>CM057480.1:38279398-48279398 GCA_030035585.1 Dugong dugon | reverse complement strand
TCTTCTTTCTTCTTAACTTGAAATTGTTAACATCCTTAATTTTTTCTCTTCTTTCAAACCTCTGTTCACCTTTCAATAGATTATCTAGAACCCTTCCTGACCCAGCATCCTCCCTTCACCAACCAGACCTCAATGTGTCACTTAAACTCAACCATGGTTACCATAGCATCCAAAACTGTTTTCTGAGACCTTCTTCCTCAGCCTGTTTCTAAAATAAATACTTCCAGTAATTTTCATTTATTCATCTATGACTCCATGATTCTTTCTTCCATGGTGAAATAAGGAGAAAACTATAGCCACACCATGTATTCCTCATCAATCAGAAGGTTTTTCTGACATTACCTCTGAATTTCTAACTTTACCCACCTGAAAAGAAGTCTCTACTAACTCTTTTTCTGTGGTGTCTAACAAATCTATACATAATACTTAAGTTAATTAACAAGCTTTTCAGTCTGGCTGCCCTGGCAACTCTTTGTAACTGGCATCGTAAGAATTAAAAAAAAAAAAAAATACTGCCCCAGATAGAGAAAGACTAGTGACATTATCACTTGTAACAGAAAGGAAAAGGTAATTAAGGGAAAATAAGCTGGTTTCATCGTATTTAATAATCTTCCTTTAAAAGATTAGCCCTGAAAATACTGACAGGGATAGCCAGTATATAGTGATTGTACAGTAACTGGTAGAAAGTTTGTATCAATCTTAGCTACTTCAACCTGTGTGAACGCCTATTCCCTTGGCTCTTACTAGACCTTCTCCAGGTCCGTATACAACAGGACAAGTACAATCATGAATCATGGGTAGCAAATGCATTCAAGAGTTTTCTGCTTAAACACAGACTTAAACACAAAGGCAAATCAAAAACTACTATAAAAAAAGAGATGATAAAAGTTATATTGCCAGATTCTCACTATTATTATTTAATTTTTGTAGAGTCCCACACATCTGACACAGAAGCCTTCTATTTCAAAATCACTTAAAATGGTTACTTAAAAATAACAGCAGATATGC
Organism: Dugong dugon; assembly: GCA_030035585.1. Classification (NCBI taxonomy): domain Eukaryota; kingdom Metazoa; phylum Chordata; class Mammalia; order Sirenia; family Dugongidae; genus Dugong; species Dugong dugon. The sequence continues at coordinate 48,278,390 of CM057480.1, read as the reverse complement.
TGCACGCTTATTAACGAGAAACAAGCAACATAAAAGGGACTACTAAAATTTAGATTAAAAAAAAAAAAAAGTTGCCATCCACTTGATTCTCATGGCAACTCCATGTGTGTAAGAACAGAACTGTGCTCCATAGGGTTTTTAATGGCTGAGATTTTGGAAATAGACCGCCAGAACTTTCTTCTGTGGAGCCTCTAGGTGGACTCGAACCACTAACCTTTTGGTTAGCACCCGAACTTTAACCACTTGCACCTCTCAGGACTCCTGCTAGGTACTCTGTCTTTCCCCAAAATGAGTCCTGATTGACACACACATGCACACACACGCACATATGTGCTCACATGTAGCACATGACCATCCTGAGACAATCCCTGGGAGTTCCAAATACTTAAAAAATAATTCAATGTGTCCCAAATTTGGATTAGATTTAATATCAGTATCACAGAAGTTAGCAGGTAAAACACAAAGTAAAGAGAGGAAGAGCCTGGCATCACTGTCCTTCCTCACACCTCACTCTGCTATACCCTAAAATATGAAGCCCCCGAGTAGCCATGGTGTCAACCTAGGGAAACACAGGGACCCTCAGCTGGTGTTACTGGGCGACAGATCTCCTCATGGTACCAGCTGAGGTGTACTTTATCAAGTCCTCTCCAATCCTCCTTTCATTCAGTCATTGAACAAATGGTTATCGAATGACTTCATGTGCTAGGGATGCTAGGTGCAGGGTTTAGAATAGGGAAGAAAACAAAGTCCTGCCTTCCTGGATTTACAATTCTGGGGGACATACACCATAAACAGACAGCTACGCAGCTTAAGGTCAGGGGTGATAAATGCTTTGACACGGAATCAGGGATGTGGGTGCAGTACATTACTGGGTGGGCAAGGGAAGGCCTCTCTGAAGACATGGCATCTGAACAGAGCTCTGAATGAAATCAGCCATGCAAATAACAAGGCATGCATGTTCCAGGCACAGGGAACAGCAAGAACAAAAAATCTAAGGCAAGAATGAGCCTACTCACCACACTGAAAAATATAACTCACTGTAACTGAGAAGAAATATAAACTGGAAGAGTTAACAATTAAATACCAACAAGGACTTACAAGAAAAAATATTTTGACATATAATAATGTTTCCTATTAAGAATTCAATTCTGTAGGTCATGCTAGAGAAATGTCTACTAACTGAGCATCTTCGATGTGTGAACACTGTGCCGCTACACACTCTCATACATCTACGCACTCCTGTGCAAAGAGAGTACCATCTTCATTTCTACTTGACAGGTGAGTAGACAAACACGGAGAGGCTAGGAAACTTGACCAAGGTCACAAAGCAAATGGCAGAGCCGCCTAAGTCCATAATCTTTTCACCAGTCTTCAACGCTGAAAGCAAAAGGAACTTCAACTTTCCTAATCAGCTTTCCTGATAATTACATGTTTAGTCAATGGCTCATTTTTGCTCAAATATAGAGTACAAAATTAATTTGCAAAGACAAAGAGGTCCAGGTCTTCGGTGTGCCCTCATCACTCTCTGGTTGGCCGCCCTCTCTATTTCATGTACTCGCTGGCCCAGATATATTATGTCATAAACGGAGGAGCGTTCTTGTATTCTGCATTATTTTGTTCTGGAAACTTCTATTACAAATGCAATATATATGTCATCTTTACATTTTCAAATTTAGAGGCCGACTCCTTTAAAGTTGCACTGTGGATTCTTTTCATTCACATTCCATGATTTTATCATAACCTTTTTTGGCAAGCTTCACAGTGAGGACTTGTTCTGCACAATTATAACCCCGAGGGGAAAAAATCAGGCTTGTTGATACAGTCCCAGAAATACTTCATATTTCAGCTCGTTCAGAAATACCAGCTGTACTTTCCCAGCACTTTTTCTGACTCTGAACTGAGGATTTAACAGCAAAGGAATCTATGGAGAGCCTTTTTTTAGCAGCTTGTGAAAGATGCCATACTTAAATTGTTTTTAATTACCTAATAAAGTGAATTTGCATCATGGTGAAATATAAATTGGCCAACTACAAAGAACAAAACATTAGTTCATCTGGAAGGCTGGGATATGTGCTACCTTAATTTAGTGGTTCTCAACCCTGGCTACATATTAGAATCACTTAAAAAGCTTTTAAAAACACGACTGTCTGGATACTACCGCCAACCAATTAAATCAGAATTTCTGGGGGAAGAGCCTGGGAATTAGTATTTGCTTCAAAAGCTCCCTGGGAGATTCTATTGTGCAATTAGGGCTGAGAATCACTGCCTTACTCCTCCAAGCAAACTGAGAATCTTTTTAATGAAATTCCCTATTGACAGTGGAGCTTCGCCAAAGGCGTGTTCAAACAACCTGGCAAACAGCAGCTGGCGAAGTGCCAATGAGGCAGAGTCCTTCAGCTCTCTGCCTGCCACCAAGTGGTCTAGGCTCTATGCTGAGCCCTACGGTATCTCTAGGAATCTCTGGGCCATGCATCTGTTCTACCCAGGATGTGACCAAATCAGATTGATACAGATGCTGTATACTACAGCTCTGCTACTCAAAACGTGGTCCCTGGGCCAGCATCATCAGCATCCTCTGGGAACTTGTTAGAAATGCAAGCTTGGATGTAGATCCTCTGCCAGACCTAATGAGTCAGAATCAGCATTTTAACAAGATTCTCATATATATATTAAAGTTTGAAAACTACCCTACAGTAGTCTCAAACAGTGGTCCCAGCAACAGCATCTCCTGAGAATGTGTTAGAAATGCAAATTCTCAGGCACCACCCTAAACCTAAAGAAATCCTAGGAGTGAGGCCCAACAGTCCTGGCTTTAACAAACCCTCCAGGTGATTCTGATGCATGCTGCAGTTTGAGAACCGCAGTGCTAAAATAATGACTCTCAATGCTGGCTGCACATTAGAATCCCTCAAGCAGCTTGAAAAACCCAGAAGCCAGGGTATAATCCTGACCATTAATTCAATCAGAGCTGCTGGAAGTGAAACCTAGGCATCAGTATTGTTACAAATTTCTCAGGTGACCCAATGTGCAGTCAAGCTTGCTCCAGTGCTCTGCCTCCTCCTTCCTCCACCTTTTCCACACTCCCAGAGGATTCAAGGCTGCTTTAATTCTTAGGAAATCTGAGCCAAACAGGCCTTCCCTGGAATATTCCATGAAGAGGTCAGAGCTTCCTGGGAGGATGGAAGGAAGTTGAGAGACATTTCCAGGATCTGCCCCTGGTGGTGGGTGGTGGGGCAGAGGGAGTAGGGAGTGGGGGAGCCAGATCCCAAACATGATCTATATGCAGTCTACTGAATTTTAAATCATATTTTATGAATGTTTACTATAATTTTAAGTCCAGAGACATTTTCATTTCATCATCTGTTAATTCATACCAGGAAAAAAATATTCAAGGTGCTCCCAGAGGGATTTGCCATTCAAATAAGTACATTTATCTCATTATACACAATAATAATTTTTCAAAATGTAAGCATGAATTTATAAAAAGAAAATCTGGCAGTAATATAAGGCAAAAGGATGGTTTTAGATAAGCATGCAAAGAGCTGAGGACTGGTTCAAAAAGATTAACTTTACCTAATCAACTACAGTCTTTTTTAATACCTTGTCCCTATTTTCCATAAAAACAAGCCCACAAAAAGGGAATCAAAATTATTGAAGAATGGGACAGATGACTAATGAGAGAAAACTTAAATGAACTAAATGTGTACAGTCAGCTCAGCAACATCTTAAGAATAATTTTCGTAACAGCTTGGCAACGTAGTACAGGCAGGCATAAACATCAGAAACACAGAATTCCTCAGGGTGGTGTTTAACAGAAGGCAACATCCGTTACAGAACACAAACAATGCCTGTATTTTGCTGACTGTTTCTGTGACTTTGGGTGGGTCGCTTTCCATACTTCAATTTTTCCTCCACTGAGGAAGGGATGCTGCAACTTGGTTCTTCCTTTATGTAATGATGCTATTGATTAAAAAAAACAGACTGCAAAGAAGTGAGAATGAAGGGCTGGGTGCTCCCTGTCTGAAAAATGAAGGGCCCACACATGTGGATGCTGTCTAGGAAGGTACTGCAGCCAGAAGGTCTATGAGCCCATCTTCCTAAGCAGTCAGATCCCAGAGGCACACAGCCTCTGTTCCTTACAGGAGACCAACACGTTCTTGCTGGATTAAAGGAGGAACCACTCATTTCCTTTTAAAGCTCCAGTATTTGTCAATACTCTAAAGTTTTACTACTGTAGCAGAAAATGTGATCTTATGTGATTTTAAAAGACAAGGGACAATAAACCAAGGGTATTATCAGGAATGTTGTCAATAAATTCCTGAGTCCCAGGGTTGGTATGTGGATTTAAAAGTCCTAAGAAAAATACAAAGAATACCATGTGCTGATCTGAGGTCTTCAGAGATTCTAGAAAGTGACTATATTTATGTGATTAAAATGATGTATCAAGAATAAAGAGAAGCTGCTGGTCAGCATGCATAAAGGACAGGCAGAAAGCATAGCAAGCAGAACATAGTGCTGCTCTTCTGTCTTTGCTAAAGACAGTAGCAGCAGTAAATAAAGAACACCAGAGCAGGCTATGTTCAACTGGTAGATCTCATGAAGGTTTGCACATTCTGAAAAAAAAAAAACCCCATGTGGCTAAAAAGATAGAAACAGATTTCTCAAAAAATGTTTTGGACCTTTAATTTTTTTGGCTCTTCCTTCCTTCTGGGTTTTTTTATTTCACTGACAATAAAAACTACTTGTTTGTATGACTTGTCATTTAACAGAGACAACTTTTTATCTTTTTTTATATGAAAGTCAGATAGCCTAGTAATTTACTACAAAGGTTTTAGCGCCAGAAAGAACTATATTCAAATCCTGGCTCTTCTACATACTAGCTGTGTGACCTTAGGCAAGTTTCTTGGCCTCTCTGAGCCACAGCTTCTTCAAAGTTGTTAAAACGGTTAAGTGAAATAATACATGTTGCAAGTTGTCCCAGGCCTGGCACATCAAAGTACTCAACAGGTAGTAACTCCTCTAATCATCAATGACCAGAGTCTAGACACAGTGGTTAAGAGCTCGGTTGCTAACCAAAAGATTGGCAGTTCAGATCCACCAGCCACTCCTTGGAAACCCTATGGGGTAGTTCCACTCTGTCCTATAGGGTCACTGTAAGTCAGAATCGACTCAGCGACACACAACAAAACAAAACAGGCTTTAAGTCGGAACTCAGCGTCCCTGCAACTTAATAAACCTGTGTGATCTTAGGCAAGTCACCTTACTTCATGAAGCCTCAGTTTATTCATGTGTTAAACAGAGCCTAACAATACTTAATCTATAAGATTGTTTTGAAGATTAAAGGATACACACATATATGTTAAAAGATAAGTCTCTCTCAACTGCATGGCATTCTTAGGCCCTAATGTCAGTTCAGTTCACAGTTCTATCTCATTTTGTTTTTAATCTAGTATCTAACATAATGCCCCCAACACAAACAAGATCAATAAATGTTTTCTATTATCGATAAGGGTAGAGTTGATTATGAAAGACACAAACACACAACATATATCCCCACCCACACACATACCTTAGCATGCCAAAACTTTCACGCAGCTGCTGTTTCTCTGTCAGTTTCCATTACTTTCTTTATTAAGTCTTTTTTATTTTTATTTTTTTTTATAGGGTACTTTTTGAGAGAATAGTCTCCACTCTGGGGAAGGAAGGGAGCTGCCTTATATACCTCCCAGGTAGTTTTCCTTCCCCAGCTATTTCCACATTTAAGACATGTTGATGGACCTTCCTTCCAAAGTCAGAAAACTGACCAGATGACATATAATGGTAACGGGTGACTCCGATAATAAACACAGGCCTCCCAACATGTAGACCTGCACTGTTAAGTCCCTCCCTGGTGATAAAGGGCTTCTCCAGTTGCAGACCACCTCCCCAGAGGGCACGCCTCTGAAAATAGCCTTCACTGGCCTTGGGCACTCTCAAATACTCATTCCCTTCACATGCCTTTCTCTCTGAAGGCCTCTCCACCCTTCTAAGCGTTCCTCCGGCTCCAGCACAAATCAGACTTCCTAATCAGACTCGCACTGGGGCAAGCCCCTAAACGGGCCCCAGGTTTCTATGCTGTCTTTGTGTCCTTTGTGTCCCCACTGCGTAAACCCTTGTCCACCCCGACCGCCAAGAGGGCACCGGGAGACTACAAATATGTGAGCTGCAGCTGAGCAAAGGGATGTGTTTACTTTCCATCCTGAACTACAACTTGACCTGCAGCAAAAACAAAAATACTGCAATATGTATTTTTTCCCAGAAATGATAATTATAGTACTCCAAACATTTTCAAACTTCAACTACCAAAATGGAAAAGGCATTTCAAAAACATAATTTATTAAATAGGCACTTATATCCCTGGTAGCCCTTACATGGGAATTATACTTTTTTAAATCCCTTCATAGCTATTAAAGGGCTTGGTTCCTGGCTTAGAGCCCTCTTCCAGGCCGAGGTGGGGCTTGGACTGCTCAGCTGAGGTAGGTGACTAAAGGGTCCTTACTCATCACAGTCAGCACGTGTTTACAGCACCTTTTCCACTTCAAAAATACCAGTGATTTAAAGATCAGTGTGTACCTGGAGTTACACAAAGGAACTTTTGCACATCTGGCTGGTGTCTGAACCAGAAGCAGAGGCCAGACAGGTCCCTGGTACCAAACACAGGAGGTGCCGTACCTAAGACTCTTATCAGAGGCATCACCTGAATTCTAGCTCACCTCCTCTCTCTGAAGAAAATGCTTCCTCACCTCATTCCTCACCGGGTTCTTTTCATCTAGCAAAAGTTTTTCTGGACCCAGTATCCGTCAGGATACCGTCACTGTAACTGCTATTATAAGGCCTTCCAACACTTGGTCATCACTGGTTCTCAAACTTGAGTGCATCAGAAACACCTGGAATGCTTTTTAAAGCAAAGATTGCTCGGTGTAACCTCTAAAGTTGGTGATTCAGTAGGTCTGTAGTTGGTGATTCAGTAGGTCTGTGGTGGAGCCAAGGATCCCTGGTGATGCAGTGGTTAAAGTGCCCAACCGCTAACCAAAATGTCAGCAGTTCAAAACTACCAGTGGCTCTGTGGAAGAAAGATGTGGCAGTCTGCTTTTGGAGAGATTTACAGCCTTGGAAACCCTAGGGGGTCACTATGAGTCGGAATCGACTCGAGGGCAGTGGGTCTGGTTTGGGTGGTGGGGCCTGAGCACTTACATTTTTAACAAATACACAGGTTACTGACGCTGCTGTCCAGGCACCATGGTTTGAGAACCTCTGCTTTAGGCCATAATCTACTTGAAAACTTCAGTCTCTTGTGAACTCCACCACCCTCCCTTCTCTCTAGGTGAAGGTGCTTCTCTCCTTCTCTCTCTCTTTTTCTCTGTGTGTGTGTGTAGATATACATATGTAGTCAGAGCTGGCATAAGAGGACAGCGATATGCTTGATGGACTTGATGGATCTGGCCAACAGAAGTTCTAGTCAATCTCATCCTACTCCATATTAAATTAGCAACCCACATGAAGCCTGTCATCTTGGGCCTGAGATGAAATTCAGAGGAGCACAATACAGAAAGCAGGCAAGCTCTTAAAGTTTATATGGCAAGGAGAGGTGTCAGCTGCGGCCAAACTGAACACTGGGCTTGGTATCAGTGCTGCTCCCATATTTCAGGGCTCTATTCCATTTTCAAATATGTTAAAGGACATAATGATTCCACATAATAAGTCAGACCAGAAAGAATTAAAGGAGACAAAGTAATTTATGATGACCAACACTTACAAATTCAAACTCCATTTATTTGGAATTTGTGGTAGTTTGCAAAAAGACTGTCATGAAATTGAACTTTATATATGTTACAAGGGCTGGGCCCCATGAAGTTGCTAGGGATCTAAGTGCCTTTTTATTTTTTTGCTCCTCAATCCCTCCTGTGCAGCCCTTGTCCGTACGTATTCCAGACAGCGGGCGGGGGAGATGTGGAAGAGGAGGGCACAGCCCTCAATGGCGCAACGTAAAAAGTTGCACTAATTATTCTGCTCACTTCATATTGGCCAGAACTCAGTCACATGGCCACAACAACCTGCGAGGGAGTCTGAGAAAGGTACTCTTTATTGTGGGAAGCCATAACCCTATGAAAATGTTACAGCTATGAAGGAAGAAAAGAATGGACACATGAACAAAGGGACAACTAGAAACCTTTGCAACAAGTTTCCTAAGAAAATAAATTACATAAAGAAGGGAAGTATTTTGCCCATTTAAGAATGAAAATAAACTATTCTGAAGAATCACTTGAGAAACACTAAAATAAGCAACAGATATTTTTCTTACCAAATATCTACATCTATTTGTTAAAAGAATCTGGAAAATTCTTATGTATTCATTTACTCCATAAATATTTAATAATCAACTACTATGCAAACCACCCCAAAACAGTTGCTGTTGTGTCAATTCTAACTCATAGTGACCCTATGTGTGTCAGAGTAGAACTATGCTCCATAGGATTTTCAGGGGTTGATCTTCCAGAAGTAGACTGCCAGACCTTTCTTCTCAGGCACCTCTAGATGGGCTTGAACTGTCAACCTTTCAGTTAGCAACTGAGAACTTAATCATCTGCACCACCCAGGGACTCCACTATGTAAAATACATGGTAATAAGTTGTATATTTTAATAAAAGTAAGGCTACACAGAAAACCCTTAGTCACCAGTCACCAGTGAGCCTCGATTTTTCCATACTTATGAACTTTGGGCAAAGCTCTGGCTTCTTTTGAAATGTTCTATATATGACTCAGAGTTTTCAACAAATCAATCTAATATTCCTATAATTCAGGCATGAAAAAAAGATGGATAGGAGATTTGAAGGTTTAAATACAAGAGAGTAGATGAACTGATATGCTTGTCCTTGCATGAAAATGTGGGAATGATTCTGTCTATAGGACTTGTCAGAGGAGAAATTTTCTTAGTTAGAAATTCTTAGATATGAACAAGGAAAACGGTGGCCCAGAGAAGCCAAATGATTTTGCCCAAGGGTCACCCACCTAACAAAAGTGAAGGCAGGGCCAGAAGTCAGGTCTCCTGGGAAATTCTACACCAGCTCCACTAGGACACACCTTCTTGTCCTTGGGTCTACAGTCTGCATCTTCTCCTGATAATTACACAGTTAAATAATACTCAAAATTGTTTAGAATTTACCTTAAAAATTATTTGGTAACAAAGTGCTTTTATCATGAAATCAGTTAAATATATAAACCAAACCAAAACAAAAACAATCCTTTATAAGTGGAATGGCTAAAAAGAAAGGTCAGAAGAGCAACGTCTGGTCATTGTGCAGCTGTGGTGCTGTCCACCAGCCAGTGCTGATAGGCTGCCCACCACCCACACAGGGCACACGGCCCCACTGTCTGAGACTCGGAGGACAAATATGCTAGGATGGGAGGGATCAGAAGCCCTGCCAAGATGGACCATGAGGGTAGGCAATCTGTTTTCACTCCAAAGGCCTTTGGGGCTGGGGCCCCAGAAAGACACAGTTCCCATGAGGAACACCCCAGACCTCCACACCATGGCTTTCTTTAGTGATACTGCGAGCTTTACAGGCTGGTTATATATGATTTTCTATTCTAAGTTATTTTTTAGTGACAGATTAAGAATTCACCTTTTCTCCCTGAATCACTGTCCAGAGTCTAGGGGACCTAGGGGAGCCCAATTCCTAGGTATACCTGAACACACCATTTTTTCACTGTCCTCCGCATTCAAGATGATTTCTTCCTAGGAGGCTAACAGAATCTAATCAGCCAATCATTATTTTTAAAAACACAGTGTTTGATATGACTATTGATATAGGCTAGGAATTTCACCTGCTCTTAAAGCCTTAAACAAGATCTGAGACATCTGAGCTAGCCTTCAAGATTAATGGTATAGATTCAAAAAGCGTATTTATTCAACATATCATTACTAGGCCTCCTATAAAAAAATGTAAATACAATAGATTCAGGATTTCCTCCTATAAAAACAGATGGGAATATAGTAGGGATTGGTTAAATCCTGAGATCTTTGCAAACACTCTACTGGTGCATCATGCCACAGATAACAGAAAGTGCAATTCTGTGCTGCTGGTGCGCTCACTGAGACATTTCCAGGAATTGCTTCTCCTGTTTCTGTACCATGCGTTAAGTCACACTTTTCATTTCAGAGCTGTATTCTACTGCCAATTAAGCATACCAGCTTTTTAATTTGCCCCAGATTTCTGCTTTCTGGTAAAGAACCATCACTTTCTAAGACCTCTTTACTCCTCTCTTCGCTCCTCACCAGCCCTATCAGCTGGCTTTCTTTTATAAAGACAAAAGTTTAGGCCAGTTCATGAGCTCCTACAGACATGATAATAAGGTAAAAACAATTGGACAGTTGCCTTGTCACTAAGCTAAGTGATTTGCTCCTGCATAGGTACTTCACAGCACACCTGATTCAAATTATAAATTACTACATGCCATGGACTTCTGGGTCACTGTTTCATGAATAATTGAATTTGCGAATGTGAAATCAATGAATCACAAGGGTCTAATGTGTCAGTTTCTGTGTAATGAATCTTATATAAGTCATGGTTGTTTGTATTTAGCAATAACCTCATACGTACCTAACTCTTCCCCCCACTATCCACCTAAGAATGCATTCAGAAGGCTCCACGTGATCTGAGCCTACGATGAGAATGTTGCTGACAACAGAGTTTGCCATCGGTAAGCCTCCTTTGGAGTTACAGAGGAATTTCTCAATTAGCGATTCTCCAAGGGCATCGTGGGGTCTAATTTCCATCCTTAATTATGTCACTATGAAATAAGAAGTATTAAATTAACAAAATGATTCCTTACATTGGAAAATAACCTAGACTGACTTCTAACCAAAACATAAAAATAAGCAATGTAAGTTTAAACTGCCAGAAATATGTACAACTGATTGAGTTGTTCAAGTGAGTTTTAAGTACTGAATATAACATTCAGCTTCAGCAGTACTCCTGGTGAAATAACTTTAAACAGGAAAACTCTGCCCAGCAGTTGCACTTCTGGTATTATTTTTGAACGAATGTACCTAACAGTTGAGGTCTTACTCTCTGTACCTTTAATCCCCTAAATGCTATGCTTTTTAGTTTGGAAACCACATCACCTTTACGTTAGTCGGAGCACAAAAGGGGTATTCATTCTTTCCTTTACAAATGTTTCTGAGTACCACCTGGTGCGCAGTAAGTGTGCTACATGGTCCTCACCTCCACAAACTCACTACTGAGTGAGGAAGAAAAGGGAGAGCACCAGCTAGTATGGAATGGGCTGGCCACAGACTCAGTCCTGAGACTGGCATTAACTGCTTACGTGATCTTGTACAAGTCTGTCATCTCTATGGGCTTCCATTTCCTCCTTTATCAATAAGAAGGTTAGCAATAACTCCTAAGGTTCTTTCTGACCAAAGAATCAGAGATAAATACTGAAAAATGTAATGACACAAAATGGTCATCAAGAAGGTGACCCAGACAATGTTATTAAGTGGCAAATGAGTAGTAAAGACAAAAAGGACTGTGACTTTAGAAAAAGAGACTGCCATTGTTGAAAAAACTTCATAATGGAAGTAAAATTCTTATCAGGGATTTGAGATATGTACAGGATTTGAAACAGGTGCAGTAAAGAAGTTGGAGCACAGACTATTGTTAACAGTGTATATGGCCTATGTAAAAGCAGAGTGAGGTGTGACATAGCACTACTGTCTCACTCTCTCACGCATCCCACACAGGGTCCTACTGCCGAAGGGCACACCATGCCTTTCTTTACCTGTCAATGTTTTCAACCAGGCATGTCCATCTCCTACAATGCCCTTCTCCCATATTCATCCAGCTGGCCAGAATGCCAGCATGCACCCGTCAAACATTTAGTGTGCACCCACTACAGCCTGAGCACATTGCAACGCTGAATAATACATGGTTCCTATCCTCAAAGAGCGTTCTGGTAATCTTCAAGTAAATGTCATCTCCTCTGTGAAACAGCCCTTCCCCTCTGTCTCCCCCACAGGTCTGATTCCTTCCTGTCATCTATTTTCATACAACATTGCACATGTCTATTTTATATAAGGTTCACATCACATCATTAATTACTTACACTTATATTTTGTCAATCCATGAACAAATGTGATTTCCATGACGGCTGGACCTTAGTCTTGTATGTCTTTGGTTCCCCACTGCCCAACATAATGCCTGGACCAAAGCAGATGGTCAGTCATCTATTACACCCCTTACTAATACTCCTTAGTACTCTTAATCTCTCCACTTCTTCCTTCCTCCCTCCCTCTCTTCCTTCATTTCTCCCTCCCTTATCTATCTATCTATCTACCATTTCTACCACTTATTAGTGTATGACCCTAGGTAACCTTTCCTAACCTCAGTTTCCTCATCTGTAAAATGGAGATAATAAATGTCTCTACTTCATTGGCTTGTTCAGTAGTTTAAATAACACACATAAAGAACTTAGACTAATACCTGGAACATAAGTAAGCAGTAATTGTTAGCTCTGATTATCATTAGCCTGACTTTTAAATAGTTACAAAGATTTGGGGATCCTTTTATAAGTCATGGAACCAAATCGACAATACAAGTCTAAGAATCAAACGATACAAGGGCAAAGTATTCAATAATTTATCACAATAGCCAGGTAGCACCAACCCAAAGAACAGAAAAATGTACCAAGTTCACAAAGCCTTCCTATCTTAGCTATACAACAACCACAAAAGGCCTAGACTCTTTAAAAACTGTGTAATTATTATTATCTAACTTTAGAAACGTCTGTGCACAATAAACTACATATTACTGTAACATTGTACTTCAGCCTTTTTTTTTTTTTAAACAAGGACACTGTAAAACTAATACAGTGCTTAAGCAGCTGTGCAGAGGGTGTGTCTCAAGGTGTAATTAACTTTATGGACTTCTCAAAAGTCTCTAGCTCCAGCATGGTAATTACTTCAAATAGTTAGAAACATGCTCTCCTGGAAGCTTTAAGTTGGTGTGCAGTCCAGTGAGTCCTGGCTGAACCTGGCTTAGGGCTCCCTGGATGCACTAATTCCTTAAGAAGTACAATGAAATTCTCAGAATCAGGACTGACAACAAAGCACTGAAATTTGTTCATAATGTTTAGAGGGCTACAGTGTATTGAAGGTCCCCAGGTGTCGCAAACAGTTTGTGCTCGACTACTAACCTAAAGGTTGGCTGTTGGAATCCACCCAGCAGCACCACAGAAGAAAGGCCTGGTCATCTGCTCCCTTAAATACTACAGCCAAGAAAACCCTGTGGAGTAGTTCTACTCTATAACACATGGCGTCACCATGAGTTGGAATCGACTAAACTGCGATGGGTTTTTTCAGTTTATAGTACATTGAAATGAATTCTAAAATACCGAAGAAACTCCAATTTAGACAACTAAGAGAGTCCAACGATAAAATCTGTAAAATGCAGTAGTTCCTTTCTTACCCAAGGGGTCTAAATATTGTTTCCGTTTCACTAAAAAAAAAAAAAAAAAAACAAGAAAAACCTGTTGCCATCGAGTTGATTCCAACTCATAATGACCCATAGGACAGAGTAGAACTGCCCCATAGGGTTTCCAAGGCTGTAAATCTTTACGGAAGCAGACTGCCACATCTTTCTTCTGAGGAGCAGCCGGTGGGTTCCAATAGCGGGCATCGCTTTCACCACTGAACCACCAGGGCTCCTTCGCTTCCATTACATGTATTATTTAAATGCTTAAAAGCTCACTTGAATGAAAGTAAAACAGGCTTCAACTGGTAAATGCACTGCAGTATTTCTGTAACCAGTCCTTGGGTCTGACATGTTTAAGGAAGCTGAGGAATCGTGACGAGGAAGGACAATGGACAAGAATCATGAGAAGGAATTTCAGTACTAGACACATCACTGGTACAGCAGTAATAGAACAGATCCCGGCAAGAACAAGCATTTCCAAAGCATTAAACGGAGCACTTTAGGGAGCTGCAGTGACAGCATCACAAGAATAAAACTGGCGTCATTAAATTCGGAGGAAGAAAGTGGGGGGGGTCAGTGGAACATTTAATTCACGATGGTGACTTATGCCACATATGTTAGAATTTTTACCTTAGCTATCATCAGTAATGTCAGTGACAAACCAGATTCTTCTACCATAATACCCACTACTGATGCAGGGGCACAGCTTACCCTTCCATATGTGGATAAACTTAATTACATTAGTAATTAAAAGAAATATGTAAATTAACAGTAAATCTGAGGAGGGATAAGTAATGAAATAACTCTTATAAAATAAACCCCGACAGTTACTGAGAGCAAATATCCGCTTCTCAGACTGTATAGTAATCAGAATCCAACAAGCCCCTGGATATTCAGAATTTCAAATGGCACTTACAGCTGTTCAATTACACAAGAGAAAAAAGCTTTACTTTATTACCTTCTATTAACTGGAGGCTTCTATTAATGGGGGGCCCTGGTGGTGCAGTGGTTATGCGTTCGGCCCCTAACCAAAAGGTCGGCAGTTCGAATCCACCAGCCGCTCCTCAAAGACTCTAGAGGGCAGATCCACTCTGTCCTATAAGGTCACTATGAATCGGAATCGACTTGACAACAACCGGTTTGGTTTTGGTTTTTCTATTAATGGTTCAGGTATTTCCCCACATATATATGTAGTAATATACTAATGTTCAAATAAAGACTGAGAGCTACTAGAGTACCCCAAAGTTCTTTTTGAATTAAAGGAATATTAACCATATTTAACGCATAATATATAACAGTGAAATAAAGGGACAAAGACCCCAAGAAACAAAATAATAGAATTTGTGCATTCAAATCATGTTGCTCTTCAAAGTCACCTCAGGAAATTATATAGTTACCCCAATTCTGTGATTTCTCAGCACTTTTCTGTAATGTTCCTTTTGACATTTTCTTTAAAGGCAGTTCATGAGTTATACAATAAAATTGGCCTCAGTGCTTAATAGTTCTAGCCTATGTTTTAGCAAAAATAGAATCCCCCAATGTGCTCACCTATTTTATTAAGCAGACATGACTCCATATGCCTTTCGGCTATTTCCCAAAATAAAATCCAACTTCAGAGGACAAAAGTTTGCCACTACCAAAAGCATCCAAAAGAAAAGTGCTACACACACTGAAGGCAATTAAACACAAAAAGAGGAAGGAAGGAAGGAAGGAGCGTGAAAAACATTCATCCTTCACACAAGGGCAGTCTCCCTAGGATAAGCACATGGGCTTTCAAGAGGAGAACATCTTTTAAAGAATTTTAAAACGTGTTTGGAATTTGTTTCAAACAGTCACCACCTAAGAATCTCAGGAAACCCTGGAGGCGTAGTGATTAAGAGGTATGGCTCCTAACCAAAAGGTCGGCAGTTTGAATCCACCAGGCACCCCTTGGAAACCCTATGGGGCAGTTCTACCCTGTCCTATAGGGTCGCTATGAGTCGGAATCGACTCGACAGCAATGGGTTTGGTTTTTTTTCTTCTTTTTTTTAAGAATCTCAAGGTGAAGTATACCTTATTGCATTTTACCCTACTTTTATTTATTTATTTGTCAGCTGATAACTCTCTTCCCTGAGTAAGCTAGGGCAATACATCCGCAGTTTCATTGAGATGTTAATACTTTCTCATTTTTCAAACTACAAGTAGGAAAGAAAGATGAGTTTTAAAAGAAAAAAAAAAAAAAAAACAGAAATATCAGCTTGACCATAATCTTGTTTAAAAAAAAAGACTTGGAAACTGTTTTTTGAAAAAGAAATCCCATCAAGAAAGATATTATTTACTTTATGAAGGTTAATTTTAATAGCAACGAGAGAAAAAGCGTTTTTGAACAGCACTGATTATATCTCCTCAACGTCCAAGTGCCTCTTCATGACATCACTCAAGTACTCAATTTGTTTAAAAAAAGGAAACTTAATTAGGAAAAACAAACAGTAACTGCATTAACGCCATGTACAGTAAAACCTGCGAAATCCAGAATCTGTCAGAGAAAGAAAACTCAAATATTTTCCACTAATAGAGAGTGACAGGAAAGTGGTAAGACTAAACCTCATCAAAGGCAGAAAACTCGCGAGACTTGGAAAAAAAAGGCAGTCTTGTCAGGTTCCAGCTCTTACAGGTTTCACTGTATTTAAGCTTATGTAAAAATTTCTTTGGAAAATATCTCTGTATTAAATCTTATGAGTTAAGAATAAAACCAAACCAAACCCATTGCCGTCGAGTGGATTCCAACTCATAGCAATGAGTTAAGAATATAAGCACTGAGATTACGCTTCTGTTTATATGGCTTTGGATTTAATTTAATCGTAGTTACGTACACTCAAGGAACAAAAGATTACACGAAAACACTAGTTTTTACAACCACTATGGCAATAAAATTTTCCCCAAGCTGATCAAGTGGTGCTCTCAGCTACTGAGGTTAAATGTCATGGAGCACCCAGGACCTCCAGTGGTCTCCATGAAAGTGATGTCATGAGGGCAAGAAGGACTCGATAAGAGAAACACAGTATGGTCTCACTGGCTTCCTAAAGACTACAGAATAAAGTCCAAGTTCTGTACCATGGCACTCAAACCCCTTGGCCAACCTGTCCCCGACCCTCACCCAGCTACTGCAGCCGCCACGCTCCTGTAAAATGAGAGCAGTCGCTTCCTCAACTATACGGTATTCTCTCATCAGTCAGGTCTTTATAAATGCCTTCACTCCCTCTCTAGCTGGCAAGCTCTTACTAATCCCTCAAACTTCAGCTCCATAGAGGTGAAGAATTCCCTAACTTTTGAGAAGTGACAGGTACTGGCAAGCATAGGTGTTATGAATGTATCTGTACACTTTGCTCAAAAGACACTCAGGACCTAGTACTGCAAGAGGAAGGGTCTTTGTTACAGTTCCAGTGTCTATGCGACATCACTGGTGATCATTATATCTTGAGGGACTGAAAAGTTGAGACAATAAAGTAACAGAATGTGGGATTGGGAGTCAGATCACCTGGGTTCCAATCTCAGCTCTACCTCTGGCTGGGTGACCGTGGCAAATTATTTCACTCCTTTAATCAATTTCCCGGGGTTCTTGTGAATATTAAATAAATAATCCATATATGAGTGCCTGGCAATACCTAGTACATAGTACGAATGTTGGTTATTAGTATATTTTACTCTCATTCTAAAAAGTGAGATGTTTTTAAATAAATGAATGAAAGTAATACAGTTTATTGGTGGGCAAGATCACATTTCAATCATTAAAGACCTGAGAGACAAGATATAGGAAGAAGGAAGAAGGCAGGAAGTTGGAGAGATAATAAATATGTATGTGCGAGTTCGGGGTTCAAACAAATACAAAGACAGGAAACAATAAGATTAAGCGGAAATAAGAGTCAGAAGTAAGTGACAAAGGTTTAAAATAAGCAGAGAACTGAATGGGATTTTAAAATTACAGGGTCAGCAGAACAAAGCAATTGTGCCCTTGGGCTTTCATGCCACCAATCTGGTAGAAATTAAAATTAATTATGAATCACCACCATTCCTCAATCTTACCACTGAAATATGACCACAACCCAGATACTTCAGACATACTGCACAGATCACTGGTGTCAGAATATTTCTAAAAGTTCCCTTTTGATTGATTTACTCATGCATTTCTCATCTTCAAAGTAATAACTGGCTCCAGAAAAAAAAATGAAACTTTATGCTCAGATTTTAACTTAAGCTTCAGAACCAAGAAAAGTAACATTTAAGGAGCTAGTTCCCCTTGCATGAGATGTCCTTAAGATCAGCATATTCAGTCTCTTTAATATAATAAATAAAATTAGTTTACCAGGAACTTGATACATTACCAAGAACGTGAAATGTGCATGGCCTGGGTGTGGCCTTAACAAGCTGCCAATATTAAAACTATTCTGGGATGTCGGTGAATCTATTTCAAATGGCAATAAAATACACTCTTACTGATAATGCAAATACTTGCAAATTAGGAGACTCTAAACTTAACATAGGCACTTCAAGAAGCTGTTGTCTTTACTGAACTATGTGCTCATCCAGACAACTCAACTCTCCAAAGAGGACAAAGCTATTAATGAAACTGACAAAATTATATGTATGCTTCAGAAAAGAGGTAGAGAGAGTCAATACATCCTTTCTCAATGAAATTACCATGCTGCCCTAATATTAAACACACTAACTTATGACCAGAACTTTAGTTTAAAACCTTAGGACCCTCTTCACCTCGGACATGAAGCCTACAAGCCACTTAGTTTCTTCACTGAATAATTAGAAAATTTCTGTACATATGCTAGTATTTTATTAACAACATCCAGTTATACTTATCACAGGGATAGTGTCAGGATAAATGAAGCTCGTAATTAAAGCAGAAGACAGAAAGGAAAGTGGGGAGAGAAGAGGAAGAAAAAGCTTAGGAGAGCAGGTAGAATGGGTAGAGGCCAGCTTTGAATCCAACTTGGAACAGTAATGACACGGTCACCTATGATGCAGGCCCAGGTAATCATATCATTTTAACAGATAAGGGAAAGGAAGGACTCAAGAGGTCAAAAGACTTGCCCAAGATTACAAACCCAGGGACACTTCAGGACTGAGGCCCAACTTTTCTATCAAGGCAATCCTGCCTCCATTCTCTGAACCCTGCTCATACAAGTGCCATCCACCTGATTTGTAGAAACTGACTTCCTATTGAGTGGTGGCAACTTTACTTCATTCCTTGGTTTAGGAGCTTTACCACCTTTGCACTGTATAGTAGGGGAGCCCTGACATGGCAAAACAGGAGTGAAGCATGAAAAGTCCAGAATTCAAGACTCAAAGGAAACTTCATTGTGCCATCTGGAGCCCTGAGCTCTTGCTTTGTGCCTTGAATTCCTCCTTCTTTGTTGGCTCTTTCCTCTCAACTGTAAACATGCTCAAATTTCCAAAATTTAAAAAGCACAAAAACACTCGTTAAATCTTACTCTACTTTTAGGCTACAATTCTAACACGCTCCTTCTCACAATCTTTTTGAACGGGGTCAATACTCACTTACGTGCAACACACCCACCACTTGGAGCCACACTGCAAGACCTGTGTTCCCTTGGCACACAGTAGGCCCCTTCTCCAGCTAGCGAATCCTAGCCATCTTTTGAGGTTCAAACAACATGCTACCTTCTCTGAGAAGAAAAATCATCCCCGATTTTCCCAGCCAGAACATCTGTGGCCTTTTGCTTGTACCAGCACTCCTGTGGCCTTTTGCTTGTACCTCTACATTACTAAAGTACTTATTTCCTTCTATTTTACATTTTAGTAAACTGTTTTCACACCTGTCTCCCCAAGAAAAATGCAAGTGTCTTCTGCTAGGGCTATATCTTATTTATTTTTGTATACCTGAATGATTATTACATTAAAATCTTCTTTGGTTAGAATTTAACTATTCTGGATTTTCATCTTATTTTTAAAATATCACAGATGCAGTGGAGATAATTCTTTAGCTTTCAAGACTCTACAAGGATCCCAAATTTCAGTCACTCAGATAACAGGCTCTTGAAATAAAGTAGACTGAATCTAGAATGAGGAAGACAAGATATGAAAGAAAGCCAAGTAATTTGCTATGACAGTATTTTATTATTTCAGGCTACCAATTCAGCCATAAACTGCACTTCGTTAAATTGGTAAATATTTTATGTTAGTAAAAAATTGAAGTGGATTCATATTGCTGGAAATTGGCCAATAAACAAGGCTATTTCAGTGTAAACGGGGAAAACAGAATGGTAGAGAGGGATGGAAGGCAAATGGAAATTAGAAGAGGTACAAGAGAAAAGACGATAAGGGAAGAGAAAAGAGGAGTGAAGAAAATGATGTCAGGAAAAGTTACGGAACAAGTTAATCACTACAGACATAGGAGCTAAGTGGTCTGGATAAAAGTCAAGAATAAAGGAAGAGCTGCAACCTCCACAGAGCAGACAATGACATACTTCTGAACAGGATACAGTATCCAACCTGAGGGAAGGGATTCTGATTACAGCATTTTGTGTATCTGTTATCAGCTGAAACATAAATTGATTTGGATGCTCTTCCTACCTCCTTGTTTCCTTGTCCACCACCTCCAACACGCTGAGGAGTGAATCAGAAACAGAACCCTGGCAATGGCTTTAGCTGCGCATCTGGCCATGCTCTGAAGCCAGGACAGACCGGGCTCAGGAAAGAGGCTTTTTAGACTACAGAACAGATTCTCCCATTAATCAGGATGCTCATGGGAGGATGAATCTGAGCCAGTCAGCTACTGGTCTGGATATGGCTAGTAATTTTTCTCTCTGGTTTTTGGAGGATCTGTGCCAGGGTTTCTTCCAACTGCACACAGCAAATATGATTTTTCTCTTGTATTTGAAAAATTGGCAGCAATAATACTGAAAAAAAGTGGTGAGGGCCAAAAGGGAAGCTTAAATGAAATTAGGCATAACTAAAATCAAATGACAGGTCAAAAAAATACTAAATCTATTATGTCTCTTCCTTATAGAGTATGAGTTAGTGTCCTGCTTTCTATCAGCTGGAAATACCTGATAATTACTTACTTCTCTCTTTATCAGGTCAATGGTAATTAACACTCATGATCATGGCCCTGAAATATTTCCAAATCCTAAATGTTGTTCTATACTTAAGGATACTTTATAATAAATTAATCTGTCTATTGTTGTTAGGTGCTGTCGAGTCATGACAGAACAAAACACTGCCCAGCCCTGTACCATCCTCACAATCGTTGCTATGTTTGAACCCACTGTTGCAGCTGCTGTGTTAACCCATCTCGTTAAGGGTCTTCCTCTTTCACTGACCTTCTACTTTACCAAGCATAATGTCCTTCTTCAGGGACTGGTCCCTTCTGATAACATGTTCAAAGTATCATGTATATAGCAACTCTTTGTTTTTGACCTAGGAATGAGAACACTCTACTCCTGACTCCATATGCTACACCTCTGCTTACAAGCCTGCAATGGATTCACAATGGCTACATACAAGTCCTTTTTTTTTTTTTTTTTTAGTATACCACAGGTGACCTGTACAATCTAGTTTAAATCCATCATTTTTTTCAATCACTAGGCATTTATTAATGATCCTCTAGGTGCCAAGAGCCACCAAGCTGGAAGCTTCAGAATGTTGTCAAAGTGATTCAGACAGTGAAACACCGTAATCACTTAACTTTCAAATATGATCACAATATTTAAAAAAGTACTCAAAATCACCTCTATCTTGGTATACTTTGAAGCATTTTGAAGAGTAATTTGGACTCCACTCAGTTTTTGCCCAGTCTTCTGCATATCAGGAAATGGCATCAACTGCTCAAGTCAGAACTGGGAGTCATTCTGGAGTCCGCTTCTTAACCTCACCCCCAATTCCAATCTATTTGAGCCCTCTTACTGTACGTCCAAATGACACACAGACTCCATCCGCTTCTCTCAACTCCTCTGCCAGCAACCGCCTCTGGCTACACCATCACTCTCCTGGCTTCCTTTCAGGGTCCTGACCAACCCCAACTCCACTCTAGCTCCTGCTACAATCCACTTTCTACAGAGCAGCCAAAGTTGATCTTCTTAAAAGATGCATCTCTAACTGAAGCTTAAAACCCTTCTATGGCTTCTCATTACACTTAGAATAAAACCCAAACTCCTTACCTTATAGTCTATATGATTTGGCCCCTTCCTACCTCTCTAACTTCCTTTCCTGTCATGCTATCCCTCATTGACTACTGCAGCCACACGACACCTTTTAATCTTCCAGCATACAAAGTTCTTCCCCACACTGCGGGCTCTGAACATATCCTTCACACTGCCTATAAGGTTCTCCTTCTCACCTTTCAATCCAGCTTAAATATCATCTCTTCAGAGAGTCTTTCTAAAGCCATCCTATCTCATAGTACAGACAACACGGACTTTTCACACAAGCAGGAAAGGACAGTTGTGAGGCCAAAAGCAAAAGCTACTGCCCTAAAGCACTTATGCCTTTCATTTCTTTTCTCCGCAAGACTGGAAGCTTCGCGGGAA
This sequence comes from Dugong dugon, assembly GCA_030035585.1. Taxonomy (NCBI): domain Eukaryota; kingdom Metazoa; phylum Chordata; class Mammalia; order Sirenia; family Dugongidae; genus Dugong; species Dugong dugon. The sequence continues at coordinate 48,256,339 of CM057480.1, read as the reverse complement.
CTCGGACCTTGTCTGTCTTGTTCAACCTGTATCTAGCACAGTGTCTGGCACACACCAGCTGCTCAATAAATACTTGTTGAATGAAGGAATGAATAAATTAGGGGAAACTACATAGGCATTTGCTAAGGGCAGGTGATTATTTCTTTAAACTCTACAGGATATGGATGTTAAATATATAAACTTTAGACAAAACACGTTTTTGTGAGGTAGATGGCTTTTGAAAATTACTTTTAAGGCTACTTTTGAGAACTACTTTAATCTGAAGCCTGAAAGCATTTGTACATAATAGTATTACTTTTTCATGTCAGAACCACACAAAAGGCCCACAGCACTGACAAAGCACATCAGTGAAGCCAAAGCATGAGATCTTTAGCAATGAGGGGCTAAGATGGTAACCATAAATGCAAATGTACGCTACCAAACTGAAGTGCTATGAAAAAAGTGCTTCCATATTCCTGAAATCTAGGGATGCTGTTTGATATTATTCAAAATCTCAAGAAAAGCTCATACACAGAGAAACCTATTCTGTATAAAGCTGGCAAAACATGGAAATATGAAGAGGTTCCCAGGTTACTATTTTGATATGAGTATTTTAATTAATGGAAATCAGATGTCACTGCTTCATTCTCTAAGTTTTGGTGGCCTTTCATCAGTGATAAATGACAAATATGGCTGAAATACTAATACAGTTGAAATAAAGCACCTATGCCAAAATACACACAATTTTAAAAAATTTAATATTATTTCTGGTGAAAATATACACATCAAAACATGCTCCTATTTAACAATTTCTACACATATTGTTCAGTGACATTGGTTACATTCTTTATTGTGTTAACATTCTTGTTATTTCTGCTCTGGTTGTTTCACTCTCGTTAACTCAGACTTCCTGCCCCCTAAACATCTCATCTGTGTTTTTGAGTTACTATTTTCATTTTGGTCTCATGAATTTTTTTTTTAAGTGCAATACTTAAGGATGACATTCTATACTTTTTGAGGCAATTTGGGGTTTTTTTGTTTGTTTAAAGATGACTTCAAGGGATAGTTTCGTTTCAAGGTTTCAAGAGTATCCGAAGGCAATAGTCTCGAGGGTTCCTCCAGCCTCAGTGGATCCAGTAAGTCTGGATTCTTTGGGAATCTGAAGTTCTGTTCTACATTTTCCCCCTTCTAAAATACTTACACTTTTTACAAGTACTTTAATTGAACAAAGTTCTCTTTCAGCTAGAGAAAAAACAGTCTTCAAGCAGCTGAAAAATAAGATGAAGATCCCAAAACTATATACAGATGAAATAACTTGAACATAGTGACAAAGACTCAACAAGTTCAAAACAATATGGCATTGACTGCATTAAGTTTTGAGTATATACAAATATATCTATATGCATATGCATAGGTATCTAATTTTATATGAAGTTTGTATTTGTGTGGGATTTTGAGTGTTTGCTTTTTTGGTTCTAGCCTCCCTCTGAAACAACAAGCCATTCAATCAGGCCCTGCCACAGAGCAGAGAGCAGAAACATATTGCTTTTGGCCTCATGACTGTCCTTTCCCGCTTGTGTGAAAAGTCTGTGTTGACTGTTCTGTGAAAAAAATTAAAGAAAAGCCCTACTGTTGTTAACTGTGCCAACAAAGTATAAAGAAACAAACCCAGATGCTAGAATTTGAGGCATTTCCTCTGCTATGTGACGATGTCCTTTAACTGAAGGTCAAAAGAACATTAAAGGGCTTAAATATTTTAAAGTTCTAAGTGAATTTTTTTGTGCCTCTCAGTTTATGCATGCCAGTGACACACATTTAACTGACATTTAACAAGGAGAATTTATTCAGCAGCATTCAAAGAAAATCCTGGTGTCGCTTTCAAACACGATTTATTTAAATTTCTAGTGCTTTATATTTATACAGATTGGTTCATTTCCCTGACAGCCTGAGTCCTTCCAAAATGCCAGTAAGTGAATAAAGTTATTCTTAAGCCTATTTCACACTGACTATACCCTAATCCTTCAATGTGTCTACATGTTATAATTTTGTAACCTTTCTTTCTACGGACACTCATTTATTTTTGATGCTACAGATAACAGTAAATAATGTGAGACATAATCATTTAATTTTCTTCTTAGGAGGTATTTGACACAAGATTTGTAAAGACTTGAAATGTGTTTTCCGGTATTAGGAAACAGCATCCCAGCCCATGGGAAATATAACAAAATCAATCACGCTACATTATGTTAAGAAAATGTGTATCAAATCACCATTTGGTGATATGACTTATATGGGTCCAAAGCTTTCAAAATACATTTTGAAACAAAGGAATTTTTTAAAAGACAGCAAAAATTTTGATGGAAAGTTAATATGATTGAGGAATAGACAACACAAAACCATGAAGCATCAAAGTTAATAAGTGATTTAATTAAAAATTCCCCTGAACTGAACAGTGATACAACTATGAGATGTGGCAAAGATCTCACAGCAATAAGGAGAGTAGTAAATCAAAGCGAAGAACTCCCATTGCAGAGTTTTGGATGGTTAAATACGGAGGCTTCCTAAGTATTCTACTTAGGCTCAGCTGGAATGGCTAAAACTTGAAAAACTTAAGAGTCCTTCATCCTACGGTGATCCTTACCTTCTTTCCCTGTGTCCACCAACCCCCACCATACACAGAAAATTGAAACAATTAGTTTGCAACCACTGCCCTTTGTTTACCAGAATTCTGGGCTATTTACTGGAATGTTTTAAAACATTCTGTCGGGAGACATCATTGTTACTAATGGACATACCATCTAATCATGAGCCATAGCAGCTCTTGTCTACCCAGAGAGAGACAAGCTTTCTGACTTGTTCTAGAAATGTCAACAAAAGGAACACAGCTTTCAACTTTATCTCTCATATTTCCTTTGCTACTCAATAGGGCCAGCTCCACTAGCATGTGGGAAGCAGACAGACAACACAGATTAATAGCAAGGTTGGGTGTAGTCATTATAATGATAAGGGAAATGAAAGTGGAAGGAGTTTGCATAATATTTATTTGAAAGTCATAGCTTATCCTCCATAAGCTATTTATAAGGTGCATAATAGTCTACCAATATTATTCTTAAAAAGAACAGCTGGAATTTATGGCCAGGGGTTAGATTCTATGACTAATTTCCAGACCAAGGAAGAACAAAATTTTCAAAAACTCCAGAGAATACCATTATCAGTTACATCATATTTAATGAAATACAGATAAATGTAGTCATATTCATATTGAGTAAGATTAAAATAATCATACAGTTACATTTATTTCTATGTATTATTATGTCACTATGTATGTATATGTGCACACACACATTTACCTATATATTCATACATGCACACAGGATACATGTGTATACAATGTACTCTTTGGCACAGAAAGCACACAAATGGACACGGGACATGCATGTTACTTTTTACAGAAAACGCATTTCCTATGCACAAGAATCCCATTGCCATCGAAGTCAATTCCGACTCATGGTAACTCCACATTCCACAGTATAACGGCACTCCATAGGGTTTTCAATGGCTGTGATGTTACAGAAGTAGATTACTAGGCCTTTCTTCCACAGCACTGCTAGATGGATTCAAATCACCAACCTTCCAGTTAATAGCCAAGCACGAACTGTCTGTACCACCCAGGGATCCTATGCACATGAATACACACTATTATAAATGCATGCCTACACCACTCATGTTCCCTTTGTGGGTACAGACAGAAAGGACTTCACAATGTACTGGGATTCCATATGGATGTACTCTCCTGACTAAAGAGGTTTGTTCAGCTCTTGACGTATCTGAAGGACTCCCAAGTACAACATCATAATAAGGCTTGAACTTAGGCAGACATGAAGCCATGCGAAGAGGCATGAAAGAACACACATATAACATTTTTGGGAGTCCATGTCACACTGAGGTGTGACACCATAGCATAATTTAATTTGAAAAATTCCTGACTGGACAGAAATAAGTTAGCCCTCAATCAGCAAGCATTCAGAAGGTTCTATTGTGATCAGCAATCAGAATTCCAAAGGGCACCAAGAATATATAGATGGAATATTATTATTTTCTTTTTACTACCATAGAGGTAAACATCACCTTAAATGTTACAGGCAAGGTATTCAGGCAATTCAAAAACCTTACTAGTTGCCCAGATCCAGGTCAGACAAAACTCAGAATGTTAGATTTTGTTTCATCCCTTAGAAAACTGAGCACCCAAGGTCCTCTGGGGTTGCAGCAGGACCACCATAGGGTAAGTGACCAGTTCCCTTGCTCAATGTCATTCCAAGGATACACGTACTCTGCCATGAACTCAAACTGCATCAAAACACTAAAACAAGAGTCCTTTCATGCCCACTGTTGCAAAAACACACCTCTAATGTTTATAAGGGCACTGTGAGGCAGATCTGACTTTTTTTTGCCAAAGCAGCAAGAACAGTAAATAATAATCTTTTATATAATATAACCATGATCAGAATGTATTCTAGACATCTGCAAAATGTCCTGATGATAGAAGACAACCAGTACTCCTACCAAGCTTTCTAATTTTCAGGACTTTCATTCTTAACAATAGAACATGGGAACAGATTTTGAAGGAAAAAAATAAAAACTCTTTCCCAAAACGGGCAAAAGGAAAAACAAACAAACAAGTACATGATACAATATTGCCTTGCTTTACACAGCTCTCTTCTGTCTACAAAACTTGGATTTTATCTGCAGACAAATATACAGATATATTAAATGTAAGAAGTATCAATTTTTCAACATTATTAAATTCCTGTATTGTTCTTTTGTTATTCGAACAGGAAAAGAAAGGCTACTGATAACGAAAAAGCACTTTACTTGCTTTTTGGGAAATCAAAAAAAAAATCCCAGTGACAGAGAAAAGAATAATGAGGTGTAGGAAAACTAGGAAGCTGTCAGCCAGAAACAAAAAAACACACCCTTGATTTAGAGAAACATTTCGGTCCCTTAAAAACTCACACAAATATTAATTCATCTTGTGTTAATACCTTCCCTCTTTCAACTTCACAGCACCACTTACACCTGTCACTTCCTCCTGATGCAAAAAAACACTTAGCAATAGAGACCACAAATCAAAAGCAGGAAGGTACCCTAGAAAAGGGTATATTCCAAGCCTTAAAATGTATCAACAAGCCATGTGAATCCATTATTCTTATCTGATAAGAGTATGCACCATTAAAACAACAGTCTCGGAGGTTTCAAAATAAATTATTCAAATGCCCCAGAACGGCATGCTTAGTGAAGGTCCATATGAACTAGGACTGAGTCAAATTTTATTATTTGAACATTTCTAAAACAAAAGAAAAAAAGGAAAAAAAATTAGTACTTTCAAGTACCTTTCTTAAGAAAAGTTATACCTTCCACAAAGGAGATAACATAAACATAGTATGTCTATGAATTATAAAGGAGCTTTTGAAACTGGTTAAAACTAGCTTGACTGGTTTATTTTTTGCTTATCCATATCTTCTAGTACATCTACCCTGTGCAACACATCTAGACTAGGTATGGCCACTACACCTTGGTCACTCTGCCCTTAGTACAGCTGCTCGTGGGCCCATCTAGTCTCTCCCACTAGACTTCTTTAGAGCAAGGACTGTCCCATATTCATTTTCCAATGCCCCTGTGAAGCTGGGCCAGTCTCAGGTCCATCTTCCCAAAGTGAGCAGGGCACAGCCGGAAGTGGCAAGATTGATTATACAGATCACCCTCTTTATTCAAGGGTTTTTCTTTTCCTCGGAAGATCTCTCAACCAAGGCATTACTAAATATAATATGTAATACTAGCAAGGCTAGGGATAAAAGGACAGAATCTATCAAAGAATCTTTATCTCTTGATAAAATTATTAGAACATCTGAAATGACCGCTTTTTGACTGAGTGTAAATTCCTGTTAAAGTGATTTTCTACACACTCCTAAACTGTTTCTTGAGCTGCCCTTTTAGCAGACTTCTTCCCCGACCCCCATAATCAGTACAAGTATAAACTGTCTAGCTTGCCTGAGTTGTCCAATGTCCCAGATCATGGCTTTGGAATACGAATTAATGAGGTTTTAATGGCAGAGACACCAACGTAAGAACAGCTTAGGCATGACACCTCCTTTTCTTCCCCATCCTCTGGCTGATGGAATCAAGCTGGCCTGGAGCAAGGGTCCTGCCCTGCACGAGGCAGAGAATTTCCTTGGACACAGAAGGGACCACCCCAACTTCTGTCTTAGGAATGGAGCTCTGCTATGGGGAGTGGTCTCTATTCACAGCTCCCTTTGCCAGCTGCTCTGATGGCCTCCAGATTCTTTGCTTGTGTCAGGAAAACATTTGCGGAGGCCAGGGCTTAGCCGGACACAACTGGGCAAAGCCGCAGCGCAGCGGCTCTGTGTGACAGAGCACATACCAAGCGAGCCCAGGAATAACTGAGAGGTCACCTACAGACAAGTGAGAACCACAAACATCAAGGGACCGCTCGGGGCTAAAATATTAACTTGCTAAAGTCAGACATTAGACTAACTTTTTTTAAGCATCCCCATTAGGTAGAAACAGAAATAGTAAATTTTAAACATGCTCCCAAAGAACACCTCTTTCCCTGGCTGAAAATGTCAGGTTGTTTTCTGTTTTTTTCCTTTTAACAATATAACAAACATCTTTTGTTAAGTATATGGTAAGTACATGCTATCTGATCTTGAAACAAAGCACATACTTGTAGCAAAAGCTGCTCATCTATGAATTCTGGTACTCCTTCACCTAACCTGGGAGTAGATATCAGAAGATGATAGGTGTTGGAGCTAGCAGCATCTTGGGACAGAAGAAATGGCTTGAAAAAGTAGAGTTAAAAGTTAAACCAAAGAAGGAGGGAGGAGGGAATCAATAAATGGTACAGAACATTATTACACTATTTACATATGATGGTAAAGAAAGCACCATTCTAAGGGCCAAATCAAAAACTTGGCTTTTTATAGCACTTCTTTTTTGTAACCACAATGAGGTTGAATAAAACGCTCCCCCAGCCCGCCACACGCACACACCACTTGGCAGTAGGATATAAAATATGTATGACTTTTTGGGTGGGGAGATGGTCACAAAAAAATCACAACAGCCAGAGGCAACTGTATGACTTCCAAAAGTAAAATGCAGGTATAATTATTCAACAGTGCTCCTCTCCAACTGGTCTTATGCCAAGTTGCGTTTCCTGTTTTTATTTCCCAGATATTTGAAACTGGTTTCCGCCTTTCAGTAGCCCTTTTCTTCCTGTACCAGTTATCAAGACATCAAAACAACAATGATTTAAAAAAAAAATGTTTTTAAGGACATTTGTCCCGAAAGTTTGTACTTATAATATTAAATTTTGAAATACTGACCCAATCATCAATCTAAATAAAAAAATCTACTACTTTATTTACCTATATTACTGGAATTTAAAACAAAAACATTTATTTAGATCTAAAACTCTTACATATATATGGGAAGACACACCATACTATCAGTTATAAATTTGTGGATGTCTTCACAAAGATAAAGAGACAGCAATACAGATTTAATGTTGTATAACATTCTCAGTGCCTTCATTAAACAGTATCTTCATTCAGTCGGCACTTGTGCAGTTAAAGGAAAAAGCAACTGGGACCTCAGGGTAATGAGGTTCCTTACCCACCTGGAAAGTGAGAGTAAATGCATTTTTATTTGCTCAAGGGAAGGGTTAGTGTTTCCAATCTTGATAAGCACACAATATTTTAACAATTTATGTGAGCTAAAGCAATACAGTCATGTGCATAAATACTGCTTTCAGATGTAACTAGCCTGAGACAGAATCTATGATGATTAATTTTAATGAAGCACATAACTAACTTAAAAATTATGAATTTGTACACATGAAAGTCCTGAAGCAGAGAAGGCATGATCCCTGCAGCACAGGTTGCTTGGCTTTAGAATAAATAAGAATTAGAGTTTGAGAGGTTATCTCTTTTTTTTTTTTTCTCGTAGTTAAGTATGTATATTCTATTACCAAGGATTCTATGACAGCAGTTGGAAAAGACTGAGCTTCCCAAAGATGCTTTTTCCTTAAACTTCATAAGATTCATAAAATGCACAATGTGCACCCCATTTTCATCCTCCCTTTAACAAGAATTACAATGTTAATAAGCGGTAAGAAAAGGAGCCCTGGTGGTGCAATGGTTAAGCACTTGTTTGCTAACTGAAGGGTGGCAGTTTGAGCCCACTCAGCAGCTCTTCAGGAGAAAGATCTGGCGATCTGCTTCTGTAAAGATCACAGCCAAGAAAATCCTGTGGGGGCAGTTCTCCTCTGTAACATGAGGTCACTGTGAGCTGTAATCAATTTGATGGCGGCCAACAACAACAAACTGTAAGAAGAGCCGATTTAATTTTGCTATATCATAATCGTACAGCACAGAGCATTTATACTTTGAGGGAACATAATTTGACTCTCAGTATATCTGATCCTGTGAATTAATGCTGTACTGGACCATTTCTACTAAAATCAACATTGTATTAGGAAAGATTGTGAGATAATACCATTTAAAACCACAGAAAGATCAATATAATTATAGAAAACTATAGACACTATAGACACAAGGTTATCAGATATATTTCTAAAGTTTAGCAAAGATAAAATGGATAAATGTATGTAAAGCATAACCTCTATTAAAAACAAATGATTTCCCAGAATCCATGTATTAGGATTATCACATGATCCTATACAGGCAATAGGAAATGCCTCAATTGGGCTTTAATTTCTTTTAATATTTACTTGATGACAAAAAGTTTTAAAACTTGCATAACGAAACCACTTGTGTATATTAATATTTGAAGTAAAGCAACTTATAACATATGCTTTGTTTTTAAAAACAGTGAAAGTAGTAGTAGAAATCAAAAGTAGATTCAATGATTACTTAAGAGACAAGATATTCTCTCACACCAGCACAACAAATCCATTCCTCTGGGCAGGAAAGCAGATTCACATAAACCCTCTATGACCCTGCTATCCAAAGTGTGGTCAAAACCCAACAATAGAAGCTTCTGCTGGGGGCTTGTTTAAAATGCAGATTCCCAGCCCTAGTCCAGTCCTAGTCCAAAGTATCTGTGTGACCATTACGCTCTCTCAAGTTTGAGAACCATAGGAGACTCCCTCCACATATGATGCCCAGGTACCACCACATAACAGGGAGCACAGCTGGATGTGTCTGCCTTCCCTGTGCTAGTATATTATGGGATGGTAGCTAAAAGAGTCTCCATCCAGCACAATTCCAGTGGCAAGGGTGTCAAGAGGGAATTCTACTGCACTGTATCAAAGACAGAATGAATAATAATATTCCCAGCTGCATTTGATCCCACTTTCTTGAGGTGTTTTCTGTCAGCATTCGCCACAAAAACAAACAAACAAAAAAACCTTTTCAGGAAAAGCATTCTATGAACAGAAACATACAGTATAATATTTCTTTCTAAACACCAATTAAACTTTTATCTATTGACAAACATTACAGATGGCAACAAGAGTTAGAATATTTGATTAGCCCACACATAGCGCAGGTTGTACTGCAGGCTAGAAACCAAGAAAAATCTAACAACCAAGAATACATTTTAGCACTTACACTTTACTTGTGTGAAAAAACCTGAAATGGGTGAAATGTAAAAAACTAAAAATGGAGTAAGAAATTCACATGATATTAACATCTCCTTAGGTAGGACTGGAATAGTAAATTTAGAGCTCAGAATACTTAAAAAGTCTGGGCTCTGAAGCAACTGTTATTTAGGTTTTCAAAAAATGAAATTAAAAAAGGCCAGAGAATAGAAGCCATTTGTTTCCACGTCAAAATTAGTTTCAGAAGACATGGGCATACAAAAAAATAATAATAAACTTGTTGCCATCAAGCTGATTCTGACTTATAGCAACCCTATAGGATAGAGCAGAACTGTCCCATAGGACTTCCAAGGAGTGGCTGGTGGATTCAAACTGATGACCTTCTAGTTAGCAGTCAAGCTCTTAACCGCTTCACCACCAGGGATCCATGAGCATACAACATAAAATCAAACTTCCTTTTATTTTAAACAGAGGGAAAAAAGTACAAGTGTAAAACTCATACAAAATTTTTATCATCTTATTTCTATTTTTAATATCTGCCTAAAGGTATAGGGAGCCCTGGTGGCGGTTAAAGTGCTCGGCTGCCAATCAAAAGATTGGCAGTTCAAACTCACCAGCTGTTCCGCAGAAGAAAGATGTGGCAGTCTGCTTCCATAAAGATTACAGCCTTAGGAACCCTATGGGGCAGTTCCACCCTGTCCTACAGGGTTGCAATGAGTTGGAATTGACTCGATAGCAGTGGGTTTTTGGGGTTGGCCTAAGGGTATATATTTCATGTAATGTAAGTTTCCAGAGTAGGTGAATGCTTAAAAATATCATTAAGATATATACACAATAACCTTAAAAAATCAAAAGCAAGTTCCCACAATACATCTAAAATGTGGCAATGATCAGTACTTTAAAGGCCACTTAGAAAATAGCCCCTCAGTTCAAACGGCAAACTAATGTCAAATTGGCAGAATCTGAGATTTAGTGGCATATAGCATGTGCTCAATGCATATTTTTTGAATGAATAAATGAACAGATGAACTAACAATGAGAGCATCTCCAGAATGAAAGGAGCAGCCTCAGAAGGTACATGTAGAGAATGCTGAGGAAATGATTTGGTCTATGACTACAATCCTACTTCTTTAACCTTCTATCCAATTATTTAATCATTTCAAACACTCCAATTATGAATTAACTGTAATATTAGGTATGGGTCTGACTAGCTCAGGCAGGTATATTCAAACACCTTTTAAAAGCTTTTTAGAACAAGGGAATACAAATTAAACAATTAATAATTAAAATTAAAATTCTATGTTCCATTTTGCACATCCTAGGATCATAGGTGTCAAAAACTGTAGGCTAACTCTCAGGTAGTCGTTTTCCCATTTCCTCCTCCTGTGCTGACAGAGCACTGGGCATCTCCTGCACCACCATCACTGCACAGGCCCTTTTACCCCACTTTGGTGTTAACATTGCCAGTCACTTTTCCCCTCCATTATGCACAATACTGTCACAGTTATCTTCCTAAAAATGCTCATACACCTCACGTCATTATGTACTCAAAAGTCATTACAGGCAGCACACTATCCTGGGGAGGATGACTCACAAACCCTTGTCTCCAGCCCAGTCTCCCTCCAGACCCTTAACTCTCATCTTCCCCTGATATTCCACAACCCCACTGCCACTGAATTGATTCCGTCTCATAGCAACTCTACAGGATGGAACAGAACTGCCCCATAGGGCTTCCAGGGATGTAAATCTTCATGGAAGCAGACTGCCACATCTTTCTCCTGCGGAGTGTCTGGTGGGTTGAGCCGCCAACCTTTAGGTTGGCAGCCAAGTACCTAACCACTGTACCACCAGGGCTCCTTTGATCTCCATAGATGCCTCAAACCTAACAAAACAAACTCTACATCCACCCATCCATCCCTACCTCCCAGAAAGCTGTTCTCCTTGTATTCCACATTCCAGTAAATAACACCACCATATATCCTGACCATCAGCTCTACCCCCCACCCACGTCTATTCTGATTTTCACTCTCTCTCTCCATGCCCAGGCTAGGAATCTGTGCATCTCCCCCCTCCACATCCCCAATGTCAATCACTCACTAAAGCCCACTGATTTGTTAACCTTAGTTTCCTCCTGTCTGTCCCCTCTGCTCATCCTCTCTCTGTTTCCAAGGCTGCTCTTTAATTTTCCTTCCCTTCTGTTCAGCACCCAACACACTTCTCAGAGTTGGCCTCAATTCTCAGTTCCTCCACAAAGCCTTCCTTGATTTATCCATCTTATGAATGCAGAGCAGTTCTTATTTGTCCACTCAGTATAAGACAATGATATAAAGTACCACAAATCAATTTTTTATTAGCTATCTTTTCTCTAAAATATGTTGCAGAGGAAAAAATTAAATATAGCAAAAAATTATAACCATTTAACATCACCTCTAGGTGCTTCTAGCTAAAACATAGGAGGTTTTTCTAAAGCCCCAAGTGTTTTCCACCTTTTGCAAAATGTACATTGCGCAGCTTCAAATAGGAGTAAGTTCCAAAATCTACACCGTTCCAGGAACCCACGTGATGTGCAATGCATCAATGACAAAAAGTATATTTAAGAATACATTCTATGAACCCCACACAGCTGTTATTAGCTGTCGTTGAGTTGATTCTGACTTATGGTGATGACGCATGTGTGCAGAACAGAACTGCTCTGTAGGGTTTTCATAGAGACCTTTCAGAAGTAGACTGCCATGCCTGTTTTCCAAGGGGCCTTTGGGTAGGTTCAAACCGCCAACCTTTTAGTTAATAGTTGAGCACTTAACCACTTTCACCACCTTGGCTAGTCTCTGCCTGGTGATAGATCAGTGTGCACTGGGTTATTTTTATTTTACTTTAATTTTTATTTTTTTCCGTAATCCCTCAACTATGTGATACTTCCTTATGGAAAGGGCTGACTTTTCCTCAGGGATATGTATCTTTGTAGTCCTCGGTGTACTTATCATAGAGTTATGCAGGTACGAACCCTACTTAATAAATTATTTAATTATGCTAACAATTATTTAAGTGACAAATAGTTCCAACTGGATATCAAGTCTAATTTATTCAAAACAAACCTCTTTTAAAAAAAAAAAAAAAAAAAAAAAAAAAAAAAACCTCTTGAGTCCTTCCAAACCTGCTCCTTCCCCTAATACAGGCCATCAAATTTGCTTAATCCCTCACCCTCCACATGCAATCTATTAACAAGTCCTGTTAACTGTATTTATAAATCATATCTCAGATCCACCACTTCTCACCATCTCCAGTTCTCAGGTCCAAGTCACCATCACCTCTATCTGAACTACTAAAAAGAATCCCTACCTGCAGATGCTTTCCTATTCTTGCATCCTCCTCTCCACCAGTCTCTTCTTCACCAGATTAATCTTTTAAAATACAAATCAAATTATGTTACTCCCTTTCTCAAAATCTACTAGCAATTTCCCTATGCACTCATCACAAAATCCAAACACCTCACCGTAGTCTACAAGGCCTTGGGTGGTCTGGCTCTTACCTCTCCCTTCAGCTACATCCCTTACCTCTCTCTCCCTGCATTTCAGTCCCACCTACCTTCTTGTTTTTTCTTGCCACCCTCGGGCAAGCCAAGCGTGAGCTCACCTTAGAACTTCTGCACTTGCTGCGCCTTCTGCATGAAATTATCTCCCCACCCAGGTCATCATAAGGCTGACTCCTTCTGCATTCCAATTTCAGTTCAAATGCCATCTCTCTGGAGACAATTTCCCTGATATCCCTATCTAAAGCAGTTTCCCAAGTAATTCTCTATCATATCATTCCGACTATTGTTTTCCACAGCTCGTATCATATTATATGACCTTGCTTGCTCATTTATGTGTTTATTGTTTTACACACACACACACACAATTTAGAATGTAAACTCCAAGTAAATGTATCCTCAGCCCCTAAAATACTACCTACTACATATTCACCATCAAATAAATATTTGCTGGATGAATGAATAAGTGAATCTTTTCCAGTGTTTTACATTGCTGTTTTACTTTTCTTGGCATGGTTTCATATTTTTGATTCCTTGCTCAATTTATTATAACTAAACTACAGAACTAAATATATATTGAGTCACTTACCCCAGACATGGAGTCATATGCAAGCTTGAATGTCCAACTCATTTTTTATAACATGGAAATCTCTGCTGTCAACTTTAACTACAAAGTAAGCCCAGAGTGGCCCCTCCAGGACACCCCTGATGCAGCTGCACTGGCTGGTGCTGTTTTTGCTAATTTGGCTCCGTCCTCTGACCTGTGGTGCACCTATTTAACTTGTGTACAGTATATACAAAATCGCTGATAAATAGGTAGGGTAGCATAGAATTAAGGAGCCCTAGTGGTACAGTGGTTAAAGCACTCAGCTGTTAACTGAAAGGTCAGTGATTTGAATTCACCAGCCGCTCCATGGGAGGAAGATGTGGCCGTCTGCTTCTGTAAAGATTACATCCTTGGAAACCCTATGGGGCAGTTGTACCCTGCCCTATAGGATCACTATAAGTCAGAATCGACTTGATAGCAATGGATTTTTTTTTTTTTTTGGCATATAATTATAAACTTTGTGAATATCAAAGTGGGATGACTGGCAGGTCTTTCTCTTTATCAGACTTCTTCTTCTTCCCTGGAAAAATAACAATTACTCTGACAAGCCACGACTGACTGATTTTATAATGATGTGTTCATGTATTATAGGAAAGAAACAGGGTAAAACCCAGGATCAACTCATTCTCTTCAAGCAAATATAAGTAATACAAAAGAACTTTCTAATGCCAGTATTTTCCATAAATCCATAAATATGGTATCAAATGGCCTATAGTGACTTCCACAATTTTTATTTTTTTTAGGTTGTTGTAGTTGTGTTTAGAATTCATCCTCAGCATCACTCCCAAAAGTATTATGAAAGGAGACCCATGTTTTCTCATCATGCTCTGGCTAGAACACCACTCCACCTACCCCATTACCAACACTGCCCACCTTAACATGATAAACTGCCCAAGACAACAGTCCCCAAAAGAAGACTATAACTAGATCTAACTATTCACCTCCCCACAAGAGACCACCAGAACCAAGACTAAATTTACCAGGTCATCTATCTCGCTGGACTCTTATCCCCTCTTGGCTCTCCGAAGTCACCTAAGCTCTCCATAACCCTCCCTCCCAAATCTTTCTACTGTGCCTTCTAGAATTCATGATCTGTCATCAGCAAACTCCCTGATGCCCTCATTCTACCCTCTGGAGTTTCCTTTTACCTCTGTGCTCTAACTGAAACCTGGGTATCCCCTGACTATTCTTTTTCTGTTGAAGCCCTCTCAAGTAAGGATGCCTTATCTCCTAAAATGCATAAATCCTGGGGGTGGGGCAGGTGCCCTCTTTGTTCTCATTGCTATTTTCAGATCAGTGTCCCTTTTCCTTTTGAAGAAACCACAACATCCTTGTTCACTTGAAACACATACGATGAGATTACATCACCAACTATATATAGTTGCTACATTTATCTATGGAACTTCTGGCTCAGTGTCTCCTCCCTACTACTATACCTACCATCATTCTTCACAAATTCGTCACCCATGTAGACAATCCACCTTAGCTCAGCAGCTGACCTCCCCAACTTCATGGTCTTGTCCTTTATCCTTCTTCAGTCAACTATACCCAAGATTATATTCTAGCCCTTATCACAACCAATGACTACTCCAACTCTGAAATCTTGACCTCAAGTATCCATTCTCAGAATTCCTACTCACTTCTTCAGCTATTCCACTCTGCAATTCTTCAAGTCCACCAGGGCCTCCCCTCCAATGGCCAGACTGCTTAATCACTGTACCACCTGTCTCCTTCCCAGCGCAGATTACATGGTCTATCACCATAAATTGGAGCCCTGGTGGCGAAGTGGTTAAGAGCTTGTGTGCTAACCAGAAGGTCAGCAGTTCGAATCCACCAGCTGCTCCTTGGAAACCCTATGGGGCAGTTCTACTCTGTCCTATAGGGTCACTATGGGTTGGAATTGCCTCAATGGCAACAGTTTTTTTTTTTTTTTAAATCACCATAAATACTGTCTTAGTTATCTAGTGCTGCTATAACAGAAGTACCACAAGTTGGCGGCTTTAACAAACAGAAATTTATTCTCTCACAGTCCAGGAGGCTAGAAGCCTGAACTCAGGGTTGCTGGTTCCAGGGGAAGGCTTTCTCTCTCTGTTGGCTCTGGAGGAAAGTCCTTGTTACCAGTCTCCCCCTGGTCTAGGAGCTCAGGGACCTGGGGTCCAAAGGACACACTCCACTTCTGGCTCTTCTTGGTGGTAAGGGGGTCTCTTTCCTCTCTGCCCACTTTTCTCTTTTATATCTCAAAAGAGATTCACTCAAGATACAATCTAATCCTGTAGATTGAGTCCTGCCTCATTAACATAACTGCCTCTAATCCTGCCTCATTAACATCATAGAGGTTAGGATTTACAACACATAGGATAATCAGATCACAAAATGGTGGACAACTACAACATATGGAGAATCATGGCCTAGCCAGGTTGACATATATTTCTAGGGGACACAATCCAATCCATAACAAATACTCTCTTATATATTCCTCAATCCCCTTTGTACCTCTTTCTATCATATTTGCCAGGAAAATCCTAACTCTGGTTAAATCCACCTCCCCACCTACGCTGCACATGAAGCAGAGCTGGAGAAAAACACTCAACTGTGCTGACTGGTCTCCCCTCAAATTTATAACCAATAACCTCAAGTGAGTTGTCAGCACTGGTTGGTGCTTTATTATATTTTCCTAGTTAAATCACTCTTTCTCTCTGAGATATCTATTTCACATTTTCCTCTCTCTCTTCAAATCTCCACACATCTTCTTCTACCTCAATGTCAGTTGATGACCTTGTTTTATACTTTGCTAAGAAACAGAAACATTTCTGCCTCCCTCATTCCTCAAAGACTTTGCTCCTGTAATTTTCCCCTTTGTTATATTATTGGCTTCTCCATATTTACGATATCATCCAAACATGCTGTAATATCTCCCATAGTTTTTAAAAGCCTCACTTGACCCTACATCCCCCACGACTAACAACCACCCCATTATCTTTCAGTTCCATTTTATCACAAAACACCTTAGAAGAGTTTTTCCATTTCTGTTACTTACATTACCATTCCTCTATTATTTCAGGTTAGCAACCGTACAATCAGCTTTGGACTTTTTCATCCCTTCTTTACATGTTTGGAAATCCTGGTGCCGCAGTAGTTAAGAGTTCAGCTGCTAACCAAAAGGTCGGCAGTTTGAATCCACCAGGTGCTCCTTGGAAACCCTATGGGAGCAGTTCTACTCTGTTCTGTAGGGTCACTATGAGTCAGAACCGACTCAACGGCAATGTTTTTTTTTTTTTTTTTTTTGCTTATATGTTAGCAGATACTGTAGACTCTTCCTTTAAAATGGTGTGTATCCATCTCTTCCTTGCTGTTTCCCGAGGCTACCATAGTTCAGTATAAAAAACTAAACCAGCTATCTAAGGAGCCTCTTGACTGTAGTATCCTCCCTTGCCAGCCCATTCTGCATCCACCACAAAGCCAGTCTTCTAACGTTGATTTCACCGTGCTCCGCTTCTCTCTGCTCATAAACCTACAATGATTTCTGATAGCTCACATTATCAGGTTTTAACTCCCTGCATGCTGTTTAAGACATTTCACAATCTGGTCCCATCCTGCTTCCCTATCTTTCCTATTATCTATCAACACAAAACTTTGCCCTTTTAGTCTACCAAGTATCTTATATGTAAGTCACACAAATTCTTATTTCTACATTTTATTCTTTTGTCCATGTTGTTCATATTCTTGGAATCAACTTCACAGGCTTTAGCCCCCACTCCCCAAATTCTAAATTGTTCAGAATCTGCCTCCTCCATGAGATCTTATAATACAATTCCAGGTCACACTTTCTTGGCCCTGAGTTCCTACAGCATTCCAACTCTATATCGCTATTTATTTAAGATTTAATTACATAACAGTATTATACCATCACTAATTGTTTCACATACAACATATATCTGAATATAAGCAGGGTTTTTTCCTCCAAAAATACTCCTCAAAAGAGAAAATCCCTTTATACTAATTTTTTACAAGCATTTTCACATTGCAGAGTGCTTTATTATGAACAAGAAAGTACTACTTGTAGAAAATACATTAACTTTATATGACCTCAACCAATTCTACTTTGAGGTGATATAGAGACTATCCAAAAGAATCTGTAAAAAAGGGAAAAAAAAGAGTTTAAATTTAATCATATACAGTAATTATTCTGTGGGAATAATCTCAAAATTGGAAGTGCTGGATCTCAAACACAGTCTTTTAAGAATTACTTTAAAAATCAATGCAGTTAATCTCTACATTGTGGAGATCATAAATATATACCTAACAAATTAAAATGTAACTGTCCTAATTTTATGTGAATAGATAATGTGTTTTGGAACAAAACTTCCTGTGAGAGCATCATACATAGATTTGAAATCTGCTGCATCTCAAACAAGTTAGATGGCCAGGTAGAGGGTGTGCTCAAGAGCACGGTGTTAAATGACTTGAAAGGTGGATGATTTGAAAGGTGGTCTAAGTGAAGACAATGACAGAAATAGATGCTAAACATGCATTTGAAACACTTGAATAAAACAGCTTGATAACATATGTGAATAGCAAAAAGCAGTACTTCTAATTTGCTGCAGTATTCTATGTCCTTTTAAATATGTATGGATAACTAAATTAATAAAGTATTTAAATAGCCATATGACCACTTCATCTTTCTCTCTAAATGTTTACACGCTACAGTTGGCAAAACATCCTTTTTTGGCAGGCGACGTTGGTGGGGAGAGGTGTACAAACGGCCATGAGACAATGAAAATGAGTTAGACACCTGACGATTGTCTGAAGTCATAATGTGAGTGAAAGAATAATTGACAGGGTTAGGTGCAGGCCTGTTACTAATCAATTCTGGGGATCTCAGTTTCTCATTTAGGACTACATCCTAAATTTTATTTCTATTGTTTCCTATTGTATTCTCTTTTGATGATTCAGCAGCACTGGAAAATAGAAAGAGAAATGCTGTTCTAGAGAGTATGGTAAATTTCTTATTACCATTTAATATAACTTAGAAACAATACAATCCAGAAATGTCAGTCCTGCCCTACTACACTTATGCGCTTGATTCTGGACCTCACGAATCCTTGCATCCAAACTATATTACCAACCTCTCCATCTTGGAATGACATAATTTCAGAGACAAAAGTTATTTTCAAGAACGTCTTATTAAGCTCTTTTATTTCCAAGAACCTGGGGCTAGTCAGGGCAGGGCTGAGACCCAAGCCCAGGACTTACCCCTTGGTTAATTCTAGTTGTAAGACACTGCACCAAGCTCTGGGCACTCCACTTGTGATTACTGTGGCTATGCATCATTATTTTTAAATCTTCAATCTTTTTTCTAGGATTTATGCATGAATGTACAAAAGTTATGAGCCATCATAGTATAATTTTTTGTTGCTTTAATAGAATTTCTGACTTCTCTCCAGAGGTGAAGGGCCCAATGATCCATCTACACTGATGTCATTTTTGCCCCCTGGCAGAACCAACCTAAGACTTCAATCTTCACTACACAATTCTCTCATCTCTTCTAAAGATATACTCTTTCTTGCCAGATGAGCTGCATTTCTAATTAGCAGGCTCTCCTCATGGTGCACCATCCTCTGGTAAATCAAGTGGAATGGACCTGGTGACAACAGATGCTGATCTCAAGAACACCACTCATGAAATCATCCATTATGCAGAGGTGACCTAGGCAACTGGAACACACCATCCTGCTCACGCTACTACAGCATCACCATCCCACGGCTTCCAGGAAACACCCACTCACACACACAATATCACATCCACACCTGGTAAATGTTATGAAGCTTATTTGGAGTTTAAAAGTTACCAATCTCCATCAACTTGTGTTTGCCTTTTCAGGCTTAGATACTATCATTGCTCAGAGGTACACATACTAAGGTTCACAATTAGAGAGTTAGCTAAAATTAGTGCCTACCTTCAATTCTCTTTAGAGCTGAAAGGCACATATCCTTCCTTGGAAACTCAAAGGGACTGCTGCAGGTTCGAATGGTGTCACATTCACATTTCCCATTGATTATATTGCAGCCAGAGATGAGGTTTTCATTGCATGGTTCAAAACCAAGCAGTTGGTCGTCATCCCAGTTTTCATCTGTAAAACAATTAACAACCAGATAATGTTTGCTTGTAACTTCATTCAAAGCCTGTTTGAGAGCAAAATGCACAGTGATACAAAGATTAACATCCAATTCTGACACCCTGAATTTGTGAAAGGCAGTTTGGCCAAAATTTTACAAATGAATGAAACCCAACTACCTCCTAATAATTGAGAAGATGGAAATATATATCCATACATGCAGACATTAAATAGCTATAGATACAAATGTCTGTGATCAAAACCACTGATTCTCTTACATGTTTTTACAGCAACAATTGAGATTCCTATAATACTTTAAGTTTTAAACAAGTATTTCTGGATTTTCTCATGTTCAATAAAATTACAGAAGTTATACTTGTTGGTCTACAAAATAATTTTTAAAAAACTATTTATCTACTCCATCTGGTAGAGACCCACTTCAGGTTTCAAACAGCTCTTCCACTTCATCAAGGCAGCTAATAAACATTAAAAAATCAGACACCACTAAGACAGTCAAGAATGAGATGCAATGGAGGCGATCCCCTCAAATGCATTTTGGTACAGATGCAAATGTCCATCAACGACCAATCAAATCAAAGCCAGAAACAACAAAACTGAGAGCTACAGCCCTGTGAGATTCTGACATGATTGAGCTCAGAAGCTGAGACCAAATCACAGTGTCCTGATCATGGACTGAAGTGGACTCTAAGAAATAAAGTAGCAGATTTTAAAACCAGCATTCCGGACACCAAACTCAGACAAATGAAACCAACATGATGGAACCTTAGGCAGGCTTGGTTCTTAATAATATTCCTCAGAGCCAAGGCGCCTCTCATAGGAAACCAGACTATTGCTCAACGAAGCCCTGGGACATTATGTGGGTTTGCCCCCCTCTCAATATTATCTTTAATAGATACTTTATCTCACTTTAACTGGTACTGACTGTTAAATAGTAAACATGTTTCTGATAACCACGGAGAGAATTTTAAAAGTGCCTGAATTTGAGATAGCTAATACATGTTGTTCAAACTAAGGTAGGTATGAATGCCATCTTAAGAATTTGTTTTTATAGAACACAGTGTAAACAAATGGCTATGATTTTTGGAGGACTAACTTTTGCTTCTGGTGTTATCACTCCTTACTGCGTTAATTACGCAAATGACAGCTCTCCCTCGCTGAAATAACTTTCTTGTCAAGGGGTCTTTAAAAGAATACCATCTACAATATAAAGAGCTTCAGGGCGATTCTTTGAAAAGGGAGAACAGAAAGCCTCCTATGTTTTGATTACAGGAGATAAGGCTCACTTATTTGATCAAAGCTTCAGCTCTGAGTAAAATGATTATCTTTCGGATTAGACATTTAAACAGAAACACAATTTATCTGTTTTAAAATTTGTTTTCCTCTTTAGCCTATATTTGGTCCTTAGAAATGACATACACACATACACACAAAGGTACATTCCTATCTTCAAGGTAACAGTGAAATTACTAAATTACTCTGAAAGGAAAACCAGAAAAGAATATATTGAGAGAATTCAACACTTTGAAAAGGAGGTGGTACTTAGTCTTCAATTATAATATTTATTAAAATGGTACATCTAAATGATCTCTTCTATGTTTAGCTGTTGACAACATGCTATTAGTAACACAGGCCTAATCCAGTTGAGTGAAATTTGCCATAAAGGAATTTTTGTGACTGCAGATGTACACATTTGTAACTCAAAGACAGCTCAACTTTAGGAACTTAAAAACTTGTAAGAAATTCAAGTAACGTTTGAATCACTGAAAAACTACCTATATTTCTGCAATTTCCCATCATATTCCTGAGCACTATAAATCTTTATTACTGTTTTTTGTAAATATGTGCAATTATTGTATCACCAAATTCAGCTGATTGTACCTCAAAATTTTCTCCACAATAAACACTCCCTTCTCCTCCCATTACCTTCAGAACTCCCTGAACTACTGCAACTCAATGTCCTCCCACCTGTCTCCCTGCCACTATTCTCTTGTCCCGCCACCTCACTACCCACACTGTAATCTGAACTGGTACACTCAAAAGCAAACTGGCTCACTGATCTTCTCTTGCCAACAAGAAAAAGTCCAAATCCTTTATTGTTGAATATAAGGTTCTTCATGATGTGACTTGTGCCTACTTCTACAGATTCTTCTTCTACCAATCCCTTACAAAGCCTAATGCTCTAAGTACACAAAGATCTCACTACAGACCTTTATCATTGCTTCCATGCCTTTTTCATGGAGTACCACCTGCCTGGAACTCCTCCTCCTCTGATAACTCCTATTCTTCCTTCATGACCTAGTTCAAATATTGCCTCTTTTGAAAAGTCTTCTCCAACTACCCGAGGTGAATGGATTGCTCTACCCTCTGTGCTCCCACAAAAATCTGCACAGCCCTCTTATCCCCTATACTAATGATGTTGTTGTCGTTAGGTATCATCAAGTAGGTTCCGACCCATAGCGACCCAACATACAACAGCGTGAAGCACCACCTGGTCCTGTGCCATCCTCACAATCGCTGCTATGTTTAAGCCTGTTGTCAAAGCCACTGTGTCAATCCATCTTGTTGAGGGTCTTCCTCTTTTTCACTGACCTTCTACTTTACCAAGTATGACGTCCTTCTATAGGGACTGGTCCCTCCTGATAACATGTCCAAAGTATGAGAGACAAAGTCTTGCCATCCTCGCTTCCAAGCAACATTCTGGCTGTACTTCTTCCAAGACAGATTTTTTCGTTCTTCTGGCAGTCCACGGTATATTCAATATTCTTTGTCAACGCCTTAACTCAAAGGCATCAATTCTTCTTTGGTCCTCCTTACTCACTGTCCAGCTTTTGCACGCATATGAGGCGACTGAAAATTCCATGGCTTGGGTCATCAAGGTCACATCTTCGCTTTTTACCACTTTAAAGAGGTCTTTTTTGCAGCCAATTTGTGCAGTGCAATACATCATTTTATTTCTTTACGCTGTGTCCATGGGCACTGATTGTGGATCCAAGTAAAATGAAATCCTTGACAACTTCAATATTTTCTCTGTTTATCAACTGGTCCAACTGTAAGGATTTTTGTCTTCTTTATGTTAAGGTGTAATCCATACTGAAGGTGGCACTCTTTGATATTCATCAGTAAGTGCTTCAAGTCCTGTAACTGTTTTACTTACTCAAACTTACCCAGTAGACAAAGGTCCTCGTGGGCAGGTGCCAGGTCTTACCTATCTTTGAATCCACTTTTCCCTAGCACCTGATACAGTGTCCAAAATGATATATGCTGATTTTCATGTCACTGATATGGTCAATGCAGTTTTTATTTTTATTTTTTAATTAAAAAAGCTTTATTAAAAAAGAAGTTATGTGTGTATATATACATAAGTATACATAAATAATAATACACATAACATATATGCATATATAGGTTGCTGGATGGATCAAAAGGTTTGCACGTGACTATTAACCTAAAGAGGAGCCCTGGTGGCACAGTGGTTAAAGTGCTTGGCTACTAACCAAAAGGTTGGCAGTTCAAACCTGCCAGTCACTCTACGGGAGAAAGATGTGCCAGTCTGCTTCTGTAAAGATTTACAGGCTTGGAAACCCTATGGGGCAGTTCTACTATGTCCTATGGAATTGACTCAATAGCAGTGGGTTTGGTTTTTTTGTATTACCCTAAAGGTTGGCGGTTCAAATCTACCCAGTGGTGCCACAGAAGAAAGGTCTAACAATCTACTGTCATAAAGGTGGCTGTTGTTAGGTGCTGCTGAATCGATTCTAATTCATGGTGACCCCATGTATGCACAGTACTGCTCCATAGGATTTTCAAGACTGTGACCTTTTGGAAGCAGATCACCAGGCGTTACACCTATAGGTGAGTTTGAATCACCAACTTTCCAGTTAATAGTCCAGTGCTTAACCATTTGCACCACCCAGGAAGTGTGAAATTACAGTCAAGAAAACCCTATGGAGCAGTTCTACTCTGTAACAAATGGGGTCACCACAAGTCAGAATCGACTGCACAGCAACAGGTTTGGGTTTTTTGTTTTTGTTTTTTTTGGCTATAATCTTTTTTAAATTTTATTGTGCTTTAGATGAAAGTTTACAGCACAGATTAGTTTCTCTTTCAAAAATTTTTACACAAATTGTTTCGTGACATTGGTTGCCATTCCCGCATTGTGTCAGCACACTTCCCCTCTCCCCTTCCACCCTGGGTTTCCTGTGTTCCTTCCTCCAGTTTTCCTGTCCTTTCCTGCCTTCTTGTCTTTGCTGACGGGCAGGTGTTGCCCATTTGGTCTTGTATACTTGACTGAACTAAGAAGCACTTTCCTCACGTGTTATTGTTTCTTTTATAGGCCTGTGTAGTCTCTGGCTGAAAGGTGGACTTGAGAGTGGCTTCAGTTCTGAGTTAGCAGGGTGTCCGGGAGCCATAATCTCGGGGGTTCCTCCAGGCTCTGTCAGACCAGTAAGTCTGGTCTTTTTTGTGTGTGTGTGAATTTGAATTTTGTTCTACATTCTTCTCCCGCTCTGTCTGGAACCCTCTACTGTGATCACTGTCAGAGCAGTCAGTGGTGGTAGACAGGTATCATCTAGTTCTTCTGGGCTCAGTCTGGTGGAAGCTGTGGTTCATGTGGTCCATTAGTCCTTTGGACTAATATTTTCCTTGTGTCTTTGGTTTTCTTCATTATCCTTTGCTCCAGATGGAATGCGACCAACAGATGTATCTTAGATGGCTGCTCCAAGCTTTTACGACCCCAGACACTACTCACCAAAGTAGGATGTAGAACATTTATGTTATGAACTGTTAACGCCAAGTGACTTGGATGCCCCCAAGACCATGGTCCCCAGCCCTCAGCCCCAGTAACTCGGTCCCTCAAGGTGTTTGGACATGTCTAGGAAGCTTCTATGACTTTGCCTTGGTCAAGCTGTGCTCACTGGTTTTATACATATATATATGTATGTAGGTATGTATATATATATGTGTGTGTATATATACATATCACATATATAAAACATTAGGGAAAATTAGATTTTGAGAAAATATAGTGAATACTTTTAATCAATAAAAAACTTATTTTAAATGATACACACACATACATACACCTACATCAAGAAAAGTTAAAATTCTCATGGAATCTAGACTTTCTGGAGCTATGGAGGTGGGATGAATCCCTGAAAACTACTGCCCTGAGATAATCTTTAAACCTTAAACCAAAAATATCCCCTGAAATCTTCTTAAAACCAAACAATAGTTTAACTTAACTATTAAAGAATATCTGCCTTGAATATTGTACTCTTTTAAGATCTAGCTATATGGGGTAATTATGGAGCCCTGGTGGCGCACGGCTAAGCACTCAGAAGCAAACTGAAAGGTTGGCAGTTTGAACCCACAGGAGGTTCTGTGGAATAAAGGGCCTGGCAATCTGCTCCCATAAAGATTACAGCCTAGGAAACACTATGGGGGAGTTCTACTCTGTCCTATTGGGTCACTATGAGTTGGAATCGACTCGACGGCACACAACATGTTTTATGATAATCAAATTGACAAAAGAAACTTGAAAGATTTGACAGGAAACTTAGGGGGCAGGGAGTTTATGTTAACGGGGGAGGAATAACTCAGAAAAGGAGGGTGAGAATGGTTGCACAACTCAAGTAATGTAATCAATGTAACTGAACTATACATGCAGAAATGGTTGCATTAGGCTATCTTCTGCTGTATATATTCTCAACAACAAAAATATTTTAAAAAAGGAAAAACTATATTTAAGTATTATATAATGGACATGATTTAAAGAAATGCTTAGATATATTTTGGCACATTTCTCACTAAGCATCATTTATCATTAGTCTCTTTCCCAGTTCAGTTCTAAGACTTCAACCTCTTAGCACCTGGCTAGCATCAAGAGTCCTTTCAAAAAGCCCACCTCACAGCCAATTTGTTTTCAACTGCCAGGTGCTTTTCTCTGTCTCCCCACAGGAAACTCCTTTTCCCTCAATGTGGAATCAGATCTAAAAGGCTAACTGCCCTTGGTGATCTCCCTGGCTCTGAACTGGTTTTTGCCTCTTTTTCAGAGGAAGGTTCTTGGCTGCAGCAACAGGCTACACCTGAAGATGCACAGGTGCGCTTGACTGCTCCCTCAGGAAACGTCACAACCACCACGTCCAGACAGGCAGCATCTCTGACTTCTAATCCATAAATGTCTTACATGCTTTTATTTTCTTTTCTGAGGGAAAACCATCTCAATTCTCTATCTCTATCCTAATCAAGACTTTGTTTTCCTTCTTGGCAAATAATAGTTTCCCTTAACAACCCTGCTTATAAGATCAAGTACCATCATGCTTCTGAAACAAATGCTTTCATTCTTTTCCATTACAGAATATTATATTTTAAAATAATTTAACAGAAAACCAACAGGGATTTAAAGCAAAAAATTATGTTTTTAGATCTCTATTTCCTAAGACATTCAGCAAAAAAGAGGAAGACCCTCAACAAGATGGACTGACACAGTGGTTGCAACGATGGATTCAAACATAGCAACAACTGTGAGGATGGCACTGGATTGGGCAGTGTTTCGTTCTGTGTACACAGGGTCACCATGAATTGGAACCAACTCGACGGGACCTAACAAAAACATCAACAATTTTCCTAAGTAAATCATACACATTGCATGAGAATCAAAGTTCAAGATTCTGATTCTCTGACATACTTCCTGGTTTCTCCCTGGCCACTTTTTAGGTGGAAAAAGAGTTTAAAAGTACTGCCCCTTAGCCATTTATAGCAAACAGTTTTTCTTCCTGCTACTCTACATGTGAAAGGTGTAGTCTCCTAGCCTGACAGGTCAAGACAATTGAGATACCTCTGCAAATGTATTTTTAAGTTTGTAACTTCTGCGAGATTCCAAATTATGATGTTAAATATATTACTTTATTTAAATATAAAATGAGAGAGATCTAATACACCCTGAAAAGTGACTGTAAAAATTTATATCAGAAACATATTCATACGTATCGAATTATGTGAGTATACAAGTTGTCAAGGATTTCATTTTACTTGGATCCACAATCAACACCCATGGAAGCAGCAGTCAAGAAATCAAAAGATGCATTGCATTAGGCAAATCTGCTGCAAAAGACCTCTTTAAAGTGCTGAAAAGCAAAGATGTTAGCTTGAAGATCAAGGTGCACCTGACACAAGCAATGGTGTTTTCAATTGTCTCATATGCATGCAAAAGCTGGACAATGAATAAGGAAGACCGAGGAAGAACTGACGCCTTTGAATCGTGGTGGCGGCGAAGAATATTGAATATACTATAGAGTGCTAAAAGAATGAACAAATTTGTCCTGGAAAAAGTACAACCAGAATGCTCCTTAGAAACAAGGAATTCGAGACCATGTCTCACATACTTCGGACATGTTATCAAGAGAGATCAGTCCCTGGAGAAGGACACCATGCTTGGTAAAGCAGAGGGTCAGTGAAAAAGAGGAAGACCCTCAATGAGATGGATTGACACAGGGGCTGCAACAATGGGCTCAAGCATAACCATGACTGTGAGGATGGTACAGGACCAGGCAGTGTGTCATTCTGTTGTACACATGGTCGCTACGAGTTGGAACCGACTTGATGGCACCTAACAACAGTGAAGAGAGTCAGGTATACCGAACATCCTGACTAATTCGGATGCCTAGAAGACATCTCAAAATAGAATGCTTTTCCTTGAGACAACTACTGTACTTCAGTATGCAGAACAATTGCTTTATGTGTATTTCCCGTATCATTCCACAGAACATTAATGATATGTAATCAAAGGTTGAAATTTAGTAAAATTAATAATTTGTACTGCTCCACCATGGACATTCTTAGGGAAAACTTTTTTTTTTTTTTTGGTCTGTTTATTACTTATTTTACTGCAAATGCGTGGCAAAATGCACGCAAAAAAACCCACAAAGACTTACTAGTGCAGTTTAGTGCTACAGTCTCAATTCATACTAAGAAGCCAGCTGTTTTACCCACCATTGCTTTTGCACCATCAGGGCGAAGGCTGACACAGAGAAAAAGGCAAATAACATTTTAATATTATAAAACAGTTTTGACCTTGTGTACCACCTGAAAACTTTCTGAGGTCCCCCAGGGGTTCACAGTCCACACTTTGAGAACTCCCGTTCTAATAAGAATGTCCCACTAGAACACCTGGGCCAAGGCAGCACGGGACCCAGGACTGAGAAGCAACAAAGGACACTGGAAACTTCATCTCCTAGCAGTTACTGCTGAACCATAAAAACATATTTCTTTAATGTGATTAGTTAACATGGAACCAGTAAATAAGGATGTCGGTATAATGCAGAAGTTGTACTGGTTCATATACAATTTTTCCCAGCACATTAGTGTTATGAAAACATCAGGAGAAAGCCTTCTCACAATTAACAGAAAGGTCTCAGCAATACATGAAGATCTTAAGAAAAAGCTGATACAGGAAGTCCCCAGGTTAGGAACTAGATCCATTCCTAAGTCTGTCTTTAAGTTGAATTTGTAGGTAAGTCAAAACAGGTACACACAGTTTTTATTTAACAGGTACATATTTATTTAGTGTCAGTTAGTCAAAAGTTTAACTTAGTATACAGTACATATTTTACCTCTCTATGCATATAAAACACTTAAGAAACACTTCCAAACCATGCAATGTTTTCATAAGCCTAACAAAGTAGCGTGTGAGTTCATTATTATGAATCATTGTTATTTAACTCAAATTTTTAATATAACAGGCTTTATGGCAGTCTGTTCTTAAGAACAAGTTGTCTGTAAGTCGGACGTGCGTAACTCAGGGATTGCCCGTAATCTCGTTTAAAGTCATTCCTAGAGTACAAGCAATGGCTGCTTTAGTGGCTGAACTTCCCACTATGTTAAGCCATCTAGAGAGGCTTCAAGGGCAAATGAAAAAGCTACAGAGGCATTTTCCCCCGTATTTAAAAAAAATATGATGAAGAAACTACCCCCGGATCTAATTTTTAATTTTGATGAAATCAGTCTCCATAAAAGTGAATGTCTTCCAGGCCCCATGCCTGTTGGAAACAGCTAAGTTCTGAAGGGTAAGGATGGGCTGCCCGGTGACTCCAGGTGCAAATGTCAGGGCTGACTTAACTGTGTCAGTATTTTTACTTGGACTCTTATTATTTATTACTTATCTTCTGTGTACACAGTTGGAAAGGTTTTGAGTAACTACCCCTAATTCTAACTTTCCCAAAAACTCTCTTACTTTTAATGTAGTGAATGATTTTGCAGAAGGTAAGCTGCCTTTTTTTAAGAGCATACATGTGATGCCAAAGCTGAACACCAGTACGTCCAACGGCCACCTTCATCTTATCCAGGACTTTGCCTTTCTGCTCCACAAAGCATCTTCTGATACTCTTGGTGATGCCTGAAATGCCTTCCTTCTACAATTTGATGTAAAAGATTTAAAAGCAAGAGCTAGTTAGGAAGGAGATTCAATCCTAAGAGTAGAAAGGGGGGGGGGGTGTTGAGGCGAAGGATGTAAAGGATACACCTCCCACCCAGACCTGAGCAGCAGCATTACAAGGCACATAAACCCTGCTCCCTGGAACTCTAGCAACCAGCCATGGCAACCCTAGCCTAAATGATCCTGGATTCAACCTCTCTGCTGTTCAACACATCTTTCCATTTTCTTGCTGGTGTCTGAAATTCCATTAACATGGAATAAAACGTTTTAGTTATGGCTGTATTTACTGGACAAAGCACTGTGTGTTAATCTGAAATCACTGCCCTCCTAAAGGCGGAAGGCATTTGTATACTCAGAGCCTTACCTTTTCTGCCTTGTATCTCCTTACGTTAATGGAGTTTACCCCAAACCAAGATATAGCTGCACCCCATTATGTGGCAATCCACTTACTCAAAATATGCTATAGCAGATATTAAAAAGCAGGAAACAAATTCACAGCACACACTCAGAAGCTCACAGTAATGGAATTCTGTTGGCAGAAGAGAGGCTTCTGGGAATATATATCAAATTAATTCTCCAGCTGTTCACATATCCCTGTGGCTACAGTAAGATGCAAACAGCTAATACTGGCATCTCTTTCCATGCCAGCCTAGAAACTCCAGTGTAATATAAAATTGCTGCTCTTAACTCTCCCAGTTCCTGGCTGGCTGTTATCAGGCATTCAGTCCTGCTCAAGGAGGAATCTAATGCAGCACTGAGCTCTCATTCTCTCTGCTTGGAGCTTAAAGGCGGATGTTCCAAAAGCTGGTGCTTTCCTTTCCCTCTCCTCCTTGTGTTGTAATCAGTGCAAAGCAGGAAGAGCAAAATGAGGCTTATCAGTAGAAATGATTCATGTTACAAAAACCTGTTTTACAAACATTTCCACAAAGTGAAACTGTTAGGCATATGTAACTATATATACCACAGTGGACAAAAGCCTGAATCTTTAAAACAATGGATTACTAAAACATGCACATAAGTGTCTGCTGAAGATCAACTCTTAAACAAATGCAAACTTCTAAATATTTAACAAATAACACGACATAGATTCTTAAAATCTCCAAGTGGGAACTTCTTTGGAAAACAAGCAGTGCTGATCTAATTTACTAATCAATGTACAGTACATTTCTAATAATAAGCATATGTTCCCTTGTACTTTTTATCAGACACCTTATCACCAGTAATACAACTAACAGAGAAGAACCAGAGACGCGCTACAGAACATAAACTCATTCATTCATTCATTCCCTTCTTTCAGTCAATCACTCCCCAAGCATATACTGGTATCTATCATGCATCAAAGGAGAAAGATGTGGCAGTCTGCTTCCGTAAAGATTTACAGCCTCGGAAACCCTGTGCGGCAGTTCTACTCTGTCCTACAGGGTCGTTATGAGTCAGAATTGACTCAACAGCAGTGGGTTGTTTTATTATTATTATTATGCATCAGGTACTGAATGAGGTGCTAAGGATTCAAGATGTTAAGAGGAGTTTACAGTATAATTTCCTACATTCTCACCAAAATCATATCAAATATGTGAATAAAATGTTCCTAGCAATCCTGAAGCAGAGGGAATAGTTAAGTAAGGAAAAGGTAATTTTCTTTTAGATAGCAAGAAGCTAGTGGGGAAATGGGGAGGGGCTTAAGAGAAGATAGCCAGTGTTTCTAGAAACAAAGAATTTATGAAACAAGAAGACAAGGAGAGGAGAGGAGAGACTGAGGCTAGAGAACACAATGCTCTCACTCCACACCTGTGCCTAAATTAAGACTACTGTGAATTGCATATGGAAAAACAGACACCACAGTGTAAAGAAGAGAGCCCAGCCTAGAGAGCACGTCATAGTTCTGTCACTAATTCCTGACAAGTCCATGTCACTACCCTAAACAGGAACATTTCTTCAGTACTAAAACAGAGGTGGAATGGATGATTTGTGAGGTCCCTTTAGACTATATCCTCATGCTTCTTTGATCCTGGCATCTCTGCTAAAGTTGTTCAATGCTAACAATTTACTGGTAACAGTTCCAGACAATCAGATGCTTATGGTGGCTAGAATTTAAATTTAAAATAATTTCCCATTATTAGACCAATGTGCAGTTTGGAAAACAGGCTCACTATGCATAGGAAGCAAACCAAGAGTGCTTTTAACATAACAAATACCACTTTCCAGGACTTTCTAGCATCTTCAGTTATGGAAGATTCCATAGCTGAAGTCTCAGTGTATTAATGAGTTTTACTTTCTAGACCAGCATGCCCAAACTCTGCATACTTCATATCAGTATTTTAGGTATGTAAACCAATCTATGTACGTTTATTTATTTATATTCATATACTAGTGAACTAATAATTACGTACATTGTAAAATATATGAACAGAAATTTAAAACGTAACATCTTAAAGATGGCGTTTACTTTTAAAAATTTAAATTCTATTTTGAATTTAATATTTTTATTTTGCTGTACAATAAACATAAAAATAATTTTTATTTCTGTGAGAACCATGTGATTCACTATGACTTTATGCCCTTTTTTTTAAATCTTGGTTTAATATTTTATCATACAACAATTCAAAGGCCTGATTCTAAGTCCAGTTTATTTTGATATTTGGTTTTAATGACCATCAGAGTCAGAAAAGGTATCTTACAAAGTCATGTAGATACAAACAGAAAAAGCACATCAAGGCTGTACTTATCATGATACGCATCTTTCAGTTACATTCACAAATTTCTGCTGAAATTCAGCTAAAAAATTTCCATTTTTCCTTTATGTTGTATCAGTTGTTCTTGCAAGCCAACCAGAAGATGTTGCTTTATACATAATTTTAACAAAAGAGTTAAAAATTTGTTCCTACTACTCAATTTGAAGATTTTTAAACTTCTCCTATAGTGGTAATGGTTGCACAACACGGTGAATGTAATTCATGTTATTGAGTTGTACACTTAAAACTAGTTAACAGAAAGCTCCACAATAATGGTAGAAAAATTCAACAAACCACTCTCAGTAAGAGACAGAACATCTAGAAAGAAATGGAACAAAGATACAGAAGATCTAAAGGCCACAATCAACCAACTTGACCTTACAGACATATATAGAACACTCCACCCAAAAGCAGACAAGTATACATTCTTTTCCAATATACATGGAACAGTCTCCAGAATCTGAACAGGCCCATAACAAGAGAAAAGACTGAAAAGGTGAAAAAAAAAACCAAAAAACTCCCAACAGAAAAAAGTCCTGGCCTAGATCACTTCGCTTGAGAATTCTACCAAACATTCAGAGAAGAGCTCACACCAGTACTACTCAAACTACTTCAGAACACAGAAAAGGAAGAGATACTTCCAAATTCACTCTATGAAGCCACCATAACCCTGATACCAAACCAGGCAAAGGTACCACAGGAAAAGAAATCACAGACCAATATCTCTCATGAATATAAATGCAACAACTCTCAACAAAATTGTAGCCAAGAGAATCAGCATCATATCAAAAAATAATACACCATAACCAAGTGGAATTCATACCAGGTATGTAAAGATGGTTCAACATTAGAAAACCAATAAATGTAATCTACCACATAAACTGAACAAAAGAAAAAAAATCACACTATCATCTCAACTGATGCACAAAAGGTGTTTGATGAGGTCCAACACCCATTTCTGGGGAAAAAAAAAAAACTCTCAAAAAAATAGAAATAGAAGGGAAACACTTCAATCTAATGAAGGGCATCTATACAAAACCAGGAGCCTTGGTGGCATAGTGGTTAAGAACACAGTTGCTAACCAAATGGACGGCAGTTCAAATCTACCAGCAGCTCCTTGGAAACCCTATGGGGCAGTTCTACTCTGTCCTATAGGGTTGCTATGAGTCAGAATCAACTCCATGGCAATGGGTTTGGTTTTTTCTTATACAAAACCAAGAGCCCTGGAGGCACAGTGATTAACAGCTTGGCTGCTAACCAAAAGGTCGGCAGTTCGAATTCACCAGCTGCTTCTTGGAATCTACTCTGTCCTATATAGTCACTATGAGTCGGAACTGACTGGACAGCAACAGGTTATACAAAACCAACAGCCAACATAATTCTCAATGGAGAGATGGCTGAAAGCATTTCCCATGAGAATGGAAACAAGACAAGGATGCTCTTTATCACCACTCTTATTTAACATTGTGCTGTAAGGCCTAGCTAGAGCAATAAGGCAAGAAGAAGAAACAAAAGGCATCCAAATTGGAAAGGAAGAAGTAAAACTATTTCTGTACACAGTTGATATGATCCTGTACAAAGAATCCACAAAAAACTACTGAAACTAATACATAGAGCTAAACAGCAGGATACAAGATCAACAAACAAAAATCAGCTGGATTCCTATATACCAACAAAGAGAACTTCAAAAAAGAAATCAGAGAAACAATACCCTAAAAAGATAAAATACTTAGGAATAAATCTAACCAGGGATGTAAAATACCTATAAAAAGAAAACTACAAAATACTATTCCAAGAAACCCAGAGAAGCCTACATAAATGGAAAAACATACCATACTCATGGGGAGGAAGACTCAACATTGTGAAAATGTCAATTCTCACAGATGTAAAGCAATCTACAAATAAAATGCAATCCCAATCCAAACATCAACAGCATTCTTTAACGAGACAGAAAAACTAATGAACTTTATATAGCAAGGGAAGAGTTCCCAGATATGCAAAGCATTACTGGGGGAAAAAAAAAAAAAAGAACAGTGTAGGAGGCTTCATGCTACCTGATCTCAGAATCTATTACATAGCCACAGTAGTCAAAACAGCCTGGTACTGAACAATGACAGACACGTAGAACAGTCAAACAGAATCAAGAACCCAGATGTAAGTTCCATCCACCTATGGTCAGATGATCCCTGAAAATGGACCAAAGTCCATTAAATGGGGAAAAGACAGTCTTTATAACAAATGGTGCTGGCAAAACTGGACGTCTATCTGTAAAAAAATGAAGCAACACCCATACCTCACATCATACACTAAAATTAACTCAAAACGGAAGGAAGACCTAAACATAAAACCTGAAAAAGACAAAGATTATGGAAGGAAAAAATAGGGACAATATCAAGGACCTTAATACATGACGGATAACCAATAATTAACAATGCACAAACACCAGAAGATACAGTAGATAACTGGGAACTCCTAAAAGTTAAACATTTACGCTCATCAAAATACTTCACTAAGAGTAAAAAGAGAACATACAGACCGGGAAAAAATTTTTGGCCACCACATATCCGAAAAGGGTCTAATCTCTAAAATCTATAGACTACTTCAACACCTCAACAACAAAAAGACAAATAATCCAATTAAAAAATGGGCAAAGGATATGAGCAGATACTTCACCAAAGAAGACGTTCGATAGACTAACAGACACATCAGGAAATTCTCACAATCATTAGCCATTAAAGAAATGCAAATCAAAACTACAATGAGATACAATCCTACCTGACATTACTGGCACTAATCCAAAAAAACAGAAAATAAAAATGTTGAAGAAGCTGCAGGGAGATTGAAACTCTTATGTACTGCTCGTAGGAGTGTAAAATGGTACAACCCCTATGGAAAACGATATGGTGCCTCCTTAAAAACTATAAATAGAAATATACGATCCAGTAATCCCACTCCTAGGAATATACCCTAGAGAAATAAGAGCCATCACATGAATAGACACATGCACACCCATGTTCGTCACAGCATTATTTACAATAGTGAAAAAATGGAAACAACCTAAGTGCCCATCATCAGATGAATGGATAAACAAATTACGGTATGTATACACAATGGAATACTACCCAACGATGAAGAACAATGATGAATCCTTGAAACATCTCACAAGATGGATGAATCTGGAGGGCATTATGCTGATCTAAATAAGGCAATCACAAAAGGACAAATACTGTATGAGACCACTATTATAAAAAACCAAGAAAACGTTTACACATAGGAAAAAACAATGACAGTTACAAGGGAGGGGAGGGCTGGAGAGCAGAAATCACTAACTACGTAGTAGATAAGTGTTAACTTTGGTGGAGGGCAAGACAGCACACAGTATAGGGGATGTCAGCACAACTTGACCAAGCCAAAGTCATAGAAGCTTCCTAGACACATCCAAACACCTTGAGGGACCAAGTTACTAGGGCTGAGGGCTGGGGACCATGGTCTCGGTAGACATCCAGGTCGGCTGACGTAACAAAGTTCATAAAGAAAACGTTCTATATCCTACCTTGGTGAGTAGCACGTGGGGTTTTAAAAGCTTGCGAGCGGTCATCTAAGATACATCTATTGGTCTCTTTCTATCCAGAGCAAAGGAGAATGAAGAAAACCAAAGGCACAAGGAAAATGTTAGTCCAAAGGACTAATGGACCACATCAACCACAGCCTTCACCAGCCTAAGCCCAGAAGAACTAGATGGTGTCCAACTACTACCACTGACTGCTCTTAACAGGGATCACGATAGAGGGTCTCAGACAGGGCGGGAGAAAAATGTAGAACAAAATTCAAATTCACAAAAAGAAAAAAAAAAAAAAGACCAAACTTACTGGTCTGACAGAGCCTGGAGGAACCCCCGAGATTATGGGTCCCAGACACCCTGCTAACTCAGAACTGAAGCCACTCCCAAGTCCACCTTTCAGCTGAGACTATACATGCCTATAAAAGAATCAATAACACATGTGAGGAAAGTGCTTCTTAGTTCAATCAAGTATTACAAGACCAAATGGCAACACCCACCCATCAGCAAAGACAAGAAGGCAGGAAGAGACAGGAAAACTGGAGGAAGGAACACAGGGAACCCGGGGTGGAAAGGGAAACTGGGAGTGTACTGACACAATATGGGGATTGCAACCAATGTCACGAAACAATTTGTGTAAAAATTTTTGAATGAGAAACTAATTTGTGCTGTAAACTTTCAAATAAAGCATAATAAAATTTTAAAAAATTAGTTAAAATGGCAATTTTTTCTTATATATATTTTACCAACATTTAAAAAAAAATCTGTTCCTAATTTTTTTTTTTTTTAATGTCTATCTAAAAGCATAGACTCCCTAGTAAAAGAAAACAATAACACATGTGAGGAATGAGAATGGGAATGGTTAATGTGCTGGCCTGCTAACCAAAAGGCTGGATGCTTGAGTCCATCCAGAGACACTAAGAAAGTAAGTTAGCCATTGAAAACCCTATGGAACATAATTCTACTCTGACACGTACGGGGTGGCCATGAGTCAGAATTGACTCAACTGCAATCGGTTTTTTAATCGAAGAGTATATGGATAAATTTTCAGCAACAAAATCACACAATCAAAGAAAACATTGCCAAACATCCAACTTTCAAAATTTCCTTCTAGTTTCTTTTGAAAAGCTACATGTTTTTAATCACCATCAATACAACACTTTATTTTTGCAATGAAGGAACAGATTAAGTGTTATTATCCAAAAACATCTGCTTGATAACTGAATGTCACAGAAAAAGGCAAATGCAAATTTAGAACACTTGTTTTGTTGGTAAAAAGAAAAAAAACTTTTTTTGAATATTGTATTATGGTTTTGGTGAAAGATTACAGAGTAAATTAGTTTGTGATCCAACAATTTATACATATTATGTTTCATGGCATTAGTTGCAGTCCCCTCAATGTGACAACACTCTATCCACTTGTTCCCTGAGTTCCCTGTTTCCATTCCCCCATCCTTCCTGCCCCTTCCTGCCTTCTGAACTCTGTTTTTGGGCACATATTGCCCTTTTGGTCTCCTATGGTTGATTGTTCTGAGGAGCACTTTCCTCATGGGTGTTACTGTTCACGTTATAGGCCTGTCTACTTTTTGGCCACCACTCGTCTGTCAGTTTGTCCTACTGTGGTGACGTGCATGTTACCCAATATTAGAAGCTATGCCACTGGTATTTCAAATACAAGCAGGGTCACCCATGGTGGACAGGTGTTGGCAGAGCTTCCAGATTGAGACAGAGTAGGAAGAAGGGCCTGGCAATCTACTTCTAAAAAAACTGTTCAGTGAAAACCTTATGAACAGCAGTGGAACACCATCTGATATAGTGCCGGAAGATGAACCCCTCAGGCTGGAAAGTACTCAAAATACGACTGGGGAAGAGCTGCCTCCTCAAAGTAGAGTCGACTTTACTCATGTGGATGGAGTCAAGCTTCTGGGACCTTCATTTGCTGATCTGACAACTCAAAATGAGAAAAAACAGTTGCAAACATCCATTAATAATCGGAACCTGGAATGTATGAAGTATTAATCTCAGGAAAATTGGAATCAATATCCCAGGCATTAGTGAACTGAAACGGAATGGTATTAGCCATGTTGAATCAAATAATCCCATGGTTTACAATGCCAGGAATGACAGATTAAAGAGGAATGGCATCACATTCATTGTCAAAAAGAACATTTCAAGATCCATCCTGAAGTACAACATTGTCAATGATGGGATAATTTTCATATGCCTACAAGGAAGACCAATTAATACAGCTTTTCTCCAAATATGCACACTAACCACTAATGCCAAAGATGAAGAAATTGAAGATTTTTACCAATTTCTGCAGTCTGAAATTGATCAAATATGCAATCAAGATGCACTGATAATTACTGGTGATCGGAATGTGAAAGCTGGAAACAAGGAAGGATCGGTAGTTGGAAAATACGGCCTCACTGACAGAAACCATGCCAGAGATCATATGACAGAATTTTGAAAGACCAATGACCTATTCACTGAAGATGCATTTTCTTCAACAACATAAACGGCGACTATACACATGGACCTTGCCAAATAGAATACACAGGAATCATATCGACCACATCTGTGGAAAGAAATGACAGAGAAGCTCAATATCATCAATTAGAACAAGGCCAGGGGCCAACTGCAGAACAGATCATCAACAGCTCGTATGGAAGTTCAAGCTGAATCAGAAGAAAATTAAAACAAGTCTACCAGCGCCAAAGTACGACCATAAGTATATCCCATCTGAATTTACAGACCATCTAAAGAAGAGATTTACACATCGAACACTAACGGCCAAAGATCAGACAAGTAGTGGGATGACATCAAAGACATAATACAGGAAAAAAGCAAAACGTGATTAAAAAGACAGGAAAGAAAGACCAAAATGGATGTCAGAAGAGACTCTGAAACTTCCTCCTGAACGTGGAGTAGCTAATGTGAAAGGAAGAAATGATGAAGTAAAAGAGCTGAAAAGAAGGTTTCCAAAGGCAGCTGGAGAAGACAATGTATTATAATAAACGCCCGAAGACCTGGACTTAGAAAACCAAAAGGCAAGAACCGTCTCAACATTTCTCATGTTCAAAGAACTCAAGAGAAAATTCAGTCCTCAAGTTGTAATATTAAAGGATTCTATGGGCAATATATTGAATGACGCAGAAAGCATCAAAAGAAGATGAAAGGAATACACAGACACTGTACCAAAAGAAGTGGTCAACATTCAATCATTTCAGGAGGTAGCATATGATTAAGAACTGATGGTATTGAAAGAAGTCCAAGCTGCACTAAAGGCACTGACAAAAAACAAGGCTCCACGAACTGATGTAATACCAACTGAGATGTTTTAACAAACAGATAGAACGCTGGATGCATTCACTTGTCTATGCCAAGAAATTTGGAAGAGGGCTAACTGTCCAACTGACTGGAAGAGATCCGTATTTGTGCCCATTCCAAAGACAGGTGATCCAACAGAATGTGGAAATTATTGAACAATATCAATATCACATGCAAAGGGAACTTCCAGAAATTCAGGCTGGATTCAAAAGAGGATGTGGAATGAGGGATATCAACTCTGATGTCAGACAGATGCGGGCTGAAAGCAGAGAATACCAGAAAGATGCTTACCTATGTTTTATTGACTATGCAAAGGCATTCGACTGTGTGGATCATAATAAATTACAGATAACATTGAGAAGAAAGGGAATTCCAGAACACTTGATTGTGCTCCTGAGGAACCTGTACATAGATCAAGAGGCAGTCTATCAAACAGAACAAAGGGATACTGTGTGGTTTAAAGTCAGGAAAGGTGGGTGTCACGGTTGTATCCATTCACCATAACTATTCAATCTGTATGCTGAGCAAATAATCCAAGAAGCTGGACTATATGAAGAAGAACATGGCATCAGAATTGGAGGAACACTCATAAACAACCTACAATATGCAGATGACACAACCCTGTTTGCTGAAAAACAACAAGGACTTGAAGTACTTACTGATGAAGATCAAAGACTATAGCCTTTGGTATGGATTACACCCCAACATAAAGAAAACAAAAATCTACCCAACTGGACCAATAAGCATCATCATGATAAGCAGAGAAAACACTGAAGATATCAAGGATTTCATTTTATTTGGATCTACAATCAACACCCATGGAAGCAGCAGTAAAGAATCAAACGACCTATTACACTGGACAAATCTGCTGCAAAAGACCTCTTTAGTGTTAAAAAGCAAAAATGTCACCTTGAGGACTAAGGTGCACCTGACTCGAGTCAATTTTCATTTGCCTCATAAGCATGAGAAAGCTGGACAATGAATAAGTAAGACAGAATAATTGATGCTTCTGAATTATGGCTTGATGAAGAATACTAAATATACAACATACTTCCAGACGAATGAACAAATCTTGTTTGGGAAGAAGTACACCCAAAATGCTCTTAGAAGCAACGATGGCGAGGCTTTGTCTCATGTACTTTGGACATTTTATCAGGAGGGACTAGTCCCTGGAGAAGGACATCATGCTTGGTAAAGGAGATGGTCAGTGAGAGAGAGGAAGACCCTCAACGAGACGGACTGATACAGTGGCTGCAACAATGGGCTCAAACACAGCAACAATTGTGAGGGTGGCACAGGACCAGGCAGTGTTCCATTGTGTCGTACACAGGATCTCTACTGAGTCAGAATGGACTCAACAGCACCTAAAAACAACAACGTTGTTTGACTGAAAAGTGATCTCTGGGAGTAGGTTCAGTTCCAGGTTTGAAGGGTGTCTGAAGGCCTTAGTCTCAAGGGTACTACAAGTCTTTAACAGAGCAGTAAGTCTGGTCTTTTTTATGAATCTGAATTCTGTTCTACATTTTTATCCCACTTTATAGGACTTTCTACTGTAATCCCGCTCAGGGTAGTCAATAGTGGTAGGCAGGCACCTTCTAGTTCTTATGGTCTCAGGCTAGTGGAGGCTGTAGTTCTTGTGGTCTATTACTCCTTTAGACTAATTTTTCCTTGAGACTTTGATTTTCTTCACTCTTCTTTGCTCTGGGTGGAAACAGACCAATAGCTGTATCTTAGATGGGTGCTCGCAAGCTTTTAAGATCCCAGTAGCTACTCACCAACGTAGGATGTTCAACATTGTCTTCATGGAGTATGTTATGCCAATTGACCTAGATGCTCCCCGGAGATTATGGTCCTAAACCTTCAAGCCCAGTGATTCAGTCCCTTGAGATGTTTGGTTATGGTTAAGAAGTTTTCATAACTGTGCCCCTTGTGTGCTCTACCATATACATGGATATATCTGCAGCACATATAGATGTGTATGTAGAAATATCCTCTGCCAAATCTATATATGCTTGTGGGTATACTCCTATACACCATCCCACACCTGTTCAGCTTACATATCTATGCAACCAATTGTAAATTATTACTGTTATTGCAGCAGTGTATATATAACAGTATTTACCATTGTTGCCTTTTGCATACCTCCCAGTGTCTTCCTCTGCCTTGGTCATGTTGTGCTGACTTCCCCCATACTGTGTCTTTTCTTTCGCTTCACCCAAGTTAATATGTGTCTACTATCTAGTTAGGACAGAGGCTGGCTGCTAACCAAAAGGCTGGCAGTTCAAATCCTCCAAACGCTCATTGGAAACCCTATGAGGCAATTCTACTCTTTCCTATTGGGTCACTATGAGTCAGAATTGACTCAATGGCAACGAATGGTTTGGTGGGTTATCTAGTTGGTGATTTTCCCTCCCTCAACCTCCTATCCCTGGTAACCATCAAAGAATGTTTCTGTGTGTAAATCTATTCTTGTCTTTTTATAATAATGGTCTCAAAAAATATTTGTTCTTTTGTGATTGACGTATTTCACTCAGCATAGTGTCCTCCAGGTTCATCCATGTTGTGAGATGTTTTGTGGATTCATCATTTTTTAACATTGTGTAGTATTCCACTGTGTGTATGTACCGCAGTTTGTTTATCCATTCATCCGCTGATAGGCACTTAGGCTACTTCCATCTTTTTGCTATCGTGAATAATGCTGCAAAGAATATTGTGTACATATATCTACTTGTGTCACAGCTCTTATTTCTCTAGGATATATACCTAGTAGTGGGATTGCTGAATCATATGGTATTTCTACCTTTTTAAGGAAGTGCCATACCATTTTCCATAGTGGTTGTCCAATTTTACATTCCCACCAGGAGTATATGAGAGTTCCAATCTCCCCACACCCTCGCCCGCCAACATTTGTTTTTTTATGTGTTTCTGATCATTGCCATTACTGCTGGGGTGAGGTGACATTTCACTCTTGTTTTGATTTTCATCTTTCTAATGGCTAACGATTGTGAGCATCTCTTCATATATTTGCTGGCCACCTGAATGTCTTCTTTGGTGAAGTGTCTT
Source organism: Dugong dugon (assembly GCA_030035585.1). Taxonomy (NCBI): domain Eukaryota; kingdom Metazoa; phylum Chordata; class Mammalia; order Sirenia; family Dugongidae; genus Dugong; species Dugong dugon. Next base: position 48,214,337 of record CM057480.1, on the reverse strand, counting down.
TTCATATCCTTTGCCATTCTTTAAGTGGATTGTTTATCTTTGTTATTCAGGTATTAAAGTTTTCTATAAATTTTAGAGATTAGTCCCTTTTCAGGTATGTCATTGCCAATTTCTTTTTCCCCAGTCTATAAGTTCTCTTTTTACTCTTTTGGACAATTTTTTTTTCCCAACTCCAACATTTTTGTTTTTGTTACTGTACTATAGATGAAGGTTTACAGAACAAATAGTTTCTCATTAAACAGTTAGTACACATATCATTTTATTACATTGGTTAACAAACCCACAACATGTTAACACTGTCCCTTATCAACTCTGGGTTCCCTATTACCAGCTTTCCTGTCCCCTCCTGCCTTCTAGTCCATGTCTCTGGGCTGTTGTGCCCCATCAGTCTCATTTTCTTTTATGGGGCTGTCTAATCTTTGGCTGAAGGGTGAACCTTAGGAGTGACTTCATTACTGGGCTAAAAGAGTGTCCAGGGGCCATACTCTCAGGGTTTCTCCAGTCTCTGTCAGGCCAGTAAATCTGGTCTTTTTTTTGTGAGGTAGAAGTCTGTTCTAGATTTTTCTCCAGCTCTGTTCGGGACCCTCTGTTGTGATCCCTGTCAGAGAAGTCAGTGGTGGTAGCCAAGCACCATCTAGTTCTACTGGACTCAGTCTGGTGGAGGCTGTGGTAGTAGTGGTCCATTAGTCCTTTGGACTAATCTTTCCCTTGTATCTTGTTTTCTTCATTCTCCCTTGCTCCCAAATGGGTGAGACTAGTGGAGTATCTTAGATGGCTGCTCAGAGGCTTTTAAGACCCCAGACACTACTCACCAAAGTAGAATGTAGAACATTTTCTTTATAAACTATGTTATCTCAATAGAGCTAGATGTTCCCTGAGACCATGGTCCCCACAGCCCTCAGCCCAGCAATTCGGTCCCTCAGGGAGTTTGGATGTGTCTATGGAGCGTCCATGACCTTGCCTTCTACAAGTTGTGCTGGCTTCCCCAGTACTGTGTACTGTCTTATGCTTCACCAAAGTTCAGAGAAATGGGTATTATATTTTATCAAATGTCTTTTCTGCATTAATTGATAAGATTCTGTGATTCTTTTCCTTTGTTTTATTCATGTGATGTATTACGCTGATTGATTTTCTAATGTTGAACCATCCTTGCATAGCTGGTATGCCTCTCACTTGGTCATGATGTACTGTATTTTTGATATGCTGTTAGATTCTATTGGCTAGGATTTTGTTGAGAATTTTCACATCTATATTCATGAGAGACACTGTTCTATAATTTTCTTTTTTAGTGGTGTCTTTGCCTGGCTTTGGTATAAGTTATGCTTGCTTCATAGAATGAATTGAGAGTATTCCTTCCTTTTCTATGTTCTGGAATAGTTTGAGTAGAATTGGTGTCAGCTCTTTTCTGAATGTTTGGTAGAATCCTCCAATGAATCCATCTGGGCCAGGGCTTTTTCATTGGGAATTTTTTTTATGACCTCTTCAATTTCTTTTGGTATGGGTCTGTTCAAATTTTCTACCTCAGTTTGTGTTAATTAAGCAGTATGTTCCTAGAAACTTGTCTATTTCTCCTAGGTTTTCAAATTTGTTGGAGTATGGTTCTTCATAGTATTCTGTTATGATCCTTTTTATTTTAGTTGGTTCTATTACAATGTCACCCATTCCGTCTCTTATTTGTGTTTTTTGCATCTTCTCCTTCTCTTCCTTTGTCAGTTTGGCCAGTGGTTTGTAGATTTTATTAATCCATTCCAAGAACCAACTTCTAGTTTTGTTGATTCTTTCTACTGTTTTCCTGTTTTCTGTTTCATTAATTTCTGCTCAAATCTATATTATTTTCTTACTTCTGGTGACTGTGGTTTTTTTGTTTGTTTTGCTGCATTTTCTATTTGTTGGAGTTGTAGAGTTAAGGTGATGATTTTGGCGTTTTTCTTTTTTGATGTGTGGATTTATCATTATAAACTGACCTCTGAGCACTGCTTCTGTGTTCCATATATTTGGATATGTTATGTCTTTACTCTCATTTGATTATAGGGATTTTTATATTTCATTTTTTATTGTTCTATTATCCAGTTGTTTTTAAAAGCAGGATATTATTCAGTTTCCATGTATTTGATTTTTTTCCTTGTTCTTCCTATTACTGATTTCTGCTTTTATAGCACTGTGACCAGAGAACATGCTTTCTGTTTTTTCAGTGTTTTTTAATTTACTGAGGCTTGCTTTGTGGCCTAACATACGTCTATTCTGGAGAATGATCCATGTGCGCAGGAAAAGAATGTGTACTGTGCTGTTACGGGTGGAGTGTTCTGGATATGTCTGATATAAAGTTGGCTGATTGTGTTGTTTAGATCTTCTGTATCTTTGCTGAGTTTCTTTCTAGCTGTTCTGTCCTTCATCAAAAGTGGTGTGTTAAAGTCTCCTATTACTACTGTGGAGCTATTTCCCTTTTCCGTTCTATTAAAGTTTTAGTTATTTTTTTAATTTCGGAGGTCTTTCATTGGGTGCACAGATATTATGGCTATGTCCTCTTGCTGCACTGACCCTTTATATATAACGTCCTTCCTTGTCTCTTATGCTGGTTTTTGTCTTAAAGTCTATTTTATCAGAGATTAATACTGCCACTCCTGCTCTTTATGGTTGCTGTTTGCTTGATATGTATTTTTTCCACCCCTTAATTTTTAACTTATTTTTATTTTTGTGTTTAAGGTGTGTCTCTTGTAGGCAGCATATTGATGGGTCATGTTTTCTTATCCATTCTGCCACTCTCTGTATCTTGACTGCTGCATTTAATCCAAGTAGCTTAAGTGTAATTATCATTAGGTATGAATTTCTGCAGCCATTTGTTGAGTTCTTTTCGTGGCGGTGCATGATTTTTTTGTTCCATATACCTTCTGTGCTAAGTTCTTTTTGTTTGTGGATTTTCTTGTCATTTCCTTCATTGCAGTTGATTTTGTGTTTACTGAGTCTTTATGATTTTCTTCTTTTTTTATTTTGGTGAGAAGTTTATTAGTTTACTCGGTGGTTATCCTGAAATTTACTTTTGTCTTCCTAAGTTTAAGACAGTCTGTTATAAAAAAAAATTGCTTTAAGTAACATCTTTTAAGTAAGATCCCTCTTGCATCTGTCATAAGCTGAACCTGTAAAAATGTTTTCAGAAATTAAAAAAGATGTTGACACTGCCTCCCATCTCATAAAGTACTATAAAGCTAACACAAGTTAATATATTATAACCTATAAATCTACCTATCCTGGAACAAATAAAATGTAATGTCTATGTCAAAATATACCGAAAGCCAAAGAAGAAATGAGGGTGCAACCAGCCTGAAGGAGGACAGAAATGTCCACACACTGGATACTTGTAAAAGTTAATCTTTTTTATTGTTTTAGTTAAAAATAAATATAAGTTCTCATATTTTCTTCCTATACTCCAACGGATCAACTTTTAGAGACCACTTGTACTGAACAACAGGAGTCCTGGTGGTACAGTGGTTACAGCGTTTGGCTGCTAACCAAAAGGTCAGCAGTTTGAACCCACCAGCCACTCCACAGGAAAGATGTGGCTGTCTGCTTCCTAAATGGAGAGAGTCTGAAAGCATTCCCCTTGAGAATGTGAACCAGACAAGGATGCCCTTTATCACCACTCTTATGCAACATTGTGCTGGAGGTCCTAGCCAGAGGAATGAGGCTAGAAAAAGAAATAAAGGGCATCTAAATTGGTAGGGAAGTAAAATTACCTCTATTTGCAGATGATATGATCTTAAACCCCAAAGAATCCACAAGAAAACTACTGGAACTAATAGAAGATTTCAGCAAAATATCAGGATACAAGAGAAACACACAAAAATCAGTTGGATTCCTTTACACCAACAAAGAGAACTTTGAAGAGGAAATCACTAAATCAATACCATTTACAATAGCCCCCAAGAAGATAAAATACTTAGGAATAAATCTAACCACAGACATAAAAGATCTATACAATGAAAACCACAAGACGTTACTGCAAGAAATGAAAAGAGACCTGCATAAATGGAAAAACATACCTTGCTCATGGATAGGAAGACTCAACATTGTGAAAATATCAATTCTACCCAAAGTGATCTACAGATACAGTGCAATCCCGATTCAAATTCCAACAGCATTTTTTAATGAGATGGAGAAACAAAACACCAACTTCACAGGAAAGGGCACAGGCCACAAATAAGTAAAGCATTACTCAAGAAGAACAACAAAGTGGGAGGCCTCACATTACCTGATTTTAGAAACTATTATACTGCCACGATAGACAAAACATCCTGGTACTGGTACAACAACAGATACATAGACCAATGAAACAGAATTGAAAATCCAGATGTAAACTCATCTACCTATGAGCAGCTGATATTTGACAAAGGCCCAAAGTCCATTAATTGGGGAAGAGACAGTCTCTTTAACAAATGGTGCTGGCATAACTGGATATTCATCTGCAAAAAACTGAAACAAGACCCATACCTCACACCAGGCACAAAAACTCACTCAAAATGGATCAAAGACCTAAATACAAAATCTAAAACAATAAAGATCATGGAAGAAAAAATAGGGACAATGCTAGGAGCCCTAATACATGGCATAAACACAATACGAACCATAAGTAACAATGCACAAGCACCAGAAGAGAGACTAGATAACTGGGAGCTCCTAAAAATCAAACACTTACGCTCATCAAAAGACTTCACCAAAAGAGGCAAAAGACAACCTACAGACTAGGAAAAAAATTTTGGCTACGACAAAACCAATCAGCGTCTAATCTCTAAAATCTAGAAGGTATTGCAAAACCTCAACAACAAAAAGACAAATAACTCAGTTAAAAAATGGGCAAAGGATAATGAACAGGCGCTTCACCAAAGAAGACATTCAGGTCGCTAACAGACACATGAGGAAATGCTGACGATCATTAGCCATTAGAGAAATGCAAATCAAAACTACAACGAGATACCATTTCACCCCAACAAGGCTAGGATTAATTCACAAAACACAAAATAATAAATGTTGGAGAGGTTGTGGAGAGACTAGAACACTTATGCACTGTTGATGGGAATGTAAAATGGTACAACCACTTTGGAAATCGATTTGGCACTTCCTTAAAAAGCTAAAGTACCATACAATCCAGCAATCTCACTTCTTGGAACATAGCCTAGAGAAATAAGAATCTTCACACGAATAGATATATGCACAGCCATGTTCACTGCAGCACTGTTCACGATAGCAAAAAGATGGAAACAACCTAGGTGCCCATCAACGGACAAACGGATAAACAAATTATGGTATGTTCACAGGATGGAATACTATGCAATGATAAAGAACAACAATGAATCCATGAAACATCTTATAATATGGACGAATCTGGAAGGCATTATGCTGAGTGAATTTAGTCAGTCACAGAAGGACAAACAGTGTATAAAACCACTATTATAAGAACTCAAGAAAAGGTTTAAACACAGAAGAAAACATTCTTTGATGGTTACAAGGGGGGGGGAGGTATTCACTAACTAGATGGTAGACAAGAATTATCTTAGGTGAAGGAAAGGACAACACATACTACAGGGGAAGTCAGCACAACTAGACTAAATCAAAAGCTAAGAAGTTTCCAGAATACAACCAAACACTTTGAGGGACAGAGTAGCAGGGATGGGGGTCTGGGGACCATGGTTTCGGGGGCATCTAGCTCAATTGGCAAAACAAAGTTTATTAAGAAAATGTTCTGTATCCCACTTTGGTGAGTGGCATCCGGGGTCTTAAAAGCTAGCAAGCAGCCATCTAAGATACATCATTTTGTCCCAACCCACCTGGAGTAAAGGAGAATGAAGAACACCAAAGACACAAGGAAAATATTAGCCCAAGAGAAAGAAAGGGCCACATAAACCAGAGACTCCATCAGCCTGAGACCAGAAGAACTAGATGATGCCCAGCTACCACCAATGACGGCTCTGACAGGGAATACAACAGAGAGTCCCTGATGGATCAGGAGGAAAGTGGGGTGCAGAAGTCAAATTCTAGTAAAAAGACCAGACTTAATAGTTTGACTGAGACTGGAGGGACCCTAGAAGACACAACCCCCAGACTCTCTGTTGGCCCAGAGCCGAAACCATTCCCAAGGCCAACTCTTCAGACAAAGATTAGGCTGGACTTTGGGACATAAAGTGATACTTGTGAGGGTGTGCTTCTTAGCTAAAGCAGATACATGAGACTAAAAGGGCAGCTCCAGTCCGGAGGCGAGATGAGAAGGCAGAACGGGTCAGGAGCTGGTTGAATGGACACAGGAAATCCAGGGTGGAAAGGAGAAGTGTGCTGTCACAGTATAGGAGAGCAACGAGGGTCACACAGTAATGTGTGTATAAATTTTTATATGAGAAACTAATCTGAATTATAAACTTTCACTTAAAGCACAATTTAAAAAAAAAAAAAAGATTTATAGCCTTGAAAACCTATGGGGGTTTCTACTCTGCCCTACAGGGTCGCTATGCGTCAGAATCGACCCGACAGCACTGCAACGACATGAACTCTCAAATAAGAGCAGAGGAAAACACGTCCTTTCCTCCTTAAAAAGGACAATTCTTTCCCATGGGCTTCAGATCCTAACCTTTCCATCTTCTCCTATATTTGGATCTATCAATTATCCTCTCTCTTTCAGTTATCTTTTCCTCTCTACTTGCTTCGTCCTCTCATATTTCACTCCACCTGAAACCACAATTATATACTTAATTATCTTGTGAGAAAAATCTCTTTAAACAGTTTTTACTCACTGGGGGAAGATGGCTTTAACTCTATTAAATAAAATCTATTATGAACATAATAAAAGATATGGCAAAAATAAATCATAATAGAAAAGCAATTACAATAACTATAAATGTGTTCAATTTGTTAATTAAAAGAAGAGACTTACAGATTGTATTTATAACAGATTCAGCAATGGGTTATCTACAAGAGAAAACAGTTAACATAAAAGCAACAGGAGATTCAATTTAAAATATTAAACAAATAATTTAACAGGAAAAGACTGGAATAGTGATTTTAATACCTTATAAAATAGAATCAAAAGAAAAAAGATCCGGAGACAAAGAGGGATATGAAAGAAACAACAAAGCAAGAAACATATGCGTCCAATGGAAACGCAGTCTTAAAATATACAAAGCAACAACTGATAAGGCAGAACTGATAAATGGATAAATTAACAATCATGATTGAAGATATTAACACACTGTTACATAAACTGATAGATCACACAAACAAAAATAAGCAGAGATATAAAAGACTTGAATGATACAACCAAAAAGCTCAAGATTGATGGGTAGAGAGTTCTAGAACCAACAAATAGAGACTAAATAACATTTTTTTTTTTTTTGGCCCACATTTGCAACATTTACAAAATCAACCACGCACTGGCAACAAAAGAGACCTCAATAAATTCCAAAGAACCAAATTATAAAGACAATATATTCTGACCACTGTACTGTAACGATTAGAAAGCAATAACAAAAAGTAAGTTAAAAAATTCATATGTCTGGAAACCAAATAGCATACTAGTATTAAATTACTAGGCTAAAAAAAAATTAAAGTCTCTTGATACATCAACTTAGTAGACGTGCAGGTCACAGAGGAACATGTTAAAAGACGCTGCTGGACTGCAATCAGGAACATCCAGACTGTGGGAGACTCTACAGAAAAATAAAGGGGTTTCTTCAAAAAAATACACTGTATGAGATAAACGGAGGTGGGACCTAGAGCTTAAAACAGACTTATGAAACAATCATTCACATTATATAAACCTTATTTCAACTCAAGGAGCCCTGGTGGCGCTGTGGTTAAAGTGCTCGGCTGCTAAGCAAAAGGTCGGCAGTTCAAATACACCAGTGGCTCCATGGGCGAAAGATGTGGCAGCCTGCTTCGATAAAGATTTACAGCCTTGGAAATGCAATGGAGCAGTTCTACTCTGCCCTGTTGGGTTGCTATGAGTTGGAATCAACTCGATGGCAATGTTTTTTTTTTTTAAAAAGGAAATTTAATAGGACATAAAAAAGGTAAAAAGAAAATGAACTAATAAGCAGTCAATTGAAGAAACTGGAAAAACAACAAACCCAAAGAAATAACAATGATGAAAATAATAAGTATACAGAAGAGAATTGATATAATAGAGAAAAAAGCAATGGAGGTAGTTAACAAAATATAAAACTGGTCGTTAAAAAAGATAATTAAGATAATTCTCACAAATGGCTTATAATTTAACGGTCCCATATAGCATGGTAATTCATTCAGTTACTTTGACATATATTTTTTCAATCAGTTTCTTTTTGTGATTTTATTAGGAAGTTACTCAAAGTTAGACAATGTATCAGTACATTTCTGAAATTTTTAAATGTCCAAGATAGGTATTTGATATCGCCCATTTAAATTTTTTCCAAGCTTAGTTTGACTGTTCTCTATGGTGTAGATGTTGACTCCCTTGCATTTCATCTGCTTTGAGGGTGCATCCCTTTTTGATGGAAAATCTCAGGCCTTCTCCCCTGGTTCATGCTTACACAGCGGTAAACTGGCCTCCCATTCAAGCAGATGTCATTATTAGGTAATGCAGCCTTTCCTATCAAACTGCACTGCAGCTTAACAGTTAATAAAATCTCGGTTATGAGAAAAATTATCTTAGAGAATTGCCTAATTGTTATCAGGTACACTAAAATCCTTTTTATCAGGTACACTAAAATCCTTCCTTGGATAAAACTAGGTAGCTGTATGTACCTTGTCTAATGTTTTATCCTTCTATACAGGTATTGTGTTTTACTGACTACCTGAAGGCATTTGACTGTGTGGATCATAACAAATCATGGATAACATTCAGAAGAATGGCAATTCCAGAACACTTAGGTGTCCTCATGTGGAACCTGTACATGGATCAAGAGGCACTCGTTTGAACAGAACAAGAAGATACTGCATGGTTTAAAACTGGAAAAGGAGCACAGCTCGGTTTTTTTTCACCTTCCTTACTGAATCTATATGCTGAGCAGATAATCTGAGAAGCTGGACTATATGAAGAAGAACACAGCATCAGGATTGGAGGAAGTCTTATTAACAACCTGAGATTTGCAGATGACACAACCTGGCTTGCTGAAAGTGAAGACAACTTGAAGCACTTAACCGATGAAGGTCAAAGACTACAGCCTTCAGTATGAATTACACCTGAACATAAACCAAAAAATCCTTACAACTGGACCAATAGATAACATTATGGTAAATAGCAAAGAAACTGAAGTTGTCAAGGATTTCATTCTTCTTGGATCAACAATCAATGCCAGACTGTGAGTTCTTTGAAGCTAAGAATCTAGTTTTATTGTTTTTATCACTGAGCTATCATAGAGCTTAGCAAATAGAGGGAACAGAATAAATACCTGTGGAAGGAATGAACAGGGGCAGGGAGAAAGAGAACAAGACAACTTGAGTTTAAACAAAATAATATGTAATTATTAAGTGCTAAACTTTTTCTGGAAAGTGAGTTTGGTGATAGTGGAAGAAATTCAATTATTCAGAAATAACTGAGGAACATTATTAGATCTCAGTCTATTTGTAAAACATTAATACTAACTCTTAACAAGTTTTATTTTAACCTCAACTCTATTATTAACCAACACTTTCACATATCAATAAGTATTTATGAAATGTTCAATAAGTGAAGGAATACTTCTCAATTTCGTTTGATAAATAATAAATACCTATCTCCCTTTTTTGCCACTCATGTTTAACATGAAGATAATTAGATCACGTGCCACGAGTTAATGCTTCTTGCCAGAAAGGTACTCCTGAGTATGAATAACACACAGAAACATTTTATAAATATTAATGTATGCTCTCAACTCAAATCTGTTGGTTAAATGACCTAGGGTAAAAACAAATCCTAGATACAGGAACACATTTTCTAGATTACACTCTTCCAAAAGTGTCTAACACTACACTGAAAAAAAAATCTGGAAATGTGACTAGAATTTCAAACAATAACAAAATGAATATGGTACTCTGAAAATAAGCCCTCTTCGGAATGTAAATTTTTCCTATGAGAGCTGAATAGTTAGCACAGGTAATGGCACACATTTCCCCCCTCCCAGGATGATTCTTCTGATAACAGCTAACATTTACTGAGTGCTCTCTATATGCCAGAGACAGTATACTAAGCACTTTCTATGTATCAACCCATTTAACTGAGGAGAGATGATGACCAACCTAGGTCTGAATTCCATACAGGCTACCATCAAGTAGGCAACATGAGGAACTGAAGAAACAGAAATGAGATAATCGAAGGGCTGGGCAAACTTTCAGGTCCAAGTAATTCCAGAGGACCCTGAGCATCTAGAAAAAGGAAGGAAGGAACATGGCTAATTTCCCCATCTCACCCTGGTGAAGCCCATCCTGGTGAACATGGCCTTCACACCCCCTACTAATGGTCGTGTAACCACAGGGTCGAGCAGAGGCCCGACAACTTCTGAGCCAAGACCAACAGAGTCGCAAGGGTACTTTTGGAAACATCAGAAGAAAAGAAACCCCAAGAATATACAAAAGATCTCAGTAACCATTCTATCATCCAGAAAATAAGGATTTCTTCGTTAAGGCAAACAATGCCTTCATATATCACAACACTCCTGCGGAGTCAATAATGATTTTTAAAAGGTGTAATGATCTGTAAGTAGCATTAAGGAATATTTTCAGGATAATAACTGTGACATCAGCAAACATTCTGTAAGGGATGTTTTTACAAATCAACTATGGCACTACTGTGAACTGTACCTTAATAATTTATCTGAATTCTTAAAAATAAATCAAGTGGAAGATGGCAAGAAGCAAAAAAGGTGATCAGTTTAATTCCAACAATTATATTTCCAACCAGTCCTTACCACTAACTTCAGTGGTGCTCTACAAAAAAATGTTTACCAAGCATCTTGCCTAAAAGCCCAAACTTTTGATTTCTTCTGTGAAGCAAGTCTGTCACTTTTGCCAGAAATATTCAACAAACACTGTTTTGTGTGCACAGGGTACACTTTCCTACTGTTACTCAGCTTCATTATAAGTGAGATGTGTATGTCCATGCCTTCTTAAAACACACATTAAAATCCACACTGCTACTATATGTTTATGTGGGAAGTGGTACACATGTGTATGTCCATGCCTTCTTAAAACACACATTAAAATCCACACTGCTACTATATGTTTATGTGGGAAGTGGTGCTATAAATTAGAAATGAGAACTAGGGAGACAAACTGTCGCCTATTAAGAAACCTCACACAACAAAGAGCCTGTCTAATACACTCAACTTCAAAGGCATCATGTCCTTGAAATATATCCTAAAACTCTTCAGAAAGCAGCAAATGTAGATTAGGGGACAATGAAAAGCAGGACTCTTGCCTCAGGGTATGTCAAGAAATGAATATTAATATCTTGGTAGGACTATGATTTACACAGCAGTAATTTAATTTCTAAGAGTCATGTAAAATATACCACATAAATAAATGTAACAAGAACATCCCAACCCACTGCCACTGAGTCAATTCCAACTCCTAGTAACCTTGTATGACAGAGCAGAACTGCCCCATGGGGGTGCCAAGGCTGTAAATCTTTATAGAAGCAGACTGCCATATTTCTTCCGTGGAGTGGCTGGTGGTTTTGAACCGCCAACCTTTTGGTTAGCAGCAGAGCACTTAACCACAGGGTCGAGTAGAGGCTTATAACAAGAACACAGATGATGAAAATTTAAGAACATGTTTGGAAAATATATTTGTACATTTCTCACAAAATTGGGTTTCCTTCATGCAGTAACCTAATGGACACTCAACTACAAATCACAGGGTACTCAGTTTGGGGGTCTCAGGGATGGCAAAGCTCTCATGTCATTCACTGTCTAAAAATCTTAGATGGCTCCTCCAGCTTTCAAGATCAAGTCTAAACCCCTCACACTGATAAACAAAGCCTGCACTCATTCAGCCGACCTTCTTGTCACTTCTTACTGGTCAGCAGGCACCACTTCCCTTTTCCAGGCCTACTGCAGCCTCAAGGCCTTGGCACTCATGTCCCCTCCTGCTGGAGTGTACCCCCCAGGTGCATCAATCCCTTACTCCTTCAGGTTTACAATAAAACTCATTTCTGAGGCAGGGCCATGATGGCGAGTACTCAGACACTTCTGGTGGACCCTCTTAAAACAAAGACCCAAAAAAACAAGTGAAATGATTATATATGGCCATCTGGGAGCCCTGAACATTAAAGGCAGAGTGGATGAACCGGACTGAGTGGCGGGGGAGGGAGAGACGGTTCGGAAGCAGATAGAAGTTGCCAGACCTGACCCAGCGAGAGCCTGAGACCTTCAGGCATGATGAGTTCAGGGGTGAGGGGTGAGGCAGGCAAGCACCCATGCTTGGGAGGGAAGTTTTCTGCACCAGGAGAGACTCACCACCAGAGCGTCTACACGGCCACCCAGAACCAGTGAGAAGCAGCCCTGGATCGGGGAAAGATAATTGCATATGGCCTACCGCGTGGATCAAAAACTGCCCCCTTAGGGAAAAACCTCTCTCCATTTACCTCCCCGCTCCCTGTTCTGCAATGGGTCCCAGATCGACTTCAACAATTGCCAAGTCCCCTTGGCCAGAAGTAGGATCCGTCACATGCCTGGAGCCATTCTCCTGGCTTTGAGAGTGAACAAATTAACAAACAGAGGAAAAAATAAACTGCCAGCTCCCCTAAGTCAGGAACCCAGGGTAGGCACGGCTCCTTTGACTAGGCACAGGCATAAGGGATCCATGGGCTTTAAGTGCCGTTCGCCCTGCACAGACTTATGTGGGCCCATCTCAACAGCGTAGGCCCTTGTTACCGCAGTACAGCAGGGTATATACCGGAAGTCTAACTTCAACTGTTTCAGCTGCGAAGTGGCAGGTTCTTGACATTTGACACTGCTCTGCCCATTAAGGAGGGTCTTCACCTACCCACCTCAGGGGCCTGAGGACTGGTGGCTCCACCCACGCCACCTAGCCACCTGCGATACGAGCCCATGAATAAGAGCTGCCCCCTAGTCCTTACAGTCAACAGCAGTAGGTGCTCATAGTCTGGCTGCAAAACCCACCCACCTACACACTCTAGGAAACAGGAATACACCTTCCTCCTGGAGACTCAGGGGCAGCCATCAGCCCCTTGCCTTGCTCAGAGCATGCCCCCTGCTGCAGCCAGATGCCTGTGCCTACAACAATCACCCATGCCTATCTAGGACTGTGAGAGCCTACACCATACACTTGGGAGCTATCTACCTGGGCACCTGAGCAGAATCCACAGAGCAGGAGTGGGTGGACTCCTGAGCTCATATAGCTAGTAACAGATCTAACCATCTGGTAACAGGACATTAGAGCTTCAAAGGTGCCAATAATCAAACTAGAACATACGAGCAGCCTATCTGGGCATATGAAAACAAAACAAGAAGCTAGGACACAGTAAGCAAACATAAAATAAATAAATACAATAACTTATTGATGGCTCGGAGACAACAGTTAATATCAAATCACATAAAGAGGCAATCCATGATGGGTTCAGTCAGCTCCCAAAATAAAGAATCTAGACATTTTCCAGAGGAGGAAAATTTCTTGGAATTGCCAGAGGCAGAATACGGAAGATTAATAGACAGGACTCTTCAAGAGATCAAGAAGGAAACTATGTAAAATGCAGAAGACAAAACAGAGGAACTTAAAAAGATTAGAGAAGAGCATAATGACAAATTTAACAGGCTACAAGAGTCCATAGAGAGACAGCAATCAGAAATCCAGAAGATTAACAATGAAATTTCAGAATCGGACAAGTCAATAGAAAGTCACAGGAGCAGAACTGAGGCAATGGAAGTCAGAATTAGTGAGACTGAAGATAAAGCATTTCACACCAACTTATTTGAGGAAAAATCAGATAAAAGGATTTAAAAAAATGAAGAAACCCTAAGAATTATGTGGGACTCTATCAAGAGGAATAAACTATGAGTGACTGGAGTACCAGAACAGGAAGGGATATGAGAAAATACAGAAAGAATTGTTGAAGATTTACTGGCAGAAAACTTCCCTGATATTGTAAAAGATGATATCTATCCAAGACACACATTAAATCCCACATAAGGAAGATCCCAAAAGAAAGTCACCAAGACATATTATAATCAAACTTGTCAAAACCAAAGATAAAGAATTTTAAGAGCAGCTAGGGATAAACAAAAAGTTATCTACAAAGGAGAGTCAATAGGACTAAGCTTCAACTGCTGAGCAGAAACCATGCAGGCAAGAAGGCAATGCGATGACATATATAAAGCCTTGAAGGAAAAAAAATTGTCAACCAAGAATTATATATCCAGCAAAACTGTCTCTCAAATATGATGGCGAAATTAGGACATTTCCAGATAAACAAAACCAAACCAAAATTACAAAAAATACTAAAGGGACTCCTCCAGTTAGAAAATCACTAACATCTGATAACAACGCAAGACTAGAACAGAGGGCAGAGCAACCAGGTATCAACCCAGATAAGGAAGTCACAAAGCTAAAACACTGAAAATAGGGATAGAGATGTCAATATGTAAAAGATGACAACATTAAAACCAAAAAGAGAGACTTAAAAAATGCAGACATAGATCTTCCATATGGAGAGGAAGTCAAGGTGATATAAATAAATAAAAGACTGGTATAAACTTAGAAAAACAGGGGTAAATATTAAGGTAACCACAAAGGAAACTAACAATCCTACAAGTCAAAATAAGAAACTAGCAAAATATAAAGACTCAGCAAACACAAAATCGACAACAATGAAAAAGATGAAAAGAAAATACATAAAGAAAACCAACTCAGCACAGAAAATTAAGTGGAACGAAGAAACTGTTAACAACACACACAAAAAAATAACAGCACTAAACTAATACCTATTAATAATTACAATGAACGTAAACAGATTAAATGCACCAATAAAGAGACAGAGAGTGGCAGATTGGATTAAAAAAACGCGATCCGTCTATATGCTGCCTGCAAGAGACACACCTTAGATTTAAAGACATAAACTAAAGCTCAAAGCATAGAAAAAAATATATAAAGCAAAGAACACTCAAAAATGAGCAGGAATGGCAATATTAGTCTCTGACAAAATACACTTTAAAGTAAAATCCACCACAAAGGATAAGGAAAAACACTGTATAATGATTAAAGGGTCAATACACCAGGAGGACATAACTATAATAAATATTTACACACCCAACGACAGGGCTCCAAAATACATAAAACAAACTCTAACAGCACTGAAAAGGGAGATAGACAGCTCCGCAATAGTAGTAGGAGACATCAACACACCACTTTTGGTGAAGGACAGAACATCCAGAAGGAAGCTCAACAAAGACATGGAAGAGCTAAATGCTACAGTCAACCAACTTGATCTCATAGACATATACAGAACACTCCACCCAACAGCAACCAAGTATACTTTCTTTTCCAACACCCATGGAACATTCTCCAGTATAGACCACATATTAGGCCATAAAGCAAGCCTTAACAAAATCCAAAGCACTGAAATATTACAAAATGTCTTTTCTAACCATAAAGCCATAAAAGTAGAAATCAACAACAGAAAAAGCAAGGAAAAAAATCAAACACATGGAAACTGAACAACACCTTGCTCAAAAACTATGGGGTTATAGAAGAAATTAAGGATGGAATAAAGAAATTCATAGAATCGAACGAGAATGAAAACACATCCTACCAAAACCTTTGGGACACAACAAAAGCAGTGCTCAGAGGTCAGTTTATAGCAATAAAGGCACACTTCCGAAAAGAAGAAAGGGCCATAATAAAAATATTAACCCTACTACTGGAACAAGTAGAAAGACAGCAGCAAAATAAGCCCCCAGGTGACAGAAGACAGGAAATAATAAGATGGAAACAACCTAGGCGTCCATCAACAGACAAAATGGATAAACAAATGATGGTATAGCCACACAATGTAATGCTACGCAACAATGCAGAACAATGATGAAGCCATGAAACATCCTACAACATGGAAGAAGCTAGAAGTCATTATGTTAAGTGAATTCAGTCAGTCACAGAAGGACAAATATTGTATAAGACCACTATCATAAGAACTCAAGAAAACGTTTAAACACAAAAGAAAACATTCTTTGATGGTTACGAGGGTGGGGAGGGGGATGAAAGTTATTTACTAACTAGATAGTAGACGAGAATTATCCTAGGTGAAGGGAAGGACAGCACACACTACAAGGGAAGTCAGCACAACTGGACTAAACCAAAGCTAAGAAGCTTCCTGACTACAAGCAAACACTTTGAGGGACAGAGTAGCAGGGGTAGGGATCTGGGGACCATGTTTTCAGGCATAACAAAGCTTATTAAGAAAATGTTCTGCATCCTACTTTGGTGAGTGGCGTCTGGGGTCCTGAAAGCTTGCAAGTGGCCATCTAAGATGCATCCATTGGTCCCAACCACCTGGAGTAAAGGAGAACGAAGAAAACCAAAGACACAAGGAAAGTATTTGCCCAAGAGGTAGAAAGGGCCACATAAACCAGAGACTTCATTAGCCTGAGACTAGAAGTAGATGGTGCCCAACTACCACCAATGATCTACCTGACAGGGAACACAACAGAGAGTCCCTGGAGAGCAGGAGAAAGGTGGGGTGCAGAACTCAAATTCTAGTAAGAAGACTTAATGGTCTGAGACTGGAGGAACCCCGGAAAGCATGGTCCCTAGATTCTCTATCAGCCCAGAACTAAAACAATTTCTGAGGCCAACTCTTCAGACAGAGATTGGACTGGACTGTGGGACATAAAGTGATACTTGTGAGGAGTGCGCCTCTTAGCTCAAGTAGATACAAGAGACTAAATGGGCAGCTTCTGTCCAGAGGTGAGGTGGGAAGGCAGACAGGGTTAGGAGCTGGTTGAATGGACATGGGGAATCAGAGGTGGAAAGGAGTGTGACATCACAGTATGGGGAGAGTAATTAGGGCCACGTAACAATGTATGTATGAATTTTTGTATGGAATAAAATAAAAAAATTAAAAAAACTCATTTCTCTTGAGATTTTCTCTGACCACTCTATTTGAAAACTGCAACCAAATACCACCGCCACCCTCCCTGTCTTGTTTCATTTTTCTCCATAATATTTACTGTCTCTGGCATGTTGTCAGAAAAAAAATCCCAAACCTGTTCGATTTCAACTCATAGCATGACCCTAAAGCAAACAAAAGAAGCACCCCACAGGATTTCCAAGGAGCGGCTGGTGGATTCAAACTCTCAACCTTTTGGTTAGCAGCTGAACTCTTAACCACTGTGCCACCAGGGATCCCTGGCATGCTGTATACTTTGTCTCCTCATACCAGAAAGCTATAGATCAGTAGGGATTTTTTACATGTCTTGTCCACTGCTACCAGTATATCTTCTGCACTAATAACAGGACGTGCTGCTGTTGTTGTTAGGTGCCGTCAAGTCCGCTGCTACTCATAGTGACCCTATGTACCACAGAACGCAACACTGCCTGGTCCTGGGCCGGGCTCACAATTGTCGTTATGCTTGAGCCCATTGTTGCAGACACTGTGTCAATCCATCTCATTGAGGTTCTTCCTCTTTTTCGCTGACCCTGTACTTTACCAAGCATGATGTCCTTCTCCAGGGACTGGTCCCTCCTGAAAACATGTCCAAAGTACGTAAGACGTAGTCTCGCCATTTTTCCTTCTAATGAGCATTCTCGTAGTTCATTCAAAACAGATCTGTTCGCTCTTTTGGCAGTCCACGGTATATTCAATATTTTTCGCCAACACCACAATTCCAAGGCATCAATTCTTCTTCAATCTCCCTTATTCATTGTCTAGCTTTTGCATGCATATTATGCGATTGAAAATACCATGGTGTGGGTCAGGCACACCCTAGTCTTCAAGGTGACGTCTTTGCTCTTCAACCTTAAAGAGGTTTTTTGCAGCAGATTTGCCCAATGCAATGCGTCTTTTTGACTTCCTGACTGCTGCTTCCATGGGTGTTGATTGTGGATCCACGTAAAATGAAATCCTTGACAACTGCAATATTTTCTCTGTTTATCATATTGCTTATTGGTCCATTTGTGAGGATTTTTGTTTTCTCTATGTGGAGGTGTAATACATACTGAAAGGCTGTGGTCTTTGATCTTCACCAGTAAGTGCTTTAAGTCTTTGTCTTAGTCATCTAGTGCTGCTACAACAGAAATACCACGAGTGGATGGCTTTAACAAAGAGAAATTTATGTCTTCAGAGTAAAGTAGGCTAACAATCCAAATTCAGGGTGTCAGCTCCAGGGGAAGGCTTTCTCTCTCTCGCGGCCTTCTCATCAGTGTTTCCCCAGACTAGGAGCTTCTCGGTGCAGGGACCCCAGTCCAAAGGACGCGCTCTGCTCCCGGCACTGCTATCTTGATGGTATGAGGTCCCCAATTCTCTGCTTGCTTCACTTTCATCTCTTGAGAGATGGTGCAGGCCACACCCTAGGGAAACTCCCTTTACACTGGATCAGGGATGTGACTTGGGTAAAGGTGGTATTACAATCCCACCCTAATCCTCTTTAACATAAAATTACAATCACAAAATGGAGTCCAACCACACAATTCTGGGAATCATGGCCCAGCCAAATTGATACACACATTTTTTGGGGGACATAATTCAAACCATGACAGTCCTCCTCACTTTCAGCAAGCCAGGTTGTGTCATCTGCATATCAAAGGTTGTTCATGAGTTTTCCTCCAATCCTGATGCCCCGTTCTTCTTCATATAGTCCAGCTTCTTGGATTATTCGCTCAGCATACGAGATTGAATAGGTACAGTGAAAGGATGCAACCCAGACCCACACCTTTCCTGATTTTAAACCACACAGTATCCCCTTGTTCTGTCTGAATGACTGCCTCTTGATCTGTGTACAGGTATCTCATAAGCACAATTAAGTGTTCCGGAATTCCCATTCTTCGCAGTGTTATCCATAATTTGTTATGATCCACCCAACTGAATGCCTTTGCATAGTCAATAAAACACAGGTAGGTACCTTTCTGGTATTCTCTGCTTTCAGCCAGGATCCATCTGACATCAACAATGAGATCCCTGGTTCCACGTCCTCTTCTGAATCCGGCTTGAATTTCTGGCAGTTCTCTGTCGATGTACTGCTGCAGCCGCTTTTGAATGATCTTCAGCAAAATTCTACTTGCGTATGATATTAATGACACTGTTCGATAATTTCCACATTTGGTTGGATCACCTCTTGGGAATATGCATAAGTATGATCTCTTCCAGTCAGTTGGCCAGGTAGCTGTCTTCCAAATTTCTTGGCATAGACAAGCGAGCACTTCCAGTGCTGCATCCATTTGCTGAAACATCTCAAATGATAATCCGTCAATTCCTGGAGCCTTGTTTTTCGCCAATGCCTTCAGTGTAGATGCAGGTTCCACTTCTTCATTCATTACCATCAGTTCCTTGAAATGGCTGAACGTCAACCAATTCTTTTCGGTATAATGACTCTGTGTATTCCTTCCACCTTCTTTTGATGCCTCCTGCATTGTTGAATATTTTCCCCATAGAATCCGTCACTATTGCAACTTGAGGCTTGAATTTTTCTTTCAGTTCCTTCAGCTTGAGGAATGGCAAGCGTGTTCTTCCCTTATCGTTTTCTATCTCCAGCTTTTTACACATCATTATACTTTACTTTGTCTTCTCGAGCTGCCCTTTGAAATCTTCTGTTCAGTTCTTTTACTTTATCATTTCTTCCTTTTGCTTTAGCTACTCGACGTTCAAGAGCAAGTTTCAGAGGACCCAGCATGTAGTAAACTAAACAAACCAAATCTGTTGCCTTTGAGTCAATTCCAACTCATAGCCACCCTACAGGACAGAGCAGAACTGCCCCATAGATATTCCAAGGCTGTAATCTTCACAGAAAGGGGCCCTGGTGGCGCAGTGGTTAAGCAGCTTGACTGCTAACAGAAAGGTTGCAGCTCAAACCCACCTGCCACTCCACAGGAGAAAGATGTGGCAGTCTGTTTCCATAAAGATTAGAACCCAATCCAAACCCACTGCCGTCAAGTTGATTCTGATTCATGACAACCCTATAGAACAGAGTCCTTCTCCCACAAAGCAGCTGGTGGGTTCAAACCACTGGCCTTCTGTTAGCAGCCAAGCACTTTAACTACGGCACCACCAAGATTACAGCCTTGTAAACCCTATAGGGTAGTTCCACTGTCTTAAACAAGGTTGCTACAAGTCAGAATTGACTCACGGCAATGGGTAATCTTTACGGAAGCAGAGTGCCACATCCTCTCCCTCAGAGCAGCTGGTGGGTTCAAACATAGACCTTTCGGTTAGCAGCCAAGTGCTTAACCACTGTGTCACCAGTGTTCCTTAGCACATAGTGGGCCCTCCATAAATGCTTACTGAACTATCAATTTCCTGAGCACACTATGCATTTCCAGTTGATGGGCTTTTGCTGATTCCATTTCCTCCGTGTAGGAGCAACCACCTGAAAAACTGCTAGTATCTTACCATACCCAGCTTAAATTAAATGTCTTCTCTTTAAAGAAGTTGACTTGATTTTCTCCCTCCCAACTCCAGCACACTTACCCACAGCACTCAACATATCTCAAGGCATTGTAACTGTTTGTTTACAGCTGAATTCTGAGCTTCTCTGGGGCAGAAACAGTACCTTCTTTGTTTCTATAACCACTCTACACTAAGCTGAGTACGTGCCATATGGTGGGCCCCCAATACCCACTTGCTAATGGTACAGAGTAGGTTACTGCTCTATATGAGTTAACATTCCCTATCAGTAAGATCAGGTGGAAAAACAAGCAGCTTTAAAGATAATCTAGGTATCCAAGATTCACATCTACTCAAATTTTTCACTAATTATGTCTCTGTATTTAGCATATTTTTGAAAATATATTAACTTTATATTAAAGTTAATCCTAAAGTTTATCCTAAATAATACATTAAATATACAAACTATATACTAATTCAGGCCTACCAGTAACTAGGAAGCAGGTAAATTTCAGGTATTTTAAAAGGCAGCAGTGTCAACATTAAAGAAATTCATGAATTTCAAATTAGAATACATGCATGCATACAGGTACATGTACAGCAAATAACTAATTTGCTTCCAAAAAGGAAATGTAAATAAAACCTGTGTGGATCACCTAGGCCTCTTCCACATGCTTCAGCAATATGTATTCCCATACGTAGTTAGTTAGGTGGATTTTTCAAGATCATGATTCTGCAACATTCTTATATTTAAAATGCCTTCATAATGTAAGAGAAGCCATAGGAAAATTGTTCAAATGATAGAATTCACAATTTGTGGAAATACATCTATCTCAACTGCTACCTGAAAAGTTAAAAAATTATTGCCTATTTTAATAAATCTCACATACATTTAAAGAACTAATAGTTTTAGGATGTAAAAAGAACTATCAAATGTAGAAAATTCCAGAGAGTGCTCTGATCAAATCCATACCCTATTTAACAATCAGGACTACCAATTTTCAAAGTAGAATATACAGACTTAAAGCTTTAAACTTATGTATAAGCCCTTAAAGTGTTCCTTAATAATTCAGTTGTTCTAAATTCTCAAATTTATGGACGATCACTAGGTTCTCAGGCAGACCACAAGAACGAAGACACAACTTCTTAGCTGCTGCACTACCTGCAACATACCCCTGGGCCTCATCTAGTATCTATCAGGTGGAGGAAGGGGTGCCAAATACCCTGGTTTGTAGCCCAATGAATTAGTCTAATAACTAAGAAATTGCTACTTAGTGCCAAGGCCACTATTCCCAGGGATTTGTACAATACCATGGGAGGAAGAAGGAAGGGATTAGCACCCTCAATTGAGACAGGATGCAGCATGACCACAGAGCACAACCCTGGGCACAGGAAGAGTGAGTTTACTCAGCACGGAGAGCTTCTAGCTACAGAGGAAACACAATCCCTTCAGGTATGGCAGCAGCTAGGATTTACCTCCTCTTAAACATTTGTTTCAGAAACAGACTCTGCCTCTCTAGTTTCTTTTTCTCTCCCAAGAGCATGGAATGTAATTTTAAACTTCTCCCATGAAAAGCTGGCTTGCCATCTTGGCAAACCTCACGTGCAGTTTGGCAACAGCCCCCTGCATAATCTGCTCATGGTTTCACAAGGGTTTGCATGAGGTGGGTCCAAGCCCATGCTCTGCATCCTGGTTCTGCAAAAGGCTTCAATCAAAAGGAAGTTGAGGAAACAAGGTTCTGATATCCTCAAGAGAGGCAGGGCTGGCAGAAACATCATCACCCCAAGGCTCAGCCTCAGGTTTTCTGAAAACCTCTTCAAGGGAGGTAACTGCGCAGAGCTGGGTTGATCTTGATTGAAAACAGAAAGGAGCAGATAAGCAGCAATCTGCCTCACACTTGAATGTGCCCCTTTTCCTTCATGAACTCCAATGACTCTGTCTTCCCAAGGCTAGACATGTTAAAGAGCAGTGGGGTCTCAAAACAGGGCAATGAAAGTTTCTTTAAGAGGGTCTTTCCCACCGTCTAACATTTTTTGTTTCTAGAGAGGTGAGAAACATCTCCAAACCGTACGGTGGCTGGATATTCCTTTCCTCCACCATGTTTATCTTCATCGACTCCTATAACAGTTTCATCTGCATTCTGGTCTGGTCCTCCCATTTTCTGTTCAAACTCTTTCCTCCTCACCACAATTGCTCTGGTGGCTCACCTTCCTGGGCCCAGTTCCACCAGAGGCCGTCAGCCACAGGCCTTGGCCTGAGGAAACCTGCCTGTTCACCAGCTGCCAGCCCAGCGACACCATGCCTGCCTGGTTCCCATGTTGTGGGACTCTGCTGCACCTACTTGAGGAGGTCACATTGTCCAGTACTTCCTTTCCCTCAGTCCACCCTAAGGCCATAGGGCACTCCTCCTTCCCCCCTCCCCTCCCCCAAGTCCTTCCTGTTTCCCAGGCCAGGTCCATCCAGGACACTCAGCACCAGGGATCAGAGTGCCACATTCCAGTGGCTTCACACCACCATGGGGAGGGCTGCAGATTCCTGAGTAGGGGGTGCGGGCAAGGGCAAGGAGACAGGGAGGGAACAGTGGGGGCTATGCTGTATATTCTGGGACCAAGGTCATGTGTGTGGGGGGGTGGTCAATAGGGGCCCCAAGAGCTACCTCCAGGGTGGGAAAGAGGAAGACCCTCGACCTAAAAGAGGCCATAACCGCAGACACAGTGGAAATTTTTAAAAATCGTAATACAATGAACTTTCATAGGTTTTGGTTCCTTAATCTACAAAATGAGGAGGCTGGCCTAGAGATGCTCTCTGAGGACGCTTCAGCTCCATAATTCAGATTCCTGGTCTAGCAAGAGTTCTCTGACCTCAGTCATTTTCAGTCTGATGGATTTTTGGATAACAAACAGAATGTCACGTTCACTCAGAAGGAAACAAAACTTTAAACTCCCAAAGCAAAACTTCCCTCTTGCAGTGATGGATTTCTCTTTCAGACTCAGTATCTCAAGGATTCTCTTGGTGTCTTTCTTCAATCTGTGTCATTTTGGGTTTTAACTCTGAGGCTGAGCTCAGGCCCGTAGGCCCTGGCCTCTCAAGGACCTTACAGCTCTTCCTGCTTGCTGGTCCCCAAGGCTTATGAAATAGGCTCCAGGATGTGCATCCCAGCAAGTCACCCCATGGAACCAGAGCATGATGGGACTTGACAATTCTGGCCCCACCCAGGCCCAGGGAAGGCCTCTGGGCGCATCATGATACCGTGCCCAGTGCCTGATCCCAAAAACAGAGTTCCACTAGACTGGAACCCGAAGAGGAGGAGCTGGGGAGGGAGGAAGAGTTTGTGCCCAAAGGAGTCATTGTACGCAGAAAAGAGGCGAATAAGTAGACTTCAGTCTGACCTCAGGGCCTCCTACTCTCTCCCAGGACAGTCGAGGTGACCGTCCTCCCTTGGAGGAGGATGAGGAAGCCGGGGAAATATTGCCTGACTGGCATCCTAAAAATGGGAGTCAGCCTGCTCATCAAATGCCTGACTGGTGGGAACAGTGCTGGAGGAATTGTGGAAAGGGACTCCATGAAGAGGGGCCTGCTTAGGGTTGTCAGTCATGTGCCAGACAAAGTCAGAAACAGCATTTGTTAGCCAGATTCTGCTTCTATAAGAAACTCCATGGAGAGAACACCCTGAGTGGTCAAAATCTATCAACTGCATGTCAACAAAATACCTCTCTTTTTTCCTTTTTCCAGACCAATTATTGCTTTTAATAAATCTTTGAGTACAAATAAATGTAACAGCAAAGACTAAGTCTGTAGAAAAGATGATAAAAAATGACGCTACATGTAGTTTCATCTCATTCTAGGCAATTACTTCTATTGAAAAATTAAGACTCCCTGACCAATTATCACCCTCTTTCTGTCAAGCCAGAATTCAACACAGAGCACGTCCTTTATTTACTAAGACCGAAACATCACTGTAAAGAATATGTTTTCTGTGTGGTGAATCATCTGGAACTAACTAGAATTTGGACTTTTTTCCCCCAAGTACATACTGCCCTTCATAACAAAATGGCTCAGTGTTCTGTTCAGTAAAGACTGTACATTATTGCCACGAGCTGCTCTTCCCGTACTGCCAGCAGACTGCACTGTTGTCAAGCCTGAGCTAAGAGTGCCTGACTTTTGCACATGAGCAGAGTGTGGAACTACAGCAGAAGCAATCAGATGGCCCATAAAAACTGCATCCTGTGACAGCTCTTCCTTTTATGAAGATCAGGTTTTAAATGGGCCATTTCATTTTTGGTGACAGAGATGTGAGAACGAGGGAAAGCATTTGTATATTCTTCTATTCTTTTTATAAAGCGATGGCTCCTTCAAACGACTGTGAAATAATCTTACCACTCACTTGTTTTCATTGAAATAAATTTATTTTTTTTAAGTGGGGTGCCAGGGGAGAATTTAATGGTTCAAAAAATTCTGGAATACACTGAGGCCTAAAAAAAAAGGAGGGGGGGTGTTATTAAAATGACAATGGACAACAGAAATGGCATTTAGTAAGACAGGATAAGCTTTTCTGTTTGTGTGTGTGTTTGTTTTTAAATAAAGCTCTTCTAATCTCTCTACAAAGAAAAAGAAATATTCTTACTATTGTTGCAATCCTGTTACATAGTTTTTTGAAGCAATAAATGTTTCTAGAATAAAAAGAAGCACTTACAAAACACTGACAATGGACTTCAGGTTGGTGTGCTTGTCAACTTTAGCATATGATCACTTTTTATAAACTATCTTTTCCAAATTTCTCCAGGTCTTGGGATCAAAAACACCTCTCCTCAAGATCACAGTCCCTACTAAGAGAACACAGGACATACACTCTTTAGTCCTTGCTACATGGAATGTTATCAGCAAAAACTTTTAACTAAACTTTCTTAACGGAAAAAAAAAAAAAGGACTCACCTTCTTCTGGTAGAGCTTCGATCTTCATCTGGAGTGCGTCCCAGAACACCTTATTCAAGAGGAGTACAGTGCCCCATCCCCCACCATCTCATCTGGACCATTTGGAGACCATTTGTTCCTCTTAGAATAGATGAGTATTAACTCTGAGAGCAGTCCTCAGATTCAATATCCCAACAGCAAGAGAGAAATAATTATGGTCAGTAAGGCCTGCCTGGGAGAAAATCATGAACAAAACCACCTCATAAGCTCCTCCTAGCTTGATGATGTGAAGAAAAATGTAACATCAATTACTTATTAATTTAACACTTATTTACTAAGCAACTGCTATTTGCATGGCGCCACGCTAGACACTGACAGGGCTACAAAGAAGTAAGTACTGAGGGCTATTTAATTAAAGATCACCTTTCTATCCACCTCTCACCTGAGAAGCAAATGTAAGTTAGAATGCAGGGAGAACTCATAAAGAAAGGGCAGAATTCAGTTAATATACCCATCGAATATGTCAGAGTTTGTAATGTTCCAATAACAATGCTTACTGGAAATAAATCACCTGATAAAGGTGTTTCACCCTTTCAAAATTACCTTGGGAGTCAGTAAATATTAATCAAAACACTCTTCACGGGCTAGGTGTATTAGGTCTGATTAACAAATGATAGGTGCGTAGTTAGTGATACAGAATCTGGAATGTTCTCCTTTCCACCCTCACCCAGGGAGTAAATGTCTTCATGCCTACTATGTCCTATTCCAACTAAATATTACTTTTGTTTTATGATAAGAGATGACGAAATCATTTCACCACCTTTTAAATACATACTAACTCAACGAAACATTTAAAGAGCACCTGTCATGTATAAGCTATAGTGTCCGCTGATGAGCTACAAAGGCACACTGACAGCTAACATTTACTGCATGCTTACCATGCACAAGTCACTATTCAAGTTATTCCTCCTAATAACCCAAAAGAGGTAGATAGTATTATTATTCCCATTTTACAGACAAACACTGAGGCACAGAGGTCAAGTAGGTTGGCCAGGGTCACACATCAAGCAAGTGGCTAGGCTGGACTGTCCACTTCAGAGTCTGAACTCCCCTAGCACACAATACTGCCTTTTTAATAAAATGTGGCTTCTCCTTAAGGAATTTAAATTTCTCCTGAGGAAATTATTTTCTCTGGGCAGGTTTTCTTGAGACTGAATCCTTAACATTCCCTGGCAAATGGAAGTGTGTGTGGTACCCATACAGGCAGGTGAAATGTCCCAAGACTAGGGTGATTCACAGTCTGGGGAACAACCAATAGGGCTGAGGAAGCAGGGCCTGTGCTCAGAATTGAGAATGAGACCACTGCCACAGGTACAGGCAGGTAAGCGCCCAGTGATGAGGGGAGCCATGGTTAGGGCTAGCTGGGCAGTGTACCCAAGTTCCTGACAGTAGAGAGCACCTGTGTGCAGGACTGGGAAATGGATGAGGGCAGCAGCTGACTGGATGTAGGCTCCCTGAGCCCTTAGGCATATTAAGGGAGAAGGGATTCAGAACCTGCACAGGGGAAATCAGCGGCCAACCTGTAAAGAGACTGGAGGGCTCAGGAGCTGCTGCTCTGCCTTCTTTTGTGCACTGGAGATAATGATGCATGGATACACTGAGCCACAAACTCCCAAATGCTGTGTGCTTTTAGTATTTGCGTAATTGCCTTCTCCCAAGAAACTTGGGGGTTGTTATTTAAAAAAAGAGGTCAGGTAGTTATTTGAATTCAGATTCAGAAAGAAAGGAAAGAAAATCACTGTGATGGGTGCACTTGAGGAAACTCCTGAGATGCCCAGTAAATGAGATCCAGACACTAAGCTTACCCCTTGGAAGCACCAACACGGAGATGTAAAAGTGTGAAGCAGCTATAAACAAACTCATCCAGTGTTTACCCCGGCAAAAACCTTGGCGTCTACGATCTCCCTCAAACTATATTTATGCCTTCTTCCACAGTCTCACATCCCAATAGCCAGAAATAAACCCAGGGCTCTCAAAAGAGAACTTTTCCTCCTCCCCCCCCCATCCGTGTTGGCCAAACTCCACCGCTCTGTAAGCAAGGAAACGCTGCCCACAATGGTGTACCAACACTCACCTACTATTCAAACATTCACCTGAACACGCAGCTTATACTCTGCCCAGAGGCTCCAACGTCTACCATACACCAAGGAAGATGCAAACTGGTTTCATTAAAAATTGGTGTAAACATTCATAATTACATTACTTAAAAGCTTTCAAAAAGAAAACAGTTTTGGTTGATAATAAATATCAACTGATAAAAGATTAATTGTATAGTATTAGAGACACTCTATTGATTTCCATTTTTAAATAAAGTTTTACAAACTGGTCACAAAAACAAGAGATATAAGCCATATGCTGCGCAAAAGACAGTCCTAGGCTCTGGGCCCCCTTCACAGACTCCTTCCCCGTGGTGGTCAGCTTTCCTACACCTCTTTTTTCATCCTGGAGACACAATTTCAGCATACCTATTGGGGGGTGGGATTTGTTTATTGATGTTGAATATAAGTATCTAATAAACTTTGTGCTTCAATTAATTTTTTAAAAGTTTACACACCAGCGCTGAGTTTAGTTAAGATTATCCTACATTATGTATTACTAAAATTCCACAAATATCCACTGTTAAACTGTTTACTTTGATGTGACTTCACCTACAAATTACATTTTCAGCACAAAGCATGCCCCTTTATTTTAAGTCAATACACTAAGCAATAAAGAATTTCTTAAATTCCAGTTGTGCACCATGTTTCACTTTGCTATATGCTGTGGCTTAAAGAAATCTAAATGAGCAGTCTCTCCAAACAACAATCAGTTAAGTAAATGTGTAGTGTTTTCTGGACTAAATATTTGACTGGTATGTATCATATATGAATTAGAAATTTTCAAATATTTGCAATTCAGAAATAGCAACTTCTATTAAAAAGGTGAGCAACATTTTTACCTTCCTTTTGATAATCCAGAAAGCACTTAAGATTTATATAAAATATATCTGAGGCCTGGTGATTTGATTTTATACACTGTTTGTACAATTGGTTTTAAGTGAAATAATTTGTTTTTTTTTAATAAAGATTACAGAAGTAAATCTGAAATATTATAACAAATGCTAATTATACTTTTGAATACGAAACCAGTATCTGAGCTGTAAAAACTATTTATTAATTACATCAGTCAATAATACTAACACATGTACTTTTTGCAAGGAAAAAAAAAAACTTTCCCTGATAAAATTTTAATGAAGTTAATTTTATGTATGCCTTGCTGAATAACATCTAGATTTGAGGTTTTAATTTATAAAATGGTGGGCCTGAGAACTGTTTTAAATCCTCAGACAAAATCCTTGGTAATAAAAACATATGGCACATGTATGCAAATCACAAAAGTTGCAAATTCATCTTAAAGTTAGAATCTAGTCCCTATTTATGACTTCGTTAATTATATCCATTTTTCATACTAAATAAATATTTGAAATCCAATAATGCATTACTGAAAAAACAAAAGAATTTAAATGTCTCTACCCAGGGGCTGGCTATTTGCACAAAGTCTACAAATCATTACTTCACCATTACAGAGCTTTAAATGTCTTTAGAGGCAACAAGGGCCTGCTGGTACCAAGGACGTAAGACAAAACAACCAAGAGCCACAGGGAGACCTGGATACAAAGGACCCGTTGCACAGGTCAGCAGACCAGTCCTGGAGTCAGGTCCTTAGTAAGGGGAGGTGATACAATCATAGTCATCACCTTGGAGAGCCGAGGCGCCCAATGAAAATAAATTCTATTAAGACTACGTAAAACTTCTTCTACAAGTTCACCTGGAATAACTTTTCTCTTTCTGCCTTCCCTTTTACAAACAGGGATATTAAAAAAAAAAAAAGCAAAATAAGACTAGTTCTTATGTTTGGAACAAGAGTGTTTTGTTTGTTTCTCTTCTCTATTTCCCAAACTGTCTAATAAAGCTATGTTGCCTTCATGATAATTTTCTTTAAAAGAAGAAAGTGGGCCCAATCAATATTTGGCCTTAGCACATATAGCTGGTATGGGAAATAAGACAGTCAAGAAATAAACTGCAGAGAAAGAATTTAGGCAACATCTTTCTGAGTGACCACTGGTCTCTTTTTACAAGGCCAGGCCCTTTCCCACATGCAGCTAAGTTCCAAGTGAATCTGCATAAGTTCTAAGGTGTTTCTGCCTCAGTCCTTTCTTGGTGGTCCACCTTTCTTGACACACAGTATGGGCAAGACACAAGCAACTACAAGCCTGATGAATACCTTACAGACAGGAACAAGATGCCCACAGCTTTATGTAAGCTGCTCTGGAGACAATCTGCATGAATTTAATTATATAAATTAATTAATGATGGCCAGAGACAGATAGATGTGTGTGTGTAAATTTTGCTACTGGAATCAATAGTATACAACAGGGCCATTAAGAAGAATCACAGAAGAATGAACAGAAAGACACCATTAGGACAAGAACATGATCATCTGAGGAAATTTTCTTACATGTGTGCATGTTGTATATATGGCTGCATGCACAAATTATGTGATGTGTGCACAGTCATCTGCTGTAATGACACATTTTTGCATTGTAATGAAGAACAGGCAGAAAGAAAACGTTCATGTTTCCATTAACTCTAAATCCCCTATAGACTCAAGGATACCTTCCCAGTGTCATTTCGTCACTCCACTGACTCCTCAGCAAGGCTGTCTTTCCCTAGGTCACTGACCACTTCATTTCTATACTTCTGCACGTGTATCACTGGTATACGTTGTGGCTTAAAGAAGTCTAAACAAGTGCTCTCTCCAAATTAACAATCACAAAGCCCCATCTGCTTGCTTTCTCTACCATATACATGATTTTTTCTCCCCAAGTGTGGTCTCCAAGTCCAGCTGTAGGCATGATGGGCCAAAGGCAGGGTCAAGATGCTGATTTCCCCCAAATAGCTCTAAGAGGTTCTTTTCGGGACTCAGGACAAGCCAGCTATCTGTAGAGCTGAAAATGGTACTTGCTGGTTACACTTCACAGGCACTTCAGCAAGTTCTCTCCTTCCAGGAAGTATATTTTTCAGTTACAAAGACTGTTTACCTTGGCTTACAACTTGATGGGGCCACTCCCTCCTCCAAGCATGTTTCCCAGTCCTCTGCCTCCATTCATTTATTTTAGTAAAGTCTGAAGGAAAAAGTACTATCCAGGCAGCAAGAACAGCTCCGAGTCTTTCCCCAATCACTTAAACAAACTGAGGAATCACAGGTTTTGAGATACACACACCCCTGATTTAGACAGTATTTGCTATCAAGTCAAATCCTCCTTCTGCTGACTAAGGCCAGAGAAGGCAACGCTGAAAGGAAAATGCACTTGCCCCTGAAGTCAGCGAGTTTATTTTTAAACTTTCAACAGTAATGAAAGCACATAAAAGTTAAAAATATATTTTAAAAGAGTTATAAGTAAAAGCATCAGTGATCCTCAAAAAATCACCTTGCTTAGAATCTTCACTTTTCATTGCCAGTAAAGTATTATGAACAATCAGAACTCTATAGTTAAAACTATACTTAGCCAACAGTGCCAGCTTCTCCTCCTTACCATCCCCAAAACTTTTATAACAACAAGTGGTGATCAACAAAAGGCTCTCATATGAGCTACTGGGAAAGCTACCAACCATGACACTCACATTTTCAACAGTTACCATCAAGTATGAGACAAACATCTTAAACGTGGGAAAGTGGAAGGGACATGCTATAGCAGAGACAGCAAAATGAAACCTGCCCTGAGAACGTTGGCTCTCTGGGCACATCCCCTGAAGTGATAAAAGGCTACAGGTGTTGTGAGCTTACATACAGGATAATCTTGTATATGCGCCTATGATTCTGTATATTTTATCTGGCAAAACCTTTCTTCTTTAGCAGTTGAAAAGCTTGGTGCTAAATGTATCAAACTTAAAGACTGCCATTTTCTGTTGCATCCTTAAGGGTTTAATATCTTATTCTGTCTTAATTTGTAAACTACTTTAAGACTGAAAAAAAAAAAAAAAAAAAACCGAGTTCACTACTAGTGCTAAAGGAAAAACAACTCCACACTACTAAATAACAAGTTAGGGATCTAGCCATTCATCATCAAAAATTCCTTAGTCCCTGAAGTCACAGAGTTTGGAGCAAATCCAAGTGGGATTTTGCTTTCCTAAATTCCTTATATTGCATTCCTATGGACTTCCTGTTCAGACCATTGTGAGGCATTTTTATGATTCACAGCCACACACTTCCACCCTCATGCTGTTGGCTGAGGATTTCCTTCCCCAAAGAAGCTGCACAGTTGAATTCCTCAGGACATTTGGAGATCACCTGATGCTGTAAATACCACGTTTTGTCATTCACTGTGTACAGCACTCACAGAGTGTACATCTGATAAATGTTTGCTAAACTCCTTCCTGGTGAGTCACAACATACATGTTTGAGATACAATCCTGGATTTGCATAGAATACAGAAGTCTTCTTTATTATCACCAAGTATTCAGATGGTCATCTGAAGTGTGTCTATTAAAATAATTCATAATCATTTATCGGTTACTATTTACAAGCAGCTGATCACCACCGTATCTCAACTTTTAAGAGCAACAAACCCCTGGTGGCAAGGAGGATATTACTGAGCAGCCATCCACGAGAAAAGATTCTTACAAGCTGATGAAGAGATGGTGAAAGATGACACCTTTACGAACAACTGGCAAGAAGGAAAGTTCTCCAAAATAAAAATTAACCTTTCAGTATCTGCCAAAATAAATACAGCTGAAATTAAGCCATCATCAAAAAATTACCCCCCCAAAAAAAAAAGTTCTAAGAATGATTCAAGGAGAGAGGCTCAGTTAACCAGCCTGAGCTTCTTTCTGCAATGGTTCAACTGACTTTGCACTGGGATTCTCTTAACAGGTAGAGTGGCATTCGTCTCAGTTCCCCACAATGCAGACAGTTTCGATGGAAAAGCTTTTTGTATAACATCTTGGATGACCTTGAGTCTAGATTTAGTCAACAAACGTTCATTGAGTTCTTCCTGTGTGCCAAGTGCTAGGATAACCCACAATCCTGGCACTCAAGTGGATAACAATGAGGCAGGGAGACAGAAATGTGAACTCTCACACAGTGTGAAAAGTGCTGTAACAAGGAAAGGAGAGAGTGCTATTTATGGGAGCTGGGGGCTAGGGCAGATGGTATTACTTTTTCCTGAGCAGGGCAGGAAGGCCTCACAAAGGCAGCAGCATAAGGAGGTAGGGTTTGAAGGATGAGAACACATTTTAAAGGATGTAAAAACAACTTCGAGGACTCTGAAAGCTCACTCCACACCCAATTTCCAGTTCCAGGTCTTGCCTCCAAACCTTTGGTTGTACTAGATATTAGGGGTATGCGTTAAGTGACTCAGAAAACGCTCACCCTCTTCACTGATTTTCTGACTTCTCCAAAGGTCTTTGACCAAGACAAATTTGAAGTTAAGTTGGAAAACCTAAAACTTCAGGAGCAAGATAGTCAGGTCTTGAATTTAGGAGTCTAATTTTCACTTACCTATAGGCTTTTAGTAATAACATGCAAATTACTAAAGCCCTGTGGGAAGGTAAATGCTTATAATACCAAGATTATAAAAAGAAGAAGAGTTGGAATAATTATACATATGAAATACTTCCCCTCTAAAGAAAAAAAGCTCACTGTTCCTTAACCAGTAGTCATCCTTTATGTTTTCACTCTTTTTTTTTTAGCTCCTAAAGCGTCCTACTTTTCCATTCTCGCAAGAAATATTATCATCCAAACACTCTTTACTCAGAGACATATGCTTATATATTCACACACAGTTTAAAAAATATAATACATAGACTATTTTCAGTGCCAAATGTAGCTGTAATTATATATTTCTTTTGGAGATGTTTTATGTTATTAAAGCATGTAAATACTTTATCTCCCTTAAGTTTTTCAGCCCTCTGTTGGCAGAGAATCTTTTCTCTCCCTTTTCTCTCTTCAAAGGCTCTAATACAATTTCCTGCACAGACAGTCAATCAACTTGGTTGCTGAGGGCTCACCTTTTCCCAGCATAGTCTTTGAAAATAATTTCATCTCCTTCCAACAAAAAACATCTCTGGCTTCTTTTATTTTGCTTATTTCCCTACAGAAGTCTTCCACATCTCACCTTAAACTTTTGTTTTTCATATCTGCTACTGAATCCAAAATTCCCATGTATGGTCAAAAACTATGTTTAATGATAATCTACTATGAATCATTTTATATTACCTTAGAGATAATAAAACTTTTGTCCCAATCACCAAGAAATGAAATAAGTAATTTTCCTGAGGTTCCACTTGCCCACTTATTAATAGCACAATTAACCAGGTGGTTTAAAAGCCAAAGCACTTTAATTACATTTTTCCCCCAAATGTAATGAATAAAACAATGCATAATCTTTATTTATGAAGAAGTCATTTTCCACTTCCATATCTACAGAGAAGATACTACACTTACTGCTTCAAGCTGGCGAGTTGTTACTACAGTATATCTGTAACACGATGCAAAGTATTGCTTGTCTATGTCGTGCCCTCAGTAACTTAAAAATACGCACACACGCACGTACCCATATCCAAACGGACGAAGTTCACTACATCTTGAAAGAAGAAATGATCTCAGCTTCCTGTCTCTCAAAGACATTTCTATAACTGTAGCCATTCAGGGGCCCAGCTGCTTATGCTGCAGTCTGGGGCAAACCCTTTTACCTCAGCATGTCTACCCCAACCTTGTAAAGATCCTCGTGTCACTTCCTAACCCAAAGGATCATACTCTAGTGCCAAAGAAATGTGATGTCCTGGCAAACACTCTCCCTCTAATCATGTCTACAAAACTCCTCTTTCACCATCCCAACAGGGCATCATTATTGGAGGGGCTCCTCACAGGGGATTTGATGCTTGGCACCTGCTTCTGTTAATAGCTGGATTACCAAAAGATGGAGAGGTGCATGTGACCATGCTGGAAGAATGTGGAGGCAAATGGAAAGAAAGCATGCCTTTCCAATGACTTCCAGGGCCCTTGGCATGCAGCCTGCTCTGGGTCGTGGCAGGGATTCACCAGCGAAGGATGGCCAAAAGCACAGTGCAGAGAAGTGGGGCAAGAGAAGTACCCAATCGATCCTCTGGCCCTGTCTCTGATGGTAGCAAACACACACAGAACACTCTAGCTGCTTCCACAGGGAGAAGTGCTGTACCCAGGCATTCAGACTCTCATTACTGCCCCCAGAGCTTAAAGGTTCTTATGCTAATACACGCCAAGCAAGCAGGAAGAAAACCAAATAAAGACCTATTTATATACTAAAGAAGAGTAAAGGAGAACCTATCTTAGGCAAAAGCTCAGGTTAGTAAATTAATACTACCCATCCCTCAACGGCTATTTCAGTCAGTCACACTATTAGCTATCCAGAAATCTAGCCTGGAAGACAGATGATAAGATCCGGAACAGGATTTAACTTTTGATATCTTTAAAAAAAAAAAAAGGAAAGGCAGAGCAAGCCACAATACTCCACTAAATGTGTTTTCTTCTAACAATATAAAATGTTTACCCAGTTATTTAGCAAACTTACAGCACTTTTACTTATTTGAGCAAAAAAAAAATCTTAGGGCAAAAAGCAAAATATTACAGAAAATTTAAAATTGAATTAGTTCATATTGCTGGGAATTGGTGGCTTAGGTAATTGAATTGAAGGTGCGACCGATGCAAGAGGCCTACATAATAATTAGCTGCTGCGCTTTCTCATGTCACATACTCCCAAATGGCGTACTTAGCATTCAGCAGACTTATTAATGAATAAATGCCTGACTGGAATTAACTAGCACCTCATTCTGGAAAGCTGCTCTTGGCAAAAACGTAATATCCACAAGGCAAAGCAAGTTTATAGCTGGTGCACACTGGAAGCTGTGCTGAGCATCACTTTCTATAATAATATACATTACAATAAGCTTCACAGCCACAGATCCATACCATCTAACCTTGCTCAACGTCCTGCCACTGGACAACATGCAAAGGAAAGGTGATTCTAGACACCAAGAGACAACTTTCTGAACTTCACAGCTGGCCTGTGCTTGAGAAATATACTTAGTGAGGGTCTGCTGTCACACATACATACACAGAGCTTCCTGGTCCCATGCTCAGTGACACATGGGGGTGAGGCAGCGGTTGGTGCCTGCAGCATGTCCTTCTGCAGGGCCTCATCACTGCACTCTCCCAATATGAGACACTGAAGTGCCACGTTCAGCCAGTGATCCCCCCTTTCCACACTATCAGCACTATCATGTCTCTTTAAATTCAGTGTGCTCCTTGAGAAAACTGCTTGCCCGGTGTCTGGTGGGAAACTCCCTGGCAAGTGAAAACAGCAGCAAAGGTAAAGGAATGCTAAGAATTTGGCTGCTGCCTGCAGTATTAGGAAGAACGGCAGTTACTCAACTCTCTCTTGGTGTCAGAGGCAAAAATGAGCACGTGAATTGGGGCAAGTTTTGGCCTGTCTTTGCTCAAGTTTCTCCCTTTGCAGTAACATATTTGTCACCTACCTACTTCACAGCTGTAACAATTAATGCAGTGAATAAGAAAATGGAGAAAGAGAAAAGGCAGCAGGACAGGACAGACATAAAAAAGACAGAGGTGTACCTTGAATCCCAACTAGGCCACAGTTAATTAGGGCTTAAAGATCGCAGGCATTTAAAAGATGTCACCCACTTCCTCATGACTGTTTTGTGCCTCCTCCACTGCCTCACAATAAATAAACATAACTACAAAAATGTTTGACCTTTTCCTCTAAGCCCTTCTGTCTACGGCACTTGGCAAAGAGTCATGTAGACACTACCACTGTTTCCTTCACTGGCTCTACAAACACAAGGTAATATTTGACTCTTGCCCAGCACTTCTAGGTCATAAAAACATAGATCTTATGACCAGAAGGGCCTTAAGATATCATCTGATTCAGTTCCGCTGCCTTCAGGTAAGTAACTATTTAATTCCCTTTTGACAGATTAAGGTAGGTGAAGCCAACAGAAGCTGAAGAAGTTTCATCTAAGTCACTGAGATACTAAGGGATGAAGATGGATCGGAAGTCACAGCTATTTTTCCTCCTCTATCATGCCATTCTCCTATACAAGAATTTTGTGACATTTACCTTTCTGAGCAGCCTTACATTTTTTCTGAAACAAGCTATTTTGATTAAAATATGGAACTTTATTTGGCTTTTCACTTTTATGTCATAGATAATGGTAATAAAATCTTCCTAAAAGTTGCCTGAAATACAAGAACTCAGTGGTTCTGGAAAGCACACAGCATACCCATTTTTTTCCTCAAACCATTTAAAAACTCTTCCACTTTGGCTTTCCAAGATAAAATTGTCTAAAAACCATCCCCTTTTCCTCACTCAGAATGTAAATACCCATACCTTTAAAAAAGCAAAGCTTCCAACTATGGAAAGTGAGGAAAGCAATGTCAAAGTTTTCAAGTTCTACATTTGACAAGATAATGTAATGTTCTGCCTCTGTTGATTATAAACACACACTCTGAAGGGATAGAGCTCATACATCCTGTAAGAAAGATTCCTCATACATTATAAGGATTTAAGTGGTCCAACTAATTCTTAGTATCTAGTTCACATTAAACTTCTTCAGGTAGGTTTGCCATTTTGGCAGATTGTTCGGAGTCTTTAAAAGAGGAATCACTACTCTCCAATATTAAAGATACCGTGTGTTCTATCACAGCTGTGAAACGTTTTGCTTGTGGCCTTTGTATAAGAAGCTAAATAAGTTACCTCTTGTAGGCTGAGACTCTACTGGCTCAGGTTTCATTACTCCCTGCCAGAAATTCCTTTCTGTTTTGAATCTGAGATGTTTGTTTATGGTTTTTGTTTTGAAATGCTAAATAAGACAGTCTCTAGTTACAGCCTATATCTTTTTTCTTTTTTTTTTTTTTAACCTTGCCACAGCCAGAGTAGCTGGTTGCTAAGGTCTTAGCTAAAATTTCAAGAGTAGACTCTTCATTCTCTTCTCAAGAACTTAAAGTAGAAAGTGACAACACCCTAAAATACAATTAACACTTAATCTTTTCTTATATGTTCATAAGACAAACGTTCCCAGGATATTTCAAATTTGGGTGTTATTTTTTTATTTGACCAACATATACTTAAAAGAAACCCTCAAATTATTTCTGAAGTTTTTTTTCACTCTGCTTGTAGGTTTGTAGGTTACTAGTTTGAATCCCAGCATTCTTGATAAAAGACAGAGGTACTACAGTGATAGGTACTAAAAGAGTTTCTTGAAAGAAATTCAATTTCTGCTGTGTGACAATAGATTTGGTTGTCAAGAAGAAGAAAAAAAAGCTGTAAACTACTGAGGCCAAGGACTCCTTTTTCCTTGTTCCACAATAGCCAATAAAAAGCATTTGCCTTGTGAGTTCTCAACTAATATTTCAGTACAAAAATGATACCTATTTCCAGGCATGAAGGAGAAGACACAGATAAGAACATGCTGTTCTGCTCTCCAAAGGTGAGACAACACTTACACCAGGAACTAAAGAGACAAGAACGTGAAATATTTTAATTCTAGGTATTGTGCCTTCCTAGCCCTTCCACTGTAACAGAAAGTCTCTCCAGAGTAACCACAATGAAAATCCTCCATAAACCTACAGTATCAATCCGCATGAAGGATAGATGGAACACATGGAATTAAGAAAAGCAATGCAGACAAATCCCAGTCCTCACACCATCCCCCGCTCACTGGTTTGGGAATCCAAGCCCACCAGATCTTTGAACCTAGCCAGGCCTGCTACTGCTTCATTCTGCAGCCCCAGTGATTCAACCTTGCCTTGGGGATACACTGGTGTCTCCAATGTCTCTGCTGATGTCCAGAAATGCACAAAAAATTCTAACAATAACATGAAATTTAATTCACTTTCATGAAACCACATGCCACCAATATTAAAATATGTCACCTCTTAAAAAATATTGATTTGAAATAGCTCTCTGGTAGTGAGGATTTAAACCACAAAATCAAGCAAATGTTCACATTTTGCTGAAACTCCAAAGAGGCTGGCGATTACAGTCACCCTGCATCGAATCAACAAATGTTTTCTTGGTCCAGAGCCCCTGGACTCGCAGGCCATCATTCGCAGTATTTCACAGCCCTTTGCACTCTAATGTACATTTGGAACCAGAATTCTCTGAGTCCCCTATTAGCTGGGCTAAGTGTACAGGAAGTGTATGTACACAAAGTAGGTTTCTTAAACTTACATATAGAGAAAGATAACAAAGAAAAAAAATGAGAAAACGAGGCCACTAAGAAATCAGAGCATTATCTTTCTTAAAATTTCTTTGGTACCAGGAACCGAAAAAAAAAAACACAAAATCTATATACATACATAATATTTATTTTACAGAAAGCTATTAATAGTCCAATTTCACAGATGAGGAAACTGACACCCAGAAAAACTAAGCAAGCTGATCTCACAGTTAAAAAACAACAGAGCTGAGATTTGAATGTAGGTTTGTCTAGGCCCAAGGCCTATTTTCTTTCTTCTAAAACATCTTGTACAAGGGGAGCAGGAAGGAGGAAGGAGGAGAGGAGAGTCTGGGGTCTTACTTAAGGGCTTTAAGTAACCCTCTTGGGCTAGAACGGACTGTCTCAGGTTTCACTATTTACCATTAAGTTGTGGGCTTTGTGAAAGCAGGAACCTGTCATGGTTTGAATTATGTCCCCCAAAAAATGTTATCACTTTGGCTGGGCCATGATTCCCAGAATTGTGTGGCTGGCCTCCATTTTGTGACTGTAATTTTATATTAAAGAGGATTAGGGTGGGATTGTAACACCACCTTTACCCAGGTCACATCCCTAAACCAATGTAAAGGGAGTTTCCCTAGGGTGTGGCCTGCACCACCTCTTACCTTACAAGAGATGAAAGGGAAGCAAGCAGAGAATGGGGGACCTCATACCATCAAGAAAGCAGTGCCGGGAGCAGAGCTCGTCCTTTGGACCTGAGGTTCCTGCGCCAGAGAAGCTCCTAGTCTGGGGGAACACTGATGAGAAGGCCAAGAGAGAGAGAAAGCCTTCCCCTGGAGCCGACACCCTGAATTTGGATTTTTAGCCTACTTTACTGTAAAGAAATAAACTTTTCTCTGTTAAAACCATCCACTTGTGGTATTTCTGTTAGAGCAGCACTAGATGACTAAGTCAAACCTTATTTATTTATAAAAATAATTTTTATAATAGTAGCTAACATTTCTGCATGTGTTACATGCTTTACACATACTCACTTTTTGCTAAAGTGTGGTCCAAGGACCAGGAGCACTGGCATCACCTGAGAGATGGTTTGAAACACAGAATCTCCGGATGATCCAGACCTACTGAATCAGAACTTGCACTTTAACAAGATCCCTAGGTGATCTGCACACACATGAAAATTCCAGAAACCCATTTTTATCTCATTTACTCCTCACAGCAACCCTAAGAGGTACCTATCACCAGGCCCACAGCAGATGCTCAATATCTGTAGGTGAAAGAACAGCAGGGAAATAGGTAGGGTTAAAAGGAGGGTAGAGGAAGAGATTTGTTGAAGCTCTGACCTTTGGTTTTGCCTAGTTTTCACCAACCGCCCATGAGGCGTGAGATACCATACAAACTGTTTCCCTAGCTGAAGCCAACTAGGACTGTGCCCAGGTCAAATTCAGCAG
The DNA here is from genome assembly GCA_030035585.1 of Dugong dugon. Classification (NCBI taxonomy): domain Eukaryota; kingdom Metazoa; phylum Chordata; class Mammalia; order Sirenia; family Dugongidae; genus Dugong; species Dugong dugon. Next base: position 48,174,116 of record CM057480.1, on the reverse strand, counting down.
TGACCACCAGTGTGAACACTCCAGGAGCTAGGAGCAAAATCTTTTTCCAAAATATAATGTTAAGGAAAACACGTATCATCCCACAGATACATAGGTAAATTTAGAACTCCTGTAACTTAATGCAAAAAAATTGCAGATTCCTCCCTATTTATTTTACCCAAAATACATAAATTCTGTAGAAATTATTTAGACAAGGTATAACAAAAGGGCATTAGGAGGAGAGGTAGTGATTAGCTTCAGAGGTCTTACATAAATTTTTTTAACTCTAATGCATTTGTGGTGCTGGGGTGGGAAGGTAGGGCTTGTACTCAGTAATAATTCACGCCATTTCTAGGAGCCCACTAACTCCTTAATTACTCGATCAATTACTTGGGGTGATAAGGATTAAGCAGAACAAGAGAATAAACTCCTATCACTTACACGGGTTAGTAGCTTTGTTGTTATTAAACATTTACCATCTGCCAGTCACTCTTCTACATGCTTCACATGGATCCATTCATTACGTCCTTGTAACAACCCTACTACTAACCCCACTATACAGATGAAAAAACTGAGACTCACAGAAGTAGAGTGAAGATTTGACCCCAGAAACCAAGTTCCTAACCATTAAACTCTTCAAACAACATATAAGTATTTCATGTGGAGAATTAACTGGGGTGGAGAGGGGAGGTAAGAAATTGAGATCTAGTCATTGTGTAACAGAAAACGAAAGCTTTTTTTGAATTTTTTTTTCACATAGGCCCAAAATGAACATTTACAGTTCAGTGTTTACGTTGAGGCCATTCTTAAATTGAGGTATACTCAACCACTCCTCCGTCCCTAAGACCAAGAAGGTCTTGCCTAAGCGTGTTAAGTTTTCAGTGTATTAAACAGGCTAACTGGCCAGGGCAAGCCCAGTGGGCTCCATGAAGTCAAGAGACACTGAAAAAAGGACACCTCTTGGTCCACTGCCAACCCATCAGCCTAGTGGAGCAAGCTAGAACAAACAGAAAACCACTCTCAAAAGGAAACTTGCCACTTCTGAGCCACAGCTAGTAAAGCATTAAGAATGCAACTTCATTCTTAGATGTTGGGAAAACTGTGATATTTATTTGTACAGGCTCTAAGAAGAATGGGTAGGATGCCCTCCCCCACCAAAAAATAGAGATCCTACTCATACTTTTAAACACAGTTCGAATTCTAATTTCCCTTGGAGGCCTTGCCATCAGAGCCTGAATAAATCATCTCAGATCCTTTGATTCCTAGAAAAAATTTTATCCACATATTTCATTCACCAATTAATCATATACAGACTCATAGAATCACTTCTATTCAGCTTAAACTTACATTACTATGCAGACTTTTTACAGCCTCACTGTCTTACCTCATCTTGATTTAGAGAGCAAAAAGTGTAAGGAACACGTTTGAAAGGTCCCCAAGCTCCCCCACTACCCCTGTGCCCCAGCAGAAGGCCTTGTACAGATTGAAGATCAATGAGTGAATGATTGATTTCTATGCAAAGACAAGTCAGATCTTTAAAACTGCAGCTTTGGAAAATTTGACCTCTGAGAAGGCAGGCTTTTAGCTTATTATTCATGCATGCTTGGCTAATCTACTGTTTCTTCCTCAAATAATTAAATGAGATTTACTGAGGTGTCTCCGAAATCCAGATAATGAATGTGCCATAGGGAACACAGTGTTAGAGGAACCTGCTTCACCAAACATATTTACCTTTCACTCATTTTATCACCTATTCTATCATATTTACATGCTAAGGCAGCACTGTCATCTCTCATGCTAGTGCCACAGACTGAGAAATGTTAAACACACCCACATTTTCCAGGCTTTCACAATTAATGTCTGGAATATGCCTTGAATTATTCTTCAACGGATGATATCGTTGCTGTCAGACGAATTCAGTATTTTTTCTTCTCTCATTCATCATTCTTTATTCCTTGAACTCTATTATCTTTTTAGGGGTCATGTTTTATCTACTTCCCTCAACTTTATAATGCCTGGACCCTGCATTTCCAAGCTTTTCACTCACTCATCCAGATCCTCACAACTTAATCAAGCCATGCAAAACACAGAAGCCTGCACCGAATCACTAAATACCACCTACAATTCGATATAATGCCCATTGCTTAAAGCTGTTACAGTTTTCCTCATAAATTAACTTGACTGTTCACAACTGCATTGCCAATATATTGTTTATACATTCTCCTGGTCATTGTTCAATGTGTATTAATGGAAGCAAATATTTCCAGAATTGCTATTTTTGCCTTCCTGATAATATGCAATTCATTAGACTCTTGCCAAGTGTTTTATGTGACTAGACTCCTCAAAAACAGTGAGAATTCTGTAAGCTTGACAGTCAAAGTGAAGGTCACCAAGTCCTGTCATTTGTATATGTGCAGTGACTAGTCTCCCTATGTTTGGTCAATATTTACTTTTGGAAGGAACTAATTATTTCCTTGTTTACTTACATTGGTTTCTCTTCTCATACCCTATTAACGTAATTTTATAAGCTCTCTGCTTGCTTCTCTCTCGGGCATCTAAGAGCTCACTCTAGCTAAAGATTTTTGAGATGGAAAATGAAATACATTACTCAAAAACGAAGTCTGGAACCCTGGAAATTTTAATTTCTCTAACTCTAGTACAGAAGTATTAACTTTGTCTTTCCCTTCCTCTGTTTAATTAATAAAAATTAAAATCTATGCACTCTTAACTCCAAGCCTATTACAGAGCAATGGGGACAGTTTCCATGCAGCTGGTACACAAACTAAATGTTTTGATGCAGTACCTGGCCTCTTGAAACCTGCTATCTAGGGCCTCACATCAGATCTGCCACACATTTACTTTCAAAAGCCATCAGCTCCACTGTCTTCCTGTGATTAATTAAAAAAACAAAACTATAACCTTCTAATGGCAACCATTTTGGGGGGGGGGGGGATCTGATCATCCTGTTATTTGCTGTAACCGGTAACCACTTGCCGTCAAGTCAATTCTGACCCATGCGAGCACATGTAAGTCAAAGTAGAACTGTGCTCCATAGGGTTTTTGATGGCCAATTTTTCAAAGGAGATGGCCAAACCTTTCTTCCAAGGCACCTCTAGGTGGACTCGAACTTCCAACCTTCCGGTTAGCAGCTGAGAGTGTTAACCATTTGCCCTACCCAGGGACTCTTCTGCTGTAAGTACCCACTCACAAATGCATGGTTCTCCTATTCATCGCCCATGAAAAGTGGATGGAAGGAAAAGTTAAAATACATGTGAAAATAAAAGGCAGCTTGTGTCCTAAAACTGGCAGTTTTTAGACTGCACTGGTGAAAGCCATGGAAAGTTAAGCTTGGTAAAGATGAAGCCACTGAATAAATATTCCCTGGACAAAAAGCTGGTGCTTATCTGCAATCACCTGGATCTAATGCGACGAAGTTCTCAGAGCAGAGCAACTCAACAGTGTCCACTTGGTTCCAAATCACTCTGTCTCATAAGCTGCCAAACTCCAGCCATCACCTGCGGTTTTATTATTCAAAGACTGGTCATGCTCCCCCACTACTTCACCCTGCCCCGCCCCTTCCAGAAGCAAACAGTACTATTCCACATCGAAAAAAATGGGCCTCATCCTATCATCTCAAAATATAATTCTCAGCTGTCCTAATAAATATTCTTACCAGAAAATCCCACTTCAGTAGTACTGTAACACTTTATCTTCGATCCCTCAAAGAGGTCTCCCATCCCATCTTCTTCTTCAGAAGTTCAGAATACAAACTAGTTTCTCTGGCTTCTAGGCTATTTCCTCGGATGTAGGAAGTCTGGCCAAGAAACAGGCCAGTAAGGATGCTACAAAGGGCAATAGAAGACGTACCAGACGAATGGAAACAGTAAAAGGATTTGTGCTAGAAATCAATGTTTAGACTGAGACAGGAGAGAAAACTTCAGCTACCTGGTTCCATGCTCATTTGTTAAAATGCACTTAACATACACACATACACATACAAAAGGAAAGTAGGAAGGAAAAAAGGACGGAGAGAAGAGGGAAGAAGGCAGGATAATTAAATCAGGATCCATTTAATAAAAATTTAAATTAGCCTGAAAAGAAAATTCAAGTGTGCATGACGTACAGTTCACAGGACACAACTCATCACGTAGTTTATTCTTTCAGAAAATATTTTTTCTTCAGTGTTCTTTCTATGGCACAGCCTCTTCATCTTTATCCCCTGTACACTTATTGGGTGCCTACTATGTGCCAGCCTGCTTTAAAAACCTAAGGCACTGAGCCACAAGTTGAAACAGGTCCATTTCTGCCCTGATTTATCTAACTCATTTTGTGAACTGTAGTTTGAACATTAATTTTGTTTCACAAAGCCAGTATGAGGAATAACACAAATAAAACTACCGCAAGCTGGCAAATAGAGTGATGTAATTTTCAAATTACATCATCAAAAGCAGGTAGATTAGTCATGATAGTACTTCTATACTACGCAATATATTTTTTCAGTGTAGCCAATTAAATAAGTTTTCAAGAGCTTTCATTAACAGATACAACCAGTAGGGGTCATTTTAGTGCAAAAATTGCAGCAAAAGAGACTTCACATGAATAAACTATATCAATTCTTCTTCATGTTAGTTACAATAATCATGCTTCAGCATGTGAATTTCTGAATAAAACTGGAAACTAAGGGAGACATTGGCAATTGAGAAATTTCTTGCAAAGTAACAGAAAAACAAGAAAAAGTCAGCCCCTTCTAGAGTACTGACATGTAAAGACTCTTCTAATTCTTAATAAGAGGAACTAAAGAAAAAAGGTTACTCAACCTATTTTTTTTCATAAACCTTGTAGTAAGGTGAAAATATTTGAAATTTTAGACATATGACTAAAATTATCTGTCTAAATCCAACCATCCACCATGCACGCTATGTAACTTTCTTCGGTTTCATGGATCTAGAATACAACTTGAGCACTGCTTTTAGAACTCTAAAACAAACGTCCTAAACACGCAATTTTGGTAGCTGAAAACAGGCCTGCTAAATGAAAAGTGTTGTCAGAGAACACTAATTGAGATATAATCATGTCAACATGCCTTCCAAGCACTTTCAAAGCTAATACCAAGTGCATGGGGTGTTACCAGAAGAAACGAAGCTATGAAGGATCACATCATTTCAGAGGAATGAAAGGCTCACCAACAACTGCCAAAATAACTCCATACTGTGACCCAGGAAAATGCTGCCAAAACACTTGATTACTGTAAATGTTCCCTTAGCTCCACGTTTCCTTCACCAGAAATGTGTTAATAAGAAACAAAACAAATCAGAACCTCTAAAACTCCGTCTCAGAGTACAGCAGTTTCCATTGCATTTAACCATTTTTCCTTATTGCTTGTTTTCAGATTTATGGGAGGCTGGGTAAGCATGTTAATGTACTCCAAGTGGCAGAGTTCAAAGACCATTCCTTTAGTCTAAGTCATTCAGAACTCCCAAAGCCAAACATAAAATCTTATCAGAAGTTAATCTGATGGGCAATTTTCCGCATATGAGGAATAAAGACATGCTATAACATAGGACTTAACACCAGGCAGAGGCCTTTGTATTTCAGGCAAATGAACTCTTCTGAATCTAATGTCCTAAGGATGCAGCAGTGCACGTCCCTTCCATCTGAGGACAAGTCCCTTCACTCAGTACTGCCCACTAGCTTCCAAACCAGAAAGGCCTCCTGGATTTTCCAGAACTGTCCAAACTCTAAAAACTGCAAGTGTAAATAAATGTGCGCACAGGTGTGCATTTAAACTATAGAACTGAAACCTTTCAAGAGATCCATTTTTATCCTTAAGGTTGCCACCCCCTTTGCCTTTATTCCAGTACAACAAACCAACATATATACACAAAATAAGCACAAACACACCCCTGAGGATGCTTCAGAATGAACCTTCCCCTGATCTCCTAGGTGTTCGCTATATGAGTAGTAAGGAAGGGACCCAGGGCAGAGGGCGCCGCTCCCCCGTAGGTAAGGCCGCTGCGCTCTGCTCATTCACCAGTATGCCTGGAACCACCGTTAGCCGGAGCGAAGATCCCACTTTGCCCTGTGCTCACGGAGTCCCACCCCTTAGCTAGATGAAAAAAGAAAAAACCTCACTGCCTCTCTCTAGACGTCAAACCTGACCAGGCACCACAAGGCGGACAGGAATTTTAAGGCCGACATCCACCAACAGAAGCTCTCCCAACGGGGGAGAGTACACTCACAATCCTTCTCCCTTCGTCAGTCTGAACACCGCGAAGCACGCTGCGTAGTGGAGAAACCAGCAGAACATTCCCCGCTGTCAAACAAAAAGAAGGCACTAACAACACGATCGGAAACACGCAGATATCTGATCTTAAAAAGCAGCCACTAATAGAAATCACTTTTCACTGCTAGGTCCAATCCCTCCCCCCCCCCCCCCCCGCTTTTTCCTTTCAGGAGAAAACCCCTTTGACCGTTCTCAATAGGCAAATAAATGAGTAACCACCGTATGTAACTTCCCCAGGGCTGACATATTCCGGGGCTGAAATTGATTTATACGCGAAAAAGGAGAAAGAGGGTGAAGGAAGACAGCAAGGAAAAAATAATAAGAGTCACAAGGGGAGTGTGAGCTGGCGACACGTCTCCTCTTGTCAACAGAAAACGGACTTTCGTGGATGGTGAGAATCACACGGTTCCACACCGCGCTAGTGCGGCGAGGGCGGCGGCCGGACGCCCCAGGGGCCCACCGGCAGCTCCGCAGGGGCCCACGGGCAGCTCCGCAGTGCCCGCCGCCCGCGCGCCCCCACCCGGGGCCGCAGGGCCGGGCCACCCAGCCACAGCCCCAGAATGGCCACACGTGTGCGTGTCTTTGCGCGGCCGGGGGAGATTCACCGATTCGCCCTCCCCCACCCACAAAATCCAACCTTGCCCGCGGCCAGCCGAGCGTCTGGGGGAGCAGCGAGCGGGAAGAGAGGCGCGGGAAGGCGCTCTCTCTGGGGCGGCGGTCACCCTCCTCCCACGGAGCCCTCTCTCCTCGGGAAAGTCTCGGCCAAACTTAGTTCCGCGCAGCGAGCGCCGAGGGGGCTGCGCGGGCCAGGTGGGAGGGGGCGAGCGGCGGGCGGGCGGCCGTACCTTCGCAGACGCCCACTTCGTACTCGGTGATGGAGTCGCCATTGAGCGGGGGGCGGATGACACAGCGTAGCCCCCGGTCGCAGGCTCCGTGCAGCCCGTAGGCGCCGCCGCAGCTCTCGTTCCTCTGGCGGGCGCACATGTAGCAGCAGCCACAGACGCCCTGCACGATGCTCCCTGGGCAGTTCCTGGGTTCTTCGCACTTGGACTCGTCACAGGGCAGGCAGACCAGCGCCCGGGTGCCGGAGCGCGCCAGAAGCAGCAGCAGCCCGAGCAGCGAGACCAGGAGGTGCCCGCAGCCGGCCAGCCCCCTGCCCCCCGCCACCAAGTACATCCTCCTGCGCCGCCGCCGCTTCCTCGCAGTCGGGCCGGGAGCGGGGCGGGCGCCCTCCCCTGCGCGGGGCACACGCGCCGCCGCCGCACCAGCAGCCCGCGGTCCTCGCCGCCTCCCTCGGGGCCCCCGGGGCGCACCTCCCCTCGCGGGGCGAGGCCCCCGCCCCCCCTGCCGGCCGCGCCGACCCCAAGCCCACTAGCGTTGGCGCCAGCGGCAGCGGTGGCTTCCCCTCCTCCTCCTCCTCCTCCCAAGAGGGAGGGGGGGAAAAGAAAAAAGTTTCCTCCCGGCAGCGCCGGTTCAACCCAAACTTGTAGCGGCGGCGGCGCTAGGCTACGGCAGGGCTGGCGGTGCTTCTTCCTTGTCCTTCTCCCGGCGGCGCAGCCCCGGGCCGGTCCCCGCCTCCCGAGCCGCCGAGTGGGCGCGGTGGCGCAGCAGAAGGTCCGCGGCGTCCGCTCCGCGAGCCCCGCTCGCCTCACTCCTGCGCTGCTCCCCCGGGCGCTTGTTTATGGCTGGAGCCTCGGCCGCTCGGGCTGCGCCCTCCCCGATCCTACCTCATCCCCCCCAGTCCTCCCCCCCGCGCCGCGCGCCGCTCATTGGCTGCCCGCTCCCCGCCGGCCGGCCGGCCCCCTCCCTCTGGCGGCGGCCGGGCCCTTCCTCCCTCGCACGCCTCCACCTCCTCCCTTCCTTCTCTTCCCGGAGTGCGGCGCACGGAACCGGCCTGCAGCCGGGCAGCCGCGCGCCTCGCCGGTCCATGAACGGGGGGCTGCAGCCGGAGCTCCGAGCTCCGGGCGGACCCAGCAAGCAGCGAGTGTCCCGAGCACCCGCCGGCACCGTGCCGCCGCAGCTGGCCTAGGAGACCCGGGGGCGGGGGACGGCTGCACCTCCGGGGGTAGCTCTGAGTTCCGAGAGTGACGGAAGCTCGGGGCCCAGGACTTGCTGCAGCCTCTACTGGGTCGCTCACCGGATCAAACCTTGGGGAAGGGAAAGAACTGTAAGGAACCTCCGCGAACTGGATGAGAATCCATCTTCACTCGAGCTGGGAATAGACTTTGTAAAAGAGATTATGTAATGGAGTCTCAGGGAGCCCGAGACGTCTCCAGCGAAGCTGCTGGTGAATTAATTAAGTGCTTTAAACGGTCTAGGTAAATATTCGCGGGGGGTGGGGGGCTGCTGAGGGTCGCTGTAGCTTGAGTTGAATTTTAATGGTCCACATCCTGCGTTGTATGTTTTGTCGCTCTGCTGTCTGTGCCAAGGTGCTGTATTATGGAAGGGGGTGACTGGGAAGTAACAGCGGAATTTTTTTCCCTTGAGTAAAGCCGAATACTAGATTATTACAAGTCTTGACATGACACTAGACCCGTATATCTCATGCAGCATTAATGTCACCTGACATTACCATTTTCTTTCTCGGGCTCCAGGACTGAAGTGGTGGGTTTTTGATGTATTGTGAATGTATAATAAAGAAGATGTGTGGTAAATATCCTTTGTGATAAACCAGGTAAAGAAGAAGTTGAAGTGATGCAAAATGCATCGTGTGGAGATTGTTTTTCTTCAGTAACTGTCAGAAAAGGTTCTCAAAAGCTTTATGAAGCAATGATCGTCTCTATAGTGGCCCTCCATTCACAGTATGTCTACTGGGGTCAATGAAATTAGTCACTTGGACAAAAGTGACTTGGATCTGTGGAAAAAAAAAAAATCAGATCCTGTGGCAGAGGTGAGGTGGAAATGGCCAATCCTCTGATCTAAGATGGTCTGGCTGTAGGAAAGTGGCAGTCGAATGGATCCTGAAAATGGTGACAAATGAACCAAAAATTAATAGTTTAGCAGTGTAAGGAAAAAGGAAACAAGCATGCCTGTGGAATCCTTTGTTAGCAGAACACATTTATACTTATGATGAATATTTTGGTTTAAGCACTCTAATCCTGAAGCAAAGAGCCAAAATTACGGATAAGATATTCCCGAGTCACTGGCATCAGAACGTAAACATTTCTCCAATCATATTTGTTTGTCCTGAGGAGGGAGAAGAGGCTCATTAATTATCATGGACTATCAGAGGGTCATTGGGAAGATGTTCAACAATGGGAAGGGGGAGTGAGCATCCCATTTCTAGAGGAGCTTAAATTGCTTTTGGGATCAGTAGTTTGCAGTGATGTTGTAGAGACAGTTTCTGCAATTGTGTAGGTCAGATTGGACAATTTCCAAAGGCCCTCACTCTAAGGCTCTATAATTATAAGTATTAAGTGGTAAAATCATTTAAAATATACTAGCTTTTCTGTTAGCAAAACTCAAGAAAAGTAGAACACACAATTGTTAACCAGGTTAAACACTGTTGAAAATGGTTGTTTCTTGTACCCCAACAAGGCACCAGCACTTCACCATGGGATTTGCCAACAAACTGTCATCAATGTGCTGTGTTTAAAGGCTCCTTCCACTCTTGCAGAGGAGGTTATCTGTATTTCTGTTTGGACACAAGTATAAAGACATTATTAAAGTAAGCAGATAACACTGTTGGACCCAACAGGAAAAGCCAAGGTCAGGTGATGGACAAAAATATAGAAATGAGAAAGCCACTATGGTTTGGGAAAGGGGGGTAATAATCATTGTCAGGGTTTTGCTTTTGTGTGTGTGTATGTGTGTTTTAAGGTGATGTATTAAGGGTGGGGGAAAACTGGAGATTGAATAAAAGGGACAATGTAGAGGTCACCATCCGTCGTTCCTGGGATTCCAGTGGTAGAGCTACCTGGAAGGAAGGTAGACACAGGTGAGAAAGACTGACTGTTCAGAGGAATTCAAGGTACAGTTAGAATGGGCTGGAGAAATTCTTGAGACTAAATTAAGTGTATCAGCTCAGAATATTCAAGTTTCATGTGGTTCTTTGTTATAAAATTAATAGTCATAAAAGTAATAGAAAAAACAAGATTTTTTGAAGCTAGTAACTAGTGGCAAATGAGAAACCTGTGAGGTCCTACTAGCTTATCTGAAACTGCATGAACTAGGAGCTCTGTTATGAAATCGTTATTTCTTCTCTTTGATCCAGGAGGTAGCCAGATGCCAAGGCATTGAGATTGAAGCTCAAACACATAAGTATTCACTCATCCTCAAGAGACCAGACTGAGAGTACAGAGGGAGGTTGGGTGGACCCAACATGGTGATGACTAAGAATTAGAGAGGAAGTGGACTGGGAAGAATTACATGGGTCCCAAATGGCATATACAAATGAAAGAGTTAGAGCCATACGTGGAATTTGGCTTAATGCCTTCTCTGAGAAACCTTCCTGAGCTTATTCCGTTATCTGTTCTATACAGTGAGTACCTCTGCTTGTCGTATTTATAACCTCATAGTATAAGTAATTCCTTAAACAGCTCTGAACCCCATTAGATTGTCAGCTCATTGAAGGGAGCACGACTTACGAGAATGCATGCATGAATGAATGAGTTGAAGAAGAGGGTGAGGGAAGAGTTAGAGACAAAAGATATTCAAAGAAGGTCTGTGGCCCCTCTCTCTTGGTTTTAGTAAATACCTCTAAAATAAGCAGTTAAAAGGAGTCTTCCAAACAGGAGAGGAAAAAAAAAACAGGTCTGAATGGAAAGGGCATTAGAATAGACAGCTGATAGAGTCCTGGAAGAAGAGGTGGCCTGCCCTCTATTGGCCATTGAGGGGTTGGATGGGAGGAATTTGCTAAATTATTGAAAACGTCCGAAAATCAAAATGCCCAGTTCCAGGCCTAACAAAATGGAAATGAGAGGGCAACTGACAGAATGCGATGGAGTATTGGAGGCCTCCTCCCTGACACAGTGTCTAGTCTAGCCTCTTTACTGTATTCACACTCTCTAGGATGTGCATACTATTTGTGTCTTCTGTTCCTGGAAATGAAAAATGTAGAAGTTGACTTTTCAGTCTGATACCTTTTTAGAACTGAGTTCCACAAGAGAAAAAGTCTCATTGCTTTATAAAATGTTGCATGTATATTAGCTATATAAAGAAACCAGGGCAAACAGGTCTGGCTCCTTTCCCCTTCCTTCCCCCATCTTTCAGCTCTCCTCGGCTGGTATTCCCTGAACTGTATGGGTTTAGGCCATTTCAGTAACATAGGGGAACCCCCAGTTTGGGAGCTCAGATCTCGGGCCCTGAAGCAGGTACTTGGGCAACATTACCACCACTTAGTACCCCACTTTCACTAACAGGGTTCCTGCCTTTTTCACCCCGCCTGTGTATGGCTCCACAGCGACTAGTTGGGCAGCAAAGCAGGTGCACAGAACACACACATACACAAAAAAAGTTGTCATTGAGTTCATTCCTACTCATGGCGACCCCATGTGTGTCAGAGTAGAACTGCACTCCTTAGGGTTTTCAATGGCTGGTTTTTCAGAAGTAGATCCCCAGTCCTTTCTTCTGAGGCAACTGAGTGCGCTCAAACCTCCAGCCTTTCGGTAAGCTGCCCAGCTCATTGACCATCTCCACCACCCAGGGACTCTGTACAGAACACAGTTCTTTTTAAAGCCTGGCGTAGGATCCTCTTCCTCTCTCTCTCTCTCTCTCTTTCTATTTGTGCAACTTTGGACAAGATATTTATCTCTTATGAATCTGTTTCTTCCTCTGTGAAATGGAGACAAGAATACTAACTATATAGGGTATTGTATGGATGAAATGGTCGTTCTCCTTTTCAACCCATTGCCATCAAGTGGATTCTGACTCATAGCAACCCTATAGGACAGAGGAGAACTGCCCGATAGGGTTTCCAAGGAGCAACTGGTGGATTCGAACTGCCCATCTTTTGGTTAGCAGCAGAGCTCTTAACCACTATGCCTTAGAGTCCTTCTAAGTGAGTATCTCCTCAAATTTATGCCTGAGCTGGAATCCCTGCTATCTGATATCTCAGCACCCATTACTATACAACACCTGCCTGCCGAGATACTTGCTTTTTTCGTCTTCAGAACTTTATGAATTGTTGCTTTCACTCTGGCAGTCTATTTAGTCTTGGGGTTTTAGCCTGCGTGAATGTTCCTCAGACCCATTGCAGTCTAAGGCTAATTTTAAAGGGTAGTAATTAATAATAATCATAACAATAGTAATAATATCTAAACTTTATTGGGCACTTGCTAATTGCTAGTCACTGTACTAACCCTGGTGGTGTAGTGGTTAAGAGCTACGGCTGCTAACCAAAAGGTTGGCAGTTTGAATCCACCAGGTGCTCCTTGGAAACCTTGTGGGGCAGTTCTACTCTGTCCTGTTGGGTTGCTATGAGTCGGAATCGACTCGATGGCAGTGTGTTGGGTGGTACTAAGCACTTTAAATGGGTAATTTTAATTAATCTACAGAACAATCCTATAAAGCCAATGCTTTACAGCACCTCTAATGCCTTGTGTTAACTCCATTTTACACTTGGGGAATCTATGGCGTAGAAGGTTAAGTGACTTGCCAAGGTCTCAGAGCTCTGTGTATAGATACGAGGTTTGGAACCCGTATTTCTGCCTTAAAGTCCTATGTATTTAACTGCCTCCTTCAGAAAAGTTGGGTAACAGCAAGTTGTTTTTCTTTTCAGTTTTATTGATTTCTGTGTACCTATGACAATTTCTTGTCCTCTGCCCTAATTTGCACATGAAAAGTTCTAATAGTGATTAGTGCTTTTCTCAAAGTGAAAATAGCTCCATTGTTTTCCTAATTACGGAAGAACAAATATTTATGTAGTGTTTACTATGCGCATGTTTACTAATTGCCTTGATATATTAGCACATTTAATCTTTGCTGTAATCCCAGGGGAGTCCTGGTGGTGCAGCGTTAAGAGCTCAGCTGCTAACGAAATGGTCAGCAGTTTGAATCCACCGGCTGCTCCTTGGAAACCCTATGGGGCAGTTTGCTACGAGTTGGATTCAACCCAATGGCAACAGGTTTGGGTTTGTGAGGTAGGTACTATAACTACCTGCATTTTACAGGTGAGAAAACTGAGACACAGAAAGGGTAAATAATGTGCCCAGTGTCACACCTACTAGTGGCAAAATTGGAAGTTAAACCGAGGCAGTTTGGCTTTAGAATCCAAGCTATGCAATACTACTATTAATATATGCTCTTTGTAAGTACATGCTCATTGGGGGGGGAAATGAGAAAATACAAACAGTAAGGAAAAAAAAAAAAAAAAGAAACAGCATTTATAATCCCACCACGGAGATAAAACCACTGATAGTGTTATATCCTTGAAGGTTTATTTTCCCCTTTAAATATAAAATAGGATATGTGTCCTAGTTTATAACTGCCTTTTCTCTTATACGTGCCATATTGATTTTGAGATCAAGGCTGCATCATTTTTACCACTGAATTTATCATTCCACTGAATGGATATGCCACACTGTATTTAACTAATGCCTTTAGGTTTAAAAAAAAAAATTTTTTTTTTTTTTTTACATTTCTCACTGTTAACAAAACAAAGCTACAATGAATTCCCATCTAGCCAAATCTTGAAAGATACGTCCAATTATTTTTTTAAATAAATTCCTAAATTGGAATTGTAAATTGTGAATCAGAGGGTATACCCATTTTGACATGGAATGCCAAATTGCCTTTTGGGAAATTCTACCTTCTGTACACATTTCCTCAGTTAGTGAAAGTGCTCGTCCTCCTGTGTAGGGGTGTTTTCCCCTTCAAGTTAAAAACCTTCCCTGTTGCTTCAAACACACCTTACATTGTAAAGCTTTTTTTTTTTTTTTTAACTTCATTATTTCATTTGATCCTTAAAAATGTTCAACATTAGGAGATTTTAGCTTTGGATCAGCAAATGATTTAACCTTACAAATTACCAAATCATGTAACCTGGCAGATTATACGCTGTGTGGTTTTTAAGGGAAAGTCTTACATACTCAAGTAAAAAATTCTCCCAAGGAAGGAGTGCGCCTATAAAGCTGATCTAATTAAAGGGAATAAATGGGTGAGGCTATTTTAGTTGATTTTTCTCTACTTGCAGGCATTTTCCTAGATAGCTGGAAAAAGCAAATGCAAGAAAATTGAGAATAGAAGACCCAGCTATGTATGACTGTGAGAAGAAAGAATTTCCACCTATTACAATGCCACCCACCTCTCTAGTTTGTCTACCCAATTGCCTGGTCTGCTATATGGTTTCAAAAGCCTAAAGCTTCATAGACGCAAATTATAGTCACTTTCCCCCAAATCTATATGGCATCTATGTTAAGAAATACAATTGCACTTATTTCAACAATTAAATCATTGCTCAGAATGTTCTTATAATGCTTATTTTGGAATTGCCCTTGTGTAAATCTAATGAGAATATAAGCCTCATTGTTTAATAGTCCTAGAGGACACAACATATTATAACTCAGGTAGATTATTTTCTTCATTCACCAGCCTTGTCTCTAACTTATTTTTTATAATCTCTATCAAATTCATCCTCAAGGAATAAAGATTTGCCACTGCTGGGAATATTTAAAAAAAGAATCAAAACATGCTCTAGAGAAAATGTCAAAATAGTTAAAAAAAAAAAAAAAAAAAGGCATTAGTGGTACCCATGGAACAAACATACTGCCTCTCCAAGTAACTGCTGACAAGGGGACATCACTCATTTGAGTATAAATTCTGGTATAATAATGCTCATTGGAATACTAATATTTTATCACATCCTACACATCATGTAGCTATTTTGTCACTGAAATGAGAATTCATTACCTATTTCTGGCCAAAAATGATAGGGCTCACCAAAATATTGATGTTCTTTCTCTTCATTCTGGACACACAGCTAGACAACACCAGCAGCTTCCTTGCAGTTAGATGATACCATGAAATGTGGATGAAGTGGTAGGGGTCTTTTCAGGTCTGACCTCTAAAATCTCTTTATAGTCCTCCATATGTTCCCTCCTCCCTCTCTGCTGGCTGGATTCAGGGCATATCATTGAGGACTCTGGGGTCCAAGAAGATTGTGGAACCATTAGATGGGTGGATCTGGGTTCCTGAATGACTGCATGAAGCAGACCCCCCAACACATACACACATTCATATACACACAACTTGCTGAACCTCAGTGGACTGTGAGTAGTGTGAGGAATGAAATCTTCACTGTGATAAGTCACTGAGATTTAGGTCTTATTTGTTATAGCAGCTAGCCCATACTAGTTTAGCTTAAACAGAAATAACATTAGCTGTTTATCAGGCCTTAGCTATTATTATATGTTCTTAGACAAAATTCAATTTTGATATGTACTTATAACTAACTTGCATTTGTTTGTTGGCTGTATAATGAATGTATAATGATTAGGTTACCAGTCCTGACATTCTAAATATTTTCAATATTACAATGTTCCAAGAAAACCTTAGCATTTTATTACTTCTGATTAGTGGCAATCAAAAGAAGTAATACCAAGACTTTCCATTTTCAAATGGCAGGGTGGCCATTTAAATTATGCTACCCAATGAGTTTTATTTCCTGAATTTCCACAGTCTCAGTCTGTCTCTGCCCATGGCTTTATTTTAGGTTACCAACATTCTGTGTACTCAAAAGAGAACGAAGCTCTTCAAGCCCTCCTTTTTTCCCCCATTTTTCCAAGTTCTCTAGAATCTATTACTTCTTCTCCAAGCCACTTTTGCAATACTCCCCATATGCATTCCCCTTTGGAGCCTTTTCACCAGTATTACCTCTCATTGCATCATGATCCGTAGGTTTATTATGGGCAGTAAATCAGCACCTCCATCTGTTTATCACTTGAACTTGAAGAATGTTTTGATATCTGATGTTGTATTCAAAGGTCATTGTACCCATATTCTTTATCAGTAATTATCTTTGATAGTCTAATATGTCTTGATCATCTTATTGGCTATATTTGTTGTTCTTCACCAACTTTTTCAAGCTCAAACTAAAGTTCCTGCAGCAAATTGAATTCACTGACCAAATGCTAGTTGCCAGTGGCCTGTGACTATGTAAATGACTATTTGTCTGAGACTAGCATGAAACAATGGAAGATTGAGCATATAAGGCATGGAACCATGTAGGAAGAAACTATGTGAAAGAGCTTCCAAGAGTGTCTCCATCATCAGCTGGTTATTTTCAGAGACCATGACATTTTTCTCGTTTAGATTTTGTCAGGAAGAGGAGCTAACCAGCCACACCAATCATAGGTGTTTGAAGAAGAATATCATTCAATTTTACCTCAACAAATTACTGACTAGAAAAGTCCTCAAGGATGATAAGGCATTATGCCATAATGTGCTCTAGTGGAAAGAACATGATCTTAGAAATCAGACTGACCAGGGATCAAATTCTAACTGTGTTCATCACTGTTTGTGTGACTTTGAATAAGTCATTTAATCTGTCTATCATTTTTCTCATCAGTTACTTAGGAAAATAGCACCTGCATGATTGCGAGCACATACTAGATGCTCAATATTCTGGCATTTGTTATAATGGGATTTCCTTAACCCTTAATAGGGTCAGATATTCACCAAATGTTTGCCACTTTCAAAGCTTGCGAGAAAGGATCTAGCTTATAGTTCTACAACCAGGGGTCCTTCTGGCCTGAGTGAGGATCAAATCTTCATAATCACTGGGCTCCCTAGCCATCTGTACTTTCCCTGTAATGTTACTTTTTGTGTCTGTCTTTCCAACTAGGGTATATTATTTCCTACTAGGCAAGATAGGGACTTTGAAACTAGGAAGCTGAATCCTACATTCCTCATCACTACTCTGATGACACAGATAAGTCACTCTTCTTGTGCTTGTGGGCAACTGATACTGGTAAATCAACAGTTTCAACACAGTGTACTAGAAATTTTTAAAATTACATCTACGTGAGGAAATTAGAGAAAGTTTCTCATAACTTTTTCACAAAAGAATGCAGTTAGGTTGGATCTTGAAGGAACAATAAAACTTACCTGGTTTAGAGGGCAGAGGTGGGAGCGTTAGAGATTCCAAGGAAAGAAAACAAGTGTCTAGAAGGAGGCCTAGTCCATAGCTGGTGTTCAGTACATGTTGTTGAAGGAAGGAAAAGAATGTGATTTTTCAATGGGAAAAAGAAAAGTAGGTTTGAAGCATCTGAGTGCCCAGTGGCAAATAAATGTTAATTGATGAGGCTAGTAAGGTTGGGCTGGATTGTGAAGGCCCAAAATGCTCTAGCAAAGAGTTTGGACCTCATCTTGTAGGGAATCTTTGGAGATTTTAGAGAAAAGTGACCTCGTCAGATTCCTATTTTATGAAGATATTTAACTGATTTTAAGACACACTTTTAAAATATTTTAACAACTCTGAAGGTGAGATGCCTTCTACAATTGATGGTGTGTCATAGTTTAATTGGATGTTGTGTTTTTCTTTCTTGATGTTTTTGTTAGGTGCTATTGAGTCAATTTCCAACTCGTAGCAACCCCATGTGACAGATTAGAACTGCCCATACGGTTTTGTAGCCTGTAATCTTTACAGAAGCAGATTGCCAGATCTTTCTCCTGTGGAGCCTCTGGGTGGGTTCAAACCACCAACCTTTTGGTCAGCAGCTTTAGTGGTCTATAAAATAATGTTGCTTACAAGTGATGACACTTATATTTGGTGAAAAATCAAAATTATAACAGCAGAGGAACAGAGGCACAATGAATGGAAGCAAGAAACTAGTTGGCGACTTTACCAAATAGCATAGCTATGAGGTAACGAGGTATGGTGCAAAATCAAACAAGTCACAATAGATTTTGAAATTCTAGAAATGATTAGCAGTGCCTGAGTTAACAGGTTAAACCTACCTTTAGGTTTTCCATTGTATTATTTATGTTCTTTGCTTTGCCACATGGTTAGAACCTGAAGAGCTTCTAGTTTTTCACTGAAACTGTATTTCCCCAGGTGAGTAACTTATATATAAATACATAGTGTTGTTTAACATCTATTAGGCATCAAAATTTTGGGAGGAAGTACAAGCCTATGGAGACTGGAGACTCCCTTTAGTACTCTACCCAATAGTGTCTGCTCTTTGCCTTGAGGTGTCTTATAGAAATAAAGCCCTTCTGACCAGCTGAGCTTCCAGGCCTTTCCCAGCCCCTCGTCATCCAACTCATCCTGTCCTGCTCTTCAGCTATCTAAATCCTGCTTAGGTGATGCATAAAATGGATATGTCACTGTCAGACCCATCCAAGGATTTAGGCATCTTTCTTTATTCTATTCTTTTACTATATTATAAAAGCCCACCAAGGGAGTAAGGGAAAGTTCCCTTTAGTTTCTGATTTGTTCCTCATTCTAGAATGCTTTTTTTAAGCTCCTAAAATAAATTTGAGGAATTTAGAGATGTCATACGGACAGCTTATCTGCAAATACAGCAATAAAATATGAATTAAAAAAGTGCCTTAAAGTAAACCTGGTGGTCTAGGCTTGAGAGGGTCATGAATACAAATAATATTGTAATTAGTATGTTGTGATTAGTTGCCATCAAGTCAGCTCAGACTCATGGAAACCTCATGTACAATAGACCAAAACATTGCCAGGTTCTGCTTCATCTTCATGATTGACCATTGGTATGCTCAAGTCCATTGTTACGGCCACTTTATATTTTGAATGCCTTCCAGCCAAGGGGGCTCATCTTTCAGCACTATATATGATTTTCACTGGCTAATTTTCAGAAGCAGATTACCAGGCATTTCTTTCTAGTGTGTCTTAGACTGGAAGCTCCACTGAAACCTTTCCACCATGAGTGACTTTGCTAGTATTTGAAATACCTATGGCATAGCTTCCAGCATCACAGCAACATGTAAGCCACCACAGTATGACAAACTAAGAGACAGTGGTAGCAATTAATGATAACTATTATTTATTGGGAGCCCTGGTGGCATAGTGGTTAAGAGTTTAGCTGGTGACCAAAAGGTTGGCAGTTCAAATCCACCAACTTCTCCTTGGAAATCCTATGAGGCAGTTTTGTTCTGTCCTATAGGGTCACTATGAGTTGGAATCAACTCGACAGCACCTAACAACAACAACAACATTATTTATTGAGCATTTATTAAAATGTTCCCAACTCTCTTCTAAATACTTTTATGTGCATCCTCTCATTTAAATCCTCCAGCACCTCTATGTCCAAAAAACTCATTGCTGTCGAGTCAGTTCTGACTCATAGCAACCCTATAGGACAAAGTAGTACTGCCTCATAGGGTTTCCAAGGAGCAGTTGGTGGATTCAGACTGCCAATCTTTTGGTTAGCAGCTCTTAACACTGCACCACCAGGTAGTAGGGACTATTATTATCTTCATTTTACACATGCAGAAGCCTAGGCACAGAATAGTTAAGTAACATGTTTTGGGTTACCTAGGTTATAAATAGAGGAGTCAGGATTTGAAGAAATGCAATCTGATTCCAAAGCACAAGCTCTTAACCAAACCTAATGGATTATAATGGTTTTATTTGAAACAAATATCCAAGAATTAGATATTCTGATGAGTGTTGCTTTTTAAATCATTAACATTGTCAGTTTGGGAAAATATACCCATTTTCTAAGAACATTTCCTTTTCTCAAAATATTTTTGGAACTAACCTCTGAGGCAATTACAAGCGTATAAGAAAATTGAACTCTTTAAGCACATACCATGGTTTTGATTAAAAACATTAAACCAAAACAAAACAAACCTGTTGCTGTCGAGTAGATTCTGACTCATAGCGACCCTGTAGGACAGAATAGAACTGCCCTATAGAGTTTCCAAGGCTGTAAATCTTCACAGAAGCAGACTGCCACATCTTTTTCCCTTGAAGCAGCTGGTGGTTTCAAACCACAGACCTTTCGGTTAGCAGCCAAGTGCCACTAGGGCTCCTTAAAACATTACCTGAGTATAAAAATAGCTCTATAAATCAATAAAATTGATGATCATCCTTGCCCCAAACAGAAATATAAAAGAATAGGTAACTCATGAAAGAAGTATAAGTGACCAATAAGTGTATGGAAAGATGTTCAGCCAAACGGTATCAAGGATGTGCAAATTAAAATAATGAGAAAACATTTTCGTTTATCAGATTAACAAACATTTTTAATGATTGTCATTATCTTGAATTGGCAAAGACAAGGCAATTGATACTTTCATGAAGTACTGATGATAGTATAACTTGTTACAATTTTTCTGGAAGGCAGTTTGGCAATATATATCAAGACGTTAACTGGGCATATCCCCTGATCCAGAAATACCAATTTTAACAGTTTATTCTAATAAGAACATTCTTGTTCCTAAGAAGAATACTTATTCTAATATATTTTCCTATCTAAGAATTATTTTTCTAAGATGTGAATAAGGCCCCAAATATCTAGCAACCAGAATGTTCATCATAGATTTGTTCATAGTTGCAAAAAGTTGAAAATAAACTAAATATCCATTAATAGAGTGTTTATTAAATAAATCCATGTAATGTAAAATTATTGTTGTTGTTAATTGTCATTGAATCAGCTCTGACACATGGCGACATTATGTATAACAGAATAAAACATTACCAGTCCTGCACTGTCTTCATGATCATTGGTATGTTTGAGTCCATTGTTGCAGCTATTGTGCAGTGCTTCCCAACCTAAGGGGTTCATCCTCCAGCACTATACTGGACAATATTTTACTGTAATCCATAAGGTTTTCATTGGCTAATTTTCATAAGTGACTGCCAGGTCTTTCTTCCTAGTCTGTTTTAGTCTGGAAGCTCTTCTGAAATGTGTCCACCATGAATAACCCTGCTGGTATTTGAAATACCAGTGGCATAGCTTCCAGCATCATAGCAGCACACAAGCACAAGCTGCCACAGTATGACAAACTGACACATGGGTGGTGGAAATGGAAAATTACAGAGCTATTAAAATGATGGTGTGGTTCTATATTTATTGTATTGGAAAGATATCCACAATATATTGTTGATTTTTAAAAAGCAGATAATAATAAAACATTGATAGTAGAATTTCATTCTTACTGCATTTTATCTATATCTGTATTTATCTCTGTATCTATCTTTCTACACACAAAATACACATATTTATAAAATTTTGGAAAAAAGATTCACCAATGTAGTAACGGTGATTATCTTTGTGTGTTAAGATTTCGTGCAATTTTTATTCTCTTCAATGTATTTTTATGTTGTTTCATTTTTATTTTACAGTAAGTGTTCTTTTTATAAATAGGAAAAAAACAATAATTCTGTTTACAATTTGAAAAGAAATTACTATTACCTAGCTGGACCATTCACAATCTTTACTGAACATGGTTTGCAATAATTTTGGACTGTTTTTAAGAAATGAAATATATTCATAAATGAAGTGAACTTGCCATTGCAAAAGACATCCTACTGTTATATGAAACAGATCAATCCCAAAAGAAAATTTTCAAAATTTTTTCATAACATCATTAAAAATAAGCATAGTCTACATGTAGTGATGACACTTAAGTGCTCAACATTTATATGAAGGTATAATTCTCGAATGTTCAGAAAATAATCTTACCACTTTATTGTTGTACCTTATATGCTTTGTTCATTATTTACATTAGCTTTCATAAAAAAATTGAGAGAGCTGAGCCCTAAGGAAAGTCTCTTACCAAGTGGATGAACAAGCTGTAATTTCTTTAGCTTTGGCATGCATCGGTAAATGAATGCATATTTTTACTTGCTTGACCAAGCTCAGGAATCTGCAAGTCTGCTAACATCGCATTATATGGATGGCGCCCGGAATAATACCACGTGCCCTGATGCAAAAGCTGAAGATGCACTTGTGGAATTTATTTTATTCCGATTTACGAGGACTGCTGCACACAAATAGATTATTGTAGTGTCTGTGATTAATGGGACACCGCACGGCTGCATGGACTTCATAAATCATTTGATGCAATGTCTGAGTGAATTTTACTTGCAAAATCAGTTTCAATCAGCTTGGCTTGAAAACTAGGTAAAGCAGAAGGATGCGTCCAGTTGTAGGAGGTATCTAGGTGGTGCACCAGTCAGTACTGGGTCCAGTTTTATGTCTCTTGTTATCAGTGATGTGGAAGAGTGAATAAGCAGCACGTTAATTAAATCTGCAGATGGAATTGGAAATGTCACAAATGCTGAGAAGGCCAGGGAAATGAGACAAATTGGCCTAAAGTTGTAAGTGGGGGTTGGGATAAAGGCCAAAAATACAACAGACCTGAGTGCGTGTGCAGACACTCACACACGAATAAGTAAGTGAACAAAGATCTAGCTAATTTCACAACACTCTGAAGATCACAAATATCTATGAAAACAATTTGGAGAATGATAAATATGAGAAAAAGTGACTGCAGGGATGTATTCTATGATCAATATTTAGCACGTGTTTTGTTTTTAAAATTAGGATCTTATTGCTCCTTTTAATACATAGTCATCACAGAAGAATCAGAAACTACAAATCAACAACTATTAAAAATAGTCTCTGTAATCCCACCACTCAGTAATAATTACACACACATATTTAAACAAAAATGAGAAAATTAGATCATATTCATAGTCAGTTTGGTATCCAGCTTTGTTCATATAAAAATACGTAATAAATTTCTTTTTTAAAAGGCCAGGCTCCTGAGAACCTTGCTGTATAACCCACTTTGTCTTGCTCATTGAATTTGTTCCCTTCAATCTTGGTAATAAGGAATTCAGACAAAATGGCAAAGACCTAATATTTGTAAAAGCTAAAGCTGGGGAGAAAAAAAAAAAAAAAGAAATTTTCTTTCAATACTCTGTGCTTGCTCCTCAGAGATTCCTGACACCACCAGCTAACCATCAGTTCCTCGGAGCCCTGATCCGTCAGCCTTTCACCAAAAAATAGTCACCAAATTCTTCTTCTCTCCTGACACCAGGGGGAGGTTGCCTGCTACCATTTGCAGCAAAGATTTAAATGGAGGAAGAAATTCCCTCCAACAAGATGGACTGACACAGTGGCTGAACAATGTGCTCAAACATAGCAATGATTGTGAAGATGGCACAGGACTGGGCAACGTTTAGTTCTGTTGTACATAGGTCATGACAACAACAGTAACAACAAGGGATTGGTCACAATGATAAAGGAAGGTAGACCAATGCCCTTAAGGGTGAAGGGAGGGAAGGAAGAGGAAGAAAGAGGGAAAGAGAGGGAGAAACAAAAGGAAGGAAGAAAACTGTTTTTTCTGTTTGAAAATTGAGCTCTGAACTTGCATGGATATATATGTAAGATGGAATTTTATCTCTGAGGAAAACTGAATAAACAAAATAAAGGTCTAATTCACACCGACAGGCAGAATCTGAATCTTCCTATGAATCAAACCAAGAGTGTAGGGGGAAGATTGTAAAATCAAGGGAGAACAAAATTGTAATTTTTTTTTTTAAGTTAATTTATGAGCATGGAAGCTAGCATCGGGTAGACGTAACGGAGTCCAACTTCCGCTTTCCTATCTCCTGATTCTTAGTGAGGAAGATCACAGCTAGGCTGGCCTGGGTTAGCCTGTTCTGACTGTGGCTGGATATAAAGGGAAGGAGCCATGCGCACCTGGATGCTAGTTTCCAGTTTCCCCACCATTGACCTGGTTGTCATTAAGCAATTCCTATCACCTCTTTGGGCCTCAGCTTCTTCATCTTTGAAATAAAGCATTTACCCTGGATCATCTCTAACATCCTCTTCAGCTATACCAGTGGTTCTTAATCTTGGCTGACATGAGAACTACCTCTGGCACTTTCAGAACTTGCCTTGCAAAGGCCTTACTCGGTTTACATCAAAATCCCTGGGTGGAGCCAGGCTTCAATATATTTAAGTTCCCCAAGTAATTCCAGTGTACCACCAAAGTTGAAAGTCTCAGAACTATACTAGACAATCTTTCACTCTAAAGAAAATTAATAAGAGTAATAGCTAACAGTTATCAGATGCTTAGTATGTGCCAGAAGCACCTTATATATTATGCCTCATGTAATCCTCACAAGGACCTCAGGAGTTGAAATTTATACTTCCTTTAGTACTACAGATGCAGAAATTGAGGCTAAGAGTGGTTAGGTAATTTGTCTGAGGTTATCCAGCTGGTAAGTAGCAAGTTAGAATTCTAACCTAGGAAATTTCAGCCCAGAGTCCATGATCTGACACCCTTTACTTACTGCCTCCAAAGGCATACTGAAATATAGACATCTAAACAACTCTTTGTAAGTGGACTTAGGCTTTGGATATTTTATAGAATTGCCATTTTTTGCATATAATAAAACTGTGTGATAACTTTTTTTTTCTGGTTCTATTTCTGTTCTTCTACTTGTGTAATTGATTTTAATTTTCACTTTGAGTAAGTGCAGTAAGGGGCTGGGTTAAAAAGCGCCCATACAAATATTGCCACATAGTGTTAACTAGTACTTCTACAACACTTACTATGTGCAAGCCAGTGTTATAAGGGTTTATTATGTTGTAGTATATTTTTCATAAACGACCACAACATTTTGCAGCTCTTCCCATCAAGAAGTAGACTCTATTGCTCTAGCTCTTGACTATGCATTTGACCACATGATTTGCTTTGGCCAATGAGATATTAATAAATGTGACACAGGAAAAGGCTTCAAACGTGCTTGGGCACTGGTGTATGCCTTTGCTTTTCCTGCTTCTAGAACCCAGCCGCCAAGTGAAGAAGACCAGGCTAGACAGTCACATGCGAGAGGTACATACCCAGTTACCCGAACCAACTGTAAGGCATGGGAGCAAGGTCATCTGAGACCAATCAATCCATAGCTGACCTGCCACTGACTGACATCATAGGAATGAGCCCAGCTGAGACCAGGAGAAAAACTGCCTAACTGAGCCTGGTTCAAATTGCCAGCCCAAAGAATCATGAGCTAATTGTTGTTTCAAGCTATTAAGTTTTGGGACAGTTTGGTCTGCAACAAAAAGCTAACTGATATACATATATTAACTCCCTTGTTTCTTATACGACACTATGAGATAAACTTTGTGATTATCTTACAGATGAAGAAACTGAGGCACAAAGAGCTTAAGTAATTTGTCCAAAGTCACTTAGTTAGGAAGTGATTGTACCAGAAAGTGGTGCAACCAATGTTTGCACCTGGTTGCACCAGGATTTGAACCCAGATAGCCTGGCTGTAGAACCCATGCTCTTAATATTCATGCTATATTATCTTATACCTATAAGTGTATGCTTTATTGCATTCTTTTTCAATGACTTGTACCAGGAACAGCAATAAAAAAAGAAAAGAATTTTATCACAACTTCTATTCCTAACATTATATTCTGATAAATTCTTTCAGTATTTATTGAGCTTCTACTATTTTCCAGGTCCTGTGCCAGGCACTAGGGCTATAAATGTGAATCAGACACATTTCTTGCTCACAAGGAGATGATAGGTTATCAGGAGAGACAATTATTTCAATAAAGAACTGCAACACAAGATAAGAAATGTTATTATAAAGGCCTTGTAGAAGACATCGGCATGGTGTAAAGAGGAAAATTGCTAGCTTTTGCTAATTGAATCGGGGAAGTCAGAAGCTTGTCACATCATCATCATCATTACTTTTATTATTTTTTCATACCCTCCTCATGTATTTATTTTTAAAATGTGGGGGAAATGCTGCTTTAATGATACTTTATACGTTTGTTGTTGTTGTTAGGTGCCGTCAAGTCAATTTCAATTCATAGCAACTCCATATGAAAGAGTAGAACTGTTTTGTAGGCTTTAATCTTTAAGGGAGCAGATTGTCAGGTCTTTCTCCTGCAGAGGCACTGAGTGGGTTTGAATTGCCAACCTTTCAGTTAGCAGCCAAGCACTTAACAATTTGTGCCACCTTCCTTCTTTTCTTTCTTTCCTCTTGTCATTCTGTTATCCATTCTATGAATATTTATTGAGCGCCTGCTCTGTCAGGCACAGTTTCGCAATGAACATGACAAAGTCTCTGCTTTCACCGAGTTTACACTGAGATGAATGGAGACGGACCACAAATTAGCAAGAAAAAAAATCTTATTAGCAATAAGCACTTTCAGAGAGTTAAAACAGAATGATGTGATGGTCATCTCATATAGGCTGAGTGGCTTTTTTTTTTTTTATTATTGTACTTCAGGTGAGGGCTTACAAAACAAATACTTTCTCATGAAACAGTAGTACACATATTGTTTTATGACATTGGTTAACAACCCTACAACATGTCAACCCTCTCCCTCCTCAACCTTTTTTTTTTTTTTTTGGTGAAAATATATATAGCCAAAGATACACCATTTCAAAAATTTCTATGTGCACAGTTCAGTGACATTGACTACACTCTTTCAATTGTGCTGCTATTCTCACTTTAGATGAAGGCTTATAGAACAAAATAGTTTCTCATTTAACAGTTAGTACACACGTTGCCCTATGACAATGGTTAACAACCTCACAACACATCAGCACTATCCTTACTCAACCTTGGGCTCCCTATCACCAGCTTTCCTGTCCCCTTCTGCCTTCTGGACCTTGTCCCTGGACTGCTGTGCCTCATTAGTCCCATTTGGTTTTCAGTGGCTACTTTAGATGGGATAGAGAAGATTTCTTAGGCAATCTTTATGCTGAAATACAAATGACTAGAAGAAGTGAGTCATTCAGGTAGAAGGCAGAAGAGCATTCCTGGCAGAGAGAGCAGCTAGTGCCAGGTCCTGGGCTGAGAACAAGCTGAGAAACATGAGAACATAGTGGTGAGGTAGAGGAATAGGGCACAATAAGGGGAGTGAGAAATAGTGAGAAAGTGGCAAGGCCAATGGATTGGAGGTCTTAATGAATTTCTGGGATGGATATTCCAGAGTAAGTGAGCTGTAGAGATAGAAGACTGTGAGCAGAGACCAGAATGCTTGAAACAGATTTCAGAGGAGTTACAGTTACTGGCGATGACAAGGTCAAGGTATGAGCATGACAGTGGGAGGATGAAGTGGAATGGAGAATATAGTATTATAGGCAAAGAGGTTTTATTAAAACCGTATTGATTGACCAAGGTTAATTGAGAAAAAAATTAAGAAAAATCAACAAAAAACTGATTAAGATAACCAACAACTCAAGATATTTTCAACGGCACAATGATGTGCTCTATTGTGCCAGGTTGTAGACAAATTCTCACTCAAACCTGTACGTACTGTCTTCAGGACAGTTGTAGTTTAGCTTCAAATAAGAATTGGGAATAAGGTTTTGAGTTTAACTTCAATTCAGGAAAAGTATATAAGCTGGAGCTGGCTTATATATTTTATTTTATTTTTAAGACGTAACAATTCGAAAAGAGAAAGTACAACTGTTATGGATTGAACTGTGTCCCTCAAAAGTATGTGTTGTAAATCTTAACTGCCAAAGTTGTGGATGCAATCCCATTTGTGAATAGGGTTTTCTTTGTTATGTTGATGAGACCATAACAGCATAGAGTGTGTTTTAAGCCAATCACTTTTGAAAAATAAAAGGAGCAGATTAGGCACAGAAGCAGGGAAGCACAAATGTGGGAAGACAGATGCCACACCACATGAAGATCGCCAGGCAACCAAGGAACTGAAGCTGAAACAGATGAGGATTTCCCCCAGAGCAAATAGAGAGACTTACCCTAGAGCCGGTACCCTGAATTTGGACTTCTAGCTTCCTAAACTGTGAGAAAATAAATTTCTGTTCATTAAACCCACCCACGTGTGGTATTTCTGTTATAACAGCACCAGATAACTAAGACAATAACCTACAGCAGTTACTCTGAACCATTTCAGGGCCCAGTGCCCCTTTTAATAACAAATATTTTGTAAGTCCTCCTTTACTTTCTTTATACTTAATGAGAAGCAACTTAACCTGCATATACACAGAATTTAAAAAAATCAATATAATTCTCTAAAATAAAAGGAGAAATTAAGAGAAAGAAATTTGTAATAAAGTACTATGTATTTCAATACATAATTGCTTAGACACAATTACACTAGAAAACAGCAAAGTAGACATATGTGTGCACCTATACATAGCATCCCCATGAATTTAACAGCTACAAATGCAAACTGATACAGGTGTGTTATGCTGGTGGCTTCAATTGCGGAATAGCATTGTTTTGAGGGATACTTCCTTCCTAAAATGGCCAAGAGCTTTTGGTAAAGTTCTGAACTGAAAAAAGAATAATCTTCTATTTACTTGATTGTTGCATTCCTGAAAAACTCAGTATATATTAAAACTGTACAAAAATACTTTGTGTTTATATGTAAAACAGAATAAGGTTCTAGGATGAGATAATGATAAGCAATTCTTTTTAGCTACATGGAAAATCTAGCAAGACATTTTAAAAATGATGCAGGTCACAAGACAATTCTTTGTTTAGGGGACTGGTTCACAAAGTGTGTTGTGTGCCGTTGAGTTGATTCTGACTCATAGCAACCCTAGGATAGAGTAGAATTGCCCCACAGGGTTTCCTGTGCTGTTATCTTTATGAGAGCTGATTGCCAAGTCTTTTCTCTGCAGAGCCGGGGAGGGGGGTGGTTTGAAGTGCTGACTTTTAGTTAGCAGCTGAGCACTTAATCATTGCACCACTAGGGTTCGTATTATCCCTGCACCCCACCTACTGATGCCAGGAGCACTGACCGCACACCATCATGGTAGCCACGAAAAACCACCCCATAAATCATCTAAGGGGTGATACTGTCCTAATAAGAACTATTGCTACAGGATATTGGTTCACAATCTTTGCTACTCATTGAAATTACCTTCGGAGCTTTAAAAAATACTGTTCGGGTCATACTTCCTGTTTAATTGCTGTAATGTGTAGCTAGTGTTAAACCATTCATATAAGGGAAGGCCAATTAGGAACTAGAGTCCGCTCCTTGCTCCACTACAAACTGTCTTTGTGATGAAGGACAGACCCTTTATTTTACAACAAGACCACCAAGAGTAGTTGTGCAGGTCATGCACTGCATAGCCCTAGCGGGCACTAGTCACAAAGACTGTGAGATGATTTTTATCTACAAAATAGAAACCACCAGCTTGCTGGCTGGCTCAAGTGAAAACACATAAAAATAGCATATACTTGTTACGTGACACAAAATATTTTTTTTAAAACTTAAATTTAGTGGTATCTTAAATTATTTGTAATGTCTCTGTTCAGAAAAACCTACACAATTTTATTGCATACATTAAAAATTAAGCTTTACAATTTTTTTTTTAAATCTCACATTCCTACAAACTCACAATCCACACACCATCTCTTGTCTTTTCCATGAAACCTTTTCTATGAAAAGTTGGAATAAAACAAATCCTAAAGTACTCAGAAGATTTTGGCAAGGAACTTCCTGAATTAGAAAGACAGTAGAAAATGCAGATATTCTTCGAGAAATTATAGGCATGCTACCATATTAGGAAACTCATACATATGAAATTACTACAAAGATAATTTAGGTGTTGGATATTTGATATTACAAAGCAATTCTTTACAAAATGACTCTCCAATTTACAAAGAGATTTACTTTACATACCTTTTAAAGCAAGCGTCCTTAATATAGTGATAAAGTGACTTGATCTGCAAAAATATTCTTTGAGGCACACTTCTTATGAATTTGAATATTTATAGTATTTATTGAATTATTACGATGTGCCCTCACTGTGCTAGGCTCTGGGTATTTCAATTAAGACGAGATGCTATCTCTGCCCACAAACAGCTTACCATTTGTGAAAGAGATGTATAAACTGAGAATTCATACACAACAAACATCACAAGGGCAAAATAAGAGTCGTGAACAAGTTGCCCAGAGGAGAATGTGTGCAACTACCAAAGGGATGACAATTGAATTGAATCTTAAAAGACTGGTAGACATTTGTCTGCTGGAAAAGCAGGGACAGGGACCATCTAGGCAGAGGAGTTAGCAGGTGCAAAGGCACTGAGGTTGACAAGTGAGTTGTCAGACAAGTGAACTGTCAGACAAGTGAGTAGGCAGAAATGTAAGGCTGAGGGTGAGATGGGCAACAGTGGTGAGGCTGAGGATATAAATTAGTTATAGGCTATTGAGGGCTTTGGATGTCATGCTAAGAAGTTTGGAGTTTGTCCTGCAGAAAATTGGAAGTCTAGAGGAGTTTTTAAGCAGAGACTGACAATGTTAGTTTTGTTCCTTAGGAAGATAACTGGCAGCTGTGTGGAAGATAGGCAGCAAAGGAAAAGACAGATGGCACAGAGAGCAGTTTCGAGGCTTGTGTTAATGAGTATCATGCCCTGGTTGCTCTAATGTATAGAGTCACCCTCTGTAGGCAGGTCAGGAGGAGCCGTAGGCAGAAAGGTAGGTTGGAAATGAAGCAAAAAGAGGCAGTAGGAAGGACTTAGGGCTTTTATAAGCAAACAGGTCAGAGACTGAACCCAGAAAAGTGAGTGAAAGCAGGAAGGTGTATACAAATATGCAGTCCAGTCCAGACAGGTCATTGGAGGCTGAAATCAACAACCTAAGCTAAAAGACACAAAGTGACGGGAAAAAGAAACAATGGAACTGGAATCCAGGCCAGAGAGTCTGTGAAAAAGATGAACAGGCTTATACAAGTGGTCTGAGTGTTAAGAATGGCACTGGATAACAAGCATGCTAGGACTTCTCAAACTTTAATGAGCAACAGAATCACCTGGATGACTTGTTAATACACAGATTCCTGGGCCCCACCCCCAGAGATTCTGATTTCGTATAGTTTTGGCATAGGGCCTAATAATCTGCATTTCTACAAGTACCGCAGTGTGATTGATTACTCTTGTGTGGCCTTTCTAGCCATGGTCTTGTAGTTCCCACCCAGGTGATTGAGCAGGGCTGTGTGATGGGATAATTGTGGCCTACCAAGGGAATTGGTCAGTTTTGCCTTAAAAGGAAGTCAATTCCAGAGCAGGAGGGTCCTACCACCACCAAGGAAGAACAGCCAGGAGTAGAGAGCATGTCCTTTTGGACTGGGGATCCTGGGGCTGAGAAGCTCCTAGAAGCAGGAAACAGAGACAGAGCGAGAGAGAGAGCAAGAAGGCTGTAACCCTGAAGACGGTGAGAAGCAGTGGCAACAGACCCAGCAGCAGGAGACAGCATGGTGGGCTTCCTTGCCCATGGGGAGAGAAAGCCGAGTGCCTTTGGGGAGAGGCCTAGGGTCAGGGAGAGGCGTGCCTGAGAGCACCACTAGGAAGAGGCTGTCCTGATGGAAGAACTGTATCCAGAGTGTTCCTGAGCCTGAATTGTAACTGTTACTTCCTAATAAACCCCATAATCGTGAGCATGGTCTGTGAGTTCTGTGTGGCCACTGCAGTGAATTATCAAACCCAGCAGAGAAGCACAGAGTGCTATGGGAAGGTTGGCTGGTGTCAGAATCGGTAAAGATGGCAGAGAGAGGAGGCATGTCTGACCTCTGCCTCATAGGAACCAGCCTTGGGCTGCTAATCTTGATTCTCCTTCCCCCTTGTGAAGTAAGAGGAGGTCAAACACCGCCCCTATGTCTTTTTTACAAGTACTCAAGTGATGCTGATACTCCCGGTCTAAGGACTAAATTTTGAGTAACAAGGCTCTAATGGGATTTCCAGTTCTAAAATTGACTGAATTAGTTTTCAGGATTTAGAAACTCCTGAATCTTCAGGTACAGTCATAAAGCTATCAGACTGGAGAGAGATCTAAGTGGGTGGAGGAAAGCCAGCTCCTAACAGATCAAACATACAATCTGAGAGTCACGACAGCAAAGTAGA
This sequence comes from Dugong dugon, assembly GCA_030035585.1. NCBI lineage: Eukaryota > Metazoa > Chordata > Mammalia > Sirenia > Dugongidae > Dugong > Dugong dugon. The sequence continues at coordinate 48,142,083 of CM057480.1, read as the reverse complement.
CAGCTGTACGTGAACACCAAGTATGACTTGATCATTTAAAAAAAAATTTTGTTCCTCTTCTCTCCAAGTGGCTGCTACAAAACAGAACTAACAGTTGTTTGAGGAGAAGTGAGAGAAAGGGGCAGGCCTGAGCAAGCACTGTGCTCAGATGCTGGCTCTTCTGACACTGGATCTGTCGGGCTGGGGACTCAGAGAGGCTGCCCATCTGATGCTTTGCCACTCAGGAAACCACACACCTGGAGCATCTGACCTCCCTGGGCTAACTGAACTCAGCATCATTATACAGCCCACCAGCTTTTCTAGGGCCATCTTAACATGGGGATGAAGGAAGGGTTTTGTTGCACTACTAAAAAGAAAAGAAAAAAATAGGTGCAGATAATCAAATTCTTGGATTGATTTAATTATTGTGCATCTTTTAATATGACAGACTGAAGAGACTTTCAGAAACTAGGCCAAATTCTCTGGAGAGATGCCAGACATCATACTGCATGAATACATATATAAGCAAGATGTTAATGCTCAGCATTTTTTTTCTTTTCTGACTTAAGCTGTGAAGGTAACTGTAAGACTGAAGCCATAACTAGTACAACTCAAGCAACAGATGGTAATTTGTTTAAATTGCAAGATGGATTTGAAATTGGAATTGATTAAAGTACCAGTGCCTATAGTAAAGGAGGAGGAGCTGGTTCATTTTCCAAGATCCTTCAAATATGGAAATTATTATCAGTGGTCTGCTGGTTTATGACTAGGTATCAGCACGTTCAAACACAAATTCCTCTAACATTCTTTCCTATGTGACATAAATTCCTTTAGTTGCATGAGCAAACAAACACTTCATTTCCACATCAATGAATAAACAAAAGGTAATCACAGCAACTGAAGCAGAGCTCGGTATATACTAGGTACTAGATATGTATTTGTTGAACAAATGAGTGAATGAACAAATGATTTAATGAGTGCCAAAGAAACAGGTGAAGGTATCCTTCAGCTTGGCACTAGACAGAACCGACCGATTGCTGTCGAGTCAATTGCGACACACAGCAAACCCATTGGGCAGAGTAGAACTGCCCCATAGGATTTCCAAGGCTGTAATTTTTATGGAAGCAGACTGCCACATCCTTCTCCCAGGACTACAAAATTGGAGAAAGTGCCTATTGTTTGGCTATAGATTTTACTTTTAGAAAGTAAGAGATGCAAGAGGACAGGTATAAGATAGAAGAAGTGGAGGGGAACAGGGACGGTAAAGGTGGATTCTTGGACAGGAAGGGTCTGTGAGACCTGGAAGATGAGCACAACAGAGAATCCTGATGAAAAACACTCTAGCAAAGTAACTCTTCAAACAAGGAATGGAATAAAATCAGCAGTGACATAAACAAGCTCTTGATTCTGATTATTTGGCAAGTAAATGCTGAAGATCTCAGAAAGTGAGTGGGAGAGGCTAGATTGGTGGTTTTGGAGTCAACTCATGCCATCTTGAAGACTTAGGGAAACGTAAGTGTTGGAGAGCTTGAAGTTTCAGGGATATCAGTGTATTCAGGTGTTTATTTATCTCCTACTATGTACAATATCTTGCTTGATACAAAAGTGGGTAATATATTATTCCTGCCTTCACGTACCATATAATGTATATGGGGAGACTATATATGTTCAGAAATAATTACATATTAGGGCAAACTTTGATAAATGCCCAAAGTATGAAAATGATTTGGGATATTTAATTATTCACCATTTGTTTTTAAAGTGTGTAATTCAGTGGCTTTTAGTATGTTTGCAAAGTTGTGAAAGCATCATCACTATGTAATTCCAGAATATTTTCATCACCCAAAAAAGAAACCTCATATCCGTTAGCAGTTACTCTCCACTCCCTGCTCCCTCCAGCCCCTGGCAAATACTACTCTAGCTTCTGTCTCTATGGGGTTCCCAATTCTGGACATTTCATATAAATGGAATCATACAATATGTGGCCTTTTGTGACTAGATTCTTTCACTTATGTTTTCAAGGGTCATCCACATTGTAGTATATATACATAACGCTGCAATGAAAACTCATTGTGTAGACATATGTTTTCAATTTTCTTGGGTATATACCTAAGAGTGGAATTACTGGAGCCCTGGTGGTGCAGTGGTTAAGAGCTTGACTGCTAACCAAAAGGTTGACAGTTTGAATCCACCCCGGCCTCTCTTTGGGAACCCTATGGGGCAGTTCTATTCTGTCCTAAAGGGTTGCTATAAGTCAAAATTGACTCAGTGGCAATGAGTTTGGTTTTATGGTAACTTGATATACCATGGACTGCCAGAAGAACAAACAAATCTGTCTTGGAAGAAGTACAGCCAGAATGCTCCTTAGAAGCGAGGATAGTGAGATTTTGTCTGACTTACTTTGGACGTGTTATCAGGAAGGACCAATTCCTGGAGAGGGACATCATGCTTGGTAGAGGGTTAGTGAAAGAGAGGAAGTTCTGCAATGAGATGGATTAACACAGTGGCTGCAAAGATGGGCTCAAGCATAGCAATGATTGATTGTGAGGATGGTGTAGGACCAGGCAGTGTTTCGTTCTATTGTATGTAGGGTTGCTATGAGTCGGAATCGACTCGATGGCACCCAACAACAACAGCATAGTAACTTCTATGCTAAATATTTTGAGGAACTGCTAAACTGTTTTCCAAAGTAACTGCACCATTTTACATTCTCACCAGCAATGTAGGAGGGTTCAAATTTCGCTATAAACTTGTCTACCCTTGTTACAGGACTTTTTGATTCTAGCCATCCTAGTGCTGTGAAGTAGTATCTCATTGTGATTTTGATTTGCATCTCCTTAATGACTAATGGTGGTGCAGTAGTTAAGATCTCCGCTGCTAAGCGAAAAGTTGGCAGTTTGAGTCCACCAGCCACTCCTTAGAAACCCTATGGGGCAGTTCTACTCTGTCCTATAGGGTCACTGTGAATTTTGGAATCCACTTGACCGCAATAGGGTTTGGTTTTAATGACTAATAATGTTGAGCATCTTTTCATGTGCTTATTGGCCAGTTGTATATCTCCTTTGGAGAAAATGATTCTTTAGATTCTTTGCCCATTTTAAAAATTGGGTTATTTGTCTTTTTTGTTGTTGAGTACTAAGAGTCCCTTATATATTCTGCGTACAAGTCCTCTATCAGATAGATGATTTGCAAATGTTTTCTCTCATCCTGTGGATTGTCTTTTCAGTTTCTTGATGATGTCCTTTGAAGCACAAAAGTTTTAGATCTTGATGAAGTCCCATTTACTATTCTTTTGTTGCTTGTGTTTTTGGCATCGTATGTAAGAATTCACCACCTAACCCGTGGTGGTAAAGATTTGCTCCTGTTTTCTTCTGAAATGTTTATAGCTATCGTTCTTACATTTAGGTTTTTGATCTATTTTTAAAAAAAATTTATTGTGCTTTAGGTGAAAGTTTACAGTGCAAATTAGCTTCTCATTCAAAAATTTGTACGCAAATTGTTTTGTGACATTTATTGCAATGTCCACATTGTGTTAGCACTCTCCCCCTTTCCCTTTTACCTCAGGTCTCCCGTGTCAATTAGTCCAGTTTTCCTGTCCCTTTCTGCCTTCTCATCTTTGCTTTTAGGCAGGTGTTGCCCATTTGGTCTCATATACTTGATTGAACTAAGAAGCACATTCCTCACGGGTGTTATAGTTTGTTTTATAGGCCTGTCTAATCTTTTGCTAAAAGGTGGACTTCAGGAGTGGCTTCAGATCTGAGTTGGCAGAGCGTCCAGAGGCCATAGTTGTGGGGGTTCCTCCAGTCTCTGTCAGACCGGTAAGTATGCTCTTTTTTTTTTTTTTTTTTGATTTTGAATTTTGTTCTGCATTTTTCTGCCGCTCTGTCTGGGACCCTCTATTGTGATCCATGTGCAGTCAGTGGTGGTAGCTGGGCAGCATCTGGTTCTTCTGGGCTCAGGCTGGTGGAGGCTGTGGTTCACGTGGTCCATTAGTCCTTTGGACTAATATTTTCCTCGTGTCTTTGGTTTTTTTCATTCTCCTTTGCTCCAGATGTGATGGAGCCAATAGATGTATCATAGATGGCTGCTTGCAAGCTTTTAAGGCCTTAGATACTACTCACCAAAGTAGGATATAAAACATTTTCTTTATGAACTGTGTTATGCCAATTGACCTAGATGTTCCCAGAGACCATGGTCCCCAGTCCTCAGCCCCAGTAACTAGGTCCTTCAAGGTGTTTGAATGTGTCTAAGAAGCTTCTTTCACTAACTAGATAATAGACAAGTGATGACTTTGGTGAGGGGAAAGACAACACGTAATACAGGGGAAGTCAGCACAACTTGACCAAGGCAAAGTTGGCTATGACTACTAACCGAAGATCGGCAGTTCAAATCCACCAGCCGCTCCTTGGAAACCCTATGGGGCAGTTCTACTCTGGCCTATAGAGTTGCTATGGGTCAGAATTGACTTGACAGCAATGGACTTTTTTTAAGGAAGTTTCTACCACTTTGCCTTGGTCAAGTTGTGCTGACTTCCCCTATAGTGTATGTTCTCTTTCCTTTCATCAGAGTTACCACTTGTCTTTTATCTAGTTAGTGATTTCCCCTCCTGACCCTTCCCCTCCCTCATAACCACCAAAGATTGTTTTTTTCTGTGTGCAAACATGTTTTTTGTTTTTTTATAATAGTGGTATCATACAATATGCATCCTTTTTGATAGACTTATTTCACTTAGTGTAATGCCTGCCAGATTCATCCATGTAAGATGTTTCAAAGATTCATCATTCTTCTTTATCATTGTGTAGTATCCCATTGTGTATATGTACCATCGTTTGTTTATCCATTCATCTGTTGATGACACTTATGTCTTTTCCATTTTTTTGCTATTGTGAATAATGCTGCAATGAACATGGGTGTGCATATGTCTGTTCATGTGATGGCTCTTATTTCTCTAGGGTATATTCCTAGGAGTGGAATTTCTGGATCATATGATGGTATTTCTATTTCTAGCTTTTTAAGCAGGTACCATATCATTTTCCGTAGTAGTTTTACCATTTTACATTCCCACCAGTAGTGCATAAGAATTCCAGTATCCCCGCAACTTCTCCAACATTTGTTATTTTCTGTTTTTTGTATTAGTGTCAGTAATGTCAGGGTGAGATGATATCTCAATGTAGTTTTGATTTGCATGTCTCTAATGGTTAATGAAAGAGAGCATTTCCTCATGTGCGTGTTAGCTCCCTCAATGTATTTTTTTTTGAAGTGTCTGTTCATTCTTTTGCCCATTTTTTAAATTGGATTATCTGTCTTTTTGTTTTTGAGGTGTTGAAGTATTCCACAGATTTTAGAGATTAGATCTTGTCAGATAGATTGTAGCCAAAAATTTTTTCCTAGGTTCTCTTTTTACACTTTTGGTGAAGTCTTTTGATGAGCATAAGTGTTTAATTTTTAGGAGTTCCCAGTTGTCTACTTTTTCTTCTGGTGTTTGTGCATTGTTAGTTATAGTTTGTATTCTCTTTACGCCATGTATTAGGGCCACTAATGTTGTTCCTATTGTTTCTTCCATGATCTTTGTCTTAGTTATCTAGTGCTGCTATAACAGAAATACCACAAATGGATGGCCTTAACAAACAGTTCAGTAGGCTAAAAGTCCAAATTCAGGGTGCCAGCTCCAGGGGAAGGCCTTCTCTTTCTGTTGGCTCTGGAGGAAGGTCCTTGTCATCAATCTTCCCATGGTAGAGGAGCTTCTCAGCACAGCAACCCCAGGTTCAAAGGACACGCTATGCTGCCAGTGCCTCTTTTTTGGTGGTACGAGGTACCCCTGTCTGTCTGCTCTCTTCTCTCTTTTATATCTCAAAAAAGACTGGCTTAAGACACAACTTAATCTTGTAGATTGAGTCCTGCCTCATTAACATAACTGCCTCTAATCTTGCCTCATTAACATAATAGAGGTAGGATCCACAAAACATAGGAAAATCACATCAGATGACAAAATGGTGGACAATCACACAATACTGGCAATCGTGGGCTAGCCAAGTTGACTCATATTTTTGGGGGACACAATTCAATCCATAGCCATCTTTATAGTTTTAGGTTCTATATTTCAGTGTTTGATCCATTTTGAATTAGTTTTTGTGTATGGTGCGAGGTATGGATCCTGTTTCATTTTTGATAGATGGACATCCAATTTTGCCAGCACTATTTGTTAAAAAGACCATCTTTCCCCCATTTAATATATTTTGGTCCTTTGTCAAAGACCAGCTGACCATAGATGCATGAATTTATATCTGGGTTCTCAATTCTGTTTCACTGGTCTATGCGTCTGTCCTTGTACCAGTACCAGGCCGTTTTGACTACCGTGGTTTATTGTAGGTTCTGAGACCAGGTAGTGTGAGGCCTCCTACTTTATTCTTTTTCTTCAATAATGCTTTGCTTAACCAGGGACTCTTTCTTTTCCATATAAAGTTAGTGATTAGTTTTTCCATCCTGTTAAAGAATGCTGTTGGTATGTAGATCAAGATTGCATTATATCTGTAGAACACTTTTGGTAGAGTTGACATTATCACAATGTTGAGTCTACCTACCATGACCATGGTATGTTTTTCCATTTATGTAGGTCTCTTTTGGTTTCTTGAAAAGTGTTTTGTAGTTTTCCGTATATAGGTCTTTTATGTCCCCAGTTAGATTTATTTCTAAGTATTTTATCTTTGGTGGCTGTCTTAGGCTGGGTTCTCTAGAGAAGCAAAACTATTAAAGCGTATATATGTATACATAGAGAGAGGGAGAGATTTAGATCAAGGAAATGGCTCACATGGTTGTAGATGCTGTAACGTCCCAAGTGTGTGGGTCAGGAAAGAGACTTCTCTTAATTCAAGTAGCCACAGGGGCTGGCAAACACAAGATAGGCAGGCTGGCAAGCAGGGCTTTTGCTCACAGGCTGTGAAGATCGACGAATCCCAAGATTTGCAGGCAAGACTGCAGGAAGGCTGCTAGCTCAAGTCCCAAGAACTGGAGGTCAGACAGACAGGAGCCAGCTGCGGGATCCAGAATGAGCAAAAGCCCCAGAGCCCTGCCTGAACATCCACCCACACTCGATGCAGGCCACATGCCCAAGGAAACTCCCCTTTAACTGATTGGCTTCTCACAGCAGATCCCATCATGGGGCTGATCATGTATCAGATCTCAACAGGGAAGGGATCACAACATTATATGACTGCCAAAATACTGAGAATCATGGCCCAGCCAAGCTGACACATAATCTTAACCATCATGGTGGTGCAGTGGTTAAGAGCTATGGCTGCTAACCTAAAGATCAGCAGTTCAAATCCACTAGCTGCTCCTTGGAAACCCTATGGGGCAGTTCTACTCTGTCCTATAGGGTCACTATGAGTCAGAGTCGACTTGATGGCAATGAGTTTGTTTTTTTTTTTTTTAAATTATAAATGGTATTGTTTTCCTGATTTATTTTTCAAAGTTCTCTTTGTTGGTGTATAAGAATCCGACTGATTTTTGAATGTTTATCTTGTATCCTGCTACTCTGCTTAATATTTCTATTAGTTCCAGTAGTTATCTTGTGAAATCATTGGGGTTCTCCATGTATAGCATCATATCATCTGCAGATAGGGATAGTTTTACTTCTTCCTTTCCAGTTTGGATGCCCTTTATTTGTTTTTCTTGGCTTATTGCTCTAGCTAGAACTTCCAGCACAATGTTTAATAGGAGTGATGCTAAAATGCATCCTTGGCTTGTTCCTGTTCTCAGGAGGAGTTCTTTCAGGCTCTCTGTTGAGAATGATGTTGGCTGTTGGTTTTCTATAGATGCTCTTGATTTGTTGATGAATTTCCTTCTATTCCTATTTTACAGAGAATTTTTATCAGGAATGAGTGTTGGACTTTACCAAATGCCTTTTCTACATTGATTCAGATGATCACGTGATTTTTTTCTTTTCTTCCATTTATGGAGTGGATTGTGTTGATTGATTTTCTAATGCTAAACCACCTTTGCATACCTAGTATGAATTCCACTTGGCCGTGGTGTGTTATTTTTTGATATGATGCTGAATTCTATAGGCTTGAATTTTGTTGAGAATTTTTGCATCTATATTCATGAGAGATATTGGTCTGTAATTATGCTTTTTTTTTTTTTGTGGTGTCTTTGCCTGGCTTTGGTATCAGACTTATGCTGACTTCATAGAATGAATTCAGAAGTATTCTTTCTTTTTCTATGCTTTGAAATAGTTTGAGTAGTACTGGTGTGAGCTCTCTGAATGTTTGGTAGAATTCTCCAGTGAAGCTATCCAGGCCAGAGTTTTTTTTTGTTGTTGTTGGGAGTTCTCCCCCTGCTGCCTTTAATCTCTTCTCTTGTTATCAGTCTGTTCAGATTTTCTGTCTCAATTTGTGTAGTTTATGTAGGTAGTGTGTTTCTAGAAATTTGTCCATTTCCTCTAGGCTCTCAAATTTGTGGGAGTACAATTTTTCATAATATTCTGTTATGATCCTTTTTATTTCAGTTGGGTCTGTTGTAAAGTCCCCCACCTCATTTCTTATTTGGGCTATTTGCTTCCTCTCCTGCTTTTCTTTTGTCAGTTTGGCCAGTGGTTTGTCGATTTTGTTGATCTTTTCAAAGAACCGACTTTTGTTCTTATTGATTCTTTCTGTTGTTTTTCAGATCTCTATTTCATTTATTCCTGCCCCAATCTTTATTATTTCCAGTCTTCTGGTGCTTGAGGGCTTCTTTTACTGCTCTCTTTCTATTTGTTTGAGTTGTAGGGCTAACGTTTTGCTTTTGACCTGTTCTTCTTTGATGTGTGCATTTATTTCTGTAGATTGGTCTCAGAGCACTGCTTTTGCTGTGTCCCAAAGGTGTAGGTATGGTGAGTTTTCATTCTCATTTGATTCCAGGAATTTTTTAATTCCCTCTTTGATTTTTTCTACTACCCAGTTGTTTTTAAGCAAGATATTATTCAGTTTCTATGTATTTTGATTTTTTTCCCTGCTCTTCCTGTTATTGATTTCCACTTTTATGGCATTGTGATCAGAGAGAATGCTTTATATTATTTGATGTTTTGGATTTTATTGGGGCCTGTTTTTTACCTAAAATGTGGTCTATTATGTAGAATGTTCCTGTGCATTGGAGAAGAGGGTATAGTTTTTTGTTGTTGGGTAGAGTGTTCTGTATATATCTACATGATCAAGTTGGTTGATTGTGGCATTTAGATCTTCTGTATCTTTGTTGTGTTTCTTTCTAGATGTTCTCTCCTTTACCAAGAGTTGTGTATTGAAGTTTCCTACTATTATTGTGGAACTTTCTATTTCTCTTTTCAGTGCTGTTAGGGTTTGTTTTATGTATTTTGGAGCCCTGTCGTTGGGTGCATGGGTATTTATTAGGATTATGTTTACTTGGTGGATTGTCCCTTTAATCATTATATAATGTCCTTCCTCATCTTTTATGACTGATTTGTCTTAAAGACTATTTTGTCTGAGATTAGTATTGCCACTCCTCTATTTTTGGTTACTGTTTGCTTAAAATATTTTCTTCCATTTGTCGATTTTGATATACTTAAGTCTTTGTGTCTAAGGGGTGTCACTTGTAGACAGCGTATTGATGGGTCGTGTTTTTTATCCATTCTGCCACTTGGTGTCTCTTTATGGGTGCATTTAAGCCATTTAAATTCAGTGTGATTACTGATAGATATGAGTTTATTGCTGTCATATTGTACTTTTTTTTTGTGGTGCTGACGTTTTCTTTGTTCCTCTTACTTTCCTGTGTTGAGTTCCTTTTGTTTGTGGATTTTCTTTTCTTTTATTATTATACATTTTGTGTTTACTGAGACTTTATGTTTTTCTTCTTTTTTATCTTGATGAGCAGGTTTGTTAACTTCCATTGCGGTTACCTTGAAATTTACCCTTCTCTTCCTAAGTTTGAACCAGTCTTTTATTATTTTTTATTGCCTTGACTTAATCTCCATTTGAAAGTTTTATGCTTATACCGTTTATTCTCTCTTTTTATTGTTTTGATGTTATTATCATTTACAGTTTGATTTCTCTGTTTCTGTTTTAAGTCTTCTAGTTTTGTTTTATTATTGAGAGGCTTTTTTTTTTTAACCTAGATTGGTATCTGGCTGATGCTGTCTTGTGTCCTAGACTCAGGCTATTGTCTGATATTGCTGGTTCTGTAACTGCAGGACTCCCTTTAATATTTCTTGTAAGTTTGGTTTGGTTTTTATGAATTCCCTTAATTTCTGTTTATCTGGAAATGTTCTAATTTCACCATTGCATTTGAGATACAGTTTTGCAGAATATATTATTCTTGGTTGGCAGTTTTTTTCTCCAAGCTCATCCTATTGCCTTCTTGCCTGCATAGTTCCTGCTGAGTAATCAGAGCTTAGTCTTATTGTTTCCCCTTTTATGTGAATTTGTGTTTTTCTCTTGCTGCTCTCAGGATTTTTTCTTTGTCTTTTGTTGTGGCAAGTTTTTTTTGAGGTCTTTCCTATATGGGGTTTGTTGAGCTTCTTGGATGACTAGCTTTTCATCTTTCATGATATTTGCAAGTTTTCTGCAGAAACTCTTCAACAATCTTCTCTATGTTTTCCTTTTTCCCCCCTGTTCTGGAACTATGATCATGCATAAATTTTTGCCCTTGATTTTCTCCCACATAAATCTTAGATTTTCTTCATTCTTTTCTCTGATTTTTCCCCCAACCAAGTGCCATCCATGGATTTGTCTTCAATCTCACTGATTCTGTCTTCCATTGTTTCATATTTGCTCCTAAAATCGACTTTTGAATTGTCCATTTCTGAAATTTTGTTGTTTGTCTTTTGGACTTCTAGTTGCTGTTTTTGTTTGAGTTCTAATTGTTCATTTATTTTTGACATTTTGTTCTTGTATTATTTTCCTGAAGTCTTCGATTGCTTTTTCCATGTCTTCCTTGATTTTCATGACGCTTTCGTTGGTTTTGTCTGTGTTTTCCATGATTTTGTCTATTTTTTCCATGGTTTTGTCTGTGTTTTCCTCAGTCTCTTTCCTAATCTCCTGGAGAGCCCTAAGTTAGTCTTTTGCATTCCATATCAGTTAGTTCCACTGCCTTTTTTCTACTGGAAAGTTATCTGATTCTTTGTTTTGGTCACTTGCTGGATCCATCTTGTCCTCCTTTTTCATATGTTTTGATATTGTCTACTATCTCCAAGACATTACGTTATTATTTTCTTTATTTTTTGATTGTGTGTTCATTTTTTGTCCTGCTTTTTTGTTTTGTTTTGATATGTCAGGGAAAGCAGCCTAGGCGTGCTTCGCTGCTTGCTCTTCTGTGGACATGATAGCTCTCACCACTTGTCTGGTGGGCAGGGAAGTAGCAGGAAGGGTGAGCCCCTTTCACTCTTCACTGCTCTAGTGAGGTGTCTAAGGGAAGACTTGGTGGGCATTGTCTGCCTCCTGAAGTTGTTCCAGTGGTGTGGGAGCAAGTTCAGCAAATTTGCATGATACAATATCAATACACAAAAATCAATATTATTTTTATACACTACCTATAAGCAATCTGAAAATTAAACTAAGAACTCAATTCCACTTACAAAAGTGCATCAAAAAGATTCCACTTAGCATCAAAAATAATAAAATACCTAGGAATACATTCAACAAAAGAAGTACAAAATGTGTACTCTGAAAAGTACAAAACATTGTTAAAATAAATTAAAGAAGATCTAAATAAATGAAAGACTGTCTATGGTAATGGATGGAATGATTTAATATTGTTAAGATGGGAATAAATCCCAAATTGATCTACAAATGAATTGCAATCCCTGTCAAAATCCCAGCTGACTCTTTTGCAGTCATTGATAACCTGATCCTAAAATATATGTGGAAATGTAAGGGGCATAGAATAACCAACGAAATCTTGAAAAATAAAAAGAAAATTGGAAGACTTAAATTTATTGATTTCAAAATATATTACAAAACTACAGTAATTAAGACAGTGTGGCATAAGGGCAGAAGACATAAATATTAATGGAATAGAATTGAGAGTCCAGAAATAAATCCTTATATCTATGGTCAATTGATTTTGGTCAAGAGCACCAAGACAATTCAATGGAGAAAGAATCATCTTTTCAATATATGGTGGGACAGTTAGATACCCACATGCAAAAAAATGAAATTGGACTTCTGTCTCACACCATATATATGATAAATGATAAATGGAAAAAAGACTGAATTTGTCAATTATTTCATTTTACTTGGATCTACAATCAATGCCCATGGAAGCAGCAGGCAAGGAACCAAACAATGTATTGCATTTGGCAAATCTGCTGCAAAAGAACTCTTTCAAGTGTTAAAAAACAAAGCTGTTGCTTTGAGGACTAAGGTGTACCTGACTCAGCCATGGTATTTTCAGTCACCTCATATGCATGTGAAAGCTGGACAATGAATAAGGAAGACTGAAGAAGAACTGATGCATGTGAATTATGGTGTTGGCAAAGAATATTGAATATACCATGGACTGCCAGAATAAGGAACAAATCTGTCTTGGAAGAAGCACAGCCAGAATGCTCCTTAAAAGTGAGGATGACAAGACTTTGTCTCATTTACTTTTGACATGTTATCAGGAGGAATCACTCCCTAGAGAAGGACATCAGTCTTAGTAAAGTAGATGGTCAGCAAAAGAGAGGAAGGACCACAAGGAGATGGATTGACACAGTGGCTTCAACAATGGCTCAGACGTAGCAGTGATTGTGAGGATGGTGCAGAACCAGGCAGTGTTTCGTTCGCTATGATTCAGAACCAACTCAATGGCACCTAACAACAATCTTTAGTTTATGAAGTTGCAAAAACCAATGAATTCTCTCAGGTTTTCTCTAGAATATTAGCTACTTTAAACTCTCGCCAGATTCTCTCCTTTATTGATTATTTTTCAGGATCTACTGTTATTACCCGTTTTGGTGTCCAAACTCAATCATATTTATTATATCTGACTTTTGTTTTATCCTCAGGATGACGTTTATAAGAAGATAGTCATTTGATAAATTCTAGATGGCTTCTTCTAATTTTAAGTTTGCATCTTTCCTAAATAAATTAGGCCAAAAGTTTAGTTGTTTGTTGGTTATGGTTTATTTTGACTCTTTTCTAAAAAGAAGTCTTTTGTCAACTCAGGCCTTAGGAGGTCAAATCCAAAATTTTGGGGGGCCCACTTCAGAGAGAATCTGTTGATAAGAGGAGGAAATAGAAGCTCTTCCTTCAATGCACCAGAGAGGAATTTTAAACTGTTCATGGATGGCAACAGATCACCAGGATAACTTGACATTCTCTTTTTCCATTACACTCTTCTCAGTCCCCTAACTTCCCTAGTCCAACAGGAGTATAGATGGGCTACTAGACATGTTCACCCAGATGAGGGTTAAAGGCAGAATGGGACCTAGTGGGAATGGGTTCTGGAGAATCTACCTGCAGAAGCCATAAGTCCTTTAAACTCTGTTGGGTTGGATACCGTGCTTTGTTGCTGCCTTTTGGATTCCAGATGTGAGCAAAATCCTTTCTCTCACACATGGGAATCATTTTTTTCTCCCACTCGGTGACTTCTATGCGATGCTCAAATCTTATATTTCTGTACAATTTAGCAATGAGGGGGTATGTGGCTAAAAACTTGTGGTATTGAAATCAAAACCAATTAACAACTCAGCTTATTCACAGTTTATGGAAAACATGCATATATGTGTTTTTGGCTCAAGTTCATTACTCTTGCTCCTAAATGAGTTCTGGAGACCACTAGGTGTCACTCTGCACAGATCCCTATGCTTGCAGGTGCAAAGGCAGGAAAAGAACTCTATTCCTTGGCAAAGCTGTTCTCCTTTCCTTTGGGTGACAGAGAATATACCCTGCACACAAAGGGTTTGATTCTACTACCCTCCTTAGGAAAAACCTTCAATTCACCTTTCATTTAGATTTGAAAGAAAATCCACTTGGTTCTCTCTTCTCTTTTCAATCTTCCCTTCTTTTTGAGTTTACAGCTAAGGAAAGGCTGTTTCTTGATAAAGAAACATGTTGAAGCCTGAAAAATCACATGTTTTATGAGGACTGTGGGGTTCCTCCCCTGGGGGATCACACACAGTCATGCCTAGCATCTCCGTAGACTCTTGAGCCCTTTTCGGCAGAGTAAGCTTTGAGAGGGGATCATCTCAACGGTATGAATTGAAGTAATAACTAAGCATTTCCCTTGTCTCAAATATCCACTTCATTAGTGGGTCTTCCCTACCTGGCGTGAAAGCTACACCATATCAATATTACCTCTAGGTTAGGTACATTATCTAAGTAAAAACATTGTCCTTTAGGTGTATCTGTTGCATGGTACTCCCCACTGGCACATTAACATTAAGTTATATTAAGTTTAAAATATATTGCTTATATGACACCTTGGAAGACACAGAGGGTGTGGACTTGAGGGTACAAGTTTCAATTAATAAAGAGAGAGCGATGAGGTTCAGCATAACATTAGGATAGATCTTGATCAGGACAAATTGACAGGATTAGGCTACAGGAAACATGGAGGGGCTAAGTTGACCAGGGAGCAAAGATAGGCGTTATTACTTACCCTTGTTTCATACTTACTTATCTCTGTCTCTTTATTATCCTTCTATAAACACTCCTTTTCTCTAATCCTATTTTGAAGATACCAAAAAGGGACCTGTTTTGGATATATTTCTTGAAATATTTGATGAAATGTACAGAGTAATATGTGAAGTGTCTACCACAGGTTGGACACAATATTCCATGCATTTTTGAAACATGAATTCGTTTAAATTATCACTGTAATAAATTAGGGACATGAAATACAAAGGACGAAGTAACTTGCCCAGTCTCTCATAACAGATAGGAGACAGAACCAAAGTTAGAACAGGCCAGAATTTTTATTTGACCTTGAAGAGATAAACCCTTTGGGTAAACCTGCACAAGAACTCAATGATACACATATAAGGACATTTATTAAAGCATTTTTATACTGGAAAACTGGAAATAACCTCAGAGCTCATCAACAGGATAGTGGTTAAATACATTATGGATCTGTTATAAAGAATAAGCTAGTTTTTTAAGTACTTGAAATTAAAACTATCCAAGATGATCTAGGTAAGATGAGATAGCAAGATAAAAAATATTATGTATACTCCCATCCTATTGATTTTAAAAAGGGCAATATATACACTGCATTGTACTGTGTATGAGGACAGAGGGTTTCTTTTTTTCTCTTTTGCTCATTGATGTAATCTCATTGTCTAGAACATTACCTAGTGGGCAGACTCTAAGGTAACCCCCAATGATTTGCATCTCCTAGTGTTCACCTTTTTGTGTAATCTAATCTCCTCCCCTTAAGTACAGGTGGGATCTGTAACTTGCTTCTCAACAATAGAACATGGCAAAGGTAACAGCCTGTCACTCTCATTGTTATGTTTGATTACGTTATATTACATAAGATTCTGTTAGCAGATTGGAGCTTGAGATTCTCCTTGCAGGCTTCATGAAGTAAGTGTCCGTGTTGAGAAAGGCACCATGGCAAGGAACTGCAGGAGGTCTCTAGAACCTGAGGTGGTTTCATACAAAAAGCTGGGGCCCTCAGTCATATAGCCACAAGGAAATGAATTCTGCCAATAACCTAAATGAGCTTGGAAGTGGATTTTTCCTCAACAGAGCCTTCAGATGAGAATGTACCCTGGTTGTCACCTTGATTGCAGTCTTGTGTGACCCAGAGCAGAGGACCCAGCTAAGCCAAGCTTGGACTCTTGACCCACAGGAACTGAGATAATAAACACATGTTGTTTTAAGCCACTAAGATTGTGGTAATTTATTACATAGTAATATAAAACTAATGACCTAGCATATCGAAAGATTTCAGGAAGTGATTATTTTATGCCCTTATGAGTTTTTTGGTTTTTATGGTATGCATATGTTTCTTTTGTTTGATTGTATAACAATACATTTTTAAAATTTATTGAGCCTCAAGTTTAATTGAGTCGCACTTATCAGTTCATGGTTAGAATATTATCACTGATTTTAAAATGCTTCTCTCTTATTTTATTTTACTGTTTACTTTTCCTTCATTCCCTAGGTTCACTACGCCTAAGCCACAGAAATCCATTCTAATGTGTTAATACACACATATGTATATGTCCGTATATACATATATATATATATATGTGAATCTTTGTAAAATGTATAATACCGTTTTGTATGTGTAGTTTGATGATAGGTTTCATTCTGTTTCTTACTTTCTCACTCAACTAGGTTTATAGTATCTATTCATATTGCATATCGTTTCAGTTCCTTCCTGTGGACTGCCAGTTAGTAATCTGTAATATCAATCCACAATACTTTGCACAACGTTTCACCAGTGATGGATGCCCAAGTTGCCTCCAGTTCCCTGCTATCACAATGTCTTGGTGAATATCTTCACAAATGTCACACTATGGGCCATGGGCATATGGAGTATATGCCCAGGAGTTGGATTGCTGGACAATATGTAACATGTTTACTTAATTTCACTCAGTACTGCCGCGTTGTTTCCAGAATGACCTTACCACATGACACTCCCACACGGTGCACTATGGCTTTTGTCTTCTCATATTCCTGCTAATAAATACTTGTGTTATCTGACTTAATAACTGTTAATTCTTTGAAACCCAAGTTGATCTATCTCTAAAGTCCACATTCTTATTATATTTGAAAAACACCATAGTCAACCAAGTTCTGAAGACATTTAAAGACACAGCTTAAAAAATTAAAAATATAAGCACTCAGAAGTTTCAGACATTACTGTATCCAAAGTTAAAACAGACATGTCATTTGTCCATATATTTTCTGGTCCATTACTGCCTGTTATTCTCCCTCTAGCACCTCTTAGCTGATCAAGAGAGTAAAATAGGGCTGTGGGAAGAAAGGAGTCACACACATACACACACACACACACACACACACACACACACATACACACGAGGGGAAAGGAAGAGAGGCTAAGAGATGAAAGTAAAAGGAAAGCGAGAGCGACATATAATAACAAAGCAGGGTGTTTTTCTTTCAAACAATGATTAGAATGAAGATAATAAGAGTAGGAGACAATGGAGGGGATTTTAAATATGAGCTTGCATGTATGTATGGAGTAAGGGGGCGGGCAGGACCATCGGCCAGTTTCTGCTTCATCAGGTTGTTTAAGCCATCTCTCTCTACAGAACTAAGTACTGGAGATTCCATGCATCTAAAAAGAAATAATTAGCACTGTTGTTCTTGTTTGGGGAGACAGGGAAAAAGGTAGAAGACAATGACTGAATTAAGCATTAGGGTCAGGTCAAGATGACCAGTTTCCTCTCCGCTTTTTTCCTTTAAAGCTAAATTGCCTAGGTGTTGGGAAAGAAACACCTAATCAGAATTTCCTCATCATCAAATATTATGTCTTAATTGCTAGATGTGCCAGGTTTTAAATAGATATCACCAAATCTGATTATCTAAAGCACATAAAATGTGGGCTTTTAAAAGAAATTGTGGTCTATATAGTTTTTCCCTGACAAATTTTGTATGAAAAATGTTTTAAAAAATAGCAATTTCTTTTTACCAATTTGATAACTAATTTAAGCATAACTGTCTCATACAAATCAGCAGCAGGGAGTATGCATTTATTTAATGATATTGTTGAGAAGCCCTGGTGGCACATTGGTTAAGAGTTCAGCTGCTAACCAAAAAGTCAGCAGTTCGAATCAACCAGCCACTCCTTGGAAACCCTACGCGGCAGTTCTACTCTGTCCTACAGGGTTGCTATGAGTGGGAATTGACTCAATGATCTTTTTTTTAAACAGGTTGTTATTGTTAGATGCTGTCAAGTCAGTTCTGACTCATAGTGACCCTATGTACAAAAGAATGAAACACTGCTCAATCCTGCATCATCCTCACAATAGTTGCTATGTTTGAGCCCATTGTTGTAGCCACTGTGTCAATCCATCTCCTTGAGGGTCTTCCCCTTTTTTGCTGAACCTCTACTTTACCAAACATGATGTCCTTTTCCAGGGACTGGTTCCTCCTGATAACATGTCCAAAGTATGTGAAACTAAGCCTTGGCATCCTCACTTTTGAGAAGCATTCTAGTTGTGCTTCTTCCAAGACAGATTTGTTCACTCTTCTGGCCGTCCATGATATTTTAAATATTCTTTGCCAATACCATAATTCATTAAATGATAGTCCATGCTAATGGAAGTTTCTGAGAGTTAGATAATTGAAACCAATGGTTAATAAAATAAAACCAAAAATAAGGTGGACATTTGAAAAAGTGTAATTACCTAAACACATACATGCTTTATGAACACCAGCCTAGCACTTTTAGGGATGTGGTCATCTCTCAGAAATTGGGAGCTGAAAATAAAGCCCAAATCCATCCCCCCTTCTCCCATCAGTGTTGCTGCTGGAACAGTGGGGATACTGGCGGAAGGCTGATGATGGACCTTGAAGGTCATTGAATCCCAGGCTCTATCTTATGCTTGTTTCTGCTCACCTGTGTGACATGTGGCTGTCCAGAGTCTATTTAAATATCTCCAAGGATTAAAAGCTCACTGCATTCCAAGATTGACTATTACATTTCAGACAATAAATAGAAAAAGATTGAACTTTTGCTCTATTTAAGAAGACATCTACACCCATTTCATTATCTTCCTATTAGTCCTGGTTCTCACCTTTTTGGTGACACAGTGAGGAAAACAAAAGAATGCCTGCATTTGAAGGCATATCTCATTTCAATCCCAAAGGTTTTTCTTTGTCAGATTAAACATCTCCAGTTTTTGCAAATCTCCTATGTCATGATTTACAGTTCATTCACCATCTTAGTCATTATCTTCTGGACACCTTCTTGTTTTCTAATGATCCTCAAAGTGTAGCACTCAGAACCAAGGATAATCCTCAAAGAATAATAAGAGACTGAGTAAGAGGAGAGATCTCCCAGAATAAACTGGAGTCAGGGACTGTGGGTAAGTATAAATCTGAGATGTTAAGTTCTTTTAGTGCACATCTTAAAATACAAGACGGCTGTTATAAATACATAGATGATATTGTGAAGACAGGAAAGGTTTTTTTTTTTGGTAAAGTGATATGGGGCTGAATTAAAATGTTAAGATACTAAAAAACAAACAAAAAAATCCAAACATACGACATCAACAAAACTATCTATAGAATGTGGGAATGAAGTCATTCACAAGGTCAAAACATTTTGAGATCCTACGTGATAGGGAAGACCAGAAGCAAGTTGGAATAGAAGAAACCCATTCATCTCTGCTCATTAGCTCTTGACTGGATCCCTGCAGTGGCCTGCTTGCTTTCACTCTGGTCCACCTTCATTTGTTTTCTGCACTATAACCAGAGTAACCTTTTTACCCCCTTACTTAAATGTCTTTAATGGCTTTTCATTTGTGTTGAGCCAATGGCCAAAATCCTTAGTATGACTTACTAGTCTCTGCATGATCTAGAACTTTCTGTCAGCCTCACCTTGCACCTCTTTCCCTTGCCCTTTGCACCCACACTGAATTTGTCTAACTCTTAGAATACACCATGGTGCCCCTCAGGACAGGCTCATTGCCATTCAGGTTCTTTTCCCCTTCTCTCCATCTAGTTAATTCCTACTTATCATAGAAAATTCAGTTCAAGTGTCACTTCCTCGGGTAAGCCAATCGTGATGCTAGTCTAGGTCAGGTCCTTCGCTTAAGTGCTCTCAAAGTTTTCTTCCTTCAGAGCACTGACCTCAGTTTCTTAATTGTATATTAGCACGATTATTGAATTAACGCCTGTGTGAGTGAAGTATGTTTAATCACTGCCTCAGCTTGCGGCAAAAATCTCACCAAGCCTGACCGAGGACATTCTTCGTTTTCATACCTCGACCACTTTCTATTTTTAGGATTTCACTTTCCATTTGGGGTGTGTGTCTCTGTGTGTGTGTACGTGTGTGTATAAGAAAGAGGTAGTCCTCACAAGGTCATTGGAATGGTGTATTCATTTCTTAGATAGTCACAGGTTCTGTGCTGCTGCTGCAATGGTGGTGGTGGTGGGGGGGTCTCACGTCTTACTCCCTGGTCCTGGCTGCAGACGGTGCTTCACTTTCAGGGAAGACGGGCAGAATATAGATGTTAACATCCTCCCCCTTGTCTGCAAGATCCCTCTGAGTCTGATCCCCTGGCCTCAGGCCTCTGACTTTCTTTCCTCATGATCGTTCACCCTCTTCTTTCCCTTCTCTCTACCCTTCCTCCAGGTCCTGGAACTATATCTTGTGGAGTGGACTTGGTAGGAGAGGGAAGGCTAGAAAAGGTGTTTCTTCCTAGTCATCAATTTGGCTAATTAAAAAAAAACTTACACCTGCATCTCAGCTTTTAAAACTGAAGTAAGAATTTTTCTGTGTCCAAACACTTCCCTGATGTAGTAGATGCTTCATGCCTAACTGCCCAAAAGAAGGAGGGCCACAGAGAAAAAGCACCTGGGTTATTGCATAAAAAATCACTCATCACATGTGTCTTCCCACCAGACAGTGGAAACAGGGAAGATGTCTTTTTCCCCTTGCATTGTATCACCAACACTGCCACAGAGTAGGTCCTCAGTAACTATTTATTGATTAATAAGTGAATAATTGATAGAGGAGATAAATAAAGCAATAGGCAAGAACCAACATGACTGATTTTAAAATAAAGGGCCTGGAAAACAGGATCTGGTATCCAACACAGAACTCAGTAGCCCAGAGATGACATAAACAAAAGCAGAAAGACCAAGTATCTACTGGATTAAGAGAAAAGAGTCTGTCTAACAAGCAAAGGGACGGGAAAGGAGATAGGAAAATAGGCTACTGTAGGGTAAGAGCAAAGGCCACACTCACTTTCTAGTGAAAAGGGTAACTGAAAATTTGTTATGTTTTGGACAGAAGCCAAAAGTTTAATCTGCGGCTCCCATGGGTATTACTAATATCTTATAATAATTAAGAAAGTTTAAATGCCCTCTACATGCCAGACACTGTGCAAAGCACTTTATTTGCATTATCACTTTTCATCTTCATAATAAACCTACAAGGTATTAATATTATTATACTTACATTTTTATGCCAATTTTACAGATAAAGAAACTGAGGCTCAATGGGGAAAAGTAACTTGCCCAAAATGAGGCTAATAAATAGTAGAACCAGGACGTAAATCCACATCAGAGGGACTCAGCTCTTAGCCACATTACTGCATTGCTGTTCATAAAATGCATTCACAGTTTTCAAAATGTTTTTGACACGTATCTGTGGACACCATCCTCATAACCCGAGTAGCAGGCAGGGTAGATATTACCAGCCCTATCTTACAAGTGTGGCCCCTGAGCTTTGAGAACTAGTGATACTTGCCCAAGGTCACAGAGTCAGAATTCAGAAGCAGGCCTGGTATTTCTACTATATAGTCTTCCTCTAAGATCAGAAATAGGGCTAACAAAGTGACTTAACAGCAGAAAGAGGGTGGTCTAAGTAGAATGAAGACAAATGGTACCTGTCTTACAACTTACTGATGGTTTAAAACCTAAGCTGCCATTGGTCAGAGGAGTGGGATGGTGGTTGAAGATATTAAAACCTGCATAACTTGATTTGATTGATTCTGATATAACCTAATTGTCTACTGTTATTGTTAGATGGCTTCGATTAGGATTGTTCCATACTCTCCAGTAAAACCAGTTGCCATCAAATCAATTCTGACTTATGGCAACTCCACGTGTTATGGTAGAACTGTGCTCCATAGGGTTTTCCGTGGTTGAGTTTTGCCAGGATTGCCAGGCCTTTCTTCTGAGGTGCCTATGGGTAGACTTGAGCCTCCTTGGTTAAGAGCTAAGCTTTTGGTTAGCAGCTGAGTGCATTAACCCTTTGCACCACCCAGGGACTCTGTCTATACTCTGGACCCTCACATACAGTATCTGTACAAACCACACTCCATGAAGGTATGGAGTTTCCATGACCTTTTCTTGTACAAGTTGTGCTGGCTTCCCCAGAATTATGTACTGTCTTAACCACCACTGAAGTTACCACTTATCTATTGTCTTATTTAGTGTTTTTCCATCCCCACTCCTACCCTCCCTCATAATCATCAAAGATTGTTTCTCTTTGTGTGTAAACCTTTTCATGAGTTTTTACAGTATTTTACAATATTTGTCCTTTTGTGATTGACTTATTTCACTCAGCATAACGCCCTCCAGATTCATCCATCTTATGAGATGCTTTGCAGATTCATCATTGTTCTTTATTGTTGTGTAATACTCCATTGTGTGTATGTACTACAGTTTGTTTATCCATTCATCTGTTGATGGGCATCTAGGTTGTTTCTATCTTTTTGCTACTGTGAACAATGCTGCAATGAACACGAGTGTGCATATATCTATTCGTATGACGACTCTTATTTCTCTAGGATATATTCCTAGGGATGGGATTGCCGGATCATATGGTATTTCTATTTGTAGCTTTCTAAGGAAGTGCCACATCATTTTCCAAAATGGTTGTATCATTTTACATTCCCATCAGCAGTGCTTAAGAGTTCCGATCTCCCTGCAGACTCTCCAACATTTGTTATTTTCTGTTTTTTTGATTCGTGCAAGTAACGCTGGGGTGAGATGGTAACTCATTGTGGTTTTGATTTGTGTTTCTCTGACGGCTAGTGACCGCGAGCATTTCCTCATGTATCTGTTAGCCGTTTTAATGTCTTCTTTGGTGAAGTAAGTGTCTGTTCATTTCCTTTGCCCATTTTTAAATTGGATTATTTGTCTTTTTGTTGTGGAGGTGCTGGATTTTCCTCTAGATTTTAGAGATTAGGCCTTTGTTTGATTCATAATAGCCAAATTTTTTTTTTTCCCAGTCTGTAGGTTCTCTTTTTACTGTTTTGGTGAAGCCTTTTGATGAGTGTAAGTGTTTAATTTTTAGAAGATCCCAGTTATCTAGCTTATCTTCTGGAGTTTGTGTGTTGTTCATTATGGTTTTTATCCTGCTAATGTTATGCACTAGGGCCTCTAGCATTGATCCTATTTTCTCTTCTATGAACTTTAGAGTTCTTGGCTTTATATTTAGGTCTTTGATCCATTTTGAATTAGTTTTTGTGTATGGTGTGAGGTATGGGTCCTTTGGGCCCTTGTCGAAGATCAGGTGAGTGTAGGTGGATGGATTTACATCTGGGTTCTCAATGTATCTGTCACTGAACCAGTACTGGGCTGTTTTGACTACTGTAGCTGTATAGTAGGTTCTGAGGTCAGATACTGTGAGTCCTCCTACTTTATTCTTCTTCTTCAATAGTGCTTTACTTATCCGGGGCTTCTTCCCTTTCCATATAAAGTTAATGATTATTTTTTCCATCTCTTCAAAGAATGTTGTTGGCATTTGGATTGGGATTGCTTTGTATTTGTAAATTGCTTTGGATAGAATTGTCATTTTTACAATGTAGAGTCTACCTACCATGAGCATGGTATGTTTTTCCATTTATATAGATCCCTTTGGGTTTCTTGCAGTACTGTTTTGTAGTTTTCTTTGTGTAGGTCTTTTACATCCCTGCTTAGATTTATTCCTAAGTTTTTTTTTTTTTTAGGGGCTATTATAAATAGTATTGTTTTCCTGATTTCCTTTTCATCATTCTCTTTATTGGTGTATAGGAATCCAACTGATTTTTGTATGTTTATCTTGTATCCTGCTACTCTGCTGAATCTTTCTATTAGTTCCAGTAGTTTTCCTGTGGAGTCTTTTGGGTTTTCTGTGAATAGCATCATATCATCAGCAAATAGTGGCAGTTTACTTCTTCATTATCAATTTGGATGCCGTTTATTTCTTTTTCTTCCTCATTGCTCTATCTAGGACTTGCAGCACAGTGTTAAATAGGAGCAATAATAAAACGTGTCCTTTTCTTGTTCTGTTCTCATGGGGAATGTTTTCAACCTCTCTCCATTAAAAACAGTGATAGCTGTTGGTTTTGCATAGATGCTCTTTATTATGTTGAGAAATTTCTCTTCTATACCTATTTTATTGTGTCTGTCTAGATCAGGGGTAGATTGCCCAATAAGCAAGGTAAATATGGGCTTACTTGTGCTTACTTACTAATACAGTGAACAATTTCACATGTTTTTCACCACATCAAGATGTTCACTACAGATTAGTAAGTAAGCACAGGAAAGCCTGTGCTTACGTTGCTGATTGGGTAACCCACCCCTGTTAGGGATTGTAAATTTGAAAAGAGACTTTGATTCTGTATGAAGGTGCTGTAGGCTTGGGAGAGAGACAGATGCCAGCCATACCTAGAAGCAGAAACTTTGATGTGGTGAAAAAACGTGAAACTCTTCATTACAGATGATCTGGTAAGCAAGGTAAGCACCTTGCTCATGTTGCCTATTGGATAATCCACCCTTGGTCTAGATTTATCTTGTTTGGGCTTTTTTCCCATCTGCTATTGGAAAAGGGAGACAGCAGTCACTGTGACACTATATAATCTGATAAAGCACCAATTATATTTCTGATTATATTTTTATTTTCTTGTCTCAATGATCAGCGTTACATTGGTATCACATTATGTGTATGATACTTTTATACATATATCTTTATTTTCATTTTTAGCTTCTATACTAGCTGTGCATTCTTTGAAAGTGCATTGTTCATTCTTTGTTGTTGTTGAATTATTGTTGAACAGTTTGTTGTTGAACTCTTGTTGAAAAATTGTTTTCAGGTAGAAACAGACACCATCAAAACACTTTATCAGAAATGTTAATTTGATCGTGGATTTCGCTAATCGATAAAGGATCAATTGATATTTGACAATTTAACAATAATTGTGTAATTGCACCAAAATGCTCAGAAATATCTTGTTGCATACTATGAGCACTGCAATAGTAACAATATATTATTGTCTATTCAGACATGGAGCTGTTAAGTGGCCTAAAATATCTAGAACAATTGTATAAACTTTGGGAATTCTTAAGCATTCAGATTTTCCAGATCAGGGAGAGCATCCACTAAAATATTGATTTAATGTGATATATTTTAATAAATGCATTTACAGTTGGTGACTGAAGAGCATGCAGATTGATTTGTCTAACACATTACAGGGCAGAGTACTAAATGCATATAGACCATACATTAACAAAGACAGGTGCTCTTTAAATGTAAAGTTATATGTGTTTTGGCCAATATACTCACAATGGGAACCAGTCTCTGAAACTGTAACTAAAGTCATTGGGATATGTTATTAGTTTTTTAAAGTAACCAATTTACATAAAGTCTCAGGAAAATACTGAATACTTAATGCAAAATAAAGTGGAAGTGATGTTAAGTGTGAACAGCTTCCGGTAACTGAATTCACAGCAAATTTAATCTTTGACACAAAAAAGATGTCAGGAAAACCCTATGATTCTAATTTTAGATCATAAAAGAATAGAAACTTTAATTGGTAAATATAAGGAAGATCTGGGATTGCCTCATGGTTGTTCCAGTCATTCTGTGACGAGCTAGTCGTGTCAGAAGTCTTTCATTTCCTTAGAGCACTGTGATAAAGAAGAAAGCATCGCTTACACAACATATTTGGACCTTAGTGGATTTTATTTCATCCCATATCAAGAAGTGGTTTTTATTGTAGTTACTGGCTTAGTATCTATCTACCTGGGTAAACATTGTCGGCGGATACTACTGGATTAGCATTTAATTTTTTATTGCTAACTTGGATAATGCAATTATGGACATTATCAGTTTTGCAGACAGCACCAAGATAGAAGGGCTTAACACCTCAAGCTCACACACAGTGAGCACAGCCTAATCTTTCGAGCCAAGAAGATTGAGAGCAATTCCAAACCCCCTTCAATGACCTGACAGTGATCTTTGGCTTATCATTAAAATGAGTTAGTACTGGGTGCTACATTCTGTAGGGCCTGTTGAGTTGTGAGAATTAACTGCATATTGTTCCAACTCAACAGCTTTGCCCTAGCTAACACATAAGAGAGAATACAGCATTGTCAAAAACTCTTGAACTGGCTCTATGATCTTGGCTGTGTTCTGGCAGGCCTATGATGATCTCCTTTTTATAACTATTCATTTCCTTCATGGCACTTTGTCTTAATTAGTACAGTCATGCATGGCTTAACTTCCATAACACATACTGTGAAATAGGACATTATATGATTTGGATGTTATGTGAACATCATATTATATAGTTAGGGAAGCTATATGGGGTACCTTTTGTTTCACTTCCAAACTGATACTTCTCCTTTGCCTCTTGCCGCTGCTATCACTAACACCGGTTTTGTTGCATTTGGGAGCCATGATGCACTTCACAGTAATATTTTTGAAAGAAAATTAAACAGAGAGATAACAATACAACATTCAAGAGATGTGTTGCTGTCTACGAGTATATTATACACTGTTACACAGTGTCTTAGTTATCTAGCAGTGCTATGACAGAAATACCACAAGTGGATGGCTCCAACAAAAAGAAATTTATTCTTTCTCAGTCTAGGAGGCTAGAAGTCTGAATTCAGGGTGCCAGCTTCAGGGGAATGTTTTCTTTCACCGTCAGCTCTGGTGGAAGGTCGTTGTCATCAATCTTCCCTGGTCTTGGAGCTTCTCAGCACAGGGACCCTGGGTCCAAAGGGTGCTGTGTTCTCCTGGCTCTTGTTTCTTGGTTGTGCGGTCCCCCATGTCTCTCTGCTTGCTTCTCTCTTTTATATCGCAAAAGAGATTGGCTTAAGACACAACCTAATCTTGTAGATTGAGTCCTGCCTCATCAAGCATAACTTCCACTAATCCCATCTCATTAACTTCATAGAGATAAGATTTACAATACAGGAAAATCGCATCAGATGACAAGATGGTGGCCAATCACAGAACACTGGGAATCATGGACTAGCCATGTTGACACACATTTTGGGGGAGGACACAATTCAATTTATAACACACAGAAAATTTTTTATTTGTAAGCAGGGAAAGTTCACATTAAAATAATGATAGATAGTATAGTACAGTACATGGATAATCCAGTAACATAGGTGTTTATTCTGACTATGAAGACTTATGTGTTACAGGTTATATATGTACTGTACCATTATATGCCTGGCAGCACAATCACCTTGTGTACAAGATACATGAGATACACATGTTGCATGCTGGAAGCTGTTGTGTTTGCTAGGTCCAGTTACATCCACCACCTCAAGTTCTCTGATGAGGATTTCTGATCTTTATTATGACCTTGGAAACCCTGATGGTGTAGTGGTTAAGAGTTTGGCCGTTAACCAAAAGGTTGGCAGTTTGAATCCACCAGGTGCTCCTTGGAAGCCTATGGAGCAGTTCTACTCTGTCCTATAGGATCACTATGAGTCAGAATCGACTCGACAGCAATGGGTTATTATAACCTTATGGGACCATGGATGTATACTTGGTTGGATGGTGCCAGAAGGTACATTATGTGGCACATGACTGTAATTATATATTTGTTTGTTGGTTTACTAGTTCTTCAAGTGCAGGGACTGGGTCTTTTTTAAATTTAACTATCAATATATCTCCATTACCCATCACATAATATGTTTTTACTAAGTATATGTTGAAGAATAAATGAACCAAATCAAATTCATGTTTACTGACTCTTCCACAAGATGTCCAGAATTTAGCAGTTCTCTAGTTTAAATCTGAGCTATGCCAGTCACTAGGTTCAGATATGTCTCCGTATGTCTTATCCTTTGGAGGAGGCTGACAATGACAGGTACATAGGTGTATATTTCAGTGAGTGGGGAGGGAAGAGGAATGGGAGGAAGTGAAATGGAAACCTGGCCACAAAGCCCACTGTGTCAAGCACCATGGTGAGAAGGAAACCGCAGGCAGGAACTGAAGAACTTGTTTCCATGAGAGCTGTCTGAGACATGAGGACACATAAGGTGTTTAACATAGGTAGAGGTGAGACAATTGTCCCATCGCTCCCAGAGACATTTTAGTACCTTAAGAGTTGGCATCTTTGGGACACTGGGTGCATGTGCTATGGACATGAATATTCTCATTAGAGTATAGTATCAGTGATAGAAGAGACACATTCCATGAAGTGGACATTAAGGGAAGGGTAGCAGTGAAGAAGATTGTAGCAGAATGTGGATCTCACAGACTGGCTCCTGATCCCAAGAGATACCCTTTGCTTGCTCCCACATATAAGTAGGGGAAGCTTTGACACTTTTTAAGTAGGTGCAAGAAGGAGTCAGTAAGATATGGGTTATTTCTGCTTCTGTGACAGCATCTGTACTTACAGGTTCATGAGGCCTGGAGAGGCTAATGTTTCATTTCCTTTTATTTTTTATTGTACATTAGGTGAAGGTTTACAGAACAAATAGTTTCTCATTAAACAGTTGGTACACATACTATTTTATGACATTGGTTAAAAACTCCACGACATGTCAACCCTCTCCCTTCTCGACCTTTTTTTTTTTGTGAAAATATATGTAGCCAAAGATACACCATTTCAAAAATTTCTACATACACAGTTCAGTGACGTCGATTATGTTCTTCCAGTTGTGATGCTATTCTCACTTTAGATGAAGGTTTACAGAACAAAATAGTTTTTCATTGAACAGTACACATGTTGCCCTTGACAATGGTTAACAACCTCACTACATGTCAACACTGTCGTTACTCAACCTTGGGTTCCCTATCACCAGCTTTCCTGTCCCCTTCTGTCTTCTAGTCCTTGTCCCTGGACTACTGTGCCTGATTAGTCCTGTTTTGTTTTATGGGGCTGTCCAGTCCCTGGTTGAACGGTGAACCTTGGAAGTGACTTCACCACTGAGCTAAAAGGGTGTCTGGGACCATACTCTCAGGGTTTCTCCAGTCTCTTTCAGGCCAGTAAATCTGGTCTTTCTGTGTGTGTGTGTGTGTTAGAATTTTGTTCTACATCCTTCTCCAGCTCTGTCCAGAACCCTCTGTTATGATCACGGTCAGAGCAGTCAGTGGTGGTAGCTGGGCACCATCTAGCTGTATTGGACTCAGTCTGGTGGAGGCCTTGGTAGCTGTGGTCCAATAGTCCTTTGGACTAATCTTTTCCTTGTATCTTGTTCTCTTCCTTCTCCCTTGCTCCCGAAGGGGTGAGACCAGTGGAGTATCCTAGATGGCTGCTCATAGGCTTTTAAGACCCCAGAAATGACTTACCAAGGTAGAATGTAGAACACTGTCTTTATAAACTGTGTTATGCCAATTGAGCTAGATGTTCCCCGAGACCATGGTCCCCACAGCCCTCTGCCCAGCAATTCAGTCCCTCAGGGAGTTTGGATGTGTCTATGGAGCTTCCATGACATTTCCTTGTACAAGTTGTGCTGGTTTCCCCAGTATTGTGTCCTGTCTCACCCTTCACCAAAGATACCACTTATCTATTGCCTATTTAGTATTTCCCCCCACCCCTCCCATCCCTCATAACCAATGAAGATTGTTACTTTTTGTGCGTAAATATTTTCATGAGTTTTTACAATAGAGGTCTCATACAATATTTGTCCTCTTGTGATAGACTTATTTCACTCAGCATAATGTCCCCCAGTTTCATCCATGTTATGAGATGCTTCACAGATTCATCATTGTTCTTTATCGTTGTGTAATACTCCATTGTGTGTATGTACCCTAGTTTGTTTATCAATTCATCTGTTGAGGGGCATCTAGGTTGTTTCCATCTTTTTGCTATTGTGAACAATGCTGCCATGAACATGGGTGTGCATATGTCTATTCGAGTGACAGCTCTTATTTCTTTAGGATATTCCCAGAAGTGGGATTGCTAGATTGTATAGTATTTCTATTTCTAGCTAAGGAAGCACAGTATCATTTTCCAAAGTGGTTGTATCATCTTGCATTCCCACCAGCAGTGCAAAAGAGTTTCCATCTCACCGCAGCCCCTCCAACATTTGTCATTTCCAGTGTTTTTGATTCGTGCCAGTAAATGCCAGGGTGAGATGGTATCTCACTGTGGTTTTAATTTGCATTTCTCTAACGGCTAGTGAGTGCAAACATTTCCTCATGTGTCTGTTGGCCATTTGAATGTCTTTTTTGGTGAAGAGTCTGTTCATTTCCTTTGCCCATTTTTTAATAGGATTGTTTGTCTTTTTGTTGTAGAGGTGTTGGATTTTCTTGTAGATTATGGAGATTAGATCTTTGTCTGACTTGAACTGTTGAAAATTTTTTTCCCAGTCTGTAGGTTCTGTTTCTCTCTTTTGGTGAGGTCTTTTGAAGAGCATAGGCGTTTGATTTTTAGAAGATCCCAGTTATCTAGCTTATTTTCTGAGGTTTGTGTGTTGATGGTTATGGTTTGTATCCTGTTAATGCCGTGTATTAGGGCCTGTAGCAATTGTCCTATTTTTTCTTCTATGAAGTTTATAGTTTTTGGTTTTATATTTAGTTCTTTGATCCATTTTGAATTAGTTTTTGTATATGGTGAAATGTATGGGTCCTGTTTCATTGTTTTGCAGATGGATATCCAATTTTGCCAGCACCATTTGTTAAAAAGACTCTCTTTTCCCCATTTGATGGGCTTTGGGCCCTTGTCGAAGATCAGATGACCACAAGTGGATGGATTTACATCTGGGCTCTCAATTCTGTTCCATTGGTCAATGTTTCTGTTGTTGTACCAGTACCAGGCTGTTTTGACTACTGTAGCTGTATAGTAGGTTCTGAGATCAGGTAGTGTGCGTCCTCCTACTTTATTCTTCTTCTTCAATGGTGCTTTACTTCTTCAGGGCTTCTTCCCTTTCCATATAAAGTTAATGATTACTTTTTCCATCTCTTTGAAGAATGTTGTTGGTATTTGGATAGGGATTGCATTGTATTTGTAAATTGCTTTGGGTAGAATCGCCATTTTCACAATGTTGAGTCTGCCTATGCATGAGCATGGTAATTTTTTCCATTTATGTAGACCCCTTTGGGTTTCTTGCAGTAGTGTTTTGTAGTTTTATTTGTATAGGTCTTTTACATCCCTGGTTAGATTTATTCCTAACTTTTATTTTTGTAGGGGCTATTATAAATGGTACTGTTTTCTTGATTTCCTTTCCATTGTTCTCTTTATTGGTGTATAAGAATCCAACTGATTTTTGTGTGTTTATCTTGCATCCTGCTACTCTGCTGAATCTTTCTATTGGTTCCAGTAGATTTCTCTTGGAGTCTTTAGGGTTTTCTACGTATAGTATCATATCATCCACAAACAGGGACAGTTTTACTTCTTCATTACCAGTTTGGATGTCCATTATTTCTTTTTCTTGCCTTATTGCTCTAGCTAGGACTTCTAGCACAATGTCAAATGGGAGTGGTGATAAAGGACATCCTTGTCTTGCTCCTGTTCTCATGGGGAATGTTTTCAGCCTCTCTCCATTAAGAATGATGTTGGCCATTGGTTTTGCATATATGCCCTTTATTATGTTGAGAAATTTCCCTTCCATAGCTATTTTATTGAGAGTTTTTATCAGGAATGGGTGTTGGACTTTGTCGAATGCCTTTTCTGCGTCAATTGAGATGATCATGTGATTCTTTTCTTTCATTTGATTTATGTGGTGGATTACGTTGATTGATTTTCTAATGTTGAACCATCCTTGCAGACCTGGTATGAATCCTACTTGGTTGTGGTGTATTATTTTTTTGATATTATGCTGAATTCTATTGACTAGAATTTTGTTGAGAATTTTTGCATCTATATTCATGAGAGATATTGGTCTGTAATTTTCTTTTTTGTGGTGTCTTTGCCTGGTTTTGGTATCAGTGTTATTCTGCCTTCATAGAATGAGTTTGGAAGTGTTGCTTCCTTTTCTATGCTCTGAAATAGTTTCAATAGTACTGGTAAAAGCTCTTCTATGAATGTTTTGTAAAATTCTCCCGTGAAGCCATCTGGGCCAGGGTTTTTTTTTGTTGGGAGTTTTCTTTTTCTTTTTTTTTTTTTTAATTACCTTTTCAATCTCTTCTCTTGTCATGGGTCTGTTCAGATTTTCAATATCACTTTGTTGTAGTTTGGGTAGGTAGTGTGTTTCTAGAAACTTATTCATTTCCTCTAGGTTTTCACATCTGTTGGAGTATAGTTTTTCATAATATTCTGTTATGATCCCTTTTATTTCAGTTGGGTCTATTGTAATGTCGCCCATTTCATTTCTTATTTGGGTTATTTGCATCCTCTCCTGTTTTTCTTTTGTCAGTTTGGCCAGTGGTTTGTCGATTTTGTTGATCTTTTCAAAGAACCCATTTTTGTTCTTGTTGATTCTTTCTCTTGATTTTCTATTCTATATTTCATTTATTTCTGCTCTCATCTTTATTATTGCCCTTCTTCTGGTGACTGTGGGCTTTTTTTTGCTGTTCTCTTTCTACTTGTTTGAGACGTGTGGTTAATGTTTTGATTTTGTCCCTTCTTTTTTGATATGTGCATCTATTGGTATAAATTGTCCTCTGAGGACTGCCTTTGCTGTGTCCCAAAGGTTTTGGTATGATGTGTTTTCAATCTCCCTTGATTTTAGGAATTTTTTGATTCCATTTCTGATTTCTTGTATTACCCAGTGCTTTGTAAGCAGGATGTTATTCAGTTTCCATGTAATTGATTTTTTTTCCTTGCTCTTCCTGTTGATAATTTCTACCTTGATGGCATTGTGGTCAGAGAAGATACTTTGTATTATCTCAACCTTTTGGATACTGTTGAGGATTGCTCTGTGGCCTAAGATGTGGTCTATTCTGGAGAATGTTCTGTGTGCATTGGAAAAGAATGTGTATTTTGCAGCTGTTAGATGGAGTGTTCTATATATGTCTAGGAGGTCAATTTGACTGATAGTGCCCTTTAGGTCTTCTGTATCTTTGCTGAGTTTCTTTTTAGATGCTCTGTCCTTTACTGAGAGTGGTGTGTTGAAGTCTGTTTTATCTGAGATTAGTATTGCCACTCCTGCTCTTTTTTGGTAGTTGTTATCTTGATATATTTTTTTCCAACTTCTGATTTTTAATAAATTCACATCTTTGTTTCTAAGGTGTGTCTCTTGTAGACAGCATGTTGATGGATCCTGTTTTTTTATCCATTCTGTCACTCTTCCCTCTTTGTATGCGTGCATTGAGGCCATTTACATTCAGTGTAATTATTGATAGATGTGAGTTTATTGCTGTCATTTTGTAGTGGTTTTTTTTGTGGTGCTGAAGTTTTCTTTGTTCCTCTTACTCTCCTGTGCTGAATTCCTTTTGTTTGTGGATTTTTTTTCATTTCTTTTGTTTTTGTATGTTTTGTTTTTACTGAGACTTTATGTTTTTCCTCTTTATTTTTATGAGTAGGTTTGTTAACTTTCTTTGTGGTTACCGTGAAATTTACCCTTATCTTTCTAAGTTTGAAGCAGTGTATGATTACTTGGTATTGCCTTGCCTTCCTCTCCATTTGAAGGTTGTATACCTATACCATTTATTCCCTATTTTATTGTTTTGATGTTGTTGTCATTTACAGATTAACTGCTTTGATTCCCTGTTGTATTTCTTCTGGTTTTGGACAGTCCTTGAGAGTTCATTTCCTAGATTGGTATCTGGCTGGTACAATCCTGCATCCTAGATTCAGCCTATTAGCAGAAGTTGTTTTCTCTCAGATCAAAGGACTCCCTTTAATAATTCTTGTGAGTTTGGATTAGTTCTTACATATTGCCTTAATTTCTGTTTATCTGGAAATGTCCTAATTTCACCATCATATGTGAACGAGAGCTTTGCAGGATATATTATTCTTGGCTGGCAATTTTTCCTTTCAAGGGTTTATGTATGTCATCCCACTGCTTTCTTGGCTAATAATCTGAGCTTAGTTGTATTGTTTTTCCTGTTTGTGACTTCTTTTTTTTCACGAGTTGCTCTCAGGATTCTTTGTTTGTCTTTGGTTTTGGTGAGTGTGATTATGATATGATTTGTTGATTTTCTTTTGGGGTCTATCCTATATGGGGCTTGCTGAGCTTCTTGGATCACCAGCTGTTCATCTTTCATGATATTGAGGAAGTTTTCTGTCAGCAATTCTTCCATGATCGTCTCTGTGTTTTCTGTTTTCTTCCCCTTTTCTGGAACTCTGATCACTCACAAATTTTTGCTGTTGATTGTATCCCACATAACTCTCAGGGTCTCTTCATTTTTCCTCATTCTTTTTTCTGATTTGTCTTCAAACAGAGTTGTATCCAACTGTTTATCATCAATTTCGCTGATACTGTCTTCCACCGCCTCAAATCTGCTCCTCAGCCCTTCTATGACACTGTCCATTTCTGAAATCTTGTTGTTTATGTTTTGGAATTCTAATTGTTGTTTTTGTATAATTTTTAGTTGTGAATTTATTTTGGCATTTTGTTCCTGCATTATTTTCCTGAATTCTTCCATTTTTTTGTCTGTAGTTTCCGTGAATTTGTCTGCCTTTTCCATGAATTTGTCTATTTTGTCCTCATTTTTGTCTGCTTTTTCCTTCAATTCTTGGATAATTCTGAACATTAGAGTTTTGAATTAGAGAATTTTCTAGTGCCTTTTCTTCTGTTGGAAAGTCATCTGGTGTTTTATTTTGGATGTCTACTGGAACCTTCCTGTCCTATTTTTGTAAATGTTTTCATATTGTCTGCTGTCTTTGGGGCATTCAGTCGTTATTATTATTGTTTATTGATTGTAGATTCGTTTGTTTCATCATTTTTAAAAAAAATTTGGTTATGTCTCAGCAGGCGGGCTGTGTGTTTTTTGTTGTTTGCTTGTCTGTGGGCATGATACTTTTTGCCTCCTTCTCCAACTGGCAGGGTCATTCACTCAGATATGGTACAGCAGGGCAGGTCTAGCTGAAGAGGAGTTGATGGGATGGGTTGTTTGTTGCACTTACTACAGCCACCAGGGTGGGTTGGGAATCCATGCAGTGCAGGTTCCGGTAGGCCTTGCCTGTGCTGCTTGGTGGTGTGATGTTAAGTGCTCGGTGTGGGTAGGCAGGATGAAGGGGGTAGATTGTGATGTGTGGAGCTAAGATGGTATGTGAGAGAGGAGAGAGGAACAGGAGCCAAAAACATAGAAACAAAGAAGACTGCTAGGGGAGCTTGCTGTTGGAGTGGAGAGATGAGAGACTATGAAATGGAGAAAAACAAAAAGGGAAAGAAGAAGAAAAAAATAAAACAATGAATAAATAAAAATTAGAAAGAAAAATAAAGCTCCCAGGGATCCCACCAGTGTGGCTACGAGGTCTGGGAAAGTTCTTCCCAGGTGTTGAAACACAGCCTGGCTAGAAGACGTAGAGTTGTCACTCAGTGCCAGGTATTCAGGTGACAGGAAGTGAAGGAAGGTATAGAGAGTTGAAAAACTGAATGATGAAGAAAGACAAGAAGGGAAAAAGAAGGAAAACAAAGCAAAACAAATTAAAAAAAAAAAAAAGAACAAGAAAACCCCCCCAAAGAAACAGAAAGAAAAAAAAAAAAACCCACAAAAAAAGAAATGCCCTAGGGATCCCTCTGTGCTGAGGGGTAGGTCCCAAGCCGCACAGCACTGCCCAGCCAGAATGGGCTCCCAACTCGAGAAAAGAAAAAGAAAACAAACAAACAATTCAAAACAAACAAACAAAAGCCCTGGGATCTCACCAACGTGGCAGCACGGACTGGGAAGCAGTTCCACACTTGAGCGGAGCTCTACAGTCCCTCAGGAAGAAGCAAAGATGGCGCACGGATCCAGGTATTTGAGTGAAAGGAGGGGGAGGTGGTAAGAAGTAAGGAAGAAATCAAAAGAAGCAGAAAAAAGCAACACCAGCAGTGAACAAATGGCTCTCAGGGAGTCGTCCAGTGTGGGCAGGTGGAATCCAAGCAGCCAGTGCTTCCCGGCCAAGAGGCTGTGGCCAAGGGAAGCAGAGGAGGCCAAGTGGGGGTGAAGAAGGGTGGGGGGTGGGAAAGCGTGTATTGCTGTTTACTGGTTGTTCTGTCTCCTGCTGGAAGCTCCGTGAAGCTGCTTTCTCATACCCCTTATTTGGCGGTCTCTGATAGAAGTCCAAGATGGCTGATCCGTGCTGCATTAACTGATAGGGGACATCTGCATGTATGTCTCCTCACTCTCTGTTCTCTGTCAGTTTCTTATTCCATTTGGTGCTTGGCTGAGTTCTTTATCTCTTCATTTGATGTTTAGGATTTCAGGATTGCTGTTTTCTCTCTTTGGCTTAGTGTTTTTGATCTTTGCAGTGGAAGAAAGGCATGGTGCTTCTGCCTAGAGTGCCATGTTGCCAGAAGTCCTCTTAGGTTTCATTTCTGATAGGAAATTTATATACCTTGCTAGTGTATTACCTGGCAACCTTTAGTTAATATGGCCAACCAACATCATTGACTGGATCTAATTGTGTCTCAGATGTGTATGTCTGGTTAAAAAGAAGTTCTGGGCCAGAAATTGCATGAATCAAAGCAAATCCATTCCTAATTCTCCATGTGCATTTCCTGAAATGTGAATAATTCTCCTCCATTCTTATGCAGAGACCACAGATTGAGTGTGAAATCCTATCCTAGCTGGGAAGCTCCAGGAGGGCAAGGTTTGCATCCCATTCATTTCTGTATTCTCTATGCCTAGCCTCATGTCTGGCACATAGGAGATGCTTAGAAAATATTTGTTGAATAAAGTTTTATTTGACTTAATAACCAGCACAGAGTAGAGTACATGTAAGTTGAATGTTGGAAGAAAATAATTATTTGCATGAAATTAGAGAAACAAAAGCAGGTGAAGGATTTAACAGATCTCACGATGCCGGGTTTCTGAATCCTTTTTAAAATAAATTAATTTCCCTACCTCTCTTTTCATTCTAACAGCTGCTACTCTGACTTCCTCTTATCTATGACTTTGAAGACTCCATGCTACCTGTCACCTGGGGTTTTGTCAGCAGGCAGTGCAGCCCATGCAGGGAACATTCTGACACGTGTCCGATGCCTTTTGCCTCTAAGTGCCATTCCTCATGCAGAGTATTTTATGTTTAAATTGAATTGTGTAGGACATAACTCACTGAGGTTTGTAGACAGAAATTACTGGCTAGGAGGCAGGAATAACCCCTAATACTGCTTAACTTCCATCTGCACCTTTCCCATCTGCTCTCAACTGGAACCTTATGGGCTGCCAGCTTCTAACTGATGCCCTGACGTCTATAATTAAGATAATTGCTGGAAAGAGTAGGGGCTGAAATAACTACACAAAAAACTCCTTAGGTTTCTGTGCCCTCATTGAGCCTCTAGTATCAGAATAAGAACGGCATCGGTCTCCTGCCAAAATTTTAACAGTGTCATTTTGCCAACAATTTTTGTCACTGGGAAGAACATTCTTGGCTGTATGCTCCATGGGAATGGAGCACACATGAGTGGTCCTCCCAGAAGGAAAACACCATTAGAGGTTGACCCAAAAATCAGTGATGGACTGGGAGCTGGTCTTATTTTCTTCCCAAAGATGTTAGTATCCAGGCAGTGATGGATACTAAGTTACAGGTGTCAAGCCTCACTCTGAGCCAAGGCTTTGATGAAGACTTTTTTATCCTCAGTGTTACAGTTTCCTGGTTTATTAAAATTGAAAGTTCTCTGTTATATTTTTAGTTCTATTTATGTTTTAAGTAAGAATACCATCATGTAAGACATTCCTTAACGAAGATATATAAATTAATCCAACAATTCATTTGTCCACTTCACATATTTTTTGAGAGCCTCTATGTGACAGACCCTCTTCTATGACAGCTCTGGGATATATGGTTGAATAGATCTTCAAATAGTTCAGAGTGCTTCAACTCAAGCTTTATTTCATGAGTGTTAAGTTTCCATTGTTTTAAGAGTATGGAAGCTCTAAAATGGCAGGATCTTACACCGTAGTGGGGTTTTTGGTTTTGTTTTTTTATTGTTTGCTATTCCTGTAGAAGCATCAACTCAATTATTTCTTAAGGTTTTTCTTCTCCTCTCCTCTTTTATTCTTCCTTTCTCTTTCTGTCTCACTTGCTTCTTTATGGCAGTTCTAGTCTAAATGTTACAAACAAATAAAAGACCAAGTGATTGACAACATAATAACAGACAATTGAGACCTTTGAGATATCACTAAGAAGTAGAAATAGAGGAAGCTAAAGGCATAAATGCACCACTGCCTGAGAAAGAGAGCTCTGCCTACATCTACCTGCACTTGTTCCTTTTTTTTTTTTTAAGCAGTTTAGTGACCTGTACATTCAGAAAGCATTAGTGATATCCTTATTGTATTAACTAAGTGACAGATGGTCTCGGTGATGAGGCAGCCATTAAGTGAACAGGCCATCAGATTCTTCCTTTCTAAGATTCTCCTATCTTAAATCTAAGTGCCAGTTAACATCTACAGACACGTGCATTTGTCTTGACAGAGAGCATGTTACACGAGAAGACAGGTTGACAGGGACCTGGCCTGACTTTATTTGTAGGAGATGTCTGTCTTGTGTAGACCTCTCCTGAGGTGGGCGGAAGCAGCATTGCCACAATTTACAACATCTATTGACTCTGAGAAACCTCTAAACCATCCCTGACTACCACCAGTGATAGGCAAAAACATTGTGTCCTGACTTCTAATTCCAAGACATCATCCTTTTCCACTCAAAACACATTCATTTGGTCCCCTTATTACCCCTGAAGTCCATCCACAAGGCTGGTCAATTGCTTTGGAGGAAGATGAGCTGCAGGATGCTAGGCTGTGGTGTTTAACTTCAGAGGAGACATGACCTGTAAAGGAAAAGGAGTCCTGAGGGCAATGAATTCAACCACTCTGTTAGCCCAAAGGGACCCAGAAGCTCTGCCTCCTCCTCTGCTTGCAAGACGTTGTCCAGATCCATATCTCCCGTGCTGTCTTCGCGGACTTGAGTTTTGAAGGCCCTGCGACAACACTGACTCAGCAGAAATGAAGCCGGGTTTGTGGACACTATTTGTGATTCTTGGCTACATTTATATTTCTTTATGATCCTGTATTTCTTTTGTATCTGTCTTCTTGTCCCCATTTAGTTTGCATGCTACTCCAGGGTTGGAGTTGTCTTATGTTTTCATATTTTAATAAATACTAAGAATTTACCAAGTGTCAGGCTCAAGGGGAAAAATGAATCAGTTCCTGTCAATTTTCTTATTGTATTAATTTACTTGTTCATTTGTCATTCATTCCGTCAACAAGTATTTATTGCACATCTACTTTATGCCACATGTTGCAGGCATGGAAATACAGCAGTGAACAAAACATACAACATTTCTTATTGTAATATTCTAGAAGGGGGAGATAAACAAGAAACACACAAGATGTCATATGGGGATAGGTGCTTTGGAGAAAAAGACTGTAGGCATGGGAAGGTTGCAATTTTAAACGAGGTGATCAGAGAAGGTCTTTCTGAGAAGGTGATACTTGAGCTCAAAAGTTGAATAAATAACTGCGTTATTTTCATTTCCCCTTCTGCCTGGAATGTCCTTACCCCCAACCTCCATGGCAATTCGTATCCTACCCTCCCTACAAAACCAAGTTTAATAGTTGCCAGATTTAGCAAATAAAAATACTGCATGAGGCGGCCTTGTACTAAAAAATTATTGGTTGCTTATCTGAAATTCAAATTTAACTGGGAGTTCTGTGTTTTATCTGGCAACCCTAGCACCGCAATGGCACCTCCTTCAAGCTGGAAACAGTCCATTTCTCTCTCTCTTTAATTGTGGTAAATATATATGTAACAAAACATCTGCCATTTCAATATTATTCACTGCCAGGCCATCCTCTTCCTCTCTTAAGACACTAGTCTCACAGTTATGTAGAGACATAACTATGTAGTATCACCCCTCCTATACTGTAAGCACATTGAAGTCAAACCTTACTTGATGCATCTCTTTTTCTCCACAACATGTAGTAGAAAACTGGCAATAAGTAGCTGCACATATATTTGTTTAACAGATGTAGAGGATGTTTATATAGACCTTGAGATGAGAATGTATTCTAAAATAGGCAAGGTCTTCAGGGCTACAGACGTTTACCTGAAGGCAGAATTATCTGCCACCAAAAGTTTATTTCCCACAATACTAAGTAGGCTCTTAAGTGTCTCAATCATCTGCTCTAGTATTCTCTTCTGCATAGGTTACACTTGCCTAGTCCATAGTGTTTAGGCTGCTCTTGCACAAAGTGGACACTCATGTAGTCGCTCACTGACTCCCAATGCTGGGTGCAGCTAGATACCCAGATAGATGCTCTGCGACTGATATGAATCCCCAAGGTAGTCTGAAAATCCCAGCCTTTAAGGTCTCATCTCAAACCACAAGGACCTTGATCTGGTTGTAATTAGACAGTTCTTTAAAGATCATTTTGTGCTCAGCTACTAACTGAAAGATTGGTGATTTGAACACACCCTGAGGTGCCTCGAAAGAAAGCCCTGGTGATCTGTTTCTGAAAGGTCACAGCCTTGAAAACCCTGTGAAGTGCAGTTCTGCTCTGCAACAAATGGGGTTACCATGAGTCAGAATTGACTCAATGGGAACTGGTTTGATTTTTGGTTTTAAGGGCCATTTAGTCCAAACTTCTTGTCATTTGTTGGGCTCCACTCTGTATTGTTTTTACCCAGTTCTTTGTCAGATCTTAGTTCTTAGGTGCCAAGTATTTCTAATGATATGAGCCCCTTGACTTTCCCACTATTCCTTATACACAATTTTCAGTCCCTTTCCCCAAATCCTTCATAATTCTTGTCTTCCCTGAGTGCTGAGTCTCCGGAGGGCTCTACTGGGCAGGCCAGATCAGGTTTCCACCCTAGTCCCTTCTACAAGTGTTCCTGGGGCAACTTCCTTTGCTCAGTGGCAGCTATCTGCTTTCTATTTCATAGAAATTTGTTAAAATCCATCCTCCTCTGATAGCTTTCATCCTCTTGTTTCTTGCTGTAGACTTATACTTTTAAAAAATGTCTTCTGTTTTTTCTTTTTTTAAGGTGCTCCTTGGAGGGAGAGGAATTAATCATGCAAGTCCTGTTTCCATCTGTCAGAAGTCCTCATTGCAATCTTAAATACTCCGTGAAGCCCCTTTTGCCCTAAAATATTTCTTAAACCAATGAAATCCAGTTGTGATATTCTGGCTGTTTGGGCGTAATGACACTTCTTTAGCAAAGCATTATAAATTATGCAATATTCAGGGGTGTGTAGGACTTCTGTCATACCAGTTTGTGAGAGTTGACTCTGTGCATCTCTTTGGAACTCTGCCACGTTAGTTGCATGATAATGTTCTTGGTTAGGGACCAATTCTGAGAACCAGTAGTAGAGCAGAGGTTCTCAAAATTTATCATACATAGGAATCACCTGGGAATTTTGTTAAACTGTAGATTCTAAGTCAGTGTATAAGTCAGCAAGGGTTCGGACTAGAACGAACTGGTTAGAACTGGTTGAAAGTCAGGGAGCAGGGTCTGAGAAAGCATGGCAAGATTCAAGACAAGGAGTTTTCAACTGTAGAAAATCAGGTCATAAAGGCCCAGAGCACAGCAAAGTCCAAATGAGCTGTTTGGAGAGAGGCCGTTGCTAAATGGGAACAGGAGAGAGTGCCAAAGCCAACCTCAAAATTAGCTGGGGGTTTAGAGAATGAACAATGACAGTGCTTGATGCAGGGGCAGAAAATTTGCTTTTTCTTTCTGGAAGAAGCTAACTTTGCTGGAGATGGGGTGAATCATTTATTTTTCACCCTCTTTCTCCCCACCAACAGTGACCTGACAACTATGCTCAAATACCAGAAACAGCAGCAAGGGCAAACACCTGCTGACGCTGCTAATTACCAAACACCCCCCAGGATGAGGGCCATGGTTTAACACCTGGGCAGAGGTAGCTGACTCTGTTAGAACTGGGGAATGCTGGCTTTGCAGTTATGGCAGATACCTGGATCATTAATCAAAGAAATAGTTTTCGGTACCTGGGAAGCAGGGCCAGAGAGTCTTTTACTTTTGATTAGTGGGTGTTTGTTACAAAAAGAGCATAAACAGATTTCCTTAACTTTTCTGTAGCAGAGAACCTTGACACATTGAAAAAGCCTGATGTGAACTCATCTGTATTTAGGTAAAATTTGTTGCCTGAAACATTAATGAAAGATGTACTCACCAGGTTGCCTCCTCTATAAATGACTTTAGTTCTTCTATATGATCAGATTGTGCATCTGTTTATTTTTAAACCCAGGCTATTTGATAATAGATTGTGGTCAATGTAGTGACTGTTAATACGCTCTTGGGGAACACTAACAATTTTCCTTTCCTTCTTACTATGTCCTGAAGCCTTTTCAATATTTCTAACTTATTTATTGTTGGAGGAATAATAATGACAAATGCTTTTTGAGTATTTTTTAAATATGATTGAGCCAGGCAACGTGTTACGGGCTCCATAAAAATCATCTTATTTAAATTCTTAAAACAACTCTTTATGAGGAAGGACATTCCTTTTACCCTCCTCCACATACACACATCCACTTTACAGATGAGAAAACTGAGGCTTAAAAGGTTATGAGATTTGACTAAAGTCTTGCCTCTTTCCACCTGACTGGCCTGCTTGCCTATTTTGATGCTTTTGAGGTCATCCCGGGGGTAACGTGCACTATGCGGGCTACGTCTTTGTACGTATGTCAGGGTGGAGCTATTCTGACATTCCTCCAATTTTGACTGTCTGTAACCCCTCAAGTTCTTTTGTCACTCAGCTGATTTATGACCAGGGTCTCCTCTGTCTTCCTGGGGCCATGGGCCAGGCACGTGGTCTACATATGTCTTTTAGGAAGACAACTAATATTCAGTTCTCTGGAGCAAACACTATCAACATGCACAGAGAAATCAT
Organism: Dugong dugon; assembly: GCA_030035585.1. Taxonomy (NCBI): domain Eukaryota; kingdom Metazoa; phylum Chordata; class Mammalia; order Sirenia; family Dugongidae; genus Dugong; species Dugong dugon. The sequence continues at coordinate 48,099,364 of CM057480.1, read as the reverse complement.
ATCAAGATTGGACTTGGATTTAGAGGTTAAATGAAGTCATGGTTTTTCTGCTTTCATGCATATATTCATTTATTATGCTGTACAGGGTCACTATGAGTCGAAATTGACTAGACAGCAACGGGTTTGGTTTTGGTGTTGTAAGTGTTAATAATTTGCTATTTGTCTGCATTGCAGATGCTTATGGGATTTTTTTAAAAAGTTATTTTAGAATAAAGAACAATGGGAAAACCCGTTTCTTCCATTCATGAACCTGAATATAATTTCCACTTTCAAGATAATGTAAAAGGAAGTATATTTCATCTAGACACCATGGCTAGAAAACAAAAACAACAATACCAGCCCATTAAAAATAATTAATCTTCCTATGAGTAGTGTCTCTATTGCAGGTACAATCCAAAAGGAACCTTGGTTATTTATCTGCTCCCATTTGGGGAGGTAACTAGAGTTAAGATTTCCTTAGAGCAAGTGCTAATCACACAACTTTAAATTTATTCAAAAATTTAAAAATCAACATGAAACTCTCATTTTAGGAAATATTTGGGACTTATTTAAACCTCTTTGTATTCACTGGGGTTGAAGAGATTTAAAACCAAGGTAAGACAAATTGCACTGAGCAGTGCTTCCCTAAAGTGGGCCAAGACCACCTATGTTAGAATTACATGGGCTGTCTGTTATCAATGCAGGTTTCTAGGCCTCAGGCTTGACACAATGGCTGCAACGATGGGCTCAAGCATAGCAACGATTGTGAGGATGGCTTCTGACCGGGCAGTGATTCGTTCTGTTGTACATAGGGTCACTATGAGTTGGAACCAACTCCATGGCACCTAACAACAACAACAAGTCCTCAGTCAGGCCTATTGAATCAGAAGTTTTGTTTTTAAGGCTCAGGAATATGAATTTTAAGAAGTTTTTCCAATTTATTTTATTTTTTATTAACCCACACTACTGTTTGAGGGCTACTGGAGTAGAGAAAATATTTATTGTCTGACAAGCTTGAATTTGGCTCTGTCATTTCCTAGTTGTATGTCCTTGAGCAAATTGCTTGACTTCTTGATGTTCTAGTTTCCTCATCTACGAAACGGGAATAATAGTATTTCCCTGAAAAGGGTATATGTCATGTATAAAAACCACTGGTACAGTAACTGGCATATTGAAAACACTTAACACATAACAGCTATTATTATTATTTATGCATCATCATGGTGAAAGTCTTCCCACCAATAGAACTGAAATTCACAAAATCTATCATTTAATGCTTTCTGTCAATTAACTTTTCAAAGGATTACTGGAAGTGGAAAGAAGAAATTGATTGAATGGATGAATGAGTCACTGGGAAAAGTCTTCCTTGAGTCACCTCAGGCTTGAGAGGTGCTCTCTCCCAGGGCAGTGGTCACTAAACCTCAGAAACCCTCAGAAACTCATGGCATGTTTGTTATACATACAGATTCTGAGGCTCCACATCAGGCTGGCCAATCGTATCTTTGGGGCAGGGAACAACAACCTGCATATATAATAAGCTCCTAAGATGATTCTTAAGGAGCCTGGTATACAGTGGTTAAGCTCTTGGCTGCTAACCAAATGGTGAATGGTTTGAACCCACTAGCCGCTCCCTGGAAGAAAGATGTGGCAGTTTGCTTCCATAAAAATTACAGGCTTGGAAACCTCATGGGGCAGTTCTACTCTGTCCAGTAGGGTTGTTATGAGTCGGAATCGACTTGATGGTAATGGGTTTGGTTTTTGGTGTGCTTATTCTTAGGAAGCCAACCAGAATTTTGATCATAGACCAACTTTGGGGAAGCAAAACCCAGAGAGCCTAAGTCTTTGATCTTCCTGATAATTGTATCTATCACCCTTTTCTTCCTTCCAATTAAACCCAGGGAATATTATTTCTAGTAGATAGCAATAATACTAATAACAGTAGTAGTAGTAGTAATTTAAAAAAAATCTATTGCCATGGATTTGATTCCAATTCATGGCGACCCCATGTATTATATAGTAGAACTGTTCCATAGGCTGTAATCTTTAAGGAAGCAGATATCCAGGACTTTCTTCTGTGGCACTGCTGGGTGGGTTCAAATTGGTTCAAATCTCCAAACTTTAGGTTAGTAATTGAGTGTAAACAGTGCCACCCAACAGCTAATATTTATTGACCCCTTTCTATGAGCGACTATTCTAAACTTTAAATGCATTAACTCTTTAATCCTCACAGCAATACTCAAAATATCATAATTATCTACGTTTTACATGTGCAGAAACTGAGGTATAGCTACTAAGTGCAGAGCCTGGAGTGTGTTCTTACCCACTAGGCTACACTGCATCTCTCTGCATAACTGAAGAGGTGAATTTGAAAATGGACAAAGACACAACTTAAAAAATTATTCACTGTGCTTTTCCAAAATGAGAGGGCTCTATCTTTCCAGTTTAAATAAATCTCAGGTTTTGCTATGCGGGAGGAGGGGGCAGCTCTGGAGCTAGGTCTGCCCTCTGGGAAGGTTGGTGTGGGGATGAGAGGCCTGGCCCACTGCACTTGTGTCCTGGAGCCATCCCCTCAGGTCGCTTGCACTGGATTGCAGTTAGAGGCCCTCTTCCCAGCTCTCTGTGACACGCTGGTGCAGAGCAGGAATCCCATGTCGGCATCTAGTCTACACTGTGTTCAGTCCCTAAGCATGACTGTGAGCTGAGAGAAGCTAGTCTCCAAGGCTGTGCACCTACTCCTGTTGGGAAAGGCAAGGATCTTCCTGCTGGGAATTCCCTGGAGCTCACCCAGGAGGCCTTCAGGAGCCCTTTTCTTTGCTCTAGGGTCCAAGGCTTCAGTCTGGTTTCCAATTTTTTTATTTTAAGTGTCTCTCCCTTCAAGACTGGCCAGTATTTCCACCTTCAGTGTCCCTGAAGATAAGCATGCAAGCTCTTTTCATTATAACAGTTTGATTAATAATTGCTAGAGGCAACTAAGAAATGGCAGCATCCAAACCTTATGAACAAAGCCACATTACAAAGGGGACGAGAATTTCAGTGTTTTCAACACAGTTATTGTACCTAGGACTGTTCTGGGCTCCCTTTATCATGTGCTCCCCAAATTAAGTTCTCCGTTTTTATTCATTTATTCATCCAATCCATCAGTCTTCAGATGCTCTGGGAAAGTGGTTCTGCAACTTGAGTGTTCAACAGACTCTCCGGGAGGGCTCGTTATAACAGACTTCCGTGCCAACTCCCAGAGTAGGCATTGCAGGTCCAAGGGCCATACTTTGAGAACTACTTCTCTAGTAAACCCAGACCTAAAGAGGTAACTCATGCTGAAACATTAATTGTTTCAAGGCAGGGTTGCCAGATAAAATACAGAACGTCCAGTTAAATTTGAATTTCATATCAGCAACAAGTAAGTTTATAGTATGTTTTGGTGCATACTTATATTAAAAAATTATTTGTTGTTTATCTGAAATTCAAATTTATTGGGTTATTTGGGTGCTCTGTATTTTTATCTGCTAAATCTGCCTACACTGTTTTAAGGGCATACTATCTGAGAGCCTCTTGACAGAATAATATCTATCACAGTGACTCAGGCTATATTCTCAGATATTTTCCTTCCACCACCTACATCTCAGGCTCCTATCAGGGATTTTCCAGTTCCAAGATGGGTCTTCCCTGACCCAAACATCTACTGAGATACACTTCTAGGATCTACCTGCTTGCTTAGTATTCTAGGACTCACTCTCTACTATAGTCCTCTGTAGCTCACTGTTGTCATAGATCTCTAGCAGAACATTCCCACTCTAGCTGAGTCTTTTAATAAGCTGTAATAATGAGGATTTCAGGCCAAGGTAGAGCAGAAGGTGGAACCTACATTGTAAACAGTCACCTTCTTAACTTTGCTGGTGATAAGACTGGCCAAGCCTGTGCACTAAGGAGGTCTCAGAGCAAGTTCAGAGAAGGGCATTGTGTCTATCTGGGAACAAGTAATCCTGGAATCTTTGCTATGGGAAATAATATTATTAATAGTGTTTAGTGAGTGTTGTTTCTAGACAAGTAAAGGATTGTAATTTGTGTTTAATTTTGAAATCCATTATTTCTGCTGTAGATGCATTTCTGAAGTTTGACAAGTTCAGTTGCTAGAATGTGTCAGCTTCAGAATGTATACTTGTTCCTAAAAGTAGCAGAAGGTTACTTTGACACTGACTATAATTTTAATAATAATGAGGCAGTGAAATTATAGAATGGAGATCAGGCTTATGAGTCTTAAATTTAGCTAGAGTTTAAGGTCCCAGCGTTCGTTCAAAAGGACCATCGTACTGGAACTCATACCTAAGCATCATTGTGGAGACTGCAGGGTTTAGGTCTTGTAATTTTCTGCAGATTTCTGGAGTGAATATTTAGGACATGATTCTCTCCTTTCAAATACGAATGATCTGATTCAAAGAGCAGTAATTCAAAGCATTTTTCCAGTAATGGGCAGTCCTATTTCTGGACACTAATAAAGCTAATTGAAACTCTCAGCCTTTTTTGACCCCCCTCTGAGGAATAGAGTCCTGTTAAGTATTTATATTACCATTCTAAAACCAATCCTTGTTTGAGAGGGAGATGTTAGAAGAGAATGCAATCAAAAACAAGAAGAAATGTCTGTAGCTGGGAAAATAGTGCTGTATTTATTTTCACATGTTATGGCCATCTATCCAGTGACTTTCCATAGTAATTCATCAATGAAAGAATAGTCAGATAATAAATGTGTCTGTTATTTGTGTGCAACAATGTTGTTACTAACCCACCATCAGAGGTGGTATGCATTTCAGTGTTTTTCCATTAGTCCTGATGTACTTGGGCAATATTACTCATAGGCTCTTGTCTCATCATACTGGTAATCAGTAGCAGGCATCTTCCAAGGAAATGGCTGAGATTTTCTGGTGTTTCCTGTAGTCAAAGAAAAGGACCAAATTTCTGCTCCTAAGGAGAAGTGAGTCCTATTCCCACCCCAATAGCATTGTGCTTTTGCACCACACAGCATGTGGCTGCAATGCTATATGGCAGCAGATGTGGATAGTGCAGATTTGGAGGGGTCAATAAAAGTCAAAGTTGAAAGGTAGCATACATTTTCCTACCAGGAAAGCCAATTGATCCTATTTCAGCCATATACTCTATGTGTTAACTAAAGGCCAAATCTTGTAGCAGGAAAACAGAAGTTGGTTAATGACTTCTCTGTTTACACTCCAAACCAGTAAGCTAATTTTTTGTTTGTTTATTTGGCTTAACAGATTGTGCTTTAATTACAAGTCATTAACCAGTCATTAATAAATGAAACAGTTTGGATTTTATAAATATTTTTGAATATCACACAACTCATTTAACATTTTAATATACAGAAATAATATGTTTTAGGTGAAATACGTGATATAACTGAGATCAAGTTATCTGTAGACAGTTCAGCCTTTCTGGACCAGCAGAGCAGTTAAGGAGTGCAGGGTGGGAGGTGGGGGGACTGGAGCCAGACTGCTTTCATTTCAGCTCCTGACTCTGCCATTTACTAGCGTGTGATCTTGGGCAAACTCCTAAGTTCTCCATGCCTCAGTTTCTTCATTAGTCAAATGGAGGTGATGGTAGTATCAACCTCATAGGGTTGTTTCCAGCATTAAATGAGATAATACATGTTGAGTGCCTAGCACAGACTGGGCACTCAAGAGATAGTAACTAAAAACATCATAAAGTCAAATAAGATTTAAACTCTGTCCTTAGCTATACCTAGAAGAATCTCTTATTAAATTTTGCAGTTATTGTATGAAGACTATATTGGCTCTCTAGTGAAATTTAACCAATGAATATTTCAATTTTGGAATAAATACATCTTTTACACTGATTAGGGATTCACTGGCTATCAACAGTAATGTATTAAGGGCATAGCAACATTTCCTCTTGTAAAAGCTCCTGTAAGTCCAGCCCACTTGTGGGCTTCTTTCAGTGTATTGAGAGCACCAACCCACTGACTTAACACCAGGAATTTTCATAGTCACTTTTCACCCCTGGCACATGGTACTTCAGGCAGCGTTTCAAAGTTCTTTTTCTTGATGTATAGTTTCTAGATCTATGGTTTGGGGATTTGGGCAGTAGCAGATAAGCCACAGGAACACCAGTGAATGGAAACAGCACTTTCTTCAATGCTGTGGTTTCTGTGGCCCTGGCTCCTCCACTGCAGGAGTCACAATGTGGTGGGGAGGGAGTCAGCAAGGTAGGTGAGGTGGCGTCAGTGGTCATCTGGGTGGTTAGACCACTAAACTGTAAACACTTAGCATCCATGATTTCCTGGCTGCAAAAATTTTCTTTGCTGTGGTCCCTAGTTTTCATGACCAGAGGCCCTAGAATCAACAGGATGGGGTGTGGGTAAGGAAGAGTGTAAGTTATGGGAACATGCAGAGCAGTGAGTCTTCTCTGTGCCCTATTTGCTCTCCTGCTTTGCTCTAGGGGAGTGCAAATGGTTAATGCACTGGGCTGCTAACCAAAAGGTTAGTGGTTTGAATCCACCTAGAGGCTCCTAGGAAGAAAGTCCTGGCGATCTACTTCTGAAAAATCAGCCACCTAAAACCTTATGGAGCACAGTTCTACTCTGACACACATTGGGTCACTGTGAGTTGGAGTCGACTCAATGGCAACTGGTGTTTTGCTCTAGAAATGGGGACTATTTTTGTTTGTTTTGGGCTTTGTTTGTTAACTGTTTTGATATTACTAATTGGAATGGGCACTCACCCCAACTCCAGTCTTTGTCTGTGGTCATAGATGAAAATTATGCCTTAGTGGCTATTGTTTCTATGGGAGACTCTGCACAAATATAAATGTCCTTAAAAATCACCTCTGCAAAAGCAAAATGCACATTTACTGGTTCAATTATTCTGTGAATTGATTTGATGAAATTGATTTCCATTTTATATCCTAAATGTTTTGCACAAGCAGTAAGAAGGGGATGGGAAGCATTGCATCACATCCAGCTCATGGATCTGGGGTTCCCACCATATTCCTGAAGGCACAGGTTTCTTGTGGCTCATATTGACTCGTCTTGTCACTTTTTGTTCAATTAGTTGCTGATGTTATCTCTTTTGACTCTTCCTGAAAGGATAACGAGGCTTGCTTTGTTTACCTTTTTACATACTAGCACATATCAAGTCATATTTGACAGAACAACCATTAAACCACCACTGATTTGTTAGTTGTTGGTACTGTGGATTGCATGTTGCTATGATGCTGGAAACTATGCCACTGGTATTTCAAATACCAGCAGGGTCACCCATGGTGGACAGGTTTCAACAGAGCTTCCAGAATAAGACAGACTAGAAAGAAAGGCCTGGCCATCTACTTCTGAAAATTAGCCAATAAAAACTTTATGGATCACAACAGAACATAGTCCAGCTTGCTTATTTTGGGCACAGCCTCAGGAGGGAGGAGAATATCATGCTTGGTGAAACAGAGGGCCAGTGAGGGCAAAGGAGACTCTAGATGAGATGGCTTGTCACAATAGCCACAACAATGAACTTGAACTTGTTGGCAATTGTGAAGACGATGCAGGACTGGGCAACATTTCGTTCTGTTGTAGATAATGTCGCCAGTCTACTTGACAGCAGCAATCCTATCTAGCTACCAGTATGGACCATTTCCAGATATGCTCTATATGCTGAGCTCTATTAGGGGTGCCACATATAAGTTACCTCATTTTGGTTTCTTCTCAGTGCTGCAGGGTATTTCTTCCATTCACAATTGGAGAGTCTGAAACTCAGGAAGTTTAAATAATGTGCTCAAAGTTAAACAACTAGTGAATGGTAGAACACATACTCAGAACTTTTTCAGTTCAACTCCAAAGTCCATGCTCCTTCACTAGGCTATGGTGACTAAAAACTTTACCTTTTGAGTATGGAACTGAACACTGTTTCTATATTATTTGTCTCTCTTTCCAGATAATGTTATCCTTCCTACACTCTCAGTTTCAACATTGCTCTGCCTCCTGCACACATCAAGATTTCTTTTTCTATATTTCAAGTATACAGTATTAAACCAGACTATTTTCAGAACAGTGCAAGGCACTGCAGGGAGTGCAAACATAAATGAGACATTGCAGATAACCTCAAGAGCTTCCATTTTAATGGGAAAAAGGATGAGCATGATAAGACCTGCACACAAATATCCATAATTTGAGGCAGAATAAAAGCACCATTATTGAGATGCAGCACACAATAGGAATTTACAAGAAAAAGCAGGCAAACACAGAAGTCCAACTTCTTTGGATCTTGGTTGAAGTTCGATGTTTTTGCTGAGGTGTTTATGGGAGGGGGAAGCAGAGAGAAAGGTTGCTGGCCACAATTGTATGGTTTAGGGTTAAGGACTGCCAGTTTGTACAAACAGCTTATTTTTGTTGTTGATTTTGTGTTTGGTTTGTAACTTTGGAGCCTCATGATTTACAGGGCTTTCTTGGCTACAATCTTTAAGGAAGCAGATCTCCAGGCCTGTTTCTTCCATGGTGCCGCTGGATAGGTTCAAACTGTCAACATTTTGGTTACCAGCTGAGTGCAAACAGCTTATTTTGGTGGAAAAGAACAATTGTCACAGAAGAGGATGTATGCGGGGGTGGGAGATGTAGACACTCCTTTTGTTTTTAAATTGATTTTTTTCCCCAGGCCCTGACAGTGACGATATCCTCTAACAAAGACTGGGGGAAAACCCCCACCCCTCTCACCACAATTATTTTTAATCTGATGACCAACAATTCATTCATTCAGTTTAATGCTAAACATGTGAAATTCATTGAGTTGGGATGTACCATGAGAACTGAAGCTTTTATTCTAGTAGAGAAAATAAGATGTCTATAAAAATAAATATCCCATGGTAGGAAGTGATAAAAATCATTAGAGAAAGGACAGAGAAATTATAGTATTTGAGAGGAGGAAGAGCTTATTTCCACTGGAGGGCTCAGGAAAGACTACATGAAGGAAGTGATAATTAATATTAAGAGCCAACCTCTAATAATTGCTAACCAGGTACCAGGTTAGTACCAGGACTTATTTAATTCTTGCAAAAACCTTATGAGGTAGCTACTATTATCCCCCTCCCCTCACCATTTATCTAGAAGGAGAAATCAAGGCATAGAGAGGTTAAATGACTTGCTAATAAGTGACTTGGAGTTTGACTCCAGAATCTGGCCGTTTAACCACCAAAAAAAAAGAAAAAAGAAAAACCAAACTTGTTACCGATGAGTCAATTCTAGCCACACAGTTCTATTTTCACCAGGCTGGGCCATGTTGGATGGATAGGGTGGCTTTCTTACACAGAATTAACAGATCAAGTAAAGAGACAGTGGCAGGAAAGGTGGGGAGAGTATGGGGAGTAAGACCATGACATTCAGGAAGTCTGGAGCATGAAGAGACATAATTGTAAATAATGAAAGGGAAGGTTAGAATGACACGTTAGAGTCTGGCCATGGAGGGCATAGAGTAGCTGTCTAAAGGTGTTGTACTTTGCTTTTTGTCATTTACAGTTTTTGCAAAGCCTCAGCACATGGCATAGAACTAACCTGGGAGCCATATACAAGAAGAATACACAGGTTGTTTAGGGGCAGGGAGACCACTTAGGAGGTTATGATCAATAACAGGGGAGCATGAATTAGGGTGATTGAAGTGAGGGTAACAATGAAGAAAAGCAAAATTGGAAGTGAAAGGTTACAAACGGAAGAGATGGAAGCGCAGAAATTGTGAGATAGATCTTAAGGCTTGAGAAAGAGAGGAGTCAAAAGACATGCTTGAGTATGAGTCAGGGTTGTTGAAAGGGTAACACAGATATGAAACCTGGAGGTTATGAGGCTCAATAGAAAATGATGGACTTAAAGTTATCAGTTAACTGTCTGACACCAAGTCTGATAATAAGTGGATATTTGACTCTCTTATTCAGGGTTTAACCCTTCTCCCCCACGCCAAAGTCAGGGCTTGACAGGGAAAGAGTGTACACTGAGATTTGGGATGGACATCTATGTAGATGCATGAGAACTGAAAACCAAACCCATTGCCATCAAGTTGATTCTGACTCATAGTGACCCTATAGGGTAGAGTAGAACTGTCCCATAGGGTTTCAAAGGAGCAGCTGGTAGATTCAAACTGCCAACCTTTTGGTTAGTAGCTGTAGCTCCTAACCACTGCGCCACCAGGGCTCCAGATACATGAGAACATCTTTAATTGCCAGCTTTCCTTGACCCTCTGGGCCTTCCTCTTTTTTGGATAACAGAGCCCTCCAATCCCTTTACATAAAGATTATGGAGAAGGCTAAAATCAAGCAGGTTCTTTACAAGACAATACTGACTTCCTCAAGATCTACCCCACCTCTGTCCTGGTCACCAGACCAATTATCAGAGCCGTATCTCAGCTGGATCCAACAGGGAACCACTGGAATTATAGAGGGAGGAGAGAAATATGTCAAAGGAGTAGCATGACCAGATTCACCTGTATCAGCAGGAACCAGGGAGTATTCCTAGGAGTGGATCCTGAGAGTGATGGATCAAGGGGTTACAGTATGAAGCTGGATAAGAGAGAGTTGTCAATATGGTGACACTCTCTTGTGATACAGCCTTTAACACCCCGGCAAGGGACCCATAAGACGTTTTCTAATACACTGCTGGGATAGGCCTTGGAAGCTTGAAAAAAATGATGATCCATATTACACGAAGTAGAGATGCCAGAAGAGCCATGGTGGCGTGTGGATGAAAAGATCAATGGCCCCAGAGAAGTGAGCATGCTAGGATAACTAATATTGAAGACCAGAAAACTCACCAGCTGACTATGTTCCTTGGGAGGGCCTAGAGGACTCTCTGCAAGGTGATAAGGAATGCATGAGTGAGGGGGAAGGTCAGCATTGTTAAGAAGCTCAGTAGTGGCCTTCTTGTATAGGCTGGACTGACAGTAGCCGATACTCTTATAGAACTTAGCAGGACCACTGCAAAGTGAAAATGCAGGGTTCTTGTTAAAAAAAATAAAGCAGGATAAAAGTTTTTTTTTTTTTTTTGGTTCTTTCCACGGTCTATTTCTTGATCTGTCATATATTTTTAAATTTACTATTTAGTGTTGCTCTCCCTTGGGCACTGGATACTTGCAGAGAAATGGAGACTCCTACAGGTGCATTGGGAAGTGTGCCCAACCCTGAGCTCCTGCTGTGTTGGGTCCCTGCTTGGGGTGAGCAGTCAAGAACCTGTCCTAATGTGGGAGAGGCAGAGGGAGGTGGGGCCACACATAAGCCAATGTTCCAAGTCCCTGGTTCATGCACCAATATCTCATACTTCACTCACAAAACACAAATTCAAAGACAAAATTATTAAGAATTTCAAGATGATGACCACAGAGCATTAATCCTAAGTGTGGGGACCTTCTGAGCACAGAACCCTGTGTGACTGCACTTGTCACATACCCACAAAATTGGGTTTATGTAGTAGAAATGGAGATGACAGAACCCCAGAATAGCAGAGGCCAGGTGGCAGCACTTAACTGTGAGAAGGAAGGTGGTCTTAATTATCATAATAGATAGTAAAGTTGGAATGGCAGACAAAATGCCTGACCCAGAGTGATCTATTGAGATGTTAATAGAACTTGGTATTATAAAAAAAACAGATGGGCAGGCAAAAAGAGTACTACTTAATACACAGTCAGAAGAGACAAAGGATGAGCAGAAGGCTGGGGTCAGCCACCTCAGTGAAAACGTCAGAATCCGTTGTCCTTTCCAGACCTAAGCCAAGTCTCAGATCCAGAATTCATCAACCAAAACACAGACTGAGTTCTCATCGTGAAGAACTCTGTACCCGCTACCGATTCCCCTATGAGTGGGAAGCAACTCGACGGCAACACAAATGTTCAGTGTGTGTGTGTGTGTGTGTGTGTGTGTGTGTGTGTGTCTATTGATTCCCCTAATCCTTTCCTGGAGAGAATTATGACCATTTGCTCTGGTAACCATGCACCAGGGAAAGGTGGGTACCCAGATCTTTGAATAGTTTCTAGATCCAGAGTTCTAGTTGATGTTGATAGTTTGGAGAAGTGTCATTATGGTTCCACTCTTAGAATAAAGGAGTTTAGGGGTGAGACCATGGAGTTCTGGCCCAGTTCATCTCTCAGTGGGTCCACTGGGTCTTTGGATCCACCTGATCATCATTTCCCCAGTTCCCAAATATGTCATTGGAATGGACATAATTATTAGTTGGCAGCAGTTGCATGTGCTATGTTCCCCTCATTTCCCCATTTCATTCAACAGTCTGGCCCCTGCTAAAACCAAATGGATCATGGTGGATGAGAATGGCTTACTATAAACTTAACCAAGTAGTAAGTCCAGCTGCATTTTTTGTGCTAGATGTGCTATTTTTGCTAGAGCAGATTAACAGAACCTTGTATATGTAGTATGCAGTTATTGATCTGGCAGATGTGTTTTCCATGCTCATCAGGAAAACTTATCAGAAGCAGTTCACATTTATAACAACATTATACCATCAGGATCTTGCCCCTGGGCTATGTGATTTCTCTCTGACATAATATGGTCCAAAGTTACCTGGATTGTTTGGACATTTCTTAGAAAATCATATGGTTCCTTTATACTGGTGACATCATATAAATCACATGTGAGGAGCTAGAAGTGGCAAGTACTCTGTAAACCTTAAGAAGACATGTATGCTCCAGAGAGTGGAAGGTAAATTCTATAGATTCAAGAGGGTGCCACGTGACTAAGGAAGGAGCATAAAACTTGGCCAGCCTCCTCAAGTTTTGGAGGCAGCATATTCTGCACTTGGAGATATTGATCCATCCATTTACTAGGTGATGTGAAAAGCTGCTAATTTGGCGTGAGGCCCAAAGCTGAGTGCCTGTTTCATCAACATAGAATCTGGCAAAATATCACCTTAACAAAGGACCTACTTTACAGCAACAAACCAGCATTCAGGCTGTGGTACAAGCAGTTCTATTGCTTGGACTAGATGATCTGGCAGACCCCACAGTCCTAGAGATACCTGTGGGAGAAAAGGATGCTGTATTACAGCCTATGCCAAACCCAGAGAGGAGAGTCTTAAAGTTGACCCCTCGGGTTCTGGAGCTAAGGCATGTCATCTGTAGCAGAGAACTAAACAGCACTTGAAAAACAGATCTTGTCATCCTACTGACTCCAGTAGAGGACATTAAGTGACACCCATCATGAACTAGGTACTGTCAGACCCACCAAGTTGGACCCATCAATAATCCATCATAAGAGAGAAGTAGCACATTTGAGATTGAGTTTAAGCAGGCCCAGAGGGTATATACCGGTAAACTGCATGAACAGGAGGGCCAAATTCCCATGTCACCCTCTACAGTTGCAACAACAGCACCTCTCCCTAGACTCACACCTAGGTCCCATGGGGAATTCTCTATGACCAACTGACAGAGGAGGGAAAAAACTCAAGCTTGGTTCATGAGTGGGCTGGCTTGGTATGCTTGTGAAAGCCCAAGTAGACTGCTGTTGCACTACAGCCCTATTCTGGGTGGCCCTGTAAATGGTGGGGAGAAGAAATTCTCACAGTGGGCACAACTTTGGGCATTGTACTTGGTAGTCCATTTTGTGTGGAGAGAGAATTTATCTGAGGTAAGAATAAATATAGACTGATGGACAGTGGCACAATGGCTTCGCTGGTTGATCATGCCCAGGAAGGAACAAGATTAGCAGATTGGAGACAAAGAGGCCTGGGAAGAGGCATGTGGATGGGCCTATGGGAAGTAGGCATAGGGTGTAAAGATATTTGTATCATCCATTAACATACACCAGAGAGTTTCCTCTGTGAAATAGGCACTAAATAACCAAAAGGATGACTCAGTCAGTCTCTGACCTCTGTCCGCCAGTGCTTGTGTAATGGGCTCATAAACAGAGTATCTATGGTGGCAGAGATGGAGGCTATGCATGGACCTAGCATGGCTCCATAGACAGCACGGACTCCCTTTTATCAAAGCTGATCAAGCTACTTCTGTTGCTGAATGCTGACTATATCAGCAACTGAAATTTATGCTGTGCTTCTCTGATAAGTGATGGTCCCTCAACAAGACCAACTAGTCACTTTGTGGGTTTTATCAGACCTTTTTCATCTTAGAAAGTCATGATTCATCTTGATCATGACTGATAGATGTTCCAGGTTTAGTTTTGCCTTTCCTCTCTGCAGGGCCTCAGCCAGCACCACCATGTGAGATCTCACTGAGTGTCTGACTCATCAACGTGGAATCTGGCAAAGTATCACATTAGACAAAGGACCCACTTGACAGCAACAGACTGGGATTAACAGGCGTGTAATCGAAAGATCCACAGGTCCAATCATGTACCATACCATTCAGAAGCTGCTGACTTGATAGAGTGGTAGGAAGACCTCTTGATAATGTAGTTGAAGTGCCAGTTTGGGATGACACCTGCATGGATGGAGTGCTATCCTTTAGGATGCCATGTACTCTTTCAGTCAATGGTTATCGTACGGTGTTGTGTCCCCAAAAGATATAGGAGCTAGCAGTGGAAGTAGGAGTGGTCATAATCACTATCACTTCCAATGACCAAAAGGGAATTTTTGATTTCTGTCCTCACAGTTTCAGGTTCTTCTTGTTTAGCAGTCCTGGTTCCCAGAGAAGGGGCACTTCCACCAAGGACACTAAAAGAGTCCCATTAAGCTTGAAGCTATGGCATGTACTATTCATCTTGTTCTCCTTGTACCAGTTGGCAAATAGGCACAGAAAAGTTCTAAATGATAATTTACCCAGTTTATCATGTGGAGTTAGGAATGCTGCTACATAGTAAGGCCAGAAAGAATATGTTTGGCACGCAGGTGTTCACTGAGGTTTCTCTGGCATACCTCTGACCAGTTTTAACTGTAAATGGGCAAGTACCACAACCACACCCTGATAAGGACATGGTAACCAGGGGCTCAGACAGCTCATGAATCTTTGTCACCCTACCAGGCAAGTTTCCCAGACCAGTGGAAATCTGAGGGTAAGAGAAATCTAGAGGAAGGAGAGGTAAGTATTAATGATGGTTTCAGGACCAACTAAAGCAGTAAGGATTGTCTTTTCAGTAAATCTTCTCCTGTAAGTTTCCCCAGGAATTATGACCTAAGAATCCTGGAGAAACTGTGTCTGGATAAAGTGAACTTAATATAAGGAGGAAGTGAATCTGTGTGGTGCAAAGGGTGGACTATAGTAGATGCTGTAGTGTACCATTTAGATCTCCTTTACCAGGCCAGCACACCCACCCTCCAGCTGCTGTGGAAGTTAACTCCTAAATGGTTATTCTCAGAGACTCTCTTCTTCAGTGAATTGATCTCAGTTTCTGGGAGCCATCTTGACCAGAAATTTACACCTCATCAGGGGTGGCTTATGATCAAGGACTTACTTATAAGGGAACACAAAAACTGGACCCCTTGTCTTGATGGGGAATCACTTTGCAGTCTGTTTTATGCTCCAAAAATCTGTGGGTAAGACTAAGGCTAGATTTTAACCACAAGGTTCATATTTGCTGGTTCTTTTCTACTTCCTTCTTCAGCTTTACTACCTCTGGTATTGTTTTTTTCTTGAAGAGAACTCCCTTAATAAATCATGTACATCCAAATCCTTGTCTCAGGCTCTGCTTCCAGTGAACCTGACCTAAGGCAAGAGGCTATTTAATAATTCATGTGAAAGATGACTTAGGGTTGAACTAACCAGTATGACAAAAGTAGATATAGTGAGAAGTGGTCTGATTTGGGATATATATTTTGAAGTTAGAGCCAAAAGAATTTCCTGAGGGATTGGATGTAGGAAATGATAGAAAGAGAGGAATCAAGAATGACTTCAAGGTTCTGGCCTGAACAATTGGAAAAATGGAGTTGCTGTCAATTCAGACTGGGTGGAACAGAATTTTGCATAAAGATCAGGAGTTCAGTTTGGTGCATGTTTGGTGTCTGAGATATCTGTTAGACATACATGTGGAGATGCTAAGTAGACATTTGATATGTGTGTCTGAAGTTGAGGAGAGAAGAGTTTAACCCAGAGTAGAAGAGTCATGGTATGGTGGAAAAAATCATGGAAATGATCAAAGGATACCCCCCTGATGATGTGAGGGACCCAGGACGAGGCCTTTCCGCTTACTTGCATTCCTCATGTGTATCATGAAGGGACTGACATGTACAATTGATATGGCTTTTTATCAGCTTTACAGTTCAGATTCTGGGCAAATTTTGCAGAGTAGGAAAAGTTGAAAGTAGGAAAAGTTAGCATTGTTGATGTGGAGCCAGTATACAGAAACTTCTAGTGTTTGCCTTATTTCCAATACTCCTTTTTTTGGGGCAGACAGGAAAATGACAACTTCCCTGTATCCTTTGCAGTTAGGCAGGCTTATATGATGATTTGTGGCATTTGTGTTGTGAGATAACTGTCACTTCTATCCTGAAGCTTTTAATTGCTGGCGCAGGACCCTCCGATGATCTTTCTTCTCCTGCTGTAGTGAGAATGGAAATGTATAGAGAGGATGGTGCCACACAATGGAAATAGTCAGATTGCTGAGCTATTACTGAAGACTAGCAGCCCTGAATTTTGCCCAGACATGCACATGTTTGTGTTAAACAACTGAGATTTTTGTATTGCTTGTTACTGAATTATAACATAATCTATTTTGTTGTTGGCAGACCTGTGATGAGGGTTTGTGGAAATAAAGACCTGACCCCTAGAGTAGGAGGTGTGGTAAAAAGAGGAAGAGTCTAAGAAAAGCAAACTTCACTCATGTCATAATTTTTCTCAAAGATACCTTCTCTTCCATAAATGTGCTATTATTTTCAAATTTTATTTTGGTTTATATATTGTTTCTCAGTTATATCTCTCTCCATTATTTTCCTTTATATTGCTGTAGAGAGCCATAAGACTTATTTTGTTGACAATAAACCTATAAATATTTACAACCAGCCTTCACCAGTTTTAATCAGCTAGGTGATTAGAGGAGACTCTTAAGTTGCTTAAAGATACCACTCAGAGTGAAGGTTCACCTACTGAATAATTAAACAATTAAACCACAGATGGTTAATGGGGTTTCCAGTGTACCTAACTACTGTTTATTAATGAAAATAGTAGAGTTGTGAGTTTATAGCTTGTAAGTTAGATTTAAAATATACTGCACACATCTCTGTCTCAGACCTTTTTGCCCTTGGTGGGCCAGGCCTGAGAATAAAAATTTGTATGCATTAGGTGGAAGGAATAATTTTATGATACACGGCTTCACTTGTTTGGTAACTTACGCTCATGTGTCATTTGTCTTCCTGTAATGTTGTGGGGGCAATATACCACTGAGGTTTAGGCTAAATAAGTCAAAATACAACACTTCGTGGAGTTCTTATGTGATGCATGGTGAATATTGGTCTGAGTCCAATCCATATAAAAGCTCAGCAAAAACAATAAAACAAACAACAACAACAACAAAACATAACCACAAAAAAATCCACTTAACACATTTTTAATTGAAAAAGAATTTTGGCACGAAGTTAAATAATGAAACAATATCATGTGAGTTTGCTAGTCTTTCGACGTTAACAGCTATATTTTCTTTGAAATCTATGAAATTGGCCAATAGATAATTAAAGAAAGTTCGTTAACAAACAAATTAAAAAAAAAGCGATTCACCTTTGAAAGACAGCATTTTCATTACAGAAACAGCAGAAAAGGACTAATGAAAGAACATAAAAATGCAAATTACTGCCGCTAATTGGTTGTGTCTTCAAACACACTCTGACTTATTAATTTATAAAAAAAAGTAAATCTCTTTCTTTAATTATAAGGTAAAGAAAGTAGTATTTCTCCTCCAACCCCTGGTTAGCATTAAAATGATAATGTTTCACTCTTCTTTCAAGTAATTGTAGAAAAATTTTGTTGAGGGGACATAGAGGAGAACCAAAGAATTCCAGTTTTTTCCAATGTTCTAAACTCTTTCATTGAATAGTTACTTACATGTTAAATTCTCAGTTTCTGTAGGCAGTTAATAAAGAACCAAACTGAGGGCAAACTTATTGGACTATGAACTCCAAGAAGGTGGGTGTTATCATACCTGATTGTTCACCGTGGCATACCAAGCATTTTTCAGAGTGTCTGTCACAAAGCCATACAAACAGCTCCTATTAAGGTAATCAAATTGTTTCCATCTTGACAAATCAATGATAAGACCTCACCTTACTTGATATTTGACATAGTAGATCATTCTCTGCTTTTTTGAAATGCCCTCTCTTCTTGGCTTCTGCGGTATCACTTATTTTCTTCCTACTTCATTGAGTATTTTTTCTCAAACTCCTGGCTCCTTTATCTCTTTCCAGCATTTACAGGGCTTGGTTCTTCATGGTCCTCTTTGGTGGGATCATCTAATTCCATGATTTTAAATACACTCTAGAGTTTAAACTTTTGTCTCCTGACCTAGATCTTTCCCTTGAGCTCCAGACTTGTATACCTAGCTGCTGAGTCAACATTGCCTGTTAGATGTACAATGGGATTTCAAAATCAACATGTCCAAAATAAAACCTGGAAATTTCTGCACACACTTGCTCCTCTCTCAGTCTTGTCCATCCCATTTATCTCATGTACACGCTTGCACAGGCCAAAAAACAAACAAAAAAATCATATGAGTCATTTTTGTCCCCAATCCACTCTATCAGTGGTCCTATTGGCAATACTTCTAGAAGATATTCCAAATCTGACCTCTTTTTACTATTTCCACATAATCTCACTTTCCAAGAGCTGCTTAACAGGAATTCTATTTTGCACACAGTTACTAGAATAATCTTTTAAAAATATAAATTAAATACTGTAACTCCCTGGCTTAAAAGCCCTCCAATGAAGTTGAACTTCTGTTTAGGTTGTATGAAGCCAGAAGAGAACATTGCTTCCACCCTAAGAATGAGAACAACCTGATAATTTACAAAATAATTTTTTAAAGCTATCAGAGAGCTAGGGTCACAAGGAAAGCATAAACTGAATTCCAGTGGGTGATGAGCCCCATTCCTCTCCTCCCCTACCCACCCCCCCCCCCCAAAAAAAAAGAGAGAGTAAGACTAGAGACAAGAACTATTTCACTTTGGCAGAGCATGGGAAGAAGAGGTGGGCATAATAAAAGCTGGTAAGAAAAAATTGCTGATATTTTCAATAAATTCTAAAGATCAAGTGTGAGTTAGTATGACAGTTTAGAATCCCTGATTTCCCAAACATAGAGTTCCAATTGCCTGCCAATCATTTCACATGGGCCTCAATGAGTATCCTCAAGAATGGGCAGGGAGAGGTACCCCACCCCTCTTGGTGCAACAGGCCTGCAGAGGTTGCTTAAGTTTGCAAGTGGAGCTGGAGAACCTGGACAAGTCCCCATCCTTGTTCTGGGCCCTCTATGACTACAGCATGGTTGGCTGCCACTGGGGTACAGGCAAAAAATTCACCTATGACCAGGAGCCTCCTCTGATATAAGGTGTGGTGGGCAGAATTTTAGCCCTCCATGATCTCTGCTCCCTGGCGTTACTCTCCTGAATATGTTATGTCACATGGCATATGTAATTAGGCTGTTATTCAGGAGACCTTAAAATAGGGAGATTATCATGGATTATATTGGTGGGCTGCATGTAATCACATGAGCCCTTAAAAACAGAGCTTTCTCCCTCCTGAGAGCAGAGGAGGACTTCAGAGAGTTGCGGCAGAGGAAGAATTCACAGGGATTCAAAGCACAAGAAGGACTTAATGCACCATTGCTGCCTTCCAAGATGAATGGGGCCAAGTGGGTGGCCTCTAAAAGCTAAGAACAACTCCTGGTCAACAGAGAACAAAGAAATGAGGCTTCAGTCCTGCAACTGCAAGGAGCTGGATTCTGCTAATAACGTGAATGAGCTTGGAAGAGGATTCTTTCCAGAGCCTCCTGTTAAGAGGCCAGCTGGCTAACACCTTGATATTGGCCTTGTGAAACTCTAAGCAGAGAACCAAGCCAAGCACAGCCCAGATTTCTGATCTACAGAACTGTTAAATAATAAATGAGTCTTGTTTTAAGCCTCTAAGTTTGTAGTAATTTGTTACAACAGCAATAGAAAACTAATACATAAGAAAAAAGCCATCTGCCACTGGAGGAGGGGCAGGACAACTGCACACACTTTGGACTCTATTCTGATACCAGGGAAAGGTCAGTTGCCCATGGGGGAGGGGAACAGAACTGCCTGTCCTGAAACCTGTGTAGACTTTAGGAAAATGACATGTATTGCTGGGAGAAGACAGGAAGTCATCTCAGGCCCAAGACCTTCCACCAATATAAGGTAGAAATTGGCTTTCAGTAAGGGAATGGCAGGAAATCAGCTTGTGGCCATGTCCTTGCAGTGAGGTCTGTAGCCACTGGGGGAAGGGCAGGAAATCTGTCCGCGTTCTAGACTTTGAATTGAATAAGAGGTAGAGATTGTTCGCCATTGTGGATAAGGGAAGACATTCTGTGAAAGATCCACACAAGAGGCTCATGTGCACAGAGCTTTCGAGAGACTAAGGAAAAGAGGAGGAAAACCAAGAAACACTCCCTAATCCCACCATGAACCTTGCTGCTGTTGTTGGCTGCCATCCAGTTGGCTCCAACTCCTGGTGATCTTATGTATAACAGAACTAAAGGTTGCCTAGTCTGAGCCATCCTCACAGTCATCACTATGTTTAACCTCATTGCTGCAGCCACCATGTTAATCCATCTCACGAAAAGTTTCTCTCGTTTTCTCTGACCCTCTACTTTACCAAACATAATGTCTTTTTCTAGCAATCGGTCTTTCCTGATTATGTGTCCAAAGTAAGCAAGAAGAAGTCTTGCCATCCTTGCTTCCAAGGAGCATTCTGGTTGTACTTCCTCCAAGACAGGTTTGTTCATTTTTCTGGCAGTCCATGGTATATTCATTATTCTTCACCAACACCACAATTCGAATTGGTCCATTCTTCTTCCATCTTACTTTTTCATTGTCCAGATATCTTTCTTTTTAAAACTTTCAGAGGTCTTTTGCAGCATATTTGCCCAATGCAATACACCATTTGATTTCTTGACTGCTGCTTCCATGGGCATTGACTGTTGATCCACAAAGAATGAAATCATTGACAACTTCATTTTCTTCTCCATTTATCATGATGCTGTCCAGTTGTAAGGATTTTCATTTACTTTATGTTCAGGTGCAATCCATACTGAAGGCTGTGGTATCTGACCTTCTTCACTTTTGGCAAGCAAGGTTGTGTCATCTGCATTGCTCAGGTTGTTAATGAGGCTTCCTCCAATTCTGATGCCTTATTCTTCTTCATATAGCCCAACTTTCAGACTATTTGTTCAGCACAGAGATTCAATTAAGGTGAAAGAATACACTGCCACACTCTTTTTCCAATATCAAACCCCATACTATCCCCTGTCCTGTTCAAAGAACTGCCTCTTGATCCATGTACAGGTCCCATATGTGCACAATGAGGTGTTTTGAGTTCCCATTCTTTGCGACGTTATCCATAATTTGTTATCCGCAGTCAAAT
This sequence comes from Dugong dugon, assembly GCA_030035585.1. Lineage (NCBI taxonomy): Eukaryota > Metazoa > Chordata > Mammalia > Sirenia > Dugongidae > Dugong > Dugong dugon. The sequence goes on along the minus strand of CM057480.1, from coordinate 48,077,858 downwards.
GAATGCCTTCATGTAGTCAATACAACACAGGTGAATATCTTTTGGTATTCTCTGCTTAAGGCCAAGATTCATCTAACATCAGCAATGATGTCCCTCATTCCATGTACTCTTCTGAATCTGGCTGGAACTGGCAGTTTCATGTCAATGTACTACAGCTGTTTTTGAATTATTTTCAGCAAAATTTTACTAGCATGTGATATTAATGATATTGTTCCATAATTTCACAGTTCCGTTTGATCACCTTTCTTCAGAATTGGCACAAACATGGATTTCTTTCAGTCAGTTGACCAGGTAGCTGTCTTCCAAATTTCTTTCTGTTTTTAAACTGTGTTTTAGGTGAAAGTTTGTAGCTCAAATTAGTGTTTCATTAAAAAATTTATACACAAATTGTTTCGTGACATTGATTGCTATCCCCGCAATGTGTCAGCACTCTCTCCCTTTCCCTTTCCATCCTGGGTTCTTCATGTCCATTCGTCTAGTTTTCCTGTTCCTTCCTGCCTTCTTGTCTTTGCTTTTGGGCAGCTATTGCCCATTTGATCTCATATACTTTATTGAACTAAGAATCACATTCCTCACTTGTGCTGTTGTTTTATACGCCTGTCTAATCTTGGGCTAAAAGGTGGACTTCGGGAGTGGCTTCAGTTCTCAGTTAGGGGGAGTGTTGGGGGACCATAGTTTTGGGCGTTCCTCCAGTCTCTATTAGACCAGTAAGTAAGTCTGGCCTTTTTTTGTGAATTTGAATTTTGTTCTGCATTTTTCTCCTGCTCTTTCCTGGATCCTCTATTGTGATTCCTGTCAGAGCAGCTGGGGGTGGTAGCCAGGCACTATCTAGTTCTTCTGGGCTCAGGCTGGTGGTGGCTGTTGTTCATGTGGTCTATTAGTCCTTTGGACTAATATTTTCCTGTGTCTTTGATTTTCTTCATTTTCTTTTGCTCCAAATGTGATGGGACCAATACAAGTATCTTAGATGGCCGCTCACAAGCTTTTAAGACCCCAGATGCTAGTCACGAAAGTAGGGTGTAGAACATTGTCTTTGTGAACTATGTTATGCCACTTGACCTACATGGCCCCTGAGACCATGGTCCCTGGCCCTCAGCCCCAGTAACTAGGTCCCTCAAGGTGTTTGGATGTGTCTAGTAAGTTTCCATGACTTTGTCTTTGTCAGGTTGTGCTGACTTCCCCTGTACTGTGTGTTGTCTTTCATTTCACCAAAGTTAACACTTGTCTATCTAGTCAGTGATTCCCTCTACTCACCCCTCCCTTCCCATCAAAGATTGTTTTTTTCTGTGTGTAAACCTTTTTCTTGTGTTTTTATAATAGTGGTCTCATACAATATTTTTCCTGTTGTGATTGACTTATTTCATTCAGCATAATGCCCTCCAGATTCATCTATGTTGTGAGAAGTTTCACAGATTCATCATTGTTCTTTATAGTATTCCATTGTGTGTATGTACCATAATTTGTTATCCATTTATCTCTTGATGGGCTCTTAGGTTGTTTCCTTCTTTTTGCTATTGTGAATTGTGTTGCAAGGAACATGGCTGTGCATACGTCTATTCATGTGACGGCTCTTATTTCTCTAGGATATATTCCAATGAGTGGGAATTTCTATTTCTAGCTTTTTAAGGAGTTGACATATCATTTTCCATAGTGGTTGTACCATTTTACATTCCCACCAGCAGTGCATAAGAGTTCCAATCTCCCCACTACCTCTCCAACATTTGTTATTTTCTGTTTTTTTTGGATTAGTGCCAGTAAAGTCGAGGTGAGATGATATCTCATTGTAGTTTTGATTTGCATTTCTCTAATGGGTAATGAATTGTATCAACTCCACAGCAATGAGTTTCGTTTTTATGGCTGATGATCATGAACATTTCCTCATGGGTCTGTAGCCATCTGACTTATTTAGTGAAGTGTCTGTTCATATCCTTTGCCCATTTTTTAATTGAATTATCTATCTTTTTGTTATTGAGGTGTTGAAGTATTCTATAGATTTTGGAGATTAGACACTTGTTGAATATGTCGTAGCCAAATTTTTTTTCCCAGTCTGTTGGTTATTTTTTTACTCTTTTGGTAAAGTCTTTTGATGAGCATAAGTATTTAATTTTAGAAGATACCAGTTATCTAGATTATCTTTTGGTGTTTGTGTATTGCTAGTTATGGTTTGTATCCTATTTGTGCCATATATTAGGGCCCGTAGCATTGACTGTGTTTTTTCTTCCACGATCTTTATAGTTTTTGGTTTTATATTTAGGTCTTTGATCCATTTTGAATTAGTTTTTATGTATAATGTGAGGTATGGATCCTGTTTCTTTTTTTTGCAAATGGACATCCAGTTCTACCAGCACCATCGGTTAAAAAGACTGCCTTTTCCCATCTGATGGGTTTTTGGCCTTTGTCAAAGATCAGGTGACCACAAGTGGATAGATTTACATCTGGGTTCTCAATTCTGTTCCATTGGTCAATGTGTCTGTTGTACCAGTACCAGGCTGTTTTGACTACCGTAGCTGTATAGTAGGTTCTCAGGTCAGGTAGTGAAAAGTCTCCTACTTTGTTCTTTTTCTTCAGTAGTGCTTTACTTATCTGAGACCTCTTTCCTTCCCATATAAAGTTAATGATTAGTTTTTCCATGTCGTTAAAGAATGTTGTTGGTATTTGGATCTGGATTGCATTGTATTTATAGATTGCTTTGGGTAGAATTGACATTTTCACAATGTTGGGTCTACCTATCCATGAACATGGTATGTTTTTCCATTTATGTAGGTATCTTTTGGTTTCTTGCAGTAGTGTTTTGTAGTTTTCTGTGTATTGGTCTTTTACGTCCCTGGTTAGATTTATTCCTAAGTATTTTATTTTTTTAGGGGTTATTATAAATGGCCCTGCTTTCCTGATTTCCTTTTCGTAGTTCTCTTTATTGATGTATAGGAATCCAACTGATTTTTTTATGTTTATCTTATATCCTGCAATTCTGCTGAATATTTCTATTAGTTCCAGTAGTTTTCTTGTGGAGTCGTTTGGGTTCTTATTGTATAGTATCATATCATCTGTGAATAGGGGTAGTTTTACTTCTTCCTTACCAGTTTGGATGCACTTTATTTCTTTTTCTTGCCTTATTGCCCTAGCTAGGACTTCCAGAACAATGTTAAATAGGAGTGGTGTTAAAGGGCATCCTTGTCTTGTTCTTATCCTCAGTGGGAATGTTTTCAGCCTCTCTCCATTAAGGATGATGTTGGCTGTTGGGTTTTGTATAGATGCTCTTTACTATGTTGAGGAATTTCTCTTCTATTCCTGTTTTGGTGAGAGTTTTTATCAGGAATGTGTTGAACTTTATTAAATGCCTCTTCTGCTTCAACTGAGATGATCATGTGAGTCTTTTTTACTTATGTGGTGGATTACATTGACTGATTTTCTAATACTGAACCATCCTTGCATACCTGGCATGAATCCCACTTGGCCACAGTGTATTATTTTTTGATGTTATGCTGGATTCTATTGGCTAGAGTTTTGTTGAGAAGTTTTGTATCTATATTCATGAGAAATATCAGTCTGTAATTTTCTTTTTTTTGTCGTGTCTTTGCCCAGGTTTCAAATCATGGTTATGCTGGCTTCATAGAATGAATTCTGAAGTATTCTTTCTTTTCCTATGCTCTGAGATCTTCTGAGTAGTATTGTCATTAGCTCTTCTCTGATGTTTGGTAGAATTCTTCATTGAAGCCATCGGAGCCAGTGTTTTTTTTTTTTTGTTGGGAGTTTTTTTTTTTTTTTTTTTTTTTTTTAACCTCTTCAATCTCTTCTCTTATTATGGATCTGTTCAGATTTTCCATCTCAATTTGTGTTTATGCAGGCAGTGTGTTTCTAGAAATTTGTCCATTTCCTCTGTTAGTTGTTGTCAGGTGCCTTCGAATTAGTTCCAACCCATAGAGACCCTGTGTACAACAGAATGAAACACTGCCCTGTCCTGCCCCATCTTCACAATTGTTGTTATGCTTGAGCCCACTGTTGCAGCCATTGTGTCAGTCCATCTCATTGAGTGTCTTCCTTCTTTTCACTGACCCTCTATTCTACCAAGCGTGAAGTCCTTCTCCAGGTACTGGCCCCTCCTGGTAACATGCCCAAAATATAGGAGAGATAGTCTCGTCATCCTTGGTTCTAAGGAGCATTCGGTTTTACTTCTTCCAGGACAGATTTGTTCATTCTTTTGGCAGTCCATGGTATATTCAATATTCTTTGCCTACACCATAATTCAAAGGCATCAATTCTTCTTCAGTCTTCCTTACTCATTGTCCAGCTTTCCTGTGTGTATGAGGTGATTGAAAACACCATGGCTTGAATCAGGCACACCAGGCCTTTTGCAGCAGATTTGTCCAATGTAATACGTTATTTGGTTCCTTGCCTGCTGCTTCCATGGGCATTGATTGTGGATACAAGTACAATGAAATCCTTGTTAACTTCAATCTTTTCTCCATTTATCATGATGTTGCTTATTGGTCCAGTTGTGAGGATTTTTGTTTTCTTTATGTTGAGGTGTAATCCAAACTGAAGACTGTGGTCTTTGATCTTCATCAGTAAGTTCTTCAAATCCTCTTCACTTTCAGCAAGCAAGGTTGTGTCATCTGCATAATGCAGGTTGTTAATTAGTCTCCCTCCAATCCTGATGCTCTGTTCTTCTTTATATAGTCCAGATTCTTGGATTATTTGCTCAGCATACCAGTTGAATAAGTTTGTTGAGAGGATTCAACCCTGAAGCACACATTTCCTTACTTTAAACCCTGCAGTATCCCTTTGTTCTGCTTGAGCAACTGCCTCTTGATCTGTGTACAGGTTTTCCATTAGCACAATTAAGTGTTCTGGAATTCCCATTCTTTGCAATGTTATCCATAATTTGTTATGATCCACACAGTAGAATGCCTTTGCATAGTCAATAAAATACAAGAAAGCATCTTTATGGTATTCTCTCCTTTCAGCGAGGATCCATCCGACATCAGCAATGATACCTCTGGCTCCACATGCTCTTCTGAATCCAGCTTGAATTTCTGGCAGTTCCCTGTTGATGTACTGAAGCAGCTGCTTTTGAATGATTTTCAGCAAAATTTTACTTGAGTGTGATTTTAATGATATTTTTCAATAATTTCCTCATTCGGTTGGATCACCTTTCTTTGGAATAGGCAAAAATATGGATCTCTTCCAGTCAGTTGGCCAGGTAGCTGTCTTCCAAATTTCTTGGTATAAATGAGTGAGCAGTTCCAGTGCTGCATCCGTTAGTTGAAACATCTCAGTTGATATTCCGACAGTTCCTGGAATCTTGTTTTTCACCAGTGCCTTCAGTGCAGCTTGGACCTCTTCTTTCAGTACCATTGGTTCCTGATCATGTGGTGTCTCCTGAGATGGTTGAACATTAACCACTTTTTGGTATAGTGATTCCGTCTATTCCTTCTATATTCTTTTGATGTTTCTTGCGTTGTTTAATATTTTCCCTATAGAATCCTTATATTGCAACTTGAGGCTTGGATTTTTTTCTTCAGGATGGGAGAAACTTGCATATACTGTTGTAAGATTCTTAGAGTGTATTTGAAAGGGTATAACATTATTTGAAGGTATGCTTTGTTAAGTTAAAATGTATACTTAAAACTTTATGAAAAAAAAAAATCAAAGAGGTTTAGCTAATTAGCTAATACCAAGATCAAACCAGTTTCCTCGTGTTGATTCTGACTTATGGCAACTACATGTGTTGCAGAGTAGAATTGTACTCAATAGGGTTTTTATGGCTGCGACTTAGGAAGCAGATAGCCAGGACTTTCTCCTGAGACACCTGTGGGTGAGTTCTAACTGCCAACCTTTTGGTTAGTAGTAGAGAAGTAGATATATAATAAAATTATAAAAAATCTCAATTAACCCAGGCAGAAAAAGATGAAAAAGAAACAAATGAGACACATAGAAAACAAGTATTAGAATGGAAGATCTAAGTCCTACTATATCTAGAATTTTATTAAATGTTCCTGGTCAATAATGACTTTAAAAGAAAGACTGGATTATAAAAGTAAGGACCAATGACATGCTGTCTGCAAGAAACACCCTTTAAAGATAACATAGAACATTTACAAAATGAAACGATGGAGAAAGCATCAACCAAAGTATGCTGAAGGAGGTATATTAATCCAGACAAAGTAGATTTCAGAACAAAGAATATCATCATGTATAAAGAGGGGTAATTCATAATGAGAAAGAGGTCAATCCATTGAGAAGGCTTACAATCCTAAATGAGCATATAATAGCTTCAAAATACATGAAAGAAAATCTAGTAGAAATTAAAGGAGAAATCGACAAATCTACAATTGTAGTTAAAGATTTTAATAATCTTTTCAAAGTAATTGACAGAATATGTATACAAATTTCAGTAAGGTATAGAAGACTTAAACAACACTATTAGCCAACTTTCCCTAGCTGACATTTATAGACCTGCCACTGCAAAACAGCAGAACACACATTCTTTTCAAGTGCACAGGGAACATCCACCAAGATAAGTTATTTTCAGGGCTTGAAATCACTTCTTAATATATTTCAAAGGATTGATATCATATAAAGTATTTTCACTGACCACTAGAAATTAATCATAGAAAGATATCTGGAAAATCCCCAAATATTTTGAGATTAAACAAAACACATCTAAGTACTCCTACTTTCTAATGGGTAAAAGAATAAAACACAAAAAAGTAGAAAATATTTTGAACTGAATGAAAATGAAAACACAGTAAAGTTTTAGGGTGCAGCTAAAGCAGCGCTTTGAGGGAAATTTATAGCATTTAAGACTTATATTAGAAAAGAAGGAAGGTATAGAAACAACAATCTAAGTATTCAACCTAAGAAAGTAGAAAAAGACAAACAAATTAAACTTGATGCAAGCATATGGAAGGAAATACTAAAGAGTATGAATTAAGGAAAAAGAAAATGTACAAAATTGTTAAACTTCTACCCAGGTCAATTAAGAAAAAAATGGAAAAGACACAAATTATCAATATCAGGGATGAAAGAGGATGAATACATCTCTACATATCCTAGAGACTTTGTAAGTATATTAAGGAAATGTTATGAACAACTTTATGCCAATAAATTTGACAGCTTAGATGAAATGGACCAATCTCTTGAAAGACACAAATTACCAAAGCTTATTCAAGAATAAATACACGGTTTTAGTGTCCTATATCTATAAACTGATTTACATTAAAAACTTTGCTGTATGGACACTCCAGATTCAGGTATCTTTACTGGTATTTTCAAACAAACAAACAACAACAGCAAAAACAGAAACAAAAACAAAAAACCCCGAAGGAAGAAATATTTTCAGTCCTGCACAAACTCTACCAAAAAAATTGAAGAGGAGGAAATACCTTACCATTCATTTTATGAAGCCATAATTGCCCTGATACGCAAACTAGATAAATACATTAAAATGAAAAAAATTAAAAACTTATGCTTTCAAAATGGCACTTGTTAAGAAAATGAAATTAGAAGCCACAAGCAGGGAGAAAGTATTTGTAAAACACTGGTATGAAAAACGATTTCTATCTTGAATATGTAAAGAACTTGTACAATTCCATAACAAGAACACTAGTCAATAAAAAAAAGGAAAAGAATTTTAACAGACATGCCACTAAAGAAGATATAGAATAACCAATAAGCCTATCAAAAAATTCTTACCATTTTTAATCATCATGGAAATGCAAATTTAAACCACTATGAGATAGATACCATTACACACCCAGGAGAATGGCTAAAATTTAAAAAAGACTGACAATACTAACTATTGATGAGGGCATGGAACAACTGGAGTTCTGATACATTGCTGGTACAGTGACTTTGGAAAACAGTTTGGATGTTTCTTTTAAAGTTACACATAGATATAGAATTAGACCAAGCAATGTCACTCCTAGGTATTTACCCAAGAGAAACTGCCCCCACAAAAACCTATATGTGGATGTTCATAGCGATCTTTCCCTAATATTTAAAAACTGGAAACACTAAAATGTCCATCAATTGTTGAATGGATAAATATATTGTATTAAGAAACAATGAAATACCGTTGGTGTTGTTGTTAGGTGCCATCCAGTCAGTTCTGACTTGTAGCAACCCTATGTACGACAGAACGAAACACTGCCCAGTCCTGCACCATCCTAACAATTGTTATGCTCAAGCCCATTGTTGCAGCCACTCTGTTAAACCATCTCATTGAAGATCTTCCTCTTTTTCACTAACCCTCTACCTTATCAAGCATGATGTCCTTCTTCAGGGACTGATCCCGTCTGATAACATGCCCAAAGTATGTGACACATAATCTCACTATTCTTGCTTCTAAGGAGCATTCTGGTTGTACTGCTTCCAAGACAGATTTGTTCATTCTTTTGGCAGTCCATGGTATATTCAATATTGTTCATCAACACCACAATTCAAAGGTGTCAACTCTTCTTTGGTCTTCCTTATTCATTGTCCAGCTTTCGCACGAGTATCAGGCAATTGAAAACACCGCGGCATGGGTCAGGTGTACCTTAGTCTTCAAGGTGACATCTTTGCTTTTGAACACTTTAAAGAGGTCTTTTGCAGCATATTTGCCCAATGCAATGTGTCTTTTGATTTCTTGACTACTGCTTCCATGGGTGTTGATTGTGGATCCTAAAATGAAATCCTTGACAACTTCAATCTTTTCCCTGTTTATCATGATGTTGCTTATTGGTCCAGCTGTGAGGATTTTTGTTTTCTTTATGTTGAGGTGTAATCCATAGGGAAGGCTGTGGTCTTTGATCTTCATCAGTAAATGCTTCAAATCCTCTTCACTTTCAGCAAGCAAGATTGTGTCATGAGTCTTCTTTAACAACATAGGTTGTTAATGAGTCTTCTTCCAATCTTGATGCCCTGTTCTTCATATAGTCCAGCTTCTTGGATTATTTGCTCAGCATACAGGTTGAGTACATATGGTGAAAGGATACAACTCTGACACACACTTTTCCTGACTTTAAACCACGAAGTATCCCCTTGTTCTGTTTGAATGACTGCCCCTTGGTCTAAGTACAGGTTTCTCATGAGCACAATCAAGTGTTCTGGAATTCCCATTCTTTGCAATGCTATCCATAATTTGTTATGATCCACACAGTCAAATGCCTTTGCATAGTCAATAAAACACAGGTAAACATCTTTCTGGTATTCTCTGCTTTCAGCAATGATCCGTCTGACATCAGTAAATGATATCCCTGGTTCCACGTCTTCTTCTGAATCTGGCTTGAATTTCTGGCAGTTCCCTGTTGATGTACTGTTGCATCCACTTTTGAATGATCTTCAGCTAAATTTTACTTGTGTGTGATATTAATGATATTGTTTGATAATTTCTGCATTCAGTTGCATCACCTTTCTTTGGAATAGGCATAAATACGGATCTTTTCCAGTTGGTTGGCCAGGCAGCTGTCTTCCAAATTTCTTAGCGTAAACAACTGGGCACTTCCAGGACTGCATCCACTTGTTGAAACCTGTCAATTGGTATTCTGTCAATTCCTGGAGCCTTGTTTTTTGCCAATGCCTTCAGTGCAACTCGGACTTCTTCCTTCAGTACCTTCAGTACCTGATCATACGTTACCTCCTGAAATGATTGAACATGACCAATTATTTTTGGTATAGTGACTCTGTGTATTCCTTCCATCTTCTTTTGATGCTTCTTGTGTCATTCAATATTTTCCTTCAATATTCAATAGAATCCTTCAATATTGCCACTTGAGGTTTGAATTTTTAATTCAGTTCTTTCAGCTTGAGAAATGCTGATCATGTTCTTCTCTTTTGGTTTTCTATCTGCAGGTCTTTGCACATCTCATTATAATACTTTACTTTGTCTTCTCAAGCTGCCCTTTGAAATCTTCTGTTCAGCTCTTTTTCTTCATCATTTCTTCCTTTCTGTTTAGCTAACTGATGTTCAAGAGCAAGTTTCAGAGTCTCTTCTGACATCTGTTTTGATCTTTTCTTTCTTTCCTGTCTTTTTAAAGACCTCTTACTTTCTTCACATATAATGTCCTTGATGTCATTCCACAACTCGTCTGGTCTTGGGTCATTAGTGTTCAACCCATCAAATCTATTCTTGAGATGGTCTCTAAATTCAGGTGGATATACTTAACATTGGACTTTGGCTCTTGTGTACTTGTTCTAATTTTCTTCAGTTTCAACTTGAACTTGCATATGAGTAATTGATGGTTTGTTCTGCAATTGGCCCCTGGCCTTGTTCTGACTGATGATATTGAGCTTTTCCATGGTCTCTTTCCACAGATATAGTCGATTTGATTCCTGCATATTCCATCTGGCAAGGTCCATGTGTATAGTCGTCATTTATGTTGCAATGAAGAAGTTGTTGTTCTTGCAAAATTCTATCATGCAATCTCCGGAATTGTTTCTACCACCAAGGCCATATTTTTAAACTACCAGTCCCCCTTCTTTGTTTCCAACTTTTGCATTCTAATCACCAGTAATTATCAATGCATTGTGACTGCATGTTTGATCAACTTCAGACTGCAGAAGCTGGTAAAAACCTTCAATTTCTTCATCTTTGGCCTTAGTGGTTGATGTGTAGATTTGAACAATAGTCATATTAACTTATCTTCCTTTAGACGTATGGATATTATCCTGTCATTGACAGCACTGTATTTCAGGATAGATCTTGAAATGTTCTTTTTGTTGATGAATGCAACGCCATTCCTTTCCAAGTTGTCATTCCTAGCGTAGTAGACCATATGATTGTCCAATTCAAAATGGCCAGTACCAGTCCACTTGAGCTCACTAATGCCTAGGATATCAATGTTTATGTGTTTCATTTCATTTTTGACAATTTCCAATTTTCCTACATTCATACTATATACATCCCACATTCTGATTATTAATGGATGTTTGTAGCTGTTTCTTCTCATTTTGAGTCATGCCACATCAGCAAATGAGGGTCTCGAAAGCTTGACTCCAGCCATGTCATTAAGGTAGACTCTACTTTGAGGACGCAGTTCTTCCCCAGTCATATTCTGAGTGCCTTCCAACTTGAGGGGTTCATCTTCTGGCACTATATCAGACAATGTTCTGCTGTTATTCATAAGGTTTTCACTGGCTAAATCTTTTCAGAAGTTGACAGCCAGGTCCTTCTTCCTAGTCTGTCTTAGTCTGGAAGCTCAGCTGAAACTTGTCTGCCAGTGGGTGACTCTGCTTCCAGCATCACAGCAACACACAAGCCCCCACAGTATGACAAACTGACAGACATGTGGGAGAAATACTACTCAGCAATAAACAAGCAACCACATGATTGTATTTCAAAAACATTATGCTAAGCGAAAGACTCCAGAAACAAAAGATTGTATATAGTATGATTTCATTTAAATTGACACTATGTATGACTCCATTCATATGACATCCCTGGGTAGTGCAAACAGTTTGCACTTGACTACTAACCTAAAGGTTGGTGGTTTGAACCCACCCAGGGATGCCATGGAAGAAAGTCCTTGTGATCTGCTTCTGTAAAGATTACAGCCAAGAAATCCTATGGAGCACTTCTACTCTGAAGCACATGGGGTCACCATGAGTTGGAACTGACTCAGTGACAATGGGTTTGGTTTGTCGTGATTCCTAGTGGCTCATATTGGGGGAAGGGATCGACTGCAAATGGGCATGAGGCAACTTTTTGAAGTGATGGAAATATTCTTGATTATGGTAGTGGAGTGGTGGTTACATGGCTGTATATATTTGACATAACTTATTGAATTGCACACTTAAAATGGGTGAATTTTTGTGGATACAAATTATTCTTCAATAAACCAGATTAAAAACCTTGCTCAGATGTCTGTCATTGAATTAGGATAAAATTAAAATGCTTATCGTTCTTCTTCAGCCATATTGGGCTCAAAGTACCTAATGTCATTCCCACTCTCCTGCCTTTTCCTTAACTTTTCTGTCTGCCTGGAAATTTTTTTGCCAGATATTTGAAGGGGTAACTCCATTTATTTCAGAAACTGACCTCTGAGGGAGCCTTATATCTTCAGTGTTGAAAACTGGTCTTTCTTCTCCCTGCCTCAAGTTAAACTATTTCTCATTACTCTGTTTTGTTTCCTTCATAGCACTTAGCACTACTTCAGAAGTCTTATTTATATATTTATTTGCTTTCTAGTTATTTTCTCTTTCCTCACTAGTCTGCAAGTTTCTGGAGGAAATGGAAACTGTCAATTGGATTCATTGCTGAATCTCCCAAGCCAAAGCCAGTGCCTAGCATGTTGTAGGCATTCAATAAATATTTGTTGAATGAATAAATAAATGAATAGCAGGAACTTAATAAATGTTTGTTGACTGGCTGACTGACTGAACATTAAACCACAATTGTAAAACACTGGCACTTTATGTTTAATTGAAACATTAAGGTGCAAAGAATGTGGATCAATTATCTTGATGCACTTAAAACATACACATTCATCAACAGGCATTTATTAAGGACTTTCCATGTGAATAGCATTGGGCTATATGTGGTAGTCACTTGTTTTGAAAGAAACATTCTGGCAATCATTTTCACCCAATTGTTCAAAGTTTCTCAACTAAATAATTTTCAGGGAAAATCTGCTTAGTTCTAACTTCTCCAAGAAACCTGTGGGAGGTGTGAAAATAAGTTATTTTAGTCCAAAGTTTCTGTTTTTTTGATTTGCTTGTGCACAGAATTTTTTTCTTAAACCAGTTGTTAGGATTATTTTATAGATATCTTTGCCAGATTTGAGAAATTTTGATTGTAGTACTATTTTCTCTAACAAATCACTCCTGGCATAATAAAAACACACTTCCTTTTTGTAAATAGATATATTCTAAAAAACAATAACATATTCAATCTATTTTTAGGAACATAGAGGGTGGGCCCACCTGGATGTCTGAAAGCCATGAGAAATTAGGCAGTAAGCAATCATTCCACTGGCACTTATCTGGGCGATCACTTCAATAATGCTTATTAGAATATGTCACGAATTACTATGTATGCTTTTTATGTGTAAACAAATTGTAATCCAGAATAGATAACTCTGTGGGAACATAATTGAATGAGTAGTACTTAAAGATAGAGGAAATACTTAAAGATAGAGGAAATACACATACACACACACACACACACACACACACACAGTGGAAAACTGAACTCTTTTTTACGGATACCTGTGATTTAGTATTGATTCTAGGACCTTAGATTGTTTCTTTTCTTGTTTGTTTTATTTTGGTTTTGATAGGCGTATTCAATATTTGGCCAAACAAGTCAATAAAGAAAACAGATCTTCATGGAGTTAGGGGTTGTGCTGCATGGAGCCCAAATGATTGATTGCAGCGACGTCACTCCTTTCTGGAAGGAGAGCACGAGGTGGAGGCAGGTGATGGCACAGTGTAGGGTAAAGTGGTTCAGCAATGCTTATTGTCTGTCATCCCTGCTCCTGATCCTCTGACTCCCCTTCTCAAAACGCAGCAACTCCGTGTACCTGGGTGGTGCAAACGGTTAAGTGCTTGGCTACTAACCAAAAGGTTGGCAGTATGAACCCATTTAGAGGTGCCTAGGAAGACAGATCTGTCGATCTGCTTCCGAAAAGTCACAGCCATGAAAACCCTATGGAGTGAAGTTCTACAACACATGGGTCTCCATGGGTCAAAATCAACTTGATGGCAAGTGTTATAATATGGCATATGTACCAAATGATGGTATGTCAATTAAAGACCTGAAGTTTCAAACCCTAATCTTAAATGTTTTGTTATAATTTCATATTATACTGGTTTTCTGTAGTATCCAGAATTTAGCTTCATTTAGTATCATTTGAAGAGAAACAAGCACGTGGTTTAATTCAATAATTAACATTGGATTATTTTGAAATTGGTTAATATATGTCATTTTCTTTTATTTCTTTTTAAATAACAAAATGACATGTGTTGACCCTATGCTTTATGTTGAACCCTTTTATAAGAGGGCAGTTTTAACATTGTGATGCTCAATGCTCTTGGATTTAAAATTTGTAGTAATAAAGTAATACTTTTTCTACTTTTTCAAGCAATCTTCTCTTGCCTCCTAAACTCTTACAATTATCAAGATCCAATATGAAACAAATAATTGCAGAAGCCCCTGCCATTACTTTCTATAACACCCCAAAACTAAGAAGGCTTTACTTACCCATTTTGCTTCATGACCCTTACTGCAGGAGTTCCTTTAACTGGATTTACAAAGAAAACATAATTTGAAAGTAACTAAAGTCACATTACAGAATGAGTACCATGAACAGTTGTCCTACTCATTTGACTTAAAAGAAGAACCATACCTAGAGTAATGAGAGGAAGAAGAACAATAATAAAATTACTTACTCCTTACTGTGCACCTGCAACCTGTCAGTTACCAGAATAGGGGCTTTGAAATAATCCCATGCAATTTTCATAATGGAGTTCCTGGGTGGTGCAAATGGTTAATGTGTTCAGCTGTTAACCAAAGGTTGGTGGTTCAACTTCACCCAGAGGCACCTTGGAAGAAAGGCCTGGTGTTATACTTCTGAAAAATCAGCCATTGAAAACCCTGTGGAGCACTGTTCTACTCTGATACGTAAGGGGTCATGTCTTAGTCGTCTAATGCTGCTATAACAGAAATACCACAAGTGGATGGCTTTAATAAAGAGAAATTTACTTTGTCACAGTAAAGTAGTCTAAAAGTACAAATTCAGGGTGTCAGCTCCAGGGAAAGTCTTTCTCTCTCTGTCGGCCTTCTCATCAATCTTCCCCCGAACTAGGAGCTTCTCCGTGCAGAGACCCCAGGTCCAAAGGACACGCTCTGCTCCTGGCATTGCTTTCTTTGTGGTATGAGGTCCCCCAACTCTCCACTTTCTTCCCTTTCCTTTTATCTCTTGTAAGATAAAAGGTGGGGCAGGCCACAACCCAGGGAAACTCCCTTTACATTGGATCAGGGATATGACCTTAGTAAGAGTGTTACAATCCCACTCTAATCCTCTTTAACATAAAATTACAATCACAAAATGGAGGACAACCACACAACACTGGGAATCATGGCCCAGCCAAATTGATACACACGTTTTTTGGGGGACATAATTCAATCCATGACAGGTTGCTATGAGTTGAAATTGACTTGACAGAAAACTGCTCTGGTTAATTTTCACAACATCACTCAAAGTGCTACTGAGACCCAGAATGGCTAGTTTCATGTTCCCAGGATCAAATAGAATGTACCAGAGCCAGGGTCTGAGCCAGGTTTGTTGCTCAGTCTACTATACTACAATGCTTCAACTTCAGGATACTTATATATGAGGTACAATGGTATTCTTGTTCTAATATCCTTGTCTCTTTTCTGGTCAGCTCAGATTTATGTCTTTGGTTTAGCTGATCTGGCTCTTAGGATTGTCTTCAGCCATTCTATCTTTCATGTAGATGCTCCCTTCTATATATTAGGGTCCTTATTAGTAATTAAGGAACACTGGTGGCACAGTGGTTAAGCACTCAGCTGCTAACTGAAAGATTGGCAGTTCAAACCCATTAGCCGCTCTGCTGGAGAGATATGTGGCAATTTGCTTCCGTGAAGATTTACAGCCTTGGAAATCCTGTGGGGCAGTTCTGTTCTGTCCTATAGGGTCTCTGTGAGTCGGAATCAATGCGATGGCGGTAAGTTTGTTTGCTTTTGTTGTTGTTACTAATTGCAGAAAACTATCAGCTTATTGGTCTGCAATAGCTCAAAATTCAGATTATAAATGTACTGCTTATCAATCTGTTTGAAGGACACAGCTGTCCTATGCTTTCTTTCTGTTACCTGCTGGCCTCAATTTACTTCAAGTGAATTCTTGTGAATACTTCAAGTGAATTACTCAAGTGACTTCTCCTCTGGGTTCCAAGGTTCTGGAGTTCTCTCTGCTTCTGAGCACTCCATTTGCTGTCCTTGGATTCTTCGTGGTCAGCACTGCCTGCCCTGAGGGCTGGGAAGGATTTTTTGAAGGGAGAGGTACTTCTAAGTTGGGTAAAAGCTGAAATAAATGGTTGCCATTTTGTCTGTTGTGTAATGCAGTTAAATTACCTGACTGGGTATAGCAGCTCTTGGTTCTATGTTTCAATCATGTTATGTCCCCTACTTATGTGAATTGCACAATGAATGTCGTTGTTTTTAAAATGCAGATCATCCAAAATGGGTTGGCTACAATTTTTAATTAAGTGTCCTTATTACTTAAGATTTCGGCATTTTCCTAACATTGGTAACTAAAAATTAAAAGCCCTGAGATCTATTCTATAATGAAAATAAATATCTAACGCATCATCTGAATAACCAAGATTAAATTTAAGCTGCTATAGTGTATTGTACTTTACTTTTCTGAGAGTTAGATTTCCTGAAAGGCATCTTTGATAACTTTCATCAGATTTTTTAATAGTCATAATTTAATTTAGCAAATATTTTTAGACTATCTGCTATCCACTTTGTTCTAAGTGGAAACTAGCATATGCAAAATAAATATACAAATGGTTTCTCCACTCTTGGAATTTACAATCTAATTAGAATATACTAACATATCGGTGTGTGTGAAACAATTAGATAAAATTCAGGATAAAATATGTTTATGTTTTATAATAAAGTATTTAGACAGCAAGTGCATAGGAGCTCATAATAGTGATAGCATTTTGAACAGTGTCTTCAATGTGCTAGCCCTTCTTTCACCCTCTTAGCTTTAAAGCTTTGACTATGTTTGGAAAAAAAAGAAACCCTCAACGAAACAATTGTAAACCTCTGGCTTCTTGGTATCCTCTATTACTGCTTTTCTCTCCACATAATAAAGGGGCAACGTGTTCCTTTATCCTCCTCTTACTCTGGAGTCACTAAGCTGCTTTTTCACTGTCTTTTCTGTCTCATTTGCTGGTTGCATCTGATCGCTTATTTTGGCTTTCCTGACTGTATTCCAAAAGACTGATCTAAAGTCATCTAGTTTCCTGGGAAAAATGGTTTCTTTCCTGCTCTGGTCATGTGTTCTCCAGATTTAAATTTAAATTTTAATTCACTAATTTGTATGTTAGGAGCCCTAGTGGTGCAGCAGTTAAGAGCTTGGCTGCTAACCAGAAGGTTGGGAGTCTGAATCCATCAACTGCTCCTTGGAAACCGTATGGGGCAGTTCTACTCTGTCCGATAGGGTTGCTATGAGTAGAATTGACTCAAAATCAACAGGTTTGATTTGGGTTTCAGCTAGTAACTGAAAGGTTAGCAGAGGGTTGCAGGAGAAAAGATGTGGCTATCTGCTCCTGTAAAGATTACAGCCTTGGAAATCTTATGGGGCAGTTCTACTCTGTCACATGGGGTTGCTATGAGTTGGAATCTACTCAATGGCACCCAGCAACCACAATATTTGTATTTTCCCATCACATATCCACTTAAAGAACAATGTAGCACGTACCTCTTTTCTTCAAAAATATTTTTTTACATTTCACAAGTTTAGAATTGTAAGCTGTCAACATTAGTGTGTTACAATTTTCTTTGAAAAAACACACAAATAGGGAAATTTGACACAAATCTACAAATAATAACATTCAAAATGTGTATTACAATAAAAACTGAAACTACATCCTTAGCTGAAATTTGTTAACTTTTTTTAAGAAGTCACCAAACTCCATCTCATGCTATATTTAATGTTTTTGGGAAGAGTAAACTTTGGTGAAGGATCTGAAAATGTGCTTAGCTGAAATAATGGAAAAGGAGTGTGGTATATCACGAATCGATATAAATTTATTTCTGAGGAAAGCAAAATGACCAGCACGGACAATGAAATGTTTCAAGCACTGTAAAATGTATTGAGTTCCAGAAACCAGACGATTTTGTGTAAAATGCCCGTCAGATCTATTTTCTCCATAACAATAAACAGTGGCAAAATGTACTAAAATACAGAATAAAATTATATTCTGAGAAGCATCGTAAATCAGAGAAATTATAGTGTCATAACTGATTCCACAAAAAAAAAAAAAAAAAGAACAAACTGTCAGGAAAGTAAACTTGACACAACTAGTATGAAGTCTGAAAATGATTAATCTAGCTATCAGTGGTCAAAGAGAAACAACTGAAAAATTGCATCAGAAAGTCTGGAAAAAAAGTACTCTAAATACAACTCCTAAAAGCAAACCCCCCAATCACACTGGCTTATACAATTAAGATGAGGTTTCACACTGTGTATCCTCATTTTTCTGATAATGTGCTTGCTGATGGTCCAGGTATGCTTCATGGCTTGGCTCAAAGTAGTCCCTTTAAGAAGCCTAGAAGCTTCTACTTTTCACCCAAGGCTTGTTCTTTTACTCTAATTTAGATGTTCGTGATCTGGATATTAAAAAAAAATTGATTTATTAGAATTATTGGTATTATTTCTTGGAAGCAGTTTCAAATCTTTGTTGAATAAGGCAAATATGTATAAATAAATTTTAACATGCATTATTTATACAGGTTTATCAATCTGAGGATGACGATGTAGGAATTATGTCCTTATGGTCTAAAGAGTAAGAGAGATATATGCCATTTAAGTTGTGCCTTATGTAGAAAAATAAACCTCTAAATTATAAGATTAAAACAACTAATAATTATACTCAAGCTATTAATTTAGAATATGATTTGAAATACACAGACTAAAACCCAAAAAACCAAACCAGTTGCTGTCGAGTCCGGTCTGACTCATAACGACGGTATAGGACAGAGTAGAACTGCACCATAGGGTTTTCAAGGAGTGGCTGGTGGATTCCAACTGCCGACCTTTGGTTAGCAGCTGTAGCTCTTAATCACTGCGCCACCAGCGCTCTAAGATATAGACTAATAGACTCCAATTTTTATCAATTAATCTAAGGACCTAAGGTAATCATTCTGAAGTTCGGTTAAATGATTTATTTGGAACCTTTTGTCTCTATATGAATTTTGGTTTCTCCACGTATTAGTTTTGTGAAATGAGGCAGTTTATTTAATCCATGTCTAATTTTTCCTCAGAGTCCTGGTGATGTAGTGGTTAAGAACTTGGCTGCTAATTAAAAGGTCGGCACTTCAAATCTACCAGGCGCTCCTCAGAAAACCCATGGGGCAGTTCTACTCTGTCCTATAGGGTTGCTATGAGTCAGAATGGACTCGACAGCACCTAACAACAGCAACAGATTTTCCTCATCTGAAAAATGGGGAAATAATGGTGTCTACCTCATGACATTGTTATGAGGAATAAATGAGTTAATTTTTAAAAATTACTTAGAACAGAAAGCAAGTACTTAAACATTATCTAAGTGCATGTTATTACTCATTTGCAATTCACTAATTGGCTCTCCACTGACGTCCGATATGTTGTTAAACGCATACACTAAGTTTTAGATTTCATTGATTAACTTCTTCATTTATAGAAATTTTATTTATTTTCAAATCCCATTGGTCGTTTTTTTCTTTTTGCTTATATTTTCAAAATTAAAATAATTTCTTAGCTATATTAGGCAAAATTATTTTACATTCTATGTTCACAAAAATCCTCAAGTCTGAGCCAACTTGAATTTAAATTTCTTGGCTTGATACTTTTTTGGATCATCTAGGAAGTATGGATTTTGGCTGCCCAGGGGCTGATTATTGCTTGAGGACTTTAAGCCAAATTTTCTTTTTACGTATTCCTTTCCACCCAGTACCAAGGTTCAAGATTGGAGGTTTAACTTGCTGTCGTTTGGAGCTGGGGGCCTGCATAGATTTATTTCTACTTCACACTTTTTCAGCTCCGGGAGGCCTTAAAAAATTCAAAGCTCAAGTGTTCTGGATTCAGCAAATGCCCTCAGAAATTCAGCTGGCTTTAGTATTTCACTTACCTCTCTAGGTTCCCACTCCTGCCTAATTTTCGGACTCAGAGGAATCCTTACTCTCTTGCTACTTCAGTAAGAGTTTAAAACAAATGTATTTGATAACTTATGTAGCATTTTTATTGTTTTAAGTGGGAGAGTTGGTCAGGATATCTACACCATCATACTGCTAGGAATTAGTCTATTCGTTCTTCAGTATTTTTAACGGAACTAAGGTGAGCAGAATTGGGTTAATTCTAATTCTTG
Organism: Dugong dugon; assembly: GCA_030035585.1. Classification (NCBI taxonomy): domain Eukaryota; kingdom Metazoa; phylum Chordata; class Mammalia; order Sirenia; family Dugongidae; genus Dugong; species Dugong dugon. Next base: position 48,057,776 of record CM057480.1, on the reverse strand, counting down.
GTTCACGGGAAAGACATTAGTTGTTCGTGCATTGTTCTCTTTTGGCTTATGTACTTGTTCATTCACTGTTCCATGTACTTATTTTTAAATGATTGAAAACAAAAACAAACAAAAAACCCAAAAAACAAACACATTGTCATCGAGTTAATTTCCACTCACGGCAATCCCATGTGTTACACGCAGAGTGGAACTTCTCCGTAGGATTTTCTTGGCTGTAATCTTTATGGAAGCAGATTGCTAGGACTTTCTCCTGTGTCCGCCACTGGGTGGGTTCGAATCGCCAGCCTTTTGGTTAGTAGTAGAGAGCAAACCATTTGCATCACCCAAAGACCAATGGTACAATAAACAGCTGTTAATTCTTCTTCCAACATGAGGACTAGAACGTTGACCCAAATTCACTTATCTCAGGGTACAGACTCTTCAGTGGTTCATGCATTGCTTGCTTTTGTTTTATATTCTTTCATTCTTTGCACATACATACATATGTATGTATGTGTATATGTATTTTTTCTAACAGCTTTAGACACATGGAAACCCTGGTGGTGTAGCAGTTAAGAGCCACGGCTGCTAACCAAAAGGTCTTCAGTTAGAATCCACCAGGCGCTCCTTGGAAACCCTACAGGGCAGTTCTAATCTGTACTTTAGGGTCGCTATGAGTTGGAATCGACTGGACAGCAATGGGTTTGGTTTTTGGTTTTTTAGACACATAGCATAAAATTCATCCTTTATAAAGTGTATGAATCAATGATTTTTGATATATTCACAGAGTTGTACAACTGGCACCACTATCTAATTTTAGAACATTTTCATCACCTCAAAAAGAAACCCTGTACCTGTCTCCATTAGCAGTCACTGCCATCTCCCCCTCCCCCAGTCTCTGGAAACCACTAATCTACTTTCTGTCTCTATGGATGTCTATTCTGGCCATTTCATAGAAATGAAATCATACAATATGTGGTCTTTTGTGAATAGCTTCTTTCACTTAGCATAATGTTTTCAGAGTTTATCCTTGTTCTTGCATACATCAATACTTCATTCTTTTTATTGCCAAATAATATTCTATTGTATTGATATTCCACATTTTTTTTATCCATTCATTCACAGATAGACATTTTGGTTGTTTTCACTTTTTTGGCTATTAAGTATTATGATGCTATGAATTTTCTTGTACATGTTTTTTGTGTTGACATACATTTTCATTTCTCTTGTGTATATACCTGGGAGTGGAATTGCAGGGTCATATGATAAATTTTGAGGAATTACCAAACTGTTTTCCAAAGTAGTTTCACTATTTTACAACCCCACCAACAAAGTAAGAGTGTTCTGATGTTGTACACTCTTACTTCTTATTGTTTGCTTTTGATTTTCGTCATCCTGGTGGATATGAGGCAGTATAAAATCATGGTTTTGATCTGCATATTCCTCATGACTAATGATGTTGAGCATCTTTTCATATGCTTGTTAGATTTTTGCATGTTTTCTTTGGAGGAATGATTATTCAAATCCTTTGCTGATTTTAAAATTGGGTTATTTGTCTTTTGTTAAGTCGTAAGAGTTCTTTATATATTTCAAATTAAAAAAACAAATAAAAAAACCTGTTGCCCTCAAGTTGATTCTGACTCAGGGTGATCCTGTAAGACCCTTATAAGATACGTGTTTTGCAAATATTTTCTCACATTCTGTGGAGTGTCTTTAGATGCACAAAGTTTTTAATTTTGGTAGTTTTCTCAGATAAATATACAAGTGTAAAATATAAGTATTATTTTTGAAATTACACAAAGAGTATCGTCTGTGTATAGCCTTCTAATACTCAGTTTTTCACTCAACATTGTATTATTAAGATTCCTCCATATGGTAGCATATAGTTGTAATTTATTCATTTTCTACTTCTACACATTCCAAAGTGTGAATTTACCATGTTTACAAATCCATTTTCTTTTTGGTGGGTACTGAGCTGTTCCCAGTTTTTCTTTTCATTCAGTATTTAGCCCACTCTACTATATGGCTTCCATTCCCAGCAGTGGACTCACACTGGTGTCAGAGGGCATTGTATGTTACAAAATCAGATGGACACTTTGAGTTCTCACCTTACAGTACCACACATTAGCGTTCAACAGAGTTGGCCTCACCCTCTTGAAACAGTTGCTTTCTTAGCTTCCATAAACTTCTCTTCTGTGTTTTTCTCCTGCATCTTTGATCCTTTCTTTATAATCTCCTTTGTCCTTTCCATCTTCTGCTTGGACTGTAAATGGTATTCCTGAGGGTCTGATCCTGGAAGCCTTCCACTTGACTCTCTCCTCTTTTGTGTGGAAAAGTATCAACTGGGGTACTTATTGACCTGCTGATTCCAGGTTCCCAAACCCAAAAGATTCTACTTTAGCAACTGTGGAATGAGACACAAGAGTTTGCACTGTTAACAAGCACCTTTCTCTGAATGGATTTAGGTAGTCTTCAAAATTTAATCTACTGTCTCTTCTGCAAAAAAAAAAAAAAAAAACAAAAAAAAAAACCTTTGCTCAATTTGTGATGTCGTCTGTAGGTTATGTGCAAGTTTATTTTTTTGCAGAAAACACTGGCACTAATGCACACTTTAAAAACCCTGCACTGAAAGTTGCGTTTAAACAGAGAAGAATAGTTCTCAAGCAGAGTTATATGATATTTTTTATGCCTTGGAGATGGCACTAACCAAGAAGCTAGTGTCAGTGGTTGATGGAGCATATTTTACAGTCAGTGGTGCTGGTTGGGCTAAACAACTGTTAAACAAAGTGCACTAGAAAAATTCAAAACCTCTAACCACCTCATATGGAAAAGGTGACTGACAGAAATGCTTTTCTTGGTATCTGTAGCCTGGGCAGAGTGGGGTTGTTTATAGGGAATATAGCAGGAGCTTCACAAAGACATTGATGTCTTTTGAAATTCTGGTTTGTTATCTTGGGAAAATGGCTTAATCTTTTTCAGAGCCTCAGTTTTCTCTTTTGTGAAATGGGGACAATTATATCTGTCTTAATTAGGTTGTTGTAGAGGTTAAATTAGAAGATGTATGTGAAATATCTTCCTTGTTATCTAACACATAAATATTTACTGAGCCTCTTCTATGGGCCAGGCAGTATACATATGCTAGGTTCTGGAGATATAATGGTAAACAAAACTAGACAGAGTCCATGGTCTTATGGTATAGTCCTGTGGGAGAAATAGACATTAACTCAGATAATCATACTGTTGTTAGGTAACACGATTCAATAAAATATGTAACAAAGGAGGGTGACTTGGACTCAGGGATCTCTCTCATGAGTTGAAGCTGAAGGATGAATAAGAAGAGTTTACTGGTAAAGAGGGAAGGGGAGAGAGCTGTGGGCAGGACAGGCATGTGTGAGGCCTGCAGCAGTAGGAAGCATGGTGCATGCAGAGAACTATAAAAAGTTCAGTAGACTGACAGCTAGAGGTGAGGGGGATAATGGTGCAAGATGAAGCTGATAGGTAGGCAGGGGTGAGTACATTAGTTTTTTGTAGGCCACATTCTGAATTTTTTCCTCCACCTAGATTGGAATAAGATGCATCTTATAGACATAAGGTGGTGAGTGAGGATACCATGATTTCAGATGCACATTGTGAAAAGATTACTCTGTCTGCAGGGTGGAGAATAAAATAAGAGTGAGGTTCAATTGTGCATACTGTTTGAGGGAGACAAGTTAGGAGATTATTGTTAAAGTCCAATAGAGACAGACTGTATCCGCATCAGAGTGGTGGCAACGGAGATGGAACTTGATTCCAGAGGTTGTTATGAACTCCCAGGTTCCTCACTTGTACTACTAGACGAATGGTGGTGCTATTTCTGAGTCAGAGAATGATACTAAATGAAGGCCAGCTTTTGGTCTTTTGACCATGTGAACAGTGCCGTCTTTAAAGCTGAAAGATAGCTACCTAAATGTCCAAGTCCTGCCTTGTGTTTTTTCCTCTTTTAGTGGATGGGCAACTATGGAATGTCTCTTCTCTATATTTAATTTTTATTCTTCTCTCTTACCACTGACAGAGTTTCCCACAGGGATGGAAATATGGTGCTGATAGTTTCTATTTCTGAAGTGCCTCTGCTGTCTCTCTGGTTCTAAGCTGAAACATCCAGGGACAGAATTCACTGGCCCAACTGGCTCAGATAGCTATCCTTGGGCTAATCAATAATGGCCAGAAGAGTTGTGTAAGCACACAGTATAGCTCTTGTGGAAACCGTGTGAATGCAGGGAGTGGGGAGAATTATGAGGTCATGGCTCATTCTGCAGTAGGTATCCACAATATGCTCACTGGAAAAAGGAGAAAAAACAATTCACTCTCCACAGGCCAGGGCTATTTGGTGATGTTTGCCCGATCATGTTTTGAGTGGAATATGTATACCCATAGTACCTTAGTACTGTGAAGTACTAGGAAGTGCTTGCCTTAGCACTTTCAAGTACTATAAAGTACATTTTTGTGTACTGAGTCTGGGATGAATTGTATTTTCCAAGTTAAGGCACATAAAACATTTTATTTTCCTACATTATGATTACCCTTCTGTATTCTCCACCCCTAATTTTTTTTTTTTTATTGTGCTTCAGGTGAAGGCTTACAGAACAAATAGTTTCTCATGAAACAGTAGTACACATATTGTTTTATGACATTGGTTAACAACCCCACAACATGTCAACCCTCCAACTTCTCAACCTTTCTTTTTGGTGAAAATACACATAGCCAAAGATACACCATTTCAAAAATTTCTACATGCACAGTTCAGTGACATTGACTATGCTCTTCCAATTGTGCTGTTATTCTCACTTAAGATGAAGGCTTACAGAACAAAATAGTTTCTCATTTAACAGTTACTACAAATGTTGCCCTGTGACAATGGTTAACAATCTCACAACACATCAACAATATCCTTACTCAACCTTGGGTTCTCTATCACCAGCTTCCTTCTCCCCTTCTGCTTTCTGGCCCTTGTCACTGGACTCCTGTACCTCGTTAGTCTCATTTGGTTTTATGAGGCTGTCCACTCGCAGGCTGAACAGTGAACCTCGGAGGTAACTTCACCACTGAGCTAAAAGGGTGTCTGGGTGCCATACTCTCGGGGTTTCTCCAGTCTCCTTTAGGCCAGTAAATCTGGTCTTTTTTTTTAATAATATTTTATTGTACTTCAGGTGAAGGCCCACAGAACAAACAGCTTCTCATGTAACAGTAGTACACATGCTGTTTTATGACTTTGGTCAACAACCCCACAACATTTTAACCCTCTAAATTCTCAGCTTTTTTTTTTTTTTTGGCGAAAATACACATAGCCAAAGATACCCCATTTCAAAACTTTTTACGTACAAATTTGAGTGACATTGACTACGCTCTTCTAATGGTGCTGTTATTCTCATTTAAGATGAAGGCTTACAGGACAAAATAGCCTCCCATTTAACAGTTACTACAAATGTTGCCCTATAACAATGGTTAACAATCTCACAACACAACAACAGTATCCTTACTCAACCTTGTGTTCCCTATCATCAGCTTCCTACTCCCCTTCTGCCTTCTGGCCCTTGTCACTGGACTCCTGTACCTCGTTAGTCTCATTTGGTTCTACTGGGCTGTCCACTCCCAGGCTGAACAGTGAACCTCGAAGGTAGCTTCACCACTGAGCTAAAAGGGTGTCCGGGGGCCACACTCTTGAGGTTTCTCCAGTCTCCTTTAGGCCAGTAAATCTGGTCCTTTTTTTTGTGAGTTACAATTATGCTCTACATCCTTCTCCAGCTCTGTCCAGAACCCTCTGTTGTGATCTTGGTCAGAGCAGTCAGCGGTGGTAGCCGGGCACCACCTAGCTGTACTGGACTCAATTGGTGGAAGTCTTGGTAGCTGTGGACAATTAGTCCTTTGGACTAATCTTTTCCTTGTATCCTGTTCTCTTCATTCTCCCTTGCTCCCGAAGGGATGAGACCAGTGTAGTATCTTAGATGGCCGCTCGGGGAGTTTGGATGTGTCCATGGGGCCTCCATGACCTTTCCTTGTGCAGGTTGTGTTAGTTTCCCTTGTATTGTGTACCGTCTCAACTTTCACCCAAGATACCGCTTATCTATTGCCTATTTAGTATTCCCCCCACCCCCATTCCTGGTAACCAACCAGGATTGTTACATTTTGCGTGAGAACTTTTTCATGGGTTTTTACAATAGAGGTCTCATACAATATTTGTCCTTTTGTGATTGACTTATTTCACTCAGCATAATGTCCTCCAGTTTCATCCATGTTATGAGATGCTTCACAGATTCAGTGTTGTTCTTTCTCATTGCATAGTACTCCATTGTGTGTATGTACCATAGTTTGTTTATCCATTCATCTGTTGATGGGCATCTAGGTTGTTTCCATTGTTTTGCTATTGTGAACAATGCTGCCATGAACATAGGTGTGCATATGTCTGTTCGAGTGACGACTCTTATTTCTCTAGGATATATTCCTAGGAGTGGGATTGCTGGATCGAATGGTATGTCTATTTCTAGCTTTCTGACAAAATGCCATATCATTTTCCAAAATGGTTGTATCATTTTGCATTCCCACCAGCAGTGTATAAGAGTTCCCATCTCCCCGAAGCCCCTCCAACATTTGTTATTTCCAGTATTTTTGATTTGTGCCAGTAATGCTGGGGTGAGATGGTATCTCATTGTGGTTTTAATTTGCATTTCTCTAATGGCTACTGAATGCAAGCATTTCCTCATGTGTCTGTTGGCCATTAGAATGTCTTCTTTGGTGAAGTGTCTGTTCATTTCCTTTGCCCATTTTTTGATAGGATTGTTTGTCTTATTGTTGTAGAGGTGTTGGATTTTCTTGCAGATTATGGAGATTAGACCTTTGTCTGACTTGTACTGTCCAAAAATTTTTTCCCAGTCTGTATGTTCTCTTTTTACTCTCTTGGTGAAGTCTTTTGAAGAGCATAGCTGTTTGATTTTTAGAAGATCCCAGTTATCTAGCTTATCTTCTGGGGTTTGTGTGTGGATGGTTATGGTCTGTATCCTTTTAATGCTGTGTATTAGGGCCTGTAGCATTGGTCCTATTTTTTCTTCTATTAATTTATAGTTTTTGGCTTTATATTTAGGTCTTTGATCCATTTTGAATTAGTTTTTGTATATGGTGTGAGGTATGGGTCCTGTTTCATTTTTTTGCAAATGGATATCCAGTTTTGCCAGCACCATTTGTTAGAAAGACTGTCTTTTCCCCATTTGATGGACTTTGGGCCCTTGTCGAAAATCAGGTGTCTGTAGGTGTATGGATTTACATCTGGGTTCTCAATTCTGTTCCATTGGTCAATGTGTCTGTTGTTGTACCAGTACCAGGCTGTTTTGACTACTGTAGCTGTATAGTAGGTTCTCAAGTCAGATAGTGTGAGTCCTCCAACTTTATTCTTCTTCTTCAGTAGTGCTTTACTTATTCGGGGCTTCTTCCCTTTCCATATAAAGTTAATGATTACTTTTTCCATCTCTTTGAAGAATGTTGCTGGCATTTGGATCGGGATTGCATTGTATTTGTAAATTGCTTTGGGTAGAATTGCCATTTTCACAATGTTGAGTCTGCCTATGCATGAGCATGGTATGTTTTTCCATTTATGTAGATCCCTTTGGGTTTAATGCAGCAGTGTTTTGTAGTTTTCTTTGTATAGGTCTTTTACATTCCTGGTCAGATTTATTCCTAAGTATTTTATCTTTTTAGGGGCTATTGAAAATGGTATTGATTTCCTGATTTCCTTTTCATCGTTCTCTTTACTGGTGTATAGGAATCCAACTGATTTTTGAATGTTTATCTTGTATCCTGCTACTCTGCTGAATCTTTCTATTAGTTCCAGTAGATTTCTCGTGGAGTCTTTAGGGTTTTCTATGTACAGTATCATATCATCTGCAAACAGGGAGAGTTTAACTTCTTCATTACCAATTTGGATGCCCTTTATTTTTTTCTCTTACCTTATTGCTCTAGCTAGAACTTCCAGCACAATGTTAAATAGGAGTGGTGATAAAGGGCATCCTTGTCTTGTTCCTGTATTCAAGGGGAATGTTTTCAGCCTCTCTCCATTAAGAATGATGTTGGCCATTGGTTTTGCATAGATGCCCTTTATTATGTTGAGAAATTTCCCTTCTATACCTATTTTATTGAGAGCTTTTATCAGGAATGGGTGTTGGACTTTGTCAAATGCCTTTTCTGCGTCAATTGAGATGATCATGTGATTTTTTTCTTTTCTTTTATTTATGTGGTGAATTACATTGATGGATTTTCTAATGTTAAACCAACCTTGCATTCCTGGTATGAATCCTACTTGGTCGTGGTGTATTATTTTTTTGATATGATACTGAATTCTATTGGCTAGAATTTTGTTCAGAATTTTTGCATCTATATTCATGAGAGATATTGGTCTGTAATTTTCTTTTTTTGTGATGTCTTTGCCTGGTTTTGGTATCAGCGTTATGCTGGCTTCATAGAATGAATTTGGAAGTGTTACTTCCTCTTCTATGCTCTGAAATAGCTTGAGTAGAACTGGTACAAGCTCTTCTGTAAATGTTTTGTAGAATTCTCCAGTGAAGCCATCTGGGCCAGGGCTTTTTTTGGTTGGGAGTTTTTTTTATTACCTTTTAAATGTCTTCTCCTGTTATGGGTCTGTTCAGATTTTCAATATCATTTTGTTGTAGTTTGGGTAGGCCATGTGTTTCTAGAAATTTATCCATTTCCTCTAGGTTTTCAAATTTGTTGGAATATAGTTTTTCATAATATTTTGTTATAATCCTTTTTATTTCGGTTGGGTCTGTCGTAATGTCCCCCATTTCATTTCTTATTTGGGTTATTTGTGTCCTTTGCTGTTTTTCTTTTGTCAGTCTGGCCAGTGGTTTGTCGATTTTGTGGATTCTTTCAAAGAACCAACTTTTGGTTTTGTTGATTCTTTCTATTGTTTTTCTGTTCTCTATTTCATTTATTTCTGCTCTGATCTTTACTATGGTTTGTCGATTTTGTGGATTCTTTCAAAGAACCAACTTTTGGTTTTGTTGATTCTTTCTATTGTTTTTCTGTTCTCTATTTCATTTATTTCTGCTCTGATCTTTACTATTTCCTTTCTTCTGGTGGTTGCAGGCTTTTTTTGCTGTTCTCTTTCTATTTGTTTGAGTTCTGTAGTTAATGTTTTGATTTTGTCCCTTTCTTCTTTTTTGATATGTGCATCTATTGCTATAAATTGTCCTCTGAGGACTGCCTTTGCTGTGTCCCAAAGGTTTTGGTATGATGTGTTTTCATTTTCATTTGATTCTAGGAATTTTTTGATTCAATCTCTGATTTCTTCTGTTACCCATTGATGTGTAAGCAGAGTATTATTCAGTTTCCATGTTGTTGATTTTTTTTCCTTGCTCTTTCTAGTGTTAATTTCTACCTTGATGGCATTGTGGTCAGAGAAGATACTGTGAATTATCTCAACGTTTTGGATCTTGGTGAGGGTTGCTCTGTGACCTAAGATGTGGTCCCTTCTGGAGAACATTCCATGTGCATTGGAAAAGAATGTGTACTTTGCAGCGGTTGGATGGATTGTTCTATATATGTCTACGAGGTCCAGTTGGCTGATTGTATCCTTTAGGTCTTCTGTATCTTTGCTGAGTTTCTTCTTAATTGTTCTGTCCTTTCCTGAGAGTGGTGTGTTGAAGTCTCCTACTATTATTGTGGAACTGTCGATTTCTCTTTTCAGTGCTGTTAGAGTTTTTTTTTTATGTATTTTGGAGCCCTGTCATTGGGTGCGTAGATATTTATTATGGTTATGTCTTCATGATGTATCGTCCCCTTAATCATTATATAGTGTCTTTCTTTATCTTTTATGGTAGATGTTGTTTTAAAGTCTATTTTATCTGAGATTAGAATTGCCACTCCTGCTCTTTTTTGGTAGTTGTTAGCTTGATATATTTTTTTCCAACCTTTGATTTTTAATAAATTCACATCTTTGTTTCTAAGGTGTGTCTCTTGTAGACAGCATATTGATTGATCCTGTTTTCTTATCCATTCTGCCACTCTCCATCTCTTTATGGGTGCATTGAGTCCATTTACATTCAGTGTAATTATTAATAGATGGAAGTTTGTTGCTGTCATTTTGTAGTGCTTTTTTTTGTGGTGCTGAAGTTTTCTTTGTTCTTCTTACTCTATTGTGCTGAGTTACTTTTGTTTGTGGATTTTGTGTTCATTTCTTTTGTTTTTGTAGGTTTTGTTTTTGCTGAGACTTTATGTTTTTCGTCTTTATTTTTATGAGTATGTTTGTTAACTTTCTTTGTGGTTACCTTGAATTTTACCCTTATCTTTCTAAGTTTGAAGCAGTCTACCATTACTTGGTATCGCCTTGCCTTCCTCTCCATTAGAAGGTTCTATACCTATGCCGTTTATTCCCTCTTTCATTGTTTTGATGTTGTTGTCATCCTTTGATTGATTGCTCTGATTCCCTGTTGTATTTCTTTTGGTTTTGGATAGTCCTCGAGAGTTCATTTCCTAGAATGGTATCTGGTTCATATGATCCTGCGTCCTAGGTCCTGCCTGAGGGTTGTAGCTGTTTGTCCTCAGATCGCAGAACTCCCTTTAATAATTCTTGTAAGTTTGGTTTGACATTTGCATATTCCCTTAGTTTCTGTGTACCTGGAAATGACCTAATTTCAACATCAAATTTGAACGAGAGTTTTGCAGGATATATTATTTTTGGCTGACAATTTTTTTCTTTCAAGATTTTATATATGTCATCCCACTGCCTTCCTGCCTGCATGGTTTCTACCGAATAAGCTGAGCTTAGTCTTATTGTTTCTCCTCTGTATGTGACTTCTTGTTTTTCACGAGCTGCTCTCAGGATTCTTTGTTTGTCTTTAGTTTTGGTGAGTGTGAATATGATATGTCTTGGTGATTTTCTTTTGGGGTCTCTTCTATATGGGGTTCGTTGAGCTTCTTGGATGGCCAGCTTTTCATCTTTCATTATATTGGGAAAGTTTTTTGTCAGCAGTTCCTCAATGATCCTCTCTGTGTTTTCTGTTTTCTCCCCCCGTTCTGGGATGCCAATCACTCGTAAATTTTTCTTTTAATTGTGTCCCACATAACTCTCAGGGTCTCTTTATTTTTCTTTGTTATTTTTTCTGAGTTTTCCTGAAAAAAGAGTTGTATCCAAGTGTTTGTCTTTAGTTGCACTGATCCGGTCTTCCACGGTTTCAAATATACTTCTCAGCCCTTCTATGACATCATCCGTTTCTGAAATCTTGTTGGTTATCTTTTGGATTTCTAATTGTTGTTTTTGTATAATTTCTAGTTGTGAATTTATTTTGGCATTTTGTTCCTGCATCATCTTCCTGAATTCTTCCAATTTTTTGTCTGTATTTTCCATAAATTTGTCTATTTTTTCCTCATGTTTGTCAGCTTTTTGCCTCAGTTCTTGGAAAATTTCGAGTATTAGTGATTTGAGTTCTCTGTCAGGCACTTCTAGTGCATTTTCTTCCACAGGAGAGTTATCTGGTGTTTTAATTTGGACGCCTATTGGAGCCATCTTGTCTTGTTTTTGTAAATGTTTTGATATTGTTTGCTGTTTTTGGGGCATTCAGTAGATATTTCTCTCATTTATTGATTGTAGATTTTTTGTTTTTTTATCCTTGTGGTACAGCTGGGCAGATCTAGCTGAAGAGGAGCCACTGGGATGGGTTGTTTGTGGCACTCACTGCAGCCACCAGGACGGTCGGTAGTCAGTGCTGGGCAGGTTCCAATAGGGCGTGCCTGCACAGCTTGGTGGTGTGATGTCAAGTGCACGGTGCAGGTAGGCAGGATGCAGCGGGGAGATGGTTATGTGTGAAGCTAAGCGGCTGTTTTGTCTCCCACTGGATGCTCTGCGAGGCTGCTCTTCTGTTCTCCCATTTGCTGGTCTCCGATAGGAGTCCAAGATGGTGGAATTGCGCTGTGTTAGCTGGTAGGGGACCTCTGCATGAATCTCTCTTCGCTCTCCGTTCTCTTTCAGTATTCTTACTCCTTTTGGTGTTTGGCTGAGTTCTTTATCTCTTCATTTGATGTTCTAGGGTTTCAGGATTGTTGATTCTCTGTTTGGTTTAGTTTTTTGGATCTTTGCTGTGGACGGACGGCATGGTGCTTCTGCCTAGAGCGCCATCTTGCCGGACTCTGGTCTTTTTCTTTTTGTGAGTTAGAATTATGTTCTACATCTTTCTCCAGCTCTGTCCAGAACTCTCTGTTGTGATCCCGGTCAGAGCAGTCAGTGGTGGTAGCCAGGCACCATGTAGCTATACTGGACTCAGTCCGGTGGCGGCCTTGGTAGCTGTGGACAATTAGTCCTTCGGAATAATCTTTTTCTTGTATCCTGTTCTCTTCATTCTCCCTTGCTCCCGAAGGGATGAGACCAGTGGAGTATCTCAGATGGCTGCTCACAGGCTTTTAAGACGCCAGACACTACTCACAAAGGTACAATGTAGAGCATTGTCTTTATAATTGAGCTAGATGTTCCCTGAGACCATGGTTCCCAGAGCCCTCCGCCCAGCAATTCAGTCCCTCAGGGAGTTTGGATGTGTCTATGGGGCTTCCATGACCTTTCCTTGTACAGGTTGTGCTAGTTTCCACTGTATTGTGTACTGTCTCACCCTTCACCCAGGATACCACTTATCTATTGTCTGTTTTGTATTTCTCCCCTACCCCTCCCATCCCTGGTAACCAACAAAGATTGTTACATTTTGTGTGTGAATTTTTTCATGGGTTTTTACAATAGAGGTTTCATATTTGTCCTTTTGTGATTGACTTATTTCACTCAGCTTAATGTCCTCCAGTTTCATCCATGTTATGAGATGCTTCACAGAGTCATTGTTGTTCTTTCTCGTTGCATAGTACTCCACTGTGTGTATGTACCATAGTTTGTTTATCCATTCATCTGTTGATGGACATCTAAGTTGTTTCCATTGTTTTGCTATTGTGAACAATGCTTTCATGAACATAGGTGTGCATATGTCTATTCGAGTGACAACTCTTATTTCTCTAGGATATATTCCTAGGAGTGGGATTGCTGGATCGAATGGTATGTCTATTTCTAGCTTTCTGAGGAAGCGCCATTTCTTTTTCCAAAATGGTTGTATCATTTTGCATTCCCACCAGCAGTGCGTAAGTGTTCCGATCTCCCCACAGCCCCTCCAACATTTGTTATTTCCAGTATTTTTGATTCGTGCCAGTAATGCCGGGGTGAAATGTTATCTCACTGTGGTTTTAATTTGCATTTCTCTAATGGCTAGTGATCGCAAACATTTCCTCATGTGCCTGCTGACCAATAGAATGTCTTCTTTGGTGAAGTGTCTGTTCATTTCCTTTGCCCATTTTTTAATAGGATTATTTGTCTTTTTGTTGTGGAGGTGTTGGATTTTCTTGTAGATTATGGAGATTAGACCTTTGTCTGACTTGTACTGTCCAAAAATTTTTTCCTACTCTGTATGTTCTCTTGTTACTCTTTTGGTGAAGTCTTTTGAAGAGCATAGGTGTTTGGTTTTTAGAAGATCCCAGTTATCTAGCTTATCTGTTGGGGTTTGTGCATTGATGGTTATGGTTTGTATTCCACCCCTAATTTTTGATATATAAAACTGACAAAAAAATGAAACTCGGACAGAAGTAAATATGGTAAAATGCCATCTTGCCACAGCAAGAAATTGTCAGTTTGCTGTACAGAATATGGATTTTTATGTACTTCCTATTATGTGTATGAAGAACCCCAGAGTGCTCCACACCTCATTCCAGTATTCTGTGCCCTCCCTCACCCCCTCCTTTAAAATCTTATTCGTTTTATTTCAGGGAATGTTACATAATTTTTTTGATTCAGAACTCAGCTGTGCATTGATTCACTTGGGTAATCATTCCACATTCCACTGGGGTTAAATGAGTATAAAGATTATGATGATGCTTAAGAAGGCAAATGAAAGGATAAATTGGTTATGACTAAGAAAAACAATTGAAACACAATTGTTTGAGTATAGATGATTTAAGAAAAGGGGAAAAGCCAATTATCGTATGTTGACAAGATTATGGGCAGATTTTTGAAAGCTTTTCTATTTGTACTATCATTTTACATCAGTGTAGAATGGTTTCTGTCTTTACATGCTCATATTGATAATTTTAATGTATTTGATATCATTGTATTTCCTACAATAGGGACACTTATAAAATATATTTCCTCTTCAAGTAAACACAGTGTTTTATGACTTGTATTTTAAAAAATTTTTTTTATTGCACTTTAGATGAAGGTTTACAGAACAAATAGTTTCTCATTAAACAGTCAGTGTACATATTGTTTTATGACATTTGTTAACAACCCCACTACATGTCAACACTCTCCCTTCTTGACCTTGAGGACTTTTTTTTTTTTTTTGGTGAAAATATACATAGCCAAAGTTACACCATTTTGAACGTTTCTACATGTACAATTCAGAGACATTGATTATATTCTTCCTGTTGTGCTGCTATTCTCACTATCCTTTTCCAAATTATTCCATCACCATTATCTTCAACTCACTGTCCCCTAAGCTTCCCATCAAACATTTTGAGTTGCTGTTGTCAATTTGATCTCACATAGATAATTTTTTTTTTTTTTTGTATCTTAGATGAAGGTTTGCAGAACAAATACTTTCTCATTAAACAGTTAGTACATATATTGCCCTATGACAATGGTTAACAAACCCATGACATGTCAACACTGTCCCTTCTCAACCTTGGGTTCCCTATCACCAGCTTTCCTGTCCCCTCTTGCCTTCTAGTCCTTGTCCCTGGACTGCTGTGCCTCATTAGTCCTGTTTTATTTTATAAAGCTGTCCAATCGCCAGCTGAATGGTGAACTTCGGGAGGGGCTTCACCACTGAGCTAAAAGGGTGTCCAGGGGCCATATTCTTGGGGTTTCTCCAGTCTGTCAGGCCAGTAAATCTGGTCTTTTTTTTGTGAGTTATAGTTCTATTCTACATCCTTTTCCAGCTCTGTCCAGGACTCTCTATTGTGATCCCAGTCAGAGCAGTCAGTGGTGGCAGCTGGGCACCATCTAGTTGTACTGGACTCAGTCTGGTGGAGGGCATAGTAGCTGCGGTCCATTAGTCCTTTGGACTAATCTTTTCCTTGTATCTTGTTCTCTTCATTGTCCCTTGCTCCCGAAGGGGTGAGATCAGTGGAGTATCTTAGATGGCTGTTCAGGCTTTTAAGAACCCAGATGCTACTCACCAAGGTAGAATGTAGAACATTTCCTTTATAAACTGTTTTATGCCAATTGAGCTAGATGTCCCTGAGACCATGGTCCCCACAGCCCTCTGCCCAGCAATTCAGTCCCTTAGGGAGTTTGGAAGTGTCTATGGAGCTTCTATGACCTTTTCTTGTACAAATTGTGCTTGCTTCCCCAGTAATGTGTACTGTCTTACCCTTCACCAAAGTTTCCACTTATCTATTTAGTTCTCCCCAACTCTTCCCATCCCTCGTAAACAACAAAGATCGTTTCTTTTTGTGTGTAAAGTTTAACATGAGTTATACAGTAAAGGTCTCATATAATATTTGTTCTTTTGTGACTGACTTATTTCACTCAGCATAATGTCCTCCAGTTTTGTTCCTCTTACTCTCCTGTGCTGAGTTTCTTTTGTTTGTGGATTTTTTTTTCATTTCTTTTGTTTTTGTAGGTTTTGTTTTTACTGAGACTTTATGTTTTTCTTCTTTATTTTGATGAGTAGGTTTGTTAACTTTCTTTGTGTTTACAGTGAAATTTACCCTTGTCTTCCTAGATCTGAACCAGTCTATTATTACTTGGTATCACTTGACTTCCTCTCCATTAGAAAGTTCTATACCTACACCATTCATTCCCCCTTTTATTCTTCTGATGCTGTTGTCATTTACAGATTAACCTCTCTGGTTCCCTTTTGTAATTCTTTTGGTTTTGGATAGTCCTTAAGAGTTCATTTCCTAGATTGGTATCTGGCTATTACAATCCTGTGTCCTATATTCAGCCTGTGGTCTGTTATTGTTTGTTCTCATATCAAAAGACTTCCTTTAATAAGTCTTATAAGTTTGATTTGGTTTTTATGTAGTTCCTTAATTTCTGTTTATCTGGAAATGACCTAATTTCACCATCATGTTTGAACGAGAGTTTTGCAGGATATATTATTCTTGGCTGGCAATTTTTTTCTTTCAAGGTTTTATATATGCCATCCCATTGCCTTCTTGCCTGCATGGTTTCTACTGAATAATCAAAGCTTAGTCTTATTGTTTCTCCTCTGTATGTGACTTTTTGTTTTTCTCGAGCTGCTCTCAGGATTCTTTGTCTGTCTTTGGTTTTAGTGAGTGTGATTATGATATGCCTTGGTGATTTTCTTTTGGGGTCTTTCCCATACGGGGTTCATTTTGCTTCTTGGATGGTCAGCTTTTCATCTTTCATGGTATTGAGGAAATCTTCTGTCAGCAATTCTTCAATGATCCTCTCTGTGTCTTCTGTTTTCTCCCCCTGTTCTGGAACTCTGATCACTTGCAGATTTTTGCTTTTGATTGTATCCCACATAATTCTCAGGGTGTCTTTATTTTTCTTCATTATCTTTTTCTGATTTTTCCTCAAACAGAGTTATATCCAAGGGTTTGTCTTCACTTCTGCTGATCCTGTCTTCCACCGCCTCCAATCTTCTCAGCCCTTCTATGACACTGTGCATTTCTGAAATCTTGTTGTTTATGTTTTGGATCTCTAATTGTTGTTTTTGTATAATTTCTAGTTGTGAATTTATTTTGGCATTTTTTTCTGCATTATTTTCTTGAATTCTTCCATTTTTTTGTGTGTATTTTCCATGAATTTGTCTATTTTGTCCTCATTTTTGTCTGCTTTTTGCTTCAACTCTTGGATAATTCTGGTTATTAGAGATTTGAATTCCTTATCAGGTAGTTCTAGTGCCTTTTCTTCTACTGGAAAGTCATCTGGTGTTTTATTTTGGATGCCTACTGGAACCACCCTGTCCTGTTTTTGTAAATGTTTTGATATTGTCTGCTGTCTTTGGGGCACTCAGCAGTTATTTTTCTCATTTATTGATTGTAGATTTGTTTGTTTCATCCCTTTTTTTTTTTATTTGGCTATGTCTGAGCAGGCGGGCTGTGTGTTCTTCGTTGTTTGCTCCTATGTGGGCATAATACTTTTCGCCTCCTTCTCCAATTGGCACGGTCAGTCACTCCGATACAGTACACCAAGGCAGATCTAGCTGAAGAGGAGTTGCTGGGATGGTTTGTTTGTGGCACTTACTACAGCCACCAGGGCGGGTCTGTAATCAGTGCAGTGCAGGTTCCGGTAGGCCATGCCTATCCTGCTTGGTGGTGTCATGTTAAGTGCACGGTGCGGGTAGACAGGATGGAAGGGGGAGATTGTGATGTGTGGAGCTAAGATGGACATAGGAGAGAGGAGATAGGAATAGGAGCTGAAAACATACAAACAAAAAAGAGTGCTAGAGGAGCTTACTATTGGAGTGGAGAGATGAGAGATGGAGAAAAACAAAAAGGGGAAGAAGAAGAAAAAAAGAAAAGAAAAGAATGAACAAATAAAAATTAGAGATAAAAAAGGACAGCAAAGCTTCCAGGGATCCCACCGGTGTGGCTACGAGGTCTGGGGAAGTTGTCCCCAGGTATTGAAGTACAGCCTGGCTAGGAGGCATAGAGGTATTCATTGCCAGGTATCCAGGGGACAGGAAGAGAAGGAAGGTCTAGAGAGATGAGAAACTGAGTAATGAAGAAAGACAAAAAGGGAAAAAGAGGGAAAAGAAAACAACACTAATTAAAAAAAAAAAAAAGAACAAGAAATCCCCCACCATAAAACAGAAAAAAGAAAAACCCACAGAAAAAGAAATTTCCTCAGGGATCCCTCTGCGTGTCTCTGCAAGCTGAGGGGGTAGGTCCCAAGCCGCATAGCACCACCTGGCCAGAACAGACCCCCAACTCAAGAAAATAAAAATAAAATAAACAAACAATTCAAAACAAACAAACAAACAAAAAGCCCTGGCTTCCCCCCAGCATGGCAGCACAGATCGGGAAGCATTTCCACACTCAAACGGAGCTCCACAGCCCCTCAGGAAGAAGCGAAGATGGCGCACAGAGCCAGGTATTTGAGCAAAAGGAGGGGGAGGTGGTGAGAGGTAAGGAAGAAATCAAAAGAAGCAGAAAAAAGCAACACTAGCAGACAACAAATGGCACTCAGGGAGTCAGCCAGTGCGGGTGGGTGGAAACCAAGCAGCTGGTGCTTCCTGGACAAGAGACTGTGGCTGAGGGAAGCAGAAGAGGCTGACTGGGGGTGAAGAAGGATAGGGGTGGAAAAGTGTGTATTGCCAGTTACTGGTTGTTCTTTCTCCTGCTGGAAGCTCTGTGAAGCTGCTTTCTCATACCCCCTATTGGCTGGTCTCTGATAGGAGTCCAAGATGGCAGATCTGTGCTGCATTAGCTGATAGAGGACCTCTGCATGTATGTTTCCATGCTCTCTGTGCTCTGTCAGTTTCTTATTCCATTTGGTGCTTGGCTGAGTTCTTTATCTCTTCATTTGATGTTTAGGATTTCAGGATTGCTGTTTTCTCTCTTTGGCTTAGTTTTTTGTATCTTTGCTGTGGAGGGAGAGTGTTGTGCTTTTGCCTAGAGCACCATGTTGCCTGAAGTCCTGTTTTATGACTTTTAAAAAGGTTAAAGTGGCTACTTATATAATTTTGTACTTTGAGTTTTAATTATATATGTAAACCATGTTTCTACTGAGTTATGTCTTCTTTGTGAAAATCAAGGTGCTGTTGGATATACAGGAATATGGAAACCAAGAGATAGAAAAAGCTTTCTGGTTTAGAAAAATACAGTGGTAGAATATGTATTTTAAGCCCTTTGAGACGTTTTTTTCTAAATTATAACAACTCTCAATTAGACATGTATGATATGTTGTAATAACAGCTGAATCACAAAAGAAAGGAAAACCCTTAGGTAATGTTACTTTGGTACTCTCTTTTCATCATGGGGTATAATCCAAATCTTTTCAAATGCCAGCTTTCAATAAGATAATCCATAGTTCATATATCTCTATCACTCTCCTACTTTCCATTCACTGTAGTTACAGGGACATTTTGAGTCAATATTCTCCTAAACATTTTTTAAAAATTATCTCAAGTTAGAAGCAATATTTAGGTTAAGGAAAAACTTATAGACTCTCCTATTATGATCTTTTCATAGGTGTTGAGAAGAAGATGATAATCTTGAGTGGAAAGTTTCAGTGAGAGGAGAGGGTCAATATATATATTTCCGACTCTACATGCTTTAATTCTACCACTCATTCATTTGTTCACTCTTCAGCAATAATTAAGCATCTATTATATTTCAAGGACTGAGGGACAGCTAGGAAATATAATCATTGTTCTTATGGAACTCCCAGTAAATGTGAAAGAAAGATATATAAGCCAGGTATTACAACATAGTCCATGGGGTAGAATGGCAATGCAGAGCAGGGGCGTGTACGCATTCTGGGGGATGAGGAGATAAGAATCAGGGGGAATATCTTATGAAAAGTGTTACTTGAACTTAACGTTGAGGGATAAGTTGTTATTTGAGTGTATGAAAATGGCATGGTGTCAGTGTGTGACCTCCTCTAGCTTCACAAGGGGAAAGAGAACCAAGGTCAACAGCCCAAGGCTGATTCCTATGAGGTGGAGGTCAGACATGCCTCTTCTCTCTGCCATCTTTACCAACTCTGACACCAACCGTCCCTTCCATGACACTCTCTACTTCTTTGCTGGGTTTGGTAATTCATTGCAATGGCCACACAGAATTCACAGACAATACTCGGGTTATGAGATTTATTAGGGAAATAACAGGTTACAATTCAGGCTCAGGAATCCTTAGGATACAGCTCTTCTGTTAGGACAGCCTCTTTTCAGCTGTGCTTGCAGGCTCGCCTCTCTCTGGCCCTAGGCCTCTGCCCTGCTCAGTCAAGTGTTACAAAGCTCTTATAGCCCCTGCTAAAAGCGTCCAGAGGCACCCCACTCTGCCAGTAAGCCTTGGCCCAAAAGCACTCAGCTTTCTTGCTCCATGGGCCAGGAAGTCCATCGTGTGGCCCCCTGCCAAAGTCTTCTGCTGCCTTTTCTCTGCCAGCACTTCATGCTGTCCTCAGGGCTACCGCTCACTCTCTGTCTCCTGGGTCCAGGAGCTTCTCAGGGCAAGGATCCTGGGTCCAAAGAATGTGCTCTCCACTCCTGGCTGTTCTTCCTCTGTGGTGGTGGGATCCTCTCTCTGTTCTGGAATTGGCTCTTTTTTAAGGCAAAACTGACCAATTCCCCTTGGTGGACCACAATTGCCTTATTTGCACAGTCCCACCCAATCACTTGGGTGGGTGTTACAAGACCATGACTAAAAAGGTCACACAAAAGCGATTCATCGCACCACAGAGTGAAACGAGAGAAAGGGTATTTCAGTTAGGAGGAATAGCATGTGCACAGACATGGAACACCTAGGCTCGTTGGAAGCAACATGCAAAGCTTTCCATGGCTAGATCACTGCATGTCTGTAAAGGGGTGGCAGATGATACTGGAGAGGAAGGCAGCAGCCTGGGAGTGATTCTGAAGATGCAGGGAAATAATCTTTCTGCCCTTGCCATGAACACAATTTTTATTCTTAGTTCTGTGAAATCTTCCCCAAAGCAATTGCTACCTTGAAACTCATCACAAGTTAGATTTGTGCAGCTTTGATTTCCTTAGTTAATGATCAGCTCTCCATTTCACTTTGCAGTGTGTAGGTTAGGCCCAAGTTTCATAACTATTTCTTTACGTTGATAAGCTGAATACAATTCCTTTTCTTTAGTCTTAAATACCAGTGAGTGCTGTTGTGAATTGATGAACCCCTGTTATTTATGAAATTACCTCTATTGTTGCAGTCTGACAAATTACTAACAGATACACATCACAAAAATGTCAGGCACTTTGGCTCATTTAACTGCTTTCTTTGGCATCTTATTCTCCCCTGCCCTGATGATTACTGTCATTTTTTTTTTTTTTTTTAGCTCTGTGTTAAATCACCATCTAATTATGCTTTGTCACAGCAACTCATAACATTTGAGCATGTCTCATTCCTAAATTCTAAAAGCAACTCTGTTGAGTCAGGCTCACAACGAGAGTGTTGTCACTTCCCTTGACTTTGCTTTGTCCACTGGGTGTTTGGGACTTTTGAATTCCTTGATTATAGTGGGAACCAGCTCAGAGAGAACAGTGTACCTTGGAAAAATTCACTGGTCACCTGGGTAAGGTGAGGAGTAAGGAGCAAAGAAGAAACTATCTTCTAGTTGGTTCATTGCCAAATTGAGATGACCTGATTTGTTTTTGGTTTCTAGTGTACACTTTTAATAAAAAGGCACTGACAGGTGACGGAAAGCTGTCAATGAATCTTGAGGTTTTGGCCAATTATGATCATTTGTGTCAAAATGCTCAGTATAGTTACAAGTCAATTACTCTGTTTCATTACCTGTCAAATGAGCATAATCCCACTTTCCTATCTCATAAAGATGCATAAGAATAAAATGTCCTAAATTGTTCCCACTTGTTAGAGATAAGACTATTCAACATCACTTTCTTGGAATGATGTCTTTTCTTAATTATAAGTAGTTACAATTGGAATTCAAGTCTTAGAAATTGCTCTGTTGCTACTTATTAGGAAAATTTCAGGTGGTAGCTTTAGGGAATCCTGCAGAAAGAGTATTGGTTTTGATCTGGTGGATTCCCGCTTAGAATGTAGACTCTCAGTTGAGTGGGGCATGTGAGTGAGCCACTCCACCTCCTATGGTCCAAAGGTGTTCCAGGGCCTCCATGACCTCCTTTTTTACTTCTCATATATTTTTATTCATTTTGATGCCTCCATAAGAATATCCAAGAATTTCAATAGGTTCATTTGTAACCACAACCTCTTCTGGGATGATCACCGGTTCCCATTTATCAGCATTGCCAAGGCAAATTGTTACATTTTTCCTTTTCTTTAATGAAGTACTAGCTGCTTTAACAGATGTTTCATAAATTTGGAAGGTGTCCTGAACTTCTTCATCCGTGAAAGCACACCTAAATGCTCTCTGCATATGCAGCAACTGACATAAGTACTTTGCTTTGTTGACCATTAAATTCCTTGGAATAAATAAATTCCAGGTTACTCCACATCCCAAATTAATAATCAATACACAGTGACAGGCTATATATGTCTCTTCTTTGTATTTTATATTGAAGACCATGATTCAAAAAGAGATGGTTCTAATATATGGTAGTTGTTGCTTCTACAGACTAGCTTAATCTACAAGCCATTAATGCAAGTGTTGTTATCTTCATTTGCAGACTCAGAGATGGTAAGAAAATTGTCTAAGGCCATTCATCTAGAAATAACAGAGTCAAGGTTCAAACTCAGGTCTCTATGACTTCAAACATGTTCTCTTTTCACCCCCATTTGCTATGCCAGCCAGGCATAGTTTCATGCAAATTTTCTAGTGAATGCACAAGAAATATGTTGTTAGATGCCTTCGAATAGATTTTGACTTATAATGACCTCATGGGACAGAGTGGAACTGCCTCATAGGGTTTTCTAAGCTGTAATCTTTATGGGTACAGATGGCCAGGTCTTTTTCCCGTGGAGCTGCTAGGTAGGTTTGAACTGTCAACCTTTCAGTTAGCAGCCGAGCACTTAACTGGTGTACCACCAGGCCCCTACAAGAAATATACTTTTTGCAATTCTCTGGAGATATGTTGTTTAAGGAAAGTCCCTCTTAATAACCTCAGGGTACTGGCATTGATTAGAAAAAGAAAGAATTGGGGCTTGTGCAGAGAGAGGCAAAGTGGATTTTAGACTGTCATGCAGCCTTAGGAAAGGTAGTAGGGGCTCAGAACACATTTCCCTACCCACTATATCTTTTTGTATATACTTTTAGTATTCCTCTGAATTCCTCTGACATGGATCGTATTTTCTTTTAAGGAGGAGGAACCTGAAATGTACTGGTTTGGGTGACCAAGTAGTATCAGAGTGTTCTGCCATATTCTAGAATGATTTCCCATGGATTTGAAACGGCTATGGAAATATCCTTCCTTTTTAAGAAGAGTTCACTATGCTAAAGGTTATACGTTGCTTTTTTTTTTTGGTCCAAGTCTTCCAAGTTACTCTGCATCTCTTAAGCAATGACTATACCGGGAGTTGAGAGTTTAACACATAATTTACAATTTAATTTCAGAAACTTCAACTTGTTCCCAGTTAGCCTGACACAGACACTTGTTTTATTCAAGCAATATGAGTTATTATTTTTTTTTTAATGAGAAGGGAAGTTTTGTTGATGCGTCCTACATTCTAATTAGTTTTATTTTCTTGAAATTAATTAGAAAAGAAACAAAAAGGGTGTCCAGTTGTTTCCCTGGATGAGTTTTTGTTTCCTATCAAAGCCCAATTACTTTTCTGCTGCTGCTGTGATCATCCCACAGAACAAGGTAACCTTGTTTCCCCTTTGTACTCCTCACATATTTGACACTTGGAAAGTATCTGTTGTTGTTGTCAGTTGCCATAGGGTTGATTCTGACTCATGGCAACCCCATGTGTGTGGAGTAGCATTGCTCCAAAGGGTTTTCAAGGATGTGACCTTTTGGAAGCAGATCACCAGGCCTGTCTTCTGAGGCAACTCTGGGTGTGTTCATATCACCAACATTTCTGTTAGTAGTTGAGCACTTACATGTTTGAGCCACCCAGAGAATACCCTGGAAAGTATCTAGTCACTCAGTTTTCCTCTCTCCATCCGTTCATCCATCCATTTGTTCATCCATCCATCCATCCATCCATTAAATGCATCCAACTATTTATTCATCAATTCTGTCATTTATCATTGAACTCTCACTTCTCTTTTGCTCATTGTATTTATACATTATTGGCTTATTTTTTATGTGTATATATTTCTTTTATTGTGATAATAGGAGGATATTATATAAAATTCATAATATACATATATACATGTACACACACACACACACACACACACACACACACACACACACACACACACATACACCATGGGAGTGTAAACTGATGCAAACTCGTAAAAGTAATTTGGTAATATCTTCATAATATGAAAAGTATATACTTGTTGATCCACAAAATTTACTACCAGTAATTCATTCTATATTTGCAAGTACATATAGGCAAAGACATATGAATAAAGTTGGAAGTGGAAAAGTTGTTAATTTACACGTAACTTAAATATCCACCAATAAGAAGTCTGCTTAAAAATAGCTACCTATGTTCTTTCAAAATACTTTTAAATCTTTCCTGTCTTACCCTTTCAACAGTTGTGTAGGTGAATTAAATTTAACAATAAATAATAACAATAATAATGACTCCTCATATTTGATAAACGAGTCTACTTTTTCCAAATAGAATGCCTTTCTGCTTACTCTTAACACAAATTCATATATCAATTTAACAAATATTGCATTAAATGCTTACTATGTGGCAGCCAATGTTTTAGATGCTTGCAGATACAAATCCCTTCCCTCATGGAAGTTACATTATAGAGAAAGGGGACATAAATTTTACAACAAACATAATAAACAAGCAAATTATGTAGAAGATAATAAGTGGTTTGCAAAAAAAAAAAAAAATGAGCAAGGCCAAGTGTATCTGGAACACTGGGATAGGATGTAGGTTGCAGTGTTAAATAGGATTGTAAGGTAGATTTCATTGAGAAGATGACATTTGAACACAGATTTAAAGGAGAAGGAGTTAGCTAAGCAGATATCTGGAGAGTGAGAGGTCAATATGGCTGGACTGGAAAGATGAGTGTAGAATAATAGGACATGAAGTCAGATGAATAATGGAAAGCTAGATCATATCGGGCCTTGTAGAACATTAGAAGGACTTTGACTTTTATTTGAGTGAACAGAGGAATGACACAGTCTGATTGATGTGTTAAACAGGGGCTGTGTTCAAAAGAGATTATAGTAGGAAATTCAGTTAGAAGTTGATCGCAGTCATCCAGGTCAGAGATGGTGGTAGCTTGAATGAGTGCACTCTGAAGATGGTGACAAGCAGATAAGCTGGAAATTGGAGGTGCTGTATCTCCTAACAGATTAAATGTGGGATTTAAAAGAGAGGAGTCAAGGATTATTTTCCATCAATTGAGATGAGGAAGACTATGAATAGAGCAGTTTGGGAAGAAAGATCAGTAGTTCAGTTTTGGACATCTTGAATTTGAGATGTCTATTAGATGTTCAGGTCCTTGGGTGGCACAAGTGGTTTGTGCTTCACTATTAACCTAAATGTTAGTGGTTTGAACCTATCCACTGGTGCCACAAAAGAAGTGCCTGATGATCTTCTTCCATAAAGATTACAGCCAAGAAAACCCGATGGAGCAGTTCTACTCTGTAACTCATGGGGTGGCTATGAATCAGAAGTTACTCAATGGCGACAGACTATTAGATGTCCAACTGGAGGTGTTAGCCAGGCAGTTAGATATACCAATCTGGAGTTCAGAAGAGAAGTCTGGGCTGGGGATTTAAATTTGGAGTCATTAGGTATTCAAAGCCATGATACCAGATGAGGAGTGGGTGTAGGTATTCAAGCACTGGAGATGTAGAACTAGAAAATTAGCATGAGGATCCACTAGTGAAGGAGGAAGAGAACAAACAAGTGTATCCTGGAATCCAAGTAAGGAAAATGTTTTATAGAGGAGGGAGAGAGAAACTTACCAAATGCTGTTGATCAGTCAAGTAAGCTAAGGACTGAGAGGTGGATCATAGGGGTCATTAACAACCTTGCAAAGAGTAAAATGCTACAATCATTAATACTGATTATGAGACAACTTCTGTTTTAAAGTTGAAATTGAGAAAGTTATGGATAATGCAAATATTAAAGAGAATATATTAGCAGAATAGTTTTAGGAAAAACTTTAGAGCCCTTCTGAGCCAACAGATATTTAGAAACATTCAAATAATAATACCAATCAGAATAACATAGATTAGATTATGTCATAATTCCTTTTCTTAATGTTCTGATTCTTTATTTAAAAAGAACATACCATGATTAGAATTAAAAACTATATAAAAAGATCTGCTCTTGTCCCTATTTAACACATTCCCCTACCTGCTATATATTTTGCATATACTTTTAGTATTTCTTATAGCAGATATTAGCAAATGAAAATGTATATTCTTATCTTCTCTGAGTTTTTACTCAAAGGGTAAAACAAACAAATAAACCTGTTACCATCGAGTCAATTCTAACTCATAGCAACCCTACAGGACAGAGTAGAATTGTCCCATATGGTTTCCAAGGTGCAGCTGGTAGATTTGAGCTGCCAGCCTTTAGCTAGCAGCCTGGGCTCTTAACCACTGCACCATCAGGGGGTGCATACTGTAAATACTATTCCTTCCTTCCTTACTCCTCCTGCCCTCCCTTCCTCCCTTCCTTTGTTTCTACTAATCATTATTACATGGAGGTCTTTCTGTAAAAATCTAAACAGAGTTTCCTCATATTTTTTAGGTTAGTGTTTCACTGAATAGATACATCATAGTTTATTTAAATAGTTTTCGTCTGATGGGCACTCAGATTTTTTTCCCTAACTTTCATAAGTAGATATACTGTAACCTTTTGCATTGCATATGCGTCCATGCATAACTATGGGATACATTCCCAGAAGCGTGATTACCTGATTACAGTTTTTTTGTAAAACCTATATGCACTGTCAAATTTCTCTCCATAGAGATTGTACTATTTTGCACTTCCACTAGCAAGATATGAGAGGACCCGTTTCCTAACATAATATGTTGTTAAATTTTTGGCAACATTACAGACATGGTTGGATTACCCAGTAAGCAAGGTAAGCACGGGCTTACTTGTGCTTACTAATCTGTAATGAACTGTTTCACATTTTTTCACCACATCAAAGATTCTGCTTCTAGATATGGCTGGCATCTTTCTCTCTCTGAACCCATGGCATCTTCTTACAGAATTAAAGCCTCTTTTCAAATTTACAATCTCTGACAGGGATGGAGTACCTAGTAAGCAAAGTAAGCATGGGCTTACTTGTGCTTTTTTACTAGTTTGTAGTAAACAGTTTCATATGTTTGATGTGGTGAAACTCACGTGAAATTTCTACTTTTATCACACATCAAATTCCCTTATGTATTTGGGTCTATATTTAGACTTACTATTGTATTCTGATGGTCCATCCATATAACCCTCTGCTACTATCCCGCTGCTTTAATTATTGAGGCTTTAGAGTATGTTTTAATCTCTGGTAGGACCAGTCCATCTTCATTTTTTTTTCCAGATTTTTCATGGCTATATGCCATAATTTGAATATCATGAAATCATTTGATGGACTAGCATTCATAACATTAAACCAAATAAGCTTTAAGAGCTGTTTTTAGTTGGCAGTTATTTAAATCTCTTTAGTTAATCATTTATTCCATGAATATTCATTGAACCCCTATTATGTGCTCAGCACTTTTCTAGGTACTTGGGCAACAGAACAAAACGAACTCCTGCACCCTTGTGGTTTTCTAGCCACATACATTAGTAGTGAGTCTTTCAAGAAAACTTCCTATTTGATTGTTCTTTACGTCTTCTGAGATTGAATTAAAGCAGAGTGTCAACTTTGCCATCTCAATATTTTATGAGGACAAACTATAAAGCCTTGTGCAACAACATCTATAATAAATGATCTTTGATCCAGAATAGTAAGGAATATAAAGAAAAGAAGAAAACTGAGATATTCAAGAGACATCTTGTTCTTCCACTTACCTCAGCTGAAATTAAGTGTCCATTTAGTATCATAAATTTTCAATACATTGACCACAGGAACTTTTCAGCAGTTAACAAGGCTAAGAAATTGTTGTTACTGCACTATATCAAGCTTATAAAATTTGACTCCTAAACTGTTAATAAAAAAATTGTAATAATTTTTTTTTGTTAAAATTCAAGATTTATTCTTCAATCCAGAAGCTATGATCAGATATTTGACATCAGCCTTGGCTTTGGCTTAATATTACTTTTAGCACTTGTCCATTTAGTATTATATAAAAATTTATATTCGATTATGGTGAGTGAAATCAGTTAATCATAAAAGGACAAATATTGTATGAGACCACTATCATAAACAATCAAGAAAATGTTTACACACAGAAAGAAATATTTTTGATGGTTACCAGGGGTAAAGAGGAAGAGGGAGGGAAAATCACTAACTAGAAAATAGAGACATGTTAACTTTGGTGAAGGGAAAGGCAGTACACAATATGGGGGAAGTCAACACAACATAACCAAGGCAAGGGAAGGCACTAAGGGGTACACAACAATAAAAGGCAAATGAAGGTAAATACTATAACATACACAATCCTGCAACAACAGTAATAACAAATAATAATTTATAAGTGAATACATAGGTAGATATATATGCTGAATAGGTGTGGGAGGGCATATGGGAGTATACCCACGTGCATATATAGGTTTGACTGTGGATATTTGTACATACATATTTGTATGTGCTGTATGTATATTCATATGTGTAATAGAGCACACAGCGGCACCGTCATGGAAACAGCCTAGACAAAACCAAACACCTCACGGGACTGAGTTACTAGGCTTGAGGCCTAAGGACCATAGTCCCAAGGACATCTAGGCCAATTGGCATAACATAGTTCATAAACACAATGTTCTAAGTCTTACTTTGGTGAGTAGTGTCTGATCTTAAAACCTTATGAGTGGCCATCTATGATGGTTAAGATTGTGTGTCACCTTGGCTGGGCCGATTGTCAGTTTTTTCGCAGTCTTATAACGTGATCACTTTCATCTTGAGACTTGATATGTGATCACCCCTATGATGAGATCTGCTGTGAGTGGCCAATCAGTTGAAAAGGAGTTTCCTTGGGCATGTGGCCTGCATCGAATACAAGCAGACCTTCTGGCAAGGCTTGGGGGCTTTTTGCTTGTGCTGGATCCTGCTGCTGGCTCTTGTTTTGTCTGACCTCTGGTTCCTGGGACTTGAGCTAGCAGCTTACCTGTTGTTTTTCCTGCAGATCTTGGGATTCATTGATCTTTGCAGCCTGTAAGCAAGAGCCCTGCTCTCTGACGTGCCAATCTTGGGTTCACCAGCCCCTGTGGCTGCGTGACTCAGGAGAAGCCTCTATCCTGACCCATGGACTTAGGACATTCCAGTCTCTACAACCACATGAGCCATTTCCTTGATATAAATTTCTCTCTATAGATACATTTATATGCTTTACTGGTTTTGCTTTGCTAGAGAACCCAACCTAAGACACCATCTGAGACACAACTATTGGACTCTTTCCGTCCAGAGCAAGGGAGAGTGAATAAAACCAAAGACTCAAGCAAACAATTAGTCCAAAGGACCACTGGACCACAGCAACCACAGTCTCCACCAGCCAGATCCCAGAAGACCTAGAAGGTGCTGGGCTACAGGCTACTCTGACCAGGATCACAATAGAAGGTCCTGGTTAGAGTGGGGAAAAAAAAAGTAGAACAAATTCAAATTCACAAAAAAGACCCAGATTTACTGTTCTAAGAGAGACTGGAGGAACCCCTGAGACATCCGTAGACATCCTGCTAAATTGGAACTGAAGCCGTTCCCAGAGATTACCCTTCAACCAAATAACAGACAGTCCTATAAATAAACAGTAATACACGTGAGGAAAGTGTTCCTTAGAACAATCATCTACATGAGACCAAAAGGACAACCTATACCTAAAAGCAAAGATAAGAAGGCAGAAAGGGGCAGGAAAACCAGATGAATGGAAATGGGGAACTCAGGGTGGTAAGGGGGAGAGTGCTGACACATTGTGGGGGTGCAACCTATGTCATGGAACAATTTATGTATAAAGTATTGAATGGGAAGCTACTCTGAAACCGTCACCAAAAGCACAATTAAATATATATATATATAAATAATATATGTGTATGTATATACATACATATATATATACATACACATATATATATAACCAAAATACCAAACCCGTTGCCGTTGAGTCAATTCCTACTTACAGCAGCCCAATAGGTCAGAGTAGAACTGCCCCATGGGGTTTCCAAGGAGCACCTGGTAGATTAGAACTGCCAACCTTTTGTTTAGCAGCCAAACTCTTAACCATTGTGCCACCAGGGTTTTATGTATATATATAAATAAGTGCCTTTACCATCAATTATTTTTTCCAAGGACCCTAGCCTAAAGGTGGGAGTAACAGAGGCATAATGCTTACATTTCAGGCTCATCACAATCTTTTCATCAATTTGAAGTTTACTCAGCCCTGGATAAACTCTCCAGTGAGGAGAACTTACGTTGAGTCCACTTACCTGGATTTTTCGCTTCAGCCTTATTGGATCATTACTTAGTCCTTTAGCAACCACCACTCCCCTGTGATATATTGTTTTAGGTCTTGGAGTTATAAAACTAACTTATTTAAAAACATAACAATAATTAAAAAAAAAAGCCCATTTAAACAGAGTAAAATAATTAAAGTAAATATTTACAACAGATATGCAAAACTAATTTCTATAGGCCTTTATGTACGTATACTATTGTCTTTGCCTGGAACCTCCTTTCCCATCTCACCTGCCTTACTTTTCAAATCTCAGTAATTGCTTCTGGAAGTGGATTCTCTCTAACTAGCTCCCAAGGGGTTAAGGGCACATCATTAACCATCCATAGTATTGTGACCGCCTCATAGTGCTTGTATTAATATCCAAAAACCAAACTCATTACCTTTGAGTCAATTCTGACTCATAGCAACCCAATAGGATAGAGTAGAACTGCCGCATAGGGGTTGCAAGGCTGTAATTTCTATGGAAGCAGACTGCCACATCTTTCTCCTGTAAACTGCCAGTCTTTCGGTTAGCAGCCAAGTGCTTAACCACTGCAGCCACAGGGTTCCTTTGTACTAACACACACAAAAAAAACAAAACCAAACCAGTTGCCATCGAGTCAATTCTGACTCATAGCGACCCTATAAGACAGAGTAGAACTGCCCCATAGGGTTTCCAAGAAGTGCCTCATAGATTTGAACTGCTGACCTTTTGGTTAGCTGCCATAGCTCTTAACCAGTATGCCACCAGAGTTTTCTATATTAACAGAGGGGTTCTCAAATGTAGTGTCCATCAAAATCACCTGGAGGGCTTGTCAAGACATAGATTGGTGGATCCTAACCCCATAATTTCTGATTGAGTAGGTTCAGGGCAGGATCCAGGAATTTGAATTTTTAATAAGTTCCCAGGTGATGCTGGTGCTGAAGTGTGTCCAGAACTCACTTTGAAGACCACTGATAAATTATTGTAATAATAATTTAACTTTCTGTTTCTCCATTTGATTATTAGTTCATTGAAAGCTGATCAAATTCCATTTCATGTCAATATTTTCTTGCTGTTGTTAGGAGCTATCAAGCTAGTTCTGACTCATAGTCACCCTATGTACAACGGAAGGAAACACTACCTGGTCCTGCACCATCCTCACTATTGTTGTTTGCTTGAGTCCATTTTTGCATCCAATGTGTCAATTCATTCCTCTTTTTTGCTGACCCTCTACTCTACCAAGAATGATATCTTTTTCCAGGGACTGGTTCCTCCTGATAACATGTGCAATATACGTGAGGTGAAGTCTAGCCAACCTTGCTTCTAAGGAGCATTCTGGCTGTACTTCTTCCAAGACAATGATTTGTTTGTTCTTCTGGTAGTCCATGGTATATTCAATATTCTTTGCCAACACCAAAACTCAAAGGCATCGATTCTTCTTCAGTCTTCCTTATTGAAAACATCATGGCTTGGATCAGGCATACCTTAGTCCTTAAAGTGACATCCTTGCTTTTCAACACTTTAAAGAGGTCTTTGTTGGCAGATTTGCCCCATGCAATGAGTCTTTTAATTTTTCACTGCTGCTTCCATGGGCGTTGACTGTGGATCCAAGTAAAATGAAATCCTTGATAACTTCAATCTTCTCCATTTATCATGATGTTGTTTATTGGTCCAGTCATGAGGGTTTTTGTTTAGTTTATATTGAGGTGTAATCCATACTGAAGGCTGTGGTCTTTGATCTTCATCAGTAAGTGCTTCAAGTCCTCTTCCCTTTCAGCAAGCAAGGTTGTGTCATCTGCATATCGCAGTTTGTGTATCAGTCTTCCTCCAATCCTGATGCCTCGTTCTTCTTCATACAGTCCAGTTTCTCAAATTATTTGCCAAGCATACAGACTGAATAAGTGTGGTGAAAGAATACAACCCTGACGCACAACTTTACTGACTTTAAATGATGCAGTATCCCTTTGTTCTGTTCGAATCACTGCCTCTTGGTCTAAGTACAGGTTCCTCATGAGCACAATTAAGTGTTCTTGAGTTCCCATTCTCTGCAGTTATATATAATTTGTTATGATTCACACAGTGGAATACCTTTGCATTGTCAATAAAACACAGGTAAACATCTTTCTGATATTCTCTGCTTTCAGCAATGATCCATCTGACATCAGCAATGATATTCCTTGTTCCATGTCCTCTCCTGAATCTAGCTTTAATTTCTTGCAGTTTCCTGTCGATGTACTGCTGCAACCACTTTTGAATGATCTTCAGCAAAATTTTACTTGTGTGTGATATTAATGATATTGTTCAATAATTTTTGCATTCTGTTAGATCACTTTTGTTTGGAATGGGTACAAATATGGATCTCTTCCAGTCGGTTAGCCAGGTAGCTGTCTTCCAAATTTCTTGACATGGGTGAGTGAACACTTGCAGTATTGCATCCGCTTGTTGAAACATCTCAGTTGGTGTTCTGTAAATTCCTGGAGCCAATGCTCTCAGTGCAGCTTGGACCTCTTCCTTTAGTACCATTGGTTCTTGAACACATGCTACCTCTTGAAATAGTTGAATATCAACCAATTCTTTTGGGTACAGTGACTCTGTGTATTCCTCCCATCTTCTTTTGATGTTTCCTGCATCATTTAGTATTTTCCCCACAGAATCCTTCAATATTGCAGCTCGAGGCTTGAATTTTTTCTTCAATTCTTTCAGCTTGAGAAATGCTGAGTGTGTTCTTTCCTTTTGATTTTCTAACTCCAGGTCTTTGCATATTTCACTTTAATACTTTACTTTGTCTTCTCGAGCCGACCTTTCAAATCTTCTGTTCAGCTCTTTTACGTGATCATAAAAGATCACTTCTGTTTGCTTTAGCTACTCTATGTTCAAGAGCAACTTTCAGAGTTTCTTCTGACATCTATTTTCGTCTTTTCTTTCTTTCCTGTCTTTTTAATGCCCTCTTGCTTTCTTCATGTATGATGTCCTTGATGTCATTCCACAACTTATCTGGTCTTTGGTCATTAGTGTTTAATTCGTCAAATGTATTCTTTAGATGGTCTCTAAATTCAGGTGGGATATGCTCAAGGTCGTACTTTGGCTCTTATGGACTTGTTCTAATTTTCTTCAACTTCACCTTGAACTTGCATATGACCAATTGATGGTCTGCTCCACAGTTGGCCCCTGGTCTTGTTCTGACTGATGATATTGAGCAGAAAGTAGCCAGCACATAGAAAAGACACTCAGTATATAGCTGTTCATTAAATGTGTAGAGCTGTGATCAATAGTACTAGTTTAACTGTAAAAACTGTCACAATTTTTATACTTGTGAACTACTGTTTTTCCTGGTGGCCACCAACTACTTCCTGGAAAACTAAAATTTCAAATGTTGCTGACAACCTGAATATAAAACGTAAAGTACCTATGAAGGAAATTTTAGATTATTTAGTTTTTTACTCCTTTTAATCATTAGCTAATATCAAAGATATTTTTAAATTAATGTTTTATTTATAAAAAAGTAGAAATAACTTCCTTTTCATTAGCATCTTGAACTTGAAGATACTTTCAAAAGAAAATTCAGATGATAATAAATAATTTTACCATTGCCTTAAATTGAAGTTGCGTAGAATGCCTGAATAATAGTACTCCTTGATGCCAACTGTAAAAGAAAAAAAAAAAAGAACTATTGTATTATTACTATGGGAAAGCAATCTAGCAATAGAGTTCCTTAAGTAGAAATAATAAAGGATAAACATGTATGTAGTTCAAGTAGACAAATACTACCAGTTTTCTACATTGCCGCTGACAACCACAACCCTCCAAAAGGAAAATCATGTAATTCAAAAAACAAACAAACAAAAAAACCTGGTACATTTTCTATAAAATTGAACACAAAGACTGAAGGAGAGGAATACCCAACAGAGTGGTGAAATAAGCATATGCCACAATAGACAATTTTATTTCATCTAAAAGCAGCACATTGCTTTGGTATTGGTTTGGAGAATCATAAGACCCCAACTAATGTCTCCCACTCCGGCCCCAAGAAAACCTGTAACTCAACAAGCTTTCTTGGTTTGGGCCCTCCTTCCTGAGGTATGTTGACTCCAATCTCCCCTCACCAAGTGGAGCTGAAAAGAAGCTGAGGATAAGGCTGTGTGAAAATTTGGCATGTTGACCACTGAGTCAAAATACAGCTTGGGAAACAAGATGCTCACAGCAAATATTTTGAAATAAATCTGAAAGCTAAGGTTAAAAACGTTCATAGCAACTTAAGGCCTTAGCTTTGCTGACCATTTCCATTTCCTGCTTTAAAGATTGTCCTATTCTCTGCCCAAGTATTTGTTGACTTGGAAACTGATGAAAGGACAGAGATTAAATAAACCTTTGTCTGTGACCTTACTCTTTGGTTTATGTTCATTAAAATGATAAAATTGAGTGAGGTAATTTTTATTCTTTGTATTTATTTTTTACTCTTCGCTCCACTTTTAGATTGCTCTTTCCCTTCCAGCCACCTTACTTCCCTGGATGCATCTTCTATTGTTAGCACTATCTGTAGTTCACAAGTCTTTTCAGATGTAAAATTCTCCCTTGCATTTATTGTCTAGTTTTTATTTTTTTTTAATTTATTTTTTTTTCCTGCACCTACTACTTGCATTTTTCTTTTCCATGAATTTGATCTCCTTGGCAGCTGGCATTGTCTCCTTTATTTCATCCTGCTCACATAAACATTCTCAAAGAACTCACCTGTATTTTTCCTCAGAGAAGGAGCTAGTGGATAAAAACTATGCTACACCTTTTCTTTCTTTCAAAGAACAGATAGCTATTTCTTATGAAACGTTTTCTTCGTAAATTTCTTTATATTGCCCTTTAATAAATAATCTAGTCTTTGTTATTTAAAAAGCAATGTCATCATCTTCTAAAGAATGAATTCTTACCACCCATAGGAAAGGAAAATAGTAAGGAATGAAGAAAGAAAGTGAGGAAGAGAACACCATTTAACATTTTCTTCCCTTTCATTTAGGAAAATTGTGTAAGATTTAAAATCTTATAGAAATGCCTTAATTCTATATTAATATTATTCCTAGCCTTCATGGAACTCAAAATCCTTAAACAAGTAGGTAATAATCCCCCCAAAATAAACATATATATGTATATTTAATATCTGTATAATATAATATCTATCTGTCTGTCTATCCACCAATCTACTTATCTACCTATCTCTGTATTTATATATTTAACTCTAGGTGCTTGACCCCAACTGCCAGAAATCTGATTTCAATTGGTCAAAGACGGGGCCCAGGAGTGAATATTTTAAAAATTATCTGAGAGTTGGGAGCCATTGATTTATAATGAGATAGATAAACTGTGGATGTGCATACAGGTCTGAGAGCATCTTTGTGGCAATAGGCAAGCAATGGCTTCTCAATTCTTTTGGTATTTCCCTTGTTGCTTTAAAAGATGATTTACACCCTGGTCCTGCAATGGTTAAGTTTTCCTCTGTATTTTCTTTTGCTCAGTTAGTATATGCCATTCCTTCAAGAATACAAGTAAATGCCCAAATTACTGATGAAAATCGGAGTGAGGGATTAAAGAGTGGAAATGCCAAGAGCTTCCTTCACAATGGGGGAAGAATGAAAGAGAGCACATGTGCTTTTGTTTCTGGATCAGGCAAAGGGTGCCACTAATCTAGTTTTATCCATCATGTCAACCTCACCTACAAACTTACTGTTCTCTGTTTATAGAGATGTGACATTAAGTAGCCCATATACTGTGTTATTTATTTGTTTATAGGTTAATTGTTCAGAATATTGATCTCATGGGCTCATTTTCCCATTCTTTCTCAAATACCCTTTCAAATCAACAAACATAAAACAGGACAAATTCTTCCACACAAGGGACTCTTAAATGATGCAGATTCTTTCCATTTGGTGCCTTAAAAAAATCACTCTTGCAAGAAAGTATAAATATTGCTACCACTGCAGAAATGAATGCAAGGTTTTGGGCTCCCATTTATAGAGGGATCCAAGAAGCTAATTAGGATGCACCAAAGTTTCAATCACTTGTTCTTTGGTTAATTTAGCAGTGAATATACATAGAGGCCTTTAAAATTCTATAAATTTGAATTCTAAGCAATTACTTAAAGATGAGTTTCTCAGCTATGTGAGAGCTGCTTGTGACACTCTAATTCCACCTGAAAACATGCAGTGGAAAAGAAAAATATAAAAGCTTAATTCTGAGCAGTGGGAACACAGTCTGTCACCTGCGCCATTTTCTACTTCCCACAGTTATAATTACACAGTAACCTCTGCTTTAAGTTTATACGGCGTTTGTTTCCTAGTTAATGAGAAGTGAATTTAAAGCCTGCTGTTTGACTAGTGAGTGGATATGTGAAGAGAAGCTGGGCCAAGGGCTTGGCAAGGGAATTTTAATTCCCTTGGTGGGTTGCATGTAAACTCTTCTGGGAGACTCAAGAGACTGAAGCTTAGAGCACTGTGAGAAGGCAGCACCAAATCAGAATCGTGAGGAAATCTATCTTCAGGTTTCTGATTTAAAAGAACTGGGGTGGGTTCCAGGTGTTTGTGGTTTGAACAACCACTCCTGCTGGCTTTGATGCCCAGCCATACATAGAAGCCCTTCATGAGACTATCATTCCTGTAGCAAGACTAGCTTCAGGGCCCTTTACTGGGAAGAGAATGAACTAGAGGAGCGGTTGGAGAAGGCTACCTCATACCTCAAGAATGCACTGGAACATTTTAACTGACCTACACATTAAGTCCAGCCCTTGATCTTGAGCACCTTTTAAGACAGAGGAGAACTAAGCTCATGAGAACCTCCAAATTTAGAGTCAAATTCAGCATTATTTAACAGAAGAGTTTTTTAATCTTATGTGCTCAATAAGTGGTAGCTACATACCAAAGGGAGGGTTGCTTTTTTCTTTTCCCTCATTCAGAAAGATTATTTTTTATTTCCAGGGAGGAAAGAAAAAGAGGGGATGTAGTAAGGTTAGATGACAGAGTTTTCTTCTGGCTAAGATTTCTTTTGCGGTTATGAGCTCTCTTTTCCACAAGGGAAGTAGTTTTCAGAGTGTAGAAGCAACTGCACTCTTTCTCCAGGTGATCTAAATGCTGTTTTATCTATAATATGAAAATGTTTTTTGGGTTCTACTATGTGTTAATGATTTACTTACAACTTTTCAAATTTAAAACTCTGGAAAAATTTTGGTAAATAGCAAGTGAGAATGGATAGGGTAAATAACCTTTGAAGAGTTTTGATGATTGTAATGAGGCCAGGGTCCAAAATGTGAGGAGGAATATTTTCTCAAAGGGTTTCAAATTTCTGCCTCAAAGCGAGGTTATAAGACGGATTTTAAACAGGCTAATTTCTTTATAGAAAATTCAGTAAACAATAAAACTGTGCATAATACACATAAGAGTTAGTAAAAAAAACTTTGTTCCAGATACCACATGATTCTTCATGCTGGGGCCCAGGACTGGAGTTCACTAAGAATTCAAATTATTTAAGCGCTATATGTTCCACTGTATCAGTCACGGTTCTCCAGAGAAACAGAACCAATAAGATATAAATATATATACAGTCAGCCTTCCGTATCTGTGGATTCTGCATCCATGGATTCAACCAACTGTGGATAAAAATATTGGAGGGGGAGTTCCAAAATCAAAAGTTGAACTTGCTGCATGCTGAGCACTATGCTGAACCCTTGTGAATGAAGTGATGTGCAGGCATACCCTGCTGTAGCCTCCCACCATTTCACAGTTCCTCTGTCTCTCTCCAGCACTTGCTGTGTAAGCCTTGTTTGCCTAGTGTCTTGTCATTATTCCCTAAACAATACAGTGCTGTATAACAATTATTTACATAGCATTTACACTGTATTAGGTATTATAAGTAATCTAAAGATGACAAAGTATATGGGAGGAAGTGCGTAGGTTATATGCAAATACTACACCAATTTATAAAAGGGGCTTGAACGTCCGTGGATTTTGGTATCCGCTGCAGGTCCTGGAACCAATCCCCTGAAAATACTGAGGGAAGACTGTATCTATCTCTATCTCTGTCTCTGTCTCTATCTCTATCTATTTATCTAGACAGAGAGAGAGAGAAATACTTACAGAGATTTATTTTAAAGACTGTTGTAGGGGCTGGCAAATCTGAAATACATAGAGCAGACAGACAGAACTAGAAATTCAGGCAGGTATTGATGCTGCAGTCTTGAGGCAGAATTTCTTCTGCTCCACAAAATTTTGGTATTTACCCTTAAGGCCTTCAACTGATTGAATGAGGCCCACCCACATTATCGAGGGTAATCTCCTTTACTTAAAGGCAACTGATTACAGATGTTAACCACATCTACAAAATACCTTCACAGCAACACCTAGGTTGTTGTGCCTCCAAGTTGGTTCTGACTCATAGCGCCCCTATATACAACAGAACAAAACACTGCCCAGACCTGCGCCATACTCACAGTCATTGCTATGTTTGAACCCATTGTTGCAGCCACTGTATCAATCTATCTTTCTGAGGGTCTTCCTCTTTTTCACTGACCCTCTACTTTACCAAGCATGACGTCCTTCTCCAGGGACTGGTCCCTCTTGATAACATGTCCAAAGTATGTGAGAGGAAGTGTCACCATCCTTGCTTCTAAGGAGCATTCTGGCTGTACTTCTTCCAAGACAGATTTGTTCATTCTTCTACAGTCCATGGTATATTCAATATTCTTTGACAATACCATAATTCAAAGGCATCAATTCTTTGGTCTTCCTTATTCATTGTCCAGCTTTCACGTGCATATGAAGCAACTGAAAATACCATGGCTGGGGTCAGGCATACCTTAGTAGTCAAGGTGACATCTTTGCTTTTGAACACTTTAAAGAGGTCTTTGGTAGCAGATTTGCCCAATGCAGTAATATGTCGTTTAATTTCTTGACTGCTAGTTCTATGGGCATTGATTGTGAATCCAAGTAAAATGAAATTCTTGACAACATCTATCTTTTCTCTTTTTATCATGATGTTGCTTTCTGGTCCAGTTATGAGGATTTTTGTTTTCTTTATGTTGAAGTATAATCCATTCTGAAGGCTGTAGTCTTTGATCTTCATCAGTAAGTGCTTCAAGTCCTCTTCACTTTCAACAAACAAAGTTGTGCCATGTGCAACACCTAGGTAAGTGTTTAATTAAATAACTGGGTACTAGAGCCTAGTCAAATTGCCACATAAAACTAACCATCACACCTAGCTTGCTGGAAAAGACTGAGTAGATGGCAACCCAAGGGTAGCTTATCTTGGCTTGGCTGTTTTCACATGGCCTGGAGCAAAAACATTAACCATTACAATCTTCGCACTTGTTTATTTGAACTAACAGACAAGAAGGGAAGTGGCCAGTTAGTGGTGGCACCTGAGGTCAGAGTCAGGATACTGGGGGTGGTAGAAAACTTATGAAACTGTATAAACCATGGAAGCTTAAGATACTCTTCAGTGAAGAGCCCAGAATGGAGCAAGCATCCGGAGAGAAATTGGGA
The DNA here is from genome assembly GCA_030035585.1 of Dugong dugon. NCBI lineage: Eukaryota > Metazoa > Chordata > Mammalia > Sirenia > Dugongidae > Dugong > Dugong dugon. The sequence goes on along the minus strand of CM057480.1, from coordinate 48,017,931 downwards.
TACTCCAAGAGAGAGAGCTTAGATAGGGATTCTCTGCTTCTAGTTTCTTGAAGCCTCTTGAAAATACATCTTCAGTTCTGAGATTCAAGATGCCTTTTGTATCCTTAAAATACATTTCTCTTTACCTGAGATTTTATTTGTTCTCTCCTTGCAGACAAACTAGCCATACTAGAGCAATAATGAACACAAGTAATTTTTGCAGGTATGTGGTCAAGGAGCAATATTTTCACATTGTTTATTTCATTGCTTCATTTCACTTCTTCAGCAAATATATATTTTTCTGAACTGCTGTATTTATTATTGATGTGAGTAATTTTAAGGACATGTTAGTAACATTATTTTTGGGAAATTAAAAATGAAATACATTTGAATATTTTGATCCAAACTGATTAACTAAAATAAATTTTTAATTTTAGTTAATGCCAACATACGCTATGTGCTTTTTTAATGAGTTATAATAAGTTGTATTCAATGTCTAACACAGTAATGATGACAAACAATTTAATGAAAGTGGAAAAATGCCAACTCTCTACCTATGTGGAAGTAACCAGACATTTGATGCAAATTTTTAGTTCCTGTGTGTAGGTATTTTGCTGTTAGATGCCATTGAGTCTATTTTCAACTCATAGCAACCCATGTGACAGAGTAGAACTGCCCCATAGGGTTTTCTAGGCTGTAGTGTTTATGGGAGCAGATTGCCAGGTCTTTCTCCTCCTGAGATGCTGGGTGGATTCTAACTGCCAATCTTTCAGCTAGCAGCCAACCTCTTAACTGTTGCACCACCAGGGCCCCTTATTTTGCTGAGTAATGGTCTTCAATTTAAGGCTTAAATGTGTTTGTTTTTACTTTACTCTTACTCTTGATCCAATCCCATCTCCTTTCCCCCAGCTGTGACCATGGCAGAGGTATGTGAAGGAGGTGGGGAGAGGCCTGGCTCTGAGACTCCCCATTTCCTAGGCATTGACTTCTCTGGTGTTGTGGACAAGGAAGAAGCATATGGTGAGGCAGAATCTTTTTATATGACTCCCCATGTGTCAGTTGTGTGTTCCTTTAGGCCCAAACTGGTTCTAGCTGATGCTCATGGTCTCTGCTAGCAGACAGATCCCCCTTCAGATGGTGTGTTTGGTTTTCTTTGGGCAGCATTTACTCTTTATTTCCCCAGCAGTACCCACCCCAACACCTTTGCTGGATTGGCCATACCAGTGATTGGTCCAGAAATTGCCTGGGCTTTCTCAGCACATCTCTGTACTCTTTTCTGTGGGGCTGGGATGCTTTTCTAAATTCTCTGAGGGCTGTGGAGAGCTGGGATAGGGTGCCCTGAACACCATACTCTTTAAGCTCCTCTGGCAGGGCTGCTCCAGGGCCATCCATCCTTCATAAATTTCTAGGTCAGAAACAGGCACTATATTAAAAAATGGATTTTAAGGGAAACCTGTCAAGCACCCACTTCACCCTCTCCACAGTGGGGGAAACAAACTCCCCAAATGAAAATACAACATACCTTCAAAGCCTCAGAACTCTCCTCCAAGGTTCTCTTCATATGTTCCTCCCAGGATGTCACTAGTGTGGGCCTGGGAGTTCTGTAGCTCAGTAAGCTCCCAGTCAGGGAAACAGACATCTATCAGTAATTCCATCTTACTGGAACCTCCAGTCTTCACTAATGTTTATCTGTGGCTTCCAGTAGGGGAAACAGTCTCTAGCCCTTATCTTTACAAACACTGTAGTACCCACCTGATCTGCCTCCCTGGTCCTCTTTTTGGATGTGGGGATAGGTGGGAGTTGGCCAGTTGGTGGAAATTCTGTGCTGTGTCTCTCAACAAGTCCTGCAGGGAGGTGCTGGCTCCAGTTCCAGCTGAGGCAGCTTCATGTCAATGTGAGATAACTTGGGCCTTTTGTCCTCAGGTTTGGGCCTCAATTCTAATTGCAGAACAAGAAGAATTTCACCTTGCCTATAAGTCAGGCACTGTATTCTCCCCACCTTTCAACACTTTATTTAGTGCTTTTCCTATACTAGGAACTCAATAAACAATTGTCAGTGAATAAAGGTAGGAAAATTTGGATAAGCTTAACTTCAATTTCAAGAAAAAATTTGAGAAGCTTCCAAGGGAGGTGGAAAATGCCTCATAGCATGGAAAGCCAGATAGAGGTTACAATGGGTTTATGAGAAGAAATCAAGTCCAAGTAATCTGACATAATTCCCTGCTGAAATTCTCTGATGTAAATTAATGATTGGAAGACGATGTATTAAGATACTGTATGCAATTTAACTCAGGCAGGGTTGTACATTTTATAAAATAGTAGAGAAAAGGGATTTGGAATTCAGTATTAAAGCAAACAGCTAATTAATAGAAATAAATATTGTATTTTAGGCTGTGCTTGTATGGAATGAAGATATCAACCATTTTGGTTTTTTTTCTTTTTAAAAAAAAACTTATTTGACTTGTTATTTGACTGACTTGACCAAATCAACTTGTTGTTTTGGGGCCATGGAAACAGAGTTGTAATGTGCTATTGGATGAGAATAAATAAATACAGATGAGCTTGAGTGTTTATGAAATTTTTTATGTTTCATATGGCTATTTATGGGATTGACTTGCATAATACAGTTACTAGCTCACATTTCCCTTAAATTTTCTCCCACTTTTTTTTTTCAAATAGAGAATTATATTTGGAGAAGGGCAGATTTTAGCTAGCATTGTAAGGGAGTTATCAGTTTTGGCTAACTGTAGATACTCATGCCCTCCAAAATCCAGGGAGACCCTCACCCCATTTCAGAAGCATTCCCTACTGAAATTCATCACATTGACTCTTTAGTGGCTCTCTCAAGAGACTTGGGAAACTACTTAAAGATTGCATCTTGTTTATCTTTGTATTACTAGCAACTGTCACAGAGTCTGGTATATAGTAGGCACACAACAATGGTTGAAAGCATGAACGAAGAATTATTAGGGCCCCATATCAGTCCTACAAACCTAACCCTGATATTTGACCTATTGGAGTGAGTTCTCAGTTACCCATGTGCTCCTGAAATTGCTGACTTTTCTTTCCCTAGCCCTGTATGAGATTACGCAATACATTGGATTGGGAATCTACTCTAATTCCTGATTGATGGACTAGTTCCTAACTGGGATTAGGATACTCTCCTGAAATGCATCTTTATTGCTGGGGCACTGCTAACTTCCCAGGCCTTACCAGCTCACAACCCACCAAATAAGTCTTACTACTACACATAGACACCTCCCACTAGCCCCCAAATGTGCAATAACTTCAAACTGAGCGTGTCTCCTGGGAATGATTGTAAAAGCCTTCAATATGACCATGACCACTGTCTTTCCAAGTTTGTGACTGGAACCTCGACCAATTCAGAATCTTTGAATATGGGTATCAGTTCAAAGTGAGTTCAGTCTTTCATGCTGCTTTGAGTACTGGTATTTTTACTGCTGGGATCAATTTCAGCTAGTAGGAGGCCAGTGCTTAGTTTGGTTAGTCCTGTGGCTCCAGAGCAACTTGTTTCTGGATCCTCCCTTTGCCACAAGCAGATGGGCAGATGAGGTAATGTTCAAGCTACACTCAAGCTGAGGCCACTCTGGGGTAGGATAGCCCTTCCCACCCTGCTGTTATTCTTTAAGCCACCCTTTCTGTCCACCAAGAACTTGCAGTTCAAGCCACTCTCAGGAAGCTGAGTGACTTCCAGTGTGCACTAATCTTGTTGCTTATTGACTAGAGTTTTCCTCTCAGACCCGTCATCTGCCTCTAACTCATTTCCTAAGGAACATGCTCTCTACTACTTGGGCTGATTAGGTAAATTGGACAATGTGTCAACTTGGCTGGGCCATGATTCTCAGTCGTTTGACAGTCATGATGTAGTTTGGCAGTTGTATAATGATGTGATCACCTCCATGATGACAGTTGATATAATGTGATAACTTCCATGATGGGATCTGCTGTGAGTAGCCAATCAGCTGAAGGGGAGTTTCCTTGAGGATGTGGCCTGCATCCAATATAGGTGGACTCTCTGGTAAGGATTTTAGGCTTTTGCTCGTTCTGGATCCTGCAGCTGGCTCTTGTTCATCAGACCTCCAGTTCTTGGGACTTGAGCAAGTAGCATACCTGCCATCTTGCCTGCAGATCATGGGATTTTTTTTTTTTTTCGTAGCCTGTGAGCCAGAGCCCTGCTGTCTCACTTACCCATCTTGAGTTTGATCTTGGGTTCTCTCTATATATTTATATGGACTGCCAAAAGAATTAATAAATCTGTCTTGGAAGAAGTACAGCCAGAATGCTCCTTAGAAATGAGGATAGTGAGACTTCATCTCATGTACTTTGGACATTATCAGGAGGGATCGGTCCCTAGAGAAGGATGCCATGCTTGGTAAAGTAGATGGTCATTGAAAAGAAGATGACCCTCAATGAGATGGATTGATACAGTGGCTGCAACAATGGGCTCAGGCATAACAACAGTCATGAGGATGGTGTAGTACATGGCAGTGTTTCATTCTGTTTTACATAGGGTCGCTATGAGTTGGAACAGACAGCACCTAACAACATATATATTTATACACTTGCTGGTTTTGCTTCTCTAGAGAACCCAGCCTAAGACAGACAATAAATGATTGTAGTATATTGAATTATGTCCCACCAAAATGTGTGTCAACTTGGCTAGGCCATGATTCCCAGTATTGTGTGATTGCTTACCATTTTGTGATCTGATGTAGTTATCCTATGTGTTGTAAATCGTAACCTCTATGAGGTTAATAATGCAGGATTAAGGGAGTTGTGTTAATGAGGCAGGACACAATCTACAAGATTAGTTTGTATCTTGAGTCAATCTCTTTTGAGATATAAAAGAGAGAAGCAAGCAGAGAGGAAAGGGACCTCATACCACCAAGAAAGAAGAGCTGGGAGTGGAGCACATCCTTTGGACCCAGGGTCCCTGAGCTGAGAAACTCCTAGACCAGGGGAAGATTGATGCCAAGACCTTCCCCAAGAGCTGACAGAGAGAGAAAGCCTTCCCCTGGAGGTGGCACCCTGAATTGGGACTTTTAGCCTACTAAACTGTGAGAGAATAAATTTTCTGTTTGTTAAAGCCATCCACTTGTGGTATTTCTGTTATAGCAACACTAGATAACTAAGACAATGATTAATAAGCATTGCAAATTTTGCAGGCATCATATATTATAATGTATTGGAACATTCCCAGGATCAATAAATGCAGTCCCAGAAATTACTGACATGTATTAAATTCTTCTAAATGAAATACACAGGAACAAGAACAAATAAAAAAAAAGATGTTGGGCTTTGTATAATTGATGAAATCCATTGGCTTATCTGAGTGACATGGTTGATAACTTCTGATGGAACACAGACATCTATTATGGGAAATATTTAAAAAATGAAAGTCAAACTGTTTACTTGAGAAGGAAAAGGGGTAATAGATGGATTAGGGTAACTTTGAAAAATGTGTATTTATCTCCTTGTGAGGACTTTGTGGTCATCTCTGGATGATGTGAGATCTCTAAAGGTAAGAAAGATATTACAAGTTTGATGAAATTAACATTTCTACATCCAAATCCTCCTATCCCTGGCCAGTGATCTTTGTGATACTCACTTCAGGGGTTTGGTGACTACCAAAAATATCACCTGCTGTTAATTTATTTTCTGATTGTGTTTCCTACGATGGTTGTCTCAAACTTTCCCCATTTTCTTTACTACTTCAAACATACTTTACTTCTCTTCTCCTTAGTAGACATCATTAAATATGATATTACTTAAATGATTATGACCATCCGATGAACTATATATCAATATTTCTTCACATTTTTACCAAAATTTTCTATTTACTTAAGGTTTTGGAGGAAGGAATATCTTTTATTGGCAAGATTAATCCTCTAATTGTGCACAGAATCTCACCCCCTAACCTCCAACGAGACAGAACTACATCTCAGGTGCTATATCATTATATACATCACGGGGCCTCTTGTAAGAATAATTACTCATTTGCCCCCTTTATCACTTAAAGCGGTAGTCTTATACGTTTTCTCTTTCATTGTAAAACGCATTAGAATAGCTTTTGATTATTGCTTGCCATTCCTTACAATTTTAACCTGATCTTTCCTTAACAAATTGCCATTAGTCTTGGATGCTCGCCATTCCACTGAAACTGTACCCTCCCCGCGACCAGATTAACAATGATCTCTTAATTAGCACTATGCTTTCTTCCTAGGCCTCATCTTCTTCAACCTCATTGCAACATATGGTGCAGTTAATCTACTCTCTTTTCTGGAATATCTCTCTGCTACATTTTGTTTTATTAATAGCTTTACTGGGATATAAATCACATACCATATGAACTAGTTCTAGCCAATGGAATGTAAGTGGAAGTTGTGTATGCCATTCTAGGACTGCTCCATAAACATCAGCAATTAAATATCCATTTTGTTTTCTATGTTATTTCCCTTTTTGGGTTGATGAGTCTTGGTAAGCCATATGTTAAAGATGGTGGAGACACCAGATAGAAGGAGAAGAGGAAGGATTCCGGATCTCTGAATTACTGCTTGGAGGAGAGCCTACTGCCAAGCAGGAACAGTTCCTTGGACTTAATGTGGGCAAGAAATACACTTACTCATGTTTAAGCCATTGTTCATGTTTAGATTTTTTGTAACAGCAGCTGGTGTTAACTTACATTTGTACCAACTTATATACTCTCCACCAACCGATGAGAGTCAGCTGTGCCAACATGGAATATTATTAATATTTTATTTGCTGAATTCATCATTGGAAAACAATCTTTCTTCAATTTTCATTACTCTAGTAGGGTGACTGAATATTTTTTATATATTCACTTAGCGTTTGTCTTTTTTTTTTTTTTTTGTAAATTGCCTAATTACTTCCTTGTCAATATTTCTTTGAAGGTATTTGTCTTATCCTTTTAGATTTGAAAGAGTTCTTTGCATTTTAAGGATAGAACATGGCAAGTACTTTTTCACAATTTTGTACTTTGTCATCATTTTGATTTTTTTTTGCTGCATAGAAATTTAATAATTTTATATAGAAAATTCTACAGGCATTTTCATTTATGGTTTCTATCTTTAGTGTCATTTTTAAAAAGTCCTTTTCCACCCTGGAATTATATTCTAGTATTTTCATGAATTTTTTTAAACATCTAAATCTTTAATCAATTTCAGATTTAATTTAGTATAAAATTCTTTTTGTCTCTAATATTTAGTCTAAACTATTACTCATAGCAGGTGCTTAATAAATATTAGTTAAACTTAATTACATATCCATTTAAAAAATTAGAGTTGGATTAGATCAGTCATTCTTACAGTGTGGTTCCTTGACCAGCAGCATCAGCTTTGTCAGAAATGCAAATTCTTATGTTTCGTCTGAGGCTTGCTGAATCAGACATGCTGAGGGTAAGGCCCAGAAGTGTTTTAAAATGCCCTCCAGGTAATTCTGATGCAGGTTAAAGCTTGACAACCCCTGAGCTAGATAATATCGAAGGCTGCTTCCAGCAGAAATCTCTTAGGAATACATGGTTTTTCATGCTAACAAACCCCATTGCTGTTGAAATATGATTCTGCCTTGATTTTCAGTCAAGTAAAAAATTGGGAAGAACATACCCAAGCCTAGCCCTACTCACACAAGATCACAGCTGCGATAAGAATATATCTCTTGGTCTTCAGCCTTCCCTCTATGTCCATCCACACAAGGCTATTTCCGTTTCCCTTGGATGTCCTGATTTCTCAGGGAGCTTCTTCTAGAACATCCCAGCAAACCTCTTCTGCCCATGTAGAGAATTGCTAAGAATGTTTTCCAGTCCTCCTTCTCCATCAAAGCTTCCTGCCTCCAGGGCCCTTATCCCAATCTAGGATCATAGAAGAAAGAGTTCCAGCCTCCCTGGGGCTTTTGGTACAGGTGTGTCACATAAAGACTGGAAAACTCTGGACGAGTTGGCCAGATCTCTGCTTTCCCTCTGAGCATTCACATGGTGCCCCTCGCAGCAGTCCTCTCTCAGTCCTCTTGTTCTTTCGCTGGCTCCCCTGGACCTGGAGCTGCAACTCCCTGAAGTTAAAGAACACTTCTAATTACATTTCAGTGATATTAGAGAACTTACAGAGATCTAAAGTGTTATGGACTGAATTATGTCCCCCCAAATATGTGTGTAAATCCTAACCTCTATGCCTGTGACTATAATCCCATTTGGGAATGAATTGTCTTTATTATGTTAATGAGGAAGGATAAGTGTAGAGTGTCTCTTCAATCTCTTTTGAGATATAAAGGAGATTAAACAAGCAAGTGAGCAGAGATGTGGGAAAAGAGATGCCAAGCCACATGAAGATCACCCAGGAGCAGAAACTAAAAAAAGATAAGGACCTTCCTCCAGAGCTGACAGAGAGAAAAATCCTTGCCCTAGAGCTGGCACCCTGAATTCAGACTTCTAGTCTCCTAAACTGTGAGAAAATAATTTTCTGTTTGTTAAAGCCACCCACTTGTGATATTTCTGTTATAGCAGCACTAGATCACTAAGACACTAAGCAAGTATTCTTCATCTATTTTCCTCCAATTCCTGCCTGCACTTATCCACCTACTTGAAAATATCATTCTTTCCCTTTGCCAGTTGTAACCCTGGAAGACCCATCAGGAAGGGTTTAATAGACTCAGACTGGAATCCCTGGATGAAGCAAATGATTAATGCTTGGCTGCTACCAAAAGGTTGGTGGTTTGAGTTCACCCAGAGGCACTTCAGAAGAAAGCCTAGTGATCCTCTTCTGAAAAATCAGCCATTGAAAATCCTATGGATCACAGTTCTATTCTGACACACATGGGGTCACCACAAGTCAGAATCGACTCAATGACAATTTAAGAATTTAAGAAGAAGAGACTAGAGTCTACCCTTAACAGCACAGTATTTATTTCTCTCCACCTCAAAGTTAAGGACAATCAGTTTTTAGAAAGATCTCTTAGTCTCTGCCTCCTGCAGAGCCGTTGGGGAGACATCTCAGTTCTAGCCTGGAGTAGTGGGAGGGTAGAGGTGCTTGCTGGTCACATTCCTTGAAACATGGGCTAAGGAGCTACTTCTTTTTTTTTTTTTAATTCATGTAATTAAATGAAGTTTACATTTCAAGTTAGCCTCCCATACAGAATTTTTTTTTTTAACATACATTTTTATGAGATCCCAACCGATCACCCCATTCTGTGACAATACACTCCTCCCCTCCACCCCTGATTCCCCATGAACATTCAACCAGCTCCTAACTCTCTCTGCCTTCCCCTCTGACCTCTGGACAGAAGCCGCCCCTTTGGTCTCTTATAACTACTTGTCTAAGAGGCACATTCTTCATGAGTATCACTTTATGTCCCACAGTCCAGTCCAATCCCTTTCTGAAGAGTTGGCCTCGGAAATTGTTTTAGTTCTGGGGTGATGGAGAGACCAGGGGCCATGCTTTCCGGGGCACCTCCAGTCTTAGACCATTAAGTCTGGCCTTCTTACTAGTATTTGAGTTCTGCATCCCATCGTTCTACTGCTCCATCAGGGACCCTCTGTTGTGTTCCCTGTCAGGACGTTCATTGGTGGTAGCTGGGCACCATCTAGTTCTTCTGGTCTCAGGCTGATGAAGTCTTTGGTTTATGTGGCCCATTCTGTCTCTTGGTCTAAAACCTTCCTTGTGTCTTTGGTGTTCTTCTTTCTCCTTTACTCCAAGTGGTTGGGACCAACTGATGCATGTTAGATGGCCGCTTGCAAGCTTTTAAGACCCCAGACACCACTCACCAAAGTGGGATGCAGAACACTTTCTTAATAAGGTTTGTTATGCCAATTGACATAGATGTCACCTGAAAGCATGGTCCCCAGACCCTGCATCCCTGCTACTCTCTCTCTCAAAGTATTTGATTGTCTTGAGGAAACTTCTTAGCTTTGGTTTAGTCCAGTTGTCCTGGCTTCCCCTGTAGTGTGTGCTGTCCTTTCCTTCACCAAAGATCATTCTTATCTACTATCTAGTTAGTGAATAACCCTTACCCTCTCTCCCCACTCCCGTAACCATCAAAGAATGTTTTCTTCTGTGTTTAAACCTTTTCTTGAGTTCTTATAATAGTGATCTTATACAGTATTTGTCCTTCTGTGACTGACTAAATTGACTCAGCATAATAAGTTCTAGCTTCCACAAAGTTATACGACGTTTCATAGCTTCATCATTGTTCTTTTTTGTTGCGTAATATTCCATTGTGTGGATATACCATAGTTTGTTTATCCATTCGTCTATCGATGGGCAGTTAGGCTGCGTTCATCTTTTGGCTGTTGTGAACAGTGCTGTGATGAACATGGGTGTGCATATATCTATTCGTGTGATGGCTCTTGTTTCTCTAGGATATATTCCAAGGAGCGGGATAGCTGGATTGTATGGCACTTCTATTTCTAGCTTTTTAAGGAAGTGCCAAATAGATTTCCAAAGTGGTTGTACCATTTTACATTCCCACCAACAGTATATAAGTGTTCCAGTCTCTCCACAACCTCTCCAGCATTTGTTATTTGTGTTTTATGGATTAATGCTAGCCTTGTCAGCGTGAGATGATATCTCATTGTAGTTTTGATCTGTATTTCTCTGATGGCTAATGATCGTGAGCATTTCTTCATGTGTCTGTTACCTGCCTAAATATCTTCTTTGGTGAAGTGTCTGTTCATATCCTTTGCCCACTTTTTAACTGGGTTATTTGTCTTTTTTCTGTTGAGGTTTTGGAGTATCTTGTAAATTTTAGAGGTTAAATGCTGATTGGATTTGTCGTAGCCAAAATTTTTTTCTCAGTCTGTAGGTTGTCTTTTAACTCTTTTGGTGAAGTCTTTGGATGAGCATAGTGTTTGATTTTTAGGAGCTCCCATTTATCTAGTCTTTCTTCTGGTGCTTGTGCATTGTTACTTATGGTTTGTACTGTGTTTATGCCATGTATTAGGGCTCCTAGCATTGTCCCTATTTTTTCTTCCATGATCTTTATCGTTTTCTATTTTATGTTTAAGTCCTTGATCCATTTTGAGTTCGTTTTTGTACGTGGTGTGAGATATGGGTCTTGTTTCAGTTTTTTGCATATAGATATCCAATTATGCCGGCACCATTTGTTAAAGAGACCGTCTTTTCCCCAATTAATGGACTTTGGGCCTTTGTCAAATATCAGCTGCTCATAGGTGGATGAACTTATATCTGGATTCTCAACTTTGTTCCATTGGTCTATGTATCTGTTATTGTACCAGTACCAGGCTGTCTTGACTACCGTGGCAGTATAATAGGTCCTAAAATCAGGTAGTGTAAGGCCTCCCAGTTTGTTCTTCTTCTTGAGTGGTGCTTTATTTATCCGGGGCCTCTTCCCTTTCCATATGAAGTTGGTGATTTATTTCTCCATGTCACTAAAAAACGCTGCTGGAATTTGGATTGGGATTGCATTGTATCTGTAGATTGCTTTGGGTAGAACTGACATTTTCACTATGTTGAGCCTACCTATCCATGAGCAAGGTATATTTTTCCACTTATGCAGGTCTCTTTTAGTTTCTGGCAGTAGTGCCTTGTAGTTTTCTCTATAAAGATCTTTTACATCTCTGGTTAGATTTATTCCTAAGTATTTTATCTTTTTGGGGGCTATCGTGAATGGTATTGATTTGGTGATTTCCTCTTCGAGGTTCTCTTTGTTGGTGTAAAGGAATCCAAATGATTTTTGTATGTTTATCTTGTATCCTGAAACTTTGCTGAAATCTTCTATTAGTTCCAGTAGTTTTCTTGTGGATTCCTTGGGGTTTTCCGTGTATAAAATCATATCATCTGTGAATAGAGATACTTTGACTCCTTCCCTACCTATTTGGATGCCCTTTATTTCTTTTTCTAGCCTAACTGCTCTGGCTAGGACCTCGAGCACAATGTTGAATAATAGTGGTGATAAAGTGCATCCTTGTCTGGTTCCCATTCTCAAGGCGAATGCTTTCAAAGTCTCTAAGGAGCTACTTCTTATGCAACAAAAAAAGAAAAACAAAATTCTTATAAAAAACCAGGAGGATTGACTTATTTCATTCAGCATTATGCCTTCAAGCTCCATCCGTAATGTTACATCCTTTTCTCTTACTGGCTGTGTTGTATTCCATTGTATGTACATATAACATTTTGTGTATCCATTCATCTGTTGATGGGCATTTAGGTTTTTTACACCTTTTGGCTATTGTGTATAGTGCTGCAATGAACATTGGTGTTCAAGTATGTGTTTGAGCCTCTGCTTTCCAGTCTTTTGGGTATGTACCTAGGAATGGTATTGCTGAGTCATATGGTCGTTCTATTTTTAGTTTTTTAAGGAACCACCACACTGCTTTCCACAAGGCTGTATCGTTTTGCATTCCCACCAGAAATGGATAAGGCTTCCAATTTTCTCACATCCTCACCAACATCTGTTATTTTCTGTATTTTTATTTTTTATCTTAGCCATCTTAGTGGGAGTGAAGCGGTATTGCATTGTAGTTTTGATTTGCGTCTGTCTGACGGCTAATGACATTATCTTTTGATGTGTTTGGTGGCCATTTGAATGTCTTCTTTGGTGAAATATCTGTTCAAGTCCTTTGCCCATTTTATGATTTTTTTTTTGTCTTTTTGTTGTTAAGTTGTCAAAGTTACATATATTTTTGGTTATTCTCCCAGTTTCCAAAGATATTCTCCCAGCCAGTAGCTTGTCTTTCACTTTTTTCATAAAGCTTTTGATGAACAAGTATTTTTAATTTTTATGAGATCTCATTTATTTATTTTGTCTTTTGCTATTTGTGGTTTTGTTATTATATTAGATAATGCATTGTTAAAAGCTAGGCCTGATAGAGTTGCCCCTGCATTTTCTTCTAAGAACTTTATGGTTTTAGTTTTCACATTTAGGCTTTTAATCCATTTTGAATTTTTTTTTCTGTATAGTGTGTGATGCACATATCCTTTTTCATTTTTCTGAATGTGGAAACCTAATTTTCCCAACACCGTTTATTGATAAGCCAATCACAAAAGGACAAATATTACATGACCTCACTTATATAAAAAGACAAGAACAGGCAAATGTATAGAGACTAAATTTTATTAGTGGTTACCAAGGGTGAGGGGTGAAGGGGGAGTTATTGCTCATAGAGTACTGAATTTCAGTTTATAGTGATGGAAAAATTGCATTGATTAAGGGTAGGGTTGCAGAGCCAATTAATGTAATTACTGTCAATAAGTTGTACACCTGTAAAAAATTGAATTGTCAAAAGTTGTGTGACCGATATATCTACAAAAAAAACAGTAACTGCTGAGACTGCTTTTGTACAACAAAACACCTCATGGAATTTGGTTCCTTGGTTTGGAGGTTTAGGATCATGGCTTCATGGGACATACCAGTTAATTGTCCTAATAATGTGTTTAGTGCCTCTGTTCTACCTTTTAGTTCATTGTGTCATGCTTGGGGTCTTCAAAACTTGCAAGTGGACATCCAAGTTACAACAATTGATCTCTAATGTCCTGGAACAACAGTGGAAGAAGGAGAGTCAAGAATAGGAGGAGACTATGGAATGTGTGGCTAATTGCCTCCATGAACAACTGCTTCCTTTGCCATGAGACCAGAATTGGATGATGTCTGGCTACCATTACTGAACGTTTTGAACCAAGATTCTATGGAAGAATCCTGATCTAAGGGGGAGAAAATGAAGAAAATAATTTCAAATTCTCATGGAATCCAGATTTTCTGGAGCCATGGAGGCTAGATGAACCCCTGAAACTAATGCCCTGAGATAATCCTTAAACTTTAAACCAAAAATATCCCTTGAGTCTTCTTAAAACCAAATAATAGTTTAGCTTAACTAGTAATGAATATCTGCCTTGAGCATCGTGCTCTTTTAAGAACTATCTATATGGGATCTAAGTGATACCAGTAACTCAAAAGATTAGATGGGAAACTTAGGGGGCAGTGAGTTTATTTTAATGGGGAAGGAAAAACTCAGAAAAGGAGGATGAGGATGGTTGTACAACTAGAAGAGTGTAATCAATGCCTTTGAATTGTACTTGTAGAAATTGTTGAATTGGTGTATGTTGTGCTGTGTATATTCTCAACAACAACAACAATTATATATATCTATATATAATTTTATATATAGATATATATACACATATATATATATGAGTCGATTCCGACTCATAGCGACCCTATAGGACAACGTAGATCTGCCCCATAGGGTTTCCAAGGAGCAGCTGGTGGGTTTGAACTGCCAACATTTTGGTTAGCAGCCAAGCTCTTAACCACTACATCACCAGGGCTCCATATATATATATATAATTGAGAGTTCAAGCTCTTTAAATAAAAGTCATGCTGATCCTGGGCATGTACTCCTGTGATATCAAAATTGATAATAACCATGTCAAGGATATTAAGTGGGTTTGTGTGCAGGGAAATTGTGAGTGATGTTTGGGTAATAGGTGCAAGGATTCAGGCAAAAGAAAGAAGAGAATACCATTCAACCCATAGATCAGGCCTAGTTATTTCCCCGTATGTATGTGTGAGTGTGTGTGTGTGTGTATGCATTCTTTGAATTTTCCCTGGATGGCTTATTGGGAAACCAGAAATCCCAAGCCCATTTCTTGAGGATAGGACACTGTTACAGAGCTGCTGGCCTCTGAGAATACTGTGGCCCAGGAGACAGCGACGGCAGTGTGTTGGGTCTGCTTTGACATCCAGGCTCACATTTGGAAAGTAATGTTGGATTTCAACATGACATCATGTGCACTGCTGCAATTTCTGGCACTTGTTAACATTAAGGAACTTGCGTTTTGGGGGTGGGGGTGGACAGGGAGGAAGATAATTGGCAGGCTGAACGTGCTGATCTTCCACATGCTCTTCTCTGGTGTCCTCTCTGTGGATGTAGTGTGGTTTGCTGATGTGCTGTCTGCAGCTCGTGTCAAAGCTGCCTTGCACAGGCAGCTGCGCACCCATCCTTGACGTCTCATCCCTCATCCTTCCTCAGATCTCGTCAGCCTGCGTGGTCTGCTCCACCAACTGCTAACAGCAAAATGACTGTGGGAAAGGCAATGACAGCAATAGCTGTTCGGCATTTATTATACCTTTGGTTTTTGCTGCACAGAAAATTCCAGGGCTGATGAAGTTTGAGCTGCGGGGAAGACAGAGAGGAAAGTGCACTGGATTTGGAGAAAGGAGGAACTCTCTGAAATATGCTCTTTCTCCTCCTACAATTCAACGTGATTTGGGAGAAGTGGTCTCTGGGGGTGGTTTAATGCCTCCTTTGTTTGGATGTTTCTCTGTTACCATAGGAGGGTTGACAGTGTGAATTGTGATTTACATGCAGTCACTAAATCTCAGAGACTATATATTTCTCTACCCCCCACATCTTCCCAAGACCTTTCATGAATTTAGGAGCACAACATTGAGTTGGGTTCTTACCATCCTCTGCATTCTTGCTTCATCACTTTTCTCTTTACCAAAATGAAAACCCTGTAACACCTGCTCACACAGCCCAATGCTAAACAAGGAGGACCACATAGAAACAGATGCTATCCTGTTCTCCAGAAATTTGTAGTCCAAGATATATGCCTAGAGAGAGACATATGTGATTTCTGCATCATTTTCTTCTTTGTTACCTGGCATGCGTCTTATCATAGTGGATGGGTTGGATGGGCTTTATACTCAAACCTAGGTTCCGGTTCTGTGTGACCTTGGGCAAGTCATTTAACTCTTCTAAGTCTCAACTTCCTCATTTGTACAATGGGTACAACAAAGCCACTGCGCCACCAGGACTCCAATGTTATAGGGTTGTTAATTGGAAGTAGGCTTAGTGTTCATAAACTAAGCTGGTCTGTAATGAGTGTTCACTTCCTGGTTGACATTTTGGAAAATGAATATAAAGATACATGTGTGGGAATGATATTTCCTGTGATGTGTTTGGGTGAAATTGGGGCCCTGTATGAATAAAAAAAGTTTTTGAAATTTATTTCTTCATAATAGCAGTCCTCTCTTCCACTGCCTTATCTGTATTCCTTCTGCCATTGAATCAAGTTATAGAGTTAGCATGAAATGCTTACTGACTTATCCACATAGATATAAAGGTATCTGAATAGGTTATCATAGATATAATATCTCAATTAACTAAATTCTGCTGCTGCATGATTTGCAGGATAGTGGTCTTTTGATTGATTCCCCTGACTGGGGTTAGTAATTGCTGCAGTTATTGCATTGATGTAGCCCATAGAGAAGGTTCCGTATGAATACGTTTTTCCATTAACAAATGCTGTGCCTTAAATATCATGTTCTTTGGTGCATTTATGTATGTAATAATTTAAGTTGATAGTTTGTTTGTTCATGTAGAATAGGATCATCCACTATAATTAAATTGAAGAGCACTATTAGAGATTACATGATAATTATGTTTGGCATGGTGGTTAAAGCACTCGGCTGCTAACCAAAAGGCGTTTGAACCCATTAGCTGCTCTATGGAAGAAGGAGGTGGCAGCCTGCTTCCATAAACATTTACAGCCTTGGAAACCCTATGGGGCAGTTCTACTCTGTCCTATAGGGTCACTATGAGTCGTAGTAGACTTGACAGCAGTGGGTTTGGTTTGGTTATATTTGATCGTTTTGCTTAACCAGTTAGTATTGGCTATGCTTATACTGGATATAGTTCAAATAGATGATTGATGAGTGAGATGAGATTCTTTTTCATAACAAATGTTTCACCAATCTTGTAACTCTACAGTTCAGTTTTCCATTACAGGCTCAGGTGGGTGCTCCTCTGATTTTTTTATGAACAGGGAAGTGAGACTTTTGATGTTGTCCTGGTGTTCTTGCCCTCAGACAGTCACCTAATAGCCTCTTATACTTGCATAGCTCTTTGTACTTTTCAAATTCCTTTTACCTGAAGTTCATGATACTGATCCCCTTTTCTAGTTTCCACTTCCTTGCCTCCATATATGAAGAAAAATGCCAACTACACGATGATGTGAGGGGAAAGTGGGGATAATTCTTTGGAATGTTAAGCATTTTTCCTTAAGAGTTTGAAGGTCCAGTGTATTGTGAAAGCATAGGGCCATTTTCAGAAGAAGAGACAGAAGATGGAATTCACGATCTTGGCATTCTTTCACATTCCAGAAGCTGGACTGTGTGTGTGTGTATGTGTGGTGAAGGGGATTTCTTAGTTATATTAATCATCTTCTGTCCTCTTGTGTTATTTGCCAATTAATTTATGAGTTATTGCAACAACGTTATAAGTGACTTGAGGTAAAAGAATCTTTTTTAGAGCTTTATATTCCTCAAAATTCTTAATACAGTGTAAGAAAATTGTAGGTACTAAGTGGATTCTTGATGAATACAATTAAGAAGACTTTCTGCTTCTCACTGTCTACCTAACATTAGGTTCATGAAGTTGGCTGATGGAAGCTTGTTTGTCATACCCACTCCATGGAGAATAAGGAAATGCTTACTACAAGGAGTGTCGATGAGATACAAATAAATTCAGGTTGGGATAAATGAACCATGTCCTTTTTTGATACCTAGTGACTTCAAATTAGCTTTAGCCTTGGAAGCGCATTAACTTTTTTCACGAAGTGGTAGTGTAAAAGCTTCTCCGAATGTGTGAATTGCTTAAAGATGCTGGTTAATAGAAGTTAAAATAAAAACATGAAACATTCCTTATTCAGAGCTGATGTCTGTTCATAGTAGCATGGGCCAGTCAGGAACTATTTCAAGAACGGAGACCATCCTAACAAGAGTTAGGATTGGGATTAAGTAAAATTGGCAGTTACCCATGTACATGCCCATGAAACATGTTTTGATACTGGGAGTTGAGAATATTTACTGGAGCCCTACCATTGGTAAGGTTAGTACTTAACAGGTTTAGGTAAAGGGCGCTGATAAGCAAGGAGCCGTGGGGAAATATCGTGTTTTTTAAAATAAACACAATATCCCATTACTAAATATATGATATCCCTACTTGTTGGGCCAAATTCTCCTCTTTGAGGCAGGGGAAATCATGGAAATTATGGTTCCTCTTAAGTCCAGGTGATTTATTTCTACTGTGCTGCTTCAGCTTCTCTCAGGTGGCTTGGGATCAATCTCATCACATGTTGAAAATTGCTTGAAGCAGTTGTTGTCTTAATCATGGAGTGAACGAGGAACATGACAATTTGTTGTCTGTTTCAGTGGGCTTGGCACAATATCATTAAAGAACTGTGATCCTTAATTCTACTTCTCTTGCTTCTTTGTTCATTCTAGGAGCTTGGGAGTCTGTTTTTCTAACACCACTCACCACCACCATGGACTCCCTGGATGGCCCAAATTGTTATCTGCTTGGCTACTAACCAAAATGCTGGTGGTTTGAGTCCACCCACAGAAGAAAGGTCTGGTGATCTACTTCAGAAGATCACAGCCATTGAAAATCCTATGGAGCACAGATGTATTCTGACACACATGGGGTTGCCATGAGTTGGAGTCAACTCCTTGGCAAATGGTCACTGTTTATTTCACCACCACCTAACTGCAGGGGACCTCTGACCTTCCAGTGAAGGAAAAGGCAGAGAAATTCTCCTCCTGTATGAGGAATGGTGATGGCTATGGAGATTCGTGGGGAACTCTGAAATGTGACATGTTAATTTCTAAAAATACATGCTGGCAACGCCATCTCCAGAGTGGGAAAATTCTATTTTATAATTTTCATAACTCTGAAGACTTGGTAATTTTTACTTTAAGTTCTATTTTATTGCTGTTCTACACCTGCTTGTGAAATGCTAACCTTCTGGGAAGTACACTTTGATGCCTACAGGGAGCTAAAAAATAGAACTCATAACTTTCTAACTAGAATCTTAAAAATCCTATGTTTATAGCAAGCTTATAAAGAAACAATGTACCAAGGTAACCAAGAACCTTGTGACTTCATGAATGGGGGATATAAGTGATGGTTTAGGAACCCTGTAAAATCAAGCCCTCATGTTGGGTTTCCTTGAATTTGCTGGTACATTTGTGTGGCGTATTTCAAGTATTTGGCAAAACTTGCCTCTTCAGTTTAAATATTGTCTTAAAACACTTTTTTAAAAAATTGTGTACTCCTGACTTTGGAACCTGATTATAAGTTCTAACTTTTGACTATAAAATAATATTCACCAAAAAGATAATGGTTTTAAAATTATTAAATTTTTTTAATTTAATTTAATTTAATTTAAATTTAAATTTAAATTTAATTTTTTAAATTTAATTTAAATTTTTAAAACATTTCCTCTCACATTTTATGACTTTCTTAAAAAATTTAAACTTTTAAACATAAAAGCCAACTTAAAAATTCTGTTTAGGACTTCCAGGCAACCTGGTGCTATAGACAGAAGAACCACACTGTCCTTTCACAGCAAAGATCCAAAAAAACGAAGTCAAACAGAGACACGTCAATCCTGAAACCCTAAGCATCAAATGAAGAGATAAAGAACTCAGCCAAACACCAAATGGAATAAGAAACTGACCAAGAACAGAGATTGAGGAGAGATACATGCAGATATCCCCTATCAGCTACTGCAGCATGGAACAACCATCTTGGACTCCTATCGGAGATCAACGAACAGGGGGTATGAGAAAGCAGCTTCATGGAGTTTCCAGCAGGAGATAGAACAACTGGTAACCAGCGATATATGCTTTCTGACCACCCACCCTTCTTCACCTCCACTTGGCCTCCTCTGCTTCCTGCTGCCAAAGTCTCTTGGCCAAGAAGCACTGGCTTCACCCCCTTGTCACTTGGATTCCACCCGCCAGCACTGGCTGGCTCCCTGAGTGCCATTTGTTGGCTGCCAGTGTAGCTTTTTTCTGTTTCTTTAGATTTCTTCCTTACCTCTCACCACCTCCCCCTCCTTTCTCTCAAATACCTGGCTCTGTGTGCTATCTTTGCTTCTTCCTGAAAGGATGCGAAAAATCGCTCAACTGCAAAACTGCTTCCTGGCCTGTGCCGCCACACTAGTGGGACTGCTGGGGCTTTTATTGTTTGTTTGTTTTCTTTTTCTTTTCATGACTTGGGAGCCCCTTCTAGCTGGGCAGTACTGCGTGGCTTGGGAGCTACTCTTTTACTCCACACAGATGCTCAGTGACATCCCCAAGGGCATTTCTTTTCTCTTTGTTTAATTTTTGTTTAATTTTGTTTTTTTCTTCTCTCTCTCTTTCCCTTTGTTTTTCTTCATTTCCAGTATCTCGTCTCTCTATACTTACCTTCTCTTCCTGTCTCCTGAATACCTGGCACTGTGTGACACTTCTACCCCTTCTAGCCAGGCTGTACTTCACAGCCTGGGAGCAACTTCCGCAGTCCTAGCAGCTGCACTGGTGGGATACCTGGGGGATTTTCTTTTTTTTTCTCTAATTTTTATTCATACATTTTTTTCTCTCACTATTTTTCTTTTTTTTTGTTTTTCTCCATTTTTCAGTCTCTCATCTCTCCACTCCAACAGCAAGCTCCCTTGGCACTCTTTTTATTTGTTTGTTTCTTTGTGTGTATGTTTTTGGTTCCTGTTTCTCTCTCCTCTCTCTCCTCTTTCCCATACCCATCTTAGCTCCACACATCACAATCTGCCCCTTCTTTCCTGCCTACCTGCATTGTGCACTGAACATCACACCCCCAAGCAGCAAAAGCATGGCCTACTGGAACCTGCCCTGCACTGATTCCTGGCCCTAGTACGTGCCACAAGCAACCTATCCCAGTAACTCCCCTTCAGCTGGACCTGCCCTGCTATACCATACCTGAGCAACTGACCCTGCCTATTGGAGAAGGAGTCGAAAAGTATCGTGCCTACAGATGAGCAAACAATGAAGAAAACACAGCCCACCTGCTGAGACATAGCCAAATAAAACAAAAAAGCAGGATAAAACAAACAACTCTACAATCAATAAATGAGGAAAACAACTACTGAATTCCGCAAAGACAGCAGACAATATCAAAACATATACAAAAACAGGACAGGATGGTTCCAGTAGGTGCCCAAAATAAAACACCAGATGACTCTCCAGTAGAACAAAAGGCACTAGAACTACTTGATAAGGAATTCAAATCTCTAATATTCAGAACTATTCAAGAGTTGAAGCAAAAAGCAGACAAAAAGAGGAAAAAATAGACAAATTCATGGAAAAGGCAGACAAATTCATGGAAAATACAGACAAAAAAATGGAGGAATTCAAGAAAGTAATACAGGAACAAAATGCTAAAATAAGTTCACAGCTAGAAATCATACAAACACAACAATTAGATATCCAAAAGACAAACAACAAGATTTCAGAAAGGGATAGGGTCACAGAAGGGCTAAAGAGCAGATTTAAAATGATGGATGACAGGATCAGTGAAACTGAAGACAAACACTTGAACACAACTTTGAGGAAAAATCAGAAAAAAGAACAAAGTAAAATGAAGAAACCCTGAGAATTAGGTAGGCTACAATCAAAAGAAAAAATTTGTGAGTGATCGGAGTTCCAGAACAGGGGGAGAAAACAGAAAAAACATAGAGGATTATAGAAGAATTGCTGACAGAAAACTTCCTCAATATCATGAAAGATGAAAAGCTGAACATCCAAGAGGCCCAACGAATTCCGTATAGGATAGACTCCAAAAGAAAATCACCAAGGCATATCATAATCACACTCGCTAAAAACAATGACAAACAAAGAATCCTGAGAGCAGCCCAAGAAAAGCAAAAAGTCACTTACAGCGGAGAAATAATAAGACTAAGCTCGGATTATTCGGCAGTAACCATGCAGGCAAGAAGGCAATGGGATGACATATATAAGACCTTGAAAGAAAAAAATTGCCAGCCAAGAATAATATATCCTGCAAAACTCTTGTTCAAATATGATGGTGAAATCAGGTCATTTCCAGATAAACAGAAATTAAGGGACTATGTAAAAACCAAACCAAACTTACAAGACTTATTAAAGAGAGTCTTTCTATCTGAGAACAAACAACATCAGACCATAGTCTGAATCTAGGACACAGGATTGTACCAGCGAGATACCAACCTAGGAAATGAACTCTCAAGGTCTATCCAAAACCAAAAGAATTACAACAGGGAACCAGAGAGGTTAATCTGTAAATGACAACTGCATCAGAAAAATAAAAGGGGGAATAAATGGTGTAGATATAGGACCTTCTAATGGAAAGGAAAGCAAGACGATGCCAAGTAATAATAGACCGGTTCAAACTTAGGAAGATAGTGGTAAATTTAAAGATAACCACAAAGAAAGTTAACAAACCTACTCATCAAAATAAAGAAGAAAAACATAAAGTCTGAGTAAAAACAAAATCTACAAAAACAAAAGAAATGAAAAAAAAATCCACAAACAAAAAGGAATTCAGAACAGGAGAGTAAGAGGAACAAAGAAAACATCAGCACCACACACACAAAAAAAAGCACTACAAAATGACAGCAATAAACTCACACCTCTCAATAATTACACCAAATGGAAATGGCCTAAATGCACCCATAAAGACATGGAGAGTGACAGAATGGCTAAAAAAACAGGATCCATCAACATGCTGTCTACAAGAGATACACCTTAGAAACAAAGACGTAAATTTATTAAAAATCAAAGGATGGAAAAAAATATATCAAGCAAACAGCTGCCAAAAAAGAGCAGGAGTAGCAATATTAATCTCAAACGAAATAGATTTTAAAACGAAATCCACCATAAATATAATGATTAAGGGGATGATCCATCATGAAGACATAACCATAATAAACATCTATGCACCCAATGACAGGGCTCCAAAATACATAAAAGAAACTCTAACATCACTGAAAAGAGAAACTGACAGTTCCACAATAATACTAGAAGAGTTCAACACACCACTCTCAATAAAGAACAAAACATCTAGAAAGAAACTCAGCAAAGATACAGAAGACCTAAAGAGCACAATCATCCAGCCAACTTGGCCTCATAGACATAACACCTAACAGCTGTAAAGTACACATTCTTTTCCAATGCACATGGAATGTTCTCCAGAATAGACCACATCTTAGGCCACAGAGAAATCCTTAACAAGATCCAAAAAGTTGAGATAATACAAAGTATCTTCTCTGACCACAATGTCATCAAGATAGAAATTAACAATAGAAAGAGCAAGGAAAAAAAATCAACTACATGGAAACTGAATAATACCCTGCTTACACATCAGTGGATAATAGAAGAAATCAGAGATGGAATAAAAAAAATTCCTAGAATCAAATGAGAATGACTACTGAAACTAATAGAAAGATTCAGCAAAGTAGCACGATATAAGATAAACATACAAAAATCAGTTGGATTCCTATATACCAATGAAGAGAACAATGAAAAGAAAATCAGGAAAACAATACCATTTATAATAGCCCCTTAAAAAGTAAAATACTTAGGAATAAATCTAACCAGGGATGTAAAAGACCTATACAAAGAAAACTACAAAACACTACTGCAAGAAACCCAAAGGGACGTTCATAAATGGAAAAATATGCCATGCTCATGGATAGGTAGACTCAACATTGTGAAAATTACAATTCTACCCAAAGCAATTTACAAATACAATGCAATCCCGATCCATCAACAACATTCTTTAAAAAGAAGGAAAAACTAATCATTAACTTTATATGGAAAGGGAAGAAGCCCCGGGTAAGTAAAGCTCTATTGAAGAAGAAGAATAAAGTAGGAGGACGCAATACTACCTGACCTCAGAACCTACTATACCGCTACCATAGTCAAAAGAGTCTGATACTGGTACAACGACAGATACATTGACCAGTGGAACAGAATTGAGAACCCAGATGTAAATCCATCCACCTATAGTCACCTGATCTTCGACAAGGGCCCAAAGCCCATCAAATGGGGAAAACACAGTCTTTTTAAAAACTGGTGCTGGCAAAACTGGATATCCATCTGCCAAAAAAAAAAAAAAAAGAAAAGAGACAGGACCCATACCTCACACCATACACAAAAACTAATTCAAAATAGATCAAAGACCTAAATATAAAGCCAAAAAGTATAAAGTTCATAGAAGAAAAAATAGGATCAACACTAGAGGCTCTCATGCATGGCATTAACAAGATACAAACTATAACCAACAACACGCAAACTACAGAAGATAAGGTAGATGTCTTAGTCATCTAGTGCTGCTATAACAGAAATACCACAAGTGGATGGTTTTAACAAAGAGAAGTTTACTTCCTTACAATAAAGTAGGCTAAAAGTCCAAATTCAGGGTGTCAGCTCCAGAAGAAGTCTTTCTCTCTCTCTTGGCCTTCTCATCAGTGTTCCCCCAGACTAGGAGCTTCTCGGTACAGGGACCCCGGTCCAAAGGACGCGCTCTGCTCCTGGCACTGCTTTCTTGATGGTATGAGGCCCGCAACTCTCTGCTTGCTTCCCTTTCATCTCTTGAGAGATAAAAGGAGGTGCAGGCCATACCCCAGGGAAACTCCCTCTACATTGGATGAGGGATGTGACCTGGGTAAGGGTGATGTTACAATCCCACCCTAATCCTCTTTAATAGAGAATTACAATCACAAAATGGAGGCCAACCACACAATTCTGGAAATCATGGCCCAGCCAAATTAATACACACATTTTTTGGGGACATAATTCAATCCATGACAGTAGATAACTGGGATCTTCTAAAAATTAAACACTTATGCCCATCAAAAGACTTCACCGAAAGAGTAAAAAGAGAACCTACAGACTGGGAAAAAATTTTGGACAGTACAAGTCAGACAAAGGTCTAATCTCTAAAATCCACAAGAAAATCCAACACCTCTACAACAAAAATACAAATAATCCAATTAAAAAATGGGCAAAGGAAACGAACAGACACTTCACTAAAGAAGACATTAAAACGGCTAAAAGACACATGAAGAAATGCTCGCAATCACTGGCTATTAGAGAAATGCAAATTAAAACCACAGTGAGATACCATGTCACCCCAGCATTACTGGCACGAATCAAAACAATTGGATATAACAAATGTTGGAGGCTGCAGAGAGGTCCGAACTCTTATGCACCGCTGGTGGGAATGCATAATGGTACAACCATTTTGGAAAATGATACGGTGCTTCCTTAGAAAGTTAGAAATAGAAATACCATACGATCCAGCAATCCCACTCCTAGGAATATATCCTAGAGAAATAAGAGCAATCACATGAATAGACATATGAACACCCATGTTCATTGCAACATTGTTCACAATAGCAAAAAGATGGAAGTAACCTAGATACCCATAAATAGATGAATGGATATGCAACGATAAAGAACAATGATGAATCTGTGAACCATCTCATAACATGGATGAAACTGGAGGACATTATGCTGAGTGAAATAAGTTAATCACAAAAGGGCAAATTTTGTATGAGACCTCTACTGTAAAAACTCATGAAAAAGTTTACACATCAAAAAAAAAAAAATCTTTTTTGGTTACAAGGGATGGGAGGGGTTGGGGGAAAACTAAATAGACAATAGATAAGTGGTAACTTTGGTGAAGGGTAAGATAGTACACTATACTGGGGAAGCCAGCACAACTTGTACAAGGAAAGGTCATGGAAGCTCCATAGACACATCCAAGCTCCCTGAGGGACTGAATTGCTGGGTGGAAGGCTGTGGGGACCATGGTCTAGGGGACCATCTTGCTCAACTGGCATAACACAGTTTATAAAGACAATGTTCTACATTCTATATTGGTGAGTAGCGTCTGGGGTCTTAAAAGCCTGTGAGCAGCCATCTAAGATACTCCACTGGTCTCACCCCTTCAGGAGGAAAGGAGAATGAAGAGAACGGGATACAAGGAAAAGATTAGTCCAAAGGACTAATGGACCACAGCTACCAAGGCCTCCACCAGACTGAGTCTAGTACAGCTAGACGGTGCCCAGCTACCACCACTGACTGCTCTGACCAGGATCACAACAGAGGGTCCTGGACAGAGCTGGAGAAGGATGTAGAACGAAATTCTAACACACACAAAAAGACAAGATTTGCTGGACTGACAGATTGGAGAACCCCGAGAGTATGGCCCCCAGACACTCTTTTAGCTCAGTGGTGAAGTCACTCCTGAGATTCACTGTTCAGCAGGGGATTGGTCAGCCCCATAAAACAAAATGGAACTAATGAGACACAGCAGTCCAGGGACAAGGACTAGAAGGCAGGAGGGGACAGGAAAGCTGGTGATAGGGAACCCAAGTTTGAGAAGGGACAGTGTTGACATGTCGTGGTGTTGTTAACCATTGTCATATGGCAATATATGTCCTAATTGTTTAATGAGAAACTATCTGTTGTGTAAAACTTCATCTAAAGAATAAAAATTTATCTATGTGAGATCAAATTGACAAAGCAACTCAAAAGGTTTGATGGGAAGTCTAGGGGACAGTGAGTTGAAGATAATGGTGATGGAATAATTTGGAAAAGGATGGTGAGAATAGTAGCACAACTGGAAGAATGTAATCGATGTTACTGAATTGTACATGTTGAAATTTTTGGAGTAGTGTATCTTTGGCTATGTATATTTTCACCAAAAAAAAAAAAAAGAAGATCTTCCAAGGTCGAGAAGGGAGAGTGTTGACATGTCGTGGGGTTGTTAACCAATGTCATAAAACAATGTGTGTACTGACTGTTTAATGAGAAACTATTTGTTCTGTAAACCTTCATCTAAAGTACAATAAAAAAATTAAAAAAGTTCTGTTTAGAAGATCTAGGTACCAGATTCTGTAATTAACTGCCTATAAAACTTTGATAAGATATTTTGAAATATTTCTTTTCAAAATATTTTAAATGAATTAGACTTATTATCCAGTTTTCTTAACTTAAAAAAGTTACATTTTTAATCTGTAATATTCCACATTAATAAGCTGTTAGTCAAAACTCTCAATTTTCTGAAAAAATCCTAACAACAATTGAGTAGGAGGAGACACAGAGATTTGTACTATGGTTAACAGGTTTGTTTAGCTTACTAATAAATTTATTAGAGTAACTAATTTTGTCATACTGTTTATTTTATCGAGATTATTTTCTACTAATTCTTATTTAAAAATTTTTTTTGCATGCCAGCTTCCCTCAGTCTTGGTCATTTCTTGTAAAACTTCACAACACATAAATGATGAACTGATTTATAAATGTTAAGCAGTAAACTCATACATGCAAATATAAAAATAAACCCTTATTTCTAAAGTTGCATGGTAGTAATATATTTGGCCTCAAGAATTTCACATTTCTGCCAGGACTTCTTTGGGTAATAGGTGTTAACCCAATAGCATGCCTATGGTTGGAAAGACCCCCAGCAGATGTGGGCACAGGTAGGTCTTTGAGGCTTTCAGACAGTCCTCTCCATGGTTGGTTTGCTTCAATTTTACGTTCTGGTTTCTGAGGCTAGCCTCGAGTTTTCCCTTTAGTCCTTGACTTCACTCCTGTACTTCTGACTTTGGCTTGGACCTGATTCACACTTCCTAGGTGCCTGGACTAGCATTTGAGCTGCTAGATCAGTCATACCCTCAGATCCCGAAGGCCAGGTTTCCCATCAGCAGGTAACTTACCCTGAACTCTTTATTGCCTCTGCTCGACTTGATTGAACTTGGAGTTTGAGTCTGGTCTGTGTCCTAGTTTCACTAAATTCCATGAAAGCAGGGCCTGACCCCTTTTCAGTAGTAGTCTAGCACTTTCATATATGAGCTATGGAAACCAGAGAAGAGAGGTTCCAAAGAGAAAACTTTAGCTTAGAGTGAAAATTTGAGTATATAGTCAATAACACCTACCAATTTTCTTATTCCTCAGAATAAATATTTTCTATTGGATTTACTTAAAGAAAGTCATAACTTCTTTCCTAGTTTTCTTCTAGAATTCAATCTGCAGTATAGACTAAGACATTCTTGCTCTTAATCTTTTTTGGAAAGAATGGAATACTTGAATAATAAAAAAAAAAAACGTTGTAAGGTAATTCAATGATTTGAAGTCATAGAGCTTTGATTGGGCCTGGCTTGAAACAGAATGACTTACCAAGTACTCTAGGCAAATGAAATCAGTGGGCATTTTATTAATTAGGTTCATAAAGAGGTAATCAATCAGTATCTCACCTCTGGGAATATTCACATAAATCAGAATGAAACATGACTCATTAAAAGGAATTTCCAAGAGTAACTCAGAAAATGCCAAATTAAAGAGCAATGCACCCGAGGAGCTAGAAGCAATAAGAGAAACTTAGTGGTTTGTCAGGAAGAAGCTGTGGTTAGCACCTGAAAGAGCCTTGGGGAATGAGACTCAGGGCCAGAGTAGAGGCAGGAAAAAAACAGATGAGTTTTACCAGTCCCAAAGGAAAACTCTCAAAGAATTCCTTTGCCATCAAGTCAATTCCAACTCATACTGACCCTATAGGGCATTAGAAGCAAGGATGGCAAGACGTCGTCTCACATACTTGGGAGATGTTATCAGGAGGGACTGGTCTCTGGAGAAGGACATCATGCTTGGCAAAGTTAGAGGGTAAGCGCAAAAGAGGAAGATCCTCGATGAAATGGACTGACACATTAATGGGCTCAAGCATAACAATGATCAATTGTGAGGATGGTGCAGGACCAGGCAGTATTATGTTCTGTTGTACATAAGGTTGCTGTGAGTCAGAACCGACTTGATGGCACCAAACAACAAGGACAGGGTAGAACTGCCCCATAGGGTTTCCCAGGTTGTAATCTTTAAGGAAGCAGACTGCTACGTCTTTCTCCCGGGGAGGCTGCTCTGTTTGAACTGCTGACCTTTTAGTTAGCAGATGAGAGCTTAACCAGTGCACCACCAAGGCACATTTCTCAAAGAATACAAGGTCAAAATCAAGAAGAATAAGAAAAAGACGTACCAAGAGTGCCCTCAGAGTCTGAGTTCTGCTCTTGAAGATGACTACGTGGGAACTGCCTGAGGGTAAGTTAAGGGAGAAGAGGACCTGAAAGTCACAGAAGTCCAGGAAAGGAGGGAGAGGAGAAAATGCAGCCAGGAGAGGACTCTAGATTGAAAGCTGAGAGGAGCTGGATTAAGTGACAGGCTGGCAGGACTAGGAGATATAAACATTGATTGGGCAGTGATGTTAATAGTCAAAGGGGCTGACAAATATAGGGTAAGGTTTGAGGGAACTCTGGGGTGAATCTTGAAGGAAACATCAGAACAGAAACTGAAAATGAAAGAATAGTATGAGTGAAAACTGTGAGTGAAGAGTGAATTTACTGGTTCTGTTTGGAGTATCTACCATGTAATCCACTCTATATTTGTCATTCTAGGGGAACACAGAGGTAAATGAATTATATCTTTTGTTCCTAAATTAGTCAATATGTTCAAGGTATAGCCTGGTACCTAAGACATATTTTTGACAGTCTTCTTTTGTGTCAAGTTCTTCTT
Organism: Dugong dugon; assembly: GCA_030035585.1. NCBI lineage: Eukaryota > Metazoa > Chordata > Mammalia > Sirenia > Dugongidae > Dugong > Dugong dugon. The sequence goes on along the minus strand of CM057480.1, from coordinate 47,988,561 downwards.
TAAGGTCAAGGTGGAGTGCCAGAACCAGCTCATATTGGCCACAAGAGTCACTTGTTAACATCTTTTCCCAAATCTATGTTCAGTGACATCATGTCAAAAGCTTGAAATCAGCCATGGTGGGAGTATTTACTTGACAGAAATCAGAAAACACTACAAATCAGGACTCCTCCTGCTCTCCTACCCTCCATCTGTTTATCGGCTTACTGGCATTGCATCAATGTAATCTTTCAGCTTAACTCATCAAATATTAATTGAGCACTTCATGAGCATAAATTCCTGTGCTAGGTGCTACGTTTAAAAAAATGGAAATTCTCTATTTCTAAAGAGCTCGATTATGTAGGTGGTTTGAAGCTTTCCTTACTTAACAAGTTCCATATTTTAGAGTGTTGATTTGCCTCCACTTTCCTATGGAATGAGAATGCCAAGCCTCCTGAAGTTTGTGAGTTTTCTCCCTGCATTTGGAGTGTTAACAATATGTCCTATGGATGTGCAAGGGTTTCTCCTATTCCCTGCTAGAGATTCAGCTCCTGGTAGGAATGTGTTGTTGTTGGGTGCTGTAGAGTCAATTCTGACTCATAGTAACCCCATGTGACAGAGTAGAACTGTCCCATAGGGTTTTCTAGGTTGTAATCTTTATGGAAGCAGATTGCCAGGTCTTTCTCCCATGGAGCCTCTTGGTGGGTTCAAACCACCAACCTTTTGGTTAGCAGCCAGGCCCTTAACTGTTGTGCCAACAGGGCTCCTTGGTAGGGAAGTATTTACCTTAAAAACACTGAGAAATACTGCTCTTTGATTGGAAATTCTGACAATGATGCAGGATGGAAATTTGGAATCACTGATTATCTGGGGAATAGGGATGAACATTTCATTGTATTTCCTCCGAGAAGTGGAAGAATTGTGATTCTTTCACCTGTGGTAAACTTATAACGGATTCCCTTCATACTTCTATGTAAGCTGGGTCTCAGCCCCACCGCTTGTCAGGTTAGACACCCAGGCCCATTTTATATCTGCAATTTTAGATGCACGAACTCACTAACATTGAGATTAGAGTGGGAATCGCCTCTGTACTCTGTTAATGCCAATTACCTCTGAAAGAGCCAGCATGGAGATAGATAAGAGTCACCTGATGACTGATTAAAATATGGTAGCCCGAAAATTAAGTGTCTAGTTTTGAGTGAATATGTAGCACAAAGATTTGTTATCTGAATTGACTCAGATTGAATGCTAATATTGTGAAAACTCACTAGGAATGATATATAAACGTTGTATTTCCCCAGTAGGAGTAAAAAGGAAAGAACTTCACACTTGAGGGGAGTCTTAAAGTTAGGAAAATTGGGATTGAAATCTTTTATGATAAGCTTTTAAGTTACAAAGTCTACTAATGATAGGGCAGAAGTCAAAATAGCAGAACTAGTGATGTTATAAAAAATGTCAATGATGATACCCCCTGAGTTTAATTTTACCATTTGATCTGTGCTTTTTCAATATGTGCTTTTTATATATGACTGAAAATTTTCATAAGAGAGCAAGACAGTTTTCGGTGGTAGGCTCCTTTCATTTTGGCTTATGCTTCTATCTCCTGGTGCCATTTAGAATTTGAAGAATGACATCTTTTTGAGGCATAAAATTGAAGAAGATTTCAGGAATGAAAAACATGATTGGTCAAATGGAACTGGTTTCAGACTTGGAGGCAGGCTTTAAAAGTTCCAAGATCTATGGATAATGTTGAGGAATGAAATTAAAGAAGCAAGAAAGGAATTTTGAATCTCCATATGTTTATGGCTTCTAGCTCCCTGGGTGCATTTCTCAATGAGAGTTGATAAATGTAGAAAATATCTGTATTTCTAGAAGGTTTGGATGATATCAATGCATTTATTTATTTTTTAAAATTAAAGCCGTATTATATTTTAAATCTGTTGTTATTAGTTGCCATGGTAGCTCCTACTCATGGTGACCTTATGCATAACAGAACAAAATGTTTCTCACTTCTGTGCCATCTTCATAATTTTGAGTCCATTATTGTGGCTATTGTGTCAGTCCATCTTATTGAGGGTTTCCTTTGTTTTCCTTGGCCTGCCCTCAGCTTTACCAAGCATGAATTCCTTTTCTAGTGGTTGGTCTTTCCTGATGACTTATACAAAGTAAGCAAGTCAAAGTCTCATCATCCTCACTTCTAAGGCACACTTTGGTTGTATTTTTGCTAAAACTGATTTATTTGTGCTTTTGGCACTCTATGGTGTATTCAGTATTCTTTGTCAACACATTAATTTTTATTCTGTCTTCCTTTTTCGTTACAGAGCTCTCACATACATTCGAGGTGATTGCAAAGACCATTGGCTTGGGCCAGGCTGCCTCTGCTATCTTCTGGTCTAGGAACTCTGCAGAATCAGAGATTCAGTCCTTATTGCTTAGTGTTTTGGGTTTTTTTCCTGGTCACTCTTTCTCTATCTCTGTCTCTTCCTTTCTCTGTATGTGTATATGTGTGTATATATATATATATACAATATGAATGTGGGTGTGTATGTCTATATTAACAGTTGTGCATGAACAGTGATACACACATACATCACTGTTTTGATCTTTTTTATTTTCTCTTTAGTATTTTATCTCATGAGTTAAGTTCACTCATCTATGAACTTTCAGCACATAGCTCTTAGCAGAGTGCATGGATTCAAGTAGCCATATATTAAATATTTAAAGGATTGAGGTTGACCGCATGTTTTGTAATCCCAGTTATTTATCACAGTAAATTTTTAAGCTATTATAATGTTTTTGCAAAAGAGTGTTTTCTTTGTTAAGCACCATAATCCTGTGTTCCACTAAAATTATACTGAAGCAAATTTAATTTTATGAAGGTAAATTTATATTGTCAATGCAAACTTCATGCTTTGGCTTCGGGTGAATTAAAATGGTTGTGCCAGACTTTCAAGATTTTAAACAGAGTCTGAAAGAACCTATAAAGATACTAAATAGCATACTAGTAGGATAAAATTTCATTTGGGGGAAACATGAAAATACATTTGTTTAGGAAATCTTTTTAATGAATTTACACTAATGTGTTCATAGCTAGTGATCATTTTTCTGGAAATCTCAAAAATATGGAAAACAACAATTAACTTATATGAAAGATAGAGGGAATGATGTCAGAAAAGGAAAATTATATTTTTGAAACCATGAACTTTACCCTACATGGTAGGTGGCATTGCTTAGTTTTTGAATATTGATTTAAAAGAAAGTTTAGTTTTTACTTTAAGCATATAGACCTTTATGTAAAGTAAGTTTCCAGAAAAAAACATTAGAAGAATTGAGGACAAGAAGATGGTGGGAGTGATGGGGAAGCTCATAAGATACCTTGATCTCAATAATTAGTGGTGCATGAGTTTATGTTAAATGAGTTAATTAAAGTAACATATTTATCAGTAATGCTGTTAGAAAAAGAACAAATATTTCCAGTATAATCATAAATGCAGAATATTTTGTAGCCAATTAGAAACGTTCCACATGCTAAAAGCTATGAAAACATCATTATTAAAACCAAGTAAAATATGTAACTTTCTATTCAAATAATTCAAAAGATTGTTAAATATAATCCAATATGCTATACTCACTATGCAGGTAAGTGTAATACATTAAAGTGATAGTCTCCTCAAATCAATTACAATTTCAAAGAAAAAGAACTTTATTAAGAGTTGCTGACAATTAAGTAGAAAAATCACTTTCATGGAATAATCATTTCTCAATAAGGCAAAATTAAATGTAATGTTAGCATATAAAAAAACCTCACACTGAGATTTATTTGGGATTGTTTTAAAACTCTTTCATTTATGGATTTATTGACAGACGTGTGAAGATTACAATAGAAAAGAATTTTCCCTTGGTTAAAGGAAAACATGTAGTTTAAATAGAGGAATATTTTATACCATACACAGCAATTGCCTGACTTTAATGAAAAAAAAAAAGTAAGTCCCAATATACTTTCCCGGGAATCACCCCAGCCCTTAATAATCTACTGCAGTAGATGCCAGGCAATGGTTGTTCATAGAGATATGACCAAACTCACATCTATAAGCATAAATAGGTTGTTTTTTGGCATTATATTTAATTACAAAGAAAGTGAACTAATGTTAATATACAGATTCTCAGAGATATATCATTCATGGCACCACAAGCTCTATACCAGGACATTCAAGAACATAAAAATTAAAGATAAAAAAAAATTATAGAAGTCTCTTGTCTCACCCTTTGCTTCAGAAAAATCATACTTCCTCCTACTCCAGGCCTTGAGCTCTTCTGCATCTTCCATCTGCAGTACTTCCACGTTTCTCTTCCATTTCCTGTCCACATGATTCCTACATTTACCTTCAGAAACCTGGGTACAGGACTGGGTTTCAAGTATAGCAAGACCTTATTCAAAGTAAAGTGTTTCAGAATTCATGATAATTTGAACTTGTACTGGATTGGATAATGTCTCCTATAAAGTCATGTCCACCTGGAATCTCAGAAAGTGAATTTATTTGGAAATAAGTTCTTTACAAATGTAATTTAAGTTCAGATGAGGTCATACACAATTAAGGTGGGCTTTAATCAAATGACTGGTGTGCTTATAAGAAGGCAAAACAGAGACAGTGGCACAGGGGAGAAGGCCATGTGAAGATGGAAGCAAAGATTGGAGTGATGCATCTGCAAGTCAAAGAACACCAAGGATTGCTGGAAACTACCAGAAGTTAGAAGAGGCATAGAAGGATTCATCCCTGGAAACTTCAGAGGGAGCATGTTCCTGCAGATACGTTGATTTTGGACTTCTAGCCTCCAGAACTGTGAGAGAATACATTTTTGTCACTTTAAGCCACTGAGTATGTGATACAGCCCTAGGAAGCCCCAGGAAGCAAATATAGAATATGATCATGATAATTTGAATCCATAAAGAAAGTGGACCCCAAATAAAATTAGAGAAAGGAGATTAGCCATTATATAGTTATCACAACCCCAAAGTACACAAATTCTTTTTATAGCATCTCTGTCAAATGGTCACCTAGCCCCATCCAGAAATGGGGAGTTGATTACCCCACAGTGACACACACTGCATTTTAGAGGGGCACTAATCGTTAGAATTTTGGATAGTGACCTAAAATCTACCTCCCTGGAACTTATGCTGATTCTAGTTGTGCCGTCTGGGTAAGACTTTTGACCCATTTGCTTGGTGACACTTAAAATATTTGCAAAGTCTTTAATCACCTCTCAGTTTGGCCTTCTCTGTGATAATCAGTTCCATTTCTTCCAATACATGAAATGGATTCCAAGCCCCTAACCATTGTTGTTTTCCTCCTTGTATGCATTCTATTTTGCCAGATATTCTTCTGAGGATCAAACACATTTTTACTGATGAGGTTTGACTAGCCCAGAGAATAATGGGACTGATTATTCCTGTAACTTGGGCACAAAGATTTTCTCTTGAAGCCTAAGGTGAAAATCAAGGTTTTTAGCATGCACTTCATATACTTGATTAATTAATCTTTTATTCTAAAATTAATACATGAATAAATTATTTCTGTAAAAGTTTCATGCCATATGTAAATATATATAGTAAAACAGTAATATAGTAAGACAGATCTCTTCATCTCATCCCACTCTCCTAAATGCTCCTCCCTAGAGCTAAACACTCAACAATTTAGTATTTATCTTTCTGCATTTAAATACATATATAAGCACCTATAGTCTTTTATAAAAATAAACAAAGTATTGCTTTTTATGTTGTCTAAAACTCAGTAAGTTCCCTTATACTTTGATCAGTTAGATGGTTTACCTTGAGCACTTTAAAATCACATATATTGCCATTGCAGTTTTGATGCTAAATTCAGGATTTTGATACTGAATTTAGGAAATTTTAAAATCTTACCTTTTTGTGTTTGTACTCTGCATTATTCAATACGATTTCCAATTTTAACTCTTTTGTCTAACATATTGGTTATCTCTTTCAGTTTTATACCTCTTAAATTTAAAATGCACGCTTCCTACATCTTTGTTTAGGTCACTGGAAAAATTACTGAGCAGGATCAGACCAAGGAAAGTGATCTTATTAGAAATTTACTTCAAGGTAGCACTGCAACCTGCACCATTAGTCAACATTATTAGCATATAATGACTTAAGTAGTAGTACCAAATCCAGGTAACACGCAGTTAGTTGTGTCAGCTAAGGTTTTTGAGACAATACGATCTGATGTTTCTGGGCTCTGGTTTGTGGAGTACTGCAGAAAGAGGTCTATTTCTGTCCCTCCTTCTCTGTACATGGATAGAAGACCTGGGCCAGAAAAACACTTAACCCAAATGTCACAATGAACTGCGAAATGTCTAGTCAGTTTCACAGTATTTGCCTGTGACTTGCTAAAGTCAAGTGAGGAAGAAGGCAAGAGCAAAGTGTATTAAACTTTTAATTTATAAGAAATGTTTAAAAATTTTAAAAAGCAGGTATGTTCTGTATAACCTAACGTTTATGGGAAAATCTAAGTAGCAATATTGTCTCAAAAATTGCTTCTTGAACCACTGAAGAAGGCAATTTGATACCTACCTTCTGGAGCTTTTTTTTTTTTGAGGGGGAAAGTTAAATGATAATTTTATATGTTTTTTCCCCCACCAATGAATGGTATCTTTACCCTAAGTTTTGCTGCCAAATTGGTTTATTTTGTAAAGAATAAACTTTCTGTATTAGTTGAGGTTCCTGGTTGAAAGCAACTGAATCAGACCTTGACTGGGGAATTTACTGGAAGGATATGTGTGAGATAGGGAATACTCATAAAAACGGGAGGAGGTGACAGGGAGGAAGCTTGTCTAAAGAGTCAGGATGCATAGTGGGCTGCTCATAACCATAATGACCTGGGCAGCAGGTCATTATGCTGTTTCCACCACTGCAGCAGCCGTGAATGGCCTCCAACTGTGCTCTGGCTTTCCTCCTCTGGATTCTACCTCTTGATAGTGGACTTCTGATTGGCTGAACTTAGACTATATGCCTGCCCTCCAGCTATACTAGGGTTATGAGGGAAGGGTCTATTCCCTACTTTCTTCACAGTGAGAAGTAGAAACCTGGCATTTCTCTTTCACTGACACGGTACAATGCACAGGAGAGGTGATCTCTCCAAAGAAAAACTGGGGTGCTTTTACTAACAGGAATGGATTCTGGGCAGCTAAAAAGTGATAAATATCTCTCTACTTTTATAGACAGTTAAAGTGGAGTTTGCCACTTAAATCTATCTTCAAGAAATAATTTTCCATTCAGCTGCAAGCAGTAGTTAACTGTTTCCTACTGTTAGCACCTTTAGGATCCACCTCAGCTTTAAGTCATGGTCATACTCTTCTTGGACAGCCCCCAGGCAATGACTAAGCATGGCAGGGCTATTAGGGCCTGAACATTCTTTCCAACCAGGGCTTTCTCTAATGGATAATCTTTGCTTTGGAGTTTCTCTTTGTTTTAGCTGAGACTTAGTCAAATCTGCATCGTGATCTGAACTCGCCCTACCCAATCCTGCTTCCTTTTCTTTTATCTTTCACAGGTGTTATCCCTCCAAAACTTCTTGCACTCCTAACTCCATGTCAGTGTTTTCTTCCCAACTCTCTCTCACACACACATGTGCACACAAGTACACTCATACCACTTATAGTTAATTATATTTTTACTTGTTTTCCCTCAGTTTTATTTTTCATAGGCCTTTGCTGTTATAGTCATGGATTTGAAAACCATTGTATTTTTTAATAATGTAAACCCTGTGGTTTTAATGTAGTATCATATGTTTTCTCTTTCACCATATTATCCTCAATGATATCATGAAAATTTTTTTGTATGTTTTCCTGAAATCAGTTAAATCATATTATTGAAAGTTCACTGTCTTGAAGCCTAATATTTGGGATTACTTATTTTAGTGACTCATTCAAGTGACTAGATAGAAAAGAGAAGAAAAAGAGAGAGAGAGAATACAGGGAGATGTCTCCCTCTGAGTACTCGGGATGTGGAATATAAAACTGAGTGACTGCGGTGACTGTGTTCTGTTCTATAAATGTCTTAGGCTGGGTACTCTAGAGAAGCAGAACCAGAGAAGCAAAATCATATAATATATGTATAGAGAGATTTATCTCAAGGAAATGTCTCACATGGTTGTAGAGGCTGGCAAGTCCCAAATTCATGGGTCAGGCATCAGGCTGCAGGCTTCTCCTGACACGTAGCTGCAGGGGCTGGTGAACCCAAGATCCACAAGTCAGATGGCAGGCTGCTAGTCCAAGTCCCAAGAACTGGAGGTCAGACACTGAGGAGCCAAATGCAGGATCCAGAGCAGAGCAAAAGCCAACGAGCTTTGCCAGAAAGTCCACATATATTGGATGCAGGGCACACCCCCAAGTAAACTCCCTTTCAACTGATTGGCTACTCACAGAAGATCCCATCATGGAGGTGATCACATTATATTAGATCTCATCATGGAGATGATTACATCATTATAGGACTGCCAAACCACTGAGAATCATGGCCAAATTGAGACACGACGTTAATGATCACAGTAAACTTATGAGCAAAGGAAAGTGTGCAGTGAGAAAGAAGAATCAAGCAGAGAAGTGAGTAACTGAGAGAAAGAGAGAACTTATTTCTGATTTCTTAGCAAAGGACTATTTGGGCCAGTCTGTTTCAGGAGAACATCCCAATTCCCGGCTTCATTCTTGAGGCTGGGTTGAATCTTTTGCTCTGAGTTTGGTTTAACCCATCCGAGGCCTTCCAATGAATTCTCTCAAAATTTCTTATATTAATGTAAGTTGGGTTGCCATTATTTGCAACTCAGAAAGTTCTCACTATCACAGCACATAAAGCACTTGGCAGAACATAGTAGGGATTCAGAAAATTTATTAAAATCTGTGTCTTGTTAAATCTTTTAGGTGTCTTTAACTGTTTCTTCTCAGTGGCCATAAGATCTCTTTTATTGTTTGAATTTGTACAGTCTTAAGCTGCAGAGCCCTGGTGGCGCAATGGTTAAGAGTTTGGTTGCCACCCCAAAGACTGGCAGTTGAAATCCACCAGCCACTCTTTGAAAACCTCATGGGGCAGCTTTACTCTGTCCTAGAGGGTCCCTATGAGCCATAATTGACTCGACGGCAATGGTTTTTTGTTTTGTTTTGTTTTGTTTTTTAAGCTGTAGGTTTATAGTAATGTTAAGCACAGTCTCTTTCAATCCCTTGACACTTATAAAATATTACTCAGAAAAAAGAATAAAAGTGAGATAGAGAGAAAGGAGGAGAGAAAGAGAGAGAGAGGAAATGTGTGTGTGCTTACTGTTTGACTAAAGGAAAAATTTTCCTTTTCACTAAAGAATCAGATTTTGTATAAAGGATTTTTACTTATCTACAAAGTCTAATTACCAATTCCTGTTTGGTAGGGTAGGGTTTTAGGTTTACAGTGGGGCATGGGAACTAGACAGAAATAGTCTTATTTGACTGAGATCTGTTTCTGGACATAAATCAGTAGAGAAATTGTCACCAGAGTTTGTATTACCTGAGAAGGAGGGTGAGGATCTTTTACTGGATTAGACTGCTAAGTCAGCTGGGAACGTGGGTTCTTCGATGCAGTCCCCAAATGGGCCATAATAGTTGTTGTTCTTGTTAGGTGCCGTCCAGTCAGTTCTGACTCATAGCGACCCTATGTACAACAGAACAAAACACCGCCTGGTCCTGTGCCATCCTCGTAATTGTTGTGCTTGAGCCCGTTCTTGCAGCCACGGTGTCAATCCATCTTGATGAGGTTCTTCCTCTTTTTTGCTGACACTCCACCTAACCAAGCATGATGTCCTTCTCCAGGGATTGGTCCCTCCCGATAACATGTCCAAAGTACATGAGATGAAGTCTAGCCATCCTTGCTTCTAAGGAGCATTCTAGCTATACTTCCAAGACAGATTTGTTCATTCTTCTGGCAGTCCATGGTATATTTTATATTCTTTGCCAACACCGTAATTCAAAGGCATCAATTCTTCAATCTTCCTTATTCACTGTCCAGCTTTCACATGCATATGAGGTGATTGAAAACACCATTGCTTGGGTCAGGCACACTTTAGTATTCCATTAAGAATACTGGAGGCAAATTTCATAAGGATTAAAACTGGTAGACATGGATGAATCCCTTTTAACAATGATCTAAACGCCCAAATATACTGAGCAAACCTGAACCTCTGAGGATAAAAGTGCTTGGTTTGACCTCAGACACCATGAAGGTAACTTCCATCCTAGGCAGCAATCCATGGTATCTTTCTTTTCATAGCCAATATAGGCTTGATTTCCTCTTAAGTAAGAGAAGTGCTTTGATTTTTGCCTTTCTTTTTCCAGATGTCTCAAACTCTTTTGCCAACCTGGGGCCTTCATGTATATTCCTGATGGCAGCCCTCATCTCCATCTGGACTAAGATCGAAGGAAGCCTATGCTCTGACCATATGTCTTAGGATCAGCTTCCAAGTTCTCAGGGATAGTTCCTCTCCTTGGCAGCAAGGTTTTTGTTGTTGCTGTTAGGTACTGTTGAGTCAATTTTTGACTCATGGTGATCCCATGTGATGAAGTAGAATTGCACCATAGGGTTTTCTGGGCTATGATCTTTACAGGAGCAGATCTCCAGGTCTTTCTCCCTTGGAGCTGCTGGGTGTGTTCATACTGCCAACTTTTTGGTTAGCAGCCGAGCTCTTAGCTATTGTGCCACCAGGGCCCCTTATCTAGGTCTTGCCCTTTGTTAATCTTGTCATGCTCTGGGATAGGGCACCAGAGTCCTGAAACTTGGTCTCATGATCATTTTGTTGACATTTGGAAATGAGTGAGCTCTCCTTTTGGCCTTTTTCTTCTGTCATTTTTAATGATTCCAGACTTTCTCTCTGATTTGGAGCCTGTGAATGGAAAATGTAAGAGGAGAGTGAATACAAGCTACAGGTGTTTTCCAAGTGTAGGCACATCCTGGACAATATTTCTTCTATTAATTCATGATGATGGTGCCCACGAAGGCCAGAGGGATGTTTACATCATCACCAGGCCTTGTAAGAATAGCTGACAAAAAGCACAGTTTGTAAAGAACAAAGAAAACATTTTTGTTGTTAGTTGCTGTCGAGTTGACTCTGACTCATGACAACACCATGTGTGCAGAGTAGAACTATTCCATAGTTTCCAAGGCTGTGACCTTTCAGAAACAGATCACCAGGTTTGTATTTCAAGGTGCCTCTGGGTGGGTTCGAACTGCCAACATTTTTGTTTGTAGTCAAGTGCTTAACCGTTTTACCACCCAGGGACTCCTAACAAGGAAAATAGGGCTTTCCGTGTACAGCCACCTAAGCAGCTCAAACACAAGGGCCTGTGAGATTTCTGATGGATTTTTCTCTTAGTTTTTATATTGAAGCAACATGGTTAATGTTGTCACTTGGACAACAATAGAAAAATGTGTACTTGACTGGACTTTTAAGTGTAATGTCTAGGACAAGATAATTGCAAGGAAATCTTACTGATTCTTCATTACCTGTTAATGGAAGAGGACAAATAGTTGACTTATTTTGGAAAAAAAAGGAATAATGAAGCATCCTGCAATGCCAAAATCTCACAGAAGCTAATGGAGAATAGTGGTAGACACTGAACTTTGGGGTTTCTTTCATCTGGACTCTAGGTCCAGTTCTGTCCCTTTCTGGCTGTGTGATTTTGAGCAAGTTACTTAACCTTTTGAAATATTCAATTATAATACTATCTCATAAGGCTTTTGTTGTAATTAAACGTGATAATCTTTTTAATTTTTAATGCTTACATTTTTAATTCTACATTATGAATATAAGTATTATACAACAGCATAATGTTTGGCACCTTATAGAGGTTCATTTCTTCACAAACTTCTTGAACACCTACTATATGCAGGCACTATGCTAGGTGATAGGGATGAAAAGAAAGATAAGTCAAAGTTCTTGCTTTCAAGAGAGTTAAATATAATAGAAGAGATAGGTATATAAAAAAAGTTTTTAATACAATGTGGTAAGGGCAATTACAGAGAGAGGCATTACGAAGTATAGAAGCACAGAGGAGAGACACAGAATGAACCTGGAGAGGGAGGTGGGATCAGTGGGATCAGGGAAGGCTTATGGGAGTAGATTACACCTGGGCTGAGAATGAGCCAGAAAAAAAAAATGAATAAAAATACGCGATGCATAGATTTTCAAGATAATGTGACATTCAATACATATGCATTTGCTTTACTTTTTCTTTTCTTTAATTCACATTAAGTCTCCAAAGATTTTTTATGTTCTTGATCAATTATGGGTGGTTTCAGGATTCAGTTTGTTGGTGGTAGGGAAGGAGAAGCCAACTTATGGACCATTGTTGGTTTATAATTGTTTATAAAGATTCCTCAGATTGGCTGCTAAAAGAATAGGAAAATAAATAAATAAATAAGACTAGGAAGACACTAAAAGTGGGAAATATCAGGTGTTATAGAATTATGCTCTGAGAAGTATAAAATAGAGGGAAAATTAAGGCAGTAAATATTACCGGATTGTCCACGTTTTAATGCTTGCTTTCCTGAGGCGGAAACTTGCTAGCAACAGAGCCTGCATTATGCCCACTCCCATCAACGCTCAGCTCTGCAGGGCATGGAGAAGGTGGGATCAGGGGTTATGGCTCAGGAGGGCCCCAGCTTAGAGCAGCCTAGGGATCAGGGTACTAAGTCTCTGAAAGTCCTGAGACTGGCCTAGCCTAGAAGACCTGAGGCAGAGCTCTGAAGTTCCATTAATAATGTGCTGCTATGTTGTCAGTTAAGTAGATTTTTGTGGGCTGGTCTGGGAACTTTACCATCTTTATAATCTTGTGCTAATGAGTAAGTTCATTTTACCTACCAACTGGAGGTTTGTAACACAATTCACCTATAAGATAGATTAACTCAACCACATTTTTTTTTTATTATACTTTAGATGAAGGTTTACAGAACAAATTGTTTCTCATTAAACAGTGAGTACACATATAGTTTTATGACAATGGTTAACAACCCCACGACATATCAACACTGTCCCTTCTGAACCTTTGGTTCCCTATTACCAGCTTTCCTGTCCCCTCCTGTCTTCTAGTCCTTGTGCTGTTGTGCCCCAGTAGTCTTGTTTTGTTTTATGGGGCTGTCTAATCTTTGGTTGAACGGTGAACCTCGAGAATGACTTCATTACTGAGCTAAAACGGTGTCCAGGGTTCATACTCTAGGGGTTTCTCTAGTCTCTGTTAGGCCAATAAGTCTGGTCATTTTTTGTGAGTTAGAATTTTGTTCTACATTTTTCTCCAGCTCTGTCCAGGTCAGAGCAGTCAGTGGTGGTAGCCGGGCACCATCTAGTTATAGTGGACTCAGTCTGGTAGAGGCCGTGGTAGTTGTGGTCCAACAGTCCTTTGGACTGATCTTTTCCTTGTATCTTATTCTTTTCATTCTCCCTTGCTCTGGAAGGTGTGAGACCAGTGGAGTATCTTAGATGGCTGCTCACAGGCTTTTAAGACCCCATATGCTACTCACCAAGGTAGAATGTAGAACATTTTCTTTATAAACTGTGTTATGCCAACTGAGCTAGATGTTCCCCAAGACCATGGTCCCCACAGCCCTCAGCCCAGCAATTCAGTCCCTCAGGGAGTTTGGATGTGTCTATGGAGCTTCCATGACCTTTCCTTGTACAAGTTGTGCTGGCTTCCCCAGTATTGTGTACTGTCTTACCCTTCACCAAAGTTACCACTTATCTACTGTCTATTTAGTATTTTCCCTCCCACCTCTCCAATTCCTAACTCAACCACTTCTTGTTCAGGCCCTGAGGTGAGTATGTGGACTTCTGGAGTCTGTACTGGAGTGTATAAGTGCCATTTAGTGAATATTTTTAATTTTTGTCACCTGTTGCTAATACATGTCTTAAATATAGCATCTCTAGAATCCTTTCAATGTCTTTTTAATTAACAAAGTGGCTGGATAACAAATCAAGTAGCGTTTATGAGATTAAGTGTATAGGGCATGTTGCTGAGTAGGTTTTTCAAGTAGGGTTCTGAATTTCAAGACGCTCACACTGTAATATCTTTCCAAGAACAAACTAACATTTGGACTGGGCATCTAGGAAATCCAAACATCTGGCTTTTAAAAATGTCAGGAACAATCAATCATCCAGTTTTGTCAACATCATGCCAGATACCTAGATCGTTGGAGTTTCTAACCAGGTGTTATACTTTATGGGATGTATCTAGAATAAAAACTGCACACTGACTAAGGAATAAAATGCATCAACAGTTTTGCATTTAAGTCTCTTATACGCATTTTTGGTTTTCAAACAGCAAGAAGCAGAAAATAAGTTCAGAGTTTGTGGAAATAATGGAGGTTTTCTCCTTAGAGTAACCTGGTAAGACAAGCATTAAAGAATGACTGAAGAATATTTATTTTATTTTTTTATAGCAGTCTTTATTTTTAAATTTTTTTTATTGTACTTTAGGTGAAGGTTTACAGAATAAATAGTTTCTCATTAAATAGTCGGTGCACATATTGTTTTATGACATTGATTAACAACCCCATGACATGTCAACACTCTCCCTTCTCGACCTTGGAAGATCTTTTTTTTTTTTTTTTTTTGGTGAAAATATGCATAGCCAAAGATACACTACTCCAAAAATTTCAACATGTACAATTCAGTGACATCGATTACATTCTTGCAGTTGTGCTGCTATTCTCACTATCCTTTTCCAAATTATTCCATCACCATTATCTTCAACTCACTGGCCCCTAGGCTTCCCATCAAACCTTTTGAGTCGCTGTTGTCAATTTGATCTTGCATAGATATTTCTTATTTTTTGTATCTTAGATGAAGGTTTACAGAACAAATAGTTTCTCATTAAACAATTAGAACACATATTGCCTTATGGCAATGGTTAACAACCCCACGACATGTCAACACTGTCCCTTCTCAGACTTGGGTTCTCTATCACTAGCTTTTTTGTCCCCTCCTGCCTTCTGGTCCTTGTCCCTGGACTGCTGTGTCTCATTAGTCCTGTTTTGTTTTATGAGGCTATCCAATCCCCTGCTGAACGGTGAACCTCGGGAGTGACTTCACCTCTGAGCTAAAAGGGTATCCGGGGGCCGTACTCTCGGGGTTTCTCCAGTCTGTCAGGCCAGTAAATCTGGTGTTTTTTTGTGAGTTAGAATTTTGTTCTACATCCTTCTCCAGCTCTGTCCAGGACCCTCTGTTGTGATCCTGGTCAGAGCAGTCAGTGGTGGTAGCTGGGTACCATCTAGCTGTATTGGACTCAGTCTGGTGGAGGCCTTGGTAGCTGCAGTCCATTAGTCCTTTGGACTAATCTTTTCCTTGTATCTTGTTCTCTTCATTCTCCCTTGCTCCCGAAGGGGTGAGACCAGTGGAGTATCTTAGATGGCCCCTCACAGGCTTTTAATACCCCAGACGTTACTCACCAAGGTAGAATGTAGAACATTTTCTTTATAAACTGTGTTATGCCAATTAAGCTAGATGTTCCCCAAGACCATGGTCCTCACAGCCCTCCGCCCAGCAATTCAGTCCCTCCGGGAGTTTGGATGTGTCTATGGATCTTCCATGACCTTTCCTTGTACAAGTTGTGCTGGTTTGCCCAGTAACTAAAGAATATTTAGGTAGCGTGTTGAGAACATACTAGATGCTAGCAGAAAGCTATGCAGAATTTTGTTGACTCTATAGTATCGTCCACTTATTTGTGATTTTGCAAACTAAGAAGGATTTAGTCTTTTTTACGTAAATCAAATCCAATTTTTTGTATTATCCTAGTTAAAAAAGTTCCTATTTTTGAAATGTTGTTTAATAAACATATTACTTTTATAATAAAGGAAAATAAGTATATGGGCTAATAGATAGATAAATAGATAGCTGCCATTGAGTTGATTCCAACTCATGACGACCCAAGTACAACCAAATGAAAAGTCAGCTGGTTCTGTATCATCTTCACAATTGCCAGCATGTTCGAATCCACCTTTGTGGCTATTGTGCCAATCCAGCTCACTGAGGGTCTCTTTCACCCTTGCTGGCCCTCTACATCACTAAACATGATGTCCTCCTCTAATGACTAATCCCTCTTGATGATGTGTCGAAAACAAGTAAGATGTTCTGTTGGGCTCCATAGGTTTTTGTTGGCTAATTTTTGGGAGTAAAGCACCAGGACTTTCTTCCTAGTCTGTCTTAGTCTGGAAGCTCCACTGAAACCTTTCACCATGGGTGAACCAGCTGGTATTTGAAATAGCAGTGGCATAGTATCCAGCAACACAGCAACATGCAAACCACCACAGTGTGACAAACTGACAGATCAGTGGTGGTAAGAGCTAATAAACCGAAAAAACCAAACCCGTTGCCATCGAGTCGATTCTGACTCATAGCGACCCTATAGGACTGAGTAGAACTGCCCCATAGAGTTTCCAAGGAGTGGCTGGTGGATCTAAACTGCCGACCTTTTGGTTAGCAGCCATAGCTCCTAACCGCTATGCAACCAGGGTTTCCAAGTGCTAGTAGCACTTACTAAATACATTTATTGAGCATTTACTAAGTGGCTGGCACTGTACTAAATATATTTCTTGTACTAATTCACAGAAACCTGGTGAAGTAGGTACTCTTGTTTTTCTTCTTTTGAAGATTAGAAAAATGAGGCACCGAGAGGCTTGACAATTTACTCAATATTTCACAACTCATAAGTGGCAAGGTTGGGATTGGAAACCAGGCTTTGTCTATCTCCAGAGCCTACCTTATCCACTCAGCTAGACTGTTACTATTATGGAAACCCTACCCTGGAGATCTGAGGCAAATCTGAAGTAGGTTAAGAACGTCTTCAGTAAAACAAAAATAACTGGTAACAATAATAATGAGAAAAATAATGGCTAATAAATATTGAGGGTTTAATTATTTTCACTTCTAATTTTCAAAACTCTATTGTGTTAATACATGGTACAGATGCAGTGACTCTGATTTGGAGAGGTTAAGTAATGACCAACATCACAGAGCTTGTCAGTGATAGAGCCAGTAGTAAGTCCCCATCTGTGGTTAGATCACTCAAACACTAGATTCACCCACTTCTTGACTTCCCTCCCTGAAGCCCTCACCAGTCTCTTGGTGTCCCTTGTGGCCTAGGCACTCAAGGGACATCCTGGGCTTCTCCTTCTGGGCTTTTCTCAGTCCTCCTGCCCCTCATTTTTCCAGATCTTTCTCTGACCTCATTCACATACTGATTTGTAGGAGTGCCTTATTCCACTTTCTCAGGGCTCTGTTCTTGAGAACACAACTGTGGTAGCCTCGCAGTTGCTAGGTTTGGGTTTGCTTCAAGAAAGAGCTTGCCATTCAGTTGTCAGGAGTGCAGTTCAAAGACAGCTTCCAGCTGTTAGTGACTTCAGGCTCCACCTCAGTTTTCCAGCTGAGACCATGCTCTTACTGGGCAATGATCAGCCAATGACTGAGCACAGTGAATGGCACTAGGACCTTGTCATTTCACCTCAAGAAAGGATTGCTCCAGCTCCCCACTGGGTTGGCAGAGACTTTGTCAGATCTGCATGGTGATCTGGTTCTCTCCTTGTCCAATCCTGCTTCCTCTCCCTTTTTATCTTTCACAAGCATTACCTGTCCCCCACCCCCACCCCCAATCATCTCTTGCATGCTGAACTCCATCTCGGTGTCTGCTTCCCAGAGGACTCAAATGACACCACAACTAGCAATTAATCTACCCAAAGCTGATGATGGGCTTAAGGAACTTGTGTATTCCTCATCTCTTGTAACATTACTGTTTGACAGGAGGATTTTTTTGGTGGTTAAGACTAGAATAGGAAATATGAATAGAAATATGAGGAACCATGGTAGGAAAGAGAAAGAAAGAAAAGGGGGAAGATGGGCTGCTATAACAAAGTGGCTGGCTTTAAACAACAGAAATTCAGAGATTTATTGTCTCACAGTTCTAGAAGTCCAAATCAGGGCACCATCTCTGTTGACTCCTTCTGAGGAGTCTGACAGAGAACTCTTCCATGCCTCTCTCCTAGCTTTGGCAGCTCCAAACATTACTTGGCTTTCAGCTGCAGCGTCCCATGGCATCCTTCCTCTGTATCTGTTTCCCTGTCTCTTCTCCTGTTTTATAAAGACAGTAATCATGTAAGATTAGGGCCCCCTCTACTCTAGCATGGCCTCATATTAACCTAACTGATAACATCTTCAAAGACCCTCCTTCCAAACAAGATCACATTTACAGATACCAGGGTTAGGACTCCAACACACTTTTTTGGGGTCCTAATTCAATCTACAACAAGAAGGGTGTTGTAGCACTCTTACGTAGCTATCTAGTCTATTCTACTTATTCATAGGTCTGTCATGTAACATTAAAGGCAGTAACTTTAAAGAATATTGTAGGGCATCAATTAAATAGACAAAAATACATTAAAATATATATGAACAATTTTACTGATTTTGGTCATTTTACTATCATTATACAGCTAATTTTTAATTATCCAAAAAGTATCTAGTACAACACCTGATATATAGTAGTGAGCTCTCAATAAATATTTGTTGAATGAATGAAAGAATGAATAAAAGTTTAAAAAATTCAGCACACTATTATTTTGAACCAGCAAAAACAGTTTTAAACAGTTTTTCACTGAATCAGTTTCCAGCATGGTTAATCATGATGATTGTCAACAGAAAAGTTTCAGGCTGCATAACAGGAAACATTTTCCTTTTGTACACAAAACTATTGGTTTATCCTAGCAGGCCAGCATCCCACAGGTAGTTAACATCTGTAGGCCCATATAAAAACAGTGGACTCAATTTCTACCCTTGCACCCTTGCACTGTAATAGGAATTTCTGTTCAAATAAAAAGTCAAGTCAATGTTGCAGCCGAGGAAGCAAGGGACAGCTTATGCAGGTGGGGAGGGGGGGTACCTATAACCCAATTCAAAACTCATACAATCTAAAAAAATAGCGAGCTTGCTATGTATATGAGCCTAAAGTCCCTTTTCTACCTGCCAAGCTACCCAGAAACTCCTCCTATTTAGAAAATCTGGAGATGATGCTGCATTCTTCTAAAAATTGTATGTAACCTGGGTAGATGGGAGGTTGTACTGGTACACTAGAGAACTGTCAAGGTAGCACCCTGGATTATCAAATTCTGGGATTACAGTGAAACAAGGGAGGGCCTATGATGGGCTCAACTACTAATGCCCCTCCTAAATTATAATTGGCATAGGAGCAGGAAGCCTTTTCTGCTACTGCAAAATTTCATACATAATCCTACTTTTGTATTAATGTTTTGTGATGTAACTCAGTGATGCAGTAGAAGATATAACATCCTAATTAAGACATAATTTTGGATAAAAAAATCAGTTTTGTTAAAAATTGGAGCAAACTGCTGTCAGAGGAGACCAGTGTAATCGACATAGGGGATAAAAGATGTTGCTGTTGTTGTCGTGTGTCATTGAGTGGCTTCTGACTGAAAACGACCCTATATGACAGAGTAGAATTGCCCCATAGGGCTCCCTAGGCTGTAATCTTCATGGGAGCAGATCGCCAGGTCTTTCCTCCCACAGAGCCGCTGGTGAGTTCTAACCACTGACCTTTTGGTTAGGAGCCTAGCGCTTAACCACTGTGCCACCAGGGCTCCTGGAAAAAAAGATAATGGTGAGTAAAATAAAATGGAACTGACAAGTTTTTCATTGTATTATATTAAAAATCACTACAAAGTACTATTTTCCCTTCTATAATTAAATAAAATAACTTTATGCTAATTTATTAAATTGCAATACCAGCAATCATGAAGATGGCACTGGACCAGGCAACATTTAGTTCTGTTATCCGTAAAATTACCTTAAATCGGAACCAATCTGACGGCAACTAACAACAACAATTAAATTGCGAGATGACTTTATTTTATGTAGTTTGAACAAAAGTGAAGGGTTTCATCACTGAGGAAAAATGGAGTGTTTCAATGGAAAACGATTGGCTAAAGAATGTATAAAAAGGACTTGTGAAAGGTAATAAGGTGGGAATAGTCAACTATGGCAAATATTTCATTCCAATGTAATGTAGCAAAATCGATTCAAAGGAATTTGATAAGGATAAAACATACTTAGAGCTCAGACATCAGTTTTTAAACACTGTAATTTTCAAAGCAATGCCAACTAAATCATTTGGTACTGATGTCAGAACACTCAGGTATTTGGGGAAAAATGCTATTTTAAAAATTATACTTCTACCGCATACTGGCTATGAATTATTCAGTAAGTGTATGGGGGTGATATTGTTTACAACACATTTCCTGCCAACTTCTGTTTTTCACTAAATGTTAAAAAAAAAACCCCAAAACTTCTGGCAGCTTTACCATGTAATTGGTAATAGAAGCAGGTAGCACTTCTTTGATCCTTCATTTTAGCTTCTAGGCATTTGCAATCAGTTATGTGCAAGATACGGGGACAGACAATACACATTAAAATTAGCCCCATCATTTTTAGCTGTCAAAAAGTAGACTTGGTCATAAAATTAGAGAGCAAAGACCTGAGAGATCATCTAGTCCAGTTCTGGTGTTTTACAGGTGAGAAAACTCTTGGTCAGAGAGGCAGTAAATTGACCAGCTCAAGGTCACATAGGAAGTAACTGGCACCCTTGACCCTCTGCCTCCACTCTCAGCATCAAGGCTGTCTCTCTAGTTGGGAAGATTAGAATATTTACAGATTATTTAAAATTATGAAACATTTCAAGCATCCTGAAAATTAATGAGAATAATAGAAATCTGGAGTACCTTCCTCTGTCAAAATTTAAAACAATGCCATATTTACATCAGATTATTAAAAAAAAATTTGATGCAGTTAAAGCCTTCTTTAATAGATCAGAATCATTACATTCAATTTACACTGGAACGATAGCATCTTAGCCATGGATTTATTTACAACTCTAAGTCAATTACGTAAATATTCCCTATACCTTGAAAATAACAGCAACAATAATAAAATGTTACCGCCAGTAATAACAGGTAACCATCATTGTGCTTACAATGTAACTGGACTTTTTTAAATTTTTTATTGTACTGCGGGTGAAGGCTTACAGAACAAATAGTTTCTCATGAAACAGTAGTACACGTACTGTTTTATGACATTGGTTAACAACCCCACAACATGTCAACCCTCTCCCTTCTTGACCTTTTTTTTTTTGGTGAAAATATACATCCCCAAAGATATACCATTTCAAAAATTTCTACGTGCACAGTTCAGTGACATCGACTACACGCTTCCAATCGTGCTGCTATTCTCACTTTAGATGAAGCCTTACAGAACAAAATAGTTTCTCATTTAACAGTTAGTATACATGTTGCCCTATGACAATGGTTAACAACCTCACAACACATCAACACTATCCTTACTCAATCTTGGGTTCCCTATCACAAGATTTCCTGTGCTCTTCTGCCTTCTGGCGCTTGTCCCTGGACTGCTGTGCTTCATTAGTCCCATTTGGTTTCATGGGGCTGTCCACTCCCCGGCTGAACAGTAAACCTCTGAAATGACTTCACCACTGAGCTAAAAGGGATTCTGGGGGCCATAGTCTTGGGGTTTCCCCAGTCTGTCAGGCCAGTAAATCCGGTCTTATTTTTTGTGAGTTGGAATTTTTTTCTACATCCTTCTCCAGCTCTGTCCAGAACCCTCTGTTGTGATCCTGGTCAGAGCAGTCAGTGGTGGTAGCCGGGCACCATCTAGCTGTACTAGACTCAGTCTGGTGGAGGCCTTGGTAGCTGCGGCCCATTAGTCCTTCAGACTAATCTTTTCCTTGTATCTTGTTCTCTTCATTCTCCCTTGCTCCCGAAGGGATGAGACCAGTGGAGTATCTTAGATGGCTGTTCACAGGCTTTTAAGACCCCAGATGCTACTCACCAAGGTAGAATGTAGAACATTGTCTTTATAAACTGTGTCATGCCAATTGAGCTAGATGTTTCCTGAGAACTTGGTCCCCACAGCTCTCCACCCAGCAATTCAGTCCCTCAGGGAGTTTGGATGTGTCTATGGAGCTTCTATGACCTTTCCTTGTAAGAGTTGTGCTGGTTTCCACTGTATTGTGTACTGTCTCACCCTTCACCCAAGATACCACTTATCTATTGCCTATTTAGTATTTCCCCTCACCCCTCCCATCCCTCATAACCAAAGAAGATTGTTACATTTTGTGGGTGAAGTTTTCCATGGGTTTTTACAATAGAGGTCTCACAATATTTGTCCTTTTGTGATTGACTTATTTCACTCAGCATAATGTCCTCCAGTTTCATCCATGTTATGAGATGCTTCACAGATTCATCATTGTTCTTTCTCGTTGCATAGTACTCCATTGTGTGTATGTATCATAGTTTGTTTATCCATTCATCTGTTGATGGGCATCTAGGTTGTTTCCATGATTTCACTATTGTGAACAATGCTGCCATGAACATAGGTGTGCATATGTCTATTTGAGTAACAACTCTTATTTCTGTAGGATATATTCCTAGGAGTGGGATTGCTGGATCGAATGGTATGTCTATTTCTAGCTTTCTGAGGAAGGGCCATATCATTTTCCAAAATGGTTGTATCATTTTGCATTCCCACCAGCAGTGCATAAGAGTTCCGATCTCCCCACAGCCCCTCCAACATTGGTTATTTCCAGTGTTTTTCATTCGTGCCAGTAAGGCCGGGGTGAGATGGTATCTCATTGTGGTTTTAATTTGCATTTCTCTAATGGCTAGTGATCGTGAGCATTTCCTCATGTGTCTGTTGGCCATTTGAATGTCTTCTTTGGTGAAGTGTCTGTTCATTTCCTTTGCCCATTTTTTAATAGGATTATTTGTCTTTTGTTGTAGAGGTGTTGGATTTTCTTGTAGATTATGGAGATTAGACCTTTGTCTGACTTGCACTGTCCAAAAATTTTTTCCCAGTCTGTAGGTTCTCTTTTTACTCTTCTGGTGAAATCTTTTGAAGAGCATAGGTGTTTGATTTTTAGAAGATCCCAGTTATCTAGCTTATCTTTTGGGGTTTGTGTGTTGGTGGTTATGGTTTGTATCCTGTTAATGTCGCGTATTAAGGCCCGTAGTGTTGGTCCTATTTTTTCTTCTATGAGCTTTATAGTTTTAGGCTTTATATTCAGGTCTTTGATTCATTTTGAAGCAGTTTTTGTATACGGCATGAGGTATGGGTCCTGTTTCATTTTTTTGCAGATGGAGATCCAGTTTTGCCAGCATCATTTGTTAAAAAAGACTGTCTTTTCTCCATTTGATGGACTTTGGGCCCTTGTCGAAGATCAGGTGACCATAGGTGGATGGATTTACATCTGGGTTCTCAATTCTGTTCCATTGGTCAATGTATCTGCCATGTAGCAGGCTGTTTTGACTACTGTAGCTGTATAGTAGGTTCTGAAGTCAGGTAGTGTGAGTCCTCCAACTTTATTCTTCTTCTGCAGTAGTGCTTTACTTATTCGGGGCTTCTTCCCTTTCCATATAAAGTTAATGATTAGTTTTTCCATCTCTTTGAAGAATGTTGTTGGAATTTGGATCGGGATTGCATTGTATTTGTAAATTGCTTTGGGTAGCATTGTCATTTTCACAATGTTGAGTCTACCTATCCATGAACATGGTATGTTTTTCCATTTATGTAGATCCTTTTCAGTTTCTTGCTAGAGTGTTTTGTAGTTTTCTTTGTATAGGTCTTTTACATCCCCAGTCTGATTTATTCCTAAGTATTTTATCTTCTTAGGGGCTATTATAAATGGTATTGTTTTCCTGATTTCCTTTTCATCGTTCTCTTTACTGGTGTATAGGAATCCTACTAATTTTTGAATGTTTATCTTGTATCCTGCTACCCTGCTGAATCTTTCTATTAGTTCCAGTAGATTTCTCATGGAGTCTTTAGGGTTTTCTGTGTACAGTATCATATCATCTGCAAACAGGGACAGTTTAACTTCTTCATTACCAATTTGGATGCCCTTTATTTCTTTTTCTTGCCTTATTGCTCTAGCTAGAACTTCCAGCACAATGTTAAATAGGAGTGGTGATAAAGGGCATCCTTGTCTTGTTCCTGTTTTCAAGGGGAATGTTTTCAGCCTCTCTCCATTAAGAATAATGTTGGCCATTGGTTTTGCATAGATGCCCTTTATTATGTTGAGAAATTTCCCTTCTATACCTATTTTATTGAGAGTTTTTATCAGGAATGCGTGTTGGACTCTGTCAAATGCCTTTTCTGCATCAATTGAGATCATGTGATTCTTTTCTTTCCTTTTATTTATGTGGTGGATTACATTGATTGATTTTCTAATGTTGAACCATCCTTGCATACCTGGTATGAATCCTACTTGGTCGTGGTGTTTTATTTTTTTGATATGATGCTGAATTCTATTGGCTAGAATTTTGTTAAGATTTTTTGCATCAATATTCATGAGAGATATTGGTCTGTAATTTTCTTTTTTTGTGACGTCTTTGCCTGGTTTTGGTATCTGCGTTATGCTGGCTTCATAGAATGAATTTGGAAGTGTTGCTTCCTCTTCTGTGCTCTGAAATAGCTTGGGTAGTACTGGTACAAGCTCTTCTGTAAATGTTTTGTAGAATTCTTCAGTGAAGCCATCTGGGCCAGGGCTTTTTTTGGTTGGGAGTTTTTGTTTTTTTATTACCTTTATAATCTCTTCTCTTGTTATGGGTCTGTTCAGATTTTCAGCATCACTTTGTTGTAGTTTGGGTAGGTAGTGTCTTTCTAGAAATTTATCCATATCCTCTTGGTTTTCAAATTTGTTGTGAGTATAGTTTTTCATAATATTCTGTTATAATCCTTTTTATTTCAGTTGGGTCTGTTGTAATGCCCCCCATTTCATTTCTTATTTGGGTTATTTGTGTCCTCTCCTGTTTTTTTTTTGGCAGTCTGGCAGGTGGTTTGTCGATTTTGTGGATTCTTTCAAAAAACCACCTTTTGGTTTTATTGATTCTTTCTATTGTTTTTCTGTTCTCTATTTCATTTATTTCTGCTCTGATCTTTATTATTTCCTTTCTTCTGGTGGCTGTGGGCTTTTTTTGCTGTTTTCTTTCTATTTGTTTCAGTTCTGTAGTTAATGTTTTGATTTTGTCACTTTCTTCTTTTTTGATGTGTGCATCTATTGCTATAAATTGTCCTCTGAGGACTACTTTGCTGTGTCCCAAAGGTTTTGGTATGATGTGTTTTCATTTTCATTTGATTCTAGGAATTTTTTTATTCCAGCTCTGATTTCTTCTATTACCTACTGATGTGTAAACAGGGTATTATTCAGTTTCCATGTAATTGATTTTTTTTCCTTTCTCTTTCTGTTGTTAATTTCTACCTTGATGGCATTGTGGTCAGAGAAGATACTTTGAATTATCTCAACGTTTTGGATCTTGTTGAGGATTTCTCTGTGGCCTAAGATGTGGTCTATTCTGGAGAACGTTCCATGTGCACTGGAAAAGGCTGTGTACTTTGCAGCGATTGGATGGAGTGTTCTATACATGCCTATGAGGTCAAGTTGGCTGATTGTGCCCTTTAGGTCTTCTGCATCTTTGCTGAGTTTCTTCTTAGATGTTCTGTCCTTTCCTGAGAGTGGTGTGTTGGTGTCTCCTACTATTATTGTGGAACTGTGAATTTCTCTTTTCGGTGTTGTTAGAGTTTGTTTTATGTATTTTGGAGTCCTGTGATTGGGGGTGTAGATGTTTATTATGGTTATGTCTTTATGATGGCTCGTCCCTTTAATCATTATATAGTGTCTTGTATGGTGGATTTTGTTTTAAAGTCTATTTTATCTGAGATTAGTATTGCCACTCCTCCTCTTTTTTGGTAGTTGTTAGCTTGATATGTTTTCTTCCAACCTTTGACTTTTAATAAATTCACATCTTTGTTTCTAAGGTGTGTCTCTTGTAGACAGCATATTGATGGATCCTGTTTTCTTATCCATTCTGTCACTCTCCCTCTCTTTATGGGTGCATTGAGTCCATTTATATTGAGTGTAATTATTGATAGTTGTGAATTTGTTGCTGTCATTTTGTAGTGCTTTTTTTTTGTGGTGCTGATGTTTTCTTTGTTCTTCTTACTCTCCTGTGCTGAGTTACTTTTGTTCGTGGGTTTTTTTTTTCATTTCTTTTGTTTTTGCTGAAACTTTATGTTTTTCCCGTTTATTTTTATGAGTATGTTTGTTAACTTTATTTGTGGTTACCATGAGTTTTACCCTTATCTTTGTAAGTTTGAAGCAGTCTACCATTACTTGGTATCTCCTTGCCTTCCTCTCCATTAGAAGGTTCTATACCTATGCCATTTATTCCCTCTTTTATTGCTTTGATGTTGTTGTCATTTTCTGATTAACTGCTGTGATCCTCTGTTGTATTTCTTTTGGTTTTGGATAGTCCTTTGGAGTTCATTTCGTAGATTGGTATCTGGCTGTTATGATCCTGAGTCCTAGAGTCTGCCTGTGAGCTGAAGTTGTTTGTTCTCAGATCGAAGAACTCCCTTTAATAATTCTTGTAAGTTTGGTTTGACTTTTACATGTTTCCTTAATTTCTGTTTATCTGGAAATGACCTAATTTCACCATCAAATTTGAACGAGAGTTTTGCAGGATATATTATTCTTGGCTGGTAATTTTTTCTTTCAAGACTTTATATATGTCATCCCGTTGCTATCTTGCCTACATGGTTGCTGCCAAATAATCTGAGCTTAGTCTTATTGTTTCTCCTCTGTATGTGACTTCTTGTTTTTTCATGAGCTGCTCTTAGGATTCTTTGTTTGTCTTTGGTTTTGGTGAGTGTGATTATGATATGCCGTGGTGATTTTCTTTTGTGGTCTATCCTATATGGGGTTCGTTGAGCTTCTTGGATGGCCAGCGTTTTATCTTTCATGATATTGCGGAAGTTTTCTGTCAGCACTTCTTCAATGATCCTCTCTGTGTTTTCTGTTTTCTCTCCCTGTTCTGGAACTCCAATCACTAGCAAATGTTTGCTTTTGATTGTATCCCACGTAACTCTCAGGGTCTCTTCATTTTTCTTTGTTCCTTTTTCTGAGTTTTCCTGAAACAGAGTTGTATTCAAGTGTTTGTCTTCAATTCCACTGATCCTGTCTTCCGCCATTTCAAATCTGCTTCTCAGCCCTTCTATGACACCGTGCATTTCTGAAATCTTGTTGTTTACCTTTTGGATTTCTAATTGTTGTTTTTGTATAATTTATATTTATGAATTTATTTTAGCATTTTGTTCCTGCATTATTTTCCTGAATTCTTGCAATTTTTTGTCTGTATTTTCCATGAATTTGTCTATTTTTTCCTCATTTTTGTCGCTTTTTGCTTCAGCTTTTGGAGAATTCTGAATATTGGAGATTTGAATTCCCTATCAGGTAGTTCCAGTGTCTTTTCTTCCACTGGAAAGTCATCTGATGTTTTATTTTGGATGCCTACTGGAACCATCCTGTCCTGTTTTTGTAAATGTTTTGATGTCTGCCTGTGAGCTGAAGTTGTTTGTTCTCAGATCGAAGAACTCCCTTTAATAATTCTTGTAAGTTTGGTTTGACTTTTACATGTTTCCTTAATTTCTGTTTATCTGGAAATGACCTAATTTCACCATCAAATTTGAATGAGAGTTTTGCAGGATATATTATTCTTGGCTGGCAATTTTTTTCCTCAAGAAAAGGAAAAGAAAACAACCAAACAATTCAAAAAAACAAAGAACAAAAGCCCCAGGATCCCACCAGCATGGCAGCCTAGACCAGGAAGCAGCTCCACACTCGAATGGAGCTCCGTAGCCCCTCAGGAAGAAGCAAAGATGGCACACGGAGCCAGGTATTTGAGCAAAAGGGGGAGGTGGTGAGAGGTAAGGGACAAATAAAAAGAAGCAGAAAAAAGCAACACCAACAGCCAACAATTGGCACTCAGAGATACGGCCCGTTCGGGTGAGTGGAATCCAAGGAGCTGGTGCTTCCCAGGCAAGAGATTGTGGCCGCGTGAAGCAGAGGAGGCTGAGTGAGGGTGAAGAAGGGTGGGGGGTGGGAGAGCGTATATCACAAATTACCATTGTTTTGTCTCCCTTTGGAAGCTCTGTGAAGCTGCTTTCTTGTACCCCCTGTTTGCTGGTCTTTGATAGGGTCCAAGATGGCAGATCCACGCTGCGTTAGCTGATAGGGGACCTCTGTATGAACCTCTCTTTGCTCTCTGTTCTCTGTCAGTTTTCTAACTCCATTTGGTGCTTGGCTGAGTTCTTTATCTCTTCATTTGATGTTTTAGGGTTTCAGGATTGTTGTTTTCTCTGTTCAGCTTAGTTTTTCAGATCTTTGCTGTGGAGGGACAGCATGGTGCTTCTGCCTAGAGTGCCATTTTGCCGGAAGTTGGGACTTTTTTTTACTGTTGTATGTTTTGTATTATATTATACAATATCATGCTTTGTTATTGTACTAGAGTTCAACTCATTTTCTTTAAACAAAACTATCTCTCTTTTGCCATTATTCTTTTTGGCTGAAATAGTAATATGTTACATAGGCCTTTTTTTTTTTTGTTCCTTTCTGGTGGACCAAAAAGCCTCTAATAGCCTAATTCATTTCTTTGTATGGAAAAACAGAGGCTTGTTTTATTTGGGCTAGATGCCACCTCCTGTCAGGCCCCACAACTTTACAAGCAGAGCTGGTACTGGGTTTCAGCCTCCACTTGTCACTGCAGTCAGCACCCCTGTTTAGGGCCACCCCACAGACCTCACTCAGATGGCTCTGTTGACGGAAAAGAGATAACCCTCAAGTGCAAATGAGTGAACGAGATCAAAACATGGCCAATCTAAAATAAGGAATAGTGTAAAAATATTTAAATTTGGTCCCAGGTGGGTTTATTGAACATGTGATTGAATATTGATTATATCTGACATTCTGAAAATTCACATTAAAGAGAATGAGGAAACCATGCTGTGAATGGAGACCGGACTGAGGAGAAGCTGGAACCCATCCAGGTGTTCCTCCCAAAAATCAAACCTTCTTGGAAACAGATCCTAAATTGAAATGACTGAATTTCAAAGCACACTCCTGAGAATGAGACGGACTGTGAAGCTGAAGATGCTGAGGGGGAAGGAGAATTGAGGTACAATATAAAGGTCCTACTTGCTTCCAACTATTTCTACATTATCACTCTACCTGACCTGAAATTTCCCACACAGAGTAAAATAAAGATTGCGAGTTTGTCATCTCCCTACCTACCCACCTTAGGTTCCTCCCACCTTGGTCTTCTTAGCTTTCTCCAAGCAGGTGGAGATCTGTCATACTTCAGGACATTTGTTTATGCTATTTATGTCCTTGGCCTGGAATTTCCTTCCCTCCCTCTGCCTGAAAAACTCCTACTACAATCAAGTTTCAGGAAACACATTTCAGGAAAATGGGCAGTTAAAAATAGGTACAAATCTGGATAGATGAACACAAATACATGCTTAAACTATCAAAAGTTGAGTAAAATCTCAAAAGTTTGAAGATGAAACGTTATCTGGCATGTAGTATGTACTCAAGAAATATTGGTTGAATGAATGAAGTAGATAATTTTGTGTATGCTTATGGGTCTCGATAATTTTTGTTGGACTGGAAGATCCTCTTCAGCAGCCTTTTATCAGCAGTTAGGTCCTCATACGTGACTTTAGCCAGAAACTCTTGAGATGTCAGTGCCTTATATGAAACAAGATTCATGGACCTGTGGAATCACAGATTATATATGTTACTGGAGGACTGACTTGCCTGGGAGGAGCCTTTCTTTACTCCTGCTGGGCTTGTTTGCACCTATGATGTGGCCTCAGCCTATGTTTCTTCCTTTAGCATTTCAACCCCTGGCTTGAATTGGGAATCTTCGCTGAACCCCAAAACCCTTAGCTGAGGCCTGAGCGCACTTGGTTTTGTCTTGTTTTCAGATGGGGGCAGAGATCTTGACCTTTCTACACAGCCATTCTAAAGGTCCTGCTCACACAGACTAGCCACTTATACTTGTGATGCTCATGCCCTCTCTGATGTGGGATGTCCCTGTCGGCAGTGGCAAAGGGCATGGGCCCTGGAGTCATATAGCCCTAGATTGGATTACAGCTTCTTTCTACCTAACTTGGTCAAGATTCTCAAGCTCTTCATTTGTAAACTGGAGATAACAATAAATCCTCATGTTTGAGGATTAAGTAATAATGTAGACAATACAATATGGTGCACATGTTGTTGTTGTTGTTAGGTGCCATCGAGTCGGTTCTGACTTATAGTAACCCTATGTACAACATAATGAAACACTGCCTGATCCTGCACTATCCCCCACGTGTCTGTCAGTTTGTCATACTGTGGAGGCTTGCCTGTTGCTGTGATGCTGGAAGCTATGCCGCTGATATTCAAATACCAGCAGGGTCACCCACGGAGGACAGGTTTCAGCTGAGCTTCCAGACTAAGACAGACTAGGGAGAAGGACCTGGTGGTCTACTTCTGAAAAGAATTAGCCAGTGAAAACCTTATGAATAGCAGCAGAACATTGTCTGATATAATGCCGGAAGATGAGCCCCTCAGGTTGGAAGGTACTCAAAAGATGACTGGGGAAGAGCTGCCTCCTCAAAGTAGAGTTGACCTTAATGACGTGAATGGAGTCAAGCTTTCGGGACTTTCATTTGCTGTTGCCGCACGACTCAAAACAAGAAGAAACATCTGCAAATATCCATTAATAATTGGAATGTGGAATGTACAAAATATGAATCTAGGAAAATTAGCAATCGTGAAAAATGAAACGGAACACATACACATATCCTAGGCATCATTGGGCTGAAATGGACTGGCATTGGCCATTTTGAATCCGACAATCATATGGTCTACTATGCCGGTAATGAAAACTTGAAGAGGAATGTCATTGCATTCATCGTCAAAAAGAACATTTCAAGATCATTCCTGAAGTACAATGCTGTCAGTGATAGGATAATATTCATGCACCTACAAGGAAGGTCAGTTAATACAACTAATTCAAATTTACACACCAATCACTAAGGCCAAAGATGAAGAAAATAAAGATTTTTACCAACTTCTGCAGTCTGACTTTGATCACACATGCAACCAAGATGCATTGAAAATTACTAGTGATTGGAATGCAAAAGTTGGAAACAAAGAAGAAGGATTGATAGCTGGAAAATATGGCTTTGGTGATAGAAACTATGCCTGAGATCATATGATAGAATTTTGCAAGATAAACAACTTCTTCATTGTAAATACGTTTTTTCAACAACATAAACGGCGACTATGCACGTGGACCTTGCCAAATGGGGTGGTGCACATAGAAGTGCTTAATACCTCTTTGACTACTGAGTATAAGAAAAGTGGTCTAAAGCCAACAGAACACTGCCTAATAGAGTGAATATTGGCCTACTTGGAATCTGGTTACTAACCCTTGGGGGTCAGACTTAGTGTTGAGTGAGCAACTCTCCTCTCAGTCTGTCTTCCCTTTGCTCCTCTGTTTCCCGCTAGCCAGATTCCAACAAGGATGGAATGGGAGGAACATCAAACATCTATCTGTCTCATAATTTTTCCTTAGTGTTGGCATTGGTCAGACAAAAGAGATTATTTCAGGACAGCATAATTAAGCAGGAAGATTAAAAACTGCCAATAATATCAACAAAAAGCAATCCATTAACCAGAGTAGGTGTTATTGGTTAATAAACTGACTTTAAACAAAAGTTTGCCACGGGTAAGCCAAAATTCTGCAAATTCACCTAAAGAAGAAGGAGTGGTGACTGTTTTTCAAGTGTTTCTAGATATCACTCAGAGATGTACATGGAATAAATATTCTTGGAAATGAATCAGGATATTTCTCTACAACTGTGACCATTAAAATGATGCTCAAATTCTAGGAAGATTGTACTTTGTTCAACATATTTCATTGTCTCATTCCCTTGATGTGGTAAAGTAAGCATAGACTTTGGGGTCAGACAGACATGGTTTTGAATTCCACTCTGATATTTACTTAACATCACTGAGCCTTAGTTTTCTCTTGGGTGAAAATAGCCTTAATTTTCTCTATTTTTCAAGATAGCTATAGGGATTAAATGTGACTATGCATGTCAAGTTCCCTGTGTCATTACAGTCCAGTTTCTACCATTATCTTTGCCTTCTAAACCAATGTGGAGGGCACCTTTATACTGAATGAACTGAGAAAGAACACACATTTTCTCATCTGAAAACTACACTGCCTTCATCCCCTCATTTAAAAAATGTCAAAGTGATCTAATATTCTAAGGTAGTGTCTTAGTCATCTAGCGCTGCTGTAACAGAAATACCACAAGTGGATGTCTTTAACAAAGAGAAATTTATTCTCTCACAGTCCAGTAGGCTACAGTCCGGGTGTCAGCTCCAGGAGATGTCTTTCTCTCTTCTGTCGGCTCTGGAGGAAGGTCCTTGTCATCAGTCTTCCCTTTACCTGGGAGCATCTCAGTGCAGGAACCTTAGGTCTAAAGGATGCGCTTTGCTCCCAGCACTGTTTTCCTGGTGGTATGAAGTCCCCAGTTCTCAGCTTGCTTCTCTTTCCTTTTATCTCTTGTAAGGTAAAATGTGACCTTAGTAAGGGTGTTATACAGTCCAACCCTAATCTTCTTTAACATAAAATTACAATCACAAAATGGAGGACAACCACACAATACTGTGAATCATGGCCCAGCCAAATTGATACACACATTTTTTGGGGGGCATAATTCAATCCATGACAGGTAGTACTTCCCAACTTTCTGGTCTTTTTTTCCATTTTGGGAATGCAACTCAAGTTTTGGATAAGGAAGAGGATAGGAGAAGCGAAGTGATTGAATTCATTGACTTGGATAAATGTGAAAAGGAGTGTTACTGAGTATATGTTATTATAAGTACAGTGATGAACTTACTATTCATTTCATAGATAATTATTGAATGTCTTGTACACACTGGGCACTGTGTACAGTGCTGGGATTGTAATAATGAACAAGAGAGGAAAAATCTCAGTCCTCATGGGACCTAAGTGCTAATGAGGGGATACAGAAAATAAATAAGCAAAAATAATTAGTATTGTAGACAGTAACCATGATGTTAAGGAAACTACAAGAGACAAGAAGTTCTGGGGTAATGAAAAAGAAAACCACAAACAAAAGTAACTCAGCACAAGAGAGTAGGAAGAACAAAGAAAATGTCAGCACCACAAAAAAAAGCACTACAAAATGAAAGCAACAAACACACAACTATCAATAATTACACTCAATATAAATGGACTCAATGCACCCATAAAGAGAGGGAGAGTGACAGAATGGATAAGAAAACAGGATCCATCAATATGCTGTCTACAAGAGACACACCTTAGAAACAAAGATGTGAATTTATTAAAAGTCAAAGGTTGGAAGAAAACATATCAAGCTAACAACTACCAAAAAAGAGGAGGAGTGGCAATACTAATCTCAGATAAAATAGACTTTAAAACAAAATCCACCATACAAGACACTATATAATGATTAAAGGGACGAGCCATCATAAAGACATAACCATAATAAACATCTACACCCCCAATCACAGGACTCCAAAATACATAAAACAAACTCTAACAACACCGAAAAGAGAAATTCACAGTTCCACAATAATAGTAGGAGACACCAACACACCACTCTCAGGAAAGGACAGAACATCTAAGAAGAAACTCAGCAAAGATGCAGAAGACCTAAAGGGCACAATCAGCCAACTTGACCTCATAGGCATG
The DNA here is from genome assembly GCA_030035585.1 of Dugong dugon. NCBI lineage: Eukaryota > Metazoa > Chordata > Mammalia > Sirenia > Dugongidae > Dugong > Dugong dugon. The sequence goes on along the minus strand of CM057480.1, from coordinate 47,954,855 downwards.
TATAGAACACTCCATCCAATCGCTGCAAAGTACACATCCTTTTCCAGTGCACATGGAACGTTCTCCAGAATAGACCACATCTTAGGCCACAGAGAAATCCTCAACAAGATCCAAAACGTTGAGATAATTCAAAGTATCTTCTCTGACCACAATGCCATCAAGGTAGAAATTAACAACAGAAAGAGAAAGGAAAAAAAATCAATTACATGGAAACTGAATAATACCCTGTTTACACATCAGTAGGTAATAGAAGAAATCAGAGCTGGAATAAAAAAATTCCTAGAATCAAATGAAAATGAAAACACATCATACCAAAACCTTTGGGACACAGCAAAGTAGTCCTCAGAGGACAATTTATAGCAATAGATGCACACATCAAAAAAGAAGAAAGTGACAAAATCAAAACATTAACTACAGAACTGAAACAAATAGAAAGAGAACAGCAAAAAAAGCCCACAGCCACCAGAAGAAAGGAAATAATAAAGATCAGAGCAGAAATAAATGAAATAGAGAACAGAAAAACAATAGAAAGAATCAACAAAACCAAAAGGTGGTTTTTTGAAAGAATCCACAAAATCGACAAACCACCTGCCAGACTGCCAAAAAAAAAACAGGAGAGGACACAAATAACCCAAATAAGAAATGAAATGGGGGGCATTACAACAGACCCAACTGAAATAAAAAGGATTATAACAGAATATTATGAAAAACTATACTCACAACAAATTTGAAAACCAAGAGGATATGGATAAATTTCTAGAAAGACACTACCTACCCAAACTACAACAAAGTGATGCTGAAAATCTGAACAGACCCATAACAAGAGAAGAGATTATAAAGGTAATAAAAAAACAAAAACTCCCAACCAAAAAAAGCCCTGGCCCAGATGGCTTCACTGAAGAATTCTACAAAACATTTACAGAAGAGCTTGTACCAGTACTACTCAAGCTATTTCAGAGCACAGAAGAGGAAGCAACACTTCCAAATTCATTCTATGAAGCCAGCATAACGCAGATACCAAAACCAGGCAAAGACGTCACAAAAAAAGAAAATTACAGACCAATATCTCTCATGAATATTGATGCAAAAAATCTTAACAAAATTCTAGCCAATAGAATTCAGCATCATATCAAAAAAATAAAACACCACGACCAAGTAGGATTCATACCAGGTATGCAAGGATGGTTCAACATTAGAAAATCAATCAATGTAATCCACCACATAAATAAAAGGAAAGAAAAGAATCACATGATCTCAATTGATGCAGAAAAGGCATTTGACAGAGTCCAACACGCATTCCTGATAAAAACTCTCAATAAAATAGGTATAGAAGGGAAATTTCTCAACATAATAAAGGGCATCTATGCAAAACCAATGGCCAACATTATTCTTAATGGAGAGAGGCTGAAAACATTCCCCTTGAAAACAGGAACAAGACAAGGATGCCCTTTATCACCACTCCTATTTAACATTGTGCTGGAAGTTCTAGCTAGAGCAATAAGGCAAGAAAAAGAAATAAAGGGCATCCAAATTGGTAATGAAGAAGTTAAACTGTCCCTGTTTGCAGATGATATGATACTGTACACAGAAAACCCTAAAGACTCCATGAGAAATCTACTGGAACTAATAGAAAGATTCAGCAGAGTAGCAGGATGCAAGATTAACATTCAAAAATCAGTTGGATTCCTATACACCAATAAGGAGAATGATGAAAAGGAAATCAGGAAAACAATACCATTTTCAATGGCCCTTAAGAAGATAAAATACTTAGGAATAAATCAGACTGGGGATGTAAAAGACCTATACAAAGAAAACTACAAAACACTACTGCAAGAAACCCAAAGGGATCTACATAAATGGAAAAACATACCATGCTCATGGATAGGTAGACTCAACATTGTGAAAATGACAATGCTACCCAAAGCAATTTACAAATACAATGCAATCCTGATCCAAATACCAACAACATTCTTCAAAGAGATGGAAAAACTAATCATTAACTTTATATGGAAAGGGAAGAAGCCCCGAATAAGTAAAGCACTACTGCAGAAGAAGAATAAAGTTGGAGGACTCACACTACCTGACTTCAGAACCTACTATACAGCTACAGTAGTCAAAATAGCCTGGTACAACAACAGATACATTGACCAATGGAACAGAGTTGAGAACCCAGATGTAAATCCATCCACCTATGGTCACCTGATCTTCGACAAGGGCCCAAAGTCCATCAAATGGTGAAAAGACAGTCTTTTTAACAAATGATGCTGGCAAAACTGGATCTCCATCTGCAAAAAAAATGAAACAGGACCCATACCTCATGCCGTATACAAAAACTACTTCAAAATGGATCAAAGACCTGAATATAAAGCCTAAAACTATAAAGTTCATAGAAGAAAAAATAGGACCGACACTTCAGACCTTAATACATGGCATTAACAGGATACAAACCATAACCATCAACGCACAAACCCCAATATATAAGCTAGATAACTGGGATCTTCTAAAAATCAAACACCTATGCTCTTCAAAAGACTTCACCAAAAGAGTAAAAAGAGAACCTACAGACTGGGAAAAAATTTTTGGACAGTGCAAGTCAGACAAAGGTCTAATCTCCATAATCTACAAGAAAATCCAACACCTCTACAACAAAAAGACAAATGATCCTATTAAAAAATGGACAAAGGAAATGAACAGACACTTCACCAAAGAAGACATTCAAATGGCCAACAGACAAATGAGGAAATGTTCACGATCACTAGCCATTAGAGAAATGCAAATTAAAACCACAATGAGATACCATCTCACCCCGGCCTTACTGGCACGAATCAAAAACACTGGAAATAACAAATGTTGGAGGGGCTGCGGGGAGATCAGAACACTTATGCACTGTTGGTGGGAATGCAAAATTATACAACCATTTTGGAAAAAGATATGGCGCTTCCTCAAAAAGCTAGAAATAGACATACCATTAGATCCAGCAATCCCACTCCTTGGAATATATCCTAGAGAAATAAGAGTCATCACTCGAATAGACATATGCACACTTATGTTCATGGCAGCATTGTTCACAATAGCAAAACGATGGAAACAACCTAGATGCCCATCAACAGATGAATGGATAAACAAACTATGGTACATACACACAATGGAGTACTATGCAATGAGAAAGAACAATGAATCTGTGAAGCATCTCATAACATGGATGAAACTGGAGGACATTATGCTGAGTGAAATAAGTCAATCACAAAAGGACAAATATTCTATGAAACCTCTATTGTAAAAACCCATGAAAAAGTTCACACACAAAATGTAACAATCTTTGTTGGTTAGCAGGGATGGGAGGGGTAGGGGGGAAATACTAAATAGACAATAGATAAGTGGTATCCTGGGTGAAGGGTGAGACAGTACACAATACAGGAGAAACTAGCACAACTTGTACAAGGAAAGGTCATGGAAGCCCCATAGACACATCCAAACTCCCTGAGGGACTGAATTGCTGGGCGAGGGCTCTGGGGATCATGGTCTCAGGGAACATCTAGCTCAATTGACATGACACAGCTTATAAAGACAATGCTCTACATTGTACCTTGGTGAGTAGTGTCTGAGGTCCTTGTGAGCGGTCATTTAACATACTCCACTGGTCTCATCCCTTTGGGAGCAAGGGAGAATGAGGAGAACAGGATACAAGGAAAAGATTAGTCTGAAGGAGTAATTGTCCACAGCTACCAAGGCCTCCACTGGACTGAGTCCAGTACAGCTAGATAGTGCCCGGCTACCACCACTGACTGCTCTTGACCAGGATCACAACAGAGGGTTCTGGACAGAGCTGGAGAAGGATGTAGAGCATAATTCTAACTCACACCCACAAAAAAAGATGAGATTTACTGGCCTAAAGGAGACTGGAGTAAACCCGAGAGTATGGCCCCCAGACACCTTTTTAGCTCAGTGGTGAAGTTACCTCCGAAGTTCACTGTGCAGCCTGGGAGTGGACAGCCCGGTAAAACCAAATGAGACTAAGGAGGTACAGGAGTTCAGTGACAAGGGCTAGAAAGCAGAAGGGGACAAGGAACCTGGTGATAGGGAACCCAAGTTTGAGTAAAGATGTTGTTGATGTGTTGTGAGATTGTTAACCATTGTCACAGGGCAACATTTGTAGTAACTGTTAAATGAGAAACTATTTTGTTCTGTAAGCCTTCATCTTAAGTGAGAATAACAGCAGATATGGAGGAGCATAGCCAATGTCACTGAACTGTGCTGGTAGAAATTTTTGAAAGGGTGTTTATCTTTGGCAATGTGTATTTTCACCAAAAAAAAAAAAAACAAAGTTTGCGAACTTAGAGGGCTGTTATGTTTTGGGGTTGTTAACCACTGTCATAAAACAACATGTGTACTTCTGTTTCATGAGAAACTATTTGTTCTGTAAGCCTTCACCTGAAGTACAATAATAAAAAAAAGGAAGTAAAAAAAAAAAGAAGTTCTGGGGTAGATGTGGGATTTCTATCTTATATAGAGGTGCCAGACAGAGGCATTTTAGCAGGGACCTGACATTTGATCAGGGACCTGGATGCAGTGAAAGAGAGTTTGGAGCTATTAAGGGAAGAGTTTTCCATACAGAGAAACTAAGTTACAAAGTCTCTGGAGGAAGGAGGGAACATGGACTGTTTAAAGAATACCAAGAAGATTAATGTGATTGGAGAAAACTTAAAAGACAAGATCAAAGAAGTAAGGCATGAGTGGACTGTTGTTCCAAGGGGGACAATTTGTAAATTTATGGAGTGTTTTCGGGATGTGCTATTATCATAGCATGGGAGGAGGCCAGGTATGTTAGATGTATTGCAATAGATGAGATAGTCTTGCACAATGAAGAATTGTTCTACATCCCACGAAAACTTTCAAATATCTGGAGGGAATTTGAATTGGTAGGGTTGCCACATATAGTTGTGCAAATTGTAGACTGCAGAATCTCTGGAAGTACCATTGACACGGACTTTCTGGGTATGGTGGTCCTATAGGATTTTGTTGTACATAATCTGTACAGTTGTAGGAGTCTAGAACATAACATCATTTTTCTCGTAAGCACAAAGTTTTTTTTCCCCACTATTTTTGAATCACTGAATTTCTTAGAAATGCAACTGTTATGTAAATGAGAGAAAATTGCTTTACTTTGTTAGGAACTTTACCAAGACTTGTCCACCATCGTATCAGTCAGGACTCAATCAGGAGAGAGCAACAGTGCTGTAATTTGAACAAGGAAAGTTTAATATAATGCATTATTAACTATAACAGAGAATTAGAATAATGATGGGTTAGCTAGTAAGAAGTAAAGAGAATTTTAATTGATAGGAATGATGTATATAAACATCAGCACTTCCCCTAGGACTAAGGAAGAGCACACAAGAAGGAACTACTGCTCTTGGGATGGGGGCTTGTGATGGTTAAGGTTTTGTGTCAACTTGACTGGGCCATGATTATCAGTGGTTTGACAGTTACAAAGTAGCTTGGCAGCTATGTAATGATGTAATCACTTTCATAATAAGATCTGATATAATGTAATCACCTCCATGATGAGATCTGCTATGAGTAGCCAATCAGTTGCAAGTGAGTTTCCTTGTGGGTATGGCCTGCATCCAATATATGTGGACTTTCTAGCAAGGCTCAAGGGCTTTTGCTCACTCTGGATCCTGCATCTGGCCTCCAGTTCTTGGGACTTGAGCTAGAAGCTTACCTGCTGCTTTAGTCATCTAGTGCTGCTATAACAGAAATACCACAAGTGGATGGCTTTAACAAACAAAAATCTATTCTCTCACAGTCTAGTAGGCTACAAGTCCAAATTCAAGGTGCCAGCTCGAGGGGAAGAATTTCTCTGTCAGCTGTGGGGGAAGGTCCTTGTCATCAATTTTCCCTGGTCTAAGAGATTCTCAGTGCAGGGACCCCAAGTCCAAGGGACACGCTATTCTCCTGGCTCTTGTTTCTTGGTGGTATGAGGTCCCCATGTCTCTCTGCTCACGTCGGTCTTTTATATCTCAAAAGATTAGTTTAAAACACAGTCTAATGTTGTGGATTGAGTCCTGCCTTATTAACATAACTGCCACTAATCCCATCTCATTAACATCACAGAGACAGGATTTACAACACATAGAAAAATCACATCAGATAACAAAACGGTGGACAATCACACAGTACTGGGAATCATGGCCTAGCCAGATTGATACACATATTTCTGGGGGACACACATCAATCCATGACACCTGCCATCTTGGCTGCAGATCTTGGGATTTATCGGTCTTCGCAGCCTGTGAGCAAGAGCCCTGGTGTCTGATCTGCTGATCTTGAGTTCCCCAGTTTCTGTGGCTATGTGAATCCAGAGAAACCTCCAGCCTGACCCAGGGACTTGGGATGTTCCAGCCTCTACAACCGCATGAGTCATTTCCTTGATATAAATCTCTCTCTATATATTTATACTCTTTGCCAGTTTTGTTTCTCTAGACAACCCAGTCTAGGAGACAGCATTAGATAACTAAGACATATGTACAAGCAGAAACGTGGGGAATATGTGTGGGAATGGCTATTAAGTGTGTGAGATAATGGTGCAAAGAACATAAAGTTGGATCAGTCTGAGTTTATTGATATGTGCCCACTAAGCACAGATTCTTAATTCAGTGTTTCAACTTGAGAGGTTAGGAAAGGATCTAATAGTTTATTTGGTTGGTTTGCTGAAACATGGATTACACGGTGGCCTAGACTAAATCAAGTTGAAATACCAGACCTGCCTTGGTATACCGTAGAAAAGGAATCATAAAGCTTAGGGAAATTGGCATGTTAGAGTGGATTTATCAGGTTAGACCCACAGACCCACACATGGAGAGCCCAGAGGATACACCTTTTACCACAATGATGCAGAAGAAATTTGTGAAAGGAGTCCCAGCAACCTTGAAGACTGCTGTGATTGCTATTTTATGTAAGTCAGATATGACAGTGGGAAATGCCTTAACTGAATTAAGACACTAACTACAATGGGGCTAGTTGGACTATGTGGTGGTAGGGGCCAGGTGGTGGCACTCAATCAACAAAGACAAGGTGGGCGTGGTTGTCGAAACAGTAATCAGAATAGTCTGACTCATATGGACTTTGTAAAAATGGCTTGAGGGTAGTGTCTGACTTCCTCTAATTTCACTAACTTTACAACAGGAAAGGAGAATCAAGACCAACAGCCCAAGGCTGATTCCTGTGAGGTGGAGGTCAGATATGCCTCCTCTCTCCGCGGTCTTTATCAATTCTGACACCAACTGTCCCTCACATGGCACTCTTTACTTCTCTGCCAGGTTCGACAACTCGTTGCAAAGGCCACACAGAACTCATAGAAAATACTCAAAATTATGGGGTTTATTAGGGAAGTAACAGTTACAATTCAGGTTGAGGAACACTCAGAATACACTTCTTCCATCAGGACAGCCTCTTCCCAGCTGTGCTGGCAGGCACACCTCTCCCTGGCCCTCCGCCTCTGCCCAAAGATACTCAGCTTTCTCTCTTCATGGGCCGGGAATCCCACCACGCCGTCTTCTGCTGCAGGGTCTCTGCTGCTGAGTCTCTGTTGCTGGATCTCTGCTACCACTGCTTCTCACCATCTTCAGGGTTACAACTTGCTCTCTCTCGGTCTCCTTCTTCCAGGAGCTTCTTTGCGCAGGAATCCCAGGTCCAAAACATCTACTGGCTCCTGGCTATTCTTTGGTGGTGGTTGGATCTTCTCATTCACACTTCTGGGGTGGCTAATTTCAAGCCCAGCAGGATAGCAAAACTGACAAATCTCTTTGGTGGGCTACAATTACCCTATTGTACAGACATGTCCAATCACCTGGGTGGGAGTTACAAGACCATGGCTAGAAAGGCCATATTAAGCAATTCATTACACCATAGACCTTGACTTCTTAGTCATGGTGTCCCTAGAAGTGAAATAGATAGGAAATCTACTAAATATTTACTTGTTCTGTATAAGTGGAAGAATTCTAGGTCAAGCGAAGAGCAGTCTAACATGAATTCCCAGAATAGAGAGTCACGGCCCCTCAATCAATTCCCAGACTGAGCTGGTTTACCAACCTACAACCCCTTAATTGAAGGGAAGGCCAGTACCTTTGAGAAAGGACTCCAATACATTGCCAAACATTTATACTGTTAATCTCTCTCCCAGCCTTCCCCAAAGGGATACGGCCTTTTACATGGGTGACTGTTCATTGGGGAAAAGGAAATAATCAGACTTTTTGGTGATTACTGGGTACTGGCTCTGAATTGACACTAATTCCAGGAGACTCAAAACATCACTGTGGCCCACCAGTCAGACTAGGAGCATATAGAGATCAGGTTTTAATGGAGTCTTGGCTCATGTCTGTCTCACAGTAGTTCCAGTGGGTCCCCAAACCCATCCTGTAGTGACTTCCCCATTCCAGAATGCATAATTGGAATAGATATACTCAGCAACTAGCAGAACTCCCACATGGGATCCATAACAAACAGAACAAGGGCTGTTATGGTAAGAAAAGCCAAGTGGAAGCCTTTAGAACTGCCCCTACATAGGAAAATAGTAAACCAAAAGCAATACCACATTCCTGGAGGGATTGCAGAGATTATTGCCACCATCAAGGACTTGAAGGATGTAAGGGTGGTGATTCCACCACATCCCCATTCAACTCGCCCATTTGGCCTGTGCAAAAAACAGATGGATCTTGGAGAATGACAGTAGATTATTGAAAACTTAACCAGGTGTTGACTCCAATGGCAGCTGCTGTTCCAGATGTAGTTTCATTGCTTGATCAAATTAATACATCTCCTGGTAACTGGTATACAGCTATTGATCTGGCTAATGCCTTTTTCTCAATACTCTGTTTTGAAGGCCCATCAGAAGCAGTTTACCTTCAGCTGGCAAGGCCAGCAATACACCTTCACTTGCCTACCTCAGAGCTACATCAACTCTCCAGCTCTATGTCATAATTTTGTCCACTGGGACCTTGATTGCCTTTCATTTCCATGAGGCATCACACAGGTCCATTACACTGATGACACTATGATGACTGGACCTAGTAAGGAAGAAGCGTCAATGACTCTAGGCTTGTTGGAAAAACATATGTGTGCTAGAGGGTGGGAAATTAATCCCACAAAAATTCAGGCACCTTCCACTGCAGTGAAATTACTAAGAGTCTAGTGGTGTGGGGCATGTCAAGATATTCCTTCTAAAGTGAAGGATAAATTATTGCATCTGGCTGCTCCCACAACTAAAAAGGAGGCACAACACCTAGTGAGCCTCTTTGGAGTTTGGAAGCAACATATTCCTCATTTGGGTGTGCTACTCTGGCCCATTTATCAAGTGACTCAAAAATCTGTTAGGTCTGAGTGGGGTCCAGAACAAGAGAAGGCTCTGCAACAGGTTCAGGCTGCTGTGCAAGCTGCTCTGCCACTTGGGCCATATGCTACAGCTGATCCATTGGTGCTTGAAATGTCAGTGGCAGATAAAGATGCTGTTTGGAGTCTTTGGCAAGCTCCTATTGGTGGATCACAGCACAGACCCTTAGGATTTTGGAACAAATCCCTGCCATTCTCTGCAGATAACTACTTTCCTTTTAGAAAAAGCTTTTGCTCTGTTACTGGGCCTTAGTAGAGACTAAATGCTTAACCATGGACCACAAAGTCACCATGCAGCCTGAACTTCCCATCATGAACTGGTTGTTGTTTGATCTACAGAGTCATAAAGTCAGACGTGCACAGCAGCACTCCATCATTAAATGGATGTGGTACATATGAAATAAGGACTGAGCAGGACCTGAAGACACAAGTAAGTTGCATGAGGAAGTGGCCCAAATGCCCATGGTCTCTACTCCTGTCACATTAACTGCCCTCTCCCAGTCTGCACCTATGGCCTCATGGGGAGTTCCTTATGATCAGTTGATTGAGGAAGAGGAAACTCGTGCCTGCATTACAGATGGTTCTGTGCTATACAGAGATATGCAGACACCACTTGAAAGTGGACTGCAGCAGCATTACAGCCCCTTTCTGGGACCTGCCTGAAGGATAGTGCTGAAGGGAAATTCTCCCAATGGGCACCTGGTTGTTCATTTTGCTTGGAAGGAGAAATGGCCAGATGTGCGATTGTATACTGATTCACGGGCTGTGGCCAATGGTCTGGCTGGATTGTCAGGGACTTGGAAGGAACAGGATTGGAAAATTGGAGACAAAGAGGTATGTGGAAGAAGTATGTGGATAAACCTCTTTGAATGGGCCAAAGAAGTGAAGATATTTTTTTGTCTCTTGTGAATGCTCACCAAACTGTGACCTTGGAGGAAGAGAATTTTAACAATCAAGTGAATAGGATGAGGTGTTCTGTGGAAACTAGTCATCCCCTCATCATCTTCCCTCAGCCACTTCCCTCATTGCCCAATGGCCTCATGAACAAAGTGACCATGATGGCACAGCTGGAGGTTATGCATGGGCTCAGCAACATGAACTTCCACTCACCAAGACTGACTTGGCTACAACCACTGCCGAATGCCCAATCTGCCAGCAGCAGAGACAAACACTGAGTCCCCATTCCTGGAGGTGATCAGTTAGCTACCTGGTGGCAATTTGATTCCATTGAACTGCTTCCATCCTGGAAAGTTCAGCATTATGTTCTTACTGAAATGATAACTACACTGTATATGGATTTTCCTTCCCTTCACATAATGCTTCTGCCAAAATTACCCTTCATGAACTTACAGAATGCCTTATCCACTGTCATGGTATCCCACACAGCATCACCTCAGATCAAGGGGCTCCTTTCACAGCAGATGAAGTGTGGCAATTGGCCCATGCTTGTAGATTTCACTGATCTTACCATGTTTCCCATCATCCAGAAGCAGCTGGCTTGATGGAATGATGGAATGGCTTTCTAAAGAAACAATTATGGTGCTATTTAGGTAACAGTACCTTGCGGTGTTGGGGAAATGTTCTCCAGGAGGTTGTATATGCTCTAAACCAGCATCTAATATATTGTGCTGTTTCTCCAATAACCAGGATTCATGGGCCCAGGAATTAAGGGGTAGAAATTGGAGTGGTGGCATCACTCACTACTAGCCTTAGTGATCCACTCACAAAATTTTTACTTCCTGTCCCTGTGACCCTAGGCTCTGTGGGTCTAGAGGTCTTAGTTCCAAAGGGAGGAATGCTCCCACCTGGAGACACAACACTGATTATGTTGAACTGGAAGTTAAGAATGCCACCTGGCCACTTTGAGCTCCTCATGCTTCTGGATCAATAGGCAAAGGGGAGTTACTGTATTGGCTGGTGTTATAGATCCTGATTACCAAGAAGAAATCAGACTGTTATTACATAATGGAGGTAAAGAAGAGTACATCCAGAGTACAGGAGATCCCTTAGGGTGTCTGTTAGTACTACCATGCCCTGTGATTAAAGTCAATGGAAAACTACAGCAACCCAATTCTGACATGACTTAATGGCCCAGACCCTTCAGGAATGAAGGTTTGGGTCATCCCACCAGGCAAAGAACCAGGACCAGCTGAGGAGCTTGCTGAGGGTAAAGGGAATATGGAATTGGCAGTGGAAGAATGTAGTTTTAAATACTCGCTAATACATGTGATCAGTTGCAGAAACGAGGTCTGTAATTGTTATGAGTATTTCTTTCTTATAGGTGTGCATCAGATACTTTTGTTTTCTGCACTTACAAAATATAAGATGTAAACAAGGCTAGTGCATTTTAGGTTGTATACGTGATAGTTGTATCATGTTAGGTGCAAGTATGACTTTACAATTGTCTTTATTTAGAGAGTATGTATGGTTTAGGAAGATGGGTATGAGTCCAAATTGACAAGGAGTGGACTGTGATAGTTGGCTGGGCTATAAATTCTCAGTGGTTTGGCAGTTATGATGTAGTTTGACATCTACCTAATGATGCAATCACTTCCATAATGAGATCTGATATACTGTAATCACCTCCATGATGAGATCTGCTATGAGCAGCCCAGCAGTTGAAAGTGATTTTCCTTGTGGGTGTGGCCTGCATCCAATATATGTGGGCTTTCTGGCAAGGCTCAAGGGCTTTTGCTCGCTCTGGATCCTGCATCTGGCCTCCAGTTCTTGGGACTTGAGCTAGCTGCTTACCTGCCGATCTTGGGATTCGTCAGCCTCAACAGCCTGTAAGCCAGCAGCTTGTGGTCTTACTTGCTGATCTGGGGATTCGTCAGCATCTACAGTCTGTGAGCCAAAGGTCTGCTGTCTTACCTGCCAATCTTGGGTTTGTCAGCACCTGCAGCTATGTGAGTCAGGAGAAACCTCCAGCCCGACCCACAGACTTGGGACTTTCTAGCCTCTACAACTGCATGGGCCATTTTCTTGATATAAATCTCTCTCTCTATATATATATGTACATATATACATATATGTATACATATACACACACATACACACACACACACACACACACACACATATATATATATGTTGTTTTTAGGTGCCGTCCAGTCGGTTCTGACTCATAGCGACCCTATGTGCAACAGAATGAGACACTGCCCAGTCCTGCGCTATCCTCACAATCGTTGTTATGCTCGAGCCTATTGTTGCAGCCACTGTGTCAATCCATGTCGTTGAGAGTCTTCCTCTTTTTCTCTGATCCTCTACATTACCAAGCATGATGTCCTTCTCCAAGGACTGGTTCCTCTTGATAACATGTTCAAAGTACGTAAGAGCCATCCTTGCTTCTAAGGAACATTTGGCTGTATTTCTTCCAAGACAGATTTGTTCATTCTTTTGCCAGTCCATCATATATTCAATATTCTTTGCCAACATCACAATTCAAAGGCATCAACTCTTCTTCGGTCTTCCTTATTCGTTGTCCAGCTTTCGCATGCATATGAAGCGATTGAAAACACCATGGCTTGAATCAGGGGCACCTTAGTCTTCAAGGTAACGTTTTTGGTTTTGAACATTTCAAAGAGGTCTTTTGCAGCAGATTTGCCCAATGCAATTTGACTTTTGATTTCGTGACTGCTGCTTGCATGAGTGTTGATTGTGGATCCAAGTAAAATGAAATTCTTGATAACTTCAATCCTTTCTCTGTTTATCATGCTATTGCTTATTCGTCCAGTTGTGAGAATTTTTGTTTTCTTTATGTTGAGGTGTAATCCATACTGAAGGCTGTAGTCTTTGATCTTCATCAGTAAGTGCTTCAAGTCTTCTTCACTTTCAGCAAGCAAGGTTGAGTCATCTGTGTATTGCAGGTTGCTATTGAGTCTTCCTCCAATCCTGATGCCCTGTTCTTCTTCCTATGGTCCAGCTTCTTGGATTATTTAGATTGAATAAACGTAGTGAAAGATACAACCCTGACGCACAATTTTCCTTTCTTTAAATCATGCAGTATCCCCTTGTTCTGTTTGAATGACTGCCTCTTGATCTATGTACAGGTTCTTCACGAGCAAAATCAAGTGTTCCGGAATTCCCATTCTTTCCAATATTATCCATAATTTGTTATGATCCACACAGTCAAATGCCTTTGCATAGTCAATAAAACACAGGTAAATCTCTTTCTGGTTTTCTCTGCTTTCAGCCAGGATCCATCTGACATCAGCAATGATATTCCTTGTTCCATAACCTCTTCTGAATCTGGCTGGAATTTCTAGCAGTTCCTTGTAGATGTGTACTGCTGCAGTCACTTTTGAAAGCTCTTCAGCAAAATTTTACTTGCCTGTGATACTAATGATATTGTTTGATAGTTTCCTCATTCAGTGGGATCACTTTTCTTTGGAATAAGCATAAATATATATCTCTCCCAGTCGGTCAGCCAGGTAGGTGTCTTCCAGATTTCTTGGCATAGACGAGTGAGCATTTCCAGCACTGCATCCATTTTTAGAAATATCTCAGTTAGTATTCCTTCAATTCCTGGGCCTTAGTTTTTTGCTAATGACTTCAGTGCAGCTTGGACCTCTTCTTTCAGTACCATTGGTTCCTGATCACATGCTACCTCCTGAAATGTTTGAACGTTGACCAATTACTTTTGGTACAGTGACTCTGAGTATTCCATCCATCTTCTTTTGATCTTCCTGCATCATTTAATATTTTCCGCATAGAATCCTTCAATATTGCAACTCAAGGATTGAATTTTTTCTTCAGTTCTCTCAGCTTGATAAATGCCAAGTGTGTTCTTCCCTTTTGGTTTTCTAACTTCTGTTTTTTGCACATGTCATTATAATACTTTACTTTGTCTTCTCAAGCTGCCCTTTGACACCTTCTGTTCACCTCTTTTACTTCATTGTTTCTTCTGTTTGCTTTAGCTACTCTACGTTCAAGAGTAAGTTTCAGAGTCTCTTCTGACATCCATTTTGGTCTTTTCTTTCTTTCCTGTCTTTTTTATGACCTCTTGCTTTCTTCAAGTATGATGTCCTTGATATCATTCCACAACTTGTCTGATCTTTGGTCATTAGTGTTCAATGTCAAATCTATTCTTGAGATGATCTTTAAACTCAAGTGGGATATACTCAAGATTGTATTTTGGCTTTCACGGACTTGTTTTAATTTTCTTCAGCTTCAGCTTGAACTTGCATATGAGCAATTGATGGTCTGTTCCACAGTCGGCCCCTGGCTTTGTTCTGACTGATGATATTGAGCTTTCCCATCATCTCTTTCCACAGATGTAGTTGATTTGATTCCTGTGTATTCCATCTGGTGAAGTCCACCTGCGTAGTTGCCATTTATGCTGTTGAAAGAAAGATATTTGCAGTGAAGAAGTTGTTGGTCTTGCAAAATTCTATCGTGCCATCTCTGGCATTGTTTCTATCACCAAGGCCCTATTTCCAACTACTGATCCTTCTTTGTTTCCAACTGTCACATTCCAATCACCAATAATTATCCATGCATCCTGATTGCATGTGTGATCATTTCAGACTGTAGAAGTTGGTAAAAATCTTCAGTTTCTTCATCTTTGACCTTAGTTGTTGGTGTGTAAAGTTGAATAATAGTCATATTAACTGATCTTCCTTGTAGGTGATTGGATATTATCCTATCACTGACAGCATTGTACTTCAGTATAGATTTTGAAATATTCTTTTTAATGATGAGTACAATGCCATTCCTCTTCAAGTTGTCATTCCCATCATAATAGACCATATGAATGTCTGATTCAAAATGGCCAATACCTGTCCATTTCAGCTCTTTAATGCCTAGGCTATCCATGTTTATGTGTTCCATTTCATTTTTGACAATTTCCAATTTTCCTAGATTCATACTTCGTACATTCCGTGTTCCAATTATTAATGGATGTTGGCAGCTTTATCTTCTTGTTTTGAGTTGTGCCACATCAGCAAATGAAGGTCCCGAAACCTTGACTCCATCCATGTCATTAAGGTCGACTCTACTTTGAGGAAGCAGCTTTTCCCCGGTTGTCTTTTGAGTGCCTTCCAACCTTGGGGGTTCATCTTCTGGCACTATATCAGACAATGTTCTGCTGCTATTCATAAGGTTTTCACTGGCTAATTATTTTCAGAAGTAGACAGCCAGGTCCTTCTTCCTAGTCTGTCTTAGTCTAGAAGCTCAGCTGAAACCTGTCCGCCATGGATGACCTTGCTGGTATTTGAATACTGGTGGCATAGTTTCCAGCATCACAGCAACACATAAACCCTCACAGACATGTGGGGGACTGACAGACATTTCTCTCTCTCTCTCTCTCTCTATATATATATATATATATATATGTATACATACATATATATACACACATACATCTATATATACACATATATATATACACGTACATGTATCTATATACGTGCTTATATATATACACATACATACATATATAACTAAAAAAAAAACCTAACCCATTGCTGTCAAGTTGATTTCAACTCATAGTGACCCTATAGGACAGAGTAGAACTCCCCCAAAGGATTTCCAAGGAGCAGCTGGTGGATTCGAGCTGCCTACGTTTTGGTTAGCAGCTGTAGCTCTTAACCACTGTGCCACCAGGGATCCATTATATATATACATATATATATATGTTTCGCTGGTTTTTCTTCTCTAGAGAAACTAGCCTGAGACAGAGCTGTTGAGAACCAGTACTTGGTGAGGGTACAGCCATGGTTCATTGGATGGTAAAGAAGTTGCTATGGTGCCACACTGGCAGAACTTGCTCGAATTCTGCTCCCCCTTTTTTGTTCCTTTAAATTACATTGCCATCTTTTTAAAAAAATTGTTCTAGGTATTATATATATATATATATAAAACATCTGCCATTTCAACATTTTTACAGGTACACTTCACTGACGTTAATTATGTTCATCTTGTTGTGCAACTGTCACCATATTTCATTTCCAAATTTTTCCATCACCCTTAATAGAAGCTCAATGCCCCCTGCATCCCCTTTGGACCCCTTGACTTTGAGTTGATTCCGACTAATAATGACCCTACAGGACAGAGTAGAAATTCCCCATAGGATTTCGAAGACTATAAATCTTTACAAAAGCTGGCTGCCACATCTTTTCTCCACAGAGCAGGGTGGCTGGTGGATTTGAACCAGCATCCTTAACTCAAAAAACAGAAGGGTACTGCCACTGACTAAAGCAGCTGAATGCTTAAACACTGCACCACCAGGGCTCCTGTCTCTTTTGAAACTTGCCAGAAAATCAGGTTATGGGAAAGCCATTCACAAGAAAGTGTCTCACCAGAAACACTCCACTGCAAAATTGCCTGAGGGGTGTGCTAGTGAGCTGTTGGCTGCTGGGCACTGCTGATCACTTGCATTGCCGGAGCTGGGCACTGGAGAAGCCACTTGCACTGCAGGACCCTGGGTTTGAAGAATCTTCCTGCACTACAGAAGCGTGGTGTTGGAGGACCTGCAAATGATGCAGGAGTTGGGTGCCAGGTAAACTGCATGCACCACAGTAGCTGTACACTGGAGATGTCACACACACTGTAAGAGCTGGGTACTGGAGAAGCAGTCCATGCTGCAGGAGCCTGGCACAGAAGAAGTTGCTCATGCTACAAGACCTGTGTGCTGTAAAAGCCAAACAGACCACAGGAACCTGCAGAAAGGAGCACATTGGAACTGGGAAGGAAATACCCTTCCTCCTGATATATCTCTCCAGCATCCTCTACTGACAAAGGTTAACATTATACAAAGGAAAATTATTTAAAAGACCCATCTCAATTATTGCATAGCAGGCAATAAAGGGTAGATTTGGAGCTGAGAGACAATAAGGTGATAACTGGCACAACCATTTTGGAAAAGCCTGTCACTAATGGCAATATATTTGTGTTATTTGAGTCATCAATTTAATATACCTATCTTTGTCCTTGGTGGTTCTACTTATAGGTGTAAGCATTTGGCCACTTCATTATGTCTTCTAGTATAGTCGTGTCTTAGTATTTTGATCCTGAAATTTATATTATTTTATTATTAATGTCTTTTTTACTTCTCAGCTAAATAATTGTATATTTTTGGAAATTTTGTGTTTAGGTAGGTTGTATTATGTATGCTTTCATTTCATGATAATTAAAAATATTCACTATATAAAGCTGTGGTTGATTTGATAGTCTGAGTGGGGGGCCTTGTAAGTCACTGTAAGGGCTCTTGGTGAGATGGTAAGCCACTGGAGTGTTTTGAGCACAGGAATGATGTTATGTGACTTACATTTTAAAAGGATCACTATGAGGGGTGGGGAGGCAAGAGTACAAGCAGGGGACCAGTCTATCAGCCAGGACTCTGAAGAGAAACAGAAGGTACACTCATCTGGGATTTAAAAGAGAATTTATTGAAGGAGCTATTTGCTGAGGTATGTAAAGGGTTTAGAGAACTAATAAAGAATATTGAAGCACCTAGAGAATAGCAACAGCAGAAAATTGTTACCATCCTTGGGCCTAAAAGAGTAAGGAAAGGACTTTTTGTTACTGGGACCAGGAGTTAGCTGAAGCCATGGAAGAGGAACTGCCTTATAGGATCTATCACAGTCTCTGCCAGAATCATGCTGCCAAAGCAGGGAAAATAAGTAACCCAATCTCATCTCCTTCTGTCCTCTTATCTGTTAGGAGTGTCTTCCATTGGACAAACCCAACCAGAAGCCAGGGGACAAAAGATGCTAACTGTAGAAGTCAGTCTCTTGAAATGCAGATCAGAGCAGAGGAGGGCCTGGAATGAATTTGGATGGGAAGCAAATGAAGAATACAGATTTGGGTCGATTTGAAGCAATTGCCATTCTTTTAGAACAGCGTTTTGGCTGGTTTGTTATTGTATTTGACATAATCTAACAATGTGGCTGATTTCTTCTAGAAAAAATTTTTGAAAGGTATCATCTCTCTGATCTTATGTAGTCATGAAGATGATTCAGTGGTCAAGAGCAGTTCTAGAGTGCCTCCTTTCTGGGCTGCCCCGCATTTCCTGCTCCTGGGGTCTTTGTGCTCCTCCTCCCCCTCATTAACCTGAAAATTGCATTGTGGTGATTTTTACTGGGGCCTGTTATATCTGGGAGCTGTCCAGGCTTTCTTCTCTTCCATCACTTGATCAAAAGCATCTTATTATTCTGAGGTCTAAATGAACTAATCTGAGAAAGAGATTCCTGCCAAGTCTCTTGCATGTTTTAGCTGTTGTTTCTAAGGGAAACACTTTCATTCTTAAATCTTATAAATGTTTTTAAGTATTTCAAGTCCTATCAATTAAAAGTGGGATTAGACCTGTTTTATGTATTCTTAGTCATCCCCAGGTATAGCAAAGGACCAATGAGTGTTAAATATGAAGAGAATATATCAGTTTTTGCTTATATTGATCTGAGGCCTTCTGGTTGTTCAAAGATGGAAAAGACTGTCTTGAGAGGTAGTGCCTTTCCTATTACCAGAGGTATTTGGCCATTAACCTGGGAGGGAGGTTGTAGAGCAGTTAGTTGTGGGTGTGTGGTTGCACTATTATCCTCTTATGATCCCTTCCAATAATGAAAGTATGTAATGCTTTGCAATTGAAGCTATTTGAAATCATTGCAACAGCTTGCATAGCTTTAGCTTTTACTCCTGGGTTCAAGCAAAATTAAAAGGAGTTGGAGCTGAGAGAGGTGAGAATGTGGAAAAGGGGAAAGTTAGGAGGAAGAAAAGAAAGAAGAAACTCGTGTTTTATTGGGTACGTGGTGTTGTGTCTCACTTTTTCAAACATAATTAAGAAACAGGACTGAGTTCTTTTAATAGGAATACTTTTGGAGCTGGGGCTGCCTGCCCTCACAGGTCAATAGGTTTTGAGACCTTCATCATGTACAGTTTTTTGCTTCCTGGCATCTAACCCTGCCCCATTCCAAACCCTGACTGTCATCTTAGACTTTCCTTACATGCCAGATCATAACCTCTGGGATTTTATTTTTTAGTTTCCTATTGCTGATCTTACAAATTAATGCAAATTTGGTGGCCTAAAACAACACACAATTATTCTCCTACGGTCTAGAAATTCAGAAGTCCAAAATGGTCTATCTAGACTATGAACAAAGTGACAGCAGGGCATCATTCCTTCTGGAGGCTCTAGTAGAGAATCTGTTTCCTTGAATATTCCAGCTGTTAGAGATGATCTTCTTCATTTCTTGACTTGTGGCTCCCTTCCTCCATCTTTAAAGCCAGCAGCAAAGCATCTTGAAATCACTTTCTTACCCTGCCACTGTCATCGTGTCTCCTTCTCTAACTCTGACACTCTTGTCTCCCTTGTGACTACATTGGGCCCCCATGGATAATTCACGATAATCTCCCCATCTCATAATCCTTAACTTGTTTATACCTGCAAAGTCCCTTTTGTCATATCAAGTAACATATTCACAGATTCTGGCGGTTAAGACATGGGCAGCTTTGTCGTTGTTGTTAGGTGTCACTGAGTTGCTGTCCACTTATATTGCCTACCAAAGACATTGACACCTAAAAATTATGCTCAGGTTAAGATGAAGACTGTAATGGGGTGGGAGGAATGGTGGCAATGTTGAAGTGCTGCTGCATGCACCTAACTGCTGAACTGTTCATTTTGAACTTACCACCCAACCCCCACACACAGCCATTGTACCATCATAGTGAAGTGGGCATTTGGTAGTCGTTATTGCTGTTTGCAAAATATTTTTAGTCCTCCTTTTCATTGCCCTTCACTGCCCTCTTAGGGTTAGGTGTGGCCACATGAATTGCTGTGACCAATAAAATGTGAGCAGAAGTGATAAATGTCACTCGCGAGCTGAAGCTTTAAGGCCAGTGCATGATTTGCCATGTTCTCATTTTTCTGCTGGACCAAATGTAGCAGCACACAGATGAAATATCCTTCAGTCTGGATCCCTGAGTGAGAATGAGAATGAGGAGAGTAGAGCCCTCCCCACCCAGCCAACCCCGAATGGACATACAGCTTAGTGAGAAACGGACATTTTTCTTTTAAGTCACTGAAGCATAACCTAGCCTGCCCTGAGTGATACAGGCATCCTCTGAATACATCAAATTAAGACCTGTCCTTTAACCTGTTCCTTCTCACAATGATACTATCCCTTAGTGCTCTGTTCATCAAGGAAATCTTCTGGATCCTAAGATGACCCATCTACTTAAATCCAAATACGGAGGATACTGGTCATCTATGTTTCCACCCATCTAGCCAATATTTGCAGACTGGTGGCCAGAAGGAGCATATCATTCCAGTCTGCAAGGAATACATTCATTACTGTATCTTTTAAAGGTCACATGATAGGTCCACTCACCAGCCACTGTAGATTTCACGCATAAAACTCCACTGCTTTTCTCCACCCAGAACATTCTCTTCTACTGCCTTTCTGTACCTCCTTACCAGCATCATGCTGACAGTCATTAGAAGAATTTCATCTAACTCTAAAGACCTCTGTGACCCCTTCTTCTGACACATGGGCACCACCTGCCTGGGCTGAGAACAGGTGGGATGTGTCTGTGGTAGCTGACTCCATCAGTCTTCCTCCGTATGTGCCCGCCTTGTCATTCACCGGAACCCTGGTGACGCAGTGGTTAAGTATTTGAATGCTAACCAAAAGGTCAGCAGTTCGAATCCACCAGCTGCTCCTTGGAAACCCTATGGGGCAGTTCTACTCTGTCCTATAGGGTCGCTATAAGTTGGAATCCACTGAATGGCAACAGGTCTGACTTGATTTTTTTTTTGTCACTCACCAGCGTCTACCGAAATTCTACCAACTGCAACAGAGCCCAATAATCAGCACTGGTTTCCCTGAGCCTGAATATGTTTGAAAGAGTTCCTCATCATCCATTCATCAATGACCAGGACCGAATACAACCTGAAGAACAGTCATGGGAATGCACCTTCTGACTTGGCAGTGTACCAGCCTCGGTAAACTCAGAGCCTGCCCGCTAGGGGAGGGTCCTCAAGTGACGAGGTCTGATCCATCCATGGACCCTTAAATAAATTCAGCCGATCCATGCAATTTCCTAAACACCTTCCTGCTCATCTATTTATTTCTCTTATACTCATTTGCTCTCTCTTCTTTCCAGGTCCTGTTTCCTACCTCAGATTCTCCTTACCTCCATACCCTGTTCAGATGCATCGCTCCGGTTCTAACCTGAGCCATTCTCCTTAGGATCTGAGATTATCCTAGCCCTCTGGCTCATGCACCTGCAGTTTTATGTGAGACGGGCTTCTGCCACCAGCTCTCACCCGGGGAAACCCCTCTCTGCAGACAGCTGTTGTGATCGCCTTGTCCTTGTATGGAAATAGCTAGCGCCAATCTCTGAACTGAAACACTCTTCTCAGTGGTGTCAGACCTCATCATTGGAAAATAATATGATGAGATTGAATTCTCAGCTTTTTAGGTTAGCTTGACATGAAGTCAAGAGTTCAGACATGAAGTGAAGCTTATGCTCTGAACTGTTAGCTTTGAGATGCACCCACTCTAAGGAAAATACCTCAGGGTGAAAGGGGGCAGGGTAGTGAGACTAATACCTTCAGAGAACATTCAGGTCAGGATGTTCATGTTCTAAATCATATCGGGACTGGCAGGATTTTTACAAACTAATGGCTAAGAAATTGCCCTGCTTGTCAATGACTTTCCAGTATCTTCCTGAGGGCAAACACACCGAGGTAATCACAAACAGATGTGAGCCCACAGGCACAATTACGCATTTGCTCATTTATTACAGAGCTTCCGTGCAAGGAGAAAGAAATGCAAGCTGGGAGAAAAGGGCAGCTTCTCCTGTCCTCGTGTTGCCACCAACAAATTGGATATAATTACAATTAGGATAATTGGGAAATGAACCAGGAAAGTTCATCCTCAAATAGTAAATTTTAAGGTGATTTCCAGTCATATGGCAGGATAGAAAGATGACATTTTGGAGATGTGGTCAGGTAAGAATACTGGTATGAAGTTTTCTAGAGAATCTTCTTTACCTGAGAACCTTCTAAGAAACAGCAGGATGCCTTCAAGAAATGTTTTATTTTCTCCAGTACTTATTTTCTCTGAAATTTATTCCAATGAGGATTTAAAACAGAAATGCAGAGAACGGGAAATATATATTTTTCTTCATTTTTAATTATTGAGAGAAAAATTCAGATTTAAGTAATTTTACATATTAAAATCTGGAAATTCAAAAAATTATTTTGATAAACTCCGACTACAGAGAAACAAAATAAAATAATAAGTTAAATTGTATCTCCAACTTCCCAATACACACACTCCTGTTTTATCCTGTTATTTGTCGGGACTCCAATATACTTTTTGTGTGTGTGTCTTGATCCAGCCTAATTGTTTGATTGTTGTTACATTGACTCAATTCTTATGAAGCTATTTCCATTTAAAATGTGAGAAAAAGAAACAATGTAAACTATAGCAGAAGAGAAGTAGACTTCATAACAGAAAACACTTTCTGACAACATGAGTAAGATGGTATATTTTGCTTTAATTTAAAACAAAAAGTTGAAACTGATTTAATTCAGTTTACACATCTCTTCCCTATGTGGGGCATAACAAAACAAATACAGGTGAGATGCTCTGTTAAACGACTGTTTGGCTAAATTTAACTTTTGATATTTCCAACTAAGTTGTGTATTTGATTGTTTTTTACAGAGTTCAGTGACTTTGTACCATGTAACCAGGATGACATCATCCCCCCCCCACCCTAAATTAATCAAAAAGATATATTTTATATTGATGACAGCTTCAGGTCTAATGGAAAGAAATGTTTATTCCATAAACCACAGCATATTAGGATTGCTAAATGAGTAACAGGAATTTGTAAAGAGCCCTAACAGACATGAACTCAGGAATTGTGGGGTCAACTCCCAACTCTGGCATTAATTACTGCTAACCTTGTACAAGTTAACGAGACCTTTGAGCCTCAGTTTCTTCATTAGCAGAGAAAAGGAGACATTTGTCATATCTGCTCCTGCTTCCTAAGTGGTTCAGTCTCTCACCCTCACCTTATTTTCTGTGCTTGCCTTCCATCCACTTAGAATGTCCTCACCCTCCTCGTCCTCCTTCCTACTTCTGCCAACAAAACTCATTTGCAGCCTTCAGCCGTCTGTGAAACAGGTCCCCCTTCACCTCATCTTCCCAAGTAGACTTGATTGTGCTCCTCTTAGAGCCACTAAGGTACTTGGCCTATTCTTTGACTACAGAGAGTTCCCCAAATCCTGCAACTCCTCTATTAACCCTTGTTTCCAGGAGGCTCAGGATCACACTGTCCTCTTTCTACCCACAATCCCCAGTGGCACTTGATAAAATGCTTGTGGATTGATGTACAGCTTGATGCTGTTGGTTGCTTTGGAAATCATAAGAAGAGAGATAAAGTTAGATATTTACAGAAATAATAGTAACACTTTGAAAATATCTTTGCTGGTTCTGGATTTCTTTCTGCTTGCACAGCTGTATTGACAGGGTGTGGCAAGTCTCACCATCTTTAAGTTTCAGATGTATGAATCTGGCGCACTCATGTAGCTTTTTCTTTCAGGTTAAATAACCTCCAATTCCTGTAGTCATGATTTATAGGCCCTATTTTCCAACTTTTTAAGCATTTTCATTGTTTTTCTCTGGAACTTCTCCAAGTTCTCCATTCATGTATGTTTCATGCTCCAAACTGGACATGGTATTGAAATACTGAGTGAAAGAATTATCTTCATGTTCCTGTACTCACTATTCCTATTTACACTTAAGTGCTTTTTTCTCTAATCAATCTGCAAATATTAACTAGGCACTTATGTACATCTAGCACTGGGCTTCAAAGCTTTTGGAAATATTGTTCAGGATATATGATTCCTCTCGGTAAAGCAGGCTTTTTTTGGGTTGTATTAAATGAAAAAACATTATAAGCATCTGTACAGTAGTCAGCTTATATAAAGTGGCTTTCCATGTCAATAAACGATGTTGTTTCTTATCATGTTTGTTTGTTTACCTGAAATTAATTTAATAGCTCATCTGCTCCATGAACTTAACACATTTGCTCCTAATTCCACATTATGTTGTATAGTAAATAAAAAGCAGAAAATGATTTCATGATTTTTATTGTGTTGTATACTTTTAATAGGCTCAAATTGTATTCTAACCTGTAGATTTCATTGTAGTTCACCTTAACACTAAGTTTTTCTTCCTAGTGTCACTGGAGAGAGATTTCAGGAAATCCTAAAATATTGACATTCAACTGTTTAAACACAGTAACATCACAGCACTATTGTATGCTGTTTTATCTTTGAAACGTTTTCCATATCTTGTATCTCATTTGATCCTCATAAAAGTCTTCTTAGTAAAGGAGAGTAGGGATTATCACCATCAAGGTCCATTTGATTACCCCACGGTAAAAGCAGAGTTAAGGATCATCCAAGATCACAGAAGTTAAAGGAGAAATAAATATTCTGATTTTGGGTCTAAGTTTTTCCATCATAGTTTTTCAAAGTCTGACAGAAAATTGGACCATTGCTATTTAAACTTAGAGAAAAACAAAAATAAGTTTATACAAATTGTGGTATATTATATGTTATTTTAATGATAAATTTTTTAAACATATATACAACACTATGTAACTGTGTTATCAACAATATAATTATAGGATTGACAATAAAATTTATTCATAGACCATTTTAAGGATTGTGGACCAGAAAAACAGCACAAAATTTAAGATGCATGATGAGCATCTTTCAATCTTAATAGAGGGCTACGTGTATAAACTCATTTGTATATAATGTCAAAATTCTAATTTTGACGCAATCTAAGAACACATATCATGAGCCAAATGTCTTTTCTGGTCTTCTGCTACTAAAGATCCTCTTTATGCCAACTGATTTATTTCTCAAGATGGAGTTTTAAGAAAGCTACAAGAAGGTTGACATGTGCCAAGCATTGTTGTTGACCTGCTGTTAGCTGGCGTCATTGTAGAATCAATTTTCTTTGATTAATACATAATTCCTTTCACTCACTGCATCAAATAGTTTCAACATACAAGAAATGAAAATCAAAGTATTATTTTTGTAGTCAGCCTGCAAAAGATTGAACCAAATCTATATATCTTTGTCTATTCTTCTGCAAAATTGCTTTTGTTCCAGTTGCACATTTTGTCCATTTCTATGGGCAAATGTTTTTAAGCTGTATAAAGAAAATATTTACATCCCCAGGTTATTATTAAATTTTTTAAAATAAACATTTTTATTTTGGAATTCCAGGTTGTTGTTTTTTAAAATGGCTTCAAGATATAATTCACATACCATACAATTCACCCAAAGTGTACAATTAAATGGTTTTTAGAATATTCACAGAGTTGTGTAACCATTACCACAATTATTTTTAAAACATTTTTATCATGCCAAAAAAGAAACCCTATGTCCGTTACCAAGTCACTGCTCATTTTCTCCCAACCCACCCAACTCTAAGTAAACACTAGTCAATTTTCTACCTCTCTATAGAACATTTCTTGCTTCCGAACATCTTATGTAAGTGGAATCATACAGCATGTGGTCTTTTCTAATTGGTTTCTTTAACTTGGCATAATGTTTTCAAGGTTCATCCATGTTGTAGCACACTTTTTATTGTTGAGTAATATTTCTGTGGTATGGATATGCAATTTTATTTATCCATTCATCAGTTGATGGATATTGGAGTTGTTTCCTCTTTTGGATTATTATGTATAGTGTTGCTATGAACATTTGTGTACAAGTTTTTGTGTGGATGTATGTTTCCATTTCTCTTAGGTATATACCTAGAATTGGAATTGCTGCATCATATGGTAAGTCCATGTTTAACACTTTGAGGAATTGTCAAACTGTTTTCCAAAGTGGCTGCACCATTTTAGATTCCAGCAGCAATGTATAGGGGTTCCAATTTCTCCACATCCTCTTCAACAGTTACTATTATCTGTCTTTTTGATTATAACATTCTAGTAGGCTTGAATTTTTCTTCAGTTCTTTCAGCTTGAGAAATGTTGAACATGTACTTCCCTTTTGATTTTCTAACTCCAGGTCTTTGCACATTTCATTATAACACTTTATGTTGTCTTCTCTAGCCACCCTTTGAAATCTTCTGTTTAGCTCTTTTACTTCATTTTTCCTTCCATTTGCTTTAGCTACTTGTTGTTCAAGAGCAAGTTTCAGAGTATCTTCTGACATCCATTTTGGTCTTTTCTTTCTTTCCTGTCTCTTTAATGACCTTTTGCTTTCTTCATGTATGATGCCCTTGATGTTATCCCACAACTTATCTGGTCTTCAGTCATTAGCGTTCAATGTGTTAAATCTATTCTTGAGATGGTCTCTAAATTCAGATGGGATATACTTGAGGTCATATTTTGGCTCTCGCAGACTTGTTTTACTTTTCTTCAGCTTCAACTTGAACATGCATATGAGCAGTTGATAGTCTGTTCCTCAGTTGGCCCCTGGCCTTGTTCTGACTGATGATATTGAGCTTCTCATTGTCTCTTTCCACAGATGTAGTTGATTTGATGCCTGTGTATTCAATCTGGCGAGGGTCCATGTGTATAGTCGCTGTTTATGTTGTTGAAAAAAAGATATTTGCAATGAAGAAGTTGTTGGTCTTGCAAAATTCTATTGTGTGATCTCCTGTGTTGTTTGTATCACCAAGGCCGTATTTTCCAACTACTAATCCTTCTTTGTTTCCAGCTTTTGCATTCCAATCACCAGTGATTATCAATGCACCTTGATTGCATGTTTGATCAATTTCAGTCAATGTCAGTTTGTCATACAGTGGTTGCTTGCATGTTCCTGTGATGGTGGAAGCCAGCAGGGTCACCCATAGCAGACAGATTCAGTGAAGCTTCCAGACTGAGACAGACTGGGAAGAAGGACCTGGTAATCAACTTCTGAAAAAATTGGCCAGTGAAAACCTTATGAACAGCAGTGGAACATTGTCTGATATAGCGCCAGAAGATGAATCCCTCAGGCTGGAAATACGACGGGGAAGAGCTACCTCTTCAAAGCGGAGTCAGCACTAATGACATGGATGGAGTAAAGCATTCAGGATCTTAATTTGCTCATGTAGTATGACTCAAAATGAGAAGAAACAGCTGCAAACATCCATTAATAATTGGAATGTGGAATGTACCAACTATGAATCAAGGAAAATTGGAAGTTGTCAAAAATGAAATGGAACACTTGAAGATCAATATCCTAATCATTAGTGAGCAGAAATCGACTGGTATTGGCCATTTTGAATTGGCCAATCATATGGTCTACTATATCAGAAATGAAAAATTGAAGAGAAACGGTGTCACATTCATCATCAAAAAGAACATTTCAAGGTCTATTCTGAAATACAACACTGTCAGTGATAGGATAATATCCATATGCCTACAAGGAAGACCAGTTTCTTAGAACACAAAAAATTTGAGCCTTACAGGAAAAAAAAATGGATAAATTGAACTTCATCAGAAGTTTAGTTCTTTGGACACGTTTCAAATAACTAAAACCAAACCAAACCCATTGCCGTTGAGTTGATTCTGATTCATAGCGACCTTGTGGTACAGAGTAGAAATGCCCCCCAAAGGGTTTCCAAATCTGTAATCTTTACAGAAGCAGACTGCCACGTCTTTCTCCTGTGGAGTGGCTGGGGAGTTTGAACTGCCGACCTTTTGGTTAGCAGCCAAGTGCTTAACCACTGAACTACCAGGGCTCTTTCTATTTAAAACAGCTCCCTTGAAATCTGTGCCTTCTCACTCTGACATTTGGGCCCTATCAAAGGCAATTTCTATTTTCCTTCCCCCCTTCCTCACTGCCTCCGTGAATGGATCATTCTTTCCTTTTTCTTGGCATGTCTTACTTTTTTTGTTGTTGAAAAATGGAAATTTTAAATAATATATTGTAGCAAATCTGGAGAGTAATTTTCTCTCCTCCCCAGAGTCTTGTTATTATAGTTTGCTTGTTTATTTGTTTAGTGACTTGGCTAAACTATTTTAGTGAAATCTATTTCCTCCTTATTGTGTAGCTTCTGATGTCACTCCTCAGAAGGCACTGTCTTGGCCACTGGGATGACCGTGTTAGCAGGGCTATCTTTGAATGTCTTTTTCCATGATCTCTCTGTTAAGCTTCTAGCAGGTCTGTCTCAACTGGTATCACATCTAGCTGTTTGGATGCACTAATTGCTGACTGATTGCTCTGGGGCATAAATTACTCCACAGTCTAATCCAATTAAATATGACTAAATTAATTGGATTATATTGTACAGCAAAGACTATGGGACAGTCTTTGAGGCCAGTCTTGTGGCATATTCTGACCCAGGAAGGCTCTTCTTAGCTGTATGTTTCCCTGGTTCTCTCTATTAAACTTCTAGCTGGTCTAAGGTTTAGCTTGTTGCTACCATGCAACTACTAGCCTCTTCTTAATTGCTTACAACCAAAATCTCCATTGTTTTTGAATCATTCTTAGACTTGAACTTGCCCTTAGGGATAGCTGTAAAACTCTCTTTTCTTAAGGCTTTTGTACCTCTGCTCCAGAGAAGGGGATGGGCACAGTGGCCTGATTTTCTCAGTGTGACACCCCTGCTTTACAAGACCGACACTGGGTGGGGGCAGTAGCCTTTGGTCTTCTTGGCTTTAGTGTCCTGGAGTGGAATCTCTGCCCTATGAACAAGGTAAGGTGAGAACTGTTAAGGCCCAGAATTCTCAAAATGCCGTGCCTTGGGTAGAGCTTCCACCTTATTAATGGGGACTTGTGAGAACTTAGAAAAGAGACCCCTTCCTTCTGCAATAGTACAAAGCTCAGGTCTTTCTGGATGTGATAGGAATGGTGTAAGCTTGCAGCATTGTCCAATTAAACTTTCTTCCATAACGGAAATGTGCTATAACTGTGCTGTTCAATACTGAAACCACTGGCCTCATATGGTTTTACTGAAGAACTGAATTTTTAATTTTAATTACATTTGATTAATTTAAATTTAAAGTTACAGGGGCTAGTGGATACCATAATGGACAGTGCAGATCTACAGAATCTTTTTCTTTGTGTGTGTGTGGTGGTGTATATGTCTGGATGGTTGAGAAAACATCTAGACAAAAATTTCTCTCAGGCAACTTAGTCCCCAGTGTATTAAAGTAGTTTCTAGAGGAAGATTTTTTAAAACAGTAAGAGCATTTTAAGAAATACTCCAAATAATTTCAAAAGTACAGACTCTTGTAAACCTGCAAGCAGATTTATGCATCTTATTTTAAGCATCAGTCCTCAAAATAAGTGAGCATAGAATTAAATTTATTTAATTTAAATCAGCTTGAGTTTCGGGTATATTATTTGTGAGGAAAGGATGAAAGTCTGTAAATTTTTTCCTCTTTGTTAACATTTAGAGTAGGTAGTCTTTAATGCTTTTTTTATTTTCCCCTTTGCCTTGAGAAAACAATGTATATAAAGTTTGTCTTTAATACTAGTTGATGATGGTCCTTCAATACATTTCAAATAAAGTTTTGGGGGATTTTGTACATAGAGTCTTAGTTAAAATGACAATTATGAGTTGATTTTCTTCCCATTTCTGAATCCCCTTGAGCACCTAAGGAGAAACTTTGCTTGAGAAATGGGTTTCTTAGAAACTGTTCTTTAGTTATTGGCCAGTGTGAAGAGTTAACTGCCTGCCTGGCTTTGGCAGCACAAGGCTGCACTCTCGTCTGAATTCTACTGTTCTTTGATTTCATCAAAAGCCATATTAGCATATGGACTGATAAGTCACCTTGGCACCCGAATCCTGGATTTCATACAGGCACAGATTTGGCACAGGATTGATGAAAACTCAATTCTGATTTATGTCTAGGCAACAGAGTTTTCTATTGATTACCTGCCAGAACCATGATAAAGCAATGTTAGGCCCAAAGCCAATCCTTCCCAGCTATAATCTTTCCTCAGGTTTTATATTGTGTGCCCTCACTGAAGTTTTTTGAACATTCCTGAGCAATAATGTTTCACAAAACTGATCCTTGGGTATGCAAATTTGTCTACAATAAAGGATTCTCTTCTTAGCGCTTAAGTTTAGTTTGTATTTACGTTCTAATCACTTGGGATGTATCCAGTGCATTATACTGCTCCAAGTTTTACAGGTTGTAGAATAAACAGAAAACATGGCTCATATTTTGAGAAACTTGTCTACAGTTACCTGGAGGAGACAATGTGTCCCGAGATGAAGATACTAGTCCAAGAAGCAACTGCCTACTTATATTGGTATACTGGTCAAATGGAGCAAAAATAAGCGATTATCAGAATCAACTAGAACTAGACTGAAAGGTTTCTTGGCTATGATTCTTAATTGAGGAAGGGTATAAAGAATAAAAGAAATCACAATTGGGTAGAGAGATAAGAAATTAGGGTCATTGTCTTACTTACCTAGTGCTGCTATAACAGAAATGCCACAAGTGCGTAGCTTTAACAAACAAATTTATTTTCTCACAGTGTAGAAGGCTGAAAGTACAAAGGCTCTAGGGGAAGGTTTTCTCTCTCTGTTGCTCTAGGGGAAGGTCCTGTCTCTTTCCAGCTTCTGTTTCTTGGCTCCTTCATGATCTTCATGTGGCAAGGCACCTATCTTCCCATCTCTGCTTGCTTGATTGCTTAATCTGCTTTATATCTCAAAAGAGATTGATTTAAGACACACATTACACTAATACTGCCTCATTAACATAACAAAGAAAACCCATTCACAAATGGGATTATACCCACAGGAATATCCCATTGCTGTTGAGTCAATTCTGACACATACAACCCTATAGGACAGAGTAGAAATGCCCCATAGGGTTTCCAAGGCTGTAATCTTTGTGGAAGGAAACTGCCACATGTTTCTCCTGTGGAGTGGCTGGTGGGTTCAAACTGCCGAACTTTTGGTTAGCAGCTGAGCGCAACCGCTGAGCCACTAAGGCTCCAACAAGCACATGTATAGGGGTTAGGATTTACAATACATATTTCTGGGGGACACAATTCAATCCGTAACAGTCATTAAGGGGGTTCTTGGTGTAATCTAGTTTCTCAGATAATCTGTCTCCTTTTGAGATGGCAATCATTATTCCTCACACCTCGTAATTATACTAAAATATCTAACATTAGCATAGTAATACTGTGGGCCAGGCCCTGTTCTAAGAGCTTTATGCATATGTTGTTGTTGTTGTTGTGTGTCGTTGAGTCGATTCCGACTCATTCTGACCCTATAGGACAGAGTAGTAACTGCCCCATAGGGTTTCCAAGGAGCAGCTGGTGGATTCAAACTGCTGACCTTTTGGTTAGCAGCCAAGCTCTTAACCACTATGCCACCAGTGCTCCTTATGCATATAGACTCATTTAAATCTCACAACATCCCTGTGAGGTAAGTTCTATTATTATGTCCATTTTACAGACTAGCTAACTGTGCATCAGAGAAGATAAAAGACTCGCTAAGGTGACTTCCAGGTCTGGGCAATTAATGTCCACACCAAATGGCCTCTCATCTATGGAGAAGAAGAACAAAGGGGCATACACTGTTGCCTATGTCTTGTATCCACAAAGAGTGCCAGAGCTGTACATTTTTCATGGAGGAGAGGAAGACAGAGGGGTCACTGCTCTTTGATTTCAGAATCACTCACAGTTGGATAGTCTTCTCACAGGAGCTTACAGCAGCCAGTTCTGAAGAACCTTCCTCAGTCCTGCAGAATAGGCCACTTTGGACTGAAAAGAGTTTTCAAGGGTATGAGATAGCTCTTATTAACGGGAGACTATTTAAACGCTCAGGAGGGTTCCTTCTCTCCACATATCATCAGACAGTAAAAACAACTTAAAATTTTCACAGTGAGGTTCATGAGATTTCACATGAAACAAAAATCTCATGGGACCACTTGGGACCTTATACAATTGAAAACTTATTATAAATTAATCATTACCTCAAAAAACTTACCTACAAACATAATTTCTGTCAGAAGCTGAGTTATACCACTGTATTAGGCAATGTGGCTAGATTCTAAGGGAGAATATTTTCCTATAAAGCTATTCAGGGACTTCTCTTACCAACTTTCCCACCATTATTTATACTGAGGCCTAGGCCCGTGTGGTTGATGAATAATACAATTTATTCCATATTCTGAAAGGACAGTGCTCTGTATCCGAAATTACATAGAAGAAAAAAAAAAAAAAAAAAAAAAAAAGCCAGCTGCTGTCCAGTCAATTCAGACTCATGGTAACCCCACAAGTGTCAGAGTAGAACTGTGCTCCTTTGTGTTTTCAAAGGCTGACTTTTATAGTCTCCTTTATTGGACGATGGCTGTAAATTGTGTGCCAGGTATTTGACTGTCAAATTACAAGTCTAATTTTCATAGATCAATGTTTTGTATGAGGAACAGAAAGCACCAAGCAAAGCCTATTTCTTCATAGATCACTACTATCCTCTTTGTCTTCTCCCAGAAAAACACATTAGAGAGAGAGAACTTCACTGCATTTATTGACAATTCCTCGGTCTTTATCCTTATGCACAGGATTTGGAACTTTATAGAGCATAAGCTCAATCTAGTCAGAACCCCAGGTGCAGATGCTTTCACAAAACTGGTCCTATTATGGTTTTGCTCAGATCAGAGCCAATGGGAACCGTCTTTCAACAGAGCAGACCACTGCCTTTGGGGTTGCAAAGGTCTGTATTTAGGTTTCTCTTCTTTAGAATTTAGTTTTTAATGATCTGGATGAGGTGACTTCAACCCCTCCTCTCCTAGCTGTAGAAAAAGATAAAATATTCTTTCCTACATGAATATTATGGCCCTATTATTTCAAACAAGGAGTGTCCTGAATAGACCTCTGACCCTGCTGGCCAATTATTATCTGAAGGAGAGGCCGCTGTTAAGATTTTTATCTCGTTCTTCTTCTTCTTTTAATTCCAAACAAGTTGTTGTCTTTGCTAGATATTCGTATCTTTTGGGCAGCTTATAGATAAATAACAATCCCATACAACTTGTTACTCTTCTCTCAATGTGCATTTCACAATGGCTTATCTTGGAACACACTAGGAAGTATTCTGCTGGAAGCTAAATATGCTTTCAATCAGTGTTATGTTGCTGCTTTATTTTGTCCGAGGTGGGTATCTGGCTACATTTGGCTCAAATAAAAAAATTTTAGCTAATAATATTTTGGCCATGCTAAATGGAGTAGAATTTTGGAACTTTAACTGCCCATTCATCAGGGTCTTCAGTCGGCTCAAAATAATTTTCCAAGAATAATTCTGAATTTTCCTGCCAGATCACCTTATAGGCAGGTGGCCTGGCTCTCCACCTGGACATGTGCCTCGATGAACTCCACAGCTTCTGAAAAAGGCTATGAACACTTACCCTGGCTCTGGGGTCTCAGTGGCACAGGGAACAGCTGTCCTTATGCATTTGCCACATTCAGTTACAAACCCATTTCCATACCATATTGACCAAAAGCTAGGAAGAAGAATATTTAAAGTGGATAACTAAATTTCATTCACACCTCCAGATATTCTAAAATAAATTCCTGGATCAAAGCTGATCAGCAGAGGTCTGTAACACTGCTTTTGTTGTATCGCCTTGTCCCTGGCTTCTCTTTCCCTCTCTTCAGAAGAGTGCCTTTTCTCTGGACCATGTCTGCATGTGCTACCAACCTACATCAAGAGCCATTTTAAGAGGAAAACTTGTGGATTGTAAAGAAGCCATGATGGCTGTTCATTATATCACCTATGAGTGAGGACTCCAGGGAAAGTTCCTGTTTGGTCTGAATACCAAGAATAGTTGGATCTCCCCTGAATATCTGGATTGTTTGTATGTCATGGACACTGTGGATTGTGTAACTAATAAGTTTTTTTTTTTTTCTTGTTGCCTGCCAGAAAACTGAGGGCCAAATTTATGGTCCGCCCATCGCACATATGCGTTATTATGATAGACATTTTTAGATGTGTTCCTGGCTCTGCTTCATCTCCACCTTGTTTTACTTCTTCTCTTGCCCCACTTTTAACTCATGCTATTTGGACATCTTTTATGTCTCTTGTTGTAGAATGCTTCAAGTCCTTTCAGGAACAGAGTGAAGTATGAAAATAAACACGTACTCATAAATGAAATAATCTTGAAGAGAGTTTTGAAGGACGTGTTGCAGATTGGTTGGTGGAGAGAAAATAGGGTCCAACAGGAGCAGTCAATGGCAGTATTTAGCTGATCACTGCTATAGCCCTAGAATTTAGCCCACTGCCCTGCGCATGGTACACAATCAGTAAGTACTTGTTGAATGAATATATGAATGAATTAAATGGGAGGTATAAACTGTACTTGTACAATCAAAATGAAATTGGTTTGACCTTGGGGAGATGATGATGAGAACTTTTCTTAAGCCCCATTTAGGGAGTATTGGCTAAGGTAAAATTTCTTTTAAGGTCAAAATCCCAGCTAGCTAGTTAACCAGTTGCCTATGAGTTGTCCAGGGGCTTAACAATGGAAACGCGTGCGTAGGGCAATTAGTGTTAAAGTGCTTAGTGATCTCTCACAGCTGGCATGGAAACTGTGATGGCCAATAGAAACTGCTTATTGGTGCCCCCCCGCCCTAACCAGCGGCCCCCAAAGCATGAACATGATGCCCAGGGCACCTACCTGCCTCCCCCCTAGTTAGGCCTCTGGAGTTGTTTCCAACTCACGGTGACCCCATGTGTGTCAGAGTAGAACTGTGCTCCATAGGGTTTTCAGTGCATAATATTTGGGAAGTAGATTACTAGGCCTTTCTTTTTTCTGAGGTTCCTCTGAGTGGACTTGAACCTCCAACCTTTAGGTTAGCAGCAGAACTTGTTAACTGATTCTACTACCCAGAGACTCCAGATAGCCATTTAACTGTATTGTTCCTTCAGATCATTTGCAGACCTGTTTTCTCTCCCCATTAGGGAGCTGACCCCAAGATTACTGTTATGTGAAAAAATCATCCCCCCATTTGTGTTAGAATAACAAATGCTGGTGTTGGGCAGACCTTAAATGCCATCAGATTCTCCTAAGAGAGCCGATGATATCACCTGACTGAAATCACTCAGCCATTTCTTGGAAGGCTATATGGCTGGGGACTTATATGCATTCACTATGGAGACAGACAAGTCCAGGTGAGAGTTCTGGCTAAAACTCTTAATGGCTGAGTGAACTTGGCAAATTACAAAATGACTCTGAGTCCAAATTTCCTCATCTATAAAATGAGGATAATACTTCCTACTTCATAGGGTTGTTTGGAGAATATAATGAAATAATGAATGTTAAGTATTTAGAAGAGTGCTTGGCCCTATTTAAATGAAGAGTTTTAAATTATGGCCAGGTCATATTACTATAAAGTATAATTAGTTTGACAGTTCAAAAGTCATCTTCCCATATTAAAATTTCCCTGCATCCCAGGCAGAATGGATTGCTTTCGTCTCTAAAACTCCCATATAGTGTTTTATGTGCATCTTACTCCCCACCTGTCCAGTGGTGATCATCATAAAGGCAGGACATGCCTGTGTGTTTGGAACTTAAAAATGTCTGTTAATTTTACTTGAATAATTATTAATAATACCCTTCAATGAAATTAATCCAGTGATCTGAGAACAAGGCATTATAAACACAGATGCATTTAACGATTAGACCAGTTATTTAAGCTATGAGTCTTTTGCCCTTGCTCAACTGTTTCAAAGAGGAATAATTTAGTTACACTGGTTATTTGCTTATATGGAAGTTTTTCAACCATAGCACTATTGACATTTTGAGCTGGATAATTCTTTGTTATGTGGTGCTGTTCTGTGCATTACAGGAGGCTTAACAACAGCCCTAAGGTTCCTAGGTGGCTTAAAAGGTTTGCACTTGACTATTAGCCTAAAGAATGGTGGTTGAAAACCATGCAGAGGTGCCATGAAAGAAAGGCCTGGCAATCTGCTTCCATAAAGATTATAGCCAAGAAAGCCCTAAAGAGCAGTTCTACTCTGTAACACATGGGGTTGCCATGAGTTGGTATTGACTCGATGGCAATTTTTTTCTTTAATCTTTTATTTTCTTTGAGCAACCACCTTGGTCTCCACCCACTAGATCTAACCTCTGGTACCTGTAACAACAGAAATGTCTCCAGACGCTACCATATGTTCCCTGGGGAGGAAAATCACCCCAGTTGAGAACCATTGGGATAGGTTATATCATATACTTCACTTCTTACATTTTATAATAAATCTCTGGAACATGCTTTGAGATAAGATCATAGAGTCTTTTTTTTTTTTTTTTTTATTTCTGAGGCAATTTAAAAACAGAGAATAGAATCCTCTGTCTTGGCAGGTTCAGAAAGTTGGATCACATGACCTTCTGAGGTACTCCTTAGTTCTCTGGATTGAAGACACAGAAGTCCCACATGCCTCCTTGGGTCTACCTTCTCATTGTCTGTATATATAAATCTTACAAATGTCTTAGTTACCTAGGGCTGCCATAACAAAAATATCACAAGTGGGTGACTTTAAAGAACAGAAAGTTATTTTCTCACAGTTCAGGAGGCTAGAAGTCTGAATTCAGGGCATGGCTCTAGCGGAAGTCCTTCTTTGTCTATTTCAACTTCCAGTAGTTGGCAATCCTTGGAGTTTCTGGGCTTGTAGGTGCATATACTGTGTGTGTCTGTCTTCATATGGCATCTTCCCCCTGTGTGTATCTCTTTATCTATCCTGCTGTTTTTGTAACTCAGAAGTGATTAGGTTTAGGACCCACTCAACTTAGATATGACCTAATTAACATAACAAGGAAAACACTATTTCCAAACAGGATTACATCCACAGGTATAGGGACCAGGACTTCAATATATATTTTTTGGGGGCACAGTTAAATCCATAACAGCATACAATCTTCATGCTTGCATTCTATGATGATATCAGGATCTTCCAGTCATAATTACTGGGAAATAGTCACAAATCTTGCCTCCTTTAAAATATTTTTGCTGTGTTTATTAGTTTCCAACTTACCAAATTTGCCTTGTGCTTCCTAGCTGCACAAAGCAATCTGGGTAGTTTTCTAGATCTATGAGTATTGTAGGACAGGAGGTTTGTGGTGACTGTGGCTATACACACGTTTCAGAGCCTCTCTGCATATCAGCGGTGGCTAATACACGTGGTGCTTGGAATATATCCCAGGATGGTAGCTGCAGCAAACTCCCAGCACCCACTCCAACTGTCTAGCTAGTCCACCCCACAGACAATTAGATCATTGTGCAGAACAATCCCAGAGCTGTTCACAGACCATAGCTCAGGGCCCAGGGTTTGCTGTATAATTGTGGCACTAGATCAAGAGTGATAGGCAGTAGCTTTATGGATGTGCTTAGTAAAGACTTGTACCAACATCACCTAAGGCTATGGCCCTTTCTCATTGCTCCTACTGTCACTGAAGACAATGTCATATGTATTTGAGAAGAGTGGAAGAATCCTGGGAAAGCATGCATTAGGAACACACCCAAGCTCACAGTGGCCGCTGGGCCTGTTGGTACATCCCTTAGCATTCCTCTGTCTCAGGTATGTCATTGCACATGTGAGAGAAAGTTAAGGTTGTACATGCTTTATTAGGTGTTTACTGGGCTTATGAGGGGTCAGGGCAGGAGTGGCGCTTAGAGGGAGAATATGAGGAAACTAAGATAGTCCTGAAAGAACCTGAGGCTTGCTGTTGCCAAAGAATGCCTCTCAGTTCCATACGAGACAAGGTTGAATGAAGGCTCTTCCCACACTCTGATCATCCTTTAATTATACATGTGGTCAAATTAAGACAAGTCGCACTTAGGTGGTGAGATGCAAGGGGATAAAACTTCAGAATGTACACATATTTGTAAAGTTGGGAAAATGCGTGTGACAAGGAAGATTGGCTGAAGGAAAAGGTGACAATTAAATGAACCAATAACTTTTTTACAGGTTTATGGTTTTGACTTAAACTGAGATAAAAGAAAATTGTGAACAAGAACTAGACTTAGAAAGAACTCATAAAGAAAGGATTCCTGTTTATTTAAGTTTTTCTTAGCACTAATTTTATGTGAAGCATGGAAGAGAATTTACTCTGAATGTAGTGGATTGTGTTGGCACAATGTTGTTATTTACCATTATTCCAAGCTATGGCTTTTCTGTTTTCCTGTTCTCTTTGACTGATATTTAATGGGTACATTCTAAAGGACGTTTTCTTGCTATTTTACAGCTGTGGTGCTAACTCTAACAACTGAAAATTTGTAAAACTGTACAATATACCCTTGCAACATGGTTCCATCAGTTATATGCCAATAAATAACAGTGATTTCAAGGATGATTAATCATAATCATTATAAAGCACTCTGGCCAAACCAACATCTGTTTCCGTGGATACGGCAACTGGCCATCACGGTTTTGTAATTTATATGTTTTAGTTATTGTTCCCAGATGACTATGAGGACCATTCTACACAATATGACCTTTTAACTTTAGGCCCCAATGGGCTCTGTGGTTTACATGCAGCATGTAGTCCTTTGGAGAAGTTTTTGTTGAAAATTTGTGGAGCTCTGTGGAAATGAAGTGGGATCTCAAGGGTTCTCCCATCATTGCTTCCTTGAAGAAGCAAAGTGAAGAAAAGTACAGTGGTGGCAATGTCAGTAAAAGCAATGAACAGATATTGTCATCAAACCAGAGCTCTAAAGGCTCACGAGGACCCATCTACTGATTTTACAACTGGGGAATGGAGGAGCAGGAGGCTGGGATGGCTCCCTTCAGGTCACAGTGAAATTAAGTGGGAAGCTGGTTCACATCTAGACCTTCTGACTCTCAAGCTAGGGATAATTTTTCCTCAATTGTTTTAGACACATATATTTTATTCAGTTTTTCACAGAGTGAATGCTTATTGAGCCTAGCTAAGTACTGAGCTCAGTATGGGGGATTCAGTGGAACTGCAAAACCTGTCCTTGTTCCTGCCCTATGGCTTGTGCAGTCTAGTAAGGAGACTCCCAAGCAAGTAAATAATCACACAGGTCAATGGACAGTTAAGCTGTGACAAGTGTTGAGTGGGAGCAGTTTACTGTACCCTTAGGACCTGTCATTAGGCATTAGGTATACATAGTCCCAGAGGTAAGAATAGGCTTCTTTGAGGCAGTGTCATTTGTGCTGAGATGTCAAGAAGGAATTAACAATGTGAAGAGTGGAGACAATAG
This sequence comes from Dugong dugon, assembly GCA_030035585.1. Taxonomy (NCBI): domain Eukaryota; kingdom Metazoa; phylum Chordata; class Mammalia; order Sirenia; family Dugongidae; genus Dugong; species Dugong dugon. The sequence continues at coordinate 47,915,317 of CM057480.1, read as the reverse complement.
CATGTTTGAGAACAGCATGTGCAAATGACCTGTGGCAAGACACTAGCACTGAAAGGTGTGACAGTAGCAGAAACATGGGACCAGATAATCAGGGACCCGATTATGCAGGATTTTTAGTCTACATTGAAAAATTTTGTCTCTGTAACCAGGGTTCCTTTTATATGAGGCAGGCAGCATTGATGCTTTTGCTTTCCATTGAGCACTACCTGTGTAGCACTTCCCACTCTGGCCAAAGGGTGGTCACTTGCCCCTCTCCAAGCCAACATGACAAGCTCGTGTCCTCACTTCCCCACTGTGAGCAACGGTGTTGTTATGCCACAAGCACCTGAGGGGAAACAAACCATTCCCATGTCATGTGGCAGTATTAAATTTTTTTATTGCATGGAGCCCTGGTGGCACAGTGGTTAAGGGTTCTGCTGCTGACTCAAAGGTTGGCAGTTCGAATCCACCAGCCACTCCTTGGAAACCCTATGGGGCAGTTCTACTCTGTCCTACAGGGTCACTATGAATTGTTATCTACTCGATAGCAACGGGTTTGGTTTTTATTTATTTTTATTGCATGTTTAAAAGTTTTTATTGTAGAAGTGTTCAAACATACATGAAAGTAGAGAGAATACTGTAAGTTTTATTGTATTATTAGTAATTCAGGTTTGTTGTTGTTGTTAGTTATCATTGAGTCACCTCCGACTCATGGCAACCTTATGTGTATAACAGAACAAAACCTTCCCTGGTCCTGCACCATCTTTCATAATTGTTGGTATGCTTGAATCCATTGTTTCCACTATTGTGTCAATCCATCTCATTGGGGGTTTCCTTTGTTTTCACTCACTCTCTACTTTACTAAACATGATGTCCTTTTCTAGCGATTGGTCTTTACTGATGATGTATCCAAAGTAAGTGAACCAAAGTCTCACTATCCTTGTTTCTAACCATCAGTCTGGTTGTATTTCTTCTAAGACTGATTTGTTCATGCTTCTGGCAGTCCATGATATATTTAGTATACTTTGCCAACACCATAATTTGAATGCATCACTTCCTCTTCAGTCTTCCTTTTTCATTGTCCAGCTTTTACATGCATATGAGGTGATTGAAAAGACCATGGCTTGGGTCAGATGTGATCATCAACGTGACATCTTTGCTTTTTAGAACCTTAAAGAGGTCTTTTGCAGTAGATTTGCCCAGTGCAGTATGTCATTTGATTTCTTGACTGCTGCTGTCATGGGTACTGATTGTTGATCCAAGTAGAATGAACTCAGTGACAACATTATTTTTTTCCACATTTATCATGATTGGTTTATTGGTCCAGTTGTGAGGATTTTCATTTTCTTCATATTCGGGTGTAGTCCATACTGAAGCAAGTCTATAGTCTTAGATTTTCATTATTAAGTGCTTCAAGTTGTCTTCATTTTCAGCATGATTGTGTCATATGCATGTCACAGGTTGTTAATGAGTCTTTCTCCAAACCTGATGCCATATTCTTCTTTATATAGTCCAGTTTTTCGGATTTCTTATTCAATCATACATATGATTGAATAAGTAAGGTGAAAGGATTCAACTCTGCTGCACACCTTTTCCAATTTTTAAATGATGCAGTATCCCCTTGTACTGTTCAAATGATTGCCTCTTGATCTATGTACAGTTACACATGAGCACAATTAGGTGTTCAGGAATTTCCATTATTCTTAATGTTATTCACAATTTATTGTGATTTACACAGTTGAATACCTTTGAGTAGTCAATATAACAGGCGTTATATCTTTCTGGTATTCTCTGCTTTCAGCTAAGATCCATCTGATATCACCAGTGATACTCCTTGTTCCACATTCTCTTTGAATCCCACTTGAACTTCTGGTGGTTCCCTGTTGATGTGTGGCTATAGTCATTTTAAATTATCTTCAGCAGAATTTTGCTAGTACGTGATATTAATGATATTGTTCAATAATTTTCAAATTCCACTGGATCACCTTTCTTTGGAATGGGCACAAATATGGATCTCTGCCAGTCAGTTGGCCAGGTAGCTGATTTCCAAATTTCTTAACATAGATGAGTTAGCTCTTCTAGTGTTGCATCCTTTTGCTGAAGTATCTCAATTGGTATTCCATCAGTTCTTGGAACCTTGTTTTTCACCATTGCCTTTAGTGAAGCTTGAACTTCTTCCTTTAGTACCAGTGGTTCTTGATCATAAACTACCTCCTGGAACGGTTGAACACTGACCAGTTTTTTTTTTTTTTTTTTTGGTACTGTGAATCTGTATATTCAGATTTTTAGCCATAACATAAAACTTCAGTAACACAGTAACGTTCAGTAACACAACTCAAGACTTGAATTTTTTTCTTAAGTTCTTTCAGCTTGAGAAATGTTGAGTGTGTTCTTCCCTTTTGGTTTTCTAACTCCAGGTCTTTGCACATTTCATCATTACACTTTACTCTGTCTTCTCGAACTGCTCTTTGAAATCTTCTGTTCAGGTCTTTTATGTGATTGTTTCTTCATTTGTTTTAGCTACTCTATGTTCAAGAGCAAGTTTCAGAGCCTCCTCTGACATCCATTTTGGCCTTTTCTTTCTTTCTTGTCTTTTTAATGACCTTTAGCTTTCTTCATGTATGATGTCCTTGATGTCATCCCATAACTCATCTGATCTTTAGTCATTAGTGTTCAGTGTGTCAAATCTATTCTTGAGATGGTTTCTAAATTCTGGTGGAATATACTCAAGGTCATACTTTGGCTTTCTTGGACTTGTTTTAGTTTTCTTCAGCTTCATCTTGAACTTGCATATGAGCAATTGATGGTTTGTTCTACAGTCAGCCCTTGGCCTTGCTCTGACTGAGCTTCTCAATCATCTCTTTCCACAGATATAGCTGATTTGATTCCTGTGTAATACTTCTGGTGAAGTCCATATGTACAGTCATAAATTGTGTTGTTGAAAAAAAGTATTTCCATTGATTCAGTCATTGGCCTTACGGAATTCTATCATGTGATCTCTGGCATTGTTTCTATCACCAAGGCCATGTTTTCCAACTACTGGCCCTTCTTTGTTTCTTGCTTTCACATTCCAATCACTAGTAATTATCAATGCATCTTGATTACACATTCGATAGTTTTCAGAGTGCAGTGGGTTGTAAACATCTTTAGTTTCATCATCTTTGGCATTTGTGGTTGGTGTGTAAATTTGAATAATAGTCACATTAACTGGTCTTCCTGATAAGTGTATGGATGTTAAACTATCACTGATCATTTTGTATTTCAGGATAGATTCAAAATGTTATTGTTAATGATGAATGCTGCTCTGTTCCTCTTCAGTTTTTTTCCTGGCCTGGTGACCATATGACTGTCTGATTCAAAATGGCCAATACCAATCCATTTCAACTCACTAATACCTAGAATACTGATCTTCAAGCCTTCCATTTCATTTTTGATGACTTCCAATTTTCCTGATTCATACTTTATACATTCCAAATTCTGATTACTACTGAATGTTTGCAGCTGTTACTTCTTATTTTCAGTCATGCTACATCAGCAAATGAAGGTCCCAAAGGCTTTACTCCATCCGTGTCATTGAGGTTGGCTCTACTTTGAGAAGGCAGCTTTCCCCCAGTCTTATTTAAGTGCCTTTCAACCTGAGGGGCTCATCTTCCAGCACTATATCGGACAAGTTCTGTTGTTATCCATAAGCTTTTCATTGGCTAATTTTCAGTAGATCATCAGGCCTTTCTTCCTACTTTGTATCAGTCTGGAAGCTCTGCTGAAATCTGTACACCATGGAAGACTCTGCTGGTATTTGAAATATCTGGGAATAACTTCCAGCATCATCACAACACACAAGTATAACTTACATATAGTAAAATTCGTGCCTTTTGAGTGCACAGTTCTATGAATTTTGACTTGCATAACCACTACCACAATCAACTTATAGAATATTCCCATCACCTCCAATAGTCCCCCTGTGCCCCTTTGTAGTCAATCCCTCCACTCCCACCCCTACCCCAGGCCCTGAAAACAAATGATCTATTCTCTATCACTATAGTAGGAATCCTTTTATGTATGTTTTTTTTTTTTTTAACTTAACACAATACCATTCAGATTTATCCAAGCTGTTTTGTGTTTATCAGTAGTTTGTTCATTTTAGTTGCTAAGTAGCATTCCATTGTATGGATATACTACAGTTCTTTTTTCCATTCAATAGTATGGTTTCTAGTTTGGAGCAATTAAAAATAAAGCCGCTCTAAACATTGACATACAGTTTTCGTGTAGACATACTTTTTCATTCCTCCTGGATAAATAGCTGAGGCATTATTAATACCAAAGTGGTCTTTTGGAAGCCAAGTTGTACAATACCACATACCAGAAATATCTGTGACATGTTGAAGAGATAGCATGTGGAGGAGTGCAATGAGAGATGGTTAGTTTCCTTAGATGACATTGGCACAAGCTCTTCCAAGTATCAGTACAGCTATTGCCTTATCATTCTTTTTCAAGAACTACTTGTAAAGAACAATCTCTATGGTCCTTTGGGACACAGTCTTCTCACCCTCTTCCCAGTAGCGGAACTAGACTGAGGAGGAGAGGGAATCGTGTGTGGTTTAGCCCTTGACTAGACAGATTAAGCTCAAGGTTATAGTCCATTTCTAAGGTGCCCTCTAGACTTGTAGATTTACTTCTGTTTTGTCTTTAGTGCTGAACCCTCTGAGATAACAAGCACACCATCTCCAATCCTGTGTGCTTTGAAGACCCGTCCCTGAAGAAGCTGAGGAAAAGGTTTTTTTTGTCTCTCTTTTGGAAAAACTCCCACTAGCTGCTGAGACCTTGCTCCCTGTTTCTATTATAGACTGAAATTCTCTCATTAGAATCACCGATATAACAAAGCTTCACTGCTTCTTTCCATGTAGCCTCTGCTTCAGCAGTGCTCACCACTTGTAGTCCCCTAAATATGCTCTGTCCCTTCCTGCCTCAGGGCCTTTGCACGTGTCCTTTCTTGCCTCAGTGCCCTGCTCCCTGTGCTTTCCTGTTGTTGTTGAACTGGAGGACCCTACTCTTTCTTTGTGAAGTAAAGCTGCTGCATTCATATAGTGTTCTGAATATACTGCTACGACTGATTTATCACATTAATTTACACAGATTATAAGTATATTTTCATGGGTTATCTCTTCCTCTCTGCTGGAGCCTGTATCTTCTTTTATTCTTTGTATATTTGTATTTCGAAGGTCTAGCTAGTTCCTTGGGAAATGAGTGACAGATGGAGCACCAGCTGCTGTGGGTGTTGGGGAACTGGGGAGGGGGCTCTTGAGATTTTTCTCTAGTTCACCCTGCTTCCCTCAAAAGGAAATCAGCAATTATGTGGGTGGGTTGACACCAACGAAGGAACAGGAGTCCTGGCTAGAAAAACAGGAGAAAATGGGTTTGAGGCATGGAAGGGGCACTGGCTGAGTCAGAGTTCTAGCTCTGCTGCCTTAGACAGGCCATCCACCTCCCATGGGATGTGCTAATACAATGAAACAAACAACTTGGACCAGGTGATCTCTCTGTCTCTAGACCAGTTGTGTGCATAAGTGCATGTGTGTATGTGTGTGTGTGTGTGTGTGAGAGAGAGAGAGAGACAGAGGGAGAAAGGTGGAGCTCTGACAGGGCTAAAGTGGCCTCAAACCTTAGATTATGCCCCTTGGCATCACTTTGCCATTCTATAAAAAGACAAGATTCAGCAGAAAAATGACTTGACCAAGGTGTCGGATTAGTTAGTTCAACAACAATGCTGGCCCAAGAGCTGACATCTTCTGATTTCTCATTAGAGATTTATAACTTTACTATGAATTGCTGAGCTAAGGAGGGAGGTTAGAGGATGCTTTAAGGAAGGTAAGGAAAGAAGAGAAAAGAGAGAAACCAAACCCACTGCTGTTGAGTCGATTCAGACTCATAGCAACTCTATAGAAGGGAGTAGAGTTGCCCCACAGGGTTTTCAAGGCCATAAATCTTTATGGAAGCAGACTGCCACATCTTTCTCCTGCAGAGTGGCTCGTGAGTTGCTACTACTGACATTTTGGTTAGCAGTTGAGAGCTTTAACCACTGTGCCACGAGGGCTCCTTTTAGAGAAAGGAGAAAGGTGCTTAAAGGGAAATTACGAAGTCTAATTATAGACTAGGCCATTTCAAACTTTTTCTTCAGTGGGGCATGATGGTGCCCGCCTTAGTTATCTAGTGCTGTTGTATCAGAAATAACAAGTAGATGACTTTAACAAACAGAAGTTAATTCTCTCACAGTCTAGTAGGCTAGAAGTACAAATTCAGGGTGTCAGCTCCAGGAGGAGGCTTTGTCTCTTGGCACTGGAGGAAGGTCTTGTCATCTATCCTCTCCTGGACTAGGAGCTTCTCCAAGCAAGAACCCCAGGTCCAAATGATGTGCTCTGCTCCCAGCACTGCATTCTTGGTGATATGAGGTCCCCCTGTCTCTCTGCTCACGTCTCTCTTTTATATCTCAAAAGAGATCGGCTCAAGACACAATCCAATCTTGTAGATTGAGTCCTGCCTCATTAACATAACTGCCACCTATCATAGAGGTAGGATTTACAACACATAGGAAAATCACATCAGATGACAAAATGGTGGACAATCACACAATACGGAGAATCATGGCCTAGCCAAATTGATACACATATTTTTGGGGGACACAATTCAATCCATGACAGTGCCTTACTGCTTTGAGCAGAAAATTTCTATTTTTTTAAAAAAATGTAATTATTGGGAAGAAATTCTTATTAATAATTAGGTTGCTCTCCACTCTACCACTTCATGTAGAAGGAAAGAACTTTTGCTTTGTATTTTTATGCAGCACTGGGAGGCTTGTAAGACATGATAAATTGTGCAGGACTTTTGGAGGCTGATGATGTCTCGCTGGCACCTCTTGGAGCTTTGTGAGTGATGGTATGCAAACCTACCATGAAACAAGTCCCTCCCACAGACATAGATGCTGACATTTTAATCATCTCCTTGGATTCCAAGGTTACCACTCCAACATGTCACCAAAAAACAAAACAAAACAAAAACCAAAGCCACTGCTGTCAATTCTGATTAATAGTGACCATATAGGACAGAGTAGAACTGCCCCATAGGGTTTCGAAGGAGCAGATAGTGGATTTGAACTGATGAATTTTCAGTTATCAGCCTAAGGTCATGTGACAAGAATTAGCTTGAGCTGAAAAAAGTTTGAGGGGGCGGGGCCAAGATGGCAGAGTAGTCAGATGCTTCCAGTGGACCCTCTTACAACAAAGACCTGAAAAAACAAGTGACTAGATTATATATGACAATCTAGGAGCCCTGAACATCAAAGGCAAAGTTGAGGAATCAGACTGAGTGGCAGTGGGAGGGAGAGATGGTTCTGAAGCAGCAAGGAGTTGCCAGACCTGACCTGGTGGGAGCTGGGGCCCTTCAGCCCAGATCAGCTCAGAGGTGAGTGGTGAGGCAAGCAGCAGGGCTCAGGAGGCGTTTTCCACATCGAGAGAAATCCAGTGGCACAGAACCTATTCGGCCATCCAGAACAAGCAAGAAGCAGCCCTCAACTGGTGAAAGTTAAGTATTTGTGTCTGGCCTAACATGTGGATCAAAAACACCCCTCTTGGGGAAAAACTTCTCTCCCACTTACCTCCCTGCTCCCTGCTCTGGTGGCTCCACCAGTGCCACCTAGCCACCTGCAAGAGGAGCCCATGAATAAGAGGGGCCCCCCAGTCCTTACAGCCAACTGCATTAGGTGCTCATAGTCTGGCAGCAAAATGCACCCACCTATGTGCTGTATGGAACAGGGATATGCTTTCCTCCTGGACACTCAGGAGTGGTTATCAACCTCCTGCCTTGCTCGGCATGTGTCCCCCTGCTGCAGCCAGATGCCTGTGCCTACACCAATCACCTATGCCTGTCTAGAACTGTAAATGAGAGTCTGCACCACACACTTGGTGGCCAACTACCTGGACACCTGAGCTGAATCCATACAGGAGGAGTGAGCAGACTTCTGGGCTCACATACCTAGTGGCAGTTCTGGCCACCTGGTGGCAGGGCATTAGAGCTTCAGGGGCACCAGTGATCAGGCTAGCTCACACGAGCAGCCTACTTGGGCATATCAAAACAAGAAGCTAGGACACAGTAAGCAAAAACACAAAATAAATAAATATAATAACATATTGATGGCTCGGAGACAACAGTCAATATCAATCACAAAAGAGGCAGACAATGATGGCTTCAGCAAGCTCCAAAAATAAAGACGATAGAAATTTTCTAGAAGAAGAAAATTTCTTGGAATTACCAGAGGCAGAATACGAAAGATTAATCTACAGAACTCTTCAAGAGATCGAGAAGGAAACTATGTAAAACGCAGAAGACAAAATAGAGGAACTTATAAAGATTAGAGAAGAGCATAATGACAAATTTAACAGGCTGCAAGAATCCATAGAGAGACAGCAATCAGAAATCCAGAAGATTAACAATAAAATTTCAGAATTAGACAACTCAGTAGAAAGTCATAGGAGCAGAATTGAGGCAATGGAGGTCAGAATTAGTGAGATTGAAAATAAAGCACTAGACACCAACATATTTTTGGAAAAATCAGATAAAAGGATTAAAAAAATGAAGAAAACCTAAGAATTATGTGGGACTCTATCAAGAAGAATAACCTATGAGTGATTGAAGTACCAGAAGGGGGCAGGGGATAACAGAAAATACAGAGAGAATTGTTGAACATTTGTTGGCGGAAAACTTCCCTGATATCGTGAAAGATGACAAGATATCTATCCAAGATGCTCATTGAACCCCACATAAGGTAGATCCCCAAAGAAAGTCACCGAGACATATTGTAATCAAACTTGCCAAAACCAAAGATAAAGAGAGAATTTAAGAGCAGCTAGGGATAAACAAAAAGTCATGTACAAAGGAGAATCAATAAGACTAATTTCCAGCTACTCAGCAGAAACCATGCAGGCAAGAAGGCAATTGGTTGACACATAAAGCTTTGAAGAAAAAAAATTGCCAGCCAAGAATTGTATATCCAGCAAAACTGTCTCTCAAATATGCTGGCAAAATTAGGGTATTTCCAGATAAACAGAAGTTTAGGGAATTTGCAAAAACAAAACTAAAATTACAAGAAATAGTAAAGGGAGTCCTCTGGTTAGAAAATTAATAATATCAGATAACAACCCAAGACTAGAACACAGGACAGAGCAACCAGATATCAATCCAGATAGGAAAGTCACAAAAATAAATCAAAGCTAAAACACTGAAAATAGGGAAACAGAGATGTCAACAAACATGACAACATTAAAACAAAATAGAGAAACTAAAAAATGTAGAAATAGTTTTTCATATGGAGAGGAAGTCAAGGTGCTATAAAGAAATAAAAGACTGGTATAAACTTAAAAAATCGGGGTAAATCTTAAGGTAACCACAAAGGAAACTAAAAATCCTACACATCAAAATAAAAAACAAGAAAAATATAAGAATCAACAAACACAAAGTCAACAACAATGAAAAAGATAAAAGAAAAATACATAAACAAAAAAGACTCAGCACAGAAAATTAAGTGGAACAAAGAAACTGTGAATAACACACAAAAAAAGACATCAAAATGACAGCACTGAACTCATACCTATCAATAATTACACTGAATGTAAATGGACTAAATGCACCAATAAAGAGACAGAGAGTGGCAGATTGGATTAAAAAAAACACAGTCCATCTAGATGCTGCCTACAAAAGACACACCTTGGACTTAAAGACACAAACATACTAAAACTCAAAGGATGGAAAAAATATATCAAGCAAACAACACTCAAAAATGAGCAGAAGTGGCAATATTAATCTCTGACAAAATAGACTTTAAAATAAAATCCACCACAAAGGATAAGGAAGGACACTATATAATAATTAAAGGGTCAATACACCAGGAGGACACAACTATAATGAATATTTACACACCCAATGACAGGGCTCCAAAATACATAAAACAAACTCTAACAAAACTGAAAAAAGAGATAGACAGCTGCACAGTTGTAGTAAGAGACTTCAACACACCACTTTTGGTGAAGGACAGAACATCCAGAAAGAAGCGCAACAAAGACACAGAAGATCTAAATGCTACAGTCAAACAACTTGATCTCATAGACATATACTGAACATTCCACCCAACTTCAGCCAAGTATACTTTCTTTTCCAACACACATGTAACGTTCTCCAGAAAAGAGGACATATTAGGCCATAAAGCAAGCCTTAACAAAATCCAAAGCATTGAAATATTACAAAGCATCTTTTCTGACCATAAACCATAAAACTAGAAATCAATAACAGAAAAAGCAAGGAAAAACTGAATAACACCTTGCTCAGAAACTACTGGGTTATAGAAGAAATTAAGGATGGAATAAAGAAATTCATAGAATCAAATGAGAACAAAAACATATCCTACTAGAACCTTTGGGACATAGCAAAAGCAATGCGCAGAGGTCAGTTTATATAATAAATGCACACATCCAAAAAGAAGAAGGGGCCAAAATCAAAACATTAACCCTACAACTCAAACAAGCAGAAAGACAGCAGCAAAAGAAGCCCTCAGACACCAGTAGAAAGGAAATAATAAGAATTAGAACAGAATTAAATGAAATAGAGAATAGAAAAACAATTGGAAGAGTTAACAAGACCAAAAGCTGGTTCTTTGAAAAGATCAACAAAATTGATAACCCACTGGCCAAAATGACAAAAGAAAAACAGGAGACGAAGCAAATAACCCATATAAGAAATGAGATGGGTGACATCACAACAGACCCAACTGAAATTAAAAGAATCATAACAGAATGCTATGAAAAATTGCACTCTAACAAATTTGAAAACTTAGAGGAAATGGACAAATTTCTAGAAACTCACTGCCTACTTAAACTAACACAAACAGAGGTAGAACAACTAAATAAACCCATAACAATAGAAGAGATTGAAAAGGTAATTTAAAAACTCCCAACAAAAAAAAAACCCCGGCCCAGATGGCTTCACTGGAGAATTCTACCAAACTTTCAGAGAAGAGTTAACACCACTTTATTTCAGAGCATAGAAAAGGATGGAATACTCCCAAACTCATTCTATGAAGCCAGCATAACCCTGATACCAAAACCAGGTAAAGACAGCAAAAAAAAAAAAAAAAAAAAAGAAAGAAAGAAAAGAAAATTACAGACCAATAGCCCTCATGAACATTGATGCAAAAATCTTCAACAAAATTCTGGCCAATAGAATTCAGCAACATATCAAAATAAATAAATAAATAAATAAAATAACTCACCATGATCAAGTGGGATTTCTACCAGGTATGCAAGGATGGTTCAACATTAGAAAAACAATTGATGTAATTCCTCACTTAATAAAACAAAAGACAAGAACCACATGATCTTATCAATTGATGCAGAAAAGGCATTTGACAAAGTCTGACACCCATTCATGGTAAAACTCTCAACAAAATACAAATAGAAGGGAAATTCCATGACATAATTAAGGGCATTTATACAAAGCCAACAGCCAACATCACCCTAAATGGAGAGAGTTTGAAAGCATTCCCCTTGAGAATGGGAAACAGACAAGGATGCTCTTTATCACCACTTTTATTCAACATTGTGCTAGAGGTCGTAGCCAGAGCAATTAGGCTAGAAAAAGAAATAAAGCACATCCAAACTGGTAGGGAAGAAGTCAAAGTATCTCTATTTGCAGATGATATGATCTTACACACAGAAAACCCCAAAGAATCCACAAGAAAACTACTGGAACTAATAGAAGATTTCAGGAAGGTATCAAGATACCAGATAAACATACAAAATTCAGTTGGAGTCCTTTACACCAACAAAGAGAACTTTGAAGAAGAAATCACCAAATCAATACCATTGACAATAGCCCCCAAGAAGATAAAATACTTAGGAATAAATCTCACCAGAGTCATAAAAGACCTATACAATGAAAACTACAAGACACTACTGCAAGAAATCAAAAGAGACCTGCATAAGTGGAAAAACATACCTTGCTCATGCACAGCTGGACTTAACATTGTGAAAATGTCAATTCTACCCAAAGCGATCTACAGATACAATGCAATCCCGATCCAAATTCCAATGGCATTTTTTAATGAGATGGAGAAACAAATCACCAACTTCATAGGAAAGGGAAGAGGCCCCAAACAAGTAAAGCATTATTCAAGAAGAAGAACAAAGTGGGAGGCCTCACACTACCTGATTTTAGAACTATTATACCACCACAGTAGTCAAAACATCCTGGTACTGGTACAACAACAGATACGTAAACCAATGGAACAGAATTGAGAATCCAGACATAAATTCATCCACTTATGAGCAGCTGATAGTTCACAAAGGCCCGAAGTCTGTTAATTGGGGAAAAGACAGTCTCTTTAACAAATGGTGCTGGCATAACTGGATATCTGTCTGCAAAAAACTGAAACAAGACCCATACCTCACACCATGAACAAAAACTAACTTAAGATGGATCAAAGACCTCAATATAAAATTGAAAACTATAAAGATCATGGAAGAAAAAATAGGGATAAAACTAGGAGCCCTAATACGTGGCATAAACAGAATATGAATCATAAGTAACAATGCACAAGCACCGTAAGAGAGACTAGATAACTGGGAGCTCCTAAAAATCAAACACTTATGCTCATCAAAATACCACCAACAGAGTCAAAAGACAACCTACAGACCTGGAAAAAGTTTTTGGCTATGACAAATCCAGTCAGCATCTAATCTCTAAAATCTACAAGATATGGCAAAACCACAACAACAAAAAGACAAATAACCCAATTAAAAAATGGGCCAAGGATATGAACAGGCACTTCAGCAAAGAAGACATTCAGGTGGCTAACAGACACGTGAAGAAATGCTCACGATCATTAGCCATTGGAAAAATGCAAATCAAAACTACAGTGAGATACTATCTCACCCCAACAAGGCTAGCATTAATCCAAAAAACACAAAATAATACATACTGGAGAGGTTGTGGAGAGACTGGAACACTTACACTGTTGGTGGGAATGTAAAATGGTACAACCACTTTGGAAATCGATTTGGCACTTCCTTAAAAAGCTAGAAATAGAAGTACCGTATGATCCAGCAATCCCGCTCCTTGGAATACCTCCTAGAGAAATAAGAGCTCTCGCAAGAATACCTATATGCACAACCATGTTCATTGCAGCACTGTTCACGATAGCAAAAAGATGGAAACAACCTAGGTGCCCATCAATGGACGAATGGATAAACAAATTATGGTATATTCACACAATAGAATACTACGCAATGATAAAGAACAACGATGAAGCTGTGCAACATCTTATAACATGGAGGAATCTGGAGGTCATTGTGCTGAGTCAATTTAGTCAGTCACAGAAGGACAAATATTGTATAAGACCACTATTATAAGAACTCAAGAAAAGGTTTAAACACAGAAGAAAATATTCTTTGATGGTTACGGGGGTGGGGAGGGAGGGTAAGTGTTATTCACTAACCAGATAGTAGACAAGAATGATCTTAGGTGAAGGGAAGGACAGCACACACTACAGGGGAAGTCAGTACAACGGGACTAAACCAAAGCTAAGAAGTATCCTGAGTACAGTCAAACACTTCGAGGGACAGAGTAGCAGGGGTGGGGGTCTGGGGACCGAGCTTTCAGGGGACATCTAGGTCAACTGGCATAACAAAGCTCATTAAGAAAATGCTCTGCATCCTACTTTGATGAGTGGTGTCTGGGGTCTTAAAAGCTAGCAAGTGGCCATCTAAGATGCATCAATTCTTCCCAACCACCTGGAGTAAAGGAGAATGAAGAACACCAAAGATACAAGGAGAGTATTAGCCCCAGAGACAGAAAGAGCCACATAAAACAGAGACTTCATCAGCTTGAGACTGGAAGAAGTAGATGGTGCCCGGCTACCACCAATGACCACCCTGACAAGGAACATAACAGAGAGTCCCTGATGGAGCAGGGGAAGAGTGGGGTGCAGGACTAAAATTCTAGTAAAAAGACCAGACTTAATGGTCTGATGGAGACTGGAAGAACCCCAGAAAGCATGGCCTCAGAACTCTCTGTCAACCCAGAACTAAAACAATTTCCGAGGTCAACTCTTCTGACAAAGATTGCACTGGACTGTGGGACATAAAATGATACTTGTGAAGAGTGTGCTTAGCTCAGGTAGATACATGATACTAAATGGGCGGCTTCTGTCCGGAGGTGAGATGAAAATGCAGAGAGGGTTAGGAGCTGGTTGAATGGACAAGAGAAATCATGGGTGGAAAGGAGGAATGTGCTGTCACAGTATAGCCAGAGCAATTAGGGTCACATAACAGCGTATGTATAACTTTTTGTATGAGAGACTAACTTGAATTGTAAACTTTCACTTAAACTACAACAATAAGAAAAAAGTTTGAAAGGGTTAGTTAGATTCAGCACAATTTAGGATGAGAGCATGCAGCAGTATGCAAGATATGGCTGTAAACTGGTAACAGCATCCAGAAATGTTGAGTTGCCCTTTTGCACGTATGCTCAAATAAATTTGGAACTGTAAAGGTTTAAAAAACAATGCACCCAAAGCAAACAAAACAACAACTGCAAAAAACAAGCAAACAAACCAGTTGCTGTTGAATTGATTCTGACTCATGGCAACCCCGCGTGTTGCAGAGTAGAACTGAGCACCATAAAGTTTTCATGGCTGTGATCTTTTAGAAGCAGATCGCCAGGCCTTTTCTTTCCAGTCACCTCTGGGTGGGTTTGAACCACCAACCTCTCGGTTAGAAGCTGAGTGCTTAACCACTCGGGACACCAAGGAACCCACCCAAAGTAGACTTTAAGTGAAAACTTAAACTGGATATTTTAATTGGATATGCATGATGATCTCAGCTAATTGCATTTTCAAAAGCATTATTTAATGTGTAGGAAAAGGAAATGGAAAAGCAGGAAATAAATTATTTTTTATAGTAGGTCTGAGTTTCAGATTGGTCCTGATCATAATGGAAATCTCCCTGTTGAAGATTTTTCTGTTGTTCAGATGGGTGGCCGTGAAGAAAAGCGCTTAGTGAGTTTGAGGGGAATCAATACACGTATAATTTTGCAAGCAAAGGTAGAATCTGCAGAAATAAATATTTCCACTCAATAATGATCAGAAAACCAGAACTCTTGAAGCTTTGATCACCAGAGTAAAATACCCAAAGACACTTCTGGAAGTCATCTTTGATTTCTTTTAAGTGGAAATGATTGAGATAGTTAAACTATGATGCAATCACAGATTTCTGTATCTTGAAAACCTGTTATTACTGCACATCGTTAAAGGTAAATGCGATTAGTAAATTATTCCAAGGGTTATTAGTGGTGATTCTTCATGTGATTCTGCATGCTGTATACATAATAGGTACAGAATCAACACTTGCTGTTCAGTAAGGAGATGTTAAATACTTTTCAATGGAAAATTGCATTAGCCTTCTCATTTGTTTTCCAACTACCTCTTTCCCCCCAGCTCCAATCTATCACTCACTTTGGAGCCAGATAAAACTTTGCACGGAGTCTCTGATGACATTTCTCCCTTTCTTGGAAATGTTCAAGGATACCTCACTTTCCACTGAATTAAGAACAAACTTCTCAGCCTATGCCTATGTTTTTCTCTAATGTTATTTCCCGCCATTCTCCAGCATGCAAGGATAAGGGATTTCCCTTTGAGCTCTTTCCTATTTCCCACCTTTGCTCATTCTTTCTCCCTTACCTGTTATGCTTTTCCAATTTATTTTACGTGCCAATATTCAACAATCATCTCAAAATTCTTGCCTTCTCTGAAGCCTTTCTTATTTCCACACAATGGAATCACTCTCTACTTCTGATACAGCATATGAAGATTGGGTTATCTGTATAATATATATGGGCTTTTAAATATTAGTATAGCTGTCTTTAAGGAGCGCTAGTGGTTTGAACTCACCAGCTGCTTTGCAGTAGAAAGACGTGGCAGTCTGCTTCCATAAAGATTCCAGCTTGGAAACCCTATTGGGGGAGTTCTAACACTGTCCTATAAGGTCGCTATGAGTTGGAATCAACTGTGTGGCAACAGGTTTGATTTTTTTGGTTTATAGTTTTCCTCACTCTATTGTAAGGTTCTCAAGTACTATACTTATGATATATTAATATTTATGTCCCATACAACAGCTAGCATTGTGCCTTACAAATAATAGATGCTTAGTAAATGTTTAATTAATTGTTACCTGAAGGATTACACAGTTGTTATGGAAAGGCTGGCCCCAGTCAGCTATTAACCTACCTGAATGTAATCATCAACTTTCCGGTTATGTTACCAAACTGAAAAATAAGCAAGTGACTTTATAATCTGGGACCTATGTTCTATATAGCAACTTTTCCTGGAATAGGCTCAGGTAAAAAAATATACTTGTTTTCTTGCTACTGTACATGGGAGATCTCTTCAAAGGCGTGGTGAAGCCAGAGCTGAACAACCTCCAAGAGCTCTCATGGTGTGGGATTCTACCAATTTCTTTGGGATAAAAAGGATTTTATTTCAGACAATGTTTCCAACTCCTTTAAGTCTGGAGTATTTGATGGGGGTTTTGTACAGGTTCTGATTTGCTGTGACTAGTGAAGACTGCACAGAATCAGGACTGGCGTCTTGGGATTGGCAGGTCTAGTGCAAGATGAGTGGCCTTAGGAGTCAGGTCCTTAGAATACTTTAGGAGATCCAAACTTTGCCTCATTAGATGTAATTTGGACCCTGATTTCGTTCAGTAAAGTTGCTTACAACCAACACACATGAGAAAACAGCAAAAAATAAATAGGAGAGAAAAATGTTAAGACTAGGGCAGAGGAAAGCTAAGACAGGGGTTGGAGGATGGCAGGAAGGGGAAAACCACAAGTGTATACAGTTATAGGTCTTTGTAGTTGTTAGAGTGGAACAACAAATTGGACTTTAAGCTTCCTGTCAGGCGAAGTGAAAACAAAAGTTGGCCTAGGACATACTTTTTAATGTCTAAGAAGAATAATCATACCAGTTTTCCATGAGAAACAAATATTTCCCTAGGCTAAAATCTAACAAATTGCTTATGTAGTAGTGCTTCCCCGAAGGGCAGTGGAGGACCACAGGAAGCTGGGTGATTCTAGTAGCATTCCTGAGTAAATGACAGAGGCAAAATTCTATCCAAGACCTATCTCAATGGCAAACATAACCCAGGACTGGTGTGTGTGCACTTTTTTTGAGGGATTAGCTTGATTTGAAGATAAAACCTGAAATGCTAAAAAGAATAGAAAGAGTATCTCTCTGAAAATTCTCTGTAAATAACTCCATCTTCAAGCAGGCTTTGGATCTGAGATGTAAAACATACAGTTCATGACTACATTTTTATGAGGCCAAGAAGTATTATTCATTGTTAATTTAAGGTACATTATTAATTGGCTCTTAATCACAAATTATCAACTTTAAGGGAGTAGTGGGAGCAAACAGATCAGAAGTGACGTGGGCTGGGCACTCCTGAGTTTATGGCTGGTATCCTGGGGAGTAGAGGGAATCTCCAAATTTGTAGCCAGCAGGTCATACGTGAGGGGAGCCCTTGGACTCCTGATCTTACACTGGTATCCTGAAGGGGTAGTGGGAAACCCCTGGATTAATAGCCAGCAGGTCAGAAGTGAGGGTTTCATGGGGACCCACAAACTTTCAGCTGGCATCTGAGGTCTTGGGCAGATGTGGCAGTCTGGATGGCTGTGTTCTTTAACTTGTGGGGTCAGATCTAGCTCCAGGTAGTTAGGGTCAGAGGAATAAGTGCTGCATGTGCAGCAAGTGTCAGAAAAGAGGGGAACAGAATTGATACTAAATTGATTTGGATTGATCACAGTTTGGTGTCAGAGAAATGGGGTTTTGACTTTTCTCCTCGCATGTGTCTTAGTCATCTAGTTCTGCTATAACAGAAATACCACAGGTGGATGGCTTTAACAAAGAGAAATTTATTCTTTCACAGTCCAGTAGGCTACAAGTCCAAATTCGGGCATCAGCTCCAGGGCAAGGCTTTCTCTCTCTGTTGGCTCTGGAGGAAGGTCCTTGTGATGCATCAGTCTTCCCTTGGTCTGGGAGGATCTCAGCACAGGAATCTCAGGTCCAAAGGACGCGCTCTGCTCCTGGTGCTGCTCTCTTGGTGGTAAGAGGTTCCCATGTGTCCCTGCTCACTTCTCTCTTTTATATCTCAAAAGAGATTGGCTTAAGACACTATCCAATCTTGTATACTTCATCAGTGTAACTGCTACTAATAATCCATCTTATTAGATCACAGTGATTGAATTTACAACACATAAGGAAATCATATCAGATTACAAAATGGTACACAATTATCTAATACTGGGAATCATGACCCAGCCAAGTTGACAGATATTTTGGGGGGACACAATTCAATCCATGACACCATGTTATAGGGATTATTACATTATGTTATTTAGGTGGAAAGTGTCTGGCGTTTAAGAGCGGCTAAGGGAAGACCCCAAGGTTACGGAGCCAGAAATAAGAATATTTCAGATTCAAAGTTTTAAGAAGTCTCTTCTCCCACTCTCATGTCTTCTAATGACATATTTAAAATTTGATGAATAGTAGACAGGGAAGAGCAGACCATTCACTTGCCAGCCCTCCCGCTTTTCACCACCAGTCCATAAAAGCAGAACACAGAACAGGGCATCTAGTGTATTTTGGCACTTGAGGATTGAGTCTTTGAATTGGGGAATGAGGTAAAGAAACTTATATTCGGAAGAATGCTACAACCATTCTTAACAAAGAATGGAAGAACTTGATATATCAGTTAGGATTTGGATTCAACTGTAAGTATCAAATACCAGAAATAATTGTCTTAACCAAGATAGAAGCAACTTCTTTCTCATGTGCAGTGAACACCCAAGAATAGGCCATCCAAGGCTTGTAGAGCAGATCCATGGTATCATCTGGGTCCTAGTATTCTTTCTCTTTCACCAGTCTTACTACTGGCTGATAGCCACTATATCAAGCCATGAACTGAGATGGCTGTTAGAACTCCAGCCATCACATCTGATTCAGGTAGGCAGCAGGAGGAGCTGGGGAAGGGTGAAAGGCTACTCACCTCTCCTTTATAAGAAGCCTTTCCAGTTGAGCCATATAAGGCTTTGAGTTGCATCACATTGTCCTGGAGCTTAGGAGCCCTGGTGGTGCAGTGGTTGAGTGCTTGACTCTGTGGGTTTCTGGTTCCAACCCACTAGCTGCTCTGCAGAAGAAAGATGTTGCTGTCGGCTCCTGTATAGATTACAGCCTTGGAAACCATATGGGGAAGTTTTACTCTGTCTTACAGGGTTGCTATGAGTCAGAATTGACTCAACGACAATGGGTTTGGGTCCAGAGCTTGACGACAAGGCTGCAACCCATTGCTGTCCAGTCGATTCTGACTCATAGTGACCCTATAAGGATAGAGTAGAACTGCCCCACAGGGTTTCCAGGGAGCAGCTGGTAGATTCAAACTGTCAACCTTTTGGTTAGCAGACGAGACTGCAAGGGAGACTGGGAAATCAAGACTTTTTTCCTAGTGGCAGTGCCTGGCTAAAAATGGGAGTTCTGTTACTGAAGAAGGGGAAGATGGATATGGGTAGGCCATGAGAAGTCTTACTACAAATGATTTGGAATAAATGATTGTAATTAGAATTTCTACTTCCTGATGATTACTGATTGTGGTGCAATGGATCACTTTTGTCTAGCCTTTCTTACTGTGGTCTTGTAACTCCCACAAGTTTGGGTGGCACTGTGCAAATAAGGCAATTGTGGCCCACCAAGGGGATTGATCCATTTTTCCTTGAAAGAGAGCCAATTCAGGAGCACAGAGAGGATCCCACCACCACCAAGGAAGAACAGCCAGGAGTGGAGAGCTTGTCATTTGGACCCAGGATTCCTGCACTGAGAAGCTCCTAGAACAAAGAGATAGAGAGAGAGAGAACGAGAGAGAGAAATGGTGGCAGAGAAAAGACTGCAGGAGACGGTGTGCTGGGCTTCCTGGCCCATGGAGCGAGAAAGCTGAGTGCCTTTGGGCCATGGCTTACTGGGGGAGTGGGGTGCCTCGGGCACTTATTAAACCCCAGGCCCATTGCCGTTGAGTGGATTCTGACTCATAGTGACCCTATAGGACAGACTAGAACTGCCCCAGAGGGCTTCCTAGGAGCTGCTGGTTGATTCAAACTGCTGATCTTTTGGTTAGCAGCTGAGCTCTTAACCACTGAGCCACCAGGGCTCTGGGAGCTTATTGGCAGGAGCTAAAAGAGCTTTGTAATGGTTGCCCGAGCAGGGCAAAGGCCTAGGACCAGAGACAGGTGTGCCTGTGAACACAGCTGAAAAGAGGCTGTCCTGATGGAAGAATTGTATCCTGAGTGTTCCTGAGCCTGAATTGTAACCTGTTGCTTTCCTAATAAACCCCATAATCATGAGTATTGTCTGAGTTCTGTGTGGCTACTGCAATGAATTATTGAACCCCGCAGAGAAGCAGAGAGTGCCGTCGGAGGGACATTTGGTGTCAGAATTGGTAAAGATGGCAGAGACAGAAGGCAAGTCTGACCTCTGCCTCATAGGAATCAGCCTTGGGCTGTTGATCTTGATTCTCCTTCCCCCTTGTGAAGACAGAAGAGATAAGACTCCACCCTCACGCCATTTTTACACTGATCTAAGGCATATGTTTTTCAACTTGCTCTTCTTCATGGCTAGCTTAAATTGTTCTCACTTAGGTTATTCTTTCTGGGTTGCATTTACTCTTGACCTAGCTTAGATCTAAATAAATCTCATTTCATATGTTCTTAAAGGGAAAATAAAAAAAAAATTCTTGTCATTTCATTTCTTTTGTTCACTGTAACTATGGTTGATTAAAAACTCTTTCTCAAAGAGCTTGTAATGAATTTGGCTTTTAAATATCCTATTTGTTGCTTACCTAATATTTCTCCCTATTTTGCATTTATAGTCTTCACCATTTACTTTTATTTTGAAAATTCAGGATGGTTTCTAAGCTGACATGAATTTATAGCATTGTTTTCTTGTTTCTGGCATGAGTTTTTATGTAAGATTAAAACTACTTACATTCAAATTCTCCATGCCAAATTTAATTATGTCTTAATTCAGAACCACTTTAAAAAAGATGATAAGAAAGACAGCCACTTAGTTATTTTTGGTTTCTAAATTTTTCTCTGTGGCACAGGATTCCTGACCCTTTTGAAGTTAGACATAAAAGAAAATTCCATCCCGCAAATCATAAGCTAGATTAGGAACTATTTTGAAACCTTTTCCCCCTTTATTCTTCTTTCCTGTTATTCCTTTTTTCAGAATTCTTTCCATACTCTTCTTAAAGAAATCTTATGCCACATGACAATCCATTATGGATGCACAGACCTCTAGAATTTTCTACCACTTATCAAATATATTCAACTCTATTCGTTTATTATTCTTTTAAAGTTATTACTGAAAAATGTTTAATTTTGAATGTGTTGTTGTTTTGTTAGGCGCTGTTGAGTAACTTCTGACTCATAGTGACCCTGTGTACAATGGAATGAAATACTGCCTGGTCCTGCACCATTCTCACAGTTGTTATGTCTGAGCCCATTGTTGCAGCCACTATGTCAATCCATCTAATTGAGAAGCTTCTTCTTTTTCAGTGACCCTCTACTTTACCAAGCATAATGTCCTTTTCCAGGGACTGGTTCCTCCTGATAACACGTCCAAAGTATGTGAGAGGAAGTCTCGCCTTCCTTGCTTCTAAGGAGCATTCTGGTTGTACTTCTTCCAAGACAGATTTGTTCACTCTTCTGGCAGTCCATGGTATATTCAACATTCTTCACCAATGCTATAATTCTAAGGCATCAGTTCTTCTTTTGTCTTCCTTATTCATTGTCCAGCTTTTGTATGCATATGAGGCGATTGAAAAAACTACGGTTTGGGCCAGGTGCAGCTTAGTCCTCAAAATGTCATCTTTGCTTTCTAACACTTTAAAGAGGTCTTTTGCAACAGATTTGCTCAATGCAATGCGTCATTTGATTTCTTGACTGCTGTTTCCATGGGCGTTGATTGTGGATGCAAGTAAAATGAAATCTTTGACAATATCAATCTTTTTTCCATTTATTATGATATTGCTTACTGCTCCAATTTTGAGGATTTTTGTTTTCTTTATGTTGAGGTGTAATCCATACTGAAGGCTATAGTCTTTGATCTTCATCAGTAAGTGCTTCAAGTCCTCTTCCCTTTCAGCAAGCAATGTTGTGTCATCTGCATCGCAGGTTGTTAGTTGTTAATGAGTCTGCCTCTAATCCTAATGCCCCGTTCTTCTTCATATACTCCACATTCTCAGATGATTTGCTCAGCGTACAGACTGAATAAGTAGAGTGAGAAGATACAACCCTGATGAACACCTTTCCTGATTTTTTTTTTTTGTCATTGAAAGCTAGTCAGACTTTGCTTTATTTTTATTACATTACATCTTCATTTAATGGGATCTGGAAAAGTCTGCAAAACCAATAATATCAGTCAGCCAAAGTTAGATTTAATAGATTGTATGTATTGCATCTATAGCTTTTTTTCTTTTTCCTCTGCGTTTTTTTTTTTTTTTTTTAATTGTACTTTAGGTGAAGGCTTACAGAACAAATAGTTTCTCATGAAACAGTAGTACACATATTGTTTTATGACATTGGTTAACAACCCCACAACATGTCAACCCTCTAATTTCTCAGCTTTTTTTTGGTGAAAACACACATAGCCAAAGATACACCATTTCAAAAATTTCTACATGCACATTTCAGTGACATTGACTACGCTCTTCCAATTGTGCAGCTATTCTCACTTAACATGAAGGCTTACAGAACAAGACAGTTTCTCATTTAACAATTACTACTCATGCTGCCATATGACAATGGTTAACAATCTCACAACACATCAACAATATCCTTAATCAACCTTCGGTCCCCTATCACCAGCTTCCTTGTCCCCTTCTGCCTTCTGGCCCTTGTCACTGGACTACTGTACCTCATTAGTCCCATTTGGTTATATGGGGCTGTCCACTCCCAGGCTAAATGGTGAACCTTAGAGATAACTTCTACACTGAGCTAAAAAGGTGTCTGGGGCCATACTCCGGGGTTTCTTCAGTCTCCTTTAGGCCAATAAATCTGTTTTTTTTTTTTTTGTGAGTTAGAATTATGTTCTACATCCTTCTCCAGCTCTGTCCAGAACCCTCTGTTGTGATCCTGGTCAGAGCAGTCAGTGGTGGTAGCCGGGCACCATCTAGCTGTACTGGACTCAGTCCAGTGGAGGCCTTGGTAGCTGTGGACAATTAGTCCTTTGGACTAATCTTTTCCTTGTATCCTGTTCTCTTCATTCTCCCTTGCTCCCGAAGGGATGAGACCAGTGGAGTATCTTAGATGGCCGCTCACAGGCTTTTAAGACCCCAGACACTACTCACCAAGGTAAAATGTAGAACATTGTCTTTATAAGCTGTGTTATGCCAATTGAGCTAGATGTTCCCTGAGACCATGGTCCCCAGAGCCCTCCGCCCAGCAATTCAGTCCCTCAGGGAGTTTGGATGTGTCTGTGGGGCTTCCATGACCTTTCCTTGTACACGTTGTGCTAGTTTCTCCTGTATTGTGTACTGTCTCACCCTTCACCCAAGATACCACTTATCTACTGCCTATTTAGTATTTCCCCCCCACCCCTCCCATCCCTGGTAACCAACAAAGATTCTTACATTTTGTGTGTGAACTTTTTCATGGGTGTTTACAATAGAGGTCTCATACAATATTTGTCCTTTTGTGATTGACTTATTTCACTCAGCATAATGTCCTCCAGTTTCATCCATGTTATGAGATGGTTCACAGATTCATTGTTGTTCTTTCTTGTTGCATAGTACTCCATTGTCTGTATGTACCATAGTTTATTTATCCATTCATCTGTTGATGGGCATCTAGGTTGTTTCCATCATTTTGCTATTGTCAACAATGTTGCCATGAACATAGGTGTGCATATGTCTATTCGAGTGACGACTCTTATTTCTCTAGGATATATTCCTAGGAGTGGGACTGCTGGATCGAAAGGTATGTCCATTTCTAGCTTTTTGAGGAAGCGCCATATAATTTTCCAAAATGGTTGTATCATTTTGCATTCCCACCAGCAGTGCATAAGAGTTCCGATCTCCCCGCAGCCCCTATAACATTCGTTATTTCCAGTGCTTTTGATTCGTGCCAGTAATGCCGGGGTGAGATGGTATCTCATTGTGGTTTTAATTTGCATTTCTCTAATGGCTAGTGATCGTGAGCATTTCCTCATGTGTCTGTTGGCCATTTGAATGTCTTCTTTGGTGAGGTGTCTGTTCATTTCCTTTGCCCATTGTTTAATAGGATTATTTGTCTTTTTGTTGTAGAGGTGTTGGATTTTCTTGTAGATTATGGAGATTAGACCTTTGACTTGTACTGTCCAAAAATTTTTTCCCAGTCTCTAGGTTCTCTTTTTACTCTTTTGGGGAAGTCTGTTGAAGAGCATAGGTGTTTGATTTTTAGAAGATCCAAGTTATCTAGCTTATCTGTCAGGGTTTGTGTGTTGATAGTTATGGTTTGTATCCTGTTAATGCCGTGTATTAAGGCCTGTAGTGTTGGTCCTATTTTTTCTTCTATGAACTTTATAGTTTTTAGCTTTATATTCAGGTCTTTGATCCATTTTGAAGTAGGTTTTGTATATGGTGTGAGATATGGGTCCTGTCTCATTTTTTTGCAGATGGATATCCAGTTTTTCCAGCACCTTTTGTTAAAAAGACTGTCTTTTCTCCATTTAATGGACTTAGGGCCCTTGTCGAAGATCAGGTGACTGTAGGTGGATGGATTTACATCTGGGTTCTCAATTCTGTTCCATTGGTCAATGTATCTGTCGTTGTACCAGTACCAGGCTGTTTTGACTACTGTAGCTGTATAGTAGTTTCTGAAGTCAGGTACTGTGAGTCCTCCAACTTTGTTCTTCTTCAGTAGTGCTTTACTTATTCTGGGCTTCTTCCCTTTCCATATAAAGTTAATGATTAGTTTTTCCATCTCTTTGAAGACTGTTGTTGGTATTTGGATCGGGATTGTGTTGTATTTGTAAATAGCTTTGTGTAGAATTGTCATTTTCACAATGTTGAGTCTGCCAATCCATGAGCATGGTATGTTTTTCCATTTAGGTAGATCCCTTTGGGTTTCATGCAGTAGTGTTTTGTAGTTTTCTCTGTGTAGGTCTTTTACATCCCTGGTCAGATTTCTACCAAAGTATTTTATCTTTATAGGGACTATTATAAATGGTTTCCTGATTTCCTTTTCATCATTCTCCTTACTGGTGTATAGGAATCCAACTGATTTTTGAATGTTTATCTTTTATGCTGCTACTCTGCTGAATCTTTCTATTAGTTCCAGTAGATTTCTCGTGAAGTCTTTAGGGTTTTCTATGTATACTATCATATCATCTGCAAACAGGCACAGTTTAACTTCTTCATTACCAATTTGGATGCCCTTTATTTTTTTTCTTGCCTTATTGCTCTAGCTAGAACTTCCAGGACAATGTTAAATAGGAATGGTGATAAAGGGCATCCTTGTCTTCTTCCTGTTTTCAAGGGCAATGTTTTCAGCTTCTCCCCATTAAGAATGATGTTGGCCATTGGTTTTACATAGATGCCCTTTGTTATGTTCAGAAATTTCCCTTCTATAAGTATTTTATTGAGAGGTTTTATCAGGAATGGGTGTTGGAATCTGTCAAATGCCTTTTCTGTGTCAATCGAGATGATCATGTGATTCTTTTCTTTCCTTTTATTTATGTGGTGGATTACGTTGATTGATTTTCTAATGTTGAACCATCCTTGTATACCTGGTATGAATCCTACTTGGTCGTGGTGTATTATTTTTTTGATATGATACTGAATTCTGTTGGCTAGAATTTTGTTCAGAATTTTTGCCTAAATATTCATGAGAGATATTGGTCTGTAATTTTCTTTTTTTGTGACGTCTTTGCCTGGTTTTGGTATCTGTGTTATGCTGGCTTCATAGAATGAATTTGGAAGTGTTGCTTCCTCTTCTATGCTCTGAAATAGCTTGAGTAGTACTGGTAGAAACTCTTGGGTAAATGTTTTGTAGAATTCTCCAGTGAAGCCATCTGGGCCAGGGCTTTTTTTGGTTGGGAGGTTTTTTTTATTACTTTTTCAATCTCTTCTCTTGTTATGGGTCTGTTCAGATTTTCAACATCACGTTGTTGTAGTTTGGGTAGGCTGTGTGTTTCTAGAAATTTATCCATTTCCTCTAGGTTTTCAAATTTGTTGGAGTATAGGTTTTCATAATATTCTGTTATAATCCTTTTTATTTCAATTGGGTCAGTTGTAATGTCCCCCATTTCATTTCTTTTTTGGGTTATTTGTGTCCTCTGCTGTTTTTCTTTTGTCAGTCTGGCCAGTGGTTTGTTGATTTTGCTGATTCTTTCCAAGAACCAACTTTTGATTTTGTCGATTCTTTCTATTGTTTTTCTGTTCTCTATTTCATTTATTTCTGCTCTTATCTTTACTATTTCCTTTCTTCCAGTGGTTGTGGGCTTTTTTTGCTGTTCTCTTTCTATTTGTTTGAGTTCTGCAGTTAATGTTTTGATTTTGTCCCTTTCTTCTTTTTTGATATGTGCATCTATTGCTATAAATTGTCCTCTGAGGACTGCCTTTGCTGTGTCCCAAAGATTTTGGTATGATATGCTTTCATTCTCATTTGATTCTAGGAATTTTTAGATTCCATTTCTGATTTCTTCTGTTGCTCAGTGATGTGTAAGCAGGGTATTATTCAGTTTCCATGTAATTGATTTTTTTCCTTGCTCTTTCTATTGTTAATTTCTACCTTGATGGCATAGTGGTCAGAGAAGATACTTTGGATTATCTCAACGTTTTGGACCTTGTTGAGGATTGCTCTGTGGCCTAAGATGTGGTCTATTCTGGAGAACATTCCATGTGCATTGGAAAAGAATGTGTACTTTGCAGCGGTTGGATGGAGTGTTCTATATATGTCTATGAGGTCAAGTTGGCTGATCTTGCCCTTTCGGTCTTCTGTATCTTTGTTGAGTTTCTTCTTAGTTGCTCTGTCCTTTGCTGAGAGTGGTGTGTTGAATTCTCCTACTATTATTGTGGAACTGCCAATTTATCTTTTTAGTGCTGTTAGAGTTTGTTTTACGTATTTTGGAGCCCTGTCATTGGGTGCGTAGATGTTTATTATGGTTATGTCTTCATGATGGATCATCCCCTTAATCACGATATAGTGTCCGTCTTTGTCTTTTGTGGTAGATTTTGTTTTAAAGTCTATTTTATCTGAGATTAGAATTGCCACTCCTGCTCTTTTTTGGTAGTTGTTAGCTTGATATAATTTTTGCCAACCTTTGACTTTCAATAAATTCATATCTTTGTTTCTAAGGTGTGTCTCTTGTAGACAGCATATTGATGGATCCTGTTTTCTTATCCATTCTATCACTCTCCATCTCTTTATGGGTGCATTGAGTCCATTTACATTCAGTGTAATTATTGATAGATGTGAGTTTGTTGCTGTCATTTTGTGGTGCTTTTTTTTGTGGTGCTGAAGTTTTCTTTGGTCTTCCTATTCTCTTGTGCTGAGTCACTTTTGTTTGTGGAGTTTTTTTTTCATTTCTTTTGTTTCTGTAGGTTTTGTTTTTGCTGAGACTTTATGTTTTTCCTCTTTTTTTTTATGAGTATGTTTGTTAAGTTTTTTTGTGGTTACCATGAGTTTTACCCTTATCTTTCTAAGTTTGAAGCAGTCTACCATTACTTGGTATCACCTTGCTTTCCTCTCTATTAGAAGGATCTATGCCTATTCCATTTATTCCCTCTTTTATTGTTTTGATGTTGTAGTCATTTTCTGATTAACTGCTCTGATTCCCTGTTGTATTACTTTTGGTTTTGGATAGTCCTTGAGAGTTCATTTCCTAGATTGGTATCTGGCTGGTACGATCCTGAGTCATAGATTCTGCATGTGAGCTGAAGTTGGTTGTTCTCAGATCGAAGAACTCCCTTTTATAATTCTTGTAAGTTTGGTTTGACTTTTACATATTCCCTTAATTTCTGTTTATCTGGAAATGACCTAATTTCACCATCAAATTTGAATGAGAGTTTTGCAGGATATATTATTCTTGGCTGGCAATTTTTTTCTTTCAAGATTTTATATATGTCATCCCATTGCCTTCTTGCCTGCATGGTTTCTGCCAAATAATCTGAGCTTAGTCTTATTGTTTCTCCTGTGTACGCGACTTCTTGTTTTTCACGAGCTGCTCTCAGGATTCTTTGTTTGTCTTTGGTTTTGGTGAGTGTGATTATGATATGCTATGGCGATTTTCTTTTGTGGTCTATCCTATATGGGGTTCGTTGAGCTTCTTGGATGGCCAGCTTTTTATCTTTCATGATATTGGGGAAGTTTTCTGTCAGCAGTTCTTCAATGATCCTCTCTGTGTTTTCTGTTTTCTCCCCCTGTTCTGGAACTCCAATCACTCGAAAATTTTTACTTTTGATTGTATCCCACATAGCTCTCAGGGTCTCTTCATTTTTCTTTGTTCTTTTTTCTGAGTTTTCGTCAAACAGAGTTGTATCCAAGTGTTTGTCTTCAATACCACTCTTCCTTTCTTCCACCATTTCAAATCTGCTTCTCAGCCCATCTATGACACCGTCCATTTATGAAATCTTGTTGTTTATTTTTTGGATTTCTAATTGTTGTCTTTGTATAATTTCTAATTGTGAATTTATTTTGGCATTATGTCCCTGCATTATTTTCCTGAATCTTCCAATTTTTTGTCTGTATTTTCCATGAAGTAGTCTATTTTTTCCTCATGTTTGTCAGCTTTTTGCCTCAGCTCTTGGAGAATTCTGAGTATTAGAGATTTGAATTCACTGTCAGGTAGTTCTAGTGCATTTTCTTCAACAGGAGAATCATCTGATGTTGTATTTTGGATACCTACTGGAACCACCGTGTCCTGTTTTTGGAAATGTTTTGATATTGTCAGCTGTCCTAGGGGCATTCAGTAGTTATTTTTCTCGTTTATTGATTGTAGATTTGTTTGTTTCGTCCCTTTCTTTAAAAAAATTTGACTATGTCTGAGCAGGCGGACTGTGTGTTCTTTGTTTTTTGCTCGTCTGTGTGCTCAATACTTTTAGCCTCCTTCTCCAACTGGCAGGGTCAGTCACTCAGATATGGTACTGCAGGGCAGGCCTAGCTGAAGAGGAGTTACTGGAATGGGTTGTTTGTGGCACTTACTACAGTCACCCGAGCAGGCTGTAATCAGTGCAGGGCAGGTTCCAGTAGGCCGTGCCTGTGCTGCTTGGTGGTGTGATGTCATGCACACAGTGCAGGTAGGCAGGATGCAGTGGGGAGATTGTTATGTGTGGAGCTAAGATGGATGTGGGAGTCAGAAGAGAGGAACAGGAGCCAAAAACTTACAAACAAACAAAAAAGAATGCTAGGGGAGCTTGCTGTTGGAGTGGAGAGATGAGAGACTATGAAATGGAGAAAAACAGAAAGGGGAAGAGGAAGAAAAGAAAACAAAAGAATGAATAAATAAAAATCCAAAAGGTTAAATAACTGCAATGTTCCCAGGTTTCCTACCGGTGCATCTATGAAGTCTGGGGAAGTTGCTCTCAGGTGTTGCAGTACAGCCTGGCTAGAAGACATAGAGGTATACAACACCAGGTATTCTGGGAACAGAAAGAGAGGGAAGATATAGAGAGATGAGAAACTGAGTATTGAAGAAAGACAAAAAGGGAAAAAGAGGGAAAAGAAAACAAAATGAATTAAAAGAAAAAGAACAAGAAAACCCCCAAAAAACCAGGGGAAAAAAAAAAAAACAACAATAAATGAAATGCCCTCAGGGATCCCTCTGCTCGTCTGTGCAAACTGAGGGTGTAGTCTCCTTGCCACGCAGCACCACCTGGCCAGAAAGGGCTCCCAACTCAAGAAAAGTTAAAGAAAACAAACAAACAATTCAAAACAAACAAACAAAATCCTGGGATCCCACCAGCATGTCAGCCTAGACCGGGAAGCAGCTCCTCGCTCAAACAGAGCTCCATAGCCCCTCAGGAAGAGGCAAAGATGGCGCACGGAGCCACGTATTTGAAGGAAATGAGGGGGAGGTGGTGAGAGGTAAGGAAGAAATCAAAAGAAGCAGAAAAAAAGCAACACCAGCAGCCAACACATGGCACTCACAGAGCCAGCTAGTGTGGGCTGGTGGAATCCAAGCAGCCGGTGTTTCTTGGACAAGGGACTGTGTCCACAGGAAGCACAGGGGGAAGAGCATGGATGAAGAAGAGTAGGGAGTGGAAAGTGTATAACACAAATTACCGGAGCTCTACAGCCCCTCAGGAAGAAGCAAAGATGGCACACAGAGCCAGGTATTTGAGTGAAAGGTGGTGGAGGTGGTGAAAGGTAAGGAAGAAATCAAAAGAAGTGTAAAAAAGCAACACCAGCAGCCAAGAAATGGCACTCAGAGAGCTGGCCCATTTGGGTGTGTGGAATCTAAGCAGCCGGTGTTTCCTGGACAAGAGATTGTGGCCGTAGGAAGTAGAGGAGGCCGAGTGGGGGTGAAGAAAGGTGGGTGTTGGGAAAGCATACATCACAAATTACCGGTTGTTTTGTCTCCTGCTGGAAGCTCTGTGAAGCTGCTTTCTCATACCCCGTTTGTTGGTCTCCGATAGGGGTCCAAGATGGTGGATATGTGCTGAGTTAGCTGGTAGGGGACCTCTTTATGAATCTCTCCTCGCTCTCTGTTCTCTATAAGTTTTCTCACTCCATTTGGTGCTTGGCTGAGTTCTTTATCTCTTAATTTGATGGTTTAGGGTTTCAGGATTGTTGTTTTCTCTGTTTGGCTTAGTTTTTCAGATCTTTGCTGTGGAGGGATGGTGTGGTGCTTCTGCCTAGAGCGCCATTTTGCCGGAAGTCCCCGTTCCTGATTTTAAACCACTCAGTATCCTCTTGTTCTATTTGAATGACTGCTTCTTGGTCTATGTTCAGGTTCCTCATGAGCACTATTAAGTGTTCTGGAATTCCCATTCTTCACAATGTTATTCATAATTTCTTATTATCCACACAGTTGAATGCCTTTGCATAGTCAATAAAACACAAGTAAACATCTTTCTGGTATTCTCTGCTTTCAGCCAT
Source organism: Dugong dugon (assembly GCA_030035585.1). NCBI lineage: Eukaryota > Metazoa > Chordata > Mammalia > Sirenia > Dugongidae > Dugong > Dugong dugon. Next base: position 47,884,120 of record CM057480.1, on the reverse strand, counting down.
GATCCATCTGACATCATCAATGATATTTCTTGTTCAACACCCTCTTCTGAATCCAGCTTGAGTTTTTGGCAGTTCCCTGTGGATGTACTGCTGCAACCACTTTTGAATGATCTTCAGCAAAATTTTATCGTTTGTTATATTAATGATATTGTTCAATAATTTCTGCATTCTGTTGGATCACCTTTTTTCAGAATGGGTACAAATATGGATCTCTTCCAGTCAGTTGGCCAGGTAACTGTCTTCCAAATTTCTTGGCATGAAAAAGTGAGCACTTCCAGTGTTGCATCCATTTGTTGAAACATCTCAATTGATATTCTGTCAATTCCTGGAGCCTTGTTTTTCTCCAATGCCCTCAGTACATCTTGTACTTCTTCCTTCAGTACCATCGGTTCTTGATCATATGTTACCTCTGAAATGGTTGAACGTCGACCAGTTCTCTTTGTACTGTGACTTGGTTTATTCCTTCCATCTTCTTTTGATGCTTCCTGCATCTTTTAATATTTTTCCCGTAGAATCCTTCAATATTGCAACTCAAGGCTTGAATTTTTGTCTTCATTTCTTTCAGCTTAAGAAATGCCAAGTGTGTTCTTCCCTTTTGGTTTTCTATCTCCAGGTCTTTTCACATTTCATTACAATGCTTTATTTTGTCTTCTTGAGCCACTCTTTGAAATAATCTATTCAGTTCTTTTATGTGATCATTTCTTCTGTTCACTTTAGCTACTGTATGCTCAAGAGCATGTTTCAGCATCTTTTCTGACATATGTTTTGGTCTTTTGTTTCTTTCCTGTCTTGTGGGACATAATTCAATCCATGACAGTGGTTCAAACCCACCTAGCGGCACCATGGAAAAAAGGCCGGGCAATCTTCTCCCATAAAGATTACAGAAAATCCTATGGAGCTGTTCTACACTGTGACACATGGGGTCACCATAAATCAGAATCAACTCAGTAGCAACACATTTGGGTTTTGGTTTTCACAAAATGCCTGACCAATATGCTTCAAAGCTATCAAGGTCATGGATGACAAAGACTATGAAACTGTCATAGGCCAGAAGAGACTAAGGAGACTTGATGACTAAGTGCAATGTCTATCCTAGAACAGACAAAGGACATCAGTGGAAGAACTGGTGAAATCCAAATAAAATCTGGAGCTGAGTTACTGGTAATGTATCAATATTAATCTCTTAGTTTAAACAAATGTTCTATAGTTATGCAAGATGTTAATATTAGGGAAAACTGGATGAGGATGTATGTACGGGAACTCTCTCTCTACAATTTTCTATAAATACAATAAAATTTTCCCAAATTAAAAAAAAAAAAACTTTAAAAATCACCCATAATCCCATCACTCAAAAATTGCTGTTAATATTTTATAAAATGAGGTCAAACTATAATTTTTGCTATCTTTCTTTTTTATTTAACAACATATTTGAATATTATCCCATTGTTAGTACCAGCAAGAGACATCTTTCTGTTTCTAGTCACTTTGGTTCTTTGAGGTCTTTGGCTACTTAAAGGAAGGCAGTGACTGGCCGCAGAAGCTTAGGTTGTACTGGCCATATGACATCCACCATACCATGGGAGGCAGGCCCTGCCTGGACTTGAGTTAGGTCAAACCTCACTCCAAGAGAGAAGTCTTCACAAAGATTTCATAAGCTTTAATATATTTTCTACTCTCTGCATAATTGTGCCCCCTCCTAACACTCATAGAACAAGAAAGACATAAGGAAATGTTCCTGTTGTCTTCCTTCTTAATTCATGATTTAGGATGCCACCAATAGATTTGACATTGTATTTTGAAGGAAAAAACAAAACAAAACAGAACAAATGTCTACTATTTGCCAATTACTAAATGCTTTGTGTGCATTATCTTATGTAATCCTCAAAGCAGTCCTCTGAGGTAGGAAATAGTCTGATTCACGTTTCATACATACAGAGAGGTTAAGTAACTTTCCTGAGGACACAAAGCCACTACATAACAGAACTGTCAACTCAGGTAGCCTGGCTCTAGAGCTAGAACTTTGGATCACTGTACTCTGCTGTTTCTTTGAGGAACAGTTACCTAAATTGGGAATTTGGGGAGAAATCACCGACAGCATTCTAAGGCAATTAGTTTAAAACAGTGAAACAGCAACAAAAACCAAACAACCTTCTGCAATTATCTTGCCCTTGTCCTACTGAGCCATTCTGCCTGGAGTAGATAATGCCAGATAGGTAGGAGGATAATACCAGAAGGAGTAAACTAGGAAGTTCTCTGCCACCCTAAGTGTTGTTCTTACTCTATTTAATATTAAACCTCCGTGTGATTCATATTATTATTCAATGTCTGCCATAAACATTTTCCTACATCATTTCTGATGACATCAAAATGCTCCATCACATCAACGTAATAGACTCTAAATTTTTTTTCAAGTTCAGGAAAGGGAGTGTGGTAATCCCTTTAAAATGCTTTATAAACTATAAAATATGAAATATTATAATATATTTAAAAATTAGAATTATTTTATACATATATTCATATCCATCCATATAGTTATTTAATGCTAAAGCTAAACAAAAGTTAGATGCAATTTTCTCTTACCTTTGTTTCTGTCTTGCGCATTTCTTTGTGAGTAGAATTAAATTACGACCAAAAATAGAAATGCATTTGTTAGCACCTGGTACCATTGTTCTGAGAGAAAGATATATTTTTTTTCATGATGGCAAACGTTCCCCATACTGAGTATTATACAATTATATTTGCATGTTAAAAATGTGTGCACTGCTTTTTTATAATTAAAGATAAGATTAACTTGTGTGTTGAAATTTCCTCCTCCAACAACTTGAAACATTTTCATGTTAATTTTACTGAAAACAAGGTGAGAGTAATGGGTAATTATTTTCTGCTGACATCCTTTCCCATTAGACTGAAGGTACATTTTGGGACTGAGCTGTCAGTTTTGATTTCAACCTAGTTTTCATGTAGATTTGATGCATTGAGATTATTTTCCCATTATTGTTTAATATACGCTCTTTATGGGAGTAGAAGTAATTTTGGGCCATCCTGTCAATCATTTCCTCATAGTTTGTACACATATATGAGAAAGAAAGAAGTCTTGAGCCATTTGTTTCAAACAGTCTAACTTATTTACATGTACAAAAACCTTGGTTTTGTACCTTTGTTAGAACTGACCATGGCTTAAGTTAAATAATTAAATGAAAATCTGTATAGTGCTAATGTCATGGGCAGAAAAGTCATTTTATTTGTTTATACAAATGAATTTGTTCATTCATTTTTGATGCCATGCTTCTATGTATATTGCATTTACTGAATGGTATTTATCTAGGTATCTCGGAATAGAATGTCGGCAGATCTGATCTTTTCTTAAACTTCTTAAAAATTTGAGGTTAGGAGCACATGAAGAAATTCTAATTAATGTAATTATCAATTCATAAGGGGAACTTTCTCTATTTTTATTTCACACACTTAAGGTTAAATAACAATGTTTTCTAATCATTATTCATTCTTCAAATATTTATTATGTGCCTATTATATATAATAGGAAACCCTGGTGTTGTAGCAGTTAAGAGCTACGCTGCTAACCAAAAGGTCAGCAGTTTGAATCCACAAGGCCCTCCTTGGAAACCCTATAGGACAGTTCTACTCTGTCCTGTAGGATCACTATGAGATGGAATTGACTTGATGGCAATGTTTTGTTTTTTTTTTTAAATACATAATCACTCTGTTAGGTGGGAAGGGGCATACTAAAATGTATAATCTTTGGTCTCTGAGCTTCAGGCACCAACAATTCAACAGCCTGTAAAGGTATGTTTTGCCATTGTTTGATAAAGTTTAGGGAGCCAATGAATGCTTTTGATTAGGGACACCTCCTGGTCATCAACATGGTGATTTAAAAAATTTAATTAGTATGGTATATGGGCTATACTAGTGGAAAGGTCATAGACTGGGACACCTACTACGAGGTTATGACAGCAGTCCTGGGGTAAATTAAGGTAGTGACATTGAGATGGACAAGCAAAAAAGGAACAGATGTAGCTGAGAAGGAGAATCTAAACATCCTGGCAGCTGACTGGCTAACTCTGAAGGTTTGCAACTGAGTGAATTGATGAATTACTTTAGAGACATGGTCAAGTGGAAGGGAGGCTCTGGGTTGGAGTAAAGGTGGTAGTTATTTTGAACAGCCTGAATTTAGGAGCTGATGGGATATTCAGTAGACAGGTGGGCACACAGCCTGGGATATGGAGAGAGGATAGGGGAGGAGATACAGTTTCTGGAATCAGTTTCTTTTACGAAGAGTTTTTTAATTCAGTAGCTGTCTTTCTTTCTCCCACTAATTCTGCCATCATTCTGGGTAACACAGATATGCACATCAACAATGCATTCCCATACCCTGACATTTCAGTTCCTTCACTTCAAGGATCCTACTATCATTGTCATACTTAGTCCCTTTTATCAAACTCCCACTCCCTTTGACTCATCCTCTTAGCAAATGATCTTGCATCTTATTTCAGGTATACACACAGAAGCTATTTGTAGAGCTATTTGTAATAACATACGTTATTACCTCACTTTCCAATCCATCCACAGTTTTGCCTGTCTTCTACTTGCCACAATGGGTGGACTCTTGCTGCCATTATCTAAGGCCCTCTTAATGTACTGAATCTGGACTCTCTCACCCACTCAAGACATTGCTCCTGAGATTATACTCTGCTCTTTGGAGTTCCCACTTACATTAACATGCAACCATGTTGACTATCTCCCATCTTAAAAAAATAAAATTTCCACTTCCTTAATAAAACCAAAAAACCAAACCTCTTACCTAGAGTCAATTCTGACTCACAGTGACCCTACAGAGTGTTCAATATTTTCCATCTTCACTTCATAATCTCCTATTTTCTCTTTAATTCACTTCAATCATGCTTTTTTTCCCCCCACCCCTGTACTGAAACTGTTCCTGGCAACATTACCAGTGGCTTCCATCTTGCTAAATCCATTGGTCATTTCCAAGTTCTCTGCTTACCCAACCTGCAGCACATTTTTACATGATTAATTTCTCCCTTCTTCTGGAAGCACTTTTTTCACTTGGCTTCTGGGATACACAATATTCTGGTTGTTCTTCTCCCTCACTGGAAACTTTTTCTCAGGCTTTTTGCTGAGTTTTCCTCTTCTATAGACCCTATAGGACAGAGTAGACCTGCCCAATAGGTTTTCCAAGGAGTGCCTGGTGGATTTGAACTGCTGACCTTTTGGTTAGCAGCCATAGCTCATAACCACTATGCCACCAGGTTTTGAAGCAGTTCTACTCTGTAACACATGGGTCAGAATCTACTTGATGGCAATGGCTTTGGTTTACCTATACATTGGAGGCTTCTCATATAAGGCCCTTCCTTGTCTTATTTTTAAAGGTAATGCTCCTTTCTAACAATACCCAGAGCATCTCTATAAGTCTACCGCATCTATACTGAGACCCTCAAGGCCAATCTTAGAGAAAAGTCCATTTGTAGGCATTTGGGACTAACCTTGACTATTATTATTTTTCATACTGTGTGTTGTATTGGTTTCAAATGAACAGAAAGATGAATTGCAGCAAATAAGTACAGGTTCACCTCCTGTCACTGAATTCTGTCATTGAGTGGCCTGAAACTACTCAAGTTTTTCCAGCAGGGGTAATAGAAATAGGGCCAGCAGGCAAGGAGATGTGGTCTCTAATCCCAGTATTTTTTTTTTTTTTCACTGTATAAATGTATGTTTATTATCTCAGGAGCTGAGTGCTTTAAATACAATTTTAGCTTATAAGGAAAGGCAACTTGTCTTGGTTGAAAGAGGTCTAGACTGGAAGCCAGGATACCTGGTTCTGGCTTTGATTGACAGTACCTGGTTGTCTCTTGGGCCTCACTTTTCTCATCTAGAGAAGTGGGAGTTTGTAGTAGCTTGGGGCTTCTTCACCTGGTGTGTCAAGGGCTCTGTGACCCACCTGAGATTATTGGCAACATGTCATGTGACCATGCAGATTGCATTTTTCTAGGGAGAGAATCATTGATTCTGTTTGTTTAGGTTTGAGGTAGTCTAATCCCAGTATTTTTTGTAAACAGTAATAGGAACATGAGAGTGTCACCTAAGATCATAATCCTTGATACTCCAGCTTTGTTTTCAGAAGAACTGCAAATTATTGCAGAGGCTGGACAATGTCTCTGGCCCCTTCCTGCTCTAATATTATATGGTTCTTCTGTCTACCAAGATCCTCTAAAATGAGCCTTAGCCATAGTTGTCAGGTATTTTATTCTGCTACTTTATGTATAATGGAAACATGGGCAAATTATTTCCCTGTGAACCATTTAGCTTCTTCTTAGGGAGAATAATCTGCAGTCACACTGATTGAGCAATCCCATGTTGCTGGGTTCAAGAGCTGTGAGTTTGTTAGGGCTGATGCCCAAGAGTTAGACATGAGCATCTCTTCCCAGCTTGTTGTTCAGTCATGTCGTGCCATGTTGGTAGCTCTGGCCATGGAGGGAGTATTGACACAATGGAAATGCTACAAGTCAAGGCTTCTCTCTCCCCTCCCCTAACACCTAATTGTTAAACATTTACCAGCACACCATTTGATAAATGTGAATGGGTAGTCATGTCCATTATTAGATAAATAAACCAAAAAAAGTCTATGATTCATAAAAAATCCATGTATATAACCACCACCACCATCATCACTACTATCTTAACAAACGTGACTAAGAAGTTATTTACTAAAACATGGTTATTTACTTATTGGCTTAGTCATCTAGTGCTGCTATAACAGAAATACCACAAGTGGATGGCTTTAACAAAGAGAAGTTTATTCTCTCACAGTCCAGTAGGCTACAAGTCCAAATTCAGGGCATCAGCTCCAGAGGAATGCTTTCTCTGTCTGCTCTGGAGGAAGGTCCATGTCATCAATCTTCCCTTGGTCTGGGAGCTTCTCTGAGCAGGAACCTCAGGTCCAAAGGATGTGCTCTGCTTCCAGCACTGTTTTCTTGGTAGTATGAGGTTCTCATGTGTCTCTGCTCACTTCTCTCTTTTATATCTCAAAAGAGATTGGCTCAAGACACTACCCAATCTTGTAGATCTCATCAATATAACTACCATCTTATTATATCTTAGTGATTGAGTTTACAGCATATAAGGAAATCACATCAGATTACAGAATGGTACACAATCATACAACACTGGGAATCATGACCCAGCCAAATTGATAGACATATTTTTTGAGGGACATGATTCAATCCATGACACTTAGTAAATAACTAAATTATTTATTTTACATAAGTTGTTTAATACTGACAGCAGATCATGAAGGTATTATTATTGCTTCTGTTTTTATAGACAAGCAAAAAATACTATGAGAGATTAAATAACCTACTTCAGATCATATAGAAGCAAGGATGGCAAGACTTGTCTTATTTTGGATACTTCATCAAAAAAGACTAATCATTAGAAAAAGATATGTTGAGTAAAGTGGAGGGTCAGATAAAATGAAGGGAATCCTCCATGAGATGGACTGACACAATAGCTACAACAAAGGACTTGGATATACAAATGATTGTGAGGATGGCACAGGACCAGGCAATGCTTCGTTCTGTTGTACATAAGGTGGCCATGAGTTGGAGCTGACTTGATGGCACCTAAAAACAACAGATCATACCACTGCTAAGTGACAGAACTTGGACTCATACTCAGGTTTTTCTGATTCCAACTGTGAGGCTATGCTACCTATCACTTCCCAATACAAAATACACACACAGACACATTCATAACTCTATGCTCATTTATGGGTTTTAAAAAACTTTTCTGCTCTCATCTGGTAATCGTTTGTCTTTACAAAGTGCAAAACTGTGATAAGTACAAATATCACACAAGATAATTGTTTGGTCCCAGAAACATTTTTAAATTCTTTAGGTAATTTGAAAATGAGACTAAGGATCTTGGTGAATCAAAATCATCAGTAAGGCCCAGTGAGATGGAAAATGCACATACTTTTTGTTCTTAGAAAGCTTTATCTCTTCTTGCTAGTAAAACATCTGAAAAGGAAACTACCTAACCTAACATAGAGCACTTTGCCCTCAAAATAAGTTGCTTCTAAAAAAAGTGGTTACATAATTTTTGAATTGAAATTCCAAATCCACAGAAAAAAATGTTCCCAGCACTGCATTAGGCTTAGAGGAAAGTGTCCATTAGCTCTCAGAACATGCCAGGGAAGCTAATCTTGAGATAGCATGGAAGTCGCGGGGATATAACCACTATGACTTCGATCCACTATCCGAATGGTATTCTCGACAACATTATGTAAATGACCTTTAAAAAGTATTTTGGAGCGTGCAAACCTGACAACATTTATAGACTTCCAAATCTGAATATCTAATCAGATGAGAGGGAAATTAAGCTTTTCTGTATTTATTTCAACTAGAAGTGCACTTTTCTAATTTTTTCCTTGCATAAGAGTCTTCAAAGGGGGGGGGGGCAAGATGACAGAGTAGTCAGACGCTTCCGGTGGACCCTCTTACAACAAAGACCCAAAAAAAACAAGTGACTTGATTATATATGGTAATCTGGGAGCCCTGAACATCAAAGGCAGAGTTGAGGAACCAGACTGAGTGGCAGGGGAAGGAAGAGATGGTTCAGAAGCAGAGAGGAGTTGCTAACCTGACCCAATGAGAGCCTGAGCCCTTCAGGTCTGATCAGCTCGGGAGTGAGCAGTGAGGCAGGCAAGCAGCAGTGCTTGAGAGGCTTGTTTTCCCCACCATGAGAGACCCAGCGCCAGAGAGTCTACACGGCCACCCAGAACCAGTGAGAAGCAGCCCTGGATGGGTAAAAGATAAGTACTTGCGTATGGTCTACTGCGTAGATCAAAAACAAACCCCTTAGGGAAAAACCTCTCTCCCATTTACCTTCCCGCTCCCTGCTCTGCACTGGGTACTGGACCAGCTTCAGCAATTGCCAGGTCTCCTGGGCCAGAAGTAGGATATATCACACGCCCGGAGTCATTCTCCCTGCCTTGGAAAGTGAACAAATGAAAAATGGGAAAAGATAAACTGCCGGCTCCCCTAAGCCAGGAATCCAGGATAGGTGCAGCTCCTTTGCCTAGGCACCAAGCATAGAGATCCACAGACTTTGAGTGCCTTTTCCCCTGCATAGACCTGTGTGGGCCCGTTTCAACAGCATAGGGCCTCATTACTGCAGTACAACAGGATATATACTGGAGGTCTAACTTTAACTGTTTCAGCTGTGAAGTGGCAGGTTCTTGACATTTGACACTGCTGTGCCCATCAGGGGCCTGAGGACTGGTGGCTCCACCCACACAACCTAGCCACCTGCCATAGGGGCTCATGAGTAAGAGGTGCCCCCCAGTCCTTACAGCCAGCAGCATTAGGTGCTTCCTGCTGGACACTCGGAGGCAGCTGACAGCCCCCTGCCTTGCTCACAGTGTGTCCCCCTGCTGCAGCCAGATGCCTGTGCCTACACCAATCACCCATGCCTGTCTAGGACTGTAAGTGAGAGCTTATACCACACACTTGGTGGCTATCTACCTGGGCACCTGAGCTGAATCCATACAGGAGGAGTGGGTGGACTCCTGAGCTCACATACATAGTAACAGATCAAACAACCTGGTGAAAGGACATTAGACTTCAAAGTTGCCTATAACCAAACTAGCTCATATGAGCAGCCTATTTGGGCATATCAAAACAAAACAAGAAGCTAAGACACAGTAAGCAAACATAAAATAAATAAATATAATAACTTATTGATGTCTTGGAGACAACAGTCAATATCAAATCACATAAAGAGGCAATCCATGGTGGCTACAAAGAATCTAGAAATTTTCCAGAGGAGGAAAATTTCTTGGAATTACCAGAGGCAGAATTCAAAAGATTAATATACAGAAGTCTTCAAGAAATTAGGAAGGAAATTAAGCAAAACACAGAACATGCAATAGAGGAAATTAAAAAGATTAGAGAAGAGCATAATGACAAATTTAACAGGCTGCAAGAATCCACAGAGAGACAGCAATCAGAAATCCAGAAGTTTAACAATAAAATGTCAGAATTAGACAACTCAATAGAAAGTGATAGGAGCAGAATTGAGGCAATGAAAGTCAGAATTAGTGAGATTGAAGATAAAGCACCTGACACCAACTTATTTGATGAAAAAATCAGATAAAAGGATTAAAAAAATGAATAAATCCTAAGAATCATGTGGGACTCTACCAAGAGGAATAACCTACGAGTGATTGGAGTACCAGAATGGGGGGGAGGGATAACAGAAAATACAAAGAGAATTATTGAAAATTTGTTGGCAGAAAACTTCCTTGATGTCGTGAAAGATGACAAGATATCTATCCAAGATGCTCATCGAACCCCACATAAGGTAGATCCCAAAAGAAAGTCACCAAGATATACTATAATCAAACTTGCTAAAACCAAAGATAAATAGAGAATTTTGAGTTGCTAGGGATAAACAAAAAGTCATCTACAAAGGAGAGTCAATAATACGCTTGTACTACTCAGCAGAAACCATGCCGGCAAGAAGGCAATGGGTTGACACATAAAGCCTTGAAGGAAAAAACATTGCCAGCCAAGAATTATGTATCCAGCTAAACTGTCTCTCAAACATGATGGTGAAATTAGGGCATTTCCAGATAAACAGAATTTTAGGGAACTTGCAAAAATCAAACCAAAATTACAAGAAATACTAAAGGGAGTCCTCCGATTAGAAAATCAGTAACATCAGATAACAAGCCAAGACTAGAACATAGGACAGAGCAACCAGATATCAACCCAGATAGGGAAGTCACAAAAGTAAATCAGAGCTAAAAACACTGAAAATAGGGAAACAGGTGGCAACATGTAAAAGATGACACCATTAAAACAAAAAAGGGGGACTTAAAAAATGTAGACACAGATTTTTCATATGGAGAGAAAGTGAAGGCGATATAAAGAAATAAAAGACTGGTATAAACTTAGAAAAATCGGGGTAAATATTAAGGTAACCACAAAGGAACCTAACAATCCTACAAGTCAAAATAAAAAACTAGAAAAATATAAAAGACTCAGCAAACACAATATCAACAATAATGAAAAAGATGAAAATACATAGAGAAAAACGACTCAGCACAGAAACAAAGAAACTGTGAACAACACACAAAAAAAGACATCAAAATGACAGCACTGAACTCATACCTATCAATAATTATGCTGACTGTAAATGGACTAAATGCACCAATAAAGAGACAGAGAGTGGCAGATTGGATAAAAAACACGATCTGTCTGTATGCTGCCTGGAAAAGACACACCTTAGAATTAAAGACACAAACAAACTAAAACTCAAGGGATGGGAAAAAATATATCAAGCAAACAAAACTCAAAAAAATGGAAGAGTGGCAATATTAATCTGACAAAACAGACTAAAGAAAATCCACCACAAAAGATAAGGGCACTATATAATGATTAAGGGTCAATACACCAGGAGGACATAACTATAATGAATATTTACGCACCCAATGACAGGGCTCCAAAATACATAAAACAAACTCTAACAAAACTGAAAAAAGAGATAGACAGCTGCACAGTTGTAGTAAGAGACTTCAACACACCACTTTTGGTGAAGGACAGAACATCCAGAAAGAAGCTCAAGAAAGACACGGAAGAGAGAAATGCTACAATCAACCAACTTGATCTCATAGACACATACTGAACACTGCACCCAACAGCAGCCAAGTATACTTTCTTTTCCAACACACACAGAACATTCTCTAGAATAGACCACATATTAGGCCATAAAGCAAGACTTAACAAAATCCAAAGCATCAAAATATTACAACAACAGAAAAAGCAAGGGGGAAAAAAAAAACACATGGAAACTGAACAATACCTTGCTCAAAAACTACTGGGTTATAGAAGAAATTAAGGATGGAATAAAGAAATTCATAGAATCAAATGAGAATGAAAACACAGCCTACCAGAACCTTTGGGACACAGCCAAAGCAGTGCTCAGAAGTCAGTTTATAGCAATAAATGCACACATCCAAAAAGAAGAAAGGGCCATAATCAAAACATTAACCCTACAACTGGAACAAGTAGAAAGAGAGCAGCAAAAGTAGCCCTCAGGCGCCAGAAGAAAGGAAATAATAAGAATTAGAGCAGAATTAAATGAAATAGAGAACAGAAAAACAATTGAAAGAGTTAACAAGACCAAAAGCTGGTTCTTTGAAAAGATCAACAAAACTGATAACCCACTGGCCAAACTGACAAAAGAAAAACAGGAGAGGAAGCAGATAACCTGTATAAGAAATGACATGGGTGATATCTCAACAGACCCAACTGAAATTAAAAGAATCATAACAAAATACTATGAAATACTGTACTCTAACAAATTTGAAAACCTAGAGGAAATGGACAAATTTCTAGAAACTCTCTACCTACCTAAACTAACACAAGTATAGGTAGTACAACCAAATAAACCCATGAAAAAAGAAGAGATTGAAAAGGTAATTAAAAAACTCCCAACAAAAAAAAAGCCCTGGCCCAGATGGCTTCACTGGAGAATTCTACCAAACTTTCAGAGAAGAGTTAACACCCCTACTACTAAAGGTATCTCAGAGCATAGAAAAGGATGGAATACTCCCAAACTCATTCTATGAAGCCAGCATAACCCTGATGCCAAAACCAGGTAAAGACACCACAAAAAAGCAAAATTACAGACCGATTTCTGTCATGAATGTTGACGCAAAAATCCTCAACAAAATTTTGGCCGATAGAATTCAGAAACGTATCAAAAAAATAATCACCATGATCAAGTGGGATTTATACCACGTATTCAGGGATGGTTCAACATTAGAAAAACAACCAATGTAATCCATCACATAAATAAACAAAAGACAAGAACCACATGATCTTATAAATTGATGCATAATAGGCATTTGACAAAGTCCAACATCCATTCATGATAAAAACTCTCAACAAAATAAGAATAGATGGGAAATTCCTCAATATAATTAAAGGCATTTATACAAAGCCAATAGCCAACATCATCCTAAATGGAGAGACTTTGAAAGCATTCCCCTTGAGAACAAGAACCAGACAAGGATGCCTTTATCACCAGTCTTATTCAACATTGTGCTGGAGGTCCTAGCCAGAGCAACAAGGCTGAAAAAGAAATAAAGAGCATCCAGATTGGTAAGGAAGAAGTCAAAGTATCTCTATTTGCAGATGGTATGATCTTATACACAGAAAACCCCAAAGAATCTGCAAGAAAACTACTGGAACTAATAGAAGATTTCAGCAAAGTATCAGGATACAAAATAAACATACAAAATTCAGTTGGATTCCTCTACACCAACAAAGAGAACTTTGAAGAGGAAATAACCAAATCAATACCATTTACAATAGCCCCCAAGAAGATAAAATACTTAGGAATAAATCTAACCAGAGAAGTAAAAGACCTATACAATGAAGACTACAAGACACTGCTGCAAGAAACCAAAAGAGACCTGCATAAGTGGAAAAACATACCTTGTTCATAGATAGGTAGACTCAACATTATGAAAATGTCAATTCTACCCAAAGCAATCTACAGATACAGTGCAATCCCAATCCAAATTCCGCCAGCATTTTTTAATGAGATGGAGAAACAAATCACCAACTTCATATGGAAATGCAAGAGGCCCCAAATAAGTAAAGCATTACTCAAGAAGAAGAACAAAGTGAGAGGCCTCACACTACCTGATTTTAGAACTATTATACCGCCATGGTAGTCAAAACAGCCTTGTACTGGTACAACAACAGATACATAGACCAATGGAACAGAATTGAGAATCCAGACATAAATTCATCCACCTATGAGCAGCTGATAGTTCACAAAGGCCCAAAGTCCATTAATTGGGGAAAAGACAGTCTCTTTAACAAATGCTGCTGGCATAACTGGATATCCATCTGCAAAAAACTGAAACAGGACCCATACCTCACACCATGCACAAAAACCAACTCAAATGGATCAAAGACTTAAATATAAAATTGAAAATGATAAAGATCATTCAAGAAAAAATGGGGACAATGCTAGGAGCCCTAATACATGGCATAAAGACAATACGAACCATAAGTAAAAATGCACAAGGAACAGAAAAGAGACTAGATAACTGGGAGCTCCTAAAAATCAAACGATTATGCTCATCCAAAGACTTCACCAAAAGAGTTAAAAGACAACCTACAGACTGGGAAAAAATTTTTGGTTACGACAAATCTGATCAGCGTATAGTCTCTAAAATCTACAAGATACTGCAAAACCTCAACAGGAAAAAGACAAATAACCCAATTAAAAAATGGGCAAAGGATATGAACAGGAACTTCACCAAAGGAGACATTCAGGTGGCTAACAGACCAGTGAAGAAATGCCCACGATCATTAGCCATTAGAGAAATGCAGATCAAAACTACAATGAGATATCATCTCACCCCAACAAGGCCAGCATTAATCCAAAAAACACAAAATAATAAATGCTGGAGAGGTTGTGGAGAGACTGGAACACTTATACACTGTTGGTGGGAATGTAAAATGGTACAACCACTTTGGAAATTGATTTGGTGAATCCTTAAAAAGCTAGAACTAGAAGTACCATATGATCCAGCAATCCCGCGCCTTGCAATATATCCTAGAGAAATAAGAGCTTTTACATAAATAGATATGTGCACACCATGTTCACTGCAGCACTGTTGACGATAGCAAAAAGATGGAAACAACCTGGGTGCCCATCAGTGGACGAATGGATAAACAAATATGGTATATCCACACAATGGAATACTACACAACGATAAAGAACAATGATGAAGCCGTGAAACATAACATGGAGGAATCGGGAGGTCATTGTGCTGAGTCAATTTAGTCAGTCTCAGAAGGACAGATATTGTATAAGACCACTATTATAAGAACTCAAGAAAAGGTTTAAACACAAAAGAAAATATTCTTAGATGGTTACGGGGGGGGGGAGGGAGGGTGAGGGTTATTCACTAACTAGATTGTAGACAAGAATGATCTTAGGTGAAGGGAAGGACAGTACACACTGCAGGGGAAGTCAGCACAACTGGACTAAACCAAAGCCAAGAAGTTTCCTGAATACAATCAAATAATTTGAGGGACAGAGTAGCAGGGGTGGGAGTCTGGGGACCATGCTTTCAGGGGTATATAGGTCAATTGGCATAACAAAACTTATTAAGAAAATGTTCTGCATCCTACTTTGGTGATTGGCATTTGAGATCTTAAAAGCTAGTAAGCAGCCATCTAAGATGCATCAATTTGTCCCAACCATCTGTAATAAAGGAGAATGAAGAACACCAAAGACATAAGGAAAGTATTAGCCCAGGAGACAGAAAGGGCCACATAAACCAGAGACTTCATCAGCCTGAGAGCAGAAGAACTAGATGGTGTCCAGCTACTACCAATGATCGACCTGACAGGGAACACAGCAGAGAGTCCCGGATGGAGCAGGAGAAAGGTGGGTTGCAGAACTCATATTCTGGTAAGAAGACCAGACTTAATGGTCTGACTGAGACTGGAGGAACCCTAGGAAGCATGGCTCCTGGATTCTCTATCAGCCCAGAACTAAAACAATTTCTGAGGCCAACTCTTCAGACAGGGATTGGACTGGACTGTGGGACATAAAGTGATACTCATGAGGAGTGTGCCTCTTAGCTAAAGTAGATACAAGAGACTAAATGGGCAGCTTCTGTCCAGAGATGAGATGGGAAGGCAGAGGGTTAGGAGCTGGTTGAATGGATATGGGGAATCAGGGGTAGAAAGGAGGTGTGTGCTGTCACAGTATGGGGAGAGCAATTAGGGTCACATAACAAGGTATGTATAAATTTTTGTATGGGAGACTAATTTGAAATGTAAATTTCATTTAAACTACCACAATAAAAAAATTTAAAAAATACCTCCAACCAAATATTAATGATAATGTATTAGAGCCAAAAGAAAAGAATCTTCAAAGATGACAGTTGCAATGCTGCTAGTAATGCCTCCAGTAGGTAAGAAGGGGGAAAGACTTTAGGTGGGGTATAACAAGCTAAATTTAAACATATTGATCAATCTTCTGTCCTAGGAGATTTGGTTTCAGAGGTTGGAAAGGGGCTTGGGAAATTAGGCTCGAGGTATCCACCAGGCAGTAGCACTTGAACCGACTGTAATATATGTGGTGTCTAAGGGTTTTTTAAGAAAATAAATATTCTAATTCATCAGGCTGCTGTTCTACTGGAAATATTCCTCAGCCATCTGCACCACAACGCAAGATAGAGGAGAGTCATTTTCAGCATGATGTTGAATTGTTTATAGACTTTTTTCAAAATGGAATGAGATTTCTTTTTCAGGAGGTCTGTGGTGGGGCAAATTAGAGAATTTGCATTCTAACAAGTTCCCAGGTTGTGCAGATGCTGTTGGTCCGGAGAGCAAAAGTTTGAGAACCACTGGTCTATAGTTTTCTACTCTAGCTTCACATTAATGTCACTAGGGATTAAAAAAGGAAAGAAAGGGAAAAAAAAAAAAAAATCCCAAAGCCTTTAACCTACCTCAGGCCAATGGAGTCACAGTCTCCAGGGTGTTGGAGGACCAGTGTTTTTACCAGCTCCCCAAGTTGTTCTAACAAGCAGCCAGGGTTGAAACTACTGATCTAGGCCCACTCCTTTATTTTACAAATGGAGAAACTCATGCTTAGAGATGTGATTAGCCCAAGGTTACACTTAATTTAGTTAAATTCAGGAAATGCTTGTTCAGTCCCAGCTATGAGTTGGGCACTGGCTAAGAGCTCAGGGATACAAAGGTCCCTGAGTTGCTTATGTGGAAAGTAGGAGACCTGGGCTTCCCCAGCTTAGCACTTCCTGAACTCCCCTGAGGGCTCTGTAAGATATTTTCATTATGTAAAAAAACATATAGGAGACTCTAAGTTTACCCATGATAAGTTTTTATAGACTAACTGTTTCATATAATTTATTTGCTACCTGTAGGAATTCTGTTAACTACATGTGTAGTAACACTGGTGATCTCAAACTAACAAAACGCTCTGATTCTGGGAGGAGATATAATGTATGTAATGGTTATATGCATTGACTTCTAGAGTCTAATTGCCTGGTCAAATACTCCTTTACTTACTAGTTATTTGACTATGGCCAAGTAATTTTACTTTTCTGTGCCTCAGTTTCCTCATATGTAAAGGAGGATGATGATAGCTTCTTAGTCATTGGGTTGTTTTGAAAATGTCCGTAAAGTGTGTTGTTAGGTGCCGTCGCATTAGTTCTGACTCATAGTGACCCTATGTACAACAGAACGAAACACTGCTGGTCCTGTGCCATCCTCACGATTGTTGTTATGCTTGAGCCCATTGTTGCAGCCAACTCATTGAAGGTCTTCCTCTTTTTCACTGACCTTCCACTTTACCAAGCATAATGTTCTTCTCCAGGGACTTGTTCCTCCTGAGAACATGTCTAGAGTAAGTGAGACAACGTCTTGCTGTCCTCACTTTTAAGGAGCATTCTGGCTGTACTTCTTCCAAGACAGATTTGTTCTTCTGGCAGCCCGTGATGTATTCAATATTCCTCGCCAACACCATAATTCAAAGGTGTCAATTCTTCGGTCTTCCTTATTCATTGCCCAACTTACGCATGCATATGAGGCAATTGAAAACACCACAGCTTGGGTCAGGCGCATCTTAGTCCTTAAAGTGACATCTTTGTTTTTTAACACTTTGTCTTAGTTATCTAGTGCTGCTATAACAGAAATACCACAAGTGGATGGCTTTAATAAAGAGAAATTTCATTCTCTCACAGTCTAGTAGGCTACAAATCCAAATTCAGGGCATCAGCTCCGGGGAAAATCTTTATCTCTCTGTAGGCTCTGGAGGAAAGTCCTTGTCATCAATCCTCCCTTGGTGTAGGAGCATCTCCACACAGGAATCCTGGCTCCAAGGGATGCGCTCTGCTCCTGACTTTGCTTTCTTGGTGGTATCAGGTCTCCCTGTCTCTCTGCTTGCTTCTTTCTTTTATATCTCAAAAGTGATTGGGTTAAAGCACAATCTAATCTTGCAGATCAAATCATCTAATCCATCTCATAAACATCATAGTGATAGGCTTTACAACACATAGGAAAATCACACCAGATGACAAAATAGTGGACAATCACACAATACTGGGAATCATGTCCTAGCCAAGTTGACAGATATTTTTTGGGGACACAATTCAATCCATGACACACTTTAAAGAGGTCTTTTGCAGCACATTTGGCCAACACAATGCATCTTTTGATTTGACTGCTGCTTCCATGGGGGTTGATTGTGGCTCCAAATAAAACAAAATCCTTGACAACTTTAATCTTTTCTCTGTTTATCATGATGTTGCTTATTGGTCGGAAGTGCCTATATAGTCAGGAAAATAATGCAGTATAAATGTCAGTTATTGTTACTAGTGTATATTCGTTTCTTCATTCCTTTCTTCTATAAACTTCCACTAAACTCTGTATTGTCTCTAATGCTAGGGATTATATCAGACTGCCAACAACTCTACATTCCTAACCTTTAATACTGATAATTATCAAGGTGAACTAGGAAAATAAGAGCTAAGAATTGTATTCCTTCTCTTTGTTGAAACCAGTCAATTGGCTGAAGTACCAAGGATTTTGCATTGTCCAGGTGGACTTGTGTGGGGCTGCGCAGGGAAGGGAGACTCAAGAGAGAGATTCGGTGGCAGAAACAGAGGATTCAAGAGCACTAAAAGTGAACTCCTTTCCTTACTTTAAAGAAATATCTGGTAATAGACAGCTTTAACAAATGTAATTAACAAAAATGAAAACTGGTACAATAAGTTATCATCTTTATTACTGGCCCCATACAGAGTACAATATTTAAAAAATTATTAATTAGATTTTTGCAACTAAGAGAAGAAACTTGGTAAAAATGTTAACAAGGAATAGACTATTTTGAGCAGGATTTGTTTGCTGAACCTTTTTAAAATTGTCATTAAAAACAAACAATAAGCAGAATATTCTAATCTTAAATATTCCTCATCAATAATTAGTGATTATGTCTCAGGTGGGACAATATAGTCTCAGGTGAGAAATTTTTTTTGTGTACTGTGTGTATGCATGTGTGTATACAGGAGAACCTAAATTCTCTTTCTCTAATAGAACCCATAGAGTAGTAATCCTTTCTTTTTCTGTTAAAATATCTTTACTTAATTTATACATGAATCTACATATAAACATAATTTTCCATAATGCAAATATCAATGATATACCTATTTTTTTATTTTTTAGTTACATTTTATTTATTTATTTATTTTTTAAATTGAACTGTAGATGAAGGTTTACAGAACAAATTAGCTTCTCATTAAGTATTTAGTACATACATTGTTTCATGACATTGGTTAACATCCCCATGAGAGGGCAACACTATCCCTTCTCAACCTTGTGTTCCTTGTTGCCAGCTTTCCTGTCCCCTCCTGCCTTCTAGTCCTTGCCCCTGGGCTGGGGTGCCCATTTAGTCTCATTTTGTCCTATGGGTCTGTCTAATCTTTGGCTAAAATGTGAACCTCCAGAATGACTTCATTACTGAGCTAAAAGGGTGTCCGGGGGCCATACTCTGGGGGTTTATCCAGTCTCTGTCAGGCCGGTAAGTCTGGTCTTTTATTGTGAGATAGAATTTTGTTCTACATTTTTCTCTAGCTCTGTCCACCAGTCACTATTGTGATCCCTGTCAGAGCAGTCACTGGTGGTAGCCAGGCACCATCTAGTTGTACTGGGCTTAGTCTGGTGGAGGCCGTAGTAGTTGTGATCTATTAGTCCTTTGGTCTAATCTTTCCCTTGTGTCTTTATTTTCCTTTGCTCCTGAAGGGGTGAGACCAGTGGAATATCTTAGATGGCCACTCACAGGCTTTTAAGACCCCAGATACTACTCACCAAAGCAGGATGTAGAACATTGTCTTTATAAACTGTGTTATGCCAGTTGAGCTAGACGTTCTCTGAGATCATGGTCCCCACAGCCCTCAGCCCAGTAATTTGGTCCATCAGGGAGTTTGGATTTGTCCATGGAACTTCCATGACCTTAACCTGAACAAGTTGTGCTCACTTCCCCAGTATTATGTACTGTCTTACCCTTCACCAAAGTTACCACTGATCTATTGTACGTTTAGGGTTTTTCCATCCCCACCCCTCCCCTCTCTCATAACCATCAAAGAATGTTTCTTTTTGTGTGTAAACCTTTTCATGAGTTTTTATAGTAGTGGTCTCATACAACTTTTATCCTTTTGTGACTGACTTATTTCACTCAGCATAATGCCCTCCAGATTCATCTATGTTGTTAGATGCTTTGCAGATTCATCATTGTTCTTCATCGTTGCGTAGTATTCCATTGTGTGTATGTACCATAGTCTGTTTATCCATTTATCTATTGATGAGCCTCTAGGTTGTTTCCATCTTTTTGCTATTGTGAACAATGCTGTAATGAACATGGATGTGCATGTCTATTCATGTCATGGCCCTTATTTCTCTAGGATATATTCCTAGGGGTGGGATTGCTGGATCATATTGTATTTCTATTTCTAGCTTTCTAAGGAAGTACCGTATTGTTTTCCAAAATTGTTATACCATTTTGCATTCCCACTAGCAATGCATAAGAGTTCCAATCTCCCTGCAGCCACTCCAACATTTGTTATTTTCTTTTTTTTTTTATTCGTGCCAGTAACCCCGGGGTGAGATGGTATCTCATTGTGGTTTTGATTTGCATTTCTCTAATGGCTAGTGATCGTGAGAATTTCCTCATTTGTCTGTTAGCCACTTGAATATTTTCTTTGGTGAACTGTCTGTTCATTTTCTTTGCCCATTTTTTAATTGGATTGTTTTTCTTTTTGTTGTAGAGGTGTTGGATTTTCCTGTAGATTTTAAAGATGAGATCTTTGTGAGATTTTTCATAGCCAAAATTTTTTCCCCAGTCCTTAGGTTCTCTTTTTACTCTTTCGGTGAAGTCTTTTGATGGGCATAAGTATTTAATTTTTAGAAGATCCCAGTTATTTAGCTTATCTTCTGGAGTTTGTGTGTTGTTAGTTATGGTTTGTATCCTGTTAATGCTGTATATTAGGGCCTCTAGCATAGATACTATTTTTTCTTCTATTATATTTATGGTTTTTGGTTTTATATTTAGGTGTTTGATCCATTTTGAGTTAGTTTTTGTGTATGGTGTGAGGTATGGGTCCTGTTTCATTTTTTTGCAGATGGATATCCAATTTTGCCAGCACCATTTGTTAAAAAGACTATCTTTTCCCCATTTGATGAACTTTAGGACTTGTCAAAGATCAGGTGAGTGTAGGTGGATGGAGTTACATCTGGGTTCTCGATTCTATTCCATTGCTCAATGTACCTGTCATTGTACCAGTAGCAGGTTTTCTTGACTACTGTAGCTGTATAGTAGGTTCTGAGGTCAGGTAGTGTGGATCCTCCTACTTTATTCTTCTTCTTCAATAATGTTTTACTAATCCAGGGCCTCTTCCCCTTCCATATAAAGTTGATGATTATTTTTTCAATCTCTTTAAAGAATGTTGTTGGTATTTGGATTGGGATTGCATTGCATTTGCAGATTTCTTTGGGTAGAATTGTCATTTTCACAATGTTGAGTCTACCTATCCATGAGCATGGTATGTTTTTCCATTTATGTAGATCCCTTTGGGTTTCATGCAGTAGTGCTTTGTAGTTTTCTTTGTATAGGTCTTTTACATCCCTGGTTAGATTTATTCCTAAGCATTTTATTATCTTTAGGGGCCATTATAAATGGTGTTGTTTTCCTGATTTGTTTTTCATTATTCTCTTTGTTGGTGTATAGGAATCCAACTGATTTTTGTATGTTTATCTTGTATCCTGCTACTCTGCTGAATCTATTAGTTCCAGTAGTTTTCTCATGGAGTCTTTTGGGTTTTCTATATATGGTATCATATCATCTGCAGATAGGGACAGTTTTACCCCTTCATTACCAATTTGGATGCCCTTTATTTCTTTTTCTTGCCTTATTGCTCTAGCTAGAACTTCCAGCACAATGTTAAAAAGGAGTGGTGATAAAGGGCATCCTTGTCTTGTTCCTGTTTTCAAGGGGAATGTTTTCAGCCTCTCTCCATTAAGAATGATGTTGGCCATTGGTTTTCCATATATGCCCTTTATTTTGTTGAGAAATTTCCCTTCTATACCTATTTTATTGAGAGTTTTTATCAGGAATGGGTGTTGGACTTTGTCAAATGCCTTTTCTGTATCAATTGAGATGATCATGTGATTCTTTTCTTTAATTTGATTTATGTGGTGGATTACATTGATTGATTTTCTAATGTTGAACCATCCTTGCAGACCTGGTATGAATCCTACTTGGTTGTGGTGTATTATTTTTTTTGATATGATGCTGAATTCTATTGGCTAGAATTTTATTGTGATTTTTTGCATGTATATTCATGGGAGATATTGGTCTGTAATTTTCTTTTTTTGTAGTATCTTTGCTTGGTTTTGGTATCAGGGTTATGCCTGCTTCATAGAATGAATTTGGAAGTATCCCTTCCTTATCTATGTTCTGAAATAATTTGAGTAGTACTGGTTTAAGCTCTTCTCTGAATGTTTATAAAATTCTCCAGTGAAGCTATCTGGGCCAAGGCTTTTTTTTTTGTTGGGAGTTTTTTATTATTATTACTTTTTCAATCTCTTCTATTGTTATGAGTCAGTTCAGATTTTCAACATGACTTTGAGATAGTTTGGTTAGGTAGTGTGTTTCTAGAAATTTATCCATTTCCTCTAGATTTTCAAATTTGTTGGAGTATAGTTTTTCATAATACTCTGTTATGATCCTCTTTATTTCAGTTGTGTATGTTGTAATATCCCCCATTTCATTTTTTATTTGGGTTATTTGCATCCTCTCCTTTTTTTGTTTTTGTCAGTTTGGCTAGTGGTTTGTCAATTTTGTTGATCCTTTCAAAGAACCAATTTTTTGTTTTTTTAATTCTTTCTATCGTTTTTCTATACTCTATTTCATTTATTTCTACTCTGATCTTTATTATTTCCTTTCTTCTGGTGGCTGTAGGCTTCTTTTGCTGTTCTCTTTCTATTTGTTCAAGTTGTGTAGCTAATGTTTTGATTTTGTCTCTTTCTTCTTTTTGATTGTGCATCTATTGCTATAAATTGACCTCTGATTACTGCCTTTGCTTTGTCCCAAAAGTTTTGGTATGAAGTGTTTTCATTCTCATTTGATTCTAGGAATTTTTAGATTCCATCTTGATTTCTTCTATTACTCAGTGGTTTTTAAGCAGGGTGTTATTTAGTTTGCATGTAATTGATTTTTTTTCCCTTGCTCTTCCTGTTGTTAATTCATACTTTGATGGCATAGTGATCAGAGAAGATACTTTGTATTATCTCAATGTTTTGGATTTTGTTGAGGGTTGCTTTGTGGTCTAGGATGTGGTCTATTCTGGAGAACATTCCCTGTGCATTGGAAAAGAATGTGTACTTTGAAGCTCTTGGGTTGAGTGTTCTATATATGTCTATGTGTTCAAGTTGGCTGATTGTGGCCTTAAATCTTCTGTATCTTTGTTGAGTTTCTTTCTAGATGTTCTGTCTTTTACAAACAGTGGTGGGTTGAAGTTTCCTACTATTATAGTGGAACTGTCAATTTGTCTCTTCAGTACTGTTAAAGTTTGTTTTATGTATTTTAGACCCCTGTCATTGGGTGCGTAGATATCTATTATGGTTATGTCTTCATGCTGGATCATCACTTTAATCATGATATAGTGCCCTTTGTTGTCTTTTTTTAAATTGTATTTTAGATGAAAGTTTACAGAACAAATAGCTTCTTATTAAACAGTTAGTACACATATTGTTTTATGACAATGGTTAACAACCCCATGACATGTCAACACTATCCCTTCTGAACCTTGGGTTCCCTATTACCAGCTTTCCTGTTCCCTCCTGCCTTCTAGTCCTTGTCCCCGGCCTGTTGTGCCCCAGTAGTCTTGTTTTATAGGGCTGTCTAATCTTTGGCTTAATGTGAACCTCAGGAATGACTTCATTACTGAGCTAAAAGGGTGTCCGGGGACCATAGTCTTGGGGTTTCTCCAGTCTCTGTCAGGCCAGTAAGTCTGGTCTTTTTTTTGTGAGTTAAAATTTTGTTCTACATTTTTCTCCAGCTCTGTCCAGGACCCTCTGTTGTGATCCCAGTCAGAGCAGTCAGTGGTGGTAGCAGGGCACCACCTAGTTGTACTGGACTTCGTCTGCTGGAGGCCGTGGTAGTTGTGATCCATTAGTCCTTTGGACTAATCTTTCCCTTGTATCTTGTTTTCTTCATTCTCCCTTGCTCCCAAAGGGATGAGACCTGTGGAGTATCTTAGACAGCTGCTCACAGGCTTTTAAGATCCCAGACACTACTCACCAAGGTAGAATGTAGAACATTTTCTTTATACACCGTGTTATGCCAATTGAGCTAGATGTTTCCCAAGACCATGGTCCCCATAGCCCTCCACCCAGCAATTTAGTCCCTCAGGGAGTTTGGATGTGTCTATAGAGCTTCCATGGTCTTTCCTTGTACAAGTTGTGCTGGCTTCCCCAGTATTGTGTACTGTCTTACCCTTCACCAAAGTTACCACTTATCTGTTGTCTATTTAGTATTCTTCCCCACCCCATCCCTCATAACCAACAAATATTGTTTCTTTTTATGTGTAAATTTTTCATGAGTTTTTACAGTAGAGGTCTCATACAATATTCGTCTTTTTGTGACTGACTTATTTCACTCAGCATAATGTCCTCCAGTTTCATCCATGTTATGAGATGCTGCACAGATTCATCATTGTTCTTTATAGTTGCATAATACTCCATTGTATGTATATACCATAGTTTGTTTATCCATTCATCTGTTGATGGGCATCTATGTTGTTTCCATCTTTTTGCTATTGTGAACAATGCTGCCATGAACATGGATGTGCATATGTCCATTTGTGTGATGGTGCTTATTTCTCTAGGATATATTCCTAGGAGTGGGATCGCTAGATCTTATGGTATGTTTATTTCTAGCTTTCTAAGGAAGAGCCATATCATTTTCCAAAATGGTTGTATCATTTTGCATTCCCACCAGCAGTGCATAAGAGTTCCGATCTCCCTGCAGCCTCTCCAGTGTTTGTTATTTCCAGGGTTTTGATTCGTGCCAGTAATGCCGGGGTGAGATGGTATCTCATTGCGGTTTTAATTTGTATTTCTCTAATGGCTAGTGATCGCAAGCATTTCCTCATGTGTCTGTTGACCAGTAGAATGTCTTCTTTGGTGAAGTGTCCGTTCATTTCCTTTGCCCACTTTTTAATTGCATTATTTGTCTTTTTGTTGTAGAGGTGTTGGATTTTCTTGTAGATTTTAGAGATAAGACCTTTGTCTGACTTGTAATGTCCTAAAATTTTTTCGGAGTCTGTAGGTTCTCTTTTCACTCTTTTGTTGAAGTCTTTTGAAGAGCATAGGTGTTTAATTTGTAGAAGATCCCAGTTATCTAGCTTATCTTCTGCAGTTTGTTTGTTGTTGGTTATGGTCTGTAACCTGTTAATGCCATGTATTAGGGCCTCTAGCATTGATCCTATTTTTTTTCTTCTATGAACTTTACAGTTTTTGGCTTTATATTTAGGTCTTTGATCCATTTTGAATTAGTTTTTGTATATGATGTGAGGTATGTGTCCTGTTTCATTTTTTCTGAAGCACCGTTTGTTAAAAAGACTACCTTTTCCCCCTTTTGATGGACTTTGGGCTCTTGTCAAAGATCAGGTGACGGTAGGTGGGTGGATTTACATCTGGGTTCTCAATTCTGTTCCATTGGTCAATGTATCTGTCGTGCCAGTACCAGGCTGTTTTGACTACCGTAGCTGTATAGTAGGTTCTGATGTCAGGTATTGCAGATCCTCGTACTTTATTCTTCTTCTTCAATAGTGCTTTCCTGTACTCCTTGTCCTCCAATATCCGACAGGAGTCCAAGATGGTTGATCTGTGCTGTGTTAGCTGATAGGAGACCTCTGCTGGTAATTCTCCTTGCTCTCTGTTCTTTGTCAGTTTCTTATGCCATTCGGTGACTGGTTGAGTTTTTATCTCTTCATTTGACACTTAGGGTTCCAGGACTGATGTTTGTCTCTGTTTTACTTAGTTTTTCAGGTCTTTGCTGTGGAGGGATGACGTGGTGCTTCTGTCTATAGCGACATGTTGGCTCCACCTTCCCCAAGTAGTAATTCTTAACCTTTTTTTGTCTGGATGTCTTTGATAATCTTGTGAACGTTATAGACCCTATTTCCAGAAAAATGGATTTCTAGATGTAGGTGCAAAATTTTGTATGCAGTAATAGATCTTTCTGAGTTAAAACACTAGCTTACTGAAGTTTATGGTTCGCAAATTCTGAAATACAATCAAAAACAGAATTGGACCTTTTTGAAATGAGAACCTACCTAGGCAATTTCAGGAACCCTGAGCCCTTAGCTTCTCTGAAGTCTTGAGGTAAGTGGTCTATTGGCATTCCTTTTTTAGTTACCATAGCAGCCAATAAGAGCTGTTCTGAACCATACCTCCTCCCCTACAAAATAATTTATTGACACTAAAACTGAAGATATAGTCAATGCTTGACCATGGATGGAGAACTGCAGGATAAATTCCCTGGAAATTTAACTTTTGTTATTTTTGGATAGCTTAGTGACGCAACATGGCTGCTGAAGCCAGATTTGGTGATACCACAGGCAGAACTGGCTACAAAATTTGCAGGGCCCAGTACAAAATGAAAATGTTGGGCCTCTTGTTAAGAACAGTTCAGAATTTCAAGGTGGAGACAGAAGAGCATTAAACCAGAGGTGGGCCCTTTTAATCATGGGGCTCTGTGCGGCTGCATAGGCCAGATGCCCATGAAGCTGGCCTTGATCACAGGCGGCATAGAGACATTGATGGGTCTTAGTAAATAATAAAAAATTGAAGCTTGAGAGAAAGAGAAGATTAGTCTCATTTTTGGTGGTGGCATAGAGGCAGGAAACAGAAAGACTGGATGGGAGAGAGCTTTATCATACTGTCTCTTTTCTTTCCCCCACATTTTCCTGGGTGGACTTGAAACTGGAAGTTCAGTGTGGGGAGTCACAGCAGTTTACCCCCCCCTTCTCACATTGTTCAGGTGAACTACAACAGGCACTTGTCAGGTGGGTGGAACAGAGACTTTGTGGGGTGGTGAGCCAATGGCCAGGGGGATAGGTGGATGATCTGGCCTCTATCAGTGTCCTCCATTTCTTCCCCATCCTCCTGCATGAGGAAATTCTTACAAGGGGTGTCTGCCCCACTGCTGCCGAGAGCAGTGCCCAGGGAAGAGTACCTAGAAAGTTGGGGATGGGCAGGGAACTTGGGTAAGGGAACAAGGATAGCTGAGTCCAGAGTGCAGCTCTGCAGGTATTCTTCCCCAAGGCATCTCCCCACCACCTCCACTTCCTGAGGAATCCAAACTAGAGCCAAGACCACTGCCCCAAACGAATAAAAGATGAGCTGCACCTCCCCCACCCAAATTTATTGGATATCTGAGGAACATAAGCTCTAAACAAGAAAACTGAAAGTATAAGTTTTTCCAGAGATAGCAGAGCTAGTGAAACATAGATGAATTTAAGATGGACCTAATAAGTATTCTCAGAAAGATTAGGAAAGATTTTGAAATCATATAGCAAGAAAAAGAACAACTGAAAAATTTGGGTATGAAAATATAATGTTTGAGATTAAAAATAGCAACAACAACCAAATTAGAAGGATAATTTGAATTGCAGAATGGGTACAGCTCAAGTATAAATGAGTGAGCTGAAAGATTGGATTGCAAAATTTTCCTGGAAGACCTCAGGAAGGGAAAACATCCAGAAGAGATGGAACACTGAAAAATGTTAAAAGTCATGAAACCCAGAAACAAAGTGTCAAAATCCATAAAATAGGAGGCCAGAAGGTGAGAAAGGAGCAATCAGAGAGAAGGAAACAATGAACACAAATTTCCCAGCATTAAAGAAAGAAATAAAAGCACAGGATTAAGGCTAATGTTGAATGCTAAGCAGGATAAATAAGAAAGATAAAATCAATATCCAAACACATTATAGTGAAACTTAAGAGTAAAGACAAAAAGAAAAGTTTAAAAGCTTCCAGAGTAACAGAAAAGACCTGAACCAGTTGAGTTCAGATTTATGGCAGGCTTCTCATCAGCAACACTGGATAATATCTTCAAAACATTGAAGGAGAAGAACTTGGAACTTCAAATTTAGTATCCAGATATACTATCATTTTAATAAAGAAATTCTCAGATCTACAAAGCTTTAGAAACTTTACTGCTCAAAGATCCTCTTTGAATATCTCTTGGGAGCAGTACTCTGCCAAAAAGAAAGATCAATATGGAGTCAGAAATGCATCTGGGCAGTAAAGCATTTACAAAGAAATTAATCAAACTTATTAATGCCTAAATAAGCAATGATTTTTTAAAAAATCATATAATTTTAACAATTAAGAATTAAAACTCTAGGTGATATCACCAAAGTGATGGCAAAGAGGATGTGAGGAAAATTGTGCTCAAATTTTTGTCTTGTTTAGGAGACATGGATATTGATAAGCTTTAACATCAATAAAAACCTGTTGGTATCGAGTCAATTCTGACTCATAGCAACCTTATAGGACAGAGTAGAACTGCCCTGTAGGGTTTCCAGGGAGTGGCTGGTGGATTTTAACTGCTGACATTTTGGTTAGCAGCCGTAGCTCTTAACACATAACAGTGGATCTTAATCAATTAGGAATAATTCCCAGAAGAAAAAAGTCAAATGTGGAATGTTCAAATGGCAGAAGATTTTATCTAAATAGGGGCTTCCTCTATGTCATGGAGGTTAAAACAGAGGCTTAGAGATAAATATACCCAGGTTCAAACACTGATCGAGTCACTAATTGTGTGACAACAGGCAAATAACCTCTGTGAATCCTGGTTTTGTATTTGTAAAACTGCTATGACAATGTCTACTGTGAAGGACTTTACTGGGGATGAAACTGGACACTATTAATATCGGGTTTAATGTTTGGGACATAGTCAGTGCTCCATAAATGGCAGCTAATCTAGGCTAGAAGAAACCCTGCTGGCAAAATGGTTAACGTGCTCAGTTGCTAACCAAAAGCTCTGTGGTTTGAACCTACCAACTGCTCCACGAGAGAAAGATGTGTCAGTCTCCTTCCGTAAAGATTACAGCCTTGGAAACCCTATGGGACATTTCTACAGGGTCACTATCCGTTGGAATCGACCCATCAGCGATGGAACTAGTTTAGCCTGGGGTCATACTCAGCCCTAACTTAGCCCTAACTTTAGCACTGAGGGCATTGAGATTATTGCTGAGGACTTTCCCTGTGACATCCTGGCTTCCCCACTTAGGAACTACCTTTCAGTTCACTCAGTTGTAACATGGGACAAAAATGCCACTACTTCATAAGGTCATTATGAGAATTAAATAAATTAATATATATGAAGTGCTTAGTGTCTAGTAAGTGCTTTACATGTTAATTACTATGATTATTTTTTATGCTTAATCTTAGGCTAACACTTTCAGAACATACCATCTGCTCCTTGGAAAATTCCCTTAATGTGGTTACAGTACAGATGTTACCAATCTTAAAACATGGAAGGCAATGGCAGTGACTCTCTCTAGAACACATACCTAGTGTGGTCTCTGTGACAAGGAAGACATTCATCAAGGAAATAACTGCAAAGTCTACTTGTGTAAAGAAGAATTCTTGGTCTTGAACCCTGGTGTATGCTTCATTGGACAGAAGAATAAAATAGCCTTAAGAAAGATGGTTACCAGCTGGGTATTACTTACAAATTCCAAGATGTCTGCCTTGCATAGCACATAAAAATACACTAGAATTCTTCATGACTGCTTGCTTAGCTGAAATAGTGTTGTGCCTGATATTTACATGCTGTCTTCCATGGATTAAAAATGTTTTTATCAACTTGCCATCAGTAAACATGTGCTTTATGTATTTTTCACAGGAATAGTTAAACCCATACCTCCCCTCACAAAGACTCATGATATAACCTAGTGCTTAATGTGGGTATTGATCCAATCTGACCTCGTTTTACACTCCAGTTCACTGACACTGACGAAGTCATATAATTTTAATACGACTGTGTACTATGGCCCTGGTGGCACAGTGGTTAAGAACATGGCTGCTAACGAAAAGGTCGGCAGTTCGAATCAACCAGCCCCTCCTTGGAAACCCTGTGGGGCAGTTCAACTCTGTCCTGTAGGGTCACTATGAATAGGACTTGAGTCGATGGCAATGAAGTTCGTTTTTTGGTTTGGTGTACTATGACAATAAGAGCCCCTGGGACGTGCAAACAGGTAAGAGCTCAGCTACTAACTGAAGGTTGGCAGCTTGAGTCCACCCAGAGGCGCCTCAGAAGAAAGGCTTGGTGATCTACTACTGAAAGGTCATAGCCATTGAAAACCTACTTGGACACACATGGAGTCACCATGAGTCAGAATCGACTTGATGACAATTGTTCTGTTTCTTTTATTTCTACTATGACCCTACTGACAGAACTTATCTAAAAGTTTAAGGATTAAACATGTAGAATACCAGAAGCAGAGTAAATACTTAGCAATTGTTAGCACGAAGTCAATTAAAGTGATGATAATGATAGCCACGAGGGCAGGACATGGCTGTGGGAATATTTCTACTCTGGTGTTCCACAAAATTCTTGAATTGTTGTTGTTGTGTGCCATCGAGTTGATCTGACTCATAGTGACCCTATATGACAGAGTAAGATACGGAAATTGAACCAAAATGTCCTAATCAACTAATCTAAATAAAACAAATACTTAAGTGTGTTTGTTTCCTTCCTTCCTCTAATAATAATTAATATAAATAATTTCTACTTCATAACACTATTCAGAGACTAGGGCAGGTATTATTTCTACTTTTAGATAGAGTGAGGTGCAGTGTCCAAAGACACAATACACAGGAAGAGTCAAGGTCATGTTCCTTGTGAGACCTGGAAAACACATTTTTTCCCTGTGGTTTCATTGACAAAAGGTGGCCCCGTGCCAGTTTCCATGCAAGATTTATTAAATTGTCATAGCAAGTCATGCATATTCTAGCAGAAGATACTAATGATGATTCTACAGATTCATTCTTTTGTAACCTTCGGGCAGTAAAAGACCAGACCCCGATGCCTGACATGAAACTCCCAAGAAGTTACAGAAACAGAGTAATGTGTCACTAAAAGTGAAGTTGCAGATTCATTTTGGCATGCTACTTAACACTTTATTATATGGAAGCGACACTGAGTAATGAAAGGGTAACTCAATAACTTTATGAAAATACTGAAAATAAAAAGGAACCTGTGTATGAAGAATAATGGAGACAGTAAAAAGGTCTAGGCAATCACTAGAACCTAAAATAACCAGTCACATCAGTACAGAGTACTTAGATGGAAATGTGGTGATCCAACAGTTGCGAAGCAGCATGTTAATGAGTTGGCAAGATTGGAAGGCAAAACTCCCAACCTGTTCTCATGGAAAAAACAAAACAAAACAAAACAAAAAAACACAGTTGTCACTAGTTGATTCTGACTACATGTGTGTCAGAGTAGAACTGTGCTCCATAGGGTTTTCAATGGTTGATTTTTCAGTAGTAGATTGCCAGGACTTTCTTTTGAGGCACCTCTCGGTAGACTTGAACCTCCAAACTTTTGGTAAGCAGCCAAGTGTGTTAACTGTTTGCACCACCCAGGGACTCAGAAAAGGGTTACTATTAAACCAGCCAATATATAAGCAAGAGCTGTAAGTATGTGTCAGACCCTCCAAAATTATTTTGTATCTATTAACTCATTTTATTCTAGAGTCCTATGTGGTATTTTCAATTATTGGCACCATTTAGTAGATGAGGAAACTCAGACACAGAAAGTTAAGCAATTTTCCAAAGTAATCTGTTTTGGAAATGAAAGTGCTGGGATTTGAGCCCAGGTCTGATTCTGTAGCTGGCAAGTGGTGAGCTTTCAAAGCCAAGGTGGGTAGCTGCAGACCCCCTGTGTGCAACTGCCATGCTACACTGCCTCCAGCTATTTTGTGAGTCCCCTGAAATAAATGAATGCCGTATGGAAGATTTTCATAATATCTGAGATATAGGAGCACATGGCTCTGGTTTGAATTTCCAAGTGTTATCATATATCTCAGTTTGTCCAAGACAGCCCTGGTTTATGCCTACTATTGAGGCATAATCAATAATAGCGCTCTAAGAAGTGCCCCAATTTGGAAGATAAAGTGTACAGGCACAGGAACAGTCCAATGGATAATCCCTGGCCAAGACAAAACCCACTTGAAAGGTGAAGCGCTGTGCTAATAATTTCATATACACACACACGATGGATAGGGTTGAGGAGAACTTGCTCTTTAGTAGGAATGCTGAGAAACTAACACCTCTCATGCCCAGCAAAAAAACCAAAACACAAAAACCAAATAAAAAACAGCAGGATTCTCAAACTAGGCAGCATAATTAGATTTAGTAAAAACTATTCCAAAGAGGGCACTTTGATTGAGCTTACTCTGTCGAAGGCATAGCTAGAATAAAAGACTGACTTCCTCGGAGAAAATCTGAGGTGCATCCCAATTCATTCAGGTTGGGTTGTTTTACTATTCATCCAGCCCTTAGGGCCCAGACTAAATATTAGGAATTAGGGACATGGGATGGAGTTAATTTATTACAGTTTGTTCACAGCTTATTGTGGTGACCCTGAATCCATTTTGCCAATTTCAGTGTATTAACGCTCAGAGGGAGTTCACATGTGGGGCTGATCATCAATGAAATGAGTGCACAGCAGCTATTACGTTAATGAATTGATGATTACATTACTTCTGGGGCAGAAGAAGGAGTTAGTTCTTCCTCATTCATGTCTGTCTCTGAATTTTTCCTGAAACACGTGTTGTGGCTACCCTTTTCAGATTTAAAACAACTAGAAATATGTATTTTTACGCAAATAATGAGCACCTTCTATGTTTGTTTACCAACCACAGCCTCTCACCTCGAGGTATTTTCGTAGGCGCTGCTACGCCAATTTTTTTTACACGTTGCTGTAAAAAAAATAAGCATAGCACGCTTATGAAAATAAGGTGTGCATTTGAATAAAAGTACAGTATGTAGTGAAGACATTGCGTCCTCTTCCATATCAGTGAGCCATGTTACAGCTTCACCTTTTTTAGCCAGTCCCCTGGATGCCAGACCAGAAGAGACAGGAAGCCACAAACTTCCTTATATAACTTGCTACAGTGAATATGGCAACGTTTCTCTGCAAGCCCACTAAAAACTGCTTAATTAGAGTTTGCAGGATGTGGAGCTACTAAATGTGAGACCTTTAGTCAGCCCCGAAGCTTTTCGAGAATCCATTCTCCTTGCCAAATAAATCAGCCATGAGTCCTTGTGGCCAGATCAGGAAGCTTGTGTCCCTGAGCTGTCCTTGAGAAGACAGAGAGAGGGAAGACTGGATGGAACTCTGTGTTTTCTACAGATTAAACTTCACAGAAACAGATTCTCTACAATTAAGTCTCAGCATATACTGAAAGTATGAAAATAACATACTCAGTGAGAAATAAAATGTTGAGGTTTGATGACAAAAATTGGGGTCCCATTGCTAATATAGCAGAATGGGATTTTTTATGGGATATATTGCAATGGAAAGGCACACACTCTTGGTAAGTGACAAACTTGTTAGAATTCATTCCTTTACAATTACCAGGTAGGCAATTTCTTTGAGAGTTACAGAAACCTGGTCAAGTAACACTTTATTTTTCAGTAAGTGTGATTACGCTTTATTTCCTACCTAATTCTCATTGGTAAAGTTGGTGCTGAGAAAAAAAGGATTTTTGTGCTAGTAATATATTTCTATGGTCTAGTTTTAAGAATAAATAATTGCTCTTACATTGACTCAAAATTGTGAAGTAGTAACCTCTGGGGAACTTTTATTTGATCTGGACTGTTTTCAAGCCTCTTACTTTTGCCACCACTTCTAGTAGAAGAATTGTATCATCCCCACTCCCTTTTCTTTTTCCAGGTAATTTTTGTGAAAACTGTGTAGAAAAGCAGGTGCAGAGTTTAGCTATACAGTTCTTGCAAACCAAACACCTCCCTATAGTGACATGCCATTTCTCATTCTCTTCCTCTTCTCCATCTCCAAAGCCATTTAAGTCCCCATCTGCACATGGGACTGTGCTAGGCCCTAAGCAAGCAATTTGATGGAAACAAATCCTGCCCTCTGGGGACTTCCCTTCTATGTTGGTCAGGAGAATCTGATAGCTATAACAAACAACCCCCTAATCTCAGTGGATTAACACAGTAGAGGCTCACTTCTCATTCCCATCTCAGTCCAGCAAAGGCTGGCAGGGGCCGTGGTTTATGCAGTCATTTAGGGACCCAGTTCCTCCCATCTAGTGCCTCCTTCATCCCATAGGGCCTCCATTGCAACCCCTAACTCTAAGGGACGAGGAAAGGGTCAGCATGGAGGAAACACACAGGAGGATTTTAGAGGCCAGGCCTGGAATTCATGGTCCCATTAACTGTAAGAGGCTGAAAAGTTTGGTGTCCCTGTGTGCCAAGGAGGAAAAAACAAAACAAAACTTATCCTCAGAGACACATCCTTACCTTAAATAACGTGGTAACTATGTAGCATTGTTTCCTTCTTTTCTTCCTTTTTTTTTTTTTTTTAATGGTCTAGAGATTATTCCATGGGTAAAGTTGGTGCTGAGATAAACAGGTTTTTGTGCTATTAATACACACCATAGTTTAGTTGCAAAAATATTCTAAATAATCACTCCTATATTGGCTTAACATTGGTCCTTACTTCTTACTTACGGTGTTGACGAAGAATATTGACTATACCATGGACTGCCAGAAGAATAAACAAATCTGTCTTGGAAGAAGTACAGCCAGAATGCTCCTTTAGAAGCGAGGATGGTGAGACTTTGTCTCATGTACTTTGGACGTGTTATCAGGAGAGACCAGTCCCTGGAGAAGGACATCACACTTGGTAAAGTAGAGCATCAGTGAAAAAGAGGAAGACCCTCAAGGAGATGGAGTGACACAGTGGCTGTAACCATGTGCTGAAAGACAGCAATGATTATGACGATGGCTGCAGGACCTGGCAGTGTTTCATTCTATTGTACATAGGTTCACTATGAGTCCGAAACGACTCAACAGCACCTAACAACAACATAAACATGGGTATTTACCTGTTCCACGGAGAGTTTTCTCTTCCTCTCGTAAAGCTCCATCCAAGTAGCTTAAAATTAAAAAAAAAAAAAAAGAAAAGAAAAATCCAAACCCATTGCCATTGAGTTGATTCTGACTCATAGCGACCCTATAGGACAGAGTAGAACTACCCCATAGGGTTTCCAAGGAGATCCTGGTGGATTAAAACTGCTGACCTTTAGGTTAGCAGCTGAGCTCTTAACCAAATTCTTCAATACAGCTTCTTCCAGGATGTGGAGCTTTATTCCCTTCTTCTCGCATATGGGCTAGACTTAATGACTTGCTTCTTAGGACTACGTATGTAAAGGAAAAAATAAGAACTTTGCAGTGGAGAAACCTGCCAGACACCACCTTAACCAAGTGATCAAGTTAAACATCATCAGTAATAAGCAGGGGTGGATTAACAAGCAAGCAAGGGATGCACAGGCTTAATTGTACCTACCTACTAATCTGTAGTGAACAATTTCATATGGGTTTCACCACATCGTTGCTGTAGTGAAAACAGGTGGAATTGTGCAGTACAGATTAGTAAGTAAGCACAGGTAAGCCCCTGGGTGCCTTGCTTATTTAGTAATCTGTCCCTGGCAATAAGTCACGTTCGTTACATGCAGCTTCTGGTCTGATGCAATGAGACTGTTACGTCACCTCAATCCATAACCTCAATCTTATCATGAGAAAACATCAGATAGACCTCAACTGAGGGACATTCTACAAAATACCTGACCAGTATTCCTCAAAAATGTTGCAGGGGTGAAAGACAAGGAATGCCTGGGAAAGTGTTAGAGATTGAAGGAGACTAAAAGGACATGAAAAATAAATGCAAGGTAGGATTCTGGATAGGATCCTGGAACCAAAAAAGGACATTAGTGGAAAAAACTACAAAAATCAAAATAAAATCTATAGTATTAGTATTGTATTAGTGTTAGTTTCTGTTTTGATAATTGTACCATGGATATGTAAGATGTTAACATTAGGGAAAGCTAGTGAAGAATATACAGAAACTCTAGATACTATATTTGTGGATTTTCTATAAATCTACAATTATTTCAGTATTAGTAGTTAAAAAGAGAAGGGAAAAAAAAAGTGATTAGCCAGAGAGGGAAAATGAAGTTAACAATGACAGAGACAGAATTTCAAGGGTTGAGGAGACATTTTAGATCATTCAAATTTATCTATTCACTTTACAGAAGAGGAAAGTAAGATTCAGAGAGACAAAATGAACAGCCAAAGATTTCAGAGGAAATAAGCAGTAACCAAGGGAAAAACAAATAAACAAAGTGAAAACAGTTGCTATTGAGTCAATTCCAACTCATAGTGACCCCGTGTGTTTTAGAGGAGAACTGTGCTCCGTAGAGTTTTCAATGGCTATAATTTTTTTTCAGAAGGAGCCCTAGTGGTATAATGGTTAAACCATTGGCTGCTAACCGAAAGGTTGGCTGTTCCAACCCACCAACCTTTTATCTGTGGTATCTGAGCCACCTAGGTTCCTAAATAAGCACTACCTACCTCAAAATAAGAGCCCTGGTGGGGCAGTGGTTAAGAACTCAGCTGCTAACCCAAAGGTCAGCAGCTTGAATCAAGAGTTTCTTACTCTTAATCTAGTACTCTTGCTTCAAAAATTTCCTGAGATGTTAATTTGTTGGGGGGGGTGGGGAGGTGGGGGACAGAAACAACTCTGGTACAGATGTCGCAATAACATAATAATAAACAGAATCTATCATTTATGTAGCACATACTAGGGCTATTAATCTAAATTGTTCTCTCTAATTGCTAATCCTCAACCCCTCTTATAACCCCTAACTCTGGATCTGCTACCCATAGTTCTGCAAGCCAAATTTTCTTATTTCTGTTTTGCAGATGAGTAGAACAAGACTCAGATAAATTAAGTAACCTGCCAAGGTTTCATGGGCAGTAATTGGCAAAGTCTGGATCGAAACCTCAATCTGTACAATACCACAGCTCAAACCCTTTCCGTTATACTATTTCATTGAGAAGTAGGAAAGCCCCTTGAAAAGATGAGAGAAGGAAGAGTTAGAAGCAGTCAGTTGGATGAGTGGCAACAGTTTATTTTAAAATATTTCTTGGGGCAAGAGAATTGTAATTGATGCCTCTAAAACTCTGAAAGGCTGTAGCTCTTAAATGAGTGAGTTAACCTGAGGCTAAGAGGCTCGTTGTTTTAGAGACTCTCCTTTGAGAAAAGATTTGTATGGTTTATTTGATTCCTTGAGTAACTTTTAGCATGATCAAAATACTTAAAAATGGTATGTTAAAATAATCTGGTGAGACAATGATACTCTGTCCCGCCTCAACCCTGAATTTATATAGTAACATTGGCCATGGACTGAGCCCTTCCTCTGTGCCTGGCACCATAATATCTTACATTTAGTACTTACATTTTATGCCACAACCGTAGAGGGGAAATATTCTCCCCATTTTACAAAAGAGGATACGGAGGCCCTTTTACTCCTCTTGCCCCCAACACATGTCAAATATAAAACTAATAAAATGTGTATGAAGCGGCTTGTAAAAAAGATGTTTTTGTTAAAGAGTGCTGCTAAAGGCAGAACATGTCTCTTTCTAATAGATTTCTACCACCAACCCATTGTATATATGTGTGCAGTCATTTCCAGGTATTGGATAATGAAACCTCTATTAAGTTAGGAACTATTTCGACGGCCTATTTAATTGCTGGAAACTTAGTTTCCAGAGTAGAAGTATGAAAAAGACACCAAAAAAAAAAAAAAAAAGTTGCCAATAACCTGACTCTGACTCATGGTGATCCCATGTGTGTCAGAGTAGAAATGTGCTTCAGAGAGTTTTCAATGGCTTATTTTTTTGAAGCAGATCACGAGGCTTTCTTCCAAGGTACCTCTTGTTAGCAGTTGAGCACATTAACCATTTGTACCATCCAGGACTCCAAAATCACTTGCCACTGAGTAGATTCTGACTGGCAAAGGCAATGGACTGAAATTCAGCCTATGAAATTCTTCACCTTTCTGTTCCTCACACTCAATCTCTTCTTGATGTTGGAGGCTGTGGGTTCTTGGTTCTCTTAGTGTCCCTGGGGGTGCCTCTCTACCCCCGCTCCCCACCATGGGCCCTAGTGATATTTAGAGTCTTTGCAGAATGAGGCTGAGGCAACATCTTTTTCACTTCCTGGTGAGGGCCCTAGAAACACTCAGCTGGAACCAGGTCCTTGGTTCTTTAGCAATTAGTTCAGCCTGAAGACACTATCTTTGCCTTCTCCTCACCAGCCAGAGCTCTACTAGTCGTCAGCAGAGCTGAATGGAAATCACAGCTAATACTCAAACTCTTCCACCAGGGTTATGTTGTTAAAAGGACCCAGGATTCTTGTTAATTCACGTATACCTACATGATACACTACAGTTAGTGTATCAGTTGACAGGGTTTATTATTAAAAAATAATTATTATTTTTATTATTATTTTAGGTGATACTCTTTATACAGTCATGTGCTGCATAAAGTCTGTTCAGGCAGTATCCGACCACGTATATGTCCGTGGTACCATAAATTCAGAAATCCCAATGGGATGACAGGACATAGCAGACATAACCATACATAGCCAGGAGGGAGCCACTACTTTGTGCTCAGACCAGCTCGTGCTTGGGAAACCTACTCTGGTCTTGCCTCCCCCCCCTAGACCTCATCCTCAGTGAACTGGGTCTGCAGGGCTGTCTGGACCTCTAAAGGGCCTAATGCCATCCTGAGTGACCCAGGGCCTCACCTAAAGGCCTAGTCCCTGGGCTCTGTCAGCTCAGAGAGCACCCTCGCCAGCCCTCGTTTCCCCAGGATGCAGCCACTGACCTGGGCAGGGAAAGCAGCAAGCAGAACTCTGGCCCTCCCTGACCCTTGGTAAATAACACTTCTGCTATCTCAAAACTGCCATAGGAAAATAATATGGTGTTTGCACAATGTCCAAATCACATAATGGCCCTATTTCATAGAACATATCATGGACGTTAAGTGGCGCATGACTGTACTCATGTGGATATTACTGTTCTGTGCTATAAGGAAGTAATAGAGGAAGGCTCTTCAAGTCAAGCACTAAGTAGAAATGAAACAATCTATTCTAATCAAATGCAGACTTTTATTTTCTTTTGCCTTCTGGTTGAGCGTTCAACTTGAGTTAATTTCTTGCTGATAACCAAGTTAATTGTTTCAGGTGCCTTAATGAAAGTGTCTAATAAATGTAAGTTAGAATCAAGATTTGGACAGTAGTAGGACACATGCATTCTATTTTTTTAAGAGTTATTTAGCAAAAAACAAGGCACAGTAAAGGAAAATACATTGGCTGAGCCTATTTAGTGACCAATACTCTTCTGCATTCTCCACAATGTGGCTCATGCTTATGAATGTCAAAAAAATATAGTATGATCTACTATAATTAGCCAACACGTATTCAGCTCCTACCGAGTGCCAATCACTAGGCTAAGAGTTAGAGAGATGAACTAGATACAGTTCCTGCCCTCTTTAAGAGCAAGAGCAAGATAAACAGAGACATTCATTATATAGCAACAGAGCTTCATACAAACTAAAGAGAAGGTAGTGATTAACCAGAAAGGCTGGAATTTGAAGTCTGGATAAAATTTCACCCAGAAGAAAAGCAATTGAAGGGCATTCTTTACACAGCATCTGCAAAGAGGTACAGGATATGTGGAGGCATATTGGGGCCTACATGTTATATTCAGGAACTCTAAAGAGCTTCTGATTGCTGGAGGGACAAGGACCAGGAGTGAGGGTGGAGACTTGGAAGGAAACATTGCTGAAGAGTTTAGCAGAGACTAGATCATGAAGAGCCAGTCAGAATTCCCTAAGTACTCAGCACTATGTTAAGCACTATGTGGGATACAAAAGACTACTTAGACCTTGTTGCTTTCCTTAAAGCACTTATGATCAAGTGGAAACGAGAACCCAACATATATGAAGCAATTAGAACACCATTAAGAAGTCATTGATGCAGTATTGACACTAAGTGCAGTTGGAATTCAAAGAAGGTACAGAAATCAATGTAGTCTTGAATAATCAAATAATTAAAAAGAAGTTTGGATTTGAGCTGTTCCTCAAAGGATTGGAAGGTTAGATCAATAGTTCCTGACCAGGACCAGTACTGCTCCCTAGAAGGCATTTGGAACCATGTGGGTTTATTTTTAAATATCACAATGGGGAGGAGAAGTTCATTTTAAACATCCATTGGGCCAGGGATGGTAAGTTCCTTGCAATGACAAGAGAGGCCTACTCAATGAAGAGTTGTCCTTCTCAAAATTCTAATAATGCCCTGTTCAGAAACACTAATTAGATAAGACGAGGGCAGGGAGAGTAGATTCCAGATGGTGAGAACCAAACAAAGGTAAGAATTATAGGTACACATCACTCTTGGTCATTAATGAGATTTAATTTGAGGATACAGAAATGAATTCTATTCTATTTTTTAAACTTATTAACTTTCTCCATTTCTTTTAGAAATTACATGATTAAATAACCCTTGTTAC
Source organism: Dugong dugon (assembly GCA_030035585.1). Classification (NCBI taxonomy): domain Eukaryota; kingdom Metazoa; phylum Chordata; class Mammalia; order Sirenia; family Dugongidae; genus Dugong; species Dugong dugon. The sequence goes on along the minus strand of CM057480.1, from coordinate 47,843,292 downwards.
AGGATTGCAATCTCATGTACTATCAGGGCTTAGACAGAGAACATAAATATGTAAATTGAAGATTTAACCAGCACCGCAGCAGCCCCGCTCCCACCTCCCCCCACACGCACCCCAGCCGGCCAATGCTGCAAGTTTATTTGAGATTTGGAGCAGCTCAGCATTGTAGTGTCTTATCCCCTCACGAAGCAGTATGCGCCATTCTCCTGCCTCTGACTATCCATCACTGGGTGACTCAGACTCTGCCTCTGCTTTACCTGCTCCTGCTATTCTTCTACAGGTTCCTGCCAGCTCTTGGCTTCTGTTAACTGCCTTCTGAGTCTCTCAGTCCCTGGGTACTGCAAACAGTGAAATGCTTGGCTACTAACCAAAAGGTTGGAGTTCCAGTCCACCCAGAGGCGCCTTGGAAGAAACACCCGACAATCTACTTCTGAAAAATCACGGCCATTGAAAACCCTATGGAGTGCACTTACTGTGAAAAACATGGGGTCGCCATGAGTTGGAATTAACTCAGTGGCAACTGGTTTGGTTTTGGTTCGGAGTCTCTCAGCCTCTTCCCTCATCATCAACTACTGAATCTCTACATCTCACTTTCAGACTCCCAAGAGTCAGTTTGGCCCATGACTCCCTTTCCGAATGTGCAAAACCCTAGTGACAGCCGACCCTATGGAGCCGTTCTACTCTGCACACAAGGGGTTACCATGAATCAGAATCAACCCAACAACAACAACTAGTAACAAAACAACAACAACATAGAACTAATAGTTAAGAAGAGTAGATTATGGCTGTGAATTGCAAGTATCCTAGCATTGCTAGAATGCTCCAGAGTCAAGCTTGATGGAGAGAAATATATTAATAACCACATAAAACAAGGTTTATAACCTGGTGGCCTGTGTGGCAAATTGGGCCCAAGAATGTTTTTCATTTTGGCCAGCACTATGTTTTGTAAATATTTGAACTTGAGTGTATATAGATGGGGCACATGATATAGAGATTTCAAAGGTCTCCACCAAACCAGAAGGGCCTAGTCAAAGAAGCAGCCATGGATGAGTACCAGTTCACACAAGACAAAGTGTAGGTCACCAGGCAAGAGTAAAGTAATGAGGTCAGGTGGACCACATTTTGTTTGGGCTGTAAGTTTAAAGCTTTCATTTTCACTTCATTTCTTTTAAGATGGTCGTGCTCTTTCACCTGCATGTAGGCCTAGACTAATGGGAAAAATAAATGTGCACTTAGAACTCTAATTAAAACACACACTGTCAGCAACACCATGCTGAAAGGCCCATTAAGCATTTTATGAATGCCCAAGAGCACCCTGGCCCATGTTTGGAATGACACATTTTGGCTCTGTTGGTGACAATTAGGATCAGACCCAGGATACTGGAGAATGTGTGCTGCATCCCATATGGCCTAGCCTGTAGGTGGATTGTTCCCCGGGTGGCTGAAACTCAATGAAAAATCTCTGGGTAGGAATTAGATAAAAATGATGGAGAATGCAAATTAACACACACTATGGATGGATCTGCACCATGTATGGCCACATTATGGATTGGATTCAATTGTCAGATGGTTATGTATTATTCATGATCAAATTCAGCGTAAAGATACCAGATGGCAAAGGCATATTCATGGTCAGATCATAGTAGTTAGATTAATTATAAATCTACATAAGAGTTGGATAATAATAATTTACTCTGCTCTCAGAAGGATACTCTGTGGCTCATCTAAGCAAAAGTATTTTAAAAATAAGGTGCATAGGTAATTAGGTGACATTAAGCCTTTTATGTTGCTGTAAGTTATTTCCCAAACAGACACTCTAGTAGCATGAACAATTTCTCAGATTTCACTAACCTGTGGCTCTGGTCTGAATGTCTGCTGTAGCTGGTGGTGACAGTGCCATTTCTTTAAAGAGATTGCTGTGATTTACACTAAACAGAATGCCAAGGGACCAATAAAACTCTGTTAGGCAATAAAAATGTTTTTGTCGACATCACTACAACTCATCAAGTTAAAAAGGGCTCCCTGAACCCAGGTTCTACATAAATGTCATGAGCATCCCTGTGTGCTGATTATCTTCTGAAGGTCCCCTCCGTTTCCCCTCCTTCATTGTGCTCTGGGGGAATAACCTATACAGGCTACATCAATGAGCTCCCTTGTCCACTGGATTCCAGCTGGTTGGCTGACCAGGAGCATCAGAAAGAGAGTGAATACTTATTCCCTTGGGTCTCACCTTGTGGGGTCTCCTTGGGTTGGCTGTCTTCCATCATCAAGGCCACTGCTTCTGCAGGCAGTCCTCTCCACATGGCTGTCTCTCTGGGTTCTAAAAACCGAATGGAAGGTCTTGGCTTTCTGTTCTTCCTAGCCCTGGGGTTCTATACTGTCCTACGTGGTTTCCCTATGCCCTGCCCACACCTTTGTAAATACTCCTTCTATTAAATTCCGCTGAAATACCCGCTTTGATTATGCCATATGTTTCCTGCTGGGAATTAGGCTGAAACAAACCCTGAGCACAGAATCATAGAATCACAGAATATTTTAGTTAAAAAGGACCTTGTTGGGTTGTTAGGTGCCGTCGAGTCGGTTCTGACTCATAGCGACACTATGTACCACAGAACAAAGCACTGCCTGCTCCTGAACCATGCTCACAATTGTTGTTATGCTTGAACCCATTGCTGCAGCCGCTGTGTCAATCCATCTTGTTGAGGGTCTTCCTCTTTTTCACTGAGCCTATATTTTACCAAGCATGAAGTCCTTCTCCAGGGACTGATCGCTCCTGACAACATGTCTAAAGTATATAAGAGGTAATCTCGCCATCCTTGCTTCTAAGGAGCATTCTGGTTGTACTTCTTCCAAGACAGATTTGTTTGTTCTTTTGGAATTCAGTGTTATAGTCAATATTCTTTGCCAACACCACAATTCAAAGGCATCAAATCTTCTTTGGTCTTCCTTATTCATTGTCCAGCTTTCTCATGCATATAATGCGACTGAAAACACCATGGCTTGGGTCAGGCATACCTTAGTCTTCAAGGTGATGTCTTTGCTTTTTTAACACTTTAAAGAGGTCTTTTGCAGCAGATTTGCCCATTTCAATGCGTCGTTTGATTTCTTGACTGCTGCTTCTGTGGGTATTGATTGTGGATTCAAGTAAAATGAAATCCTTGACAACTTCAATCTTTTCTCCGTTTATCATGATATTGCTTATTGGTCCAGTTTTGAGGATTTTTATTTTCTTTATGTTGAGGTGTAATCCGTACTGAAAGCTGTGGTCTTCGATCTTCATCACTAAGTGCTTCAAGTCCTCTTCACTTTCAGCAGGCAAGGTTGTGTCATTTGTATATCGCAGGTTGTTAATGAGTCTTCCTCCAATCCTGATGCCCCATTCTTCTTCATATAGTCCAGCTTCTCAGATTATTTGCTCAACATACAGATTGAATACGTATGGTGTAAGGATACAACCTTGATGCACATCTTTGCTGACTTTAAACCACTCAGGATTCCCTTGTTCTGTCTGAACGACTGCCTCTTGATCTATGTACAGGTTCTCAGAAGCACAATTAAGTGTTCTGGAATTCCCATTCTTCGCAATGTTATCCATAATTTGTTATGATCCACACAGTTGAATGCCTTTGCATAGTCAATAAAACACAGGTAAACATCTTTCTGGTATTATTTGCTTTCAGCCAGGGTCCATCTGATACCAGCAAAGATATCCCTGGTTCCATGTCCTCTTCTGAATCCAACCTGAATTTATGGCAGTTCCCTGTCGATATACTGCTGCAGCCGCTTTTGAATGATCTTCGCAAAATTTTACTTGTGTGTGATATTAATGATATTGTTTCAATAATTTCTGCATTAGGTTGGATCATCTTTCTTAGGAATAGGCATAAATATGGATCTCTTCCAGTGGGTTGGCCAGGTAACTGTCTTTCAGATTTCTTGGCATAGACAAGTGAGCATTTCCAGTGCTGCATCTGTTTGTTGAAACATCTCAATTGACATTCCATCAATTCCTGGGGCCTTATTTTTTGCCAATGCCTTCAGTGCAGCTTGAACTTCTTCTTTCAGTACCATCAGTTCCTGATTATATGCTACCTTTTGAAATGGTTGAACATCTACAAATTCTTTTTGGTATAATGGACCTTACTAATGATCTATTGCACCACTCGTCTGTCATTTTGTTATACTGTGGTGGATTGCATGTTGCTGTGATGCTGGAAGTTATGTCTCAGGTATTTCAAATACTAGCAGGGTCACCCATGGTGAACAGGTTTCAGCAGAGCTTCCAGACTAAGACAGACTAGGAAAAAGGACCTGGTGATCTACTTACTAAAACTAGCCAGTGAAAACCCTATGTATAACAACAGAATATTGCCCAATATAATGCTGGAAGATGAGCCTCCCAGGTTGGAAGCCACTCAAAATACGACTGGGGAAGAGCTGCCTCCCCAAAGTAGAGGTGGCCTTAATAATGGGGGTGGAGTAAAGCTTTCAGGACTTTCATTTGCTGATGTGGCATGACTCAAAACAAGAAGTAACAGCTGCAAGCATGCATTAGTAGTTGAATCAATGATTGTGAAGATAGTACAGGACTGAGCAATATTTTGTTCTATGATAGATAAGGTTGCCATAAGTCAGAGCAGACATGTCAGTAACTAACAACAACAATGGTCTACTCATTCTTTCTCATTTTACAAAAGAGGAAACTGAGGCAGAGAGCTGTGAAGGGACTAGTCCAAAGTCACCAGCTAATATGTAACAAATTGGGGACCAGAACCCAGATCTTCTGGGTCTCATTAATCTGTTTTCCACTACAGAGTCCTCCACAGAAGGACTTGGGTAGCCTCAGGACATGTCCACTGAAGGTGTCCATCAGGGCCAGTTAGTCCTGAGGGGCTGGCCAATAGGGAGATTTTCTACATACAGCATTCAGGATGTGATAAACTGCTCAAGGAAGGGACTCAGTAAAGAGAGTGGGGGAATTCAAAATCTGGAGGTCCATACAATAGTTTGGGGAGTAGTTTCCAAAGATCCTGGCTAAACTTGGCTGCCAGAATTTTACCCCAGTCAGTAAGGTTGATAAAAGGGGAAATGAGTGAAGGAGAGCCTTCAGCTTTCAGTGCCAACATGTTCTCTGTTGACAAGTGGAGGGGATGGGCAGGAGGATCATTGGAATTAACGGAGACAAGTGTCATGATATAGGCAAAAGGGAGCAGAGACAAGGATTAAATAATTGCCATGAATTGAATGCCTACATGTCAGGAACTACACAGAAGGTTTTACATTCATTATTTTATGTAGTCCTAACTGTAACCCTCATTTTACAGATGAGCAAATTTAAAAAGTAAAAAGAAGTTATACCTGTATTGAGTGGGAGGATCCTAGAGTCTAATACACATTGAGAGCATAGAAACAGTGGCAATAAAGATGCTACAATGTTTATTACTGCTGGTCTCTGAGTCAGATGCTAGGAATGAACAAGAAAGGATGATCAAGAAGCAAGAACAATGCACTAGAAAGACCTAGTTGATGCCATCACAGGCTCTCTGGCTTGTAGGACAGTGGGTACAGGAAAATAAACAGGTGAGTAGAATATAGCTTGAAAAGTGTTATGATCTGCAAAGGCAGGGTACAAAGGGGACACAGAGGAGGGGCAAGCAACACAGGCAGGGAAGGGGGACTAGGGTAATGAAGGAGGAAATGACACCTGAATTAAGAACTGAAGGATGAATATGAGTTGTTGGGTGAAGTGGAAAGGAAATGAGTTTCAGGCAGAATGAATAGCATGTGAAAAGAAAGGCCTGAAGGTAAGAGAACTGGCAGATAGGAGATGCTGAAATAAATTCATTGGAGCTGATCCTAGAGGTTAGAAGGAAGTAGAAAGTGAAGAGGTTAGAAAGTTATTCAGTCAGGTTAGGTTGGCCCTGGAGGTCATGTTAAGGAATTTGTATTTTTTTTCCTGAGAGCACTGGAGAGCCACTAAGAGTTTTAACTAAGAAAGTGACATGACAAGATTTCAAGCTCACGGATCCTTGGACAGAGGCTGTGTGCTCTCTGCCCTGGTTTTGTTGGATGAGTGAAGAGACTGTGCTCTATTTAGGGTACGTTTATAAGGCCTGTGTGCACAGCCAGCATGAGGCTGAGCTCACAACGCCGATGGATGTTAATTACCCTTGATGAAGGGCCAGACCTCTCCAGGGATTCCAGTAGTTCTGTGTCACTGAAACTGCTTTCCTGTATTTGCCAGTCTATTTGACACTTTCTGCCTAGCTCCCCAAAATTTGTATTTACTGGAGCAGGAGAAAGGTGGGGTGCAGAACTCAAATTCTAGTAAGAAGACCAGACTTAATGGTCTGACTGAGACTGGAGGAACCCCAGAAAGCATGGCCCCCGGACTATCTATCAGCCCAGAATGAAAACAATTTCCCAGGCTAACTCTTCAGACAGGGGTTGGACTGGACTGTGGGACATAAGGTGATACTCGTGAGGAGTGTGCCCCTTAGCTCAAGCAGTTGCAAGAAACTAAATGGGAAGTTTCTGTCCGGAGGTGAGATGGGAAGGCAGAGAGGGTTAGGAGCTGGTTGAATGGACATGGGGAATCAGGGGTAGAAAGGAGGAGTGTGCTGTCACAGTATGGGGAGAGCTATTAGGGTCACATATCAATGTATGTATAAATTTTTGTATGGGAAAAAAATAAAAAAGAAAAGTAAAAAAAAAAAAAAATTTGTATTTATGTATTCATCTTGCTTCCTTTAGAGTTTTGTCCTTTTTAAAGGAGAGTCCAAGATGTTGTTCAGCAGAGGCAGTGAATTATTTTCATAGTGTGATATAAATAGTTGCCATCTTTTTAAAACTAATCTATGTATTTTCTTTTCCCATCTAGTAAACTCCAGCCCTGAGCTGGGACAATGGTTCAGGATATTTAGCAGCTTGATGGACATGGAAGACTTGACCTTGAGTTTGGACCAGGCCAGGGGCATAAATGCAATCAGACCAAGCTGAACTTCAGGACCACAGTCTTCATAGGGAAGGTATTTCTGGGCAGGAGTGAGGCAGAAAGCTGACCACTTTTTAAAATGTGAATGGAAAAAAGGCTCAGACTTCAGCTGTTTGTTTCTATGCATTGAATTGTTTAGAGATGTTATTTAGACTGCACTTAATGGAAGAGTGAAGTGTTTGGTTATTCTTTATAACTGAATCAGAACGATCATGAAATAATGCTTACTTTTTACATGTGCATTTTCTCTTTTCTTTTCTTCCTCTCCTCTTTCAACTTCTATTCCATTCCATTTTTAAAAATGTTGGTTAGAAGCCACTACATTGATTTCAGAACTTACTAATGATTGGGTTATAACCTGCAGTTTGAGAAACACTGTTATAGAGGATTTAACAAAATGATTTTCTTCTAGATCCAGCTATGGCAAAGAACAAAATTCCACCTGAACTCTGGAGTGTCTAAGCCTTATCTGATAGCTTGGGGTGTCTGAGGACTTGTGAAGATTTCTGCAGTAGACTCTTGACTCATTGGAAAGGTAGCAATGCCATTTTGAAAAAAGAAATTCCACATCTTTTTGTGGCTATGAGATGGTGAATTCTTGAATCCCACTGTATTCAGGAGAATGTTTAGTAGTGTTTGCTCACCATGTAATGGGCTCTTCTCATGAGGAATTTATTTTCAGCTCATTCTCTAATCAGAGTGTTATTTCTCTGACCAAAACAAATGGCTTGGTGGACAGATTGCCGACTACTAACTCTGCAACAACTAAGTAGAACTTGGAATGCTGAGATCAGAGAGAGGAAGCTGCAGGCCCAGGCACATAGAAAAAGGTGCCATTCATGTGTTCTTAAAGTAACTGGAAGAATGCAATTTTCAAAGTCTGTTGAAGGGAGTAGTTCCACTCAGCATTATTGTTGATTACATCTTAGTTCTGAAAATAACTGAATGAACAGAGGCTTGAGAATTTTTTATGTGTGCCATGATGGAAGTATAAAAAACTTCTTCAGCCCCAGCTGGTGTGAAATAAAACTATGGAAATGATAAGACTCTGAGAAAAGGATTGGAACAGTAAAGGTAAGAAGATAAGCCTAGATGGAACAGGTTAGAACAAAGACATCTCTTAACTGTTTTGGGCTAAGAGGTTTTCCCCTGTTCCTTCTAGGAGGAAGAATTAGAAATTGGTATCAGAATGTCAATATGTAGAGCTTGTTATGTGCAATCATACTTTAAATAATCGGTGAACTCTGTATGTTTCTCCTTCCACACTGTGGACTCAGTCTTTCTCATCAAACCATTTGTATGGCTTTCTATGGCGTGGTATGGCTTCTCCCCAAACAAGGTCAGCAGTTCGAATCCACCAGCAGCTCTTTGGAAACCCTATGGGGCAGTTCTACTCTGTCCTACCGGGTCACTATGAGTCAGAACTGACTTGACAGCAATGAGTTTGTTTGTTTGTTTTATGATCCAAGTCATAAGTCTAAGTCTATCACAAACCTATTTTCAATTGGTGCTATCTTTGTTTTACATGCTGCCAGCATAGTTCTTCATTTAATCTTTCAGTAAATTAAAAAAGAATAAATAAATAAAAAATTTTTTCTCCAAACTCTGCAACTTGAGTTATTGGAGGTTCCAGGAACAAGAGTCAGGATGGGAACCCACACACGCAGGTTCTTCAGGCTTGTTCTTTGAAACATTGTGGAATGGATCATGCCCATTTGTTCTCTTTTTACAGGGATGTCTTCTCTCTCAATGTCATCTTCCTTGGGGACCAATTTCTGGATGAGGTACTTTCCCTATGTGCTGGCCTTTGACTTCTCTTCCCTACCAAAGTACACCTGTATGTGTTGGAAAGTCTGAGAACTAGGGCTAATTACCCAAGAATTTTTACTAAGACGTTAATGAATTAAGGAGGCTGCTTCTTCTAGAAAACATTTTCACTTCAACTAAATCTTTCTATACCTTAATGAGGTTCTTAGGCCCAGTACTTTCATTTCTTAATCTTGAAGGATCTGAGGTTCAGAGAAGATGTCAACTTGTCCTACTTCCTTTTCAGAAGGAGTATTCTACCAGTTAAATTTTAAAAGCTTCTTGGTACATCATTGAAAAATTATGTTTTTCTTGAGGGAAAAAGGGAAAAGTTGTTTCTTAAGATTTATGGATTTCCACAGATTGTTGGTGAATTTATCCTGGTGTGTATTGGGGCACTAGAAGTTGATTTTTAACATATTATAAGAATAAAAATGAAACACAACTGGAACACTTCAGTTGAATACATTAAATTTTGCTGCTGTTCCATGTTCATTGCTCTTGTAGAGATTCTGTGAGATACTCAGATTAAGTATAAGTAGGAGATAGGAGGGGATGTGAACTAACACATTTTAAAAGTCCACCATATTCCAAGAGCTTTACAAATATCATTTCATCTAATTCTCATGGCCAACATTTTATTTTAGTATTCTTAATTCCATTTTAACAGAAGAAGAAACTGAGGCCCATGGAGATGTACTATTTTGTCTATGACCACATAAGTTATAGAACTAGGATTCGAGTCTAGTTGATTCTGTCTGTAAAATTCATGTTCTTTCCACTACTCCGTGCAGCATTCCAACCTTCAAAAAGCTTACAATTCAATGGGGAGTATTTCACATACAACAATAAGATAACATATATTATGAAGTAAAAAATGTTTAATGTCCAAAAAATGAGTGGTCAACTGTGTTGAAATAAGATTGGATAAGTAGTCTAGGGCTGATCTCAGAAATCAATCTCATCCGGTTCCTGCCCATAGATGTAGAGATCTAGAAAGGGTGTCTCTCACTCTTAGGATGAAAAATAAACAAATAACAAGTGAACTGTAAATTCATGACTTTTCTTAAACACATCAGAAAACTCAGGTCACAGGTAACCAAATAGCTGCAAATATAAGGAGAGACAGGAACTGCAGGGCAAGATAAGGCACAAGCTCTGATTTACCTAGTGCAGACTCCACTCGGCACTAGTAAGAATAGTTCTACGAGAGCGGTGGGAGAACTGGGGAGGCTGAGTGTGCAGTAGCCACATCAGTTGGCTGAATCTGCAATCTTTAATGTTTTTCCTCAACAATACCCCGTGGGCTTTCACAGAAAAGGTGAGACAGAGTCCTAAGAAAGTGTCTTTCAAAAGAAGATAGGGGAAAAGGAAATAGCAGCTGCTGCAGGTGGGGAGTTGAACTGGACTTTTCTCCCCTATTTCTGTCACGGATAAAAAGCTTTAATCTGTTGAAGGAAGGGCAACAAACACAGTTGCTTATTTTGTACTGAGAAAAACCTGTTGTAACTCGGGGAAGGGAATAGAAGGGGGAAAACAACAACAACAACAGCAAAACAAAACCCAAAGCTCTATCTCTGGGGGAGGGACAGGAATAAGTGCCAAACTCAGAACTACAAGGAGAGGAGAAGCAGAAGCACTGAGATCACATGCTCAAGAAGCTTGGTCCACTGAGGATGCTTAGAAAAAATGACAACCCAGTAGCAATGAGCATATCTGATCGATACTCAGATCTTGGTTTCTAAGTACCACTCTTCATTATAAGAAACCAAATTTCCTTGGTTCCTTAGAGAAGTGGTCAAATTTAGGCCTGGGCAGGGAAAATATACGATTACTCTGGAGCATCTTGAGGCGACAGCAAACAAGGAAGTTCTAACAACAACAACAACAAAATGTTAGGTGCATGTCAAAAGGGCAAAAGAGCCAATATAACTCCCATGGGCCTAATCTATAATAATCTGAGCAACAAAATAAATAACAATGGTATTTAATTATAACCCAAGGAATAAAATAATCATTCATAAGTCTACATTGATATAAATAAATGAAAAAAATAAATGGAGAGAATGGGACAATTTTCCTTATAGAACAATCCCAAATAATAATAAATGTTAAAAAAACAAACAAACAAACTCAAATCCACTGCTGTCAAGTCAATTCTGACTGATAGTGACCCTATAGGACAGAGTAGAACTGCCCCATAGGGTTTCCAAGGTTTACAAAAGCAGACTGCCACATCTGTTTACTGTGGAGTGGCTGGTGAGTTTGAACTGCCAACACTTTGGTAAGCAGCTTAGTGCCAAACCACTGTGCCACCAGGTCTCCTTAATAAATGTTAAATTCAAGAAGAAAGTGGAAAAATGCCCATTAGCACAGCATAACAAAAATTGCTAAAGTCAAGATTCACAGATGGATGCTATCAATGTTATCACTTTGTCTTTCATTGACCAAGTGAATTTGGCACTGGGCATTCAGGTACCATTTAACTGAGAATAAGGAACAAAGCATGAGTCAAAATGACCTCCTTGCTTTTCCCAGGTACTCATGCTGGACACACACAGAGTTTGAAGGAGGTTCTGAGTGTAGAGTGATGCATGTGGTGGTAAAGATCTCCCAGTGGTACAGGCTGGCTATGCTAATTTTAGAGACCAGTCCTAGTCCATGGATGCAGATGCAGTGTTATACAGCACAACATAGTGTTTGATGGAAACATATTACCTGGGTTTTTGAGCAAGTAGGTTAACCTTCTTCTGCATCAATTTTATCATGTATAGATAGAGGAGCTAGGAATATATAGCCTTACAGAGTTGTTTTGGAGACTAAGTGAAATTATACATGTAAAGTGATTACAAGAATGCCTGAAATATATGTTAATACATTGTAATCATTATTGTTTTCTGTGGCAGCCACCTGGTACCCATAAATAAGGGTTTGATATTCCTTCTTCTAATAGTTAGGTCTCTTTTTTTCTATTTCATGTCTTACTGCATTGTCAAGTACTTCAAGAACAATGTTAAAACAAAAACAGTAAGGTTGTATAACCTTGCTTTTTAAAATTTTAATGGAGATACAAATAGGGTTCATTAAGTATTGTGTTGGATATTAATATGAAAAAGATTATTTTTAAATCATGTGAATAGAAGTCTTTTGTTTTTCTAAGCTACCACGAAGTGTGAACTTTTTCTATATGACATTCTGAGATGATTTTAAGATGATGACATAGTTTCCTTTACTCAATGTATTAGTGTGGTGACTTATCTTAATAGATTTCTTAAATAATAAATGACTTTATTCCTGGAAACCTCTTAATCTTCTAAAATGGGTAAGGTAAACTCACTATTTTCAGATACAGTACTTCTAGCAAATGTCATGATACATGAACTCCCCCAAACAAGTGTTTCTTCCTACTAGGAGATCTTCATGAGTGCCTTTTGTAGAACTTGGTGGTCATAACACTACCATTTTTGCTTTTCTCTTCATTAATATTCACTTGAATGTTTGACATTTTGCTTTTACTCTAAAAAATTAAAACAGTTACCCAGATGTTGATCAACATGATGTAAAAGATTCAGGAGAACAGAATGTTTGACCTAATTGGCGGCATTTAGCATCATTCAGCTACCTGTTAGCAATCTTTTCAGGAAGGAAATTAACATTAATTTCTTCTGAAAATACATTGGTACTTGGGCTGGAAAAAAAGAGGGAACAATGTATATCTAGATTTTGTAAGACCAAAATCAGTAAGAAATACACCATTTCTCAGCTCAGATAAACCCTTTGAACATTTATCATATCTGACTTATCATGTGGTGAAATTTGCTAAAGATTATGAGAAGATAATGATAAGTGAGCTTGTACTAAAGAAGCAAAGAGACAGTGGAGAACAATCTAGAAGTTATCACAATAAAAACTATTTTGTGAGTTCTCTTTGTCCCTATTGTTTCTACTTCTTACTCTTAAGTATTAAACAGTTTATTTCTGGAAAAAGACAGCAATGCATTTATAGCTTTAATATTTTACAATACTAATATAAACCTCTCTACAACCATCTCTCCAAATTAGCACTTTAAACCCATTAACTAATATAAATATGTGTATATATATACATACAATACACCCACAAATATAAAATTATCTCAATATATAATATGACATAATGTTATATATATATTTATTATTAATACTGCACCAGAAAATTCTGAAAATATAGAAAAGTGTACAGAAGATAAAATATTCTTAATTCCTCAATAAAATGATGAACGGTTAGCATATCCTTCCAGGACTTTTTCAGAGTATGATCAAACTGTACAAATAATTATATGCATATTGCTTTTCCACTTACTCTCTAATTTAGTTTAGACACTTCTGTTAGTTGTGCTGTGGTGGCTTACATGTTGTTGTGATGCTAGAAGCTATGTCACCAGTATTTCAAATACCAGCAAGGTCACCCATGGCAGACAGGTTTCAACAAAGCTTTTAGGCTAAGAAAGACTAGAAAGAAGGGTCTGGTGGTTTATTTCTGAAAAAATTGGCCAGTGAAAAATTTATGGACAGCAGCAAAACATTTTCTGATATAGTGCTGGAAGATGAGCCCCTCAGGTTGGAAGGCACTCAAAAGATGACTGAGGAAGAGCTACCTTCTCAAAGTAGAGTTGACCTTAATGATGTGGATGGAGTAAAACTTTCAGGACCTTCATTTGCTGAGGTGGCATGACTGAAAATTAAAAGAAACAACCGCAAATATCCATCAATAATTGGAACATGGAAAGCACGAAGTATAAATCTAGGAAAATTGGAAGTCACTAAAAATGAAATGGAATGCATAAACATCTATATCCTAGGCATTAGTGAGCAGAAATGGACTGGTACTGGCCATTTTGAATCAGACAATCATATGGTCTACCATGGAAGAAATGACAATATGAAGAGGAATGCCATCACACTCGTTGTCTAAAAGAACATTTCAAGATCTATCGTCAAGAACAACGTTTTCAGCGATAGGATAATATCCATACACCTACAGGGAAGACCAGTTAATATGACTATTATTCAAATTTATGCACCAACACTAATGCCAAAGATGAAGAAATTGAAGATTTTTACCAACTTCTGCAGTCTGACATCGATCAAACATGCAATCAAGATGCACTGATAATTACTGGTGATTGGAATGTGAAAATCGGAAACAAAGAAGGATCGGTAGTTGGAAAATATGGCCGTGGTGATAGAAACAACACCGGAGATTGCAAGATAGAATTTTGCAAGAGCAACAACTTCTTCATTGCAAATACCTTCTTTCAGCAACATAAATGGTAACTATACACATGGACCTTGCTAGATGGAATATACAGGAATCAAACTGACCACAGCAAATGGAAGACATGATCACATAAAATAATTGAACAGAAGATTTCAAAGAACAGCTCTTGAAGACAAATGAAAGTATTATGATAAAATGTGCAAAGACCTGGAGTTAGAAAACCAAAAGGGAAGAACACACTCAACATTTCTCAAGCTGCAAGAACTGAAGAAAAAATTAAAGCCTCGAGTTGCAATATTGAAGGATTTTGTGGGCAAAATATTGAATGGTGCAGGAAGCATCAAAAGAAGATGGAAGGAATACACAGAGTCACTGTACCAAAAAGAATTAATTGACTTTCAACCATTTCAGGAGGTAGCATATGATCAAGAATTGATGGTGCTGAAGGAAGAAGTACAAGCTGCACTGAAGAGAATGACAAAAAACAAGGCTCCAGGTGTTGACAGAATACCAATTGAGATGTTTCAACAAACAGATGCAGCGTTGGAGGTGCTCACTCATCTATGTCAAGAAATTTGAAAGACAGCTACCTGGCCAACGGACTGGAAGAGATCCATATTTGTGCCCATTCCAAACAAAGATGATCCAATGGAATGCTGAAATTATCAAAAAATATCATTAATATCACACAGAAGTAAAATTTTGCTGAAGATCATTCGAAAGTGATTGCAGCAGTACTTTGACAGGGAACTGCCAGAAGTTCTAGCTGGATTCAGAAGAAGGTGTGCAATGAGGAGTTTCATTGCTGATGTCAGATGGATCTTTGCTGAAAGCAGAGAATAGCAGAAAGCTGTTTACCTGTGTTTTATTGACTATGCAAAGGCATTTGACTGTGTGGATCATAACAAATTCTGGATAACATTGAGAAGAATGTGAATTCTAGAACACTTAATTGTGCTCATGAGGAACCTTTTTTACATAGACCAAGAGGCAATCATTGGAACAGAACAAGGGGATACTGAGTGGTTTACAATCAGAAAAAATGTGTGCCAAGGTTGTTTCCTTTCACCATATTTATTCAATCTGTATGCTGAACAAATAATCCGAGAAGCTGGACTATACGAAGAAGAACTCAGCATCAGGATCGGAGGAAGACTCATTAACAACACTCGATATGTGGATAACACAACCTTGCTTGCTGAGTGGGAATAGGACTTGAAGCACTTACTGATGAAGATCAAAGACCTCAGCCTTCAGTATGGATTACACCTCAACACAAGGAAAACAAAAATCCTCATGACTGGACTGATAAGTAACATCATGATAAATGGAGAAAAGATTGAAGTTGTCAAGGGTTTCATGTTACTTGGATCCACAATGAACTCCCATGGAAGCAACAGTCAAGAAATAAATGACTTATTACTGCATTGGGCAAATCTGCTGTAAAAGACCTCTTTAAAATGTTAGAAAGCAAAGATGTCACTTTGAGGACTAAGGTGCACCTGGCCGAAGCCATGGTATTTTCAATCACCTCATACACACGTAAAAGATGGACAATGAATAAAGAAGAATGAAGAAGAATTGATGCCTTTGAATTGTGGTGTTGGCGAAGAATATTGAATATATCATGGAGTGCCAGAAGAACGAACAAATCTTTCTTGGAAGAAGAACGGCCAGAATGCTTCTTAGAAGGATGACAAGACTTCTTCTCACGTACTTTGGACATGCTATAAGGAAGGACCAGATCTTGCAGAAGGATATCATGCTTGGTAAAGTAGAGGGTCATCTAAGAGGTAGACCCTCAGGAAGATGGATTGACACGGTGGCTGTAACAACGTGCTCAAGCATAGCAAGGATTGTGAGGATGTGCAGAACCAGGCAGTGTTTTGTTCTGCTGTACATAGGGTTGCTGTGAGTCGGAGTCAATTCGATGGCACCTAACAACAACAACAACCACATATTTCTTTTCCACTTACCTTTTAATTTAAAACATTTTAAATGGCAGTACTACCACCTATATGTTAGTTTGCTGTACTGTGGTAGCTTGCATGTTGATATGATGCTAGAGGCTATACCAGCGGTATTTCAAATACTATCACTGTCACACATGATGGACAGGTTTCAGCAGACCTTTCAGACTCAGACTGGGAAGAAAGGCTTAGTGATCTACTTCCAAAAATCAGCCAATAAAAACATATGGGTCACAACCGAATATTGTCTGATATAGTGCTGGAAGATGAGACCCCCAGATTGGAAGACACTAAATAGCCACAATAATGGACTCATACCAGTGATCATGGAGATGGCACTGGACTGGCAAGTTTCATTATGTTATACATAAAGTTGCTATGAGTTGGAGCCAACTCAACAGCAACTAACAACAACAACAACAAAATAGCATTAAAAATTCTTCAGGAGCATCATTTATGGCTGAATATATGCTTCAAATAATTTTTGGAGCTAAAAAACTTTTTACTTTGAAAGAGGACCCTCCATATACTCTTTGGGTTCTGACTTTAACCCAGGAATGAAAGCTTTCTGTTTGGAAGCACAAATGGAATCAAAGGCAAGGTCATGCCAGTGCCAAATAAAGATGGAACTGATATGCTGCACATGCATTACTCTGAAGGTAATGCCCCTGGAGGACTTTTAACGGAACAACATAATGTAGTGGACTCAGCTATCATCTTCTTACTCTTATAAAACCTCAGACAGAAAATGCTTTACTATTTTGACCAAAACCATAAGTATACATAAATTAAACATGCATAAATATATAATATAAATTGTGTTTCATTTTATCTTCTCTATTTGCCTGACCTAATTTGTTTAAAAACTCTGTGTATATAAATTGAGAAATGTTACTATTCACTACTGGTTATTTTGTAAGCAAACATACAAAATCTAAACTATTTTAAGGAAATGACAATCAATAATTTTTTAGTGTAATTATGTCCTATGTAATATTATAAAAAATACTTATACAAAAATCTTAATTGTTTTTCTGAAATTCAAATATATCTGGCTGTATTTGTATTTGCTCCGTCTGACAGCCCTAGGAGACGTTGAAGCAGTGTCTGAGTAACCTGAGGTCCCTTACTCATTAGTGACACAATGAAAGACATACTAGGCAAGTTTGCAGTAGTCAGGTACTGTAGAAACTAGACATTTTCCCAACAGTATGTCCGAAATTCTTCAGGAATCTCCCAATTCATGAGTATGGAAATATTTACTCAGGCTCTCGGCTTTCTCCCAAATCACATGTGTGTCATAAGTCACATCTAAACTGTGCATATTCTCACACTGCAAAAAAGGTCACTCACCAGCTGAGTGACTTGTTCTCACCAGTTTTTCAATGCAAGGTTCAAATTAATACCTTAAAATATGAAAAATTATTACATGTCTTAGACCTTTTTAGTGAGCTGCAAGCTATCACAATCATAAATGTGAAAGACACCATCATCACAGCAGTGCTCTTCACACTGTACTTTGTTGAGTCCTAGGGTTCTTCAGAGCTGTTTCTAAGACTACCGTGAGGGCAACATTCTTAACCCCTGATTGAAGCCAGACAGCTCAGTTCTTATCCATTATATGCATTTTGGATCTACAAAATATTGCATTTGAAAAAAAAAAAAAGTTCTGCTACTAATAAACAATTTGAAAACCAATAACTGGTAAACATACAGGCTTTGGTGTGAGAAAAACTTGTGTTTTGCCCTGGTTTTGGCACTTACCTTCTGAGTAAACTTAGATTGTTTACTTAATCTTTCTAAACCTCCTTTTCCTCAAATGAGAAAAGGAGATAATTATAGGAAATGAGAAAAGGAGATAATTACAGGACTTTCCTTGTCAGTTTGTTGTGAGTAAGAGATGAGGTGATTAGTAAATGTTCAGTCTACCAGTTTGTCCCATAATAAATAAACAATAAGTGTTAGCTACTACAGGGTCTTTTACTTGCTTGGGATATTAATGATATTGCTTGATAATTTCCACATTCAGTGGGATCACCTTTATTTGGAATAGGCATAAATATGGATGTCTTCCAGTCAGCTGGCCAGGTAGCTGTCTTCCAAATTTCTTGGCATAGACGAGTGAGCACTTCCAGAGCTGCATCCGTTTGTTGAAACATCTCAACTGCTATTCCGTTAATTCATGGAGTCTTGTTTTTTGCCATTCTCTTCAGTGCAGCTTGGACTTCTTCCTTCAGTACCATTGGTTCTTGATCATATGCTACCTCCTGAAGTGGTTGAATGTTGACCAACTCTTTTTGGTACAGTGACTCTGTATATTCCTTCCATCTTCTTTTGATGCTTCCTGCATTGTTTAATATTTTCCCCATAGAATCCTTCAATATTTCAACTCGAGACTTGAATTTTTTCTTCAGTTCTTTCAGCTTGAGAAATGCAGAGCGTGTTCTTCCCTTTTGGTTTTCTATCTCCAGGTCTTTGCACATGTAATTATATATTTTTTCTTCTCGAGCCGCCCTTTGAAATCTTCTGTTCAGCTCTTTTACTTCATTATTTCTTCCATTTGATTTAGCTACTTGATGATCAACAAACAGCAAGTTTCAGAGTCAATTAAAATTTTGTTGAAGATCATTCAAAAGTAGCTGCAGCAGAACATCTACAGGGAACTGCCAGAAATTCAAGCCAGATTCAGAAGAGGACTTGGAATGAGGGATATCATTGCTGATGTCAGATGGATCCTGGCTGAAAGCAGAGAATACCAAAAAGATGTTTACCTGTGTTTTATTGACAATGTAAAGGCATTCGACTGGGTGGATCATAACAAATTATGGATAACATTGCAAAGAATGAGGATTCCAGAACACTTAATTGTGCTCATGAGGAACCTGTACATAGACAAAGAAGCAGTTGTTCGAAAAGAACAAGGGGATACTGCATGGTTTAAAGTCAGGAAAGGTGCACATCAGGGTTGTATCCTTTCACCATACTTATTCAGTCTGTATGTTGAGCATATAATCTGAGAAGCTGGACTATATGAAGAAGAATGGGGCATCAGGATTGGAGGAAGACTCATTAATAACCTGCAATATGTAGATGACACAATCTTGCTCGGTGAAAGTGAAGAGGACTGGAAGCACTTACTGATGAAGATCAAAGACCTCAGCCTTCAGTATGGATTACACCTCAATATAAAAGAAATAAAAATTCTCACAATTGGACCAGTAAGTAACATCATGATAAATGGAGAAAAGATTGAAGTTGTCAAGGGTTTCATTTTACTTGGATCCAGAATTAACACTCACAGACGCAGCAGTCAAGAAATCAAAGGACGCATTGCCTTGGGCAAATCTGCTGCAAAAGTGTTAAAAAGCAAAGGTATCACCTTGAAGACTAAGGTTCGCCTGACCCAAGCTATGGTATTTTCAATCGCCTCATATGCATACAAAACCTGGACAATGAATAAGGAAAGCCTAAGAAGAATTGAGGCCTTTGAATTGTGGTGTTGGTGATGAATATTTAATATATCATGGACAGTCAAAAGAATTAACAAATCTGTCTTGGAGGAAGCACAACCAGAATGCTCTTTAGAAGCGAGGATGCCTACATTACTTCTCACATACTTTGCACATGTTCTCAGGAGGAATAAGTTCCTGAAGAAGGACATCATGCTTGGTAAAGTACAGGGTCAGCAAAATAGGGGAAAATCCTTAAGATGGTGGATTGACACAGTGGCTGCAGCAATGGGCTCAAGTATAACAATGATTGTGAGGGTGGCACAGGACCGGGCAATGTTTTGTTCTGTTTTACATAGGGTAGCTGTGAGTCGGAACCGACTCGAGGATACCTGACAACAATAACAACAACTATAGGGTCGCAATGAGTTATAATAAACTCAGTGGCACACAACAACAATGATTACAGCAACAATTATAATTATAACAGATTTCAGTGACATTTTCAAACTAAGAGTAAGAAGAAAGACCTGGCAATTACTTCTTAAAATTAGTCACTAAAACCCTATGGATCACTATGGTCCAATCTGCAACTGATCATGGGGAAAGTGTTTTGTCCCATTGTGCATGAGGTCACCGTGCATTAGGGGGCTGATTCAATGGCAGCTAACAACAACAATTATAATATTATTCATTTGATGTTAAAATTAATCTTCAATTCATTTAACAATCAGTTGGATTAGTATATTAGTAGCTTCAATTTCGAGCCAGCAATGAATACAATTATCTCATTTAATCTTCACAACAATATGCTGAGCTCAGTGTTATCACTTTACAGATGAAGAAGCTGAGACTTGGGTAGGTTGGCAAGCAGCCGTGGTCATTGAACTGTCCTTGGCAGAGTGGAGATGTGAACTCGGGTGTCCTGAGTCCAAGCATAATATTCTTTCTATTAAACCTGAACTCTCTCCTTCAGAGTCAACAGGAGCACACTGATCATGATTTATAATATCATCTAACATTTTAGATCTATGGATTTTGTAGTTTTGCAGAGAAGTTACATTATTAAATAATTTGCAGTGTCCTCTCTGAGAGTCAATGTTAATGTGATTACTCTGAGTGATCAGAGGAGTTTTTAAGGCTCTTTGTTTCAGGTGCTCTTGGATTACTTACTTCTGGACTCCAGAAGGTTGTTGTTTCCTATATTCATTAATCTATGTAGCCTTCAGGAAGTGAAGAAAAGCCCCTTGCCACCTCATGCTTTGAATAGTTTTGAATTACTTTCCTATAATCATTCCCTGTGTTAATGACATCAAAGAGCATTCTGCAGCAGATAAAGCGAACGTCTTCTGATAAATATATCATTACAGCAAACCATACCAAGTAAGGCTTATTTCTATGCCACTGAAATACACAAATGGCTTACTTTCTTCTAGTATTAAAATATTTTATAATTAACACCAGAATCCCCAGGTCACTGGGAATGGAAACAGAATAACATCACTAAAGACTTACTCTGCTTGGTGACCTGGCATAAATTTGAAATATTCTTTCTTGGATTAAATTTCTATTTTAATATATCCCAATGAAATATCACTGGAACATTTGTGTTGCTGTTAATGAAACATAATTTTGTGTCAGACACTTTACACAGATTATTTCACTTAACCTTTATAACAATCGGCAATGTAGGTCTTACTCCATCTTATAGATGGAAAAACAGAAGCCAAGAGAGATAAAACAGCTCATCTAAAATTTCACTACCTGTAAATGAAGAAGCTGGAATTGATTCCCAGATTTTGGTAACTCTAAAGCTGAAGCTCTTTCCCACATAAATGCAAGTAACCCAAAATCTCAATCATTTCCACAAATGATGTATGTGATTACAGGTATACAGAAAAGTACCGCTTAGAGTGTAGTGGAAATTACTATGATAAACATAGTAATTGCTGTTGTTGTTAGCTGCCATCAAGTCTGCCCCCAACGCATGGTGACCCGTTCACAATGGGACTGGACCATTGCTATCCATAGGGTTTTCATTGATCGTTCTTGCCAGGCCTTTCTTCCAAACAAATTGCCATCCAGCTGAGCTAGCATTTACTGAGGGATAGGCAGCGTGTAACATTTTACAAATATGACCAACTTAATATGCACAAAACCCCTTTAGGTAAGCATATTTTATACCCAAATTACAGATGAGGAAACTGAGGTATAGGTAATTAAGTCACTCATGAACATTCCACATCTAGTAAGTACAGAAGCCTGGGTTTTGACCTGATTCTGTGTGATCAAAGGCCTCCTCTTTACCCCTGGATGATGCAGTGATTTTGGGTTTAGTCATTCCTTTCTTTGTTTATTAACCTGCCAGCTTCTGAGTTGGTGCTGCATGTTGGATGCTGGTAGAAATTTTGTCTTGATTTAGTCAAGTGGGCTTAACATCTGGTTTCTCATTTAGACTCTCCTCATATCTTCTGGAACTAAGGTCAACCACGTTCCACAGTAATTCTCGATTAATCGAGCAAATTTGCTTCATGAGGTTGTAAATAATGCTTAGTTTTAGTTTAGGAATACATTTTCCATCATTTAAAACAGGTAATCTGGATTCTCTTTTTAGAAATATATACTATTTTCTATGTACTTTTCATTTTATTTATGTATAATATTTACAGATTTGTAAGCCTTTCTGGTTGTAGAAAAAGTTCTTCTACATTTTAAAACCAGATTTTTATTATAAAATCACTAATCATTAAATCCTCATCTGACAGTATTGTAAGCTTATTTTCCACTACTTTCTAAATCTTATAATTCAGTTTCTTTTGTTTGACCATTAAAAAATTAAGTATCTTTTATTTATTTATCTATTAAAGATTGTGCCCAGTATATTTAAATGAACTTGTTAAAACAAGTTAAAACAACATGCTCCCCATCTGATGCTCGTGTTCTACTGTGACTGTCCTCATCTGGAGATCAATGTGACATCAAGAGAGAACAGGTTATAGAACAACCAACCCATAAAGGCACTTACGTTGCCGAGTTGGCCACTTTCTCCATTACGCCTCCTCCTGTGACTTAAGTGCCATCCAGAAGAAATGTGACACTTGGGAGGAGTTGTGTGGGGCCTGAAGCAGTGTGTGATCCTCACACTGAGTGGGGTCTCAGTGTGTATGTGTAACCGTGATGAATCATCGGGAGGCCCCTGCAGAGGGTGGGGACAGGGTCTCTGGACGCAGGTGCAGAGTGGAGATCATGTACATAAAACACAGAGAGTCTCAGAAAGCTCCCTCTGTTAGGCTGCCCATTACCATTTACCTCCTATTGAGGGTAACTTTGATACTGACACTATTGAGTCCCTATGGAGACTGAACGGAGGTGTTCTTCATAATCACGTCCAGATAGCAGGCTTAAACTAAACTTTCTTGGGGCCTTTGCTGAAAATGAACTTGCTCACTATTTTGTCCCCTTCCTGAAATTCCTATCCTTTGAATCTATTTCTAATGTTTAAGGGAGTTTGTCAAGACAATAGTTTGTTTAAACGAAAATATCACAAAATAATAAATACTACCTCTGCAAGTTTGCCAGGTCCTATTCTATGTGATTTACATATATTGACTCATTTAATCCTCAAGACAACATAGTGGGTAGTATGGGGAAATAGAGGCACAGGGAAGGTAGTGGCTGCCCAAGGCACACAGTAGCTGCCCAGGGCACACAGAGGAGAGGCTGGGATTTGAAGCAAGGTAGGCTTCTCTGTATTTTGACCTCAACCATTATATCACGTATCATCACATATCAATCTATCAACACTAATTGGAAGCATTAAGATCAGTTTATGATGTTTCAGATTATAAAAGGGGAAGCTTGAAGGATCTAGTTTATTACTGTAGCAGCAATAATTCATTCATTCATTTAGCAAATATTTATTGAACTCCTGCTGTGCACCTGCCACTGCATGAGGCATAGATGATATAAAATAGACAAGATCCCTCGCTTCATGGAATACTTAGTCTGTTTGGGAATACAGACCTTAAATGAATAATTAGAGTGGAGCAAGCATTCCTGATATGACAGGGATGTTCCAGTAAGCAGAGAACCTAATCAAGTTGCTGCATCAGGGAGAGCTTCTTGGAGCAAGTGATATTCATGCTGAGACCTGAAGGAAGCTTATCAGACAAAGGATGAAAGGAGAGCTGATTTTAGGTGGAGGGAGCAGTGGATATGAGAAGGTTGTAGGCCAGAGAGGACCATCTAGACCATCCAGACCTGCAGAGGAAAGTTCAATGTGCAGAAACAGCATATGTGAAGCTGAAGAGCTAAGCAGGCCAGATCATGGACAGCCCTGAAGTTGTGTTAAAGAGTTTTTCTTTTATCTAAAAGGCAAAGGGAACCTATCTTAAACGTCTAAAAGCAGAGAAGTGACATAATTAAATTTGCAGTTTAGAAAGAATACTCTACTATGTAGAGAATAGATTAAAATTTGTGTGTGTCAAGGGGCAGGGCTGGGTTCAGGGAGGATAGTTAGGAGGTTGTAGTCTAGAAGAGATACAGTGGTGACCAGGTCTAAAGAGTTAGGGGAGATGGAGAGAACTACACAGGTTAAGAGATATTTAAAAGGCAGAATGAGTGATTGACTGGATGTGGAGAGGTGAAGTTAAGAGCCAGAATTTTCTGGCCCAGGCAGTAGGGAAGATGATTATGCCATTTACTGAGATGGAGCATGCTGGAATTGTGTGTAGTCTGTGGAAGGGAGGAGGTAGACACAATGACATTATCTTCTGTGTGCTAAGGTTTTAGGTGCCTTTGAGACATCTAAATGAAGATGTTAAAAGCTTAGAAAAGTGCATGGCACATAGTAGGCACCCAGTAAAAATTATTGAATTGAATGAATGTACAATAGACAGTGGGATATATGTGTTTGGTGGTCAAGAGGCAGGTTTGCAGAGATGGAGATAAAGGTTTCTAAAATATTAGCATAGAGATGACAGTTAGAGCCAAGGCAGTACATGAGATGGACTGTGGGAGTATGAAAAGCAGAAGGTCCAAGACTGAACTTTGGTTAGTGCCAGCATTTAAGCTATGGGAAAGGAAAGCAAGGGCAATAAAGGAGACTGAGAAGAGTCAGCCGCAGAGATGGGAAAAATATCACAGGTGTGCTGTGTCATGGAAGCTAAGGGAGATTGTTTTCAGAGGCCAAAGTGTTAAATGCCTCAAACAGATCAAGCAACATAAAGACTGAAAATCATCTCTTGCATTTACAAATAAGTAAGTCATTGATCTGTATGTGAGCAAATAATCTGAGAAGCTGGACTATATGAAGAAGAACAGGGCATCAGAATTGGAGGAAGACTCATTAACAACCTGTGATATGCAGATGACACAACCTTGCTTGCTGAAAGTGAAGAAGACTTGAAGCACTTACTGGTGAAGATCAAAGACCACAGCCTTCAGTATGGATTACATCTCAACATAAAGAAAACAAAAATCCTCACAACTGGACAAATAAGCAACATCATGATAAACAAAGAAAAGATTGAAGTTGTCAAGGATTTCATTTTACTTGGATCCACAATCAACACCCATGGAAGCAGCAGTCAGGAAATCAAACAACGCATTGCATTGGGCAAATCTTCTGCAAAAGACCTCTTTAAAGTGTTGAAAAGCAAAGATATCACTTTGAGGACTAAGGTATGCCTGACCCAAGCCATGGTATTTTCAATCACCTCATATGCATGTGAAAGCTGGACAATGAATAAGGAAGACCGAAGAACTGATGCCTTTCAATTATTGTGTTGGCAAAGAATATTGAATATACCATGGACTGCCAGAGGAACTAAAAAATCTGTCTTAGAAGTACAACCAGAATGTTCCTTAGAAGCAAAGATGCCAAGACTATGTTTCACATACTTTGGACATGTTATCAGGAGGGACCGTCCCTGGAGAAGGACATCATGCTTGGTAAAGTAGAGGGTCTTTCAAAAAGAGGAAGACCCTCAATGAGATGGATTGACACAGTGGCTGCAACAATGAGCTCAAGCATAACAAGGATCATGAGGATGGCGCAGGACTAGGTAGTGTTTTGTTCTGGTGTACGTATCATCAGTATGAGTCAGAACAAACTTGATAGCACCTAACAACAACAAGAAAGTCACTGGGTGGGGAAAAGCAAGAGAGGCATCTACATGGAGGGCTGGCCTGGAGCAGAATGTTGGAGGCCAAGCAAGGTGATGAGTTTGTTCACAAGTGGGAGGGCCCAGCTTGAGATGTCCTAAGCCCAAGGGAGGGAACAGGACAACAGTTTAGAGGAGTGGGCTGGCATGGGATATTGAAGCCAAAGCAGGGTTAGGAGGGCTTCCATATACCAGGTGGCCTAGTTGGAATTTCAGAATCCAAGTGGGGTGAAGAAGTGTTAGAACCAAAATGGATAAGAAGAGCATCCATGCCTGAGGATAGCCCAGCATGAGTGTCACAGTATGCGCAAGGGGAGGAGGGCAACGCACATAGCAGCCTAGTGGGGGGTGTCAGAGCCCTAGCAGGGCAAGGAGTCTGCCCACTTGGAGGGGTAGCTTGTTAAGAGGTGTTAGAGCCCAAGAGGGGTGGGGGGGGGTCTCTGGCAGGTGGCATCAGAGCAGAAGTGGGGTAAGCAGAGTTTCATGGGGCATGGAATGTGGGAACTCAAAAGGAGTGAAGAGAGCATCAACATGTACAGGTGACCTGGTGTGAAGGGTAGGGGTGGAGCAAGACAAGGAGAACATCCACCTGTGGGGGCAGCACTAAGCAGGGTCAGGAGGGCATCCACAGAGCGGAGATGGTGGTGGTTGTGATAGGTGATTGGTTACATACAAGGGGACTGACCAAATGTGTAAATATATTAAGGATAATGGGAGCCAGATTTTAGGAAAAAAAACAGGAAGGAAACTGGGAAAAACCCTGTGGTTTTGGATTGAAATTAGAGGTATCAGTCTAAACTCATGGGTTTCAAAAAATATAAATATAGGGAACAACGTAAGTGTGTGTGTGTGTGTGTGTGTGTGTGTTTATACATAGATACATTCTCTAGCTCTCTCTATGAGAAGATCTTGAGACAGCAACTCCCACAACAGCAAGAAGTACATCTAGACTCCGAGTCTTGTCTTCCAAATACTATTCTCTTGTGGTGTTGGCAAAGAATGCTAACTATACCATGGACTGCCAGAATAATGAACAAATCTGGATAGGAGGAGGTACAGCCAGAATGCTCCTAGAAGTGAGGATGGCGAGACTTGGTCTGGTTTATTTTGGACTTGTCGTCAGGAGGGATGAATCACTGGAGAAAGACATCAAGCTTGGTAAAGTGGAGGGTCAGTGAAGAAGAGGGAGACCCTCAATAAGATGGATTGACACAGTGGCTGTAACAATGGGCTCACACATAGCAACAGTTGTGAGGATGGCATAGGACTGAGCAAAGTTTCATTCTGTTACACATAAGATGTCTATGAGTCAGATGCAACTCTACGACACCTAACAACAACAACAGCAATAACAACAACTAAAAGGTCTAAAAGGAACCATATCTCCTTGGAGTAACGGCTGATTCCAGGGCTGGGCAAGGAAAGTACAAGATAAGCCTAGAACAATTTTTTTTTTTTAATTGCCAGTAAGTAAGGAAGTGCTCAAAGAAGATAGGGCATATCAAAATGACACATATTTGGCTGTCACTAGCCAAATTGAGAATTATTTGAGACTCAAAATAATGAGCCATTGAATAAGATAAATCAAAGACCCACACTGATATAAATAAATAAATGAATAAACTGAAGTTTGATAAGAATGGATATTAATATTGTTTCAAAATATCTCTTCCACAAAATACTTTTCTCATAAAATATTAATGGGAAAAATATAAGTTCACAGTAGAGAAACCTGGTAGATACCACCATAACCAAGTAATGAAAGTTAACATCTTCAGTAATGGGGCAAATCAAAACCACGTACCATCTAAGAGGATGCAATAAGACTGCAGCATCACTTCTGTGATGTTCCTGTCAAAGATTCATAATCTGAATCTAGCCATGGGAAACAATAGACAAACTGAATTTGATGGACAATTCACAAAATCACTGTCATTTAATCTTCAAATGTGTCAATGTCATCTAAGTTAAAGAAAGGCTGAGGAACTGTCCCAGACTGAAAGACTAAAGAAACATGACAACTAAGTATAATGAGTGATTCTGAGCTGGATCTTTTTGCTACAAAGGACATTATTGGGACATCTGGCAATCCTTGAATGGGGTCTAATCCTTGAAGATAAGATGGTAGTAATATATCAATGCTAATTTTCTGGTTTTCTTGATTGTATTGTTGTTATATTGGAGAATGTCCTTGTTTGTAGGAACTGTACACTAAAGTATCAGGAGGTGATTGGACATAAGATTGGAATTGTTCAAATTGTTCAGAAAAAAAAAACTTCTCTGTACTATTCTTGCAACTTTTCTGTAAGCTTGAGCTTTGTGTGTATGTATGTATATATATACATATATATATATATACACACACATATATATATATATGCTGTTTTTGTTGTTAGCTGCCATAGAATTGGCCTCTGATTCATGGCAATTGTATGCACAACAGAATAAAACCTGACCAGTCCTGTCCCACCTCCATGACTGGTTGTGGATTGGATCATTTTGATCCATCGGTTTTTCATTGGCTGATTTTTGGAAGCAGATTGCCAGGCCTTTCCTCCTAGTTCATCTTAGTCTGGAAACTCTGCTGAAATCTATTCAGCATCATAGCAACATGCAAACCTCCACTTACAGACTGGTAGTGGTTACACGTGAGGTACTTTGCACAGGAATCAAACTCGGGTCTCTCACATGGAAAGTGAGAATTCTACCACTGAATCACCACTATATATGTGTGTGCGTATGTATATCTGTATGTATATATGCATTACAACCAACATATGAATGATTTTTAACATTACTCCATATATAACATATTAGTCAATTCTTTTATAATTCTTATAAGAATACTGTGAAGTATGCAAATGGGTGTTATTTCTCATATATTATAAATGAGGGAGCATTGTCCAAAGAAGTGACGTTAAATACCAAAGATCATGCAGTTAGGAAGAGGTCAAGCATGCACTTGGTGGAAGGAGAGGAGAGGCAAGGTCCTGGGCACAGGGGCTCTCTAGGGAAAACAGGTGTAGAGGAGGGTATTATGATGAGAGTGGGGCAGGGCAGCTTGACAGTATCAGGATAGAAGGAAAGGTAGATAAACTTCCAAGGGGAATAGCTGGAAAGGGAAAAATTCACCAGCTCAGAGAAGTTGAATAACTTGTTGCAGATCACGTAGCTAGAAAGGGATTGAGCTGCAGCTTAAACAGAGATTTTATTTGATTCCACAGTTCACAACATTCAGTTTGTCGATTAGGGGGCTTGGTGATCTGAAAAAGCAGGCTCAGTAGAAAGATGGAAGCCTGATTACAAAGGGCTAACAGGAGAGGGGTTGGTGGAAAGAGGGGGAATGGAAGTGTTGTTTTCTCTTGAGTGGAAGGGTGTAAAAGAGAGAAGTAAGACAGGAACCTGCAGGAGTGGCAGTGTTGAAAGAAGATCTTTTTCTCAGAAGAGTAGAATTCTGAGTAGATTTGCACACGAAAAGCAAAGACCAGTGTAATGGGGAAGGCTGAAGATGCAAGTGAGCAGTAGGCGGGGTTACATCAGAAAGGGCTCTGAATGCCCTTCCGAGGAGCCTGGACTTGAGTCTGTGAGTGATTGGCGGCCACTTTAAATGGAAGGACAAGATTGGTGGTGCGGTGAGGTGGTGAAGAGCTTGGGCTCTGGAGTCAGACTGCCTGAATTCATATTTTGATTCTACCATGTTTCGATGTGTGACATTGGGTAAATTACTTAATTTCTTTGCCTCCATTTATCTTTCAAACACGCGATTGTAAAATGAATTACGAATTGAATTGATTAAATGAATTAATATATGTAGAAAGCCTGGAAAGTGCCTGGCATATGATCCAAAACCAAACCTGTTGCCATGACAAGCACTCAATAAACAACATTATTTTTATTATAACTATTATTATTTTAGATGGGCTAATGTGTAGAAGTCTGAAAAGCTTTTTGATAGTTGAAGAGAAACAATGAGCCCTTGATCCAAGGTTATAGTAGAAGGACTCCAAGGAGGGGCTAAATTTGAGACAGGATTTGGTAGTAAGGGAGAGAGTTTTGAGTACTGGTTGGATCATGTTGGTGTTCATTAAGATGGAAGATGGTGAATTCAGTTTTGGATGCACTAAAACTGAGGTGCCTGTGTAAATCAGACCCGGCAGTCCAAAACCAAAAAAACCAAACTCGTTGCTGTCAAGTCAATTCTGATTCATAGCGACCCTATAGGACAGAGGAGAACCACCCCATAGGGCTTCCAGGGAGTGGCTGATGGATTCGAACTGCTGACTTTTTGGTTAGCAACCTGAGCTCTTGACCACTGCACTACCCGGGCTCCAGTTGGGTGTATGAGCCTGCATTACTGGAGAAAAGTAACCAGCTCTAGAGTATAGGTAGACCATGTGACTGCATGAGGGAGTAGGGCAGAAGTTGGATCTGAAAGTTTGAGCAATGTGGGATGGGTTTGGCACAAATCCTATAAAAATTTAGTTAAGAATAAACTACAGAAAACCAAGTAGGTGGCAGTTGTGGGCTAAGATGAGGTGGAGCTCTAATTCAGGTTGAGGCAAAGACACTGGGTTCCAACTGAAGGTGGTAAAGTTGCTGCTGAGAGTCAGAAGGAAGGTCATCAAAATATGGTGAGAGGTTTTAGGAAAGTTAGATACAACTTCTATCAGGTTGACCCAAACACTAAGCCTTTGTAATTGATTATCTCTACACATGACAGCCATGATATTGTCTATTGAAACATTATGCCCCGAGTTAAACAGAAAGTCTGAGTGGGCAGAATCATTGCTGCAATCAGCGTGTTTTATGTTTGATCCCTTATTCGGTTGACGGTTATGCCTCAAAAGTCTTGGTGAGCCACCTCTGGGTGGCATTGTGCCTCCCTAACAGATGGGAATGAGTACAATTATTCAATGATTTGGTATGTGCATCAGTTTTAATGATCAAAGCAGGATTTTCTGTGCAGAGTGTCTAGGCATGAGGTTAAAAGGATAAAATGCCATTACATCTCCAGTTTGGAAATGGATTAATGTTGAAAACTTAACAGTTGCTTATGCAAGTTAAAAGTTTGTTAAATTGCACTCTGGATTTGTGTTCATCTGGGAACTTATGATAATGAAGGCTTTCTGTCCCATTCTGCTCTCTAGAGAAAGAACACAAAGAAATCCATTTAATAACCCAGACTGACTTTTATCTCTGAAGATGAATCAAGTGCAAAAAAATGGAATGTAGATCTTTGTGTGTGCCTCACATCATATTTCTTTTGCAGAAGCTGTCACAATTTTGGAGTTTCTCTAAAAGTAAGGGGAAATGTAAAATGTAGAGAAATATATCAACAACCTCAGTACATACAATATTTTAGTTTCAGGTATATAAAGAATAATAGGATTTTGATCACAGAGCCAGAATAATATGGTGAAAATGAGAATTCATAGAAATTCCCAAATAGTTATGGGAAAAAATATTTTACTCAATTACCTTGATTTTCGGTTAAAAAGTAATTTCTGCATAGGATTTCAATTTTTATTTTTCTTTCAGTATATCTATATGTCCATATATTTCAATGTATCTACATAGGTATTTCCCCTACGTGTCTGTCAGTTTGTCCTACTGTGGAGACTTGCGTGTTGTTGTGATGCTGGAAGCTATGCCAGTGGTATTCAGATACTAGCAGGGTCACCCATGGCAGACAGGTTTTAGCTGAGTTTCAGACTAAGACAGCCTAGGAAGAAGGACCTGGCAGTCTACTTCTGAAAAGAATTAGCCAGTAAAAACCTTATGAATAGCAGCGGAACATTGTCTGATATAATGCAGGAAGATGAGTCCCCCAGGTTGGAAGGCACTCAAAAGACGACTGAGGAAGAGCTGCCTCCTCAAAGTAGAGTTGGCCTTAATGATGTAGATGGAGTCAAGCTTTTGGGACCTTCATTTGCTGATGTGGCACGACTCAAAATGAGAAGAAACAGCTGCAAACATCCGTTAATAATCGGAATGTGGAAAGTATCAAGTATGAATCTAGGAAAACTGGATATCATCAAAAATGAAATGGAATGCACAAAGGTCGACATCCTAGGCCTTAGCTGAAATGGACTGGCATTGGCCATTTAGAATCGGACAATCATGCTAACAATGACAAATTGAAGAGGAATGGGGTTACAATTATAGTCAAAAAGAACATTTCAAGATCTGTCCTGAAGTACAACGCTGTCAGTGATAGGATAATATACAGACATCAACAAGGAAGACCAATTAATGGGACTATTAAGACCATTATTCAAATTTATGCACCAACCACTAAGGCCAAAGATGAAGAAATTGGAGATTTTTACCAGCTTCTGCAGTCTTAAACTGATCAAACTTGTAGTCGGGATGCATTGATAATTACTCATGGTTGAAATGTGAAAGTTGGAAACAAAGAAGGATCAATAGTTGGAAAATATGGCTTCAGAGATAGAAAAGACACCGAAGATTGCGTGATAGAATTTTTCAAGACCAACGACTTCTTCATTGCAAATACCCTTTTCACCAACATAAAGGGCAACTATACACATGGACCTCGCCAGATGGAATACGCAGGAATCGAATCGACTACATCTGTGGAAAGAGATGATGAAAAAGCTCAATATCATCAGTCAGAACAAGGCCAGAGGCCAACTGTGGAAAAGACTATCAATTGCTCACCTACAAGTTTAAGTTGAAACTGGAGAGTATTAGAACAAGTCAACGAGAGCCAAAGTACGAACTTATGTATATCCCACCTGAATTTAGAGACCATCTCAAGAATAGATTCGATGTGTTAAACACTAATGACCCAAGACCAGACGAGTTGTAGAATGACATCAAGGACATCATACATAAAGAAAGCAAGAGGTCATTGAAAAGACAGGACAGAAAGGAAAGACCAAAATGGATGTCAGAAGAGACCCTGAAACCTGCTCTTGAAAGTCGAGTAGCTAAGGCAAAAGGAAGAAATAATGAAGTAAAAGAACTGAACAGAAGATTTCAAGGGGTGGCTCGAGAAGACAAAGTAAAGTATTGTAATGACATGTACAAACAGCTGGAGATAGAAAACCAAACGGGAAGAACAAGCTCCCCATTTCTCTAGCTGAAAGAACTGAAGAAAAAATTCAAGCCTCTAGTTGCAATAGTGAAGGATTCTATGGGGGAAAATATTAAATGACCCAGGAAGCATCAAAAGAAGATGGAAGGAATACACAGAGTCATTATACCAATAAGAATTGGTGGACATTCAACCATTTCAAGAGATAGTATATGATCAGGAACCGATGGTACTGAAGGAAGAAATCCCAAGCTGCATTGAAGGCATTCGCGAAAAACAAGGCTCCAGGAATTGATGGAATATCGAGATGTTTCAACAAACGGATACAGTGTTGGATGTCCTCACTTGCCTATGCCAAGAAATTTGGAAGACAGTTACCTGGTCAACCGACTGGAAGAGATCCATATTTATGCCTATTCCCAAAAAGACGATCCAACTGAAATTATCAAACAATATCATTGATATCATATGCAAGTAACATTTTACTGAAGATCATTCAAAAGCGGCTCCAGCAGTATATTGACAGGGAACTGCCAGAAATTCAGGTCAGATTCAGAAGAAGACGTGGAACCAGGGATATCATTGCTGATGTCAGATGGATCTTGGCTGAAAGCAGAGAATACCGGAAAGATGTTTTATTGACTATGCAAAGGCATTCCCCTGTGTGGATAATAATAAATTATGGATAATATTGCAAAGAATGGGAATTCCAGAACACTTAATTGTGCTCCTGAGGAACCTGTACATAGATCAAGAGGCAGTTGTTCGGACAGAACAAGGGGATACTGCATGGTTTAAAGTCAGGAAAGATGTGCATCAGGGCTGTATCCTTTCACCCTAGCTATTTAATCTGTATGCTGAGCAAATAATCTGAGAAGCTGGACTATATGAAGAAGAACGGGGCATCAGGATTGGAGGAAGACTCATTAACAACCTGCGTTATGCAGATGACACAACCTTGCTTGCTGAAAGTGAAGAGGACTTGAAGCACTTACAGATAAAGATCAAAGGCCACAGCCTTCAGTATGGATTACACCTCAACATAAAGAAAACAAAAATCCTCACAACTGGACAAATAAGCAAAACTGTGATAAATCGAGAAAAGATGGAAATTGTCAAGGATTGCATTTTACTTGGATCCACAATCAACACTCATGCAAGCAGCAGTCAAGAAATCAAAAGACAAATTGTATTGGGCAAATCTGCTGCAAAAGACCTCTTTAAAATATTCAAAAGCAAAGATGTCACCTTGAAGACTAAGGTGCACCTGACCCCAGCCATGGTATTTTCAATCGCATCACATGCATGTGAAAGTTGGACAGTGAATAACAGAGACTGAAGAACAATTAACACCTTTGAATTGTGGTGTTGTCAAAGAATATTGAATATACCATGGATTGCTGAAAGAATGAACAAATCTGTCTTGGAAGAAGTACAACCAGAATACTCCCTAGAATCAAGGATGGTGAGCCTATGTCTTATATACTTTGAACATGTTGTCAGGAGGGATCAGTCCCTGGAGAATCAAGCGTAGTAAAGTACAGCGTCAGCGAAAAAGAGGAAGACCCTCAATGAGATGGATTGACACAGGGGCTGCAACATTGGGTTCAAGCATAACAACAATTATGAGCGTGGCGCAGGACCGGGCAGTGTTTAGTTCTGTTTTACATAGGGTCTCTATGAGTTGGAACTGACTGGACGGCACCTAACAACAATAACAACACATATGTATTTCAGTATGTCTACATCTCTGTATTTATACCTGAGTGGTGGTGGTTCAGTGGTAGAATTCTTGTCTTCCACATGGGAGGCCCATGTTCAATTCCTGGCCAATGCACCTCATGCACAGCCACCAGCCATCTCTCAGTGGAGGCTTGTGTGTGCTATGATGCTGAATAGGTTACAGTGGAGCTTCCAGAATAAGAAAGGCTAGAAAGGCCTGATGATCTACTTATGAAAATCAGCCAATGAAAACCCTAGGATCACAGCAGTTCAATCCCACTGTACATGGGGTCACCTTTAGGGGCTGACTAGATGGCAACTAAGAACAACAGCATATAGATAGACAGATAGGTATAGTTAGAATTATGTGTGGTAGCATATTTCAGTTATCTATTACTCTGTAACAAACTACCCCAACACTTAGGATTTGAAATAATAATTTATTTTTCTCATGACATAGTAGGTCAAGAATTCAAGAAAGACTCTGCTGGATGGTTCATCTCTGCTGCATGTGGTGTCCCCTAGGAAGTCGGGGGCTGGAGGACCCGCTTCCAAGGTGGTATCTTCACTCTTGTCTTGTGCTTTCATGCTCCTTAGTCTCTGCCTAAACTCTCTCTTGCCCCACATGGTTACTCATCTTTCAGGGCCTTTCCACATGTTTTGGGCTTCTCACAGTGTGGTGTCGTCAGGGTAGTTTCTTGGTTTATAAGAGGCAGGGAGCAATGATTTCAGGCTAATTAAGGGTTATGCGTTTAACTGGCACAGAATCAGTTCTGCCATATTCTATTGGTCAAAGCAATCACAGGGCCTGCAAGATCCAGTGACATGAACAAATAAATTCTATCTCTTGATGGAGTTGTGGCAGGAGAAAAGCACGTGTGAATGATATTGTGCCACCATCTTTGGAATATACAATAGGCCACATAACAGAACCAGGGAAACAGTGATTCCCAAAGGATTTCAGTGCTTCCAAAATTGTGATCTGCAAACTTCCTGCATTTTTTTTTTATTATACTTTAGATGAAGGTTTACAGAACAAATAGTTTCTCATTAAACAGTCAGTACACGTATTGTTTTATGACATTGGTTAACAATCCCATGACATGTCAACACTCTCCCTTCTCGAATTTGGAGGACCACTTTTTTTTTTTTTTTTGGTGAAAATATACATAGCCAAAGTTATACCATTTCAAAAGTTTCTACATGTACAATTTAGTGACATCAATTACATTCTTTCAGTTGTGCTGCAATTCTCACTATCCTTTTCCAAATTATTCCATCACCATTATCTTCAACTCACTGTCCCCTAGGCTTCTCATCAAACCTTTTGAGTTCTGTTGTCAATTTGATCTCACATAGATTATTCTTTTTTTTTTTTTGTACCTTAGATGAAGCTTTGCAGAACAAATAGTTTCTCATTAAACAGTTAGTACACATAGAGCCCTATGACAATGGTTAAAGACCCCATGACATGTCAACACTGTCCTTTCTCAACCTCGGGTTCCCTATCACCAGCTTTCCTGTCCCTTCCTGCCTTCTAGTCCTTATCCCTGGACTGCTGTGCCTCATTAGTCCCATTTTGTTTTATGAGGCTGTCCAACCCCCAGCTGAATGGTGAACTTCGGGAGTGACTTCACCACTGAGCTAAAAGGGTGTCCAGGGAACATACTCTCAGGGTTTCTCCAGTCTGTCAGGGCAGTAAGTCTGGTCTTTTTTTTTGTGAGTTAGAATTTTGTTCTATATCCTTTTCCAGCTCTGTCCAGGACCCTCTACCGTGATCCCAGTCAGAGCAGTCAGTGGTTATAGCCGGGCACCATCTAGCTGTACTGGACTCAGTCTGGTGGAGGCCGTGGTAGCTGTGGTCCATTAGTCCTTTGGACTAATCTTTTCTTATATCTTGTTCTCCTCATTCTCCCTTGCTCCCAAAGGGATGAGACCAGTGGAGTATCTTAGACGGCTGCTCACAGGTTTTTAAGACCCCAGATGCTACTGACCAAGGTAGAATGTAGAGCATTGTCTTTATAAACTATGTTATGCCAACTGAGCTAGATGTTCCCCCAGACCATGATCCCCACAGCCCTCTGCCCAGCAATTCAGTCCCTCAGGGAGTTTGGAAGTGTCTATGGAGCTTCCGTGACCTTTCCTTGACAAGTTGTGCTGGCTTCCCCAGTATTGTGTACTGTCTTACCCTTCACCAAAGATACCACCTATCTATTGTCTATTTAATCGCCCCCATGCCTCCCATCCCTTGTAACCAACAAAGACTGTTTCTTTTTGTGTGTAAACTTTTACATGACTTTTTACAGTAGAAGTCTCATACAATATTTGTCCTTCTGTGACTGACTTATTTCACTCAGCATAATGTCCTCCAATTTCATCCATGTTATGAGATGCTGCACAGATTCATCATTGTTCTCCATCTTTGCATAATACTCCATTGTGTGTATGTGCCATAGTTTGTTTATCCATTCTTCTGTTGATGGGCATCTAGGTTGTTTCCATCTTCCTGCCATTGTGAACAGTGCTGCAACGAACATGGACGTGCATATGTCTATTCGTGTGATGGCTCTTATTTCTGTAGGATATATTCCTAGGAGTGGGATTGCATTTTGTAGTGCTTTTTTTTGGTGGTGCTGATGTTTTCTTTGTTCTTCTTACTCTCTTGTGCTGAGTTTCTTTTGTCTGTAGTTTTTTTTTTTCATTTCTTCTGTTTTCATAGGTTTTATTTTTAGTGAGACTTTATGTTTTTCTTCTTTATTTTGATGTGTAGGTTTGTTAACTTTCTTTGTGGTTACCTTGGAATTTACCCTTATCTTCCTAGATTTGAATCAATCTATTATTACTTGGTATTGCTTGACTTCCTCTCCATTAGAAGGTGCTATACCTACACCATTTTTTCCCTCTTTTATTGTTCTGTTGCTGTTGTCATTTACAGATTAACCTCTCTGGTTCCAAGTTGTAATTCTTTTGGTTTTGCATAGTCCTTAAGAGTTCATTTCCTAGTTTGGTATCTGGCTAGTACAATCCTGTGTCCGATATTCAGCCTGTGGTCTGATGTTGTTTGTTCTCAGATCCAAAGACCCCCTTTAATAAGTCTTGTAAGTTTAGTTTGTTTTTTACATAGTCCCTTAATTTATGTTTTTCTGGAAATAACCTAATTTCACCATCATATTGAATGAGAGTTTTGCAGGATATATTATTCTTGGCTGGTAATTTTTTTCTTTCAAGGTTTTATATATGTCATCCCATTGCCTTCTTGCCTGGATGGTTTCTGTCAAATAATCTGAGCTTAGTCTTATTGTTTCTCCTCTGTATGTGACTTTTTGTTTTTCTCTAGCTGCTCTCAGGATTCTTTGTTTGTCTTTGGTTTTAGCAAGTGTGATTATGATATGTCTTGGTGATTTTCTTTTGCGGTCTATCCTATATGGGGCTCATTGAGCTTCTTGGATGGTCAGCTTTTCATCTTTCATGATATCAGGGAACTTTTCTGTCAGCAATTCTTCAATGATCCTCTCTGTGTTTTCTGTTTCTCCTCCTGTTCTTGAACTCTGACCACTCGAAGATTTTTGCTTTTGATTGTATCCCACTTAATTCTCAGGGTATCTTCATTCTTTTTTCTGATTTTTCCTCAAACAGAGTTGTATCCAAGTGTTTGTCTTCAATTTTTCTGATCCTTTCTTCCATCGTTTCAAACCTGCTCCTCAGCCCTTCTATAACACAGTCCATTTCTGAAATCTTGTTGTTCATCTTTTGGATTTCTAATTGTTGTTTTTGTATGTTTTCTAGTTGTGAATTTATTTTAACATTTTGTTCCTGTATTATTTTCTTGAATTCTTCCATTTTTTTGTCTGTATTTTCCATGAATTTGTCTCCCTTTTCCATGAATTTGTCTCCCTTTTCCATGAATTTGTCTATTTTTTATTCATTTTTGCCTGCTTTTTGCTTAAACTCTTGGATAATTCTGATTATTAGAGATTTGAATTCCCTATCAGTTAGGTCTAGTGCCTTTTCTTCTACTGGAAGGTCATCTGGTGTTTTATTTTGGACATCTACTGGAACCATCCTGTCCTGTTTTTGTAAATGTTTTGATATTGTCTGCTGTCTTTGGGGCATTCAGTGGTTATTTTCTTCCTTTATTGATTGTAGGTTTGTTTGTTTCATCTTGCTTTTTTGTTTTATTTGGTTATGTCTGAGCAAGTGTGCTGTACTTTCTCTGTTGTTTGCTCCTCTGTGGGCACAACACGTTTCACCTCCTTCTCCAATTGGCAGGGCCAGTCACTCAGGTTTGGTACAGCAGGGCAGATCCAGCTGAAGGGGAGTTGCTGGGATGGGTGTTTTGTGGCACATACCAGGGCTGACAGTGCAGACCAGGAATCGGTACAGGTCAGGTTCCAGTAGGCTGTGCCTGTGCTACTTGGGAGTGTGATGTTCAGCACATGGTGCAGGTCGGCAGGAAGGAGGGGGTAGATTGTGATGTATGGAGCTAAGATGGGTATGGGAAAGAAGAGAGAGAGAAGAGAGGAACGGGAACCAAAGACATACACACAAACAAAAAAGAGTGCTAAGGGAGCTTGCTATTGGAGTGGAGAGATGAGAGACTGAGAAATGAGGAAAAACAAAAATGAAAAAAAAAAGATAAAAGGTTAAAAGAAAAAAATGAATAAATCGATAAACTGGAAATGAAGAAAGACAAAAAGGAAATATGAGAGAGAAGAAAATGAAACAAACAAACAAACAAACAAAAAAACAAGAAAAAGAGACGCCCTCAGTGACGTCCCTGTGTGTCTGCGCAGAGTAAGGGAGTAGCTTCCAAGCTGCATTGCATGGTACTGCCTGGCTAGTAGGGGCTCCCAAGCTGAGAAAAGAAAAAGAAAACAAACCAACAAATCAAAAGAGAGCAAATCAGAGCAAACAAATAAACAAAAAAGCCCAGGGGGTCATACCAGCGTGGTGGCATGGGCCGGGAAGCAGTTTCACAGTCAAACGGTGTTTTGCAGTCTTTCAGGAAGAAGCAAAGGTGGCGCATGGAGCCAGGTATTTGAGAGAAAGTAGGGGGAGGTGGTGAGAGGTAAGGAAGAAACCTAAAGAAGTGGAAAAAAGCAACACCAGCAGCCAACAAAAGCGCTCAGGGAGCCAGCCAGTGTGGGTGGGTGGAATCCACGTGACACCAGGGTGCTTCCCAGCTGAGAGTCTGTGGGTGAAGGAAACAGAGGAGGCTAAGTGGGGGTGAAGAAGGGTGGGGGTAGGAAAGCCTACATCGCTGGTTACCGGTTGTTCTGTGTCCTGCTGGAAGCTCCATGAAGCTGCTTTCTCGTACCCCCTGTTTGCTGATCTCTGATAGGAGTCCAAAATGGTGGATCCATGCTGCAACAGCTGATAGGACCTCTGCATGTATCTCTCTTCATTCCCTGTTCTTTGTCAGTTTCTTATCCTGTTTGGTGCTTGGCTGAATTCTTTATCTCTTCATTTGATGTGTAGGGTTTCAGGATTGACATGTGACTCAGTTTAACTTAGTTTTTCTGATCTTCGCTGAGGAGGGACGGAGTGGTGCTTCTGACTATAGTGCCATGTTGCCCAGAAGTCAGGGTTCCTTCTTAAAATGAATATTCTTGAGCCTTACAGTATAAACTTTCTGGTTCAGAATCAAAATCTGTGTGAGTGAGAATCTGTATCTTTAACAAGACCTACTGGTGCACTAAAGGTAGAGGAGACTATTTGTAGGCATGGCTCTTGAATCAGAAAAACCTGGATTCAAATCTGACTTGGCCACCAACTAGCTGTATGGTATTGGGGGTGACTTTATTCTCTGAGGAACACTTTTCTCATCTGTAACTTGGGCCTAGTAATAGTATCTGCTTCATCATGTTGTTTCAGAGAATAAAATACACACCACATGCAAAACCTATGGCACAGTGCCTGGCACATTGTCAGCAAAATTAGCAATGAAGATTTTGTGAGGTAGTAGGTCTCATTCAGAAAACACACAATGATTTTTGAGTGTGCAGTGACAGCTTTATCCACTCGTCTGATTTGGACCCAAATTGTGGTCTTATTTAAATTCACCAGTGTGCCATTCTGCCAGTGATGTATGCACATTTTCTCACTAGAAACCATGAGATGAGCAAGTCCAGACCCTTCTGTGAGATTAGGGAGTGGAATTGATTCATGTATAATAGAGAGCTAATTTATTGAGCGGTAAGCAGCACACTAAATGACAATAACCTTGAAATTGTTTGAAAAACAGTTCAATCAAATGGTAGGGACAGTTAAGTTAGTAAGGCATTCCTGGCATTCCATTATTGGGTGAATTAATTTCAAGTAGATGTTGACATGGCCTCAGTGAACTCAATGCTTGATATCATGTGGCAGTAGGACTGGGACATCTATTGGAGAAATTAAAGGGCTGGTCTGGTTATTAACTAAGTAAAGAATAAAATGGATCATTACCATATGTTTATTAACTTCTTTGTTATACTAAAAGAATTGTAACTTAAAACATTAAGTGTGGAGAGTTATGACTAAATAGCTATGAGAAGCCTAAGTTGTTCTTGAACAGCTTCATGCTTAGAATTGTAACAAAAGTCACAGAAAAGACGCCTAACTTAGAGTATTCAATTCTGTTCTATACGTCAGCTGCTTGGGATATGAGACTGTAGCATCTGAAAATGGGCACTGTGTGTTTATGGGAGCACTGGTGATGCAGTGGTTAAAGCACTGGGCTGCTAATCAAAAGGTCAGCGGTTCAAACTCACCAGCCATTCTGAGGAGAAAGATGTGGCAGTCAGGTCCATAAAGATTTACAGCATTGGAAACCCTATGAGGCAGTTCTACTCTGTCCTATATGTTTGCTAGGAATTGGAATCAACTGCTTGGCAGTGGGCTTGGGTTGATGTGTTTGTGAAAATGAAAGAAGAGAAGGGTGTTCAGAAGAAGATGAAAAGCACCCAGGTTCTGTTTCTCATCTTGCCGTAGTCCCTGAAGAGCTTCCGAAGTGAGATTCTTTAAAAGTCAGCGGACTGCCTTGCAGCATGGCCACCGCACAACAGCCGCCTTAGGGTTCCTGAGCCAGGAGAGTGGAGCCCATTTTTCCTTTGGTTGTGAGCTGTCTGGTAACACCTGCTCCTTCACCTTCTATGCAGAGGAATAGGATGATGCTAGATGTCTAAGGATGAGTGTAATGTAGTGGAATTCAGGTAGGGAACCAAGACCATCAGGAGATTGCAGTCCCTGCAGCCAACCTCAAGTTGTCGTGCCAACCCATGCTGTGATGTTTAAGATTGTGTGTCAACTTGACTTGGCCATGATTTTCAGTGGTTTGACAGCCGTGTGATGTTGTGATCACTTCCACAATGGGATCTGCAGTGAGTAGCCAATCAGTTGAAAGGGAATTTCCTTGGGTGTGTGGCCTGAATTGGATGTAAGTGGATGTTCTGGCAAGGCTTGTGGGCTTTTGCTTGTTCTGGCTCATGCACCTGGCTCCTGTTCATCTGACCATTGGTTCTTGGGACTTGAGCTAGCAGCTTACTTGTGGTCTTGCCTGCAGATCTTGGGATTCATGGATCTTCACAGCCTGTGAGCAAGAGCCCTTCTCTCCAACCTGCTTATCTTGGGTTTGCCAGTCCCTGAAGCTACGTGAATCAGGACAAGTCTCTATACTGACCTATGGACTTGGGAAGTTTCAGCCTCTACAACCACATGAGCCATTTCCTTGATATAAATCTCTCTCTATATATATATTCATACCCTTTACTGGTTTTGCTTCTCTAAGAACCCAGCCTAAGATATTTTGTACTGAGAGTGGTTCTAGAGAAACAAAATTGTAAGGATGAGTTTTCTAAATTGGTTCTCAAGTTGAGTTAGTCTTAAAGATGCTGATGACTCTGCTTCTAGCAGTAAAGAGGGCATTGCTAATCCATGGCATGAGGTGGCAATTCAAATACACAAATTATCACCACCAATAGAACAAGTATTGGTGAAAGTCAAGGCTCTGGGTGACTGCATGTGTGATATCTGTCTACAATTTTGTCATAATGAGAAATATAAGGAAGCTGGTTGGTTGGTCCTACTTTAGCTAGACAAACTGGTGAAACAAAGCGATGTGCTCAGGGCTTCAGAGTCAAAGCTCAAGTGCTGCATAAACAACCTCAAAGTTTCTACTTGTGCCTTGAAAGAAAGCCGCATTTCTTGTAGTAACAGAGCTGATATTGCTGAAAACCAAACCCAGAGTCTTATCGTAAGAGAGGCTGAATTACAACGTCAACTCAACTGCCAACCTTGAGAGGTGTCTGAAGTTATAGTGAGGGCATTGATTGGGAAGAGATGGGATACGGGAACTTGGGATGGAGACATATGGTCAGATAATCAGGAAACTGGAGACACTGAGCCCCTAAATTCTGCTGAATCATTCCTGCCAACAGAAAACCAGCCCTCTCACTGCCATCTGAAGAGATAAATCCGTGTTTTCCTGCTGAACCACCCTACCCAGTAAAACCATTAGCCCCTCCACTCCCATCTAATGAGATTAACCCAGCTGTGTCTAAAGTGCCTTTTTCTGAGTCATTGCCTGGGGCACTGTCTGAGACAGATGCTTTGTAACACGATGCTGAATGTTCTCAAAACATTTCCCCACTGATTTTGGCTTCTAGAACTATAACTAGACTTAAGTCCCAGTGAGCCCAAAAGGTGAAGTACAAAATGTGACCCAGAAGGAGGTACACTACACTCTGAAAGAACTGCTTGACTTTCCTAATATGTACAAACAGAAACCTGGGAAATATGTGTGGGAATGGCTATTAAGGGTGTGGGATAATGGTACAAAGAATATAAAGATGAATCACTCTGAGTTTATTGACATGAGTCCACTAAGAAAAGAGTCCTTGTTGAATGTTTTTGCTCACGAAGTTAGGAAAGGATCTAATAGGTTATTTGGTTGGGTTGCTGAAGCATGGATTATGCAGTGGCCTACACTAAATAAAACTGAAGTACCAGACTGGCCTTGGTATATGGTAGAAGAAGGTATCAAAAGGCTTAGGGAAATTGGCATGCTAGAGTGGATATATCAGGTTAGATCCACAGACCCACACATGGAGTGTCCAGAGGACACCACTTTTACCACAACCGTGAGGAACAAATTTGTGAAGGGAGCCCCAGCATCTTTGAAGACTGCTGTGATTGCTATTTTATGTAAGTCAGATTTAACAGTGGGAACTGTCCTAACTGAATTAACATATCTAACTGCAATGGAGCTGTTTGGACCCCATGGCACTCAATCAACAAAGACAAGGTGGGTGTGATTACAGTAATGGATAGCAGAGTCAAAGCTGTAATCAGAATAGTCTGACTGATATGGACTTATGGTGTTGGCTACTTAGTCATGGTGTCCCTAGGAGTGAAATAGATATGAAATCTACAAAATACTTACTTGATCTGTACAAGCACAAAAATTCTAGGTTAAGTGAACAGCAGCCTGACTTGAATCACCAGAATAGAGTCACAGCCCCTCAATCAATTCCCAGACTTGAGTGAGTTTAAAGACCCACAACCCCTTGATTGAAGGGGAGGTCAGCTCCCCTTGAGGAAGGACTCCAATACACTGCCAAAAACTTATACTGTTAGTATCTCTCCCAACTTCCCCTAGAGGGATCTATGGCCTTTTACAAGGGTGACTTCATTGGGGAAAAGGAAATAATCAGACCTTTTGGGGATTACTGGATATTGGTTTTGAACTGACACTAATTCCAGGAGACTCAAAACATCACTGTGGCCCACCAGTCAGAGTGGGGTCATATGGAGATCAGGTTATTAATGGAGTCTTGGCTCATGTCCATCTCACGGAAGGTCCACTGTGTCCCCAAACCCATCCTGTAGTGATTTCCCCCATTCCAGAATGCAAAATTGAATAGATATACTCAGCAACTGGCAGAACCCCCACATGGGATCTCTAACAAATGGAGTAAGGGCTGTTATGGTAGGAAGAGCCAAATGGAAGCCATTAGAACTGCCCCGACCTAGGAAAATAGTAAACCAAAAGCAGTACTGCCTTTCTGGAGGGACTGTGGAGATGACTGCCACCATTAAGGACTTGAAAGATGCAGGGGTGGTGATTCCCACCACATCCTCATTCAGCTCACCTATTTGGCCTGTGCAAAAAATAGATGGATCTTGGAGAATGAAAGTGGATTATTGAAAACTTAACCAGGTCGTGACTTCAATTGCAGCTGCTGTTCCAGGTACAGTTTTGTTGCTTGAGCAAATTAATACATTTCCTGGTAGCTGGTATGCAGCCATTGATCTATCTAATGCCTTTTTCTCCATACCTGTTTTGAAAGACCATCCGAAGCAGTTTGCCTTCAGCTGAGGGTCAGCAATACACCTTCAGTTGTTTAGCTCGGGGCTACATCAACTCTCAAGCCCTATGT
This sequence comes from Dugong dugon, assembly GCA_030035585.1. Lineage (NCBI taxonomy): Eukaryota > Metazoa > Chordata > Mammalia > Sirenia > Dugongidae > Dugong > Dugong dugon. Next base: position 47,798,452 of record CM057480.1, on the reverse strand, counting down.
CATAATTTAGTCTACAGGGAACTTGATCACCTTTCCCTTCTACAAGATGTCACATTGGTCCATTTCATTGATGACATTATGCTACTTGCACATAGTAAGGAAGAAGTGTTAATGACTCTGGACTTATTGATAAAACATTTGGGTGCTAGACAGTGGGAAATTAATCCCACAAAAATTCAGGCACCATCCACCTCAGTGAAATTTCTATGGGTCAAGTGGTGTGGAGCATTTTGAGATATTCTTTCTAAAGTGAAGGATAAGTTATTGCATCTGGGTGCTCCCTCAGCTAAAAAGGAGGCACAATACCTAGTGGGCCTCTTTGGATTTTGAAGGCAACATACTCCTCATTTGTGTGTGCTACTCTTGGCCTATTTATCCAGTTACTTGAAAAGCTGCTGGTTTTGAGTGGGACCCAGAAGACAAGACTCTGCAACAGGTTCAGCCTGCAGTGCAAGCTTCTCTGCCACTTTGGCCATAAGATCCAGCTGATCCAATGGTGCTTGAAGTGTCAGTGGCAGGTAGAGATGCTGTTTGGAGTCTTTGGCAGGCCTCTTGGTGAATTACAGTACAGACCCTTAGGGTTTTGAAGCAAAGCTCTTCCATCCTCTGCAGATAACTACTCTCCTTTTGAGAAACAGCTTTTGGCTTGTTACTGGGCCTTAGTAGAGACTGAATGCTTAACCATGGGACACTGAGTGACTATGGGGCCTGAGCTGCCCATCATGAACTGGGTATTGTCTGACCCACAGAGTCATAAAGTTGGAGTGCAGAGCAGCACTCCATCATAAATGGAAGTGGTATATTCGAGATCAGGCCCACGCGGGATCTGAAGGCCCAGGTAAGTTGCATGAGGAGGTGGCCCAAATGCCCATGGTCTCCACTCCTGTCACATTACCTTCCATCTCCCAGTCTGCACCTATGGCCTCATGGGGAGTTCCTTATGATCAGTTGACTGAGGAAGAGAAAACTTGTGCCTGGTTTACAGATGATTCTGCGCAATATGTAGGCACCACTCGAAAGTGGACAGCAGCATCACTACAGCCCCTTGCTGGCACCTCCCTGAAGGAAAGTGGTGAAGGGAAATTCTCCAAATGGGCAGAACTTCAAGCAATGCACCTGGTTGTTCACTTTGCTTGGAAGGAGAAATGGACAGATGGGCTGTGGCCAATGGTTTGGCTGGATGGTCAGTGTTATGGATTGAACTGTGTCCCCCACCAATATATGTATCAATTTGGCTAGGCCATGATTCCCAGTATTGTGTGATTGTCCACCATTTTGACATCTGATATGATTTTCCTATGTGTTGTAAATCCTACCTCTATGATGTTAATGAGATGGGATTAGTGGAAGGTATGTTAATGAGGAAGGACTCAATCTACAAGATTAGATTGTGTTTTAAATCAGTCTCTTTTGAGATATAAAAGAGAAAAGCGAGCAGAGAGACATGTGGACCTCATACCACCAAAAAAGCAATGCCTGGAGCAGAGCTTGTCCTTTGGACCTGAGATTCCTGTGCTGAGACACTCCTAGACCAAGAGAAGATTGATGACAAGGACCTTCCTCCAGAGTTGACAGAAAAACTCATCCCCTGGAGCTGGCACCCTGAATTTGTACTTCTAGCCTCCTAGACCGTGAAAGAAATTTCTCCTTGTTAAAGCCATCCACTTATTGTATTTCTGTTATAGCAGCACTAGATAACTAAGACGGTCAGGTACTTGGAAGGAACATGATTGGAAAATTGGAGAAAAAGAGATATAGGGAAGAGGTATGTGGATAGACCTCTCTGAATGGGCCAAAGAAGTGAAGATATCTGTGTCTCATGTTAATGCTCACCAAAGAATGACCTCAGCAGAGAAGGATTTTAACAATCAACTGGATAGTATGACACGTTTTGTGGAAGCCAGTCATCCTGTTTCCACAGCTACTCCCATCATTGCTCAATGGGCTCATGATAAATGTGGCCACGGTGGCAGGGATGGAGGTTATGCATGGGTTCAGCAACATGGACTTCCACTCACCAAGGCTGACTAGGTTATAGCCTTTGCTGAGTGCCCGATCTGCCAGCAGCAGAGACCAACCCTGAGTCCCTGATATGGCACCATCCCTAGAGGTGATCAGGCAGCAATCTGGTGGCAAGTTGATTACATTGGACCACTACCATCATGGAAAAGGCAGCATTTTGTTATTACTGGAATAGACACTCTGAATATGGATTTGCTTCCCTGGACACAATGCTTCTGCCGAAACTACCATCTGTGGACTTACAGAATGCCTTATCCACTGTCATGGTATCCCACACAGCATCACCTCAGATCAAGAACTCACTTCACAGCAAATGAAGTGTGGGAGTGTGCCCATGCTCATGGAATTCACTGGTCTTCTCATGTTCCCCATCATCCTGAAGCACCTGGCTTGATAGAATGATGGACTGGCCTTCTAAAGACACAATTATGGCACCAGCTAGGTGGCAATACCTTGCAGGATTGGGGCAATGTTCTCCAAGAGGCTGTATATGCCTTCAACCAGAGTCCAATATATGGTGCTGTTTCTCCCATAACCAGGATTCATGGGTCCAGGAATGAAGGAATGGAAATGGGAGTGGCACCACTCACTATTACCCCTAGAGAACGACTTGCAAGATTTTTGTTTCCTGCCCCCATGACTTTATTCTCTGCAGGTCTAGAAGTCTTAGTTTCAAAGGGAGGAATTCCCCCACCTGGAGACACAACACTGATTCCATTGAACTGGAAGCTAAGGAAGCCACGTGGCCACTTTGGGCTCCATATGCGTCTGGATCAACAGGCAAAGAAGGGAAGCACCATACTGGCTGATGCGATTGATCCTATTATCAAGAAGTAATTTGATTGATATTACATAATGGAGGTAAAGAAGAGTATGTCTGGAATGCAGGAGATCGCTTAGGGTGCCTCTTACTACTACCATGCCCTGTGATTAAAATCTATGGAAAATTACAGCAACCCAATTCTGACATGACTACTAATGTCTCAGACCCTTCAGTAATGAAGATTTGGGTCACCCCACCAGGCAAAGAACCATGACCAGCTGAGGCGCTTGCTGAGGACAAAGGGAATACAAAATGGGTGGTGGAAGAAAGTTCTAAATACCAGTTACGACCACATGACCAGTTGCAGAAATGAGGACTGTAATTGTTATGAGTATTTCTGCTTTATATGTGTGTTCATTGTATCATGTTAGGCACAAGTATGGCTTTATAATGTCTTTATTTGGAGATTATGTATGGTTTAAGGAGATGTGTACTGGTGTCAAGTGGATAAGGGGTGGACTGTGATGGTTCTGGTTGTGTGTCAACTTGGCTGTGCCATGATTCTTTGTGGTTTGACAGTTGTATGATGTGATCACTTTCATGATGAGATTTGCTATGATGTTTTCACCCTCATGATGGGATCTTCTGTGAGTAGCCAATAGGTTGAAAGGAAGTTTCCTTGGGCATGTGGCCTGCATTGAATATAAGTGGATATTCCGGCAAGGCTTATGGGCTCTTGCTTGTTCTGGATCCTGCAGCTGGCTCCCATTCGTCTGACCTCTAGTTCTTGAGACTTGAGCTAGCAGCTTACCTGTGGTCTTGCCTGCCAATCCTGGGATTCATAAATCTTCACAGCCTGTGAGCAAAAGCCCTGACAATCTTGGGTTTGCCAGCTCCTGTGGTTATGTGAATCTGGAGAAGTCTCTATCCTGACTGACAGACTGGAGATGTTCCAGCCTCTACAGCCATGTGAGCCATTTCCTTGATATAAATCTCTCTCTATATATATATTCATACACTTTACTGCTTTTAATTCTCTAGAGAATCCAGTCTAAAACACATGCTCAGGCCTGATGACTTCCAGTTCCAATCATCTGTAACCTTCCAACTGAAGTCAGGCTCTGTCCCTGTGCAGATCACTGGGGGCACCAGATTGTTACTACAAGCAATGGCATTTCTCAGGAGGAGGAAAGCGAGGAAGAGAACAGTGAGGAGAAGGAAGCTGAGTTATACCCTGTCCTGCCTGCCAAAGAGCAGGGAGAAGCCCTAGTCCTCCTGCGTGAGTGTGGGGAGGAGCTGGGTGGGGAGGCAAGAGAAGCAGGTAAGGGCCTAGGTGTTAAGCCTTGTCTGCTCTCCTCAGGTCAGCTAGCAGCCTGTGACTTGTGCTATGCACCATGTTCCTGGACAAATCTCAAGAATTTGAAATGTTCATTCTCTGTTGAAGAGGAGAGCTTGGGGCAGGGGATGGGGGACTTGGGCTGGTTCTAGGAGAAAAGGGGGCCCATTCTCCATAGAACCCTGTTGTTCTAGACCCAACCATGTCTGGGGCTTTCCTTTTCTCTACGGGTGGGAGAAATGCTGAACTTCTATCCTGAGCCTCTCTCCCCTCACCTTCCCATAAGGATTGGAGGTCAGTAGTTGAAGCACAGGACTACACATTTTTAACCCTTTTTACATTTTTAGATAAAGATTGAAATAAAACGGCATGCATTAAAAGAAAAAAAAGTCAACATACCTGAAGCCCTGCATTTTAGTGTGTTCTGCACGGCTCAGAACAAAATGAGGAACAGGCACTCAGAGAGGTCCCTTTAGAATGATAGATTGCATTTCTACACACCCTGTGAATTTTCTGTATGTTGTCCTTTTAGAAAGAAAAAACCCCTGTTATTTATGCAGTAAATGTTCTAAGGCATGAAGGGCTCTATGGAACACACTGATCTATATTTACCTATGTAATAAAGTTCCCAAGCATCCCTAAGTACCTAATTTCTATTTCTTTATGTTTTCATCTTTTTTCCTTCTCCTCCTCCTTTTTCTAATTTCCTAAAATCTTCCTTATGTTTTTATATTTCTCTTGCTTTTTTTTAAATCCATTTTGACCTCCCCTATTCAATGTATCCACTTTTTACCCCTTGTAATGATGACAACCCAACAAGGAGCACAACATTAACAACACAAGCAGTTACCATTTGTTGAGCACTTACCATGCATCAGATAGATTACTTCTTTTCTTCCTACCCTCCCACCCATGTTTCTTCCCCTGGCCAGAACATTTTTGTGTTATATTTTGAATTAGGGAAATACATGTGTCTCCTTTCATGATATGTTATACTCTCGTCAGAGTCAAGGTTGGAGGTTTGAGTCCACCCAGAGGCACCTCGGGAGAAAGGCCTGGCAATCTACTTCTGAAAAATCAGCGATTACAAACACTGAGGAGCACGGTTCTATTCTGACACACATGGGTTTCCATGAGTCAGAATCAGCTCAATGGCAACTGGTTCATCAAAGCCATGAACACAAATCATGAATACCTTCTCATTCTATTCTACCATTCAAAATGTAGGAGGAAGAAGTCATCTGGGGGCAAAGGACAAATGCACTCACTGTGTATCCAACTAATCCCAAGCAATATCTAACAGAGTCTATTAACTTATTGTTTCATTTCATTGTTCATTATCTTCTGACCAAGAGAGGGATCAGAATATTTAACTAGGGGCTCCAGACGACACATTTTCAGACTTAGCTGAGGCTGAGATAAGTTCATTCTGTGTGCCTCCTCCTGTAAAAGTGACAATCCAAGCAGTTATGGGGTGGAGAGTCTCAATGAACTACTGAACAAACTCCTCAAGGTCTGTCAGATGTCAGGAAATTCTGGATTGAGCAGCCAGGCAGGACAAAGCCTTCCTTTTGTGCCATGTGCACTACTCTGGGTGTTTTCATTCCTGAAAGTCAGGCACAGCATCCTCAGTGTCATACTGTGAATGCACACTATGAAAGTGAGAACTTTGTTTCTCTCTGAGAGAGTCCATCCTTGATATTTCTTTCATGCCTGATATTTTTATGAAATCACTGTAGCGCTCAAACAGCCCAAGGATATCCTCAGATTGCTTTTGTGCAAGTGTGAATTACGGAGTTAACTGGAGGTTTTTGTTTTATCAAAAGCTTTTAAAAACTAAACAGAGGAGGTTAATATTTTCAACAATTTTTGAAAATGATAAAATTAAGCCAATTTAAGAAGTTATATTTTCTTTGCTATTGCCTAAGCACAGCCAACCTCTCCGTGAAACTTTTTATCTTAGCTGTCAGGACCAGGACATTCTTGTCAGGACTCAAGAAATTTGTATTCCAGGCAGAGATGCAAATCCATCTCAAAGGAGTGAGAAAATGGAAGAAAGTTGCAATGAAGGTGGCTTGGATAAAATGAATGAGAAATCATGTAGGAAGCCTCCTAACTTCCTTCAGGACCAACCACTGCCATAACTGAGCCCTTTGGGGGCTGAAAGAGCCTTGATTTCAGAAAGAAAAGAAAGAAGCAAGGAGATGTAAACTGAATTACATCAGGAGCTTTCCACCTGTTTCCTGTTTGTTTTACTCTAGTCTATGAAGATAATATAGTCATTCAAAATTTACAACAAGAGAAGTTACATTGCTACTAAGTTATAGAGGCAGGGTTGGAACCCATATCTGTCTCTTAAACTTGTGTTTGTTCCGCTGTATCTTGCTGCCTCACTGAGAAACTACACACTTATGGCATTTCTTGGAGTTACAGTAACAGTAAGGTAGGTATTTTTCTAGCTTCAGTTTCAGCCTAGAGTAGTTCTCACCTGTTGTGTGTGTGAGTGTGTGTGTGTCCCAGAATACTAGGCCTACTCTTTGTTAGATAAGCATTTAAACTTCTCTATATCTTGGAGGCACAGCCATTAAGTACTTGGCTGTTAGAAAGGTCAGTATTTCGAACTCACCAGCTGCTCCATGGGAGAGAGATGTGGCAATCTGCTCCTGTAAAGATTAACAGCTTTGGAAACCTTGTGGGAAGTTCTACTCTGTCCCATAGGGTCTCTATGAGTTGGAATCAACTTGAGGGCAATGGGTAAATCTTGTGTTATAGCAACTCTATAGGGTTTATGTCTTACCTGGGCACTCCCGGGTGGTGCAAAAGGTTAACATGTTCACTTGCTGACTGAGAAGTTGGTAGTTCAAGTCCGTCCAGAGGCACCTCAGAAGAAATGTCTGGTGATCTACTTCCAAAAGTCAGCCCCTGAAAACCTTATGCAGAACAGTTCTGTTCTGGCACACATGGGGTCACCATGAGTTAGAATTGACTCTATGGTAACTGCATCTGTGGTTATATTGCCTAATTTTGTTAACACACATAAACTTAACTTTCTAACTTTTTGCCTCTGTATCTAGCCTACTGATTTATTCTCCTCCAGATATATTATGTTTTAGAGGTATTCTTGGGTGACATTTTAAATGTACTTGTTGTTTTAGATATTTTATTTGTTTGTTTCATCAGAAATTCCCGTTTAATGGAAACCTTGCTCCACCACATTCTGCAGAAACTGTCAGCTTGCCTGGCAGCCCTCTACTCTCCTGGGCATGGAGTTTCAACTCTTAAGAGATGCCTCATCTTCATTTTGGTCCACTCTGATTCATGATGTAACAGCTTGAATAACGGAGTGTGGCTGTTCACTGGATCTTGTGCCAGCCCATATCCATATCATGCAGTTACTTTCTAATGATGCCTTGTCACTTAAAATGGGATTTTGCATGAGTGCGTCATATAACTGAATTACCGTTACAAAGAGCTTATTTTCTCCAGATACATATTCCAAAAAATTACACAAGAAATGAAATATTAGAAGCCCTAGTACCTTGACTTCATTTTTGGCTTTGCCACAGTTTGCATATGATTGCAGATGGTAGAAAATTAAAGTGCCCAGCCTTCAATTTTTGATGATTATCATCTTGCTCATGCTGAAAGAGACTTACCAAGAAACCAGCAGTGGCAAACCCTTCTCTTCTCTGTACATCATGAGAATGACTCAAGGAGGGCCTAAGAGTTACTCTTTGGGGCTGAGAAAACCAGGACATCTAAACCTGTTTACAAAATCTATGGATTCTGGACTCTTTGCAGTACCTGTGTCCAGAGGCATGGATGAGTTAATATTAAAAATATGGTGTGATCTGTCAGCCTGCGCTGTGATAAACTGCTATCGGAGGAACTGACAAGCGCTCCAAAAGCTTCATTTCAGAATAAACTCCAGCAAATCCTCCACTACTTTAATGACTCAACATTTAGCGTGTGGGCTTAACTGATCTTTAACCCTCTGCTCTTTAGATCTTCCTTTTTGGGTACTAATATTGTTTCTGAAGCCCTGCAGTGCAGTGGTTAAGCATTTGGCTGCTAACCAAAAGGTTGGCAGTTCAAATCCACCACCTGCTCCTTGGAAACCCTGCGGGGCAGTTCTGCTTCATCCTGTAGGGTTGCCATGAATCAGAATTGACTGGATGGCAATGGGTTTGGTTGGTTTTGGTTTGAATATTGTTTCTGTGAGGAAATCATTATCAATTTTTTCTTTCTAAAGGAGACTTTTCTTTTCCTTCTTCATTATTGCAGGCTCACAGATGGGCAGACTCAGAGTCGAGGGAACAGTTTGCGGTGCTCACTTTCTCTCTTGGCATTAGAATCGAGGTTGATGTGGTTCGCATCTGTGGCTTTCCGTAGGTGTAACAGGCACACAGTGTTAAAAATTGTAATAAAGGTTTACTGTCACCAAGATCCCTTAAAAGTCAGTTTCCTATAATATACACAGGACATTATTCCCTAGATTTAGACAATTGTTATTGTCATGGATTGAATTGTGTCCTCCAAAAGTATCTGTCCACTTGTCTGGGTCATGATTCCCAGTATTGTATAATTGTGTACCATTTTGTAATCTGATGTGATTTCCTTATGTGTTGTAAATTCAATCACTATGATCTAATAAGATGAATTAGTGGCAGTTATACTGATGAAGTATACAAGATTGGATAGCGTCTTAAGCCAATCTCTTCTGAGATATAAAAGAGAGAAGCAAGAAGAGGCATATGGGAACCTCATATCTCCAAGAAAGCAGTGCCGAAAGCAGAGCGTGTCCTTTGGACCTGAGCTCCTGTGCTGAGAAACTCCCAGACCAAAGGAAGATTGATGACATGGACCTTCCTCCAGAGCCAATAGAGAAAGTGCTCCCTTGGAACTGATGTCCTGAATTTGGACTTGTAGCCTACTGGACTGTGAGAGAATAAACTTCTCTTTATTAAAACCATCCACTTGGGGTATTTTTGTTAGAGTAGCACTAGAAGACTGTGACAGTTATGCTGTCTTTTAAAAACACTTTATACGGCCATCTAAGATACATCTGTTGGTCCCATCCCGTCTGGAGCAAAGGAGAATGAAGAATACCAAAGACACAAGGAAAATATTGGCCGAAAGGACTAATGGACCACATGAACCACAGCCTCAATTAGCCTGAGCCCAGAAGAACTAGATAGTACCCAGCTACCACCACCAATTGCTCTGACAGGGATCACAATAGAGAGTCCTGGACAGAGCAGGAGAAAAATGTAGGAAAAATTCAAATTCACAAAACAAACCAGACTTACTGGTCCGACAGAAACTGGAGGAACTCCCGAGGCTATGGCCCTGGCACCCTGCTAACTCAGAACTGAAGCAATTCCTGAAGCCCACTTTTCAGACAAAGATTAGACAAGCCTATAAAACAAACAACACATGTGAGGAACGTGCTTCTTAATTCCATCAAATATATGCAACCAAATGGGCAACTTCTGCCCAAAAACAAGATGAGAAGGCAGCAAAGGACAGGAAAACTGTACAAATGGACACCACTGGGGTAGAAAGGGGCAGAGTGTTGTCATGTTGCAGGGCTTGCAACCAACATCACAAAATCATTTGTGTATAAATAATTTTGTGTAAAATAATTTTGTATATAAACTTTCACTGAAAGCACAATAAAATTATTGAATTTTTTTTTTTTTACAATCAGTGCTCTAATCTCCACCCCTACACTTTCTCCCTCAACCCTCTTGTTGTTGTTAGGTGTCGTCGAGTTGGTTCCAACTCATAGCGACCCTACGTACAACAGAACGTTCACTGCCCTGTCCTGTGCCACCCTGCAATCGTTGTTATGCTTGAGTCCATTGTTGCAGCCTCTGTGTCAGTCCATCTCCTTGAGGGTCTCTCTTTTTTTTTTTTTGCTGATCCTCTACTCTACCAAGCATGATATCCTTCTCCAGGGACTGTCCTTCCTGATAACATGTCCAAAGTACATGAGAAGAAGTCTATTGTAAATGGTACTGATTTGGTGATTTCCTCTTCAAGGTTCTGTTTGTTGGTGTAAAGGAATCCAATTGATTTTTGTATGTTTACCTTGTATCCTGAAACTTTGCTGAAATCTTCTATTAGTTTCAGTAGTTTTCTTGTGGATTCTTTGGGGTTTTCTGTGTATAAGATCATATAATCTGCAAATAGAGAAACTTTGACTTCTTCCCTACCTATTTGGATGCCCTTTAAGAAATTAATGGAATTCTTAAAAACCAAATCAAAATTACAAATATTAAAGGGAGTCCATCAGTTAGAGAACCAGCAACATAAGGCAAGAACCTGAGTCTGGGACAAAGGACAGCATCAGTCAGATACCAATCTAGGTAATGAAATCTTAATAATAACACAAAGTTAAAAGACTTAAAATAGGGAAAGAGAGACCTCAATCTGTAAATGATGACAATGTTAAAAGGGGGAATAAATGGTGAAGGTATAGAACTTTCAAATGGGAAGGAAGTCAAGGAGATATCCAGTAATAAAAGAGTGCTTCAAACTTAGGAGATAAGGGTAAATTTCAAGGTTCTCACAAAGAAATTCAACAAACATACTCATCAAAATAAAAAAGAAGAAAAACATAAAGAATCAGTAAACACAATATCTATAATAATGACAGAAAAGAAGAACATCCACAGACAAAAGAAACTCAGCACAGGAAAGTAAGAGGAACAATGAAAAAGTCAGCACCACCAAAAAAAAAAAAAAAAGGAAAAACACAATATAACAGCAATAAACTCATACCTATTGATAATCACACTGAATGTAAATGACTTAAATGCACCCATGAAGAGACAGAGAATGGCAGAATAGATTAAAAAACACAACCTATCACTTCGCTGTCTGCAAGAGACACATCTTAAACACAAAGACACAAATGTGTTAAAAAATCAAAGGTTGGAAAAAATATATCAAGCAAACTGCAACCATAAAATAGTAGGAGTGGCAATACTAATCTCAGATAAATTAGACTTTAAGGCAAAACCAACCATAAAGTCAAGGAAGGACATTATATAATGATTAAGGGGATAACCCACCAAGAAGACATCACCCTAATAAATATCTGTGCCCCCAAAGATAGGACTCCAAGATACATAAAACAAACTCTAACAGTGCTGAAAAGAGAAAGACATTTTCACATTAATAGTAAGGCCTTCAACACACCACTCTTGGTAAAAGAGAGAACATCTAGAAAGAAACTCAACAAAGATACAACAGATGAATGGATAAATAAACTGTGGTACATACACACAATGGAATACTACGCGATGATAAAGAACAATGATGAATCTGCGAAGCGTCTCATAACATGGATGAATCTGGAGGTCATTATGCTGACTGAAATAAGTCGATCACAAAAGGACAAATATTGTATGAGATCACTACTATAAAAACTCATCAAAAGGTTTACACACAAAAAGAAACAATCTTTGATGGTTATGAGGGAGGAGATGGGTGGGGGTGGAAAAACACTAAATAGACAGTAGATATGTGGTGACTTTGGTGAAGGGTAAGATAGTACACAATACTGGGGAACCCAGCACAGCTTGTTCTGGCTAAGGTCATGGAAGTTCCATGGACAAATCCAATCTTCCTTATGGACTGAATTACTGTGCTGAGGGCTGTGGGGACTATGGTCTCAGGGAACATCTAGCTCAATTGACATAACATAGTTTATAAAGAAAATGTTCTACAGTCTACTTTGATGAGTAGCATCTGGGGTCTTAAAAGCCTGTGAGCACCCATCTAAGATACTTCTCTGGTCTCACCCCTTCAGGAGCAAGGGAACATGAAGAAAACTGAACACACAAGGGAAAGATTAGTCAAAAAGATTAATGGACCACAACTATCATGGCTTTCACCAGACTGATTCCAGTACAACTGGATGGTGCCTGTCTACCACCACTGACTGATCTGACAGGGATCACAATAGAGGGCACCAGACAGAGCTGGAAATAAATGTAGAACAAAATTCTAACTCAAAAATGACCAGACTTACTGGCCTGATAAAGACTGGAGAAACCCTGGAGGTATAGCCCCGGGACATCCTTTTAGGTCAGTAATGAAGTCACTCCAGAGGTTCACCTTTTAGTCAAAGATTAGACAGGCCCATAGGACAAAACAAAACTAAAGGGCACACCAGCCCAGGAGCTAGGACTAGAAGACAGGAGAGGACAGGAAAGCTGTTAATAGGGAACCCAAGTTCAAGAAGGGAGAGTACTGACATGTCATGGTGTTGTTAACCAATGTCAGAAAACAATATGTGTACTAACAGTTTAACGAGAAGCTGGTTTGTTCTGTAAACATTCATCTAAAGTAAACCTGTAAAACTTCCATAAAAACAAAAAAAAACACACATTCCTGATAAAAGCTGTCAATAAAATAGGAATAGAAGGGAAATTTCTCAACAAAATAAAGGGCATTTATACAAAACCAACAGCCAGCATCATTCCCAACAGAGATAAGCTGAAAGCAATTCACCGAGAATAGGAACAAAGCAAGGATGCCCTTTATCACCACTCTTATTTAACATTGTGCTGGAATTCCTAGCTAGAGCAATAAGACAAGAAAAATAAATAAAGGGCATCCAAGGAAGAAGTAAAACTATCCCTACTCACAGATGTTATAATCCTGTTCATAGAGAACCCCAAAGATTCCACAAGAATACTACCAGAACTAATTGAAAGATTCAGTAGAGTAGCAGGATACAAGATCAGCATAAAAAACTCAGTTGGATTCTTATACACCAACAAAGAGAACTTCGAAAAGGAAATCGGGAAAACAATACTGTTTATAAGAACCCCTAAAAAGATAAAATACTTAGGAATAAATCTAATCAGGGACACAAAAGACCTATACCAAGAAAACTACAAAGCACTACTGCAAGAAACCAAAAGAAACCTACGTAAATGGAAAAACATACCATGCTCAACATTGTGAAAATGTCAATTTTACACAAAGCGATCTGTAGATAGAATACAATCCTAGTCCAAACATCAACAGCATTCTTTAATGAGCTGGAAAAACTAATCACCAATTTTACACAGAAAGGAAAGAGGCCCTGGATAAGCAAAGCATTATTGAAGAAAAAGAACAAAGTAAGAGGCCTCACACTGCTTGATCTCAGAGCCTTCACTATACAGCCATGGTAGCCAAAATAGCCTGGTACTGGTACAATGACAGACCAATTGAACAGAATCGAGAACCCAGATTTCATCCACCTATGGTCATCTACCTATTCCATCCACCTAAATCCATCCACCTATGGTCAGCTAATCTTTGACAAAGGATCAAAGTCCATTAAATAAAGAAAAGATAGACTTTTGAACAAATGATGCTGGCAAAACTGGATGTCCATCTGTACAAAAATGAAACAGGATCCATACCTCACACCATACACAAAAACTAACTCAAAATGGATCAAAGACCTAAATACAAAACCTAAAATGATAAAGATCATGGAAGAAAAAATAGGGACAACACTAGTGGCCTTCATAAATGGCATAAATACAAACCATCAGTAACAATGCACAAACACAAGAAAGTACTGGATAACTGGGAGCTCCTAAAAATTAAACACTTATGCTCACCAAAAGAGTAAAAAGAGAACATACAAACTGGGAAAAAAATTTTGGCTATGAACTCATCCGGCAAGGATCTAATCTATAAAATATTTCAATATCTCAACAAAAAGAGACAAATAATCCAATTTAAAAATGGACAAAGGATATGAACAGACACTTCATCAAAGAAGTCATTCAGGTGGCTAACAAACACAACAAGAAATGCTCAGGATCATTAGCCTTTAGAAAAATGCAAATCAAAACTACAGTGAGAGAACATCTCACCCCTACCTTACCGGCACTAATAAAAAAACAAAAAAACAATATTGGAGATGTTGTGGGGAGACTGGAATTCTTATGCATCACTAGTGGGAATGTAAAATGGTACTACCATTATAGAAAATGTTATGCCATCACCTTAAAAAGCTAGAAATAGAATTGCTATATGATCCAGAAATCCCACTCCTAGGAATATATCCTAGAGAAATAAGAGCCATCACACGAATAGACATATGCACACCCATGTTCATTGCCTCATTATTTACAATAGCAAAAAGATGGAAACAATCTAAAAGCCCATCAACAGATGAATGGATAAACAAATTATGGAACATAGGCATAATGGAATACTACACAACAATAAAAAACAATGATGAATCTGTGCAACATTTGACAGCATGGATGAATCTGGAGGGCATAATGTTGAGTGTAGTAAGTCAATTGCAAAAGGACAAATATTGTATGAGACCACTTTTATAAAAACCCGAGAAAAGTTTTACACACACACACACAAAATCTTTGATGGTTATGAGGGAGAGGAGGGGGAAAGGAGAAATCACTAACTAGATAGCAGACAAGCGTTAAACTTGGTGAAGGGAAAGACAACACACAATGTAGGGGAAGTCAGCATAACTTGACCAAGGCAAAGTCATAGAGGCTTCCTAGACACATCCAGACACGTTCAGGGACGGAGTTACTGGGCCTGAGGGTTGAGGACCATAGTCTCAGGGGACTTCTAGGTTAATTGATATAGTTCATAAAGAAAATGTTCTACATCTTACTTTGGTGAGTAGTATCTGGGGTGTTAAAAGCTTGCTAGCATCTGTCTAAGATACATCTGTTGGTCCCATCCCAACCAGAGAAAAGGAGAATGAAAAAAACCTAAGATGCAAGGAAAATATTAGTCCAAGGGACTAATGAACCATATGAACCACAACCTCCACAAGACTGAGCCCAAAAGAACTGGCTACCACCACTGCCCACTCTGACAGGGATCACAACAGAAGGTCCCAGACAGAGTGGGAGAAAAATGTAGAACAAAATTGAAATTCACAAAAATAGACCCAAACTTACTGGTCTACAGAGATTGGAGGAACCCTTGAGACTATGGCCCTAGGACACCCTGCTACTCAGAACTGAAGCCACTCCCGAAGTTCACCTTTCAGTCAAAGTTAGCCCTTTGGTGACTTGTTGAACATACCATATCCCAACCACTTTTTATGCCTTTCAAGTTCTTTGAGAAGGAGGTAACCTGGTTTTAATGCATCTGGCCTGAAGGTGGAAGACTTTTGAAATGTGTGAACCTCAAAAATCCTGAGTGGGAGTCTTGTGTTTGTGTAGAATGAGCACTGTCTTGTGTGATGCCTCCCAGATGTGTGAGTTTTCTAACCTTTTGACAGGTTTACCTTTATTTCTGTGACATAGCCTCCTCACTATGTTTCCCAGTTACTATGTTCTTGTGAGAATGTACTTATAGTGAGAATAAGCTATTGCCAGTTTTCATTCAGTCATAGTGGCCATTTTCTCCTTTATGTCATTGTTTCCAGGTGTTACTGGCTCTCTTCTTTTCTAGCTTCTGAACAGTAAATAATGCCTTTCCAATAAAGAATAATGCATTGCGGTGGTACTTTTCAAGAGACTCAAACTCCTGTAAGTTATTCTTACTGTGCATTCATTGACTCATATCAGTAGGATTCACTATGTCTGGTGTCCACTGGGACATATATGATCCTAGATAATGGGTATCACAGAATCTTCTGGGATATATATTATCCTGGATAATGGGTATTAAAATTCATTAAAAAAATTCAGAATTGGTCCTTTAATCAGCATGCCTTACATTAGCAAAAAAACGTGGTATCAACAAAAAATTCAAAGAAAATAATTGGGTCACCAAAGAGTTAAACAGGCCTATAAAATAAACAATAACATACTTGAAGAACATGATTCTTAGTTCTAGCATATGAGACAAAATGGACAACACCTGTCCAAAAGCAAAGACAAGAAAGCAGGAAGGGGCAGGAAAACTGGATGAATGGACATGGGGAACCCAGGGTAGATAGGGGGTGATAGTTGACACATTGCAGGGATTGCAACCAATGTCACAAAGCAATTTGTGTATAAATTTTGAATGAGAAATTAATTTTCACTGTAAGCTTTTACCTAAAGCACAATAACATTAAAAAAATGCTGTGAAAAAATACATTCTTTTGTATATTTATTTGCTTCCTTAAGATGAACTCCTAGAAGCAGAATTTCTGGGTTAAAATCTATCAAACAATTTTAAAGATGTTAATGAATATTTCCAAATTGTTCCTGAGGCAGTTTCTATAGTTTACATTCCCCTATTGCCTATGTGCAGGTCTATCTTGAAGTTTGGGAGAAAATTACTTAATGGATT
Source organism: Dugong dugon (assembly GCA_030035585.1). Lineage (NCBI taxonomy): Eukaryota > Metazoa > Chordata > Mammalia > Sirenia > Dugongidae > Dugong > Dugong dugon. The sequence goes on along the minus strand of CM057480.1, from coordinate 47,782,046 downwards.
GCTTGATTAGCAAGTTCTATGGATGTACAATGGCACAGGAATGTATTAAGCATCGGGGCTGGCTGTTAGCTGTAAATGGATGTATATTGTCACTTCCCTTGATATTGAGAAATATTTAAGTAGGCACTTAATAGATGACAAATAGCATACATCATATCCTTTGATTAAACATAAAACATTTATTCTAACTCTTAAAGGTATTGGAAAATTCAGTAAAGCATATGAAAATACTTAATCCGGCTAGTTACACATTTATAATGTAAAAGGTACTTTTCATATGTTTGTTAATGTGGAATCAGATTGCAGAATTTTCAATAATTTAAATAAAACGTTCCCATGGAAGGCACCATATGCTGCCATCTGAATTTGGTATGTTATATTAATCCAGGAGGGAAAAAAATCCTAAGAACTACAGGCAAAGCACAGTCAAGTTTAACCAAAGCTGTTGAGTCATTTCAAGGAATATGTCCTTATGAGTGCAAAATAAATATCATAGAATTAAGTTTTTAAATCCATAAAGGGCCCAAAAGGGCAAGACCCACTTTTCAAGATGGAAAAGAAATGTAAAGAAAACTCACTGTCTTTACAGAAAATAGATTCTATGGGGATTTGACTAACTGTTAGAAGTTTGCTTTTTTTTTTTCTTGTTTTTTTTTTGGTATAATATTAGCTACAGACTGGTCCATTTGTCAAAAATACCTCATGATTAAATTCATCAACTTGTTCAGTCACACAACATGTTGCCATCACTCAAGGATCATGGCCACACAGGAAATCCCTAGAATAACTGAGGGAGCAAAGGAATACTTTTCTTCTTTCCATCACCAACATTTGGCAATAGAATTCCTGGGAGTAGTGGTCAAGAGCAGGGAGGCTCTTTGGCTTAAACACTAGATTTTAAACATCTAGCATATGTCTAACTATTGGGTTAGCTGAATTTTAGTAAATGTGCCTTGCTATATTTTGGGATCTTCAGAATATGGACTCAAACATACCCACGATTATGAAGATGGTGCAGGGCCAGGCAACATTTTGTTCTGTTACATGTAAGTTCGCCGTGAGTTAGAGCTGACTCGATGGCAACTAACAACAACAGCAATGAGAATATGCACCTCATTTGAAAACTGCCTTCACCTCCTTATTAAGAAGGAAAATGGAGTGACCGAATACTCATAAAACTTTTTGAGCTGTGCCTGTGTATTGTGAGCAGTCAGTAAATGTTAACTGTTTTTATTTAACAATAATAGCACTCAATGTTGGCATTGCTATAGCTGTTATTATTATTACAATCAGGAAAGTAAAGTCAATTTTCTCTTCCACCTTTCAGAGAACTGCTGTTGATCCAAGCTCCGGCAGGTCAGGGAACTTCTTCAAAGCAGGTCAAGGGAAGAGTACCTGTTGAGCATTGTTCTTGGAAATTTCCTTATGTTGAGATCCACAGGATTAGACCTCTTCTGCTTTCTCACTCCTCAAAACAAAACAAAATAACCAAACCGCTTCTGGTGCTGATTCCTGCACCAGTATTGGAACATGCAGGATGTTTCTCCAAGATGGTTTGACCAAGGAGGCTCCATACTATTTCTTCTAGTCCGTCTTTCTGGAACTGAAGTCACGCAGAATAGCCCAGTGACCTAGTCTTTCCCTGACCCTGCTTTAACCTCCTGACAAGATAAAGTTGAGCTCACCAAGGCAGGACATAGAAACACAACTGCATTGTGTTGTCTCTGAAAGCTGTTCAAATATCTTCACTATTTCCTCTAAATTTTAAATATTAAATATAGAAATGCTTAGTCTTTAACACCACATCTGTTGCAATTGTCTTCCTGTATCAAGGGTAAAACAGTCTGGTACAAGGTGATGTTTAGAATGAATGCTACAACGACATCTATGGAATTGTCTCTCCAGTAACCCCCTCCACTTGCCTACTCTATTCTCCCTCAGATTTCCAGGTGGTTATCTCGGGGGCTGTCATTTTCCATTTTTTTACATGATTGTTCTCCTGGCCATGTTAAATGATCCACAGTAGGTGCCTGACCCAAGTTGGGCCCATTGTGGACCCTCCCCCAAACCAAAACCAAACCTGTTGACTTTGAGTCGATTGAGGGGTGGGGAGACCCTCCCCAAGACTTTTTAATTTGAAACTGAGGTGAAGCGTTAATTCTCCTCTGGTGGCAGAGATTGAAAGGAATAAATAAATCTCAGAAGCCATAGGCTATAAGATTTCTTGATATTTGGAGAAAGTTGGTCTGTAGTGGGAGAGAAGGAAGCCACAAGGAGAAAAACATATACGAGAGAGAGAACATTCAAAATCCTGGTCTTTGTTATTTCTGAAGCCCAGATATATCCTTTCCCTTCCCATTTTTGATGATTCAACTGTGTCTTGTATTCCCTGAGCCAACCAACTTCCTTTTGATGTTTAAACTGGTTTGGGATAGCTTTGGATTTCTAACATTGCAGCAAAATGAGTCCTGACTTCTCACTATCATTGTCCTTTAACTTCTCCTTGTCATTCATGTTCAAGCTCTTGGGAGACTCAGAATTGCCTGTTACATTGGGTGTACTTACTCGGCCGAGCCTTAGACACAACAACCTCAACCCCAGCATCACTCATTACAACATGAGATGTATATTATTGATCAGTTCAGCCCTTGGTGCTGGTAGAGTGAGGTGCCTTAATTCAAAGAGCATTACTTATACAAAAGAGAAGCCACATTCTAATCTAGTCTGTGTTTTGAAAGCCCAAAAGCTGCATGTGCTAGCAAATTACTATATGTGAGATGTGTTCTTCTTGTTTCTGCCAGTTCTCCCACTTACTTATTTCTCTCTTCCATTTGTCATGTGGCAGTAGCACTGAGCAGTTTTTCTCTTTAAAGCAATTATTGCTTTCATGCTTTAGATGACAAATTATATTTCAAATTAAATTTAAAACCCATAGGCAAGGTATTGAAAGTTGGAAGCATTTTAAAATAAATCTGCTGGAGATGTTGTGAACATTTTGGGTTTGGAATCCTTTAACATACCAGAGTTAACTTTTTTTTTTTTTTCATAGTTCTTAGTCATAGGTGCCCCATCTCTGTTTTGCTAATACAATTTGGTATGCATTACTTTATTGAATACTGATAAATTCAGTTAAAGATTTATTTTGTATGGGTGTACTTGTTACATGGTTATCTGAATGATGGGCTCCTCCCATTCCTTATACTTTGACCTGTATTATGAATAAATCAGGCACCATGGTCAAAATTATTAAATTGGCTGAAATGCAGGGCTGGGTTTAAGGTGAAGCAAGTGAGGCAACTTAGGTGCAACATTTATGGAGACGCTCACTCGGTTTCAGGGTCATGCAAAGCATCACCTTCATCCTGGCTCTGTTGAAATGTTACAGGCTGGTTTAGGAGACATTCACATGTGTCAACTAGAAAGTTAGACAGCATAGCATAGTTTATGTGCTCAGTGTGGGACTAAGAAAAGGCCAGAAAAAATATAAGAACCGATTTTTTAGCAGAGCTGTCAGGTTCTCCTTCTCTTCTCCCTAAGGAAGGGCATCATCACGGCTCTCAGCTCGGATCTGTCCCAGGAAGCATCATGTGATATTAGGAACAGCACTAACCTGGGACTTTAGCAAGTGTCTTTGTCTTGAGTCTACAAAATTAAATTATCCAGGTGATTGTCATGGTCCCTTTTAGCCAGGTGGTTCTAGATCTATGATACTTCCTCATTGGTGATCACTTGGTGGGTTGTTGATTAGTTGTTCCGGCAGAGTAGAAGGTCCACCCCCGGGAACTACAAAGTGAGTGAGGTTTGTTTTCAGCCACCTTAGCCTTTTTATTTGGGGTTCTTGGGTGGCACAAATGGTTAAATGCTTGACTACCAGCCAAAGGGTTGGAGATTCAAACCCAACCAGAGGCACCTCAGAAGACAAGCCGGGTGATCTTCTTCTGAAAGGCCAAAGCCTTGAAAATCCTGTGGATCAGTTCTATTCTGCACACATGAGATTGCCATAAGTTGGAATTGACTTGATGGCAATTAACACAACATCGTCCCTGCTTTTCTTGTTGATGGTTCCTTTTTCCCTCTCTTTCAAGCTCCAGGTGTACTAATGGGCTCTCTCATCCCCTTATTCATAGGGAGGGATCTGAACTCAATTTTCTCCAGTGCCGAAGTGACTGATGACAGTTTGAAATAGTATGCCTCTACAGGGAATGTGCGACGAGGAAGGCACAAGCAAGACCTGGGTTATTAGTAAATGGGGGGAGGCAGTAGGGAGAACAAGTGTGGATTTAGGAGAGGTAAGCCAGGACAAGTAAACCCAATGTTTAGCTCAGATGATAACCTTTGATACAAGAACAAAGACTAGGCCCTCCGTGACACTATCCCAAGGACTGGTAACAGGGGACTGGTAGCCAGAGAGGCAAGGCTCACCTCAAATCTCCATAGGGGCTTGTAGCAATTTATTGGAGCAGATTTGCTAAACTTACCATATTATCTCTCATATTTTCAATATCTTATTCTGATTTACCCCTGTTTTATGCATTTACCATTGTTTCCTCCAACTAAGATTACAAGCAACTTGAGGTCACGTATCCCTCATCTCTCCTGGCAGATGCTAGGAGGTAGCTTGTTGCTGTGTGCCGTCAAGTAGATTCTGACTCATAACGACCCCATTAGACAGAGTAGAATTGCCCTATAGGGTTTCCAAAGCTGTAATTTTTATAGGAACTTATCTCCAGGTCTTTCTTGCCTTAGAGCAGCCAGTGAGTTTGAACCACCAACCTTTTGGTTAGCAGCCAAGCACTTAACTATTGTGGCACCAGGGCTCCTTGACAGAAATGTAGCAGGTTGTCAATATTTGTTCACTTGAACTGAATTTTATCACATGTAGTGTATAGCCTTCTCACATAGATGTATTACCCCCATGTAGTATAATATTAACATTGTTCTACTGATATGGATCATAATATCATTCTTTTAACATTTGTTTTCCTTTAAGTGAAGTTACTTTTGAATCCCTCTCTTTCTCTTCTTTTTTTCTGTATCAGTATGAAAAGAACTCTTCCTGCTCTTCTACTCTGTGTGGTTTTAGTTAATAATCTAGAGACTTCATTCTACATCTTGAGACAATCCAAGGAGTCTTTCCCAGCCCACTCTACCTACATTTGCTGACCCGGGATTTTTTTTTTTTAAAAGCAAATCTGAGTCCTTTGAGCCGGACTTCAGCCATCACCACTAACTGGCAGTTCAGTTATCAGTAGGTGATTCTCAGTAACTTTCCCAGCCACACCCTTCCCTGGCCAAAGCGAATAAAAACAAAAGAGCAGGAATAAAAGCCTCTTCTAACTGAAGCCTTTGGTCATTGTTTAACTACCACGTGGAGATGATATAGCCACATGATCAAATGTTCCCTCCAGGAAAGGACTGGCAGCAGAATTGAGTTCTGTTAGTTTTAGCCATGCATTGGGTATGCCATCTGGCACATTCACATAAAAATGAAACTGCTTTTATGGCTGAGTAGATGCCACAATGGAATTGTGTAACAGTAATAAGGCCTTTTCTGGTTCATGAATATACCTTAGGTGCTGTTTCAAGCCTGAAACCGTATAGGTTGCTAACATAGTCATCTTTTCTCTCTTCAGAGGTGAAGGATATACAAGTAAAGAGTCAAGTCATTCACTTTCAGGGACTTAGGTCCTAGACAGGGTAATTAATGTGGAGAATACTCACAAATACTTTGTCTATGATTTTTGAAATGCAACCCAAGGTTTTAGTTTGACTCTGGGTTTATGTCTCTCCAAAGCAGCTGAGTAGTGGGGGAGATAAAAAATTCAGACTATGAACTGGGTTTTTTGCCTTCATAATGAAAAACAAACAGACAGACTTAAAAAAAAAACAAAAAAAAAAAACAAAAACAAAACCAAAAAACAGTTTGTAATGTCTAGAAGTTCGGTGTTTCTAGAATATTTCAAATACATGTATGACTGACAGAATTTTGTACTTTTTCTCCATTACTTTAATGTCATTCTGCTAAATCTCAAGCCATGTCCTCTTTCCCACCTTCCCTAAGTGCTCCATAAGAAGTTAGCCAGTTGCTGTTGAATTCATTCCTACTCATGGCAACCTCATGTGTGTCAGAGTAGAACTGTGCTCCATAGGGTTTTCAATGGCTGACTTTTCAGAAATAGAATGCCAGGCCTGTCTTCTCAGACACCTCTGGGTGGACTCAAACCACCAACCTTTTGGTTAGCAACCAAGTGCTTAACCATTGTGCCACCAGGACTCCTTAGGAGGCTGGAATAGGTTGTATCAACTGTATTAATTCCAGTGGAACGTATCACATTGGTTGAAGAGGTGCTGGAGGGTGGGGAGAGATAAACCTTAATGGTTAAAGGTATTTGTAGAAAATTTTGTGGGTCTCTGCCATGTTGTACAACCTAATGGTATATTCTCCTCCATCTCTAATAATTTGTTTTCTGTCAAATTTGAGACTCAAAATTTGTTATGCTTGATATTCTGCTTTACACTAATGTGTTCTCTTAATATAGCTTTACGCATTTCATACATATTCGTATTTCTTTCCAGCATAATTTTTGGTCTAAGGTCTAATAGAGTTCAGTAATAAACCTTTCCCTCTGTTATCAGGTTAAATATCTATAGCATCTAAGCAATTTTCAAATCTTTCAAGTCACTTATTCCAAGAGCTTGCTACAGTACAAACATAAGTGCAATAAAAAAATAGGGCATCCATATCCTTTCTGGTCAAACATGACTCTAATGCATTCTCTTTCCCTATGTGTACAGTTATGAAGTCATTAATTTCTCAAATAGCACATTCTTATAACACCTGATGGAACATTTTATGATCCAACTACAAGAGAAGCTTGAAAACTTCTGCTTGCAAACTAGGTTTCTTATTTGCTTTGTAACATAACACTGGGAGGCTGGTTGAGAGATTGCCCCACAACACTTATCAGTCTCTTTCAAGAGGAAATATTTCACTCCACTGCCTGAAGGCATTTTCTGACATCCATTGCTGGAGAAGGTTCTTTATACAGGTTCTCTCTTGCACGCATCCACATAAGGTTTGCAACTGCAGTTGTTATTAAAAATGTCACTGAACTAAATACAAATGTACTGAGGCTTCCTTTCACTTGCAATCAAAATTCACACTTTGTGAGGAACTGTGCTGTGTAGATACGTTATTGTTGTTGTTGTTAGGTGCTACTGAGTTAATTTCAACTCATAGTGAGTCCATGTGACAGAGTAGAATGACCCCATAGGGTTTTCTTGGCTGTCATCTTTGTGGAAACAGATCCCCTGTGGAGCCGCTGGGCGGATTTGAACCACCAACCTTTCGGTTAGCAGTCTAGTGTTAAACTATTGCACCACCAGGGCTCCTTTTTATATAGATGGGTAAGGTGTTAGAATTTAGTAAAGATACTCTAGACAGCAGTGGGTTTGGTTTTGTTGTTGTTGTTCTCCAGGAATTCATTTAATTCTCAAACACTTGGTCTTTAGAGTGTTTGCTTTTTCTTCCAAAACATTCTATGCAGGAAGCAGATATCATTATTCTGCTTGTAGCACCTAGGAAAGACTGAAATGATATGTAAGGATTCTTGCATAGGCTTTTATAGCCTGCGGATGAAGGCTTATAGCAATACTAAATTTTAGTAATTTATTTATGAGCTTGTCATTCATTTGTGACTTCTGGTTATCACTCTCAGTTATGGTTGTTGTTGTTGTTGGGTGCCGTTGAGTCACTTCCGATTCATAGTGACTCTATGTATAATAGAACATAATACTGCCTGGTCCTGTACCATCCCCATGTTCGTTGTTATGTTTGAGCTCATTGTTGCAGCCACTGTGTCAATCCATCTGATGGAGGGTTTTCCTCCTTTTCACAGACCCTTTACCTTACCAAGCATGATGTCCTTCTCCAGGGACTGATTCATGTCCAAAGTATGTGAGATGAAGTTTTGCCATCCTTGCTTTTAAGGCGCATTCTGGCTGTACTTCTTCCAAGACAGATTTGTTCATTCTTCTGGCAGTCCATGGTATATTCAATATTCCTCACCAACACCGTAATTCAAAGGCATCAATTATTCTTCAGTCTTCCTTATTTGTTGAGAAACTTTTGCATGCATATGAGGCAATTGAAAACACCATAGTTTGGGTCAGGTGTACCTTAGACCTTTTAGTGACATCTTTGCTTTTTAACACTTCGAAGAGGTCTTTTGAAGAAAATTTGCCCAGTACAATGCGCCATTTGATTTTTTGACTGGTGCTTTCATAGGTGTTGATTGTGGATCCAAGTAAAATGAAATCCTTGACAACTTCAATCTTTTCTCCGGTTGTCATGAAGTAGCTTATTGGTCTCGTTGTGGGGATTTTTGTTTTCTTTAAGTTGAGGTGTAATCCATACTGAAGGCTGTGGTCTTTGATCTTCATCAGCAAATGCTTCAAGTCCTCTTTACTTTCAGCAAGCAAGGTTGTGTCACCTGCATAACGCAGGTTGTTAATGAGTCTTTCTCCATTCCTGATGCTGAGTTCTTCATATAGTCCAGCTTCTTGGACTATTTGCTCAGCATACAGATTAAGTATGGTGAAAGGATCAGGTTATAAAGATTACGGCTGATTGGCAGAGCCTGGTCATTATATTGTTTTGCTGGGATTCCAGCCATTTTAGAAAACCTATTCCATTCCTGTGAACAGAAATGATCCTGCTTAAAAGGTGCAGCACAGAGATCCCAGCAAGATATATTCATAGGGCCACCATTTTTTCCCTTTCAGTAGCATGCTAATGGCCTTGTAGATGATGTCCAGGTTTAAAGTTGATCCTGTGGGAATGGCATTATATCTGTGGACTTATAAATTGCCTTGTAGATGAAATGTCTCAGCGTTCAGCTGATTTTATAGTGATGGAGTCACAACTGCCTGAGGGCCAGGAAAAAATTCATTGTGGACAAAGTATTCATGTACCGTGCGCAAACCAAAAAAAAAAATAATCCAAATCCATTGCTATCGACTCTATTCACACTCACAGCGACTCTATAGAACAGGGTAGAACTGCCCCATAGTGTTGCCAAAGCTGTAATCTTTACAGAAGCAGACTGCCACATCTTTTTCCTGCGGAGTGGTTTGAATGGCTGACCTTTTGGTTAGGAGTCAAGTGTTTAACCCCTGTGCCACCTGGGTTCGGTAATGTGTGCAATGAGGCACAAACAGAAATTTAATGGTAAAACATTCTTTGCTTATTTTTTCCCTCACTACCTCCTCAAATGATATGAAACATTAAAGATAAGCTTGAATTAATCTGCTGAAATTGATAAGGAGTTTGTAATTCTGAAGACTCCATCAGACCCCAATGGCTGACGTTGAAAAAGTTTGATTTAATATCTCAAAATGTGCAGGGAGTGTGGAGAATGGAGCAGAGATTGTGGTGGTGGAATATTGCTTGCGGTTTGTGAGCACCAAAACCCAAAACTCAAACCCACTGCCGTTGAGTTGATGCTGATTCATAGCGGCGCTGTAGGACAGAATAGAACTTCCCCATAGGGTTTCCAAGGCTGTAAATCTTTACGGAAGCAGACAGCTATATCTTTCTCCCTTGGAGTAGCTGGTGTGTTCAACCACAAACCTTTCCTTTAGTAGCTGGGCACTTCCAATAGCATGAGAAGGGAGAACCACTGTCAACCACCCAATGTTGTACAGAAATACAAACCTCTCTTCATATGGCAGCATCTGGGCATTTGACATTGGGCACAAATACTTTTTTCTAATGGGCTAATCTTTTCACTTATTGCTCCAGATGTTTTAGAGATGTGTAGTCCTAGAATTGGACAAAAGCTCCAAATAGCAATGCAAGATTTCTACCAAATATTATTAAATCAACCATTAATTTATTCATTCAGTTAATGATGTGTATTGAGCTCTTAACACAATCTGTTTCAGATGGTGGACATCCACTAGTGGATAAGTTACACTGCATGCCTTCTCTCTGGAGCCCTCCCTCCCCTCTGAATAGAAGGAGGCTGCAGGGAGAATTTCTGTCCTGAGAGGATACTCGATTAGCTCACCTCTAGGGATACTCTCTTCTCTAATACTGACAGTAATCAGAGACAGCATGCTTTATATACTTAACTCTACCTACTCCTAACTTTTGTCAAGTGCTTTATATTTAGTTGACAAAGTACTTTTACATGTATTCCCAATTGTGTCTAATCTCCTATTTATTTGTTGACTTTCTAACTTCATTTTTTTAAAAATTCTATAAGCTCTTTTTAGTTCTTTTCCAAGTACATCTTATTTTCATAGCCTCCTGTCCCTTTGTTTACTTTAGACAGGTACTTTTATTTCTTTAACCATATTAAGTGTAATTATTTTAGACTGTACATCTGATAATTCTAATATTTGCAGTCTTTCTGGGTCTGATTTTATTGTTTGTTATTTCATCTAATTATCACTTATGGTGTCATCCTTGGTGGTTTTTTTTTTTTTTAATCGTGAGCATATGTTTTCTGGAACATAATTTGTGGAGTTTTTTTGAGACTAGTTTCCTCCAACACGCTTTTGTCTAAAGAGTATTTGCATTTGTTTCTGAAAAGCATATACTCTTTTTAAACTGAATTTCAAGCTTCACCTCCCTCCCTGAATAAGAAGTATAAGTTGTGCTATAATGCATGTGAGTGCAGGCTGGTAAATACAAATTCTCAGGGAAACATTTCCACCTTTCATCTCCCCTCCAAAGCTAAGATGAGACAGCCAAGTGTCTTCACTGTCTCTTTTGACAGAGAAAATTTGTCTCCAGTTTATCTCTTTCACTGAAGATGTCACCTTTCCAGGTCCTGGCTTTCTCTAAAGATATAACGTCCCCCCACTCCTTGTTCAGGCCCCAGGCCTTGACCCCTCTCCCTGGGCTCCAAGCATCATGCTTTTCTGCCTGGTTAACTCCCGGATTCATATTTTCTTGGTATTTATGCCCTCTGAAATTTTCCCTCTTTCTTGACAGACCAGATACACATTTAAGGGGACTTGAAAATATTTTAGTCTTCATTTTTAGACATTCTGTGTCAGGAGGGTTTTTTTAGATATCTAGATGGCTATATGGGCAGAAATGGAACTCTCTGACATTGAATTCTCTCTCTCTGAACGGTATGCTTCTTGAAGGTAGGGTCGGTGATTTCGGGATTCACTGGATCTCCAACGTCTAAGATAGTACCTGGTGCTCAGTAAATGTTTGATGAACTAACACGTAAGTCAATCTCTAATTCCTTTGCATCCCTGGAGATAACCTCTTGGGAGAGTTAGTGGTTCAGAAATGCCACACCATATGTACAGTGACTGTCTCTGCCCCTCCTAGGGGATGGGAAAACCACATCAGAACAAGGCTAAAGATGATCTTCTTTCAGATGTCTGCAGAGGCACCTGGAAAATAAATAATAACGACTGGATTTATTTTTGCTTTGTTTACTACCTTGTAATTATAGGGAACCTTAGGATGGGGTAAGCATTCAATAAATATTGACTGAAAAAATGAATGAATGAACAAATTAATAGCTAACATGGAAGAATTTTACACAGGTTGGAAGAGGTATGCTTTGTTGGCATGAAGATGATAAAATGAGCTCATCATATAAAACAAAAAAATATGGCTGTGTCAAAGCTTTGTGTTAGAACCAAGGATAGTTCTTACTAGATTTACATATCTGTGTCATCTGTTAAGGTATTCAAAACTATAGATTACTGCACTCTACCCCAGGCTGGCCAAATCAGAACTGCTGAGGATGTATCCCAGATTATGCATTTTCAGAGAGAGAGAGAGATCATTTTAATATATTCGTCTGATAAAAACCACTGTCACCAAACAAGTCTATTGAGAATGTATTTTCACCATTGTTCTGAGTTGAAGGTAAATCTTGAGCTGATTACATTTAGTTCCACCCAAATTCTTGTGCTGGGGCTTTCCCTTCCACATCGCTATGATCACCCCTCTGGCTGGAGAACAGTTCATGAGTGTCTTGGGCTATTAGAGAAGGCTCTTAAGCACACAGAATGGTTATGAGAGGGCTGAGTAGATTTTTGAGGCATGGATGGACAATCAGTGTATGATGAACAGGCAGCAGTACATGGGAGGCCCTCACTGGATGGCAGTGAACAGGGCAGCTAACATGACTGTTGGCATTAGCTAGGCTTCCATGTGCCTCTCTGGTGCTGGAATGGGCAGTGCTTGCTGAGGTAGTCTCTCTATACAATGTAAAAACCTCCCTTGGCTTATACCACCATCTTACTGTCCAAAAAATTTTAGTTCCAAATTGTTAGGGATATACTTTGTTTTTTTTTTTTGTCAGTGCTTACTTAGAAAAAAATTAAATTTTCTAAGTTATTTACTGACTTTTACATTCCAATGCTTATTACTTTGTCTTGAGTATATTGCTCTTTTTCTTGGAGGACTTTCTTCAAGAAAACATAAATTTTAGGACTTCCGGGCAACGTGGCGCTATAGTCAGAAGCACCACACCATCCCTCCACAGCAAAGATCAGAAAAACTAAGTCAAAAGAGTCAATAGTTAATCCTGAAACCCTAAGCATCAAATGAAGAGATAAAGAACTCAGCCAAGCACCGAACTGAATAAGAAGCTGACTGAGAACAGAGCACAAGGAGAGATACATGCAGAGGTCCTCTATCAGCTACCGCAGCAAGGATCCACCATCTTGGACTCCTATCGGAGATCAGCGAACAGGAGGTACGAGAAAGCAGCTTCATGGAGCTTCCAGCAGGAGACAGAACAACCAGTAACCCACAATATAGGCTTTTCCACTCCCCACCCTTTTTCACCCCTATTTAGCATCCTCTGCTTCCTGCAGCCACTGTCTATTGGCCGGGATGCATGAGCTTCCTCCCAGTGCTGCTTGGATTCTACCTGCCCGCACCGGCCAGCTCCCTGAGTGTTGCTTTTTTCTGCTTCTTTAGATTTCTTCCTTACCTCTCACCACTTACCCCTTCTTTCTCTCAAATACCTGGCTCAGTGCGCCATCTTTGCTTCTTCCTGAAAGGCTGCGAAACACCGCTCGACTGTGAAACTACTTCCAGGCCCGTGCTGCCATGCTGGTGGGACACCCAGGCCTTTTTTGTTTGTTTGTTTCTTTGCTCTGATTTGTTCTGTTTTGATATGTTTGTTTTCTTTTTCTTTTCTCAGCTTGGGAGCCCCTTCTAGGCGGGCAGTACAGCATGGCTTGGAAGTAGTCCCTTACTCTGCGCAGATGCACAGGGACATCTCTGGGGGCATTTCTTTGTTTAGTTTTCTTCTCTCTCTTATTCCCTTTTTTGTCATTCTACATTTCCAGTTTCTCGATTTATTCATTTTTTCTCTCACCCTTTTTCTTTTTTTCATTGTTGTTTTCCCCATTTTTCAGTCTCTTATCTCTCCACTCCAATACCAAGCTCCCTTAGCACTCTTTTTTGTTTGTGTGTATGTCTTTGGCTCCTGTTTTGCTCTCCTCTCTCTCATCTTTCCCATGCCCACCTTAGCTCCACACATCAAAATCTACCCCCTCCTTCCTGCCTACCAGCACCACGTGCTGAACATCACACTCCCAAGCAACACAACCACTGCCTACTGGAACCTGCCCTGCACTGATTCCTGGTCCGCACTGTCAGCACTGGTATGTGCCACAAAAAACCTAACCCAGCAACTCCCCTTCAGCTGCACCTGCCCTGCTGTATCAAACCTGAGTGACTGACCCTGCCCATTGGAGAAGGAAGTGAAAAGTATCGTGCCCACAGAGAAGCAAACAACAAGGAATGCACAGCCCGCCTGCTCCAACATAATCAAATAAAACAAAAAAGCAGGATGAAACAAATAAACCTGCAATCAATAAAGGAAGAAAATAACCACTGAATGCCCCAAAGACAGCAGACAATATCAAAACATTTACAAAAACAGGACAGGATGGTTCCACTGGGTGTCCAAAATAAAACACCAGATGACCTTCCAGTAGAAAAAAAGGCTCTAGACCTAACTGATAGGGAATTTAAATCTCTAATATTCAGAATCATACAAGAGTTGAAGCAAAAAACAGACAATAATGAGGAAAAAATAGACAAATTCATGGAAAAGGGAGACAAATTCATGGAAAATACAGACCAAAAAAATGGAAGAATTCAAGAAAATAACAGGAACAAAATGCTAAAATAAATTCACAACTAGAAATTATACAAAAACAATTAGAAGTCCAAAACATAAACAACAAGATTTCAGAAATGGACAGTGTCATAGAAGGGCTGAGGAGCAGGTTTGAAATGATGGAAGACAGGATCAGCAAAATTGAAGACAAACACTTGGATACAACTCTGTTTGAGGAAAAATCAGAAAAAAGAATGAAGAAAAATGAATAAATACTGAGAATTATGTGGGATACAATCAAAAGCAAAAATCTATGAGTGATCAGAGTTCCAGAACAGGGGAGAAAACAGAAAACACAGAGAGGATCACTGAAGAATTGCTGACAGAAAACTTCCCCAATATCATGGAAAATGAAAAGCTGACCATCCAAGAAGATCAATGAACCCCATATAGAACAGACCCCAAAAGAAAATCACCAAGGCATATCATAATCACACTCGCTAAAACCAATGACAAAGAATCCTGAGAGCAGCTTGAGAAAAACAAAAAGTCACATACAGAGGAGAAACAATAAGACAAAGCTCGGATTATTTGGCAGAAACCATGCGGGCAAGAAGGCAATGGGATGACATCTATAAAACCTTGAAAGAAAAAAATTGCCAGCCAGAAATAATATATCCTGCAAAATTCTCATTCAAATATGATGGTGAAATTAGGTCATTTCCAGATAAACAAAAATTAAGGGACTATGTAAAAACCAAACTGAACTTACAAGACTTATTAAAGGAAGTCCTTTGATCTGAGAACAAACAATATCAGACCACAGGCTGAATATAAGACAGAGGATTGTACTAGCCAGATACCAAACTAGGAAATGAACTCTTAAGGACTATGCAAAACCAAAAGAATTACAAAACAGAACCAGAGAGGTTAATCTGTAAATGACAACAGCATCAGAACAATAAAAGAGAGAATAACCGGTGTAGGTATAGAACCTTCTAATGGAGAGGAAGGCAAGCAATACCAAGCAATAATAGACTGGTAGAAATCTAGGAAGATAAGGGTAAATTTCAAGGTAACCACAAAGAAAGTTAACAAACCTACACATCAAAATAAAGAAGAAAAACAAAAACTCTCAGTAAAAACAAAACCTACAAAAACCAAAGAAATGAAAAAAAAATCCACAAAAAAGAAAGGAACTTAGCACAGGAGAGTAAGAGGAACAAAGAAAACGTCAGCACCACAAAAAAAAAAAAGCACTACGAAATGCAATCTCACTCCTAGAAATATATCCGAGAGAAATAAGAACCGTCACACTAATAGACATATGCACACCCATGTTCACTGAAGCACTGTTCACAGTAGCAAAAAGATGTAAACAACCTAGATGCCCATTAACAGATGAATGGATAAACAAACCATGGTACTTACACACAATGGAGTATTATACAAAGATAAAGAACAATGATGAATCTGTGAAGCATCTCATAACATGGATGAAACTGGAGGACATTTTGATGAGTGAAATAAGTCAATCACAAAAGGACAAATATTGTATGAGACCTGGACTGTATAACTTATGTAAAAGTTTACACACAGAAAGAAAGAATCTTCTTTGGTTACAAGGGATGGGAGGGGTAGCGGGTGAACTAAATAGATAAGTGGTGTCTTTGGTGAAGGGTAAGACAGAACACATTACTGGGGAAGCCAGCACAACTTGTAAAAGGAAAGGTCATGGAAACTCCATAGACACTTCCAAACTCCCTGAGGGACTGAATTGCTGGGCGGAAGTATGTGGGGACCATGGTCTCTGGGAACATCTAGCTCAATTGGCATAACACAGCTTATAAAGACAACGTTCTACATTCTACCTTGGTGAGTAGCATCTGGGTTCTTAAAAGCCTGTGAGCAGCCATCTAAGATACTCCACTGGTCTCACCCCTTCGGGAGCAAGGGGGAACGAAGAGAACAAGATACAAGGAAAAGATTAGTCCAGAGGACTAATGGACCACAGCTACCACGGCCTCCACCAGACTGAGTCCCTTACAGCTAGATAGTGCCCGGCTACCACCACTAACTATTTTGACTGGGATCACAACAGAAGGTCCTGTACAGAGCTGGAGAAGGATGTAGAACAGAATTCTAACTCATAAAAAAAAGACCAGATTTGCTGGCCTGACAGACTGGAGAAACCCCGAGAGTATGGCCCCCAGACACCCTTTCAGTTCAGTGATGAATCCCCTCCCGAAGTTCACCATTCAGCCGGGGATTGGACATCCTCATAAAACAAAACAGGAATAGTGAGACACAGCAGTCCAGGGACAAGGACTAGAAGGCAGAAGGGGACAGGAAAGCTGGTGATAGGGAACCCAAGGCTGAGAAGGGACAGTGTTGATATGTCATGAGGTTGTTAACCATTGTCATAGGGCAATATGTGTACTAACTGTTTAATGAGGAACTATTTGGTCTGCAAACCTCCATCTAAGGTACAAAAAAGAATTATCTATGTGAGATCAAATTGACAACAGCAATTCAAAAGGTTTGATGGGAAGCCTAGGGGACAGTGAGTTGAAGACAGTGGTGATGGAATAATTTGGAAAAGGAGAGTGAGAATAGCAGCACACCTGGAAGAATGTAATCAGTCTCACTGAATTGTACATGTAGAAACTTTTGAAATGGTGTAACTTTGGCTATGTATATTTTCACCAAAAAAAAGGTCCTCAAGGTCGAGAAGGGAGAGTGTTGATACGTTGTGGGGTTCTTAACCAATGTCATAAAACAATATGTTTACTTAATATTTAATGAGAAACTATTTGTTCTGTAAACCTTCATCTAAAGTACAGGAAGAAAATTTAAAAAAAGAAAACATAAATTAAAAAAAAATTGTATACAGTACAAGTCACCTTTTTTGGTGTATAATTCAAGAGGACTTTAAAAGAGTACCCTTGGTAAATTTTCTGAAATTGAATATGCCTAAGATAATACTTATTTTCCCCTCACACATAAATGACAGTTTAGCTGGACATACCAGTATATATTCAAAAGTCTTTTACTTCCAGACTTTGAAGATATATCCAAAGTATTCTTAAATCCATGTTGATGCTGAGAAGATAGGAGATCATATAATTGGTGATCCTTTCTAAGATAATCTACTTTTAAATTAAAAGTAGCCTTTAGAATTTTCTCTATGTTTTTGATGTTCATAGGCTTCATCTACTGTGGTTTGAAGAGTATTTTCTTTCTTCTTCTTCTTTTTTTTTCTGTTCTATCTCATACACTGTTAAGTCTTTACTCTGAAAAGTTATATTTTTCTTAAATCTGGACATTCCTTGCACATTATTTATTCAAGTATTGTTCTCCTGATTTTTTCTTTTCCTCTCATGGTCTTTATTATACATATATTGGCATTTGTAATTCTATTTTCCTTATATCTTATCTCCTTTTTCACTTTTACATGTTTATATGTCTTTTTGACATCTTCTGGAAGAGTACCCTGACTCAGTCTTTCAGCTCAGTAGAGTTGAACCAAATCCAGTCTGACAGTCAATTCTTTCTTTGAGTTTTTTATCCTGACAATTATACTTTTCATACCTACTATTTCCAAATTGTCTTTTTTTATAACTGTTTTTTCCTGCTTCATGTTTCTGATATCCCCCCTTATGTATCTGAAGATATTTATTGTGCTTATTTTAAGTTCTTGATCTGCATATTTTATGAATACTGCACCATCTGGTATAGATTCTCCATTTAAAAATGTTCTTTTTTATAATGCTTATACTCGTCAGACAGATTGTGATTTCCCATTTTTAAGTCATCATTTATTGTGCAAAGTTTACATTGAAGTACGTCTGAATGCCTAGGTCCTATCTTGGTGTTCCTCTGAGTGAGTTTAATTTTGGGCTTCATCTCATATTTTATAGACTTGAATTCTTCAATCTGGACTCAATCCTGTCTGTCCTTACCTTCCAGGTATCCTTTGCCTCCAGGTAACCTACCAGTATCTCTGCCCCAGACATTGCTCTTATCTCAGAAGACTTGCCTGCCGTTAGATTTGCCTAGGCCACAGAATGGAAGGCTCACAAAGGAATACTTCAGCTAGCAGTCACCTGTAGTCTTTGCAATAGGCTCTCCAGCCAGGATCCATTTCTGCTGTGATGTTTTCTTGCCTCCTATGGTTGGCTTTGGAGCACTGGTGCACGGTGGTTAAGAACTCAGGCTGCTAATCAAAAGATCAGCAGTTTGAATCCACCAGCTGCTCCTTGGAAACCTTGTGGGACAGTTCTACTCTGTCTTATAGGGTCACTATGAGTTAGAATTGACTCAACGGCAATGAGTTTAATTTATGGTTGGCCTTAGGACTTTCAGTTTAAAAACAGCATCGGGATGGGCAATGATCTACCAGGCAAAGAAGGGGAGTGAAAAGCACCCAACTAAAAGGTGCTCCTCTGCTCATCCACTGTTTGTGACTCATGACTCTCTTCTGCCCTGTTTTTCTCTCACCCTGCGGCCTAACATTCTCATGCCTCCTTAAGTGTTTATCACAGTTTCAGGACTATTTTCTGTGTGGATTGTTTTTATCATCGGCCTCCCTCTTTCTTCTGTGGCATTTCAGGATGGGTCTTCAGGGAGGGAGTCAGGAGTCAAACTAATTTTCCATTTTGTTTCAGAAGTCTCAGTGATGACTCTTCTCTTCACAGGTCTCAACCTATGTTAAGGGTCACACTGACCCCCTAGGTCATATCCAATTCATCCTTCTCCTCCCTCCCAACCTGGGCATTACCAATCTAGATCATGGAAGTGGACAAGCCTGGATTTTAACTAATCCATATTCTTTCCCACTTACTGTTTGTGGAACAAACTGTAGGCTCTCTTCCTTCAAGGATTCTTTTTTAATTCTTAAAAGAACTGTTCTTTTCTCAAAATGCCTGGGTTTGTGAATCAGATTATCTGATTTCCAAACTATATCTGTGCCAGGAATTTTATAAATCTATTTAGAAATACACACATGTGTATTATGAGTATGTGTGTATATACATGTGTAGATTCTCTCTCTCTATCATCTATCTCTATCAGAATATATCACTACATTGCCTAAACCTCTTTAAAAACTTCCTATTACAGTGCAAATAAAATTTAAACTCCTTCCCATGGCCCATCAGGTCCCACCTTTCCAACCTTACCTTATATCACTGTCTTATTCTGTGCTTTTCCCCTTCTCTCTCCTAATTCAATTTACTCTGCTCCAACCACACTGACCTTTCCCTTCCTCAGATAGGCCAGGTGCACCCCGTCTGTCTTTGCTCTGCCCTTGCTGAAGCTTTTGCTTGCTGTTTTAGTGTTCTTATGACTCAGTTCAGATATTACCTCTTCAAAGAGTTCCTCCCTGAACTTCTGAAGTAGACTTGGTGGTCATATCACCTTATTTTATTGTTTTCATACCCTTATCAATACCTGAATCTATCTAGTTTATTAATTATTCTATTTTTAATCATCTTTTTCATTTGAGACTATTAATTGCACTGTTGTGGGAACTCCCTGTTTTATTCACTGCTGCAGCCAGACCCAGTGCCTAGGATGGCACCTGGTCCAATGTGGACCCTAAAAAAATTTATGTTAAATGAGTAAATGATGAAATGAGTAAATAAAATATATTAATATAAGTTTCATACAACTTAGTACGTGATAGTAACTTTCTTTTGGTCTTCACACCCAGATTGGTTTAAAAAATTGTGGGGGGCACAGGGCATGGGATACAGTCAAAATAACTGTTGTGCTTTGTAATTGTTTAGCTAGATTCAGCTGCCCTTTGCGCTCCTCCTTTTACTTCAATCTGAGGCTCCCTCACATCCAAACTGGATCATGGGTGGAAAGGCAGGCTGAGTGGGGCCTGAGATTCAGGCATGGCTGTACTATGAATTGAATCCCTCCGTACTTGTGACGAGGCCTTGCTGCCAGGCTCTCGTCCTTGAGGAGGTGGGGGCAGGATATGGTGCTAAGTCCCCATTTGGTTATAAGTCTTGGCTTGTGCTTAGTTCTCTCCATCCACAGTTGAGAATATGGTGCCTCTGTTAGTCACATCTGAGGTGTCCTTAGATATGCCAGGGTCTTGTCTCCTATTCCAATCCTCTTTCTCTGACCTTTGAACCGGGTTTCCATTTATAGGTGGACTAATCCCAATTCTTAACTTTGAGCTGTAATAATAATAAACTTAAAACTGTACCTGGTTGATTTCTTACCTCTTTTGGCAATTTTCACATCTCATCTCAGGTCCCCAACTCAGATCTCTACTTGTTATTTTTCACCACTACTACACTTTGCCTCTGGCCTCTCTGATTCCAAAGAAAAAGTTAAAGATAAATTTTGGAGGAAAAATTTTTTAAAAAAATCAGCCTCTTGTTACATAACCTAAAATATAAGAATACTCATCATTAAAATAATATAACCTAATTAAAGCAAACGTTGAAAACAAATAGAAAAACAGAAGGAAAAAATCCACTTATACCCCTGTTAAAATTAAAACCTCATTGCCGTCAGGTAAATTCTGACTCACAGCAACCTTATAGGACAAGGTAGAACTGCCCCAGAAGGTTTCCAAAGCTGTAATCTTTATGGAAGCAGACTGCCCCATCTTTCGCCAGCAGAGTGGCTGGTGGGTTTGAACTGCTGACTTTTTGGTTAGCAACCAAGTGCTTAACTGCACCACGAGGGCACCGTTATAATCCAGCCACTTAGTGACAACTACAGTGTATTTTTAAAATCTTTTCATACATACTTAATCTTATTTTTTACCTGTATACAATTATATTGTATATGCAATTTTGAATCCTGATTTTTCAATTATTATTATTGTATCTTTAAAAACACTTTTAAACATAGTCTGTAATGCCTGCATAATATTTTAGCTAAAGGATAAACACTAGTTTGCAATATTTTTAATTGCCCTGTTTTAGTAATAATACTGTGATAAAACTTTTCTGTGTATATGGTTTTCTTTGTTTAATATTATTCCCATAAGATGGAGTCCCAGAGAGAGAATTACTTGGCTATATTTAAGGCCTTCTACAAATTGCTTGTCATGTTTAGATTCAGGTACTAGTCTAGAATTCTCTAAGCTTATTATGAAACTGAGACTTCTTCTTTGAGGGGAGAATTAGTAAGACTAGTGGACACAAGTCACATGTTCATATAAATGTTTATAAATACATTACATAGTACGTATTATCTATTAGGTCAGATCTCACTCCTGGGAAATGAATCAGCCCAGCAAAACCAATAACCAGCTGAGGCCAGAGTTGGCTGAGATGCTCTGAGGAGCTGTGCTCTCTATTGGATCACATCTTGGGATGCAGGCCGAGCACTGAAAGGGCAGCATACACTGGGCTGGGCTATGCAGATGTAAGCATGTGCACAGATCCTGAAAGTCCTCCTCTATAGAGACTCATTTTGGGGATGCAACCTCATAGGAATCCATTCTTTGGTGCAAGGGAAACACATATCTAACTATACTTTTTTTAAGCAAATTTTTGTAGTTCAAGAAGCTTCTAAAATTCCAATTTACTGAAACGTAAAATAGAAATAAAAGTAACTGAAAATCCTTTTATACCACTAATAAGATCGACAAGTGTTATATACAGTTTTGCAAACTTGTGAAGGAAAGCAATATTATAAAGTGATGTTACTTCTGTGTTAGGAATGTCATTATTGCTTGGGTGTTCATAAAAAAAAAGTAAAGATTTATGATTTTTAAAAGTGTGAGATCAGATTTGGCACGACTTCTCCTTACATGACACATATATTTAGAGACTGAATTCAAGCTTGGAAGGAAATAGCTTCATGAGACACACATTTAGGCTAGTAAAAGTAAGATTGGATTAGCTTATCTTTACCTTAGGGATGTTCTTAAGGGTGCCCTCAGTAAACTATGATTTAAAAAAAAAAATAACAAGACATTTTAAGGTTTCTCTGTGAAACTCATTCTAAAGAAGAAAATAGAAAAAAATAAATCTGTAGGGAGCAATGATCTAGTCTTGAGGGGAAAAAGGAATACAGCTGTGTTTTATGAAATATCTTTGCTATACTGACATGGAAGTGACATCATGTTCCTTCTAAAATATCCTTCCGGAGTGGTATAAATGAAAACATATTTTCCTCTGACTTCCTTCTTCCTAACTGCTATTCACTCAGTCTTTGGTCTTTCTGCTCTTGTCTGCCATTTCTTTTGTCCCTTCTCCTCCCCTCATTCCTCTCACTTTGATCTGCATTTCCTTCAGTTTCCACTCCATTTTTCTTTAATTTGAAACTTCCTTTTTACCTTGTCTAACATCCTTTCCCTACTGCACTTGAATCCTTCTTCCTAATGAAAGAGTCACATTGATTGTGAAAAAGTAAAACAGTGTCAGATGTTGCCCTCTGCCCAAAAGTAACAAAAACCATAGATATAAGTATTAGAATGCTTTTCTCATTTTAAGAAGAGAGTTCTTGCTGGATGTCTGATCTGTGTGGTTTTACTGTAGACTATCTGTTTTTGGAGGATAAGAAAGATTATGATACGTAGTACTGTTTGCACTTACTGATTGATATTTTTATTCAATCAGCTTCTCTTTGCATGAGTAAGCTTACAGGACTGACTTCTATCAAAATAAGGGAGAAAACTGGTTAGATTCAATCAGCCAAGTCTTCATGAAGGAAGGAGATGACACCTGGGATGGTCCCTGGAAAGTTAAATAATAAATAATACCTTATACCAGGAATGGCATTTATGTTACTTATGCTCCCACTTCTGTACTTGACTCTCATGGTAGACATCACTAATCAACCACAGCAGTGCTTTTTTGCTGAACGTGGATATGGCCCCACGTTCCTTCTCAATACAAGTTTAGAGATAGTCACCATCACTCAACTAGACCTGTCACATGAGTTGAAATTTATTTGCCCTCTTTCCTTTAGACTGTATACCTAATAGCCTTCCATCTTACAAATTCTGCAACATATCTAACCTATAAAGTAGGTATTGTTTTAAGAATTTTACAGGAGGACATATTGCAGCTCACAAGGATTTCAGTAACTTACCAACGTCATACATCTGGGAAGAGGAATAACCCAAGTCTTTTGATAGCAAGATCTCTGTTTTGTTCTATAAAACATGTACACAGTCAGTTCTTTGTTGCTTAAAGAACTAACTGTGTATGTGTCCTCAGAAGTCTCTTAAAGAAATGGTTTTGCTGTTGTTGTCAGTTGCCCTTGAGTTGGCTCCAACTCGTAACGCCTTTATGTATAACAGAATGAAATGTTGCCCGGTCCTGTGCCATTTCAAGATTGTTGGTATGTTTGAGTCTATTGTTACGACCGTTGTGTAGTGCCCTCCAACCTATGGGGCTCATATGTCAGTATTATATTGGAAAATATTCTGTTGTGATCCATAAGATTTTTATTGGCTAATTTTTAGAAATAGATTGACAGAAATTTCTTCCTAATCTGTCTGTCTTAGTCTGGAAGCTCCTCTGAAACCTGTCCACCATGAGTGACCCTGCTGGTATTTAAAACACTGGTGGCATAGCTTTCAGCATCATAGCAACACCAGGCTACCACAGTACAACCAACTGACAAATGAATGGTGGAAAGAAGTAGCTATCAACTAGTTTTAAAAAAAAAAAGGTTTCAAAAGTTGTAACACTGCTGTGGTTATGTAAGAAAATATCCTTATTCCTTGGAAATAATACACTGGAGTATTTAGGGTAACTTACCCTCAAATGGCTCAGAAAAACATTATGCACACACACACACAGAACAAATGGAATGAAATATTAACAAATGGGTATATGGCTGTTTTTTGTACTACTTTTATTTTTGCAACTCTATCAGTTTAGAACTGTTTTAAAATAAAAAGTAAAATAAAAGTATGCCGATAGAAAAAAAGGTTCTAATTATGTTGGGGGAAATTTTTGTTTCAGGGTCAAAACCAGGTGGCATTAAGGGTTCGTGCTGATGGTAATAAAATAGGCCACTATTTACTTGGGGTGATGTGGGAAATGCCAAAAAGGGAACCTACTATTCCCCTGAATCTCCATCCCCCTTAAAATATCCATGCAGACACACTTGTCTTACATAATGTCTGGAATCTCAGCAATATTTCTTTAGATTCAGGGACTTCTTTCAAAAGAAAAAATAGCTAGTCACCATTGATAAAGAAAGCAATTAGTAGCACTTACTGGAAATGGGTTGATCATTTTTGTTACACTAGAAAGTCACAACAGTGCCTTAAGAGGAGGACAGAACAGAGGAAGACACTGTTCAAAAGAAAGAAAGCAGGCTTAGATGTGGGTGACTCCAAAAATTTCACTGGGGTGCACTGAAGAGAAACATGGAGCTTTCCATGGAACTTTAAAGGAGACTGGCCCTGCAGCAACCCTGGGAAGACTTCTCACTCTTGATCTTCTCCTTCTCCTCTAGTTCCTTCCCTGCTTCCACCTTTTCTACACAGTGAGCTGCAAAAGGACACTACTTTTTTCTGAACAATCTGAGCTGGGGTTTCCCCCAGTATTTTAGACTAGATGTACACTCTTTAAATATTTTAGCAGGTATTTCATAGTTTTGCATATTTGGGAAAAATGATAAAACTCACTCCTTAGGTATTTTCCTTAACAAGTTAAAAATTCTGTACAAACATCAAGTGGAATCAGCAAAGGGCTATCACACATGTTGTCTCAGTTGATCTTCACTGTAACTCAACAAGTTGCTTTCACCTGAATCCTGGTCCAAAGTGCCTTTCGCTCCATTGCTGTAAATCAAAATAACAATGTCTTGGAATAAAAATGATATTTCAAGAGGCATTCCATTATTCTTCATATTAGAACACACTTCCTTTCTCTTGCTCTTTCCTTAATATGAACTCTGACTGGGGAGGAAGGGCTTTATGCTCTGAGGCCAGAGATGATTATCTATGACTCTATCCTCTTAAAGCTCCTGAAGATATCTGAGAAAATGTTTATTAGATTGAGTAGTTACTTCACTCTGTACTTGTGTGAGGAGCTTGCACTTTAAAAAAACTGTGACTTAAAGAGAATCATGCTTACATCAGAGTGCAAAATATCATACACACCATATTTTTAGGCTGATGAGTCTGTATTATTCCCATACAAATTTAATCAATCTTTTCCCAAAGAATTCTTTGTAGAAATGGGCAGTTTAAAAATCAATATATGAAATTTGAGGCCCTCTCTGCATGCCATTCTGCTCAAAATCAACAAATTTGAAAATTAATATCTGTATTATTCATCTTCTGCTCTTACAGAGATGGAAACTGAAATTTAATTTTTAAAGATGCGATTTACTTATTGATCCCTCTTAAGTGAACTATTGAGCAAATGGGAACGTAAATAGATTAAAATATAAGTTGTAAGACAAATTTATAAAATGAATATTATCTATGACTCTATTATATATTTTAAGAACTTATGCTACTCATTCTTATAGCTTTTTAAGACCTCTTTCAAAATAAAGATGATTTTTGTTTAAGTCAATGTGAGCATTGGAATTAAGTTGTTCTTTTGGAAATAAATAATCGTTAGGCTTTTCCAGCTATAGAAATTTTAATACAAGAAAGTAAAATCCAAGGCTTTGTATGCTCCTGAGTGCATACTCCCAGGTGCTGTGGAGTTGACTCTGACTCATGCTGACCCCATATGTGTAAGAGTAGAACTGGCTCCATAGAGTTTTCAATGGCTGATTTTTTGGAGGTAGGTTACCAGGCCTTTCTTCTGAAGTGCTTCTGAGTGGACTCAAGATTCCAACCCTTTATTTAGTAGCCAAACACTTAACCGTTTGCACCACAGGGACTCCTCATGAGTGTATATAAGTCTTTAATTTGTGGGAGAGTAAACCATGGCTGAATAGAAGATTTCAAAGGGTGGCTCGAGAAGAGAATGTAAAGTATTATAATGACATGTGCAAAGATCTAGAGTTAGAAAACCAAAAGGGAAGAATAGGCTCGGCATTTCTCAAGCTGAAAGAACTGAAGAAAAAAATCAAGTCTCGAAGTGCAATATTAAAAGATTCTGTGGGGAAAATATTAAATGATGCAGGAAGCATCAAAACAAGATGGAAGAAATATATAGAGTCACTATACCAAAAAGAACTGGTTGATGTTCAGCCATTTCAGGAAGTAGCATATGATCAGGGACTGATGGTACTGAAGGAAGAGGTCCAAGCTGCACTGAAAGCATTGGCGAAAAACAAGGCTCCAGGAATTGACAGAATACCAACTGAGATGTTTTAACAAATGGATACAGTGCTGAAAGTGCTCAATTGTCTATGCCAAGAAATCTGGAAGATAGCTACCCGGCCAACTGACTGGAAGAGATCTGTATTTATGCCTATTCCAAAGAAAGGTGATACAACTGAATGCACAAATTATTGAACAATATCATTAATATCATACACAGGTAAAATTTTGCTGAAGATCATTCAAAAGCCATTGTAGCAGTACATTAACAGGAAACTGCCAGAAATTCAAGCAGGATTCAGAAGAGGACGTGGAACAAGGGATATCATTGCTCATGTCAGATGGATCCTGGCTGAACGCAGAGAATACCACAAAGATGTTTACCTGTGTTTTATTGACTACGCAAAGGCATTCTACTGTGTGCATCATAACAAATCATGGTAACATCGCAAAGAATGGGAATTCCAGAACACTTAATTGTGCTCATGAGGAACCTGTACATAGATCAAGAGGTAGTCGCTTGAATAGAACAAGAGGATACTGCATGGTTTAAAGTCAGGAAAGGTGTGCGCACGGTTGTACCCTTTCACCATACTTATTCAATCTGTATGCTAAGCAGATAATCCGAGGAGCTGGACTATATGAAGAAGAACAGGGCATCGGGATTGGAGGAAGACTCATTAAGAACCTGCATTATGAAGGTGACACAATCTTGTTTGCTGAAAGTGAAGAGGAATTGAAGCATTTACTGATAAAGATCAAAGACCACAGCCTTCAGTATGGATTACACCTCAACATAAAGAAAACAAAAATCATCACAACTGGACCAGTAAGTAACATCATGATAAACAGAGAAAAGACTGAAGTTGTCAAGGATTTCATTTTACTTGGAGCCACAATCAGCATTCATGGAAGCAGCAGTCAAGAAATGAAACGGCGCCTTGCATTGGGCAAATCTGCTGCAAAAGACCTCTTTAAAGTGTTCAAAAGTCAAGATGTTACCTTGAAAACTAAGGTGTGCCTGACCCAAGCCATGGTGTTTTCAATCGCCTCATACGCATGTGAAAGCTAGACAATGAATAAGGAAGACTGAAAAAGAATTGACGCTTTTGAATTATGGTTTTGGTGAATATCACTGAATATACTATGGACTGCCAAAAGAATGAACAAATCTGTCTTGGAAGAAGTACAGCCAGAATTCTCCTTAGAAGCAGGGATGGGGAGACGAGGTCCCACATATTTTGGACATGTTATCGGGAAAGACCAGTCTCTAGAGAAGGACATCATGCTGAGTTGAGAGTTAGCTAAAAAGTGGAAGACTCTCAAGGAGATGGATTGACGCAGTGGCTGCAACAATAGGCTCAAGCATAATAATGATTGTGAGAATGGCACTGGACTAGGCAGTGTTTCATTCTGTTGTACATAGAGTCGATCTGAGTCAGAACTGACTCAACAGTACCTAACAACAACATCAAAAAAACAACTGCATGTGATAAGCTGAATGTGAGCAAACATTTATCATGTTCTTGCAATGTTCTTGGCTGGGGAGTTGGCACATATGCCTCACATTCAGAAACAGCCTCTTGTCTTCCTTAGAGAAGCTTCTAGTTCTTAAAGAGCAGAGGTGGAAGAAGTATATCTATAACAAAAGTAATCAAGCAGCTACAAAATGATGTTTTGGACAACAGATAGATCAGCAAATGTTTTTTGTTGAAGAATAGATTAGATTTTCTCTTTACTTCCTAGAGCCATTGAAAAAAACTCATACCCAGGTTAATACTGCGGAGTCTCATCGTCTTCTTGATGCAATTGAGAGTTTGCAACTTTACTTTCAAGACTCTGTAGCATTCTATTCTAAGGTACCAGTTTGTGGATCTGTAATCAGATGCTCTTCTGGTATAAATCCATGGGCATGGAATTATTTTACCACCTCTCAGTAAATTATTCCTCACCACTCCCTTTCCAATCCTCTTGGAGAATGCTGTAAACATGGCTGACCACCATACTTTTGGGAAGAGAATATGGCAGCAGTAGGGCATTTTTTTTTTTTTCCAGTTCAGTAGCCTCTCTAACACCACCCACATCTTTGAACGTTGAAAGCAAACTAATTAAAAATTATTTTTTCACAATTGAAAATGAAAAAGAAAAAAGAAGAAGAGGATGACAAAGAAAGGCTTAAGAAGCTAAATGACTTACGGGAGGTACCTAGTACATAATCCACTACTGTTTGTTTTTAACCAGAAGCTGCCGTGACATGCCTGCCTCTCCCTGTATCTCACAGGCACTTCCAGCAGAACAGGTGTATCTTTGTTTTCTAGTGTGCTGTAGAAAAAATAGCACAAGTGGGTGGCTTTAAAGAACACCAATTTATTTTCTTACAGTTCTGGAGGCTAGAAGTGCAAATCAGGGTCTCAACTGTGTCAGCTCCTTCTTCGTAGGTAGTCCTGGGAATTCCCTGATTCCTTGTCTTGTAGATGATCCCCGCATTGGCATTTATTTTCCTGTGTGTATGTGTATCTGTGCTGCTCTTTCTATAAGTCAGAAGTAGTTAGATTTAGAATCCACACTACATTATTATGAAATAATTAACATAACAAAAACCCTATTTCCTGGAGTCCTGATACATGGTACAACATAGATGAATATTGGAAACGTTGTTGTTGGAGTTAGGTGCTGTAGAGTTGGTTCTGACTCATAGCAACCCTATAGGACAGAGTAGAACTGGCCCATAGGGTTTCCAAGGAGCAACTGGTGGATTTGAACTGTCGACCTTTTGGTTAGGAGCCAAGCTCTTAACCACTATGCCACCAGGGCTCCACTGAAAATATTATGCTGAATAAAATAAGTCAGCCACAAAAGGACAACTATGGTATGACCTCACTTGTATGAAATATAAAGCAAGTGTATAGAGACCAAAGTTTATTAGTGGTTACCAGGAATAGATAGAAAGGAGAGGGAAAGGAAGATAGGATGCTTAAGGGACACTTGGCTTCTGGAAAAATTTGGGAGCAATTAATGGTGATGATTGAACAATAATGAACATATTCAGTGTCACTGAACTATACATGTGAAGATTGTAGAAATGGTGTCTTAGTTATCTAATGCTGATACAATAGAAATATCACAAGTGGATGGCTTTAACAAACAGATATTTATTCTCTCACAGTCTAGGAGGCTAAAAGTCCAAATTCAGGGTGCCAGCTCCAGGGGAATTCTTTTTATCTCTGTTGGCTCTAGGGGAAGGTCCTCGTCAACAATCTTCCCCTGATCTAGGAGCTTCTCAGCGCAGGAACCCCAGGTCCAAAGGGTGTGTTCACTCCTGGCTCTTGTTTCTTGGTGGTATGAGGTCCCCTTTATTTAGTTTGTCTTTCGCCGTTTGTGCTTTTGTTATTATATTAGATAATCCATTGTTAAAAACTAGGCCTGACAGCATTGCCCCTGCTTTTTCTTCTAAGAATTTTATGGTTTCAGTTTGCACATTTAGGTCCTTAAGGGATTTTGTATTTGTTTTTGTGTATGGTGTGAAGCATGGATTCTGTTTCATTTTTCTGCATGTGGAAATCCAATTTTCCCAGCACCATTTATTGAAGAGACTTCTTTCTCCATGGAATGGAATTAGCACTTTTGTCAAAAATCAGTTGACCATAGATGTGTGGGCTTATTTCTGGACTCTCAATTCTGTTCCATTGGTCTATGTGTCTGTTGTCATACCAGTACCAGGCTGTTTTGATTACTGTAGCTATATAGTATGTTTTAAAGTCAGGAAGTGTGAGTCCTCCTACTTTGTTCTTCTCTTTCAATATTGCTTTAACTATTCAGAGCCCCTTGCCATTCCATGTAAAGTTGAGGATTGGTTTTTCTATTTCTGTAAAGAAGGCTATTAGAATTTTGATTGGAATTGCATTGAATGTATAGATTGCTTTGGGTAGTGTCTTAGGCTGGGTTCTCTAGAGAAGCAAAACCAGTAAAGTGTATAAATACTTATATAGAGAGATTTATATCAGGGAAATGGCTCACAGGATTGTAGAAGCTGGAATGTCCCCAGTCCATGGGTCAGGCTAGAGGCTTCTTCTGATTCACATAGCCAGAGGGACTGGTGAACACAAGATCAGTGGGTCAGATAGCAGGGCTCTTGTTCACAGGCTGCGAAGACTGCTGAATCCCAAGATCAGCAGGCAAGACAGCAAGTAAGCTGCTAGCTCAAGGCTCAAGAACCAGAGGTCAGATGAACAGGAGCCAGCTGCAGGATCTAGAGTGAGCAAAAGCCCATGAGCCTTACTGGAAAGTCCACTTATATTTGTTGCAGGCCACATGTCCAAGGAAACTCCCTTTCAACTGATTGGCTACTCACAGCAGATCCCATCATGGGGGTGATCATATTATATCGAATCTCATCATAGAAGGGATAACCTCATCATGCGACTGCCAGACTACATAATTGCCAAACCACTGAGAATTGTGGCCCAGCCAAACTGACACACAGCCTTAACCATCACAAATGGCAAATGTTTTATTAGCTACATATTTACCAAAAAAAAAAAAAATCCCTATTTTCAAACAGGATCACAACCCACATCCTCAGGTTGGGATTATATACATTATATATGGGTTAGGATTCTAACACATATTTTAGAGGACACAGTTTAATCCATAACAGGATGCGTGCTGACAGCTGTCATCTTCCCCTCATATAGGGGGGTTGATCAACAAAGAATGTCTTGCCCATCCCTCATCTTGCACTACCAGCAGCCTATCCATCCCTTTGTCCCCACTATCACCTCAGTCCCATATAACCTAATACTTTAGGGAATTTCCCTTTAGAGAATGGAGTGCAGACTATCTACTGAAAAATTTTAGAACTTATGTGGAGAAAGGTACTATCTACATTGCCTAGATACACTTCTCACTTGCTAGAAAATGATCTGACTCTTAGTCTCACTTTCACAGCCTGGATGTTGCCATTGTCTGCCAGGTACCCTGGAAAACCTAATTAGACACACAGGGGTGAACATTTTACTTTCAGTCACGGGAATATTCCTCCCGGATGAATCACCGTGGGACCCTGAAAAATAATGGAGTCTGACTGGCATGATTTTAAAAGAACTGAACAAGCCCTAGGATCGTTGGACTTTATTTGATACTTTAACACAGGACACAATCTACTAGATACACAGTTGGGAAATCTCTTTCTTGAGGGCAATTTTCAAACAAGTGTTCTAAACAACAAGGTTTTGTTTGACCAAAATTAGAGTGCAACTATGTGTCCTATCCCAATTTTCTGTAGTTCCCTATACATGACAAAAGAAATCCTTTTTCCTCCTTCTCTTTTTGTAAGACTGCATGTTTTGAAGATGGTACTATCCTTTCAGCAAAAAAGGCTTAGGACACATTATGTGAAAAGCTAGCTTATATCTTTTTTTGAACAAATATATCAGTCTTAGAAGAAAAACAATCAGAATTCTCTTTAGAAGTGAGGATGGTAAGACCTCAGATCACTTACTTTGTACACGTCATCAGGAAAGACCAATTCGCTAGGAAAGGACGTCATAATTGATAAAGAAGAGGGTCAGCAAGAGTGAGGAAATCTTCAGTGAGATGGATTGACAGAATGGCTAAAACAATGAAGATGGCACAGGACCAGGCAACATTTCCTTCTGTTATGCGTTAAGTCTCCATGAGTCACGGCCGACTTGATTGCAATTAACAAGACATCTATGTTTACCCAAATCATACTGCAAATTCATTTCCTGTAGGTCTCTTCCATATGAGTGGGTACTTGGGACAGCTATAGCTGTGGTATGGTCACAGAAGCTCTCTAATCTAGCTCAATGTGTCTGCTTGGGATCCACCCTTCTCTTCTGTGGCTGCAAACCCTGTTTGCCAGTTGCTGGCCTCTCTAGCCTTGTTCAATTGTGAGCAGAGAAATGCCTTTCCTTAAGCTTGGCTCTATCCAGGTCCTGATTTAGTGTTGAGTAGACCAAAGAGCACATGAGGCTTCTCTTCTCTAGCAATAGGTGTGGTACAGAATTAGATATGTTCATGTAGTCTGATGTTCAGTGATATGGAAGTAAACTCAGCTACGTATTCACGGAGTATCAGCCTTTCCCTACTCCCTGCCTTGTTGATCTGCTTTCGGGTTCTGGTTTAGTATTCCAGATCTCCTACAGAGATTGGCAGAGTGGTTGAACTCCAGCTTGCTTAAATGGAGCTCTCACTTTCTTTCATGCCTTATGATCCTCTCCTGAGCAGCCTGGACTCTGGCCTTAGCATGTTCTAGTCCTGATCTCATTTAGTTAATCTCTACATTCTGTTTGGCCTGCACTGAATCACAATGTTTTCATTCCAACTGCCTTCAAATATTGCTAGGAACCCATGTTCATAACTTCAAGTCTTATGCAACAGATTGAATTGACTTGAATTTTGATGCCAAA
Source organism: Dugong dugon (assembly GCA_030035585.1). NCBI lineage: Eukaryota > Metazoa > Chordata > Mammalia > Sirenia > Dugongidae > Dugong > Dugong dugon. The sequence continues at coordinate 47,749,278 of CM057480.1, read as the reverse complement.
CTATATAATGTCCAAGCTCACTCATTATCAGACGAGTGTGCTGGGATACTGGATAACTCCCATAGGGGTCATCTCTTCAGGTTGCTTGCATATGGTTTGCCGTCTTCCTCTTCTCAACCCTTGAAGTCCTAGTGTAACTGGATGTCAAATTCTTCTAGCATTATAAATTCTTAATATTTTTATGTTCACACCTCTGACATTGCCCCAGCATCTAGGATGGGATCAGTGGTGGGCTGGCTGATGACGATAAGCGAGAAACCGGAAGGTATGCAGTAAATGATTTTTTCTGAAGAGCACCTCCTTGAAATGAATAGAAGTGGATTCTAATGCCATGTCTTGTACTTAATAATTAGTGACTCTGGACACACGGTGGGATGGGTGTCCCTCTACTAGACTGGCCTCATTAGTAGCAAACATAATTCCAAAGTAATTGCTTTACCATCTTTGGAGACAGTGTCAAACATGATGATTTTGTTCTGTGGTATTATTCAGGCCACAAAAAAAAAAAAAAATTGGAAAAGGTGTGCTGCAGGGTGTATCCTTTCACCTTACTGATTCAATCTGTATGTTGCACAAATAATCTGATAAACTGGACTATATGTAGAAGAACATGGCATCAGGATTGCAGGAAGACTCATTAATAACCTGTGATATGCAGATGAGACAACCTTGCTTGCTAAAAATGAAGACGACTTGAAGCACTAACCTATGAAAGTAAAAGACCACAGTCTTCAGTATGGATTGCACCTGAACATTAATAAAATGGAAATCCTCACACTGGACCAATAAACAACATCATAATAAATATAGAAAAAATTAATGTTGTCAATGAGTTCATTCTACTTGGATCAGCAATTAGTGCCCATGGAAGCATCAGTGAAGAAATGAAACTTGCATTGGGTAAATCTGCTCCAAAAGACCTATTTAAAGTGATAAAAAGCAAAGATGTAACTCTGATGATTAAGGTACACCTGACCCAAGCCATGGTTTTTTCAATCGCTTCATATGCATGTGAAAGCGGGACAATGAAAAAGGAAGACAGAAGAATTGATACATTTGAACTGTAGTGCTGAAGAATAGTGAATATGCCATAAACTTCTAGAAAAATAAACAAATCAGTCTTAAAATAATACAACCAGAATGCTCATTAGAAGTGAGGATGGCTAGGCTTCTTGCTTACTTTGGATACATCGTCAGGAAAGACCAATCACTAGAAAAGGAAGTCATGTTTGGTAGAAGGTCAGCAAAAATGAGGAAAATCCTCGCTGAGATGGATTGACACAATAGCCTCAGCAATGGGCTCAATCATATCAAAGACTATGGAGACGGTGCAGGACCTGGTAACTTTTCAATTCATTATACACGAGGTCTCCATGAGCTGGAGCCAACTTTATGGCAACTAACAACAGCAACTAATCAGACAATACTATGCCATGAGTATGCTATGTATTAAAGACTTAAAGAATACTGTCTCTTGAGTTCCATCAACTGAGTTACAAACAAAACCATTCCTGACACAAGGACATTGTGTTGGGCATTGCAGGTAGGCAGCTGACTGATCTAAATCATTTAACAGCTGAGTCATGTCCCAGATGCTGAGCACTTCCGTAGGGATGCCTGATACTGTTTTCCCACTTGCATGATTTACACAGGTTTTTTTTTTTTTTTTTAAATTTTCTGGTTAATTAGTCTACTTTTATTTCTTCTCTGCTCTCAGGGAAATTTTCTCGCCTTGTAGGCATGAGTGAAACTCAGCCATATATTGTAAAGTAAGTGCAGCCTGCTTTCAAACTCTTTCTCTCCAGCATTCTCCTGCAACTCCCAGCCAGAGGTGACTTCACCTTCCTCTGAATTACCATTGCATACCATCAGCATTTTAAACTGTAAAGGGTTCTCCATATACGTTATTCATTTTTGGATACTCAGTGCCTGGCATGGTAGCTGGGACAATATGAACACTCAATAAATGTCTGTTGAATGAATAAATGAATTTCGATTTTTTTACAAACTTTGTGTTTTAAAACAGCTCAGAAAAATTGCAGACAGTACAGAAAATTCCCATATACCCAACACTCAGTTTCTCCTATTATTAACATCTGTTAACATGACACATTTGTTATGTTTAATGGCCAATACTGATACACTACTATTAACTTACACCTGTTGCCATTGAGTCAATTTCTACTCATAGCGACCCTAGAGGACAGAGTAGAACTGCCCCATACAGTTTCCAAGGAGCAGTTGGTGGATTCGAACGGCTGCCCTTTTGGTTAACAGTCGAGCTCTTAACCAAAGTCCATACTTAAGATTTCCTTAGTTTTTACCTGATGTCTTTCTTTGTTCCAAGATCCCATCCATGATACCACATTACATTTAGTCATTATGTCTCCTTATGCTTCTCCTGTCTGTGGCAATTTCTCAGACTTTTCTTGTTTTTGATGACCTTGACAGTTTTGAGGAGTACTGGCGTCAGGTATTTTGTAAAATATCCCTTAATTTGAATTTCTCTGATGTTTTTCTCTTGATTAGACTGGAGATATGAGTTCTGAGGAGGAAGACTGCAGAGCTGAAGTGCCATTTTAATCACATCATATCAAGGGTACATAGTATCAACATGACTTATCACTGTTGATTTTAACCTTGATCGCCTTACTGAGGTAGTATTTGTCAAGTTTCTCCATGTAAAAAGTTACTCTTCTTTTTACTTCTTTTTATATTGTACTTTTTTGGAAGTAAGTTTCTGTGTGTAGCCTGTACTTAAAGGATGGGCTTGAGGAAAAATATCTACATAAATTATTTGGAATTTTTCCATGTGGGAGACATATTTATCCTCCTCATTTAATTATTTATTCAATAATGTTTTTATACCAGTATGGACTTATGGGTATTTATTTTACACTTTGAGTATTTATCTAATCTATATTTTTTTTCCCCCAAAACTAGATTGGAAGCTCCTAGAGAAATAGAACAGATTCCTGCTTCTATCTGTCTCTCTGATTTCCTGACACTAAATAGATGCACCAAAAATAAACACTTATTGATTGCTAGAACTAAAATAAGCATTAAGCTCCAATATCTGTAATGATATCCCAAAGCAGCCAAAGTGGTCTGTTGACACGATCTTATTATATTTAACTGCCCTTCTGGAAAAGATGTCAGAGGTTTAAAGACCTTTAGAAATCATCTAATTCAACCCTCTCGTTTACAGATGGTGAAACTCAGGACTGGAGAGGTAATTTATTGACCTATTTGTGTGATGAGAACCCACTCTCCCTCTATTCCAATGTGATGATCCTTAGACATACTGCATGTGGTGGCACCTACTACAGTGTCCAGCAGGTCTAATGAGCTCCACACAGGCTTGTTGAATCTGTATTGATAAGCGTAAGTGAACTATCAAAGAAATTTTCTCTGTTCTGTTGTTTTGCAAAGTGACTTTGCACTTTTTGTTGAAATGATGTTTTATTTTATTATTATTAATTGTGCTTTAGGTGAAAATTTACAGAGCAAATTAATTTCTCATTAAACAATTAGTAGACAATTTGTTTTGTGGCATTGGTTGCCAACCCTGGGATGTGTCAACACTCTCCTCTTCTTGACCTCGAGTTCCCCATTTCCATTCGTCCAGTTTTCCTGTCCCTTCCTGCCTTCTTGTCTTTGCATTTGGGCTGGTATGCATTTAGTCTCATATATATGATTGAACTATGTGATGTGTTATTGTTGTTTTATAGGCCTGTCTAATCTTTGGCTGAAGCGTGAACTTCAGGAACAACTTCAGTATTGAGTTAAAAGTGTGTCCAGGGGCCATACTCTCAGGGTTTCTTCAGTCTCTGTCAGAGCACTAAGTCTGTTTTTTTGTGTTTGCGAATTTTGTTTGAATTTACATTTGAATTTTGTTCTAATTTCTCTACTGCTCTGTCCGGGGCCCTCTATTGTGATCCCTGTCAGAGCAGTCGGTGGTGGTAGCTGGGCACCGTATAGTTGTGCTGGACTCAGTCTGGTGGAGGCTGTGGTAGTTGTGGTTCATTAATCCTTTGGACTAATTTTTCCCTTGTATCTTTGGTTTTGTTCATTCTTCTTTGCTCCAGATGGGGTGGGACCAGCAGACATATCTTAGAGGCTGCTCCCAAGCTTTTAAGACCCCAGATGCTAGTCACTAAAGTAGAATGCAGAACATTTTCTTTATAACCATGTTATGCCAATTGAGCTAGATGTCCCCTGAGGCCGTGATCACCAGCTCTCAGCCCAATAACTAAGTCCCTCGGGGAATTTGGATGTGTCTATGAAGCTTCCGTCATCTTGCCTTGGTCAGGTTGTGCTGACTTCCCTAGTATTGTGTACTATCTTAACCTTCACCAAAGTTACCACTTATCTATTGTCCTCTTCCTCTTAATCATCAAAGATTATTTCTTTCTGTATGTAAACCTTTTCATGAGTTTTTATAATAGTAGTCTCATACAGTATTTGTCCTTTTGTGATTGGCTTATTTCACTCAGCATAATTTCCTCCAGATTCATCCATGTTGTAAGATGTTTCAAAGATCCATCATTGTTCGTTATCATTGTGTGATGTTTCATTGTGTGTATGTACCATAGTTTGTCTATCCATTCATCTGTTGATGGGCACTTAGGTTGTTTCCATCTTTTTGCTATTTTGAATAATGCTGCAGCGAACATGGGTGTGCATATGTCTATTCATGTGATGGCTCTTATTTCTCCAGGATATATTCCCAGGAGTGGGACTGTTGGATCATATGGTATTCTATTTCTAGCTTTTTAAGGAAGCGTCATATTTTCCAAAATGGTTGTACCATTTTGCAATTCCACCAGCAGTGTTTAAGAGTTCCAATCTCTCTGCAGCCTCTCCAACGTTTGTTATTTTCTTTCTTTCTTTTTTTTTTTTTTTGATTTGTGCCAGTAATGTCGGGGTGAGATGGTAACTCATTGTGGTTTTGATTTTTATTTCTTTAATAGCTAGTGATTGCCAGCATTTCCTCATGTGTCTGTTAGACGTCTGAATATCTTCTTTGGTGAAGTATCTGCTCATATCTATTTAGTCATCTAGTGCTGCTGTAACAGAAATACCACAAGTGGATGGCTTTAACAAACAGAAGTTAGTAGGCTAGTAGGCTAGAAGTCCAAGTTCAGGGCTTCAGCTCCAGGGGAAGGCTTTCTCTGTCAGCTCTGGAGGAAGGTCCTTGTCATCAGTCTTCCCCTAGAGTAGGAGCTTCTCTGTGCAGGAACCTCAGGTCCAAAGGACAAGCTCTGCTCTTGGTGCTGCTTTCTTGAGGTCCCCATGTCTCTCTGCTAGCTTCTCTTTTTTATATCTCAAAAGAGATTGGCTTAAGACACAATCTAATCTTGTAGATCCCATCAACATAACTGCCACTAATCCATCTCATTAACATCCTAGTGATAGGACTTACAACACATAGGAAAATCATATCAGATGACAAAATGGTGGACAATCACACAGTTCTGGGAATCATGACCTAACCAAGTTGACAATATCCTTTGCCCATTTTTTAATTGAATTATTTGTCTTTTTGTTGTAGATTGGTTGTATTTTCCTATAGATTTTAAAGATTAGAACTTTGCCAGATATTTCATAGCCAAAATGCTTTTCCTAGTCTGTAAGTTCTCTTTTTACTCTTTTGGTGAAGTCTTTGGCTAAGCATAAGTGTTTAGTTTTTAATAGTTCCCAGTTATCTAGTTTATCTTGGGGTATTTGTGTATTGTTAGTTATGATTTGTATCCTATTAATTTTGTATGTTAGGGCCCCTAGCATTGACCCTGGTGGTGCAATGGTTAACAGCTATGGCTGCTAACCAAAAGACTGGCAGCTAGAATCCACCAGATGCTCCTTGGAAACTCTATGGGGCAGTTTTACTCTGTCCTATAGGGTCACTATGATTTGGAATCAATTCCATGGCAACAGATAAGGAATGATCCTATTTTTTCTTCCATATTCTTCACAGTTTCAGGTTTTATATGTAGATCTTTGATCCATTTCAAAATAGTTTTTGTGTAAGTTATGGGTCCTGTTTCATTTTTTAACAGATGAACATCCAATTTTGCCAGCATCATTTGTTATTGTGTTTTCCCCAGTTAATGGGCTTTGGGGCTTTGTCAAAGATCAGGTGACCTTAGCTGGATGGATTTACATCTCTGTTCTCTTCAGTTTCTCAGTGTGTCTGTTGTTGTACCAGTACAGGCTGTTTTGACTACAGTAGCTGTATAGTAGGTTCTGAGGTCGGGTAGTGTGAGGCCTCCTACTTTGTTATTCTTCTTCATTAATGCTTTACTTATCTGGGGCCCTTTTCTTCCCATATAAAGTTAACTATCAGCTTTTCTATCTCATTAAAGAATGTTGTTGGTATTTGGATTGGGATTACATTGTATTTGTATTTGATTGGTTTGGGTAGAATTGACATTTTCACAATGTTGAGTCTCCTTATCCATAAGGATGATATATTTTTCCATTTCTTTTGGTTTCTTACAGTAGTGCTTTGCAGTTTTCTTTGGTAGGTCTTTTATGTCCCTGGTTAGATTTATTCCTAAGAATTTTATTTTTTTAGGGGTTATTATAAATGATATTGCTTTCCTTTTCATAGTTTTCTTTATTGGTGCATAGGAATACAACTGATTTTTGTATGTTTATTTTGTATCCTGCTACTCTGCTGAATTTTTCTATTGGTTCTAGTAGTTTTCTTGTGGAGTCTCAAGGATTCTATACATATAGAATCATATCATCTGCAAATAGGGATGTTTTACTTCTTCCTTACTAATTTGGATGTCCTTTATTTATTTTTCTTGCCTTACTTCTCTAGCTAGGACTTCCAGTACAATGTTAAATAGGAGTGTTGATAAAGGGCATCCTGGTCTTGTTCCCATTCTCAGGAGAAATGCTTTCAGCCTCTCTCTACTGAGAATGATGTTGGCTGTTGGTTTCGTATAGATGCCCTTTATTATGCTGAGAAATTTCCCTTATATGCCTATTTTATTGAGAGTTTTTATCAGGAATAGTGCTGGACTTTGTAATATTCCCCATTTCATTTCTTATTTGGGTTATTTGCTTCCTCTCCTGTTTTTCTTTTGTCAATTTGGCCAACGGTTTCTCGATTTTGTTGATCCTTTCAAAGAACCAACTTGAGGTTTTGTTGATTCTTTCTGTTTTTTTAATTCTCTTATTTCATTTGTTTCTGTCTGTTCTGATTTTTATTATTTCCTTTCTTCTGGTGGCTGTGGGCTTCTTTTGCTATTCTCTATTTGTTTGAGTTGTAAAGCTAATGTTTTGATTTTATTTCTTTCTTCTTTTTTGATGTAAGCATCTATTAATATAAATGGACCTCTAAGCACTGCCTTTGCTGTGTCCCAAAGGTTTTGGTATGATGTATTTTCATTCTCATTTGACTCTAGGAATTTTTTGATTCCATCTTTGATTTCTTCTATTACACAGTTTTTAAGCAAGGTGTTATTCAGTTTCCATGTTTCTGATTTTTTTCCTTGCTGTTCCTGTTATTGATTTCTACTTTTATGACATTGTGATCAGAGAAGATGCTTGGTATTTTCTTGTTGTTGTGGATTTTGTTGAGAGCTTCTTTGTGGCCTAAGATGTGGTCTATTCTGAAGAATGTTCCATGTGCATTGGAAAAGAATGTATACTTTGCCATTGTTGGGTGTAGTGTTCTATATGTCTGTTAGGTCAAGCTGGTTGATTGTGGCCTTTAGATCTTCTGTATCTTTGCTGAGTTTCTTTTTATTTGTCCTGTCCTTTACTGAGAGTGGTGTTTTGAAATCTCCTATTATTATTGTGGAACTGTTAATTTCTCTTTTTAGTGCTGTTAAAGTTTGTTTTATGTATTTTAGAGCTCTGCCATTGGGTGCATAGACATTTATTATGGTTATGTCATCATGGTGAAGTGTCCCTTTAATCATTTTATAATGTCCTTCCTTGTCAGTTCTGGTGGATTTTGCCTTAAAGTCTTTTTTATCTGAGATTAGTATTGCCACTCCTGCTCTTTTTTGGTTGCTGTTTGATGTATTTTTTCCATCCTTTGATTTTTATTATATTTATATCTTTTTTTTCTAAGATGTGTCTTGTAGACAACGTATCAATGGGTCCTGTTTTTCTATCCATTCTGTCACTCTCTGTCTCTTTATGGGTACATTTAAGCCATTCACATTCAGTGTGATTATTGATCGATGTGAGTTTATTGCTGTTATTTTGTAGTGTGGTTTTCTTTTTTTTTGTGCGTGTGGTGCTGATGTTTTCTTTCTTCCTCTTACTTGCATTTGTTGAGTTCTTTTTTGTTTGTGCAATTTCTTTTCATTTCTTTCACTTTTGTAAATTTTGTATTTACTGAGATTTTATGTTTTTCTCCTTTATTTTGATGAGTAGATTTGTTAACTTGCATTGTGGTTACCTTGAAATTTACACCTATCTTCCTAAGTTTGAACCAGTCTTTTATTACTTGATGTTTCCTTGACTGCCTCTCCATTTGAAAGTTCCATACCTACACCATTTATTCCCTCTTTTATTGTTCTGACGTTGTTGTCATTTACAGATTGACATCTCTGGTTTCCTGTTTTAAGTCTTTTAGTTTTGTTTTATTGTTGAGAATTCATTACCTAGGATAGTATCTGGCTGATGCTGTCCTGTGTCCTAGATTCTGGTTGTTGTCTGATGTTTTTGTTTCTCTAACTAAAGGACTCCCTTTAATAATTCTTGTAAGTTGGGCTTGGTTTTTATTATTCCCTTAATTTATGTTTATCTGAAAATGTCTTAATTTCACCATCATATTTGAGCAAAAGTTTTGCTGGATATATTATTCTTGGTTGGAAGTTTTTTTTTCTTCCAGAGTTTTATATATGTCATCCCATTGCCTTCTTGCAAGTATGGTTTCTGCTAAGTAATCAGAGCTTAGTCTTATTGTATCCCCTTTGTATGTGTCTTTTTTTTTTAATCTAGCTGCCCTCAGGATTCTTTCTTTGTCTTTGGTTTTGGCCAGTGTGATTATGATATGTCTGGGTTATTTTCTTTTGGGGTCTATCCTATATAGGGTTCATTGAGATTTTTGGGTGGTCAGCTTTTCATTTTTATTGATATTAGGGAAGTTTTCTGTCAGCAAATCTTCAATGATCCTCTCTGTGTTTTCCATTATCTTCCTCTGTTCTGGAACTCTCATTACAGATAAATTTTTGTTCTTTATTGTATCCCACATTTTTACAGGTTTTCTTAATTTTTCTTCATTCTTTTCTCTGATTTTTCCTCAAACAAAGTGGTGTCCAGGGATTTGTCTTCAATTTCACCATTCCTGTCTTCCATTGCTTCAAATTTGCTCCTGAAACCTTCCATTGCACTGTCAATTTCTGAAATCTTGACTATCTTCTGGATTTCTAATTGATGTTTTTGTATGATTTCTAGTTGTTTATTTTAACATTTTGTTCTTGTATTATTTTCCTGAATCATTCCATTTCTTTGTCTGTGTTTTCTTGATTTTGTCTGTATTTTCCGTGATGTTGTCTATTTTTTCCTTAGTTTTGTCTGTGTTTTCCTTGATCTCTTTTTTAATCTCTTGGAAAGCCTTGAATACTAGACTTTTGAATTCCTTATCTGGTAGTTTCAGTGCATTTTCTCCCACCAGAAGGTCATCTGCAGTTTTGTTTTGGTCACTTACTGGAGCCATCCCCCATGTGTCTGTCAGTTTATCGTACTGTAGGGGTTTGTGTGTTGCTGTGATGCTGGACGCTATGGCAGAGGTATTCAGATAGCAACAGGGTCACCCAAGGTGGACAGGTTTCGGCTGAGCTTCCAGACTAAGACAGACTAAGAAGAAGGACCTGGCAGTCAACTTCTGAAAAGAATTATCCAGTGAAAAACTTATGAATAGCAGCAGAACATTGTTTGATAAAGTGCTGGAAGATGAGCCCCCCCAGGTTGGAAGACACTCAAAAGATGACTGGTGAAGAGCTGCATCCTCAAAGTAGAGTCGACCCTAATGAGGTGGATGGAGTCAAGTTTTGGGACCTTCATTTGCTGATGTGCCACAGCTCAAAATGAGAAGAAACAGCTGCAAAAATACATTAATAATCAGAGTAAAATATATGAAGTATGAATCTAGGAAAATTGGAAATCATAAAAAATGAAATGAAATGCATAAACATCAGTATCCTAGCCATTAGTGAGCTGAAATGGACTGATATTGACCATTTTGAATCAGACAATCATACGGTCTACTACTTTGCGAATGACAACTTGAAGAGGAATGGCATTGCAGTCATCATCAAAAAGAACATTTCAATATCTATCCTGAAGTACAACGCTGTCAGTGATAGGATAATATCCATATGCCTACAAGGAAGACCAGTTAATGCAAATACTATTCAAATTTACGCACCAACCACTAAGGCCAAAGATGAAGAAATTGAAGGCTTTTACCAGCTTCTGCAGCGTGAAATTGATTGAACATGCAATCAGGATGTATTGATAACTATGCATGATTGGAATGCAAAAGTTGGAAACAAAGAAGAAGGATCGGTAGTTCGAAAATATGGCCTTGGTGATAGAAACAATGCCAGAGATCGCATGATAGAATCTTGCAAGACCAATGACTTCTTCATTGTAAATACCTTTTTACACCAACATAAACAGTGACTATACATACGGACCTCACCGGATGGAATACACAGGAATCAAATCGACTACATCTGTGGAAAGAGACAATGGAAAAGCTCAATATTATCTGTAAGAAGAAGGCCAGGGGCCTACTGTGGAACAGACCATCAACTGCTCATATGCAAGTCCGAGTTGACTGAAGAAAATTAGAACAGGTCCATGAGAGCCAAAGTATGACCTTGAGTATATCCCACCTGAATTTAGAGACCATCTCAAGAATAGATTTGATGCATTGAACACTAATGACCTAAGACTAGACAAGTTGTGGAATGACATCAAGGATATCATACATGAAGAAAGAAAGAGGTCATTAAAAAAGACTGGACAGAAAGAAAAGACCAAAATGGATATCAGAAGAGACTCTGAAAGTTGCTCTTGAACATCGAGTAGCTAAAGCAAAAGGAAGAAATGATGAAGTAAAAGAAATGAACAGAAGATTTCAAAGGGCAGCTTGAGAAGACAAAGTATTATAATGACATGTGCAAAGAGCTGGAGATAGAAAACCAAAAAGGGAGGAACACATTCAGCATTTCTCAAACTGAAAGAATTGAAGAAAACATTCAAGCCTGGAGTTGCAATACTGAAGGATTCTATAGGGAAAATATTAAATGATGCAGGAAGCATCAAAAGAAGATGGAAGGAATACACAGAGTCATTATACCAAAATGAATTGGTAGATGTTCAACCATTTCAAGAGGTAGCCTATGATTAGGAGCCAATAGTACTGAAGGAAGAAGTCTAAGCTACGCTGAAAGCATTGACAAAAAACAAGGTTCCAGGAATTGACAGAATATCAATTGAGACATTTCAACAAATGGCAGCAGTGCTGGAAGTACTCACTAGTCTGTGCCAAGAAATTTGGAAGGCAGCTACCTGGCCAACTGACTGGAAGAAATCCATATTTATGCCTATTCCCAAGAAAGGCTATCCAACCAAAAGTGGAAATTATTGAACAGTATCATTAATATAACAGGCAAGTAAAATTTTGCTGAAGATATTTCAAAAGTGGCTTCAGCAGTATGTCAACAGGGAACTGCCAGAAATTCAGGCTAGATCCAGAAGAGGATGAGGAACCAGAGATATTATTGCTGATGTCAGATGGATCCTGGCTGAATGCAGAGAATACCAGAAAGATGATTACCTGTGTTTTATTGACTACGCAAAGGCATTCAACTGTGTGGATCATAACAAATTATGGATAATATTGCAATGAATGGGAATTCCAGAACACTTAATTGTGCTCACAAGGAACCTGTACATAGATCAAGAGGCAGTTGTTTGGACACAACAAGGGGATACTGCGTGATTTGAAGTCAGGAAAGGTGTGCGTCAGGGTTGTATTCTTTCACCATACCTATTCAATCTGTATGCTAAGCAAATAATCCAAGAAGCTGGACTATATGAAGAACTCAGCATCCAGATTGGAGGAAGACTCATTAACAACCTGTGTTATGCAGATGACACAATCTTGCTTGCTGAAAGTGAAGAGGACTTGAAGCACTTACTGATGAAGTTCAAAGACCACAGCCCTCAGTATGGATTATACCTTAACATAAAGAAAACAAAAATCATCACAACTGGCCCAATAAGCAACATCATGATAAATGGAGAAAAGATTGAAGTTGTCAAGGATTTCATTTTACTAGGATCAGCAATCAACACCCATAGAAGTAGTAGTCAAGAAATCAAAAGACGCATTGCATTGGGCAAATCTGCTGCAAAAGACCCCTTTAAAGTGTTAAAAAATCAAAGATATCACCTTGAAGAAAAAGGTGTACCTGCCCCACGCCATGGTGTTTTCAATCGCATCACTGCATGTAAAAGCTGGACAATGAATAAAGAAGACAGAAGAAGAATTGATGCCTTTGAATTGTGGTCTTGGTGAAGAATATTGAATATACCATAAACTGCCGAAAGAATGGACAAATCTGTCTTGGAAGAAGTACAACCAGAAAGCTCCTTAGAAGCAAGGATGGCAAGACTATGTCTTATATACTTTGGACATGTTTTCAGAAGGGATCAGTCCCTGGAGAAGGACATCATTCTTGGTAAAGTATAGTGTCAGAGAAAAAGAGGAAGACCCTCAAGGAAATGGATTGACACAGTGGCTGCAACAATGGGCTGAAGCATAACAATGATTGTCAGCATGGTGCAGGACCAAGCAGTGTTTCATTCTGTGGTACATAGGGTCCCTATGGGTTGGAACCAACTCAAAGGCACCTAACAACAACAACAACAACACTGGAGCCATCCTGTCCTGTTTTTTAATATGTTTTGATATTGTCTGCTGTCCCTGAGACATTCAGGAATTATTTTCTTCATCTGTTGATTACAGGTGTGTTTGCTTTGGGCTGCTTTTTTGTATTATTTAGTTATGTCTGGGTAGGTGGGCTGGGCTTGTTTTGTTGCTTGCTAAACTGTGTCCATGATAGTTCTTACCACCTTGTCCAGGTGGGCAGGGCTGGCCACTCAGCTATGCTGCAGCAAGGGCAGGTCCAGCAGGGAGCAGGAGGGCAGGAATGCGTTGTTTGTCTGTGTCACGAACTGGGACTGGCAGGACGGGTCTGGGGGCATTGTAGCATGGCAGGCTGTGGTCCAGTGATCTGTGCTGGTCCTGCTTGGGGACTCAGTGGGATGGGCCCAGGGGCAGCACAGGATGGGTGCTGTAGATCCAGGGGTCCAGCCAGTCCCACTTAAGGACATGGCACTCAGCAGTGTGGGTCTAGAGTTTCTGCATGGGAAGGGGTCTGGGCATCTGGAGGTCCATACCAATGCCACTTGGGGGCACTGCACTTGGTGGGGCATGGCCGTGGTCAGTGTGGGGTTGTGGAGCTCAGCAGGGTGGTGTCAGGGGATGGTACTGGGTGGCTTCTGGGGATCTGGAGGTGGGTGTGGGGCAGAGTTTGTAGTTATGCACTATTGCCACTTCGGGGTGCAGTATTCAGTGGGCTGTGCAGAGAGGCAGTAGGGAAGGGAGAAGATGTGATGTGCAGAGCTAGGTGGGAGGGAGAAAGAAAAGAAAGAAGAGACAGAAACAAAAGCAAAAATATAAATAAATAAAAATGACAACAGGATAAGAGCCGGCTGGTGGGGGAGGGGCAGACCTGGGAGGTCTTCTGCTGGTGGCTCTCTAGTAGCGGAGTGCAGAATGGCCTATCTAGAAGGGGCAGAGGCAGCACACAGGTGTAGGTGGGCATGAGAAGGGAAAAAAAGGAAAGGGAAATGGAAACAAGAAACAAAAAGACAAAAATAATAAAGCAAAAAAAGAATATATTGTGTTGAGGGAACCAGCCATTGGGGGTGGGGCAGAACTGGGGTGGCAGAGAGCTGGTGTCTCTCTTGCTGGGTGGTGTGGTACAGCCTGTCAGGAAGGGGCAAAGGTAGCACAGTGGGCTAGGTGGGAGGGACAATGGAAAGGGAGAAAGGGAAAGAGAAAAAAAAAACATGGTTCTTAGGCATGGGGGCAGGGCAGATCTGGGGCAGCAGTGAGCCAGTGTCTCTCGCATCGAGTGAGCATGACCTGTTGGAAAGCAGAGGCAGCGTAGAGGGCAGAAGGGTGAGGGGTGGGAAAGCATGTACCTCCGGTTACTGGGTGCTTTGTCTCCTATTGGGAGCTCCGTGAAGTTGCCATACTGTCAGAAGTTGTTGCTGGCTATGCTCCAAGATGGCGAAGCTATGCCACGTTAGCTGGCAGGTGACCTCCACGCTGTAGCTCTCCTTGTTCTCTCTTCTTTGTCAGTTTCTTCTTCCATTTGGTGCTTGATCTAGTTCTTTATCCCTTTGTTTGATGCTAGAGTTCCAGGATTGGTGTTTGTATCTGTTTTACTTAGTTTTTCAGGTCTTTGCTGCAGAGGGATGGCATGGTGCTTTTGTCTGTAGTACCATGTTGGCTCCCCTGGCCAAGGAGCACGGCATGCAGAACAAGTGAGGTAGGCTCGGGGTCTTGACCTCAGGTGTGAGCTCTCACCCACGTACCTCCAGCCCTTTCCTTGGAACAGTCTGGCTTTGCACTTTTAAAAGATCTCTGTGACAGAAATGCAAGGAGGAAAGTAGATGGGTATAAGAATGATGATGAGGGGACCAGCTATTGAAGTAGACCACATGAAAGACTTTGAAGGTATGAGTCAAACCAGTGGCACTGGGGAAGGAGAAGAACAGATGTAAGTGAGAGACATTTTAGGAGTAGAATCAGTGTAATCTGGTTATCAGTTAAGGTGGAGGATGAGGAAGTAGGAGATACTGAAGATAAGTCTGATGTCCCTTGCTTGGGCAACCAGATGGAAGGTGAAATCAAGATATAGCAGCTTTGGAAGGGAAGATGAGCTTTTCAGATGTGAAACACCTATTAGTCTCCTAGTACTTCAAGTGGGCAGTAGGAAATATGTGTAGGGCTTAGAAGAGAAGTTAAAGCTCAAGGTATGGCTCTAAGACTTAATGTAAATTGGCTGATGAAGCCATTGGAGTTGGTGATATTGCTTAAGAAAAGTAAAAGAAAACATAGAGGACTGAACATCTGAGTTCACTAGGAAGAGAGGACAGAAGAAGCAAAGGAAGTAAGAAGAAACTATCAGAAAACCAAATGTGATGTGGGGTGGGGAAGCTAGGAAAGGAGGTATGGTGAACTGGGCTAAATTCTACAGTGAGGTCAAATAAGATGAGAGTTTGAAAGAGGCTGTTAGGGATGGTAGTACTCAGGTCATGGGCGACCTTAGCAAGTGTGATTCCAGTAAAGAGGGGGAGGGCTTTATGTAAAAGATCAGGACACTGCAGAAATAGAGGACTAGATCGATACACAGCATTATTATTATTGTTTGTACTGGCTCAAATTTCCTTCATTTCCGAGGACTACAGACAATTGCATGAGAAAGTGTTTAAGTTAAATAAATAGAAGAATGTCTTAATTGGTATTATGAGATTTAGAAATAGGTTAATGAGTTTTGAATCTCCCGTTAGGGAGAGTTCCAAGACTAAAGATATGGGAATTTTAGACTGGAGTAGGGTCATCAACATGAAAGAAGAATGTCTCTGAAGTCCCGTTTGAGTTTTTGGCTCTTATTTTACAAGGCTGAACATATGAGTTTACAAGGAAAGTGTTTTTATTTTTGCAGTGTACTTACCCGATAAATTCGCCCTATCAGAAAATATTGAATTTGCTAACTAGTTGATTTATTCAGAAGCCTCTGAATATTTCAGAATGCAAGCAACTGTACTTTTAATAAGCTATAAACCATGTGTACTGTTTTATTTATTGAATTTAATCAAAGGGACTTGATGGCTAACTAGTACAGTGCTCTCAGAAGGCCCCAGACACTGGGTCTAATTACTGGAGATGATAATACACAAAATGATAGGAGGGTTTATACTCTTGCAAAATGGAACAAAACAGAGCAAAATAAAAGATTTCTGTTCGTTTGTTTGGAGGCAGAGTTTGCCTGGAAGATAGAAGGCCAGCTTTCTGAAAACTTTCCTGTGCTTCTTCTTATCTTTCCAGCAGGAGCAGGCAACACTAGACTCCTATTAAAGAAAAGCCTTCACAGCTCCTCACAGCCTCACTGTTGTTTTTGCCCAGAGGTGTAAATAGATTCAAAGGTCATCCTCTTCTTAATATCCCGTGTCTCTCCTTTTGGAGTGGTTTCAGTCTCAGTTAGAGGTATTAAGATGAGGCAGTTCCCCACTCAATCTGAGAGAATCAAAACAGCTGTTATGTCCCCTAAGAGCCTTTTGCAACCTTCTGGATCTTAACACTCGAAACGATTTGATCATGTTTGGTTATAGTTGCAATATTGATTGGAGTTAGAGGTGGCCTGGAAGGGTCAAACTGTGTTTATGTTTCCTTGTAGTCACATAGATCAGAGTCTTTTACTTCCACATCATCTGCGAGAAAGAATCACCATCATCTTTCTGAAAACAAAGTGCAATGCAAAAAACTGATACAGACCTAAAGAGACCCTTGAAAAACTAGTCAGCCCATTAATAATTTGGTTTTCATGAAGTCTTTGGTGAATAAATAGTACTGTTTTACATGCAGAATAAAGATCACTGAAAATCCCTGTATTTGGTTTTGACAAGTTCAAGAAAAATTGATAAGAGAAGCATTGATTTTAGATAGTGCTGGCCAACCTAATAAAAATCCTAGAGAACTAAATCTTTGGGTTTTATTTCAACTACAACATGGACCCAAAGCTGGGGGTTGTTTTCTGTCTTCATTTATGTTTACACATAAAACATTCATAGATGAATTGCTTTTTAAAACATATAACACATGGGTTAGTGAAGACTCTAGCATGAAGGATCCAGGTGGTGTTTTGAGGGTATTGCATTTTGCACTTGGCTTGAACCATCAATAAAACAAAACAAAAACAATCCACTCCTGTCAAGTCGATTCGGACTCATGGTTACCCCATGTGTTTTACAGAGTAGAACTGTGTTTCATAGTGCTTTTTGGTTGTAATCTTAACAGAAGCAGGTCTTCAGGCCTTTCTTCTGTGGTCACTGGGTGAGTTTGAACCACCAACATTTAGGTCAGTAGATGAGTGCCAACTATTTGGGTCACCCAGGGACCTGAGCCATCAATCCAAAACCAAACCCACTGCCGTGAAGTCAATTCCTACTCATGGTGACCCTATAGGGCAGAGTAGAACTGCCCCATTGGGTTTCCAAGATTGAAATCTTTAGAGAAGCAAACTGCCACATCTTTCTCCTGTGGAGAGGCTGGTGAGTTCGAAGCACAGACCTTTCAGTTAGCAGCTGAACACTATCACCACTGCACCACCAGGGCTCCTGAGTCATCAATACCAGGCAAAAATAAACCCTAGTGAAGAGCCTAGCACTGCTTCACTTCCACATTGCAAACACTCAATACACCGTATTTGAAAGAAGTTCAATTAAAATCAGTTATGTGATAGAGAGCATACATGTGATGATTAAGTATCCCACAGTTTTTCCATTTCTTGGGACATGACAATGTACATCATCCCCAGATCACTCCCTTTCCCTGGAGAGGGAACAGGGGACATTCTTGTCCCTCATCCAGGTGGTTTCTGGCAGGAATGTTCCATGACTGGATTGCCTCTGGTTTTGACCAGGGCCTCCGTGGCAGCTTTTGGCAAGTACCTGTGTTTCTGAATAGGAAAGAGAGAGACAAGCAAGTGGCCTTGAGAAAAATTAAAAAGAATAAAAAAAGAAAGAAATGCAGCACGTTGCTGGAAGATCCACACTTAGGAAAAAGAGAAAAAATAATAATAAAATGAGATTTATGTCATTTCATTCTGAAAATGCATTTTATTGCTATTTACTAACCTGAATACTAATATAATAACTTTGACATGACAGTTACATCGTAGAAAAGCAAATGTGATTTAACTAAAATGACATTGCACTAGCTTTAAATAAAGCAAACATTTGACAAAAGATGGAGGAAAGAGAACCCCCCCTTTTTTGCTCTATGTAAATCATAACACACCAGAAATAGAAAATGCATTTCATGAGAGAGTAATGAGCTAAAAAATGGGGAAAAAAATTCCCATTGAACAGTAAGTTGTTTTATGAGTACAAGCACTCCAAGGATAGGAATTATATCTGAGACCTTCTTATTTTCCACAGAGCCTAGCATGGGCATATGCTCAATAAATACTTTTTGAATGAATGAGCTGCATTCCAGAAAGTCTTAATGATAGCCGCCTTGTTTAGGTGCACTTTTTCAAAACCAATGACTTTTATACATTGAAAGGAAGATTGGGAACTAGATCATAGGCTGCAGTGGAACTGAGGTCGAAAAAGGAGGGAGAGGGCCAGGACAGGGACAGCACAGGCAACTTGGTGTTGTTTTACTGGTGGGGTGGCTCCAACGGGACATGATGGCAGGACTCCAGAAGACCCAGCAAATAGATGGCCTTTTGGACTTACTTCGTCTTGAATCTCCTTCCCCAAGTCTAAGCAGTGATTTCTGGTGGCAAAGACTAGTTTTTGGGGTCCTGCTTAATCCTCCACCCCCTAAAAAGAGGGAATTTTCCAACATCATCCACAACCCCTTTGGTAATTTTATTTTTTTTTTAGACTTTAAAAAATTTTTTTGTTATTGAGAATATATACAGCAAAACATACATCAATTTAACCATTTCTACTTGTACAATTCGGTAATATTGATTACATTCTTCGAGATGTGCAACCATTCTCACCCTCCTTTCCTGAGTGTTCCTCCTCATTTTTTAAAAACTTGCTTTCTGGTGTTTAAGTTTTATTCATGGGGGACTTCATTAAAGTTAAAGATCTGGCAAAACAAACTTGCCTGGGTGGAGTGAAGCCTGTGTTTCCTCATTGCAGGCACATGCATAAATGATGCTTCACAGAATGTTTGCAGGTTTAATAAGGGAGTGTGTACAGAAACCTGGGGATTATTTGATTAGTGGAGAAAGAACTTACAGGGATCAGAAAATCTGAAGCTTTCAAAGCTCTGCTGAGATCTCACCATAAGTACTGTCTTAGTTTCCTAGGACAACCATAACAAAGTGTCACAAAGTGGGTGGCTTAAAATGGTAGAAATTTATTGTTTCACAGTTCTGGAGACTAGAAGTCCAAATTCAGGATGTCATCAGGACCACGCTGTCTCTGAAGATTTTAAGAGAAGATACTTTCTTGTCTCTCCTGGCTTTGGCATCCCCAGGAATTCCATGGCTTGAAGCTGCAGCATAGCTCATTTGTCACAAGGCCATCTTTTCTCTGTGTCTCTCTTTTATCAGAACATCACTCATATTGGATTAGGATCCACTCTACTCCAGTATGACCTCATGTTAACTGATAACATCTTTAAAGACCCTCTTTCCAAATAAGGTCACATTTACAGGAAGCATTTGGAGGGATGAAGGAACCATGGTGGTGCAGTGGTTAACCACTTAGGTGCTGACTGAAAGGTCAGAGGTTGGAACCCACCAGCTGCTTGGTGGGAGAGAGATGGAGCAGTCTGCTTCCATAAAGATTTATAGCCTTGGAAACCCTATGGGGCAGTTCTACTCTGTCCTACAGAGTCTCTATGAGTTGGAATCGACTTGATAGCAACAAGTTTCAGGGGGACACAATTCAATCCATAACAAGTACTGAGGCAGATAACAAGACCGACCATGAGGAGGCATTTATGTCTGTACATGCATTTAAATGGAACCTTCCTTTACACTAGCATATTCCAGCTCTCTTAAAATTCTCACTAATCTAGTCAAGAAACAAAAGTGCTTTATTCTTCAGGTGGGTATTTGTAAAAAGGAGAAAAGACTCTTCATGCCTGTCTTCAAGCTACGTAATCTTTGCTTCTTGCCTCCCTCCTTCCCTCCTTGCCTCCCTTCCTTCTTTCCTGCCTTCCATCCATTCCTAAACATGTTCTAAGCACCTACTGTGCAGATGGTAGATAGTTTGAGGTATACAGACAAAAATAATGCCTTCAGGGAAATCAACATGCAAACAAATATTCCAGCTATGTCTGCATATATTATGTATGTCCTTCATTCACAGGAATTTGGCATGTGGACAGTGTTGGGAGGAGGTAGCTGGGCACTTTGTGTGCATGAGGTAGGCATTCTTAGCAACAAATCAAAAGAAACACCAAGTCCTGACTCTGGTATCCTTTATGAACTATTAAAGTTTAGGTTGACTATATTTTGAAGGGAAAGAAGCTCAACATAAAAGGAGGGGCAACTAATATTGTCTAAGGGCTGAAAAATCTTATCTTCATTGTTTCAGTTAGCTCTCCCAATAACCCTAAAAGGCATGCAGTTTCCCATTTCTTTTTGGTTGTAGAAACTAAGGTTTAGAGAGACATTCATGAATTGTATCAGTTAAAACTATGACTATAACCACAAGTCTTTCTGACTTACATTTCTTTGAGATTAGAGGGGTTACAAAAGGTGACAGGGAAAATCTGAAAAAAATGAAATGAAAAAGATTAGATAAGAATATGGACTGGTATTGTCTTAGTTATCTAGTGCTGCTCTAACAGAAATACTATAAGTGGATGGCTTTAACGAACATAAATTTATTTTCTCGTTGTTTAGAGGCTAGTTGTCTGAATTCAGGGCACCGACTCTACGGGAGGCTCTCTTTGTTGGATCTGGAGGAAGGTCCTTGTCTCTTCTGAGCTTCTGCTCCTGGGTGTTCTTCATGTGGCTTAGCATCTCTATTCCCCCGTCTCTTCTTCTCCACTTGCTTGTTTAATCTCTTATATCTCAAAAGAGACTGACTCAAAACACACCCTACACTAATCCTGTCTCATTAACATAACAAAGACAACCCATTTCCAAATGAGATTATAACCACAGGCATAGAGGTTAGTATTTACAACACATATTTTGGGGGGACACAATTCAGTACATAACAGGTATCTTCTCACAATGCTAGAAATCTGATAGAAACGGCCTTCTTATTTCCAGTGCTGTGTTGTACACAACAAATCCCATTATAATGAAAATTAGACAACTAAGTTCTTTTAAAATTGTTTACAGCAGTCAAATAGTTAATTTTCTATGGCACTCCTCAAACTTATCCAAATCTCAACCATCCCAGACCAGATTTAGCTATAGCTAGATATTCCCAAAACTGGAAACAGATAACCAGTCTAAGGAACATAATTATGAATTCAATCTAAATCAAATTCCCCATATGCCTTTTACCAATAATAAGGTGAACCATTAGTAACTTCCCAAATAGATAATTGAATATTTTAGAAGAATTTTTAATTGCAATGTCATTGTCCTGCCATTCCTTAGCTCTTATTCCTCTAATTTGAGATCTACTGGAGGGCAACATTTGCAAATTAGAAACATAATTGAAATCTACTGCTGAATAAATAGATGTTTACTGCTACATAAAATTAGTGCAATTGCTTTAAATGGTATAGAATCTATTTTCTTTTCACTCCACTGGCTTCTTGTTTTTCTTTGATGGAATTGTAGTTGAAAAATACCCTGAGAAAAAACAAGCTTTCTTGTTGGATATGCTCCCAAATGAACAGTAGGAGGAAGAAACAGCAATATTTTTGAGGAATCACAGGATGCTGTTGTCTCTGACAATGGTGGGTCTTCCTTACTTTCCTGAATTTTGAACCAAACTGTGTTACAGATGGAAACCCTGGTGGTGTAGTGGTTAGGAGCTATGGCTGCTAACCAAAAGGTCGTCAGTTCAAATCTACCAGGTGCTCCTTGAAAACTCTATGGGGCAGTTCTCCTCTGTCATTTAGGGTTGCTATGAGTTGGAATCGACTTGACGGCAATGAATTTGGGTTTTTTGTTTGATGCTACAGATATTGCTGGAAGACTAACTCCATCAGCAAGAGACTTCTCAAAATTGAATACCTGAAAGACATTGTCATGGATTATATTTATCCCCCCAAATATATGTCAACTTGGCTAGGCCGTGATTCCCAGTATTGTGTAATTGTCCTCCAGTTAGTGACCTCATGTAATTGTCCTCCATTTTGTGGTATTGTATAATTATCCTCCAGTTTATGTATTGTAAAACTTAAACCTCTATATGTTAATGAGGCAGGATTAGTGTGGGTGTATCTTGAGTCACACGCTTACTAAAGAGGGTGACTCAAGTCACAGTCTTACTCAAGTCACACCCTTGCTTGAGTCACACCTTTTTATTTTACAAGAGATAAAAGGAGAGAAGCGAGCAGAGAAAAGAGGAACCTCACTGCTACCAAGAAAGAAGAGATAGGAGTAAAGTATGTCCTTTGGATCTGGGATTCCTGCACTGAGAACCTCCTAGACCCAGGGGAAGATTGATGCCAAGACATATGAAGACCTCCAAGGAATTCTGGTCCCACAGGTGTTGAAAAGAGACAAGGACCTTCCCCGAGAGCCAACAGAGAGAGAAAGCTTTCGCCTAGACCTGGTGCCCTGAATTTTGACTTTTAGTCTCCTGAACTGTGAGAAGATAAATTTCTGTTTGTTAAAGCCACCCATTTACGGTATTTCTGTTAAGCAGCCTTAGATAACTAAGACAGACATGAAGAAAAATTATATTTACTCTTGTTGGTAGCTGCCATCAAGTTAGTCCCCAGGTCATGGCGATACTGTACACAATGGTCCTGTGCAATCCTCATGAATGGCTGGGGATCAGACCATTGTGATCCATAGGGATTTCACTGGCTGACTTTCAGAAGTAGATTTCCGAGCATTTTTTTCTAGTCCAACTTAGTCTGGGAGCTCCCCTGAAATCTGTTCAGCATCATAGCAACATGAAAGCCTTCACTGATAGATAGGTGGTTGCTGCAGTAAGGTGCATTGACCAGGAATCAAACCAGGGTCTCCTGCATCCTGCATGGAAGGTGAAAATTCTACCACTTAAAACCAGTTCTGCCATTATTTACACTTAGACCAGTACAAAAATAAGGCTGAATTTATTGGTAATGAATTATTGATTGAATTCAATGTTTTAAAAACAAATGAAGTCTGCAAAACACAGTGTTAAGAGAATGAAAACGCAAGCCATTGACTGGGAGAAAATATTTTCAAATAACATATCTGATTAATATCTGATTAATAATAATATCCATCATATACATCTCCAGAACATAAAAAAACTCTTAAACTAAGCAAAAAGAAAACAACCTGAATAAAAACTGGGCAAGGTTTGAGTAGACACCTCAACAAAGGAGATATACAGATGGAAAATAAGCATATGAGAAGATGCTCAACATCATTTGTCATTAGAGAATTTCAGATTAAACCAACAATGAGATGCCACTACACACCTATTAGAATGACTAAAATCCAAAAATCTGACAATACCAATTGCTAATGAGGGTGCAGAAAAACAGAAAATCTCATTCATTCTTGGTGGGAATGCACAATGGTAGGCCACTTTTGAATACAGTTTGGCAGTTTTTGACAAAACTAAACATAGTCTTATCATATGACTCAGCAATCAAACTGCTAAATATTTACCGAACTTACTTGAAAACTTTTGTTCATACAAAAACCTGCAAAGAAATGTATATAGCTGCTTTATTCACTATTATCCAAAACTGGAAGTAACGGAGGTGCTCTTCAATAGGTGAGTGGATAAACAAATGGTGATATGTCCGTAGATTGGAATATGGTTTAATGATAAAAAGAAGCGAACTCTTAAGCCAGGAAAGGACATGGATGAATCTTAAATTTATATAGTTAAGTAAAAGAAGTACTTTGAAAATTCTGTATGATTGTATTTATATTCTGGAAAAAGGAAAACTATAGAGACATAAAGCCAGGAGTTTAGGAAGGGAGTAGATTTGAATACGTAAAACAAAGGGGATTTCACTCAAGGCTTTGAAACTATCCTGTATGATACTATAAGGGAGGCCACATGACACAGTGTATTCGCCAAAACCCGTGGAACTTTACAGAACAAAGGGTGAACTTTAATGTACGCAAATAAAAAAAGAATCAATTGGGAGATGAGGACATCCTAGGATGGAATGCAGACTGTGACAAAAGAATCTAACTGTACTACAAATGTGTGATGTAAACCTCACTGAAGTGCATGTGGAAAAGGTGCCGGTGTAAGTAAGTTTGGAAATGAGTAAAGACTAAAGACAAAAGAAACTGTACATAAGCCCTGTACTCTGCTTGAGAGGTTGTTTCTCATGGTGGTACAGGTTAACGATTCTGAAACCACTGTGCAAGGATACAAGGATTAAAGAAATAAGTAAATGGATGTCTGGATAGTGGGGGCCAGGTTTCTTACAGTTGAAGTGGGAAGTTACAAATAAGTAGAAGGGGAAGGCTAGAATGAACCACTTAGTAATGGATTACATTTGGAGACATCAGTTTGAACTCATGTTTAGCTTGCTATAGGTGCAGATGAATAAATATAAAAAAATAATCCTAGATATGTGTATATACAAGGTTAGTATGTTGTTGTTGTTAGGTGCTGTCGAGTTGGTTCCGACTCAGAGCTACCCTATGCAAAACAGAAAGAAACACTGCCCAGTCCTGCACCATCATCACAATCATAGTTATACTTGAGCCCATTGCTGCAGCCACTGTGTCAATCCATCTCATTGAGGGACTTCCTCTTTTTCGCTGACCCTCTGTTTTACCAAGCATGACGGCCTTCTCCAGGGACTGGTCCGCCAGATAACATGTCCAAAGTAAATAAGACAAAGTCTGGCCATCCTTGCTTCTAAGGAGCATTCTGGCTGTACTTCTCACAAGACAGTTTGTTCTTCTGGCAGTCCATGGTATATTCAATATTCTTTGCCCACGTCTTAATTCAAATGCATCAATTCTTCTTAGGTCTTCTCTATTCATTGTCCAGTTTTGAATGTATATGCAAAGTGACATCTTTGTTTTCTAATACTCTTTTTTGCTTCTAAATTTTATTTCATTTTTTGTTGTTGTTGAAAATATAGAGAGCAAAACATAGACAAATATAACAGTTTCTACATGTACAATTTAGTGACATTGATTACGTTCTTCAAGTTGTACAATTCTCATCCTCCTTTTCTGAATTGTTCTTCCCTCATTAACATAAACTCACTGCTCCTTAACATTCCTGTCTAATCTTTTGAGTTAGTGTTGTCAATTGACCCCATATACATAGTTCTTAAAAGAGCATAATACTCAAGGCAGGCCTTTTTTACTAGTTAAGCTTAAGTATTATTCAGTCTTAAGATGACTTCAGGGAATATTTTTGGTTTAAGGTTTAAAGATTATCTCAGGGTAATAGTTTTAGGAGCTTTTAACACTTCAAAGAGGGCTTTGGCAGCAGATGGCCTAATGAAATATGTCATTTGATTTCTTGAATGCTGCTTCCATGGACATTAATTGTGGTTTAAAGTAAAATGTAATCATTGACTATTTCAATATTTTCTTTGTTTATCACGATGCTACTTACTGGTCTAGTTGTGAGGATTTTTGTTTTCTTTATGTTGAGGTGCAATCCACACTTCGGTCTTCAATAGTAAGTGCTTCAAGTCTTCACTTTCAGCAAGCAAGTTTCTGCCATGTGCATATCCCAGATTGTTAAAGAGTCTTCCCCCAATGCTGATGCAATGTTTTTCTTCATATAGCCCAGGTTTTCAGATTGTTTGCGGAGCATACACATTGAATAATTATGGTGAAAGGATAAAACTCTGACTTACACCTTTCCTGATTTCAAACCATGCAGTATCCCCTTGTTCTGTTTGAATGACTATCTCTTCGTCTATGTACAGGTTCCGCATGAGCAAAATTAAGTGTTCTGGAATTCCTATTCTTTGCAGTATTATCTATAATTTGATATGATCGACACAATCAAATGTCTTTGCATAGTCAATAAAATAAAGGTAAACATCTGACATCAGCAATAACATCCCTCATTCCATGTCCTCTTCTGAGTCAGGCTTGACTTTCTGGCATTTTCCTGTTGATGTGCTGCTGCAACTGCTTTAGAATGATCTTCAGCAAAATTTTACTTGCATGTGGTATTAATGATGCTGTTCAATAATTTCCGCATCCTGTTGGATCACCTTTCTTTGGAATGGGCACATATATGGATCTCTTCCAGTTGGTTGGCCAGGCAGCTGTCTTCCAAGTTTCTTGGCATAGATGAGTGAGCGCTTCCAATGTTGCATCCATTTGTTGAAACATCTCTATTGGTTTTCCTTCAGTTCCTGAAGCCTAGTTTTTTTCCAATGCCTTCAATGTAGCTTGGACTTCTACCTGCAGTACCATCGGTTCTTGATCATGTGCTACATCCAGAAACGGCTGAATGTTGACCAATTCTTTTTGATACAATGACTCTGTGTATTCTTTCCATCTTCTTTTGATGCTTTATGAATCATTCAATATTTTGCCCATAATATTCTTTAAAATTGCACCTTGAGTCTTGAATTTTTCCTTCAGTTCTTCCAGCTGAGAAATTCTGAGTGTGTTCTTCCCTTTTGATTTTCTAACTCCACGTCTTTGCACATTTCATTATAACACTTTACTTTATCTTCTCAAGCTGCCCTTTGAAATCTGTTCAGCTTTTTTACTTCATCATGTCTTCCATTTGTTTTAGTGATTCTATGTTCAAGAGCAAGTTTCAGAATCTCTTCTAACATCCATTCTAATGTTTTCTTTCTTTCTTGTCTTTTTATGACATTTTGCTTTCTTCATGTATGCTGTCCTTGATGTCATCCCACAACTTGTCTGTCTTCGGTCCCTAGTGTTCATGGCGTCAAATCTGTTCTTGAGATGTTCTCCAAATTTGGATGGGATATATCAAGATCATACTTTGGCTGTCATGGACTTTTTAAAATTTTCTTCAGCTTCAATTTGAACTTGCATGTGAGTAATTGATAGTCTGTTTCACAGTTGGCCCCTGCCTTGTTCTGACTAATAATATTGAGCTTCTCCATCATCTCTTTCCACTGATATAGTCAATTTGATTCCTGTGTATTCCATCTGGTGAAGTCCACATGTATGGTTGCCGTTTATATTGTTGAAAAAAGTGTATTTCCAATGAGTAGGTCACTTGTCTTACAAAATTCTATCATATGATCTCCAGCATTGTTTCTATCACCAAGGCCAGATTTTCCAACTACTACTCCTTCTTGTTTGTTTCCAACTTTCACATTCTAATCACTTATAATTATCAATGCATCTGGATTGCATGTTTGATCAATTGCAGACTGCAGAAGTTGGAAAAATCTTCAATTTCTTCATTTTTGGCCTTAGTGGTTGGTGCATAAATTTGAATAACAGTCGTATTAACTGGTCTTCCTTGTCCTATCACTGACGGCACTATTCTTCAGCATAGATGTTGAAATGTTCTTTTTGACAATGAATGCTATGCCATTCCTCTTCAATTTGTCATTTCCAGCATAGAATACCATATAATACCTGATCCAAAATGGAAAATACGAGTTCATTTGAGCTCTCTAATCCCTAAGATACTGATTTTTATGATTTACTTTTTATTTTTTGATGAATTCCAATTTTCCTAGATTCCTACTGCTTGCTTTCCATGTTATGATTATTAATGGATGTTTGCAGCTGTTTCTTCTCATTTTGAGTCTTGGCACATCAGCTAATGAAGGTCCCCAAAGCTTGACTCCATCCACATCATTAAAGTCGACTCTTCTTCATGGAGGCCTCTCTTCCCTAGTTGTATTTTGAGTGCCTTTCAACCTGAGAGGCTCATCTTCCAGCACTATATCAGACAATTTTCCACTGCTATTCATAAGGCTTTCACTGGCCATTTTTTTTTTTTTTAGAAGTAGATCACCAGGTCCTTCTTCCCAGTCTGTCTTAGCCTGGAAGCTCCACTGAAACTTGTGCACCATGGGTGACCCTGCTGGTATTTGAAATACCAGTGGTATAACTTCCAGCATGACAGCAACACACACTCAAACCACCACAGTACGACAAACTGACAGATGAGTATTGGACACAGATTCGTATACCCACATATATTTCTAAGCTGTATTTGCTGAGAGGGCCTAGAAGCAATGACACCCTAGTAGCAGTGAGCACACCGGTGGCTAGATCTTGTTTTCTAATACCATTCTCTAATAAGAGGAATCAGGACTCCTTGGAGAAATGTCTAATTCTAGGTAGGGGCAGGGAATACACAAGATGAGCTTGGATCATCTTATACTACCAGAAATTAAGGAAGTGTTCAAAAAACAATATGATGAGGCAGCAATATCAAAGGGATGCAGAAACTAGCTGAAAAAGCTCCCAATGGTGAAAGCTAGAATGATTTTAGGAAATAAATATCATAATATTAAATTATAAACCAAAGTATAAAATAATTGCCATGAGTTCGTACTGATATAAATACATGATTGAATGAATAAATAAATGAGATAGAATAGACAAATCCCTCACACTGAATTCCAAATAATTTACGTAGATACTTTAGTCTCAAGGAGATGGAGAATAACTCCCTATACTTATGTGTGGTCTATACATAGTTACTTCCTTCCAAAGAGAAGAGTATGAAAAAGGGGCAAAAAGAATAATTTTATAGTACAGAATTTTGCAAAATACTATCTCAACCATGTGATCAAGGTCACATCAACAGTGATAAGTCATGTTAACACTATGCACCTTTGATAAGATGAGAATGGCACTTTACCTTTGTGGTCTTCCTCCCCAAAAACCCATACCCGCAGTCTAACCAGAAGAAAAACATCAGACAAGCCCCAATGGAGGGGCATTCTACAAAATACTGACCAGTATTATTCAAAGTCATAAAACAAGGAAAGTCTGAGAAACTGACACAATCTAGAGGAGCCTAAGGAAACATGACAATTAAATGTAATATGGTATCCTAAATGGGATCCTGGAACACTAAAAAGACATTAGGTAAAAAGCTAAATGAATCTGAATAAATTACGAACTTTAATT
Source organism: Dugong dugon (assembly GCA_030035585.1). Classification (NCBI taxonomy): domain Eukaryota; kingdom Metazoa; phylum Chordata; class Mammalia; order Sirenia; family Dugongidae; genus Dugong; species Dugong dugon. Next base: position 47,720,251 of record CM057480.1, on the reverse strand, counting down.
AGTAATAATATTGGTGTCAGAATTAGTTTATTAGCTGTGACAAATATAATGTAATATAAGATTTTAACAATAGGGGAAATTGGGTGGGGATACATGGGAACTTTCTGTACTATCTCTTTGCAATTTTTCTGTAAATCTAAAACTACCCTAAAATAAATTTAAAAAAAAAAAAGAAGGATGTGAACATGAGTATAACCTGAATCTTGGACATTAAATGCTTAGGAAGTAATTGTGACAGCATCAACCCCAAGGCATAGCGAGGCAGAAAAATATCAGGATGACAGTATTTACAGAATTGTGGAATGACTGTGCGTAATTTTGGTTTTACGTTTGTTTTGGGATATACTACAAGTTTGGGAATTGTTAATTGCCTCTCTTATGTTCATTCTTTTCTTTAAATTTTCACCACTGTTGTCTAGTTTCCAGTGTTTTTTACCTTACATGTTCCAATCTTACCTTTCCATTCTTGTCTTTCACCCATCTAAACCATCCTGATCTCCAGACAAACTGGTCTGTTCACCATCTGTTAAAAATGCACCGAAGGTCCTCATGTTCCAGCAGTTTTCCTCACTGGAATGCACCCTCCTCTTGCAGTTCCAGCCATCCATCCTGAAGTTCTAACCATTCGAAATGGATTTTTTGGCTTTCTCTGATTTCCCCAGCTGAAATAGATCCCTTCCTCATCTGACCCACAAAGCCACTCTGTACATCTCAGGTGCATCATATACTGCTTTATGTGATGGAATTTTGTATGCAGCCACCCTATTGGCTATTAAATGCTTTGAGGATCCTAACCAAAACCACTGCCGTTGAGTCAATTCTTATTCCTAGCAACCACATAAGAGAGAGTAGAACTGCCCCTTAGGGTTTCCAAGGCTGTAAATCTTTACAGAAGCCAACTGCTACATCTTTCTCCCATGGAGCGGCTGGCTGGTGGGTTTGAATCACCGATCTTTCAGTTAGCAGCCGAGTGTTTAACCACTGTGTCACCGTGGCTCCTATTTTGAGGATGGGGCCCTGATATGCATATGTATCTTTGCATTCAACATTCAACATGGCACTGCATCAGTCAGGATTCTCCAGTGAAACAGAACCAATAAGATATATATGGTTTGTTTTAAAGAACTGGCTCAGATGATTTTGTAGGTTGGCAAGTCCAAAACTTGCAGGGCAGGCAATCTGCAAATTAAGGTAAGTGTTGATGTTGCAGTCTTGAGGCAGAATTTCTTCCTTTCCAGGAAACCTCAGTTTTTGCTATTAAGGCCTTTAACTGATTGGAAGAGGCCCAACCATATCATCTAGGGTAATCCCCTTTACTTAACGTCAACTGTCTCCAAATGTTAACCACATCTACAGAATACCTTTACAGCAACACCTAGATTAGTGTTTGACTACATAACTGGGCACTAAAGCCTAGCCAAATTGACACAAAATTGATCATCACAGCACTCTTTATAGGTATTTACAAAAGACTGGTTTAACAAATGTTATCTAATGTTGGACATTTTCAGTTAAAGGAAACACTTGAAACCAAAATCTATTGGACAAATTTTAAAATAAAATTTTAATTTTTGGTAACAGAAGTCATTTGATGGAAAGGGACTGCTACTTTTTTCCCACATCTGTAATTATTGTGGTCTCTCCACTTGCTGTTGATAATGCACGGAGTCAATGCATGTCAGGTAACGCCTCTTGTGTGGGAGCCATTATTACAATAATTAATAACAATGACAGCTCAGTTGATAGGAACTTGGCAATGTGTGTATCCTTATCTTCAAAGCTCCAGATGGTTTGGAATTTGGCTCCTCGTGAAACCATTTAATAGGAAAGTGTGTGTTTAGAATCTGTTCCCAGTGCAAAGACTGACCCTTATCTCTAACGTCCTTAATGAGAAAGCACCTGACAAATTGACTGGCACAGTCCACTCCTCCGTATAATTTCTCTTCCTGCCAAATGAGTTTCTTGCATTCTCCACTTATAACTTAGAAAGTGTTGAATGATGAACAGTCTGAGGCCAGTGTCTGAAGCTTTGGGAGGCATTCTTCAAAAGGTGATTTCAAAGTAATATTAACTTATTGAGAAGTTAATCTATCTTTTTTTCCCCTATTATGCCAATTAACTATTTGATGAGTTTTACTTGACTGGATTGACTGATGGTTTTAGTACTCCATAGCTGACCAAGAGGGAATCCAGAAGATGACTGCCATGGAGTTCTTTAGTTTAATTAAACACAGTCCTAGAGAATATTGCAAATAAAAATAAAAGGTATTATCAATATTTATAAGTATTATTTGGGTCTATTCATTAAGCTTCCTAAATAGAATTTATTATTAATTTATCAATTAACAAATATTCAATAAACATCTAAAGTGGGTAGGATTAATGTGTTGTGCTTGTTAGGTGCCATGGAGTCCATTACTACTCATATCGACCCTATGTACAACAGAACGCAACACTGACGGGTCCTTTACCATCTCCACAATCGTTATGCTTGAGCCCATTGTTGTAGCCACTGTGTCAATCCATCTCATTGAGGGTCTTCCTCTTTTTCTCTCATCCTCTACTTTACCAAGCACGATGTCCTTCTCCAGGGACTCGTCCCTCCTGATAACATGTCCAAAATATGTGATACGAAGTCTTGCTATTCTCACTTCTAAGGAGCATTCTGGCTGTACTTTTGAAGACAGATTTGTTCTTCTGGCAGTTCATGGAATATTCCATATTCTTTGCCAACACCATAATTCACAGACATCATTTCTTCTTCAGTATTCCTTATTCATTGCCCAGCTTTTACGTGCATTTGAGGCAATTGAAAACACCATGGCTTGGGTCAGGCACACCTTAGTCCTTAAAGTTACATCTTTGCTTTATAACACTTGAAAGAGATCTTTTGCAGCAGATTTGCCCAATGCAATATGTCTTTTGATTTCTTGACTGTTGCTTCTGTGGGTGTTGATTGTGGATCCAAGTAAAATAAAACCTTTACAATTTCAATCTTTTCTCTGTTTATCATGATGTTGCTTATTGGTCCAGTTGTGAAGATGTTTGTTTCCTTTATGTTGAGGTGTAATCCATACTGAAGGTTGTGGTCTTTGATCAACAGTAAGTGTTTCAAGTTCCCTTCACTTTCAGCAAGCAAGTTTGTGTCATCTGCATAACACAGGTTGTTAATGAGTCTTCCTCCAAACCTGATGCCCTGTTCTTCTGTTCTTCTTCACATAATCCAGCTTCTTAGATTATTTTCTCAGCATACAGACTGAATAAGTATGATGAAAGGATACAACCCCAAAGCACACTTTTCCTGACTTTAAACTGTGCAGTATCCTCTTGTTCTGTTCAAACGACTGCCTCTTGGTCTAAATACAGGTTCCTCATGAGCACAATTAAGACTTCTGGAATTCCCATTCTTTGCAATGTTATCCATAATTTGTTACGATCCACACAGTTGAATGCCTTTGCATAGTCAGTAAAAACATCTTTATGATATTCTCTGCTTTCAGCCAGGATTCATCTGACATCAGCAATGATATCCCTTGTTCCACGTCCTATTCTAAGTCCAACTTAAATTTCTAGCAGTTCCCTGTAAATGTACTGCTGCAACCACTTTTAAATGATCTTCAGCAAAATTTTACTTGTGTGTGATATTAATGATATTGTTTGATAATCTCATCATTCTGTTGGATCCAAAGGATTAATATAATGACAAAAAATGCAAAAAAATTCAAATGAATATATCTGGCCTTGTTTTATTTACAAATAAACTTGAAAATAAAAGAAAAAATTCAAGTGGAAAAATGATTAAAATGAGACTAGAAAAAGAATAATCATGACTCCATTGTCTTTATCAAGAGAAATATTTAGTGGTCTGTTACCCCAGGAAAATATTTCTATTGTGTAAGATAGACAAACAAATGTGTAATCTCAAAACAATAGGGGGGTTGGTACCTTTTATGTAACTATTAAATCATGTGTTAAGAAAGTTTTTTATTTTAGAAAAATGCTGAAAACATGTTAATTAAAATAGCTAAGAATTTAATGGGAAATTAAGAATTGATAAATATGAGTGGAACTACTCTTTAGAGAAACTTGGCTGAAAAAATGATATCTCCAGGGGAGTATCTAAATGGGATCACAGAGTAAAGAAACAAAACTATAGGAAAAAACAGATTATTTTAATGAGCTGCAGAAAAAGTGACAGCAAAGAAAAGACTGAGGATTACGAGAGAGAAGCAGTAATTGATTAGAATGGAAGGTATCGAAAGGAAAGATGGACAAGTTGTCCTTGAATCAAATGATTATTTTTTACCCGTAGAAACTGAAAGGAAGAGGAAAAGACAGATGGAAATATGGATACTCTTAAAGGTTAAGAGCTTGAGTAGAGGGTGAAGATTTAGAATAAAAGCCATCAAAAGGGGAGGGAAGAAAACTAAGGATCAATAAATACACTGTTAAACAGGATTGAGGGGCCCACACATTACAGGGGCACTAATATGTATGGGGAAGAGCCCTGGTGGTGCAGTGGTTAAGTGCTCAGCTGCTAACCACAAACGGTTGAGGGTTGAAACCCACCAGCCGCTCTACAGGAGAAAGATGTGACAGTCTGCTTCTGTAAAGATTACGACCTTGGAAACCCTAAGGGGCAGATCTACTCTGTCCTATAGGGTCGCTATGAGTTGGAATTGACTGAAGGGCAAAGAGTTTTGTTTTCTTTTGTTTTTTTAAATATGTATGGGAGTCCTTGAGTGGCATAAACATTAACATGCTTGGCTGCTCACCAAAAGGCAGGTGGTTCAAGTCTACCCAGATGTAATCTATTTCTGAATAAGTAGCCATTGAAAACCCTATGGAGCACAGTTCTACTCCGACACACATGAGGTTGCCATGAGCCAGAATTGACTTGGTGATAACTTTTTTTAAAAAAAAATTTAAATTAATATATATGATTGCTTTATGGTATTCTTTACTGGGCTCAACAATTTGGGGATAATAATGGTAATAGTAACTTACTTAGATAGCTCATTTATTCCTCACAAGAAGCCCTTGAGATGAGTACAATTATTATTTCCATTATACCATTGAGGAAACTGAGGCTTTGAGGTTAAGAAATTAGCCCAAAGATATAACTGGTAAGTATTAAAATCAGTATTTGAACGCAGGCTGTCAAACTTAGAGATAGGGTTACTCTGGGTGCTTAGGGTTGGAGATATATTGTTTTAAATCATGGACTTGCACAGTTAAAGACCAAGTGTATAAGAACACTTGGTAACACAAGGGATTGAACTGTTCCATTGGGTCATAGAGCTGTTCAGAAGAACAACCACATGGCCCAGACAGAACAAGGTTGTGAGGCCAGCTGGTAACCCAAAGGAATAAGAGACTGAAAGTCTCTGTGTCTGGAGAGCACATGTAAGAGGATGAAGGCATAAAATCTCTGCTTGGAGAGAAGATTACAGGCAGAAGATGGGATGCTGGAGGTTTCTGATGTGGGACATTTCTGGGTGATGACAGAGTTCAAGTTGTGGTCATGAGTAAGAATAGCTGGAATGGACAAAGTAGAGAAGAAGTGAAGGATTCATGAAGATATGAGGAGTTAAAGAAGTGTGGTGGATTCCTATTTATGAAGAAGGATACCTGTTAAGGGATATCTATTTATGAAAGACAGTTTTCATTCAGCTGATATTTACTGAGTACCTGTTGCAAGCCAAGCAGAGTTCCAAAAAAAGTAGACAAAACAAAGTTGCTTCCCTCATGGAGTTTACATTCATGTATATATATATTATGTAATGATAAGTGCCTAGGAGAAAAATAGAGCAGGGAATGAGAACAAGAAGCATTCCAGGGCAAGGGGTGTGCCTGCTCTAGAGAGTGATCAGGAAAACAATATATGAACAGGAGCCAGTGAGGGACAAGTGTGGCCTAAAGGATTGAGTGATCATTTACAGAGATCAGAGACAGAGAAGAGTGTGTAGGAGATGGTGATTTTGTTGGAGTCTGAGAATAAGGAATTTGATTTTGGATCAGTTAACTTTGAAATGTTTATTATATACAAGAATTATTATATACAAGAATTTATACAAGAAAGATACTGAATATTTATGTAAGATGTTGTATATAAGATTCTGGATTTCATAAATGCACCAATTTGGACTAGAGATATAAATTTGGGAATTGTATAGTTGGTGTTTAAAGGCATAGAATGAATGAGATCACAGAGGAGGAGAGCGTTGGTGGTGTTTGTACTTGTTAGGTGCTGTTGAGTCCGTTCCGACTCATGGCAACCCTATGTACAATGAAACTGCCCAGTCCTGCGCCACGCTTGTAATCATTGTTATGCTTGAGCCCACTGTTGCAGCCACTGTGTTAATGCATCTCCTTAAGGGTCTTCCTCTTTTTTGCTGAGCCTGTATTTACCAAGCATGTTGTCTTTCTCCAGGGACTGGTCCTCCCAATAGCATGTCCAAAGTATGTGAGACAAAGTCTTGCTATCCTCGCTTCTAAGGAGCCCTCTGGCTGTACTTATTCCAAGAGAGATTTGTTCATTCTTCTGGCAGTCCATGGTATATTCAATATTCTTCACCAACACCATAATTCAAACACATCAATTCTTCTTCGATCCTCCTTACTTATTGTCCAGGTTTCGCATGCATACAAAATGATTGAAAATACCATGGCTTGATGTCAGACACACCTTAGTCCTTAAAGTGACATCTTTGCTTTTCAACATTTTAAAGACGACTTTTGCAGCAGCTTTGCCCAATGCAATACGTCATTTGATTTCTTGACCGCTGCTTCCATGGGCATTGATTGTGGATTGAAGTAAGATGAAATCCTTGACAACTTCAATGTTTTCTCTGTTTATCATGATGTTGTTTATTGATCCAGTTGTGAGACTTTTGTTTTCTTTATGTTGAAGTGCAATTCATAGTGAAGGCTGTACTCTTTGATCTTCATTAGTAAGTGCTTCAAGTTCTCTTCACTTTCTACAAAAAAGGTTCTTTCACATGCATATCCCAGATTGTTAATGAGTCTTCTTCCAATCCTGATGCCCTATTCTTCTTTATATAGTCCAGCTTCTCAGATTATTTTCTCAGCATACAGATTGAATATGTATGGTGAAAGCATACAACCCTGATGCACACCTTTCCTGACTTTAAACCACGCAGTGTCCCCTTGTTCTGTTTCAATGACTGCCTCTTGGTCTAAGAACAGGTTCCTCATGAGTATAATTAAGTGTTCTGGAATTCCCATTCTTTGCAATGTTATCTATAATTTGTTATGATCCACACGGTTGAATGTCTTTGCATAGTCAATAAAACATAGGTAAACATTTTTTTTGGTATTCTCTGCTTTCAGTCAAGATACATTTGACATCAGCAGTGATATCCCTCATTCCATGTCCTCTTCTAAATCTGGCTTGAACTTCTAACAGTTCCCTGTTGCTGTACTGTTGCAACTGCTTTTGAATGCTCTTCAGCAAAATCTTACTTCCATGTGATATTAATGATTTTGTTCAATAATTTCTGTATTCTTTTGGATCACCTTTCTTTAGAATGGGCACAAATATGGATGTCTTCCAGTAAGTTGGCCAGGAAGGTGTCTTCCAAATTTCTTGACATAGATGAGTGAGCACCTGCAGTGCTGCATTTGTTTGTTGAAACATCTCAATTGGTATTCTGTCAATTCCTGGAGCCTTGTTTTTTGTCATTTCCTTCAGGGCAGCATGGCAGAGATGTGAAATACCCAGGTGATTGTATGCAGGGATTCTATTACAGTTTAGGGAAATAAGAAGGATCCAACAGAGAGACTGAGAAAAATTGACCAGAGAGACATCAGGAAAGCCAAGAGTGGTGTCCTAGAAGCTATGCAAAGAATGCATTTCAGCATGGAATGGCAATCAGTTAAGTCAAATACTGCTGAGAAATAGAAGAAAATGAAGACTGAGATTTGATCATGGAATTAGCAATGTGGAAGTCATTAGTGGCTTTGGCAGAGTAGCCTGATTGGTGATGGGTCAATAGAGAAGGGTGGAAATAAAATGGAGACAGTGAACGTTGACAGATATTTTTATATCAAGAACAGAAGAGAAATAAAGATACAATAGTTGGGGAGGGATGTAAAAATCAAAGGAATGTTTTCATGTCTAAAGTAGGAAATGTTACCGGGTGTTTTTAGGTGGATGGGGAAGGAACTAGTGGAGAAGGAGTCATTGCCGATTCAGGAGAGAGACAATTGTTGGAGCATTCTGGAAACATACCTGCGAGGAGATGGGATCTAGGCACAGGTGGAGGGGTTGCCTCTGTGAGTCCAACAATCCATCCCTACTTGTAACTCTATTGTTACACAAAGAGGTTAGGGTGCTAGCTGATCGGTGGCAGGGATGCTACTTCTGGATCTCCATACACTGAATACTCATAAATATAGTGTAATCCCAGTAAGTAATGGTTAATGAAGTTGAACATGGAAATCTTAAGCAGTGAAAATGTATTTCTGCTGTCAAGGAGAAGACAACTAAATATGAGCAATGTTAATGAACTGTGACAATTAAAATGTCTGTATGGCACCCTAACAAAATGGATATTATTGTGCTTTTTACCTTCAGATGTGAAATTCCTTTACTGAAAACTACAGTCTGTAAAATGGGGGTTATTATCCCCTCCTAGCCTCCATCTGTCCATCTGCTTTTAACCCACATTGGTGTTTCACTAATTATACTTCATGATTGTTAAAAATTTCTCTCTTATATCTTACTTCTGTAAATAGGATCTATATTTGCAAACAGAAGGGAACTGTATATTCTTTTAAACTTACTACCATCTAGTTGATTCCAACTCATAGTGACACTGTAGGACAGAGTAGAACTGCCCCATAGGGTTTCCAAGGCTGTAAATCTTTACAGAAGCAGACTGCCACATCTTTCTCCTGCAGAGAGGCTGGTGGTTTGAAACAGCAGAACTTCTGGTTAGCAATGGAGCGCTTTAACCACTGAGCCATCAGGGCTCCTATATATTCTTTTACTTTTTTCTTTTCAGAAAATAAAGTATGTTTAGAGCAGAAGGAAATCTGAAATGGGAATCAGGACACTGTTTCTTGTCCTGGCTCTGCTACTAACTCACTGGGAATTGGTTTCCTCTCCAGAAAGTGAAGGACTTGGTCCTGAGGATCCATAGCCCCGTCTGGATCCAAGTAATGAAATCGCAGTAACAATCTAAATAATTCAGACATTCACAGCTGATGCCCTTTATTTTTATATGCCCATAATATTCAATATCAAGATAAGTCACATTTATAATGTTGAGAGGTTACCAATCACCCATGCATTAATACCTTACACGGTTATTGTGAAGATTAAAAGAGAAAATGTGAAAGAAATGAAAAACTATAAAGTGAAATACTGTCAGTCATTAATAGCACATAGGCACTGAAATAGTACATCCATTACTATTATCCAGAATCTTATTATATGGCTTTTGGGACATCACGTAATGTCAAAATCCAAGCAGTGCAAGTGTGGAAGTAAGAGGTTTTATTTGAATAAAGCCTACGCTTGGCTATTTTACTTTTTTTTTGTTGTTGTTGAGAAATGGCCTTACAGGCCTGCAAATGGAAAGGGATTTTAAGACCTAGGAAAAGGCATTGAGATAAGCATGAGGGCTGGGTGCAGTCATATTAATTTACCTCAAACATTATGTCTACAACAGAGCAACAGAGTAGCACGGGAAGAATTAGTGTCAGGTTTTGTAAAATGCCCAGAGCTGTTGGAAAAACAAAGCAAAAACTGTTAATTGAAAATTATAATTGATTAATAGGATAATTTTAAGTTTAATAGTTAAATCAGCAATCTATCTTTATCAGAGTTATTTGAAAAACAAAAATTATAATTAAGAAAATTGAAAGTTGTGACTAATTAATGTGATAATTTTAAGTTTTACGATTAAATCTACAATCTACCTTAACTCTAATCTATTTTCATAATTATATTCTTACTTCCTTCCAAGGTTATTCTTCTTGATTGATTTCTCATTGTTCTGTATGTTTCCATGATGATCTCAAATCCCATAAGTTAATAAGTCACTATTATGCTTTTGAAGTGCTTATGTATAAGGACTCATAATATGAACTTAAAGAGACATACGTCTACCTTTGTGAGGTTCTCTAACATTAACTATAAGCCATTAGAAACCTGTAAGTATGAAAAAGTTATTTAGAAAATTTCCGAACCTAAACATAGAAGTATGTGAAGAATGTGGTAAACAACCTTTAAGTTAAGTTGACTTTGACCTGACATGCTATGATAAAAGGAGACATAACACAGTTAATCTTTGTAAACTAGCATTGAGACATGAGTCTAAACAACCTCCCTAATCTCTAACCTTGAAGAAAAGATGCATCATTTGGCTCATCTTAAACCCAGGGGAAAAAACATAACATACTAGTCTTTGATGTCACACTGGCCTTTATTATGTGAAGCCAAGGTAGGAATTTTACATATAAATCCTCAATTTCTGCTCACTCACTGAGAGAAGGCAGAGACAAAGGGATCTTTCTCTAATCTCTTACTCTGAGACTGTGAACCTGCTGAGACTCTGCCTGCACCATTGACCTCGGACCCTTAGCTACAAGGGACCTCTGATTACAGGTAAAAGCCTGAAGTCTAAAGATTTGAACTCTAACCATTGAACTAACATTGTAATTGTTCATTCTGATTCTCTGGTTCTAGACGAATGTTGTGAGGTCTTACCTGTGTGCCTTGCCATGACTACCTTGCAATAAACTAAATGAGTTTATGCATGTCAGACCTGAGTGTCTCTCTTTTAATTATTCAAGATAAAATCCTATAAGACACTTAAGCACTTAGTTTGTTTGTATATATTCCTTTACTCATTTATAGGAAGAATATTTAATAATGGGCATATGTGTGGCAATCTGATTGCTTTATTTTAACAAGAATTATGCCTTTCTGCAGGATAAATTGTTGGGGCGAATATAATACCAATAATAATTAGACTTGTGTAACACTTTATTTTTTAAGAGCAGCTTCACATTCTCTCCTTTTATCTCAGCAATGCTACGTTTTAGCGATCTAACCAGGCAAGTCACTCGATCTCTCTGTGCTTTATCTGTAAAATGGTGGTAATATTCTTAATATGTCTCTAGAAGAGTTCTGCAAAGATTAAATGAGTCAATTTATATAAAAAACTTAGGACAGTACTTAGCACATAGTAAACACTCAGTAAATGTTGTCATTTATTATTATTACCATTATCATTATTGCTACCAATCAACAGTTCGGGGATTTTAAATATTAGACCCTAGTGCCATTTTGCAGTAGTCCCAAGGATTCATCAAACTTCCAACCAAACCAGACCCATGGCTGTCGAGTCAATGCCAACTCATAGTGACCCTATAGGATAGAGGAGAACTACCCATTGTGTTTTCAAGGCTATGATCTTTACGGAAGCAGACTGCCACATCTTTCTCCTGTGGAGCAGCTGGTGGGTTTGAACCTCCGACCTCTTGGTTAGCAACCGAACACTGAACCACCAGGGCTCCCTTCACCAACGTTACGTGTTTTAAACTCGAATGTCTAAAGCTGCCTAGCAGTAATGTAAATAAGTAAAACACATGAAAGATAATTGTGGCAAATTGAACAGGCCTTGCCTCTAAAACTCACTCCATTCAGCCCCAGGCAATGTTGCCATACAGAAATACAGTCCTATTTTGTAGTGCCATTTAATTTCTCAAGAAGGGAAAAATTTACATTTTTATTTACTCTCCTAATTTAAAAAAGGTTGGCAATTGTATTAGTTTCCTAGGGCTTCCATAACCAAATACTACAAAGTGATTGGCTTAAATCAACAGAAATTTATTGTCTCATCATTCTGGAGGCTAGAAGTTCAAATCAACATATCCACAAGGCCATGCTCCCTTCCAGAACCTCGAGGGGAATATCCTTTCTTGTCTCTTTCAGCCTCTAGTAGCCCCAGGTGTTCCTAGCCTTGCAGCTGCAGCATAACTCCAGCCTCTGCCTCTGTCTTCAGATAACTGTCTTCCTTCTGTGTGTGCATCAGCTTCTCTTCTCCTTTTATAAGGACAGCAGCCATATTGGATTAGGACCCACCCCACTCCAGTATGACCTCGTGTTAACTGATTACATCTTCAAAGACCGTTTTCCAAACAAGGTCACATTTACAAGTACCAGGGGTTAAGGCCTCAACTTATCTTTTGGAGGGAGACAATTCAATCCATAACAGCAACTTAATTTATTTTTATTTTATTTGTAAAACATGGTAGGGGCCAAACACACATCTATGGATGGGTTTTGAAATACGGGCAGTGGTTTGTTTACAGGCTATCATCAACCTAACTGTTCTCACCGTCACTGCAGTATATGCAGTAGACCCTTGATATGATCTTTATTGACTATAAAAATTGGGGAATTATCATAAATTGGAGGATTGAGGCAACATTAAAAATAGGTACGTGAGCTTCTCAATGAATGTTGACAATGGGTAGATTGGAAAATTTAAAATTATAGACGGAGATCAAAGAGGCACTATCTGGATTCCATGGGACACCATCTCCAGAGGGCTCCTGGGATGCAGTGCTCCTTGTACACTCTCTTGATTCTTTAGGAGAAAGAATAATGAGTTAGAAAGTAGAGAGAAAAATAAGTAAGGCAAGAGGAAAAAAAAATGGTCTTCCAGTCCATGCTTTCCCATTTTACCAGGCTGCTTCTAAATTAAAGTAACACTTATTCAGCTCTTTACAATTTATAGAACATTAGCTGAGTCTTGCTTGGGCTTCCAATATAGTATCTAGCCACACTTCAAGCCCAGGTGCTGATGATTGATGTCCTGCATGTGTTTAGGGAGGTAGATGCTGAAGGTACAGTTTCAGAGCCAGATAACGGTGACTCTCTGACCCCACAGGCAGAGAAGAAAAAGCTTGTCAGTGATGCAGACAAGTGACTCACCTTCGATGTGATTCAACTTTACAAAACCCACAGTTCTTTATAACTTTTTAAAAAACATTTTAAATCAGTTAAGTCCCAGTTCTTTGATGATTCCTTTATCACAGAGGAAGCCTCTTAGATAATTGAAAAGGGATGAGTCGTAATGAGTTTTCACTGATGCATGTTGCCTCTCATCATTAATTCTACTGATATCCTATAGGGACCATAAAGAGCCTCTCATCTTGCTGATTTGATGGCATGAAAAGGCCTACATCTGACACCCAGTGCTTGATTCTGCCCTTTCTGAACTGGATGGGATTGCTTAGAGACAGAAAGGAGAAGAGCTTTGTTCCCTGACCCCTCCTCCATACAAAAGCTCTAATCCAGTCCATTTTATTCCTGATGGATTGGCGAATACCCAGACGCCATCCCTCAGGACATTCATCCCACATTTGCACCTGCTTCCGGTTACTGTTCCATTGGGACTGTGAGAAAACTTAGATAAACATGGTGTAATCCCACATTTATTGACAAGGTCTCTTTGTTCTTGAAACATTAGCTATTCCATCATTAGTTCACCCACTATTTACATAAAACAGAGTTTTGCATTTCAACCCCACAGGCGATTGAGAAATGTCTGTTTAAAAATACTGTAAACAACATAGGGATCTTTTCTTTTTCTTCCAATTTTTGCATCCTCAAAGCCTACTGTGCCTGATGACTATAAATGCTTAATAAATGTTTACTGAACTGAATCAAATTGGCATTCCTGAAATATTTGTATACATTTGTGTGTTTTAAAGACTTGTTTGTACTTAGATAACCACGTGGATTCTAGGGAATCTAACTAGCACATTGTTGAATTAATATAATACTCTGCTGATATGGAATAGAGAATTTGGGTAAATATAACCATCTGGAGCACAACCAGAACTCCACAAGTAAATGAACACAGGCTCCCAAATAACAGAAGGGGAAAAAAGCTGTCCTATACACCTTACAGGGTAGGTTGTTATTGTTTTTAGGTGCCTTGGAGTTGGCTTTGACTCACAGCAACATTATGTATAACAGAATGAAATGTTGCCCAGTCCTGCATGATCTTCACAATCACTGCTATGTTTGAGCCCATTGTTGAGTCACTGTGTCAGTCCATCTCATAGGGTCTCCCTCTTTTTCACCCGTCTTCTAATTTACCAAACATGATCTCTTTCTCCAGAAATTGGTCTCATCTGATGACATGTCCAAAGTAAGTGAGACAAAGTCTTGCCATCCTAGCTTCTAAGGAGCTTTCTGGTTGTACTTCTTCTAAGACTGATTTGTTTTTCTCCTGGCAGTCCAGGTTATGTTCAATATTCTTCACCAACACCACAATTTGAATACATCAGTTCTTCTTTGCTCTTCCTTTTACATTGTCCAGCATTTGCATACATATGAGGTGACTGAAAATACCATGGCTTGAGTGAGGCTCACCTTACTCATCAAAGTGACATCTCTGCTTTTTAACACTTTAAAGAGGTCTTTTGCAGCTGATTTTCCCAATGCAATGTGTCATTTGATTTCTTGCTTGCTGCTTTCATAGGCATTGATTGTCGATTCAAGAAGAATGAAATCCTTGACAATATTCTTTTTTTTCCACTTATCATGATATTATTCAGTGGTCCAGTTGTAAGGATTTTTGTTTTCTTTATGTTCAGGTGTAATCCATACTGAATGAATGCTGTAGTCTTTACCTTCATCAGTAAGTGCTTCAAGTCATCTTCACTTTCAGCAAGCAAGATTGTGTCATCTGCATACTGAAGATTGTTAATGAGTCTTCCTCCAATCTTGATACCATGTTCTTCTTATAGCCCAGTTTCTGAGATTATTTGTTCAGTATATAGATTAAGTAAAGTGAAAGATTATAACTCTGCTGTACACTTTTTCCAATTTTACCGTGCTGTATCTCCTTGTTCTGTTTGAAAGACGGCCTCTGGATTTATGTACAGGTTCCATATGAGCACAATTTAGTGTTTTGGAATTCCCATTCTTCATAATGTTATTCATAATTTGTTATGATCTACACAGTACAATGTCTTTGCATAGTCAATAAAATACAGGTAAACATCTTTCTGGTATTCTCTGCTTTCAGCCAGGATCCGTCTGGCATCAACAATGATATCCCTTATTCCACATCATTTTCTGAATCTAGCTTGAATTTCTGGCAGTTCTCTCTTGAAGCACGGCTGCAGCAGTTTTTGAGTCATCTTCACCAAAATTTTACTTGTGTGTGATAGTAATGATATTGTTAGATAATTTCTGCATTCAGTTGATTGCTTATATTTGAAATGGGCGTGGATATAGATCTCTTTCAGTTGGTTGACCAGGTAGCTGTCTTCCAAATTTCTTGGCAAAGACAAATGAACACTTACAGCATTGCATCAGTTTGTCGAAACAGCTCAATTGATATTTGATCAATTCCTGGAGCCTTGTTTTTCACCAATGCCTTCAGTGCAGCTGGGACTTCTTCCTTTAGTACCATCAGTTATTGATCATATGCTACCTCCTAAAATGGTTGAAGGTCAACTAATTCTTTTTGCTAGACTGACTATCCGTATTCCTTCTATCTTCTTTTGATGCTTCCCATGTATTATGGATTGAATTTTGTCCCCCAAAAATATGTGTTGTGAATCCTAATCTCTATACCTGTGGTTTGGAGCCCTGGTGTTGCAGAGGTTAAGAGCTAGGCTGCTAACCAAAAGATTGGCAGTTTGAACCTACCAGCCACTCCTTGGAACCCTACAGGACAGTTCTACTCTGTCCTATAGGGTTGCTATGAGTTGGAATTGACTTGACGGCAACGGGTTTGGTTTTTGGGTTTTTATACTTGTAGTTACAGTCCCATTTGAGAACAGGTTTTCTTTGTTATGTTAATGAGGCAACATTAGTGTAGGGTGTGACTTAAATCAATCTCTTTTGAGATATAAAAGAGCAGATTGAGTAAGAAATTAAGCAAGCAAGCAAAGATGGGGGAGGATAGATGCCAAGCCATATGGAGATATCTAGGAACCAGGAAACAGAGGCTGAAGAGACAAGCACCTTCCTCCAGAGCTGACAGAGAGATAATGACTTCCCCTAAAGCTGGAGCCCTAAATTTAGACTTCTAGCCTCCTAAACTGTGAGAAAATAAATTTCTATTTGTTAAAGCCATCCACTTGTTGTGTTTCTGTTATAGCAGCACTAGATAACTAAGACACCGCATCATTCAATTTTTTGCCCATAGAATCCTTCAGTATTGCAATTCCAGCCCTGAATTTTCTCTTCAGTTCCTTTAGCTTGAGAACTGTTGATTGTGTTCTTCCTTTTTGTTTTTCTAACTTCAGGTATTTTCACATTTCATTTTAATACTTTACTTTGTCTTTTTGAGGCACCCTTTGAAATCTTCTGTTCAGCTCTGTTACTTCATCATTACTTCTGTTTGCTTTAGCTACTCTGTACTCAAGAGAAATTTTCAGAGTCTTTTCTGACATCCACTTTGGTCTTTCTTGTCTCTTTAATGACCTTTTACTTTCTTCATGTATGATATCCTTGATGTCATCTCCTGACTCTTCTGGTCTTCAGTCATTAGTGTTCAGTGCATCAAATCTACTCTTGAAATAATCTCTAAATTCAGGTAGAATATACTCAAAGTTGAACTTTGGCTCTCTGGGACTGGTTTTGATTTTCTTTAGCTTCAACTTGAACTTGCATATGAGCAATTGATAGTCTGTTCTGTAGTTGGCCCTAGGCTTTGTCTTGACTGATAATACTGAGCTTCTCCATCTTCTCTTTCCATAGATGTAGCCAATTTGGATCCTGTGTGAACCAACCAGCGGAGTCCACACGTGCAGTCATCGTTTATGTTGTTGAATAAAAGTATTTCTGTTGAATAAGTCATTGGTCTTGCAGAATTATATCACTTGATATCTGGCATTGTTCCTATTACCAAGGCTGTATTTTCCAGCTACTGATCCTTCCCTATTCTTTGTTTACAATTTTCACATTCTAATCACCAGTAATTATCAATGCATCTTGATTGCATGTTTGATCAATTTCAGACTGCAGCAATTTGTAAACAGTTTCAGTTTCGTCATCTTTGACATTCATGATTGGTGCATAGATTTGAATAATAGTCATATTAACTGGTTTTCCTTGTAGGCATATGGATTAACCTATCACTGACAGCATTTTATTTCAGTGTAGATCTTGAAATATTCTTTTTGACGAAGGATTTGTTGTTTCTGGCATAGTGTTGTTATTGTTGGTTGCTGTGGAGTTGATTCCAACTCATGGTGATCCCAGGTGTGCAGAGTAGAACTGCTCCATTGGGTTTTTAAGGCTGTGAACTTTCAGAAGCAGATCACCAGGCCTGTCTTCCAAGGTGCCTCTGGGTGGATTCAAACCACCAATGTTTCAGCTAGTACTTGTGTGTTTAACTGCTTGTGCCACCCAGGGGCTCCTTCACAGCATAGGAAACTATATTATTGTCAGATTCAAAATGGCCAATATCAGCCGATTTCAGCTCACTAATGCCTAGCATATCGATCTTCAAGCATTCCATTTCATTTTTGACAACTTCAAATTTTCCTTGATTATTAACGGATATTTACAGGTGTTGCTTCTCATTTTGAGTTGTGCCACATTAGCAAATGAAGGTCCAGAAGGCTTTAATCCACTCACATCATTAAGGTAGACCGTACTCTGAGGAGGCAGCTTTTCCCCAGTTGTGTTTTGAGTGCCTTCCAACCTGAGGGGCTCATCTTCTAGCTCTATATCAGACAATGTTTTGTTGTTATCTATCAGGTTTTATCAGAGCCCTGGCAGTGCAGTGGTTAGCTGTTCAGCTGCTAATCAAAAGGTAGGCATTTCGAATCTACCAGCTGCTCCTCAGAAACCCTATGGGGAAGTTCTACTCTGTCCTATAGGGTTGATGTGAGTCAGTATCCACTTGATATCAAAGGGTTTGGTGTTTTTTTGTTTTTTTTTTTTTTTGGTTTTATTGGCTAGTTTTTGGAAGCAGGTCATCAGGCCTTTTTCCTAGTCTGTCTTAGTCTGGAAGCTCTGCTGAAACCTGTCCACCATAGACGACCCACTGGTATTTGAGATACCAGTGGCATAACCTCCAGCATCATAACAACACATAAGCCACCACAGTAGAACAACTTACAGATTGGTGGTGGAGAAGGTGGGTTCAAGGTGTTAAAGAAATTGCTGAATTAAGGAATTTACTCTTTCAGTTTCTCTGTTGATCATCAATTCTTCTAGTGCAAGGGAAGGAAACACATTAGTTTTAGTGTGAAATAAGTGGTGATAATAAGAGAGCAGTACTGTGCCAAGCTATGTGGAAGCTGAGGCAAAAGGAAAAGATCTGTCATACTGATCCTGATTTTGTTTAAAGTCCCGATAATTTGTTCATAAATTTTTGCAATAGCATGTTTTAAAAAATATTTCATTTAAAAATTATTTATCTTGGTTACTGAGTCCTTTGATTCCCCCTTAAATATTGTGTCTCACTCTCTTCATCCTAGTCCTGCCCTGGATATGATCATAGAAATGCTTATTTTCTAGCCAGTATAATTTAGAGAAATGTTAACTTCACATTCTAATGCAATGCTGAACCATTAAGGAAAAAAAATCCAATATATTATTTTAAGTAGAGGATAAAAGTGTGTCATATTTTAGAAATATTTTTATCAGATATGACTAAAATTATAGAGTATATTAGTTGGAAATGCTTTCAATTATGTTGTTGTTGTTGTTGGGTGCCATCAAGTCAGTTCCGACTCGTAGCAACCCTATGTACAACAGAACGAAACACTGCCCAGTCCTGTGCCATCCTCACAATCATTGTTATGCTTGAGCCCATTGTTGCAGCCACTGTGTCAATCCATCTTGTTGAGGGTCTTCCTCTTTTTTGCTTATGCTCTACTTTTCCAAACATGATGGCCTTCTCCGGGGACTGATCCCTCTTGATAACATGTCCAAAGTGAGGTGAGATGTAATTCCCCCATCCTTTGCTTCTAAGGAACATTCTGGTAGTACTTTTTCCAAGACAGATTTTTTCTTCTTTTGGCAGTCCATGGTATATTCAATATTCTTCACCAACACCACAGTTCAAAGGTGTGAATTCTTCTTCAGTCTTCCTTATTCATTGTCCAGTTTTTGCATGCATATGAGGTGATTGAAAACAGCATGGCTTGGGTCAGGCAACCTTAGTCTTCAAGGTGATATCTTTGCTTTTCAACATTTCAAAGAGGTCTTTTGCAGCAGATTTTTCCAGTACAAGACATCTTTTGATTTCTTGACTGCTGCTTTCATGGGTGTTGATTGTGGATCCACGTAAAATGAAATCCTTGAAAACTTCAATCTTTTCTCCATTTATCATAATGTTGATTATTGGTCCAGTTGTGAAGATTTTTGTCTTGTTTATATTGAGGTGTAATCCATACTGAAGGCTGTGGTCTTTGATCTACATCAGTAAGTGCTTCAAGACCTCTTCAAGGTTGTGTCATCTGCATAACACAGATTGTTAATGAGTCTTCCTCCAATCCTGATGCCGTTCTTCTTCATATAGTTCAGCTTCTTGGATTATGTGTTCAGCATACAGAGTGAACAGGTATGGTGAAAAGATACAACAATGAAGCACAACTTTCCTGACTTTAAACCACACAGTATCTCCTTGTTCTGTTAGAAAGACTGCCTCTTGATATATATACAGTTTCCTCATGAGTACAATTAAGTGTTCTGGAATTCCCATTCTTTGCAATGCCCTCCATAATTTATTATGATCCACACAGTCGAATGCCTTTACATAGTCAATAAAACCCAGGTAAACATCTTTCTGGTATTCTTTGCTTTCAGCCAGGATCCATCTCACATTAGCAATGATATCTCTGGTTCCATGTCTTCTTCTGAATCCAGCTTGAATTTCTGGCAGTTTCCTGTCGATGTACTGCTACAACTGCTTTTGAATGACCTTCAGCAAAATTTTACTTGCTTGTAATATTAATGATATTGTTCAATAATTTCCGCATTTCGTTGGATCACCTTTCTTGGGAATAGGCATAAATATGGATCTCTTCCAGTGGGTTGGCCAGGTAGCTGTCTTCCAAATTTCTTGGCATAGATGAGCGAGCACTTCCAGTGCTGCATCCATTGGCTGAAATATCTCAATTGGTATTCTGTCAATTCCTGAAGCCTTGTTTTTCGCCAATGTCTTCAGTGCAGCTTGGACTTCTTCCTTCAGTACCATTGGTTCCATATGCTACCTCCGGAAATGGCTGAACATCCACCAATTCTTTTTGGTATAGTGACTCTGTGTATTCCTTCCATCTTCTTTTGATGTTCCCCGAGTCATTTAATGTTTTCCCTGTAGAATCCTTCAATATTGCAACTGGAGACTTGAATTTTTACTTCAGTTCTTTCAGCTTGAGAAATACCAATATGTTCTTCCCTTTTGGTTTTCTATCTCCAGGTCTTTGAACATGTCATTATAATACTTTACTTTGTCTTCTGGAGCCACCCTTTGAAATCTTCTGTTCAGCTCTTTTACTTCATCATTTCTTCTTTTCACTTTAGCTACTCAACTTTCAAGAGCAAGCTTCAAAGTCTCTTCTGACATCCATTTTGGTCTTTTCTTTCTTTCCTGTCTTTTTAATGACATCTTTCTTTCTTCATGTGTGATGTCCTTGATGTCATTCCACAACTGTTCTTTGGTCATTAGTGTTCAATGCATCAAGTCCATTCTTGAGATGGTCTCTAAATTCAGGTTGGATATGCTCAAGGTTGTACTTTGACTCTCATGGACTTGTTCTAATTTTCTTCAGTTTCTACTTGAACTTGCATATGAGCAATTGATGGCTTATTCCACAGTTGGTCCCTGGCCTTGTTCTGAATGATGATATTGAGCTTTTCCATTGTCTCTTTCATCAGATGTAGTCAATTTGATTCCTGGGTATTCCATCTGGCAAAGTCCAGGTGTATAGTCGCTGTTTATGTTATTGTAAAATGTATTTGAAATGAAGAAGTTGTTAGTCTTGCAAAATTCTATCAAGTGATCTCCGGCATTGTTTCTATCACCAAGATCATATTTTCCAACTACCAATCCTTCTTCTTTGTCTCCAACTTTTGCATTCCAATCACCAGTAATTATCAACGCACCCTAAGTGCATGTTTGATCAATTTCAGACTGCAGAAGTTGATAAAAATCTTCAATTTCTTCATCGTTGGCCTTAGTGGTTGGTGAGTAAATTTAAATAATAGTCATATTAACTAGTCCTCCTTATAGGCATATGCATATTATCCTATCACTGACAGTGTTGTTCTTCAGGAATGATCTTGAAATGTTTTTTTTGAAGACGAATGCATCGCCATTCCTCTTCAAGTTGTCATTCCTGGCACAGTAAACCATATGATTGTCTGATTCAAAATGGCCAATACCAGTCCATTTCAGCTCACTAAGGCCTAGGATGTCAATGTTTATGTGTTCCATTTCATTTTTAATGATTTCCAATTTTTCTAGATTCATACACCATACATACCACGTTCTGATTATTGATGGATGTTTGCAGCTGTTTCTTCTCATTTCGAGCAAATGAAGGTCCCGAAAGCTTGACTCCATCTACATCATTAAGGCCAACTCTCTACTTTGAGGAGGCAGCTCCTCCGCAGTCGTCTTTTGAGTGCCTTCCAACCTGGGGGACTCATCTTCCTGCCCTGTATCAGACAATGTTCTGCTGCTATTCATAAGGTTTTCACTGGCTAATTCTTTTCAGAAGTGGATTGTTGTGTCCTTTTTCCTAGTCTGTCTTAGTCTGGAAGCTCAGCTGAAAACTATCTGCCATAGGTGACCCTCCTGGTATTGGAGTACTGTGGCATAGCTTCCAGCATCACAGCAACACACAAGCCCCCACAGTGAAAAAAACTGACAGACGCATGGGGGATATGACTAAAATTAGAGTATATTAGTCTGAAATACTTTCAGCTATAAATAATGGCATATTCAATTTACAGTAGCTTAAAAATTAGGGACTTCGTTCATCACATAACAAGTTGGTTGGAGGTAGGTAGCTGTGAGATTGCTTCTGGTGGTTTTCTCTTAATGACTATTGCCTTATGGTTGCAAAATATCTACCCCAAGTCTAGTAATTACATCCTTTTCAATGCAATAAAAGGATGAAAGAACCTTGCTTATAGTATTTCTCACCTTATCAGAAATGCCCATGCTTTCTCAGAGGCCACCAGTAGATTTTGGCTTATGTCCCATTTCAGAATAATGTCATAGGTCAATCCTAGCCCCTAAAAAGACTAGGAAAGCTAGACTGTCACATGGACCTAGTCACACTTCTGTCCTGAGTCAAATCAGCATCTTAATAGTAAGTAAGAAGAAAGCAGATACTTGTATGGGAGCTATGAATATCTATGACAGGGTTTTAATATGGGTAACCTTCTGTAGAATTTAACTGCGTATATGATCTGCTAACTTCCTGATGGTACTTGACAGATGAGCTGCTGTTGTATTTATAAACTCGTGCAAGAATGACATTCTTGAAACTGGTTATTTTTAGTGACTTTGCTATTTTTGGAGTCCCTGAGTGGTACAAATTGTTATCGTTCTTGGCTGCAAACCAGAACATTGGAGGTTTGAGGTCACCCACAGGCACCTCAGAAGAAAGATCTTGTGATCTACTTCCAAAGAAACAGACGTTGAAAACCCTATGGAACACAGGTCTACTCTGACACACATGGGTCGCCATGAGTTGGAATCGACTTGATGGGAAAGTATTATTATTATTATTATTTGCCATTTTTATTACTTTTTTACTCAGGAGTGAGGACCCAGTGCCATCCCGTCAACATTCCCACTGATAAATCTTAAAACTTAAGTAACAACAAATTGTCAGCAACTGTTGTTTAAATATTGATTTCTATGAGTTGGATTTAATTTTGTTATCTAAATGTGCTTTTTAGTTCTTGTTATCTATCAGATTTGAAGTTAAATCTCACCCATTAACCTTCATTTTCAACTAAACTCAAACATTACTTTGGTGTCTTCAGACCACTATCTGATATTGTTTTTAAGTAAATTGTTTGCTGCCAGAGAACAATAGAGGTATAATATATTTAGCTACTCTAATTGAATTTTACAAATTATTATTAAGCTTATAGAACTTTTTTACTTTAAATTGTAAATACTTCAGAATGCTCTGTAACAACTTAATTATGTGGCATTAAGCCATTTAACTTCATGGGTGAACTTCCTGAAAGTCCATAGAATAGGATCATATATATTTTTTCTTTCCTAGACTCTGAGTCATAGAGATGTATCTGCAAAATATCAGCACTGGTTAGCTGGGCTTCTGGAAGGTTTGATGGGTTTAGGGAGTTAAGGAATCTAGTTCAGGGAACACAACCAATTACTGGTGACTTGATCAGGTAAAGTTCAGAGATCTTCCTGACAAAAAGTGTAGAATATTAAATAGGCACAAGTCACGATAATTACAGAATGGCTTTCTATTTCATTTCTTTGTTTACTTGCTTTTTCCTAGGGTTACTTTTGCATGCTTAGAGAATATTCCACCATTCGTTGGTCAGTTTGTCATACTGTGGTGGCTTGTGTGTTACTGTGATGCTGGAAACTATGCTACCAGTATTTCAAATACCAGTGGGGTCACCCTAGGTGAACAAGTTTCAGAGGAGCTTCCAGACTAAGGCAGACAAGGAAAGAGGACCTGGTGATCTACTTCTAAGATTAGAAGTCACTGAAAATGAAAATGGGGAGGAGCTGCCTTCTTGAAGTATAGTCAATCTTAATGACATGAACAGAGTAAAGCTTTTGAGACCTTCATTTGCTGATGTGGCACTACTCAAAGTGAGAAAATAACAGCTGCAAACATCCATTAATAATCAGAATGTGGAATGTTTGAAATATGAATCTAGGAAAATTGGAAATCATCAGAAATTAAATGGAGTGCATAAAGATTTATATCCTAGGCATTAGTGAGCTGACATGGACTGGTATTGGCCATTTTTAAAAGGACCATCATATGGTCTACTATGCTGGGAATGACAAATTGAAGAGGAATGGTGTCTCATTCATAGTCAAAAAGAACATTTCAAAATCTATCCTGAAGTACAAAACTGTCAGTGATAGGATAATATCCATATGCCTACAAGGAAGACCAGTTAATACAACTATTATTCAAATTTACGCACCAACCACTAAGGCCAAAGATGAAGACATCAACGATTTTTACCAACTTCTGCAGTCTGAAGTTGATCAAACATGACATCAAGATGCATTGACAATTACTGGTGATTGGAATGCAAAAACTGGAAGCAAAGAAGGATCAATAGTTGGAAATTATAGCCTTGGTGAAAATCACATGATAGAATTTTTCAAGACTAATGACTTTTTCATTGCAAATACCTTTTTTCAACAACATAAAAGATGACTACACACATGGGCTTTGCCAGGCGGAATTCTCAGGAATCAAGTTGACATCTGTGGAAATAGACAATTGAGAAGCTCAATATCATCAGTCAGAACAAGGCCAGGGGCTGACTGTAGAACAGACCATCAATTGCTCATATGTGAGTTTAAGTTGAAGATAAAAAAGTTAAAACAAGTCCATGAGAGCCAAAGTATGACCTTAAGCATATCCCACCTGAATTTAGAGACTATCTCAAGAATAGATTTGGTGCATCGAACAGTAATGAAGACCAGATGAGTTGTAGGATGACATCAAGGACATCATAAATGAAGAAGGCAACAGGTTATTAAAAAGACAAGAAGGAAAGAAAAGACCAAAATGGATGTCAGAAGAGATTCTGAAATTTGCTCTTGAACATAGAGTAGCTAAAGCAAATGAAGAAACAATGAAGTAAAAGGGCTGAACAGAAGATTTCAAAGAGCCACTTGAGAAGACAAAGTAAAGTATTATAATGAAATTTGCAAAGACCTGGAGCTAGAAAACCATAAGGGAAGAACAGGCTCTGCATTTATCAAGCTAAAAGGACTGAAGAAAAAATTCAGGCCCCAAGTTATAATATTGAAGAATTCTATGGGCAAAATATTAAAGGATGAAAGAAAGATGGAAGGAATAGAGTCACGGTACCAAAAAAATTGGTGGACATTCAACCATTTCAGGAGGTAGCATATGATCAAGAACTGATGGTAGTGATGGAAAAAGTTCAAGCTGCACTGAAGGCTTTGGTGAAAAACAAGGCTCTAGGAATTGACAGAATACCAATTGAGATGTTTCAACAATTGGATGAAATGCTAGAAGGACTCGCTGGTCTTTTCCAAAAAATTTGGAAGATGGCTACCTAGCCAAATGACTGGAAGAGATCCATATTTGTCCCCATTCCAAAGAAAGGTGCAACAGAATGCAGAAAATATCAAACAACATCATTAATGTCACATGCAAGTAGAATTTTCTGAAGATAATTTAAAAATGGTTGCAGCAGTACGTTGACAGGGAACTGCCAGAATGTCAAGCAGGATTCAGAAGAGGAGATGGAATGAGGGATATCATTGCTGATGTCAGATGGATCTTGGTTGAAAGCAGAGAATACCAGAAAGATGTTTACCTGCGTTTTATTGACTATGCAAAGGCATTAGACTGTGTAGATGGTATGAAATTATTGACAACATTGGGAAGAATAGGAATTCCAGAACACTTAATTGTGCTCATGGTGAACCTGTACACAGACCAAGAGGGAGTCATTCAAACAGAACAAGGGGTTACTGCATGATTTAAAATCAGGAACGGTGTGTGTTAGGGTTTTATCTTTACACCATACTTATTCAAACTTTATATTGAGCAAGTAATCCAAGAAACTGGACTATACGAAGAAGAATGTGGCATCAGGATTGGAAGAAGACTCATTAACAACCTGCGATATGCAGATGACACAATCTTGCCTGATGAAAACAAAGAGGACTTGAAGCACTTACTGATGAAGATCAAAGACTGCAGCCTTCAGTATGGATTAGATCTCAGCATAAAGAATACAAAAATCCTCAGAACTGGAACATCATGATAAATGGAGAAAATAATTGATGCTGTCAAGGATTTCATTTTACTTGGATCCACAATCAATGCCCATGGAAGCAGCAGTCAAAAAATCAAACGACGTATTGCATTGAGCAAATCTGCTGCCAAAGACCTCTTTAAAGTGTTGAAAAGCAAATATGTCACTTCGAGGACTAAGGTGCTCCTGATCCAAGTCATGTATGTATTTTCCATTGCCTTGTATGGATGCTAAAGCTTGACAATGAGTACGGAAGATGGAAGAAAAATCGACACTTTTGAATTATGGTGATGTGAAGAATATTGAATATACCATGTACTGGTAGAAGAGAGAATAAATCTGTCTCGGAAGAAGTACAACCAGAACGCTCCTTAGAAGCAAGAAAGTGAGATTTAGCCTCAAGTACTTTGGACATGTTATTAGGAAGGACCAGTCCTTGGAGAAGGACATCATACTTGGTAAAATAGAGGGTCAGCAAAAATGAGGAAGACTCTCAAGGAGATGAATTGGCACAGTGGTTGCAATAAGGGGTTCAAATATAGTAACTGTGAGGATGGAGCAGGACTGGGAAATGTTGCTTTCTGTTGTACATAGGATTGCTATGAATTGGAGCCGACTCAACTTCACCTAACAAGAACACAGAAACACGATCTGAGTAATCTGTGTTGTAGTAGAAAAAGGGATTTACTGGGGACTCCAAAGATCTGGTTTAGCCAAGTGACTTTGCCAGTATCTATTTATCATGACCTTCAGTTAGTTACTCCATCTTTTGGAACTTGGGTCCTTATATAAATCTTTTTTTTCTTTTAATAAAAATCCCTTTCTTCAAATCAAGTCTTACAGAAAAACTCAAAGTATTTGGAGAGATGAAAGCAGAGCTACTCTGCTTCAAGTCAGGCAGGGGACCATCCCCAAACTCTGCCCACTGAGTCCTCCTCTTCTTAGTTCTTGAGGTTCCCAGCAACATCCTTATGCCTCTGGGAGCCTGCCCTTAAATACGCCTAACGGAGAGGGAACAACAAAATATCTAAGGGATAAATAAAAACTGATCCTGTTTTCCCTTTTACTTTCCTGACTTTTCTTTGTTTTGGTTCCTTAGAAGTCCTAAGAAATTACTTTCATGCTCCACATTATAATTGCTTTAATTAACCTGTTTGTGAGTGTATAATTATCTTTATTCTAATTATTTTTCTCTGCATGTCACATCCATTGGCTTTCATTCATGTGTACATGCAACATCTTCATCAGCAATTTTCTTGTTTTAATATTTTAATCTCCTTTATTATGCCTGGGGAAACCCTGGTGGCATAGTGGTTAAGAGAGTTCGACTGCTAACCAAAAGGTAGGCAGTTCGAATCCACCAGGTGCTTCTGGGAAACCCTATGGGGCAGTTCTACTCTGTCCTATAGGGTTGCTATGCATCTTGATCAACTTGACGGCAGTAGGTTTGGTTTTGTTTTATTATGCCTGGAGTAAAAACGTACAGCTCAATGATTTTTGTCACAAAGCAAACTTCTGTGTTACCAGCACACAGGCCAAGAAGTAGGACATTGCCAGAATTCCAGAAATGAACTTTGTACCCCCATCCCTTCTCTATGCCCCCATAAATACTCCCTCCCTTCGCCATCAGGTCCAGCAGTGGTAATGACACACCACATTTTCCGTCTCTGGATGCTTCTTCATGGCTTGTTGGCTCCTCTAACCTTGCTCACACCTCTTCCTTAAACTCTCTTCAGGTAAACTGTTGGTGCATGTGATGTTTTATGTTAAGAATCCGAATGATATAGAAATCCTGTAGAATTAAGAATTGAAGTGGTGTTAGCAGTCTCAGTGCTTTTTACATTTCATCATTAAGTATGATGCTTGCTGCAGGGTGTTTTTTTAATAGTCATAACTTATCAGGTTAAGAAGGTTCCCTTTATTACTAAATTGCTATATGTATTTTTGTCATTAACAGATAATTTTATCAAACTGTTTTTCTGCATCTATTGATACAATCATGTGATTTCACTCTGCAAATCTGTTGATATTTGAATTACATTAATTGATTTTAAATGTTTAATCAATGTTGAGTTTCTAAAATAAACTAGTTTGGTTTGGTGTGTTATTTCCTTTTTAAATATTATTGAAATTGGTTTGTATATATCTCTTTTAGGATTTTTCCATTTGTATTTTGAGTGAAATTGCTGGTAGACATACCTAACATGGTCTCTTCCGCTGTGTGTGTGTGTGTGTGTGTGTGTATGTCTGAATTTATTCTGATATTTTTATAAGACACCACTCAGAAGTGATCAGGATTGGGACCGACCCTACTCTAGTATGACCTCATTAACATAACAAAAGAAAATCCCTGTTTCCAAACAGGGTCATATTTACAGGTACAGGGGTTAGGATGTCCATATTTCTTTTCAAGAAACATAATTATATGATTTATTACACAATTTATTCACATAGAAAAAGTTAGTTATGGAAAAAAAAGTTGTATAGGCTGCATTTAGACAGTGAGAATTCCTAGGTAAACTGAGAATTCAAATACGGCTCATTTCACTCTGAAATGATTATGTGGGCCCTCCTGAACAGGTATGCAAAACTATGAGGTGCAACCTATTTCTCTTTCCAGACTACCTGTCCTCCCAAATTTCCCAGAGTCCTGTTGTCTGCACTGGCTCTGTTCCCTTCAAAGGGGCATTTAGTAACTCTTTTTTAGGGCTAGCTTTCACGTATGTGATAAATATTAGTGCAGAAAAATCCACTGAAATTTATTCTAGCTAAAGTTCTCTTTCTACTATCACTGGTTCTAATCCTCCAGTGGCTTGTAGAACTGTCACTTTATCTTTTTGCATTTCAGGGATCACAAATAACATAATAGCCACTGTGTGCCCATCTGGTTTTGAATAGGTCACCAATATCCTCTTTAATTTTACCAAAAGAGAGGGCAACAATTTCTTTTGCTGGCATTTGCCACCTTGTTTCTCTCTCCTCTGTGACTTTTCCTTTGTTGTAGAGAGACTCATTTCTTGTCCCCAGTGTCATCTTTATCTTTTTATTTGTTGGCCAGTTCTTTGAGAACTTCTCTTCTAAAATTACTGTGAAATTTACTTTTTACTAACTGGAGCAAAAAAAAAAAAAAATTACAGCCACTCTCTTTTTTTTTTTTTAATTGTACTTTAGATGAAGGTTTACAGAATAAATAGTTCTCATTAAACAGTTAGTACTCATATTGTTTTACGACAATAGTTAACAACCCCACGACACGTGAACACTGTCCCTTCTCAACCTTGGGTTCCCTATTACCAGCTTTCCTGTCCTCTCCTGCCTTCTAGTTCTTGTCACTGGACTGCTGTGCCCCATTAGTCTCATTTTGTTTTATGGGGCTAATGTTTGGCTGAATGGTGAACCTTAGGAGTAGCTTCATTACTGAGCTAAAAGGGTGGCCAGAGGCCATACTGCTGGGGTTTCTCCAGTCTCTGTCAGCCCAGTAAGTCTGGTCTTTCTTTGTGAGTTAGAATTTTGTTCTACATTTTTCTCCAGCCTTGTCTGGGACCCTCTGTTGTGATCCCGGTCAGAACGGTCAGTGGTGGTAGCGGGCACCATCTAGTTGTACTGGACTCAGTCTGGTGGAGGCCGTGGTAGTTGTGGTCCACTCGTCCTTTGGACTAAACTTTCCTTTGTATCTTATTTTCTTCATTCTCCCTTGCTCCCGAAGGGGTGGACCAGTGGAGTATCTTAGATGGCTGCTCACAGGCTTTTAAGACCCCAGACGCTACTCACCAAGGTAGAATGTAGAACATTTTCTTTCTAAGCTGTGTTATGCCAACTGAGCTAGATGTTCCCGGAGACCATGGTCCCCGTAGCCCTCCACCCAGCAATTCAGTCCCTCAGGGAGTTTGAATGTGTCTATGGAGCTACCATGACCTTTCCTTGTACAAGTTGTGCTGGCTTCCCCAGTACTGTGTACTGTCTTACCCTTCACCAAAGTTACCACTTACCTATTGTGTATTTAGTATTCCCACCACCCATCCCATCCCTCATAATCAACAAAGATTATTTCTTTTTGTGTGTAAACTTTTTCATGAGTTTTTACAGTGGAGGTCTCATACAATATTTGTTCTTTTGTGATTGACTTATTTCATTCAGCATAATGTCCTCCTGTTTCATCCATGTTATGAGATGCTTCACAGATTCATCATAGTTCTTTATCATTGCATAATACTCCATTGTGTTTATGCACCATAGTTTGTTTATCCATTCCTCTGTTGATGGGCATCTAGGCTGTTTCCATCTTTCTGCTATTATGAACAAAGCTGCAATGAACATGGGTGTGCATATGTCTACTCGTGTGACAGCTGTTATTTCTCTAGGATATAGTCCTAGGAGTGGGACTGCTGAATCTTATGGTATTTCTATTTCTAGCTTTCTAAGGAAGCACCATATCATTTTCCAAAATGGTTGTATCATTTTGCATTCCCACCCATAGTGCGTAAGAGATCCAGTCTCCCCGCAGCTTCTCCAACATTTGTTATTTCCAGTTTTTTAGATTGGTGACAGTAATGCCAGAGTGAAATGATACCTCATTGTTGTTTTGATTTGCATTTCTCCAATGGCTAGTGATCGTGAGTATTTCCTCATGTGTGTATTAGCCACCTGAATGTCTCCCTTGGTGAAGTTTGTGTTCATTTCCTTTGCCTATTTTTTAAATTAGATTATTTGTCTTTTTGTTGTAGAGGTGCTGGATTTTCCTGCAGATTTTAGATATTAGACCTTTGTCAGATTTGTAACAGCCAAATTGTTTTTCCCAGTCTGTAGGTTCTCTTTTTACTCTTTTGCTGAAGTCTTTTGCTGAGCATCTGTGTTTAATTTTTAGAAGATCCCAGTTATCTAGCTTATCTTCTGGAGTTTATGTGTTGTTTATCATGGTTTGTATCCTGTTAATGCCTTGCAATACGGCTTCTAGCATTGATCCTATTTTTTCTTCAATGAACTTTATAGTTTTTGGCTTTATGTTTAGGTCTTTGATCCATTTTGAATTAGTTTTTGTATATGATGTGAAGTGTGGGTCCTGTTTCATTTTTTTGCAGATGGACATCCAGTTTTGCCAGAACCATTTGTTAAAAAGACTGTCTGTTCCCCATTTGATTGTCTTTGGGCCCTTGTCGAAGATCAGGTGACTGTAGGAGGATGGGTTTACATCTGCATTCTCAATTCTGTTCCCTTGGTCAATGTAACTGTCATTGTACCAGTACCAGGCTGTTTTGACCACCACAGCTGTATAGTAGGTTCTGAGGTCAGGTAGTGTGAGTCCTTCTATTTTATTCTTCTTCTTCAATAGTGCTTTACTTAGCCAGGGCTTCTTCCCTTTCCAAATAAAGTTAATGATTAGTTTTTCCATCTCTTTAAAGAACGTTGTTGATATTTGGATCGAGATTGCATTGTATTTGCAAATTGCTTTGGGTAGAATTGTCATTTTCACAATGTTGAGTCTACCTATCCATGAGCATGGTATGTTTTTCATTTATGTAGATCCCTTTGGGTTTCCTGCAGTAGTTTTGTAGTTTTCTTTGTATAGGTCTTTTATATCCCTGGTTAGATTTACTCTTAAGTATTTTACTTTTTTAGAGGCAATAATAAATGGTACTGATTTCCTTTTCATCATTCTCTTTATTGGTGTATAGGAATCCAACTGATTTTTGTATGTTTATTTCGTATCCTGCTACTCTGCTAAATCTTTCTATTGGTTCCAGTAGATTTCTCATGGAGTTTTTAGGGTTTTCTATGTATAGTATCATATCATCCGCAAACAGGGACAGTTTTACTTCTTCATTACCAATTTGGATGCCCATTATTTCTTTTTCTTGCCTTATTGCTCTAGCTAGGACTTCCAGCACAATGTTAAATAGGAGTGGTGCTTCCTGGTCAAGAGACTGTGGCTGCAAAAAGCAGAGGAGGCCTAGTAGGGGTGAAGAAGGGAGGGGGTGGGAAAGGGTATATTGCTGGTTACAGGTTGTTCTGTTTCCTACTGGAAGCTCTGTGAAGCTGCTTTCTCATACCTCCTGTTTGCTGATCTCTGATAGGAGCCCAAGATGGCGGATCTGCACTGCATTAGCTGATAGCAGACCTCTGTATGTATCTCTTCTCGCTTTCTGTTCTCTGTCAGTTTCTTATTCCATTTGGTGATTGACTGAGTTCTTTATCTCTTCACTTGATGCTTAGGGTTTCAAGATTGATGTTTGTCTCTGTTTGACTTAGTTTTTCAGAACTTTGCTGTGTAGGGATGGTGTGGTGCTTCTGTCTATAGTGCCATGTTTCCTGGAAGTCTCTCCTTTATTTTTCTCCATATGTTTTTAGCCAGTGTCAAAGCATTGCAAAGAAGCCAAATCTTTCAGCTGTTCAGTATAAGCTCACTCCGGGAGATTTTACCACTGCTGTTAACGTCAAATACCACCTATGTGCCAATGATTGACATTTATATATCCAGCTAAGGCCTCTCCTCTGAACTCTAGACCTGTATATCCAACTACTCCTTGACATATCCTCTAGATAGTCTATAGTACCTTTAGCTCCATATTTCTGAAATAAAAATAATAATCTTTTCCTAGACCTGAATCTTCCATTCACCCTAATTCCACTGAATATCCTGACTATCTATCTGCTTTTACAAACTAGAATCTTTAGCTCACTTTGACACCTAAGTTTTGCTTAGCTCTTATATTCAATCCTTTCTGCAGGTTTTCTTCCTACATATCTTTCCACTTCATTTACTTCTATCTTCACTATTGCTACCCTAGTACAAACTATCATTGCCTCAAAATCTCTTCATTGTTCTTTTAGTTGTTAGTTGCCATCAAGTCAATTCTGACTCATGGTGACCCTGTGTGTGCAGAGTAGAACTTCCTCATAGAGTTTTGAAGGCCATGACCTTTTAGAAGCTGATTTCCAGGCCTTTATTCCAAGGCACCTCTGCGTGCATTTGAACTGTCAACTTTTCAGCTAATAATCAAGTGCTTAACCATTTGCACCACCTTCAAAATTTCTTTTGCTCCCTAAATCCTACAATCAAATTAATCTACTCAAAAAGCAAATCTGATCCTGTAACTTCATCCCCAACACTGCTGGAAACTTCTCAATAGTTTTGCATTGTGCTTAAGATAAAACCCAAAATTTTTGTCATGATCTACAATGTTTTGCATGACTGGCCCCCTCCTACTTCTTCGGCCTCCTCTGGAAACCTGCTGCTCCTCTTTCACTCTCTGCACTGATATTCATCATCTGCCTTAGAGCCTTGAAAGCACCATCTTCTGACATTCTTTTCTTCTACCATTATGCTGTTCGTACCCACCTTGCCCATTCTGCCCCACCCCCTTTGCCTATTTATTCCTGATCATCTTTCCCCTGTATGCCTAAATGCTGCTTCTCAGGGAAGACTCCCTTGAACTCATCAAAGAGGTGGGGTCTCTTATTATACTTATATGACACCATCTACCTTTTGTTCATAGCCTATATGAAAGTTGTAACATTACATTTATTTGTATGATTATCATTTAGTTAATTATTGTCTCCCACTTGAGACTCTGAACTTGACAAAGGATAATAACTATATATTTGTTTACTCATTTATTTATTTTAAATCAGTGCATCCTCAGTAATCAACACACTGCCTGGCACCAGGTAAGTGCCTGGTAAAAGGGTGAATAAATGCTTTGTCCTAGCTGATAATGAGATTGATTAGGAAGAAATTGAAATTTAGGGGCCTACAAGGGCTATATAGTTAGAGAAATCCAGTTGGCAGTTGGATGTAAGATGAAAAAGAGAAGAAAAAGAAAAATAAATTTTATAAGTATGGCTTTTTTCCCCTCTTTTCACACTTAAGGAAACTGTGGGGAGGTGACAGCTACTTAGGGGAACCTTCAGGTATCTTAACAAAGATCACCTTTTCTTTCTTTTTTTTAAAATTAAACTGCTGCTTTTCTTCCCCTTGATAGCCTCCCCAAAAACTTCCTCCAGAAATTTTTTAGTTTTTCTATTTGGATGAAGTCCAAAATCTATGGCTTTTATTGGCTCTGTTCGCATGCATTAATGCCTCCTTAATCATGACGCCTCTCCAGTTATGTTATGTCCAAGTTAAAAGAACACAAGTGTATGTGTGTCTATGGCCCAGTGCTTTACAAGAACGTAATAGAAAACAGCTCAATGTCACCCTTTCAGGCCGACTCCCAGATGTTTCTTCTGTGCACTCAGGTTATTTGCATGTGCTGAGATTCTGGCTACACCTCTGATCACACTGTGCCTTCAGAGAATTTTTCACTCTTATTAAACGATCTGCATTTTCTTGGAGATCTGCAAAGCAGCCTGGGCAG
Source organism: Dugong dugon (assembly GCA_030035585.1). Classification (NCBI taxonomy): domain Eukaryota; kingdom Metazoa; phylum Chordata; class Mammalia; order Sirenia; family Dugongidae; genus Dugong; species Dugong dugon. Next base: position 47,685,895 of record CM057480.1, on the reverse strand, counting down.
GCCTCTGTGCCTTGAGGTAGCTTGCGAATTATTAATTAAGGCAGTGGGAAAGAAGTTTGCTTTGGGATGTTTCTTGTCATTTAGGACTCATCATGAAGTCATTAGATGTTCACCCTTAAGCTCTGATAAAGGTAGAGACTCTGGTAAGATTGGCTTAGCCTGAAGCTGTACATTCACATTCAAGGTTTATTTCACTGCCTGAAAATGGTGGGGATAAACTAGGTTCAGAGAGTTATTGACAAAGGTTTTGGGAAGACTTGTTGTTTATTTTAGTGGAGGCGGGCAGTCACTCAGCTATCCATTTGTCCGTTCATTGCAATATTTCTAAAATATTTTTGGTCACCAAATATATGCAAAGCATAGAACAATGGACATAAAACTGTATGGACGTAAAAACTATTTAACTTTCAAATTATAGAGATTTAAGTGTGCAGCAGGATTGAATTTAGAGTATGTCCTGGTGTCAGGCTACATGGCTCCCCATAATTTGGCCCTCATTTTACCTATTCAATATTATTGTCTGTTTTTCTCTTGCCTAATGATTTTCCGGTTTTACTAAGAGTATCCAGGGAGAGAACTCTGGGACTGTGGGAAGGGAGCTGGCAGGGAGGCAACTCAGCAGGTAGGACTCCAACCTTTCATGCTCCTCCTCCTTTATCATTGTAGTTCCAGTCTTGTTTGGTTTACATATTGAACTCCTGCATCTGATTTCATTGGAAGGAGTTAATGACTAATACATCTTGAAAATTATGGTTCTAGGATCAATCAACCATCTGTTCTAGTCAGACTGCTCACCTCATTGTCTCTGCTCTTCAACAGTGCACATGTTACAATTGTGTTTCCATGTCTTCTCTCCTTGTTTCTCTTTTCTTCTTCCACTTTGGAAAGACCTTCCCATTCTCTCTCTCTGTCCATATATCTATCCACTGATCCCTCTTCCAAGGCCCAGTTCCATGGAGGTTTCCTTAATAAATTTCACCTGGGTCTGGATCTTGTTTTCTTTTGAACACCAAAATGTTAACCACAACTCGAGGTTCATATCTTGTCATCAGTAGATACTTACTGGCTTGTTAAGTATGTAAAATAATAAAATAGATAATAAACTGAGATATTATCTAAAGGACAACCTCTGTGAGTTAAGCTGTAGGATGCATACAGATTTTCATTTTGAATCTGATTTTTGGAGGGTTTATGCAATTCCATTTTTTAGCTAAAAGAATAAATTCCATTTTTTAGCTAAAGTAATAAAACAAGAGCAGGAGAGGGAGTATAGGAAACACTAAATAGATTTCCTCAATGGGAAGTAATTCTAATCCCCAAGAGCTATGCCCCACTTACAACTCCTGAGCAACTGTTTAGCTTTAAAGAAGGACATTAAGTCACCACTCTGACCAGTCTGGCAAATATCAGAGCTCTTCCAAAAAAACTTACAGTTTCTAAGGAAAGGTTGCCTTTTGCTATAATCTAGTTTCTTTTATTTCAACAATCGAGTAAGCCTTTGCTGTGCATCTACCTACTCTGAGCACTGCAGGTGCTATGAAGTTGAATGAAGCATGGTTTCTGCCTTCTAGAAACTCACAATTTAGTGGAAAGACAGTCTCAAACAGAAGAAATGCTGTAGCCTGTGGTAAGAGTTAGAGCAGGGGTAGAAAGTACAGGAGTAAATAGAAAAGGGAGAGATTAGTTTTGTCTGAAAGGGGCCACTAGCAGACCTGACTGCTTAAGTACCGTGTAGAAATTCAGTAAAGGGAAATGAGGTCAGAGGATTGCAGGCTCAGGGGACATCATGATAAAAGCACTGTTATAGATGACATTGTGTCCCCTCAAAATATGTGTTATTAAGCCTAAATCCTATAGTGGTTATAATCCCATCTGGGAATGGGTTTTCTTTGTTATGTTAATGTGACAGTATTAACGTAGGGTGTGTCTTAAGACAACCTCTTTTGAGATATAAGAGATTAAACAAGCAAACAAGCAAGCAGTTATGGGGGGAGATAGATGCCAAGCCACATGAAGATCACCAAGGAACTGAGAACCAGAAGCTGAAAACAGATGACTTTCCCCCAGAGCCAACAGAGACAGAAAGCCTCCCCCTAGAGCTGGCACCCTGAATTTGGACTTCTAGACTCCTAAACTGTGAGAAAATAAATTTTTGTTTGTTAAAGCCACTCACTTGTGACATTTCTGTTATACCAGCCCTAGATAACTAAAATAGGCACTGAGCCAGGAAACTGTAAGAAATGTTTGTGATGCAGTGAAGCTCATGTGTGACCAGTGCATTGTTTACAATGGGGGTGACATAGTGAGAGGCAACATGGGACAATCTGCTATAGCCAGTTCCTACACAGTATTTCAGTTTATTTCACGAGTCATTGAACCTTTTGAGAAGGGGAGTGATATGGAATGATCAGTCCTGAGTTTGCAAAGTTAACTTTGGTGACAGGATGGAAGAGGAGAGACCACTTAGAAAACGTTGGGAATGCACCTGAAAAGCCTTCATGATGGCTAGACCTGGGCAATGGTGCGGAGTGCCTACTGAAGGGCTAGGAATGAGAAATACCATTAAGACCCAACTGACAGAACTTGCTATTCCTTGGATAAGTAGAGAAAGATAAAGTACTTGAAGATGTCTGCAAAGTGTTAAGACTGAAATACTGGGAGGATGGTGATTCTATTTATTGAGATCCAGAATATAACACATAGAGGAAGTTTGGGGGCAGAGATAAAGAAATAGTGGAGGAAGATGGTGTGTTTAGTGGTATATATATTAAATTCCAAATGCCATGAAATGATGTTCCACAAGTGATTAAAGATGCACAGGCTGAATCTGAAATGGAGAAGCATTTCAAAAATCCTTGGTATGGAGTAGTAATTAAGTCATGGAAAATGGAAAGCAAAGAGAGGGCCTAAAACACTGTAGGATACCTATAGAGAGTCAGGCTGAAGAACAGTTGTTAGCTAAGGTGATCGAGAAGCCCTATCATGAAACTAGGAAAATGCCATATCAAGGAACCCTAGAGAGGAAGTTATTAAAAAAAAAACAGAAACAAAAACCTAGCAGTCAATGAATATCACACAGAATAAGTACATGAAAAATGAGAAGCCTTGAATTTGCTAATTAGGTAGCTTTTGTTTTGTCTTTTTCCAGTTGCCATAGAGTCAACCATGGCGATCCCATGTGTATCAGAACAGAACTGTGCTCCACAGTGTTTTCAATGGCTGATTTTCCAGAAGTAGATCACTAGGCCTTTCTTCCGAGGAGCTTCCGAGTGGACTCAAACCTCCAACTTTTCGGTCAGCAGCCGAGTGCGTTAACCACTACCCCAGCACTACAGATAGATGTTAATGATCTAGAAAAGCAACTTCCCTAGATATATGAGGGTGAAACTCAGATTGCGTGGGAGTTGAGGAATTAATGAAAAGGGAGAGTCGGAATAGGAGCTTGAAGAGGAAGCCCGTCAGAGGACTGATTCTTGGAATGTGTTTGTAGGTTAACAAAAGGAGTGAGAGGGTCATCATGGAGAATAAACTACATGTAAAATTAATTCTAATAATCATGCTGTAGAAATAAGTATATATAAGCAAATGAGTCTGCTGAGAAAAGGACCCAAAGGATAAGAAAGTGGAAAACAGATAGGTCAATTTAACAACAGTGGGCATCAGAGAGCTCTACCAGAAAAGAATGTCTGGCTTTTTAGTCATTTTGTTCACAACAGTTTTGCTCACATATGGTGTGCACACGCTTGGAGGGAAACCAACTAACAATAGGGTTATCTCCAAGGAAGGACTAGGGAGCTACTAAACAAGGAAGCCTGGGCACCCACTCCTCCCTGTAGGATGATGACATGATAACGACAGGAAGTGTGGGCCTGATATGGTTCCAGTCCAGCAACCTGAGGGAGGTCTTGGGCAGGAGCCTGGATAGAGTAAAGAGGGAACAAAAGAGGGAGGGGCTTGGAGTTTAGCAAAAACAAATACATCCAAATTTTTATTCTGAGATTATCTAGGTACTGCAGGCTTGTTACCTCACTCTCTGACTTTAGTCAAAAATCAGTATTAAGTTAGAAATCATGAATATGAGAAGCCAGGTCACTCAACTGTTTTACTAGTCACACTATTAATTATTGATCCTTGAACTGGGGAATGGGAAATGTGGCTGTCCTAGAAGCCTAGACAGGGGACCTGTGGTCAGATCAGCCAAGGGCACTGACTGCTTAGGTGTCTCTCACTGCCCTGACTCAGAGTCCAGGGGGGTTGGGACTTACCCAGTTGAAGGGGCTGTGGAAGAGGGAGTCAACATATGGGGAGAAATTGACGTTCTGAGAGACTGAGGCGAGATGATTGATTAAGCAAAGCCACTGAGAATGAAGAAGGAGATTCAGTCAAAAGCATGGGTGAAGAGAAATTTACTGGATTTGGAGTCAGGCAGAAAAAAATGGAAAGACAAAGATGCAGTGAAGGAATTACTTAAAAAAATTATTGAGGTTGAGAGGAAGGGAGCTAAGAGATACATTGGCCTAGAATTTCCCTCAAAGTATTGATGTGGGTAGAGTTCAGGAACTTGAGAAAAACTAAAAAAAGCTTTGAACGGAGTCTGGGCGGGGGGGCTGGAATTTAAGACAGAATTTATTAGTGAGTTAATAGGATTAATGAGCAAAGGTCTAGGAATGTAAAATGGTAGTGAGGGGAGCTGAGGAGATTCATGTAGGCCAGGACAGGATCAAGAGATGAATCAAAAAGTTCTGGAGGCTGAAGAATGGGCTCACTAGTGGTCAGAGGGACGAACAATGATGGAAGGAAAGAAGGGCTGCATTCCACTGTTCAAGTCACCAGTATCAATATTATGGTGTGCTTCTTTAACTGGTCAAAGAGCTCCCTCTGTAATGTCACTGTCTCCTGCCATCAAGAGGAAATGCAATCATACGGAAATAGAAGTTACAACCCCCAACACAGTAGTCCAATAGAAATATAATGTGGTCAAATTAAAAAAAAAACTACTGCCTATCTTGTCAGTTTGTTGTACAGTGGTGGCTTGCTGTTACTATGATACTTGAAGCTATGCCACCAGTATTTCAAATACCAGCAGGGTCACTCATGGTGGACAGGTTTCAGTGGAGCTTCCAGAGTAAGATAGACTAGGAAGAAAGGCCTGGTGATCTACTTCCAAAAATTAGCCAATGGGTTACAACAGGATATTATCTAATATAGTGCTGGCACCTCCTAGGTTGGAAGGCCCTCACAATACACAGTGGCCACAACAATGGACTTGGGCATACCAGTGATCATGAAGATGGCACATGACCAGGCAACATTCCATTCTGTTATACATGGGGTCACCATGAGTTGGAGCTAGCTTGACAACAACTAACAATAATAACAATAACACATTTAAAAAAAAAGAAGTTAAAAGAAACAGGTGGCAGTAATTTTAATAACATGTTTTATTTAACCTAATATACCAAAAACATTACCACTTCAATTTGTAATCAATATAAACTTATTAATAAAATATTTTACATTATTTATTTATTTAGTTTTTGACTAAGTCTGTCAAATCCTATATGTATTATTTACTTCCAGCATATCTTAATTTGGATGGTAAAGTTTTATCAGAAATGCTTGATCTCTATTTAGATTTCATATAACTTACTGTCAAAAAATTAGATTTACATATCCAGGTTGTTCCAAACATAATTAAAAGTTTTCAAATGAGTTAACTGACTATCTATTTTTAAGTTTAAAATTATGTGAATTTAAATAAAATCATTCAGTTCCTTGGTCACGCTAAGCATACCAAGTGCTCACGTGGCCATACATGGCCAGTAGCCGGCACATTAGTCAGCACGGCCCCAGTAATGGCTAACATTATTAAGGAGTTATTGACTATTATTGAGGTTTACGTACTATTTTATTGAAATTAAGAGGGGAGAGTTGGACTTTGCCCTTTGGAAAATAAAACCATGAAGACATGAGAGCATGGACATCTAGTTTGGGGAAGTGCCAGAACAAGTACATACGCAAGCATTGCCATAGCCTGCCTGGAAGAAAGTTCCTGGGTTTTCTTCTCATGTTTAGATGACTTATAAAGTATGCTCCTCTTCTAAAAGCGCCAGCCCTGCCTTAAGCATTAAAGTGCAAATAATGATAACTATATTATCAAATTATTCCCTTTATTCTCCAGGTTCTTTTACTAGACTGTGGGCCATTGATGAGAGGCTTCTTAGAATTATCTTCCATTTTCATTATTTTTAAAAGCACTTAGCTCTTGTTCTTGCACCAGTTAGTAAACTTGGATAAAAGGAATTGGTGGAAAGAAGAGAGAACAGCATTGTTGTTAGTGTGATTTATACTGCCTGCTCTATCTCACCTGTATATAGCTCATAATCAATTTGCACATAAAGTTGATTGAGCTCTACGGGAATATTTAGATGAAAGAAACTCTGTAAATGCCAGATATTTATTATCTTCATTATGATCATACACTCCGGTAATAACAGAAATGTTACAATTGATTTAATGGAGCTCTGTAATTTGAAGCAAGTCTTTAGAGTTATTGTTATGAACTCATTTCTTGAATTTTTTTTTATTATTTCATGCATGTTGTTTTAGTATGAACATTCTCGTGTGTTGACCAGAAGCTGAGCAGATCTACACATACTGCTTTGCAGTTTACAAAGAATGATTGCCTATCTTGTTATCAGTTACCTATAAAGTAGGAGTCCCTGGGTGGTGGAAATGGTTAACACATCTGACTGCTAACCTAAAGGATGGAGGTTCAAGCCCACCCAGAGGCAACTCGGAAGAAAGGTCTGGTGATTTACTTCCAAAAAATCTGCCATTGAAAACTCTGTGGAGTACAGTTCTACTCTGACACACATGGAGTTGTCAAGAGTCTGAATCAACTGGACTGCAACTAGTTTTAAAGTAGGTTAGGTTGGATGACTGGCCCTATTTTAGAGATGAAAAAATAAGGCCTAGAGATACGAGGTTTACACTTGCAGTTATGTTTCACTTATAATTAGTAAATGGCTGTGCAAAGACAAGTAATCATCCCTTTTAACCACGAATCCCAATTTCTAAAATATATGTTGATGGATAATGTTCCAGAGAAGTAATATAAAACAGTGACTGAAAGCACAGGCTCTGAGTTACAATGGCCCCAGTTCAAATCCCACTGTGGCATTTATTGGCTGTGTGAATTTGGCCAACGTATTCTCCAGACTACAGCTTCTTATTTACAAAATTTGGAAATAATAATTATTAAAGGAGATTTTTTTTAAACATAAGGCTAGAAGTATTGAACAATCTTGGTTTGCAGTTGAAGAATGTTGATATTTACAAGTAAGGCACACTAAATAAATAACTTAAGAAATAAATATTAGGTATAAGCACCACCATGGCCTGAATGACTTTGTACCATCTGGGCATTTATTATTTCTTCCAACCTCATCAGAAGCATCTCTGTCTTTTACCCACTACCTCCAAACACCAGTGGCCTCTTTTCAAAGACTTGAACTTGCTACCCTCCTTCCCTCCCAAAAACCTCTGTGAAGGCTGGTCTTCCCTGGGTCCCTTCCTTCCTTCTGATCTCAGAGAGGCCTTTCATTACCATCCTGATCTAAGGAGACTTCCCTTATTCCCCAATTATTTCCTATTACCAGTCCCTGCTTTTTCATAGCCAATATCTCAATTTGTTATTAAAATTTTATTGCTGACTGAATTCACCTCAGTGTGTACATGTTCATGTAAGATTTTCTCAGCAATATGCTGGGCACTGTACATAGTGTGTGTCTTAGTCATCTAGTGCTGCTACAACGGAAATACCACAAGTGGATGGCTTTAACAAAGAGAAATTTATTTCCTCGCAGTAAAGTAGGCCAACAGTCCAAATTCAGGACATTAGCTCCAGGGGAAGCCTTTCTGTCTGTGTTGGCCTTCTTCTCATCAGTGTTCCCCCAGACTAGGAGCTTCTCCGCGCAGGGACCCCAGGTGCAAAGGACACGCTCTGCTCCTGGCACTGCTCTTCCTGGTGGTGTGAGGTCCCCAACTCTCTGCTTGCTTCCCTTTCATCTCTTGAGAGATAAAAGGCGGTGCAGGCCACACCCCAAGGAAACTCCCTTTGCATTGGATCAGGGATGTGACCTGGGTAAAGGTGGTGTTATAATCCCACCCTAATCCTCTTTAACATAAAATTACAATCACAAAATAGAGGACAACCACACAATCCTGGGAATCATGGCCCAGCCAAATTGATACACACGTTTTTTGGGGGACATAATTCAAACCATGACAGTGTGTGTTCGTGTCTGAGTATTCATACATCCAGTTTTGAATTCTGCTTTAATACCTAGTATTTTACTGTGGATATTTTCCTGTCATTAAAAATACATTTATAACATAACAGTGTGATATTTGTATATTATTTAGTCACATAGTTCACACTGGCTTATTTAACCACTACTGCTTTGTAGTATATTTTCTTTTTACTTAAAATATATTTTAAGAAACACTGTTATAAACATGTTTGTACATAAATCTTTGTGTATACCTTTTATTATTTCTTTAGTATATACTACATACATCATAATTTGGCTCTCTAGGCTTGCTTTAATTTCAGCTTCAACTTGAACTTGCATATGAGCAGTTGATGACCTGTTGGATCTTGGGTATTTCCCTCTGAATTTAGAGACCACCTCAAGAATAAATTTGACACATTGAACACTAATGACTGAAGACCAGATGAGCTGTGGGATGACATCAAGGATATATACATGAAGAAAGAAAAAGGTCACTAAAAAGACAGGAAAGAAAGAAAAAACCAAAATAGACATCAGAAGAGACTCTGAAATTTGCTCTTAAATGTAGAGCAGCTAAAACAAATGGAAGAAATGATGAAGTAGAATACCTGAAAAGAAGATTTTAAAGGATGGCTCCAGAAGACATAGTGAAGTATTATAATGAAATATGCAAAAACCAGGAGTTGGAAAACCAAAAGGGAAAAACACACTCGGCATTTCTCAAGCTGAAAGAACTGAAGAAAAAATTCAAGCCTCGAGTTGCAATATTGAAGGATTCTATGGGCAAAATATTGAATGACACAGGAAGCATCAAAACAAGATGGAAACAATATACAGAGTCACTGTAATGAAAAGAATTGGTTGATGTTCAACCATTTCAGGAGGAAGCATATGATAAAGAACAGATGGTAATGAAGGAAGAAGTGAAAGCTGTACTGAAGTCACCGGCAAAAAACAAGGCTCTACGAACTGACAGAATAGCAATTGAGATATTTCAACAAATGGATGCAATGCTGGAAGTAATTACTTGTCTACCCCAAGAAATTTGGAAGACAACTACCTGCATGACCAACTAGAAGAAACATGTGTGCCCCGTCCAAAGAAAGGTGATTGATCTAACAGAATGCATAAATTATCAAACAGCATCATTAATATCACACGCAAGTAAAATTTTGCTGAAGAGAATTAAAAAATGGTTGTAGCACTATGTCAACAGTGAACTGCCAGAAAGTCATGCCAGATTCAGAAGAGGATATGGAACCAGGGATAGCACTACTGATGTCAGATGGATCTTGGCTGAAAGCAGAGAATGCCAGAAAGATGTTTACCTGTGTTTTATTGACTATGCAAAGACATTCAACTGTGTGGATCATAACAGATTACAGATAACATTGCGAAGAATGGGAATTCCAGAACACTTAATTGTTCTCAGGTGGAACCTGTACATAGACAAAGAGGCAGTCATCCAAACAGAACAAGGGGATACTGAGTGTCTTAAAATCACAAAACGTGTGCATAACGGTTGTATCCTTTCACCAGGTTTATTCAATCTATATGCTGAGCAAATAATCTGAGAAGCTGGACTATCTGAAGAACAGTGCATCAGGATGGGAGGAAGACTCATTATCACAACCTGCGATATGCAGATGACACAATCTTTCTTGCTGAAAGTGAAGAGGACTTGAAGCACTTACTGATGAAGATCAAAGACTACAGCCTTCAGTATGTATTACACCTCAACATAAAGAAAAAAAAAGTCCTAACAACTGGACCAATAAGCAACATCATGATAAATGGAGAAATTATTGAAGTTGGCAAGGATTTCATTTTACTTGAATCCACAATCAACCACCATGGAAGCAGCAGTCAAGAAATCAAATGACATATTGCAATGGTCAAATCTGCTGCCAGAGAACTCTTTAAAGTGTTAGAAAGCAAAAATTTCACTTTAAGGACTAAGGTGTGCCTGACCCAAGGCATGGTGTTTTCCATTGCTGCATATGCATATGAAAGCTTCACAATGAATAAGGAAGATGGAAGAAGAAACGATGCATTTGAATTATGGTGTTGACAAAGAATGTTGAATATATTACGGACTGCCAGAAAGCAAACAAATCCACCTTGAAGAAGTACAGCTAGAATTCTTAGAAGCTAGGATGGCTAGACTTTGTCTCGTGTACTTTGGGCATGTTATTAGTGGGGTCCAGTCCCTGGAGAATGACATTATGCATGATAAAGTAGAGCATCAGCAAAAAAGAGGAAGACCCTTAATGTGATGAACTGACACAGTGGCTGTAACACTGGGCTCTAACATAGCAAATGTTGTGAGGCTGGCACAGGACTGGGCAGCATTTCTTTCTGTTGCACATAGGGTCACTATGAGTTGGAAGTGACTCACTGGCACCTAACAACAGCAACAGGATGTAGAACTACAGCATTAAAGAGAATACACTTTTTTTTAAGGTTCTTGTTACATATTGCTAAATTTCTTTCTAGAGATATTATAAGAATTTATATTCCTGTGACTAGTGCTTAAAAACTCCTGTTTCACATATTATGAGCATCATTGTGTATTATTATTCATAAACAATACAATTTGATAGGCAACAAATGCTATTTTCTTGCTGTAGATTGTATTTATTTGATGGCTCAAAACTAGTCATATTTTCATTCGTTATTAGACATTTGTATTTTTTGATTTTTTATTGTACTTTAGATGAAGGTTTACATAGCAGAGTTTCTCATTAAAAAATTAATACACATATTGTTTTGTGACATTGGTTGCCAACCCCACTACATGTCAATACTTTCCCCTTGTTAGTTTTGGGTTCCCCATTACCAGTTTTCCTATCCCCTCCTGCCTTCTTGTCCTTGCCCCTGGGCTGGTATGCTCATTTAGTCTCGTTTTGTTTTATGTGCTTGTCTAATCTTTGGCTGAAGGGTGAACCTCAGGATTGACTTCATTACTACGGTTATAAGCGTGTCTGGAGGCCATACTCTCGGGGTTTCTCCAGTCTCTGTCAGACCAGTAAGTCTGGTCTCTTTTTTGTGAGTTAGAGTTTTATTCTACATTTTTCTCCAGCTCTGTTCGGGACCCTCTATTGTGATCCCTGTCAGAACAGTAGGTGGTGGTAGCCAGGCACCATCTAGATGTGCTGGACTCAGTCTGGTGGAGGGTGTGGTAGTTGTGGTCCATTACTCCTTTGGACTAATCTTTCCTGTGTCTTTGGTTTTCTTCTTTCTCCCTTGCTCCAGATGGGGTGAGACCACTGGAGTATGTTAGATGGCCACTCACAAGCTTTTAAGACACCAGGCACTACTCACCAAAGTAGAATGTAGAACATTTTCTTTATAAACTATGTTATGCCAACTGAGCTAGATCTTCCTGAAGACCATGGTCCCTACAGCCCTTAGCCAAGTAATTTGGTCCATCAGGGAGTTTGGATGTGCCTATGGAGCTTACATGACCTTGCCTTGGACAAGTTGTGCTGGCTTGCCCAGTATTGTGTACTGTCTTACCCTTTACCACAGTTACCACTTATCTATTGTCTATTTAGTGTTTTTCCCTCTCATTCCTCTTCTCCCTAGTAACCATCAAAGATTGTTCTTTTTTTGTGTAAACTTTTTCATGAATTTTTATAGTAGTGGTCTCATACAATATTTGTCCTTTTGTGATTGACTTATCTCACTCAGAATAATGCCCTCCAGATTCATCCATGTTGTGAGATGCTTTGTAGACTCATCATTGTTCTTTATCATTGCATAGTATTCCATTGTGTGTATGTGCCATAGTTTATCTATTCATCTGCTGATAGGCACCTAGGTGGCTTCTAGTTTTTTGCTATTGTGAATAATGCTGCAATGAACTTGGGTGTGCATGTGTCTATTCGTGAGACAGCTCTTATTTCTCTAGGATATATTCCGAGGAGTGGGATTGCTGGATTGTATGGTATTTCTATTTCTAGCTTTTTAAGGAAGAACCATAGCATTTTCCAAAATGGTTGTACCATTTTGCATTCCACCAGCCATGCATGATAGTTCCAACCTCCCTGAAGCCTCTCCAATGTCTGTTATTTTCTGTTTTTTTGATTAGTGTCAGTAATGTCAGGGTGAGATGGTATCTCATTGTGGTTTTGATTTGCATTTCTCTAATGGCTAGTGATCTTGAGCATTTCCTCATGTATCTGTTAGCCGCTTGAATGCCTTCTTTGGTGAAGTGTCTGTTCATTTCCTTTGCCCATTTTTTAACTGGATTATTTGTCTTATTGTTGTAGAGGTGTTGGATTTTCCTATAGATTTGAGAGATCAGGCCTTTGTTGGATTTATCATAGCCAATTTTTTTTCCCAGTCTGTAGGCTCCCTTTTAACTCTTTTGGGGAAGTCTTTCGATGAGCCTAAGTGTTTAATTTTTAGAAGATCCCAGCTATCTACCTTATCTTCTGGTGTTTGTGTATTGTTAGTTATGGTTTATATCCTGTTAATGCAGTGTATTAGGGCCTCTAGCGTTGACCCTATTTTTTCTTCCATAAGCTTTATAGTTTTTGTTTTTATATTTAGGTCTTTGATCCATTGTGAATTTGTTCTTGTGTATGGTGTGAGGTATGGGTCCTATTTCATTTTTTCACAGATGGACATCCAGTTTTGCCAGCACCAGGATATTTTCTTTACCATGCACTCATTTCTCATTTATACAAGAAGGCTACCTGGATATCCACACTGTATTGTATTTCTGAAATTACTTTTTATTTAAACTATATTTTAATACCTACTATGACAATTTCCTCTTCTTACTTCTCTTCTTAAGAAATATTTTCAACTATTATTGCTTGTTTCCACTATGCGTCTGTCAGTTTGTTGTGTTTTGGTGGCTTGAGTGTTGCTTTGATACTGGAAGCTTTGCCACTAATATTTTAAATACTAGCAGGGTCACCCTTGGTGGACAGGTTTTAGTGGAGGTTTCAGACTAAGACAGACTAGGAAGAAGGACCTGACAGTCTACTTCTGAAAAAACCGACCAGTGAAAACCTTATGAATAGCAAAGGAAGATTGTCTGATATAGTGCCAGAAGATTGGCTCCTCAGGTTGGAAGGCACTCAAAAGAGGACTGCGGAAGAGCTGCCTCCTCAAAGTAATGTCGACCTCAATAACGTAGATGGAGTCAAGATTTTGGGACCTTCATTTGCTGTTGTAGCATGACTCAAAATGAGAAGAAACAGCTGTAAACATGCATTAATAGTCAGAACATGGAATGTATGAAGTACGAATCTAGGAAAATTGGAAGTGGTAAAAAATGAAATGGAATGCTTAAAGATTGATATCCTGGGTATTAGTGAGCTAAAATGGACTGGTATTGGCCATTTTGAATCAGACAATTAATATGGTCTACTATGCCAGGAATGACAAGCTGAAGAGGAATGGTGTAGTGTTCTTCATCATTTCAAGATCTATCCTGAAGGACAAAGCTGTCAGTGATAAGATAATAACCATACACATACAAGGAAGACTGGTAAATACAACTATTACTCAAATTTACCCACCAAACACTAATGCCAAAGATGAAGAAATTGAAGATTTTTACCAACTTCTGCAGTCTGAAATTGATGAAATATGCATTCAAGATGCATTGATAATTACCGATAATCAGAATGCAAAGTTGGAAACAAGAAAGAAGGCTCTGTAGTTGGAAAATATGGCCTTGGTGATAGAAACCATGCCAGAGATTGCATGATAAGAGTTTTGCAAGACCAATGACTTCTTCATTCCAATACTTTTTTTCAACAGCATAAATGGCGACTATACACGTGGACCTTGCCAGATGGAATACATAGGAATCAAATCGACTACATCTGTGGAAAGAGACAATGGAAAATCTCAATATCATCAGTCAGAACAAGGCCAGGGGCTGACAGAGGAACAGACCATCAATGGCTCATATGCAAGTTCAAGTTGAAGCTGAAGGAAGTTAAAACAAGTCCACAAGAACCAAAATATGACCTTTAGTACATCCCTCTTGAATTTGGAGACCATCTCAAGAACAGATATGATGCATGGAACTCTAATGAACAAAGACCAGACAAACTGTGGGAAGACATCAAGAACATCATACATGAAGAAAGCAAAAGGTTATTAAAAAGACAAGAAAGAAGGAAAAGACCAAAATGGATGAGATTTTGAAACCTGCTCTTGAATATAAAGTAGCTAGAGGCAATGGAAGAAACAATGAAGTAAAAGAGCTGAACAGAATATTTCAAAGGTCAGCTCTAGAAGACAAAGTAAAACACTACAATGACATGTGCAAAGACTTGGATTTAGAAAACCAGAGAAGAATATGTTTGGGATTTCTCAAGCTGAAAGAACTGAAGAAAAAATTCAATCCTTGAGTTGAAATTTTGAAGGTTTCTATGAACCCTGGTGGTACAGTGGTTAAGTGTTTGGCTGCTAACCAAAAGTTCTGCAGTTTGAATCCACCAGCCACTCCTTGGAAACCTTATGGGGCAATTCTTCTCCATCCTATAGGGTCACTATGACTCGCAATCAACTCAACAGCAATGTTTTTTTTTTTAACAGGCAAAATATTAAACAATGTAGGAAGCATCAGAAGAAGATGAAAGGAATACACAGAGTCACTGTACCAAAAAGAATTGGTCAATGTTCAACCATTTCAGAAGGTAGCATATGATCAAGAACTGATTGTACTGAAGGAACAAGTCCAAGCTACACTGAAGACATTGGCAAAAAACAAGACTCCTGCAATTGAGAGAATACCAATTGAAATGTTTCAATAAATGGATGCAATGCTGGAGGTGTTCACTTATCTATGCCATGAAATTTGGAAGACAGCTATCTGTCCAAGCGATTGGAAGAGATGCATATTTGTGCCCATTCCAATGAAAGGTAATTCAACAGGATGTGGAAATTACAGAACAATATCATTAATATCACAAGCAAGTAAAATTTCGCTGAAGATCTTTCAAAAGCGGTTGCCGCAGTACATCACCAGGGAACTACAAGTTCAAGCCAGATTCAGAAGAGGACGTGGAATGAGGGATATCATTGCTGTGTCAGATGGATCTTGGTTGAAAGTAGAGAATACCAGAAAGATGTTTACCTGTGTTTTATTGACTATGCAAAGGCATTCAACTATGTGGATCATAACAAGTTATGGATAATATTGTGAAGAATGGGAATTCCAGAACACTTTATTGTGCTCATGCAGAACCTTTACACAGACAAAGAGGCAGTCATTTGAACAGAGCAAGGGGATACTGTTAAAATCAAGAAATGTGTGTGTCAGTGTTGCATCCTTTTACCATACTTATTCAGTCTGTACACTGAGCAAATAATCCAAGAATCTGGACTACATGAAGAAGAATGTAGTATCAGGATTGGTGGAAGGCTCATTAACAACCTGTGATATGCAGATGATACACCCTTGCTTGCTTAAAGGGAAGAGGACTTGAAGCACTTACTGATGAAGATCAAAGACTACAGCCTTCAGTATGGATTGCACCTCAACATAAAGAAAACAAAAGTCCTCACAACTGGCCCAATAAGCAACATCATGATAAATGGAGACAAGATTAAGATTGTTAAGGATTTCGTTTTACTTGCATCCACAATCAACGTCCATGGAAGCAGCAGTCAGGAAATCAAATGACATATTGCATTGGAAAAATCTGCTGCAAAAGACCCCTTTATAGTGTTATAAAGCAAAAATGTTACTTTGAGGACTAAGGTGTGCCTGACCCAAGCTATGGTATTTTCAGTTACCTTATATGCATGTGAAAACTGTACAATGAATAAGAAAGACTGAAGAAGAATTGATGTCTTTGAATTATGGTGTTAGCAAAGAATATCGAATACATCATGGACTGCAAGAATAATGAACAAGTTTGTCTTAGAAGAAATACAGCCAGTGTACCCCTTGGAAGTGAGGATGGTGAGACTTCATCACATGTGCTTTGGACATGTTATCAGGAGGGTCCATTCCCTAGTAAAGGACATCATGCTTGGTAAAGTAAGGGGTTATTGAAAAAGGGGTTATCCTCCACGAGATGGATTGACACAGTAGCTGCAACAATGGGCTCAAACATAACAATGATCGTGAGGATGGCACAGGACTGGGCAGTGTTTTGTCCTGTTGTGCATAGGGTTGCCTTGAGTCCGAACCGACTTGACAGCACCTAACTACAACATTGCTTGTTTATACTTTCAGGTAACTAAAGAGCCATTTTATCTTGTGGTAGACTGCATAATGACCCCCAAAGATATCCAGGTCCTAACTGTTGCAACCTTATATAGAAAAAGAGTCCTTGCAGATGTGATTAAATTAAAGATCTTATGATGGGCTGGTTATCCCCAATTATATGGTTAGGCCCTAAATGTAATCCCAAGTAACCTCATAGGAGGTAGCCAGAAGGAGGTTTAACTACAGAGGAGAAGGTTATGTGAAAATGAAGCAGAGAGAGATTTGAAGATGCTAAACTACTGACAAGCAGGTGGAGGAAGGGGCCATGAGCCATGAAATGAAAGGAATGCAGATCTAGAAACTGGAAAAGGCAAAGAAACACATTCTGTCCTAGAGACTCGAGGGTGCATGGCCTTGACAACCCCCTTATTTCAGCCCAGTGAAGCTGACTTAGGACTCCTGACCTCCAGAACTGTGAGAGAATAATCTTGTTATCAATATAATATTTATATTCATATAATATTAATGAAAGATGTTTTCATTTTTCAGAGAATCAGCAGCATTTTTTAAAAACAATTTTCTTGAGGATAAATATATAGGGAAAATGAGTTATTAAGATTGACAGGAGTGGGGCATTTAACAGGTCAGCTTCTGTAATACTATATAAGAAGCAACTGTTTGGTCTCTTAAAACAGGTTTGCTTAAAGAAATAACTCACAATTTACCCCAAATTATCTTATTTTGAAATGCTGTTCAGTGAGTGAATTTTATTCACTATATAATTACAGAGATGATGAATAAATGGAAATATAATGCTATGTTACCTCTCTAAAATACTACATTTTTCTATAACACCAGATCAGGGTATATCCAAAACAATTCCTAAAGATGGAAATCATGATTTTCATGAAGACATTATAATTCTGAGGTTTCTAGGCATCTTATAAATATTCATCTCCTCTGGTTAATATTTGATATTTATTTGTCCTTATTTTGATAATCAAGTAACTATTTCAATGGAGAAATTACATTCCTTGTAAGAATCTAGTACTTCCCTCTCCCTAGCAGTGGTTCTCAGAGATTTATTCTATATAGTAAATCTTATTAAGGTTTTGAAAGGGCAATTCAGAATATTTAATCTAATTTTACTTTATTTTATAGGTAAACTTATTGTAGTGCAGTATTTGTGAAGTGAGAATTAAAAAGTTCTCAGGCATATCTCTTTCAAATGTCAAGGGTATATTGTATCCAGTTTATACTAGTATTGCAAGTATAAGTTTGATAGGAAAATAGAAAATATTTTCAACAAATACAGTAGTTTTGAGGGAAGGAAGTATGCCATCTTTTCTTTCTTACTTTCTAATCCTAAATCTTCTTTAAGGAACTGTTTGACCCCAGCCTTCTCCTTAAAGACTTCTAACATACTCAAGTTTCATGGCAATCTCTCCCTGTTGTGATTGTGATACATTTACAATTATTTTGGGCTGGAATATTATGGTTTCTGCTGTTATTCAAGAGGTCCTTGAGTGACACAAATGATTTGCAATGGGCCACTAACCTAATGGTTGGCAGTTAAAACTCATCCAGCAGCCCTGAGGAAGAAAGGCCTGGCAACCCACTCCTATAAAGATTACCAAAACCCAAAATAAAAACCTGTTGCTGTTGAGTCAATTTCAACTCATGGCAATCCCATGTGTTACAGAGTAGAACTGCTCCACAGGATTTTCTTGGCTGTAATCTTTACAGAAGCAGATCACCAGGCCTTCCTTCCTTAGTGCCAATGGGTGGTTTGAACCACCAACCCTTAGGTTAGTAGTCGAACAGAAACCATTTTTGTCATCCAGAAAACACTATGGAGCAATTCTACTCTACAACGCATAGGGTCACAATGAGTCAGAATTGACTTTAAGGCAACAGGTTTTTTTTTTCTATTATTATTCAATTATTTCATGTTTTATTTATCTCAACAAGTCTACAAGGCTCTTCAGAACTGAGATCTTTAGTACCCTATGTAGTGCTGGGAATATTGTCAAGCACATCTTAGGTACATGGAATTATGTGCTGAATTGAATGAAGTAAAAAAAAAAAAAAACCTCTTTCTTAACAAGGAACCTTATTTTAACAGTTTCACCTAGCCAAAATGTCACTTACCTATCTTTTTTACTTTACAGTTAGAAAACTTACGAAGACTAAAGAAAGCGGTCACTTTCTTCATGCAATTGGTCCTCAAAAATATGATTGCCATTTTGATGATTTGTATAATCGTCTGTTTTACAGTAATTCATTTCAAAAGCTCTATACTCCTCTGTAAACAGCCAAACCAAACTTTTAGCTATAGCGTGCTTCTGGTGTCTGGCCTGTTTATATGTGTGTGAGGAGGTGGGAGGAGAGCCTTTCTTAAATATATATAATCATCACAGCAATAATACCGTGGGAAATATATAGCAGGCATATGATTCAAGACTATTTAAATCCATGTATGAGAGACTTTACTTGCTGCAGCCGTAAGACATCAACCACGTGAATGATTTCTTGGCAATGCTGGCTGAATTGAATATTTATCACAAACACAGTGTTCGTCAGAGAAATGGCATCGTAAAGGCTCTCTTCTACTTTTATGAAAGAGAAATTAAATCGTCTTTACAGAATACAACATTCTTCTCATTAAACTTCATAGAAGGGCTCAGTGAAAATAGACTTTCACCACAAGTTCCCTCTCCCTTATCTTTCTTTCCAGCTGCTCTGATCTTCCTAAAAATCAGCTTCTCCTGGTGGTTTGTGTTAACAGGTAATAAGAGCAGTAATTTAAATCACTGACTACTCACTTTTGGCTTTCAAACTATCTAGCATGCTTCTAGTTAGAATAATGATTGCAGTGATAAGTCAAGTGAGCGGATGGTAATTTTATACATTAGTGCTCATTGAGCTTCTTAGCGTTACATTAGCTCTTGCAATAATAAAAGAGTGCTAATAGTAGAAGGAATATTTATGAATGTTTGAAATACTATGAGCCGTTTAGCAAGATTAGAGGTCTACACAGGCCTCATTCATTTTGCTGTAACAAAACATGTATTTCCAGAACTGGTAATCGGTACTCTTAGATTACCAAGGTGTTCGTGTATTCGCATCTCAAAATGCTCTATCCTGATCAGGCCTACTAGCTGTGCCTTTAGACTACTTCAAGGGAAATTCACTCAGATTTATAAGACAAACTTTAAAAATAATTGGAAGTCTCTCCTCCTCCATCTTTCCTTCCACAGCTGTTGCAAACACATACAAACATACAAACCTTTACTACTTCTGTTGACAGAGTCTCAGTGACCTTGTAACTTGCTCTGACATGTCTGTTAACAACTCTGACATAGAGGAAGATGCATACTTTGTAATTGTGAGCAGCTAGATTTTCAAATTCTTTGGCGAATCATTACTTAGCATAAAGTCACTTTGGAATCAATTAAATATGAACTTTTGTCACATCAGTATTTATAGGAAAGCACGTAGGTGATTAAAGATCCTTGGCCTCTAAATATTTGATGACTTACCAGCACCAGCTATTTAGGAAGCTTTATTAGCTGTTTTATACTTCCAGGGATGGCAGCACGAGAAAGTAAAACAAAATTTGAGGAAACGTAACTGCCTCCAAGTAAGTGTTCCCTCAGCATCGACAAGAATCCTTCTATTCTAAGACGCTACCATTCTCTCTCTTCCTCCCCATACCTCCTGCTGCTAATTTCTGGGCCTTCCCAAGCTCTCTGCTTCTATACAATAGTATCTTATCTTAACAAGGCAAGATAAAAATAAATGAATAGTATAATTTTTCATCATCCAAGTGGATTGACCTGAAATATACATTTTTGATGTAGTAAATGAAGCAAATTTTAGCACATATAATATTTCAGGAAGAGCCTTTAAACAATTAAACTTTGAAAACGTGGGAGCACATGGAAACAATGCATATGTGAATGGCATTAGTTTTAAGTAATAATTCATTATTATGCTAATTGTGATGTTGTTGTTAGGTGTCATTGACTAGGTTCCAATTCATGGCAACCCTGTGTACAACAGAATGAAACACTGCCTGGTCCTGTGCACCCTCACAATCGTTGCTATGCTTGAGTCCATTGTTGCAGCCACTGTGTCAGTCCATCTCATCAAGGGTCTTCCTTTTTTGCTGACTCTCTGCTTTACCAAACATGATGTCCTTCTCCAGGGAGTAGTCCCTCCTGATAACATGGCCAAATTATGTGAGACAAACTCTTGCCATCCTCACCTCTAAGGTGCATTCTGGCTGTACTTCTTCCAAGACAGATTTGTTTGTTATTCTGGCAATCTATGGTATATTTAATATCCTTCACCAACACCGTAACTCAAAGAAATCAATTCTTCTTTGATCTTCCTTATTCACCGTCCAGCTTTTGCATGTATATGAGACAATGGAAAATACCATGGCCTGGGTCAGGCCCACCTTAGTTCTCAAAGTGACATCTCTGCTTAACACTTTAAACAGGTCCTTTACAGCAGATTTGCCCAATACAATATGTTGTTTGATTTCTTGAATGCTGCTTCCGTGGGCTAATTGTAATAGCTAGTATTTATTGAAGGAGCCCTGGTGGTGCAGTGGTTAAAGCGCTTGGCTGCTAACTGAAAGTTGCAGGTTCGAACCCACCAGCTGCTCTGCTGGGGAAAGACGTAGCAGTCTGCTTCTGTAATGATTTATAGCCTTGGAAATACTATGTGGCAGTTCTATTCTGTCCTATAGGGTCACTATGAGTCAGACTGGACACAATGGCAGTGCGTAGGCGGTGTACTATTTATTGAAGGCATTCACCATGCACTCTGCTGAGCCATGTGGTTCACGTTACCTCCTCACAACAGCAGTGCTATAAGGTAGGATTTGCATCCCTATTTTATACGAGAAAACTGAGGCTCAGAGAAGTAATGGAAGTGATTACTCCGGTAATCTGCGCAAGGCTGTACAGTGTGCAAATGGCCATGTTGGTATTAGAATCCAGGTTTGCCTAACTTCAAAGCATTTTTTGACCACTAAGCCCAGCTATCTCCTCACTCAGAGTCCCTAAGGATCTACAAACAGATTTCTTTAGGAACTGTTCAAGGCATGAGCGAATAACTATTTTTTTGCCTAGTCAGTCAGTCACTGAAGAGTTAAAAATTTTATAAAGAATACCCTTTGCTGAAATTGTTTATAAATTCATTATTTTACCTGCTCAAATGGAACTTTCATATTGAATACCTGATGCTTTAGTGGAATCTAGTCCTTTAATATTCAAAAATTATAACATATCATCTGTATATTCACAAAGACGTATGACCAAAACGTTTACCGGTACTTTATTTGGATCATCCATGTCATTTAAAAGTATTCCACACCATACATGTCCTAGTTTTAAAGGAGAAACCGTAGTTCTTAATAAACTGAAATGATGATAAAAATGAGATACTTTTTCCACCAACAGCATAATAATGGCCATTAACAGTCATTAAAAACCAAACCCTTTGCCATCGACTCGATTCTGACTCATAGCGACCCCATAGGAGAGAGTAGTACTGCCCCACAGGGTTTCCAAGGAGCGGCTGGTGGATTCCAACTGCCATCCTTTTGGTTAACAGCCTGAGACAGTCATTAGTGAGTAGCTAATGGCTAGTCAGAGCCCTAGTGGTGCTGTGGTAAAGAGTTCGCCTGCTAACCAAAACGTCGGCAGTTTGAATCCACCAGCCGCTCCCTGGAAACCCTATGAGGCGATTCTACTCTGTTCTAAACGGTCACTGTAAGTCAGAATAGACTCTGTGGCAACAAGTTTTAATGGCCAAATGTAAACGTGAAAAAATTATTATCCGACCAAAAAAATGATGCTTAGTAAAAAAAAGAATGATACACATTGGCAAAAATAAAAATATTTGAATAGAATGAATGCCATTCCTTCTAGGTTTACCATTCTACTATTTTTTCCCCTTCTACCTAGCGACTATATTTTTTTTAAATATTTTTTATATTTTATTGCACTTCAGGTGAAGGCGTACAGAACAAATAGTTTCTCATGAAACAGTAGCACACATGTTGTTTTATGACATTGGTTAACAACCTCACAACATATTAACCCTCTAAATTCTCAACCTTTTTTTTTCTGGGTGAAAATACACATAGCCAAAGACACAATGTTTCAAAAATCTCTACAGTTCAGTGACATTGACTACACTCTTCCAATTGTGCTGTCATTCTCAAGATAAAGGTCTACAGAACAAAATTGTTTCTCATTTAACAGTTACTACAAATGTTGCCCTATGACAATGGTTAACAATCTCACAACACATCAACAATATCCTTACTCAACCTTGGGTTCCCTATCACCAGCTTCCTTGTCCCCTTCTGCCTTCTGGCCCTTGTCACTGGACTCCTGTACCTCGTTAGTCTCGTTTGGTTTTATGGGGCTGTCCACTCCAAGGCTGAACAGTGAACCTCGGAGGTACCTTCACCACTGAGCTAAAAGCGTGTCTGGGGGCCATATTCTCGAGGTTTCTCCAGTCTCCTTTAGGCCAGTAAATCTGGTCTTCTTTTTGTGAGTTAGAATTATGCTCTACATCCTTCTCCAGCTCTGTCCAGAACCCTCTGTTGTGATCCTGGTCAGAGCAGTCAGTGGTGGTAGCCGGGCACCATCTAGCTGTACTGGACTCAGTCTGGTGGAGGCCTTGGTAGCTGTGGACAATTAGTCCTTTGGACTAATCTTTTCCTTGTATCCTGTTCTCTTCATTCTCCCTTGCTCCTGGAGGGATGATACCAGTGGAATATCTTAGATGGCCGCTCACAGGCTTTTAAGATCCCAGACACTGCTCACCAAGGTAGAATGTAGAGCATTGTCTTTATAAGCTGTGTCATGCCAATAGAGCTACATGTTCCCCGAGACCATGCTTCCCACAGCCCTCCGCCCAACAATTCAGTCCCTCAGGGAGTTTGGATGTGTCTATGGGGCTTCCATGAACTTTCCTTGTAAAGGTTGTGCTAGTTTCCCCTGTATTGTGTACTGTCTCACCCTTCACCCAAGATACCACTTATCTATTGCCTATATAATAGTTCCCCCCCACCCCTCCCATCCCTGGTAACCAACAAAGATTGTTACATTTTGTGTGTGAAATTTTTCATGGGTTTTTACAATACAGGTCACATACAATATTTGTCCTTTTGCGATTGACTTATTTCACTCAGCATAATGTCCTCCAGTTTCATCCATGTTATGAGATGCTTCACAGATTCATTGTTCTTTCTCATTGCATAGTACTCCATTGTGTGTATGTACCATAGTTTGTGTATCCATTCATCTGTTGATGGTTATCTAGGTTGTTTCCATCGTTTTGCAATTGTGAACAATGCTGCCATAAACATAAGTGTGCATATGTCTATTCGAGTGATAACTCTTATTTCTCTAGGATATATTCCCAGGAGTGGGATTGCTGGCTCGAATGGTATGTCTATTTCTAGCTTTCTGAGGAAGCGCCATATCATTTTCCAAAATGGTTGTATCATTTTGCATTCCCACCAGCAGTGCATAAGAGTTCCGATCTCCTCGCAGCCCCTCCAACGTTTGTTATTTCCAGTGTTTATGATTCATGCCAGTAATGCCGGGGTGAGATGGTATCTCGTTGTGGTTTTAATTTGCATTTCTCTAATGGCTAGTGATCGCGAGCATTTCCTCATGTGTCTGTTGGCCATTTGAATGTCTTCTTTGGTGAAGTGTCTGTTCATTTCCTTTGCCCATTTTTTAATAGGACTATTTGTCTTTTTGTTGTAGAGGTGTTGGATTTTCTTGTAGATTATGGAGATTAGACCTCTGTCTGACTTGTACTGTCCAAAATTTTTTCCCAGTCTGTAGGTTCTCTTTTCACTCTTTTGGTGAAGTCTTTTGAAGAGCATAGGTGTTTGATTTTTAGATGATCCCAGTTATCTAGCTTATCTGTTGGCTTTTGTGCGTTGATGGTTATGGTTTGTATCCTGTTAATGCCATCTTTAAGGCCTGAAGTGTTGGTCCTATTTTTTCTTCTATGAACTGTATAGTTTTTGGCTTTATATTTAGGTCTTTGATCCATTTTGAATTAGTTTTTGTATATGGTGTGAGGTATGGGTTCTGCTTCATTTTTTTGCAGATGGATATCCAGTTTTTGCCAGCAAAAAGACTGTCATTTCCCCGTTTGATGGAGTTTGGGCCCTTGTGGAAGGTCAGGTGAACTTAGGTGGATGGCTTTACATCTGGGTTCTCATTTCTGTTCCACTGGTCAATGTATCTGTTGTTGTACCAGTACCAGGCTGTTTTGACTACCGTATCTGGATAGTAGGTTCTGAGGTCAGGTAGTGTGAGTCCTCCAACTTTATTCTTCTTCTTCAGTAGTGCTTTACTTATTCGGGGCTACTTCCCTTTCCATATAAAGTTAATGATTAGTTTTTCCATCTCTTTGAAGAATGTTGTTGGTATTTGGATCGGGATTACATTGTATTTGTAAACTGCTTTGGGTAGAATTGACATTTTCACAATGTTGAGTCTGCCTATCCATGAGCATGGTATGTTTTTCCATTTATGTAGATCCCTTTGGGTTTCATGCAGTAGTGCTTTGTAGTTTTCTTTGTATAGGTCTTTTACATCCCTGGTCAGATTTATTCCTAAGTATTTTATCTTTTTAGGGGCTATTGAAAATGGTATTGTTTTCTTGATTTCATTTTCATCGTTCTCCTTACTGGTGTATAGGAATCCAACTGAATTTTGAAGGTTCATCTTGTATCCTGCTACTCTGCTGAATCTTTCTATTAGTTCCAGTAGATTTCTAGTAGAGTCTTTAGGGTTTTCTATGTATAGTATCATATCATCTGCAAACAGGGACAGTTTAACTTCTTCATTACCAATTTGGATGCCCTTTCTTTCTTTTTCTTGCCTTATTGTTCTAGCTAGAACTTCCAGCACAATGTTAAATAGGAGTGGTGATAAAAGGCATCCTTGTCTTCTTCCTGTTTTCAAGGGGAATGTTTTCAGCCTCTCTCCATTAAGAATGATGTCGGCCATTGGTTTTGCATAGATGCCCTTTATTATGTTGAGAAATTTCCTTTCTATACCTGTTTTATTGAGAGTTTTTATCAGGAATGGGTGTTGGACTCTGTCAAATGCCTTTTCTGCGTCAATTGAGATGATCATGTGATTCTTTTCTTTCCTTTTACTTATGTGGTGGATTACGTTGATTGATTTTCTAATGTTGAACCATCCTTGCATACCTGGTATGAATCCTACTTGGTCGTGGTGTATTATTTTTTTGATATGATGCTGAATTCTGTTGGCTAGAATTTTGTTCAGAATTTTTGCATCAATATTCATGAGAGACATTGGTCTGTAATTTTCTTTTTTTGTGACATCTTTGCCTGGTTTTGGCATCAGCGTTATGCTGGCTTCATAGAATGAATTTGGAAGTGTTGCTTCCTCTTCTATGCTCTGAAATAGCTTGAGTAGTACTGGTACAAGTTCTTCTGTAAATGTTTTGTAGAATTCTCCTGTGAAGCCATCTGGGCCACGGCTTTTTTTGGTTGGGAGTTTTTTTTTTATTACTTTTTCAGTCTCTTCTCTTGTTATGGGTCTGTTCAGATTTTCAACATCACTTTGTTGTAGTTTGGGTAGGCCGTGTGTTTCTAGAAATTTATCCATTTCCTCTAGGTTTTCAAATTTGTTGGAGTATAGTTTTTCAGAATATTCTGCTATAATCCTTTTTATTTCAGTTGGGTCTGTTGTAATGTCTCCCATTTCATTTCTTATTTGGGTTATTTGTGTCCTCTGCTGTTTTCCTTTTGTCAGTGTGGCCAGTGGTTTGTCGATTTTGTTGATTCTTTCAAAGAATGAACTTTTGGTTTTGTTGATTTTTTCTATTGTTTTTCTGTTCTCTATTTCAGTTATTTCTCCTCTGATCTTTACTATTTCCTTTCTTCTGGTGGTTGTCGGCTTTTTTGCTGTTCTCTTTCTATTTGTTTGAGTTCTGTAGTTAATGTTTTGATTTTGTCCCTTTCTTTTTTGATTTGTGCATCTATTGCTATAAATTGTCCTCTGAGGACTGCCTTTCTGTGTCCCAAAGGTTTTGGTATGTTGTGTTTTCATTCTCATTTGATTCTAGGAATTTTTTGATTCCATCTCTGATTTCTTCTATTACCCAGTGATGTGTAAGCAGGGTATTATTCAGTTTCCATGTAGTTGATTTTTTTTCCTTGCTCTTTCTATTGTTAATTTCTACCTTGATGGCATTGTGGTCAGAGAAGATACTTTGAATTATCTCAACGTTTTGGATCTTGTTTGAGGATTGCTCTGTGGTCTAAGATGTGGTCTATTCTGGAGAACGTTCCATGTGCATTGGAAAAGAATATGTACTTTGCAGTGGTTGGATGGAGTGTTCTATGTATGTCTATGATGTCCAGTTGGCTGATTGTGACCTTTAGGTCTTCTGTATCCTTGCTGAGTTTCTTCTTAGTTGTTCTGTCCTTTACTGAGAGTGGTGTGTTGAAGTGTCCTACTATTATTGTGGTACTATCAGTTTCTCTTTTCAGTGTTGTTAGAGTTTGTTTTATGTATTTTGGAGCCGTGTAATTGGGTGCGTAGATGTTTATTATGGTTATGTCTTCATGATGGATCATCCCCTTAATTATTATATAGTGTCCTTCTGTGTCTTTTATGGTAGATTTTGTTTTAAAGTCTATTTTATCTGAGATTAGAATTGCTACTCCTGCTCTTTTTTGATAGTTGTTACCTTGATATATTTTTTTCCAAGCTTTGACTTTTAATAAATTCACATCTTTGTTTCTAAGGTGTGTCTCTTGTAGACAGCATGTTGATGGATCCTGTTTTTTTATCCATTCTGTCACTCTCCGTCTCTTTATGGGTGCATTGAGTCCATTTACATTCAGTGTAATTATTGATAGACGTGAGTTTGTTGCTGTCGTTTTGTAGTGCCTTTTTTTTTGTGGTGCTGAAGTTTTCTTTGTTCTTCTTACTCTCTTGTGCTGAGTTACTTTTGTTTGTGGATGTTTTCTTCATTTCTTTTGTTTTTGTAGGTTTTGTTTTTGCCGAGACTTTATGTTTTTCGTCTTTATTTTTATAAGTATGTTTGTTAACTTTCTTTGTGGTTACCATGCATTTTACCCTTATCTTTCTAAGTTTGAAGCAGTCTACCCTTACTTGGTATCACCTTGCCTTCCTCTCTGTTAGAAGGTTCTATACCTATGCTGTTTATTCCCTCTTTTATTGTTTTGATGTTGTTGTCATTTATTGATTAACTGCTCTGATTCCCTGTTGTATTTCTTTTGGTTTTGGATAGTCCTCGAGAGTTCATTTCCTAGATCGGTATCTGGCTTGTATGATCCTGTGTCCTAGGTTCTGCCTGTGAGCTGAAGCTGTTTGTCCTCAGAGCGAAGAACTCCCTTTACTAATTCTTGAAAATTTGGTTTGACTTTTACATATTCCCTTAGTTTCTGTTTATCTGGAAATGACCTAATTTCACCATCAAATCTGAACGAGAGTTTTGCAGGATATGTTATTCTTGGCTGACGATTTTTTTCTTTCAAGATTTTATATATGTCATCCCGTTGCCTTCTTGCCTGCATGGTTTCTGCCGAATAATCTGAGCTTAGTCTTATTGTTTCTCCTATGTATGTGACTTCTTCTTTTTCATGAGCTACTCTCAGGATTCTTTGTTTGTCTTTGGTTTTGGCGAGTGTGAATATGATATGCCTTGGTGATTTTCTTTTGGGATTTCTTCTATATGGGGTTCGTGGACCTTCTTGGATGGCCAGCTTTTCATCTTTCGTGATATTGGGGAAGTTTTCTGTCAGCAGTTCCTCAATGATCCTCTCTGTGTTTTCTGTTTTCTCCCCCTGTTCTGGAATTCCAATCACTCATGAATTTTTGCTTTTAATTGTGTCCCACATAACTCACAGGGTCTCTTCATTTTTCTTTGTTCTTTTTTCTGAGTTTTCCTGAAACAGAGTTGCATCCAAGTGTTTGTCTTCAGTTCTACTGATCCTGTCTTCCACAGTTTCAAGTCTGCTTCTCAGCCCTTCTATGACATCATCCATTTCTGAAATCTTGTTTTTTATCTTTTGGATTTCTAATTGTTGTTTTTGTATAATTTCTAGTTGTGAATTTATTTTGGCATTTTGTTCCTGCATCATCTTCCTGAATTCTTCCAATTTTTTGTCTGTGTTTTCCATGAATTTGTCTATTTTTTTCCTCATGTTTGTCAGCTTTTTGCCTCAGTTCTTGGAGAATTCTGAGTATTAGAAATTTGAATTCTCTATCAGGTACTTCTAGTACATTTTCTTGCACAGGAGAGTCATCTGGTGTTTTATTTTGGACTCCTACTTGAACCATCCTGTCCTGTTTTTGTAAATGTTTTGATATTGTCTGCTGTTTTCGGGGCATTCAGTAGTTATTTTTCTCGTTTATTGATTGTAGATTTGTTTGTTTTGTCCCTTTTTTTAAAAATAAATTTGACTATGTCTGAGCAGGCGGACTGTGTGTTCTTTGTTGTTTGCTCGTCTGTGCACTCAGTACTTTTCACCTCATTCTCCAACTGGCAGGGTCAGTCACTCAGGTATGGTACAGCAGGGCAGGTCTATCTGAAGAGGAGATACTGGGATGGGTTGTTTGTGGCACTTACTACAACCACCAGGGCAGGTCGGTAATCAGTGCAGGGCAGGTTCCAGTAGGCCATGTCTGTACTGCTTGGTGGTGTGATGTCAAGCGTACGGTGCAGGTAGGCAGGATGCAGCGGGGAGATTGTTATGTGTGGAGCAGTTGTTTTGTCTCCCGCTGGATGCTCCGTGAGGCTGCTTTCTCATACCCCCATCTGCTGGTCTCCGATAGGAGTCCAAGTTGGTGGATCCGCACTGCATTAGCTGGTAGGGGACATCTGCATTAATCTCTCCTCGGTCTTCATTCTCTGTCAGTTTTCTCACGCCATTTGGTGCTTGGCTGAGTTCTTTATCTCTTCATTTTATGTTTTAGGGTTTCAGGATTGCTGTATTCTCCGTTTGGCTTAATTTTTCGGATCTTTGCTGTGGAGGGATGGCGTGGTGCTTCTGCCTAGAGCGCCATTTTAGTGACTAATTTTTAATGCTACAAAAATTATTTTACACTCAAAGCATATAAAATCTGTATGTTCATTAATCTATGGCTCAGGCTTGAGGAAGACTGAGATTTGGGGTTTTGCTGCTGTTCATGAAGCCCTCCCGTTGTCTTAGCTTTCAATCACTGCTAATAACACACAACCTTGTCAAGAATGTTATGCTAGGTATTAGCACTAAGAGTTCTATGCCTGGACTTTAATTCAGTTCTTTCTGCAGCTTTATTTCAATCTGCAACATGAAGAAGCTCTGTATGTTAGGTGTAGTGTTGTTGATACCTTTCATATTTTTTTCCTGCACTTTCTCCTCTCAGTGTGCACTTTGCTTCTATTTTATGCCTTCTAGGTCAGGCACATTTATTAAACTTTCATGTGGTTTAATCCCCTGGGTCCCTAATAACATTGCTACTTGGGGACTCACATGGCATCTGACCATTTCATTGAGTTCAGGTGGAGAAGAGAAAAATTTTTGTCTGAGATGAGACACAAACAGAAAGAAAGAGAATATTTCAGGTCAGTCAGAGGTTACAGTAAGGTAAGGTGAGGAGAATCCTGCTCAAATGTTTCTATTTCCTCTGAGGAACACAGAGAAGTATTATGACTTATGGTGAAGACCTGGGAAAGCAAGCATAAAAGGGGTCATAATATCTTAGCACAGCTGCCACAGGGAATGTGAAGGGGCTGAGTAGGGACAAGGTAAACCATAATAAAGGACCCTTAAGCCCCTAGACCCATAGCAACTGTGCATGTTTGCAATAACGTCCAGGACATAAGTTCAGAATGATGCTGCTAAAGCCACCTCTAGGCTACCAATGCTTAAATATCTCCAGATTTCAATTTTCGGGGTTAAAAAAGTGCCATTTTTCTCTTTTGCATTTTTCTATTAAGTTATATAAGTGTAGTCTAGTGTAGTGGCACAGTAGTTATATATGTGTAGTCTAGTGTGGTGGCTGCTAACCTAAAGGTTGGCAGTTCGAATCCACCAGCCACTCCTTGGAAACCCTATGGGGCAGTTTTACTCTGTCCTATAGGGTTGCTGTGAGTCAGAATCAGCTTGACAGCAATGGGTTTAGTTTTTTGGTTTTCTGGCGGCACATTGTTAAATGCTCAGCTACTAACTGAAAAGTCAGTAGTTCAAATTCCGCAGGAGATATGACCTGGCAATCTGTTCCCATAAAGATTTCAGCCTAGGAAACCCTACTGGGCAATTCTATTCTGTCCCATAGGGTCAGTATGAGTTGGAATCTACTCAATGGCATACAACAACAAGATTATTTTTCCCGTAAGACTATAAAAAACTTCGTTAATTTTAAATTTTAAAATAATGTGAAATAAATAATGGCATATCAATGTAACTGAACATTATATATGCTAAAGGAATAAAATAGGACGATATATGCTTTGATTTTTTAAGTATGTACTTACTGAGTCCCTGGGTGGTGCAAAAAATTAAGTGCTTGATTACTAACTGAAAGGTTGATGGTCCAAATCCAACCAGATATGCCTCAGAAGAAAGACCTGGCAATCTACTTCCAAGAGATCATAGTGATTTTAAAAACCCTGTGGAGCACAGTTCTACTCTGATACACATGGGGTTGCCATGAGTCAGAATCTACTCAACAGAAACTGATTTTACATGTACTTACATAAGAAGATTTCCAGTCAGTTGTTGTTGAGTTGTCTCCGACTCATGGCAATTCCATGTGTATCAGAGTAGAACTGTGCTCCCTAGGGTTTTCAATGGCTGATTTTTTGGAGGTAGATCACCAGGCTTGTCTTCCAAAGTGCCTCCGGGTAGACTTGAACTCCAACTTTTCGGTTAGCAGGCGAGCGCATTAACCATTTTTACCTCCCAGGAACTTCACAGAGACATTAAATCAAATTACAAAATATATGTATAATGTGATCCCATTGTTATAAATGGGCTGTGGTTAAAACACACTGCTGAAATGTTAATTATCTGTAGGCATTAGATAAAAGTTTGCAATGTCAAGCTTTAGAAATTGAACATGGCTTCGAAACAGCATGTACCTTTGTTTCTGTGGCTGAATGCCTAACTTCACATGAAAGATATATGATAAGGTGGGAGGTTGCCCATCTAAACTGTATCATGTATCAGCAGAACTCTCGACAGAGCCATTTGACAGTTTGTGGAGTGCAGCTTAGAGATCTGGCTAGAGTAGGTCAGAACCTTACTGGAAAAAAATCATGTTTTACTAGAAAAAGGAGGAGCCTCCAAGTTCTCAGTATTAGTGAACGCTTGTGGCACAAGGAAGAGGGAGGCTTCATTGGTTACTTTGGGGATCATAGCTGAGTAGTGCGCTTGGTGTCTGAAACTTCAGTGTTCACTCGAGACCTGCGAGTAGTGCAGGTGTGACTCATCCCTCTGAGGTTAGTGGCCACACTCCAATTCATGGCAACACCGCGTGTATCAAGGTAGAACTGTGCTCCATAGCATTCTCAATGGCTGAGTTTTTGGAGGTAGATTACCAGGCCTTTCTTCTAAGGCATCGCTGGGTGAACTCAGACCTCCAATCTTTAGGTTAGTAGCTGAGCGTGTTAACTTTTTCACCACCCAGGGACTCCAAGAAGTAGGAACCCCATCTCAGGCATTGTTTACAGCCAGCCCAGGGCTTGGGGTGGGGGCCCACAGCCTTACTTTGCTTCTAGGATGGTGATTTTTGTCAACAACAAAACCCCTGAGCTTATCTGGGTAGCAAATCCTCAAAATCTTGTATACAGTATACAAAATCTTGAACACAGTATAGGACAGGTTCAGAAATAAATCAGGGCACTTTTGTTTCCAGATATGGTGGGCAATTCATGTCATCCCTCTCGCTGAGCTTAACTAGAGAATAGATAGAATATATATGAAAAGTCTCCTTAAAGGAATTTAAGAGATTTTAAAAATCAAAAACAAAACAAACAATCAAGACACTAACGATAAGTTACCAGACCATGGACACATCAAGAGGCTCCCTAGCCCTTTAAAAAGGATAACTGTAGAGATGTTAGATTAAATACAAGATGCCCAGGCAAATTTGAATTTCAGATAAACAATGAATAATTTTTTAGTGTAAGTATGTATCATGCAGCATTTGGTTTAACGTGGGTGAATGAAAAGCTAACATCTGGTTAACAAAATAAAAATCAAAACAGTAAAATGTGGATATGATTTATTGATAAGTAAGCTATTATTTTGTGATAGACTAATACTTTGATACTAATAATTTGTGACAACAACTACATGCTTTGTTCTCTCCTAGCAGGAAAGGAAAAACATTTTCAAAGCTTGAAAAGAAGATGGCTGAGTTTGACAGAAAGGAGGGAGAATTGTGGGATAAAAGGGATAGGTTAATGGGTTGCTCTTTCCTTCCTTCCATTCCCCTAACACACACACACTGGGAGTGGGAGAGAGAAGAAAACTAGACTTCTCATTGTCATTTGGGAAGATCTAAGAGAAAGAAAATTGTATAACTCTCCAGGTGGGAATCTAATTGAAGTACTGATGTGTGAAAGAGCAGAAGAAATGGCTGTGTGGCATGGAGACAGGAGGAGGAAGAGATGGAAGAGAGTTTCCTCTGGCTTCCACAAGGAGTGGAGAAAGCCAGCTTGTCCCTGAGTAGGGTGTAGAAGTGGAGTTCCTGGATGGTACAAACAGTTAATGCACTTGGCTGCTAACTGAAACTTTTGAGAATCGAGTCCACCCAGAGGCACCTCAGAAGAAAGGCCTGGTGATTTACTTCCAAAACATCAGCCATCAAAAAGCCTATAGAGCATAGCTGTACTTTGACACACATAGGGTCATATTTTGGAAATGAACTGATGGCAACTGGTTTTGGTGTAGAAGTGGCAGAGAGGAAGACCAGGAGCCAGCCAAGAATTTACAGTAGTATAAAAAGAACACCATTGCCATCGAGTCGATTCTGACTCACAGCAACCCTATAGAACAGAGTAGAACTGCCATATAAGGTTTCCAAGGAGCAGCTGGTGGATTGAAACTGCTAACCTTTTTGTTAGCAGCCGTAGCAATTCACCAGTGTGTGACCAGAGCACTGCAGTAGTGTAGGGTGAGGGAAAAATGACCACTAGGTAGTAATAATGAGGAGTGCACAGTCCACATCAAGAACAGTCAGCATATGTAATAGAAATCCCCATGAAGCCCTACTCCCAGGACCACCAGTTGAGATGAAAGCTAAGGAAGCTCTGGAAGTGCGAGAATAGATGGCAAGGGCATATAATCAGGGTCCTTTTGCTTAACACTGGCCCAAACCAAAAATGGTCTCCTTCTTCCTACTAACCCTATTGGACAGCAGGTTTGAAAACTCGTAAGAACAAGTCAGAGAGCAAGTGGAAGTAGAGGAAACACCTGGGAATGAGTATTAAACTAGGATGTGACTAGTTTATGATAAATATAAATCAATCAAGAAATCAGTGTATTGTGATGAGAGTAAAATGTTCACTTTAGGTAGGTTTCAGAGCCAGGTATGGATTATGAAAATGAAGAGAGCTTGATTATAAATTTTATACTTATCATATTAGTATATGAATAGAAAGAAAACCTGAAGAAAAATTATACGGAATTGCTAAGGGTGATTTGGGGCTGGAGTGGGGGAAACAGAATGGAGATGTGGGATTGTAGCAATATTCCCTTAGTAATTACATATTTCTGAATTGTTTTCATTTTGTATAATAAGAATAATTTCCTTTGTAGTGAGAAATAAATGCTCCCAGACACAGTAAAGATTAACACCAACATGAGAAAATGGCGAAGCATACACCGTCAGGACCTTCCTGTCCCTTTCAAGCTTTTACTGGGGCATTGAACAGGTAGGCTAAGCCCAGCCAAGAACTGGAAAACTTGGAGGAGATTCCCAAATGTTACATCTGAGGCCTCAGATAATTTAAGGAGAAAATGCAAGTCTATGGCACGACTGTTTTCAGTGCTGAGAGGACTGAAGACCCAGAAGTTTACACGTGACTCTGCCTCTCTGGCAAAACCGCTGACTCATGGCTAACTTGGAGTGCCTCAACCACCACAAGAAAAAGAACTGACCTCTCCTCTTGCTACTTGTATCCTCAGAAGAAACACTCTTCCTGTTGAGGGAAATGAACAGGCACGGAGGAACTGCTGCTTCTTTTCCATATAACTTGGAAAGAACAGTTCTCTATACTGGAGAGTTCTCTCCCCTCAACCCCCCCTAAGCTTCAGTAGAGGAGACTTGATCCAGCCCTATTACCTCCCATCTTCTGGTGAAGACAACCTTATCTTTCCTTCCCTACCAATCCACCACAGCTGGGGTGAAAGCTTATGCCGAGAAGAACCTCTCTTTCTAACAGGATCTGTCAAAGAAAGCTCAGGAAAGAGACAAAGCTGAAAATCTGAAACAGGTGGCTCCAGTTGGGGAGGTTGCTCAAATAAAAGAGAAAAATAGAATCGATACAGCTGAAAACTCGGTTTTTAATCAGAAGACTAAATAAAGGAACTAATCTTTCAACACAAAGAAGGAATACTAAGAAATGTAAATCATAACTGAAAAGATGAGAGACATGGAGGATAGCCCTAGGAGAAATGATATGCAGATTATCAACATTCTAGAAAGAGAAAAAGGAGAAGATGTAGGTGGAATCAATAATCAAAGCAATAATCTTCAGCCTCCTGATTTGAAAAAAGATCAAAAGGGTTTACCAAGCACCAGGTTGAAATGATGAAAAAGACACACATCTAAACATATCTTTGTGAAATTTCTGGTCTCCATGGATAGAGAAAAATACACATTTTCAGATAAAATAGTTCATATATCAAAAAAAAAAAAGGAATCAGTTTGACTTCCTATATGCCATACTAAAAACGAGGGAAATAGTGTTTATTCACTTTTGAGGGAGAAAGAACTGTGACATAAAAATTCTACTCCTCAAAAATGTTATTCAAATGATGACAAAAGAAGGAAATTTTTTTGATATATAGGAATTAAAAGTATACTATTCATGTTCCCTTTCAAAGTTACTTAAGGATGTACTTTGGGTGGATTAACCAGTAGCATGGTATGCACCAGCATGCATTGATCAAGGTGCCTATAGTCTTAATTGTATTTACTTGCTAATCTGTGATGAATAATTTCAGATGGGTTTCACCAGAGGTTTGCTGTGGTGGGGGACAGGTGAAATTGTGCCCTGCAGATTGGTAGGAAGGCACAATTGGGCCCCTGTGTACCTTGCTTATTCGGTAATCCGGCCCTGGATATACTTCAGCATAAATCATAGTAAAATTGAATAGTGATCTAAGACAAGGGAAAATAAAAAATACAATTAACAATAGTGAGCAATGAACCTAGTAAAATATGTAGTTAATCCTACTGGTTAAGAATATAGTCCTTGCAAATTATAATATCAGTGTTAAATCAGTACACAAGAAGGGGAGAGACATACTCTTAAGAAAAAACTGAAAAATGATATGGAATTAATTTCTTAGTTCAGCAAAATCTAGGATTTGGAAGTGGTGGAAAGAAAGTAGGAGAATAAAATATTCAAAAGTTCTGTCTGTGGAGAATGGTTAAATTACCATTTTAGTAAAATAGCAGAGAATTATAGTTTTTTATATATATATATATTTTATTGTACTTCAGGTGAAGGTTTACAGAACAAATAGCTTCTCGTTAAACAGTAGTACACATATTGTTTTATGACATTGGTTAACAACCCCACGACATGTCAACCTTCTCCCTTCTCAACCTTTTTTTTTTTTTTTTGTGAAAATATACATAGCCAAAGATACACCATTTCAAAAACTTCTACATGCACAGTTCAGTGACATTGACTACGCTCTTCCAATTGTGCTGCTATTCTCACTTTAGATGAATGTTTACAGAACAAAATAGTTTCTCATTAAACAGTTAGTATAGATGTTGCCCTATGACAATGGTTAACAACCTCACTACACATCAACACTGCTGTTGCTCAATCTTGGGTTCCCTATCACCAGCTTTCCTGTCCCCTTCTCCCTTCTAGCCCTTGTCCCTGGACTACTGTGCCTCATTACTCCTGTTTTGTTTTATGGGGCTGTCCAGTCCCTGGCTGAATGGTGAACCTCAGAAGTGACTTCACCGCTGAGCTAAAAGGATGTCTGGGGGACATACTCTTGGGGTTTCTCCAGTCTCCTTTAGGCCAGTAAATCTGGTCTTTTTTTGTGTGTGTTAGAATTTTGTTCTACATCCTTCTCCAGCTCTGTCCAGAACCCTCTGTTGTGATCCTGGTCAGAGCAGTCACTGGTGGTAGCCAGGCACCATCTAGCTGTACTGGACTCAGTCTGGTAGAGGCCTTGGTAGCTGTGGTCCATTAGTCCTTTGGACTAATCTTTTCCTTGTATCCTGTTTTCTTCATTCTCCTTTGCTCCTGAAGGGATGAGACCAGTGGAGTGTCTTAGATGTTTGCTCACAGGCATTTAAGACCCCAGACACTACTCACCAGGATAGAATGTAGAACATTGTCTTCATAAACTGTTTTATGCCAATTGAGCTAGATGTTCCCTGCGACCATGGTCCCCACAGCCCTCCACCCAGCAGTTCAGTCCCTGAGGGAGTTTGGATATGTCTAGGGAGCTTCCAGGACCTTTCCTTGTACAAGTTGTTCTGATTTTCCCAGTATTGTGTACTGTCTCACCCTTCACCCAAGATACCACTTATCTATTGCCTATTTAGTATTTCCCCCCACTCCTCCCATCCCTGGTAACCAACAAAGATTGTTACATTTTGTGTGTGAACT
Source organism: Dugong dugon (assembly GCA_030035585.1). NCBI lineage: Eukaryota > Metazoa > Chordata > Mammalia > Sirenia > Dugongidae > Dugong > Dugong dugon. The sequence goes on along the minus strand of CM057480.1, from coordinate 47,648,497 downwards.
TTTTCATGGGTTTTTACAATAGAGGTCTCATACAATATTTGTGACTTTTGTGATTGACTTATTTCACTCAGCATAATGTCCTCCAGTTTCATCCATGTTATGAGATGCTTCACAGATTCATTGTTGTTCTTTCTCGTTGCATAGTACTCCATTGTGTGTATGTACCATAGTTCGTGTATCCATTCATCTGTTGATGGACATCGAGGTTGTTTCCATCGTTTTGCTATTGTGAACAACGCTGCCATGAACATAGGTGTGCATATGTCTATTCGAGTGATGACTATTTCTCTAGGATATATTCCCAGGAGTGGGATTGCTGGCTCTAATGGTATGTCTATTTCTAGCTTTCTGAGGAAGAGCCATATCATTTTCCAAAATGGTTGTATCATTTTGCATTCCCACCAGCAGTGCATAAGAGTTCCGATCTCCTCGCAGCCCCTCCAACGTTTGTTATTTCCAGTGTTTATGATTCATGCCAGTAATGCCGGGGTGAGATGGTATCTCGTTGTGGTTTTAATTTGCATTTCTCTAATGGCTAGTGATCGCGAGCATTTCCTCATGTGTCTGTTGGCCATTTGAATGTCTTCTTTGGTGAAGTGTCTGTTCATTTCCTTTGCCCATTTTTTAATAGGATTATTTGTCTTTTTGTTGTAGAGGTGTTGGATTTTCTTGTAGATTATGGAGATTAGACCTCTGTCTGACTTGTACTGTCCAAAATTTTTTCCCAGTCTGTAGGTTCTCTTTTCACTCTTTTGGTGAAGTCTTTTGAAGAGCATAGGTGTTTGATTTTTAGATGATCCCAGTTATCTAGCTTATCTGTTGGCTTTTGTGCGTTGATGGTTATGGTTTGTATCCTGTTAATGCCATCTTTAAGGCCTGAAGTGTTGGTCCTATTTTTTCTTCTATGAACTGTATAGTTTTTGGCTTTATATTTAGGTCTTTGATCCATTTTGAATTAGTTTTTGTATATGGTGTGAGGTATGGGTTCTGCTTCATTTTTTTGCAGATGGATATCCAGTTTTTGCCAGCAAAAAGACTGTCATTTCCCCGTTTGATGGAGTTTGGGCCCTTGTGGAAGATCAGGTGAACTTAGGTGGATGGCTTTACATCTGGGTTCTCAATTCTGTTCCACTGGTCAATGTATCTGTCGTTGTACCAGTTCCAGGCTGTTCTGACTACCGTATCTGGATAGTAGGTTCTGAGGTCAGGTAGTGTGAGTCCTCCAACTTTATTCTTCTTCTTCAGTAGTGCTTTCCTTATTCGGGGCTTCTTCCCTTTCCATATAAAGTTAATGATTAGTTTTTCCATCTCTTTGAAGAATGTTGTTGGTATTTGGATCAGGATTGCATTGTATTTGTAAATTGCTTTGGGTAGAATTGTCATTTTCACAATGTTGAGTCTACCTACCCATGAGCATGGTATGTTTTTCCATTTATGTAGATCCCTTTGGGTTTCATGCAGTAGTGCTTTGTAGTTTTCTTTGTATAGGTCTTTTACATCCCTGGTTAGATTTCTTCCTAAGTATTTTATTTATTTAGGGGCTATTATAAATGGTATTGTTTTCCTAATTTTTTTCATTGTTCTCTTTATTGGTGTATAGGAATCCAACTGATTTTCGTATGTTTATTTTGTATCCTGCTACTCTGCTGAATCTTTCCAGTAGATTTTTCATGGGGTTTTCTATGTATAGTATCATATCATCTGCAAACAGGGACAGTTAAACTTCTTCATTACCAATTTGGATGCCCTTTATTTCTTTTTCTTTCCTTATTGCTCTAGCTAGAACTTCCAGCACAACGTTAAATAGGAGTGGTGATAAAGGGCATCCTTGTCTTCTTCCTGTTTTCAAGGGGAATGTTTTCAGCCTCTCTCCATTAAGAATGATGTTGGCTGTTTGTTTTGCATAGACGCCCTTTATTATGTTGAGAAGTTTCCCTTCTATACCTATTTTATTGAGAGTTTTTATCAGGAATGTGTTGGACTTTGTTGAATGCCTTCCTGCATCAATTGAGATGATCTTGTGGTTCTTTTCTTTCCTTTTATTTATGTTGTGGATTATGTTGACTGATTTCCTAATGATGAACCATCCTTGCATACCTTGTATGACTCCTACTTGGTCATGGTGTATTATTTTTTTGATACGATGCTGAATTCTATTGGCTAGATTTTGTTGAGAATTTTTGCATCTATATTCATGAGAGATATTGTCTGTAATGTTCTTTTTTTGTGGCGTCTTTGCCTGGTTTTGGTGTCAGGCTTATGCTGGCTTCATAGAATGAATTTTGAAGCATTGCTTCCTTTTCTATCCTATGAAATAGCTTGAGTAGTACCGGTCCAAGCTCTTCTCTGAATGCTCTGTAGAATTCTCTAGTGAAGCCATCTGGGCCAGGGCTTTTTTTTTGTTGTTGTTGTTGGGATTTTTTTTATTACCTTTTCAATCTCTTCTCTTGTTATGGGTCTGTTCAGATTTTCAGCATCACTTTGTTGTAGTTTGGGTAGGTAGTGTGTTTCAACAAATTTATCCATTTCCTTTAGGTTTTCAAATTTGTTGGGATATAGTTTTTCAGAATATTCTGTTATGATCCTTTCTATTTCAGTTGGGTCTGTTGTAATGTTGCCCATTTAATTTGTTATTTGGGTTATTTGCGTCCTGTCCTGTTTTTCTTTTGTCAGTCTGGCCAGTGGTTTGTTGATTTTGTTGATTCTTTCAAAGAACCAACTTTCGGTTTTGTTGATTCTTTCTACTGTTTATCTGTTCTCTATTTCATTTATTTCTGCTCTGATCTTTATTATGTCCTTTCTTCTGGTGGCTGTGGGCTGTTTTTTGGTTCTCTTTCTATTTGTTTGAGTTGTGTGGTTAATGTTTTGATTTTGTCCCTTTCTTAATTTTTGATGTGTGCATCTATTGCTATAAATTGTCTTCTGGGCATTGCCTTTGCTGTGTCCCAAAGGTTTTGGTATGATGTGTTTTCATTCTCATTTGATTTTAGGAATTTTTTGATTCCATCTCTGATTTCTTCTATTACCCAGTGGTTTGTAAGCAGGGTGTTATTCAGTTTCCATGTAATTTATTTTTTTCCTTTGCTCTTTCTGTTGTTAATTTCTACCTTGATGGCATTGTGGTCAGAGGAGATACTTTGTATTAACTCAACATTTTGGATCTTGTTAATGATTGCTGTGTGGCCTAAGATGTGGTCTATTGTGGAGAACATTCCATGTGCGTTGGAAAAGAATGTGTACTTTGCAGCAGTTGGATGGAGTGTTCTATATATGTCTATGAGGTCAAGTTGGCTGACTGTGCCCTTTAGGTCTTCTGTATCTTTGCTGAGTTTTTTTTAAGATGTTCTGTCCTTTGCTGAGAGTGATATGTTGAAGTCTCCTACTATTATTGTGGAACTGTGAATTTCTCTTTTCAGTGTTGTTAGAGTTTGTTTTATGTATTTTGAAGCCCTGCCATTGGGTGTGGAGATGTTTATTATGGTTATGTCTTCATGATGGATCATCCCCTTAATCATTATCTAGTGTCCTTCTTTGTCTTTTATGGTGGATTTTGTTTTAAAGTCTATTTTATCTGAGATTAGTATTGCCACTCCTGCTCTTTTTTGGTAGTTATTAGCTTGGTATGTTTTTTTCCAACCTTTGATTTTTAATAAATTCGTCTTTGTTTCTAAGGTGTGTCTCTTGTAGACAGCATATTGATGGATCCTGTTTTTTTATCCATTCTGTCACTCTCCGTCTCTTTATGGGTGCATTGAGTCCATTTACGTTCAGTGTAATTATTGATAGATGTGAGTTTATTGCTGTCATTTTATAGTGGTTTTTTTGTGGTGCTGAAGTTTTCTTTGCTCTTCTTACTCTCCTGTGCCGAATTCCCTTTGTTGGTGGATTTTTTTTTTCATTTCTTTTGTTTTTGTACATTTTGTTTTTACTGAGACTTTATGTTTTTCCTCTTTATTTTTATGAGTATGTTTGTTAACTTTCTTTGTGCTTACCATGAAATTTACACTTATCTTTCTAAGTTCGAAGCAGTCTATTATTACTTGGTATCGCCTTGCCTTCCTCTCCATTAGAAGGTTCTATACCCTCACCATTTATTCCCTTTTTTATTGTTGTGATGTGGTTGTCATTTACAGATTAACTACTCTGATTCCCTGTTGTATTTCTTTTCATTTTGGATAGTCCTTGAGAGTTCATTTCCTAGATTGGTATCTGGCTGGTACGATCCTTTGTCCTAGATTCAGCCCGTGAGCTGAAGTTGTTTATTCTCAGATCAAAGAACTCCCTTTAATCATTTTTTTAAGTTTGGTTTGGTGTTTACATATTCCCTTAATTTCTGTCTCCCAAGAAGTGTCCTAATTTCACCATCATATTGGAACAAGAGTTTTGCAGGATATGTTATTCTACCTGGGCCCAGACTGGGAGACAACTCATACCTATGAGCACCCTTGAGTTTGCATTCCAAAATCAATCAAACCCATTGCCATTGAACCAATTGCGATTCGTAGCAACCCTATAGAATGGGGTAGAACTGCCCCATAGGTTTCCAAGGCTGTAATATTTACAGAAACCAACTGCCACGTCTTTCTCCTGTGGGGCTGTTCGTGGGTTCAAACTTCTGACCTTTTGGTTAACAGCTGAGTGCTTTAACCGGTGTGCCACCAGTGCTATTTGACTTTGCATTACTTGTGAGCATTTCATACCTTAAGTCTCTGAAACTATCCAGTCCAAGCTACAGCTTAGCTAAGATTTCATTGGTAACATCCCTTTAAGACAAAATTGTCACATCATAGATCCTTAAATTAGTAGAGCTATAAAGTCCTCAGGGCATATTTTGGTCCCCTCTATAGATAAAGAAAATGAGGCCCAGAGACCACTTGTCCAAAGTAACCATAGCTTTTATTATTCCCCAACAATTCCTCAGAACAGCATGTAAGAAAAAAGATAAGTTTCAGCTGTTGTGAAATTTACCATTTGTAGTCAAATCAACAATGAATTTCATTAAAATTGAAATCTCTGTTTAAAAAAATGAGATGATGAGCTAGCAAATAGAGAAACATTACTACTTCCAAATTATTGGTGGGGGATTATAAAATTGAAATACAAAACAAAATAAACAGCACAAAAACAACTTGTTTAAATCTGTTACACTAGAAAAACCTAAGATAAGAAAAAGCTAAATGAAAAATTAACATAAAATTAGATGGGAATGAGAGCAAACATATCACTTTTCACAATTAATGTAAACAGATTGAATTCTCCAATGCTATGGATTGAGTTGTATCCCCAAAATATGAGTTGAAACACTAACCCCTGTGCCTATAAATATACCATTTGGATATAGGATGTTCCTTTTTTATGTTAATGAGGTCATATCAGTATAGGGTGGGTCCTAAACCTAATCACTTTTGAGTTATAAAAAGAGTAGTATACACACAGAGAAACACAGAGGGAAGATGAAGACAGTCAAAGGAAACAAGACACCTACTGTATTTTTACACTAATAACATATACCTTCTACGTTTGTTTGCCAACCATGCGTGCCCTCCCCCGCTAGGTATTTTCATAGGTGTGCTATGCTAATGTTTTTTATAGTAACATGTCAAAAAAAATAGCATAGGGTCGGGCGGGGGCAAGATGGCGCTCTAGACAGAAGCACCATGCCGTCCCTCCACAGCAAAGATCCGAAAAACTAAGCCTAACAGAAAATCAACAATCCTGAAACCCTAGAACACCAAATGAAGAGATAAAGAACTCAGCCAAACACCAAACGGAGTGAGAATACTAAAAGAGAATGGAGAGCGAGGAGAGACTCGTGCAGAGATTCCTTACCAGCTAACGCAGCGTGGATCCACCATCTTGGATTCCTATCGGAGACCAGCGAATGGGACAGCAGCCTCGCAGAGCCTCCAGTGGGAGATAGAATGACTGGTAAACTGCGGTGCATGCTTTCCCACCCCCCAGCCCTCTCCTCCTCGGCTGGAGCTCCCCTGCTTTTCGTGGCCAGGGTCCCTGGGCTAGGAGGCACCGGTGCTCGGAATCCATGCGCCCGGGCTGGTGGCTTTCTGAGAGCCTTTTGCTGGCTGCTGGCGAAGCTTTTTCTGCAGCCTCCCCCTCCTTTTGCCTGGGTGCCTGGTTCCGAGCACCGTCTTTGCTCTCTCCTGCGGGGCTGTGGGGCTGCGTTCAGGCGTGTGGCTGCTTCGAGGTCTGGGCTGCCGCGCTGGTGAGATCCCGGGGCCCTTGTTCGTTTGCCCCTCTGCTTCCCGTGGCCACGGTCTCTTAACCCCGAGACTGTCGGCTGCTTGGAATTCGCGCCCCTGAGTGGGGGCTCTTTGGGCCCTATTTGTTGGCTGTTGGTGTGGCATTTTCTGCTTCTTCTGGTTTCTCGCTTGCCTCTCGCTGCCTCCACTTCCTTTTACTCGGGTGCCTGGTTCCGAGCGCCGTCTTTGCTCTCTCCGGCAGGGCTGTGGGGCTGCGTTCAGGCGTGTGGCTGCTTCCAGGTCTGGGCTGCCACGCTGGTGAGATCCCGGGGCCTTTGTTCGTTCGCCCCTCTGCTTCCCGTGGCCACGGTCTCTTAACCCCAAGACTGCCGGCTGCTTGGAATTCACGCCCCTGAGTGGGGGCTCTCTGGGTCCCATTTGTTGGCACTGACTGCTGCTGTTGCTTTTTTTTTTTTTTTTTTTAATTTTATTTTTCTTCCTTTTTGATTAGTTTTGTCATCTTTTCCCTCTTTTTCCCTTTTGTCTTTCTTCATTGCTTAATTTCTCGTCTCTCTATCTCTTCTTTCTCTTTCTGATCCCTGAATACCAGGCGATGTATGCCTCTGTACCTTCTGGCCAGGCTGTGCTGTGAAAACTGAGACCGACTCCCCCAGACCTCATAGCTGCATCGGTGGGATCTCTGGGAACTTTGCAGTTCTTTAACTTTTCTTATCTTTATTTGTTCATTCTTTCCTTTTCTTTCTCTTCCCCCTTCTGGTTTCCTCCATCCCATAGTCTTTCATCTGTACATTCCAACGACAAGCTCCCCAGCATTCTTTTATGTTTGTATGCTTTTTGCTCCTGCTCCTCTCTCCTCTCTCCCATATCCAGCTTAGCTTCACACATAACCATCTTCCCGCTGCACCCTACCTACCTGCACCGTGCACTTGACATCACACCACCAAGCTGTGCAGGCACGCCCTATTGGAACCTGCCCAGCACTGACTACCGACCATCCTGGTGGCTGCGGTGAGTGTCACAAACAACCTGTACCAGTGGCTCCTCTTCAGCTAGATCTGCCCAGCTGTACCACAAGGACGAAACAAACAAACAAAAAAATCTACAATCAATAAACGAGAGAAATATCTACTGAATGCCCTGAAAACAGCAAACAATATCAAAACATTTACAAAAACAAGACAAGATGGCTCCAATAGGCATCCAAATTAAAACACCAGATAACTCTCCTGTGGAAGAAAATGCACTAGAAGTACCTGATAGGGAACTCAAATTACTAATACTCAGAATTTTCCAAGAACTGAGGCAAAAAGCTGACAAACATGAGGAAAAAATAGACAAATTTATGGAAAATACAGACAACAAATTGGAAGAATTCAGGAAGATGATGCAGGAACAAAATGCCAAAATAAATTCACAACTCGAAATTATACAAAAACAACAATTAGAAATCCAAAAGATAAACAACAAGATTTCAGAAATGGACGGTGTCATTGAAGGGCTGAGAAGTAGATTTGAAACCATGGAAGACAGGATCAGTGGAACTGAAGACAAACACTTGGATACAACTCTGTTTCAGGAAAACTCAGAAAAAAGAACAAAGAAAAATGAAGAGACCCTGAGAGTTACGTGGGACACAATTAAAAGCAAAAACTTACGAGTGATTGGCATACCAGAACAGGGGGAGAAAACAGAAAACACAGAGAGGATCATTGACGAACTGCTGACAGAAAACTTTCCCAATATCATGAAAAACAAAAAGCTGGCCATCCAAGAAGCTCAACGAACCCCATATAGAAGAGACCCCAAAAGAAAATCACCAAGACATATCATATTCACACTCGCTAAAACTAAAGACAAACAAAGAATCCTGAGAGCAGCTCGTGAAAAAGAAGAAGTCACATACATAGGAGAAACAATAAGACTAAGCTCAGATTATTCGGCAGAAACCATGCAGGCAAGAAGGCAATGGGATGACATATATAAAATCTTGAAAGAAAAAAATTGTCAGCCAAGAATAATATATCCTGCAAAACTCTCATTCAAATTTGATGGTGAAATTAGGTCATTTCCAGATAAACAGAAACTAAAGGAATATGCAAAAGTCAAATCAAACTTACAAGAATTATTAAAGGGAGTTCTTCCATCTGAGGAAAAACAGCTTCAGCCCTCAGGCAGGACCTAGGACCTAGGACACAGGTTCATATGAACCAGATACCATTCGAGGAACTGAACTACAGAGGACTTTCCAAAAACAAAAGAAATACAACAGGGAATCAGAGAAATCAATCAAAGGATGACAACAACATCAAAACAATGAAAGAGGGAACAAACGGCATAGGTATAGAACCTTCTAAAGGAGAGGAAGGCAAGGCGATACCAAGTAAGTGTAGACGGCTTCAAAATTGTAAAGATAAGGGTAAAATTCATGGTAACCACAAAGAAAGTTAACAAACCAACTCATAAAAATAAAGACGAAAAACATAAAGTCTCAACAAAAACAAAACCTACAAAAACAAAAGAAATGAACACAAAATCCACAAACAAAAGTAACTCAGCACAAGAGAGTAAGAAGAACAAAGAAAACTTCAGCACCACAAAAAAAAAGCACTACAAACTGACAACAAAAAACTCACATCTATCAATAATTACACTGAACGTAAATGGACTCAATGCACCCATAAAGAGATGGAGAGTGGCAGAATGGATAAGAAAACAGGATCCATCAATTTGCTGTCTACAAGAGACACACCTTAGAAACAAAGATGTGAATTTATTAAAAATCAAAGGTTGGAAAAAAATATATCAAGCTAACAACTGTCAAAAAAGAGCAGGAGTGGCAATTCTAATCTCAGATAAAATAGACTTTAAAACAAAATCTCCCATAAAAGACACAGAAGGACACTAGATAATGATTAAGGGGATGATCCATCATGAAGACATAACCATAATAAATATCTATGCACCCAATGACAGGGCTCCAAAATACATAAAAAAAACTCTAACAGCACTGAAAAGAGAAATTGACAGTTCCACAATGATAGTAGGAGACTTCAACACACCACTCTCAGTAAAGGACAGAACAACTAAAAAGAAACTCAGTAAAGATACAGAAGACCTAAAGGACACAATCAGCCAACTGGACCTCATAGACATATATAGAACAATCCATCCAACTGCTGCAAAGTACACATTCTTTTCCAATGGACATGGAACGTTCTCCAGAATAGACCACATCTTAGGCCACAGAGAAATCCTCAACAAAATCCAAAATGATGAGATAATTCACAGTACCTTCTCTGACCACAATGCCATCAAGGTAGAAATTAACACCAGAAAGAGCAAGGAAAAAAAATCAAACACATGGAAACTGAATAATAATCTGCTTACACATCAATGGGTAATAGAAGAAATCAGAGATTGAATTAAAAAATTCCTAGAATCAAATGAAAATGAAAACACATCATACCAAAACCTTTGGGACACAGCAAAGGCAGTCCTCAGAGGACAATTTATAGGAATAGATGCACATCAAAAAAGAAGAAAGGACAAAATCAAAACATTAACTACAGAACTCAAACAAATAGAAAGAGAACAACAAAAAAGCCTACAACCACGGGAAAAAAGGAAATAGTAAAGATCAGAGCAGAAATAAATGAAATAGAGAACAGAAAAACAATAGAAAGAATCAACAAAACGAAAAGTTGGTTCTTTGAAAGAATCAACAAAATCGACAAACCACTGGCCACACTGACAAAAGAAAAACAGCAGAAGGCACAAATAACCCAAATAAGAAATGAAATGGGGGACATTACAACAGACCCAACCGAAATAAAAAGGATTATAACAGAATATTATGAAAAACTATATTCCAACAAATTTGAAGACCTAGAGGAAATGGATAAATTTCTAGAAACATACGGCCTACCCAAACTACAACAAAGTGATATTGAAAATCTGAACATACCCATAACAGGAGAAGAGATTGAAAAGGTAATAAAAAAACTCCCAACCAAAAAAAGCCCTGGCCCAGATGGCTTCACTGGAGAATTCTACAAAACATTTACAGAAGAGCTTGTACCAGTTCTACTCAAGCTATTTCAGAGCATAGAAGAGGAAGCAACACTTCCAAATTCATTCTATGAAGCCAGCATAATGCTGATACCAAAGCAGGCAAAGACATCACAAAAAAAGAAAATTACAGACCAATATCTCTCATGAATATAGATGCAAAAATTCTGAACAAAATTCTAGCCAATAGAATTCAGTATCATATCAAAAAAATAATACACCACGACCAAGTAGGATTCATACCAGGTATGCAAGGATGGTTTAACGTTAGAAAATCCATCAACGTAATCTACCACATAAGTAAAAGGAAAGAAAAAAATCACATGATCATCTCAATTGACGCAGAAAAGGCATTTGACAAAGTCCAACACCCATTCCTGATAAAATCTCTCAATAAAATAGGTATAGAAGGGAAATTTCTCAACATAATAAAGGGCATCTATGCAAAACCAACAGCCAACATCATTCTTAATGGACAGAGGCTGAAAACATTCCCTTTGAAAACAGGAAGAAGACAAGGATGCCCTTTATCACCACTTCTATTTAACATTGTGCTGGAAGTTCTAGCTAGAGCAATAAGGCAAGAGAAAAAAATAAAGGGCATCCAAATTGGTAATGAAGAAGTTAAACTCTCCCTGTTTGCAGATGATATGATACTATACATAGAAAACCCTAAAGACTCCACAAGAAATCTACTGGAACTAATAGAAAGATTCAGCAAAGTAGCAGTATACAAGATAAACATTCAAAAATCAGTTGGATTCCTATACACCAGTAAAGAGAACGATGAAAAGGAGATCAGGAAATCAATACCATTTTCAATAGCCCCTAAAAAGATAAAATACTTAGGAATAAATCTGACCAGGAATGTAAAAGACCTATACAAAGAAAACTACAAAACACTGCTGCATGAAACCCAAAGGGATCTACATAAATGGAAAAACATACCATGTTCATGCATAGGCAGACTCATCATTGTGAAAATGGCAATTCTACCTAAAGCAATTTACAAATACAATGCAATCCCGATACAAATACCAACAACATTCTTCAAAGAGATGGAAAAACTAATTATTAACTTTATATGGAAAGGGAAGAAATCCTGAACAAGTAAAGCACTACTGAAGAAGAAGAATAAAGTTGGAGGACTCACACTACCTGACTTTAGAACCTACTATACAGCTACAGTACTCAAAACAGCCTGGTACTGGTACAACAACAGAGACATTGACCAATGGAACAGAATTGAGAACCCAGATGTAAACCCATCCACCTACAGTCACCTGATCCTCGACAAGGGCCCAAAGTCCATCAAATGGGGAAAAGACAGTCTTTTTAACAAATGGTGCTGGCAAAACTGGATATCCATTTGTAGACAAACAGGACCCATACCTCACACCATATACAAAAACTACTTCAAAATGGATCAAAGACCTGAATATGAAGCCTCAAACTATAAAATTCATAGAAGAAAAAATAGGACCAACACTTCAGGCCTTAATACATGGCATTAACAGGATACAAACCATAAACATCAACACAAAAAACCCAACAGATAAACTAGATAACTGGGATCTTCTAAAAATCAAACATCTATGCTCTTCAAAAGACTTCACCAAAAGAGTCAAAAGAGAACCTACAGACTGGGAAAAAATTTTTGGACAGTACAAGTCAGACAAAGGTCTAATCTCCATAATCTACAAGAAAATCCAACACCTCTACAACGAAAAGTCAAACAATCCTATCAAAAACTGTGCAAAGGAAATGAACAGACACTTCACCAAGGAAGACATTCAAATCTCACCCCGGCATTACTGGCACGAATCAAAAATACTGGAAATAACTAATTTTGGAGGGGCTGCGGGGAGATGGGAACTCTTATACACTGCTGGTGGGAATGCAAAATGATACAACCATTTTGGAAAATGATATGGCGTTTCCTCAGAAAGCTAGAAATAGACATACCGTTCAATCCAGCAATCCCACTCCTGGGAATATATCCTAGAGAAATAAGAGTCATCACTCGAATAGACATATGCACACCTATGTTCATGGCAGCATTGTTCACAATAGCAAAACGATGGAAACAACCTCGATGTCCATCAACAGATGAATGGATAAACAAACTATGGTACATACACACAGTGGAGTACTATGCAACGAGAAAGAACAACAATGAATCTGTGAAGCATTTCATAACATGGATGAAACTGGAGGACATTATGCTGAGTGAAATAAGTCAATCACAAAAGGACAAATATTGTATGAGACCTCTATTGTAAAAACCCATGAAAAAATTCACATGCAAATTGTAACAATCCTTGTTGGTTACCAGGGATGGGAGAGGAGGGGGGGGGGGAAATACTAAATAGGCAATAGATAAGTGGTACCTTGGGTGAGAGGTGAGATAGTACACGGTACAGGGGAAACTAACACAACCTGAACAAGGAAAGGTCATGGAGGCCCTATAGACACATCCAAACCCCCCGAGGGACTGAGTTGTTGGACGGAGGGCTCTGGGGACCATGGTCTCAGGGAACATCTAGCTCAATTGGCATGACAAAACTTATAAAGATAATGCTCTACATACTAGTTTGGTGAGTAGTGTCTGGGGTCTTAAAAGCCTATGAGCGGCCATCTAAGATACTCCACTGGTATCATCCCTTCGGGAGCAAGGGAGAATGAAGAGAACAGGATTCAACGAAAAGATTAGTCCAAACGACTAATTGACCACAGCTACCAAGACCTCCACCGGACTGAGTCCAGTACAGCTAGATGGTGCCCGGCTACCACCACTGACTGCTCTGACCAGGATCACAACAGAGGGTTCTGGACAGAGCTGGAGAAGGATGTAGAGCATAACTTTAACTACCCCCCCCCCAAAAAAAAAGACCAGATTTACTGGCCTAAAGAATAATGGAGAAACCTCAAGAGTGGGGCCCCCAGACACCCTCTCAGCTCAGAGGTGAAGTTACCTTCGAGGTTCGATGTTAAGCCTGGGAGTGGACAGCCCAGTAAAACTAAATGGGACTAACGAGGTACAGGAGTCCGGTGACAAAGGCCAGAAGGCAGAGGGGGAGTAGGAAACTGATGATAAGGAACACAAGTTGAGTAAGGACACTATCGATGTGTTGTGAGATTGTTGACCACTGTTATAGGGCAACATTTGTAGTAACTATTAAATGGGATGCTGTTTTGTCCTGTAAGCCTTCATCTTGGGCGAGAATGGCAGCACAATTGGAAGAGCATAGTCAATATCGCTTAAATGTGTAAATAAAAAGTTTTGAAATGGTGTTAAAAAAAAAAAAACAACCATATGAGACTAATGAGGTACAGTAGTCCAGTGACAAGGGCCAGAAGACAGAAGGGGACAAGGAAGTCCCCTGGTGATAGGGAACACAAAGTGGAGTAAGGATATTCTTGATGTGTTGTGAGATTGTTAACCATTGTCATAGGGCAACATGTGTCGTAACTGTTAAATGAGAAACTATTTTGTTCTGTAAGCCTTCATCTTAAGTGAGAATAACAGCACAGTTGGAAGAGCGTAGTCAATGTCACTGAACTGTGTATGTAGAAATTTTTGAAACGGTGTATCTTTGGCTATCTGTATTTTCATCAAAAAAAAAAAAAAGGTTGAGAATTTAGAGGCTTAATATGTTGTGGGGTTGTTAACCAATGTCATAAAACAACATGTGTACTACTGTTTCATGAGAAACTATTTGTTCTGTAAGCCTTCACCTGAAGTACAATAAAATATAAAAAAAAAAGCATAGCACCAGTTACGAAAATATCTCGTGGGGGGAGGGCACAGCTGGCAAACAAATGTAGAAGGTGCACATTATTTGCATAAAAATATGATAATTAAAAGACAAAGTCCACTTCTATGGTTTTTACAAGAAATGTAACCAAAATAAAAAGGCACAAGGCTAAAAAATAAAAGAAAGGGACAAAAATGTATCTAGTAAATACAAACAAAAAAGTATGGCCATAATGATATCAATAAAAGGGAAATTCAAGTTTAAAAAAAGAAAAAAGCACTAAATGTATCAGAGAGACATCATGTAATGACAAACTTTTAGAAAATGGCAAAAACTATCTGACATCAGTCAGGGTCCAGTCAAGAGACATAAACCACACAGAAATTTGGATAAGGGAATTTTAATATAAAGATTTATATTAAATTTAAATTATATTAAATTATACATATATGGAGCCCTGGTGGCACAGTGGTTAAGAGCTCGGCTGCTAACCAAAATGTCAGCAGTTCGAATCCAAGAGCCACTCCTCGGAAACTCTATGGGGCAGTTCTACTCTGTCCTTTAGGGTCACTATGAGTCGGAATTGATTCAATGGCAACATTTTTTTTTTTAGATAAAAGACCCTTGACGAGATGGATTGACACAGTAGCTGGAACAATGGGCTCAAGCATAACAACGAATGTGAGGATGGTGCAGGACTGGGCAGTGTTACGCTCTGTTGTACATAGGGTCACTATCAGTCAGGATTCACTCGACGGCACCTAACAATAGCAATATACATATAAACTAGCAGGGGGTTAATATTAAAGAGTAAAGTGAGATCTAAAGAATACATGAATAGCTGTAGAGGGCTGAGGTAGAATACCTACGGGAGAAACAAGTTTGGAAGAGCATTGTCCCCCCAGGAGGCTGAGATTTAGACTTCATTGGAAAGCATGTGACTGAAGTCCATTGGGTGATGAAATTTACCAACGAGCTGCACATCAAGGCAGGAAGCTGCTTCCTTGTGTATAAATGAAAGTTGCTAGGAACCTGCGCATGTGGTGCTGCTAAACTTGCTTGGAAGCTGTTTAAGGCACTCATAAAACTCACATAGAAGTCACCTGGGACATCCGTAAAACTCAGGAGAAACTAACCGTCTGCAAGAGTGCTGCTGAAATTTGCGAAGGGTGACACCACTGGGTGTCCTGCATGTGGGCACAGTGCCAGAGGAGCAAGAAGGGAAGCACACTAGAACCAGGAAGAGAAGTCCTTTTCTCTCACAGTGTCCCTCTACCACCCTCTATTGGCAAACTTTAACTTGTGCTAGATGCCAAAGCAGAAATGTTTATAGGATCTAGCTCTAGTATCACAAGTAGAGCAATGAAGAGTGGATTTGAAACTAAAGGGTAATAACTTGATAACTGACATAGTATTCAAGGAGAACTTGATTTTAAAACTACTGCAGTAATGGAACTCCAATACCTTTCTTTCAGAATTTAATAGATTAACTGAAAAAATTAATGCAGTTAAAAAGAAAATGTACATTTCATATAGAATATATGGAAAAAAACAAAAAAGATAATGTACTAAAAATCCCCAAATGTAGCAATTTGAAAGGCCTCATTATTTGACCAGAAAAAATAAAAACAAAGCCAAATAAAACTTAACCACAATCTTAAAATAATTTAAATGATAATTAAGAAAAGTTTTTAAAATAAATTCTGGATCAATGAGAAAAACAAAAGTGAAATTATAAATAAACTACAAGTTAACAAAAATAAGAACACTCATTGAAATTTATGGGATGTAGCATAACTACACACACAAAAAGTGTAACCGAATAGATTTAATATTTAGCAGAAAAGAAAGAAAATATATGTTTTTGTTCAACGTAGGGACAGAAGTAAAAGAAACTAAATATGATAATAAAATTAATAGTTCAAAGCTAAAATTGAAGGATTAAAATAATAGACAATAAATAAAAACTAGAGTAGAATAATAAAACAAAAGCAGTTATGGAGAAATAAATTATTTTAAAGCAATCTATAGATTTTAAAAAATTACTCAGGAAGAGATAAGAATATTTGAACAGACCAATAACTGTCTGTATGTATGTGTACTGAGCGTGTGTAAAACCTCATTAACAACCACCACTAAAATGTTCAAGATTCAGGTGGTTTTATAATTAAGTTCTAACTAACCTTCAAGAAAAAGGACTTTATTATATTTTCAAACTATTCCAGAGCATGGAAAAAAATAAAGCTTTGAAAAAGTATTTTATAAAGTAAACATAAACTCTTACACAAAAATCTGAAAGAACACGACAAAAGTTAGTCCAGATCACTTGTGAATATAGACATAAATATCCTAATCATGATTTTTAGCAAATAGAATACAGCAACATATTACAATAGTAATCATACATTGTGACCAAATCAAGTTTATTCCAGAAAACATGGTACAAATATTTCAAAATTAAGATGTAGCTATACAATTTATAATATTAAATTGTAGGAGAAAACTATGAGAATCAATAGATGTTGGGAAATAGTTTAGTTAAAATAACTGATTTAAAGTTAAAAAAATATAACATTCCTAAAAATGGGGAAAATTGTTTTCCAGAAAAAATGAAGAGAAATTCTAATGAATGATGAAATACTAAAGTCATTGATGTTAAAATCAACTACAAGAGAATGATAAACTGTAAGAGAATAATAAATCACTGTTATTAAATCTTATTTTGCATTTCTAGCTCATTCAGCATAACAAGATAATAAATTAAGTGGTATCAATTTCTACAAACAAGAAGTAAAATTATCATTGTTTTCGTATGATTTGTTTGTATACCAAGAAAATTCCATGTGTCAGAAACAAACTATTATAAATAAAAGGAAAATAATGATAATAAGAGTAAGTTACTTAAATACATGACGCATATACAATTTAATGATTTTTCCTTTCCATTACGTGTCTGTCAGTTTGTCATACTGTGGTGGCTTGCATGTTGCTTTGATACTGGAAGCTATGCCACTGCTATTTCAAATACCAGCAGGGTCACTCATGGTGGACAGGTTTCAGCAAAGCTTCCAGACTAAGACAGACTGGGAAGAAGGACCTGGTGGTCTACTTCTGAAAAAAAAAAAAAAAACCAGTGAAAACATTATGAATAGCAGTGAAACATTGTCTGATACAGTGCCTGAAGATGAGCCTCTCAGACTGGAAATCACTCAAAATACGACTGGGGAAGAGCTGCCTCCTCAGAGTAGGGTAGACCTTAACGATGTGTATGGAATCAAGCTTTTGGACCCTTCATTTGCTAATGTGTGTGGCATGATTCAAAACGAGAAGATACAGCTGCAAATATCCATTAATAAATGGAAAGTGGGATGTACAAAGTATGAATCTAGGAAAATTGGAAATCATCAAAAATGAAATGGAATGCATAAAGATTGCTATCCTAGGCATTAGTGAGCTGAAATGGACTGGTATTGGCAATTTTGAATGAGAGAGCCATATGGTCTACTACGCTGGGGATGACAAATTGAAAAGAAATGGTGTTGCATTCAGTGTCAAAAAGAACATCCCAAGATCCATCCTGAAGTACAACACTGTCGGTGATAGGATAATATCCATTATCCTACAATGAAGACCAGTTAATACAACTATTATTCAAATTTACACACCAAACACTAAAGCTAAAGATGAGGAAATTAAAATTTTTTACTGGTGGCGTAACAGTTAAGCTCTACAGCTGCTAACCAAAAGGTCGGCAGTTCGAATCCACCAGGTGTTCCTTGAAAACCCTATGGGGTAGTCCTACTCTGTCCTACAGGGTCGCTATGAGTCAGAATCAACTGGATGGCAATGGGTTTTCTGGGTATGGGCAAAATATTGAATGATTCAAGATGCATCACAAGAAGATGGAAGGAACACACAGAGTCACTCTACCAAAAAGAACTGGTTGATGTTCAAACCAATTTGATCAGGAACCAATGGTAGTAAAGCATATGATCAAGAACTGATGGTAGTGAAGGAAGAAATCCAAGCTGCGCTGAAGGCATTGATAAAAAACAAGGCTCCAGGAATTAACAGAATACAAGTTGAGATGTTTCAACAAATGGATACAATGCTGGAAGTGTTCACTTCTCTATGCCTAGAAATTTGGAAGACAGCTATCTGGCCAACTGACTGAAAGAGATCCATATTTGTGACCATTCCAAAGAAAGGTGATCCATCCTAATGCAGAAATTATCAAACAATATCATTAATATCACATGCAAGTAAAATTTTGTTGAAGATAATTCAAAAACAGTTTCAGCAGCATATCCATAGGGAACTGCCAGAAATTCAAACCAGATTCAGAAGAGGACATGGAATGAGGAATATCATTGCTGATGTCAGAGGGATCTTGGCTGAGAGTAAAGAATATCAGAAAAGTGTTTACTTGTGTTTTATTGACTATGCAAAGGCATTCAACTGTGTTATCATAAGAAATTATGGATAACATAACATATGGGAATTTCAGAACTCTTAGCTGTGCTCTTGCAGAAACTGTACATAGACCAAGAGGCAGTCATTCTAACAGAATAAGGGGATACTGTGTGGTTTAAAATCAGAAAAGGTGTGTGTCAGAGTTGTATTCTTTTACCATACTTATTCTATATGTATGCTGAGCAAATAATCCTAAAAGCTGGACTATATGAAGAAGTTCCTTTGTATATCATTTGTTTCTTGGCGGAAAGCAGATGGCACATTCAAATTGAGGAATTATGGAAAGTTTAATGAAGAGATGATTTATGAAGGTTTGGGTCGAGTGCAGAGAAGCCATCAGTAGCTGGTGAAGCACCCTAGGACTCACATTACTGTCCCCAGGCCTAACGGGGAAAGGGAGGGAGTGACAGCCAGAGAGTTACGGGAGTGACAGCCAGAGAGTTCCAGCTATAGCTGTAGGTGAGGACTGCTCAATTAGAACTGCCTGCAGAAAGGAAGCCCTAAGGATGGTAGTCCTGCTGGGACGGACCTAAGGGAACAAATGTTGTATTTGTCCTTCAATCTCCTGTCAGTGCCTCTCACTGGTCAAACACAAATGGAAACAATAGGACAAGAGATTCAGGGTGAATTAGTCCATAGATGTCGGTCTCCCAAGATATAGAGCAGGGTGACAAAGTGTTATGGATTGAATTGTGTCCTGTAAAAGGATATGTTGAAGTCCTAATCCCAGTACCTGTTATTGTGACCTTGTTTGTAAATAAAGTTTTTAAAGGTGTTAGCAGTTAACATGAGGTCATGCCATGGCGGGGGGTGGGGGGACATATTCCCATCTAAGCGCTATCCTTATGAAAAAGGAGAAGAGACAGAGAGAAGACTGCCATGTGAGGACAAATTTATGCTGCAGCTGCAAGCCAAGGAACACGTGGGGCTACCAGAAGCCTGGAGAGCTAAGAAAGGATCTTTCCCTAGAGCCTTCAGAGAAAACATGCCTCACCAACACCCTGAATTTGGACTTCAAGAATCTGGAACTATGAGATAATGATTTTCTGTTCTTACAAGCTACCCAATCTGTGGTACTTTGTTACGGCAGCTAGGAAACTAAGACTTGAGGAGAGGAGAGTGAAACTGGAAAGACAAACATGCATATCCAGCACCATATTAAAGAATCATGTATAATGTTAATCATGTATAGTGTTGCTAAGAACGTTTTGAAAAAAAACATATAATAGACGGGGACTTGTCCTAGCTTAGATACCAAAATGTTCACTAAAGGTCCTGATAAAACAGGAAAAAGCAAATAGATTAACAAAGTTGACAGAGATGCAAAGTATGCCTGAGTATATAAGGGACCTCAACATATCTTAGAGATTCTATTTCATTATGTAGAAGGAAAAATGGCTTATTTAACCTCTCGACTGTTGTTTTGAAAGAAAATAAAGTTTGATATTCAACTTATAAATATAAAAATAAATTGCAGATAATTTAAAAGTAGAAAAATAAAATTATTTTTTAAAAATAAAAAGTCAGGAAAAGAAAATTATAAGATATTTGAGGAAGCTATAGAAGAATTTTTTTTAGTAACTTTTGGGTTTAATTGTATATGCTAAATATGAGAGGGCATAGCATACAGGAAAAATCTAACAGATTTGAATAATAAAAATAAAGTTTGAATTGTAAGAGATAGCATAAGCAAAACAAACACCCATGACAATAAGAAAATATCTGCCATAAAATAATACACAAGAAGTCAATTCCTATATATTAAATAAGTTATCTTCTAAATATAAGAATACCACCACACAGAGAAATTGGCAAACTGTATGTATAAGCAATTCCTGAAGGGGAAATTTAAACAATAAGCATATGATAAAATGTTAAAACTGTTTAATAGAAAAATTTATAACTTGAAAACACATATCCTCATCAGAATGGACAACTTTTAAAATACTGGTAGCATTCAGTTACCAGTAGGACTGGGCAGCGTTTGTTCTGTAGTGTTGTACGTAGGGTCATTATGAGTTGGGACCAACTCGATGGCACCTAACAACCACGACAAGTTACTAGTAATGTCCAACATCATCTGCACACCAGATGATGAGGGTGTGCAAAAACAAGTACTTTCCTACTGTTGGTAGGAGTGAAACTGCTACACATTTTCAGACAATTACTTAGAAAATATCTACTAAAATTAAAATGTAAATATAATTTGTCTCAGCAATGTATTTAGGAATCTACCTTATAGGAATAAAATCATTATACTATGAAGAATATGCTCTCCTCTCTTCCCTTCCTCTCCCTTCCCAATTAGGTTGGGGTGACACGACTACTTCTGGTCAATGAATATAAGCAAAAATGATGTGTGGAGGCAGTTTGAATGATTTGTATCCTGTCATCCTTCTTTTCCCCAGCAGGCAGTCTTGGAGGCCATGCTTCCCAGCTGATATCATTGCAATATAGAGGAGGGCTGTCCCATTCACATCAGAGTTACATGAAGGAGAAATTAGCATTTATTTTGTTATGATCTGAGATTATTTATTTGTTATGATAACAAAATCTAGACTATCTTGACAGACACATATTGAATAAATGATAACACATACATGCTATGAACACTATGCAGCCATTAAGTAACCGAGGTAGATTGTATCAGTCAGCGTTCTCCAGACTGAGCAAATAGGATACGTGTGTGTGTGTGTGTGTGTGTGTATTCATATTCTATATTATTTTCCTATTTTTGTATACTGACTCTTAAGTGATTGTGAAATCCATAGGGTAGGCTAACAGACTGGAAACTCAGCAAGCATTGATACTATAGTCTTGAGGCAGAATCTTTTTCGGGAAACCTCGATCTTTGCTCTTAAGGCGTTCAGCTGATCGGTTGAGGTTCTCCTACATTATCAAAGATAATCTCCTGATTGTAAATTCTAACCACATCCACAAAAAACCAGTATAGCAATAGCTAGATTAGTGTTTGATTAAAGAGATGGGTATTATACAAGAAAAAAAAAACCCATGCTGTCGAGTCAATTCTGACTCACAGGGACCTTGTAGGACAGAGTAGAACTGCCCATAGGGTTCCCAAGTTTATAAATCTTTACAGAAGCAGACTGACACATCTTTCTCCCATGGAGTGGCTGGTGGCTTTGAACCGCTTTAACCACTGCACCACCAGGGCTCCTACTGGGTACTACAGCCTAGCCAAATTAACACAAAAAATTAACCATCCATATAGGTCTAACTGTACTGACTTAGAAAATCATCACATTGTTAACGTAAAAGAGAATATTGGTATGTCTGCTGCAACGAAAAGAAGATCGTCATAAGTAACTGTATTTCTTTAATTTTACTTTTGTCATACTTGTTTTCCTATATTTGTTATCAGTTATTTGGTCATGTAATCTGTTATACATATATACTTATGTATTTTTAAAGGAGTCTAGGTGGCGAGAACTGTTTGCTCTCGGCTGCTAACCTAAAGGTTGGAGGTTGGAATCTACCCAGCAGCTCTGCGAAAGAAAGGCTTCTTGAACTGCTTCCATTAAGATTACAGCCAAGACAAACCCATGAACAGTTCAACTCTGTAATACGTGGGGTTGTCATGAGTCAGGGAGGAGCAACTTGATGGCAACAGGTTTGGTTTTGGTTTTCATATACTTTTAAAGCCCTGAAAAACTATCATATCCCCCAAAGCTAAAGAAATGGTTGTTGAACAGGATCCCCTTCTCCCTGTTCCCCAAATGTAAGCCCATAGTGGACATTTCACACTTGATTTGCTTAGCACTGCACCCACTCTTCTCGCTGAGACACCCTCCTTCTCCTGCCCACATCCAGGCCTGGAACAGAAGCTGCTGTGGTCTCACAGATCCCAGGCTCACCCTTCTCTTGACTGTTTTTTTGTTTTTTTTTTCTGCCAAAGGAGTGGGTACATGATTCACACTGGGCCTGTGGAGTTTTCAAGAAGGACTAGAGAAAGTAGGTCAATTCTCTGCTGATGAGGCTCTGAATTTTCTTACCAAGTCCCTCATTGATCTGAGAAAATGAAGCTGTTGTACAGACAAAAGTAGAGACAAGGGATGCTGAGCGAGAATCCTGGTAGCATTTCTGGGTATCTGAGCCTTTTTGCTTAACACACAATGGAAATAAGAGATTTGGTCACTTGCAATCCAAAGAGATATGAGTGATGGCATCTCCTCCACAGTTTATCTCTGAATTTGAATTTGGAGAGAAAACAGTCGTATATCCTGAAGGATTTAGTAAAGTACTGCCCAGCAGCCCTGAACTGGAGATGGTGATGGTGGTTAAAGTGTTGAGTGCTATTTGGAGGGAAGTTATCCATAGGTTAGTGAGAGGAGGTTCTATACTCAAAGACTAGCAAACATTGAGTGCATGCCACACTTCAACTCCTAGATAAAAGTTCTCCTCCCTCCCTCCTTTCTGGGACTCCCTGCTCCTCCAGCCCTCATTGTTACTCTCCTTCACTGCTGCCCACACCAACTGCCCCACCTCCCCATCTCCATTCTTATCTGGCTTTGGGGAGCAGAAAACTTCTAAAGGAGTAATGTGACCATCAGCAAGCTGCCTCACTTCATGCAGGCCCAAGTTTCCTGATTTATAAAATGGAAGCAGTTGCCAAGATAACTTCTAATAGTCCTTTTAGCCTGAAAATATGATTGTGTGGATTATGAGATTATGAGGAGGGGAGAATGATTTATAATGGAAAATACGTCTCTAAAAATGAATGCAGTTGTTAAAAACTGGAGTCATGTCTTATGTCTTAAAATAAAGCAGGAAGGGGATTAGTGGAGTCAGGGCAACCTGAGGTTGTGGAAAGAAAACGCAATGCTAGAAGCAGCAAGAAGATAAATGTGGTTGCTGTGATATGAATGGGCCAGGGCTGTGGAGATGAAAGATGACAGAAGGCTTCTTTACTCCCACATAGTTCTGGCAGATGAAATAGATTTGTTATGCAAAAGAAAAAAAGAAAGAAACCCAGAAATACATATAAATAAACTATCCTCTTTATGGAGAAAGTCCCAATTACCCAACATTTAGAATCGGAATCTTTCAGTGTGAACTGACCAATTATACAAACTCTCATTATCCAAGTAAATGTGTATTTTGTGACAGTATTTGAACAAATTGGAAAATAACAGAAAAATAACAACTTTTTTGTGACAGTATTTGAACAGTTTTAGAAAATAATAGAGAAAAAAATTATAACCTCACTCATCTATAAGTAACTACTGTGACATAAACCTAAGGTGGATTGTGAAGAAATTTTGACAAGGAAGAAATTTTATAAGAGAATACAGGAGATGTATGAAGCAACCACAAAGAGAAATAGGAGTGGCTTGCTTGGGATATAGTGAAAATATTATAAACTGAAAGATAATTTGATGTTTTCTTTTTTTTAACCCCACATTATAATTATCTGAGAATAAAAGTCATACATTTATCATTTGACTCACATATTTTCTACCTGATTAAAATGACTAAAATTTACATACTTAGAAGCTTTTCCTCTTTCCTGGTTCCAAAAAAAGAACAGAATATGTGGTGCGTTTTCCGAGACTGGCACTGGAGATTGAGCAGTCTGGATAGGTGAAGGAAATGCTGGACGATCCAGGATAGTTGAGGCACCTGGAGTTGCCTTAATATATTAAAATATACAATGCGTTAGACACTGTTGGTTGTGTATACAGCAGCCATTTATCCCTCCTTCCCTATTAAGAGTCTGATTTTGTTCAGGGGTTAGGGTGCATTGCAATGTATCCAGGAGACCCTGGGTAGTACAAATGGTTAACACAATTGGCTGCTTAACCAAAAGGTTGAAGGTTTGAGTCCATGCAGAGGTGCTTTGGAAGAAAGACCTGGCTATCTACTTCCAAAAAATCGGCCATTGAGAACCTTATGGAGAACAGTTCTCTGACACACATGAGGTTGCCATGAGTCAAGTTGTTCTCCCACCCAATGGATGCGATCTTTCAGAAGTAGATTCCAGGCCTTTCTTCTGACATGCCTCTGGGTGGACTCAAACCATCAACCTTTCAGAGATAGTAACCGTTTGTGCCATCCTGAGACTCAGTAACTAGTTTTATTTTGGCAGTGTACCCAGGAAAGGTCGGCTTCTCCTCAGCTCCATGGGGTGAATCACGATTAGACTAAACAAAACAGAGTAGTCCTATTCCCCTTTGCCAATGATTGATTGAAGTGGCTCATGTGACCCAATTCTGACCCAAGAATTACTAAGGATTCTGGAAAAGGTTCTTCTCCTTGTTAAAAAAGAGTTACTTGTAGGAAGAAATACCCTCTCCATTTCTTTTCTGCTTTTGGATGGCTGTTGTATGAAGAAATGATGTTTGGCAATATGGCCACCATTTTATAATCCTGAGGGAAAGGCAAGCAAATCTCAGAGAATGTGACACAGAACCCTGACGTTGGAGAACTCATGATTTAACTAACTCTGTAGATAAGATCCCTGGTAGCATAATGGTTAAGAGTTTGGCTGCTAACCAAAAGGTTGGCAGTTGGGAGCCACCAACCACTCCTTGGAAATTCTATGTGGTAATTCTACTCTGCCCTATAGGGTCATTATGAGTTGGAAGCGACTCGATGATAATGGGTTTGTTTGGGTTTTTTTTTGTTGTTTGGAGACATCAAACTCCAGTCTTCCTGTTATTTGAAATAGGTTATCATACTTGTCTAAGGTATTTTGTTATTTGCAGGCAAAACCATGCCATCTGATTAAAAATTAACATTACATTGTTTAAAGTTTGCAATCTGGAATCAAACAGTCCTGAATTTGAACCTCGGATTCATCAATTAATATCTGTATGAGCTTTTAACTGAGTTAGCCTTCTAAGCCTCAGCTTCCTCATCTTAAAATGGGGATAATAATGGAGTTGAACACACTAGATTGTTGAAGGGATTAAGTAGCATATTGGATTCACAGCAGTAAGGGTCACATAGTGAACACATAATGACAGCTAGCTATTTTTATTAAAGTTTACTTCTGCTACTAGTAAGAGGTTTATGACTGTAGCATACACATCTCAGGAACAGCTGTATCAGAGCAAGTTAGAAATAATCAAGCACTTTCTCTGGGCTTGCTTGCCTCTGATCAGCACTATTCTACTCACAGAAATGTCCCTTTAGTTCCTTCCTCAGTTGCTGCAGGAGAGAGAAGAACAAAAGGGGATTTGGAGCCCACTGTTCCTTGGAGAAGAGGAACAGTGTAAAGGCAGTGTAAAGGCACTGTACAGGGTTGTGTGTGTTGGGGGGAGTTAATAAAATGGAGACTGTGGGTGGTTATGCAGTTGAGTGTGATATGAGAGCATCTGGGGGTTATCTGAAGATTAAGCCTTTGAAAGAGTCAGAGGACTAAAAAGAATTGAGTTAGAAGAGTATTTGAGAGATTCACTGAAAACTGAGGGGATCAAAGTAAGACCTGGAAGTTGGGGAAAACAAGGGAGGGCATTTCCATGTTAGTTAATTACCCAAATTATTTAGTTTTAGAAGCCACATACGTCTTCCCTGCTTTTATTTTTGAGCTTAGTCCAGGGTAAATAGCTAGAAGTAGAATGGTACAAGGAGAATTTTTAAAAACAGAACTTTCTTTCATCTCTAGGCCCCTGAAAGCTTTTTTCTTATAAGCTCTTGAAATAATATTGACCCCCAACAGTCTTTTGGTTTGAAAAGCTTACACTGCTAAACCTGCTGCAAGGAAGCTAGGGATATGACAAAGTGTAAGTGGGAGTTCTTCAGCCCACAGCATTTACCTCAAGTGGGACTTAGTCAATGACTCTGAGAGCCCTGTGGCCACAGGGGGCCATCTCAGCACCTGCCTCCGTGTGCATAGGCCCTCTGCTCTTGAGGTTATACAGGAGCTAAAGGGAACTGTTAGTCTGGCTGATCAACCTCTGACAATCTGATATGGAGCCTTGTGACTTCATATACTCCATAACAAAATCTAACTTCAGACATTCCCAGCCATACAAGTCTCCTTCAGAGTGCAAAGTATCACCTGGAGAGTTTATTAATAATGCAGATGTGAGGGAGATTAGGTTCGGAACATTTGTGTGGGGCCCAGGAATGTTCACTTTTTAACAATCATCCTCAATGACTCTAATGCAAGTGGTCCATGAACCACATTTTTTAAAACATGCTCTAAGTACCAGGCCTGCCTTCAAAATTTCTTTCTCTTTCTTTCTTCTTTCCTTCCCCAAGATATGCAGCAACATTAGATACTACTTTTGAATAGTTACTTAGAAATTCTCTTTAAAAGTTAAACTTTACTGGGCAATGTTCTGAAATTAGAATTTTGCCTTGAAAGACTGGGCGACTATCAGAAGGAACACACTTCTCCTGGGAAAAGCCAACTTCACTGAAAGACCCAAAACTCACTCTGCCTCTTCAGCCCTCTTCTCTTATTCAAGAGAAGAGCCTTCTTTTTTTTTTTTTTAACATTAAAAAATACATTTTTTTTTTTTTTAACTGAGGTAAATATATTTACCTCAAAATTAAAAAAAAAAAAACTGTATATATAGGCAGTGAAAACTGTGGCCTGGAACTCGATGGGACTCCCTTGTTTTTCCAGGGCTTGAAAGTTTTCCACCTTTAACAGGATGTAGTCTTACCACTTTTCTATCACTCATTTTAGTGGGGAATATTTGAATTTTCCTTCTCTGACAGGTTTCCCTCTTACACAGGTTTCAGCTTTTGCAGGTTTGCTGTCTATCTATAGATATGTACATAGATAGATAGATAGATACAAAACATTTGCCGTTTCAACATTATTTACTTGTACCACTGAATGACATTAATTTCATTCACTATATTGTGCAACCATCACCATTATCTGTGTCCAAAATTTTCCATCACCCTTAGCAGAAGCTCAATGTCCCTTAAGCAATGACTTCCCCTGATGGCCATGTTGGAGTTGTGAGTCAAAGGGGTCACATTCAGACATATTGATTTATTTATGAAATCTTATAATAATTTATTTAGGGACAAACAAAACTGTAGTGATTTGGTCAAGAAACAGATCTGGGAGGCAGAGCCAACATGGTGCTATAGACAGAAGCACCACACCATCCCTCCATGGCAAAGACCCAAAAAACTAAGTCAAACAGAGACAAATGACAATTCTGTAACCCTAAGTGTCAAATGAAGAGATAAAGAACTCAACAAAGTACTGAATAGAATAAGAAACTGACAGAGAACAGAGAGGGAGGAGAGTTACGAGCAGAGGTCCCCTATCAGCTAATGCAGCACAAATCCACCATCTTGGACTCCTGTTGCAGATCGGCGGACAGGGAGTATGGGAAAGCAGATTCACGGAGCTCCCAGTAGGAGACAGAGCACTCAGTAACCAGCAAGACATTCTTTCCCACCCCCTGACCCTTCCACCCCCTGCTCGACTTTGGCCACTTCCTGGCTGGCCAATCAGGGGTTTTCCAGAGGGCCGATTCACTGCTTCCCAGTGAACCAATTCCTGGCTTCCTAGCTGGCTGATTTGCTGATTCCTGGTGGGCTGATGTGCCACATCCTAGTGGGCCACAGCTGTGGCACAGGAGGCGCTGGTTCTGTGCTGCATGGATTCACACTGCCCACACTGTCCGGCTTCTTCTCTGCTATTTCTTCGTTGCTGGTGTTGCTTTTTTGGCCTCTTTTGGTATCTTCCCTGCCTCTCACTTCCTCCCCTCCTTTCTCTTGAACACTTGACTCCATAAGCCATCTTTGTGTCTTCTTGACAGGCTGTGAAGCGTCGCTCAGCTGGGGAACTGGTTCCCCAAACCACACGGCCTCACTGGTGAGATCCCTAGGGACAGTTTTTTTTCTTTTTTGTTGTTGTTTGTTTTCCTTTCTTTTTTCATTTTTATCTTTCTTCATTTTTCGGTTTACCATCTCTTTCTACTTACCTTTTTTTCCTGTATCTTGAACATCTGGCACTGTGTCTCAGCTCCACCCCTTCTAACCGGGCTGTACTTCGTGGCTTGGGAGCCACTTCCCCAGTCTGCCCACCCATGCCAGTGGGATCCCTAGAGGCAATTTTTTAAAATCCTTATTTATTTATTTATTTTTATTTTATTTATTTAGTTATTCTTTTTCTTCATTTCTCAGATTCTTATTTCCCCACTCAAACAGCAAGCTCCCTCAGCATTTTTTTTTTTTTTGGCTTCTGTTTCTTTCTCCTCTCTCTCTTCTTTTACATATCCAACCTAGCTCCACACATTATAACCCACCCTTCCCCATACCTCCTGCCTGTCTGCACCATGTGCTGAACATTGCACTCCCTAGCAGCACAGGCACAACCTACTGGAACCTGCCCTGCACTTATCACCAGCTCACCTTGTTGGCCCAAGTACATGCCACCAACAACACATTCCAGTCCCTCCCCTTCAGCTGGACCTGCCCTGCTGCATCATAGCTGAGTGACTGGCCCTACCCATTGGTCAAGGAGGTGAAAACTATCGTATCCACAGAGGCGCAAACAACAAAGAATGCACAGCCCACCTGCTCAGACATAACTAAATAAAACAAAAAATGAGGACAAAACAAACAAATCTACAATCAATAAACGAAGAAAATAACTACTGAATGTCCCAAAGACAGCAGACAATATCAAAACATATAATAATAATAATAAAAAAAAGGACAGGACTGTTCCAGTAATAATTCATTGAAACCCATTGCTGTCGAGTTGATTCTGACTCACATCGACCCTATAGGACAGCGTAGAACTGCCCTATAGAGTTTTCAAAGAGTGCCTGGTTAACAGCCCTAGCACTTAACCACAATGCCACCAGGGTTTCTGGTTCCAATGGGTGTCCAAAATAAAACACTAGATGGCTTTCCAGTAGAAGAAAAGCACTAGAACTACCTGACAGGGAATTCAAATCTCTAATATTCAGAGCTATCCAACAGTTGAAACAAAAAGCAGACAAAAATGAGGAAAAAATAGACAAATTCATGGAAAAGGCAGACAAAAAAATGGAAGAATTCAGGAAAATAATACAGGAACAAAATGCCAAAATAAATTCACAGCTAGAAATCATACAAAAACAACAGTTAGAAATCCAAAAGATAAACAACAAGATTTCAGAAATGGACAGTGTCATAGAAGGGCTGAGGAGCAAGTTTTAATGGACAGAAGACAGGATCAGTGAAATTGAAGACAAACACTTGAATACAACACTGTCTGAGGAAAAATCAGAAAAAAGAACGAAGAAAAATGAAGTAAACCAGAGAATTATGTGGGATACAATCAAAAGCAAAAATCTGGGAGTGATCAGAGTTCCAGAACAAGAGGAGAAAACAGAATGATTCTCATCATTGAAGAATTGCTGACAGAAAACTTCCCTAATATCATGAAAGATGAAAAGCTAACCATCCAAGAAGCTCAACAAACCCCATATAGGATACACTCCAAAAGATAATCACCAAGGCATATCATAATCACACTTGCTAAAACCAAAGACAAAGAAAGAATTCTGACAGCAGGTCAAGAAAAAGGAAAGGTCAAAAACAGAGGAGAAACAACAAGACTAAACCTCTGATTATTCAGCAGAAACCACACAGGCAAGAAGGCAATGGGATGACATATGTAAAACCTTGAAAGAAAAAAGTTGCCAACCAAGAATAATATATCCTGCAAAGCTCTCATTCAAATATGATGGTGAAATTAGGACATTCATGGATAAACAGAAATTAAGGGACTATGTGAAAACCAAATCAAACTTACAAGAATTGTTAAAGAGAGTCCTTTGTTCTGAGAACAAACAATATCAGAGCACAGCCTGAATCTAGGACACAAGATGGTACCAGCCAGATACCAACCTAGGAAATAAACTCTCAAGGACTATCTAAAACCAAAAGAATTACAACAGGGAACCAGAGAGGTTAATCTGTAAATGACAACAGTGTCAGAACAATAAAAGAGAGAATAAATGGTGTAGGCATAGAACTTTCTAATGGAGAAAAAGGCAAGGCAGTACCAAGTAATAATAGACTGGTTCAAACCTAGGAAGATAAGGGTAAATTTCAAGGTAACCACAAAGAAAGTTAACAAAACTACTCATCAAAATAAAGAAGAGAAACAAAGTCTCGTTAAAAACAAAATCTATAAAAACAAAAGAAGTGAAAAAAAAATCCACATACAAAAGGAATTCAGCACAGGACAGTAAGAAGAACAAAGAAATCATCAGCACCATCAGCAACACACACACACACACACAAAAGCACTACAAAATCACAACAATAAATGTATCTATCAAAAATTACACTGAACGTAAATAGTCTAAATGCACCCATAGAGACAGAGAATGACAGAATGGATTAAAAAAACAGGATTCATCAATATGTTGTTTACAAGAGACACATCTTAGAAACAAAGATGCAAATTTATTAAAAATCAAAGGATGGAAAAAATATGTCAAACAAACAGCTACTACAAAGAGCAGGAGTAGTAATACTAATCTCAGATAACACAGACTTTAAAACAAAATCCACCATAAAAGACAAAGAAGGGCACTATATCATGATTAAAGAGATGATCCAGCATGAAGATATAACCATAATAAATATCTACGTACCCAATGACAGAGCTCCAAAATACATAAAACAAACTCTAACAGCACTGAAAAGAGAAATTGACAGTTCCACTATAGTAGGAGGAGACTTCAACACACCACTTTCAGTAAAGGACAGAATATCTAGAAGGAAACTCAGCAAAGATACAGAAGATCTACAGGCCACAATCTTAAGCTCATAGACATATATAGAACACTCCACCCAACAGCTGCAAAGTACACACTCATTTCCAATGCACATGGAACGTTCTCCAGAAGACACCACATATTAGGCCACAAAGCAACCCTCAACAAAATCCAAAACATTGAGATAATACAAAGTATCTTCTCTGATCACAACACCATCAAGGTAGAAATTAACAACAGGAAGAGCAAAGAAAAAAAATCAGTTACATGGGAACTAGATAATACCCTCCTTAAAAACCACTGGGTAATAGAAGAAATCAAAGACAGAATAAAAAAATTCCTAGAATCAAATGAGAATGAAAACACATCATACCAAAACATTTGGGACACATCGAAAGCAGTGCTTAGAGCTCAAATTATAGCAATAGATGCACACATCAAAAAAGAAGAAAGGGACAAAATCAAAATATTAGCTACAGAATTGAAACAAATAGAAAGAGAACAGCAAAAGTAGCATACAGCCACCAGAAGAAAGGAAATAATAAAGATCAGAGCAGAAATAAATGAAATAGAGAACAGAAAAACAATAGAATCAACATAACCAAAAGTTGGTTCTTTGAAAGAATCAACAAAGTAGACAAATCACTAACCAAGTTGACAAAAGAAAAACAGGAGAGGACACAAATAACCCAAATAAGAAACGAAATGGGGGGCATCACTACAGACCCAACTGAAATAATAAGGATCATAATAGAGCATTATGAAAAACCATACTCCAACAAATTTGAAAATCTAGAGGAAATGGACAAATTTCTAGAAACACACTACCTACCCAAAGTGTCACAAACTGATGTTGAATATCTGAACAGACCCATAACAAGAGTAGAGATTCAAAAGGTAAAACAAAACAAAACAAAAAAACTCCCAACAAAAAAAAGCCTTGGCCCAGAGGGCTTCAGGGGAGATTTCTACCAAACATTCAGAAAAGAGCTTACACTAGTACTGCTCAAACTATTTCAGAACATAGAAAATGAAGGGATACTTCTGAATTCATTCTGTGAAGCCAGCATAACCCTGATACCAAAACCAGGCAAAGACATTACAAAGAAAGAAAATTACAGACCAATATCTCTCATGAATATAGATGCAAAAATTCTCAACAAAATTCTAGCCAATAGAATTCAGCATCATATCAAAAAAATAATACATCATGACCAAATAGGATTCATACCAGGTACACAAGGATGGTTCAACATTAGAAAATCATTGAATGTAATCCATGACATAAACAAAAAAATAAGAAAAGAATCACATGATCATCTCCAGTGACACAGAAAAGGCATTTGACAAAGTCCAACACCCATTTCTGATAAAAATTCTCAATAAAATAGGTATACAAGGGAAATTCTTCAACATAGTAAAGGGCATCTATACAAAATCAACAGCCAACATCATTCTTAATGAAGAGAAGCTGAAAACATTTCCCTTGAGAACAGAAAAAAGACAAGGATGTCCTTTATCATCACTCCTCTTTAACATTGTCCTGGAAGTTCTAGCTAGAGTAATAAGGGGAGAAAAAGAAGTAAAGGGCATCCAAACTGGTAATGAAGAAGTAAAACTGTCCCTATCTGCAGATGATATGGTACTATATATAGAAAACCCAAAAGACTCCATGAAAAAACTATTGGAACCAATAGAAAGATTCAGCAGAGTAGCAGTATACAAGATAAACATACAAAAATCTGTTGGATTCTTATACACCAACAAAGAGAACCATGAAAAGGAAATCAGGAAAACAACACCATTTATAATAGCCCCTAAAAAAATAAAATACTTAGGAATAAATCTAACCAGGGATGTAAAAGACCTATACAAAGAAAATTACAAAACAGTACTGCAAGAAACCAAAAGAGATCTATATAAATGGAAATAGACAGCCCAAAGTCCATCAAATGGTGCTGGCAAAATTGGATGTCCATCTGCAAAAAAATGAAACAGGACCCATACCTCACACCATACACAAAAACTAATTCAAAATAGATCAAAGACCTAAATACAAAACCAAAAACTGTAAAGATCATAGAAGAAAAAATAGGATCAACACTAGAGACCCTAATACATGGCATTAACAGGATACAAATCATAACAACACACA
The DNA here is from genome assembly GCA_030035585.1 of Dugong dugon. Taxonomy (NCBI): domain Eukaryota; kingdom Metazoa; phylum Chordata; class Mammalia; order Sirenia; family Dugongidae; genus Dugong; species Dugong dugon. The sequence goes on along the minus strand of CM057480.1, from coordinate 47,615,109 downwards.
AACTCCAGAAGATAAGCTAGGTAACTTGGATAGTCTAAAAATTAAATGTTTATGCTCATCAAAAAGAATAAAAAGAGAACCTACAGACTGGGAAAAAATTTTTGGCTGTTACAAATGAGACAAAGTTCTAATCTCTAAAATCTACAGGAAAATCCAACACCTGTACAACAAAAAGACAAATAATCCAATTAAAAATGGGTTTCTTAGTCATCTAGTGCTGCTATAACAGAAATACCACAAGTGGATGGCTTTAACAAGGAGAAATTTATTTTCTCACAGTCTAGTTGGCTACAAGTCCAAATTCACAGTGTCAGCTCCAGGGGAAGGCTTCCTCTGTCAGCTCTTGAGGAAAGTCCATGTCATCAATCTTCCCTTGGTCTAGGAGCTTCTTTGCACTGGAACCTCAGGTCCAAAGGACATGTTTTTCTCCTGGCACTGCTTTCTTGGTGTTATGAAGTTCCCAGGTGTCTCTGCTCCCTTCTCTCTTTTATATCTCAAAAGAGATTAGCTTGAGACACTATCTAATCTTGTAGACCTCATCAATATAAGTGCCACTAATCCATTTTATTACATCATAATGATAGCATTTACAACACATAAGGAAATCACATCAGATGATAAAATGGTAGACAGTCATACAATACTGGGAATCATAACATAGCCAAGTTGACAGGTGTTTTGGAGGGACACACTTCAATTCATGACAATGGGCAAAGGAAATGAATAGACACTTCATCAAAGAAGACATTCAAGCAATGAACAGACACATTAGGAAATGCTCGTGATCACTAGCCATTAGAGAAATGCAAATCAAACCAAAATGAGATACCATCTCACCACAGCATTACTGACATGAATCAAAAAAACAGAAAATAACAAATGTTGGAGAGGCTGTGTGGAGACTGTAATTCTTATGCACTGCTGGTGGGAATGCAAAATGGTACAACAATTTTGGAAAAAGATATGGCACTTCCTTAGAAAGCTAGAAATTGAAATTCCATAAGATCCAGCAATCTAACTCCTAGGAATATATTCTAGAGAATTAAGAGCCATCACACGAATAGACATATGTACATGCATGTCAATTGCAGCATTGTTCACAGTAGCAAGAAGATGGAAACAACCTAGATGTCCATCAACAGATGAATGGATGAACAAACTATGGTAAAAACACACAATGGAATACTACAAAATGATAAAGAACAATGATGAATCTGAGAAGCATCTCACAACGTGGATAAATCTGGAGGGCATTATGCTGAGTGAAATAAGTCAATCACAAAAGGACAAATATTGTATGAAACCACTACTATAAAAACTCATGAAAAGGTTATACAAAAAAAGAAACAATGCTTGACGGTTATGAGGAAGGGGAAGGGTGGGGTTGGAAAAACACTAAATAGACAATAGATAAGTGGTAACTTAGGTAAAGAGTAAGACAGTACACAATACTGGGGAAGCCAGCACAACTTGTTCAGGGTAAGGTCATGGAAACTCCATGGACAAATCCAAACTCTCTTAGGGACTGAATTACTGTGCCGAGGGCTGTGGGGACCATGATCTCAGGAAACATCTAGCTCAATTGGCATAATATGGTTTATAAAGAAAATTCTACTTTGGTGAGTAGTGTCTGGGGTCTTAAAAGCCTGTGAGTGGCCATCTAAGATACTCCACTGGTTTCATCCTTTCAGGAGCAAGGGAAAATGAAGAAAACTAAAGACACAAGGGAAAGATTAATCCAAAAGACTAATAGACCACAGCCACCAAGGCCTCCACCAGACTGAGTCCAGTACTGAGTCCAGTACCACCACTGACTGCTCTGACAGGGGTCACAATAGAGGGTCCAGGACAGAGCTGGAAAAAAAATGTAGAAGAAAATTCTAATTCAAAAAAAGACCAGACTTACTGGCCTGACAGAGACTGGAGAAACCCTGAGAGTATGACCCCCCAGACACTGTTTTAGCTCAGTAATGAAGTCACTCCAGAGGTACACCTTTTAACCAAAGATTAGACAGACCCATAGGACAAAACAAGATTAAAGGGGCACACCAGCCCACGGGCAAAGACAAGAAGGCAGGAGGGGATAGGAAAGCTAGTAATAGGGAATCCAAAGTCGAGAAGGGAGGGTAATGACACATCATGGGGTCTCTAACCAATGTCATAAAACAATATATGTACTAACTGTTTAATAAGAAGCTAGTTTGTTCTATAAACCTTCATCTAAAGTACAATGAAAAAAAAAAAACTGGAAGAAAACAAAAAAAGAAAAACAGATCTGTGCTTTCCCCTTACATCAGGGCCTCATTGTCACATTGAGGTTGGAAGCAGTTTGTGGGAAGACTTCTGACTGATTGATACTTGGTATATGTTGCTAAAGGAGGCCTGGTTGCACAGTGGTGAAGAGCTTGGCTGCTAACTGAAAGGTCAGTAGTTTGAACCCACCAGCTGCTCCACATTGCCCTGTGGCAGTCTGCTTCCGTAAAGATTTACTGTCTCAGATACCCTTTGGAGCAGTTCTACTCTGTATTATAGGGTCACTGTGAATTGTAATCGACTTGATGGCAATGATTTGGTTTTTGGTATACGTTGCTAAGATTGCTAGGCAGGAAGGTAGGAGAGAAGGAGAAGAGGCTTCCACTGTACAGCACCATGACCTTAACACACTTGTAGGAAGTTTTCTTCTACAAATTTTATCATAAAAGTCATCAAATGTGTTAAATTGGTACCAGAAGAGAGATTTTAAACCTTTTTTTCTGAAAGATTCATTTTATTGAAGTTACAGATTCTCTCTCCAAAAAGAATGCAAGTAAGCATATACATACAAAGTTTCCTTGCAATATTGAGGGTTCATGAAACTCCTGAAACTCGTCTGTAGACCTTAGGCAAAGAATGTCTACTCTAGAATAAATATTGAGGAGCTGGACATGAGACCAGGGGTAGGGAGGTCAAATATGAAGAGACTTTGGCTGAGCAGAGCATTGACTTCACTATAATCTCTTTCTAGAGCTAGACTACTTGGTTGGAATCCTGGTTCTACCTCTCATACCTGTAGAATATGACACAATCTACTGTCCTCCCCGTGTTAAAGTTTGTTTGTCTCTTTCATGGGGATGATGATACAGATATGGTTACTGTGAGGAATAAATGAGCAGATATGTGTAAAAACCTTATCTGGCACATCAGTGTTTGATGGTACTATCATTGTACTCCATATCATAATAAATGGTGCCAGTCTTGCTAGAAAGCTTAGAGTTTTCACTTAAAATCTTCCTGCTCCATACACCCTGTATTTTTTCAAATAAAATAAAAGCTCCGTGAGGACTGATTTTACCATTTTAGCCCCTGTGCCTTGTACAAAGCAGATACTTAACAAAAATATGCTGAATGAATAAATTTTTGGAATGAATTTTAGTAGGCCTCTCCAAATGGCCCTCAATCTCTCCCTTTCTTTAAACCTTCATTGTCACTGCTTTAATTCAGAAGTTCCTTACTATCTACCAGGACTCTCATAACAGCTGCTGCCTAGCAGAGCATTTTTGGCACCTGGCTACATATTAGAATGCCTTGGGGGATTTTAAATACAGATTCCTGGCTCATATGAGATGTCTAAAATCAGTATCTCTGGAGTGGTATTTCTCCAGAAGATGAAATTTGTATTTTTCAAAAGTTTTTCTCAGACGATTCTTAGGTAATGCTAGTTTATGGAACTACTTGGTTTGCATAGAAAAGTCCTAATTCCTTATACTTTCATGAAAGATAATTTATCATTCACTTGCTTGTCTATAGTTCCCCAAATACACCTACTTCTCCCTTCTCAACTATCTTGTTATCCAATATTTTGTATTTATGACAATAGTAACAAATCTACTGTCTGAGTATTTTGCACCTTAAGGACGTAAGTCCGGCTGTAATGAATGCCAAGGTGTGAGGCAAGAGTAACACTGGCTGTGATGATTAAAGTTATGTGTAAACTTGGCTGAGCCATGATTCTCAGTGGGTTGGCAGTTATGTAATGATATAATTTCACAGTTACATAATGATGCAGTTATCTACTTTTTGTCATCTGATGTGGTCATTGTCCATTTTCACATAATGCCAATTTTTGCATAATGACCTGGTCTTTGGAACCTAACCATGTCAATAAGTGAGGAATGGGTGTATTGTACACCAAGAGTCCATATCTACACACCAACCATGCAAAACAACTTCCTTATCTCCTAGTTCCCCATTTTCTCATGGATATTCCCTCTGCCTGACGCACTTTTGACCTCTGAAAGTAGAGACTAAATTTTTGTTGATTTTAATTTAAGACTACTGTAAAACCTGTGAAAGCCAGAACCTGTATAAGGCAGAAACCTGTCAGAGAAGGAAAGCTCAAATATTTCCCACTAAAATGAGCGATAGAAAAGTGGTAAGACTGCACTCTGTCAAAGGTGGAAAACTTTCAGAACATGGAAAAATAAGGCAGTCTTGTTGAGTTCTGGCTCACAAGTTTTACTGTATTTTATTTCACAGAGCTCTATGTCCCCTTAGGACACAAAGTCCCAGCTTCTGGTCTTAAACTCATGGCTGATTGGTGGAACAAAGATGATAATCATGCCCTGAGCCAGGTGAACCATGGGCTTTTAAAAAATTGAGATATAATTCGCATACCATGAGATTCACCATTTTAAAGTATACAATTCAGTGGTTTTTAGTATATTTACAAAGATACGCAACCATCACCACTATCTAACTCCAAAACATTTCATCATCCAAAAATAAACTCCTTATCTTTTAGCAGTCACACCCCATCTCCTTTCCCCGAGCCCCTAGAAACCACTAATTTCTACTTCTTTTTCTGTGGATTTTCCCATTTTGGACATTTTATAAGAATGGAATCATACACTGTGTGGTCTTTTGTGACTAGCTTCTTTCACTTGGTATAAGGTCTTCAAGCTTTATCCATGTGGTAACATATCTTAGTTTTTCAATCCTTACTGTTACTGAATAATATTCTACTGTACGAAGAGTCCACATTTTCTTTTTCTCATCCATTCAACGGTTGATGGGTTATTTCCACTTTTTGGCTATTATGAATACTGTTGGCTATGAACTTTGTGTACAAGTTCGTGCACACATGTGTTTTCAATCCTCTTGGGTATATACCTAGGAATGCAATTGCTGCATCATATGGTAACTCTATATTTAACTTTCTGAGAAACTGCCAAACAGTTTTTCACAGCAGCTGCACCATTTTACATTAGCACCAGCAGTTATAAGGATTCTAATTTATCTACATGCGGTCTAGTGCTTGTTATTGTCTGCCTTTTTTATTACAGCCATCCTAGTGGAAGTGACCAAACCTGTTGCTGTCAAGTCGATTCCGACTCATAGTGACCTTATAGGACTGAGTAGAACTGCCCCATATGGTTTCCAAAGAGCGGCTGGTGGATTTGAACTGCTAACCTTTTGGTTGGCAGCCGTAGTTCTAAATTACTGCACCACCAGTGCTCCAGTGGAACTGAAGTGGTATCTTATTGAGGTTTTGATTTCAACTTCTTTAATGATTAATGAGGATGAGTATCTTTCATGCACTTATTGGCCATTTATTTATCTTCTTTGGAGTACTATTAATTAAAATAATTTGCCTATTTTTAAAATTGAGCTATTTGCCTTTTTATTATTCAACTGTAAGAGTTTTTCTTTTTTTTTTAATATTTCAGTTGCAAGTCCCTTGTCAAGTATAAGATTTGCAAATATTCTCTCTGATTCCGGGGGTTGTCTTTTCACTTTCTTTCTTTCTTTTTTTTTTTACATTTTTTTATTGTACTTTAGATGAAGGTTTACAGTACAAATAGTTTCTCATTAAACAGTCAGTACACATATTGTTTCATGACATTGGTTAACAACCCCATGATATGTCAACACTCTCCCTTCTTGACCTTTTTTTTTTTTAGTGAAAATATACATAGCCAAAGTTACACCATTTCGAAAGTTTCTACATGTACAATTCAGTGACATCAATTACATTCTTCCAGCTGTGCTGCTATTCTCACTATACTTTTCCAAATTATTCCATCACTGTTATCTTCAATTCATTGTCCCCTAGGTTTCCCATCAAACCTTTTGAGTTGCTATTGTCAATTTGATCTCACGTAGATAATTCTTTTTTTTGTAGATGAAGGTTTGCAGAATAGTTTCTCATTAAACAGTTAGTACACATATTGCCCTATGACAATGGTTAACAACCCCATGACATGTCAACACTGTCTCTTCTCAACCTTGGGTTCCTATCACCAGCTTTCCTGTCCCCTCCTCCCTTCTAGTCCTTGTCCCTGGAATGCTGTGCCTCATTAGTCCTGTTTTGTTTTATGAGGCTATCCAGTCCCTGGCTGAACGGCGAACTTCGGGAGGGGATTCATCACTGAGCTAAAAGGGTGTCCAGGAGCCATACTCTCGGGGTTTCTCCAGTCTGTCAGGCCAGTAAATCTGGTCTTTTTTTGTGAGTTAGAACTCTTCTACATCCTTTTCCAGCTCTGTTTAGGACCCTCTATTGTGATCCCAGTCAGAGCAGTCAATGGTAGTAGCTGGGCACCATCTAGCTATACTGGACTCAGTCTGGTGGAGGCCTTGGTAGCTGTGGTCCATTAGTCCTTTGGACTAATCTTTTCCTTGTATCTTGTTCTCTTCGTTCTCCCTTGCTCCAGAAGGGGTGAGACCAGTGGAGTATCTTAGATGGCTGCTCACAGGCTTTTAAGACCCAGATGCTACTCACCAAGGTAGAAAGTAGAACATTGTCTTTATAAACTGTGTTATGCCAATTGAGCTGGATGTTTCCAGAGACCATGGTCCCCACAGCCCTCCGCCCAGCAATTCAGTACCTCAGGGAGTTTGGAAGTGTCTATGGAGATTCCATGACTTTTCCTTGTACAAGATGTGCTGGCTTCCCCAGTATTGTGTACTGTCTTACCCTTCACCAAAGTTACCACTTAACTATTTAGTTACCCCCCATCCCTCCCATCCTTCGTAACCAACGAAGATTGTTTCTTTTTGTGTGTAAACTTTTACATGAGTTATACAGTAGAGGTCTCATACAATATTTGTCCTTTTGTGATTGACTTATTTCACTCAGCATGATGTCCTCCAGTTTCATCCCATGTTATGAGATGCTTCACAGATTCACCGTTGTTCTTTGTCTTTGTATAATACTCCATTATGTGTATGTACCATAGTTTGTTTATCCATTCATCTGTTGATGGACTTCTAGGTTGTTTACATCTTTTTGCTATCGTGAACCCTGCTTCAGTGAATATGGGTGTGCATATGTCTATTAGTGTGATGGCTCTTATTTCTCTAGGATATGTTCCTAAGGGTGGGATTACATTTTGTAGTGCTTTTTTTTGTGGTGCTGACGTTTTCATTGTTCTTCTTACTCTCCTGTGCTGAGTTCCTTTTGTTTGTGGATTTTTTTTTTCATTTCTTTTGTTTTTGTAGATTTTGTTTTTATTAAGAGTTTTTGTTTTTCTTCTTTATTTTAATGAGTAGGTTTGTTAACTTTCTTTGTGGTTACCATGGAATTTACCCTTATCTTCCTAGATTTGTACCAGTTTATTATCACTTGGTATCGCTTGACTTCCTCTCCATTAGAAGGTTCTATACCTACACCGGTTATTCCCTCTTTTATTGTTCTGATGCTGTTGTCATTTACAGATTAACCTCTTTGGTTCCCTTTTGTAGTTCTTTTGGTTTTGCATAGTCCTTAAGAGTTCATTTCCTAGGTTGGTATCTAGCTAGTACAATCCTGTGTCCTATATTCAGCCTGTGATCTGATACTGTTTGTTCTCAGATCTAAGGACTTCCTTTAATAAGTCTTGTAAGTTCGATTTGGTTTTTACATAGTCCCTTAATTTCTGTTTTTCTGGAAATGACCTAATTTTACCATCATATTTAAACGAGAGTTTTGCTGGATATATTATTCTTGACTGGCAATTTTTTTCTTTCAATGTTTTATATATGTCATCCCATTGCCTTCTTGCCTACATGGTTACTGCCAAATAATCTGAGCTTAGTCTTATTGTTTCTCCTCTGTATGTGACTTTTTGTTTTTCTCGAGCCACTCTCAGGATTCTTTGCCTTTGGTTTTAGCAAGTGTGATTATGATATGCCTTGGTGATATTCTTTTGGGGTCTATCCTATATGGGGTTCATTGAGCTTCTTGGACGGTCAGCTTTTCATCTTTTCATGATATTGGGGAAGTTTTCTGTCAGCAGTTCTTCAATGATCCTGTCTGTGTTTTCTGTTTTCTCCCCCGGTTCTGGAACTCCGATCACTCCCAGATTTTTGCTTTTGATTGTATCCCACATAATTCGCAGGGTTTCTTCATTTTTCTTTGTTCTTTTTTCTGATTTTTCCTCAAACAGAGTTGTATCCAAGTGTTTGTGTTCAATTTGGCTGATCCTGTCTTCCATCATTTCAAACCTGCTCCTCAGCCCTTCTATGACACTGTCCATTTCTGGAATCTTGTTGTTTATCTTTTGATTTTCTAATTGTTGTTTTTGTATGATATCTAGTTGTGAAATTATTTTAGCATTTTTTCCTGTATTGTTTTCTTGAATTCTTCCATTTCTTTGTCTGTATTTTCCATGAATTTGTCTGCCTTTTCTGTGAATTTGTCTATTTTTACCTTTTTGTCTGTTTTTTTGCATCAACTCTTGGATAATTCTGAGTATTAGAGATTTGAATTCCCTATCAGTTAGGTCTAGTACCTTTTCTTCTAGTGGAAGGTCATCTGGTGTTTTATTTTGGACTCCTCCTGGAACCATCCTGTCTTGTTTTTGCATATGTTTTGACATTGCTGTCTTTGGGGCATTCAGTGGTTATTTTCCTCATTTATGGATTATAAGTTTGTTTGTTTCGTCCTGCTTTTTTGTTTTATTTGGTTATGTCTAAGCAGGTGGGCTGTGCGTTCTTTGTTGTTTGCTCGTCTGTGGGCACTATAGTTTTCACCTCCTTCTCCAATGGTCAGGGTCAGTCACTCAGGTATGTTACATCAGGGCAGATCCAGCTGAAGGGGAGTTGCTGGGATACGTTTTTTGTGGCACATACCAGGGCTGACAGTGTGGACCAGGAATCAGTGCAGGACAGGATCCAGTAGGCAGTGCCTGTGTTGCTTGGGAGTGTGATGTTCAGCACACGGTACAAGTAGGCAGGAAGGAGGGTGTAGATTGTGATGTGCGGAGCAGTTGTTCTGTCTCCTTCTGGAAGCTCCATTAAGCTGCTTTCTCGTACCTTGTGTTCACCGATCTCTGATAGGAGTCCAAGATGGCAGATCCATGCTGTGGTAGCTGATAGGGGACCTCTGCATGTATCTCCTCGTGCTCTGTTCTTGGCAAGTTTCTTATTCCATTCGGTGCTTGGCTGAGTTCTTTATCTCTTCATTTGATGGTTAGGTTTTCAGGATTGATGTGTGACTGTTTGACTTAATCTTTTCATCTTTGCTGCGGAGGGAAGGCATGGTGCTTCTGACTATAGCGCCATGTTGCCCAGAAGTCTCTCTTTTCACTTTCTTGATAGCGTCGTTTAAAGCATAAAAGATTTTAATGTTGATGAAGTTCAGTTTATCTGTTTTTTTCTTTTGTTGCTTATGCTTTTGGTGTCATATCCAAGAAACCATTGTCTAATCTAAGGTCAGAAAGATTTATGCCTATGTTTTTTCCTAAGAATTTTGTAGTTTTAGCTCTTACACTGAGGTCTTTGCTCCATTTTGAGTTCAATTTTGTACATGGTGTAAGATAGGGGTACAGCTTTATTTTTTGAGTGTAGGTATCCAGTCTTCCAGCAGTATTTGTTGAAAATACTATTCTTTCTCCATTGAATTGCCTTAGTACACATGTTGAAAAGAAATTGACCATAAGTATAAGCGTTTATTTTTTGGACTGTCTATACTATTACATTGTCTGTATCTAGACTTATGCTAATACTACACTGTCTTGATAATTGTAGTTTTGTAGTAAGTTTTGAAATTATAAAGTCTGAGTCCTCCAACTTTATCCCCTTTTCCAAGATTCTTTTGCCTATTCTGAATTCTTTACATTTCTATTTCCATGTGAGTTATAGGATCAGTTTGTCAATTTCTGCAAAAAGGAAAAAAAAGACATTTTTGTAGGAATTGTGTTCTATATGTAGAAAAATCTACAGTATCCCCAAAACCAAATTAAACCCATTGCCATCAAATCATTTCTGACTTAGCGACCCTATAGGACCCTATAGGACACAGTAGAACTTCCCTATAGGGTTTCCGAGGCTGTAATATTCATGGAAGCAGATTTCCTCATCTTTCTTCCATGGAGTAGCTGGTGGCTTCAAACTGCCAACGTTTCATTTTGCAGCTAAGTGCTTAACCACTGCACCACTAGATCCCCTTTGAAGAGTACAGTCATCTTAAAACACTAAGTTTTCCAGTCCATGAACATGAAATATCTTCCCATTGATTTAGGTCTTCTTCACTTTCTTTCTATGTTTTGTTTTACAATTTCTTTCAATGTTTTTCAGTTTTCAGTGTACAAGTCTTGAACTACTTTTGTTATATTTATTCCTAAATATTTTTTTTGATGTTATTGTAAATGAAATTGTTTTCTTAATTTACCTTTATAGATTTTTCATTGCTAGGGTTGATATGTGTTCAAATCAACTGGATGGCAACAGGTTTGTTTGTTTGTCTGTTATTTTGGTTTAGTGTTTACAAATACTATTTTTTTTATATTTTGATATATTTATTCTACAACCTTGTAGAACTCATTTATTAATGAATTCCTTAGGATTTCCTAAACAGAAGATTATGTCATCTGTGAAACTTGGACTTTTAATTCATGTAGAATTTGACTAACTTGTACCCCATATCATTTACTGTTTTATTATCTTGATCAAATAGGTTAACTTTTTGTATGTGTGTGTGTGTTATTACTTTTTAAATTTAATTTTATTTTTTTTTTTACTTTTTTTTTTATTGTACTTCCGGTGAAGGCTTACAGAACAAATAGTTTCTCATGAAACAGTAGTACACATCTTTTTTTATGACACTGGTTAACAATCCCACAACATGTCAACCCTCTAACTTCTCAACCTTTTTTTTTTGGTGAAAATACACATAGCCAAAGATACACCACTTCAAAAATTTCTACATGCACAGTTCAGTGACATTGACTATGCTCTTCCAATTGTGCTGTTATTCTCACTTAAGATGAAGGCTTACAGAACAAAATAGTTTCTCATTTAACAGTTACTACACATGTTGCCCTATGCCAATGGTTAACAATCTCACAACACATCAACAGTATCCTTACTCAACTTTGGGTTCCCTATCACCAGCTTCCTTGTCCCCTTCTGCCTTCTGGCCCTTGTCACTGGACTACTGTACCTCATTAGTCCCATTTGGTTTTATGGGGCTGTCCACTCCCAGGCTGAATGGTGAACCTTGGAGATAACTTCACCAATGAGCTAAAAGGGTGTCTGGGGACCATACTCTTGAGGTTTCTCCAGTCTCCTTTAGGCCAGTAAATCTGTTCTTTTTGTTGTGAGTTAGAATTATGCTCTACATCATTCTCCAGCTCTGTCCAGAACCCTCTGTTGTGATCCTGGTCAGAGCAGTCAGTGGTGGTAGGTGGGCACCATCTAGCTGTACTGGACTCAGTCCAGTGGAGGCCTTGGTAGCTGTGGTCCATTAGTCCTTTGGACTAATCTTTTCCTTGTATCCTGTTCTCTTCATTCTCCCTTGCTCCCGAAGGGATGAGACCAATGGAGTATCTTAGATGGCCGCTCACAGGCTTTTAAGATCCCAGACACTACTCACCAAGGTAGAATGTAGAACACTGTCTTTATAAACTGTGTTATGCCAGTTGAGTTAGATGTTCCCTGAGACCATGGTGCCCACAGCCCTCCGCCCAGCAATTCAGTCCCTCAGGGAGTTTAGATGTGTCTATGGGGCTTCCATGACCTTTCCTTGTACAAGTTGTGCTAGTTTTCCCTGTATGGTGTACTATCTCTCCCTTCACCCTAGATACCACTTATCTATTGCCTATTTAGTATTTCCCCCCCCTCCCCTCCCATCCCTGGTAACCAACAAAGATTGTTACATTTTGTGTGTGAACTTTTTCATGGGTTTTTACAATGGAGGTCTCATACAATATTTGTCCTTTTGTGATTGACTTATTTCACTCAGCATAATGTCCTCCAGTTTCATCCATGTTATGAGATGCTTCACAGATTTGCTGTTGTTCTTTCTCGTTGCATAGTACTCCATTGTGTGTATGCACCACAGTTTGTGTATCCATTCATCTGTTGATGGGCATCTAGGTTGTTTCCATCGTTTTGCTATTGCGAACAATGTTGTCATGAACATAGGTGTGCATATGTCTATTTGAGTGACGACTCTAATTTCTCTAGGATATATTCCTAGGAGTGGGATTGATGGATCGAATGGTATGTCTATTTCTAGCTTTCTGAGGAAACACCATATCATTTTCCAAAATGGTTGTATCATTTTGCATTCCCCCCAGCAGTGCATAAGAGTTCTGATCTCCTCGCAGCCCCTCCAACATTTGTTATTTCCAGTGTTTTTGATTCCTGTCAGTAATGCGGGGGTGAGATGGTATCTCATTGTGGTTTTAATTTGCATTTCTCTAATGGCTAGTGATCGTGAGCATGTCCTCATGTGTCTGTTGGCCATCAAATAGGTTAAATTTTACGAGGATAATTTTCCTTATCTGTAAAAAAGAGGTAATAATTCTAAATCTAGAGTTGCTGTAGGAGCCTAAGTGGTACAGTGGCTAAGAGCTTCACTACTAACCAAATGATCAGCAGTTGGAATCCACCAGTTGGTCCTTGGAAACCCTATGGTGTAGTTCTATTCTGTCCTATAGGGTCACTGTGAGTCAGAATTGACTCAGCAGTAATGAGTACAGCAGAATTGCTGTGAGGACTACATGTGATGATACTGGTTCGAAAACCATTTGCTGAATGATTGAATACAGGAATCATAAAAGCTAATCATTTTTACCTAAGACTGAATGATTCATTTTCTGAGTAATTTTCTCAACTCTATTCACTTTTGGGGTCTTCTAATTAGACATGGATCTGAGAAAAAGTACATTTAGGAACTGTTAAGTCTTTTAGGGTGATTGGAACACTAGATTCATAATTGAGAACAACAAGAAATGAAATTTAAAGGTAGATGGAACTTCTGTTTAAATACTAGCTATGACAAGCTTTCTGTGAGAACAAAGAAACTATTGAAGGGTTTTTTGCTATGGAATAATAAAATCAACCTGGAGATATATTAAAAAAGTGAGAAATTAGGGGTTGGGGGAACAGGTAGGACACTATCAGAGATTAGTAAAGAGTTTATGAGAGCCTAAACTAAGGCAATATCTAAGGAAAGATGGGGAGAAAATAATATACTTTGAAAATAATTAGTATGTTTTAGTTAGAGGACAAGAAACATAATTTCCAGAATTCTGGATTGTAAATCATTAATTGAAATATGGGTTACAAGAGTAGAAGATTGTCTGGGGACAAAGATGATGGTTCCCTTTTTGGAAATGTTGCTTAAGATGAAGAACTATTTGAAATTTGAGAAAGATTTGAGGACTGTAGATAGAGATTTTTTTTTCCCACTTTTTATCACCACTTCCTGTCTTTACTTCCATCCTTTCTCAGCATAGATTCCATGGTCCATAATGATCATAACTCCCTTGTAAATACCCCCAACTATCTCTCCCTTTCCCTCTGTCAGAAAGTCTTTTTCTCTCTCTCTCTAACTTACTTGTCCTGCAAAACCCCTACCCTAGTAAAACCTAGCTCTTTGCATTCCCCTCATCTGTGCTGGAGACTGCCTTCTCCTAATACCTTTCTTTAGCTCTGGTCTGGACTGATTGTTCTCCAGGACTACAGCACAGCTGTTGCCTTGGAACTAGTATTTGCTTTCTTCCTTGTTGGATCCCCTGTTTTGTAGATATATACCATATTTTTATGCAAATAATGTGCACCTTCTACATTTGTTTGCCACCTGAGCCCTTCTGCCTGTGAGGTATTTTCACAAGCACCACTATGCCATTTTTTTACTTGTTGCTATAAAAAAAAATTAGCATAGAGCACAGTTGGCAAACGAACATAAAAGGTGTGCATTATTTATGTAAAAATGTGGTATATTCTTCTTTTTTGGTTTAATATAGCACTGAGATTACATTTTAAAATTTTTTCCTTGCATGAAAATGACATTATTTTAAAACCACAATTGATAGTTTGGCTGGGTTTAGAATATGTCTTAGTTTCCTGGTGCTGCCGTAACAGAAATACCTTATGTGGGTGGCTTCAAGAACAGATATTTATTTTCTCACAGTTCAGGAGTCCAAATTCAGGGTATGGCTCTAGGGGAAGGCCCTTCTTTATCTGTTTCAGCTTCTAGTAGCTGCCAGCAATTCTTGGAAATTCTGGGTTTGTAGGTACACCTGCCTCTGTAGTCAGATATTGCCTATCTTCCCCAAGGGTCTGTATGCATATCTCTGTGTTTATGCTTCTCTTTATATAACTCAGACATAATCAGGTTTAGGATTCACCTTACACTGGCATGATCTCAACAGATTGATTGATTATATTATGTTAGATTGCATTATAGAAGGTAATTACATTGCATAAAATTAGATTTAGTCCATAGGTATGGGGGTTAGAATTCCAACACATATTTTGAGAAGACACAATTCAATCCATAACAGAATCCTAAGCTGAAAATTAGATGCCCTCAGAATTTTGAAGGCATTTATCCACTGTCTTGTAGAATCCAGTATTTGATTCTGGATTTGAGAAAACTGACATCATTCTGATATCTTCTTCACTGTTACAAACTATGGTCTGTTTTAATATCTCAGACTCTTCCCTTTATTCCTTGTATTCTGAAATTTTACAATAACATATGGGTCTTTTAGATTTTTTTTTTCTGTTGGGCAGTTGGTGGCCCTTTCAAACCAGAAACCCATTTCCAACAGTTTTGAGAAGTTGTTCCGTATTGTTGATTTGATAATGACTTTCCTTCCATTTTCACATTTTTTTCCTAAAGTCCCTATAATATGGAGAAAAAGACTTCTTAAATGATGTTTGAATTCTCTTATCTTTCCTTTCCTATTGTCTTTTTGTTATAGTGTCTGAATGATTCCTTTGACTTTATCTTCTACTCATTCAGTTGACTTTTTGTACTCAATTACTCAATTACTTTTATAGTTTTGACTATTCAGTTTTTTATTTCAAAAGCTCTTTCGTGTTTTAAAAAAATTTTGATAGCATTTTGTTCCTTTTTATACATCGAATACTTTTGTTTTCATTTTTATTAGAGTTTTTTAAAGTGGATTTTTTTTATCTTTGTATTATCTGTAATTTCTAACTTATTTTTTTCTGTTCGTTTATTAATCTCTGAAATTTTTATTCAGTCTGGCCTTCAATTTTGTTTGGCTTGTAGGCTATTAAAAGATTTTACATTTTTAAAAAATCAGTAATTTTGACTTCCTTTGAAAACTGGAAAGATCTGACAATCCTAGGGTCACATTTTTTTTCTGGTGGGTAGTGTCTGCCCATTTTAGATAGGACACATGTTCTGTTGTTATCCTGCTTCATTAATTAATCTTCCAGGTCCTTTAGGCATCTGAGGAAGACCACCTTCCTTGTGTTCCTTCTGTCATTCATATTTCTCCAGTTCACTTAGAAATCCCCTGACTTATACTTCTGGAAACATGGCTTATCTTTGAAGTACTAATGCCTGCTCTGTTTTTCTTTCATAAGATCCTCTCCTGTCATCAAATCCTTTAGTAATGTAGTTGTTCTTTTAAAAAGACAGTGAAAACAAGTTTTATGGCCATTGAAATCCACAGGTTATTACTCTGATATGCTCCAAAGACACTCATTAGTAAGGAGAATTTAGAGTGTTCTAAGTCATAAATCTACTCTTGTACAAACTAAATAAAATTTAAAGCTTTATGCTTCTCATGTATCATTTGTGAGGTTTGAGTCAATTAACAATTATTGAAAATCGGGTTTTCTTTTCACATGTAGGTATTGTGATTTAATTAAATGTTGAAAACTTGATGCTTATTTATAATACAGTAAATGAAATTTTTCTTCAGTTTTCTTCAATGCAAAGGATTAATGTGATTCAGTAAATTTCCATCATGGGTAACTGAAAAAAAATGTCAGTTCTTATGGAAAGACCACTTGCCTCAAAGTCGTGGGATCTAGATTGTAGTTCATTGATTTGTTATTGAACCACAAATATTTATTGAGCTCCTATTATGTGTCAGACACCCTTCAAGGTGCTGTAATAATCAAACAACCACATAAGCAAAATTTCTGTTCTCATATAGCTTTTGACATAGTGGGGGAAAAATAGTAAACTAAAAACAAATCAATATGTTAACTTATCTTAGCCGCATGGCTTTGGGAAAATCATTTTACGCTTTTCAGACTCAGTTTCTCCATGTGTAAAATTAGAAGGATGAACTCTAATTTTCTCCCATACTTACAAGTTAATGTTCTGTTTTAGATTTTATTTATTTTTTAAACATTTAAGAAAGAATCTTGACTGAGGGTGGCTGCTTCATCAAAGTTACATAAAAGTGAGCAAAAACAACAAAACCTCTTCTTGCGGTTTGCCAGAGAAGAGGAAGAGAAGAGTCTCATACAGATTTTTAAATTGTCTGAGACAGTGTGAAGGAAATAGCTTTGTCTTTCTCTAGCAATATTCTTTCCCTAAAAAATATTAAAAAAAGCATGGGTGTGTTCATTTTAACAGGGCTATGTGCCATTTATTCAACCATTCAAAACATGTATTTTGAGCTCTCTATGTGTTGGATATTGGGAACAGGGTTAAATAAGAGACAAAGTCTCTACACTCATGAAATTTTAGATAGGATGATTTTCCATAAACATAAAATAAACATTTCGGATAGTGAGAAGTGCTATGAAAAAAAAAAAAATAAGGCAGGGTAAGAAATTAAAGTGACAGGGCACAGGAAGGGTCTACTTTAGGTAGGGTAGTTAAGGATGGCTTTTCTGAGGAGGTGATTGTTAGGTTGCCAGATAAAATGCAGGATGCCCACTTAAATTTGAATTTCAGATAATTGATGAATAACTTTGTATTATAAGTATGTCTCATGCAATATTTGGGACATAATTAAAGTATAAAATTATTCATTGTCTATCTGAAATTCAGATTTAACTTGACGTTCTCATGTTTGTTTGACAAATATATAAATATCTTTAGTTTTAAAATCTGAGAACTTTACATTTGAGACGAGACCCGAAAATAATGAGGAAACTGTTCATATATTGAATCTGAGGGGACAGATTTCAAGATAGAAGAAACAGCAAGTGCAAAGTGTTGAGGTGGGCTTGCGCGGGACTATTTAAGGAACAGTTGGAGAGCCAATATGGCTGGTTTAGATTGAGGGAGGAGGTGAATGGCTATTGGTGTCGGAGATACAGATCTTATCTTGGAGATCCACTAAGCCACTGTAAAGAACTTGGATTTCAGTTGATTGAACACCATTACAAAGCTTTGGCCAGATGAATGATAAGCTCTTGTTTAAGTTTAAAAGACCACTCTGGCTGCTATATGAACAGACTATATAAGGGCAAAAGGTGAAGCAAGGAATCCTGTTGGGAAGCTAGTGAAATAGACCAGGTTGGAGATGATGGTATAGAACAGTGGTGAGGATGGTGAACAGTGGACTGAATTGGATTATATTTTGAAGGAACAGCTACAGGACTTGCTAGTGGATTAGTTACAGGGTGTGTGAAAAAGAGAAGTCAGGGATGCCTTCTTCATCTTTGGTTTAAGCAAAAGGATAAATGATCATACTATTTGCTAAGAAAGAAAACAGGAGTGTAGTACAAGACTTTTTTATTTAGGCATATTACGTTTGAGAAGCGTATCAAATATCCAACTGAGTAAATTAAGAAGCAGTTGAAAATACATTTTTTGAGCTTAGAGAAGTCTGAACTGAAGATATCTATCAGTATAAATAGAATTTAAAGCCTTGTAATTGGATAAAATAAAACCTAGCAAATGAGTGTGGATGGAGGAGAGTACAGGGCATGCTGATATTTAGAGATTTAGAACAGGAGGCATCTGACTATGTGGATCATAAGAAATTATGGATAACATTGTGAAGAATGTTCTTAATTGAAGAATGAACTTAATTGTTCTCATGAGGAACCTATACATAGATCAAGAGGCAGTCGTTCAAATACAACCAGGGGATACTGCATGGTTTAAAGTCAGGAAAGTCAGTGTGTATCAGGGTTATAACCTTTCACCATACTTATTCAATCTGTACGCTGAGCAAATAATCTGAGAAGCTGGCCTATATGCAGGAGAACAGGGCATCAGGATTGGAGGAAGACTCATTAACAACCTGCCATATACCTCTGACAAACCTTGCTTGCTGAAACTGAAGAGGAATTAAAGCACTTACTGATGAAGATCAAAGACTACACCCTTCAGTGTGTATTACAACTCAACATAAAGAAAACAAAAATCCTTACAACTGGACCAATAGGCAATATCACGATAAAAAGAAAATACTGAAGTTATCAAGGATTTCATTTTACTTGGATCCACAATCAGACCCATGGAAGCTGCAGTCAAGAAATCAAATGACACATTGCATCGGGAAAATCTGCTGCAAAAGTCCTCTTTCAAGCATTAAAAAGCAAAGATGTCACTTTGAGGACTACAGTGCTCCTGACCCAAGCTGTGGTGTTTTTAATCGCCTCATACGCATGCGAAAGCTGGGCAATGAGTAAGGAAGACCGAAGAATAATTGATGTCCTTGAATTATGATGTTGGCAAAGAATGCTGAATACACCGTGGACTGCCAAAAGAATGAACAACTCTGTCTTGGAAGAAGTACGGCCAGAACGCTCCTTAGCGGCAAGGATGGCGAGACTTCGTCTCACATACTTTGGACATGTTATCGGGAGGGACTAGTCCTTGGAGAAGGACATCATGCTTGGTAAAGTAGAGGGTCAGTGAAAAAGAGGAAGACCCTCAACAAGATGGATTGACACAGTGGTTGTAGCAATGAACTCAAGCATAACAACCATCATGAGTATGGCACAGGACCTGGTGGTGTTTCCTTCTGTTGTACATAGGGCCATTATGAGTCAGAACTGACTCGACAGTACCTAAGAACAACAACAACAGGAGGAGGAGGTTTTGCAGAACTGCTTGAGAGCTAATAATGGCATTTCAGGTCATGAAAACTCCTAATAAATGCAAGCATTCTAAACAGAAGAAACTTGCCGCTGATTATTGGATACTGTGAATTTAGAAGTGATTTTTCTCATAGTATAATAAGAACTTAAGGTTTGATATCCATTCACATGCAGCATTTCCTCATGGTAACTCACTCTGCTTATCTTTTGATTCCAAGGGTTGTGCTCTTTACTTTTCAAAATATAATGTTCATTACATTTTTTCTACCATTAGATCCTCTCAAATCATCAAATCTTTTCATTAAGGAATTCTTTCAGTAAGCAAGTTTTACTACAATTAAAGCAAAGCTGGTTAAATTTGCTTAGCAGCTGTCTACTGAAAATCACACACACACAGGCACACGCGCACTATTCTTATTCATTTCATGACAGAGTGTTCAAAGCAAGTTACAGATCATCATTATCATTACCATCTTTGTTTTTGTGTACTTATTACGCCAGTCTCCATTACTAGCCCATTATATATATTAGCTCAGTTAATTCTTACAACAAGCCTATGATATAGGTATTATTAATATAACCAACCCCATATTACAGATGGGAGCCCTGGTGGCGAAGTGGTTAGAGCGCAGGCCACTCACCAGAAGGTCGGCAGTTCAATTCCACCAGCTGCTCCTTGGGAACCCTATGAGACAGTTCTGCTCTTTCCTGTATGGTCACTATAAGTTAGAATCGACTTGACAGCAACAGGTTTGGTTTTTGGGTTTTAAGTTACGTAA
Organism: Dugong dugon; assembly: GCA_030035585.1. NCBI lineage: Eukaryota > Metazoa > Chordata > Mammalia > Sirenia > Dugongidae > Dugong > Dugong dugon. Next base: position 47,595,091 of record CM057480.1, on the reverse strand, counting down.
AAACAAAGAAGAAAAATAGTGTTTTGTACCAATATGAATATAAAAAAGAATATTCATTTAACTCTTATGACTCCTACTTAAGGATTCAGAAAAAAAAAATTAAAAATCTTGAAAAGAAAAGTGAGGAACAAATATGCAAAACAAAACTTTACTAAATGACAGAAAGAAAAAAGATTTGACAGAATTAAGATCCAGTCCTTCTTCAATTTTTCCAAAATAATTTATAGTGTAATTCTCACTAAAATAACATACATACATATATGTACATATGTAAATATCTTGTTATTTTATACAACATTCATGTACATACATACATATATATCATGTATATGTATGTATGTACATGAATGTTGTTGCTAGGGGTCGTCAAATTGATTTTTGACTCATAACAGCTCTATGTGACAGAATAGAACTGCCCCGTAAGGTTTTCTTGGCTGTAATCTTTAAGGAAGCAGATCACCAGCTCTTTCTCCTGTGGAGCTGCTGGATAGTTTATACATATATATATATATATATATATATATATATATATAGTCACTTGTGTTATTTTAATAAATTGTGAAGATAAAGCACAATCTAACTCAAGAATAAAAAAAGAAAATGCAAATATATAACACAAGAAATAAAAAATAATCTCAGAAACAATGGTAATTAAATGATTCATGAGACTACATTTTTCTTTTTTCCAATCTATTCACATATAGCTGAAAATGCTGTTTATATGGAAAGATTTCCAAGATATATGTTTAGTGATAAAAAAAAAAACTAGGTGAGGAACAGTGAGAATAATATAATTTAGTTTATGTAAAAGGGAAGAAAACAAGATTATATATTCATATTCACTTGCATCTGCATAAATAAACTCTGAAAGGATATACAAGAAACTTATAAAACTTATACCTGGGTGCAGGTGGGCTGACTTTTCACTATATTGCTTTCCTATTGAGCAATGTGAATCTATTGCCAATTCAAAAAACATTTTAAATAATATTAACACACTATGTTTTGGAAACTGCAAGGCAATTACTTCTGTGGTGAGAAAAGGTGTGCTTTGAGCATTGACCATATACAATTTGACTAGTTTTCCTACAAAGCTTCCATGGTTGGGAAGCCATACGGTTTTGGTAAAATACATCTCTGGATGATTTTCATAAGTCTTTCATCACCTATTGATTCTGAAAAAAAAAAAAATTATTTGACATCACAGTCTATGTTTGGTCCAGTTCCATATTACTAGCTTGGTTTCCTTTCTCATAGTCTCTGAAACAATTTTCTTCTACTCCTGGGAGGTGTTTCAGAGATAAAATAGAAAAATTATGAACTAAATCGGAAGCATTATTTATTCTGTTCTGCTTCTTACTCTCTGGATCTACAGTTCTGTGTTCGATTTATTCAAAAAGAGATTATAAATATTTCTAGGCTTAATACTATGAACACTGGATTTTTGTGAAGAATTGATGTGCTTAATCATTTTTCTACTCCATAAGGATCTGCAACCTTGATCATATTCTCTTTCAGACCTTTTATATTTTGCATAATTCTCTCTGTAATTCTGACATCTGACTAGTACTGTAATTTACTAAGGAAGGTTTTTCTTTCATGTATTTCTACTAATAATATAATTTTAATCTTATTTCCTCTCATTTTAATTTGTCAGTACTTTAACTTAATTTGGAGAGTACATAATTCAGCATCTTATTTTTTTCTTTTGTTTTCTATTCAATTAAAGTTAATAGTTTGAGAGATTATTGTCATTATTTTTAATCTCTTGCAACATTACAGCATCACCATTAGAGTTGTTTCTTTCCTTGAAGAACAGAGAGGCCATTCTTTATTATGTTCCAAATCCTTGTTTCCGAGAGAAATTCTTTTTCCTCACCTCCATCCAACATGGTAGTTCAGAATACTTCTAAATTTAACCTGGGAGTAACATACTCTCCACTTCCTGAAAGCTGATGACGTTTGTGGGGCATGAGGAACTATCACTAAAGAACTGACTAAATGGATTTAAAGAATTTTTTTTTTAAGAAAGTGAATTCCACAGTTCATTTCAAATATTGATTGTGAGTCTTCTCTGCTTAATATTAGGAATACCCTAAAATTTGTTTTAGATGTTGTAACATAAAATGCTACAATGAGACTTTTCTTTGCTGTGGAAAATGTAAGATCCTAGTGGCTTTAATCCCACAAATATGCTATGAAGATTAAGATGAAATAATGCTTCACTAATTATGATTTTCTGATAAGTTTGTCTTTATGGAAAGAAATACTCAGGGTGTTTGAATTCGAACAATACAACAAAAAAGAAAAGAAAACCAAACTCACGGCCATCAAAGTTGATTCCGATTCACAGTGACCCTAAAGGACACAGTGGAGCTACCCCATAGGGTTTTCAAGGCTGTAAATTCTTACGGAAGCACACTGTCACATCTTACTCCCAGGGAGCGATTGGTGGGTTCTAACCACCAACCTTTCAGTTAGCAGTGAGTGATTTAACCACTGGGCAAACAGGGCTCCATTCAATCAATATAGTTGCTATAAATGAGACAGATATAAAGTATGCCACGAATGTTATCTACCACTTGTCTGTCAGTTTGTAATACTGTGATGGCTTTCTTGTTGCTGTGGTGCTGCCAGCTATGCCATCCATATTTCAAATACCAACAAGGTCACCCATGGTGGATACGTTTCAGTTGAGTTTCCAGACTGAGACAGACTAGGAAGAAGGGCCTGGTGGTCTACTTCTGAAAAAATTGACCAGTGAAAACTTTATTAATAGTAGTGGAACATTGTCTGATATGGTGACGAAAGATGAGCCCCTCAGGTTGGAAGTCACTCAAAATACAACTGAGGAGATGCTGCCTCAAAATAGAGTTGATCTTAGTGATGTAGATAAAGCTTTTGGGACTTTCATTTGCTGATGCGGCATGACTCAAAATGAGAAGAAACAGTTTCAGGTATCCATTAATAATCTGAATGTGGAAAGTAAAAAGCACGAATCTAGGAAAATTGGAAGTAGTCAAAAACAAAATGGAATGCATAAAGATCAATATCCTAGGCATTGTTGTTGTTAGGTGCCATGGAGTCAGTTCAACAGAAGGAAACACTGTGCGGTCTGGTGCCATCCTCACAATCATTGTTATGCTTCAGCCCATTGTTGTAGCCACTGTGTCAATCCATCTAATTGAGGATCTTCCTCTTTTTTGCTGACCCTCTGCTTTACCAAGCATGATATCCCTCTTCAGGGACTGGTCCCTCCTGATAACATATCCAAGTATGTGAGATAAAGTCTTGCCATCCTTTCTTCTAAGGAGCGTTCTCGCTGTACTTCTTCCAAGACAGATTTGTTCGATCTTCTGGCAGTCCATGGTATATTCAGTATTCTTCCTCAACACCAAAATTCAAAGGCATTAATTCTTTTTTAGTCTTTGTTATTCATTGCCCAGCTTTCACATGCATATGAGGCTACTGAAAACACCATGGATTGGGTGAGGTGCACCTTAGTCTTTAAAGTGACATCTTTGCTTTTTAACACTTTAAAGAGGTCTTTTGCAGCCTATTTACCTGTTTGATTTCTTGACTGCTGCTTCCATGGGCATCGATTGTGGGTGCAAGTAAAATGAAATCCTTGACAACGTCAATCTTTTCTCCATTTACCATGATGTTGCTTATTGGACCAGTGGTGAGGATTTTTGTTTTCTTTATGGTGAAGTATAATGCATACTGAAGGCTGTGGTCTCTGATCTTCATCAGTAAGTGTTTCAAGCCTTCTTCATTTTCAGCAAACAGTGTTGTGTCATCTGCATATCACATGTTGTGAATGAGTCTTCCTTCAATCCTGATGCTGTGTTCTTCATACAGTCTGTCTTCTTAGATTATTTCCTAAGCATACAGATTGAATTAGTATGGTGAAAGATACAACCCTGGTGTACGTCTTTCTTAACTTTAAACCACTTGGTATCTCCTTGTTCTGTTCGAACAACTGCATCTTGGTCTAAGCACAGGTTCCTCATGAGCACAATTAATTGCTCTGGAATTCCCACTCTTTGCAATATTATCCACAATTTGTTATGAAGCACACAGTCAAATGCCTTTGCATAGTCAATAAAACACAGATAAACATCTTTCAAATATTCTCTGCTTTCAGCCATGATCCATCTGACATCAGCAATGATATCCCTTGTTCCAGTTCCTCTTCTGAATCTGGCTTGAATCAGACAATCATATACTCTACTACACCAAGAATGATAGATTGAAGAGGAATGGCTTCACATTCATTGTCAAAAAGAACATTTCAAGATTTATCCTGAAGTACAGTGCTGACAATGATAGGATAATATCCATACGCCTACAAGGAAGATCTATTAATATGACTATTATTCAAATTTATGCAACAACCACAAATTCCAAAGATGAAGAAACTGAAGATTTTTACAAACTTCTGAAGTCTGAAGTTGATCAAACATGCAGTCAGGAGGCATTGATAATTACTGGTCATTGGAATGCAAAAGTTTGAAACAAAACAGAAGGATCTGTAGTTGGAAAATATGGCCACGGTGATAGAAAGGATACCGGAGATTGCATGATAGAATTTGTTAAGACCAATGACTTATTCACTCCAAATACCTTTTTTCAACAACATAAACAGCAGCTATACACGTGGACCTCACCAGATGAAATACACAGGAATCAAATCAACTAGATTTGTAGAGAGAAACGATGGAAAAAGCTCAATATCATCAGTCAGAACAAAACCAGGGGCCTACTGTGGAACAGACCATCAATGATTCATATGCAAGTTCAAGTTGAAGCTGAAGAAAATTAAAACAAGAACACCAGAGCCAAAATACAACCTTGGGTATATCCTCCCTGGATTTAGAGATCATATCAAGGATAGATTTGACCCTTTGAACACTAATAATTGAAGACCAGACGATTTGTGGAGTGACATCAAGGACATCATACACGAAGAAAGCAGAGGTCATTAAAGACAGAAAAGAAAGAGAAGACCAAAATGGATGTCAAAAGAAACTCTGAAACTTGCTTTTGAACACAGAGTAGCTAAAGCACATGGAAGAAATGCCGACATAAAAGAGCCGATTAGAAGATTTTAAAGGGCGGCTTGAGAAGAAAATGTAAACTATTATAATGAAATGTGCAAAGACCAGGTGCTAGAAAACCCAAAGGGAAGAACACACTTGACATTTCTCAAGCTGGAAGAACTGAAGAAAAATTTTACAATACTTAAGGATTCTGTGGGCAAAATATTGAACAATGCAAGAAGCATAAAAGAAGATAGAAGGAGTAATGTGGAAAAAAATGAAACAAGATCCATATCTCACACTATACACAAAAACTAACTGAAAATGGGCCAAAGACCTAAATATAAAATCTAAAACGATAAAGACAGCGGAAGAAAAAACAGGGACAAAGCTAGGGGCCCTAATATGTGGCACAAATAAGATATGAACCGTAACTAACAATGCATAAACACCAGATAACTGGGAGCCATTTAAAATTAAACACTTAAGCTCATCAAAAGGCTTCACCAAAAGCATCAAAAGAGAACCTACAGACTGGGATACAATTCTTGGCTACGATATATCTGACAAAAGTTTAATCTCTAAAATCTAAAAGATACTGAACACCTCAACAACAAAAAGACAAATAATCCAATTAAAAAATGGGCAAAGGACATGACATACATGTCATCAAAGAAGACATTCAGGCAGCTAACAGACACATGAGACAATGTTTGCGATCATTAGCCTTTAGAGGAATGCAAATCAAAACTACATTGAGATACCATCTCACACCAAGAATACTGGCACTAATCCAAAAACAAAACAAAACAGAAAATAACAAATATTGAAGAGGTTGTGGGGATATTGGAACTGTGGTGGGAATGGAAAATTGTAAAACCACTTTGGAAAATGATATGGCTCTTTCTTAAAAAGCTAGAAATAGAAATATCAAATGATCCAGTAATACCACTCCTAGGAATATATCACGTGAATAGGCATATGCACCCCTAGGTTCATTGCAGCAGTATTCACAATAACAAATAGATGGAAACAATCTAAAAGCTCATCAACAGATAATGGATAAACAAATTATGGTACATACACACAGGTCTATAACACAAAAAATAACACTTGTGAGGAACAAGCTTTTTAGTTCAATCGAATATACAAGACCAAATTGGTAACTCCTGTCCAATAGCAAGACAACAAGGTAGGAAGGGACAGCAATTGGATGAATGGGTACAGGGAACAAAAAACAACACTTGTGAGGAACAAGCTTTTTAGTTCAATCGAATATACGAGACCAAATTGGTAACTCCTGTCCAATAGCAAGACAACAAGGTAGGAAGGGACAACAATTGGATAAATGGGTACAGGGAAACCAGGGTGGAAAGTGGGAGCAGGCTGTCAGATATGGGGATTGCAACCAATGTCACAAAACATTATGTGAATAAATTTTTGAATGAGAAATTAACTTGAGCTGTAAACTTTCACCTAAAGCACAATAAAACAAATGAATAAATAAAGAAGATAGAAGAAATACAGAGACACTGTATCATAAAGACTTGGTTGACATTCAATCATTTCGGGAGGTAGCATATGATCAAGAACTGATGGTACTGAAGGTAGAAGTACAAGTTGCACTGAAAGCATTGGCAAAAAAACAAGACTCCAGGAACTGATGGAATATCAATTAAGACATTTCAACAAATGGATGCAGACTTGGATGTGCTCACTTGTCTATGCCAAGAAATTTGGAAGACAGCTACCTGGCCAACTGACTTGCAGAGATCAGTATTTGTACCCACTCCAAAGAAAGGTAATCCAACAGAAAGTGGAAATTATCAAGCAGTATCATTAATACCACATTCAAGTAAAATTTTCCTGAAGATAATTCAAAAACATTTGCAGTAATACATTGACAGAGAAGTGGCAGAAAGTCAAGCCAGATTCAGAAGAGGATGTGGAATGAGGGATATCATTGTTGATGGATCCTGGCTGAAAGAAGAGACTACCAGAAACATGTTTGCTTGTGTTTTATTGACTCTGCTAAGGTATTCAACTGTGTAGATCATAACAAATGGATAATGCTGCAAAGGTGGGAATTCCAGAACACTGAATTGTGCTCATGAGGAACCTATACATAGACCAAGAGGCAGTGGTTCAACCAGAACGAGGGGATACTGTGTGGTTTGTAATCAGGAAAGTTGTGCGTTAGAGTTGTATCTTTCACCATACTTATTTAATCTGTATGCTAAACAAATAATCTAAGAAACTGAGTATATGAAGAAGAATGTGGCATTGGGGTTGGAGGAAGACTTATTAACAACCTGCAATATGCAGCTGACACAACCCTGTTTGCTGAAATGAAGAGAACTTGAAGCACTTACTAATGAAGGTCAAAGACTACAGCCCCCAGTAGGGACTACACCTCAACATAAAGAAAACAAAAGCCCTCACATCTGGACCAGTAAGCAACATCATGATAAAAGGAGGAAATATTGATGTTTTCAAGAATTTCATTTTACTTGTATCCACAATCAACTACCATGGAGGAAGCAGTCAAAAAATTAAAAGACGCATTGCATTAGGCAAATCTGCTGCAAAAGATCTCTTTAAAGTGTTAAAAAGCATAGATGTCAGGAGTCTAACATGGTGCTATAAACCATGCCATCCCTCCACAGCAAAGACCCAAAAACCTAAATAAAACAGACAGACAGCCATCCTGGAACCCTAAGTGTCAAAGGAAGAGATAAAGAACTCAGCCAAGCACCAAATGGAAGAAGAAACTGACAAAGAACAGAGAGCAAGGAGAGATATGGAGCGGAGGTCCCTTATCAGCTAATGCAGCACGAATTTGCCATCTTGGACTCTAGTCAGAGATCAGCTGACAGGGAGCACAGGAAAGAAGCTTCATGGAGCTCCCAGCAGGAGACAGAGCATGCCGGATACATGTTTTCCCACCACCCACCCTTCTTTCCCCTGCTCAACCTCCATCTCTTCCCAGCGGGCCAAGCTGCTTGGATGGGAGGCGCTGGCTCCGTGCTGCTAGGATTCGCCCTGCTCACACTGTCTGGCTCCTTCAGTGCCATTTCTTTGTTGCTGGTGTTGCTCTTTTTTGGCTTCTGTTAGTTTCTTTCTTGTCTCTCACCATCACCCCCCCCCCTCCTTCTCTTGAATACATGGCTTTGTGTGTCATCTTTGCTGTTTTGTGACAGGCTGTGAAGAGCCACTTATTTGGGGAGCTGCTTCCCCTGTCTGAGCCACCACGCTGGTGGGATTCCTGGGGACTTTTTTTGTTTGTTTGTTGTATTTTTCTTTTTTCCTTTTTGTTTTTCTTCATTGGTCAGTTTCTTATCTTTCTCTATTTACCTTATTTTCCTGTCTCTTAAATATCTGTCACTGTGTGCCATCTCCACCTCTTCTAGAAGGGCTGTACTGTGTAGCTTGGGAGCTACTTCTTTGGTCTGCACAGCCACACTGGTGGGAGCCCTGGGAGCTTTTCTTTTTATTTTTTATTATTATTTTTTTCCCTTTTTGTTTTCCTTTGTGTCTCAGTTTCTCATCTTTTCTATTTTCCTTCTTTTCCTGTATCCTGAATACCTGGTTCTGTGTGCCATCTCCATCCCTTCTAGATGGGCTGTGCCCTGAGGCATGGGAGCCACTTCTCTGGTCACCAGAGGAATCACTGGGGGCATTTCTTTCTTCTGTGTTTTTTTTTTTTTTTTTAAATTATTTATTTATTTTTTTCCTTCTTGCTCTTCATTTCTTGGTTTCTCTTCTCTCCACTCCAATGGAAGGCTCCTTCAGCACTTTCTTTTTGATCCTATTTCTCTCTTCTCTCTCTTCTTTCCTGTACCCAAAGTAGCTCCACACATCACTACCTCCCCCTACTCCTGCCTATTTAGACCATGGGCTGAACATTGTACCCCTGAGCAGCACAGGCACGGCCTATCAGAAACTGTCCTGCACTGACCCCTGGCCCACCCTGTCAATTCCAGTATCTGCTACAAACAACCCATGCCAGCCCCTTCGCTTCAGCTGGACCTGCCCTGCTGCACTATACCTGAGTGATTGGCACTGCCCATTGGACAAGGAGGTGAAAAGTATCATGCCCACAGACGAGCAAATAACTAAGAATGCACAGCCCACATGCTCAGACATAACCAAATAAAACAAAAAAGCAGGAAGAAACAAACAAGTCTATAATCAATACATGAAAAAAATAATTACTGAAGCCCTGAAGACAGCTGACAATATCAAAGCATACAAAAAAATAGGACAGGATTCCAGCAGGCATCTGAAATAAAACACCAGATGATTTTTACATTAGAAGAAAAGGCACTGGAACTACCTGATAGGGAATTCAAATCTCTAACATTCAGAGCTATCAAAGAGTTGAAGCAAAGAGCAAATAAAAATGAGGAAAAAATAGACAAATTCGTGGAAAAGGCAGACAAAATCCTGGAAAATACAGAACAACAATGGAAGAATTCAGGAAAATAATACAGGAACAAAATGTCCAAATAAATTCACAAATAGAAATCATACAAAAACAGTTAGAAATCCAAAAGATAAACAACAAGAATTCAGAAATGTACAGTGTCATAGAACTGGTGTCTGAGGAGCAGGTTTGAAACAATGGAAGATAAGATCAGTGAAATTGAAGACAAATACTTGGACACCATTGTGTTTGAGGAAAAAAACAGAAAAAGAGGCAGAAATAAATGAAGAAACCCTGAGAATTACGTGGGATACAATCAAAAGCAAAAATCTACGAGTGATCAGAGTTCCAGAACAGGGGGAGAAAACAGAATACAGAAAGGATCATAGAAAAATTGCTGACAGAAAACTTCTCTAATATCATGAAAGATGAAATGCTGACCATCCAAGAAGCTCAATGAACCCCATATAGGACAGACCCCAAAACAAAATCACCAAAGCGTACCATAATCACACTTGCTAAAACCAAAGACAAGAAAGAATCCTGAGAGCAGCTTGGGAAAAAACAAAAAGTCACATACAGAGGGAAACAACAGAATAAGCTCTGATTACTAGGCGGAAACCACACAAGCAAGAAGGCAATGGGATGACATATATAAAACCTTGAAAGAAAAAAATTGCCAACCAAGAATAATATATCCTGCAAAGCTCTCATTCAAATATGATGGTGAAATTAGGACATTTACAGATAAACAGAAGTTAAAGGAATGTGTGAAAACCAAACTAAACTTACAAAATTATTAAAGGAAGTCCTTTGCTTTGAGAACAAACAACATCAGATGACACCTTGAACCTGGGACACAGGATCGCACCAGCCAGATGTAACCTAGGAAATGAATTCTCAAAAACTATTAAAAAAAAAAAAAAAAGATTTACAAAAGGGAACAGAGAGGTTAATCTGTAAATGACAACAACATTAGAACAATAGAAAAGGGAATAAACTATGTAGGTATATAGCTTTTTAATGGAGAGGAAGGAAAGTTTATACCAAGTAATAATAGACTGGTTCAAACTTAGGAAGATAAGGGTGAATTTCAAGGTAACTACAAAGAAAGTTAACAAAACTACTGATCAAAATAAAGAAGAAAAACATAAAGTCTCAGAAAAACAAAATCTACAAAAACAAAAGAAATGAAAAAAAGTCCATGAACGAAGGGAATTCAGCACAGGAGAGTAAGAGGAATAAAGAAATCGTGAGCACCACAAAAAAAAAGCACTACAAAATGACAGCAATAAACTCAAACCTATACATAATTACACTGAACATAAATGGCCTAAATTCACCCATAAAGAGACAGAGAGTGACAGAATGGATTAAAAAAACAGGACCCATCAATATGCTGTCTACAAGAGACACATCTTAGAAACAAAGATGTAAATTTATTAAAAATCAAAGGATGGAAAAAATATATCAAGAAAATAGCTACCAAAAAAGAGAAGGGGTGGCAATACTAATCTCAGATAAAACAGACTTTAAAACAAAATTCACCATAAAAGACAAAGAAGGGCATTATATAATGATTAAAGGGAGAATCCGTTATGAAGACATAACCATAATAAATATCTATGCATCCAGTGACAGTGCTCCAAAATACATCAAACAATCTCTAATAGCACTGAAAAGAGAAATTGATAATTCCACAATAATAATAATAAATGAGATTTTGACACACCATTCTTGGTAAAGGACAGAACATCTAGAAAGAAACTCAGCAAAGATAGAGAGGAGCTAAAGGCCACAGTCAGCCAACTTAAACTCATAGATATAGACAGAACACTCCACCCAACAGCTGCAAAGTACACATTCTTTTACAAAGCACATGGAGTGTTCTCCAGAATAGACTACATCTTAGGCCAAAGCAACCCTCAACAAAATCCAAAATATGAGATAATACAAAGTATCTTCTCTGACCATAATGCCATCGTAGTAGAAATTAACAACAGGAAGAGCAAGGGAAAAAAAATCAATTATATGGAAACTGAATAACACCTTGCTTACACATCACTGGGTAATAGAAGAAATCAAAGATGGAATCAAAAAACTCCTGTACTCAAATGAGAATGAATACACATCATACTAAAACGTCTGGGACACAGCAAAGGCAGTGCTCAGAGGTCAATTATAACAATAGATGCACACATCAAAAAAGAAGAAAGGGACAAATGAAAGCATTAACTACATAATTCCAACAAATAGAAAGAGAACAGAAAAGAAGCCCTCAGTCACCAGAAGAAAGGAAATAATAAAGATCAGAGCAGAAATAAATGAAATAGAGTAGAAAAACAATAGAATCAACAAAACCAAGAGTTGGTTCCTTGAAAGGATCAACAAAGTCAGCAAACACTGGCCAGACTGACAAAAGAAAAACAGGAGAGGATGCAAATAACCCAAATAAGAAATGAAATGGGGGACATTAAAACAGACCCAAACAAAATAAAAAGGAACATGACAGAGTATTATGAAAAACCATACCAACAAATGTGAAAACCTAGAGGAAATGGACAAATTTCTAGAAACACACTACCTACTCAAACTAACACAAAATGATGTTGAAAATCTGAACAGATCCATAACAAGAGAAGAGACTGACAAGGTAATAAAAAAACTCCCAACAACAACAACAACAAAAAAAAAAACCCTGGCTCAGATGGCTTCACTGGAGAGTTCTACCAAACATTCAGGGAAGAGCTTACACCAGTACTACTGAATCAATTTCAGAACATAGAAATGGAAGGGATACTTCCAAATTCATTCTATGAAGCCAGCATAATGCTGATAGTAAAACCAGGCAAAGACACCCCCAAAAAAGAAAACTACAGACCAATATCTCTCATGAATATAAATGCAAAAATTCTCAACAGAATTCAGTATCATATCAAAAAAATCATACACCACGACCAAGCAGGATTCATACAGGTAGGCAAGGATGGTTCAAGATTAGAAAATCAATCAACGTAATCCACCACATACATAAAAGTAAAGAAAAGAATCACATGAGCATCTCAGTCTACACAGAAAAAGCATTTGACAAAGTCCAACACCCATTCTTGACTAAAAAAAAACTCTCAATAAATAGGTATAGAAGGGAAATTCCTCAACATAATAAAGGGCATCTATACAAAACAAACAAACAACATCATTATTAATGGAGAGAGGCTGAAAACATTCCCCCTGAGAACAGGAAGAAGACAAGGAAGCCCTTTATCACTACTCCTATTTAACATTGTGCTGGAAGTCCTAGCTAGAGCAGTAAGGCAAGAAAAGTAAATAAAGGGCATTTAAATTGGTAAGAAAGAAGTAAAACTATCCCTATTTGTGGATAAAGATAGTGTACACAGAAAACCCTAAAGAGTCCACGAGAAAACTACTGGAACTAATAGAAAGATTCAGCAGAGTAGCAGGATACAAGATAAACATACAAAAGTCAGTTGGATTCCCATGCACCTATAAAGAGAATGATGAAAAGGAAATCAGGAAAACAATACCATTTATTAAAAAAAAAAAAAAAAAAAAAAAAACACACAGAAAAACAAGTCCATTGCTGTCGAGTTGATTCTGACTCATAGCAACCCTATAGGACAGAGTAGAACTGCCCCATAGGGTTTCCAAGGGGTGCCTGGTGGATTCAAACTGCCAATCTTTTGGTTGGCAGCCATAACACTTAACCACTATGCCACCAGGGTTCTAATAACCATTAAAAAAATAAAATGCTAAGAAATAAATCTAACCAGGGATGTAAGAGACCTATACAAAGAAAACTACAAAACACTACTGCAAGAAACCAAAAGAGATCTACATAAATGGAGTAAGCACACCATGCTCATGAATAGGTAGACTCAACATTGTGAAAATGACAGTTCTACTGAAAGTAATCTACAAATACAATGCAATCTCGATCCAAATACCAAAAATATTCTTTAAAGAGAAGGAAAAACTAATCATTAACTTTGTATGGAAAGGGAAGAGGCCCCGGATAAGTAAAGCACTACTGAAAAAAAAGAATAAAGTAGCAGGACTTGCACTACCTGACCTCAGACCTATTATACAGCTATGCTAGTCAAAATAGCCTGGTACTGGTACAACGAAAGATACATTGACCAATAGAAGAGAACTGAGAACCCAGATGTAAATCCATCCACCTACAGTCACCTGATCTGTGGGCCCAAAGTTCATCAAATTGGGAAAAGACAGTCTTTTTAACACATGGTAGTGGCAAAACTGGATATTCATCTGCAAAAAAGTTAAACAGGACCCATACCTCACACCATACACAAAAACTAATTCAAAATGGATCAAAGACCTAAATATGAAGACAAAAACCATAAAGATCATAGAAGAAAAAATAGAATCAATGTTAGAGGCCTTAATTCACGACATTAACAGGATACAAACCATAAGTAACAACACACAAACTCCAAAAGTTAAGCTAGATAACTGGGATCTTCTAAAAATTAAACACTTATGATCATCAAAAGACTTCACCAAAAGAGTCAAAAGAGAACCTGCAGACTAGGAAAAAAATTTTTGCTGCGATAAATCAGACAAAGGTCTAATCTCTAAAATCTACAGAAAAATCCAACACCTCTACAACAAAAAAGACATATAATCCAATTTAAAAATGCACAAAGGAAATGAAAAGACAATTCACCAAAGAAGACATTCAAGTGGCTAACAGACACATGAAGAAATGTTCACAATCACTAGCCATTACAGAAATGCAAATCAAAACCACAGTGAGATACCATGTCACTCGGCATTAATGGCAGGAATCAAAAAAACAGAAAATAACAAATGTTGGAGAGGCTTTGGGGAAATTGGAACTCTTATGCACTGCTGGTGGGAATGTAAAATGGTACACCAATTTCAAAAACGATATGGCGCTTCCTTAGAAAGCTAGAAATAAAAATAGCATATGATCCAACAATCCCACTCCTAGGAATATATCCTAGAGAAATAAGAGCCATCACATAAATAGACATATGCACACCCATGTTCATTGCAGCATTGTTCACAATAGCAAAAACATGGAAACAACCTAGATGCCCATCAAAGGATGAATGGATAAATGAACTATGGTACATACACAATGGAGTACTGTGCCCTCATAAAGAACAATGATGAATCTGTGAAGCATCTCACAACATGGATGAATCTGGAGGGCATTATGCTGAGTGAAATAAGTCAATCACAATAGGATAAATATTGTATGAGACCACTATCATAAAAACTCAAGAAAAAGTTGACACACAAAAAGAAACAATCTTTGATGATTACAAGGGAGGGGAGGAGTGGTGATGGAAAAACGCTAAATAGACAATAGATAAGTGGTTACTTTGGTGAAGGGTAAGACAGTACACAATACTGGGGAAGCCAGCACAACTTGTACAAGGCAAGGTCACGGAAGCTCTGTAGACACATCCAAACTCCCTGAGGGACCAAATCTCTGGGCTGAGGGCTGTGGGGATCATGGTCTCAGGGAACACCTAGCTCAATGGCCATAACATAGCTTGTAAAGAAAATGTTCTACATTCTACTTTGGTGAGTAGTGTCTAGGGTCTTAAATGTCAGCGAGCAGCCATCTAAGACACTCCACTGGTCTCCCTCCTTTGGAAGCAAGGGAGAATGAAGAAAACTAAAGACACAAGGGAAAAATTAGTCCAAAGGAGTAATGGACCACAACTACCATGGCCCCCACCAGACTGAGTCCAGTACAATTAGATGGTGATAGGCTACCACTACTGACTACTCTAACAGGGATCACAACAGAGTGTCCCGTACAGAGCTGGAGAAAAATGTAGAACAAAATTCTAACTCACAAAAAAAGACCAGACTTACTGGCCTGACAGGGACTGGAGAAACCCCGAGAATATGGCCCTCTGACACCCTTTTATCTCAGTAATGAAGTCAATCCCGAGGTTCCCCTTCAGCCAAAGATTAGACAGGCCCATAAAACAAAATGAGACTTATGGGGCACAACTTCCCAGGGTCAAGGACTAGAAGGCAGGAGAGGATAGGAAAGCTGGTAATAGGGAACCCAAGGTTGAGAAGGGAGAGTGTTGACATGTCGTAGGCTTGTTAACTAATGTCATAAAACAATATGTGTACTAACTGTTTAATAAGAAACTAGTTTGTTGTGTAAACCTTCATCTAAAGTCCAATTAAAAAAGAAAAAAACAGGCATAGATGTCACTTTGAGGACTAAGGTGGGCCTGACCCAAGATATGGTATTTTCAATCACCTCATATGCATGTGAAAAGTAGACAATTAATAAGGAAGACCAAAGAAGAATTGATGTGTTTGCATTATGATGTTGGTGAAGTATATTGAATATACCATGGATTTCTGGAAAAATGAACAAATCTGTCTTGAAGAAGTGCAACCAGAATACTCCTTAAAGTGAAGGACGGCGAGACTTTGTCTCATGTACTTTGGACATGTTATCAGGAGGGACCAGTTCCTGGAGAAAGACATCATGCTTGGTAAAGCAGAGGGCAGCCAAAAAGAGGAAGACCCTCAAGAAGGTAGATTGACACAGTGGCTGCAACAATAGGCTCAAACATATCAACAATTGTGAGGATGGCGTAAGACCAGGCAGTGTTTTGTTTTGTTGTACATAGGATTGCTATGGGTTGCAACCTAGTAGAAGGCACCTAACAAACATCAGTGCCAACAGCAACACAAAGTGAGCATAAGAAGCATCTCTGCTATGTTGGAGAAGAAAGGTATCAGGGAAGGCTTCTAAGATAAGGTAACCTGAAGGGATGATGAAAAGGTTTGGAGGAGTTTTCCCAGTTGATAAAATGTGAAGAGCTATGTACACGGAAGAAAGCACTGTGTATAAAAACATGGAAGCATGAAACAATCTGTTACATTCAGCAACTGAATGGAAATAAGATGAGAAGGTGGGAGAGTGATTGAAGACAACAAATTTAGCCACAGAAGAGACAACTCAAAGAAGTTCTCATCATCCATCCTAAGGAATTTACACCTAATTTGATAATGGAATCTGCTGTGTAGACAGTGCAGAGAAAGCACAGATACACCAATTGGAAGTTATCTCCGTTTTCTCACTTTTCATTCACTACTCTATTAACTGTAATTTGGCTCCTGTCTCTACTACATCACCACAATCGTGTTGGTTACCAATAGCTCTCATTTCTAAATTAAATGAATACATTTCAGTTGTGTGCTTGTTTGGCCACTTGGGACTGTTTGACATTATGTACCTTTAATTAATTGCTCCTTTAAATGCTCTCTCCCCATGATTTCCAAATGGTCCACTCCTCTGTTTCTCTGGTCCCTCATTTCAGTCTCCTTTGAGAGCTCCTGTTCTATTTGCCCTTTAGATTTTGGTACTTCTTGATTCTAGGTCTTCTTCTATTTTCACTGTACTGTCTCTCTCTCTTTTTTTTTTTAGAGCAAGTCCATTTACTCTCTTGATTTCAATTACACTTAATACTTATATGCAGGTTATTTCCAAATCTTTATCTCCATCAAGTATTTCTTTTGTGAGATTCAGATTAGTACATTCTTCTGAACATCTCTGTTTGTATATCCAATACTTCAAACTTAACATGATAAAACCTGAAGCTATCGTCTTCCTACTCATATCCATTCCTCTTATATTTGTCTTGATCAATCATATGTTTACTCATTTAGTTGTTCAGGCCTGAAAAACACACATCATTTACAACTCCCTCACTCTTATTCCCCAGCTAGACCTGTTTATTGAACTTCCTAAATATTTATCTACTCTCTTCCTCTATCCATCTACACTGCCACTACCCAAGTCCAAAACACCAAAAATCCTAGCCTGGGTTATTGCATTAGTTTCTCTAGCTCAAGCCATAAAGCCCATGGTGGCTTTTAAAAAATTTAACCTGATCATGTCACTCTTATGGTTTGTTTCAATATTTTCTATGACTATGTCTATCTTAGTTGTCCAGTGCTGCTATAACAGAAATGTCATGAGGGGATGGCTTTAACAAAGAGAAATTTATTCTCTCACAGTTTAGGAGGCTAGGAGACCAAATTTAGGGCACCAGCTCTAAGGGAAACCTTTATTTTTCTGTCAGCTCTGGGAGAAGGTCCTTGTCATCAAACTTCCTCTGGTCTAGGAGTTTTTCAGCACAGGAACTCTATGTCCACAGGATGCACTCTGCTCCTGTCTCTTCTTTCTCAGTGGTAGCAATTCCCTTTCCTCTCTACTCACTTCTCTCTTTTATATCTCAAAAGTGGTTGACTCAAGATACAACCTAATCCTGTACATTGTGTCCTGCCTCACTAACATAATGGACAGCTCACTCCCAAATAGGATCATAACCTCAGGCATAGACACTAGGATTTACAACACATAGGACAATCTCATCAGATCACAAAATGGAGGACAACCACACAATACTGGGAATCATGGCGTAGCCAACTTGACACATATTTTGGGTGATAAAATTAAATCCATAATAATGTCCATGTTTTCATATTAAAAGTACGCATCAAACATATTGCAATTGTCTACCTGATTGGCTATTAATTCTATTAGACTAGAAATTATTGTTTATAGAATGGAGACAAAGTAATGTATCCTGTGCCCCATGGTAGTGATAAGTGTATTCCAGTCTATTAGTCAATGAAGGTTTATTCAAACCTACTATATTCTCTGGACTTTGATGGTTGCTATATACAGAATAATATAAACTATAGTCTTTACTCTCTTTGATTTTGCTGTCCAGCTGGGAGCAACACAACTAGCTAGATGTAAATTAAACAAAGACTATTCAGGTAGTAAATTATGTAGCACTGCCTGTAAATGAACAGATGAGGAGAAATTCAAGTTAAAATATTTGAAGAAATATCACCAGAGTTGGGATTGGAGTTGAGTCTTAGAAAATAAATAGGATTTGAGAACATGAAAGAAGAATAGATTCTATTTCAAAGGAAAAGAGGAATTACGTATAAAAGTTAAAAACAACAAAAAAATTAAAATAAAATTTTTTTCTTTGTAGGATAAATAAACATAACAGAAACCTGCACATGTTTTAACCTTGATTGCATTTATACTGTCTTAGAGAAACAAGGGACTCCCTGGGATGTGCAAAAGGTTAACACACTCCGTTGCTAACTGAAATGTTGGAGGTTGGAGTCCACCCAGAAGTGCCTCAGGAGAAGGGTCTAGCAATCTACTTCTGAAAAATCAGCCACTCGACATTGTATGGAGCACAGTTCTGCTCTGACACACATGGGGTCACCATGAGTTGGAACTGACTTGATGGCAACTGGTGGTGGTGGTGGTGGTAGTAGAAAGAAACAAGAGCACATTTACTGGTAAAGTCTTCTAACTGGTACCTATTATTTAACTTGCTTTCCTGTGGTACTTAGGGCCAGATAATGAAACCAATGTCTTGGTTTTGATCTCCGTGCAAGCTGCGTTTGTTTTATGTCAGTTCCATAGGCCAAGACCATGCTTCCACCATCCTCAGCCTGCTCTATTACAAAGGCATTTCTTTCTCTTTGGTGAGGTGCTTGGTGCTGCTTGAGAAGATATAGATGGATTGGTGGGTTGAGCGTTTGCCTTCCTTATGACTCAGTAGAGACATCTCTCTGGTTCTGTGCTCTCAGACAATTGGGGCTCAGTGGCTTAACCCTTATGTAGTCAAACTGCAGGTCAAGAACAAGTCCACTTAATTTTCTTTGAAGAAAGTCATGTGCAAATAGGTGATGAAGAACAGAAGGTTAACTCAAAGCAAATCTCCAAGCCATAATTAGGATAACGCTCTTGTTACATATATTTTAGGATAATAATCTTTAAATATCTTTAGAACCAATAAAATTGATTTTTGTTAGGGGTAGTAAATAAAAATATAATATTTAACACTAATTTATAGTTTCATATGGATTTTCAGGTGTTGCTTTATTATGTGGACTATTAATATAGGAAAATACACCCTGTTGTATGGAATGTGATATAGTCTTGTGCATATGTATAAAAATCCCCAAATCCATTGCTGTCAAGTCAATTCTGACTCATAGCGACCCTAGAGGACAGAGTAGAACTGCACCATAGAGTTTCCAAGGAGCAGCTGGTGCATTCCTACTGTCGACCTTTTGGTTAGCAGCTGAGCTCTTAACTACTGCAGGGCTCCTTGTGTGTATGTTGTATATTATTATATATTCTGGTACATTTGAGAATTCATTTTCTAAAAAGAGATTAGAAAAATGCTGTTTGGAAGGTATAAACCATGGATGGTAAAGTTCTTTTATGGTATCCTAGGATGCTAAACGGATTATACGGTAATGTGAAAGTGTCAATCCTATATTTAAGGCTGAAAAAGTCGTTTCCATTTAAAACTCCTATTTTCTCTTCCTCATAATTTTTTTAAGTCACGTTTGCTGAAATTTCTCATGCATCTCAATTTCAGCCACATATTGTGAGGTTCCACAAAAATTCATTTGACCGGTTCCAAATCATCTGAATGTGAAAGGGCATTTTTCAGTTAGGGGATGTTTTTTGAAACAAATTAATTTTAAGATTTGATCATTCAAAACGACTTGACCTTTAATAATGCTTTTACTTGACTTGAACTAATTGTTAAGAGGAAGTGTGTGGCCTTTTGAAAGAGACGCACACTGATCGTGGGGATGAACACTGACTTATCCATGGTGTCGTAAGCATGGACTCCCTAGCGCTTCTTCCAGGAAGACCCATCAGCAACCATGAAATGCCATTCACAGGAATATCGAAGCTCAGGAGTTCTTCCTGTGGCCAGCTGAGGGTGGGGACGGGGGGAAGTAGCTCAGCTCTTCCCTCTCTTACGCGCTCAGGACTTTCTAAAGTGTGTTCAATCCTCTCCATTTTCACCTATGGCAATGTACTCAGTAACAGTTTCCAATATTCCACATGGACTATTTTGTTATCTTGTGGCAATTAAGGCATATACTCACACACACACATACACTCACATTCATGGCCATGACATTTAGGGTCTTCCAGGTGCTGCAGGTCAAAGGCTATGGTATAAATATTATCCTAAGAGACAGGGAATGTGGATCCAAATGCTGGTGGACAAGCTGGAGGTGAGGTAGGCTACGCACTTCCCAAATACTTTTCAATTGACAGTAGCCCACAGAGGACTTGGCATTGTGCCAGATGCAGTTTGCATATTCACATGCATACATGTTAATATGCTCGCTCTCATTTACTCTCCCGTGCTTGCTTTCTTTTCTGCTCACACTCACTTGTTTTCACTTTCTCTCCTGTTTATCCTTTTCTTTCTCCAAAAAAGTAATACATATTCATAATAGTAAATACTGTGAAAATACAGAATATAAGGTAGAAAATACACCCATTCCTGTATCTATCTGTCTATCTATCTATCTAGCTATCTTATAATTTGGCTCATACTGTTTATATAGTTTTATATGCTACTCTTTTAAATGTATTACATCATGAACCATTTTACTATTTTATTAAATATTCTTTAAGAACTGAGTATTTATTGACTATATACTATTGCGGAGCCCTGGTGACACAGTGGTTAAGTGCTACAGCTTGTTAACCACAAAGTCAGCAGTTCAAATCCACCAGTCACTTCCTGGAAACCCTGTGAGGCAGTTCTACTCTGACACACACTGTTTTGTTGTGTTTTGTTTTGGTTTGGTTTTAGCAATATCATTAAGTGCCTAGGAAATTAGTTCTTCCAGGGCAGTGCTTGAACAATGAGTGGCAGGTGTCCGGATGTGACTGTGCAGGAAATTTGATTCTGGTGGGACAACTCTGAGGCATGACTTGCACTCCAGAGTCTCCCTGAAAGAGCAGTTGAGGTTTGCCTCCACAGCACTTTGTTGAAATCACTCTTGCTTGGCTTCCTTTTTTCCTGCTCCTGCTTCCTCCACTTGTTTACCACTTTCCTCTGGGAGCACTTCTTTAAATAAACCACTTGCCCTGAGTCTTTGTCTCAGGGTTTGCTTCTGAGCAACCTGACCTAAGCCACATTTTCATAATTTTTTTATTATTTTCATAGGATAATATCTTAGAATTATTCAATCATAAGGTATACACCTTATTAAGGTCATATCTGTGCTATGTTGAGATCTTGGCATCTGTCCACAGCTGATGGAACTTGGAGTAGATACCTGACTGATTTGGGTTAAGCGATTTCTCTCTCTTGTGAATTTGAAACTGGGGTTAAAAGACTAAAAAATCTAGAGAGTGGAACTATGCTTATAGCAGCACCCTAAAAACGCAGTTCGTTAGCTCAGGTAGAAACAAATAGGACAATGGAACAGAATAGTGGAATTAGAAGTTCACTCATGCCTATGTGTGGTATTCTGATAATTAAAGGAGTTGGTATTGCAGAACAGAAAGAGTAAGAAAGGACAATTTAATAAATGATGCTGAGAAAACTGTTTATCTCTATGAAAAAAAGGAAAATGAATCTCTACTTCATATAGTATATAAACACCAAATCCAGATGGAACAAGGGCATAAAAGAGAAAGACAAAATTGTAGAACTTTTAGAAGAAACTTACACGATTGGTGTATTGAGAGATTTATTCTTTTAACAAGAGGCAAAAATTCTTACCATAAAGGAAAAGATTGAGAAATTGGATTACATTAAACCTAACAACATCTACTCATCGAAAGCCACCATATGAAAAGTAAAAAAAAAAAGCCACAAACTGCGAGAAGCTATTTGATAAGTATAATAATCAAGAAATCGTCAGTATTCATTCTATATAAAAATGGCTATACATCAATAAAAAAGACAACATAATAGAAAGGGATGGGCAATAGACAATGTACAGACATTTTACAGTAGAGGAAACATGAACAGCCCACGGACATATAAAAATACGCTCAACCTCATTTAGTAATCAGAGAACAGTAAAATAAGCATAATGAAATAACATCTCACCCACCAGAATGACTAAAATTTATAGGCCTCATAGTACTGAGTTGGAATCAACTTGATGGCAATGGGTAGTACTAAATACTGACAAGTACATTGTACAATGGGAACTCTCATGGACTGCATTTTGGAGTGTATATTGG
The DNA here is from genome assembly GCA_030035585.1 of Dugong dugon. Lineage (NCBI taxonomy): Eukaryota > Metazoa > Chordata > Mammalia > Sirenia > Dugongidae > Dugong > Dugong dugon. The sequence continues at coordinate 47,572,515 of CM057480.1, read as the reverse complement.
AACAAACTCTTTGGAAAACTATTTGAATTTATCTTTTAAATTCAAATATTTGCATACCAAAGAACCAAGAATTCTAGGTGTATATATATATATATATATATGTATATCCTACAGAAACTTGGGAACATGTATATACCTGCAGACATGTATAAGAATATCCACAGCAGAATTGTTTGTAATAGCAAAAAGTAGAAGTTACCCAAAAGTTCATCAATAGTAAAATAGATAACTATTTTAAAGTATATTCATATCTTAGTGTGTTATGGAAAATGAAATTTTAGCTACAGGTATCAGTACAAATGAATCTCAAAAACAATGTTGAGTAGAAAGAGAAATCATAGACTACATACAGGAAATGTATCTGTTCAAAAATTTAAAAAAACACATGTGTTTATGTATGATACATACAACTAGAAAGAAAATCAAAAGGGTAACACAAAAATCAGAATTGTAGTTAAATCCACCTAGGGGAGCAGAAAAGTGATGAAATCAGGGAGGGCATACAGGAGTCTTCAAAGTTAATGGTAACATATGGTTTTATAAGTCTGCTGGCAGGTTCAAAGCCTCTGTTTCTTTATTATTCTTGAAACTGTCCAAAATATTATATACACTCATATTCATGTATGGGAGGTGTAGCCTAAGCAGAACAGTTAGTGGAGAAACATTATAATAGCATAATGGACATGCAAGTGTATCTCCAATCCTGTGATAGCTAAAAACTATATTGTTTAAATTAAAAACTTTTAGGGATGTATTTTTGTATTCTACTATTTAAACATATTTTTACTTTCTGCTAAAAAGTCTTCATACTTTTATTTTTAATGCTTATATTGTATTTCAAGAAGTCAATGTACTATAAAGCATTTAAATGGTTCCTCATTGTTAAACATTATATGAAGTTTTTGCCATCATATATAATTCAGTAATTTATGCTCTCTTTTTGCATAATTTCTTTGGTATTATTACTCTTAAGATGAACTCTCATAAATGGAATTACTGAGTCAAACGGTATGGACATTTTACAATTCTTGATAAATATTACCAAAATTATTTCTAAATGGATTACAATTATTTCTGAACTGTTCTATCCCTTTCTTTCTTTCCTTTTCTGTTAAATAATATTTTATTACTTTTTCAGGAAGAGTTTACAGAGCAGATTAGGTTCCCATTTAACAATTTCTATACAAATTATTCAACGGCATTGGTTACATTTTTCATAATGTGTCAACATTTCATTAATTCCATTTTGGTGGTTCTGTTTCCAGTAATCTACCACATTTTTACACATATAACACACACCTTCTGTGTTTGTTTGCCAACCACACCCTTTGCTATAAAAACTTAGCCTAGTGTGCTTATGAGAATACCTTGTGGGGGAGGGCACAGTTAGCAAGTAAACGTAGAATGTGCTCATTATCTGTGTAAAAATTTGGTAGTTTCCCTGCCCCCTTATCCTCTAACCTTTGCTTTAAGGTAATACCATATTTTTACACAAATAATATGTACCTTCTGTGTTTATTTTCTGGCTGCACCCTCCCTTCCACAAGGCACACTCACAAGGCCACCATGCCAATCTTCTTCCACATGTTGCTGTAAAAAAAGAATTAGCAAAAATACATCACAGAGAGTGCGCAGTCAGCAAATAAATGCAGAAGGCATGCGTTATTTGCATAAAAATAAGGTAATAGACCATTTGGTCTCAAATAGATGATTTTTAAAGGCATGCAGTACTCATGGGTGATAGTCTTAATTTTATAAGTTTCTCAGTTATTTAGTGGAAAGGTAACTTCAGGGACTAACTTTGGCTCAAGGTTTAAAGAGTATATCATAGCAATAAAGCTCAAGGAGTCCTTTATTTTCAACCAGTCCCTTAAGTCTGGGATTTCTAAGAATTAGGGTTCTGTTCCACATTTGAGTTCTGTTCCTTATCTGTCCAGATCCATCTATTGTGGCCCTGCTCAGAATGGTAGGTAGTGGTAGCCAGGCACCATTCAGTTCTTTTGGTCTCAGGGTAGATGAGGCCATGGTTCATGTAGACTAGTCTTGTAGACTAGTTTCTTCTCTGAGTCTTTGGTTTCCTTCTATCTCTTTTACTCCAGACAAGTAGAGACCAATAGTTGTATCTTAGATGGCTGCTCACAAGCTTTTAAGACCCCAGACATTACTCACCAGACTAAGATGTAGAACATAAACTTTATGAACTATATTATGCCAATTGACTAACTTGTCCCATGAGACTATGGTTCTAAGCCTTCAAACACAGAAAACCAAACTCTCGAGGTGTTTAGTTATGTTTAAGAGGTATCTGGAACTGTGACCCTATGCAGTTTATTATATATACAAATAAATATGCATGCACACACACCTGTATATACATATAGATACATCTATATATATACTCATACACATGAATTTATAGAATATTTCGAGATCTATCATGAAGTACAATGCTATCAGTGATAGGATAATATCCACATGCCTACAAGGAAGACCAGTTAATACGACCATTAGTCAAATTTATGCACCAACTGTTATGCCAAAGATGAGAATATGGAAGATTTTTACCTACTTCTGCAGTCTGAAATTGATCAAACATGCAATCAAGATGCATTGATAATTACTGGTGATTGGAGTGACAAAGTTGGAAACAAAGAAGAAGAATTGGTAGTTGGAAAATATGGTCGTGGAGATAGAAATGCTACCAGAGATTGCATGACAGAATTTTGCAAGATCAACCACTTCTTCATTGCAAATACTGGTTTTCAACAACATAAAAGGAGACTATATACGTGGAGCTTACTAAATGAAATACACAGGAATCAAATCAACTACAATTGTGAAAAGAAAAAATATAGAAGCTTAATATAATCAGTCAGAAAAAGGCCAGGGACCAACTGTGGAACAGATCATCAATTACTCATATGCAAGTTCAAGTTGAATCTGAAGAAAATTTCAGCAAGTCCATGAGAACCAAAATATGGCCTTAACTGTATCCTACTTGAATTTAGAGACCATCTCAAGAATAGACTTGACATACTGAACACTAATGACTGAAGACCAGACAAATTGTGGAATGAAATCAAGGACATCATACACGAAGGAAGCAAAAGGTCATTAAAAAGATAAGAACGAAAGAAAATACCAAAATGGATGTCAGAAGAGACTCTGAAACTTGCTCTTGAACGTCAAGTAGCTAAAGTGAATGGAAGAAATGATGAAGTAAAAGAACAGAAGATTTCAAAGGGCTGCTGGAGAAGACAAAGTAAGGTATTATAATGAAATGTGCAAAGACCTGGAGTTAGCAAACCAAAAGGAAAGAACACTGTCAGTATTTCTCAGGCTGAAAGAACTGAAGAAAAAATTCAAGCCTTGAATTGCAATACTGAAGGATTCTATGGGAAAAATATTGAGCAATGCAGGAAGCATCAAAAGAAGATGGAAGAAATATACAGAGTTACTGTACTGAAAAGAACTGGTTGACCTTCAACCATTTCAGGAGGTAGCATATGATCAAGAACCGATGGTACTGAAGGAAGAAGTCAAAGCTGCACCAAAGGCATTGGTGGAAAACAAAGCTCCAGGAATTGATGGAATATCAATTGAAATGTTTCAACCAACAGATGCAGCACTGGAGGTGCTAACTTATCTATGTCAAGAAATTTGAATGACAGCTTCCCGGCCAACTGACTGGAAGAGAACCATATTTGTGCCCATTCCAAAGAACGGTGATCCAACAGAATGTGGAAATGATTGAACAATATCACTATTATTACACGCAAGTAAAATTTTGCTGAAGATCATTCAAAATTGATTGCAACAGTACAATTACAGGGAACTGCCAGAAGTTAAAGCTGATTCAGAAGAGGATGTGGATATCATTGTTGATGTCAGATGTATCTTGGCTGAAAGCAGAGAATACCAGAAAGATATCTACCTGTGTTTTATTGACTATGCAAAAGCATTCTATTGTGTGGATCATAGCAAATTATGGATAATACAGTGAAGAATGGGAATCCAGAATATTTAATTGTGCTTATGAGGAACCTGTACATAGACCAGTCGGCAGTTGTTCAAACAGAACAAGGGGATACTGCACGGTTTAAAGTCAAGCAAGGTGTATGTCCAGGTTGTATCCTTTCACGACACTTACTCAATATGTATGCTGAACAAATAATCCCAGAAGCTGAACTATATGAGGAACACCGCTTCAGGATTGGAGGAAGACTGATTAACAGCCCGCAATATGCAGATAACACGATTTTGCTTGCTGAAAGAGAAGAGGACTTGAAGCACTTAATGATGAAGATCAAAGACTACAGCCTTCAGTATGGATTGCACCTCCACATAAAGAAAACAAAAATTCTCACAACTGGACCAATAATAATGATAAATGGAGAAAATATTGAAGTTGTCAAGAATTTCATTTTACTAGGATCCACATAATCAACCCCCATGGAAGCAGCAGTCAAGAAATCAAACAGCGTATTGCATTGGGCAAATCTGCAGCAAAAGACCTCTTTAAAGTGTTGAAAACAAACATGTCCTTTTGAGATCTAAGGTGTGCCTGACCCAAGCCATAGTATTTTCAGTGGCCCCTTATGCATGCAAAAGCTGGACAATGAATAAGGAATATCAAAGAAGAATTGATTACTTTGAATTGCGGTGTTGGAAAAGAATATTGAATATACCATGAACAAACAAATCTGTCTTGGAAGAAGTACAGCCAGAATGCTCCTTAGAAGCAAGGATGGAGAGATTTTTGTCTCCACATACTCTGGACATGTTATCAGGAGGGGCCAGTCCTTGGAGAAGGACATTGTGCTCGGTAAAATAGATAGCAAAAAAGAGGAAGACCATCAATGAGATGGATTGACACAGTGGCTGCAAGGATGGGCTCAAGCATAACTACAATTGTGAGGATGGCACAGGACTGGGGAGTCTTTCGTTCAGTTGAACATAGGGTCCCTATGAGTTGGAAGCAATTCGATGGCACCCAACAACAACACACCTATATTCACATATACATACATACGCAACCACACACATTTTTTTTGGTTGTTGTTGGCGCTGATGCAAAACTGTATGTCTTATCTTTTAACAAAAATGATCTTTTCTGTTGTGTATTTCTTAGTGCCTTTATTTATCTTGGTCAAGCTGTGTGTACTTCACACACATTCAGTGCTACCTTTGCCATTATTAAAAATAACAAGTGTCTGCTATCTAGGCAGTGATTCCACCTCTCCCCACTACACCCATCCCTGGTAGTCATCCATGAATGTTGATCTCTATGTATAGCTATTCTTGTCTTCTTATAAAAGTGCCATCATACAATATTTGTCCTTTTGTGACTGACTTATTTCACTCAGCATAGTGTCCTCCAGATACATCCACCTTATGTTTTGAGAACTCATCATTATTCTTTACGACTATGTAGTATTCCATTGTTTGTATGTACCACATTTTGTTTATCCATTAGTCCGTTGATGGTCACTCAGGTTGTTTCCATTTTTTGCTATTGTGAATTGTGCTGCAATGAACATAGATGTGCATATGTCTGTACGTGACTCTTTTATTAGCTCTCAGGGGTATATATCTATGAGTGGGATTGTTGGATCCTAAGGTATATCAATTTCTAGTTTTTTAAGGAAGCACCATACTGATCTCCATAGTGCTTGTACCATTTTAGAATCCTACTAGCAGTGGGGCAATGCTCCTTGTAGGCCAGGCATGGGCTTGATGTGGGCAGTTGGGGAGGAGGGCTGCTCACACTAAAGGAGAAGGCGGTGGCATAAGGCTGGTTGCGAGGGTACTTCTGGTTATTACAGTCAAGTGTTGCTTAATGTCCACAATACGTTCTGTGAAACAGGACATTATGTGATATGAACATTGTGTGAACACCATACAGTCACGCACCTCATAACATCTGTTAGGGCAATGTCTGACCACATATACATCCGTGGCCTCATAAGGTTATATGGGGAAATCAGTGTCGTGTTTATGATATTTGCAACCTAAGTACTTGCCAGGTAACTCTTGGGCCTCCCACGCTGAGTGGTGTGTATGGGGCTAACAATCACTTAGCAACAGGAGGTGGTCAATTGGAATAACAAATGGGATGCACGCAAATAGCCTGCCCCGTAGTGCTAAGCAATTGTTTGTCAGTCTCTCACATGATAAGTTTGAGATAATTAAATGATGTATTGCATTGGGCAAATCGACTGCAGAAGACTTCTTTCAAGTGTTAAAAAGCAAAGATGTCACTTTGAGGACTAAGGTGCACCTGACCCAAGCCATGGTATTTTAAATAATCTCATAGTCATGAGAAAGCTGAACAATGAGTAAGGAAGACTGGAGAAGAATCGATGCCTTTGAATTGTGGTGTTGATGGAGAATATTGAATATACCATGGTGTTTTATGCTGAGTTCTCCAGAGAAGCAAAATCAGTGAAGCATATATATATGTGTGTGTGTGTGTGTGTGTGTGTGTGTGTATGTATATGTATATGTATACACATATACACACATATATATGTATACATATACATATACATGTATACACACACACATAGAGATTTACCTAAAGGAAATGGTTCATGTGGTTGTATAGGCTGGCAAGTCCCAAGGTGTCAGGCTGGTGGCTTCTCTTGATTCACGTAGCTGCAGGGGCTTATAAACCAAAGATTGGCAGGTCAGATGGCAGGCTATTGGCTCATGGGCTGGTGAGGCTGACGGATCCCAAGATCGGCAGGTAAGCTACTAGCTCAAGTTCCAAGAACTGGAGGTCAGATGATGACAAGCCGGATGCAGGATCCAGAGTGAAAAAAAACCAGAGAGCTTTGCCAGAAAGTCCATATATATTGGATGCAGGCCGCACCCACAAGGAAACTCCCTTTTCACTTATTGGCTGCTCATAGCAGATCTCATCATAGAGATGATTACATCATATCAGATGTCATCATGGACTAAATCATTATATAACTGCCAAACTACATCATAACTACCAAACCACTGAGAATCATGGCCCAGCCAAGTTGACAAACAATCTTCACCATCACACATGGAGTACCAAAAGAATGAACAAATCTGTCCTGGAAGAAGTACAGCCAGAATGCTCCTTAGAAGTGAGGATGGTGAGACTTTGTCTCATGTACTTTTAACATGTTATCAGGAGGGACCAGTCCCTGAAGAAGGACATCATGCTTGGTAAAGTAGAGGGTCAGCAAAAAAGAGGAAGGTTTTCAACAAGATGGATTGACATAGTAGGCTCAAACATAGCAATGATTGTGAAGATGGTGCAGGACCCAGGCAATGATTCATTTTGTTAAAAACAGGGGCGCTATGTGACAGAGACTACTCAATGACCCTTAACAAGAACAACAACAAGTTTGAGATGCCTATTAGACCTATACATGAATATGTTTTATAGATAGTTATGTACATGCCTATAGTCCAGGGAGAAATTATGGAAAGGAGATTAAATTGGGAGTTTTCAGTGCATAGATGGCATTTAAGATCATTTGAACTCAATGAGATCATCTTGCAGGGAGTGTAGATAAAGGGGCAGGGACTGAGCCTGAGTTTCTCTGTTTAGAAATCTGGAAGCTGAGGAACCCAAAGAAGGAAGCTGAGAAGAAACAGAATGAAAGCCATTTATAGTTAAGATATACAATATTATTATTTAAGTTTCATTTTAAATAATATATGTTGTATTTTCAAATCTCTTATCTCTGAGAACTGATCAAATCCATAAATATGTGTGGCTAAAAGCAGTATTTTTTCCCAATTTTCTCTGATTTCTTCTCTTCTTCCTGAGACCAGAGTATGCTCTATATGTTTACTTATTTGAGCCCAAAACCATTCACAATGGTACGTTAAAGGAACTCTGATCCACATTGCCTGTGCTGAGCTTCTGAACTTTAAAAGAGAATTCATATCAACTATATTTCTAGAGATTTAACCATCTTGGGCTTTATAGCAGAGAACTTAAAGAAGTTCTACCTTCCAATGGAACACTCTGCAAAAAATTTGCTGTTTTTCTTCCTCCCTCTCTCCTTCCCTCCCTTTCTTTCTTCCTTTCTCCCACCCTGCCTTCCTCCCTCTGTTCTATCCTTCCTTCTTTTTTCATAATTCAAGCAATGCAATTTTTTTTTGAAGGATTATTCTTGCCTGCCCTTTCCCTGGCTGTAAACTGAAAAAGTTGCCCTGATTGCCTCTAAAATCTTTTGGGTAGTAGAGTAAACACACCCCTTGGAATGAAACTCTGAGTGTTGCATTTTAACTCTTATGTAAGCCACCCCTACCGCAAGGAGAGAGGACAGAAGGAAAGTTAAGGCCAGGGAAGTACCTTTCAATAACTTTGGGATTAGAGGGTATTCTTTCTCACAGTTAGGGACTTTGGACACTTGCCTGCAAGAATGCTATACACTACATAGTAGAGTTCCCCAGTTTCCATTGAATCGACTTTGACTAATGGCAACCACATGAGTGTGTCAGAGTAGAACAGTGCTCATAGGATTTTCAAGGGCTGAGTTTTTGAAAGTAGATTGCCAAGTCTTTCTTCCAAGGAGCCACTTGGTGTACTCAAACTTCCAACCTTTTGGTTAGCAGCTGAGCATGTTAATTGCACTACCCAGGCATACTACAGTAGAGTTACTTCTGAACAAAGCAAGTCTGTTGCAGTTATGGTAAGGAGAACAAAGAAAGGGGCTTTGTGTGTGCAAATTCCAGCGTTAGCAGTAAACAGCCTGCTTTTGGAAAGTCCAGTGGTACCTATGAGAGACTGAATGAGAAGGAAGAACTCAGGATGCAGAGTCAGGACCTGATTCTTTTCTCAGTTTTCAGCTAAAGGTACTACTGCTGCTGTTGTTGTCGTTGAATTGATGCCAACTGATGGTGGCCTCATGTGTGCAGAGTACAGCTACTCCATAGGATTTTCAAGGCTGTGAACTTTCATAAGCAGATCACCAGGCCTGTATTCTGAGACATCTTTTGGTGGCTTTGAATATATATGTATGTATGTTTATGTATATATACATATATATACACACACATGTGTAAACCAAACAAAACACCTGTTGCCATCCAGTCTATTTCAACTCATAATGACCCTATAGGACAGAGCAGAACTGCCTCGTCAGATTTCCAAGGAGCGGTTGGTGGATTCGAACTGCCGACTTGTTAGTTAGCAGCTGAGCCAGCGAAAACCTTATGAATAGTAGGGAAACATTGTCTGATATAGTGCTGGAAGATGAGCCCCTCAGGTTGGAAGGCACTCAAAATACAACTGGGGAAGAACTGCCTCCTCAAAGTAGAGTCAACCTTACTGATGTGGTTGGAGTCAAGCTACTGGGACCCTCATTTGCTGATGTGGCATGACTCAAAATGGGAAGAAATAGCTGTAAACATGCATTAATAATTGGAAAGTGGAATGTACGAAGTATGAAACTAGGAAAACTGGAGGTTGTCAAAAATGAAATGGAACGCATATCCTAGGCATTAGTTAGCTGAAATGGACTGGTATTGGCCATTTTGAATCAGACAGTCATATGGTCTGTTATGCAGGGAATGACAAATTGAAGAGGAAGGGAGGCATATTCATTGTCAAAAAGAACATTTCAAGATCTGTCCTGAAGTACAGTGCTATCAGTAACGGGATAATATCCATACACCTACAAGGAAGACCAGTTAATATGACTACAATTCAAATTTATTCACCAACCACTGAGGCCAAAGATGAGGAAATTGAAGATTTTTACCAACTTCTGCTGTCTGAAATTGATCAAACATGCAATCAAGACACACTGATACTTACTGTCAATTGGAATGTGAAAGTTGGAAAAACAAAGAAGAAGGATTGGTATTTGGAATGCATGGCATTGATAGAAATGACACCGGAGGGCACATGATAGAATTTTGCAAGACCAATGACTTCTTCATTGCAAATACATTTTTTTAACAACATAAATGGTGACTATACACAGGGACCTGAACAGGTGGAATACACAGGATTTAAACTGATACATCTGTGGAAAGAGATGATGGAAATGTACAATGTCATCAGTCAGAACAAGTCCAGGGGACAACTGTGGAACAGATCATCAATTGCTCATATGCAAGTTCAAGTTGAAGCTAAAGAAAATTACAGCAAGTCCATGAGAGACAAAATATGGCCTTAACTATATCCTACCTCAATTTAGAGACTAGTTCAAGAATAGATTTGATGCATTGAACACTAATGACCAAAGACCAGACCAGATGTGGAATGACATCAAAGACATCAAACATGAAGAAAGCAACAGGTCTTTAAAAGAGAGGAAAGAAAGAAAAGAACAAAACGGATGTCAGAAGAGACTCTGAAATTTGCTCTTGAATGTACAATAGCTAAAGCGAAAGGAAAAAATGACGAAGTGAAAGAGTTGAACAGATGATTTCAAAGGCAGCTCAAGAAGACAGTAAAGTATTATAATGACATGTGCAAAGACCTGGAGATAGAAAACCAAAAGTCAAGAACACACTCGGCATTTCTCAAGCTGAAAGAACTAAAGAAAATATTCAAGCCCGAAGTTGCAATATTGAAGAATTCCGAGGGGAAAATATTAAATGATGCAGGAAGCATCAAAGGAAACAGAGTCACTGTACCAAAAAGAATTGATGTACATTAAACCATTTAAGGAGGGAACATGTGATCAAGAACCAATGGTACTGAAGAGGTGCAAGCTGCACTAAAGGCATTGGCAAAAAACAAGGCTCTAGGAATTAATGGAATACCAATTGAGATGTTTCAGAAAACAAATGCAACTCACTTGCCTATGCCAAGAAGTAAGGAAAACAGCTACCTGGCCAATTGACTGGAAAAAGTGCATATTTGTACCCATTCCAAAGAAAGGTGATCCAACAGAATGTGGAAATCATTGAACAATATCATTAATATCACATACAAATAAAATTTTGCTGAAGATTATTCAAAAGCAGTTGCAGCTGTACATTGACAAGGAACTGTCAGAAAGTCAAACTGGATTCAGAAGAGGATGTCGAACAAGGGATATCATTGCTGATGTCAGATGGATCATGGCTGAAAGCAGAGTACCACAAAGACATTTAACTGTGTTTTATTGACTTGCAAAGGCATTTGACATTGTGTATCAAAACAAATTATGGATAACACTGAGAGAAATGGGAATTCCAGAATACTTAATTGTACTCATGAGGAACCTGTACTTAGACCAAGAGACAGTCGTTCAAACAGAACAAGGGGATACTGTGTGTTTTAAAGTGAAGAAAGGTATGCATCAGGGTTGTATCCTTTCACCATACTTATTCAATGTGTATGCTTAGCAAATAATCCTAGAAGCTGGATTATATGAAGAATAATGGGAAATCAGGATTGGGAGAAGACTCATTAACAACCTGTGACATGCAGATGACACTACCTTGCTTGCTGAAAGTGAAGAGAACTTGAAGTACTTACTGATGAAAATCAAATACATAGCCCTCAGTGTGGATTATACCTCAACATAAAGAAAACAAAAATCCTCACAACTGGACCGTTAAGCAACATCATGATGAATGGAGAAAAGATTGAGGTTGTCAAGCATTTCATTTTACTTGGATCCACAATCAATGCCCATGGAGAAAATCAAAAGATGCATTGCATTGGGCAAGTCTGCTGCAAAAGACCACTTGGAAGTGTTAAAAAGCAAAGGTATCCCTTTAAGGACTAAGGTGTACCTGACCCAAGCCACGGTGTTTTCAGTCACCTCATGTACATGTGAAAGCTGGACAATCAATAAGGAAGACAGAAGAAGAATTCATGCCTTTCAATTATGGTATTGGTGAAGTATATTTAATATACCATGGACTGCCAGAAGAACAAACAAATCTGTCTTGGAAGAAGTACAGCCAGAATGCTTCTTGGAAGCAATGATGACGAGACTTCCTCTAACATATCTTGGACATATTATTAGGAGGGACTAGTCCCTGGTGAAGGACATCATGCTTGGTAAAATAGAGAGTCAGCGAAAAAAGTGAGATGGACTGACACAGTGGCTGCAACATAACAACGATTATGAGGATGGTGCAGGACTGGGCAGTGTTTCGTTTTGTTGTACATAGGGTTGTACACAGGGTTGCTATGACTAGATGGCATCTAACAACAAGAAGAACAACATATATATGTTAATACACTTCACTGGTTTTGCTTCTCCAGAGAAGGCCTAAGACAACACCCTATGTGAAAAGGGAAAGAGTCTGGAGCAAATGAGACCAGGGTCACCTAGGTTTCCTCCACGTAATTATCACATCTGGGCTGTTTCCTGCAACCTAGTCACTAGGTTTGTGTGGCTGAGCGGTTCTTTCTGAACCAAAATCTTTACCTTTAAGAATGACTCTTTGAACCCTAATATAAGCTTTTTTTTTCTTTTTTTTAAAGTTTTATTATTACATTTATGTAATAGGGAACAGAGTGCCATCAATTCATTCCTAGATATGAGTTATTAACACTGAATGTGATTCTGGTCTTTTATTTATGACCACTTTTCTTTTAACTCTGCACTAGAGTTAACTCAGCACTGCATTTCAGGTATGGATTTGGAATCTGAAAGTTTAATTTATTACCTTAATCAGAATCTGCGGAATTAAGATAGCATTTGTCTTTCCCCTGTGGAATGTCACCATGTGACTGTCCTCTGGCATCTCTCTTCTTTTTCTTCTCTTGCCTTTCTTTGGGTTTCTAACAGCTCCCTCAGGGCACTGGCAATTATTTATAATGTACCTCTCCTTGTAAGATCTAGTTGGAAAACCTGTTCCTATGGAAACTGCTGTTTTCAAACAGGATGTTTCCAACTTCAAAACAATAATCATCAAATACGCAACAGTACATACATCTTTTAGTGGCGAGCATATTCTAATGATTTGTATAACCAAATCTGAAAAATCTGAACATTAAAAAAGAAGAAGAAGAAGAAATGTGTGTAACACACATGTGATTGAGTAGGAGATGAGGTAATTATCAGAAGGAAACTTCTGGGAATTAGTCTGACTATATATTTGGGAAGGTCTAGTCAGTAGAGAGCATAGACTTCAAAATTACATTTAGCAGAGACCTGGGACTATACTATCTTGAACTGGACTTAACAGAGACTGACTAAACCTGGGTTTTTAAACATTTCTCTGTTTTTTGTCTACTCTTTGTTATTAAACCTCTACTGAAATCTGTTCATTCAAAGCCCAGTCACTGGCAACGCAGCACCAAATCCTACATTTTATAACCAGAGTGTTTATTAGCTTATTGCCCAGTAACAGTTTGTTTTCTTTGTTCTACTGTTTATTCATTTCAGCACCAAGAAAATGAAGGACTGTATTACCACTGAGTGATATTTCTTACAGAGAGCTCTGTTAATCAGGTTACTAAGGCAAAATCACTCTATATCCTTGAATGATATTTTTTTCTTTTGTTTGTTGAGAGAGAGTCATTTTCTCCCATTGCATTCAAGATCAAATTTTGCTAGTTACCATGGCAATATTTTTGATGTCAGTATCATTCTAATGTTCCACCGTGACCTATTATGTTATAGCTTCGATTTGTTGTAGACATTGTTTGTCCATCAATCATACTGGAGAATGATGAGGGAAGAGGAGGGAGGAAGGGGTGGGGGAGAGATAGAGAGAAAGAGACAGAAAAAGAGAGAGAGAGAATGAATCATATCATTGCATAAAAATGATCCTAGGTAATTTTAGGGCAGCATGTTGGGTTGAGGAAGACAAACCATTATTTTAATCCTTATTCAATTGTCATGCAATATAAATTCAGGCACAGATTATTAATTGAGTGTCGGGAATACGCTTGTACCTTGATTTTAAGCAGAGAGACTACCTGAGATGTGTATAAATACTCAGGAAAAAAGCAGAATGTTCAGATTAAAGATGAGCTGTTAGAGTCCCTGCTGAGAGGTTCACACTTAGTGCCTTTAGCTTGCTCACTCCTGATTCAGGACTGGAAGCCTCTCTTTTAATGTTTATCATTTCTGAGTGAGGGCTAGAAGCTTGGCACCCCTGGGAGGCAAGCGGTACAAAACGGAAAGCAATACTATTCACTTGTACCCTGATTCCTGCTCAAAAGGCAGCATACAGGTTTAGAATCGAGAGTCTGACTATATATGGTCAGAATAAGTTTCATCTTTTTTTGTTTTGGTCCTGTTCCTAAAATTTTCAATGTCGATCTCCTCTATGGACTTCCATGGAGCACCCCACCTCCCTCTAGAGTGTTAAAACAGTTATTTGTGATGATTTGTAAAATTTAGAAAATCAAATAATTATAATATTTTGTATGTGGCTAGACATTTAGAGCCCTGGTGGCACAGTGGTTAAGTACTCGGCTGTTAACCGAAAGGTGGGTACTTCAAACCCACCCGTTGCTCCAAGGAAGAAAAGATGTGGCAGTCTGCTTCCATAAAGAGTACAGCCTTGGAAACTCTATGGGACAGTTCTATTCTGTCCTATAGGGTCTCTATGAGTCGGAATCAATTCGATGGCAACAGGTTTGGTCTTTTTGGTTTTGGATAGACATTATCTAGCACATGCATTTTCAATGAAGGCGATATTGGTTCTTCAGAGATGAAAAAAATCTTGCTATTTTTATGTATAAAATACAAAGACACATACATTACTAAAACACGTATACACTATATGTGTGGGATTAAAATTTAATGAGTGATTATTTTTTAAAAAATGTCTTAAAAGTGTTACTGCAGTAATGCAGAGTGGAGCCACCTGCCGCAATAGCCAATTCTGAGACAGGTGAGGTGATCAGCAAGAGGTTTATTATATACTGATATATAGGAGACAGACAGGAATATATTCCTCCAAAAAACCCATCTCCCCCACTGGGCATCGGCTGAAGGCTTTTATAGGGACAGGATTATGAGTCTTAGAAGTTTGTGTTAGTTACCCCTTGAGGTAGTCATATCTCAGATGAGTTAATCTTCCACTGGTATTCTTTGGGGTTATCTGGCGACATCCTGGTTTTCTTGTCACAAGATGGGTACTTTGTTTGATTTTTCATCCTTAGGTTATTGTCACTTGTTTTCCACCCTTCAAGGAGGAACCTTTTGTAGACACTGGAACCGGAGGGAAAGACAAGATCATGAGACAATGTGGTGGTCAGCAAAGCGGAGTAAATAATAGTGAGCTGGGCCTATGCAGCCTCTTCCAAAGGTTCCTTAAACCAGTTGCCATTGAGTTGATTCCAACTCATGGTGATCCCATGTGACAGAGTAGAACTGTGCTCCATAGAGTTTTCACAGCTATGAACTTTTGGAAGCAGATTGTTAGGCCTTTCTTCAGAGGCAGCTCTGGGTGGGTTTGAGCTGTCAACCTTTAGGTTAATAGTCAAGAATTTAATTGTTTGTGCTACCCTGGAACTCTAAAAAGGCTTTTAAAAAAAGGCTTCTTAGGGGGATGATAATGAAAAAAAGGTTGAGGAAATCTTGATTTAGTGGAAAACCCTAATGTAACAGTCCCCGGCAGGTTAACTGACTTGACTGATTTTCATAGGTAGGTAGTGGCACAAACAACTCTAAGTCTCAAATCTCTTGACTTTACTCACAAAATTCTACATTTATTAATCAAACTTAATGTGTTTCTGCTGTGTTCAAGATTTGAGATATTAAAACAAAAATGACATAGTCCCTGATATCAAGAAGGCTGAAGAGAATCTGATGATTACAGTAAAATAGGATAAGGGTAATGATAACAGTAAAACATCATGTAGATCCCCTACTCTACCGAGTACTCTGACATTCATGTAGAATAGCTCATTGACTTTGATTTGTTGTACATCAGACATGGAAATAATATGGCTGGAGTCCAAATGAAAGTCAGGAGGAACTAATTAAATTCATAAATTGATTAACTTTATCTTATTTTTATGAACTTGATATTAGTTTTCTCACATCAACTTGTTTTTTGGTAAATACACTATGTACTTCATTAGGATGTGATAGAAAGAGCACTGGACTTAGAATCAGACAAACTGGACTTGAATCCCGGTTTTTGTCCTTCTTAGTCAGCCAGGTAATTTTCAGTTGTCCTTGGACTACTCATGTCTCTGAACTTTGGTTTTCTCATCTATTGGCCTCATAGGATTTCTTTGAGAACCACATCTCACAAAAGCTCTATTCAAACCTAGGAAGACACTCAAGTATCCTTCTGGCCAGCTAAAATGGGGACTATTATCGAGTGTCTTCAGCTAAATTTCTTTGCCACTTATTTGTGCTCTTGTGCCTGAGGCCTACTCCCTGGAGTTAAATTTTTGAACTCTAGGAGATCTTCAACACAAACTTTGCTGATTGGGATGATGAAGAAAACATTGGGTGTTAATTCCTGGCTTCTGGGGAGACCCAGTGGGGAGGAATGTGTCTTACCCCTGCTGAGTGGAGTCAAGTCAATGAAAGCTGGAAGAACAACAGGAAACAAGGTGCTCACATTTGAGTGATCTTTTCAGTAAGTGGATCTCTGGTAGTGACTGGGGACTCTGGCTTTTGAACCTACATGAGAATTAAACAAAGGCTATTTATTCAGAGTTTGCTACGCAAGGGATTTAGCCACCATCACTTGGCAATTCAGTAGAGACTCTGATCAGAGGTTGTTGTTGAGGAATCAGGAGGTGGACTGACTAGAAGCATCCTATGTGATTAGTTTAGAGAGCATATTTGGCTTTCTCTGGCTGGCCCTGAATTGGAAACAGCAGGAAAAATTAAGGAAACTGGCAGTTACTGACCAAGTCCTGACCGTTATGGGACAACTGCTGCAGATGTTGTGGTTTGTCTTCCTGGATGGGTTGAGTAGACGTGTGGGTTTGAGATCTATTGTCATAAATGGTCTGTTTGTATATTCAGCCTCTCAGTTGATCTGCACATTCCCCTATGTTAGGTGACATGCAAAACCGTTATCAGTCCCTTTTTTTTTTATATGAATAAAACTTCCTTGGACACTTCCAAGAAATGAGTCAGGCCAGGCTAAATAAAAGAGGCCTAGCCTCGATACTTCAATAAATCTGGGAATAACTATGACATGAATTTCCTTAGCTACCTGGAACTTGTACAACTTTCTCACATCTATTTCCCCCAAGGTGATTAGAATTAAAAGTTTAAAATGAAAAGATCTCATGTACTTATTTCCCACAACAACCAGCAAAGGAGCAGCTGGGAGGGTTGTGTCATTGTTTACAGCAGGCCTGGGATTCAGGGAAGTGGATAGAAGGAACTTTTGAGTTTGATTAAAAAGCTGGCTAAATCCTTGGAGCCTAGGTCTAGAAAATAGGAAAGGGGGATAGGAAGCTTAATATCTGTTGAAGACCTGTTTTATATCAGGTATTGTGCCAGAGCTTAACAAATATCTCAATTAGTCCTCACAGAAAAACTGCAAGGTAAACATGGTTCCCATTTTATAGATGGGAAAAAGGAGACATAGAGAGGTAAATGATTTGCCAGATTACAGAGATTGTAAATGCAGGTACAGAGATTGTTGTTAGTTATTGTCAAGTTAGCTCCAACTCATGGCGATCCCTTGTACAACAGAATGAAACATTACCTGGTCCTGCAAGATCCCAACAACCACTTGCATGATTGAGTCCTGTGGTTATTGTGTAGTGCCTTCCAACCTAGAGGGGTCATCTTCCAACACTACATCAGACAATATTTTGTTGTGATCTATAGGGTTTTCACTGGCTAATTTTTGAAAGTAGATCGCCAGACCTTCCTTCCTAGTTTTTCCTGGTTTGAAAGCTCTGCTGAAATCTATCCAACATGGGTGCCCTTGTTGGTATTTGAAATTCTGGTGGCATAGCTTCTAGTATCATAGCAATACACAAGCTGCTAGTGTATGAAAAACTGACAGATGAGTGGTGGCTACCATTACTAATGTCTACATTAACATGCCTTTACTCTACCAGGAGACTCTTGTCTAGGAAGAGAAAAGTTGCAAATAACTTTTTTATTCATTTCAGGAATTTTATGAAAGAGCCACTATTTAATAAATATATCAACAAATTGTGCCCTAAGACTCTTTCAGCTCCTCACCTCCAGCTTCTCACCTAGCTATTTCCACCAATCCTGAACTATTATACTAAGATCTTTAATTAATCCTAATCAAGCTTCCCCACTGAAAGACTTGCTTTAAACCAGGCTTCTTCCCCCTTTCAGATTCTTGCTCAGTTGAAATAACAGTCTCCTTTACCATAGTAAACAATAAATTCCACTTTGTCTTACCTGATTCTGTAAAGTTGGCATTCAATACTCATTTAACATGTTTGTGGGGCTAAATTGTATGAGTCCTCTCCTCTCCATTGTTTATCAATACATTTCTTTATGCTGCCATTGCCTTCTTTGCCATTTGGATCCATTTAGCTGCATCCACACAGACAGACAGGCAGGAACACACACATGCATACATACACACAAGAAGTCAAAACATTATCTGCATCTCACTGAACCTTCAAATAGGAAAATCTCATCTCATTGATCTCTTCTCTTTCTAGTTGTGTAGATAAAGTCTTAAATAGCAATTTAGTGTCTTTGTTTTACAATGATCCATCTTGGAAGAGGATTATTAAAAACTATATGTAATCTATCATTTGATGTCTCTTATGGGACAGAACAACATAGGAACATCCAGATTGTAGAGTGGTATATTGATGAGATGGATTAGCACATTAGCCACAACAATGGATTCAAACATACTAATGATCATGAAGATAACACAGGACTGAGCAATGTTTCACTCCGTTATACATGAGGTCACCATGAATTGGAGCTTACTTGATGGCAACTAATAACATTAACACACATCTAGCCTTATTATAAGGAGCCCTGGTGGTGCAGTGCGTAAGCACTGGAACTCACCAGCTGCTCCACAGGAGAAACATGTAGCAGTCTGCTCCTGTAAAGTTTACAGCCTTGGAAAGCCTATGGGGCAGTTCTACTCTGTACTACGGGGCCACTATGAGTCAGATTCAAGTCGATGGCAATGAGTTTGGTTTTTGTTTTAGTCTGATTATTCATTCTGGGGATAAAATAAATGTGTAGACTGAGGTAGGTAGAGGAGGGGAGTGATAGGAGCAGCAAGTCTTAATGAGCAAACATCTTGAATGTCAAAGGGCCTTTCAACATAATTTGTGAATGACTACTTGAAGACCAGATCAGGCAGGATAGAAAGAGAACAGAAGGCAACTGAGGAAGAAAAAAATTATACATTTTCCATCCTAATCTTTGGTGTTTTATAAAGCAGATGAAACAGCTTCAGTTGCTGTTGTCTGGAACCCTTACGCTCATTAACAAGGAGTGAGAAATGAGCAGAAGAGGTATGGTAATGAGAAGCTATTGACAAATACTGACGGGAACCATGAAAATTACTGGGTGGAGGGGAGGGTGGTTGAAAGGCTAAAGGTGATTTTTGAGGAAATTGAATGTGTAAACCAAAGTAAACCTTTCTATATTTCAATACAATCTGTAATGCTGCTGGCTACATATCTTTGCAAAATCAGACAATTCAGACATAGCCTTCAGGCAACAATGGGTTACTGTTTGCAAGAAGGAAAGAGAATTTTTGTCTCTAGAGGCTGCCCTAAAGAGCCATGGTGAATCAAAACAACTAAATCTGAGTTATAACCAATTCCACAGTGTGTATAGTAGACATGGTTATAAAAGGCGGTTTGTTTATGCTTAGAAATTAAGGACATAAAATTATATTTTAGTTGGAAGGAAATCAGTGGTAAATATCAGGTAATGAAATTCTAATATCACAACATTTCAAGGTGGTTTTGAAATCCATTGTGGGCAATGCATAATCCAAACAGGAAGACAAGAGTTTCGTTGTTAGGAGGTAGGGCATTCCCTTTGTGGCTTGCAGTGGAGGCAGGGGAGTAGCCTTCTCCAATATGCAGTTGTAAAGTACTTCTTTCCTTAGAGTGATGAAGCAGGGAACTGAATAGTAAATGACAATCCAAATGTCAAACAGAATTGCACAGCTTTGAATCTCCCAGTATTTTAATCCTTAGAAATTGCAGGATTCTGAACGCCGAGTAAATCATGCATCAAATTCTCATCTACCCAATTTCTACTTTCAGCATGAACTTATGTAGTTTGTTTGAAATTACTGCATTTTTTGCTTGCATTTTTCAGCTTGATACTAAAATACAATATTGAATATTGTGGGTCTGAGTATGACATAAGTATTTTTATACTCTTGTAATTTTTATTGTGATTATTATGCAATTTTTTTCAACTCTACATTCTTTGTCTTAACCCATCACATCCTTTTCAAAATCAGTATTTTATGAGACAGATAAACAGTGGACTAAAACATACCTGCTAATAATCAAACAAGAATGCCATTTGTCAAAAATAACTTCATGTTATAATTGGCATTTTAATAAGCAAAATAATTTAGGACCATATGCTTCATTTATATTCAGACTATTCCAGTCAGATATGTGATTTCTTCATGGCAGAACTACTAATCTTGAACTATTGATGGGGTGAATATGTTTTCCATGTGGCAAAGATGAATTTTGGGGGGCCAAAGAGTGGAATGTCATGGATTGAATTGTACCCCCCAAAATACCTGTCAACTTGACTATGTCATGATTCCCAGTATTGTATAATTGTCTGCCTTTTGTCATCTGATATGATTTTCCTATGCGTTGTATATTTTATCACTATGATGTAATAAAATGGATTAGTGGCAGTTATATTGATGAGGTCTACAAGATTATATAGTGTCTTAAGCCAATCTCTTTTGAGATAAATAGAGAAGTGAGTAGAGAGACATGGAACATCATATCACCAAGAAAGCAGTGACAGGAGCAGAGTATGTCCTTTGGACCTGAAGTTCCTGCACAGAGAAGCTCCCAGACCAAGGGAAGATTGATGACAGGGACCTTCCTCCAGAGCTGATGGAGAAAGCATTCCCCTGGAGCCGACACCCTGAATTTGGACTTGTAGCCTACAGGACTGTGAGAGAATAAACTTCTCTTTGTTAAAACCATCCACTTGTGGTATTTCTGTTATAGGAACACTAGATGACTAAGACAACAATTATACTCACTTTTCTTTGTTTCATTCTCATTTTAAATAATGAAAATTAATTATATTATTCAGCAACCCAAGAAAACTTCCAACAGATGCAGCTTGGTTATTTTATGAAAATATGAGTTGTCTTTAGGATTATAAAAAAGGAAGAATACACTTTTAAACTTGACCCATATTTCTAAAGTTTCTGTGAAAAAAATGAGAATTTTTTTTACTAAATGAAATTACAGAATTTTCAGTCTAAAAGCACAGTATGTACTTTTCTTTTCTTAGATTTTCTGCAGTATTTTTAGGGTTTATGGTTGACTTGGACATGTAAATAGAGGTGGTGATTATAAATCCAATGTCATATCCTATAATTTCCTTTAACAAAGAAATGGAGGAAGCAAGCTGGAGAAATATTGCTTCACACCCAAGAGAATTTCTGGAGTATTCAATATCTACATTCCCAGAGGAAAGGGAAAAGGAAGTCAACTGGAGAGAATGTCTCAATTCAATTCAATTCAGCAGTTCTACATACAATTATTGAGGTGAATTCAATTCAAAGCATTGTGAAAAGTAAGAAAATGAGTTTGGTCTCTGCTCTTAAAGACTCTCACTCCTTTTCCTTTTTCTAATAAGATGTAGATTTTCCTTTGGAGACCCTCCCCTCCTTCATTATGTAGCAGCCATATGCTTTGGAACTGACCCCAACTCCACTTTCAAAGATAGGCCTAAATTGGTCTAACACAGGGATTGATAAACTGTTTCTGTAAAAGAACTGGTTAGTAAATATGTTAGGCTTTGTGGGCCGTACAGTCTCTGCCACAACTGCTCACCTTGGCTCCTGTAGCAGCCATAGGGCAGTGCTGACCCCCAGTCTAAACTGAACTCCTGTGCTGTGGTAATTGGTTCAGGCCTAAGCCAATCAGTGCATGGCCTTCCCCGAGTTAAAGGGATTGGGAAAGGAGCTTCCTCTGCAGGAAGGTCAAGATTTCTATTTCAATTATTGTGAGATATTATATTCTGTATCCCCCAGATGTGAAGGAGGAAATTATGGTTGCTACTAGCAGCCAACTTAAAACCATGAGGGAAGCCAGCTCTGAGGATGAAGTCAGTACCTCTGAAAAGAATTGAAGAGTCACAGATAGTTGGAACTCAAATCCTACTTTAACCATGCAGGAAGTCTGTTTTACTTTTGGAATTGTCAGTTAAATTAGTTTTGTTGTTTTAGCCAGCTTGAGTGGGTTTTATGTCACTTGTTAACTGAACAATCACAATTAATACAGATCTCTAACTTATAGAAATGAGTCCCTGGGTAGTGCAAAAAGTTAATGTGCTAGGCTGCTGACCAAAGGGTTGGAAGTTCAGAAGGTGCCTCAGAAGAAAGTCCTGCAAATCTACTTCCAAAAAATCAGCTGCTGAAAATCCTATGGAGCACAGTTCTACTCTGACACACATGGGGTTGCCGTGAGTTGTAACCAACTCAGTGGGAACTGGTTTTGGTTAATTTCTAGAAAGAGGTGCTAAGACACATACCCATTGCTGTTTAGTCAATTGCAACCCTAGAGGACAGAGTAGAACTGCCCCACAGAGTTTCCACAGCTGTAATTTTTACAGAAGCCAACTGCCACATCTTCTTCCCTTGGAGTGGCTGGTGGGTTCAAACCTCTGACCATCTGGTTAACAGCAAGTGCGTAACCACTGAGCCACCAGAGCTCCTTGCTAAGACACATACATGGGGTAAAATAGTATAAATGCTGAAAAAGAATTGCCAGATAGAGACTCAGAGAAGAGAGAAACAATTGCTTTGAAGTTCTAGAAAAGTTTTATTAAATGATGGCATTTGAGGCAAACATTTAGATTAGATTTTTTTGTAGCAGAGACGGAAGATAGGAACCAGCATGCTAAAATGCTCACAGGTGCAAATAGTGGGTTGAATCTGTGGATAGTAAAATCTTATACTATGATAGAGGCATGGGGTTTCTAAGGAAGAACAGCGGAGAATTACACTGGAGTCAGTGTGAAGCATTGAGTAATCTGCCTCAGAGTGGAAAACTGGAAGGTGAATAAGAGTGCCTGGCAATGAAATTGGGATTTTCACTAGAAAGCAGGAAATGTCTGAGGTGCTGCCATGTACCGTGGTGCTCCTGACAGTTAATCTGGACAACAAACTGTGTTCAGGGATATGCCAGCTACAGGATACCAACCTATGCAGGCACACATACATCCCTGGAGAAGCAAGGAAATGTAAAACAGACATCACACTTTATTTCCTAGGATCATTTTGAGGGAAAATACTGATGATTTAGTAGGAATATTGATAACGCACTTGAGGGTGGTGGAAGTGACACCTACAGCAACAAGCTTAAGTGACAATAGATTGTCACTAAAATTACATTGCATAGTACGGGTTAGTTAACTGCAGGGAATTTGCTTTGCAAAACACTGTATGTCAGTCTAGGTCCAGAGCTGAAGTATTCATGCACTAGAAGAGAGCCAGATTACCAACACCAGCTCTTCTTCTCAGTCCTTCCCCAACATAGAATTTTCTCTCTCTTCTTAACAATCGTCAGCCAATATTTAAAGCAAATATCAGTGTTAAGGAGGGTCAAATTATTTGCCAGTCCCAAGTGCCCATATGTCTCCATCCAGTTTTGTACTGGAGGTGCCTACTTATTTTTTTTTTTTATTGTAGTAATTAAATTAAGTTTACATTTCAAGTTAGCCTCCCATACAAATTTTTTTTTACATACATTGTTATAAGACCCGAACTGCTCACCCCATTCTGCAACACACACTCCTCCCCTCCACCCCTGATTCCCCATGAGCATTCAACCAGCTCCTAACTCTCTCTGCTTTCCCATCTCAACTCTGGACAGAAGCTGACCCTTTGGTCACTTGTATCTACTTGACTAAGAGGCACATTCTTCACGAGTATCACTTTATCTCCCACAGTCCAGTTCAATCTCTGTCTGAAGAGTTGGCTTCAGAAGTTGTTTTAGTTCTGGCCTGAGAGAGAATCCAGGGGCCATGCTTTCTGGGGCACCTCCAGTCTCAGTCAGACCATTAAGTCTGGTCTTCTTACTAGAATTTGAGTTCTGCATCCCATCGTTCTACTGCTCCATCAGGGACCCTCTGTTGTGTTCCCTGTCAGGATGTTCACTGGTGGTAGCCGGGCACCATCTAGTTCTTCTGGTCTCAGGCTGATGAAGTCTCTGGTTTATGTGGCCCATTCTGTCTCTTGGGCTAATACTTTCCTTGTGTCTTTGGTGTTCTTCGTTCTCCTTTACTCCAAGTGGTTGGGACCAATTGATGCACCTTACATGGCCACTTGCAAGCTTTTAAGACCCCAGACACCACTCACCAAAGTAGGATGCACAACATTTTCTTAATAAGGTTTGTTATGCCAATTGACCTAGATGTCCCCTGAAAGCATGATCCCCAGACCCCCCATCCCTGCTACTCTGTCTCTCAAGGTATTTGATTGTATTGAGGAAACTTCTTAGCTTTGGTTTAGTCCAGTTGTGCTGGCTACCCTTGTAGTGTGTGCTGTCCTTCCCTTCACCTAAGATCATTCTTATCTACTATCTAGTTAGTGAATAACCCTCACCATCCCTCCCCACCCCGGTACCCATCAAAGAATGTTTTCTTCTGTGTTTACTCCTTTTCTTGAGTTCTTACAATAGTGGTCTTATACAGTATTTGTTCTTCTGTGACTGACTAAAATCACTCAGCATAATAAATTCCAGATTCCACCATGCTATACCACGTTTCATAGCTTCCTCGTTCTCTATCATTGCATAATATTCTAGTGTGTGGATATACTGTAATTTGTTTATTCATTTGTCCGTTGATGGGCACCTGGGCAGCTTCCATTTTTTTGCTATTGTGAACAGTGCTGCAATGAACATGGGTGTGCATATATTTATTCATGTGATGGCTCTTGTTTATCTAGGATATATTCCAAGGAGCAGATAGCTAGAATGTAGGGTACTTCTATTTCTAGCTTTTTAAGGAAGTGCCAAATCGATTTCTAAAGTGCTTGTACCATTTTACATTCCGACCAACAGTATATATGTGTTCCAGTCTCTCCACAGCCTCTCCAGCATTCATTATTTTGTGTTTTTTGGATTAAGGCTAGCCTTATTGGGGTAAGATGATATCTCATTTTAGTTTGATCTGCATTTCTCTAATGGCTAAGGATCGTGAGCATTTCTTCATGTGTCTGTTAGCCACCTGAGTATCTTCTTTGGTGAAGTGCCTGTTCCTATCCTTTGCCCATTTTTTAATTGGGTTATTTGTCTTTTAGTTGTTGAGGTTTTGCTGTATTTTGTAGATTTTAGAGATTAAAAGATGATCGGATTTGTCATAGCCAAAATTTTTTTCCCAGTCTGTAGGTTGTCTTTTTACTCTTTTGGTGAAGTCTTTTGATGAGCATGTTTGATTTTTAGGAGCTCCCAGTTATCTAGTCTCTCTTCTGGTGCTTGTGCATTGTTACTTATGGTTCGTATTGTGTTTATACCATGTATTAGGGTTCCTAGCATTGTACCTGTTTTTTCTTCCATGATCTTTATCGTTTTCAATTTTATATTTAAGTCTTTGATCCATTTTGAGTTAGTTTTTGTACATGGTGTGAGGTATGGGTCTTGTTTCAGTTTTTTTGCATATAGATATCCAGTTATGCCAGCATCATTTGTTAAAGAGACTGTCTTTTCCCCAATTAATGAACTTTGGGCCTTTATCAAATATTAGCTGCTCATAGGTGGATGAGCTTATATCTGGATTCTCAACTCTGTTCCATTGGTCTATGTATCTGTTGTTGTACCAGTACCAGGCTGTCTTGACTACTGTGGCAGTATAATAGGTCCTAAAATCAGGCAGTGTAAGGTCTCCCACTTTGGTCTTCTTCTTGAGTAATGCTTTATTTATTCGGGGCCTCTTCCCTTTCCATATGAAGTTGGTGATTTGTTTCTCCATCTCATTAAAAAATGCTGGTGGAATTTGGATAGGGATTGCATTGTATCTGTAGATTGCTTTGAGTAGAATTGACATTTTCACTGTGTTGAGTCTACCTATCCATGAGCAAGGTATATTTTTCCACCTATGCAGATCTCTTTTAGTTTCTTGCAGTAGTGTCTTGTAGTTTTCTCTGTATAGATCTTTTACATCTCTGGTTAGATTTATTCCTAAGTATTTTGTCTTCTTGGGGGCTATTGTAAATGATATTGATTCGGTGATTTCCTCTTCAAGGTTCTCTTTGTTGGTGTAAAGGAATCCAATTGATTTTTATATGTTTATCTTGTATCCTGAAACTTCACTGAAATCTTCTATTAGTTCCAATAGTTTTCTTGCAGATTCTTTGGGGTTTTTTGTGTATAAGATCACATAATCTGCAAATAGAGATACTTTGACTTCTTCCCTGCCTGTTTGGATGGGCTTTATTTCTTTTTCTAGCCTACCTGCTCTGTATAGGACCTCAAGCACAATGTTGAATAATAGTGGTGATAGAGGGCATTCTTGTCTGGTTCCTGTTCTCAAGGGGAATGCTTTCAAAGTCTATCCATTCAGGATGGTGTTGGATGTTGGTTGTGTATAAATGCCCTTAATTATATTGAGGAATTTCCCTTCTATCCCTATTTTTTTGAGAGTTTTTATCAAGAATGGGTGTTGGACTTTGTCGAATGCCTTTTCTGCATCAAGTGATAAGATCATGTGGTTCTTGTCTTTTGTTTTATTTATGTGATGGATTACATTGATTGTTTTTCTGATGTTAAACCATCCTT
Source organism: Dugong dugon (assembly GCA_030035585.1). Classification (NCBI taxonomy): domain Eukaryota; kingdom Metazoa; phylum Chordata; class Mammalia; order Sirenia; family Dugongidae; genus Dugong; species Dugong dugon. Next base: position 47,545,667 of record CM057480.1, on the reverse strand, counting down.
GCATACCTGGTATAATCCCACTTGGTCATGGTGAATTATTTTTTTGATATATTGCTGAATTCTATTGGCTAGAATTTTGTTGAGAATTTTTGCGTCAATGTTCATGAGGGATATGGGTCTGTAATTTTCTTTTTTTGTGGTGTTTTTACCTGGTTTTGGTATCAGGGTTATGCTGGCTTCATAGAATGAGTTTGGGAGTATTCTATCCTTTTCTATGCTCTGAAATACCTTAAGTAGAAGTGGTGTTATCTCTTCTCTGAAAGTTTGATAGAATTCTCCAGTGAAGCCATCTGGGCTGGGGCTTTTTTTTGTCGGCAGTTTTTTAATAAACTTTTCAATTTCTTCTTTTGTTATGAGTTTATTTATTTCTTCTATCTCTGTTTGTGTTAATTTAGGTAGGTAGTGAGTTTCTGGAAATTTGTCCATTTCCTCTAGGTTTTCAAATTTGTTGGAGTACAGTTTTTCATAGTATTCTGTTATGATTCTTTTAACTTCAGTTGGGTCTGTTGTGATATCACCCATCTCATTTCTTATATGGGTTTTCTGCTTCCTCTCCTGTTTTTTTTTTGTTGTTTTTTTTTTGTCAGTTTGGCCAATGGTTTATCAATTTTGTTGATGTTTTCAAAGAACCAGCTTTTGGACTTGTTAACTCTTTCAATTGTTTTTGTATTCTCTATTTCATTTAATTCTGCTCTATTTCTTATTATTTCCTTCCTTCTGACACCTGTGGGCTTCTTTTGCTGCTCTCTTTCTACTTATTCGAGTTGTAGGGTTAATGCTTTGATTATGGCCCTTTCTTCTTTTTGGATTGTGCATTTATTGCTATAAACTGACCTCTGAGCACTGATTTTGCTATGTCCCAAAGGTTCTGGTAGGATGTGTTTTCATTCTCGTTTGATTCTATGAATTTCTTTATTCCATCCTTAATTTCTTCTATAACCCAGTAGTTTGAGCAAGGTGTTGTTCAGTTTCCATGTGTTTGATTTTTTTTCCTTGCTTTTTCTGTTGTTGATTTCTACTTTTATGGCTTTATGGTCAGAAAAGATGCTTGGTAATATTTCGATGTTTTGGATTTTTTTAAGGCTTGCTTTATGGCCTAATATGTGGTCTGTTCTGGAGAATGTTCCATGTGTGTTGGTAAAGAAAGTATACTTGGCTGCTATTGGGTGCAGTGTTCGGTATATGTCTATGAGATCAAGTTGTTTGATTGTAGCATTTAGCTCTTCCATGTCTTTGTTGCGCTTCTTTCTGGATGTTCTGTCGTTCACTGAAAGTGGCGTGTTGAAGTCTCCTACTACTATTGTGCAGCTGTCTATCTCTCTCTTCAGTGCTGTTAGTTTGTTTTATGTATTCTGGAGTCCTGTTGTTGGGTGCGTAAATATTTATTATAGTTATGTCCTCCTGGTGTATTGACCCTTTAATCATTATATAGTGCCCTTCCTTATCCTTTGTTGTGGATTTTACTTTAAAGTCCATTTTGTCAGTGATTAATATTGCCACTCCTGCTCTTTTTTGAGTGTTGTTTGCTTGATATATTTTTTCCATCCTTTGAGTTTTAGGCTGTTTTTATTTTTAAGTCTAAGATGCATCTCTTATAGGCAGCAGGTAGATGGATCATGCTTTTTTATCCAATCTGCCACTCTCCGTCTCTTTATTGGTGCATTAAATCCATTTACCTTCAACGTAATTATTGATAGGTATGAGTTTAGTGCTGTCATCCTGATATCTCTTTTTGTGTGTTGTTCACAGTTTCTTTGTTCCCCTCAGTTTTCTGTGCTGAGTCATTCTTCTTTATGTACTTTTTTTTCATCTTTTTCATTGTTGTAGATTTTGTGTTTGCTTGGTCTTTATGTTTTTCTACTTTTTTGTTTTGATTTGTAGGATTGTTAGAGTCCTTTGTGGTTACCTTAATATTTACCCCTATTTCTCTAAGTTTATACCCGTCTTTTATTACTTTATATCGCCTTAACTTCCACTGCATATGAAAAATCAATGTGTCCATTTTTTAAGTCCCTCTTTTTTATTTTAATGTTGTCCTTTTTTACATGTTGATATCTGTTTCCCTATTTTCAATGTTTTAGCTTTGATGTATTTTCGATTTCCGTATCTGAGTCAATATCTGGTTGCTCTGTCCTGTTTCTAGTCTTGTGTTGTTATCTGATATTATTGATTATCTAACCGTAGGATTCCCTTTAGTATTTCTTGTAATTTTGGCTTGGTTTTTGCAAATTCCCTGAACTTGTGTTTATCTGGAAATGCACTAATTTCACCATCATATTTGAGAGACACTTTTGCAGGATATGTAATTCTTGGCTGGCAGCTATTTTCCTTCAAGGCTTTATATATGTCATTCCATTGCCTTCTAGCCTGCGTGGTTTCTGCTGAGTAGTCCGAGTTTATTCTAATTGACTCTCCTTTGTAGATGACTTTTCTTTTATCCCTAGCTGTTCTTAAAATTCTCTCTTTATCTTTGGTTTTGGTAAGTTTGATTATAATATGTCTGGGTGACTTTCTTTTGGGATCTACCTTATGTGGGGTTCAATGAGCATCTTGGATAGATACCTTCTCATCTTTCATGATATCAGGGAAGTTTTCTGTCAACAAATCTTCAACAATTTTTTCTGTATTTTCTGTTATCTCCCCCTGATCTGGTACTCCAATCACTTGTAGGTTATTTCTCTTGATAGAGTCCCACATGACTCTTAGAGTTTCTTCATTCTTTTTAATTCTTTTATTTAAAGAAGTTGTCATCAAGGGCTTTATCTTCAGTGTCACTAATTCTAACTTATACTGCCTCAATTCTGCTCCTATGACTTTCTACTGAGTTGTCTAATTCTGAAATTTTATTGTTAATCTTCTGGATTTCTGGTTGCTGTCTCTATGGATTCTTTCAGCCTATTAAATTTGGCATTATGTTCTTGAATAACTTTTTTAAGCCCCCCTACTACTTTGTGTGTGTGTTCCCTGGCTATATATGCATTCTGTAAAATTTCCTTTCCAATTTCTATAAGGTTCTGTATATTAATCTTTTGTATTCTGCCTTTGGTAATTCCAAGAAATTCTCTTCCTCTAGAGAATTTATTGATTCTTTATTTTGGGAGCTTGCTGAAGCCATCATGGACTGCCTCTTTATGTGGTTTGATACTGACTGTTGTCTCCAAGCCATCAGTAAGTTATTATAATTTTATTTTACATTTGTTTAGTGAGACCTAGCTTCTTGTTTTGTTTTGTTTTGATATGTCCCAATAGGCTGCTCGTGTGCTCTGGCTTGATTATTGCCACCTTTGAATCTCTAACGTCCTGTCACCAGGTATTTAGTTCTGTAACTATGTATTTGCATGCCAGAGTCCATTAAAATTTCCTACATGGGTTCATCTCAGGTTTCCAGGCAGTCGGTTACCAGGCATGTGATGCAGGCTCTCACAGACAGTCCTAGAGAGGCATGGGTGATTGGTGCAGGCACTGGACTCTGGCTGTGGTAGGGGATCACGTGCTGAGCCACGCTGGGGGCTGACGGCTGCCCCTAAGAGTCTGAAAGGAAAATGTGTCCCTATTCTCTAGGGTGAGTAAGTAGGTGAGTTTTGCAGCTGGACTATGAGCACCCACTCTGTTGGCTGTAAAGACTTGAGTGCACCGCTTTTTCTTGGACTCCTGTAGCAGGTGACTAGGAGGTTTAGGTGCAGCCATCAGTCCTCAAGCCCCTGCTGCGGATTGATAAAAGTGCCTACCTAAGGGCAGGGCTGTTTTGAGGGTCACATATCTGCCACTTTACAGCTGAAACAGTGGAAGTTAAACTTTAGATGTTTGCCCTGTTGTACTGTGGTAGTGAGGGCTAACGCTGTTGAGATGGGTCCCCACAAGTTTCTACAGGGGTGTAAGGCACTCAGAGTCTGCGGACCCCTTATACCTGTGCCTAGCAAAGGAACTGTGCTGACCTTGTGTTCCTGGCTTAGGGGAGCCACTAGCTTATTTGTTCCCTCTCCAAGACCAACAGAATGGGTCAGGGCTCTTTTTGGGATCTACTTCCGGCCTAGTGGACTCCCTGTACAGAGCACGGAGGGAGGAGGTAAAAGGGAGAGAGGTTTTTCCCAAATGGGTTTTTATTTTTATTTTTTAAATCCCCGTGTAAGGCCGCATGCATGTACTTATCCACTTGGGAGCTGCTTTTCACTGGTTCGGAGTGTCCAAACAGAATCTCTGCTTCCAGGTCTCTTTTGATGTGGAAACTGCTTCCCAAGCGCACGCACAGCATAGCTGTTTGCCTGCTTCACTGTGGACAAGATTGGCTGCAGAGCTGCAGTTTCGCTGCCACAGCTCTGGCACTCTTCACTTCTTCCAAACTGTCTCCCTCTCCCCCTGTCACTCAGTCCAATTTCTCAACTTTTTGTTGTTCAGGGCTCCTAGATATTCATATAGAATCAAATCACTTGTTTTTCCAGGTCTTTGTTGTAAGAGGGATATAGGAAGCGTCTAACTACACCGCCATCTTGGCCACGCCTCTGGAGGTGCCTACTTAAAAGATGTGTAAGAAAACCATTGAGAATATAGATCCACTGGACAAACCCAGACAAAAGAAGTCTATTTGGACAGTTACTTTAGATTACAGTAGCTATTGTGAATCTGTATTGTGCAGGTACTCTGTTAGGTGTTGGGAATTCAAAGATGAACAAAACCCAGTCCCTGCTCTGAGGAGCTATGGTAAGTCCCTTTTGCTGCCACCCACCCATCTCCCAACATGCCTCAATTGCATTCTCTTCAGCCTTATGTCATCTGTCACTTTATATATTAGCACCCGGCTGTGATCTCAAGAAATGCAGTGAGACAAAGCCTGAGGTTAATTCTCCATCTCAGTTACCTTGATTAGCCACTAATTAAATGTTTTGTTAAAAGATCTCCCTTAAAAAGCAACTAGATTATATTAATTATCTCTTCCTTGGATCTTCTAGAACACTAATTCTCACCCCTGGCTGCATATTATGTTTACCCAAGGGTCTTTAATAACACCCAGATCAACCCCACAGTCAGATATTCTAGTTTAATTAGCTTGGGGTGAACCCGGGCATCAGTATGTTTTTAAAGTTCCCCAGGTGATTCAATTTGCAGCCTTGATTGAGGGAGACTCCTTCCCTGTGGGCTTTCCTTCTAAACTGTCAAGAAGCCTCTTGGAACCTGCTTGCTTTTCCCTATTGTCATTCTGAGAAAGCGGCTGTCTTTATGTCCCAGGAATGGTTTAGAATTTAGCCAGTCCTGACTCACTATAGGGTCACTATGAGTTGAAACTGATCCAACAGCAAAGAGTTTGGTTTTCTGGTTTGGTTTGACTCACAACTCTCCTCATTGCCCTTGGTTTCTGTATCAGGCTTCTTGAATGAAGAATTGCTGGATGAGCTGAGGTGTTATCTAAGGAGGAAGTGGGAAGGCTGAAGAGTTTCCCTTTATCGATCTCCCCCATGCAGTGCAGTCAGTTCTTGGAGTCTCTTCTGAGGCTAGGAGATGAGCAGAAATAAAAACTACTGAAAATAGGGTATTCATGGAGTTTGGGGAAAGGTGGAGGGGTAGAAAATATGGACTTTTGTTGGAAATTGCATTAAGCTTTAAATTTTATGACAACAACCTCCTTTGGATTCCAAGGGTCACATATTTTGAAGGGTGTGACTATTTTCCATGTTTTATTTCTTAAATAGTCACCTAAAATTAAACCCATTGCTGCATTTCCTGAAGGTATAAGCTCATTCTGCAAAGAAAAAACTCCCATTGACAGAAAGTCTCGTGTGTCTCTGTTGGTTGGCTTACTAGTTTTCCTTGCCTCTCAGTCTTTGTTCTTTCCACACACTTTTCTGGGTTAAGCTCTAACCTCAATTTAAGGTTTCCCCTCACTTCCTTCTCTGCCATATCCCACTCCAGACCCAAACTGTCATTACGCTAATATTCTTAGTAGCTGATTATAAAAGAGAAAACCAAAGTGGTCACTTGATAACCACCTGTGATATCTTTTGAGCTAGCTAACTTATAAGTTAGACTAAACCCAACCGGCTCAACATTTGTTGGCTTTTTTTTTCTTTTCTTTTACTCCCTGCTGTCTCCTGGTTGAATGTAGTCATTCGTGGTAATTTATTAGTACCTTCACAGAACACTTTTATAAAAATCACATAAAATAATGTTTTGCTACAAATTTGCATTGAAGACCTAACAACTAGCTTTGACGTCTGAGTTCCCAATATGATGTAGTCTGGTTTAGTGATGTGGGCTATAATGAATTGATACTTCTTGTAGCAAAATACCACCCCTGTCATAACTAGCCCCCCAAACAAATAATTTTTAATATTGATTTTTTTTCTATTTATTGCCTTTATCCTCAATCCCATTCTTCTTTCCAACCACAAGGAATAATTCTGTTTAATATGTATCTTTTATTTTGTATGTGTTCTTGTAAAATCTTTTTGTTTTGGATATATGTATTTTTAATTATATATAATAAAATTTTTAATTATACTAAAAATTAAAAATCTTCATAGATTTTTGTGTGTTCTTAGTTCTACAAGAACACTCTTTTTCCTGCATTGTGATCCTTAATAAACCTAAAAGGAAGGGGAGATTCAGTTCTCACTGACTTTTCCTAGGAGTTCAATATGTCATATGTCCAAGTATTCTCAAGAACAACAGTGTGTGTTGTAAAAGCCATTGTCAAAGCTACTATCAAGGAACTGAATCACTCTTTTGTACTTATGCTTCTAGGGTAGAGCGTGGTATCTGCCCTTATCCAAGATCATAAGCAAGAGGATAGTGCTACTCTTGCAGGCAGTAGATGTGTCCAGAGACTGGTAGTTTTGGTGGCAGCAGTGAACCCTCTGAATTAGTCATTTACGTAGAAGTGGTTAGAGAACATTCCTTTCCATGTCTAGAACATCTGCCAGAATCACAGAATCACAAGAGTCTTGAAGAAACAAATCTCTTTGAGGAACAGGATTTCCTCATGCTGAATGAGATAAAAATCAAGAATAAATCTCTGTTTTTTTGTTGTTCTCATTCATCTTTTTGTTTTCCTCATAACCAGTTGGGTCACGTTATGCTCACCACTTGCATTACTTAATCTGATAACACTCGTTATCTATGTGTACCCCTGCTTCTGCACACAGGTTCATATAGTGAGACAACACTCGGCTTGGGGTCCAGAAACCTGGACTCTATCTCTGTTCTGCCATTGACTCTCACTGGGGACTTGGGCAAAATACTTTCCTGCTGAGTCTGGATTTGATCTTTTGTGGATCAAGTTTCTTACATGTGTCCAAGTTCTCTTCCACCTCCGTGTTTCTAATATTTTTATTTCAGGTCTCTATGAGTGTGATCTTTCACAGTGCGTACGTGTATCTATAGTAGCATCTGAGACTGAGAACATTAAAAATGATGTAGGTTGATATTTCCTCCATTATTACGTGGTAAAGAGTCTGTGAACCATGCCAGCCAGGCTCTCTGTCTTTGTTATTTCGTCCAGTTTTAAACCTAATTACACACACTTACTCAAATGCTGTTACAAAGGAGAACAAACTTTGTTTTAAGCAGAGCATTTCTTGTAAGTATAAACAAAAGCTTCGATTGTAACAAGGTTCTTTGGTATGAGAAATAATCACTTATTAATAACCTGTCTGATGACTTGCATTATGATTAAATACTTTTTGAGAGTACTCTGTCACATGGTAATTCTTTGGGAGTACGAGCTGTGATAAGGAATTTGGTTTGCTGATTGGAGCTGAGGGCCAGCATTATAGATAAAACTTCCATAATCCAAACTTGCCAGTGCCAGCCTCTTTTTTAGGTAACTGGGAGCCTCCCAAACTTAGAGTTTTTAACTCAATAAGAAGCATGGAAGACTGAACATATTACACTATATGTTCATACTACATTGATGTTTTCAAGAGCAAAAGAGCATAAACATCTTAGGTATAGGAACAAACTAAGACAATTTCTGGTACAAGTTTTTAAAGCCAAAATGTCAGATTGATTAACATATATGAATAATAATAAATTTCAATATTTCAGTGGCAAGGCTTCGTCTCACACACTTTGGATATGTTATCAGGAGGGACCAATCCCTGGAGAAGGACATCGTGCTTGGTAAAGTAGAGGGTCAGCAAAAAAACAGCAAGCCTCTCAATGAGATGGATCAACACAGTGGCTGCAACAGTGGGCTCAAGCATAACAACAACTTTGAGGATGGTGCTGGACCCGAAAATGTTTCATTCTGTTGTATATAATGTGGCTATGAGTCAAAACCAGCTAGACTGCGTGTAACAACAACAACAACAACATGGCTTTGTGAAGGGTGAAGCTGAGTAGTTTTGACAGAGGTGCTAAAGCCTAACTTATTTGTTATCTGGTCTTGTACAGAAAAGGCTTGCTTATTGCTGGTACATAGTCTCTTTTGTTCTTAGTCGTAGGCCCATTTCACAAATTGTTCGTTAATGGAAAATAATGTTCTGAGAAACTCACACCATTAGGTTACACAGGGAAAGAAGAAGAACATAAACTAATAGCTACAAACCTTCTACCTTTGTCTTTATCTAGTATAGAGGGAAGAGGGATATTCCTCTAGGTGGGAGTTTGGAACAGTAACATGAAGAAAGGGATGAATGCTAAAAGGATGGAAAGCTACTCTTGTATTGAAAAGGGGTCATAGAGAATAGTTTCCTCATGTTAGAATCAAGGTGGTGAGATAAAATATCCATTATTTTTAATTGGGCAGTTGCTTGGGGAAAATAAAAAACCTCATCCTACTCTCTTAGAAAGACCGTGCAGGAAGAGGAAGATGAAGAGTGTTAATCTTCCTATTTGATCTTTAGTTGGGAAGCCAGGGTAGAGAGGCAGCTGAGGGTCTTTTCAGCCAGAGGATAGTGGTGGTTACACCAGGAACAATCGAGTGTGTAGCAAAGGCTGGACTTGTCAGTGGAAGCCGCATAATGGAAGAGAGGGTGTGGTAGATGTTTAGGTAGAGAAGAGGTCAAGTGTAGGATACTAGGGGTCACCCTAGGCAGTGATAGGGAAGCAGAGCACTAAACTCAGCTCCTTAGCACCTAGAGGTGCTCAGGAATTAGCTTGGAGCAGATGTCCTCACAGCTCAGCAAAGTGGAGCCACAGAGATTTGAAAGAGCATGAGCTGCCTATTGGTTGGCAAGTAATATATCACTGGTTAGCAGGTGAGTGTAAAGGTGTCTGTGTGGGGTCGGGGAGGGGGTGCAGGAGGGGTGCTTCCTAACAGAGTAATGGAGGGAGCTATTGGCCTTTGACTTGGGGTTTTGAAAAGAAGCCCTTGGTGTGGTGCCTGCTGTGGAGGGTATTCATTTTATATTGCTATACAACAAAGTACCACACTACAAGTGGCTTAAAACAAGACAGGTTTATTATTTCTCTATTCTGTAGGTCAGAAGTCTGGGCAGGTTCAGCTAGAGTCTAAGAAGGCTGAAGTCAAGGTGTTGGACAGGCTGGGTTCTTATCCATAGGCTCTAGGGAAGAATTGCTTCCAAACTCATTCCATTTGTTGTCATAATTCAGTTCCTTGAGGTTGTAGGACTGAGGTCCCTGTTTCCTTTCTGGCAGTCAGAAATGGCCACTCTCAGTTCCTACAGGCCACTGGCATTCCTTCCTCCTCACATGGTCCCCTCCCTCTGTAAAGAACAATGACACATCAAGTCCTTCTCAGGCTTCAGATCTCTCTGACTTCCTTTTTTGCCTCTAAGGGCACATGTGATTACATTTGGTCCAACTGATGATTCAGAATAATCTCTCTATTTTAAGGTCATCTGATTAGAAAACTGAATTACATTTGCAAAGGCCATTTGGCTTTATAATATAACATATTCATGGGCATGCTATCTCATATTCAGAGGTTCCTAGGGATTAGAATGTGGAATGGTAATGTGGATGTGGAGTAAAATTCTGCCTACCACAGTGGGTTTGTGCAAGCAGTGGTTAAGAGCTGGGCTGCTAACCAACAGGTTGGCTGTTCCGATTCACCAGCTGCTCCCTGGAAACCCTATGTGCCGGTTCTACTCTGTCCTGTAGGTGGTTATGAGTTGGAATCGACTCGATGGTAACTTTTTTTCTTTTTAAATGCAGGGTTCGTTCATATATAATGCTCCAACGAAGTCAGTGTGGAGCTTTTACTTGCCTGATTGTTAGATTAACTGAAGTAAATGGGACTTGGCCTTCTGGGCTTTGCTAAGGATCTTCTCCCCATTAAAATTTGTGTTAAAATTAGATGCAGATTGTTGGTTTCATTTTATCATTAAGAGGGTAACCTTTAAACCAAAAAAGAAGACAGATTATTTCTCTCTAGTTTACATGGCATCCTGAAGTCTCTGATTTACTGGAACTTTTACTGGGGATTTCAGATACTCATGACAGTACTTTTAAAACATTTCACCCCTCCTTTTTTTCTAATAGTGGAAGATAATTTGGGTGGACTTAGTGAGAGCTCCTTGCTCTAAAAGTAAACTTGATATTTGTTTTTGTTTGTTTTGTTAACTTGCATGTATCTGATTGTATTTATTTTACTTTTTGTCCTTATTGCTTTTAGTTGACTTGCACTAATGCTTCCTAATGGGTGGACAGTTAAGCACTCAACTACTAGTCAAAATATTGGAGGTTTGAACCCACCCAGAAGCCCCTTGGAAGGCAGGCCTGGCAATCTGCTTTTGAAAGGTCACAGCCTTGGAAACCCTATGGAGCAGTTCTACTCTGCACACATGGATGGGGTGACCATGAGTCAGAATTGACTAGATGGCAACTAACAACTAAAAGATCTTAAGTTCAATTTGGCTGTCAGAACTAACTACCTGCCTAATTTGTATTTCAATTAAAATTGATTTAAATTTCAAAGTTGTTGAGAGCTTGAGTATGAGTTTGTTTCTTCCCAAGCATATTGCTTGGCCCTTGTTTAACATCAACTATTTTAAATGTAGCTGGAGATTCTTTTTGTCAACTATTTCTCTTATATTTATTCACTATGCTTGCATTTACTAGTTACTGAATTTTCTCTGTCTTCCTCTTTTTACTTCCTACATGTCTTCCTATCACACATCTTCCCTTGTGCGTGTTGCATGTGTATTTGAAGGGGGTAGATATAGGAGGATGATGCTTCTTGTATCATAATTCACTTTTGATCTAATATTTGCTTTGAGTTTTGAAGCTGCTTTCTGCCTTAATTATTTATTTTTCTAAGTAAATTTGAATTGCTTGATTTTTGCTGAGAATTTTTTTTAATTTCACTTAAGTTTCAGTTTCTTTCTTTATTATGAATAGTTCTGCTATTTGATTTTTTTTTGCAGTTTTATTTACTATTCTAGATTGTAAATACCCATGTTATTTGGCTATTTTGGGGGGTGGGTTCTCATTTATTTCGCAAATGCATACCCTGTCTTCTCACTGATATCTGAGAATAAGAGTCCCATTAGGAAAACATACACGGATATTGAGTTCACTCCCTTTTGACACAGTTTTATCATTTTTACCATGAATTTTGATGTGTGCTCCTTTCAATCTCTCCTGCTCTTCATAGGAAGTACATTGTCTACATAGAACCTAGTGTAAAGGACTAGATATTGTGCAGGCCTGAGGACAGGAATATAACCAGATGTATAAGGGGCATTTGTATATCATTTTCTATGAACTCTCTCTTTATGTTTTTTGCTCAATTTTCTATCAGGTTATTGGTCTTTGCTTCTTGATTTTTAAAATCTGTTTGCATATTAGGGATGTTACTTGAGAACATTTTCTGCAGCTTGTCAATTGTCTTCTGATTTTGCTTATGGCAATTTCTTTCATGAAAAAATTATTACATTCCAATTATTTAATATTTTCTATAACTTCTGGATTTTGATTTATAGTTTCAAAGGTTTTCCCCATGCCCTGGTTATAAAGGAAAGTCTTTTAATATTTACATGATTACAATTGTACATTTACATTTCTAATATGTTTGGGATCTATTCTAATGTAGGATGGAGACATCATTTTCCAAGTGCTCAACTTGACTGTCACTAAGAGAAATAAAAAGGAAAACTATCCTGAGATATCATCTCTCATCTATCAAACTGGCAAAATTATAAAAGCTTTACAAAATATTCTATTTGAAAAAGTGTGGGAATCAAGTGCTCTAATATATTACTGGTAAAACTACAAAATATTACTACCCCAGTGTAGGAATATCAATATCTGAGAAAACCATATACACACACATGTGTTGGACAATTTGAGTATCAAAAAATTTTATGGTAATGGATTACAACACACAGATGCAATAAAAATCTTGGCAGTGATATGTATGACACAGTGGGGTACAAAAAAAGCACTTCTTTTCAAAAAAATGTCAGCTAATAAATATAGAAGGAATGAAAGAATTAGAAAATTATCAGTGGCAATGCTCGGAGTAGATTAGAAAGCCCACTATCAAGGAATATCCACTGTTAAGTATCCTCAACGGTTACTAAACTTTTAGGTGAAATGTGGTTGGAAAATAGGATATTCAGTCAAACTCAATGATTCACTCCTACACATTATTTAATAATTTAATTTCATAGGGAACATGATACACCTTTATAAATAGAGAGATCAGGCAGTCAACCCCTTAATCAACCAAGTATCTAAAACCTACTATCACTATTAGTGTGACAATCTGGTGTCATGTTCCTCCTAATGTGCTGTAATAAAAAGTACTGATATCATCTATGTAATATTTTCCCCAAATCTGTTTAACCTCATTAATGAGTAAGCAATCAGCAAATTCAAAATGTGGTCCATTCTACAAAATAACTTGCTTGGACTCTTCAAAAAACAAAAATTGACGTCTAGAAAAACAAAACAAACACATAAAAGGTATGTGACTTCTACATTAATAAAGGCTAAAAAGACAATAAAATGCAATGCTTCAACATTCATTAAATCCTGGATTAAAAAAATTTATGAAATACATTTTTGAACAATTAGGGTCATTTGAATTTGGATAGTAGATGGTACTATTAATTTTCTTGTGTAGGATGACCTTCTTATCCTTATGAGATATATGATGAATATTTAGGGGTGAAGTGTCATCATTTCTGCAACTAATTTTAGATTTGTTCAGCCAAAAAAAATGCTGAGAGAGAAAAAAAGGAAAGTAAACATGATAAAATGCTCACAACTGGTGAACACAGGTGAAGCTTATCAGGAGATCATTGTACTAGTGTTTCAAAGTTTCTGTCAGTTTGAACATTTTCAAAACATAAAGTTGGGAGCAAAAAAAGAATATTGCTGGAGGCAGATGTGATGAAGATCTTTGATGAGATCTATGGGTCTCAACTATTGAGTGGCATGCCTGTTGAATTTACCCATTCTGAATTGCTGAGCAGGAGGTGAGGATGAGACGCTTTCAAATACATTCTCTTCTACTACTGAAGTGACTGAGTTCCCATGATACTGACAAAACATCTTTAGTCTAACCAAGGAAATGCTTCACTGCCGTTTCACACCTTTCTGCTACCTTCAATTGCATTTTAAAAAGCTAAACTTCTCATTCGTTTTAACATTAGAACTCGAACAAAGACTAACATCCCACTTTCAATAGCGAGGCTTTCTCGTTAGCATCTCTGTGGTGTCTAGCACCAGCTTTCTTCCTCAGCCCTAGCCATTAACTCCTTTTTTCTCTGGTTCCATAATGCCCTTGCTTCCAACTCCTTTTTCTGCTCTTACTTTGGTTCCACTGCAAAGATTGTAGGAAGATCCCCAAAACATCTACAGGTTTCTCAGGCAGTAGATGGATTAGTTTGTTAGCTTTTTAGATTTCAGAACTTATACCAGACTCCCATCTCCATCATTTGGCTTATTTTTCTCAAATTTCAATAGGAGACTATGAAGCTCAAACTACTCATTTGGGTTTACTCTCTTTATTAGAGAAATATGAGTAAGTAGGTTATGAAAGGTGGGATTTGAGTGTTCTCTGAAATCATTGACATTGAAAAATCCTAACCAACTTGAATTTTGGAAGATACCTCCTACCCTTCATTGGAAAAGGCTTTTTAAAAAATAAAAATAAAAAACAGGCCTGTTCTTCTAGGCCTTCTACACTGCCCCAAGTTATGTTGATGGAATAAAACTCTTTCAAAGAATAATACACACATATGGTCTTCTCTTAAGTGACTAGTGGAAGAAAATTATAAAAATAGAAAGACTTTTGGATCTAAGAATCTGCTATAAGGAGTAAGGATTTAAAAGTATAGGAAAAGTATTATTTGACCTACTTTAGGACTTTAAAATAATGTGATGTAGGCTGGCTAAATTATGCAATCATCTTATGGATCCTCACAAAATTTAAATCAACTTTGGAAAAAACTTCATTATCTCATCATTTTTCATCTGAAGGAAAATGCAAGGGAATCTGTTTATTACACTGGAAGAAGGAAATGGACACCCTTTTTGTGTATTTTCTGTCAACTATTGTATGTGGGCATTTCCTTGAAAGCATGCTGCATAAGGTATTTTCATTATGAGGTTTGTTTAATTTTTCTTGGAATTCGATTTAACCAATAATATGTTCAAAATCCATTTAATGTCAACTTGTGCTTATTCAAGGGTCTAGTGAGCCTTGGCATTTGCTTATGAACATGGAATCCCATCTACTCAGTCAATTAGTTCCTAATTTGATACTCTGGAAAAGAGAAAAATCTTACTTACATATATGTACCCTGAAATAGCAAGCTCTGTATGTTTCCTATACATAAATTACGCATTAATTATTTTTCACTGCAAGTATTGTATTAAACAACTTTTGAAAGCGGCTATGAAGAGGGACATGCACTCGATTATGCAGAGTTTACCGAAATGGACAAGACATAACTTAAAGCATCAAATAACTTGTAGTCTTACAAAAGACATAAAGCTGAGTATTAACTATAGCTGTCTTCCACCAGGCTAAAAACCCAAGCATAATTTTAATTTCTGGAGATGCAGCATTTAGCAGTGACTTAGAGTAATTTAGTAGGCATTCAGTAAATGTTTGTTGACTCAATAAATATACATAAATAACTAAATATTATATATAATATGTAACTTATAAACTTGTTGCAGTCAAGTTGATTCTGACTCATAGCAACCCTAAAGGACAGAGTAGAACTGCCCCATAGGGTTTCCAAGGAGCAGCTGGTGAATTTGAACTGCTGACCTTTTGGTTAGCGGTCAAGCTCTTTAACCACTGAGCCACTAGGGCTCCATGTATACAAACTATTATTAATATTATATATACATACATAATATTTATCTATTTATTTATTTATATACACACGTACGTATGTATGTTGCATAAAAAAAATGCTATTGAGGATGAGAAAAGGGTCAGGAGAGATGGAAATGTTACACCTGGTTAGAGATAAAAGGAAAAGCTTCATGACTGAAGTAGCACTTAAACTGAATCTTGAACTATGAGAACAACACAAACAGTTAGGGATGC
The DNA here is from genome assembly GCA_030035585.1 of Dugong dugon. Lineage (NCBI taxonomy): Eukaryota > Metazoa > Chordata > Mammalia > Sirenia > Dugongidae > Dugong > Dugong dugon. The sequence continues at coordinate 47,530,198 of CM057480.1, read as the reverse complement.
TAAAGTGAAGTGGGGGCATTTCCATGGAGATGCAAGTATATACAACAGCTAGTGGCTAGTGGACTGATTCAGATACGTTTGGCAATGTAAAGCGTAAGTGAATGAGTACTCACACACAGTGAGTGTGAAATGAATGCTTGTTGAATAAGTGCACAAATGAATCTTCCTATGGTCATGTCATCAATCCAAGATTCAGCTTGATTAGAAACAAGTAATGATATTCAGAAGATTTTTTATATGTAATATGTGGTCTCGTGAAATAGTTTCACTGAGATGTTTGGGGTTAATCTGTTTTCATGCATCTCTTCAGTGTTGTTCCATACTTCTTTGCTTTTGTTTGTCAGGAAAATGTAAGCAGATCTTAATTTCCAATTGACGGCTTCCTAAGAGTGTCCTGTAGAAAGTGTCTTTTGGTCTGAAAGCTGCTTGAGTATATTCAATGCTTCAGGGAAATAATATTTGAGTCATTTCCTAAGAATAGAATGATCTTTGACTCTGAAATGAGAAATTGCTGAGGAACTGCATGATGGAGTCTCTAGAACACTCTGGGAGGCTGTTGTATGGCAGCCTGCTGTGTTGCAGGACACGTAAGCTTTTTTTTTTTTTTTTTAATTTAAAATCAGGCAGTCCTAGCTTTAAATCCTGATTCTGATATCCACTAAGAGTGCTATTTTGAGACAATTGCTTAAAAACGTGTTGAGCTTCATTTTTTTCTCCTTTGTAAAATGGCACGTTCTTGCTTCTCAAATCTGTTGTGCGGATTAAATGAGGTAATGTTTATAGAAGCTTCTGACCCCTGGTGAGTGCTCAGTACTCCCTAGTGGGCAAACACTGAACCAATTATGTCATAATGTTTCCCTTAAAAAGTGGAATACAAACACATTGAATTCTTTCCATGTTGCAGCTCTGTCGGTTTATCATTGTATACAATATTTCTCAGAGATGTTTATAATTTATCTGTCTCTCCAGGATCTTTTTCAAGGCTCTGAACCCAAGAGGAACCTAATAAGTACTTCTTAAAACTAATTTCCATCAACACTTCATTCCAAGCTTACCTTGATTCCAAACAACACTGAACCATAACAATATCACTGACAAGTTTTATCTGTCTCTTGAATTACAGATTTGAATTGATAATGTGTCAGCCTTGAAAAACATTATTCCTAACAGCATTATTAAGTAAGCAAATGCCAGTCGTATGGTTTGCTGTTTAAAAATAAAGAATAAAAACTTATCCCTTAAATAGACTTCTATTGTTTCACTAATTTTGCCAAATACAGTTTTAGTGTGTTATTTGAGTTGGAATCATGTGTGACTGAAATCAGCAAGAATCAAGCAGGTATTTGCAGTACATTGTGTCCCACTGTAGCTCTGGCTGGCCTACTTGCTTGTGGATCACCATATTCTCCTTTCCTACTACCTTTAATTACTTCAATCAATTACTTTAAAAATACTTTTTTCTTGTGCTTTTGTTGTAGTTGTTTTTGTGTACTGTGGAGTTAATTCTGACTCATAGTGACCGCATGTGACAGAGTAGAACTGCCCCATAGGATTTTCTTGGCTGTGATGTTTACGGGAGCAGATCAGTAGGTCTTTTCTCCTGTGGAGTGATTGGTGGTTTTGAACTGCTAATCTTTCGGTTAGCAGATGAGAACTATCCTTATGTAGCCAAAAAAAAAAAAAAAAAAAAAAAAAACATACCTGTTGCTCTCAAGTCGATTCCAACTCATAGCCACCCTATAGGACAGAGTAGAACGGCCCTATAGGGTTTCCAAGGAATTGCTGGTGGATTCAAACTGCCGACTTTTTGCTTAGCAGTCAAACGCTTAACCACTGCACCACCAAGACCCATCCTTATGTAGCAGGAACTAGTATTGTCAGAGTTTTAGTTAAGTAGAAATCAGTACATTGGAAATAGGAGTGCCATTTTTCTTTATGGTAAACAAAAAGAAGCCTCTAGTATTTAAGCTCTGAAGTGAAATTACTGGACTCTGCTCCTTAAATATATGCTAAGTAGCTGGTACTAAAAGGCAACACTTCTCTTCAGGATAAGTAAGTCAAGGACATTTTGTTCAATCTATAGGATAATACACTGCTTTTCCATTATAGGACAGGATTCTCGTTTCTAAAAGTTGAATAGAATGCTGCTTAAAAAGGAAAAATAAACATTTTCAGCTGGTTAAATCTGAGATGTGGAGTGAAGTTCATTACAGTGCTTGTAGCACTTTCATTTGATCTTGAACTGGAGAGGTTTTCATATTTTTTGAAGACTTTTTTTCTCAAGGATTTGTTGAGGCATTCAAACAAATATCTAAAGCTATATCAGAGAGAGTAGGTTTAACTATTCTTGTCCTTTTTAAGTATTAGTTTCAGCTGTGTTGCTAGTTGAACATAACCTTGTATTTGTTGATGTTTATTCAAAGATTAATGATATGAGGATTGCAAGCATCGTCCTATAATGTGAAGTAGCTATATAGAGGTGGAGAGGAAAAAATATCAGCAAGAAAGTTCTCAAAGCTTCTATGGAGGGAGTAAGAGGAGATTAAATACAGAAAACCAAGCCTGAGGGAAATCAGTGCAAGGGCCAACTCATCTGGGCTTTGAGATTTCCATAGTAAGGAGGACATTGTTATGCAGTTTGGGTTATGGAGTCTGTTTGTCCTGATTTCCACACCTATTTATTTGCAACTTTTTTTTATATGTCAAGCCCTATATATTTTTTAAGTCATCTTAAATCCAAAAACAAAGCAGAGGTGCAAATGCATAGTTAAAAATCAGTTCCCACTATCTAATGTAGAAAAGTGATAAAGAAAGATTAAATTCTGTGCTATTCTGTGGAAGTATTTTATACATGGACCTTTTTAAAGACACACTAAAACACATAAAATGATGTCCTTGATTACCCTTTCCAAGAAAAAGAGAAGTGTCATTTTCACTTTGACCTTGGATGAAAGCCAAGGGCAAAATGTTAAGTCATAGTTTTATAGAGGCCATTTTACTGGAGGCTTGAGTAACTTACTCCATGTATACTGCTTTCTGGTGAAATGATTGGATAGATGGGTAAATTCTTGAGAATCATGAGGAATGAATAGTTAGCATTTCTCTTAGAGCACTTATTCTCAAAATGAGGTCCCTGGATCAGCAGCGTCAGCATCATCTAGGAACTTGTGAGAAATGCAAGATCTCCCCTTCTGCTTCAGACCTACAGAATCATGGATTCCAGGTAATTCTGATGCATGCTCAAGTTTGATAGTCTTAGACTATCCATTCCCTGCATGAATAACCTCAGGTAGGCTTTCATCTCTGCATTTACTGGTTTTATTTAATTATTTGAAAATAATACAAGCTTATTAAATAAAACTTGAAAAATACGGAAGACAAGAAAGTAGATGAGAAGGAGGAGGGATGATGGGACAACAAAAACCTGTGGCCCCACCAGTCAAATGCAATAATTTTGACTTTTTTGTGACTTTACAGCCTTTTTTTTCCCTTTCATAATGCTAATTTTATAATATCTACATATTGAAGCCTGCATTTAAATTTAACAACATTTTTCCATGTTGTTGCCTGGAATTGTAAATACTATTTTCAGATCTTAAAAAAAATTTCATTCATTTAACTATCTGCCTATTTCTGGACATTTAGGTAATTCTCTAGCAAATATACATGTACAGAGTACAGAAAATATTTTCCATATTTTTAAATATGTTCTTAGTAAAGAGACCTGTAAGTGTACTTCCTGGGTGAAAGCATATGGTTGCATTGTAAAAGGGTTTTACTGATTAGATTCTGAACATTTTCTTGACTGTCTAAGATCTACTTTTACTTATTTCTGAGGCGTATTGCTTTAGCTCAGGAGGCAATCCTATGTCATCTTAATTGCTTTTTTAAAATTTTTTTAACCTGTTTACATTTTCCAGTGAATTTTGCAGCAAAACCTCCTAAATTTTGTCCCAAACCCAATCTTATTCTAAGTTTCTAATGCTACCTACATCATTCCCTTGCATGCAGGTCTTCAAAGTGCACTTTGGAAGGAAGTTGGGTGCAAGCCCAGAACCTCAGCAGCTTTTATGTGTAACTACAGTGGAACCTAAGTGTCCTCGGATTTCTTTTCAAGCCTCCTGTTATGGATTTAATTATGTCCCCTAAAAACGTGTATCAACTTGGCTAGGCCATGATTCCCAGTACTGTGTGATTGTCCACCATTTTGTCATCTGATGTGATTTTCCTATATGTTGTAAATCATAACCTCTATGATGTTAATGAGGAAGGATCAGAGGCAGTTATGTTAATGAGGCAGGACTCAATCTACAAGATTAGGATGTATTTTAAGTCAATCTCTTTTGAGATATAAAAGACAGAAGCAAACAGAGAGACTGGGGACTTCATACCACCAAGAAAGTAGTGCCAGGAACAGAGCATGTCCTTTGGACCTGGGGTCCCTGCACTGAGAAGTCCCAAGACCAGAAGATTGATGACAAGGACCTTCCTCCAAAGCTAACAGAGAAAGAAAGCCTTCTTCTGGAGCTGGCACCCTGAATTTGGACTTCTAGCCTACTAGACTGTGAGAGAATACACTTCTGTTTGTTGAAGCCATCCACTTGTGGTATTTCTGTTACAGCATCACTAGATAACTAAGACACTTCCCTTCAACAATGTCCATATTTCCCCCTTTTTTTCCATCAATTTACTTCCATGCTCTTGTTGAAGGGCCTATGGTCCTGTTTCAGCCCCAAGCAACCTCTGATCACCTTTCTTTAGGTACAGTAATGCTGTACCTACCACCCTCTTTTTATTGTCTTTTCTTTCTTTTCAAGATGTGTGACCCTTTCCTTTCTCTCCTTTAATAACATCTATTTGCAGAAGAAATATGCTTGTGATTAAGGGAAGGCTATATGTTTGTTATCCTAGCCTGGTTTTAATATTTTTGCTAGACCTTTCTATTCACTGATAGATTTGCAACCAACCTGGAATTCCACAATTTTCTTGTTTCCATATATTTTTCTGCTTTTTCTCTTTACTTACCTGTATACATATTTCCCAACTGCCCTCTGCTCTGTCCAGACATCACTCTGTTGTTACTGTTTTACATAGGGATTGAGAGGGATAGAGACAGGCAAACATCGTTGTGCTTCATGCTGTCAAATCCACCTTAAGTTGCTTTGCCCGGGCTTGCCTCTTTTGGTGCTATATGGCTGTAACTTAGAAATCTGGAGTGAGAATGAGGTTTTGAGCAGGCAAAGGATCCTCTGTTTATTCTTTCTGTAAATGGTTTCAGAATGGTTGCCCAATCAATAAGCTTTTTTTTTTTTTAAGTCATCTTTACTTAAAGAGTACTTAAAGAAACTAAATTCAGCCTTTCACTCTAGTGGGAAATTCCAGTTTAATGAATTTACTTCCACAGAAGCCTAAGACAGTGAATGCAGCTTTGAAAGTGTTTAATTTTCTCCCAGGGAATAGTTTACATGCCTGGAGAACCTATATCAAGATCCAACAGGAATTAAGGAAATTGACTCAATGACAGGCTAATATTAATAATAACCAAGCCAGCATTGTTGTACCCTTCTTTCATGTGTTTACAACCTCCTCAGTGCACCGCTTTCCTTATATCACAGGTCTCCAGATTATACTCCAAGAAAGGCCTGAATTTCAAATGTAAACCACAGAAGTCATTTCATTATTTCCTTTCTAATGTGGTCTGAGAGAGCCAGCAGGTAAACAGAGGAAAGAGATGCCTTCGTTAATAAACTAAGAGACTGATTGGTTAAGTAATTCCTTTGCAAACATCTATAAAAAGTAGAAATCAATTAATTAATTAGTCAATGAAGTCCATGTATTAGTCCTAAGTAAAGGGCAGAAAAGCCATTGGCTCCAAAGTTCAGAAGAGGCCCGCTAGGGTTCTCAGAGGACAAACAGAAACAGGCAAAAACACAACACAGTAACTAAAATCTCAGTCAAAACTCAATTAATTTGTTGTTTGAAACAGCAGCCTATAAAAATTTATTTTAGAAAAAAATTTATGAAATAATGAGGGCACATACCTTTCCAGAAATAGTGAGATTGACATCTAAAAATTCTCCCTTTAAAAAACCACTAGAAATGTTGTATAAAATATATAATAACCATCTTTCCAAGTACATGTTGTTGTTGTTAGTTGCCAGCAAGAAGACTCTGACTCATGGTGACCCCATGTAGAACAGAACAAAACATTGCCTGGTTCTGTGCCATCTTCATGATTGTTGGTATGCTTGAGACCATTGTTGTAGCTGTTGTGTATTTTGAGTGCCTTCCAGCCCAGGAGGTTCATCTTCCAGCACTATACCAGACAACATTCTGTTGTGATCCGTAAGGTTTTTATTGACTAATTACTGGAAGGAGATTTTCAGGCCTTTATTCCTAGTCTGTCTTAGTCTGGAAGCTCCAGTGAAACCTTTCCATCATGGGTGACCCTGCTGGTATTGGAAATACTAATGGCATAGTTTCCAGCATCATAGCAACATATAAGCCACCACAGTACAACAATACATAGCTGTGCTCATAAAATCATAAAGGAAACTGACAGGTCAAAAATTAAAAGAAAGTTGGAAATCAGAAAGATGTGGGCCCAGAAGTCACAGTTGCTCCTGAGGGAATTTGTCAATTCCTGTAAAGCCTTGGTTTGTAATGGATACACAGGGACTGGGAACAATACTTGGTCTTCTGTATGGTTAGACCTGACACCCTTGCTTAACGCCAGAACTTCCTTGAAAGTTTCCTTTTTCAGCACTCCACACTCTATTCATTAAGGGGATCCTTTATCAGAGGAGCTCAAGCCCCTGGTTTCATAATCCCTTCAGTTTTATCTCACAGCCATCCACTTCCTGGAAGCACAGGTAAGAGCAAAGATGGGGAACAGGTTCATGTTCAGCATCATACCTAACATCAATAATGAGATCCTCCCGACAGCCAGGTACTCTTGAGAAGTCTTGTCTTCCCAAATTCATTTATCACTTGTAGCGATTTTACCCTGGGACTGTATGTTCTTTTTTGTCATGACATTCCACTCCTACCCTATTCCATCAGATGTGTCTGTGTGAAAGCCTTTAGCTTACTTCAGGGTATAGGACTCAAGTTTGTCACATTGAGCTATTAGGCCCCAGGAAAATCAAAATTGTAGTTAAACACCAGTTTCTGTGTCTTTGAATATTTCACATGTAATTATGCTGGCCCTGTCTATCTAGAGCACCTAGAAACCACTGACAAAGTCAGAGTGAGGGCGGAGAACAGTAACTCCCCATACTTTATATCAGAATCTCACATTAACCCACAGAATATGTTGTACAACATACAGCTGACACTTACCTATCGTATTGTAAGCATCCCTTTAGTTAACAATCACCTCTTTTTTTCTCATTTCCCCTATGTGAGTAAAAGGGGAGGGAGATGGTGGTAGGATTCCCACCTTGTTGTGTAAGCACCTCTAATCTTTCTGAGACTATACTAGGTGTGGAGAAAGATGTTGTTGCTATAATAAATGCAAGTTACTATGAGCAGTCGGTATCTGCTTTCTTGGAGTTGGTTGGGTAAAACTGGGGGTGAAGCAAAGAGGCAGAGGAAGAGAGGCAGGTTTTTGTCTTTGGATCTATGACTCAGCTTAGCTAGTATTCTACCCAAAGGGAGAAGAAGGTACTTACGTGGTGGTGAGTGGCAGGAGGGTTTTTGCACGATTGAAGTCACAAGACATTCCTTACTAGGAATGAGTAGAACGAAAAAGAAGGGTGGGGAAAAGGAGAGGAGAGATTAAGAATGAACAGATGGCTTGACACATTGAAAACCTTTATATCATTAAGCTACTGACTTATTCATCCAATGAAGCATTCATATTCAGTGTGGTTAGCAAAGACTGGAGGGCCCATCAGTTCTGAACCTCTGCGTCATGTACCACTAGACACTTCATCAATCTCACCAATTTCTTACATGACTCTCCTCGAAGATCTTCAGAAATGGACCCTCACTTTTTCTCCAGGTAGGCTATTACTGTGCCATTGCTTTTATTGTTTGGTTGCTCTTCACTGCAGTAGATAAAATCAGCAAGTCTGAATCTAGACAAGTAATTCATTCTACCATTTTGCTTCCAGTGTGGTTTTTCTAAAGGAGTATGTGTTTAATATATCTTGACAGTTGGGGTTAGTGCATGAATTAGCCATTCTGGCCACAGCTTTGATCTACAGGGATGCTAGCTCAGCACTGAGATGCTGCGCTGAACCTTGATTCACCAGGGCAGTTCTGGGCAGAGCCAATGACCTGGGAAATCCCTTTTTGACCTTTCTGGCCCCGAGTATCCTCTTGTTTCCCAGCATTTGCAGTGTTGGTAATCAGTGCTTAGCAATTCTGCAAGCATCTATTAAAATACCCAAACCCTTGTCTACCTCAGATTGACTCTAAATATTAATGAAAGCATTCCGAAAAGATAAACCTTGATTTTGCAATTTATCAAGTAATTAATGCAGGCTGTAAAGCAGTGAAAATTATTTTATTCTTAAAGCTTTTTTAGATCTGATGTGTAAAGTGTAAGGTATTTGATGTGCGTTAGTTAGAGCAGTGCAACCAAGTTGTTAGAGCACGGCATATGGAGTCAGACACACCTGGGTTCAGATGATGGTTCTAAAACTTGCTAAGATTCATTTTCTGCATCAATAAGATGGGGATACTAACAGGACCTCCTGCATAAGAGCACCATGGGGAATAAATGACAATGTGTGTGGGGCATATTGCAGAGTATCTCACTCTATCCAGACACATAATAAAACTGGTATCAGCATCATTATTAGTATACTTGCTTAAAATCTATTGTGTTCTTCCTTCCTGGTTGTAACTATACTCAATGATTTGCATACATTCTCTCTGTAAGTGTTGCAACTTCACAATGAATTCCAGCAGCAGGAAAGAATATCTTATTTAAAAATGAAACCACAGCATATAGCTTTGTATTGGGGCTGTGGACCTGGGGAAATAGGCTTTTAAGTAAGGTTCTACTAGGTCATATAGTTACAGCAGATCCACTGCTCAGAAAGGTTCCTTATGCCTGACCAAAGATTATATATCAATAAAACCTTGTACTTTTCTTAATGTGCCAGTAGTGAATACTATGAATATTAAATATTTGTTTACATATTTTGTTTTATTCATTCAAATCAATAAATGGTTACTAGATTCTTCTTAGAGACAAAGCACCTGCTTACCATTAGGGGGCTATAAAGACAACAGGAACAGAGTCCAGCCTCTACTCTCCCCACCTAGCACCATCAGCATATGTGTGATTCTTCTTTTTCCAAATATAATTATTATATGCAAGTGTTAACATTTGTCTTTAACAGTTAGAAATATATCCATTCATTCACAGATCTATTTTTGAACCAGCCAGCATGATGACGTATATGCAGAAGACAAAGCCTCATCTATGGTTATAGAAGGTGCTTCATCCTCAAATAGTAAAGGAACATGTACAGATGGGAACACAGCTGCTACCATGTGGTCAGTAAATTGCATATCTGTCTCCTCATGCTGAGGCCACTTAGCTTTGATTATACACCATTTTGATAATCAAGCCGCCAAATCTATTATTAATAAGGGTAGCTCTTAGGTGCTAAAGTTTTAAGTTCTTTAGCAAAAGGTAAACTAGCCTTAAAGATATTCAAGGTATTGAGAACAGCAATGGCAATTTCTTCCAAAATGCTCTTCCTGTCGCTTAGGTAGATATACTACAATAAATGTGACAAAAATGGTATTTTGGTATAGATTGGAGTGTTTTGGCTCACTTCTGTGACCCTGAAGTAGTCATTCTAACGTGAACTGGAAATCTGCACCCTCAACACATCGTCTTACTGAGTGCACATACTGTCTTTAGTGACATTCCAGACAGTGATATAATTTTTCCTTCAAAAGAGTGAAGCTTTATTGATCTTGTTCTAAGGGACTGAGGAATTGAATGATAGCACAGGGAGGCTATTCTTGTCAACATTGCTTGTCTCTGTCTACACAGGAATCAAACCATGAGAGAAGAGGGTTTGAAATGCCATTGGGAAATCTTGGCTGTCTGTAAATGTCGGCACATAAGAGGCAAATGGTTTCACCCATGGCATACACATTTCCCAACAGGGTTGCTTTCCAACCTTTTCTCTAGTCAGGACACATATAGAAATAGATAATATTTACTGGGATAAATCAGAGAAAATTTGGGAGAAGCCTATATAGGGCATGGTGATAAAACAATTATATCCTTTTACAAAGCAAAATGATAAGGAAAATAATAAATCTTTAATTGGAATGATATATCCAAATAAAATCTTGAAATTTTAAATGAGAAACTTGCGCTTAATTCAGTGAACACAGCTATTCTTTTACATCAGTCTTTTATACTTGAAATGACCACATACAATTTCTGCTTAAGACATTTTTAACGATGATGTCTTAAAATTTTTGATAGTCATCATCAACAAGAAACTTCGTTCTCACAAGTAGGTGATAAAATATTTAAGACAGTTATTACAACCATTCAAGAATTTACAACAGCTGAAATTAGATTTAAAGAATATAACCAGCATTCCCTTTCTTTCATTGACAAATGCAACATTGAAAGAGGGTCTTCCTCTTTTTCACAGACCATCTCCAGGGACTGGTCCCTCCTGATAACATGTCCAAAGTAGGTAAAACAAAATCTCACCATTCTTACTTCTAAAAAGCATTCTGGCTGTACTTCTTCCAAGACAGAGTTGTTGTTCTTCTGGCAGTTAAGTCCTGAGGCTGGAGCATGCTGTTATGTGCTCTTCCCTCAGATATCTGTATGGCTTTCTTCCTCACTTCTTTTAGGTCTTTATTCAAGAATTATCATCCCAGATTCTTATCTTAAAATTGAGTCCTCTATTCCCCTTCAATGCCTATTTTTCTTACAGTTTTCACAAACACTGAACATGGTATATACAATATTCTTTTCCAACACCATAGTTCAAATGCATCAATTCTTCTTCGGTCTTCCTTACTCATTGTCAAGCTTTCGCATGTGTATGAGGTGATGGAAAATACCAAGGCTTGGGTCAGGTGCACCTTAGTCCTCAAAGTGACATATTTGCTTTTCAACACTTTAAACAGGTCTTTGGTAGCAGATTTGCCCAATGCAATTCATCTGATTTCTTCACTGCTGCTTCCATGGGCACTGATTGATGATCCAAGTAAAATGAAATCCTTGACAACTTCAATACTTCTCCATTTATCATGATGGTGCTTATTGGTCCAGTTGTGAGGATTTTTGCTATCCTTACGTTGAGGTGTAATCCATACTGAGGGCTGTAGTTTTTGATATTTATCAGTAAGTGCTTCAAGTCCTTTCTGCTTTCAGCAAGCAAGGTTGTGTCATCTGCATATCGAAGGCTGTTAATGAGTCTCCAAAACTGATGCTGAGTTCTTCTTTATATAGTCCAGCTTCTCGGATTATCTGCTCTGCAGATAGATCGAATAAGTATGGTGAAAGAATACAACCCTGACACACACCTTTTCCTGGCTTTAAAATGTGCAGTTTCCCATTGTTCTGACTGAAAAACTGCCTCTTGGTCTAGGTACAGGTTCCTCATGAGCATAATTAAGTGTTCTGGAATTCCCACTTTTCACAGTGTTATCCATAATTTGTTATGATCCACACAGTTGAATGCCTTCTCATAGTTAATAAAACACAGGTGAATGTCTTTCTGGCATTTTCTGCTTTCAGCCAGGATTCATCTGACATTAACAATGATATCCCTTGTTCCATGTCCTCTTCTAAATCCAATTTGAATTTCTGGCAGTTCCCTGTTGATGGACTGCTGCAACACTTTTTGAATTATCTTCAGCATAATTTTACTTGTGTGTGATATTAATGACATTGTTCAATAATTTATGCATTCTGTTGGATCACCTTTCTTTGGAATGAGCATCAAATATGGAACTCTTTCAGTCGTTTGGCCAGGTAGCTGTCTGCCAGACTTCTTGGCATAGATGAGTGAGCACCTTTAACGCTCCATCCGTTTGTCGAAACATCTCAATTGATATTCTGTCAATTGCTGGAGCCCTGTTTTTCACCAGTGCCTTCAGTGTAGCCTGGAGTTCTTCCTTCAATATCATTAGTTCTTGATCATATGCTACCTCCTGATATAACATTTGTAGAGAAAAAACAGGGTAAATGTTTAAGTATTTTTCTTTATTTGTTAATTTGCAGAGTATTGAGTTGGTCTATTATACTAAATAGTGTCATACTTTTAAGAATATGATTCATAGGTTTTCATATATTATACATGTTGCAACTATTGCAATTTATTTATTTAGTCATTAATTTATCCTATCTAGGACAGTGGATGTACCTTTTATTTGTCTATGTCCCTTTGGCATGAGTTCATTAGTCTTGATAGCTTTCTTCCTTTCTGGCAGAACAAAATGGTCACAATTCATCTGATGTATTTCCTGCACCAGACATAGAATCAGAAATTTCACTAAGAATCCCTTGTTTTTTGTTAGTGAGAAATAGTATTTAGAGACCACAATCTGTGTGTTAAGGGTCATAATCATTGTAAATTTTCATTGCCTGTTGGTCTACCACATTATAAGGGGAAAAGGGCACTGAATCTGGCAACTTGTGCATTCTGATAGACCTTACTACAGATTCAGCATTTATTGACATTTTGGTCAGGACTGACCTAAATGTTGCTATATGAATAGCATCCAATCCCTGGGCACTTGTTATTGTTAGTAGTCATCAAGCTGCCTCCTACGCATGGCAACCTCATGTATAACAGAATGAAATATTGCCTGGTCCTGAACCATCTTCATGATTGTTGTATGTTTGAGTCCAGTGTTGTGCCTATTGTGTCAATCCATCTCCTGAGTGTGTCCTTAGTTTCTGCAGACTTCAGATCCTCTAGTTTACCAGACATAATGATCTTCTCTAATGACTGATCTTTACTGATGATGTGTCAAAAGTAAGCAAGTCAAAGTCTCGCCATCCTCCCTTTTAAGGAGCTTTCTTCTTGTATTTCTTTTAAGACTGACTTGTTCATTCTTCTGATATGTTCAATATTCTTTGCCAATGTCACAGTTTGAACACATCAATCCTTCTCCTCCTGTTTTAGATTGAATTGTGTCCCCTAAAAATGTGTGTCAACTTGACTGTGATTCCCAGTATAGTGTGGTTGTCCTCCATTTTGTGATCTGATGTGATTATCCTATGTGTTGTAAATGTTAACCTCTATGATGTTAATCGGAGCCCTGGTGACACAGTGGTTAGGAGGTCGACTGCTAACCCAAAGGTCAACAGTTTGAATCCACCAGCTGCTCCTTGGAAGTCCTTTAGGGTAGTTCTACTCTGTCCTATAGGGTCTCTACAAGTCATTATTGATATGACAGCAATGGATTTTTTTTTTAATGATGTTAATGTGGCAGGATCAGGGCAGTTATATTAATGAGGCAGGATGCAATCTACAGGATTAGGTTGTATTTGAATCAATCTCTTTTGAGATATAAAAGAGAGAATCAAGCAGAGAGGAAAGGGACCTCATTAACACCAAGCAAAAAGAGCCAGGAGCCAAGTATGTCCTTTGGACGTGGGGTCCTGTACTGAGAAGCTCCTAGACCAAGGGAAGATTGATGACAAGGACCTTCCCCCAGAAATGAGGGAGAGAGAAGGCCTTCCCCTAGAGCTGGCTTCCTGAATTTGGACTTCTAGCCCCCTAGACCGTGAGAAAATAAATTTTTGTTTGTTAAAGCCATCCACTTATGTTATTTCTGTTATAGCAGCACTAGAAAACTAAGACTCTGGTACCAGGAGAGTGGGGTGCTATTCTAACAGATGCCTGTAATGTGGAAGCAGTTTTGAAACTGAATGGGTACAGGCTGAAAGAGTTTTAAAGTGCCTAATAGCAAGAACCTAGATTGCTTTGAAGAGCCTGTTGGTAGAATTATGGACATGAAAGACATTTCTGGTGAGGGCTCAGGAGGAAATGAGGAGAGCTGTAACACCAGTGATGGCACAGACAGTGAGAAGCAGCAGCAGAGAAACAGCAGCAGCAGAACCAGAAGACTGGTTTAAGAAGGTGCGAGGTCCAACTCATGGAGCAAGAGAGCTGAGTGCCTTCCAACAGGAGGCTTCTTGGTGGAATAGGGTGCCTCCAGGCACTTATTGGTAGAGCTAGGCTTGCTGACCCATACAGCAAGAGAGCTGAGTGCCTTCTGGTCAAGGTTTACTGGCCAAGTGGGGTGACTTCATTCTCTTCTTGGTAGAGCTAAAGAGCTTTGGAACACTTGCCCAAGCAGGGCAGATGCCATGCCAGCCCAAGAGGCCTGAGGGGTCAAGGAATCAGGAAGCAGAAGCTGAAGAGACAAGTAGCAAAGGAAGCAGAGATGCCCCAGTCTCAAATGGTAGGGCCACAACCTCTGAGGTCTCAAAAGGTGGAACCACGGCCTGCTGGGTCCCATAGGGTGGGGCCACAGCCTGCTAGGTTTCAAAGAGTCAGATCTTCACCAATTCAGTTCCAGAGTATGGGTCTACCTTTCATGAGTGCCAGGGGGATGGGGACAGATCTGCTTCCCAAAGCTGAGGAGGCAGGGCTGCCTTGCCCAATGAGTAGAAGAACAGGGCCTGCGGGGGCTGAGGAGGTAGGGTTGACACTTAGAAAGATTGGGAGAATTATGCAGCCCAAATCTGAGGCAGTACAGTTGCCATCCCAGTGGCCCTGGAAGGTGGAGCTGAAGCCCAGGGCCAAGGGGCCTCCACCTGTAATTCAGAGAGTGTGGCCAACACCCAAACTCCATAGGACAGGGCATTGCCTAAATGGTCTCAGAAAACAGAGGATTATTTTCAATCCTTGAGAGCTAATGCAATGGTTCTGCTGACTTGATTGGTGCACTTTATCTTTTCTTTCCCTCCAATTTCTCCCATTTGTTATGGAAATGTCTACCTTCTGTCTGTTCCACCATTGTACTTGGGAAGGAGATAACTTGTATTCTAGATTTCACAGATGAAAAGGAATTTTACAGAAGATAAGATTTTGGACTTAGAGTTGACTTAAGACTTTTGGGATGATATGATGGGCTGAATGTGTTTTACATGAAGTTTTGGGGGCCAAAGGGTAGAATGTTATGGATTGGATTGTGTCCTCCAAAAATGTGTCAGCTTGACTAGGCCAATTCCCAGTGTTGTGTGTTTGTCCTCCATTTTGTCATCTGATGTGATTATCCTGTGTGTTGTAAATCCTAACCTCTATGATGTTAATGAGGCAGGATTAGAGCCAATTATGTTAACGAGGCAGGACTCAATCTACAAGATTATGATGTATCTTGAATCAATCTCTACTGAGCTATAAAAGAGAGAATTGAGCAGAGAGGAAAGTGACCTCATTTTTACCAAGCAAGAGCGAGAAGCAAAGTGTGTCCTTTGGACCCAGGGTCCCTGAGCTGAGAAGCTTCAAGATCAGGAGAAGACTGATGACAAGGACTTTCCCCCAGAGCCAACAGTGAGAGAAGGCTTTCCCCTGGAGCTGGAACCCTGAATTTGTACTTCTAGCCTCCTAGACTGTGAAAGAATAAATTTTTGTTTGTTAAAGCCACCAACTTGTGGTATTTCTGTTATAGCAGCACTAGAAAACGAAGACACCTCTCTTCCTTTTTCTTTGTCCACCTTTTGCATGTATATGAGGTGATGGAAAATACCATGGCTTGGGTCATCAAAGTGATGTCTTTGTTTTTAAAATTTTAAAGAGGTCTTTTGCAGCAGATTTTCCCAAAGCAATACATCATTTGATTTCTTACTGATGCTTCCATGGACATTGATTTTTGATCTAAGTAGAATGAAATCATTGGCAACTTCAATTTCTTCTTCATTTAGCATTGGTCCAGTCATGAAGATTTTTGTTTTCTTCATGTTCAGGTGTAATCCATACTGAAGGCTGTAGTTTTTGACCTTCATCAGTAAGTGCTACAGGTCATCTGCTTTTGATACTTCCTGTGTTGTTCAATTTTTTGCCCATAGACTCCTTCAGTAATATAACTCGAGGCTTGAGTTTTCTCTTCAGTTATTTCGGCTTGAGAAATGCTGATTGTGTTCTTCTGTTTCAGTTTTGTAACTTTGGATTTTTGCATATTTCATCCTAATACTCTACCTTGTCTTCTTGAGCTGCCCTTTGTAATCTTCTGTTTATCTCTTATACTTCATCATTTTTTCCTTTTGCTTTAGCTGAATACCAAATTTCAGAGTCTCTTCTGACAGTCATTTTGGGCACTAAACCCTGATAATACTCCACACACACTACTAGTGACCCTTAAGTTCAAACATTTTGGGGATGGAGAGTTACTGTCTTTGGTTAAGAACTTAAATATACTTTAACATTATGCCCCCTCTTGGCTTTATTTTCAAGCTCACAAAAAAAAAAAAAACATGTAGGAGTACTATTTTGGCATCACAATTATGTTGATATTGGGAAAGAGATGCCCTGATCAAAGAAGTTGTATACTTGGGAATTAAATGAGTACAGTTATGCCTTAGAAAATTGCCTTAATGTTTCATATATCAGCCTTTTGTGAATTTTTTTGATGTTAGTCATTGCTGAAAGACTGATTGTTTCAGAATATACTGACACATTTTATTTCAGTTTCTACATATGGAAGACTGAGGACCACAACCTGGGTTTTGGTGAACATGACAAGGTAATTTGACTTCTGATGACTAATTATATTTTCCATAATAACTTCACATTTGACTTGTCTTGGACGTATCTTTATTCACTTCATTCCATGTGAAGAGTTACTTGTGATGCATAAATACACAAACATTCCAGAAAGAGTAAAAAGAGTAGCATGGTGTTTGGAGATTCTTATTTGCCAATTTTTAATGAAGAGCTAATTCTACTCCAATTGCTCATTGGATCAATGGCATACTTCCCTCAGGTTTCAGTTAGTATTCGTTTGGCTGCTGGCCAGAAAATCTAACTGAACTGGCCTAAACAGGAAGGGAAATCTATTGGGTCACACAACTGACAGTCCAGGATTAAGACAAGCTTGAGTCTTGGCTTGATTCAGCTGCTTAAACAAAGTTGTAAGCATCAGATTCTCTGAGTCTCTTGTCTCTGTTTTCCTCAGTGAGTTGCTTATATTTTTAGGTAGGTTTCATTTGCAATTGCAAGGTCACAGTTTCAAAGAAAAAAATTCCAGAAGCCCCAGTAAACATGCCTCTGTATCATGTTAGCTCTGATTGAGTTATCTGCCCGTTCCTGAATTAATCTCTTTGGCCAAGGGGATTGGGACTCTGATTTATTTAAACCAATCACAGCCTATTCATGGAGAAAAGCATGAATTGAGGGAGTGGATAGGAAAGGGGTAGTTTTATAAGTGAAATTTGGTGTATTGTCACCATTTCTAAGGAGGATAGATGCTGAAAGCAAACAGCAGCTCCCCACTTAACTTCATGAATCTTTTTTAAAAGCCTTGAGAATTAAAACTAAAAAGACAATGGAACCTAGTGCTCAAAAAGGTCAATTAACTTCATTTTCAAAATTGAAGGTATCTATGGCCTGTAAGTATATGGTGAATTCAGGGTCAAGAATTTTGATTAGAATTTTGTATTTTTTTAAAATGGAGTAAGAACTATCCTTCCATTATGAAACATCAGCAATTGGAAATCTGAAAATAGGCATTATGCATATTTAATATTAACCTTTTTCGATGCCATACAGTAAGGCACTGTCATGTATCAGTCAGCATTAATCCAAGCAGGTTGAAACTGTATATAATTTATTTTTTTTCAGAAAGTCTTTAAGGAATGCCCATTGAACCATGCTTTTTTCCCTTCTTATTTTTGCTTTCTTAAATCATAAGACTTAAAAAGAAACAGCATCATTGATTTTGACTTACTGATTTTCCAAAGTTCATAAACTGAAGTATTAAAAAAAAAAAAAAAAAAAAAGCAGTGACTTTATGTCCTTAGAATAATCAGACTCGGTGAAAATGAGAAGTTAAAGCCAATTAAGACACTGGCATTTGCTTAAAAAGGAGATAGAACATATACTTGTTCTTTAAAGGTAAACTAGAATTATCCTTTCCTGGTGAGCATAAAAGTTGGGAGAAAAAATAGAGCAGAATTTAACTTGCTAGAGGGATAGATCATTCTTAAGACACACTCTCACAGCAGTAGAGACCATTTTATTTTTAGAAAAAAAAACAGTGACAATGAAAAAATTCTGGTGTTGACAATGAAATAAGTCAGACAAGGTCTCAATGTGCATTGACTGTGCAATTGACAACTTATAAATAATTTCCAACAGCAGCTGAAGTTCTTAAATGTATTGTCTTCAATGAAATTCAATGAAAGAAAAACCAGAAGGAAGTACAGGAATTTGGCAAACAAATTATGTGAACTAATAAAACTTTTTTTGTCATGAATAATGTTGTATCCCTTATAATAATTATCACTCAATATTCTGGAAGTTGTTTATTGCCATTTACTCTGCACTCCTGGGTTTTAGGTAAAGTTTCTGATCAATCATGATGACTTTTAGTATCAATATCATCTTTTTGGTTCTTTCAGAACAGGATAGGAAGATGTAATAAGGCTGGTTTTAATTATTATAGGGATATTTCAGGATTAGTTCAACGTAATGTACTTTCTCTGAGAAGACATAAGTGACTAGCAAACAGATTACTTTGGTTTGTATGTCGCTGTGCCGTCAAGTTCATTTTTGACTTAGCAATCCATACAACTGCTCTGTAGGGTTTTCTAAGCTGTAATCATTATGGGAACAGATCACCAGATCTTTCTCCCACAGAGCCACTGGGTGAGTTTGAACCACTAACCTTTTGATTAGCAGCCGAACACTTAACCATTGTGATGATACCATTGTTGTTGTTGTTGTTAGGTGCCACTGAATCGATTCCGACTCATAGCAACCCTGTGTACAACAGAACGAAACACTGCCTGGTCCTGCTCCATCCTCACAATCCTTGTTATGCTTGAGCCTATTGTGGCAGCCACTGTGTCAATCCATCTTGTTGAAGGTCTTCCTCCTTACATTAACCCTCTACCAAGCATAATGTCTTTCTCCAGGGACTAGTCCCTCCTGATAACGTGTCCAAAGTATGTGAGATGAAGTCTTATCATCCTTGCGTCCAAGGAGCATTCTGGCCATACTTCTTTCAGCACAGATTTGTTCATTCTTCTGGTAGTCCATTGTATATTCAGTATTCTTTGCCAACACCATAATTCAAAGGCATCAATTCTTCTTCAGTCTTCCTTATTCATTGTCCATCTTTCGCATGCATACGAGGCAATTGGCTTGGGTCAGGTGCACCTTAGTTCTCAAAGTGACATCTTTGTTTTTTAACGCTTTAAAGAGGTCTTTTGCACCAGATTTGCCCAATGCAATACGTCGTCTGATTTCTTGACTGCTGTGTCCATGGGTGTTGATTGTGGATCCAAGTAAAGTGAAATCCTTGACAGCTTCAGTCTTTTCTGCATTTATCCCGTTGTTGCTTATTGGTCCAGTTGTGAGGATTTTTGTTTGCTTTATGTTAAGGTGCAATCCACACTGAAGGCTGTAGTCTTTGATCTTCATCATTAAGTGCTTCAAGTCCTCTTCACTTTCAGTAGCAAGGTTGTGTCATCTGCATATCACAGGTTATTAATAGGTTCTCTTCCAATCCTGAGGCGGCATTCTTCTTCATATAGTCCAGCTTCTCAGATTATTTGCTCAGCATACAGATTGAATAAGTATGGTGAAAGGATACAACCATAACAATACCCTTGTTCTGTTAGAACAAGTGCCTCTTGGTCTATGTACAGGTTCTGCATGAATACAATTACTTGTTCAGGAATTCCCTTTCTTCGCAATGTTATTCATAACTTGTTACATTGCACACATTTGAATTCCTTTACATAGTCAATAAACCACAGGTAAACACCTGTCATAGATTGAATTGTATCCCCCCAAAATATGTGTCAACTTGTCTAGGCCATGATCCCAGTATTTTGTGATTGTCCACCACTTTATCATCTGATGTGATTTTCCCATGTGTTGTAAATCCTACCTCTATGATGTTAATGAGGTGGGATTAGTGGCAGTTACATTAATGAGGCAGGACTCAATCTACAAGGTTAGGTTGTGTCTTAGGTCAATCTTTTTTTGAGATATGAAAGAGAGAAGTGAGCAGAGAGACATGGGGACTTCATGCCACCAAGAAACAAGAGCCAGGAAAATAGCACATACTTTGGACCTGGGATCCTTGCCCTGAGAAGCTCCTAGACCAGGGGAAGATTGATGACAAGGACCTTCCCCCAGAGCCAACAGAGAGAGAAAGCCTACCCCTAAAACTGGAACCCTGAATTTGGACTTTTAGCCTACTATACTGTGAGAGAATAAATTTCTCTTTGTTAAACTCATCCACTTGTGGTATTTCTGTTACAGTAGCACTAGATAACTAAGACAATACCTTTCTGGTATTCTCTGCTTTTAGCCAAGATCCATCTGACGTCAGCAATGATATCCCTCATTCCACTTCTTCTGAATCTGGCTTGAACTTCTGGCAGTTCCCTGTTGATGTACTGCTGCAACCGCTTTTGAATGATCTTCAGCAAAATTTTACTTAAATGTGTGATATTAATGATATTGTTTGATAATTTCCACATTCTGTTGGACTACCTTTCTTTGGAATGGATATAAGTATGGATTTCTTCCAGTGCTTAGCCTGATAGCTATCTTCCAAATTTCTTGGCATCAATAAGTGAGCACCTCCAGTGCTGCATCCGTTTGTTGAAGCATCTTAATTGGTATTCCATCAATTCCTGGAAGCTTGTTTTTCGCTATTCCCTTCACTGCTTCTGAGACTTCTTCCTTCAGTACCGTAGATTCTTGATCATATGCTGTCCCCTAAAATGGTTGAACATCGACAAATTCTTTGAGGTACAGTAATTCTGTATACTCCTTCCATCTTCTTTTGATGCTTCCTGCATGGTTCATTATGTTCCCCATAGAAACCATTGCATTAAAAAAATTTAAGTTAATTGTGGTGGATGCTGGAAAATGAAGCTTTTGTTCGCTTAGTGCTGGGAGTGCTGCAGGAAGAGGCCCCTTGGCTGCCACCTCTGGTTGAGGATTGCCTCAAATGGAGAAAACCGTCTTGCACAAGGTCGCATTTACTTTCAGGAACAGCTCACATCCAAGGACGGATCAATGAAGGAATATAAAGATCTCACCCTCTTATCCCAATTCTGAAGTCCACCCCAGCTCCAGAAATTCTCTTGGACTTGGCTGACACCTTTGTTGGGATTACATTGCATCTAAACTTTACTTTCAGCCCATCTGCCTCCTTTCCTTCCCTTCTGTTATGTACTAAATTTTGTCCCCCATTAATATGTGTTGTGAATCCTAACTCCTATATCTGTGGTTGAAGTCCTGGTGGTGCAGTGGTTAAGAGTTCAGATTACTAATCAAAAGGTTGGCGATTTGAATCCACCAGTTGCTCCTGGGAAAGCTTATGGGCAGTTCTACTCTGTCCTGTAGTGTCACTGTGAATTGGAATTGACTTGAAGGCAATGGGTTTGTTTGGTTTGGTTATACCTGTAGATATAATCTCATTTGGGAATGGGTTTCTTCTGTTAGGTTAATGAGGCAGTGTTAGGGTAGGGTGTAGGGTGTATCTTAAATTAATCTTTTTTTGGGATATGAAAGAGTAGATTAAGGAAACAAGCACAAATGGAGGGGAAGGTAAACTCCACATGATCACCAAGAAAACTAGGAACAGAAGCTGAAAAGAGACAAGGACCTGCCTCTAGAGGGCACAGAGAGAGAGAGAGCTTTTCCCTAGAGCCAGCATCCTGAGTTTGGACTTCTAGCCTCCAAAACTGTGAGAAAATAAATTTCTGTTTGTTAAAGCTGCCCACTTGTGTTATTTCTGTTATAGAAGCACTAGATAATTAATACACCTTCCATGATTTTTGATCCTGAGAGAATGCCCTATTAAATGTCCTATATGCTAATCTCTTATCTCAGAGTCTACTTCTCAGGGAATTTAACCTGTCGTAGCTGATAGCAGGCCAAAACCAAAACCAAACCCATCGCTTTCAAGTCAACTCTGACTCATAGAGACCCTATAGGAAGAGTAGAACTGCCCCATAGGGTTTCCAAGGAGCAGCTGGTGGATTCAAACTGCAGACCTTTTGGTTAACAGTTGAGCTCTAAACCACTGTGTCACCAGGGCTCCAGGAGTGGACTGAAAAAGCAGAAAGTAGCAATGAGGACCACATGACTAATGGTAGATGGAGCACAGATGGCTCCAGGCATAAGGTTGCAATTGGGAAATGTTGATCCTACTAAGGGAAAAAGGGACTATACTCCAAAGGAATGCCAAGACTTTCTACCAATAGAAGCCAGTAGGGCCAAACACATGAGACTGAATTCTGAGAATGCTGGACCAAAGGTTATGGGACAAAATTTGGATAAAAGAGAGTTTACCAATATTGGAGTACGCTTCCAAGACATAGACATGAACACCTTGGCAAGAATTCCTTGTGTGAATATGCTGCTAACATGATTCCTAAATGCATAGAAAAAGCAATGACATAATGTTAATGATGTTATGACTAAGTGAATCAGAAATAAGAAAATTGCCATAGAAGATGGTAGAAGAATAAATTAAAGGCTCAAATAAATGGGCATGATTGAATGGGTACAACAATTCATGCCAAAAAACCCACCAAATATACTACAGGAGAATCTCGAAGCTATGCCATTTACCAAAGCAACAGGAATGTGCTGGAGAGTGGGGCACCAGCATCACTAGTTGTTAAGTGGTGGTTCTGCTTCTGAGAATAGGAGATTTCACTATAGAACTGGACTCACTAATCCCAGGAACCCTAAAAAATAGAGTAAATGATATTGGTTGTATCATTCAGGTGAAAAGATACCATGTGGAGTTTATAGCTATCCCGATGGGAGAATTACTATAGAGACCCCCAGGGTTTGGAGTAAGTTTATGTCATATGCAGTGGAACATTATACACCTTTTGAAAAGCAGCTTTTTGTATACTTCTGTACCCTGGTAGAGGCAGAGATACCTAGTAACCACGCAACCAGAACTTTTTATTGTGAATTTGATTCTCTCAGACCTACATGTAATAATGCTGGGAGGGCCCTAACTGTACGATGGAAGTGATAATTCTTAAATCAAAGACAAGCATGAGTGGAGAGTAAAAGCAAGTTGCACAAGCAGATACCCATAGACCCATGTTATTCACCACTGTTACACCACTGTGTCTCCCTCAGCTTACTCTTATTGCCACATGGAGGATCCCTGCCCATGAGTTCACTGAGGTGGACAAAGTCTAGCATAGTTCACAAGTAGTCCAGTTCAGTAGTGAAAACAAAACAATTTTTTTTTGTTGTTGTTGTTGTTTGTTTGCACTGCACTAGGAGGTAGCCTTGAAAAAGCTCTCAACAAGCAGAGTGTTTGTTGGTGTAGCTGGTCATCCACTTTATGTGGGAAGAGAAGTGGCCCAAGATTAGAATATATCTGAGTTTATGGAAAGTAGCATATGGACTGGCCAGATGGATAGAATTTTGTAAGGAGTAACACTGGAAGATTGGCAACAAGGACGTCTGGCCTAGGGGCATGTGAAGGAACACCATAGGAGTAGACACAAAGTGTGATATTTATATAGCATGTCAATACTCAGTAAAGAGTGTTCACCAGGGAAGAGACACTAAAAAGCCAGGCAGAGAAAATGTCTTAGTCAGTTGACGTCAGCCAGTCTGTCAATTTTGGCCCATGAATGAAGCAGTCTTGGTAACTGGGATAGAGGTATATATAAGCCCAACAGGCTGATCTCTCACATATCATGACTGATTAGCTACTGAAATTGCTCATTGATCAAACTGCCGGTGACTGAGACCAGTCGTTATCCTTCAATATGGTACCATCCCTTGCGAAGACCAACCAGAATGGTCACACATTGACTACATTTGATCCTTTCCTTCCTGGAAGGGGCAGCAGTTTATTTTGACAAGAATAAGTATACATTCCCAATAAGGGATTGCCTTTCCTGAGCCAGCATCAATATCCTAGGACTTACAGAGTGTTTGATCAATCAGCATAAGAGCCTGCATAACATGGCTTCAGGCCAACAGACCTAAGTTTCAGCAAAAGTTCAGGAGGGAGCCCATCCAGAAGCTGGACTGAGGGAATGACCTACTGAAGGCACAATTGAAGCTCCAGCTCAGACATGATAATACCAAGATGAAGTACGATCCCCAGGAAGAATTGATAGAATTTAAATCAAAGACTTTTAGTAGAATAGTAGTCAGAATACATGGACTCATGGGTTAACCCAAAGAAATCCATTGCCGTCAAGTTGATTCTAACTCACAGAGACCCTATAGGACAGGGTAGAACTTCCCTATAGAGTTCCAAGGCTGTAATCTTTATGGAAGTAGACTGCCGTATCTTTCTTCCCTGGAGCGGCCAGCACCTAACCATTGTGCCTCTCGGGCTCTCTGGGCTCATGGGTACTAAGGGTTAAAAGCAGGATTAACCCCATTTACCTTCACTCTAAGTGATCTGCTTGGGGAATCTATGCTTCTCATACCTGCAACTCTGGACTGTAATGGTTTAGAGGTCATGATTCCAAAAAGGGGAAGGAATTCTGCCAGGGGACAGAGCAAGAGTTCCAACAAACTATAAGTTACGGTTGCTGCCTGGGTACATTGGACTTCTCATGCCAAGGGACCAACAAACAAAAATTGGAGTCCATGTTAGCAGGAGTAATTGGCCTTGGTCATCATGGGGAGGTAGAGCTGCTTTAATTCTTTACGGGGTGGAAAGGATTACTTTGGCACTCAAATGATCACTTTAGCAGCTCTTGGTACTTTTTTGACCAATTTTGATAATACAAGGAAAAATTCAGCAACCTGGCCTGAGAAAATCATAGTGACTAGTGGTATAGACTTGGGATAGGGCCTAGATCATGCCACCAGATAACTCAATGAGATCAGCAGTGGTGCTAGATGAGAGTGAGGGGAATCTAGAATGAATGGTCAAGGAGGGAGACAATGATATCAACTATGTCCCCAAGACCAGCTATAGTGGTAGGATCTGTAGTTCATCTCACTACATTTTCCTCTCCTACCTATCCCCCAGGAAGAGAAGCCCACTGGAGTCCCAAAGGAGCTGCACCCAGAACAAATACAAAGAAATGCATCCAAATAGCACAGATGTCAGCTGTTGTGGATATTGTGGTGCTCTGCCTCAATCCCCCTTTGGTAATTAGAGATTTATTCCAACAGCTCCTAATTGTACTACTAGAAAATGACCCTTAATTGTTAGCTCTCTTTGAAGATTGCCTTTGAAATAATGAGTGAGGAAGAAAACTACCTGGCCTAAGGTCATACCTCCTTCTAGGGACCACCTGCATCCACTGAGTGATCGGCATGGAGGTATAATGGCCTGACTTTCTTCTCCCAAGTTAGGATAGCTCTAAAAGACCATTGTGGACTCATAGCTTCCCATGGGGTTACCAAAGATTCTGTGGAGATTACATTGTAACTCCACTTCCCTCTGCCCAGTCCCAATCCAGCTTGCTTTCCTTCCCTTCCAAAGGTACTCGTCATATGTTTATTGATGGCACACTAATCTTTATCTTAGATTTTGCTTCATGGGGAACTCAACCTGCAAAAAATGACCTACAGCATTTGATAATAGCAGTTTAAAGGTAATTTGAAGATATACCATTTAATCTGTGTGTGTGTGTGTGTGTACATAATTGAATCTGTATAGATTATGTAGTCATATATATGTGTTTATGTATGTGTGAGCATGTGTATATAATCTCACACAAAGTAGAGCATACTGTACAAACTTTCTTGTGGCATATTCTTTTATTTAGAAATATTTTGTAAGAATTCTTCCAAATCAGTAACTGTCCTCCTTTATGATAAGTGCATCATATTGTGTTATGCTAAACTAATTATCTATTAATGGACATTGAAATAATTTCCAATTTTTCAGTGCTATGAATATCACTACGATTATAATCCTTGTACACATACCTTTTCCCATATGTCCAATTATCTTCTTTAGAATTAATTACAAGTATAGCATTAAGTCAATCTGTTAATCAAGGTCCAGACAGAAAATAGATGGGACATTCAAATCAGTTAATTTGAGGAAAATTCAATAAAAGGACTATTTACAATGGTATGGCCAGTTTTATGGGAAAGCAAAAAGAATGGTGAAGTGTCCTGGGCTAGTAACAGTGGACAAACATTACCACTCCTAGACCCAAAAGGTCAAAGGGAGAGAGCAGTTACCGGAACAGACAGAACGTTGTGTGAAGAAGGCCACCTATAGTTGTTATAAAAAATGTCCACAATCTCTTTGAAGTCCCTCCCTCTAAAAGATGCAGGCAAATTCTCATTCTCCCTTGAGAATGTGTGGGCTGTACTTAATGATTTAGCAGAATGTGGTAGATGTAACAGCTTGTGACTTTCAGGACTAGATTGTAAAGGCATTGTGGCTGCCTCCTTGCCTCTCTCTGTGATCATGTGCTCTGGGGAAAGTCAGCCACCATATCATGAGAACACTTAAGTAGCCCTATGAAAAGGTCCACGTAGTGAGGAACTGAGGTCTCCAGCAAGGAGATAGCTTATGTCTGGCAACATCCATGTGAGTGAGCAATCTTAGAAGCAGATCCCCCAGCTCAGACATGCTTTCAGATGATCGTAGGCCTGGCTAACCTCTTGACTGCAATTGGAGAGACCCTGAGCCACAACCAACCAGCCAAACTGCTCCTGAATTCCTGACCCACAGGAACTGTGAGATAATAAATGCTTGTTGTTGTAAACTGCTAAGTTTTGGGGTCTTTTATTATGTAGCAATAGATAACTAACACACTACTCAACAGGGCCCATGTGTCATTGGGCTATGGCAACATAGCCCAATTTTACTTTTCTTCTGCCTTCTGGACTTCCTGCTTATTCCTCCAATTGGCCAGACCTAATGGGAAGCTAGAAATCAAGGAACCCATCCTGACTCACAGCAACCCTATGTACAATAAAATGAAACACCGCCCTGTCCTGCGCCATCCTCACAATCATTGCTATGTTGCAGTCACTGTGTCAATCCATCTTATTGAGGGTCTTTCTCTTTTTCGTTGACCCCTTCCTGATAACATGTCCAAAGTACATGAAGTCTCACCATCCTCACTTCTAAGGAGTATTCTGGCTGTACTTCTTCCAAGACAGATTTGTTCATTCTTCTGGCAGTCCATGGTATTTTCAATATTCTTAATAGGCCCCTAAAAAACATTGATTAATGTATGATTATAAGTGAATAATTAAAGTCAATAAATTATTTGTGTTAAAACCACTGGCAGAATATACCTTCTTCTTGAAGAATGATTCATGTTAATTGAATAAGAAAATGATTAATTTTGTTTAATTCAATTTAGTGACTTGTTTCTCAAGAATTTATTATTCGAGTTTTAGCAGTTCTACTTTTATAATCTTGGGCAAACTTCCTAACCTTCTTGAGCTTCACTATCCTCATCTAGAGAATTGGAATAACAATAGAGTCTACCCCATTAATGTAAGAATTGAATGTAATAATGCATGTAAAGCAAACAGCACAGTGCTAGTATTAAAACAGAAAAGGGTAAATAGAAGTAGAGGGCATTTTCAGGCAAGTTACCCTTATGATACAGGGTCCCTCGGTGGCGCAAATGGTGTACTTTCAGCTACTAACCTAAAGGGTGGCAGTCTAAACCTGCTCAGCAGTGCTGCAGAAGAAAGTCCTGGAAATCTGCTTCTGTAAATATTACAGCCAAGAAAACTCTATGCAGCAATTCTACTCTGTAACACATGGGGTCACCATGGGTCGGAATTGCTTCAATATTCAGTATTGTTTACTCTTCTGATGACACCCATCATCTTCACAACCGGGTTCATGAGTCTCTCTTGCTCTCAGTCTGCCCTTAAGCTGATAGCTCACCACCCTATCAAGTGTGTTGTTCCTCTCAGATGACTGGTCTTGCCCTTTTCACAAGGATTGCTTTTCTTTAAGAGCGACTTATCAAGTCCTTCTCTGAAGACAATGGATTCTTCCCCAAAGGGCTCAGTCAGCTTTATTTTTATGTCCAATAACATCATAATGCCACTTTCTAAACTGCGCTTTTCATTTTATAGAAGTCTTTTGTCAGAAGTGCCACCTTAAGTGATGCTCTCAGTTCAATGTACTCAAAGCCTTTGCCTTGTCCCAAAGGGATTAAGTTGGATTGAGTTTTTAGATTAACAGAGATACAGATAATTTTTCTAAGGTAGAGGCATAGGCAGAGATGAAAAATACTGTAGTCAGAATCATCTGTCTTGGCTTGTAATGCTTTATATGAGGTGTCTCTTTTAATCTGGACTTTTACTATGTCCATTTGAAAAACGAGGAAACAAAAGTTCATTGATCAGTAATCCTTATTATTAGTAGCAATTATACTTACCTTATAATAATGCTAGGGAATGCCATGTGTTCTGGACTAGCTGTAAGGGTTAGCTGTGAATGTAAGGATTAAACCAGAAAACCAAATCCTTTGCTGTGGAGTCGATTCCGACTCATAGCGTCCCTATAGGACAGAGTAGAACTGCCCTACTGGGTTTCCAAGGCTGTAGTTTTTATGGGAGCAGACTGCCTCATCTTTCTCCCACAGAGCGGCTGGTGGGTTTGAACTGCCAATCTTTTGGTTGACAGTGGAGAGCTTAACCACAGTGACACTAGGGTTTCCTATGTAAGGATGAGTGGGCAGTTTTTACAGGCTTCACATTCTTTTCAACTCTTTCATCATTTATATTGTTTAATATAAACAACCTCATGATGCAAATCCTATTGTTATTTTCATTTTACAAACAAGGAAACTGAGGCACAGAGAAATTAAGGAATTTGTCTGAGGCTCCACAGCTAGTACCTCTAAGTGATGAAGGCAAGAGTCAAAGCCAGGTTTTCTAATGCTACTGCTCACATTGTTAGTAGATGCACTGCCTCCTTTCACCATTACTTCTAATCCTCAGCAGCAGAGTAGAGTTGCTTGCAGATCTCGTTCTACACATTTTTGGAAATGGAAGTAGGAAAACGAAAAACAAAGAAAGAAAAGAACAGTAATGATGGTGGAGTGGTTTTAAATGCAGCACTTCTTTCTCTGGAAATATAAAATGGGGATAGGTTTCAAGTATTAAAAAAAAAAAAGCTTATTTTAGAATATAAGCACTACAAGGGCAGGGGTTTATGTCTATTCAGTTTCCTGTTTTATCCCTAGCACTGAGTGCCTGGCACACTACATCTCTTAAGTGAGAAAAAAGAACAAAGTAGGGTAGTGCCTGCCCCTGCTGAAGCCCGCCCAAACAAGCTGAGGAATATTTGTGGGGAACTGTCGAATTTTTCAAGAAAAACATTCCAACGATGGGTACATGAATTCACAATTACAAACATCCCAGCCTGGTTTGTCTGGAGACACAGAAGGGAACGGCTGAGTGAGCCAACCTTCCATTACGCTCATACATTGGACACCCAATATCCTCTTTAAATTGGACACAACTTGTTTAGTATTTGACTCACACTCATCAGACTGTGCATTGTGAAGCTGGAGACTTTCCTAATTTTTTTAAATTCCATATCTCTGGTCTTAGAACTTTTTCCTGTTTCTAAGAATATCATTTTTCCCCCTAAACTTACACCTATACCGCCATCTTCACAGAAGCTTTTGCTGCCAGATTTTATACCTTAATTTTCTTCTTGGACTATTTAATTTTGATGCATTTCTCTATTATTTAGAGTACATTTTCAGATGTTTTATCCAGGAAGGGTAAATAGCTAGTACTCTACTGGGTTATTGAATGTTGGAAAATGTCTTTGTATTGCTCTAGCACCTGAATGGCATGGCTTGGCTATACTTCCAGCCTGTCAAAGTCTTTAGACATGGCTCTGCTGTCCTCACATGATTACTGTCATAGAAAGGAAATTCAATGCAATCATAATTTTTATTTTGTATGTAAACTTTTTTTCTCTGCCTGAATGCTATAAGGATTAAAAAAAATTCTTTTTTGGAGTTCAAAATATACTGTAACATATGTCTATACAGGTATCCCCTGCTTTCTGAAAGTTGATTTTACACCACTTCGCTTTTAGGAAAGACCTACATTAGTATCTGTTCTCGCTAACCAAAAGAAATCCGAAGAGGATTTTCGCTTTTATGAAACAGTGAAAATCTGAAATAGCTTTCAGCTTTTGTTCTGCAGAGAGCCGTTAAAGAGGCAGTGTGCACTCCGAACTTCAGTGGCCTCGCCAAGCTCCTTCCCGGGGAACTACACTCAGCATCTCAGAATCAAGCCGCCAAAGCTTTGAACTGTGTCTGTGAGCATCTGTGCTTTATCTCGATTTATTTTGTGCATCCATTAACAAGATGTGCCCTAAGGTATCAGAATAGCCTAAAAAGAACTATGTGTTATTTTGGTATGATTTGTTAGGTTATTTTTCTGGGCTGGGAACGCTCGAAAATTTTTCCTATATAAATTAACGGTAATTGCTTCTTCACTTTACGCCATTTTGGCTTACAAAAAGTTTCATAGGAACACTCTACTTTCAGATAGTGGGGGAAAACTTTATGCCTATGCGTATTTCTCTTTTCACTCATCAATCATTCTAGGATCATTTAATCGCAAGATTCAAGCCTTTAGCTCAATAAAGTGTTCCTTGTTATTTACATAATTACGGCTTTGCTTTTGCTGTCTCATTTTCGGGAAATTTCCTGGATCTCTTCTCCATCAAAGTTATCTCAACCTTAGTATACTTTCTAATAAAACTTAAAAAAATAAGCTGATCTTCTAAATCAGGGGTTGGCAAACTATGGCCCATGGCCTGTTTTTGTATGGCCATGCGCTAAACGTGGTTTTTACATTTTCAAAGGGTTGAAAAAAAAGGAAGAAGGAAAAAAAGAAGCATGCAACAGAGACTCAATGTAGCACGCACAGCCTAAATATTGACTATCTTGCACTTCCTAACATTTCCTGATCCCTGTTCTAAATCAGAGGATTAGTTTTGCTGTTTTTACTGCCTCAACTCAAATTTTTAAGTTAGTTTTTATGTTTTTCATCTGAAAAATGTCCTTTCTGGTCCTCAATTTATCTTTTTTTATGGAAGTAATAATTGCTTTATTTTTCTAGATAGAACCTTTCTTTCCCCGGCAACATAAAATGGGGGGGGGGGGGAAGTTTCAAAAAGAAAAGAACACAAGCTCATTTTAGCACCTACAAGCCCTGTGAGGTCAGGTATTGGAGTGGTAGTCAGGATGCTGGCAACAAAGAAGGCACTTCTTTGGCAAGAAATTTTTATTTGTCGCGAGGGTTGTGTGCACGTGTTGGTATTTATGTTTATAGTTCTTGAAGTTGTTCAAATGGAATTTAATTTTGCTTTCTGTCAATTTAACTTTGGCCTATCCTCATCCACCACCTCCAGGGATAGAAGATTATGATGCCTGTGATCTATCAAAAATTCCTTTGTTCAAGGGAAGAATGGAAAGAGCCATCACGGAGGTTGTTGTTTTGCCTAATTGGCCTGACTTTTTTGGGGGGGCGGGGGTGGGGTAGGTGGGGCTGTCGTAGTTACCTAGTGCTGCCATAACAAAAAATACCACAACTGGGTGGCCTTCATAGAGACTTACTTTCTCACAGTTCTAGAGGCTAAAAGACCAAATCAGGGTCTCCTCCCTGTAAATTCCTTCATTTTTGATAGCCCTGGGCATTCCCTGGTTCTTTCTTGTTCCTTGGCTTGTAGATGAGCTAGAAGTTTGAATTCAAGGCCTAGTTCTAGGAGGAAGCCTTTCTTTGTCTATTTCAGTTTCTAGTAACAGGCAATCTTTGTAATTTCCAGGCTTATAGATTCATCTGTCACTATTGTCAGATAGTGCCTGTCTTTTGCCTGTGTGCATGTCTCTGAGTCTATTCTGGTCTTTTATAACTCAGAAGCGGTTAGGTTTAGGATCCACCCTACACTGGCATGACCCCATGGACACAACAAAAGAAAAAATGTATTTCCAAGTAGGATCACATCCACAGGCAAAAGGGCCAGAAATTCAACACATATTTTAGGAAAATACAATTCGACCCATAACAGGGGGTCATCTCACGCCTTCTCTAGCTGACAAGTCAGTGTTTTTAGCTCACTGTAGCCAACCTCATGCTTTTTCCTGTGGGCTGGCCACATCAGTTGGAGGAATGGCAATGATTGCCATATCTGGGCACAGGGTCAGTTTCTTAAATCCTTCAATTTGTTCAATTTGCTGCCATTTAAAGTGTCCGGGGGGGCCTATGTTCTCTCTCACCTCATGCCACTTTTGACTAAGTAGTTTCCAGGGCTCTGTTGAAAAATTTTTGTTCACTTATTACCCAGGTGGGCCCCTTCTTCACATCCCTTACATCGGTTGATTTGCAAACTGGTTTCTATAAACTGATTCTACCTTTATCATATCTTAAAAATCTTAAAATTTTTTCATCTTAATGACAAGTATCTTCCTTCTTTTCCAGCACTGATAAAGTTTTATAAAATAATTTTTATTTTGGTCATTTCAAATAAATTTTGGAAGGAAGCAGAATTTGTTGATTGGCCTTAAATAGCCATCCTTAAACAGTTACACTTCACTGAATTTCCACAGAATTAGCTTTTACCCCTCAGACAACTTTGTGAAATAGAGTTTTGTTTTTTTCATTTTTCCATTCCTTATGAAGAAACTGAGCTTCAGAGAGGGTAAGTAAGTGGCTGCCTCAGGGTCATGTGGCTGGCGAACGGTCTTGGCGTCCATGGCTTACCTCTGACTATCACTCAGAACTTAAGGTAGAGAGGCAACAGGTCCACCCACCTGGTGTAATCTGTAGTGATGCTAGGCATGTCCCTTACCTGAAACATGAACCACATCACCTTCTCTTCCATCATTATTATGAGACTATTAGATAAGAGAATCCAGCCCTTAAAATCCAGTTAGAACATTTATTTTCTTTGCTGCAACCAATTTAAGAAAGTTGATCCCGACTTTATTGGGGTGTACACCTTCTGATCTGTTGGTATCTAACATTCATCCATTTGATTCCCTTACAGCTCAATGCCTCCTATTTCTGCAACTTGGAGTTTAAAAGGCAAATGATTTGTATCCATCAGCTCAGCAGTGACAACAGGGCTAAATCCATCATTTGGTGTTACTTGGTCTTCCTGCACAGGCTGCCAAATGCCTTCCAAAGCCACTGAAATTGATGGTGACAATTTTCCACATTCTTCATTTGTGGTTTACAGTGTGCCTGTCTGCAATCTCTCTAGGGACTAAATCCAGTGTGTTTTGTGTTAGATTTTCCAGTTATAACCTATTTCATCTTTTGAAGTTGCACCTTAATAGAGGCTTCTCTTACACCTGTGAATCTGACAAACCAGTTACAGGTAACATGACTTCCTTTTTAGGTTCTGTTGCCTTTCCCTGTCTCTCTTTTTTTTTCCTCTTGAAACTGACAGGAGCGGTATGTTGTAATTTAGTGGTGTCAAATGCTTGCAGTATGTCTGCTTTGATTTGATTATCTCCCTATTTTGTTGGATTTTATTTTATAGTGACTTATTCTTCCAATAAATTGCTACATGTATACACAATCCTGGGCCAGTTCTGCACAGTAGGACTGGTTATATTGAAAGCATGTCTGACAGCAGGACATCAAGTAGAACCTGCTTGGTTAACAGAAGGAGGCTGGCCACAAAGACAGGAAGTAGCAGTGCTTGAGTAAGCAGGCACTAAGGACAATTTGAGCTATGCAATAACGATGCAAACCATCAACTAAAAATCGGCTGTTTATGCTCAGCTAAAGCCTCATATACTCAAGAAGCAATGCGAAAGAACTCTGAAAGAAACAGAAGCTGCTAAGACGACTTAAGACTATTCACCAGAAGCGTGTCCTTAGTGTGAAAGCCCTCAATTCACTTGTCCAGCACATTACGGAATGGGACTCTATTTACATATATATATTTAGCTGGCCTTGAAGTTTTATGGCTGAATACGAAAAATACTTTGAAACTTGCTATTGTTTTTGTATAGATTTTGGGTTCTTTTAAATTTCTGCTGTGAGATTAATTAATGACTGGGATTTATGAACTTTAAATCCTACATGGCTTTCCTGACTCTACTTCTCCTCTTGAGACCCTATTTCCCCGATTATGTATAGAATTGATGTAAAGGTAAATTTTGCCTGTCATATTCAAGCAACATCAACTAGAATTTTTTAGTAACTACTGTAAAATAAAAAATAAATCTTTTATTGAAAAATTGTCTATATCCAAAACACTTTGACATGTACTTCTAGATCAAGGTGATGACGAGGTGAATAAAATCTGTGTCCTAATCTCTAGGGATGGTTTTTCTTAAAGGGGAAACCTGACACGTTATGTACAAATGGATCACAGCCTAAAAACTGGTGTTTCAAAATGAACTTTTTAGTTTTCATACATTTTATAGATAAATTTGATATAAATACATTGGGAAGAAAAATAGCTTATAATGAAATTATCGTGTAGAGCATGGACTTCACTCAATTAAATAAACAAGTAAGTATGCCATGTTCATTAAAGTGGAAATCATGTTTAAGCAAGAATATTGAGACACAAATCATGCAGACCCTTACTACACGACCAGCTTTTTATTATCTCTGTCTCTGTTCTCCACCCTGTATTTACTTCTAGCTCTGGGGGTCAATTGTGGGCACAAAACATCCAGTGGGGGATGGTCAAGGAGAGAATTTCAGTTTTACAGGTGTCATTACATCTATAGCTATTGCTGCTTCACGCAGACTCTGTTGATAATTCCTTATGACTTTCATCAGAGCTCCTTAGGAAACTTTATTGGGAGGTAGATTACAAGTCACTGAATATAGCTTTGTTATTCTCCACTTAAAAATACCCAGTATACATAAAACATTTGAGAGTGGTAGGGATGGAGGCTTTCTTCACATTTAGACGGATAACTCTAAATTCTTTCCTTCTATTTTTCCATACTGTTTTATTTTTAATATTTTATTTTTTATGTCAAGATTTTCTGCAATACTTTTTGTTCCTCAGTGAGGTGTCATAAATTGAGGTGCTTTATACCACTCTGGCTTATTTCTGCAGTCACATTCACTCTGGATTACTGCAAATTAAATCATCTCTGAGCAGCTTCTGTGGAGAAAGAAGCAATTCTGAATTTAAAAACATCTAGACTCCAAAATTGAAATCCTGTGTGGTTAATGGAAGTGAGTGGCCACACACAGAGAAGGTAGAAAATTCTTAATAAGAACTCACTGAGAGAAAAAGAACTCACTGAGGACAAATTTCAAGTCATCTACCAAAGATATTGACAGCTATCCATGCCAGGGCTGAGTACTGTATTTCAGCGGCTCCAAAACCCTTGAGGAATACAGGTAAAATTTCTTGTCACGGTGTGCAAGACCCTCCATGACACCGCTCTGGCCAGCTCTTCTGTCGCTGTTACCGCAATAATGCGGATTAGAGCTGCCTGCTACAATAGCTAATTCTGAGACAGGGTTAAGGTGAGCAGCAAGAGTTTTATTATATATCGATGTATAGGAGACAGGAATAGATTCCTCCAAAAACCTGTCTCCTCAAACTGGAGACTGGCTGAAGGTTTTATATGGACAGGATTATAGCTTCTCCTCAAGGTAGTCACGGTTGTCGTGTCCCAGACGAGCTAACCTTTTACTGGCAATTCTTAAGGGTTGTCTTGCACCATCCCAGTTTCTTGTCACAAGTTGGGTGCTTTGTTCAGTTTTTCACTCCTAGATCATTGTCACTTGTTTTTCAGCCTCCAAGGAGGAACTTCCATTAATCTTAAACTTTTTATAGAGACTGGAACGGGAAGGAAAAAAAAATCATGAGACCATGCGAGGGTTAGCAATGGGGAGTAATAATGAGGTGGACCTATGCAGCCTCTTCCAGTATTTCAGTGGCTCCAAAACCCTTGAGGAATACAGGTAAAATTTCTTGTCATGGTGTGCAAGACCCTCCATGACAGAGCTCTGGTCAGCATTTCTGTCACCCACTTTGAGAACTAGTTCCCTCCACACCAGGCTGTTTTGTATTTCTGTACCTGTACCTATACTATGCCTTTACCTGGGAATGGAGCTTTCTTTCTATATTTTCCAAGCTAAACTCTTTATATCAGATAAGCTTAGGTATCCATCAAATAAGCTTAGGTATCACCTTCTTAGAAAGCTTTTCTTGACACCCTTCAGCCCAAGATGGCCTAAGTAGTCCCTGTTTGTATTCCCATAATATCCTGTACCTACTTCCTACATGGGTAGCACTCACCGTATCGTATGCAAATTTTTTGTTTCCACATTCTATTTCCCTTCCTTCTTTGTGTTCCTAGGAACCAACCCAGGCCTGACAGTACTATTTGGATATGTGTCTGTTGCAGCACCCACAAACAGAACAAAAAACAGATGGAAAAACAGCCACAAATAAATCAATGTCAGTCTAGTCAGGAAGAGTGGAAGAAATGAAAACTAGTTTAAAGTTTGTTGTAGATAAAAATTCCATTATTTTTACTACTGGGAGAGTTCTCTTCCATACCCAAAGTTCTTATCACTTATCTCTTCAAAAATGGACTTTTTGTGGTCTTTGCCTACTGGATGAAATCCTAATGACTTATGCCAACATAGAAAATATTCCGTGTTTCAGCCTCTCATTTTTTTCTACTACTCATTTTTCACTTCCAAACATTACCACTTACTAGCAGTGTGACCTTGAGGTAATTATTTTTTTAAAACTTAGACTTTTTTAAATAGGAAT
Organism: Dugong dugon; assembly: GCA_030035585.1. Lineage (NCBI taxonomy): Eukaryota > Metazoa > Chordata > Mammalia > Sirenia > Dugongidae > Dugong > Dugong dugon. The sequence continues at coordinate 47,493,313 of CM057480.1, read as the reverse complement.
ACATGATATCTACTTTACAATATTAAATGAAATAATTATATAAAGTACTTAGTACAGAACTCTTGTTCAAAATGTTAATTACTATTAGTGTTGATTCAAATCATACTTAACATTCAGGATTCAGGCTTCTACACTTAATTCAGGATCTAACGTCTTTGTAAAGTATTCCCTAGCAATGCAACCTGATCTATTCTTTCTTGTTTTTATTTTTATAGAAATTATCATGTTTATAAACCAAAAAATCCCCTGCCATCAAGTTGATTCTGACTCACAGTGACTCTACAGGACGATGTAGAACTGCCCCATAGGGTTTCCAAGACTAAATCTTTATGGGAGCAGCATCTTTCTCCCTCAGAGCAGCTGGTAAGTTCACACTTCTGATCCTTCTGTTAGCAGCCAAGCGCTAAACCACTACACCACCAAGGAGCCTATCATCTTTATAATACATATGAAATCACTGAGCTCCAAGTTATCCAAGAAATACTTGTTGAGCACTTGCTGTATAAAAGGCATTGTGCTAGGAAGTGAAGATAGGTGATAAATGAAATACCACTGCCTCTACTTTCAACAAAATTATGGTACAATTGTTTCAAGACTGGAATCTGGAGCCAGACTACCCTGATTTGTGGCCAGTCTCCATCACTTACAAATTACGTGACCTGGGACAAGTTACTTAAACTCTCTGAGCCTTATAAACGGAGATTTTTGAAAATAATGTCTGGCACAAAGTGGTAACTAAATTAATGCTAAGTATTATCAGTACATTATTATTATGGTTATTGGTATTATATTCTAATAAGAGTGAATGAGCTTCAAGAATTATACAATTAGTTTTACTAACAATTCTGATTATAAACAATCTTTTTTAAGCACTCAACAGAAAATTCAAGGAGTCTGAGAATATGTTTGAGTAGCCAGTCCGAGAATCAAAAAAACTCAAGGATGGATGAACAATTTACATCTTGGTGAAATATTTTCAAAGACCCTGAGGATGGAAAAAGATGGAGACTTTAAGATAGTGAAAGAAAAGCTCCCTAGGAGGCTTTCACTTCCAATAATAGCTAATTAGATGATTTGGACAAATCTTTCCATTAATGACAATTCAAAGAATTGGTTAAAATGAAAAAAAAAAACAACTTTATTGTATCAAAAATCTGTAAGATAGTGAAAAATTATCATACTGAAGAAGGAGAGTGGTTAGGTTAATAGCTAAAGAATTAAACCAGAGCTGCTTCTACAAAGGAGGCCATTTGCCTGAAGTAGATTAGAGACAACCCATTGCCAGTGAATCAATTCTGACTCATAGCAACACTATAGAACAGATTAGAGATAGGGCTCCATAAAACATAACTAAAGAGCAGGAGTCAGAGTCCCCTGGCCACCAGACGCAAAAATTCAGGGAATCATCACTTGTCCCTTATCTTCATCTGCCAATCCTAGATAAAGTGCAAAGATGCAAGCAGAACCTACAGCAAACTCATAGAACTGAGGGGATAGGATTAAATGTGAGTCCCCTTGGAAGGTGGAATTCTGGTGTTATGTGGCCCCTGTTCTGGGCAGGGACCTTGAAAAGCTACATCACAGAGTGGGATTTGAATGATATTTTGATCCTTTAGGTAGCCCAGTAAATGCTGATGTTTTGATCTTGGACTATTATCTTCCCAAGAACCTGGAAAAAAAGATTAAAAAATAAAATAAAATAATTTCTGGCACAAGATAACAACAAATTATTTCAAAACATATTTATCAAATAAAGCATCCAGAAAACAATTAAAGTTTATAAAGCACATGAGGCAATAACATGCAAAGTAAAACCAGCATAGGCAATCCCCAACAGAAACAAACCAACAAGGGCAAGACATGGAAATTATCAGACAGAGTGTAATACCACTGTTTCCGGTTAGAGGGGTGCACAAGAGATTCTTGTGGGGGATTTGGAAGGCAGAAGTGAAGCAGGAGCCTTTCTGTAGTTCACACGTGTCCTTGTCTGCTGGCCTCTAGGTTGAGGCAGCAACCAAGCCTGAAACAGCTCCACCTTTCCTGGAATCCTCCTTCAGTTTCTCTGACTCCTGAGACGGGGGAGTGTATATTTAGCTCTGTGATGAAGAACCCCAGCTTCTGCAAGACACTCATGCTATCAAGGTTAGAGAGAACAAGAACTGAAACACATTTCAGTCTGTCCTTATGGACTCCAGGTCATGTTTCTGGGCTCCAGCTTGTTCTTTCTCTCCTCTATTTTACTTCCATATTTCATTCCCATCCGCCTAAACTATGGATTTCAAGCTCCAACATCAGATGTGAAGATGATAGCCTTACAGAGACTGCCTAACCAGCTCCCATAATTACATAAGTTTAAACTCATGTAATAAATCCCTTTATAGCTCTATCTCTACTTTTACCTCCACACCTATAATTGTTGTTAGCCACCCCTGACTCTTGGTGACCCCATGGACAACAGAATGAAATGCTGCCAGGTCCTGCACCATCCCAGTGATCAGTGGTGGATCTGACAGATGTGAATCTGACTGTTGTGATCCACAGGGTTATCACTGGCTGCTTTTCAGAAGTAGATCACCAGGCCTTTTTTCCTAGTTCATCTTAGTCTTGAAGGCTTGCTGAAACCTGTTCTGCATCACAGCAACACACTGACAGATGGGTGGTGACTGCCATGAGGTGCATTGGCCAGAAATTGAACTTACAGATCTCCTGCATGGAAGGCAAGAATTCTACCACTGAACCACCAATGCCTCTATATTTATATCCACATTTATATCTATGTCTATATCTATATCTATGTCATCATTGCTCCTATTGATTCTGCTTCTATAGCTGAACCCCAATTCATACTGTAGTAGTCAATTATGCTAAATAAATGCAAGAAAAGAGAGGAAAACAGAGAACTACCCTTATTTATAGAAGCCACATGGTAATATGGTAGATATGAACTGAACTTTTCCAGTAATTACATAAAATGTTAATAGCCTAAATGCTCTATTTAAAAGACAAAGATTGTTGGACTGAATTTAAAAACACAAAATTGAAACTATGTGCTTTTTCATGAGAGACACATAGAAAACACATGAAATAGAAAATTTGAAAGTAAGTAGAAGGAAAGAGATACGCTATGCACACACTAACCAAAAAGAAAGGTGGATTGATGGAATTATACTCATATTAGATGAGGTATATTTTAAAGCAAAAAGAGTTAAATACCTTTTACTAGAGATAAAGGAGGATACTTTGTAAGAATAAAAGGTTAAATTCACCAGGAAGATATACTAATTAGAAATTATATAACATCAAAACATATATGAAAATAATTGACATAACTGAAAAGAAAAATATAAAAATTCACAATCATAATAGCAGATTTTGACACAGCTCTCACAGTAAATTATAGAACAAGCAGACAAGAAAACAAAATCAGTAACACCTTTAGTGCAAAACACATTTTAAAAACTGGACAATTAGGACATACATAGAACCATATACCCAACAATCACATAACATGTATTCATTTCAAGCTTACATACATTTACAAAAATCGACAATACCCTATCTCTCCCCACTCACTCAAAAATTAAGGAACTGAAATACTACAGACTATATTTTCTGAAGACGAAACTATTCATCTAAAATCCAAAAGCAAACAGATAATAAGAAACTCCAATATATTTGAAAGTGAGCAACCACTTGTGAATAACTCATAAATAAAAGAAGAAATCACAATGAGAATTAGATAACATCTTGAACTGAAAGATAGAAAATATATATTAAATATCAAACCTTGTCTTTGCAACTAAATCCATACTTGGGGTGAAACTGATAACATTGGACTCTCAAAGGCTGAATACCAGAAAATGAAATCGAATAAGAATAGTGAAATAAACTCAGAGAAAATAGAAGGAAGGAAATAGTGAAGAAAATAACACAACTTATTAAGTACAATACGATTGTAAAACTGACCTTTGAAAAGGGAGAAATCATGAAAGACGGTAAAGAAATTTCAAAGAGCTTTCAAATAAAGATCTTATGGAAAACTTACAGTAGAAAATATTAACATTTAAATAAAATAAACACATTCCAAGAAAACTGCAACTTCACTCTCACACAATAAGATATAAATATTATGAATGATATATTTTTAAAGGAACTTTGATTTAAAATTTTTTACTTGCACACATGCACAGACCCCTATACTTCATCAGGAAATTCTACCAAAAAAATAATTTAAATTCTATACAAATTCTTCCAGAGAATATAAAAAGATGAAAATTTCCCAATTCCTATTTTGAAGACTTTGATTCTAAAACCTAACAAAGCTTTTACAAGAAAGGAAAACTATAGACCAATCTCTGTCATGAACAGAGATATTAAAACCTGAAATAAAATATTAGTAAGCAAAATCTAGCTATAGATAAAAAGAATAATACTTCACAAATAAGTTAGATTTATTTCAACCTAAGTCTGCAAAGTTGGTTCTACATTAACAGATGAAATAATGTAACGCACCACATTAGCTTAACAAAGGAGAAAAATCATAAGATTACCTCATCTGATGCAGAAGAAACACTTGCTATAATAAAACTATATAAAACTACTTTAATATAATAAAATATACCTACAGAAGACTTAGAGCCAACCTCACACTTAAGAGTGAAACCTAGAAAGCATTTCCTCAGTGGTCAGGAAACAGAAGACTGCATATTATCATCACTTACTTTCAATATTACAGCAAAAGGAAAAAAAAAAGTATAATTATTGGGAAAGGAGCACTAAAAATAGAAAGTCAAAACAGAAAACTAAATACCACTTTACAATCACCAGATTAGCAAAATTTTAAAGTCAAAAACATCAAATATTGGAGCCAACATGGGTCCTAGACAGACACATCATGCCATCCCTCTGCAGCAAAGACCTGAAAAAATAAGTGAAGCAAGCAACAAATGTCAATCCTGGAGCCCTAAGCATCAAATGAAAGGATAAAGAACCAGATCAAACACAGAATGGAAGAAAAAACTGAAATGAAAACAGAGAATGAGGAGAGATACAGAGTGGAGGTCACCTGCCAACTAACATGGCACAGCTTGGCCATCTTGGAGAAATGACCCCAGACAGGGAATATGGCAAGGCAACTCCACAGAGCTCCCAACATGAGATAGAGCACCTGGTAACCAGAGAAACAAGTTTTTCTACTCCTCACCTTTCTGCCCTGTATGCTACCCCAAGCCATTCTTACCAGGCCATTCTGTACAACTTGGCTAGAGAGCTACCAGCCTGCCATCACCCCAGGTCTGCCCTGCCCCCATTCACTGGCCTCAGTCATGCCATTTTTTCCCTTTCTTCTTTTTCTTTCTTCCTCCCATCACCCACCATATGCCAACCCCACCCCTTCCCGATGGGCAATGCTGTGCCAAACTGCTAGAGAGCTACAGCCTGCCTTCCACACCATTTTTTCTTTTTTTTTTTTCCCTTTCTTTCTTTTCTTTTTTCCTCCCACCTAGCCTCATACGCCACCTCTACCCCTCCCCACCAGGACATGCTAAATGACACCTTGCTTAAAAACAACTGGGTAATAGAAGAAATCAAAGAAGGAATTAAAAAAAATCATAAAGAATCAAAAAAATGTCTAGAATCAAATGAGAATTGAAACACATCATACTAAAACCTTCGGGACAAAGCAAAGGCAGTGCTCAGAGGTCAATTTATAGCAATAAACACACAAATCAGAAAGGAAGAATGGGCTAAAATCAAAACATTAGCCCTACAACTTATAGAAAGAGAACAGCAAAAGAAGCCCACCATCACCAGAAGAAAGGAAATAGTAAAAATTAGAACAGAAATAAAAGAAATAGAGAACAGAAAAACAATAGAAAGAATCAACAAGATCAAAAGTTGGATCTTTGAAAAGATCAACAAAATTAACAGACCATTGGCCAAACTGACAGAAGAAAAATAAGAGAGGAAGCAAATAATCCAAACAAGAAATGAGATGGGAGACTTTACAACAGATGCAACTGAAATAAAAAGGATTATAAAAGAATACTATGAAAAATTATACTCCAACAAATTTGAGAATCTAGAGGAAATGTACAAAATTTCTAGAAACACACTAGCTAGCTAAACTAACACACGTTGAGATAAAAAATCTGAACAGACCCATAACAAGGGAAGAGATTGAAGAGGTAATAAAAAAACTCCCAACAACAAAGAAAAACATTGGCCCAGATGGTTTCAATGAAGAATACTACCAAACATTCAGAGAAGAGTTCACACCAGTACTACTCAAACTATTTTAGAGCATAGAAAAAGAAAGAATACTCCCAAATTCATTCTATGAAGCCAGCATAACCTTGATACCAAAGCTAGGCAAGACACCACAAAAAAGAAAATTACAGACCAATATCTCTCAAGAATATAGATGCAAAAATTCTCAACAAAATTCTAGCCAATAGAATTCAGTATCATATCAAAAAAAAAAAAAAATACACCAAGACTAAGTAAGATTCATACTAGGTATGCAAGGATGGTTCAGCATTAGAAAATCAATCAACGTAATCCATCACATACATAAAAGTAAAGAAAAGAATCACATGAGCATCTCAGTTGACCCAGAAAAGGCATTTGACAAAGTCAAACACCCACTCCGGATAAAAAACTCTCAATAAATAGGTATAGAAGGGAAATTCCTCAACATAATAAAGGGCATCCAAATAAAACCAACAGACAACATCATTCTTAACGGAGAGAGGCTGAAAACATTCCCCCTGAGAACAGAGAGAAGACAAGGATGCCCTTTATTATCACTCCTATTTAACATTGTGTTGGAAGTCCTAGATAGAGCAATAAGGTAAGAAAAAGAAATAAAGAGCATCCAAATTGGTAATGAAGAAGTAAAACTATCCCTATTCACAAATGATATGATTCTATTCATAGAGTACCCCAAAGATTCTGCAAGAAAACTACTTGAACTAACAGAAAGATTCAGCAGAGTAGCAGGATACAAGGTCAACATACAAAAATCAGTTGGATTCCTATACACCAACAAAGAGAACTCCAAAAAGGAAGTCAGGTAAACAATACCATTTACAACAACCCCTAAAAAGATAAAATACATAGGGATAAATCTAATTAGGGATGTAAAAGACCTATTCAAAGAAAACTATAAAACACTACTGCAAGAAACCCAAAGGGATCTACATAAATGGAAAAACATACAACGCTCATGGACAGGAAGACTCAACATTGTGAAAATGTTAACTCTACCCAAAGTGATCTGCAGGTATAATGCAATCCTGATCCTAATACAGCAGCACTCTGTTGAGATGAAAAAACTGATCACCAACTTTACATGGAAAGCAAAGCATTACTGAAGAAAAAGAACAAAGTGGGAGGCCTCACACTACCTGATCTCAGAACCCACTATACAGCAACTTTAGTCAAAGCAGCCTGGTATTGGTACAATAACAGACATACAGACCAATGGAACAGAATCAAAAACCAGACGTAAATCCATCCACCTACGGTCAGCTGATCTTTGACCAAAGACCAAAGTCCATTAAATGGGGAAAAGACAGTCTTTTTAACAAAAGGTGATGACAAAACTAGATGTCCATCTGTAAAAAAAAAGAAACAGGACCCATACTTCACACAATACACAAAAACTACCTCAAAATAGATCAAAGACCTAAATATAAAACCTAAAGCTATAAAGATCATGGAAGAAAAATTAGAGACAATGCTAGCGGCCCTAATACATTTCATAATTCAATATAAACCATAGCTAACAATGCACAAACACCAGAAGATAAACTAGATAACTGGAAGATCCTGAAAATTAAACACTATGCTCATCCAAAGACTTCACCAAAAGAGTAAAAAGAGAACCTACGGAATACTCCATATTCTATAGAAAACTTCAACACCTCAATAACTAAAGAACAAATAATCAAATTAAAAAATAAGCAAAGGGTATGAACAGACACTTCACCAAAGAAGACATCATTCAGGTGGATAACAGGCACACGAGGAAATGCTCATGATCACTAGCCATTAGAGAAATGAAAATCAAAACTATACACAATGTTACTGACACAAATCAAAAAAAGGAACAGAAAATAATGAAAATTAGAGAAGTTGCAGGCAGATTGGAACTCTTATGCACTGCTGGTAGGAATGTATAATGGTGCAACCTCTATGGAAAATGATATGGCACCTTCTTAAAAAGCTGGAAACAGCATATGATACCATCTGATCCAGCAATACCACTCTTAGAAATACATACTAGAGAAATCAGAACCATCACATGAATAGACATATGCACACCCATGTTCATTGCAGCATTATTCACAATAGCAAAAATATAGAAATAAGCCAAGTGCCCACCAGCAGATGAATGCATAAACAAATTATGGTACATATACAAAATGGAATACTATGCTATAATAAAGAAGAATGATGATTCCACAAAACATCTCACCACATGGGTGAATCTGGAAGGCATTAGCCTGAGTGGAATAAGTCAATCACAAAAGAACAAATATTGTATGAAACCACTATTATAAAAACTCAATAAAATGTTTACACACAGAAAAAAATATATTCTTTGATGGTTATGAGGGAGGGAAAGGATGGGGAGGGGAAATCACTAGCTAGATAGCAGACGAGTGTTCACTTCGGTGAAAGGAAAGGCAACACATAATATAGGGAAAGTCAGCAGAACTTGACCAAGGCAAAGCCATAGGAGCTTCTTAGATACATACAAATGTCTCTAGGGACAAAGTTACTAAGGCTGAGGGCTGGAGACCACGGTCTTGGCGGTCAACCGGCATAACAGTTCATAAAGAAAATGTTCTACATCCTACTTTGGTGAGTAGCATCTGGGGTCTTAAAAACTTGCAAGCAGCCATCCAAAATACATCTATTGGTCCCATCATGTTAGAAGTAAGGCAGAATGAAGAAAACCAAAGATTCAAGGAAAATAACAGCCCAAAAGACTAATGGACCACATGAACCACAGCCTCCACCAGCCTGAGCCCAGAAGAACTAGATGGTGCCCTGCTACCACCACCGACAACTGTGATAGGGATCACAATAAAGATTCTGGACAGAGCAGGAGAAAAATGTAGAAAAAAATTCAAATTCACAAAAAATATAAGACTTACTAGTCTGACAGAGACTGGAGGGACCCTGGAGACTTCGGCCTCTAAACAGCCTGCTAAGTCATAACTGTAGCCACTCTTGGAGTCCACCTTTCAGCTGAAGATTAGACAAGCCTATAAAACAAACAATAACACACACGAAGTATGTGCTTTTTAGTTCAGTCAAATATAGGAGACCTAATGGGTAACACCTGCACAAAAGCAAAAACTAGAAGGCAGGAAACCTGGATGAATGGACACAGGGAACCCAGGGTATAAAGGGAAAGGGGGAGAGTGCTGACACATTGTGGGGATTGCAACCAATGTCACAAAACAATTTGTGTATAAATTTTTTAATGAGAGACTAATTTCCACTGTAAACTTTCCCCTAAATACACACACACACACACACACACACACACACACATCAAATATTGGTGAAGATGTGGAGAAGTAAGTGCATTGGTAAATTGATGGTGGGGATATGAAATCATAAGGTCACTTTGGAAAACGGCTTGACTGTATCTAGAAGATACTGAAAATATGGTTAAGATTGTGTGTCAACTTGGCTGGGCCATGGTTCTCAGTGTTTTTGGCAGTTGCATAATGTTGTCATCACTTCCCTGTTGAAATTTTGTATGTGATCTCCTGCATGTTGGAATCTGCTGAGTGGTACCAGTGGGGGTGGCGCCTGTGGCGGCTCACTGCCCCCTCAGCCTTCATCTCTCTGCCTTCAGCTGCCTACTTCCTTCCTGCTCACCTTGCCAAGGTTTTTGGTTTGCTCTGGATCCTGTGGCTGCCTCTTGCTTGCCTGACCTCCAGTTCTTGGGACTTGAGCTAGCACCTTTCCTTCTGATCTTGGGATTCATCTATCTTCACAGCCTGTGAGCAAGAGTCCTGCTCTCTGACCTGCCAGTCTTGGGTTTGGCCAGCCCTTGCAGCTATGTGAATCAGGAAAAGCATCTATCCTGATCCACCGACTTGGGATATTCCAGCCTCTACAATCACGTGAGCTGTTTTCTTTGATATAAATCTCTCTCTGTATATATATATTTATGCGCTTTACTGGTTTTGCTTCTCTAGAGAACCCAGCCTAAGACATATATGATCTAGCAATTCTACTCCTACGTATGCATAAATACATTAGGAAAAATGGACAATAATGTTCATAGCAAGGCTGTTCATTATTGCCTGGAACTGGAAATCTCACATTTCCATCAGCATTAGAGTGGGTAAATAATCTAGACCTTAAAGACATAATGCTGAGTGAAAGAAGCTGGATATAAAAGAATATCGATTGCATGATTCCATTTACATATATTTAAAAACAAGTAAAACATTAAACCATATTGTTTTGAGATTCACAATTATATGGTAAAACTATGAAGGAAGTCAAATGAATGAATTATGTAATATTCAGTATTCTGGTTACAACTGGGGATAGAGAGGGCATTATGATCCAGAAGGAATACTCAGGGGACTTCCAGGTGCTGATAATGCTCTGGTTCTTGACATTGGTGGAGACTATAAGGGTGTTTATTTTTATAATTTTTTAAGTTGTATATTTGTGGTTTTGAATTTTCTGAGTGTTTGTTGCATATGGTAATTTAAAAAAATAAGGAAGTGCATAAAGACAAATAAAATCTATAACAATTAGTAAGGAAGAAATAAAAATCTCAGTACTAGGGGATTATGTATGATTGTACATGTAGAAATTCAAAAGATTCTACAGATTCTCCAACCCCAGGAATGTGTAGGTGTGAAGGTGAAGAGGTAGGCAGAGGCCAAGAACAGTGGAATTTCAATGAAGGGATTTAAATAGTGATTTGACCAAGCTTGGATTTAGCTTGGAAATACTATTTTTAACTGGACTTGAGCTGCTAAGAATTTGCCCTGTACCAGGATATTAAATGCCTCTTGTTTCAGTCCGGTTACAGCCACTAGTTTTTACACGGTACAGACTCAGTAACTGTTTGTGAATTGAGTTTACTGAGAAATTGGCCTTCTGTAAATATTGTATTAATTCAAACAAAATATTTTTTCTTTGACATGGTACTATAGGAAGCTTCTGAAAATTACTGGGATTATATTTGTAAGTTTTCCTGTTCTACACTGAAGTATAATTAAAATAGATATTGTGTCTACATCTAATGCAAAGTGACAACTATAGATTAATACTTGTGGTGGAATTCAGGCTAAATGTTATTTTATCACAAAACAACCAGCTAACACAATAAACAGTCAAACATACAAAACACCCTAAGTGTAAGAGGCAAAACCATTTTGCTTAAATTATTTAGAAAATTACTTTTATTCTTCATTTAATTCTGTATGTGTATACAGAGATTTGATTGATTATAAAATGGTTTTGAGTCAGTCCTCTAAGCACTCCCATCTAGTAAATAACTTCAAATCAGTTATTTTTGAGCTAATATTTTACTATCAGTCTCATGATTTTCTAAATAAGAGATGTATGAAAATGCATAGTAATTCATATTAATGTTCATTAGGTAAAAATGAATTAAATATTACTAGAATGTTAATGAAATATTAAGAATGTGACCTGAAATAAAAATAACAAAAGAAGTACTAAGCTTAAATTAGAATTACAATATTGTCTTAACATTCACTGAATAATCCATGTAGAAAAATGCATTTAGCATTAGAAATTGTGGCCATAATATTTACTAATATTACTTTTTGTGTTTTAAATCTCATCTGTAAAGTTGCAGAGTTTCAATCTGTGGTTTTTTTTTTTTTTTTCATCTAATTTATTTTCCAGAGGGAAGTTAATGATAACAATAGTGGACAGAAAAGAACAATTTACTAAATAAAATAATTGTTTTATAGAATTATGAGTAAAAGCATAAAAAGCATATATATTTGCCTACTATTTCTTGAAATTGTCCATTAAAAAATAGAGATATATGTATAGTCACATCTAGTCTAGGTGTTGTATACAATGGCTTCATATTGCAACATTTCTTACCTGGACATTTAAAACAGCAGTTTTGGGGCTCTGAAGGGGGATTAGCTGATTTCTTAAAGAAATAGACAACAGATTTCATGCGGCACCATGAGTTTCCTGAGCTAAGTTATTCCATTCTTGAGGGTAAAGTGAAATTTGACCACCACTATATAGTTAATGTGACTATTATTTAAATTTATAAATCAACCACTAAGGCCAAACATGAAAGTGAAGATTTTTATCAGCTTCTGCAGTCTGAAATTGATCAAACATGCAATCAAGATGCATTGATAATTACTGGTGATTGAAGTGCAAAAGTTGGAAATAAAGAATAAGGATTGGTAGGTGGAAAATATGGCCTTGGTGACAGAAACGATGCTGGAGATCACATGATAGAATTTTGCAAGACTAACAACTTCTTCATTGCAAATACATTGTTAGAACAACATAAACTGCAACTATACACCTAGGCCTCGTTGAATGGAATACCCAGGAATCAAATCGATGACTACATCTGATGAAAATGACAGTAGAAATCTCAATATCATCAGTCAGTACAAGGCCAGGGGCTAGTTGCAGAACAGAATATCAATTGCTCATATGGAAGTTCAACTGAAGAAAATTCAAACAAGTCCACGAGAGCCAAAGTATAACCTTGAGTATATCCCACCTGAATTAAGAGACCATCTCAAAAATAGATTTGACGCATTGAACACCAGTGACCTAAGATCAGACAAGTTGTGGAACGAAATCAAGGACATCATACACGAAGAAAGCAAGAGGTCATTAAAGAAACAGGAAAGAAAGAAAATACCAAAATAGACGTCAGAAGAGACTTTGAAATTTGCTCTTGAACGTAGAATAGCTAAAGTGAAAGGAAGAGATGAAAAGAGCTGAGCAGAAGATTTCAAAGGGCGGATTGAGAAGACAAAGTAAAGTATTATAATGAAATGTGCAAAGACCTGGAGTTAGAAAACCAAAAGGGAAGAACATGCTCAGTATTTCTCAAGTTGAAAAAACTTAAGACAATATTCAAGCCTCTAGTTGCAATATTGAAGGATTCTATGGGAAAATATTAAATGACACAGGAAGCATCAAAAGACCATGGGAGGAATACACAGAGTCACAGTACCAGAAAGAATTGGTTTCAACGTTCAACCGCTTCAGGAGGTAGCATAAGATCAAGAACTGATGGTACTGAAGAGAGAAGTCCAAGCTGCACTGAAGGCATTGGTGAAAAACAAGCCTCCAGGAATTGACAGAAAACCAACTGAGATGTTTCAACAAGCGAATGTAGTGGGGAAGTGCTCACTTGTCCAAGAATTCTGGAAGATAGTTACCTGGCTAAGGTTTTGGAAGAGGTCCATATTTGTGCCCACTGCAAAGAAAGGTGATCCAATGGAATGCAGAAATCATAGAACAGTATCATTAACATCACACACAAGTAAAATTTTGCTGAAGATCATTCAAAAGTAGTTGCAGCAGTACAGCCACAGGAAACTGCCAGACGTTCAAGCCAGATTCCGAAGAGGACATCGAATAAGTGATATCATTGCTGATATCAGATGGATCTTGGCTGAAACCAGAGAATACCAGAAAGATGTTTACCTTTGTTTCATTGACTAGGCAAAGGCATTCACTGCGTGGATTATAACAAATTATGGATAACATTGCAAAGAATGGGAATTCCAGAACACTTAATTGTGCTCATGAGGAACCTGTGCACAGACCAAGACGCAGTCTTCAGACAGAACAAGGCGATACTGCATGGTTTAAAATCAGGAAATCTGTGTGTTAAGGTTTATCCTTTCATCGTATTTATTCAATCTGTATGCTGAGCAAATAATCCAAGAAGCTGGACCGTATGAAGAAGAATGCGGCATCAGGATTGCAAGAAAGCTCGTTAACAGCCTTCAGTATGCAGATGACACAACGTTACTTGCTGAAAGTGAAGAGGAATTTTTAAAGCACTTACTGATAAAGATCAAAGAGTACAGCCTTCAGTATGCATCACGTCTCAACATAAACAAAAATCCTTACAACTGGACCAATAAGCAATATCATGATAAACGGAGAAAAGATTGAAGTTGTCAAGGATTTCATTTTACTTGGATCCACAATCAGCACCCATGGAAGCAGCAGTTGAGAAATCAAATGAGCCATTGCATTAGGCAAATCTGGTGCAAAAGACCCTTGAAAGTGTTAAAAAGCAAAGATGTCACTTTAAGGACTAAAGTGTGCCTGACCCAAGTCATGGTGTTTTCAATTGCCTCATAGACATGTGAAAGCCAGACAATGATTAAGGAATACTGAAGAAGCATGTATGCATTTGAATTATGGTGTTGGTGAAGAATATTGAATATACTGTGGACTTCCAGAAGAACAAACAAATCTGTTTTGGAAGAAATACAGCCAGAATGCTCCTTAGAAGCAAGGTTGGAGAGACTTTGACTCGCATACGTTGGACGTGTTATCAGGAGGGACCAGTCCCTGGAGAAGGACATCATGCTTGGTAAAGTAGAGGGTCAGTGAAAAACAGGAGGACCCTCAAAGAGATGTATTGACACAGTGGTTGCAACAATGCGCTCAAGCAAAAGTACGATTGCGAGGATGGCACAGAACCGGACAGTGTTTCATTCCATTGTACTTAGGGTTACTACGAGTGGGACCTGACTCAATGGCACCTAACAACAACAACATCTAGACTTCGAGTCCTGGTGGCACATTTGTTGAGAGCTACGGCTGCTAACCAATATGTGGGCAGTTTGAATCCACTAGCCTCTCTTTGGAAACCCTATGGGGCATTTCTACTCTGTGCTATGTGTCATTATGAGTCTGAACTACTCAATGGCAATGGGCCTTGTTTTAGTTTTCTTTTTTTTTTTTAGTCAGGCTTAGTGTCCAGAAGTATTGTAGAGGCTCTATATTATCACTTTTCTTACCATTTCCAGGTGTTCATGAGAAATTATTGGTAAAGCTCATTGTTGGTGCTTTATAGGCAGGCATTTAAGACTGCTCATGACTGTGCTTGGTCTTTATTTTCTGTTTCAGTGTCTGCTCTTATTGAAGTCTCCACTCTTACACATGTTCACCTATGACTCCCTCCTATTGTGTTCATTTGTTTATGTGTTTACACTTACCGGAATGTAGATCTTTCTTCTGTTTACCTAAAGGAGGTTATCTTACCCTCCTTCAAAGTTCAAATCAAATTGTAATTGTCTGATGAAACATATTGTCTCTGATTTCTTTCTGGGGAGAGTGAGTTCTAAAGTCCTCTGACACATTTTTTTCCCCTTTACTTTGAATAGTCTTCGTTTTCAGCATAGTCAAGTCAGAAAAGTTCTCCCAAATGTAACATAAATTTCCTAAACACAAAATAGCCCACTTTCCTATGACCCACAGCCCAGAGTCTTGCTCATAGCAAATGCTCATATATCCTGACCTGACTTCTTGAAGATTCCAACCTTGACTTGGTGAAGTTCTCCATATTACACACCAAAAGTTTGTCCTGGAGGATGCTTAATGTATGAGTTTGCTTTCGGATCAGGCTGTAGTGACAAATAATTTCCAAATCTCATTGACTTTCAATAAAGGCATATTTCTTATTAATGGTTATTATAGATTGAATTTTGTCCTCCCACAATATGTGTTGGAATCCTAACCCCTTTATACCAATGGATGTAATCCTGTTAGGATTTTCTTTGCTATATTAATTAGATTACACCTGAGTAGAGTGGGTTCTATAGCTAATCACTTCTGAGTTATAAAAATAACAGATCAGCCACAGAAGCATGAACACACAGGAGAAGATAGATATCGTATAAGGATTGTCCTCAAGCCAAGGAACAAAGGAACACCCAGGAATACCTACAAGGAAGGAATTGACATGGCTGACACCTTGATTTGGAATTTTAGCCTCCAGAACTATGAGAAAATAAATTTCTGTTCTTTAAAGCCATCCACATGTGACTTTTCTGTTATAGCAGCACTAGGTGAATAATACCTAGTACTTGTTGGTTACAAGGGCTGTTGTGGTCACAGGTCAGTTGAGGCCCTTGTGTATTCTTCATTCAAAAATCCAGGCTGAAACAGGAAGAAGGGCACTTGTACAGTCTGCCTCCTTTTGTACTCATAATGCTATTCTGCTTGTTCTCTGGTTGTTTCTGGAATTTCCAACGTTGATCTTCACTTCTCCAGTCTTATGTACCCAGCCCTTCTAGGTCAATACTCATACTGGCTGTTTTTATTAATTGTTGATATTTGACTCCATTTTTAGATTCAGATTTTCCCTCTCCATATGGATTTATTTCTGCTAGATGACTACAGTTAAAGTTCTCTGTTCTTGGCCTGGCCCTGGAGTTTTTCCTACCTGTATACTAAACAGTTTATAAATAACTATTATGTAAACCTCAAACAGTGTTCAATAAAGATCTATTAAATCATCATGATTTTTTAACCAGTGGCATTAATTTTGATTCTGGATCCATTGCCCTGAGTCTCAAGGACCCATCTTTACCTTTGAGCACTATGCTTAGAGCACCTGCTTTTGGCAAGGGTTGCCGCTGACAGTGTTGAGTTTAGAAATTGTGAAGTTCTAATGGAACCCAGGGAGTCCCTGAGTGGTGGAAATGGTTAACACATTCAGCTGCTAACTGAAATGTTGGAGGCTGCAGTCCACCCAGAGGAAACTCAGAAAAAAGGCCTGGTGGTCTGCTTCAGAAAAATCAGCCACTGAAAATGCTACAGAGCATAGTTCTACTCTGACATGCATGGGGTCACAATGAATTGGAGTTGACTCAACAGCAACTGGTTTAACTGAACCAAACTAAGAGAAAAAAGTTTAGCTCCACCACTGCTCTGGAAGTTTCCTCTCTACTCACAGAAGTTGAGAGGAAAAAAAAGAATATATATTCTATACACCATAACCAAAAAAAAACAAACCCGTTGCTGTCAAGTCAATTCCGACTCGTAGCACCCTATAGCTCTTTTAAAATGTTGTCTTGACCAAGCTGTAAATTCTGGCCAAAGTGACTTTCAGCAATTCACAGTCGTGAAGAAAAACTCTGAGAGCTAAGCAAAGTTCCTACTAGAGTGCTAGAGTTTAAATTAGGCAAATGTTTTTGCTGTCTGGGTTTTCATTAAGTCTTTCCGCCATTTTAAAATTTTTATAACTTAGGCTATAGGTGCAATAGAAATAATTTGTACTCCTGGTAGTAAAAGAAAGTGAGTATTCATTCCAAAGCTATTATTAGCTTCAGCTTTGTAAGTTACAGGCTTACATTTACATTTCTATAGCTGTTTTTCTTTAGTAACAGGATATAAAGAACAGGACATTGTGTAGTATTGCATTGGATTGATCTTGGTATGTAATTATATATAGTATCAATTTATTTTCTTTTAAATACCATATTCTGACATTCTACAAATGGATGTATTATAGCTTAAAAGCAATTAAGGATTTCATCAATAGCTAAGCTTTGGACATACAGTGGTAAGGAAAGAGAAATTCTGTTTTCTGGAAGCTTACAGCACATTGGGAAAGTCAGCCAGTAAAAACGTGATCTCAAAACAAATATAAAATACAAAATTTTGATAAATTTTCAAAGGAACGAAAAGTAGTTCTGTGAAAGTATGTGTCTTAGTTATCTAGTGCTGCTACAACAGAAATACCACTAGTGGATGGTTTTAATGAAGAGAAGTTTATTTCCTCATAGTCAAAGTAGGCTAAAAGTCCAAATTCAGGATGTCAGCTCCAGGAGAAATCTTTCTCTCTCTGCTGGCCTTCTCATCAATGTTCCCCCAGACTAGGAGCTTCTCTGCGCAGGGACCCCAGTCCAAAGGACGTGCTCTGCTCCTGGCACTGCTTTCTTGATGGTATGAGGTCCCCTGTCTCACTGCTCACTTCTTTTATATCTCAAGAGGTTGCCTGAGGACACAATCCGGTCTTGTAGATCAGGTCCTGCCTCACTAACACAACTGCCACCCATCCTCCCTCGTTAACATCATAGAGGCAGGTTTACAACATACAGGAAAATCACACAGTAACAAGAATCATGGCCTAGCCAAATTGATACACAAATTTTTGGGGGGACATAATTCAAACCATGACAGTATTCAACAAAGGAACCTCATATAGACTGGGGGTTTTGGGAAATTTCCTTCAGTAAAAAAGTCTCAAGCTAAGTTCTGAAGCACGAATCAAAGCAATACCTGGGATGGGAGTGAGGGAGGCATGTCATTCCAGGCATAGAGAGCAGCATATGAAAATGCCCTGTGGCTAGTGCTTGCTTGGTGAGCTCTAGGGACTTAAAAAAAAGGTCAGCATGACTGAAAAACAGAATGTAGGGTGGGAGGGGAGTAGAGAGTATACATTAAGCTGGAAAGGTGTCTGTAACTAACACAAGCAGGGACTAGAGCCTTCATTGAGAATTCTGGTTTTTATTCTGGGTTCAATAGAAAACCTTTGAAGGATTTTATGCAAGGGTGTAATCAGATCACGTTTACATTTTTATGTTTGCTCTACCTTTAGGGGAGAAAATCTCTGTGAAGTATAGTGACATGGGTCAAGTGAAGAGAGGGAAGGCAGTAAGAGGCTAATGTGGCAGTTTAGGCAGGGCTAAAACATACAGACTAGATGTAGAAAGGAGCAAGTGAATTCAAAAGATATCTTAGAGGCTTATTTCTGCTACTTGTTTTCTTGTATAACTTTGGTTGAGATTTTCAACTTCAAGTTAATTGTTTTTTTTGGCCTAATGGCAGACACTCATACACTCCACTTTGAATCATGATTTACAGTAGATACATAAAGAAAAACTAGATGCAATGTATATAATTAAATGACATTTTGATTTTAATAATGTTAATAATTGTGATAGTTAAAATGCACTTTATCTTTTCTTTGGTTGAATACAGATAATAAACTTTAAAAGAGTGCTTCACTTACAAGGAATAGCAACAGTATAATAAAATTTACAAATACATCATTAACCAACCAGTGTCATATTATGGATAATTTACCTCCATATATTTTTTTTTTTTCTTGTTATTTGTATTTCAAACAGTGTCTGTAGGGAAAAGGAAGGAAAAGCCTTCATTATCATTTTAATCAATTGTAGGCAAAGATGAATGGAAGCTTCTCTGCTAAATAATAAAAAGATTAGGATTCTCAGAATGGAAAAAA
The DNA here is from genome assembly GCA_030035585.1 of Dugong dugon. Taxonomy (NCBI): domain Eukaryota; kingdom Metazoa; phylum Chordata; class Mammalia; order Sirenia; family Dugongidae; genus Dugong; species Dugong dugon. Next base: position 47,474,025 of record CM057480.1, on the reverse strand, counting down.
ATAGGAAATGCAAAATAAGTGGTTATATATGTGTACTTAGAGGATTCAAAGGAAGAAAATATGTATAGGTGCCGGGAATGCTAAGTTGGGTAACTTGGGTTGATGAATCACAAGTTAAGATATATTTAAATAAGAGATATGCTTAAATGTTCTTTGGGAGAAATAAAGTCCATTAAGACTGCCAAGTTACAAAGGCCAAGCTGCACTCCTCATAGCAAAGAGCTCCATAGAATGCAATATGAATGGTGCCTTCTGGATTGGTGCAATGCTGCAACCCTGCAGCATTCTATGCATGATAAATTGAGTTTAGAGCATTGCCAGTAAGACAAATATAATGTTTATAGATGTAAGAATTTGCCCCAAAAGAGGCTAAGGGGAAATCTCTGGAACCACTGCCTCTGGGAATCAGAATGTCCCATCTTACTTTCCAACCGGAAAGTTGTGGTGTTGAGTTAATGACTAACTTGCTGCCTGCGTTTAGGGTCAAGGCTCTGTGAGCTAAAGAATCTGACGAGCTCCAACTTCGTCTTGTAAGAAAGGCTTGGAAGATATTCAAAAAGAAAGATACTATGTCAGTGTGAAAAGAAATTTCTGTGCTTTTTTTTTTTTTTTTTTACATCATCATATTGATAGATTGATCTGCACTAAACAAATTCTTTGTGCCAGTGTGGTAGATATATCCTGGAGCAGATAGATGATTTCAAAATTCAAAATTCAATTGCTTGACAACAGATACAGCAAGTAGCTTATATGAGTGAAATTGTGTATGCCCCTTCCAAGCAATGAATAATTTTTCTATCAAAACAACTTTAATTTAGAGTATGTAAGTTTTAAATATATCAAAAGGCATTGGTTATATACTTTAATTCTTGACATCTTCTCTTACTATGGATCTGGAAAGGAATGATTTTGCTATATTTTTCAACTAATTAAAAATTTATTTAACTTATTTTTATCATGATGTAGATTTAAGCTTCAGCCATTTAAGAATATTGAAGCACAGTTAATGAGACAGGTCTCAAAGTTCAGAGTTGAAGGGGACGTTCTGACGATCTAGACCTGTACTGTCCAAAACAGTAGTCACTACTACATGTGGCTATCAAGTACTTGAATTGTGGCTAACCCAATTTGACATGTGCTATAAGTGTAAAATACTCATCAAGATTTAGTGTGGAAAAAAAAAAGAATGGAAAATATCTAAATAATAATATTTATGTTGATTACCTGTGGAAATGATAACATTTTGGGTATATTGGGTTAAATAAATAAATTGTATTATTAAAATTAATTTTACCTGTTATTTTTTTAATTTTTTAAATGTGAATTCTAGAAAGTTTAAGGTTATATAGATGGTTCCCATTATATTTCTATTGAAGATCACTGCTCTAGATCAATCTTCACAAGTTAGGAAACCAACTACTAATCAATTGTTGTTAGGTGTCATAGAGTCAGTAGCGACCCTATGTACAACAGAACCAATCACTACCTGGTCCTGAGCCATCCTCACAGTTGTTGTTATGCTTGAGCCCATTGTTGTAGCCATTGTGTCAGTACATCTCAATGAAGGTCTTCCTCTTTTTCATTGACTGTCAACTTTATCAATCATGATGTCCTTCTCCAGGGACTGGTCTCTCCTGTTAACATGTTCAAAGTATGTGAGACAAAGTCTCGCCGTCATAGCTTCTAAGGAGTGTTCTGATTGTAACTTCTTCCAAGATAGATTTGTTGTTCTTCTAGCAATCCATAGTATATTCAATATTCTTAACCAACACCATAGTAGAAAGGCATCAATTCTTCTTCAGTCTTCTTTATTCATTGTCCATCTTTTGCGTGCATATTAGGTGATTGAAAACACCATGGCTTGGGTCAGGCACACCTGAGTCCTCAAAATGACATCTTTGCTTTTCAACACTTTACAGAGGTTTGGCAGTAGATTTGCTCAATGCAGTATGTCATTTGATTTCTTCACTGCTGCTTCCACGGGCATTGATTGTGGATCCAAGTAAAATGAAATCCTTGACAACTTCAATGTTTTCTCCGTTTATCATGATGTTGCTTATTGGTCCAGTTGTGAGGATTTTTGTTTTCTTTATGTTGAGGTATAATCCATACTGAAGGCTGTTGTCTTTTATCTTCACCAGTAAGTGCTTCGAGTCCTCTTCACTTTCAGCAAGGAAAGTTGTGTCATCTGCATATTGAAGGTTGTTAATGAGTCTTCCTCTAATCCTGATGTCCTGTTCCTCTTCATATAGCCCAGCTTCTCAGATTATTTGCTCAGCATACAGACTGAACAAGTATGGTGAAAGAATACACCCCAGGTTCACACCTTTCCTGACTTTAAACCAGGAAGTATCCCCTTGTGTTTGAAAGACTACCTCTTCATCTATGCACAGGCTTCTCATGAGCACAATTAAGTGTTCTGGAATTCCTATTCTTCACAACGTTATCCATAATTTGTTATGATCCACACGTTGAATGCTTTTGCATAGTCAATAAAACACAGGTAAACATCTTTCTGGTATTCTCTGCTTTCAGCCAAGATCCATTTGACATCAGCAATGATAACCCTTGTTCCACATCCTCTTCTGAATCCGGCTTGAATTTCTGACAGTTCACTGTCGATGTACTGTTGCAACTGCTTTTGAATGATCTTCAAAATTTTGCTTGTGTGTGATATTAATGATATTGTTTAATAATTTACACATTCGGGTGGATCGCATTTCTTTTCAATGGGCACAAATATGGGTCTCCTCTAGGAGGTTGGCCAGGTAATTGTCTTCCAAATTTCTTGCAAAAGACAAGTGAGCACTTCCTGTGCTGTGTCCATTTGTTGAAACATCTCAGCTGGTATTCCATCAATTCCTGGTGCCTTGTTTTTCGCCAATGCCTTCAGTGCAACTTGGACTTCTTCCTTTAGTATCATTGTTTCTTGATTATATACTACTTCTTGAAATGGTTGTACAACGACCAATTCTTTTTGGTACAGTGACTCTGTGTATTCTTCCTTCCATCTTCTTTTGATGTTTCCTGCATCATTTAATATTTTGCCAATAGAATCCTTCAAAACTGTAACTTGAGACTTTAATTTTTTCTTCAGTTCTTTCAGCTTCAGAAATGCTGAGCGTGTTCTTCCCTTTTGGCTTTCTAACTCCAGGTCTTTGCACATTTCATTATAATAATTTACTTTGTCTTCTCGAGCTGCCCTTTGAAATCTTCTGTTCAGCTCTCTTACTTCATCATTTCTTCCTTTCACTTTAGCTATTCTAAGTTCGAGACAAGTTTCAGAGTCTCTTCTGACATCCGTTTTGTCTTTTATTTCTTTCCTGTCTTTTTAATGACCTCTTGCTTTCTGCATGTATGATGTCCTTGATGTCATTCCACAACTCATCTGGTCTTAGGCCACTAGTGTTCAATGCGTCAAACTTATTCTTGAGACGGTCTCTAAATTCAGGTGGGATGTACTCAGTGTTGTATTTTGGCTCTCATGGAATTGCTCTAATTTTCTTCAGTTTCAAATTGAACTTGCGTATGAACAATTGATGGTCTGTTCTGCAGTCGGCCCAGCCTTGTTATGACTGATGATTTTGAACTTTTCCATCATCTCTTTCCACAGATGTAGTTAATATGATTCTTGTGTATTCCATCTGGTGAGGTCCACATGCATATTCACTGTTTATGTTGTTGAAAACAGGTATTTGCAATGAAGATGTCATTGGTCTTATAAAATTTTATCCTGTGATCACTGGCACCATTTCTATCACCAAGCCCATATTTTCCAGCTACCAATCCTTCTTTTTTATTTCCAACTTTTGCATTCCAATCACAGTAATTATTAATGCATCTTGATTGCATGTTTGATCAATTTCATACTGCAGAAGTTGGTAAAAGTCTTCAGTTTCTTCATCTTTGGCCTTAGTAGTTGGTACCTAAATTTGAATAATAGTTATATTAACTGGTTATCCTTGTAGGTGTATGGATATTATCCTATCACTGACATCATTGTACTTCAGGATAGATCTTGAAATGTTCTTTTTGACTGTGAATGTAATGCTATTCCTCTTCAGTTTGTCATTCCTGGCATACTAGACCATATGATTGTCCAGTGAAAAATGGTCAGTATCCGTCCATTTCAGTTCACTAATGCCCAGTAATGGACGTTTATGTGTTCCATTTCATTTTTGATGATTTCCAATTTTCCTAGTTTTATACTTTGTACACGCCACGTTCCTATTATTAATGGATGTTTGCAGCTGTTTCTTCTCATTGTGAATCGTGCCACATCAGCAAATGAAGCTCGCAAAAGCTTGACTCCATTCATGTCATTAAGGGTGACTCTACTTTGAGGAAGCAGCTCTTGTCCAGTCATATTTTGAGTGCCTTCTAACCTGATGGGCTCATCTTCTGCCACTATACCAGACAATGTTTCACTGCTATTCACAAGGTTTTCACTGGCTAATTTTTTTATAAGTAGACTGCCAGGTCCATCTTCCTAGTCTGTCTTAATCTGGAAGCACAGCTGAAACCTGTCCACCATGGGTGGTGACTCTGCTGGTATTTGTAGTACCAGTGGCATAGCTTCCAGCATCACAGCAACATGTGAGCCACCATAGTTAAGACAAACTGACAGACACGTGGGGACTAATCAACTAGATCCCCTAATTTCCAGTCCAGTGATATTTGTACTGAACTGCATTTGTGAAAAACTTCAGTATGTTAGGTATACATTACATTATTTGACTTTTGTAGCAACCCAATGAGGAATAGAGATCTGGAATTATAAGCTCCATTTTGCAGAAGAGGCACAGAAGTTTAAGTAAATTGCTGAATGTAATATGCCTAAATTAGAAGACTTAGGTCTGGACCTAATCTCTGATGACTCATAACTCATGTAGTTTATTGTTGTTGTGTTGTTAGGTGTCTTCAAGTCAATTCCAACTCATAGCAACCTCAAGTGACAGAGAACTGCCTCATACTGTCTCGTAGGCTATAATTTTTAAGGAAGCAGTTTTTGGGTTTCTCCCACAGAGCCTCTGTGTGGGTTTGAACCACCAACATTTCAGTTAGCAACCAAGCACTTAACCATTGTGCCACCATGGTTTCTTATATAGTTTATTACAACTAGTTATTATGAGTGCAGGGATCACTGTAGGAGGAAGAGCTAGTCTTGTTTATTTCAACCTGTAATAGATGACGAATGAGTGAGAGAGCATCCAGTAATACTTTAAAGTCCCTATGTTATTTTTCACAGTCACTATCAGTCATTTTTTGATATAAGAACTAGCAGACTTGAAAAAACACATATCTAGAGTGTAACAAATTATTTGATAAAACTTCTAAAATATATTTGAAGATAACAGTAAAATGCAGATTTATTTAATAAATCTGAATTTCTGACCTCTGTTTAAATGTTGGAATATATAGTAATATTGGACTAGCCTAATTATGTGATCGATTGCTTGGAATTGACTGACAGATTCTCTGTATGTACAATCTAGTTTGACACCCTCCCCACTACTCTCTACTGTATTAGAAGCATTCTGCTTCATTATCTGCTTGATCCTATACGTGTTTGGGTTTGTGATCTCTGTTCTTAATGCTCTTAAAGGCACCCTCTAATTCCAAAAGTCTATATATCTGTGATCAGTAATTATCTAATTGGCTGTCAAGCCTCATAATTGAAAACTATCCAATGGCTAGTCAAATATTATGATTTTTTCCCATCATGCATATACCCGAACGTGCTTTCTCCAGCTTCAAATTTATTATCCCTATGAGTTTGCAGAATTCTTTACACTTATTTTCAAGTTTATTAATGCTATTTATACTCTTCCTCTGATGCACCATTTTCAATATATTTCATTCTGCTTAACAATACACAGTTCCCTATTGACCATTTTATAAAAGTGGTGTGTATTAGCTTGGCTTCCAAGGCTCTGCATCAATAGTCCACCAGACATTGTTCTTCCTTGCTTTCCCCTTAAACTTCAACACAAAGATTCAAGGGTAGCTTTTACGAATTGAATTGTGATTCCCAAAAAGATATACTAAAGTCTTAGTTCCTGATACTTGTGAACATGACCTTGGAAATAAAGTCTTTGAAGGTGTTATCAGTTAACATAGGGTAAGGTGGGCCCTAAACCAATCTGAGTAATGAGAAAGAAAAAGGAGAAGAGAGGTGGGGCCAAGATGGCAGAGTAGTCAGACACTTCCTGTCATCCCTCTTACAATAAAGACCCCCAAAAACAAAGGAATCGATCATATATGACAATATAGGAGCCCTGAACATCAAAGACAAAGCTAAGGAATCAGATTGAGCTGCAGGGGAGAGAGAGAAGGTTCAGAAGCAGCAAGGAGTTGCCAGACCTGACCAGGTGGGAACTGGCACTCTGCAGGCTGGATTGACTGCACATGCGGTGAGGTAAGCAGCGGCTCTTGGGACACGTTTTCCATATCAGGAGAGACTGAGCAGCAGAGGTTGGGCTCAAACCTCCAGAACTAGAGAGAAATGGTGCTCAATCTGCCAAAGATAAGTATAAGGGTCTAAACTACAGCGCAGATCAAAAAAAAAAAAAAAAAAAAACTTCTTTTGGGAAGTACTTCTCTCCCAATTACCTGCTCCCTCCCTGCTCTGCTCTGGGTCCTAGTCTGGCTTCAGAGATTGCTGAGCTCTGTGGGCTGGAAGTACTACCCATAGCAGGCCCTGAGCCATTCTCCCAACTTTGAAGAGGGAACAAATTAACAAACAGGAAAAAATAATCTGCAGACTCCCCTAAGCCAGGAAATCAGGACAGCCACAGTCCCTAAGCCTAGGCACAAGCATAAGGAGTCCACAGAATTTGACTGCCTTTCACCTCTGCATAGATCTGTGTGGGCACATTTAAGTAGCGTAGGCCCTCATCAGCAGAGTATATCAGGGTATATACCTGAAGCCTGTTTTCCTCTGTATCTTCTATAAAGGAGAGTGACAGATTTGTGGCATTTGACACCGCCCTGCCCATTAAGCAGGATCCTCACCTACACACATCAGGGGCCTGAGGAGAGGCGGCTGTACCCACCCCACTGAACTACCTTTGACGGGTCCAAGAATAAGTGGTGACTCCAAGTCCTTACAGCCAACAGCATTGAGTGCCTATAGTCTGGCTGCAAAACCCACCTATCTATGCCCTTTAGGGAACAAAGACACACTTTCCACCTGGACACTCAGAGGGCAGCAGTCAGCCCCCTGCCTTGATCAGTGCATGACCCACTACTACAACAAGGTATCTAGGCCTACTCCAATCACACCTGCCTTTCTAGGACTATAGGTGAGAGCCTGCACCATACACTCAGTGACTGACTACCTGGACACCTGAGCTGAATCTGCACAAGAAAAGTAAATGGACACTTGGGCTCACGTATGTAGTAACAGCTCTAGCCTCTTGGAAACAGAATGTGAGAGCTTCAAAGATGCCAATAATCAAAGTAGCTCACATGATCAGCCTATGTGGGCTTATCAAAACAAAATAAAACAAGAAGCTAGCACACAGTAAGCAAACATAAAATAAATAAATATAACTTATAACTTACTGATGGCTTGGAGACAACAGTCATGATGGCTTCAGCAAGTCACCAAAACAAAGAACCTAAAAACCTTCTTGAGGAAGAGAACTTCTTGGAATTACCAGAGGTAGAATTCAAAAGGCTAATATACAGAACTCTTCAAGAAATCAGGAAGGAGATCAAGCAAAATGCAGAAAAATCCAGGGAATATACTGACAAAGCAATAAAGGAATTTAAGAAGGTTATTGAAGAGCATAATGATGAATTTAACAGGTTGCAAGAATCCATAGAGAGACAGCAAACAGAAATTCAAAAGATTAACAATAAAATTTCAGAAATAGACAACTCAATAGAAAGTCATAGGAGCAGAAATGAAGCAATGGAAATCAGAATTAGTGAGACTGAAAATAAAACACTTGACAAATTATTTGAGGAAAAAGCAGATAAAAAAATTTTAAAAAAGGAGAAACCTTAAGAATTATGTTGGACTCTATCAAGAGGAATAATCTACAAGTGATTGGACTATCAGAACAGGGGAGAATATCAGAGAATACAGAGGGAATTGTTGAAGATTTGTTGGCAGAAAACTTCCATGATATCCTGAAAGATGAGAAGATATCTATCCAAGATGCTCATTGAACCCCACATAAGGTAGATCCCAAGAGAAAAGTCAGCAAGACATATAATAATCAAACTTGCCAAAACCAAAAATAAAGAGAGAATTTTAAGAGGAGCTAGGGATAAATGAAAAGTCACCTACAGAGGAGAGTCAATAAGACTCAGCTCAGACTACTCAGCAGAAATCATGCAGGCAAGAATGCAATGGAATGACATATATAAAGCCTTAAAGGAAAAACAACTGCCAGCCAAAAATTATACATCCAGCAAAACTGTCTCTCAAATATGATGGTGAAATTAGGTGATTTCCAGATAAAAAGAAGTTAAGGGAATTTGTAAAAATGAAGCTAAAATTAAAAGAAATATTAAAGGGAGTCCTTCAGTTAGAGAACTAATGATATAAGACAACAACCAAGACTAGAACACAGGACAGAACAACCAGTTATCAACCCAGATATGGAAGCCAAAAAAACAAGTGAAAGCTAAAGGACTAAAAAATAAGGAAACAGAGATGTCAATATGTAAAAGATGACAATGTCAAAAAAAAAAAAAGGGACTACATAGTGTACTCATAGAACTTCTACATGGAGAGGAAATTAAGGAAATATCAAGAAATAAAAGACAGGTTTAAACTTAGAAAAATAAAGGTAAATTTTAAGATAACTGCAAAGGAAACTAACAAATCTACCTATCAAAATAAAAAGGAACAAAAACATAAAGACTCAGCAAACACAAAATCAACAATAATGAAAAAAGATGAAAAGAAAATACATAAAGTAAAATGATGACAGCACTAAACTCATACTGTTCAATAATTACACTGAATGTAAATGAACTAAATGCACCAATAAAGAGACAGAGTGGCAGAATGGATTAAAAAATACAATCCATCTATATGCTGCCTAGAAGAGACACCTTAGACTTAAAGACACAAACAAACTAAAACTCAAAGGATGGGAAAAATATATCAAGTAAACAACACTCAAGAAAGAGCAAGAGTGGCAATATTAATCTCTGACAAAAAAGACTTTAAAACAAAATCCACCACAAATGATAAGGAAGGACACTATATAATGATTAAAGGGTCAATATACCAGGAGGATACAACCATAATAAATATTTACACACCCAATGACAGGGTTCTAAAATACATAAAACAAATTCTAACAGCATTGAAAAGAGAAATAGACAGCTCCACAATAATAGTAGGAGACTTCAATAAAGACACAGAAGATCTAAATGCCACAATCAACCAACTTGATCTCAAAGACATATACAGAATACTCTACCCAACAGCAGCCAAGTATACGTTCTTTTCCAACACACATGGAACATTCTCCAGAATAGACCACATATTAGGCCATAAAGCAAGCCTTAAAAGAATCCAAAACATTGACATTACAAAGCATCTTTTCTGAACATAAAGCTGTAAAAGTAGAAATCAATAACAGGAAAAGCCAGGGGAAAAAAATCAAATAAATGGAAACTGAACAACACCTTACTCAAAAACTACTGGGTTATAGAAGACATTAAGCATGGAATAAAGAAATTCACAGAATCACATGAGAATGAAAACACATCCTGCCAGAACCTTTGAGACACAGCAAAATCAGTGCTCAGGGGTTGATTTATAGCAATAAATGCACACATTCAAAAAGAAGAAAGGGCTAAAATCAAAACACTAACCTCACAACTTGAACAAGTAGACAGAGAACAGCAAAAGAAGCCCTCTGGGGTGAGAAGAAGGGAAATAATAAAATTAAAGCAGAATTAAATGAAACACAGAATAGAAAAACAGTTGAAAGAGTTAACAAGGCCAAAATCTGGTTCTTTGAAAAGATTAACAAAATCGATAAACCTTTGGCCAAAATGATAAAATAAAAACAGGAGAGGAAGCAAATAACTCAAATAAGAAATGAAATGGGCAATTATCACAACAGACGTAACTGAAATTAAAAGAATCACAGAATACTGTGAAAAATTGTACTTCAACAAATTTGAAAACCTAGAGGAAGTGGACAAATTTCTAGAAACTCACTACCTACCTAAAATAACACAAACAGAGGTAGAACAACTAAATAAACCTATAAAAAAAGAAGAGATTGAAAAGGTAATTTAAAAACTCCCAACAAAAAAAAGACCTGCCCCTGACGTTTTCACTGGAGAATTCTAGCAAACTTTCATAGAAGAGTTAACACCACTACTACTAAAGGTATTTCAGAGCATAGAAAAGGGTGGAATACTCTCAAACTCATTCTATGAAGCCAGCATCACCCTGATACCAAAATCAGGTAAAGACACCACAAAAAAAAGAAAATTACAGACAAATATCCCTCATGAACTTTGATCCAAAAATCTTAAACAAAATTCTAGCCAATAAACATTCTCCCTGAGAAGAGGAACAAGACAAGGATGCCCTTTATCACCACTTCTATTTAACATTGTGCTGCAAGTTCTAGCTAGAGCATTAAGGCATGAAAAAGAAATAAAGCACATCCAAATTGGTAATGAAGAAGTTAAACTGTCCCTGTTTGCAGATGACATGATATATACATAGAAAACCCAGAAGACTCTGCAAGAAAACTATTGGAACTAATAGAAAGATTCAGCAGAGTAGCAGAATAGAAGATAAACATACAAAAATTAGTTGGATTCCTATTCACCAGTAAAGGAATGATGAAAAGGAAATCAGGAAAATAATACCATTTATAATAGCCCCTAGGGAAAAAAAACCAAAAACTTAGGAATAAATCTAACCAGGGATGTGAAAGACCTATACAAATAAAACTACAAAACACTACTGCAAGAAACCTAAAGGGATCTGCAGAAATGGAAAAACATACCATGCTCATGGATAGGTAGACTCAACATAGTGAAAATAACAATTCCATCCAAAGCAACTTACAAATACAACGCAATCCCGATTAAATATCAACAACACTCTTTAAAGAGTTGGGAAAACTAATCATTAACTTTATATGGAAAGGAAAGAAGCTCTGGATAAGTAAAGTACTACTGAAGAAGAAGAATAAGGTAGGAGAACTCACACTACCTGACCTCAGAACCTACTGTACAGCTACGGTAGTCAAAACAGCCTGGTACTGGTACAACAAAAGATACATTGAAAATGGAACAGAATTGAGAACCCAGATGTAAATCCCTCTACCTACAGTCACCTGATCTTTGACAAAGACCCAAAGTCCATCAAATGGAGAAAAGAGTCTTTTTAACAAATGGTGTGGCAAAACTGCATGTCCATCTGCAAAAAAATGAAACAGGACCCATACCTCACACCATACACAAAAACTAATTCAAAATGGATGAAAGACCTAATTCAAAATGGATAAAGCCAAAAACTATTAAGTTCAGAGAAGAAAAAATAGGATCAATGCTAGAGGCCCTAATACACGGCATTAACAGGATACAAACCATAATCAACATTACAGAAACTCCAGAAGATAAGCTAGATAACTGGGATCTTCAAAAAAATCAAACACCTATGCTCATCAAAAGACTTCACCAAGAGAGTAAAAAGAGAACATACAGACTGGAAAAAATTTTTGGACATTACAAGACAGACAAAGGTCTAATCTGTATAATCTACAAGAAAATCCAACACCTCTACAACAAAAAGACAAAAAATCCAATTAAAAATGGGCAAAGGAAACGAACAGACACTTCAGGAAAGAAGAGTTTTAAGCGGCCAACAGACACATGAGGAAATGCTCAAGATCACTAGCCAGTAGAGAAATGCAAATTAAAACCACAAGGAGATACCATCTCACTCCAGCATTACTGGCATGGATCAAAAACACTGGAAATAACAAACATTGGAGGGGCTGCGGGGAGAGTGGAACTCTTATGCACTGCTGGTGGTAATGCATAATGACACAACCAATTTTGAAAATGATATGTCACTTCCTCAGAAAGCTATAAATAGAAATACCATATGATCCAACAATCCCACTCCTAGGAATATATCCTAGAGAAATAAGAGCTGTCATACGAATAGAAATATGCACACCCATGTTCATGGCAGCATTGTTCACAATAGCAAAAGGATGGAAACAACCTAGATGCCCATCAACAGATGAATGGATAAACAAACTATGGTACATACACACAAAGGAGTACTACCCAAAGATAAAGAACAATGATGAATCTGTGAAGCATTTCATAAGATGGATAAAACTGGAGGACATTATACTGAGTGAAATAAGTCAATCACAAAACGACAAATATTGTATGAGACCTCTATTTTAAAAACTCATCAAAAAGTTTACACACAAAAAGTAACAATCTTTGTTGGTTACAAGGGATGGGAGGGGTGGGGGGAAATACTCAAAAGACAATCAGTAAGTGGTAACTTCGCTGAAGGGTAAGACAGTACACAATACTGGGGAAGCCAGCACAACTTGTACAAGGAAAGGTCATGTAAGCTCCATAGACACATCCAAACTCCCTGAGGGACTGAATTGCTGGGTGGAGGGCTGTGGGGACCATGGTCTCAGGAACATCTAGCTCAATTGGCATAACACAGTTTATAAAGAAAGTGTTCTACATTCTACCTTGGTGAGTAGCATCTGGGGTCTTAAAAGCTGGTAAGCACCCATCTAAGATAGTTCACTGGTCTCACCCCTTCAGGAGCAAGGAAGGGACAATGAAGAGAACAGGATACAAGGAAAATATTAGTCCGAAGGACTAATGGACCACAGCTACCAAGGCCTCCACCAGACTGAGTTCAGTACAGCTAGATGGTGCTAGGTTACCACCACTGACTGCTCTGATCAGGATCACAAAAGAGGGTTCTGGACAAAGCTGAGAAGGATGTAGAACAAAATTCTAACACACAAAAAAAGACCAGATTTACTGGCCTGACAGAAACTGGAGAAACACCGAGAGTATGGCCCCCGGACACCCTTTTAGCTCAGTGGTGAAGTCACTCCCGAGGTTCATCATTCAGCCAAAGATTGGAAAGGCCCATAAAACAAAATGAGATTAATGAGGCACAGCAGTCCAGTCACAAGGACTATAAGGCAGGAGGGGATAGGAAATCTGGCAATAGGGAACCCAAGGTTGAATAAGGACAGTGCTGACATCTCATGGGGTTGTTAACCATTGTCATAGGGCAGTATGTGTACTAACTGTTTAATGAGAAACTATTTTGTTCTGTAAACCTTCATCTAAAGTAAAAAAAAAAAAAAAACAGAGAATTATCTATGTGAGATCAAACTGAGAAAAACAAATCAAAACTTTTGATGTGAAGTCTACGGGACAATCAGTTGAAGACAATGGTGATGGAATAATTTGGAAAAGGTTAGTGAGAATAGCAGCACAACTCGAAGAACATAATCAATATCACTGAATTGTACATGTAGAAATTTTTGAAATAGTGTTTCTTTGGCTATGTACATTTTCACCAAAAAAAAAAAAAAGTCCTCCAAGTTCGAGAAGTGAGAATGTCGACAAGTCGTGGGGTTGTCAACCAATGTTATAAAATAATATGTGTACTGACAGTTTAAGGAGAAATTATTTGTTCTGTAAACCTTCACATAAAGTACAATAAAAAAAAATTCTAGCCAATAGCATTCAACAACATATCAAAAAAATAATTCACAATGACCAGGTGGGATTCATACCAGGTACATAGGGATTATTCAACATTAGAAAAATAATCAATGTAATCCATCACATAAATAAAATAAAAGACAAGAACCACATGATCATGTCAATTGATGAACAAAAGACATTTGACAAAGTCCAACACTCATTCAAGATTAAAATTCTCAGTGAAATAGGAATAGAAAGGAAATTACTCAACATAATAAATGGCATTTATACAAAGCCAACAACCAACATCATCCTAAATGGAAAAAGTCTGAAAGCATTCCCCTTGATAATGGGAACCAGACAAGGATGCCCTTTATCATCACTCTTACTCAACATTGTGGTGGAGGTCCTAGTAATTAGGCTAGAAAAAGAAATAAAGGGCATCCAAACTGGTAAGGAAGAAATGAAAGTATCCTTAATTGCAGATGATATGATCTTATACACAGAAAACCCGAAAGAATCCACAAGAAAACTACTGGAACTAATAGAACATATCAGCAAAGGATCAGGATACAAGATAAACATACAAAAATCAGTTGGATTCCTCTACACCAAGAAAGACAACTTTGCAGAGGAAATCCCCAATCAATACCATTTACAATAGCCCCCAAGAAGATAAAATATTTAGGAATAAATCGAACCAGAGACATAAAATGAAAACAACAAGACACTACTGCAAGAAACCAAAAGAGACCTACATAAGTGGAAAAACACACTTTACTCATGGATAGGAGTACTCAACATTGTGAAAATGTCAATTCTACCCAAAGCGATCTACAGATACAATGTAAATCCTGATGCAAATTCCAATGACGTTTTTTAATAAGATGGAGAAACAAATCAGCAACTTCATATGGAAAGGGAAGAGGCCTCAAATAGGTAAAGCATTGATCAAGAAGAACAAGGTGCAAGGCCTCACACGACCAGATTTTAGAACCTATTATACTGACAAGGTAGTCAAAACAGTCTGGTACTTGTAAAACAACAGATACGTAGACCAATGGAACAGAACTGAGAATCCAGACATAAATTCATCCACCTATGAGCAGCTGATATTTGACAAAGGCCCAAAGTCCGTTAACTGGGGAAAAGACAGACTCTTTAACAAATGGTACTGGTGTTACTGGATATGCATCTGCAAAGAAAATGAAACAAGAGTTCCGGCAAAATGGCACTCTAGGCAGAAGCACCATGCCGCCTTCCACAGCAAAGATCCGAAAAACTAAGCCGAACAGAGAATACAACAATCCTGAAACCCTAAAACATCAAATGAAGAGATAAAGAACTCAACCAAGCACCAAATGGAGTGAGAAAACTGACAAAGAATGGAGAGCGAGGAGAGATTCATGCAGAGGTCCCCTACGAGCTAATGCAGTGTGGATCCACCATCTTGGACTCCTATCGGTGACCAGCAAACAGGGGGTACGAGAAAACAGCCTCACAGAGCATCCAGCAGGAGACAAAACAACCAGTAATTTGCGATATACGCTTTCCCACTCCCCACCCCTCTTCACCCCAACTCGGCTTCCTCTGCTTCCCGCAGCCATAATCTCTTGATCAGGAAACACCGGCTGCTTGGATTCCACACACCCAAATGGGCGGCTCTCTAATTGCCATTTGTTGGCTGCTGGTGTTGCTTTTTTCCACTTCTTTTGGTTTCATCCTTGCCTCCCGCCACCTCCCCCTCCTTTTGCTCAAGTACCTCGCTCCGTGCGCCATCTTTGCTTCTTCCTGAGGAGCTGCAGAGCGCCAGTAATTTGTGATATATGCTTTCCAACTCTCCACTCTTCTTCACCCACACTCGCCCCCCCTCTGATTCCCGCAGACACAATCTCTTGTCCAGAAACACCAGCCCACACTAGCTGGCTTTCTGAGTGCCATTTGTTGGCTGCTAGTGTTGTTTTTTTTTTTTTTCTGCTTCTTTTGATTTCTTACTTGCTTCTCTTCAACTCCCTCTCCTTTCGCTCGAGTACCTGGCTCCGTGCGCCATCTTTGCTTCTTCCTGGGGGGCTGCAGAGCTCCATTTGAGTGTGGAGCTGCTTCCCGGTCTGGGCTACTATGCTGGTGGGATCCCAGGGTGTTCGTTTGTTTGTTTGTTTTGAATTGTTTGTTTGTTTTCTTTTACTATTCTTGAGTTGGGAGCCCTTTCTGGCCAGGTGGAGGTGCGTGGCAAGGAGACTCCCCTTCGGCTTCCACAGACGTGCAGAGGGATCCCTGAGAGCATTTCTTTTTTTGTTGATGTTTTTCTTTTTTCTGTTTTTTTGGGGGCCTTAATTGTTCTTTTTTTTTTAATTTGTTTTCTTTTCTTTTACCTCTTTTTCCCTTTTTGTCTTTCTTCATTGCTCAGTTTCTCGTCTCTCTATATCTTCCTTCTCTTTCTGTTCCCTGAATACCTGGCGTTGTATACCTCTACGCCTTCTAGCCAGGCTGTACAGCAACACCTGAGAGCGACTTCCCCAGACCTCATAGATACACTGGTGGGATCCCTGGGAACTTTGCGGTTCTTTAAACTTTCTGATTTTTATTTATTCATTCTTTTCTTTTCTTCCTCTTCCCTTTTCTGTTTTTCTCCATTTCGTAGTCTCTCATCTCACCATTCCAATGGCAAGCTCCCCTAGCATTCTTTTTTGTTTCTATGTTTTCGGCTACAATTCCTCTCTCCTCTCTCCCATATCCATCTTAGATCCACACATAATAATCTCCCCCCTGCATCCTGCCTACCTGCATTGTGCGCTTCACATCACATCAACAAGCAGCACAGGCAAGGCCTACTGGAACCTACCCTGCACCAATTACTGACCTGCTCTGGTGGCTGTAGTAAGTGCCACAAACAACCAGTCCCAGTAACTCCTCTTCAGCTAGACCTGCCCTGCCGTACCATATCTGAGTGACTGAACCTGCCAGTTGGAGAAGGAGGTAAAAAGTATTGTGCCCGAAGATGAACAAACAACAAAGAATACACATTCCACCTGCTCAGACATAGTCAATTTTTTTTAAAGTGACGAAACAAATAAATCTACAATCAATAAACGAGAAAAATAACTACTGAATGCCTCCAAAACAGCAAACAATATCAAAACATTTACAAAAACACGACAGGATGGTTCCAGTAGGTGTCCAAAATAAAACACCAGATGACTCTCCTGTGGAAGAAAATGCACTAGAAATACCTAATAGGGAAGTCAAATCTCTAATAGAATTCTCCAAGAGCTGAGGCAAAAAGCTGACAAACATGAGGAAAAAATAGACAAATTCATGGAAAATACAGACAAAAAATTGGAAGAATTCAGGAAAATAATGCAGGAACAAGATGCCAAAATAAATTCACAACTAGAAATTATACAAAGACAACAATTAGAAATCCAAAAGATAAACAGCAAGATTTCAGAAATGGATGGTGTCATAGAAGGGCTGAGAAGCAGATTTGAAATGGTGGAAGACAAGATCAGTGGAATTGAAGACAAAGACTTGGATACAACCCTGTTTCAGGAAAACTGAGAAAACAGAACAAAGAAAACTGAAGAGATCCTAAGAGTTATGTGGGACAAAATCAAAAGCAACAATTTTCAAGTGATTGGAACTCCAGAACAGGGGGAGAAAACACAAAACACAGAGAGGATCATTGAGGAATTGCTGACAGAAAACTTCCACAATATCATGAAAGATGAAAACATGGCCATCCAAGAAGCTCAACGAACCCCATATAGAAGAGATCCCAAAAGAAAATCACCAAGGCATATCATATTCACACTCGCCAAAACCAAAGACAAACAAAGAATCCTGAGAGCAGCTCTTGACAAACAAGAAGTCACATACACAGGAGAAACAATAAGACTAAGTTCAGATTATTCAGAGAAACCATGCAGGCAAGAAGGCAATGGGATGACATGTATAAAATCTTGAAAGAAAAATTATTGCCAGCCAAGAATTATATATCCTGCAAAACTCTTGTTCAAATTTGATGGTGAAATTAGGTCATTTCCAGATAAACAGAAACTAAGGGAATATGTAAAAGTCAAACCAAATTTACAAGAATTAGTAAAGGGAGTTCTTCGCTCTGAGGACAAACAGCTTCAGCTCACAGGCAGAACCTAGGACACAGGATCATACAAGCCAGATACCGATCTAGGAAATGAACTCTCGAGGACTATCCAAAACCAAAAGAAATACAACAGGGAATCAGAGCAGTTAATCAATAAATGACAACAACATCAAAACAATAAAAGAGGGAATAAACAGCATAGGTATAGAACCTTCTAACGGAGAGGAAGGCAAGGCGATACCAAGTAATGGTAGACTGCTTCAAACTTAGAAAGATAAGGGTAAAACTCATGGTAACCACAAAGAAAGTTAACAAACATACTCAAAAAAAAAAAGAGGAGAAACATAAAGTCTCAGCAAAAACAAAACCTACAAAAACAAAAGAAATGAAAAAATATCCACAAAGTCACTCAGCACAAAAGAGTAAGAAGAACAAAGAAAACTTCAGCACCACAAAAAAAAAGCTCTACAAAATGACAGCAACAAACTCACATCTATCAATAATTACACTGAATGTAAATGGACTCATTGCATCCATAAACAGATGGAGAGTGACAAAATGGATAAGAAAACAGGATCCATCTATATGCTGTCTACAAGAGACACACCTTAGAAACAAAGATGTGAATTTATTAAAAGTCAAATGTTGGAAAAAATTATATCAAGCTAACAACTACCAAAAAAGAGCAGGAGTGGCAATTCTAATGTCAGATAAAATAGACTTTAAAACAAAATCTACCCTAAAAGAGAAAGAAGTACACTATATAATGATTAAGGGGATGATCATTCACGAAGACATAACCATAATAAACATCTACGCACCCAATTACACAGCTCCAAAATACATAAAACAAACTCTAACAACACTGAAAAGACAAATTGACAGTTCCACAGTAATAGTAGGAGACTTCAACACACCACTCTCAGTAAAAGATAGAATAAGTAAGAAGAAAATCAGCACAGATACAGAAGACCTAAACGGCACTGTCAGCCAACTTGACCTCATAGACGTATATAGAACACTCTATCCAACTGCTGCAAAGTACACATTCTTTTCCAATGCACATGGAACGTTCTCCAGAATAGGCCACTTCTTAGGCCACAGAGCAATCCTCAACAAGATCCAAAATGTTGAGATGATACAAAGTGTCTTCTATGACCACAATGCCATCAAGGTAGAAATTAACAAAAGAAAGAGCAAGGAAAAAAAAATCAATTATGTGGAAACTGACTAAAACCATGCTTACAAACCACTGGGTAATGGAAGAAATCAGAGATGGAATCAAAAGATTCCTAAAATCAAATGAGATTGAAAACACATCACACAAAAACCTTTGGGACACAGCAAAGGCAATGCCCAGAAGACAACTTATAGCAATAGATGCACACATCAAAAAAGAAGAAAGGGACAAAATCAAAACATTAGCCACACAACTCAAACAAATAGAAAGAGAACAGCAAAAAAAGCCCACATCGAAAAGAAGAAAGGATATAATAAAGATCAGAGCAGAAATAAATGAAATAGAGAACAGAAAAACAATAGAAAGAATCAACAAAACTAAAAGCTGGTTCTCTGAAAGAATCAACAAAATCGAAAACCACCGGCCAGACTGACAAAAGAAAAACAGGATAGAACGCAAACAACCCAAATAAGAAATGAAACGGGGGACATTACAACAGACCCAACTGAAATAAAAAGGATTATAACAGAATATTATGAAAAACTATACTCCAACAAATTTGAAAACCTAGAGTAAATTGATAAATTTCTAGAAACACATGGCCTACCCAACCTGCAACAAAGTGATGTTGAAAATCTGAACAGACCCATAACAAGAGAAGAGATTGAAAAGGTAATAAAAAAACTCCCAACCAAAAAAAGCCCTGGCCCAGATGACTTCACTGGAGAATTCTACAAAACATTTAGAGAAGAGCTTGTACCAGTATTACTCAAGCTATTTCAGAGCATAGAAGAGGAAGCAGAACTTCCAAATTCATTCTATGAAGCCAGCATAACACTGATACCAAAACCAGGTAAAGACATCACAAAAAAAAAAAAGAAAATTAAAGACCAATATCTCTCCTGAATATAGATGCAAAAGTTCTGAACAAAATTCTAGGCAATAGAATTCAGCATCATATCAACAAAATAATACATCAAGACCGAGTAGGATTCATACCAGGTATGAAAGGATGGTTCAACATTAGAAAATCAATCAACGTAATCCACCACATAAAATTAAGGAAAGAAAAGAATCAGATGATCATCTCAATTGATGCAGAAAAGGCATTTGACAAAGTCCAACACCCATTCCTGACAAAAACTCTCAATAAAATAGGTATAGAAGGGAAATTTCACAACATAATAAAGGGCATCTATGTAAAACCAACAGCCAACATCATTCTTAATGGAGAGAGGCTGAAAACATTCCCCTTGAAAACAGGAACAAGACAAGGATGCCCTTTATCACCACTCCTATTTAACATTGTGCTGGAAGTTCTAGCTACAGCAATAAAGCAAGAAAAATAAATAAAGGGCATCCAAATTGGTAATGAAGAAGTTAAACTGTCCATGTTTGCAGATGATATGATAGTATGCATAGAAAACCCTAAAGACTCCATGCGAAATCTACTGGAACTAATAGAAAGATTCAGCAGAGTAGCAGGATACAAGATAAACATTCAAAAATCAGTTGGATTCCTATACACCAATAAGGAGAACGATGAAAAGGAAATCAGGAAAACAATACCATTTTTAATAGCCCCTAAAGATAAAATACTTAGGAATAAATCTGAACAGGCATGTAAAAGACTTATACAAAGAAAACTACAAAACACTACTGCATGAAACCCAAAGGGATCTACATAAATGGAAAAGCATACCATGCTCATGGATAGGTAGGCTCAACATTGTGAAAAGGACAATTCTAACCAAAGCAATTTACAAATACTACACAATCCCGATCCAAATACCAGCAACATTCTTCAAAGAGATGGAAAAACTAATCATTCACTTTATATGGAAAGGGAAGAAACCCGAATAAGTAAAGCACTACTGATGAAGAAGAATAAAGCTGGAGGACTCCTACTACCTGACTTCAGAACCTACTATCCAGATACGGTAGTCAAAACAGTCTGGTACTGGTACAAATACAGATACATTGACCAATGGAACAGAACTGAGAACCCAGATGTAAATCCAACCACCTATGGTCACCTGATCTTCAACAAGGGCCCAAAATCCATCAAATGGGGAAAAGACAGTTTTTTTAACAAATGGTGCTGGCAAAAGTGGATATCCATCAGCAAAAAAATGAAACAGGACCCATACCTCACACCGTGTACAAAAACTACTTCAAAATGGATCAAAGATCTGAATATAAAGCCTAAAACTATAAAGTTCAGAGAAGAAAAAATAGGACCAACATTTCAGGCCTTAATACATGGCATTAACAGGATACAAACAATAACCATGAAAGCAGAAACCTCAACAGATAAGCTAGATAACTGGGATCATCTAAAAATCAAACACATATGCTGTTCAAAAGACTTCACCAAAAAAGTAAAAAGAGAACCTACAGAGTGGGAAAATAATTTTTGGACAGTACAAGTCAGACAAACATCTAATCTCCATAATCTACAAGAAAATCCAACACCTCTGCAACAAAAAGACAAATAATCCTATTAAAAAATGGGTAAAGGAAATGAACAGACCCTTCACCAAAGAAGACAATCAAAGGGCCAACAGACACATGAGGAAATGCTTGCGATCACTAGCCATTAGAGAAATGAAAATTAAAACCACAATGAGATACCATCTCACCCCAGCATTACTGGCACGAATCAAAAACACTGGAAATAACAAATGTTGGAGGGACTGCGGGAAGATTGGAACACTTACGCAGTGCTGGTGGGAATGCAAAATGATACAACCATTTCAGAAAATGATATGGTGCTTCCTCAGAAAGCTAGAAATAGACATACCATTCGATTCAGCAATCCCACTCCTAGGAATATATCCTAGAGAAATAATAGTCGTCACTCGAATAGACATATGCACACCTATGTTCATGGCAGCATTGTTCACAACAGCAAAATGTTGGAAACAACCTAGATGCCCATCAACAGATGAATGGATAAACAAACTATGGTACATACACACAATGGAGTACTATGCAATGAGAAAGAACAACAACGAATCTGTGAAGCATCTTCTAACATGGATGAAACTGGAGGACTTTATGCTGAGTGAAATAAGTCAATCACAAAAGGACAAATATTGTATGAGACCTCTATTGTAAAAACCCATGAAAAAGTTCACACACAAAATGTAACAATCTTTGTTGGTGACCAGGGATGGGAGAGGTGGGGGGAAACACTAAATAAGCAATAGATAAGTGGTATCTTGGGTGAAGGGTGAGACAGTACACAATACAGGTGAAACTTGCACAACTTGTACAAGGAAAGGTCATGGAAGCCCCATAGACACATCCAAACTCCCTGAGGGACTGAATAGCTGGGCCTAGGGCTGTGGGAACCATGGTCTCAGGGAACATCTAGCTCAATTGGCATCACACAGCTTATAAAAACAATGTTCTACATTCTGCCTTGGTGAGTAGTAGTGTCTGGGGTCTTAAAAGCCTGTGAGCGGCCATCTAAGATACTCCATTGGTCTCATCCCTTCGGGAGCAAGGGAGAATGAAGAGAACAGGATACAAGGAAAATATTAGTCTGATGGACTAATGGACCACAGCTACCAAGGCCTCCACTGGACTGAGTCCAGTACAGCTAGATGGTGCCCGGCTACCACCACTGACTGCTCTGACCAGGATCACAACAGAGGGTTCTGGACAGAGATTGAGAAGGATGTAGAACATAATGCTAACTCCCCCAAAAAAGACCAGATTTACTGGCCTAAAGGAGACTGGAGAAACCACAAAAGTATGGTCCCCAGACACCCTTTTAGCTCAGTGGTGAAGTTATCTCCAAGGTTCACCGTTCAGCCTGGGAGTGGACAGCCCCATAAAACCAAACGGGACTATTGAGGTATAGTAGTCCAGTGACAAGGGCCAGAAGGCAGAAGGGGACAAGGAAGCTGGTGATAGGGAACCCAAAGCTGAGTAAGGATACTGTTGATGTGTTGTGAGATTGTTAACCATTGGCATAGGGCAACATGTGTAGTAACTGTTAAATGAGAAACTATTTTGTTCTGTAAGCCTTCATCTTAAGTGAGAATAACAGCACAATTGAAAGAGTGTAGTCAATGTCGCTGAACTTTGCATGTAGAAATTTTTGAAACGGTTTATCTTTGGCTATGTGTATTTTCACCAAATAAATGGTTGAGAAGTTAGAGGGTTGATATGTTGTAGGGTTGTTAACGAATGTCATAAAACAAGATGTGTACTACTGTTTCATGAGAAACTGTTTGTTCTGTAAGCCTTCACCTGAAGTACAATAAAAAAAAGAAAAAAAGAAACAAACCCATACTTTATACCATGCACAAAAACTAACTGAAAATGGATCAAAGACCTAAATATAAAATCAAAAATGATGAAAATAATGGAGAAAATATAGGGACAATGGTAGGAGCCCTAATATATTGCATAAACAGAATATAAAACTTAACTAATACTGCACTAACAACAGAAGAGAAACTAGATAACTGGGAGCTTCTAAAAATCAAACTGTTATGCTCATTAAAAGACTTCAGCAAAAGATTCAAAAGACAACCTACAGACTGGGAAAAATTTTTTGGCTGTGACATATCCAACCAGGGTTTAACCTCTAAAATCTAGAAGATACTGCAAAACTTCAACAATGAAAAGAAAAATAACCCAATTGAAAAATGGACAAAGGGAGGCGTGGTCAATATGGCAGGCTAGTTAGACACTTCCTATATCCCTCTTTCAACAAAGGCCTGGAAAAACAAGTGATTTGATTCTATGTGAACATCTGGCAGCCCTGAACAAGGCAAGGTTAAGAAATCTATCTGAGTCACTCTGGAGAGGAAGACCGTTTGGAAGAGGTGAGGAGCACTAGAGCCACAGCGGCGAAACTGCAGAGACACAGACACGCCAGGCTGCAGTGAAGCAGGCAAACAGCTGTGCTGTGAGTGCGCTCGAGAAGCAGTTTCCACATCAAGAGAGACCCAGCAGCAGAGATTCTGCTTGGACACTCCGAACCAGTGAAGAGCAGCTCCCAAGAGGCTAGGATAAGTACAGGTGTGCACCCTTTCATGGCGATTTAAAAAAAAAAAAGCCCATTTGGGAAAAACCTCTCTCCCTTTTACCTCCTACCTCCACGCTCTGCACCAGATTTTGGAAAAATCTCTCCCTTTTATCTCCTACCTCTGCACTCTGCACCGGATTTGGGAAAAATCTCTCTTCCTTTTACCTCCTCCCTTCCTGCTCTGCACCGGGAGTCCACTGGGCTGGAAGTCGATCCCAAAAGGCACCCTGACCCATTCTCCAGGCCTTGGAGAGGGAACAAATAAGCTGTTGGCTCCCCTAGGCCAGGAACACAGGGTTGGTACAGCCCCTTTGCTGGCCATAGAAATCAGGGGTCCACAGACTCTGATCGCTATACACCTCTGCATAGGCTTGTGGGGACCCATCTCAACAGCGTTAGCCCTCACTACCACAGTACAACAGGGCAAACATCTGAAGTTTAACTTCAACTGCTTCAGCTGTGAATGGGCAGATTTGTGATCCTCGAAACAGCCCTGCCCCTCAAGTAGGCACTTTTATCAATCCACAGCAGAGTCTTGAGGACTGGTGGTAGCTCCTAAAGTGCTAGTCACCTGCTACAGGAGTTCAAGAAGAAGTGGTGTCCTTGAATCTTTGCAGCCAACATAGTGGGGTGCACTTAGCCCGGCTTCAAAACTCACCTACCTATTCACCCTAGAGAATAGGGACACGCTTTTCTTTCAGACTCTCAGGGGCAGCCGTCAACCCCCTGCCTGGGTCAGCATGTGATCCCCTACCACAGGCAGAGTCCAGTGCCTGCACCAATCTCCCATGCCTCTCTAGGACTGGGGGTGAGAGCTTGCATCACAAACTTGGTGATCAACTGCCTGCACACCCAAGCTGATCCCATATGGGAGATTTTAATGGACTCAGAAATAACTACTTGGTGACAGGATATTAGAGATCAAAAGGTGTCAAAAATCAAACTAGTGCGCATGAGCAGCCTATTTGGGCATATCAAAACAAAACAAAATAAGAAGTTAAGTCTCACTAAGCAAACACAAAATAAAATTATAATAAATAATTGATGGCTCGGAGACAGCAGTCAATATCAAGTCACATAAAGAGGCAGTCTGTTATGGCTTCAGCAAGCTCCCAAAATAAAGAATCAGTAAATTCTCGGGAGGAAGAGAACTTCTTGGAATTACCAGAGACAGAATACAAAAGATTAATATACAGAACTCTTCAAGAAATGAGAAAGGAAATTCGACAGAATGCAGAAACAGCCAGGCAACATACAGACACAGTAGTAGTGGAACTTAAAAAAGTTGTTCAAGAACATAATGCCAAATTTAATAGGCTGCAAGAATCCATAGAGAGACAGCAATCAGAAATCCAGAAGATTAACAATAAAATTTCAGAATTAGATAACTCAATAGAAAGTCATAGGAGCAGAATTGAGGCAGTAGAAGTTAGAATTAGTGACATAGAAGATAAAGCTTTTGATGCCAACTTATTTGAGGAAAAATCAGATAAAAGAATTAAAAAGAATGAAGAAACTCTAAAAGTCATGTGGGACTCTATCAAGAGAAATAATCTATGAGTGATTGGAGTACCAGAACAGGGGGGATAACAGAAAATACAGATAAAATTGAAGATTTGTTGACAGAAAACTTCCCTGATGTCATGAAAGATGAGAAGGTATCTATCCAAGATGCTCATCAAACCCCACAAAAGGTAGATCCCCAAAGAAACTCACCAAGACATATTATAATCAAACTTACCAAAATCAAAGATAAAGAGAGAATTTTAAGAGTGGCTAGATAAAAGAAAAGTCATCTACAAAGGGGAGTCAATTAGAATAAGCTCAGACTACTCAGCAGAAACCATGCAGGCTAGAAGGCAATGGGATGACATATTTAAAGCCTTGAAGGAAAATAACTGTCAGCCAGGAGTTATATGTCCAGCAAAACTGTCTCTCAAATATGATGGAGAAATTAGGGTATTTCCAGATAAACAGAAGTTCAGGGAATTTGCAAAAACCAAACCAAAATTACAAGAAATACTAAAGGGAGTCCTATGATTAGATAATCAATAACACCAGCTAACAATGCAAGACTAGAACACAGGACAGAAGAACCAGCTATTGACTCAAATATGGAAATTGAAATTACATCAAAGCTAAAATATTGAAAATAGGGAAACAGATATCAATATGTTAAAAAAAAAAAGAATAATAGTAAAACAAAAAAAGAAGGACTTAAAAAATGAAGACATTGATTTTCTATATGGAGGAGAAGTTGAGGCGATAGAAAGTAATAAAAAACTGGTATAAACTTAGAAAATTAGGGGTAAATATTAAGGTAACCACAAAGGAATCTAACAATCCTACAAAACAAAATAAAAAAGTAGAAAAAAATAAAGACCCAGCAAAAACAAAATCTACAACAATGAAAAAGATTAAAAAAAAATACATAAATAAAAACGACTCAGGACAGAAAATTGAGGAGAACAAAGAAACTGTGAACAACACACAGAAAGAGATATCAGGATGACAGCACTAAATTCATACTTATCAATAATTACACTGAATGTAAATGGACTTAATGCACCAATAAAGTGACAGAGAGTGGTAGATTGGATAAAAAGCATGATCCATCTATATGCTGCCTACAGGAGATGCACCTTAGACTTAAAGACACAAACACGCTAAAACTCAAAGGATGGAAAAAAATATATCAAGCAAACAACACTCAAAAAAGAGCAGCAGTGGCAATATTAATCTCTGACAAAAAATACTTTCAAGTAAACTCCACCACAAAAGATACGGAAGGGCACTATGTAATGATTAAACGGTCAATACAGCAGGAGGACATAACTATAATAAATATTTATGCACACAACAACAGGGCTCCAAAATACATAAAACAAACTCTAACAGCTCTGAAGAGAGAGATAGACAGCTCCACAATAGTAGTAGGAGACTTCAACACGCCAGTTTCTTTGAAGGACAGACCATCCAGAAAGAAGCTCAAGAAAGACACAGAAGAGCTAAACACTACAATCAACGAACTTGATCTCATAGACATATACCGACCTCTGCACCCAACAGAAGCCAAGTATACTTTCTTTTCCAATGCACATGGAACGTTCTCCAGAATAGACCACATATTAGGCCATAAAGCAAGCCTTAACAAAATCCAAAACATCAAAATACTACAAAGCATCTTTCTGACCATAAAGGCACAAAAGTGGAAATCAACAACACAAAAAGCCAGGGAAAAAATATCAAACACATGGAAACTGAACAACACCTTGCTCAAAACTACTGGGTTATAGAAGAAATTAAGGATGGAATAAAGAAATTCATAGAATCAAACGAGAATGAAAACACATCCTACCAGAACCTTTGGGACACAGCAAAAGCAGTGCTCAGAGGTCAGTTTATAGCAATAAATGCACACATCCAAAAACAAGAAAGGCTCATAATCAAAGCACTAACCCTACAACTGGAACAAGTAGAAAGAGAGCAGCAAAAGAAGCCTACAGGTGCCAGAAGGAAGGAAATAATAAGAATTAGAGCAGAATTAAGTGAAATAGAGAACAGAAAAACAATTGAAAGAGTTAACAAGTCCCAAAGCTGGTTCTTTGAAAAGATCGACAAAATTGATAAACCATTGGCCCAACTGACAAAAGAAAAACAGGAGAAGAAGTAGATAACCCATATAATAAATGAGATGAGCAATATCATAACAGACCCAACTGAAATTAAAAGAATTATAAGAGAATACTATGGAAAATTGTACTCTGACAAATTTGAAAACCTGGAGAAAATTGAAAAATTTCTAGAAACTCACTACCTACTAAATTAACACAAACAGAGGTAGAACAACTAAATAAACCCATAACAAAAGAAGAGATCGAAAGGTTATTAAAAACCTGCCAACAAAAAAAAACCCTGGCCTGGATGGCTTCTCTGGAGAATTCTACCAAACTTTCAGAG
Source organism: Dugong dugon (assembly GCA_030035585.1). Lineage (NCBI taxonomy): Eukaryota > Metazoa > Chordata > Mammalia > Sirenia > Dugongidae > Dugong > Dugong dugon. The sequence goes on along the minus strand of CM057480.1, from coordinate 47,446,029 downwards.
AAGCAATAACACCACTTCTACTTAAGGTATTTCAGAGCATAGAAAAGGATGGAATACTCTCAAACTCATTCTATGAAGCCAGTATAACCCTGATACCAAAACCAGGTAAAGACACCACAAAAATAGAAAATTACAGACCTATATCCCACATGAACATTGACACAAAAATCCTTAACAAAATTTTAGCCAATAGACTACAGCAACATATCAAAAAAATAATTCACCATGACCAAGTGGGATTATACCAGGTATGCGGGGATGGTTCAACATTAGAAGAACAATCAATGTAATCCATCACATAAACAAAAGAAAAGACAAGAACCACATGATCTTATCAATCGATGCAGAAAAGGCATTGGACAAAGCCCAACACCAATTCACAATAAAAACTCTCAAAAAATAGGAATAGAAGGGAAATTCCTCAGTATAATCAAGGGCATTTACACAAAACCGATAGCCAACATCATCCTGAATGGAGACACTTTGAAAGCATTCCCCTTGAGAACAGGAACCAGACAAGGATGTCCTTTATCACCACTGTTATTCAACATTGTGCTCGAGGTCCTAGCCAGAGGATTTAGGCTAAAAAAAGAAATAAAGTGCATCCAAATAGGTAGGGAAAAAGTCAAAGTATCTCTATTTGCAGATGATATGATCTCATACACAGAAAACCCCAAGGAAACCATAAGAAAACTACTAGAACTAATAGAAGATTTCAGCAAAGTTTCAGGATACAAGCTAAACATCCAAAAATCAATTGGATTCCTTTACACCAACAAAGAGAACCTTGAAGAGGAAATCACCAAATCAATACCATTTACAATAGCCCCTAAAAAGATAAAATACTTAGGAATAAATCTAACCAGAGATGTAAAAGATCTTTACAGAGAAAACTACAAGACACTACTGCAAGAAACTAAAAGAGACCTGCATAAGAGGAAAAATACACCTTGTTCACAGATAGGTAGACTCAACATAGTGAAAATGTCAATTCTACCCAAAGCAATCTATAGATACAATGCAATCCCTATCCAAATCCCAACACCGTTTTTTAATGAGATGGAGAAACAAATCACCAACTTAGTATGGAAAGGGAAGAGGCCCCGGATAAATAAAACACTACTCAAGAAGAAGAACAAAGTGTGAGGCCTTACATTACCTGATTTTAGGGCCTATTATGCTGCCACGGTAGTCAAGACCACGTGGTACTGGTGCAATAACAGATACATAGACCAATGGAACAGAGTTGAGAATCCGGATATAAGCTCTTCCACCTATGAGCAGCTAATATTTGACAAAGGCCCAAAGTCCATTAATTGGGGAAAAGACAGTCTCTTTAACAAATGGTGCTGGCATGATTGGATATCTATATGCAAAAAACTGAAACAAGATCCATACCTCACACCATGTACAAAAACTAACTCAAAATGGATCAAACACTTAAATATAAAATAAAAAATGATAAAGATCATGGAAGAAAAATTAGAGACAATGCTAGGAGCCCTAATACATGGCATAAACACAATACAAACCATAAGTAACAATGCACAAGCACCAGAAGAGAGACTAGAGAAATGGGAGCTCCTAAAAATCAAACACTTATGCTCATCCAAAGACTTCACCAAAAGAGTGAAAAGACAACCTATAGACTGGGAAAAAAATTTTGGCTATGACAAATCCCATCAGAGTTTAATCTCTAAAATCTACAAGATACTCGAAAACCTCAACAGCAAAAAGACAAATAACCCTATTAAAAAATGGGCAAAGGATATGAACAGACACTTCACCAAAGAAGATATTCAGGCAGCTAACTGACACATGAAGAAATGCTCATGATCTTTAGCCATTAGAGAAATGCAGATCAAAAGTACAATGAGATATCATCTCACCCCAAGAAGGCTAGCATTAATCCATAAAACAAAAAATAACAAATGCTGGAGAAGTTGTGGAGAGAGTTGAACACTTACACACTGTTGGTGGGAATGTAAAATGGTACAACCACTTTGGAAATCAATTTGGCGCTTCCTTAAAAAGCTAGAAATAGAAGTACCATACGATCCAGGTATCCCGCTCTTTGGAATATATCCTAGAGAAACAAGAGCCGTCACATGAATAGATATATGCACACCCATGTTCATTGCAGCACTGTTCACAATAGCCAAAAGATGGAAGCAACCTAAGTGCTCATCGATGGACGAATGGATAAACAAACTATGGTATATTCACACAATGGAATATTACACAATGATAAAGAACAATGATGAAGGTGTGAAACATCGTATAACTTGGTGGAAGCTACAACTTATTATGCTGAGTGAATTTAGTCAGGCACAGAAGGGCAAATACTATATAAGACCACTATTATAAGGACTCAAGAAAAGGTTTAAACACAGAAGAAAACATTATTTGATGGTTACGGGGGTGGGCAGAGAGTGTGAGTGTTATGCACTAACTAGATAGTAGATAAGAATGATCTTAGGTGAAGGGAAGGACAGCACACACTACAGTGGAAGCCAGCACAACTGGACTAAACCAAAGCTAAGAAGTTTCCTCAATACAATCGAATATTTTGACAGTCAGAGTAGCAGAGGTAGGGATTGGGGACCATGCTTTCAGGGGACATCTATGTCAATTGGCATAACAAACCTTATTAAGAATATGTTCTGCATCCTACTTTGGTGAGTGGTGTCTGGGGTCTTAAAAGCTTGCAAGCAGCCATCTAAGATGTATCAATTGGTCCCAACCACTTGGAGTAAAGGAGAACGAAGAACACCAAAGACACAAGGAAAGTATTGGCCCAAGAGGCAGAATGGGCCACATAAACCAGAGACTTCATCAGCCTGAGACCAGAAGAACTAGACGGTGCCCAGCTACCACCAATGTACGTCCTGACAGGGAACACAACAGAGGGTCCCTGATGGAGCAGTAGAATGATGGGATGAAGAACTCAATTTCTAGTAAGAAGACAAGACTTAATGGTCTGACTAAGACTGGAGGCGCCCCGGAAAGCATGGCCCCTGGTCTCTCCATCTCCCCAGAACTCAAACAATTTCTGAGGCCAACTCTTCAGACCAGGATTGGACTGGACTGTGGGACATAAAGTGATACTTGTGAAGATTGTGCCTCTTAGACAAATAGATATAAGAGACCAAAGGGGCGGCTTCTGTTCTGAGGTGAGAGGGGAAGGCAGAGAGAGTTAGAAGCTGGTTAAAGTTCATGGGGTATCGGGGCAGACGGGAGGAGAGTGCTGTCACAGAATGGGGTGAGCGGTTGGGGTCTCATAACAATGTATGTTAAAAAAAAAATTCTGTATGGGAGACTAACTTGAAATGTAAACTTCATTTAACTACAACAATTAAAAAAAAAAAAAAAAACAGACAAAGGATACATACAGGCACTTCACCAAAGCAGACATTTGGGCAGCTAACAGATACATGAGGAAATCCTCATGATCATTAGCCATTACAGAAATGCAAATCAAAACTACCATGAGATACCATCTCTCTCTAATAAGTCTAGCATTAATAAAAAAACATGAAATAATAAATGCTGGAGAGGTTGTGGAGAGACTGCAACACTTATACACTGCTTGTGGGAATGTAACATAGTACAACCACTTTGGAAAACGTTTTGGCGCTTCCTTAAATAGCTTGAAATAGAAGTACCATATGTACCATATGATCCAGCAATCCCACTCCTTGGAATATATCCTAGAGAAATAAGAGCCATCACATGAATAGATATATGCACGCCCATGTTCATTGCAGCACTGTTTACAATAGCAAAAAGTTGGAAACAACCTAGGTGCCCATCAATAGGTGAGTGGATAAACAAATTATTGTATGTACACACAATGGAATACTATGCAATGATAAAGAACAATGAGGTGTCTGCAAATCATCTCTTAACATGAAAGAATCTGTAAGGCATCATGCTGAGTGTAATTAGTGGCGATGTGACAAATATAGTGAAACCACTATTATAAGAACTCAAGAAAAAGTTTAAACACAGAAGAAAACATTCTTTTATATTTATGACTGTGGGGAGAGAGGCAGAAAAGTATTCACTAACTAGATAATAGATAAGAATTATGTTAGGTAATGGGAAGGACAACACACAAAACAGAGGAAGTCAGCACAACTGGACTAAACCAAAAGCTAAGAAGTTTCCTGAACACAACCAAACACTTTGAGGGACATTGTAAGAGGGTTGGTGGTCTGGGGACCATGGTTTGGGAGACATCTAGATCAATTGGCATAACAAAATTTATTAAGAAAGTGTTCTGCATCCCACTTTGGTGAATGGTGTCTGGGGTCTTAAAAGCTTGGGAGTGGACTTCCAGAAACATGGAGCTCTAGGCAGAAGCACCACACTGTCGCTCCACAGCAAAGATCCGAAAAACTAAGCCAAACAGAGAAAACAGCAATCCTGAAATCCTAAACATCAAATTAAGAGATAAGGAACTCAGCCAAGCACCAAATGGAATAAGAAACTGATAGAGAACAGAGAGTGAGGGGACATACATGGAGAGGTCCCCTATCAGCTAATGCAGCATGGGTTTGCCATCTTGGACTCCTATCAGAGACCAGCAAATAGGGGGTATGAGAAAGTAGCTTCACAGAGCTTCCAGCAGGAGACAGAACAAACATCTCTCATCTCTCCACTCCAATGGCAAGCTCCCCTAGCACTCTTTTTTGTTTGTATGTTTTTGGCTCCTCTTCCTCTCTCCTCTCTCCCATACCCATCTTAGCTCCACATAGCAAAATATCCCCTCTCCATCCTGCCTACCTGCACTGTGCACTTCACATCACACCACCAAGCAGCACAGGCACGGCCTACCAGAACTTCCCCTGCACTGATTACTGACCCACCCTGGTAGCTGTAGTAAGTGCCACAAACAACCCATCCCAGCAACTCCTCTTCAGTTAGACCTGCCCTGCTATACCATACCTGAGCGACTGACCCTGCCAGTTGGAGAAGGAGGCGAAAAGTATCACGCCCACAGACAAGCAAATAATGAAGAGCACACAACCCCCTGCTCAGACATAGCCAAATTAAAACAAAGAAGATTGAAACAAGCAAGTCTACAATCAATAAATGAGAAAAATAACTACTGAATACCCCGAAGACAGCAGACAATATCAAAACATTTACAAAAACAGGACAGAATGGTTCCAGCAGGCATTCAAAATAAAACACCAGATGACTTTCCAGTAGAAGAAAAGGCACTAGAGCTACCTGATAGGGAATTCAAATCTTTAATACTCAGAATTATCCAAGAGTTGAAGCAAAAAGCAGACAAAAATGAGGAAAAATAGACAAATTCATGGAAAAGGCAGACAAACTCATGGAAAATACAGACAAAAAAATGGAAGAATTCAGGAAAATAATGCAGGAACAAAATAGAAAATAAATTCACAAATAGAAATTATACAAAAACAATCAGAAATCCAAAAGATAAAAACCAGATTTCAGAAATGGTCAGTGTCATAGAAGGGCTGAGGAGCAGACTTGAAATGGTGGAAGACAGGATCTGTGGAATTGAACACTTGGATACAACTCTGAGGAAAATTCAGAAAAAACAAAGAAAATGAAGAGACCCTGAGAATTATGTGGGATGCAATCAAAAGCAAAAATCTTGGAGTGATCAGAATTCCAGAACAGGAGGAGAAAACAGAAGACACAGGGAAGATCATTGAAGAATTGCTGACAGAAAACTTCCCCAATATCATGAAAGATGAAAAGCTGACCATCCAAGAAGCTCAACAAACCCCATATAGGATAGACCACAAAAGAAAATCACCAACGCATATTATAATCACACTCACTAAAGCCAAAGACAAACAAAGAATCCTGAGAGCAGCTCGAGAAAAACAAAAAGTCACGTACAGAGGAGAAACAATATGACTAAGCTTGGATTATTTGACAGAAACCATGTAGGCAAGAAGGCAATGGGATGACATATAAAAAACCTTGAAAGAAAAAAATTGCCAGTCAAGAGTAATTTATCCTGCAAAACTTTCATTCAAATATGATGGTGAAATTAGGTCATTTCCAGATAAACAGAAATTAAGGGACTATGTAAAAACCAAGCCAAACTTACAAGACTTCTTAAAGGAAGTCCTTCGATCTGAGAACAAACAATATCAGAACACAGGCTGAATACAGGACACAGGATTGTACTAGCCAGATACCAAACTAGGAAACGAACTCTTAAGGACTTTGCAAAACCAAAAGAATTACAACAGGGAACCAGAGAGGTTAATCTGTAAATGACAACAGCCTCAGAATAATAAAAGAGGGAATACACGGTGTAGATATAGAACCTTCTAATGAAGAAGAAGGAAAGGTGATACCAAGTAGTAATATACTGGTTCAAATCTAGGAAGATAAGAGCAAATTTCATGGTAACCACAAAGAAAGTTAACAAACCTACTCATCAAAATAAAGAAGAAAAACATAAAGTCCCAGTAAAAACAAAACCTACAAAAACAAAAGAAATGAAAAACAATCCACAAACAAAAGGAACTCAGCACAGGAGAGTAAAAGGAACAAAACTGGAGGACATTATGCTAAGTGAAATAAGTCAATCACGAAAGGAATAATATTGTATGAGACTTATACTGTATAACTCATGTAAAAGTTTACACACAAAAGAAACAATCTTTGTTGGTTATGAGGGATGGGAGGAGTGGGCAGGGGGGAACTAAATAGATAAGTGGTAACTTTGGTGAAGGGTAAGACAGTATACATTGCTGGGGAAGCCAGCACAAAGCGTACAAGAAAAGGTCATGGAAGCTCCACAGACACATCCAAACTCCCTGAGGGACTGAATTGCTGGGCGGAGGGCTGTGGGGACCATGGTCTGGGGGAACATTTAGCTCAATTGGCATAACACAGTTTATAAAGAAAATGTTCTACATTTTACCTTGGTGAGTAGCATCTGGGGTCTTAAAAGCCTGTGAGCAGCCATCTGAGATACTCCACTGGTCTCACCACTTCGGGAACAAGGGAGAATGAAGAGAACAAGATACAAGGAAAATATTAGTCCAAAGGACTAATGGACCGCAGCTACTAAGGCCTCCACCAGACTGAGTCCAATATAGCTAGATGGTGCCTGGCTACCACCACTGACTGCTCTGACAATGATCACAATAGAGGGTCCTGGACAGAGCTGGAAAAGGATGTAGAACAGAATTCTAACTCACAAAAAAAGACCAGATTTACTGGCTTGACAGACTGGAGAAACCCCAAGAGTAAGGCCTCCCGACACCCTTTTAGCTCAGTGGTGAATCCCTCCCAAAGTTCACCGTTCTTCCAGGGACTGGACAGCCTCATAAAACAAAACAGGACTAATGAGACACAGCAGTCCAGGGACAAGGACTAGAAGGCAGGAGTGGACAGGAAAGCTGATGATAGGGAACCTAAGGTTGAGAAGGGACAGTGTGGACATGTCATGGGGTTGTTAACCATTGTCATAGGGAATATGTGTACTGTTTAATGAGAAACTATTTGTTCTGCAAACCTTCATCTAAGGTAAAAAAAAAAAAAAACAAAAACAAAAGGAATTATCTATGTGAGATCAAATTGACAAAGTAACTCAAAAGGCTTTATGGGAAGCCTAGGGAACAGTGAGTTGCAGATAATGGGGATGGAATAATTTGGAAAAGGATAGTGAGAATAGCAGCACAACTGGAAGAATGTAATTGATGTCACTGAATTGTTCATGTAGAAACTTTCAAAATGGTGTAACTTTGGCTATGTACATTTTCACCAAAAAAAAAGATCCTAAAGGTCGAGAAGGGAGAGTGTTGACATGTTGTGGGGTTGTTAACCAATGTCTTAAAACAGTATGTGTACTGACTGTTTAATGAGAAACTATTTGTTCTGTAAACCTTTGTCTAAAGTACAATAAAAAAATTTAAAAAAAAAAAAAGCTTGCAAGTGGCCATCTAAGATGCAATAATTGATCCCAACATACCTGGAGCAAAGAACACCAAAGACACAAGGAAAATATTGTAATCCATAAGGTTTTCAGCGGCTAATTTTCTGAAGTAGATCATCAGTCCTTCCTTGCTATCCTTACTCTGGAAACTCCACTGAAACCTGTTGTCATAAATTGAATTATGTCCCCGATAAATATCTGTCAACTTGGCTAGGTCATGATTCCCAGTGTTGCATGGCTATCTACTATTTTATTATCTGATGTGATTTCCCTGTGTGTTGTAAATTCTATCACTATGATGTAATAAGATGGATTAGCAGCAATTATCCCAATGAGGTCTACAAGATTACATAGTGTCTAAGCCAATCTCTTTTGAGACATGAAAGAGAAATGAGCAGAGACAAATGGGAACCTCATACCACCAAGAAAGCAGTGTCAGGAGCAGAGCGCATCCTTTGGACCCGAGGTTCCTGTGCCGAGAAGCTCCCAGATCAAGGGAATATTGATGACACAGACCTTCCTCCAGAGCCAATGGAGAAAGCATTCCCCTGGAGCTGATGCCCTGAATTTGGACTTGTGAGAGAATAAACATCTCTTTGTTAAAGCCATCCACTTGTGGTATTTCTGTTATAGCAGCACTAGGACTAAGACACCTGTCCACCATGAGTGACCCTTCTGGTATTTGAAATACTGGTGGCATAGCTTCCAGAATCATAGCAACATGCAAGCCACCATAATGTGACAAACTGACAAACAAGTGCCAGGTAGTTTTGTTAGATATTGCCAAATTCCCCTCCATAGGTGTTTTTCTATTTTGCATTCACATTTGGACATTCCTTCAGATTCTTTTGACACAAAGCTTAGGAACTAATAGGATGGAATTGGAACAAGGCTCTGAAATGCTTTGGCCCATTTCTCACTGAAGATATGTCCTCTGTACTACTTCCAGTGATTCAAAACGGGAGTAGTGATGTCTCCAGGAGATCTTTTGGTAAATATACTGAGGCACTTTAATTTGTCACATTGTTGAATAGGGTTGTGAGGGGGAAGATATTAGGCAACCCTCAATGTAAGGATATATCACACAATGAAGAATTGTTCCAAATCCACATATTTGAATAGCCAGTGGTTATTCATGTAAATGGAAAATTGTTTCTAATGTTTTGAGACTAGAACCTCACCTATTTTATATATAGAAAATCAAAATGTTTTTGTGCAGTTTTAATACACACTGAATGTTTCATGGGTGAAACTAACATATAAATAAATCCAGGGAAGATTTGTTTTCCTTTTGAACTTTACCACATGGAAAACCACAATACTGGCAACCATAATACTTCTCCTGGTTTTTGAGTGATCAATACATTTGTCGTTGTCACATACATGACCAACATCCGATTCTACTTCATTAGTCTGCTAGTGTGGAGGGACCTAATCAGTTACGTTTGAAATATGCTTTATTTGATTATAACTTACTTTTGCTTTATTCTCTTTTATATTGCAGATAATTATATTAATTTTCTTGAAATTATGTATATTGGTAGTTTTTCTCATCTATGAAGTTCATTTTAGGAAAGTAAAGAAAATGTCATAAAATATTTGTTATAAAAGGATGCATGATATTCAACAGGCTTGAAACTCAAAACTCTCAGATCTAAAAGGAATTTCCTAATCGATCTCAGTACTAAATAACATGACATTCTCTCAGAATACATATAAACGTTATGCTAAATTAATATATGCTTATTTCAGGTGATTTTGGCAGGTGTTTAAAGGCTTTTACAGGAGCCCTGATGATACAGTGGTTAGAGCACTCAGCTGCTAACTGAAAGGTCAGTGGTTTGAACCCACCAGCTGCTCCATGGGAGAAAGATTTGGCAGTATGCTTCTGTAAGGATTTACAGTCTTGGAAATCCTATGGAACAGTTCTACTCTGTCCTTTATGGTCACTGTAAGTCAGAATCGACTAGACAGCAATGAGTTTGGTTTTTTTGGTTAAAGGCTTTTAATGGGAATGTATGTTCTGTCTCCCAAGTAGATTTTACATTCTTCAAGGGAAGAAAATGTTGCCTTGATTCCTTTTGTATCTTTTTACAGCAGGCGTTCAATAAAAGGTGTTGACAGCCTGACTCAAGTTTAAAGAGAAACAGGAAAATTCAGAGAGTAGAGTCAGAAGTTTAAGGTAAATTGAAAATAGAGTGCCTGAAAAATGTTAGTTCACCCAAAGAGAATCAGCAAAGGTAAAAGAAACACCAAAACAAAGAACGCCCTCAGAGCTAGATTGGGACTTGTGATGTTGAGGCAACTGGAAAATTCAACTATTGAAGATATATGCAGGTATGCCCTACCTTGGGAAAACTCAACACAAGCATCTAAAAGTTAAAAATAAAGAACAGGTAAATTGGAGTTTTTTGGGGGGGAGAGAGGGAAAATCAATCATACAAGAATTATGATTGGGCACCTGATATGTCTTGACAACTTGGCACACAAAAATGTAGATTATTTTCAGTAGCTTTAAGCATATTCACTTAAAATAGACTTTGGTACATTTAAAATAGGGTCCAATTTACAAAATGCATGTAGATGCAATTAAAGTAGAGTTCGATTTACAAAACATTGATTTTATTCCAGCTTATTGGTAGCGCAATGATTTAAAAAATTAAATGGACCACTGTGGTGTATAAAGGTAGTTAATGATTTCATTGGTAGGCCTGAAGATCAGGAAATAGCAAGTTCACCATGGTGAATAGCCACCATCATAAACTTCATGATTTCATCTCAAGCAGATAATTAGGCCAACAAACAAAAAGAGAAAGAGAAAAGAGATATGCAGCAGATTATTTCAGTTGGAAGCGATGAAGATCTATGAGACATACATTGGAAAGGAATGTTCACCCCGCTGATTGACAATGTATGTAACTTGAAAGCAACCTGACTGACTACATCCATCATGAAGATAAGAGCCACATATCAGTGAAATGAGATGAAGATGTGATATCATGAGCTCCGTTTGTTTCCCAACGTCACAATTCTATTAGAAACTCTTCAAATTAGATAGATGATAAGTAGATAACTACACACATGTACATGCACACATACATACAAGTGAACACATACATACATATGTAAATTTTTGTTTACTTATATAGCAATTATTATTTAAAAGAAGCAAGAAACAATGTAGAAAATAAAACAGCTATCTTTCAGTTCAGTATGATTTCCTGGATATAAGATTTATTTCTTCCACCAGCCCAAATCTCACGGAAATATACAGAAAAGAAAATGAGTTACACAGGGATTTTGGAAAACTCAACAGACAGCCATCAGAAAACAAGAATGGTGGTGAGTTTTTTAAGTAAATAGAACATGTAATATCAAGTTGACCATGAAATGCAAGAGAAATGAAAAGTACATGGAAAGAAATGTGCTCCACTAAATTTTATCCCAAAGGTAGTAGATTTGAGAGAAGGAGGTCATGTGAGGTCTGCTTGGTAATTAACCAAAGGTCTGTGAAATAGTTGAGTAAATTATATTAATCAGGTTTTTAAGTGCAAACCAAAAATGGCCACTCTGAGTGAAGAAGCAGAGAAGGGTTTGGGTGGCTCACAGAATTGTGGGACGGCAGGATACCAGGTAGAGGCTAGGCTGCCAGGAGCAACAGCCCAATCAAGCTGCACAAGTGGCCTCATTGGGAAACTCCTGCTACCTCATTCAGGTACCATTATAGTGATTTGCAACTGAGCCACTTCTGTTTCAGGAAATTAATTTTGCAGCCGTGGGCAAGGGTCTTCTCTTTGGACCATCAGATTATGAGTCAAAACCTGGCACAGATGCATTTTGATTGGCAGAGCCTAAGCCAGACAGCTGGAAACACTAGAATTTCTGTTTTCATGGAGGGAGGCATTCCTTACTTCAGCAAGATTCAGAAGCTGGAAAATTTCCCAACATAGAAAGAGGTTCAATGACTGACTGAGAGGCCAAAACAAATGACAAGTGTCCATTCATTAAAATCCCCTACTCCTTCCTAATTTTGCCCTCAGGATAAAACCATGAGTAAGACTTTCTAATTTAGACAGTCCAACAACAGATTACAGGACTAACAGGATTGACGTGGCGAAAGCACTCCAGATAATTTATGTTTATCATGAAGAATGGGGAGCTGCCTTAAGCAGCAGATAAAATACTCCCCCACACTTAAGACATGGTAACCAAACCACAAGTTCTGCCCCATGGTCCACTTAAAACCTTCAGAGATAGGACTTCTAAGTCAGAACTTTCCTTCCCTGCCAGGATTTTTCAACGCAATGCAAATTCAATGCAAATATCTATCACCCATCTGTCAGTTTGTCCTACAATGGTGATTTGCATGTTGTTATGATGCTGAAGGAGTCCCTGGGTGGCGCAAAGTGTTAAGTGCTTTATTACTAGCTGAAAGGTTATCATCTCCTGAGACACCTGATGGTCTTCTTCCGAAAGGGCACAGCCTTGCAAATCCTATGGAGTTCTGCTCTGTACCTATGGGGTCATCATGGGTCAGAATTGACTCCATGGCAATCAACAGCAAGAAGATGATGCTGTAAGCTATGCTTCTGATATTTTAAATACCAGCAGGATCATCAGTGGAGCTTCCAGACTAAGACAGACTAGGAAGAAAGGCCTGAAGATCAACTTCTGAAAATTAGCCAATGGAAACTTTATGGATCGCAGCAGAATAGTTTCCACTATAGAGCTGGAGATGAACCCTCCAGGTTCGAAGGCACTTAAAATACACAGTGGCAGCAACAATGGACTTGAGAATACCAAAAATCATGAAGATGGCACAGGACAGGGCAATGCTTCATTCTGTTGTACAGGGGGTCACCACAAGTCAGAGCCGACTTGATAACAATTAACAACAACAATTCAACTGTATATGAATCTTCAAAAAGAGTTACTAGGCATGTGAGGGAACCCAAAGGAACAACAAGAAATTCAATAAAATTAAGAAATAGTCACACAGAAAGATATTTAATATAAGAGATAGAAGAAAATGTTAAAAGACTTATTATTATTTGAAAGAGAATAAAACAAGGACAGACTTCAATGAAAATTCAAATTAGAATTCTTGGAAATTAAAATCATGATAACCCACTGCTGTCAAATCAATTTTGATTCATGGTGACCCCATGTGACAGAGTAGAACTGCTTCATAGGGTTTTCTTTCCTGTAATCTTTATGGAAACAGATCACCAGGTCTTTCTTGTCTCATCACTGGGTGGGTTTAAACCACTAACCTTTTGATTAGTAGTTGAGCATGAACTGTTTGCTTAACCCAGGGACCTTAAAATCATGATAGCTAGGTTAAAAAGTGAACAGACAGAGAGATTAGATATGAGAAAGGATACAGCAAGAAACAAGTAATGAATTGGAAGATTGAGCCTTGTGCTTCTTACATGTAAACATGTAAACATGTAAAGAAAAGATGAAAACGTGATAAGTGTGAGAGAAAATAGAGATAGGATCTAGCCAGGAGGTCTGTGTCAGTTGGGATTGGCTTTAACTGTAAGTAAGAGACCAAAAATAACCATGGCTTAAAAAGATAAGGTTATTTCTCTGTCATGTAAAAGTCCACAGGGAGGCAGCACAGAGATTTGATATTCCTAGGCTCACACCCAGTTCAGGATGTTGGCCATGACGCCCATATTCCAGACAGTAGGATGGAGAATATGACAAAGAAAAAAAGGCTCCAGGAATTGATGGAATACCAGTGAGTGGCTGCTGATATTTAAGAAGAATCCAAAAAGTTGCCACCTAGTGTTTCCACTCCCAATCCACTGACTAGGACTCCAGAACTTAGTTGCATGGCCTTATGTAGCTGCAAACAAGGTTAGGAGATACAGTTTTTAGTGAGTTTGGGAAGAGAGGAGAAATTAAACATGCTAAAGATTTGCCTTATTCAAGGCATAGTTGTAGGTACTTTTTAATTCTCAAAGTTCTTAAGAAAATGTGTATAAATATGCTTATTAATACTTAAGTATAATTGCTAGTCAAAACAGAAATATGACCTTCTAAAATATCAAAGGAATAAAGGATGAAAAAATTATCAATCCAGCAAAAGTCAGGAATGGAAAAGAAGAAAAACAGAAATAAGAAAACATAGCTGAGAGAAAATATTGTACATCCTTCCATTGATGGGATAGGCCCAGTTTGGCCTTGACACATTTTGTTTTTAATAAAATAGTGAAGTTGACTTGCTAATATTTTATTTATGCTTACCTTATATTAGCAAAGCCTCAAGTTGCAATATTGAAGGATTTTATAGTAAAAATATTAAACTAAGCAGGAAGCATCAAAAGAAGATGGAAGGAATATACAGAGTCACTGTACCAAAAAGAATTGTTCAATGTTCACTCATTCGAGGAGGTAGCATATGATCAAGAACCGATGGTACTAAAGGAAGAGGTCCAAGCTGCACTGAAGGGAATGGTGAAAAACAAGGCTCCAGGAATTGATGGAATACCAATTCAGATGTTTCAACAAACAGATGCAGAGCTAGAGGTGCATTGATCTATGTTAAGAAATTTGGAAGACAGCTTCTTTGTCAACCGACTGGAAGGGATTCATATTTATGCCCATTCCAAAGAAAGGTGATCCAGAACAATGTGGAAATTATTGAACAATATCATTAATATCACACACAAGTAAAATTTTGCAGAAGATTATTCAAAAATGGTTGCAGCAGCAAACAGACAGGTAGCTGCCAGAAGTTCAAGCCAGGTACAGAAGAGGACTTGGAACCAGGGATATCAGTGCTGATGTCAAATGGATCTTGGCTGAAAGCAGAGAATACCAGAAAGATATTTACCTCTGTTTTATTGACTATTCAAAGGTATTCGACTGTGTGGATCATGACAAATCATGGATAATATCGTGAAGATGGAGATTCCAGAACACTTAATTGTGGTCATAAGGAAACTGTATACAGATGAAGAGGCAGAAGTTTGAACAGAACAAGATGATATTTCCTGCTTTAAAGTCAGGAAAGGTGTGAGACAGGGTTATATTCTTTCACCATATTTACTCAATCTGTATGCTGAGCAAATAATTCAAGAAGCTCAACTATATGAAGAAGAACACAGCATCAGGACTGGAGGAAGACTCACTAACAACTCGTGATATGCAGATGGCACAACCCCGTCGCTGAAATATGAGACCTTGAAGTACTTACTGATGAAGATCAAAGACTACAGCCTTCATTATGGATTGCATCTCAACATAAAGAAAACAAAAATCCTCACAACTGGACCAATAAACATCATGATAAACAGAGAAAAGATTGAAGTTGTCAAGGATTTCATTTTACTTGGATCCACAATCAACACCCATGGGAGCGGCAGTCAGGAGATCAAAAGACATGTTGCCCTGGGCAAATCTGCTGCAAAAGACCTCTTTAAAGTGTTGAAAAGCAAAGATGTCATCTTGAGAACTAAGGTGCACCTGACCCAAGCCATGGTATTTTCAGTTGCCTCATATGCATGCAAAAGCTGGACAGTGAATAAGGAAGACTGAAGAAGAAGCGATGCTTTTGAATTATGGTGTTGGCAAAGAATATTTAATATACCATGGGCTTCCAGAAGAATGAACAAGTCTGTCTTGGAAGAAGTACAGCTAGAGTGCTCTTTAAAATTGAGGATGGCGAGACATCGTCTCACATACTTTGGACTTGTTATCAGGAGGGACCGGCCCCTAGAAAAGATAATCACGCTTGGTAAAGCAGACAGTCAGTGAAAAAGAGAAAAAGCTCCTTAATGAGATGGATTGACACAATGGCTGAAACAATGGGCTCAAGCACAATGACGATTGTGAGCATGGCGCAGGACCAGGCAGTGTTTCATTCTCTTGTATGTAGTGTTGCTATGAGTTGGAATCAGCTTGATAGCACCTAACAACAACAATATATATAATCCAGAAACACATCTTTAGATATGTGGTAATTTAGTGGCATATATAAAAGTTACATTTCAAATCAGAAAATAAACACAATGCAATAAATGTTATAAGAACAATACTTTGTTTATAAAGAAAACGGTGTATCTTGCTCTCATTTCTATATACCAAAAAAAAAAAAAAACAGAAAAATAAAATGTATTAATAAAAAAATAGAAAAGTGTCAAGAGAAAAATGGAGACTGAGAAAGGATCTTAGTGTGCAAAAGTGTTCAAGTCAAGAAAGCATCAAGTACAATATGGACAGAATCTACTACATAAAAATTGAAAACTTCTCTATTATGAAACATGCTTTTAATAAACTTAAAATCCAAGTGAAAGACCAGGACAATTACCTATATGATATATGATAGATAGCATTTTACATGTTAATAAGAAATTTCTTTATATTAATAAAAAATATGTTCTGAAAATTCTTAAGAAAAAAAACTAAACTCACTGGAAACAGGAAGTAATGTGAATAGGCAAATCAATAAAGAAATACAAGTGTCTAACAAATACATGAAAAGATGCTAAATTTTACTATTAATCAGAGGACTTTTAATAAAATCAATGATGTAAAATGATTTTCACTCATATTTATCAGATGGTTACAAATTATAATGATAAACAGTATCAAAGGTTGGTGAAAAATTGGGAAATAGTCACTTTACACAATTTTGGTCTGTCTGGTAAATGTCAAAGAAACTACTAAAATTTAAAATGCATATTCTATGGAAATACTTATCCATAAGAACAAAAATATATGTACAAGGTGTTTATTGTGGCATTCTTTGTAAAGCAAAACTTTAGAATTATGGACTGCTGTACAGCTGTTAATAAATGAGTTATATGTACAGGCAAATAAAGCTCTCTGATAAATGTAGTTTAAAACAATCAAGCCAAAACTCCTCAACGTTGTTGAGTAGTATCTCTAATATGATCACACATTTGCAAATGTTTAGACAAAAACTAGAAATACACATTCATTTTCACAGTGATGTGAGAATGGAGCTGGGGAGAGAAATAAGGAGGCTAAAGGAGGATTTTTACTTTACCTTCCGTATGCATATGTCCTATTATTTGACTTTTTTTTTCAATATCCGTGGGAAATCTTACTTTTGCTATTATTTAGAAGACAGCAATAATAATTAAGAATAAAAGAGAAGAATAAATTATATCTATGGACTCATTAGGAAAACCTGAATGGAGTACAGAAACATCCTTTGGAAATTTTCTAAAAACAAATTAGGAAGAAAGTTCTACTCTGCATGCATGAGGTGGCCATGAGTCAGAATCAACTCTGTGGCAACCAACAACAACAATGCTTGTGATTAATGTCTAGATCTGCAAAAAGTAGGATTTCAGGGCTGGAAGGGACCTTCAGAGGCAACTAGTTCATGCTTATTTACGAATCATATCCAGAGAAATTATATGGTGTCCCTGGAGGAGCGGCCAAGACAGAGTTGGGTTCAGGTCCTCTGTTTCAGTGGCCTTTCCATTACCAGTGGCCTCTCTCTAACTCTTGGGTCTTTTGGTCCATCAAAGTCCAATAATTAATTGATTTGTAGCAGTTATCATAAAGGGGGCCTGGATTTCCCAGATCTGTACAAAATTTTTAGAACTAAAGTAGGACATACTCAGGTTTCCTCCAGAATCACATTTCATTGTCTGATAATGAAATCACAAAACATTGTTATTTTAGATGAAGACTAGGAATACTAGAAATAAAAGAAATAATTTACATCTAAATTACTAGGGTTAGGTTTTTTTTCCCCTATATAAATGGACTTAGATATATTTCTACCTCAATTTTAAAGGTCTTTCTTTCCTGTTCTCCTTTTCTTTATTTTGAGGTAATTCACTGGCTCTTGTAAAGGTGTGTTTAATCATTTCCCAAGGAAAATCAATTTATCTCTGAACTCTCACGTTTTCTTCTTTTATCTCTTATTATGACTTTCTTTTGCTTCTTTGATTACTTTAAATACTATTTATTTCAAAAGTCCTTTTTCTTCCCATCTTCACTTCCTCTACCTGTTTTCATTTATAATAACCATATATATTTTTTCAGATTTGGAACAGTAAGAAAAATACATTTGTTAATTGCCCTGAATATTAATTTTGTTTACAGGGAACTTTTACAGAGACATTTATTTGCAAGTCCTCCTACCTCAACCATCTTGCCCCTTCATCCACCTCTCCAAGAATCAAAGGCTGATATGTGTTTGATGATAAAACAGCTATTTTATTACAAATGACCAATACAGTTAGAAGGTGATGTTGAAAAGGAACTCCAAGATGTTGTAGGTATGTTTTCTCAATGCACCATATTTCACCGTAATTACAAAACAATGCACCATATTTCACCATAATTACAAACCATTTAAACATTAACTACTGACGTTCTTTTGTCTATTTCAGATGCCTGTGGTGTTGGTGGTATGCAAAATAATGACCTATTTTAGAAACATCCATGCTGAGTAATAACTCAGAATAAAAAAATAAAAATACTAAACCTGCACAACAATGTTCATTGAAGAAGTTTTCACAATAGTAGAAAGGTGGAAACAACTGAAATGTCCATCAACAGATGAACTGATAAACAAAATGTGGAATATACATACAATGGAATGTTATGCAGCCATAAAGAGAAATGAAGTCCTGATGGATGCCACTGTATGGACGAACCTTGAAAACATTATGCTGAGTGAAACAAATGAGTCACAAAAGGACAAATACCGTACGATCTCATTTATATGAGATAAGCAGAAATATAGAAAACAAAGATTATTAGAGGTTACCCGGGGTGTGAGAGAGGGGGAAAAGGTAGAGTTTTTGCTTAGGGGGCATTGAGTTTATGTTAATGGTGGTGGAGGAATAAATCAGAAAAGGATAGTGGTAATGGTTTTGCAATATGAAGAATGTAATCAATGTCATTGAATTTTACATGTAGAAATTGTTAAACTGGTGAGTGTTTTGCTGTTTATACTTTCACCAAATTTTAAAAACTAATAAATAAATAAATAAATAGAAATACTTTTCTCAATTTGAGAAAACTATGTTTTTTCTCCAAAGCCCATAATGATGATAAAATTGAAGGATGAGACTCCAAGTATAGGTGACACATTAAACATGACTTATCAGAGTGGAGTTGACTCATAATTGCTTTGGTGGGGGAGAGGAAAAAGAAGCCAGTTTATGCTGCAGAACTGAAAGGTTAAAGAATTTGACAGGCTAGGTACCTCTGAAGGCAGAGGTGATGAGAGTTGCTCAGAATAAGAGGATTGGTTAAAAGTCTTCGAAAAGAGCAATGAAATCCCAAGATTCTCTCTTACAACCCTTGTGACCAGGAGTCTATAAATCCCCACCCTCCACCAATCACCCTCCCACTCTCTGTGGAAGACAAAAACTTTCTCTGTAGAAACTAAGCAGACAGTTTTAATCCTAGAACCAGACAGCAACATATAGGGAAGTGTCACACCATAGCTATCTCCCACATGGCTCGTAGAATACTGACACCCAGGTAAATCACAGAACCTATCTCCACCCATTCCCCATGCTCTTCAGAAGACTGAGTAATCCTTCTCTGGAGATACTGAATGGTCCAATACAAAAGAACTACAGATATTGACATTTTTGGTTTCCCCCAAGAAAATGGCTAGGTCTCCACCAGTTAATTCTGTAGTAAAGCACTAGTGAAAAAGCCCCAATTATATACCCTGAACTTCCATTTTTATTGTCTCATTCTTAAACTTACATTAAAAGGTATGTATTTGAGTAAAGTCTCTCTAAGATGTGGCATTTAAAAATTCAGAAAAATAGTAATTTGAAAACAGAGACAACGCAAGGAGAGGATGAAAACTTAAACCCCCTTGTCTTAGTCATCTAGTGCTGCTATAACAGAAATACCACAAGTGGATGGCTTTAAGAGAAATTTATTTCTTCATAGTAAAGTAGGCTAAAAGTCCAAATTCAGGGCATCACCTCCAAGGGAAGGCTTTCTCTCTCTGTTGGCCTTCTCATCAATGTTCTCCTGGACTAGGAGCTTCTCCGTGCAGGGACCCCAGGTCCAAAGGACATGCTCTGCTCCTAGCACTGCTTTCTTGGTGGTATGAGGACCCCCTGTCTCTCTGATCACTTCTGTCTTTTATATCTCAAGAGATTGCCTCAAGACACAATCCAATCTTGTAGATTGAGTCCTGCCTTACTAACACAACTGCCACCCATCCTCCCTCATTAATGTCATAGAGGCAGGATTTACAAAATATAGAAAAATCACACAATACCAGGAATCATAGCCCGGACAAACTGATACACACATTTTTTGGGGGACATAATTCAGTCCATGACACCCCCAAAAAACTAAAATTAATATCCTCAGACAAATAAAACAAGACAGAATATGCATAAAATAAATACAGGACCCTATATAAAAGGAACAATGAACAAGAATTCTTGAAAATTAAACAAACAAAATGGAGACATGCATGTACAATTCAAAGAAAAATTCAACCCAATATTCCTAGTCAGTAGGAGTCCTGCTGGCACAATGGTTAAGTGCTTGATTGCTAACTGAAAGGTTTGAACCCAGCAGCGTCTCCTGGGAGAAAAAGACCTGGTAATCTGCTCCCATGAAGATTACAGCCTAGGAAACTTTATGGGGCAGTTCTACTCAGTCCTGTAGAGTTGCTATGAGTGAAAAGACTGTCGGCATACAACAACAAAAACAACATTCTTTGACAACTTATCAATCAAATGCAAGGATACAATAAGGATATTTTAGACATAGCTTATCTCAAACTATAACCTCTTATACCTACTTCCTCAGGAGGCTTCTTCAGGGAGTATTCCATCAAAAACAAGAGAAGGAACCAAAGGGGAGAAACATGCTGTGACTGAATTTCTAATTCTTTTTTTCAAAATGGGAGTGCTGAAATGCTGCCCAGGCCTCGGAAGGTGTCTGGGAGACCTTTCGGTGGCTGTGCTGTCATTGCCTGAAGCGGTAACCTAGAGAGCAGAGCCTGATGGACGCCAAGATCAGCTGGCTGCTTGGAGCGCCACTTCAGAAGGGACTGTGTGAAGGGAGCTAATCCAGGGAGCACAGGGTCGAGCCCGAAAATACGGCAACCTGCACCAGGAAGATCGAGGATTTTAAAGTTGGAAGGAAATCTGCTCAGTAAGGGATCATTTGCTGGTGTCTGCAGTTCTGAGTCCATTCACACTGGTTTGGAAGTTGCAATCAAAATGATAGGTAAGAAAGGTATGTGCAAAGCCGGAATAGTATAGAGAGTCCAAAATGTGAGGAAAATACATTGCCTATCAAAACATCCTATTTTGGAGTTTTATAACTATTTTGAATATAGCAATTATGTGTACCTGGTATTAGAAATGTGCCATAATGGAGAAGTGAACAGGCATCTAAAGAACAGAATGAAACCCTTCTCAGAAAAGGAAGCTCAACACTTCAGGCACCAGATCATCACGGGAATGTTGTATCTTCATTCTCATGGTATATTACACCGAAATCTCACACTTTCTAACCTCTTGCTTACTGGAAATATGAACATCAATATTGCTGATTTTAGCCTGGCAACTCAATTGAAAATGCCATGTGAAAAGCATTATACATTATGTGGAACTCCTAATTAGATTTCATCAGAAATTGCAACTCCAAGTGCACATGGACTTGATCTGATGTTTGGTCTTGGGCTGTATGTTTTATACATTACTTATTGGAAGACCACCTTTTGACGGTGATAGAATCAAGAACATATTAAATAAATTAGTACTGGCAGATTATGAAATGCCAAATTTTTGTGAAGAGATGCCAAGGACCTTGTTCGCCAGTTACTTCATAGAAATCCAACAGACTGTTTAAGTCTGTCTTTGGTATTAGATCATCCTTTTATGTCCTGAAATTCTTCAACAAAAAGTAAAAATTTGGGAGTCTTAGGAGACTCAATTGATAGCGGACATGCCACAGTTTCTACTGTAATTATGACTTCTTACAGTAGCAGTATAAGTGGTAGTTTATTTGATAGTAGAAGACTTTTGATTGGTTGGCTACTCCCAAATAAAATGACTGTTATTTCCAAAGAATAAAAATTCAAGTGATTTTTCTTCTTCAAGAGGTAGGGAAATCAAGAACAGGAAACTATCATTAGTGGAAAGGGAAGACTAATCCAAGATGCAGAAGAAAGGCCATATTCTCTATACCTTCATAGAACACATTCCTCTGATAGATCTGGCACTTCTAATAGTCAATCTCAAGCAAAAGCATATACAACGGAACAATGTCAGTCACCAGAAATCCTTTCGAAGTCTAAAAGATTAGGAGTAGATGAAAATGAGAAGAGAAACTCACCTACAAACAGTAATGTCAATATTTTTCATTTTAAAGAAAAGACATTAAATAGTTCTAGATCTTTTGAAAGACCTAACAACAATCAAGCACTCTCCAATCATTTCTGTCTGAAAAGAACTCCTTTTCCATTTTTAGACCAGACATCTCAGGCTGAAATGGTGTAACAGTGGTTTGGGAATGTGCAACTAAATGATCATTTAAGAGAACCTATGAGCGCCACGGCATTAGTCCAAACAGAGATTTCCAGGGCCATCCAGATTTGCAAAAGGACATGTTAAGAAATCCCTGGACTGATAAAAGAGCCAAAAAGAACCCCGATGCTTCTGATAATGTGCATTCTGTAAAACAGCCGAATCCCATGAAATATATGCCTGCACTTCACAGTAAACCTGAGACAATTCAGTAAGAATCTGTTTTTGGATATGGCCCTCTTTCTGAATAAAGCAAGACTATGGGTATGGAGCCATCATCAGGTTATCAGAAATGTACTTGAGGAAGCATTACATCTCCTTTGACTGCTCACAGGTTAAAACGTATCAGACAGAAAACCAAAAAGGCTGTGGTGAGCGTACTTGCTTTGGAGGAGGTGTGTGTGGAGCTTCTGAAGGAGTATACTTCTCAAGAATATGTGAAAGAAGTTCTTCAAATATCTTATGCAGATCTCATTTAGTTTCTTGCAGTAGTGTCTTGTAGTTTTCTCTGTATAGATATTTTATGTATCTGGTTAGATTTATTCCTAAGTATTTTATCTTCTTGGGGGCTATTGTAAATGGTATTGATTTGGTAATTTTCTCTTCAAGGTTCTCTTGTTGGTGTAGAGGAATCCAGTTGATTTTTGTATGTTTATCTTGTATCCTGAAATTTTGCTGAAATCTTCTATTAGTTCCAGTAGTTTTCTTGTGGATTCTTTGGGGATTTCTGTGTATAAGATCATATCATCTGCAAATAGGGATACTTTTATTTCTTCCTTACCAATTTCGATGCCCTTTATTTCTTTTTCTAGCCTAATTACTAGGACCTCCAGCACAATGTTGAATAAGAGTGATGATAAAGGGCATCCTTGTCTGGTTCCCATTCTCAAGGGGAATGCTTTCAGACTCTCTCCATTTAGAATGATGCTGGTTGTTGGCTTTGTATAAATGCCCTTAATTACATTGAGGAATTTCCCTTTTATTCCTATTTCTCTGAGAGTTTTTATCTTGAATGGGTGTTGGACGTTGTCAAATGTCTTTTGTATATCAATTGATAGGATCATGTGGTTCTTTTCTTTTCTTTTATTTATATGATGGATTACATTGATTGTTTTTCTAATGTTGAACCATCCCTGCATAAATAGTATAAATCACACTTGGTCATGGTGAATTATTTTTTGATATGTTGCTGATTTCTATTGACTAGAATTTTGTTGAGGATTTTTGCATCAATGTTCATAAGTAATATTGGTCTGTAATTTTCTTTTTTTGTGGTGTCTTTACCTGGTTTTGGTATCAGGGTAATACTGGCTTCATAGAATGAGTTTGGGAGTATTGCATCCTTTTTTATGCTCTGAAATACCTTTAGTAGAAGTGGTGTTATCTCTTCTCTGAAAGTTTGGTACAATTCTCCAGTGAAGCCATCTGGACCAGGGCTTCTTTTTTTCTCGGGAGTTTTTTTAATAACCTTTTAAATCTCTTGTTATAGGTTTATTTAATTGTTCTACCTCTGTTTGTGTTAGTTTACGTAAGTAGTGAGTTTCTAGAAATTTCTCCATTTCCTTTAGGTTTTCAAATTTGTCAGAGTACAATTTTTCATAGTAATCTGTTATGATTCTGTTAATTTCAGTTGAGTCTGTTGTGATATCACCCACCTCATTTCTTATACGAGTTATCTGCTTCCTCTCCTGTTTTTTTTTTTTTTTTTTTTTGTCAATTTGACCAACGGTTTATCAATTTTGTTGATCTTTTCAAAGAACCAGCTTTGGGACTGGTTAACTCTTTCAACTGTTTTTATATTCTCTATTTCATTTAATTCTGCTATAATTCTTATTATTTCCTTCCTTCTGGGGCCTGTGGGCTTGTTTTGCTGCTCTCTTTCTACTTGTTCCAGTTGTAGGGTTAATGTTTTGATTATGGCCCTTCTTTTTGGATTGTGCATTTATTGCTATAAACTGACTTCTGAGCATTGCTTTTGCTGTGTCCCAAAGGTTCGGGTAGGATGTGTATCCATTTTTGTTTGAGTCTATGAATGTCTTTATTCCATCCTTAATTTGTTCTATAACCCAGTAGTTTTGAGCAAGGCATTGTTCAGTTTCCATGTGTTTGATTTTTTTCCCTTGCTTTTTCCGTAGCTGATTTCCACTTTTATGGCTTTATGGTCAGAAAAGATGCTTTGTAATATTTTGATGTTTTGGATTTTGTTAAGGCTTGCTTTATGGCCTAATATGTGGTCTATTCTGGAGAATGTTCCACGTGCGTTGGAAAAGAAAGTATACTTGGCTGCTGTTGGGTGCAGAGTTCGGTATATGTCTATGAGATCAAGTTGTTTGATTGTAGCATTTAGCTCTTCTGTGTCTTTGCTGAGCTTCTTTCTGAATGTTCTGTCCTTCACCAAAAATGGTGTGTTGAAGTCTCCTACTACTATTGTGGAGCTGTCTATCTCTCTCGTCAGTGCCGTTAGAGTTTGTATTATGGATTTTGGAGCCCTGTTGTTGGGTGAGTAAAATTTTATTATAGTTATGTCCTCCTGGTGTGTTGACCCTTTAATCATTATATCATGCCCTTCCTTATCCTTTGTGGTGGATTTTCCTTTAAAGTCTATTTTGTCAGAGAATAATATTGCCCCTCCTGCTCTTTTTTCAGTATTGTTTGCTTGATATGTTTTTCCCATCCTTTGAGTTTTAGCCTGTTTGTGTCTTTAAGTCTAAGGTGCATCTCTTGTAGGCAGCATATTGATGGATCAAGCTTTTTTATCCAATCTGCCACTCTCCATCTCTTTATGTGCATTAAGTCCGTTTACCTTCAGTGTAATTATGGATAGGTATGAGTTTAGTGCTGTCAACTTGATGTCTCTTTTTGTGTGTTGTTCAGTTTCTTTGTTCCCCTTAATTTTCTGTGCTGAGTCGTTTTTCTTTATGTATTTTTTTTTTCATCTTTTTCATTGTTATAGATTTTGTGTTTCCGGGGTCTATATGTTTTTCTACTATTTTATTTTGATTTGTAGGATTGTTAGATTCCTTTGTGGTTATCTTAATATTTACCCCTATTTCTCTAAGTTTATACCAGTCTTTTATTACTTTATATTGCCTTGACTTTGCTTCCGTATGAAAAATCAATGTCGACATTTTTAAGTCCCTTTTTTTTTTGTTTTAATGTTGTCCTTCTTTACATATTGATATCTCTGTTTCCCTATTTTCAGTTTTCTAGCCTGATGTGTTTTTGACTTCCCTATTTGAGTCAATATCTGGTTGCTCTGTCCTGTGTTCTAGTCTTGCATTGTTATCTGGTGTTACTGACTATCTAACAATAGGACTCCCTTTAGTATTTCTTGTAATTTTGGTTTGGTTTTTGCAAATTCCCTGAACTTCTGTTTATCTGGAAATACCCTAATTTTGCCATCATATTTGAGAGACAGTTTTTCTGGATATATAATTCTTGGCTGGCAGTAGTTTTCCTTCAGAGCTTTTTATATGTTATCCCATTGCCTTCTTGCCTGCATGGTTTTCGCTGAGTAGTTCGAGCTTATTCTATTTAACTCTCCTTTGTAGATGACTTTTCTTTTATCCCTAGCTACTCTTAAAGTTCTCTCTTTATCTTTGGTTTTGGTAAGTTTGATTATAATACGTCTTGGTGAGTTTCTTTTGGGATCTACCTTATATGGGGTTTGATGAACATCTTGGATAGATATCTTCTCATCTTTCATGACATCAGGGAAGTTTTCTGTCAACAAATCTTCAACAATTTTCTCTGTATTTTCTGTTATTCCCCCTTGTTCTGGTACTCCAATCACTCATAGGTTATTTCTCTCGATAGAGTCCCACATGACCCCTAGAGTTTCTACATTCTTTTCAATTCTTTTATCTGATTTTTCCTCAAAGAAGTTGGTGTCTAGTGCTTTATCTTCAATGTCACTAATTCTAACTTCTACTGCCTCAGTTCTGCTCCTATAACTTTCTATTGAGTTGTCTTTTTCTGAAATTTTATTGTTAATCTTCTGGATTTCTGATTGCTGGCTCTCTATGAATTCTTGCAGCCTATTAAATTTGTCATTATGTTCTTGAATAACTTTTTTAAGCCCCGCTACTACTTTGTCTGTATGTTCCCAGGCAATTTCTACATTCTGTAGAAATTCCTTTCTAATCTCTAGAAGAGTTCTGTATATTAATCTTTTGTATTCTGCCTCTGGTAATTCCAAGAAATTCTCTTCCTTCAGAGAATTTATTGATTCTTTATTTTGGGAGCTTGCTGAAGCCAACATGGACTGCCTCTTTATGTGATTTGATATTGACTGTTGTCTCTGAGCCATCAATAAGTTATTATAATTTTATTTTATATTTGTTTAGTGAGTCCTAGCTTCTTGTTTTGTTTTGATATGTACATATGTACATATGTAATTTTCTTGTACATAAAATTTTTGGAGCTGCTTTTTTATAATTTAAGCTTGAGATAAAAGTTAAGAAGGAAAAGTTAAGAGCCCATGGAAGTGTATTAGAAGGGCAACTTGCATAGACAGAGGGGAAGGTCAGGAAAGATGATCTGCAAATGAGCAGAAAGGAGACCTAAAATATGAGTGTGAGTTAGGTGAAGAGTACATGTGAATGTGGAAAGGTGGGTCAGGCCCAGGTAAGAGTGTGTACATAGACACCTAGGAAAGCATTCAACCTGTTACAGAAACTGTAACAAATCTCTTGTGGCTTGAACATAGTAAATTAAAGGGTAAGCTGTATAACATAAGCCAGAAAAAGTTGGCACGGAACAGAATAAGGAGGGCCTTTAGGGGCCTGTAAGGATCTGGGGAATGTATGTGGGCGGGGGGGGGGGGGGGCGGGTTGGGAAACAGAGGGAATCATAGAAGGGGTTTAAAATTCCTTTCTATCTTTCCTGTCTTTTTTTGGATTATTTGAATTTTTTTTGTATTTCATTATCATTTAGTTATTAGCTTTTTGGGTATATTTTTTTCATCATATTTTTAGTGGTTGTTAAAGGAATTACAAATATATATACCTAAATTTAACAGACTACTTAGAGTTAATACCGTACCATGTCAAGTAAAATACTGAAGCCTTCCAACCATGTAAGTCCCTTTGCCCTTCCAGCTTTATGTTATATTTGTCGTTGTTTTTAGGTGCCTTTGAGTTGGTTCCAACTCATAGCGACTCTATGTACAACAGAATGAAACACTGCCTGGTCCTGCACCGTCTTCATAATCTTAGTTATGCTTGAGCCCATTGTTGCAGCCACCATGTCAGTCCATCTCACTGAGGGTCTTCCTCTTTCTTGCTGACTTTACCAAGCATGATGTCCTTGTCAGTTTGTGCTACTGTGGTGGCTTGCGTGTAGCTGTGATGCTGGAAGCTGTGTCATCATTCAAATACCGGCAGGGTCACCCATGGTGGACAGGTTTCAGCTGAGCTTCCAGACCAAGACAGACTGGGAAGAAGGAACTGTCATTCTACTTCTGAAAAAAATTAGCCAGTGAAAATCTTATGAATAGAGGTGAAACATTGTTTGATATAGTGCTGGAAGATGAGCCTCTCAGCTTGGAAGGCACTCAAAATACAACTGGGGAAGAGCTGTTTCCTGAAAGAAGAGTGGACCTTAATGATGTGTATGTAGTCAAGCTTTCAAGGCCTTCATTTGCTAATGTGGCACGATGTTGTTGTTAGGTGCCATCAAGTAGTCTCCAATTGATAGGCAGTTGTTACCACATGTATTTGTAGATGTATATCGTTTAGACACATTGAAAACCCCACCAGACAATATTGCATATGTATTTTTTTGGTTTTAGTAGTCATATATTTTAAAGAACTTAGGAGAATAGTTTATTGCATTTAACCAGATATTTGTCATCTTCATTTGTTCCCAAAGTTCCAAGCTACGTTTTGCTATCCTTTCCAGGTTCAACCTGAAGAACTTCATTTAGCAGTTCTTTTAGAGCAGGCCATTTGGCAACAAGTTCTCTTAAGTTTTCTTCATCTGAGAATGTTTTTACTACACTATGATTCCTGAGGATATATTAGCTGGATATACAATTTGGTATTAATAGTTGTTTTCCTTCAGTAGTCTTTTTTTATTGTTGTAATGAAATGAAGTTTACATTTCAAGTTAGTCTCCCATGCAAAAAAATTTTTTTACATACATTGTTATGAGACTGTAATTGCTCTCCCCATTTTGAGACAGCACACTCCTCTTTTCCGCCCCGGATTCCCCATGACCATTCAACCAGCTCCTAACTCTCTCTACGATCCCATCTCACCTCTGAACAGAAGTTGCCCCTGTGGTCTCTTGTATCTACTGGTCTAAGAGGCACACTCTTCACTAGTATTACTTTAGGTCCCACAGTCCAGTCCAATCCCTGTCTGAAGAGTTGGCCTTGGAAATTGTTTTAGTTCTGGGCTGAAAGAGAGTCCAGGCGCCATGCTTTTCAGGGCGCCTCTAGTCTCAGTCAGATCGTTAAGTCTGGTCTTCTTACTAGAATTTGAGTTCTGCATCCCATCCTTCTACTGCTCCGTCAGGGATCCTCTGTTGTGTTCCCTGTCAAGACATTCATTGGTGGTAGCTGGACACAATCTAGTTCTTCTGGTCTCAGGCTGATGAAGTTTCTGGTTTATGTGGTCCATTCTGTCTCTTGGGCTAATACTTTCCTTGTGTCTTTGGTGTTCTTCATTCTCCTTTGCTCCAAGTGGTTGGGACCAATTGATGTATCTTAGATGGCTGCTTGCAAGCTTTTAAGACCCCAGATTCCACTCACCAAAGTAGGATGCAGAACATTTTCTTAATAAGCTTAGTTATGCCAATTGACCTAGATGTCCCCTGAAAGCATGTTCCCCAGAACCCCCATCCCTGCTACTCTGTCTCTCAAAGTATTTGAATTCAGGAAACTTCTTAGCTTTTGTTTAGTCCAGTTGTGCTGACTAACCCTTTAGCATGTGCTGTCCTTCCCTTCACCTAAGATGATTCTTATCTACTATCTACTTAGTGAATAACCCTCATGCTCCCTCCCCACCCCCATAGCCATCAAAGAATGGTTTCTTCTGTGTTTAAACCTTTTCTTTAGTTCTTATAATAGTGGTCTTATACAGTATTTGTCCTTCTGTGACTGACTAAATTCACTCAGCATAAGTTCCAGCTTCCACCATGTTATACGATGGGGAAAGGTGGGTCAGGCCCAGGTGAGAGTGTGTACATACACAGCTTCATCCTTGTTCTTTATGGTTGTGTAATATTCCATTGTGTGGATATACCATAATTTGTTTATCCATTAGTCCGTTGATGCTCACCTGGTTGCTTCCATCTTTTTGCTATTGTGAACAGTGCTGCAATGAACATGGGTGTGCATATATCTATTCATGTGACAGCCCTTGTTTCTCTAGGATATATTCCAAGGAGTGGAATAGCTGGATCGTATGGTACTTCTATTTCTAGCTTTTTAAGGAAGTGCCAAATTGATTTCCAAAGTGGTTGCACCATTTTACATTCCCAACAGTGTATAAGTGTTCCAGTCTCTCCACAACCTCTCCAGCATTTATTATTTTGTGTTTTTTGGATTAATGCCAGCCTTGTTGGGGTGAGATGATATTTCATTGTAGTTTTGATCTGCATTTCTCTAATGGCTAATGATTGTGAGCATTTATTCATGTGTCTGTTAGCTGCCTGAATATCTTCTTTGGTGAAGTGCCTGTTCATATCCTTTGCCCATTTTTTAATTGGGTTATCTGTCTTTTTGTTGTTGAGGTTTTGCAGTATCTTTTAGATTTTAGAGATTAGATGCTGATCTGATTTGGCATAGCCAAAATTTTTTTTCTCAGTCTTTAGGTTGTCTTTCTAGTCTTTTGGTGAAGTCTTTTGATGAGCATAAGTGTTGATTTTTAGGAACTCCCAGTTATTTATTCTCTCTTCTGGAGCTTGTGCATTGTTACTTACGGTTCATATTGTGTTTATGCCATGTATTAGGGCTCCTAGCATTGTTCCTTTTTTTCTTCCATGATCTTTATCATTTTCAATTTTATATTTAAGTCTTTGATCCATTTTGGGTTTGTTTTTATACATGGTGTGAGGTATGGGTCTTGTTTCTGTTTTTTGTCAGATGGATATCCAGTTATTCCAGCAGTATTTGTTAAAGAGACTGTCTTTTCCCCAACTAATAGACTTTGGACCTTTGTCAAATATTACCTGCTCATAGGTGGATGGGCTTATATCTGGATTCTCGACTCTGTTCCATTGGTCTACGTATCTGTTGTTGTACCAGTACCAGGCTGTTTTGACTACCGTGGCAGTATAATAGGTCTTAAAATCAAGTAGCATAAGGCCTATCACTTTGTTCTTCTTCTTGTGTAATGCTTTATTCGGGGCCTCTTCCCTTTCCATCTGAAGTGGGTGGTTTGTTTCTCCATCTCTTTAAAAAATGCTGGTGGAATTTGGATCGGGATTGCTTTGTATCTATAGATTGCTTTGGGTAGAATTGACATTTTCACTATGTTGAGTCTACCTATACTTGAGTAAGGTATATTTTTCTACTTATGCAGGTCTCTTTTAGTTTCTTACAGTAGTGTCTTGTAGTTTTCTCTGTATAGATCTTTTACATCTCTGGTTGTATTTATTCCTAAGTATTTTATCTTCCTGGGGGCTATTGTAAATGGTATTGATTTGGTGATTTCCTCTTCGAGGTTCTCTTTGTTGGTGTAAAGGAATCCAATTGATTTTTGTATGTTTAGCTTGTATCCTGAAACTTTGCTGTAATCTTCTATTAGTTCCAGTACTTTTCTTGTGGATTTTTCAGGGTTTTCTGTGTATAAGATCATGTCATCTGCAAATAAAGATACTTTCCCTTCTTGCCTACCTATTTGGATGTCCTTAATTTCTTTTTCTAACCTAATTGCTCTGGCTAAGACCTCCAGCAAAATGTTGAATAAGAGTGATGATAGAGGGAATCCTTTTCTGTTTCCCGTTCTCAAGGGGAATGCTTTCAAAGTCTCTCCATTTAGGATGATGTTGGCTGTTGGTTTTGTATAAAAGCCCTTCATTATACTGAGGAATGTCCCTTCTATTCTTATTTTATTGAGAGTTTTCATCATGAATGGGCGTTGGACTTTGTCAAATGCCTTTTCTGCATCGATTGATAAGATCATGTGTTTCTTGTCTTTTGTTTTATTTATGTGATGGATTACATTGATTGTTTTTCTAATGCTGAACCATCCCTGCATACCTGGTATAAGTCCTGTGTGGTCATGGTGAATTATTTTTTGATATGTTGCTGAATGCTATTGGCTAGAATTTTGTTGAGGATTTTTGTGTCAATGTTCATGAAGGATATTGGTCTGTAATTTTGTATTTTTATGGTGTCTTTACCTGGTTTTGGTATCAGGGTCATGTTGGCTTCATTGAACGAGTTTAAGAGTATTCCATCTTTTTCTATGCTCTGAAATACGTTTAGTAGAGGTGGTGTTAACTCTTCTCTGAAAGTTTGGTAGAATTCTCCAGTGAAGCCATCTGGGCCAGGGCTTTTTCTTTTTTGGTTGGGTGTTTTTTAATTACCTTTTCAATCTCTTCTTTTTTTTATCGGTTTATTTAGTTGTTCTACCTCTGTTTATGTTAATTTAGGTGGGTACTGAGTTTCTAAAAATTTGTCCATTTCCCCTCGGTTTTCAAATTTGTCAGAGTACATTTTTTCATAGCAATCTGTTATTATTCTTTTAATTTCAGTTGGGTCTGTTGTGATATCAGCCATCTCATTTCTTATATGGGTTATCTGCTTCCTCTCCTGTTTTTCTTTTGTCAGTTTGGTCAATGGTTTATCAATTTTGTTGATCTTTTCAAAGAACCAGCTTTGGACTTGTTAACTCTTTCAATTGTTTTTCTATTCTCTATTTCATTCAATTCTGCTTTGATTCTTATTATTTCCTTCCTTCTGGCGCCTGTGGGCTTCTTTTGCTGCTCTCTTTCTACTAATTCCAGTTGTAGGGATAATGCTTTGATTATGACCCTTTCTTCTTTTTGGATGTGTGCATTTATTGGTATAAACTGACCTCTGAGCACTGATTTTGCTGTGTCCCAAAGGTTCTGGTCAGATGTGTTTTCATTCTCGTTTGATTCTATGAATTTATTTCCTCCTTAATTTCTTCTATAACCCTGTAGTTTTTGAGCAAGGTGTTTTTTAGTTTCCATGTGTTTGATGTTTTTTCCTTGCTTTTTGTGTTGTTGATTTCCACTTTTATGGCTTTATGGTCAGAAAAGATGCTTTGTAATATTTTGATGTTTTGGATTTTGTTAAGGCTTGCTTTATGGCCTAATATGTGATCTGTTCTGGAGAATGTTCCATGTGTGTTGGAAAAGAAACTATGCTTGGCTGCTGTGGGGTGCAGTGTTTAGTATAAGTTTATGAGATCAAGTTGGCTGATGGTAGCATTTAGCTCTTCCATGTCTTCGTTGAGCTTCTTTCTGGATGGTCTGTCCTTCACCAAAATTGGCGTGTTGTAGTCTCCTACCACTATTGTGGAGGTGTCTATCTCTCTCTTCAGAGCTGTTAGAGTTTGTTTTATGTATTTTGGAGCCCTGCTAGGTGCATAAATATTTATTATAGTTATGTCCTCCTGGTGTATTGATGCTTTAATCATTATATAGTGCCCTTCCTTCTCCTTTGTGCTGGATTTTACTTAAAGTCTATTTTGTCAGAGATTAATATTGCCACTCCTGCCTTTTTTTTTTTTTTTTTTTAGTGTTGTTTGCTTGGTATATTTTTTTCCATTCTTTGAGCTTTAGCCTGTTTGTGTCTTTAAATCTAAGGTGTGTCTCTTGTAGGCAGCATATAGACAGATCATGCTTTTTTTTATCCAATCTGCCACTCTCCATCTCTTTATTGGTGCATTAAGTCCGTTTACATTCAGTGTTATTATTGATAGGTATGACTTTAGTGCTGTCATTCTGATATCTCTTTTTGTGTGTTGTTCACAGTTTCTTTGTTCCCCTTAATTTTCTGTGCTGAGTTTTTTTCTTTATTTTTATTTTTTAATTTTTTTTCCATCTTTTTCATTGTTGTAGATTTTGTGTTTTCTGGGTCTTTATTTTTTTCTACTTTTTTATTTTGATTTGTTGGATTGTTGGATTTCTTTGTAGTTACCTTAATATTTACCCCTATTGTTCTATGTTTGTACCAGTCTTTTATTACTTTATATAACCTTAACTTCCCCTCCATATCAAAAATCAATGTCTGCATTTTTTAAGTCCCTCTTTTTTGTTTTAATTTTGTCCTTTTATATATTGATATTTGTTTCCCTATTTTGAATTTTTTAGCTTTCATGCATTTTCCATTTCCCTATCTGAGTCAATATGTGGTTGCTCTGTCTTGTGTTCTAGTCTTGCGTTTTTATCTGGTGTTATTGATTATCTAACCATAAGACTCCCTTTAGTATTTCTTGTAATTTTGGCTTGGTTTTTGCAAATTCCCTAAACTTCTGTTTATCTGGAAATGCCCTAAATTCACCATCATATTTGAGAGACAGTTTTGATGGATATGTAATTCTTGGCTGGCAGTTATTTTCCTTCAAGGCCTTATATATGTCATCCCATTGCCTTCTTGCCTGCATGCTTTCTGCTGAATAGTCTGAGCTTATTCTAATTGACTCTTCTTTGTAGATGACTTTTCTTTTATCCCTAGCCACCTTAAAATTCTCTCTTTATCTTTGGTTTTGGCAAGTTTGATTATAATAAGTCTTGGTGACTTTCTTTTGGGATCTACCTTATGTGGGGTTCAATGAGCATTTTGGATAGATATCTTCTCATCTTTCATGATATCAGGTAAGTTTTCTGTCAACAAATCTTCAACAATTTTCTGTTTATTTTCTGTTATCCCACCCTGTTCTGGTACTCCAATCACTCAGAGGTTATTTCTCTTGATAGAGTCCCACATGACTCTTAGAGTTTCTTCATTGTTTTTAATTCTTTTATCTGATTTTTCCTCAAATAAGTTGGCATCAAGAGCTTCATCTTCAATGTCACTAATTCTAACTTCTACTGCCTCAATTCTGCTCCTATGACTTTTTATTGAGATGTCTAATTGTGATATTTTATTGTTAATCTTCTGGATTTCTGATTGCTGTCTCTCTATGGATTCTTGAAGCCTATTAAATTTGTCATTATGTTCTTGAATTACTTTTTTAAGTTCTGCTACT
This sequence comes from Dugong dugon, assembly GCA_030035585.1. Classification (NCBI taxonomy): domain Eukaryota; kingdom Metazoa; phylum Chordata; class Mammalia; order Sirenia; family Dugongidae; genus Dugong; species Dugong dugon. Next base: position 47,411,395 of record CM057480.1, on the reverse strand, counting down.
ACTTTGTCTGTATCTTCCCTGGCTGTTTCTGCATTATGTTGAATTTCCTTTCTAGTTTCTAGGAGACTTCTGTATATTAATCTTTTGTATTCTGCCTCTGGTAATTCCAAGAAATTCTATTCCTCCAGAGAATTTTTTGGTTCTTTATTTTGGGAGCTTGCTGAATCCATCATGGACTGCCTCTTTATGTGATTTGATATTGACTGTTGTCTCCAAGCCATCAATAAGTTATTATAATTTTATTTTATATTTGTTTAGTGAGTCCTAGCTTCTTGTTCTGTTTTAATATGCCCCAATAGGCTGCTCATGTGTGCTAGTTTGATTATTGACATCTTTGAAGCTCTAACATTCTGTCACGAGGTAGTTAGTGCTGTAACTAAGTGTGTGCACACAGGAGTCCATTAAATTTTCCTATATGGGTTCAGCTCAGGTGACCAAGCAGTCAGTCACCAAGTGTGTGGTGTAGGCTCTCACCTATAGTCCTAGAGAGGCATGGGTGATTGGTGCAGGCACTGGACTCTAGCTGTGGTAGGGGATCACATGCTGAACCAGGCAGGGGGCTGGCGGCTGCCCCTGAGAGTCTGAAAGGAAAGCATGTCCCTATTCCCTAGAGTGAGTAGGTAGGTAAGTTTTGCAGCCAGACTATGAGCACCCCACTTTGTTGACTGTAAAGATTCAAGGGCACCTATTTTCTTGGCCTCCTGTAGCAGGTGGCTAGGTGGCTTAGGTGATGCCACCAGTCCTTAAGCCCCTGTTGCAGATTGGTAAAAGTGCCTACTTAAGGGGCAGGGCTGTTTCAAGGGTCACAAATCTGCCAGTTCACAGCTGAAACAGTGGAAGTTAAACTTCAGATGTTTTCCCTATTGTACTGTGCTATACAGGGGTGTAAGGCACCCAAAGTCTGCAGACCCCTTATGCCTGTGCCTGGCAAAGGAGCTATGCCGACCCTGAGTTCCTGGCTTAGGGCGGCCAGTAGCTTATTTTTCTCTCTCCAAGGTGAGGAGAATGGGTCAGGGCACTGTTTGGGATCTTTCTCTGGCCCAGTGGACTCCAGGTGCAGAGCGCGGAGGGAGGCGGTAAAAGGGAGAGAGGTTTTTCCCAAAGGGGCTTTTTTTTTTTTTTTAATCCCTGTGAAAGACCGCAGGCATGTACTTATCTTTAGCCACTTGGGAGCTACTTTTCAGTGGTTCAGAGTGTCCAAGCAGAATCTCTGCTGCCAGATCTCTCAGTGTGGAAACTGCTTCCCAAGCATGTGCACAGCTGTTTGCCTGCATCACTGCAGACATGGAGTGGCTGAAGAGGTGCAGTACCATTGCCACCGCTAGGCGCTGCTGACTTCTTCCATACAGTCTCCCTCTCCCCCCGCCCCTCAGTCTGATTCCTCAACTTTGCCTTGTTCAGGGATCCTAGATATTCATATACAATCAAATCTCTTGTGTTTCCAGGTCTTTGTTGTAAGAGGGATATAGGAAGCTGTCTGACTACTCCACCATCTTGGCCCCGCCCCCCATAGATAATTTTTAAATCAGAAGTTTCATCTTGATATTTTCAATAATTGTCTTAAAAATAAAATTTGCATTTGCCAGATACCATCAGTTTTGACATTTGGGAAATAATAACGGTTAATTTTTCCTAAGCACTATCCTGGAAACCCTGGTGGCATACTTGTTAAGACCTAAGCCTGCTAACCAAAAGGTCAGCAGTTCCAATTCACCAGGCACTCCTTGAAAACCCTATGGGGCAGTTCTACTCTGTCTTTTAGGTTTGCTATGAGTTGGAATCCACTCAACGGCAACAGGTTTTTTTTTTTTTTTCTGGTTTTTAAGCATTGTTCAAAAATTATTTGAGGTATATACCAAAATTCCTTCCTATTTACATATGAGAAGACCAAGGCAATTTAAAGTTAAATAAATTGTTTAAATTCACATAACTAGTGGTGAAGCCTGGGATTTGAACCCAGACTTTTTGACCCCTGAGTTTGTGTGCTTAATCATTATGGTATGTTACTATCCTGGGAGAATTGAACCTGTTATTCCGAGGATTGGTAGAGGCAACTTGCTTTCTGGGATTATAGTATATTATAGTATCATACTGCCCACTTGGTCTAGCTCCGAGACCACTGACCAAAAGAAAAAAAAAAAATTTCAAGCCACTGGAACATTAAGTCTTAGTTCATTTCTCCCCAAACTCTAGGAATCCACCTGCCATCATCTTATTTCACTAACTGGAGTCTGGATCAGACGTAAGTCACTGTGCATTCAAGAACTACTTCTTCATTGCATCTGTATCTTAATCTAACTAAATTTTATCTCTAAGAACATGGATAATACTGAACTAGATTAATCTTTTAATACAAACCCTGTAGAAAGTGACGTTTTAAGATTTTCTCTAGATTGCACAACTCAAATTTCTTTAATAGTCCTCACATATGTTTTCTGCAGTCTCTTTTTTATTTCTTCTTATTTTTATTGTTCATACCTGTACTTTGTCATATTTGACTTTAAATGATATCCTGTTTAAAACACAAGGCGCCTTTGTGGTGGAGTGGTTAAGCACTAGGTTGCTAATGGAAAGGTGGATGGTTTGAACCCACTAGCTGCTCCGCAGAAGAAAGATGTGGCAATTGCCTTCCATAAAGATCACAGCCTTGGAAGCTCTATAGGGCAGTGCTACTCTGTCCAAGAGTGTCACTATGAGTTGGAATCAACTCAGTGGCAATAGGTTTTGGTATTTAAAATGTATAGATCTGGAATCTTCTTTTCTCTTTTAAAATATTTTTGTATGGAAAATTAAAACATAGGTATCATAATGAGAATGTGTTAGTTTTTCCTCACCTAGAGATTTTTAATGTAGTTGAATTAGATAGAGTTATCAGAGAATATGCAAAGCTTTGGGAGCTGAGCCAAAGGGAGAATAACATCTGCTAACCACAGGGCAGACCTGGGAACACCGAAATGGAAGACAGGTGGCACCTGCTCTCAATACATTTAAAAATCTAACCCTAGAGAAGGTCGTCTAAGTAATTAACTAGCATGCAAAGCAGAATATGGCAAATCTTGCAAGTGATCTTCTAGCCGAGGTTGAAAGAACAAAGAGGAAAGTAGCACTGAGTCCAAACCTCTGTGAAGCAAAGCCTTGGCCCATTCTCAATGTATTTCTCTACTGTGTGCGTGTGTGTGTGTGTGTGTGTGTGTGTGTGTGTGTGTGTGTGTGAGTGTACGCACTTGGAAGGAATGAGTAGAAGTTTATTAGATGCAGGAACCTGTTGAAAGGATGAATATGAAGCAGGGCTGGTCCTTTGATTGGGCTTGGAGAAAGATGTAAACCTATGGAGGAGCATGGAGAGGAGTAGCCTGTGGCATACAGAGGTGCTTTCATCAACCCAAATGAAGTTCCAGGGAAGCTGAGGATGAACAGAGAAATGTAGTACTGACCATGGGATGGAAGGAAGAAGAACAGAGGCAGAAGAATAAAAGTGGAAGGCACTATCAGAGGTAGTCTGGATAAGCCAATCTTTGAGGGATCCCTCCCTCCAAAGTGGGTGAGGGACTGAACTTGGAGGTGTCATGAGGCCAGCCCAATACGGTGTGTGCCCGAGAGACTGTGGACATCTCAATTCTGCCCTTTCCCAGGTTTAAATATTTCTGCATCTAAAATAAAATGGGCAAAATTTCAAACCTTTTTTTTTAAAGAATTTATTGGTGGTACACAGGAGCTTAGTCAAAAGTAAGATTTTTCTCAATATTAAAATTCATGATGTTTGCATTTTGATTCCAACTCTTTAGGCCTACCTACCAGAGGGAACAATGGCCGTCGTTAGAAACAAAATACCCCCATCAGAACTCTGCTTGATGTGCTCTGTGCTCTGTCTCCCTCTGGTGCTCCTGGGCACATGCTTCATTACCTTTGCAAATTCCCAAGGACACAGTTCATTTTCATAATCACAGGATGTGATAGAAATTCAAGAAAGGTTCCACGACGTTGACTGCTGTCATAAACATACCTAATTGGTGTATCTGCTAAAGAATATGCTCAGAATGCAACCCTCAATGGAAATCTCAAAGGCTGGATTTGAAAAAGCTGCTGAGCCAGGGGGTTTGGCAATATAGGTTTTAAGAAAAGAGCACTAAACCAGGAATTGAAGCACAATTGAAACTAGATTATAGTGTTTCCTTTTTCTTTCTCATGCAGAGGAAGTATAAGAAGCTCTTCTGAAGGCAACTGTCACTTTTCCCATTTTCAATACTGTGAGACTGGATGTCTCAATTTTCCATTATCTAATTTACCTCAACACTTCTGGATTTTGAAATACTGAGTAATTACTCTTCTAACGGGACAACATTTCATGTGCCACATGGAATTACCTGTAGACAATATTTTAAAAATTTAGGTATCTGGAAAGGTAACAAAAAAAATAAATATGACCTACAAATGCAGGGTAATGCTTTTGAAGGAAATAAATGATAAAAAAATTCAAATAATCAATGAGAAGGTAAAAGTTGTAGAAAATAATGCTACAAGGTATACAGAAACAAGAAATAATAAATTATATATTAAAATATTTTTACAAAGGGCAGATACAAGTTAGAAAATATTTCATATCTTCCATTATAGTCAAGCCTATTGTTTTCAAAGGCACTGATGAGACTGAAAAGAGACTATCACTTCTTTGAATATATTCAAGTCTGAATAACCTTGGAGCGCTGAACCATTTGCATTTTACCATCTGCTTTGCATGCTTCTTAACTTAATATGCATATCGAGGACTTGATTCAATTTACAAGCTCCTTCAGGAAGATGTGCTACTATTGTATTGCAGAAGTGATGATAGTCAACTGTCTGTACAACATAAATCTGAGAGGACGACTAGGAAAAAACACTAGAAAAAAGAGCTGGGAGACTTTAAGACAGTTTTTAACATAATTACTAACTCACTCTGTGACCTTGAACAATGTATCTAAATTTACCAGTCCTCAATTCTCTCACATGTAGAATGGATTAGGCAACCTCTATAAAATTTCTTCCAACTCCCAAATTCTCACAAACATTCCCACTGGGGCAGTGACAGATATTTTCAGTGAGGAAACTGACATCAGCTGGTGCCTCCTCTCCCCTCTTCTGATAAATATATGCTGAGGAAAGTTTCCTCAAGAGATTTAAAAACAAAAAACAGTTATACTAAACTAAAAAAAAAATGAAAAAACCAAACCTGTTGCCACTAAGTCGATTCTAACTCACAGCGACCCTATAGGACAGAGCTGAACTGCCCCATAGAGTTTCCAAGGAGCAGCTGGTAGATCTGAACTGCCGACCTTTTGGTTAGCAGCCACTGTGCCACCAGGGTTCCAGTTACTGAGATCAATATTTCCAAATGACATTAAAGACCTCATGCCAACAAAATGCATGGGCACTTAAAAAATTAAAATAAATTTAAATATATGAATATTCATAATAAATGTAAATACTATAAGAAACATCCTTGCTCACACACACACATACACATACACAGGGGTAGGGTGGGAGAGACTGACTTAGAATGGCAACAAAAGCAAAAACTCTAGGCAGAAGCACCACACCATCACTCCACAGCAAAGATCCAAAAAACTAAGCCAAACAGAGAAAACACCAATCCTGAAATCTTAAACATCAAATGAAGAGATAAAGAACTCAGCTAAGCAGCAAATGGAATAAGAAACTGACAAAGAACAGAGCGAGGAGACATACATGGAGAGGTCCCCTATCAGCTAATGCAGCACAGATGTGCCATCTTGGACTCCTATCAGAGACCAGCAAATAGCGGGCATGAGAAAGCAGTTTCACGGGGCTTCCAGAAGGACACAGAACAACCGGTAAACAGCAATATACGCTTTCCCACCTCCCATCCTTCTTCACCCCAGCTCAGCCTCCTCTGTTTCCTGTGGCCACAGTCTCTTGGCTGGGAAGCACTGGCTGCTTAGACACCATCCACCCGCACTGGACGAATTCCTGAGTGCTGTTTGTTGGCTGCTGGTGTGGCTTTTTTCCACTTCTTTTGATTTCTTCCTTACCTCTCACCACCTCCAGTTCCTTTTGCTCAAATAACTGGCTCCATGTGCCATCTTTGCTTCTTCCTGAGGGGCTGTGGAGCTCTGCCCAGTGTGGAACTGCTTCCCAGTCCATGCGGCCATGCTGGTGGGATCCTGGGGCTTTTTTCTGTTTGTTTGTTTTCAATTGTTTGTTTTCTTTTTCTCTTCTTGAGTTGGGAGCCTGTTCTGGCTAAGCAGTGCTGTGCAGCTTGGGACCTACCCCCTCAGCTTGCACAGAAGCACAGAGGGATCCCTGAGAGCATTTATTTTTCATGTTTTTTTGGGGGGGTTTCTTGTTCTTTTTTTTTTTTAATTTATTTTGTTTTGTTTTCCTTTTTTGACTTTCTTCGTTACTCAGTTTCTCGTCTCTCTATACCTTCCTTCTCTTTCTGTCCCCTGGATACCTGGCACTGAATACCTTTATGCCTCCTAGCCAGGCTGTACTCCATCACCTGGAAACACTTCCCCAGACCTTGTAGCTGCACCAGTGGGATCCCTGGGAGCTTTGCTCGTCTTTTTTCTTTCTAATTTTTATTTATTAATTATTTTATTTTCTTTTTTTCTTCTTCTTCCCCTTTTTTGTTTTTCTCCATTTCATAGTCTCTCATCTCTCCACACAATGGCAAGCTGCCCTAGCACTCTTTTTTGTTTTCTGTATGTTTTTGGCCCCTGTTCCTCTCTCCTCTCTCCCATACCCATCTTAGCTCCACACATCACAATCTCTTCCCTCCATCGAGCCTACCTGCACCATGTGCTTAACATCACACCACCAAGCAGCACAGGCATGGCCTACAAGAACCTGCCCTGCACTGATTACCGACCCTCCCTGGTGGCTGTAGTAAGTGCCACAAACAACCCATCCCAGCAACTCCTCTTCAGCTAGACCTGCCATGCGGTACCATATCCTAGCAACTGACCCTGCCCATTGGAGAAGGAGGCAAAAAGTATCATGCCCACAGATGAGCAAACAACAAAGAACACACAACCCCCCCCTCATACATAGCCAAATTAAACAAAAAAAGGATGAAACAAACAAATCTACAATCAATAAATGAGAAAAATAACTACTGAATGCCTTGAAGACAGCAGACAATATCAAAACATTTACAAAAACAGGACAGGATGTTTCCAGTAGGCATTCAAAATAAAACACAAGATGACTTTCCAGTAGAAGAAAAGGCACTAGAACTACCTGATAGGGGATTGAAATTTCTAATACTCAGAATTATCCAAGAATTGAAACAAAAAGCAGACCAAAATGAGGAAAAAATAGACAAATTCATGGAAAATACAGACAAAAAAATGGAAGAATTCAGGAAAATAATGCAGGAACAAAATGCCAAAATAAATCCACAACAAGAAATTATAGAAAAACAACAATTAAAAATCCAAAAGATAAACAACAAGATTTCAGAAATAGTGTCATAGAAGGGCCGAGGAGCAGATTTGAAACAGTGGAAGACAGGATCAGCAGAGTTGAAGAAAAACACGTGGATACAACTCTGTTTGAGGAGAAATCAGAAAAAAGAATGAAGAAAATGAAGAGCCCTGAGAATTATGTGGGATGCAATAAAAAGCAAAAATCTGGGAGTGATCAGAGTTCCAGAACAGGGGGAGAAAACTGAAGACACAGAGAGAATCATTGAAGAATTGCTGACAGAAAACTTCCCCAATATCATGAAAGATGAAAGGCTGACCATCCAAGAAGCTCAAGGAACCCCATATAGGATAGACCCCAAAAGAAAATCACCAAGGCATATCATAATCACACTTGCTAAAACCAAAGACAAATAAAGAATCTTGGGAGCAGCTGAAGAAAAACAAAAAGTCGCATACAGAGGAGAAACAATAAGACTAAGCTTGGATTATTCAGCAGAAACCATGCAGGCAAGAAGGCAACGGGATGACGTATATAAAACCTTGAAAGAAAAAAATTGCCAGCCAAGAATAATATATCCTGCAAAACTCTTGTTCATATATGATGGTGAAATTAGGTCATTTCCAGATAAATAGAAATTAGAGACAATGTAAAAACCAAACCAAACTTATGAGGCTTATTAAATGAATCCTTTGATCTGAGAACAAACAGTATCAGACCACAGGCTGAATATAGGACACAGTATTGTACTAGCTAGATACCAACCTAGGAAATGAACTCTTAAGGACTATGCAAAACCAAAAGAACTACAAAAGGGAACCAAAGAGGTTAATCTGTAAATGACAACAGCATCAGGACAATAAAAGAGGGAATAAATGGTGTAGGTATTGAACCTTCTAATGGAGAGGAAGGAAAGACGATACCAAGTAATAATAGACTGGTTCAAATGTAGGAAGATAAGGGTAAATTTCATGGTAACCACAAAGAAAGTTAACAAACCTACTCATCAAAATAAAGAAGAAAAACATAAAGTCCCAGTAAAAACAAAACCTACAAAACCAAAAGAAATGAAAAACAATCCGCAAACAAAAGCAACTCAGCACAGGAGAGTAAGAGGAAAAAAACTGGAGGACATTATGCTGAGTGAAATAAGTCAGTCACAAAGGACAAATACTGTATGAAATCTCTACTGTATAACTCATATAAAAGTTTACACACAAAAAGAAACAATCTTTGTTGGTTATGAGGGATGGGAGGAGTGAGGAGGAACTAAATAGATAAGGGGTAACTTTGGTGAAGGGTAAGACAGTACACGTTGCTGGGGAAGCTAGCACAACTTGTACAAGGAAAGGTCAAGGAAGCTCCATAGATATTTCCAAACTCCCTGAGGGACTGAATTGCTGGGCGGAGGGCTGTGGGCACCATGGGCTCAGGGAACTTCTAGCTCAATTGGCATAACACAGTTTATAAAGACAGTGTTCTACATTCTACCCTGGTGAGTAGCATCTGGAGTCTTAAAAGCCTGTGAGCAGCCATCTAAGATACTCCACTCATCTCACTCCTTCGGGAGAAAGGGAGAATGAGGAGAACAAGATACAAGGGAAAGATTAGTCCAAAGGACTAATGGACCACAGCTATCAAGGCCTCCACCAGACTGAGTCCAGTACAGCTAGATGGTGCCCGGCTACCACCACTGACTGCTCTGACTGGGATCACAATAGAGGGTCCTGGACAGAACTGGAAAAGGAAGTAGAACAGAGTTCTAACTCACAATAAAAGACCAGATTTATTGACCTGACAGACTGGTGAAACCCTGAGAGTATGGCCCCCGGACACACTTTTATCTCAGTGGTGAAGCCCCTCCCAAAGTTCACTGTTCAGCCAGGGATTGGACAGCCTCATAAAGCAAAACAGGACTAATGAGGCACAGCAGTCAAGGGACAAGGACTAGAAGGTAGGAGGGGACAAGAAAGCTGGTGATAGGGAACCCAAGGTTGAGAAGGACAGTGTTGACATGTCATGGGGTTGTTCAGCATTGTCATAGGGCAATATATGTACTAACTGTTTAATGAGAAACTATTTGTTCTGCAAACCTTCATCTAAGGTACAAAAAAAAAAGAAAAAAAAGAATTATCTGTGTGAGATCAAATTAACAACAACAACTCGACAGTTTTGATGGGAAGCCTAGGGGACAGAGAGTTGAAGATAATGGTGATGTAATAATTTGGAAATGATAGTGAGAATAGCAACATAACTGGAAGAATGTAATCGATGTCACTGAATTGTACATGTAGAAACTTTCAAAGTGGTGTAACTTTGGCTATGTATATTTTCACCAAAAAAATGATCCTCAAAGTCGAGAAAGAAGAGTGTTGACATGTCATGAGGTTGTTAACCAATGTCATAAATCAATATGTGTACCGACTGTTTAATGAGAAACTATTTGTTCTGTAAACCTTCATCTAAAGTACAATAACAAAATTAAAAAAAAATAAAAAAAATAAACCTTCTATAAGCTATTTGCAAGAGTCATCCCTATGGTATAAAGGAAAAATATAGAAAGGTTAAAAGTTAAGAGATGGAAAACATATATCAAAAAAAGTCTAATCAAAGAAAGCTAATGTAGTAATATCAATTGTTGTATGCCTTTGAGTCGATTCTGACTTATAGTGACCCTACAGGACATAGTAGAAGTGGCCCATAGGGTTTTCTAGGCTATAAGCTTTAGGGGAGTAGATCACCAGATCTTTCTTCGACAGAGACGCTGGATGGGTACAAACTGCAAACCCTTCAGTTAGCTGCCAATCTATTAACCATTGTGCCACCAGGGCTGCCTAAGTTTATGTTTAACTTTATAAAAACCTGTCAAACTGTTTCCCTAAGGAGTTTTATCTTTTCACATTTCCACCAGTGATGCATGAAATTTTGGTTGTTCTATCTCCTCAACAACAGTCTTTTTAACTTGAGATATTTGAGAGTTAGTGATACCTCATTGCTATTTATACAGTAAAACTTGCAAAAGCCAGAATCTGTATAAGGCAGAAACCTGTCAGAAAAAGAAAACTCAAATAAGATGAGTGATAGACAAGTGGTAAGACTGCACGCTGTAAAACTTGCAATACCCGGAAAAACAAGGCAGTCTCATCGAGGTCCAGCTCTCACAGATTTCACGGTATTTTTGTTTCCTTCATGACCTCAAGATTTCTCTGTATTTTTGTTTCCCTAACGACTTGATAGGGTACATTCGTACTTTTCTATCACTCTGTATTAGTGGAAAATATTTGTGTTTTCCTTCTCTGACAGGTTTCTGCCTTACACAGCTTTTACTGTATATTCTACATACAAATGCTTTACCAAACGTGTATACAGTATTGCAAATATCTTCTTCCACTTTGTGACTTTGTTTTTATTTTCTTAACATTGTCTTTGGAAAAGCAGTAGTTTTAATTTTGGTAAAGACTTATCAATTATTTTATTGTTTATGCTTTTGTGACTAAAGAACTCTTTGCCTAGTCAAAGATCACAAAGATTTTCTTCTAGAAATTTTATAATTTTAGTTTTTACATTTAGACCTATGATCTCTTTCAAATTATTATTATTTTTTATGGTGGGAGGTAAAGGTTGAAATTTCTTTTTCTCCGATTGGCTATCCGGTTGTGAAAAGACTATTATTTCCTTAGGACCTTTATCAAAAGTTAATTGACCTTATATTATTTATTGCTGGACTTTTATTCTGTTCCATTGATCTAAATGTCAAATCTTATGCTAATATCACACTGATACTATTGATACTGACATAGATAAAAATTGTGAAATTAGGTAGTATAAATCCTCCAAATTTGTTTTTCCATTTCGAAATTGTTTAGACCATTCCGGGATCCTTCGTTTTTCCTTATAAATTTTAGAATCATCCTATAAATTTCTAAAACACAAAAACAAACAATATTGCCATGATTTTGATTGAGATTTTACTGAGATACTGGTTCAATTTGGGGAAAAATTGACAAATTAATAATATTGAATCTTACAATCTATGAATAAAGCATAACTCTCCTTTTATTTAGATTCTTCTTAATTCCTCTCAGCAGTATTTTGTGCCTTCCCAATGTAAAGGTATTGCAAACATTTTGTTAAATTTAACCTTAAAAATTTCATGTTTATGAAGCTACTACAAACGGTATTTTTCATTTTAATTTCTATGGTTTCTTGCTAGTGTTCAGAAATAAAATTGATTTTTGTATGTTGACACTGTATCCTGTGACCTTATTATAGTCATCAATTAGTTACAGGAGTTCTTCTTATAGATTCCTGAGGCTTTTCTACATATATGAGCAGGTCATCTGTGATTATGTCTTCCTTTTCAATCTCTATTTTTCTTTTATTTCTTTTTCTCCCCCCTAGTGAACTGTAAAGGACCAGCAACATGATGCTGAAAACAAATGGTAAATTTAGACATCTATGACTTAGTCCTAAATTTAGGGGGAAAACATTCACTTTTTCATCATTAATAATGACCTAGAAACCAAAAGAAACCTGCATAAGGAGAAAAACTTGCTCATGTACAGGAAGACTCAATAGAGTGAAAATGTCAATCCTACTCAGAGCGATCTACAGATACAATGCAATCCTGATACAAATTCCAATGGCATTTTTTAATGAGATGGAGAAACCAATCACCAACTTCATATAGAAAGGGAAGAGGCCCCGGATAAGTAAAACGTTACTGAAGAAGAAGAACAAAGTGCAACGCCTCACACTACTTGATTTTAGAAACTATTACACTGCCGTGGTAGTCAAAACAGCTTGGTACTGGTACAACAGATACAGAGACCAATGGAACAGAATTGAGAATCCAGATGTAAATTCATCCACCTATGAGCAGCTGATATTTGACAAAGACCCAAAGTCTGTTAATGGGGGAAAGACAGTTTCTTTAACAAATGGTTCTGGCATAACTGGATATCCATCTGCAAAAAACTGAAACAAGACCCATAACTCACATCATGCACAAAAACTAACTCAAAATGGATCAAAGACCTAAATATAAAATCTAAAATGATAAAGATCATGGAAGAAAAAATAGGGACAAAGCTAGGGGCCCTAATACATGGCTTAAACACAATACTAACTATAACAATGCACAAACACCAGAAAAGAAACTAGATAACAGGGAGCTCCTAAAAATCAAACACTTATGCTTATCAAAAGACTTCATCAAAAGAGTCAAAAGACAACCTACAGACTGGGAAAAAATTTTTGGCTACGACAAATCTGACCGGCATCTAATTTCTAAAATCTATAAGATGCTGCAAAACCTCAACAACAAAAAGACAAACAACCCAATTAAAAAATGGGCAAAGGATATGAACGGGTGCATCACCAAAGAAAATATTCAGTCAGCTAACAGACACATGAGGGAATGCTCACGATGATAGCCATTAGAGAAATGCAAATTAAAACTACAATGAGATACCATTTCACCCCAACAAGGCTAACATTTAATCCAAAACACACAAAATAATAAATGTTGGAGAGGTTGTGGAGAGACTGGAATACTTATACACCATTGTTGGGAATGTAAAATGGTACAACCACTTTGGAAATCAACTTGGTGCTTCCTTAAAAAGCTAGAAATAGAAGTACCATATGATCCAGCAATCCCAATCCTTGGAATATATCCTAGGGAAATAAGAGCCATCACATAAATAGATGTATGTACACCCATGTTCATTGCAGCATTGTTCACAATAGCTAAAAGATGGAAACAACCTAGGTGCCCATCAATGGACGAATGGATAAACTAATTATAGTATATCCACACAATGGAATACTATGCAATGATAAAGAACGACAATGAATCCATGAAACATAACATGGAGGAATCTGGAGGTATTATGCTGAGTGAATTTAGTCAGTTGCAAAAGAACAAATATCATATAAGACCACTATTATAAGAACCCAAGAAAATGTTTAAACACAGAAGACAACACTCTTTGATAGTTACCAGGGTGGGAAGGGAGGAAGAGGGGTATTCACTAGCTAGATAGTAGACAAGAATTATCTTAGGTGAAGGAAAGGACAGCACGCACTACAAAGGAAGTCGGCAGAACCAGACTAAACCAAAGCTAAGTTTCCTGAATACAGCCAAACACTTTGAGGGACAGAGTAGCAGGAGTGGGGGTCTAGGGACCATGCTTTCAGGGGACATGTAGGTCAATTGGCATAACAAAGTTTTTTAAGAAAATGTTCTGCATCCTACTTTGGTAAGTGGCATCTGGGGTCTTAAAAGCTAGCAAGCAGCCATCTAAGATGCATCAATTGGTCCCAACTCACCTGGAGTGAAGGAGAATGAAGAACAGCATGGACACAAGGGAAGTATTAGCCCAAGAGACAGAAAGGACAACATAAACCAGAGACTTCATCAGCCTGAGACCAGAAGAACTAGATGGTGCCCAGCTATCACAATGACAGCCCTGACAGGAAACACAACAGAGTCCCTGATGGAGCAGGAGAAAAGTGGTGTACAGAACTCAAATTCTAGTAAAAAGACCAGATTTAATGGTTTGATTGAAACTGGAGGGACCCTGGAAGACATGGCCCCCAGGCTCTCTGTTAACCCAAAACTAAAACCATTCCCGAGGCCAACTCTTCAGACAAAGATTAGCTGGACTATGGCACATAAAATGATACTCATGAAGAGTGTGCTTCTTAGCTCAAGTAGATACATGAGACTAAGTGGGCAGCTCCTGTCCAGAGGTGAAATGAAAAGGCACGGGAAATCCAGGGTGGTAAAGAAGAGTGTGCTGTCACAGTATAGGGAGAGCAAGTAGGGTCACAAAACAATGCATGTATAAATTTTTGTATGAGAGACCAGCTTGAATTGTAAACTCTCACTTAAAGCACAACAGTAAAAATAATAATAATAATGACACTAGATACAGGTTTCACACAGAAGCTCTTGATGAGGTTGAGGACGTTCTCTCCTGCTTTTATTTTCCTGAGAGTTTTTATTACGAATATGTCTTGAAATTTATCAAGTGGTTTTTCATCCTACTTTGAGATAATTATATGATTTTTCTCATTTGTTTTATTAATGTGATAAATTATATTACTTGCTTTGGAATGATAAAAGTATTTGCAATTCTGGGGTAAGCCTCATGTTATTCTTCTTGTATATTGTTGGATTTTGTTTGCTATAATTTGCTAAGGGTTTTTTGTATTTGTATGCATGAGGGATATTAGTTTGTAGTTTTTCACATTTGTAATGTCTGTGTCTGATTTTGGTATCCGGGTAATGCTAGCCTCATAAAATGAATAGGGAAGTGGTCTCTCCTCTTTGTTTTCTGAAAAAGTATCTGTATGATTGTTATTATTTCTTCCATAAATATCTAACAGAATTCACCATTGAAATAATAAGATCCTAGAGTTTTCTTTCTGGGAAATTTTTTGAAAGAGAATCAATTTTTTAAAATGAATATTAGGTTAATTGTGTTTTTTTAATTTCATTTTGTGTTGGTTTTGGTTCATTGTGATTTTCAAGAAATTCGTGTTTTTCTTAAAGGTAGAATATATTGTCACCTACTTGTTAAAAGTGTCACTTACTATTTTTTTAGTATCTGTAGCATATTTAGTGATCTTCCCTCTTTCATTTCTGGTAATCCATGTCTTCTTCCTTTTTTTCTTGATTAGACTACGTAGATATTTATTGATTTTGTTGTTCTTATCAAAGAAACAATTTTGTTTTAATTAGTTTTTCCTCTATTGTTTGTTTTCTATTTTATGGTTTTTAATTGTATATCTTATTTCTTTCATTTTACTAATTTTTGTTTAATTTACAATCTAGTTTCTTATGTTAAAAGTTTATCTTAATTGTTTTTAAATCTTTCTTCTTTTCTAATATAAGTATTTAAATTAATAAATTCCTCTTCAAGTACTGTTTTACTCATATCTTACAATCTTGACATTTTGGTAATTCCATGTTCAAGATATTTTCTAACTCTTTTTGTTTATTATTCTTCCTGCTCTCCTTGCCAGGGCTTTTGCTTGTTCTGGATGCTGCAGCTGGCTCTCGTTCGTCTGACTTCTTGGGACTTGAGCTAGCAGTTTACCTGCGGTATTACCTGCCAGTCTTGAAATTCATCAATCTTCACAACCTGTAAGCAACTCTAGACTGTAAGCTCTCTGGACTGCTGATCTTCGATTTGCAAGCCTCTGCGGCTATGTGAATCAAGAGAAGCCTCTTTCCTGCCCCACGGACTTGGGACGTTACAACCTCTAAAAACTGCATGAGCTGTTTTCTTGGTATAAATCTCTCTAGATATATGTGCATATTTATATGCTTTAGTAGTTTTGCTTCTCTAAAGAACCTAGCCTAAGACAGACATCATGCTTTTTAAAGTAAAGGGCCAGCGAAGAAGGGGAAGACCCTCAACAAGATGGATTGACACAGTGGCTGCACCAATGGGCTCAAGCATAACAGTGATTGTGCGGATGGTTCAGGATGGTGCAGTGATTCATTCTGTTGTACATAGGGTTGCTATGAGTTGGAACTGATTCAATAGCACCTAACAACAACAGCTTTCTTAATATTAATGTTTTCATGATACATCTTTTGTCATCATTTTACTTTTATCCTATTTGTATGTTTATACTTAAAATGAATATAGTTAAAAATATAGCTCATTCTTGATATTTTGTCCAGTCTGATAATCTCTGAGTTTTATTTAGAGTGCTTAGACTATTTTTATTTAAGTAATTTTTGACATAGTTGCACTTAACTCTCCCATTTTATTTATTTGTCATTAAAATTTCCTTTTCTTTTTCTTATTTCTTTGGATTAATATTTTTAAAAATTTCCATTTTATCTTCCACTATTGGCTAACGTTTACCTGTGTTTTATTGACTACTCAAAGGCATTTGACTATGTAGATCATAAAAAATTATAGACAACGTTGTAAAGAATGAAAATTCCAGAACACTTAATTGTGCTCATGGGAAACTTGTACATAGACCAGGAGACAGTTGTTCAAACAGAATAGGGTGTATTGCATAATTTAAAATCAGGAAATGTGGGTGTCTGAGTTGTACTCTTTCACCGTACTTATTCAATCTGTATGCTGAGCAAATAATATGAGAAGCTGGACTACATGGAGAAGAATGCAGCAACAGGGTTGGAGGAAGACTCATTAACAACCTGTGATATGCAGATGACATAACCTTGCTTGCTGAAAGTGAGAAGGACTTGAGACACTTAAAGATGGATATCAAAGACTACAGCCTTCAGTTGGATTTAACTTCAAAAAATCCACTGCCAGCTAGTAGATTCTGACTCAGAGCGACCCTGTAGGACAGAGTAGAACTGTCCCATAGGGTTTCCAAGGCTGTAATCTTTATGGTAGCTGACTGCCACATCTTTCTCCCACAGAGCAGTTGCTGGGTTCGAACCCCTGATGTTTAGGTTATCAGCCGAGCACTCAACCACTGTGCCACCAGTGCTCCTTTAGTATGGATTATACCTCAACATAAAGAAAATAAAAATCTTCGCAACTAGTCCAATAAACAACATCATGATAAACAGATAAAATATTAGTCAAGGATTTCATTTTAATTGGATCCACAATCAACACCCATGGAAGCAGTAGTAAAGAAATCAAATGACGTATTGCATTGGGCAAATCTACTGCCTAAGACCTCTTGAAAGTGTTAAAAAGCAAAGATGTCACTTTGAGGACTAAGATGTGTCATGGTAATTTCAATCGCCTCATATACATGCAAAAGCTAGACAATGAACAAGGAAGAATGAAGAAGAATTGATGCCTTTGATTAAGGTTTTGGCAAAGAATATTGAATATATCATCAACTGGCAGAAGAACAAACAAATCTGTCTCGGGAGAAGTACAGCCAGAATGTTCATTAGAAGGGAGGATGGGAAGTCTTTGTCTCACATACTTTGTAATTTTCCTTTTTTTTTCAAAATGTACTTTAGGTGAAGGTTTACTTAACAAATAGTTTCTCATTAAACAGTCAGTACACACATTGTTTTATGACATTGGTTCACAACCCCATGATGTGTCAACCCTCTCCCTTCTTGATCTTTTTTTTTTTTTTTTGGTGAAAATATACATAGCCAAAGATACACCATTTCAAAAATTTCTACATGCACACTTCAGTGACATTGATTACATTCTTCTAGTTGTGCTGCTATTCTCATTTTAGATGAAGGTTTACAGAACAAAATAGTTGCTCAATAAACAGTACACGTGTTGCCCTATGACAATGGTTAACAACACCACTACTTGTCAACATTGTCCTTACTCAAACTTGGGTTCCTTGTCACCAGCTTTCCTGTCCCCTTCTGCCTTCTAGTCCTTGTCCTTGGACTGCTGTGCCTCTTTAGTCCCACTTTGTTTTGTGGGGCTGTCTAATCTCCAGCTGAAAACAGTGAACCTCAGAAGTGACTTCACCACTGAACTAAAAGCGTGTCTGGGGGCCATACTCTCAGGGTTTCTCCAGACTCTTTCAGGCCAGTATATCTGGTCTTTTTTGTGCGTGTTAGAATTTTGTTCTACATCCTTCTCCAGCTCTGTCCAGAATCCTCTATTGTAATCCCAGTGACAGCAGTCAGTGGTGGTAGCCAGGCACCATCTAGCTGTACTGGACTCAGTCTAATGGAGGCCTTGGTAGCTGTGGTCCATTAGTCCTTTGGACTAATCTTTTCCTTGTATCCTGTTCTCTTCATTCTCTGTTGCTCCAGAAGGGATGAGACCAGTGGAGTGTCTTAGATGTTTGCTCACAGGCTTTTAAGACCCCAGACACTACTCACCAAGGTAGAAGGTAGAACATTGTCTTTATAAACTGTGTTTTGCCAAGTGAGCTAGATGTTCCTTGAGACCACGGTCCCCACAGCCCTCTGCCCAGCAAGTCAGTCCCTCAGGGAGTTTGGATGTGTCTAGGGAGCTTCCATGACCTTTCCTTTGACAAGTTGTTCTGGTTTCCACAGTACTGTGTACTGTCTCACACTTCACCAAAGATACCACTTATCTATTGCCTATTTAGTATTCCCCCCCACCCCTCCCATCCTTTGTAACCAACAAAGATTGTTACTTTTTGTGTGTAAACTTTTTCATGCCTCTTTATTTTTATGAATACATTTGTTGACTTTCTTTGTGGTTACCTTGAAATTTACCCTTATCTTTCTAAGTTTAAAGCAATCTATTATTATTTTTATTGCCTTGCCTTCCTCTCCATTAGAAGGTTCTATAGCTATACTGTTTATTCCCTCTATTATTGTTCTGATGTTATTGTCATTTACAGATTAACTGCTCTGATTCCCTGTTGTATTTCTTTTGGTTTTGGGTAGTCCTTGAGAGTTCATTTGCTAGATTTGTATCTGGCTGGTACAATCCTACATCCTAGATTCAGCCTGTGACCTGAAGTTGTTTGCTTTCAGATCAAAGGACTCATTTTAATAATTCTTGTAAGTTTGGTTTGGTTTTTATATATTCTCTTAATTTCTGTTTATCTGGAAATGTCCTTCTCCAATGGGCAGGGTCAGTCACTCAGCTATGGTGCAGCAGGGTGGGTCCAGCTGAAGGGGAGTTGCTTTGATGGATTGTTTGTGGCAGATACTAAGGACGACACAGCAGGTCAGGAATCAGTTCAGGTAAGTTTCTGGTAAGCCATGTCTGTGCTACTTGGGGGGTGATGTTTAGTGCATGGTGCAGGTAGGCAGGAATGGGTGGGAGATTGTGATGTGTGGAGCTAAGATGGGCGTGGGAAAGAGGAGAGAGAAACAGGAGTAAAAAACATACAAAAACAAAAAAAGAGTGCTATTGGAGCTTGTCATTGGAGTTGAGAGATGATAGACCAAGAAATGGAGAAAAACACAAAAGTGAAAAAAAAGGTAAAATAAAATATATGTACATATATATATATGTACATATATATATATATATATATATATATATATATATATATATATATATATATATATATATATAATTGGGAAAAAAAAAAAATCAAAGACCCCAGGTATACCACTGGTGCAGCTTCAAAGACTGGGGAAGTGACTCCCAGGCTACAAAGCATAGCCTGGCTAGAAGGGGTAGAGATGTCACACAGTGCCAGGATTTAGGAGACAGGGAGAGAAGGTAAGTACAGAGAGAGAAGAAACTGAGAAATGAAGAAAAACATAAAGGGAAAACTGGAGAAATTAAAACAAACAAACAAACACACATAAAAACAAAAAACAAACAACAACAAGAAAAAAGAAATGCCCCCAGGGATCCCACTGCACAGACTGAGGGAGTAGCTCCCAAGCCGCGCAGTACTGCCTGGCTAGAAGGAGTTTCCAAGCCAAGAAAAGGAAATGAAAACAAACAAACAAACAAAAATAGCCCCGGGATCCCACCAGTATCGTGGCACAGACCAGGAAGCAGGTCATCGAGCAGCATTTCATAGCCTTTCAGGAAGAAGCAAAGATGGCAAATGGAGCCAGATATGTGAGATAAAGGAGAGGGAGGTGGTGAGAGGTATGGAAGAAACTGAAAGAAGCAGAAAAAAGCAACACCGGCAACCAACAAATGGCACTCATGGAGCAGGCTTGTGCGAGTGTATGGAATCCAAGCTGCACCTGGTTGAAGCCGGTGATTCCTAGCCAAGCGACTGTGGCTGCAGGAAGCAAAGGAGACTGAGTGGGGATGAAGAAGGTGGGGGGTGGGGGGGGTGGGAAAGCATATATCACTGGTTACCAGTTGTTCTATCTCCTGCTGGGAGCTCCGGGAAGCTGCTTTCCTGTACTCCCTGTTCGCCTATCTCCACCAGGAGTCCAAGATGGCAGATCCATGCTGCATTAGCTGATAGGGGACCTCTGTATGTATCTCTCTTAGCTCTCTGTTTTCTGTCAGTTTCTTATTACATTCAGTACTTGGCTGAGTTCTTTATCTCTTCATTTGGTGCTTAGGGTTTCCAGATTGACATTTGTCTCTGACATAGTTTTTCAGATCTTTGCAGTGGATGGATGGCATTGTGCTTCTGTCTATAGCACCAAGTTACCCCTTGAATGTCCATTTTAATGGAGTCTGCAGATGCAAAGCCAAAAAGCACCATTCTCTAAGAAATGGCTGAAGATACGTACACACATGTTCATACTCACCAGCTATGACTGAGTGGTTCTGCCTTCTCAGGAAAACCTGGAAATCCAAGGTCTGTGGTCTTGGGACGTGTCTGCATGTGCAAAATGTTAGGCATTCATAGAATTTACTTTCTGTAGAGCTATTTCTTATATCACCAGAAAGAATCTTAAAATTTAATAAGAGATAATGTTGATTTTCATAATTTCAAATCCCTTTAACAGAAAAAGTCTCTCAGAGGTTTTGCCTTACTTCAGTCTTCAAAACTACAGGAGAACTGAAGAAGTTAGAAAAGAATCTAAATTTATGTGGATTTCAAGGCACATGATGGAAGAGGCAGATGGAATGCCTTAAAAACAGTTCCAAAAAAATTAATCTCCTGATTGGGGAAAGATAGTCATAGTGTTTCCTGCTCTAGTTATGCATCTTGTTGTTGTCATTGTTAGATGCCTTCGGATTGGTTCTGACTCTTAGCTACCTTATGTGCAACAGAATGAAACACTGCCCAGTCCTGAAACATCCTCATGATGGTTGCTATGCTTGAGCCCATTGTTACAGCCACTGTGTCAGTCTATCTCCTTGAGAGTCTTCCTCTTTTTTGCTGACCCTGTACTCTACCAAGCATGATGTCCTTCTCCAGAGACTGGTCCCTCCTGATAACATGTCCAAAGTGTGTGAGACGAAGTATCACTATCCTCGCTTTTAATGAGCATTTTGGCTGTACTTCATCCAAAAGAAATTTTGTTCTTTCTTTTTGGTAGTCCATGGTATATTAAATCTTCTTCACCAATACCTTAATTTGAAGGTGTCAATTCTTTGGTCTTCCTTATTCCTTGTTCAGCTTTCACATATATATGAGGCAATTAAAAACACTATGTTTTAGGTCCGGTGCATCTTAGTCTTTAAAGTGACATCTTTGCTTTTTAACACTTCAATGAGTTCTTTTGCAGCAGACTTGCCCAATGCAATGCATCCTTTGATCTCTTGACTGCTGCTTCCATGGGTGTTGATTGTAGATCCAAGTAAAATGAAATCCTTCACAACTTCAATCTTTTCTCCATTTATCTTGATGTTGCTTTTTGGTGCAGTTGTGAGGGTTTTTGTTTTCTGTATGTTGAAGTATAATTCATATGGAAGGCTGTAGTCTTTGATCTTCATCTGTAAGTGCTTCAAGTCCTCTTCACTTTCAGCAAGCAAGGTTGTGTCATCTGCATATCGCAGGTTGCTAATGAGTCTTCCTCCAACCCTGTTGCTGCATTCTTCTCCATGTAGTCCAGCTTCTCATATTATTTGCTTAGCATACAGATTGAATAAGTATGGTGAAAGGATACAACCATGACACACAGATTTCCTGACTTTAAACCAGGCAGTATCCCCTTGTTCTGTTTGAATGACTGCTTCTTGGTCTAAGTACAGGCTCCTCATAAGCACAGTTAAGTGGTCTGGAATTCACATTCTTTGCAATGTTATCCATAATTTGTTACAAATCACACAGTCAAATGCCTTTGCATATTCAATATAAGACAGGTAAACTTTCTGGTATTCTCTGCTTTCAGCCAGGATCTATCTGACAGCATCGATGATATCCCTTGTTCCACATCCTCTTCTGAATCTAACTTGAATTTCTGGCACTTCCCTGTCAATGTACTGTTGCAACCGCCTTTGAATGATCTTCAGCAAAATTTTACTTGTGTGTGATATTAAAGACATTGTTCAATAATTTCCACATCCTGTTGGATCACCTTTCTTTGGAATGGCTACAAATATGGATCTCTTCCAGTTGGTTGAGCAGGTAACTGTCTTCTGAGTTTCTTGGCACTGACGAGTGAGTGCTTCCAGAGCTGCATCCATTTGTTGAAACATCTCAGTTGGTATTCCGTCAATTCCTGAAGCCTTGTTTTTCATCAGTGCCTTCGGTGCAGCTTGGACCTCTTCCTTCAGTACTATCAGTTCTTGATCGTATGCTACCTCTTGAAATAGTTGAATGTCAACCAATTCTTTTTGGTACAGTGGCTCTGTGTATTCCTTCCATCTTCTTTTGATGCTTCCTGCATCATTTAATGTTTTCCCTGTGGAATCCTTCAATATTGCAACTTGAGGTTTGAATTTTGTCTTCTGTTATTTCAGCTTGAGAAATGTTGAGTATGTTCTTCTCTTTTTGCTTTCTATCTCCAGGTCTTTGCACATATCACTTTAATACTTTATCTTCTCAAGATACCTTTTGAAATCTTACTTTCAGCTCTTTTACTTCATCATTTCTTCCTTTTGGTTTAGCTACTCCATGTTCAAGAGTAAGTTTCAGAGTCTCTTCTCATTTTCATTTTGGTCTTTTCTTTCTTTCCTGTCTTTTTAATTACCTTTTGCTTTCTTCACGTATGATGTCCTTGACGTCATTCCACAACTCATCTGGTCTTAGGTCACTAGTGTCCAATGCATCAGATCCATTCTTGAGATAGTCTCTAAATTCAGAGGGTACATACTAAAGGTTGTACTTTGGTTCTTGTGGACTTATTCTAATTTTCTTCAACTTCAACTTGAACTTGCATATGAGCAATTGATGGTCTGTTTCACAGTTGAACTCTGGCTTTGTTCTGAGTGATAATGTTAAGCTTTTCCATCATCTCTTTCTACTGACGTAGTTGATTTGATTCCTGTGTGTTTCATCTTGTGAGGTCCATGTGTAAAATCGCTGTTTAAATTGTTGAAGAAAAGTATTTTCAATGAAGAAGTCATTGGTCTTGTAAAATTCTATCATGCAATCTCTGGCATAGTTTCCATCACCAAGGCCATATTTTCCAACTACCTGTCCTTCTTTGTTTCCAACTTTCATTTTCCAATTGTCAGTAATTATCAATGTGTCTTGATTTCATGTTAGATCAATTTCAGACTGCAGAAGTTGGTAAAAATCTTCAATTTTTTCATCTCTGGCCTTAGTGGTTGGTGCGTAAATTTGAATGATAGTTGTATTAACTGGTCTTCCTTGTAGGTACATGAATATTATCCTATCCCTGATAGTATCTTGTTTCAGTCCTCTTCAATTTGTCATTCCCAGCATACTTGACCACATGATTGTCAGTTTCAAAATGGCCAATACCAGTCCATTCCAGCTTACTAATGCCTAGGATATCGATGTTTATGCGTTTTATTTCACTTTTGACCCTTTCTAGTTTTCCTAGTTTCATACTTCGTACATTCCACGTTCCTATTGTTAGTGGTTGTTTACAGCTGTTTCTTCTCATTTTGAATCAAGCCACATCAGCAAATGAAGGTCCTGAAAGCTTGACTCCATCCATGTCATTAAGGTTGACCCTACTTTGAGGAGGCAGATCTTCCCCAGTCATCTCTTGAGTGCCTTCCAACCTGAGAGGCTCATCTTCTGGCACTATATCAGACAATGTTTCGCTGCTATTCATAAGGTTTTCACTGGGTAATTTTTTTCAGAAGTGGACTGCCAGATCCTTCTTCTTAGTCTTTCTTAGTCTGGAAGCTCAGCTGAAACCTGTCCACTGTGGGTGATCCTACTGATATTTGAATACAGGTGGCACAGCTTCCAGGATCACAGCAAAATGCAAGCCCCCAGAGTTCAACAAATGGACAGGTACCTAGGGGCTTGAGTCTTGATTTTGCTGTATTGTGTCCTATAATTTTATTTATAGTTTGTGTCATGGATTGAATTGTGTCCCCCAAAATATCTGTCAACTTGGCGAGCTGTGATTCCCAGTATTGTGTGAATTGTCCAACATTTTGCCATCTGATGTGATTTTCCTATGTGTGGTAAATCCTATCTCTATAATGTGAAGAGATGAGAATAGCAGCAGTTATGTTAATGAGGCAGGATTCAATCTACAAGAGTAGATTGTGTCTTAAGCCAATCTCTTTCGAGATATAAGAAAGAAGTGAGCAGAGAGACATGGGGACCTCCTACCACCAAGAAAGCAGCACTGGGAGCAGAATGCACCCTTTGGACCTGGGGTCCCTGTGCCTGAGAGGCTCCTCGACCGAGGAAGATTGGTGACAAGGACCTTCTTCCAGAACCAATATAGAGAGAAAACATTCCCCTGGAGCTGACGCCCTGAATTTGGATTTGTAGTCTACCAGACTGTGAGAGAATAAATTTCTCTTTGTTAAGGCAAGCCACTTGTGGTATTTCTGTTATAGTGGCACTAGATAACTAAGACAGTTTGCCATGAGGAGGCAAGGAAGTCATTGCTATTATCTATGAACGTTGGAGAGTTCCCTCACTAGGAGTCAGAAGCTCTAGATTTTATTTCTTATTCTTCCATAAACAAAATGGGTGAGCTAAGGTAAGCCAATATGACTCTGGGACTCAAGTTTCCTATGAATAATATGAGGGAGTTGAACTAGATAGTCTCTATGTTTTCTTCCAGTTTATTTCATTGGTTTATAAGTTTTAAATTAGGGGGAAAAAGCTTAGAAATTTAGAAATAACCCTGACTGGTCTGTATTAGTGTTCAATCCAGCCTCCAAATCTGTGCAAACAATGACCCTAGGGAATGAACCATGAGTGGATGTTATTTTTCATTCTGACATCGACTTTAGAGGTAGAACATGCATCAACTCTGCATAATCTCCACTGATGGCACTGTGGTATACAAATTTGGCAAATCCCCATTAAAATCCACTTACGTTTGCTGTCACTACCACCTCTTGGGGGTTAAGAGTTTTATGAGATTATTACCCTCCTTATAAAGAAGGATTTCCTTTTTTTTCCTGTTTACTTTGCTCAGTTTGAAAAAAAAATCTCCTTTAAAGGAGACTCAGCTTATTATTTCAGATTTTCAGTTTAATCTGTACTTATTTTAGCTACATCTATCATCTTTTTTTTTTTTAATTTTGGTCTGTTCAGCATTCTGTGATTTTGCCTTTCCATGTCAAAGAGTTTTACTCTTTTCAGTTTCTTCTTGCATTGCTGGCTGTCTTTCCCTAAACACTACTTGTACTCTGAATTCTTGTGATTTCTTTAGTTTTCCTTTTCTGAAATTTTAACAGTTCCATTTTGCATTTCTGGAGGTACAATCACAGTGAGGTATGTACAGAATTCTAGAGGAAGAAGTAGAGTGGAAAGCAATGCATCTTCTTATATTTTTTTAAGCAATCCATGCCTTGCTGGACTTTTGTGTTATAGAAACACAATGAGTTCCCAAGAAGCCACGCACTACTGACCTAATTGAAATTAGATTTAAAAAGTGTGCTGTATTTATTCTTTCTTCCTCTCTCTCTCTTTCTCTCTCTGTATCCCTTTCTCCTTCCTTTCTTCTGCCCTTCTTTTTCTTGTACTTCTCCCTCACTCTTGCTTAAACAAGCCAGCCATTTGGGCTATGGGGTCTAGAATGGAAAGCCTCTTTCCCCAGTGATTTCTTAGATTTTAGTTTAAGACACTAATCCATAAGAAATATTATTATGTACCAGTACTGTAAGTCCATATGCTTTAAATTATTAAAAGTATCATAAGCCTAATTTAAATACACATTATAAAATAAAAGACAAAGACTTTCTGGGAAGTGATAGGCAATACTGAAGAAACTATAGAAGTAGGAGAACTAAAAAAGACCCTCAGGAATTCAAGATAACAAGACTTAAAGACATGCAAGCTTGAGTCATTTTGGTACCCATTTGAGATCTATTTCTTTTCTGTCCTGTCTCTTTCTTTTACTCTCTTTAGGTCTTATCCTTTTTACAAGTTAAATCACTTTAAATTAATGTTTTCTTTTTCCCTTGATTTCAACTTACCTGAAATAAAAATGAATTTAGTTTCTTATTCATGTTGCTCAGCCTGATGTTCAGTAAGGGATACAAAACCAGGAGAAGAGGCCGGGGGCTAAAATTTATTGAGCACCTGCTAAATGTCAGGCACTTTACCAGGCACTTTTCTTTTACTGTGTCATGGAATCCTTACAACATTCCTGTGGGAAATTGTTGATTCTTCTGTTTACATTTGAGCCACCTGAGGCTCATTAAATCATATACCTAAAGACACACAGATGGAAAGTGGCAGAGAGAGAGTTGGAGTTCAGTTCTGGGTTGCTTTGGTCCCTGATGGTCAGCAGCTTTCAAACACCTGCATTAACCATGGCATTGAGAGACTGTCAGAATCAAGATTATTCATTGTTTAGTCAACTTTTGTTTGAACATTACAACATAGTAGAATAATTCTCTTACTAAGTTATTTTTTCTTTATTTTCTTTTGGAGAAAGAATAAAATTTACTACAGTTTTTTTTTTTTTTAGATCAAAGAGAATGACTCACAATTGTGATTTCCTAAAATGGGTTTTCAAGGATATTGAGAACATGTTTGACAAACCCATCAGGTACTCTTCCTTTATCTAGTGTTCATTGTGCCCTCCTTATTTAAGGAAGCAATCAGAGGTAGTCTTTCTTCATTTGGGCTGGTTTCTGTTGATGATAATGATTATAAAATTTTTAGAATTGTATCGTACGTCGATTTGCAATCTTAGGGAGCTTCAGAAACCTCGTAGTGTTTTCCTCTTTTTACTCTAAAACTTCTAAGTTTCTAGAGCTGATCAAAGATGGCAGACTTAATGAAAGAAAACAAAGTTTCTTGACAGGTCTCATTTCAAATATTCATTTGAATTTAGAACAGAAGTTTATTTTAAAAGTTTATCTTTTGAAGAATGTACATGCTTCTAATGCTAATAAGTTACCAATTAGCTAATTTTATCATTGTGCATGGTCTGCTGAACACTGAATTTCCTCAGTCGGAAAATGGTCTACTTTCCTTCTCAGGGGCCCTCAAAAGGAAAAGGAGTAATTGCTGTGAATGGTCCTTCGCTCCCTAAGTGCCATAAGTTGCAATCCTACTCATTTGTAATTCTAGCCACAGATATTCTTTCTCAAATTAGTTTAGGTAATAACTAGAAGCTGACAGAATGCTTATTTAAAATCATCACCACTAGAATATATACATATATATGTATATATATATACTAGTAACTGACGGATGATAGAAACACTTCTTTATAAGAGAAAAAAAATTAATGATGGAAGTGATGAGGTTTATAGCTTTTCATTACTTCTTCCAAATTCAATACAACCTGTATTTATGTTCCTTAACTGGTAGTCAACTTGAGTGATTTGACTCAGCATGATAATACTGCTTAATGTTTCATCAGTCATAATATATAAAGACTTAAACTGTAGCAGAAACAAAAAAAAAAAAAAAGAAACTATCTTTTAAATTTTTCACTAAGGTTGCTTAAAGATGCAGTCATATGTTTAACATGGTAGTTGTAAAAAGTCCAGATATGGAGATACAGCAATTCTCAGAGGTGTAGAGGTCTTGTTCTGCCCTTCTTTCCCTTGTTTCCATGGACTTGATTCTTTAGTCACTAATGATCAAGTCACCTAATCATACCCCTGCCCCCGCCTTTTTTTGATCTTCTTAGTAGGGGTTCTTAACCTTTATACGTGTGCGGAACACTTTTGGAAATCTGGTGAAGCCTGTGTAACCCTTCTTAGAATAATGTTTTAAAATTCATAAAATAAAATGCACAAGATTACCAAGGAAACCAATTATATTGAAATAAAGTTATCAAAGTATTAAAAACCACATTTATGACATAATAGTTAAGTGGTTCTTTATTAATGTATTAAATAACACTACCTAGTGGTAGATTTAACAGCTACCATAATTTTGAAGTTGTGATGAACACAGACAATATGTCAAGATATCTGTGACAACTATAATGGATATGAAAATAAAATATAAATATAAAATAAAAGACAAAAACTTTCTGGGAAGTGATGGGCAATCTGAAGAAACTATAGAGGCAGGAGAACTAAGAAAGACCCTCAGGAATTCGGAAGAACAAGACTTAAAGACATGCAAGCTTGAGTCACCAAACCAAACCCAGTGCTGTCGAGTCGCTACTGACTCATAGTGACCCTATAGGACAGAGAAAAACTGTTCCATAGGGTTTCCAAGGAGCAACTGGTGGATTTGAACTTCCAACCTTTTGGTTAGCAGCTGTATCTCCCCGTAGCCCTTCACAAGTGCACCACGAGGGCTCCAAAAAAGTCACAGTAATTGGTTTATATTACTGTTTTTTTTTTTGTTGTTGTTGTTGTTTCTCCCCTACATTTCTAATTGAAGAAAAAGCTAATTTTCAGTTAAAGTTTCCTAATGATATGTTTTTTTCCCCTTCCAAGATCATGGGAGGTCTGAATTCTATCTACGGCTTCATTAGGATGTTATGAACTCAAGATAAAGAAGAACTCATGCCCTGGAATTCCATACCTACTTTCTAGTAGGAGATGATAGATGCTATCCTACCTTATCATTTATTACTTTTTAAGTGCCTTATTTTATCCCTTAGCCTCCTCTAGGAATCCTTCCCACGCCAAACAGTACATTAGAATTTTGCATGAAAAAAATAGACCTTGAGGAGCACAGCATATCTTATTTACTAGAGATAATTTTCGTTGCATATAAATCCTCAAATTGCTTTAAATATAAAAAGACATATAATTATAATAAACCTGAGGATGGAAATAGAAAGACTTCAGTTATAAATTCTGTCACTTTCTCTTTCTCTCTCACTCTCTCTCTTGTTCTCTCTCCCATCTTCAGTCTGCTCTGTCATTTGCTGCACCCTTTTCATGACTTCTCTATTCTCTCTTACGTTGTGACTTTTTTGTTTCTCTGTGCACCTCGCCACCCACGCAGCTCCTGAACTTATTTCCCCTTAGTTCAAATGACCAGCACATAATTTCAAATTTCCTACAGACAAAATCTAATTGGTTTAACTGGAGTCAGGGGTTCACTCCTTTAGCAGCAGTTGAGGAACAGGTTCATGAAATGCAGACAACCCTTCAGCCAATCACCTTGGAAATGGTGAGGGTGTTGATAGTACTTAGAAAAGCAGATTCATAGGTTTGGTTAACAGCCCCCAACTTTCAATCCAGCATGATTAAATTGGTCTTCATAGACCTGATGTAGCTTTGTTTAGGTGTCATACCATCTTATCCTTTCCATACAACAGATCATCTCCTAAAATTACAGTTCTTCCAATAACCTAGCCAATAAGCAACAGCCAAACAACCAAGAACAGGGCCTTTCCTTCTATTCCGTTCATCCCATTGCATTGCATTGCATTGCATTGCATTCTAATAACCAAAAACCAAGTGTGAGGGTCCTTGCTAAGCTTAGAGAATAGGAAGTTAAATGAGATGTCGCCCTTTCTGGGAAGGATCTCAGAATCTAATATTAGAGAGAGTTACTTACACAGGAGAATGTAGTACATAGAAGACTCTGAAAAGTGACAGAATGCAGAGTGATAACAAATCAGAGGCAAATAACAAACAAATGCTAAATTTTGTAAGGCTTTAATAAAGTTTACAGCAAGTGCCAAGCTAACAGTCCTACTGTTGTAAAAATGTATTAGGTATTACCATTCCAGATCCCCCTTTCTTGTAAGCATTACCATTCATTCATCTTATAACTAATTTATATAGTTGGCTCTTATTAGTATATTTTAAACCAGAGCACATATAAATCTGGGGATATACGGTAGTGTTCCAGAGAGTTTAGAACGGCACCAATAAACATAACACATAATCCCAAACCATCAATTTTCTTTGGAAATTCTGAAATCCAAAGATAAGGTTCATCTCATGGATACAGTCTTTTGTGACACATGATCACTCTGCTCTAAGTCAATTGATGTTTGTACCTCTCAAAATTTCAGGCTGTTCTTTGAGCCTGAATTTATCCCATATATATGGAAAAAAGTCCATTGCATATGAGAGTGAACAGTGTACACTTAGACAAGCAAAACCAGTGGAGGCTGGGTGTGTGCCTGGATTGGGGCTCTCATACTGAAAAATTGGAAGGCAAAACACAAATCTTAAGCTTATTCTGGAAATAGTTCTGTCAGTCAGAATAGGAGAGGTTATGCTACTGTAATAAACAATTCTCAAAACTTAATGGCTTATGTGTTAGTTTTCTATTACTGTGCAACAAATTATGATAAACTTGGTAGCTTAAGACACGTTCATTAATTATCTAGAAGTTTCCATAGACAATAAATTTGGCATTTATTAGCTGGGTTCTCTGCTTCAGCATTTCATCAAGCTGCAGTTAAGGGGATGGCAGTCTCATCAGATGCTTGACTGGGGAAAGATCCACTTGTAAGCTCATTTTGTTGGTACAATCCGTTTCCTGTGTTTTAAGACAGAGGCTTGAGTTTCTTTCTAGAGGCCAATCCTCATCAATTAAAGGACACTCACAGTTCCTTGCTCTGGGCTTCTCAGCACATTCATTTACCTATGGAAGCTTACTTTTTCAAGGCAAGTTGGGGGAGCCTTCTTAGTATGTCTGCTAGAAGATGTCTTATATATACATATATCATAATATAATCACAGAAGTGACATCTCATTACCTTTACCATGTTGTATTGTTTAGAGGCAAGTCATAGGTCCCATTCATGCTCATGGGGATGGGGGGATTACACAAGAGTGGATACTAGGGAGGGCTCATTGGGGTCCCCTTAGGATCTGTCTACCAGAGCTTAAAACACCACAGACTTATTTCTCAATCATGTTACTTCTCCTTGCTAACTGGGGGACAATCAGGGACTCAAGCCAGTGGAGGCTCCATTTTAACATATGCTTCCTTGATCACTGCAGTAGTAGGAAGGGAGATCACAATTTGTGTACTGGCTCTTAAAGTCTTCATCACTTCCGTTCACATTTTACTGGCCAAAGCAAGATGGGCAACCATGCCTAAGTTGAAAGGGAGTAGACAAGGACAATACCACCATGTGCTGGGAGGATAAAAGAAAATGAAATATTTGCTAAGTAGCACTCATGACTGCTATACCTTCTTACCAAAGGCTGGAGATCAGCTAAGTTCACTTCTTAGCTCCTCCATTTGACTTCTGGGCTTGCATCCTACGTGCCTCAATTCAAATTACCACTCATTTTCAATCTTCCAACTTGTTTATTCTTCATCTCACAGGGCAGCTAATGTCACACATTCTCTCTTTTTTCTGAATTGGATTCACTAATGGTAAATATTTGGGCCTTCTAAACCTGCTCATGTTGTCCAAATTTTGCTTTAAATTGTTACCTGGGACTGATTTTTCAAAATGACTTCCAAGCATGTTGCTGAGTGGCTTTGTTAAAAAAAAAAAAAAGAAAAAGTCCCATGTGTCTTAAAATATTTCTGCTGTGTTTCCTTCCTGTTGGTGGTCAGAAATTTGACTTAAAAATCCTCAAATTTCTCCACTTTCCTGAATACTCATTCAAGTATTCTAAGCCATTGTGTTTGCAATATGGTTTCACTGGTGACTTTGAGACCCCATGCTTTATCCTCCCCACTTATTATTAATTGCTATCGCATGTCTATTTTGAAGACCTGCTGCTATACTGCAACATTTCAGGAGTTTGTCTGAGTCATGATCTCAGATCCTACTTTGCATGCCCTAGCTATAAGTTCTGTTAAAAAGTCCCTTGTTTGAATATCTTGTAGCCTTGTTTAGTGATTACAATGCCTGCCTGATAGGCAACATCATAGTACCTA
The DNA here is from genome assembly GCA_030035585.1 of Dugong dugon. Classification (NCBI taxonomy): domain Eukaryota; kingdom Metazoa; phylum Chordata; class Mammalia; order Sirenia; family Dugongidae; genus Dugong; species Dugong dugon. The sequence goes on along the minus strand of CM057480.1, from coordinate 47,379,262 downwards.
TCCAGGCTCCAAGAATTCCTCTATCACTGGGTGAAATAGAGATACTTATCAGCTTGAATATGGGTGAAACAGACTTTCTTTTCCCATTCCAAGAAATAGTTGTTCAGTTTCTTAAAACACAGTGTATAAGTTAAGCTGCGTTGAAACAACTTCCAGTCTGCTGCTTCATTTGGGAGTTTCTTAGAATTGATCAGTCTAATAACTTCACGCCCCACTTTCTGTATGCCTAGCATTCCATCCGACATCATACAGCAGTATGAGAGCAGTTTCCAAAACTTTGCTTTGACTTTGAAGTGGTATTCCAAGAGCAATCAGAATGTGTGCCTGATTAGGCTGCATATCCTTATTCAATTCTTTCAACAGATCAGTGATCACAAGAATATCCACAACCTCAGTTGTATTCTAGGGTGGATGCTTACATACAAGATGTAGCTGGCCAAGGTGTGTTATTTCACAAGATCCAAGACTGGAACCCTAAACTGAAAACCGTGACCACGGACCCTGAGACACTTCTACAAACTTGCTACAAACCCCCAACATTTTGTTACTTATATTTTCAGACTTTTCTCTCAGCCACCACCTGACTGCATTCACCTTTGCAGTCATAATTTCACCCCTGACACATGGATACAAAACTCCAACCCTTCACCAAGTTCTCACAAATAATCTTCTGTTATACAGGTATTTCATGGATTTATAACTTTACCATAGACAGTCAGGAGCACAGGAGTGGGATCACATTTTAAATTACAGAGCCCTCCCTCATCCATCACCATTTCCTCTCTCTCTTCCCTTGCTCCCTACTGTCCTAGAGGAGAAACCAGCAAAGTCTTCTTCTGTAGAAAACAGTGTGAAACAGTTATGCTCGTACAGAGGCCTCTTGCAGTTTCCCTTTCTATTGGAAGAGGGCTTGTATACTAATTTATTCCAAACAAATACAGTGTACTTTGGAAAAATATTACAGGAGGAAAAAGTCTCCCTTTTATACATATAATTATATTTGTGTTGATACTAAGTATCATATGGTAGATATGAGTGATGTAATGCAGGCTTTGGGAACACAGAGGAAGATGTGATTGATTCTTGTGTGGAGAGTTGGGGCAAAGCAGTAGAAGAGAGACAGGCAATCCAGAACAAGAAGGGCACTGCAGTTGTGAAGGCATTGGTGATTATGATGTATCTAAAGAACAGAATGGCACTGAAAAAACAGATGGGAGAAAGAGAAGAGAATTGATGCAAAATGCTAGAAAGATAGACTGTCATACACGGGAACAGCCATTCTGCTTTTGCACCTATAAATATCTTGAAGGATCTTCTGAAAGCTTTGGAAAGACTGCAGAACTGAATCATTATGCTCAAAGCTTTCCTCTCCTTAAAATTTCTGCTTCAAGTGGCAAGTGTGAATTTAAAATTTTATAGAGAAAAGTAACTAAGCAACACGATGGAACATGTTAAGTCAAGAAACAGTAGCATTTGGTTTAATATTTCATAATAGTGCATATTGTACTTAGGACTATATATAACATCCAAAGGAACAGGTTTTCATATTCTGAAAATTCACTCTGGGTATGTAGCCTTAGTAAACCAATAAGAGTTTGTTCAAGCCTTACTCGACTGCCTGCCACCCCCCCCAAAAAGATTTATCTCTTTCTTAAGCTTGAATGCAAAGTTTAAATTATATAGAATCTCACTAATTGAAAAAATACTTCTTTTATAATATGTTTCATTTTGAAAATTTGGATGTCTTTTGTGAGGTGAAAAAGAAGGCAAGATTTTGAAAGTGTGGATTTTGAAAGAGTAGATAAAGGAGGACTTCTTCCTTCCTTCTTCTCTCCTTCCATCTCTCCCACACTCTCTTCCTTCCATTCTTCCTCCTGCCTCACAAATATTGGCTTATTGTGCTAGCTTTTGGGGAGACAAATTGGCAATTACAATACAGTGGGATAAATATTCTTAGAAAAATATATTCTAGAAATATTTAGGAAAATGCTTAACTCAGACTTGAAGGATGAGAAACACATTGCAAAAAAAAATTAATTTTAAGTGGAAATTTTAAGAAAGAGGGTCCAAAAGTGGATTTTGAACACTGAAAGGATTATTCACAGTTAGTTGACTTTTAAATAATGGATTTATAAAATAAAAATTATTAAGCCTTTAAGTTCAATTTACAAATTTTGAGATAGTTTTTAGAAATATGTTAAAATATCAACATGTTTACTTGCTGTCATTAATTTGAATAAATTCAAATTAAACGCACTAAACTCCCCTTAAGCAATCAATCCCATTTATTACCTTAATTGATTGAATCTCTTTAAATGTAAAAATAGTATGGAGAAAGTAAAGCAAGGTACAAGGGATAGTAAGTTCAGAGAGATGGATTACTATTTTATGGAAAGGAGTCATGAAAGGCTTTTCTTATGAAGTCACACTTGAGCAGTGACTTGAAGACAATGATGAATGGATTTTAAAGAGATCTGTGGAGAGAGCATTCCAGGAAGAGGGAAGAGCTAGTGTAAAGGTATGATTTTTGAAGATGCATTGAGAGTTAAAGATGCATATTGTAAGCTGTACAGTAAATACTAAATATAAGCCAAAAGAGCAGAAGTAAAATGTCATAGAAGGTAGAGAGTGGAATATTAAAAAATATCTGATTCACCTCCAGCCTCTGCCCAAAAATAAGTCATTGAAGGAAGAACAGAAGAACAAGGAGCTTCAGGACATGTAGAAAACACCAAGATAGTAGACTTACACATAAACATTTCAATAAGTACATTAAATGTGCCCAGGGTAAAGAACTGAGTTAAAAGCAGAGACTATCAGGCAGGGTAAAAGTCAAGAACAATCTATTGTTTATAAGAAACACGTTAAGGAAAAAGACACAGAGACACAGCCAGTTTGTAAGTAAAGGATGAATAAGTATATATTTGATGCAAACCCTAAGCATAGACAGCTGATGTGACTGTGTCAATATCAGGTAAGAGCCAAATAATCAAGAAGACATATTAATCTTAAATGTGTATGAATCTGACATCAAAGCTCCAAAATTCAGTAATTAAAAATTGATAGAACTGAAGGGAAAAATACACAAATCTATACTCATACTTGGAGGTTCACAAAAACCTCTTTCAGTAATTGGTAAGATGAGTTCATAAGGATCAGTTAGTAGACAGAAAAGTTGATTAATTTTATCAAACAAATCAATTGACATTTTCAGAACACTATAATCGAAAACAAAAAAATACACATTCTTCTTGAATGAACCTGGAATTTTCATGAAAATAGACCATATCCTGGACTTCTAATAAAACTCAAAAAATTTCAAAGAAACAAAATAATACAAAGTAACTTGTTTGATTACAAGTGTAATAGACTAGAAGTAAATTACAATAAAAATGATAAGCTCCCCAAACTATTTCAAAATTAAACACACCATTTCCAAATAACTCATGGGTCAAAGGACAAACCACAAGAGAAATTTAAAATATTTTAATTTGGATGATAAAACACACCCCCACCCCATATCAAAATTAGTGGGATGCAACTAAAGTAATTCAAGAAAGGAGATGACTTTAAGTACTTATTTTAAGTAAAGAAAAATTTAAAATGAAGGCTCCTACATTAGGAAGATGGTAAAAAAAAAAAAAAAAAAAGCACAAAGCAAACCAAATATAAGTAAAAGGAAATATAGGAGCAGCTATCAATGAAACAGAAAACACAAATAAAGAAATTCATCAAAATCAAAATTTGTTTCTTTGAAAATATAAAGTTGATAAGCCTATTATTAGCAAGCCTAGCCAAGAAAAAAACAAAAGAACAGAAAATCTTACCTCATATAATACACAAAAATCAACTTTAGTTGGATCATGGACTAAAGCATTAATGTTAAATCTATAATGCTTCTCGAAAAAAACATAGGAAAATATCATTATGACTTTGGGGTAGATAAGGATTTCTTAAAGAGAACACAGATGGCACTGACCGTAAACAGAAAAAAATGATAAGTTATACTTCATAAAAATTAAGAACTTGTCCTCAGTATGAGCAACAAAATATATAACAATAGCCTTGGATTCTAACCCAAAAAATTAAATAAATATCCATGAATCCAAACTGATATAAATAAATAACTGAATTATAATAAAATGAGGGAGAAGTGCAACTCCTCCCTACAAAAGAATTCCAATTAATAAATGCAGAGAAAAGAGGAAAACACAAAATCACCCTTAGAACACCATTGTAATAATTGCTACAGACGAGATCCACCAATGGATGCTAAAATTAGTGGATGAATGTTTCAGCAGAAACAAGATACCTGAGTAGTTTCAAAGTTTCTCCCCCAAATATTTATTAATTACAAAACAAAAATAGTAACTTTACAGTGCAGAATTCTGGTAGACACTATCTTAAGCTAAGGGATAAATTTCAGCATCACCAGATTTATACCTCAACATAAAGAAAACACAATTCTTCACAAGTGGACCAATAAGCAACGTGCTGATAAATGGAGAAAAGACTGAAGTTGTCAAGGATTTCATTTTACTTGGATCCATAATCAACACCCATGGAAGCAGCAATCAAGTAATCAAACAACATATTGCATTGGGCAAATCTGCTGCAAAAGACCTCTTGAAAGTGTTCAAAATCAAAGATGCCACTTTGACAACTAAAGTGCACCTGACTCAGGCCCTGGTATTTTCAGTTGCCTCATATGCATGTGAAAGCTGGACAATGAATAAAGAAGACTGAGGAGAAATTGATACCAACTCTCCTGAAAGTCTAAAACTACCTCAAACTTAAATAAAACAATAATGGCCAAAATACTCATTTTCAAATCACTCCTCGATATGAGCTAGCTCATAGTTTCCTGGTCTCTCTATGCATACGACTTCTCTAATAAACTTAACCATCTGTCTTAGTTATCTAATGCTACTATAACAGAAATACCACAAAAGGATAGCTTTAACAAACAGAAATTTATTCTCTCACAGTCTAGGAGGCTAGATATCCAAATTTAGAGCACCAGCTCCAGGGGAAGGCTTTCTCTCTCTGTTGACTCTGGGGGAAGGTCCTTGCCATCAATCTTCCCCTGGTCTAGGAGCTTCTCAGTGCAGGAACCCGGGGTCCAAAGGAAGCACTCCACTCCCAGTGCTTCTTCATGGTATGAGGTCCCTCTCTTCTCTGCTAAATTCTCTTTTATATCTCAAAAGAGATTGACTCAAGATACAACTAATTCTGTAGATTGAGTCCTGCCTCATTAACATAACTTCCTCTAATGGTGCCTTATTAACATCATAGCGGTTAGGATGTACAATACATAGGATAATCAGTGCAGATCACAAAATTGTGGACAACCACACAATACTGAGAATCATGGTCTAGCCAAGTTGACATACATTTTTGGGGGACACAATTCAATCCATAACACCATCTATGGCATATTTTAAGTGTGTACCATATCCATAGCCTCTTTTGAGGAAAGTAGCCCAAGGGGATTCTCTATGTATACAGTGACTGTGGTTTGAGTCATGTAACATGATTTTGTAAACTTCCTAAAACATGTAAAATTTAACTAACGGTTTTTTGATTCTACCTTCCTCATTGGCCAAAGCATTTCCCTCCCCCAGATATCTGATGTTGTTTCTCCGTAGGAAAGTCATTCACAATCATGAGTTCCATAATGTCTTGGTTAATAGTAGTACCCATTTGAATATCTGCATTTTAAGAAATGTTTGGTTACATTAATAATAATAAAGTGTTTAGCCAAAAGAAAGAACCTCTCAATGTTAAATTTTATGTATCAGTGACAAAAAGGAAGAGATATTCTGAGAGGTGCAGGAAATTGTTAATTGGGCCCTTTAAATCAAATTACATAGACAGTTGTCTACTAAGCTGTCTAGGTTGAGTTTAGCTAATTTTTATAATATTTAAAAATTCTCAAAAGGATTCTATGGCTTTAAGAACAAAAAAACCTTAATTTCAAAAACTCACTTGAGCACATTATCTTTCCACTCACATTGTAATGATCTACGAGAGTTATTGAGATAACACTCTTGATAGTCCTAACAGGGTACATCAGAAAGCTCACGGTTGTGAATCAGAATAGCAAAGAATAAGAACACAAATCAAGTGGAATTAAAGCAAACTGAATATAAGTGAATGTAGCCCTTAGGCAAACTTCCCCCTGGACTGCAAACAGAAGCAACTTAGTAAACATTTTTAACAGAGCCCTTGAGTATACTGTATTTGATTCACAAGGTCACATCTTCAGAAATGTTATTTAAAGACGTGCAATATTTATTCATTTTCATGTTTTCTCTGTCATTCTCAGTAGTGTCAACTAATGATCAAATATATCCATTATCTTTTTCTTGTAGCAGCTTTTCAACCAGGGAAATAAAAATACTGCACTGAAGTTAGAGATAAATTCTCACCCCATGTTCCAAGGCTATAAACTGCCTGTTTATTCAGTGATTTTCACTCTCATTAATATGGTATTCTGTCACGCGTTGGTAGCAATACTTCCCTTGTCTTTAATGGCAATGTTGAAATGCCTTATACCTAAAGGACATGTCATAACATTGATACTTTTTATTTGAAGAGCTCAGTTCTCCCTCCAGAGAGACATACTCCTGGCACTATGGTATAAGCATGCTACATTAACTTCCTAAAAGCCAGTAGGGAGCAATTTAATGAACTGCTAACTTGACAGTAAATGTAATGCTAAAAGGTATATCATGATATTCTTCAAAGACTTTACTGGGCTCCTGTTTTTGGTAAACAGAAGTTGGGATACCATGTATGCTTGTTTCATGATATTCAAGGCTGGTGTTTGCAACACTGCAAAGTGGGAGGACAGATACATGTAAAAGCACACAGAAAGCCAAAGCTACATTCTTACTACGTATTAACTTTTGAACTTAGGCAATGTATTCAACTTTCTCTTAGTTTCACTTAACTATTAAAAAAAAAAAAAGAATTTATGTAGGCTTGTCTGAATATTCCACGTGGATATTACAGGGATCAAATGAGGCCAATGTATGAGGCAGTTTTGAAAACTACCAAGCAAAATGTAAATGTAGGGAATTATTATTATAACAAACGGAATTATCATTAAAAGTGGTTGACCCATCTTTCTTTGATGCTTGATTCTCTGTTTGGTCACTGGACACTCTTTAATTTTCTTATCTTCAGGCATCTGGTACCTTTAGGCTTATCTTCTGTATGTTTCTATACCAAAAACCAAACCAAACTCATTGCCATGCAGAAATGCCCCCCGGGTTTCCAAGGCTATAAATCTTTATGTAAGGAGACTGCCACATCTTTCTCCTGCAGAGCCGTTGGTGACTTTGAACAGTTGACATTTTAGTTAGCAGCTGAGCTCTTAAACACTTTGCCACAGGGCAGTGTTTGTTTCCATAATGATCTCAAATCCCATAAGATATGTCACTATTTTGCTTTAAAAATACATATGTATAAACACTCACAATATGAAATTAGAAATACGTTTGGTTTGCCTTTGTGAGGCTCTCTAACATTAACTGTAAATCATCAGAAACCTGTAAAGTTATTTAGAAAATTTCTGAACTCAGACACAGAAACATAGAAGCATGTGAAGAATGTGGCGAATAACCTTTAAGTTAAGCTGATTTTGACCTGCCGTGCTATGATAAAAGAAGACATAACATAGTTAACCAGCCTTGGGACATAAATCTAAACAACCTCCCTAATCTCTAACAGTGAAGGAAAGATGTGCTATTTGGTTAATCTCTAACCCTGGAAAGAAGACATTAACACAGTAGTCTTTGCCGTCACACAGGCCCTTGTGTGGAACCAAAGTGACTAAATCACATATAAACCCTAAATTTCTGTTCACTCACTGAGAAAAGCAGAGGCAAGCATAGAGAGCTTGCTGAGTCTCTACCTGCCGCTGCTGACCTCAGACCCTAGGTAGGAGTTTAAACCTTCCTCCTGAGACCTCTTGTTAAAGATAAAATGTAAACAACTGAAGTCTAAAGATTTGGCCTCTAACCACTGAACTAACATTGTAATTGTAATTAATTGTAATTGTTAATTCTGATTCTCTGGTTCTAAATGAATGTCGTGAGGTCTTACTTGCATGCCTTGCCATGACTACCTTGCAATAAACTACGTGAGTTTTTGCATGTCAGACCTGAATATCTCTTTATTAATTTTCTAAAGTCCTCTGGAACATCTCCATGTTTTTTGTATTAGTTTCCTGTGGCTACTGTAACAAACTATCACAAAACTGATAGTGTAATACAACAGAAATTTATTCTCTCCTCTGGAGGCTATGGGGGAGAATCTGTTATTTGCTTCTTCCAGCTTTTGGTGACTGTCAGCATTTCTTGGCTTGTGGCCACATTACTCCAATCTCTGTCTCCATGGTCACATTGCCTTGTCTTCTTCTGTCTGTCAAATCTTCCTCAGCCTCACTCTTAAAAGTACACTTGTCATTGAATTTATAGCCAGAGTTGATAATCCAGAATGATTTCCTCCTCTCAGTTTCTGTAACTACATTTGAAATGACCCTTTTTCCAAATAAGTTATCACTCATAGATTCCAGACATTAGGATGTAGACATATTCTTTTTGATATATAGATTTAAAAAAAAACTTCCCAAGGAAGAGTCTAAGTAACACTTTTAAAACTGATGGACAATATCATCTAATGGTCAAACTTCCAACCAAAGGGAACTTTATTGCCATTTTCAGAATTAATTTTTCACATGAGTTATTTGATACACTGGTGGTTTCTCCACTGCACTAGAAGTTGTATTTTGTTTGGGTTTTCAACACTGGCTTCAGTAACAAGGAGGTTGATATTGTAGTTAGGTTAGGTTAAGTGAGATTTGGGGTAGGAGCCATCATTTCTTTGTGTGAGCCTAAGCATTTTATTCCAAAAACACCAAGTATTCAGATACACAGAAGAAATAAAACAAACATCATGACTAACACAGTCAAGATCATACTGAGACCTCCTGGGTGGTTGCTGAGTGACACATGGAGGGCTGTTGGTGACCAATGACCATGTTCCCTTACCTCTTTCTTGTCTCTCTCATTTAGTTTTCTAAAATGTTCTCTTGTGTCACTCCTTCTTCTATTTCCTCCTTTTCCATTTTGTGATGGTTAAGATTATGTGTCATCTTGGCTAAGCCATGATTCTCAGTGATTTGGCAGATATTATATAAACATTCCCCATGTTGTGATTGGATGTGAGCAGCCAATCAGTTGATAGAAGAGTATCCTTGGGAGCGTGGCCTACATCCAATATACATAGATGTTCTGGCAAATCTCATCCTCTCTGGATCCTGCAACCTACTTGTCATCCTCAGACGTCTCATCTTGGGATAAGATCCAGCAGCCTGCCATGTAACTTGCCTATTTTGGGTTTCTCAGCCCTTGCAACCACATGAATCAGGAGAAACCTCTAGCCTGACTTCTGATGCATGGATTTGGGATTTGCCAGCTTCTACAACTGTGTGAGCCATTTCCTTGAAATATCTCTATATATATATTTATAGAGAGTCCTCATGGTCTGCTCTGGAGAAGTCAACCTGGATGTCCACCCCACTGCCCGCCACCTCATGATTCACTGCTTTTGCTCCTCTGGAGAACCCAGCGTAAGACATTTTTTAAACCTTCTCCTGACTATGCCTTAGGCTTAGATATAATTCTAACTTTATCTGCTTTTAAAAGGCAAATGAATCTAAAACGCTGAAAATGCCTTGAGGGTCCCAGCCATCAAATCTCAGAGAGAGGACTGTACATTGTTTAATTTTAATTAGGAGTGATATGCCTTTTTCATTTCTTTGTTATTGCACCTACCACTTATCACTTCTTCTTCCCTTGCATTATAAATAATTATAAATAATTGGTTGACTGTTTCTGCACCCTCTCAACATATTTACTGAATATGTAAATGAATGATGAGTGCCAATTCAACTTAGAAATATTTAAAGTTATTACCATTTATTTTGGTATTCAATAAAGATGCATATACATATATCACAGAGTTTTGTTAAATCGATGAAACCGAAGAAGACAAATGCTTGGCAACCAAGCAGCCATTCTATGCTGGGGCTCCAGGCAGACATCCTTCTAAGCTCTCATCTTTCTACTGGGCTGGAGCTGGGTCTCAGTGCCTTCCTTTACATGGATTTTCAGAAGATAGAAGTGGTTAATTAGACTTATTCTAAATGTAACTTTACTGTCATCCCTCTCTTAACTGAGATGAATTCAGGTATTGACAATTACTTTTTTCTTTAACTTTGTTTACACTGAGGAAATTGCCAAAGATACAGATAAGTGAGTTGCAGCCAAAGCAAGAGACCTGCTGGAGGTGACATCTTTTTTCTTTTTTTTCCTCTCTCTCTCTCTTACTGTTATAAATTCAAGTTTTCTTTCTTCCTTTTATCCTTAATAATTATGAAAAGATAAGAATCCTTGTTCTGGGAGTGTTGTGTCAAATAAAAAAAAATTCATGCTTAGATAACCAGTTGCTGTGAGTTGACTCTAACTCATGGAGCCTTCATGTGTGTCAGAGTAGAACTGTACTCCATAGGGTTTCAATGGCTGATTTTTCAGTAGATCACCAGGCCTTTCTTGTGAGGCACCCCTGGGTGGACTTGAGCCTCCAACTTTTTGGTTAGCAGTCAAGGGTGTTAAACGTTTGCACCATCAGAGATTCCAGGCTTAGAAAGGGGGAAAATTTTTTCAGAAAAAAAAAGGGGGAAGAGAAAGAAAGTATTGTAATAGTGGTGGGGAAGGGGGACTGTTACAACTGGGAGAAAGCTCACACTGTAAGATATGTAAGCATCTCAAGATTCGGGAAAAAGTGTTTGTTTGTTTTGTTTATTTTCTTTTATAGAGACTGAGAGTAAATAAGACTCAGAAAAAGAACAAAGGTGGGGAAATGAGATGAAAGGGTGACATGATCTGATAGTAAAACAGAATGTTTACACTCAGGTCAGCCTATTTTCCAAAGCCCTTAAGAAGTGATTGTATGTTGGCTCAGGCTGAGAGTGGGTCAAAGTTTAGGGATTTGAGGGAAGAAGAGAAGCTTAACCAAAGTTTGGTTAATAAGCATTTTGTTTCTGATTGATCAATGGGAACAGGTAATTTAGATACTCATTTATGAGGCAAGGAAAGTGAATTTGGAGAGTCTGTGTTTGACCTTGTCATAGGTAAACAAAGGGGCATCTGCAAGTCTTATCTAAGTCATATGGGCAAGGCTGGTTATTTTTAGTAAGTCGTTTTCCTGAACACAAAGGGTTGGGAAATTTCTTTAACCATCATCATTTTCTGGGATCACAGCAGGGTTCAGGTAAAAGTCAACATTGTCTGTTGTCTTAAACGGTCTACTAAACCTCTGATTTTCAACCTACTTGAATTTAGCTCAAATGCAACTTTCCCTTCAAAGCCTTCCCTGACCTCTCAATTGCTGTTAATTTGCCATCATCTGCCCACAAGTTCCCAAGATGGCTATCAGATTCCCAGGCATCACCAACTGCAAACAGCATCCAGAGTCTGCAAAAGGTAAAATCACAGAATTATATCCCAAGTTCAGCTGGAATCTAGGTATTCGGAAGAGGAATGAACCCCCTCCCCCCATGATAGGCTTAGACCAGTAAACAAATTCTCCTTCTTAAACTGATGCTGGGAGCAGCTTCCTAAAAATCATGGCTATTTAGGGGAGAGTGAACAATGTGGGGTTCGGTTAGAAGGAAAAAAGGGAATTGCAATAGACAGTGACTGTCACACTTGACATGTGACATGCCACATGTGATCATCGAATTTTGATTATGTGGAGTCAATTATTGCTGTATATTGACAGAACACTAACTCCACAGCCCATATCTTGCATTCCCTCACTGAAAACGAAAGAAAGTTGGTAATGTCTTAGGCTCATTTTAGCCATGTATAGATTCCATATGTTTTCAGTGAAAATATTATGGCTTCACAACCTATTGCTAGGGCCCTGCACATGAATTTTTATTATAATGTGTGTGTGCTTGGTTCGTATAGGGGTATCATTTTCTATAATGCAGGAAGTTATATAGGGACGCTGTTAACGGAGGGTCAGGTCTTCGCCTACGTAACTTTATTTTCTGAGAAGAAAAATAGTTTTTAAGATGAGATAGTCAGAGATGACCATTGTGGGAGCACTAGATCTGTAATTGATTATATTACATTAACTATCATAGAAAAATCCATTACATATGCATTTCTTCAGTAATATAAGTGATGTATCTAATATTTGTAAAAAATAAATATGGACTATTCAAATTTGGACTAAGTAATGTAGTTATACAACTATATCTACTATATATTGTGCACAATCTGTATTAACTTCTATTTAACATTTTTTACTCTGTTGTCACTATAGTTCTGTGTCTTTTTCATATTTTAATCTACTTCTGGGTATATTTAGGAAATTGCTTTACCGTGCAATAATATGCCTATAGAACCACATTACAATGATTTGCAAATAATTTTACAACCAGTATTCCAGTCTCCATTTGGAAAAATGTCTTACCTAGGAAATTTCTCTTAAGGCACAAAATAAACAATTTAATCAGAAATAGTTTTGTTTTGTTTTTTTAATGGTACATTTCATAGTTACTGCCAATTTTTGTCTTAGACTTCTTTGGAATTTGCAAGAACTTGAGTGATCGGTTGCTTCAATTATTCTGTGTCTTCTACAATATAACATCGAAGTCTGATCCACCATGAGATACTGTATGGATAGTCTTACTGTAATAGTCTCTGTTTATCTAGTAAATATAACCTTAGAGGGTCAAGCTAATTACTTTTCTCAGCCTTATTCCTTAGAGACTCCCTTTCTGTTCCCATGTCCAGACTAGACCCAGGCTCTGCTGGGTATACTAGCTTGAGTAAAAGCCATTTGGGGCTAGCAGAATTAATGGTAAGAGAAGAATGTGGATCATTTGAAATTAGATATTACGTTTATTTACATCTGTGATGGGTTGGATGTGGGGACTGAGAGGCTAAGGAGAAAGAGTCACTTCCTTCTTCTGCTGTAGTATTCACAGTAAACCATTCATGTCTGTGTTTCCCAGAAAACCTGAAGAGATCTTCGACTAGTGGAATAGCACCCTCTTTCATACTGCCTTTGACTTTTCATTCTGCTGTTTTTGAAATGATTCTTAAAAAAGCGAAAGATTAAAGGAAAGCAGTCTGCCAAGTACCTGAAAGAAACCAGCTTTTGGAGCTGAGCTTATAAATGTAAGTTTATAAACAAGAGCTCAGGCTCCAAAAGAAAAAGAAAGGATAAAAGGGCCAAGAGATTCCTCTGTGTTCTGTACTCAAAGGATATAGCTTCCTTGTTAAAGTAAAAAATGAATAGAATGACTCTCTCGGCCCAAGACTGTGTGGGGAGGGTGTTGAGAAGGAGGAAGACGGCTTTCAGATATCTGTGAAGGGCAGAATTATTTTTCTCATCATGAATTCTTTAGACTGTGTGAATCCACTGTTCTCACTGGCCCTACACACCATTAGAAGGTCTAGGCTGTAGGAGAAAAGGAAAAGTCTCATGCCTGGCTTTTCCTATAATTATTGTTAGATCCATGTTGTTGTTGTTGTTGTTAGGCGCTGTTGAGTAGGTTCCGACTCATGGAGACCCTATGTACAACAGAATGAAACACTGCCCAGTCCTGCGCCATCCTCATAATCGTTGCTACGTTTGAGCCCATTGTTGCAGCCACTGTGTCAATCCATCTTATTGAGGGTCTTCTTCTTATTTGCTGACCCTCTTCCTTACCAAGCATGATGTCCTTTTCCAGGGACTGGTCCTCCTGATAACATGTCCAAAGTACATGAGATGAAGTCTCACCATCGTCACTTCCGAGGAGCACTCTGGCTATACTTCTTCCATGACAGACTTGTTTGTTCTTCTGGCAGTCCATGGTATATTCAATATTCTTCTCCAACACCATAATTCAAAGGCATTAATTCTTCTGTCGTCTTTATTCATTGTCCAGCTTTCTCATGCATATGAGGCAATTGAAAATATCATGGCTTGGGTCAGACACACCTTAGCCCTCAAAGTGACCTCTTTGTTTTTCAACACTCTTTTGCAGCTGATTTGTCCAATGCAATACATCATTTGATTTTTTGACTGCTGCTAATTTTGAAGAATAAAAAAGACACTTATTAATAGACCTTTGTCTGCCGGTTGATGGGTTGCTGTCCCCTATAGGCACAGCTGTACTTCACCTATATTCTCCGCTGTCTCTTTCAGGTTAACTCTGCATATATAGGTTAGGACTTTCTACAGGAATCTAGTCTTTCCCTGTGTTCAGCTCAAGGTCTCACTATTACGCAGAGAAGCGTAAACGAAGGACATCTTGACATACTGAGAGTAGCTCCATGAACAGTTGCAGCTCCCTTTCATGAAGCTTATGCTTCAGGGAGACTACTGTACAGTGGAATTCCTGGATAGTGCAAATGGTTAACATACCAACTGCTAACTGAAAGATTGGAGTTTGAGTCTATCCAGGTGTACCTCAGAAGAAAGGCCTAGCAATATGCTTCTGAAAAAAAAAAAAAGTCATTGAAATCCCTACAGAGCACAGTTCAACTATGACAAATATGGGGTCTTCATGAGTCAGAATTGACTCTAGGTTAACTGGCTTGCTGCAGATTGTCCCTTAGTTTCTCCATATAGTCAGTCCTAACCTTGGGGCATCTTCTTTGAATAAATCTGAATTATTTACTTTAGTGATCTTCAGTATTTTATCTTGGTTCTCACAAATGATTTATTCCAGTTAAATATATTTTTCATATGCTATGCTCCTCCTAGCAAGATAGAAATTGTTGGAAACTATTCTTGAACCATTAGGAAGGCTTTCTCTCATTCTGATATTCATCACTGCTTTTACAATTACCACAATAGCAAAGTATAATCTTGCCCAAAAGGGAGATTATTATTTACATTCATAACTTTGGAAAGAACTGTCATGCGAAGTGCTGAAGGGATCCTTTAATTATTATTGTTTCCTTCTGATAAGCAAGAAAGGTAGACCAATGATTGATTCCTGTGTCTATGCCACAGGAACATTTTAATTACATGAAAAATGGTTATAGTTTAAATTAGTGGACACCTGGCATAATTCAGATTTTATAAGAACTAATTCCTCTGGCAACTGTACTGCCACAACAATTTACATTTCTATTATTCTTCTCATAGCTAACATCTCCAAATAAGGAGCAATAGGAAGCAACAACAATGACAAATTCTGAGGAGGAGGTTCAGTTTAAATTTTTGTAATTCCTTTATGATTATTTTTAAACTTAAGAGGCCAACTTACAGAATGGTTAAGGATACTTTTGAAAAGTACTTGTCATCTCTGAGTGAGGACTTCTAAAGGGACCAACTCATAGTTTAGGAATAAGTTGGTGAACGAAAGTATCAGATCATGATAGAAAAGTGACAGGGAGGAGATCTTCAAGCTAGGACCAACTGATGTCCTGAAATAGTGTGAGGAAGTTAGATATGGAGGAGGAAATGAGGTCCCGTACAGATAATAGACCCTATGTTTACAAATTCCCTTAAAATATCTCCTCAGAGAGTAGGAAACTGATGATAAGGAACACAAATTGAATAAGGACACTGTCGATGTATTGTGAGATTGTTGACCACTGCTATAGGGCAACATTTGTAGTAACTATTAAATGGGAGGCTGTTTTGTCCTGTAAGCCTTCATCTTGGGCGAGAATGGCAGCACAATTGGAAGAGCATAGTCAATATCACTTAAATGTGTAAGTAAAAAGTTTTGAAATGGTATCTAAATAAAATTTAAAAAATAAATAAATAAATAAATAAACAAATGAGACTAAAGAGGTACAATAGTCCACTGACAAGGTCCAGAAGACAGAAGGGGACAAGGAAGCCCCCTGGTGATAGGGAACACAAGGTGGAGTAAGGATATTCTTGATGTGCTGTGAGATTGTTAACCATTGTCATAGGGCAACATGTGTAGTAACTGTTAAATGAAAAACTATTTTGTTCTGTAAGCCTTCATCTTAAGTGAGAATAACAGCACAGTTGGAAGAGCGTAGCCAATGTCACTGAACTGTGAATGTAGAAATTTTTGAAACGGTGTATCTTTGGCCATCTGTAATTTTCATCAAAAAAAAAGGTTGAGAATTTAGAGGCTTAATACGTTGTGGGGTTGTTAACCAATGTCATAGAACAACATGTGTACTACTATTTCATGAGAAACTATTTGCTCTGTAAGCTTTCACCTGAAGTACAATAAAATATAAAAAAAAAAAAAATATATCTCCTCAGGGAATTGTTGTTAGTTGCCATCGAGTGGACGCTGACTCATGGCGATCCCCATGTGTGCAGAGATGAACTGCCCTATAGGGTTTTCAAGGCTGTGACCTTTTAGAAGTAGATCACCAGACCTGTCTTGCCTCTGGGTAGGTTCGAACAACCAACCTTTTGACTGGTAGTCCAGTGCTTAATCGTTTACACCATGCAGGGACACTATGCTCATACAGCATGCCAGGATGAAGGTATCTTGCTAATATTGGGAAATTCCCAAGAATGATTTGATGAGACCTGGCCTATATATCAAATAATTTACTTCTAAATAGGACTCTTATATGACAGGTTTGATGTGTTGAATAGAAATAAAAATTTTTTTTAGAAGCAATCTGAATATCATTTCAACAAATCCTCCATTTGCTTCAGGTTCCTAAATAAATAAGTTCAAAGGATCAATTACTAACATCAGTCACAAATTTATAAATTGTTCCAAATCTTTCTTGCATTCTTAACATGGATGTATCAGAAAATTTTAGTGGCAGTAGCACTTAGCTGCTAACTGAAAGGCTGACAATTTGAACCCACTCAGCGTCTCCACAGAAGAAAGACCTGGAGATCTGCTGCCATAAAGATTACAACCTGGAAAACCTTATGGGTCAGTTCTACTCTGTCACATGGGGTTGCTATGAGCCAGAATCGACAGCACCCAACAACAAGAACGAGTTGCCTAATGTCAGATCCAGTCATATGACACAACTTGAAAATATATAAAAAAACAAAAAACTCATTGTCGTCGAGTTGATTCTGACTCATAAACTCCCTCTACGACAGAGTAGAATTGCACCATAGGATTTCCAAGCAGTGGCTGGTGGATTCAAACTGCCACCTTTTGATCAGCAGCTGAGATCTTAACCACTGTGCCACCAGGGGAGAGACTAAACGGGGTGGAAGAACTAGCAGAGCTGTTTGTTTATTTGTTTTTGAACCGGCATGTGAGGAGTAGGTGAAATCTGAAGAAGGCGTAAGGACTGTAGCAGGAGAGACAGGTACATGCTGTTAAATGTTTAATTTCATGTCTAGGAAAAACAGATGCACAGTGGGAAGTACTAACTTGTCTGTTTCCACCTTATTGATTTTCCAGTGAATAGACCATGAACTGTTCCCACCTCATTCATATTATCTCTGTCATAGTAACCTCACCTGTCATAAGGGCATCGAAGTGAATGAAGCAAGTGTTCCTTTTTTTGTTTTTGATAAGTAGAGCTTTTCCTTCTCTCTGCCTATCAAACTGTGACTCGAAACCCTAGGAAGCTTTGGGTTCTTTGAGTTCTATGACTGGCTTACGTACTTGTTCAGCTGTAGGAGATTTCCTTCTTGCCAAGAAAAGTGCAATATAATCTTACACATTTGAAATCTTAGAAAATAAAATAACCAACCTCTGAATGATGAGTATCCTATTTATAAAGCTTTCTACTTTCAGCCACAGACCTGGACATTGCCTTGAAAGCCAAGTATAAGACTCCTTTTTAAATAGTCTTTTTATGTTATGTTTTTTAACCTTGAAGATGACACTCTTGCGTTATTATACTGCATGATAGTAATTTTTACAGGGAAGTGGGGTGACCATTTGTGTAGGCACAAGCCCTAGTTATGTTCATCCACTGGTCATAAGAAACTATCAACTCTAACCCCAGCATAGATTACTATCAAATAAGAGTATTCACACTAAATTATTAGTGCAGGTTATGGTAACCCACATGTTTCAGAGACTACAACCTCAGAAAATTATCTGGAGCATAATTATCAGGAGATTGACTATGGGAGGTTGGAGGATACAGAATATATACTGTTTCCCCAACTGGGTTTCCTGAATCACAGTGAACCTCAAGGGTTAATAGGGTGTTAAAGTGTTCAAAAAAATTCCAATGTTGGAGCAAAGAAGATGGCGCTCTAGGCAGAAACACCACGCCGTCCCTCCACAGCAAAGATCCGAAAAACTAAGCCTAACAGAGAATCAACAATCCTGAAACCCTAGAACACCAAATGAAGAGATAAAGAACTCAGCCAAACACCAAACGGAATGAGAATACTAAAAGAGAACGGAGAGCGAGGAGAGACTCAGGCAGAGATTCCTTACCAGCTAACGCAGCGCGGATCCACCATCTTGGATTCCTATCGGAGACCAGCAAACGGGAGAGCAGCCTTGCAGAGCATCTGGTCGGAGACAGAACGACCGGTAAACTGCGGTGCGCGCTCTCCCACCACCCACCCCTCTCCGCCTCAGCTGGGGATCCCCTGCTTTCCGTGGCCAGGGTCTCTGGGCTGGGGGGTGCTGGTGCTTGGATTCCGCGCGCCTGGGCTGGCGGCTTTCTGGGAGCCGTTTGCTGGCAGCTAGCGAACCTTTCTCTGCCGCCTCCCCCTCCTTTTGCCTGAGTGCCTGGTTCCGAGTGCCGTCTCTGCTCTCTCCTGCGGGGCTGTAGGGCTGCGTGCGGGCGTGTGGCTGTTTCTGGGTCTGGGCTCCCGCGTGGGTGGGATCCCGGGGCCTTTGTTCGTTCGCCCCTCTGCTTTCCGTGGCCGGGGTCCCTGGGCGGGGGGGCGCCGGTGCTTGGGTTCCGCGCGCCCGGGCTGGGGGCTTTCTGGGAGCCGTTTGCTGGCACCTAGCGGACCTTTTTCTGCCGCCTCCCCCTCCTTTTGCCTGGGTGCCTGGGTCCGGGTGCTGTCTCTGCTCTCTCCTGCGGGGCTGTGGAGCTGCGTGCGGGCGTGTGGCTGTTTCTGGGTCTGGGCTCCCGCGTGGGTGGGATCCCGGGGCCTTTGTTCGTTCACCCCTCTGCTTTCCGTGGCCGGGGTCCCTGGGCGGGGGGGCGCCGGTGCTTGGGTTCCGCGCGCCCGGGCTGGGGGCTTTCTGGGAGCCGTTTGCTGGCACCTAGCGGACCTTTTTCTGCCACCTCCCCCTCCTTTTGCCTGGGTGCCTGGTTCCGAGGGCCGTCTCTGCTCTCTCCTGCGGGGCTGTAGGGCTGCGTTCGGGCGTGTGGCTGTTTCCAGGTCTGGGCTCCCGCGCGGGTGGGATCCTGGGGCCTTTGTTCGTTGGCCCCTCTGCTTCCCGTGGCCACGGTCACTTAACCCCGAGACTATCGGCTTCTTGGAATTCGCGCCCCTGAGTGGGGGCTCTCTGGGTCCCATTTGTAGGCACTGACTGCTGGTGTTGCCCTTTTTTTTTTTTCTCAATTTTATTTTTCTTCCTTTTTTGATTAGTTTTGTCATATTTTACCTCTTTTTCTCTTTTGTCTTTCTTCATTGCTTAATTTCTTGTCCCTCTATCTCTTCCTTCTCTTTCTGATCCCTGAATACCAGGCGATGTATGCCTCTGTACCTTCTGGCCAGGCTGAGCTGTGAAAATTGAGACCGACTCCCCCAGACCTCATAGCTGCATCGGTGCGATCCCTGGGAACTTTGCAGTTTTTTAACTTTTCTGATTTTCATTTGGTCATTCTTTCCTTTTCTTTCTCTTCCCCCTTCTGGTTTCCTCCATCCCATAGTCTCTCATCTGTACATTCCAACGACAAACTCCTCTAGCATTCTTTTATGTTTGTACGCTTTTTGCTCCTCCTCCTCTCTCCTCTCTCCCATATCCAGCTTAGCTTCACACATAACCATCTTCCCGCTGCACCCTACCTACCTGCACCGTGCACTAGACATCACATCACCAAGCGGTGCAGGCACGCCCTATTGGAACCTGCCCAGCACTGACTACCGACCGTCCTGGTGGCTGCGGTGAGTGCCACAAGCAACCCATCCCAGTGGCTCCTCCTCAACTAGATCTGCCCAGCTGTACCACAAGAACGAAAAAAAAAAAAAAAAAAAAAATCTACAATCAATAAACGAGAGAAATATCTACTGAATGCCCCGAAAACAGCAAACAATATCAAAACATTTACAAAAACAAGACAAGATGGCTCCAATAGGCGTCCAAATTAAAACACCAGATAACTCTCCTGTGGAAGAAAATGCACTAGAAGTACCTGATACGGAACTCAAATCACTAATACTCGGAATTTTCCAAGAACTGAGGCAAAAAGCTGACAAACATGAGGAAAAAATAGACAAATTTATGGAAAATACAGACAAAAAATTGGAAGAATTCAGGAAGATGATGCAAGAACAAAATGCCAAAATAAATTCACAACTCGAAATTATACAAAAACAACAATTAGAAATCCAAAAGATAAACAACAAGATTTCAGAAATGGACGGTGTCATAGAAGGGCTGAGAAGTAGATTTGAAACCATGGAAGACAGGATCAGTGGAACTGAAGACAAACACTTGGATACAACTCTGTTTCAGGAAAACTCAGAAAAAAGAACAAAGAAAAATGAAGAGACCCTGAGAGTTATGTGGGACACAATTAAAAGCAAAAACTTACGAGTGATTGGCATACCAGAACAGGGGAAGAAAACAGAAAACACAGACAGGATCATTGAGGAACTGCTGACAGAAAACTTTCCCAATATCATGAAAGATGAAAAGCTGGTCATCCAAGAAGCTCAACGAACCCCATATAGAATAGACCCCAAAAGAAAATCACCAAGACATATCATATTCACACTCGCTAAAACTAAAGACAAACAAAGAATCCTGAGAGCAGCTCGTGAAAAACAAGAAGTCACATACAGAGGAGAAACAATAAGACTAAGCTCAGATTATTCAGCAGAAACCATGCAGGCAAGAAGGCAATGGGATGACATATATAAAATCTTGAAAGAAAAAAATTGTCAGCCAAGAATAATATATCCTGCAAAACTCTCATTCAGATTTGATGGTGAAATTAGGTCATTTCCAGATAAACAGAAACTAAAGGAATATGCAAAAGTCAAACCAAACTTACAAGAATTATTAAAGGGAGTTCTTCGATCTGAGGACAAACAGCTTAAGCCCTCAGGCAGGACCTAGGACCTAGGATGCAGGTTAACATGAACCAGATACCATTCTAGGAACTGAACTACAGACGACTTTCCAAAAACAAAAGATATACAACAGGGAATCAGAGAAATCAATCAAAGGATGACAACAACATCAAAACAATGAAAGAGGGAACAAACGGCATAGGTATAGAACCTTCTAAAGGAGAAGAAGGCAAGGCGATACCAAGTAACGGTAGACTGCTTCAAAATTATAAAGATAAGGGTAAAATTCATGGTAACCACAAAAAAAGTTAACAAACCAACTCATAAAAATAAAGACGAAAAACATAAAGTCTCAACAAAAACAAAACCTACAAAAACAAAAGAAATGAACACAAAATCCACAAACAAAAGGAACTCAGCACAAGAGAGTAAGAAGAACAAAGAAAACTTCAGCATCACAAAAAAATGCACTACAAAATGACAGCAACAAACTCACATCTATCAATAATTACACTGAACGTAAATGGACTCAATGCACCCATAAAGCGACGAAGAGTGGCAGAATGGATAAGAAAACAGGATCCATCTATTTGCTGTCTACAAGAGACACATCTTAGAAACAAAGATGTGAATTTATTAAAAATCAAAGGTTGGAAAAAAATATATCAAGCTAACAACTATCAAAAAAGAGCAGGAGTGGCAATTCTAATCTCAGATAAAATAGACTTTAAAACAAAATCTACCATAAAAGACAAAGAAGGACACTATATAATGATTAAGGGGATGATCCATCATGAAGACATAACCATAATAAATATCTATGCACCCAATGACAGGGCTCCAAAATACATAAAAAAAACTCTAACAGCACTGAAAAGAGAAATTGACAGTTCCACAATGATAGTAGGAGACTTCAACACACCACTCTCAGTAAAGGACAGAACAACTAAAAAGAAACTTAGCAAAGATACAGAAGACCTAAAGGACACAATCAGCCAACTGGACCTCATAGACATATATAGAACACTCCATCCAACCGCTGCAAAGTACACATTCTTTTCCAATGCACATGGAACGTTCTCCAGAATAGACCACATCTTAGGCCACAGAGCAATCCTCAACAAGATCCAAAATGCTGAGATAATTCACAGTATCTTCTCTGACCACAATGCCATCAAGGTAGA
Source organism: Dugong dugon (assembly GCA_030035585.1). Lineage (NCBI taxonomy): Eukaryota > Metazoa > Chordata > Mammalia > Sirenia > Dugongidae > Dugong > Dugong dugon. Next base: position 47,356,862 of record CM057480.1, on the reverse strand, counting down.
AATTAACACTAGAAAGAGCAAGGAAAAAAAATCAAACACATGGAAACTGAATAATAATCTGCTTACACATCAATGGGTAATAGAAGAAATCAGAGATGGTATTAAAAAATTCCTAGAATCAAATGAAAATGAAAACACATCATACCAAAACCTTTGGGACACAGAAAAGGCAGTCCTCAGAGGACAATTTATAGCAATAGATGCACATATCAAAAAAGAAGAAAGGGACAAAATCAAAACATTAACTACAGAACTCAAACAAATAGAAAGAGAACAACAAAAAAAGCCTACAACCACCGGAAGAAAGGAAATAGTAAAGATCAGAGCAGAAATCAATGAAATAGAGAACAGAAAAACAATAGAAAGAATCAACAAAACCAAAAGTTGGTTCTTTGAAAGAATCAACAAAATCGACAAACCACTGGCCAGACTGACAAAAGAAAAACAGCAGAGGGCACAAATAACCCAAATAAGAAATGAAATGGGGGACATTACAACAGACCCAACTGAAATAAAAAGGATTATAACAGAATATTATGAAAAACTATATTCCAACAAATTTGAAAACCTAGAGTAAATGGATAAATTACTAGAAACATACGGCCTACCCAAACTACAACAAAGTGATATTGAAAATCTGAACAGACCCATAACAAGAGAAGAGATTGAAAAGGTAATAAAAAAACTCCCAACCAAAATAAGCCCTGGCCCAGATGGCTTCACTGGAGAATTCTACAAAACATTTACAGAAGAGCTCGTACCAGTTCTACTCAAGTTATTTCAGAGCATAGAAGAGGAAGCAACACTTCCAAATTCATTCTATGAAGCCAGCATAACGCTGATACCAAAACCAGGCAAAGACATCACAAAAAAAGAAAATTACAGACCAATATCTCTCATGAATATAGATGCAAAAATTCTGAACAAAATTCTAGCCAATAGAATTCAGTATCATATCAAAAAAATAATACACCACGACCAAGTAGGATTCATACCAGGTATGCAAGGATGGTTTAACATTAGAAAATCCATCAACGTAATCCACCACATAAATAAAAGGAAAGAAAAAAATCACATGATTATCTCAATTGATGCAGAAAAGGCATTTGACAAAGTCCAACACCCATTCCTGATAAAAGCTCTCAATAAAATAGGTATAGAAGGGAAATTTCTCAACATCATAAAGAGCATCTATGCAAAACCAACAGCCAACATCATTCTTAATGGAGAAAGGCTGAAAACATTCCCCCTGAAAACAGGAACAAGACAAGGATGCCCTTTATCACCACTCCTATTTAACATTGTGCTGGAAGTTCTCGCTAGAGCAGTAAGGCAAGAGAAAGAAATAAAGGGCATCCAAATTGGTAATGAAGAAGTTAAACTCTCCCTGTTTGCAGATGATATGATACTATACATAGAAAACCCTAAAGACTCCACGAGAAGTTTACTGGAACTAATAGAAAGATTCAGCAGAGTAGCAGGATACAAGATAAACATTCAAAAATCAGTTGGATTCCTATACACCAGTAAAGAGAACGATGAAAAGGAGATCAGGAAATCAATACCATTTTCAATAGCCCCTAAAAAGATAAAATACTTGGGAATAAATCTGACCAGGAATATAAAAGACCTATACAAAGAAAACTACAAAACACTGCTGCATGAAACCCAAAGGGATCTACATAAATGGAAAAACATACCATGCTCATGGATAGGCAGACTCAACATTGTGAAAATGGCAATTCTACCTAAAGCAATTTACAAATACAATGCAATTCCGATACAAATACCAACAACATTCTTCAAAGAGATGGAAAAACTAATTATTAACTTTATATGGAAAGGGAAGAAACCCCGAATAAGTAAAGCACTACTGAAGAAGAGGAATAAAGTTGGAGGACTCACACTACCTGACTTGAGAACCTACTATACAGCTACAGTACTCAAAACAGCCTGGTACTGGTACAACAACAGAGACATTGACCAATGGAACAGAATTGAGAACTCAGATGTAAATCCATCCACCTATGGTCACCTGATTTTTGACAAGGGCCCAAAATACATCAAATGGGGAAAAGACAGTCTTTTTAACAAATGGTGCTGGCAAAACTGGATATCCATTTGTAGAAAAATGAAACAGGACCCATACCTCACACCATATACAAAAACTACTTCAAAATGGATCAAAGACCTGAATATAAAGCCTCAAACTATAAAATTCATAGAAGAAAAAATAGGACCAACACTTCAGACCTTAATACATGGCATTAACAGGATACAAACCATAAACATCAACACAAAAAACCCAACAGATAAACTAGATAATTGGGATCTTCTAAAAATCAATCATCTATGCTCTTCAAAAGATTTCACCAAAAGAGTTAAAAGAGAACCTACAGACTGGGAAAAAATTTTTGGACAGTACAAGTCAGACAAAGGTCTAATCTCCATAATCTACAAGAAAATCCAACACCTCTACAACAAAAAGACAACCAATCCTATCAAAAAATGGGCAAAGGAAATGAACAGACACTTCACCAAGGAAGACATTCAAATGGCCAACAGACACATGAGGAAATGCTCGCGATCACTAGCCATTGGAGAAATGCAAATTAAAACCACAATGAGATACCATCTCACCCCGGCATTACTGGCACGAATCAAAAACACTGGAAATAACAAATGTTGGAGGGGCTGCGGGGAGACGGGAACTCTTATACACTGCTGGTGGGAATGCAAAATGATACAGCCATTTTGGAAAATGATATGGCGTTTCCTCAGAAAGCTAGAAATAGACGTACCATTCGATCCAGCAATCCCACTCCTAGGAATATATCCTAGAGAAATAAGAGTCATCACTCGAATAGACATATGCACACCTATGTTCATGGCAGCATTATTCACAATAGCAAAACGATGGAAACAACCTCGATGTCCATCAACAGACGAATGGATACACAAACTATGGTACATACACACAATGGAGTACTATGCAACGAGAAAGAACAATGAATCGGTGAACCATCTCATAACATGGATGAAACTGGAGGACATCATGCTGAGTGAAATAAGTCAATCACAAAAGGACAAATATTGTATGAGACCTCTATTGTAAAAACCCATGAAAAAATTCACATGCAAAATGTAACAATCCTTGTTGGTTACCAGGGATGGGGGGGGGGGAATACTAAATAGGTAATAGGTAAGTGGTAACTTGGGTGAGAGATGAGATAGTACATAGTACAGGGGAAACTAACACAACCTGCACAAGGAAAGGTCATGGAGGCCCTATAGACACATCCAAACCCCCCGAGGGACTGAGTTGTTGGACGGAGGGCTCTGGGGACCATGATCTTGGGGAACATCTAGCTCAATTGGCATGACACTACTTATAAAGATAATGCTCTACATTCTACCTTGGTGAGTAGTGTCTGGGGTCTTAAAAGCCTATGAGCGGCCATCTAAGATACTCCACTGATCTCATCCCTTCGGGAACAAGGGAGAACGAAGAGAACAGGATACAAGGAAAAGATTAGTCCGAAGGACTAATGGTCCACAGCTACCAAGGCCTCCACGGGACTGAGCCCAGTACAGCTGGATGGTGCCCGGCTACCACCAATGACTCCTCTGACCAGGATCACAACAGAGGGTTCTGGGCAGAGCTGGAGTAGGATGTAGAGTATAATTTTAACTCCCAAAAAAAAAAAAAAAAAAAGAAGACCAGATATACTGGCCTAAAGAATACTAGAGAAACCTCGAGAGTGTGGCCCCCAGACACCCTTTCAGCTCAGAGGGGAAGTTACCTTCAAGGTTCGATGTTAAGCCTGGGAATGGACACCCCAGTAAAACTAAATGGGACTAACGATGTACAGGAGTCCGGTGACAAGGGCCAGAAGGCAGAGGGAGAGTAGGAAACTGATGATAAGGAACACAAATTGAATAAGGACACTGTCGATGTATTGTGAGATTGTTGACCACTGCTATAGGGCAACATTTGTAGTGACTATTAAATGGGAGGCTGTTTTGTCCTGTAAGCCTTCATCTTGGGCGAGAATGGCAGCACAATTGGAAGAGCATAGTCAATATCACTTAAATGTGTAAGTAAAAAGTTTTGAAATGGTGTTTAAATAAAATAAAAATAAATAAATAAATAAATAAATAAATAAATAAATAAATAAATAAACAAATGAGACTAAAGAGGTACAATAGTCCACTGACAAGGTCCAGAAGACAGAAGGGGACAAGGAAGCCCCCTGGTGATAGGGAACACAAGGTGGAGTAAGGATATTCTTGATGTGCTGTGAGATTGTTAACCATTGTCATAGGGCAACATGTGTAGTAACTGTTAAATGAATAACTTTTTTTTCTGTAAGCCTTCATCTTAAGTGAGAATAACAGCACAGTTGGAAGAGCGTAGTCAATGTCACTGAACTGTGAATGTAGAAATTTTTGAAACGGTGTATCTTTGGCCATCTGTAATTTTCATCAAAAAAAAAGGTTGAGAATTTAGAGGCTTAATACGTTGTGGGGTTGTTAACCAATGTCAAAAAACAACATGTGTACTACTATTTCATGAGAAACTATTTGCTCTGTAAGCTTTCACCTGAAGTACAATAAAATATATATTAAAAAAAAAAAAAAAAAAATTCCAATGTTAATTTATTTGTGACACAGTGCATTAAACAACATTATAATCACATTTTCCCCTTTCTGAGGTCCCCTGGGAAGAAGTCCCCTCAGGTCTCACTGTCAAAAGCAGTTTTTCTTCCTTTGAACAAAGAGCAATTATTATTATTGATTATTCATTATTATTTTTTAAATTCTTGAACTATAAACTGATTTGGTTATGCTTTTTACTTTACACTGAGTACCAGCGAGCTCAGAGTCAAAGCTGCCACTTAATTATCTCTAAAGTAGCTTCTAGACTTTTTGACATAGAAGTGTAGGGTGTGTCCTAAAGCTATTTAAATAGGTTTAAACTATTACACCTATTTTATGAGTCATGCAAAGAACAGATTAGACACAGAAGTAAGCACAAATAGGGAAAAGACAGAGGCCAAGTGAAGAATGTCAAGGAACCTAGGGACACTGGGCTACAGAAGTTAAAAAAAAAAAAAAAAAGGATATTCCCCAAAAGCCAACAGAGTGAGGGCCTTCTTCTATAGCTGGTGTCATGAATTTGAACTGCTAGCCCCCTGAACTGTGGAAAAATAAATTTCTGTTCTTTAAAGCCACCAATTTGTGGTTTTTCTGTTATGGTAGTGCTAGGAAACTAAGACAAGGTATCTCAGAGAATTGTAAAAAATATCTTCCTGGATAAAGTTGGCATTTCTAGTTTTAGGTCGTACTTCATAGTGTATTGTACTTGTTAATTTGTCTAATTACCATGAGCTTTCTTCTCATCAACATAATTCTAGACCATTTCCTCACTCATTCCTTCAAAAAATATTTAGTGAGGGTATTATATGCCACACACTGTTCTCGGTGTTGTGTAGGTGCTCAGTGACAAATGCTCTTTGTTCAGACAGAGAATATTTACAGTCTACCAAATATCTATCCTCTTCATCCTTAGTAAGAGCATCACAGTTTAATTTGGGATGACAGTGTATCTAAATAAAGACAGGTTGGCAATGCATCTAGCTAAAGACAACATTTCCTGTCTTGCTTGCTGATAGTTGTGGCCATGTGGCTACACCTTGGCTAATGAGGAATAAGCAAAAGTCAGGTGGGATTTCTGGGAATAGTCCATTCAAAAATTTGTACTTCAGCTGGGAAAATAGATGTGATAGCCTGAGTTCCAGCTGGCATATTGACCCATGAGACATATTTGAGGATGGGATCTACAGGCTAAGGATGGTGGCGCAGAACTATGGAAGAAGCCTGAGATATGGGCAATATTGTGACACTTCTATGCTATTCCTAAAAGCCCCACCTCTGCCTTTAGTTTATGTGAGAGGTTCAGTAAAACTTTGTCTTGTTTAAGCATGTCATTTGGATTACTTGTAATATGCAGCCAAACCTAATCATAACTAATATACTGCTTTTCAGACAGAGGTATATATGGGGTAGAAGAAAGGCATTCGGGTTGGGGAGGAAGAGTCAGGACATGCTTCATAGAAAGGATGATCTTTGAACAGGGAAAAGTATGGAAAAAATGGAATCGAGAAGTCACTAAAAATTAAATTCACTTCTATTATGTTTTCCGATGGCCTTACTGATATCAAATACTTGGATATTCAGAAAATTAGCTAATATTCACACTGGCCATTGTGTGCAAATGCTTGCTTTGAAGAACTGTTTACTAAATGATAGCCAAGTGTTAGAAAGACACAGATCTTGGAGCCAGACAAGTCTAGGTTGGAATGTTTTCTTTCTAGTATTCACTAGCTATGCACTTTATGACTGGTTATCCAATATTTCTGAGCATCAGTTTTCTCAGTAAAAAATTGAGAAAGAAATCTTACCCACAAGGCTCTCATGGGGAATAATGAGAGAATACAAGCAGGAATAAATGAGATATGAAGAATAAATGAAGATCAGATACATAGAATTATCTTAGCATCCTGCCTATTATTCAATAAATGTTATTTCCCTCCATTCTCTCCTCTATCAGTTTTTCTTCTACAATATCAGACAAGTCTAATAATTTGGACAAGTTTTGGGGAAGGTAATTCTTAACGAAATTTCCTTTATACTTTTGTTGTGGGTGGCATATTATTGCTATAATGCACTAAAAGGCCCACCTTGTGTGTTTAACTTATGGCCTCAAGGAGGATCATATTTGCTTTAGGGGAGTGATAGAAATATTAAGAGCTTCTGGGGCCTACTCAATCAGCTCAAGGGTTTATCATCCTTCAGGTGTTAAGCTCAGAGGATATCATCAGTATCTGAAGGGGCTTCTTTAAAATATCTTGCGGGGGCATGGCCAACAAAGACCTGGAAAACCAAGTGATTTGATTCTATATGAATATCTAGGAGCCCTGAACAGGGCAAAGTTAAGGAATAGGACTGAGTCACGGGGCGGAGGAGAGGGAAACAGTTTGGAAGAAGAGAAGAGCACCAGAGCCATGGCAGTGAAACTGCAGCTCTGAAGCCACTCCCTCCGCAGTGAAACAGGAGAACAGCTGTGCTGTGCGCAGAATGGGGAAGCAGTTTCCACATCAAGAGAGACCCCGCAGCAGTGATTCTGCTTGGACATTCTAAACCAGTGAAAAGCAGCTCCCAAGTGGCTAAGGTAAGTACATGCATGCGGCCTTTCGCGGGGATTTAAAAAAAAAAAAAAAAAGCCCATTTGGGAAAAGTCTTTCTCCCTTTTACCCCCTCCCTCTGCTCTCTGCACTGGGATTCCGCTGGGCTGGAAGTAGATCCCAAAAGGCGCCCTGACCCATTCTCCTGGCCTTGGAGAGGGAACAAATAACCTACTGGCTCCCCTAAGCCAGGAACACAGGGTCGGTACAGCTCCTTTGCTAAGCACAGGTATAAGAGGTCTGCAGACTTTGAGTGACTTACTCTCCTGTATAGACTTGTGGGGACACATCTCAACAGTGTTAGCCCTCACTACCACAGTACAACAGGGCAAACATCTGAAGTTTAACTTCAACTGCTTCAGCTGTGAACTAGCAGATTTGTGACCCTCAAAATAGCCCTGCCCCTTAAGTTGGCACTTTTATTGATCTGCAACAGGGGCTTGAGGACTGGTGGTACCACCTAAAGCTCCTAGTCACCTGCTGCAGGAGTCCAAAAAAAAAAGAGGTGCCCTCCAGTCTTTACGGCCAACAGAGTGAAGTGCTCATAGTCTGGCTGCAAAACTCACCTACCTACTCACCCTAGAGAATAGGGACAGGCTTTCCTTTCAGACTCTCAGGGGCAGCCATCAGCCCCCTGCCTGGTTCAGTGCGTGATCCCCTACCACAGCCAGAGTCCAGTGCCTGCACCAATCACCCATGCCTTTCTAGGACTGGAAGTGAGAGCCTGCATCACACACTTGGTGACTGACTGCCCAGTCACCTGCGCTGAACCCATATAGGAAAATTTAACGGACTCCTTTGTGCACATACTTAGTTACAGAACTAACTACCTGGTGACAGGACGTTAGAGACTCAAAGGTGTCTAAAATCAAACTAGTGCACACGAACAGCCTATTTTGGGCATATCAAAACAAAACAAAACAAGAAGCTAGGTCTCACTAAACAAATATAAAATAAAATTATAATAAATTATTGATGGCTTGGAGATAACAGTCAATATCAAGTGACATAAACAGGCAGTCCATGTTGGCTTCAGCAAGCTCCCAAAATAAAGAATCAATAAATTGTCTGGAGGAAGAGAACTTCTTGGAATTAGCAGAGGCAGAATAGAAAGGGATAATATACAGAACTCTTATAAAATTAGAAAGGAAATTCAAAAGAATGCAGAAATAGCCAGAGAACATACAGACAAAGTAGCAGCAGAACTTAAAAAAGTTATTCAAGAACATAAAGACAAATTTAATAGGCTGCAAGAATCCATAGAGAGACGGCAATCAGAAATCCAGAAGATTAAAAATAAAATTTTAGAATTAGACAACTCAATAGAAAGTCATAGGAGCAGAATTGAGGCAGTAGAAGTTAAATTAGTGACATTGAAGGTAAAGCTCTTGATGCCAACTTATTTGAGGAAAAATCAGATAAAATAATTAAAAAGAATGAAGAAACTCTAAGAGTCATGTGGGACTCTATCAAGAGAAATAATCTCTGAGTGACTGGAGTACAGAAGAGGGGGGGATAACAGAAAATACAGAGAAAATTGATGAAGATTTGTTGACAGAAAACTTCCCTGATATCATGAAAGATGAGAAAATATCTATCCAAGATGCTCATCAAACCCTGCATAAGGTAGATCCCAAAAGAAAGTCACCAAGACATATTATAATCAAACTTGCCAAAACCAAATATAAAGAAAGAATTTTAAGAGCGGCTAGGGATAAAAGAAAAGTCATCTACAAAGGAGAGTCAATTAGAATAAGCTCGGACTACTCAGCGGAAACCATGCAGGCTAAAAGGCAATGGGGATGACATATTTAAAGCCTTAAGGAAAATAACTGCCAGCCAAGAATTATATATCTGGCAAAACTGTCTCTCAAATATGATGGCAAAATTAGGGTATTTCCAGATAAACAGAAGTTCAGGGAATTTGCAAAAACCAAACAAAAATTACAAGAAATACTAAAGGAATTACTACAGTTAGATAATCAATAACACCAGCTAGCAATGCAAGACGAGAACCCAGGACAGAGCAACCAGTTATTGACTCAGATACAGATATCGAAAATACACCAAAGATAAAACATTGAAAATAGGGAAACAGATATCAATATATAAAAAAGGACAACATTAAAACAAAAAAGAGGGACTTAAAAAATGGAGACATTGATTTTTCATATGGAGGGGAAGTTAAGGTGAAATAAAGTAATGAAAGACTGGTATAAAATTAGAAAAATAGGGGTAAATATTAAGGTAACCACAAAGGAATCTAACAATCCTACACATCAAAATAAAAAAGTAGAAAAACATAAAGACAGCAAACACAATATCTACAACAAAGAAAAAGATGAAAAAATTACATAAAGAACAACTCAGCACAGAAAATTGAGAACAAAGAAACTGTGAACAACACACAAAAAGAGATATCAGGATGACAGCACTAAACTCATACCTGTCAATAATTACGCTGAATGTAAACGGACTTAATGCACCAATAAAGAGATGGAGAGTGGCAGACTGGATAAAAAAGCATGATCCATCAATATGCTGTCTACAAGAGACACACCTTAGACTTAAAGACACAAACAGGCTAAAGCTCAAAGGATAGAAAAAAATATATCAAGCAAACAACACTCAAAAAAGAGCAGGACTGGCAATATTAATCTCTGACAAAATAGACTTTAAAGTAAAATCCACCACAAAGGAGAAGGAAGGGCACTGTACAGTGATGAAATGGTCAATACAGCAGGAGGACATAACTATAATAAATTTTTATGCACCCAACAACAGGGCTCCAAAACACACAAAACAAACTCTAACGGCTCTGAAGATAGAGATAGACAGCTCCAGAATAGTAGTAGGAGACTTCAACATGCCACTTTTTGTGAAGGACAGAACATCCAGAAAGAAGCTCAACAAAGACACGGAAGAGCTAAATGCTACAATCAACCAACTTGATCTCATAGACATATACCAAACACCTGAACCCAATAGCAGCCAAGTATACTTTCTTTTCCAACACACATGGAACATTCTCCAGAATAGACCACATATTAGGCTATAAAGCAAGCCTTAACAGAATCTAAAACACTAAAATATTACAAAGCATCTTTTCTGATCATACAGCCATAAAAATGGAAATCAACAACACAAAAAGCAAGGAAAAAATATCAAAACATGGAAACTGAAAAACACCTTGCTCAAAAACTGCTAGGTTATTGAAGAAATTAAGGACGGAATAAAGAAATTCATAGAATCAAACGAGAATGAAAACACATCCGACCAGAAACTTTGGGACACAGCAAAAGCAGTGCTTAGAGGTCAGTTTATAGCAATAAATGCACACATCCAAAATGAAGAAAGGCTCATAATTAAAGAATTAACCCTACAACTGGAACAAGTAGAAAGAGAGCAGCAAAAGAATCCCACAGCGCCAGAAGGAAGAAAATAATAACAATTAGAGCACAATTAAATGAAATAGAGAATAGAAAAACATTTGAAAGAATTAACAAGTCCAAAAGCTGGTTATTTGAAAAGATCAACAAAATTGATAAACCATTGGCCAAACTGACAAAAGAAAAACAGGAAAGGGGGCAGATAACCCGTATAAGAAATGAGATGGGTGATATCACAACAGACCCAACTGAAATTAAAAGAATCATAACAGATTACTATGAAAAATTGTACTCTGATGAATTTGAAAACCTAGAGGAAATGGACAACTTTCTAGAAACCCACTACCTACTAAATTAACACAAACAGAGATAGAAAAACTAAATAAACCCATAACAAAAGAAGAGATTGAAAATGTTATTAAAAAACTGCCAACAAAAAATTCCCTGGCCTGGATGGCTTCACTGGAGAATTCTACCAAACGTTCAGAGAAGACATAACACGACTTCTACTAAAGGTATTTCAGAGCATAGAAAAGGATGCAATACTTCCAAACTCATTCTATGAAGCCAGCATAACCCTGATACCAAAAACAGGTGAAGACACTACAAAAAAAAAATTACAGATCGATATCTCCCATGAACATTGACACAAAAATCCTCAACAAAATTCTAGCCAATAGAATTCAGCATCATATCAAAAAAATAATTCACCATGACCAAGTGGGATTTATACCAGGTATGCAGGGATGGTTCAACATTAGAAAAACAATCACTGTAATCCATCACATAAATAAAACAAAAGACAACCACATGATCTTATCAATCTATGCAGAAAAGGCATTTGACAAAGTCCAACACCCATTCATTATAAAAACTCTCAAAAAAAAAAAAAAAAGGAATAGAAGGGAAATTCCTCAATATAATTAAGGGCATTTATAGAAAACTAACAGCCAACATCATCCTCAATGGAGAGACTTTGAAAGCATTCCCCTTGAGAACAGTAACCAGACAAGGATGTCCTCTATCACCACTATTATTCAACGTTGTGCTGGAAGTCCTAGCTAGAGCAGTTAGGCTAGAAAAAGAAATAAAGGGCATCCAAATAGGTAGTGAAGAAGTCAAAGTATCTCTATTGGCAGATGATATGATCTTATACAAAGAAAACCCCAAAGAATCCACAAGAAAACTACTGGAACTAATAGAAGGTTTCAGCAAAGTTTCAGGATACAAGATAAACATACAAAATTCAATTGGATTCCTTCTACCAACAAAGAGAACCTTGAAGAGAAAATCACCAAATCAATACCATTTACAATAGCCCTCAAGAAGATAAAATACTTAGCAATAAATCTAACCAAAGATGTAAAATATCTTTACAGAGAAAACTACAAGACAATACTGCAAGAAAATAAAAGATACCTGCATAAGTGGAGAAATATACCTTGTTCATGGATAGGTAGATTCAACATAGTGAAAATGTCAGTTCTACCCAAAGCAATCTACAGATAGAAAGCAATCCTGGTCCAAATTCCACCAGCATTTTGTAATGAGATGGAGAAACAAATCACCCACTTCATATGGAAAGAGAAGAGGCCCCGAATAAATAAAGCATTACTCAAGAAGAACAAAGTAGGAGGCCTTACACTGCCTGATTTTAGGACTTATTATACTGTCTCAGTAGTCAAGACATCCTGGTACTGGTACAACAACAGATACATAGACCAGTGGAACAGAGTTGAGAATCCAGATATAAGCTCATCCACCCATGAGCAGCTAATATTTGACAAAGGCCCGAAGTTCACTGACTGGGGAAAAGACAGTCTTTTTAACAAATGGTGCTGGCATATCTGTATGCAAAAAACTGAAACAAGACCTGTATCTCACACCATGTACAAAAACTAACTCAAAATGGATCAAAGGGTACTTCCGGCAAAATGGCACTCTAGGCAAAAGCACCATGCCGTCCCTCCATAGCAAAGATGTGAAAAACTAAGCCGAACAGACAATACAACAATCCTGAAAACCTAAAACATCAAATGAAGAGATAAAGAACTCAGCCAAGCACCAAATGGAGTGAAAAAACTGACAGAGAATGGAGAGAGAGGAGAGATTCATGCAGAGGTCCCCTATCAGCTAACACAGTGTGGATCTGCCATCTTGGACTCCTTTCGAAGACCAGCAAACAGGGGTATGAGAAAGCAGCTTCACGGAGCTTCCAGCGGGAGACAAAACAACTGGAAATTTGCGATATATGCTTTCCAAACCCCCACACTTCTTCACCCCCACTCAGCCTCCTCTGCTTCCCGCGGACACAGTCTCTTGTCCGGGAAACACCTGCTGCTTGGATTCCACCAGCCGGGACTAGCTGGCTTTCTGAGTGCCATTTGATGGCTGCTGGTGTTGCTTATTTTCCGCTTCTTTTGATTTCTTCCTTACCTCTCACCACCTCCTCCTCCTTTCGCTCAAATACCTGGCTCTGTGCCCCATCTTTGCTTCTTCCTGAGGGGCTGTAGAGCTCCGTTCGAGTGTGAAGCTGCTTCCTGGTATGGGCTGAGGCACTGGTGGGATCCCGGGGCTTTTGTACATTTGTTTGTTTTGAATTGCGTGTTTGTTTTCTTTTCCTTTTCTTGAGTTGGGAGCCCCTTCTGGCCAGGCTGTGCAGCATGGCTTGGAAACTACCCCCTCGGCTTGCACAGACGTGCAGAGGGATCCTGAGTGCATTTCTTTTTTCTTTTTTTTTTCTTTACTCTTTTTCTTTTCTGCTTTTTGGAGGCTTTTCTTGTTCTTTTTTTTTTAAATTTATTTTGTTTTTTTTTCCCTTCTTTTTCCCTTTTTGTCTTTCTTCATTACGCAGTTCCTCATCTCTCTATATCTTCCTTCTCTTTAAGTTCCCTGAATACCTGGCATTGTATACCTCTATGCCTTCTAGCCAGCCGGTACTCCAGCACCTATGAACAACTACCCCAGACCTCATAGCTGCACTGGTGGGATCCCCGTGAACTTTGCTATTCTTTAACCTTTCTGATTTTTATTTATTCATTGTTTTCTTTTCTTCCTTTTCCCCTTTTTGTTTTTCTCCATTTCATAGTGTCTCATCTCTCCACTCCAATGGCAAGCTCCCCTAGCATTCTTTTTTGTTTGTTTGTATGTTTTTGGCTCCTGTTCCTCTCTCCTCTCTCCCATATCCATCTTAGCTCCACACATAACAATCTCCCCGCTGCATCCTGCCGACCTGCACTGTGCGCTTAACATCACATAACCAAGCAGCACAGGCATGGCCTACTGGAAACTGCCCTGCGCTGATTACCAATTATAAAAACCCATGAAAAAGTTCACACACAAAAAGTAACAATCTTTGTTGATTATCAGGGATGGGAGGGGTGGGGGGGGAAATACTAAATAGGCAATAGATAAGTGGTATCTCGTGTGAAGGGTGAGAGAGTACACAATATAGGGGTAACCAGAACAGCTTGTACAAGGAAAGGTCATGGAAGCTCCATAGACACATCCACACTCCCTGAGGGACTGAACTGCTGGGTGGAGGGCTGTTGGGACCATGGTATCGGGGAACATCTAGCTCAATTGGCATAACACAGTTTATGAAGACAATGTTCTACATTCTACCTTGGTGAGTAGCGTCTGGGGTCTTAAAAGCTTGTGAGCAGCCATCTAAGATACTCCAGGTGTCTCATCACTTTGGGGGCAAGGGAGAATGAAGAGAACAGGATACAAGGAAAAGATCAGTCAGAAAGAGTAATGGACCACAGCTACCAAGGCCTCCACCAGACTGAGTCCAGTACAGCTAGATGGTGCCTGGCTACCACCACTGACTGCTCTGACCGGGATCCCAGCAGAGGTTTCTGGACAGAGCTGGAGAAGGATGTAGAACAAAATTCTAACACACTAAAAAAAAGACCAGATTTACTGGCCTAAAGGAGACTGGAGAAACCCCGAGAGTATGGCCCCCAGACACCCTTTTATCTCAGTGGTGAAGTCATCTCTGAGGTTCACTGTTCAGCCTAGGAATGGACAGCCCCATAAAACCAAATGGGACTAATGAGGCACAGCAGTCCAGGGACAAGGGCCAGAAGGTAGAAGGGGACAAGGAAGCTGGTGATAGGGAACCCAAGGTTGAGTAAGGATAGTGTTGATGTGTTGTGAGGTTATTAACCATTGTCATAGGGCAACATGTGTACTAACTGTTAAATGAGAAACTATTTTGTTCTGTAAGCCTTCATCTAAAGTGAGAATAGCAGCACAATTGGAAGAGCGTAGTCAATGTCACTGAACTGTACATGTAGAAATTTTTGAAATGGTGTATCTTTGGCTATGAATATTTTCACCTAAAAAAAAAAAGGTCAAGAAGGGAGAGGGTTGACACATTGTGGGGTTGTTAACCAATGTCATAAAACAAGATGTGTACTACCATTTCATGAGAAACTATTTGTTCTGTAAGCCTTCACCTGAAGTACAATTAAAAAATAAAAAAAAAAACACTAAAACTGTTTATGTAGATTAGAAAAAAAAATGGATCAAAAGCTTAAATATAAAATCAAAAATGATAAGGATCATGGAAGAAAAAATAGGGACAATGCTAGGAGTCCTAATACATGGCATAAACACAATATGAACCATAAGTAACAATGCACAAGCACCAGAAGAGAGACTAGATAACTGGGAGCTCCTAAAAATCAAACACTTAAGCTCATCAAAAGACTTCACCAGAAGAGTCAAAAGACAACCTACAGACTGGGAAAAAATTTTTAGCTATGACAAATCCGATCAGCATTTAATCTCTAAAATCTACAAGATACTGCAAAACCTCAACAGCAAAAAGACAAATAACCCAATTTAAAAATGGGCAGAGGATGTGAACAGGCACTTCATGAAAGAAGTTATTCAGGTGGCTAACAGACACATGAAGAAATGCTCACGATCATTAGCCGTTCGAGAAATGCAGATCAAAACTACAATGAGATATCATCACAGCCTAACAAGGCTAGCATTAATCCAAAAAACACAAAATAACAAATGCTGGAGAGGTTGTGGAGAGACTGGAACACTTATACACTGTTGGTGGGAATGTAAAACAGTGCAGCCACTTTGGAAATCGTTTTGGCGCTTCCTTCAAGAGCTACAAATAGAAGTACCATACAATCCAGCTATCCCGCTCCTTGGAATATATCGTAGAGAAACAAGAGCCATCACACAAATAGATATATGCACCCCCATGTTCATTGCAGCACTGTTCACAACAGCAAAAAGATGGAAGCAACCTAGGTGCCCATCAACGGACAAATGGATAAACAAACTATGGTATATCCACACAATAGAATATTACACAATGTTAAAATACAATGATGAAGCTGTGAAACATTGTTTAACATGGTGGAAGCTGGATCTTATTATGCTGACTGAATTTAGTCAGGCACAAAAGGACAAATACTGTATAAGACCACTATTATAAGAACTCAAGAAAAGGTTTAAACACAGAAGAAAACATTCTTTGATGGTTACGGGGGTGGGGAGGGAGGGTGAGGTTTATTTACTAACTAGGTAGTAGATAAGAATGATCTTAGGTGAAGGGAAGGACAGCACACACTACAGGGGAAGCCAGCACAGTTGGACTAAACCAAAGCTAAGAAGTTTCCTCAATACAATCAAATACTTTGAGAGACAGTGTAGCAGGGATGGGGTGTCCGGGGACCATGCTTTCAGGGGATATCTATGTCAATTGCCATAACAGAGCTTATTAAGAAAATGTTCTGCATCTTACTTTGGTGGTGGCATCTGGGGTCTTAAAAGCTTCTAAGCAGCCATCTAAAATGCATCAATTGGTCCCAACCACTTGGAATAAAGGAGAACGAAGAACACCAAAGACACAAGGAAAGTATTAGCCCAAGAGACAGAATGGACCACATAAAGCAGAGACTTTATCAGCGTGAGACCAGAAGAACTAGATGGTACCTGGCTACCACCGATGAACGTCCTGACAGGGAACACAACAGAGGGTCCCTGATGGAGCAGTAGAACGAAGGGATGCAGAACTCAAATTCTAGTAAGAAGACCAGAGTTAATGGTCTGACTGAGACTGAAGGTGCCCGGGAAAGCATGGTCCCTGGACTCTCTATCAGCCCAGAACTAAAACAATTTCTGAGGCCAACTCTTCAGACAGGGATTGGACTGGACTGTGGGACCTACAGTGACACTAGTGAAGAGTGTGCCTCTTAGACCAGTAGATACAAGAGACCACAGGGGCAACTTCTGTCCAGAGGTGAGATGGGAAGGCAGAGAGAGTTAGAAGCTGGTTGAATGTTCATGGGGAATCAGGGGAGAAGGAGAGGAGTGTGCTGTCCCAGAATGGGTTGAGCAGCTGGGGTCTTATAACAATGTATGCAAAAAAAAAGTCTGTGTGGGAGACTAACTTGAAATGTAAACTTCATTTAATTACAACAATAAAAAATATGTAACAAAAAATATCTTGGGAAAAAGCTGTATTTAACCATGACCAACTTTATTATTTTTCACTTGAAATTTTTTTTTTTTTAAATACAATTTGGGTATGTGGTCGATACAGTTAGGACATTAAGATATCTCCAAATATTTTTATTGGTTACTTTCTGATTACATATGTAAATTTTTTCTCTCTTAGCAAAGCCCAGGAACCACAAATTGCCATCAAGTTGATTCCAACTCATGACAACCACATGTGTGCAGAGTAGAACAGTGCTGTATAGGGTTTTCAGTGCTGTGATCTTTTGGAAGTGGATCACCAAGCCTTTTTTCCAAGGTGCCACAGGGTGGGTTCAAAGTGCCAACCTTTAGGTTAGTAGTCAAGCACTTAATGGTAGTGCCACCAATGTTAATAATACATAAATGTATTGTGGATGAGTCGATCATAGGGACCTATGGGGTAATATATAGGGATCTTTTACTCTTGGATGGCTCATTTGCCCAGTTACCTTCCCTAGATCTCTTGTTCCAGGTGCCCAAACATTCAAACTTCTGAACTACCACATGGTTCTGAGTCTGAAACGACTTCTTCATTTCTGTCATCATTCTCTCTATTCCCCATAACTTGAGTCATTGATGACCTTAGCCCCACTCTAGTTTATGGATATAGCTTGACTCGCAATAGGAAAAATACAGAACTATAGATTCTTTATTAAGTTAGCTATGTTACTGGTCTTTTTCTTACTGGTAACATGGTTGTAACTATGGGGACATGTGCTACAGTTAACGGGGTTCCTTTTCATTCTATTTGGCCTTAGAGCACTTCTTGATTTTCTTCTCTGGTTCTTGAAAAGTCTATCTCATTCTCTTTTGGTAGGTGACATCTTGACTCTGTACCCCAGGACTTGGACCTAAGGTGAACTTCTGCTTCATTCATTTATTTTGTGTTTCATAGACTTCTTTTGTGTTTCATTGACCCTACACTGTCTTCTGACGTGTACTTCTACTTATTGTTAGATGCTTGTGCCCCCCTCTTGCCTACCATGAATATACTTGACATTAGCTATTTGGCCCTAGCCTTGGCTAATAATATAGGACTTATCCTGAATGACTGCCCACCCCCTAGCAGGTCTTCTCAGTGCCCTATTCTGGTTATATCTAATTTGGTCCTTATTGTTGATGACTGGACCTCAGCTCAGACTTTTCAGCCTTAACTGATTTTCATGGCCTGTATCCTTCAATTCTCAAGTTGGTACTCTAATTTAATGCAGTCAGAATAGAGGAAAATGAGATTGAATAATTTTATTGTTTACCTTTTGTGCAGATAGGAGCAAAATATTTAAAATGTTGAACCGTAGCTAAACAGTGCCTAAATGTGGTCTTTAGCAAAATTGTAATGCAAATCAAGTGTGTTATCAGTGTTCTTCCTCCTCCTCAGGATCCCACACTTTCTTTGATTTTTCTCCTTTTACCCTCCAAAATATTCTGTAATCTGTAACTGCTCCAGGTCATCCCAGTTGGAAGCTGATAAAAAAACTTTTTCACACTGAGGTGTTAATGATAACACGTTAATTCTCCCAGACATACTTACATGATAAAAGAGCACTGCAGAAAGGATCTTTGAGAATAGTTTTAAAGCTTCTGAGGATATAGGAAATCTCTTGTTGCCACTCTAACTAATTGTGTTACTTTACACAAAGATATTTCCCATACTTTTTCAGAGTCAAATGACTAAAATGATTAACAAAAAGATTAGGAGAACAAATACATAGTTGTTAGCTTTTTCATTTAAAAAAGAAATGACATTTATGAAAACATATCATATATTGCCATCATTTCATAAATGGCCCGTTAAAACCTTTTGCTGTCAAATCAATTCCAACTCATAGTGACCCTGTAAGACAGGGTAGAACTGCCCAATAGGGTTTCCAAGGAGACGCTGGTGGGTTTGAACTACAGACCTTTTGGTTACCAGCCTAGCTCTTAACTGCTATAGCACCAGGGCTGCTTGCATCGACTGACCTCCAGGACTCCTCATAAATGACAGGAAATTTTAACAAGGAAAAGGCTGAGAGGACATAATCTCAGAATAAAGGACAGTACTTTTTAGAAAGGGCATAATTTTTTCTTTTAATTTTGAATGCCGAAATTTCACATCACAATACCAAAAATCAAACCCTTTGCCTGGAAGTCAATTCTGACACATGGCAATCCCATGTGTTACAGAATAGAACTACTCCATAGGGTTTTCTTGGTGGTAATCTTTATGGAAATAGATCACCAGGACTTTCTTTTGAGGTACCTCTGGGTGGTTTTGAGCCACCAACCTTTAGATTAGTAGTCTAGTGCAAACTGTTTGCATCACCCAGGCACTTCTCTATTGAAATAGCCAAAATAAAAGCATCTCCGTACTTGTCAGGGCATTTTGTCTTTCACAATGAAGTTATCCAACCTCCCCGCACACCCCCAAACCAGGTCTTTCCACCTGTTTTTGTTATAATCAATTCAGCATTCTCTATGAATTCAGAGAAGCCAAGGAGCAGCTGCTTCTTCCCTTCGCAACCTGCAGAGAGAGGACAAAAGTGAGCAAGTAGACTGGCTACTGCTGGCCTCAGGTGGCCTTTCTGATAGTGGACACTCAGCCTGTGGTTGACTAGCTATTTACTTAACTCCTGAGTAGGCAGTTATTTACCTTACAAGGAAGCTATCCATGTGAGGGCTTTTTCTGCTTTTCTTTTTTTTTTTTGCTGGGGGACAGCTTTAGTGAGCAGAAAATAATGAATGGCTGTTACTTGGAATTTTAAATTAGAATTAAATGTATTAACAATACTTTAAAACCTGATTTGCCTTAAGCTTCTAAATTCAATGTACAAATCTTATTATCCTGTTTATAAATCTAGTAAACCTTAAGGATCACTTTTAAGGCGGGAGGCTTTGATAATATTCAATCAACTCAAATGGAAAAGAATAACTTTTTTTAATCAGCCTCATTTGCAAAGCAGTTGATTAAATTCCTTTAAACCTTTTAAAATATATTCGAATACTTCAATCCTCTGATTTTATAATAAGACCTTCCCCAGTACAAAGCAAATTTTATGCATTAAGTCATCTATATATCTAATTCTAAGCCCTGCCAGGTTAAAAGTTATTTTCCCAATCAGGAAATAGCTTTACCATTCCAGGAAAGCTGGGGTTAACATCCCAGAAGAACTGGGGCAGTTTATTGACTTGTGGGTTTTGTTTTTGCCTGGTCAGATTTGATTCACCCCACACCACATAAAGAACATGAGCTCTGACTTCTAAGTGCATTTTTAACAGCAAGTCTTAGTGCATACTCTTCAAATTCAGTTGCTTTCTGTTGGGTTCAGGTTACATCTTACCAAACAGCTTTCACCTGATTTGAGTCTGCAGCATCTCACAGTGGATACACACAGCTTCTTTTAACCCATCTCTTCCCCAAGCGGTTGGATTACTTGTATACTAATACCGGATTATTTTTATATTTTTCCATTCTGACAGGCCATAGCTTTTTTGTTGATATTAAAAAGATACTTGATTGGATTCTGCCTATCTCCCATGACTTGGTTTGTCTCCAAAACCACAACTTCAAAGGTCCAGCTAATGACATCTTCAACCACATGCAGTCATCATGGTCTGGCATTTGTTACCCACTGGAGAAGACCACTGTAGCCTCAGCCAGTGTCTTAGTTATCCAGTGCTGCTATAACAGAAATACCACAAGTCAATGGCTTTAATAAATAGAAGTCTATTCTCTCACAGTTTAGTAGGCTGAAGTCCAAATTCAGGTCAGCTTCAGGGGAAGGCTTTCTCTCTCTGTAGCCTCTGGAGGAAGGTCCTTGTCATCAATCTTCCCCTGGACTAAGAGATTCTCAGCGCAGGGACCCCAGCACTACTTTCTTGGTGGTATGAGGCCCCCATGTCTCTCTGATGGCTTCTCTTTTTTATATCTCAAAAGAGATTGGCTCAAGACACAACCCAATCTTGTAGATTGAGTCCTGCCTCATTAACATAATTGCTGCTATGTTACCTCATTAACATCATAGAAGTAGGATTACAACACATAGGAATATCACATCAGATATCAAAACGGTGGACAATAACACAGTACTGGGAATCCCGGCATAGCCAAGTTGACACACATTTTTGGGTGACACAATTCAATCCATAAGAGCCAGTGTGAAAACCGAGAGTCCAGGATTCTCAAGGAAGAAGACAGCAGTGCACAGATTAAATCTAAATGACAACATAGCCTTCTGTAGTGGACCAACTGCAGCCTCAGTTTCTTTAATTGTATAATGCCTATCATAGGGTGTGCTGTAAAACCTCAATGAGATTATATTCTTGAAAATTTATGAAATCTTTTTTTTACATATAAAAAGCATCACTTCTATTTATTATAACAGAGTCATTTAGATGTCTTATCATTTGAGTATAAATAAATAGTAATTATTTTTAAAGTAAATATCTAAGGTGCATTTGATTTTAAAGGAATTTATTATGAGTGAAAAAAAGATTATATAGAAAACACTATACAACCAGAGAAGTCCTTCATATTTTGTGAGTGAGTATATATCACAGAAGGAAATAGTCTTGGGTAATAAAACAACCTAACTCTGCTAAATAGACTATGTGACACAAAATCTGTATTACTTCTGAAGTAAATTAAACATGACTTAGGAGAACGAGCTAAAGAGACAATTTCTGGGACCAAGGGGCTAGAACCTCTTACAATAAATAAAATAAATCCTAACAAGCACTCTTCTTTCCCCCGTTAGGCTTTTCCTATTAAAATGATAAATGATTACAAAACACATATTCAGCTATGTAACTAAACAGATTGAATGGGACTGAGGGACATTTTAAAACAGTAATTTTGATTCTTCAAACTTCTGGAAACAAAACTACTTTTGGGTAAAGAATGAAATTTTACACCAGAATATGATGAAATGTTTTTAAATCCACATCTTCTTTTTGAGGTTGCATCATTTTGGATACTCACTCTTAATATCAGAAGTGAGCTGGATTTACAGCCACAAATCAAATGCTCAGAAGTCCTTGGCTGTCTGAGCCTGGCTTCCCTCACCCAGCCAGTTGGGTATAAAACATCTGGGTTGATTCTATTTATTCTATAAGGAAGGAACAAAGTTGTGCAAAACATTGTGCAGAAAGACTTCCATAGACAAAATTATGATGTGTTCAAAATTTCTTTGTCTTCTAATTGTCCTTATGACATCTGTTCCTTCTCAGTCTCCCACATTCCTGTGTTTCAGTGTCCAGAGAGTGCTGATTATGTCTCCTGACCATAGCATATAATAAGGCTTTATTATAGGATTTGTCAACTCCACCATCCCCACAAACTTTTCTTTTTTTTACTTTTTAAAATTTTTTCCCATAAAAAATTTATACATACATTGTTATGTGACCCTAATTGCTCTTCTCATACTGTGACAGCACACTCCTTTCCATTCTGATTCCCCATGTCCATTCAACCAGTTCGTAACCCTCTCTGCCTTCCCATCTCACCTCTGGACAGAAGCTGCCCATTTAGTCTTGTGTATCTACTTGAGCTAAGAGGCACACTCCTCACGAGGAACACTGTATGTCCCACTGTCCAGTCCAACCCCTGTCTGAAGAGTTGGCCTTGGAAATTGTTTTATTTCTGAGCTAATAGAGAATCCAGGGGCCATGTTTTCTGGGGTTCCTCCAGTCTCAGTCAGACCATTAAGTCTGGTCTTCTTACTAGAATTTGAGTTCTGCACTCCACCTTTCTCCTGCTCCATCCAGGACTCTCTGTTGTGTTCCCTGCCAGGGCGGTCAGTGGTGGTAGCTGGGCACCATCTAGTAGTTCTGGTCTCAGGCTGATGAAGTCTCTGGTTTATGTGGCCCTTTCAGTCTCTTGGGCTACTACTTACCTTGTGTCTTTGGTGTTCTTCATTCTTCTTTACTTCAAGTGGTTGGGACCAATTGATGCATCTTAGATGGCCGCTTGCAAGATTTAAGACCCAGATGCCACTTGCCAAGGTAGGATGCAGAACATTTTCTTAATAAGCTTTGTTATGCCAATTGACCTAGAAGTCCCCTGAAAGCATGTTCCCCAGAACCCTAGCCCTGCTACTCTGTCCCTCAAAGTGTTTGGTTGTATTCAGGAAACTTCTTAGCTTTGGCTTAGTCTAGTTGTGCTGACATCCCCTGTAGTGTGTGCTGTTCTGCCCTTCACCTAAGATAATTCTTATCTTCTATTTAGTTAGTAAATAACCCTCACCCTCCCTCCCCACCCTTGTAACCATCAAAGAATGTTGACTTCTGTGTTTTTTCGTAAACCTTTTCTTGAGTTCTTATAATAGTGGTCTTATTCAATATTTGTCTTTCTGTGACTGACGAAATTCGCTCAGCATAATGACCTCCAGCTTCCTCCATGTTATGTTTCATGGCTTTATCATTGTTCATTACCCTTGTGTAGTATTCCATGGTGTGGATATACCATAATTTGTTTATCCATTCATCTGTTGATGGGCATCTAGGTTGTTTCCATCTTTTTGCTGTTGTGAACCATGCTGCAATGAACATGGGTGTGCATATATCTATTCATGTGATGGTTCTTATTTCTCTACGATATATTCCAAGGAGTAGGATAGCTGGATCTTATGGTACTTCTGTTTCTAGCTTTTTAAGGAAGTACCAAATTGGTTTCCAAAGTGGTTGTACCATTTTACATTCCCACCAACAGTTAAGCGTTCCAGTCTCTCCATAACCTCTCCAGCATTTATTATTTTGTGTTTTTTGGATTAACGCTAACCTTGTTGGGGTGAGATGATATCATATTGTAGTTTTGATCTGCATTTCTCTAATGGCTAATGATCGTGAGCATTTCTTCATGTGTCTGTTAGCGGCCTGAATATCTTCTTTGGTGAAGTGCCTGTTCATATCCTTTGCCCATTTTTTCATTGGGTTATTTGTCTTTTTGCTGTTGTGGTTTTGCAGTATCTTGTAGATTTTAGAGATTAGACGCTGATTGGATCTGTTGTAGTCAAAATTTTTTTCCCAGTCTGCAGGTTGTCTTTTGACTCTTTTGGTGAAGTCTTTTGATAAGCATAAGTGTTTGATTTTTAGGAGCTCGCAGTTATCTAGTCTCTTTTCTGGTGCTTGTGCATTGTTACTTATGGTTCATATTGTGTTTATGCCATGTATTAGGGCTTCTAGAGTTGTCCCTATTTTTCTTCCATGATCTTTATCTTTTTAGATTTTATATTTAAGTCTTCGATCCATTTTGAGTTAGTTTTTGTACATGGTGTGAGGTATGGGCCTTGTTTCACTTTTTTGCAGATGGTTATTCAGTTATGCCAGCACCATTTGTTGAAGAGACTGTCCTTTCCCCAATTAACGGACTTTGGGCCTTTGTCAAATATCAGTTGCTCATAGGTGGATGAATTTATGTCTGAACCCTCAATTCTGCTCCATTCGTCTCTTTATCTGTTGTTGTACCAGTATCAGGCTGTTTTGACTACCGTGGTGGTATAATAGGTTTTAAATCAGGTAGTGTGAGGCTTCCCACTTTGTTCTTCTTCTTAAGTAATGCTTTACTTATTTGAGGTCTCTTCCCTTTCCATATGAAGTTGGTGATTTGTTTCTCCATCTCATTGAAAAATGTCCTTGGAATTAGGATCGGGATTGCATTGTATCTATAGATTGCTTTGGGTAGAACTGACATTTTCATGATGTTGAGTCTACCTATCCATAAGCAAGGTATGTTTTTCCAGTTATGCAGGTCTCTTTTAGTTTCTTGCAGTAGTGTCTTGTAGTTTTCATTGTATCAGTCTTTTATGTCTTGGTTAGATTTATTCCTAAGTATTTTATCTTCGTGGGGGCTATTGTTAATGGTACTGCTTTGGTGATTTTCTCTTTGAGGTTCTGTTTGTTGGTGTAAAGGAATACAACTGACTTTTGTATGTGTATCTTGTATCCTGAAACTTTGCTGAAATCTTCTATTAGTTCCAGTAGTTTTCTTGCATCCACACAAACTTGTTGGTTATTTGTACCACTCCCTTGTCACTCTGCTTTTCAGATAATAGGTTTTAATAAGTTAATCTAATGTTTATGTTAGTCTATCACTGGAAACGAACAAAAACTCATTGCCATTGAGTTGATTCCGACTCATAGTCACCCTACAGGACATAGTAGAACTACCCCACAGAGTTTCCAAGGCTGTAAATATTTTTTTTAATGGTTCAATAATTATTTTATTATTTTTTAAATTGTAGTTTAGGTGAAGGTTTACAGAACAAATAGTTTCTCATTAAACAGTTAGTACACTTGTTGCCCTATGACAATGGCTAACAACACTGCTACTTGTCAACACTGTCCTTACTCAACCTTGGGTTCCCTATCACCAGCTTTCCTGTCCCTTTCTGCCTTCTAGCCCTTGTCCCTGGACTGTTGTGCCTCATTAGTCCCATTTGTTTAGTGAGGCTGTCCATTCCTTGGCTGAACGGTGAACCTTGGAAGTGACTTCATCACTGAGCTAAAAGGGTGTCTGAGGGCCATATTCTCAAGATTTTTCCAGTCTCTTTCAGGCCAGTAAATCTGGTCTTTTTTGTGTGTGTTAGAATTTTGTTCTACATCCTTCTCCAGCTCTGTCTAGAACCCTCTGTTGTGATTCCGGTCACAGCAGTCAGTGGTGGTAGCTGGGCACCATCTAGCTGTACTGGAATCAGTCTGGTGGAGGCCTTGGTAGCTGTGGTCCATTAGTCCTTTGGACTAATCTTTTCCTTGTATCCTGTTCTCTTCGTTCTCCCTTGCTCCCGAAGGGGTGAGACCAGTGGAGTATCTTAGATGGCTGCCCACAGGCTTTTAAGACCGAAGTGCTACTCACCAAGATAGAATGTAGAACATTGTCCTTATAATCTGTGTTATGCCAACTGAGCTAGATGTTCCCCGAGACCATGGTCCCCACAGTGCTCCGCCCAGCAATTCAGTCCCTCAGAGAGTTTGGATGTGTCTGTGGAGCTTCCATGACCTTTCCTTGTACAAGTTGTGGTGGTTTCCCCAGTATTGTGTACTGTTTTACCCTCACCCAAGATACCACTTATCTATTGCCTATTTAGTATTCCCTCCTACCCATCCCACTGCTCATAACCAACAAAGTTTTTACTTTTTGTGTGTGAACTTTTTCATGAGTT
Source organism: Dugong dugon (assembly GCA_030035585.1). NCBI lineage: Eukaryota > Metazoa > Chordata > Mammalia > Sirenia > Dugongidae > Dugong > Dugong dugon. Next base: position 47,330,576 of record CM057480.1, on the reverse strand, counting down.
TTTACAACAGAGATCTCATACGATATTTGTCCTTTTGTGATTGACTTATTTCACTCAGCATAATGTCCTCCAGTTTTATCCATGTTATGAGATGCTTCACAGATTCATCATTGTTCTTTATCATTGTGTAGTACTCCATTTGTGTATGTACCATAGATTTTTATCCATTCATCTGTTGATGGGCATCTAGGTTGTTTCCATCTGTTTTGTGATTATTGATAGATGTGATTTATTGCTGTCGTTTTGTAGTACTTTTTTTTTGTGGAGCTGACGTTTTCTTTGTTTTTATTACTCTCCTGTGCTGAATTCCTTTGTTTGTGGATTTTTTTTTCCATTTCTTTTGTTTTTGTAGGTTTTGTTTTTACTGAGAGTTTATGCTTTTCCTCTTTATTTTTATGAGTATGTTTGTTAACTTTCTTTGTGGTTGCCGTGAAATTTACCCTTATCTTTCTAAGTTTGAAGCAGTCTCTTATTACTTGGTATCACCTTGTCTTCCTCTCCATTAGAAGGTTCTATACCTACACCATTTAGCCTCTCTTTTATTGTTCTGATGTTGTTGTCATTTACAGATTAACTGCTCTGATTCCCTGCTGTATTTCTTTTTGTTTTGGATAGTCCTTGAGAGTTCATTTCCTAGATTGGCATCTGGCTGGTACGATCCTGCATCCTAGATTCAGCCTGTGAGCTGCAGTTGTTTGTTCTCAGATCGAAGGACTCCCTTTAATAATTCTTATAAGTTTGGTTTGGTTTTTACATATTCCGTTAATTTCTGTTTATCTGAAAATGTCCTAATCTCACCATCGTATTTGGACGAGAGTTTTGCAGATATATTATTTTTGGCTGGCAATTTTTTTCTTTCAAAGTTTTATATATGTCATCCCATTACCTTCTTGCCTGCATGGTTTCTGTGGAATAATCTGAGCTTAGTCTTATTGTTTCTCCTCTGTATGTTACTTCTTGTTTTTCAAGAGCTACTCTCAGGATTCTTTTTCTTTGGTTTTGGCGAGTGTGATTATGATATGCCTTGGTGATTTTCATTTGGGGTCTGTCTTACACGGGGTTGGTTGAGCTTCTTGGATGGCCATATTTTCATCTTTCATGATATTAGGGAAGTTTTCTGTCAGCAGTTCTTCTATGATCCTCTCCATGTTTTCTGTTTTCTCCCCCTGTTCTGGAACTCCGATCACTTGCAAATTTTTCCTTTTGATTGTTTCCCACAGGGTCTCTTCATTTTTCTTTGTTCTTTTTTCTGAGTTTTCCTCTAACAGAGTTGTATCCAAGTGTTTGTCTTCACTTTCAGATGTAAATCTTTATGGAAGCAGACTGCCACATCTTTCTCCTGCAGAGCAGCTGGTGGATTTGAACCACTAAGCTTTTGGTTAGCAGACAAATTCTTAACCACTGCACCAGAAGGGCTCCTCTATCAGTGAATCAACTATTTTGTTGTCTTTCCAAGGCAACCTACTAAAACTCTCTACTAGGTTGTCAAAGCAATATAGAAGGCAAAGGGAGAGAAATGAATAAGTAAGGGAGATATTTTGGCAATGGCCAGCCCTTTAGTCTTCTTCTAAATGGTTTTACCATTCAGGAGATATTAAGCTCTGTCCAGGGCTGGTCATGGATATATAGGTTTCAGTCAATAGAGTCATGGCTTTTCCTATTTCCATCTTTTCCCCATTTCATAAATGAGGGGAGACTCCCTCTCTTCTTTTATGCCCAACCACACTTATGGACAGCTGTAGCAGGGACAAGGTGAGAAAATTAGTCTATTTTCTACAATAGACAACCCCCCCACCCCCCCACCCCCACACACATCCCAGCCAGAAGTCAGCTATTCTGATTCTGAAGAGATAAACATCACCACCTTACTTGGACATTTTGTAAAGAACGTGGATGTCTTCCTCAGTATTGGCATAGACATATGCATAAGAGGAGTTGGAAGTGAGTGCCAAGAAGCATCTGAGTAGTGGACAGGAGATTAGGATGGTAGGACTCAGGAGGTAGGAGTCAGCTCTGAAGGAAGCGAGTGGAAAAAGCTCATGCAGAGGGGTCTAGGATCCACAGCTGAGGGCAAGTAGGGATCAGGAAACTGGAATAGAGCTGCCAAGGATGGGCAGGGAGGAGACAAGCCTACAGCTCATCTGAGGTCTCAGGCAGGGGGTCTGAGAGTTAGTGGGAATGGAAAAATTGAGATAGATGAGCAAGTAAGATAGCAGCAATATGAAGCAGAGTTGAGGACAAGAGCTCATTTAACTGACTTACCAGGTCAGTCTCTTGGCAGGAAGCAATACCCAGTGGTGGGGGAAAGGACACCAAGTGGAGAGAGGATCATCCAGAAGATAGTAGCTCTTAGTAGGTAAACCCTGATGCTTTGTGTAACTAAATCAGAGGCGACACCATATCCCCTCCACCTTCCACAGTCACCTGGAACACTGCCCGAAGAAATGCTATACAATAAGAACATTCTACCAGACAAGAGACAGATATGAGCAAGGTCCCACAAAAGTGCCCATTTCTGAGAATCAGGGAATGTCAGAGTTGCCAGGAATCTGAGCCAGTACACAAGCCTAAAAACCAAAAATAAAAAATAAAAAACAAACCTGTTGCTGTCAAGCGGATTCTGACTCATAGTGACCCTACAGGACAGAGTAGAGCTGCCTCAGTGTACTGAGATTGTCCTGATCTTCTGAAAACTTCCCTTTCTAAAAGACAAAACCTCAGAGCCCACAGAAGAATCCAGAACTTTTTTTTTTTTTATTACTCTTTATCCAGGGTATCCTAAAAGAAGAAATGGTTGTTATTTTTGACTGTCCTATAGTATATTTATTGCTTAATGCAAGGCAGGGAAATTTTGCTTACTCTCAGGCTCTCACAGAGCCCCTGAGACATATCATCTTACATGAGGCTTCTCTGGTGAGATGTGAAAGCACTCTGATTTCAGCCTTGGTAGCCCTTGCACTTGGATTGTATGAATTAAGGACAGAAGAGCTGTTATTATTTTTACAGGATTTTTCTCCAATGTGAATTGAAATCATTCTATAATAGTGGAATATATAACTGTCTTTTACTGTTCACCCTGAATCCACAGTGAAGCAACATCTCACCAGCTACTTTCTTTAAGACACATTAATAATACATGCTCTTAAGACTAGGAGAGTTATACTAAAAAAGGAATATGATTTAAGGAAGGTTTTGAGATTTATTCAAGTTACTGTCCCAAGAAGCTTTAGTTTTATTTTCAGGGTAAACATATCTAACACGACTCAAGAGTTAGGGTCAGATTGAAGATGGGCCACGGTAATGATCAATATTCTCATGCTACCTCACAATGATGGGAACTATTACATTACAAGTTCCTTCTGGACAGTAGCAAGCTCTTTTGTACATAGTATACTATTGTTGTTGAATGCCAGTGAGTTGATTCTGGTTCATAGCGACCCCATGTAAGTACTTTACAATTAACACCTAACCCCCACATTTGTATTACATGGCAAATCTCTCTATTTCACAGATGAAGAGACTGAAAATCAGAAAGATTCAATGAGCCTGAGCTGAGTTCAAATTTCTCTCCTACCCCAGTAGTCTCAGTATCTTTGAACATAACTTTGTTGAACAAAATCCAGCTTTATTCTCAACAGAAAATCATGTTGTGGGCAGTGTAGGAAGAAAGGAGACTGTAAGGGCTGTGTCCAGTGAAAATGCCATGGTTAGGTGTTTTAATTCCCCTCTGGAGTGTACCTGTAATTGCTGTTATTACAGCTTTATAAATCCTTGTCCCTGGAATCCATAGAGACAACAGAAGATGGGGAAGGGCAGGAGTGGAGATACTCTCTAGCAAGAGCAGAGAGGCCAGGGAGGAAAGAATGAGCAGCTGTCAGTGACAGAAGCAGGTGGAGTATCTGGAGAGAAGGATTTCACAGCTTCATTATGTGCAGCAGGCCTTTTGTCCCTGTTCTAGTTCTGCACTTTCATTTGCCTGGTTGGTAAAGACCATAGACAGTTCCATTCTGGCTTGTGTGCAAGATGAAATGTGTCCAGATGTGGACAAGCAAATGGAGGAAACCTAATCAAGATGCTGTAAGGACCTCAAAGTACTAATTGACTGTAACATTTAATATTTAAAAAAAAAAATCCATTATCATCCAGGTTACCAATCGCATTATTTTTTTCTTCATTATAAATTACAGTCGTCCCTCTGTATCCAAGGGGAATTGGTTCCAGGACCCCTCGAGGATACCAAAATTCATGGAAGCTCAAGTCCCTTATATAAAATGTAGTATTTGCATATAACCTACTCACATCCTCCCATATACTTTAAATTATCTCTAGATTACTTATGATACTTAATAGAATGTAAATGATATATAAACAGTTATAAAGTACTGTTTAGGGAATAATGACAAGACACTAGGCAAACAATGAGTGCTAGAGAGAGACTGAGGATCTGTGAAATGATGGGAGGCAATACCAGGGTATGCCTACATAGCATTTCATTTGCGTGGATTCAGCATAGTGCTCAGCATGTGGCAAATTCAAGTTTTGCTTTTTGGAACTATCTTGTTTTTTCAATTTATTGTGCTTTAGGTGAAAGTTTACAGCTCAAGTTAATTTCTCATACAAAAATTTATACACATATTGTTATGTGACCCTAATTGCAATCCCTATAATGTGACAGCACACTTTCCCTTTCCACCTCAGGTTTCCCATGTTCATTCACCCAGCTCTTATCCCTTTCTGCTTTCTCATTCCACCTCTGGACGTGAGCTGCCCATTTAGACTCGTGTATCTACTTAAACTAAGACGCGCACTCTTCATGAATATTATTTTGTTTTATAGTCAAGTCTAATCTTTGTCTGAAGAGTTGGCTTCGGGAATGGTATTAGTTCTGGGTAAACAGAAAGTCTGGGGACTATGTCTTCTATGGTTCCTCCAGGCTCAGTCAGACCATTAAGTCTGGTCTTTTTATGTGAGTTTGAATTCTGTGCCCAACATTTCTCCTGCTCCTTCAGAGACTCTCTGTTGTGTTCCCTGTCAGAGCGGTCATTGATGGTAGCCAAGCATCATCTAGTTCTTCTGGTCTCAGGCTGATTCAGTCTCTGGTTTATGTGGCCCTTTTCTCTGTTGGGCTAATACTTTCCTTGTGTCTTTGGTGTTCTTCATTCTCCTTTCCTCCAGATGGGTTGGGACTAAATGATTCATCTTAGATGGCCACTTGCAAGCTTTTAAGACCCCAGATGTCACTTACCAAAATGGGATGCAGAACATTTTCTTAATAAACTTTGTTATGCCAATTGACCTAGATGACCAATGAATCCATAGTCCCCAGACCCCCGTCCTTACTACTCTGTCCCTCAAAAGTGTTTGGTTGTGTTCAGGAAACTTCTTAGCTTTTGGTTTAGTCCAGTTGTGCTGATTTCCCCTGTAGAGTGTGTTGTTCTTCCCTTCACCTAAGATAATTCTTGTCTAGTATCTAGTTAGTGAATTCCCCTCTCCCTCCCTCCCTACCCTCATAACCATCAAAGAATGTTTCCTTCTGTGTTTAAACCTTTTCTTGAGTTCTTATAATAGTGGTCTTATACAATATTTGTCCTTTGGTGACTTATTTTACTCAGCATAATGCCTTCCACACTCATGTTGTGAGATATTTTGAGGATTCGTCATTGTTCTTTATCATTGCATAGTATTCCATTGTGTGTATATACAATAATTTTTTTTATCCGTTTGTCCATTGTTAGGCCTAGGTTGTTTCCACATTTTTACTATTGTGAACAGTGCTGCAATGAACATAGGTGTGCATATATCTATTCATGCGATGGCTTTTATTTCTGTAGGATATATTCCAAGGAGTAGGATTACTGGATCCTATGGTACATATAGTACTTCTATTTCTGGCTTTCTGAGGAAGAGCCAAATTGATTTCCAAAGTGGTTGTACCATTTTATATTCACACTAGCAATGTGTAAGTGTTGCAGTCTCTTCACAACCTCTCCAACATTTATTATTTTGTGTGTTTTGGATTAATGCTAGCCTTGTTAGGGTGAGATGGTATCTCATTGTAGTTTTGATTTGCATTTTTCTCATGGCTAACGATCATGAGCATTTCCTCATGTATCTTTGGTGAAGTGCCTGTTCATATCCTTTGCTCATTTTTTAACTGGATTATTTGTCTTTTTGTTGTTGAGGTTTTGCAGTATCTTGTAGATTTTGGAGATTAGACCCTGATTGGATATGTAGTAGCCAAAAATTTTTTCCCAGTTTGTAGTTTGTCTTTTTACTCTTTTGGTAAAGTCTTTTGATGAGCGTAAGTGTTGGATTTTTAGGAGCTCCCGGTTATCTAGTTTCTCTTCTGGTATTTGTGCATTGTTAGTTATGTTTTATATTCTGGTTATGCCATGTATTAGGGCTCCTAGCTTTGTCTCTATTTTTTCTTCCATGATCTTTATCATTTTAGATTTTATATTTAGGTCTTCGATCCACTTTGAGTTACTTTTTGTGCATGATGTGAGGTATGTGTCTTGTTTCATTTTTTTGCAGGTGGATATCCAGTTATGCCAGAACCACTTGTTAAAGAGACTGTCTTTTCCCCATTTAATGAACTTTGGGCCTTTGTCAAATATCAGCTGCTCATAGGTGTAAGAATTTATGTTTGGATTCTCAATTCTGTTCCATTGGTCTATGTATCTGTTGTTGTACCAGTACCAGGCTGTTTTGACTATCGTGGGTGTATAATAGGTTCTAAACTTAGGTGGTGTGTGAGGCCTCACACTTTGTTCTTCTTTTTCAGTAATGCTTTACTTATCTCAGGCCTCTTCACTTTCTGTATGAAGTTAGTGATTTGTTTCTTCATCTGGTCAAAAAATGTCATTGGAGTTTGGATCTGGATTTCACTGTATCTGTAGATTTGTTTGGGTAGAATTTACATTTTCACAATGTTGAATCTTCCTATCCATGAGCAAGATATGTTTTTCCACTTATGTAGGTCTCTTTTAGTTTCTTGCAGTAGTGTCTTCTGGTTTTCTTTGTCTACGTCTTTTATGTCTCTTTTTAGATTTTTTCCTAAGTATCTTCTTAGTGGCTATTGTAAATAGTATTAATTTAGTGATTTCCTCTTCAAAGTTCTCTTTGTTGGAGTAGAGGAAGCCAACTGATTTTTGTATGTTTATCTTATATCCTGATACTTTGCTGAAATATTCTATTAGTTCCACTAGTTTTCTTGTGGATTCTTTGGGGTTTTCTGTGTATAAGATCATATTATCTGGAAATAAGGATACTTTTACTTCTACCTTACCAATTTGGATGCCCTTTATTTCTTTTTCTTTTGCCTAATTGCTCTGGCTAGGACCTCCAGCACAACATTGAATATAAGTGGTGATAAATGGCATCTTTGTCTGGTTCCTGTTCTCAAGGGGAATGCTTTCAAAGTCTCTCCATTTAGGATGATGTTGGCTCTTGGCTTTGGATAAATGCCCTTTATTATGTCAAGGAATTTCTCATCTATTTCTATTTTGCTGAGAATTTTTATCATGAGTGGATGTTGGACTTTGTCGAAAGCCTTCTCTGCAATTGATTGATAAGATCATGTGGTTCTTGACTTTTGTTTTATTTATGTGATGGATTACATTGATTGTTTTTCTAATGTTGAACCATCCCTGCATACCTGGTATGAATCTCACTTGATCATGATGATTTATTTTTTGATATGTTGAATTATATTGGCTAGAATTTTGTTGAAGATATTTGTGTCTATATGCATGAGGGCTATTGGTCTGTAAGGTTTTTTTTTTTTTTTTTTGTGGTGTCTCTACCTGGTTTTGGTATCAGGGTTATGCTGGCTTCATAAATGAGTTTGAGAGTATTCTACCCTTTTCTGTGTTCTGAAATACCTTTAGTGGTAGTGGTGTTAACTCTTCTCTGAAAGTTTGGTAGAATTCTCCAGTGAAGCTGCCAGGGCCAGGGCTTTTTTTGTTGTTGTTGGGAGCTTTTAATTACCTGTTCATTCTTCTTTTGTTATAGGTTTATTTAGTTGTTTGTGTTAGTTTAGGTAGGTAGTGTGTTTCTAGAAATTGTCCATTTCCTGTAGGTTTTCAAATTTGTTGGAGTACAATTTTTCATAATATTCTGTTATGATTCTTTTAATTTCAGTTGGGTCTGTTGTGATACCACCCATCTCATTTCTTACATGGGTTATCTGCTTCCTCTCCTGTTTTCCTTTGTTGGTTTGGCCAGTGGTTTATCAGTTTTGTTGATATTTTCAAAAAACCATGTTTTGGCCTTGTTAACTTTTTCAATTTTTTTTTTTGTTCTCTATTTCATTTATTTCTGCTCTAATTTTTGCTATTTCCTTTTTTCTGGTGCCCTTGGGCTTCTTCTGCTACTCTGTTACTATTTATTGGAGTTGTAGGGTTAATGATTTCATTTTAGCCTTTTCTTCTTTTTGGATGTGTGCATTTATCGCTATAAATTGACCTCTGAGCACTGCTTTTGCTGTGTCCCGAAGGTTCTGGTAGGTTGTGTTTTCATTCTCATTTGATTCTGTGAGTTTCTTTATTCTGTCCTTGATTTCTTCTATAACCCTGTAGTTTTTGAGCAAGGTGTTGTTCAATTTCCATGTATTAGATTTTTTTCCTTGTTTTTTTCTGTTATTGATTCCTGCTTTTATGGTTTTATGGTCAGAAAAGATGCTTTGTAATATTTCGATGTCTTGGATTCTGTTAAGGCCTGCTTTGTGGCCTAATATGTGGTCTATTCTGGAGAATGTTTCAAGTGCATTGGAAAAGAAAGTATACTTGGCTGCTGTTGGATGGAGTGTTCAGTATATTTCTATGAGATCAGGTTGGTCGATTGTGGTATTTAGAGCTTGTGTGTCTTTATTGAGCTTCTTTTTGGATGTTCTGTACTTCATCGAAAGTTGCATGTTGAAGTCTCATACTATTATTGTGGAGCTATTTCTCTTTTCATTGCTGTTAGAGTTTGCTTCATGTATTTTGGAGCCCTGTTGTTGGGTGTTTAAATATTTATTATGGTTATGTCCTCTTGGTGTATTGACCCTTTAATCATTATATAGTGTTCTTCCTTATCGTTTGTCATGGATTTTGCTTTAAAGTCTCTTTTGTCAGAGATTAATATTGCCATTCCTGCTCTTTTTTTTTATTGTTATTTGCTTGATATATTTTTTCCATCATTTGAGTTTTAATTTGTTTGTGTCTTTGAGTCTAAAGTGTGTCTCATAGGCAGCATATAGACGAATCTTTTTTTTTTTTTTTACCCATTCTGCCACTCTGTCTCTTTATTGGTGCATTTAGTCCATTTACATTCTGCATAATTATTGATAGGTATGAGTGTAGTGCTGTTTTTTTGATGTATTGTGTGTGTGTGTGTAGTTGACAGTTTCTTTGTTCCACTTAATATTCTGTGCTGACTCTTTATGTATTTTCTTTTCACCTTTTTCATTGTTGATTTTGTATTTGTTGAGTCTTTGTGTTTTTCTTCTTTTTTATTTTGATGTGTAGGATTTTTAGTTTCCTTTGTGGGTACCTTAATATTTACCATTATTTTTCTAAGCTTAAACCAATCTTCTATTTCTTGATATTGCCTTGACTACCTCTCCATATGAAAGTTCTATGACTACATTATTTAGTCCCTCTTTTTGTTTTAATGTTGTCATCTTATACATATTGACACTGCTGTTTCCCTATTTTCAATGTTTTAGCTTAGATTTATTTTTGTAACTTCCCTATCTGGGTTGATACATGGTTGCTCTGTCCTGTGTTCTAGTCTTGGGTTGTTGTCTGATGTTATTGCTTTTCTAACCAGTGGACTCCCTTTAGTATTTCTTGTAATTTTAGTTTGGTTTTTACAAGTTCTCTTAGCTTCTGTTTATCTGGAAATGCCCTAATTTCACCATCATATTTGACACACAGTTGTGCTGGATATATAATTTTTGGGTTGCAATATTTTTTCCTTCAAGGCTTTATAGATGTCATCCCATTTCCTTCTTGCCTGCATAGTTTCTGCTGTGTAGTCAAAGCGTAGTCTTATTGACTCTCCATTGTAGATGACTTTTCTTTTATCCCTAGATGCTCTTAAAGTTCTCTCTTTATCTTTGGTTTTGGCAAGTTTGATTATAAAATCTTGGTGACTTTCTTTTGGGATCTACTCTATGTGGTGTTCCATGAGCTTGAAGAGATATCTTCTCATCTTCCATGATATCAGGGAAGTTATTGGCCAACAATTCTCTTTGTATTTTCTGTTATTCCCCCTGTTCTGGTATTCCAGTAACTGGTAGGTTATTCCTCTTGATGGAGTCTCACATACTTCTTAGGGTTTCTTCATTTTTTTAAATTATTTTATCAGAATTTTCCTCAAATAAATTGGTATCAAATGCTTTATCTTCAATCTCACTAATTTAGACTTCCATTGCCTTAATTTTGCTCCTGTGACTTTCTATTGAGTTCTCTAACTCTGAAATTTTATTGTTAATCTTTTGGATTTCTGACAGCTGTCTCTCTGTGGATTCTTGCAGCCTGTTAAATTGGTCCTTATGCTCTTGCATAACCTTCTTAAGTTCCTCTGTTGCTTTGTCTGTGTGTTCCTTGGCTTGTTCTACATTTTGAAGATCTCCTTCCTGACCTCTTGAAGAGCTCTGTAGAATAATCTCTTGAATTCTACCTCCAGTAATTCCAAGAACTTGTCTTCCTCTGGGAGGTTATTTGGTTCTTTGTTTTAGTTGCTTCCTGAAGCCATCATGGTCTACCTCTTTATGTGATTTGATATTGACAGTTGTCTCTGAGCCATCAATAAGTTATTGTATTTATTTTATGTTTGCTTACTGTGTCCTAGCTTCTTTTTTTTTTTTTTTAATTGTACTTCAGGTGAAGGTTTATAGAAGAGTTTATCATGAAACAGTAGTACACATATTATTTTATGACATTGGTTAATAACCCCACGACATGTCAACCCTCTCCCTTCTCAACCTTTTTATTTCTTTTGGTGAAAACATACATAGCCAAAGATACACCATTTCAAAAATTTCTACATGCACAGTTCAGCGACATCGACTACGCTCTTCCAATTTTGCTGCTATTCTCAATTTAGATGAAGGTTTACAGAACAAAATAGTTTCTCATTAAACAGCTAGTACACATGTTGCCCTATGATAATGGATAACAGCCTCACAACACATCAACACTATCCTTACTCAAACTTGGGTTCCCTATCACCAGCTTTCCTGTCCCCTTCTGTCTTCTTGTCCTTGTGCCGGGGCTGCTGTGCCTCATTAGTCCCATTTAGTTTTATGGGGCTGTCCACTCCCCGACTGACTGGTGAACCTCTGAAGTGACTTCACCACTGAGCTAAAAGGGTGTCTGGGGGCCATACTCTTGGGGTTTCTTCAGTCTCTTTTAGGCCAGTAAATATGGTCTTTTTTTTGTGAGTTAGAATTTTGTTCTACATCCTTCTCCATCTCTGTCCAGAACCCTCTGTTGTGATCCTGGTTAGAGCAGTCAGTGGTGGTAGCTGGGCACGATCTAACAGTACTGGACTCAGTCTGGTGGAGGCCTTGGTAGCTGTGGTCCATTAGTCCTTTGGACTAATCTCTCCCTTGTATCCTGTTCTCTTCACACTCCCTTGCTCCCCAAGGGATGAGACCAATAATCTATCTTAGATGGCTGCTCACAGGCTTTTAAGACCCCACTGCTACTCACCAAGGTAGAATGTAGAACATTGTCCTTATAAACTGTGTTGTTCCAACTGAGCTAGTGTTCCCTGAGACCATGGCCCCACAGCCCTCCACCCAGCAATTCAGTCTCTCAGGAAGTTTGTATGTAACTATGGAGCTTCCATGACCTTTCCTTGTACAAGTTGTGCTGGTTTCCCCAGTATTGTGTACTGTCTCAACCTTCAACAAAGATACCACTCATCTATTGCCTTTTTAGTATTTCCCCTCTACCCTTCGCATCCCTGGTAACCAACAAAGATTGTTACTTTTTGTGGGCAAACTTTTTCATGGGTTTTTAAAATAGAAGTCTCATACAGTATTTGTCCTTTTGTGATTGACTTATTTCACTCAGCAAAATGTCCTCCAGTTTCATCCATGTTATGAGATGATTAACAGATTCATCATTGTTCTTTCTTATTGCATAGTACTCCATTGTGTGTATGTACCATAGTTCGTTTATCCATTTGCCTGTTGATGGGCAACTAGGTAGTTTCCATCTTTTTACTATTGTGAACAATGCTGCCATGAACATAGGTGTGCATATGTCTATTCGAGTGACAACTCTTATTTCTCTAGGATATATTCCTAGGGGTGGGATTGCTGGATCATATGGTAGGTCAGTTTCTAGCTTTCTAAGGAAGCACCACATCATTTTCCAAAATGGTTGTATCATTTTGCATTCCCACCAGCAGTGCATAAGAGTTCTGATCTCCCTGCAGCCCCTCCAACATTTGCTATTTCTGGTGTTTTTGATTCGTGCCAGTAATGCCAGGGTGAGATGGTATCTCATTGTGGTTTTAATTTGCATTTCTCTAATGGCTAGCAATCGTGAGCATTTCCTCATATGTCTGTTGGCTGCTTGAATGTCTTCTTTGGTGAAGTGTCTGTTCATTTCCTTTGCCCATTTTTTAATAGGATTATTTGTCTTTTTGTTGTAGAGGTGTTGGATTTTCTTATAGATTTTGGAGATTAGACCATTGTCTGGCTTGTACTGTCGAAAAATTTTTCCCAGTCTGTAGGTTCTCTTTTTAGTCTTGGTGAAGTCCTTTGAAGAGCATATGTGTTTGATTTTTAGAAGATCCCAGTTTTCTAGCTTATCTTCTGTGGTTTGTGTGTTGATGGTTATGGTTTGTATCCTGTTAATGCTGTATATTAAGGCGTGTAGCATTGGTCCTATTTTTTCTTCTATGAACTTTATAGTTTTAAGCTTTATATTTAGGTCTTTGATCCATTTTGAAGTAGTTTTTGTATATGGCATGAGGTATGGGTCCTGTTCCATTTTTTTGCAGATGCATATCCAGTTTTGCCAGCACCATTTGTTAAAAAACACTGTCTTTTCCCCACTTGATAGACTTTCGGCCCTTGTCGAAGATCAGGTGACTGTAGCTGGATGGATTTACATCTGGGTTCTCAATTCTGTTCCATTGGTCAGTGTGACTGTTGTTGTACCAGTACCAGGCCGTTTTGACTACCGTAGCTGTATAGCAGGTTCTGAGGTCAGGTAGTGTGTGTCCTCCAACTTTATTCTTCTTCTTCAGTAGTGCTTTACTTATTCGGGGCTTCTTCCCTTTCCATATAAAGTAAATGATTAGTTTTTCCATCTCTTTGAAGAATGTTGTTGGTATTTGGATCAGGATTGCGTTGTATTTGTAAGTTGTTAGTGGCAGAATTGTCATTTTCACAATGTAGTGTCTACCTATCCATGAACATGGTATGTTTTTTGATTTATGTAGATCCCTTTGGGTTTCATGCAGTAGTGTTTTGTAGTTTTCTTTGTATAGGTCTTTTACATCCCTGGTTAGATTTATTCCCAAGTATTTTATTTTTTTAGGGGCTATTATAAATATTATTGTTTTCCTTTTCATAGTTCTCCTTATTGGTGTATAGGAATCCAACTGTTTTTTGTATGTTTATCTTGTATCCTGCTATTCTGCTGAATATTTCTATTAGTTCCAGTAGATTTCTCGTGGAGTCTTTCGGGTTTTCTATGTATAGTATCATATCATCCGCAAACAGGGGCAGTTTAACTTCTTCATTACCAGTTTGGATGCCCTTTATTTCTTTTTCTTGCCTTATTCTTCTAGCAAGAACATCCATCACCATGTTAAATAGGAGTGGTGATAAAGGGCATCCTTGTCTTGTTCCTGTTTTCCAGGGGAATGTTTTTAGTCTCTCTTCATTTAGAATGATGTTGGCCATTGTTTTTGCATAGATGCCCTTTATTATGTTGATAAATTTCCCTTCTATACCTATTTTATTGAGAGTTTTTATCAGGAATGGGTGTTGGACTTTGTCAAATGCCTTTTCTGTGTCAATTGAGATGATCATGTGATTCTTTTATTTCCTTTTATTTATGTGGTGGATTACTTTGATTGATTTTCTAATGATGAAACATCCTTACATACCTGGTATGAATCCTACTTGGTCATGGTGTATTATTTTTTTGATATGATGCTGAATTCTATTGGCTAGAATTTTGTTGAGAATTTTTGCATCAGTATTCATAAGAGATATTGGCCTGTAATTTTATTTTTTGTGATAGAATGAATTTGGAAGTTTTGCTTCCTTTTCTGTACTCTGAAATAGATTGAGTTATACTGGTACAAGCTCTTCTGTGAATGTTTTTGCTGGGAGTTTTTTTTATTACCTTTTCAATCTCTTCTCTTACTATGGGTCTGTTTAGATTTTCAACATTACTTTGTTGTAGTTTGTGTAGGTAGTGTGTTTCTAGAAATTTATCCCTTTTTCCTAGGTTTACAAATTTGTGGGAGTATAGTTTTTCATAATATTCTGTTATGATCCTTTTTATTTCAGTTGGGTCTGTTGTATTGTCACCCATTTCTTATTTTGGTTATTTGTGTCCTCTCCTGTTTTTCTTTTGTTAGTCTGTCCAGTGGTTTGTTGATTTTGTTGATTCTTTCAAAGAACCAATTTTTGGTTTTGTTGATTTTTTTCTGTTTCCTATTTCATTTATTTCTGCTTTGATCTTTATTATTTCCTTTCTTCTGGTGGCTGAGGGCTTTCTTTGCTGTGCGCTTTCTATTTGTTTGAGTTGTGTGGTTAATTTTTTGATTTTTTTCCCTTTCTTCTTTTTTGATGTGTGGATCTATTGCTGTAAATTGTCCTCTGAGGACTGCATTTGATCTGTCCCAAAGGTTTTGGTATGATGTGTTTTCATTCTCATTTGATTTTAGGAAATCTTTTATTCCATTTCTGATTTCTTCTATTAGCCAGTGATGTGTAAGCAGGCTATTATTCAGTTTCCATGTAATTTATTTTTTTTTCCCTTGTTCTTTCTGTTGTTAATTTCTACCTTGATGGCATTGTGGTCAGAAAAGATAGTTTGAATTATCTCAACGTTTTGGATCTTGTTGAGGATTGCTCTGTGGCCTAAGATGTGGTCTAGTCTGGAGAATGTTCCGTGTGCATTGGAAAAGAAAGTGTACTTTGCAGCTGTTGGATGGAGTGTTCTATATATGTATATGAGGTCAGGTTGGCTTAATGTGCCCTTTAGGTCTTCTGTATCTTTGCTGAGTTTCTTCTTAGTTGTTCTGTCCTTTACTGAGAGTGGTGTGCTGAAGTTTCCTACTATTATTGTGAAACTGTCAGTTTCTGTTTTCAGTGTTGTTAGAGTTTGTTTTATGTATTTTGGAGCCCTGTCATTTGGTGCGTAGATGTTTATTATGGTTATGTCTTCATGATGGATCATCCCCTTAATCATTATATAGTGTCCTTCTTTGTCTTTTATGCTGGATTTTGTTTTAAAGTTTATTTTACCTGAAATTAGTATTTCTACTCCTGCTCTTTTTTGGTAGTGTTAGCTTGATATATTTTTTTCCAACCTTTGAGTTTTAATAAATTCACATCTTTGTTTCTAAGGTGTGTCTCTTGTAAACAGCATATTTATAGACCCTGTTTTATTATCCTTTATGTCACTCTTGGTCTCTTTATGGGTGTATTGAGTCCATTTACATTCAGTGTAATTATTGATAGATGTGAGTTTGTTGTTGTCATTTTGTAGTGCTTTTTTTTGTGGTGCTGATGATTTCTTTGTTCTTCTTGCTCTCCTGTGCTGAGTTACTTTTGGTTGTGGATTTTTTTTTTCATTTCTTTTGTTTTTGTAGGTTTTGTTTTTGCTGAGACTTTATGTTTTTCCTCTTTATTTTTATGAGTATGTTTGTTAAATTCCTTTGAGGTTACCATGAAATTCACCCTTATCTTTCTAAGTTTGAAGCAGTTTATTATTACTTCGTATCGCCTTACCTTCCTCTTCATTAGAAGGTTCTGTACCTACACCATTTATTCCCTCTTTTATTGTTCTGATGTTGTTGTTATTTACTGATTAACTGCTCTGATTCCCTTTTGTATTTCTTTTTGTTTTCGATAGTCCTTGTGAGTTCATTTCCTAGATTGGTATCTGTCTGGTATGATCCTGTGTCTTATATTCAGCCTGTGAGCTGAGGTTGTTTGTTCTCCGATTGAAAGACTCCCTTTAATAATTCTTGTAAGTTCAGTTTGGTTTTTACATATTCTCTTAATTTCCATACCTGGAAATGCCCTTATTCAACCATCATACCTGAATGAGAGTTTTGCAGGATGTATTACTCTTGGCTGGAAATTCTTTTCTTTCAAGGTTTTACATCTGTCATCTCATTGCCTTCTTGCCTGCATGGTTTCTGCTGAATAATCTGAGCTTAGTCTTATTGTTTCTCCTCTGTATGTGACTTTTCTGTTTTTCATGAGCTGCTCTCAGGATTCTTTGTTTTGGTTTGATGAGTGTGATTATGGCATGCCTTGGTGGTTTTCTTTTGGAGTCTATCCTATATAGGGTTCTTTGAGCTTCTTGGATGGCCAGCTTTTCACCTTTGATAATATTAGGGAAGTTTTCTGTCAGCATTTCTTCAATGATCCTCTCTGTGTCTTCTGTTTTCTCCCCCTGTTCTGGAACTCTGATCACTCGAATATTTTTTATTTTGATTGTAATCCCACATAATTCTCAGTGTATCTTCATTTTTCTTTGTTCTTTTTCTGAGTTTTCCCTGAACAGTGTTGTATCCAAGTGTTTGTCTTCAATTCCGCTGATCTTGTCTCCCACTGTTTCAGATTTGCTCCTCAGCCCTTCTATGACACTGTCCATTTCTGAAATCTTGTTGTTTATCTGCTGGATTTCTAATTGTTGTTTTTGTATAATTTCTAGTTGTGGATTTATTTTGGAATTTTGTTCCTGCATTATTTTCCTGAATTCTTCCTTTTTTTTTTTTTGTCTGTATTTTCCATGGATTTGTCTATGTTTTCCTCATTTTTGTCTGCTTTTTGCTTCAACTCTTGGAGAATTCTAAGTATTAGATATTTGAATTCCCTATCATGTAGTTCTAGTGCCTTTTCTTCCACTGGAAAGTCATCTGGTGTTTTATTTTGGTCACAGACAGGAAACATCCTGTCTTCTTTTTGTAAATGTTTTGATGTTGTCTGCTGCCTTCGGGGCATTCAGTAGTTATTTTTCTCATTTATTGATTGCAGATTTATTTGTTTCAGGCTTTTTTAAAATTTGGCTATGTCTGAGCAGGCGGGATGTGTGTTCTTTGTTGTTTTCTCGTCTGTTAGTATGATACTTTTCTCCTCCTTCTCCAAAGGGCAGGGTCAGTCACTCAGATATGGTACAATAGGGCAGATCTAGCAAAAGAGGAGTTACTGGGATGGGTTGTTTGTGTCACTTACTACAGCCACCAGGACATGTAGGTAATCAGTGTAGGGAAGTTTCCAGTAGGCCTTGCCTGTGCTGCTTGGTGGTGTGATGTTAAGCACATGGTGCAGGTAGGCAGAATGTAGGGGGGAGAATGTTATGTGTGGAGCTAAGATGGATTTGGGAGAGAGGCGGGAGGGACAGGCACCAAAAACATACAAACAAACAAAAAAGAGTGCTAGGGGAGCTTGCTGTTGGAGTGTAGAGATAAGAGACTATGAAATGGAGAAAAGCAAAAGGGGAAGAAGAAGAAAAAAAGAAAAGAATGAATAACTAAAAATCGGAAAGGAAAAATAACTGCAAACTCCCAGTGATCCCACCAGTGCAGCTATGAGGTCTGTGGAAGTTGTTCTCAGGTGTTGCAGTACAACCTGACTAGAAGGCATAGAGGTAGTCAATGCCAGGTATCCAGGGAACAGAAAGAGAAGGAAGATACACAGAGATGAGAAACTGAGTAATGAAGAAAGACAAAAAGAGAAAAAGAGGGAAAAGAAAACAAAACAAATTAAAAAAAAAAAAAACAAAACAAGAAAAGTCCCAAAAATAACAGAAGGGAAAAAAAAAAAAAAACACAAAAACCAAACTGCTCTCAGGGATCCCTCTGGGCATCTGCGCAATCTGAGGAGGTAGGTTCCAAGCCGCACAGCACCGCCCAGCCAGAACGGGTTCCCAACTCAAGAAAAGGAAAAAAAAAAACAAACAAACAATTCAAAACAAACAAACAAAACCCCAGGATCCCACTAGTGTGTCAGCCCAGACCGGGAAGCAGTTCCACACTAGAATGGAGCTCTGCAGCTCCTCAGGAAGAAGCAAAGTTGGCGCACGGAGCCAGGTATTTGAGCGAAAGGAGGGTGAGGTGGTGAGAGGTAAGGAAGAAATCAAAAGAAGCAGAAAAAAAGCAACACCAGCAGCCAACAAATGGCACTCAGAGAGCCAGCCAATGTGGGAGGGTGGAATCTAAGCAGCCTGTGCTTCCCGGCCAAGAGACTGTGGCCACAGGAAGCAGAGGAGGCTGAGTTGGTGTGAAGAAGGGTGGGGGGTGGGAAAGCGTATATTGCAAATTACCAGTTGTTCTGTCTCCCACTGGAAGCTCTGTGAAGCTCCTTTCTCATACCCCCTATCTGCTAGTCTTTGATAGGAGTCCAAGATGGCGGATCCACACTGCATTAGCTGATAGGGGACCTCTGCATGAATCTCTCCTCGCTCTCTGTCAGTTTTCTCCCTCCACTGGTGCTTGGCTGAGTTCTTTAACTCTTCATTTGATGTTTTAGGGTTTCGGTATTGCTATTTTCTCTGTTTGGCTTAGTTTTTCAGATCTTTGCTGTGGAGGGATGGCATGGTGCTTCTGCCTAGAGCACCATTTTGCCGTAAGTCTCTGTGTCCTAGCTTCTTATTTTGTTTTGTTTTGATATGTCCAAATAAACTTGTAGTGTGAACTACTTTGTTATTAGAGTCTTTTAAACTCTCAAGTCCTGTCACCTGGTAGATAGAGCTGCTACTAAGTATGTAGCCCACGTGTCCATTTACTTTTCTTGTGTGGATTCAGCTCAGGTATCTGGTTCTTCGGTCACTCAGTGTGTGGTGCAGGCTGTCACCTACAATCTTAGATGGACAAGGCTATGTAGGGGTGATTGGAAAAGGCACAGGTATTTGTCTGCAGTAGGGGTTATGTGCTGAGCAAAGTAGGTGGCTGACAGCTGCCTATGAGTGTCTGAGTGGAAGGCATGTCCCTGTTCCCTAGAGCACGTAGGTGGATCAGTTTTGCAGCCAGATTTTGGTACGCAGTACTGTTGACTGTAAGGACTGGGAGTCACCACTTAGTCTCGGACCCCTGTGTTGAGTGGCTAGGTGGAGTAGGAGGAGCCACCAGTCCTCAGGCCTCTGATGTGGGTAGGTGAGGACCCAGCTTAATGGGTAGGGCAGTGTCACATGTCACAAATCTGCCACTCCTCCTTAGCTGTTGTAGTTGAAAATGTGTTCCCTGTTTTACTATGCTAATGAGGGCCTACCCTATTGAAATGGGCCCACATAGGTCCAGCAGAGATGAAAGCCATTCAAAGTCCATGTGCTTAGGCAAAGGGCTGTGCCTGCCCTGAGGTCCCAGCTTAGGGGAGCTGGCAGATTATTTTTTCCTGTTTGTTAATTTGTTCTCTCTCCAAATCCAGGAGAACGGTCCATGGAGCACGGCAATAGCTGAAGCTGGACAGGGACCAGAGCAGATCAAGGAGTGGGCAGGTGAATGGAAGAGAGGTACTTCCCAAAGGGGGAAGGGTTTTTTTGATCCTGTGCGGTAGGTTAGATGCTAACACTTAACTTTCACAGATGTAGTGTTGCCTCTCCCTGATTCCAGAGGCTTGTGCAGACTGTTAGCTGCTTGTTTTCTCCCAGTATGGAAAACGCATCTGGAGCACTACTGCCTGCCTCAGCCTGGGCGCGCTGGCCGATCCAGCCTGCAGGGTGCTGGCCAGATCAGGTCTGGCAGATCCTCACTGCTTCTGAACTGTCTGTCTGTCTCCCTGCCACTCAATCTGACTCCTCAACTTTGTCTTTGATGTTCCAGGCTCCTATATTGTCATATATAATTGATTCACTTATTTTTTCGGTTCTTTGTTGTAAAAGGGACTGCAAGAAGTGTCTGACTACTTCACTGTCTTGGCTCCATCTCCTTTTTTCAAATATTTTTGATCCACAGTTGGTTGAATCCCCAGATGTGGAGCCCACAGATACAGACGGCTGACTGTACACTCCAAATTTATGTACTAGAGTAAAATTAGTCAAAGTAGCAATATTCTTCTTGCCATATGCACACACTGGACCTTTCCTGGCTGCGGTAAAATATTTATGACAGACAGTTTGACATTTTATTCATTTTTAAGTGTGCAATTCAGTGACATTAATTACATTCATAATGCTGTGCAACCATCACCAATATTTATTTCCCAAATTTTTCATCACCCCAATAAGAAACTCTTCACCCATTCCATTCCCCATTCCCTCTGAACCTCCAACTTGTAATCTACTTTTGTCTCTACACATTTGCTTCTTGTAAATATTTCATATACAGGGGGGCATAAAATATTAATCCTTTGTGTCTGACTTATTTCATTTAGCATAAAGTTTTCAAGTTTCCTCCATGTTGTAGCATGTGTCAGAACTTCATTTCTCTTTATGACTGAATAATATTCAATTGTATGTATAGACCACATTTTGTTTATCTTTTTATCTGTTGATGGACATTTGAATTGTTTTTGGCTATTGTGAATAATGCTACAATGAACACTGATATCTCCTTGAGTTCTTGCTTTCAAGTGTTTTGGATATATACCTAGGAATGGAATTGCTGGGTCATATAGTAATTCTGGAGCCCTGGTGGCTCAGTGGTTAAGAGCTCAGCTGCTAACCAAAAGGTCGGCAGTTTGAATCCACCAGTTGTTCCTTGGAAACCATATGAGGCAGTTCTACTCTGTTCTTTAGGGTTGCTATGAGCTGGAGTCAACTTGACAGCAAAGAGCTTGGTTTTTTTGGTTTTTGATAATAATTCTATGTTTAACCTTTTGAGGAACCCCAATTTTCCACAGCAGCTGCACCGTTTTATTTTCCTTTCAGCAATGCACAAGGATTCCAATTGCTCCACATCCCCACCAATATTTGTAATTTTCCCTTTTTTAAATAATAGCCATTCTAGTGGGTGTGATGTAATATCCTATTTTGGTTTTGATTTGCATTTTCCTATTGGTGGTTCAGCGGTATTCTTGCCTTCCACTCCAGAGACTCAGGTTCAATTCCTGGCCAATGTGCCTCACGCGTAGCCACGACCTGTCTGTTGCTATGATGCTGAACGGATTTTAGCAGAGCTTCCAGACTGTGGTGGACTAGGAAGAAAGACCTGGAAATATGTTTCTAAAAATCAGCTAATGAAAACTCCATAGATCAAGATCTACAATCAACCATAGAGATAGTGTAGGACCAAGCAGCATTACATTTCATTGTGCATGGGGTTGCCATGAGTTAGGGGCCAAGTGGACAGCAGCTAACAACAACAACTTTGAATAATAATGTTGAACATCTTTTCATGCGCTTATTGGCCATTTGGAGCCCTGTTGTCACAGTGGTTAAGTGTTCATCTGCTAACCAAAAGATTGGCAGTTCAAATCCACCAGCCACTCCTTGAAAACCCTATGGGGCAGTTCTACTCTGTCCTATACAGTCGTTATCAGTTGGAATTGACTTGACGGCAATGGGTTTTTTTATTTTTTTATTTTTTTATTATTGACCATTTGTATATCTTTGGTGAAATGTCTAAATCCTTTGCTTATTTTGAAATTGAGTTGTTTGTTTTTATTGAGTTGTAGGAGTTCTTTATATATTCTGGTTATCAAATCCTTTCAGATGTCTGGTTTCCAAATATTTTTTCACCCGGTGGGCTTTCTTTTCACTTTCTTGATAAAGTCCTTTGGTGTACAAATTTTTAATTTTGGTAAGGTCCCAATTATTTATTTTGTCTTTGGCTGCTTATGCTTTTTGTGTCATATCTAAGAGTCCATTGTTGAAAACTAGGTCCTGAAGCATTACCTCTGTGTTTTGTTCTAAGATTTTTATGGTTTTATTTATTACAAGTAGATTGTTGATCCACTTTGAGTTAATTTTCATTGGTAATGTGAGGAACGGGTCTAATCTGATTCTTTTTCTAGTGAATATCAAGTTGTTCTAGCACCGTTTGTTGAAGAGACTATTCTTTCTCCACTGCATAGTTTTTGCACCCTTGTTGAAAATCAATTGGCCATAGATGTATGAGTTTATTTCTGGACTTTCAATTCTATTTTATTGGTCAATATGCCCATCTTTATACAAGTACCACCCTGTTTTGATTACTGTAGCTTTGTAGAACATTTTGGAATTGATTTCATAATTCTTCTATTGTTTTTCTCTGTTTCATTTATCTCATCTCTGATCTTTATTATTTCCTTTTTTCTACTAGCTTTGAATTTATTATGCTCTTCATTTTCTAGTTCCTTCAGGTGTAAAGTTAGATTATCGATTTGAGCTCTTTCTTCTCCTTTAATGCAGGCATTTACAGCTTTAAATGCCCTTCTGAGCACTGCCTTCACTGCATCCCATAAGTTTTGGTATGTTGTATTTCATTTTTCATTCATCTCTAAGTATTTTTAAATTTCTCTTGGGATTTCTTCCTTGACCCCTTGCTTAATAATGTTTTGTTTAATTCACACATATTTGTGAATTTTTTTCCAGTGATTGATTTCTAGTTGGATTTCGTTGTGGTTGAAGAAGATACTTGGCATGATTTCACTCTTTTAAAATTTGTGATTTTGAAAAAGATATGTTTTGTGATCTAGCATATGGCTTATCCTAGAAAATAATTCATGCACACTGGCAAAGAATGTGTATTGTTGCTGTTGATGGGTGGAGTGTTTTATGTATGTCTGATGGGTCTAGCTGGTTTATAACATTATTCAAGTCCTCTATTTCCTTACTGATCTTCTGTCTAGATGTTCTATTCAGTATTAAAAGTAGTGTATTGAAGTCTCCAACTATTACTGTAGAACTGTCTGTTTTTCCCTTCAATTCTGTCAGTGTTTACATTGTATATTTTGGGGTTATGTTTTTAGGTGCATATGTGTGTATAATTTCTACCTTCTTGATGAATTGGCCCTTTTATCATTATACTATGTGTTTTTTTATCTCTTGCTTGTTCCTCAGGTAATATCATTTCAATAGTCCTATCTCCAAGTTTACTGATTCTTTCTTCTGCCTGCTCAAATCTGCTGTTGAACTTATCTACTGAATTTTTCTTTCCAGGTATTGTACTTTTCAGCTTCAGAATTTCTATTTGGTTCCTTTTTTTTTTAAATAATTTCTATCTCTTTGTATCAGTATTCTCCTTTTCTTCATACATCATTTTCATGATTTCCTTTAGTTCCTTGTCTGTTTTTTCCTTTAGCCCTTTGAGCATACTTAAGATAGTTGTTTTAAAGTCTCTATCTATGAAGATCAATGTCTGGGTTTCCTCAGGGATGATTTCTGTCACTTTATTTTGTTCCTTTGAATGGCCATCCTTTGTTTCTCTGTATGTCTTGTGACTTTGCTGAAAATGGGATATTTAAATAATAAAATGTGGCATATCTGGAAATCAAATAATCCTTCTTCTTCTGGGTTTGATCTTTCTTCTTTCTTTCCTTCTCTCTCTCTTTCTTTCAACAGTTGAAGGGAGTAGTAGTGACTTTAGCCTTTGATTTAGTAATTTTTCCCAACTGTTTTTTCAAAAACTGGATTTCTTGATGTGTATGTTCATTCAAGTTGCTGTTCCTTCAGGTTGTATTCAGCTAGTGTTCTGACGGAGACTTCTTTAAACACCAAGAGTTAAAAAGAATAAAGATAAAGAAACTTAAGAAGAACAATTTAAAAAAGAGAAAAAAACCCTTTGTTGTCTTTGTAGATAGTCTTTGTGCTGGGGCATTCCTTCAGCACTTAGTCAGGCTTACACTGATACTAGCTACCATCCTGAGGTGAAAACTTAGGTTTTTTTTCTGAGCATACATTTTGCCCTGGACATGCAAATGGCTTTCTGAATTCCCCAGTATATATAGTTGCTTTTGAGTGCCCAATTTCTTAAAAAAGCTCTCCTCTATGCTTTTCAACCTTGACCTAGATTGATGTTACATTTGGAATATCTTTTTTAAAAGCTTTCACTATATCCCTCCATCATTTTCTTTTGCCCCAGGCAGGTACTGGCTTTTCAGTCTGCCTGCTACTGTCACCCTGTATGGACTTCATTTTCTTCAGTCCTTTACATAACCACCAGATACCCTTCAACAGACACACACAAACATTTGTGAATAAAGTGTGCTTTGTTCACTCCAGAACCAGGAACCAGGGTCTCAAGTTGGAAACACAGGCTGCACTTCAAGCTGGCTGCTGAATTAGGGCACAGATGGGGCACAGGCCAGTAACAAAAAGCCAAAAATCTTACCTACCATTTTGACATTCCATTTTGCTTTATTCAACATTAGCTTGGTTGCTGTAAACTTCTGATGGTTTACCAGTCTGACTAGGTTAGTTCTTACACTTTCTGCTTGTTTTTTTTTTTTTTTTTTTTTTTTTAATGTTTCTGTAGGGAAGCAGAAACGTGGAGCTTCTTACTCTACCATTTTGGTGGTATCACTTCCTGGCTACTTTTCTTGAGATTCACAGGGAAAGGGTAGTTTTAATAGAATCAATCAAATATGAGAAGGAAGATCTAAAGTTAGCTGTTGCAGATTCTTTGAGACTGGGTGAATATTCCACATTCTTGGAAAGCTGAACAAATTGGTAGTAATTTCTTTTTATTTTATTTTATTTTTTTTTGCATGTCACTGTTTATAAATCATAGTATTAGGTATCCTTGGGAGATGTGGAGAAAACAGTGACTGTTTCAGCCATCTAAGAATTTATAATCTCCAAGTAACGGGAATAATTTGGACGGGCTGGAGCTGGGAACACCTTTTGTAAGAGGAGAGATTTGAGGACCATGAAGATAGTGGTTCCTCAAACTTAATGTGACTACAGATCACTCAGGTAGGTTAAAAATGTAAATTTCTGGGACTCACCCCCAGCAAATTTGATTAAGTATGTTTGGGAAAGGAATTTTTAATAATTGTCTTAGGTGATTTTGATGCAGGTGAAAACAGCTAAGAAACATTGGTTTTCAAAAATAAGAATTCTATGGTTTGGCTGAAAGAAGCCACTGTAAGCAGCAAAAACACAGCATAAAATGAAAGCAAATGTGGGACACTATAATTTGCTAGGCTAGAGAGACATAAACTAAAGGCAATGAGATGGGTTAAACAAACTTAATCACAGGTACCACTGTGTAACATTTGGAATACCTTTTCAAAATCTAAATTTTTTTTTTAACTTTTAATAAAAAAGATTTTAATGCATTATTGCCACCCATTAAAATAAAACAAATGATGCTGTCAGTTGATCATCTTCAAGCTAGGATAACACGCTATTGTTGTTAGGTGCCGTCCAGTTGGTTCCAACTCATAGCTACCCCATGAACAACAGAAAGAAACACTGCCTTATTCTGCACCATGCTCACAATCATTGCTGTTTGAGCCCGTTGTTGGGGCCACTGTGTCAGTCCATCTCATTCAGGGTCTTCCTCTCTTTTGATGACCCTCTATTTTACCGAGCATAACGTCCTTCTCCAGGGACTGGTAATCCCTCCTGATAACATGTCCAAAGTATGTGAGACAAAGTCTCGCCATCAGCTTCTAAGGAGCATTCTGGCTGTACTTCTTGCAAGATAGATTCATTTGTTCTTCTGGCAGTCCGTGGTATATTCAGTGTTCTTAGCCAACACCATAATTCAAATGCATCATTCTTCTTGGTCTTCCTTATTCATCGTCTAAGTTTCACATGCATATGAGGTGATTGAAAATACCAAGGCTTCAGTAAGGTCCACCTTAGTCCTCAAAGTGACATCTTTGCTTTTTAACACTTTAAAGGGTTTTTTTTTGCAGCAGATTTGCCCAGTGGAATACATTGTTTGATTTCTTTCTTTTCCCCACTTATTTATTTATTTACTTATTTTTATTGGGTTTAGATGAAGGTTTACAGAACAAACTAGCTTCCATTAAATAGTTAGTATGCATTGTGTTTTATGACATTGGTTAACAACCCTACGACATTTCAACATTCTCCCTTCTCGACCTTGGGTTCCCTAGTACCAGCTTCCCTGTCCCTCTTGCCTTCTAGTCTTTGTTTTTGAGCTGGTGTGCTCATTTAATCTCATTTTGTTTTATGCACCTGTCTAATCTTTGGCTGCAGGGTGAACCTCAGATGTGACTTCATTACTAAGTTAAAAGAGTTTCTGGGGGCCATACTTTAGGGGTTTCTTCAGTCTCTGTCGGGCCTTTTTTATGAGTTAGAATTTTGTTCTACATTTTTCTACAGCTTTGTCTGGGACCCTCTATTGTGATTCCTGTCACAGCAGTCAGTGATGGTAGCTGGGCATCATCTAGTTGTACTGAACTCAGTCTGGTGGAGGCTGTGGCAGTTGCGGTCCATTAGTCCTTTGGACTTATCTTTCCCTTGTGTCTTTAGTTTTCATCCTTCTCCATTGTTTCCAGAGTGGTGAGACCAATGGAGTATCTTAGATGGCTGCTCACAACCTTTTAAAACCCAAACGCTACTCAGCAAAGTAGAATGTAGAACATTTTCTTTATAAACTATGTTATGCCAATTGAGCTAGATGTTACCAGAGATCATGGTCCCCACAGCCCTCAGCCCAGTAATTTGGTCCCTCAGGGAGCTTGGATGTATCTATGGAGCTTCCATGATCTGGTCTGGTACAAGGTGTGCTGGATTTTCCAGTATTGTATACTCTCTTACCTTTCATCAAAGTTACCACTTATATATTTAATGTTTTTCTATCCCCACCCCTCCCCTCCCTTGTAACCATCAAAGATTGTTTCTTTTTGTGTGTAAATCATTTCATGAATTTTTATAGTAGTGGTTTCATACTGTATTTATCCTTTTGTGACTGACTTATTTCACTCAGCATAATGCCCTCCAGATTCATCCATGTTGTCAGATGCTTCACAGATTCATCATTGTTCTTTATTATTGCACAGTACTCCGTCATGTGCATGCACCATAGTTTGTTTATCCATTCTTCTGTTGATGGGTATCTGGGTTGTTTCCATCTTGTTGCCATTGTGAACAATGTTGCAGTGAACATGGGTATGCATGTTTCTATTTGTGTTTCTAAAATTTATCCATTTCCTCTAGGTTTTCAAATTTGTTGGAATATAATTTTTCATAATACTCTGTTATGATCCTCTTTATTTCAGTTGGGTCTGTTGTAATGCCCCCCATTTCATTTCTTATTTGAGTTATTTGCATCCTCTCTGGTTTTTTTTTTTTTTTTTTTTTTTTTGTCAGTTTGGTCAGTGGTTTGTTGATTTTGTTGATCCTTTTAAAGAATCAACTTTTTGTTTTGTTGATTCTTTCTATTCTCTATTTCATTTATTTCTGCTCTGCTGTTTATATTATTTCCTTTCTTCTGATGACCATGGGCTTCTTTTGCTATTCTCTTTCTATTTGTTTGACTTAGATAGCTAATGTTTTGATTTTGTCCCTTTCTTCTTTTTTGATGTGTGCTTCTATTGCTATAAATTGAGCCTTGAGGATTGCCTTTTCTCTGTCCCAAAGATTTTGGTATGATATGTTTTCATTCTCATTTGAGTCTAGGAAATTTTCATTCCATCTTTGATTTCTTCTATTACCCAGTGGTTTTTAAGCAGGGTGTTATTAAGTTTCCATGTGGTTGATTTTTTTTCCTTGCTCTTCTTGTTAATTTCTACTTCGATGATGTTGTGATCAGAGAAGATACTTTGTATTATCTCAATGTTTTGGGTTTTGTTGAGGGTTGCTTTGTGGCCTAAGATGTGGTCTATTCTGGAGAATATTTCTTATGTGTTGTAAAGAATGAGTACTTTGCAGCTGTTGGGTGGAGTGTTCTATATATGTCTATGAGTTCAACTTGGCTGATTGTGGCCTTTAGATCTTCTTTATCTTTGATGAGTTTCTTTCTAGATGTTCTGTCCTTTACCAAGAGTGGTGTGTTGAAGTGTCTTACTATTATTGTATAACTGTCAGTTTCACTTTTCAGTGCCTGTTAAAGTTTATGTATTTTGGAGCCCTGTCATTGAGTGCGTAGATATTTATTATGATTACGTTTTCATAATGGCGTGTCTCTTTAGTTATTATATAATGCCCTTCTTCCTCTTTTATGGTGGAATTTGTTTTAAAGTCTGTTTTTATCTGAGATTAGTATTGCCACTCCTGCTCCTTTTTGGTAGCTGTTTTCTTGATATATTTTTTTCCATCCTTTGATTTTTAATAAATTTAAGTCTTTGGTTCTAAGGTTTGTTTCTTGCAACAACATATTTATGGGTCCTTTTTTCATTCTGTCACACTCTGTCTCTTTGAGGGTGCATTTACGCCATTTACATTCAGTGTAATTATTGATAGGTGTGAGGTTATTGCTGTCATTTTGTATTAATTTTTTTTGTGGTGCTGGTGTTTTCTTTGTTCCTCATTCTCTCCTGTGTCAAATTCATTTTGTTTGTGGATCTTTTTTTTTCATTTCATTTGTTTTTGTAGATTTTGTGTTTACTGAGACTTTATGTTTTTTTTTTATTTTTGTGAGTAGGTTTGTTAATTTTTGTTGTGGTTATCTTGAAATTTACCCTTATCTTCCTAGGTTTGAACCAGTCTTTTATACTTGGTATCTCCTTGCCTTCCTCTCCATTAGAAAGTTCTATACCTACACCACTTATTTCCTCTTTTATTGTTCTGATGTTGTTGTCATTTTCAGATTAACCTCTCTGATTCCTTTTTGTAAATCTTTTAGTTCTGTATAGTCCTTGAGAGTTTATTTCCTAGATTGGTATCTGGCTGGTGCTATATTGCATCCTAGATTCAGGCTTTCCTCTAGTGTAGTTTGTTCTCAAACCAAAGGACTCCCTTTAATAATTCTTATAAATTTGGCTTGGTTTTTACATAGTCCCTTAATTTCTATTTATATGGAAATGTTCTAATTTCACCATCATATTTGAATGAGAGTTTTTCAGGACATATTATTCTTGGTTGGCAATTTTTTTCTTTCAGGGTTTTATATGTCATCCCATTGCCATCTTGCCTGCATGGTTTCTGCAGAGTAATCAGAGCTTAGTCTTACTGTTTCCCCTCTGTATGTGACTTCATTTTTCTGGAGCTGTTTCTGGGATTCTTTCATTTTCTTTGGTTTTAGTGAGTGTGATTATGATATGCCTTGGTGATTTTCTTTGGAGTCTATCTATATGGGGTTCATTGAGCTTCTTGGATGGTCAGCTTTTCATCCTTCATGATATTAGGGAAGTTTTCTGTGAGCAATTCTTCAATGATCCTCTCTGTATTTTCCATTTTCTCCCCCTCTTCTGGAAATCTGATCACTCAAAAATTTTTGCTTTTGATTGTATCTCACATAATTCTCAGAGTTTCTTAATTTTCTTCTTTTTTCTGATTTTTCTTCAAACAAAGTTGTATCCAAGTGTTTGTCTTCAGTTTCGCTGTTCCTGTCTTCCATTGTTTCAAACCTGTTCCTCAGCCCTTCTATGATACTGTTCATTTCTGAAATCTTGTTTCTTATCTTTTGGATTTCTAATTGTTGTTTTTGTATGATTTCTAGTTGTGAATTTATTTTGACATTTTGTTTCTGTATTATTTTCCTGAATTCTTTCATTTTTTTGTCTGTATTTTCCATGAATTTGTCTATTTTTTCCTCATTTTTGTCTCATTTTTGCTTCCACTCTTGGATAACTTTGAATATTAGAGATCTGAATTCCCTATCAGGTAATTCTAGTACCTTTTCTTATACTGGAAAGTCATCTGGTGTTTTATTTTGGACACCTGCTAGAACCATCTTGTCCTGTTTTTTTTAATATGTTTTGATATTGTCTTGTGTCTTCAGGACATTCAGTAATTTTTTTCTTCATTTATTGATTGTAGATTTGTTTATTTTGTTCTGCTTTTTTGTTTTATTTGTTTATGTCTGAGCAGGCGGGCTGCACATTCTTTGTTATTTGCTTGTCTGTGGGCATGATATTTCTTCACCTCTTTCCATTGGGCAGAGCCAGTCACTCAGCTATGGTGCAGCAGGGAAGGTCCAACTGAAGGGAGAGGCTGGGATGGGTTGGTGGTGGCATGTACTGGGGCCTACGGGGGGGCTGGGGATCAGTGTAGATCAGGTTCAGGTAGGCCATGCTTGTGCTGGTCAGGGGTGCAATGTTAAGTGCATGGTGCAGACAGACAGGAGGAAGAGGAGAGGTTTGATGTGTGGAGCTAGGTTGGGTATTAGAAAGAAGAGTAAGTAAGAGAAGGCAAAAAAAAAAAAAAAGTGCCAAGAAAGCCTGCCATTGGAGTGAAAGATGAGAAACTGAGAAAAGAAGAAAAACATAAATAAATAAATAAATAAATAAATAAATAAATAAATAAAGATAATTCCCCCAGGGATCCCACTAAGAACTGGGGAAGTGGCTCCCAGGCCTCGGAACACAGCCTGCCTAGAAGGGGTGGAGATGGCACACCACACTAGGTACTCAGGAGACAAGAATAAAAGAAAAGTAGAGAGATATAGGAAACTCAAAAATGAATAAAAACAAATAAAAAGAAAATAAAAATTAATTAACTAATTAATTAATAATTTTTTAAAAAAAGAAAGAAACACCCCCAGGGATCCCGCCAGTGACTGAAGAAGTGTCTCTTAGGCCTCTGGACACAGCCCATCTAGAAGTGGTGGAGATGGCACACAGAACCAGGTATTCAGGAGAAGGGAAAAGAAAGAAAGTAGAGCTATGAGAAACTGAGAAATGAAGAAAAAGGAAAACAGAAAAATAAAAAAAGATAAAAATTAAATTAAAAAAAAAGAAATGCCTCTAGGGATCCCACTCGCATGGCTGAGCAGATGGAGGAAGTGGCTCCCAAACCTTGCTGTACAGCCCAGCTAGAAGGTATGGAGATGGCACACATTGTCAGATATTCAGGAGACAGGAAAAGAAGGTAAGTAGAGAGAGAGGAGAAACTGAGAAGTGAAGAAAAACAAAAAAGAAAAAAGAAAAAAAAGGCCACTGTGATCCCACGTGTGTGGTGGTGCAGATCAGGGAAGCAGTTCCCCAGTCAAGAGTGGCTTCACAGCCTGTCAAGAAGAAGCACAAATTGGTCACAGGGCCAGGTGTTCCAGAGAAAGCAGGGGGAGGTGAGAGACAGGGAAGAAACCAAAAGAAGCAGAAAAAAGCAACAGCAGCAACAAAGAAACGGTACTGATGGAGCGAGGTTATGAGTGGGGTGAATCCAAGCAGCACAGAGTGGTTGCCTCCCAGCCAAGTGACTATGGCCCACTGGAAAGAGGCAGAGGCAGAGCAGTGGGAAGAAGGGTAGGAAGTGGGAAAGCATGTATTGCTGGTTACTGGGTGTTCTGTCTCTTGCCGGGAGATTTGTGAAGCTGCTTTCCCATACTCCCTGTCCGCCAGTCTCTGACAGAAGTCCAAGATGGTGAATCCATGCTGCGTTAGTTGATAAGGAACCTCTGCTTGTAACTCTCCCTGCTCTCTGTTCTCTGTCAGTTTCTTATTCCGTTCGGTGCTTGATTGAGTTCTTTATCTCTTCATTTGACGCTTAGGGTTCCAGGATTGAAGTTTATCTCTGTTTTACTTAGTTTTTTCAAGTCTTTGCTATGGAGGGATGGTGTGGTGCTTCTGTCTATAGCACCATGTTGCCTCTGCCCCCCCAAAGTTACTTTCAACCTTCTACCTTTCTTCAGTAGTTTCTTTGACTTCAGCCCATGAGTTAGAATTTTAAGATGATCACTGTTACTACCAATGATGTTGCTGCTAGCTGTTTTAATGGTTTTGAAGTCAGGTACTCTGCTTCTTTTCTTTATTTCACATGGGACAATGCTCATCAAGTATTTAGTGATTATTTGACTGGGAAATACAGCACATATGTATGAGGCTGACTCACTTCTTCAAAGTTAATCAATGTTAACTTTTTGCCTCTTTTTTTTTTTCATCCACGTCATTTCACTTCTCTTGCCTATTTTATCTCTTTATATATTTTTACTACAGTCTGAATGATTTCCCCAAGTATTCTCAAATTTATAAATGCTCCATATCTAGTCTCCATTTAAGCATATATTGAGTATTTTTAAAAATTTAAACATTAAATATTGTTTATATTTGAATATCTAGATAATTCTTTTTCAAATCTGTCTGTTCTTTTCTCCATAATGTTCTAGTCTTGTTTTAGAAGTTCTGTGCTTTCTTTCTAATCTTTTGATAATTTAAAATCTAACTATATTAAAGTTCTTTAAAATTGTTCTATTTCTTTTTATTTGTCAGATATGGATTCTCTGATTTGTTGCATTTTCTTCCTGTTTTATATGGTGGTGAGTTTCCTGTATGTGCTGTACTTTTTGTTAGTGAGTTCATCCTTAATGGGTTAATATTTTATGGAAATCCTACATATACAAACACTATGGGAAGGTTCCAATTTGTGTTCATCAGAGTCCTAGGTGGTTCACTGATCTTACTTAGACCATTTATTAAATTAATTTTTTGGTTCAGGATTTTATCTTCTTGACAGTATAAAAATGGCCCCCTTGCTTATATTTTTCACAGCATAAGGACTCCATTTCTTGAGGGTATCAGTACTTCTAACCATAGCCCATACCGACTGGCTCATCTTCAACACAACCCTGGGCCTGTGATTTCAGATTTTTCTGTTCCCAGGTCACAAACTGTGCAGTCCTTTATCTGTTCTTAGTTTTATGTAGGAATCCCTGTTTCAACCACAGGACCTTATGACTATAACTCCTGTCTCAGCCCAAACATTAGAACTCTAGCCCCTAAGGTGTGTATCTGATCCTGGTACCCTTGTGGGTAATGAGGACTTTCACTCTTGTTTATAATTTTTTAATGGATTTCTCTATGGACATTTTTCTTTTCTCCTTTTGAGGTCACCTGTTTCATATTTTTTAAAAGTTATTTCATCCAAAATTATGTATTTGTAGCAAGATGGATAAAACTTATATCTTCTTGGATTACCATCTTGTTTGGAAGACCTGGAGAATTTTATTATTATTCCTGTTTTATAGACGGAGGTGGACAAGGTTGGGGCTAGTTGAGTCTGTTAAAATTAGATGCTTGATATTGCTCAAGTGCATGTTATATTTGCCAGTTAATAGGTAAGTAAATTTAAGTGAAATAAAGGATTCTTATAGGAGTTTGGAGATGAGGAGAGTGGGAGAGAATGATAAGTCTTGGTTATAAGAATCATGAAAGAAAGAGTTTCAGATTCAAACACATTCAGGGGCAGACCAGTAACAATGAACAAGTTATGATTAATAGGGAGTGGTGAGAACTATGGCTAACTGGAACAGACATGCCCTGCTGAACATAATCAAATTCAAAATATTTAAAAATAGCATACTGGCCAATAAACACATTTGCTGGCTGAATTCAAACTGGCTGCTATTTTGCCATCTCAGGATGAAATAATTTAGAAATTTTCCTTTAAGTAGTGTTGGTAAAGAGTGTAGCATCCCTATAAATCTGCTTTGAAGTCTACTACAATACTCTTATTATAGCTGATTTTAATACCAAATATCAAAGTTTAGTTTGCATTTGCATTTCATGAACACATACAAAGTGAAGGCTAGAGGAGGTTGTTAAACACATACTAAGTAATATGAGACACCATGTTAAAACAGAACAGCTCCTTACAGTGTGGATAATGTGCTCATAAATTTTTGAAAATGTCTAAATTGTAGTTTGCAGACCATAGTAAATAAAGAGTTGTTGTTTAATATATGACTAAGTTACCAAGAGGTAAATTTCTTTCTCTGGTAGAATCTCAAGGTCCCAAAGAGAAAAGAAAGGAGATAGGAAGATATATGCTAATACCATATATCTCTTTCCAAAGAGGAAGCCAGGCTATGAAAAGAAAACCAGAGTATCATAGGGATAAACCCGATGAGATATAGTTAAACTGGATAAGAGAGGGGAGGAACATTAATTATCCTTTTATTGGCAAGGCACCTATTTGAAACCTTTATCAGCCTTTGTAGGGTTAAGTCTTTGTAGGACAGCCTTGTCTTAGGATGGTTGTTCACAAAGTGTGGTCCCCAAACCAGTAGCATCAGCATCACCTGGGTATTTATTAGAATTGCAAATTCTCAGCCTTCTTCTCAGACTTACTGACTCAGAAGCTCAAGGGATGAGTCCCTGCAACATGGGCTTTAATAAGCTCTCTAGGTGACTCTGATGCATGTTCAAGTTAATCATTGTCCAAGGTAAACTAATTTTTTATAGTAGATATTTCTGCACCTTTACCTGATATAGCGTAGATGGAGTCAACTGTATAAGTTTAGTTTTTAAAAGAAAAACAAACACCAAAGCTTTGACTCAGCTTGTCAGAACTCAAAAATAGCCAATCTGGACTAATAATAATAACGTTAATAATAGATAGTTCTCAGTGAGTGCTTATTACTGTTATAAGTGTTTTATATGCATTGACCCACTCAGTTTTACAGTAACACTACTATTATCCCAATGTTACAGAGGAAAAAAACCCCAAGAGCTCAGAGGAGTTAAATAGCCAGCCTTAGATCACACAGTGTGGCTAGCTATGTAAAAAATCCACTCTCCAGTCATATCTTATCAGGAACACTCAACTTTGACTGTTCCTTAAGTAAGACATGAACTTCTACTGTGTTTGAGCCATAGTATGTTTTTGGACCTCTTTTTTACTAGAGTCTGATTTACCCTAACAAATATACATAGCAAGTATATGACAGAGATTGTATTTGAGCACAAATAGTATGAGTCTGGAATCTATGATCTTAACACTAACACTATACCACCTTCCCAGAACTGCTGTAGTTGCCAGAAATGCACTTAAAGAGCTTTATCCCATTTTTCTCTTATCTTGTCTATTGATCGCTGCCCTAAATTGAGCCTTTCAGCTTGATGATTTTATACAGCACTTACAACGTTGCGTTTTATACAAGAACAAAAACATTTATTTTCTTTTAACTTCTTAGGGTGTTTATTCAGCAATGCTTCTTTCTGTTTTGAAAGAAATATTGTTGCATTATTTTTTTGAAAATCTTATAGTAAGTCCAGTGGCTTTGCTAAATTCTTGCCTGCCATGTTTACTCAATCCTGAAGTCATATTTTTATCCCAGAGAATTATCATTAGACTACTTTATGGTTCTGATGTTTTTACTTTCTTTTATGTATTAACTCTTTATCAGTTTCTCTTATCTTCATTCATATGAAAATAAAGCTCATATATATATCTCTATATATGTGTGTATATGTTTTACATATCTATCCATATATATCTGGACATATAATAATATGGATATATATATATGTGTATATATATATATATATACACATATATGTATCTTCATATTATTAAGTTAGGTTCCCATGGTGAATTTCAAGTACATTTGATGAGTTTATAAAAATTTATATATGTGGAAAGGACTTTGCTCTGTGGTTTCCACCGCCTTAAAAAAAAGCAAACTCACTGCCGTCAAGTCAATTCCTACTCACAGCAACCCTATAGGACAGAGTAGAACTTCCCCATAGGGTTTCCAAGGGGCAGCTGGTGGATTTGAACTGCCGACGTTTTGATTAGCATCTGAACGCTTAACCACAGAGCCACCAGGGTTCCATAGCAGTGAAGTATAGATCTATATGTGGCTTTTGGTATGAAATGTGTATATGGTTTCTCGAAGGCAGCAAACACACATTGGAAATGTGGAACAGTGGAAGCCCACTAGAAATGGACAGAGCAGGCAGTGGGTCTAGTCTTGGCATTGCCATTAAATAACTGTGTGAGATTGAGCACAGCATTTACTGTCTTTGGGGAATAGCTCCTCATTTGTGAAATGACAGGCTTAGATGACACCTACAGTTCTTTCTAGTAGTAAAATTCTATAATCCTCACTCTAAGCCTAAAGGTTAATTTCAATGATGTTTCCTGTTGAGACAGAGTTCCCAAAGAGAGGTTCTGGTGCTTAAGATTACAAAATATGAGGTCAGTGAACTAGTCAGGGTGAGGCCAGTAAAATGGAGCCCATGCCAAAGTATTCAATAGAAGAAATTTAATATGGTGAACAAAGTGCAAAAGTTTGGGGGAGCTGAAGAGACTATAACAGGATGATACTCCCAGCCTGGAGCCCTGGTTGCACAGTGGTTAAGGACTCAGCTGTTAAGCAAAAGGTCGGCAGTTTGAACCCACCAGCAGCTCCATGAGAGAAAGGTAAGGCAATCTGCTTTCATAAAGATTTACAGCCTTGGAAACCCAATGTGTCAATTGTACTCTGTCCTATAGGGTTGCTACAAGTCAGAATTGTCTTGACATCAACGAGAATGGGACTCCCGTCCCTGTGGTGGAGGAAAAAGGGAGGAGGTGGTGTGACCAGAACCCAGGAGCAGGGCTACCTGGAAAGAATTTTGATCCTCATAGTAGGGGTCTTCCTAAACCAGAGCTGGACTTCAGTAGGAAGAGTCCCTTGACTGAGATGGTAGCATTGCGGGAGGAGACCCTTGAATGAACCAGAACCACAAAGAGATATAGTCAATGCCAGAGACAGTTCTCAAAGTAGAGCCATGAGCCATGAGATGTTATGACTTCTCCCCTCCTCCACCCCATCTAATCCAATGCTTCCCTTTGGTCAAATCTAACTGGAAGCCAGTGGATAAAGGAGTGTGGCAAATGTAAGTTGCAGGGATTAGTCTCCTGTAACAGAGAACAGAAGAGGAGGAGGTTTTAATTGCTTAATTCATTGGATATAGGAAATCTGTCACAGAATCCCTCACCTCCATTTGTCGTGAATTTCTTGATTTAAATGGCAGCATGAATGAGCTTTGTTCCTCAGCCTCAACTCCAATTAATCAGCTATAGTGACTGTAAACCAAATGCATTTACTTTTGAATATTCCTCCACAACTCTTGCCATCCTAGTTACCTCCATACCAAATACTGGCATGATGGAGAAATAATCCATGAATGCCCCAGAAAAAAAGTGACGTCATATCTCCTAGCTAAGGGCACTAAGGAGGTCTTTCTACAGGTTTTGTTAATGCAGGCTGTCATGGATTGAATTATGTCCCCTGAGAAATGTGTGTATCAATTTGGCTGGGCCATGATTCCCAGTATTGTGTGGTTGTCCCCAATTTTGCAATTGTAATTTTATTTTAAAGAGGATTAGGGTGGGATTGTATAACACCCTTACTAAGGTCACATCCCTGATCCTATGTAAATGGAGTTTCCCTGGGGTGTGGCCTGCACCACCTTTTATCTTACAAGAGATAAAAGGAAAGGGAAACAAGCAGAGAGTTGGGAATCTCATACAATCAAGAAAGCAGTGCCAGGAGTAGAGTGTGTCCTTTGGACCTGAGATTCCTGCACTGAGATGCTCCCAGACCAAGGGAAGACTGATGCATCACAAGGACCTTCCTTCTGACAGAAAAAAAGGCTTCTCCTGGGGCTAATGCCTTGAATTTGGACTTGTAGCCTAATAGACTGTGAGAAAATAAATGTCTCTTTGTTAAAGCCATCCACTTCTGGTATTTCTGTTATAGCAGCACTAGGTGGCTAAGACACAGGGAATCCTGAGTTCCAGTTGTTCATATGGTAAAAGTCTCTTCCTTCAGACCATATACTGTTGGGCTTTTAGGGCATAATCCCACCCAAGACTGCAATAACTAGAACCAGTTGCCATGGAGTTGTTTCTAACTCATTGTTACCCCATGTGTGTCAGAGTAGAACTGTGCTCTGTAGAGTTTTCAATGGTTTATTTTTCAGATGTAGATCACCAGACCTTCCTTCTGAGGTGCCTCTGGGTGGAGATGAACTTTGAACCCTTTGATTAGCAGCCAAGCATGTTAACCATTTAAACCAACTGGGGACTTTAAAACTTCAAGAAGTATATAAAAAGCCGGAGTGCCTCAACTGAATTGGATGAAGGGATTCCTTCCTTTCTCCAGTGTCCCACTAAACAATAATTGTGTTCCAAGGCACTGGACATCCTTGACATAATTTCCCATCTCA
This sequence comes from Dugong dugon, assembly GCA_030035585.1. Lineage (NCBI taxonomy): Eukaryota > Metazoa > Chordata > Mammalia > Sirenia > Dugongidae > Dugong > Dugong dugon. The sequence continues at coordinate 47,292,448 of CM057480.1, read as the reverse complement.
TCATTCCCCTTTTGACTCACTTGAACTTGGTAGCATGATTCTCAACTGACTTAAACTAAAGGCTGAGCCCCTGGCATAGGGATTCTCAACTTTATTATATATAGACATCTTCCGGGATCTTGGTAGTTTACAGATTCTGATTCAGTAGGTCTGCACTAGGCTTAAGGTTCTGCATCTCTAAAAACTCACAGGTATTAAAAGAGTCATACACCATGACAAAGTGGGATGTATTCCAGGAATGCAGGGATGGTTCAACATTAGAAAATCAATCAATGTAAAACACCACATCAATAAAACAAAGGAAAAGAACCACCTGATCATCTCTATCAATGCAGAAAATGCATTTGATAAAACCCAACATCGTTTCTTGATGAAAACTCTAAAGGAAATTGGAATAGAAGAGAAATTCCTCAGTATGATTCAGGGCATACATGAAAAACCAACAACCAACATTACACTTAATGGAGAAAGACTGAGCACTTTCCCCTTGAAATTGGGAACAAGACAAGAATGCCCACTCTCACCACTTCTATTTAATATTGTTTTAGAAGTCCTAGCCAGAGCAATAAGACAATAAAAAGAAATAAAAAGTATCCAGATTAGAAAAGAAGTAGCAATTTTTTTTTTCTATTCATGGATGACATGATTCTATATATAAAAAATCCCAAAGAGTTCTGCAAGAAAACTTCTAGAGCTAATTGATGAATTTAGATAAGTTGAAGGGTACAAGGTCAACAAACAAAAATCAAATCAGAATGAGAAATCTGAAAGGAAAATTAAGAAAACAATTCTATTTACATTAGCATTTAGGAATAAATATAACCAGGGATATGAAGGATTTATACAATGAAAATTATAAATCACTGCCAAAAGCAACTAAAGACCTAAATAAATAGAAAGATATTCTGTGTTCTTGGGTTGGAAGACTTAATATTTTTAAGATGTCAATACTACCCAAAGTAATCTGTAGATTCAATGCAATTCCAATCAAAATTCCAATAGCCTTCTTTACAGAAATGGAAAAACCAATCCTCAACTTTATGTGGAATAGCAAGAGGCCCTGAATAGCTAAAGCAATGTTGAAAAGAAGAACAAAATAGGAGGATTCACAGTTCCTGATTTTAAAACATGTTATACAGCTACAGTAATCAAAACAGCCTGTTACTGGTATAACAACAGACACATAGACCAATGGAATAGAATTGACAGTCCGGAAATAAACTCACACAGCTATGGTCAACTGATTTTTAACAAGAGTGCTAAGTCCTTTTGATGGGGAAGGAAGAGTCTCTTCAATAAATGGTGTTGGAAAGACTGGATTTCCACCTGCAGAAAAATGAAACAGGATTCATGCCTCACACCATATACAAAAATAAGTTAAAAATGGATTAATGACCTAAATGTGCAAACTAAAACCACCAAATTCTTAGAAGAAATTGCAAGGCCTAGCTTTTAACAATGGATTATCAAATATAATAAACAAAAACACAAACAGCAAAAGACTAAATAAATAAATGGCACTTCATAAAAATTAAAAACTTTTGTTCATCAAAAGACTTTACCAATAAAGTGAAAAGACAAGCTACGGACTAGGAGAATATCTTCAGAAACCATATATCCAATAGAAATCTAATAACCTATATACATATATATATATACATATACATATATATATACATATACATATATATACATATACATATATATACATATACATATATATACATATACATATATATACTTATACATATATATATATATATATATATATATATATATATATATATATATATATATATATATAAAATTTTGACAGCAAAAAGACAAATAACCCAATCATAAAATGGGCAAACGGCTTGAATAGACATTTGAAGACATTCAAATGGCCACCAGACACATGACAAGATGTACAAAATCACTAGCCATCAAAATCCAAACCCCAGCAAGATACCATTTCACTCTCACTAAGATGGCTAAGATAAAAAGAAACAAACAGAAAATAACAAGTGTTGTCAAGGATGTGGGGAAATTGGAACCCTTATCCATTGCTGGTGAGAATGCAGATTAATACAGCTGTTGTGGAAGACAGTATATGGTTCCTCAAAAAACTAGAAATAGAACTACCATATGACTCAGCAATTCCACTCCTAGGTATATACCCAAAAGACTTGAAAGCAGAGACTCAAATAGAGATTTTTGCCAAAGTTCATTGCAGCACTATTCAAAATAACCAAAATGTGAAACAATCTAAATGCCATTCAACAGATGAACGGATAAACAAAATGTGGTTTATACATACAACGGAATACTACTCAGCCAGTAGAAGAAACGAAGTCTTGATACAAGCTATAATGTGGATGGATCTTGAAGACATTTTGCTGAGTGAAATAAGTCAGTCACAAAAGGACAAATATTGTATTACCTTACTTATATAAATAGACAAGAAAAGGCAAATGTATAGAGACTAACGTGTATTAGTGGTTATGAGGGGGCAAGAGGGAGGAGGAAAGGAGGGGTTAATGATGATGGAAAAATCGAATTGATTAAGGGTAGGGTTGCATAGCCAATTATTTAAATTGGTGTCAGTAAGTTGCACAGCTGTAAAAAGTGGAACTGGAAGAAGTTGTATGATAGATATATTTACAACAATGACCGAAAAAAAAGAGACTAGATAATGAGGCTACTCATGGGATCTGTTTCCTTCCTTTGGAGGTTTAGGGTCATGATTTCAAGGGATATCACAGTTAATTGGCCTAATAACTTGTTTAGTGCTTCTGTTCTACCTCCTAGTTCATTGCGTTTTTTATTTTTTATTTTTTTGCCTTACAGATAATTTTATTATGCCTTTATTTCTGCCAAATGGAGGATCCTGTTTTTAGCCCTAGCCCAATAACCTTACATCCCCTAAAAGGAAATTAAACCTCCTTATCCTTCACAATAGGCTACAGAAAATGTACATTGCAGAAGTAGACTCCCATGTCTTTTGAGACTAGTGATTCTCATATATTAATACCTAAGTATTGCCTGGGAATTGATTAAAAATGCCAGTTCCTGGGACTCCAGAGATTAAGATTCAGGAAGTCTTTTTGACAAAGTGATTTTGACACTTGTGGTCCCCAGAACACACATGGAGAAACGTTCCAATAACACTTGCCAGAGATGGCAAGTCTGTGAACTAAGTCATGACGGTGGGAAGGGAGAGAAAGGAAAACAAGGTGATGCTTTTAACATAGTCTTCCCTGGCCCCACCCTCTAGTTTCACGTCTAGGCTTTTCTTATCTGAGTTCTTAAGCTCTGCAGCCAATTAAAAAATCATGTTATACTTTTCAGTGAACTTTATCCTTTTCATTTTACCTTAGCCTCCCAACCCCACGTGAAGTAGAACAGGCATTTTACAGAGAAGTAACTAACTGTATCTAAGAGATGTTAAGTGCAGTATGTCTGGTCATAGACTATCTAAAGGTAAGAGCCCCAGTACTTGTCTTTCTGGAGTCAAGAGAGCTGGCTGAACCCCTGAAACTACTGGCCTGAGATAATCTTTAAACCAAAAATATCCCCTGAAGTCTTATTAAAACCAAACAATAGTTTACCTTAACTAGTAAAAAGTGTCTAACTTGAGAATTATGCTCTTTTAAAAACTGTCTATATGAGATCAAAGTGACTACAGCAACTCAAAAGATTATATAGGAACCTTAGGGGGCAGTGAGTTTATGTTAATAGGGGAGGAACAACTCAGAAGTAGAGGATGAGAATGGTTGCAAAACTTGAAGAGTGTGATCAGTGACACTGAGTTGTACATGTAGAAACTGTGGAATTGGTGTATGTTTTGCTGTATATATTCTCAACAACAACAAAATTAAAAAAAAAAAAAAAACAAAAAAACTCCCAAGTGTTGTCAATCATGTCAGTCCACAAGTCACACAGTTTTTTTTTTTTTTGTTTTGCTCTAGGAGAAATTCTTCAGAATTATGCTAAACTACCACATTCTACAAAACCAAACAAACCCTTCCTCCACTATGTTCTCAACCCCACCAAAAAAAGCATGTGACTTTGAGTGGGTATGGCATCTAGACTACTGTCTCCCATTCGTCTCACTTTGCCTGAGGACCTCTAAGTGGCAGAGAGGCCACACGACTCTGGTGAGACCAAGTGATGCTGGCCTCCTTGGGGTAATAAATGAAGATGCTTCAATTTACTGCTTGGTAGCTCCATTTTAATAACTGGCTAGAGAATATCCTCCAGGAAAAACAAACAGGATAGAAATAAACTACAATGGAAGTAAATCTGGATGGATCACAACTAAGTCCTGAACCATGATGATTCCCCCAAATTACTGTCACTTGCTTAGTGTCTGTCAGGGCAGACAGCTAGTATTCCTCTCGGACCTGGTCAGCATATCCAACTCTTTTTCTTCTTCCACAGATGTTATAATGATTGCTGCCACAAGGAAGAAGCTGAGAGATGAATGTCTTAAAATTGGAGACGCCTTCTAAACAGCCATAAAGGAATTTGACAGCTCTAGATCCTAAAAATAAGATTACATTATTTCACAGGGTGTTTTTAGTAGTGGCTGATAAATTTGTGTGTGTTTTGATCTGCGCCATCTCTACTTTGAGGATCTAACAGTTTGTTAGCTCCTTGTCTATTTTCCTGGACTTTCCAGATCTTTTAAATGAGACTATGAAATTATTCCATAGAGATCAAAGAAATAATATTCCGTTTCTATTCCATACTGAGACTCAGGTAAGTGATTAGTAAAACTGGTGGTATCAGTGCAAGAGGAAAGGCACTCAAATTCATATGGGAGAAACAAACAGCAAACCAGCAAGGATGAATTGGGAATTGCTCAGTATTAAGAAGATACTCCTGGGGCATTGGGCTCCATCTCCCTGAATGTTTAGTCTTTTTGATGATTAATTTGTTGAGAATTTAACTTGTTAAAAATTAAAGGGATTATAGATACAATTGATGACTTCATGCCTAGATTTTTTTATTTTTTTTTTTCATCTCTCTTATTTGGATGTCATTTGGAAAAAGAAAGGAGACTCTGGAAAATCAACTTCTATTTCTTTATCTGTGAAATCAGGTAATACTCCTCAATCTCAGGTAGTTGCACTGATTGCATGAAACAATACATGTAAAATGTTTAGCAACATATACAACATATCCTCAAAAATTTTCAGTAATCTATGTGAGTATTTCATTGGCTTTTAACTTTGCCCCTACCTCATTTAATGCTAAGACATTTTTATGAAGCAAGTCTTATGTATCCTTTTGAAAACCTGTGTGTGTACTGAAGTTTAGAGGGGTGAGGCAACCTGCCCAAGGCCACATAACTGGGAATTTACAGAACCAAGTTTAAACCCTGATTCTCTGATTTCAAATCCATGCTCTTTTTATTTCACTAATCTGTCTTATATCCATATACTATTAAGAGGTGGATGCTTAGGGCATCAGAGGAATATGAGATTACTCCCTTTAAAAATCTTTGACTGGGTGGTATATAGGTGGTAGATGAAGTTCTCTCTGTTTTGATGACTATAAGTGGTTTTTTCATCTCCATAGCTGTTAAAGTCTCCTGGCTCAACTCTGGACCAGTGATTATCAGTCTCATTAGTATTTTGTCATCTTGTTTGCAGGACTGTTAACAACTATTTACTGTTCTCCACCTAGGTCCTGTCCCTTATTCTGTTTTTCGTTCAGCTGGATGTTTGGTTGCTATAGTTTTGTCATCTCCTTTCCACACACTTCCTACTCTTCGCCCCAACTGAACCTTAACTCTTTCATATAAGGCTAGAGTTGTTTGCTTCCTTTACTACTTTACTTTTCTGTTCTCAGCACCATGCAGGATTGATTACCTTTAGAACTGGGTTGAGTGAACTCAATTTTATTTATCTTCTGAGATAACGTCTTTAATTGCTAAAGGGACTGCCTTCTATTTCTTTTCAAATTATGCTGAAATTGCTGACTCAATTCCACTACAGCTACCTGGAGGCAAATTTGGTGGAAAATATTTTATGTTACTTCCTGAGCTCCATAATGAAACACACTATGTTTGTTTCAAACTACAAAGCTGGATCTGATCCTAAATAAAGTTTCTAAAATTCTTTTGTAGCCAAACATTTAATTGTTCATATTTTAAAAACTGCCAGCTTAAATAGCTAGGTTCTTCCAACTGTGCTTGCGAAATATTTGCTGTTGTTTAGAATCAAATCTCTCACTCCCTTTGTCAGGGGAGTATTGTTGTTAAAATTAGGACTCCCTATTTCTGCAGTGGCACTCTCTCCCCTTGTGTGTAGAATTCTTAATTTGATGGGTTAAGCTCATGGCCCTGCCTGGTTGGGTACCATATTGCTTATTGCTTTCTGGCTGACAGAGGAAATCACTCCATCTGTACTTGCTCTTCCATTTTAGCCAGAAAGACCAAATACTGCCTTCAGGCTCTGCACATGTTTGTAGGTTGGATTTAGAATCTAAATGTCCTCTTCATCTTGAGTTTTGCGAAAAACTTACAAAGGTAGACACTCGAATAGAGTTGCTATGAGATATCCCTGATGGTCAGTTGCATGAGCGAATGTCTCAAGTGGGTATCTTGAACTTGCCTTCACCAGCACTGCCTTTCTCTTCTGGTTTCCTTTTGGATTGGGTCTTTGTGGTAGTGAATCCCCTGCTCACTGACATGCTGTATTCTACTGTGGATAGTTAGATTGCATTTTAGGAGTTGGGTAATATTTGTGGTTGCTGCATGTTGGGGATGTGTTACAACTGGTGGCAGAGTGAGCGCCCAGATCCATCTGCGGATGTTACCAATTAGGGCTAGTGCCATTTTCCACAGCTGTGGGCCCTAAAACCCTCCCATCTGCAGGCTCGGAATTATCTAGTTCTTGAATCAGTGAGAGCCTGGTCTAATGGGATATTTGCAGCTCCTTTCTTTCTAGGTGGGTGAGCTCTAGAAATGATTTATTCTTCTCATGCAAAGTCATCATGTTAGACTCCTGCTTGGGGCTCTAGCATCTAGTTCTAATTCTAGTCATCTTCTAGGCCTGGGGCCTGGCTCTGACTCTTAGGTAGGGGTCCTAAATCCCTGGTGCTTGGGTCCCAGGGATGATGTCTGCTTTGGGTCCCTTTTTTAGAACTCCTTTACCCTACTTCCCAGTTGGGCTTTTAAAAGAAACAAACAAAAAACAAATCTGTTACTGTTGAGCACTAAAAACTCCTGTCAACTGGACCTATGCTCTGTCCTGTCACCTCAGGGAAGACCTCTTGGACATAAAGACTGACCCATATTGGAATCAAGAGCACCACGACCCCTTGGGCCTGGTAATCTGTACTCACGGCTCCTCTCTGAAGTGGACCAGCCATTAAGTTCTGTCTGCTTTTACCCCAGGCCTTATCAAAACTCTCCTTGGCCCATGATCTCCTCACTGACTGAGACTCTCAGTATGTCACACTTTATTTAGAAATTAAAGTATTTTTTTCATACATGTAAGATTAACTGCTACCATATTATTATTTAGAATTGATTACTAGCAACATGCACAATGATAAAATAACAGAAAAATAGAATTGTAAAGTTTTCTTATATCTTAGTTTTTAAATTGTCTTTCTGATACCATGACAAGATTATCCTTAAGATTTCTTTGTTGTTGTAAAACAAATATTAATCAAGAATCTAATAGGTGACACATGCTTCTTTCTAGTCTTTTTTATTTCAACCTAAAAAGTAGATTTTGAGCTACATCCTCCACACACACACACACACACCCCATTTGCAAATGAAGAAACTGAGACTTGGAGAGGGAATTTGCCCTCAATCACATAGTATATTACCATCCAAACCAAAAAACTCATTGCCACCGAATGGATTTCAGTTCATAACAATCCTATAGGATGGAGTAGAACTGCCCCATGGGGTTTCCAAGGAGCGGCTGGTGGATTCGAACTGCCGACTTTTTGGTTAGCATCCGAGCTCTTAACCACTGCACCACCAGGACAAATCTGAGTCCTTCTCCTTTATAAACCCAATTAACTCCTCAGAGCCAAATTCCTTAATTTTATAGTTAAGGAAACTGACGTTCAGAGAAATTAAGACACTTGCTCAGACTAGCTGACTTCATTATATAGGTTTCCTGACTTCAAAACCAACACTTCTTCCATTATTAGTACACTGCCTTTTAACTCAATTAGCTAACACAATGAAGTAGAGTATACTAATATCCTTGGAGTAATGGAAAATGAACCTTCATTTTTCTTGCCTTTGACATGCTCCTACTATCTTTTGGGCTCGTTTCCCCCTTTGAATCTTTACTTATTGCTTCTGTGGCCACTCTTGCTATATTGCAGGGTAGCAGCCTCAGGGGAAACTTGCATTGCTTGGACCTGAACAAAGTCACTGCTGTTTTTGAAGAGAAAATTCTGACAGAATAAGCTCTTTCTCACCAGGTTAGCCCTCTTGTCCTTATCTTCCTGTACCATGAAATTGTCACTGTTTAAGCAACAGAAACCTCATCCTAATTCAGGCACGCAAATTAGTTTATGTCAATATCCTGAGGGTCTGAAATAATAAATGATGCATAGAATTTTTGAGCTGGAAGTGATCCTTCATGCAGGTCTAAAGGAATTTAAGGAGTGGCTCTATTGAAATTTGGGCATTGTGCCTAGAAGAAATCCGATATATTCAGTGCCTGCTTTCAGTTCCCCTTTGATTTCCTTTCATATATACTGGCGCAGGTATAGACTTGTGCCCTCCTAATCCATTTCTGTGCAAAAGCAGTAGAATAAGGTGTGAATGCCCTGGAGAGAAAACAAAAGCTCTGTTAAGTGTGGGCAACACCAATGCATATTTCCAGACCGAATATTTTTGAGAAGTCTGCACTAGCAAATTTGATCCCTGGGATGGTGGTCTTGGCAGTCAGCTACATTAAAAAAACAAACAAACAAACAAAAAAAACCCTTCTGTAGTTAGGCAAAAATGTGAGGTGGGACTTACCTTGGAAATCCTGAATCGGAATGGCCAATATTCTCCTGAATGACACTCTGTTGCAAGTTTGCATAAAACTCTTTGATTTTTGTGAATTAAGGGCTAACATGCAACCAATGAATCATATGACTGAAAGATTTTGCTACAGGACCGTGATACTCAAAATTCAGAGAACTACAATATATATCTATATTCACATTTGTATGCACATCTGTGACCAAGTTATCACAGTAGCATAATGTCACTATGTCATAAAGCAAATATTTGAACAAGATGTTAAGGAAGTAAATCAGTCAAACCAAGAACCATACTCATTGTCATCAAGTCGATTCCAACTCATAGTGACCCTATAAGGATTTCAAGGCTGTAAATCTTTACGAAAGTAGACTGCCACATCTTTCTCTCCAGAGCAGTTGATGGGTTCAAATTACTGACCTTATGGTTGGCAGCTGAGTGCTTTAACCACTGCACAACCAGGGCTCCTTAAATCACCCAACCATGCTTATTTTCAAATCATTTCTTATGACCCAAATCCACTGAGCTATGCAGGACTCATAAGTCATATTGGCATTTAGAGAGGAGACGTTGTACCCAGAAATAGTGTACAGGTAGTCCCCTACTGACAACCAGGTTTTCTGTTCTGGCCACTCAGTCCTAAACTGATTCTGACATTAAGTTGAATATTTTTTTTTTTTTTAGTTTTCATTATTATTGTCTTTTATTAGCACCTTTATAAATCTGATCTTTATTAGTCTTTAGGGATTGGAAACATTACATAATAAACTTATAGATATATTTTAATACCTACATACATTAAAAAATACAGAAATCATAAAAAATTTACTCTGACCATGAAGAAGAGATGGACAATGGCATTTTGTTAGTTGCACTAATAACTCCACTTGTGGAAGGTTCTAGATCATCTGGGTTATCCCTGGGAATGAGGATGATGTTCCTAGTCAGAAAATTAGTAAGAGTTGTCTGTATGGTCTTTTTCTTCAAATATTTCTCACTGCTTCCGGAATGTGCCTATCAAATTTAGTAAAGTGATCAGTGTTTGGGTCCATGTTTTCAAGCAACTGAAGTCCCTGATTTAGTTTAGAAAACTAAATCTATACGGCAGCATTTTGAACAGAAAATCATAAAATTGAACATCTATGAGTGAACATCTGAGAATGATAACATCAGCAAATTATGTACTGTAATATTGCACGTAGTACATATTACTGTTGATAAGATGTACAAACAAAAACCAAAGCAGGACAGTCGTAACTGTGGTTTGTTGTAACTTGAATACATTGTAAATCAGGGACTGCCTGTACTTATGTTAGGTAATCCCAGGACATAAAATATGCAGATATTGCATTGAGTGAGCAACGCTATTGGGGAGAGAATAATGCACTTTCAAATCTTTTCCCACAAGATAGAGACATACTTTGAACCATATAACTGACCAAAGTTTACATTTATAACTAATATAATTTTGCAAGAAGAATAAGGCTTGCTTCTTTTCCTAGGAAGTGTGAATATAGAAAACGAGAAAATGAAGTAGCAAAAATATTCTTTATTCCTAAAACATGTACTTATTAAGTGCTGATTCTTTGTCATGCCCTTTTTTAGGCACTAGACAAAACCGACAAAAAAAATTCTGCTTCCATGAAGTTTACATTCTAGTGAGGGAAGCCAGCAATGTTGTTGTAGTTGTTACGTGCCGTTGAGTCTGTTCTGACTCACATCGACCCTATGTACAACAGAATGAAGCACTGCCTAGTCCTGTGCCATCCTCTCAGTCATTGCTATGTTTGAGCCCATTGTTGCAGCCTCTGTGTCAATCCATCTTATTGAGAGTCTTGCTCTTTTTCACTGACCCTCTGCTTTACCAAACATGATGTCCTTCCTCAGGGACTGATCCCTCCTGATAACATGTCCAAAATACGTGAGACAAAGTTTCACCATCCTTGCTTCTAAGGAGCATTCTGGCTGTACTTCTTCCAAAACAGATTTGTTCATTCTTCTGGCTGTTCATGTTGTTGTTATTGTTAGATGCCATCGAGTCGGTTCTGACTCATAGCGACCCTATAGGACAGAGTAGAACTGCCCCGTTGAGTTTCCAAGGAGTGGCTGGTATATTTAAACTGCTGACCTTTTGCTTAGCAGCTGAGCTCTTAACCACTATGCCACCAGGGCACTGGCAGTCGATGGTATATTTATTATTCTGCGACAACACTGTAATTCAAAGGCATCAATTCTTCCGTCTTCCTTATTTATTGTCCAGTTTTCACATGCATGTGTGGAGAATGAAAATACCATAGCTTGGGTCAGGCGCACCTTAGTCCTCAAAGTGACATCTTTGCTTCTGAACATTTTAAAGAGGTCTTTTGCAGCAGATTTGCCCAATACAATACGTTGTTTGATTTCTTGACTGCTGCTTCCATTGGCGTTGATTGTGGATCCAAGTAAAATGAAATCCTTGACAACTTCAGTATTTTCTGCATTTATCATGATGTTTCTCATTGTTCCAGTTGTGAGGATTTTGTTTTCTTTATATTGGAGTGTAATCCATACCAAAGGCTGTAGTCTTTGATCTTCATCAGCAAGTACTTCAAGTTCTCATCACTTTCAGCAAGCAAGGTTGTGTCATCTGCATATCATAGGTTGTTAATGAGTGTTTCTCCAATCCTGATGCTCCATTCTTCTTCATATAGTCCAGTTTCTCAGATTATTTATTCAGAATACAGACTGAATAAGTATGGTGAAAGGATACAACCCTGACGCACACCTTTCCTGACTTTAAACCACACAGTATCCCCTTGCTGTGTTTGAACGACTGCCTCTTGATCTATGTGCAGGTTCCACATGAGCACAAGTAATTTTTCTGGAATTCCCATTTTTCCATAATTTGTTGTGTTTCACACGGTCAAATGCCTTTGCATAGTCAATAAAACACAGGTAAACATCTTTTTGGTATTCTCTGCTTTCAGCCAAGATCCATGTGACATCAGAAATGATATTCCTGGTTCCTCATCCTCTTCTGAATCTGGTTTGAATTTCTGGCAGTTTCCTACTGATATAGTGCTGCAACCATTTTTGAATTATCTTCAGCAAAATTTCACGTGCATGTGACATTAATGATACTATTAGATAATTTTCATATTCTATTGGATCACCTTTCTTTGGAATGGGCACAAATGTGGATCTCTTCCAGTTGGTTGGCCAGGTAGCTGTCTTCCAACTTACTTGGCATGAAGTGAGCACTTCTGTGCTGCATCCGTTTGTTGAAACATCTCTATTAGTATTTTGTCAACTCCTAGAGACTTGTTTTTGCCAATTCCTTCAGCGTAGCTTGGGCCCCTTCCTTCAGTACTATTGGTTCTTGATCATATGCTACCTTCTGAAAGTCAACCAGTTCTTTTTGATACAGTGACTCTGTGTATTCCTTCCATCTGCTTTTGATGCTTCCTGCATTGTTCAATATTTTGCTGAAAGAAACCTTCAGTATTGCAACTCAAGGTTTGAATTTCCTTTTCAGTTGATAGTCTGATAGAAGAAAATAATCACTATGGAAAAAAAATTTGAGCAAAAAAGAGGGCTTAGGTGGTTAAACAGGATAGTCAGGTATGGTACTGAGCAGGTAACATTTAAAGAATGAGTTGGTTGTGGAGAAAGAGTGAACCTTATGGATAGCTGGATAAGGGAGTGTCAGGAAGAGGGAACAGCTAATGCTAATGCCCTGAGGTGGGGGTGTGCCTATATAGTTCCAGAAACATTAAAGAAACTGGGTTGTCTGAAGGAGAGTAAGTAAAGACGTAAGATCTTACGGGTAATGATGGGATTGGAGGAGGGTATTGAGAGTGGGGGCTAGAAATTCTAGGACCTTATAAGCTTTATTTTTCACTCTGATGATATGTGAGCCACAGAAGTGCTTTGAATAGAAGAGTAAAATAAACTGACTTTTATAAGGAAAACTTTGGCTAATGTATTGAATGCAGAGTGTAGTGGGGAAGGGTAGAGACAGGAAGACTGGTTAGTACACTAGGCAGGAATGTCAGGTCAATCCGAATTGAGCAAGAATAATGGAAGCTTCTTTACTGCCATAGTAACCAAATTCATTCCAATATAGATGTAAATGTGCCAAGGAGCAACACTTTGCTTGATTTACAGTGATGCAGAATCAATAGTAATGGGGACAGGATGCTTAGGAAGACATGTATATTTACTTTTCTATGATATAGTGTGAATAGGATTGCTCTTATTGTTAGAAACTAGGCAGTTTTTAGTCTAGTGTGATCTGAGTGGTACCACATGGTCTCCTGACTAAGTGTTCCAAACCACAGTCTTCCAAGATGAGTAAAAGCATCACTTATATAATCCTCATTTTAGTAGTAGTGAAAATTCATTTAACCATACATAGTTCCTAATATCTGAGCATTAAATAACACATTAGGTTGTTGAGAAAACAGAACTTGGAGGTGAAGTTTTGGTGGGTCAGAAGGAGGGAACTGTCTTGTGAGGTTCACTATGAGAATTTCTATGCAACCAAGCATGACATGAAAGCTTTGAGTGCCCAAGAAGGAACAAGTCACTGAAAGGGGGTGTGGGAAATTAGTTAAAATAAACTTCACCTAACATATTTCTGTTTTAGGACTTACCAGCACCCCAAGAGCTAGAAAAAGTTGGCACCCAGGTGTTTGGATGGGATCTGTTTTAACAGCAACATTTGCTGGAAATCACAATCAACTGCTATCTTTACATAGCAGTTTGTAGCTGATCCACTTGACTTCATTAAGTGGCTTCTGTAATGCAATGATGGAAACTCTGTAGTAGAAAATTACTTTAGCAATTTATTGAGAAGGAAATATTTGGTGGCAGTGACACCAATCCAGTTTTTATAGTTGGAATAAAGAAAAAGGAGGAAAAGAGTGAATATAGAAGAGAGTTTCTATGAATGGAATGAAATTCAAAAGAACCAGGGAGAGCAAGAGTCAAGGAGTGAAGACGCTGGGAAGATAACAGTGTAAGCAGGCCTAGGAGTCCAACCTCCTTCACTCCACAAACACCAAGAAAAGCAAGTAGAAATCTGTACTCAACCCAGTAAGACCCCTTAAAAGGTAGGCAAAGAATGGTAACAAAACAGAAACCTGAAAAAAGAAAACGATTAACTTCTAATGATAGGAAAATCTCTTATTCTACTATCCCCACATCTTCCCCTCCCATTGCATCAGACAGACAGCTGCAGTGGTACTGCAGCTCCAGCTGACCCACAGCTGTCATGTGCACTAAGGAGTGCTGCAATCTTTGACCCTGAAAGAAATAGGACAAACCTTCTGGCAGACTGTCAGGACTGAATCTGAGTCCTCACAGAGCACAGGACAGAGCGGTGAGCAAGGACTAATGGCTGTGTCTGCCTGAGAGTTCATTTATTAGTGTGTGTTTTCTGATTGGTCTGGGAACTGCTGAAAGGCTGAAATTTCAGTCTGTCCAATCAGAGATCTAACAGAGATGGGGGAGAAAGTGACAAGCAGTCCAAAGACTGTGCTGGCAAAGATTTTCTTGCAGAAATTAGTGCTTTTAAAAGCACTTTGCATATGGGGGAATTGAGAAAGCTAACATATTATAATACTGTAATGTCCTGACTTCAACAAATAAAATTGCAAGACACACAGAGAAATAGGAAATGATGGCCTATTCAAAAAATAAGATAAAGGGAGAGAAATCATCTCTATGGAAATCTGGATAATGAACAGATTGAAAGAATACATTACAAAAATATTAAACAAGTTCAAAGAACTAAAGGAAAATACAGATACAGAACTAAATCAAGAAAATGATGCATGAACAAAATGACACTATAAATAATAAAATAGACACTATAAAAAGAAACCAAACAGAAATGGATATGAAAGATATAATAACTAAAATAAAAAACTCATTGGAAGGACTTAGCACAGATATGTGTTGGCAGGAGAAAGAATCAATGAACTAGAGGACAAGATCAATATAAAAAGTCTGAAGAGCAACAAAAGAGGAAATTCAAGACTACAGAGCATAGCCTAATGGAAATATGAGACACCATCAAGCAAATTGATTTACACAGCATGGGAGTCCCAGAAGGAGATGAGAGAGGGACAGGGAGAGAAAGAACATTTGAAGAATTAATGGCAGAAAACTTTCCAAATCTGACAAAGGACATAAATCTACAAATCCCATAAGCTCAATGAATTCTAAGTAGGATAAACTCAAAGAGATCTACACCAAGACTCTTTATAATCAAGCTCTCATAAACTAAAGATAAAAAGAGAATTCTAAAAGCAGCAAGAGAGATGCAAATTGTCACATACAAAGGATCTTCAATAAGATTAATTGCCAATTTCTCCTTAGAAACCTTGGAGGCCAGAAAACAGTGGAATGATGTAATAAAGTGCTGAAAGAGAAAAGGTGTCAACCAAGAGTACTATATCTAGCAATAACATCCTTCAAGAATGAGGATAAAATTAAGACATTCCTGATAAACAAAAGCTGAGGGAGTTCATTACCACTAGACCTGCACAACAACAAATTCTAAAGGAAGCTCTTCAGATGGAATGGAAATGACACTAGACAGTAACTCAAAGCCATGCATAGGAAAAAAGATCTTCATTAAAGGTTATTTCATCGATAAGTACAATGACCAATTTTAAAGCATTCTTGATTGGTAATTCCAGTTGTTAAGTCCTTAATGCTATATATTGACAAATACATACAAAATAATTATGAATTTATGTTACAGGGCATGTGATGTATAAAGATGATATAATAGGTGATAACATACATAAGTGGGGGAGCTATATAGGAAACAGAGTGTTTGTATGTTACTGAAGTTAAGTTGGTACCAATTATTTGTTGTTAAGTGCCATCTGGTTGGTTCCGACTCATAGTGACCCTATGTACAATAGAACGAAAAGCTGCCTGGTCCTGTGCTATCCTCACAATCGTCGCCATGTTTCAGCCCATTGTTGCAGCCACTGAGTCAGTCCATCTTGTCAGGGGTCTTCCTCTTTTTTGGTGACCCTCTACCTTACAAGTATGATGTCCTTCTCCAGGGACTGGTCCCTCCTAATAACATGTCCAAAGTATGTGAGACAGAGTCTCACCATCATCACTTTTAAAGAACACTCTGGCTGTACTTCTTCCAAGACAGACTTGTTCATTCTTCTGGCAGTCCATGATATATTTAATATTCTTCGCCAACACTGTAATTTAAAGGCATCAATTCTTTTTCAGTCTTCCTTATTTATTGTGCAGCTTTTGCATGCATATGAGACGACTGAAAATATCATGGCTCAGGTCAGGTGCACCTTAGTTCTCAAAGTGACATCATTGCTTTTGAACACTTTAAAGAGGTCTTTGCAGCAGATTTGCCCAATGCAATACGTCATTTGATTTCTTGACTGCTGCTTCCATTGGTGATGATTGTGGATCCAAGTAAAATGAAATCCTTGACAATTTCAATCTTTTCTGAATTTATCATGATGCTGCTCATTGTTCCAGTTGTGAGGATCAATTTAATGCAGGTTGTTAGAAATGTAAGATGTTAAATGTAATCTTTATGGCGACCACAAATAATCTACCTAAAAAGTATACACAAAAGGAATGAGAAGGGACTCAAAATGCCTCACTTTAAAAAATCAACAAACAACATGGTCCAAGTATATTCTGTCTACAAGAAATATATTTTAGATCAACAGATACAAATAGGTTGAAAGTGAAAGGATGGAAAAAATAGTCTATGAAAATAGTAACCAAAGTAGAGCTGAAGTGGTGATTTTAATATGAGACGAAGTAGACTAAGTCAAAATTGAATTGATAAAAGAATCAATTCATCAAGAAGGTACAACAAGAAAATATATATGCATCTAACATCAGAGCCACAAAATATATAAAGCACACGGTGAAGTAATTGATGGGAGAAATGATGGAACAGTGATTAAGAGATAGGCTGGACTGGTTTCCTTGGAAACCCAATGGAGCAGTTCTGCTCTGTCCTACAGCATCACTATGAGTTGGAATTGACTTGACGGCAATGTTTTTATTCTTATTTTTAATAATAGAGACTTCAATACAATACTTTCAGAAGATCATTAATAGAGGACTTGAACAACACTATGAACCAACTAGTTCTAACAGACTTATACAAAACACTCCACCCAACAACAGCTCAGTATATATTCTTCTCCACTGCACATGGATCATTCTCTAGTATAGACCATATATTAGGACACTAAGCAGTCTCAATAAATTAAAAGATTGAAATAATACGAAGTAACTTCTCCAACCAGAAAAGAGTGAAACTAGAGTTTAGTAATAGAAGGAAGACAAAAATACACAAATATGTGGAAATTAAATTACACCCTATTAAACAACCAATGGATCAAGGAAGAAATCAAGAGAGAAATCAGAAAATTCTTAAAGTGAAAATAAAAGCACAGCATACCAACCTTAAGGGCTTCAGTGAAAGCAGTGCTCAGAGAGAAATTTGTAGAGGTAAACATCTACATTCAAAACAACAACAACAACCAAATCTCAACTCAATAATCTAACTTTACAACTTGAAGAACTAGAAAAAGAACAAACTAAGGCCAATGCCAACAGACAAAAGGAAATAACAAAGATCAGAGCACAGACAATGAAATAGAGAATAGAAAAAAAAGAAATAGAGAAACCAGCAAAACCAGAATTTGGCTGTTTGAAAATATCAATAAAATTGACAAATCTTTAGCTAGACTAACAAAAAAAGACTACAGACCAATATCCCTTAAATAAATTAAACAAGACCTAAATAAATGGCAGAACATTCCACGTTTATGGATTAGAACACTTAATGTTGTGAAGAAGTCAATATTACTCAAAGAAATGTATAGATTCAGTGCAATCTCCATCAAAAGTCCACGGACAGAAATGGAAAAGCCAATCCTGAAATTTACATGGAACTACAAAGGGTCCCAAATAGTTAAAGCAATCATGAAAAAGAAGAACAAAATAGGACTCACACTTCCCAATTTCAAAACATACATTAAAGCTACGGTAATCAAAACTGGTACTGGTATAGGGCTAAATATATAGGCCAATGGGATAGAATTAAAAATCCAGAAACAAATGCAAAATCCATGGCCAACTGATTTTTAACAAGGGTGCTAAGTCCATTCAATGGGGTAAAGTATACCTTTAATAATTGGTGCTGGGACAACTGGATTTCTACATGCAGAAGAATGAAGCTCCACTCATACCTCACACTATATATGAAAATTAACTCAAAGTGGATAAATGACATAAATTTAAGACCTAAAACCATAAAACTCTTAGAAGAAACATGGAAGCAATGTTTTGGGACCTAGTTTTTGACAATGGGCTCTTAGGTATGACACTGAAAGCAGGTGCAACAAAAGACAAAATAGATAAATTAGACTTCATCAAAATTAAACAGTTTTGTGCATCAAAGGACTTTATCATCAAAGTTAAAAGACAACCTACACATTGGGAAAAATTCTGGGAACCATATATCTGATAAGTGTTTAACATCCAGAATATATATATATATACTCTTAAAACTTAGCAACAAAAAGACAAAACACCCAATTAAAAAATGGGCAGAAGAATTGGATAAATATTTCGCCAAAGAAGACATACAAATTAGCCAACAAGCACTTGAAAAGACGCTCAATGTTATTAGTCATTAGGGAGATGTAAACAAAAACCAGAATGAGATACCACTTCACCCCTACTAGGATGGCTATGATAAAAACAATGGAAAACAACAGGTTTTGGTGGGGATGTGGACAAATTGGGTCCTTTCTCTTTTGCTGGACAGATTTTATAATAATACAGCTTCTATGGAAATAGTTTGGCAGTCCTCAAAAAAGTTAAACCTGGAATTACCGTATGACCTAGCAATTCCACTCCTAGGTATATACCCAAAAGAATTGAAAGCAGAAACGCAAACAGATAACTTACACACCAGTGTTCACTAAAGCGCTATTCACAATAGCCAAAAGGTGGTAAGTATTCATCAGCAGAAGAATGGATGAACAAAATGTGATATACACATACAATAGGATATCACTCAGTCATAAAGAGAACTGAAGTCCTGAGACATGCTACAACATGGATTAACTTTGAAAACATTATGCTGAATAAGTTAGTCACAAAAGGATAACTATTGTATGACCCCATTTATAAGAAATATCTGAAATAGGCAAATGTATAGAGACCAAAGTTCAATAGTGGTTACCAGGGGTGAGAGGGAGGAGGGAAGGGGGAGTCACTGCTTAGTGGGCACTGGGTTTCTGTTAAGAGTGATGAAAATATTTGGAAACAGCAGTGATGTTTGCAGAGCATGATAAATGTAATTAATGTCACTAAACTGTACAGTCAATAAATGTTGAAATGGCAAATGTTTTGCTATATATATTTTTACCACAATTAAACAAATAAAAGAATCAGGGAGTAGGCAGGAGGAACTGTGGAAGCTTACCTCATGGAGCAGGACCTGAGGCTTATGTCCTCACCAAACCATGCTCTTCAGTCTCCATACTCACTGCCATTTCACAAAGTCCTCTTATTTGGCTTTTGAGATAAAATAACTTCAAATCAATTCTTTTAAGGAGAGGTTCTTATAGAAAGGAAAATATGTTTATCTACCTAATACTTTCAACAAGCAGCCAAGACATGCAGAAATGAAGGGGAAAAAGAAGTTAGAGTACACTTTGCCTCAGACGGACCTGACAATAGCAGAAAAGGCCCGGACATTAACATGTGCTCTCCTGTGTTCCTTTAGTTGTCATCTCAGTCATCAGTAGTGAGTTTACTCCTCTCCAGCCCCCACCACCCCCTACTCTAACTCTGGATCATCTGTCTTTTGGCACCATTTTTAAGGGCAAATGGAAGGACTACTGTATTCTCCTCCCTAAAATGTTTCTTCTACCTCTGCAAGGATTCCATAAAGTATTTTAATGAGGGTAAATCTTTCACATTTAGAAAAGTCTTCAAATGGAAACACATCTCAAAGAGAGATTTTTTATATTCTAAGATAACTATAAGATAACTTTCTTATTGTTTATTCTTAATGCTTCACAGAATACCATGTTTAACAAGAATGAAGAACACACTGAACTTCTTGTTGTATGCTGCTGAGTCGATTCTGACTCATATGAGAGAGTAGAACGGTTTCATAGAGTTTCCAAGGCTGTAATATTTACGGGAGCAGATCACCACATCTTTCTCCCGAGGAGCGGCTAATGAGTTCAAACCACCAACCTTTTGGTTAGCAGGGAGCTCTTAACCATTACACCACCAGGGCTTCACAGAATGCAGGTTAATAAGACATGAGGAACACACTGCAATAGGTGTAGGAATATGAAGCTGTTGTGTAGGGTGCATGCTAATTAATGAAAAGCTGTTCAAAACGGGGAATTGTGGTCTGCTCTGGCTTTTCATAGTTTCAGTCCCTCTAATAACCCCCTGCTCCAACTTTTAGATCTTTGTTTTCTCTGTTCTTTCCTTTAGGGCTTCTTATTATTTCTTACTGTAGCCTTAACCTAGTCCTACAAAAACAAACAAAAATAAACAAAAGTTTTATTACAATATAAGTGGTAAAATTTTCATATAACAATCCTCATCACAGTGTAAGAACTCCTTCTGACTTCTGAGGAGCACCTATGATGCATTCACGAGAACCCCCTGACAATGCCCTGCACTTTTTGCCCGTCTGGTAGCAAACAAAGATAGCATGAAGGACTGCTGCCTCTGAAGATGGAATACTTGCTGGCACATTTTCTAAAGTGTTAGTGCTGGGAAGACAAAGGTGAGAAGCCATCTGTGGTGGCATTTGGTTAGGCAGAAGTTGAACTTTCTGACTAACCATTCTCCAACAAACAATTTCCCTCTTGTCTTCTTTTTCCCTCCATTTTGGCCAAGCATTGAACAAATACTATGACATTTCTGAAATGAGATTGAGATATAATTTTCTGAAAAAAGGATTTAGCAAGACTTTTGGTCTCACAATAATCTTCTGGAAACTTACCACACCCCCATCAAAAGGTAAAGTCTATTTCTTCTCTCTTCTCCTTGAACCTGGAAGACCCGTTTGACTTCCTAAATGAATAAAATGGCAATGCATGACTTCCAAGCCTACATTATGAAATGCAATAGAGCTTCTGCTTGTATCTCTCTCTCTGTCAGGATGCCTGCCCCTAGAACTCAGCCACTATGTTGTCAGGAAACTCAAGCCACATGAAGAGGTTGTATGTAGATATTCTGGCAGTCACTCCCAGCTAGGTCTCAGATAACAGTTAGCATAAATAGCCAGATATGTGAGTGAATGGACCTCCAAATGATTCCAGTTCCTAGCCACTGAGCTGTGCTAACTAAAGCCAAGAAATGAACTGTCCCTGAAGAGCTCTGCCCAAATTGTAGTTTTATAAGCAAAATAAATGTTGTCTTAAGCCACTAAATTTTGGGGTTGTTTGTTACAAAGCAATAGATAATGGACTGAGAAACCAAACCATATGTTCTGAAATGTAGAAATTCTAGTAGATAGCAAGGGCAGGTTTTTTGTTTTTGTTTTGTTTTTTCCCTTCTAAGAAGCAATAATGATTCATCATTGGTTATATCAGAGACACAGCTTCTACATTCTTTTCACTAATTTATCTACAGTACTTCCTGTAAAATCTTCCTTTTAAAATGAAATCATGGTATAATTAAGAAAAGAAATTGTGAAAGACTCTGTTATGGCTTCTAACATAAGACTAGAAAAAAGAAAAATATATATAGAGAGAGAAAGTCTTCTAATCTGACACATCCCCCTCTGAGGTTGAGGCCTCAGCATCGTTTCCTGTCGCCCATCCACCATCAAACCAAAACCAAACCCACTGCTGCTGAGTGGATTCTGACTCATAGCGACTCTATAGGACAGAGTAGAACAGTCCCGTAGGATTTCCAAGGCTGTAAATCTTGACGGAAGTAAACTGTTATGTCTTTCTCCCGTGAATCAGCTGGTGGGTTCGAATAGCCGACCTTTTGTTTAGCAGCCGGTTGCTTAAACCACTCACCATCCGGGCTCCTCCATCCCCCATCAGCTGTCAAAAATGAGACTCAAGGTCATCAGGGCTTATCATGTGCCTTCCAAGTAAACAGAAATTTTAGAGTTTGCTTAACTCTCTGAATTACTGTTTCCGTTTTGTTTTTGGCCTCCAAGGACAATCTTTGCGTTCTTGCCAAACTTTTTTTTTTTTTAAGTCCCATAATTGAAGTTGTTTTCTGCAGGAAATTATTTTTCAGGGTATGTAGGCTCTCATGTGCCAGAAATTAAAATTGGTTATTATGTTTTTTTTAAAGGGTAGCTTATGTTGAGTAATCCAGACCCTCTTGTTTGCTCCCCCTTAGGGTTCACAATATAATTTTCAAGTTACTTACTGGGGATAAGAATTCAAATGAAAGTCAAAGCTTAAAGTTTATCCTCTGCATAGTACTCTCAAATCATGAGATTGAAAAGACAACCATTACTTTTTTTCTTTTTTCCCCAAGCATCTTTAACCAAATTAATTTATGGACACAACCTACCTCTCTTGACTCAGTTTTCTTTGGTTTTGGTTGAAGAACAAACTTTACTGAAATCACTGTGGTTTGGTTTTTCTTCATGGATGTGGTCTTGAGAGATCAGAATATTCGTAGGAGTAAACTGCATGGCAGTTTGTTTTATAAATGGATTTGGCTAGCCTATTTAGAAGTCCTGAAAGCCAGAGGAATTTAGATTGGTAGAAACCAGCTATCTTAAAAAATCTGAGTACCGTAGCAATTGTGTGATCTTTGCTGAGGCTTATCCACCTTCCTATAGTATTTCTTTGGTGCATCCATTAGACACTTTTTTCACACGTGTAACATATTCAGCTGCAAGAGTGTAGAGAGATATGCAAGTTAAGCAAGCAGCTGGGTTCCAGGCGCTTCCTTAAAATTTTAAAGCTTGCAGGCTAGAGGCAATTTTTTAAACGGTAACTTTTGCTTCTGAGGCAGAACAGACATTATCTCAAGCTAGCTCATTTGTTTTTGATTCTCTGTAGTTTTTAAGGACATTTTCAACCAAATGACCAATCTGTGAAGACTTAGGAAATAAACATCTTATACATTATGGCTTGAAGTTCTCAGTGCACGAATCATAAATCAAACATCAACAGATGCTACATGAGGCAAATTTTAAACTCAAAGTTTC
Organism: Dugong dugon; assembly: GCA_030035585.1. NCBI lineage: Eukaryota > Metazoa > Chordata > Mammalia > Sirenia > Dugongidae > Dugong > Dugong dugon. Next base: position 47,269,229 of record CM057480.1, on the reverse strand, counting down.
AGAGCTTTGAATAGTAATTTTGAAGGAAAGTTGATATATAGTCAATGAAGGAAACAAAAATGATAGGGAGAAAAATGAACTAAACAGGTTTGTAGACTAAAAGAAAAGTCATTCAATATAATATCTGTCTAAGAGGGAGTCAAGGAGCTCTGGTGGAGCAGTGGTTAAACTCTCAGCTTTTAACCAAGGGGTGGATGGATGGAACCCACCCCGTGGCTCTGCAGAAGAAAAGACCTGGCAATCTGCTCCCATAAAGATTACAGCCTAGGAAACTCTGTGGGGCATGTCTACTGTGTCCTATAGGGTTGCTATGAGTCAGAATCAACTCAATGGCACACAACAACAACAAGGGGCAGCCAGGAATTCCTGGGTGGTGCAAACAGTGAAGCCCACAGTTAACTGAAAGGTTGGAGATTCTAATCCACCCAGAGGTGCCTCAGAAGAAAGATTCGGCAATCTGCTCCCAAAAGGTCATAGCCGTGAAAAACCTATGGAGCACAGTGCTACTCTGAAACACACGAGGTTGCCATGAGTCAGAATCAACTCAATGGCAAATGGCTAAGGGACAGTACACTAATATGAAGTGAAATGTATTCACAATTACCATTAGAGATCATTAGATTATTAGTTAACTCCAATCACCTATGGTAACTTGGAAATAGAATATTTATAAATTTTTAAAAATCTTGATTCTGGTGAAATTTTACCAAAAGTCAGATATTATTTCTCAAGCTTATGAGGATGAGCTAGCTTACTGAAAACTGGAAACATTAGTCTGAAGGGTATGGGAGAGCTAGTACTTTATTTCAAATTGATAGTCCGTATTTCCTCAAATTAGCCTTCATTTAAAATCAACCTAAAAGCTTCTGACTTTTGACATTACAAAGCTCTATCAACATAGCGTAAACTTGAGATTAATTTAAATGCAAACTATCAAAGTTTCCTTAATAAATAGAATTAAGGAGCTCTCAGCACACTGGACTACAGTATTATGATATAGAATACTGTGTATAATGGTGTTTGAAAGCAAGACATCTAAGGTATTTCATTAATTAGAGCTGTACATAAAATTGGTACTTCAAATAGAAGCATTTCCAAATAGACAAAATTAAATCATCAAAGTGAACAGAAAATGGAATACACAATAACTGTGTAAACATTTCTGTTGAACCAGTCCCTCATCCATAGCTACAGAAAGATAAATCAGGAACCCCATCTCAGACAAGAAGCTTCAACTTCAAGCCCAACTCATGGAGACCCCACATATGTCAGAGTAGAAGTGGGCTCCATAGAATTTTCTTTGGCTCATCATTCTGAAGTAGATTGCCAGGACTTTCTTTCAATTAAACTCAGTACTTGAGGACTGTATACTTGACCAGTTGGAGAGAAGGCAAGGAACAGGAGCAGTGGAAAGATAATCATGTTGCTTGTCTACAAATTTCCTTCCTGGAAATTCCTGGTGTAAATAGACTGACTGAACCTGGGCTGGGAGTATGCAAAGACTAGGGGGCTTCTGGTGGCTGCATTCATCTGAAGGCAGCTTTCCACTCACACGCCTGGCACATAGCTGGTGCTGGTGAGGGAAATACCTGTATACAGTCATAACGTATGACCTGGCTGGGTTTCTTCACAGCATTTGCCAAAGGATAGAAAGAATTTTTATGCAGAATCTCAGGGCTCCAAGCACGAGTGTCTTAGTAAGCAAGGTGGAAGCAACATGGTGCTTTATGAGCTAGCCTTTGTAAATCACAGAGCATCGGTTCTGCTGCATTCTACTAGTTATGAGCCAGTCTCCAAGGCCATCCTCAGATTCAAGGGGTAGGGTTCTAGACTCCATCTCTCAATGGCAGGAGTGTTCAAGGATTGCAGACATGTCAAACTGCCACCACAGGGTTAATGGAATCCAAGAAGAGAATGAGTCGTTCCCTAGGTCTAGCAGCAGCAGTAGACTAGCCAGGTTTTCAATTCTATGAAAAAACAAACGGAGGGAGTATTTGCAGAACTGAGAGGTATAGGAGAGGGCCACATGTGGTGCTGTGGCTTCCAGTAAAGAGATATAGTAAACCAGGGTGAGGAAGCAGGAAAACAAACACTAGACCTCACTCTCTTCATGCCCTCATGACTTCATCCTTATGGCACTGGCCAAATCCAGCTGGAAGCCTGGGAACGCATTCCTTAGGGGTCAACATCAACTTCCTAAGACTAAGAGCCAGGTGACAAGGGTGGAATGTGAATCTGGAGGAAGAAACAGGAAATATCTAAAACAATCCTTTATTACAGTTAATTTGTCCCTTATTCTTCACTTCTGAACACTCATGTCTATAATTCTTTCCCCATTTGACAATGTATGAACATACAAGGCATGTTCTAAATAGTAGCAGCTTGGTACTTGTTTGTTAAAAAAATGAATAATTGATAGTTAAAATACACAACATTTCTTTTTTATATTAGATTCTCCTTTTAGTTTCCATTTGGATTTCAATATAAGATACTAATTACTTATCTAGCGGACAGTGAATAAATCACTTTACTTTTACCAAATATAATTTTTTTAAAGGGCTGGAAGTATAGGGGTTACAATAATTTTTGCCAACACTGTTCAAAATAGAACCATTCATGAGCATAGACTTTTTTCAAAATAGGTAAAGAGGCCATGTTTCTAACTTATAATGTGAGTCACAAAGAAAATAAAACCTTGGGACAGCTTAACTTTATTGACCATGGTGGCCTGAGGCACGTTTGTCATTTCTAGGTCCACCGTAGCTATAGAATTTCGTCTCCTTTGATCAGTTTTTCAGATCTCTGGAAAGGACATATGGAAACCAAAGGGTAAAAGAAATTTATAAGATAAAATATATGCATTAAAAAAATGCTGTGGGGTCGATTCCAACTCTTGGAGACCTCATGTGCATCAGAGTAGAACTGTGCTCCATAGAATTTTTAGTGGCTGATCATTCTGAAGTAGATTGCCAGGCCTTTCTTTCAAGGAGCCTTTTAGTGCATTCAAACCACCAATCTTTTGGTTAGCAGCCGAGCAAGTTAACTGTTTGCACCACCCAGAGACCCCAAAATACACATTAAAAAACAGACAAACAAATGAAACACAAACCAGTTGCCCTTTTGGAAGCAGGAGGCACCTCTAGCTGGGTTTGAACTGCCAACCATTTGGTTAGTAGTTGAGTGTTTAACTGTTTGGACCACTCAGGGACTCCAAAATCCACATTACACTCCAATATAAACCAAAATAGATTGGGGAGAGGAGAGAAATCAGTCTAGGGGGAAAAGGTGGCATTATGGTAAACAGAAGTTAATGTGTGCTGTTATTGTGTTTACATCAGGACATGTCATGCTGTTAATAAGGAAACTAATGCAAGGAGGGGGAAGATGAATGACTTGTTACCAGGTCAATAACTCTTCCATTGTAAAGAAATCAATCTTATCCTTTTTTGGGGGGAGGTGCATCATAAATAACTCTTTAATGATATCGGCGAATACATACATGGCTAAATTCTTCTCCAGAAGGGTAATGCCCTGTCTTCCCAGACTCACAAATATATTATCTTTTAAATATTTTTGCATATTTCTGCCCTTTAAAAAAAATTAATTAAAAAATTATTGATAAAATATATATAACAATAGTTGTCATTTTAACCATTTTTAAGTAGACAATTTAGTGACATTAATTATATTCACAATGTTGTACAACTATCAACACAACTTATTTCCAAAAATTTTTCATCGCCCAAAACAAAAACTCTGTACATATTAAGCAATAACTCCCCATTTCCCCGTCCCCCCCCCATTCCCCCCTTTCCCCAGACCCTGGTAACAAACGATCTTCTTTTTTCTCTATGCATATGCCTATTCTAAATATTTCATGTAAGTGGGATTATACACTACTAGTCCTTTTGTGTCTGGTTTATTTCACATAGCGTAACATTTTCAAGGGTCATCCATATCATACTTTGTATCAGAACTTCATTTCTCTTTATGACCAAATAATATTCCCCAACTAGATTTTAATTGAATAATGTAGATGATTGTCTCTTTCTGACACCCCAGCAAACTTAGGCTGTGAATAAATAACCCGGTAAGCGTAAGATCAAGGACTGAGAACCAGAATCTCAAGCTTAGGTCTTTGCTTTTTCTCATAATCATATCACCTTTCAATCCATTAGATAGTACATTAGTAAATGAAAGAAAACATGATTTAATTTGTCACTAGAAGGAGGTGATAATTACATTTAAAAGGTATTTAGGGTATAAATGATATATATGAGGTTTGGCTGTCCATCTTTAAACCACAGTTTCACAAGTTTTCTGAAAGGGCACATGGTGTGTATATTATAATGTGAAATGTTAAATTATCTTAACTAGCTCAATATGCATTCAGCATCTTGATTAGTAGCAATATTGACATTTCTGAATTTCCAGTTTTAGGGTATTCCAAGATACAATTATGGGTAAAAATGAGTTCTCAGGTGACTGATCAAAAGCAATTTTTATTTGACTACTGGAATTTGCTTGCCAACAAAAGAAGCAAAAAGCCTGGGAGCACGTTTTGGTTGGCAGCATACAGTTTTTCTTAAGTCTTTTTTTCTTCTTAACATCTTATGTCTTAAACATTATGTATTGTATCCTTGTACCACACACTAAATTGAATTTAAAGGCAGAAAACTCTAATGAATCAACGTGTTGCATTCAAATTCGATAGTGATAATGTGTATTTTCAATTTCATATGCCACCATGAAGCAAAAACATATCATAAAAATTTACTGCCTTGTGTGTATGAACCAGAGGTGGTTTATATTTTAACAGTATTTAGACTCTCTCTGCCTTTATCAATGTGTTATGTTTCCAAAGTCGAGTTGAGGACAATTAACGTCAGTTTAAAAAATAAAAATCAACTTACCTAACTAGGGATATGTGATAATTTAGGAAGAAATTATATACCATTGATTGCACTTTCAGAAAGAACAGTTAGATGGTGGCAAGTCCTATTATGGTGTTGCTTCATCATCCCAAAGAAATGGTTATGCATTGGTTTAACCTCCTTCAGCAAATAGTTTCCTAAATTTTCACATTATATTTTTAAATTAAACCCATTCAGATCGAACAGATCCATATTAGAATACTCCTTTTTTTCCCTTCTGAATTCTTTTTTGCCATCCTTTATATCTAACGTCCCTGCCTTTGTCAATGAGACTATCATTTCCCTAGACTTAGAGTAATTTTTAACTAATCTGTTTCATCAACATATAAATCCCTTTTTAATTATCATCGTGCCTTGTCAATTTTCCTTCAAAAAGCTTCTCAAACTCGTATTTCCTCTGCTTTCCCATTTGTACCATCATTGTAATTCACACCTAAGGTAACTTCCTAAATTTCCAGGAGGATGAGGGATCAGTCATGGGTGCTACACAGCCAGGAACAATGCAGTTAAGTGAAAGAGTCCTCTCTACCGAAATCTTCATTTGTAAAGCAAGGAAGCTGAAACTGAGATAAGGTGAATGTCTCACCCAAGGTCATAAAATTAGTAACTGGCAGAGCTTGGCCCATGCTCATTCCACTCTGCTACCTAACCTACTCAAGAAGAGGGACTTCTGTAATTGAAATGTTTGATATTATTTTATGTATGCTACTTTTGTTTCCCAACAAATCATAATTTCTTTAATGAAAAGTAATTCTACATGTTTTTGTTCAATTGTACCACCTAGCACAGATTTATAGGTTGGAATTGACTGGATGGCAATGGGTATAGCATAGATGTAAGGACATAGTGATGCTCAGTGTCTCAGTGCTGCTGTAACAGAAACACCACAAATGAGTGGCTTTAAAGAAGCAACATTTATTTTCTCACAGTTCTGGAGGCTACAAATCCAAACCAGGGTTTTGGCCATGTCAGTTCCTTCCTTGCCAGTCATCCTGGGTATTCCATGGTTCCCTGGCTTGTAGACAGTCCTTACATGGCATCTGTCTTCCCCAATATGTGCTTGCACATCTGCTCATTATATAACTTAAAAGAGCTTAAGTTTCGGATCCACCCTACACTGACATGACATCAAATGAGTGATTGATTGTATTACGTTAGATTGCATTATGAAAAGTGATTACATTATATTAGCTTACATTCTATCATTACATTTACAGGTATAGGGGTTAGGATTCCAATACATATTTTGTGGGAAACAATTCAATCCATAACACTCAGTAAAATATTTCTTAATAAATTATTTAAATACTAATGCAACAAGTAAGATTCACTATAGGTTGTGATGTGATATACAGGACTTCAGAAGGGAAATTGATTGTCTTTATTTCCCAGATCCTAAAACTGATCTCTGGGTATGACCACATGATCCTTAAATTGGAGTTCAGTTTTATTGAATCAATGCAGAAAAAGGCGTAGAAGATGTGTCGGTGGTGACAATGAGACTAATAAAAAATGAATATCTAATACTGGGTTACAGAAGAACCTACAAGATGTGGGAGGTAGAGGAGCTGGGAAGGTCCAATATAGTATTCCAGCAAAATATTTAAAATAATGCCCTAATCATCTCATATGCAAAGAAATGCCTTGTAATTCAGTCATAGTCTGAACTGAGCTGAAAGTTGTTTAAGTATTTTAATGTATTTTATATATGAGTTTTGAGGTTTGGAGGTCATATTTGTAGAAAATACTTGTCTAGCCTGCCCAGTAATATTTGAAAATTCCCCTAAAAAGGTTAAAACGTTAGCTGGGTAGTATTACAAAATCAAGTTATACTCATTATTTAAATTTTAACATCATGTTACAGTATCTGGTTTTAGGATCCTTTGATCTCAGTTGTATAAGGTGAGATAAGTATTCTTCCTAGTAATGACATATTAACCTTTCTTCCTCCAATCCTGGCTTGTTTGGAGGAAGACTCATTAACAACCTGTGATATGCAGATGACACAACCTTGCTTTCTGAAAGCAAAGAGGACTTGAAGCACTTACTGATGAAGATCAAAGACTACAACCTTCAGAGTGGATTACACTTCAACATAAAGAAGATAAAAATCCTCACAACAGGACCAATAAGCAACACCAGGATAAATGGAGAAAATACTGAAGTTATCAAGGATTTCATTTTACTTGAATCCATAATCAATGCCCATGTAAGCAGCAGTCAAGAAATCAAAGGACATATTGCTTTGGATAAATCTACTGAAAAAGACCATGGACTGCCAGAAAAATAAACAAATATGTCTTGGAAGAAGTAAAGCCAGAATGCTCCTCAGAAGCAAGGATGATGAAACTTTGTCTCATGTATTTTGGACAGCTTATCAGGAGGGACCAGTCCTTGGAGAAGGATATCATGCTTGGTAAAGCAGAGGGTCAGTGAAAAAGAGGAAGATCCTTAATGAGAAGGATTGACACAGGGGTTGCAATGATGGGCTCAAACATAGCAATGATTGTGAGGATGGCGCAGGGCCAGGCAGGGTTTCATTCTGTTGTACATTGGATCGCTATGAGTCGGAACTGAATTGACAGCACCTAACAGCAACAACAACATCCTTTCTTCACCAGCAGTTTAGCCAAACTTTACTTTGATCATTTCTATTCAATTAATCCACTCCTTTCTTAATTAACTTGCTATCTTTTTGTGTACCTCTGCTATGGAAACATAGGCAGTTTTCTACTTCAGAAATGGATCAAAAAATGCCTCAGGTTATTTATAGCTTTGAATTTCTCTGAGAATATGGCAACAGCATCACAGGCCATCTCATCAAGCCTAGGCATTAAAGAACAACCGCTTCTTAACCCATGAGGTTCTCTCTTCTTGCAGTTTGTCAAAAGTCAGCAATTATCCCTGGGTTGTAACTTCCATGAGTCTTTTGCTGTTGAACATTTTATATTTATATAATATTACAAGATGATGAAGTCATCATTTTTTCAAAGAATAATTCAATTTTCTCTTTTTGTACATATTTATAATTTTACTGAATATATAAATATAATATTTGGGCCTTGCAACTGTAGAGGACATCTTATGCCTTGCATATATATGCCTATTTAGCTTCTAAATAATAGAAAAATGCTTTGCATTATTCATTCAATGACTCATTAATAGACATGCTCAGAAATCAATCATTGATCTCTTATGTTAAACACTGTAGTTATTACAAAGAAAGATGGTAACAATGCCAACCCTTAATGAATTTATCCAAAGGAATGATAAGCAAGTACACTCATGATTTGTGTTCATAGTTCAAATTCCAAATCTGCTGCTTAAACACTGAGATTTTGGGCAAGCCATATGATCTTACCTGAATAACTTCTTGTGGAGTCATTATGAGCACAAAACTTAGAATATATGTAAAGTGTTTAGTACAATTTCTCAAAATTTTTATAGGCTAATTATTATTACAGTTATTTTCATTATACATGGTCAACTTATAAGTTTTATGAGAGGCACCAATAAAGTATTCTAAAAGTTTGATTGATTTTTAATACTTTTTGGGGGGTTTTATTGACTATGCAGAGTCATTAGACTGTGTGGATCATAACAAACTATGGATAACATTGGGAAGAATGGGAATCATAGAACACTTAATTGTGCTTATGGAGAACCTGTATTTAGACCAAGTGGCAGTTGTTCAAAGAGAACATGGGGATATTGTGTGGTTTAAAGTCAAGAAGGTATGCGTCACAGTTGTATTCTTTTGCCATATCTATTCAATCTATACACTGAGCAAATAATCCAAGAAGCTGACTATATGAAGAATAACAGGACGTCAGGATTGTAGGAAGACTCATTAACAACCTGTGATATGCAAATGACACAACCTTGCTTGCTCAAAGTGAAGAGGACTTGAAGCACTTACTGGCGAAGATCAAAGACCACAGCCTTCAGTATGGATTACACCTCAGGATAAAGAAAGCAAAAATTCTCATAACTGGACCAATAAGCAACATCATGCTATACAGAACACATATTGAAGTTGTCAAGGATTTCATTTAACTTGGATCTGCAATCAACACCCATGGAAGCAGCAGTCAAGAAATAAAAGGATGCATTGCATTGGGCAGATTTGCTTCAAAAGATCACTTTAAAGTGTTAAAAAGCAAAGATGTCACATTAAGGACTAAGGTACACCAGACCCAAGCCATGTTGTTTTCAATAGCCTGATATGCATGTGAAAACTTGACAATGAATAAGGAAGACCGAAGAAGAATTGATGCCTTTGAATTATGGTATTGGCAAAGAATACTGAATAAACCATGTGCTTCCAGAAGAACGAACAAATTTGTCTTCGAAGAAGTACAGCCAGAATGCTCATTAGAAGCAAGGATGGCAAGACTTCGTCTCACATACTTTGGACATATTATCAGGAGGGATCAGTCCCTGGAGAAGGACATCATGCTTGGTAAAGTAGAAGGTCAGCAAAAAAAAGGAATACTCTCAACATGATGTATAGACACAATGGCTGCAACAATGGGCTCAAGCATAACAACAACTGTGAGGATGGCGCAGGACTGGCAGTGTTTCATTCTGTTTTACATAAGGTTGCTATGAGTCGGATCCAACCTGACGGCACCTAACAACAATAGCTTGTACCACCATGTACTTCCCAATTCCACTACTCCCTTCTAATTTAGGTTCAGGAATTGCCTCCTGACTGGTTTTCCAGATTCAAGTCTTGTCCAAGTTATTGTTCATAGAAATATCAGAGTAATGTTTTTAAAGATCAGCTCTGATCAAATTACCATACTATTAGAAAGTCTTCACTTACTTATCATTGTCTTTAAAGTAAAGTCCATACTCCATGGCCTAATATGAATGACTCTCATGTATACTCAATCTGATGAGCTCAAACATAACAACGATTGTGAAGATGCTGCAGGACCAGGCAGTATTTCATTCTGTTGTACGTGAGGTCTCTGTGAGTCAGAATCGACTCAATGGCACCTAAGAGCAACAACATTATCTATCTATCCTGTGTTATTTTATACTGTTCTCTTTATGCTTTAAATGATTTCAACAGTCCCAACCTGTTTTTGATTCCAAATATTCCACGTGTTGATGCCTTTGCTCACATTTAACCCCAAATCACTGACATTTTCCCCCCATCTTTATTGCAGGATCCACTTCAAATTCTACCTTCTTTAGGAAAATTTTCCCAATCGTCTGAATGCCCAAACTATGAACAAGGTGCTTGACTCCTTAGTACAAGAGTATTGTAGCAAGAAAAGGAAAAGAGAGATAGATAGAAGCAAGGAATGTGAGGGAAATTTCTTCAAAATACTGCTCCCATTGTCAAACCTCAGAAGGAACTATTTTAAGATGTAGCTAAAACAGAGGAATCTTAGAGCGGTGGTGGTGGTGGTGGTGATGATGTGTGTTCCTTAATACTCAAGATGTAGAGTTGAAAAACCTGTAAGGCTATTAGCTAAGCTTCACGTTCAACATGATTCTGGAGTATGATGTTGCCCAGATAGAAGTTTATGAATGACTGAGAAAAGTATCTAAGTCAGTGACACAGAGAGTGATTTATAGGGCTATACGTGTGCAGAGGCAGCTTAAACCTTCTGCTCTGCTTATGGAATTGCATGGGTGATAAGAGCACCAAGTATATAGAAGATGATTGGGGTTGGAATGAGGTATCAGTGAGCTAGGGCCATTTCCACAAGTATCTGGAGCAGGAGCTACAGACTTTGGGAGTGGTTGACAGCACATCATCCAAAAAAACCTAGTAGGATCAGCTTGGTCTCAACAAAGAATAGTATCTGATGTCCAAAATGACCAGACCAGTCTTCCTACAGCAGGGATTGGCGATAACCCAGACATCATTCAGGAATAGAAGTCTTTTTTCCCCACTGCCCCTAGGTACCACATTGGATTGAAGAATGTGGAGAAGAGGAAAAGTCCTGAAGAAAATGTTTACTCAAGGGAGACTATGTTACTCTCAATTAGAAATGTTAAGATTCTTTTTCTTTCTTTGCTGTCAGCCAAGATGAGAATTTATGAAGAAGATTAGCTCGGTCATGTATAAAAATGAAAGCTATCCTCATTTACACTTGAGGATAATTTCTATTATTTTCAACTCTGCAACAATTACTTCATTGAAGAGTCAGTAAATATGTATTAAACACTTTCTAAAAGGCAACAATTGTACTAGGCATTGTGGATCCCCAAATGGCAAGAACTGGTCCCTGGTTTAGAGAGTTTACAAAATGGTAAAAGGGAGGAGCAAATGTAGAATTCTAAGATTACAACCGATATTTGTAATTGATAATCACTGCTTGTTTCCTACCACCATTTTTGTCCAGGACTCTAATTTTTTCACATAATGGGTGGCATAATTTGCAAGAAATGTTGGCCCATAAGTTCTACTCTGTAACACATGGGGTTGTCCTGAGTCAGGGGCCAACTTGAGGGCAGCTAACAACAACTGGCAATCCCAAGGCTAAGTTATGATTAGTTTACCTGTTTATGTTAATCTCATTTTTCCTGAGTGTTTGAAAGGCAGGAGACTTATTTGCTACATCTTTGAAATTGTAGCACAGATTTTGGATGCTCTGTTCTTTTTATTTCAATTTCAGAGGTTTCTCTTCACCTATCTTCAAGCTCACTGATTTTTTCCCAGTCATGTTCAATCTACTGATGAGGCCACCAAAGGCATTTTTGTAGCAGTGTTATTGATTTCTAGCAGATACTTTAATGATTTCTTAGAGTTTCCATTTTTCTGCTTACATGACTCATCTGTTTTTGCATGTAATTTATTCCATGAGAGTTCTTAACATAAATCATAGTTATTCTAAATTCCCTGTCTTATAACTTCGAAATCTTTGTCACATCTGAGTCTGGTTCTGGTGCCTGATTTGTCTATTCAGACTGTATTTTTCCCTGCCTTGTAATATTTTGTTGAAAGACAAACAAGATGTATAGGGTAATAGGAACTGAGGTAAAAGCTGTTATGGTGAGGTTTTATGTTAATCTGGCTAGAAGTTGGACTGTGTTTAATATTTGCTGTAGTTGAAGAGTGGATCTAATATAACTGTTTATATAACTGTAAAGCCTTAGTTAAATGCTTGTTCTCTCATACCCATAGTTCCCATACAAAGCTATGTGCTGTGATTTCTTTCTTTCTTTCTTTTTGGTAACAGCTTTATTGAGATAGAATTCATATACCATGCAATTCATCCACTGAACTTGTACAGTTAAATAATTTTTAGTGTATTTATAGGGTTGAGCAACCTTCACCACAATCAGCTTTAGAAGATTTTCATCATCCCAAAAAGAAACCCTTAGTAGTCATTCTCCATTTCCTCCCAGTGACCCCAAGTCCCCCAGTCCAGTGCTTGAAAACCACTAATCTGTGGTTTATCTCTAGGGATTTGGATATCTTGGACATTTTATTAGAATGGATCATAAAATATGTCCTGAGAAGTCTGGCTCCAGACCCAAATGATATGTGTGATCTTACAGGCCCAACCACAGGCAATTACAAGAGTTTACCTGGCAGGTCTCATGGGGAGAAGCTTCCCTCATTGCCCCAGACTTGGTGTAAAGTTTGTTCATCGCAATTGTATGAAGAGAGTCCAGTGAAGGACTCAGTTCCCTCCATTCTTGAATAAATATTCTTTCAATTGCTGTATGCCCTTAAGACAATTCCAGAAATTAAAAAACTAAATAAATAACCACCTGTGGCTGTTTCCCTAGGAAATGGGTCTGTGGATATCCTTATGTCACCATTTCGGAAGTTAGCTATTATTTTGCAAGATCCCACAGATTTTGGATGTTTTGCTTTGTTTACGTCTTGTGTTTCAATTTGAGTTATTTCTGTTGACCTGTATTCAAGTAGACTGATTATTTCTTCATCTGTGTCAATTCCCCTGACGAGCCGTTGAAGACATTTTTCATCCCTTATTAGGTTTTTGTTTTCTAGCATTTCCATTTGATCCATGTAATTAATTTTAATACATGAAAGATACATTTTTCCAACATTATATTATGAACATCTTCAATCATGGAGATAAGTTGAAAGTTGTTCTTTTAGCTATTATTTCCAGAGTTCTTTTGTTGTTGTTTTTAGTTCTAAGAATTTGCACATTTGTACTATTATATCTTCTTTGATATAGAGATATTTAAACATAGATTTGTAGATTTCCAAAGTGTAGATTTAAAAACAAATCTTTCTATTATAATTAACTATATTTTTTGTGACCAATACTAAGTCTGTAATTTCTTAAGGCTTGTTTTATGGTATAGTATGAGATAAATCTTTTGGTATATGTCCATGTGTGTGCTTAAGAGAATATTTTTAATTGTTTACATAATTATATATGTATACATATGTCAATTATATCGAGTTTATAATTATGTTGCTAAAATCTTATATAATTTATTATTTTTTTCTACTTAATATGACAGCTGTACTAACATCTTTTCAGCTGATCATTTGATTTTACATTATTCTTTTTAATTCTATCAGATTTTAAACAGATATTAATGTTTTTAGTACTCCATGATTTAAATCTATTAAAATTCATTTATACAGATTCCTATAGATAGATTTTGCCTAGTTTCCTATTTTTTTCCTATCTTTTAAATAATTCTGTCCTACAATAAAACAAAGTGTCTCTTTTTTTTTCACCCTGAGGTGTAGACCACAATATTCTCAGAACTGAGAGCTGTTTTTGGTTTTTCTTTAGCTATGGAAATTTTATTCGTACATAAATTTAATTCTTACTTCTGTTTTGTTTTTACTGATGCACTTTTGGACCCCTAATAATCTTAATGTTGATGAATATTAAAATGATCAGCTACTACCCAACTTGAAGTTGCAGTAAAATGTTGTATTTATCTCCAGCCTGACATCTGATCATTTTACTATGAGGAGTAGAGTGTATTCTAGATAATCTGATGTAATCTAATAATCTGTGCCAGAAATAGTGAAACAAACTTAAGGGTATAGTAATGATTCTTCCATAGTTATTCTCTTCTTATTGTGACCTTTGCACTCCAAAATTCATACTGCTCTCTGCATATTTCTATTTCTAACCATATTGCACTCCTTGGAATTAAGATTCATGAGAGATATTATTAGTATATTCTAAAATATAAGTATCATTAATGAAATGGGGTTGTCTTCTGCCTCTCTAGTAGATAAACACCCTTATCTTAGAAATTGTGGGGGTGAATTGGGCATTTGTACTCTGGTGCTTTGATGAGTCAGAAAGGTTTTTACTTTTTTTAAAATAGCCTTCATTAAATTCATGATTTGAGAAAATGTTGAAAAGTGAAAATATTGCTTAGTAGAACTTACAAGTTCTTACTAGAGAACTCGAGAGTACAGCTGTTTCAATATATTTGATAAATTGATACCCTTCATTATTAGAATAATTCTACAGTTTTGGAAGAAAAATAGAAATGAAGAATAAGGTAGGAAAGTGATGTCCACATCGCCCTCTGACTCAGTTGACTCTACCTTAGTAAATATGGACAAGTAATGTAAGCAGATGCTCTCACACTATACTATTTTTATGTGTGTGTGAGGAACAGAAAGCACTGTAGAGTCAAAGCGTACATACTGGAGAAAGGCTATTCTTGGAGCTTTTATGCACAAGAGGGTTCTCAATTTAAAGTATTGATTATATGCTGAACAGATTGATGGTATGTTTTATCTTATTGCTATTTTTTTGAGGGGAGGATGGGTTTATGGACAACTTAAATGACCTGTATTTCTTTCAAGTCTTTCATTCTATTGTTGATAACTAGAAAGTCTTAATCTCCTACTCTTTTTAAATTCTTAGATTTGTCTATGGCCTGGAGTTTTTTTTCTGTCATGGGCATTTAGTTTTTGGTGTCGAAATTATAGCTTTAAAGCCAAATTCAGGAAAATCTTAGATTTTCTCTTCGGCTTTATTTCAACTTTGAAGGTCTTCAAGCTGAGCACTTAAATAAATATTACCTGCTACAATCTGAAGGTTTTACTTTTATCTGTATATTTGATTTATTGATTGTTTTGAGTTCCTAGTAATATGTCATTGATTAAATTCACATTGTATAATTCCAGTAGTTACAGTTTCTAGATTAAAATATGTGACAAGAAACAGCATGTTTCATAAAAGTTTGGATACTTTGTTTTCTCATGGTTCAATAAAAACCTCAGTTTATTGAATTTCAATTCATAGTGCAACGCACATCTCTTTAGTTAAACCGTTTTCAATTTGGCTATGAGCATCCTATTAGCATGATAACCTGAAAGCTCAGCATTGCTTTTATTTGCTGATTATATAGATAATACATTTCTAGTGCTAATAGAAAGTGCAGCTTTTATTATGAATTTTATGTATAAACTTATATCTTCTGGGAGTGTGCCAGAAAGAGCAATAACAATAATAACAAACTGTGGTTTTAGATCCCTGGGGCAAAAAACAAATATGTATTCATTTATATCTATAAATTAGAATAATACATATTAAAATAATAATATCCTAAGATATTTCATTACATATATTTGTGGATAACTTTAGAGTGAAAGCATGAAGGTATAACCTGCTAGAAGTGGGTAATTATAATATATAGGAAAAAAGAGTATGGTTTTTCTATGCATATCTCAGGGAAAGAAAATAAAGACATAATTTACTATTGACATTTTTTCCAACTGATAATTAAAAAACAAAAGTAACACCTTGAACACATTAATATATAAGACCTGGATATTACTTTTGAAAACAAGCCAACATATCACAACAGTTCTTTTTGATGTGCACAATGGCACCATGAGTTGGGAGCTGACTCAATGGCAACTAACAACAAAAACAACATGCTTTTGTGCGTGTGTGTGTGTGTATAGTTAGGTCACTGTACTAAATGTTGTATATCTTATTTTAGACTGAACTTGGTCCAGCTTTCTCTTTGGAGGTCCAGTTCTGTTTATCCGATTGACTTTCAGACATTTCTTTATTAATGTCCTTGAGTTAACTCAAATTCAACATGCCTAATACTAAATCTCTCCACACTGAGCCCCTGCCAAATGCTTGATCCTTCTTTAAACCAAATGATATAGAGCCGGAGATATATGAAAGGCATCACTGTCTTCCTGGATGCTCAAGCCATAAAGCTCTACCCTTTTTACATTACTGACCCTATTGATTAAAATGGATTAAATAATTCTCTACATCCACAAACCACTATCTGCATTCAGATTATAAACATTTCTCATCTGAATTTCTGAAATAACTTCACACTAGTCCCTCTGATTTAAAGTATTCCTGCAATCCATTTTCACATTCTATCTTCCCTTCAGCATAAAATATAAATTTCTATATATGATATTCTAGACTTTTCATGAAACACTTTCATTGTACATTTGTTGGATAAGTGCTAACCATTATTGAACCACTTGCAATATAATCCTCAAGTTCTTTTCTACCTCCTTGTTTTTGCTTCTACTACTCTTTCAGCCAGTAATGGCTTACCATACTTTTACTAACTTCTAAAGCATCTCCTCTTGGATAGTCTCTCAGTCACACTTTGTTTTAGATACCTCCTTCTGTTAGACTTCATTCACTTCCATCTCCATCATCTATTATCTGATAATCTAAGGGCCATGACTTGAGGCTCACCATCTCTGGACACTACTCCTCCTTGAAGAGTCTTATTTCAAGTCCAATGTGTTCATTTACCTTCCCTCTCAACTCCTCTTTAATATCTTATTTGCTTTGTGTTGTGGCCGTTGTTCAGAATTTTAATAACTCAATAGCATAATTCTACTCAAACCAATAACCTACTTTTATATCTTTGCCTAGAGGAGATTCCTACACTGGCTGGAATGATGGACTAAATGACTCCTAAAGTCCCTTCTGACTGAGATTTTTGAATTTGTATGATTCTGTAGTCTTTTAATTTCTGTCTACAAGATTGTAATGGAAAAAGATGCAGAACTGGTACATTATAAGTTGGCACTCTCTGTCTTCACATGGCTATTTGTTACTCTGTATGAATCTGCATATGGGTCTTTTTCTTGAGTCCCTAAGCACACTTTCTTCTAGTCATACTCCAGATTTTCCAGTTTATACTTTAGTGACTCCCTGGCTTTCAGTTCTTCTACCCATAACTCCTCAGCACATAGCACATTTGAGGGAGTAGTCCTGATTTTAAAATATGTTGGCCTCTTCAGGGTACTGAAACTTTATATAAAACAATGCTTAAATATTCTTAATAGAAGGCAGAGCCAACATGGCACTTTTGATGGTTAAGATTGTGTGTCAACTTGGCTGGACCACGATTCTCAGTGTTTATCTGTGATCACTCCCATGATTGAATCTGCTGTGAGTAGCCAATCAGTAGAATGAGAGTTTTCTTGGAGGTGTGGCCTGCATCCGAATATAAGCAGACTTTCTGGCTTTTTGCTCACTCTGGATCCTGTGGCTGCCTCCTGTTTGTCTGACCTCTGGCTCTTGGGACTTCAGCTATCAGCTTATCTTGAGATTCGTTGATCTTCAGAGCCTGTGGGTGGAGTCCTGCTCTCCAATCTGCCAATCTTGGGTTCACCAGCCACTGTTGCTACATGAATCAGGAGAAGCCTTGAGATCTTGCCTCCAATCTTCGGATTCATTGATATTCACAGCCTGTGAGCAAGAGCCCTGCTTCCTGACCTGCGGATCTCAGGTTCGCCAGCCCCTGAGACTATGTGAATCAGGAGAAGCCTCTATTCTAATCTACGGACTAGGGACGTTTCAGCCTCTACAATTGTGTGAGCTGTTTCTTTGATAAATCTCTCTCTATATATATTTATATGCTTTACTGGTTTTGCTTTTCTAGAGAACCCAGCCTAAGACATTCGGTACTGAGAGTGGTTCTAAAGAGACAAAATTGTAAGGATGAGTTTTCTAAATTGGTTCTCAAGTCTGGTTAGTCTTAAAGATGTTGATGATTCTGCTTATAGCAGTAAAGAGGGCACTGCTAATCCATGGCATGAGGAGGTGATACAAATACACAAAATATCACCACCAGTAGATCAGGTATTGGTGAAAGGCAAGGCTTGGGGTGAACACATGTGTGATATCTTTCTACAGTTTTGTCAGAATGAGAACTATGATGAAGCTGGTTAGTTTGTCCTACTTTTGCTAGACAAACTGGTGAAAGAAAAAGATGCCCTCAGGACTTCAGTCAAAGCTCAAGTGTTGTATTAATGACATCAAGGCTTCCACTTGTGCTTTGAAAGAAAGACTGACTTTTTGTAGTAACAGAGCTGAAATTGCCAAAAACCAAACCCATATCTTATTGCAAGAGTAGCTGAATTACAATGCCAGCTCAATTGCCAACCTCAAGAGGTGTCTGAAGTTAAAGTAAGGGCATTGATTGGGAAGAAATGGGATCCTGAAACATAGGATGGGGACATATGGGCAGATAATCAGGAATCTGGGGACACTGAGCCACTAAATGCCATTGAATCACTCCTGCCAGCAGAACCACTCCCATCTGAAGAGATTACTTCATGTTTGTCTGCTAAACAACCATGCCCAAAAAAACCATTAGCCCCTCCACTCCCATCTAATGAGATTAGCCCTAGCCCAGCTGCCTCTAAAGAGCCCTTGCCTGAGTCATTGCCTGGGGCATCGCCTGAGGCAGATGCTTTACAAGATAATGCTGAATGTTCTCAAAACAATTCCACACTACCTGTTCTGGCTTCTAAGTCCCAGAGAGCCCCAAAAGGTGAAATACAAAGTGTGACCCAGGAGAAGGTACACTACACTCCAAAAGAACTGCTTGACTTTTCTAATATGTACAAACAGAAACCTGGAGAATATGTGTGGGAATGGCTATTAAGGGTGCAGGATAATGGTGCAAAGAACATAAAGATACATCAGTCTGAGTTTATTGATATTGGTCCCCTAAGCACAGATTGTTCATTCAATGTTACAGCTCAAGAAGTTAGGAAAGGATCTAATAGTTTATTTGGTTGGGTTGCTGAAGCATGGATTATGAGGTGGCCTACACTAAATCAAGTTGAAGTACCAGACCTGCCTTGGTATACTGTAGAAGAAATCCAAAGGCCTAGGGAAACTGGCATGCTAGAGTGGATTTATCAAGTTAGACCCACAGACCCATACATGGAGTGCCCAGAGGACACACCTTTGATCACAACTGTGAGAAACAAATTTGTGAAGGGAGCTCTGGCATCCTTGAAGACTGCTGTGGTTGCTATTTACATAAATCAGATTTGACAGTGAACTGCCCTAACTGAATTAAGACACCTAAGTACAATGAGGCTGATTGGACCCCGTGGTAGTAGAGGTCAAGTGGCTGCACTCAATTGACAAGGACAAGGTGGGCGTGGTTACAGTAATGGACAGTGGAGTCAAAGCAGTAATCAGAATAGTCTGTCTTGTACGGACTTATGGTGTTGGCTACTTAGTCAGGGTGTCCCTAGGAGTGAAATAAATAGGAAATCTACTACATATTTACCTGATCTGTACAAATGGATGATTCTAGGTCAGGTGATCAGCAGTATAACTCGAATTGCCAGAATAGAGAGTCATGGTCCCTCAATCAATTCCCAGATTTGAGTTAGTTAAAGACCCACAACCCCTTGAACAAAGGGGACGCCAGGTCTCCTTGAGGAAGGACTCCAATACAATGCCAAAAATTTTTACTGTTAATCTTTCTCCCAGCCTTCCCCAAAGGGATCTATGGCCTTTTACTAGAGTGACTGTTCACTGGGGAAAATGAAGTAATCAGACTTTTTGGAGATTACTGAATACTGGCTAAGAACTGATACTAATTCCAGGAGACCCAAAACGTCACTGTGGCCCACCAGTCAGAGTAAGGGAATATGGAGGTCAGGTTATTAATGGAGTCTTGACTCATGTCCATTTCACAGTAGGTCCAGTGGGTCCCTAAACCCATCCTGAGTGATTTCCCCAGTTCCAGAAAGCATAATTGGAATAGATATACTCAGCAACTGGCAGAACCCTCACATTGGATCCCTGACAAATAGAGTAAGGGCTATTATGGTAGGAAAAGCCAAGTGGAAGCCATTAAAACTACCCCTACCTAGGAAAATAGTAAACCAAAAGCAATACTGCATTCCTGGGGGGATTGCAGACATCACTGCCACTATCAAGGACTTGAAGGATGCAGGGGTTGTGCTTCCCACCACATCCCCACTCATCTTGCCTATTTAGCCTGTGCAAAAAACAGATGGATCTTGGAGAATGACAGTAGATTATCTAAAACTTAACTAGCTGTTGACTCCAATTGCAGCTGCTGATCTAGATGTAGTTTCATTGCTTGAGCAAATTAATATATCTCCTGGCATCTGGTATGCAGCTATTGCTCTGACCAATGCCTTTTTCTCCATATCTGTTTCAAATAACCGTGGCCAGCTATGGTGCTTTCTGAGGGCAAAGGGAATATGGAATGCGTGGTGGAAGAAGGTAGTTTTAAATACCAGTTATGGCCACATGACCAGCTGCAGAAACTGGGAGTGTAATTGTCAGGAGTATTTCTGCTATGTATGTGTGCATCAAATATTTTTGTTTCCTTCACTTATAAAATGTAAGATGTAAACTGGGCTAGTGTTTATTCAAGTGTACTTGTATTTCTTGTATCATATTAGACGCAAACATGACTTTATAGATGTCTTTATTCAAAGATTATGTATGGTTTAAGGAGGTATGTACATGTGCCAAGTTGACAAGAGGTGGACTGTGAAGATTATGTGTCAACTTGGCTGGGCCATGATTCCCAGTGTTTATTTGTGATCGCTCCCATGATTGAATCTGCTGTGAGTCGCCAATCAGTTGAAAGGGAATTTCCTTGGGGATGTGGCCTGCATCCGAAAAGTAGACATTCTGACTTTTTTCTTGCTCTGGATCCTGCGCCTGCCTCCTGTTTGTCTGACCTCTGGTTCTTCGGACTTGAGCTATCGGCTTATCTGCCTATCTTGGGATTTGTCCGTCTTCATAGCCTGTGAGCAAGAGCCCTGCTTTCTGACCAGCCAATCTTGGGTTCACCAGCCCCATCACTATGTGACTTGGAAGACGCTTATATCCTAATCCATGGATTTGGGATGTTCCAGCCTCTACAATGACACGAGCTGTTTCTTTTATACAAATCTCTCTATATATATATTTATAGGTTTTACTGGTTTTGCTTCTCTATAGATCCCAGCCTAAGACAGCATTACAGACAGAAGCATCATGCTATCCCTCTGCAGCAAAGACCCGAAATACTAAGTGAAACAGGTGCAAATGTCAGTCAAATGAAGGAATTAAGAACTCGATCAAGCACCAAATGCAGTAAGAAACTGAACAGAGAAAGAGAAGAGCTATGGAGTGGAGGTCACGTACCAGCTAACATGACATGGGTTTGCCATCTTGGACTACAGGCACCAAGGAAAGCAGACAGGGAGTATGGGAAGGCAACTCCACAGAGATCCCAACAGGAGACAGCGCACCCAGTAACCATGGATATATGTTTTCCCACCACCCAGACTTGTTCGCTGTAAGAGGCCTCCGCCACTTTCCAACAGGCCAAGGTCATATAGATCCCAGCTCACTCCTGCCTAGATTCACCATCTTGGACCTCAGCCACCAAGGACTGTGAACAGGGAGTATGAGAAGGCAACTTCATGGAGCTCCTAACAGGAGACAGAGCACCCGGTAACCAGGAATACATGCTTTCCCACCCTCCATCCTTCTTCCCTCTACCCAGCCTCTGCTGCTTTCTAATGGGCCATGGTCACTCAGCTGCAGAGACACCAGCTTATTGATGCCCAGGACCCGACCCATCCCCACTGGATGGCCCATTCAGTGCCATTTTTTTGTTTGCTTATTTGTTTGTTTTTTGGCTTTTTTTTTAATGGTTTGCTTGTTTTTTATATATTGTTTTGGCTTTTTTTGTTTCTTCTCTCTCACTCCCTTCCTTTCTTTCCTTTCTCCCACCCAGCTAGCCTCCTGTGCCATCCCCTCCCCTTCTTCATGAGCTGTGATTTTTTGGTTTGTTTGCGTTGTTCTACTGTTTTTCTTTTTTCTTTTTGTTTCTTCTTGCTCTCCTTTCCTTTCTCCCACCCACCCAACACTGTGCACTGCCCTTGCTCCTTCTCAAGGGGCCATGCTACACTAATGGGCTAGAGAGTTACTGCACACAGCCTCATTGGGTCAGCAGCACCATCACCAACCAGCTCCCTCTGTGCATTTTATTTATTTATTTATTTATTTATTTATTTATTTTAACTTTTTGTTGTTGTTGTTTCTTCTCTCTCTCTTTCCTTTCCTTCTTTTCTTTCTGATACCTGCCTAGCCCTGTGTGCTACCCCATCCCCCTTCTCAGGCTGTGCTGAACTGCTCAGCTGGAGAGCCTCTGGCACACAGCCTCTCCAGGTCTACTTTGCCCCCACAGGCCAGCTCCCTCAGCACCATATTTTTTAAATTTTTCTTCATCTTTCCCCTTCTCCTTTTTCCTTCCCCCTCCCACAGAGTTCCTATGCTGTCTCTGCCCCTCCCTGATGGGCCATATCAGGCCACCTGGAAAGAAAATCATTAGCTCACTGCCACTGCAATTCTACCACGTCCTCAATGGCTGGCTCCCCCACAACCATATATTTTTCTTTTGTTATTGTTTTTATTTTATTATTTATTTATTTATTTATTCATTTACTTAGTTTGTTTATTGGTTTATTCTCTCTCTTTCCTCTCTTTCTGTTCTCCAGCCCACCTAGCCCTGTGCACTGCCCACACCCCTTCTAGACAGGTTGAGCCACACTGCTCAGATAGAGAGCCACTGGAACATGGCCTCTTGGAGTCTGCCCTGCCCCCACCCACCAAATCATACCATGCTGCCATTTTATTTACTTTTTTATTTTTCCTTTGGTTTCTCTCTTCTTTCTTTTCTTTAATCCACTCCCTCAGTTCTGCACATCACATCTTCTCCTTTCCCTCCTGCTTATCTACACCATGTGCAGAGCCCTGTGCTACTGAGCAGCACCATCATGGTCCCTCAGACCCCACCCTGCACTTCCCCCTGGCCCCACCTTGTTGGCTCCAGTTCATGCCCCAAACAACCCATCCGATGCCTCCATCCTGCTCAACCCTCCCTGCTGCACTGTAGCTGAGTGATCGGCCCTGCCCACCTGGAAAGGTGGTGAGAAGTATCTTGTCCACAGGTGAGCAACCAACAAAACACGCCAGGTCACCTGCCCAGAAATAACCAAATAAAAAAAGCACGATAAAACAATCAAACTACAATCACTAAACAAAGAAAATAAGTCCTGAATGCCCCAAAGACAGCAGACAATATCAAAAAACATGTAGAAAAATAGGAGAGGATGGCTCCAGAAAGTGACCAAAATAAAACACCAGATGACCTTCCGGTAGAAGAAAAGGCACTGGAACTACCTGATAGGGGATTCAAAACTCTAAATATTCAGGATTTTCCAACAGATGAAGGAAAATGCAGACAAAAATATGGAAAAAAAGACAAAATCATGTAAAATACGGACAAAATTAGGGAAAACACAGACAAAGCAATGGAACAATCCAGGAAAATAATACAAGAACAAAATGTAAAAACAATAAACAACTAGAAATCATACAAAAACAGCAATTAGAAATCAAAAAGATAAACAACAAGATTTCAGAAACGAACTGTGCAATAGAAGTTTTTAGGAGCAAATTTGAAACAATGGGACACAGGATCAGCAAAATTAAAGACACTTCTTTGGATACCTGTTTGTGTCAGGAAAAATCAGAGAAAAGAATGAATAAAAATGAAGAAATCCTGAGAACGATGTGGGATACAGCCAAGATCAAAATTTTGCATGTGAGCGGAGTTCCAGAATAAGAGGAGAAAACAGAAAACACAGAGAAGAAAATTGAAGACTTGCTGTCAGAAAACTTCACTAATATTATAAAAGACAAAAAATCCCAAACATCCAAGAAGCTTAACAAACCCCAGATAGGATAGACCTTAAAAGAAAATCACAGAGCCATATCATAATCACACTAGAGAAAACCAAAGGCAAAGAAAGAATCCTGAGATGAGTTTGAAAAAAATGAAAAGTCACATACAAAGGGAAACAATAATACTAAGCCCTGATTACTCAGCAGAAACCATGCAGGCAAGAAGGCAATTGGATGACATATATAAAACCTTGGAAGAAAAACAAAAACACAAAAAACTTTCAACCAAGAATAATATATCCTGCAAAACTCTCGCTCAAATATGATGGTGAAACTAGGACATTTCCAGATAAACAGAAATTAAGGAAATATTTAAAAACCAAACAAAACTTATAAGAATTATTGAAGGGAGTCCTTCAATTAGAGAACCAACAACATCAAACAACAACCTGAATCTAAGACATAAGACAGCATCAGCCAGATACCAACCTAGATAATGAACTTTCAAGGATAAAGTAAAAATAAAAAATTTACAACAGGTAACCAGAGAGGTCAATCTATAAATGACAGCAGCATCAGAACAATAAAAGGGGAATAAATGGTGTAGGTATAGAACTTTCAACTGGAGAGGAAGTCAAGGCGATATCAAGTAATAAAATACTGTTTCAAACTTAGACAGATAGAGGTAAATTTCAAGGTAACCACAAAGAAAGTTAACAAAACTACTCATCAAAATAAAGAAGAAAAACATGAAGTCTCAATAAACACAAAATCTACAAAAATGAAATAAGTAAAAAAAAAGTCAACATTGAAAAAAAAAAAAAAGCACCACAAAATGACAGCAATAAACTCAAACCTATCAATAATCATACTGAATGTAAATGGCTTAAATGTACCATAAAAAGACATTGACAGAATGGATAAAAAATAGGACCCATCAATATGCTGTCTACAAGAGACACTTCTTAGAAACAAAGAAATAAATATATTAAAAGTCAAAGGATAGAAAAAAATATGTATTAAGCAAACAACAACCAAACAAGAGTAGGAGTAGCAATACTGATCTTACATAAAATAAACTTTGGAACAAAATTGACCATAAAATACAAGGAAGGACATTATATAATGATTAAAGGGGCATTCTACAATGAAGATATAACTATAATAAATATCTTCACACCCAATGATAGGGTTCCAAAATACATAAAACAAACTCTAACAGCACTGTAAAGAGAAATTGACAGTTCTGCAGTAATAGTAGGAGACTTCAACACAACACTGTCGGTAAAGGACAGAACATCTAGAAAGAAACTCAGCAAAGATACAGAAGATCTAAAGGCCACAATCAGACAACTTGACCTCATAGACATATACAGAACACTCCACCCAAGAGCAGCGAAGTACACATTCTTTTCCAACATACATAAAAAGTTCTACAGAAGAGACCACATTTTAGACCATAAAGAGACCCTCAACAAAATCCAAAACATTGAGACAGTACAAAGCATCTCCTCTGATCACAGTGCTGTAAAAGTAGAAGTTAATAACAGGAAGAGTAAGGAAAAAAAAAAAATCAGATACATGGAAACTGAATAATACCTTGCTTAAAAACCACTGGGTAACAGAAGAAATCAAAGACAAAATCAAAAAATTTCTAGAATGAAACGAGAATTAAAACACATCATACCAAAACCTCTGAGACACAGCAAAGGCAGTGTTCAGAGGTTAGTTTATAGCAATAGATGCACACATCAAAAAAGAAGAAAGGGACAAAATCAAAACATTAGCTATACAACTTGAACAAGTAGGAAGAGAACAGCGGAAGAAGCCTACAGCCACCAGAAGAAAGGCAATAATAAAGATCAGAGCAGAAATAAATGAAATAGAGAACAGAAAAAGGATAAAATCAACAAAACCAAAAGCTGGTTCTTTGAAAGGATCAACAAAATCAACAAACCACAGGCCAAAATGACAAAAGAAAAACAAGAGAGGATGCAAATAACCCAAATAAGAAACAAAATGGAGTACATTACAAGAGACCCGACTGAATTATAAAGGATCATAACAGTACTATGAAAAACTATTCTCCAACAAATTTGAAAACCTAGAGGAAACGGACAAATTTCTAGAAACCCACTACATCCCTAAACTAACACAAACTGATGTTGGAAATCTGAACAGACCCATAAAAACAGAAGAGATTGAAAAGGTAATAAAAAAAATTCCCAACAACAACAAAAAAACCCTAGCCCAGATGGCTTCACTAGAGAATTCTACCAAATATTTAGAGAAGAGCTTGCACCAGTACTACTAAATCTATTTCAGAACATAGAATGGAAGCAACATTTCCGAATTCATTCTATGAAGCCAGTATAATCCTGATATGAAAACCAGGCAAAGACACCACAAAAAAGAAAATTACAGACCAATATGTCTCATGAATATAGATGCAAAAAATTCTCAACAAAATTCTAGCCAATAGAACTCAACGACATATAAAAAAAATACACCTCAACCAGGTTGGATTCATACCAGCTATGCAAGGATGGTTCGACATTAGAAAATCAATTAATGTAATCCACCACATGAATAAAAGAAAAGAATCACATGATCATCTCAATCAGCATAGAAGAGGCATTTGATAGACTCTAACACCTATGTGTGACAAAAAAATCTCAATAAAATAAGTATAGAAGGGAAATTCCTCAACATAATAAAGGGCATCTATACAAAAACAAAAGCCAACATCATTCTTACTGGAGAGAGGCTGAAAACATTCCCCCTGAGAACAGAAACAAGACAAGGATGCCCTTTATCACTACTCCTATTTAACATTGTGCTGGAAGTCCTAGCTAAAACAATAGGGCAAGAAAAAGAAATAAAGGGCATCCAGATTGGTAATTAAGAAGTAAAAATATCCCTATTTTCAGATAATATGGTACTATACATAGAGAACACAAAGGTCTCCACAAAAGCTACCGGAACTAATAGAAAGATTCAGCAGAGTAGCAGGATACAAGATGTTGTTGTTAGGTGCCATCAAGTTAGTTCTGACTCATAGTGACCCTATGACAACACAATGAAACACTGCCCAGTCCTGCGCCATCCTCACAATCGTTGTGATGCTTAAGCCCATTGTTGCAGCTACTGTGTCAATACATCTTGTTGAAGGTCTTCCTCTTTTTCGCTGACCAAGCACGATGTCCTTCTCCAGGGACTGATCCTTTCTGATAACATGTCTAAAGTATGTGAGATGCAGTCTTACCATCCTTGCTTCTAAGGAGCATTCTAGTTGTACTTCTTCCAAGACAGATTTGTTCGTTCTTTTGGCAGTCCATCGTATATTCAATATTCTTCTCCAACACCACAATTCAAAGGCGTCAATTCTTTTTTGGTCTTCCTTATTCTTTGTCCAGCTTTCCCATGCATATGAGAGGATTGAAAACAGCATGGTTTGGCTCAGGCACACCTTAATCTTCAAGGTGACGTCTTTGCTTTTCAACACTTTAAAGAGGTCTTTTGTAACAGATTTGCCCAATGCACTGCATCTTTTAAACATAAAAAATCAGTTGGATTCCTATACACCAATAAAGAGAACTACAAAAAGGACATCAGGAAAGCAATACCATTTACAATAGCCCCTAAGAAAATAAAATACTTAGGAATAAATCTAACCAGGGACATAAAGCACCTATACAAAGAAAACTACAAAACACTCCTGTAAGAAACCAATGAGACCTACATAAATGGAAAAATATATCATGCTCATCGTTGTGAAAGTGGCAATTCTACCCAAAGCAATCTACAAATACAGTGCAATCCCTATCCAAACACCAACAGCATTCTTTGACGAGTTGGAAAAACTAAATCATTTACTTTATATGTAAAGGGAAGGGACCCCGGATAAGTAAAGCACTACTGAAGAAAAAGAATAAAGTAAGAGGACTCGCACTACCTTACCTCAGAACCCATTATACAGTTATGGTAATCAAAACAGACTGGTACTGGTACAGTGACAGATGTATTGACTAATGGAACAGAATGGAGAACCCAGATGTAAATTCATCCACCTACTGTCACTTGATCTTTGACAAAGGCCCAAACTCTGTTAAATGGGGAAAAGACAGTCTCTTTAACAAATGGTGCTAGTAAAACCGGAAGTCCATCTGTAAAAAAATGAAGCAGAACCCATAACTCACACCATACACAAAAAACTAATTCAAAATGCATCAAAGACCTAAATATGAAACCAAAAACTATAAAGATCATAGAAGAAAAAAACAGGGTCAACCCTAGAGGCCCTAATACACGGCATAAACAGGATATAAACTGTACTAAGAATACTCAAACACCAAAGGACAGGCTAGATAACTGAGATCTTCTAAAAATTAAACAATTATGCTCATCAAAAGACTTCACCAAAAAAGAAAAAGGAGAATATACAGACTGGGAAGAAATTTTCGGCTATCACAAATCCTACAAAGTTCTAATCTCTAAAATCTAGGAAAATCCAACACCTCTACAATAAAAAGACAAATAATCCCGTTTAAAAATGGTCAAAGAATATGAATAGATACTTCACCAAAGTAAACATTCAGTTGTCTAACGGACATGAGGTAATGCTCCGAATCACTAGCCTTTAGAGAAATGCAAATCAAAACTACAATGAGATACTATCTCACCCCAACATTACTGGCAAGAAAAAAAAAAAAAACAGAAAATAATAAATGTTGGAGAGCCTGTGGGAGCTTGGAACTCTTATGCACTGCTGGTGGTAATGTAAAATGGTGCAATCATTTTGGAAAATGATATGTCACTTCTTTTAAAAGCTAGAAATAGAAATACCATACAGCCCAGGAATCCCATTCCTAGATATATATCCTAGAGAAATAAGAGCCCTCACACGAATAGACATGCAAATCCATGTTCATTGCAGCATTATTCACAATAGCAAAAAGATGGAAACAACCTTAGTGTCTATCAACAGACGAATGGATAAACAAACTGTGGTACATACACACAATGGAAAACAACCCAACAATAAAGAACAACGATGAATCTGTGAAATATCTCACAGCAATGATTAATCTGGACGGCATTATGTTGAGTGTAATAAGTCAATCACAAAAGGACAAATGTTGTATGAGACCACTATGATAAAAACTCATGAAAGGATTTACAGGCAGAAAGAAAATAATCTTTGATGGTTACAAGGGAGAGGAGGAGGTGTGGGTAGGCAAAAACACTAACTAGACTATAGACAAGTGATAACTTTGGTGAAGGGTAAGACAATACACAATATTGGGGAAGTCATAACAACTTGACCAAGGCAAGGTCATAGAAGCTTTATAGACACATCCAAACTACCTGAGGGACCTAATCACTGGGCTGAGGGCTGGAGACCATGGTCCTGGTGGCCATCTAGCTCAACTGGCATAGCATAGTTTATAAAGAAAATGTTCTACATCCTACTTTGGTGAGTAGCAATGGGATCTTAAAATCTTGTGAGCCGCCATCTAAGATACTCCACTTGTTCCACCCCGTCTGGAGCAAGGAAGAAGGAAGAAAACCAAAGATACAAGGGAAAGATTAATCCAAAGGACTAATCAACCACAACCACCACAGCTTCCACCAGACTGAGTCCAACACAACTAGATGGAGCCTGGCTACCACTACCGACTGCTCTGACAGGGATCACAATAGAGGGTCCCGGATAGAGCTGGAAAAAATTGTAGAATAAAATTCTCACTCACAAAAAAAGACCAGACTTACTGGTCTGACAGAGACTGGAGAAACCCCAAGAGTATGGCCCCTGGACACCCTTTTAACTCAGTACTGAAGTCACTCCAGAGATTCACCCTTCAGCCAAAGATTATGTTGAGGGTCTTCTTTTTCACTGACCAAGTATGATGTCCTTCTCCAGGGACTGATCCCTCCTGATAACGTGTCCAAAGTATGTGAGACGTATTCTTACCCTGCTTGCTTCTAAGGAACACTCTGGTTCTACTTTTTCCAAGACACATTTGTTCATTCTTTTGGCAGTCCATGGTATATTCAGTATTCTTCTTCAACACCACTATTCAAAGGCATCAATTCTTTGATCTTCCTTATTCATTGTCCAGCTTTCCCATGCATATGAGGAGATTGAAAATAGCATGGCTTGGGTCAGGAGCACTTAGTCTTCAAGGTGACATCTTTGCTTTTTCAACACTTCAAAGAGGTCTTTTGCAGCAGATTTGCCCAATGCAATGTGTCGTTTGATTTCTTGACTGCTGCTTCCATGGGTGTTGATTGTGGATCCAAGTAAAATGAAATCCTTGACAACTTCAATCTTTTCTCGGTTTGTCATGTTACTTACTGGTCCAGTTGTGAGGATTTTTGTTTTCTTTATGTTGAGGTGTAATCCATACTGAAGGCTGTGGTCTTTTATCTTCATCAGTAAGTGTTTCAAATCCTCTTCATTTTCAGCAAGGTTGTGTCATCTGCATATTGCAGGTTATTAATGAGTCTTCCTCCAATCTTGATGCCCTGTTCTTCTTCATATACTCCAGCTTCTCAGATTATTTGCTCAGCATACAGATTGAATAGGTATGGTGAAAGGATACAACTCTGATGCACACCTTTCCTGACTTTAAACCACACAGTATTCCCTTGTTCTGCTTGAATGACTGCCTGTTGGTTTATGTACAGGCTCCTCATGAGCACAATTAAGTGTTCTGGAATTCCCATTCTTTGCAATGTTGTCCATAATTTGTTATAATCTACACAGCCTTTTCATATTCAATAAAACATAGGTAAACATCTTTTTAGTATTCTCTGCTTTCATTCATGATCCATTTGACATCAGCAATGATATCCCTGGTTTCACGTCCTCTCCTGAATCCAGCTTGAATTTCTGGAAGTTCCCTGTTGGTATGCTGCTGCAGCCACTCTTGAATTAAAATAATTAGGGGCTTCCTATTTTGTCTATTATTTTACTTCCAATTCTACTTTCACTCAGAAATACAGAGAAATCCTTAATCAAAAGTGTTTGGTTAAACAGACAGCCAAATTAAAAGTATGATCACTTAAATTTGTTTCCTTTCTGTATTATATTCCTGTCTCCTATTTCTTGTTTTCCTGGTCTTGACTTTCTAGTCTGGGGTATAGGCCAGTTATCCTGCCCCTTCTCAATACTCTGTATCATACCCTGTTTTGTCATTGGCCCTTCCCATAGAAACATATCCTGTGCTCAGATTTTGACGTCATGTAAACAGTAATCAATACTTGATTTTAGTAATTTTTTTAATTAAATCACAGAAATTGCACATAAAGGAAAGAAACTTATCAGAGGTACAGATATTCATGAATTAAAGGTGATTTTTAGGAAATTTAGGGTCAAGAGAAGTGATTAGGAAAAAAGATGTGAATATGAAAATAATCAAGTAAAATATATTTTGGATTGTCCCTTGAAAAGTAAAAGTGCCTAATACATTCGCTCTAAGTTATAGTGATAGTATATAGAGACTATTTGATGCTCATTAAGTATTATTACACAATCATTCAATAAGAAGTTAAAATATACAATAGTGACAAAAAATATGATAATTGATGGAGAGGACATTTATTTCCTTATTAATTCATTTTCTTCTTTGTCCTTGTGGTTGTCTTAGTGTGTTTCTGTTGGAACATAGGTGACAGAGAGTGCCAGAGGATGGATTGTATGCTCACCACCCCCACTACAGAGAGCACAAGGAATGAGACTATAACAAGCTCTAATGGCATGGCTGGGAACCAACTATGGCAATTTTTTTTTTTTTTTTTTTTGCAATTCCTGATGTGTTTAGGGAGAAAAAGCAAAGGAGTAGCCTCTCCCCCTCTTTTGTTTTGGATCATAGCAAGTTTATTCTTTATGCACATTTAGCCTTGATAATAAGATAGAACCAAGATTAGATGTTGTGGACAAAATAATAAAAGTGATTTGACATTAAGTGATATGAGACCTACATGCATAGAACATTAAGTTCCTAATTTTTGGCTACCAAAAAGAAGAATAATAGCTAGTGTAGCTTGTTATTCACAATTGAGAACCTAATATTTTGTCCAAATATCATAGTTGGAAATAAAGTCAAGTGCTCTGTGAAGATAAATTGTCAAATGTTAGTAAAAATGTAAATGAAAGACCTTAGAAAACCAATCTTACTAAAATGGATTTTAATCTGGTTCTGATGGAGGTTATTATTTGAATGGGCATTGAACTCTGAGATTAGTTCTCATGTGAAATCAAATAAATATGTTTCCTTATTCAATCAGATGATATGCAATTTTAACAGTAACCGCATGGCTGTATAATAGAGGCAATAAATGACTATCTTTTTGACATTAAAAAATACTTTGAAAATTTCATTATATATAATTATTCTGTTGTGGTTTACATCTTGATGTTAAAGCACTAACTTTTTTTGACAAAAGGTTCATGATTGATTGTCAATAAGACAGGTTCCCATGAGCACTATATTTTCTACTTTCTACATCTCTGTGTAGCTTAATATGGAAAAAGTAAGAGATACCAGATAAATCATATCATTTAATATATTTGGAATGCATGCCCACTCAGGATACCATTTAAACATAGAGTCCTCATTTTCCCAGCAAGCCTCAAGTATACTTTCCACCTGCCCAAGTTGTTAAAAGTCCTTGAGATCAGGAATGATGACTTTTATTTTTTCTCTAGTCTCCAAATCATCTGGTACAATGGGTATTGCCTAGAAAGTATTTGGTAAATATCCTGGGACTCAAAAAACCATACTGAAGCACAGAAAAACAAAAAATAAAACATAAATTACAAAAGAGAGAATAAAAGACAGGAGATATAGCAAGAAGGTCAAACACAATGTGATTGCAGTCTTAGAAGGAAAGGAAATGGAAAAAGTAGACAGAAGTGATATTTGAATAGGTGTTGTTATTGTTGTTAGGTGCCATTTAGTCAGTTCCAACTCATCGACCCTATGTACAACAGAAGGAAATACTGCCTGGTCCTGCACCATCCTCACAATCATTGTTATGCTTGAGACCATTGTTGCAGCCACTGTGTCAATTCATCTCATTGAGGATCTTCCTCTTTTTTGCTGTCCCTCTACTTTACTAAGCATGATGTCCTTTTCCAGGGACTGCCCACTCCTGATGACTTGTCCAAAGTACATGAGACAAAGTCTTGCCATCCTTGCTTCTAAGGAGCATTCTGGCTGCACTTCTTCCAAGAAATATTTGTTTATTCTTCTGGAAGTCCATAGTAAATTCAATATTCTTAGCTAATATCATAATCCAAAGGCATCAATTCTTCTTCAGACTTCTTTATTCATTGTCCAGATTTTGCATGAATATGAGGCAAATGAAAATACCATGGCTTGGGTCATGCGCACCTTAGTCCTAAAAGTGACATCTTTGCTTTTTAATACATTAAAGAGATCTTTTGCAGCAGATTTACCCGATGCGATACATCCTTTGATTTCTTGACTGATGCTTCCATGGGAGCTGATTGTAGATCCAAGTAAAATAAAATCCTTGACTACTTCAATCTTTTCTCCATGTATCATGATATTGCTCATTGGTCCAGTTGTGAGGATTTTTGTTTTGTTTATGCTGAAGTGTAATCCATACTGAAGGCTGTAGTCTTTGATCTTCATCAGTAAGTGCTTAAGTCCTCTTCACTTTCTGGAAGCAAGTTTGTGCCATCTGCATATTGCAGATTGTTAATGAGTCTTCTTCCAATCCTAACAGGTAATGCTTGAAAATTTTCCAAAATAATGACAGACATCAAGCCATAGATTCATGAATCCCTACAGATCTCAAGCAGCTATCTAGACACTATCTACACACTACATGAAATCAACCAAAACCAAACCCTTTGCCATCAAGTTCATTCCAACTCATAACAACCCTATAGGACAGAGTAGAACTGCCCCTTAGGGTTTTCAAGGAGTGGCTGATGGATTTTAACTGCCAACCTTTTGGTTAGCAACTGAGCTCTTAACTACTGCATCATCAGAGCTCCACACACTATATAGGCACATTATAATGTAACTTCTGAAAACCAAAGAGTAAAATCTTAAAAACAGTCAAAGGAAGAAAATTATTTTCAAAGAGAGATGCATTATACTTAAAGCTAACCTTCAACACAAGCAATAGAAACTATGAGACATTGTAATGTCATTTTCACAAAGTGTAGAAAGAAATGAAGGTGAGAGAAAGAAATTTTAATACAATAAAAAACTCAGAAAACTTGTCAATAGGAGAATTGCACTGAAGTAAACATCAAGGATGGAGCCCTGGTGACGTAGTGGTTAAGAGTCTGGCTGCTAACCAAAAGGTTGGCAGTTCAAATCCATCAGCTGCTCCATGGAAATCCTATGGGGCAGTTCTACTCTGTCCTATCAGGTCACTGTGAGTTGGAACCCACACGACAGTAGCTAACAACAACAGCAACAAAACTTCAAGGGTGTTCTTCTGGGAAAAGTAACATGAATGTAATGGAGAGGATAAATATGTAGATAAATTGAAGATAAAATTGATTACATAAATATATATATATACTGTACAATATATATGTGTGTGTGTATATATATATATATATAATGGGATTTTTCTTTGAACCATCTTGTTTGGAAATGTATTGCTTAATTTAAAAACTTTGAAGATTTTCCAGTTAACTTACTGATATTATTTTCTAATGATCTGTATGATCTCAACTATTTGAAATGCATTGAGATGCACTTAAAAGCCATTTATATGTTCAATTCTTGGCAAATATTACATGTATCTTTGAAAACCATGTTCATTCTGCAGTTTTTGAGATGCAATGTTTCATATACGTCAAGTAGGTTAACTTTGTTAATGATATTGTTTAAATTTCCATATCCTTACTTAGTTTTATCTGCTTATTCTATCGGTTATTATGAGAGATATATTAAAATGTCTCATTATGTTTGTGGAATTTTCTGTTGCTTCTTTTGATTCTGTACAAATTTGATTTTTATACTCTGAGATTAGGTTGTTAGGTACATACAAATTTAGAATTGTTTTGTATCTCTAATGGAATGAATTGTTTACCATTATAAAACATAATTTTTATCTCTAACATTTTGCCCTAAGGTCCACCTTGTCTGATATTAATGTTGCATTCTTCTGGTTAGTATTTGTATGGTAAATATTTTTTCATCTGTTCTTTTTACCCTTTCAATATCTTCTTCATAGACCAGAACTTAAAATGCATTAACTTTACTTAACTACTTTCCCCAAATTTTATACTGCTGTGGCTGTTGAAAACATTCCCTCTCAGATTGGGAATAAAACAAAGATGATTGATTGTAAAAAGCAAAAAAGCAAGAAATAACTAAAAAGAATGAGAATTTAAAAAGAAGAAATAAAGTCTTCATTATTCAAGTACTGTATAATTGTAGAGATAAAAAGGAATCCTCAATTATCTATAAATAATTAGTATTAAGAAGTGAGTTTTTGGATATATATATACATAATATATATATAATATATATATATAAATGTAAAAGTTAATTGTATTTCTGTAAACTAGCAATAAACAGAAAGTGGAATTTTAAAATATTCAATTTTCAGTCATGTAAAATTTATTAAATGCCTAGTAATAAATCTCCTCAAAACTATGCAAGTTCTTTATACCTTAAAACCAATCAGACAATATACAGATAAATTAAAGAAAAATACCTAAAGAAATTGAAGGGTATATTATATTCATGGATAGGAAAACTCAATATTGTTAATATGTCAATTCTATCAAAAATCTAGCTTTAAAATGTGGTATCTGACAAGCTGATTTTAAAATTTTATAGAATTATAAAGGGTCAAGTAGACCCATTGCACTTTTGAAGAAGAATAAATTGGGAGGTGTACTCAAGAAAGTGTTAAGACTTATTGCAAAGCTATAGTCATTTAAAAAGTGTGGTATTGGAGCCATGACACAGAAATGGACCAATGGAACAGAATAGAGTCCATAAACAGACCCACACATACACTGACAGTTGTATGAAACCAGACACTCTAGAACAGTGGGAGAAATAACATTTTTTCCCAATAAATGGTGCTCTATCAAATGGGTACTCATATTTAAAAGCAGTAAAGTTTGATACACATATTACAGTATTTTTTAAAAATACAGGTGTAGAGAGGATCTGCATATTAAAGAATATTAAGAGGCAACAATAGATCTTCCAGATTGTCATAGAAAAGTATATTATTAAGACCACCAAGAAGGAAAATATATTTTAAAAAGATTATTCTAAAGTTCTAACAGTAGAGAAGAAGTTTGATTTATTGGACTACAGTAATATTAAGAACTTTTGTTCATTAACAAACAACATCAAGAGGGTGAAAAGACAAGCAACAGAATAGGAAAAGATATTTGCAATACGTATAACTGACTAAAGACTGACCTACAAGCAGTAGAGCCTTCAGGATAATTAAGGAAGGTCTTAGAAATTCATGAGAAAACAGGAGGATAGCCTAAAGGAAAAATGAGCAAGAGACTTGAATAGATATTTTGTAAAGAAACGGCCTCAAAGGCCATATATGCTAGGGCTTCCTTTTACCTTTCTGGCATTTTCTCCTACTGATCCTCCATTTGCTCCAGCCATGCTGGTCCCTTGCTGTTCCTTGAACCCAGCCAGCATGCCACTGCCTCAAAGCCTTTTCACCTTCTGTTCTCTTCTTCCTTTCCTTTCCATCCCCATCCCTTCTCTTTCTTTTCCTTCCATCACCACCCAGTCTGAAATAGGACTTCCTTATTACCCTCTATCCTTTTTATCCTTCTTTTTTCTCTTATCACTTATAACTTTACAGCTATTTGTTTAACTCTCCTGCCCCATTATTATCTACAGTGTATACTACATGAAGGCAAAGACTTTGTTTTGTACACTGCTGTATTCTCAGCACTTACAACATCAACTGACTGGTTTTTGACACTTCATAAATATTAGTTGACTAAATAAAAGGGAAACTGAGAGGAGGCAAAATATTTTTTGAGGGGAGAGGCTAGAAATCACAATTTAGCTTTTACTATTTTAAGTTAGAGATAACTATTAGTCACCAGGTAGTGATGACAAGTAGGCAGCTAGAAATTAAATTCTGATATTTAGAGGAAAAGCAGGTTCAAGTATAAACAAGGATCATATAAAACCCATATCATATTGTGATGGTTAACATTATGTGTCAATTTGGCTAGGCCATGATTGGAATTATCCTCCATTTTGTGATCTGATGTATTATCCTCCATTTTGTGATATTATGTAATTATCCTCCATTTTATGTGATGGAAATCCTAACCTCTATGTTACTGAGGGAAGATTAGTGTAGGATGTATCATGAGTCACACCCTTCCAAGTCACACCCTTACTCAAGTCATACCCTTACTCAAGTCACACTCTTATCCAAGTATATGATGAGAGGGGAGTTTCCACAGGGGTTATGACTTGCATCCAATATATATGGATGCTCTGGCAAAGCTCTCCCTTGATCTGGATCCCACATCCAGCTTGTCTTCATCTGACCTCCAGTTTTTGGGAGTTGAGCCAGCGACCTGCCATCTGATCTGCTGATTTTGCATTCATCAGCCCCTGTAACCACATGAGTCAGGAGAAGCATCTAGCCTGATGCCTGATCCACGGATTTGGAACTTGCCAGCCTCCACAACTGCATGAGACATTTTCTTGAGATAAATATATATATATATATATATATATGTATATATACACATTTCACTGGTTTTACTTCTCTAGAGAACCCAGTCTAAGATACATATATTAAGAGAATAGGAGAGGCAGAACTCAAACTACATAAATCATATATGTGATATCTGTACCTGTCATAACTAATTTGGATATTATGCAATATTCATTACTGATTATAGATTTTCATCCTATTAATCATCATCAATCTTGACCAAATCTACAAAGATGATATAAAATCTTTTTGCACTCAATAGTATAGCATTTACATTTTAAAGTAATTCTATTATTAAACAAAATTCTCTAGAAAAAAAAAATCTTAGTAAAAGCTCAAGCTTAATTACATTGGGAAATTTTTAATATACCCATATCAGGAATTTATAGATAGAAATAAATACATTTGATGAAAATATTTTAATAGAAAAAACAATAATCTTGTTTAAATATACATTTATAAAGAAGTCACTTTGTAATGAGAAAAATGTGTCTTCTTATAAAATTTGCATGCAAAGTGTATTTCAACAGTGTAAAAGGTGAATATGTTATATGTCACATTCTCAAATATTAATATAAATAATTAGAAATAAACAAAAATAAGAATGCAACTTGTTTTGAAGTTTTCAGTACTATGGAAAACTAAACATAAAATAAATAATCAAAAACAATCTGAATACAAACCATTTAGAAATGCTTGATGAAATATGTACAAAATTATTTTAGATTCAGATTTGACCTCATAAAGAGTAAGGAAATATCTTGTGACACAAACAAACAAAGAGGATATTAAAAACAATCTTAAATCTTTGTCTGCACAAGGGTCTTTACTAATCCCAAAAAAAGAGGCTTAGGTTTTATAGATCCCTTAGGAACAGAAAATAGTAGGGTCTTAGGCTCAGAGAAATATTGGGTAGGAACTGAGAATCTCTACTTTAAGAGATGAATGAAGTCATTTATATTAAAAACTCACTCCCCGTACTGCCCCACACATACACATAAACTCAGGCATGTTGAACAGTTACACTTTCATTTAAAGAGTTGAACAGAAAAAGTAGAATCAAACTAAAAACCATTTAGAAGGGTTATACCCTCAATGCAAGCCACAAAGAATTTCCATATACAAACATAAGTTTGAATTGAAAAATACCAAACAAGGAAATAAGCTGCCATGACAAAGATTCAGCAGGGAAAATTTTTAATAAGTATCAAAATTTGACTTCCAGAAAATCTGGACAGTTGTATTATCAGAGATAGTACAATATGTATATTTAAAATATTTAAATAAATAAAGGTTGTTGTTGGTTGTCTTCAAGTTGATTCTGACTCATGGTAATCCTATGCATGTAGAGTAGAACTGCTCCACAGGGTTTTCAGGGCTATGTAGATCTTTCACAAGCAGATAGCCATGCCTGTCTCCTGAAGTTCCTCTGGGTGGATTTGAACTGCCAACCTTTTGGCTAGTGGTCAAGCACTTAATCATTTGTATCACCCAGGGACTCCCATAATGGAATTTAAAACACAAGAATGGAATACCATATTATCAGAAAAGGCCAGTAAACTTTATACATATAAAATTTCTAGAAGAAATAAATGAAGTAATTTATATCAAAAACTCGGTCATTGGATTTGAGAACAGATTAGACGCAGATGAAGAAAAATAAGCAAACAAAAAACTGGAGAAATTATCTAGCATAAACCCTACAAAGGGAAAAAAATGGAGAATGTGAAAGAAAAGTTAAGATACATTCAAGAGAGATAAGAGGAAACCAACAAAAATTCAAATAGAAGTTCTAGAGAGAATAAATAAAGAGAATGATAACAAGATAATACTCAAAGAGATCAAATAGAATATTCCAGAGTTGATAACATGGACCTTCAGTTTTAGGAGACAAGACAAATTCCAAGTAAGAAAATATTAAATATTTATTCCAATCGTAGACTTCAACAACAATAGCAGCCAGAGAAGAACAGCACTTCAAAGAAGAAAAAATTACCTAGATTTGTTCACTCACTAAAATGATCAGTATAATATGGCTTCAAATCAAAGACATCTTAGACTAATAAAAATGATTTACTAACAGGTCTCCCTGAGTGGAAGTTCAAAAGCATGCACTTCAGGAAAAAGACGAATTCAGAATGAAGGATTAAGATTCAAAAAAGTCAGGTAAAAAAACAAAACAAAACTGGTAAACCTATAAGTACATTTATTTTATGCTGACTACATCAATACTTTGGAGAATAAAAATAAGGTAGACCTAAAATACTGACCAAACAACATGGAAGAAGGAAGTTCGATCTGATTGTCACGATGGCTAGAAAACAAATCCAGGTAAATATTATTTAAAAGAGATACACTAAAATAAGGATGCAGAAAAGTTAACATTACTAGAAAAATAAACCAAGCAAATACTAACTAAAAGAGAGTAGATAAATCTATAATACTCTCTGATAAACTATACTGAAAGCAAAAACCATTATTAAGGATAGAATCACTGTAGGATAAAAGATACAATTAAACAGGAAGATAAACCAATTTAAAATAATAATTTACTCTCAGTTGACTAGCTTTAAAAGACATAAGGCAAAATACTGACAGACTTATAGGAAGAAATTGACAAAAACAACATCATAGTGGGAAAATTTAGCCATCTCAGTAATTGATAGATCAAACAGACGATAATTACAAGGCAATAAAATACTTGAACAGCATAAGTAGCAAGCTAGAACCTTGCTCCTAGCAACAAAGAATACACATTTTTTTCCTAAATTTCACATAAATTAAGAAACGTTGACCACAGATTAGCCCATGAACTAAGTCTCCACAAATTTATAATCCTCATCATATCGAACAGAACGCATTTGACCACAACAATTACATTAGAATTTAACAACAAAATAAACAAAAAAAACCTATCCTTTAGTGGGGGAAAAAACAAAACTTCTAAGTGACTCATGAATCAAAGTCTAATTAATAATCGAAATTAGTGAATATTTAGGACTAAAGAGTAATAAAAATACCACATATGCAGATTTATGGAATGTGGTTGTTAGATGTTGTCGAGTTGACTCTGACTCATAGAAATCTTATGCATAACACAAGAAAATACTGCCACACTCAAAAATCATTGCTATAGTTTGAGCCCATTGTTGCAGCCACTGTGTCAATCCATCTTACTGAGGGTTTCCCTCTTCCCTGCTGATCCTCTACCAAGCATCACGTCCTTCTCCAGAGACTAGTCTTTCTTGATGAAGTGTCCAAAGTAAGCAAGATGATATCTCACCACCCTTGCTTCTAAGGAGCGTTCTGACTGTACTTCCTCCAGGACAGAGTTGTTCATTCTTCTGGTGTACTCAATAGTCTTTGCCAACACCACAATTCGAATGTGTCAGTCCTTCTTCAGCCTTCCTTATTCATTGTCCGGCTTTCACATGCATATGAGGCAATAGAAAAGACCATGGCTTGGTTCAGGCTCACCTTAGTTATCATAGAAACATCTTTGCTTTTTAACAATTTAAAGAAGTCTTTTGCTGCAGATTTGCCCAATGCAATTGTTCGTTTGATTTCTTGACTGCTGATTTCATGGAAGTTAATTGTTAATACAAGAAGAATCAAATCCTTAACAACTTCAGTTTCTTTGTCATTTATCATGATGTTGCTTATTGGTCCAGTTGTAAGGATTTTCATTTTCTTTATATTCAGATGTAATCCCTACTGAAGGCTGTAGTCTTTGACCTTTATCAGTAAGTGCTTCAAGTTATCTCCACTTTTGGCAAAAACATTGTGTCATCTGCATATCTCAGATTGTTAATGATGTTACCTCCAATCCTGATGCAGTGTTCTTCTTCATATAGCCCAACTTCTCAGATTATTTGTTTAGCATATAGATTAAATAAATTGTACGCAGAAGGAAATTTATATGATTAACTGCTTATCTTAGAAAAAAAATTGTTAAAAATTAATAATTAAATTGTCCATCAGGAGGATTGAAAATAAGGTTAACAGAATAAATCAAAACAAAACAAATCCAAAAAACAAAACTAGAAGTCAGGGAATAGTAAAGAAATAGAAGAAATTATTGAAATGCATAATAGAAAGAATCTATAAAGCAAAAAGTTGTTGAAATACTAGCAAAATGGAAAACATTTTTGGCAAGACTGATTCAACAGAAAAAGAGAAACAGCATAACTAACATTAGTAATGAAAATAGAACATGACCCTAGATGCAACAGAGTTAAAAATAATAAAATAAAATTATGAACAACTTCATGCCACAAAATTTGAAGTCTTAGAGAGAAATTATGGATGATTTCTTAGGAAGATAAATCTATCAAAAAGGAATTGGGAGGCATTAGCAAACCTGAAATGATTTACAACTAACAACAAAATTCCATATACAGTTACAAGACTACTCACAAACACACAAACCTCAAACACTGAAAAATCAGAAGATTCTAACTCTTCCAGAGAACAGAAAAAAATGAAAAACATTTTAACTTATTTAATAGACCCAGTGTAACTTTCACACAAAGTCTTAAAAAATCTGTAACATAAATGATAATCACAGACCAATCTCACTCATGGACATAGATGCAAAAATCTTATATAAATATCAGCAAGGTAAAATCAGCATGATTATCATTAAAATGAATATTATGTCCAAGTTGTTCTGAGCCTAATAATGCTAGCATGGTTTCCCATTAGAAAATCTACTTAAGTAACAATTCACCACAATACGACATTATTAATAAAAATCATATGATTATATCAATAGATGAAGAAAAATCATTTTAAAATATTCATGAGGTTAGGAACTAAAAGAAACTTCTTATGCTAATAGTGGTGTTCTAGAAAATCTTTAAATGCAACATCATGACTAAGGGAGAAACGTTAGGAACTATCCCGGAATAAGACCCCTTGTGGCACAGTGGTTAAGCGCTCTGCTGCTGACTGAAAAGGACTGCTGGTTTGAATCCACCAGAGGCTCCGCGGGAGAAAGATGTGGCAGTCTGCTTCTGTAAAGATTACCGGTTGCGGTCCAGTAGATTCTGACTCTTAGTGACCCCATAAAGATTACAGCAGATTACAGGGGCTGTTCTACTCTGTCTTGTAGGGTCACTGTGAATCAGAATTGACTCGATGGCACACAACAACAACAACAACATCCCAGAATATCTGCTATGACCAGTTCTACTCAAGTTATAACCAGTGTGGTAAGATGCAAAAAAAGAGAAAAAGAAGTATTAGAAGTGAAAAGAAATAAAATTGTCATTATTCTGAAGTCTGATTATTTACAATTTAAAAGAATGTATAAAAAAATTTTGTAATTAACATAAGGGTGAAGCAAAACTGATATAGCAAGAATAGTTTGCATTCTTAAACACTAGAACAAAATTTTGGAAAATTTAATCTGTATAAAGAGGGCTTTTCTAATAGCAATAAAAGCATCAAGGAATAAAGTTAACAAAATATGCATAAGGCCATTATGGAGAAAAGTATAAAATGTTATTGAAATCCACTTTAGAAGACCTAAATGCGTATACAGCTTTAGCAAAATGATAAAGGCTATCAATTCTGTATTGCTTATTATGCTACAGACACAGTTCAAATTCTTACTACATATTAGTCCATATAATGTTCACAACAACCACACGAAGTAGGCTTTATTATTGTCTATATTTTATGAATAAGACAATGGAGGTTA
This sequence comes from Dugong dugon, assembly GCA_030035585.1. Taxonomy (NCBI): domain Eukaryota; kingdom Metazoa; phylum Chordata; class Mammalia; order Sirenia; family Dugongidae; genus Dugong; species Dugong dugon. The sequence goes on along the minus strand of CM057480.1, from coordinate 47,225,913 downwards.
AGTGACTCTCCATTTGTTATATAGGTAATTGGTGGGGGTTGTAGGTTTAATCAGCAGACTGTCTCTAGAACTTAAGTGCTTAAACACTACATAATATTACCTTATCAATGTTTACAAGTAGGAACACGCAACATACTAAACAAGCCAGTTTCCCCATATTAGACAACAAATTTAAAGCAGTTAAAAATACAGTTTGTCATGAAACTTAAGTAAACTTTCAAAGGTATACACATTACGCACAGAGTTAAGAATAATTTTGATATAGAAGACCAAAGTAGAAGGACTTGCCTTTTATATCATTAAGATTTATTAAAAATATTAATGAAGACATGGCATTATTGATGCAGCGATAGGGAAGTAGACCCATGGAAAATATTAGAAACCTCAGAAACAGACCTACACTTATGCAAAACTATGATATATGATAGAGGTGACAGTGCAGACCAGTGGGAAAGAAGAGTATATTTAGCAAATGATGATAGGATAAAAATAAAAATGGATGCCTATCTCACATCCTATTTGGCAATCATTTCAAATTTGAATGGGAAAAGCAAACTCTAAAGTTTCATATAAAAAGAAAAATGTCAGTATGATTCAAAGTGGGGCAGAGTTTCTTTCAAAAAAGAAAAAGTCCAAAACCATAAAAGGAAAATCTACTGCTTTTTTTTTAAAAAACTCATGCCACTATTTAAAGTGGTAGACAACTCATATTCTGGGAGAAGATATTTGTAAACATATAACAAAGAATTCATGTTATACATCTATCATCTATCAATCTGTCATTTGTATAAAAATTAAAAACAAAAAACCAAACAACTCAGCAAATAAAGCCTTAAGTATGTATACAGGGAATTCACAGATAAGGAAATAAGGATCATCAATGAGCCCATAAAAAGATCCTTTCTAGTAATTACTAATGATTACACATGGTAACAAGGACAAATGAACACAAATGAAAAAAATACAATGCTTTGAGTGTTTTTGAAGTAGTAAGAAAAAAAGAAAAATGATTCAAATGGTTAATAGGAGAAGAGATAAATGTGTTATAATCACTGAGTGCAATTAATGTACAGAGAAAAGCTGAAGGACAGCTGTACGATCTCACAAAAACAATGTTACCAAAAAAAAAAGTAAATAGCAGAAGAATACATATAAATAAATAAAACTATAGAATTAAAAATGCAAACATTTTATATTTCAAACCTGGAAACTAATTAAACCATGCACAGTTATACTCAGAAAAAAGATTAGCTGTAAATATTATTATTAAAATAAAAAGACAAAATATAAATTATCTCAGTATTTCAATTAAGAAATTGTGAAATAAGCAACAACATAGACAAAAAATGAAATGAGAAGAATTAAAGATGTTTTATAAATATACAATTAGAAATTTATGTAAAGAAACAAACAAAAATACAAAAAAGTTATGCTCCATAAAATAAAAATAAGACAGCTAAACTTCTGAAAACTGGATAAAAAAAAAAAATTAAAGATATTCAATATTCAGAATGCAAGGATATGATTACAGATATTAAACAGATTAAGTAAAAATATCAGACATGATTGAGTGCCACTACATATTTGAAAATCTAGAGAAAATTATGTCTTAGTAAAACAAAAACTGTCAAAATTTATGTAAGATAAATAGAAAACCTGAAGAGACTAAAAACTACAGAAGGAGATAGAAAAGTAATTTCAAAATCCAGCAAACCCAGAAGATTTTACATATGTATTTATACAACATCTAAAACAAAGTTTCCCAATAGTGTACAGTAGCAAACTGGTACATATAGATTAACATTTCTCTTATGTTGATTATATCTACCAATATTTACTATCTTAGAAATTTAAAAATAAAACTTTTATTGTTTTGTTTATATATAAAAATAAAAATGCATTACATGTTAATATAATACATATCTAATTTTAATGAAAAATATTTATATTTTCCAAATAAAACAAGTAGTAAGAACAGTGCCATTGTTATACATTAAAAAAAAAAAAATTCTTACCCTCTGTTTTAACAGAAGAAAAACTGATTATCTTATATGTTTTTCTATTCAATCTGTTACAATATGGTGTTTAGATTGAAATGCAAGAATTTCCTCTCACACAGATATGCAGTTGAGAAAGTGTGGTTATTTTGATACATTTTCTCCAGATAACTGGGGATAATTTTTGTGACTATACCAACATTGGATAGGTGGGATTTCCTTTAAAGTTAGATTCAGGGACATCCCAGTTAATTTGCCTAATAATGTATTTATGGCTTCTGTTCTATCACCTAGGTCATTGCATGGTGCCTGGGGACTTAAAATCTTGCAAGTGGCCATCCAAGGCATAACAACTGGTCTCTATTCACCTGGAGCAACAGAAGAAGAAGGAGACTCAGGAATAGGAGGAGGATATGGAATGTGTGCGTAATTACCTCCATGAACAACTGTCACATTTGCCAAGAGACCAGAAGAACTGGATGGTGCCTGGCTACCATTACTGAACATTTTGATTAAGGATTCTATAGAGGAATCCTAATCAAAAGGGGGAAACTTCAGAACAGAATTTCAAATTCTCATGGACTCCAGACTTTCTGGAGCCATGGAGGCTGGATGAACCATTGAAACTATTGCCCTGGATGATCTTTAAACCTTAAACCAAAAATATTCCCTGAAATCTTCTTAAAATCAAATAATAAACTTAGCTTAACTAGTAAAAATGTCTGCTCGAGCATTATGCTTTTTTACAAACTATATGGGATCAAAGTGACAACAGAAACTTGAAAGATTAGATAGGAACCTTAGGGAGCAGTGAGTTTATGTTAATGGGGAAGAAACAACTCAGAAAAGGAGGGTGAGAATGGTTGCACAACTCAAAGAATGTAATGAATGCCACTGAATTGTATGTGTAGAAACTGTTGAATTGGTGTATGTTTGCTGTGTATGTTCTCTACAACAACAAAATAAAGAAAATTTTAAAAATAAGTTCAGAAAAAAGTTATATTCAGTATGAAATCTGAAATATATCAGTCTACTTTTCATACTCTGTTAAATTAAACCCCATTGGTCTATCTTAGACTTTGAATGAATATTTTACCCATGTATAATTTTGTGATATAATGTGTTAGTTATTTCAGAAGTATTATTTTCTTTAGCTTCTCAGACCTTCCAAATGTTGACACATTTTATTATACAACATAAAAATGTTATTTGTTCATATCACCACTGTCTTTAATTAGTTGGAGGCTCTCTGTATCAATGTGGAGGATATAAGTTGGGAAATTCTAATTTTGAATTCTAGTTGGAAATTTGAATTTTTGCTTGAAAGTTTACCTTTCTATCATTGGAAACAAACGTTGAGCTTTTTTTTTTTTTTCATTTATTTCTGAGAAAATGTCTGTCAAATACCCAAATCTGAATAAACATAGTTTGTCAGTTATTTTTTCTTTTACAAACTGAGTTCAATAAGAAAATAAAGTAGTTCAGCTTGCAACTCCAAAAATAAAACAAGTGAAAAATAAATAACTATTAAAAGGAAAATTATGATTATACTTGTAAAGCTTTTTTTTTGGGGGGGGGGCATTCCAAAACAAGATTAAAAATTAAATCATTAATATTACATACATTTGAATTTTAGAGGGTGAGGGATCATACCTACAAAGTAAAAAAAAAAAATTAATGCTAGGATGACATCAAAAGGTTGCAAAACATACACTATGATTTATTAAAACTAATATGTGAAAAATTCCTACAAAATTATAAGAAAAAGACAAACTACCCAAGAGAATAATGAGGGAAATATATGGACCAGCAATTAGCAGAGAAGGGAATTCAAATGTCTAGTAATCTGAAAAGATTGTCAGTCTTCCTCATTGTCTTAGGCTGGGTTCTCCAGAGAAGCAAAACCAATGAAGTGTGTAAGTATACACAGAGAGAGATGTATATCAAGGAAATGGCCCGCGCAAATGTAGAGGCTGGAAAGTCCCAAGTATGTGGGTTTTGCTGGAGGCTTCTCCTAACTTACGTAGCTGCAGGAATTGGCAAATTCAAGATCAGCAGGTCAGATAGCAGCAGGCCTATGGCTCACAGGCTTCAGAGGCCAACAAATTCCAAGATTGTCAGGCAAGACAGCAGGTAAGCTGCTAGATCAAGTCCCAAAAATGAGAGGTCAGGTGAATAGGAGCCAGCTGCAGGATCCAAAGTGAGCAAAAGCCCATGAGCTTTGCCAGGAAGTTCACCTGTATTGAATGCAGGCCACATCCTCAAGTAAACTCCCTTTCAGCTGATTGGCTGCTCATAACAGAGCTCATCATTGAGGTGATTATATTATATCAGATCTCATTATGGAGGTGATTACACCATTACATAGCTGCTAAACTGCATCGTAACTGTCAAACCACTGAGAATCATGGCCCAGCCAAGCTGACATACAAACTTAGTCATCACACTCATATTCAGTGAAAAATAAATTAAACCAAATGAGATAATTGTCACTGTGAAACTACCAGAAGTAAAGAATCATAACTTCTGATGATGACAAGAAGAGGCAAAATGGTCACTCTTATGACAATAAGAGCGAATTGCTATCATATATGTTAAAGTAACCTGGAAATATCTATTAAAGTAAAACACAATATAATAAATTTGGGGGGGATACAGAAATGCTACTTTGGGGGAACATAACATTTAGGAGTAAAAGAATCAATGAGTAAGCATTTGTGCATAAGAATGTTTGTCACAGCTTTGTTTATAAGGTTAAACATGGAAAAATAAAATCCTGAATGTCTTTGAATAGGGATTTGAAATATGTGTTTGGCAAATCCATACGTGGAATATTTTGCAACTCATTAAACATGAGTTAGATCAATATGGATGACCTGGAGAAATTTATGTGTTAAATTAAATAAGGTAAATAAGTAGCAGTTAATGGATATATATATATATATATATATATATGTACACATACATACGTGTATATGAAGAAATTGGAAATTCAGAAGGTAAATAGGGGAAGGTTATACATTTCCTTTTTGAATATTTTTATGTAGTGCCACTTGTTACAATGACCTTGTACATATGTCATGATGAAAAAAATTGTAGTCAATATTTTGAAGAAATATTACACACCATAGTTGTCATATTTCCATCATTGATCTCAATGCAAGTATTAAATGTAAGAAAAGGGAGAATAAAAATAACTAGATAATTCAGACTGCATTATTAATTTTGTTAATGATGTTAATTTGATGAATGATATCCAACATATGTCATGATTCAAATAATTTATACATATTTTATTCATCTGTTTGTCTATCTTTTTTTATTTTTTTCATACAAAAATTTATACATACACTGTTATGTGACCATAATTGCTCTCCCTGTACTGTGACAGCACACTCCTTCTTTCCACCCCGATTCCCCATATCCATTCAACCAGCTCCTAACCCTCTCTGCCTTCCCATCTCACCTCCAGACAGAAGCTGCCCTTTTAGTCTCTTGTATCTACTTGAACTAAGAGGCACACTCCTCACGGGTATCACTTCATGTCCCACAGTCCAGTCCAATCCCTGTCTGAAGAGTTGGCCTCAGAAACTGTTTTAGTTCTGGGCTAATAGAGAATCCAGTGACCATGCTTTCTGGGGTTCCTCCAGTCTCAGTCAGACCATTAAGTCTGATCTTCTTATTAGAATTTGAGTTCTGCACCCCATCTATCTCCTGCTCCATCTGTTGTGCTCTGTTGTGTTCCCTGTCAGGGCGGTCATTGGTCATAGCTAGGCACCATCTAGTTCTTCTGGTCTCAGAAGTCTCTGGTTTATGTAGCCCTTTCTGTCCCTTGGGCTACTACTTACCTTGTGTCTTTGGTGTTCTTCATTCTCCTTTACTCCAGGTGGTTGGGACCAATTGATGCATCTTAGATGGCCGCTTGCAAGCTTTTAAGACCCCAGACGCAAGTCACCAAAATAGGATGCAGAACATTTTCTTAATAAGTTTTGTTGTGCCAATTGACCTAGATGCCCCCTGAAAGCATGGTCCCCAGACCCCTACCCCTGAAACTCTGTCCCTCAAAGTGTTTGATTGTATTCAGGAAACTTCTTAGCTTTGGTCTAGTCCAGTTGTGCTAACTGACCCTGTAGTGAGTGCTGTCTTTCCCTTCACCTAAGATAATTCTTATCTATCTAGTTAGTAAATAATACTCCCACTCCCTCCCGACCCTCATAACCATCAAAGAATGTTTTCTTCTGTGTTTAAACCTTTTCTTGAGTTCTTATAATAGTGGTCTTATACAATATTTGTCCTTCTATGACTGACTAAATTCACTCAGCATAATTATCTCCAGCTTCCTCCCTGTTATGTTGCACGGCTTCATCGCTGTTCTTTATCGTTGCGTAGTATTCCATTGTGTGGATATACCATAATTTGTTTATCCATTAGTCTGTTGATGGGCACATAGGTTGTTTCCATCTTTTTGCTATTGTGAACAGTGCTGCAAAGAACATGGGTGTGCATATATCTATTCATGTGACGGCTCTTATTTCTCTAGGATATATTCCAAGGAGCAGAATAGCTGGATCATATGGTACTTCTAGTTAGCTTTTTAATGAAGCGCCAAACCGATTTCCAAAGTGGTTGTACCATTTTACATCCCACCAACAGTGCATAAGTGTTCCAGTCTCTCCACAATGTCTCCAGCATTTATTATTTTGTGTTTTTTGGATTAATCATAGCCTTGTTGGGGTGAAATGATATCTCATTGTAGTTTTGATCTGCATTTCTCTAATGGCTAAGGATCGTGAGCATTTCTTCATGTGTCTGTTAGCCACCTGAATATCTTCTTTGGTGACGTTCCTGTTCATATTCTTTGCCCATTTTCTAATTGGATTATTTGTCTTTTGTTGTTGAGGTTTTGCAGTATCTTGTAGATTTTAGAGATTAGATGCTGATCGGATTTGTCATAGCCAAAAATTTTTTCCTAGTCTGTAGGTTATCTTTTTACTCTTTTGTTAAAGTCTAAATAAGCATAAGTGTTTGATTGTTAGGAGCTCCCATTTATCTAGTCTCTCTTCTGGTGCTCGTTAATTGTTACTTATGGTTCGTATTGTGTTTATGCTATGTATTAGGGCTCCTAGTGTTGTCCCTATTGTTTTCTTCCACGATCTTTATTGTTTTCAATTTTATATTTAAGTCTTTTATACATTTTGAGTTAGCTTTGTGCATGATATGAAGTATGGGTCTTATTTCAGCTGTTTGCAGGTGGCTATCCAGTTATGCCAAAACCATTTGTAAAAGAGAGTGACTTTTCCCCAGTTAATGGGCTTTGGGCCTTTGTCAAATATCAGCTGCACATAAGCAGATGAATTTATGTCTGGATTCTCAATTCTGTTCCATTGATCTATGTATCTGTTGTACCAATACCAGGCTGTTTCGACTACCGTGGTGGTATAATAGGTTGTAAAATCAGGTAGTGTTAGGCCTCCCACTTTGTTCTTCTTCTTGAGTATTGCTTGATTTATTTGGGGCCTGTTCCCTTTCCGTATGCAGTTGGTGATCTTTTTCTCCATCTCATCAAAAAATGCCGTTGGAATTTGGATAGGGATTGCACTGTATCTGTAGATCACTTTGGGTAGAATTGACATTTTCACTATGTTAAGTCTACCTAACCATGAACAAGGTATATTTTTCCATTTATGCAGGTCTCTATTGGTTTCTTGCAGTAGTGTGTTGTAGTTTTCATCGTATAGACCTTTTACGTCTCTGGTTAGATTTATTCCTAGGTATTTTATCTTCTCGGGGGCTATTGTAAATGGTATTGATTTGGCAATTTCCTCTTCGAGGTTCACCAAAAAGGGTGTAAAGGAATCCAACTGATTTTTGTTTATTTATCTTGTATCCTGAAACCTTGCTGAAATCTTCTATTGGCCTCAGTAGTTTTCTTGTGGATTCTTTGGGGTTTTCTGTGTATAAGATCATATCATCTGCAAATGGAGATATTTTGACTTCTTCCTTACCAATTTGGATGCCCTTTATTTCTTTTTCTAGCTTAATTAGTCCAGCTAGGACCTCCAGCACAATGTTGAATAAGAATGGTGATAGAGGGCATCATTATCTGGTTCCCGTCCTCAAGAGGAATACTTTCAAAGTCTCTCTATTTAGGATGATTTTGGTTGTTGGCTTTGTATAAATACCTTTAGTTATACTGAGGAATTTCCCTTCTATTCCTATTTTGTTGAGAGTTTTTATCATGAATCTGTGTTGGACTTTCTCCAATGCCTTTTCTGCATCGATTGATAAGATCATGTGGTTCTTGTCTTTTGTTTTATTTATGTGATGAATTATTTTGATTGTTTTTCTAATATTGAACCATCCCTGCATACCTGGTATAAATCCCACTCGATCATGGTGAATTATTTTCCTGATATGTTGGTGAGTGCTGTTGGCTAGAATTTTGTTGAGGACTTTTGCATCAATGTTCATGAGGGATATTGGTCTGTAATTTTCTCTTTTTGTGGTGTCTTTACCGGGTTTTGGTATCAGGGTTATGCTGGCTTCATAGAATGAGTTTGGGAGTATTCCACCCTTTTCTATGCTCTGAAATACCTTTAGTAGTAGTGGTGTTAACTCTTCTCTGAAAGTTTGGTAGAATTCTTCAGTGACCCCATCCTGGGCCAGGGTTTTTTGTTGCTGTTGTTGAGAGTTTTTTGATTGCCTTTTCAATCTCTTCTTTTGTTATGGGTTTATTTAGTTGTTCTACCTCTGTTTGTGTTAGTTTAGGCAGGTAGTGAGTTTCTAGAAATTTGTCCATTTCCTCTAGGTTTTCAAATTTGTTAGACTACATTTTTTCATAGTATTCTGTTATGATTCTTTTAATTTCAGTTGGGTGTGTTGTGATATCACCCATCTCATTTCTTACACAGGTTAACTGCTTCCTCTCCTGTTTTTCTTCTGTCAGTTTTGCCAGTGGTTTATCAATTTTGTTGATCTTTTCAAAGAACCAGCTTTGGGTCTTGTTAACTATTTCAATTGTTTTTCTATTCTCTATTTCATTTAACTCTGCTCTAATTCATATTATTTCCTTTCTTCTGGCACCTGAGGGCTTCTTTTGCTGCTCTCTTTCTACTTGTTCCAGTTTTAGGGTCAATGTTTTGATTATGGCTCTTTCTTCTTTTTGGAAGTGTGCATTTATTGCTATAAACTGACCTCTGAGCACTGCTTTTGCTGTGTCCCAAAGGTTCTGGTAGATGTGTTTTCATTCTCATTTGATTCTATGAATTTCTTTATTCCATCCTTAATTTCTTCCATAACCCAGTAGTTTTTGAGCAAGATATTGTTCAGTTTCCATGTGTTTGATAATTTTTCCTTGCTTTTTCTGGTGTTGATTTCTACTTTTATGGCTTTATGGTCAGAAAATCTGCTTTGTAATATTTCAATGTTTTGAATTTTGTTAAGGCTTGCTTTATGGCCTAATATGTGGTCTATTCTGGAGAATGTTCCACGTGCATTGGAAAAGAAAGTGTACTTGGCTGCTGTTGGGTGTAGTGTTTGGAATATGTCTATGAGATCAAGTTGGTTGATTGTAGCATTTAGCTCTTCCGTGTCTTTGTTGAACTTCTTTCTGGATGCTCTGTCCTTTACCGAAAGTGGTGTGCTGAAGTCTCCTACTACTATTGTGGAGCTGTTTATCTCTCTTTTCAATGCTGTTAGAGTTTGTTTTATGTATTTTTGGAGCCCTGTTGTTGGGTGCATAAATATTTATTATAGTTATGTCCTCCCAGTGTATTGACACTTTAATCATTATATAGTGTCCTTCCTTATCCTTTGTGGTGGATTTGACTTTAAAGTCTATTTTGTGAGAGATTAATATTGCCACTCCTGCTCTTTTTTGAGTGTTATGTGCTTGATATATATTTTTTCCATCCTTTGAGTTTTAGTTTGTTTGTGTCTTTAAGTCTAAGGTTTGTCTCTTGCAGGCAGCATATAGACGGATAGTGTTTTTGAATCCAATCTTCCACTCTCTATTTATTGGTGCATTTAGTCCATTTATATTCAGCATAATTATTGATAAGTATGAGTTTAGTGCTGTCATTTTGATGTCTTTTTTTTTGTGTTGTTGACAGTTTCTTTGTTTCACTTAATTTTCTGTGCTGAGTCATTTTTCTTTATGTATTTTCTTTTCGTCATTTTCATTGTTGCTGATTTTGTGTTTTCTGAGTCTTTATATTTTTCTATGTTTTTATTTTGATTTATAGTATTGTTAGTTTCCTTTGTGGTTACCCTAATATTTATCCTTATTTTTCTAAGTTTATACCAGTCTTTTATTTATTTATATCGCCTTGAATTCCTATCCATATGAAAAATCTATGTCTACATTTTTTAAGTCCATCTTTTTTGTTTTAATGTCATTGTCTTTTACATATTCACATGTGTTTCCCTATCTTCAGTGTTTTAACTTTGGTTTATTTTTGTGACTTCCCTATCTGGGTTGATATCTGGTTGCTCTGTCCTGTGTTCTAGTCTTAGGTTGTTATCTAATGTTACTGATTTTCTAATCTGAGGACTCCCTTTAGTATTTCTTGTAATTTTGGTTTGCTTTTTGCAAATTCCCTGAACTTCTGTTAATCTGGAAATTCCCTAATTTTTCCATCATATTTGAGTGAGAGTTTTGTTGGATATATAATTCTTGGATGGCAGTTTTTTTCTTTCAAGGCTTTATGTACGTCATCCCATTGCCTTCTCGCCTGCATGGTTTCTGCTGAGTAGTCCGAGCTTATTCTTATTGACTCTCTTTTATAGATGACATTTTGTTTACCCCTAGCTGCTCTTAAAATTCTCTATTTTTGGTTTTAGCAAGTTTTATTATAATATGTCTTGGTGACTTTCTTTTGGGATCTACCTTATGTGGAGTTTGATAAGCATCTTGGATGGATATCTTGTCATCTTTCATAATATCTGGGAAGTTTTCTGCCAACAAGTCTTCAGCAATTATCTATGTATTTTCTGTGATCCCCCTCCTGTTCTGGTACTCCAATCACTTATAGGTTATTCCTCTTGATAGAGTCCCACACAATTCTTAGGATTTCTTCATTTTTTTAAATCCTTTTATCTGATTTTTCCTCAAATAAGTTGGTGTCAAGTGCCTTATCTTCAGTCTTACTAATTACGACCTCCATTGCCTCCATTTTGCTCCTATGACTACTGAGTTGTCTAATTCTGAAATTTTATTGTTAATCTTCTGGATTTCTGATTGCTGTCTCTCTATGGATTGCTGCAGCCTGTTAAATTTGTCATTATGCTCTTGTCTAATCTTTTTAATTTCCTCTATTGGTGTTCTGTGTTTTGCTTAATTTCCTATCTGATTTCTTTGAAGAGTTCTGTATATTAATCTTTTGTGTTCTGATTCTTTATTTTGTGAGCTTGCTTAAGCCACCTTGGATTTCTTCTTTATGTGATTTGATATTGACTGTTTTCTCTGAGCCATCAATAAGTTCTCATATTTATTTATTTTATGTTTGCTTACTGTGTCCTAGCTTCCTGCTTTGTTTTGATATGCCCAAATGGGCTGTTCATATGAGCTAGTTTGATTATTGGCAACTTTGAAGCTCTTATGTCCTGTCACCAGGTGGTTAGATCTGTTACTAGGTATGTGAGCTCAGAAGTCTGCCTACTCCTTCTGTATGGATTCAGCTCAGGTGCCCAGGTAGATAGCCACCAAGTGTGTGGTGCAGTCTGTCACTTACAGTCCTCGACAGGCTTGGGTGATTGGTGTAGGAACAGGCATCTGGCTGCAGCAGGGGGACACACATTGACCAAGGCAGGGGGCTGACGGCTGCTCCCGAGTGTCCAGGAGGAAGGTGTTTCCCAGTTCCCTAGGGTGCATAGGTGGGTGGGTTTTGCAGCCAGACTATGAGCTCCTAATACTGTTGGCTGTAAGGACTGGGGAGCATCTCTTATTTATGGGCCCCTCTCACAGATGGCTAGGTGGCATGGGTGGAGCCACCAGTCCTCAGGCCCCTTATGTGGGTAGGTGAAGACCCTGCTTAATGGGCATAGCAGTGTCAAATATCAAGAATCTGCCACTTCACAGCTGAAGCAGTTGAAGTTAGAGTTCTGGTATATACCTTGTTGTACTGCGGTAACAAGGGCCTATGTTGTCGAAATGGGTGCACACGAGTCTATGCAGGGGGAAAGACCCTCAAATTCTGTGGATCCTTTATGCCTGTGCCTAGGCCAAGGAGTTGTGTCCACCCTGGGTTCCTGGCTTAGGGGAGCCGACAGTTTATTTTTTCCCAGTTTGTTAATTTGTTCACTTTCCAAGGTGGGGAGAATGGCTCAGGTCGTGTGACGGATCCTACTTCCGGCCCAGGGGACTCTGAAATTGCTGAAGCCAGTCCAGGACCCAGTGCAGAGCAGGGAGCTAGGAGGTAAATGGGAGAGAATTTTTTCCCAAAGTGGGGTGTTTTTGATCGGTGCGGTAAGCCATACTCAAGTACTTATCTTTCGTGGAGGGCTGCTTCTCTCTGGTTCTGGGTGGCCATGGAGAGTCTCTGGTGCTGGGTCTCTCCAGGTGCAGAAAATGCGCCTCCCGCACAAGACTGTTTGCCTGCTTCACTGCTCCTCCCTGAGCTGATCAAGGCCTGAAGGGCACAGGCTCTCACCGAGTCATGTCTTGCAACTCCTTGCTACTTCCGAACCATCTCTCCCTTGCCTTGCCAGTCAGTCCAGGTTCCTCAACTCTCCCGTTGATGTTCAGGGCTCCCAGATTGCCATTTATAATCAAATCACTTGTTTTTTTGGGTCTTTGTTGTAAGAGGGTCCACCAGAAGTGTCTGACTACTCTGTCGTCTTGGCCCCGCATCCTGTTTGTGTATCTTTGCACTAAGACCAAAAATACAAAAGCAAAAAAATAAACTTGTTGCAGTCAAGTCAATTCAGACTCATAGTGACTCTGTGGGACAAAGTAGAACCTCCCCATAGTGTTTCCAAGGAGCAGCTGGTGGATTCGAACCGCTGACCTTTTGGTTAGAAGTTGAATGGTTAACTATTAGCCTCCAGGGCTCCTGTACCAAGATCACACTCTTTTAATTATGAGTAATGAATCCATATATTCAATAGGACAAACACCATCCCCCTGACCTTCAGTAGCTCTGGCAAATGTTGATTCTAAAGTCTTCCACATATACTTTAGAATGTCTAACGATAAAAAAGGGGGCCCTGGTGGCACAAGGGTAAACTGCTGGGCTGTTAACCGAATGGTTTGCTGTTCGAATTCACCAGTCACTCCTAGGAAGAAAAGACCTGGCAATCTGCTCCCACGTAGGTGAAAGCCTAGGAAACCCTGTTGTACAGTTCTACTCTGTCATATAGGGTCACTATGAGTCGGAATTGACTCGACGCCACCTCACAACAACAACAATGAAAAGGAAGTCTTTGGGTAGTGCAATGATTAACATGCTTAGCTGTTAACTGAAAGGTTGGCTGTTTGAATTCACCTAGAGGCACCTTCAAAGTAAGACATGGTGATCTACTTCTGAAATATCAGTCACTGAAAACCTTATGGATTATAGTTCTATTCTAATATGCATGAGGTGGCTGTGAGTCAGAATCGACTTGGCAACAATGAAAAAGGCAAGTTTCTCCATTTATTTAGGTCTTCTTTAATAGCTCTTAGTAAAATTTTATAATATTCTTTTAGAGAGTTTGTTAGATTTATTCCTGTTAGTTAATAGCCTCTTATACTATTGTAAATGGCATTTTATATTCAATTATTTTTATAGTTGTTTTTTGCCTGTGTCACATGTAAATAACTTTGTATAATAATTTTATAACCAACTCTTTTCCCTGTTCTTGCTAGTATTTCAATAATTTGTAGATTCTTTTCCTCCTTCAAACTCTAATTTATTCTTGTCTCGCTGCACTTGGTTGAGTCTCCAGTAAAATATGATAATGCACATTTCTCTCTCATTTCTGATTTGAAAAAGAATAGTTCTAACCATTCTTTATTTAAATATTTGATATCTGTATGTATCTTTCTTTTTACTCTTTCTTACCAAAAATATTTACATATGTGTCTGTGTGTGTGTGTGTGTGTGTGTGTGTGTGTGTGTATAGGAGCCCTGGAGATGCAATTGTTAAGTTATCTGCTGCTAACCTAATCATCTGCAGTTCAAACCCACCCAGAGGTTCTGTGGAAGAGAAGACCTGGTGATCTGGTTCTGTAAAGATTACAGCCTAGGAAACCCTGTAAAGGAAGTTCTACTCTGTCGTATAGGGTCACTATTGTCGGAATCAACTGGGTGGCACATAACAACAGTAACATGTATTTACATGAAAGGGTATTGAGTATTTTGAAATGCTTTTTTTCTGTATCTGCTTTGACAATATTTTTTTCTTTTAACTAGTTAATGAGGTAAATTAATTTTTTTAATATTAAAATTTTACCATCTACCTTATAAAATATACTGAGATTATATACTTGTCCAAATGGCAAATTTATATTTCTTGAGCCCATGAAAAGAAGATGTATCTTCTGTTTTCAGAAGATGAGTTCTGATTAAACCAACTATGCCAATTGCGATTTTTAGAACTTCTATATCCTTATTTTTTTTGTTCGTATGTCTTGGATTAGGAGTGATACCAAAAACAAACCCGTTGCTGTCTAGTCAATTCTGATTCATAGCGACCCTATAGACAAATTAATTATAAATACTTTCATAATTCTTTTAATTTCTCTCTATATTTTCTGTAGTACTGGTTTTATTTGTTTTGGTGCTCTATTATTTGTTACACAAAGATTCTCTTTGTTTCATTTATTTTGCTTAACCACAATTTAACCTAGTTTTATGTTAATTTTGTGGTTATTATAAATACTTTTTAATAAATACATTATTTACGGCATCTAGAAGACTTCTCAGGAGCCCTGGTTTTCAGTGGTTAAAGCACTCAGCGCTAACCAAAAGGTTGGTGGTTCAAACCCACCAGCTGCTCCATGGAAGAAAGATGTGGCAGTCTGCTTCTATAAAGATTACAACCTTGGAAATCCATGGGGCAGTTCTACTCTGCCCTTTAGGGTCGCTATGAGTTGGAATTTGACTCCATGGCCAAGGGTACAGAAGACTTCTCAGTGGGAAGGATCAGGAAGATATTATACAATGGATACAGGGAGTACACAGAGGCAAAGGGTTTTGTGTCTGGAATCAGAGTATTTTCTTTAGAATTCCTGTTCCTTCAGGAACTGGCAAGGTTTTCTTGTGCCAATCATTAAACTTCTCTAAGTCTCAATAATCTCATTTTAAAAATTGAGATAGTAAAAATGTAATATTCAAAGATTAATGGGATGGTTGAACTTTTAAGCTATCTAAACCATAGTGCTTGTATACAGTGTTATCACTACTGTAAGTACCTTATATATACTTCTTTTTTTTCTTGACTTTGAAAGACGAGGCTATGGGAAGGAGATAGGAAAGAGGGTATTCCAGGAAGAGATTATGGTTTGGGCATGGATTTTCATTGTAAAACAAAGCATATTTAAGTTGACCTTCTAAGAAAAGTTATATTCAGAATAGGAGAAAATAAAGTTTAAATGAATCAGGGACTGTTAAATGAGATCCTGAGGTTTGATTTTATTTACTTATAGTTGTTAAAAAGTATTGACTTTCAAAATGGCATATTTGATTTATGGTATAGAATCATGACAATGGGAAATATTTGTATTTTTTCTTTTCACTTTCATTCTTTGTTATCATTCTTGCCAGAAAATTTATAAATGTTTTATGACAGGCTGCTTTTAGCTGGGCATTTATTTTATCTTTTCTGTGTATCTGGCTGTAGAAGAGGCATAATCTGTGTCCTTAATGCCAAGTCATAGATAAACTTAAACCCTGTTCACTGGCCTGAAGCTAGAAATTGACCTTATGGGATCAATTACTAGCTGTCTGAAGACAGGAGGATTTGAGATAAGCTGGACAATGGATTAAAAGATTTTAAAATATTGACTAGTGTTTTCACATTAAAAAAGCAGAAAAAAATTCTAAGACAGCTGTTTTTAAAAATCAGAGACTGAGGGCTGTTTTACGTAAACAACACACACGCAACACATGCATATGTATATGTGAATTCACACACACTACTGAATTAGCTAAAAGAATCTTGCTTGAATCACAGTAAAATCTTTTAGAATTTTTAAGTCTAATTTTTCTATTGTTATTTATTTCTGGTTTGTTTTGTTATTGTTGTTTTTAGTTGCCATTGAGTTTATTTCTGATAAAAACCAAACCAAACTCATTGCCATCGAGTTGATTCAGACTCATCTAGACCTGCCCCATAGTTTTCAAGGAGCGGCTGATGGATTCGAATTGCCGACCGTTTTATTAGCAGTCATGGCTCTTAACCACTGTGCTACCAGAGCTCCAACCCTATAGATAGTGCTCATTAAAGTTATCATATTGGCAAAACTTTGTATCAATAGGTGTGCAAAATGTGTATGTGATATTATTGGAAGAATTAACGAGATGATGGAAAAAACAGAGCATGAAAACAACACTATTTTTGTTGAAATAACCACCACATGTCCTAAGCAAAGTAACTCTACAATTTGACAAGGGCTAGTCTCCTGGTTGGAGCCCTGGTGGCACAGTGGTTAAGAGCTCAGGCTGCTAACTAATAGGTCGGCAGTTCGAAAGGAGATGAAAAGGTTTTAGATGAATTCTCATCAGAATTATACCCAGAAATTCTGATATCTCCCCAGTACCATATTTTAGACAATTTTAGAAAATTTTGTAGAAATATGTAAATTTCTTAAAGATAGGCTTTTTGAAAAGCATATAAACTCAGATTGATAATATTATGAGTTGACAGTCATGCGTTGAAATAGGAAATTATATGTCTGGTTGGTAAGAATATAAAAGAGGACAAAATTTTCAAGGGCAATGGCTATAAAATTGAAAACAATAATACTTTCCAATGCAACAGCTTAACTTATAAGAATTCATCCTACAGGGATACTTGCACAAATACCCAAACGTGTATTGTTGTTAGGTGCTATTGAGGCAATTCTGACACATAACAACCCTATGTACAACAGAACAAAACACTGCCTGGTCCTGAGCCATCCTCACAATAGTTGCTATATTTGAGACCATTGTTACAGCCACTGTGTCAATCCATCTCATTGAGGGTCTTCGTCTTTTTCTCTGACCCTCTATTTTACCAAGCATGATGTCCTTCTCCAGGGACTGATCCCTCCTGATAACATGTCCAAAGTATGTGAGACAAAAGTCTCTCCATCCTTGCCTCTAATGAACATTCTGGCTGTACTTTTTCCAAGACAGATTTGTTCGTTCTTCTGGCAGTCCATAGTATATTCAATATTCTTTGCCAACACCATAATTCGAAGGCATCACTTTTTCCGTCTTCCTTATTCATTGTCCAGCTTTCACATGCATATGTGGCAATTGAAAACACCATGGCTTGGGTCAAGCACACCTTTATCCTTAAAGTGACATCTTTAACACTTTAAAGAGATCTTGCAGCAGATATATCCAATGCAAAGTCTCGTCTGATTTCTTGACTGCTGATTGTGGGCATTGATTGTGGATCCAAGTAAAATAAAATCCTTGACAACTTCAATCTTTTCTCTGTTTATCATGATGTTGCTTATTGGTCCAGTTGTGAGCATTTTTGTTTTCTTTATGTTGAGGTGTAATATATACTGAAGACTGGTCTTTGATCTTCATCAATAAGTGCTTCAAGTTCTCTTCCCTTTCAGCAAACAAGGTTGTGTCATCTGCAAATTGCAAGTTGTTAATGAGCCTTCCTCCAATCCCGGTGCCACGTTCTTCTTCATTTAGTCTAGCTTCTTGGATTATTTGCTCACATAAAGATTGAATAGGTATGGTGAAAGGATACAACCCTGATGCACACCTTTCCTGACTTTAAACCATACAGTATCCACTTACTCAACTGACTCTTTGTCTAAGTACAGGTTCCTCATGAGCACAATTAAATATTCTGGAATTTCCATTCTTTGAAATGTTATCTATAATATGTTATGATCCACACAGTTGCATGTATCTGCATAGTCAATAAAACACAGGTAAACTTCTTTCTGGTATTCTTTTTCAGCCACGATACACCTGACATCAGCAATGATAGCCCTTGTTCCATGTCCTCTTCTGAATCCAGCTTGACTTTCTGGCAGCTCCCTGTTGATGTACTGTTGTAACCATTTTTGAATGTGGTTACAACCACAGCAAAATTTTACTTGCATGTGTTATTAATGATATTGTTAGATAATTTCTGCATTTTGTTATATCTCCTCTCTTTGGAATGGGTACAAATATGATTTCTTCCAGGCAGCTGGCAAGTAGCTGTCTTCCAAATTTCTTGGCATAGATCAGTGAACGTTTCCAGTGCTGCATCCATTTGTTGAAATATCTCAATTGGTATTTCATCAATTCCTGGAGACTTGTTTTTTGCCAATACCTTCAGTGCAGGTTGGACCTCTTCCCAAAGGAGTATCATCGGTTCTTGATCATATGCTACCTCTTGAAATGGTTGAACATCAACCAATTATTTTTGGTACAGTGGCTTCGCATATTCCCTCCATCTTCTTTTGATGATTCCTGCATTGTATAATGTTTTCCCCCTAGAATCCTTCAGTACTGCAACTTGAGCCTTGAATTTTTTCTTCAGTTCTTTTAGCTTGAGAAATGCTGAGTATATTCTTCCATTTTGGTTTTCTGTTTGCAAGCCTTTGTACTATTCATTATAATACTTTGTCTTCTCAAGCCGCCTTTGAAATCTTCTGTTCAGCTCTTTTACTTCATCATTTCTTCCTTTTGCTTTAGCGACTCTATGTTCAAGAGAAACTTCCAGAGTCTTTTCTGACATCCATTTTGATCTTTTTTTTCTTTCTTGTCCCTTTAATGACCTCTTGCTTTCTTCATGTATGATGTCTTTGATGGCGTTCCACAACTCGTCTGGTCTTCTGTCATTAGTGTTCCATGAGTCGAATCTGTTCTTGAGATGGTCTCTAAGTTCATGTGGGATATATTCTAGGTTGTTCTTTGACTCTTGTGGACTTGTTCTTATATTATTCAACTTCAACTTGCATATGAACATTTGATAGTATGTTTCACAGTTGGCACCTGGCCTTGTTCTAAATGACAATATTGAGCTTTTCCATAGTCTCTTTCCACAGATGTAGTCGATTAAATTCCTGTGTATTCCATCTGGTGAGGTCCATGTGTATAGTCCCTGTTTATGTTGTTGAAAAAAGATATTTGCCATGAATAAGTTATTGGTCTTGCGAAATTCTATCATGCAATCTCAGGCATCTATCATCAAGGCCATATTTTCCAACTATCAATCCTTTTTCTTTGTTTCCAACTTTTGCAATCCAATCATCAGTAGTTATTGATACATCTTGATTGCACGTTTGATCAATTTCAGACTGCAGAAGTTGGTAAAAATCTTCAATTTCTTCATCTTTGGCATTAGTAGTTGGTGCATAAATTTGAATAATAGTCAAATGAACTGGTCTTCCTTGTAGGCATATGGATATTATCCTATCACTGACAGTGTTGTACTTCAGGATAGAACTTGAAGTTTTTTTTTAATGATGAATGTGGTGCCATTCCTCTTCAATTTGTCAATCTTGGCATAGTAGACCATATGATGATCTGATTCAAAATGGCCAAGGCCAGTCCATTTCAGTTCACGAATGCCTGGGATGTTGATGTTTATGTGTTTCATTTCATTTTTGACAACTTCCAAATTTTATAGATTCTTACTTTGTACACTCCACAGTCCTATTATTAATGGATGTATGCAGCTGTTTTTTCCTCATTTTGAGTTGTGAGACATCAGCAAATGAAGGTTCCAAAAGCATGACTCCAGGTAGACTTTACTTTGAGGAGATAGCTCTTCCCCAGTCATATTTTGACTGTCTTCCAACCTGAGGGGCTCATCTTCCTTCACTATATCAATGTTCCACTGCATTCTTAAGGTTTTCGGTAGCTAATTTTTTCTCAAAAGTAGACTGCCAGGTCCTTCTTCTTAATCTTCCTTAGTCTGGAAGCTCATCTGAAACCTGTCCACCATGAGTGTCCCTGTTGGAATTTGAAGTGCCAGTGGCAAATCTTCTAGTATCACAGCAACACGCAAGCCACCACAGCAAGACAAACTGACAGACACATGGTGGAAATGTTTGTGCATATATATAAATATATACACATTGTTGCCTCTTAACAAAAAAAAAAAAAACTCAAAATGTTTGGATTGTACATTATTAGAGATTGTACATCTTCAAATATTTGTAGATATATAAACACAGATATATTCATTAATATTTCTAATATGCATAACCGGCACTGTCTTATTGTTGGGGTCTTATGATAGATGTAGGCCAAGTGGCAATCATGACATGGTGTGTATATACCCGCTTAAACACGCACAGTCATCAAACGTAACACCACCAAAACCTGCAGAGTGGTGGCAGTCGCCTGAAAGAGTGTAGGGGTTTTTGTTCCCTAAAAATAAAATGATTATGGAGAAGACTAAGAAGGGGGAAGAAATCAGAGGTCTTTACAATATTCTTGAAAGAGAAGTCATAGTTATGCTACCTGTACATAATTGCAAAGCCAGCTTAAGAGCCCAGAACCAATGATTTTTTAGTCATTTTTTGACTCTTAGAGAAATATTTCATCATCATTGCTCATGATGGCACTGAGCATAATATTATATGAAAAAAACAGGGACATTGGAAACTCTTATTTCAAGAGTGTTTCAGATAAATTGTACTCTGAAGGTGACAAAGTTTTAAGAATATCGTAATCTTTTTCTCTCATATTTTCCTTATTATTTATGTCTGATCGAGAGACATAATAAAATTTCTCTATTCTCATATAACTCATTAAAAATAAGTACAATTAAAATTTTAGTTGATAAGAAAGCAACACATCACAGTTAAATTGTGGCCTTTTTATTTCTTGGTGCTCTGTAAAATAATAATACATCTTACAATTGATGGAGTCTTAGGTTCAATGAAATACACATTGAAATTTCACCCAACAATTATGCATATATCCCTTTGTCCTCATCTAGCTATAGCAGTAGTTTCAAAGCCTGACCATTATTATGAATTACTATGTAGCCAGCTAAAAACCAGAAAATCTATTGTATAATATAAAAAGGAAAAATTGATATTGGGACAATAGCATTCTTTGCTACACCTTTATATTTTACTCACTGATTTTAAATGCATATACTGCTTTAGGGAGTCAGCCTTTTCAAATATTGTATATACCAGGAAGAGACACTGCTCCCACAGTGGATGGCTCTATGTTAAATTCAGCTTTGTAAACCTGACGCAAGCCATGTCCCATAGACGACACTCATTGAACTAGCAGTTGTGGCCACTACAAATACAAACTGTCTTTTTGAATCATGAATCTACCTAATCAAGATGTTAAAAAACAAAAGAAAACCTGTTGCCAAGTCAATTCTGACTTATGGCAATCCCAAGTATTACAAAGTAGAACTGTTCCATAGGGTTTTCTTGGCTGTCATCTTTATGGAAACGGATCACCAGGCTTTTCCTCACTAGTGTGCACCAAAATTATGCAGTTAATATACTGGGCTCATTAATAACCCAACAATTAGCAAGAGTTCGAGGTTTATTAAAGCTTTATGATGTCATTTGTTCAAACTTTGTTTCTATCTTGTGACCACAATGTTTTTCTAGTTTGTTCAACTTGTCTACATATTAGTAGATAAATTTTGTCCTGGTATAGACTGCTAACTGAAATGCTAAAAGTTCCAGTTTGCCCAGAGACACCTTGGAAGAAAGGACTGGAAATCTACTTCCAAAAAATCAATCATTGACCCTATGGAGCATATCAACCCTATGGAAAACAGTTCTACTCTGGTACACATGGGGTCTCCACAAGTTGGAGTCAACTTGAAGGCAACTGGTTTTTCAATACCCTTCAAAAGCATTGCCTAGATTGCAAGAAGAGTATTTATGTTTTTGTTGTTGTTGTTGTTATCATTTAATATGTGTTAAAACAGGCTATTCAAGATGAAACCAAAACATGAGCCTTTCAGGTTACTTTCCAATTCTGAATTGCATTGCTAGGTAAATTCACTGTTTGCCTGTATCGCCATCATTACTGACAGTATATTTTTGATGGAAGATTTTTGTTCCTTTTTGTTTGTTTGTTTCCCGTAAGATTCCACTTACACAAGGTTAAAAAACAGGCAAAACCAGTCAATATATATTGTTAAGTATTTATGTCTAAGGCAAAACCATTAAAAATTTAGCAAGGGAGTGAAAGTTCATTGTAATAGTTAACTCTTGGGGAGATGAAGTGGGATGTGATGGGAAGAGACACAGAGAGAGATCCTAAGATTCTAGCATTGTATATCTTCCTAATTTGGTTTTGGTAATATGGGTGCCTTAGTTATCTAGTGCTGCTATAACAGAAATACCACAAATGGATGGCTTTAACAAAGAGAAATTTATTATCTTACAATCTAGGAGGTTAGAAGTGTGTATTCAGGGTGCCAGCTCCAGGGTGAGACTTTCTGTCTCTGTTGGCTCTGGGGTAAGGTCCTTGTCATCAATCTTCCCCTGGTCTAGGAGCTTCTCAGTGTAGGGACCCCAGGTCAAAAGGATGTGCTACCCTCCTGGTTCTTCATTCTTGGTGGTAGGACATCCCCCTGTCTCTGCTTGCTTCTCTCTTGTATCTCAAAAGGAATTGACTCAAGACACAACCTAATCTTGTAGACTGAGTCCTGCCTCATTAACATAACTGCTTCTAATCCTGCCTCATTAATATCATAGAGGTAGGGTTCACAACATGTAGGAAAATCACGTCAGATAACAAAAAGGTGGACAATCACACAATACTAGGAATCATGGCCTAGCCAAGTCAACAGATTGTTGAAGGACACAATTTAATCTATAACAATGGGTGTTGACGTTATTATCAATTTTAAAATTGTTTATGCATCTTTTTATGCACTTTTGAAGACGTTCAAGAATTTATTGTACATGGAACTTCTATTCTTCTCCACCACCAGTTCTGGGGAATAGTTAACTCTCCTATTACATGAAACTGATTACCTTCAACAATCCAGCTACTTTTGCTAAACAAGTCAATGTGGTAATCCATCATTGCCTCAGCCTTTCTATTCTCTGTGGACAATATGGCCAATCACCATTAAGGCACCCGAAAATCTTCACACCCTTGAAAGAATTAACTACCAATACCTGAAAATTTCAGTACTGGAATACTGTCTTCCAAACTGTCTCAGAACCTACAGTATATTGTTATACAGACACAGTGGCCTCCAACGTCTTCTGTCAGAAATGAATAACAATTGCATCTTTTCAGGATCTCTAAGGATGATCATATAATTGATTTTACTGAGGCAAATTTTGTCAGTCACAGAATCCCTGCAATGAACAGTTGTCACATCTCATCATTTTCCTGTTGCAAATATTTATGACCTTAATTAAGTATAGCAAAATCACTTCATGGATGGGGAATTTATGTCATGCAGTGGTCAACTTCAGGTAATTTTCTTCAGAGGTCTTACGGGAGGCTGATCTTTCTCTTATGTTGATGGATAATTAAGCTCCTTTGTTTTATCGCCTAATTGTAAACTCACCATTCGATATGTATGGATCTTACAGCAACACTTCAGAGAATAAGACCTTTTTCATTAGCCATAATTGTGCAAGTATTACTGTTCAGAGCTACGGTTGTGCATTGATGAGCTATCACCCAGTGCCGCTCTAATAACATGCTGATGTGCCATTCTTTGAAATGAACCACTGTTTTTCACTATTAGCTGTTCAACCTTGCAGTGCTTTCTCTTACATTTCATTGTGTGTAAAAAGGTGCATCTGTCAGAATTAAATCTGGTCTACGCTATTGTGCTGATTCTAGAACATCAGCTCCCCCACCCCCCCACCCCGACATTTTAACATCTTTGAAATTAAGATGTTTACAATCAATGATGTCTTACAACTGCTGTCAACTAGAAAGAAATTGTGATCACATTATATGGAAACCCTCTGGTGAGACAAACATAAGCAAGCACCATAGCATTTTGGATTAGATAAAATACAGTCCTTAAATTCTTTTAATTATTTTATCAAATTAATATATGCACATAGCTTAAAAATCAAATAGGATAATAGATCATATACTGACAAACATTATTTTTGTCTTACATCCATTTCTTTAAAAATACATTTACTTTGCTGTTTCTTGATTTATAGACTTATTAATTTATCTATATACTCCCCGTTATAAATGAGAATTTTGTTGTTTATACTCTCCTCCTCTTTCCAATTTAGTTCCCAGATTTCCTCCCACCTTCAGCTCCTAGTTTCAGTCATTTGTACTTCTACTTTTCCATTGTCAAGGATGATTGCATTTACATTCTATTCCATTATCATAATTAAGGCAATGAATCTTTAAATTCATTTCTCCCCACCCACAAAAAAGTAAAATGTGTTTACATGATGATGATAATGTAAATATTATTCACTGCAGAGCCTGAGTAGTGCTATCATTATATTTTATTTTCTTTTTCCACAGATTTTTGTGCTATTTAAATAATATTAATATTTATTATGTTTTTCTTATACTTCACCAGTTGCTCCAAACGACACCAAATTATACTTTATATTTCATGAACAGTGTTAGCTTTCTTTTAAAATTGCATTAAAGTTTTTGACTGCCACCATTATTTTTATTGTGAGAAATATGCGTTTTTTCCCACATCCGTGATAGCTTCCAGCTTCTTACACATTCTGTCTTTTCCCTGAAGGTCACTGTTTCAATTTCGTTTAGTGGCTTTGTACTTGGATCACGTTTTTCTTGCCTAACTTAAAAAAAAATATATTAAAATTTATGGCAGTCTTTCTTATTCTTTATTATTATTTTTTCCAATCAATGATCCTTCTTTGTTTCCAACTTTCTAATTCCAGTCACCAGTAATTATCAATGCATCTTGATTGCATGTTTCATGAATTTCAGGCTGCAGAGTTGGTAAAAATCTTCAGTTTCTACATCTTTGGCCTTAGTGGTTGGTGTATAAATTTGAATGATAGTTATTTTAACGGTCTTCCTTGTAATGTATGGATATTATCCTATCACTGACAGCAGTACTTTAGGATAGATCTTGAAACATTCTTTTTGACAATGAATGTGACACTGTTTCATTTCAATTTGCATTCCCAGCATAGTAGCTTATATTATTGTCTGATCAAAATGGCCAATATCAGTCCCTAAGCCATGGTGTTTTGAATGGCCTCAAATGCATGTGAAGGCTGGACAATAAATAAGGAAACCTGAAGAAGAACTGATGCATTTAAATTATGGTGTTGGCGAAGAATATTGAATATACCATGGACCACCAGAAGAATGAACAAATCTGTCTTGGAAGAAGTACAGCCAGAATGCTCCTTAGAAGCAAGGATGGCAAGACATCATCTCACGTACTTTGGACATGTTGTCAGGAGGACCCAGACCCAGGAAAAGGACATTATGCTTTGTAAAGTAGAGTATCAGTGAAAAAGAGGAAGACCCTTAATGAACTGGATTGACACAGTGTCTTCAATAATGGGCTCAAACATAGCAATGATTGTGAAGATGGCATAGGGCTGGGCAGTGTTTTGTTCTGTTGTACGTAGAGTTGCTACGAGTCGGAACTGAGTTGAGCACACCTAACAACAATATTATTTTTGTACACCTTTCTTTAGCCTCAAGTTTTTATAAAATATTAATCATTTCATTTTGTCTATGAAATTTCCCCGGTCCCACCGACTTCCCTTCATCAATTTTTTCAATTATATGTCTCTCTATTTACTGTCATCTTTGTTTTATCCAATGGATCTTCAGGTAGTTTCCCAAGAGAAGATGTGGCAGAAGTTAAACTTTCTGATTTCTTCATGTTTGAAAATATTGTTACACTGCATTCACCTTTAATTGATGGCAAAGGTGAGTATAGAACTCAAAGACTTTTTTTTGGGAAACTGTAGTTCTTCATTCCCTTTCAGCAAGCAATATTGCTACTGAGAAATATGATGCCAGTCTGATTACTAATGTTTTGTGGGGGACTATTTTTCCCCCTTTCTGTGGATTTTATGATCTTGTATTTATTCTTTGGGTTTAAAAATTTTACACTGACATTTTTGAGTTGATATTCATTGCACTTGCTAGTTTCTAGTGGTTGCTTTAATTAGAAGAGTTCTGTATTTTCTTTAGCTATAGGGCATATTTCTCTACTATTCTTATTATTTTTGAATATTCCTTCTTCATCTGCATTCTCTCTTTCTGGAATTCCAAATATAAATTATTGCACCCATTGGATTACATTTCATATTTTTATGAATATTTGTGTTCTGTTTTCTGAAAGATTTTGTTATTTGGTCATCCATAAATTCCTGTGTAGACATTAATTTTTTAATTATAACTTTAGTATTATTTTGTTTTCTCTTTGCTTTTTTCCTATACCACCTTGTTGTTATTTCATTAACTACTCAATCTTTTAAATAATACTGGTATTTTTAATTACATTCACACAAATCATCTTTTATATATTTTCCTCCTTTTTGATCTATTAGCTCTATTTTTTTGTTTGTCAATTTGAGCTTGTTCTGTCACAGCTAGGGTTCAATCATCTGCAGTTTGTTTTTTCCATTCATACTTGGAAATGAGTCCATAAATGAACAGCCAAGAGATCTGTGTCTGAATTCTGTTGACTATCAAATTTGTTAGAAGGAAGAGGTTTCTTGGATGCCCCTCAAATATGTTGGGTATCAATACCCACATCAGCTGTCCTAATTCTTCCCCAAATAGTTCCTTCATTTGTTTAGAGAGGAATCTTTTTCTTTCTTTTCTTTTCTTTTTTTTCGTGGTTGGTTTTCCCTGGTTGTGTAGGGAAGTGTCTTAAATGAGTCTTCCTGTTTTCAGTACCATCTTTCTCTCTTACCGCTGAAGTACATAGATATCGCAGTTCCAAATTTTTAACAAGCTGTGACTAGCAAGATCTATATGTGTATTTGCTTCCGTGTTCTCTGTGGGTGTTCTGAGCAGTTGCTTTTCCCACTCTGTTTTTTTTTTTTTTTTTCTCCCCCATCAATATTCATCTGTCTGCTTTTCAATTTCCAGAAAAAAAAAAAAAAGGACATTTTGTGCTCCATCTGGACCCCTTCCATTTTCATTATTCCGAGCTTATGCCATTCTATTCATTTACTACCATTGCAAGAAGTTCTAAGAGGGTTGAGAGATAACACTATCTTGAATCAGAATTCCAATTTTGTAACTAAAAATATCCGAATGTATTAGATGAAACACGGAACATATGCTATTAAATGGGCTTTATTTTCTTTAATGCATATAATATCAATAAAAGGAGAAATAAAACAAAAGACAGCCTAGAATTGTGGCTAGGAGTATGCGTGACCTCCTTAAAGAGAACCTGGCAAATCTGAGATCCACCAGTTTAGAGATGTGTGACATAAGAATGTTATTTTACCTCTTAAAATCTTGTAAGACCCTTGTGAAATTTAAATGCAATTATGAAAATAAAGAGCTTATATGGAGTTTTATTTCATGGTAAGCATGAAATAAATAGCAGCATTATTCAAACTAATGTTATTAATAATGAAAAAAGCAAAACAACGCCATTACCTTATCTAGATTCTAGGTTTAATTTTGGAAATTTGCTTTAAGAGCTGGTCAACATACAAAACAAACCTTTCTCAGAGTTCATTCTTTCTTTCATCAAACATTTATTGAGTAATAAAGAGGGAGAAAAAACTGGCAAGTGTTTTTCTTTAAGGAGCTTGTGTACTGTTGTTAGCTGCCATCAAGTCGATTCCAACTCATGGCGACCCCATGTGTGCAGAATAGATTGGACCATTGTGATCCATAGACTCTTCATTGGCTGATTTTTGGAGCCAGATTGCCAGGCCTTTCTTCTAGTCTGTTTCAGTCTAGAAACTCTGCTGTTCAGCATCACAGCAACTTGAAGACTACCACTGGCAAATGTGTGGTGGTGGTCATCTAGAGTTGCTCTAACAGAAATACCACAAGTGGATGACTTTAACAAAGAGAAGTTTATTCTCTCACAGTCCAGTAGGCTACAAGTCAAAATTCAGGGCATCAGCTCTAGGGAAACGCTTTCTCTGTCTACTCTGGAGGAAGGTCAGTGTCATCAATCTTCTTTTGGTCTGGGAGCTTCTCTGCACAGGAACCTCAGGTCCAAAGGATGCACTCTGCTCCTGGCACTGCTTTCTTGGTGGTACGAGGTTCCCATGTGTCTCTGCTCACTTCTCTCTTTTATATCTCCAAAGAGATTGGCTTAAGACACTATCCACTCTTGTAGACCTCATCAGTATAACCTCATCATAGTGATAGAGTTTAGAGTTTACAACACATAAGGAAACCACATCAGATTACAAAATGGTACACGATTATACAATACTGGGAATCATGACCTCCACGTTTTTGGGGGGACATAATTCAATCCATGACAGGTAGTGACTACACATGAGGTGCATTGGTTAGAAATTGAGCCTGGGTCTCCAGCAAGGAAGGTGAGAATGCTAACGCTGAACCAAAAATAAACTAAACCAAATCCAGTGGCCATCGAGTCAATTCCAAATCATTGCAACCACGTATGTTACAGAGTAGAATTGCTCTGCAGGGTTTTCTTGGTTATAATCTTAACAAAAGAAAATTGCCAGGATTTTTTTCCCTTGGTATCACTTGATGGATTCAAACAGCCAACCTTTAGGTTAACAGTCTAGCACAAACCATTTGTGCAGCCTAGGTATCTTTTGTTTGTGTATTAGTGGAAAAATAAACATGCAAACATATACTTACGGTACTGTGATAAGTACTGTATTACACATAAAAGCAGAACACTATAGGAGGGCAGAGGAAGAAATAGCTAACTCTCTTAAGAGGAGTAGGAAAAGGCTTAGCTAGGGTAAAGATCCCTTCTGCAGTAGATGTTAGCAATTAGCAAGTTACCGAGCAGGGTGGAGACATGTCAGACAGGAGCAGAAGTATGCATGAAGGCTTCAAATATTAAGAATGCATTAATAAACTTATTCAGAGCATTTGGAGCCAAACAATATAGAATGAACAGGAATAAAATGGATAGAAGAGTGAAAGTTGAAGTATTTAAAATGTCATGTGTATATTACTATTCTTTTAAGAGAAACATTCAAGGGTAATATTGTATTCTTCTACATTTGTTGTTAGGTGCTGTCGAGTCAGTTCTGACTCATAGGACCTTATGTACAACAGAATAAAACACTGCCCAGTCCTACACCATCCTCACAATTGTTTTTATGCTTGAGCTCATTATTGTAGCCACTGTGCCAGTGCATCCCATTGAGGGTCTTCCTCTTTTCACTTACCCTCTACTTTACTAGGTATGATGTCCTTCTCCAAACACTGATCCCTCCTGGTAACATGTCCAAAGTATGTGAGATGTAGTCTCGACATCCTTGCTTCTAAGGAACATTCTGGTTCTACTTCTCCCAAGACAAATTTGGTCCTTCTTTTGGCTGTCTATAGTCTATTCAATATTCTTTGCCAACACCGTAATTCAAAGGTGTCAGTTCTTCTTCGGTATTCCTTATTCATTGTCCAGGTTTCACATGGATATGAGGTGATCAAAAACACCACGGCTTCGGTCAGGCCCATCTTAGGCTTTAAGGTGACATCTTTGTTTTTCAACACTTTGAAGAGATCTTTTGCAGCAGCTTTGTCCAATGCAATGCATCTTTTGATTTCTTGACTGCTACTTTCATGAGTGTTGATTGTGGATCCAAGTAAAAGGAAATCCTTGACAAGTTCAATTTTTTCTCCATTTACCATGATGTTGCTTATTGGTCCAGTTGTGAGGATTTTTGTTTTCTTTATGTTGAGGTGTAATCCATACTGAAGGCTTTAGTCTTCGATCTTCATCAATAAGTGCTTCCAGTCATCTTCACTTTCAGCAAGCAAGGTTATGTCATCTTAATATTCACAGGTTGTTAAAGAATCTTCTTCCAATCCTGATGCCCCATTCTTCTTCATTTAGTCCACCTTCTCAGATTATTTGCTTAGCATACAGATTGAATAAGTATGGTGAAAGGATACAATCCTGATGCACACCTTTTGTGACTTTAAACCACGCAGTATTCCTTTGTCCTGTTCAAATGACTCCCTCTTGATCTATATACAGGTTCCTCATAAGCACAATTCAGTGTTCTGGAATTCCCATTCTTCACAATGTTACCCATACTTTGTTAGGACTCACACAGTCGAATGCGTTTGCATAATCAATAAAACACGGGTAAACATCTTTTTGGTATTCTCTACTTTCAGCCAGGATCCATCTGACATCAGCAATGATATCCCTGGTTCCACATCCTCTTCTGAATCCGGCTTCAGTTTCTGGCAGTTCCCTGTTAGTATACTGCTGCAGCCGCTTTGATTGATCTTCAGCAAAATTTTACTTGCCTGTGTTATTAATGATATTGTTCGATAATTTCCACATTCAGTTGGATCACCTTTCTTGGAAATAGGCATAAATATAGATCTCTTCCAGTCAATTGGCCAGGCAGCTGTCTTCCAAATTTCTTGGCATAGATGAGTGAGCACTTCCAGTGCTGCATCCATTTATTGAAACGTCTCAATTGATATTCCATCAGTTCCTGGAGCCTTATTTTCCGCCAATTCCTTCAGTGCAGCTTGGACTTCTTCCTTCAGTGCCATTGGTTCCTGATCATATGCTACTTCCTGAAATGGTTAAATGTTGACCAGTTCTTTTTGGTATAGTGACTCTGTGTATTCCTTCTATCTTCTTTTGATGCTTCTTGGGTTGTTTAATATTTTCTCTGTAGAATCCTTCACTATTGCAACTCCAGGCTTGAATTTTTTCTTAAGTTCTTTCAGCTTGATCAATACTGAGGGTGTTCTTCTTTTTTTGTTTTCTGTTTCCAGCTCTTTGCACAGGTTATAATACTTTGTCTTCTCTAGCAATCCTTTGAAATCTTCTGTTCAACTCTTTTACGCCATCCTTCTTCTTTTTGCTTTAGCTACTTGCTGTTCAAGAGCAAGTTTCAAAGTTTCTTCTGACATCCATTTTGGTCTTTTCTTTCTTTCCTGTCTTTATAATGACCTCTTGATTTCTTCATGTATGATGTCCTTGAAGTCATTCCACAACATGTCTGATCTTCACTCATTAGTGTTCAAAGTGTCAAATCTATTCTTGAGACAGTCTCAATAGCTTTGGGCAATACAATGATATAGATTACCAATAGAATATAGAAAATAATAAATCACTGCTTGTGCTTGCATTTATTTAAAGTTTTTAAATGTTCATTTGCTAATTTTATCATTTTATGTTGCTTTTTATTATACCCTACTCACTATCATTATCAAAATCCTCACAACTTGACCAATAAGCAACATCATGATAAATGGAGAAAATACTGAAGTTCTCAAAGATTTCATTTTACTTGCATCCACAATCAGTGCCCACAAGCCAGCAGTCAAGAAATCAAACGACACATTGCACTGAGCAAATCTGCTGCAAAAGACCTCTTTAAAGTGTTCAAAAGCAAAGATGTCACTTTAAGAACTAAGGTGCACCTAACCAACTGAAGCCATGGAGTTTTCAGTCCCCTCATGTGCATGCAAAAGCTGGACAATGAGTAAGGAAGACCGGAGAAAAATTGATGCTTTTGAATTATGGAGTTGGCGAAGATTACTGAATATAACACGTACTGTCTTGGAAGAAGTACAGTCAGAATTCTCCTTAGGAGTGACAATGGAAAGACTTTGTCTCACATGTTATCAGGACGGACCATTACCTGGAGAGGGACATCATGCTTGGTAAGCTAAAGGGTCAGTGGAAAAGAGGAAGACCCTCAGAGCGATGGATTGATGCAGTGGTTGCAAAATTGGCATAGGCATAACAATGATTTTAGGATGGTGCAGGACTGTGTGATGTTTCATTGTGTTGTATATGAGGTCGCTATGAGTTGGAATCAACTTGATGGCACCTAACAATACTCTTATTATTATATCCTAGATTACCTGGATAAAATTGTATTTTCTACTATTATAATTTTTAATTATTTTGTCTTAAATAAATTAGCTGGAAAAATTGAGTAGCAATGTTATCAAGAATATAGAATTTAATGAACACCTATGAAAATAGCATATATGAGAGCAGGTGTCAGCAAATTTTTCTTTAAAGTGTCACATGGTAAATATTTTTGTCTTGGTGTATACAGGATCTCTGAAACAACTATTCAACTCTGCTGTTGTAGCTGGAAAGCAGCCTTCCAAGAAAACATAAACAAATGGCCATGGTTATTTCAATAAAATTTTATTTCAGGACATACTATAAAATTGCAACAGTGTAGTATTAGAAAAAGGTTATGCATATAGATCAATGGAACAGAAAATCCAGGGATAGATCCATGAATATATAGTTAATTGATTTTTGACCAAAGGACAAGGCAATTCAGTGAGGAAATGATGGACTTTTCGTTAATATAGTGCCGGAAAATCTCTATAACTGTAGGGGAAAAATTAGTCTAAACCTTTGCCTTTCACCAAACACAAAACTTAACTTGAAATGGATTAGGCCTGTGATGGTTAAGATTGTTTGTCAACTTGGCTGGACTATGATTCTCAGTAGCTTAGCAGTCCTATGATGTTGTGATCACTTCATTGCTGAGATTTGCGATGTGATCACCCCCATGATTGTATCTGCTGTGAGTAGTCAATTGGTTGAAGGGGAGTTTCCTTGGGTGTGTGGCCTGCATCAAGTGTGGGCGGACACTTCAGCAGGGCTCAGAGGTGTTTGCTTGTTCTGGATCCTGCAGCTGACTCCTGTTAGTCTGACCTCCAGTTCTTGGGCTTGAGCTAGCAGCTTACCTGTGGTCTTGCCTGTGGATCTTGGGATTCTTAGATTTTCACAGCCTGTGAGCAATAGCCCTGCTCTCTGACCTGCCTATTTTGGGTTTGCCAGCCCCAGTGGCTACGTGAATCAGAAGAAGCCTCTATCTTGACTCACAGACTTGGGACGTTGCAACCAACTGCTTAAGCCATTTCCTTGATATAAATCTCTCTATATATTTGTACGCTTTACTGGGTTTGCTTCTCTAGAGAACCCAGGCTAAGACAAAGCCTAAACATTAAAACTTAAAACTTAAACTTCAAACCTTCTAGAAGAAAACATAGAAGAAATATAGTTCCCTTGGGTAGGCAAACATTTTCTAGATAGGATATGAAAAAAAAAAAAAGAGCAAAAGATAATACTAAGTAATGAAAAGGCAAGCCAGTGACTGGAAGAACATATTCACATATCTAACAAAAGGTTTGTATTCAGAAAATATAAAGAGCTCATAAGGCTGAATTTTAAGAGGGCAAAAATCCAGTAACATATTTAAAAAATATCCATCAGCAAGTGAATGGATAAAGAATTGTTTTATATCCATATAAAGCAGCATTAAAAGAAATGAACTACTGATACTCAACGGCATGAGTGAATGCCTAAAACTTTATGCTGAGTTGAAGAAGCGAAGCACAACATATGATACCATTTATAAGAGACTCAAAAATAGAAAAATTCAGTCCGTAGTGATAGGAAGCAAACCACCTGATGTCTGAATTCAGGGATGGAGGTGCAGATTGACTGGAAAGAGTCACAAAGGAACATTTTGAGGGTGGTGGAAATTTTATATATTGATGGTAGCAGTCATTTCATGATAGTTTTCTTTGATTAAAACTATACATTTAAAATCAGTGTATTTTATTAATACCAATTAAATGTTTAAAAAATTGACATAAAAATATGAGTTTTAAGTAATGAGACTTTGGCCATTAAGCTTAATGCCTCTGTTTTCCAGTAGCTACTGCCCACATTTCCATTTCTGTTCTACAATACACTCATCGCCACTAGATCTATGGCTATATTTATTCTTCTACTTTTATATTTCACATATTCTAGCAGAAATTTCCTAATTGAACTCTTTCACATTTTCATCTAAGAGCTGTCTTAGAAGGTAGGATGATGTACTCAGTTGTTAATACATTAGACCCAAAGCATAATTATAGTTGAGCCTTTTAGCTTAAGGTTAATTTAATTTGTTTTCCTGTATTTTGTTAATTATGAAGTAGTGAATCCAATGTACCACCAAAATATTTGTAATGACATGAATAGCCAAACAATTTTTGTTGGTTATCGTTGGTTCTTCTGACTGTTTATGGCCAATTGATTTTTCATAAAGGCAACAAAGGACAGTCTTAAGTCCCAGATATTCCACTCTTTTGTATTCATCCAAAATAAATAATAGTATATGTGCACACAAAGACTTACATATAAGTGTTCATAGCTTCTCTATTTGAAATAGTGAAAAACTCAAAACAATCCCAATGTTCATCAACAGCTGAATGGATAAACAGATTATGATATAGACATACAATGGAATATCACTCAATAATGCAAAGAAATGTACTATCCACACTCACATAAACACATGAACTAACAAAGAACAATCTTAGTATGTTAAGTGAAATAAGCCAATAAAAGAGTGTATGAGGTATGGTTGTCATTATATACAAATTAGATATTTAAAACTAATACATAGTGATAGAAACAGATCAGTTCTTGCCTGGGAACTAGTTAGGAGGTGAGGATTAGGAGATTGAATTACAAAGCGGCATGAGAAGTCTTCTCATGGTGATGAATCTGTTCATTATATGATGGTATTAGGGTGTATATATACATCAACCTTCATGAAATTATATACTTCAAACAGGTGCAGGTTTTTTGTATGTCAATCATAACTGTTGAACTGATGAATTGTACACTTTAAAGTGGTGAATTTTATGGTATGTGAATTATATCTCAATTAAAAAATTTGTGGAACTACAATTTCACATTAATTTATTGGTGGTTATAATTGAGTTAAAAACTCTTTAATTGAGGTTTTTTTTTTTTTTTTTGGAAATGGAGATGGAATTAAACTCAAATAACGAACTTACTAATTGTTCTTGTGTTTTACCCTTGTTGTTGGTAGGTGCTGTCAAGTCATTTGCTACTCATAGCGACCCTGTGTACAACAGAACAAAACACTGCCTGGTTCTGCGCCACCCTCACAGCAGTTGCTATGTTTGATTCCATTGTTGCAGCCACTGTGCCAATCCATCTCCTTGAGGATCTTCCTGTTTTTCTTTGACACTGTACAGAGCATGATGTCCTTCTCCAGGGAGTGGTCCCTCCTGGTAACATGTCCAAAGCATTTAAGATGGAGTCTGGTCATCCTCACTTCTAAGGAACATTCTATACTTCTTCCAAGACGGATGTGGTATGTTCGATATTCTTTGCCAACACCGTAATTCAAATGCATCAATTCTTCTTCAGTCTTCTTTATTCATTGTCTAGCTTTTGCATGAATATGAAGTGACTGAAAATACCATGGCTTAGGTCAGGTGCACCTTAGTCCTCAAAGTGACATCTTTGCTTTTTAACAATTTAAATAGGCCTTTTGCAGCAGATTTGCCCAATGCAATACGTCGTTTGCTTTCTTGACTGCTGCTTCCTTACATGTGTATATATATACATATATGTATACATATGGATATACATATATTAACATATATAAATATTCCTTTTGTGCATTTAGTGTTTTGTGACTTCCAAAATAGTTTACATGTATTTTTAAAATTTATCTTCATTAAGATACTGGAGGCAAAATAGGATCTGTTTAAGCATTTTGCAAAAATGGAATGAGGAACAAACAGAATGCTTGTAATTTGCTTAACTTAAACAGATAGTGATAAGATTTTATTAGAACCCACAGAATGCATCTTTCAACTTACCACTATTTTTTTATAATGGTTTATAATATATTAACTTGAAATAGAAAAATTAACAAACCTGTTCGATAAAATAAATTATTACTTTATGTTTATTCATTAGAAAATTCTGTGTGTTTCTACTAAAAGCTTAAATAGCTGGTATTATAATCTACTATTACAGTAAATACTGAAAAAGCTGGAAACTGTGTAAGGTGGAAACATGTCAGAGAAGGAAAATTCAAATAATTTTCATGAAAAGGAGCAATAAAAAAGTGGTAAGACTGCGCCCCAACAAGGCCTCAAAAATTGAAAGGCCAAGAAAAACAAGACAGTCCCATCTAGTTCCGGCTCTCACATACTTCACTGAGTTACATTTGCTACCTAAAATGAGGGAGAGTAAATATAAATGATTTTATTCTAATCAATACAACATGTTTTATTCTTTTAATAAAAGGGGCAGAAAAGAGATTGATGTTCCGTTTTACTACAATAAGTAGTTTAAAAAAAAAGAAAATATAGTTTAAAATATTCTCTTTATTTCTTTTTGCATGAGCAAATTCATCCACCTTGCATTTGGACAGATGTTACAAAACACATTCAGTACAAAAACTGAAACCCTATGCATTTCTTTTCATTAAACAATATAAAAAATATATTCCCTTAAGAAGATGCAAACTGAGGAGACACTCAAAATCAAACTTACGAGAAAGCAATGGTTCAAATAACTAAGTATATATATATGTATATATCTCACTAATACTTAAACCAAAAACACCATGCATTCAACACTGAGAAACTTAGAAAGAAACTAAACACTTCGCTAATATTTATTGCATAAAATATGAAAAAAAATTATTTTTACTTTTTCTTTTATCTAAACTCACAAACATTAAACTATACATACAAACACAAACACAAAAACAACTTTATATTTGTGCCTTATTTATATTGAATTTTTTAAAATGCAGACTCAAACTGGATTCTCATTCTTAAGGTTATTAAAAATGCCTGGGCCCTTGGATTTTATTTTTTGCTTCTAATCATGTAATATAATCAATCATCAATTCACAGTTGAACTTATGCTTAAGCAATTAAATCTGATTTTTAAAAGTCCAGAAAGTACAGAAATAATATAATGTAACTCTTGCTTCACACA
Source organism: Dugong dugon (assembly GCA_030035585.1). Classification (NCBI taxonomy): domain Eukaryota; kingdom Metazoa; phylum Chordata; class Mammalia; order Sirenia; family Dugongidae; genus Dugong; species Dugong dugon. Next base: position 47,188,870 of record CM057480.1, on the reverse strand, counting down.
CAAAATAGATAATTATAATATGTGTTCAAATTTGAAAGTTTTGACAAATTAAATAAACCATGAATACCGCTTATGGCAATGACTGATTATGTTGCCAAGAAAAATTATAAATGTTGGAAAATATTTTTAAATATCTTTTTGAAGACTTCCTGGGTGGCACAAATGATTAATTACTCAACTACTAGCCAAAAGGTAGGTGGTTCGAACCTACCCAGAGGTTACTTGGAAGACTGGCCCAGCAATTTGCTTCTGAAGGGCCACAGCCTTGAAAACCCTGTGAAGCAGTTCTACCCTGCACACATGGGGTCGCCACGAGTCAGAAACAACTCCACAGCAACTAACAACAATAACAATAACAACAACATTTTGAAGACACCAAGGAAGAACAAAGGTAATGAGTTTTTCATGTCAAAGATCTGGAACTGGTGAAAACCTATTAAGGCTAGAGTTTAGTATTTATCTTCTTTTCTCCCCCTCTGTCTTCTTTTATTTTTTCTTAGAACAATTGTTATTCTTAAATAAAAGAAGTTTTTGAGAGACAGATTCTAAGCAGAGATTTTGGCTGTTTTATAGGGTCACTATGAGTATGGGTATATAGTGATTGAGGGGCAGACAAAAATTAGAATACCAAGTATGCCATGAAGAGGGGCTCTGATCACATCACCAGACTTTTGATTGGAACCACAAAGCATTACTCACTAGACCATAACCTGTCAATTCTAACTCATAGCAACCCTATAGGACAGACTAGAACTGACCCATAGAGCTTCCAAGGACAGCCTACTGGATCAAACTGCCGACGTTTTGGTTAGCAGCTGTAGCACTTAACCACTATGCCACCAGGGTTTCCCACTCACTAGAAGTAACGATGAATTCCTAAATAGACCAGATTTCACAAGAATTGGTTTAATTGATTCACGAAGATATAATCTTCTTAAATATGTGTTCACTCAATAAAGAAGCTTCCAAATCAATGATGTGAAAATTGATAGAACTGAAAGATGTGTTAGACAAAACCATTCTTTTAGCTGGAGATTTTTAAGTCTATTTCTTAGTAATTGAAAGAATAAGCAGACAAAATTAATAAAATATGAGAAAACTGACAACACTATAAAATCACTTTACTTGCTTATATTTATCAAACATCTCATCCAACCACAACTGATTACAAATCCTTTTCAAATGCACATGGACTTTCACCATAATAGACTATAAACTGTGCCAGAAAATGCAATCTCAAAAATTTTATGAGATGAAATTATACAGAGCATGTTCTCAGGCCTCAATACATTTACATTAAAAACATATTAAAAAATGGTGTGTGTAAAATTCCAGAATACTTCAAAATACAAAAATGTACTGGGTAAAGTAGGGATCAAAAGAGAAAATGGAAACTATTCTTAACCAAACTAAAATGATAACATAGCATAAAAATATTGTGGGGAATAACTATGGCAGTGTTTATAGGCACATTTATAACTCGAAATGCTTATTTTAGGAAGAAGAAATACATAAAATGAATGATCTACAAGTACACCATATAAAGTTAGACAAATAATATTAAATTAGATACAAAGTAAATAGAAGAAAGGAATTAATAAAAATAAGTGCTAGCGTTGGTGAAATAGAAAACAAACAACAACAGAGAAATTAAATGAAAGTAAAAGATGAAAAGATGAACTAAATATAGAAAATCTTCTGTAAACTAATCATGAAAAAGAGAAACATAAATTATCAAAATCAGGAAGAGAAGTAGTGAAATCATTATTAATTTAAATATTTTAAAAGGATAATAAGGGAATATTAAGAACAACTTTACACCAATATATTGAATAAATTATATTAAATGAAAGAAATCATTGAAAGATATAAATTAAGAAATTAAGACAAAATCAAGATAAATTAACAAAATCACACAAAAATAGAAAATCTTAAAAGATCTATATTTAATAAATTCATAATTTAAAAAATTCCAGTCCCAGACTAATTCTAAGAAACTAGTAAAATGTATTAAATATTTAAGGAAAAGTTATTGCCAATTCTAGCAAACTTTTTTGAAAAATAAAGGAGGAGGAACACTTTTCAACTCATTTTATGAGGCCATTATTACATTAATACTCAAAAGAAATGAAAACAATATAAGAAAACTACATAGAAATATTCCTAATTTTTGATTAGATGCAAGCATGCTTTATAAATTAATAGCATTTCAATTCATAAATATATAAATAATATTAATCCAAGTGGAGTTAATTCCAGGAATGCAAGGTTGGTTTAATAAACAAAATCAATCAATATGATTTACAAAATCAACAAGGCATAAAATAAAAAGTATATCATAGTCTCTATAGATATAAACAAAAAGATTTTGACAAAACTTAACAGTCATGATTTAAAACAACAACAATAAACAGCAAACAGAGAGTAAAAGAAAGCTTTCTAAACAATTAAAATAAATCTATTGAAAATTTTTATTTAATACTGAAACAACTCACAGGACTGCAAACAAGGCAAAGCTATTCACTTTCACAACTGCCATATGAAATTGCACTTGTGGTTCTAGTCATGAAATAAGTGAAGAAAGAGAAATACAAGGCATACGGATTGGTAATAATGATAATAAAAAAAATTGCTTTCTTTGCAGACTACATAATTACAAATAAAAAAAATTCTTCAGAACCTCAAAGAACTCATATGTGAGTTTAGCAATAATATAGAATTTAAGTCAATTTACAAAATAATGATTGCATTTATATATATCAGCAAAAGATAACTTGAAACTAAAAAAATACACTTTAGAATATTAATTTTTTAAATTTAGATATAAATTTAACAATGTATGTAGAAAATCTATATGTAAAAATTACAACATTTTGAGGAGAAAAATAAAACAAGTCTTAAAAAATTTAATTTGCTTTCATGGATTATAAGACTCAGTATTGTTAGGATGTCACTTCTATCCTGGCTGATTTACAGATTTAAAATAATTTCTAAAAGAATTAGAACAGCTTTTTAAAAGTAGAAATTGGCACGTAAGTCTAAAACACATATAAAATGGGAAAGAATATACAAGAGTCTAAACAATTTTGAAAATAAGAAAGAAATTTGTAAGACTCACATTAACTGAGTCCAATAGTTGCTTTAAAGACAGTAATATAGTGTGGTATTGCCATAAAGGTGAACATGTAAAAAACACAAAATAAAAAGAAGCAGACATATGCATGTATATAGTCAATTGATATTTGAAAAAGATGCCAAGTTAATTCATGGGAGAAAGGATGGTATTGTCAACAAAAGGTGCAAGAAAAACAATTGCCATACAGGAAGAACAAAACAAAACAAAAAAACCCTCTGTCCTTAACTTCCTACTGTACACAAATTTACTCATAAGCCTAAATGTAAAATCTAACTTTAAGAATAGGAAAACTATGGACTTCCAGCAACACAGCGCTCTAAGCAAGCACAACAATGTCCCTCCACAGCAAAGCTCCAAAAAACTAAGCTAAACAGAGAAAACAGCAATCCTGAAAACCTAAAACATCATTATGAAGAGATAACGAACTCAGCCAAGCACCAAATGGAGTGAAAAACTGACAGAGAATGGAGAGTGAAGAGAGATTCACCCAGAGGTCGCCTATCAGCTAATGCAGCACGGATCCGCCATCTTGGACTCCTACAGAGACCAGCAAATAGGGCGTACAAAAAAGCAGCTTCACGGACCTTCCACCAGGAGACAGAACAACCAGTAACTGATGATATATGCTTTCCTACCCCCACCCTTCATCAACCCCACTCGACTTCCTCTGCTTCCTGTGGCCACAGTCTCTGCTGCTTGGATTCCACCTGCCTGCACTGGCCGACTCCCTGAGTGCCGTTTGTTCGCTGGTGGTGTTGCTTTTTTCTGCTTCTTTTGATTTCTTCCTTACCTCTCACCAGCTCCCCCTCCTTTCACTCAAATACCTGGCTATGTGTGCCATCTTTGCCCTTCTTAAGGTGCTGCAGAGCTCTTTTCAAGCGTGGAACTGCTTCCCGGGCTGTGCTGCCATGCTACTGGGATCCCTGGGCTTTTTGTTTGTTTGTTTGTTTGCTTATTTTGAATCGTTTGTTTGTTTTCTTTTTCTTTTCTTGACTTGGGAGCCCGATCTGGCTGGGTAGTACTACTTGGCTTGGGACCTACCCCCTCAGCTTACACAAACAAGCAGAGGGATCCCTGAGAGCATTCCTTTATTCATGGTTTTTTCTTTTTTTCTGTTTTTTGGGGACTTTTTCTTGTTCTTTTTTTTTTTTTAATTTGTTTTGTTTTCTTCTCCCGCTTTTTCCCTTTCTGTCTTTCTTCATTACTTAGATTCTCATCTCTCTATACCTTCCTTCTCTTCCTGTCCCCTGAAAACCTGGCGCTGAATACCTCTATGCCTTCTAGCCAGGCTGTAATTCAACACCTGGAAACAACTTCTCCAGACCTTGTACGGTACTACTGGTGGGATCCCTGGGAGCTTTAATGTTCTTTTTTCTTTCTATTTTTTATTTATTCATTCTTTTCTTTTCTTTTTTTTCTTCTTCTTCCCCTATTTGTTTTTCTCCATTTCATAGTCTCTCATCTCTCCACGCCAATAGCAAGCTCCCCTATCACTCTTTTTTGTTTGTTTGTATGTTTTTGGCTCCTGTTCCTATATCCTCTCTCCCATACCCATCTTAGCTCCACACATCACAATCTCCCCCCCCCCCCAATTCTGCCTATATGCACCATGTGTTTAACATCACACCAACAAGCAGCACAGGCATGGCCCACTGGAACCTGCCCTGTGTGGATTACCAACACAACCTGGTGGCTGTAGTAAGTACCACAAACAACTCATCCCAGCAACTCCTCTTCAGCTAGACATGCACTGCTGTACCATATCTGAGTGACTGACCCTGCCAATTGGAGAAGAAGGTGAAAAGTATCGTGCCCACTGATGAGCAAACAACAAAGAACACACAGACCAACTGGCAGACATACAAAATAAAAAAAAAGAATGAAACAAACAAATCTACAATCAATACACGATAAAAATAAATACTGAATGCCCTGAAGACAGAAGACACTATCAAAACATATAAAAACAGGACAGGATGGTTCCAGTAGGCATCCAAAATAAAACACCAGATGACTTTCCAGTGGAGGAAAAGGCAGTAGAACTACCTGATAGAGAATCAAAGTCTCTAATATTTGGAATTATCCAAGAACTGAAGCGAAAAGCTGACCAAAATGAGGAAAAAGTAGACAAATTCATGGAAAATACAGGAAAAAATGGAAGAATTCAGGAAAATAATGTAGGAACAAAATGCCAAAATAAATTCAAAACTAGAAATCATACAAAAACAACAATTAGAAATCCAAAAGGTAAACAAGATTTCAGAAATGGACAGTGTCACAGAAGGGATGAGGAGCAGATTTGAAAAACTGGAAAACAGGATCAGCAGAAGTGAAGACAAACACTTGGATACAACTCTATTTGAGGAAAACTCTGAAAAAAGAACAAAGAAAAATGAATAGACACTGAGAATTATGTGTGAAACAATCAAAAGCAAAAATTTATGAGTGATTAGAGTTCCAGAACATGAGGAGAAAACAGAAAACACAGAGAGGATCATTGAAGAACTGCTGACAGAAAACTTCCCCAATATCATGAAAGATGAAAAGCTGGCCATCCAAGAAGCTAAACGAACCCCATATAGGATAGACCTCAAAAGACAATCACCAAGGGATATCATAATCACACTTGCCAGAACCAAAGACAAACAAAGAATCCTGAGAGCAGCTCGTGAAAAACAAGAAGTCACATACACAGGAGAAACAATAAGACTAAGCTCAGATATTTCCACAGAAACCATGCAGGCAAGAAGCCAATGGGATTACATACGTAAAACCTTGAAAGAAAAAAATTGTCACCCAAAAAAAATATATCCTGCAAAATTCTTTCAATATGATGGTGAAATTAGGACATTTCAAGATAAAAAGAAATTAACAGAATATGTAAAAACCAAACCAAACTTAAAAGAATTATTAAAGGAAGCTCTTTGATCTGAGAACAAACAACTTCAGCTAACAGGCTGAATCTAGGACACAGGATCGTACCAGCCAGATACCAATCTAGGAAATAAACTCTCAAGGATTATCCAAAACCAAAAGAAATACAACAGAGAATCAGAGCAGTTAATCAGTAAATGACAACAACATCAGAACAATAAAAGAGGGAATAAACGGTGTAGGTATAGAGCCTTCTAATGGAGAAGAAGGCAAGGTGATACCAAGTAATAATAGACTGCTTCAAACTTAGAAAGATAAGGGTAAATTTCATGATAGCCAAAAAGAAAGTTAATAAACATACTCATAAAAATAAAGACGAAAAACATAAAGTCTCAGCAAAAACAAAACCTACAAAAACAAAAGAAATGAAAAAAAATCCACAGACGAAAGTAACAACACAGGAGAGTAAGAAGAACAAAGAAAACTTCAACACCACAAAAAAGCACTACAAAATGACAGCAACAAACTCACACTATCAATAATTACACTGAATGTAAAAGGACTCAATGTACCCATAAAGACATGGAGAGTGACAGAATGCATAAAAAAAACAGGATCCATAAATATGCTGTCTACAAGAGACACACGTTAGAAACAAAGATGTGAATTTATTAAAAGTCAAAGGTTGGAAAAAATATATCAAGCTAACAGCTACCAAAAAAGAGCAGGAGTGGCAATACTAACCTCAGGTAAAATAGATTTTAAAACAAAATCCACCATAAAAGACAAAGAAGGACACTATATAATGATTAAGGGGATGATCCATCATGAAGACATAACCATAAGAAACATCTATGCACCAAACGCCACGGCTCCAAAATACATAAACTCTAACAGTACTGAAAACAGCAATCGACAGTTCCACAATAATAGTGGGAGACTTCAACACACCACTTTCAGTAAAGGACAGACTACTAAAAAGAAACTCAGCAAAGATACAGAAGACTTAAAGGGCACAATTAGCCAACTTGACCTCACAGACATATATAGAAAACTCCATCCAACAGTTGCAAAGTACACATTCCAGTGCATGTGGAACGTTCTCCAAACTAGACCACATCTTAGGCCACAGAGTAATCCTCAACAAGATCTAAAACACTGAGATAATACAAAGTATCTTCTCTGACCACAACACTATCAAGTTAGAAATTTACAAGTGGAAGAGCAAGGGAAAAAAAAAATCATTCATATGGAAACTGAATAACACCCTGTTTACACATCACTGGGTAATAGAAGAAATCAGAGATGGAATCAAAAAATTCCTAGAATCAAGTGAGATTGAAAACACATCATACCAAAACCTTTGGGACACATCAAAGGCAGTCCTCAGAGGACAATTTATAGCAATAGATGCACACATCAAAAAGAAGAAAGGGACAAAATCAAAACATTAACTACACAGCTCAAACAAATAGAAAGAGAAGAGCCAAAAAAGCCCATAGCCACCACAAGAAAGGAAATAATGAAGATCAGAGCAGAAATAACTGAAATAGAGAACAGAAAAACAATAGAAAGAATCAACAAAACCAGAAGTTGGTTCTTTGAAGGGATCAACAAAATCAACAAACCACTGGCCAGACTGACAAAGAAAAACGGGAGTGGACGCAAATAACCCAAATAACAAATGAAATGGGGGACATTGCAACAGACCCAACTAAATAAAAAGGATCATAACAGAATATTATGTAAAACTATACTGCAACAAATTTGAAAACTTAGAAGAAATGGATAAATTTCTAGAAATACACTACCTACTCAAACTACAACAAAGTGATGTTGAAAATGTGAACAGACCCATAACAAGAAAGAGATTGAAAAGGTAATTAAAAAAACTCCCAAGGAAAAAAAAAAAAAAAAACCTGGCCCAGATGGCTTCACTGGAGAATTCTACAAAACTTTCAGAGAAGAGCTTGTACCAGTACTACGCAAGCTGTTTCAGAGCATAGAAAAGGAAGCAACACTTCCAAACTCATTCTATGAATCCAGCATAACACTGATACTAAAACCAAGCAAAGATGCCACAAAAAAAGAAAATTACAGACCAATATCTGTCTTGAATATAGATGCAAAAATTCTCAACAAAATTGTACCCAAGAGAATTCAGCATCATATCAAAAAAATAATACACCAAGACCAAGTAGGATTTATACCAGGTAAGCACCGAAAGTTCAACGTTAGAAAATCAATCAATGTAATGCACCACATAAATAAAAGGAAACAAAAGAATCATATGATCATCTCAATTGATGCAGAAAAGCCATTCGACAAAGTCCAACACCCATTCCTGATAAAAACTCTCACTAAAATAAGTATAGAAGGAAAACTTCTCAACATAATAAAGGGTATCTATGCAAAACCAACAGCCAACATCATTCTTAATGGAGAAAGGCTGAAAACATTCCCCTTGAGAACAGGAACAAGACAAGGATGCCCTTTATCACCACTCCTATTTAACATTGTGCTAGAAGTTCTAGCTAGAGCAATAAGGCAAGAAAAAGAAATAAAGGGCATCCAAATTGGTAATGAAGAAGTTAAACTGTCCCTGTTTGTGGATGATATGATGCTATACATAGAAAACGCTAAAGACTCCATGAGAAATCTACTGGGACTAATAGAAAGATTCAGCAGAGTAGCAAGTTATAAGATAAACATCCAAAAATCAGTTGGATTCCTATACACCAATAAAGACAATGATGAAAAGGAATCAGGAAAACAATACCATTTACAATAGTCCCTAAAAAAATAAAATACTTAGGAATAAATCTAACCTGGGATGAAAAAGACCTACACAAAGAAAACTACAAAACACTACTGCATGAAACCCAAAGGGGTCTACATAAATGGAAAAACATACTATTCTCATGGACAGGTAGACTCAACATTGTGAAAATGACAAATCTACCCAAAGCAATTTACAAATACAATGAAATCTCCATTCAAATACCAACAACATTCTTCAAAGAGATGGAAAAACTAATCGTTCACTTTATTTGGAAAGGGAAGAAGCCCCGAATAAGTAAAGCATTACTGAAGAAGAATAAAGTTGGAGGACTCACACTACCTGACTTTAGAACCTACTATACAGCTACAGTAGTCAGAACAGCCTGGTACTGGTACAATGACAGATACATTGACCAATGGAACAGCGTTGAGAACCCAGATGTAAATCCATCCACCTACAGTCACCTGATCTTCGACAAGGGCCCAAATTCCATCAAACAGGGAAAAGACAGTTTTTTTATCAAACGGTGCTGGCAAAACTGGACATCAATCTGCAAAAAAAAGAAATAGGACCCATTCCTCACACCATATACAAAAACTAATTCAAAATGGATCAAAGACCTAAATATAAAGCCAAAAAGTGTAAAGTTCATAGAAGAAAAAATAGGACCAATGCTACAGGCCCTAATACACGGCATTAACAAGATACAAACCATAACCATCCACACACAAACCCCAGAAGATAAGCTAGATAACTGGGATCTTCTAAAAATCAAACCCCTAGGCTCTTCAAAAGACTTCACCAAAAGAGTAAAAAGAGAACCTTCAAACTGGGAAAAAATGTTTGGACAGTACAATTCAGACAAAGGTCTAATCTCCATAATCTACAAGAAAATCCAATACCTCTACAACAAAAAGACAACTAATCCTATTAAAAACTGGGCAAAGGAAATGAACAGATGCTTAACCAAGGAAGACATTCAAGTGGCCAACAGAAACATGAGGAAATGCTAGGGATCACTAGCCATTAGAGAAATGCAAATTAAAACCAGAACGAGATACCACCTCACCCTGGCATTACTGGCACAAATCAAAAACACTGGAAATAACAAAATGTTGGAGGGGCTGCTGGGAGATCGGAACTCTTATGCACTGCTGGTGGGAATGCAAAATGGTACAACCATTTTGGAAAATGATATGGCGCTTCCTTAGAATGCTAGAAATAGAAATACCATAGGATCCAGTGATCCCATTCCTAGAGCACCATTTTGCCGGAAATCTCGTTTAAAGAAGATTTCAATAGATGATTTAGGATCTTTATCTCTTTAATTCAGCTCAATCCAACTCCGGTAACAGTTACTGAAGTCCTTCGGGTTCTGTACCATGTTCTTGAAACTTTTTTTTTTTTTTTTTTTAAGTCACTGCTAGCCAGAGAGTAAGGCTGGCTGTGATGGTAAAGGTTATGTGTCAACTTGACTGGGCCATGATTCTCAGTGGTTTGGCAGTTATGTAATGGCGTAATTTGGAAGTTATTTAATGATGCCAAAATGATGTACTATGCAGCTATATAGTCACTATTACCCAGAGTCACTGTTAGCCAGAGTTTTCATCTGCTGGTTCTCTTGTATAATAGGCATTATGGAAGACTTCCCTGTAGGGTGATCTTTCCTTAGTCTTTACTTAAGCATTCTCTTTCCCTGGGTGTGTGGCTAACTTTCTGGCTTTCACTAGTGACCCAGTATTTCCCAGCTGTTTGATTAATTTAAAAATTCCAGCCACAGTATCTGCTGTACATGAAGCCTGACCTCCAGTTCCCAAGAAGGTTTCTAAACCCCAACATAATTTATATGACCCAAGATAGTTTACTTCCTGAAAGCTCTCTGACTTCTAATCTCCTTGATACAAATGGCTAGGGAATCCTTGTTTAATTTTTTTATTAGGGTATTTTCATTCTTGTTTTTAAGCCACTCCAAGTATTTTTCAAAAATCATACATGTTCTATTCAACACCACTAAGTATTTAGAACAAGGGTGGACCTTGACAGTGAAAGGAGGATCCTAAGACTGTTCATTCTATCATTTTATCATGTTCAGAACTGAACTCTTGATTTTATTCCAAATTGCTTCTCAACCTCAATAAATGGCAACTTCATTCTTCCAGTTTCTTAAGCCAGAAATCTTAGAGCCATCTCTACTTCTCTCCTCTCCTTTACTACTTTCATTAACACTTTACTTCCAATACAGCAGCTATGTCTCTCATCTCTAACTGTAGAACTTATCCAGAATCTGACCACTTTTCAGAATTGCCTCCATTTTTGTAATCCACAATTGCATTTTTTGTAACAGTTTTATTGAGATATAATTCACTTAACATACAATTCACCCATTTAAAGTGCACAATTAAATGCTTTTTAGTATATTCACAGAACTGTGCAATCATCACCAAAATCAATTTTATAACATTCTTGTCACCACAGTAAGAAAATCTGCACCCTTTAGTTATTACCACTAATAGCTTCATCTCTCCTCAACCCAAGGCAACCACTAATCTTTTTTTTTTTCTATATATATTTGCTTTTGCTGGACATTTCATATAAGTACATGGATCATATAGTACATGGTTCTTTCACAAGTATCTTTTGCTTGCATTTTTTTCCTGACTGGTCTCTATGATTCAAATCTTGCATCAGATATTCACTTCCAATTTTGTCTTTATTCCTTATAACTTATTCTGCCTCAGCTAGAATCCCCTTTTCAAACAAAAGAACATCACATATCTTCCCTTCTCAACCTCGTTTAGTGGATTCTTATCTTAAAAAAAAAAATCAAAACAAAATCTAAATTCCTTATTATGGTCTACAAGGCTTTGCATGGTCTGGCATCAGCTACTTTTCCTTCCTCTCTTACCATTCTTATCCTCTATTACCCACTTCACCCAAACAATCCTCAGTGATTTTCCTCATCTATGCCAAGCACATTTCATCCTCAGTGTGGCTGGACTTATTTTACAATTATGCATGACTTGCTCGTGAGGGAATCATTCAGGATCTCTGCTTAGGTTTTGCTTTCTGACAAAACCTTAGCGTCTGCTCCAAGACTGCTCTTTATAAAATAGTACCATCTTTTTATTACTCTGTCTACATTTAGCTTGCTTTAACTTTCTTATGGTACTTATTACCACCTGACATATTACATATGAATTATTATATTTCTCCCCTGACTCTATGAGAACAGGTAAACTTTCTGCATTGTTCACTGCCAATTACAAGTACTGATAAACAGTATGAACCCAATAACTATCTGAAGATGTAATAAAGGAATGAATCTTAATGAGAATTTAACACAAGAGTTCTTAACACAAGTCATTCCCATGTTGTATAACCTAGCATGTGTCCATTTTCACCCAGACATATTTTAAGTGATTTCATTTACTTATTGAGTGGCTTACCAGACATGCTGAAATCCAGCTCCTGCTCTACCAGTGTGTCCACACCAAAGACTTGATAGCTGCCATTTCAGAAAAATGAAGGAAAGCTCAAGTCTGAATGGGTTCAAATTCTAGATCCACCTGTGATGAGCTTCATAGTTACAAAAAGTTAGTTCTCACTGTGTGAGTTTGTGTCAATCACTTAACCTTTCTGGGGCTCAGTTTCAAGTTTTGTAAAAGATGTAAAAAGCTCTAACAGATGAACTCAAGTGTCCTTTTTTTATAAGACAAAACGTTTCTGATTCATAACAGAATTTCATAATTGTCTATGCTGTCCTCTGGTTCCTATGAGACACTTGCACAGCACAGAATTGCATTTTGTTTCATTATTTAATTCTCACAGTAACTAACGATAACTCTGGACACAGGAAATACATCCAAATTGCTGCATTACTTTGGAGACCTCTTTGTGACCTGTGTAGCTTCCTCCAGACAGTATGGCTCAGTGACCATACACTGCCAGCTACTGACAGTTGACAATACATTGTTGTTGTTGAGTGCTGCCAAGTCGATTCCCACTTATAGCTACTCTATACATTACTGTTAAACAAATCAACAAATTTACATTTAAAGTAATAACACTCACATTGGAGAAGAAACATCCCAAATATTTATCAAATAAAACATAGTTATTTGCATTCAGGGAATATCTAACCTGCTTTAAAAGTCCAAAAGATGAAAGATCGTCATTAGGAATGTAGGGACATCTACTATTTCCAATGAACCCATTTAGTATACTTTAGCTTATGTTAGCATGCATCTCTTATTAAAATCTGTATTTTTATCAGTAACAACTTACCTCTCTTACCATTTGATAGAGGATTAAATGGTTGAGTACAAATACATAACTTTAGTATTCAAGTGGGTGTTTTTCTTGTTGAGATTCTTCTTATGCTACTTTAAACTTCTTCACTCATTTTTCAGATAACGGATGAGAATAGAAAAGCATTGTTTTCTGAGTCTGAACCCTTTTGATGTTAGTTTGTGTGCATGTGTTTACTTACCAGAATTTGACTATTCATGATTCAGTAAGGTTCTAATAGCAGTCTTTCCTCATATTAGGTGTAATAGTAGCTAATAACTGCTATTATTGGGCTGATGTTTATAAACATTATTTCTAAGATTCACAATAGTTCTGCAAGGTAGGCAATAATATCTCTATTTTAAAGATGAGTAAAGATGAGTAGCTGAGTCAACTGAAGCTTGGAGAGGTTAACTAAACTGCTCACCACTAGTAATTGGCAAAATATGATTCCTATATATTTTTATGATTCCAAATTCTACTTTCTTTCACCTCTATACACTGTCTTCATTCATGATGTAGGTGCTTGGAAATAAATACCTTCTCTTATGACAAAATGCTTTTAAAACTCATAGGTTTTTTCAGTGTAACCAGTGAAAGAATCTGTATCACCTGACAAAACAACCCAACTCTAAGTTTCAGCAGCATCTAATATGTTGTGTAGTGATCCAGCAACAACTGCAATGCGTCTGTATTTGGAGAAAGCAACTAAGGAATACCTCATGTAGTTATTGACATCATCACTAACATACAGCAATATTTGCATCTTTCATTTAGTATCTCTCACTTTCTAATCTTTCTCTTCTGTGATCTTATTCTCTTTATTTCCTTTGTTATTCCATGGACATTGCTACATATTTCTGCTCAGCCCCATCCTCAGGGGTCATTTCCTACGTTAGTCCAGCTGCTGAGGACTAACATCCCATCTGTTCACACTCTTCAAATATAGTCAGCAACTCTACAGCCTGACAGGCCAGTGGTGTGGCAAAATGTTTCATCTTGACACTAACCATGTTAGGTGACATGAGTATGCATGAAGAAGTGAAATCATTCCATCCCCAACTGGCTGTTTGGCACCCATACACACGGCAACAAATTGTTATATCATCACTGCTAATACGTCTGAACCTGTCATAACACTGAAGAATTGGCAGTCCTGATTCTCTTTGAAGTTTTAGCTTACAAAAAAAAAAAAAATAAAGCCAGTAATCCCTGTCTTAAGCTGGTCCAAAACAGAAGCAAATTTAAGTGGACTTCAAAGGAAAAAGCCAACTGTCCATCGAATGGGAAAAGAGATAGAAGAGCGAAATCCTGTGGCATATGCAAGAGTGAGGATGACAGTAAAACATGTTCAAATCATTTAAACTCACTTAATCAGCCATGGGTGAAAAAAAAAAAAAAAAGAATCATTCAATTTAGTCAACTGGAACAATTTGGATCAAAGACTGAAAATGACCAAACAGATCTTTTAAATCAGAGTGTGCCCACAGTCAAATGGTCAGTGATCTCAACATCAACAAAATCTATCAGATAGATATTGTCAAGACTGCAAAATAGTTTAGAAATATATGAAATGAAAAGAACCTTGCTTTTCAAGCTTTCTGGGTCTGGGCTCTGGAGTAGGTCAGGGCAATTGGGAACTAGAGAAAGTCTAGTATTCTACCAGTTTGGCAAACACATTTGAAAAAAAAAAAAGAAGAAGAAGAAAGAAAAACACATTCCTGTGCAGCCTATTTCTTTCTTCAGAGTATTTGAGAGCCTCTGTTCCCCTCTTTAGTATCTGTCCCTGAGTCTCGCAAATAGTTTACTAGCTTGGCTGCTAACTGAAAGGTTAGTGATTCATACACACCCAGAGGTACCTTGTAAGAAATGTTTGGCAATCTACTTCCAAAAAATCAGCCACTGAAAATCCTGTGTTCTACTCTGACACACATGGAGTTGCTGTGAGGCAGACTCGACTCTGTGGCAACTGGTTTTTTTATTCCCATCTGTCTTGGTTATCTAGTGCTGCTACAACAGAAGTACCACAAGTGGATGGTTTTAATGAAGAGAAGTTTATTTCCTCAAAGTAGGCTGAAAGTCCAAATTCAGGGCATCAGCTCCAGGGGAAGGCTTTCTCTCTCTGTCGGCCTTCTCATCAGTGTTCCCCCAGACTAGGGGCTTCTCGGCGCAGGGACCCCTGTCCAAAGGATGCGCTCTGCTCCTGGCACTGCTTTCTTGATGGTATGAGGTCCCCTTGTCTCACTGCTCACTTCTGTCTTTTATATCTCAAGAGATTACCTCAGGATACACTCCAATCTTGTAGATCCAGTCCTGCCTTACTAACACAACTGCCACCCATCCTCGCTCATTAACATCATAGAGGCAGAATTTACAACATATAGGAAAATCTTACAGTACCAGCAATCATGGCCCAGCCAAACTGATACACACATCTTTTGGGGGGACAGAATTCAAACCATGACACCATCCTTAGAGGAAGCTTTCTGTCTCCTTCTACTCTCAGTTGACAGAGATATTTCATTTAAAATTAGCAAGCAGAATGGAGGCAGGCTTATCAGCAATGCATGCTGGCTGAACTATGAGGACCAATGGAGGTATGTAGAATGTTAACAGAAGGATTCATACCAAACCTAATGTATTAAGTATCTTCACCTACTAATAAGGGAGAGAATGAAACAGTTTTACAAATTCCTCAGTGTTAATAAATCGGATGGTGTTAAACCACACAGGAAGGCAGAAGAATAATAAAAGTGGATATAGACAAATGACAAAAATAGAAAGGGAAGTTTAATAGTGAGTTAAAACTCACAGGTTTTTAAAGAATAAAATAATGGCACCCAATAACAATCACAACTTACTGAACTAACTATGTGTTACATTTACTTCTGCCATTCTATAATGTTTCCTTTTATGTGGTCAATTAAATAGCTTTAGTATCAAAATGATGAATTAATTTTATTTGTTTCAGTGACTTCCTAACAGTCTGTAGCTCTGACTGTGTTCCTGTAGTTTTCCAAAATGTGCTACATGTTCAAATGTGAATCAAGCATGGGGGAATAGATTATTACACATAATTTAAAAAATATTCAGTCTATGGAAATTTGTTTGGAAAATAATTTTATTTTTTGATAAGGTAATCTGAAAATGGAAGACTATCCAGCAAATTAAACATCTCTACATCAAGCAATAGTAATAGTTTGAAAGAAACCTACAAACAAAATGCCTCCAAATATTGAAGTGGTAGACTTCTGTTCTGAGGTTGACAACATTTTTCTTCAGAAACATTTTGGGGTAGAGGAGTAAAAAAATTGGTTTTTCAATCTGTTAGTATAAACTTGGTAGCTGAAAAGATCAGTGTGTTTGCAGAGAGGATCTGGCGAAGGAATGCAACTTCCCTTGTGAAGCAGAGTCTGCAAGGAACAAAGAAGGAGACAGGGTGCTCTAAAGCATGAAATGATGGGAAGGCTTTCTAAGAGGATACACAGAAGGAAATGGACAAGAGATATAGCTAAACATGCTAAAAGTCAAATTTAGTTATGTGAGCAATAGCTTCTTTGAGACAGTGCTAACAGGATAAGGAGTTAAAGTGTTTAAGTAAAAAATAAAATAAAAAAACTACTGAATAAAGATACTGTGTGGTTGGTGAAATAGAATGCCAAGCATTTCTATAACGAAAATGAAGAACTGTACTGAAAATACAGTTGAACTGGGGATATTACAATCATAAAAACAAACACTCTATACTGATATGATAGAACAAAAGGGTATCCTCAGAGGTAGATGGGCAAGATCACTTTAGACAACTCAAATACACTTCCAAGAAATGTTTTTTAATGTCTGTGTCTTAATTAAAACAAAACAAAACGAAACAAAAACAGAAGGTCCAATCTGAGAGCCAGACAGATCTATTCTTTTATCATGGCTACAATGCTTTGGGACTAAATTCCAATGGTAAGCATAGCTATGAATTGATTGTGTCCCCTGAAACGAGTTCACAACATCACAAAGACCACACATGGCTGTTAGTGCACTCTCCTCTTATCTCCCTTGCAAATCTTGCCACTCAGAGTTGAATAGCTACCTTTACCAAAGGGCTGATAAAAAGGAATAAATGAATTTCAATAGAAAAATAGAAAAATTCAAACATGGGTTAATATATATGAGTTTCTTGAAAGACTTATTTCATTGTTTTAAGAGCAATAAGTGTGAAACTTAATAATTAAAAAAATAATCTCTGCCTTTGCAACAACTTGAGAAAGTGAATAGAAACTTTTTCACTGTAAAAAAAAGTCTGGGTTTGTATCTCTGTTTAGGCTGAGGGACTCAAAAGGCAATACATTTAATGACACGATGAACTGGAGATAAAATGGTCACTAACACTTTTAAATCCATTCAACCAATTGACATGAATATTTATATTAAAGTTTCTTAAATGGCAACATGGAATTCAGAATGATGTGAGAATCATCTGTTGCAGAGCTTTTGGAGAGAAAAGATGTGCTCTTGACTAAAATATAGGAAAAAAGTCAGTTTTGTTATACTTTTGATTATTTTTTGTTTGTTTGCTTTACAAAAAATGAGAAACCATATAGTTGTCACCACATCTTCTCTTCTCCATCTCTTTTAGTCATGATGTTTGCAGGGATTAATTTTCCATCCAAATCAATTTTCCTAACTGAGTTGTGCATGATGGCATTTGAATTTCTCATCTAGATCGTTAAAAATTTGAAGACATTACTCTCTCTATATATATCATATATAAGGAGGCCTGGTGGTGCAGTGGTTAAAGTGGTCAACTGCTAACTGAAAGGTGGACAGTTTGAAACCACCAGCGGCTCCAAAGGTGTGGCAGTCAGCCTCCGTAGAGATTTACAACCTTGGAAACCCCACGGGTTCACTATGAGTCAGAATCAACTCAAGTGGGTTTTTATATGTCACCACCATGAATTTGTTTTTTTGAAATTTACCTCTATGAATTTAAATGTATATTCTTCATTCATTTGGTATTTAATGAGCAACTGCTATTTGCAATGTACACTTTTAAGTAAGACCAGGGAAACAGAAGTGCACATGCTCGTGCATCATTTAGTTCAAAATTTTTATTTACTAGTCTCCTACACATCATCAAATAATTTTCTAGGTGCATGTTTACACAAAATGCATTTATTCAGCATATATTTGTATATACGTATATACATATATGTATATATATACATGTAAACTCATTTCTGTTGGATAGATTCTCACTCATGAAGACTGCATGTGTTTCAAAGTAGAACTGTGCATAAGGTTTTCAATGGCTATGATCTTATGGGCATAGATTGCCAGGCTTTTCTTCTGCACCTCTGCTGGATGAATTCAAACCACCAGCATCTTTTTGGTTAGTAGTTGATGCACACACACGTATATAATTTTCTTTTGTCAGAAAGAAAACGAACAAACAAAAAAACCTCAAAACATGATGTAATAGGTTCATGAACCTGTAAATTTAGTTTTAGTTTAGTTCCATTTTTGAATAATTTTACTTTAGTGATTTCCCAGAAGAGTTGTGGATTCTAGATATTTAAACTTAAAAGTAATCCACATAGGGAAATGTCATTCCCTTATAAACAATCGCTCTGACATTTCAGGAAATCCTGTTTCATGACTATTGCCTTTCCTAAGAATCCAATGACTACTGACTATGACCAGGCTTTTTTCTAAGCATGGAAAATTGAGACACTGTTTGTAGAATTCTAATGATTCCCTTAAGAAGGCAAAACAAAGAACATCTAAAATTAATGATGAAGGGAAAATTTCCGTGAAGAACAAGTGGCTGTAACTTAACCCTTGGCCTAAGAATTCTTTCTTCTTGAAAATCCCCCATTCATCCCACTGTTAACTGTAAGAAAATCCACTGGTTCCCTTAACAAATAAAACGTTCGAGATTATCCAAGGTTAGCAAGAGAGGAAAAAACTTAATGCTGAAGGTTTCTTTCTGTTACCAGTGCTGGAAAATCAGTGCTTGATTTTTTTAATGAGGCAGTAGGTTCCTCATACAATGTTTCTTTAATTGGAAGCCAAACACCCAGGTTCAGGCAGTAGTAAATGATCCAGACTGAGAGGCTAGAAAAAGGAATCAAATAAGAGAGTATCTCCCCTTTGGCATTGTTTGTCTTCTTCATTGTAGTCATTTCTGGTGGGTATGTAGTGGTATCTTTTTGTGGTTTTAATTTGCATTTCTCTGATGAATAATGATGTTGAGCATCTTTGCATGTGGTCTGTGACTTTTTACATACCTTCTTTTATGAAACATCTGTTCAAATCTTTTGCCAAGTTTTAATTGGGTTGCTTGTCTTTTATTATTGGATTCTAAGAGTTATTTATATATTTTGAATAAAAGTTCTTTGTCTGATGAAAGCATTGAGCATATATCCTTCAGATCGTTGACTTGCCTTTTCATTTTCTTAACAGTGTCTTCCAAAGGGAGAGCTTTAATTTCGATAAAGGTCAATTTATTAATTTTTTAATGTTTAGTGCTTTTTATGCTTTGGTTAAGAAATTTTTGCCCGTCAGATTTTCTCCTAAACATTTTTTGGAAGTTTTAGAGTTTTAACTTTTACACTTATTTGTATGATCCAGCTCAAGAAGCCTTGAAAGTAGAGAAAATGCTTCTACAATCAACAGATTGGCCTGTAGTCTGACTGGTTAATCAGTCAGTACATTGCATTTTGTTTTTATTTTCTGTTTTTACAGTTATTCTTGAGAAACTCAGAAGGAATTTTTTCTTTTTTTTTGGCTTGTTAGTCATTTACAACATTAAATGGAAAATCTGATGTTCTGTTGCAAGTTTTCTTTATTTTTATTTTAGAACTTCCTAATTTTTATCATGATAATTTGGGTCATTTTGTTGTTTTCTACAGAAATAATCTATTTCACTCTGGATGTCAAATATAATAACATATTCTTACACAATAATATCTTATATTTTACTCTATTAAATATACATTAATGTCTTCTTCCTTTAATCTAATTTTTATATATTTTCCTATTTTTTTGAGAGCTGCTTCTCTTTTATATGTCTATAGTAGTACTAGCTCCAATACTAACATACCCCTTCAACTGTTCTTCACTTATAATCTAAATTAAAAATAAGATATTTTTTGTAACCACTTCATTCCTATTAGCTAAGAATAAATCATATGCCACTTTTGTATATTTTACATGCATATATATATATATATATATATATACATATATATATATAAATAAATATATTGTGTTTCAGTTGAAATATCACATGGAAGTTGAAAAAAAGCATCATTTATTTTCAAGGAAATAGAATTTAATTATCCTTTCAATTCAAATGTTAGTATTCAAATGAATCTTACCAAATAAACAGAAAATTAGCATAATTAAACATGATGTAGGGTAAACAGAAGTTAAAAATCAATAAATGGCTCAGTTTGCGATCTCATCACTAAGTGATTTGTGATATGTTTATCTTTCTTCAATCTGTATCCAACTCTATTAAATGTGATGGGATTTTATAGATTCTAGAGATGATGATAAGAGTGCCCTGAGAGGTTTTGTATTTATTTCTAATACCTTGTTTAGAAATTAGCTTAGTCTGAACAAAATGATTTCTTGAAAGCAGGACATGACTTGCTAGTTGAAAAATAATTGGTTATTTTGAGTTTTATAGACCAGACTTTACTAGTGAGAAAGAATAACACTTAAGTTTTTATGGTGAATACTAGTGAGACAAATACTATGTCTAAATAAAATCATTAAATATCCCAAACCATTTATCTTTAATACGTAAATTTTATCTGCTACTTCATTTAAAACTCTTAGAAGTGTTTTGAATAACTTTCCAAGTTGACTATTTCTGACACATATTTCCTAGCTCCACATGCTTGTGATTTCTCAGTATTCTATGTTTTTAAGAACTCATTCACAATATAAAATTCAGTAAAAAATTGTTTCAAATGGTTGAAACTTCAGCTATTTTAGTTTTATGGGGATTGACAGTATAATACATTTAATTTAATGTTAAGTTGAAGAGCTTCATAGTAAGAAGGTGGCAGAAGTAGTGAAGTAAAGTTTTTGAATCTCCCAGATTTCTCCTCTCCTCAAAAATACAGAAATTCAGTTCATAAAACAGCAAAACCAAAATCTACAGTAATCAAAAAATTAAATTGCATGGATAACATTCTAACAAAACTAAGTGACAGAGTAAACTCTATGCAAGCACAAATCAGTAATGAGATAATGTTGCATGAACAGTTGTGCAGCAGGAAGTAGGGCGAAGCAAAGGGAATTTTGATGATCTTGAGAAACAGACAATCTAACAATCAAGACACAGCAAATACCCTCCTCCACACTGAGGGGTTCCTTCTTAGTGTGGAAAGTGTGGGTGAATCAATCTGAAAACAGAACTCTGTGTAATCATGGCTAAATCCAATTCAAAAGTGAGTGTAAGTAGACTAGGAAAAGGTTGGACAAAGCCAGGTATTCTGGGTCCGATGAATTGTTGAAATTAACAATGAAAGCTTATTTCCATGACAAAGCTACACAATGAGAAGACAGAGATGTTATGGAGAGCAAGAAGAGTCAATAAAAGAGGAGTGTGGAATAGAGATAAGTAAATCTCAGATCGTAACAGCCCATATTGCTGAGTACTGTATGGTAACAGCAGAAGAATGATCATAAGAGATATAAAGGTGGAAAAACTATCCTAAATCTCCCTATCCTATGAGGAAACCTGGTAGCGCAGAAAAGCCTGGTCTCAAATTCAAGCAAACAAGAAGAATTGTGGTTGCATCTTACAAAAACTTATTTCTAAAAATATAATAATATTAATGATAAAAAGATTGGCTTTAGAGGAAGAGAAACTATGAGAGAAAGACATTCTCAAAACAGATGGAAGTTTTAACCTAATAGTTTAAAAAAAAAGAAACAAAATTAAAGATAAGGATAGGTATAATAAATGAAAGTATACTTTATAACTAGGCAAATTCTGAAATCATGTAATAGGCAATAAAAGAACTGATAGAGCTCTGAAGAGAATAAAATATCAAAGAAAAATTAACATATGAATAATAGAAGTCCCTGAAAAAAATTAAAACTCAGGAATCAAATAAATATAAAATATTAAAACTATAATTCAGTAAACCTATATAAAATTTGACCTTAATTATTGAAAAATCATACTGACTAGAGGTATTCAAAACAATTAACACCAGAAAAATAGTGTCTTTAAAGGGAAAACAAAACAAAACAGACAAGTTAGATCAAATCACCTGTAAAAGAAAGGATGATCAGACTCACATCAGATTTTCCAAGAGCAACAGTTCTGTCAGAAGAAAATGAAGAAATATATTGAGAAGTCTACCAAAAAAAAAAAAAAAAAGACATTCAAATACAAAGACATGGAAGATATGCAACAAACAGGCAAGAACTTAGGGAATATTTTTCTCATAAACCTCTACTGAGTACTCTACTTTTGACGAATAAACTTCAGATAACCAAAAGACTGTATAGAGGTATTAGCATAAGGACTGCCGGTGAGCAAGCCATATTTACTTTTCTTTAGAAATAAAATAAAGTGATACAGGGAGATAGTATGTAATTGTATGTGCTTTAATAATGCATGTGTCGTTGTAGTGTGCCATCTAGTCTATTCCGGCACTAGCAATCCTATAGGACAGAGTAGAACTGCCCTATAGGGCAGACTTTCTGGTTAGCAACTGAGAGCTTAACTATTGAGCCACCAGGGCTCCTCTAATAATGTAATACTATATAATGTATGTTACATACTATATACTGTTTATACTAAGCTCTGATAATGTATATACAACATCATTTTTTTAAAATAAGGGAACAATGTGGAGACTATATGGAAAGTAGAATAAACTCATTCTGACATTATGCCTATTAGATGAACGTAAAAAAATATTGCTTCAGATTAGCCTCTGGATGAAAGGGAGGGCAAAGGAAAGATTGAGAATACTAGGTAATGTAATAGACAAGAGACAGAATGGACAAAAGAGAGGAGACTAATGTCATTATAATAAAGATATTTCAATAAAGGTGGCCATTGGGACCAAAATAGAAACCTGTTTAAATAATAAAACCAAAAAACCAAACCTGTTGCTGTCGAGTTGATTCTGACTCATAGCGATCTAATAGGACAGAGTAGAACTGCCCCATAGGGTTTCCAAGGAGTGGCTGGTGTATTTGAACTGCTGACCTTTTGGTTAGCAGCCAAGTTCTTAAACACTGCGTCACTATGAGTCAGAATTAACTCGATGGCAATGGGGTTGGTTTGATTAAGTAGCAAAATATATGCCAAAAAGAAAAAGAAAAAGATCAAGTAGAGTGATACACACAGAAAAAAGACTATACATATGAGTAGCATATAAATATGACAGAATTGAGGCAATATACATCAATCATATCAATAAATACAAACTTAATTCATCTATTTAAAAAAAACTTAGATTTTTAGTTGACTAACAAAGTAAAATCCAGAATTATGATTTATGCAAAAGACATATCAAAATAAGGAAACTTGGAAAGATTATAAACAGCAAGATTTGGGAAGATTAAAAGTAAAAAGATGGAAAATATATACCAGGCAAATTCAAATAAAAAGAAAACAGAAATCACAGTCTTGATATCTGTCATCATGGAATTCACACCAACAAATAAATAAAGTAAAAAACTTTATATTGTTTTTTTACTACAAATCACTATAAAAGCATAACTGTTGGTAATAATTATGCCCATATAACAAAGCAACAACCTTCTCTAAAGTAGATACAGAAATGTAATGAAAAAGAGATAGCAGCACACTGATGGTAGAAGCACACTTTACTGCATCTCCACTAATCCATGAAAGTCAAGTGGATGGAAATAACTCTCAACATACTTCCTTAGCAATGAATAGGTTATGTTCATAAAAACTGATTACTTCTTAGGCATCATAACAAGCCTCAAAAAATTCCAAATAATAGAATTAATAGATGTATCCAAAAGCTGGTTGTTTGACAAAACTGATAAAATAGAAAAAAATTAATTAAAAAATAAAGAAAAAGTATAAACAATTATTTAAAATATAAGACTATATTACACAACTCTATGAAGACATTTTGAAAATAAAAATGAAATGGATAATTTTCCAGAAAAAAATACTCACTCATAGTGACTCCAATAGAGACAGAAAGTCTAAAAATACATTTACCATAGAAGATATAAAAGTTAGTTTGTTCCAAAAACTTTACTAGTATAAGGTAATTTCAAAAGTGATTTCTACCAACAAATAATCTCAAAGCTAGTTAAATTAGTCTAAAACATAGAACAAAGAAGAAAATACCAATTGCTTTTTATGATGTGAATGTTAACTTCAATCCCAAAACCTGGCAAAGACTGCACTAGACAAAAGACAAATCTCACTCATTAATAAATACAGGTGAAAAAAAAATTAATAAATAAAATATTGAAAAACAGAATCCCACAACCCATTAAAAATGTTGTTAGGTGCCATTCAGTTTGTTCCGACTCGTAGTGACCCTAGGTACAACAAAACAAAACACTGCCCTTTCCTGCACCAATCCCACAATCGTTGCTATGTTTGAGGTCATTGTTGCAGCCACTGTGTCAGTTCATCTCGTGGAGGGTCTACCTCCTTTTCGCAGACCCTCTACCTTACAAAGCATTATGTCTTTCTCCAAGGACTGGTCCCTCCTGATAATATGTCTGAAGTACGTGAGTCGTAGTCTCACCATCTTCCGAGGAGAACCCTGTCTGTTCTTCTTCCAACACAGACTTGTTCGTTATTCTGGCAGTCCACTGTATGTTCAATATTCTTCAAAAATACCGTAATTCATCACCATAATTGCTGATGTCAGATGGATCCTGGCCGAAAGCAGAGAATACCAGAAAGATGTTTACCTGTGTTTTGTTGACTATGCAAAGGCATTCGACTGTGTGGATCATAATAAATTATAGATAACATTGAGAAGAAGGGGAATTCCAGAACACTTAATTGTGCTCCTGAGGAACCTGGACATAGATCAAGAGGCAGTCTATCAAACAGAACAAAGGGATACTGTGTGGTTTAAAGTCAGGAAAGGTGTGTGTCACGGTTGTATCCATTCACCGTAACTATTCAATCTGTATGTTGAGCAAATAATCAGAGAAGCTGGACTACGTGAAGAAGAATGGGGCATCAGGAAGGAAGAGTCATTGATAACCTGCCACATTCCCTCATTCCATGTCCTCTTTTTCTGAATCCAGCTTGAATTTCTGGCAGTGCCCTGTGGATGTATTGCTGCAACCACTTTTGAATGATCTTCAGCAAAATATTACTTGCCTGTGAAATTAATGATATTGTTGGATAATTTCCAAATTCGGTTGGATCACCTTTCTTTGGAGTGGGCACAAATATTCATCTTTTAGTCGATTGGCCAGGTAGCTGTCTTCCAAATTTCTTGGCATAGATGAGTGAGCAATTCCAGCACTACATTCATTTGTTGGAAACATCTTAATTGGTATTCCATCAATTACTGGAGCCTTGTTTTTTGCCAATGCCTTCAGTGCAGTTTGGGTTTCTTTCTTCAGTATCATTGGTTCTTGATCATATGCTACCTCCCGAAATGGTTGAACTCTGACCAAATCTTTTTGGTACAATGACTCTGTGTATTCCTTCCATCTTCTTTTGATGTTTCCTGAATCTTTCAATATTTTGCCCATAGAATCCTTCAAAATTGCACCTTGAGGCTTGAATTTTTTCTTCAGTTCTTTCATCTTGAGAAATGCTGAGATTGTTCTTCTCTTTTGGTTTTCTAACTCCAGGTCATTGCACATTTCATTATAATACTTTGTCTTCTCCAGCCACCCTTTGAAATCTTCTGTTCACCTCTTTTATTTCATCATTTCTTCCATTTACTTTAGCTACTGTACTTTCAAGAGTAAATTTCAGAGTCTCATCTGACACCCATTTTGATCTTTTCTTTCTTTCCTGTCTTTTCAATGACTATTTGCTTTCTTCATGTATAATATTCTTGATGTCATCCCACAACTAGTCTGGTCTTGGTTCATTAGTGTTTAATGGGGCGAATCTATTCTTGTGATATTCTCTAAATTCAACCAGGATATACTCAAGATTGTGCTTTGGCTCTTGTGGGCTTGTTTTTTTAATTTTCTTCCACTTCACCTTGAACTTGCATATGAGAAATTGATTGCCTGTTTTGCAGTTGGCCCCTAGCCTTGTTCTGATTGATGATACTGAACTTTTCCATCTTCTCTTTCTACAGATGTAGCCAGTGAAAGCCATTAAAAATAACACATCATAAGTAAATAATGTCAGTTTCAGTAATGCAAGAGTAGTTCAATATTAGGAAATCTCTTAAGATAATCATCATATTATTAGTATAAGAAGAAAATTTTAAAGGTAATTGTCGTAGATGCAGGAAAATGAGAAAAATTTCAACAAGCCTTAAAGTAAAGCAATATAAATTGATGGATCCTTCAGTTATTGATAAACTATATAAGCTGTAGTCCTTAAGCCAGTGTCTTACTTAACAGGGAAAACTAGATATTTAACTGATAAAGTCAAGAATACAGTGAGGATGTCCATCTCCATTTTGCTTTAACATTATTAGTCAACATTGCATTGGAAAAAATAACGAATTCAGTTAGAAAATAGAAAACAATTAAACCCAAACTCACTGCTATCGAGTCGATTCCAACTCTTAGTGACCCTATAGGACAGAGTAGACCTGCCCCATAGGATTTCCAAGACAGAAATCTTTAAGGAAGCAGATTGCTACATCTTTCTCCCACAGAGCTGCTGATGGGTTCGAATCCCCAAACTTCAGTTAACAGCCAAGTTCTTACCCATTGTGACACCAGGGTTCCTAGAAAACAATTACAGCTACACAATTTGGAAAGGAAGAAGTAAAGCTCTCTTCATTTGCAGCTGATTTGGTCATGTATATACAAAATTCAAATGAATCAATGGAAAATTACTTCCAATGATAAGAATTAGTAAAATTAGCAAGTTACAAAGTTGACTTATGAATATCAATAAATTTTGCATATAGAAGCAAAGGTCAACTAGAGGACATAATGGAAGTAATGTTCCCATGTAAGAAAAAACAAACACACAAGCCATTGAACAACAACAAAAAGAAAAAAAGAAAAAACTAACCTAAACAGGAAATATCTGTATGAAAAAAAGCATAAAAAACTCCAAAATGACACAAAGGTAGACTTGAACTAATGGAAAGACATAGCACTTTTTTAGGTAGATAGAATTAAGCTCATAGAGATGATAATTCTCTTCAGATAATAGGTAACTTCCATGCAATAATAATTAAAATATCTTCAAACATTTCTTTTCTGGAGCCTGACATATTGATTAAAAGTACATTTGTTATACAATTCAAATGTGCCAATTCTTAGTCCATCCTCCTTTTTCATTGTTCAGCTTTCCCATGCATATGAAGGAATTGAAAAGACCATGGCTTGGGTCAGGCACACCTTACACATCAAAGTGACATCTTTGCTTTCTAACATTTTAAAGAGGTCTTTTGCAGCAGATTTGTCCAATGCAATATGTAAAACCTCTGTAAGTGTGATACTGTCACATAAATAGACAATAAAAAAAAAGTAGAGTGGGAATTCTAGACACAGACACAACTGTGAAGAGTCATTTATATACTCCAAAGGTGACACCACAAGTCAGTGGAAAAAGATTCTATTTTTATTCAGTAATGTTTAAATAAGGAGCCCTCGTAGCACAATACTTAAGCACTCAGCTGCTAACTGACAGATAAGTGGTTTGTATCCACCAGTCACTCCTCAGGAGAAAAGATCTGGCAACCTGCTGCCATAAAGATTACACCCTAGAAAACTATGGGGCAGTTCTACTCTGTCATATAGTGTTGCTATGAGTTGGAAACGATTCAACTGCAACAACAACACAATGTTGGAATAGGTGGATAGCCATATGGAAAAATTATATGTATGCATGTTTCTCATTACAAACAACAGGAAAAATTCCACGAGTCAGAGATTTAAGTATTTAAGTGAAGACAATAAAATCATTCAAGTGTAGAAGAAAACACTGTTCATATAGTTTAGGAGTGGAGTGGAGCAGTTTTCCTAACTATGACTCTAAATCTAGATGTAATAGAAGAAAGATTGATACATTTAACTACATCTTAAAAATAATAACGAAATAGAAAATATATAAAAACAAAATCACTATAAACAAATAAAAAAGAAACAGACAAACTGAAAAGCTTTTATTCTAGATAATTGACAAAATTCTTATTTAACTAAGACCAGTGATAAAACATGGTCCATAGGTCAGATCCAGATTACTGCTTATTTTCTTACAGTTCATAAACTTAGAATGGTTTTTACACTATTAAGTGGTTGAAAAAAATCAAAAGAATATCTTATGCTCCATGGAAAGTAATAAATTCAAATTTCAATATCCATAAATTTATTGTTATGGGATCACCTCTATGCTCATTGTTATGTATTATCTCTGGCTGTTTATGTGCTACAGTAGCAGGGTTGAGTGGTTGTGACTGAGACCATATGGCTTGCAGAGCCTAAAATGTTCACTATTTGGCACTTTACAGAAAAAAAATTTGTCAACCCCTGTCCTAGACAAAGGGATAATGTCCCCAATATGTAAACAGCTTTAAAAAAAAAAAAAAAAGAAAAGAAAAATCTTAGGAAAATGGAGAAAAGATATAAAAAATTCACAGAAAAATAAATACCAAAGACTCTTAAAATATGAAAAGATGTTCACCTTCACTTATAAGAGAAATGAACATTAAAATTAAACTGAGATGTCTATAATGTGGGCAATCACCCCAAAATTTCATAATATACTCTTTAGTGCAGAAGTAGGAAAGTAAGTATTTGGATATGTTGCTCAAGTGTAGGTAAAATGGTACAATCTCTAAGAAGTAAAATTTGAAAAAAAATTACTCGTAGATTTACTTTTTGATTCATCAGTCCCATATCTAGGAATTCTCATTCCACTGACATCAATATGAACAAAGATATACATAAGGCCTTTTATTAAAGAGCGATTTGTATTAGCAAAGGCATAGACAACAGTCCATTAATATGGGACTACTTGAACAAGATATGGTATGCTGGCATTAGGGAAAAGCAATTGAAACTTCAATTTCCTAAAGATAGGTTGTTTTGCAGATTTTACTTTTGAAAATTACACATATTTTACATAATTATAATTATAACACAAAATTGTTTTAATAATTTCAAAGAATTAAAAAAGTAACAAATGGGTATAACTATGCATCAAACCTCATTTTAAATTACTATAGTCCATGTCGTATAAACTTGATGAAAATAACTGCAAAACAAAAATCTTAAACTATTTCCAGTAATTATTGCTTTGGTATAATGTCAGAATCACTATTTTCAGAGTGCTTTGTTTCTAGTGGGTGATGAAGTAAAAAAGTAGTTAGATTGGTGTCTTTCAGAACTGTCATTTTCAGAATGGGAGAAAAAAGAAAAAATACAAAGTTGGAGAAGTTAAATTAAAAATCTGATGGTCCTAAGCTTAAATTGGAAGTTATCAGTGTGAACTCAGGATGCATTTTATTAAGAACTATTTACATCCTGGTTCATTTCACAGGAAAGTTCTAGAAAGAATGATCAATCATTGCGGTCTCTAGCTACCAATCATATCTCACTAAAAGGAACAGTATTCTTTGGAGAAAAAGCTGATTCTATGTCTAGGCATAGGAAATATCCATAATGTGCCTGGATAATTTTGCCATTACCACAAAAAAAAGGAGGCTCTCAAAGAGTTCTGAGTGAGAAAAACTCAAGAGCCAACTTATTTAGGCTCCCACTGGCCAAATTTGAGACCCTGTGAACATGAATACCACAACAATAGAAACTGACTAAAACATTTCAAATATATTTAAATTTACGAGTTCATAATTATACTTTAAAAAAATCATTAAACACATTTGAAGGATACTAGGATGCCATTTCATTGTTTTGGAAATTTGATAAACAAAGGTACATAATCAAGTATTTGTCTGGGCTTTGCTATACAAACTGTAGGTCATGATAACCGAAATAGCTGATACTGGGAAGTTTATCTTTACAGAGCATTTCACTTAATAGGGGGTTGCAGAGTAACATTTTAAGTAATACCACAGGATGCAATTGCAAATCCCAGACTGTGAGAAACCTACAGGGCAAAAGACTCAGTTTCTTCAGAGAAAATTGCAAGAAAAGAAAAAAGCAACAGAGAGTTGGAACTTGCCATGGTGGCAGACAGATGGTTTCTGAATTTTCTACATGCACTGCCAAAAGGTGTACATGAGTTTCCTTGCCATTCTGGGTTTGGGAGTAAATATTGAAAGATTTTGATCCAAAATATGGAACATATTGGGAGGTGGTACTTCCTTGGCTGTG
Organism: Dugong dugon; assembly: GCA_030035585.1. NCBI lineage: Eukaryota > Metazoa > Chordata > Mammalia > Sirenia > Dugongidae > Dugong > Dugong dugon. The sequence continues at coordinate 47,158,322 of CM057480.1, read as the reverse complement.
CCTTGTGTAACTAGAGTAGTGACATGGACTGCCTTCTGTTTCATGGATACCTTGGGAGCCCTGGCAACCGGCTTTCAGATGGACAGACTATCAAGAATGAGAAGTGCAGTTTAGTATTTTCCAAAACAAAATAATCTAATTAAAAGTAACTATCTTGAAACAAAGAACTAATTTTATTTTAGTTTGTTTGCTAGAAAATGTTTTGTTGAATATCTGGAATGGTTAAGAACAATTAGAGATTTATTAAGCAGTGCACAGAACCATAATTCTTAGAGGTATATTTCACACAACATGCTATTTATCTTTTAAAATATACTGTTTTTTAAAAATTTCATGAGTAGAGCAGTTTTATTGAAACTTTAAAATCTATGTCTATGTCGTAGTCTATACTCCCAGATTGTAGATGGCAGAAATGGTCTTCTGAGAGAGGGACAGTGCACAGTCCAATTCCTTTGGGTTTGAATTCATTTTACTGTCACTTTACCCCTTCCGCTAGCCTCTTGCCTAATCTAGAAGATTCTAATGGGGTATGAATTGGGAAACTACTATCAAGAAATGTGAATTGATTATTAGAAGACAAGGGGATAAAACAATTATAATTCCTGTATTTCCATATCCTAAAATCTCAAAACAACTGAACCAGATAAAGGCCTTCAAAAACAAACAAAGGAAAAAAAAATCTCAAAATAGAAAATCACTCTCTCCCTTTTTTAATAAACTTTTTATTTTGAAATAATGTTAGATTTACAGACAGTTGCAAAGACACTACCAAAAATTCCCAGAAACCTTCACCCAGTTTCCCCAGTTGTTAATGTCTTACATTACCAGGGTTGATTTGTCAAAACAAAGAAATTGATATTAAACACTGGTATTAACTGAAGTCAAGACTTTATTTGAACTTCACCAAACCAAAATCAAACCCTTTGCCATCAAATCAATTCCGACTCATAGCAACCATATAGGACAGAGTAGAATTGCTTCATAGGGTTTCCAAGGAGCGGCTGGTGGATTTGAACTGCCGACATTTTGGTTAGCGGATGAGTTCTTAACCACTGCACCTCCAGAGTTGCCCTAATCGGCATACTTTCACTTAATTCGGTAATTGTTCAATTATTGTTGAATAGTTTTTAGTGAATATTCAATAATTCACAATTCTTTCTGTAATATTTCCTAATATTTTTCCCCTAGGATAAAGCAAAAAATGTGTTCATACTTGATTGTTATTTATTTTCTCAAGTTTTTACTTCAATGGCAACTCTTGCTTCAATTATCCACATAAACCAGTATTTTAACAAGCCCCATGGTGCTTATCCGATAGCAGGCATTTAATAAATCAATGCTGAATAATTTAATAGAGCAGAGCACATAGTTATAGTAGCTGCAGATAATAGAATAAATAGTCCTTGAGTAAATTGAATAGTGAACAAATTCCCTATAGATCTTTCAAGAAGGTTTAATAGAAGATGCAAGTGCAAGATTTAAATACCTACGTAGCCATTTCTTACTAAAGTATCACAAACTCCAGTACTGAGAGATTGATGGTTGCAACAAAAACAAGCATGACTTTGCATTCACACAGGCTAGGCCGTTTACTATTGTGGGTGAGGGTGGAGGTAATTCACTTTATCTCTCCAGTCTTGAATTTCTTAGCTGTATAAATGAGAATCAAAGTTACATTGCAGGACCGCTATGAGAATTTCTTTTACAGTTTCTGGCAAGGTATGATCACAAATAATTTCAGTTTTATTTTATACTCTAAATTGATCTCAATTGCTCAACACAGTTAGCTATATATTAACCCACAAAATAATTTACAAATACTTTTAAAAAGCAACTTAGTTATTCAGGTGTTGTTTCTGGCAAAAATTTGAACGAATTCTGTTACTCATCTTGTCATTGACTTGTCTCTATTTTCAATCATATATGTCTATTAGAATGAAAAAGGAAAACTCAAATGATAGATGCTCCAATAAATGGTGGTTACTTCTTTCTCCCAGACCAGTAGTTCTCCAATTTCAGCGTCCATTAGAATGACTTAGAGAGCTTCTTTAAATATATAGATGTCTGCCTCTTTATAGTTTTAAAAAGCAAATATGTCGTCACTTTGATGACTGTCATGGATTGAATTGTGTCCCCTAAAAATATATGTCAACTTGGCTAGGGCATGATTTCCAGTATTGTATGATTGTCCACCATTTTGTCATCTGATGTGATTTTCCTATGTGTTGTAAATCCTACCTCTATGATATTAATGAAGCAGGCTTACAGGCAGTAATGTGAATGAGGCACGACTCAATTTACAAGATTCGGTTGTGTCTGAAGTCAATCTCTTTTGAGATATAAAACAGAGAAGCAAGCAGAGAGAAGTGGGGACCTCAGTACCACCAAGAAAGAAGTGCCAGGTGCAGCATAGCCTTTGCACCTGGGGTCCCTGCACTGAGAAGCTCCTTGTCCAGGAGAATATTGTTGACAAGGACCTTCCCCCAGAACTGACAGAGACAGAAAGCCTTCCCCCTAGAGCTGGCACCCTGAATTTGGACTTCTAGCCTCCTAACTGTGAAAGAATAAATTTTCCTTTGTTAAAACCATCCACTTGTGGTATTTGTGTTATAGGTGCACTAGATAACTAAGACACTGACCCAAGCCATGGTCTTTTCGATCGTCTCATATACATGCCAAAGCTGAACAATGAAGAAGGAAGACAGAAGAATTAATGATTTGTATTGTGGTGTTGGGGAAGGATATTGAATATACCGTGGATTGCCATAAGAATGAACAAATCTGTCTTAAAAGAAATACAACTAGAATGCTCTTTAGAAGCAAGGGTGGTGAGACTTTGTTTCACCTACTTTGCACATGTCATAAGGATGGACCGATCATCCTTGCTAGGACATCATACTTGCTAAAGTAGAGGGTCAGTGAAAGTGAGGGAGGCTACTGGCGAGATGAATTGATAAGGTGGCTGAAACAATGAACTCAAACACAGCAATGATCATGAAGATGGAATAGGTCTGGGCAACACTTCATTCTGTTTTACATAAAGTCGCTATGAGTTGGAGTGAAGCTGATGGCAACTAACAACTAACAGTAGTGTAGCATGCCTTTTGCTGCTATCTTATATACTACTGATTTTCACTATTTACCCTGATTATACTTTCCTGTGTTTTTATAGTTTATCTTCTTAGGACTCTAGATTTTGATAAGCATTTTTATTACCCCAATTTAGAAACCTGATTCTTTCGTGTGACCACTTGGCTTGGTTATCTGGTTCTGAGTACCTTTGTCATAGTTAACCAGCACAAAATAACAATAATAATTAAAAAAAAACAAACAAACTGTGTTGCCGGTCTCTTGTAGAACCATGACACAGAAATCTAATTATATAATATATGAAATACTTTATTGTAAAGATGCATATATCGTAGAAACACTAGAATGGAAATGAATAAGTTAAGATCTCGAGAACACAATACTGGAAGGTGGTTCTGAATTCATGGCACCTCTAGGAATCTTAGCAGTAAGGTTTGAGAACTGGATGTAGCATAGCACGACTCAAGACTATCAACAGGATCACTTCATTTTCTTTCATTGGCAAGCAACTTCCTCCTCGGCTTAATCAAAATTTTAGCTCTCTCTTGCCTTGCACATAGCTTTGACTTGCAAGACCCTAATGTTTCCTCAAAGTATTTTCCCAGTTTTCTCTTACAACTAACTGGCAAAACCTCCTTAATTTCAAAGTAAGAAAGAGGATGATGGCTCAGGTAATCTTTCTGAGATAGTACACACAGTTCATAAGCCACGGCCCTGCCTAAGTGACTGCCCTTGAGTTAGGGCCCTCTGGCTTGTCAGTCAGCTGCCCTTATGCTGTGGAAAAGCAGGGTAAAAAATATCTCTTCTCAGCAGGAACCTAAGGGGAAAGAATTTTCCCTTACTTGGAGCAATGGACTGGGCAATAATTAGGAACAGCATACCTTTTCTGACAAGTATCAAGCCACTGGGATGTAAAAGTGGAAAATTCTTCTTCCATATTATAAATATCAAGAAGCTGGTTGGACATGCCCATAGGCAGGAGTTATTTTCAAAGCTTTTGTGGATAGTCAAGTCTTGAAGGAGTAGGCAAAATATTCTACCGCATGCAGTGTGATTTGAGGGCCACAAAATGCCTTCTACCTAAAAATCTTTCTTTTATTTTTCTTCTGCTGGACTGATATTTCCTCATACCCTTGGGTTATGGTATTTATCTCCAAGACTACTCCTGTCAAAATGGCAGCAGATTTTTCTGACAAGGGAATTAAGTACTCTTCCCTTTTTGCAATAGTAGTTTTCAGTGCTTTCCTGGATAATGTTTAGCACATGTCACATTGTTTTCTAACAACTTTCTGAGGGTAGGGATTACTTTTTTGCTCATCTATGTGTTCTCAGGATTTCATTACTGTACCATTGCCTATAAAATTCACAATAAATGTGTAGTGAATTGAATGCATTGAAAGAATAACTAAAAAATGCTGCAATCTCTCACCAATGCTTTTTAACAAGAACTAGTTTGTTAGATTTGCTATCCGAGACAAAGACAAGTATGTTTTGACAGGCTTCATGTAGACAGGTCTGAGCACAGATTCAATGAAGTATTTCTATAGGGGACTTTTAAAACCACTGATATGGCAGGGGAGGTATTCAGAACTGGGAGTGGGGCAGGAAGAAGTCAAAAGAAAAGGAGATGAAAATACTTTGAAACTTAAAAATTATGAGGTCTTGGTTTTATTAGTTGTATGCAAGTCCAGGGATTAACATAGCAAACTAGTTTTTTATTTTTTATTTTCCTAATTCTTATAATTCAAATGTTACTTGCTAACAGTCTACTGCAAAGAAAATAATTAACAGTGATAATTCCATAGTTTTAGGCCATAAAACTTAAAATATGGCACAGAAAAAAAAAAAAACAGAAATAAAAGGCAGGACTGCTACTGCATGGTTTCCTTTAAAACTGTGTGAAATTGACTTTGGTTTTCCTTTATTTTGGTCTTATTTTGTTGTTGCTTGTTTAAAAAGCAGGGCAGCATTCAATATACCGCATATTTTTTCATCCCATCTTTCCAGATCACAAGCTTAATCCAGGGATTATAGGCATGTTGCATAATCATGTCAACAAAAGTCGTTTAATACACTCAATTACCTTTTCCACGTCAGGTGTTGGAAGTGTTATTGCTATGAATAATCTTTAGTTACTTAATAGTGAGTATGCTTGATTAATATGTCATTAAAAATTTAATTTTTAATGTACTGAGTAGGAGAAAGCTCCTCTTAAACCTATGTGACCTAAAACATAAAATGGAAGACTCAATTCTGTAAAAGCAAATTGTAGAATTAGAAGTCCTATAATTCTGTTTTTGTTTATTTAAATGTGACAATCTCTTAGATTTGTACATTTGATAATGATTCACTTATTTTCTATAGAAATTAACAATCTCAAGCAAGAAAAGCAAGAAAATGTGTATGCTTTTGAAGTTTTTGGAAAGTTTGTCTTACGTAAGTGAAAATGAAATATCTTCAGTCATCAGTTATATTTTTGACATTGGAGAGCTCAAAAAGTACACAATATTCTGTTGGAGAACAACTAGTATTGAATCTTAAAAAATGTTTTTCCTAGGTAACTGTCTTAGGCTGAGTTCTCTAGAGAAGAAAAATCAGTGAAGCGTATAAATATATATAGAGAGATTTATATAAAGGAAATGGCTTACGCAGTTGTAGAGGCTAGAATGTCCCAAATACACTTGTGTCAGGCTGCAGGCTTCTCCTGATTCACTTAGCTGCAGGTGCTAGTGAATCCAATATTGGAAAGTCAGATAGTTCATGATGGGCAGCTTAGGCTGCATGGTGACTTGGTGGCCCAGGGTTAAGCCTTCTATCTCTACTAAGGCCCAATAACAAGCCAAAAACTGTTTCTCAAAAGGAGAGTAGTTATCTACAGAGAATGGCAGGGCTTTGCTCCAAAATCCTAAGGGTCTGCACTGTGATTCACCAATAGGGGCCTGCCAAAGGCTCCAAACAGGATCTCTATCTGCCACTGACACTTCAAGCACCATTGGATCAGCCGGATCACATGGCCCAAGTGGTAGAGCCACTTGCATGGCAGTCTGAACCTGTTGCAGAGTCTTCTTTTGATCTGGGCTCCACTCAAAACTGGCAGCTTTTTGAGTCACTTGATAAACAGGCTGGAGTAGCACACCCAAATAAGGGATATGTTGCCTCCAAAATCCAAAAAGGTCCACCCTTTTTAGTTTGGGGGGCAAGGGGAGATGCAATAACTTATCCTTTACTTTAGAAGAAATGTCTCTACATGGTCCATGCCACTGGACCCCTAGAAATTTCACTAAGGTGGAAGATGCCTGAATTTTTGTCAGATTCATTTCTCATTGTCTAGCATGCAAATGTTTTATCAATAAGTCCAAAGCCATTGACACTTCTTCCTTACTGGTCCAATCAGCATATTGTCATCAATATAATAGATCAATGTGACATCTTGTGGAAGGGAAAGGTGATCAAAGTTGCAGTGGGCTAAATTATGACACAGGGCTGGAGAGTTGCTATACCACTGAGGTAAGACAGTGAAGGTGTATTGTTGGCCAGCTGAAGACAAACTGCTTCTGGTGGGCCTTTGAAAAAGGTATGGAGAAAAAGGTATGGAGAAAAAGGTATTAGCCAGATCAATAGCTGCATACCAGTTACCAGGAGATGTGTTAATTTGCTGAAGCAATAAAACTATCTCTGGAACAGCAGCTGCAATTGGAGTCATCACCTGGTTAAGTTTTCAATAATTCACTGTCATTCTCCAAGATTCATCTGTTTTTATACAAGCCAAAGAGACGAGTTGAGTGAGGATGTGGTGGGAATCACCACCACTGCATCCTTCAAGTCCTTGATGGTGGGAGTCATTTCTGCAATCCCTCCAGGAATGCTGCTTTGCTTTTGGTTTACTGTTTTCCTAGGTAGGGGTAGTTCTAATGGCTTCCACTTGGCTTTTACTACCATAATAGCCTTTACTCCACTTTTCAGAGATCCAGTGTTGGGGTTCTACCAGTTGCTGAGTATATCTATTCCAATTATGCATTCTGGTACTAGGGAAACCACTACAGGATGGGTTTGGGACTCACTGGACCTGTGAGACAGACATGAGCTAAGACTCCATTAGTAACCTGACCTCCATATGCCCCTACTCTGACTAGTGGGCCACAGTAACATTTTGAGTCTCCTGAAATTAGTATCTGTTCAAAGCCAGTGTCCAGTAATCCCAGAAAAGTCTGATTATTTCATTTTCCCCACTGAACAGTCACTCTTGTAGAAGGTGGTAGATTCCTTTGGGGAAAGCTGGGAGAAAGATTAACTATAAATTTTTGGCAATGTAGTGGGGTCCTTCCTCAAGGGGACCCAGCCTCCCCTTCATTCAAGTGGTTATGGGTCTGTAAACTGGCTCAAGTCTGGGATTTGATTGAGGGGCTGTGACTCTATTCTGGTGATTTGAGTTAGACTGCTGTTAACTTGACCTAGAGTTCTTCCGCTTGTACTGATCAAGTAAATATTTAGTAGGTTTCCCATCGTTTTCACTCCTAGTGACACCACGACCAAGTAGCCAATGCCATAAGTCCGTATGACTCAGATTATTCTGATTACTGCTTTGACTCCGTAGTCCATTATGCTAACAATGTCCACCTTGGGATAAGTTATAACATCTGTCCCCACCCAAGGGTGCTTCAAGTGTCGGTGGCAGATAGATATGCTGTTTGGAGTCTTGACAGGCCCCTATTGGTGAATCACAGAACAGATCCTTAGGATTTTGGAGCAAAGCCCTGCCATCCTCTGTAGATAATTACTCTCCTATTGAGAAACAGCTTTTGGCTTGTTACTGGGCCTAGTAGAGACTGAATGCTTAACCCTGGGCCACCAAGTCACCATGCAGGCTGAGCTGCCCATCATGAACTGGGTGTTGTCTGACTCATAGAATCATAAAGTTGGACAAGTACAACAACACTCTGTAATTAAATGGAAGCTGTATATACAAGATCAGACCAGAGCAGAACCTGAAGGAACAAGTAAGTTGCATGAGGAAGTAGTCCAAATACCCATGCTCTCCACTCCTGTCACATTATCATCTCTCTCCCAGTCTGCACCTATGACCTCATGGAGTGTTCCTTATGATCAGTTGAAGAGAAAAAGAAAATTTGTGCCTGATTTACAGATGGTTCTGCACGATATGCTGTCACCACTGCAAAGTGGACAGTAGCAGCACTACAGCCCCTTGCTAGGACCTCCCTGAAGGACAGTAGTGAAGGGAGATTCTCCCATTGGGCATAACTTTGAGCAGTGGACCTGGCTGCTCATTTTGCTTGAAACAGAAATGGCCAGATTTGTGATTGTAGACTGATTCATGGGCTGTGGCAATGGTTTGGCTAGATGGTCAGGTACTTGGAAGGAATGTGGTTGAAAAATTGGTGACAAAGAAGTATGAGGAAGAGGTATGTGAATAGAACTCTCAGAATGGGCCAAAGAAATGAAGATATTTGTGTCTCATGTGAATGCTCACTAAAGTATGACCACAGCAGAGGAGGATTTTAACAGTGAATAGGATGACATGTTCTCTGGAAACCAGTCTTCCTCTTTCCCCAGTCATTCCTGTCATTGCCCACTGGGCTCATGAACAGAGTGGACATGGTGGCGGGGATGGGGGTTATGCATGGGTTCAACAACATGGACTTCCATTCACCAAGGTTGACTTGGCTACAGCCACAGCTGAGTGCTTAATTTGCCAGAAGCAGAGACCAACACTAAGTCCCCCATATTGCATCATTCCTTGAGGTGATCAGCCAGCAACCTGGTGGCAGGTTGATCACATTGGACCATTTCCATCATGGAAAGGATAGTGCTTTGTTCTTACTGGAATAGACATTTACTCTGGATGTGGATTTGCCTTCCCTGCACACAATGCTTCTGCCAAAACTACCAACTGTGGGCTTAAAAAATACCTTATCTACCATCATGGTAAACCCCACAGCATTGCCTCAGATCAAAGACTCACTTCACAGCAAATGAAATGTGGCAATGGGCCTATTCTTATGGAATTCACTGGTGTTGCCATATTTCTCATCATCCTGAAGCAGCTGGCCCGATAGACCATTAGAATGCTCTTCTAAAGGCACAATTACAGTGCCAGCTAGTTGACCATACCTTTCAGGTTAGGGGCAATGTTCTACAGGAGGCTGTATATGCTCTAAACCAGATTCCAATATATGGTGTTTTTTCTCCCATAGCCAGGGTTCATGGGCACAGGAATTAAGGAGTAGAAATATGAGTGGCTTCACTCACTATTGCCCCAAATAACCCGCTCACGAAATTTTTGCTTCCTATCCCCACTACCCTATGCTCTGTGGGTCTAGTGGTCTTAGTTCCACAGGGGGAATGCTCCTACCTGGTGACACATCACTAATTCCATTGAACTGGAAGTTAAGAATGGGCGCCTTATGCCTCTGGATCAGCAGGTAAAGAAGAGAGTTACCATATTGGCTCGTGTGATTGATCCTGATTACCAAGAGGAAATCAGATTGATATTACATAACGGAGGTAAAGAAGAGTATGTGTGGAATGCAGGAGCTTCCTCAGGGTGTCTCTTAGTACTATCATGCCCTGTGATTATAGTCAATGGAAAACTACAGCAACCCAATTCCAACATGACTACTAATGGCCCAGACACTTCAAGAATGAAGGTTTGGGTCACTCCACCAGACACAGAACCATGAGGTGCTTGCTGACGGCAAAGGGAGTATGAAACTGGTGGTGGAATAAGATAGTTCTAAATACCAGTTAAGACCATGTGACCAGTTGCAGAAATGATGACTGTAACTGTTATGTGTATTTCTTCCTCTTTTTTTTTTTCTTCACTTATAAAATATAAGATGTAGACAGGGCTAGCACATTTTTGGTTGTAAGCATGTTAATAGTATTGTGTTAGGCACAAGTGTGACTTTATAATTGTCTTTATTCAGAGATTATGTATGGTTTAAGGAGATGTGTACAGGTGCCAAGTTGACAAAGGGTGGACCATGATAGTTAAGGTTGTGTGTCAACTTGGCTGGGCCATGATCCTCAGTGTTTTGGAGGTTATGATGTAGTTTGACTTTTTAATGATGTAATCACCTTCATAATGAGATCTGATAAAATGTGATCCCCGTCATGATGAGATCTGTTGTGAGCAGCCAGTCAGTTGAAATGTGGTTTCCTTGAGGATGTGACCTGCGTACAGTAAAGGTGGACTTTCTGGCAATGCTCGCTGGCTTTTGCTTGCTCTGGATCCTGCAGCTGGCTCCTATTCATGTGATCTCTGGTTCTTGGGACTTGAGCTAGCAGCTTACCTGAGGATCTTGGGATTCGTCAGCCTCTACAGCCTGCTAGCCAGCAGCCTGCTGTCTGACCTGTGGATCTTGGGTTCATAAGCCCCTGCAGCTACTCCAGCCTGAAGCTGGACCCACAGACTTGAGATTTTCCAGCCTCTACAATTGTGTGAGCTATTTCCTTGAGATCAATCTTTATGTAAAAAGGAATCAAAAGAACTTTTAAATTCTTTTGCTAGTAAATTCAGAGTAGTTTAAAAAAAGTCAAGGGATCACTAACTCATCATGTTACAAATACATAGTCTCTTTTCCATTACCAACCTTTTCAAGAGTGCGCAATACTTCCCACTTCTGCTTCCAGTCAATCTCACAGTGTACTTTTATCATTACCTCATTGAAACTTCTCACCAGAGAACTGTCAATTATCTGATCAAGGTACCTAGTCTGCTTGTTGTTTTAATTGTCTTTAACATTTTTGTGATTTTTTGACAAAACTTTTACCTTCTTCTGGAAAATATCTTCTCCCTTGGCCTCCAGAACAACATACAACATTGTTCTTCAATCTTCCTTACACTGCACTTTCTCAACTACACTTTCTTTTTCTATAAGGCTTTTCCCACAATGATTAATATCTATTGAATTCTTAGTAAGGCCTAAACTTCAGATGTATTATTCCATTTAATTTTTACAACTACTGTATGAGGAGTTCTCAAACTCAATTTTTTGTTTCCTTGGTATAGTGACACTGCTAAATCCTCTCCTTACTCTTTTTACTTCCGTAAAGATAGTTTTCCTTGCTTTTTTGGTCTCATGTTTAGTGCAGGTACAGCAAATGCTCTTGGAGAATAAAGTGGTAGGACTCACCTTATTTTGTTTGTTTGCTCTTTAGGATAGTAGTTCCTCAAGTTCTAACTGCCTTGGTTCTCTGATGCCTTCCAACAGCTATACATATATACTCCAAACAACAAAACAAAACAAAACAAAAATTCATTGCTGTCGAGTCAATTCTGATTCATGGCGACCCTGTACAACAGATAGAACAGCCCCATACGGTTTCTATGACTGTAAATCTTTATTGAAGCAGGCTGCCACATCTTTCAACTGCAGAATGGCTGGTGGGTTTGAACTGCCAACTTTTTGGTTGGCAGATGAGCACTTAAGCACACACACATATCTATATACATATGTTTTATTTGGTTTTGTAGTTTTTCTGAACAGGGAATTTGGTCTACTCCAACCTACTCCTTCATGACTGGAAAAAGAAGTTAGCAACAGTGCTGTTCAAATGACCAGTCAGCCAACATTATGTTACTGGTCCATAATGAGATCAGAAGTTTATGACAGAATGTATAGTAACACTGCTTCCTTCTTCTAGAAAGTCTTGTTACCTCCTCCACTTCCTCCCTGAAAATGCAGCTGCATCAAACAGTTGATTTATATTTCTTATATGCCTTAGATGATTTATGTTCTGTCACAAGCTCCTTATCATAGGCTATAAAGAAAAAATTCCTTGGCCTAACTGTGTATAGACCTCCTTGTGAGTAGTACTGCTTTATAATGAAAAATATATGCCATATTTAAATTATTTAAGAGTTGGTCATGAGATATATTTGGGGCAGATATAATATTAAAGTTGAAGATAAACATTTGTACTTCCAAAAAACTATATTGACCATTTAAATTACCGTAGTTACAGGACCAGTTAATGAAGCATAATCTAGTCAAGAGTAAACTTAGTTGTATGTTAGCAATTCTCAATATAGTTTGTTGAGGATTCTCTTCTATGGAACACCTGTCATAAGAGAGATTTGTCATTTCAACAAAGCTATGGTTACTACCTGTGACTGTTTTGAGAATTTTTGGTAAATTCAATGTTGTTTCAGTTAAAATTACTATAATGAGGGTGGCTTCCCTTCTCCTGTCACAGGTTAATTTTTGTTTCTTCATTCTGAGCCTCATCTCCCGCCTAATATGTTGACAGTACTCAGAACCCATCTCTCCTCTCACTGCTGCTCACAGAACACCTACATTTCAAATTATTCATATTCTGATGACTACCCCAGACCCCACATCTATATTACAAGCCCTAATCTTTATTCTGAGATACCAATCCGTATTTCCTACTTGTATATCTCCTGCAGGCACCTTACCTTCCATATATCTAAAACTGAAATGCTTATTTAATAACATCACCATGCTCCTTGTTCTCAAGTTAGAACAGGGGCAATAAGGTCATTCATGACTCCAGTCATTCCACTCCTGCAACATCTAATGCATTCCAAATTCCCGTTGAGTCTGTCTCCTAAACACCTCCAGATTTTTTTCACTCATGGTTTCAGTTGTCACTAAGAATAGCTCTGACTATGTTGTGTTGTTCCTGGGTGGTACAAATGGTTAATGTGGTCGACTGCTTACTGAAAGTTTGGAGGTCCAAGTTCAGTGAGAATCATCTTGGAAGAAATGTGTGGTGATCTACTTCTGAAAAGTCAGCCACTGAAAAACCTATTGAGCACAGTTGTACTCTGACACACATGGGCCTCCATGCATTAGAATAAACTCTACAGCAACTTTTTTTTTAAGGTTCTTTTACTTATATTGCTAAAATAGATTCAAAATTGATTTATCTGAATAAGCTCTTTCATTCCCTCTCCTCAACATTATGAAAGAATAATTTTTTTAATATTTAAATATTATTATATCATTCATCTGCTAAAGGTTCTTGAATGCATTCTCATGGTTTAGGGGATGAAATAAAGTTACCTCCACACTTCTGCCAAGATACACCATGATCCTTATGTACTTCCTAACCTCCTAATTTATCAGTCTCCTCACATTCTGACTTAATTCATTCAATGAGTAAATTCTATTGCATCTAGGTCTTTCCACCAGTGTTCCTCTCTTCTAGGACTTCTTTAAAACAGGTTTTCTGTTTATGACATCTGACTCTAATTTCTTTTCAGATTAATAATCTTCTCTTTAAATATATCTAGATCACTGCCTCCAATATGATCCATCCACTGTTCCTGAATTTTATTTGCTAATTTGCTAATAACGTGAATGCACCTTAAATAAGGATTTAACATATTTTAAAACCATTACTAAAATATTACTAATGTATTCTTACCTATAATGTATTTATAGAATGTAACAGCTTGAATTCAAGCTGGATTCAGAAGAGAATGTGGACCCAGCGATATCATTGCTGATGTCAGATGGATCCTGGCTGAAAGCAGAGAATACCAGAAAGATGTTTACCTGTGTTTCATTGACTATGCAAAGGAATGTGACTGTATGGATCATAACAAATTATGGATAATATTGGGAAGAATGGGAATTTCAGAACACTTAATTGTGCTCATGAGGAACCTGTATATAGATCAAGAGGCAGTCATTCAAACAGAACAAGGGGATACTGCATGGTTTAAAGTCAGGAAAGGTGTGTGTCAGGGTTGTATCCTTTCACAAGACTTATTCAATAGCATGTTGAGCAAATAATATGAGAAGCTGGACTATAAGAAAAAGAATGGGGCATCAGGATTGGAGGAAGACTAACAACCAGTGATATGTAGATGACATAACCTTGCTTGCTGGAAGTGAAGAGGACATGAAGCATTTACTGATGAAGATCAAAGATCACAGCCTTCACTATGGTTTGCATCTCAACAAAAATCCTCACAACTGGGCCTTAAGCAACAGCATGATAAAAGGAGGAAATATTGAAGTTGTCAAGGACTTCATTTTACCTGGATCCACAAACAACACCCATGGAAGCAGCAGTCAAGAAATCAAAGGATGCGTTGCATTGGGCACCTGTGCTGCAAGAGATCTCTTTAAAGTGTCGAAAAACAAAGATGTTATTTTAAGGAATAAGGTATGTCTGACCGATGCCATGGTGTTTTCAATCACTTAATATGCATGAGAAAGCTGAGCAATGAATAAGGAAGACAGAAGAAGAATTGATGCCTTTGAATTATGCTGTTGGTGAAGAGTATTGAGTATACTATGCATTGCCAGAAGAATGAACAAATCTGTCTTGGAAGAAGTACAGTCAAAATGCTCCTTAGAGGGGAGTTCCGGCAAGATGGCACTCTAGGTAGAAGCACCACGCCTTCCCTCCACAGCAAAGATCCGAAAAACTAAGCCAAACAGAGAATGCAACAATCCTGAAACCCTAGAACATCAAATGAAGAGATAAAGAACTCAGCCCAGCACCAAATGGAATGAGAACACTGACAGAGAACGGAGAGTGAGGAGAGATTCATGCAGAGGTCCCCTGCCAGCTAACGCAGCTCGGATCCACCATCTTGGACTCCTATCGGAGACCAGCAAACAGGGGTACGAGAAAGCAGCCTCACAGAGCGTCCAGTGGAAGACAAAACAGCCAGTAATTTGTGGTGTGCGCTTTCCCACCACCCACCCCTCCTCACCCCGGCTTGGTCTCCTCTGCTTCCCGCGGCCACAGTCTCTTCACTGGAAAGCGCCGGCTGCTTGGATTCCACACACCCAAATGGGCAGCTCTCTGGGTGCCATTTGTTGGCTGCTAGTGTTGTTTTTTATTTCTGCTTCTTTTGATTTCTCACTTGCCTCTCGCTGCATCCCCCTCCTTTTGCTTGAGTGCCTGGCTCCGAGTGCCATCTTTGCTTCTTCCTGAGGGGCTGCGGGGCTCCATTTGAGTGTGCAGCTGCTTCCCGGTCTGGGCTACCACGCAGGTGGGATCCCGGGGCTTTTGTTCGTTTGTTCATTTTGAATTCTTTATTTGTTTTCTTTTCCTTTTCTTGAGTTGGGAGCACTTTCTGGACAGGGGGAGCTGTGTGGCAAGGAACTCCCCTTAGGCTTCCACAAACGTGTGGAGGGATCCCTGAGGACATTTCTTTTTTCATTGATTTTTTTTTTTCCCCTGTTTTTTTGAAGGGGGCCTTTCTTGTTCTTTATTTATTTTTTTTTTTGGTTTGTTTTCTTTTCTTTTCTTTTCTTTTCCCTCTTTTTCCCTTTTGTCTTTCTTCATTGCTCACTTTCTCATCTCTCTATATATTCCTTCTCTTTCTGATCCCTGAATACCAGGCATTGTATGCCTCTGTGCGTTCTGGCCAGGCTGTGCTGCGACACCTGAGAGTGACTTCCCCAGACATCATAGCTGCATCAGTGGGATCCCTGTGAACTTTGCGGTTCTTTAACTTTTCTGATTTTCATTTGTTCATTCTTTTATTTCTCTTCCCCTTTCTCCATTTCACATTCTCTCATCTCTCCATTCCAATGGCAAGCTCCCCTAGCATTCTTTTTTGTTTGCTTGTATGTTTTTTGGCTCCTGTTCCTCTCTCCTCTCTCCCATATCCAGCTTAGCTCCACACATAACCATCTCCCTGCTGCATCCTGCCAACCTGCACCATGTGCTTGCCATCACTCCACCAAGCAGCTCAGGCACGGCCTACTGGAACCTGCCCAGCACTGATTACCGACCCACCCTGGTGGCTGTAGTGAATGCCACAAACAACCCATCCCAGTGGCTCCTCTCCAGCTACACCTGCCCTGCTGTACCATATCTGAAAGACTGAACCTGCCAGTTGGAGAAGGAGGCAAAAAGTATTGAGTGTACAGACGAGAAAACAACAAAGAGCACAGAGTCCACCTGCTCAGACATAATCAAATTTTTTTCTTTTTAAAAAAAGGGACAAAACAAACAAATCTACAATCAGTAAACGAGAGAAATAACTACTGAATGCCCCCAAAACAGCAAACAATATCAAAACATTTACAAAAACAGGACAGGATGGTTCAAGTAGGTGTCCAAATTAAAACCCAGATGACTCTCCTGTGGAAGAAAATGCACTAGAAGTACCTGATAGGGAATTCAAATCTCTAATACTTGGAATTTTCCAAAAACTGAGACAAAAAGCTGACAAACATGAGAAAAAAATAGACAAAATTCATGGAAAATACAGACAAAAAATTGGAAGAATTCAAGAAAATGATGCACGAACAAAATGCCAAAACAAATACACAACTAGAAATTACACAAAAACAACAATTAAAAATCCAAAAGATAAACAACAAGATTTCAGAAATGGATGATGTCATAGAAGAGCTGAGAAGCAGATTTGAAACGGTGGAAGACAGGATCAGTGGAACTGAAGACAAACAATTGGATGCAACTCTGTTTCAGGAAAACACAGAAAAAATAGCAAAGAAAAATGAAGAGACCCTGAGAGTTATGTGGGACACAATTAAAAGCAAAAATTTATGAGTGATTGGCATTCCAGAACAGGGGGAGAAGACAGAAAACACAGAGAGGATCATTGAGGAACTGCTGACAGAAAACTTCCCCAATATCATGAAAGATGAAAAGCTGGCCGTCCAAGAAGCTCAACGAACCCCATATAGAAGAGACTCCAAAAGAAAATCACCAAGGCATATCATATTCACACTCGCCAAAACCAAAGACAAACAAAGAATTCTGAGAGCAGCTCGTGAATAACAAGAAGTCACATACAGAGGAGAAACAATAAGACTAAGCTCAGATTATTCGGCAGAAACCATGCAGGCAAGAAGCCAACGGGATGACACATATAAAATCTTGAAAGAAAAAATTGTCAGCCAAGAATAATATATCCTGAAAAACTCTCGTTGAAATTTGATGGTGAAATTAGGTCATTTCCAGATAAACAGAAACTAAGGGAATATGTAAAAGTCAAATCAAACTTACAAGAATTATTAAAGGGAGTTCTTTGATCTGAGGACAAACAGATTCAGCCCACAGTCAGAACCTAGGATGCAGGATCGTATGAGCCAGATACCAATCTAGGAAATGAACTGTCAAGGACTATCCAAAACCAAAAGAAATACAACAGGGAATCAGAGCAGTCAATTGATGGATGACAATGACATCAAAACAATGAAAGAGGGAATAAACGGCATAGGTATAGGACCTTCTCATGGAGAGGAAGGCGAGGCAATACCAAGTAATGGTAGACTGCTTCAAACTTAGAAAGATAAGGGTAAAATTCATGGTATCAACAAAGAAAGTTAAGAAACCAACTCATAAAAATAAAGACAAAAAACATAAAGTCTCAGCAGAAACAAAACCTGCAAAAACAAAACCTACAAAAACAAAAGAAATGAAAAAAAAAATCCACAAACAAAAGTAACTCAGCACAAGAGAGTAAGAAGAACAAAGAAAACTTCAGCACCACAAAAAAAGCACTACAAAATGATGGCAACAAACTCACATCTATCAATAATCACACTGAATGTAAATGGACTCAGTGCACCCATAAAGATGGAGAGTGACAGAATGGATAAGAAAACAGGATCCATCAATATGCTGTCTACAAGAGACACACCTTAGAAAAAAGATGTGAATTTATTAAAAGTCAAAGGTTGGAAAAAACATATAGCAAGCTAACAACTACCAAAACAGAGCAGGAGTAGCAATTCTAATCTCAGATAAAATAGACTTTAAAACAAAATATACCATAAAAGACAAAGAAGGACACTATATAATGACTAAGGGGAGAATTCATCATGAAGACATAGCCATAATAAACATCTACTCACCCAATGACAGGGCTCCAAAATACATAAAACAAACTCTAACAACACTGAAAAGAGAAATTGACAGTTCCACAATAATAGTAGGAGACTTCAACACACCACTCTCAGTAAAGGACAGAACAACTAAGAAGAAACTCAGCAAAGATACAGAAGACCTAAAGGGCACAATCAGCCAACTTGACCTCATAGACATATATAGAACACTCCATCCAACCGCTGCAAAGTACGCATTCTTTTCCAATGCATAAGGAAGGTTCTCCAGAATAGACCACATCTTAGGCCACAGAGCAATCCTCAGCAAGATCAAAAACGTTGAGATAATTCAAAGTATCTTCTCTGACCACAATGCCATCAAGGTAGAAATTAACACTAGAAAGAGCAAGGAAAAAAAATCAACTACATGGAAACTGAATAATACCCTGCTTACACATCACTGGGTAATAGAAGAAATCAGAGATGGAATCAAAAAATTCCTAGAATCAAATAAGAATGAAAAAACATCATACCAAAATCTTTAGGACACAGCAAAGGCAGTCCTCAGAGGACAATTTATAGCAATAGATGCACATATCAAAAAAGAAGAAAGGGACAAAATCAAAACATTAACTACAGAACTCAAACAAATAGAAAGAGAACAGCAAAAAAAGCCCACAACTACTGGAAGAAAGGAAATAGTAAAGATCAGAGCAGAAATAACTGAAATAGAGAACAGAAAAACAATAGAAAGAATCAACAAAATCAAAAGTTGGTTCTTTGAAAGAATCAACAAAATCGACAAACCAATGGCCAGACTGACAAAAGAAAAACAGGAGAGGACACAAATAACCCAAATAAGAAATGAAATGGGGAACATTACAACAGACCCAACTGAAATAAAAAAGATTATAAAAGAATATTATGAAAACCTATACTCCAACAAATTTGAAAACCTAGAGGAAATGGATAAATTTCTAGAAACACATGGCCTACCTAAACTATGACAAAGTGATGTTGAAACTCTGAACAGACCCATAACAAGAGAAGAGATGGAAAAGGTAATAAAAAAAACTCCCAACCAAAAATCCCTGGCCCAGATGGCTTCACTGGAGAATTCCACAAAACATTTACAGAACAGCTTGTGCCAGTTCTACTCAAACTATTTCAGAGCATAGAAGAGGAAGCAACACTACCAAATTCATTCTATGAAGCCAGCATAATGCTGATACCAAAACCAGGCAAAGACATCACAAAAAAAGAAAATTACAGGCCAATATCTCTCATGAATATAGATGCAAAAATTCTGAACAAAATTCTAGCCAATAGAATTCAGCATTATATCAATAAAATAATACACCATGACCAGGTAGGATTCATACCAGGTATGCGAAGATGGTTCAACATTAGAAAATCAATGAATGTAATCCACCACATAAATAAAAGGAAAGAAAAGAATCACATGATCATCTCAATTAATGCAGAAAAGGCATTTGACAAAGCCCAACACCAATTCCTGATAAAAACTCTCATTAAAATAGGTATAGAAGGGAAATTTCTCATGTAATTAAGGGCATCTATGCAAAACCAATGGTCGACATCATTCTTAATGCACAGAGGCTGAAAAAATTCCCCTTGAGAACAGGAAGAAGGCAAGGATGCCCTTTATCACCACTCCTATTTAACATTTCGCTGGAAGTTCTAGCTAGAGCAATAAGGCAAGAAAAAGAAATAAAGGGCATCCAAATTGGTAATGAAGAAGTTAAACTGTCCCTGTTTGCAGATGATATGATAGTATACATAGAAAACCCTAAAGACTCCACAAGAAATCTACTGGAAAGATTCAGCAGAGTAACAGGATACAAGTTAAACATTAAAAAATCTGTTGAATTCCTATACACCAGTAAGGAGAATGATGAAAAAGAAATCAGGAAAACAATACCATTTTCAATAACCCCTAAAAAGACAAAATACTTAGGAATAAATCTGACCAGGGATGTAAAAGACCTATATAAAGAAAACTATAAAACACTACTGCATGAAACCCAAAGGGATCTACATAAATGGAAAAACATACCATGCTCATGGATAGGCAGACTCAACATTGTGAAAATGACAATTCTACCCAAAGCAATTTACAAATACAAAGCAATCCTGATCCAAATACCAACAACATTCTTCGAAGAGATGGAAAAACTAATCATTAACCTTATATGGAAAGGGAAGAGCTCCGAATAAGCAAAGCACTACTGAAGAAGAAGAATAAAGTTGGAGGACTCACACTACCTGACTTCATAACCTACTGTACAGCTACAGTAGTCAAAACAGCCTGGTACGACAGATACATTGACCAATGGAATAGAATTGAGAACCCAGATGTCAATCCATCCACCTACGGTCACCTGATCTTTGACAAGGGCTCAAAGTCCATCAAATGGGGAAAAGACAGTCTTTTTAATAAATGGTGCTGGCAAAAGTGGATATCCGTCTGCAGACAAATGAAACAGGACCCATACCTCATACCGTATACAAAAACTACTTCAAAATGGATCAAAGACCTGAATACAAAGCCTAAAACTATAAAGTTCATAGAGGAAAAAATAGGACCAACACTTCAGGCCTTAATACACAGCATTAACAAGATACAAACCATAACCATCCACACACAAACCCCAGAAGATAAGCTAGATAACTGGGATCTTCTAAAAATCAAACACCTATGCTCTTCAAAAGACTTCACCAAAAGAGTAAAAAGAGAACCTGCAGACTGGGAAAAGATTTTTGGATAGTAAAAGTCAGACAAAGGTGTAATCTCCATAATCTACCAGAAAATCCAACACCTCTACAACAAAAAGACAAATAATCCTATTAAAAATGGGCAAAGGAAACGAACAGACACTTCAGGAAAGAAGAGTTTTAAGCGGCCAACAGACACATGAGGAAATGCTCAAGATCACTAGCCAGTAGAGAAACGCAAATTAAAACCACAAGGAGATACCATCTCACTTCAGCATTACTGGAATGGATCAAAAACACTGGAAATAGCAAACGTTGGAGGGGCTGCGGGGAGATCGGAACACTTATGCACCGCTGGTGGGAATGCAAAATGATACAACCAGTTTGGAAAAAGATATGGCGCTTCCTCAGAAAGCTAGTAATAGACATACCATTCAATCCAGCAATTCCACTCCTAGGAATATATCCTAGAGAAATAAGAGTCGTCACTCGAATAGACATATGCACACCTATGTTCATGGCAGCATTGTTCACAATAGCAAAAGGATGGAAACAACCTAGATGCCCATCAACAGATGAATGGATAAACAAACTATGGTACATACACACAATGGAGTACTATGCAATGAGAAAGAACAACAGCGAATCTGTGAAGCATCTCATAATATGGATGAAACTGGAGGACATTATGCTGAGTGAAATAAGTCAATCACAAAGGGACAGATATTGTATGAGAACTCTATTGTAAAAACCCATGAAAAAGTTCACACACAAAATGTAACAGTCTTTGTTGGTTACCAGGGATGGGAGGGGTGGGGGGAAAATACTAAATAGGCAATAGATAAGTGGTATGTTGGGTGAACGGTGAGACAGTACACAATACAGGGGAAACTAGCACTAGCTGTACAAGGAATGACCATTGGAGCCCATAGACACATCCAAATTCCCAGAGGGACTGAATTGCTGGGCGGAGGGCTCTGGGGACCATGGTCTCAGGGAACATCTGGCTCAATTGGCATGACACAGCTTATAAAGACAATGCTCTACGTTCTACCTTGGTAAGTAGTGTCTGGGGTCTTAAAAGCCTGTGAGCGGCCATCTAAGATACTGCACTGGTCTTATCCTTTGGGGAGCAAGGGAGAATGAAGAGAACAGAGTACAAGGAAAACATTAGTCCAAAGGACTAATTGTCCACAGCTACCAAGGCCTCCAGTGGACTGAGGCCAGTACAGCTAGATGGTGCCTGGATACCACCACTGACTGCTCTGACCAGGATCACAACAGAGGGTTCTGGACAGAGCTGGAGAAGGATGTAGAGGATAATTCTAACTCACAAAAAAAAAAAAGACCAGATTTACTGGCCTAAAGAAGACTGGAGAAACCTTGAGAGTATGGCCCCCAGACACCCTTTTTTAGCTCAGTGGTGAAGTTACCTCCCAGGTTCACTGTTCAGCCTGGGAGCGGACAGCCCCGTAAAACCAAATGAGACTAACGAGGTACAGGAGTCCCGTAACAAGCGCCCGAAGGCAGAAGGGTACAAGGAACCTGGTGATAGGGAACCCAAAGTTGAGTAAGGATATTGTTGATGTGTTGTGAGATTGTTAACCATTGTCATAGGGCAACATTTGTAGTAATAAATGAGAAACTATTTTGTTCCGTAAGCCTTCATCTTAAGTGAGAATAACAGCACAATTGGAAGAGTGTAGTAAATGTCACTGAACTGTGCATGCAGAAATTTTTGAAATGGTGTATCTTTTGCTATGTGTA
Organism: Dugong dugon; assembly: GCA_030035585.1. NCBI lineage: Eukaryota > Metazoa > Chordata > Mammalia > Sirenia > Dugongidae > Dugong > Dugong dugon. The sequence goes on along the minus strand of CM057480.1, from coordinate 47,135,919 downwards.
TTTTCACCAAAAAATAGGTTGAGAAGTTAGAGGGTTAATATGTTGTGGGGTTATTAACCAATGTCGTAAAACAACATGTGTACTACTGTTTCAGGAGAAACTATTTGTTCTGTAAGCTTTCACCTGAAGTACAATTAAAAAAAAAAAACAACTTACTCCTAAATTTTTATTCTTTTTTGATGCTATTGTAAATGAATTTTTTTTTATTCCATATTTTATTGTTTCCTGCAAGTGTACAGAAAGCCAATTTACTTTTCTATATTGATCTTTTACCCTACAATCTTGCTGAACTAATTTATTAGTTCTAACAGTCACCAGGTGGATTCCTTAGAAATTTCTATGTACAACAGTATAACATCTTTAAAGAGAGATAGTTTTACTTCTTCCTTTCACGACTAGTGCTTTTATTGTGAATTGCCTTGGCTAGAATCTCTAGTACAATGCTGAATAGAATTGATGCAATCATACATCCTTGTCTTGTTCTCAATCTCAGACAGAAAGCATTCAATCTTTCATATTAAGTATGAAGTTAGTTTGAGTTTTCATAGATGTTCTTAGTCAGGTTGAGGAAATTCCCTCTATTCCTAGCTTGTTGAGTGGTTTTTTCCACAAAAAGGTGCAGAATTTTGTAAAATACTTTTTCTGCACTGATTGAAATGATCATATGGTCTTTGTCTTTTATTATATTCATATGATGTTTTACATTAATTGACTATTACATGTTAAACCTACTTTGCATTTTTTGGATAAATCCCATTTTGTCATGGTGTGCAATCCTTTTTATAAGTTGCTGGATTCAGTTTGCTAGTATTTTTTGGAGAATTTTTGTGTCTATTTTCATATGGGATATTTGTCTGTAGTTTTCTTTTCTTGTGGTGTCTTTGTACTAGTTTCTTATGGCTGCTGTAACAAATTACCACCAACCTGGTGACTCAAAACAACACAAGAGACTGAAATCATTTTTACTGGGCCAAATTCAAGGTGTTGACAGAGCCGCACACCCTCTGGAGACTGGAAGACAGAAACTGTTTCCTTGCCTTTTCCAGATTCTAGAGCTCAGTCCTTTGCTCATGGCCCCTTTATTCATCTCAAGACCAGCAGTGTAGCATCTTTAAATCTCTCTGCTTCTGTTGTCATATAGCCTTGTGCCATAGCTCCCTCTGTTTTCCTCCCTTTTAAAAGGACACGTGATTACATTTAGTGCCCTTCCAGGCATATAGGATAATCTTTCCATCTCAAAATTTTCAACTTAAACATATCTGCAAAGTCTCTTTTTCCATATTAGGTAACATTCACAGGTCCAGGGATTAGTACCTGGATATCTCTGGGGGTCATTATTCAGCCTACCACAGTCTTATTATAAGGTATTACCTTAACACTGGCCTCACAGAATGAGTTCAGAAGTGTTCTTTTCTCTCCTGTTGTTTGGTTTATAACTTTTTTTTTTTAAACAGTCTTTAATGGTATGAGATAAATATTATATAAAGGTAGCTTAGAAAACATTCCTAATTTTTTCTTCCTCCCCTGCTTCCCAAATGCAAAGAGCTACACGTTCTAATTTGCATACTATGTATAAAAACATGTATAAAAAATGGAGCCCTGGTGGCATAGTTGTTAAGAGCTTGGCTGCTAACCAAGAGGTCGGCAGTTCATATCCACCAGCAGATCCTAGGAAACCCTATGGGGCAGTTCTACTCCGTCCTATTGGGTTGCTATGAGTTGGAATGCACTCAAAGGCACCTAACAACAACAACAATGTATAAAAAATTAGTAAACCACAAAATGATTTTTGGAATCATACTAATTTCAATGGCCTGTGTTTTTAATGGTTAAAACTGTAAAATTCAGACTTAAACCTAAGATCATTTCCTCAAATACTATTTACATATAGGTGGGATGGCCCCATAAATAAATATTTCTCATAATTAAAAGCCTGCAGAGTTAAACATTTGGACTTAATAAAAAAGTATGAGTTAAAAGTAGTGAATTCATCTGGATAAATTTGATGGCTCCAGTAATTGTGACCGTTCATCCAATGCTAAAATCTAGATGAAAAATAATAGCAACCACAAGAACAAAGATGTTATTACTTCATAATAGTTTTTCCCTTTAATGCCAAATACCTGGATTGTTGTAAAAACTGACTGACTTTTCTTCCATATGTCTTTAAGTCATGTGCACATGGTACTGTCAAATGCATTATAAAATGTATTTTAATGGAAAGTGCACAGTATCTAGGGATTTGAAATCCAGGACTATAAGCCTGATTCTGCCATGGTCTAAGTATAGAGCTTTTACAAAGTTACTCAGTGCCTTTGTCTTAGCTTCAATAGAATGATGGTAATAATTGCTCTTTACCTGTATCAGAGTAATAGCAACTGTTTCTGTGTGAAAATTTTTCAAAATGTTGAGAGTACTTGATACATTCAAGTTAAAAACATTAGTCAGAGTGATTCCACTTGGCGTAAGAAGTGCCCATTCCATTTTTATAGAGCCTCCTTCATTCTTTTTTTTTTTTTTCCTGAGAGAATGAAATAATTATTGCCTCTTGGAACTTTACACCATATCAGACCAAAAAAGCTTATCTATACTTATTATATTTATACGTACTTGTTTGTATCCAGCCTTGGATAAAAGATGAAAGATGTCTCATTCCCTCATAAAAACTGCTCATTTTTGAGATCTTACTACCTGCCAGAAATCTGAAACACCTTGTTTCTAATACTCAAGATAACCATATGAAGTAAGTAACATTTCTGTTTTACAGATCAAGGAAATGGAGTATATAAACATTAAATAACTTTTCAGTTAGGCTGAAGTCAATTACAAGGGTGACATTGCAATAAAGACCAAAGGGGAGATGTGGAAGTGAGCTGTGAGTATATCTGAGGGATCACCTTTCCAAAGAGAGGGAAGAGAAAGTGCAAAGATATTGATGCAACACGATACCTGGTATGTTTCAGGAACACCACGAAGAGGCCATGTGGTTGGATAGATGTGAGCAGAGTAGAAGCAAGTGAGGGCAGAGAGGTAACTGACAACCAGACCGTGCAGAGTTATGGAAGAGTCATTCCGAGAGCTTTGGCTTGTACTCTGAGTGAGATGTGGGCAGGCGTGGAGGGTTTTGAGAAGAGCAACATGATTTTACTAACATTTTTATATATGTGATTACTTTGGCAGTTGTGTTAAGAATAGTCTATCAGGAAATTTTTTAGGGGCCATTTTCCTCCCCATATATTTTGAGAAAATCCTCTAGATGCAACTTTCATAGGTCCTCCTCCATACCTACCCAGTTGTTTTTCATCACCCTTTTTTTCCTAAATGACCTGAGGACCTGCACCAAGGGCAGCAGGAGAAAGATAATCCTGGTTCTGGTGTACTTATTCTCCCCTCTCTTGCATCTTCTCCCCACAATTCTAGGTGCTAGAAGGGACATTTGGGGTCTTTTTTTTCCTCTCTACTCCTAGGAAAATGTGTATTATTGCAACTCTATGGAAGGCATTATATGATTTCAGTCCTCAAAGCTAAATTTCTCTCTCTCTCTCTCTCTCTCACACGCACACACACACATGGCCTTAGAGCCCTTGCCTTGTAGCAAAGTCTTTTTTGAATAGCAAACATTAAATAAAAAACCCTTTTGTTCGTTTGCATTCTTTCTCTAACAACCCTAACCTCATATTCTGCCTCCACAACATATACCTGGCAGATGCATGCCTAAGCGTGGATGATGAGAAGAAAGTGTAATATTATCAGCTATTACTCCACAATTTATATAAAATAAAAATAATGTATGCAAGCAAAATTTCATGACAGTTGTCCTAGCCCTCTTTCATCAATATTTTCACTCCTAATTTTCTTGTACATAAAATTTTTGGAGCTGCTTTTTTATAATTTAAGCTTGAGATAAAAGTTAAGAAGGAAAAGTTAAGAGCCCATGGAAGTATATTAGAAGGGCAACTTGCATAGACAGAGGGGAAGGTCAGGAAAGATGATCTGCAAATGAGCAGAAAGGAGACCTAAAATATGAGTGTGAGTTAGGTGAAGAGTATATGTGAATGTGGAAAGGTGGGTCAGGCCCAGGTAAGAGTGTGTACATAGACACCTAGGGAAGCATTCAACCTGTTACAGAAACTGTAACAAATCTCATGTGGCTTGAACATGGTAAATTAGAGGGTAAGCTGTATAACATAAGCCAGAAAAAGTTGGCACGGAACAGAATAAGGAGGGCCTTTAGGGGCCTGTAAGGATCTGGGGAATGTATGTGGGCGGGGGGGGGGGACGGTGTTGGGAAACAGAGGGAATCATAGAAGGGGTTTAAAATTCCATTCTATCTTTCCTGTCTTTTTTTGGATTATTTGAATTTTTTTTGTATTTCATTATCATTTAGTTATTAGCTTTTTGGGTATCTTTTTTTCATCATATTTTTAGTGGTTGTTAAAGGAATTACAAATATATATACCTAACTTTAACAGACTACTTAGAGTTAATACTGTACCACGTCAAGTAAAATACTGAAGCCTTCCAACCATGTAAGTCCCTTTGCCCTTCCAGCTTTATGTTATATTTGTCGTTGTTTTTAGGTGCCTTTGAGTTGGTTCCAATTCATAGCGACTCTATGTACAACAGAATGAAACACTGCCTGGTCCTGCACCGTCTTCATAATCTTAGTTATGCTTGAGCCCATTGTTGCAGCCACCATGTCAGTCCATCTCACTGAGGGTCTTCCTCTTTCTTGCTGACTTTACCAAGCATGATGTCCTTGTCAGTTTGTGCTACTGTGGTGGCTTGCGTGTAGCTGTGATGCTGGAAGCTGTGTCATCATTCAAATACCGGCAGGGTCACCCATGGTGGACTGGTTTCAGCTGAGCTTCCAGACCAAGACAGACTGGGAAGAAGGAACTGTCATTCTACTTCTGAAAAAAATTAGCCAGTGAAAATCTTATGAATAGAGGTGAAACATTGTTTGATATAGTGCTGGAAGATGAGCCTCTCAGCTTGGAAGGCACTCAAAATACAACTGGGGAAGAGCTGTTTCCTGAAAGAAGAGTGGACCTTAATGATGTGTATGTAGTCAAGCTTTCAAGGCCTTCATTTGCTAATGTGGCACGATGTTGTTGTTAGGTGCCATCAAGTAGTTTCCAACTCATAGACAGTTGTTACCACATATATTTGTAGATGTATGTCGTTTAGACACATTGAAAACCCCACCAGACAATATCGCATATGTATTTTTTTGGTTTTAGTAGTCATATATTTTAAAGAACTTAGGAGAATAGATTATTGCATTTAACCAGATATTTGTCATCTTCATTTGTTCCCAAAGTTCCAAGCTACGTTTTGCTATCCTTTCCAGGTTCAACCTGAAGAACTTCATTTAGCAGTTCTTTTAGAGCAGGCCATTTGGCAACAAGTTCTCTTAAGTTTTCTTCATCTGAGAATGTTTTTACTACACTATGATTCCTGAGGATATATTAGCTGGATATACAATTTGGTATTAATAGTTGTTTTCCTTCAGTAGTCTTTTTTTATTGTTGTAATGAAATGAAGTTTACATTTCAAGTTAGTCTCCCATGCAAAAAGTTTTGTTCTACATACATTGTTATGAGACTGTAATTGCTCTCCCCATTTTGAGACAGCACACTCCTCTTTTCCGCCCCGGATTCCCCATGACCATTCAACCAGCTCCTAACTCTCTCTATGATCCCATCTCACCTCTGAACAGAAGTTGCCCCTGTGGTCTCTTGTATCTACTGGTCTAAGAGGCACACTCTTCACTAGTATTACTTTAGGTCCCACAGTCCAGTCCAATCCCTGTCTGAAGAGTTGGCCTTGGAAATTGTTTTAGTTCTGGGCTGAAAGAGAGTCCAGGCGCCATGCTTTTCAGGGCACCTCCAGTCTCAGTCAGATCGTTAAGTCTGGTCTTCTTACTAGAATTTGAGTTCTGCATCCCATCCTTCTACTGCTCCGTCAGGGATCCTCTGTTGTGTTCCCTGTCAAGACATTCATTGGTGGTAGCTGGGCACCATCTAGTTCTTCTGGTCTCAGCCTGATGAAGTTTCTGGTTTATGTGGCCCATTCTGTCTCTTGGGCTAATACTTTCCTTGTGTCTTTGGTGTTCTTCATTCTCCTTTACTCCAAGTGGTTGGGACCAATTGATGTATCTTAGATGGCTTCTTGCAAGCTTTTAAGACCCCAGATTCCACTCACCAAAGTAGGATGCAGAACATTTTCTTAATAAGCTTAGTTATGCCAATTGACCTAGATGTCCCCTGAAAGCATGTTCCCCAGACCCCCCATCCCTGCTACTCTGTCTCTCAAAGTATTTGATTGAATTCAGGAAACTTCTTAGCTTTTGTTTAGTCCAGTTGTGCTGACTAACCCTTTAGCGTGTGCTGTCCTTCCCTTCACCTAAGTTGATTCTTATCTACTATCTACTTAGTGAATAACCCTCATGCTCCCTCCCCACCCCCATAGCCATCAAAGAATGGTTTCTTCTGTGTTTAAACCTTTTCTTCAGTTCTTATAATAGTGGTCTTATACAGTATTTGTCCTTCTGTGACTGACTAAATTCACTCAGCATAAGTTCCAGCTTCCACCATGTTATACGATGGGGAAAGGTGGGTCAGGCCCAGGTAAGAGTGTGTACATACACAGCTTCATCCTTGTTCTTTATGGTTTTGTAATATTCCATTGTGTGGATATACCATAATTTGTTTATCCATTAGTCCGTTGATGCTCACCTAGGTTGCTTCCATCTTTTTGCTATTGTGAACAGTGCTGCAATGAACATGGGTGTGCATATATCTATTCATGTGACAGCCCTTGTTTCTCTAGGATATATTCCAAGGAGTGGAATAGCTGGATCGTATGGTACTTCTATTTCTAGCTTTTTAAGGAAGTGCCAAATTGATTTCCAAAGTGGTTGCACCATTTTACATTCCCAACAGTGTATAAGTGTTCCAGTCTCTCCACAACCTCTTCAGCATTTATTATTTTGTGTTTTTTGGATTAATGCCAGCCTTGTTGGGGTGAGATGATATTTCATTGTATTTTTGATCTGCATTTCTCTAATGGCTAATGATTGTGAGCATTTATTCATGTGTCTGTTAGCTGCCTGAATATCTTCTTTGGTGAAGTGCCTGTTCATATCCTTTGCCCATTTTTTAATTGGGTTATCTGTCTTTTTGTTGTTGAGGTTTTGCAGTATCTTTTAGATTTTAGAGATTAGATGCTGATCTGATTTGGCATAGCCAAAATTTTTTTTCTCAGTCTTTAGGTTGTCTTTCTACTCTTTTGGTGAAGTCTTTTGATGAGCATAAGTGTTGATTTTTAGGAACTCCCAGTTATTTATTCTCTCTTCTGGAGCTTGTGCATTGTTACTTATGGTTCATATTGTGTTTATGCCATGTATTAGGGCTCCTAGCATTGTCCCTTTTTTTCTTCCATGATCTTTATCGTTTTCAATTTTATATTTAAGTCTTTGATCCATTTTGGGTTTGTTTTTATACATGGTGTGAGGTATGGGTCTTGTTTCTGTTTTTTGTCAGATGGATATCCAGTTATGCCAGCAGTATTTGTTAAAGAGACTGTCTTTTCCCCAACTAATAGACTTTGGACCTTTGTCAAATATTAGCTGCTCATAGGTGGATGAGCTTATATCTGGATTCTCAACTCTGTTCCATTGGTCTACATATCTGTTGTTGTACCAGTACCAGGCTGTTTTGACTACCGTGGCAGTATAATAGGTCTTAAAATCAGGTAGCGTAAGGCCTATCACTTTGTTCTTCTTCTTGTGTAAGGCTTTATTCGGGGCCTCTTCCCTTTCCATCTGAAGTGGGTGGTTTGTTTCTCCATCTCTTTAAAAAATGCTGGTGGAATTTGGATCGGGATTGCTTTGTATCTATAGATTGCTTTGGGTAGAATTGACATTTTCACTATGTTGAGTCTACCTATCCTTGAGTAAGGTATATTTTTCTACTTATGCAGGTCTCTTTTAGTTTCTTACAGTAGTGTCTTGTAGTTTTCTCTGTATAGATCTTTTACATCTCTGGTTGTATTTATTCCTAAGTATTTTATCTTCCTGGGGGCTATTGTAAATGGTATTGATTTGGTGATTTCCTCTTCGAGGTTCTCTTTGTTGGTGTAAAGGAATCCAAATGATTTTTGTATGTTTAGCTTGTATCCTGAAACTTTGCTGTAATCTTCTATTAGTTCCAGTAATTTTCTTGGGGATTTTTCAGGGTTTTCTGTGTATAAGATCATGTCATCTGCAAATAAAGATACTTTCCCTTCTTGCCTACCTATTTGGATGGCCTTAATTTCTTTTTCTAACCTAATTGCTCTGGCTAAGACCTCCAGCAAAATGTTGAATAAGAGCGATGATAGAGGGAATCCTTTTCTGTTTCCCGTTCTCAAGGGGAATGCTTTCAAAGTCTCTCCATTTAGGATTATGTTGGCTGTTGGTTTTGTATAAATGCCCTTCATTATACTGAGGAATGTCCCTTCTATTCTTATTTTATTGAGAGTTTTCATCATGAATGGGCGTTGGACTTTGTCAAATGCCTTTTCTGCATCGATTGATAAGATCATGTGTTTCTTGTCTTTTGTTTTATTTATGTGATGGATTACATTGATTGTTTTTCTAATGCTGAACCATCCCTGCATGCCTGGTATAAGTCCTACGTGGTCATGGTGAATTAATTTTTGATATGTTGCTGAATGCTATTGGCTAGAATTTTGTTGAGGATTTTTGTGTCAATGTTCATGAGGGATATTGGTCTGTAATTTTGTATTTTTATGGTGTCTTTACCTGGTTTTGGTATCAGGGTCATGTTGGCTTCATAGAATGAGTTTGAGAGTATTCCATCTTTTTCTATGCTCTGAGATACGTTTAGTAGAGGTGGTGTTAACTCTTCTCTGAAAGTTTGGTAGAATTCTCCAGTGAAGCCATCTGGGCCAGGGCTTTTTCTTTTTTGGTTGGGTGTTTTTTAATTACCTTTTCAATCTCTTCTTTTTTTTATCGGTTTATTTAGTTGTTCTACCTCTGTTTATGTTAATTTAGGTGGGTAGTGAGTTTCTAAAAATTGTCCATTTCCCCTCGGTTTTCAAATTTGTCAGAGTACATTTTTTCATAGCAATCTGTTATTATTCTTTTAATTTCAGTTGGGTCTGTTGTGATATCAGCCATCTCATTTCTTATACGGGTTATCTGCTTCCTCTCCTGTTTTTCTTTTGTCAGTTTGGTCAATGGTTTATCAATTTTGTTGATCTTTTCAAAGAACCAGCTTTGGACTTGTTAACTCTTTCAATTGTTTTTCTATTCTCTATTTCATTCAATTCTGCTTTGATTCTTATTATTTCCTTCCTTCTGGCGCCTGTGGGCTTCTTTTGCTGCTCTCTTTCTACTAATTCCAGTTGTAGGGATAATGCTTTGATTATGACCCTTTCTTCTTTTTGGATGTGTGCATTTATTGGTATAAACTGACCTCTGAGCACTGATTTTGCTGTGTCCCAAAGGTTCTGGTCGGATGTGTTTTCATTCTCGTTTGATTTTATGAATTTCTTTATTTCCTCCTTAATTTCTTCTATAACCCTGTAGTTTTTGAGCAAGGTGTTTTTTAGTTTCCATGTGTTTGATGTTTTTTCCTTGCTTTTTGTGTTGTTGATTTCCACTTTTATGGCTTTATGGTCAGAAAAGATGCTTTGTAATATTTTGATGTTTTGGATTTTGTTAAGGCTTGCTTTATGGCCTAATATGTGATCTGTTCTGGAGAATGTTCCATGTGTGTTGGAAAAGAAACTATGCTTGGCTGCTGTGGGGTGCAGTGTTTAGTATAAGTTTATGAGATCAAGTTGGCTGATGGTAGCATTTAGCTCTTCCATGTCTTCGTTGAGCTTCTTTCTGGATGGTCTGTCCTTCACAAAAATTGGCATGTTGTAGTCTCCTACCACTATTGTGGAGGTGTCTATCTCTCTCTTCAGAGCTGTTAGAGTTTGTTTTATGTATTTTGGAGCCCTGCTAGGTGCATAAATATTTATTATAGTTATGTCCTCCTGGTGTATTGACGCTTTAATCATTATATAGTGCCCTTCCTTCTCCTTTGTGCTGGATTTTACTTAAAGTCTATTTTGTCAGAGATTAATATTGCCACTCCTGCCTTTTTTTTTTTAGTGTTGTTTGCTTGGTATATTTTTTTCCATTCTTTGAGCTTTAGCCTGTTTGTGTCTTTAAATCTAAGGTGTGTCTCTTGTAGGCAGCATATAGACAGATCATGCTTTTTTTTTATCCAATCTGCCACTCTCCATCTCTTTATTGGTGCATTAAGTCCGTTTACATTCAGTGTTATTATTGATAGGTATGACTTTAGTGCTGTCATTCTGATATCTCTTTTTGTGTGTTGTTCACAGTTTCTTTGTTCCCCTTAATTTTCTGTGCTGAGTTTTTTTCTTTATTTTTATTTTTTAATTTTTTTTCCATCTTTTTCATTGTTGTAGATTTTGTGTTTTCTGGGTCTTTATTTTTTTCTACTTTTTTATTTTGATTTGTTGGATTGTTAGATTTCTTTGTAGTTACCTTAATATTTACCCCTATTGTTCTATGTTTGTACCAGTCTTTTATTACTTTATATAACCTTAACTTCCCCTCCATATCAAAAATCAATGTCTGCATTTTTTAAGTCCCTCTTTTTTGTTTTAATTTTGTCCTTTTTTATATATTGATATTTGTTTCCCTATTTTGAATTTTTTAGCTTTCATGCATTTTCCATTTCCCTATCTGAGTCAATATGTGGTTGCTCTGTCTTGTGTTCTAGTCTTGTGTTTTTATCTGGTGTTATTGATTATCTAACCATAAGACTCCCTTTAGTATTTCTTGTAATTTTGGCTTGGTTTTTGCAAATTCCCTAAACTTCTGTTTATCTGGAAATGCCCTAAATTCACCATCATATTTGAGAGACAGTTTTGATGGATATGTAATTCTTGGCTGGCAGTTATTTTCCTTCAAGGCCTTATATATGTCATCCCATTGCCTTCTTGCCTGCATGCTTTCTGCTGAATAGTCTGAGCTTATTCTAATTGACTCTCCTTTGTAGATGACTTTTCTTTTATCCCTAGCCACCTTAAAATTCTCTCTTTATCTTTGGTTTTGGCAAGTTTGATTATAATAAGTCTTGGTGACTTTCTTTTGGGATCTACCTTATGTGGGGTTCAATGAGCATTTTGGATAGATATCTTCTCATCTTTCATGATATCAGGTAAGTTTTCTGTCAACAAATCTTCAACAGTTTTCTGTTTATTTTCTGTTATCCCGCCCTGTTCTGGTACTCCAATCACTCAGAGGTTATTTCTCTTGATAGAGTCCCACATGACTCTTAGAGTTTCTTCATTGTTTTTAATTCTTTTATCTGATTTTTCCTCAAATAAGTTGGCATCAAGAGCTTCATCTTCAATGTCACTAATTCTAACTTCTACTGCCTCAATTCTGCTCCTATGACTTTTTATTGAGATGTCTAATTGTGATATTTTATTGTTAATCTTCTGGATTTCTGATTGCTGTCTCTCTATGGATTCTTGAAGCCTATTAAATTTGTCATTATGTTCTTGAATTACTTTTTTAAGTTCTGCTACTACTTTGTCTGTATCTTCCCTGGCTGTTTCTGCATTATGTTGAATTTCCTTTCTAGTTTCTAGGAGACTTCTGTATATTAATCTTTTGTATTCTGCCTCTGGTAATTCCAAGAAATTCTATTCCTCCAGAGAATTTTTTGGTTCTTTATTTTGGGAGCTTGCTGAATCCATCATGGACTGCCTCTTTATGTGATTTGATATTGACTGTTGTCTCCAAGCCATCAATAAGTTATTATAATTTTATTTTATATTTGTTTAGTGAGTCCTAGCTTCTTGTTCTGTTTTAATATGCCCCAATAGGCTGCTCATGTGTGCTAGTTTGATTATTGACATCTTTGAAGCTCTAACATTCTGTCACGAGGTAGTTAGTGCTGTAACTAAGTGTGTGCACACAGGAGTCCATTAAATTTTCCTATATGGGTTCAGCTCAGGTGACCAAGCAGTCAGTCACCAAGTGTGTGGTGTAGGCTCTCACCTATAGTCCTAGAGAGGCATGGGTGATTGGTGCAGGCACTGGACTCTAGCTGTGGTAGGGGATCACATGCTGAACCAGGCAGGGGGCTGGCGGCTGCCCCCGAGAGTCTGAAAGGAAAGCCTGTCCCTATTCTCTAGGGTGAGTAGGTAGGTGAATTTTGCAGCCTGACTATGAGCATCCCACTCTGTTGGCTGTAAAGACTCGATGGCACCATTTTTTTCTTGGACTCCTTTAGCAGATGATTAGAGGTTTACCTGACTCCACCAGTCCTCAAGCCTCTGTTGCAGATCTATAACAGTACCTACTTAAGGGGCAGGGCTGTTTTGAAGGTCACAAATCTGCCACTTCACAGCTGAAACAGTTGAAATTAAATTCCAGATATTTTCCCTTTTGTACTGTGGTAGTGAGGGGTAACATTGTTGAGATAAGTCCCCACAAGTCTTTAAGGGGTGTAAGGCACTCAGAGTCTGCGGACCCCTAATACCTGTGCCTAGCAAAGGAGCTGTGCTGACCCTGTGTTCCTGGCTTAGGGGAGCCAGTAACTTATTTGTTCCCTCTTCAAGGCCAGAAGAATGGGCCAGGGTGCCTTTTGGGATCTACTTCCGGCCCAGCGGACTCCTGGTGCAGAGAGCGGAGGGAGGAAGTAAAAGGGAGAGAAGTTTTTCCCAAATGGGCTTTTTTTTTTTTTTTAAATCCCCGTGAAAGGTGGCACACATGTACTTATCGTTAGCCACTTGGGAGCTGCTTTTCACTGGTTTGGAGTGTCCAAGCAGAGTCTCTGCTGCCGGATTGCTCTCGATGTGGAAACCACTTTCCGAGTGCACAGCACAGAGCTGTTTGCCTGCTTCACTATGGACCCGGTGCACCTGAGGAGTTGCCAGCACAGCAGAGGGGTTGCCGGTGTGGCTGAAGAGTTGCCGTCCTGCTGCCACTGCTCTGGTGCTGCTGGCTTCTTCTGAACCGTCTCCTTTTCCCCTGGCCACCCAGTCTGATTCCTTAACTTTGCCTTGTTTAGGGCTCCTAGATGTTTGTATATAATCAAATCACTTGTTTTTCGAGGTCTTTGTTGTAAGAGGGGTGTAGGAAGCGTCTTACTACACCGCCATCTTGGCTCTGCCTCTGCTTCCTTCAGTATTTTAAGATGTCATTCCACTAACTTTGTGTCTCTAAAGATTCTGATGCTAAACCAACAATCATTAGAATTTTAGTCCCCAGTATGTAATGTGTCATTTTTCCCTGTCTTCTTTATATATATATATATATTTTATACGGTTTCTCACAGTTTGATTGTGATGTGTCTAGGAATGGTTTTATTTGAGTTTAATTTACTTTGGGGTTAGCTGAGCTTCTTGAATCTGTAAATTTATATTTTTCATCAAAATTGAGAAATTTTCAGCCATTTTATATATATGTATATATATGTATATGTATGTATATATAAATCGCTTTCTCCTCTCCTTGTGTACTCTAATGACATAGGTGTCAGATCTTGCAATATTGTCCTACAGGTTCCTTAAATTCTGTTTATTTATTTATTTATTTTTTAAATCCTTTTCTTTCTGTTTTTCATATTGGATCGCTTCTATTCATCTATCTTCAAGCTTAGTAACTCTTTACTCTCTCATCTCCATTCTCTTATTGAGCCCATTGTGTGAAATTTTTATTTTGCTTATTGTATTTGTCAGTTCATAAATTTCCACTTGCTTCTTTTTTTATACTTTCTATTTTTCTGCTGAGAACTTCCATTTGTTTCACGAGTATTCATTTTTGCCTCATGGAGCATGGTTCTGTTAGCTGCTTTACCGCCTTTGTCTGATAATTGCAACAGCTGGAGAATTGGTCAGATTTTCCTGGTTCTTTGCAAATATTGGATTTTTCCTGGGAAGTTTAATATTATACTGTGCAACTCTGGTTGCTGTTGAAATCACCTGGAAAATGGGAATTTTTGTTTGTTTTAGCAAGCAATCCATCTCTAAAATTTAAATTGCAAGTTCTGCATCACCTTGTTTTCTAAGGTCAGCTCAGTTTTCAAATTCTTCGCCTTGCTCTTTTAGTCTGTCCCAGGCATGGGTCACTCAGGGGCTGGTCTGAAACTTGGGCAGTGATTTACATAGTAATTCAATTCTCAAAACAATTGCTATACTTTGGTTTATCTGTTTCATACATTCACAGATAGTTGGTGAGCCAAGCAGGAACTTTTGTTGTTCTTTCACAAAATTAGGGGGCCCCATTTCCTATTTCTTTCCTTGTTGGGATTTATGCCACAGTCTCTGGCACCTAGGGCCATGTTTTTCCAGTTCTTCTGACATAAAAACCCACTGCCATCGAGTCGATTCCGACTCATAATGACCCTATAAGACAGAGTAGAACTGCCCCATAGAGTTTCCAAGGAGCACCTGGTGGATTTGAACTTCCATCCTTTTGGTTAGCAGCCATAGCACTTAACCACTATGCCCCCAGGGTTTCCCTTCGAACATAAAGATACAGTAAAACCTGTGAAAGCCAGAAGCTGTGTAAGGCAGAAACTTGTCAGAGAAAGTTTTCCACTAATACAGAGCAGTAGAAGAATGGTAAGGTGGAAAACTTGCAAGACCTGGAAAAAAAAGGCAATCCCGTCAAGTTCTGGTTCTCACAGGTTTCACTGTATTTTACTCTCAGAATTTTAACACCCTGCATATCATGTTGTTCTGCATGATCGGGCCACCCTCAGGTTGACCAGCAAGAAAAATGAGAGAAAAAAATAGTGAAGATTTCCTCCACAGTCTTTGGTCTTCAGAGGCTCACTGTTCCAGTTCCCCTAGCCAGATAGATGAGTATTCTTTTGGAGCTTTAGATTTTGCTGTTGCAGCAGTGCAGCTCTGTGACTCAGGCTGAGCTTGGGGTAAGACTGATATAGAATAGAGACAGAAAGAGAGAGAGAGATGGGGGCTCTCACCACACTCTCCAGCTCAGAGACCCCCTTTTTTCTCATTATCTGAAAAGATACAAAGAGTTTATCTCAGACCTATTCCACTGTGCATTCTGCAACTCGGCCTCCTTGGGTCAAAGACGAAAGATAGAAAGGGGAAGTAAGAAGGTTCACTGCAGTACAGGCTTCTCTTCAAGTGTTGTGTTCCTGCCACAATCTACCTATCATTGTTTGGTCTTCAGAGTCCTTGGAGAGTTGTGTTTGTATTCTGTCTAGACTATTAGTTCCATTGAGTACATGATATTGATATAGTCTGTGGTAAGTTTATTCTATCTTGGTTGGCATTGGAAGTACATCAATGGGTTTCAGATAAAAGCATGAAGTCATTTGATTCGTCTTTTTGAGAGGATGCTAAGTACAGGTATAAAGTAAGCAATGGAATGTATGAAGCCCAAAGAAAAATATGAATTGGAATATACTAATTAGTCACCAGACTCTCAACTTTCTTACTTCCCTTCAAAAGAGAAAGTAAGCATATTTGTTCATATCATTTTGGGGACAGCGTATGAATATTAAAGTTGGAAGAGTATCTTAGAAAAAAGTAATGAAAGGAAACCTTGAAGGAGACATTATATTAACCCAAATTTCCTTCACCTGTTTAAATATTTCAATGTACAAAATGAGAAACCGGAGAAATAATTACAAAAAAGTCTCTTTAAAATTGGAAAAATTAATTTCATGGTTGAGATATGCTAGCAAGCTAATAAAAAAGCTATTTATGGTTACTTAACAAACAGTTCCTTAAATAACATTACATCACATAGATGTAAATAAAATGTTGACTTTTAGCACTTTGCCTTATGGAAGGCAATATGGATGGTTAAATCAAATAGGTTACTTTAATCTTGTCTTCCTTACCATAAATATTCTGAACTATTAATGTGCTGATGGGTTTATTGGCACAGACTGCACAATTTTCTCTCTGTCTTTGCTCAATGTATCCTTTCCCTGAAGTGTGTTTGATTTCCAAGTTGACAACTACACACTCAAGCACATTGGAAGAAATGACTTGAATTTAAAGGTCAGTCTAAGAGTAAAAGGTACTATTAAAAAAATCATGAGATCGTATGATTCAAGCTATGCTTGTGTTTTTTCAGTAGTGTGTTCCTAGTCGTTTTCAGTACTGTATGAAAAAGAACAATGAAATGCTATTTAAATAAAGATTATTGGAAACCAATATAACCATCAATATAACCAACATCGGCTAAATAAGAGATTTCCATTCAGACAGAGAGTTTAACATTCTCAACATTAGTTTGTGTGGTTTTTCTTTAGATCTATTATATATTTGGAAAATGTGAGAAAATGTTCAACAGCTTCTTTCATTGCATGTAGATAGACGAGAAACCTCCATGTGCATTTAGCTGCCAAATTAATTATTATGAAATTTACCTCACATTATATAGCTTCCCTATTACAGAATTTCAATTGCTTTAAATATCTTAATCTAGAAAAATATATATTTTACTATATTCCAACTATCTCCTGTTGGCACATTGAAAGTGACTATGAGTTCCTCATTCAGTTAGTACCTCAAGGGCAGGGACTGTGTCTAGTTCACCTAACATAGTAGATGATTGATACTATACTTTCCTGTCTCTCCTCTATCTTATCAAAAAACTTTTAGGTCAGTTTCAAATATGATGTACTTCGAGGGATTTTTGTTTAACATGCCAGAAACAGTGACCTTTTTTTCTGTGAACTGGTTCATTCTCAATGTCTGTGCATTCACCTTGGGATTCTACTTATTCTCATTTTTTTTTTTTTCTAATTTATGGGTACTGCATCTTGTATCATTAGGGAGATTGTAAGCTCCTTGTGGGTAAGAACATCATTGTCTATTTTTTGCATGTCAAGACACACAGAGTAGTGTTGTATATCCAGTACATATTAAGCAAATACTTGGTCAATTTCACTGAAAGTTAATACTTCCTTTATACTCAACAGATACAAAAATATATCCTCCCCAATTGCATAACTAACTCTCCTCTCAACATATCTCTCCTCTGCTGTTCTAACTCTAACTAGATTTAGTCTCAGTTTGAAGAGACTGAGTAACTCTTCATGGATTTTGAAATCGACTCACAATTGCCATTTCTGAAGTAGATTTTGGTAGTGATGGGAAGATGATGTTAATCTTATGCTGACAATTTACCCTTTAGGTTGAAATGAAATGGCACAAATGGAAATATGTCATAAACTGTAAAGTGCCATCTAAATTACAAGTATTGTGACTGATACACCCACATACTGTTCCAATGCTGTCACTCCTTGTTCTGGTCTCAAAATGGCAACACAAGTGAGATTAAGGTATTGTATCCTACGTGAATGTGTTCAGGATGTTATTTCTTAATTCCTACCTCATTAAATGTGGAACAGTAACAAACTCATAACTTGGAAAGTAAGATTATTTTTCTCCATATCCATCTTAAACAAAAGGATAAACTGACTTTTTTCTGGTTTCTCAGCAGTAGCTGGCAGACACAGAAGTGATATTCTTGATCTTCAGAATGTTATACAACCTGTAATATTAAATCATGGTGGTAGAAAAAGGGAGAAAGAAACTGTTGGCATTGCTTTCTAGAAATTGAGTAAATTGGGTAAATAGCTGGCTGTTTGGTGAGACATGGCAGAATAGAGAAAAGATGTTAGATTCTATCACATTCTAGTCAATTTCTTTTTTTTTTAAATTGTACTTCAGGTGAAGGTTTACAGAGCAAATATTTCTCGTTAAACAGTCACTACACGTATTGTTTTATGACATTGGTTAACAACCCCACGACATGTCAGCACTCTCCCTTCTCCACATTTTTTCTTTTTTGGTGAAAATATACATAGCCAAAGATACACCATTTCAAAAATTTCTACATGCACAGTTCAGTGACATCGACTATGCTCTTCCAGTTGGGCTGCTATTCTCACTTTAGATGAAGGTTTACAGAACAAAATAGTTTCTCATTGAACTGTTAGTACACATATTGCTCTATGACAATGGTTAACAACCCCACTACATGTCAACACTGTCCTTACTCAAACTTGGGTTCCCTATCACCAGCTTTCCTGTCCCCTTCTGCCTTCTAGTCCTTGTCCCTGGACTGCTGTGCCTCATTAGTCCTGTTTTGCTTTATGGGGCTGTCCAATCCCCTCCTTAATGGTGGACCTTGGAAGTGACTTAACCACTGAGCTAAAAGGGTGTCTGGGGGCCATACTCTTGGGTTTCTCCAGTCTCTTTCAGGCCATAAATCTGGTCTTTTTTTGTGTGTTAGAATTTTGTTCTACATCCTTCTCCAGCCCTGTCCAGAACCCTCTGTTGTGATCCCAGTCAGAGAAATCAGTGGTGGTAGCCAGGCAGCATCTAGCTGTACTGGACTCAGTCTGGTTGAGGCCTTGGTAGCTGTGGTCCATTAGTCCTTTGGACTAATCTTTTCCTTGTATCCTGTTCTCTTCCTTCTCCCTTGCTCCAGAAGGGGTGAGACCAGTGGAGTATCTTAGATGGCCGCTCACAGGCTTTTAAGACCCCAGACGCTACTCACCAAGGTGGAACATAGAGTATTGTCTTTATAACCTGTGTCATGCCAATTGAGCTAGGTGTTCCCCAAGACCATGGTCCCCACAGCCCTCCACCCAGCAATTCAGTCCCACAGGGAGTTTGGATGTGTCTGTGGGGCTTCCATGACCTTTCCTTGTACAAGTTGTGCTAGTTTTCCCTGTATTGTGTACTCTCTCACCCTTCACCCAAGATACCACTTATCTATTGCCTATTTAATATTTCCCCCCCACCCCTCCCATCCCTGGTAACCAACAAAGATTGTTACATTTTGCGTGTGAACTTTTTCATGGGTTTTTACAATAAAGGTCTCATACAATATTTGTCCTTTTGTGATTAACTTATTTCACTCAGCATAATGTCCTCCAGTTTCATCCATGTTATGAGATGCTTCACAGATTCATTGTTGTTCTTTCTCGTTGCATAGTACTCCATTGTGTGTATGTACCATAGTTTATTTATCCATTCATCTGTTGATGGGCATCTAGGCTGTTTCCATCGTTTTGCTACTGTGAACAATGCTGCCATGAGCATAGGTGTGCATAAGTCTATTCGAGTGACGACTCTTAATTCTCTAGGATAAATTCCTGGGAATGGAATTGCTGGATAGAATGGTATGTCTATTTCTAGCTTTCTGAGGAAACACCATATCATTTTCCAAAATGGTTGTATCATTTTGCATTCCCACCAGCAGTGCATAAGAGTTCCCATCTCCCCACAGCTCCTCCAGCATTTGTTATTTCCAGTGTTTTTGATTCATGCCAGTAATGCCGGGGTGAAATGGTATCTCATTGTGGTTTTAATTTGCATTTCTCTAATGGCTAGTGATCACGAGCATTCCCTCATGTGTCTGTTGGCCATTTGAATGTCTTCTTTGGTGAAGTGTCTGTTCATTTCCTTTGCCCAGTTTTGATAGGATTGTTCGTCTTTTTGTTGTAGAGGTGTTGGATTTTCTTGTAGATTACGGAGATTAGACTTTTGTCTGACTTGTACTGTCCAAAAATTTTTTCCCAGTCTGTAGGTTCTCTTTTTACTCTTTTCGTGAAGTCTTTTGAAGAGCATAGGTGTTTGGTTTTTAGAAGATCCCAGTTATCTAGCTTATCTATTGTGTTTTGTGCATTAATGGTTATGGTTTGTATCCTGTTAATGCCATGTATTAAGGCCTGAAATGTTGGTCCTATTTTTTCTTCTATGAACTTTATAGTTTTAGGCTTTAGATTCAGGTCTTTGATCCATTTTGAAGTAGTTTTTGTATACGGTGTGAGGTATGGGTCCTGTTTCATTTTTTTGCTGATGGATATCCACTTTTGCCAGCACCATTTGTTAAAAAGACTGTCTTTTCTCCATTTGATGGACTTTGGGCGCTTGTCAAAGATCAGGTGACCATAGGTGGATGGAGTTACACCTGGGTTCTCAATTCTGTTCCATTGGTTAATGTATCTGTCATTGTACCAGTACCAGGCTGTTTTGACTACTGTAGCTGTATAATAGGTTCTGAAGTCAGGTAGTGTGAGTCCTCCAACTTTATTCTTCTTCTTCAGTGGTGCTTTACTTATTCAGGGCTTCTTCCCTTTCCATATAAAGTTAATGATTAGTTTTTCCATCTCTTTGAAGAATGTTGTTGGTATTTGGATGGGGATTGCATTGTATTTGTAAATTTCTTTGGGTAGAATGGTCATTTTCACAATGTTGAGTCTGCCTATCCATGAACATGGTATGTTTTTCCATTTATGTAGATCCCTTTGGGTTTCATGCAGTAGTGTTTTGTAGTTTTCTTTGTATAGGTCTTTTACATCCCTGGTTAGATTTATTGCTAAGTATTTTATCTTTTTAGAGGCTAATATAAATGATATTGCTTTCCTGATTTTCTTTTCATCGTTCTCGTTATTGGTGTATAGGAATCCAACTGATTTTTGAATGTTTATCTTGTATCCTGCTACTCTGCTGAATTTTTCTATAAGTTCCAGTAGATTTCTCATGGAGTCTTTAGGGTTTTCTATGTATAGTATCATATCATCTGCAAACAGGGGCAGTTTAACTTCTTCATTACCAGTTTGGATGCTCTTTATTTCTTTTTCTTGCCTTATTGCTCTAGGTAGAACTTCCAGCACAATGTTAAATAGAAGTGGTGATAAAGGGCATCTTTGTCTTCTTCCTGTTTTCAAGGGGATTGTTTTCAGCCTCTCTCCATTAAGAATGATGTTGGCCCTTGGTTTTGCATAGATGCCCTTTATTATGTCCAGAAATTTCCCTTCTATACCTATTTTATTGAGAGTTTTTATCAGAAATGGGTGTTGGACTTGTGACAACAAGTTTTCACCAGAGAACTAATGACTAGCAAGATAATACAGGATGGACTTCTCCTTTTGGAAGTTTTCAGTTAATCTCTTTAAAACATACTAAGTGTTCTCCCTAAGGGTAAGCTGACCCTCCTCCTTGCCTACCTATTAACAGTCATGGGTCACTTTCTTAGAAGCAGAAGTGGAACCAAAGATAAACAGAGACTGAGCCATGAGGTCAATCTCCTCTGAGAGTCTCGTTTCATCAAGATATATAATTTTCTGCATCCTAAGAGGGTGAAAGTTTGATTACAAACTTTACACAGGTATTTCATATGATATTGTCTTAAAGACTGATCAAAGTAATTACTAATTTACCCTAAACATAACTTTGCCTGATCTTTGAAGTTAGTTTCCTAAAACAGACTGAATTCTTCAAAAAAAAAAAAAAAAAAAAACTCAATGCCCAGAGCAAAATGGTCTGCTAGTTTATCGGGACCATTGTTTGACTGAAAGTATCTTCAGGAACCAGTTTTTTTTCTCAAAGCTCAACGTTCAAGAGGACACCCAAAGGCAAATACCCCGTGTGGGTTGCCTCAACCTCCCTGAAAGCCAGAAATCTGGATTCCAGGAGAATTATATACAATTCTCTCATCTTTCTTTCCTTTGGATCATGATCTTGTTATAGAATCCTTTATCAAGAATGCTCAATAAATGGTAATTGGACATCATCTGGTTTTTAAGATCCCAGGCACCATACAGCAAACTAGGAAATAAAACAGAAACACTAACAATTCTGTTAGGCCAGTTGTCTGAAATAACCTATGTAAACCATGACCCTAAGGTCTTTGAACCAAGGAAACAAATCTCATGAGGTGTTTGTCTCTACATAAGCAGCATCAGTAACTGCTTTTCATGTGCCTCAACAGCAACTACATTCTGCAAAACCTCAGATTGAGTATTAATATAAATACAGCAACATTTATCTAATGAGGCACAAACTGTTTCTTAAGAGACTAACAGGAAATCTAATGCTGTTCTATTTTGTAAAATCATAGCTCAAAGTTCAGACAGTTCTCTGGTTATGGTATCTACAACTTGGCTAAGTTTACCAACAGGAAATTCTAATTCAAGAGTTATAATATCTAAACCCATTAGCTAGATAATTTAGGAGAAAGGAGAATGATATCTTATATCCAGAAATTAGGACCTTAAAATATCAGCAGTATTAAAAAAACCATAGTTTCCTTTAGTTTACTCAGTCTTATGTAGTTAATTTCTGTTCCACGTGATTCTGGATCAGCCGTGGTCTGCAAACTCATCAACTTCTGCATAGGAACTCTGGAAATTTTATTCAGTCTAGTCACATCTTTTTAGCAAGTCCACTATAGTCCGTGTTTTTGTTGAGATATTTTGGTCAAACTTTTTCAGCAAATCAGCGAAGTAAAAACTTATCTGCAGATGACAAAACTTAATATGACCACGATTAATTGATAAACATAATATTCTTAATAGTGAAAGACCTGATAGAAATTAATTTCAAGCCCAACATAAAGGCCAAATAACATCAGTTAAAAAAACTTTAGATAAAAATATTTCTAAATATAGCCATTAACCATATTCAAAGAGCTTCAGGTATAATGTAGAATAATTTTGAGACAAAATACCATATAGTCAGGATATACTAAGAATATAGCAAGATTATCCAATCTCTTAATACCTGAATAGTAATAAAAAGAACTTCATAGAAAAATGATGTAAATTCCCCAATCAAACCATTGGCTTTGATGATGCTAGATTCAAAAAGATAAAGTTGTGACCAAGTTAGGAATAAAGAGATAATAATATAGGTCACTGTGAAACAATACTTAAGTGATTTAACCAAAGATTTTAAAGTAAAACCCTTAGCTTTCTTTTCTAAAAGCCATGAGGCTTGGTATTCAGACTCAGGAATCTTAATTTTAATGAGGCCAAACCTTTGTCTTCCAGGCAGATTATGCAAAAGGATAAATTAACCCTTTAACTCAGAAATTAAAGAAAATTTTGTTATTTTAACTGCGAGAAACCCAATTCTGTTTTATATGCTGCTTAACACTAAAACTCCTAAAAATCTCATAAATTAAACGATTAAACTTTAGTCAGACAGATGAAAATTGACCGTGTCAAATACATTTCTTTTTCAATAAACCTCTTAAAGGTTGCCTTTGTTGTATATCTCTTACAGTGCATCCCTTTAAATGGCAAAAATGAACACACTCATTAGCAGACTTAAATGCATATATCTATATATCCTCTTGTGGCATAAAAAACAAAGGTATATAAACTTAAATTATGACAAATATCTATTAACTTAATAACATCATAAGCTACCTAAAATACCTTTGTAATTATTTTAAGCCTGTATACCATAAGACGTAACTGTTGTTGAAAGAAAAGTATTTAAACATTTTAAGATTTCATTCAACTTTTACTACTTCTTATATTTTCCCCAACCTAATTTTAGCCCTTAAAGATTTTATCAGCTGGCTTTGGAAATCACAAAGTCTCTGCTCACTTGACCAGTTCATTGACATAGATATAACCTTAAGTTTTTGGTACTGCTAGAAACATTTTTCTAGGCCACTTCAGTTGTGTCTTATTGTGATTTCTATTTTTTTTTTTACTTCTTAAAGTTCCCGTATAACAGAGAGAACTTGTTCACAGTTCTATGATTAGGATCTACCCAATTTCTGATAACTATAGCAAAGCAGCAATTTTTCTTATCTTTTGTCTTAAAAGAGTCTCCCACCAAGCTGGAAAGGGGTCTTTCAGAAGTGTCCCTGGAGCTATACAGGACCTTGGAGACTGGGAGGTCAGGAGGCCTGATCGTGCCCCACCCTCACTCTCTTGACTCATGGAAGACATTTACATACGTTTAAGTTGATGGAGGAGTTTTGAAAGACAAAAGATAGCTAATTTCTTTCTTTTTTACTATTCTGGAACTGATACTTTTACTTTAAGATAAAACTATCCTTTTTCCTTAAATAAAACACATTTCATATAATATCTAGCTTAAGTTACTTAAAAAGGTTTCACTTTTAAGACTGCCACAGTAAAAAACATAAAGATCTCAGTGTACTTTTCAAATAGACCAATTTATATCAAAGTTTCTCCAAGTAGCTTTTTTAAAAAATCTAAATCATAAGACAGACACAAGACAGTTTTTTCTGGACAAAGAAAGAACTGAGGTTCTATGACTAGCCTTACAAAACCAGCAATTCTTAGCCATAGCCACCCATCTAATACAAGACAAACTTAAACACAATGCTCTAGACCAGAAGCAAGCTCTTAGAACAAAAGGAGACAGAAAGACCACATAAACTCACCAAAAAATACCACACAAAACAAGGATATGGGGATCCTAGTTTCTACAAGTGTATATAGCAATTTTGGGTAAGATCGACTCAATTCAATGGAAAAAACAGGTACAGAACTACCACTTCTCCCTTAAATATCATAACACAGGTCAGGAGCTGCCACCTCTGCCTGAGAATCTGGCAAAACAGGCAAGAGCTGCCACCTCTCCCTGCAAATCTGGCAAAACAGCACTATTCTCCAGGTTTTCTCTGAGCCACAGAAAGGTCCGAATTTTGCAGCTTATAGTGACTCACAGCTCTTTGAAAATAGAATTACCTCTTCAAACCCCTGAGTCCAGGCCTAAACTGCAGCTCACTTAAAGAGTTACTAAATGTCTCTCTTAACCAAACGATCAAGCAAAAATCTAAGAAAGATTCTCTTTAATCAATTAACCGGTGTTACAAACAAATATGCCAAAGAAAACTTAAGAAAACATGAGAAAAAGAACAACGAAAAATAAGCAAAGTTTCGTTTTCTGAGAGCACTCACCCTGTCAATGTTGAAGGGACATGGAGTGGGGACACGTGGGTCCAGAAGATAGGACCTTTCTTTGCCAGCTTCTGCGCCACAGTCCAGGTCTCTTCGAAGTTGACTGGATTCTTAGCTTCAGATCCTACTCACAGCGCCATTAACTGTGGTAGGGCAACAACATCACAAAGTTTAGTAAAGTAAAAAGAAAGGTTTATTCGCATATATTCAAAAGGACAAAAGTGGGAAGCGGACAACCATGCTGCTAGAGGCATGTCTGCCCGAGTCCAAAGAATATTACAGAATAGGCAACAATGGGAAGATGGACAAGCATGCTGCCACAGCCATGTCTGTCCGAGTCCCTAATAACACAACTTCATGATCTTGAAACTCCTTAATGCATATGTTTACCTTAGTGTGTCTTATTAATACTGAAGAGTAATTAGAACTAACAGTAATCTCTTCAATGATTCAAAAGACGTGACAGGCAAAGCTGCTAATCTTTAATAAGACAATTGTGCAATGTATCCTTCCTAAAGGAAACTCAAAAAATGAACTGTTGAAATATCTCATAAAGTGTTCTCATTGTCTTTTACTAATTATATATGGGGAATATAAGTTCTTGATTTTTATCAATTTCAAACTTTTCTTCTTTTATATATATATTTTTAAGTTTAGCCTATTTTCTTTCAGTTGTGGATGTAGTATTCTCCTTTTCAGAGCAGTTTTATTTCCAGAATCATTTGATGATTTTCTTGATAATTCAGCATCTGTACCCATTTTTTCCTGCCTGTAAAGCAGCCATTGCTCAGTAGTGCTGGTAGCCCAGAGAACTTAACGATACCCTGTTGACAGTAATGGGTCAAGTGTGACCTGTATGAAATGGAGCAAAATGGCAATATATAATGTGTTCTTTCTAGGTCAGAGTAGTCCAGTGTGAAGGAGGCATTGAAAGGGCTGTGGTTAAAATAGACTTTTAATTATCTGGCTCAGTTTTTCCATTGCCAAAGATAGAATATGAAATGCCTTTACTCATCAGAAAATCTTGTAAGTTGATGATTTATTCATTGATGGAAATCAAGCTATCTAAATGTTAAAAACACTTTGCCAAATTAGCACAAAAATTTTGAGAAAATTTTATTTGAATAGAATAAATATTTTATTAGATTTGATCATGGTTTTCATCTGCAAATAAAAAAGCTAAGGATAAAAATAAATACTCCTGGATTGGAAAACTGAAAAATGAATCCACCAACAAATGACTAACCATACATTTAATATTTTTTTAGTAAAACTTCAGTGTGCTCTTATACTTTGTTGGTTCTAGTAGATTTTGAACAGACTGAGGGCAGTCAATATTCGTTTCTGTGTCCTCAGAGCTAAATGCAGTGCCAGAGTATAGCAGGTAGAAAATAAATGTTTGAGAAATAAATAAATGAGTGAATGGGATTTTAATTTAATCAGAACGTTTGTTAAATTGTTAAAACACACGCACACACACACACAATTGTCCAAAACATTCTTCCTAAGAGAAACTTGCAAAAAATGAACTGTTGAAATATCACATAGTAAATTATTCTCATGAAGGATTCTGGCTAATTGATCCTAGCTTTTTGAAGATTCTAGTAATTTCTATTGGAAATAAAATTTAGGGTTGGGTTTTATTATTTTGTTTCCAGCTACATTTGTGGTTCTTGGCTAAGTAGGCTTAGAGTTTGGTTTGAGGCTAGAGTTTAATAGGAACTCCTGGGTAACAATAGGCAAAAGTATGGATTATATAGATTCTTTGAAGTGGACTTTGTGAGCAGTTTATGGAATGTAGCATGAATATAATTTTATGCAATTGCCATGTTTTCCATCTTAATGCATCCATATTCAACTCTATGAAAGGAATTCTCTGAGTCATGTGTAGCAAGAACTTTGTCAGTCCAGTTTAGAAATTAACCGCTGCATGGCTCAGTATCCACTGGGCATCCGAGCAAATATATATATATGTATGTTGTATGTATGTATATATGTATTTTGTTTTATCATTCCAAAAGTCATCTAAAAAGCTGATAATTGCTTTATGATTTACAATTAAGTGTTCACCACATTTAATGTCATGGGGGATCTTGATTTATTTTTCCAATTTGGTACAGTTCATTGTTTCCTCATGACTAATATGATGCACCTAAAAGAGAAATAGAAGAAGAATATTGCCAAAAAGTTAAATTAGCTTATCTCTTTTCTTCTGGGAAAACTGCCATCAGTGTGCAAATGGGCTTCCTTATATAATAAACCAGTGCAAAGTACATATCAACATAGATTTTAGCTTGAGAGCTGTGTGAGCATGCTTATTTAATTTAGGCTGAAATGATTTCACTGTTTTTCTTTTAATTTAGATCTTACTTTTGAGGCCAAACTTGTGAAATATTTGCCATGGGAAAATAGTGTGTTAAATATTTATAAGCTATAACTTTCAATTTATCACAATGCCACCATTCAACCTACTGAGCCTATTTTAAGCAGCCGTTGCATAAAACAAAAACAAATAGATTATTAACACAATTTTCTATCTATTCTTAAATTTTATCAGTTACTGAGGACCAATTATCTGAATATTTGTCTGCTAAACTCTGGAAACTAAGAAAGAGTGAGGAAAGTAATTAAGACAAGTTCCTTGACTATAAAGGAGTTTATCACCTACCAGGGAGCAGAGCCCTGGTGACACAGTGGTTAAGAGCTCGGCTGCTAACCAAAAAGTTGGCAGTTCAAATATACCAACTGCTCCTTGGAAACCCTATGAGGCAGTTCTACTCTGTCCTATAGTGTTGCTATGAGTCAGAATCGACTTGACAGCAACGGTTTGTTTTTTTGTTTTTTTTTTTTTTTAATTTTTGTTTTATAAGGGAGTAAGAGGTGAGAACACACTGGGGGTTGGCTTAGTATGGATCTAAGTGCGACAAAGGTCATGAGAGAATATTTCAACTTAGTCAATGGTACAGGTGCCCTTGAACCACAGTGCAGAAGGCCACACTAGACAGGGGATTTAGGAAAGCCAGGTGTAGGGAAAGGGCTGTTTCTATATCTTGTCTCAAAGGCTTACTTCTTAGTATAGCCTCGCTCTGGGTCCGGGGCCTCTTTGAGTAAAAATAAATAAATAAATAAAAATCATTGAGTAAATTTAAATAGCAGAATAATAGAAGACACAGATGTCAAAGGGCTACTTCTACTGTATCAAAATGAAATCTGTGTTCTCAGCTATGGGTAAGAAGAATACTATACAAATCCCAAGATCTGTCTCTTAACTAGATAAAGAATGGTTTTTTCCTAAGAAGAATTCTGTTACGTGTTATGTTAAGGCAGGGGATCCTGGCAGACAATACCTAAGAGAAAAGTTGGTAGAGATGGAAGCAGAGATAGTAACCAAATTTCAAACCAATGAGAAAAAACAAGGACCTCAATTGGATCTAAGCAATGCATTTATTTACTCCTTGTTCTTGAAAGATAGTTTTGCTAGGGACACAATTCTAGGATGACAGTTATTTTCTTTTAACACTTCAAAGATATCATTTTACTCTACAAGTCTGTCATACCTGCATAAATGATCTCCCTTTTCCTTTGGGCTGCTTTAATCTCCTCTAGTCTTTTGCTTCCTGCAATTTTATAACAAGGTGCTTACGGGTGGATTTCTTTTAATTTATTCTGTGTGGTATAAATATAATTTCGATATTAATGGATTTCAACATTTCTACAGTTTTGGAAAATTTTCAGCCATTGTATTTTTTAATATTGTGTTTTCTCCAACCTTTCTAATCTGTCTTTCTTAGGCTGTAATTAGATGTCTTTAGACCTTTCGTTAAAAGTTTCGTATCACTTAAGCCTTGCTATTGTGTTTTGTCTCTCAATATCTATGTGCTACATTTTTACTGATTTCTATAGTGTTCTCTTTCAGTTCAGTAATTCTCTCTTTAGCTGGACTAAACTGATATTTAATCTATTCTTTTAATCTTTTTTTAACCTTTAAAACTTAATTACTTTTTTTTTCCTCATCATGTTGGATAATCTCTTATCAATTTCTTATATTTGTGATTTTATGTTCTGTTTTTTAGCATTTAATTCATAGTTATTTTATATTCTCTTTCTGGTCAATCCAATATTGAGATCTATTTGTTCTAATTTCCACTAATGGTGGCTTGTGTTCTTGTGGGTTATTTTTTCTTTTTTCATACCAAGTTAATATTTTTTATCTTAATTTCATAAGCCTAATTTGACATTTTCTTTTTTCCAGAAAGGATTCATCTTTGCTTCTGCCTGAAGACAGACAATACTTAGTCCCTATCTTATATTCAGTTTCTCAGGAAACAGACTCAGAGGTGAAGATTTGCATGTGAGAGGTTTATTCGTGGGTGCTATGGGAAAAAAAACGTGAGAAAGAGAGGGAAGCAGAATTACACAAAGAGAGAAGTTGAGCAATGATACAGTTTCAGCATAGGAATTAACTGATCCCACAAGAGCTGTGGAGCTGTGCTACCTTCTGAGTTGTCTTTCCAATTAAGACAAGGAGGCTGAGCACTGCATCCTTGTATTAACCAGCCATTAGATTTAGTGTCCAGCAGGGAGAGAGTGTAAGACTGAGTGACCCAGCTCCCTTTGACTGAGGGAAATTATGGAAAAGGAAAAAAACTTGAAACCACTAGAAACCTTCACTACCAGGAGGAAATTTATGGAAGAAATGTATAAGAAAGTTTTGGGGACAAACTACAGCCTCTAACTTCTGCAGTTGGTCTCAAGGCTGTAACTGACTATTTTCTTCTTATTCTTCTAACCATTCTAGATTTTTCTTATGCCTGGCTAGCATCTCTTCTGTGCTAGGTGGCTTACCAGGTGAAGTGACAGAGAACTTCATCTCCAAAGAGTGAGTATTCCTTGTCATTATGCTCTTGCCAGTCTTTCTCTACTGTATTTGTCCATTCACCATCAAAACTGGGCAGGCTATTACCAACTAAAGCCCCAGAGGATTTCCTGAGTGTCATGTATTTTCTTTTCTACATCCATTCTCCTTTTGATGAATAGGGTCAATTATTTCTGACAAGAGTATAGTGACTCTGTTGCCTGTTTGTCTTTTGCACGAGGAATCCAAATTGACTGGATGTCAAACATAGCTTGAATTTCAATGGCACTTTTACACCATCTTTTGATGGAAGCCTTCCTCCTTTATGAACCAGGGCTTCCAGACCTACAAACTCTAAATTTTCCAAGACAATAATAATAACTTACTCAAGTGGATTACTGGGAGTAATGGTAAGTCGTGTCACTTCTACTTCAATCCCTTGGTAGCTGTACTTATTGACTCTGTTTATGGAAAAACACTATCATAGAGTGGAAATTGATTAAATGTGTATTTTGCATCCTAGGTGAAGGTTTCCTCATGTTTGTGTGATATCTTTACCATACTGTACATTCAAAAGTCTATTCCACATATCCATTATACAAGACCCCATGCATCTGTCAGCTTGTCATACTGTGGTGGTTTGTGTGTTGCTGTGATGCCACATGCCATGCCACAGATATTTCAAATACCAGAAGGGGGACCTATGGTGGACAGGTTTCAGTGGAGCTTCCAGACTAAGACAGACTAGGAAGAAGGACCTGGCAGTCTAATTCCAAAAAAATTAGCCGGTGAAAACCTTATGTATAGCAGCAGAACATTGTCCGATATAGTGCCAGAAGATGAGGCCCTCAGGTTGGAAGGCACTCAAAATACAACTGGAGAAGAGCTGCCTCCTCAAAGTAGAGTCGAGCTTAATGATGTGGATAGTCAATCTTTCTGGACCTTCATTTGCTGATGTGGTACAACTCAAAATGAGAAGAAACAGCTGAAAACATTCATTAATTATAGGAAACTGGAATGTGCAAAGTATGAACCTAGGAAAATTGAAAATCATCAAAAATGAAATGGAACCAAGGCCTCCACCGGACTGAGTCCAGTACAGCTAGATGGTGCCCAGCTACCACCACTGATTGCTCTGACCAGGATCACAGCAGAGGGTTCTGGACAGAGCTGGAGAAGGATGTAGACCATAATTCTAACCCACAAAAAAAAAAAAAAAAAGACCACATTTACTGGGCTAAGGGAGATTGGAGAAACCCTGAGAGTATGGCCCCCAGACACCCTTTTAGCTCAGTGGTGAAGTTACCTCCCAGGTTCACTGTTCAGCCTGGGAGTGGACAGCCCCATAAAACCAAATGAGACTAACGAGGTACAGGAGTCCAGTGACAAGTGTCAGAGGGCAGAAGGGGACAAGGAAGCTGGTGATAGGGAACCCAAGGTTGAGTAAGGATATTGTTGATGTGTAGTGAGATTGTTAACCATTGTCATAGAGCAACATTTGTAGTAACTGTTAAGTGAGAAACTATATTGTTCTGTAAGCCTTCATCTTAAGTGAGAATAACAGCACAATTGGAAGAGCGTAGTCAATGTCACTGAACTGTGCCTGTAGAAATTTTTGAAATGGTGTATCTTTGGCTATGTGTATTTTCGCCAAAAAAAAAAAAAAAGTTGAGAAGTTAGAGGGTTAATATGTTGTGGGGTTCTTAACCAATGTCATACAAAAACATGTGTACTACTGTTTCAGGAGAAACTATTTGTTCTGTAAGTCTTCACTTGAAGTACAATTAAAAAAATAAATAGAGAGGTCCCGGCAAGAAGGGGCTCTAGGCAGAAGCACCAAGCTGTCCCTCCACAGCAAAGATCCGAAAAACTAAGCCAAACAGAGAATGCAACAATCCTGAAACCCTAGAACATCAAATGAAGAGATAAAGAACTCAGCCGAGCACGAAATGGAGTAAGAATACTGACAGAGAATGGAGAGCAAGGAGAGATTCATACAGAGGTCCCCTACCAGCTAACGCAGCATGGATCCACCATCTTGGACTCCTATTGGAGGCCAGAAAATGGGGGTACAAGAAAGCAGCCTCACAGAGTGTCCAATGGGAGACAAAACAGCGCTTTCCCATCCCCCACCCCTCTTCACCCCAGCTCGGGCTCCTCTGCTTCCCGTGGCCACAGTCTCCTGACTGGGAAGCACCAGCTGCTTGGATTCCACACACCCAAACGGGCGGCTCTCTGGGTGCCATTTGTTGGCTGCTAGTGTTGCCTTTTTATTTCTGCTTCTTTTGATTTCTCACTTGCCTCTCGCCGCCTCCCCCTCCTTTTGCTCGAGTGCCTGGCTCCGAGCACCTTCTTTGCTTCTTCCTGAGGGGCTGCGGGGCTCCATTCGAGTGTGGAGCTGCTTCCCAGTCTGGGCTGCCACGCTGGTGGGATCTCGGGGCTTTTGTTCCTTTGTTCCTCAGCTTCCCGAGGCCACGGTCTCTCGAGAGGGAGGCGCTGGCTGCTTGGATTCCACACACCCAAGCAGGTGGCTCTCTGGGTGCCATTTGTTGGCTGCTAGTGTTGCTTTTTTTTCCAGCTTCTTTTGATTTCTCACTTGCCTCTCGCCACCTCCCCCTCCTTTCACTCAAGTGCCTGGCTCCGTGTGCCATCTTTGCTTCTTCCTGAGGGGCTCTGGAGTGCCGGCAATTTGTGATATATGCTTTCCCACTCTCCACTCTTCTTCACCCACACTCAGCCTCCTCTGCTTCCCACGGACACAGTCTCTTGTCCAGAAACACCAGCCCGCACTGGTTGGCTCTCTGAGTGCCATTTGTTGACTGATGGTGTTGCTTTTTTCTTTTTCTTTTCTTCTGCTTCTTTGGATTTCTCGCTTGCCACTCGCCACCTCCCCCTCCTTTTGCTCGAGGGCCTGGCTCCGTATGCCATCTTTGCTTTTTCCTGAGGGCTTGTGGAGCTCCATTCGAGTGTGAAGCTGCTTCCTGGTTTGGGCTACCGCGCTGGTGGGATCCCAGGGCTTTTCTTTGTTTTGAATTGTTTGTCTGTTTTCTTTTCCTTTTCTTCAGTTGGGAGCCCTTTCTGGCCACGTGGTGCTGATTGCCAGGGAGACTCCCCTTCGGCTTCCACAGACATGCAGAGGGATCCCTGAGGACATTTATTTTTTCATTGTTTTTTTTTTTTTCCCTGTTTTTGTTGGGGGGGCCTTTCCTGTTCTTTTTTTTTTTTTTATTTGTTTTGTTTTCTTATCCCTCTTTTTCCCTTTTGTCTTTCTTCATTGCTCAGTTTCTCATCTCTCTATATCTTCCTTCTCTTTCTGATCCCTGAATACCAGGCATTGTATGCTATTGTGCCTTCTGGCCAGGTTGTGCTGTGACACTTGAGAGCACCTTCCCCAGACCTCATAGCTGCATCGGTGGGATCCCTGGGAACTTTACGGTTCTTTAACCTTTCTGATTTTTACTTGTTCATTCTTTTCTTTTCTTCCTCTTCCTCCTTCTGTTTTTCTCCATTTCAAAGTCTCTCATCTCTCCATTCCAACGGCAAGCTCCCCTAGCATTCATTTTTGTTTGTTTGTATCTTTTTGGCTCCTATTCCTGTCTCCTCTATCCCATATCCAGCTTAACTCCACACATAACCATCTCCCCACTGCATCCTGCCTACCTGAACCATGCGCTTGACATAATAACACCAAGCAGTGCAGGCATGGCCTACTGGAAGCTGCCCTGCACCAATTACCAACCCGCCCTGGTGGCTGTAGTGAGTGCCCAAAACAACATGTCCCAGTGGCTCCTCTTCAGCTAGACCTGCCCTACTGTACCATAGCTGAGTGACTGAACCTGCCAGTTGGAGAAGGAGGCAAAAAGTATTGAGCACACAGACGAGCAAAGAACAAAGAGCACGCAGTCCGCCTGCTCAGACATACTCAAATTTTTTTTTTTAAAAAAGGGATGAAACAAACAAATCTACAATCAATAAATGAGAGAAATATCTATTGAATGGCCCCAAAACAGCAAACAATATCAAAACATTTACAAAAACAGGACAGGATGGTTCCAGTAGGTGTCCAAAAAAAAAAAAAAAAAAACCAGATGATTCTCCTGTAGAAGGAAATGCACTAGAAGTACCTGATAGGGAATTCAAATCTCTAATACACGGAATTTTCCAAGAACTGAGGCAAAAAGCTGACAAACATGAGAAAAAAAATAGACAAATTCATGGAAAATACAGACAAAAAATTGGAAGAATTCAGGAAGATGATGCAGGAATAAAATGCCAAAATAAATTCACAACTAGAAATTATACAAAAACAACAATTAGAAATCCAAAAGATAAATAACAAAATTTCAGAAATGTATGATGTCATAGAAGGGCTGAGAAGCAGATTTGAAACCGTGGAAGACAGGATCAGTGGAACTGAAGACAAATGGATACAACTCTGTTTGAGGAAAACTCAGAAAAACGAACAAAGAAAATTGAAGAGATCCTGAGAGTTATGTGGGACACAATTAAAAGCAAAAATTTACAAGAGATTGACATTCCAGAACAGGGGGAGAAAACAGAAAACACAGAGAGGATCATTGAGAAACTGCTGACAGAAAACTCCAATATAATGAAAGATGAAAAGCTGGCCATCCAAGAAGCTCAACGAACCCCATATAGAAGAGACTCCAAAAGAAAATCACCAAGACATATCATATTCACACTCGCCAAAACCAAAGACAAACAAAGAATCCTGAGAGCAGCTCATGAAAAACAAGAAGTCACATACAGAGGAGAAACAATAAGACTAAGCTCAGATTATTTGGCAGAAACCATGCAGGCAAAAAGGCAGTGGGATGACATACATATAATCTTGAAAGAAAAAAGTTGTCAGCCAAGAATAATATATCTTGCAAAACTCTCGTTCAAATTTGATGGTGAAATTAGGTCATTTCCAAATAAACAGAAACTAAGGGAATATGTAAAAGTCAAACGAAACTTACAACAATTATTAAAGGGAGTTCCTCGATCTGAGGATAAACAGCTTCAGAGCTCAGGCAAGACCTAGGATGCAGGATCATACGAGACTGATACCAAACTAGAAAATGAACTCTCGAGGACTATCCAAAACCAAAAGAAATACAACAGGAAATCAGAGCAGTTAAACAATGGATGACAACAACATCAAAACAATGAAAGAGGGAATAAACGGCATAGGTATAGAAACTTCCAATGGAGAGGAAGGCAAGGTGATACCAAGTAAGGGTAGACTGCTTCAAACTTAGAAACATAAGGGTAAAATTCAAGATAACCACAAAGAAAGTTAACAAACCAACTCATAAAAATAAAGACAAAAAGCATAAAGTCTCAGCAAAAACAAAACCTACAAAAACAAAAGAAATGAAAAAAAAAATTCACAAACCAAAATAACTCAGCACAAGAGAGTAAGAAGAACAAGGAAAACTTCAGCACCACAAGAAAAAGGAATACAAAATGACAACAACAAACTCACACCTATCAATAATTACACTGAATGTAAATGAACTCAATGCACCCATAAAGAGATGGAGAGTGACAGAATGGATAAGAAAATAGGATCCATCAATATGCGTCTACAAGAGACACACCTTAGAAAAAAGATGTGAATTTATTAAAAGTCAAAGGTTGGAAAAAAATATATCAAGCTAACAACTACCAAAAAAGAGCAGGAGGGGCAATTCTAATCTCAGATAAAATAGACTTTAAAACAAAATATACCATAAAAGACAAAGAAAGACACTATATAATGATTAAGTGGATGATCCTTCATGAAGACATAACCATAATAAACATCTATGCACCCAATGACAAGGCTACAAAATACATAAAACAAACTTTAACACCTGAAAAAAGAAACTGACAGTTCCACAATAATAGTAGGAGACTTCAACACACCACTCTCAGTAAAGGACAGAACAACTAAGAAGAAACTCAACAAAGATACAGAAGACCTAAAGGGCACAATCAGCCAACTTGACTTCATAGACATATATAGAACTCTCCATCCAACTGCTGCAAAGTACACATTGTTTTCCAATGCACATGGAACGTTCTCCAGAAAAGCCCACATCTTAGGCCACAGAGAAATCCTCAACATCATCCAAAACATTGAGATAATTCAAAGTATCTTCTCTGATGAAAATATCATCAAGACAGAAATTAACAATAGAAAGAGCAAAGAAAAACAATCAACTACATGGAAACTGAATAATACCCTGCTTACACAAAACTGGGTAATAGAAGAAATCAGAGATGGAATCAAAAAATTCCTAGAATCAAATGAGAATGAAAACACATCATACCAAAACCTTTGGGACACAGCAAAGGCAGTCCTCAGAGGACAATTTATAACAAAAGATGCACATAGCAAAAAAGAAGAAAGGGAAAAAATCAAAACATTAACTACAGAACCCAAACAAATAGAAAGAGAACGGCAAAAAAAACCCCACAACCACAGAAAGAAAGGTAACAGTAAAGATCAGAGCAGAAATAAATGAAATAGAGAACAGAAAAACAATAGAAAGAATTAACAAAACTAAAAGTTGATTCTTTGAAAGAATCAACAAAATCGACAAACCACTGGCCAGACTGACAAAAGAAAAACAGCAGAGGACACAAATAACCCAAATAAGAAATGAAATGGGGGACATTACAACAGACCGAACTGAAATCAAAAGGATTATAACAGAATATTATGAAAACCTATACTCCAACAAATTTGAAAACCTAGAGGAAATGGATAAATTTTAGAAACACACGACCTACCAAAATTACAACAAAGTGATGTTGAAAATCTGAACAGATCCATAAAAAGAGAAGAGATTTAAAAGGTAGCAAAAAAACTCCCAACCAAATAAAAGCCCTGGCCCCGGTGGCTTCACTGGAGAATTCTACAACACATTTATAGAAGAGCTTGTACCAGTACTACTCAAGGTATTTCGGAGCATAGAAGAGGAAGCAACACTTCCAAATTCATTCTATGAAGCCAGCATAACGCTGATACCAAAACCAGGCAAAGACATCACAAAAAAAGAAAATGACAGACCAATATCTCTCATGAATATACATGCAAAAATTCTCAACAAAATTCTAGCCAGTAAAATTCAGCATCATATGAAAAAAATTAATACACCACGACCAAGTAGAATTCATACCCGGTATGAAAGGATGGTTCAACATTAGAAAATCAATCAACGTAATACACCACATACATAAAAGGAAAGAAAAGAATCACATGATCATCTCAATTGATGCAGAAAAGGCATTTGACAAAGTCCAACACCCATTCCTGATAAAAACTCCCAATAAAATAGGCATAGAAAGGAAATTTCTGGACATAATAAAGGGCATCTATGCAAAACCAATGGCCAACATCATTCTTAATGGAGAGAGGCTGAAAACATTCCCCTTGAAAACAGGAACAAGACAAGGATGCCCTTTATCACCACTCCTATTTAACATTGTGCTGGAAGTTCTACCCAGAGCAATAAGGCAAGAAAAATAAATCAAGGGCATCAAAATTGGTAATGAAGAAGTTAAACTGTCCCTGGTTGCAGATGATATGATCCTATACATAGAAAACCCTAAAGACTACACGAGAAATCTACTGGGATTAATAGAAAGATTCAGCAGAGTAGCAGGATACACGATTAACATTCAAAAATCTGTTGGATTCCTATACACCATCAAGGAGAATGATAAAAAAGAAATCAGAAAATCAATACCATTTTCAATAGCCTCAAAAAAGATGAAATACTTAGGAATAAATCTGAAGAGGGTTGTAAAAGACCTATACAAAGAAAATTACAAAACACTCCTGCATGAAACCCAAAGGGATCTACATAAATGGTAAAAAAAATACCATGCTCATGGATAGGCAGACTCAACATTGTGAAAATGACAATTCTACCCAAAGCAATTTACAAATACAATGCAATCTCGATCCAAATACCAACAACATTCTTCAAAGGGATGGAAAAACTAATCATTAACTTTATATGGAAAGGGAAGAAGCCCCAAATAAGTAAAGCACTACTGAAGAAGAAGAATAAAGTTGCAGGACTCACACTACCTGACTTCAGAACCTATTATACAGCTACAGTAGTGAAAACAGCCTGGTACTTGTGCAACGACAGATACGTTGACGAATGGAACAGAATTGAGAACCCAGATGTTAATCCATCCACCTACGGTCACCTGATCTTCGACAAGGGCCCAAAGTCCATCAAATGGGGAAAAGACAGTCTTTTAACAAATGGTGCTGGCAAAATTGGATGTCCATCAGCAGAAAAATGAAACAGGACCCATACCTCACACCGTATACAAAAACTACTTCAAAATGGATCAAAGACCTGAATCTAAAGCCTAAAACTATAAAGTTCATAGAAGAAAAAATACGACCAACATTTCAGGCCTTAATACATGGCATTAACAGGATATAAACCATAACCATCAATGCACAAAACCCAACAGATAAGCTAGATAACTTGGATCTTCTAAAAATCAGACATCTATGCTCTTCAAAAGACTTCACCAAAAGAGTAAAAAGAGATCCTGCAGACTGGGAAAAATTTTTGGACAGTACAAGTCAGACAAAGGTCTAATCTCCATAATCTACAAGAAAATCCAACACCTCTACAACAAAAAGACAAATAATCCTATTAAAAAAATGGGCAAAGGAAATGAACAGACACTTCACCAAAGAAGACATTCAAATGGCCAACAGACACATGAGGAAATGCTCGTGATCACTAGCCATTAGAGAAATGCAAATTAAAAGCACAATGTGATACCATCTCACCCCGGCATTACTGGCACGAATCAAAAACACTGGAAATAACAAATGCTGGAGGGGCTGCGGGGAGATCGGAAATCTTATGCTGGTGGGAATGCAAAATGATACAACCATTTTGGAAAATGATATGGTGCTTCCTCAGAAAGCTAGAAATAGACATACCATTCGGTCCAGCAATCCCACTCCTAGGAATATATCATACAGAAATAAGAGTTGTCACTCGAATAGACATATGCACATCTAT
The DNA here is from genome assembly GCA_030035585.1 of Dugong dugon. Classification (NCBI taxonomy): domain Eukaryota; kingdom Metazoa; phylum Chordata; class Mammalia; order Sirenia; family Dugongidae; genus Dugong; species Dugong dugon. Next base: position 47,097,229 of record CM057480.1, on the reverse strand, counting down.
GTTCATGGCAGCATTGTTCACAATAGCAAAACGATGGAAACAACCTAGATACCCATCAACAGATGAATGGATAAACAAACTATGGTACATACACACAATGGAGTACTATGCAACGAGAAAGAACAACAGTGAATCTGTGAAGCATCTCATAACATGGATGAAACTGGAGGACATTATGCTGAGTGAAATCAGTTAATCACAAAAGGACAAATATTGTATGAGACTTCTATTGTAAAAACCCATGAAAATGTTCACACACAAAATGTCACAATCTTTGTTGGTTACAAGGGATGGGAGTTGTGGTGGGGGGTGAAATACTAAATAATCAATAGATAAGTGGTATCTTGGGTGAAGGGTGAGACAGTACACAATATAGGGGAAACTAGCACAACCTGTACAAGGAAAGGTCATGGAAGCCCCATAGACACATCCAAACTCCCTGAGGGACTGAGTTGCTAGGCGGAGGGCTCTGGGGACCTTGGTCTTGGGGAACATCTGGCTCTATTGGCATGACACAGCTTATAAAGCCAATGCTCTACATTCTACCTTGGTGGGTAGTGTCTGGGGTCTTAAAAGCTTGTGAGCGGGCATCTAAGATACTCCACTGGTCTCATCCCTTCCGGAGCAAGGGAGAATGAAGAGAACAGGATACAAGGAAAAGATTAGTTCAAAGGACTAATTGTCCACAGCTATCAAGGCCTCCAGCGGACTGAGTCCAGTACAGTTAGATGGTGCCTGGCTACAACCACTGAGTTCTCTGACCAGGATCACAACAGAGGGTTCTGGACAGAGCTGGAGAAGGATGTAGAACATAATTCTAACCCACAAAAAGAAGAAAGACCAGATTACTGGCCTAAAGGAGACTGGAGAAACCTCGAAAGTATGGCCCCCAGACACCCTTTTAGCTCAGTGGTGAAGTTAAGTCCCAGGTTCACTGTTCAGCCTGGGAGTGGACAGCCCCATAAAACCAAATGTGACTAATGAGGTACCGGAGTCCAGTGACAAGGGCCAGAAGGCAGAAGGGGACAACGAAGCTGGTGATAGGGAACCCAAGGTTGAGTAAGGATATTGTTGATGTGTAGTGAGATTAACTGTTACATGAGAAACTATTTTGTTCTGTAAGCCTTCATCTTAAGTGAGAATAACAGCACAATTGGAAGAGCATAGTCAATGTCACTGAATGTGTATGTAGAAATTTTTGAAACGGTGTATCTTTGGCTATGTGTATTTTCACCAAAAAAAAAAAGAAAAGGTTGAGAATTTAGAGGGTTAATATGTTGTGGGGTTGTTAACCAATGTCATAAAACAACATGTGTGCTACTGTTTCAGGAGAAACTATTTGTTCTGTAAGCTTTCACCTGAAGTACACTAAAATATAAAAAAATAATAATAATAATAAAGAAAATAAATAAATAAATAAATAAAAATGAAATGGAATGCATGTCGACATCCTAGGCGTTAGTGAGCTTTAATGTACTGGTACCGGCCATTTTGAGTCAGACAATCCTATGGTTTATTATACCGGGAATGATAAATTGAAGAGGAATGGTGTCGTATTCATCCGTTAATGTGACTATTATTCAAATGTATGTAGCAACCACTAGGCCAAAGATGAAGAAATTGAAGATTTTTACCAACTTCTGCAGTCTGAAATTGATCAAACATGCAATCGAGATGCATTGGTAATTACTGGTAATTCGAATGTGAAAGTTGGAAAAAAGAATAGCGAACAGTAGTTGGAAAACATGGACTTCATGATAGAAACAATGCTGGAGGTCGCATTATAGAATTTTGTAAGACCAAAGATTTCTTCACTGCCAATAAACATTAACAGTGACTATATATGTGGACCTTACCAGATGGAATACACAGGAATCAAATCAGCTACATCTGTGGAAAGAGATGATTGGGAAGCTCAATATCTTCAGTCAGAACAAGGCCAGGAGTCAACTGTGGAACAGACCATCAATTTCTCATATGGAAGTTCAAGTTGAAGCAGAAGAAAATTAGAATAAGACCATGAGAGGCAACGTATGAACTTGAGTGTATCCCACCTGAATTTAGAGACCATTTCAAGAATAGGTTTGACATACTGAACACTAATGATTGAAGACTAATTGAGTTGTGGAATGACATTAAGGACATCATACATGAAGAAAGCAAGAGGTCACTGAAAAGACAGGAAAGAAAGAAAAGACCAAAATGGATATCAGAAGAGACGTTGAAGCTTGCTGTTGAACGTAAAATAGCTAAAGTGAAAGGAAGAAATAATGAAGTAAGAGAGCTGAACAGAAGATGTCAAGAGACAGCTCGAGACGACAAAGTAAAGTATTATAATGAAATGTGCAAAGACCTGGAGTTAGAAAACCAAAGGGAAGAACATCCTCGGCATTTTTCAAGCTGAAAGAACTGAAGAAAAAATTTAAGTCTCCAGTTACAATATTGAAGGACTCTACAAGGAAAATGTTTAACAATGCAGGAAGCATCAAAAGGAGATGGAAGGAATACACAGAGTCACCATACCAAAAAGAATCGGTCAACATACAACCATTTCAGGAGGTAGCATATGATCAAGAACCAATGGTACTAGAGGAAGAAATCCAATCTGCACTGAAGGCAGAGATGAAAAACAAGGCTCCATGAATTGACTGAATACCAACTGAGATGTTTCAACAAATAGACGCAACACTGGAATCGCTCACATGTCTATGCCAAGAAAGTTAGAAGACTGTACCTGACCAAGCAACTGGAAGAGATCCATATTTACGCCATTCCAAAGAAAGGTATTCCAACAGAATATGGAAATTATCGAACAACATCATTAATATCACAGACAAGTAAAATTTTGCTGAACATCATTCGAAAGCAGTTACAACAGTACATCGACAGGGAAATGACAGAAATTTATTCTGATTCAGAAGAGTACTTGGAAAGGGAGATATTATTACTGATGTCAGATGGATCTTGGCTGAAAACAGAGAACACCAGAATGACGTTTACCAGTGTTTCATTGACTATGCAAAGGCATTCGACTGTGTAGATCATAACAAATTTTGAATAACTTTGTGAAGAATGGGAATTACAAAACACTTAATTGTGCTCATGAGGAACCTGCACATAGACCAAGGGGCAGTTTTTCAAACAGAACAGGGGTATACTGAGTGGTTTAAAATCAAGAAAAGTGTGTGCCAGTGTTGTATCTTTTCACCAAGCTTATTCAATCTGTATGCTGAGCAAATAATCCAAGAACCTGGACTATATGAAGAAGAATGTGGCATCAGGATTGGAGTAAGATTCATTAACAACCTGCAATATGCAGATGGCACAACTTTGCTTTCTGAAAGTGAAGGGGGCCTGAAGCACTTACAGATGACGATTAAAGACTACAGCCTTTAGTATGGATTACACCTCAACATAAAGACAACAGAAATCCTCACGACTGGACCAAAAAGCAACATCATTATAAATGGAGAAAATATTAAACTTGTCAAGGATTTCTATTTTACTTGGACACACAGTCTGCCCCCATGGAAGCAGCAGTCAAGAAATCAAATGGCACATTGCATTGGGCAAATGTTGCAAAAGATCTCTTTAAAGTGTTGAAAAGCAAAGATGCCACTTTAAGGACTAAAGTGTGCCTAACCCAAGCCATCATGTTTTTAATCACCTCACATGCATGCAGAAGCTGGACAATGAATAAGGAAGACCAAAGAAGAATTGATGCCTTTGAATTATGGTGTTGGCAAAGGATATTGAATATACCATGGACTGCCAGCAGAACGAACAAATCTGTCTTGGAAGAAATACAGCCAGAAATCTCCTTAGAAGCAAGGATGTGGAGACTTTGTGTCACGCACTTTTGACATATTATTAGGAGGGTCCAGTCCCTGGAGAAGAAATCATGCTTAGTAGTGCCAGCGAAAAGGAGGAAGACCTTCAATGAGATAGATGGATTGACACAATGGCTGCAACAATGAGCTCAGGCATAACAACAATTGTGAGGATGGTGCAGGACTGAGCAGCGTTTCGTTCTGTTGTACATAGGTTCTCTATGACTCGGAACTGACTCAACGGCATCTAACAACAGCAACATTAGACTGGAAGTGTATGCCAAGGACATTGCCCGCTGCTGCATCTTCTTTTGTGTGAAATGGTTCCCTTATTCCACAATATATTGCATAGAATCTCATGTCATTGAATGAAAGAGTTAATAAGCTTTGGATACTTGTAGTAGCCAAAGTCCTATGAGCATATAATACAAAACACAGTCCTTGAATATGTATTAATCTCAGTAACCATGAATAGCCGTATTTCAGAGTATTTGTGAATTTTCTAGTCTTCCTTCAGTTATTGATTTCTTGCTTTATTCTACTGTGGTCTGAAAAGATACTTAGTATTATTTCAATATTTTTTCAATTTATTGAGATTTGTTTTGGGGCCTAGCATGTGGTCTATCCTGGAGAAATTTCCACATGCACTTGAGAAGAACTAACATTCTGCTGTTGTTGGGTAGAGTGTTCGATATATGCCTGTTAAGTCTAGTTGGTTTATAGTATTTTTTAAATCTTATGTTTACTTACAGATCTTCTATTTGGATGCCCTATAAATTACTGAGGGTGGGATATTATAGTCTCCAGATAATATTGTACAATTATCTATTTCTCCTTTCAATTCTATAAAAGTCGGCTTCATTTATTTTGGGGCTCTGTTGTTTGCGCATGTATATTATAATTTTTATATATCTTATCAGTATATAATATCCTTCTTTGTCTGTTGTAACAGTTTTTGACTTAAATTTTATTTTGACTGGTATTAGTATAGCAACTCCAACTCTCTTTTCGTTACTATTTGGAATATGTATGGCACATATATATATATATACACATATACACACATATATATATGGAATATATATGTGGAATATATATATGTGGAATATATATATGTGGGATATATATGTGGAATATATATATGTGGAATATATATATGTGGAATATATATATATGGAATATATATATGGACTATATATATGTGGAATATATATATGGAATATATATATGTGGAATATATATATGGAAAATATATGCGGAATATATATATATGGAATATATATATATGTGGAAGATATATATATGTGGAATATATATATGTGGAATATATATATATATGTGAAATATATATGTGGAATATATATGTGGAATATGTATGTGTGGAATATATATATATATGTGGAAGATATATATGGAATATATATATGTAGTATATATATGTGGAATATATATATGTAATATATATATGTGCAATATGTATATGGAAAATATAGACATGAAATGATATATATGGAATATATATGTTAATATATATGGAAAATATATGAAAAATATATATATATTAATATATATATGGAATATATATAAATATATGGAATATTTTTCAGATCCTTTCACTTTAAACTTATTTGTGTCTTTGGATCTTGAATGAGTCTCTTGTAGAAAGCATATAGTTGGATAGTTTTGTTCTTTTTTTTCAATCCATTCTGTCAATCATCTCTGTCTTTTGATTGGAGAATTTAATACACTTACGTTTAAAGTAATTACTGATGAGGAAATATTTACTTCTGACATTTTGCTATTTGCTTTCTGTGTGTATTGTAGATTTTGTTTATTATTTCCTCCATTACAGCTAAGATTTGTGTTTAGTTGAATTTTAGTCGTTTTGATTACCTTCTCATTTCCTTTTGTGTATATTTTTAAATATATTTTATTTCAGTTACCATAGGGGTTTAAGTTGACATTTAAGTTATAAAATTAGTTTGAAATGATACCATATTAATTTCAATAGCATACAAAACTCTTTTCCTATACAATTCCACCCCTCACATACAGAAATTACATCTTTATACATTGTGAGTCCAATAACATAGATTTATCATTTTGTATGCATTTGTCTTTTAAATCATGGAGGAAATAAAAAGTAGAGTTACTGACAAAAAAGCACAATAATCCTGGCTTTTGTATTTGTCCATGTAGTTAACATTACTAGAGGTCTTTATTTCTTCACGTAGCTTCAATTTACTTTCTGGCATCATTTCATTTTAACCTGAAAGACTTTCTTTAGAATTTTTTGTAGAGAAGGTCTAGTAATAATGAACTCATTCAGCTTTTGTTTTTTGTTTTTTGTTTCTTTCATACCACTGCCTTTAGTCCTCTGTGGTTTCTGATTAGATTTCTGCTTGTCTTATTGAGTATGCTTTGTACATAATGAATCACTTCTCTCTTGCTGCTTTCAAGATTCTCTATTTGTGTTTATATTTGAACAGTTTGATTCTAAAATGTCTTGGTGTGTATCTCTTTGAGTTTATATAACTTAGAGTTCATTCATCTTCATGAATTTGTAGATTCATATATTTTGTTAAATTTAGGAAGTTTTGAGTTGTTCTTTCTTCAGCTATATTTTCTGTCTTTTCCTCTTGTTTTTCTCTTTCTGAGACTCCTATTAATGTGTGTGTTGGTCCACTTGATGTTGTTCACAGGCTGCTTGGATTCTGTTCATTTTTCTTCATGATTTTTTCTTCTGCTCCTCAGAATGGATTATTTTAATTGTCCTATCTTCAAGGTCACTGATTCTTTCTTCTACTCTTCTAATTTGGTTTGGAACCCTCTAGTGATTTTATTTTTCATTTCAGTATTATGCTTTTAAACTCCATAATTCAAAAATAACCGCATACATTTGTGGGGAACTGTTAGAAGTTCAAGATTAATTCAGAAAGGGGCATGGAACAAGAGATATCATTTCTGATGTCAGATGGATCTTGACTGAAAGAAGCGAATATCAGAAAGATGTTTACCTTTGTTTTATTTCATGAAGACATTCAACTGTGTAGTTCATAATAAATTATGGATAGCATTATGAAAACAGGAATTCCATAACAACTGTACTCCTGAGAAATTTGAACATGGTTGTAATAGATGCTTTAAAATCTTTGTCACTCTGTGACAGGAAAATCATGAGCAGCAAAAGACAAAATAGATAAATGGGACCTCACAGAGATTAAACACTTTGTTCATCAAAGGATTTATCAACAAAATGAAGAGACAACTTATAGATTGGGAGAAAATTTTCTGGAACCATATTATAATGAGTTCAATATAAAACGTATATATTAAAAAATCTAAAACTTAACAATAAAAAAAACAATCCAATTAAAAAATGTACCAAATACTTGAAAAGACATTTTACCAAAGAAGATATTCAAACAGCAAGCAAGCACATAAAAAGATTCTCAATATCACTAACTATTAGAGAGATGCAAATAAAAATCACAAAGGGATACCACTTCTTTCCCATTAGAATGGCAGTGATTCAAAAAATGGAAAACCACAGGTGTTGGTAAGGATATTGAGAAATTAGAACCCTCATTCACTGCTGGTAGGAAAGCAAAATGGTACAGCCACTAGGGCGAAGAGTTTGGTGGTTCCTCAAAAAGTGGAACATAGAATTACCTATGACCCAGCAATCCCAATCTTACGTACATACTCACAAGAAGTGAAATCAGGGACGCAAACAGAAACCTGTACACCAGTGTTGATTATAACACTTTTAACAAGAGTGAAAATGTGGAAGCAACCTAAATGTCCATCAACCAAAATGGATTAAAAAAAAAAGAGTAATATATACATATAATGGAATATTACTTAGCCATAAAGAGAAATGAAGTCCTGATACATACCACACCATGCATGAAACCTGATAACAATATGCTGAGGAAAATAAGTCAGTCACAAAACGATAAATATTGTATAATCTCACTTATATGAAAAAGAAACCATATAGAAACCAAAGACTATGAGTGATTACCATGGGTGGGAGGCAGGGGGCACTGAGTTTATGTTAATGGTGGTAGAATAAATCAGAAAAGGATGATGATAATGGTTGCACAACATAAAGAATGTTATCATTGTCACTGAATTATACGTGTAGAAATTGTTGAATGGGTAAACACTTTGTCGCATATATTCTCACCACAATTTTTTAAAAGAAGAGAGACAGAAAGAGAGAGAAAATCCTTGTCACTTAATTCCAAGATCTGATTCCTCTTGGAGTCAGACTCCATTAATTTTATTTTCTCTTGATATTTTGTTACATTTTCTTGTTTCTTTGTATGTAAGGTCATTTTATGCTCTGCCACAGACATTGTGACTTCTAGGTTGTGTAGATTCTGAATTCTGTTAGTTTTCTCTAAAAGTGTATTTGTCCCCCCTTTATCTTAGCAGATGATTTTAATTGTCTGGACTTAAACTGAAAACTCTATATCTGGTTAAGTGCCCGAATCTCAGTCGATTTTTTCTTTTAGCTGAGCTGCTTTGAATCTTTTAAACATGAGTGTTTTAGTGGCCAGTCAGAGATAGATAGAGTTTAGGGATTTTCTGTCTCTCTCTTCCAGTATTTTTCCTATTCTCTCCAGCATCCCCAGCTTTTCAGTTTCTGTTTTTTAATTCCCCAAACCGGAAAAGCTGTTGGTTTTTCCACTTGAGCTGTTCTGCTGCTAATAGGTAAACAGAGTGTGTTCCTTGCAATACTATGGGATATAGTCAGCTGGTAGATTTTCTGACCTTACATAGTATATTCACACTAACATTCCCACTTTTCTGAGCCTTTTGATTCCAACCTCCACCATCTTCCACAGGAGTTCTAGCATTTGCATTTCATTTAGTGTTGGCCATTACTTCTCTCCTGTTCTCCAAAAACTATCCTAGCAGTATACTTTCTCCTGGAGTCCTTGCCATGATAATACATTTTTGTCCAACTGATAGATTTTCCCTTATCCAACATTATATTCTACCTTCTTTGTTTAATCACCATAAGGATCCAGTCCCATAATAATTTCCTAGCTCCTGCTGGTGCATGATGTCTAGGTTTTGCAGCTTCTTTGACATATCACCTTTCCTCCTTTAGCTAGTCCAGCACTTCCATAGTTAGGTTATGCCGAAATCTGACTTTGTTTATGAGTCTTGTGGCCAAGAGGAGAAGTAGGAGTAGATTCTGAAGGGATGGACAGATTGCTTTGCAAGACAGAGGTCCTTATACATCTTTAAGCAATGCTGAGACTACTGACCAGTAACAGGAAGGAAAGGGACACTTCTGCCAGCAGAGAGTGTTCATATGGATTTTCCTTTCTGCTGCAAAAGATGTGTCTTTTTATACACTGCCATGAAGATTATCTGTTATATTTTTCCTAAAATAGTCAATTAACCACCCTTAGCTTTACACTGTCTATCTTCAATTCATTGGAAGGTCTAGAGGAAGGCTTTCTCTCTCTGTTGGCTCTGGAGGAAGGTTCTTGTCTCTTTTGGGTTCCTGTTCCTCAGTGATCTTCTTGTGGCTTGACATCTATCTTTCCCAATCTCTGCTTGCTTCTCTATGTCTAATATATTTTTTTTTTATGTATCAGAAGAGATTGACTCAAGATACACCCTACACTGATACTGCCTAATTAGCATAATAAAGAAAAATCATTCCCAAATGGGATTATACCACAGATGTATGATTTAGGATTTACAACACATGTTTTGGAGGGACACAATTCAACCCATAACAACCACTTTCAGTAGTAACTAGCTTGTAAAGGGTCTCCAAGAAATAGAATCTGAGATGGAGATTTATGTGCAGAAGGTTTATTGTGGCATGCTCTTGGAAACAGTACTTGCAAAGGAATGAAGGATGTATGATTGAGCGTCTGCTTCTGATGAACGGCAATGCAATAGCAGGGTGGGCCTTAGGTTATCCCATAGGGAGTTATGGACCAAGGATACACTTTCAGGGTAGTCCCCAAACTGAGGCTGGGGTGCTAACCTTTGTATTAACAGTCCCTTCCCCCAAACTAGTCATTAGATCTGCTGTTCTCAAGGGCATGTGCAACTTTGGGTAAATTAGCTCCCTTCCACTGAGGGCAATTCTCAATATTCCTGGCAGCCGTGAGAATGAATGCCTCAGTCCTATAAGAGGAACGAGGTGCTATACAACAGTGTCCACTACGACCCTCTTCTATTTAAAACTTCAGCACTGCTACACTGCTTTGGTCCAAGGTTTGCTCTTCAGATTGCTCCCAGAGCTAATATTAGTATTTTCCTTAGGGAGACGTTTTAAAAGTTTGAATCACCATTCAGTGCTCCCTGCTTCTAGTTCTGAACTCAGATATTTTTATTTTATTTTTTAAATAGCAGAGTGTTTCTGAAAGGTCTTCTGACTTTTTTGACCCCAGAAGAAAAAATATGAATTATCCAGGATGTAGCTGTTTTTAGTAGAATTCTTCTTAACATGCAACAAACTATATGGTCAATGTTCAACCAATTCAGGGGGTAGATATGATCAAAAGCCAATGGTATTGAAAGAAGAAATCCAAGCTGCACTGAAGGCAGTGGCGAAAAACAAGACTCCAGGAATTGACGGCGTACCAACAGAGATGCTTCAACAAATGGCAGCAATGCTGGAAGTGCTGACTTATTTATGCCAAGACTTTGAAAGACAGCTACCTGGCCAACTGACTGGAAAAGATCTATGTATGTGCCCATTTCAAAGAAAGGTGATCCAAAGAAATATGGAAATTATAGAGCAATATCATTAATACCACATGCAAGCAAAAATTTGCTGAAGATATTTCAGAAATGTTTGCAGCAATACATTGACAGGAAAATGCCAGAAATTCAAACTGGATTCAGAACAGGATGGGGAATGAGGGATATCATTGCTGATGTCAGCTAGATCTTGGCTGAAAGCAAAGAATACCAGAAAGATGTTTACCTGTGTTTTATTGACTATGCAAAGGCATTTGACTTGTGGATCATAACAAATTATGGATAGCATTGTCAAGAATGGGAATTCCAGAACACTTAATTGTGCTCATGCAGAACCTGTACATAGATCAAGAGGTAGTCATTCAAACAGAACAAGGGGATACTGCATGGTTTAAAGTCAGGAAAGGTGTGCATCAAGATTGGATCCTTTCACCACGCTTATTCAGTCTGTATGCTGAATAAATAATTAGAGAAACTGGACTATATGAAGAAGAAAGTGGCAACAGAATTGGAAGAAGGCTCATTAATAACCTGAGACACACAGATGAAACAACATTGCTTGCTGAAAGTGAAGAGGACTTGAAGTACTTACTGAGGAAGATCAAAGACTACAGCCTTCAGTATGGATTACAGCTCAACATAAAGAAAACAAAAATCCTCACAACTGGACCAATAAGCAACATCATGATAAACGGAGAAAAGATTGAAGTTGTCAAGTATTTCATTTTACTAGGATCACAATCACTGTCTATGGAAGCAGCAGTCAAGAAACCAAAGGACGTATTGCATTGGGTAAATCTGCTGCAAAAGACCTCTTTAAAGTGTTAAAAAGCAAAAATGTCACCTTGAGGACTAAGATGCACCTGACCCAAGCCATGGTATTTTCAATCACTTCTCATGCATGCAAAAGTTGGATAATGAATAAGGAAGACTGAAGAAGAATTGATGCATTTGAATTACAGTGTTGGCAAAGAAAATTGAATATAATTATCATGGACTGCCAGAAGAACAAATAAATCTGTCTTGGAACAAATAAATCTGTACAGCCAGAATGCTCCTTAGAAGCTAGGAAATGTTATCAGAAGGGACTAATCCCTGGAAAAGGACATCCTGCTTGGTAAAGTAGTTGTTGTATGTTGTTGTTATGTGCCGTCGAGTTGGTTCTGACTCATAAAGACCCTATAGGGCAGAGTAGAACTGTACCATAGGATTTCCAAGGAGCAGCTGGTGAATTTGAGGGTCAGTGAAAAAGACGAAGACCCTCATTGAGGTGGATTGACACAGTGGCTGCAATAATGGACTCAAACATAGCAAAGATTGTGAGGATGCCACAGGACCAAGCAGTGTTTCCTTCTGTTGTACATTGGGTCACTGTGAGTCGGAACCAACTTGACAGACCTAACAACATCAACAACAACATATGGTTGTAAGCAAATGTTCTTTAAGGATGAGAAAAATATCAGATGGGAACCATTCAGATTCCTTTTGTGGGAGAAAAGAGTTGTTACTCCAGTTGCTGGGAGAACTGTTGGCAAACAACCTTCAACTCTCAGCCCCTCCAGGATGGTCTTAGCTACAAAGAACTATCTTGTCCAAAGTTATACTCTTCCCAGGCCAGGCAACATCCAAAGATGTATCAACATAGGAGTATAAAGGAGTGCAGGATTATAAAGAACCAGCTATTTCAGCTCTAATTAGACAACTCTGATGTTCATTTTAGCTGTAAAATCCCTTGTGTGATTATTTTAGGCTGTCTTTGAACCTCCATCACAATTTGACTTCTTCATCTGCCAATCTTGCTTCCTTCCACACTTTTCTACTACTGTCGATTCTAAGGATGCTTCCTAATAAATATCTCACACACTAAACTCCTTCTCAGAGTCTGCTTCCTGGAGTACCCAAACTATGACATGAGGTAAACTTATTTATTTAGGTGAAAGTTTAGAGTTCAAGTTAATTTCTCATACAAAAATTTATACACATATTGTTATATGACACTAGTTGCAATCCCTGTAATGTGACAGCACACTCCCCCTTTTCACCTCGGGTTTCCTGTGTCCATCTAACCAGCTCCTGTACCTTCCTGCCTTCTTATCCTGCCTCGGGACAGGAGCTGCTCATTTGATATCCTGTATAAGCTTGAACTAAGAAACACACTCTTCATGAGTATTATTTTATGTTTTATAGTCCAGTCTAATCCTTGTCTGAAGAGTGGGCTTTGGGAATGTTTTTGGTTTTGAGTTAACAGAGCATCCTGGGGCCATGGTTTCAAGGGTTCTTTCAGTCTCAGTCAGACCATTTACTTGAATTTGAGTTCTACTCCACACTTTTCTCCTGCTCCTTCAGGGGTTCTCTGTTGTGTTCCCTGTCACAGTGGTCATTGTTTGTAGCCGGGCACCATCCAGCTCTGATCTCAGGCTGATGGAGTCTCTGGTTTATGTGGCCCTTTTGTCTCTTGAGCTAATATTTTCCTCGTGTCTTTGGTGGTCTTCATTCTCCTTTGCTACAAGTGGGTTGGGACCAATTGATGCATCTTAGATGGCTACTCGCAAGCTTTTAAGATCCCAGACGCCACTCACCAAAGTAGGATATGGAACATTTTCTTAATAAACTATGTTATACCAATTGACCTAGATGTCCCCTGAAACCATGGTCCCCCAACCCAAGCCCCTGTTACTCTGTCCCTCAAGGTGTTTGGTTGTGTTCAGGAAACTTCTTAGCTTTTGGTTTAGTCCAGTTGTGCTGATTTCCCCTGTATTGTTTGTTGTCCTTCCCTTCACCTAAGATGATTCTTGTCTAGTTAGTGAATTCCCCTCTCTCTCCCTCCCCACTCTCATAACTATCAAAGAATGTTTTCTTCTATGTTTAAACCTTTTCTTGAGTTCTTATAATAGTGGACAATATTTGTCCTTTTGTGACCAATTTCACTCAGTATAATGCTTTCCAGATTCATCCATGTTGTGAGATCTTTCACGGATTCATCGTCGTTCTTTATCGTTTCGTAGTATTCCATTGTGTGTATGTACCATAATTTGTTTATCCATTTTTCTGTTGATGGGCACCTAGGTTGTTTCCATCTTTTTGCTATTGTGAATAATGCTGCATTGAACATGAGTGTGCACATGTGTATTCTGTGACGGCTCTTATTTCTCAAGGATATATTCCAAGGAGCAGGATTGCTGGATCATATGGTACTTCTATTTCTAGCTTTCTAAGGAAGTGCCAAATTGATTTCCAAAGTGGTTGTACCATTTTACATTCCCACCAGCAGTGCATAAGTTTTCCAGTCTCTCCAACATTTATTATTTTGCATTTTTTGGATTAGTGCTAGCCTTGTTGTGGTGAGATGACATCTCATTGTAATTTTGATTTGCATTTCTCTAATGGCTAACGATCATGAGCATTTCCACATTATCTGTTAGTCGCCTGAACGTCTTCTTTGGTGAAGTGTCTGTTTATATCCTTTGCCCATTTTTTAATTTTTTTTTGTCTTTTTATTGTTGAGGTGTTGCAGTATCTTCTAGATTTTAGAGATTAGATGCTGATCGAATTTGTTGTAGCCAAACATTTTTTTCCCAGTCTGTAGATTGTCTTCTTACTCTTTCGGTGAAGTATTTTGATGAGCATAAGTGTTTGATTTTTAGGAGCTCCCAGTTATCTGCTTTCTCTTCTGGTGTTTGTGTATTGTTAGTTTTGGTTTGTATTCTGTTTATGCCATGCAGTAGGGCTCCTAGCTATTTATATATTTAAACATTGAAGTCTCTGCTTGCATCTCTATTGTATCAGAGTAGAGCAGTAATTTTGTGATTTTACTATAACATTAAGAAGCCCTAGCGTGCAATGGTTAAGAGCTTAACTGCTAATAGAAAGGTTGTTGGTTTGCATCCTCCCCGCAGTTCCGTGGGAGAAAGACCTGGCCATCTGCTTCTGTAAAGATTACAGACAAGAAAACATTATGATCACTATGAGTCAGAACTGACTCAATAACAATCAACAACAATTATAACATTGCAGTTATTTACAGGAAACTTAGTAATAATTGTATAAATTGATTTATATATAAATTTCTGTGGAAGGTATTACTCTTTTTTCTTTCTTTCTTTTTTTTTTTCATTTTCATTCTTTTATCATGGAGAGAACATTAAAAAAGCCAAAAAAATAAAACAACTTTGTATAATGCAATTTTACAACTTTAATAAAATTGAATCTTCAAGTATTTAATGTAAAACTTTGAGATTTTTACTAAAATTCAACTTACTTATTCACTTCTAAATTGATTTGGGGTTCTTTTATATACACTGCATGTATAATGTTGATTGAACAGATCTGAATTTTAGTTATCTTTTTTTAAAAAATGTTTGGAAGATGTAGCTGAATATGAAAAATTAGGAAAAAAGACACTTTGGGGAATGATCATTGGGGTCAAAATATGCATGTGCAGTCCCTCCCTTCATTCCCCAGGCCCAAGTATAGCTTACTTCTTGGCCTTAGATGTCTCACTTCTTAAATCCAGCATGCTGTGAGACTGCTTTCTTATAAATAAGAAATGAACAGTAATCTAACTCTGTATCTCCTTGTTTTATGAAAATGTCTTTGCCTTAGACATGATTATTTTGATATATGGGATCCCCTCAGGAAGGCACACTTCGGAAAAATAAGAATTCTCATAAGTAGTTATGAATAAAAGCCAATGCACAAACTTCTTAATCCCAAATCTTTAGTTCCTGTGACCACATTCTAACCATAAATTGAAATTATTTCTAATTGTCCTGTAGCAATACTAGCTACCTGAGAATACCATGCATCGATGTGGCCTCTTTTCTCCTATGTGGGCATTTTCAAACTAGGCTATTTTCTCTGTAAAGACATTCAGCTCTATGGAAATCTAGCATTTGTCTTCTTGGACAAGCCATTCACTCTGAATTACTATAAAGGCTACCATGTATTTTGCATTTATTGGGTACCAGCCATTGTTTGCCTATTTACTAGTGCTACTTTGACAACTGTCTTCAAAGGCAGTTATTATTATTCTTCCTTGTCTCCATTTTTAAGTTAAGGAAACCCAAGGTCAGTTAGTAAATGAAACTACCAATGGTTTAATCTAAGTATGTCTGCATCTTTCTAAAATTTATTAAGTGCCTATTCTGTATCTGGCATTGTGCTCTTGGGTTTATATTCTTTTATTTGTTCATTAACCCTTTCCTTGTTCAAAGAGCATAGCAGGCCCAGTTACATTTTTTACTTTTTGAGTTTATTGGGAAGCTACTTTCCTACTTACAGTACGTGCAGCCTTCAGTAGGGGCCCATATAACTGTTTGAAATGGACGAAATGAGTGTGTGCTTCAAAGTAATGTTTTTACAGGGCATTGTATGAGGTGCTGCATCCTGATGCATCCTGTAGTGGCATACGTGTCTCACCAACCTATAACACAATACACAGGGACAATCGTGTCCCAGAAGCCAGAGGGACATATGCATCCCACCAAGCCTATGCCCAGAGTGCAGAGTCTATAAGGACATATGTGTCCCACCTATGCTAACCCCCTCCCTCAAGTCCAGAAGGACACACTCAATTCAGAGACACTCATTGAATGATTCAACATGCATTCCATTAATGAAAAAAATTTTGTAGACAAAAAATTTAAAGCAAAAAACAATTCGGTCATTAACACCATTCTTGCAACAACTTTTAACTGAACTCTCACTACAACCGAGCACCATTCTAGGCATAAAGGTTTCAGCAGTGAGCAGCAAAAACAAAAATTTCCTGACCACAGGACCTTATATTAGTTTGAAGGGATAGACAAGAGTTAATCAAACCCAAACCCATCATCATCAAGTGGATCCCAACACATAGCAACCCTATAGGACCGTAGGGTTTTGTGTTGACTCCAACTCATGGCGACTTTATGTGAAACGGAATGAAACATTTCCTGGTTTTGTGTCATCCTCACAACTGCCAGCATGTTTGAGTCCATCATTGCAGCTATTGTACCCATCCATCTCACCAAGGATCTGCCCTTGCTGGCTCTCCACTTCACCAAACATTGTGTCCTCCTCCAGCAATTGATCCCTTCTTGTATTGTGTCCAAACCAAGCGAGTCAGACAATGCTCTCTTGTGATCCATAGGTATTAATTGGCTAATTTTTGGAAGTAGATCACCAGGCCTTTCTTCCTAGTCTGTTTTAGTCTTGAAGCTCCACTGAACCCTATCCACCTTGGGTGACCCTGCTGGTGTTTGAAATACAAATGGCAGAGCTTCCAACATCATAGCAGCATACAAGCCACCACAGTACAAAAAACTGACAGACGGGTGGTGGTGTGCTTCCATAGTCCCCTTTAAAACTTTCGCTCCAGCACACACTTGTTTCCTTTGCTTCCTGACAACAAGAAAGCATGGAGGGAAAGTATTTCCCATTGAGAAATGCAGAAGAGAGATGGGAAAAAAGAGATAGCTCTGAACTAAACCCAGCACGAAGAACACTTTCGTAGCATGGCACACTTCTTTTCAAAATGCCACTTGTCCATTCTCAACATTTTACTCTTCTTTTGAGTCATCATGAGGTCTGTAACTGTTCAGAGAACTATTTACTCCTATCTTTCTGGTTCCTCTCTTCTCATCCTGAGCTTCTTTTCACAGTATTTTGGAAAATTACAAAATTATTTAAGATCTTAATATGTGAAATGACTTATGTCACTAGGATAGACAATTTTTACGTTTGCCTTTAAAGCTAACTATCTGAGTTGATAAGTGTAAAGATTCCTTAAGAAGTGTAAGGAGGCCATGCTTTTGTCAGGAAATGTTAACCAATCTTCTGAAATCAAATCCTGGGCAGCGGTGTAATTGGCTTGTATAGCAGCACTGAATGAAAAGTGTTTTAACCATTCACTGGTATCAATTTGTTCTTTCATGTGTTGATGCAATTATACCTGTGATTTCCTTCCCTGAAATGCCCTTCTTCTCACTTTTCACATGGCAAAGTCTTCCAGTCCTTCAAGAACTAGTACAGATTACATAATTCTTTTCTGTACATCAAAAAACCATTGTACTTAGTTCTGTAATAGAACTTATGATATTGTGTAGTGATACTGATTTACATATGAGATTCCCCATTTAAAGTTTTTTTTATATATCTGTGTATATATCCCAGTATTTAGCCTAATCTCTGACTTCAAAAGGAAAACAAAGTTTTGGAAATGATATGAGATCCTCCTTTCTTACTACCTACTGAGATTTTCTTTTATTTTTAGTTTACTTCTTTTGTTTAAATTTAGTTTCAACTTGTATTTTTAATTTAAAATTTTTTAAAACTGCTAGCATCAATGTATATTATATTCATATTCTTTTCTCTATATTACATGATATTTTCTGGTATTATATATGATTCTTCTGAAGAATTTTTTCTTAACATTTAAGGAACACCATTTAAATTTAAAAAATAATGTTTCAAAGACAGGTACAGATATGGTTTCTGACTTTTAATATCTTACTAATGAATCCAGGAAACTGAAAATAGTCATTTCCCCAAGAGAAGGAAGTATTTACTATTATCTGTGAAGACATCTGTTTCACATTCACACTTTTAAGAAGAAATTATGTTTCAGTTGAAGCCATTATTAACCATGTGCAGATAAAAATGTTATAAAATTCTAAAATGTATTTAATTTTCCTTTATGGACCATCTGAACTCCTTTTACTGATTCTAAGGAGTAATCTGAGATTGAAACTGAATAATTTTGTAAAATCTTTTCTGTCTGTTACAAAACCTGAATGAGAATCAAACACCCATGTATTGACCCTTTTACCAATTCCTGCTAGAAAAAAAAATGATACTTTACAAATGTAGACATCTGATTCTTTGGAATTTCTAGTGCTGTTTCAATACATTCATAGTCAATTTGAAAATTTACTATTCTAATTTTCTGTGACCTGTGATAATTTTGTGAGTGGGATACCCCTAATATTGGTGAAAAAATTTTATTACCGAAGATAAAACTCCAAATGAATATGAAATCAGTGACTGATTTAACTCCTCTTTGACCCAAGGTACCTCAGCATTACTGGTTACTCATTGCTTTCCAGTGGATTCCAACTCATAGCTACCCTACTGGCAGCTAAGCATCAAGTCAGGAAACAACTTTAGCTTGACTTCCTACAGTGTAGATACCCAATGCGTAAATCTCAGCAAATAAACCTCTTAAAGCCTCTTTGAAGTGCAATTTCCTCATCTGTAAAGTGGGCATAATACTTTTTATCGCATAAGGATGTTGTGAGAATTCAGTGCAATAATACATACTGAAGTATTTCTCAAGTATAAAGTACAATACAGAATGGAATCGAAGACATACCTCTTTATTAACTCAGGTAAATTAAACACATCACAATTGACTACCCAGTACAAAGGCATATGATACACAGCCTAGCTGAACTATGTTTTTATTTTTCTCTCACTCTCTTAGAGCTAATCATGTTACCATATGGATATTCAAGATCTACTTTGACAAATTTTTTAGACTAAATGTAGTTGTTAAGATTCTCTTTCCTGTTTAAAATTCTATTTTTATCACTTCAGAAATGTCACCCTAAGAACACATGCTGACAGATGATTGAGGGTCCTACTCTGAAGTAATCTAGAAAGCAAATGCATTCTTGAGGGAAAAGTAAACTAGAAATATTGGATTCATTAAAAGGCATATAAACTTTTGTGATTTGCCTGTTAGTAGCACGTTTCCTACCTAGACAGACTTGATTTATCAGAAATATCTCACCAATGAATTCAGAAGCAGAAAATACTAAAATGTGAATTGCAGTTAAGAAAAAAAAAAACCCTCTTATAGAGGAAATGAGGTAGCTAACAGGATCTTGATGGAAAAAAAGAGGAAAGGAAGGGTATGGAAAACCATAGGAACAAGTGTTCTTTTGGTATAATGCTTTAAATCCAAAGGGTCCATTTTAAAATGAATATGGAATAGCATATATTTCTTATGTAAAGGTCAAAGCAAAGCCAAGCAACATATTTAAAGAAATGCACACACACAGAGACACACACTCACACCTGCAAAACAAATCTAAACCTAATTATTTCTGGGCTCTAGTTTCTCATAAGTATGTTAAAATAAAGATGAGAACCTGAATTCTTGCATGAAGCTAGCGCTATATTAGTCCCTTTTGCTTTGGTGAACACCAAAGCTGGGAATTCCTCTCAATGAAATGTAGTCTCTTGAATGTCCTCAGTTAAGCAATTGAATTTAAAAAAAAAAAAAAGAGTCATCCATTCAAACTGCTCTAGTACATATCGGAAGACCTAAAGGACTGAGGAAAGCCATATGCTTATTGTAGAGTATAGATATCATTGATCTTATTAGAAAATATATCTTTTTATCCTTGTGTTGCAATATACATAGCCATATTACAACTTAAGGAAAAAAAGATGTTTTACTTGTAAAATTGGTTGGTCATGGTTTCTCATAGTTGTGGATGGAATTAACTAGAGCACCTGGAGACTTTCTTATTCAACTTATTGTAGAGAGAAAAACTGATGAAGTAAAATCCACAAGTTAGAAAAATGAAAGAAATCAAAGAATACAGTGATAGTTTGTGAATTTTTTGTTCTTTTAGTATAGATATGCTTACTGGAAACTTCTGAAGTTCTATAGAACCATTGCCTCTGATGCTTACGCTGGTAAGACCAGATAAGGTAATGAATCATGTAATGGTATATCTACTTTGCCTCACAGATTCTACTGATTTATTGAAATTACTGCACTGAGGAAAGTACGGTCTCAGTAAAACAAGGATGACTCTCTCATTCTGTGTGATTCCGTAGGTAGTGGGCCAGTCCAGAGGGGAGATAGAATTTTGAAACAACATTTTATAGCCCTATTCTAGATAGTTCATATAAGTGGGATCATACAATATGTGTCCTTTTGTGACTGAATTATTTTGGAAGAGGCTACATAGGTCCAGCTCACTATTATTACTCCCCATTGCTAACCCCCACATTGTCTCATGATCTTTGTTATGGTGACATGAACTGAGGTCTTAGAGGCAGCTCCACTTCCTGCCAGCACTTCAGCTTGAAAGGCTGAACTCATAGCCCTTGAGCTGGCCCTGTGACTAGGAGCAAGAGGACACATAACTGTGTATACTGATAATAAATATTCTCATCCTGTCCTTCACTCACATGGTGCCTTATGGAAAGAAAGAGGACTTCTGACATCTGCCACCAAAGAAATAAAACTTGTACCAGAAATCCTGGAACTCCTGAAGGCAGTCAATGATCTCCTTCAGGTGGCAGTGGTATAATGCCCCAGACACCTTGAAATTTTAGATATCTGCTGGTTTTTATGGACATCTACTTAGGGTGGGTGGAGGCTTTCCCTTGTCCAACCGAATGAGCCCAAGAAGCGATCAAGGATTACTCAAAGAAATCATACCCTGTTTTGGTCTTCGAATCTCAGTCCAGAGTAACAACGGGAGAGACTTTATGGCAACAGTCACCCAAGAAGTCAATAAGATTTTAGATATAAACTGGAAATTACACTCAGCCTAGAGAGCACAATGGACTGGAAAGACAGAAAAGATGAACCATATTCTGAAAAAGTCTTTGGTGAAACTTTGCCAGGAGACAAGTTCCACTTGGATGCAAGTTCTTCCCATTGCCCTGCTCAGAATCTGGGTAGCCCCTCAAAGTGGGCTCAAATTGAGCCCTTACAAATTAATATATGGGAGATCATTCCTTAAAAAGTTGACTTTCCCCACCTTGGTGATGACCGAGGTGGAGAAAACAGACTGGGTCCGTTCTCTGGGAGTTGTCATAAACACTGTTAATCAGTATGCTTCTTCTTGTTTGTCTTTTCCTTCTGACACTCCTCTCCACAGGTTCCAACCCAGAGATTGGGTCCTGTTGAAAAACTGGAAGAATCAACACCGGGGAGATCAACTGGCCCCTCAGTGGGAGGGACGTTTTGAAGTTCTCCTGACCACCCACTCGTCTCTGAAATTAGCAGAAGCCACGTGGGTGCATCACTGAGAGTAAAAACAGCCCTGCCAGAGGAAGAGAAAGAAAAAGAAATCAAAAAGCCACCATACTCTTGTACTCCAATTCAGGGCCTTAAGGACAAGTTCAAGAAGCTTGCAGTACAATGATTTTGACCTTGTTTCCCTCTTTCTATTTTTCCAAGAGACCCAGACAGAAAAGGCGCCAGTGGTCCTACAGGCAAAGGAGACACTGACCCTACAAGCTGGGGACACTCTCACCCTCCCATGTGTAGTCTTAACCCGAACTCCAGTAGGTCCAGTTAAGTGGGCCATAGAAGAGACCGAGAAAGGAACCTTAAGAATAGTGATTATTCTAGGTTGTTTTTGTGTTCCCTGTTTTATGAGAATATTCACAAAAGAAACTACAGATACTCTTAAGGCTAGAAAAATCTTTACCCTGGTAAGTTGGGATATCACTTTTTCCAGCTCTGGGGACGCATGTCATGTAATTCATCAAGATTCAGCCAATTTCCACTCTAACTCACCGCCCCTGGATCTATGGCCCCTAGTCGATACCGTGAGATTCCTCACTCCAGCTGATGCCTCTAATCAGCAGAAAGTAGTCAGAAAAGAAGCAATGCCTGTTTTTCAAGATTGAGAAACTTCCAATAAAAGGGGGAATTGGAATAGGCTGCATAGGTCTGGCTCACTATTATTACTCCCCATTGCTAATCCCTGCATTGTCTCATGATCTTTTTTTCCCCTCCCTTTCCAGTCTCTAAAAAAAGTTTAAGATTAACTGATGTTCCTCCTTGAGGGTGGAAAACAAGTGATAATGATCTACAAATGAAAAACCGAACAAAGCACTCATCTTGGGACAAGAAAACCAGGATGTCTCCAGATAACCCCCAAGAAAAGATTAACTTATCTGGGACATGACCACCTCAAGGGGGAACTAACACAAACTTCTAAGACCCATAATCCTGTCCATATAAAAGCCTTCAGCCGATCTCCTGTGGGAGGGACTGGTTTTTGGAGGCATCTATTCCCCTCTGTCTCCTATATATCGATATATAATAAAACTCTTGATGCTCACCTCACCCCTGTCTCAGAAATGGCTATTGCAGCAGGCATCTCCAATCCCCATTATTGCAGTAACAATTTCACTCAGCATAATATTTACAAGGTTCATCCATGTTGTAGCGTATATCAAGACTTCATTTCAGAAACCACGTATCTGATAAGGGTTTAACATCCAGAATACAAGGAACTTCTAAAATTTAACAACAAAAAGACAATCTAATTAGAAAATGGGCAAAGGACTTGAATACAAATTTTACCAAAGAAGAAATACAAATGGCCAATAAGCACATAAGAAGATGTTCAACATCATTAGTCATTTAGGGAAATGGAAATCAAAACCGTAATGAGATATCACTTCACAATCACTAGATGGCAATGATTAAACACACACACACACACACACACACACACACACACACACACACACACATACAGAGAGGAAACAACAGGTGTTGGTGAAAATATGGAGAAACTGCAATCCTCACCCATTGCTGATGGACTGTAAAATGGTACAGCTACTGTGGAAATCAGTTCGGCTATTCCTCAAAAAATTAACCACAGAATTTCCATATGACCCAGAAATTCCACTTCTAGGTATATACCCTAAATAATCGAAAGCAGGGAACAAATAGATGTATCTGCACCAATGTTGACTGGCTTTTAAAAAGGATATTACTGGACAATAATCTTGAAAGAATTTCAGGTTGTTTTCCTCTAGACATGGAAAAGAGGACCTGGAAAAGACCTAGGAATATACACTGGCCTGTGAATTGGGCTAAGCACAGAGACCAGGTTTATATATATATATTTACAAAACCTAGTCTAGAATATGTGCGTGTGTGTGTATATATATATTCTTTTCATTATTGCAATTTTTTTCTTATAGAGCACATGGCATATTTTCTTTATATATTAAACTTGCAGATGATTTCTGAGAGATCTCTGCTGTAAAATTTCTGTCAGCACACTTGTGGAAAATGTTTTTACTTTCCACTATATGGCAACATTTTAATGTGCACATGTGCAGCATTTTCATATTCTGTCATCTAATTTCCATTTTGCATGATAACAACATCATATTAGCATAAAAGAGACATTAAGAGAAAAATAACTTGAACTGCTTATGATTCCAAAATTGAAGAGATGCTATAAAAGCATTGCTGACTGGAAAACAGTTCTGTTATCTTCTTCAGGCAGGGTTGTGATGATGGCTTAATGGTTTATAAGTACTAGAGCTTTCTTCATCCAATGGGATCAGGCTGTGCTTCTTTTTTTCTTATCAGGATTCCCTGTGACTAGTTGCACAGCCTTCAGAAGGTGTTAGAAAGCTTTTAGTCCTATAGAAAGACTGCAGAAGACTTGTTAACTGTGGAGTAATTTATGTTGGCTGATAGAAGGAAGTTCCAGAAAAATCTGTTGCATCAACTCTTGAATCTATGCTGTAGATTCCCTGTATACTAACACATGCTCTCGAAGTACACTTTGTGTACATACATTTCTTTCTTTGCATTCTCAGAGCTGGACTATGGTATTGTCTTGCTCATGGGCTTCTCTCTTTGACACTGTAGGAGTCTCAGTCAATGCCTGAGTACTAATCTACTTGTGTGATGGTTAAGATTGTGTAGCAACTTGGCTGGGCCATAATTCTCAGTATTTTAATGTGATCACTCCCACGATTGAATATACTGTGAGTAGCCAATCAGATGAAAGGGAGTCTCCTTGGGGATGTGGCCCGCATCTGAATATAAGCAGATATTCTGGCTTTTTGCTCCTTCTGGATCCTGAAGCTGCCACCTGTCATCTCATCTCTGGTTCCTGGGACTTGAGCTGTAAATTTACCTGCTGATCTTGGGCTTGCCAGCCCCTGCAGCTACGAGAATCAGGAGAAACCTTGTGGTCTTGCCTGCCGATCTTGGAATTCGTCAACCTTCACAGCCTGTGAGCAGAAGCCCTATTCTCCATCCTGCCGATCTTGGGCTTTCCAGCTTCTGCAGCCACATGACTTGGGAGAGGCCTCTACCCTGATCCATGAACTTGGGGCCTTCCAGCCTCTACAATTGCATGAGCTGTTTCCTTGATATAAATCTCTCTCTATATATACATTTATACACTTTACTGGTTTTGTTTCTCTAGAGAACCCAGCCTAAGACAACTTGTTTAGCTTTGGTACTTTTTTTCTCATGAAAAAATATTTCCTAATGTATATCAAGAGGAATTGGAGGGAGGCAATGTTTTTCCTGAAGCTCTTTGAGTTTTGTAGTTGGTATATCTGCTGATAAGAAAAAATGCAAAGTAAAGCTCAGACCATCATTCCCCCTTGATACAACCAAATTCTCATGTAGTTTAGAACACTCTAAATCAGTTACTGACATTCCAGGATTGACAAAAGCAATGGGTATAAGAAGACTTGAAGTTCTGAAAAAATGAAATATTATGCAATTTCTCTGAGAAGTTTTCTTGATCCCTTATCTAATTGAGATGGACAGCTTGTAAATACTGATTCCTGCATCCCCTTCCTGGACTTCTGAATCAAATTCTTGTTTGTAGGGATCCGATATGGGGCACCCTAGGCAATCTTGTTAAGCACGCTAAATTTTGAGAAGACTGATTTAAGACTTGTGTCACATTGTAGCTGCTGTCAGAATCTCCTGGGGCAGTTAGGGGATCTAGGCATCTGTTTGGAATAGCAGAGCAGCTGGATAAGTTCTAATTCCTTGTTTCTCTCCCAGCTGCTGATCCCAGGCATGCTTGGTTGACCTTACTGAAAAAAGTCTTAATCATAGTCAATCACAGGGTCTGTGTATTATTTATTAGCATATGGGCCAATAACAGACTTCATAGTTTGATGATTCTTTGTATAATTTTGTTTTTATTTCATGTCAGTCTTTACCTATGTTCACAAACGCTCACTTATCTAGAAGTGAAACACCAAAAACAGAAGCAACCAGTTCAGAGATTACAGTCAGTTTATATACATTACTTTCAGTCTCAATCTGAAGTGAGACGCAACATTGGCAATGGGAGAATCAAATTCTCTACACAATGTGAGATAAAATACTTTATGTTTTTGTACCCAATAATATTTGCTATGCAGAAATTTACAGTTAATGGTGGTTTCTTATGAATATTGCCTCTTTAGCAAGACACTAACATACTTTGAATATACTTTCAAAATATGCTGCTAATCATCATTTAATGCAGTTTATCATATATCACATACTAAACTGCCTCTATCATTTAGTTAGCCAGACGCTTTTGTATTAAATCCTTTCGTCATCATTCTTGCTGCATTAAATCCAAGATTTCTTTATTTCATTGCAGGTAGCATGGATATTGTTTAATAAACACTGATCATTTAAATCTATATTCTTAGGACACCTGTAGATTTAAATGATAGGCTTTATACATTTTTTAAAATACAGCTTTTATGCAGAATAAATTTCCTATACTTATATAATATATGTTTAGAGTCTGACTCATCGATTTTAACCACTTTTTTTTTTTACATATGTGTTTCATGAATTTTTAATTTAGAAACTTTATTTTTGGAGATCGGTGTTGAATTATCTTGCATTATACAAAATAGAAGTAATTTCTGATGACTAACTTTTGAATATATAAAGTCAAACTGCAGCTTTATTAATATAATCTTTCAACATATATGAAAATTAAAGTTTTTCTTTGGAATGATGGGAGATCATTTCCTCACTTGCCAGTAGTTCTTTTATATATGAAATGAAGGCAAATGGGTTAGATTTTGTTTCTAAGGTGCTTTCCTGGACCTACATGCTCATATTTTGGCATTTCTCATAAACAGGTCTCCATGACATGCATTTAATTGTTTATGCATTCATTCATTCATTCAAAAAACACATCAAGGGAAGTCACTTTCTGCTGAGTATAATGTTGAGTAGTGAGGAGTGACAGAAAAAAAATGTTTAGCTTGTTGGGTTTGTGTATGTGTCTTTGTGTCTTTATATTCATTATCTAGCATGCATACGCATGTTTTATAATATATATTGTTAGTTCCTGAACTTTTAAATCTTTTTAAATTTTCAACCTCAAAACTCCTTTATTTCATAGCCTTTGGACTATCAATTTGATTTCTAGGATTCTTTTTTAAAGAAACAGAGAAAACACTCTAAGTATTTGAAGCAAAGGGAATTTAATGTAGTGTATTAGTTATAAAGGTGTTGGCAAGGTTGGAAGACCAAAAAAGAGAAAGAGGGGACTAGATGAGCAAAAGAAAGACAGGATGAGACCCAGGTACAAAAAGCTGCAGAAAACTCTGGCTAAGTCCAATAGCCTGTGTCTGTTGCTGTGTTGTTGGAGACATTGTCACAGCTGGTTCTACAGTTGCTAAAGTGACGCTGCTTTGTTCAAGGCTTCAACCACCAAAACTGCATTGCTTCAGGCTGCTGGAGTCTAGAATCAACGCATCCCCAGTGCACAACTTTCAGCACAGCAATAGCCAGCAACTGCCACACTGTTGGAGACTGGGAGCCAGAATCATGAATGGTCTCTCTTCCTTTCTCTTAAGATTTCCCACCAGCGCCCCCTATGAACCTAACAGGAAATTATCTGACAAAGGAACTCGGGAAATGTAGTTTCAGGCTTAACCCTCCAAAACAGCCTGTTTGAGGCTGAGAGATAACAGTTAAAAAGTGACACATAAATGTAGAAATTATTTCTATAATAAAAATTGTTTATGAGAACAAATAATTTAAACAAGAACATGCATTTTCAACATTAGGAAAATCATTAAACTAATTATGGTATCACCACACCATAGAATATAATTTAATCACAAAAAGCCAGTTGTTACAAGAAATTGCATTGACAAAGGGAAATGTAATTACAAGATATAATAATTACAGTGAAAAACAGGATTCTGAAGTGTATAAAAAAATCTAGTTACCTATCTACATAATCCAGAATGTACTACTCTATTAATTGTAGCTAACTTTACATAAAAAGAAAATGAATAAGCTGTGTTTTATTCTTTGTTGTTTATACTTTTCTTAGTTTTCCAGTATTTCCTGTAATGAGTATGTATTATATTTGAGTTAGAAAACTTGTCTCCCAAATTGCATTTAGCCAAACCCCTTTAAGACATTATGCTGTGTGTGCCACGATGGAGTTACTTTCATTTCCCTCTGTGAAAAGTAAATGAGTTATTCCAATTTTTGCATTACCAGTATTTGTCTTTTTCTTTCCCTTGACAATGAATGCACTTTAGAATAAATACCTAGAAAGGTGTTGTAAAGAAAAGCCCAGGAAGAAGACGTTACCAGGGCAAATTTATTTTATCATTGAGAAAATAATTTTATTTTAAAAAAGTGAGGGATCAGAAAAGGGGAAGAAAAGGTCAAAAGCAAGTTTTGGACAACCTCACTACCTAATTGAAATCCAAAACTAAGAAAACTGTTTGCAAGAATTGAAAAGCAAAAGTAAGAATTGACCAACTAGAGGTGGGGCCAAGGTGGCAGAGTAGTCAGATGGCTTCTTATATCCCTCTTACAACAAAGACCTGGAAAAACAAATGATTTGTTTGCATATGAATATCTAGGAGCCCTGAACAATGCAGTTGAGGAATTGGACTGAGTGGCGGAGGGAGAGGGAGACCATTCTGAAGAAGCGAGAAGTGCCACTCTGGACTCGGCTCCAGCTCTTCAGCCCCGACTGGCTCCAAGGTACCCAGTGAAGCAGGCAAACAGCCATGCAAGTGTGCTTGGGAGGCAGTTTCCACATCAAGAGAGATCTGGCAGCAGAGATTCTGCTTGGACACTCCGAACCAGTGAAAAGCAGCTGTCAAGTGGCTAAAGAAAAGTACTTGCATGTGGCCTTTCACGAGGATTTAAAAAAAAAAAAAGGCCATTTGGGAAAAACCTTTCTCCCTTTTACCTCCTCCCTCCATGCTCTGCACTGGTCTGGCTGGCTTCCAAAAAGTCTCTGAGTTCCCTGGGCTGGAGGTAGATCCCAAAAGGTGCCCTGACTCATTCTTCTAACATTGGAGAGGGAACAAATAAGCTACTGGATCCCCTAAACCAGGAACTCAGGGTTGGCACAACTCCTTTGCTAGGCACAGGCGTAAGGGGTGCACAGACTCTGAGTGCCTTCTGCCTCTGTATAGACTTGTGGGGACACATCTCAACAGCGTAAGCCCTCACTACCAAAATACAACAGGGTAAACATCTAAAGTCTAACTTCAACTGTTTCAGCTGTAAAGTGACAGACTTGTGACCCTTGACACAGCCCTGTCCTTTAAGAAGGCACCTTTACCAACCCACACCAGGGACTTGTAGACTGGTGGCTTCACCTATGCGACCTAGTCACCTGCTACAGGGGTCCAAGAATAATTGGTGCCCTTGAGTCTTTACAGCCAACAGAGTGGGATGCTCATAGTCTGGCTGTAAAACTCATCTACCTACTTTCCCTAGGGAATAAGGACACACTTTCCTTTCAGACTCTCAGGGGCAACTATCAGCCCCCTGCCTGGCTCAGCACATGACCCACTACTACAGCCAGATACCGGTATCTACACTAATCACCCAGGCCTCTCTAAGACTGTAGGTGAGAGCCTGCACCACATACTTGGTGACTGACTGCCTGGGCACCTGAGCTGAACCCATACAGCAAAATTTAATGGACTTCTTATGCACATACTTAGTTACAGAACTAACTACCTGGTGACAGGAAGTTAGAGCTTTAAAGGTGCCAATAATCAAACTAGCACATGAGCAGCCTATTGGGGTATATCAACACAAAACAAAACAAGAAGCTAGGACTCACTAAACAAATATAAAATAAAATTATAATAACTTATTGAGGGCTCAGAGACAACAGTCAATATCAAATAAAGAGACAGTCCATGATGGCTTCAGCAAGTTCCCAAAATAATCAAGAAATTCTCTGGAAGAAGAAAATTTCTTGGAATTCCCAGGGGAAGAATACAGATTAGTATACAGAACTCTTCTAGACATTAAAAAGGAAATTCTTCAAAATGTAGAGACATCAAAAAAACATACAGACAAAGTAGTAGCAGAACTTAAAAAAGTTATTCAAGAACATAATGACAAATTTAATAGGCTGCAAAAATCAATACAGAGAGCAATCAGAAATCCAGAAGATTAACAATGAAATTTCTGAATTAGACAACTCAATAGAAAGTCATAGAAGCAAAACCGAGTCAGTAGAAGTCAGAATTAGTGACATTGAAGATAAAGCTCTTGACACCAACTTATTTGAAGAAAAATCAGATAAAAGAATTAAAAAGAATGAAGAAACTTGAAGATTCATGTGGGACTCTATCAAGAGAAATAACCTACGAGTGATTGGAATACCAGAAAGGGGGGATAACAGAAAATACAGAGAAAATTGTTGAAGATTTGTTGACAGAAAACTTCCCTGATATCAGGAAGGATGAGAAGATATCTATCCAACGTGCTCAACAAACCCCACATAAGGTAGATCCCAAAAGATAGTCACAAGACATATTATAATGAAACTTGCTAAAACCAAAGATAAAGAGAGAATTTTAAGAGCAGCTAGGGATAAAAGAACAGTCATCTACAAAGGACAGTCAATTAGAATAACTTCGGACTACTCAACAGAAACCATGCAGGCAAGAAGGCAATGGGATGATATTTATAAAGCCTTGAGGAAAACAACTGCCAGCCAAGAATTATATATCCAGCAAAACTGTCTCTCAAATATGATGGTGAAATTAGGGCATTTACAAATAAACAGTAGTTTAGGGAATATGCAAAAACCAAATCAAAATTACAAGAAATACTAAAGGGAGTCCTACGATTAGATAATCAGTAACATCAGATAACAACGCAAGACTAGAACACAGGACAAAGCAACCAGATATTGAGTCAGATAAGGAAGTCGAAAACACATCAAAGCTAAAACATTGAAAATAGGGAAGCAGATATCAATAAGTAAAAAAAGAAACACTAAAACAAAAAAGAAGGACTTAAAAAAAACCAGACATTGATTTTTCATGTGGAGGAGAAGTCAAGGTGATATAAAGAAATAAAAGACTGGTATAAACTTAGAAAAATAAGGGTAAATATTAAGGCAACCACAAAGGAATCTAACAATCCTACAAATCAAAACAAAAAAAATAGAAAAACATAAAGACCCAGGAAACACAAAATCTACAACAATGAAAAACAAGTACATAAGGAAAAACGACTCAGCACAGAAAATTAAGGGGAACAAAGAAACTGTGAACAACACATGAAAAGAGACATCAGGATGACAGCATTAAACTCATACCTATCAATAATTATGCTGAATGTAAACGGACTTAATGCACCAAGAAAGAGACAGAGAGTTGCCGATTGGATAAAAAAGCATGATGCATCTATACGCTGCCTAGAAGAGATGCAACTTAGACTTAAAGACACAAACAGGCTAAAACTCAAAGGATGGAAAAAATATATCAAGTAAACAACACTCAGAAAAGAGAAGGAGTGGCAATATTAATCTCTGACAAAATAGACTTTAAAGTAAAATCCACCATAAAGGATAAGGAAGGGCACCATATAATGATTAAAGGATCAATGCATGGAGACATAACTATAATAAATATTTATGCAATCAATGACAGGGCTCCAAAATGCATAAAACAAACTCTAACAGCAAAGAAAAGAGAGATAGACTGCTCTACAATAGTAGTACGAGACTGAGACACACCACTTTCGGTGAAGGACAGAACATCCAGAAAGAAGCTCAGCAAAGACACAGAAGACCTAAATGCTACAATCAACCAACTTAATCTCATAGATGTATATTGAACACTCCACCGAACAGCAGCCAAGTATACTTTCTTTTCCAAAACACATAGAATATTCTCCAGAATAGATCACGTATTAGGCCATGAAGCAAGCCTTAACAAAATCCAAAACATCGAAATATTACAAAGCATCTTTTCTGACCATAAAACCATAAAATTGGAAATCAACAACATAAAAAGCAAGGATAAAAATCAAACACATGGAAACTGGACAACATCTTTCTTTAAAACTACTGGGTTATAGAAGAAATTAAGGATGGAATAAAGAAAATCATAGAATCAAACGAGAATGAAAACACATTCTACCAGAACCTTTGGGACTCAGCAAAAGCAGTGCTTAGAGGTTAGTTTATAGCAATAAATGCACATATCCAAAAAGAAGAAAGGACCATAATCAAAACATTAACCCTACAACTGGAACAGGTAGAAAGAGAGGAACAAAAGAAGCCCACAGGCGCCAGAAGGAAGGACATAATAAGAATTAGAGCAGAATTAAATGAAATAGAGACTAGAAAAACAATTGAAAGAGTTAACAAGTCCAAAAGCTGGTTTTTTGAAAAGATCAACAAAATTGATAAACCTTTGGTCAAACTGACAAAAGAAAAACAGGAGAGGAAGCAGATAACCCGTATAAGAAATGAGATGGGTGATATCACAACAGACCCAACTGAAATTAAAAGAATCATAACAGAATACTATGAAAAACTGTACTCTAACAAATTTGAAAACCTAGAGGAAACAGACAAACCTAGAAAAACTCACTACCTACCTAAATTAACACAAATAGAGGTAGAACAACTAAATAAACCCATAACAAAAGAAGTGATTGAAAAGGTTATTGAAAAACCCCCAACAACAACAAAAAAGCCCTGAAGAATTCTACCAAACTTTCAGAGAAGAGATAACACCACTTCTACTAAAGGTATTTCAAAGCATAGAAAAGGATGGAATACTCCCAAATTCATTCTATGAAGCCAGCATAACACTGATACCAAAACCAGGTAATGACACCATAAAAAAAGAAAATTACAGACCAATATCCCTTATGAATATTGACGCAAAACCCCTCAACAAAATTCTAGCCAATAGAATTCAGCAACATATCAAAAAAATAATTCACCATGACCAAGTGGGATTTACACCAGGTATGCAAAGATGGTTCAACATTAGAAAAACAATCAATGTAATCCATCACATAAATAAAAGACAAGAACCACATGATCTTATCAATCGATGCAGAAACGGCATTTGACAAAGTCCAACACCCATTCATGATAAAAACTCTTAATAAATAGGAACAGAAGGGAAATTCCTCACTATAATTAAGGGCATTTATACAAAGCCAACAGCCAACTTCATCCTAAATTGGGAGACTTTGAAAGCAATCCCCCTGAGAACGAGAACCAGACAAGGAAACTCTTTATCGCTACTCTTATTTAACATTGTGCTGGAGGTCCTAGCCAGGAAGCTATTAAGCTAGAAAAAGATATAAAGGGCATCCAAATTGGTAGGGAAGAAGTCACAGTATCTTTGTTTGCAGATGATATGATCTTATACACAGAAAACCCCAAAGAATCCGCAAGAAAACCACTGGAACTAATAGAAGATTCTGCAAAGTTTCAGGATACAAGATAAACATACAAAAATCAGCTGGATTCCTTTACAGCAACAAAGAGAACTTCGAAGAGGAAATTACCAAATCAATACCATTTACAATAGCCCCCAAGAAAATAAAATACTTAGGAATAAATCTAATGAGATTTGTAAAAGATCATCCAGAGAAAACTACAAGATACTACTGCAAGAAACTAAAAGAGACCTGCATAAGTGGAAAAATATATCTTGCTCATGGATAGGTAGACTCAACATAGTGAAAAGGTCAATTCTATCCAAAGCAATCTACAGATACAATGCACTCCTGATCCAAATTCCACCAGCACTTTTCAATGAGATGGAGAAACAAATCACCAACTTCATATGGAAAGGGAAGAGGCCCTGAATAAATAACGCATTACTCAAGAATAAGAACAAAGTGGCAGGGCTTACACTACCTGATTTAAGAGCTATTATATCACCACGGTAGTCAAAACAGCCTGGTACTGGTACAACAACAGATACATAGAGCAATGGAACAGAATTGAGAATCCAGATATAAGCTCATCCACTTATAAGCAGCTAATATTTGACAAATGCCCAAAGTCTGTTAGTTGGGGAAAAGACAGCCTCTTAACAAATCGTGCTGGCGTAACTGGCTATCCATATGCAAAAAACTGAAACAAGACCCATACCTCACACCAAGTACAAAAACTAACCCAAAATGGATCAAAGACTTAAATATAAAATTGAAAACAACGAAGATCATGGAAGAAAAAATAGGGACAATGCTAGGAGCCCTAATACATGGCATAAACACAATATGCACCATAAGTAACAATGCACAAGCACTAGAAGACAGACTAGATAAATGGGAGCTCCTAAAAATCAAACACTTATGCTTATCTAAAGACTTCACCAAAAGAGTCAAAATACGGCGTACAGAGTGGGAAAAAAATTTCACTACGACAAATCCGTTCAGCGTTTAATCTCTGAAATCTACAAGATACTGCAAAACTTCAACAACAAAAAGACAAATAACCCAATTAAAAAATGGGCAAAGGATATGAACAGACACTTCATGAAAGAAGATATTCAGGTGCCTAACAGACACATGAAGAAATGCTCATGATCATTAGCCATTAGATAAATGCAGATCAAAAGTACAATAAGATATCATCTCACCCCAACAAGACTAGCCTCAATCCAGAAAACACAAAATTGTAAATGTTGGAGAGGTTGTGGAGAGACCGGAACACTTATACACTGTTGGTGGGAATGTAAAATGGTACAACCACTTTGGAAATCGATTTGGGGCTTCCTTAAAAAACTAGAAATAGAAGTACCATGCGATCCAGCTATCATGCTCCTTGGAATATATCCTAGAGAAATAAGAACCATCACAGGAATAGATATATGCACACCCATGTTCATTGCAGCACTGTTCACAATAGCAAAAAGATGGAAACAACGTAGGTGCCCATCAATGGACGAATGGATAAACAAACTATGGTATATCCACACAATGGAATATTATGCAAAGATAAAGAACAACAATGAAGCCGTGAAAGATCGTATAACATGGTGGAAGCTAGAACTTATTATGCTGAGTGAATTTAGTCAGTCATAGAAGGACAAATATCGTATAAGACCACTATTATAAGAACTCAAGAAAATATCTAAACACAGAAGAAAACATTCTTTGATGGTTACGAGGGTGGGGAGGGAGGGTGGGGGTCATTCACTAACTAGATAGTTAAGAATCATCTTAGGCGAAGGGAAGGACAGCACACACTACAGGCGAAGTCAGCACAACTGAACTAAACCAAAGCTAAGAAGTTTCCTGAATATAATCAAATACTTTGAGAGATAGAATAGCAGTAATGGGGTGTCTGGGGACCATGCTTTCAGGGGACATCTAGGTCAATTGGCATAACAAAGCTTATCAAGAAAATGTTCTGCATCCTACTTTGGTGAGTGGCATCTGGGGTCTTAAAAGCATGGAAGCGGCCATCTAAGATGCAGCAATTGGTCCCAACCACCTGGAGTAAAAGAGAGCGAGGAACACCAAAGACAGAAGGAAAATATTAGCTCAAGAGACAGAAAGGGCCACATAAACCAGAAACTTCATCAGCCTGAGACCAGAAGAACTAGATGGTGCCTGGCTACCACCAATGACCTTGCTGAGAGGGAACACAACAGAGAGTCCCTGATGGAGCAGTGGAAACATGGGGTGTCAAACTCAAATTCTAGTAAGAAGACCAGACTTAATGGTCTGGCTGAGACTGGAGGTACCCGAGAAAGCATGGCCTCTGGACTTTATCAGCCCAGAACTGAAACAATTTCCAAGGCCAACTCTTCCCACAAGGATTGGACTGGACTGTGGGACAGAAAGTGATGCTAGTGAAGAATGTGCTTCTTAGTCAGGTAGACACAAGAGACCAAATGGGCAGCTTCTGTCCAGAGGTGAGCTAGGAAGGCATAGAGTGTTAGGAGTTGGATGAATGGACATGGGGAATCAGGGGCAGAAAGGAGGAGTGTGCAGTTGCAGAATGGTGTGAGCAATTAGGGTCACTTAACAATGTATGTATAAAATTTTGTATGGGAGACTAACTTGAAATGTGAACTTCATTTAACTACAATAACTAAAAAAAAAGAATTGACCAACTGTATTTTGGGGAAAGATTGAAGGAAAGCAATCAGAAGGTTGAGAGTGGAAAATTTAAATAGGAGTGTATAGAAATATTCATAAAACTTAGTGTGCCCAACAGATGCCAAAGTCTCTTCCCTAAAGGAATGTGCATTATTTTATAATGGAAATAGTTGTTAAACATAGAATAATACAAAGCACATTGTTTGGGACAGCCTCTACACATTATGAGAGGTTCAGAAAGAAAGCTGTTTTGGGTCAGAAGTGTCAAAACAAGTTTTATGAAAAGAGAAAGCAGCTACATGATAGGAAGACTTTAGACAGTTAATTATTGTAATAATGAAAAATAATAAATGATACTACAAGTAAGCTGGTACAATGGTTAAGTGCTTGGCTGGTAACTGAAAAGTTGGCTGTTGGAACCCACCAGCAACTCAGCGGAAGAAAAGAGGTGGCAACCTGCTCCTGTAAAGATTACAGCCGAGGAAACCCTATGGGGCAGTTGTACTCCATCCTACAGGGTCACTGTGAGTCAGAATTGACTTGATGGCATACAGTATTAAGGTTCCTGGGTGATACAAATGGTTTGTGCTCTACTACTAACAAACATCATAGAGGCCTATGAGACAGAGTATAACCAGCCCATAGGATTTTCTAGGCTGCAGTATTTCTGGGAGTAGACTACCAGGTCTTTTCTTCCATGGAACGGCTGAGGAGTTTGAACCACAGACTTTTAGTCTAGCAGCAGAGGGCTTAATAGTTGAGGCGAAATCAATTGGAGGGCACCTAACACACACAACACACTAACATAAAGGTTGACAGTTGGAACTCACTCAGTGGCACCACAGAAAAAAGGTCTGGTGATCTGTTTCTGTAAAAATAATGGCCAAGAAAATCCTATGGTTCTACTGTGTAACACATGTGGTTGCCATGAGTCAGAATCCACCCCACTGCAACTGATTTGGTTTTATTTTTTAATGATAGTTATCTGTGAGGGATATCATTGCTGATGTTAGATAGATCTTAGTCAAAAGCATAGAATAGCAGAAAGATGTTTACCCGTGTTTTATAGAATACCCAAAGGTATTTGACCATGTAGATTGTAACAAATTATGGATAACATTGTGAAGAATTGGAATTTCAGAATATGTATTGTGCACATGTCCAAAGTAAGCAAGAAAACTTGGAAATTATGCTCACATAGAACCTGTACATGGATCAAGACGGAGTCATTCAAATAGAACAAAGGGATACTGCATGGTTTAAAATTAGAAAAGGTGTGTGTTGGGTTTGTATTTTTTCAACTTACTTATTCAATCTGTATGGTGAACAAATAATCCAAAAATCTGGCCTATATGAAGAAATGGAATCATAATTGGAGGGAGACTCATTAACAACCTGAGATATGCGGTTGACACAACCTTCTTTGCCAAAAGTGAAGACAACTTGAAGCACATACTAATGAAGATAAAAGACTACAGTCTTCAGTATGGATTACACCTGCCTGAATATGGAAAAAAAAGAAAATCCTTACAACTGGACCAATAAATAACATCATGATAAATGAGGGAAAAAAAATTGAAGTTGTGAAGGATTTCATTCTAGCTGGATCAACAATCAATGCCCGTGGAAGCAGCAGTCAAGAAATCAAACAATATATTGCAATGTGAAAATCTGCTACAAAAGACTTCTTTAAAGTTTTAAAAAGCCAAAATGTCATTTTGATGAGTAAGGTGTTCCTGACCCAAGTTATGGTATTTTCAACTGTGTCATATTCAAGAAAAAGCTGGACTATGATAAAGGAAGATCAAAGAAAAATGGATACATTGGAATTTTGGTATTGGCAAAGAATTTTGAATATACCTGGACTGACAGAAGAATGAACAAATCTGTCTTGGAGGAAGTACAGCCAGAATGCTCCTTAGAAGCAAGGATGCTGAGACTTTGTCTTTCTTACTTTGGACTTGTCATCTGGAGGGACCAATCACTGGAGAAGACATCGTGCTTGGTAAAATAGAGGGTCAGCAAAAAAGAAGGCAGCACTCAACGAAATGGATTGACCTAATGGCTGCAACAATGGGCTTAAATATAGCAATTATTGTTAGGATGGCAAAGGACTGGGCAGTGTTTCGTTCTGTTATACATAAGATTGTTATAAATTGGAGCTGACTCAAAGGCACCTAACAACAACGAGTGTGTGCTTAGTATGTCATGTTTAGTTATCATATCAACTTTATGACATAGGTATTATTATTGCTTCAATTTAATTAGTGAGGAAACAGACAAAAACAAGTGAAATAACTTGCTCCAGTTCATGGAACTAGTTAGCAGTGGGTCTAGGATTGGGACTCAGACACTTGCACTGTAGAGATATTCTATTACCACCATACTGCCCTGCAGTTGGTTTAGCAGTGTGCAGGAGGTACGGAGATGTTGCCTAAAGGATAGAGTACAACATTAGTTATGTGTTAACTCAGTCACATTTTATCAACCGAATCATTTAATCACGTCTTATCAATTACGAGAGGTAAATTATACTCTGAAGGACAAACTGATCAATTTTAACTACCTGTGATTCCTCAGTGATTAATTCAATGCATGATTGACATTTTACTTTCTGTACTGTGTTAGTGTCTTAGTAATTTAGTGCTGCTATAACAGAAATACCACAAGTGGGTGGCCTTAACAAACAGAAATTTATTCTCTCACAGTTTAGGAAGCTAGAAGTCTGAATTCAGGGTGCCATCTCCAGGGGAAGTCTTTCTCTCTCTGTCAGCTATGGAGGAAGGTCTTTGTCATCAATCTTTCCCAGGTCTAGGAGCTTCTCATTGCAGGAACCCTAGGTCCACAGGGCATGCTCTGCTCCTGGCTTTCTTGGTGTAATGCCATCCTTCTCCTCTGCTGTATTCTCTCTTTTATGTCGCAAAAGAGAATCACTCAAGATAAAACCTAATCCTGTGGATTGAGTCCTGACTCATTAACATAACTGCCTCAATTCTGCCTCATTAACATCATAGAAGTTAGGATTTACAACAGGTAGGATAATCATATCAGATCACAAAATTGTGGACAACCACACAATACTGGGAATCATGGCCTAGCCAAGTTGACACTCATTTTTGGGAGATATAATTCAATCCAAAATATTCCACCCTTTGGTCCCCTAAAATTCATGTCCTTGCCACAAGTAAAACACATTCACCCCTTAATATCATCCCAAAAGTCTTAAA
This sequence comes from Dugong dugon, assembly GCA_030035585.1. Taxonomy (NCBI): domain Eukaryota; kingdom Metazoa; phylum Chordata; class Mammalia; order Sirenia; family Dugongidae; genus Dugong; species Dugong dugon. Next base: position 47,058,311 of record CM057480.1, on the reverse strand, counting down.
TCAATTCCAAGTCCAAATTCTATCCTGGGGCAAACTCTTCTTCATACAAGTTATCTACTTCCAATGTACAGGGTTCGAATAGGCATCTGCCCTGCTCAGGCAAGTTTTTCAAAGCTCTTTAGCTCTACTAATAAGTGCCTGGAGGCACCCTATTCCACCAGTAATCCTTGGCACAAATGTACTCAGCTCTCTCACTGCATGGGTCAGCTCCCATGCCATCTGATGCCAGTTTCTTGGCTCTGCTGCTGCCATTTCTCTGTAGCTGCTTCTTGTCATCTCCACTTGTCTCTGAGCCCTCATCAGAATTGTCTTTGATGTTCATAATTCCACCAACAGTGTCTTCAAGGCAATCTAGGCTTTTACTATTAGGCACTTGAAAACTATTCCAATCTCTACCAATTACTCAATTCCAAAAGTGCTTCCACATGGTAGGTATCTATTAGAGCTGCACTCCACTCCCGGTAACAAATTCTGTCTCAGTTATCTAGTGTTGCTATAACAGAAATACCACAAGGGGATGTCTTTAACAAAGATAAATTTATTCTCTCCCTTAGCTTTGGGGGAAAGTTCTTGTCATCAAACTTCATCTGGTCTAGGAGCTTCTCATCACAGGAACTCATGGCCCAAAAGATATATTCCACTTCTGGCTCATCTTTCTTGGAGGTGATGAGATACCTCTCTTCTATACATGATTCTCTCTTTTATATCTCAGAAGATACAATCTAATCCTGTAGATTGAGTCCTGCATCATTAACATAACTATCTCTAATTCTATCTCTTTTACATCACTGTTGTTGTTGTTAGGTGCCTTTGAGTTGGTTCCGACTCATAGTGATCCTATGTACACCACAAGGAAATGCTGCCCTGTCCTATGCCATCCTCACAATCATAGTTATGCTTGAGCCCATTGTTGCAACCACTGTGTCAATCCATCTCCTTGAGGGTCTTCCTCTTTTTCACTGACCCTCTACTTTACCAAGCATGATGTCTTGCTCCAGAGGCTAGTCCCTCCTGATGACACTTTCAAAGTATGTGAGACGAAGTTTTGCCATCCTGCAGTGCTTCTAAGGGGCATTCTGGCTGCACTTCTTCCAAGACAGATTTGTTCATTCTTCTGGCAGTCCATTGTATATTCAATATTCTTCGCCAACACCATAATTTAAGGGCATCAATTCTTCTTCTGTTTTCCTTAGTCATTGCCAGCATGCGAATGCACATGAGGCAATTGAAAATATCATGGCTTGGGTCAGGCACATCTTAGTCCTTAAAGTGACATCTTTGCTTTTCAACACTTAAATGAAGTCTTTTGCAGCAGATTGCCCAATGTAACCAATCCTTTAATTTCCTGATCTCTGCTCCCATGGGCATTGATTATATTCCAAGTAAAACAAAATTCTTTAAACTTCAATCCTTTCTCCGTTTATCATGATGTTGCTTATTTGTCCAGTTGTGAGAATTTTTGTTTTCCTTATATTGAGGTGTAATTCACACTTGAGGCTGTAGTCTTTGATGTTCATTAGTAAGTGCTTCAAGTTCTTTTTGCTTTCTGTAAGCAAGGTTGTGTCATCTGCATATTATAGTTTGCTAACGAGTCTTCCTCCAATCCTGATGCTGTGTTCGTCATATACTACAACTTCTTGAATTATTTGCTCCACATACAGATTGAATAAGTATGGTGAAAGGATACAACTCTGACACACATCTTTCCTGATTTTAAACCATTCTGTATCCCCTTGTTCTGTTTGAATGACTGCATCTTGGTCTATGTACAAGTTCCTACTGAGCACAATTAAGTGTTCTGGAATTCCCATTCTTCACAATATTATCAATAATTTGTTATGATCCACACAGTTAAATGCCTTTGCATAGCCAATAAAATGTAGGTAAACAGCTTTCTGGTATTGTCTGCTTCCAGCCAAGATCAATCTGACATCAGCAACTATATCCCTTGTTCCACATCCTCTTCTGAATCCAACTTGAACTTATGAAAGTCCCTTGCTGATGTACTGCTACAACAGCTTTTGAATAATCTTCAACAAAATTTTACGAGGGTGTAATATTAATGATATTGTTCGATAATTTCTGCATTCTGTTAGATAATCTTTATTTGGAATGAGCACAAATATAGATCTCTTCCAGTCAGCTGGCCAGACAGCTGTCTTCCAAATTTCTTTACATAGATGAGAGAGCACCTCCAGCACTGCAACTGTTTGTTGAAACATCTCATTGGTATTCACTCAATTCCTGAAGACTTGTTTTTGTCATGTCCTACAATGCAGCTTGGGCTTCTTCCTTAAGTACCATTAGTTCTTGATCATATGCTACCCCCTGAAATGATTGAACATCTACCAATTATTTTTGGTACAATGACTCTGTGTAGTCCTTCATCTTCTTTTGATGCTTCCTGTGTTGTTAAATATTTTCCCTGTAGAATCCTTAAATACTGCAATTCAAGGCTTTTTCTTCAGTTCTTTCAGCTTGAGAAATGCTGAGCTTTTTCTTCCCTTTTGATTTTTCTCACTCTAGGTCTTTGCACTTTTCATTATACTTTACTTCTCGAGTCACCCTTTGATGTCTTCTGTTCAGCTCTTTTATTTCATCATGACTTCCTAACACTTTAGCCACTCTACGTTCAAGAGCAAATTTCAGAGTCTCTTCTGACATCCATTTTGATCTTTTCTTTCTTTCCTGTTGTTGTAATTATCTCTTGCTTTCTTCATGAATGATACCCTTGACGTCATTCCACAACTTGTCTGGTCTTTGGCCATTAGCGTTCAATGCATCAAATCTATTCTTGAAGTGGTCTCTAAATTCAGGTAGGATACCCTCAAGGTTGTATTTTTGCTCTCGTGGACTTGTTCTAATTTTCTTCAGCTTCAATTAGAACTTGCATATAAGCAATTGATGGTCTGGTCTGCAGTCGGTCCTTGGCCTTGTTCTGACTGATGATATTGAACTTTCCCATTGTCTCTTTTCAAAAATGTAGTCAATTTTATTCCCTTGTATTCCATCCGGTGAGATCCACGTGTATGGTCACCATTTACATTGTTGAAAAAAGATATTTGTAATGAAGAAACTATTGGTCTTGCAAAATTGTATCATGCAGTTTAAGGAGTCTGTTCTAGCACCAAGACCGTATTTTCCAACTACCGATCCTTCTTTGTTCCAACTTTCCTGTTCCAATCACCAGTAATTATCAATGCATCTTGATGGCATGTTTGATCAATTTCAAACTGCAGAAGTTGGTAAAAATCTTCAATCTCCTCGTCTTTGGCATTAGTGGTTGGTAAGTAAATTTGAATAATAGCGGTTTTAACTGGTCTTCCTTGTAGGCGTATGGATATTATCCTATCACTGACAGCATTGTGCTTCAGGATAGATTTTGAAAGGTTCTTTTTGATGATTAGTACAATGCCATTCCTCTTCAATTTGTCATTCCTGGCATAGTTGACCATATGATTGCGTGATGTGAAACTACAAATATCAATTAATTTCAGCTCACTAACGCCTAGGATATCGATATTTATGTGGTCCATTTCATTTATGGTGACTTCCAATTTTCCTAGTTTCATACTTGGTAAATTCCATGTTCAACTCTACTTTGAGGAAGTGACTCTTTCCCAGTCGTATTTTGAGTGCCTTCCAATCTGAAGGGCTCATCTTCAAGCACTATATCAGTCAGTGTTTCACTGCTATTCATAAGGTTTTCACTGGTCAATTTTTTCAGAAGTAGACCTCCAGGCCCTTCTGCCTAGTATGCCTTAGTCATGAAGCTTCACTGAAACCTGTCCACCATGGGTGACCCTGATGGTATTTGAAATACTTTAAGCATAGCTTCCAAAATCACAGAAACACACAAGCCACCGAAGTATGACAAATTGACAGATGCGTGGGGAATTAACATCATAGAGATTAGGATTTACAACACATACGAAAGTCACCTCAATCAGAAAATGGTGTACAACCACACAATACTGGGAATCATAGCCTTGCCAAGGTGACACAAATTTTTGAGGGGACACAATTCAATCTGTAACATTTGGTCATTTCTCACTGACATTTTTGAAGAGGAAATAAGCTCCTCCTATATTCCATTGCCTAGATTCCACTGAGTCAAAAATCTGCAATCTGGGCAAAATGGCGCTCTAGGCAGAAGCACCACGCTGTCCCTCCACAGCAAAGATCCGAAAAACTAAGCTGAACAGAGAATACAACAATCCTGAAACCCTAAAACATCAAATGAAGAGATAAAGAACTCAGCCAAGCACCAAATGGAGTGAGAAAACTGACAGAGAACGGAGAGCAAGGAGAGATTCATCCAGAGGTCCCCTACCAGCTAACGCACTGTAGATCCGCCATCTTGGACTCCTATCAGAGACCATCAAACGGGATACGAGAAAGCAGCCTCACGGAGGAGCTTCCAGAGGGAGACAAAACAACCGGTAACTTGTGATATATGCTTTCCCACCCCCCACCCTTCTTCACCTCCACTTGGACTCCTCTGCTTCACGTGGCCACAATCCCTTGTCCAGGAAACACCGGCTGCTTGGATTCCACACACCTGAACAAGCCGGCTCTCTGAGTGCCATTTGTTGGCTGCTGGTGTTGCTTTTTTTCTGCTTCTTTTGATTTCTTCCTTACTTCTCACCATCTCCCCCTCCTTTCACTCAAATACCTGGCTCCATGCGCCATCTTTGCTTCTTCCTGAGGGGCTGTGGAGCTCCATTCGAGTGTGGAGCTGCTTCCCGGTCTGGGCTGCTGTGCAGGTGGGATCCCGGGGATTTGTTCATTTGTTTGCTTTGAATTGTTTGTTTGTTTTTTTTTTTTCCTTTTCTTGAGTTGGGAGCCCTTCTAGCCAGGCGGTGCAGTGTGGCAAGGAGACTTCCCCCAAGGCTTGCACAGATGTGCAAAGGGATCCCTGAGGGCATTTCTTTTTTGTTGTTTTTTTTATTTTTTGTTTTTTTTGGGGGCTTTTCTTGTTCTTTTTTTTTTCTTAATTTGTTTTATTTTATTTTCCGTCTTTTTCCCTTTTTGTCTTTCTTCATTGATCAGTTTCTCATCTCTCTGTATCTTCCTTCTCTTTCTGTTCCCTGAATACCTGGCGTTGTATATCTCTATGCCTTCTAGCCAGGCTGTACTGCAACAGCTGAGAACAACTTCCCCAGACCTCATAGCTGCACCAGGGGAACCCTGGGAACTTTGTGGTTTTTTTAACCTTTCCGATTTTTATTTATTCATTGTTTTCTTTTCTCTTCTTCCTCTTCCCCTTTCTGTTTTTCTCTGTTTCATAGTCTCTCATCTCTCCACTCTAACGGCAAGCTCCCCTAGCATTCTTTTTCGTTTGTTTCTATGTTTTTGGCTCCTCTTGCTCTCTCCTCTCTTCCATATCATCTTAGCTCCACATATAACAATCTCTCTGCTGCATCCTGCCTACCTGCACTGTGTGCTTGACATCACACCACGAAGCAGCACAGGCATGGCCTACTGGAACCTGTCCTGCACTGATTACTGACCCGCCATGGTGGTTGCAGTAAGTGACACAAACAACCCATGCCAGTAACTCCTTTTCAGCTAAACCTGCCCTACCTTACCATATCTGAGTGACATACCCTGCCAATTGGAGAAGGAGGCAAAAAGTATTGTGCCCACAGACGAGCAAACAACAAAGAACACACAGTCTGCCTGCTCAGACACACTCAAATAAAAAAAAAAAAAAAAAGGGATGAAACAAGAAAATCTACAATCAATAAACGAGAAAAATAACTACTGAATGCCTGGTAGACAGCAGACAATATCAAAACATTTACAAAAACAGGACAGAATGGTTCTGGTAGGCATACAAAATAAAACACCAGATGACTCTCCAGTGGAAGAAAATGCACTAGAACTACCTGATAGGGAATTCAAATCCCTAATACTCAGAATTTTCCAAAGGCTGAGGCAAAAATCTGACAAACGTGAGGAAAAAATAGACAAATTCATGGAAAATACAGACAAAAAATTTGAAGAATTCAGGAAAATAATGCAGGAACAAAATGCCAAAATAAAATCACAACTAGAAATTATACAAAGACAACAATTAGAAATCAAAATGATAAACAACAAGATTTCAGAAATGGACAGTGTCATAGAACGGCTGAAAAGCAGATTAGAAACAGTGGAAGACACAATCAGTGCAAATGAAGACAAACACTTGAATACAACTCTGTTTCAGAAAAACTCCAAAAAAAGAACAAAGAAAAATGAAGAGACCCTGAGACTTATGTGGGATACAATCAAAAGTAAAAATTTGCAAGTAATTGGAATTCCAGAACAGGAGGAGAAAACAGAAAACACAGAGAGGATCACTGAAGAACTGCTGACTGAAAACTTCCCCAGTATCATGAAAGATGAAAAGCTGGCCATCCAAGAAGCTCAACGAACCCCATATAGGAGAGACCCCAAAAGAAAATCACCAAGCCATATCATAATCACACTCGTCAAAACAAAAGACAGACAAAGAATCTTGAGAGCAGCTCGTGCAAAACAAAAGTCACATATAGAGGAGAAACAATAAGACTAAGCTCAGATTATTTGGCGGAAACCATGCAGACAAGAATGCAATGGGATAACATATATAAAATCTTAAAAGAAAAAAATTGCCAGCCAGGAATAATATATCCTGCAAAACTCTCATTCAAATTTGATGGTGAAATTAGGTCATTTCCAAATAAACAGAAATTAAGGGAATATGTAAAAATCAAACAAAACTTACAAGAATTATTAAAAGGAGTTCTTCGATCTGAAAACAAACAGCTTCAGCTCACAGGAAGAATCTAGGACACAGGATCATACCAGCCAGATACCAATCTAGGAAATGAACTCTCTAGGACTTTCCAAAACCAAAAGAAATACAACAGGGAATTACAGCAGTTAATCAGTAAATGACAACAACATCAAAACAATAAAAGAGGGAATAAACTGCATAGGCGTAGAACCTTCAAATGGAGAAGAAGGCAAGGTGATACCAAGTAATGGTAGACTGCTTCAAACTTAGAAAGATAAGGATAAAATTCATGGTAACCACAAAGAATGTTAACAAACATACTCATAAAAAAAGAGGAAAAACATGAAGTCTCATCAAAAACAAAACTTACAAAAACAAAAGAAATGAAAAAAATGCACAAACAAAAGAAACTCAGCACAAAAGAGTAAGAACAAAGAAAACTTCAGCACCACAAAAAAAAAAAAGCATTACAAAATGACAGCAACAAACTCACATCTATCAATAATTACTCTGAAAGTAAATGGACTCAATGCACCCATAAAGAGATGGAGAGTGACAGAATGGATAAGAAAACAGGATCCATCAATATTCTGTCGACAAGAGACACACCTTAGAAACAAAGATGTGAATTTATTAAAAGTCAAAGGTTGGAAAAAAGTATATCAAGCTAACAACTACCAAAAAAGAGCAGGAGTGGCAATTCTAATCTCAGATAAAATAGACTTTAAAACGAAATCTACCATAAAAGACAAAGAAGGACACTATATAATGATTAAGGGGAGGATCCATCATGAAGACATAACCATAATAAACATCTATGCACCTAATGACAGGGCTCCAAAATACATAAAACAAACTCTAACAACACTGAAAAGAGAAATTGAGAGTTGCACAATAATAGTAAGTAGGAGACTTCAACACACCACTCTCAGTAAAGGTCAGAACAACTAAGAAGAAACTCAGCAAAAATACAGAAGACCTAAAGGGCACAATCAGCCAACTTGACCTCAGAGACATATGTAGAACACTCCAACTGCTGCAAAGTACACATTCTTTTCCAATGCATATGGAAGGTTCTCCAGAATAGACCACATCTTAGGCCACAGAGCAATCCTCAACAACATCCAAAATGCTGAGATAATTCAAAGTATCTTCTCTGACCACAATGCCATCAAGGTAGAAATTAACACTAGAAAGAGCAAGGGAAAAAAATCAAACACATGGAAACTGAACAATAATCTGCTTACACATCAATGGGTAATAGAAGAAATCAGAGATGGAATTAAAAAATTCCTAGAATCAAATGAGAATGAAAACACATCATACCAAAGCCTTTGGGACACAGCAAAGGCAGTCCTCAGAGGACAATTTATAGCAATAGGTGCATATATCAAAAAAGAAGAAAGGGACAAAATCAAAACATTAACTACAGAACTCAAACAAATAGAAAAAAACAGCAAAAAAAGCCCACAAAGGTTGCAGCGGCGGTGAATGTTGGGGCGGCGAAGACAATAACCAAACACAACTCTTACAGAGAAGTGGGGCCAGGAGGGTCACTCTGAGGAGTCAACCCCGGCTTCAGTCCCAGGAGTTTATTTATAGTCAATACAGCAAGCAGTGAAGCAAATAACAGAACAATGGGCTTTGGGTGTGGGAAAGGGAGAAGGAATTCAGGTAAACAAGCCAATCAGTAAATGGACAATAGGTTTGGGAAAACAAGTCATGACAAGTCTCAACATGTTGGGGACAAGCCTCAACATGCTGTGCAGCATACAGGCTTGTGGGGGCTGCAGTTGTCAATAGTGCAACCACCGGAAGAAAGGAAATAGTAAAGATCAGAGCAGAAATAAATGAAATAGAGAACAGAAAAACAGTAGAAAGAATCAACAAAACCAAAAGTTGGTTCTTTGAAAGAATCAACAAAATCGACAAACCACTGGCCAGAATGACAAAAGAAAAAGAGGAGAGGATACAAATAACCCAAATAAGAAATGAAATGGGGGACGTTACAACAGACCCAACTGAAATAAAAAGGATTAAAACAGAATGTTATAAAAAACTACACTCCAACAAATTTGAAAACCTAGAGGAAATGGATAAATTTCTAGAAACACACGGCCTACCCAACCTACAACAAAGTGATGTTGAAAATCTTAACAGACCCATAACAAGAGAAGAGATGGAAAAGGTAATAAAAAACTCCCAACCAAAAAAAAAACCCTGGCCCAGATGGCTTAACTGGAAAATTCTACAACACATTTACAGAAGAGCTTGTACCAGTACTATTCAAGCTATTTCAGAGCATAGAAGAGGAAGCAACACTTCCAAATTCATTCTAAGAAGCCATCATAATGCTGATACCAAAACCAGGCAAAAACATCACAAACAAAGAAAATTACAGACCAATATCTCTCATGAATAGAGATGCAAAAATTCTTAAAAAATTCTAGCCAATAGAATTCAGCATCATATCAAAAAATTAATACACAATGACCAAGTAAGATTCATACCAGGTATGCAAGGATGGTTCAACATTAGAAAATCAATCAACGTAATCCACCACATAAATAAAAGGAAAGAAAAAAATCACATGACCATCTCAATTGACACAGAAAAGGCATTTGACAAAGTCCAACACCCATTCCTGATAAAAACTCCCAATAAAATAGGTATAGAAGCAAAATTTCTCAACATAATAAAGGGCATCTATGCAAAACCAACGGCCAACATTATTCTTAATGGAGAGAGGCTGAAAACATTCCCCTTGAGAACAGGAAGAAGACAAGGATGCCCTTTATCACCACTCCTATTTAACATTGTGCTGGAAGTTCTAGCTAGATCAATAAGGCAAGAAAAATAAATCAAGGGCATCCAAATTGGTAATGAAGAAGTTAAACTGTCCCTATTTGCAGATAATATGATACTATACATAGAAAACCCTAAAGACTCAATGAGAAATCTACTGGAACTAATAAAAGATTCAGCAGAGTAGCAGGACACAAGATAAACTTTCAAAAATCAGTTGGATTCCTATACACCAATAAGGAGAACGATAAAAAGGAAATCAGGAAAATAATATCGTTTTCAATAGCCCCTAAAAAGATAAAATACTTAGGAATAAATCTGACCAGGGATGTAAAAGACCTATACAAAGAAAATTACAAAACACTACTGCATGAAACCCAAAGAGATCTACATAAATGGAAAAACATACCATGCTCATGGATAGGCAGACCCAATATTGTGAAAATGACCATTCTACCCAAAGCAATATACAAATACAATGCAATCCCTATCCAAATACCAACAACATTCTTCAAAGAGATGGAAAAAGTAATCATTAACTTTATAAGGAAAGGGAAGAAGCCCCAAATATGTTAAACACTACTGAAGAAGAAGAATAAAGTTTTAGTACTCACACTACCCGAGTTCAGAACCTACTATACAGCTACAGTAATCAAAACAGCCTGGTACTGGTACAATGACAGATACATTGACCAATGGAACAGAATTGAGAACCCAGATGTAAATCCATCCACCTATGGTCACCTTATCTTCGACAAGGGTTCAAAGTCCATCAAATGGGGAAAAGACAGTCTTTTTAACAAATGGTGCTGGCAAAACTGGATATCCATCTGCAAAAAAATGAAACAGGACCCATACCTCATGCCGTACACAAAAACTTCTTCAAAATGGATCAAAGACTTGAATATAAAGCCTAAAACTGCAGAGTTCATAGAAGAAAAAACAGGACCAACACTACAGGCCTTAATACACAGCATTAACAGGATACAAACCATAACCATCAATGCAGAAACCCCAATAGATAAGCTAGATAACTGGGATCTTCTAAAAATCAAATACCTATGCTCTTCAAAAGACTTTGTCAAAATAGTAAAAAAGGAACCTACAGACAGGGAAAAAATTTTTGGACAGTACAAATCAGACAAAGGTCTAATCTCTATAATCCAGAAGAAAATCCAACACCTCTACAACAAAAAGACAAATAATCCTATTAAAAAACGGGCAAAGGAAATGAACAGACACTTCACCAAAGAAGACATTCAAATGGCCAACAGACACATGAGGAAATGCTTGTGATCACTAGCCATTAGAGAAATGCAAATTAAAACCACAATGAGATGCCATCTCACCCTGGCATTACTGGCACGAATCAAAAACACTGGAAATAAGAAATTTTGGAGGGACTGCGGGGAGATCGGAACTCTTATGCACTGCTGGTGGGAATGCAAAATGATACAACCATCTTGGAAAATGATATGGTCCTTCCTCAGAAAACTAGAAATAGACATACCATTCGATCCAGCAATTCCATTCCCAGGAATTTATCCTAGAGAAATGAGTTGTCACTGGAATAGACATATGCACACCTATGTTCATGACAGCATTGTTCACAATAGCAAAATGATGGAAACAGCCTAGATGCCCATCAACAGATGAATGGATAAATAAACTAAGGTACATGCACACAATGGAGTACTATGCAACGAGAAAGAACAACAACGAATCTGTGAAGCATCTCATAATATGGTTGAAACTGGAGGACATTATGCTGAGTGAAATAAGTCAATCACAAAGGGACAAATATTGTATGAGACCTCTATTGTAAAAACCCATGAAAAAGTTCACACACAAAATGTAACAATCTTTGTTGGTTACCAGGGATGGGGGGTGGGAGGGAAATACTAAGCAGGCAATAGATAAGTGGTATCTTGGGTGAAGGGTGAGACAGTACACAATACAGGGCAAACTAGCACAACTTATAGAAGGAAAGGTCATGGAAGCCCCATAGACCCATCCAAACTCCCTGAGGGACTGAATTGCTGGGCAGAGGGCTGTGGGGACCATGGTCTCGGGTAAGATCTAGGTCATTTGGCGTAACACAGCTTATAAAAACAATGTTCTACATTCTACCTTGGTGAGTAGTGTCTGAGGTCTTAAAATCCTGTGAGCAGCCATCTAAGATACTCCACCTGTCTCATCCCTTCCGGAGCAAGGGAGAATGAAGAGAACAGGATACAAGGAAAAGATTAGTCAGAAGGACTAATTGTCCACAGCTACCAAGGCCTCCACCAGACTGAGTCCAGTACAGCTAGATGGTGCCCAGCTACCACCACTGACTGCTGTGACCAGGATCACAGCAGAGTGTTCTGGACAGTTCTGGAGAAGGATGTAGAACATAATTCTAACTCACAAAAAAAAAAAAAAGACCAGATTTACTGGCCTAAAGGAGACTGTAGAAACCCTGAGAGTATGGCCCCCAGACACCCTTTTAGCTCAGTGGTGAAGTTATCTCCAAGGTTCACCATTCAGCCTGGGAGTGGACAGCCCCATAAAACCAAATGAGCCTAACGAGGTACAGTAGTCCAGTGACAAGGACCAGAAGGCAGAAGGGGACAAGGAAGCTGGTGATAGGGAACCTAAGGTTGAGTAAAGATATTGTTGATATATTGTGAGGGTGTTAACCATTGCCAAAGGGAACATTTGTAGTACCTGTTAAATGAGAAACTATTTTGTTCTGTAAGCCTTCATCTTAAGTGAGAATAACAGCACAATTGGAAGAGCGTAGTCAATGTCACTGAACTGTGCATGTAGAAATTTTTTAAATGGTGTATCTTTGGCTATGTGTATTTTCACCAAAAAAAAAAAAAAGTTTGAGAAGTTAGAGGGTTGACATGTTGTGGGGTTGTTAACCAATTTCATAAAACTATATGTGTTCTACTTTTTCATGAGAAACTATTTGTTCTGTAAGCCTTCACCTGAAGTAAAATAAAAAAAAAAAAAAATCTGCGATCTTTTATTCAAATACTTTTCTGGGAAAAAGAAAAAAAGTTTGATAGAAGTATTTTAAATAGAGGAACACACTATTTCATGACTCTAAGTACATAAACCTTTGTGTGCATACTTAATTAAAAGTATTTAAATGAAATTAAAAATTCTACTGTTTCCCAAACTATGTATATTAATATTCTGAAACTCTATTAATTTTAATTTACTGTTTATGGTGTGTTTAAGAATTCCTTCCTCTGGAAACCAGACTTTTAATTCTGATGTGATTTATTTTAACCAAAGGAAATTATATTCATTTTTTGAGAATCTTTTCTCAGGGTTTCTGTTTTTATAGAGGTGAAGTGGAGCCACTCTCTGGGAACAAATAATCTGGAGACTTAAACCTTGTTATTTGCTGAGATCCTAGTAATGTCAGATATACTGCTATGTGCTAAGCTGTTGTTCCCTGCAATTTTGCGTATTGATTTGGCAGTGTAAACATTTGCCCATTTGACATCATGGTAATTATGCAACCTTAATTTTTTCAATAGTGGTACAACATAATTGATGCCATCATCATTAAATATTTATTGGTTTTCTTCCTTGTGCCAGGTTTTAGGATTGAAGCAGGTATAAGTCAGAGTCTCCATCTGCAAGGAACTCAAACACATAGAAAAACTGTCAGGAAAATATTTGGTTGAAATTTGATGATTAGATTCTACTGCAAAAAAAATTCATGAATATTTTCCAAACCTTTGGCTTATTGTAATGCTGTTGAAGTGAAAGGTGCAGTCTTTTACTAAGGTCTATTTAGTTTTTATTATGTGCTAAGGGTTTTGTCAACTTACCAATGTATACTATCCTGTATAATCTTACAAAACTGCTAAAATATTGCTAGTTTTATTCCTGTTTTAAAGTGAAGGTGCTGGAGGGTCTTACATAGATGAAGTGACTGAGCAAAAGTCACATATCTAGTAAGTAGCATAGGTGGGATTTGAAGAAAAGTGGCTTAACTCCAAAGTCTATGGTTTTTCCACTACATGCTTTAAATAATTTAGACATGAGGATGGAACTAAAATCTCTTTTGTTGTATGGGGAGGGGATATTCTTGAGACCAGATGAGCATGTAAAATCTCAACTGCAGTAAAATCAATTTACTAAAAAAAAACTCATTAACTTTGGAAGGACATAGACAAGAAAATCCGAATGCTTAAGTAAAAGAGAAACATTGCTGATAGAAAGTTGATTAGAAGTTTCTACTTTGGGGACAGATGAATTAAAAAATATGAACTTAATGAAAATTTAGCATATGTTAATCAATGATAATATCTTAAAGTCGAGTATGCGACTGTGGAGAGAGGGCAGGACACAAGGTATTGTTCAAAGGAGAAACAATGAGTGACCAGGAAGAGTTAGTTAACACATGATTTGTTTATGGAACTGAACACAAATTGATATGATCAAATATACATTGTTTTTACTTTACTTTGATACCAATTCCTTCTCTGACAAGAAATATCAAATAAATCTGCAGAGCAAATACTCTTATTTAGGTTTTGGCCCTACTCTGACTGTTGGTGCCAGTTCCTGACGTTGCTTACCTCCTGAATCTGCATGCTGTTACTTCTCTCTTTGGGCATTCAACCTAGTTCTAATCATATCCGTTTCCCTCACCACAGAATTGATGTATTAGATTGTGGAACTCTTCCACATCTCTTCTTGACAATAGTCTTACAAAACATTAAGTGTGTCCCCCCTACCTGTCTGTAATTCACTACAGGCATTTGTAGCCCCCGTAACTGTTGCTGAATTCAGTGCTCCACAATTCTAACTCAGGTCTAACTTTAACCCTGTTTCTTACTCATTTCTCCTATCCTGGCCCTATTTCACCACCTCTGTGAAGCTATTAGTCACATCACTTGCATACGTTAGAATGATGCATGTTACTTCACATCCAAAATCCTAACAGAAAAATAAGTATTCATTGTATATGGAATCTGCAATGCATGAGTACATTTCAAAAATACAACACATTTGTCAGCTACCTATACATTTCTTTGTTCACATCTTTTCAAAATCAATTGAATAAATATGTGTAATCCCCCAAGCTGACTCATACTTATATACATATTCTTTATCTCTGATATAGGTAAAACACTATGCACTTCAACTGAAATTTTAGAAACCAGTACAAAACTAAATTAAAAATAAACATTATAATATAAAATTGTTTTGTTTTGTATTTACTCTAAATATTGATGCTTAAGAAAAATATATTAAACTAATGGACCACAACTACCACTGCCTCTACCAGACTGAGTCCAGTACAACTAGATTGTGCCCGGCTACCACCACTGAATGCTCTGACCAGAGTAACAACAGAGGGTCCTGGACAGAGCTGGAAAAAATGTCGAACAAAATTCTAACTCACAATAAAAGACCAGACTTATTGGCCTGACAGAGACTGGAGAAACCCCAAGAGTATAGACCCTGGACACCCTTTTAGTGCAATAATGAAGTCACTCACAAGGTTCACCGTTCAGGCAGAGATTAGACGGCCCCATAAAACAAAATGAGACTAATGGGGCACAACAGTCCAGGGACAAGGACTAGAAGGCAGGAGGGACAGGAAAGCTGGTAATAGGGAACCCAAGGTTGAGAAGGGACAGTGTTGACATGTCTTTGGGTTGTTAACAATTGTCATAATATGTGTACTGTTTAATGAGAAAGTATTTGTTTTGTAAGACTTCATCTGAAGTACAATAAAAAAACTATAAAAGAAAAAGATATTAAGTGATGCACATGAGGTTAACAGACAGATTTTGCAGGATTTGAACTTTTAAGGACTTTACACATAGGTGACACTGTTTATTTTCTAGAATTATTCTTGAACATTTGTTTGTAGAGTCACTTTCCCTAGATGGATTGAGCCTTGACCATAACCTTAAGAATATCATAAGAATTTGGAGGTATTTAATATAAATGGAATGAAAGAGGGAAAGAAGGAGATAGGTTGGAAGGGAAAGATAATTAACTGTTAAAGAGAGGGAATTTTCCTGAGAAGACTAAGTAGTAGTTAGAAGACAAATGAAAAGGTGAGTGTGTTATCAAGTAAATTGTGATCAAGTTTGAAAACCATTGTTTGAAGTGGAATTCAACACTGGGAAAAGAAAAGGTAGAACGCAGGTTATCCACAACACATTTAGAAAAAGGAAAATTCAGGGGAATAAGATTTTAGGTCAGGTAATTTTTTAATTGTCTACAAGGAAAATATTAAAAGACACAGGAAGTATCAAAAGAAGGTGGAAGTAATAGAGAGTCATTGTACCAAAAAAAAAATTGGTCGACTTTCAACCATTTAAGGACGTTGCATATGATCAAGAACCAATGGTACTAAAGGAAGAGGTCCAAGCTGCACTGAAGGCACTGGCAAAAAACAAGGCTCCAGAAATTCACAGAATACATCATGGTAAATAGAGAAAAGGTTAAAGTTGTCAAAGATTTCATTTTATCTGGATTCACGATCAACCTCCATGGAAGCAGCAGTCAGTAAATCAAACAACACATTGCACTGGCAAATTTGCAGCAAAAGATCTCTTTAAAGTGTTAAAAAGCAAAGATGTCACTTTAAGGACTAAGGTGCACCTGACCCAAGGCATGGTGTTTTCGCCTCATATGGGTGCACAATGAATAAGGAAGACCAAAGAAGAATTGATGCGTTTGAATTATGGTGTTGATGAAGAGGAATGAATATACCATGGACTGCCAGAAGAATGAACAAAAACCTGTCTTGGAAGAAGTACAGCCAGAGTGCTCTTTAAAAACAAGGTTAGTGAGACTTCTCACTTACTTTGGACATGTTATCAGCAGGGACCAGTCCCTGGAGAAGGTCATCATGCCTGGTAAAGCAGAGGATCAGTGAAAAAGAGGAAGACCCTCAATGAGATGGAATGACACAGCATCTGCAACAGTGGCCTTGCATACAGCAATGATTGTGAGAATGGTGCAAGACCAGGCAGTGTTTTGTTCTGTTGTACATGGGGTTGCTATGAATCGGAATTGACTCAACAGCACCTAACAACAACAACCACCTACTGCTATCACTATTGGCCAAAGATTTTACTGAATTTGGGAGAAATAAGAGAGTTAGGAGCCCTGTTGGCGCAGCGGTTAAGGCAAGTCTGTTAACTCAAAGGTCGGCATTTTGAATCCACCAGCCGCTCCTTGGAAACCCTGTGGGGCAGTTCTACTCTGTCCTAAAAGTTGCTACTAGTTGGAATTGACTTGAACTACAACAAGAGACATGGAATTGTTTGTGGAGAATTGGAAGGATTAGAGAATAATTCACGTTCATGATCTGGGCATTTCTGAAAAGGAAAAATCTATTAAAAAAACCGTGATGATCATTTATAAAAGGGAGCCCATGCATGTGACTGCATGTGGTTCAAATTTATGATAAAATTCTCTTTAAAATTTTAACTTTTCATTAAGTGTGTGATTAAAGACATGGTGACTTTTATTATTATTATTATTGGTAAAATTTTACAGACGAATTATTTGCCTCACTGATGCCCTCAAGGTTAGAGAATCCATCACAGCACTCACTATTAAGGCATCCAAAAGCAAATAAGCAAATGTGCAATAGACAACATCTGGAGAGGAAGGGCTTTGGAGAACCTATTTGCTGGAATACAGATGCAGTAAAAATGAATTCAGATTAAAAAAATGGGATTAGGCAAACCAATAACTTTTTATAAAGGGAAAGGATAGCAGATATTCTAAAATAGAGAATGAACTATTATTTTTATAAAATAAAATATAAATGATAATTCCACATTTGTGAAAATATTTTATTCAGTGTTACTGTCAGCAAAAATAGCTGCTAGAGGGCACTTCCAGCAACATAGTGCTCTAGGCAAGAAGCACCACACCGTCTCTCTACAGCGAAGATCTGAAAAACTAAGCAGAACAGAGAAAATAGCAACCTGAAACCTTAAAACATCAAATGAATAGATAAAGAACTCAGCCAAGCACCAAATGGAGTGAGAAAATGACAGATAATGGAGAGCAAGGAGAGATTCATGCAGAGGTCCCCTATCTGCTAATGCAGCGTGGATTCACCATCTTGGGCTCCTATCGAAGACTAGGGAACAAGGGCTACGAGAAAGCAGCTTCACAGAGCTTCCAGCAGGAGACAGAACAAGCGGTAAACAGCGATATATGCTTTCCCACCCCCCACCCTTCTTCACCCCTACTCTGCCTCCTCTGCTTCCTGCGGCCACAGTCCCTTGGCTGGGAAGCACCAGCTGCTTGGATTCCACGTGCGTGCACTGGCTGATTCCCTGAGTGCCATTTGTTGGCTGCTGGTGTTGCTTTTTTCTGCTTCTTTTAATTTCTTCCTTACCTCTCACCACCTCCCCCTCCTTTTGCTCAAATACCTGGCTCTGTGTGCCACCTTTGCTTCTTCCTAAGGGGCTGTGGAGCTCCATTCAAGTGTGGAACTGTTTCCTGGTCTGTGCTGCCACACTGGTGGGATCCCTGGGCTTTTTTTTTTTGTTCATTTATTTTGAATTGTTTGTTTGTTTTCTTTTTCTTTTCTCGAGTTGGGAGCCGGTTCTGGCTGGGCAGTGATACGTGGCTTGGGACATACCCCCTCTGCTTGCGCAGATGCGCAGAGGGATCTCTGAGGGCGTTTCTTCTTTTTTTTCCTGTTTTTTTGAGGGGTTTTTCTTGTTAATTTTTTTCCTTTTTAATTTGTTTTGTTTTCTTTTCCCTCTTTTTCCCTTTTTGTCTTTCTTCATTACTCAGTGTCTCTTCTCTCTATACCTTCCATCTCTTCCTGTCCCTTGAATAACTGGTGCTGAATACCTCTATGCATTCTAGCCAGGCTGTACCTCAACACCTGATAACAATTTCCCCAGACCTCATAACCCCACTGGTGGGATCCCTAGAAGTTTTGCTGTTCGTTTTTCTTTCTAATTTTTTATTTATTCATTCTTTTCTTTTCTCTTTTTCTTACCTTTCTTGTTTTTTCCATTTCACAGTCTCTCATCTCTCCACTCCAACAGCAAGCTGCCCTAACACTCTTTTTTGTTTGTATGTTTCTGGCTCCTGTTCCTCTCTCCTCTCTCCCAAACCTCTCTTAGCTCCACACATCACAAACTCCCTCCTTCATCCTGCCTACCTGCACCGTGTGCTTAACATCACACCGTCAAGCAGCACAGGCATGGCCTACAGGAATCTGCCCTGCACTGATTACTGACCGCCCTGGTGGCTGTAGTAAGTTCCACAAACAATCCATCCTAGCAACTCTTCTTCACCTAGACCTGCCCTGCTGTACCATATCTGAGTGATTGGCCCTGCAAATTGGAGATAGAGGCAAAAAGTATCGAACCCACAGAGAAGCAAACAACAAAGAACACTCAGCCCACCTGCTCAGACATAGCCAAATTTTAAAAAAAGGACAAAACAAACAAATCTACAATCAATAAATGAGAAAAATAACTACGGAATGTCCCGAAGATGGCAGACAATATCAAAACATTTAAAAAAACAGGACAGGATGGTTCCAGTAGGCATCAAAAATAAAACACCAGATGACTTTCCAGTGGAAGGCAAGGCACTAGAACTACCTGATAGGGAATTCAAATCTCTAATGCTCAGAATTATCTAAGAGTTGAAGCAAAAAGCAGACAAAAATGAGGAAAAAATAGACAAATTCATGGAAAGTACAGACAAAAAAAAAAAAAAAAAAAAAAGGAAGAATTCAGGAAAATAATGCAGGAACAAAATTCCACAATAAATTGACAACTAGAAATCATAGAAAAACAACAATTAGAAATCCAAAAGGTAAACAACAAGATTTCACAAATGGACAGTGTCACAGAAGGGCTGAGGAGCAGACTTGAAATGGTGGAAGACAGGATCAGTGGAATTGAGGATAAACACCTAGATACAACCCTTTTCAAGGAAAACTCAGAAAAAACAACAAAGAAAAATGAAGACACCCTGAGAATTATGTGGGATACAATCAAAAGCAAAAATTTGCCAGTGATCAGAGTTCCAGAACAGGGTGAGAAAACAGAAATCACAGAGAGGATTGTTGAAGAACTGCTGACAGAAAACTTCCCAAATATCATGAAAGATGAAAAGCTGGTCATCGAAGAAGTTCAACAAGCCCCATATAGGATAGACACCAAACGAAAATCACCAAGGCATATCATAATCACACTCGCCGAAACCAGAGACAAAGAATCCTGAGAGCAGCTCGTGAAAAACAAGAAGTCGCATACAGAAGAGAAACAATAAGACTAAGCTCAGATTATTTGGCAGAAACCATGCAGGCAAGAAGGCAATGGGATGACATATATAAAACCTTGAAAGAAAAAATTGCCAGCCCAAAATAATATATCCTGCAAAACTCTCGTTCAAATATGATGGTGAAATTAGGTCATTTCCAGATAAACAGAAATTAAGGGACTTTGTAAAAACCAAACCAAACTTACAAGAATTATTAAAGGAAGTCCTTCGATCTGAGAACAAACAATATCAGACCACAGGCTGAATATAGGACACAGGATTATACTAGCCAGATCCAACCTAGGAAATGAACTCTTAAGGAGCATACAAAACCAAAAGAATTACAAAAGGGAACCAGAGAGATTAATCTGTAAATGATAACAGCATCAAAACAGTAAAAGAGGGAATAAACAGTGTAGATATAGAACCTTCTAATGGAGAGGAAGTCAAGCGATACAAAGTAATAATAGACTGGTTCAAATCTAGGAAGTTAAGCATAAATTTCAAGGTAACCACATAGAAAGTTAATACCTACTCATCAAAATAAAGAAGAAAATCAAAGTCTCAGTAAAAACAAAACCTACATAAAAAAAAGAAGTAAAAAAAAAAATCTATAAACAAAAGGAACTCAGTACAGGAGAGTAAGAGGAACAAATCTGGAGGACATTATACTGAGTGAAATAAGTCAATCACAAAAGGACAAACATTGTATGAGACAGCTACTGTACAACTCATGTAAAAGTTTACACACAAAAAGAAACAATCTTTACTGGTTACGAGGTATGGGAGGAGTGGGGGGGGGGAACTAAATAGATAAGTGGTAACTTAGGTGAAGGGTAGGACATTACACATTACTGGGGAAGCCAGCACAACTTGTAGAAGGAAAGCTCATGGAAGCTCCATAGACCCTTCCAAACTCCCTGAGGGACTGAATTGCTGGGAGGAAGGCTGTGGGGATCATGGTCTCAGGGGACATCCAGCTCAGTTGTCATAACACAGTTTATAAAGACAATGTTCTACATTCTACCTTGGTGAGTAGCATCTGGGGTCTTAAAAGCCTGTGAGCAGCCATCTAGGAACCTCCAGTGGTCTCGCCCCTTCGGAAGCAAGGGAGAATGAAGAGAACAAGATACAAGGAAAAGATTAGTCCAAAAGACTAATGGACCACGGCTACCACGGCCTCCACCAGATTGAGTCCATTACAGATAGATGGTGCCTGGCTGCCACCGCTGACTGCTCTGACCAGGATCACAATAGAGGGTCCTGGACAGAGCTGGAAAAGGGTGTAGAACAGAATTCTAGCTCACAAAAAAAGACCAGGTTTACTGGCCGAACAGACTGGAGAAACCCCAAGAGTGTGGCCCCTGGACACCCTTTTAGCTCAGTGGTGAAGCCCCTCCCGAAGTTCACCATTCAGCCAGGGATTGGACAGCCTCATAAAGCAAAACAGGACTAATGAGGCACAGCAGTCCAGGGACAAGGACTAGAAGGCAGGAGGGGACAGGAAAGCTGGTGATAGGGAACCCTAGTTTGAGAAGGGACAGTGTTGACCTGTCGTGGGGTTGTTGACCATTGTTATAGGGCAATAGGTGTACTAAGTGTTTAATGAGAAACTGTTTGTTCTGCAAATCTTCATCTAAGGTACAGAAAAAAGAAAAGAATTATCTATGTGAGATCAAACTGACAACAGCAACTCAAAAGGTTTGATGGGAAGCCTAGGGGACAGTGAGTTAAAGATAATGGTGATGGGATAATTTGGAAAAGGATAGTGAGAATAGCAGCACAACTGGAAGAATGTAATCAATGTCACTGAATTGTACATGTAGAAACTTTCAAAATGGTGTAACTTTGACTATGTATATTTTCACCAAAAAAAAAGGTCCTCAAGTTCGAGAAGGGAGAAAGTTGACATGTCGTGGGCTTGTTAACCAATGTCATAAAACAATATGTCTACTGAGTGTTTAATGAGAAACTATTTGTTCTGTAAACCTTCATCTAAACTACAATAAAAAAATTTAAAAAATATAGCTGCTAGAAAAATAGTAATACATTTATAAATAAAAAAATACATACTGAAGATCTCAGAAAATTATTTATGCATTTTTAATTAAAATGGGGTACCTAGAGTTATATAAGAAACCAATATGATGGGATTATGATATCACTATATCATTAAGTTTTGATTCTTTTACATAATTCCTAAACTCTATTTGTATTCTGGTTTTCCTTAGTGGCCATGCTTTTTAGTTTGTATTTTCCAAAAATTTATTATGTATTTTTATGACCATTGTGATGATTTTAAAAATAATACAAGAGTGATAAAGAAAAAAGGATACATCTTCACTAGGTTTATATGCAGTAAAATAGTAAAGAAAAACTGAGATCTGTCTAAATACACTGATATGGAATGATTTCCAAGGTGTATTGTGAAGTGGAAAAAAATTTAAAACGGCAGCATAAAAATATGAACAATATGTTATTTTTTAAGGAGAAAAAATATCAAAGAAAGAAGACACATAACCATTGTGAAGCTTTCTGTGTTTCTTCCATATCTGGAGGCTACAGGAAAACAACAACAACAAAAAAAATGAATAGCAAACAAAATGCTCAGACTGCAAAGTTTGGAGGGAAGAGAAAGTAGACCAGGTCTCAGAGGCTGAGGAAAGGGGTGAAGAGACTACACACACAGTCAAAAGAGCACACAGATAATCTTGGCAGATCATTCCATTTGTAACATGAGGAAAATGTAAAGAAAAGCATGGCAAGTATGCAAATACACCCCAGGAAGGTAGAGGGCAGAGAAATCCAACTTGCAAACAAAACAGATGAAGAATCTAAACTGGAAAAAAGTCCAATAAGTAGAAGAAAATTCCCAAGATTCTCATTAGAGAAGAAATTAACAAATGTATTAATTCAAAATATGAGAGCTCAAATGTAAAATAGTAGAAAATGGATTAAAGTCACTAATGATCTTTAAGTGCAAAAGAAAACAAAATTGAGACTAAAAAGAGCAATATTAGAAGGGTAATTAATAAACAGATTAATTAATAAGTTTAAAATGTCAAGGAACAGACCAGATACAGCTAAAACAAAATTAAAGTAATGATGTAGAATCAAAACTTATTTTGATTAAGGTAAATACCAAGTAACAGCATGCAGAGGTGATAGAGACTGTAGCCGATATATGAAACGGGAATAATCTTTTACAAAGAGTCACAGAAGTAGAGAATTAAACAAATGAAACAGAGAAACACATAGAGACATAACAGAAGAAACATTCCCTGAATGCAATCTGCTGGTCAGAAGCAAAAATGTTTCACTGATTGTGACAGCTATAGAACAATTAACACAGAGATATACACTATTTCAGTCACCAAACTCAAGAGAAGAAAGTGAACTCTGGGAAGAAATTACTTTATCTACAAATAGGAAAAAAAAATTAAGCTAGCTTCAGACTTTTCTACAACAAACTTCAGTGTCAAAGACAATGAAGTAATATCTACAAAATTCTGAGAAAAAAGGAAACACAACACTAAAATATATACTTATATAAAATGTCATAAAAGTATAAAAACTACAGTCACTCAAAAATGAAATTATTCAGAGAATAAAATACCCTTGGGCCCTTACTGAAAAACAAAAATAAACAAAATAAAACCACTAAACCATGAAATAAAATCTAGCCAGTTCAGAAATGGATCAAAGCAAAAAACTCAAAAATGAGAAAACTACAGTAAAAAAAACCAGTGGTGTATATTAAATCATTTAAATATTGACACAAGAGAGGCAGGGCCAAGATGGTAGAGTAGTCAGACACTTTCAGTGGATCTTCTCACAACAAAGATCCCAAAAAACAAGTGAATTGATATATGATATTGATATATCATTGATTGATATATACATTGATATATGACAATCTAGAAGCCCTGAACATCAAAGGCAAAGTTGGGGAACTGGACTGAGTGGCAGGGGGAGGGAGAGATGGTTTGGAAGTAGTGAGGAGTTGCCATACCTGACCTGGTGAGAGCCTGAGCCCTTCAAGCCTGATCAGTTCATGGGTGAGTGGTAAGACAGGCAAGCAGCGGTGCTCAGTAGGCATTTTCCGCACCGGGAGAAACAGAGCATCAGAGAGTATACTTGGCCACCCAGAACCAGTGAGAAGCAGCCCTTGACCGGCAAAAGATAAGTACTTGCATCCGGCCTACCACACGGATCAAAAACATCCCTCTTAGGGAAAAAACCCTCTTCCATTTATCTCCCCACTCCATGCTCTGCAGTAGGTCCTGGACTGGCTACAACAATCGCCAAGTTCCCTGGGCTGGAAGTAGGATCCGTCACACTCCCTGAGCCATTCTTCCGGCTTTGGAGAGTGAACAAAGTAACAAACAGGGGAAGAAATAAACTGCCGGTTCCCCTAAGCCAGGAACTCATGGTAGGCAATCTCCTATGCCTAGGCAGAAACATAAGGGATCCACAAACTTTGAGTGCACTTCTCCCTGCATTGACTTCTGTGGGCCCATTTCAACAGCATAGGCCCTCATTACTGCAGTACAACAGGGTATATACCTAAAGTCTAACTTCAACTGTTTCAGATGTGAAGTGGCAGGTAGGTGAGTTTTGACACTGTTCTGCCCATTAAGCAAGGTCTTCACCTACCTACATCAGGGGCCTGAGGACTGGTGGCTCCATCCACTCCACCTGGCCACCTGCAGTAGGGGCTCAAGAATAAGAAGTTTCCCCCAGTCGTTACAGCCAACAGCATTAGGTGTTCATAGTCCAGCTGCAAAACCCACCCACCTATGTGTTCTAGGGAACAGGGAAACACCTTCCTCCTGCACACTCAGGGGAAGCCATTAGCCCCCTGCCTTGCTCAGAGTGTGTCCCCTTGCTACAGCCAGATGCCTGTGCCTACACCAATCACCCATGCCTGTCTAAGACTGTACGTGTGAGCCTGCACCACACACTCAGTGACTATTTACCTGGGCACCTGAGTTGAATCCTTACAGGAGGAGTGGATGTACTCCTGAGCTCACATACCTAGTAACAGATCTAGCAACCTGGTGACAGGACATTAGAGCTTCAAATGTGTCAATAATCAAACTAGCTCACACTAGCAGCCTATTTGGAAATATCGAAACAAAACAGGAAGCTAGGACACAGTAAGCAAACATAAAATAAATAAACCTAATAACTTATTGATGGCTCTGAGATAACAGTCAATATCAAATTGGGAGCTTCAGCAAGCTCCCAAAATAAAGAATCTAGAAATTTACTAGAGGAGGAAAATTTCTTGGAATTACTGGAGGAAGAATACAAAAGATTAATATACAGAACTCTTCAAGATATTAGGAAGGAAATTAAGCAAAATGCAGAAGACACAATAGAGGAAATTAAACAGATTAGAGAAGGTAATAATGACAAATTTAACAGGATGCAAGAATCCATAGAGAGACAGCAATCAGAAATCCAGAAGATTAACAATAAAACTTCAGAATAAGACAACTAAATAGAAAGTCATAGGAGCAGAATTGAGGTAATGGAAGTCAGAATTAGTGAAACTGAAGATAAAGCAACCAACACCAACTTATTTGAGGAAAATTCAAATAAAAGGATTTAAAAAAATGAAGAAACCCTAAGATTTATATGGGATTCTATCAAGAGGAATAACCTACCAGTGACTGTAGTACCAGAACAGGGAGGGATAACAGAAAATACAGAGAGAATTTATGAAGATTTGTTGGCAGAAAACTTCCCTGATATCATGAAAGATGATGTCTATCCAAGATGCTCATAAAACCCCACATAAGGTAGATCCCAAAAGAAAGTCATCAAGACTTATTATAATCAAACTTGCAAAAACCAACAACAAAGAGAGAATTTTAAGAGTGGCTAAGGATAAACAAAAAGTCATCTACAAAAAAGATTAAGCTCGGACTACTCACCAGAAACCATGCAGGCAAGAAGGCAATGGGATGACATATATAAAGCCTTGAAGGAAAAAACTAGCCAGCCAGGAATGATATATCCAGCAAACTGTCTCTCAAATATCATGGTGTATTAAGTCATTTCCAGATAAACAGAAGTTTACAGAATTTGCAAAAACCAAACAAAAATTACAAGAAAGACTAGGACACAGGACAGAGCAACCAGATATCAACCCAGACAGAGAAGTCATAAAAGTAAATCAGTGCTAAAACACTGAAAATAGGGAAACAGATGTCAATATGTAAAAGGCGACAACATTAAAACAAAAAAGAGGGACTTAAAAAATGTAGACATAGATTTTTTTCATATGGAGAGGAAGTCAGGTGATATAAAGAAATAAAAGACTGGCATAAACTTAGAAAAATAGGGGTAAATATTAAAGTAACCACAAAGGAAACTAACAATCCTACAAGTCAAAATAAAAAACTAGAAAAATATAAAGACTCAGCAAATACAAAAATAAAAAACATGAGAAGAAAATACATAAAGAAAAATGACTCAGCACAAAAAACTTCAGTGGAACAAAGAAACTAAAATAACATATGAAAAAACACACCTAAATGACAGCAGTAAACTCATACCTATAAACAATTATGCTGAATGTAAGTGGACTAAATGCACCAACAAAGAGACAGAGAGTGGCAGATAGGATTAAAAAACACGATCCTTCTATATGCTTTCTAAAGAGACACACCTTAGACTTAAAGACACAAACAAACTAAAACTCAAATGATGGAAAAAAATATACCAAGCAAACAATCCTCAAAAAATAGTAGGAGTGGCAATATTAATCTCTGACAAAATAGACTTTAAAGTAAAATCCACCACAAAGGATAAAGAAGGACACTACATAATAATTAAAGGGTCAATACACCAGGTGGACATAACTACAATAAATATTTATGCACTCAATGACAGAGCTCCAAAATACATAAAACAAACTCTAAAAGCACTGAAAAGAAAGATAGACAGCCCTACGATAGTAGTAGGAGACTTCAACACACCACTTTTGGTAAAGGACACAACATCCAGAAAGAAGCTCAACAAAGACACAGAAGAACTAAATGCTACAATCAACCAACTTGATCTCATACATGTATATCCAACAGTCCCCCAACAGCATCCAAGTATACTTTCTTTTCCAAAACACATGGAACACTCTGTAAAATAGACCACATATTAGGCCATAAAGCAAGCCTTAACAAAATCCAAAACATAGAAATATTACAAAGCATCTTTTATGACCATAAAGCCATAAAAGTAGAAATCAACAACAGAAAAAGCAAGTAAAACAAAATCTAACGCATGGAAACTGAACAAAATCTTGTTCAAAAACTACTGGGTTATAGAAGAAATTAAGGCTGGAATAAAAGTCATAGAATCAAACGAGGGTGAAAACACATTCTACTAGAACCTTTGGGACACAGCTAAAGCAGTGCTCAGAGGTCAGTTTATAGCAATAAATGCACACATCCAAAAAGAAGAAAGGGCCATAATCAAAACATTAATGCTACCACTGGAAGAAGTAGAAAGAGAGAGGCAAAAGAAGTCCTCAGGCACCAGAAGAAAGGAAATAATAAGAATTAATGCAGAATTAAATGAAATAGAGAATAGAAAAAACAATTGAAAGAGTTAAGAAGACCAAAAGCTGGTTCTTTGAAAAGATCAACAAAATTGATAAACCATTGGCCAAACTGCCAAAAAAAAAAAAAAAAAAAACAGGAGAGGAAGCAGATACCCATATAAGAAATGAGAAGGGTGATATCACAAAAGACCCAACTAAAATTAAAAGAAGCATAACGGAATACTATGAAAAATTGTACTCCAACAAACTTGAAAACCTAGAGGAAACAGACAAATTTCTAGAAACTCACTCCTACCTAAACTAACACAAACAGAGGTAGAACAACTAAATAAACTCATAACAAAAGAAGAAATTGAAAAGGTAATTTAAAAACTCCCAACAACAACAAAAAAAGCCCTGGCCTCGATGGCTTCTCTGGAGAATACTACCACACTTTCAAAGAAGAGTTAACTCCACTACTACTAAAGGTATTTGAGAGCACAGAAAAGGATGGAATACCCCCAAACTCATTCTAAGAAGCCTGCATAACCCTGATACCAAAAACCAGGCAAAGACACCACAAAAAAAAAAGAAAATTACAGACCAATATCTCGCATGAACATTGACGCAAAAATCCTCAACAAAATTCTAGTCAATAGAATTCAGCATTAAAAAAAGAACTCACAATTCCTGCAAAATGGAGCTCTAGGCAGAAGCAACACACCATCCCTCCACAGCAAAGATCCGAAAAACTAAGCCAAACAGAGAATGCAACAATCCTGAAACCCTAGAACATCAAATGAAGAGATAAAGAACTCAGCCCAGCACCAAATGGAATGAGAATACTGACAGAGAACGGAGAGTGAGGAGAGATTCATGCAGAGGTCCCCTGCCAGCTAATGCAGCTCGGATCCACCATCTTGGACTCCTATCGGAGACCAGCAAACAGGGGTATGAGAAAGCAGCCTCACGGAGCGTCCAGTGGGAGAAAAAACAGCCAGTAATTTGTGGTGTGCGCTTTCCCACCACCCACCCCTCCTCACCCCGGCTTGGTCTCCTCTGCTTCCCGCGGCCACAGTCTCTTCACTGGAAAGCGCCGGCTGCTTGGATTCCACATACCCAAATGGGCAGCTCTCTGGGTGCCATTTGTTGGCTGCTAGTGTTGTTTTTTATTTCTGCTTCTTTTGATTTCTCACTTGCCTCTCGCTGCCTCCCCCTCCTTTTGCTTGAGTGCCTGGCTCCGAGTGCCATCTTTGCTTCTTCCTGAGGGGCTGCGGGGCTCCATTTGAGTGTGCAGCTGCTTCCCGGTCTGGGCTACCGCGCAGGTGGGATCCCGGGGCTTTTGTTCGTTTGTTCATTTTCAATTCTTTATTTGTTTTCTTTTCCTTTTCTTGAGTTGGGAGCACTTTCTGGACAGGGGGAGCTGCATGGCAAGGAACTCCCCTTCGGCTTCCACAAACGTGTGGAGGGATCCCTGAGGACATTTCTTTTTTCATTGATTTTTTTTTTTCCTGTTTTTTTGAAGGGGGCCTTTCTTGTTCTTTATTTTATTTTATTTTTTTGGTTTGTTTTCTTTTCTTTTCTTTTCCCTCTTTTTCCCTTTTGTCTTTCTTCATTGCTCACTTTCTCATCTCTCTATATATTCCTTCTCTTTCTGATCCCTGAATACCAGGCATTGTATGCCTCTGTGCGTTCTGGCCAGGCTGTGCTGCGACACCTGAGAGTGACTTCCCCAGACATCATAGCTGCATCAGTGGGATCCCTGTGAACTTTGCGGTTCTTTAACTTTTCTGATTTTCATTTGTTCATTCTTTTCTTTTATTCCTCTTCCCCTTTCTCCATTTCACATTCTCTCATCTCTCCATTCCAATGGCAAGCTCCCCTAGCATTCTTTTTTGTTTGCTTGTATGTTTTTTGGCTCCTGTTCCTCTCTCCTCTCTCCCATATCCAGCTTAGCTCCACACATAACCATCTCCCTGCTGCATCCTGCCAACCTGCACCATGTGCTTGCCATCACTCCACCAAGCAGCTCAGGCACGGCCTACTGGAACCTGCCCAGCACTGATTACCGACCCACCCTGGTGGCTGTAGTGAATGCCACAAACAACCCATCCCAGTGGCTCCTCTCCAGCTACACCTGCCCTGCTGTACCATATCTGAAAGACTGAACCTGCCAGTTGGAGAAGGAGGCAAAAAGTATTGAGTGTACAGACGAGAAAACAACAAAGAGCACAGAGTCCACCTGCTCAGACATAATCAAATTTTTTTCTTTTTAAAAAAAGGGACAAAACAAACAAATCTACAATCAGTAAACGAGAGAAATAACTACTGAATGCCCCCAAAACAG
Source organism: Dugong dugon (assembly GCA_030035585.1). Classification (NCBI taxonomy): domain Eukaryota; kingdom Metazoa; phylum Chordata; class Mammalia; order Sirenia; family Dugongidae; genus Dugong; species Dugong dugon. Next base: position 47,028,560 of record CM057480.1, on the reverse strand, counting down.
CAAACAATATCAAAACATTTACAAAAACAGGACAGGATGGTTCAAGTAGGTGTCCAAATTAAAACCCAGATGACTCTCCTGTGGAAGAAAATGCACTAGAAGTACCTGATAGGGAATTCAAATCTCTAATACTTGGAATTTTCCAAAAACTGAGACAAAAAGCTGACAAACATGAGAAAAAAATAGACAAAATTCATGGAAAATACAGACAAAAAATTGGAAGAATTCAAGAAAATGATGCACGAACAAAATGCCAAAACAAATACACAACTAGAAATTACACAAAAACAACAATTAAAAATCCAAAAGATAAACAACAAGATTTCAGAAATGGATGATGTCATAGAAGAGCTGAGAAGCAGATTTGAAACGGTGGAAGACAGGATCAGTGGAACTGAAGACAAACAATTGGATGCAACTCTGTTTCAGGAAAACACAGAAAAAATAGCAAAGAAAAATGAAGAGACCCTGAGAGTTATGTGGGACACAATTAAAAGCAAAAATTTATGAGTGATTGGAATTCCAGAACAGGGGGAGAAGACAGAAAACACAGAGAGGATCATTGAGGAACTGCTGACAGAAAACTTCCCCAATATCATGAAAGATGAAAAGCTGGCCCTCCAAGAAGCTCAACGAACCCCATATAGAAGAGACTCCAAAAGAAAATCACCAAGGCATATCATATTCACACTCGCCAAAACCAAAGACAAACAAAGAATTCTGAGAGCAGCTCGTGAAAAACAAGAAGTCACATACAGAGGAGAAACAATAAGACTAAGCTCAGATTATTCAGCAGAAACCATGCAGGCAAGAAGGCAATGGGATGACATATATAAAATCTTGAAAGAAAAAAATTGTCAGCCAAGAATAATATATCCTGAAAAACTCTCGTTGAAATTTGATGGTGAAATTAGGTCATTTCCAGATAAACAGAAACTAAGGGAATATGTAAAAGTCAAATCAAACTTACAAGAATCATTAAAGGGAGTTCTTTGATCTGAGGACAAACAGATTCAGCCCACAGTCAGAACCTAGGATGCAGGATCGTATGAGCCAGATACCAATCTAGGAAATGAACTCTCAAGGACTATCCAAAACCAAAAGAAATACAACAGGGAATCAGAGCAGTCAATCAATGGATGACAACGACATCAAAACAATGAAAGAAGGAATAAATGGCATAGGTATAGGACCTTCTCATGGAGAGGAAGGCAAGGCAATACCAAGTAATGGTAGACTGCTTCAAACTTAGAAAGATAAGGGTAAAATTCATGGTATCAACAAAGAAAGTTAAGAAACCAACTCATAAAAATAAAGACAAAAAACATAAAGTCTCAGCAGAAACAAAACCTGAAAAAACAAAACCTACAAAAACAAAAGAAATGAAAAAAAAATCCACAAACAAAAGTAACTCAGCACAAGAGAGTAAGAAGAACAAAGAAAACTTCAGCACCACAGAAAAAAGCACTACAAAATGATGGCAACAAACTCACATCTATCAATAATCACACTGAATGTAAATGGACTCAATGCACCCATAAAGATGGAGAGTGACAGAATGGATAAGAAAACAGGATCCATCAATATGCTGTCTACAAGAGACACACCTTAGAAAAAAGATGTGAATTTATTAGAAGTCAAAGGTTGGAAAAAACATATATCAAGCTAACAACTACCAAAACAGAGCAGGAGTGGCAATTCTAATCTCAGATAAAATAGACTTTAAAACAAAATATACCATAAAAGACAAAGAAGGACACTATATAATGATTAAGGGGAGAATCCATCATGAAGACATAGCCATAATAAACATCTACTCACCCAATGACAGGGCTCCAAAATACATAAAACAAACTCTAACAACACTGAAAAGAGAAATTGACAGTTCCACAATAATAGTAGGAGACTTCAACACACCACTCTCAGTAAAGGACAGAACAACTAAGAAGAAACTCAGCAAAGATACAGAAGACCTAAAGGGCACAATCAGCCAACTTGACCTCATAGACATATATAGAACACTCCATCCAACCGCTGCAAAGTACACATTCTTTTCCAATGCATATGGAAGGTTCTCCAGAATAGACCACATCTTAGGCCACAGAGCAATCCTCAGCAAGATCAAAAACGTTGAGATAATTCAAAGTATCTTCTCTGACCACAATGCCATCAAGGTAGAAATTAACACTAGAAAGAGCAAGGAAAAAAAATCAACTACATGGAAACTGAATAATACCCTGCTTACACATCACTGGGTAGTAGAAGAAATCAGAGATGGAATCAAAAAATTCCTAGAATCAAATAAGAATGAAAAAACATCATACCAAAACCTTTGGGACACAGCAAAGGCAGTCCTCAGAGGACAATTTATAGCAATAGATGCACATATCAAAAAAGAAGAAAGGGACAAAATCAAAACATTAACTACAGAACTCAAACAAATAGAAAGAGAACAACAAAAAAAGCCCACAACTACTGGAAGAAAGGAAATAGTAAAGATCAGAGCAGAAATAAATGAAATAGAGAACAGAAAAACAATAGAAAGAATCAACAAAACCAAAAGTTGGTTCTTTGAAAGAATCAACAAAATCGACAAACCAATGGCCAGACTGACAAAAGAAAAACAGGAGAGGACACAAATAACCCAAATAAGAAATGAAATGGGGAACATTACAACAGACCCAACTGAAATAAAAAAGATTATAAAAGAATATTATGAAAACCTATACTCCAACAAATTTGAAAACCTAGAGGAAATGGATAAATTTCTAGAAACACATGGCCTACCCAAACTACAACAAAGTGATGTTGAAACTCTGAACAGACCCATGACAAGAGAAGAGATGGAAAAAGTAATTAAAAAAACAGAGAATACAAAAATCCTGAAACCCTAAAACATCAAATGAAGAGATAAAGAACTTTGCCGAGCAACAAATGGAGTGAGAAAACTGACAGAGAACGGAGAGCCAGGAGAGATTCATGCAGAGGTTCCCTAACAGCTAACGCAGTGCAGATCCACCATCTTGGGCTCCTATCGGAGACCAGCAAACGGGGTATGAGAAAGCAGCCTCACAGAGTGTCCAGCGGGAGACAAAACAACCGGTAATTTGCAGTGTGCGCTTTCCCACCCCCCACCCCTCTTCACCCCGGCTCGGCCTCCTCTGCTTCCCATGGCCACAGTCTCTTGACCGGGAAGCCCTGGCTGCTTGGATTCCACACACCCAAGCAGGCGGCTCTCTGGGTGCCGTTTGTTGGCTGTTGGTGTTGCTTTTTTCCACTTCTTTTGATTTCTTCCTTTCCTGTGGCCATCTCCCCCTCCTTCCGCTCAAGTGCCTCTCTCCGTGCGCCATCTTTGCTTCTTCCTGAGGGGCTGCAGAGCGCCGGCAATTTGTGATATACGCTTTCCCACTCTCTAACCTTCTTCACCCATACTCGGCCCACTCCAGTTCCCACAGACACAGTCTCTTGTCTAGAAACACCAGCCTGCATTAGCTGGCTCTCTGAGTGCCATTTGTTGGTTGCTAGTGTTGCTTTTTTCTTTTTTTTCTGCTTCTTTTGATTTCTCACTTGCCTCTCGACACCTCCCCCTCCTTTCACTCGAGTGCCTGTCTCTGTGCACCATCTTTGCTTCTTCCTGAGGGGCTGCTGAGTGTCGGCAATTTGTAATATATGCTTTCCCACTCTCTACTCTTCATCACCCACACTCGGCCTCCTCTGCTTCCCACGGACACAGTCTCTTGTTCGGAAACACCAGCCTGCACTGGCTGGCTCTCTGAGTGCCATTTGTTGGCTGCTGGTGTTGCTTTTTTTTTTTTCTGCTTCTTTTGATTTCTTGCTTGTCTCTTGCTGCCTCCCCCTCTTCGCTCTAGTGCCTGGCTCTGTGCACCATCTTTGCTTCTTTCTGAGGGGAGGCGGAGCGCCATTCGAGTGTGGAGCTGCTTTCCGGTCTGGGCTACCATGCTGGTGGGATCCCGGGGCTTTTGTTTGTTTCTTCATTTTGAATTGTTTTTTTGTTTTTTTTTCCTTTTTTTGAGTTGGGAGCCCTTTCTGGCCAGGTGGAGCTGCGGGGCAAGGAACTCTCCTTCAGCTTCCATAGACGTGCAGAGGGATCCCTGAGAGCATTTCTTTTTTTGTTTTTTTCTGTTTTTTGGGGGGGGGGGGCTTTCTTGTTCTTTTTTTTTGTTTGTTTAATTTGTTTTGTTTAATTTTCCCTTTTTTTCCATTTTTGTTTTTCTTCATTGCTCAGTTTCTTGTCCCTCTATATCTTTCTTCTCTTTCTGATCCCTGAATACCAGGCGTTGTATACTTCTATGCCTTCTAGCCAGGCTGTATTGCAACACCTGAGAGTGACTTCCCCAGTCCCCATAGCTGCACCAGTGGGATCCCTGGGAACTTTGTGGTTCTTTAACCTTTCTGATTTTTATTTATTCATTCTTTTCTTTTCTTCCTTTTCTCCCTTCTGTTTCTCTCCATTTCATAATCTCCCCTAGCATTCGTTTTTGTATGTTTGTATGTTTTTGGCTCCTGTTCCTCTCTCCTCTCTCCCATATCCATCTTAGCTCCAAACATAAATATATCCCCACTGCATCCTGCCTATCTGCACCATGCGCTTGACATCACACCACCAAGCAGCACAGGCACGGCCTACTGGAACCTGCCCTGCAATGATTACCGACCCACTCTTGTGGCTCTAGTAAGTGCCACAAACAACCTGTCCCAGTAACTCCTTCTCAGCTAGACCTGCCCTGCTGTACCATATCTGAGTGACTGACCCTGCCAGTTGGAGAAGGAGGCAAAAAGTATTGAGCACACAGATGAGTAAACAACAAAGAACACAGAGTCGGCCTGCTCAGACATAGTCAATTTTTTTTAAAAGGGAAGAAACAAACAAATCTACAATCAATAAATGATAAAAATAACTACTGAATGCCCTGAAAACAGCAGACAATATCTAAACATTTACAAAAACAGGACAAGATGGTTCCAGTAGGTGTCCAAAATAAAACACCAAATGATTCTCCTCTGGATGAAAATGCACTAGAACTACCTAACAGGAAATTCAAATCTCTAATACTCGGAATTCTCCAAGAACTAAGGTAAAAAGCTGACAAACATGAGGAAAAAATACACAAATTCATGGAAAATACAGACAAACAATTGGAAGAATTCAGGAAGATGATGCAGGAACAAAATGCCAAAATTAATTCTCAAATAGAAATTATACAAAGACAACAATTGGAAATCCAAAAGATAACAAGCTTTTAGAAATGGATGATGTCATAGAAGGGCTGAGAAGCAGATTTGAAACGGTGGAAGACAGGATCAGTGGAATTGAAGACAAACACTTGGATACAACTCTGTTTGAGGAAAACTCAGAAAAAAGAACAAACAAAAATGAAGAAACCCTGAGAGTTCTGTGGGACACAATTAAAAGCAAAAATTTATGAATGATTGGAATTCCAGAACAGGGGGAGAACACAGAAAACACAGAGAGGATCATTGAGAAACTGCTGACAGAAAACTTCCCCAATATCATGAAAGATGAAAAGCTGGCCCTCCAAGAAACTCAACGAACCCCATATAGAAGAGACCCCAAAAGAAAATCACCAAGGCATATCATATTCACACTTGCCAAAACCAAAGACAAACAAAGAATCCTGAGAGCAGCTCGTGAAAAACAAGAAGTCACATACAGAGGAGAAACAATAAGACTAAGCTCAGATTATTCGGCAGAAACCATGCAGGCAAGAAGGCAATGGGATGACATATATAAACTCTTGAAAGAAAAAAATTGTCAGCCAAGAATAATATATCCTGCAAAACTATCATTCAAATTTGATGGTGAAATTAGGTCATTTCCAGATAAACACAAATTAAGGGAATATGTAAAAGTCAAACCAAACTTATAAGAAATATTAAAGGGATCTTCTAGCTGAGGACAAACAGCTTCAGCTCACAGGCAGAACCTGGGATGCAGGATTGTATGAGCCAGATACCAATCTAGTAAATGAACTCCTGAGGACTTTCCAAAACCAAAAGAAATACAACAGGGAATCAGAGAAGTTAATCAATAAACAACAACATCAAAACAATCAAAGAGGGAATGAACGGCATAGGTATAGAAACTTCTAATTAAAAGGAAGGCAAGGCAATACCAAGTAATGGTAGACTGCTTCAGACGTAGAAAGATAAGGGCAAAATTCATGGTAACCACATAGAAAGTTTACAAACTGACTTATAAAACTAAAGACAAAAAAACATAAAGTCTCGGAAAAACAAAACCTACAAAAACAAAAGAAATGAAATAAAAATCCACAAACAAAAGTAACTCAGCACAAGAGTGTAAGAAGAACAAAGAAAACTTCAGCACCACAAATAAAAGCACTACAAAATGACAGCAAAACACTCACATCTACCAATAATTACACTGAATGTAAAGGGACTCAATGCACCCAAAAAGAGAAGAAGAGTGACAGAATGGACAAAAAAATAGGATCCATCAATATGGTGTCGACAAGAGACACACCTTAGAAACAAAGATGTGAATTTATTAAAAGTCAAAGGTTGGAAAAAATTATATCAAGCTAAAAACTACCAAAAAAGAGCAGGAGTAGTAATTCTAACCTCAGATACAATAGACTTTAAAACAAAATCTACCATAAAAGACAAGAAAGGACATTACATGATGATTAAGGGGATGATCCACCATGAAGACATAACCATAATAAACATCTACACACCCAATGACAGGGCTCCGAAATACATAAAACAAACTATAACAACATTGAAAAGAGAAATTGACAGTTCCACAATAATAGTGGGAGACTTCAACACACCACTCTCAGTAAGGACAGAACAACTAAGAAGAAACTCAGCGAAGATACAGAAGACCTAAACGGCAGAATCAGCCAACTTGACATCATAGACATATATATAGGACTCCGACGAACCGCTGCAAGCCACACATTCTTTTCCAATGCACAAGGAACGTTCTCCAGAAAAGCCCACATCTTAGGCCACAGAGCAATCCTCAACAAGATCCAAAACACTGAGATAATTCAAAGTGTCTTCTCTGACCACAATGCCATCAAGGCAGAAATTAACAATAGCAAGAGCAAGGGAAAAAATCAACTACCTGGAAACTGAACAATACCCTGTTTACACAACACTGGGTAATAGAAGAAATCAGAGATGGAATCAAAAAATTCCTAGAATCATATGAGAATGAAAACACATCATACCAAAACCTTTGGGACACAGAAAAGGCAGTCCTCAGAGGACAATTTATAGCAATAGATGCACATAGCAAAAAAGAAGAAAGGGACAAAATCAAAACATTAACTACAGAACTCAAACATATAGAAACAGAACAGCAAAAAAAGAACACAACCACCGGAAGAAAGGAAATAGTAAAGATCAGAGCAGAAATAAATGAAATAGAGAACAGAAAAACAATAGAAAGAATTAACAAAACCAAAAGTTGGTTCTTTGAAAGAATCAACAAAATAGACAAACCACTGGCCAGACTGACAAAAGAAAAACAGCAGAGGACACATATAACCCAAATAAGAAATGATATGGGGGACATTACAACAGACCAAACTGAAATAAAATGGATTATAACAGAATATTATGAAAAAATATACGCCAACAAATTTGAAAACCTAGAGGAAACAGATACATTTCTAGAAACACACGACCTACCAAAATTACAACAAAGTGATGTTGAAAATCTGAACAGACCCATAAAAAGAGAAGAGATTTAAAAGGTAGCAAAAAACTCCCAACGAAATAAAAGCCCTAGACCCGGTGGCTTCACTGGAGAATTCTACAACACATTTACAGAAGAGCTTGTACCAGTACTACTGAAGCTATTTCGGAGCATAGAAGAGGAAGCAACACTTCCAAATTCATTCTATGAAGCCAGCATAACGCTGATACCAAAACCAGGCAAAGACATCACAAAAAAAGAAAATTACAGACCAATATCTCTCATGAATATAGATGCAAAAATTCTGAACAAAATTCTAGCCAATAGACTTCAGCAACATATAAAAAAAAATAATATACCACGACCAAGTAGGATTCATACCAGGTATGCAAGGATGGTTCAACATTAGAAAATCAATCAACGTAATCCACAACATAAATAAAAGGAAAGAAAAGAATCACATGATCATCTCAGTTGACACAGAAAAGGCATTTGACAAAGTCCAACACCCATTCCCGATAAAAACTCTCAATAAAATAGGTATAGAAGTGAAATTTCTCAACATAATAAAGGGCATGTATGCAAAACCAATGGCCAACATCATTCTTAATGGAGAGATGCTGAAAACATTCCCCTTGAAAACAGGAACAAGACAAGGATGCCCTTTATCACCACTCCTATTTAACATTGTGCTGGAAGTTCTAGCTAGAGCAACAAAGCAAGAAAAAGAAATAAAGGGCATCCAAATTGGTAATGAAGAAGTTAAACTGTCCCTGTTTGCAGATGATATGATCCTATACATAGAAAACCCTAAAGACTCCATGATAAATCTACTGGAACTAATAGAAAGATTCAGCAGAGTAGCAGGATACAAGATAAACATTCAAAAATCAGTTGGATTCCTATACACCAGTAAGGAGAACTTTGAAAGGAAATCAGGAAATCAATACCATTTTCAGTAGCCCCTAAAAAGATAAAATACTTAGGAATACATCTGACCAGGGATGTAAAAGACCTATACAAAGAAAAATATAAAACACTACTGCATAAAACCCAAAGGGATCTACATAAATGGAAAAACATACCATGCTCATGGATAGGCAGACTCAACATTGTGAAAATGGCAATTCTACCCAAAGCAATTTACAAATACAATGCAATTCCGATCCAAACACCAACAACATTCTTCAAAGAGATGGTAAAACTAATCATTAACTTTATATGGAAAGGGAAGACGCCCCGAATAAGTAAAGCACTACTGAAGAAGAAGAATAAAGTTTTAGTACTCACACTACCCGAGTTCAGAACCTACTATACAGCTACAGTAGTCAAAACAGCCTGGTACTGGTACAATGACAGATACAATGACCAATGGAACAGAATTGAGAACCCAGATGTAAATCCATCCACCTACGGTCACCTGATCTTCGACAAGGGTCCAAAGTCCATCAAATGGGGAAAAGACAGTCTTTTTAACAAATGGTGCTGGCAAAACTGGACATCCATCGGCAAAACAATGGAACAGGACCCATACCTCACACTGTATACAAAAACAACTTCACAATGGATCAAAGACCTGAATATAAATCTAAAACTATAAAGTTCATAGAAGAAAAAATAGGACGAACACTAAAGGCCTTAATACATGGCATTAACAGGATACAAACCATAACCATCAATGCCGAAACCCCAATAGATAAGCTAGATAACTGGGATCTTCTAAAAATCAAACACCTATGCTCTTCAAAACACTTCACCAAAAGAGAACGTACAGACTGGGAAAAAATTTTTGGACAGTACATGTCTGACAAAGGTCTAATCTCCATAATCTACAAGAAAATCCAACACCTCTACAACAAACAGACAAATAATCCTATTAAACAATGGGCAAAAGAAATGAATAGACTCTTCACCAAAGAAGACATCCAAATGGCTAACAGACACATGAGGAAATGCTCGCGATCACTAGCCATTAGAGAGATGCAAATTAAAACCACAATGAGATACCATCTCACCCCGGCATTACTGGCACGAATCAAAAACACTGGAAATAAGAAATGTTGCAGGGGCTGCGGGGAGACGGGAGCTCTTATGCACTGCTGGTGGGAATGCAAAATGATACAACCATTTTGGAAAATGATATGGTGCTTCCTCAGAAAGCTAGAAATAGACATACCATTCGATCCAGCAATCCCACTCCTAGGAATATATCCTAGAGAAATAACAGTTGTCACTCAAATAGACATATGCACACGTATGTTGATGGCACCAATTTTCACAATAGCAAAACGATGGAAACAACCTAGATGCCCATCAACAGATGAATGGATAAATAAGCTGTGGTACATACACACAATGGAGTACTATGCAATGAGAAAGAACAACAACGAATCTGTGAAGCATCTCATAATATGGATGAAACTGGAGGACATTATGCTGAGTGAAATAAGTCAATCACAAAGGGACAAATATTGTGTGAGACCTCTATTGTAAAAACCCATGAAAAAGTTCACACACAAAATGTAACAGTCTTTGTTGGTTACCAGGGATGGGAAGAGTTGTGGGGGGGAGAATACTAAACAGGCAATAGATAAGTGGTATCTTGGGTGAAGGGTGAGACAGTACACAGTACATGGGAAACTAGCACAACTTGTACAGGGAAAGGTCATGGAAGCCCCGTAGAAACATCCAAACTCCCTGAGGGACTGAATTGCTGGGGGAGGGCTCTGGGGACCATGGTCTCGGAGAACATCTAGCTCAATTGACATGACACAGCTTATAAAGACAATGTTCTACATTCTACCTTGGTGAGTAGTGTCTAGGGTCTTAAAAGCATCTGAGCGGCCATCTAAGATACTCCACTGGTGTCATCCCTTCAGGAGCAAGGGAGAATGAAGAGAACAGGATACAAGGAAAAGATTAGTCCAAAGGACTAATTGTCCACAGCTACCAAGGCCTCCACCGGACTGAGTCCAGTATAGCTAGACGGTGCCGGCTACCACCACGGACTGCTGTGACCCGGATCACAACAGAGGGTTCTGGACAGAGCTGGAGAAGGATGTAGAACATAATTCTTACTCACATAAACAGACCAGATTTACTGGCCTAAAGGAGACTGGAGAACCCTCGAGAGTATGACCCCCAGACACCCTTTTAGCTCAGTGATGAAGCTACCTTCGAGGTTCACTGTTCAGCCTGGGAGTGGACAGTGCCCCATAAAACCAAATGAGACTAACGACGTACAGGACTCCAGTGACAAGTGCCAGAAGGCAGAAGGGGACAAGGAAGCTGGTGATAGGGAACCCAAGGTTGAGTAAGGATAGTGTTGATGTGTTGTGAGATTGTTAACCATTGTCATAGGGCAACATTTGTAGTAACTGTTAAATGAGAAACTGTTTTGTTCTGTAAGCCTTCATCTTAAGTGATAATAACAGCACAGTTGGAAGAGCGTAGTCAATGTCACTGAACTGTGCATGTAGAAATTTTTGAAACGGTGTATCTTTGGCTGTTTGTATTTTCACCAAAAGAGAATGTTGAGAGGTTAGAGGGTTAATATGTTGTGGGATTGTTAACCAGTGTCATAAAACAACATGTGTACTACTGTTTCATGAGAAACTATTTGCTCTGTAAGCCTTCACCTGAAGTACAATAAAACATAAAAAAATAAAAAATAAAAAAAATATAAACTCACCACGATCAAGTGCAATTTATACCGGGTGGGCAGGAATGGTTCAACATTAGAAAATCAATCCATGTAATCTATCACATTAATAAAACAAAAGAGAAGAACCATATGATTTCATCAATCGATGCAGAAAAGGTATTTGACAAAGTCCAACACCCATTCATGATAAAAACTCTTAGAAAAATAGGAATAGAAGGGAAATTCCTGAATATAATTAAGGGTATTTATACAAAGCGAACAGCCAACATCATCCTAAATGGAGAGACTTTGAAAGCATTCCCCTTGACAATGGGAACCAGACAAGGAAACTCTTTATCACCACTCTTATTCAACATTGTGCTAGAGGTCCTAGACAGAACAATTAGGCTAGAAAAATAAATAAAGGGCATCCAAATTAGGAGAGAAGAAGTCAAAGTATCTCTATTTGCAGATGATATGATCTTATACACAGAACACCCCAAGGAATCCACCAGAAAACTACTGGAACTAATAGTAAATTTCAGCAAAGTTTCAGGATACAAGCTAAACATGCAAAGATCGGTTGGATTCTTTTACACCAACAAAGAGAACCTCGAAGATGAAATCACCAAATCAATACCATTTACAATAGCCCCCAAGAAGATAAAATACTTAGGAATAAATTTAACCAGAGACGTAAAAGACTGATACAATGGAAACAACAAGACACTACTGCAAGAAACCAAAAGAGACCTGCATAAGTGGAAAAACATACGTTGCTCATGGATAGGAAGACTCAACATTGTAAAAATGTCAATTCTACCTAAAGCAATCTACGTATACAATGCAATCCCAATCCAAATTCCAATGGCATTTTTTCATGAGATGGAGAAATGAATCACCAACTTCATATGGAAAGGGAAGAGGCCTTAAATAAGTAAGGCATTACTCAAGAAGAAGAAGAAGAAGAAGAAGAACAAAGTGGGAAGCCTCGCACTACCTGATTTTAGAACCTATGATACCGCCATGATGTCAAAACAGCCTGGTACTGGTACAACAACAGATGCATAGACCAATGGAACAGAATTGAAAATCCAGACATAAATTCATCCATCTATGAGCAGCTGATATTTGACAAAGTCCCAAAATCCATTAATTGGGGAAAAGACAGTCTCTTTAACAAACGGTGCTGGCATAACTGGATATCCATCTGCAAAAAACTGAAACAAGACCCATACCTCACACCATGCACAAAAACTAACTCAAAATGGATCAAAGCCTTATATATAAAATTGAAAACTATAAAGATCATGGAATAAAAAATAGGGAGAATGCTAGGAGCCCTAATACATGGCATGAACAGAATAGGAACCATAAGTGACAATGCACAAGCACCAGAAGAGAGACTAGATAATTGGAAGCTCCTAAAAATCAAATACTTATGTTTATCAAAAGACTTCACCAAAAGAGTCAAAAGACAACCTACAGACTGGGAAAAAATTTTTGGCTACCACAAATCTGATCAGCATCTAATCTCTAAAATCTACAAGTTACTGCAAAACCTCAACAACAAAAAGAAAATTAACCCAATTAAAAAATGGGCAAAGTATATGAACATGCACTTCGCCAAATAAGATATTCAGGTGGCTAACAGACACATGAAGAAATGCTCACGATCATTAACCATTAGAGAAATGCAGATCAAAACTACATCTCACCCCAACAAGGCTAGCATTAATCCAAAAAAAAAAATAATAATAATAAATGCTGGAGAGGTTGTGGAGAGACTGGAACACTTATACACTGTTGCTGGGAATGTGTAATGGTACAACCACTTTGGAAATCGATTTGGCACTTCCTTAAAAAGCTAGAAATAGAAATACCATGCAATCCAGCTATCCTGCTCTTTGGAATATACCTAGAGAAATAAGAGCCGTCACACGAATAGATATATGCACACCCATGTTCATTGCAGCCCCGTTCACAATAGCAAAAAGATGGAAACAGCCTAGGTGCCCATCAATGGACAAATGGATAAACAAATTATGGTGTATCCACACAGTGGAATACTACGCAACAATAAAGAACAGCAATGAAGCCGTGAAACATAACATGGAAGAAGCTGGAAGTCATTATACTGAGTGAATTTAGTCAGTCACAGAAGGACAGATATTGTATAAGACCACTATTATAAGAGCTCAAGAAAAGGTTTAAACACAGAAGAAAACATTCTTTGATGCTTATAAGGGTGGGGAGGGAGGGATAGGGTTATTAACTAACTAGATAGTATACAAGAATTGTCTTTGATGAAGGGAACAACAGCACACAGTACAGGGGAAGTCAGCAGAACTGGACTAAACCAAAGCTAAGAAGTTTCCTGAATACAATCAAACACTTTGAGGGACAGAGTAGCAGGGGTAAGGGTCTGGAGACCATGCTTTCAGGGGGCATCTAGGTCAATTGGCATAACAAAGCTTATTAAGAAAATGTACTGCATCCTACTTTGGTGAGTGGTGTCTGGGATCTTAAAAGCTTGCAAGTGGCCATCTAAGATGCATCAATTGGTCCCAACCACCTGGAGAAAAGGAGAAGGAAGAACACCAAAGACACAAGGAAAGCAGCAGCCCAAGAGACAGAAAGGGCCACATACACCAGAGACTTCATCAGCCTGAGATGAGAAGAACTACATGGTGCCTGGCTACCACCTATGACCGCCCTGACAGGGAACACAACAGAGAGTCCAGGATGGAGCAGGAGAAAAGTGGGGTACAGATCTCAAAGTCTAGTAACAAGACCAGTCTTAATAATCTGACTGAGATTGGAGGAACCCCAGAAAGTATGGCTCCTGGATTCTCTAACAGCCCAGAACTAAAACAATTTCTGAGGCCAACTCTTCAGACAGGGATTGAACTGGACTGTGGGACATAATGCGACATTTGTGAGGAGTGTGCCTTTTAGCTCAGGTAGATACAAAAGACTAAACAGGCAGCTTCTGTCTGGAGGTGAGATGGGAAAGCACAATGGGTTAGCAGCTGGTTGAATGGACGTGGGAAATCAGGGGTGGAAAGGAGGAGTGTGCTGTCAACGTATGGGGAGAGCAATTAGGGTCACATAACAATGTATGTATAAATTTTTGTATGGGAAACTAACTTGAAATGTCAACTTCATTTAAACTAAAACAACAACAAAAAATTAAATTAAATTAAAAAAACCATATAAACACAAGATTAAGGGTGAATTGCTCCAAATCAGCCCTCCTAAACTTGGTTAGCACAGGTTCTTGCAGCACAAGGAAGTACGATTCTTTTCCTAACATAAATCAGACGCATGTCCGGTCTCTGGTCTCACAGTAATAACTGGGCTTCTGTGCTAGCGCCGGTGACGTTCCAAATTTTTTTGTAAAATGAATGAGTAATACAAGATGTATTAAGGGACAATTTTTGAAAGTATCTTTAATGGTGGGGTATGAACAGTATTTAAATCAAGCCAAATGACTTTAACTAATGCCTACTTTCAACTATTTGAAATTTAATCAATTTTGTGATTTACTCTATTAGCAGTAGTGTTACTAGATGATTTCTTTCTGAATTACTCAGTGACTTTCCTTATAAAAAGGATAAGAATGTAACGTTCTCTGGAAAATCATAGCCAAGAATACATTTAATTTAGGCATTGTGTTGATTGAGAAAGAGAAGGAAACGTTATGTTTTTATATTTTAGTTAAGCAAAGCAGAAAAATACCAAGAGAAACATCAATATTAATTAGATGAAATTGAAAAATATATTAAGAAATTAAATGTCTAAATACGAAGCAACAAATGAACCTCAGCTTGAACAGGTAAATAGGTTTGTAGGGAAAAAAACTGGTGATTTTTTTGGCTAGTTATTTCATTCTCCTGTGAAGTGATTTTCTTAAAAACAGGCAGACTGATTAACAATCACTTTCTTACTTTCCAGATTGACTAGGAAAGGGAGATGAGTTGACAGATAATTTCTAAAGGTGGAGGTTTGGGAATTTTCAGCCAAGAATATGCAAACTTTAAGGAATAGACATCCATTGAATGTGATACTAGTCACTGGCTAACTTCTCTTAACAGACTGTGAAGGCCACGGTGGTGTTTAATGACTCAGTATGATGCTAAAATGTCCCTTTACTGTATCTTTACTTAGAACATGTTTAAAATGGAATGTTTTGACATAACTATTTTGGTGAGTACTATACTCTTCCTTCTTTTATTGAATAAGATTGAATAAATTAAAAATAATCTGATTTATTCTATTCTTTTGGTCCTAGTTCTATGTATGCATTTCTTGGGGTGTTCAGCCAATGTTAGGACTTTGGGGTGCCACACACCCAGGTTTTATTGCCTCCCACTCTCACATTTCAGCCCAACCGAACACTGCCAAGTCCTCTTCTGCTGTGATTTTTTAGTCTTTCATTTATTCATCACATATTTATTGAGAGCCTAATATGTTCCTGGCATTGTTGTAGATGCTAGTCATAAAGCAATGGCTTATACAGGTAAATTCCCTGACTCCAGGAAGGTTTCATTCTGGTAGAATAGATAGACAAAATAGCAGTGTTAAGAAGCATTTTTTCCCATTAAAATAACACTGCCTTTGGCCTAGACCAGGGCTTCTCCACCTCAGCTCTATTCAACTTTTGAGCTAGATAATTCTTTGTTGTGAGGAGCTCTCCTGTGCATTGTAGGATGTTTAGCAGCATCTCTGGACTCTCATTGATACTAACAGCACTCCAAAGTTTTGACAATCAAAAATGTTTCCATACATTGCCTAATGTCCCTTGGGGAGCAAGTTGCCCCCAGTTGAGAACCACTAACCCAAACAATTCACTGGGGCTCCCATTTGAAATGTTTTTTCCCACTGTTCTGCTATTCCATGCTGTGTCAGCATCTACACTTAGCTGATGGTCCTTTGCTCTCTGTTCTAGACAAATGCAGTCATTTCCAAGCCTATAATTTTGCAAGCCAAGAGCACTTCATACCTGGAAGTAGGTGCTTAACTGGCACAAATAAAGTAAAAAGTTTCTGGCAAAGTCATTGTTTTGTATCAGTGTTACTGATACAAATATTTAACTTGGATTATGAGCATGGCAGCTATATATGGATAATCCTTTGCTCTCTCTAATTAATTCATGGCATGGTTGCTGGTAGTTTTGCTATGTGCACAACTTTCTTGTTAAAGGAAGGCTTTCTATAGGCCAATTTCTTGGTATATACCTAGATATCCTAGTACCTAACCTTCCTTTTCACTCTGTCTTGGTTTTTACATACAAATTGCGATTTGCATAGTTAAAACAACTCCCTCTCCTTACTGACTTAAAAAAGATCAAAGGTAAGAGCGCATCAATGAGAAAATTAACTGTAAATTTATTCAGAAGCTAAATTCTACATCTCTGTACAATATGCAGCATATTGTAGCTGGGGGAGGCTGAGCTACCCTATGATGGAAAATTGTCTTGATCAGTATTGTCTCTAATTCTGTTGCAAATTTTGGAGACCTGGCTCTGTATACATATCTAAACTAAATAATCCTCTCTTTAATTGCAGTCCTTTACATTCTCCTTTTGTCGTCCTTGGGAGAACAGTTACTCACAGTGCTTAAATTTCCATTACTAATAGAAAAAAACAAAGAAAGAAGTCTAAGTGTATTCTTCTATCACAAGCAATAGCCAAGGATATATTTATATTCTGTCAAAAACAATATAAGCGCCTCTGCAACGCTGCTCAATTTAAACCTAGCACCAAATGATATTTACACATGCATCACCCCCACAGGTTGTCTCTCCCCTGAAACTGTGCAATCAATAGCGCATGCTTTTCGTTTGTGGGTATGTTGTAGCACAGGCTCCAGTGGCTCACGTGCCTGTACTGAGTACATTCCAAATTTGATTGTATTTCTTTTCTTACTGAAGACAATTGTTGAATGAGAGCTTTAGTCTCAGTGAGCCAGACTGGATGAAAGCATTTTTTGAGTAGTGACCATGATAGTGCCAGATGCAAGGTGACCAAGAGTGTCCCACACTCAAACACACACTAATGCCCATCCACCATTCTGTTGATTCAAGAGCTGTGTGGTTGTTGTTAAGTGCAGAATCAATTACCGACTCATAGCGAACCAATGTGAGAGAGTAGGGCTGTCCCATAAGCGTTTTTAGACTGTGGTCTTTTTTTGTTTGTTTTTTAATTCAGTATTTGAATATCAGCACTCTCACCATTTCCACTTGCCTACCCTTTTTCCATCCACCCAATTTCCCCGCCCCTTCTTGCCTTCTTATCATTGATTTTGGGTAAATGTTGATACTGTTTATTTTTTAGGCCAAACTATCATTTGGCTGAAAGGTGACCTCTAGTAGTGGCTTCAATTCCACGTTAAAAATGTATCTTAGGGCAACAGTCTTGGGGGTTCCTCTAGTCTCTATCAGTCCAGTAAGTCTGGTCTTTTCTTTTTTTTATGAATTTGAGTTTTGTTCTACATTTTTCTCCCATTCTAACCAGGAACTGCTATTGTGTTCTTGGTCAGAACGGTCAGTAGTGGTAGTCGGGTACCATCTAATTCTGGTCTCAGGCTAGAAAAGGTTGTAGTTCACATGGACCGTTAGTCCTGTGGACTAATTTCTTCCTTGAGTCTTTGGTTTCCTTCAATCTTCTTTGCTCCAGATGGGAACAGACCAATAGTTGTATCTTAGATGACCACTCACAAGCTTTTAAGGTCGCAGATGCTACACTAAACTAGGGTATAGAATCTTACCTTTATGAACTAAGTTATGACCATTGACCTCCTTGTCCCAGGAGACTATGATCTTGAGCCTTCAAACCCAGTAAATCAATCCCACAACGTGTTTGGGTATGTCTAGGAAGTATCTATAAATGTGTCCCCTATGTGTTTTATTGTGTATATGGATATATATGCCCCACATAAAATGTGTATATTCATATGCCCACAAATATATGTGCATGCATACACTCCCATATGCCTTATCACACCCATATAGCTTACATATCTACCTATGTAACCACTCACATATTTTTTGCTTGTTATTACTGTTGTTGCAAAATGGTATACATTATAGACTTTATTGTAGTTGTCCTTTATTCTTGTGTAGTTCTCAGTGTCTTCATTTACCTTGGTCAAGTTGTGCTGACTTCTCCCATATTGTATATTGTCTTTCTCATCACCAGAATTAGCACGTATGAGTCAGAATCAACTCGACGGCAGTGGGTTTGGTGTTTTTTTTTTTTGGTTTACTATATAATAAGTGATTGCCCCTCTCATCCCTGGTAACCATAAAATAACTTGTGATTTCTATGTGTGTACCTATTCTTGACTGTCTTAGACTGGGTTCTCTAGAGAAGCAAACCCAGTGAAGCATGTGTGTGTATATATATATAGAGAGAGAAAGAGAGTGAGACAGACAGAGAGCCAAAGACAGAGAGAGACTGAGAACAAGGAAATGGCTCTTGAAGTTGTAGAAGCTGGAAAGTCTCAAGTCCCTGGGTGAGGCTGGAGGCTTCTCCTGACTCATGTAGCTACAGGGGCTGGTGAAGTGAAAATCGGCCTGTCAGAAGGCAGTCCTCTGGCTCACAGGCTATGGAGGCTGATGAACCCCATGATCGGCAGCTAAGCTGTGAGCTCAAGTCCCAAGAATGAGAGGTCAGATGAGGATCCAGAGTGAGCAAAAGCCAAACAGCTTTGCTAAAATATCCACATATATTGGATGCAGACCACATTCCCAAGGAAATTTCCCTGTCGACTGATTGGATACTCATAGCAGATCTCATCATGGAGAGGATCACATTATAGTAGACCTCATTATCAATGTGACTACATCATTACATAGTTGCCAAACTACTTCATAACTGTCAAAACACTGAGAATCATGGCCCAATCAAGTTGACACAACCTTAGCCATCACCATACATTCCTTGTCAACTTGTCACCCATACACATCTCCTTAAGCCATACACAATCTCTAAATAAAGACAATTATAAAGTCATACTTGAACCTAACATGATACAACTAAAAGGCTTACAACCGAAAACTCACTAGCCTTGTTTACATCTTATATTTTGTAAGTGAAGAAAACAAAAATATTAGATACACACATACAAGGAAGACATACTCATAACAATTATAGTCCTTGTTTCTGCAACTGGTTATGTGGTCTTAGCTGGTATTTAGAACTACCTTCTTACACCACCCATTCCATATTCCCTTTATCCTCAGCAAGCACCTCAGCTGGTCATGGTTCTTTGTCTGGTGGGGTGACCCAAACCTTCATTCCTGAAGAGTCTGAACCATTAGTAATCATGTCAGAATTGGGTTGCTGTAGTTTTCCATTGAATTTAATCACAGAGCATGGTAGTACTAAAAGATATTGTAAGGGATGCCCTGTATTGCAGACATACTGCTCTTTACCTCCATTATGAAGTATTAATACAATTTCTTCTTGGAAATCAGGATCAATCACATCAACCAATACAGTAACTCCTTTCTTTACCTGTTGATTCAGATGCATGAAGAGTGCAAAGTGGCCAAGTGGCTTTCTTAACTTCCATTTCAATGGAATCAGTGTTGTATCTCCTGGTGGGAGCATTCCTCCCTTTGTAACTAAGACTTATAGACCTCCAGAGCATAGAATCATGGAGACAGGAGGCAAAAATTTTGTGAGTGGGTCACTAGGGTAATAGTGAGTGGTGCCACTCTCATTTCCACCCTTTGATTCCTGGACCCATGAATCCTGACTATGGGAGAAATAGCACTATACAATGGACCCTGATTTAGAATATATACAACATTCTGGAGAACATTGTCCCAACCGTGAAAGGTATTGCCACCTATATGGCATGTAATTGTGTTTTTAGAAGGCCATTCCATCATTCTATCGAGGCAGCTGCTTCAGGATGATGGGGAACATGGTAAGACCAGTGACTTCCATAAGCACGCACCCATTGCCACGCTTCTTTCATACCATGACGGTGAATAAGGCATTCTGTAAGTCCATAAATGGTAGTTTTGGCAGAAGCATTGTGTGCAGGGAAGGCAAATTCATATCCAGAGTAAGTGGCTATTCCAGTAAGAACAAAATACTGCCCTTTCCATGATGGAAGTGGTACAATGTGATCAATCTGCCACCAGGTTGTTGGCTGATCACCTTGAGGAATGGTGCCATATTGGGGACTCAGTATTGTTCTCTGCTGCTGGCTGATTGGGCACTCGGTCATGGATGTAGCCAAGTCAGCCTTGGTGAGTGGAAGTCCATGTTGCCAAGACCACAAGTAACCTCCATCCCTGTTGGCATGGTCACTTTGTTCATAGGCCCATTGGGCAATGATGGGAGTGGCTGGGAAAAGAGCATGACTGGTTTCCACAGAACACATCATTTTCACTTGATTCTTAAAAACCCCCTCTGCCGAGGTTACCCTTTGGTGAGCATTAACATAAGACACAAATGTCTTTACTTCTTTGGCCCATTCAGAGGGGTCTAGCCACATAATTCTTACCCATACCCCCTTGTCATCAATTTTTCAATCATGTTCCTTCCAAGTCCCTGACTATCCAGCCAAACCATTGGCCAAACCTTTGGCCACAGCCCATGAATCAGTACACAGTCGTACATCTGGCCATTTTTCCTTCCAAACAAAGTGATCAACCAGGCGCACTGCTTGAAGTTATGCCCATTGGGAGGATTTCCCGTCATCACTGTCCTTCAGGGAGGTCCCAGAAAGGGGCTGTAGTGCTGCCACTGTCCACCTTCAGGTGGTGCCCGCATATTGTGCAGAACCATCTGTAAACCAGGCACAAGTTTTGTCTTCCTCAGTCAACTGATCATAAGGAACTCCCCATGAGGCCATAGGTACAGACTGGGAGAGGGCAGATGTGACAGGAGTGGAGACCATGGACATTTGGGCCACTTCCTCATGCAACTTACTTGTGCCTTCGGGTCCTGCTCAGGCCTGATCTCACATATACTGCTTCCATTTAATGATGGAGTGCTGCTGTGCATGTCTGACTTTATGACTCTACAGATCAGACAACATCCAGTTCATGATGGGCAGCTCAGGCCACATGGTGACTTGGCAGCCCATAGTTAAGCATTCAGTCTCTATTAAGGCTCACTAACAAGTCAAAAGCAGTTTCTCAAAAGGAGAGTAGTTATCTTCAGAGAATGGCAGGGCTTTGCTCGAAAATCCTAAGGTCTGTGCTGTGATTCACCAATAGAGTCCCGCCAAAGACTCCAAACCACATCTCTATCTGCCAGTGACACTTTAAGCACCATTGGATTAGACAGATTATATGACCTAAGTGTCAGAGCCACTTGCATGACAGCTTGAGCCTGTTGCAGAGCCTCTTCTTGATCTGGACCCCACTCAAAACTAGCAACTTTTTGAGTAACTTGATAAATAGGTTAGAGCAGTATGCTCAGATGAAGGATAACTTTCCTCCAAAATCCAAAGTGACCCAACAGGAGTTGTGCCAGTTTTTTAGTTGTGGGAGGGCCCAGATTCATAACTTATCCTTCACTTTATTTTTTATTTTTATTTTTTTTGTATTTATGGTGTTTTATGTGAAATTTTACAGCTCAAGTTAATTTCTCATTCAAAAATTTATACACATATTGTTTTGTGACATTGGTTGCAATACCCACAATGTGACAGCAAGCTCCCAATTTCCAACCCTGTTTCCTTGTATCCATTCTTCCAGTTCCTGTCCCTTCCTGCCTTCTCATCCTACTTTTGGACAGGAGCTGCCCATTTGGTCTCATATACTTGATTGAACTAAAAAGCAAGTTCCTCATGTGTGTTTTTTGTTTTATTTGCCTGTCTAATATTTGTCTGAAAAGTGGGCTTTGGGAACGGTTTCAGTTCTGGGTTAGCAGAGTGTCCAGGGGCCATAGTTTCAGGGATTCCTCCAATCTCTGTCAGACCAAGAAGTTTGATCTTCTTTTGCGCATTTGAATTCTGTACTACAATTTTCTCCCACTCTGTCTGGGACTCTCTGTTGTGATCCCTGTCAGAGCAGTCATTTGCGGTAGCCATGCACCATCTAGTTCTTCTGGTATCAGGCTGGTGGAGTCTCTGGTTCATGTGGTCCTTTAGTCCTTTGGGCTAGTATTTTCCTTGTGTCTTCAGTTTTCTTCATTCTCCTTTGCTCCAGGTGAGATGGGACCAATAGATGTACCTTAGATGGCCATTTGTGAATTTTTAAGACCCAAGATGCTACTCACCAAAGTGGGATGTCTAACATTTTCTCTATGAACTATGTTATGCCAATTGACCTACATGTCTCCCAAGACTATGGCCCCAGGCCCAGCCCCAGCTACTGGTTCCCTCAAAGTATTTGGATGTATCTAGGAAACTTCTATCCTTTTACTTTTGTCCAGTTGTGCCTTCTTTTTAGTTGTGGGAGGGGCGAGATGCAATAACTTATCTTTCACTTTAGAAAGAATATCTTGCAATACCCCACACTACTGGATTCTTAGAAATTTCACTGAGGTGGAAGGTGACTGAATTTTTGTCAGTTTAATTTCCCATCCTCCAGCACACATATATTTTAACAATAAGTCCAGAGTTATTGACATTTCTTTTTCACTAGGTCCAATGAGCATAAAGTCATCAATGTAGTAGACCAATATGATGTCTTGTGGAAGGGAAAGGCGATCAAGTTCCCTGCGGACTAAATTATGACATGGGGCTGGAGAGTTGATATACCTCTGAGGTAAGACAATGAAGGTACATTTTTGGCCTTGCCAGCTTAAGGAAAACTGCTTCTGGTGGTCCTTCAAAAAAGATATGGAGAAAAAGGCATTAGCCAGATCAATAGCTGCATACAAGATACCAAGAGATGTATTAATTTGCTCAAACAATGGAACCATGTTTGGAACAACAGCTGCAATTGGAGTCACCACTTGGTTAAGTTTTACATAGTTGACTGTCATTCAAGTTCCATCTGTTTTTTGCACAGGCCAAATAGGTGGGTTGAATAGACATGTGGTGGAAATCACCATCCCTGCATCCTTGAAGTTCTTGATGGTGGCAGTAGTCTCTGCAATCATTCCAGGAATGTGGTATTGCTTTTGATTTACTGTTTTCCTAGGTAGGGGCAGTTCTAATGGATTAGAACCTAAGATCAGCAGGTCAGACAGCAGGCCTCTGGCTAACAGGCTGTGGAGTCCAACTAATCCCAAATTCAGCAAGTAAGACAGCAGGCCTCTGGCTGACAGGCTGTGAAGGCTGCCAGATCCCAAGACTGGCAGGTAAGCTGCTAGCTCAAGTCCCAAGAACCAGAGGTCAGATAAGGGTCCAGAGCAAGCAAAAACCAGTAAGCTTTTCTAGAAAGTCCACATATATTGGATGTAGGCCACACCCCCAAGGAAATTCCCTTTCAACTGATTGGCTGATCATAGCAGATCTCATCATTGAAGTGATTACATTATATCAGCTCTCATTATGGAGGTGATTACATCATTACATAGCTGCCAAACTACATCATAGCTGCCAAAGTACTGAGAATCATGGCCCAGCCAAGTTGATACACAACCTTAACCATCATATTGACTTTTTATAAAAGTGATATCATGAAATAGTTGTCCTTTTGCGTTTGACTTATTTCACTTAGCATAATGTCCTCCAGACTCATTCATGTTATAAAATGTTTCATGAACTTATCATTATTCTTTATTGTTGCATAGTATTTCAGTGTATGTATTTACCACAATTTGTTTACCCATTCATCTGTTGGTAGGCACATAGGTTGTTTTCATCTTTTTGCTATTGTCAATAACGCTGCAATGAACATGAGTATGCATATGTGTGTTCTTCTCTCTGTTCTTATGACTCTAGGATATATACCTAGGAGTGGGATAGCTGGATCATAAGGTATTTCTGTTTCTAGCTTTTTGAGAAAGCACCATACCATTTGGCATAGTGGTTGTATCATTTTACAATGCCACCAGCAGTGTATGAGAGTTCAAATCTCCCTATA
Organism: Dugong dugon; assembly: GCA_030035585.1. NCBI lineage: Eukaryota > Metazoa > Chordata > Mammalia > Sirenia > Dugongidae > Dugong > Dugong dugon. The sequence continues at coordinate 47,004,200 of CM057480.1, read as the reverse complement.
TCCTTGGCAGCATTTGTTGTTTTCTGTTTTTTTGATCAGTGCCATGTTTTCAGGGGTGAGATGTTATTTCATTGTAGTTTTGGGTTGCATCTTTCTAGTGGCTATGATCAGCAGCATCTTCTCATGTATTTGCTGGCTGCCAGAATGTTCTCTTTAGTGAAGTGTCTTTTCATGCCCTTTGCCCATTTTTTTATTGGATTGTTTGTCTTTTTGTTGTTGAAATATTGATGTTTTCTCTATATTTTAGAGATTAGACCATTGTCAGATACGTCATTATCAAATTTTTTCCCCAGTCTCTAGGTTCTCTTTTTACTCTTTTTGTAAAGTCTTTTGATGAGCATATGTATTTAATTTTTAGGGAGTCTCAGTTATCTGGTTTATCTTCTGTTGTTCATGCATTCTTAGCTGTGTTTGATAGTATATTTATGTCAAAAATTAGGATCTCTAGCTTTGTCTCTATGTTATCTTAAAGGAAATGTATAGTTTTAATATTTAGGTCTTTGATCCATTTTGAGTTAGTTTTTGCCTACGGTGTGAAGTATGGATCCTATTTAATTTTTCTGCATATGGATATCCAATTTTGCCAGCACCGTTTGTTAAAGAAACTGTCTCTTCCCCATTAAATGGACTTCAACCCTTTGTCAAAGATCAGCTGTGTATAGATGGATGAGTTTACTTCTGGGTTCTCAATTCTGTTCTATTGGTCTATGTATCTTTCAGTGTACCAGTACCAGGCTGCTTTGATTACTGTGGCTTTATAGTAAGTTCTGAGATTGGGAAATGTGAGGCCTCCTACTTTGTTGCTCTTCTTCAATATTGCTTTAGCTATTAGAGGACTGTTCCATTTCCAGACAAAGTCGGAGATTAGTTTTTCCATTTTGTTAAAGACTGTTGTTGGGATTTGGATCAGGATTGCATTGTATCTATAGATTGCTTTTTGGTGGTATTTACATTTTCACAATGTTAAGTCTTCCAATCCATGAGCGTAAAATGTTTTTCCATTTATGTAGGTCTCTTTTGGTTTCTTGCAGTAGTGTTTTTTAGATTCTTTGTGTAAGTCTTTTCTGTAACTGGTTTGATTTATTCCTAGGTAACTTCTGCTTTTGGAGGTTATTGTAAATGGTATTGTATTCTTGGTTTCCTTTTCAGAGTTCTCCTTGTTAGTGTACAGGAACTCAACTGATTTTTGTATGTTGATTGTGTACGCTGCCACTTTGCTGAACAATTCTATTAGTTCTAGTATCTTTCTTGTGGAATTTCTGAGATTTTCTATGTATAGGATCATGTCATCTGTGAATAGGGATAATTTTACTTCTTCCTTACCAATATGGATACACTTTATTTCCCTTTGTTGCCTTATTGCTTGGCTAGGATTTCCAGTACAATATTGAATAATAGTGGTCATAACAGTCATCCTTGTCTCATTCCCATTCTCAAGGGGAATGCTTTCAATCTCTCTCTGTTGAGAATAATGTTGGCTGTTGGTTTTGCATATACACCCTTAATTATGTTGAGAAATTTCCCTTATATTCCTATATTGCTGAGAATTTTTATCAGGAAAGGGTGTTGTATTTTATCAAATGCCTTTTCTGCATCGACTGAGATGATCATTTGATTATTTCTCTGTGTTTTATTTTTGTGCTGAATTATGTTCATTAACTGCATCATTGATTACCCTTGCATCATTGGTATGAATCCCACCTGATCATGATGTATTTTTTTTTTGATATGTTGTTGTATTCTGTTGGCTAGAATTTTGTTGAGAATTTTTTCATCTATGTTCATGAGGTATATTGGACTGTAATTTGATTTTCTTTCTTTTTTTGTGGTATCTTTGTCTGGCTTTGGTATCAAGGTTATATTGGCTTCATAGAATTAATTAGGGGGTATTCCTTCCTCTTCTATGTAGTGGAATAGTTTGAGTAGGATTGGTGCCAACTCTTCTCTGAATGTTTGGTTGAATTCTCCAGTGAAGCCATCTGGATTGGGGCTTTTTTTTGTTGTTGGGAGTTCTTTTTATGACATCTTCTTTTTCTTCTTTTTTATGGGTCTATTTAGATTTTCTACCTCTATTTGTGTTAGTTTAGGTAGGTAGTGTGTGTCTAGAAATTTGTCCATTTCTTCTAAGTTTTCAAATTTGTTGGAGTACAATTTTTCAAAATACTCTGTTATGATCCCTTTTATCTCATTTTGTTCTGTTGTAATTCTCCCATTTTATTTCTTATTTTGGTTATTTGTGGCTTTCTTTTTTTTTCCTTTGTCAGTGTGGCCAGCAGTTTGTCAATCTTCTTGATCTTCTCAGAGAACCAACTTCTTGTTTTGTTGATTCTTTCTACTATTTTTCTGTTTTATATTTCATTTATTTCTGCTGTGATCTTTATTACTTTCTTTCTTCTGGTGATTGTGGACATGTTTTGCCGTTCCTTCACTATTTGTTCGAGTTATCACGTTAAGGTATTGATTTTGGATCTCTTTTCTTTTTTGATGTGTGGATTTATTGTTATAAATTTTCCTCTGAGCACTGCTTTTGTTGTGTCCCAGGTATTTTGGTATTTTTTGTCTTCTCATTTGATTCTATTATTTTTTAATTTCTTTTATGATCCAATAGTTTTAAGTGAGATGTTATTCAGTTTCCATGTATTTAATTTTTTCCTTCTTGTTTCTGTTATCAATTTTTAGTTTAATAGTGTTATGGTCAGAGAAGATGCTTTGTATTATGTTGATTTTTTGAATTTATTGAGGCTTGTTTTGTGGCCTAGAATATGGTCTTTTATGGACAATGATCCATGTGTATTGGAGAAGAATGTGTACTGTACTGTTTTTGGGTGGTGTGTTCTGTATATGTCTATGAGGCTGAGTTGGTTGATTGTGTTATTTAGATCTTCTGTATTTTTACTGAGTTTCTTTCTAGTTATTCTGTCCATCATTGAAAGTGGTGTGTTAAAGTCTCCTACTATTATTGTAGACTATTTCTCTTTTCAATACTGTTAGAGTTTGCTTTATGTCTTTTGGATCTCTGTCATTGGGTGCATAGATATTTATTATAGTTATGTCCTCCTGGTGTATTGACCATTATATAGTGTCCTTCCTTATCCTTTGTGGTGGATTTTGCCTTAAAGTCTGTTTTGTCAGAGATTAATATTGCCACTCCAGCTCTTTTTTCTTTCTTTAATTTTTTTATTGTAATTTAGATGAAGGTTTACAGAACAAATATTTTCTCATTAAACACTCAGTACACATACTGTTTTATGACATTGGTTAACAACCCTATGACATATCAACATGCTCCCTTCTCAGCCTTGGGGGACCATTTTTTTATTTTTTGGTGAAAATATACATAGCCAAAGTCACACCATTTCAAAAGTTTCTACATGTGCAATTCAGTGACATCGATTACACTCTTCCAGTTGTGCTGCTATTTTCACTGTCCTTTTCCAAATTATTCCATCACCATTATCTTCAACTCACTGACCCTAGACTACCCATCAAAACTTTTGAGTTGCTGTTGTCAATTTGATCTCATATAGATAATTCTTTTTTTTTTTTTTTGTACCTCAGATGAAGGTTTTCAGAACAAATAGTTTCTCTTTAAACAGTACACATAGTGCCCTATTACAATGGTTAACAACTCCATGACATGTCAAAATTGTCCTTTCTCATCGTTGGGTTCCCTATCACCAACTTTCCTGTCCCCTCCTGCCTCCTAGTCCTTGTCCCTGGACTGCCATGCCTCATTAGTCCCGTTTTGTTATATGGGGCTCTCCATTTCTGGGCTGAACGGTGAACCTTAGGAGTGACTTCACCTCTGAGATAAAAGAGTGTCCGGGGGCTGTACTCTAGGGGTTTCTCCAGTTTGTTAGACCAGTAAATCTGGTCTTTTTTTGTGAGTTAGAATTTTGTTCTACATCCTTCTCCGGCTCTGTCCAGGACCCTCTGTTGTGATCCTGGCCAGAACAGTCAATGGTGGTAACCGGACACTATCTAGCTGTACTGGACTCAGTCTGGTGGAGGCCATGGTAGCTGTGGTGCATTAGTTCTTTGGACTAATCTTTTCCATGTATCCTGTTCTCTTCATTCTCCCTTGCTCCCGAAGGGGTGAGACCAGTGGAGTATCTTAGATGGCTGCTCACAGACTTTTAAGACCCCAGATGCTACTAACCAAGGTAGAATGTAGGAAATTTTCTTTATACACTGTTATGCCAATTAAACTAGATGTTCCCCAAGATCAAGGTCCCCTCAGCCCTTCCCCCAACGATTCAGTCCCTCAGGGAGTTTGCATGTGTCTATGGAGGTTCCATGACCTTTCCTTGTACAAACTGTGCTGGCTTCCTCAGTATTGTATACTGTCTTACCCTTCACCAAAGTTATCACTTATCTATTGTCTATTGAGTTTCCCACCTCATCCCTCATAACCAACGAAGATTGTTTCTTTTTGTGTGTAAATTTTTACATGATATTTTACAGCAGAGGTCTCATACAATATTTGTCCTTTTGTGATTGACTTATTTCACTCAGCATAATGTCCTCCAGTGCCATCCATGTTATGAGATCCTTCACAGATTCATCATTGTTCTTTACCATTGCATAATACTCCACTGTGTATGTACCATAGTTTGTTTATCCATTCATCAGTTAATAGGAATCTAGGTTGTTCCCACGTTTTTGCTATTGTGAACAGTGCTGCAATGAATATGGGTGTGCAGATGTCTATGCCTGTGATGGGTCTTATTTCTATAGAATATATTCCTAGGAGTGGGATTGCTGGATCATACGGTATTTCTATTTCTAGCTTTCTAAGGAAGCACCATATCATTTTCCAGAACCATTGTATCATTTTGCATTCCCACCAGTAGTGCGCAAGAGTTTCGATTGCCCCACAACCTCTCCAACATTTATTCTTTCCAGTTTTTTGTTTCGTGCCAGTAATGATGAGGTGAGATGGTTTCTCATTATGGCTTTAATTTGCATTTCTCTAAAGGCTAGTGATTGCAAGCATTTCCTCATGTGTTTGTTGGCCGCTTGAATGTCTTCTTTGATGAAGTGTCCTTTCATGTCCTATGCCCATTTTTTAAATTGGTTTATTTGTTATTTTGTTGTACAGGTGTTGGATTTTCTTGTAGATTTTACAGATTAGACATTTGTCTGACTTGTAATATCCAAAAATCTTTTCCCTAGTCTATAGGTTCTCCTTTTACTCTTTTGGTGAAGTCTTTTGATGACCATAAGTGTTTAATTTTTAGAAGATCCCAGTAATCTAGCTTATCTTCTGGGGTTTGTGTGTTGCTGGTTTGTATCCTGTTAATGCCATGCATTAGGGCCTCTAGCATTGATCCTATTTTTTTCTTCTAGGAACTTAATAGTTTTTGGCTTTATATTTAGGTCTTTGATCCATTTTGAATTACTTTTTGTGTATGGTGTGAGGTATGGGTCCTGTTGCATTTTTTTTACAGATGGACATCCAGTTTTGCCAGCACCATTTTTTAAAAAGACTGTCTTTTGCCTATTGGATGGACTTTGGGCTCTTGTCAAAGATCAGGTGACCGTAGGTGGATGGATTTACATCTGGGTTCTCAATTCTGTTCCATTGGTCAATGTATCTGTCCTTCTACCAGTACCAGGCTGTTTTGACTACTGTAGCTGTATAGTACGTTCTGAGGTCAGGTACTGCGTGTCCTCCTACTTTATTCTTCTTCTTCAACAGAGCTCTACTTATCCGGGGCTTCTTTCCTTTCCATATAAAGTTAATATTAGTTTTACCATCTCTTTAAAGAATGTTGTTAGTATTTGGATTGGGATTGCATTGTATTTGTAAATTGCTTTGGGTAAAATTGTCATTTTCACTATGTTGAGTCTGCCTATCCATGAGCATGACATGTTTTTCCATTTATGTAGATCCCTTTAGGTTTTTGCAGTAGTGTTTTGTCGTTTTCCTTGCATAAGACTTTTACATCCCTGGTTAGATTTATTCCTAAGTATTTTATTTTTTTAGGGGCTATTAAAAATGATATTGTTTTCCTGATTTCCTTTTCATTGTTCTCTTTATTGGTGTATAGGAATCCAACTGATTTTTGTATGTTTGTCTTGTATCCTGCTACTCTGCTGAATCTTTCTATTAGTTCCAGTAGATTTGTTGTGGAGTCATTAGGGTTTTCTATGTATAGTATCATATCAACCACAATCAGGGAGAGTTTAACTTCTTCATTACCAATTTTGATGCCCTTTATTTCTTTTTCTTGCATCATTGCTCTAGCTAAGACTTTCAACACAATGTTAAATAGGGGTGGAGATAAAGGGCATCCTTGTCTTGTTCCTGTTCTCAAGGGGAATGTTTTCAGCCTCTTTCCATTAAGAGTGATGTTGGTCTTGGTTTTGCTTAGATGCCCTTTATGATGAGAAATTTCCCTTCTATACCTATTTTATTGGGAGCTTTTATCAGGAATTGGTGTTGGACTTTGTCAAATGCCTTTGATGCATCAATTGAGATGATCTTGTGATTCTTTTCTTCCTTTTTATTTATGTGGTGGATTATACTGATTAGTTTCCTGATGTTGAACCCATTGTTGCATAGCTGGTATGAATCCTACTTGGTCGTGGTGTATGTTTTTTTTTTTTTTTGATATGATGCTGAATTCTGTTGGCTAGAATTTTGTTGAGAATTTTTGCATCTATATTCATGAGAGATATTGGTTTGTAATTTTATTTTTTGTGTGTGATCTTTGCCTGGTTTTGGTAGCAGGGTTATGCTGGTTTCATAGGATGAATTTGGAAGTGTCATTTCCTTTTTTGTGTTCTGAAACAGTTTGAGTAGTAAAGGTATAAGCTCTTCTCTGAATGTTTGGTAGAATTCTTCGGTGAAGCCATCTAGGCCAGGGCTTTTTTTTTTTGTTGGGAGTTTTTATTACCTTTTCAATCTCTTCTGTTGTTATGGGTCTTTTCAGATTTTGAACATCACTTTGTTGTAGTTTGGGTAGGTAGTGTATTTCTAGAAATTTATCCGTTTCCCCTAGGTTTTCAAATTTGTTGGAGTATAGTTTTTCATAATATTCTGTTATGATCCTTTTTATTTCAGTTGGGTCTGTTGTAATGCCACCCATTTCATTTCTTATTTGGGTTATTTGCATCCTCTCCTGTTTTTCTTCTGTCAGTCTGGCCAGTGGTTTGTCGATTTTGTTGATTCTTTCAAAGAACCAATGCTTGGTTTTGTTGATTCCTTGTATTCTTTTTCTGTTCTCTGTTTCATTTATTTCTGCTCTGATCTGTATTATTTCCTCTCTTCCTGAGGCTGTGGGCTTTTTTTGCTGTTCTCTTTCTATTTGTTTGAGTTGTGTAGTTAATGGTTTGATTTTCTCCCTTTCTTCTTTTTTGATGTGTGCATCAATTGCTATAAAATGTCCTCTGAGGACTGCCTTTGCTGTGTCCCAAAGGTTTTGGTATGATGTGTTTTCATTCTCATTTGATTCTAGGAATTTTTTAATTCCATCTCTGATTTCTTCTATTACCCAGTGATTTGTAAGCAAGGTTTTATTAAGTTTCCATGCAAGTTTTTTTCTTGCTCTTCCTGTTGTTAAGGTCTATCTTGATGGCATTGTGTTCAAAGAAGATACTTTGTTATCTCAGCATTTTGGATCTTGTTGAAGATTGCTCTTTGGCCTAAGATGTGGTCTGTTCTGGAGAAAGTTCCACGTGCATTGTGAAAGAATGTGTACTTTGCAGCTTTTGGGTGGAGTGTTCAATATATGTCTATGAGGCCAAGTTGGCTGATTGTGCCCTTTAGTCAGTTTCTCCTTTCAGTGCTGTTAGAGTATGTTTTATGTATTTTGGAGTCCTGTAATTGGGTGTGTAGATGTTTATTGTGGTTATGTCTTCATGATGGATCATCCCCTTAATCATTATATAGAGTCCTATTTTATCTTTTATGCTGGATTTTATTTTAAAATCTGTTTTATCCGAGATTAGTATTGCTACTACTGCTCTTTTTTGGGAGCTGTTTGTTTGATATATTTTTTCCATCCTTTGATTATTAATAAATTTACATCTTTGTTCCTAAGATGATTCTCTTGTAGACAGGATATTGAAGAATCCTGTTTTTTTTATCCAATCTGTTGCTCTTCGTCTCTTTATGGGTGCATTTAGGCCATTTACATTCAGTGTAATCATTGATAGGTGTGAGTTTATTGCTGTCATTTTGAAGTGCTTTTTTTGTGGTGCTGACAATTTCTTTGTTGCTCTTACTCTTCTGTGCTGAATTCCTTTTGTTTGTGGACTTTTTTTCATTTCTTTTGTTTTAGGAGGTTTTGTTTTTACTAAGACTTTATGTTTTTCCTGTTTATTTTTATGAGTAAGTTTATTAACTTTCTTTGTGGTTACCATGAAATTTACCCTTATCTTCCTATGTTTGAAGCAGTCTATAATTACTTGCTATCTCCTTGCCTTTCTATTCATTAGAAGGTTCTATACCATACCGTTTATTCCCTCTTTTATTGTTTTGATGTTGTTGTCATTTACAGATTAGCTGCTCTGATTCCCTGTTGTATTTCTTTTGGTTTTGGATAGTCCTGAGAGTTCATTTCCTAAATTGGTATATGGCTGCTGTGATTCTGCATCCTAGATTCAGCCTGTAAGTTGAAGCTGTTTGTTCTCAGATTGATGGATTCCCTTTAATAATTCTTGTATGTTTGGTTTCGTTTTTACATATTATCTTAATTGCTGTATCTGGAAATGTCCTAATTTCACCATCATATTTGAACCAGAGTTTTGCAGGATATGTTGTTCTTGGCTGGCAATTTTTTTCTTTCAAGGCTTTATATATGTCATCCCATTGCTTTCTTGCCTGCATGGTTTCTGCTGAATAATCCGAGATTATTCTTATTGTTTCTCTTCTGTATGTGACTTTTTGTTTTTCTGAAGCTGCTCTCAGGATTCTTTGTCTTTGTTTTTGTTGAGTGATTTTAATATGCCTTGATGATTTTCTGTTGGGGGTCTGTCCTATATGGGGTTCATTGAGCTTCTTGGATGGCCAGCTTTTCATCTTTCATGATATTGGGAAGTTTTTCTGTCAGCAGTTCTTCAATTGTCTTCTCTGTGTTTTCTGTTTTCTCCCCCTGTTCTGGAACTCTGGTCACTCGAAAATTTTCCTTTTAATTGTATCCCACATAATTCTCAGGGTCTCTTCATTTTTCTTCATTTTTTTTTTCTGAGATTTCCTCAAACAGAGTTGTATCCAAGTGTTTGTCTTCAATTTCACTGCTCTTGTCTTCCACCATTTCAAACCTGCTCCTCAGCCCTTCTATGACACTATTTCTGAAATCTTGTTGTTTATCTTTTGGATTTCTAATTGTTGTTTTTGTATGATTTCTAGTTGTGAATTTATTTCTGCATTTTGTTCCTGCGTTATTTTCCTGAATTCTTCCATTTTTTCGTTGTATTTTCCATGAATTTGTTTATTTTTTCTTCATTTTTGGCTGGTTTTTGGTTCAACTCTTGGATAATTCTGAGTATTAGAAATTTGAATTCCCTATCAGGTAATTCTAGTGCCTTTTCTGCTACTGGAAAGTCACCTGGTGTTTTATTTTGGATGTCTACTTGAACCGTCCTGTCCTGTTTTTGTAAATATTTTGATATTGTTTGCTGTCTTTGGGGCATTCAGCAGACATTTTTCTCACTTACTGGTTGTGGATTTGTTTATTTTATCCTTTTTTGTTTTATTTGGCTATGTCTGTGCAGGCGGGCTGTGTGTTCTTTGTTGTTTACTGGACTGTGGGTGCGATACTTTTTGCCTCCCCCAAATGGCAGGGTGACTCACTCAGATATTGTACAACACGACAGGTCTAGGTGAAGAGGAGTTGCTTGGTTGAGTTGTTTGTGACACTCACTAACCACCAGGAAGGGCTGGTAACCAGTGCAGGGCAGGTTCTGTTAGGCAGTGCTCATGCTGCTTGGTGGTGTGATGTTAAGCACACAGTGCAGGTAGGCAGGATGGAGGGGAGAGATTGTGATGTGTGGAGCTAAGATGGGTATGGGAGAGAGGAGAGAAGAACAGGAGCCAAAAACGTACAAAGAAACAAAAAAGAGTGTTGAGGACCTTGCCACTGGAGTGAAGAGATGAGAGACTATGAAATGGAGAAAAACAAAAAGAAGAAGAAGAAGAAAAGAAAAGAATGATAAATAAAAAGTAAAAAGAAAAAAAGGCAAAGCTTCCAGGGATCTCATGGTGTGGCTATGAGGTCTGGGGAAGCTGCTCCCAGCATTGAATTGCAGCCTGGCTAGAAGGTGTAGAGGTGTCACTCCACACCAAGTATTCAGGGGACTGGAAGGGAAGGAAGGTATAGAGAGATGAGAAACTGTGTAATGAAGAAAGACAAAAAGGGAAAAAGAGGGAAAAGAAAATGAAATGAATTAGAAAAAAGAACTAGAAAAACCCCCAAAATAACAGAAAAAAAGACATGAAAAAAGAAATGCTCTCAGGGATCCCTCTGCACATCTGCACAAACTAAGGTGGTAGGTCTCTAGCCATGCAGTACTGCCTGGCTAGAATGGGCTCCTAATTCAGGAAAAGAAAAAGAAAACAATCAATTAAAAACAAACAAATAAAAGGCCCAAGTATCCCACCAGTGTGGCAGCGTGGGCCGGGAAGCAGTTTCACAGTCAAGCAGCGTTTCACAGCCTTTCAGGAAGAAGTAGAGATGGCACATGGAGCTAGATACTTGAGAGAAAGGAGGGGAAGGTGGTTAGAGGTAAGGAAGAAATCAAAGAAGTAGACAAAAGCAACACCAGCAGCCAACAAATCTCACTCAGGGAGTTGGCTGGTACCGGAAGATGGAATCCAAGCAGCTGGTGCTTCCTGGCCAAGAGAATGCGACTGCAGGAAGCGGAGGAGGCTGAGTGAGGGTGAAGAAGAGTGGGGGGGGGGGGTGGGAAGCATGTATTCCTGGTTGCTGGTTGTTCTGTCTCTTGTTGGAAGCTCTGTGAAGCTCCTTTCTCGTACCCCCTGTTCACTGGTCTCTAGTAGGAGTCCAAGAGGGCAGATCCGCACATAGCTCTGAATATTGGAGACTTGAATTCCCTATCAGGTAGTTCTAGTGCTTTTTCTTCTACTGGAAAGTCATCTGCTGTTTTATTTTGGACACCTACTGGAACCCTCCTCCTCTGTTTTTGTATATGTTTTGATATAGTCTGCTCTCTTAAAGCATTCAGTAATTACTTTCCTCATTTATTGATTGTAGATTTCTTTGTTTTGTCCTGCTTTTTTGTTTTATTTGGTTATGTCTGAGCAGGTGGGATGTGCGTTCTTTGTTGTTTGCTTGTCTGTGGGCACAACACTTTTCACCTCCTTCCCCAATGGGCGGGGTCAGTCACTCAGGTACAGTACAGCAGGGCAGGTCCACCTGAAGGGGAGTTGCTGGGATGTGTTGTTTGTGGCACTTACTAGGGTCAACAGGGCAGACCAGGAATCAGGTTCCAGTAGGCCGTGCCTGTGCTTCTTGGGAGTGTGATGTTCAGCGCAAAGTGTCCTGCTCTTTTTCGAGTGTATTTTGCTTGATATATTTTTTTCCATACTTTGAATTTTATTTTGTTTGTGTCTTTAAGTCTAATGTGTGTCTCTTGAAGGCAGCATATAGACAGATCGTGTTTTTTAATCTATTCTGCCACTCTCTGTCTCTTTATTGGTGCATTTAGTCCATTTACATTCAGCATAATTATTGATAGGTATGAGTTTAGTGCTGTCATTTGGATGTCTTTTTTTGTGTGTTCTTCACAGTTTCTTCGTTCCATTTAATTTTCTGTCCTGAGTCGTTTTTCTTTATGTATTTTCTTTTTGTCTTGTTTGTTGTTGTTGATTTTGTATTTGCTGAGTTTTTATGTTTTTCTTGTGTTTTATTTTGATGTGTAAGATTGTTAGTTTCCTTTGTGTGTACCTTAACATATACCCCTATTTTTCTGAGTTTAAACCAGTCTTTTATTTCTTTATATCACTCTGACTCCCTCTCCATATGAAAAATCTATGTCTACACTGTTTAGTCCTTCTTTTTTGTTTTAATCTTGTCATCTTTTACATATTGACATCTTTGTTTCCCTATTTCCAGTATTTTGGCTTTTATTTATTTTTGTGACTTCCCTATATGGGTTGATATCTAGTTGCTCTGTCCTGTGTTCTAGTCTTCGGTTGTTATCTGATGTTACTCATTTTTCAACCACAGGACTCCTTTTAGTATTTCTTGTAATTTTGGTTTGGTTTTTGCAAATTCCCTAAACTTCTTTTTATCTCGAAATGCCCTAATTTTGCCATCGTATTTGAGAGACAGTTTTGCTGGATATGAATTCTTGGTTGGCAATTTTTTTCCTTCAAGGCTTTATATATGTCATCCCACTGCCTTCTTGCCTGCATGTTTTCTGCTGAGTAGTCCGAGCTTAGTTTTGTTGACTCTCCTTTGTAGATGACTTTTTGTTTACCCCTAGCCACTCTTAAAATTCTCTCTTTGTCTTTGGTTTTGGCAAGTTTGATAATTATAATATGTCCTGGTGACTTTCTTTTGGGATCTACCTTATGTGGGGTTTGAAGAGCATCTTGGATAGATATCTTCTCATCTTTCATGATATCAGGGAAGTTTTCTGCCAACAAATCTTCAACAATTCTCTCTGTATTTTCTGTTATCTCCCCCTGTTCTGACACTCCAATCACTCGTAAGTTACTCCACTTGATATAGTTCCACATAATTCTTAGGATTTCTTCATTTTTTAAAAAAAATTCTTTTATGTGATTTTTCCTCAGATAAGTTGGTGTCAAGTGCTTTATCTTCAGTCTCACTAATTCTGACTTCCATGGCCTCAATTCTGTTGACTTGTCTAATTCAGAAATTTTATTGTTAATCTTCTGGATTTCTAATTGTTGTCTCTCTATGGATTCTTGCAGCCTGTTAAATTTGTCATTATGCTCTTCTTTAATCTTCTTATGTTCCTCCATAGCATGCTCTGCATTTTGAATAATTTCCTTCCTGATATCTTGAAGAGTTCTGTATATTAATCTTTTGTATTCTGCCTCCAGTAATTCCAAGAAATTCACTTCCTCCAGAAAATTTCTTGATTCTTTATTTTGGGAGCTTGCTGAAGCCATCATGGACTGCCTTTTTTTGTGATTGGATATTGACTGTTCTATCGGAGCCATCAATAAATTGTTATATTTATTTATTTTATGTTTGTTTACTGTGTCCTGGCTTTTTGTTTTGTTTTGTTCTGCTATGCCCAAATATGCTGCTCGTGTGTACTAGCCCAATCACTGGCATCCCTGAAGCCCCAATGTCCTGCCACCAGGTGGCCAGACCTGCCAGTAAGTATGTGTGCCCAGAAGTCCACCCACTCTTCCTGTATGGTTTCAGCGCTGGTGTCCAGGTAGTCAGCCACCAAGTGTTTACTGCAGTCTCTCACCTACAGTCCTAGACAGGCATGGGTGATTGGTGCAGGCACAGGCATCCAGCTACAGCAGGGGGTCACACGCTGACTAAGGCAGGGGGCTGACGCTGCCCCCAAGTGTCCAGAAGGAAACTGTGTTCCTGTTCCTTAGAGCACATAGGTGGGTGGGTTTTGCAGCCAGACTATAAGCACCCAGTATTGTTGGCTGTAAGGACTGTGAGGCATCACCTACTCTTGGGCTCCTGTTGCAGGTGGATAGGTGGCGTGGGTGGAGCCACTAGTCCTCAGGCCCCTGATGTGGGTAGTTGAAGACCCTGCTTAATGGGCAGAGGAGTGTCAATTGTCAAGAACCTGCCACTTCACAGCTGAAACAGTTGAAGTTAGACTTCAGGTATACACCGTGTTGTACTGTGGTAATGAGGGCCAGGCTACTGAAATGGACCCACACAGGTCTATGCAGGGGTAAATATTCTCAAAGTCTGTGGACCCCTTATGCCTGTGCCTAGGCAAAGGAGCTGTGCCTACCCTGAATTCTTGTCTTAGGGGAGTTGGTAGATTATTTCCCACCTTGTTTGTTGATTTGTTCACTCTCCAAGGCAGGGAGAATGGCTCAGGACGTGCAATGGGTCCTACTTCCAGCCCAGAGGATTCAGCAATCACTGAAGCCATCCCAAACCCACAGTTGAGCAGGGAGCAGGGAGTAAATTGGAGACAGGTTTTTCCCAAAGGGGGGTGTTTTTGATCCACATGGTAGCCAGATACTAGTACTTATCTTTAGCCAATTGAGGGCTCTTTCTCACTGGTTCTGGATGGCTGAGTAAACTCTACCCCTGGGTCTGTCCCAGTGTGGAAAATGCCTCCAGAGTGCCACTGCTTGCCTCACCGTGTACCACAAGCTGATCAGGCCTGATGGGCTCCACCTCCTACCAGGTAAGTTCTGGCGACTCTTCACTGCTTCCAAACCATCTCTCTCTCCCTCTGCCACTCAATCTGATCCCTCAACTTTGGCTTTGATGTTCAGGGCTCCTAGATCATCATATATAATTGATTCACTTGTTTCTTTGGTCTTTGTTGTAAGAGGGACCACCAGAAGCATTTGACTACTCTGCCATCTTAGCCCCGCCTCTCTATTTACCTTCTAGAAATTGCTATGTTTAAAGGAGTCACGTCTATTTGCCCAGATCACAGCTTTTTAAACTAATACAGAAAATAATATTAACTGAGGATTTAAAAGTTTCGTCATATAGCCAAATAAAAATAAACATTTCCAATTGATATTATTTAAAATTCTACGTGTATCTACCAGTGTGATGAATATAAGTTGGTGAAATTTAATTTTTTTTCACTCATATCATTAATTGAAATATATGTATTGGAAAAAAAATAAAGTCACTGTTTTCGAGAAGTCATCTTTGGTGTTACTGTTGTCCATAGAGTTTTCAATGACTGATTTATTAGAAGTACATCCCCAGGCCTTTCTTCCAAGGCATCTGTGGGTGGACTCTAACAGCCAATATTTATTTTAGCAGCGGAGTACATTAACTGTTTGTATCAATCAGGGACTCCAGATTATAATAATAGGTAGCCTGATTTTCATTACATAAAAATGCCCTGCTTAATGGGCAAATGTCATTACTTTACAAATGAAGAAAAGTAAGCAATGGGATTTTTAAGGTTTCAGAGCAAGTTAGAATGTGCTTTAAGATTGAGATCTTAATTCAAGATGGGGTTTACACATTTTCACATGTAAAAATTTTTACCATGCATATATATATTTGACAAATTGCCAAAATATACCTGCTGAGGCTTTTAAACTGTAGATTTATGGTTGGAAGTTAGAGATTAAAAATGGGGCCACAGGGACCTCAATTAGCATCTTTGGATGAATGAGTTCCAGCCCTGAAAGCATTTGAGAGAGGAATCCCAAACTCCCTTCTATGAAGAATCCTGAGCAGAGTACAATTGGAAGAGAAGAGAAAATCAAAGATACAAGTGCATTGGTGATAGTCCAAAATTTTATGCTAAAGATCTTGGTGTCCACTTGAGCTAAGAAGGAGGGAAGAAATAGTACTAATAAATTTGTAGTGCTGAAAAACACGAACTTTACCTTCAAAGATGAGAGAGCAAATAAATTTACCATTCAGATTATTTGCACCTAAAACTTTTGACCTTTAAAATGACTCTGCAAGAAATTACTTTTTTTCAAATTCTGTCCATGAAATTTTTATGGAAAATGAACTCGTTTACTTGATTACTCTTTTAAAATGTACATATATTGCTACAGTCAGTCTTATGAAATTGGTTCCTCATGTATCTCATTTTACAATAACATAATACTGTAAAGTAGCAGCTCAGGAAATGAAGAACTGTGTCTACTTTTACCTTGGTGTCAGTCAGGCCGACTTGATACTATCAGGAATAAGTGGGGAGAGACAATTAAACAAAAAGAGGTTTTTCTGTCTATAAGAGAAACAGGGGACAAATCTCCATTAGTCACATTCATTCTCTTATGTCAGTTAATTTCTCTCTCTCTGTCTTTCTTTTCCTCCTTCCTTACAGTACTGGCTCTCAAGATTTTCACAGTCTAGTGGAAGAAGGACATGTAAACTTATGGTTCCATTCAGGGTATACTAGTAAAAAAAAAAAAAAAAACCCTTAAATTTCAGCAGTTTAAGTGCAGTCTGTTGAAGGTCTGGGCTACTCTCTGGGGCAGTTGTCCTCCCTGAAATGGCTCAGTGTTGCAATTCCATATCAAAACATGCTTCCACAATTATCTTGTAAGAGAAAAAAGAGCAATAGAGAGCTGAGCATTGGCAATAAATGCCTCCACATAAGTCACTTCTGCTCATATTTCAAAACCAGGTCACACTACCATAACTAAGTTCAAAGGGATGGGGAAAGTATATTCTAATCAAGAGCCCAGAAGGACAGGGTGCCTGATATAGATGTTCAGTAAAAATGTCTGCCATACTAATAATTACAAATAAGGTGCAAAAAGTGGTACAAATAGAATGTTTTAGATATTATAAAAGCCAGAGGAGATACTGTCTCAGAAGATATTCATAGGTGATTGTCTTGAAGCATGATTAGGCATTTGCCAAGTGGAAATGGTTGTTCTAGTAGGGAGAAGGATGGCTGAAAAGGCACAAAGATTACTAGGAGGAGAGAGGTAAGGTCTACCACCATGAGAGTTGACCAGGGAAAGTTTTAATTCCATGCTAAGGAACTTGGAATTTTTCTTGTAGGAAAAAGGGAGTTTTCTTGGCATTTAAGGAGAGGAGAGACGTGATTACATTTGTCTTAGAAAGATTACTTTTGTAGGAGTAGATGATACTGTAGGGTACTGTGCTCTAGACAGGAGATGAGGTGATTCTGAAGTACATTTCCTAAACCATTGCAGTAGAGATGAATTTGAGAGGTGCTTGGAGGTAGAAAACAACATGGCCATTGGTGGACTGCAATGTGCTGCGAAATGTACCATTTATTTGTACTACATATAAAAAAACATAAAGAGACAAGATCGCTACTTCTGAGTAGCTTATAAACTATCAGAAAATCAGACATATCAAATATCAACTGTAAATGTGTCAGTGTTCCGATACTCAACACTCTTAAGATCTTGCCACAAAGAGCATTGCAACCTTATATTTTAAAGCCTTCTTCAATTTTTTTTTCCTTTTTAATCGATATACTCTATGATTCAATTATGCGACTTATAGCAAATTATGGATAACATTGCAAAGAATGGGAATTCCAGAATACTTAATTGTGCTCATATGGAACCTGTACATAGACCAATAGGCAGTCATTCTAACAGACAAGGGGCTACTGCATAGTTCAAACTCGGGAAAGGTGATCGTCAGAGTTGTATCCTTTCACCATAGTTATTCAATCTGTATGCTGAGCAAATAATCCAAGAAGCTGGACTATATGAAGAAGAACATGGCACCAGGATTGGAGGAAGACTCTTTAATGACCTATGATATGCAGATGACACAAACTTGCTTGCAGAAAGTAAAGAGAACTTGAAGCACTTACTGATGAAGATCAAAGACTACAGCCATCAGTATGGATTACACCTTAACATAAAAAAAAACAAACAAACAAACCAACCCTCACAACTGGACCAATAAGCAACATCATGATAAATGGAGAAAAGATTGAAGTTGTCAAGGATTTCATTTTACTTGGATCCACAATCAACTCCCATGGAAGCAGTAGTCAAAAAATAAAACAATCCACTGCATTGGGCAAATCTGCCGCAAAAGACCTCCATAAAGTGTTAAAAAGCAAAGATATCACTTTAGCGACTAAAGAGTGCCTAACTCAAGCCATGGTGTTTTCAATTGCTTCATATGCATGTGAAAGCTGGGCAATGAATAAGGAAGACCAAAGAAGAATCAATGCCTTTGAATTATGGTGTTAGCAAAGAATATTGAATATACTATGGACTGCCAAAAGAACGAGAAAATATGTCTTGGAAGAAGTACAGCCAGAATACTCCTTAGAAGCAAGGAAGGTGAGGCATGTTGTCAGCAGGGATCTGTCCCTGGAGAAAGACATTATTCTTGGTAAAGTAGAGGGTCAGCAAAAAAGAGGAAGGCCCTCAATGAGATGGATTGACACAGTGGCTGCAACAATGAGCTCAAACAGCAACGATTGTGAGGATGGCGCAGTACAGGCAGTGTTTCATTCTGTTGTATGCAGGGTTGACATCAGTCAGAACTGACTGGATGGCACCTAATGACAACAGTGCTTCTTTCTTGACTTTCTTCTCTTTTATCTCCATTTATTGACCTTGAACTAGTTCATATGCATCTAACAAAGAACACCTTCTAACCTGCATACCAGGTCATTCTTAACCACGCTTTCCCACAATCTCATTCTAAAAGTTATTGTCATCCTGAATTATCACACTTCTGAATAGTACATTTAACAAAGGTCACTTTCTGTCCTCATTCTCAGCCGATAATATTTGAAAGCTGGACAGCTGATGGTGGGATGTAGCTTGGGGTGAAGACATACAAGACAGAAACATTCCTCAAATCTTAGTCTTTTATTGTGAAAAAGCAGCAGCTTAATTTGTACCATACGTTATTTGTGATCTCATCACATATGAGACAAATATAATACAGAGGGCATTACAGTATTACTCCTGGTCTTCATTCTTTGTATGATGCTTTTCTTTGCAGTCAACTCTGTAATTTCTTCTGTGACCCGTTGCAGATAAGTTCATGTTACCAAGACTTTTCTATGCTGTGGTGTCCTCTGAGGAGATTCTGAAACCAGTCTGCTTATTTCCTTCCTTGCCATTTCCAGCTTCTGCTAACTTGGTAGGAGGGTTAGGAACTGCAGCAATTAGCTTTAGCAAATATATGACACCCTCTCTTCTGAAGCAAATGAAGCTTTATTATCAATTTCTGGTTAAAATAAACAAGCTATTGTTTATAGCATAGAAATCACTTATGCAGAGATCTTTATGCTAATGTTATTCAGTGTAATGGGATTTGACCTAATCACGCTCTGTTTTCTTTACGACACTTACTTATGGCCATGCCAACTTTTATATGACTGCTGTAAATTTTAAGCCTGCAGAGGACAAGAATACCATCTACATTACTCTATACAGAACATAATAGAGCCTCATCCATTACCTACTGTTGCTTTGATGTTTTCTGTTTTGATGATAAAATTGAATTTATCTGAGATTTTGCACATTAAGGGTAACTTATCACTAAAAAGGACTTGTTTTAGAAAATGATAATTTTAGTTACTTTCTTAAATATACATTGGCAAAACCTAATATTCCTAAAATATTCATTTAAAGAAATGATGAAACTCCTTTTCAACCTTTCAATATCTCAAAGCACAGTTGACTAATTTTAATTACATCTAGTTTGGTTTTTCTGAAAAATATTTTAAAATAATTATCCAATTTATTCTCATTAATATATTTTTTAAAAAATGGCTTATTTGCTCACAAAACGTATTTCACTATATATGCCATACTCTGTACCCTTTTGAGATAGTAACAAATCACAAAATCTGACTCAAAAGAGACCTTAGTTGCCATTTCTATTAAAAAGATTAAAAACTCACATCCAAACTCCCTGAGGGACTGAATTGCTGGACGGAGGGCTGTGGGGACTATGGTCTCAGGGAACATCTAGCTCAATTGGCATAACACAGTTTACAGAGACAATGTTCCACATTTTACCTTGGTGAGTAGCGTGTAGGTTCTTAAAAGCCTGTGAGCAGACATCTAAGATACTCCACTGGTCTCACCACTTTCAGAGCAAAGGAGAATGAAGAGAACAGGATACAAGGAAAAGATTAGTCCAAAGGACTAATGGACCACAACTACCAAGGCCTCTACCAGACTGAGTCTGGTACAGCTAGATGGTGCCTGGCTACCACCACTCACTGCTCGTCCAGGATCACAACAGAGGGTTCTGGACAGAGCTGGAGAAAGATGTAGAACAAAATTCTAACTCACAAAAAAAGACCAGATTTACTGGCCTGAAAGAGACTAGAAAAACCCCGAGATTATGGCCCCCAGACCCCTTCTAGCTCAGTGGTGAAGTCACTTTCGAGGTTCACCATTCAGCCAGGGAGTGGACAGCCCCATAAAACCAAATGGGAATAATGAGGCACAGCAGTCCCGGGACAAGGACTGGAAGGCAGAAGGGGACAGGAAAGCTGGTGATAGGGAACCCAAGGTTGAGTAAAGATAGTGTTGACCTGTAGTGGGGTTGTTAACAATTGTCTTAGGGCAACATGTGTGATTACTATTTAATGAGAAACTATTTTGTTCTGTAAACTTTCATCTAAAGTGGGAATAGCAGTACAACTGGAAGAACGTAATCAATGTCACTGAACGGTGCATGTTGAAATTTTTGAAATGGATGGTGTATCTTTGGCTATGTATATTTTCACCAGAAAAAAAGAAAAAAGGTAGAGAAGGGAGAGGATTGACATGTCATGGGGTTTTTAACCAATGTCATAAAACAATATGTGTACTGACCGTCTAATGAGAAACTATTCTGTAAACCTTCACCTGAAGTACAATTAAAAAAAAAAAAAAGACAGGAAAGAAGGAAAAGGGCATAGAACTTTTATAAAATAGCAAAATCTTTAGCTTTTAGTTGTGGGAGGGGGACGGGAGGAAAGGGGAAAGGAAGACACAAAGCTTAGAGGACACTGAGCATCTATTATTAGTAATGGCAAAATCTGGGCTTGGATGGGGTGATGGTTGAACAACATGTTGACATAATTAACTGAACTGTACATGTCAAGATTGTTGAAATGGCAAATTTTTTTTATATACTTAACACAATAAATTAAAAAAAAAAAAAAAAAGATTAAAAACTAAGACCACAAGAGCTCAAGTGATTTCCTCCAGATACTTGAACAAGGAGAGGCATGGTTTAGTAGCAAGAACACTAGCTTGGAAAATAGAAATCCTCAGTCAAATATTTGTTTTACTACAGCATTCTAATCTCTTGAACAGAAGGCATGAACTACATAATATTTAAATTCCCTTCTAACTTAACAGTGCAAAGTTTGAAGTTAAAGGCACACTAGAATGAAAAAGAGTAGTCAGTGACCACTTTCCTGAGGACTTAGAGCATCAGTGTCAAATGGAGGGAAATACTATTTAAATTTTGGCAACAGCAGGACAGGGAAAGACAAGAGCACCAGGCAGAACTGGGAGGCAATTAGACAAGATGGATTGATACCAAAAACAATGAGTATGAGAGAGAGGGGTGAAGACAAGACCAGGCCCCTCTCAGGCAAACAGAGCATACAGGGTCCTGGGTCAGGTGGGACCAGTGAAATCAGATAGCCTGGAGCAGGTAGGACATATAACAGAAAGTTTTGCAGGGTCTTAGGAAGCCAAAGACTGGACCTTAAGAGCTCTGCATAGTAATAATCTTCATTTAGCAGTTAAATATAGGGTAGATACTGAGCCCAGGGCTTTTATTCTAAGGTTGGAAGAGAAGTCAGAGAGTCTACAGTCATGAAACCACAGAGATCGTCATTTGCTAGAGAGTATGAGGAGATGAACTGTAGAACAAGGCAAATTCTGACATGGGTTACCACCCCCCCCCAAAAAAAAATATATGTATGTGTACATGTATGTATATGTGTAAAACCAAACCTGTTGCCATCGAGTTGATTCCGACTCATACATAGAGGCCCTATAGGGCAGAGTAGAACTTCCCTATAGGGTTTCCAAGGCTATAATCTTTACGGAAGCTGACTGCCATATCTTTCTCTCGTGGAGCAGCTAGTGGGTTCAAACTGCTGACCTTTCAGTTAGCAGCCAAGTGCTCAACCACTCTGCCACCAGGGCTCCTTATCTATATGTTTTTTGTAGTGAACATTTATTAAGTATTTATCATATATCACTATGCTTAGCACCCTACACATATAATCTCAGTTAACCCTCACATTAATAATACTTTTTTATTCTTACTTTATAAGTAAAAAAATTTAAAAAGGTTAAATGACTAAACCCCAACTTTTAAGTGGCGAGGCCATGATTCAAAACCAGCTTGACTCTTCTTTTTTTTTTGTTTTCTGTTGAGAATATACACAGCAAAACATACACCAATTCAACAGTTTCTACATATACATTTCAGTGACATTGATTACTTTCTTCAAGATGTGCAATCATTCTGACCTTTTTCTGAGTTGTTCCTCCTCCATGAACATAAAATCACTGCCTCCTTAGGATCCTATCAAATCTTTCAAGTTGTTGTCAGTTAGATCTCATATATATAGTTCTTAAAAGAGTATAATCCTCAAGACATATATATTTTTTTTTTTTCACTAGTTAAGCAATAGTTTAGTTTTAAGAAGACTTCAGGGAATATTTTTGGTTTAAGTTTTAAAGACTATTTTAGAGCAATAGTTTCATAGGTTCATCCAGCCTCCATGGCTCCAGAAAGTCTGGAGTCTACAAGAATTCAAAATTCTGTTCTGCATTTTCTGCCTTTGATCACTATTCTTCTCTGGAATCTTTACTCAAAATGTTCAGTAATGGTAGCTGGGCACTATCCAGTTCTTCTGGTCTCATGGGAAAGGAGGCTGTTGGTCATGGAGACAATTAACCACGTATTCCATATCCTCCTCCTATTCCTGGCTCTCCTTCTTCCTCTGTTGCTCGAGGTGAATAGAGACCATTTGCCCACCCAAGAAGAAAGGCCTTGTAATCTACTTTCAAAAGGTAACAGTTATTGAAACCCCTATGGAGCACAGGTCTACTTTGACACACATAAGGGTCATCATGAGTCAGAACTGACTTGATGGCAACTGGTTAGGTTTTTTATAATGTCCTTTACCTTGACTTCTCATGAGAAAAGGTCTGAGTCTCTAGGTGATACAATAAGTGGGGATGAAAAATAGAGACGCAGATAAACAACTAAATTGATCCTCATGAACTGAAAACCACTTCTCTTAAGAGCTACTTGCATATTTGTCTCTGCTCCATAAAAATAAACATGCTTTAATATGCTCATTATAGTTGGTTTTTTGATTTTTTTTTTCTTCATTGTATAAAAGACTTTTATCTCTTAAGCTATCATTTGTTGTACTTCATTCCAGATAATGGAAAAGTTCTGTTCTGATTAGAGTTCAAAGGATGCTGGTAATTAAACCTCTCAGGTGTGGAAAGGAGGGCAGGTTGTATCCATGCCATTCCTGCATGGACTTAGATCTATTTGCACCTGAGAATTCTCTGGCTCTTGCCCATAGCTGTGTTTCTAGCTCCAGCCAGGAGAAGTACAGATCCCTTTAGCAAGAGGCAAACATTTTCCACTTTTCAAAAGGTATTATCTTTTTTGCTACAGATAAGTCAGGATGTAAATCTGACCCATTGGCAGCCCTCAGGAGAAATTTATCTGGAAACTTTCCCTGAGGAGGCACAACATAGTTGAAAACAATAACAGAAACCAACACCTGAAAAGAAAGGGAAAAAACTGGTTTAACTAGTTTGAGCACTGAAGTATTGCCATCAGCTAGAAATATCCTCCTCTTCAGCCAACCCCCTTCACTCTCCTTCCTGCTTCTTCAAAACTGAAGGATGAACGCTAGTCTAGGAATTTCTATTTCTATTTAACACCCTACCCCCATCTTTAACTCTAATTTCATCTATTGCTTTCTCTCATCCATATACCCCTAATTCAGGGTCTCCTAACACACATTCTTCTTCCATTCTCCAATTTACAGCATTTCCCAAGTCACATTCATTCCTTCCTTGCGTTGAATTCCACCACCATTAGCAATAAAGGCTAGCTTCTCTGTCTTCCATTGGCATTGTTATTGCTGTTATAAGGTGCTGTCAAGTCAGTTCCGACTCATAGCAACCCTATGTAAAACAGAACGAAACAATACCAGGTCCTGAACCAACCTCACAATCCTTGTTATGCTTGAGCAGATTGTTGCAGCCACCGTGTCAATCCATATTGCTGAGGGCTTTCCTCTTTTTCACTGATCCTCTATTTTACCAAGTATGATGTCCTTCTCCAGGGACTGTTCCCTCCTGATAACATGTCCAAAGTATGCAAGATGAAGTCTCACCATCCTTGCTTCTAAGGAGCACTTTGGCTTTACTTCTTCCAAGACGGATTTGTTTGTTCCTCTGGCAGCACATGGCATATTCAATATTCTTTGCCAACACCATAATTCAGAGGTGTCACTTCTTCTGTCTTCCTTATTCATTGTCCAGCTTTCACATGCACATGAGGTGGTTGAAAACACCATGGCTTGGGTCAGGCGCACCTTAGTCCATAAAGTGATATCTTTGCTTTTTAACACTTTAAAGAGATCTTTTGCAGTAGATTTGCCCTATGCAATGTGTCATTTGATTTCTCGACTGTTGCTTCCATGGGTGTTGATAGTGGATCCAAATAAAAGGAAATCCTTAACAAATTTAATCTTTTCTCCATTTATTATGATGTTGCTTATTGGTCCAGTTGTGAGGATTTTTGTTTTCTTTATGTTGATGTGTAATCCATACCGAAGGCTGTGGTCTTTGATCTTCATCAGTTAGTGCTTCAAGTCCTCTTCACTTTCTGCAAACGAGGTTGTGTCATCTGCATGTCACAGGTTGTTAGTGACTCTTCCTCCAATCCTATATCTTCATATAATCCAGCTTCTTGGATTATTTGCTCAGCATACAGTTTGAGTAAGTATGGTGAAAGGATACAACCCTGATGCACACCTTTCCTGACTTTAAACCATGGAGTATTCCCTTGTTCTTTTCAATTAACTGTCTTTTGGTCTAAGTACAGGTTCCACTGGCACTACTTCCCTGAAAATTCTCCCAAATGGAGGACATCCTTCCTATCATTCTTTCCTTATCTTGGTAAAAAACGAGATTATTCACCACATGTCTGACACTGGTTTTTAATATTAGAATTACCAGTATTACTCAATATTATTGATCAGCTCCTTCTCCTTTGAAATCTTCCCTCACCTGTACCACTTATTTATATTCATCTTTTGCTAATTGTTGTTTTTATTTTACTCTCAACCAAGTGAATGCCTATGATGAGTGAGGTGTTGTGGGTGACATACTGCAAAAGTATTTATAAAATATGACAGAAGTATAGATAAGTACTCTGGGATATCAGAGAAGGTAGCTATTTCTTCCTGTTAGAAGAGTTAGGAAATCTTCTGAGAAGAAGCTAAAAGTTGGGCTTGTAAAAAAGAGCAGAAGAGGGAAACACAAAGAGCAAGCAAAGGGAGGTTTAAAGGCTGAATGTATGCTCCAGGATGAACAGGCGGCCCAGTGAGACATAAGCAAATTCTGGATTTTGAGAGATGTGTGTGGAAATGATAATGAAAGCATGCAGATTGGTGAGGTTGCTCAGAGAAAGGCATATGACAGAGGACAGTCTATAAGGAATGACCTCCTTTAGAGGGTAAGAAAAAGGAGTGGAGCCAGAAAGATCATGGTCAGAGGATAATCAGAGATCAAAACTGCATGGGATTTAAAAGTAACATTGAGAAATCTGCTACTAAGAGGATCAAAAACTGAATATAGATCAAGAGGATTATGGTCAGAAAAGAAGCTATAGGTTTGATCCCTAAGAGGTTGTTAGTGAAGTTCAAAAGAAGGACCTCCATAGACTCGAGTGGACATAACGGCAAAGGGTTAAGTAGTAAGTTGGTAATGAATTAATAGAAGCAGTAAGTGTAGATTGTATTTTTAGGAATTAGGGGGGAAAAATAAAAAGAGATTGGGCCAAATTTTGAGGAGTTAACAGATTTTAAAAAAAAGTGTGTAAGATTTAGAATGTACAAAGAGAATAAAACAACACAAGGCTATAAATTTTGTAATCCTTTCTGAGATGAAAGGATTCTTGCTTGCAGTTTAACCTACTCTTCCCTGAAGTTGTATAATACCTGCATAAGGGGAAATGGAGAAATTGTAAGAAATAAGTAAGTGTAACATAATATATTATGTAAAGACCTGAGCCAGAGTGAGAATTGAAAGAAAGAAAAGCTTGCTCAAGCAAGTTTTTGAGGAGCTGTCATTTGTGAGACGTTGTGCGTGAAATCAATGTGCAAAGAGTCCTTTCAAGAAGCTTTGCTGTGCCTTGTCATGGGACGCCCCCTCTGCCATTTCACTCAAATTTTTCAATAAGGATTTAAGTAATTTTCAATGATTTTGAATGCTAGATTGATTATCCTGTAATTCCACATCCTGCTGAGAATGGAGAATGGGGTGGCTCTGCTATATACTGTTTGCATAGGTGTATATACTGTATCCAAGTGTGTACGGTATGTAGAATCTAGTAGAGAGTGAGAGAAAATGCAAGAAGAAAGGATATCTGACAAAGTAGGCAGGGGCAGGAAGGAGGGGAGCTCCATCCTTTGAGATGCAAAGGAAGCTGAAAAGAATTTCTGCGTTAGAGACCAAAGAAGATATAAAAGCTCCTGTCGGAAATGTTTTGAGAAAAAAATGGATGAAACGTATATGGAGAGTGAGATGTTTGGAGGTTTCAGTAAGTGGGAAAGATTTGTGGAATAGGTGTGCTGAATAATGTACTCAGGGAATTCAAATCTGTCTAGAACCATCACCAAGCAATAATGTGATCCCTGATAGGGAAAGATAAGATTCATTTCTAGGGATTTTGACCAAATTATTTTATGACTCTCTCCCAGAGCAACCATCCTCCAGAAGTAGAAGCAGGAGGGCTTGATAATGTAGAAAACAGTGAACTGTAAACAATGGTACACGGAGGGTACTTGGTGGTCTGCCATTAATTACTGGTAAGTGCTTGGTTCTCAGTTTGCTCATCTTTACATATAAACTGCCGCTTTCTAGGCTCCGTGGGGTTGTGAAACTGAATATGGTGATACGACAAATGCAGTAAGGACACCAAACATTGTCAGGGTGGGAAAAGGGAAAGGGGACCTGTTTCTTGCCTGTGATCATTAAGGTTGTGTTTCAACTTGGATGGGCTATGATTCTCAATGGTTTGGCAGTTATAATATAGTATGGCAGTCGTGTGATGATGTGATCACTTCCATGATGAGATTTGATAAAATGTGATCCCCTCCATGATGGGATATGCTGTGAGCAGCCAATCAGTAGAAAGGGAGTTTCCTTGAGGGTGTGGCCTACATCCAATATGGGTAGACTCTCTGGCAAGGCTCAAGGGCTTTTTCTCAGTTTGGATCCTGCAACTGACTCCTTTTCCTCTGACCTCTGGTTCTTG
This sequence comes from Dugong dugon, assembly GCA_030035585.1. Lineage (NCBI taxonomy): Eukaryota > Metazoa > Chordata > Mammalia > Sirenia > Dugongidae > Dugong > Dugong dugon. The sequence continues at coordinate 46,977,060 of CM057480.1, read as the reverse complement.
GGATTTGAGCTAGCAGCTTACCTGCTGTCTTGCCTGCCGATCTTGGAATTCATCGATCTTTGCAGCCTGAGAGCAAGAGCCCTGCTGTCTGACCCACCAGTCAGGTTCATCAGCCCTTGTGATTACAGGAATTAGGAGAAGCCTCCAACCTGACCTATGGACTTGGGTTGTTCCAATCTCTACAACCATGTGAGCCATTTCCTTGATATAAATCTCTCTATATAGATATTTATACTCCTTACTGGTTTTGCTTCTCTAGAGAACCCAGACTCAGACACTACCCTTGGGATTTCAGGTTCATAGCTAGGACTCCAGATGCATGAAGATGGAAGAAAGAAGAAAGAAGGAGAAAATATGGTCCAGAGGCAAAACAAACTAAGCACAGCTTAATGAGTTTAACGCACTGATGTAGTATTGACAATATCTAAACATTAATCACTCAAATATGGACATTCCTAGAAACAACATTTCCCAATCTGAACAACATTTTTTTCTGTTATACATAAGGCCACCACAAATCGAAGCAAACTCTACAGCAACTAACAACAGCAAATATTGTTATGTTATTGTACATACGTTTTTGACCAGAGATATTGGATACTATATAGATATATTTCATTTTTTAGTGCTGGAACATTAAGAGACTTTACAGGCCACTGCCCAATGCAGCAGTAGTGAAAGTCCCCTTATGGGATGACTATACTATACCTTCACACTCATCTTTGTATCTTCTTCACAGTGTAGCATGATATATTGGGAGCTCAAGAAGATTAATTAATAGTGGTTAAATTGAATTGAATTTCTTACCTCTTAACTTCAAAGAATTACAATTTTATTTGAGTTTTCCTGTCCCCACTTTACTTTTACATGTAATCAGATAATCATGACTTCTACTAAACACATCTATCTCAGACTTCTAAGAGCTTTCTAAACTTGTTCAGAAGACCTTCATTCTGATGTCATTAGCTGAAGAACCATGACTTCAATATTATGTAATTTTAAAAAATTATCTTAGATATATATCAGCGTCAGTGTCTTTGGAAACTGAGGACTTGAGATAATAATAATGGGGATAATACTAATAACAACAACTACTACTAAGTTTTCTCACCCGTAATGTATGAGTCAGGTACAATTACGCTTCACGCATACTAACACCATTCAGTCTCAATTCCTATGAGGAAAGTAATATTATTGCCCCATTTTACAAATGTACACCAGGAATAATTGGTATATGCAGAGACTTCTTAACACAGGTTGTTTTTCATTTGTCTTTGTTTTTCCTTACTGTCTTTAATACCTTCCAAGTGATGGTGAAGATAGACAGCCATGTCTTCCTTTTTTTAAAATAAACTTCTTTTTATTTTAGAAGAGTTTTAGATTTACAAAAAAGTTGTGAAGATAGTACAGATAATTTCTATATACTCTACATCCAGTTTCATCTATTATCTGACATTAATATGGTACAAATGTCACACCTAATGAACCATTGATAAACTATTATTAACTGAAGTTCATACTTTATTCACATTTCTTTAGTTTTTACCTAATGTCTTTTTTTTTCTGTTCCAGGATTCCATCCAGAATACCACCCTACATTTAGTCATCATGTCATCTTATACTCCTCTTGGCTGTGCCAGTTTCTTAGACTTTGTGTGTGTGTGTGTGTGTGTGTGTGTGTGAGCTTGATGGTTTTTAGGAGTACTGGTCATGTATTTTGTAGAATATCCTTCAATTGGTGTTTCTCTGATGTTTTTCTCATGATTAGACTCAAAATATGGACTTTTGGAAGGAAAACCACAGAGGTAGAGTGCCATCCTCATCACATCATATCAAAGATATACTACCAACATGAGTTGTCACTGTTCATGTTGACCTTGGTCAAATGTCTGAGATAGTATTTGTCAGGTGTCTCCCATGTAAAAATTACTCTTTTTTTCTCAGTCCACAATGTATTCTTTGGAAGAAAGACACTAGGTGTAGCCAAAACTTAAGGAGTGGGGAGTTAAGCTCCACCTCCTTGAGTGGGGAGTATCTACACAAATTTTGAGATTTATGTATGGGCTACTTGTCTCTTCTCCACTTATATGTATTTATTCTATCATTTATATTATATTATTTCTATTAGTATGAACTCAGATATTATTTTATACTTTGTGTTATAATCCAATACTACATTATTCATTTGGTTGCTCAAATTGTTCAGTCGTGGACCATTGAGAGCTGTTACGCAGGGCTTTGTTTGACATACTCCCATCATTATGTTTTTCATGTCTTCCTTTTTAAAAGACAGCAAACTTAATGCATTCTCTCAATTCTTAAATCCCCCTTCAGAAGAAAATTTTAGATTTTCTGTATTTTCCTATGTCAGTGAAAAGCATTGCACAGAGTAGCACTTATGCTGACTATTTACCTTAATTTCGTGCCTACCCTAAGCATTTGAATCCCACATTATGTTACTTTTTCCATTTATACCTCACAGTGTGTGTTTTATAAGCATATAAATACTTAATATTTGAACCTGAAAGTCTCTGCCTGCTATATTAAAAAAGGTGTGAATCTAATAGAAAATGAACTTTAGTTACATTACTTTACAGAGCAAAGAAATCTGGCATCATCTATTATTTGGTTAAACTCCCACCACAATAATCTTTATAATGAATCATTTGGAAAATAATTTTGAACTATGCCTAATCAGAACGTGAACTATTTTCTTGTAATAAATATGCCCCTTGATAACACATTCCAAACATTATATGAAGACTCTACATATTGTCATCTATTCATTATATTTTGCCATCATAAATCAAATTATTATTTTTGTGTCTGGTTTCAATCTAGCAATTATAGATATTTAGGTTTATGATATCTTTTCAATAAAATATCAGATGAGAGTATATTTTTATTTATTTTAAACAATTAAATTAATAGTGGGACCAAAAAATTCTTGTTAAATTATCACACTGTTGAAATACAGAGTATTCTCACCATACTTTTTTTTTTTTTTTATCACACAGTCATTTCACCATAGCATTTTTACCTAGAGGAGATTTGTGTATGTGAATATTCAAAGTGAAACAGTATGAGCATGAGTGCCTTTTTATTGTGCAGTATTTCCTGGCATAATATTCTTTGGATTTCCTTAGTTCTTTTATAAATCTTAATTATAATTCATTTAAAATATTTTTGGGGTCAAATAGCGGGTGGGGTCAGAACATCCTGACTCTTGTCATTTAGTCAACAACTATTCAATGAAGTCTATGTACCAGGCACAGTTATGCTTTCATGGGATACAGTCATGAAGAAACCAAGGACAGTGCCTATCCCATGGAGCCTACATGCTCATCTTTACTAGCGCTGTATAACAGAGATATAATACAGAACCCAAATGTAAGCCACCTATGTCACTTTATATTTTTTAGTTGTTGTTGTTAGATGCCATTGAATCGGTTCCAACTCAGGGACCCTATGCACAACAGAAGGAAATATTGCCCGGTCCTGCACCATCCTCACAATTGTTGCTATGCTTGAGCCCGTTGTTACAGCCACTGTATCAATCCATCTCATTGAGGATCCTCCTCTTTTTCACTGACTCTATATTACCAAGCCTGATGTCCTTCTCCAGACACTGATCCCTCCTGACAACGTGTCCAAAGTACGTGAGACATAGGCTCGCCATCCTTGCTTCTAAGGAGTATTCTGGTTGTACTTCTTCCAAGACAGATTTGTTCATTCTTTTGTCAGTCCATGGTATAGTCAATATTCTTCGCCAACGCCACAATTCAAAGGGGTCAATTTTTTGGTCTTCCTTATTCATTGTCCAGCTTTCGCATGCATATGAGGAGACTGACAACACCATGGCTTGGGTCAGGCTCACGTTAGTCCTCAAGGTGACGTCTTTGCTTTTCAACACTTTAAAGAGGTCTTTTGCAGCTAATTTGCACAATGCAATATGTCTTTTGATTTCTTTTTTTTTTTTTATTGTTCTACTTGAAATGGAGTTTACATTTTAAGTTAGTCTTCCATAGAAAAATTTATACATACATTGTTATGTGACCGTAATTGCTCACCCCATACTGCAACAGCACACTTCTCCTTTCCACCCCTGATTCCCCATGTCCATTCAACCAGCTCCTAACCCTCTCTGCCTTCCCTTCTAACCCCTGAACAGAAGCTGCCCCTTTGGTCTCTTATATCTACTTGACTAAGAGGCACAGTCTTCACTAGCATCACTTTATGTTCCACAGTCCAGTCCAATCCCTGTCTGCAGAGTTGGCCTCAGAAATTATTTTAGTTCTGGGCTGATAGAGAGTGCAGGAGCCATGCTTTCTGGGGGGTCTCCAGTCTCAGTCAGATCATTAAGTCTGGTCTTACTAGAATTTGAGTTCTGCAACCCATCCTTCTACTGCTCCATCAGGGACCCTCTGTTGTGTTCCCTGTCAGGAAGTTCATTGGTGGTAGCCGGGCACCATCTAGTACTTCTCGTCTCAGGCTGATATGTGATATATCTGGTATATGTGGCCCTTTCTGTCTCTTGGGCTGCTACTCTCCCTGTGTCTTTGGTGTTCTTCATTCTTCTTTACTCCAGGTGGTTGGGACCAATTGATGCATCTTAGATGGCTGCTTGCAAGCTTTTAAGACCCCAGACACCACTCACCATAGTAGGATGCAGAACGTTTTCTTAATAAGCTTTGTTATGTAAATTGACCTAGGTGTCCCCTGAAAGCTTTGTCCCCAGACCACTACCCCTGTTACTCTGTCCATCAAAGTGTTTGACTGTATTAAGTAAACTTTTTAGCTTTGGTTTAGTCCAGTTGTGCTGACCTCATCTGTAGTGTGTGCTGTCCTTCCCTTCACCTAAGATAATTCTTATCTACTATCTAGTTAGTAAATAACCCTCATCCTCCCTCCCCACCCTCGTAACCATCAAAGAACGTTTTCTTCTGTGTTTAAACCTTTTCCTGAGTTCTTATAATAGTGGTCTTATACAGTATTTGTCTTTCTGTGACTGACTACATTTGCTCAGCATAAGTTTCAGCTTCCTTCATGCTATACGATGGCTTCATCCTCGTTCTTCATCGTTGCATAGTTTTCCATTGTGTGGATATACCATAATTTGTTCATCCATTAGTCCTTTCATGGGCATGTAGGTTATTTCCATCTTTTTGTTACTGTGATGAACATGGGTGTGCATGTATCTATTTGTGTGACGGCTCTTATTTCTCTCGGATATATTCCAAGGAGCAGGATTGCTGGATCACATGGTACTTCTATTTCTAGCTTTTTAAGGAAGCAACAAATTGATTTCCAAAGTAGTTGTACCATTTTCCATTCCCACCAACAGTGTATAAGTGTTCCAGTCTCTCCACAACCTCTCCAGCATTTATTATTTTGTGTTTTTTGGATTAGTGCTAGCCTTGTTGAGATGAGATGATGTTGTAGTTTTGATCTGTATTTCTCTAAGGGCTAAGGATCGTGAGCATTTCTTCATGTGTCTGTTAGCCGCCTGAATATTTTCTTTGGCGAAGTGCCCTTTCAAATCATTGCCCATTTTTTAATTGGGTTATTTGTCTTTTTGTTGTTGAGGTTTTGCAGTATCTTGTAGATTTTAGAGATTAGACGCTGATCGGATTTGTTGTAGCCAAAAATTTTTTCCCAGACTGTAGATTGCCTTTTGACTCTTTTGGTGAAGTCTTTTGATGAGCATAAGTGTTTGATTTTTAGGAGCTCCCATTTATCTAGTCTGTCTTCTCGTGCTTGTGCACTGTTACTTGTTACTTTGTATTGTGTTTATGCCATGTATTAGGGCTTCTAGCATTGTCTCTATTTTTTTCTTCCACGATCTTTATCGGTTTTGATTTTACATTTAAGTCTTTGATCCATTTTGAGTTAGTTTTTGTGCATGGCGTGAGGTATCGGTCTTGTTTCAGTTTTTTGCAGATGGATATCCAGTTAGGCCAGCACCATTTGTTAAAGAGACTGTCTTTTCCCCTATTAACAGACTTTGGGCCTTTGTCAAATATCAGCTGCTCATAGGCGGATGATTTTATGTCTAAATTCTGAACTCTGTTCCATTGGTCTATGTTATCTGTTCTTGTACAAATACCAAGCTGTTTTGACTACAGTGGCAGTATAATAGGTTCTAAAATCAAATAGTGTAAGGCCTCCCACTTTGTTCTTCTTGAATAATGCTTTTATAATTAAAGGCCTCTTCCCTTTCCATATGAATTTGTTGATTTGTTTCTCCATCTCATTAAAAAATGCCAAAGGAATTTGGATCGGGATTGCATTGTATCTGTAGATCACTTTGAGTAGAATTGATATTTTCACTATGTTGAGTCTACCTATACATGTTTTTCCACTTATGTAGGTCTGTTTTAGTTTATTGCAGTAGTGTCTTGTAGTTTTCTCTGTATAAACCTTTTATGTCTGGGTTAGATTTATTCCTAAGTATTTTATCATCTTGGGGGCTATTGTAAATGGTATTGATTTGATAATTTCCTCTTCGAGGTTCTCTTTGTTGGTGTAAAGGAATCCAACTGATTTGTGTATGTTTATCTTGTAACCTGAAACTTTGCTTAAATATTCTATTAGTTCCAGTAGTTTTCTTGTGGATTCTTTGGGGGTTTTCTGTGTATAAGATCATATTATCTGCAAATGGAGATACTTTGACTTCTTCCCTCCCAACTGGGATGTGCTTTATTTCCTTTTCTAGCATAACTGCTCTGGCTAGAACCTCCAGCACAGTGTTGAATAAGAGTGGGGATAAAGGGCATCCTTACCTGGTTCCCATTCTCAAGGGGAATGCTCTCTAACTCTCTCCATTTAGGATGATGTTGTCTGTTGGCTTTGTATAAACGTCCTTAATTATATTTAGGAATTTCCCTTCTATTCCTATTTTGTTGAGAGTTTTTATCATGAATGGGTGTTGGACTTTTTCAAATGCCTTTTCTGCATGAATTGACAAGATCATGAAGTTCTTGTCGTTTGTTTTATTTATGTGATGAATTATGTTGATTGTTTTTCTAATGCTGAACCATCCTTGCATACCTGGTAGAAATGCCACTTGATCATGGTGAATTATTTTTTGATATGTTCCTGAATTCTACTGGCTAGAATTTTGTTGAAGATTTTTGCATCAAAGTTCATGAGGGATATTGGTCTGTAATTTTCTTTTTTTGTGGTGTCTTTACCTGGTTTTGGTATCAGGGTTATGCTGGCTTCCTAGAATGAGTTTGAGGGTATTCCATCCTTTTCTGCGCTCTCAAATACCTTTAGTAGTAGTGGTGTTAACTCTTTTTTGAAAGTGTGGTAGAATTCTCCAGAGAAGCCATCCAGGCCAGGGCTTTTTTTGTTGTTGTTGGGAGTTTTTAAATTACCTTTTCAATTTCTTCTTTTGTTATGAGTTTATTTAGTTGTTCTACCTCTGTTTGTGTTAGTTTAGGTAGGTAGTGAGTTTCTAGAAATTTGTCCATTTCCTCTAGGTTTTCAAATTTGTTGGAGTACAATTTTTCATAGCATTCTGTTATGATTCTTTTAATTTTAGTTGGGTCTGTTGTGATATCACCCTTCTCATTTCTTACATGGGTATCTGCTTCTTCTCCTGTTTCCCCCCCCCCCCATCAGTTTGACCAATGGTTTATCAATTTTGTTGATATTTTGAAAGAACCAGCTTTTGGTCTTGTTAACTCTTTCAATTGTTTTTTTTAATTCGCTATTTCATTTAATTCTGCTTTAATTCTTATTATTTCCTTTCTTCTGGTGCCTGAGGACTTCTTTTGCCTCTCTCTACTTCTTCCAGTGTTAATGTTTTGATTATGGACCTTTCTTCTTTTTGGATGTGTGCATTTATTGCTATATATTGACCTCTGAGCACTGCTTTCCCTGTGTCCCAAAAGTTCTGGTAGGATGTGTTTTCATTCTCGTTTGATTCTATGAATTTCTTTATTCCATCCTTAGTTTCTTTTATAACCCAGTAGTTTTTGAGCAAGGGGTTGTTCAGTTTCCATGTGTTTGATTTTTTTTTCCTTGCTTTTTCTGTTGTTGATTTCTGCTTTTATGGCTTTATGGTCAGAAAAGATGCTTTGTAATATTTTGATGTTTTGGATTTTGTTAAGGCTTGCTTTATGACCTAATATGTGGTCTATTCTGCAGAATATTCCGTGTGCGTTGGAAAAGAACTTATACTTGGCTGCAGTTGGGTGCAGTGTTCAGTATATGAGATCAAGTTGGTTGATTGTAGCATTTAGCTCTTCTGTGTCTTTGTTAAGCTTCTTTCTGGATGTTCTGTACTTCACAGAAATTGGCGTGTTGATGTCTCCTACTATTTTTATGGAGCTGTCTATATCTCTTTTCAGTGCTGTTAGAGTTTGTTTTCTGTATTTTGGAGCCCTGTTATTGGGTGGGTAAATATTTATTACAGTTATGTCCTCCTGGTGTATTGATCCTTTAATCATTATATAGTGTTCTTCCTTACTTTTGTGGTGGATTTTACTTTAAAGTTTATTTTATCAGTGATTAATATTGCCACTCCTGCTTTTTTTTGATGTTGTTTGCTTGAAATATTTTTTCCATCCTTTTAGTTTTAGCTTGTTTGTGTCTTTAAGTCTAAGGTGTGTCTCTTGTAGGCAGCATATAGATAGATCATGCTTTTTTAATCCAATCTGCCACTTTCTGTCTCTTTATTGGTGCATTTAGTCCGTTTACATTCAGCATAATTACTGATAGGTATGAGTTCAGTGCTGTCATTTTGATGTCTTTTTTATGTGTTGTTCACAGTTTCTTTGTTTCCCTTAATTTTCTGTGCCGAATTGTTTTTCTTTTCATCTTTTTCATTTTTGCTGATTTTGTGTTTGCTGAGTCTTCATATTTTTCTAGTTTTTTTGTTTTGATTTATAGGATTTTTAGTTTCATTTGTGGTTACCTTAATATTACCCCTATTTTTCTAAGTTTATACCAGACTTTTATTACTTTATATCACCTTGACTTCCTTTCCATAGGAAAAATCTATGTCTGCATTTTTTAAGTTCCTCTTTTTTGTTTTAATGTTGTCCTTTTTTACATCTTGGTATCTCTGTTTCACTATTTTCAGTGTTTTAACTTTGATGTACTTTCGACTTCCCTATCTGAGTCATATCTGGTTGCTCTGTCCTGTGTTCTAGTCTTGTGTTGTTATCTGATGTTACTGACTTTCTAAACAGAGGACTTCCTTTAGTAATTCTTGTACTTTTGGTTTGGTTTTTGCAAATTTCCTAAACTTCTGTTCATCCCCAAATGCCCTAATTTTACCATCATATTTGTGAGAAAGTTTCGCTGGATGTATAATTTTGGCTGGCAGTTGTTTTCCTTCAAGACTTTATATATGTCATCTCATTGCCTTCTTGCCTGCATGGTTTCTTCTGAGTAGTCCGAGATTATTCTAATTGACTCTCCTTTGTAGATGACTTTTCTTTTATCCCTAGCCACTCTTAAAATTCTCTCTTTATCTTTGTTTTTGGCAAGTTTGATTATAATATGTCTTGGTGACTTTTTTGGGATCTACTTTGTGTGGGGTTTGATGAACATCTTGGATAGATATCTTCTTATCTTTCATGATCTCAGGGAAGTTTTCTGTCAACAAATCTTCAACAATTCTCTCTGTATTTTCTGTTATTCCCCCATTCTGGTATTCCAATCACTGGTAGGTTATTTCTCTCGATAGAATCCCACATAACTCTTAGAGTTTCTTCATTCTCTTTAATTCTTTTATCTGATTTTTCCTCAAATAAGTTGGTGTCAAGTGCTTTATCTTCAATGTCAGTAGTTCTGACTTTCTATTGAGTTATCTAATTCTGAAATTTTACTGTTAATCTTCTGGATTTCTGATTGCTGTCTCTCTATGGATTCTTGCAACCTATTAAATTTCTCATTATGCTCAAGAATAACTTTTTTAAGTTCTGCTACTACTTTGCCTGTGCATTCTTTGACTTTCTCTGTGTTTTGTAAAATTTCCTATCTAATTTCTAGATTTCTGTATACTAATCTTTTGTATTCTGCCTCTGGTAATTCCAAGAAATTATCATCCTCCAGATAATTTATTGATTCTTTATTTGGGGAGTTTGCTGAAGCCATCATAGACTGTCTCTTTATGTGATTTGATATTGACTGTTGTCTCCGAGCCATCAATAAGTTACTACAATTTTATTTTATATGTGTTTAGTGTGTTCTTGCTTCTTTTTTTGCTTTGTTTTGATATGCCCAAATAGGCTGCTCCTGTACGCTAGTTTGATTATTGGCGCCCTTGAAGCTCTAACATCCCATCACCAGGTAGTTAGTTCTGTAACAAAGTATGTGCACACAGGAGTCCATTAAATTTTCCTATATGGGTTCAGATCAGGTGTCCAGGCAGTCAGTCACCAAGTGTGTGGTGCAGTCTCTCACCTAGAGTCTTAGAGAGGCATGGATGATTTGTGTTAGCACAAGTATCTGGATGCAGTAGGGGGTCACGAGCTGAGCCAGGCAGGGGGCTGATGGCTGCCCCTGAGTGTCTGAAAAGAAAGGATGGTCCTGTTCCCTAGAACGAGTAGATAGGTGAGTTTTGCAGCCAGACTATGAGCACTCTACTCTGTTGGCTGTAAAGACTCGGGGGCACCACTTATTCTTGGACCCCTGTAGCAGGTGGCTAGGTGGTGTGGGAGGAGCCATCAGTCCTCAAGACCCTGATGCAGACCGGTAAGGTGCCTGCTTAATGGGCAGAGCTGTGTCATGCGTCACAAATCTGCCACTTCACAGCTGAAACAGATGAAGTTAGACTTCAGGTGTTTACCTTGTTGTACTGTGGTAGTGAGGGCTTACGCTTTTGAGATGAGTCCACACAAGTCTATACAGGGGTAGAAGGCACTCAAAGTCTGCAGTCCCCTGATGCCTGTGCCTAGGCAAAGGAGCTGTGCGAACACTGAGTTCCTGGTTTAGGGGGGCCAGTAGCTTATTTTTTTCCCCTCTTTGTTAATTTGTTCCCTCTCCAAGGCCAGGAGAATGGGTCAGCACACCTTATGGGATCTACTTCTGGCACAGGGGAATCAGAGATTTTGGAAGCTGGCCGGACTGGTGCACAACAGGGAGGAAGGAGGTAAAAAGGGAGAGAAGGTTTTCCCAGATGTTTTCTTTATTATTATTTTTTTTAATCCCTGCAAAAGACCACACGAATGAACTTATCTTTAGCCACTTGGGAGCTGCTTTTCACTGGTTCGGAGTGTCCAAGCAGAATCTCTGCTGCTGGATCTCTCTCAATGTGGAAACTGCCTCCTGAGCATGCACGCAGAGCTGTATGCCAGCTTCACTGCACACCCTGAGCCAGTCCAAGCTGAAGAGCTGAGGCTCCAACTGAGTCCAGTCTGGCACTCCTCTCTTCTTTCGAACAGTTTCCCTACCCCCCATCTCTCAGTCCAATTCCTCAACTTTGCCTTGTTCAGGGTTCCTAGATATTCTTATACTATCAAATCACTTGTTTTTCCAGGTCTTTGTTGTAAGAGAGATATAGGAAGCCATCTGACTACTCCTCCGTCTTGGTCCCACTTCATCTTTTGATTTTCTGACTGCTGCGTCCATAAGTGTTGATTGTGGATCTAAGTAAAATGAAATCCTTGACAACTTCAATCTTTTCTCCATTTATCATGATGTTACTTAATAGTCCAGTTGTGAGAATCTTTGCTTTCTTTGGATTGAAGAGTAATCCATACTGAAGGCTGTGTTCTTTGATCTTCATCAGTAGGTGCTTCAAGTCCTTTTCACTTTCAGCAAGCAAGGTTGTGTCATCAGCATATAGCAGGTTGTTAATGAGTATTCCTCCAATCCTCATGCCCCATTCTTCATATAGTCCAGGTTCTCGGATTATTTGCTCAGCATACAGATTGGATAGGTATGGTGAAAGGATACAACCCTGACACACACTTTTCCTAACTTCAAACCATGCAGTATCCCCTTGTTCTGTTCGAATGACTGCCTCTTGATCTATGTACAGATTCCTCATGAGCACAATTAAGTGTTCTGGAATTCCCATTCTTTGCAATGTTATCCATAATTTGTTATGATCCACAAGTAGAATGCCTTAGCATAGTCAATAAAACACAAGCAAACATCTTTCTAGTATTCTCTGCCTGCAGCCAGAATCCATCTGACATCAGCAATGATATCCCTGGTTCCACATTGTCTTCTAAATTGAGCTTGAATTTTTAGCAGTTCCTTGTTTATATACTGCTGCAGTGGCTTTTGAATGATCTTCAGCAAAATTTTGCTGGCATGTGATATTAATGATACTGTTCAATAATTTCCACATTCCTTTGAATCACCTTTCTTGGGAATAGGCATAAATATGGATCTCTTCCAGTCAGTTGGCCAGGTAGCTGTCTTCCAAATTTCTTGGCATAGACAAGTGAGAACTTTCAGCGCCGCATTCATTTGTTGAAACATATCTATTGGTAGTCCGTCAATTCTCAGAGCCTTGTTTTTTGCCAAAGCTTTCAGTGCAGCTTGGACTTTTTTCCTTCAGTACCATTGGTTCCTGATCATATGTTATCTCCCGAAACGCTTGAATGTCAAACAATTCTTTTTGGTATAATGACTGTGTATTCCTTCCATCTTCTTTTGATGCTTCCTGCATCGTTTAATATTTTCCCAGTAGAATCCTTCAGCATTGCAACTGGAGACATGAATTTTTCTTCAATTCTTTCAGCTTAAGAAACACTGAGGGTGTTCTTCCCTTTTGGTTTTCTATATCCAGGTCTTTGCCTGTGTCCTCATAATACTTTACTTGGTCTTCTCGAGCTGACCTTTGAAATCTTCTGTTTAGCTCTTTCACTCATTTTTTCCTTTTGCTTTAGCTACTAAACGTTTAACAGTTTCAGAGTCTCTTCTGACATCCATTTAGGTCGTTTGTTTCTCTCCTGTCTTTTTAATGACCTCTTGCTTTCTTCCTGTATGATGTCCTTGCTGTCATTCCACTATTGGACTGGTCTTCGGTAATTACTTTTCAATTTGTCAAATCTATTCTTGAGATGGTCCCTAAATTCTGGTGGGATATACTCAAGGTCATACTTTGGCTCTCGTGGACTTGTTCTAATTTTCTTCAGTTTCAACTCGAACTTGCATATAAGTAACTGATGATCTGATCAGCAGTTGGCCCCTGGCCTTGTTCACTTTAAAAAAAAGTAAAAAATAAACAAGTTAGAAGGTGGGGCCAGGATAGTGGAGTAGTCAGACACTTCCAGCGGACCATCTTACAACAAAGACCCCATAAAACAAGTGATTCGATTATATTTGGCAATCTGGGAGCCCTGAACATCAAAGGCAGTGTTGAGGAACTGGACTGAGTAGCAGGGGGAGGGAGAGAAGGTTCAGAAGCAGCGAAGAGTTGCCAGACCTGACCTGGCGAAGGCTTGAGCCCTTCAGGCCTGATCAGCTCGGGGGGGGGGGAACAGTGAGGCAGGCAAGCAGCCATGCTCTGAAGGCACGTTTTCAGTACCAGAAGAGACCCACACCAGAGACTCTACATGGCCACCCAGAACCAGTGAGAAGCAGGCCCTCCACATAAGATAAGTACTTGTGTACGGCTTACCGCGTGGATCAAAAACATCCCCCTTAGGGTAAAACCTCTCTCACATTTACCTCTCCACTCCCTGCTCCGCACTGGGTCCCAGACTGGCTTCAGCAATTGCCAAGACCCCTGAGCCAGAAATAGAATCTGTAACATGCCAGGAGCCATTCTCCTTGCCTTGGAGAGTGAACAAATTAACAAACGGGAAAAAATAAACTGCCAGCTCCCCTAAGCCAGAGACCTACGGTAAGCACAGCTCCTTTGCCTAGGCATAGGCATAAGGAATTCACAGACTTTGAGTGCCTTTCTGCCTGCATAGACTTGTGCGGGCCCATCTCAGCAGTGTAGGCCCTCATTATGGTAGTACAACAGGGTATATACTGGAGCTCCAACTTCAACTATTTAGGCTGTGAAGTCACAGGTTCTTGACATTTGAAACTGCTCTGCCCATTAAACAGGGTCTTCACCTACCCACATCAGGGGCCTGAGGACTTTTGGCTCCACCCATACCACCTAGCCACCTGCGAGAGGAGCTCATGAATAAGAGGTGCCCCCCAGTCCTTACAGCCAACAGCATTAGGTGCTCATAGTCCGGCTGCAAAACCCAGCCACCTACGAACTCTAGGAAACAGGGATACGCCTTCCTCCTGGACATTCGGAGGTGGCCGTCAGTGCCCTGCCTTGGTCAGAGTGTGCCCCGTGCTGCAGCCAGATGCCTGTGCCTACAACAATCACCCATTCCTGTCTAGGACTGTAAGTGAGAGCCTACACCATACACTTGGTGGCTATCTACCTGGGCACCTGAGCTGAATCCATACAGGAGGAGTGGGTGGACTCCTGAGCTCACATACACAGCAACAGATCTAATCACCTGGTGACAGGACATTAGAGCTTCAAAGGTATCAGTAATTAAACTAGCTCAGATGAGCAGCCTATTTGGGCATATCAAAACAAAACAAGAAGCTAGGACACAGTAAGAAAAATTAAAATAAATGAATATAATAACATACTGATGGCTCGGAGAAAACAGTCAATATCAAATCACATAAAGAAGCAATCCATGATGGCTTCGGCAAGCTCCAAAAATAAAGAACCTAAAAATTTTCCAGAGAAAGAAAATTTCTTGGAATTACCGGAGGCAGAATACAAAAGATGAACATACAGAACTCTTCTAGAAATTAGGAAGAAAATTAAGCATAACACAGAACACGGAATAGAGGAAATTAAAAAAGATTAGAGAAGAGCATTATCACAAATTTAACAGGCTGCAAAAATCCACAGAGAGACAGCAATCAGAAATCCAGAAGATTAACAATAAAATTTCAAAATTAGACAACTCCATAGAAGTCAGAGGAGCAGAATTGAGGTCATGGAAGTCAGAATTAGTGAGATTGAAGATAAAGCACTTGATACCAACTTATTTGAGGAAAACTCAGATCAAAGGATTTTAAAAAATGAAGAAACCCTAAGAATTATGTGGAATTATATCAAGAGGAGTAACCTACGAATCATTGGAGTACCAGAACCGGGGTGGGGAATAACAGAAAATACAGAGAGAATTGTCAAAGATTTGTTGGCAGAAAATTTCCCTGACATTGTGAATGATGAAAATATATCTATCCAAGATGTTCATTGAACCCCGCATAAAGTAGATCCCAAAAGAAAGTCATCAAGACATACTATAATCAAACTTCCCCAAACCAAACCTAAAGGGAGAATTTTAAGAGTGGCTAGGGGTAAACAAAAAGTCATCTACAAAGGAGAGTCAATAAGACTAAGTTCGGACTACTCAGCAGAAAACATGCAGGCAAGAAGGCAATGGGATTACATATATAAAGCCTTAAAGGAAAAAACTGCCAGCCAAGAATTATATATCCAGCAAAACGGTCTCTCAAATATGAGGGCGAAATTAGGGCATTTCCAGATAAACAGAAGTTTAGGGAACTTGCAACAACTAAACCAAAATTACAAGAAATAGTAAAGGGAGTCCTCCGGTTGAAAAATGAGTAACATCAGATAACAACCCAAGACTAGAACACACGACAGAGAAACTAGACATCAACCCTAATAGGGAAGTCACAAAAATAAAAAAAAGCTAAAACACTGAAAATATGGAAACAGATGTCAATATGTAAAAGATGACTACATTAAAACAAAAAAGAGGGACTTAAAAAATGTAGATATAGATTTTTCATATGGAGAGGAAGACAAGGTGATATAAAGAAATAGAAGACTGGTATAAACTTAGAAAAATAGGGGTAAATATCAAGGTAACCACAAAGGAAACTAACAATCCTGCAAGTCAAAATAAAAAACTAGAAAAATATAAAGACTCAGCAAACACAAAATCAACAACAATGAAAAAGATGAAAAGAAAAACAACTCAGCAGAGAAAATTCAGTAGAACAAAGAAACTGTGAACAACACACACACAAAAAAAAAATCAAAATGACAGCACTAAACTCATACCTATCAATAATTACACTGAATATAAATGGACTAAATGCACCAATAAAGAGACAGAGAGCGGCAGATTGGATTAAAAAACATGATCTGTCTATATGCTGCCTGTAAGAGACACACCTTAGACTTAGACACAAACAAACTAAAACTCAAAGGATGGAAAAAATATATCAAGCAAACAATGCTCAAAAAAGAGCAAGAGTGGCAAAATTGATCTCTGATGAAGTAAAATCCACCACAAAGGATAAAGAAAGACACTATATAATTATTAAAGTGTCAATACATCAGGAGGACATAACTATAATAAATATTTATGCACTTAATAACAGGGCTCCAAAATACATAAAACAAACTCTCACAGCACTGAAAAGAGAGATAGATAGCTTTGTAATAATAGTAGGAGACTTCAACACAGCACTTTGGTGAAGGACAGAACATCCAGAAAGAAGCTCAGCAAAAACACGGAAGCACTAAATGCTATAATCAACCAACTTGATCTCATAGACATATACTGAACACTCCAGCCAACAGCAGCCAAGTATACTTTCTTTCCCAACGCACATGGAACGTTCTCCAGAATAGACCACATATTAGGCCATAAGGCAAGCCTTAACAAAATCCAAAACATCAAAATATTACAAAGCATCTTTTCTGACCATAAAGCCATAAAGTAGAAATCAACAACAGCAAAAGCAAGGAAAAAAAATCAAACACATGGAAACTGAAAAACCCCTTGTTCAAAAACTACTGTGTTAAAGAAGAAATTAAGGATGGAATAAAGAAATTCATAGAATCAAACGAGAATGAAAACATATCCACCAGAACCTTTGGGACACAGAAAAGCAGTGCTCAGAGGTCAGTTTATAACAAGAAATGCACACATCCAAAAAGAAAAAGGGCCATAATCAAAACATTAATGCTACAACTGGAACAATTAGAAAGACAGCAGCAAAAGATCCCTCGGGCAGCAGAAGAAAGGAAATAATAAGAATTAGAGCAGAATTAAATGAACTAGAGAATAGAAAAATAATTAAAAGCATTAACAAGAACAAAAGCTGGTTCTTTGAAAAGATCAACAAAATTGATAAACCATTGGCCAAACTGATGAAAGAAAAACAGGAGAGGAAGCATATAACCAGTATAAGAAAAGAGATGGGTGATATCACAACAGACTGAACTGAACTTAAAAGAATCATGATAGAACACTATGAAAAATTGTACTCTAACAAATTTGAATACCTGGAGGAAATGGACAAACTTCTAGAAACTCACTACCTACCTAAACTAACACAAACTGAGGTAGAACAACTAAATAAACTTATAACAAAAGAAGAGATTGAAAAGGTCATTTAAAAACTTCCAACAAAAAAAAGCCCTGGCCTGGATGGCTTCACTGGAGAATTCTACCAAACCTTCAGAGAAGAGTTAACACCACTTCTACTAAAGGTATTTCAGAGCATGGAAAAGAATGGAGTACTCCCAAACTCATTCTAAGAAGCCAGCATAACCCTGATACCAAAACAAGGTAAAGACACCACAAAAAAGAAAATTACAGACCAATATCCCTCATGGACATTGACGCAAAAGTCCTCAACAAAATTCTAGCCAATAGAATTCAGCAACGTATCGAAAAAATAATTCACCATGATCAAGTGGGATTTATACCAGGTATTCAGGGATGGTTCGACATTAGAAAAACAATCAATGTAATCCATCCCATAAATAAAACAAAAGACAAGAACCACATGATCTTATCAATCGATGCAGAAAAGGCATTTGACAAAGTCCAACACCATTCATGATAAAAACTTTCAACAAAATAGGAATAGAAAGGAAATTCCTCAACATAATGAAGGCATTTATACAAAGCCAACAGCCAACATCATCCTCAATGAGAATGGGAACCAGGCAAGGATGCCCTTTATCACCACTCTTATTCAACATTATTCTGGAGGTCCTAGACAGAGCAATTAAGCTAGAAAAAGAAATAAAGGGAATCCAGATTAGTAAAGGAGAAGTCAAAATTTCTCTACTTGCAGTTGATGTGATCTTATACACAAAAAACCCCAAATAATCTGCAAAAAAAACTCCTGGAACTAACAGAAGGTTTCAGCAAAGTTTCAGGATGCAAGATAAACATACAAAAATCAGTTACATTCCTTTACACCAACGAAGAGAACCTCGAAGAGGAAATCACCAAATCAATACCATTTACAATAGCGCCCAAGAAGATAAAATACTTAGGAATAAATATAACCAATGATGTAAAAGAGCTATAGAATGAAAACTACAAGACACTACTGCAAGGAACCAAAAGAGACTGGCATAACTAGAAAAACATACCTTGCTCATGGATAGGTAGACTCAACATTGTGAAAATGTCAATTCTACCCAAAGTGATCTACAGATACAATGCAATCCCTATCGAAATTCCACCAGCATTTTTTAATGAGATGGAGAAAGAAATCACTATCTTCATATGGAAAGGGAAGAGGCTCTGAATTAGTAAAGCATTACTCAAGAAGAAGAACAAAGTGGGAGGCCTCAAGCTACTTGATTTAAGAACCTATCATACTGTCACAGTAGTTGAAACGGCCTGGTACTGGTACAACAACAGATACGTAGACCAATGAACAGAATTCAGAATCCAGACATAAATTCATCCACCTATGAGCAGCTGAGATTTGACAAAGGCCCAAAATCCGTTAATTGGGAAAAGACAGTCTCTTTAACAAACGGTGCTGGCCTAACTGGATATCCATCTGCAAAAACTGAAACAAGACCCATACCTCACACCATGCACAAAAACTAACTCAAATTGGACCAAAGACTTAAATATAAAATCAAAAATGATAAAGACCATGGAAGAAAAAATAGAGACAGTGCTAGAAGCCCTAATACATGGCAGAAACACAATATGAACCATAAGTAACAATGCACAAGCACCAGAAGACAGGCTAGATAAATGGGAGCTCCTAAAAATTAAACACTTATGTTCATCAAAAACTTCACCAAAAGAGTCAAAAGACAACCTACAGTCTGGGAAAAAATTTTTGGCTACAACAAATCTGATCAGCGTCTAACCTCTAAAGTGTGTAAGATACTGCAAAACCTCAACAACAAAAAGACAAATAACCCAGTTAAAAAATGGGCAAAGGATATGAACAGGCACTTCGCCAAAGAAGATACTCAGGTGGCTAACAGACACATGAAGAAATGCTCACGATCCTTAGCCATTAGAGAAATGAAGATCAAAACTACAATGAGATATCATTTCACCCCAACAAGGCTAGCATAGTTCTAAAAAACACTAAATAATAAATGCTGGAGAGGTTGTGGAGAGACTGGAACAGTAATACACTTATGTTGAGAATGTAAAATGGTACAACCAATTTGGAAATCGATTTGGTGCTTCCTTAAAAAGCTAGAAGTCGAAGTACCATACGATCCAGCTTTCCTGCTCCTTGGAATATATCAATATATCCCAGAGAAATAAGAGCCATCACAGGAATAGATATATGCACACCTATGTTCATTGCAGCACTGTTCTCAACAGCAAAAAGATGGAAACAACTTATAGAATAGCCACACGATGGAATACTATGCAAAGATAAAGAACAAGGATGAAGCCATGAAACATCTTGTAACATGGAGGAAGCTGGAGGTCATTATGATGAGTGAATTTGGTCAGTCACGAAGGACAAATACTCTGTACGACCACTATTATAAGAACTCAAGAAAAGGTTTAAACACAGAAGAAAACATTCTTTGATGGTTAAGAGGGTGAAGAGGGAGGGGGAGGGTTATTTACTAACTAGACAGTAGATAAGAATTATCTTAGGTGAAGGGAAGGACAACATGCACTACAAGCGAAGTCAGCACAACTGGACGAAACAAAAGCTAAGAAGTTTCCTGAATACAGTCAAACACTTTGATGGACAGAGTAGCAGGGGTAGGGGTCTGGGGACGATGCTTTCAGGCGACCCTTAGGTCCATTTGCATAACAAAGCTTATTAAGAATATGTTCTGCATCCTACTTTGGTGAGTGGCCTCTGGGGTCTTAAAAGCTTGCAAGCAGCCATCTAAGATGCATCAATTGGTCCCAACCACCTGGAGTAAAGGAGAATGAAGAACACCAAAGTCACAAGGAAAGTGGTAGCCCAAAGACAGAAAGGGCCACATAAACCAGAGACTTCATCAGTCTGAGACCACAAGAACTAAATGTTGCACAGCTATCACCAATGACAGCCCTGACAGGGAACACAACACAGAGTTCTGGATGGAGCAGGAGAAAGTGGGGTACAGAACTCAAATTCTAGTAAGAAGACCAGACTTAATGATCTGACTGAGACTAGATGTACCCTGGAAAGCATGGCCCCTGGACTCTCCATAAGCCCAGAACTAAAACAATTTCTGAGGCCAACTCTTCAGACAGAGATTGGACTGTACTGTGGGACATAAAGTGATACTCGTGAGGAGTGTGCCTCTTAGCTCAAGTAGATACAAGAGACTAAATGGGCAGCTTCTGTCCGGAGGTGAAATGGGAAGGCAGAGAGGGTTAGGAGCTGGCTGAATGGACATGGGGAATTAGGGGTGGAAAGGAGGAGTGTGCTGTCACAGTATGGGGAAAGCAATCAGAGTCACATAACATGTATGTGTAAATTTTTATATGGGAAAAAATAAAAAAAGAAACAAGTTAACTTAATTTTAGTAATACTTTTTATTAACGCAACATATCCAAAATATTATTTCCACTCATAATTACACAGAGACTTTTTAAAACGTTTATATTTTTTACCAAGTTTTTGATAATTAATGCATATTTTACCCTCATAGTATGTCCTAATTTAGACCAGCCACAGTCAAAATGCCCACTGGCCATGTATGGCTGGTGACTACTATATTGGCCAACATAGGTTTATACTATAAACACTACAATCATAAATAATTTTAGGGTAACTTAAGTTAAGGTTGGAAGATTTAATACTGAAAGTCATGTATTCTAAACCATCATAGAATCTGAAATACAAACGTGAATATTTGATATTCTAAAAGAAAATTCTGTAAAATTTTTAGTCCTTAAACATTTTTAAGACAGCAGTTGGAGAGAACCTCTATTATACATATTTGTAATATTTGGACACCAATAATACCATTTCTAATTCACTAAAGAATTAGCATATAATTGAATTTTCATAGTATTATTCCCAGGGACTTTGAAGAAAAAAATCTAGTTGTGAAGGTTCAAATATTTAGATTTTACTACTAATTGGTTAGGTTGATCTACGAACCCCCAAAAAACAGGTTATTCATCTAAATAGTCCTTCCTCCTCTCCCCACTCAATTCACTATTTTTATTCCAGGATGTTATTTATTATTCCTCCTTTGTTGCTTTCTGAATGATTCAAATATCCTTACCTCCCCCATTGTTCCTTCGATTGTTATGTTTTCTCTATTGCCTTAAACAAGGTTTGTAATTTAGTGATGGTAATACTTTATCAAATATTTGAGTATTTTGCACAATAACTAATGTTTTCATACAACTTCTATTCTTTTATTATGTGGAAGTGTTCATTAGAGTTAGTGGATTGGAGAAAAATTCAGGGTAAGCTGAAAGATGGGGAAAGGGTTTATAAACAGAAAACTTAGCCAAAGTGTTTTGATCATCACGCCTTTTTCTTTTTTTTTTTTTCCTAAACTGTGGCAATTATATGTATAACAAAACATTTACCAGTTCAACATTTTATACATGTTCAATGACATTAATTATTTTCATAATTAATTATGTTAATCATTGTGCAACCGTCACCATTATCTGTTTCTAAATTTTTCTATAACCCTTAACAGAAGCTCCATGCCCCCTAAGCAATATCTCCCCCTCTCCCTTTTTCTCCTACTACTGGTATCTATTAACAAACTTTGGTCTGTATACATTTGTCTAATCTGGATATTTCGTAAGGATTCCTGGTGGTGCAAACGGTTAAGTGCTTGACCAAAAGGTTGGCAGTTCAAATTCATCCAGTGGCACCACAGAAGAAAGAACTAGCAATCTGCTTCCATAAAAATTACAACAAATTAAACACTATAGGGCAGTTCTACTGTCACTTGGGGTTGCTATGAGTTGAAAATGACTTGATGCACTGGAGAACAACAGATATTTCATATAATTGGTATCATGCAGTATTTGTCCTTATGTGCCTGACTCATTTTACTCAGTACCGTGTTTTCAAAGTCCATCCATGTTATAACACTTCTTTTCCCTTTATGGTTGAATAATATTACCTTTTATATATGTACCATATTTTGTTTATTCATTTGTCTGTTGATGGACATTTAGGCTTCCACCTTTTGGCTATTGTGAATAGTGCTACAATGAACATTGGAGTACAAATATTTGTTTGCATTCCTGCTTTAAATTCTTTGGAGTATATACCCAGGAGTAGAATTCTTATTTTCAAATTCTAAGTTATCTTTATTGAAATACTTCTTACAATTATTAGTGTAATTCTTTTTGTCCATCCCCAACCCCCACATATTGCTAGAGAATATTAATAAAAATAAATTTGCCATAAGATGCTTAGTAAATTTATGTGTGCCTTCAAAAATGATTTGATAAATGAACAAGATCATCTTTGCTGCTTAATAAATATTATTTGCAACTAGCAGATGATATTTAGAATTGAATTTTTCAAAAGTAATGTGGCAGTATCACACATAATACGAGTAACAAAAACTCATCATCTGCTTTGCCAAAAACATGTCCAATATTTCTCACATTCCATTTTGACCTACTAACTACAGTGTGCAAAAAAGTCTCACTACACCTTGTAATCTGCTTGTATTAATCCCTTAGGGCTGCCATAACAAAGTACCACAAATTGGGTGGCTTAAAACAACAGATATTTATTGGCTCACAGTACTGGAAGCCTGTAGTATAAATTCAGTGCATCAGTAAGGCCATGTTCTCTCTGAAGTCTCTACAGGAAAATCTTTTCTTAGCTTCTGGTAGTCCCAAAAGTTCCATGGCAAGTAGATGCATCTCCACATGGTGGTCTTTTCTCTCTCTCTGTCTCATCTCCTTTTTAATAAGGATCCTACCTATTTTGTTTTAGGACCTATCCTACTCCAGTATGACCACCTGTTAACTGATAATACCTTCAAAGATTCTCAAGCTTGCTTTCACAATGACTTGAAGGCACACAATGATTTCACAGGCTTGGGGGTTAAGACTTCAACATATTCTTTTTAGGGACACAATTCAATCATAACAATGATCATAACAACAATGGGGGGAGGCATCCTTGAGTATCCCTATCTCTATTTCTTAGTGAAGTCTGTGAATATAGTACTCACAGCTTCCTTTGTGGTTTTTCCCTCCCTGCATGATTAGGAAATAGGCCTAAGATTTTCTTTCTTCTTATAACTACATTAATATAAAATTGTTGTATTTTTATCCCTTGGGTTACTATGCTGTTCACTCGACAACAGTGGGTTTTTCGGTTTAAAGGGAGAATATTCCTCTTTGGAATTCATTCCTTTTCTGCTCTAAGCGAGTCAAATTTCCTTGAAGTTCATGACAGAGAATATTTTTGTTTTGATGTCTCTAACTAATATATAACTTTTTCTTGCTTACTATTAATTTTATTCTAGATTTATATTACATGATAGATTCAGTAAACAAATATCTATTCAAAACTTAAATTGAGCCAGGAAAAGAGAAAGCGAAGACTTAAGGAAATCAGACAGTGCATATGTAATAGCAAAGTATGTAAGATTAAAACTACACAAAGGAAAGTATATGCTATTCTCATGCTACTCTCACGATATACCTTTGATTTTATGGAAATCAATATCAGATCATGACTTCCAATCCCGGCTTTCTAAATGGATTCCTGTATTCTCTAAGCCTGGTCTTCAGCAGAGCAGAGAAGGGAGTTTGAGCTGTTCAGGAGCAAAATTTGGCATTGACAGTGTCAATAAGGCAAATGCAAATTTGGTGGGCTAAATGGTATTCTAGAAGATCAGATGAGTAAAATATATATATGTATTTTGCAGGCATATAGTTACATGTAGGAATACTACACAGAGGTTTTAAAACAGAGTAACTTTAAAATACCGTTTTTAATAGGATATGTTTTCTAAAGATTGCACCTTTGTTTTTTATAACTGAAATATAAGAAAATGAATTATGTATAAGTTTATTTTATCTGTACCTCGATATTCTGTCTACAATTTACTTAACATTACATTTCCATCCATCAGCAAATCACCTATCCATCCATTTGTACATTTATTTATCAATTTTTTGAAGAGCTGCTATAATATCTGCCTAATGTCGACCCTTGCCATTGAGTTGATTCCGACTCATAGCGATCCAGTTGGACAGCACAGAACTGTCCCACAGGGTTTCCAAAGCTGTAATCTTTAGAAGCAGAGTATCACATCTTTCTTCCACAGATCGTCACTTCTTTCTCCCATGGAGCTGCTGATGGGTTCGAACTGCCAACCTTTCAGTTAGAAGCCCAGTGCTTAAACATTGCACCACCAGGGCTCCTACCTAATACCTAAGATACCATAATATCCATCTAAAATTCCTAAACTGATGCAATTCATTGTAACAAAAACTGCGTGTTCAGTAAAATGTTTTACCTAGACTACTGAGATCTTGGAGCCCTGGTGGAGCAGTAGTTAAGAGCTCAGCTGCTAACCAAAAGGTTGGTAGTTCAAATCCACTAGCTGCTCCTTAGAAACCCTATGGAGCATTTCTACTCTGCCCTACAGAGTCACTATGAATCAGAATCTACTCTATGGCAACAGTTTTTTTTTTTTTTTTGGACTGAGATCTTACTATCATGCTACAAAAGAAATCCGGAAAGAAGTATGTGTCAAGCCTCTTGCCCAATATTTAAAGCTCTTTCTTGACTAACTGGGGATTGGGCTCTAGATCCCCTTTTCATTCTTGCCCTTTTTTTCATCTGTAATGTGGAAATGTTTCGTCTACTATGAAATGAAAATTATTCATTTCCTCAAGCTCTAAAATAAAAATCTGCTCCTCTCTTATGTAAATAATCTCCAAGGAATTGCTCTTAAGTGCTGTGATTTATTAACAAGAAAAAAATGGAAAAGAGGTTCCTTTGCCATGGTCTTCTAAAACCTTCTCAATAGCCAATAGACAATATCTGTATGTGTATACATTTGAGTAAAACCTTTCTCCAATTAAGAAAATATAGTATAAAATTTTCAGGGACTAAAAAAAAAAAAAAAGAATAATAATTGACTGAATATCAATGTATCCACCCTCAGCTTAACACATAAAATACTACATATAAAGTTAAAACTTCTTAGGAATTTTTTACCTCTTTACCATTCCTCTCTCTCCACTCCCAGAGGTAACAACTATGTTGAAATTTGTGTGCATCATCCATATGTATATTTATATACTTACTACCAATCCATGTATCCCTAAACTATACACACATATACACACACGCATATATCTTAACTTTGAACTTTATATAAATAGTATACATATTATTTTACAACTTACTTTTTTGCTTAAAATAATTGTGACATTCATCCCTGATGCCATGCATAGTTCTAGTCCATTTATTTCTGCTGCTCTGTAGTATTTCTGTATATGGGAATACTGAAAATTTTCTATCTATTCTTCTGATAGTTATTTATACTATTACCGATTTTTATTTTTGCTATAATGATGTTTCTTATGTACATTCATGGATATATCCTTTTGTAAATATGTGAAAGTGTTTCTCTGATATTTATACCATAAATAGGACATGTACACCTTCACATTTACTATTTATTGTTAATTGATCTCCAAATTGGCCATGCCAATGTATGCTTCCACTTGCAGACTGAAAGAAGTTACCTAGCCTAAATTCTTTTTTCATTTTTTGGCATACTTATTCAAGTATAATTTTCTGATGGAAAAGGAGCATATTATACTACATAATATCTAGAGGAATACTGATCTCTTTTTAAGTTCAGCCAAAGAAGTTACTCTTACAGAATATCTAATCACACCCTTATTAACAGGCACCTAGACAACTATACCCTGGAAGCCACTGTCACCATGTTTTCCCCCAAAGTCTAAAGCAAAAAATGAAGCAAACAAAACTATAAAGCTCTCCACTCCCACAGAGTTTGTCAGAAACTCTTCCTTCTCCCACCCCCTCCCCAAAACTCTATAAATCAGGGATAGGAAGCCTTCAGTCTCAGGCCATGGTAGTTCAAATCAAGTACAGTAAAATCTTTGTTATTTAGAAGCTGAAGTCTATGTTAACAGAAAGTCGCACATCTATCATCACATTGATGCTATGATTCTCAAGCATTTGTGAAGCTTTTTGTCTTCTTCCTTTGGTTTTCAAGTTATATGAGCTGCACGTTTCATCTGAAGAACAAAAATGTTTCAACAAATTTTGACTGGAGCAATATCTTTTTTACATGTTTATCATCTTATCTCTTTAGCGTAGGTTTTTTTAAAAATATATTTTATTGTACTTCAGGTGAAGGTTTACAGAACAAATAGTTTCTCATGAAACAGTAGTACACATGTTGTTTTATGACATTGGTTAACAACCCCACAACATATCAACCCTCTAAACTCTCAACCTTTTTTTTTTTTTTTTTTTGGTGAAAATACACATAGCCAAAGATATGCCATTTCAAAAATTTCTACATACACAGTTCAGTGACATTGACTACGTTCTTCCAATTGTGCTGTTATTCTCACTTAAGATGAACGCTTACAGAACAAAATAGTTTCTCATGTAACAGTTACTACAAATGTTGCCCTATGACAATGGTTAACAATCTCACAACACATCAACAATATCCTTACTCAACCTTGTGTTTCCTATCACCAGCTTCCTCATCCCCTTCTGCCTTCTGGCCCTTGTCACTGGACTCCTGTACCTCGTTTGTCTCATTTGGTTTTATGGGGCTGTCCACTCCCAGGCTGAACAGTGAACCTTGGAGGTAACTTCACCACTGAGCTGAAAGGGTGTCTGGGGGCCATACTCTCGGGGTTTCTCCAGTCTCCTTTAGGCCAGTAAATCTGGTCTTTTTTTTGTGAGTTAGAATTATGTTCTACATCCTTCTCCAGCTCTGTCCAGAACCCTCTGTTGTGATCCTGGTCAGAGCAGTCAGTGGTGGTAGCCGGGCACCATCTAGCTGTACTGGCCTCAGTCCGGTGGAGGCCTTGGTAGCTGTGGACAATTAGTCCTTTGGACTGATCTTTTCCTTGTATCCTGTTCTCTTCATTCTCCCTTGCTCCCGAAGGGATGAGACCAGTGGAGTATCTTAGATGGCTAGCATAGATTTTTTTATTGTACTTCAGACGAAGGTTGACAGAGCAAATCAACCTCTCATTAAACAATTAATACACATATTGTTTTCTGACATCCAATTGCCAATCACATGACATGTCAGCACTCTCACCTTCTCAAACTTGGGTTCCCCATTACCAGCTTTCCTGTCCCGTCCTGCTTTCTCGTCCTTGCCCCTTGGCTGGTGTGCCCATTAAGTCTCATTTTGTTTTATGGGCCTGTCTAATTTTTGGTTGAAGGCCGAACCTCAGGAGTGACTTCAGTACTGGTTTAAAAGGCCATATTCTCGGGGTTTCTCCAGTTTCTTTCAGACCAGTAAGTCTGGTCTTTTTTTGTGAGTTTGAATTTTGTTCTACATTTTTTTCCAGCGCTGTCTGGGACCCTCTGTTGTGATCCCTGTCAGAGCAGTCGGAGGTAGTAGCATACCACCATCTAGTTGTGCTGAACTTAGTCCAGTGGAGGCTGTGGTAGTTGTGTTCCATTAGTCCTTTGGATTAATCTTTCCCTTGTGTCTTTGGTTTTCTTCATTCTCCCTTGCTCCAGACCAGGTGGGACCAGTGGAGTATCTTAGATGGTCACTTACGAGCTTTTAAGACTTCAGAGGCTACTCACCAAAGTAGGATGTAAAACATTTTCTTTATAAACTGTGTTATGTCAATTGAGCTAGATGTCTCCTGAGACCATGGTCCCCAGCCCTCAGCTGAGCAATTCGGTCCCTCCAAGAGTTTGGATGTGTCTATGAAGCTTCCATGGTCTTGCCTTGGTCAAGTTGTATGGACTTCCCCAGTCTTGTAACTGTCTTACCCTTCACCAGAGTTGCCACTTATCTATTTTCTAGTTAGTGTTTTTTTTTCCCCACCTCTCCACTCTCTTGTCACCATCAAGGATTATTTCTTTCTGTGTGTGTAAACCTTTTCATGAGCTTTTATAATAGTGCTCTCATACAGTATTTGTCCTTTTGTGATTGATTTATTTCACTCAGGATAATGCCCTCCAGATACATGAATGATGTGAGATGTTTCACAAATTCATCATTGTTCTTTATCTTTGTGTAATAGTCCCTTGTGTGTACTACCATAGTTTATCCATTCATCTGTTGATGGACATTTAGGTCATTTCCATCTTTTATGCCACTGTCAATAATGCTGCAATGAACATTGTCAATTTTGTTGATCCTTTCAAAGAAACAACTTTTGGTTTTGTTGATTCTTTCTATTGTTTTTCTATTCTCTATTTATGGTGGATTTTGTTTTATTTTATTAATTTTTTTGTTATTTATTTCTGCTCTGATCTTTATTATTTCCTTTCTTCTGGTGGCTGTGGGCTTCTTTTGCTGTTCTGTTTCTATTTGTTCAATTTGTATAGCTAATATTTTGATTTTGTCCCTTTCTTCTTTTTTGATATATGCATGTATTGTTATAAATTGACCTCTGAGCACCGCCTTTGCTGTGTCCCAAAGGTTTTGGTATGATGTGTTTTCATTCTTGTCTGATTTTAGGAATCGTTTGATTCCATCTTTGATTTCTTCTATTACCCAGTGGTTTTTAAGCAAGGTGTTATTCAGTTTCCATGTATTTTTTTTTTTTTCCTTGCTCTTCCTGTTATTAATTTCTACTTTTATGGCATGGTGATCAGAGAAGACGCTTTGTATTATCTCAGTGTTTTTGGTTTTGTTGAGGGTTGCTTTGTGGCCTAAGATGTGGTCTATTCTGGAGAACATTCCATGTGCGTTGGAAATGAATGTGTACTTTGCAGCTGTTGGGTGGAGTGTTCTATGTATGTCTATAAGTTCAAGTCGGCTGATTGTGGCCTGTAAGTCTTCTATATCTTTTTCAAGTTTCTTTCTAGATGTTTTGTCTTTTACTGAGAGTGTTGTGTTGAAGCCTCTTACTATTAATTTGGAACTGTCAATTTCTCTTTTCAGTGCTGTTAGAGTTTGTTTTATGCATTTTGAAGCCCTGTCATTGGGTGCATAGATATTTCTTATGATTACATTCTCATGGTGGATTTTCCCTTTAATCATTATATAATGTTCTTCCTTGTCTTTCATAGTGGATTTTGTTTTATTTTATTAATTTTTTTGTTATTTTTCTTTATGTGAAAGTTTACAGCTAAAGTTAATTTCTCATTTGAAAGTTTGTGCATATATTGTTTTGTGACCTTGGTTGCAATCCCCACAATATGACAGCACACTCCCCCTTCCCACCCCGGTTCCCCGTGTCAGTTCAACCAGTTCCTGTCTCTTCCTGCCTTCTCATCCTACTTTTGGACAGGAGCTGCCCAGTTGGTCTTGTATATTTGAATGAACTAAGAAACATGTTCCTCATGTGTATTATTTTTTGTTTTATAGTCCTGTCTAATCTCTGTCTGAAGAGTGGGCTTTGAGAATGGTTTCAGTTCTGGGTTAACAAAGAGTCCAGGGGCCATAGTTTTGGGGGTTCCTCCAGTCTCTGTCAGACCATTAAGTCTGGTCTTCTTACTAGAATTTGAGTTCTGCACCTCACCTTTCTCCTGCTCCATCAGGGACTCTGTGTTGTGTTCACTGTCAGTGTGGTCATTGGTGATAGCTGGGCACCATCTAGTTCTTCTGGTCTCAGGCTGGTGGAGTCTCTGTTTCATATGGCCCTTTAGTCCTTTGGGCTAATATTTTCCTCATATCGTTGGTTTTCTTCATTCTCCTTTGCTCTAAGAGAGAAGGGACTAATAGATGTATATTAGATGGTGGCTCAAAAGCTTTTAAGACCCCAGATGCTACTTACCAAAATGGGATGTAGAACATTTTCTTTATAAACTTTGTTATGGCATTTGACCTAGATGTCCCCCAAAATCATGGTCCTCAGACCCCAGTCCCAGATGTTCTGTCCCTCAAAGTGTTTCGATGTGTCTAGGAAACCTCCTTGTTTTTGCTTTGGTCCAGTTGTGCTGACTTCCCCTCTGTTGCGTGTTGGCCTTCCTTCACTTCACAGAAGTTGACTCTTGTCTACTATTTAGTTGGTGGATTTTGTTTTAAAGTCTATTTTATCTGAGATTAGTATGGCCACTACTGCTCTTTTTTGGTTGCTACTTGCTTGATATATTTTTTTCCATCCTTTGAGCTTTAATACATTTATGTCTTTGTTTCTAAGATGTGTCTCTTGTAGACAACATATTGATGGGTCCTGTTTTTTTTTTTTTTTTAATATATTTTATTGTACTTCAGGTGAAAGCTTACATAGCAAATAGTTTCTCATGAAATAGTAGTACACATGTTGTCCTATGACATTGGTTAACAACCCCACAACATATTAAGCCTCTAAATTCTCAACATCTTTTTTTTTTTTTTTGATGAACATACAGATAGCCAAAGATACACCGTTTCAAAAATTTCTGCATTCACAGTTCAGTGACATTGACTACGCTCTTCCAACTGTGCTGTTATTCTCACTTAAGATGAAGGCTTACAGAACAAAATTGTTTTTCATTTAACAGTTACTACACATGTTGCCCTATGACAATGGTTAACAATCTCACAACACATCTAGAATATCCTTACTCCACCTTGTGTTCCCTATCACCAGGGGACTTCCTTGTCCCCTTCTGTCTTCTGGCCCTTGTCACTGGACTACTGTACCTCTTTAGTCTCATTTGTTTTTTATTTTATTTTAACACCATTTCAAAACTTTTTACTTACACATTTAAGTGATATTGACTATGCTCTTCCAATTGTGCTGCCATTCTCACTCAAGATGAAGGCTTACAGTATAAACCAGCCTCCCATTTAATAGTTACTACAAATGTTGCCCTATAGCAGTGGTCAACAATCTCACAATACATCGACAGTGTCCTTATACAATTTGTATTCCTTATCATCAGTTTCCTACTCCCCCTCTGCCTTCTGGCCTGTACCTCATTAGTCCCTTTTAGTTTTACTGGGCTGTCCACTCCCAGGCTTAACATCGAACCTCGAAGGTAACTTCGCCTCTGAGCTGAAAAGGTCTCTGGGGGCCACATTCTTGAGGTTTCTCCAGTATTCTTTAGGCCAGTAAATCTGGTCTTTTTTTTTTTTTTTTTGGAGTTAAAATTATGCTCTACATCCTTCTCCAGCTCTGTCCAGAACCCTCTGTTGTGATCCTGGTCAGAGCAGTCAGTGGTGGTAGCCGGGCACCATTAGCTGTACTGGACTCAGTCCGCTGGAGGCCTTGGTAGCTGTGGACAATTAGTCCTTTGGACTAATCTTTTCCTTGTATCCTGTTCTCTTCATTCTCCCTTGCTCCCAAAGGGATGAGACCAGTGGAGTATCTTAGATGGCCGCTCACAGGCTTTTAAGACCCCAGACACTACTCACCAAGGTAGAATGTAGAGCACTATCCCCATAAGTAGTGTCATGCCAATTGAGCTAGATGTTCCCTGAGACCATGGTCCCCAGAGCCCTCCGTCCAACAACTAAGTCCCTCGGGGGGTTTGAATGTGTCTATAGGGCCTCCATGACCTTTCCTTGTGCAGGTTGTGTTAGTTTCCCCTGTACTGTGTACTATCTCACCTCTCACCCAAGTTACCACTTATGTATTACCTATTTAGTATTTCCCCCCCCTCCCCTCTCATCCCTGGTAACCAACAAGGATTGTTACATTTTGCATGTGAATTTTTTCATGGGTTTTTACAATAGAGGTCTCATACAATATTTGTCCTTTTGTGATTGACTTATTTCACTCAGCATAATGTCCTCCAGTTTCATCCATGTTATGAGATGCTTCACAGCTTCATTGTTGTTCTTTCTCATTGCATAGTACTCCATTGTGTGTATGTACCATAGTTTGTGTATCCATTCATCTGTTGATGGACATCGAGGTTGTTTCCATCGTTTTGCTATTGTGAACAATGCTGCCATGAACATAGGTGTGCATATGTCTATTTGAGTGATGACTCTTATTTCTCTAGGATATATTCCTAGGAGTGGGATTGCTGGATCGAATGGTATGTCTATTTCTAGCTTTCTGAGGAAACGCCATATCATTTTCCAAAATGGTTGTATCATTTTGCATTCCCACCAGCAGTGTATAAGAGTTCCCATCTCCCCGCAGCCCCTCCAACATTTGTTATTTCCAGTATTTTTGATTCGTGCCAGTAATGCTGGGGTGAGATGGTGTCTCATTGTGGTTTTAATTTGCATTTCTCTAATGGCTAGTGATCGCGAGCATTTCCTCATGTGTCTGTTAGCCATTTGGATGTCTTCTTTGGTGAAGAGTCTATTCATTTCTTTTGCCCATTGTTTAATAGGATTATTTGTCTGTTTGTTGTAGAGGTGTTGGATTTTCTTGTAGATTATGGAGATTAGACCTTTGTCTGACTTGTACTGTCCAAACATGTTTTCCCAGTCTGTACGTTCTCTTTTGGTGAAGTGTTTTGAAGAGCATAGGTGTTTGATTTTTAGAAGATCCCAGTTATCTAGCTTATCTATTGGGGTTTCTGCATTGATGGTTATGGTTTGTATCCTGTTAATGCCATGTATTAAGGCCTGTAGTGTTCGTCCTATATTTTCTTCTATGAACTTTATAGTTTTAGATTTATATTCAGGTCTTTGATCCATTGTGAAGTTGTTTTTGTATACAGTGTGAGGTATGGGTCCTGTTCCATTTTTTTGCAGATGGATGTCCAGTTTTCCCAGCACCATTTGTTAAAAAGACTGTCTTTTCCCCATTTGATGGACTTTGAACCCTTGTCGAAGATCAGGTGACCGTAGGTGGATGGATTTACATCTGGGTTCTCAATTCTGTTCCATTGGTCAATGTATCTGTCATTGTACCAGTACCAGGCTGTTTTGACTACTGTAGCTGTATAGTAGGTTCTGAAGTCAGGTAGTGTGAGTCCTCCAACTTTATTCTTCTTCTTCGGTAGTGCTTTACTTATTCGGGGCTTCTTCCCTTTCCATATAAAGTTAATGATTAGTTTTACCATCTCTTTGAAGAATGTTGTTGGTGTTTGGATCAGAATTGCATTGTATTTGTAAATTGCTTTGGGTAGAATTGCCATTTTCACAATGTTGAGTCTGCCTATCCATGAGCATGGTATGTTTTTCCATTTATGTAGATCCCTTTGGGTTTCATGCAGCAGTGTTTTGTAGTTTTCTTTGTATAGGTCTTTTAAATTCATGGTCAGATTTATTCCTAAGTATTTTATCTTTTTAGGGGCTATTGAAAATGGTATTGATTTCCTGATCTCCTTTTCATCGTTCTCTTTACTGGTGTATAGGAATCCAACTGATTTTTGAATGTTTATCTTGTATCCTGCTAGTTTGCTGAATCTTTCTATTAGTTCCAGTAGATTTCTCGTGGAGTCTTTAGGGTTTTCTATGTATAGTATCATATCATCTGCAAACAGGGAGAGTTTAACTTCTTCATTACCAATTTGGATGCCCTTTATTTCTTTCCCTTGCCTTATTGCTCTAGCTAGAACTTCCAGCACGATGTTAAATAGGAGTGGTGATAAAGGGTATCCTTGTCTTGTTCCTGTTTTTAAGGGGAATGTTTTCAGCCTCTCTCCATTAAGAATGATGTTGGCTGTTGGTTTTGCATAGATGCCCTTTATTATGTTGAGAAATTTCCCTTCTACACCTATTTAATTGAGAGCTTTTATCAGGAATGGGTGTTGGACTTTGTCAAATGCCTTTTCTGCGTCAATTGAGATGATCATGTGATTTTTTTCTTTCCTTTTATTTATGTGGTGGATTACGTTGATGGATTTTCTAATGTTAAACCATCCTTGCATACCTGGTATGAATCCTACTTGGTCGTGGTGTATTATTTTTTTGATATGATACTGAATTCTATTGGCTAGAATTTTGTTCAGAATTTTTGCATCTATATTCATGAGAGATATTGGTCTGTAATTTTCTTTTTTTGTGATGTCTTTGCCTGGTTTTGGTATCAGCGTTATGCTGGCTTCATAGAATGAATTTGGAAGTGTTGCTTCCTCTTCTATGCTCTGAAATAGCTTGAGTAGAACTGGTACAAGCTCTTCTGTAAATGTTTTGTAGAATTCTCCAGTGAAGCCATCTGGGCCAGGGCTTTTTTGGTTGGGAGTTTTTTAATACCTTTTCAATCTCTGCTCTTGTTATGGGTCTGTTCAGATTTTCAATATCACTTTGTTGTAGTTTGGGTAGGCTGTGTGTTTCTAGAAATTTATCCATTTCCTCTAGGTTTTCAAATTTGTTGGAATATAGTTTTTCATAATATTCTGTTATAATCCTTTTTATTTCAGTTGGGTCTGTTGTAATGTCCCCTATTTCATTTCTTATTTGGGTTATTTGTGCCCCCTGCTGTTTTTCTTTTGTCAGTCTGGCCAGTGGTTTGTCGATTTTGTTGATTCTTTCAAAGAACCAACTTTTGGTTTTGTTGATTCTTTCTATTGTTTTTCTGTTCTCTATTTCATTTATTTCTGCTCTGATCTTTACTATTTCCTTTCTTCCGGTGGTTGTAGGCTTTTTTTGCTGTTCTCTTTCTATTTGTTTGAGTTCTGTAGTTAATGTTTTGATTTTGTCCCTTTCTTCTTTTTTGATATGTGCATCTATTGCTATAAATTGTCCTCTGAGGACTGCCTTTGTTGTGTCCCAAAGGTTTTGGTATGATGTGTTTTCATTTTCATTTGATTCTAGGAATTTTTTAATTCCATCTCTGATTTCTTCTATTACCCATTGATGTGCAAGCAGATTATTATTCAGTTTCCATGTTTTTGATTTTTTTTTCCTTGCTCTTTCTAGTGTTAATTTCTACGTTGATTGCATTGTGGTCAGAGAAGATACTGTGAATTATCTCAGCATTTTGGATCTTGTTGAGGATTGCTCTGTGGCCTAAGATGTGGTCTATTCTGGAGAACGTTCCATGTGCATTGGAAAAGAATGTGTACTTTGCAGCAGTTGGATGGATTGTTCTATATATGTCTATGAGGTCCATTTGGCTGATTGTGTCCTTTAGGTCTTCTGTATCTTTGCTGAGTTTCTTTTTAGTTGTTCTGTCCTTTACTGAGAGTGGTGTGTTGAGGTCTCCTACTATTATTGTGGAACTGTCAATTTCTCTTTTCAGTGCTGTTAGAGTTTTTTTTATGTATTGTGGAGCCCTGTCACTGGGTGCATAGATATTTATTATGGTTCTGTCTTCATCATGGATCATCCCCTTAAACATTATATAGTGTCCTTCTTTGTCTTTTATGGTAGATTTTGTTTAAAGTCTATTTTATCTGAGATTAGAATCGCCACTCCTGCTCTTTTTTGATAGTTGTTAGCTTGATATATTTTTTTCCAACCTTTGATTTTTAATAAATTCACATCTTTGTTTCTAAGGTGTGTCTCTTGTAGACAGCAAATTGATGGATACTGTTTTCTTATCCATTCTGCCACTCTCCGTCTCTTTATGGGTGCATTGAGTCCATTTATATTCAGTGTAAATTTTGTTTGTTGCTGTCATTTTGTAGTGCTTTTTTTTGTGGTGCTGAAGTTTTCTTTGTTCTTCTTACTCTCTTGTGCTGAGTTACTCTTGTTTGTGGATTTTGTGTTCATTTCTTTTGTTTTTGTAGGTTTTGTTTTTGTAGGTTTTGTTTTTGTTGAGACTTTATGTTTTTCGTCTTTATTTTTATGAGTTGGTTTGTTAACTTTTTTTGTGGTTACCATGAATTTTACCCTTATCTTTATAATTTTGAAACAGTCTACCCTTACTTGGTATCGCCTTGCCTTTCTCTCCTTTAGAAGGTTCTATACCTATGCTGTTTGTTCCCTCTTTCATTGTTTTGATGTTGTTGTCATCCTTTGATTGATTTCTCTGATTCCCTGTTGTATTTCTTTTGTTTTTGGAAAGTCCTCTGTAGTTCAGTTCCTAGAATGGTATCTGGTTCATGTGAACCTGCGTCCTAGGTCCTAGGTCCTGCCTGAGGGCTGAAGGTGTTTGTCCTCAGATCGAAGAACTCCCTTTAATAATTCTTGTAAGTTTGGTTTGACTTTTACATATTCCCTTAGTTTCTGTTTATCTGGAAATGACCTAAT
The DNA here is from genome assembly GCA_030035585.1 of Dugong dugon. Taxonomy (NCBI): domain Eukaryota; kingdom Metazoa; phylum Chordata; class Mammalia; order Sirenia; family Dugongidae; genus Dugong; species Dugong dugon. Next base: position 46,940,669 of record CM057480.1, on the reverse strand, counting down.
TTCACCATCAAATTTCAACGAGAGTTTTTCAGGATATATTATTCTTGGCTGACAATTTTTTTCTTTCAAGATTTTATATATGTCATCCCATTGCCTTCTTGCCTGCATGGTTTCTGCCGAATAATCTGAGCTTAGTCTTATTGTTTCTCCTCTGTATGTGACTTCTTGTTTTTCACGAGCTGCTCTCAGGATTCTTTGTTTGTCTTTAGTTTTAGTGAGTGTGAATATGGTATGTCTTGGTGATTTTCTTTTGGGGTCTCTTCTATATGGGGTTCGTTGAGCTTCTTGGATGGCCAGCTTTTCGTTTTTCATGATATTGGGAAAGTTTTCTGTCAGCAGTTCCTCAATGATCCTCTCTGTGTTTTCTATTTTCTCCCCCTGTTCTGGTATGCCAATCACTCATAAGGTTTTGCTTTTAATTGTGTCCCACATAACTCTCAGGGTCTCTTCATTTTTCTTTGTTCTTTTTTCTGAGTTTCCCTGAAACAAAGTTGTATACAAGTGTTTGTCTTCAGTTCCACTGATCCTGTCTTCCATGGTTTCAAATCAACTTCTCAGCCCTTCTATGACACCGTCCATTTCTGAAATCTTGTTGTTTATCTTTTGGATTTCTAATTGTTGTTTTTGTATAATTTCGAGTTGTGAATTTATTTTGGCATTTTGTTCCTGCATCATCTTCCTGAATTCTTCCAATTTGTTGTCTGTATTTTCCATAAATTTGTCTATTTTTTCCTCATGTTTGTCAGCTTTTTGCCTCAGTTCTTGGAAAATTCCGAGTATTAGTGATTTGAGTTCCCTATCAGGTACTTCTAGTGCATTTTCTTCCACAGGAGAGTTATCTGGTGTTTTAATTTGGACGCCTATTGGAGCCATCTAGTCTTGTTTTTGTAAATGTTTTGATATTGTTTGCTGTTTTCAGGGCATTCAGTAGATATTTCTCTCGTTTATTGATTGTAGTTTTTTTTTGTTTGTTTGTTTCGTCCTTGTGGTACAGCTGGGCAGATCTAGCTGTGGAGGAGCCACTGGGACGGGTTGTTTGTCGCACTCACCGCAGCCACCAGGATGGTCGATAGTCAGTGCTGGGCAGGTTCCAATAAGGCGTGCCTGCACAGCTTGGTAGTGTGATGTCTAGTGCATGGTGCAGGTAGTTAGGGTGCAGCGGGAAGATGGTTATGTGTGAAGCTAAGCTGGATATGGGAGAGAGGAGAGAGGAACAGGAGCAAAAGCATACAAACATAAAAGAACACTAGGGGAGCTTATCGTTGGAAAGTACAGATGAGAGACTATGGGATGGAGGAAACCAGAAGGGGGAAGAGAAAGAAAAGGTAAGAATGAACAAATAAAAATCAGAAAAGTTAAAGAACTGCAAAGTTCCCAGGGATCCCACCGATGCAGCTATGAGGTCTGGGGGAGTCGGTCTCAGTTTTCACAGCACAGCCTGGCCAGAAGGTACAGAGGCACACATCACCTGGTATTCAGGGATCAGAATGAGAAGGAAGAGATAGAGAGACGAGAAATTTAGCAATGAAGAAAGACAAAAGGGAAAAAGAGGGAAAAGATGACAAAACTAATCAAAAAAAGAAAAAAAAAATTTAAAAAAAGAAAAAAAAAAAAAAGCAACACCAGCAGTCAGTGCCAACAAATGGGACCCAGAGAGCCCCCACTCAGGGGCACGAATTCCAAGAAGCTGGTAGTCTCGGGATTAAGAGACCGTGGCCACGGGAAGCAGAGGGGCAAACGAACAATGGCCCCGGGATCTCACCAGCGTGGCAGCCCAGACCTGGAAGCAGCCACACGCCCGAACGCAGCCCCACAGCCCCGCAGGAGAGAGCAAAGACAGCACTCGGAACCAGGCACCCAGGCTAAAGGAGGGGGAGGCGGCAGAAAAAGGTTCGCCAGCAGCCAGCAAACGGCTCTCAGAAAGCCACCAGCCCGGGCACGTGGAACCCAAGTGCCGGCGCCCCCCAGCCCAGGGACCCTGACCACGGAAAGCAGAGGGGTGAATGAAGAAAGGCCCTGGGATCTCACCAGCGTGGCAGCCCAGACCTGGAAGCAGCCACACGCCTGAACGCAGTCCCACTGCCCCACAGGAGAGAGCAAAAACGGCTCTCGGAACCAGGCACCCAGGCAAAAGGAGGGGGAGGCGGCAGAAAAAGTTTCGCCAGCGGCCAGCAAACGGCTCTCAGAAAGCTGCCAGCCCAGGCGCGCGGAATCTAAGCACTGGCCCCCCCCAGTCCAGGGACCCTGGCCACGGAAAGCAGGGGAGCCCCAGCCGAGGCAGAGAGGGGTGGGGGGTGGGAAAGCACGCACCGCAGTTTACCAGTCATTCTGTCTCCCACTGGATGCTCTGTAAGGCTGCTCTCCCGTTCGCTGTTCTCCGATAGGAATCCAAGATGGTGGATCCACGCTGTGTTAGCTGGTAAGGAATCTCTGCATGGGTCTCTCCTCGCTCTCAGTTCTCTTTTAGTATTCTCACTCCGTTTGGTGTTTGGCTGAGTTCTTTATCTCTTCATTTGGGGTTCTAGGGTTTCAGGATTGTTGATTCTCTGTTAGGCTTAGTTTTTCGGATTTTTGCTGTGGAGGGACGGCGTGGTGCTTCTGCCTAGAGCGCTATCTTGCCTCGCCTCGGTCCTGTTTTTTTTTTTTTTTTAATTCATTCTGTCACACTCTGTGTCTTTATGGGTGCATTTAAGGCAGTTATATTCAGTGTGAGTTTATTGCTGTCATTTTGTAGTTTTTTTTTTTTTTTTTTTTTGGTGCTGACATTTTCTTTGTTCCTCTTACTCTCCTGTGCTGAATTCCTTTCATCAGTGGATTTTTTTTCATTTCTTTTTTTGTGTTTACTGATGCTTTATGTTTTTCTCCTTTATTTTGGTGGGTTTGTTAACTTTCTTTATGGTTACCTTGAAATTTACTCCTATCTTCCTACGTATGAACCAGTCTTTTATTACTTGATATCACCTTGACTTCCTCTCCATTTGAAAGTTCTATACATACACCGTTTATTCCCTCTTTTATTATTCTGATATTGTCATTTACAGATTGACCTCTCTGGTTCCCTTTTGTAAATCTTTAGTTTTTTTTTTTTTTTTTTTTTTTATTCTCGAGAGTTCGTTACCTAGGTTGGTATCTGGCTGACACTGTACTGTGTCTTAGATTCAGGTTGTTGTCTGATGTTTTTGGTTCTCTAACCAAAGGCTCCCTTTAATAGTTCTTGTAAGTTTTGTTTTTTACATATTTTCTTAATTTCTGTTATCTGGAAATGTCCTAATTTTGCCATCATATTTGAGCAAGAGTTTTGCAGAATATATTATTCTTGGCTGGCAATTTTTTTCTTTCAAAATTTTATATATGTCATCCCATTGTCTTCTTGCTGCACAGGTTCTGCTGAGTAATCAGAGATTAGTCTTATTGTTTCCCCTCTGTATGTGACTTTCTGTTTTTATTAAGCTGCTTTAAGAATTCTTTCTTTATCTTTGGTTTTAGAGAGTGTGATTATGATATGTCTTATGATTTTTTTTGGGGGGGGTCTATCCTATATGGGGTTCATTGAGCTTCTTGGATATTCAGCTTTTCATCTTTCATGATATTAGGGAGGTTTTCTGTCAGCAAATATGCAGTGATTCTTTCTGTGTTTTCCTTTTTCTCTGCCTGTTCTGGAACTTCTATCTCATGCAAATTTTTGCTTTTGATTTTATCCCACATTGTTTGCAGGATTTTTCATTTTTTTCTTTGATTTTTCCTTAAAGTGGCATCCAAGGATTTGTTTTCAATTTCACTTATCCTTTTTTCCATTATTGCAAATTTGCTCCTAAAACTTTCCATTGCATTGTCCATTTTAGAAATGTTGTTGTTTATCTTTTGGATTTCTAATTGCTGTTTTTGTATGATTTCTTACTGTTTATTTATTTTGATATTTTTTTCCTGTGTTATTTCCTGAATGCTTTCATTGCTTTGTCTGTGTTTTCTCTGATTTGGTCTATTTTTTCCTTATTTTTGTCTGCATTTTCCTTCATCTCTTGGAGAGTCCTGAATATTAAAGTTTTGAAGTCCCCGTCAGGTAGTTCCAGTGCCTTTTCTTCTACCAGAAGGTCACCAGGTGTTTTATTTTGTTTGCCTTCTGGAGCCATTCTATCCTATTTTTTAAATATGTTTTGATATTGTCTGCTGTCTTTGGGACATTCAGGAATTTTTTTCTTTGCTTATTGATTTTTATTTGTTTGTTTCATCCTGATTTTTTTGTTTTATTTGATTGTGTCTGGGCAAGTGGGCTGGGCATGCTTTGTTTCTTGCTCGTCTCTGGGAAAGATATTTCTCACCACCTTGTCCAGATGGGCAGGGCTGGTAACTCAGTTATGGTGTAGCAGGGCAGGTCCAGCAGGAGGAGAGAGGCAAGAATGGGTTTTTTGTGACATGTGCTGGGGCCTACAGGGCAGGGCTGGGGGGCAGTGCAGGGCAGGATCCAGTTGTCTGTGGCAGTGCTGCTCAGGGGCACAGTGCTTGATGTGTGGTGCAGATAAGCAGGAGGGAAGGAAGAGGTTATGATGTGTGAAGCTAAGTGGGTGAGAGAAAAAAGAGAGAGAAACAGAAGCAAAAAAAGGAAAACAATGAAGGAAAATAGAAAAAAAGTAAATAAAATGGCAGCATGGTAGGATTCAGCAGGTGGGAGTGGGGCAGTCCCAGTGAAGTCATGTGCTGGTGGCTCTCTAGCCACGTAGCATGGCACAATGTACCAAGGAGGGGTGGTGAACTGCACATGGTGCTAGCTGGGTGTGAAAAAGGAAAGGAAGGAAGGGAGAGAGAGAGAAGAACCTGGAAAAAAAAAGAAAAAACTGACACTGAAGGAGCTGCCAGTGGGGGCAGCATGGACACAGGGAGGCCATGTGCTAGTTGCTGTCTAGCTGAACGATGTGGCACAGCCCTTCAAGAAGGGGCTGGGACTGCACACTGGGCTAGCTGGGCAGGAGAAAGAAAGGAAGGAAGGGAAAGAGAGAGAAGAAACAAAAAACAAAAAAAAGGCACAAAGGAGCCAACTGGTTTTGGCGGGGCAGACCCAGGTGGCAGCGAGCTGGCATCTCTCTGGCCGAGGAACCATGGCATGTTGGAAAGTGGTGGAGGCCTCACAGAGGGAAGAAGGGTGGAGGATGGGAAAGTGTGTATCCCTGGTTACCAGTTGCTCTGTCTCCTGTTGGGGGCTCCCTGAGGTTGCCTTTCCATACTTCCTGTCCGCCGTTCTTGATGACTGAGGTCCAGGATGGTGTATTTGTGCCGTATTACCTAGTAGAGGACCTCCACTCCATAGCTGTCCACATTCTCTGTTCTCTGTCAGTTTCTTATTCCATTTGGTGCTTGATTGAGTTCTTTATCCCTTCATTTGACACTTAGGGTTCTAGGATTGACCTTTGTATCTATTTTACTTATTTTTTCTGGTCTTTGCTATAGAGGGATGTCATGGTGCTTTTGTCTATAGTGCCTTGTTGGCTCCACACCCCTAACCCACATTCTTGACAACACTTACTAGTGTCAGATTCTTTCTTGTTTGACTGAACAGGGCCTATTGACATCACACAGTGTCTCCTCTTGGTCTCAGTCTGACCACTCCTTTGAGGAACACGATCAGTGACACTGTATTTCTCTTCCTCTACTCCTGGGTCTTTACAGCACTTCATCTACATATGGGCAGTTTTTCTAGTGAAAGCTAGTTACTCACCATGGGTTTCTTGTCTTATAAAAAGAAAACATGGTAGTTTGTAGCGGTATTCATGGTTCTTAATTCTGAAGGCAAACTGGATACAGCTTGGCATCTGCTCATATTCTCTAAATGATAAATTTCAATGTCCAAGGATGATTGGCATTATTATATTTCTTAAACTTGCAACTTCAGTCTTCTGATAGTAAATTATAAGAGTCAATAAATAGAAAGCAATATCCTATTCTCCCAGGAGATGTATATATATGTGTACAATTATTGCCTCTCAGCTCCAACTCCAACCTCCTTTGCCCTGGTTGTGATATTTAAACTAGACCATATAAACATTTGTCTTTAGCCACTTGGCACATGTTAAACTTTGTTAGAAGTGGGCACTAGAGGCACACTATAGGAGGAAGAGTCTTTGCTTGCTCTGGAGTATCTTTTATTTTTGTTCTTCCAGTGTTTGGCTGGTCTGTGGGACACATAGAAACAGATATTTAAGGGTGCTCACTACCAAAGAGTTTCAGCATTTCCCTGATGAACTACTTCCCCTGGGAGTTCCATGGGCCAACTTCTCAGATGAAGCTCTTGCACACGGCTACCCGATGAGTACTGCTGTTGGCCCAGCCAGCTTGCTGTTAAATTCAACAGCAACCTCTGCAGGCAGATTCCAGAATAATTTTGTCACTACTCCAGTACTGTTGTTTTGTGCTCCAGTAGGCTACAGCCATACCCTCACCAACAACGCCTGAATCTCAGTGTTGGAGGAGGGAGTCTCTCTTCCAAATTTGTTGCTTGTTTTGGTACCTCAGTCCTAGGAATAGTGGTTTCTCCCAATATGTGCCGTTCCTGTACTCTTTATCTTTACCCCCTTAGTAGCAAATCTCCTATTACTAGTTAATAATTTTTAATATTAAATATTCTTTGTTCAAATTACTCTGTGGCTTTTGTCTCCTGATTGGACCCTGAATACTATGGTATTTAAACCAATTTACACTCCATAAAGCCTCATATTTTAATTATCTCAAGCAGAAAATACAATTGATATTTAGAGATCTAAAAATATACAAGATATTTTACTTTTTTTTTTTTATTAGAGAATGACTCCGTCAATATTCCTCAGGGCCAAAGAAGATCAAATTCAATTAGCATTTATTTAAAGATTTCTACTTTCTTGTCATGACATTAAGCAACTTCCTTAGATAATATAAACACATTAGCTAGTATACTTTCTTGGATACTAAGGTGTAAGTGTGTCTGTAGCTTGCTCAAAGTTTTGCACGCAACAAAGGGAGAGCTGGAAATATTTCTAACATCAAGTTATATTTAAAATATCGAGAAAGTAAAATGTGTGTACAATATATTCTGTCTCCTCTCTCTCCTTCTCTTTGTCTCCTCTCACTCTATATCTCAAACATCCACACACACAGAGCTTACATTCCTAGAAAAAAGACTGGAATGAAATCAGCAAAGGAGTGACAATGCTCATCATTTGATTGTGAGATAACAGATTATTTTCAGCTTCTTACAGGGCTTCGAACCTGTTTGAACTGGCTCAGTCATGACCTATGAAGCAAAACTAGAAGATCTGAATTTTTACAATTTGCGTGGTTCAGAATGATAACCTGAATGGGAAAAATTAAGAGACCAAGCCCTGGAATGGAGACAAAGAAGAGCTGTAGTGGGTCCTTTCAGGAGCCTATGCATGAGATTGGATTTTTGGCAGGCCTGTGGAGAGCAACATGTATTCAAAGCAGTGTAGTTGGTCACCATGTTTGAACAGGGTATTGCTGTTTCCAATTCTGCTCAAAATCCAATGGGCAAGAGATCTGGTTGCTATGCAACCTGTATGCTACCCTTGTTTCCTAAAAAGGAGATTAGATTTCTAACAGGGTTGCAACCTTTAATTTTTCTCTTTCTGGTTATTATTATTTTGGTTCATCCAAATTTTTAAAAAAATTAAGTCTGTTCCACTTTTGCTTCCTCAGCCATGACTGAACTGGAAAAAACTGGTTCAAAGCCCTAGTTCCTTTTGTATATTTTCTAATTTTCCCCCAGTGGATATGCATTATTTTATGGTGAGAAAAAAGTGTTTTTTAAAAAAATTTATCATTTTTATTTTTTTAAAATTTTTTTATTGTACTTTAGATGGAGGTTTACAGAACAAATAGTTTCTGATTAAACAGTCAGTATACATATTGTTTTATGACATTGGTTAACAACCTCACGACATGTCAACACTCTCCATTCTCGACCTTGAGGACCTTTTTTTGGTGAAAATGTACATAGCCAAAGTTACACCATTTTGAAAGTTTCTGCATGTACAATTCAGTGACATCTGTTACATTCTTCAGCTGTGCTGCTATTCTCACTATCCTTTTCCAAATTATTCTATCACCATCATCTTCAACTCACTGCCCCCTAGGCTTCCCATCAAACCTTTTGAGTTGCTGTTGTCAATTTGATCTCATATAGATAATTCTTTTTTTTTTTTTTTTTTTTGGTACCTTAGATGAAGGTTTGCAGAGCAAATAGTTTCTCATTAAACAGTTAGTACACATATCGCCTTATGATAGTGGTTAACAACCCCATGACATGTCAACACTGTCTCTTCTCAACCTTGGGTTCTCTATCACCAGCTTTCCTGTCCCCTCTTGCCTTCTAGTCCTTGTCCCTGGACTGCTGTGCCTCATTAGTCCTGTTTTGTTTTATGAAGCTGTCCAATCCCGGGCTGAACGGTGAATTTCGGGAGGGGCTTCATCACTGAGCTAAAAGGCTGTCCTCCTGTTATCTAGGTGTTTCTCAAGGTGAACAAAACAGAAACAGTCTATATGCTAAAGGAACAGCCAATCTAGCAGGAAAATTAAACAGTTAATTTAAAATGCGATGAGTTAAAGTATATGAATGCAGGACCTCAGCAGGAGATTTACTCTAATTGGGAAGCCATAAATGTGGAAGAGATATTGAGCTAAGCCCTCAAATACGAGTTAGGTAGGCTGAGCTTTATATAGTAGCAAGTTAGTTTGAAAGTTCTGGGAGAGTATTTTGGGCAGAAGAGCATGGGCAAAGGCTCCAGGTGGAGTAAAACATGCCACATGAAAATCACTGAAAAAATAGCTAGGGAAAGGAAGGCTTGTATAACATGAGAATACACGTTTTCAGATGCCATATCCTGTAGAAGTCATAAGCTATTAAGGATGTTGGACTTTATTCTAAGGATTAAAGGAAGCCATTAAAAGTTTAAAAAGCAGAAACGTGATGCAATCAACTTTACATTTTTAAGTGATCCCCTGACTGCTGAGTGGAGAATGAAATGATGAGAGCAAAAGTCAAAGCAGGACAGTTAGGAGATTATTTCAATAATCCAGGAAAGAAACAATAATGTCTTGAATTTACTTGCGGTAGTAACAGGGATGAAGAGGAGAAAAATCAAGGAGTTACTTTTGAAAAGCTTATGATGGATGTGGAGTGAGGAAGAGATAGAAATCAGTAATGACTTCCATTATATTGGTTTGAGCAACAGAGAAATGTACTCAAGCATTTTATCAAAAAAAAAAAAAATTCCAACCTTAAACAAAAAAATGTTATTAAGTCACTCACTATCATAAGCAAGCAGTCACTGTCATAAGTAAGCAGTCAAGTTTAATGCACATTTCCAGAGGCACAACACATGTGAATTTCAAATTATGATCCAGGACAGCTTACAATATTCAAGAGGCTTGGGTCAGTGATGCCCAGCCTAAATACTGTTGGGATGCTGTGAAGTCGCTCATCATCTATTGAGTTTCAATATAGTAAGTGTTGGCAAAATACCCTTTTTTGTTTCCAAGGTCTGAAGATTGTCCCAGCTCCAGAGCTCTGTATAAGATCAGCTGTGGCTTTTGCTGTGACTACATCACAGCTCAACTTCTTCCTCTTCCCAGTCCTGCTTCCTTCACTCTTCCCACAGGTGTTAACTCTGAAAGCACTCTCCAGTAAAAGTCTTTTGTGCAAATCTCAATCTCAAAGTCTGTTTCCTGAGGAAACCAAACTGTGATGTCTTTTAAGCACGTCCGAGATCCAGGCAATATTTCTCAAGTATATCTGTGATTTTGCTATGTAAGTCCTGAGATTAAGTTGAGTATGTTGATTTTTCCTTAGAAGTTAATAGTGGTCCTGTGAAAATGGTATTAAGAATTAACATGCTTTTCAACAGTTAATTTCTTTATAATTGTGCTATGTAACTGTTGAATATTTAATTGATCCTTGGGCAATTTTGATAAAATCATAATCTTATTATCGAATTCAGATTCAGAAGAGGATGTGGAACTAGGGATATTATTGCTGATGTCAGATGGATTCTGGTTGAAAGCAGAGAATACCAGAAAAATGTTCACCTGTATTTTATTGGCTAGGCTAAGGCATTCGACTGTGTGGATCATAACAAATTATGGATAACTTTGTGAAGAACACTTAATTGTGCTCATGAGGAAACTGTACATAGATCAATAGGCAGTTGTTCAAACAGAAAAAGGGGATACTGTGTGGTTTAAAGTCAGGAAAGGTGTGCATCAGGACTGTATCCCTTCACCATACCTTTTCAATCCGTATTTTGAGCAAATAATCAGAGAAGCTGGACTATATAAAGAAGAATGTGGCATCAGGATTGGAGGAAGACTCAATAACAACGTGAGTTATGCAGATGATGCAACCTTGCTTGTTGAAAGTGAAGAGGACTTGAAGCATTTACTGATGAAGATGAAAGACTACAGCATTCAGTATACAGTTTACACCTCAACATAAAGAAAACAAAAATCCTCACAACAGGACCAATAAGAAACATCATGATAAATAGAGAAAAGTTTGAAGTTGTCAAGGATTTCATTTTACTTGGATCTATAATCAACGCCCATGCAGTCAAGCAGTCAAGAAATCAAACGACGTATTGCATTGGGCAAATCTGCTGCAAGAGACCTTGTTAAAGTGTTAAAAAGCAAAGACGTCACTTTAAGACTAAGGTGCTCCTGACCCAAGTCATGGTGTTTTCAATTGCTTCTTATGCATGTGAAAGCTGGGCAGTGACTAAGGAAGACCTAAGAAGAACTGACGTCTTTGAATTATGGTGTTGGTGAAGAATAGTGAATGTACCATGGGCAACCAAAAAAACAAACAAATCTGTTTTGGAAAAAGTACAGCCAGAATGCTCTTTACAAGAGAGGATCCTGAGACTTCATCTCACAGACTTTGGACATACTATCAGGAGGGACCAGTCCCTAGAGAAGGACAATATGCTCAGTAAAGTAGAGGGTCAGCAAAAAAGAGGAGGACCCTCAACGAGATCAACTGATGCAGTGGCTGCAACAATGGGCTCAAGCATTGCAAAGATTGTGAAGACAGTGCAGGACCGGGCAGTGTTTTGTTCTGTTGTGCATAGGGTTGCTATGAGTTGGAACCAACTCAAAAGCACCTAACAACAACAACATTGTTGAAGTGAAATATATTTTAAAAACAGGTATAGCTACATCAAGATGGTAAGACATGTTTTTAGTTATGATGAAAAATATAACAAAACTCATCTAATACTGCTGTTATCTGTGAATTAACAACTGTTTTATAAATTCTCTCCTGAAACAAACAAACAAACAAAAAACAACTCAAAACAAGGGTTACTGATGGTAGTATACTAATGTGAGAGGAACAATTTATAGCTAAGAGTCTCTTTTTAAAAATCCTGATTTCAAATCTATAGGGGATCTGCTTTCCATCGATGTTTATTCCCTGAGAGGCAGCCAAGGATTTCCAGCTGTGTGTTTATAGTTGATGTCATGAAAACTGCTGGAAACTGGCAAGAGGAAAACAATGTTACTCTCCAATAGCAAGAGACTTACATGTCTCCCAGTACTGTGAGTGGATAAAGGCATCACTGGGTGAAATAGCTTAATACTATGAAATATAGTGTTATATTTTGCATCTTTGGGCTCAAGATGCAAATTCTTTGTGAAATGAAAATAATATGATAGGTGTTAAAAATGGATGGATTGGATGAAGGAAAGTGAAACATGGAACAAAGTCTAACGGAGATGTGGTATTGGCTGCTATGTTAGGGTCTCATTGTTCTCTAACACTGCGGTTTTACTTGTTCAGCAGACTCTGCTGCATTGACTTGAACAGATGGGCACTAGATGATTACCATTTAACGAGTTGAATTAAATCTCTGCAAGCAGGCTACCAGGAATGTCTTTAACATGGCTGAGGGTCAAAAAGAGTTAGTAGACTCAGCTACGCACATTGGGAAGTCTACTGCATCAGGTGTAATGCCATTTGAGAACCTGAATAGGAAGAGTTAAACATAAAATTTAGGATCTTTAAAAAAAAGACAAATTGCTTTCAACAGGTGTCTAAAAATTGCTATTTTAATAGTTCTTACATAAATATAGCAGGTTGCTTTCTTTCTACTATCTCCCTAATAATGGTACCAGAAAGACAAAAACAAAACCCTGCAAAGTGCATGACCTGAAACATGTATTTTGTGAAAAGCAAACAAAAACATTAAACACATGGAAACTAAACAAAAAATGAGAGTAACACGAAGACCATCCTTCAAGCAAGTACAACTTTTCAAATGTGTAGGACATGAACAAGATTTAACCTTGAATGGAAGCAAAATGTTGTGCATAACTCATTGAGAAAAGCTTGTTTCATTTCCAGCACAGCTGAAATTGAAGAAAAGCCCTGCCTATCCAAGATTAATTTTTACTCTCCATTATAATACTGACAAAAATCCTGGTATATGTGAATTAATTTTCAGACCTAAAACAGAAATCTGAAACATTCCACATCTCATACTCAGCACCAAATATTTTTGTTTCTTTGTTAACGTATTTATTAGAGAGTTTAAAGTTCTCACTTCATTGTTATCCAAAATCTACAATTATTTTAGTGATTTTTAATCATTTTTAAATTTTTCTTTCAGAGTTTATTATTGTTAGTGCTAAATCCTTTTAAAACAAGTTATCATTGTAAGAGATAAAGAAACTCAGTCTCATACATATTAAATGTCTTCCCTAAAAGAACATAGCCAGTCTCCTGCAGATCAAAAGTGAATGTTTACAGCCTTTATCAGCATCACCTGCTGAGTTTATCCTCTTTCTATTTGCATGAAGAAAGCTAGAGGGCATTACGGTACAATTTGTGATTTGGGGAAAGTTTGCTTCTCACTTATCCTTTCAAAAATTTTGTCTCTTCTCAGTCTTTTCAACAAATGGTGCTGGCAAAACTAGATGTCCATCTGCAAAAAAATGAAACAGGACCCATGCCTCACACCATACACAGAAACTAACTCAGAATGGATCAAAGACCTAAATATAAAGCCAAAAACAATAAAGATCATAGAAGAAAAAAGCAGAATCAATGCTAAAGGCCCTAATACACGGCATTAACAGGATACAAACCATAATTAACAACACACAAACTTCAGAAGATAAGCTAGATAACCAGGATCTTCTAAAAATTAAACACTTAATGCTCATCAAAACACTTCACCAAAAGGGTAAAAAGAGAACCTACAGACTGGGGAAAAATTTTTTGGACATTACAAATCAGACAAAGGTCTAATCTCTAAAATCTACAGGAAAATCCAACACCTCTACAAAAAAACATAAATAATCCAATTTAAAAATGGGCAAAGGAAATGAACAGGCATTTCACCAAAGAAGACATTCAACTGGCCAACAGACACATGAGGAAATGCTTGCGATCACTAGCCGTTAGAGAAATGCAGATTAAAACCACAATGAGATACCAACTTACTCCGTCATTACCGGCATGAATCAAAAAAACAGAAAATAACAAACGTTGGAGAGGCTGCGGGGAAATTGGAACTCTTATGCACTGCTGGTGGGAACGCAAAATGGTACGACCTTTCTGGAAAACGATATGGTGCTTCTTTAGAAAGCTAGAAATAGAAATACCGTATGATCCAGCAATCCCACTCCTAGGAATATATCATAGAGCAACACGAGTCATCACACGAATAGACATATGCACATCCATGTTTATTGCAGTATTGTTCACAATGGCAAAAAAGTGGAAACAACGTAGATGCCCGTCAACAGATGAATGGATAAACAAACTATAGTACACAATGGAGTATTATGCTACGATGAAGAACAATGATGAATCTGTGAAGCATCTCACAACATGGATGAATCTGGAGGGCATTATGCTGAGTGAAATAAGTCAATCACAAAAGGAAAAATATTGTATGAGACCACTACTATAAAAACTCATTGTCTGAGTCATTTAGTGCTGCTATAACAGAAATACCACAAGTGGATGGCTTTAACAAAGAGAAGTTTATTCTCTCACAGTCCTGTAGGCTATAAGTACAAATTCAGGGTGTCACCTCCAAGGGAACCCTTTCTCTGTCAGCTCTGGAGGAAGGTCCATGTCATCAATCTTCCCTTGGTCTATGAGCTTCTCTGCAAAGGAACCTCAGGTCCAAAGGACCCACTCTGCTCCTGGCACTGCTTTCTTCGTGGTATAAAGTTCCCATGTGTCTGTGCTCGCTTCTCTCTTTTATATCTCAACAGACATTGGCTTAAGACACTATCCAATCTTGCATCCCTTATCAGTGTAACTGCCGCTAACCCGTCTTATTAGATCATAGTGATTGAATTTACAGCACATAAGGAAATCACATCAGACTACAAAATGGTACACAATTATACAATACTAGGAATCATGACCTGGCTAAGTTGACAGATATTTCTGGGGGCACAATTCAATCCATGGCACTCATGAAAAGATTTACAAACAAAAAGAAACAATCTTTGATGGTTACGAAGGAAGGGAGGGGTTGGGATGGAAAAAAACTAAAAAGACAATAAATAAGTGGTAACTCTGTGAAGGGTAAGATGGTACACAATACTGTGGAAGCAAGCACAGCTTGTACAAGGCAAGGTCATGGAAGCTCCATAGACACATACAAACTCCCTGAGGGACCGAATTGCTGGGCTGAGGGCTGTGGGGACCATGGTCTCGGGAACATCTAGCTCAACTGGCATAACACAGTTTATAAAGACAATGCTCTACATTCTACATTGGTGAGTAGTGTCTGGGGTCTTAAAAGCCCGTGAGCAGCCATCTAAGATACTTCACTGGTCTCATCCCTTTGGGAGCAAGGGAGAATGAAGAGAACAGGATACAAGGAAAAGATTAGTCCAAAGGACTAATGGACCACAATTACCATGGTCTCCACCAGACTGAGTCCAGTACAGCTAGATGGTGCCCGGCTACCACCACTGACTGCTCTGACTGGGATCACAACAGAGGGTTCTGGACAGAGCTGGAGAAGGATGTAGAACAAAATTCTAACTCACAAAAAAAGACCAGATTTACTGGCCTAACAAACTGGAGAAACCCCGAGAGTACGGCCCCTGAACACCCTTTTAGCTCAGAGGTGAAGTCACTCTTGAGGTTCACCATTCAACTGGGGATTGGACAGCCCCATAAAACAAAATGGGACTAATGAGGCACAGCAGTCCAGGGACAACGACTAGAAGGCAGGAAGGGACAGGAAAGCTGGTGATAGGGAACCCAAGGTTGAGAAGAGACAGTGTTGACATGTCATGGGGTTGTTAACCACTATCATAAGGCAATACGTGTACTAACTGTTTAATGAGAAACTACTTGCTCTGCAAACCTTCATCTAAGGTACAAAAAAAAAAAAAAAAAAAAAAGAATTATCTATATGAGATCAAATTGACGACAGCAACTCAAAAGATTTGATGGGAAGCCTAGGGGACAGTGAGTTGAAGATAATGGTGATGGAATAATTTGGAAAAGGATAGTGAGAATAGCAGCACAACTGGAAGAATGTAATCAATGTCACTGAATTGTACATGGAGAAATTTCTGAATGGTGTATCTTTAACTATGTATATTTTCCAAAAAAATAAAAGGTCCTCCAAGGTGGTGAAGGGAGAGTGTTGACATGTCATGAGGTTGTTAACCAATGTCATAAAACAATATGTGCACTGACTGTTTAATGAGAAACTATTTGTTCTGTAAACCTTCACTTAAAATACAATTAAAAAAAAATTTTTTTAAATGTTCTACATCCTACTTTCGTGAGTAGAGTCTGGGCTGTTAACAGCCTGAGAGTGGCCATCTACTATACTCCACTGGTCTCACCACTTTGGGAGCAAGGGTGAATGAAGAAAACTAAAGATACAAGGGAAAGATTAGTCCAAAGGACTAATGGACCACAACTACACAGCCTCCTCCAGACTGTGTCCAGTACAACTAGATGGTGCCTGACTACCATCATCAACTGCTCTGACAGGGTTCACAGTAGAGGGTCCCAGACAGAGCTGGAGAAAAATGTAGAACAAAATTCTAACTCATGAAGAAAGACCACATGTACTGGCCAGACAGAGACTGGAGATACGCCAAGAGCATGGCCCCAGAAACTCTTTTACCTAAGTAATGATATCACTCCTGAGGTTCACAGTTCAGCCAAAGATTTGACAGGCCCATAAAAACCGAGACTAAGGGGCACACCAGCCCAGGAGCAAGGACTAGAAGGCAGGAGGGGACAGGAAAGCTGGTAATAATGAACCCAAGTTCGAGAAGGGAGAGTGTTGACATGTCGTGGAGTTGTTAACCAATGTTATAAAACAATATGTGTACTAACTGTTTAATGAGAAGCTAGTCTGTTCTGTAAACCTTCATCTAAAGTACAATTAAAAAAAAAAAAGAAAACCACACGATGGAGCTTCTCTTTTCCTTGGGGCAGTTGGAAGTTGTCTCTTCTCTTCTATTCTCAGTACATGGCATTCTTCATCGATTCAGATCTTTAAGAAACTTAGAACAGTGAATGGTTTCCTTAGAAAAAGGGTGCCAAGGACATGTTCCCATATTCTGGACATTCTATTTTACTTAAGAGCTTCAAAAAGATGGAGTAATTTTTAGAGCACAATGGTATTATCATCCTTTTACTATAAATCTGTAATTGAAATTTCATTTTTTCTTGGTAAACTTGAGAAAGGGCAGCTGATATCTACTTCAGTTAGTGTACTAGGTGCTTTACTTATATATTCATTTATTTACTCATTCAGTTAATCAATATTTGTTGAGTATCTATTGTTAGAGGTAGTTCCTACCTTTGAAGAGCTCAAGCTCTAGGGGAGAAACAGACCATTAAAAAAATTTATAAAACAAGTACAATACTTATGCATAATACAATATGAATATCAGAAAAGTTGCTACTATTTTTACCATTTTACAGTTGAGGAAACTGCAGCTCACAGGGTTTAAGTGACTGATTTGGGAATTGCAGTTCATTTTTGAAATGCGATACTGTTAAAGTGGTTATATTTAAAACAACTTGAGTCCTTATCTTTTGGTAATATTTATTAAAATATTCCAAAAAAAAACAAACTCATTGCCATCGAGTTGATTCCAACTCATAGAGGCATATATAAAATGACCCAAGTTCTGGAATTTGCTCCAAAGCAAAAAAGTGATTTGGAACTGGATGAGGGCATAGATGAAGCAAGAGTAGCATAAGTTGATAATTCTTGTATCTGGGTGATACATAGATTACAGTTTTTTAATTGTATTTAAAATTTTATCTAATAAAAAGTCTAACAAAATTTTTTCTTAGGAATAAATCTCAATTAGTACCTCAATTAGTGGAAGTTTAAAATTCTAATAATGGACACTAGCAAGCAAGATGAAAAAATCAAGAAACAAACCATTTCTTGAATGTAGATATTAATGATAAATATTATCCCTAAACTAATATAAGAATTTAGCAGTTATAATCTTATAGCATTTTTTTATCTTCATTGAGGGATATTTAAGGTTTATCAGTGTTTGTGAAGAATATGGGATATACCATGGACTGCCAGAAGAACGAACAAATCTGTCTTGGAAGAAATACAGCTAGAATTCTCCTTAGAAGCAAGAATCATGAGACTTTATCTCACATACTTTGGATGTGTTACCAGGAGGGGCCAGTCCCTGGAGAAGGACATCATGCTTGACAAAGTAGAGGGTAAGCGAAAAAGACGAAGACCTTCAAAGAGATGGATTGACACAGTGGCTGCAACAGTGGGCTCAAGCATGGCAACAACAATTGTCAAGATGGCCCAGGACCAGGCAGTGTTTCCTTCTGTTGTACTTAGGGACACTATGAGTCGGAGCTGACTTGATGGCACCTAACAACAACAACAACAACAAGATAATAAATATACAAAATATCTACTATCTACAACAAGAAAAGCAATAAAAACTATTTGTGTTAATGCATACTAAATGCTACTATAAACTGAAATTACTTAAAACAGTAACATACTGAAACTTAATAGAAAGAGATCATTGGAATAACAAAACCAGAAAATGGACAAGAAATCAAAACAATTTACTCTATGATAAAAGTGGCATTTTAAATTAGCAATGAAAGAGTGGATTGTTTAGTAAATGGTTTCAGGAAAATCAGATAATCTTTGGAGTGAAAATTAAATGAGTGTACTACATACTTGTTTTTTCAAAAATAAACTTCAGATAAATTAAAGATAAAAGTAAATAGAAGGACTAAAAATATACTAGAAAAGTACTGACATGCATTAATTGAAACTTGTCTTGAAAAGACTATTTTTAAATGTGGAAATAAAACCAGAAAACGTACATTAATAGTCAATACCACTGGCAACATAGGCATTTAAAAACTTTCTCATACAGATGAACAAATGAAAAGCTTTAATACAAAAAGGGCAAAAAACAACTTGGAAAACAATTTTTTACAAACATGAAGTATGAGTTATTAATTTTCTATAGGACTTTTTTAGACAGTGAAATGAGATAATAGGAGTAAACTTGCTTGGAAAGATATAAATAAAGATTCTACTCCTGGAAAGGATATCTAAACACTGTAGGAACCTCCTGCTACAAAACAGCTGGAACCTCAACAAAAAATACTTTTAATGCAATTCTGAGTTTGCTGAAGTAAGGGACATTTCAAACACACACTTCCCATTCCCTTCAACCTCTAAACTCCCTAAAAAACTAAAGGAAACAAAAAAGGGGCTGAAATTGACCCTGGATGCACCTAACTGAAGCAAAAATGACAAGCAGTGTAGCTCTGTGGGAAAATGCTGATAGTGGCACCAAAATCCTGAATTAAGTTGTGTCAACAGGAAGAGGAGAAGGCTACTGAATATCAGATTTCCACATTAAGCTGAAATCTTATTGGCCATTTCTCATTAGAAAGGGGAACCTCTATGGCTGCACTGTCCAACACAGTAGCCACTAGCCTCATACAACTTTTAAGCACTGGAAATGAGGTCAGATGTGCCTTAAGTGTAAAATACACACTAGATTTGGAAGACGAAGTATGAAATATGCAACATTTCATTAATAATTTTATATTGCTTTCATGTTGAAATAATATTAATTATTATCAATTAATTATATTAATTAAAATAATGTTAATTAATTATTATATTATTATTAATTATATAATAATATTAATTATATTGATATAATTATTAATAATTAATATATAATATTATATAACATTATATATAATATATATTCTATATATAATATAATAATATTAATATATTAATACTATATATTATAATTATAATTATATATTATATTATTATATATTATATATATTATATACATATAATTATATTATATTATATATTATAATATATAATTATATATTATATATATTATTAATATTATATAATTATATATATAATAATACATATAATAATATTATGTCTAATATAATATATAATATTAATAATATTAATTATATAATTAAATCAAATACATTGTTAAAAGTAAATTTACCTGTTTCTTTTTACGTTTTTTAAAATGTGACTATTAGAAAATTTAAAATTATGCATTCAGCTTGCACTGTATCTCTGTTGGACAGTGCAATGTTGGTCTAGAACTTCATTGAATTTCCACCAGCTGAGCCAGCAGTTTTCTCAGCAACAGAATTGGGGGAGGGGATGAGCTTTCAGGGCTATCCAAATTCATATGAAAGACCTAAGTAACTGGATATCTATACTATCCTTAGAGATATTAATGTCAAAATCATAAAAATGTCAATCGTCCCCATTTTATTGGAAATTCAATTTCAACCAAAATCCAGATAGGGTTTTTCATGAATTTTGATAAGCTAATTTTAAAATCTACCTGGAGAAGTGAAGACCAAGAATAGCTAAAACATCCCTGAGAAAGAAGAGTAAGGGATGAGCTCTTTCAGATATCAAGTGTATTATAAGGCTCTAATGATAAAGTCAGTATGGTATTGGCACAGGGATAGAAGAACACTGACCAAGGGAACAAAATTAAGATCTGGGAAACTGACTGTGTTTTACAACTTGATATATCACAAACATGGGGTTGAAGATCATTGTGGAATGGGGTGACTATAAATAAAGGCAGCTTGAACAATTAATTGCCCATATGGAGAGTAAAAAAAAAAGAAAACAAACATAATCAGATCATTATTTTCTACTGTACACAAAAATAAATCACAGATGGGTTGAGGACTAAAAAGTTTAAGGGAAATCTCTGCAACTTTAGAAAAAAGTAAAGAATGATATTTATTTCTGTTCTAAATTTGAGGAAAGATATCTTAAAAATAAAATACAAGTTAAGCATATAGAAGATAGATAAATTCTACTATTTAAAATTTTGGTTAATTAAAAAACTTCTGTTCAACCAAAGACAGCATAAAGACAGTAAAACCACAAGGAACAAACTAAAAGATGTTTGCCATACATGTAATTTACAAAGTATTAGTAACACCCTACGAATAAGAAAAGAACTAAAATTCAAAAAAATAAATAAATAAAAAACAGGGAAAAGACACTGACAGGCATCTTACAGAGAGGAAACACGATGAGAGAACAAATACATAAAAGGATGTTTAACCTCATTAGCAATAAAACCAAACCAAACCCGTTGTCATCGAGTTGATTCTGACTCATAGTGACTCTATAGGTCATAGTAGAACTGCCCCCATAGGGTTTCCCAATAAGTGGCTGGTGGATTCAAACTGCTGACCTTTTGGTGAGCAGCCATAGCTCTTAACCACTGCACCACCAGGGCTCCTCATTAGCAATAGGGAAATATAATTACAATTTTAAACCTAATGATATAATTTTATTTCCACTGATAGGCAAAAATTAAGAATTCAGACAAATCCAAGTATTAGAGAGGGGATAAATCAAGGGAAATTTCTGGTGGGAGTACAAACAGGAGGTGAAATAAATTGATATTGTTTTGGGGAAGTTGACCATTTGCATAAACTGTGATCCACTATTTTCACTCCTATGTAAATGCAGTAGGTATTTTCTCTCTGCCACACTTCAGGAGAGAGCAATAAAACTGTCCACAGTAACATGGTTGTGATAATAAAGGAAGAAGGGAGGGAGAAGGAAGAAACAAAGGAGGGTTACAGAGGAGAAAGTAAGGAAGAGAAAGAGTGAAAGCGGGATGAAGAGTTGAAAAGGAGGGAGAGAGGGAGGGAGATAAGAAGGCATATGGGAAGAAAAGAGAGAGAGAGGAAGAAGAAAAGACCTCGAATATCCAGAAAATGGATATTGATCTACTCAACCAACAGAATATTTTGTAAATGAATGAAATAAGTGACATATCATAACATGCATATGACCTAGTCAATCCAAGAAGACTTCTTATAGTTTCGTACTATGTTTACAATAGCCAAAAGAAAAGTGACAATTGACTGTTGATGAATAAATGAATAAGTAGTAAAAATGTAAAGAAAATTATAGAATAATAATAAATATAACTTTCAGGAGGATAGTCACATTGTTGGAATGGTCTTGGTAAATTTTTACTTATTAAATTGGGAGGGAGGCTCATGGGTATTCATTTTATTATTGGCCTTTATCACATGCATGTTTATGATGTTTATTCTTTTCCATGAATCAAACAGTATTACATTTAAAACAATCAAATGGTTGGTTGAGGAGGAAGAAGACAGTTGTTTTTTCTTTGGAATCTGCCTCTTACTCTTGATCATCCTCCCTTTTTCTTCTTCCACATCTCCATTCTAGAGCCACCTACTTTCATTTCCTTAAAATTTCCTCTTCAGCTCACTGAACTATTAATACAGAACAATGTCTGAGGTTATTCAAATCTATGCTCAATGTGATGCCTAGATCCTCATTACTGGATGTACAATCAATCAGTTCCTGTTCCAGACTGTGGACATTTTGCAAGTGATGATTCTGTGAGAATTTCGCAAACTGAACACCCACCTACTTTGTTCTAAATTGCTTAAGTCATCTGGAAAGAAGCTTTGTTCCAGCTTTCAAGAAAGAGCACAGTCTGACATATCTGCAGGGAAATTGGATTTTTCGTATGTTCTTAAGAGAAAGCAGTAAAAAGAGCTTCATAAAAAAGGAGAAGCAAAATGCATATGTGCCTTTTGGAAAATGTTATAAAAGCTGACAATGATATTTCTCCTCTGGGCATTAGATCAATCTCATGCATAAACACTGAAATAGAAAGAGACTTACTAAAGAAATAGATCGAGTGTCTAAAAGCATTTGGGTTATGGGACTAGCAGAAAAACAGAGTATTTTCTGTCTCTACAATACCACAGAGGCATTTTAGATGGAAAATATATGTTGCTCATGCCAAAATCCTTTGGGAAATACAAACTTACATATAGGCCAAAAACTTAAATAATTAAAATATTAAATATGCCTCCAAGCTTATTATCATAAAATAAGAAATGACAATTAACTTCTGATAGTGTCCTGAAGGGAATATTTTTGGCCCACTAATTCTTTCTGCTTGTAGGTACCTTAACCCATCGTCAGAGGAGCTCAAGGTGCTCTAAGCAAGATTATATGTGTTCTTGCAGCACTGGTATATTGTTTTGGTAATGACACTCTGCAGATTATATGATGAGATGAACCTATGGTATTGATTTGAGGAATGGATCAAAATGGACCTACATCTCCTAAATCCTTACCTCCAGCTATATGCCATTTCTTCCTCTTGTAAAGATCAGTCAATATTCTTATTCTTTGATGCATCCTAAAGAATGTGACCTCCTCCACACTCTTTAGGAGGAACAAGAGCAAAAGAGGAAACACAGGCCAAAAGATACTTCTATCATCATTCAGTGTTGAGGAATGCCATTTATGGTATACATGGTTTACAATTTTTTTCAATTGAATGCAGTTTGATTTTTCTTTGTGGGTTCACTTTAGATCTTATAATAATAGTGAAACGAGAGTTTATCTTAAGGAATCACTTCTTATCTGGATGGAGTTTAGCATATTCCTTAAAGTTCAGATGTGAAGTCACATAGCCATTATTTTTAATAGAACTATTCCTAATAGAATAATATTATTGGTAAAACTGTATCTCTGTTTGAATATATCTCTCTGTCCATGCCAGCCCACATACACACAGATGAAGGTTGCTGGAGGTAAGCCTACATTCATGCCGACTAGTCTCACACTGAATTCGTGATTTTAAACCTCAAGAGGCCCTACAATGCTGCCTGATAACTGCAGTACTCTCCGAGTTGACTCTTTCATATCTTCTGATCTCTCCTCAAAATTTCAACCCTCATTAGGGCTGCCAGATTCAGCAAACAAAAATACAGGATGCCAAGGAGGTAAATTTGAATTACTTCCAAGTACCTATACATATGTACACTGAAATAAACAAAACCAAAGTAACAAAAACAAACAAACAAAACTACATGGAACATGCTTATACTGAAATTTATTCATTTAGTCATAAACCATAAGTATAAAAATCACATACCTTTTTAATAAATATATATATTCCCTTGATGAGTCGGTGCTCCTAAATGGTTTCTTGTTTTCACAAAATTTGCTTTTAAAAGTTATTGCAGTTACAGTCTGTGTTCCATTGACATTGTAGCATAGCTTCTACAATGGTCACATCCAACTTATTTTGTTCTTTGTTCACTGAATATTCATTAATAAGAAAACAATATGTACATTAAGAGCTGACATACTAACATATACTGGCATAAAGTTAACAAGTCTTAGGATTGCTTTTCAAGTATTAATAGCTGAAGCACATAATACCATCTTTCGTGGCAGAATTTGCTTTTCCATTCTTTAGGATTATGTTGCATATCTTGATCAACAACTTTTTAAAATGTTATACAGTGACTAGAAATAGAGCATTTTCATCACGTTTTTAAATCCCTTGTCCTTCAATACTACACACGATGATTTCACTTCTTCCAATGTCACATGTAAAAGAATCAAATTTTCAAGGTATAAAATATAGTATCCACTTCAATATGAATAATTATCCATTTTCCTATTTCTAAACAATGTCCTTTCTAAAAAATGTCTCAACAATTAAGGAATACATTTTTCATCAATTCTTTCAACAATTTCATGTAAGCAATAGAATATTTCAAAACACCGTTTGCTCTTCTTTCAATTTGCGTAGTCCTTTTCCTAAAGAAATTTTTGGTTTTGGTTATCCCTAAAGAGATATTCAAAACTATGAACAAGAAGTAAGTAGAATTCACTCAATGAGTTTTTTAAAAAGTTAACAAGAATTTTGGAGGCCTCTTCTTCACAATTAAATCATGCTTTCGATTATTTGAATAAACTTGAGATTCTCTCATCTTCATTAAAGAGATCCAATGGGCTTTTAAATGTAAGAGAATTGAAGAATCTAGAATGCCAATAAAATCACAAAAAAATCCTTTAATCATTCATTTCAACGGAGTAAATCTTGAAATTAGAGAACAATTCATACAATTACTTCAGTATTAATAGAATGGAGATTAGATGTTGTTTGAATAGTATTATCTAGACTATGGACAGGACAGCCAACACCTTCCATACAATAAATTTTCCAAGTTTGGCTTCAATATTGAATAAAATATAGTTTGCATCTTTACACAAATTTGTATTTTTATTACTTCTACCAAATATAGTACAATTTTTTTCTCATTAACTCCTGACTCCATAAGCGTCTTGGCAAAAATAAGCTATTGTTTCTGAATTCTCAACTGAAAAGGATTTTATTCACAATAACCTTATAAAGAAACCTATTTCATAAGAAAATATTGCACAAAGGGAAAATTTTTTCTGCATTGTGATTACTTTCATTTATTGCTATTTCATAAAAAGTTGAAGCATTCAGATCTTTGATAATCTCTGTAATAGTAAATGGAACTATTATATTTTTATTATTTCATATATATATAGTTATTGCAGTAGATTTTTGTCCTGGCAAAATACTCTGGTAGCAATTGTTTGTTCAGTCATTTGAGCAGAAAGACTGATGATGATCTTCTGTAGAAGTTACTTCATCTTCTTCACTTGAATTTCTTCTAATCAAAAATTTTGTTAATCACTGTTTTGGTACTAGTTGAGGAAACCATATATATATTATGCTTATATGCTGGTTTATATCTGCCTTTTCATCATTTTTCATATTGAATGAAACATCGCCTATTTCATACAAAGCTTCAAAAGCACTTATTCCTTACTCAATAAATGTCTACATTTAATCTGTCATAAAATCCTTTTTTTTCTACCTTTAAAACATGCAGAATCTAATTGCTTCTAATCACTTCTGTGTTAACAAACTGATCCAAGCAAAACTGGATTATTGCTACAGCCTCTTCATCCATCTAGCTGCTGTTTTTGCATTTCTTCAGTCTATTTTTTAATTGAGCTTTAGAAGGTTTACAGAGCAAATTAGTTACTCATTAAACAGTTAATACACATATTGTTTTATGACTTTGCTTGCCAACCCTACAACATGTCAACACTCTCCCCATCTTGATCTTGGGTTCCCCATTATCAGCTTTCCTGTCCCCTCCTGCCTTCTTATCCTTGCCCCTGGGCTGGTATGCCCATTTAGTTTTTGTTTCATGGGCCTGTCTAATCTTTGTCTAAAGGGTAAACCTCAGGAGTGACTTCAGTACTGAGTTAAAAGGGTGTCCAGGGGCCATACTCTCAGGGGTTTCTCCAGTCTGTCAGAGGAGTAAGTCTGATTTTTTTTTTTTTTTTTTTTGTGAGTTAGAATTCTGTTCCACATTTTTCTTCAGCTCTGTCCGGGACCTTCTATTGTGATACCTGTCTTCAGTCTTTTTTAAAATAACACCCAGAATGACCTACCTAATAATCTAAGTCATATTTGTTCTCAATACCTTGCAGTTACCTATTTCCTCATTTATTCAGAAAATTCATCACAAAACGTACACTTGCTTTAGCATTTGAGATTCTAATACACATAAAATAGATAACAGCAAACCTCAGCAAAAATTGAGGAGATTGAATTTGATAATCTCGTGGCAGCTTCACTGTGTCTGTTACTCGAAAGTCCGAGCTCACAACTAACAGTAAACACGGGTTAAGTTGCTGAAAGGGTTGCGTACTTGGAAACTAACAAAAAATTGAACTGACATCTGACGCATAAAAGGTGAACTTTCAGTTTGCCTGCGAGAGGTATATTGCAAGGCATTGTCTCCCGAAACAAAGGCAGAGATGACCTTACTTGAGCTGTTGGGAAGGCTAGCTTTCAGACATACGCTGCTTCCCAGAACTGAGAATGCATAGCACCTACCTGACTTTTGCTTGCGTTAGTGTAGTCAGTCTAGTAAGACTGTTGAGGATTGGCTGACTTTCAGAAGCATGTTTATGGGACTGAGGCAGTTGCTGTCTGGCTATTGTTTAGAAGGGTGTTACTATCATTGATTGGCTAGCTTTCAGAACTGGAGCTTTAACACTGATCAGCCAACTTTCAGAAGCCATAGTTAGACTGAGTAAGATTACTGTTGATTGGTTGATTTTCAAGACATGTGTACTAACCCTACTTACTTCTAATGGTTATTTGTTCAGGACTTGGTATTTTCACGCAAGAGCCAGTCTTTTCCTTTCCTGGATATTAAAACTAAGTACTTTTAATTCTCAGTTCCCTTATTCAATCTTTCCTCGGTAAACCTCCAGGAAAGCCCATAGTTATTATCTAAGTCTTTATTTGTGGAAGTAGGATTTTTAGCTAATGCTTTCATGTAAGGGGTTTACACTGAAAAATAGTTCTAACTGCTGAATTTTTATAATTTATTGAAAAAAAAAAAGCTGACTCTAGAGCATTTGGAGCCCTGGTGGTGCAGTGGTTAAGAGCTCAGCTGATAACCAAAAGGTCGACAGTCAGAATCCACCAGCCGCTTGTTGGAAACCCTATGGGGCAGTTCTACTCTGTTCCTATAGGGTTGCTAAAATGAGTCATAATCGACTCGACAGCAATGGGTTTTATGGAGCATTTCTGGAGAGAACATGCAGAAATTTCTATCACATCCACCCACTTAACCTAAATCTGTTCCCATCTCTCTTGACCTTTCTCCAGTTAATGATACATGTAACTTCTCTGTGTATTGAACAAAGTCCAACAATTCCACTTATTAACTAGATGTCTTCAGCTGTTACCTAAAAAGGACATCATTTAATCAATTTTCTTCTTCTTCTCCTATATCATCATTTTTTCCCTCTCTACTGGATCTTTCCTATTAGCACAAAAACATGTCATTCCTCCTATGGAAAAAACAAAAAATATAGGCCTGAGTCTGCCAGGATTTACTATTTGGATTCACCCACCCACTTTAAAACACAAAGCTACTCCAAAGACCTGTGTTTTACTTTCAATTTCTAATTTCTCCTGAACCCACTTCAGTCAGGCCTTTGCCCCCACCAACACTGCCTTTGTGAAGGTTATCTTTGGCCTTTTCCTTCCTATGTACAATAGACATTTCTCGGTCATTTTACTTAATCTATTAGGATTTATTAATTTATTAGGATAAGTTATTTTACTTAATCTATTAGGAGTGTTTGATAGTTTTTCACAACTACTCCTTGAAATGCTTCACTTAGCTCTGAAACAACACGTTTACTTTTTTATTAATCCTTCCTTGCATCTGCTGCTGCTTCTCAGTTCTTTTTGATGGCCTTCATCACCTGAATTCTTAATAGAGTGTCCCAAGGCTTAATCCTTAGATGATTCTCTTTTCTACCTACTGAAGTCCCTTTGTGGTCTCATCCAACTTTATGACTTTAAATGCCAATACTATTTGCTGATTGTTCCCGAATTGATACATATATATACCCAAGACCTCTTCCCAGAACTTCAGACCTATATCCCAAACTGCCTACTGGAAATGCCAATTTGATTGTATAGTAAGCTTTTCAATCTTTAAGTGTCCAAAGCAAAGATCCTGACTGACCCTTACCCATGTCCCAACACCACCACCACGACCACCACCAAACCTGCTCTTTGTAGTATTTCCTTTCTCTGAAAGACACCTCCATCATTCTAGTTCTTAGACCCAATGTATCTATGTTTAATCTGTCATAAAATCCTTTTCTTCCCCCTACCTTTAAAACACACGGAAACCCTGGTGGTGTAGTGGTTAAACGCTTCGGTTGCAACCAAAAGGTCAGCAGTTCGAATACACCAGGCGGTCCTTGGAAACTTATGGGGCATTCTACTCTGTCCTATAGGGTTGCTGTGAGTCGGAATCAACTCGACGGCAACAAGTTTGGTTTTAAAACATATGCAGAATCTAACCACTTCTCATCACTTCCATATTGACACCCGATCCAAGCCAAACTGGATGATTGCTACAGCCTCTTCATTGGTCTAACTGCTATTTTTGCCTTTCTTCAGGCTTTTTTAAAAAAACGCTCAGAATGATCTAATAAAAACAAATCATTGCAAGACATAGCTGTTCTAAATATCTTTCAATTGCCCCTTTTCTCACTGAAAGAAAAAAATATAAGGCATTATAGTGACATTCAAGGGCCTGCAGGAGTTTCTTCACATTAATTTTCTGACTTTTATCTTCTACAATTTCTCCCTTTGTGCACTCAGCAACAGCACAGTGTCCTCTTGACTATTCCTTGAACACTAGATGCAGTCCTGCCTCAGGACATTTGTACTTGCTGTTCCCTCTGCCAGGAATGTTTTTCCCCAGATATCTCCATGGCTTCCTCTGTTACCTGCTACATGTCTGCACTCCAAGGTCACTTTCTCATCTCACCCTACTATTAGAGATTGCAACATCGAATGCTCCCTATTCCCCTTTTCTGCTTTATTTTTCTCTATAGCACTTATCATCATCTAACATTCCATATATTTTATTGTTTATAGTCTGCCTTCCCCAACTAGAATGGAGGCTCAAAAAAGGCAGAGGTTTTTGTCTATTTTGTTTATTTCTGTATTCCTGGTGCTTAGAAACTTTGCTTGGGTGTTTAATGAATGTTTATTACTAATGCTTTTAATTTATTGTTGCTGCCATTGTTATGAACTTCTGTAATCCCATAAAAATTTTTGGATATTATATCAAACTACTCTCAACATTTAATTTTTGCCCTGCTAGTGTAGCTTTACTTGTTTTTCACCTGACTGACATGACTATTGATATAAATTTAACAGAATGAGTACTCTATGTATATCTCTTATATGTTTAATATTGGACTGTTTCCTTGAGGGAGGAAGAAATGATATAAATACTTAGGTATTATTTCAAGGAGCTTAAATTTTTTCTCAGGAAGATAGAATATACACATGTAAAGAAAAAAAGAAAGTCCAAGAATAATAAAATAAATATTATCATTCTTTTAAACATTCTACGGATATTTTTTGCTCAATTATTATCATCCAGGGCTCAATCTAAATTGTGAGTATATAAAGAATAGACAGAAGACTGGCCCTTAGGAGCTCAGTTTGTAATCAAATGTCAAAAATGCATTGAACTGAAAATAAGAGTGGTCAGTGCTAATGAGGAAGAGATACTAAAGATGAAATTCAAGTAGGAGGTGCCATATGGCTTTTCATCAAGACAGTGTACACAATCCCCCAGTGGAACTGAAAATTTAGTGTGTCAGTTCATGACCCAGAAAATACCCCCCTACACCCCTTCTACCCTTTCCACTCCTTTACACTGTGATTATTATTGTCAGAGCTCCCTCCATTTATGGTCTGTGTGTAAGTTATTTCTATGCATGAATATGTCTCCTTTACAGTGGAGCTTTAAGAAATTACCTCATTACTTTGAAATAGAGTTGGAGCACGTTAAAATATGCTTTGGTGATGGACTATAGATTTGGACTAATGAGGTTCTTTGAGTATTTTCCTTTTTTTGGTTCTAGGTAGCTGTACAATGAGGATTTGTTTGTACCTACAAGGCCTGATTTAACAGCTTGTGTTGTTATCTGCCATAGGCTGCACACTTTCTCTACTTCGGTCTCCACCTATTTATGAATAGCTGTTAGTCCTGCAGACTTGCCCCGTCTCACGGCTCCAATGGACTTAGGTTGCCCTGTTTCCTAGCAACTGATTCTATCTAATTGGTTTTCTGGTAGCATCCCTCCTGCATCAGGCCTTCTTGTGTCTCTTCCTTTTTTTTAAGTGGCTGTATCAGTGTCTAATAGCCTTTAGGCCATGTGTCTATCAAACTAGCCTTCCCCCAGAAAAGCAATGGATTGGGTATCAGCTGGTAACTTTAGTGCAGTAATGTCAAATTTGGTGCCTGAACATAAATTTAAGAAAGCTCTGCTCACACGCTTTGTTAATATTGTTGAATAAAAAGACCTCTATTGTGAGAAACCACTTTCATCCCCAAGGGCTGCATATTAAAAGCTGCTTAGATAATTTTTACTTTCCTAAATACAGTTTGTGACTCATCTAAATTATGTGAACTTGGTCTAGTGTGGGCAAACCATTTATTTGTTTATTGTTTCCATTACGAGTTCTCATCCTATGTTGTAATAAGGAGAAAAAATTTTAAATGCTTTAAGGAATTGATAATGCACATCATGTCTATAGGATAATGGCCCACTTTTATAGAGGTAAGATATATTAGGGGAAACTTATTTTGTCTACGGTCAGTTTAAGCAAGCCCAGTTGAAATAATGATGTAGTAATACATATAAATAATAGCATTATGATCTATTGTTTGTTACATGTATTATTTATATATGTTTTATATATAAATATATATTTATATATGTTAAAGATATGCACTTAAAAGTATTTTTTTTTTGGCTAAGTTAGACATGTTAGTCATGTGATCTCAGAGAGGTCTCCTTTCCCACCTAGGTTCTGAACAATCTGAGAAAACTATAATGAAAATAAGTGGTGGGAGTGAGACAAAATATCACATTTATTAGTGATAGAGGCTAAGTTGGAGGACACAGTTTGGTGTCAGAACCAAATTGTTCTGCTAACTGAACCCCAGGTGTCCATCATACCAGGCTATAAATTTAACAGAATGAATACTGTTTGAATATCTATTATGTATTTAATACTGGACTATTTCTTTGAGGGAGAAAGAAATGATATAAATACCACAGACTGGGCAGACTTTGTGAGGTAGTGACCTACTGGTAAGACTTACTCCAGGAAGTACTATTTTTGAATACTTGTAATTTACAGTTTAAGTAGAATGAAATTTTACCATTCGTAGTTTCCATGAAGATGGGTTTTCCCTAAGAGTAACCTTGACTTCCAAGTGAAAGAAGAGCAGTGCTATGTCAAGCATGTCCATTTAGGCTTCCCCAGGCAGAATGATTGTGATGGTTAAGATTGTGTGTCAACTTGGCTGGGCCATGATTCTCAGTGTTTAAATGTGATCACTCCCATGATTGAATACACTGTGAGTAGACAATCAGATGAAAGGGAGTTTCCTTGGGGGTGTGGCCTGCATCTGAATGTAAGCAGATGTTCTGGCTTTTTGCTCTTTCTGGATCTGGTGGCTGCCTCCTGTCATCTCATCTCTGGTTCTTGGGACTTGGGCTGTCAGCTTATCTGCTGAACTTGGGATTCATCATCTTCACAGCCTGTAAGTGGAGCCCTGCTCTCTGACCTGCTGATCTTGGGTTTGCCAGCTTCTGTGCCTGTGTGACTTGAAAGAGGCCTCTACCCTGATCCACAGACTTGGGACGTTCTAGCCTCTACAATCACATGAGCAGTTTCCTTTATAAAAATCTCTCTCTGTATATATATGTATATTTATATGCTTTACTGGTTTTGCTTCTGTAGAGAACCAAACCTAAGACAGTGATAAAGAAGTATAGAGAGCCCAGAGTTACTCTCAGGGAAAACCCATGTTCATAGAAACTCGGAATGGTAAAATTTGATTCCACTCAAACTGTAAATGTAGTTGTTCTTATGTTAAAGTGAAAAACCAAGTGGATGTAAAAGTGAAAATGACAGCCTTGTTGGGCGGATAAAATGTGTTCAGACTATAAAGGCAAGAACTTGAAGTCTTCCTCTGCAGCAACGATTCTCAGTTGGAAAGGAACATCAAAACCACCTGAAGAGCTTTAGCCAGACATATTTACCAAGGACCTACCCACAGAAATTCTTCTCATGTGAAGTGGGTTGTCAGAGGCAAGTCATGAAAAAGTAATCAAAAGCTTTTGAAATAATAAACAACTCTGTTCTATAACCAGAACTAAGGTATTTATTTTAATGTATAATTAAGGGACACACTTTAGTTAGGTAAATAGTGTTAACATAAATACTGATTACTCACTGTAAACAGTTTTTATTATCTTAATTACTTTGAAAAATTATGTGGCTTTTAGATATGAAGAATGGTTTGACTTATATTTCTTTATTATTATTATTTAATTTTCATCAGACATTGCCTGGCAAGATGGCCTTTTCTTCCTTTTCTATCAAGTCTCCTCAGTAGCAGTGTCTTCAGTGCGCACGACTTATCTGCAGTGATTATGATTGAAGAGTTCTTGCTATCTTTCAGAAAGTCATTTGAAGTTCTTACTGCAAAGATTCTACTGACATCTCAAGTCCATAGATGTCTCTCATTCTTTTGCTCTTTTGAAATGTGTATTGCCCTGATGCAATGCATATGCCTTCTGCATTGTCTTATGCATCTGGAAAACTTGGATCATGTCGAACATACCTCTGTATTTAGTCCTACAGTCTACCTCCCCTTATACCTGGCAGCTAACTTTACAAACAATAAAAAGTTTAAAAAGGTGAAAAAGAAAACATCAAAGGTTTTTATGAATGGATGAATAAATTGGAGAATGAATGAAAATGCTTCTATGATGTTTGTAGGGGTGTGACCATGACCAATTTGATGCTGAATTTATAGAAGTTTGAAATGTTCTTAAGTAGAATTGGAAACCGTATCTTACAAACACAAGGAGGATCATCTTGCCTGTGTAATAGGCACTTAACTATTACCTTCTGTGATGGTTAGTTTTGTCAACTTGGCCAGGCTATGGTGCCCAGTTGTTTGGTCAAACACTAGTCTAGATGCTGTTATGAAATAGTTAAATGTGATTAATTCAGTTGGCCTTCAGTAAAGCAATTACCCTCTATAATGTGGGTGGGCCTCATCCAATCAGTTGAATGTCTTAAGAGCAAAAAGGGAGTTTTCTTTAGGTTGTATTCTGCCACCAGTCTATAAACGGACATTTTGCCAGAACTTCTCCATATTTCACTCTTCTTGTTGCCTCACCTACAGATTTTGGACTTGCCAGCCCCCACACAATCATGTGAGCTAAGTTTTCTCTCTTTCTCTCTCTGTCTGTATATATATATATATATATATATATATATGTATGTATATATATATGTATGTATCCACATACACATTTATATACATCAATATCATATATATATATATACATAAAACTCTGAATAAGACACAATCGATTGCCTTTATACTGTCCTATCTATCTCACGGCCTCAAGCAGAGCCTGATGGAGCAGTGGTTAGCATTTTGCTGCTAACCAAACGGTCGGCATTTTGAATCCACCAGCTGCTCCTTGGAAACCCTATAGGGCAGTTTCACTTTGTCCCATAGGGTCGCTATGAGTTGGGTTTTGTTTTGTTTTTATGGCCTCTACTGGCCTCTTACCTCTACTTCCTCTCATCATTTCATCATCTTCTTCTGCCATTCAAGGAAAATTTGTTCCTTCCCAGTACACTTATACAATTTCCTAACTGGAAAAAAAAAAAATGAAAATCTGTACCCCCTCTCCCCATTCAGCCACCACCGTCAGATTGTGCCTTGCCATCCTTACTTATATTTCTTTGGCCCTTGTATGACATTTGGAAGGCCTTCTCCTGTTTAATAAAATGCAAGTCCAAAGCAACTAGAAATTTCTTAATGTGTGAGAAAAATAAATACAAAGCCTTTTGAGACATATCAATACTTGGGCATATAAACAAGTTTTCATTCAGTTAAGAATTGCCATCATTCCTTCCATAAATGTTTCAGTGTACCAACATTTAAGACTTTGAATATAATCTAGAAATATTTCAGTCTGCCTGATCTGCTGCAATTCACTTAATCCATTTGACTTCATTCTGATTTGAGTGGATCAGGCCAATTAACCATATTTACTTCTTTGAATTTCTGTCTGATTAATCTGATTTATTTTAGCTGTAGGCAGCCAAGAGTGATATGTCTAGCTTTCTGCCTCAGAAATTTTACCAACATTTACACTGTAGATTCTGTTACTAAGGTTGAACTGCAAAGTCAGCACAGATTTGGAGATAAACTAGATTTTTTTTGTAGCACAAAAATTATCCTAGTTTTGCCATCCTTGTGAACAGTGGACATACAGCCCTTTTCAAAATAATATATTATTGACCCCTTGCTCCCAGTGTGTGGACTCCATCCTCTCTAAACATATTTCAGACAGTCTGGCTAATGTGTGGTCTTAGAATGAATTGATCCTGCTCTCATTTAACAAATTCTCCTTTCCTACTTGAAAAAGAAAAACAAAAACAAAACTGTATTATCAAACAATTTTATTTTGATTTGATGAAGCTTACTTTCTTGTGGCATTTAAAATATGTGACTGTGTGATACAATTTCCTGAACTGTTTCTAAGTGTTAAAGTTAATCCATCATTCTGAAGGGGAAAACTAAAAAAAAAGAGAAAAAAAAAAAAATCTTCCCTTATGGACAGAGCTTATTTCATTTTTTTTTGATAAATGGAATTCAGTATGAGTATAGCAAATATAAAATTGTTGTTTATGTGTATCCAGTGTTAATTAACCAAGCTAAATTTTGTAAATTGTAATTGAAGTAACAAAATTGCTGAAAGGCTCCTGAATTGCATTTCAGATGGACAAGCTAAATAATCGTTGTGAAAAAACGCAATTTCCTGTGAGTGTTAATCATTTGGTCCGTGTGATTCATTCTTCCAGGCAATTGAATATAATGATTATAATAGATTTGAGATTGCACTACATTTAATCAAAGAATAAAAGTGTTTAATATTAAGTGCATTGATCAGATATTTTCTCTAACAGAAACAAATAGCCAATACTGGTCTCTGATAGTGAAAGTATTAAATCCATCCCAACAAAGTCAAGATCGATGTTGCTCCACATAGCAAACAAAGACTAAGCAATGCTTCCCAAAGAACCTTCTATTCTCCTTATCAGGAGTCACAGATTTCTTCTGTACTTGACTTAGGCTGAGTTCCCAGAAGTAGGTCCTGAGATGAGGATACCTGTGCAAGTCATTTATTAAAGAAGTACTTCCAGGGGAGACCCATAAGGGTGGAAAGAGATCAGAGAATGGGAGAGGCCAAGTAAGAGAGAGATCCCAGACAGAAGTGCCACAGAGGGTAGCTCATCCTGATCCTGTGGGGAAGTCTGGACTGTAAAGTTACACCTCGGAATACCTCTAACTCCAGGGAAGTTTCTTGCTTCCACAAGGACAACAGTGATAGTGGTAGTCGTTGGCAGGAAAAGTGTACACTTCCAGGCCTTCTCAGGGTCCAGTTCTTTGTGAACCAAGTGGTTCCCATTGCTGAAGGGCAGTCTTTCAATAAAGATTATAGTGGTTGGCTATTAAAAGCTCATGGATAAGACTGGGGTGGCCGGGGCAGAAATAATAAAAATGACTTTGGTGCCTCCTATCTTCTTTACCAAGCTGAAAGATTCTTGAGGTGAAGATTCATATTTAATTTGTTTGTATATCTCTTTTAGTAACTTGCAAATAGTATGATTTCATAATATACTGCACGTAAAAAAGAAGAGTAAATTACTACTACTCTATTCACTTCCTTTTCTTGAATCCTACCTGCTTTTTGAATTAAATATTACCTTTTTTTTTTTTTAATTTGGATTTTAATTCACCTCTGTTACTATACTGTTTTGGAATACTTTTTCAAACATATAAATAAATTTGATGCTGTCTGATTTATCAAAACCAAAGACTTATGTATTCCAACATATCATTTTATTACTGTGAAGAACTGTATTATGAAAGCTATTTAACTTCCAACTGCATATCCACACAGAAATCTAAGAATTACAAAACACCAAAGGTCACTCCAGTTATTAACAATTCTAACTGCTCTTGATTCCCACTCTGGGGAATAAGACTAGGTTCTTTGAAAGGGCTTGTTGATGTTGTAAATTGCAAAACAACCTAGAATAAAATGATATCCACTTACCTCCAGCAACAGGGTAGTTGTCTGGAGAGGGTTTTCATCTTTAACCCAGCTAGACTTAAGTTATCTGAAGGCAGAGTCCTCTGTTATTTCTTTAAAAAAATTTTTTTCACTAACTAATATAATGTCCTATTCAATGTATGTATAATTATAATACTGTGTGTTTGTAGATGTAGGTGGCATCCTCTGTAGACAGTAATTTCTTCTCAAATAACATTATTTTTTTAAATAATCAAATAAAATGTTGATTGGAAGCAGTAAAAAGCTCACCATTATCTTATTCCTGATTTTAAAGGGGAATCTTCTACAATTTTACCCTTA
Source organism: Dugong dugon (assembly GCA_030035585.1). Lineage (NCBI taxonomy): Eukaryota > Metazoa > Chordata > Mammalia > Sirenia > Dugongidae > Dugong > Dugong dugon. The sequence continues at coordinate 46,904,151 of CM057480.1, read as the reverse complement.
AAATTAGTAGTAGATATTTTGGAGAGATCTTTTAACATTAAGAAAACTCTCTGTTATTCCTAAATTGATTTAAAGACTTCAAATAAGGCTTCATGTCTTTTAGGGCAAATCTCCCATATTCTTTCTTAGAATTAACTTGACCACTTAGAGATTTATGTACTTTCATATAAATTTTGCAATCAATTTCACAAATACATCAAAATCTTGTTGTGATTTTGACTAGTGAAATTAGAATTCAATAAGGGGAAAACTGATACTTTTATAATGCTAAATATTTATCCTCAACTAGATACTAAAAGTTGCTTGTTGAAATTGTCTTTTCTATATCTAGAGATAGATTTTCTTAATTTCTAAGTACTTAGAGGTTTTCCTTAGTATTCATTTTTTATTGACATAGCTTAATTGCATTGTTTTAGAGAATATTATTTGTACAATAATCATTTGTATAATTCCATTCTTGGAAAATTTTGGAGACTTATTTTATGATATAGTAGAGTATGGTGGCCTTAGTTCTGAAAAGAACACATAGGAAAGGTGATAAAATGGGCCTACAATCAGGAATTCTCTTATATGAACATATTAAGAAGGATGAAACTAAGAATGAACAGAAGCTTACCATAAATTCTGAGACTATCAAAAAGAATTTCTAGTTGTGTTTGGGAAGAGCATTCAATTCAACAATCATTTACAGAGCAACTATACTTTGCTGTTGGTGTTTAAGGAAGTCACCTTTCTTTGCTGGAAGAACCAGTAATGCTCTTCCCTGTGGTAATTGCCTTGCAAGGCACTGCTGATTCTCCTCAGGACCTTTTTCTGCCAACTTTCTTTGCATCTAGAACTATAATTAAACTTAAGTCCCAGCAGACTCTAAAAAGTAAGATATAAAATGTCATCATGAGTAATTCAATATGTACCAAAAATAACTGCATGATTGTTCAAATTTATGTAGACAGATATCTAGAGAATATGTGTGGGAATGGACATTAAGGTTGTGAGATAATGGTGGAAGGAACGTAAATGTGAATCAGGCCGAATTTATTGATATGGGCCCACTAAACATATTCTGAATTCATTGTGTTAGTTCAAGGATTTAGAAAGAACTCTAACAGTCTGGTTGGTTGGATAAAACATGGTCACAAAGTTGATCTAAACTCAATGAAGTTAAAACTTGTTCAGTCTACTCTGCCACTTGGACCATATGATCCAGAAAATCCCTTTGTGCCTGAGGTGTCAGTGACAGATCAAGATGCATTTTGTGACTTTTGGCAGGCCCCTCTATTCAAATCACAGTACACACCCATAGGATTTTGGAACAAAGCCCTGCAATCCTCTGTAGATAATTATTTCCTTTTTGATAAACAGCCTGTGGTTTGCAAGTGGGCCTTAGCAGACACTGAATGATTTACCATGGACCACAAATTTACCATGTAACCTGAGCTTCCCACCATGAACCGGGTATTGTCTGATAGATAAAACCATAAAGTTGGGCATGTACCATACTCCATTATTATCAATTGGAAGTGATATATATGTGATTGGCCTCAAATAGGCCCTGAAGGCACAAGTAAATTGCATGAATAGGAAGTCTAAATGCTCATGGCTTCTCCTGATATATTATCTTTTGTCTCTCAGCCAACATCTATGGCCTCATGGGGAGTTTCCTACTACTAGTTTACTGACAGAGAGAAAAACTGGGCCTAGTTTAAAGATAGTTCTGCATGATATACAGGCACAATCTGAAAGTGGACAGCTGCAGCACTGCTGCCCCTTTATTGGACATCTCTGAAGGAAAGTAGTAAAGGGAAGTTGAGTGGGAAGGACTTTAAGCAGTATACATGGTTGTCCATTTTGCCTAGAAGGGGAGAAATGACCAGAGGTAAGAGTCTATATAGATTTGTGGGCTGTGGCTAATGGTTTGGCTGGATGGTCAGGGACTTGGAAGGGACATGACTGGAAAATTGGTGAGAAACAGGTCTGGGGAAAAGGCACATGGGTTAACCTTTCTGAATGGGCAAAGAATGTGAAGGTATTTGTGTCCTATGTGAATGTTCACCAAAGGTGACCACAGTAGAGGAAAATTTTAATAATCAAGTAGGTGGATGACCCATTTTGTGGATACCCATTAGCCTCTTTCTCCAGCCACTCCTTTCAGTGCCCAATAGGTTCAAAAACAAAGTAGCCATGGTGACAGAGATGGAGGTTATATATAGCGTCAGCAAAATGGACTTCCACTCTCCAAGGTCAATCAACAACTAATGCTGAGTGTACAATCTGCCAGCAGCAGAGAGCACCATATCAATGGGCTCTGATATGGCACCATTCCCAAGGGAGATCAGCCAGCTACTTAGTGGCAGGTTAATTACATTGGATTGCTTCTATCATGGGAGGGATAGAACTTTGTTCTTATTGGAATAGACACTTATTCTGGATACAGACGTGACTTTCCTGCATGCAATGCTTCTGCCAAAACTACTATTTATGGGCTTACAGACTGCCTTACTCACTATCATAGTATTACACACAGCATTGCTTCTAATCAAGAAACTCTCTTCACAGCAAATAAAGTATGGCAGTGGATGCATGCTCATGGAATTCTCTGGTCATATCATGTTCCTTATCATTGTGGCTTGATAAAATGGTAAAATGATCTTTTGAAGACTCAGTTGCAATGCCAGCTAAGTGGCAAATACTCAGTTATTTGTTTCGTCCCTTTTTTTTTTTTTTTTAATTTGAGGAGGCAGGCTGTGTGTTCTTTGTTGTTTGCTCATCTGTGGGCACGATACTTTTCACCTCTTTCTCCAATTGGCAGGGTCAGTCACTCAGATATGGTACAGCTGGGCAGGTCTAGCTGAAGAGGAGTTACGGGGGTGGGTTGTTTGTGGCACTTACTACAGCCACCAGGGCAAGTCAGTAATCAGTACAGGGCAGGTTCCAGTAGGCCATGCCTGTGCTTCTTGGTGGTATGATGTTAAGCCCACAGTGCACGTAGGCAGGATGTAGCAGGGAGATTGTTATGTGTGGAGCTAAGATGGATATGGGAGAGAGAAGAGAGGAATAGGAGTCAAAAACATACAAACAAACAAAAAAGAATGCTAGGGTAGCTTGCCATTGGAGTGGAGAGATGAGAGACTATGAAATGGAGAAGAACAAAAAGGGGAAAAAGCAGAAAAAAAGAGAAAAGAATGAATAAATAAAAATTGGAAAGGGAAAAGAACCGCAAAGTTCCCAGGGATACCTCCAGTGTGGCTATGAGGTCTGGGGAAGTTGTTCTCAGGTGTTGCAGTACAGGCTGGCTAGAAGGCATAGAGGTATACAATGCCAGGTATTCAGGGAACAGCAAGAGAAGGAAGATATAGAGAGATGAGAAACCGAGTAAGGAAGGAAGAAATACAACAAGGGAAAAAGGGGGAAAACAAAACAAAACAAAGTAAAAAAAAAAAAAATGAACAAGAACAGCCCCCAGAAAAACAGAAAAAACAAAACAAAAAAAAAACCAACAAAAAAAGAAATGACCTCAGGTATCCCTCTGCTTGTCTGTGCAAGCCAGAGGTGTAGGTTCCAAGCCATACAGCACCGCCTGGCAAGAACAGGAACCCCACTCAAGAAAAGGAAAAGAAAAAAAACAAACAATTCAAAACAAACAAATGAACAAAAGCCCTGGGATCCCACCAGCGCGGTAGCCCAGACCGGGAAGCAGCTCCACACTCGAATGGAGCTCTGCAGCCCCTCAGGAAGAAGCAAAGATGGCGCATGAAGCCAGGTATTTGAGCAAAAGTAGGGGGAGGTTGTGAGAAGTAAGGAAGAAATCAAAAGAAGTGCAATAAAAAACAACACCAGCAGCCAACAAATGGCACTCAATGAGCCAGCTAATGTGGGCTGGTGGAATCCAAGCAGCCGGCACTTCCCAGTAAAGAGACTGTGTCCGTGGGAAGAGGAGGAGGCCGAGTGTGGGTGAAGAAGACTAGAGAGTGGGAAAGCCTATATCACGAATTGCCGCTGCTCTCCAGCCCCTCAGGAAGAAGCCAAGATGGCGCATGGAGCTAGGCACTCGAGTGAAAGGAGGGGGAGGTGGCGAGAGGCAAGTGAGAACACAAAAGAAGCAGAAAAAGAAAGCAACACTAGCACCCAACCAATGGCACTCAGAGAGCCAGCCCGTTTGGGTGTGTGGAATCCAAGCAGCCAGTGCTTCCCAGACAAGAGATTGTGGCCACAGGAAGCAGAGGAGGCCGAGTGGGGGTGAAGAAGGGTAGGGGGTGGGAAAGCGTATATTGCCAATTACCAGTTGTTTTGTCTCCTGCTGGAAGCTCTGTGAAGCTGCTTTCTCGTACTCACTGTTTGCTGGTCTCCGATAGGAGTCCAAGATGGTGGATCCGCACTGCTTTAGCTGATAGGGGACCTCTGTATGAATCTCTTCTCACTCTCCATTCTCTGTCAGTTCTCTCACTCCATTTGGGGCTTGGCTGAGTTCTTTATCTCTTCATTTGATGTTTTAGGGTTTCAGGATTGTTGTTTTCTCTGTTTGGCTTAGTTTTTCCGATCTTTGCTGTGGAGGGATGGCGTGGTGCTTCTGCTTAGAGCTCCATTTTGCCGGAAGAGGCCACAAGAATTATTAAAGTGAGTCCTTCAGTCTGAGAAAAACGTCCATCTGCAGCCTGAATCTAGGACGCAATATTTTACCAGCCATGTATCAACCTAGGAAATGAACTCTTAAAGACTAACCAAAACCAAAAGAATTACAACAGGGTACCAGACAGGTTAATCTGTAAATGACAACAACATCAGAACAATAAAAGAGGGAATAAATAGTGTAGGTATATTACTTTCTAACAGACAGGAAGGCAAGGCAATACCAAGTAATGATAGACTGGTCCAAGCCTAGGAAGATAAGAGCAAATTTCAAGGTAACCACAATGAAAGTTAACGAACCTACTCATCAAACTAAAGAAGAAAAACTTAAGTCTCAGTAAAAATAAACTCTACAAAAGAAAAGGAATTATAACAAAAGACAAAGGAATTCAGCACAGGAGAGTAAGAGAAACAAAGAAAACATCAGCACCATAAATAGAATGCACTACAAAATGAGAGCAATAAACTCACACCTATCAAAAATTGCACTGAATGTAAATAGCCTAAACGCAGCCATAAAGAGATAGAGAGGACAGAATGGATAAAAAAACAGAATCCATTAATATGCTGTCTATAAGAGACAAAAAGGTAAATTTACTAAAAATCAAAGGATGGAGAAAATATATCAAGAAAACCGCTACCAAAAAAGAGTAGAAGTGGCAAAACTAATCTCAGAGAAAATAGACTTTAAAATAAAATCCACCATAAAAGACAAAATACGACACTATATAACGATTAAAGGGATGATAAATCATGAGGACATAACCATAATAAACATGTACACACCCAATGACAGGACTACAAAATACATAAAACAAACTCTAACAGTACTGAAAAGAGAAATTGACAGTTCCACAATAATAGTAGGAGACTTCAACACACCACTCTCAGTAAAGGACAGAACATTTAAAAAGAAACTCAGCAAAGATACAGAAGACCTAAAGGGCACAATCAGCCAACTTGACCTCATAGACGTATATAGAACACTCCACAAACAACTGCAAAATATGCATTCTTTCACAAAGCACATGGAACATTCTCCAGAATAGACCACATCTTAGGCCACAGAGCAAACCTCGATACGATCAAAATCGTTGACATAATCTATAGTATCTTCTCTGAACGCAACACTATCAAGGTAGAAATTAATAACTGGAAGAGCAAGGAAACAAATCCATTACATGGAAACTGAATAATATCCTGCTTACAAACTGCTGGTCAATGGAAGAAATCAAAGATAGAATCAAAAAATTCCTAGAATTAAACAAGAATGAAAACGCATCGTGCCAAAACATTTGGGACACAGCAAGGGCGGTGCTAAGAGGTCAATTTATAAAAATAGATGCACACATGAAAAAAAGAAGAAAGGGATAAATTCAAAACATTAGCTACACAGTTTGAACAAATAGAAATAGAACAGCAAAAGAAGTCCACAGCCACCAGAAGAAAGGAAATAATAAAAATCAGAGCAGAAATAAGTGACATAGAGAAGAGAAAAACAATAGAAAGAATCAACAAAGCAAAAAATTGTTTCTTTGAAAGGATCAAGAAAAACGACAAACCACTGGCCAAACTAACAAAAGGAAAACAGGAGATGGTGCAAATAGCCAAAATAATAAATGAAATGGGGGCATTACAACACACCTAACGGAAATAAAACAGATCATAAGAGAGTATTATGTAAAGATATAATCTGACAAATTCGAAAACTTAGGCAAATGGACAAATTTCTAGACACACTACCTACCCAACTGACACAAAATGATGTTGAAAATCTGAATGGACCCATAACAAGAGAAGAGATTGAAAAAGTAATGAAAAAACCCCCAACAAAAAAAAAAAACGCCTGGCCCCGATGGCTTCACTGGAGAATTATACCAAACATTCAGAGAAGAGCTTATACCAGTACTACTCAAACTATTTCAGAACATAGAAAAGGAAGCGATACTTCTGAATTCATTTTATTCAGCCAGAATAACCTTGATACGAAAACCAGGAAGAGACACTGCAAAAAAGAAAATTACAAACCATATTTCTCATGAATATAGACGCAAAAATTCTCAACAAAATTCTTGCCAGTAGAGTTCAGCATCATATCAAAAAAATAATACACCATGACCAAGTAAGATTCATGTCAGGTATGCAAGGATGTTTCAACATTAGAAAATCAATCAACGTAATCCAACACATAAATAAAAGGAAACAAAAGAATCACCTGATCTTCTGAATAAACACATAAAAGACATTCAACAAAGTCCAATACCCATTCCTGATAAAAACTCTCAATAAAATAAGTATAGAAGGGAAATTTCTCAACATAATAAAGGGCATCTATGCAAAACCAATGGCCAACATCATTCTTAATGGAGAGAGGATGAAAACGTTCCCCTTGAGAACAAGAACAAAACAAGGATGCCCTTTATCACCTCTCCTATTTAACATTGTGCTGGAATTCCTAGCTATAGCAATAAGGCAAGAAAAAAAGTAAAGGGCATCTAAATGGGTAATGAAGAAGTAAAATTGTTCCTATCTGAGGACGATATGATTCTATACATAGAAAACCCTAAAGACTCCATAAGAAATCTACTGGAACAAATAAAAAGGTTCAGAAGAGTAGCAGGATACAAGATAAACATACAAAAATCAGTTGGATTCCTATACACCAATCAAGAGAACAATGAAAAGTAAATCAGGAAAACAATATCATTTATAACGGCCCCTAAAAAAATAAAATACTTAGGAGTAAATCTAACCATGGATGTAAAAGACCTATACAAAGAAAACTATAAAACACTACTGCAAGAAACCAAAGAGATCTACATATATGGAAAAACATACTATGTTCATGGATAGGTAGATTCAACAGTGTGAAAATGACAATTCTACCTGAAGCAATTTACTAATACCATGCAACCCCGATCCAAATACTAACAACTTTCTTTAAAGAGCTGGAAAAACTAATCATTAACTTTATATGGAAAAGGAAGAAGCCCCTGTTAAGTAAAGCACTATTGAAGGAGAGAAAAGTAGGAAGACTCACACTACCTGACCTCAGAACCTACTATATAGCTATGGTAGTCAAAACGGCCTGGTGCTCGTACAATAACAGGTAAATTCACCAATGGAACAGAATTGAGAATCCAGATGTAAATCCATCCACCTATGGTCACCTGATCTTTGCAAGGGACCAAAGTGCATCAAATTGGGGAAAGACAGTCTTTTCAACAAATGGTGCTGGCAAAACTAGATGTTTATGTGCAAAAAAAAAAAAATACCCATACCTCACACCACATACAAAAACTAATTCAAAGTGGATCAAAGACCTAAATATAAAGCCAAAAACTATAAACTGCACGGAAGAAAAAAAAGGATCAACGCTAGAGGCACTAATACACTGCATTAACAGGATACTAACTATAACCAACAACACACAATCTCCAAAAGATAAGCTAAATAACTAGGATCTTCTAAAAATTAAACACTTATGCTCATCAAAAGTCTTCACCAAAAGAGTAAAAAGAGGCCCTACCAACTGGGAAAAATAAATTTTGGCTGTTACAAATCCAACAAAAGTCTAATCTCTAAAATCTACAAAAAAAAAAAAAAATCCAACACCTCGACAGCAAAAAGACAAATAATACTATGAAAAAAATGGGCAAAGGAAATGAACAGACACTTCAGCAAAGAAGACATTCAAGGGGCCAATAGACACATGAGGAAATGCTCGTTATCAGTAGCCATTAGAGAAATGCAAATCAAAACCACAATGAGATACCATCTCACCTGGGCATTACTGGCACTAATCAAAAAATGAGGCTGCTGTTCTGACAGGGATCACAGCAAAGGGTCCTGGCCACAGCTGGAGAAAAATGTTGAACAAAATTCTAACTCATAAAAAAAGACCAGACTTACAGGTCTGACAGAGACTACAGGAACACTGAGAGTATGGCCCCTGGACACCTTTTTAGCTCAGTAATGAAATCACTTCCGAGGTTCACCCTTCAGCCAAAGATTAGACAGGCCCATGAAACAAAACAAGACTAAAGGGGCACAAAATCTCAGGGGCTAAGACTAGAAGGCAGGAGGGGTAAGGAAAGCTGGTAATAGGGAACTGAAGGTCAAGAAGGAAGAGTGTGGGCATGCAGTGGGGTTGTTAACCGATGTCGTAAAACAATGTATGTACTAATTGTTTAATGGGAAACTAGTTGTGTAAACCTTCATCTAACATACAATAAAATTTAAGAAAAGAAAGAAATCAAATGACATATTGCTTTGGACAACTCTGCTGCAAAAGAGCTGTTTAAAGAGTTGGAAAGCAAAGATGTCACTTTGAGGACTAAGGTACATCTGACCCAAGCCATGAGATTTTCAATCTCCTCATATGCATGTTAAAGCTGGACAATGAATGAGGAAGACTGAAGAGGAATTGATTCATTTAAATTATGGTATTGAATATACCATGGACTACCAAAAGAACAAATAAGTCTGTCTTGGAAGAAGTACAGCCAGAGTGTACCCTGGACGTGAGGATAAGGAGACTTTGTCTCACATACTTTGGATATGTTATCATGAGGGGTCAGTCCCTGGAGAAGGACATCATGCTTGGTAAGGTAGAGGGTCAGCGAAAATAGGAAGACCCTTGATGAGATGGATTGACACAGTGTCTGCAACAATGGGCTTGAGCATAACAAAGATTGTGAGGATGGCACAGGACTGGCCAGTGTCTCACTCTATTGTATATAGGGTCATTATGAATCAGAATTGACTCGATGGCACCTAACAACAAAATGTTCAGAAAACAGTCTTTATATGATTTCAAAATTTGGAAATTGAAATAAAATATAGAACACTTCATAATAATACAAAAATTATGAAATATTTAGAAATAAATTTAACAAAATATACAAAATATTTACACTGGAAAATATTCTACATTGGTGTGAGACAAGGAAATTTAAATAAATGGAAAAAGATATTGTCGTTGTGGATGGGAAGACTGTATTGTTAAGATATCAATTCTCTTTAAATTGGTCTATAAGTTCAATGAAATTTCAATTCTCTCAAAATTTTTAAATTGAATTTACACTACTTGATTTCAATATTTACTTTTAAGCAACAGAAATCAAGATAGTTAACAATGGACTACAACTCGGCCAGAAAGAGAAATGCAGTCCTGATGCATGCTATAACATGGATGGATCTTGAAGATACTATGCTGAGTGCAATAGTCAATCACAAAAGGACAAATATTAAATGACCCCAATTATATTAAGAAAAAAACAAAAAACAATAGGCAAATGTATAGTATAGCAATTGAAGTTTATCAGTGGTCACCAAGGGCTAGAGGGATGGGAAAAGGAGGTGTTATTGCTTATGGAGTGCTGAGTTTCTGTTTATAGTCATGGAAAATTTGTATTGATTATGGGTAAAGGTTGTATAGCCGATAATATAATTGATGTCAATAAGTTGGACCCCTGTAAAAAAAGTTGAATTGGTAAAAGTTGTGTGATATATATATTTAAAACAACAACAAAAGGACTGCTGCTGAGGCACCTTATATACAAACCCCTCATGGGATTTGATTTCTTAGTTTGGAGGTTTAGGGTCCTGGTTTTATGAGATAGCCCAGTTAATTGGCCCAATATCATTTTTAATGCTTCTCTTTTACCTCCTATTTTGTTGCATAGTCCTGGGGTCTTAAAAGCTTGCAAGCGACTACCCAAGTTACAATAAGTGGTCTTTATTTTCCTGGAGTATCAGAAGAAGGAGAGTCAAGAATAGGAGAATGAAATGGAATGCATGGATAATTGCCTCTATGAACAACTACCTCCTTTGCCATGAGAACAGAAGAACTGGATGGTGTCCAGTTACCATTACTGAGCATTTTGATCAAAGATTCTGTGGAAGAATCCTGATAAAAAAGAAAGAAATATGGAAAAGAATTTTACATTGTCATGGAATCCAGATTTCTGGAGCCATTGAGGCTGAATGAACCCCCAAAACGATTATCTTTAAACCTTAAGACTTAAACCAAAAATATTCACTGAAATCTTCTTTAAGTCAAACAATAACTTAGCTTAATTAGTAAAGAATGTCTACCTTGTGCATTTTGCTCTTTTAAAGAACTATCTATCTATATGGTATCAAAATGACAACAACATCTTGAAAAGTTAGATAGGAAGCTTAGGGAGCATTGAGTTTATGTTAATGTGGAAGGAACAATTTGATAAGAGGGGGAGAATTGTTGCACAACTTAAAGAACCTAAGTAATGTCAGTGAATTTTACATGTAGAAATTGTTGAATTGGTATATATTTGCTGTGTATATTTTCAACAACAAATAAATTATTTAGAAAAAGATAGCTTAGTATTTGTATAAAGATAGACATAAGGATCAATGGAACAGGATAGGAGACCGGATACGCATACACACACAAACATACAAGATAAATTCATTTTTCGCAAAGGTGTTAAGGTATTTCAATGTAAAAAGATACGTTTCCTTACAAATGATTCTGGAATTTGGATATCCGTATGCAAAACAAACTTCAACACTTGCCTCACGCTATGTACAACAATCAATTCAAAATGGATTAGAAACATAAATATAATACCTGAAATTACAAAATTTCTAGTAGAAAATATGAGTAAATTCTTTTGATCATGGCTTATGTGAACTTGCTTAGATGATAATAGGAAACATATAGCCTAAAAGAAAAATATGGATAAATTAGACTAATTGAAAATTAAAATTTGTTTCTTAAAGACAATTTACATAAAAATAAACTTTTATAACTAAACATTCACAGAGTGGAAAAATAATTTTATAACATATATCTAACAATGTGCTTGTATCCAGTATAAAAAAAAAAAAAGTTTTATAACTCAGTGGGAATACAAACAACCCAATACAAATTGATAAATAATTCAAATAAATACTTCAACAAAAAAGATATAGAATTTGCAAAAAGCACAGGAAAAAATGGCAATAATTCAAAATCATAAGTCGTTGTTGTTAGTGGCCGTCCATCAAGTCCGTTCCTACTCATAATGACCCCATGTACAACAGAACGAAACATTGCCCACTCCTGTACCATCCTCACAATCGTTGCTATGTTTGAGCCCATTGTTGTAGGCACTGTATCAATCCATTTCATTGAGGGTCTTCCTATTTTTGCTAATCCTCTACTTTACCAAGCATGATGTCCTTCCCCAGGGACTAGTCCCTCCTGATAATATGTTCACGAGTAAGTGTCATCATCCTTGTTTCTAAGGAGCATTCTGGCTGTACTTCTTCCAAGAAAGATTTGTTCGTTCTTCTGGTAGTCCATGGCATATTCAATAATCTTTGCTAACACAGTAAGTCAAAGAAATTGATTCTTCTTTGGTATTCCTTATTCATTGTCCAGCTTTCACATGCATATGAGGTGACTGAAAATATCATAGCTTAGGTCAGGTTCACATTAGTCCGCAAGCGACATCTTTGCTTTTTAACACTTTAAAGAGGTCTTTTGAACAGATTTGCTCACCGCAATTCGTGGTTTGATTTCTTGACTTCTGTTTCCATGGGTGTTGATTGTGGATCCAAGCAAAACTAAATCCCAGACAACTTCAGTCTTTTCTCTGTTTATCATGATTTAACTTATTGTTCCAGTTGTGAGATTTGTGCTTTCTTTATATTGAGGTGTAATCCATACCGAAGGCTGTAGTCTTTGATCTTCATCAGTAAGTGTTTCAAGTCCTCTTCACTTTCAGCAAGCAAGGTTGTGTGATCTGCATTAGCCATTAGTGATATACAAATAAGACAAAAATATAACAACATGATGCTCACAGTGTTGGTAGTAGTTTTCTCTAGAATATCAGATATTAAATATTTTAGGCTCTGTGGGTTGTATATGATCTCTGTCTTCTCTCTTCTTCCTCCTCCACCTGATTCTTCTTCTTCTCTTTCTTTTTCTTCTTCCCCTCCCCTTTTTCCTTTTCTTTCTTCTTCTAACTCTTTAAAAATCTAAAAGCAATTTTCTATGAAGTTTATACAAAAACTGGCTGTGGAGCACATTTGTCCTTCAGGCTGCAGTTTGCAAACTCAGGTTCTACAATATTTAAAAATTTTAAATACTGACAATTCCAGATGTTGACAAGGATGTGGATTATTTGGAATGCTTATTCATTGCTGGTTGATTGCAAAGTAAAATAGCCAGTTTGAAAAACAGTTTGTTTTTTATTAAGTTAAGCCTATAGTTACCATGTGATCCAGAAATTCCATTAAGTATTTGATCAAGAGAAATGAATGCATATGTGTATCTAGACACATGCACTCAAATGTTTATTGCTGCTTTATTCATAATAGCTAAATATTGGAAACAACATACCTTTTTGTCAACTGATGAATCAATAAACAAATTGTGGTGTAGTCATGCAATGGAGTGTCATTAATCAATAAAAAGGAACAAGCTACTGATTAATAAAAGAAAATGAATGACTCTCAGATGCATTTTTCTATATTAAACAAGCCTTGATCAGAAAGATATATAATGTATGATTCCATTTATGTGACGTTCAAGAAAAGACAAAAGTATACTGAGATAAAGCAAATCAGTGGTTGCCAGGGGTAGGGTTGGGAGAAGTGATTGATTGTAAATGGGTATGAGAAAATTCTTTGGCATAATAAAAGTACTTCATACTTTGATCACGGTGGAGACTATATGACTGCATATATTTGTGAAAATCAATAAATTTACATTTAAAACTGGTAAAAAAAAATTTTCTACTTTAGATGTTTACTGAACAAATAGTTTCTCATTGAACAGTCAGTACACATATTGTTTTGTAACATTGGTTAACGACCCCACGACATGTCAACATTCTCCCTTCTCAACCTTGGTGGACCTTCTTTTTTTAGTTTTTTGGTGAAAATATACATACCCAAAGATACACCGTTTCAAAAATTTCTGCATGTACAATTCAGTGACATCAATTACATTCTTCCAGTTGGGCTGCTATTCTCGCTATCCTTTTCCAAATTATTCCATCACCATTATCTTCAACTCACTGTCCCCTAGGTTTCCCATCAAATCTTTTGAGTTGCTGCTGTCAGTTTGATCTCACATATATAATTCTTTTTTTTTTTTTTGTACTTTAGATGAAGGTTTACAGAACAAATAGTTTCTCACTAAACAGTTAGTACACATATTGCTCTATAACAATGGTTAACAACCCCAGAACATGTCAACACTGTCCCTTGTCAACCTCGGGTTCCCTATCACCAGCTTTCCTGTCCCCTCCTGCCTTCTATCCCTTGTGCCTGGACTGCTGTGCCTCATTAGTCCCATTTTGTTTAATGGGGCTGTCCAATCCCCAGCTGAATGGTGAACCTCGAGAGTGACTTCACCAATGAGCTAAAAGGGCGTCCGGGGACCATACTCTCAGGGTTTCTTCAGTCTCTGTCAGGACAGTAAATCTGGTCTTTTTTCTGTGTGTTAGAATTTTGTTCTACAACCTTCTCCAGCTCTGCCTAGGACCCTTTGTTGTCATCTTCGTAAGAGCAGTCAATGGTAGTATCCGGGCACCATACAGCTGTACTGGACTCAGTCTGGTGGAGGCTGTGGTAGCTGTGGTCCATTAGTCCTTTGACTACTCTTTTTTTTTTTTTTAATTGTACTTCAGGTGAAGGCTTACAGAACAAATAGTTTCTTATGAAAAAGTAGTACACATGTTGTTTAATGACATTGGTTAACAACCCCACAACATGTCAACCCTCTAACTTCTCAACGTTTTTTTTTTTTTTTTTTTTTTTTTTTTTTGGTGAAAATACACATAGCCAAAGATACAGCATTTCAAAAATTTCTACATGGACAGTTCAGTGACATTGACTACGCTCTTCCAATTGTGCTATTATTCTCACTTAAGATGAAGGCTTACAGAAGAAAATAGTTTCTCATTTAGCAGTTACTACAAATGTTGCCCTATGACAATGGTTAACAATCTCACAACACATCAACACTATCCTTACTCAACCTTGGGTTCCCTATCACCAGCTTCCTCGTCCCCTTCTGCCTTCTGGCACTTGTCACTGGACTCCTGTACCTCATTAGTCTCATTTGGTTTTACAGGGCTGTCCACTCCCAGGATGAACAATGAACCTCGGAGGAAACGTCACCACTGAGCTAAAAGGGTGTCTGGGGGCCGTACGCTCGGGGTTTTTCCAGTCTCCTTTAGGCCAGTAAATCTGGTCTTTTATTTATTTATTTATTTTTTTGTGAGTTAGAATTATGCTCTACATCCTTCTCCAGCTCTATCCAGAACCGTCTGTTGTGATCCTGGTCAGAGCAGTCAGTGGTGGTAGCCAAGCACCATCTAGTTGTACTGGACTCAGTCCGGTGGAGGCCTTGGTAGCTGTGGACAATTAGTCCTTTGGACTAATCTTTTCCTTGTATCCTGCTGTCTTCATTCTCCCTTGCTCCCGAAGGGATGAGACCAGTGGAGTATCTTAGATGGCTGCTCACAGGCTTTTAAGACCCCAGACACTACTCACTAAGGTAGAATGTAGAGCATTGTCTTTATAAGCTGTGTCATGCCAATTGAGCTAGATGTTCCCTGAGACCATGGTCCCCAGAGCCCTCTGCCCAGCAATTCAGTCCCTCAGGGAGTTTGGATGTGTCTATGGGGCTTCTGTGACCTTTTCTTGTACCAGTTGTGCTAGTTTCCTCTGTATTGTGTACTGTCTCACCCTTCACACAAGATACCACTTATCCATTGTCTATTTAGTATTTCCCCCCACCCCTCCCATCCCTGGTAACCAACAAAGATTGTTACATTTTGGGTGTGAACTTTTCATGGGTTTTTACAATAGAGGTCTCATACAATATTTGTCCCTTTGTGATTGACTTATTTCACTCACCATAATGTCCTCCAGTTTCATCCATGTGATGAGATGCTTCACAGATTCATTGTTGTTCTTTCTCGTTGCATAGTACTCCATTGTGTGTATGTACCATAGTTTGTTTATCCATTCATCTGTTGATGGGCATCTAGGTTGTTTCCATCGTTTTGCTTTTGTGAACAATGCTGCCATGAACATAGGTGTGCATATGTCTGTTCGAGTGACGACTCTTATTTCTCTGGGATATATTCCTAGGAGTGGAATTGCTGGATCAAATGGTATGTCTATTGCTAGCTTTCTGAGGAAGTGCCATATCATTTTCCAAAATATTGTATCATTTTGCATTCCCACCAGCAGTACATAAGTGTTCCGATCTCCCCGCAGCCCCTCCAACAATTGTTATTTCCAGTGTTTTTGGTTCGTGCCAGTAATGCTGGGGTGAGATGGTATCTCATTGTGGTTTTAATTTGCATTTCTCTAAGGGCTAGTGATTGCGAGCATTTCCTCATGTGTCTGTTGGCCATTTGAATGTCTTCTTTGGTGAAGTGTCTGTTCATTTCCTTTGCCCATTTTTTAATAGGATTATTTGTCTTTTTGTTGTAGAGGTGTTGGATTTTCTTGTAGATTATGGAGATTAGACCTTTGTCTGACTTGTATTGTCCAAAAATTTTTTCCCAGTCTGTAGGTTCTCTTTTGACTCTTTTGGTGAAGTCTTTTGAAGAGCATAGATGTTTGATTTTTAGAAGATCCCAGTTATCTAGTTTATCTATTGGGTTTTGTGCATTGATGGTTATGGTTTGTATCCTGTTAATGCCATGTATTAAGGCCTGAAATGTTGGTCCTATTTTTTCTTCTATGAACTTTATAGTTTTAGGCTTTATATTCAGGTCTTTGATCCATTTTGAAGTAGTTTTTGTGTACGGCATGAAGTATGCGTCCTGTTTCATTTTTTTGCAGTTGGATATCCAGTTTTGCCAGCACCAGTTGTTAAAAAGACTGTCTTTTCCCCATTTGTTGGACTTTGGGTCCTTGTCGAAGATCAGGTGACTGTAGGTGGATGGATTAACATCTGTGTTCTCAATTCTGTTCCATTGGTCAATGTATCTGTTGTTGTACCAGTACCAGGGTGTTTTGACTACTGTAGCTGTATAGTAGGTTCTGAAGTCAGGTAGTGTGAGTCCTCCAACTTTATTCTTCTTCAGTAGTGCTTTACTTATTCAGGGCTTCTTCCCTTTCCATATAAAGTTAATGATTAGTTTTTCCATCTCTTTGAAGAATGTTGTTGGTATTTGGATCAGGATCGCGTTGTATTTGTAAATTGCTTTGGGTAGAATTGTTATTTTTCACAATGTTGAGTCTGCCTATCCATGAGCATGGTACTTTTTTCCATTTATGTAGAACCCTTTGGGTTTCTTGCAGTAGTGTTTTGTAGTTTTCTTTGTATAGGTCTTTTACATCCCTGGTCAGATTTATTCCTAAGTATTTTATCTTTTTAGGGGCTATTGAAAATGGTATTGTTTTCCTGATTTCCTTTTCATTGTTCTCCTTATTGGTGTATAGGAATCCAACTGATTTTTGAATGTTTATCTTGTATCCTGCTACTCTGCCGAATCTTTCTATTAGTTCCAGTAGTTTTATCATGGAGTCTTTAGGGTTTTCTATGTATAGTATCATATCTTCCACAAACAGAGACAGTTTAACTTCTTCATTTCCATTTTGGATGTTCTCTATTTCTTTTTCTTGCCTTAGTGCACGAGCTGGGACTTCCAGCGCAGTGTTATATAGGAGTGGAGATAAAAGACATCCTTGCCTTGTTCCTTAAAAATGGTAAATTTTTGGATCACCTGTGTATCTCCATAAAGATAATTGAAAATAGTATGTTTAGTATGCATGAATTATACCTCTAACAAGGTTAGTTTTTGTCATTTTTACCTTGTATGCTTTATAACCAAGATAACAGGTATCAAGGATAACTTACTATGATTATTTGAAATTTTTTTCTGTAAACTCTATTAACAATTTGTGTACTGCATTTTGAAACATAAATGTATAAAATATAACAGAAACTTCACACATTTCTGGTAAAGATTTGAGCCAATGTTGAATTAGTCAAAAGGCTGAAGGGAAAGGAGAACCATTCACATTAACTAAAAATCAAATCTTAGTTATGATTCAATAGAGAAGTCATTAATTTAAGTATATAACTGTGATTTTGTAGTCTGATACTTTTGGTTCATAGGCAAACTCTGAGTCTCATTTTCTTTGGGATCGAGTTGATAGTAATAAAAACTTCAGTTGTATTGATGCAATTACATAGGATTATACCAAAGAGATCCTTTATAAAGTACAGAACAATGATAAAAATATAACACATTATTAATAACTTTTATTAGTATGTTATTAGGTAGAATTGAGGTTTAAAATAGATGTGATAGCTGTCTCCAGGATATCCACCATGAATTCCTTTTTCCCTGTACACATATGTCACTTCTTTATTGACAGGGTGGCCTTGCACAAGAGCAGATATGTGGGCACAGGTAGTATTTTCCCTACAGTACAAATAATAGGAAAAGAAAATTTAATGGATTTTAACTTTTACCAAATAAGATAAATATGAAAAGAAACGCATGTTTTCTGTAAATATACACAACTAAAGTGTCTGACCAAGTGATACAAAATATACTGTAGAAGACTAATATAGTATCATGTGTTATATTTAAGTATTAATATTTATAGAAAATTCTTGATATTTTATCATGGTTCTTAATCTAATATTTATTGAGTACTTACTATGTGCTATAAATTCTTCTAACTACTAGAAGTACAGTAATGAGTCAAGATCTACCCTAAGATAACTTTCAGTATAAAACAATGCATATGTCATTCAAAACAGTGTAATAAAAGTATAAGCACAAACACTATGGGAACACAGCAAACTTCTGTCTAAATCTATATTGGGAGATGAGGTACTGACACTAAAGAGATCTAAAAGATAAGTAGAAGCAAACTTGGCAAACAGTGGAGAACGTAGCATGTTCCAAACAGAGGGAAAATCTTGTGTAATAACTTGGAAATAAAAGACCCCATAGCATTTAGGAATGCAAATATATATGTATGGTTAAAAAAATAGTGTCAGATACCATTTATAATAACACCTAAAAAATAAAATACTTAGGAATAAATAAACCAGGGATGTACAAGACCTATACGAAGAAAACTACAAAACACTACTGCAAGAAACCAAAACATACCTACATAAATGGAAAAACATACCAGCTTTGAATAGGTAGACTCAATATTGTGAGAATGTCAATTCTACCCAAAGCAATCTACAAAGACAATGCAATCCTGATTCAAATACCAACAGCATTCTTTAAGAGGATGGAAAAACTAATTATTAACTTATATCGAGAAGGAAGGGGCTCTACTGAAGAAGAATAAGTTAGGAGGACTCGCACTAACTGACCTCAGAACCTACTGTACAGCTATAGTAGTCAAAACAGTCTGCTCCTGGTACAATGACAGACATATTTACCAATGGAACAGAATTGAGAACCCAGATATAAATCCATGCACCTATGGTCACCTGCTTTTCGACAAGGGACCAGTCTATCAAATGGGGAAAAGACAGTCTTCTTAACAAATGGTGCTAGCAAAACTGGATGTCCATCTGTAAAAAAATGACACAGGACCCATACCTCACACCATACACAAAAACTGATTCAAAATGAATCAAAGATCTAAATATAAAACTGAAAACTATAAATATCATAGAAGAAAAATAGTGTCAACACTAGATGTGCTAATAGACGACATAAATGGAATATAAACCATAACTAACAATACACGAACACCAGAAGATAAGCCAGATAACTGAGATCTTCTAAAAATTAAACACTTATGCTCATCAAAAGACTTCACCAAAAGAGTAAAAAGAGAACCTACAGACTGGGAAAAAAATTTTGACTATGACAAATCCGAGAAAGGTCTAATCCCTAAAATCTGTAGGAAAATCCAACACCTCTACAACAAAAATCCAAATACTCCAATTAAAAAATGGGGAAAGGATATGAACAGACACTTCACCAAAGGAGACATTCAGTCAGCTAACAGACACATGAGGAAATGCTTTCAATCAATAGTCATTAGAGAAATGTAAATCAAAACTATAATGAGATACCATCTCACCACAATGTTACTGGCACGGATCAAAAAATAAAAAATAATAATTGTTGGAGAGGCTGCAGGGAGACTGGAACTCTTATGCACTGCTGGTGGGAATGCAAAATGGTACAAACATTTTTTTATTATTTTCCTATACAAAAATTTATACATACATTGTTATGTGACCCTAATTGCTCACCCCGTACTGCGACAGCACACTTCTCCTTTCCACCCCTGATTCCCCATGTTTATTCAACCAGTTCCTAACCCTCTCTGCATTCCCATCTCACCTCCGGACAGAAGCTGCCAATTTAGTTTCTTGTATCTACTTGAGCTAAGAGGCACACTCTTCACGAGGATCAATTTATACCCCACAGTCCAGTCCAATCCCTATCTGAAGAGTTGGCTTTAGAAATTGTTTTAGTTCTGGGCTGACAGAGAATCCACGGGCCGTGCTTTCCAGAGTTCCTCCAGTCTCTTTCAGACCATTAAGTCTGTTCTTCTTACTAGAATTTGAGTTCTGCACATCAACTTTCCCCTGCTCCATCTGGGACTCTCTGTTGTGTTCCCTGTCACGGTGGTCATTGGTGGTAGCTGTGCACCATCTAGTTCTTCTGGTCTCAGGCAGATGAAGTTTCTGGTTTATGTGGCCCTTTCTGTCTCTTGGGCTACTACTTTCCTTGTGTCTTTGGTGTTCTTCCTTCTCCTTTACTCCAGGTGGTTGAGACCAATTAAAGCATCCTAGATAGCCTCTTGCAAGCTTTTAAGACCCCCAGACACCACTCACCAAAGTAGGATGCAGAAGATTTTCTTAATAAGCTTTGTTACACCAATTGACCTAGATACCCCTGAAAGCATTGTCCCCAGACCCCTACCCCTGCTACTCTGTCCCTTAAAGAGTTTCATTGTGTTCAGGAAACTCTTAGCTTTGGTTTAGTCCAGTTGTGCTGACTTTCCCTGTAGTGAGTGCTGTCCTTCCCTTAGCCTAAGATGATTCTTATCTACTATGTAGTTATTTAATAACCATCACCCTCCATTCCTACCCCCGTAACCATCAAAGAATGTTTTCTTCTGTGTTTAAACCTTTTCTTGAATTCTTTTAATAGTGGTCTTATACGATATTTGTCCTTTTGTGACTGACTACATTCACTCAGCATAATGACCTCCAGATTCTTCCATGTTATGTTTCACAGCTTCATCATTGTTCTTTATCGTTGTGTAGTATTCCATTGTGTGGATATACCATAGTTTGTTTATCCATTCTTCAGCTGATGGGCACCTAGGTTGTTTCCATTTTTTTGCTATTGTGAACAGTGCTGCAATGAACATGGGTGTGCATATATCTATTCCTGTGACAGCTCTTATTTCTCTAGGATATATTCCAGGTAGTGGAATACTTCTATTTCTAGCTTTTTAAGGAAGCGCCTAATCGATTTCCAAAGTGATTGTACCATTTTATGTTCCCACCAACATTGTATAAGTGTTCCAGTCTCTCCACAACCTCTCCAACATTTATTATTTTGTGTTTTTTGGATTAATGCTATCCTTGTTGGGGTGAGATGATATCACATTGTAGTTTTGTTCTGCATTTCTCTAATGGCTAATGATCTTCTGCATTTCTTCATATGTCTGTTAGCTGCCTGAATATCTTCTTTGGCAAAGTACCTGTTCATATCCTTTGCCCACTTTTTAATTGGATTATTTGGTTTTTTGTAGTTGAGGTTTTGCAGTATCTTGTAGATTTTAGAGATTAGATGCTGATCAGATTTGTCATAACCAAAATTTTTCTCCCAGTCTGTAGGTTGTTTTTTTACTCTTTTGGTGCTTTTGATGAGCATAAGTGTTTGATTTTTAGGAGCTCCCAGTTATCTCGTCTCTCTTCTGGTGCTTGTGCATTGTTACTTATGGTTCGTATTGTGTTTATGCCATGTATTAGGGCTTCTAGAGTTGTCCCTACTTTTTCTTCTATGATCTTTATCGTTTTTTATTTTATATTTAAATCTTTGATCCATTTTGAGTTAGTTTTTGTGCATGGTGTGAGGTATGGGTCTTGTTTCATTTTTTTTGCAGATTGATATCCAGTTATGCCAGCACTATTTGTTAAAGAGACTGTCTGTTTCTCAATTAATGGACTTTGGGCCTTTGTCAAATATCAGCTGCTTATAGGTGGATGCATTTATGTCTGGATTCTCAGTTCTGTTCCATTGGTCTATGTATCTTTTTTTGTACCAGTACCAGGCTGTTTTGACTACCATGGTATAATACATTCTAAAGTCAGGTAGTATAAGGCCCCCACTTTGTTCTTCTTCTTGAGTAATGGCTTTACTTATTCGGGGCCTCTTCCCTTTCTTTGTGAATTTGGTGATTTGTTTCTCCATCTCATTGAAAAATGTTGTTGGAATTTTGATCGAGATTGCATTGTATCTGTAGATCGCTTTGGCTTTCACAAAGTTGAGTTTAGCTATCCATGAGCAAGGTATGTTTTTCCACTTATGCAAGTCTCTTTTGCTTTCTTACAGTAGTGTCTTGTAGTTTTCATTGTATACATATTTTATGTCTCTGGTTAGATTTATTCCTAAGTATTTTATCTTCTTGGGGGCTATTGTAAACGGTATTGATTTGGTGATTTCCTCTTCGAGGTTCTCTTTGTTGGTGTAAAGGAATCCAATTGATTTTTTATTTTTTTATTGTACTTCAGTTGAAGGTTTACATAACAAAGAGTTTCTCATTAAATAGTCAGTACACATATTGTTTTATGACATTGGTTAACAACCCCATGACATGTCAACATGCTCCCTTCTCAACCTTTTTTTTTTTCTCGTGAAAATATACAAAGCCAAAGGTACACCATTTCAAAAATTTCTACATGCACAGTTCAGTGACATCGATTACATTCTTCCACTTGCGTTGCTATTCTCACTTTAGATGAAGATTTACAGAACAAAATAGTTTCTTGTTAAACAGTTAGTACACATGTTGTCCTATGAAGATGGTTAACAACTCCACTACACGTCAACACCATCCTTACTCAACGTTGGGTTCCCTATCACTAGCTTTCATGTCCCCTTCTGCTTTTTAGCCCTTGTCCTTGGACTGCTGTGCCTCATTACTCCCATTTTGTTTTATGGGGCTGTCCAACCCCCGGCTGAATTGTGAACCTTGGAAGTGACTTCACCACTGAGCTAAAAGGGTGTCTGAGGGCCATACTCTCTGGGTTTCTCCAGACTCTTTCAGGCCAGTAAGTCTGGTCTTTTTTTTGTGTTAGAATTTTGTTCTATGTCCTTCTCCACCTTTGTCCAGAACCCTCTGCTGTGATATCGGTCAGAGGAATCAGTGGTGGTAGCCAGGCACCCTCTAGCTGTACTGGACTCAGTCTGGTGGAGGCCGTGGTAGCTGTGGTCCATTAGTCCTTTGGACTGATCTTTTCCTTATATCTAGTTCTCATCATTCTCCCTTGCTCCCGAAGCAGTGAGACCAGTAGACTATCTTAGATGGCTGCTCACAGGCTTTTAAGACCCCAGATGCTACTCACCAAGGTAGAATGTAGAACATTATCTTTATAAAACGTGTTATGCTAATTTAGCTAGATGTTACCTGAGATCATGTCTCTACAGCCCTCCGCCCGTTAGTTCAGTCCCTCAGGGAGTTTGGATGTGTCTATGGAGCTTCCATGATGTTTCCTTGTACAAGTTGTGCTGGTTTCCCCAGTATTGTGTACTGTCTCACCCTTCACCAAATATACCACTTCTCTATTGCATATTTAGTATCCCCCCCCACCCTCCCATACCTCGTAGCCAACAAAGATTGCTACTTTTTGTGTGTAAACTTTATAATGAATTTTTACAATAGAGGTCTCATACAATATTTGTCCTTTTGTGATTGACTTATTTCACTCAGCATAATGTTCTCCAGTTTCATCCATGTTATGAGATGCTTCACAGATTCATATATTTTTTTTGTTCTTCTTACTTTCCTGTGCTGAATTGTTTTGTTTGTGGATTTATTTTCATTTCTTTTTTTTTTTTGTAGGTTTTTTTTTTTTTTTACTGAGACTTTATGTTTTTCCTCTTTATTTTTATGAGTAGGTTTATTAACTCTCTTTGTGGTTACCATGAAATTTACCCTTGTCTTTCTCAGTTTGATGCAGTCTATTATTACTTGGTATCGCCTTGCCTTCCTCTGCATTAGAAGGTTCTATACCTACACCGTTTATTCCCTGTTTTATTGTTCTGATGTTGTTGTCGTTTACAGATTAACTGCTCTGATTCCGTGTTGTATTTGTTTTGGTTTTGGGTAGTCCTTGAGAGTTCATTTCCTAGATTGGTATCTGGCTCGTATGATCCTGTGTCTTAGATTCAGCCTGTGAGCTGAAGTTGTTTGTTCTCAGATCAAAGGACTCCCTTTAATAATTCTTGTAAGTTCAGTTTGGTTTTTACATATTCCTTGAATTTCCATTTATCTGGAAATGCCCTAATTTCACCATCATACTTGAACGAGAGTTTTGCAGGATATATTATTCTTGGCTGGCATTTTTTTTTCTTTTGAGGTTTTATATACGTCATGCCATTGCCTTCTTGCCTGCATGGTTTCTGCTGAATAATCTGAGCTTAGTCTTACTGTTTCTCCTGTGTATGTGACATTTTTTTTTTTTTTTTTCATGAGCTGCTCTCGGGATTCTTTGTCTTTGGTTTTGATGAGTGTGATTATGGCATGCCTTGGTGATTTGCTTTTGGAGTCTGTCCTATATGGGGTTCTTTGAGTTTCTTGGATGGCCAGCTTTTCACCTTTCATGATAATAGGGAAGTTTTCTGTCAGCATTTCTTCAATGATCCTCTCTGTGTTTTCTGTATTCTCCCCCTGTTCTGGAACTCTGAACACTCGAAGATTTTTTATTTTGATTGTAATCCCACATAATTCTCAGGGTATCTTCATTTTTCTTTGTTCTTTTTTCTGAGTTTTCCCCTAACAGTGTTGTATCCAAGGGTTTGTCTTCAATTCTGCTGATCTTGTCTTCCACCGTTTCAAATTTGCTCCTCAGCCTTTCTATGACACTGTGTATTTCTGAAATCTTGTTGTTTATCTTTTGGATTTCTAATTGTTGTCTTTGTATAATTTCTAGTTGTGAATTTATTTTGGCATTTTGTTCCTGCATTATTTTCCTGAATTCTTCAATTTTTTTGTCTGTATTTTCCATCCCTTTTCCATGAATTTGTCTATTTTCTCCTCATTTTTGTCTGCTTTTTGCTTCAGGTCTTGGATAAGTCTGAGTGTTAGAGATTTGAATTCCCTATCAGGTAGTTTTAGTGCCTTTTCTTCCACTGGAAAGTCATCTGTTGTTTTATTTTGGATGCCTACTGGAGCCATCCTGTCCTATTTTGTAAATGTTTTGATATTGTCTGCTCTCTTTGGGGCATTCAGTAGTTATTTTTCTCATTTATTGATTGTAGATTTGTTTGTTTCATTCTTTTTTTTAAAATATGGTGATGTCTGATCAGGCGGGCTGTGTGTTCTTTGTTGTTTGCTCATCTGTGGGCATGATACTTTTCGCCTCCTTCTCCAATTGGTAGGGTCAGTCGCTCAAATATGGTACAGCAGGGTAGGTCCAGCAGAAGGGGAGTTGCTGGGATGGGTTGTTTGTGGCACTTACTATAGCCACCAGGGTGGGTTGGTAATCAGTGCTGAGCAGGTTTTTGTAGGCCGTGCCTGTGCTGCCTGGTGGTGTGATGTTAAGCTCACGGTGCAGGTAAGCAGGATGGAGGGAGGAGATTTTGATGTGTGGAGCTATGATGGTTATGGTAGAGAGGAGAGAGGAACAGGAGCCAAAAACATACAAACAAACAAAAAAGAGTGCTAGGGAGCTTGTCATTGGAGTGGAGAGATGAGAGATTAGGAAATGGAGAAAAACAGGAAGGGGAAGAAGAAGAAAAATAGAAAAGAATGAATAAATAAAAATTAGAAAAAAAAAAAAAGAACACTAAAGCTCCCAGGGATCCCACTGGTGTGGCTATGAGGTCTGGGGAAGTTGTTCCAGCCTGGCTAGGAGGCATAGAGGTATTCAGCATCAGGTATTCAGGGGACAGGATGAGAAAGACGGTATAGAGAAATGAGAAATTAAGTAATGAAAAAAGACAAAAAGGGAAAAAGAAGGAAAAGAAAAGAAAACAAATTTTTTAAAAAAACAAGAAAAAAACCTCAAAAAACAGAAGAAAAAAAAGCCAGAAAAAAGAAATGCACTCAGGGATTCCTCTGCACGCCTGCGCAAGCTGAGGTGGGAGGTCCCAAGCCGCACAGCACTGTCCGGCCAGAACAGGTTCCCAACTCAAGAAACGAAAAAGAAAACAAAGAAACAATTCAAAACAAGCAATTAAAAAGCCCCGGGATCCCACCAGCGTGGCAACATGGATCAGAAAGCAGTTCCACACTTGAACCAATCTCCACAGACCCTCAGGAAGAAGCAAAGATGGTGCACGGAGCCAGGTATTTGAGCAAAAGTAGGGGGAGGTGGTGAGAGGCAAGGAAGAAATCAAAAGAAGTGGAAAAAAGCAACACCAGCAGCCAACAAATAGCACTCAGGGAGTCAGCCAGTGCAAGCTGGTGGAATCCAAGCAGCCCGTGTTTCCCAGCCAAGAGATTGTGGCCACGGGAAGCAGAGGAGGCCGAGTGGGAGTGAAGAAGAGTGGGGTGGGGGTGGGAAAGCATATATCGCCAGTTACCAGTTGTTCTGTCTCCTGCTGGAAGCTCCTTGTAGCTGCTTTCTCGTACTGCCATTTGCTGGTTTCTGATAGGAGTCCAAGATGGCGGATCCATGCTGCGTTAGCTGATAGGGGACCTCTGCATGTATGTCTCCTAGCTCTCTATTCTCTGTTAGTTTCTTATTCCATTTGGTGCTTGGCTGAGTTCTTTATCTCTTCATTTGATGTTTTAGGGTTTCAGGAGCCCTGTTTTCTCTGTTTGGCTTAGTTTTTCAGATCTTTGCTGTGGAGGGACAGAGTGGTGCTTCTGCCAAGAGCGCCATGTTGTTGCAAGTCTGGAATCCAACTGATTTATGTCTCTTTACCTTGTACCCTGAAACATTGCTGAAATCTTCTATTAGTTCCAGTAGTTTTCTTGTGGATTCTTTGGGGTTTTCTGGGTGTAAGATCATATCATCTGGAAATAGAGATACTTCAACTTCTTCCCTACAAATTTGAATGCCCTTTATTTCTTTTTCTAACCTAATTGCTCTGGCTAGGACCTCCAGCCCAATGTTGAATAAGAGTGGTGATAAAGGGTAACCTTTTTGGCTCCCATTCTCATTGGGAATCCTTTCAAAGTCTCTCTATTTAGGATGATGTTGGTTGTTGGGTTTGTATAAATGCACTTAATTATATTGAGGAATTTTCCCTTCTACTTCTATTTTGTTGAGAGTTTTTATCATGAATCAGTGTTGGACTTTGTCAAATGCCTTTTCTGCATTGATGGATAAGATCATGTGGTTCTTCTCTTTTGTTTTATTTATGTGATGGATTACATTGATTGTTTTTGTAATGTTGAACCATCTCTGCATAACTGGTAGAAATCCCACTTGATTATGGTGAATTATTTTTTTGATATGTTGCTGAATTCTACTGGCTAGAATTTTGCTGAGGATTTTTGCATCAAAGTTAATGAGGGATACTGGTGTGTACTTTTCTTTTGTTGTGGAGTTTTTACCTGGTTTTGGTGTCAGGGTTATGCTGGCTTCATAGAATGAGTTTGGGAGTATTCCATCCTTTTCTGTGCTGTGGAATACCTTCAGTAGTAGTGGTGTTAACTCTTCTCTGAAAGTTTGGTAGAATTCTCCAGTGAAGCCATCTTGGCCAGGGCTTTTTTTGTTGGGAGCTTTTTAATTACATTTTAAATCTCTTCATCTGTTATGGGTTTATTTAGTTGTTCTATCTCTGTTTGTGTTAGTTTAGGTAGGTAGTGAGTTTCTAGAAATTTGTCCATTTCCTCTAGGTTTTCAAACTGATTAGAGTATAATTTTTCATAGTATTCTGTTATGATTCTTTTTAGTTGGGTCTGTTGTGATATCACCCATCTCATCTCTTATATGGGTTTTCTGCTTCCTCTCCTGTTTTTCTTTTGTCGGTTTAGCCAAAAGTTTAACAATTTTGTTGAACTTTTCAAAGAACCACCTTTTGGTTTTGTTAACTCTTTCAGTTGCTTTTCTATTCTCTATCTCATTTAATTCTGCTCTAATTCTTATTATTTCCTTTCTTCTGGTGCCTGAGGGCTTCCTTTGCTGCTCCCTTTTTCTTCTTCCAGTTGTAAGGTTAATGTTTTGATTATGGCCCTTTCTTGTTTTTGGATGTGTGCGTTTATTGCTATAAACTGACCTCTGAGCACTGCTTTTGCTGTATCCCAAAGGTCCTGGTAGGATGTGTTTTCATTCTCGTTTGATTCTATGCATTTCTTTATTTCAGCCTTAATTTCTTCTATAACCCAGTAGTTTTTGAGCAAGGTGTTGTTCAGTTTCCATGTGTTTGATTTTTTTTCCTTGATTTTTCTGTTGTTGATTTCTACTTTTATGGCTTTATGGTCAGAAAAGACTCTTTGTAATATTTTGATGCTTTGGATTTTGTTAAGGCTTGCTTTATGGCCTAATATGTTGTCTACTCTGGAGAAAGTTCCATGTGCGTTGGAAAAGAAGGTATACTTGGCTGCTGATGGGTGGAGTGTTCAGTATATCTATGAGATCAAGTTGGTTGATTGTAGCATTTAGATCTTCAGTGTCTTTGTTGAGTTTCCTTCTGGATGTTCTGTCCTTTACCTAAAGTAGTGTGTTGAAGTCTCTTACTACGATTGTGGAGCTACGTATCTCTCTTTTCAGTGCTGTTAG
The DNA here is from genome assembly GCA_030035585.1 of Dugong dugon. Classification (NCBI taxonomy): domain Eukaryota; kingdom Metazoa; phylum Chordata; class Mammalia; order Sirenia; family Dugongidae; genus Dugong; species Dugong dugon. The sequence continues at coordinate 46,875,620 of CM057480.1, read as the reverse complement.
AGTTTATGTATTTTGGAGCCCTGTCATTCAGTGCATAAATATTTATTATATTTGTGTCCTCCTGGTGTACTGACCCTTTAATCATTACCTACTGTCCTTCCTTATCCTTTGTGGTGGATTTTACTTTAAAGTCTATTTTGTCAGAGATTAATACTGCCACTCCTCCTCTTTTTTGAATGTTTTTTGCTTGATATATTTTTTCTATCCTTTGAGTTTTAGTTTTTTGTGTCTTTAAGTCTAAGGTGTGTCTCTTGTAGGCAGCATATAGGCGGATCATTTTTTTTTTTTTAATCCATTTTGCCACTGTCTCTTTATTGGTGCATTTAGTCCATTTACATGCAGCGTAATTATTGATAGGTATGGGTTTAGTGCTGTCATTTTGATGTCTTTTTTTGTATGTTGTTGACAGTTTCTTTGTTCCACTTAATATTTTGTGCTGAATAATTTTTCTTTCTGCATTTTCTTTTCATCTTCTTCATTGTTGTTGATTTTGTGTTTGTGGAGTCTTTGTATTTTTCTAGTTTTTTATTTTGACTTGTAGGATTGTTAGTTTCCTTTGTGGTTACCTTAATATTTACCCCTATTTTTCTAAGTTTATACCAGTTTTTTCTTTCTTTATATTGCCTTGACTTCCTCTGTGTATGAAAAGTCTATGTCTACATTTTTTAAGTCTCTCTTTTTTGTTTTAATGCTTTCATCATTTACATATTGACATCTGTTTCCTTATTTTCAGTGTTTTAGCTTTGATTTATTTTTGTGACTTCCCTATATGGGTTGATATCTGGTTGCTCTGTCCTGTGTTCTAGTCTTGAGTTGTCATCTGACATTATTGATTTTCTAACCAAGGACTCCCTTTAGTATTTCTTGTAATTTTGGTTTGGTTTTTGCAAATTCCCTTATTTTTTGTTTATCTGGAAATGCCCTAATTTTGCCATCATATTTGAGAGACAGTTTTGCTGGATATGTAAATCTTGGCTGGAAGTTTTTTTCCTTCAAGGCTGAGTAGTTTGAGCTTATTCTTATTGACTCGCCTTTGTAGATGACTTTTCATTTATCCATAGCTACTCTTAAAATTCTCTTTTTATCTTTGGTTTTGGCAAGTTTGATTATAATGTCTTCGTGACTTTCTTTTGGGATCTGCTTTCTGTGGGATTCAGTGAGCATCTTGGATAGATATCTTCTCATCTTTCTCAATATCAGGAAAATTTTCTGCCAACAAATCTTCAACAATTCTGTCTGTATTTTCTGTTATCCCCCAGTGTTCTGGTACTCCAGTCACTCATAAGTTATTCCTCTTGATAGAGTCCCACAAATTTCTTAGGGTTTCTTCATTTTTCTAATCCTTTTATCTAATTTTTCCTTAAATAAGTTGCTGTGAAGTGCTTTATCTTCATTCTCACTAATTCTGACTTCTATTGCCCCAGTTCTGCTCCTATGACTTTCTATTGAGTTGTCTAATTCTGAAATTTTATTGTTAATCTTTCGGATTACTGATTGCTGTCTCTCTATGGATTCTTGCAGTCTGTTACATTTGTTATCATGCTCTTCTCTAATCTTTTTAAGTTCCTCTATTGTGTGTTCTGTGTTTTACTTATTTTCCTTCCTAATATCTCGAAGAGTTCTGTATATTAATCTTTTGTAAATTGCCTCCAGTAATTCCAAGAAATTTTCCTCCTCTGGAAAATTTCTAGATTCTTTATTTTGGGAGCTTGCTGAAGCCATCAGGGACTGCATCTTTATGTGATTTGATATTGACTCTTATCTCCAAGCCATCAGTAAGTTACTATATTTATTTATTTTATGTTTGTTTACTGTGTCCTAGCTTCTTGTTTTGTTTTGGTATGCCCAAATAGCTCATGTGAGCTAATTTGATTATTGGCACCTTTGAAGCTCTAATATCCTGTCACTAGGAAGTTAGATCTTTTACTAGGTATATGAGCTCAAGAGTCCACCCACTCTTCCTGTAGGGATTCAGCTCATGTGCCCAGGTAGTTAGCCACCAAGTGTTTGGTGTAGTCTCTTACCTACAGTTCTAGACAGGCATGGGTGATTGGTGTAGGAATAGGTATCTGGCTGCAGCTGGGGGACATACCCTGAGCAAGGCAAGGGTCTGAAAGCCCCCCCCCCCATTCCCTAGAATGCATAGGTAGGTGGGTTTTGCAGCAGGACTATGAGAACACAATGATGTTGGCTGTAAGGACTAGGGGGCACCATTTATTCTTGGGCTTCTATCACAGGCGGCTAGTTGGCGTGGGTGGAGCTACCAGTCCTCAGGCCCCTGATGTGGGTAGGTGAAGACCCTGTTTAATGGGCAGAGCAGTGTCAAATGTCACTAACCTGCCACTTCAGAGCTGAAACAATTGAAGTTAGACTTCCAGTATATACTCTGTTGTACTGCAGTAATGAGTGCCTACACTGTTGAAATGGGCTCACACAAGTCTATGTAGAGGATCAGGCACTCAAAGTTCGTGGATCCCTTATGCCTGTGCCTAGGCAAAGGAGCTGCGCCTATCCTAGGTTCCTCGCTTAGGGGAGCCGGCAGTTTATTTTTTCCCCTGTTTGTTAATTTACTCGCTCTTCTAGGCCGGGAGCATGGCTCAGGGCATGTGACAGATCCTACTTCCAGCCCAGGGACTCGGCATTTGCTGAAGCCGGTCCGGAACCCAGTGCAGAGCAGGGAGTGGGGATGTAAATGGGAGAGAGGTTTTTCCTTAAAGAAGGTGTTTTTGATCCGTGCTGTAGGCTGGACACAAATATTTATCTTTCACCAATCTAGAACTGTTCCTCACTGGTGCTGGGTGGCCAAGAAGACTCTCTGCAGCTGGGTCTCTTCCAGTGCCAAAAACGCGCCTCCCAAGCTCTGCTGCTTGCCTGCCTCACTGCTCACCCATTAGCTGATCAGGCCTGAAGGGCTCACGCTTTTGCTAGGTTAGGTCTGGCCACTCCTCACTGCTTCCAAACCATCTCTCCCTCCCTGCGCTACTCAGTCTGGTTCCTCCACTTTGCCTTTGATGTTCAGGGCTCCTAGATTTTCATATATAACCAATTCACTTGTTTTTTCCGGTCTTTGTTGTAAGAGGGTCCACCTGAAGCAGATGACTACTCCACCATCTTGGCCCTGCCCTCCTCCTCTCTGATTCTTAACCAAGAGAAAGAATCATAAGAAAACATGTTGTTGTTAGGTGCTGTCGAGTCATTTCAGACTTATAGCAAATCCATGTGACAGAGTAGAACTGTCCCATAGGGTTTTCTTGGCAGTCATCTTTACTGGAGCAGATCACCAGATCTTTCTCCTATGGAGCCTTTAGGAGAGTTCAAACTACCAACTTTTTGATTAACAGCTGAACACTTAACGGTTTGCACCACCAGGGCTCCTTATAAGAAAAAATACAGAGTTCAAAATAAAATATATGCTTTAGCATACAAAGTATAAATTTCCATAGGAAGAAAAATAAGAGAATGAGGAGTTACCAGAGGCTGAAAAGATGATTCTTGACTTTTCACTCTAGTATAAAGGCATTCAGAAACATAAGGAATAGTTGACATGACATTCAATCAGAGTTAGAGAAGTTGAAACTAAGAAAGAAGATCTTAGTCAGACCTTCCAGAGCTAAGATTTTTTTGTTTTGATTTGTTTTGGTTTCTGATGCCTTTCACATGGAGTAAGATGATTCCATCACACCAAAGTACAGTTAGACCAAAGAAGTCAAGTGGAGAGAAAAAGAAAGGAAGCAATGTGAGGGAGGACCAGACACGAGTAGTGCTTTTCAACTTATTAACTCACCCAAGAGAATAAAATGGTCTACTGTTCTGGTCACTTCACAAGTTGGGCTTACCCTTCTTTTCCCATGTGGAGGAACAAATGAAGGCCCTGGATGGTTGAACTGGTCATGTTAAAATAAATTCTGCCCACACATCTCAAGGAAGCAAGGAGTTGAGGAAATAAAATTTTTCCCTCTTGGAGACTGATCAAATGTGAGAAGTGAGGGGAGGGAGATGGTCAGAGATGACTCCCTATTTGTTCCTTGAGCTACCGGCTGGAAACAGGATCATTCTTGACACTGGATGAATTTACAAAAACATCCAGAAATGAGAGACTTAAGTCATTGTTATGTCACTAGAGGATTTATTCTGCCGTTTGGAAGAACATCTCACAGCCAAGACACATGGTTGGCAGACTTCCCAATCCCAAGACATAGGAGGAAAGCCTACACTTTTTTTTTTATAGATATTATCTTTAATAAATAATAATACATTCTGGTTTTCTGTAGTTTACTTCTGTGGTTTTCTTGATTAGGTCTCCCCAGGCTACTTGTAAAAACCCCTGTGCTAATGAGAAAACAAGCTAACATTCTCCAGTGAAAACAAAGATCGGTAGAAACATTTTTATGAAAAAAAAAAATTAGAAAACTTTTAGAAACCTTGGGAGTACAAAAAAAATACTGTTTAATGTAAAGCACTTTCTAAATTACTCTTGTAATCCAGCTACTTATTTCCACTTTTCTATTTTTATGGATTGGAGACTAGGTGGCACAGTGGTTAAGAGATGGGCTGCTAACCAAATTAAGGTTTGTAATGATTTACTTATTTGTCTCTCTCAATTGTTTCTCAGGAACCAAACTGAATGGTACATGTCTTACTCATTTTTCTATCCACAGCACCTGGCACAGTAATAAGTGTTACCTTTGGTTGAGGGGTCCTGACCATGGACAAGACACAGCTGGAGGATATTTATACTCTTTTCAGTAAATTTCACAGTGAATCTTAACCACATTTTACTTATCACATTATGTTTATGGGGCCCAGAAGTCTGTGACTCAGTAATAATGAATACCATTTTCTCAATCTTAATTTCCGTTTGCTTGTATTCTGACTTCACTTAAACACTTTGTTGTGCGAACCTTAGCCTGGGTCCTTAAAAATATTTTATCCATTAATACATTCAACAATTATTTATTGTCTCCTTTGTGCTAGGTGTTGTGCTAAACCCTCCCCCCCCCCAAAAAAAAATGAAACCCATTGCCGTCAAGTCAATTTCGACTCATAGTGACTGTATAGGGCAGAGTTGAACTGCCCCATAGAGTTTTCAAGGAGGTCCTGGTGGATTCAAACTGCTGACCTTTTGGTTAGCAGCTGTAGCTCTTAACCACTGTGCCACTAGGCACTGTGCTACATGCTGGGAATTCTAAGACCGGGCCTAACCTTGCAGTATTGGGCATGGGGCTTAAAGCTCAATAAAAAGATGTAGTTATGTAGTAGGATGTTGCTCATATCAATGTCAGTAACCCACATTGGTCATTTTAAAAACCAAACCAAACCTGCTGCTGTCGAGTTGATTCCTACTAAAAGTGATCCTATAGAGTATAATAAAATCCCAAAGGAGGGTACAATCAATGCTGCATGAAGAATAGTTACAAAAAATCTCATAGAGTATGTAAACTTGATCCTTGGACAAAAGTTAGTGTTAGGCAGCCATGTGAGTGATAGAGGAAAGAGAAAAGTGATGGTTATAAAAGGTAACATGTTATGGAATATGGTCCCTGCTTTCAGAGCTTACTAATTCAGTAATGTTTTCTTCCAGTCTTCTAGGATTTAACGTAAGTTTCATGACGGCAGTGACCATGTTTATCTTGCTGTTTTATCTTAGGTGCTCCTACCACAATGTTCTAAACATATATATTCAATGAATATTGTTCAATGAATAGTTGAATGAATGAATGCGTGACTCAACTTTATATACATTAAAACAAACAAACCTGTTGCCATTTAGCCAATTCCTACTCAAAGCGACCCTATAGAACAGAATAGAACTGCCCCATAGGGTTTCCGTGGAGTGGCTGGCGGATTTGAACTGTTGAACTTTTGGTAAGCAGTCAAACGCTCAACCACTGCACCACCAGGGCTCCTTGTATACATTAGCACCTGTAATATCACTTTTTTTACTTCACATTTTTCTGTTTCTTGATTTTTCTCCATTAATTTTGGTGTTTGCTATACTCTGTCCCTCTATTTCCTCTTCTTTCTCCTTCAACTTGTCCTTCCATTTAGTCATTTGGATCTAGCAAGAAGTATAACTCATAGACACAATTAGGGGATGATTGGCCTATGAATGTATTAGACCCAGTTTCAGTTTTATTTGTTTTCTAAGACTGCCTTCATTCTGACCACTGTCCAGTAGCTTGTATCAAGTAGTTCAGTATAATAAAGGTTAAGTAGCACCATTTCACCTTACCTATTGCTTAGTTAGTTCATTGTCCCATGATGATTATATTAAATTCCTGTGGCTGCTATAACAACTTACCACAAACTCAGTGATGTAAAATAACTCATATTTATTCTCTTAGAGTTCTAGAGGCTCAAGTACGAAATAAGTTTCACTGGGCTGAAATCAAGGTGTTGGCAGGATCACACTCCCTCCAGAGGCTCAAGGAGAGAATCTGTTCTTTGAGTCTTCTAGTATTTTCTGGCTGCCAGTGTTTTTTGGATTGTGACTGCATCACTCTCATCTTAAAGTGAACTCTTCAAATCTCTTTCTGCTCCATCTTCATATCATCTTCTCTGTGTATGTCTACATGAACTCTATCTTACCTCTCTTTTATAAGGACACTTGTGATGACCTTAGGATTCACCCAGAAAATGCATTCTAGTCTCTCCTTTGCAGGATCCTTAATTTAATCACATTGGTGAAGACTCTTTTACTTTATAACATTTACAGGTTCCAGGGGTTGGGATATAGATATCTTTCTGTGGCCACTATTCCGCTTGCTACAATGATAAATCAGCACATAGCCTTGAAAAGCAGAATCATACAAAACATTGTCATCTGTATCATCTTGAGAGTTATTCTCAAATTAATATTCACCAGAATGCTCTAGGATGTTAGCTAAAAATTCATATATCCTGGCTCAACTCTGAGATTCTGATCCAATTGATTTGGATTATAACTCATGAATACAGAAATTCAATAAGCAAATCTGAGTTCTGTGACCTAGGTGGCCCTCAGGACCATACTTTAAGAAATAATGACTCAGAGGACTGAAGTACTTTTGCTTTGCACTAAGTAAATTATAGACTTCTGTTTTAGGATGAGACAAACCAGGTGAATTTGGCATTTCCTCAGTGGCTTATAGGAATGGTGATAGGATAACAATTCTCTCTCACTTCTCTCTTGACTATGTCAGGCAATTGACCATGAGAGACCAAAAGAATATTCTGCACTTGCCTTGGAAGATCTGTTCAACTTGATGTTCTGTGTCAAATTACCAGAGAAAGAAACTTGGCTGAGGCAGAACTCTCTAATAGTATTTCCTATTAGTCTGTATATATATATGTACATATATATACCACAGATAGATATACATATAGGTATACACATATATATACATATTTACTTTTATTCCATATCATGCTCACATTCCTCTTTTTCTCCGAGAACAAGCCATTTTTACGTGTGTGTTTATCATGTATTTTTGTAAAATGTAAAATGGTAAATTTTATTTTGTATGTTGCTTATATCCTTTTTTTGACAAATATGAAGGATTACTTTAATATGGATATTAACATAATAAGATAATATTTAGTTGAGAATGACTCAAATTATACTAGAGAATAATTGGACAATTTAGGTGACTAAGAATATATAGTAAATTACTTTAAATAAAACAGTTGATTTTGATAATAACTCTAAGTATTTGCGATGATAGAATGTTTGAGCTTACAGCGGTTAAGAGAAATGGTTCTTCAGCAGAGTAGAAAACTCTGCTGATTCTCTTTTTTTCTGTTTCATCCTGGTCTCTGTATCAGGCTGATACATACAATATAACTTAAATAAATCCTATGCCTCTCTATATGGAACTACTCAGGTGTTAAATTTAAACTGTAGTTGCTTTATCTCATTGAAAGTTCACTTGGGCAGAAGTCACTCTTCCATGTGCCCTGAGTGGAAGCAGGAGTCATCATTTTGGCCATGGCAACATAGACTTTGCTATTCAGCCAAATGTTCACATGTGTTTCAGGATACACATACAACTACAGTACTTTTCCATAATAAACCACAAAAGTGTTGGGGAATATCCAGTTCCGAATAAATGGACATTTTTTAGAACACCTTCTCCACAATATTAGAGATGAAATCAAATGTGATTGACCCACTCTAGACCGATGTTTCTCAAAGTATAGTTTGAATACTACCTGCATCAGAATCACCTGATATTCTTTTTTTTAAATGTAGGTTCCAGTGTACATTCCAAAGTTACAAAATAAAAATATATTGAGATATAATCTGTAATATGCACTTAATAAACTTTCTAGTTTATCCTGATGCACAATAAAAATTGAGGAATGCTGGTTTAGATAAACCTATGAAACAATCTGGAAAGTACTTTGTATTTTGGATGAAGAGAAATATATTGCATTATGAGCTGATGTTAATAAAACTGTTAAATAAGATTGGTAGCATGACAAAATGTAGGATGATCTGCCATTACCAAAGTCATCAAAAGGAATTAAGCAAAAAACATCTAATGTTTTGTGCCTTCCGAGTATACATGGTTACTCTGTGAGTCAGGTAAATTTTAAGTTAAAGATACATACAGAACAAGCTCAGTTTTGGAAGTCAGATGGCAAGAGAGGTTCTTTTTTTTTTTTTTTACATATTTTCTTTTTCAAAATAATTTTGACATTTTATTAAATAAAAAATAATGCATATATAAGTTTTAAAAAATCAATAATTTCAACTTGAATAAAAAGGTTAAAATGAGGAGGGAAAATGGCTTATATCCTTCAATATCTTCTTCCAAGTGTAAAGACCATTAAGTTCCTCGTGATTTAGTCCTGGAAACAAGTTCCGTACTTTTATATATACATATCTGTGTGTGTGTGGGTCGTTGGGGGTGGGGGTGTGGCTGGGTGGGTTTGTGTGTCTGTATGTAATATACCGAATATATTAAATACATATGGTTAACTGGATAAAAAAAGAAAGAAAAATAAAGATGAAAGAAAATAAAAAGTGATAAAAATAAAGAAAGAATGTAAATATAGTGGTATACTTATGTATGATACATTATAAATGTCACTTCAATCTTTCTAAAACCAAATCCAATCATTTGCTCAAGGTATTCTCAGTAATTCTTAATACTAAATTCCATTGTAATTATGAGTGCAACAGAGAGAAGATTATCTTCAGTATACTTGGTTTTCTTTATATTTGAGAATTTTTCAATCTTCCCAATGAATTTCTTCTTTCCCGGCCTCAACCACCATTCGGAGGAAGAAATGAAAATTGTCTGTTTTAGAAATATGGAAAAGATGAGATTTTTGCAAATGTTTGTGTTTGCAAACCCCTACAAAATATTAGCACTATATTTAAAACAACTTCTGGCAATGTTTATCCAGGACTTTATTTAAAAAATAAAGTTTATTTTTATAATCATAAAAATATGTTATTATTGCTGAATATTTTAAAAATATAGACATTCATAAGGAGTTAAAGGAGAAGGTTAATACTATCACCCAGAGACACAGCTAAGCTTATCCATTTTCATTTGATCCTTGACTACTATATATTTTACAAAGTTTATATTTAATAAATACTCAATTATGTAGTCTATCACTGAACTCAACATCATAACAATAGTTTTTCTCAAAGATGTAACAATTCATCCTAAACAATTTATTAACTGATTTATATTGTGTCCTGTGCTTGTCTGATAATCTTTTTATTATTCTCCTATTTGGGAGTAATTAAATCAATTTTATAAATACTGCCACTAGGAACATTTTTTGTGCTAAAATGTTTTTTGGAAATATGAATTACATTGTAGGACATCTTATTATAAGTAGAATCACACAGGCAAATGGTATCATCATTCCAAAGTCTTAAAGTGTATTTGCCAAATTGTTTTCTTAATAAGGTTATATCAACTTAGACTCCTATCAGTTGATATGGAAACTACTTGTCTCACAATATTCTGAAGAGGTTTGGGAGTTCAACTTTATTTACTACTTTTCTTTAATCATTTGTTACACCATTGATAGCACTTAAAAATCTATGATACAGGAGGCTATATAGAGGTATTTATATGTATATAAAGGAAATATGTTGGGATAATACAACTAGTGAACTGAGGAAAGGTTCAGGAGATGGAAACTAGCATTAGTGAAGTTTTCGTGGAGAGAAGTTGCACCTAAATTTAGAACATCTCCCTGAGGTAGATTCCAGGTTTGAGACTATGGAATAAATACAGGGAAAATGACAGAGAATGAAAAAGGTGAAAGCAGAGATGGAAAGCTGAATTAATAGAAATTCCCAGAGACCAAAAAATAGCCTAGGTAATGCCATTTAAAGATCGTAACTCTGGGAGTGGGAAGATCATCCCAAGAGTTAGAAAGAAGAAAGATTCTTGAGTAATCTAAAGACAGTATTTTCAATACTTTGTTCTCATTATACTTAATTACCCTCTCTCTCTCTGCATATACATACATACCTACACACACTCATATTTATACACACACACACACACACATATATATATGTGGCCCTGGTGGTGCAGTGGTTAAGAGCTCAACTGCTAACCAAAAGGTCAGCAATTTGAATCCACCATCTACTCCTTGGAAACCCTAGGGGGCAGTTCTACTCTGTCCTATAAGGCCACTATGAGTTGGAATCTACTCGACGGCAACAGGTTTGGTCATTTTTTTGTTTAGATACATCTTTTGACAACTAAACATCTGATATTCAAATGGAAAAGGCCTTTCTCAAAATCCCATAAGCCACAACTTGGTTTATTACCATAATGTAAATTTAAAAAATGTTTAAAAATTAATCTATTTATTTAAAAAAAATCTGTCAATCATGTGCGTTTAGTGTTATTAATCATGATTAATCAATCAAGATAGTATATAAAAATATTTAATTCACAAAAGAAAAAGAAATATATTATCTCAGACTTTTTAACAGCATGTTGTTAATGTAACTGAGTTAATGTCTTCATTTTATTTCTCTTACCCCTATCTCATTAAAGTACATGCAGGCAATCCTTGACTGCAGGGAGAGATTTTCCCTTGAAATTTGCTCTTCTCTCCTTACACGACTTGCTGATCTGTTGCAAATGATTTCGGAAAAGTTGTTGTTTCTAGAGGAGTCCTTTTGTGGTGCAATTGACTACCAAACCTAAATCCATGGCCATTGAGTTGATTCTGACTCAAAGCAACCCTAAAGACAGAGTAGACCTGTCCCATAGGATTTCCTAGGTTGTAATCTTTACAGAAGCCCACTGCCACAACTTTCTCCCACGGAGCAACTGGTGGGTTCGAATTGCCAAACTTTGGAGTGCTTAACCACTGCGCCTCCATGGCTCCTTGTGCAAATGACTACTAACTAAAATGTTGGTGGTTTGAAACCACTTCGAGATGCCTTGGAAGAAAGCCATCTACTTTTCTAAAGATCACAACCTTAATAACCACCTGAAGTGCAGTTCTACTCTGCACACTTGGGGTCACCATGAGTTAGAATCAACTCGATGTCAACTGGTTTGTTTTTGTGGCTTTTTGTTGCCATTGCTTCTAAAAATTATAGCCTCTTCTGTCATCTTGCACCTAGCTATTCACTTGCCTATCAGAGAGATGGCAGAAAAAAAGAAAAAAATATACTTGGGCCTAAAGCATTGCAGCTCATTTGCAAACATGTTCTGAGAGCTGGTTCTAAATAATGATGATGGATGGGCTTGGTCTGGACTATGCCCTTTACTGATGAATGCCAACATACCTGGTAACAATTTATAGACCATGGATGGAAAGGAAGATCACTGAATGGAAACAGCAAAGAACGCTTCATCACAAACAGGCTTCAAGATCAACAAAGCTGGGAAATGAACAGAAAGAAATGGAAAGGCTTCATTTGTCTTCATCGCTGCTGCTAAGCTGACAGAGGGTAATCAAATAACTTTTAGTTATTTTCTTCAGACTACAAACACCATTTTTACTTCTCTGAGTATGTGTGTTTGTAAGGAAAACTGTGTCTAAATTGGAGTGGGATATTTAGATGAATATTTATCTGTATAGATTTTTATGGGTATAAGGAAAATTTGGAGGAAGCTAAAGAGTAGTAATAATAGTATTTTGGCTAAAATATTTTTTTATTATTTCCAAGGTGCTGCTGCAAAGTTTTAAATTATATTTGATTGTTAGACATGGTGATTTATATTCTAATTATTAGCATCTGACGAAAAAGTCAGGGACAAAATGACCTCATAAAACACTTGTACGGTATTTTTTTCCAGTGACTCATGATAAAATTGCTATATAATTGACACAAATATATTTTCACATTAGTCTAACAAATCTTACGGCTTCTGTTAGTTGGCTTTTGAATTATCACAGCCATCATAAACAAAAATTGAATTTAATCTCCAAAGATCTCTAATTAAAAACATTTTTTTTTTTAGGATTTTAAAAGGAGAAACAAATGTGAACCAAGAACAATTATAGAATGAAAGCTGTGAGGAACTTAAAATCCTGGGTCATCTAGTCTGTACCCTAGCTTCTGAATTCTACTTTATTATTCATCTAAAGTGAACTTGGCACTTATTGATCTGATATAAATGTCCAAGGCAGGAAACTGTGAGAGAAGGATTGTTCTTTGTTAATTGCTTAGGGTACGTGTGATTTTTAGGGAAGTTATAGAGTGACATTTTGCTTAGATACCTTATAAGCATGTCTTCTTCTGTCAAATATAGAATACAAAAGCCTTTGGACTGGTTTAAGACAAAGAGCACTAGCTTGAGGATAAAGAGTGAACTGTAAGGAGCATAGACTTTCAAATTAGGCTGAAAAGCACATCAGCTGTGTAACCTTAGATTGAAGGAGCCCTGGTGACGCAGTGGTTAAGCTCTCAGATGCTAACCAGAAGTTCTGTGGTTTGAACCTACCAGCTGCTCCATGGGAGAAAGATGTGGCAGTCTGCTTCCGTAAAGATTACAGCGTTGGAAGTCTTATGGGGCAGTTCTACCCTGTCATATAGGGTCACTATGAATCAGAATCAACTCGATGGCAACTGGTTAAACTTAGGTAATTATTTAAAAATTCTTGAAACTCAGAGTCTGGTCTAGTTCACAGGACTTTAAACCTAATTGCTGTCGAATTAACTCTGACTCATGGCAACCCTATGTGTGTCAGAATAGAACTCTGCTCCACAGGGTTTTTTGGAAGTAAATCGCCAAGTCTTTCTTCTGAGGTGCCTCTGGGTGGAATCAAATCTCCAACCTTTCTGTCAGCAGCCAAGCATGTCAACTTTTCCACCACTCGGGGACTCCATCACAGCACCTTAGTGAAGGTTAAGAAGGCAATGCATATGAAACTCCTGTGGCTTCAAAAATTTAGTGCCTCTTTCCATCTCCTCTTTCCTCTTCTCTCTGGTTATCTGCCTTGTGTCTTTCAGTCTGCCCCTCATCTTTTTAGAACATTTTGCTTCCAAATGATTATATTCTCCATTGTTCTCAGAAAATTCACCCACAGCTCCTCAAGCTCTATTTAGCCAAATTGTCACCTCTTTTATTCTAGTCATAAAGTAAGTAAAATTCTATGATGGCATATACTTGTCATAGAAATCTTTACAATTCCTTGTTTTTTATGGAATAGGAAGCATTTGTCCTGGAAGGTAATTATTAGTAAAGCACTCCTGCCTCAGTCAAGGGAGTCAAGGTATTTTTCCTCAGTGTTAATTTCCACATTAGCATCATACATCATAGCATAACATCATACAATGCTAAAATCTTCAAATATATAACAATTTCAAGCCCACAAAGTTATCTGCAGAATGCTGGTAAGTAGAATGTCATAGTGTGCTCTCTTCCAAAAAGAAGTGTCTGTTATGGATTAAACTGTGTCCTCCAGAAACGTGTGTATCAGTTTGGCTGGGCCATGATTCTCAGTATAGTGTGATTGTCCACCATTTTGTCATTTGAAGTGATTTTCCTAAGTGTTGTAAATTCTGCCTCTATGATGTTAATAAGGGGGGATGAGCAGTAGTTGTGTTGATGAGGCAGGACTCACCTTACAGGATGGATTGTGTCTTGAGCCTGTTTCTTTTGGGATATAAAAAAGAAAGGTGAGTGGAGAGACAGGGGGACCTCGCACTACCAAGAAAGCAGCTCCTGGAGGAGAGTGTGTCCTTTGCACCCAGAGTTCCTGCGTGGAGAAGCTCCTAGTCCAGAGGAAGATTGATGGTACGGACTTTCCTCCAGAGCCAAGAGAGAAAGCCTTCCCCTGGAGCTGATGCCCTGAATTTGGACTTCTAGCCTACTAGACTATGAGAGAATAAACTTCTGTTTGTTAAAGCCATTCACTTGTGGTATTTCTGTTACAGCAGCACTAGATAACTAAGACTGTATCTATGATGGTTAAGACTGTGTGTCAATTTGGCTGGGCCATGATTCTCAGTGTTTATATGTGATCACTCCCATGATGGAATCTGTTGTGAGTAACCATCAGTTGAAAGAGAGTTTCCTTAGGGGTGTGGTATGCATCTGAATATAAGCACATGTTCTAGGTTTTTTGCTTGCTCTGGATCCTACAGCTGCCTCCTGTTCATCTGATCTCCTGTTCATGGGACTTGAGTTATCATCTTATTTGCTGATCTTGGGATTCGTCAATCTTTACAGTCTGTGAGAGGAAGCCCTGCTCTCAGATCTGCCAATCTTGGCTTCAGTAGTCCTTGCAGCTACGTGAATCAGGAGAAGCCTTACAGTCTTGCCTGTCAATCTTGGGATTTGTCTATCTTCACAGCCTTTGAGCAAAAGCCCTGCTCTCTGACCTGCCAATCTTAGGTTTGCCAGCCCCTGTGGCTATGCGAATCAAGAGAAGCCTCCAGCCTGATCCATGGACTTGGTACGTTCCAGCTTCTACAATCGCATGAACAACTTCCTTGATATAAATCTCTCTATATATATTTATACACTTACTAGTTTTGCTTCTCTAGAGAACCCAGCCTAAGACAGTATCCTAATTATATTTGTTAATATAAAGAGTGCCCTTATTCAATTGTAAAATTGTGTACTGAGCACCTATTATGGGTCAGTTATTGCACATGTGGAAGGCTTGTGTGTTGTTACGATGTGTAATAGCAAAACTTCCAGACTAAGGAGGACTGGGAAGAAAGCCTGGTGATCTACTTTCAAAAATCAGCCAACAAAAACCCTACAGAACACAATGTTCTGATTTGTAACCTATCATAATGATGGCTCAAGACTGTGCAACATTTTGTTCTGCTATGCATGGGGTCACCTTGAGTCAGGGCTTACTCAATGGTAGCTAAGAACAACATTGAGCATGTGTCAATCATTGTGCTGGACATGAGGGACACAAACATTAAAAAAAAAATCATTGGTTTTTATTCAGGGCAAAATGGCACTCTAGGCCGCAACACCACACCGTCACTCCACAGCAAAGAAAAACTAAGCCAAACAAAGAAAACTGCAATCCTGAAACCCTAAAACATGAAATGAAGAGATAAAGAACTCAGCCAAGCACTAAATGGAGTGAGAAAACTGACAGATAATGGAGAGTGTGGAGACATTCATGCAGAGGTCCCCTATCAGCTAAAACAGTGCAGATCTGCCATCTCGGACTCCTATTGGAGACCAGCACATAGGGGGTATGAGAAAGCAGCTTCATGGAGCTTCCAGCAGGATACAAAACCACCAGTAATTTGCGATATACGCTTTCCCATCCCCCACCCTTCTTCACCCGCATTTGGCCTCCTCTGCTTCCCATGGCCACAGTCTCTTGTCTGGGAAGCACTGGCTGCTTGGATTCCACCTGCCTGCACTGGCCAGCTCCCTGAGTGACATTTGTTGGTTGCTGGTGTTGCTTTTTTCTGTTTCTTTTGATTTTTTCCTTACCTCTCACCACCTCCCCTCGTTTCGACCAAATACCTGGCTCCTTGTGCCATCTTTGCTTCTTCCTGAGGGGCTGCAGAGCTCCAATCCAGTGTGAAACTGATTCCCAGTCTGGGTTGCCACACTGGTGGTATCTTGGGACTTTTGTTTGTTTTGAATTGTTTGTTTGTTTTCTTTTCCTTTTCTCGAGTTGGGAGCCCATTCTGGCTGGGTGGTGCTGCGCAGCTTGGGACCTACCCCCTCAGCTCACGCAAACACTCAGAGGGATCCCTGAGGACATTTATTTTCTCATGATTTTTTTTTCTTTTCTGTTTTTTGGGGGGCTTTTCTTGTTCTTTTTTTTTTTTTAATTGTTTTGTTTTCTTTTCCCTCTTGTACCTTTTTTGTCTTTCTTCATTACTCAGTTTCTTGTCTCTCTATACCTGCCTTCTCTTCCTGTTCCCTGAATACCTGGTGCTGAATACCTGTATGCCTTCTAGCCAGGCTGTACTGCAACACCTGAGAACAACTTCCCCAGACCTCATAGCCACACCAGTGTGATCCCTGGGAGCTTTGCTGGTCTTTATCCTTACTATTTTTTATTTATTCATTCTTTTCATTTCTTTTTTTCTTCTTCTTCCCCTTCGTGTTTTTCTCCATTTCATAGTCTTTCATCTCTCCACTCCAAAGGCAAGCTTCCCTAGCACTCTTTTTTGTTTGTACGTTTTTGGCTCCTGTTCCTCTCTCCTCTCTCTCATACCAATCTTGGCTCCACACATCACAATCTCCCCCCTACCCCATCCTGCCTACCTGCACAGTGCACTTAACATCACACCACCAAGCAGCACAGGCACGGCCTACCAGAACCTGCTCTGCACCAATTACTGCCCCACCCTGGTGGCTGTAGTAAGTGCCACAAAAAAACCATCCCAGTAACTCCACTTCAGCTAGACCTGCCCTGCTGTACCATATCTGAGAGAATGACTCTACCAATTGGAGAAGGAGGAGAAAAGTATCATGCCCACAGATGAGCAAACAACAAAGAACACACAGCTCGCCTGCTCAGACATAGTCAATTTTTTTTAAAAAGGACAAAATCTACAATCAACAAATGAGAAAAACAAGTATTGAATGCCCCGAAGATAGCAGACAATATCAAAACATTTACAAAAACAGGACAAGACGGTTCCAGTAGGCATCCAAAATAAAACACCAGATAACTTTCCAGTGGAAGAAAAGGCATTAGAACTACCTGATAGGGAATTTAAATCTCTAATACTCAGAATTATCCAAGAGTTGAAGCAAAAAGCAGATAAAAATGAGGAAAAAATAGACAAATTCATGAAATAGGCAGAAAAATTGGTGGAAAATACAGACAAAAAATGGAAGAATTCAGGAACATAACGCAGGAACAATGTGCCAAAGTAAATTCACAGCTAGAAATTATACAAAAACAACAATTAGAAATCCAAAAAATAAACAACAAGGTTTCAGAAATGGACAGTGTCATAGGAGCAGATTTGAAATGGTGGGAGACAGGATCAGTGGAATTGAAGACAAACACTAGCATACAACTCTGAGGAAAAATCAGAAAAAAAGAACAAAGAAAAATGAAGAGACCCTGAGAGTTATGCAGGATACAATCAAAAGCAAAAATTTGTGAATGATCAGAGTTCAATAACAGGGTGGTGGAAACAGAAAACACAGAGAGGATCATTGAAGACATGCTTCCAGAAAACGTCCCCAATATCATGAAAGAGGAAAATCTGACCATCCAAGAATCTCAATGAACCCCATATAAGCTAGAGCCCAAAGGAACATCACCAAGGCATATCATAATCACACTCGCCAAAACCAAAGACAAACAAAGAATCCTGAGAGCAGCTCATGAAAAACAAAAAGTCACATACAGAGGAGAAAAAATAAGACTAAACTCAGATTAGTCAGCAGAAACCATGCAGGCAAGAAGGCAATGGGATGACATATATAAAATCTTGAAAGAAAAAAATTGCCAGCCAAGAATAATACATCCTGCAAAACTCTCATTCAAATATGATGGCATAATTAGGACATTTCCAGAAGAACAGAAATTAAGGGAATATGTAAAAACCAAACCAAACTTACAAGAATTACTAAAGAGAGTTCTTCAATCTTAAACAAACAAATTCAGCTCACAGGCTGAATCTAGGACACAGGATCGTACCAGCCAGTTACCAGTGTAGGAAAGGAACTCTCAAGGAAGATCCAAAACAAAAACAAATACAACAAGCAATCAGAGCGGGAAATCTGTAAATTACAACATCATCAGAGCAATAAAAGAGGGAATAAATGGCGTAAGTATAGAACCTTCTAATGGAGAGGAAGGCAAAGTGATAACAACTAATAATAGACTGCTTCAAACTTAGAAAGATAAGGGTAAATTTCACAGTAACCACAAAGAAAGTTAAGAAACATACTCATTAAAATAAAGAGGAAAAACATAAAGTCTCAGCAAAAAGAAAACCTACAAAAACAGAAGAAACGAAAAAAAATCCACAAACAAAAGTAATTCAGCACAAGAGAGTAAGAAGAACAAAGAAAACTTCAGCACCACAAAAAAAAGCACTACAAAATGACAGCAACAAACTCACATTTATAAATAATTACACTGAATGTAAATGGACTCAATGCACCCATAAAGAGATGGAGAGTGACAGAACGGATAAGAAAACAGGATCCATCAATATGCTGTCTACAGGAGACACACCTTAGAAACAAAGACGTGAATTTATTAAAAGTCAAAGGTTGGAAAAAAATATATCAAGCTAACAACTACCAAAAAAGAGCAGGAGTGGCAATTCTAATCTCAGATAAAATAGACTTTAAAACAAAATCTACCATAAAAGACAAAGAAGGACACTATATAATGATTAAGGGGACGATCCATGAAGAAAACATAACCATAATAAACATCTACGCACCCAATGACAGAGCTCCAAAATACATAAAACAAACTCTAACAACACTGAAAAGAGAAATTGACAGTTCCACAATAATAGTAGGAGACTTCAACACACCACTCTCAGTAAAGGACAGAACAACTAAAAAGAAACTCAGCAAAGATACAGAAGACCTAAAGGGCACAATCAGCCAACTTGACCTCATAGGCATTTATAGAACACTCCATCCAACCACTGCAAAGTACACATTCTTTTCCAACGCACAAAGAACATTCTCCAGAATAGACCACATCTTAGACCACAGAGAAATCCTCAACAAGATCCAAAACACTGAGATAATTCAGAGTATCTTCTCTGACCACAATTCCATCAAGATAGAAATTAACAACAGAAAGACCAAGGGAAAAAAAAAATCAAAAACATGGAAACAGAATAATAATCTGCTTGCACATCACTGGGTAATAGAAGAAATCAGAGATGGAATTAAAAAATTCCTAGAATCAAATGAAAATGAAAACACATCATACCAAAACCTTTGGGACACAGGAAAGGCAGTCCTCAGAGGACAATTTATAGCAATAGATGCACATATCAAAAAAGAAGAAAGGGACAAAATCAAAACATTAACTACAGAAATCAAACAAATAGAAAGAGAACAACAAAAAAAGCCTACAACCACCAGAAGAAAGGAAATAGTAAAGATCAGAGACAGAAATAAATGAAATAGAGAACAGAAAAACAATAGAAAGAATCAACAAAACCAGAAGTTGGTTCTTTGAAAGAATCAACAAAATCGACAAACCACTGGCCAGACTGACAAAAGAAAAACAGGAGAGGACACAAATAACTCAAATAAGAAATGAAATGGGGAACATTACAACAGATCCAACTGAAATAAAAAGGATCATAACAGATTATGAAAAACTACACTACAACAAATTTGAAAACCCAGAGGAAATGGATAAATTTCTAGAAACACACTACCTACCCAAACTGCAACAAAGTGTTGTTGAAAATCTGAACAGACCCGTAACAAGAGAAGAGATTGAAAATGCAATTTAAAAAAATCCCAACAAAAAAAAAGCCGTGACCCAGATGGCTTCACTGGAGAATTCTACAAAACATTTACAGAAGAGCTTGTACCAGTTCTACTCAAGCTATTTCAGAGCATAGAAAAGGAAGCAACACTTCCAAATTCATTCTATGAAGCCAGCATAACGGTGATACCCAAACCAGGCAAAGACGTCACAAAAAAAGAAAATTAAAGACCAATGTCTCTCATGAATATAGATGCAAAAATTCTCAACAAAATTCTAGCCAATAGAATTCAGCATCATATGAAAAAAATAATACACCACAACCAAGTAGGATTCATACCAGGTATGCAAGGATGGTTCAACATTAGAAAATCAATCAACATAATCCACCACATAAATAAAAGGAAAGAAAAGAATCACATGATCATCTCAATTGACGCAGAAAAGGCATTTGACAAAGTCCAACACCCATTCCTAAAAAAAACCTGTCAATAAAATAGGTATAGGAGGGAAATTTCTCAACATAATAAAGGGCATGTGTGCAAAACCAATGGCCAACATCATTCTTAATGGAGAGAGGCTTAAAACATTCCTCTTGAGAAGAGGAACAAGATAAGCATGCCCTTTATCACCACTCCTATTTAACATTGTGCTGGAAGTTCTAGCTAGAGCCATAAGGTAAGAAAAAGAAATAAACGGCTTTGAAATTGGTAATGAAGAAATGAAACTGCCCCTTTTTGCAGATGACATGATACTATACATAGAAAATCCTAAATACTCCACAAGAAATCTACTGGAACTGATAGAAAGATTCAGCAGAGTAGCAGGATACAAGATAAACGTACAAAAATTAGTTGGATTCCTATACACCAATAAAGAGAATGATGAAAAGGAAATCAGGAAAACAATACCATTTATAATAGCCCCTAAAAAATAGAATACTTAGGAATAAATCTAACCAGGGATATAAAAGACCTATACAAAGAAAACTACAAAACACTACTGCAAGAAACCCAAAGGGATCTACATAAATTGAAAAACATACCATGCTCATGGATAGGCAGACTCAACACTGTGAAAATGACAATTCTACCCAAAGAAATTTACAAATACAACACAGTCCCAATCCAAATACCAACAACATTCTTCAAAGAGATGGAAAAACTAATCATTAAGTTTATAGGAAAGGGAAGAAGCCCCGAATAAGTAAAGCACTACTGAAGAAGAATAATGTTGGAGGACTTACACTACCTGACCTCAGAACCTACTATACAGGTACAGTAGTCAAAACAGCCTGGTACTGGTACAATGATAGGTTTATTGACCAATGGAACAGAATTGAGAACCCAGATGTAAATCCATCCACCTACGGTCACCTGATCTTCAACAAGGGCCCAAAGTCCATCAAATGGGGGAAAAGACAGTCTTTTAACAAATGGTGCTGGCAAAACTTGATATCCATCTGCAAAAAAATGAAACATGACCCATACCTCATGCCATGTATAAAAACTACTTCAAAATGAATCAAAGACCTAAATATAAAGCCACAAACTATATAAAGTTCATAGAAAAAAAAAAATAAGACAAAAGCTACAGGCCCTAATACCCAGCATTAACAGGATACAAATCATAACTATCAACACACAAAACCCAGAAGATAAGTTAGATAACTGGGGTCTTCTAAAAATCAAACACCTATGCTCTTGAAAAGACTTCACTAAAAGAGTAAAAAGAGACCCTACAGACTGGGAGAAAATTTTTGAACAGTACAAGTCAGACAAAGGTCTAATGTCCATAATTTACAAGAAAAAACAACACCTCTACAACAGAAAGACAAATAATCCTATTAAAAAATAGGCAAAGGAGAAACTAGCACAACTTGTACAAGGAAAGGTCATGGACGCCCCATAGACACATCCAAACTCCCTGAGGGACTGAACTGCTGGGCGGAGGGCTCTGGGGACCATGGTCTCGGGGAACATCTAGCTCAATTGGCATGACACAGCTTTTAAAGACAATGCTCTACATTCTACCTTGGTGAGTAATGTCTGGGGTCTTAAAAGCCTGTGAGCGGCCATCTGAGATACTTCTCTGGTCTCATCCCTTTGGGAGCAAGGAAGAATGAAGAGAACAGGATACAAAGAAAAGATTAGTCCGAAGGACTAATTGTCCACAGCGACCAAGGCCTCCACCAGACTGAGTCCAGTACAGCTAATGGTGCCCGGCTACCACCACTGACTGCTCTGACCAGGATCACAACAGAGGGTTCTGGACAGAGCTGGAGAAGGATGTAGAGCATAATTCTAACTCACACAAAAAAGACCAGATTTACTGGCCTAAAGGAGACTGGAGAAACCTCGAGAGTATGCCCCCAGATACCCTTTTAGCTCAGTGGTGAAGTTACCTCTGAGGTTCACTGTTCAGCCTGGGAGTGGACAACCTCATAAAACCAAATGAGACTAACGAGGTACAGGAGTCCAGTGACAAAGGTGGGAAAGCAGAAGGGGACAAAGAAGCTGGTGATAGGGAACCGAAGGTTGAGTAAGGATAGTGTTGATCTGTTGTGAGATTGTTAACCATTGTCATAGGATAGCATTTGTTGTAACTGTTAAATGAGAAACTATTTTGTTCTGTAGGCCTTCATCTTAAGTGAGAATAACAGCACAATTGGAAGAGCGTAGTCAATGTCACGGAACTGTGCATGTAGAAATTTTTGAAATGGTGTATCTTTGGCTATGGGTATTTTCACCAAAAAAAAAAAAAAAAGGAGGTTGAGAAGTTAGAGGGTTGATATGTTGTGGGGTCGTTAACCAATGTCATAAAATAACATGTGTACTTCTGTTTCATGAGAAACTATTTGTTCTGTAAGCCTTCACCTGAAGTACAATTAAAAAAAAACAAGAAATCAAAAGATGCATCGCATTGGGCAAATGTCCTGCAAAAGACCTCTGTAAAGTGTTAAAAAGCAAAGATGTCACCTTAAAGACTAAGGTGTGCCTGACCCAAGCCATGGTATTTTCAATCTCCTCATATGCATGTGAAAGCTGGACGATGAATAAAGAACAAAGAAGAATTGCTGCCTTTGAATTGTGGTGTTGGCGAAGAATATTGAATACACCATGGACTGCTAAAAGAACGAACAAATCCATCTTGGAAGAGGTACAACCAGAATGCTTCTTAGAAGCAAAGATGGTGAGACTACATCTCACATACTTTGGACTTGTTATCAGGTGGGATCACTCCCTGGAGAAGGACAGCATGCTTGGTAAAGTACAGGGCCAGCAAAAAAGAGGAAGACCCTCGATAAGATGGATTGACACAGAGGAAGTAGATGAAAGAAGGCTCCCTGTGGCTTTCTATAGCCTTCTTCCACAGACGGAGGCCTCACCTTCCTCTAGAGACTTTGTGGTGCGATTAGCTGCCATGGAGTTGGCCCTGACTCATGGCGACCCCATACACAACTGAACAAGCACTGCGGATCTGACCATTGTGATCCATAGGGTTTTCATTGGCTGATTTTCTGAAGTAGATTGCCAGGCCATTCTTTCTAGTTCCTCTTAGTCTGGAGGCTCCGCTGAAACCTGTTCAGCATCATAGCAACATGCAAGCCTCCACTGACAGACAGGTGATAGCTACACTTGAGGTACTGAAACAGGATCTCCCGCCAGGATCTCCCCACCCCACATTCCAGCTCCCTCACTAGTGGTGACTTCATGGTTCATCTGAACTGCTTACTCTGTCCATCAATTGACAGAAGATAAATGCTTGTGAGAATACACGTGGTGTCATTGAAAAGGAACATAGCCTGGCTACAGTGAAAGTAATTCCAAAGAAGTGCAGAGGTTAGAAGTCAACACATTCTTGAAAACTGTATGAAGAATTATTTTAGGTGGTGAAAGTGCTTTTTATATATCTATTAATATTGTGGATTATTAAAATATTGACCAGTTGAAAAAAAAATGGGCAAAAGAAATGAACAGACACTTCACCAAAGAAAACATCAAGGGGCCAACAGACACATGAGGAAATGCTGGTGATCACTAGCCATCAGAGAAATGCAAATTAAAACTACAATGAGATACCATCTCACCCTGGCATTACTGGCACGAATCAGAAACACTGGAAATAAAACATGTTGGAGGGGTTGTGGGCAGATCGGAACTGGGAATGCAAAATGGTACAACCATTTTGGAAAATGATATGGCACTTCCTTAGAAAGCTAGAAATAGAAATACCATATGATCCAGCAATCCCACTCCTAGGAATATATCCTAGAGTAATAAGAGTCGTCACTCGAATAGACATATGCACACCTATGTTCATGGAAGCATTGTTCAGAATAGCAAAAACATGGAAACAACCTAGATACCCATCAACAGATGAATGGATAAACAAACTAGGGTACATACGCACAATGGAGTACTATGCAATGAGAAAGAACAATGATGAATCTGTGAAGCATCTCATAACATGAATGAAACTGGAGGACATTACGCTGAGTGAAATAAGTCAATCACAAAAGGACAAATATTGTATGAGACCTCTATTGTAAAAACCCATGAAAAATTTACACACAAAAAGTAAAAATCTTTGTAGGTTACCAGGGATGGGAGGGGTGGGGGAAATACTAAATAGGCAATAGATAAGTGATATCTTTGGTGAAGGGTGAGACAGTACACAATACTGGCGAAACCAGCACAACCTGTACAAGGAAAGGTCATGAAAGGTCCCTATACACATCCAAACTCCCTGAAGTACTGAACTGATGGGCGGAGGGCTCTGGGGACCATGGTCTCGGGGAACTTCTAGCTCAATTGGCATAACACAGTTTATAAAGACAATGTTCTACATTCTACATTGGTGAGTAGCATCTGGGGTCTTAAAAGCCTGTGAGCAGCCATTTAAGATACTCCACCAGTCTCATCCATTTGGGAGCAAGGGAGAATGGAGAGAAGAGGATACAAGGAAAAAAATAGTCCAAAGGACTGATGGACCACAGCTACCAAGGCATCTACCGGACTGAGTCCAGTACAGATAGATGGTGCCTGGCTACCACCACTGACTGATCTGACCAGGATCATGACAAAAGGTTCTGGACAGGGCTGGAGAAGGATGTAGAACAAAAATTCTAACACACACACTAAAAAAGACCAGATTTACTGGCCTAAAGGAGACTAGAGAAACCCCCAGACTGTGGCCCCTGGACACCCTTTTAACTCAGTGGTGAAGTCACTTCCAAGGTTTGCCGTTCAGTCAGGGATTGGACAGCCCCATAAAACAAAACGGTACTAATGAGGCACAGCAGTCCAGGGACAAGGGCTAAAAGTCAGATTGGGACAGGAAACCTTGTGATAGGGAACCCAAGTTTGAGTAAGGACAGTGTTGATGTGTTGTGAGGTCGTTAACCATTGTCATAGGGCAACATGTGTACTAACTGCTTAATGAGAAACTATTTTGTTTTGTAAACCTTCATCTAACATGAGAATAGCAGCACAATTGGAAGAGTGTAGTCGATGTCACTGAACTGTGCATGTAGAAATTTTTGAAACGGTGTATCTTTGGCTATGTATATCTTCACCAAAAAAAAAAAAAAAAAAAAGGTCGAGAAGGGAGAGGGTTGACATTTCGTGGGGTTGTTAACCAATGTCATAAAACAATATGTGTACTACTGTTTAATGAGAAACTATTTGTTCTGTAAACTTTCACCTGAAGTACAATTTAAAAAAAACATAAAGAGAAAAAAAAAATCATTGTTTTTTCTGGAGCTATGGAGGCTGGATGAACCCCAAAACTATTGCCCTGAGATAATCTCTAAACCATAAACCTTAAAGTAAAAAGATCCCCTGAAGTCTTCTTAAAGCCAAGAAATAGTTTTAGTTTAATTAGTAGAGAATGTCTGCCTTGAGCATTGTGCTCTTTTAAGAACTATCTATATGGGATCAAATTGACAATAGCAACTCAAAAGATTAGACAGGAATCTTGGGGGGCAGTGAGTTTACGTTAATGGTGTAGGAACAATTTGGAAAAGGAGGGTGAGAATGGCTGCACAACTTGAAGATGTAATCAATGTTGGTGAATTGTACATGCAGAAATTGTTGTATAGGTGTATGTTGTGTGGTGTATAGTCTCAATAATAAGAATAATAGCAAATAAAACAAACTAAAACTAAAAAAAGATCACTGTTCTGTCCAATACAGCTTTCATAATCCGACAGACCTACAAAATAGCAATTATAATGCAATGTAATGAAATGCCTGCTATCAGACAGGTATGTATTTAAGTGTGCCTAAGGAAAAGTTCACAGAGGGATAAAGTTTAAGTTCATAGTTCAGTTAGAGTTTGCCTTTCAAAGTCTGGGTTGGAGTAGATGAGATAATTGCATTTTCGTCAGAGGAAAGACATAGCACTTACAAAGGTTAGGAGCCAGGAATGAGCCTGGCATTTTCTGGGAATGACAATTAGTTCAGCATCAGCAGAGCCTAGGAAGTGTGTGGGAGTGGGTTAGAAGATTAGAATTAACAGAGAGGCAGTGGCAGCTTCATGACAGGGAGTCTATGAAAATTTTAGTTGATCAGAATTACATTTTAGAAATAGCATTCCAAAGCGCCGATTGTAAGGAGTCAAACTGGAAGTTAGTCATAGTTTTTGGAACTATAGCAATCGTTCCAGGCAAAAGATAGCAAGGTGGCAGAATGTATAAAGAGAAGGGTCAGCCCAGGTATGGGAAGGCAGTTACCCACATTGATTAAGGTAAAGCACTTAAGAAGCATATTAATTGGGACATAAGCTTGACTTTTCTAATCCTTTGTTTTCTCATTCATAACATGAATGTTATGCTACTTTTCCCGAAATGTAGAAGAAATTGAGAAAGATAGTGTAAGTACTTAATATAGTAAGTAGGGCAGAATGTATTTCCAGTTAGTATTTAAATGACAGTATAGAATGTACTGTTTTATACTTGAATAGAGAGAGAGGAGAAAGAGGGAGAAGGAAGTGTCAGGATATCTACCACATGTTTTTATTTGGAATACGTGTAGGGTGTAATTATTTATAGAAAAACACGTCTGAGGGGGATACTTTCAATTTTGGACATGTTTACTTTGAATTGTCTGTGGGGCAATCAGTGGGAGATACCCAAGAGACATCTAGATTTGTGGATGTGGAATGTGTAAGACTCATCTGAGGACACTTCTCTGAGGGGCACTTATTCCCTTATTTCTCACCTCTCCATAAAGAGGAAGGGACTCCAATTTTTAGGAGAGAACAGCAGTAGAAAAGCACACCTTCTTCCTTTTCACTTTATTCTCTCTCTTTCTGGTATCAGCCCTCAAGTGCTAGACTTACCAATGCTCCTATTTTTTTCATGAGATCATTCCAGGGCAGGTCCTTCTACACAGTTGAAGTGTTTACTGGGGTCTCTGGCTGCTCCACCTGGAACTGGGTGAGTGAATTCAATTCAAGGTGAGAAAAAGATGGGAAACCCAATTTGAACTTAGGTCTAAGTTGCTTCCAAAATTCCAACTTTACCAGCAATACCATTGAGAGTTTGTGCCTTCAGTAAGTCTAGTAAAAAAAAAAAAAAAAAAAAAATTCATAACTCAGAGAGAAAAGTTGTTATTTAACATCTGGAACTTGAAGAGGCATGAATTGGAAATTATCAGTATAAATATGAGAATGGAAGAAGTTGTAGATGTCGATGAAATTGCTCAAAGAGCACTTTGGGGCTGAGAAGAGAAGTGGTAGAACATGAGAGCATTTGCTTTTAAGAGTCAGGAAGAACATGCAGAAGTGTGAAGGAGGCTCAGGCTCTTTTACTTTCCTGGTAAAAGAGTCAAAAATCCTATATAGATGCAGTCCTCTAGCATCCTGACCAGTTTAATACAGTTCTGGTTAAAAAACACAAACAAAACCTAGTCAACAACAAAACAGCAGGCCTTATCCAAGAAGAGCCCACTATTGCTCTTCACCTAATACCTCAATATCTCAACACACTTTCGAAGATAAAGCCCCAGGCAAAGAGAGAGGGCAGAATGTGGTAAGAGGTTAGTACCACTGGGTCTGAAGTGGAGAAAAAGGACTGTCCTAGTATCATAATCTCTCAAGAACAGGCCCACCATAGCTACAGCTACAGAACCTGTTTGCTCTATTCAAAGTGTTTGGATATCTATGCACTGATTAAACCCACAAAAATAATATTAAGTTTGTCATTAAGTCAGCAGGTACAGAGTTGGCACTCATTGTTTCATTCAACTAATGTGACAAAACCAAATAATCATGGAAATGTAAATTACAACTGTATGTGATAGACTTCGAGAAAAAAAAAAAACAGCAAGAAAAAGTGAAAAGCAATAATGACAAAAATGGGTAGATTTTAGAGCTGATATAAGGGAATAGGTTACGGAGTTCAGTTAAATTATCAGTAAGCTCTATGTAAGGAAACTAGTTCAATGCACTGTTTGTGCTAAAGCCAGGTTGCTGTAGTCACTGGACCAGGGCAGCCAGACATACTCAAAGACAAGTTGATGGGAAAGCACCTCTTTAAAAGATACATCTCATCCACTTCAGGGTAATAAGTAAATCTTCAAGTACATTATGCAGAGTCAGAAACTAGGAACAGTAGTGGAAAATAAATCTTCCAGTTTAATGGTGGTGTCTCTGAGAAGTAAAAAGAAGGGAATAAGCTTCCAAGGTGAACTTTCTCTTTTCATATGGAATTATCACAACATCTCATTTACCATACACCAAGCCATGTCCTTTTATGAGCAGCATGGGACCTTAGGAAGAACCTGATAATATTTTTAAATTCCACAGATAATTTACTCTCTCCTTATTTTTATGGAAGGAGGGAGAGACACAAAACTCACTGAATGCTAAAAGTAGTCACTTGAAACAAATTATTATGAAAAAAGAGGATCATTATTTTGTAATCTATCCCAGTGACTTAACTAAGTATGGTGCATGCAACACTCACTTTGATTTATACTCACCCTTTGAAGTAGAAGATATTTTCCCCACGTTGCAAGCAAGGTAACTGAAACACAGTTAAGTAACTTGCTGAAGATTTTACAGTAATAAGAAGCAGAGCAACTAATTCATTGGACCTCAAAGCCATGCTCTTAAGCTTTATCACTTTATATCTAATGCAAATGCTTACTTTGTTAACACTATCAAGTTAAAAATAGTGATTAATTTAACCAACAGAAATAGAATAGTGTGGATTAAGCAGGTGGGTGAGGAATAAACACAGATAACACCTGAAGCACAAGAAGCCTCAGAGAATCTTAGGTTTCTCTTCCCAGAACTCTCTTCTCCTTAAACCTGACTGAGGCAAAAGAGGTAGTTTAAAAAACTTCACAGGAGATCTATAGGCAGCAAGGAAGAAACAATAAAAATAACCATAACAGATTAATTTACATCAAGTGACGAAGACGTGAAGTCAGATGGGCTGAACTACTCCAGGTATAGAGATATACATTTGGGGTTATTAATGTTGGAAGAAAGGATCATAGCCTACCAAGAGTCTGCACTTTCTGAGGTAGACTGACTATATCAGGATTTGGGAGGTGGGGGTACAGGATCTAGGTGAAGTATAATAGGAAGGATGTGCTTATAAGGATATGGGGGACTGCTATAAATAGTGAATGTCCCACCACTTCATTTCAATAGCTGGATACCAAAAAAAAAGGCAAACCAAATAAAATAGCTGAGGCTATCGTGTTGCTAAAAAGGTTGGAAGTTAAAAAAATACCCCCCAGGGTTTTCTTAAGCTATTTCTCCCAGGGATCTCTTAAGCATGTTGGAGGCAGTTGTCCAGCAATTTCTCAACCTCTTCATTTCAGGAGAAGCTAATGTATTTCAATTTGTGAAGGAAGACAGCTTTCCACCAAGGACAAGGAAGCAAGGAAAACAGGAACAACCATGTGCATAGAGGATAATGTTAAAGCACATAACATTTCTTATTAGAGCTGAATTGATAGGTAAGGTGCTTGGCCCTGTGCTCTTCTGTAACATTAAGAAAAGGAAAACTGGAAAAATGTGCTGCGGACTGTGAGAAAAAAGAAAGTGCTGCTAAGGTTGGTAAACAGGTTATTCTAGATCACAGGATCCTTAAGACACTGATCATCATTCTTGATTGATAGTAATTGATGATGATACATTTTCATCAGTCTTCACTTTGCCTACTGAACATCCTAGCAGTTCTTTTTTGCTACTACAAAAAGAATAGGCTCATCTTTTATGAGACAAGAAGCTTTTAATTTTTTAAAGTATTTTAATTAGGCCCAAATGCCCCTATAATGGTTATCTGGGAGGATTTGGAGATGGTAGAAGATATAGAGGTAAATATGATTTGACTCATTGTTATTCAAGCAGAAACCAGTGGCTGTTAAGTCGACTCTGACTTATGGAGACTCCATGTATGTCAGAATAGAACTGTACTCCATAGGGTTTTTAATTGCTGATTTTTTCAGAAGTAGATCATCAGGCCTTTCTTCTGAGGTGTCTCTGGGTGGACTTGAACCTTTAACATTTAGGTTAGTAGCCAGGCACATTAACCCTTTGCACCACCCACCCAGGGATCCCTATCTAAGAAGTCCTTTTTTTTTTTTAACAAAATTTAGAGTATGTGTGTGTGTGTAGTACGTGCACAAACAGGTTAGTGCATGTGTGTATGGAGGAGGGGCATTAATTATTGGTATTGTTGGGTCAGAGGTTGATTTTCATTTAGTTTTTGAAGGCTCCTTCAAAAAATGGATAATTGGGTATCTTCTTTGTCATTGTTCAGATAATTGATAATCGTCCTTAGAATAATTCCTCCTTAGGAACTTGCACCCTCCAAGCAAACACTACTTTTGCTAATGAGACTTTCACCCAGTGAACAGTGTGCCCATAAATAATGTGATGTTTGCTGACCCAAAGTTACAATCAGCAGCTTTGCTCTAGAGTAGTGATATAAATTCATATGCAAATGCTATGTTTGAATTATAAGAGTATGACCGGTTTTCAGTGATGAATTTGAGGAAACTAATAGATTTCTTGTCCATTTGTGACCTACACTGTGAGTATCTGGCCACTCTCAATGAGAACCCTGAACATTCCTAGTATGACATATAAAGGAAGAAGCACACTCATTCTCTTTTCAGGCAGCCTAACAAAGCAGGACATACCCTCTGATCTGTGCAACTGCTGTTAAACCTGCTATAAACCTCTTACTAAAGTGAAGTTCCTCCCCTGGCCAGAAACGGTGTTAAACCTGGAGTACCTCCAGGATCCACAGGTGGCAAATAACTCCTGCGTCCCTCTTTCCACCCTGCAAACTTCAGTGTGCACAGTCTGGAGTGGGAAAAGTTGTACATTTTTCTCATCTGGAATATGGACCTTCTCTACAATCCCTTTTATTAGGTTTTGGTCTCAGTGAGGCAGGAAGTAATGATTAAGCTCTTTTTGTTTTATGCCTGTCTGATAATTCTTCATGGCCTCTCTAATGTCTAAGGCCCAATTTACTTAGAGGAATAGAACCTGCCTTTGGAAACCAGGAATTAGTGTTTAACAATACTAAAATAGACTAGTGGTTTTCAAATTGCAGATCAAAATTGAGTCAGAAATTTATTCAGAAACACAAGCTTTTTCCTGAGTTATTACAGATGAATAGTGCAAAATTTCATTCAGGTCTATTTGAGGTTAAGACCAAAGGCCACCTGCTTTGGATATTAAAAGTTGGTATGCAAAAACTAATTTGAACTGGGGTCTTAAAAGCCTATGAGCAGCCATCTAAGATACTCCACTGATCTCATCCCTTCAGGAACAAGGGAGAATGAAGAGAACAGGATACAAGGAAAAGATTGGTCCGAAGGACTAATTGTCCACAGCTACCAAGGCCTCCACGGGACTGAGTCCAGTACAGCTGGATGGTGCCCGGCTACCACCAATGACTCCTCTGACCAGGATCACAACAGAGGGTTCTGGGCAGAGCTGGAGAAGGATGTACAGCATAATTTTAACTCCCCCAAAAAAGAAAAGAAGACCAGATTTACTGGCCTAAAGAATACTAGAGAAACCTCAAGAGTGTGGCCCCCAGACACCCTTTCAGCTCAGAGGTGAAGTTACCTTCGAGGTTCGATGTTAAGCCTGGGAATGGACAGCCCAGTAAAACTAAATGGGACTAACGAGGTACAGGAGTCCAGTGACAAGGGCCAGAAGGCAGAGGGAGAGTAGGAAACTGATGATAAGGAACACAAATTGAATAAGGACACTGTCGATGTATTGTGAGATTGTTGACCACTGCTATAGGGCAACATTTGTAGTAACTATTAAATGGGAGGCTGTTTTGTCCTGTAAGCCTTCATCTTGGGCGAGAATGGCAGCACAATAGGAAGAGCATAGTCAATATCACTTAAATGTGTAAGTAAAAAGTTTTGAAATGGTGTTTAAATAAAATAAAATAAAATAAAAAAAATAAACAAATGAGACTAAAGAGGTACAATAGTCCACTGACAAGGTCCAGAAGACAGAAGGGGACAAGGAAGCCCCCTGGTGATAGGGAACACAAGGTGGAGTAAGGATATTCTTGATGTGCTGTGAGATTGTTAACCATTGTCATAGGGCAACATGTGTAGTAACTGTTAAATGAAAAACTATTTTGTTCTGTAAGCCTTCATCTTAAGTGAGAATAACAGCACAGTTGGAAGAGCGTAGTCAATGTCACTGAACTGTGAATGTAGAAATTTTTGAAACGGTGTATCTTTGGCCATCTGTAATTTTCATCAAAAAAAAAAAAAAAAGTTTGAGAATTTAGAGGCTTAATACGTTGTAGGATTGTTAACCAATGTCATAGAACAACATGTGTACTACTATTTCATGAGAAACTATTTGCTCTGTAAGCTTTCACCTGAAGTACAATAAAATATATATTAAAAAAAAAAAAAGACAGAGACTATTATAGTTGATGAAAAACAAGACTCAACATTATGTTGTTTATAAGAAAACAACTTTAAATATTGAGACAAAGATAAAAGAAAAGGAATGGAGCAAGGTCTACCATGGTGACACTAATCAAAAGATAGCTGGAGTAGCTATATTAATTTCAGACAACACAGATTTCAGAACAAGGACAATTATAAGAAATAACAGAGATATTGCATAATAATAAAAGGGTGAATTCCCCAAGAATACATAACTATCCTTAGCTTGTTTGTCCCTGAAAAGAGAGTACCAAAATACATGAGGCAAAATCTGTCAGAAATGTAAGGATAGATAGACAGATCCACTATTATAGTTGGAGACATCAGCACCCCTCTATCACTGACAGGTTCAGAAGGCAGAAAATCAGTTAAGTGGAATTGAACGTATCATTAGTAAACTGAATAATTGATATTTACAGAATATTTCATCCAACAGCAACAGAATTAACATTCTTCTCAAACTTAGAACATTCACTAAGATAAACACCATCCTTAGCCAAATTTAACAGAATAGAAAATATACAAAGCATACTCTGACACCACAACACAATTATACTCAAAAATACCAACAAAAGATAGCTGGAAAGTATCTAAATATTTGGAGCTTAAACAACACATTTTTAAATAATACATGAGTTAAAGCAAAATTCTCAAGAAAAATTAAAACATATTTTAAACTCAAAAATGACAATGCAATTTCTCACTTTTGTGTGAAAGCAGTGAAAAAAGTGAGTAGAGGAAAATTTATAGCATTGAATGTATATGTTAGAAAAGAAGAAAGATATACAATTAATAATCTATGATTTTCCTTTCAGAAACCAGAGAAAGAAGAGCAGTATAACCTTAAAGCAAGAATAAAAAAAGAAAGAACAAAAATTAAAGAAGAAATCAATTAATTTTAAAAACTGGAAATTAATTGAGAAATTAACAAAATGAAATGTTACCTCTTTGAAAATATCAATGGAATTTTGAAACCTCCAACCAGCCCCCATTTCCAACGAGTGTATTTCAACCCGTAGTGACCCTGTAGGACTCAGTAGAACTGCCCCATAGGGTTTCCAAGGAGTGGCCAGTGAATTTGAACTGCTGACTTTTTGATTAGTAGCCAAGCTCTTAACCACTGCACCACCAGAGCTCCCCTTTAGCCAGACAAACCAAAAAAAAAAAAAAGCAAGGGGGGAGGGAGGGGAGAAACTCAAATTATTAATATAAAAAATGAAAGCTGGCTTATCACTACTAATCTCATGGACATTAAAAGGATAATAAAGGAATATTATGGACAATTCTGTTGTTGTTGTTGTTAGTTGCCATTGAGTAGACTCCAACTCATGGTGACCCTAGTGTGCAGAGTAGAACTACTCCATAGGATTTTCAACACTGTGACTTATTGGATGCAAATCATTAGGCTTTATTCCTGAGGTGCTTTGGGTGGATTTGAACCAATAACTTTTTGGTGAGTAGTCCGGTACTTAACCCCTTGTGCCTCGCAGGGACTCCATGGACAACTCTATGCCTTCAAATTTGGTAACTTAGATAAAATGGACTAATTCCTTGAAAGATACAATATATTAAAGCTTAAACAAGAAGAAACAGATCATCTGAACGGGCCTATAACTAGTAACGAAATTCAATCAATAATTAATAATTTTTCAAAACAGAAAGCCTAGGTGATTTCACTGGTATATTTTACCAAACATTTAAGGAAGAAATTATAGATATCTGTTATCTAAAATATCTTCCAGAAAATAGAAGCAAAGAGATCATTCTATGAAAGCAGCATTATCCTATTACAAATATCAGATAAAGACATTATGGAAAAGGAAAACTACAGACTAATATTTCTGATGAACATAGATGGTGAAGTGGTTAAGAGCTCAGGCTGCTAACCAAAAGGTCAGCAGTTCAAATCCACCAGCCACTCCTTGGAATCTCTATGGGGCAGTTCTACTCTGCCCTACAGGGCTGCTGTGAGTTGGAATTGACTTGATAGCATTTTTTTTTTTTTTTAGCACATTAAACCTAATAATATACAATGTAAAAAGAATTATATACCATAATTGAGTGGGATTGTTCCAGGTATCCAGGGATGGTTCACCATTTGAATATCAATGAATGGGCTAAAGAAGAAAAATCATATGATCATTGCAATTAATAGAGAACAAGTATTTAACTAAATCAATCATCCATGATATTTTCAGTCACCTCATATGCATGCAAAAGCTGGACAATGAATAAGGAAGACTGAAAAAGAATTGACGCCTTTGAACTGTGGTGTTGGTGAAGAATATTGAATATACCAAGGACTGCAAGAAGGAATAAATCTGTCTTGGAAGAAGTACAGTCAGAATGCTCCTTAGAAGCGAGGATGGCAAGACTTTGTCTCACTTACTTGAGGCATGTTATCAGAACAGACCATTTCCTGGAGAAGGCCATCATGATTGGTAAAGCAGAGGGTCAGTGAAAAAGAGGAAGACCCTCAACAAGATGGACTGCCACAGTGGCTGCAACAATGGGCTCAAGCATAGCAAAGATTCTGAGGATGGTGCAGGACCAGGCAGCATTTCATTCTGTTGTACGTGGGGTCGCTATGAGTTGGAACTGGCTCGATGGCACCTAATAAGAACAACAAACATCACCTGTTAATGGTTAAAAATGAACAAAAGAACAAACATAAAAACCCTACATCTTTTAGCACACTAGGAATAGAGGGAACTTTCTCAGCTTGACCCAAAAAAAAAAAAACAATCTTCAACAGTGAAACCTACAGCTAACTTTATACTGAATTATGAGAAATTAGATGCTTTCTCCTGAAGATTAACAAGGCAAGAGTATACCATCTCACCACTTCTATTTAACATTGCACTTGAAGTCCTAGCTAATGTAGTAAAACAAGAAAATAAAATAAAAAGTATACAGATTTGAAAAGAAGAAATAAAGCTCTCTTAATTCACGGATTATCTCATTATCTATATAGACAATCTCAAGAATCAACAACAACAACAAAATCTCCTGGAACTAATAAGCAATTGTTGCCGGCTTTCAGGATATAAGGTTAATATAAAATAAAGTTAATTGCTTTGCTAAACCAGTTGCCATTGAGTCGATTCTGACTCATAGCAACCCTATAGGATAGAGTAGAAACATAGGGTTTCCAAGAAGCAGGTGGTGGATTTGAACTGCTGACCTTTTGGTTAACAGCCATAGCACTTAACAGTTACCAAACAAAATTAAACATTAAAAAGAAAATACAATTTACATTAGCATAAAAAGAGAAATACTGATGTATAAATCTAACAAAATATATATAGCATCTATACTAGGAAAACTAGAAATTTCCAAAAAAAGGAGTCAAAGAATACCTTAATATATGGAGAGATACCCCATGTTCATGGATAGGAAAACTCCATAGCATTAATTTGAAAATTCTTTTCAAATAGATCTATAAATTTACCACAATTCCAATCTGAATCCCAACAAGTTATTGTGTGGATATCAACAAAATGATTCTAAAGTTAATATGGAAAGGCAAAACACTCATAATAGCCATTACAAAACTGAAGAAGAAGAACAAAACTGGAGGTTTGATACTACTCTATTTCAAGACTTACTACAGTGAAGCCTGTGAGAGTTGCAACTTGAAAAGACTGCCTTGTTTTTCTGAGTCTTGCAAGTTTTTGCCTTTCACAGGGTGCAGTCTTACCACTTTTCTATTGCTCCTTATTAGTGGAAAATATTTGAGTTTTCCTTGCCTGACAGGTTTCAACCCTATACAGGGTCCAGCATTCACAGGTTTTACTGTATAAAACTACAATAATAAAGAGAGTGTGATATTACTGAAAGACTAGGCAAATAGATCAATGGATTAGAATAGAGCCCAGAAATAAGCCCACAAAGACTCAACAACAGAAGACAAACAATCCAATCAAAGAATGGGAAAGGACATGAACAAACACTTCACCAAAGAAGACATTCAGGAGGCTAACAAACACATGAAGAGATGCTCACGATCATTAGCCATTAGATAAATGAAAATTCAAAACTACAATGAGAAACCATCTCACCCCTGCAAAAATGGCACTGATCAAACAAAAAAAAATCACAAAAAAACAAATGCTGGTGAGGTAGTAAGGAGATTGGAACTCTTATACAATGATGGTGAGAATGTAAAATGATACAACCACTATGGAAAATGATATCACGCTTCCTCAAAAAGCTAGAAATAGAAATACCTTATGATACAGCAGTCCTACTCCTAGGTATATATCCTGGAGATATAAAAGCAGTGACATGAATAGACATATGCACACCCATATTATTTGCAAGACTATTCACAATAGCAAAAAAATGTAAACAACGTAAGTGCCCATCAATGGATGAAAGAAAAAAACAAATTGTGGTGCATATGTACGATGGAATATTACACAATGATAAAGAATAATGATGAGTCTGTGAAACGTCTTATAACATGGATGAATCTGCAGAACATTATGCTGAATGATATAAGTCAAAAGCAAAAGGACAAATATTGTACGATAACACTTTTATCAAAAGTCAAGAATATACACACACAAAGCAACATTCTTTGATGGTTACCAGGGATGGAATGGGGAGGAAGGAGAAGCAAGTTACTAGTAGACACTTGTTAATTCTGTTGATGGGAAAGCCAATAGACACTATAGAGGAAGTCAGCACAATTTGACCAAGTCAAATGAAGACACTGAGAGGTATGCAAGAGTAAAGGACAACTATGGTAAATGTTTTGGAAACTCTGGTGGCATAGTGGTTAAAAGTTTGGCTGCTAACGAAAAGGTTGGCAGTTCAAATCCACCAGGTGCTCCTTGGAAACCATATGGGGCAGTTCTACTCTGTCCTGTAGGGTTGCTATGAGTCAGAGTTGACTTGATGGCAATGGGTTTGGTTTTTTTTTTTTTTTTTTTTTTTGGTTTATAGTAAATGTTTTAACATACAATTTTGCAACAACAGTAATAACAAGCAAAAAATATGTGAGTGATTACATAGGTGGATATGTATGCTACATGGGTGTTAGAAGGCTTATGGGAGTACCTATGTGTCTGTGAATAGTTATATTTGTGGGCATATGTATATGAGTTTGTATGTGCTGCATATATACCCATATATACAATAAAGCACATAGGGGGCACAGTTATGGATACTTCCTAGTTATGCCCAAACACCTCATGGGATTGGTTTATTGGGTTTGAAGCCTCAGGAGCATAGTCTTCTGGGACAACTAGGTCAATTGGCACAATTTAGTTCATAAAGATAATGTTCTACATCCTAGTTTGGTGAGTATCGTCTGGAGTCATAAAAGCTTGTAAGTGGCCATCTAAGATACACCTATTGGTTTTGTCCCATCTGGGACTCAAGGAAGAAATTAGTACACAGGACTAATAGTCCACGTGAACTACAGCCTCTTCAAGCTGAGACCAGAACAAGATGGTGCCTGGCTACCACTACTGACCGTTCTGACCAGGGACACAATAGAAGGTCCCAGTTAGAATGGGAGAAAAATGTAGAACAAAACAGAAATTCATAAAAAAGATCAGACTTACTGGACTGATAGAGACTAGAGGAACCTCCGAGAGTATTGCCCTAAGATATCCTTTTAATCTGAAACTGAAGCCACTCCTGGAGGCCACCTTTCAGCCAAATAATAGATTGGCCTATGAAATAAACAATAATACCTGTGAGGAATGTGTTCCTTTAAACAATCAACTATAGGAAACTGAACAGTCAACATGTACACAAAAGCAAAGATGAGAAGGATAGCAGTGGTAGGGAAAATGGATGGATGGAAACGGGGCAGTCAGGGTGGAAATGGTGAGAGTGCTGACACATTATGGGAATTGTAACCAATGTCATAGAACAATTTGTGTATGAATTGTTGAATGGAAATCTAATTTGCTGTGTAAACTTTCAACTAAAGCACAGTAAAATACTTTTAAAAAATATGGTCAACTGACTTCATTAGAAAGAAAAGGCAATTTAATAGAGAAAGGATAGATTTTCAGCAAACGGTATTAGAACAACTGAACATCCACATGAACTAAGATGAATCTAAACTTAACACTTTTCACAAAAATTAACTGAAAATAGATCATAGACCTAAGTGTAAAATGAAAATCTATAAAATTTCTAGAAAATAAAGTAGGAGAAAATACATTTGACCTTGGGTTTGGTGGTGACTTTTTAAATACAATGCCAAAAACTATGATCCATTAAAGAAAAAAAGTAAGTTAGGCGTGATTAAAATTAGAAACTTTGTTCTGCAAATGTCATTTTTATGAGCATAAAAAGACCAGTCACAGACAGGAAAAAAATAATTACAAAATACCTCTCATGAGGGATTTGTATGCAAAATATACACAGAGCTCTTGGAACTGAACAATAACACAAACAACTCTATTTAAAAAATGGGCAAATGATCTGAACAGATACCTCACCAAAAAAAAAAAAAAAAATTATACAGATGGTAAGTAATCATATATAAAGATATCATATATAAAGTAATCATACATCATTAACTTAAACAACAAAAACGGCTATAATAATATAACAAAAATCTAAAAAACCTGATAATACCAAATGCAAACAAGGATGTGGAACAATAGGAATGCATACTCATCTACTCTTTGGCAAAATTTTGAACTTCCCTCCCTCCAAGCTTTTCCATTGCACCAATGATCAAAAGCATCAACTCTGCTCAGTTCAGTGGCCTGGCTACTCAACTGGTACGTAAAATGTTCATAGGCAGAGTTGAAAGTCGTAGTAAAATTCTGAGTAAAAGCAAAGGGATATGGTAATCCATTATTAGGAGTGTTAGTGGAGAAGTTGAACAAAGGTAGGGCAATATGGAAATGCAGATTGTGACCCTACTATGAAAAACATTGAAGGCCATTGAAGTGGTTTATCTACCTAAAACATGTTGTTTTTGTTAGCTGCAGTCAAGCTGGCCCTTGACTCATGGAAACCCCATAAATTACAGAGTAGAACTGCTCTATGGGGTTTTCATGGCTGTAATCTTTATGGAAGCATTTCACCAGGCCTTTCTTCCATGGAGTCACTGGGTGGGTTGGAAGCACCAATCTTTATGCTAGCAGCCTATCACAAACTGCTTGCACCACTCAAGCTCCTTCCTAAAACATGTAGTCACCTCATTTTTTAAAGACCACATTTACTAGCCTGTGTAGAATGGTTGGAACAGGTGAGAAGAAAGAGGTGAACTAGGAGGCTTTGGCCTCTTTCTGGACTTAGAGTGAGCGCTATTTTATTATACGAGATGGTATTTAAGTTTGGTCACTAAAACATATACACCTAAAAAAAATCATACAAAAGATAATGCAGTCTTTGTTTTGAAACAGTGATGGTTTAGAAAATGCATTTGGAAAGAGAGGCTGGGAGCAGTGCAACTCAGAGGATATTGTGTAGCCAGGGTCTTAGGTAACAATTTTTTAATGTAGTTTGCTGTCAGTGAGAATGGAAATCAAGTATTAATATAGTAAATATAGTGAAGGAGAATTCAAGAAATTTGTTACTGATTATAGATGGGGGTAACAGTAAGGCAGATTTGAGGAAGTAGATCACTAGGCCTTTCTTCCTAGTCAGTCTTAGTCTGGAAGCTTCATTATAACCTGTTCAGCATAATAGCAACATGAAAGCCCCCACTGACAGATGGGTGTTGATCGTGCTTGAGGTGTATTAGCTAGGAATTTAACCCAAGCTACCTGCATGGAAGGTGAGAATGCTACCACTGAACCAACAATGCCTCATCATATATAAATAAAAAACCCAAACCAAACCCATTGCCATCGAATCGATTACAACTCATAGTGATCCAACGGGACAGAGTAGAACTTCTCCATAGGGTTTCCAAGGAACGGTTGGTGGATTTGAACTTCGGATCTTTTGGTTAGCAGCCGTAGCACTTAACCACTGTGCCACCAGGGCTCCACATATAAATAGTACACTTAAATAGATGATCTAAAGACCTCTTGAGTTCCAAAATTATTTTTTCCTTATTATTCTTTTATTGTTTATTGCACTTTTAAAATCCAATATCTATGTTGAAGCCAACCTTTCTTTTCACTATGTCTACAAAATATAATACAACTTGAAATAATTAATAGTAATAAAAAGTATAATAATAATTTTGCAATATAGTAAATATAAAGGCTCATTAAGTTTCATAACAGATACTTTCTTTTATCACAGATTTTGGAGAATATAAAATGTTTTTAGAGCCTTCAAGTAAACTGCTGTATGTATTTCTCTTAATGAATTGTTCACAAATGTTAAGCAGCACTCCCACCACCCAAGGTGGAAAACTAGAGGGAGAGCAAAGATCTGAACCCTTAGGTAGGGATGTAAGTGTGCACTATACCTGTATCTGCATGAAAACATTCAGATCTGGGCATACAGAGGGTAAACAAAAACAAACAAAAAGATACATTAAGATGTTGTATTTTTCCTCATGAAATAATTATTTCCTTTATAGATCACTGTCTGTGAAGGTGAAGCATCAGCACTGATGTATCTTGATGCATTTAACTGCTGGTTTACAGGTAATTAATTACTTGGCAGAAAGAATCAGGATGAAAGTGGGTGGAGCAGAAAGAATTCATTAAAAAATGTCAAAAATGATCAGAAATGAAGGTTTTACACATCATACATCCAAATAGATATCATGAAGAAAATAGGAGTATACAACACATTTGTGTTTTGCTTGTTTGTTTTCTAAACAACATTTTTATTTTGGAACAGTTTTAGATTGACAGAAAAATTGTGAAGCTACAACAAAGAGTCCCCATAAAGTTTACATTCAGTTTCTGTTATTGTTAACCCCTTACTTTATCCTGGTATCTTTGTAACAAACTATGAACCAATATTATTACTAAAGAAAGTTCATACTTTATTCAGATATCCATAGTTTTCACTTTTTTTTTTCTGTTTCAATATCTCATCTATGACACCACATTATATACTGTTGTAATGTGTCCTAAGACTTCTCTTGTTT
This sequence comes from Dugong dugon, assembly GCA_030035585.1. Lineage (NCBI taxonomy): Eukaryota > Metazoa > Chordata > Mammalia > Sirenia > Dugongidae > Dugong > Dugong dugon. The sequence continues at coordinate 46,833,779 of CM057480.1, read as the reverse complement.
GTGACAATTTCTCAGATTGTCATTATTTTTCAGGATCTTGCCAGCAGTAAGAATCCTGGTCAGGCATTATATAGAATGTTGCTCAATTGGGATTTGTCTCACGTTTTTCTTATGGCCTAGGAAATCACTGCACATTCACACAGGCCAGGACATGAAACTTTTAAAGTGAATTATTCCTCCAGAGAAGGAGCTCTGGTGCCACAATGGTTAAGAACTCAGCTGCTAATCAAAAGGTTGGAGCTTCAACTGGAGAAAAGAACTGACTGTCTGCTTCTGTAAAGATTTCAGTCTAGGAAACCCTATGGGGCTGTCCCACTCTGTCCTACAGGGTCTTTATGAGTTGAAAACGACTTGACAACACACAGCAACAACAAAATTACTCCATAAGGAGCCCTAGTGGCACTAGGTTAAGCCCTTGACTGCTAACCAAAAGGTTAGAGGTTCAAATCCACTTTGTTTTAAATTAAATCAATCAATATAATTTGGCATATCAACAGATGAAAGAAAATAAAAATCATATAATCATCTCAAGAAAGTTAGAACAAGCATTTGAAAAATTCAGCATTCATTCATGTTGAAAAAAAAAAAAACTGAATCAAATAGTATTTAAAGGAATTTTCCTCCAACTGGTAAAAGACATTTAAAAAAACCTACAGCTCCCATCATATTTAATGGTGGAAGACTTAATGCTTGAACTTTGAGATTAGGAAGAATGCAAGGATGTCCATTGCTGGCATTCACTGACAACATTATAGTAAAGGTCCTAGCCAGGTCAATAAGGAAGAAATTGTAAAGAGAAAAGTAAGAAGATTGTTTCTATTTGCAAATGATATGATTGCCTAGGTAGAAAATCCCAAGTGATGTACAAAAAAATTCTACTACTGATAAATGAGTGTAACAGGAGACAAGACTGAAGGTCAATATACAAACTTTCTATTGCATTTCTATATACTAGCAATAAACTTTTGGAAAAATTTACAAAAATCAGTAGCATTTACCATAACATCAGACTTAAAATACTTACATACAAGTCTAATTATAGGCAAGATTTGTATGCAGAAAATTTTAGAACTCTGATGCAGAAATTTTTTAAAAACCTAAATAAATGGATCAATATACTGAATTCATAAATCAAAAGACAGTATTGTTAAGATATAAATTTTCCAAAAATTAATCTATATACTCAGTATAATAACAATCAAAATCCAAAAACATTTTTTTCTTTTTCTTTTTTTGGTTAGAAATCCATGAGTTAATTCAAAAATATATAAATTTATCCAAAATTTATACTCATTTATCATTTGTATGGAACAGTAAAGCAAGCAAACAATGTTTAAACAGAAGAACAAATTTGGAGGAAGCATATCATCAGGTTGCAAGAGTTACATTAAAACTACAGTAATCAAGACAGTATATTACAAGGATATAAGATGGGACAAAAAAAGAGAATTCAGAAATAGACTTCCACATGCATGTTCACTTGATTTTTAACAAAGATGTCAAATTAATTCAATGAATAAATAATAGTGTTTTCAAGAAAGGATCTTTGAGAAATGAATATCCATATGGAAAAATATGAACACCCATACATCACTCCATATACAAAAATTAACTTTAAATTGGTCATGGGCATAAATGTAAAACCTAAAACAATAAAACTTCTAAAGTATAGGAAAACATTTATGATTTTGGGTAAGGCAAATATTGTTTAAATATGACAAAAAGAACACAAATTATATATAACATGGATAATGGAAAGGGTTGACAGCCATTGAAACATGCAGGTAGCCCTCAGATTATGAATGAATTTCGTTCCTAAGTCTGTCTTTAAATTGAATTTGTACATAAGTCGAACAGTTAGGTACGGTTCATATCTAATCTCAGTTAGTTAAATGTTTGTCTTAGTATATAGTACATATTGTACCTTTCTGTTATGGATTGAAATGTGTCCTCCAAAAATTTGTGTCAACTTGGCTAGGCCATGATTCTCGGTATTGTGTGATTGTCCACCATTTTGTCATCTGATATGATTTTCCTATGTGCTATGGATCCCACCTCTATGATATTAATGAGCAGGATTAGAGGCAGTTATGTTAATGAGGCAGGACTCAATCTACAAGACTAAATTTTGTCTTAAACCAATCTCTTTTGAGATATAAAAGAGAGAAGTGTGTAGAGAAACATGAGGACCTCATACCACCAAGAAACAAGAGCCAGGAGAATAGTGCATCCTTTGAACCCAGGGTCCCTCCACTGAGAAACTCCTTGAACAGGAAAGATTGATGACTAAGACTTTTCCCCAGAGCCAATAAAGAGAGAAAAACTTCCCCTGGAGCTGATGCCCTGAATTCAGACTTCTAGCCTACTAGACTGTGAGAGAATAAACTTCTGTTTGTTAAAACCATCCACTTGTGGTTTGTTAAAACCATCCACCTGTGGTATTTCTGTTATAGCAGTACTAGATAACTAAAACAATTTCTATGCATAAAAAGCATTAAAGAAACGCTTCTAGATACACTAAAACATCTTTAACATAATAATGCAGTAATAATAGTAATAATAATGTTTTGATGCACGTCTCAAAGTAGCGCCCGTTTCTTATTATGAACCACTGTATGTACCTCAAATTTTTAACATAATAGCTTTTACAGGGATTGGTTCATAACTAGGAGTTGTATGTAAGTCAGATGCTTATAACCCGTGGACTTCCTGTACTTGGTTCCAGGTAGTCTTAGAACAATTAGGAATATTGACCAACTTAATAAGTTGTTAGTATGCATGAAGAAAATTCATATGCAAACACCAAAATAAACCGAATGCATCACTTTCTAAACAGTAGAGTGGGAGAAAGAGAACAAAGAAAACTGGATAATCCAAATGTTGAAAAGAAGAAAAAAGAAGCAATAAATACATAGCTCAATGTATGATGTTGTTGTTGGGTGCTGTTGAGTAGATTTCAATTCACAGCAACCCCATGTGATAGAGTGTATATGCCCCATTGAATTTTCTTTAGTAGAAATAAATCCACAAATATCAACAATTGAAGTTATATGCAGGAAAGTAGAAAGAGGTGTAGTGTATAACAGAAATAAAAGAAATAAATAACCAATAAGTTACAAAATGGTTGAACTTAATTGTCACCACAGTGTATAAAAAATATTACACCCACTAAGTAGAGAATGCATATGCTATACAAATATTTTAGAGTATTTATGGAAAATAATCGTTTCTTTGTTGTGAAGCAAATGTAATCCTTAACAATTATCATAGGATCAGTAGCTTACAGACCTCCTCCTTTGGTAATTCAATAATAAAAAATAACCAAACATCCCAAAGTTGGTGTTTAAAAATGCATTTCTGCATTGTTTATAGTTCAAATATAATTACCTACAAGAAGTATGAAATACGGAGACCTGAATGTCAACACTCAAAAGGCATTACATATATAAATTATACTACACAGCTAAAGGAGTATTTATAGAGACACATGCAGCCTTAGTATCTATGTTAAAAAGACAACAATTACAGGGTTAGCTTCATAAGCCAAGAAGTTAGAAAAGAAAAAATATGTTAATGTAGAAAAAAGGAAATAAAAATTTGAGAGCACATTTATAAATAGAAAATACATGAGTAATAGAGACTGCCAACAAAATCAAAAATAGGGTTCATGAAAATACTAATAAAATATATACATTTCTAGTAAGTTGATGAAGAAGTAGAGAAAGAAGGAATAATAGAGAGAAAGCTGAATAAAAGTTAGATCAACAATACACAATTGACTAGAGATGTTATAAATTTTAAAATAGTAACAGAAATTATTATTAATAATGTTATGCTAATAAATTTGAAGAAAAATAAAATGAATATTTTTCTATGTAATTTAAACTTATCTAGGAGGAAAAAGAATTCAATAAACTGAAAATCAGTATAAGTTAATTTATAATTTAGAAATCCTTCTCTACAAAGCATAGGGCCTAGATAATTTTACATTAATTTGAATTAAGATATCTTGTATATTTCATAAACAATATGGCAATAATTAAAACTGAGTTAACGTTCCTTAACCAATTTTATTATGAAACAAGCATAATTCTAGTAGATAAAAACAAACAAGGATAGTACAAACAATGATGCTATAGGCTAATCTCTTTTATGAATACAGATAAAAAAATATTAAATAAAGTTTTAATAAAGTGAATCCAGCCACTCTTATAAAATACATCCTGACCATGTTGACTGTATTCTAGAAATGTAAAAATTATTTAAATTTAGCTTACACTTTAATAAAACTTTCCATATTAAAAGTTTAAAGAAGAATTTTGATATGACAATGTGAACAAATGCATTTGGGTGGTTTTATAAAGTTCCACAGTATTCAAAATTGATTATGTCCTAGCAAACAAGAGTTGAAGGGAACTTCCTTAAAGAGATAACATTTAGTTATCAAAAATTATACTAGAAGTCATACTTACAAGAAACATTAGAAGATTCACTTTTAAGTTGGGAAAATTACATGGAAAATCCTTTTCATTGTTTGCATTCAGCATTTACCTGGAAGTCTTAGCCAGTGAGGCATAACAAGAATGACTAAAATAAAATGTACTATGATTAAAAATGTGAAATAAAATAATCACTAATGACAGATTGTAGGACATTTTAAATAGAAAATTCAGGAAAATTCACTGACAAATTTCTAGAGTTCTTGGTGTTTGTGAGGGTCTAACTTTTGATCCATAGGGTTTTCACTGGCTAATTTTTGAAAGTAGATTGTTAGGTTTTTCTTCTTGTTGGATAATAAAAAAGCAAGACAGAAAAAGAAGTTATGCTTTCAAACTGTGGTGTTGGCAAAGAATATTGAATATACCATAGACAGGCAAAAGAACCAACAAATTAGTCTTAGAAGAAATGTTGCCCTTGAGTCGATTTCAACTCATGGTGACTCCATGGTGTGTCAGAGTAGAACTGTGCTCCACAGACTTTTCATTGATTGATTTTTCAAAAGCAGATTGTCAAGCCTTTACTCCAGGGTGGCTCCGGTGGGCTTGAATCTCCGACTTTTACCTTAGTAGCTGAGCACATCAACCTTTGCACTACCTAGGGACTACCTTGGAAGAAATACAACCAGAACGTTCCCTAGAAGGGAGAATGCAAAGACTTCAACTTGCTTACTTTGAACAAGTCATCAGGAAAGACAAATCACTAGAAAAGGAGTTTATGTTTAGTAAAAGACAAGGTCAGGGAAAACAATGGACTCAAATATACCAACGATTATGAAGATGATGCAGGACCAGGCAATGTTTTGCTCTCTTATACATAAGATTTCCATGAGTTGGAGATCACTCAAGGGCAACTAATAACTTCTGAGTCAATTGGGAGAGGCAAAAAGGTTGACACAGTCAACATGCCTTTTCTATTACTGGTAAGTATTTATGGTTCAAAAGTGAGAGGCTGGATTCAGCCTGCTCACTTCTTTATTTCACCACTCACTCCTTGTCTAGACGGCTCACATAAGGAAAAGCTTGAGTCCCCTGAATGGATGTACTGGCCCAGGCTGCTATCTTTCACTGGTCTAAAATAAAGAATGAGTCCCTGGGGGGCACAAAGTTAAGTGCTTGACTACTAGTCAAAAGGTTGCTGGTTTGAACCCATCCAGAGATGTCTTGGAAGGTAAGCCTGGAAATCTGCTTCCCAAAGGTCACGACCTTGAAAACTCTATGGAGCAGTTCTACTGTGTACACATGGGATCACTATGGGTCGGAACTGACTGAAAGGGAACCAACAACAAGAAGAACAGGACAGAAAAGAAAGTCAAAGTGCCAAGGGAAAGAGTGACCCTGTGTTTAGGATCTTCAGTAAAGTCTTACCAATGGGATACTGTATTCCAATAGATGTCATCCACTAAAAGGTAATCCTCTCACACCATTAGAAGAAATAAGTGATGGCACAAGAGGCCAGGGGTTTTTAGTAAAATTTTTGTCCAGTGGAAATCAGAAAAATGGAGAAGGATTATCCTTCGCCAAACAAGGACTAATAAAAATTAACTAAAGGTACTGGATAAAAAAATGAAAATAATCATATCCCTACGCCTAAAACAAACTTAAAAGTATAATAAAAATATACCATTTACAAGAACAACCAAAACTAAAAGATACCTAGAAATAAATTTAGAACAAAAGATGTAGAACAACTTTATAGACTAAATGATAAAACTTTATTGAAAGATATGAAAGAAGGCCTAAATAAATGGAGAGCTAGTATGTTCAAGTAGAGCAAGTCTCAGCATCATAAAGGTGGAAATTCTGTCCAAATAAAATTATAAATTGAAGGCAAATCCAGTAAGAATCCCATCAAGGTTTTTCATACAACTTGAAAATTCAAGCTCGATAAGCAATGAGCTCAAGAGAGAATAATTCATGTCTCTAGTCAAAGAAATGTAGATTGAAATAAAAATGAGATGTGTTTCCATATTGGTCAAATACATAAACATTAAAATGTCTGAAACCAAGTGCTGCTGTTCATGTCAAAAAACGAGATTTTTAGACATTGTTGGGGGTGTGTATATTTTTAGAATCACTTTAGAGAATAATTTGATAATAACTACTAATATAAAAAATATTAATCCATCTTAGGCCCCAGCACCCCAGCATTGGAAAATATTGCCTTGGTGATAGAAACTATGTCAGAGATAGCATGATAGAATTTTGCAAGACCAATAACTCACTCATTGCAAATATCTTTTTTCAACAATGTAAATGGTGACTATATACATGGACCTCACTGGGTGCAATACACAGGAATCAAATCGACTACATTTGTGGAAAGAGATGACGAAAAAGCTCAACATCATCAGTCAGAACAAGGCCAGGGACCAACTGCGGAAAAGACCATCAAATGTTCATATGCAAGTTCAAGGAGAAGCTGGAGAAAATTAGAACAAGTCCATAAGAGCCAAAGTACAACCTTCAGTAAATCCCATCTGAATTTAGAGACAATCTCAAGAATAGATTTGACACGCTGAACACTAATGACCAAAGACCAGACGAGCTGTGGCATGACATCGAGGACATCATACAGTATGAAGAAGCAAGAGGCACTCAAAAGACAGGAAATAAAGAAAAGACCGAAATGGATGTCAAAAAAAAAAACAAAACAAAAAAACTCTGAAACTTGCTCTTGAATGTCGAGTAGCTAAAGCAAAAGGAAGAAATTACGAAGTAAAAGAGTTGAACAGGAGATTTCAAAGGATGACTCGAGAAGACAAAGTAAAGTATTATAATGAAATGTGGAAAAACGTGAAGTTAGAAAACCAAAAAGGAAGAACACGACCGGCATTTCTCAAACTGAAAGAACTAAAGAAAAAATTCAAGCCTCAAGTTGCAATATAGAAGGATTCTACGTGAAAAATATTAAATGTCTCAGGAAGCATCAAAAGAAGATGGAAGGAATACACAGTCAGTGTACCAAAAAGAATTGGTCAATGTTCCACCATTCCAGGAGGTAGCATATGATCAGGAACCAATGGTACTGGAGGAAGAGATCCGAACTGCACTGAATGCATTGTCTAAAAGCAAGGCTCCAGGAATTGATGGAATACCAACAGCAATATTTCAACAAACAGAGTGCAGTGCTGGAAGAACTCAATTGTCTATGCCAAGAAATTTGAAGACAGCTACCTAGCCAACTGACTAGAAGAGATTCATATTTATGCCTATTCTAAAGAAAGGTGATCCATTCAAATGTGGAAATTATCGAACAGTATCATTAACATCACACACAAGTAAAATTTTGCTGAAGAGCATTCGAAAGCAGTTGCAGCTGTACATCAAAAAAGGAACTGCCAAAAATTCAAGCTGGATTCAGAAGAGGACATGGAATGAGGGATATCATTGCTAATGTCAGATGAATCTTGGATGAAAGTAGAGAATACCAGAAAGATGTTTACCTGTGTTTTATTGACTATGCAAAGGCATTCAACTCTGTGGATCATAAAAAATTATGAATACCATTGTGAAGAATGGGAATTCAAGAACACTTAACTATGCTCATTAGGAACTTGTACATGGATCAAGAGGCAGTTGTTCTAACAGAATAAGGGGATACTGTGTGGCTTAAAGTCAGGAGAGGTGTGCTTCAGGGTTATATCCTTTCAGCATACTTATTCAATCTGTATGCTGAGCAAATAATCCAAGAAGTGAGACTATATGAAAAAGAACACAGCATCAGGATTGAAGGAAGACTCATTAACAACCCGCAATAGGCAAATGACAAAACCTTGCTTGCTGAAAGTGAAGAGGACTTGAAATACTTGCTGATCAAGATCAAAGACTGCACCCTTCAGTATGGCTTACACTTCAACATAAAGAAAACAAAAATTCTCAAAACTAGACCAATGAGCAACATCATGATAAATGGAGAAAATATTGAAGTTGTCAAGGATTTCATTTTACTTGGATCCACAATCAACGCCCATGGAAGCAGTAGCCAAGAACTCAATGAACATATGCATTTGGAAAATCTGCTGCAAAAGAACTCTTTGAAGTGTTAAAAAGCAAAGATGTCACCTTGAAGACTAAGGTGTGCCTAACCCAAGACATGGTGTTTTCAATCACCTCATATGCATGTGAAAGCTGGACAATGAATAAGGAAGACTGAAGAAAAATTAATGCTTTGAATTATGGTGTTGGCGAAGAATATTGAATTACCATCAGTTTCCAGAAGAACGAACAGATCTGTCTTGGAAGAAGTACAGCCAAATGCTCCTTAGAAGCAAGATAGTGAAACTTTGTCTCACATACTTTGGACATGTTATCAGGAGGGTTCAGTCCCTGAAGAAGGACATCATGCTTGGTAAAGCATAGGGTCAGTGAAACAGAGGAAGACGCTCAACAAGATGGATTGGCCCAGTGGCTGCAACAATGGGCTCAAACATAGCAACGATTGTGAAGATGGAGCAGGACCAGGCAGTGTTTTGCTCTGTTGGACATAGGGTTGCTATGATTTGAAACCGACTCAATGGTACTTAACAACAACACAACAGACTCCAGCAATTTTAATTTTCGGTGTCTACTCTAAATAAATATGCTTATATGTCCACAAGGAAACCGAGTGAGGATGAAAATTGCATCACTATTTGTAATGATGAAAACCACCCAACTCTTCTCCAATAAGAGGATACAAAATTACTTTGCTTTTTCATACAAAAGAACAATAATGAGTAGCTAAAATAAACTCTGTACATGTTTAAATATGTATATATCCCAGAACCATAATTTCACATGAAAATATTAATTAGTAAATAATATACACTGTGTGATATGATTTATGTTTGTTTAATAAACATAAACTGTTTCATTAACAATACTGCCAAATGAGGTGAATATGTATGTATATCAGTATGACGCATATCAGTGGTAGGATATTATTAATCATTCCTGGGAAGGGATGAGGGTAAAGGAATGGGTAGCCTTTATCAAAATCTCTAACACTAAATTTCTTTTTAAAAGATATATGAAGCAAAATTTTCTAAATTTTCACCATAAATACATGGGTTTCATATTACTTTATCTACATTTTTATATTTAAAATGTGTTTAATCAAAAATATAAAAAGTTCAAGAGTTCTGGCAAAATGGCACTGTAGGCAGAAGCACCACGCCGTCCCTCCACAGCAAAGATCTGAAAAACTAAGCCAAACAGAGAATACAACAATTCTGAAACCCTAAAACATCAAATGAAGAGATAAAGAACTCAGCCAAGCACCAAATGGAGTGAGAATACTGACAGAGAACGGAGATCAAGGAGAGATTCATGCAGTGGTACCCTACCAGCTAACACAGCACGGATCCACCATCTTGGACTCCTATTGGAGACCAGCAAACAGGGGTACAAGAAAGCAGCCTCATGGAGCATCTAGTGGGAGACAAAACAGCCGGTAATTTGTGGTGTGCGCTTTCCTACCCCCCACCCCTCTTGGCCCTGGCTCCGCCTCCTCTGCTTCCCGGGGCCACAGTCTCTTGACTGGGAAGTGCCGGCTTCTTGGATTCCACACACCCAAGTGGGCGGCTCTCTGGGTGCCATTTGTTGGCTGCTAGTGTTGCTTTTTTTTTCTGCTTCTTTTGATTTCTCACTTGCCTCTCGCTACTTCCCCCTCCTTTCACTCAAGTGCCTGGCTCTGTGCGCCATCTTTGCTTCTTCCTGAGGGGCTCCAGAGGACTGGCAATTTGTGATATATGCTTTCCCACTCTCCACCTTTCTTCACCCACACTCAGCCTCCTCTGCTTCCCGCGGACACAGTCTCTTGTCCAGAAACACCAGCCTGCACTGGCTGGATCTCTTAGTGCCATTTGTTGGCTGCTGGTGTTGCTTCTTCTTCTTTTTTTCTGCTTCTTTTGATTTCTTGCTTGCCTCTCGCCACCTCCACCTCCTTTCACTTGAGTGCATGGCTCTGTGCACCATCTTTGCTTTTTCCGGAAGGGCTGCGGAGCTCCATTCGAGCGTGGAGCTGCTTCCCGGTCTGGGCTACCACTCTAGCAGGATCCCGGGGCTTTTGTTCGTTTGTTTGTTTTGAATTATTTGTTTGTTATCTTTTCCTTTTCTTGAGTTAGGAGCCCTTTTTGGCCAGGCAGAGCTGCATGGCAAGGAACTCTCCTTCGGCTTCCACAGACGTGTGGAGGGATCCCTGAGGACATTTCTTTTATCGTTGTTTTTTTTTTTTTCTGTTTTTTTGGGGGGCCTTTCTTGTTCTTTTTTTTTTTATTTGTTTTGTTTTCTTTTCCCTCTTTTTCCCTTTTTTTCTTTCTTCATTGCTCACTTTCTTGTCTCTCTATATCTTCCTTCTCTTTCTGATCCCTGAATATCAGGCATTGTATGCCTCAGCACCTTCTGGCCAGGCTGTGCTGCAACACCTGAGAGCGACTTCCCCAGACCTCATAGCTGCATCAGTGGGATCCCTGGGAACTTTGCGGTTCTTTAACCTTTCTGATTTTTATTTGTTCATTCTTTTCTTTTCTTCATTTTCCCCTTTCTCCATTTCATAGTCTCTCATCTCTCCATTCCAAGGGCAAGCTCCCCTAGCATTCTTTTTTGTTTGTTTGTATGTTTTTTGGCTCCAGTTCCTCTCTCCTCTCTCCCGTATCCATCTTAGCTCCACACATAACCATCTCCCCGCTGCATCCTGCCTACCTGCACCATGTGCTTAACATCAGACCATGAAGAAGCACAGGCACGGCCTACTGGAACCTGCCCTGAACTGATTATTGACCCACCTGGGTGGCTGTAGTAAGTGCCACAAACAACCTGTCCCAGTGACTCCTCTTCAGCTAGACCTGCCCTGCTGTACCATATCTGAGTGACTGAACCTTCCAGTTGGAGAAGGAGGTGAAAAGTACTGAGCGCACATATGAGCAAACAACAAAGAGCACACAGTCCACCTGCTCAGACATAGTAAAATTTTTTCTTTTTAAAAAAAGGGATGAAACAAACAAATCTACAATAAATAAACGAGAGAAATAACTACCGAATGCCCAGAAAACAGCAAACAATATCAAAACATTTACAAAAACAGGACAGGATGGTTCCAGTAGGCATCCAAAATAAAACACCAGATGACTCTCCTCTGGAAGAAAATGCACTAGAACTACCTAATAGGGAATTCAAATCTCTAATACTCGGAATTTTCCAAGAACTGAGGCAAAAAGCTGACAAACATGAGGAAAAAATAGACAAATTCATGGAAAATACAGACAAAAAATTGGAAGAATTCAGGAAGATGATGCAGGAACAAAATGCCAAAATAAATTCACAACTAGAAATTATACAAAAACAACAATTAGAAATCCAAAAGATAAACAACAAGATTTCAGAACTGGATAATGTCATAGAAGGGCTGAGAAGCAGATTTGAAACCATGGAAGACAGGATCAGTGGAACTGAAGACAAACACTTGATTACAATTCTGTTTCAGGAAAACTCAGAAAAAAGGACAAAGAAAAATGAAGAGAACCTGAGAGTTATGTGGGACACAATTAAAAGCAAAAATTTATGAGTGATTGGCATTCCAGAACAGGGGAAGAAAACTGAAAACACAGAGAGGATCATTGAGGAAATGCTGACAGAAAACTTTCCCAATATTATGAAAGATGAAAAGCTGGCCATCCAAGAAGCTCAATGAACCCCGTATAGAGGAGACCTCAAAAGAAAATCACCAAGACATATCATATTCACACTGGCCAAAACCAAAGACAAAGAATCCCGAGAGCAGCTCGTGAAAAACAAGAAGTTACATACACAGGAGAAACAATAAGACTAAGCTCAGATTATTCGGCAGAAACCATGCAGGCAAGAAGGCAATGGTATGACATATATAAAACCTTGAAAGAAAAAATGTCAACCAAGAATAAAATATCCTGCAAAATTCTCATTCAAATTTGATGGTGAAATTAGGTCATTTCCACATAAACAGAATCTAAAGGAATATGTAAAAGTCAAACCAAAATTACAAGAATTATTAAAGGGAGTTCTTCGATCTGAGGAAGAACAGCTTCAGCCCAGGGGCAGAACCTAGGACACAGGATTGCACGAGCCAGATACCAATCTAGGAAATAAACTCCTGAGGACTATCCAAAACCAAAAGAAATACAACAGAGAATCAGAGCAGTCAATCAATAGATGACAACAACATCAAAACAATGAAAGAGGGAATAACAGCATAGGTATAGAACCTTCTAATGGTGAGGAAGGCAAGGAGATACCAAGTAATGGTAGATTGCTTCAAACTTAGAAAGATAAGGGTAAAATTCATGGTAACCACAAAGAAATATAAGAAACCAACTCATAAAAATAAAGATGAAAAACATGAAGTCTCAGCAAAAACAAAACTTACAGAAACAAAAGAAATGAAAAAAAAAATCTACAAACAAAACTAACTCAGCACAAGAGACTAAGAAGAACAAAGAAAACTTCTGCACCACAAAAAAAAGCACTACAAAATGATGGCAACAAACTCACATCTATCAATAATTATACTGAACGTAAATGGACTCAATACACCCATAAAGAGATGGACAGTGACAGAATGGATAAGAAAACAGGATCCATCAGCATGCTGTCAACAAGAGACACACCTCAGAAACAAACATGTGAATTTATTAAAAGTCAAAGGTTGAAAAAAAATATATCAAGCAAACAACTACCAAAAAAGAGCAGGAATGGCAATTCTAATCTCTGATAAAATAGACTTTAAAACCAAATCTACCATAAAAGACAAAGAAGGACACTATATAATGATGAAGGGGATGATCCATCATGAAGACATAACCATAATAAACATCTACGCACCCAATGACAAGGCTCCAAAATACATAAAACAAACTTCAACACACCACTCTCAGTAAAGGACAAAACAACTAAGAAGAAACACAGCAAAGATACAGAAGACCTAAAGGGCACAATCAGCCAACTTGATCTCATAGAGATATATAGAACATTCCATCCAACCACTGCAAAGTACACATTCTTTTCCAATGCACATGGAACGTTCTCCAGAATAGACCACATCTTAGGACACAGAGCAATCCTCAGCAAGACCCAAAACGTTGAGATAATTTAAAGTATCTTCTTTGACCACAATGCCATCAAGGCAGAAATTAACAATAGAAAGAGCAAGGAAAAAAAAATCAACTACATGGAAACTGAATAATACCCTGGTTACACATCACTGGGTAATAGAAGAAATCAGAGATGGAATCAAAAAATTCCTAGAATCAAATAAGAATGAAAACACATCATACCAAAACCTTTGGGACACAAGAAAGGCAGTCCTCAGAGGACAATTTATAGCAATAGATGCACATATCAAAAAAGAAGAAAGGGACAAAATCAAAACATTAACTACAGAACTCAAACAAATAGAAAGAGAACAACAAAAAAAGCCCACAACCACCAGAAGAAAGGAAATAGTAAAGATCAGAGCAGAAATAAATGAAATAGAGAACAGAAAAACAATAGAAAGAATCAACAAAACCAAAAGTTGGTTCTTTGAAAGAATCAACAAAATCGACAAACCACTGGCCAGACTGACAAAAGAAAAACAGGAGAGGACACAAATAACTCAAATAAGAAATGAAATGGGGAACATTACAACAGACCCAACTGAAATAAAAAGGATTATAACAGAATATTATGAAAAACTATACTCCAACAAATTTGAAAACCTAGAGGAAACGGATAAATTTCTAGAAACACACGGCCTACCCGAACTACAACAAAGTGATGCTGAAAATCTGAAGAGACCCATAACAAGAGAAGAGATTGAAAAGGTAATAAAAAAAACTCCCAACCAAAAAAAGCCCTGGCCCAGATGGCTTCACTGGAGAATTCTACAAAACATTGACAGAAGAGCTTGTACCAGTACTACTCAAGCTATTTCAGAGCATAGAAGAGGAAGCAACATTTCCAAATTCATTCTATGAAGCCACCATAACAGTGATACCAAAACTGGGCAAAGATGTCACAAAAAAAGAAAATTAAAGACCAATATCTCTCATAAATATAGATGCAAAAATTCTGAACAAAATTCTAGCCAATAGAGTTCAGCATCATATCAAAAAAATAATACACCAAGACCAAGCAGGATTTATAACAGGTATGCAAGGGTGGTTTAACATTAGAAAATCAATCAGGGTAATCCACCACATAAATAAAAGGAAAGAAAAGTATCACATGATCATCTCAATTGATGCAGAAAAGGCATTTGACAAAGTCCAACACACATTCCTGATAAACACTCTCAAGAAAATAGGTATAGAAGGGAAGTTTCTCAACATAATAAAGGGCATCTTTGCAAAACCAACAGCCAACATCATTCTTAATGGAGAGAGGCTGAAAACATCCCCCTTGAAAACAGGAACAAGACAAGGATGCCATTTATCACCACTCCTATTTAACATTGTGCTGGAAGTTCTAGCTAGAGCAATAAGGCAAGAAAAAGAAATAAAGGGCATCCAAATTGGTAATGAAGAAGTTAAACTCTCCCTGTTTGCAGATGATATGATACTATACATAGAAAACCCTAAAGACTCCACGAGAAATCTACTGGAACTAATAGAAAGATTCAGCAGAGTAGCAGGATACAAGATAAACATTCAAAAATCTGTTGGATTCCTATCCACGAGTAAGGAGAACGATGAAAAGGAAATCAGGAAAACAATACCATTTTCAATAACCCCTAAAAAGTTAAAATACTTAGGAATCAATCTGACCAGGGATGTAAAAGACCTATACAAATAAAACTATAAAACACTACTGTATGAAACCCAAATGGATCTACATAAATGGAAAAACATACCATGCTTATGGATAGGCAGATTCAACATTGTGAAAATGGCAATTCTACCCAAAGCAATTTACAAATACAATGCAATCCCGACACAAATACCAACAACATTCTTCAAAGAGATGGAAAAACTAATTATTAACTTTATATTGAAAGGGAAGAAGCCCTGAATAAGTAAAGCACTACTGCAGAAGAAGAATAACGTTGGAGGACTCACACTACCTGACTTCAGAACCTATTATACAGCTACAGTAGTCAAAACAGCCTGGTACTGTTACAACGACAGATACGTTGACCAATGGAACAGAATTGAGAACCCAGATGTTAATCCATCCACCTACGGTCACCTGATCTTCAACAAGGGCCCAAAGTCCATCAAATGAGGAAAAGACAGTCTTTTTAATAAATCATGCTGGCAAAACTGAATATCCATCTGAAAAAAAATGAAACAGGACCCATACCTCACACTGTATACAAAAACTGCTTCAAAATGGATCAAAGATCTGAATATAAAGCCTAAAACTATAAAGTTCATAGAAGAAAAAATAGGATGAACAGTTCAGGCCTTAATATATGGCATTAACAGGATACAAACCATAACCATCAATGCACAAAACCCAACAGATAAGCTAGATAACTTGGATCTTCTAAAAATCAAACACCTATGCTCTTCAAAACACTTCACCAAAAGAGTAAAAAGAGAACCTACAGAATGGGAAAAAATTTTTGGAGAGTACAAGTCAGACAGAGGTCTAATCTCCATAATCTACAGGAAAATCCAACACCTCTACAACAAAAAGACAAATAATCCTATGAAAAAATGGGCAAAGAAAATGAACAGACACTTCACCAAAGAAGACATTTAAATGGCCAAGAGACACATGGGGAAATGCTCACGATCACTAGCCATTAGAGAAATGCAAATTAAAACCACATTGACATACCATCTCACCCCGGCATTACTGGCATGAATCAAAAACACTGGAAATAACAAATGTTGGAGGGTCTGCAAAGAGATGGGAACTTTTCTGCACTGCTGGTGGGAATGCAAAATGATACAACCGTTTTGGAAAATGATATGGCGCTTCCTCAGAAAGCTAGAAATAGACATACCATTCGATCCAGCAATCCCACTCCTAGGAATATAAACTAGAGAAATAAGAGTCGTCACTGAAATAGACATATGCACACGTATGTTCATGGCAGCATTGTTCACAATAGCAATACGATGGAAACAACCTAGATGCCCATCAACAGATGAGTGGTAAAACAAAGTATGGTACATACACACAATGGAGTACTATGCAACGAGAAAGAACAACAATGAATCTGTGAAGCATCTCATAACATGGATGAAACTGGAGGACATTATGCTGAGTGAAATAAGGACAAACATTGTATGAGACCTCTATTGAAAAAGTTCACACACAAAATGTAAGAATCTTTGTTAGTTACCAGGGATGGGAGGGGTGGGTGGGGAATACTACATAGGCAAGAGATAAGTGGTATCTTGGGTGAAGGGTGAGACAGTACATAATAGAGGGGAAACTAGCACAACCTGTACAAGGAAAGGTCATGGAAACCCCATAGACACATCCAAACTCCCTGAGGGACTGAACTGCTGGGCGGAGGGCTCTGGGGACCATGGTCTCGGGGAACATCTAGCTCAGTTGGGATGACACAGCTTATAAAGACAGTGTTCTACATTCTACCTTGGTGAGTAGTGTCTGGGGTCTTAAAAGCCTGTGAGCGGCCATCTAAGACACTCCACTGGTGTCATCCCTTCGGGAGCAAGGGAGAATATAGAGAACAGGATACAAGGAAAAGATTCGCCCGAAGGACTAATTGTCCACAGCTACCAAGGCCTCAACCGGACTGAGTCCAGTACAGCTAGATGGTGCCCGGCTACCACCACTGACTGCTCTGATCAGGATCCCAACAGAGGGTTCTGGATAGAGTTGGAGAAGGATATACAGCATAATTCTAACTCACAAAAAAAAAAAAGACCAGATTTACTGGCCTAAAGGAGACTGGAGAAACCTCGAGAGTATGGCCCCCAGACACCCTTTTTACTCAGTGGTGAAGTTACCTCCGAAGTTCACTGTTCAGCGTGGGAGTGGACAGCCCTGTAAAACCAAATGAGACTAAAGAGGTACAGGAGTCCAGTGACAAGAGCCAGAAGGCAGAAGGGGACAAGGAAGCTGGTGATAGGGAACACAAAGTTGAGTAAGGTTATTGTTGATGTGTTGTGAGATAGTTAACCATTGTCATAGGGGAACATTTGTAGTAACTGTTAAATGAGAAACTGTTTTGTTCTGTAAGCCTTCATCTTAAGTGAGAATAACAGCACAATTGGAAGAGAGTAGTCAATGTCACTGAACTGTGTATGTAGAAAATTTTGAAACGGTGTATCTTTGGCTATGTGTATTTTCACCAAAAAAAAAAAAAAAAAATAGGTTGAGAATTTAGAGGGTTAATATCTTGTGGGGTTGTTAACCAATGTCATAAAACAACATGTGTACTACTGTTTCATGAGAAACTATTTGTTCTTTAAGTCTTCACCTGAAGTACAATAAAATAAAAAAATATATATGTATATAAAAAGTTCACTGTGAGAAAAATAAAATATTTAATTCAAAGTATTAAAAATATATTGAAAAATGGGACTAATTAGGCATATCCTCTTTTATAAACTTACAGAGAAGGATTTATGCTATATTAAAACCACTAGAAAAAAATAATACAGAAATATTTTTTCCCTATCTAATAATGATATTTTTTGTTGTTGGAGAAACAAATAAACAACATATCACAGTTTAAAAAAAAACCAAAAAACAAAAAAACAATGAGCCAACTCAATTCACGGAGATGGGATGAGGAGTAAATAGTAATAAACTCCCCCCTTCATTTTTTTTGTTTGTTTGTTTGTTTGAGATCTTAAGTATCAGAAACGACATTGTGCCCCTTTTGGAACTTACATATTCAAGCTGAGAAGTATGCTCTTACAAAATAACTGAAGACATTGCAAATAATCTCTTTAATAGCAAATCGTTCACTTGTTAACAGTAACCCTATGCCAAACCAAATTTTATCACTTATCAATGAGAAAATTAGAAATTTATGATAGACTTTTTATTATAAATTTTATCTAATGCTACAGTTAATATTCAGTGTATAAAGGAAAAATATATAATAATAGAAATTTTAGAATGACCTGCTATACTAATGCAAGTTGCTGTATATTAAAATAACTATTAACTACAAATAAGCATTTCATGTTTTTTCTCAACTAGGAACAGAAATGAAGAACAAATAAGTTTAACTGTATTTAAAATAAATATGTGCCCCCAACTTTCTAGAGTTTATCTGAAATACTTGTGGGATGCCAACACTAGCTAAGTATTTGATTTTAATTTGTATAACACGCCCAGTTTTTTTTATAATACTTTTCTTACATTAATGCTGATGTTGTTCAAAATGGCATTTTGAAATATTCCAAACAAATAATAGTATTGCAATTTTACAGATAATATAACCAAGGCCCAAAGAAATACTTGGCTAAAGTGGTAGTTAAAGAGTGGCAGTTTCTGATTCTGAGTGCATCCCAAGTTACTTGTCTTCTAGTTACCTTTCACCTATATTAGCTTTTTTAAAATACATGCATGCAACTGTTCCAGAATTTTTTTTTAGCAACCTTTGTCATTTGGTAAAAAGTCCATGCAGACTAAGGTGAATTCTATATGCATTTCTCTTGGCCATGTAAGTGTATTTTATGAAGCCATGAAGGAATCACACAACTACAAGTTAGTAACAACATAGACATACAATAAAATTTTGAAAAAAAAAAAAAAAAAAGAAACAATGAAATTGAAAAAAAAAAAAAAAGGTTTGCACTCAGATGGTAATCTAAAGGTTGGCAGTTCAAACTCACCCAGTGGCACCACAAAAGAAAGACTTAGAGATCTGTTTCTATAAAGATTACAACCGATAAAAACCTAGGGAGCAGTTCTGATCTGTAACACATGGAGTCGCCATGAGTAGAAATCAACTTGATGGCAACATGATTTTTTTAATACCTATATATCTATATCTGTGTCTGTATCTATGTCTATACTTATTGCTGTCAAGTTGATTCTGACTCAGAGTGACACTATAGGACAGAGTAGATCTGCCCCCTTAGGGTTTCCAAGGCTGTAATCATTAAGGAAGCAGAATGCCACATTTTCTCTCGTGGAACGACTAGTGGGTTCAAATTGCCTACCTTTTGGTTAGTGGCTGAGTGCTTAACCACTGCAGAACCAGGGATCATTTCTATAACTGTATCTACACCTACATCTTATCTATATCTATATTATATGCCTGTTAGTAATCTGCAGCTGAAGCAAAAAGCAGAGGATCAAATCAGATGGTAACAAAAAATTTGTATCAAATCACATTGATTGAGGGTAGGGTTGTGAAACCAATTATTTTAAGCACTGTCAATACGTTGTACACCTGTAAAAAGGTGACTTGGCAAAAGTTGTGTGATAGTCATATTTTCAACGATGAAAAAAAAAAAAAAGAGTAGTTACTGAGGCTCCTAATATACAACCAAACATCTCATGAGATTTAGTTCCTTGGTTTGGAGGTTCAGGTCATGGTTTCATGAGACATCCCTGTTAATTGACCTAATAACTTGTTTAGTGTTTCTGTTCTACCTCCTAGGTTCTTGCATATTTTCTGGTGTGTTAAAACCTTTAAAGTGGCCATCCCAGGCAAAACAATTGGTTTCTATTCACCTGGAGCAACAGAGTAAGGAATAGGAGGAAGAAATGGAATGTGTCGCTAATTGCCTGTATAAACAACTGCCTCTTTTGCCATGAGACCAGAAGAACTGGATGGCTTGGCTACCGTTACTTAACATTTTGATCAAAGATTCTATAAAAGAATCTTTATCAAAAGGGGGAAATGCAGAACAGAATTTCAAATTCTCATGGAATCCAGCCTTTATGGAGCCATGGAGGCTGAATGATCCTTAAAACTATTGCCCTGAGATAATCTTTAAACCTTAAACCAAAAATATTCCATTAAGTCTTCTCAAAACCAAACAATAGTTTAACTTAACTAGTAAAAATTGTCTGCCTTGCGCATTATACTCTTTTAAGAACTACCTATATGGGATCAAATTGACAACAGCAACTCAAAAGATTAGATAGGAACCTTAGAAGGCAGCGAGTTTATGTTAATGGAGGAGGAACAACTACATAAAGGAGGGTGAGAATGTTGCACAATTTAAAGAATGCAATCAATGTCATTGAATGGTACATGTAGAAATTGTTGAATTGGTGTGTTTTGCTGTGTATATTCTCAATGACAACAACAAAATAAACAAAATTTTAAAAAGTCAACGAATGGATGGCTAATGAAATTGCACTTAAGCTGTAAAGTAATTTTACATAAAATATTTGCTTCTGAATTTTCTACTTGTGTCTTAACAAGGTCACAGGCTTTTCAAGTCTTAGCTAAGTCCAATGGCCTCACTTAGCCTTTTAATTAGTGCATTCCATAGTCTTTTCATTCTTGCATCTTCACCTGTTTTCCTACCTACTTCTTGTCCTTTATTTAATAATTGAGAAGTTACACAGTATGCCATGCTCAGGTATTCAGGTATGAGAGATTCAAAATCAATGTCATGGTCCCTAAAATATCTGTACTTTTTAATTCTAATTCAATGCCTTAAAACTAGAACTTTCTAATTAATATTACTAAGAATATTCAGTTCTATATGAGAAATAGCCTAAATAGGACTCATTTACTTTGCTTCTGGAGTCTCTGGGTGACACAAACGGTTAAGCACTTGACTACTAACTGAAAGACTGGTAGTTCAAATATGCCCAGAGTTACCTTGGAAGAAAATCCTGTGATCTGCTTCCAAAAGGTCATAGCCTTGAAAACTCTATGGAACACAGTTCTACTCTGCACATATGGAGTACCCATGAGTCAGAATCCTCTCATCTGCAACTGGAAAACTCCCATCTCTATTCAGACTCTTTCTAATTTGTTATTCTTTAGGGTTTGTTTTTGTTTCAAGCCTTTTACTTTTCTTTGGCCTTTTGGAATTCCACTTGTCTTATATTACCCTCAATGCTCTATAGGAATTAAAGAGTACTTACCCTTTGGCTCATTAGGTAACTTCACGCCAACTACTTCAGGTAACTATTTACCTACCTTGAGTCTCCCCTGGAACCAGCCCGCCAGGCTGGTAAAAGGACTGGGCTACTGTCAGCACTTTGTAAGGTGGGGATGTGGGGAATCACTTACTTGCTGCCCTGTACCCAAATACCTATTATCCAAGACAGAAAATTACAGAGTCTAGAGGAGATACAAAATATCTTAATAGTTTGAGACAGGAGAAATTACTATACCATATGCTGGAAGGATTAAGGATTCCTTTAGGAAGACGATTTGAGCTGCATTCTGAAATAAATATTCATAGTGATAATAATTTTCCATTTAAACAAGTTAGTCAGTGATGTACAGCTACATTCCTATGAAATATTTCAGGTTAAAATTCCAGTTTGCACCAAACTGATAATTGATATTTTGGAGGCATTTTGTGCCCACTCCAATTATGACAGGTAATGATATTTCATATTTTATACTTTGGTATTTAATATAAATATACTATGTCCTAGAAAATTGTTCCATTTGGCATAGCATATTTAATTTCCTAATATAAAAAAATCTCATTATGAAAGGCAGACTGGAAAAATGGGATTCCCCATACATATTATAACAGACTCTGCTCTCGTCTAAAATTTATACCAACTCAGTTGGTGGAAATAAATATACTAATATTAATGATCTAAAAATATTCTTTAAATTGGAGTTGATATTAGTAAAGAAACAAAAAAGTTAAAAAATTTGTAAAAAATAGTGATTGGTAATACCATATGTAAAGTAGGATGTTGATTATAGTAGAGACTGTTGTTGTTAGGTGCTGTCCAATGGTTCCGACTCATATGACCCTATGTACAACAGAACAAAACAACTGCGCTGTCCTGATGCATCCTCACATTCGTTGTTATGTTTGAGCCCATTGTTACATCCACCGTGTCAGTCCATCTTGTTGAGCATCTTCCTCTCTGTCCCTGACCCTCTACTTTACCAAGCACGATGTTCTTCTCCAGGAACTGGTCCCTCCTAATAACATGTCCGAAGTATGTGAGATGAAGTCTCACCATCCTTGTTTATAAGGAGCATTCTGGCTGTACTTCTTCCAAGACAGATTTGTTCATTCTTCTGGCAGTCCATGATATATTCAATATTCTTTGCCTACACCATAATTCAAAGGCAGCAATTCTTTAGCCTTCCTTATTCACTGTTCAGCATTCACATGCATATGAGGTGATTGAAAATACCATAGTTTGGGTCAGGTGTGCACCTTAGTCCTCAAAGTGACATTTTTTCTTTTCAACACTTTAAAGAGGTCTTTTGCAGAAGATTTTCCCAATGCACTATGTCCTTTGATTTCTTGACTGCTGCTTCCATGGGCATTGCTTGTGGACCCAAGTAAAATGAAATCCCAGAAAGCGTCAATCTTTTCTCCATTTATTGTGATGTTTCGCTCCAGTTGTGAGGAATTTTGCTTTCCATGTTGAGGTGTAATCCGTACTGAAGGCTGTAGTGTTTGATCTTCATCAGTAAGTGCTTCAAGTCCTCTGCTTTCAGCAAGCAAGGTTGTGTCATCTGCCTATTGCAGATAGTTAATAAGTCTTCCAACAAACCTGATGCCAAGTTTTTCCTCTTATAGTCCAGACTCTCAGAATACTTGCTCAGCATACAGACTGAATAAGTATGTAAAAGGATACAGCCGTGACACACACATTTCTTGATTTTAAACTACACAGTATTCCCTCTCTGTCTATGTACAGGATCTGAATGAACACAATTAAGTGTTCTGGAATTCCAATTCTTTGCAGTGTTATGCATAATTTGTTATCATCCATAGAGTTGAATACCTTTGCATAGTCACTAAAACACAGGTAAACATCTTTCTGGTATTCTCTGCTTTCAGCCAAGATCCACCTGACATCAGCAATGATATCCCTCATTCTATGTCTTCTATTGAATCCAGCTTGAGTTTCTGGCAGCTCCTTGTTGACATACTACTGCAACAGTTTTTGAATTATCTTCAGCAAAATTTTACTTGCGTGTAATATTAATGATATTGTTCGACAATTTCCACATTCTGTTGAATCTTCTTTCTTCAGAATGGGCACATATATGGATCTCTTCCAGTCATTTGGCCAGGTAGCTGTCTTCCAAATTTCTTGGTAAAGACTACAATAATTTCAATCTCTAATTTTTTTAATGTAGGTGAAATTCATGTGGCTAGCAAGCTATTTTCTTGAATAAACATTTTTAGATCTGAAAGGAACTTTAGAAACTGTCTACTCAAATTCTTTAAGTTGAGAAAACTGATTTTACCAAGGATATATGACTAAATAACAGCAAAAATAGAAATATAAGCTATACCTCCTTTATCCCAAGAAAATATTCATGTCACTATTTTTTTTTTAAATAATGAAATTATGCTTAATTTGATTTAAATTCTGAGAAGATGAATTACTATGAAGAACTCAGGGTATTACTTCAGAGGTGAAGTTCAGGTTTACAGTTCCATCCTCTAAGACAGTTTCATTCTTTAAAATATTACAACTAATGAAAATAATTTTAATGAGACTTACCTTTATTTAAAGAGTGCCAATTTAGCCATGTTTATAATACAGAGGTGACCTGCTGTCTTCAATGATTAAAACTTTGCTTTAAACCTGGAAAAAAAAAATGCACTCACTGCTTTCCACTTGAAATCACACTTTCAGTATTATAACTGGCAACTTAAGCAGTAACGACGTTCATAAAATGATTGTACCTAGAATGGAAAAAAAATCAGAAGAAAGAAGGGATCAAATGGTTAAACAAATTACTTTGATAACAATTTAAAAAACAGAAGAGAGAAGCAACAAGTACTGTAGCCTAATCTCTACATGAAATGAGCCAGAAATTTGACATAGAGGTTTTGGCAATGTTTGAAATTAAGGTAGAGAGATCCTGATTTAAACTTCCTTGGGAAAATAACCTCTTCATCTGCAAAATGCTCACAACAGAGTGCGATTTATATGATAATAATGAGGCAGTTTTGCAAGGTTCAAGAGTGTGGTAAAAGAGTGTATGTGTGAAAGAGATTATTGCCCACTGATAAATTTACTAAGAATTTAAGAGCATGAATGCTGTAAAACTATAACAAAATTAATGGAATTTGAGAAGCAAAAAATAAAACTCAGTTTACAAAAATAAAACTGCCATTTACTCAGTTCTTCAGAGTAAAACTAGAATAAATGAATGAATGAATGAATGAAAATAACCTTCCTTATTAAATTTCCTTATGAAACAGTAATTTAAAATTTAAGTTATATGAGCAAGTGGAATTCATACCAGGTATGCAAGGATGGTTCAACATTAGAAAATCAATCAATGTAATTCACCACATAAATAAAATAATCACATGACCATCTCAATCGATGCAGAAAAGGCATTCCACAAAGTCCAATACCAATTCCTGATAAGAACTCTAAATAAAACAAGTATAGAAGGGAAATTCCTCAACATAATAAAGGGAATCTGTCCAAAACCAACAGTCAACATCATTTGTAATGGAAAGAGACTGAAAACATTCTCCCTGAGAACAGGAACAAGACAAGGATGCCCTTTATCACCACTTCTATTTAACATTGCACTGGAAATCCTAGCTAGAGCAATAAGAAAAAGAAACAAAGGACATCCAAATCCAAATTGGCAACGAAGAAGTAAAACTGCCCCTTTTTGTGGATGATATGATACTATACATAGAAAACCCTGAAGAATCCACAAGAAAACTACTGGAACTATTCGAAAGATTCTGCAGAGTAGCAGGATACAAGATAAACATACAAAAATCAGTTGGATTCCTATACACCAATAAAGAGAAGGATGAAAAGGAAATCAGGAAAACAGTATCATTTAAAATAGTCCCTAAAAAATTAAAATACTTAGGAATAAATCTAACTGGGGATGTAAAAGACCCATACAAAGAAAACTACAAAACACTACCGTAAGAAACCAAAAGAGAGCTACATAAATGGAAAAACAAACCATGCTCATGGATAGGTAGACTCAACATTGTGAAAATGATAATTCTACCCAAAGCAATTTAAAAATACAATGCTATCCCAATCCAAATACCAACAGCATTCTTTAAAGAGATGGAAAAACTAATCATTAATTTTATATGGAAAAGGAAGAGGCCCCAGATAAGTAAAGCATTACTGAAGAAGAGGAATAAAGTAGGAGGACTCACACTACCTGACCTCAGAACCTACTATACAGCTATGGCAGTCAAAACAGCCTGATACTGGTACAATGACAGATACAATGACAAACCAGTGGAACAGAATTGAGAACCCAGATGTAAATCCATTCGCCTACAGTCACCTGATCTTTGACAATGGCCCAAAGTCCATCAAATGGTAAAAAGACGGTCTTTTTAACAAATGGTGCTGGCAAAACTGGATGTCCATCTGCAAAAAAATGAAATAAGACCCATACCTCACACCATACACAAAAACTAATTCAAAACGGATCAAAGACCTAAATATAAAAACAAAAACTATAAAGATCATAGAAACAAAATAGGATCAATGCTAGAAGCCCTAATACACAGCATTAACAGGATACAAACCATAACAAACAACACATGTACTCCAGAAGATAAGCTAGATAACTGGCATCTTCTAAAAATTAAACACTTATGCTCATCAAAAGACTTCACCAAAAGACTAAAAAGAGAACCTGTAGATTGGGAAAAAAAATTTTGCCTGTTAAGACTCCAACAAAGGTTTAATCTCTAAAATCTATGGGAAAATGCAACACCTCTACAACAAAAAGACAAATAACACAATTAAAAAATCGGCAAAGGAAATGAACAGACTCTTAACCAAAGAAGACATTCAAGTGGCTAACAGACACATGAGGAAATGCTCACAATCACTTGACATTAGAGAAATGCAAATCAAAACCAGAATGAGATACAATCTCACCCCAACATTACTGGAACAAATAAAAAAAACAGAAAATAACAAATGTTGGAGAGGCTGCGGGGAGATTGGAACTCTTATGCACTGCTGGTGGGAATGCAAAATGGTACAACCATTCTGAAAAATGATATGACGCTTACTTAGAAAGCTAGAAATGGAAATACTGAGTGATCCGGGAATCCCATTCCTAGGAATATATCCTAGAGAAATAAGAGCCATCACATGAGTAGCCATATGCACAGCCATGTTCACTGCAGTATTGTTCACACAACCTAGATGCCCATCAACAGATGAACTGATAGACAAACTATGGAACATACACACAACAGAGTACTATGCAATGATAAAAAACAATGAATCTGCGAAGCATCTCACAGTATGGATGAATCTGGAGGGCATTATGCTGAGTGAAATACATCAATCACAAAAGGACAAATATTTTATGAGACCACTACTATAAAAACTCATGAAAAAGTTTACACACAAAAGGAAACAATCTTTGATGGTTACAGGAGAGGGGCGGGATGGAGATTGAAAAACACTGAATAGACAATAGATAAGTTATAACTTTGGTGAAAGGTAAGTTAGTACACAATACTGGGGAAGCTGGAAAAACTTGTCCAAGGCAAGGTCATGGAAGCTCTACAGACACATCCAAACTCCCTTATGGACTGAATTACTGGACTGAGGGCTGTGGGTACCATGGTCTCAGAGAACATACAGCTCAATTGGCATAACACAGTTTATAAAGAAAATGTTCTACATTCTCCTTTGGTGAGTAGCGTCTGGGTCTTAAAAGCTTGTGAGTGGCCATGTAAGATTCTCCAGTGGTCTCATCGCGTCAAGAGCAAGGCAGAATGAAGAAAACCAAAGACACAAGGGAAAGATTAGTCCAAAGGACTAATGAACCACAAGTACCACAGCCTCCACCAGATTGAGTCCAGCACAACTAGATAGCACCCTGCTACCACCACTGACTACTCTGACCGGGATCACAATAGAGTGTCCCGGACAGAGCTGGAGAAAAATGTAGAACAAACTTCTAACTCACAAAAAAAGACCAGACTTACTGACCTGAGAGAGACTGTAGTAACTCTGGAGTATGGCCCCTGGACACCAGTAATGAAGTCACTCCTGAGGTTCACCCTTCAGCCAAAGATTAGACAGGCCCATAAAATAAAATGAGACTAAAAGGGGCACACCAGCCCAGTGGCAAGGATTAGAAGCCAGGAGGGGACAGGAAAGCTGATGATGTGTTGACATATTGTGGGGCTGGTAATCAATGTCACAAAATAATATGTATACTAATTGTTTAATGACAAGTTAATTTGTTCTGTAAACTTTCATCTAAAGTACAATAATAAAAAAAATTAAGGTGTTATGCAAATATATAAACTTTAATGAAGACGAAGCATATCTAAACTATTATGAAACAAATAAAGACAGTATGCACAACAGGTGTTAGCTGGCCCTTTCTTTCTTTTTTTTTGTAATATGCCAAACAAATTCAGGTCTGGGCAGCATTAAGAGTGAGATATGATGAGTTTCACTAATTTACTTTTCCTTTTTGAGGGAATATTGTTTCTTACTATCCCTTACCTGGTCCTTCATTTCTTCAGAGACATTCCACTGATTTCAAGAGAAATTACCAATAAAGCAATCTGCTTAAACTAAGACAAAGAACAGAATATGGCCTACTTTTTTTAATCAAAAGGTAACAAATTTATATCCAAACAGGAAGAAAATAATATTTCCACACATTTTACATATTATCAAAAAAAACTCTAGGATTCTTAATAATTTTACCAACCTCTCACCTAGGAATAGGTGTTTAAATCTTTCATGATACACTGTCTTTAATTTAATGAGTCACAATGGAATAGGAATCTTTAAATTTTACAAAATGCTTGGCTAACTAGACCTTATTCCATTTTTTTATTCACTCTATAATTATTTAATACCAGAGTACTCTTTCCATGGGGACTAACACAATGTCAGACACAATATATTGTTTGATATTACATAACTGACGGTTTAATGAGTGCTGACTGATCATAATCTGTTGTGTATTTCTCCTCTCATTTTAACAAACAGAACTTCAATAAAGTTATAGAAAGCTTTCACTGAACGATGATTATGTGCCAATGGCCATACTTTGTCCTTTCCATGCAGTATATTTGAGAATCTTCACAACAAGCTTACGATGAGGAAGAAACTATGGGCACTATTTTCTCATTTAAAGATGAGTAAAGTGATACTTATTGTGATTATACGACTTGCTCCTAATCACTCACACATCTACTAAGTGCAGTATTGGTATTGGAGCAGAGGGTTGTCAGACTCCAAAATCTGTATGTTTGATTAACACATTTGTTGTTGTACAGCTGTATGTTCACTATGGGTGTGTGTACTATCGCACAGGATATAAATCTGTTACTATATTCCCTCCTTTCTACTTATCACAAAGGAAGAAATGACTTTCCCATTGTCTATTCCTAATTCCTCTAATTATGAGGGATTTCTGAGCGCCAGCTACTTCCAAATATTTATTACATTTTTAGTTTTTTCTTCAGAGCATCACGACTCTGTATTCAATATAGTTGCTGTTTTTCCCTCTGGGCTATTTTTAACATCTCATGCTTATGCATCATCCGTTTAAGTAAAAGATGTCAGTTCTAACGTTAAATACACCACTTGTCTCAATCTTCATGTTTTCTCCTTAGTCCAATCCACTGACATCAAAAATAGCCACCTAAGAATCTCTTTGCCTTCATTTTCTATCTTTATTATTTGTTCTCCATCCAGCAGCCAGACTGATTTCTTACATGAATAATACAGGCATATGCGAATTTTTCAAAAACGAAAACAGTACAAATATAGAGTGAAAAGCTGAAGTCATCATTTGCCATTATGAATATTCTTCTTTCTTTCTCACAACTATTGATTATAGCTGGCATGTATGTGAAAACTCTTATGTTTCGATCCTGAATACCCTATTGAACCCTCTGATTACTTCCTCCCTCCCTCCCCCGGCTGATTATTTTGGCTCTTGGAATAAAATTATATTTTCTACACATTAGGGCAATTTCGGGTGATATATTGACAATATGTATACCTAACTTTTTCTTTCTTATTTTATTGTATTGGTGTTGTGGTTTGAATTATGTCTCCCAAAAAATGTGTGTATAAATTTGGCTAGACTATGATTCCTGGTACTGTGTGATTTTCCTGTATGTTGTAAACCTGCCTCTACTATGTTAATGAGGGAGGATGGGTGGCAGTTGTGTTAGTAAGGCAGGACCTGATCTACAAGACTGGATTGTGTCCTGAGGCAATCTCTTGAGATATAAAAGACAGAAGTGAGCAATGAGACAGGGGGACCTCATACCATCAAGAAAGCAGTGCCGGGGGCAGAGCGCGTCCTTTGGACAGGGGTCCCTAGGCAGAGAAGCTCCTAGTCCGGGGGAACACTGAAGAGAAGAAAGCCGACAGAGAGAAAAAGCCTTCCTCTGGAGCTGATGCTCTGAATTTGGACTTTTAGCCTACTTTGACTCTGAGGAAATAAACTTCTCTTCATTAAAACCATCCACTTGTGGTATTTCTGTTGTAGCAGCACTAGATGACTAAGACAATTGGCTAGGTTTTTCAAGGCTATGTTGAACAGAAACTGAGAGAAGGCATTCTTCTCTTGTTTCTGAGTTAATAAGAATGCTTCTAAAGTTTCATCATTCGTGTGATGAAGTTTTAGGATAATTCTTTTTATCAAATTGAATTGTCTCATTCCCCTCACTTGCTAAGAGTTGATTAATGATAATAATTGTTGAAAAATGTTTCTTTTTGCATTTGAGATGATATTATAGATTTTGCTACAAGTGCCTTAAAGAAGGACTTTTCCTATTAATTGATATATTCCAAGTGTGGTTAATACAGCAAATTACAGTTAGATTTTTTATTGAACCTTTCTTTAACATCAGTAATAAACCCTACGTGGCCAAAAGGTGTAGTTACTTAAGACTGTTGGATTTATTTTATTTATTTTTTTACTTTGTATATTAGCACTTTTGTTCATGGGTGAGATTGTCTTAAAGTTTTGTTTTGCTTTGCCAATTTGATTTTTTATAAAATTCATGCCGAGTTTAAAAGTAAGTTGTCTTATTTCCCATATTTTTTTCTGTATCCTATAATGGTTTATTTAAGAGAAGAAATATCTTTTTTTAAGGTTTTTTCTTTTTTTTTTTTTTAATACAGCCTAATTTATTGGACTTTTGAGAGAACTCACTTTTAACGTTTTACAATTTCACTTTACCGATTTTTTTCTTTGCCATCAATTTTGTTATTTTTATTATTTTCAAAATTTAAATTGTTTTTCATAGATTTTTAACTTGAAAGCTAGAGCCTTCCTCCCCTCCCCCCATATCCCTGGTTTCTTATTGGGATATCTTTGATATTCTCCGATTAGTTTTGATACACAGTTCTCATATAATTTAGTTTTTAATAGCTTATTTGTTTCTTTTTTATAATTTTGAGGAAAATAACATATTTTTTTATGTGTGTGTGTTTATATATATAAAACTTGTTGCTGTTGAGTCGATTCCAACTCATAGGGACCCTATAGGACAGAGTAGAACTGCCCCATAAGGTTTCCAAGGAGCAGCTGGTGGACTCACAACTGCCAACATTTTGGTTAGCAGCTGTAACTCTTCACCACTGTGCCGCCAGGGCTCCATGTATATATATACGCAAGTCACATAATTCAGCCATATATGTATGTATGCATATATATATATATATATATATATATATATATATACACACACACACATATATATGCATATTGATAAACTATATTACTTACACACATATGTGTCTGTGTGTGTTGAATATAGGTTGTTTCTTGGGTCACTTCTATGTTCTCACATAGTTTTGTTGCTTGTTGCATAAAAACATTTATCTCTATTTTTTATTGATTTCCCATTTTATTTTCTTCTCTATTTTCATGAATACTCTTTTAAAGAAGAGTAATGTATTTTGGTCAACATTTCATTCCCTGTGTCCAATAGAGTACCTGGATCATAATAATTCTCACTATAATTTGTTGACTTAATGAAAATCCAGCAATTGGCTAATAGCATCATCTTAAGGGTTTTAACAATCTAGAATTTAGTGTAAATTAAAACAAAATTTTCTCCATCCCAAGTTTATTGGAATAGATAAACTTACCTCATTAATATTAAAACATAATAAAAAATATGCCTACAATTGAATGTTTTCTGTTGTTTTATTTTGTACTACACGTTAGGCAGCCCCTTAAATTAATATTAGTAATTACTTATTAGCTAATCCTGACAACTGAAACACAATTGCAGTTGACTCTGAGAATATCAAATGTATTAAGAAATTAAGTATTTATGTTTAAAAAATAATTTGCCTCAATATGTGATAGAATACTTCATTTTAAACATTATTCCCTAGGAAGCCTTAAACACATTTCTCTAATTTTGAACCTCAAAACTTCTTTTAGTTTATATGGATTGGTACACATTTTCTCAGTCCTTTGGTATAATGAATAAGATCCGGCTAGGAAGGTGCCCACTTTTCCTTTGTCTCAGTTATAGTTCATCTCTTCTCACTCAGTGATAGACACAAAGAAACCCTGAGGCAGGGGGTAGTTTACCTCAATAGTTAAATGTTTCCACTAGCACCAATTTTTAACCAGAGTAATCCACTAATGAGCTTTGAGAGTACACATAAAAGCTCTTTCCTTGCAGCAGCATGGCTGGCTTTTCTTCTAGAGAACCCCAGGGATCTGCTGTGAATCATTCCCATTGTGGTTAATTGGACAACACATTGGGAAACTGGTCATAAACTCAAACATCTGCTCTGATGCTAAAAACTAACTAGCAAAAGTGTGGTTTATTTTAACTGGCATCCTTCTGTGAAGGGGTGAAAAAAGTCAATTAGCAAATTATTCTAATTATCAGAAGCATGTAAGCATACCCCTGTGTTGAAAGTTTTATTATTTTTCCTTCTTCACTTAATAATCTATATTGTTCCATGGCTTTATTTCATAGAAAATACTTGGATAATAATTACAGTCCTGTTTAACTAAATATGATATGGTACCAAAATGAAAATAAAATCTTTTAATCAAAATCTGGCTATGATTTTTCCCTGTGAATTTAAATCTTAATTCATTCATCCATTCCATATATTGTGGGCTTTTACTTTATTGTCAAATATAGAATATGATTAGGTGTGGGTTTTTTTTCTGAGACATTTTCTCTATTTTATTCTTATTCATTAATCAGAAATACTTGAGGAATCTTAGTCCTTTTGTAAATGGATTGTTTCTTCTGCAGCAGATAGATGGGACAAACACAGTAGCCTGTGGATACTGGGGAACCATGTTTAGTAAGATGTATCACGGACACTCTTTAAAATAACCAATTAACTAAATAATTAAAGCATTGAAATCTAAAAGGTGAGGTCAGAAACAACTGAATTAATAACAATCTTTTTAAGTTAGTAAAATTCACTTTTATTGTTTTATTCATTATTTTATTAATGTATTATTTACTTAGAAACATATGTTTATCTTTGATTTTAAGATGCTGAGTCACTGTCATCATCATCAAATATTCTTTAGCTCATCCCATATTGGGATGGCTACTGAAATGACTAAAACTTATAAAATTGGTCAGTACATTTGTTTTGGGTCAACTTCTAAGTCAGAATATATGTGCAATACACATAAGCAGCATCTCCAGATTGCAAAATGTTTGACAGCAAGAGGCATATCCTGGAGTATTTACTTTTCACAATTTCACAATAATTTGAACATTCTAAGGAACTTATTCAATTATTATTATTAAACAGAATTGATAGTAAACTGATTTTTCTTAGGAAACTAGTTCACTCTTGTGATCTGAAACCATTATTTAATTTTCTTTAAAGTGGCTTTTTTTCATACACAATACATAGACATTCATTTTGGAACATGAATTTGCAAAGTGGTTTTTAATAACAGCATCTTTTAGGCCCTGCCGATGGAAGACACAATCAAAATAAATATGCAAAGCAAGATTCTTATGGTAGCTAACACTCCACTCTGAGTCAGAAAGCAATAAATACAGTTCTAACTCTGATATCAGAGGCAAGAAATTATGTGCTGCATGCTATTTAAATAAACTTTTACTGTAACACAGCCACTCCCACTCATCTGCATACATTCTATGGCTGCTTTTGCTCTACAACTGCAGAGTCCAGTTGAGTAGTTTCCCACAATACAGAATATCTGTCCCATAGGAAAAAAATTGTACTTATCAATGTTTTCACATAACTTGCTGGTTATATGATCTCTCTCATTTTCCTTTTATATAAAATGAAAACCATATCTACCTACTTCAAATGTTGTCATGAGTTTTAAATAAGCCTTTGCGGTACACAATAATAATTTATATAATAGGGTCAATATCATGAAAGTTAATAATACGTTAAAAGTCCACTATTTGCCTAGTTTCATTATGAGCATTACAGGTTAAAGAACATCAACAAGTAGCACAGATTTTCTCCATACGGAAATTATAAACTAACAAAATTGGTTGGATTGGTTTGTATTCTCTCCTGTCCCTCCCCACCTTATTCAAGGATAATTGCAAAACTCCTCATCAGATTATTATACTTCAAATTTAATTTGTTCATTAAAATGGTGAAAACTGAACAAAACCAAATGATCTAAAGACCCTCAATGAGATGGATTGACACAGCGGCTACAGCAATGGACTCAAGCATAACAACAATTGTGAGGATGGTGCAGGACCTGGCAGTGTTTCATTCTGTTGTACATAGGATCCCAATGAATCAGAACCAGCTCGATGGCACCTAACAACAACAACAACATAAAAATACAGAAAAAGAGATTAGAAGCAATTTCAACAAAAATCACTGATGGATAAAGCAAAAGTTGCTTATCATTGCCCACAATCACTTTCACTGTAACAAATAATGTCTTCTCAGTATTAAGGTGGCATAATCACAACTATCCACATACTTTAAATAAAACTATCAATAACTAACTGATATAAATTATAAATTATATTACACAATAATTTATAAACCCTTAAAAATATTTCTACTCATATCTAAGCAGAGTAAAGATGATGAGCCAAGGCTTTCCTGTTTATACATATCTTCCAGGATGGGTCTTAAAAATTTGAAAACTGTATTTACACCACAGTCAGCACATATCTCAATGTCATTTGTAAATTACAGAAGAAAGCAAAAAATCAAAAAAAAAAAAAAAAAAGAACACACTTTTTTGATGTTTTTTATGATTTTTTTAAGCCTGTGTTTTTTATTTATCTGTTTGTTTTCTGATCCCATAACTGAGTCTGAAGTTATCATTATCATTCCCATAATGCATAAGATGGCCTGGTTTCTTGCAGCCTTCCTCTGGAAGCCCCCCAGCCAATTATTTTTTCAACCTCTGTTCCAGTCTTCAAAATCTCTCTGTAGCTAATCACAGGATTTTTTAATATATTGGGATAGATAAGTTAGTGTGCCAACATTTCAGCCAAACAGAAAAGTAGAGGAAAGGCACAACTAGGGATATAAAATATATAATTTCCAAAATCTTCACCTTTTGGGAATTCAGCACAGAAGAGTAAGAGGAACAAAGAAAATATCAGCACTATAAAAAAAGCACTACAAAATGACAGCAATAAACTCACACCTATCAATAATTACTGTGAATGTAAATGGCCTAAATGCACCCATAAAGAGATGGAGAGTGTGGGAATGGATTAAAAAAAAACAGGATCCATCAATATACTGTCTACAAGAAGCACACATTAGAAATAAAGATTTAAATTTATTAAAAACCAAAGGTTGGAAAAAAAGTATCAAACTAAAAACTTCCAAAAAGAGCTGAATTGGCAATACTAATCTCAGATAAAATAGACTTTAAAACAAAATCCACCATAAAAGACAAAACAGGACACTATATAATGACTAAGGGAACGATCCATCATGAAGACACAACCATAATAAACATCTATGCACCCAATGACAGGGCTCAAAAATGGAGAGAGGCTGAAAACATTCCCTTTGAGAACAGGAACAAGACAAGGATGCCCTTTATCACCACTCCTATTTAACATTGCACTGGAAATCCTAGCTAGAGCAATAAGGCAAGAGAAATAAAGGACATCCAAACTGGTAATGAAGAAGTTAAACTCTCCCTGTTTGTGGATGATATGATACTATACATAGAAAACCCTAAATAATCCATGAGAAAACTACTGGAACTAATAGAAAGATTCAGCAGAGTAGCAGGATACAAGATAAACATACAAAAATCAGTTGGATTCCTATACACCAATAAAGAGAACAATGAAAAGGAAATCAGGAAAACAATACCATTTATAATAGCCCCTAAAAAAATAAAATAATTAGGAGTAAATCTAACCATGGATGTAAAAGACCTATACAAAGAAAACTACAAAATACTACTGCAAGAAATGCAAAAGGATCTACATAAATGGAAAAACATACCATACCCATGGATAGGTAGACTCAACATGGTTAAAATGACAATTCTACCCAAAGCAATTTACAAATACATGCAATCCTTATCCAAATACCAGCAACATTCTTTAAAGAGATGGATAAACTAATCATTAATTTTATATGGAAAGGGAAGAAGCCCCAAATAAGTAAAGCACTACTGAAGAAGAATAATGTTGGAGGACTCACACTACCTGACCTCAGAACCTACTATACATCTACAGTAGTGAAAACAACCTGGTACTGGTACAATGACAGATACATTGACCAATGGAACAGAATTGAGAACCCAGATGTAAATCCATCCACCTATGGTCACCTAATCTTCGACAAGGACCCAAAGTCCATCAAATGGGGGAAAACATGGTCTTTTTAACAAATGGTGCTGGCAAAACTGGATGTCCGTCTGCAAAAAAATGAAACAGGATCCATACCTCACACCATATACAAAAACTAATTCAAAATGGATCAAAGACCTGAATATAAAGCCAAAAAATATAAAGTTCATAGAAGAAAGAATAGGATCAACGCTAGAGGCTCTAATACACGGCATTAACCAGATAAAACCTGCACCCAACAACACACAAAGTCAAGAAGATAAACTAGATAAATGGAATCTTCTAAAAATCAAACACCTATGCTCTTCAAAAGACTTCACCAAAAGAGTAAAAAGAGAACCTACAGACTGGGAAAAAAATGTTTGGATATTACAAGTGAGACAAAGGTCTAAGCTCTAAAATCTACAAGAAAATCCAACATCTCTACAACAAAAAGACAAATAATCCAATTAAAAAATGGGCAGAGGAAATGGACAGATACTTCACCAAAGAAGACACTCAAGTGGTCAACAAGCACATAAGGAAATGCTCACGATCACTCGCCATTAGAGAAATGCAAATTAAAACCACAATGAGATACCATCTCACCCCGGCATTACTGGCACGAATCAAAAACACTGGAAATAACAAACGTTGGAGGCGCTGCGGGGAGATTGGAACTCTTATGCGCTGTTGGTGGGAATACATAATGATACAACCATTTTGGACAATGATAT
This sequence comes from Dugong dugon, assembly GCA_030035585.1. NCBI lineage: Eukaryota > Metazoa > Chordata > Mammalia > Sirenia > Dugongidae > Dugong > Dugong dugon. Next base: position 46,796,717 of record CM057480.1, on the reverse strand, counting down.
GACACTTCCTTAGAAAGCTAGAAATAGAAATACCATAAGATCCAGCAATCTCACTCCTAGGAATATATCATAAAGAAATAAGAGCCCTCACATGAATAGACATATGCACACCCATGCTCATTGCAGCATTGTTCACAATAGTAAAAAGGTGGAATCAACCTAGATGCCCATCAACAGATGAATGGATAAACAAACTATGGTACATACACACAATGGAGTATTATGCAATGATAAAGAACAATATGAATCTGTGAAGCATCTCATAACATGGATGAAACTGGAAGGCATTATGCTGAGTGAGATAAGTCAATCACAAAAGGACAAATATTGTATGAGACCTCTACTGTAAAAACTCATGAAAAAGCTTACACACAAAAAGTAATAATCTTTGTTGGTTATGAGGGATGGGAGGTGTCAGGGAGAAATACTAAATAGACACTATATAAGTGGTAACTTTGGTCAAGGATAAGACAGTACACAATACTGGGGAAGCCACACAACTTGTACAACGAAAGGTTATGGAAGCTCCATAGACACATCCATACTCCCTGAGGGACTGAATTCCTGGATGGAGGGCTATGGGGACCATGGTCTCTGGGAACATCTAGCTCAACTGACATAACATATTTTATAAAGACAATGTTCTACATTCTACCTTGGTGAGTAGTGTCTGGGGTCTTAAAATCCTGTAAGCAGCCATCTAAGATATTCCACTGGTCTCACCCATCGGGAGCAAAGGAGAATGAAGAGAACAGGATAGAAGGAACAGATTAGTCCAAAGGACTAATGGACTACACCTACCAAGGCCTCAACCAGACTGAGTCCAGTACTGTTAGATCGTGCCCGGCTACCACCACTGACTGCTCTGACAGGGATCACAACAGAGGGGCCTGGACAGAAGAGGAGAAGGATGTAGAACAAAATTCTAGCACAAAAAAAAAAAAAAAGACCAGATTTACTTGCCTGACAGAGACTGGAGAAACCTCAAGAGTATGGCCCCAGGACACCCTTTTAGCTCAGTGGTGAAGACACTCCCGAGGTTCACTGTTCAGAGGTGGATTGGACACAGCAGTCCAGGGACAAGGACTAGAAGGCAGGATGGGACAGGAAAGCTGGTGATAGGGAAACCAAGATTGAGAAATGACAGTGTTGACAGGTCATGGGATTGTTTACCATTGTCACAGGGCAATAGGTGTATTGTTTAATGAGAAACTATTTTGTTTTGTAAACCTTCATCTAAAATACAAAAAAGGAAAAAAAAAAAAGAATTATCTGTGTGAGATCAAATTGACAACAGCAACTCAAAAGTTTTGATCGGAAGCCTAGGGGACAGTGAGTTGAAGACAGTGTAGATGGAATAATTTGGAAAAGGATAGTTAGAATAGCAGCACAACCAGAAGAACGTAATCAATGTCACTGAATTGTACATGTAGAAATTTTTAAAATGGTGTGTTGTTGGCTATGTATATTTTCACCAAAAAAATGGGCCGCCGAGATCGAGAAGGGAGAGTGTTGACATGTCGTGGGGTTGTTAACCAATGTCATAACACAGTATGTGTACTGACTGTTTAATGAGAAACTATTTGTTCTGTAAACCTTCACCTAAAGTACAATTTAAAATAAAAGAATTATGCTACAAAATCTTCCCCCTTTTCCCCTATCCACCTTGTCATTGTTTCACTATCCGTGAAAGTATATAGTTCTTAGCTTTGTAAAATCAGTTAAATGCAAATGTTTTTATTGGTAGTTGCTTAAACACGGAAGTTAATATCCCGTTCATTTACTGTAAAGGTGATGTGTGTAAATATAGAAGGAGATAGGAGAGGAGCCCTTCCATTTAAGAAGCAGAAGAAAAAACACTACTGTAAGTAGTAAAACTAAGCCAAAATAGCTGACACGTGTCATAGGTGCCCATTGACTGAGGGAGCTCCTAAGTGCATTTTTGTTTTCTAGTTTTGGGGAAGTAAAGAGGAAAGGATCTACCGTTATCTTCTGTTTTGGTCACAGTCTCCCTTCTGCACAACGTCCATGCTGGATGATGGCTCAGAGAGCACTAAGCAGTGAGCCCAATCAATCTTTATACTGCTTGTTACTTACAGTGTAGACAGGTCTTATTTTGGGCAAGGACTTTCCACTGCTCCACATTCACACTCACAGTAGTCATCCCTCTCCAAGAGCAAAGTTCATCTTCTTTTAGTCAAACCGTATATTAATCTCAAAAGATATGGAAATGTACTCTTTTTTTTTGTAAGTATGTATAGTCAAGGAGACTTGTTTGCTCAGTGTTTACGGTGATTGACTACTAAACGAAAGGTTGGCAGTTTGAAACCACCAGTGGCTCTGCAGGAGAAAGATGTGGCAGTCTGCTTCCACAGAGATTTACAGCCTTGGAAACCCTGTGGAGTTGCTATGAGTAGGAATCAATTTAATGTCAGTGGGTTTGGTTTGGTTTTGGTTATATATAGTCATGAATGACAAGAGGAGGAACCCAAATTAGATAAATTAGATGTTGCCTCTGGACATAAATTTATTGATCACCCCAATAATGAATATCACAATATTAAGAGAGAAAGACAACTACAGTGGAGAGATTGGAGCCAACATGGACCCCTCCCTGGCTATACACAATGCTACACCATTGTGATATTTGAGGGAGTTATATGACATGGTTTTCAAAGGCAGAGACAGCCCAGCCAACAGAGCATACCCTTAGTGCTTTGGAGATTCTTCAGATCTACATTCTATATTCATATATGAAGCTAGGTAACAATAAGTTGATCATTGTGTAGGTTGGTGACAAACTGACTACACAGTAGTCTCTAGTGTTTGCCTTAACTTATGACTTGGTATTGCCACGATTCTTCTGCCATTGACTGCTTTTTTTGTCTTGAACTATATTTTAAATCCTTTTGATTTTGGATTTATGGTCTATGAAGTATACTTAATGAATTTTCGCAGCAAATTCCAATTACTGTTTCAAATGCATTTTGAATAATCTAGGGATTCAGTCCTTTCAAACAAAAGAAAAAATAGAGACTGTAAATAGGGAAATGGATAAAGAAAATGTTGAGGGCAGTGAAGATAACTGATTATGATACTAAGAAATAGGTTGTGTGAGACAATGTGAATGAATGTTCTCAAGTATTAATAAATGTCTTATCTGTGCTTTTAAGCAGACAGGATTTTGAAAAGCTCCTAACTGAGTTAAAACACCACATATAAAAGAGTGGATGAAAAACTCTACTAGCTTTAAATATGTGAGATATTCTCTTATGGAAGTAATTGACTAGCCTAATTAAAATGGAAAACCCTTAGAGAGAGAATCAAGAAATGGAAAGGAAGTTCAACGTAAAAAAACACCTACTTAATCTACTGTGAAAGGACAATAGAGCCTAGGACTGTTCAAGGGCAGAACTTGATATGAGCAAGGATTGGACAGGCTGTTCAAAATGGAGAGAGGCTCTTACTCTACTGACCAGATATTGCAGCAACATGTTTGTTCTCATCTAGCTGGAAGATTTTTAGGAAAAGAATGTAAAGCAAAAAAAAAAAAAAAAAAAAAAAAAAGTTCACCTACCCTCCTAGTAAAACTGGACAATTTCCAAAGTACTAAATTCTGTAGGGAGTTCACATGAATAAAATCTTGAGTGAATGAAATGTTGGATGGTAAAATTATCTGTATCACCACGTACACTTCATTTATTTTTTTCCCATAAAAAATTTATACATACATTGTTTTATGTGACTCTAATTGTTCTCCATATACTGTGACAGCACACTCCTCCTTTCCACCCCTGATTGCCCATGTCCATTCAACCAGCTCCTAACCCTCTCTACCTTCCCATCTCACCTCAGGACAGAAGCTGCCAGTTTAGTCTCTTGTATCTACATGAGCTAAGAGGCACTCTCCTCATGAGGATCACTTTCTGTCCCACAGTCCAGCCCAATCCCTGTCTAAAGAGTTGGCCCCAGAAATTGTTTTCGTTCTGGGCTGATAGAGAATCCAGAGACCTTGCTTTCTGGAGTACCTCCTGTCTCAGTCAGACCATTAAGTCTGGTCTTCTTACTAGAATTTGAATTCTGCATCCCACATTTCCCTGCTCCATCAGGGACTCTCTGCTGTGTTCCCTGTCAGGGCGGTCATTGGTAGTAGCCAGGCACCATCTAGTTCTTCTGGTCTCAGGATGATGAAGTCTCTGGTTTATGTGGTCTTTTCTGTCTCTTGGGCTGCTACTTTCCCTGTGTCTTTGGTGTTCTTCATTCTCCTTTACTCCAGGTGGTTGGGACCAATTGATGCATCTTAGATGGCCGCTTGCAAGCTTTTAAGACCCCAGACATCACTCACCAAAGTAAGATGCAGAGCATTTTCTTAATAAGTTTTGTTACGCCAACAGACATAGAAGCCCCTGAAAGCATGGTCCCCAGACCCCTACCCATGCTACTCTGTCCCTCAAATCTTTGATTGTATTCATGAACCTTCTTAGCTTTAGTTTAGTCCAGGTGTGCTGACTTCCCCTGTAGTGAGTGCTGTCTTTCCTTTCACCTAAGATAATTCTTATCTACTATCTAGTTAGTAAATAATTCTCACCCTCTCTCCCCACCCTTATAACCATCACAGAAGGTTTTCTTCTGTGTTTAAACCTTTTATTGAGTTCTTATAATAGCAGTCTCATACAATATTTGTCCTTCTGTGACTGACTATATTCACTCAGCATAATGACCTCCAGATTCCTCCATGTTATAACATGTTTCAAGGCTTCATCATTGTTCTTTATCATTGCATAGTATTCCATTGTGTGGCTATACCATCATTTGTTTATCCATTTGTCCGTTGATGGGCACCTTGGCTGTTTCCATCTTTTTGCTATTGTAAACAGTGCTGTGATGAACATGGGTGTGCATATATCTATTTGTGAGACGGCTTTTTCTCTAGGATTTATTCCAAGGAGTGGCATAGATGGATTTTATGGTACTTCCAGCTTTTTAAGGAAGCACCAAATAGATTTCTGAAGTGGTTGTACCATTTTACGTTCCCACCAACAGTGTATAAGTGTTCCAGTCTCTTCACAATCTCTCTAGCATTTATTATTTTGTGTTGTTTGGATTAATGCTAGCCTCGTTGGGGTGAGACGATATTTAATTTAGTTTTGATCTGCATTTCTCTAATGGCTAATGATCATGAGCATTTCTTCATGTGTCTTTTAGCCTCCTGAATATTTTCTTTGGCAAGGTGCCTGTTCATATCCTTTGCCCATTTTTTCATTGGGTTGTCTTATTGTGGTTGAGGTTTTGCAGTATCTTGTAGATTTTAGAGATTAGATGTTGATCATATTTGTTGTAGGCAAAAATGTTTTCCTAGTCTGTAGTTTGTCTTTTTACTCTTACAGTGAAGTCTTTTGATGAGCATAAGTGTTTGAGTTTTAGGAGTTCCCAATTATCTAGTCTCTCTTCTTGTGCTTGTGCATTGTTACTTATGGTTCGTATTGTGTTTATGCCATGTATTAAGGCTCCTAACCTTGTCCCTATTTTTTCTTACATGATCTTTATCGTTTTCTATTTTATATTTAAGCCTTTGATCCATTTTGAGTTAGTTTTGTGCATAGTGTGAGGTATGGGTATTGTTTCAGTTTTTTGTAGATGGATATCCAGTTATGCCAGCACCATTTCTGAAAGTGACTGTCTTTTCCCCCATTTAACGGATTTTGGGCCTTTGTCAAATATCAGCTGCTCATAGTTGGATGAATTTATGTCTGGATTCTCAATTCTGTTCCATTGGTCTATGCATCTGTTGTTGTACCAGTACCAGGCTGTTTTGACTACTGTGGGAGTATAATAGGTTCTAAAATCAGGTAATGTGAGGCTTCCCACTTTGTTCTTCTTCTTGAGTAATGCTTTACTCATTCGGGGCCTCTTACCTTTCCATATGAAGTTGGTGTTTTGTTTCTCCATCCCATTAAAAAATGCCTGTGGAATTTTGATCAGGATTGAATTGTATCTGCAGATCACTTTGGGTAGAACTGACATTTTCACAATGTTGAGTCTACCTATCCATGAGCAAAGTATGTTTTTCCACTTAACATGGGTCTTTTTTGGTTTCTTGCAGTAGTGTCTTCTAGTTTTAACTGTATAGGTCCTTTACTTCTCTGGTTAGATTTATCCCTAAGTATTTTATCTTCTTGGGGGCTATTGTAAATGGTATTGATTTGGTGATTTCCTCTTCGAGGTTCTGTTTATTGCTGTAAAGGAATCCAACTGATTTTTGTATATTTATCTTGTATGCTGAAACTTTGCGGAAATCTTCTATTAGTTCCAGTAGTTTTCTAGTGGATTCTTTGGGGTTTTCTCTGTATAAGATCATATCATCTGTAAATAGAGATAATTTGACTTCTTCCCTACCAATTTGCATGCCCTTTATTTCTTTTTCTAGCCTAATTGCTCTGCCTAGGACCTCCAGCACAATGTTAAATATGAGTGGTGATAAAGGGCATCCTTGTCTGGTTCCAGTTCTCAAGGGGAATGCTTTCAAAGTGTCTCCATTTAGGATGATGTTGGCTGTCGTGTTTGTATAAATGCACTTAATTATATTGAGGAATCCCCCTTCTTTTTCTATTTTGTTGAGAGTTTTTAACATGAATAGGTGTTGGACTTTGTCAAATGCCTTTTCTGCATCAATTAATAAGATCATGTGGTTCTTGTCTTTTGTTTTATTTATGTGATGGATTACATTGATTGATTTTCTAACACTGAACCATTCCTGCATACCAGATATAAATCCCACTTGATCATGATGAATTATTTTTTGATATGTTGCTGAATTCTATTGGCTAGAATTTTGTTGAGGATTTTTGCATCAATGCTTATGAGGGATACTGGTCAGCAATTTTCTTTTTTTGTGGTGTCTTTACCTGGTTTTGGTATCAGGGTTATGCTGGCTTTATACAATGAGTTTGGGAGTATTCCTTCCTTTTCTGTGCTCTGAAATACCTTTAGTGGTAGTGCTATCAACTCTTTGAAAGTTTGGTAGAATTCTCCAGTGAAGCCATTCAGGCCAAGGCTTTTTTTTGTTAGGAGTTTTTAATTACCTTTTCAAACTCTTCTTTTGTTATGTGTTTATTTAGTTGTTCTACCTCTGTTTGTGTTAGTTTAGTTAGGTAGTGAGTTTCTAGAAATTTGTTCATTTCCTCTAGGTTTTCAAATTTGTTAGAGTACAATTTTTCATAGTATTCTGTTATGATTCTTTTAATTTCAGTTGGGTCTGTTGTGATATCACCCATCTCATTTCTTATACGGGTTATCTGTTTCCTCTCCTTTTTTTTTTTTTTTTTCCATTTGTTGATCTTTTCAAAGAACCAGCTTTTCTCTTGTTAACTCTTTCAATTGTTTTTCTGTTCTCTATTTCATTTGATTCTGATATAATTTTTATTATTTCTTTTCTTTGGCGCCTGAGGGCTTCTTTTGCTGCTCTCTTTCTACTTGTTAAAGTTGTAGGGTTAATGTTTTGATTATGGCCCTTTCTTCTTTTTGGATGTGTGCCTTTATTGCTATAAACTGACCTCTGAGCACTGCTTTTGCTGTGTCCCAAAAGTTCTGGTAGGATGTGTTTTCATTCTCATTTGATTCTATGAATTTCTTTATTCCATCCTTAATTCCTTCTGTAATCCAGTAGTTTTTGAGCAAGGTGCTGTTCAGTTTCCATGTGTTAGGTTTTTTCTTCCTTGTTTTTTCTTCTATTGATTTCTACTTTTTAAGGCTTTATGGTCAGAAAAGACTCTGTAATATTTTGATACTTTGGATTTTGTTAAGTCATGCTTTATGGCTTAATATGTGGTCTATTCTGGAGAATGTTCCATGTGCATTGGAAAAGAAGGTATACTTGGCTGCTCATGGGTGGAGTGTTCAGTACATGTATCTGAGATCAAGTTGTTTGATTGTGGCATTTAGATTTTCTGTGTCATTGTTGAGCTTCTTTCTGGATGTTCTGTTCTTCACCAAAAGTAGTGTGTTGAAGTTTCCTACTACTATTGCGGAGCTGTCTATCTCTCTTTTCAGTGCTGTTAGAGTTTATGTATTTTGGAGCCCTGTTTTTGGGTGCGTAAATATTTATTATAGTTATGTCCTCCTAGTGTATTGACCCTTTAATCATTATATAGTCTCTTTCCTTATCCTTTGTGGTGGATTTTACTTTTAAGTTTATTTTGTCAGTGATTAATATTGCCACTCCTGCTCTTTTTCGAATGTTGTTTGCATGATGTATTTTTTTTACATCCTTTGAGTTTTAGTTTGTTTGTGTCTTTAAGTCTAAGATGTGTCTCTTGAAGGCAGCATATAGACGGATCATGTTTTTTTATCCAATCTGCCACTCGCTGTCTCTTTATTGGTGCCTTTAGTCCATTTACATTCAGCATAATTATTGATAGGCATGAGTTTAGTGCTGTCATTTTGATGTCTTTTTTGTGTGTTGTTCACAGTTTCTTGGTTCCACTTAATTTTCTGTGCTGAGTCATTTTTCCTCCTGTATTTTCTTCTCATGTTTTTCATTGTTGTTGATTTTGTGTTTTCTGAGTCTTTATATTTTTCTAGTTTTTTATTTTGACTCATAGGATTGTTAGTTTCCTTTGTGGTTACCTTAATATTTACCCTTATTTTTCTGAGTTTATGCCAGTCTTTTATTTCTTTATATTGCCTTGACTTCCTCTCCATATGAAGAATCTATGTCTACATTTTTCAAGTCCCTCTTTTTTGTTTTAATGTTGTCATCTTTTGCATATTGACATCTGTTGCCCTATTTTCAGTGTTTTAGGTTTGATTTCCTTTTGTGACTCCCTATCTGGGTTGATATCTGGTTGCTCTGTCCTGTGTTCCAGTCTTAGGTTGTTATCTGATGTTACTGATTTTCTAACTGGAGGACTCCCTTTAGTATTTCTTGTAATTTTGGTTTGGTTTTTGCAAATTCCCTAAACTTCTGTTTATCTGGAAATGCCCTAATTTCACCATTATTTTGAAAGACAGTTTTGCTGGATATATAATTCTTGGCTGATAGTTTTTTTTTTTCCCTTGAAGGCTTTTATATGTCATCCCATTGCCTTGTTGCCTGTATGGTTTCTGCTGACTAGTCCGAGTTTATTCTTATTGACTCTCCTTTGTACATGACTTTTTGTTTATCTCTAGCCACTCTTAAAATTCTCTCTTTAACTTTGGTTTCAGCAAGTTTGATTATAATAGGGGTTGGTGACTTTCTTTTGGGATCTACCTTATGAGGGGTTCGATGAGAATCTTGGATATCTTCTCATCTTTCACAATATCAGGGAAGTTTTCTGCTAACAAATCTTCAACAATTCTCTCTGTATTTTCTATTATCTCCCCCTGTCCTGGTACTACAATACATGTAGATTATTCCTCTTGATAGATTCCCACACAATTCTTAGAGTTTCTTCATTTTTTTAAAATCCTTTTAACTGATTTTTCCTGAAATAAGTTAGTGTCAAGTGCTTTAACTTCAATCTCACTAATTGTGACTTCCATCGCCTCAATTCTGCTCCTATGACTCTCTATTTAGTTGTCTAATTCCGAAATGTTATTGTTAATCTTTTGGATTTCTGATTGCTATCTCTCTATGGATTCTTGCAGCCTCTTAAATTTGTCATTATGCTCTTCTCTAATCTTTTAAATTTCCTCTATTGCATGTTCTGCATTTTGCTTAATTTCTTTCCTAATTTCTTAAGAGTTCTGTATATCAGTCTTTTGTATTCTGCCTCTGGTAATTCCAAGAAATTTTCCTCCTCTGGAAAATTTCTAGATTCTGTATTTTGGGAGCTTGCTAAAGCCATCATGGATTGTATCTTTAAGTGATTTGATATTGACTGTTATCTCTGAGTCATCAATAACTTATTATATTTATTTATTTTGTGTTTTCTTACTGTTTCCTAGCGTCTCGTTTTGTTTTGATATGCCCAAATAGGGTGCTTGTATGAGCTAGTTTGATTATTGGCACCTTTGAAGCTCTAATATCCTGTCAGCAGGTGTTCACCAGGTGGTTACACCCGGTATGTGAGCTCAGGGAGTCCACCCATTCTTCCTATATGGATTCAGCTCATGTGCCTAGGTATATAGCCACCAAGTGTGTGGTGTAGGCTCTTACTTACAGTCCTAGACAGGCATGGGTGATTGATGTAGGAACAGGCATCTGGCTGCAGAAGGGGGACACACTCTGAGCAAGGCAAGGGGCTGACGGCCACCCCCTAGTGTTCAGGAGGAAGGCATGCCCCTATTCCCTAGAGTGTGTAGGTCGGTGGGTTTTGCAGCCAGACTATGAGCACCTAATGCTGTTGTCTGTAAGGACTGGGGCGCACCTCTTATTTATGCATGTCTCTCGCAGGTGGCTAGGTGGCTTGTGTGGAGCCACCAGTCCTCAGGCCAGTGATATGGGTAGACGAAGACCCTGCTTAATGGGCAGGGCAGTGTCAAATGTGGAGAACCTGCCACTTCATAGTCGAAACAGTTGAAGTTAGGGTTCCAGTATATACCCTGTTGTACTGTGGTAGTGAGGGCCTACACTATTGAGATGGGCTCACACAAGTCTATGCAGGTGGAAAGTCACTCAAAGTCCATGGATCCCTTACACTTGTGCGTAGGCAAAGGAGCTGTGCCTATCCTGGGTTCCTGGCTTAGGGAAGCTGGCAGTTTATTTTTTCCTGTTTGTTAATTTGTTCACTCTCCAAGGCAAGGAGAATGGCTCTGGGCATGTGAGGGATCCTACTTCCTGCCCAGAGGACTCGGCAATTGCTGAAGCTGGTCCGGGACCCATTGCAGAGTGGAGAGCAGGGAGGTAAATGGAAGAGAGGTCTTTCCCTAAGTGAGGTGTTTTTGATCCGTGCATTAAGCCATACGCAAGTACTTATCTTTCGTGTAGGGCTGCTTCTCACTGGTTCTGCAAAGCTGTGTAGAGTCTCCGGAGTGGATCTCTCCCAGTATGGAAAACGCTCCTCTGGAGCTCAGCTGCTTGCCTGCCTCGCTGCTCACCTGAGAGCTGATCAGGCCTGAAGGGCTCAGGCTCTCACCAGGTCAGGTCTTCCAACTCCTAGCTGCTTCTGAACTGTCTCTCCCTCCCTTCACCACTCCATTCAGTTCCTCAACTCTGCCTTTGATGTTCAGGGTTCCCAGATTGCCATATATAATCAAATCACTTGCTTTTTTCCGGTCTTTGTTGTAAGAGGATCCACCAGAAGCATCTGATTACTCTGCCATCTTGGCCCTGCCCCCTCTATATCACCACATACACTTTAGATGAGTAGTTATCATCATATGCATTTTAAATTCTATATAATTACAGCAAGAGTACAGCAAAGCTGAAAAGGAAGTAAAAGGAAGGATAAAACCAGTTGGTGTGGAGTTGATTCTGACTCATGGCAACCCACGTGTGTCAGAGTAGAACTGTGTGCACAGGGTTTTCAATGGCTCACATAAAAAAATAAAAACAGGAGGGGGATTTGGGCAAGAGGGAGGACAAAAGGGAAAGATAATGGGGGAATAAGTCAAGCATGAGTTCCAGTTTTCCTGTTTTATCCAGACCATTTTAAGCTTCATTCCAGAAAACACATCTCTGTACCTTTCTCTGGCACAGAAACCTGTGTGTCTTAGGTACTCAACAAATACGTGTTAATGATACTATTTCTTTCTTTCTTTCTTTTTTCTTTTTTTTTTACTGTACTTTAGATGAAGGTTTACAGAGCAAATAGTTTCTCATTAAACAGTATCCACATATTGTTTATGACAATGGTTAACAAACCCACAAAGTGTCAACATTGTCCCTTCTCAAACTTGGGTTCCCTATTACCAGCTTTTCTGTCTCTTCCTGCCTTCAAGTCCTTGTCCCTGGACTGTTGTGCCCCATTAGTCTCATTTTGTTTCATGGGACTATCTAACCTTTGGCTAAAGATGAACCTTGGGAGTGACTTTATTACTGAGCTACAAGGGTATCTGGAGACCATACTCTTGGTGCTTCTCCAGTCTCTGTCAGGCCAGTAAGTCTGGTCTTTTTTTGTGTGTTAGAGTTTTGTTCTACATTTTTCTCCAGCTCTGTCCAGGACCCTCTGTTGTGATCCCTGTCATTGCAGTCAGTGGTGGTCGCCAGGCACTATCTAGTTGTACTGGACTCAGTCTGGTGGAGGCTATGGCAGTTGTGGTCCATTAGTCCTTTGGTCCAATCTTTTCCTTGTATCTTGTTTTCTTCTTTTCCCCTTGTTTCCAAAGAGGTGAGACCAGTGGAGTAATGATGATGCTACTTCTTATCTGTCCATCAACTTTCCCACAAATTTCATTTCCTAACATCTCTCTCCAATCCAAGAAAATCTTTATGTTTACAATTCAGCATTATAAATTGATTGATTCAAAGCACTTTACGTACTAAAACACAACTTAATGCGGAAAAGAATATAAAAGGATGAGCTTCTAAGGTGAAATTACTTAACACTCCTCTTGACTGCTGATGGTGAGAATCTGTCTGAGTCACAATAAAAACTTTGCATTTCCTAATGGAGAAACTAGCAAAATCACTCTAATATGTATTTACAGTCTGCCATAAAATAACATTTAACTTTTTTGAGTCAAATTCAAATATCTACTATTAAAACAATCCCAAATAAAAGGTTGTTTTTAACACTAAGACATGATTATCTATCCAAGGTTTACAAACAGATTATACTGATGCTTAACTGCCAAGTACATTGGGAACAGAATGATAATCATCACTTAGGACTGATGTTATATTTAAGGCTTTTTAAACCTTTAAATAAGGAAAAGAGTTCCTGTGTTGGTGCAAATGGTTAACATGCTCTGCTGCTAACTGAATGGTTGGAGATTCAAGTTCACCCAGAGGTACCTCAGAAGAAAGGCCTGGTGCTCTACTTTTGAAAAAAGTCAGCCATTAAAAACTCTACTGCATACAGTGCTACTCTGACACAAATGGTGTCACCGTGAGTCGGAATCAACTGGACAGTAACCAGTAAACACAGAAGAGAAAAAAATATATCTACTCATTCTTCTGTTAGTATTTGTTTATGAACTTCATGGATCTTGAAGTAAATCTTAAAATTTACATTGAAGAATAAAAGATGAACAACAGTAAAAAGTCTTTAAAAAGAAAACAAATTTAAAAACCTCTGAACAATTCTGGTCTCATCAAAGGAGATCATAGGGAAGGAATTTACAGCTGGTGTTATTTCCACTTTCACCTACATAAACATATGATCTTAAATAAATCAATATGTGAATTTTTTTATGTCCCAGAAAAAGAATCATTGTTACAAACTATTGATCATACTCTAGGTAATTCTAAATTTGAATCCAATGCCCTTCTTTGGGCTATGGGTCAAATTCTTTTCACCTGTAAGATACTTAATAGAGTTCCAACATAATAAGTCTGCTAATGCAAGATCTTGGTTCCAATCTTGCATTATGAACAACTGCTTTTTATCTCAATTTCCATGTACTGTAACCGAATACTACTTTGCAGCAAGGACACTAATGATTTTGTGAATAGAAGTTTGGGTACAACTAAAGATGTATTCTTAAGGCTGACACTATCTATCTTTGTATATAAGCACAGCATATTTTTAAATGAATTTAGCAAAATAAATGAGAGACTGGGCAATATCCATAAAACCTTTTATTAATTTATGAATCAAAAAACTAGGCTTTTACCAAATACAGTTTTTGTCTTTGCAGTTACAATGGAAATATCTATCCAAATAAGTCTGAACTGGAGCATTTGCAATGTCACAAGAGATCATCAGAAAGCACTTAGATTGACCAAATTGTTAAGAAAATCAAGGTACCTTTTCTGACATTTTTTGAAAACTGATCACATTAGCTGTTATAAGCTAATAAGAAAATAAAATCCAGTTCTTACTGCAACATGACTTGCAAACAATAAACCTGACCAACCATACAAAACCAATAGTAACAAATATGCCTTCAATTTTTCATTTACAGTGACGGAAATGAAACTTAAATTTCATGTATAAGTCCTGGGTTAGTCAGTAATTCCCCTGGTAGAATATCTGAATTATTAAGGGTAGCCATATTTTAGAGCTCACATTGATTTAGAATGTCCACCTTGGTGATTTATAGAATTACGGCCTATTTGTATAGTCCTGCCTTAGAATACCATACATAAAATGCAAGTTATTCTGAGGGAAACAGGGCCATGTATCCTGGCTGCAAAGGAAGTACTATTCCTTCAATATCTTGTAATAGTTTTTAATGGTTTAAAGATTTATTTTGATGTAATTTATATGATTTATTACAATTTATTACAATTGTGAATGTATGTTTAATTTAATTATTAAATAATTACTGTGCTGCTTGGAAGATTTAATTCTGATTATTAAACAGAAATAGAGTTGCTACTTCAGTGGTGCATGCAAAACACAGAGGATCTTCTGGGACACCTCCTACTACTTTTAAGTCAAATGGAAACAGTTAATGAACAACTACACTAACACAAATCATATATGTGCACTAAAGGTTCTTATTCTTCAAGAATGTAGTTTTGTGACACTCCACAAAGTAAAAACCCTGACCAGTGAAGTCATGGACTGAAGGAAAAGTGCACTTGAATTGGGTGGTAAAAGAAGGAAGCAGGGAAACAAGTCTATTGTAGCTTTCTATATTTTATTATTTGATCTGCAAGAAGTACATGTGTCCAAGTAAGTGTATATTTACACCAATTTTATCTATTTTTCTCTCCCTTTTCATTATTTTATTAGGTGTGCTGACGGTAATTAAAATTTATATTTATATTTAAATTACAGGATATCAACATGGGATTGTGACAGGACCAGAAGAAAAATTATAATTATCCAGAGACATATTTAGTGATTTCAGGGACCTTGCATTTCTGCTATTATGGAATGAAAGAGCATATTTTCTTTGGCATGAAAGATAATTTACATTATGTTAAGCAGGACTCTGTTGTTATTGTTATTATGGTTTAAAAGGTTAAGAACTGGTAGAAGACTGTATATACATAGCTAATAGCAAAAATGGATAGGTCTTGGTGGATACACTAGAAGACATTATCCAGACTTTATTCTAACTTACTACTATCTCAGGATATTGGAAAACTAAAATCAAATTTAGTGACCTGTTTGAATCTAGATTCTAGATACAAATTAAGTCCCGATATTAGATGTAATGTTATACGTTTTAGAATATGTCATTGTGGCAGGATCCATCTTCCTGATCTTCCTCCCACTTTGGCTTTTCATGTTAGCAAGATTGTTTAAGGAAATGTAAGGTTTCCTGTAACATCATTCAGTTTTTCATTGCCCAGCTTCTTACGTGTTGAGAGGTGATTGTGGAGGTGGCTTCTAGATCCCAGGCTCCAGATCCCAGAATCGAAGTTTTATGAGATGTTGGTTAAAGTTCGAGGGCCATAATCTGCTCCAATTATTCTTAAATCAATTTTAATGAGTCATTATTTACATATAATAAAGCATACTTATTAAAAACATTTGGAAAATTTATGCACCATATAATCACAGTCAATATCAAGATAGAAGATATTTTCATTAACCCTAAAAGTTTTGTATATCCAGATGCAGTCAATTTCCCTCACCCCAGCACCTGCCAATCACTGATCTGCTTTCTGCCACTATAAATTAGTTATGCTTATTCCAGAATTTGTATAAGTGGAGTCATTCGGTACGTTATTTCATATCTAACTTCCTCTATTCAGTGTTTTTTGAGATTTATCAATTCTTTTGAGATTTATTCATATTGCTGTGCATAGCAATATATATTTTTATTTGACTGAGTAGTATTCTATTGTATGGATATAGAACAATTTGTTTTTCCATTCATCTGTTAATAGACATTTAGGTTGTTTCTAGTTTTTGAAATTATAAATAAAGTTAACATGAGCATTCATGTACAAATTTTTTTATGAGCAGGTTTTCGCTTCACTTGAGTAAATCCTTAGAATTGAATTGTTGGATAATAGGGTCAGTGTATGTTTAATAACAACAACAAAAATTATTAAACAGATTTCCAAAGTGACTGTTATTTTGTAGTCCCACCACCCATCTATTAGAGTCACTTCACTTCTTTGTCAACACTTGATACTGTCATTACTTTAATCCTAGCTATTCTAGTGGGTGTTTAGCAATAACTTGTGGCTTGAGTTTGTATTCCTCTGATGAATAATGATGTTCTGTGTCTTTTCTTATGATTTTTGGCCATTTTTATTTATTTTTTAAAAAAAAACTTCAAATTTTTAACCATTATTATCATGTTGTTTGTCTTCTTACTACTGAGTTGAAAGACTTTTTTAAAAATTTAGGATTCTTTTCTCAGATATATTCATTGTGAATATTTTTTCCCAGATGATACCTTCTATTTAACTTTTTCAACTGGGAATTTAAAATAAACTTGTTATTGTAGAATAATTTTAAATTTACAAAAAATTTCAAACATAATACAGAGAGTTCCGATACACCCTACACCCAGTTTCTCCTATTGTTAACATCTTAAGTTACATTGTTCACAATTAATGGACCAATACTGATACCACCCACATGTTGGTTTGCCTTATGGTGATGGCTTGTGTGTTGCTATGATTCTGGGAGCTATGCCATCAATATTTCAAATACAAGCAAGGTCTCTCAGGTGGACAGATTTCAACAGAGCTTCCAGACTAAGATACAGACTTAAAAAAAAAAAAAGGCCTTGTAATCTGCTTCTGAAAATTAGCCAGTGAAAACCTTATATATCACAACAGAACACTGAATAACTTACTTGCTTTGGACAATCATCAGGAGGAATCATGGCTAGAAGAGACATCACGTTTGGTGAGGGAGAGGCCAGGAAAGGTGTAGGAGACTTTTGGTGAGGTGGATTGACACAATAGCGACAATGGACTCAAACGTGCTGTCAAATGATAGAATAACGCAAGACTAGGCAACATTTCATTCTGTTGTACATAAGGTTGCCATGAATTGGAGTCAACTCGAAGGCAAACAATGTTGACACATTATTGTTAACTAAAGTCCATACTTTATTCAGATTGCCTTAGCTTTAGCTTTTTATGTTTCAGAATCCCATCCAAGATACCGTGCTACATTTAGTCATTATGTCTCCTTGGCCTCTTCTTGGCTGTGACAGTTTCTCAGACTTCCCTTATTTTTGATGACCTTGATAGTTTTGAGCAGTTGTTGCTTTTACCTGACATCAAGTCAACTTCAACTCATGGTGAACTTATGGTAAGACTATTGTAGATAAAAACTTGAATGCTGTTTCAAGTTAAAATTCAGAGTTTTATTAAGGGTTTAAAACAATTCCAATTGGGAAACCACATAGTACGTTGAAAATGGAACCAGGTAATCCCAGGGCAGTTTCGTTATACAAGTATTCTTTTGGGGTAAAAAGAGGAACCAAACCATAGGGAAGGCAATTAGAGGAAAATCGGTGAATACTGAAATAATCTCACTTTGACTGGTTACTGATTATAAACAGTATAGTTAATGATTATGGATAGTTTCACAGGATGCTTACATCAAGGTCACAAGATGCTTACATGTATTTTCTTTGCCTATTTGCAAAAATATCTTGTTGGCAACAGTATCCAGACAGCACTCTTCCTGAGTACATGTATTTTGAGGAGTGCAGGTGGTCACTTGGTTAAGACCCCTCAGGACATATGGTTTCACATTCTGGTTTTGACCACTGAGAAAAAACTTTTTTTTTTCTCAAAAATCTTAGTTCTTAGTCTAGAAACCAGATTAAAATTAGATAGCATGGTCAACAAATTATGCCTCTGACTCACTAACTACACTGAAAGTTTTCTTTTCCTGAGACACTATGCTAATATCTTTTCATAAGCTTATTTGCCATTTGTAAGTCCTCTTCGATGAGGCATCTGTCCAGATCTTGTCTCTTTTTTCTTTTTTTTTTTTAATTGATCAGGACAGCTTCTTGCCCTCTTCTTCTTTTTTTTTTTGTTTGTTTATTGTACTTCAGGTGAAGGCTTGCAGAACAAATAGTTTCTCATGAAACAGTAGTACACATATTGTTTTATGACACTGGTTAACAACCCCACAACATGTCAACCCTCTAACATCTCAACTTTTTTTTTGGCGAAAATACACATAGCCAAAGATACACCATTTCAAAAATTTCTGCATGAAAGTTCAGTGACATTGACTACACTACTCCAATTGTGCTGCTATTCTTACTTAAGATGAAGGCTTACAGAACAAAATAGTTTCTCATTTAAGAGTTACTACACATGTTGCCCTATGACAATGGTTAAGAATCTCACAGCACATCAACAATATGCTTACTTAACCTTGGGTTCCCTATCACCAGCTTCCTTATCCCCTTCTGCCTTCTGTACCTCATTATCCCATTTGGTTTTACAGGGCTGTCCACTCCCAGGATGAATGGTGAACCTCAGAGATAACTTCACCAGTAAGCTAAAAGGGCATCTGGGGGCCATACTCTTGGGGTTTCTCCAGTCTCCTTTAGGTCACTAAATCTGGTCTTTTTTGTGTGAGTTAGAATTATGTTCTACATCCTTCTCCAGCTCTGTCCAGAAACCTCTGTTGTGATCCTGGTCAGAGCAGTCAGTGGTGGTAGCCTGGCGCCATCTAGCTGTACTGGACTCAGTCCGGTGGAGGCCTTGGTAGCTGTGGTCCATTAGTCCTTCAGACTAATCTTTTCATTGTATCCTGTTCTCTTCATTCTCCCTTGCTCCCAAAGGGATGAGACCAGTGGAGTATCTTAGATGGCCGCTCACAGGCTTTTAAGACCCTAGACACTACTCACCAAGGTAAAATGTAGAACATTGTCTTTATAAACTGTGTTATGCCAGTTGAACTAGATGTTCCCCGAGACTATGGTCCCCACAGCCCTCCGCCCAGCAATTCAGTCCCTCAGGGAGTTTGGATGTGTCTATGGGGCTTCCATGACCCTTCCTTGTACAAGTTGTGCTGGATTCCCCTGTATTGTGTACTGTCTCACCCTTCACCCAAGATGCCACTTATCTATTGCCTATTTAGTATTTTCCCACCCCCACCCCTCCCATCCCTGGTAACCAACAAAGATTGTTACATTTTGTGTGTGAACTTTTTCATGGCTTTTTACAAAAGAGATCTCATAAAATATTTGTCCTTTTGTGATTGACTTATTTCACTCAGCATAATGTTCTCCAGTTTCATACATGTTATGAGATGCTTCATGGATTCATTGTTGTTCTTTCTCATTGCATAGAACTCCATTGTGTGTATGTACCATAGTTTATCCATTCATCTGTTGATGGGCATCTAAGTTGTTTCTATCGTTTTGCTATCGTGAACAATGGTGCCATGAACATAGGTGTGCATATGTCTATTCGAGTGACAACTGTTATTTCTCTAGGATATATTCCTAGGAGTGGAATTGCTGGATCGAATGGTATGTCTATTGCTAGCTTTCTGAGGAAGTGCCATATCATTTTCCAAAATAGTTGTATCATTTTGCATTCCCACCAGCGGTGCATAAGAGTTCCGACCTCCCCGCAGCCCCTATAACATTTGTTATTTCCAGTGCTTTTGATTCGTGCCAGTAATGCCGGGGTGAGATGGTATCTCATTGTGGTTTTAATTTGCATTTCTCTAACGGCTAGTGATCGCGAGCATTTCCTCATGTGGCTGTTGGTCATTTGAATGTCTTCTTTGGTGAAGTGTCTGTTCATGTACTTTGCCCATTTTTTAACAGGATTATTTGTCTTTTTGTTGTAGAGGTGTTGCATTTTCTTGTAGGTTATGGAGATTAGACCTTCATCTGACTTGTATTGTTGAAAATTTTTTTCCCAGTCTGTAGGTTCTCTTTTTACTCTTTGGGAGAAGTCTTTTGAAGAGCATAGGTGTTTGATTTTTAGAAGATCCCAGTTGTCAAGCTTATCTTCTGGGGTCTGTGTGTTGATGGTTATGGTTTGTATCCTGTTAATGCCATGTATTAAGGTCTGAAGTGTTGGTCCTATTTTTTCTTCTATGAACTTTATAGTTTTAGGCTTTATGTTCAGATCTTTGATCCACTTCGAAATAGTTTTTGTATACGGCGTGAGGTATGGGTCCTATTTCATTATTTTGAAGATGGATATCCAGTTTTGCCAGCACTATTTGTTAAAAAGATTGTGTTTTCCACATTTGATGGACTTTGGGCCCTTGCCGAAGATCAGGTGACCGTAGGTAGATGGATTAACATCTGGGTTCTCAATTCTGTTCCATTGGTCAATGTATCTGTTGTTGTACCAGTACCAGGCTGTTTTGACTACTGTAGCTGTATAGTAGGTTCTGAAGTCAGGTAGTGTGAGTCCTCCAACTTTATTCTTCTTCATCAGTAGTGCTTTATTTATTTGGGGCTTCTTCCCTTTCCATATAAAGTTAATGATTAATTTTTCCATCTCTTTGAAGAATGTTGTTGGTATTTGGATTGGGACTGTGTTGTATTTGTAAATTTCTTTGGGTAGAATTGTCATTTTCACAATGTTGAGTCTGCCTATCCATGAGCATGGTATGTTTTTCCATTTATGTAGATCCCTTTGGGTTTCATGCAGTAGCGTTTTGTAGTTTTCTTTGTATAGGTCTTTTACATCCCTGGTCAAATTTGTTCCTAATTATTTTATCTTTTTAGGGGCTGTTGAAAATGGTATTGTTTTCCTGATTTCTTTTTCATGGCTCTCATTATTGGTGTATAGGCATCCAACTGATTGTTGAATGTTTATCTTGTATCCTGATACTCTGCTGAATCTTTCTGTTAGTTCCAGTAGATTTCTCGTGAAGTCTTCAGGGTTTTGTATGCATAGTATCATATCATCTGCAAACAGGGGCAGTTTAACTTCATTACCAATTTGGATGCCCTTTATTTCTTTTTCTTGCCTTATTGCTCTAGCTAGAACTTCCAGCACAATGTTAAATAGGAGTGGTGATAAAGGGCATCCTTGTCTTGTTCCTGTTTTCAAGGGGAATGTTTTCAGCTTCTCTCCATTAAGAATGATGTTGGCCATTGGTTTTGCACAGATGCCCTTTATTATGTTGAGAAATTTCCGTTCTATACCTATTTGATTGAGAGTTTTTATCAGGAATGGGTGTTGGACTTTGTCAAATGCCTTTTCTGCATCAATTGAGATGATCATGTGATTCTTTTCTTTCTTTTTATTTATGTGGTGGATTATGCTGATTGATTTTCTAATGTTGAACCATCAGTGCTTACCTGGTATGAATCCTACTTGGTTGTGGTGTGTTATTTTTTTGATATGATGCTAAATTCTATTGGCTAGAATTTTGTTCAGAATTTTTGTCTTTATATTCATGAGAGATATTGGTCTGTAATTTTCTTTTTTTGGGACATCTTTGCCTGGTTTTTGTATCAGAGTTATGCTGGCTTCATAGAATGAATTTGGAAGTGTTGCTTCCTCTTCTATGCTCTGAAATAGCTTGAAAAGTATTGGTACAAGCTCTTCTGTAAATGTTTTGTAGAATTCTCCAGTGAAACCATCTGGGCCAGGGCTTTTTTTGGTTGGGAGTTTTTTTATTACCTTTTCAATCTCTTCTCTTGTTATGGGTCTGTTCAGATTTTTAACATCACTTTGCAGTAGTTTGGGTAGGCCATGTGTTTCTAGAAATTTATCCATTTCCTCTAGGTTTTCAAATTTGTTGGAATATAGTTTTTCATAATATTCTGTTATAATCCTTTTGATTTCTGTTGGGTCTGTTGTGATGTCCCCCATTTCATTTCTTATTTGGGTTATTTGTGTCCTCTCCTGTTTTTCTTTTGTCAGTGTGGCCAGTGGTTTGTCTATTTGGTTGACTCTTTCATAGAACAAACTTTTGGTTTTGTTGATTCTTTCTATTGTTTTTCTGTTCTCTATTTCATATTTCTGCTCTGATCTTTAATATTTCCTTTCTTCCAGTGGTTGTGGTTTTTTTTTTTTTTTTTTTTTTTGCTGTTCTCTTTGTATTTGAGTTCCGTAGTTAATGTTTTGATTTTGTCCCTTTCTTCTTTTTTCATATGCGCATCTATTGCTATAAACTGTCCTCTGAGGACTGCCTTTGCTGTGTCCCAAAGGTTTTGGTATGATGTGTTTTCATTCTCATTTGATTCTAGGAATTTTTTTATTCCAAGTCTGATTTCTTCTATTACCCAGTGATGTGTAAGGAGGTTATTATTCAGTTTCCATGTAGCTGATTTTTTTTCCTTGCTCTTTCTATTGTTAATTTCTACCTTGATGGCATTATGGTCAGAGAAGATACTCTGAATTATCTCAGCGTTTTGGATCTTGTTGAGGATTGCTCTGTGGCCTAAGATGTGGTGTATTCTGGAGAACCTTCCATGTGCATTGGAAAAGAATGTGTACTTTGCAGTGGTTGGATGGAGTGTTCTATATATGTCTATGAGTTCAACTTGGCTGATGTGCCCTTTAAGTCTTCTGTATCTTTGCTGAGTTTCTTCTTAGTTGTTCTGTCCTTTACTGAGAGTGGTGTGTTGAAGTCTCCTACTATTATTGTGGAACTGTCAATTTTTCTTTTCACTGATGTTAGTGTTTATTATACGTATTTTGGAGCCTGACATTCGGTGAGTAGATGTTTATTACGGTTATGTCTTCATGATGGATCATCCCCTTAATCATTATATAGTGTCCTTCTTTGTCTTTTATGGTAGACTTTGTTTTAAAGTCTATTTTATCTGAGATTAGATTTGCCACTCCTGCTCTTTTTTGATAGTTGTTAGCGTGATATATTTTTTTTCCAACCTTTGACTTTTAATAAATTCACATCTTTATTTCTAAGGTGTGTCTCTTGTAGACAGCATATTGATGGGTCCTGTTTTCTTATCCATTCTGTTACTCTCTGTCGCCTTATGGGTGCATTGAGTCCATTTACATTCAGTGTAATTATTGATAGAGGTGAGTTTGTTGCTGTCATTTTGTAGTGCTTTTTTTTGTGGTGCTGACGTTTTCTTTGTTCTTCTTACTCTCTTGTGCTGAGTGACTTTTGTTTGTAGATTTTTTTTTTATTTCTTTTGTTTTTGTAGGTTTTGTTTTTGCTGAGACTTTATGTTTTTCCTCTTTTTTCATGAGTATATTTGTTAACTTTCTTTGTGGTTATCATGAATTTTACCCTTATCTTTCTAAGTTTGAAGCAGTCTACCATTACTTGGTATCCCCTTGCCTTCCTCTCCATTAGAAATTTCTATACCTACGCTGTTCATACCCTCTTTTATTGTTTTGATGTTGTTGTCATTTACTGATTAATGGCTCTGATTCCCTGTTGTATTTCTATCGGTTTTGGATAGTCCTCAGGAGATCATTTCCTAAATTGGTATCTGGCTTGTACAATCCTGTGTCCTAGATTCTGCCTGTGAGCTGAAGTTGTTTGTTGTCAGATTGAAGAACTCCCTTTAATAATTCTTGTAAGTTTGGTTTGACTTTTACATATTCCCTTAATTTCTGTTTGTCTGGAAATGACCTAATTTCACCATCAAATTTGAACAAGAGCTTTGCAGGTTATATTTTTCTTGGCTGGGAATTTTTTTCTTTCAAGATTTTGTATATGTCATCCCATTGCCTTCTTGCCTGCATGGTTTCTGCCAAATAATCTGAGCTTAGTCTTATTGTTTCTCCTCTGTAAGTGACTTCTTGTTTTTCATGATCTGCTCTCAGGATTCTTTGTATATGGTTTTTGCGAGTGTGATTATGATATGCCTTGGTGATTTTCTTTTGGGGTCTCTCTTATATGGAGTTTGTTGAGCTTCTTGGGTGGCCAGGTTTTCATCTTTCATGATATTGGGGAAGTTTTCTGTCAGGAGTTCTTCAATGATCCTCTCTTTGTTTTCTGTTTTCTCCCCCTGTTCTGGAATTCCAATCACTCACAAATTTTTGCTTTTGATTGTATCCCACATAACTCTCAGGTTCTCTTCATTTTTCTTTGTTCTTTTTTCTGAGTTTTCCTCAAGCAGAGTTGTATCCAACAGTTTGTCTTCAATTCCACCGATCCTGTCTTCCACCATTTCAAATCTGCTTCTCTTCCCTTCTATGACTCCGTCCATTTATGAAATCTTGTTTTTTATCTTTTGGATTTCTAATTGTTGACTTTGTATAATTTCTAGTTGTGAATTTATTTTGGCATTTTGTTCCTGCATTATTTTCCTGAATTCTTCCAATTTTTTGTCTGTATTTTCCATGAATTTGTCTATTTTGTCCTCATGTTTGTCAGCTTTTTCCTCAGCTCTTGAAGAATTCTGAGTATTAGAGATTTGAATTCCCTATCAGGTAGTTCTAGTGCATTTTCTTCCAGTGGAAAGCCAGCTGGTGTTTTGTTTTGGATTCCTACTGGAACCATCCTGTCCTGTTTTTGTAAATGTTTTGATATTGCCTGCTGTCTTCGAGGAATTCAGTAGTTATTTTTCTTGTTTTTTGATTGTAGATTTGTTTGTTGCATCCCTGGTTTTTTTTTTTAAATTTGACTATATCTGAGCAGGCGGACCGTGTGTTCTTTGCTGTTTGCTCATCTGTGGGCACAATACTTTTTGCCTCCTTCTCCAATTGGCAGGGTCAGTCACTGAAATATGGTATGGCAGGACAGGTTAGCTGAAGAGGAGTTACTGGGACAGGTTTTTTGTGGCACTTACTACAGCCACCAGGGTGGGTCAATAATCAGTGCAGGGCAGGTTCCAGTAGGCCGTGCCTGTGCCACTTCATGGTCTGATGTTAAGTGCACAGTGCAGGTAGGCAGCATCTAGCAGGGAGATTGTTATGTGTGCAGCTAAGATGGATATGGGAGAGAGGAAAGAGGAACAGGAACCAAAAACAAACAAACAAACAAAAAAGAATGCTCAGGGGGCTTGCCGTTGGAGTGGAGAGATGAGAAACTATGAAATGGAGAAAACTAGAAATGGGAAGAGGAAGAAAAGAAAAGAAAAGTATGAATAAATAAAAATTGGAAATGTTAAAGAACCTCAAAGTTCTCAGGGACCCCACCAGTGAAGCTATGAGTTCTGAGGAAGTCTCTCTCAGGTGTTGCAGTACACCCTGGCTAGAAGGCGTAAAGGTATACAACACCAGGTATTCAGGGAACAGAAAGAGAAGGACAATATAGAGAGCCAAGAAACTGACTAACAAAGAAAGACAAAAAGGGAAAAAAATGGAAAAGAAAACAAAACCAATTTAAAAAAAAAACAAAAAACAAGAAAGGCCCACCAAAAAACCGAAAAAAAAAAAAAGCCAACAAAAAAAGCAATGCCCTTAGGGATCCCTCTGCACGTCTCTGCAAGCCGAGGGGGTAATCTCCTTGCCACGTAGCACCACCTGGCCAGAAAGGGCTCCCAACTCAAGAAAAGGAAAAGAGAACAAACAAAGAGTTCAAAACAAACAAAGGAACAAAAGCCCCAGGATCCCACCAGCATGGCAGCCCAGACTGGGAAGCAGCTCCAAAGCCCCTCAGGAGGAAGCAAAGATGGCGCATGGAGCCAGGTGGTTGAGCGAAAGGAGGGGAGGTGCTGAGAGGTAAGGAAGAAAGCAAAAGAAGCAGAAAAAAATACTACACCAGCAGCCAACAAATGGCACTCAGAGAGCCAGCTAGTGCTGGCTGGTGGAACCCAAGTAGCTGGTGTTTCTTGGACAAGAGACTGTGTCTGCAGGAAGCAGAGTGGGCCGAGTGTGGGTGAAGAAGGGTATGGAGTGGAAAGTGTATATCACAAATTACCAGAGCTCTGCAGCCCCTGAGGAAGAAGCAAAGATGGCGCATGGAGCCAGGTATTTGAGCAAAAGGAGGGGGAGGTGGTGAGAGGTAAGGAAGAAATCAAAAGAAGCAGAAAAAAGCAACACCAGCAGCCAACAAATGGCACTCAGAGAGCTGGCCCATTTGGGTGTGTGGAATCCAAGCAGCCAGTGTTTCCCAGTCAAGAGATTGTGGCCGCGGGAAGCAGAGGAGGCCGAGTTGGGGTGAAGAAGGTGGGGAGGGGAGCGTATATCGCAAATTATCGGTTGTTTTGTCTCCTGCTGGAAGCTCTGTGAAGCTGCTTTCTCATACCTCCTGTTTGCTGTTCTCTGATAGGAATCCAACATGGCAGATCCGCCCTACCTTAGCTTGTAGGGGACCTCTGCATGAATCTCTCCTTGCTCTCCATTCTCTGTCAGTTTTCTCACTCCATTTGGTGCTTGGCTGACTTCTTTATCTCTTCATTTGATGTTTTACGGTTTCAGGATTGTTGTTTTCTCTGTTCAGCTTAGGTTTTTGGATCTTTGCTGTTGAGGGACAGCATGGTGCTTCTGCCTAGAGCGCTGCTTTGCTGGAACTTCGTCTTGTCTCTATTTTTAAACTGGGTTGTTTGTTTTTTTGAGTTTTAAGTGATCTTTCTATATTTTGGATACAAGTCATCTACCAGATACGTGTTTTGAATATATTGTCTACCTGTCTTTAGCTTATCTTTCTGTTTTCTTAACAGTGTCTTTCACAGATGCTTTTAATTCTAATAAAATCTAGCTTACCAATTTTTTTGTTTCATGATCTTGCTTTTGGTATTGTATTAAAATTCGTCCACAAATCCAAGGTCACATAAACTTTCTCTTACATTCTTTTCTAGAAGTTTTATTTTATCTTTAATACATTTTGAGTCAATGTTTGGGAAAGGTTTTACATCTGTGTCTAGGTTCATTTTAGTTTTTTTTTTTTTTTTTTAATATGAACATCTAATTCTTCTAGCACCATTTGTTGAAAAGTCTATCCCTTTTCCATTCAATTGCCTTTGCATCTTTGTCAAAAATCACTTGACCACAGTAACATTGTTTTAAGAATTGAAAGTTTTTAAAATTTGCAAAGTTTATATTATAATTTTTTATGGTTATTGTTTTTTGTGTTCTGTATGACAAATATCTGTCTACCACAAGATCATAGAGTTATTCTCCTCTAATTTTCCTTAAAAAAAAAAAAAGTATAGTTTTAGCATTTATGTTTAGGTCAGATATAAAATTTAATTTAATATTTTGGAAATTGCAGTAACCTTCCAGACTATTTTTAGGTTTTTGTTTTTTGGCGTTTTTTAAAAATGATATTCAGTTTTCCAACTACCATTTGCTGAAAGGATTTTGTTTGTCAAGTTACTTCACATTGGAGACTTGGTTAATAAACAATATAATATCTATATGTAGATGTATTTCTGGACGCTTCTATTTAATTGGTCTCTATACCTATCCTTATACCAATACTACACAGTCTTGTTTACCATCCCTTTATTTTGAGATCTGAAATAAGATTGTGTTTTCCACATTTGTCTTTCAAATTTATTTAATTTATTTATTTATTGAGGATGTAGTTATTTTTTATTTCCATAAAGTTAGCATAAGCTTGTCGATTTCTTTAAAGAAACCCACTGAGGTTTCCCCCCCACCCCAAATCACAGCAGATCTACAAAATAATCAAAATAATTTGAGGATATATACCATGTTAGCAGTACTGAGTCCTCCTGTGCATAATTATGGTATATTTTATTCCCAAGTATTTCACATTTTCATGTCATTCTGCAGTGTATTTTTTAAAAACTTACTTTCTAGGAGACAGGGCCAAGATGGCAGAGTAGTCAGACACTGACTGGGAGAGAGAGACGGTTCAAAGGCAGTAAGGAGTTTCCAGATCTGACCTGGTGGGAGCCAGTGCCCTGCAGGTCAGATTGGTTGGCGTGCATAGTGAGGCAAGCAGTGGTACTCGGGACGCATTTCCCATTTCAAGAGAGACTGAGCGGCAGAGAGTCTGTTCAGGTCTCCAGAGCCAGTGAAAAGTAGTGCTCAATTTGCAAGAGATAAGTATATGCATTTAACCTACCATGTGGATCAAAAAATGCCCCGTTTGAAAAGAATCTCTCTCCCATTTACTTGCTCACTCTCCACTCTGCACTGGGTCCTGGGCTGGATTCAGCAATTGCCACTTTCTCTGGGTCAAAAATAGGACCCATCACACTCCCTGAGCCATTCTCCCAGCCTTGGAGAAAGAACAAATTAGCAAAGAGGAAAAAATAATCTGCCAGCTCCCCTAAACTAGGAACTTAGGGAAGGCATATTTCCTTTGCATAAGCACAGGCATAAGGGGTCCACAGACCCTGAATGTCTTTCACCCCTGCATAGACCTGTGTGAGCTCATTTCCACAGCATAGGCCCTTATTAGCACAATATAACAAGGTATATACCAAAAGACTGACTTAAATTGTAACAGCTATATGGTAGAGTGGCATGTTCATGATATTTGATACCACTCTGCTCATTAAGCAGGGTCCTTAGCTACTCACATCAGAGGACTTAGGACTGGTAGGTCCACCCACACCACTCAGCCACCTGTGCCAAGGGTCCAAGAATAAGTGGTGCCTCCCAGTCCTTACAGCCAACAACACTGGATACCCATAGTCTGGCTAAAAAAACCACCCATCAACACACTCCAGGGAACAGGGACACACTTTGCTCCTAGACACTCAGGGACAGGTGTCAACCCCCTGCCTTGCTCAGCACATGACCCCCTACTACAGCCATATACCTGTGCCTACTTCAATCACCCCTGCCCATCTAGGACTGTAGGTGAGAGCTTGCACTACACACTTGATGACTGATATCTGGACACCTGAACTGAATCCATACATGAAAACTAAACAGACTCCTGGGCTCACATAAGTAGCAATAGACCTAACTACCTGGTGACATGAAGTTAGAGCTGCAAAGGTGCTAATAATCAAACTACCTCACATCAGCAGCTTATTCGGTATATCCAAAAAAAAAAAAAAAAAAAGCTAGGACACACTAAGCCAATATAAAATAAATATAATAACTTACTGATGGCTCAGAGACAGCAGTCAATATCAAATTACAAAAAGGCAGACCACGACAGCTTCAGCAAGCTTCCAAAACAAAGAATCAAGAAATCTTCCTGGTGGAAGGGAACTTTTTGGAACTACCAGAGGTATAATACAAAAGATTAATATACAGAACTCTTTAAGATATCAGCAAGGAGATTAGGCACAATGTGGAACAAGCCAAGGAACACACAGACTAAACAACAGAGAAAATTAAGAAGATTAGAGAAGAGCACACTGACAAATTTAACAGGTTGCAAGAATCCATAGAGAGACAGCAAACAGAAATCCAGAAGATTAACAACAGAATTTCAGAATTAGACAACTCAATAGAAAGTCATACTAGCAGAACTGAGGCAATGGGAGTCAGAATTAGTGAGACTGAAGATAAAGCACTTGACATGAAATTATTTGAGGAAAAATAAAATAAAAGAATTTTAAAAAATGAAAAAAATCTAAGAATTATGTGGGACTCTCTGAAGAGGAATAACTTATGAGCAGCTGGAGTACCAAAACAGGGAGGGATAACAGAAAATAAGAAAGAATTGTTGAAGATTTGTTGACAGAAAACTTCCTGATATCGTGAAAGATGAGACGATATCTATCCAAGATGCTCATTGAAACTCACACAAGTTAGATCCCAAAAGAAAGTCACCAAGACATATTATAATCAAGCTTGCCAAAGCCAAAGATAAAGAGAGAATTTTAAGAGCAGCTAGGGATAAACAAAAAGGCATCTACAAAGGAGAGTCAATAAGAATAAGCTTTGACTACTCATCAGAAACCACACAGGCAAGAAGGCAATGGGAGGACATATATAAAGCCTTGAAGGAAAAAATCTTGCCAGCCAAGAATTATTTATCCAGCCAAACTGTCTCTCAAATATGATGGTGAAATTAGGGCATTTCCAGATAAACAGAAGTTTAGGGAACTTGCAAAATCCAAACCAAATTACAAGAAATACTAAACAGAGTCTTGTGGTTAGAAAATCAATGACAACAGCTAATAACCCAAGACTAGAACAGCAGAAAGAGAAACTAGATATCAACCCAGTTAGGGAAGTCACAAGAATAAATCAAAGTTAAAACACTGAAAATAGGGAAACAGAGATGTCAATATATAAAAGATGATAACAACAAAACAAAAAAAGAGACTAAATAATGTAGTAAAAGAGCTTTCATATGAAAAGGAAGTCAAGGCCATATCAAGAAATAAAATAATTGTTTAAGCTTAGAAAATAGGGGTAAATATTAAGGTAACCACAAAGGAAACTAGCAACCCTACATATCAAAATAAAAAACAAGAAAAACAAAGATTCAGCAAATATAAAATCAACAACAATGAAAAAGAGGAAAAAATACATAAAGAAAAACAACTCAGCACAGAAAATTAAGTGGAACAAAGAAACCGTCAACAACACACAAAAAAGACAACATAATGACAGCACTAAACTCATACCTATCAATAATTACACCTAATGTAAGTGGAATAAATGCACCAATGAAGAGACAGAGAGTGGCAGATTGGATTAAAAAACGCAATTCATCTATACGCTGCCTACAAGAGACATACCTTAGACAAAGACACAAACAAACTAAAACTCAATGGATGGAAAAAAATACATCAAGCAAACAACAATCAAAAAAGAGCAGAAGTGACAATATTAATCTCTGACAAAATAGAGTTTAAAGCAAAATCCACCACGAAGGATGGGGAAGGACTCTATATAATGATTAAAGGGTCACTACACCAGGAGGACAGAACCATAATAAATTTATACACCCAATGACAGGGCTCCAAAATACATAAAACAAACTCTAAAAGCATTGAAAAGAGAGATAGACAACATCACAATAATAGGAGGAGACTTCAACACACCACTTTTGGCGAAGGACAGAACATCCAGAAAGAAGGTCAATAAAGACACAGAAGATCTAAATGTCACAATCAACAAACCTGATCTCATAGACATGTACAGAACACTTCACCCAACAGCAGCCAAGTATACTTTCTTTTCCAATGCATATGGAACATTCTCCAGAATACACCACATATTAGACCATAAAGCAAGCCTTAACAGAATCCAAAGCATTGAAATATTACAAAGCATCTTTTCTGACCGTAAAACCATAAAAGTAGAAATCAATAAGAGAAAAAGCAAGGAAAAAAAATCAAACACATGGAAACTGAAAAACACCTTGATCAAAAACTAACAAGTTATAGAAGAAATTAAGGACAAATAAAGAAAATCAAATGAGAATGAAAATACATTCTACTAGAACCTTAGAGACATAGGGAAAGCAGTGCTCACAGGTCAATTTATAGCGATAAATGCATACATTCAAAAAGAAGAAAGGGTCAAAATCAGAACATTAACCCTATAACTCGAACAAATAGAAAGAGAGCAGCAAAAGAAGCCCTCAGGCACCAGAAGAAAGAAAATAATAAAAATTAGAGTAGAATTAAATGAAACAGAAAATAGAAAAAAAATTGAGTCAATAAGATGAAAAACTGGTTTTTTAAAAACAACAAAGTTGACAGACCATTGGCCAAACTGACAAAAAAAACCAGGAGAGGAAGCAAATAAATCAAATAAGAAATGAGATGCACAAAAATTACAACAGGCCCAACTGAAATTAAAAGAATCATAACAGAATGCTATGAAAAATTGTACTCTAATAAATTTGAAAACCTAGAGGAAATGGATGAATTTCTAGAAACATACTACCTACTTAAACTAACACAAATGTATGTAAAACAACTAAATACACCTATAACAAAAGAAGAGATTGAAAAGGTGTCATGGATTGAATTGTTTCCCCCCAAAAATGTGTGTAGCTACTTGGCTAGGTCATGATTCCCAGTATTGTATGATTGTGTCATCTGATGTGATTTCCTTATGTGTTGTAAACTCTACCACTATGATGAGATTATATGTGATCTCCTCATGTGTTGTAAATTTTATCACTGTGATGAGTTTATACTGATGAGGTTGACAAGATAAGTGTCTTAACGCAATCTCTTTTGAGATATAAAAGAGAGAAGCGAGCAGAGATACATGGGAACCTCACACCACCAAGAAAGCAGTGCTGGGAGCAGAGTGCATCCTTTGGACCTGAAGTTCCTGCACAGAGAAGCTCCCAAACCAAAGGAAGATTGATGACAGAGACCTTCCTCCAGAGGTGATGGAGAAAGCGTTCTCCTGGAGCTGATGCCCTGAATTTGGACTTGTAGCCTACTGGACTGTGAAAGAATAAACTTCTCTTTGCTAAAGAAGAAAATACTTGTGGTATTTCTGTTGGAGCAGCACTAGATGGCTGAGACAAAAGGTAATTAAAAAACTCCCAACAAAAAAAGCCCTGGCCCTGATGGTTTCACTGGAGAATTCTACCAAAATTTCAGAGAAAAGTTAACATCATTACTACTAATGGTATTTCAGAGCATACAAAAGGATGGAATACTCCCAAACTCATTCTATGAAACCAGCATAACCCTGATACCAAAACCAGGTTAAGACACCACAAAAAAGAAAGTTACAGACCAATATCTCTCATGAACATAGACACAAAAATCCTTAATAAAATTCTAGCCAATAGAATTCAACAACATATGAAAAAAATAATTCACCATGACCAAGTCGGATTCGTAGCAGGTATGCAGGGATGGTTCAATATTAGAAAAACAATCTATGTAATCCATCACATAAATAAAACAAAAGACAAGAAGCACATGAACTTATTAATTGATGCAAAGAGGCATTGGTAAAGTACACCACCAATTCATGATAAAAACTCCCAGCAAAACAGGAATAGAAGGGACATTCCTCAGCATAATGAAGGGCATTTATACAAAGCCAACAGCCAACATCAACCTAAATGGAGAGAGTCTGAAAGCACTCCCCTTGAAAATGGGAACCAGACAAGGAAGTCTTTTATCATCACTCTTATTCAACATTGTGCTGGAGGTCCTAGCCAGAGCAATTAGACTAGAAAAAGAAATAGAGGGTATCCAAATTGACAAGGAAGAAGTAAAGTACCTCTATTTGCAGATGATATGATCTTTACACAGAAA
This sequence comes from Dugong dugon, assembly GCA_030035585.1. Lineage (NCBI taxonomy): Eukaryota > Metazoa > Chordata > Mammalia > Sirenia > Dugongidae > Dugong > Dugong dugon. The sequence continues at coordinate 46,763,777 of CM057480.1, read as the reverse complement.
ACCCCAAAGAATTCACAAGAAAACTACTGGAACTAATAGAAGATTTCAGAAAAGTATCAGGATACAAGATAAACATACAAGAATCAGTTGGATTCCTCTACACCAACAAAGACAACTTCCAGGAGGAAATCACCATAACAATACCATTTACAATAGCCCCCAAGAAGATAAAATACTTAGGAATAAATCTAACTAGAGACGTAAAAGAACTATACAATGAAAACTACAAGACACTACTGCAAGAAACCAAAGGAGACCTACATAATTGGAAAAAAAACATACTTTGCTCATTGATAGGAAGACTAAACATTGTGAAAATGTCTATAATACCCATATCATTCTAAAAATACAATGTAATCTGGATACAAATACAAATGGCATTTTTTAAGGAGATGGGGAAACAAATTACCAATTTCATATGGGAAGGGAAGAGGCCCTGGATAAGTAAAGCATTACCAAAGAAGAAGAACAAGGTGCAAGGCCTCACACTACCTGATTTTAGAACCTATTATACTGCCACGGTAGTCAAAAGAGCCTGGTACTGGTACAACAGATACAAAGACCAATGGAACAGAATTGAGAATCCAGATGTAAATTCATCCACCTATGTGCAGCTGATATTTGACAAAGGCCCAAAGTCCCTTAATTGGGGGAAAAGACAGTCTCTTTCAGAAATGGTGCCGGTATAACTGGATATCCATCTGCAAAAAACTGAAACAAGACCCATACCTCACACCATGCAAAGAAACTAACTCAAAATGGATCAAAGACCTAAATATAAAATCTAAAGTGATAAAGATCATAGAAGAAAAAATACTGACAATGCTAGGAGTCCTAATAAATGGCATAAACAGAATACAAAACATTACTAACAATGCACAGACACCAAAAGAGAAACTAGCTAACTGGGAGCTCCTAAAAATCAAACACTTATGCTTATCAAAAGTCTTCACCAAAAGAGTAAAAAGACAACCTACAGACTGGGAAAAATATTTGGTTATGACAAATCCAATCAGTGCCTAATCTCTAAAACCTACAAGATACTACAAAACCTCAACAAGAAAGAGACAAAAAATTTGTTTGTTTAACCCAATTAAAAATTGGGCTAAGGATATGAACAGGCACTTCACCAAAGAAGACATTAATGCGGCTACTAGATACATGAGGAAATGCTCACGATCATTAGCCATTAGAGAAATGCAGATCAAAACTACAATGAGATACCATTTCATGCCAACACAGCTAGCATTAATCCAAAAAACAAAATAATAAATGCTGGAGAGGTTGTGAAGAGACTGGAACACTTATACACTTCTGATGGGAATGTAAAATGGTATAAACACTTTGGAAATCAATTTGGCGCTTCCTTAAAAAGGTAGAAATAGAAGTACCATACGATCCAGAAATCTCACTCCTTGGAATATATTCTAGAGAAATAAGAGCTGTCACACGAATAGATATATGTATACCCATGTTCACTGCAGCACTGTTCACAATAGCAAAAAGATGGAAACAACCTAGGAGCCCATCAACGGACAAATGGATAAACAAATTATGGTATATTTGCACAATGGAATACTACACAACAATAAAGAACAATGATGAAGCTGCAAAACATCTCATAACATGGATGAATCTGGAAGGCATTATGCTGAGTGAAATTAGTTAGTCGCGACAGGACAGATATTGTATTAGACCACTATTGTAAATACTCAAGAAATGGTTTCAATACAGAAGAAAACATTCTTTGATGGTTATGAGTATGGTGGGGGAAGGAGAGAGGTATTCACTAACTAGATAGTAGATAAGAATTAGGTGAAGGGAAGGACAGCACACACTACAGGGGAAGTCAGCACAACTGGACTAAACAAAAGCTAAGAAGTTTCCTGAATACAACCAAACACTTCGAGGGACAGAATAGCAGGGTGGAGGTCTCGGAGCCATGGTTTCAGGGGATATCTAGGTCAATTGGCATAACAAAGTTTATTAAGAAAATATTCTGCATCCCACTTTTGCGAGTGGCATCTAAGATCTTAAAAGCTAGCTAGTGGCCCTCTAAGATACATCAATTGGTTCCAATCTACCTGGAGCAAAGGAGAATGAAGAACTCCAAAGACACAAGGGAAAAATTAGCACAAGAGACAGAAAGGGCCACATAAACCAAAGACTCCATCAGCCTGAGACCAGAAGAACTAAATGGTGCCTGGCTACCACCAAAGACCACCCTGACAGGGAACACAACAGAGAGTCCCTGAGGGAGCAGGAGAAAAGTGGGGTGCAGAAGTCAAATTCTAGTAAAAAGACCAAGCTTAATTGTCTGACCGAAACTGGAGGGACCCTGGAAAACATGGCCCCCGAGCTCTCTGATAGCCCAGAGCTGAAATCATTCCCGAAGCCAACTCTTCAGACAAAGATTAAACTGGACTATGGAACATAAAATGATACTCGTGAAGAGAGTGTTTCTTAGCTCAAGTAGATGTATGAGGCTAAATGGGCAGCTCCTGTCTGGAGGCGAGATGAGAAGGCAAAAAGGGGTAGGAGTTGGTTGTATGGACAACGGAAATCCGGTGTGGAAAGGAGGAGTGTGCAGTCATATTATAGGGAGAACAGCTAGGGTCACATAGCAATGTTTGTATAAATTTTTGTCTGAAACTGACTTGAACTGTAAACTTTCACTTAAAGCACAAAAAATATTTTCTAGTTGTTCGATATTAGCGTAAAGAAATAAAATTGATTTTATTTCTTATCTGTGTGCCTATTCTTTCTTTTTCTTGCTTTATTACTATGGAGAAAACCTCCGGTATAATGTAAAATAGAAGTAGTGAGGGGAGACATCCTTGCTTTCCTCCCAATATAAGAGTAAGAAAGTTTGGTGTTTCTACAGTAAGTATAATATTAGCTGTAGATATTTTTAGATATTTTGTATAATAGGTTGAGGAAATTCCCTTCTTTTAATTGGAGGGGAGTTTTTTTGTTATGGTTGCTGTTTAATCAGATATGATGGTAAATTTTGTCAAAAGATTTTTTTTCAACATCTGTTGAGATCATCATATAATTTCTCTTGTGTTCTGTTAATATGGTAAATTGCATTAATCAATTTTTGAGTGTTAAATATACTTTGCATTCCTGTGATGAATCCCACTGCATTTCGGTATACAAACCTTTCAGATAATATTTTATTTAATAATGTTTTGTTAAAGGATTTTTAAAATATGTATTTATGAGAGATATCAGTCTATAATTTTCTTGTAATGCTTTGTTCTTTTTTTTTTTAATTTTGTTTTGTTTTTTCATCAAGTAATTTCGCCTCTATGATATTATTTGGGAAGCATTTCCTCCTCTTCTATTTTGCAGGTATTTGTGTAATATTAGTATTAAAATAGTATTTTTCTCTTAAAGCTTTGATGAAATTTAGTAAGGAAGATACCTGGGCATGAGATTTTCATTTTATTTATTAGTTTCTTTATATGATACAAAGTTAAATAAATTATTATTCTTTTAATGTACTACTTTTGGTAATATGACTCTTCTAAGAAATTTGTCTATGTCATCTAAATTATCAAACCCAGTTGTTCATAAAATCTCCTTATTAGGCTTTAATATATGAAGAATCTGTAGAGATGATTCCTCTTTTTTCATCAGTATGATAATTTGTCTTTTTATTTTTACTTGAACAATCTAGCTAGAGTTTTTAAAATTAATAATATTATTTTTTCCCTAAGAACAAGTTCTAGATTTTACTGATTTTTTCTATACTTTGTCTATTTTCTATATCACTGATTTCTCCTTTTTATTATTTTCTTCTTTTACCTGCTTCTTAAGGGAGAAGATTAGAGCACAGAATTTAGACATTTATTTTCCTACTGCAGGGATTTGGAGATATAAGTTTCCCCGTAAGTAACTCTTTAGCTGCATCTCATAAATTTTGTTAGATTGTGTTTACATGGTCACTTGGTTCAAAACATTTTCTAATTTTCCTTGTGATTTCTTCTTTTATGCATTGGGTTATTTAAAAGTATGTTGTTTGATTTCCATATATTAAGAGATTTTTGAAGATGTCATTTTATTTTTGCTTTCTAAACTAACTTTGTTTTGATCAGCAAACATACTCTGTATAACTGTAATTCTTTAAATTTACTGTGGCTTGTGTAATGGCACAGAAATCTATTTTGGTCAATATTACATGTGCACTTGAAAAGAATGTGTATTCTCCTGGTATAGGTATAGTGATTTATAAATTCTAATTAGGTCAAGTTGGTTGATAATATTATTTAATTCTTCCACATTTGAACTGAATTACTGCAGTCTTTACTGTCTGCTCTCTATTTGATTTACTGTCTAACTGATTTGCTTATAAGCAAGTATTTAAGTACTCAGCTATAATTTAGAGCTTGTTTATTTCTCACTTCAGTTCTGTCCATTTATGCTTCTTGTATCGTGAAATGCTATAAATAGGTACATACACATTTAAAATGGTTATGTCCTCTTAGGATAGTCACACTTTTATCATAATAAAATATCCCTCTTTAACTTGGATGAAAGTCCTTGTCCGGAAGTGTATGGTTTTTTCAGATAATAATATAGCCACACTAACTTTCTTTTAATTAGTGTTTACATGGTATGTCTTTTCCCCGTACTTGACTTTTAAATAACCTGTGTCTTTATATTTAAATTATGTTCTTTAAGGACAGTATTTAGTTGAGTCTTGCTTCTTTTTATCCAGCATGACAACTGCTGCTTTTTTTGTGTGTATTTAATGTAATTATTGATATAGTTGTGTTTAAATCTGCCAGCTGCCTGTTTTCTATTTGTTTCATCTGCTCATTTTCCCCTATTTCCTGCTACTTATGAAGGGGGTATTTTTACTGTCGTAGACGTCTTTAAAGGTAAAGATGTCACCTTGAAAACTAAGGTGCACCTGTCCCAAGCTATGGTGTTTTCAATCACGTCATATGCATGTGAAAGCTGAACAATGAGTAAGGAAGACCAAAGAAGAATTGACGCCTTGAATTATGGTGTTGGTGAAGAATATTGAATACACCATGGACTGTCAAAAGAACGAACAAATTTGTCTTGGAAGAAGTACAGCCAGAATGCTCCTTAGAAACAAGGATGTCGAGACAAAGTCCCATATACTTTGGACATGTTGTCAGGAGGGCTCAGTCCCTGGAGGACATCATGCTTGGTAAAGTAGAGGGCAAAAAAGAGGAAGACCTTCAACAAAATGGATTCACACAGTGGCTGCAACAATAGACTCAAGGATAACAATGGTTGTGAGGATGGCATACTGGGCAGTGTTTCATTCTGTAGTACATAGTGTCGCTATGAGTCAGAATCAATTCAAAGGAATCTAACAACAACATTTTACCTCATCTTTTATGTTATCAACTATACCTCATTAAAAATTATTTAGAAGTTGCTCATGGCTAGGTTGCAGCCACCACCCTTCTGTCAGTGGAAGCTTTCCTGTTGCTATAATTTTCAACAGCTTTCAACAGAGCTTTCAAACTATGATGGACTAAGAAGAAAGGCCTGGCAATTTATTTTTGAAAATCAGCCACTGAAAACTCTATGGATTACAACGGTCCTATCCACATGTCATCATGAGGATGGCTAAGGACCAGGCAGTGTTTCCTTCCATTGTGCATGGGGTCATTATGAGTCAGGGACCAATTTTATGGCAGCTAGCAATATATTCGCTAGATTACAGTAAATATTCCATCTGTTTCAACGTACCTTCAAATAATGTTATAATACTTCATACATAATGAAGGAATCTTACAAAAATATACTTGCTATTCCCTTTTCTATAGTTTTATATTATTGTCATTTTATTTAATTTCTAGGTATGTTCTAATTGATGTATATATGTTTACAAATCCTATAATACGTTGCATTTATACACTTAAAAAGTTAATTAAAAATCAAATCTCAATTATCTATTTAAAAGAAAAAGATGAGAAAAATGTATATTATTTCATATTTAAGATTCTCCAACCATCTTAATTGTTTTGTATAAATTTTGAATTTATTCTGTAATCTTTTAGGCTGAATAAATTTAATTTATATTTCTTGAATTGCAGGTCTGAAGATAATAGATTATCCCACTTTTTTTGGTCATTATATCCCCCTATTTTTTTTTTTTAATAGGCAGACATCTAATGTCTTTATTTCTCCTTATTTTTTGAAGAAAGTGTTTCCTGATTATAAAATACTAGACAATATTTTCCTTTCTTTAGCACATTAAGATTATGTTTTCATTCTTTTCTGAATCATTTCTGATAAGAAATCAGCAAAAACATCTTCCAATTTCTTCATATATCTTTTTTTTTTTTTTTGATCCTGGACATTGTGGTAGTTTCTTCTTTCAGTTGTGGATTTTGTTGTACTCCTTTAAGTAGTATTGAAACTAGTTTTGACTGGCAGATAAATTACTTGGGAATTAGCTTATAACATTCAAGAATTGTTTTCATATTTCATCAGAAATTTTATTGTTTTATGATTTTTGCCTGGTCGTGTGACGTTTTGCCCTGTGTATATGTATATAATATTCAGTAACATATGCATAGGATATGCATAAAACTTTCCAGAGGTAGCTCCTTGGTGTGTCCCTTCTCTAGTGTTTTCTTCTTTAAATTCTAGCCACCTCTGCCTTCCAAAATTTGATCTCTATCTTTCTCAGTGAGACTCTCTACTGCAGTCTAGAACCTCCTCTCCCTCAGGCAGAAATCTGAAGCAATCAGTGATGACAGTGTTTATTTTCCTTATCTTAGGGTTAACAATACTGTATTGCTTGGTGTCCAATACTGAGGGTTTTTTTCATATATTTTGTCTAATTATCTATGCTTTACAACTGGAGGAAATGTTTACTACCAGTTATTCAGTCTTGGCAGGAAAGCGATATTCTTGTCAAATGATTTTGAAAGCACCTAATGTTGTTGCTGTGGGGTGCCATCAAGTTGGTTCCGACTCATAGCCACCCTATGTACAACAGAACGAAACACTGCCCAGTCCTGCGCCATCCTCATAATTGTTGACATGTTTGAGCCCATTGTTGCAGCCACTGTGTCAATCCATCTTGTTGAATGTCTTCCTCTTTTTCACTGACCTTCTACTTTACCAAGCATGATGTTCTTCTGCAGGAACTGATCCCTCCTGAGAACATGTCTAAACTACATGAGACGAGGTTTTATCATACTTGCTTCCAAGGAGCACTCTGACTGTACTTCTTCTAAGACAGACTTGTTCATTTTTCTGGTAGCCCATAGTATATTCAATATTCATCATCATCACCGTAATTCAAAAGCATCAATTCTTCTTTGGTCTTCCTTATTCATTGTGCAGCTTTCACAGGCATATGAGGCTACTGAAAATATTATGGCTTGGGTGAGGAGCACATTAGTCTTCAAAGTGACGTCTTTGGTTCTCAACTCTTTAAAGAGGTATTTTGCAGCACATTTGTGCAATGCAATGTGTAATTTGATTTCTTGACTGCTGTTTCCATGGGCATTAATTGTGGATCCAAGTAAAATGAAATCTTTGACAACCTCAATATTTTCTCTATTTGCCGTGTTGCTTATTCTTTCAGTTGTGAAGATTTCTGTTTTCTGTATTTGAGGTGTAATCCATAATGAAGGCTATAGTTTTTGATCTTCATCAGTAAGTGCTTCAAGTCTTCTTCACTTTCGACAAGCAAGGTTTTCTCTTCCGCATATCGCAGATTGTTAATGAGTCTTCCTCAAATCCTGATGCCGAGTTCTACTCCATATAGTCCGGTTTATTAGATTATTTGTTCAACATACAGATTGAATAAGTATGGTGAAAAGATATGACCCCGATACACACCTTTCTGATTTTAAACCACTCATACCCCCTTGTTCTGTTTGAACGACTGCCTCTTGGTCTATGTACAGGTTTCTCACGAGGATAATTAAATGTTCTGGAATTCCAAGTCTTCGCAATGTTACCCATAGACTGTTACGATCTACACGGTCAAATGCCTTACATAGTCAAAACACAGGTAAATATCTTTCTGGTATTCTCTGCTTTCAGCGATTCTGACATTAGCAATGATCTCCCTCATTCTACATCCTCTTCTGAATCCAGATTGAATCTCTGTCAGTTCCCTGTTAATGAACAGCTGTAACTGCTTTTGAATGACCTTCAGCAAAATTTCACTTGTGTGTGATATTAATGATATTGTCCAATAATTTCTACATTCGGTTGGATCACCTTTCTTTGGAATGGCACAAATATGTGTCTCTCCCTGTTGGTTGGCCACATAGTTGTCTTTCAAATTTCTTGGCGTAGATGAATGAACACCTCCAGTGCTGCATCCGTTTGTTGAAACATCTCAATTGGTATTCTGTCAACTCCTGGAGACTTGTTTTTTGCCAACACCTTCAGTGCAGCTTGGACTTCTTTCTTCAATATCATCAGTTCTTGATCGCATGCTACCTCTTGAAATGGTTGATAGTCCACCAACTCTTTTTGGTACAGTGACTCTGTGTATTCCTTCCATCTTCTTTTGATGCTTCCTGCAAGTTTCAGTATTTTCCCTGTAGAAACCTTCAATATTGCAACCCAAAGCATGAATTTTTTCTTCAGTTCTTTCAGCTTGAGAATTGTCAAGAGTGTTCTTCCCTTTTGGTTTTCTAACTCCAGGTCTTTGCACATTTCATTATAATACTTTGCTTTCTCGAGCTGCCCTTTGAAAATTTCCATTCAGCTCTTTTACTTCATCATTTCTTTCATTCGGTTTAGCTGCTCTAAGTTCAAGAGTAAGTTTCAGAGTCTCTTCTGCAATCCATTTTATTCCTTTCTTTCGTGTCTTTTTAATGTTCTTTTGCTTTCTTCATGTATGATGTCTTTGATGTCATTCCACAACTTCTCTGATCTTCAGTTATTAGTTGTGAATGCATCATATCTATTCTTGAGATGGTCTCCAAATTCAAGGTCCTATTTTGTCTCTTGCAGACTTGCTTTAATTTTCTTGAGCTTCAGCCTGAAGTTGCGTATGAGCAATTGACGGTTTGTTTCACAGTCAGCCCCTGGCTTTGTTCTGACTGACGATACTGAGCTTTTCCATTGTCTCTTTCCATAGATGTAGTCGATTTGATTCCTATGTTTTCCATCCTCCTAGGTCCACGTTTATGGTCACTGTTTATGTTGCTGAAAAAGATATTTTCAATGCAGAAGTGTTGGTCTTGCAAAATTCTATCATGTGATCCCCGGAGTCATTTCTATCACCAAAGGCATATTTCCCAACTACCGATCCTTCTTTGTTTCCAACTTTCAAATTCCAATCACTAGTAATTATCAATGCACCTTGATTGCATGTTTAATCAATTCAGATTGCAGAAGTTGGTAAAAATCTTTGAGTTTCCTCATCTTTAGCCTTAGTGGCTAGTGTATAAATTTGAATAATAGTCCTGTTAACTGGTCTTCCTTGTAGGCATATGGATGTTTTTCTATCACTGACAGCACCGTACTTCCGGATATATCTTGAAATGTTCTTTTTGAAGTTGAACGTGACATCATTCCTCTCTAATTTGTCATTCGAGGCATAGTAGACCATGTGATTGTTCAATTTAAAATGGCCATTACCAGTCCATTTCAGCACACTAATGCTTAAGATATCAATCTTTATGTGTTTAATTTTTATTTTTGATGACTTCTAATTGTCCTAGATTCATACATCTTATGTTCCTCATTGTGATTACTAATGGATGTTTGCAGCTATTTCTTCTCATTTTGAGTCGTGCCACATTAGCAAATGAAGGTCTCAAAACCTTGACTCTATCTACGTCATAAAGTTAGACTTTACTTTGAGGAGGTTGCTCTTCCCCAGTCATATTCTGAGTGCCTTCCAACCTGAGGTCTTCATCTTTTGGCACTATATCAGTGTTCCACTGCTATTCATAAGATTTTCACTGGCCAATTTTTTCAGAAGTAGAACACCAGATCCTTCTTCCTAGTGTGTCTTAGTCTGGAAGCTCTGCTGAAACCAGTCCAGCATGGGTGACCCTGCTGTTGTTTGAAATACTGGAGGCATAGCTTCTAGAATCACAGTGACATGCAAGCCACCACAGTACAACAAACTGACAGAGTCATGCTAGAAACACTCAATACTTACTGTTAAATCCCTTTCTTCTTAAAATATCTAGAATGATATCAGTTTCCTAAATAAAATCTTGATCCAGTCGGAAAACATGGAGATAATAACATCAAACCAGTTGCCATCCAGTCAATTCCAACTCATGGCAACCCTATGTTTTACAGAGTAGAACTGTGCTCAGTAGGGCTTTCATGATTGTGATCTTTTGGCTGAGGTACAGCTGGTTGAGTTCTATGGTTAATAGTCCAAGGCCTCACTATTTGTGCCACCCAGAAATCCCCTGTTTAAATAATGTTGTTGTTATTGTTGTGTGTTGTGGAGTTCATTTTGACTTATATTGACCCTATAGGACAGAGTATAATAGCCACAACTAAAACTCTTTTTTGACTCTTGTAAGCTGGAAATCCAGGTGGATTGCAGAGAAATGTCACATTTCTACCACTTTGCTAACGGGAACATTGAGAAGATATTCTTGTCGAATTACAAGGCATTAGTTAATATATTTCAGTATATAGGATGCAATACTTTTCTATTACAATAATAACATGTTTATTTATTGTCAAATTGCAAATAAAATATGTTGTTAAATGAAAAAAGTTAGTATTATTGAATGCCCATTTTTTTCATTCACTTGCATGAAAATATACATTGTTGTTGTTAGGTGCTGTCCAGTCGGTTCCTACTCATAGTGACCCTACATACAACAGAACTAAAAACTGCCCAGTCCTGTGTCATCCTCACAATTATTGTTATGCTTGAACCCATTCTTCTTTTTTGCTAACCCTCTTCTTTACTAAGCATGATGTCCTTCTCCAGAGACTGGTCCCTCCTGATACCATGTCCAAGGTAGTGAGATGAAGTCTCTCCATCCTTACTTCTAAGGAGCATTCTGGCTATAATTCTTCCAAGACAGATTTTTTTGTTCTTCTGGCAGTCCATAGAATATTCAGTGTTCATTTCCAACACCATAATTCAAAGGCATCACTTCTTCTTCAGTCTTCCTTATTCATTGTCCAGATTTCGCATGCATAGGAGGCGATTGAAAATACCATGGCTTGGGTCACGTGCACCTTAGTCTTCAAAGTGACCTCTGTTTTTGAACACTTTAAAGAGGACTCTTGCAGCATATTCACCCAACGCAATACTTCATTTGATTTCTTGACTGCTGTTTCCTTGACAACTTTAGTATTTTCTTTGTTTATCATGATGTTGCTTATTGACCCAGTTGTGAAGATTTTTATTTTCTTTATGTTGAGGTGCAATTCATATAGAAAGCTGTAGTCTTTGATCCATCTGACATCAGCAAAGATATCCCTCTTTTCACCTCCTCCACTGAATCCAGAGAGAATTTCTGACAGTTCCCTGTTAATGTACAGCTGCAACTGCTTTTGAATGACCTTCAGCAAAATTTTATTTGTATGTGATATTAATGATATTGTTCAATAATTTCCACATTGGGTTGGATCATCTTTCTTTGGAATGGGCAAAAATATGTGTCTCTTCTAGTCACTTGTTCAGGGAGTTATCTTCCAAATTTCTTGGCATAGATGAGTGAGCATCTCCAGCACTGCATCCATTTGTTGCAACATCTCAGTTAGTATTGTGTCAATTCCTGGAGCCTTGTTTTTTGACAACGCATTCAGTGCAGCTTGGACTTCTTCCTCCAGTACCGTTGGTTCTCAATCATGTGCTGCCTCCTAAAATGGTAGAAGGTTGGCCAATTATTTTTGGTACAGTGACTCTGTGTATTCCATCCATCTTCTTTTGACTTTTCCTGCATCTTTCTATATTTTTCCCATAGAATCCTTCAGTATTGCAACATGACGCTTGAATATTTCTTCAGTTCTTTCATCTTGACAAATGCTGAGAGTTTTCTTCCCTTTTGGTTTTCTAACTCCAGGTCTTTGTACATTTCTTTATAAAACTTGACTTTGGCTTCTTGAGTTGACCTTTGAAATTTTCTCTTCACCTCATTTATGTCTTGCTTTAGCTACTCTATGTTCAAGAACAACTTTCAGAGTCTCTTCTGATATCCATTTTGTTCTTTTCTTTCTAGTCTTTTTAATAACCTTTTGTCTTCTTCATGTATGATGTCCTTGATGTCATTCCACACCTTGCCTGGTCTTCTGTCATTAGTGTGCAGTGCATCAAATCTATTCTTGACACGGTCTCTAAATTCAGGTGGGATATATTCAAGGTTATTTTCATAAGAAACTACAGCAATATATACTTAACTGTTTGCAGGTTTAAGATTTGGATATATTTATTATGCTAATTTTCTTAAAGTTTATAGTCTATTTCTGTGTGTAAGAAACATGAATTATTGGTATGATAAAATACAATAAATAAAATATTAAAATAATAGCAACAATAAAACAACCTTTCTGAATCCACTGATTATGTTACCTTAAAATACAAATTATAAATGAAAAAGTAGGTTTTATAATGGTGTTAACATTATATCTTTTAAAATATTTTAAATTAATTCATTTCCACAAACTAGAAAAATATACATGAACACCTTAACAGTTCAATCCAGATTATTTTCGGATAATGTATGCATATGGGATTTCATTTTCTTTTTTGTGCTTTTCTGTATTTTACAAATATTTGACAAAGGTTACATATTTCTTCATATAAGTAAAAAATTCATTGCTATTAATGAGGTTTTTATCAGTAACATCTTCCTATATTAGGTTGTATGAATAAAGCAAAAAATTCCAGTTAGATATAACCTTTATTAGTAATAATACATCCTTGTTACATATACATAAAATAAGAAATACTACTGCTTTTTCCTTTCTTATGGTAAGAATAATTAGGCTTATGGCAAGCATATTGCATTCTGCAGAACATAAGCTCCAAATTAATTATAATTATGGTCATACAAACATTTCTGTTGTTATAATTATTGTAATAAGGAACTTACATATTGGAATATTTTACTATTTCACATACAATTGAAAGTAATAAATTTCAGGGTTTTTTTTTTTATTCTTAATTAGCTTATTTGGCTTGCCTATTATTGCAGCTATTTTCACAAATATTTCTAGTGATTTCCAAATATTAAGATTCATTTTCAGGAATAAATAATTTGTGGCCATCTATATCTCTAATTGAGGTATAATTTCAGTCCTTTGATATCAATGACTATTATGGCACATTTTGCTCAGTGTGCATTTTCCATTTATTTTCCTTTGTATTTTATAGCAAAAAATATTTAAAACATAATAATCCAGATATATTAAGAATATTTTAAGAAACAACATTTGGTAAAGACTTCTGACAAAAGCATTTATTTAATAATAACTTAAGCATATTGACTATTATATATGTATATATATACATATGTACATATTTGGAGCCCTGGTGGCACACTGGTTAAGCTTTCGGCTGCTAACCAAAATGTCAACAGTTAGAATCCACCAGCTACTCCTTGGAAACCCTCTGGGACAGTTCTACTCTGTCCTATAGGTTCACTATGAGTTGGAGTCAACTCGACGGCTATGGGATATATATATAGTCAAAATATTTTTTTCTTTTATGGTTTTGACTATAACATGAGATTTAAAAATAATTACTATCTGGCAGCTATCACATTTAATTATCTGACTCCAGGGTTAATTGCTATGTGACTGTTGGTGATGGCATATTATCTTTCATCACTGAGAGCTAAGGAAAGTTGAATTCCATTTAACTCTTATGATATTTGAATAAACTGTTTTTTGGAATTATAAAAAATAAAAGTCCTCCACTTGTCACTCTACTGAGGTAGACAAAGAATAATGAAGGAGATTTGAGTCACTTTAGCCTTGATAGCACAGAGAGCTCCTAATTAGCTTTAAAATTTTAGACTAAGAGCACTGTGATTAATGCTAACTTTCTCTCCAATATTTAGAAAATTAGATCTATACTAACTGATAGGTGACTGGGTGGCACAAATAGTTGGTTGCTCGACTACTAGGTGAAAGGTTGGCAGTTCTACCTACCCAGAGGTGCCTTGGACGACAGACCTGGAGATCTGCTTCTGAAAGTTCATGGCCTTGAGAACTTTATGGAGCAGTTTTACCCTGCACACCTGGCATTGCCAACAACATACTAACTGATAAATGCTTTGAGGAAAAACAGAAGCTATCTGTGGAACTTTTCACTTTTTGTGTGTGAAGGATCAAGCAAGTTGATCACAGGAGCTTCCATCTAAACAGACTCATACATGAAATATGTTATCTAAAATAACAGAAAGTCCATATGTAGGACACTGTCTTAGTCATCTAGTGCTGCTATAACAGAAATACCACAAGCAGATGGTTTTAACAAAGTGAAGTTTATTCTCTCACAGTCCAGTAGACTAGAAGTCCAAATTTAGGGCTCTGGCTCCACAAGAAGACTTTCTGTGGGCTCTGAAGGAAGGTCCTTGTGTTGCATCAGTCTTCCCTTGGTTGGCTTTCTTGGTGGTATGAGGTCCACATGTCTCTCTGCTCACTTCTCTGCTTTATATCTCAAAAGAGACTGGCTTAAGACACTATCTAACCTTGTAAGTCTCATTAATATAACTTTCGCTAATCCATCTTATTACATCGTAGTGAAAGGATTTACAACGTATAGGGAAATCACTCAGATGACAGACGCTTATCAGTTGTGATGTAACTGGGCTTTAGTGCTTATTTGCTACAATTCTCTAGGCTCTGTCCCATGTACTGGCTACATCTTCAAACAGGAAACAAGAAAAGTCTGACGGGGGGAAAATCTCTGCTGTGTGTCATTTTAATTGAAAACAAAAGTATTACTGCATCACTTCTTGTCAGTATGGCCCAATATTGATGATACTAATTATTACCTTTGTGTAGATGGTGAGCACCAAATGCTTCCAAGATAAAATAATATTTTTTTTTGTAATAAGTAAGTATTCAGTTGGGACATACTTTGAGACCATACACACGTTTTGTGCCCCAACAACCTCGAGGGCCTATTGATGATCATTTCTTCTTTCAGTTATTAAATTGGTGAAGGAAAAGCAGCAATTTCCAATTCTATCTTTTTTTCTATATTTGATAGCCAGTAGTGTTCTATACAGAAGTGTTTTATGCTTTTTCCTTTCCTCAGCTATTTTCTTTTTTGTTCCTTGTTTACTTCCTTTATTTCCTTCCTTCCTTCTTTCTCCTTTGTCTTTAATATTACACTATGGACCATTAAGCTTTGTGTTTTTGTTGTAGTTGAATATATCATGATTCTTTTTTTTTTTCATTATTTTATTTGATGCTCAAATTTTCCCAAATTTGGCCAGTGGGAATGTTTTCAAGCTTCTCTGTATCCTTTTTACATATCATGTTTAGTTTTAAATACTTCTTGGTTTACCTTGTACTTTTTCCTACCCTAGACCTTGATCAGCCATTTACCAAATTCCTGTTACTGAGAAATTTCATTTAGAAAACAAGTTCTCAGCACTGTGTATCCTTACTACTGCTGGAGTGTCACTCCTCTAAGTGCTTTTTTATGAGCAGAACTCAAACTAATATCTTAAATTCAAACCCAACATCACAAAGTTTTTCTTAACTTTTCCTCATTCCATATTTGTATCTCTTTCTCTTTTCTAGGCATATCATATATTTGGTATTTATATGACAAAATACATTTGGTCGTAAGTGATAAAATGGTTATAATGCTTTGTTATTGTACAAGTTAATCAAGTATTTTTGTATTGTCAGCAATAATGTATAAGAATTTATGTTTTCTACAACCACATCAGCAGAGTGTTATCAAGCTTTTGGATTTTTGCCAATCTAAAAGTTGAGAGAGATGTGGCACCACAATGAAGCTTTAATTTGCATTTCTTTTATGAGTGAAGTGGAACATCTCTTCATATGTCAGAGGGCAGAGTGTATATCTGTTTCCTGTGAACTTTGTGTTTATGTCTTTTGTCTATTTGTTCTATTGGGTGTTTAATCTTTTTAAGGGTTCTTTATATAAGGAAGATGAGTCTTCTATCTGCAATATAAATTGTGAACATTTTCCCCTGGTTTGTTATTTAGCTTTCGTTTTGCTTATGATGTATTTTTGCCAGGTAACTCTTTTTTTTTTTTTTTTTTTTTTATATTTTATTGTACTTCAGGTGAAAGCTTACAGAGCAAATAGTTTCTCATGAAATAGTAGTACACATGTTGTTCTATGACATTGGTTAACAACCCCACAACGTATTAAGCCTCTAAATTCTCAACCTTTTTTTTGATGAAAATTACAGATGGCCAAAGATACACCGTTTCAAAAATTTCTACATTCACAGTTCAGTGACATTGACTACTCTCTTCCAACTGTGCTGTTATTCTCACTTAAGATGAAGGCTTACAGAACAAAATAGTTTTTCATTTAACAGTTACTACACATGTTGCCCTATGACAATGGTTAACAATCTCACAGCACATCAAGAATATCCTTACTCCACCTTGTGTTCCCTATCACCAGGGGGCTTCCTTGTCCCCTTCTGTCTTCTGGACCTTGTCAGTGGACTATTGTACCTCTTTAGTCTCATTTGTTTATTTTATTTTATTTTATTTAAACACCATTTCAAAACTTTTTACTTACACATTTAAGTGATATTGACTATGCTCTTCCTATTGTGCTGCCATTCTCGCCCAAGATGAAGGCTTACAGGACAAAACAGCCTCCCATTTAATAGTTACTACAAATGTTGCCCTATAGCAGTGGTCAACAATCTCACAATACATCGACAGTGTCCTTATTCAATTTGTGTTCCTTATCATCAGTTTCCTACTCTCCCTCTGCCTTCTGGCCCTTGTCACTGGACTCCTGTACATCGTTAGTCCCATTTAGTTTTACTGGGGTGTCCATTCCCAGGCTTAACATCGAACCTTGAAGGTAACTTCACCTCTGAGCTGAAAGGGTGTCTGGGGCCACACTCTCGAGGTTTCTCTAGTATTCTTTAGGCCAGTATATCTGGTCTTCTTTTTTTTTTGGGAGTTAAAATTATGCTCTACATCCTACTCCAGCTCTGCCCAGAACCCTCTGTTGTGATCCTGGTCAGAGGAGTCATTGGTGGTAGCCGGGCACCATCCAGCTGTACTGGGCTCAGTCCCGTGGAGGCCTTGGTAGCTGTGGACCACCTGTTCTCTTCGTTCTCCCTTGTTCCCGAAGGGATGAGATCAGTGGAGTATCTTAGATGGCCGCTCACAGGCTTTTAAGACCCCAGACACTACTCACCAAGGTAGAATGTAGAGCATTATCTTTATAAGTAGTGTCATGCCAATTGAGCTAGATGTTCCCCGAGATCATGGTCCCCAGAGCCCTCCGTCCAACAACTCAGTCCCTCGGGGGGTTTGGATGTGTCTATAGGGCCTCCATGACCTTTCCTTGTGCAGGTTGTGTTAGTTTCCCCTGTATTATGTACTATCTCATCTCTCACCCAAGTTACCACTTACCTATTGCCTATTTAGTATTCCCCCCCGCCCCCATCCCTGGTAACCAACAAGGATTGTTACATTTTGCATGTGAATTTTTTCATGGGTTTTTACAATAGAGGTCTCATACAATATTTGTCCTTTTGTGATTGACTTATTTCACTCAGCATGATGTCCTCCAGTTTCATCCATGTTATGAGATGGTTCACCGATTCATTGTTCTTTCTCGTTGCATAGTACTCCATTGTGTGTATGTACCATAGTTTGTGTATCCATTCATCTGTTGATGGAGATCGAGGTTGTTTCCATCGTTTTGCTATTGTGAATAATGCTGCCATGAACATAGGTGTGCATATGTCTATTCAAGTGATGACTCTTATTTCTCTAGGATATATTCCTAGGAGTGGGATTGCTGGATCGAATGGTACGTCTATTTCTAGCTTTCTGAGGAAACGCCATATCATTTTCCAAAATGGCTGTATCATTTTGCATTCCCACCAGCAGTGTATAAGAGTTCCCGTCTCCCCGCAGCCCCTCCAACATTTGTTATTTCCAGTGTTTTTGATTCGTGCCAGTAATGCCGGGGTGAGATGGTATCTCATTGTGGTTTTAATTTGCATTTCTCTAATGGCTAGTGATCGCGAGCATTTCCTCATGTGTCTGTTGGCCATTTGAATGTCTTCCTTGGTGAAGTGTCTGTTCATTTCCTTTGCCCATTTTTTGATAGGATTGGTTTTCTTTTTGTTGTAGAGGTGTTGGATTTTCTTGTAGATTATGGAGATTAGACCTTTGTCTGACTTGTACTGTCCAAAAATTTTTTCCCAGTCTGTAGGTTCTCTTTTAACTCTTTTGGTGAAATCTTTTGAAGAGCATAGATGTTTGATTTTTAGAAGATCCCAATTATCTAGTTTATCTGTTGGGTTTTTTGTGTTGATGTTTATGGTTTGTATCCTGTTAATGCCATGTATTAAGGTCTGAAGTGTTGGTCCTATTTTTTCTTCTATGAATTTTATAGTTTGAGGCTTTATATTCAGGTCTTTGATCCATTTTGAAGTAGTTTTTGTATATGGTGTGAGGTATGGGTCCTGTTTCATTTTTCTACAAATGGCTATCCAGTTTTGCCAGCACCATTTGTTAAAAAGACGGTCTTTTCCCCTTTTGATGTATTTTGGGCCCTTGTCAAAAATCAGGTGACCGTAGGTGGATGGATTTACATCTGAGTTCTCAATTCTGTTCCATTGGTCAATGTCTCTGTTGTTGTACCAGTACCAGGCTGTTTTGAGTACTGTAGCTGTATAGTAGGTTCTCAAGTCAGGTAGTGTGAGTCCTCCAACTTTATTCTTCTTCTTCAGTAGTGCTTTACTTATTTGGGGTTTCTTCCCTTTCCATATAAAGTTAATAATTAGTTTTTCCATCTCTTTGAAGAATGTTGTTGGTATTTGTATCCGAATTGCATTGCATTTGTAGGTTGCTTCAGGTAGAATTGTCATTTTCACAATGTTGAGTCTGCCTATCCATGAGCATGGTATGTTTTTCCATTTATGTAGATCCCTTTGGGTTTCATGCAGCAGTGTTTTGTAGTTTTCTTTGTATAGGTCTTTTATATTCCTGGTCATATTTATTCCTAAGTATTTTATCTTTTTAGGGGCTATTGAAAATGGTATTGATTTCCTGATCTCCTTTTCATCGTTCTCTTTACCAGTGTATAGGAATCCAACTGATTTTTGAATGTTTATCTTGTATCCTGCTACTCTGCTGAATCTTTCTATTACTTCCAGTAAATTTCTCATGGAGTCTTTAGGGTTCTTTATGTATAGTATCATATCATCTGCAAACAGGGAGAGTTTAACTTCTTCATTACCAATTTGGATGCCCTTTATTTCTTTTTCTTGTGTTATTGCTTTAGCTAGAACTTCCAGCACAATGTTAAATAGGAGTGGTGATAAAGGGCATCCTTGTCTTGTTCCTGTTTTCAAGGGGAATGTTTTCAGCCTCTCTCCATTAAGAATGATGTTGGCTGTTGGTTTTGCATAGATGCCCTTTATTAGGTTGAGAAATTTCCCATCTATATTTATTTTATTGAGAGCTTTTATCAGGAATGGGTGTTGGACTTGTCAAATGCCTTTTCTGCATCAATTGAGATGATCATGTGATTTTTTTTCTTTCCTTTTATTTATGTGGTGGATTACGTTGATGGATTTTCTAATGTTAAACCATCCTTGCATACCTGGTATGAATCCTACTTGGTCGTGGTGTATTATTTTTTTGATATGATACTGAGTTCTATTGGCTAAAATTTTGTTCAGAAGTTTTGCATCTATATTCATGAGAGATATTGGTCTGTAATTTTCTTTTTTTGTGATGTCTTTGCCTGGTTTTGGTATCAGCGTTATGCTGGCTTCATAGAATGAATTTGGAAGTGTTGCTTCCTCTTCTATGCTCTGAAATAGCTTGAGTAGAACTGGTACGAGCTCTTCTGTAAATCTTTTGTAGAATTCTCCAGTGAAGCCATCCGGGCCAGGGCTTTTTTTGGTTGGGAGTTTTTTTATTACCTTTTCAATCTCTTCTCTTGTTATGGGTCTGTTCAGATTTTCAATATCACTTTGTTGTAGTTTGGGTAGGCCGTATGTTTCTAGAAATTTATCCATTTCCTCTAGGTTTTCAAATTTGTTGGAATATAGTTTTTCATAATATTCTGTTATAATCCTTTTTATTTCAGTTGGGTCTGTTGTAATGTCCCCCATTTCATTTCTTATTTGGGTTATTTGTGCCCTCTGCTGTTTTTCTTTTCTCAGTCTGGCCAGTGGTTTGTCGATTTTGTTGATTCTTTCAAAGAACCAACTTTTGGTTTTGTTGATTCTTTCTATTGTTTTTCTGTTCTCTATTTCATTGATTTCTGCTCTGATGTTTACTATTTCCTTTCTTCCGGTGGTTGTAGGCATTTTTGTTGTTCTCTTTCTATTTGTTTGAGTTCTGTAGTTAATGTTTTGATTTTGTCCCTTTCTTCTTTTTTGATATGTGCATCTATTGCTATAAATTGTCCTCTGAGGACTGCCTTTGCTGTGTCCCAAAGGTTTTGGTATGATGTGTTTTCATTTTCATTTGATTCTAGGAATTTTTTAATTCCATCTCTGATTTCTTCTATTACCCATTGATGTGTAAGCAGATTATTATTCAGTTTCCATGTGTTTGATTTTTTTTCCTTGCTCTTTCTAGTGTTAATTTCTACCTTGATGGCATTGTGGTCAGAGAAGATACTGTGAATTATCTCAGCATTTTGGATCTTGTTGAGGATTGCTCTGTGGCCTAAGATGTGGTCTATTCTGGAGAACGTTCCATGTGCATTGGAAAAGAATGTGTACTTTGCAGCGGTTGGATGGATTGTTCTATATATGTCTATGAGGTCCAGTTGGCTGATTGTGTCCTTTAGGTCTTCTGTATCTTTGCTGAGTTTCTTTTTAGTTGTTCTGTCCTTTACTGAGAGTGGTGTGTTGAAGTCTCCTACTATTATTGTGGAACTGTCAATTTCTCTTTTCAGTGCTGTTAGAGTTTTTTTTTTTATGTATTTTGGAGCCCGTCATTGGGTGCATAGATATTTATTATGGTTATGTCTTCATGATGGATCATCCCCTTAATCATTATATAGTGTCCTTCTTTGTCTTTTATGGTAGATTTTGTTTTAAAGTCTATTTTATCTGAGATTAGAATTGCCACTCCTGCTCTTTTTTGACAGTTGTTAGCTTGATATATTTTTTTCCAACCTTTGATTTTTAATAAATTCACATCTTTGTTTCTAAGGTGTGTCTCTTGTAGACAGCAAATAGATGGATCCTGTTTTCTTATCCATTCTGCCACTCTCCGTCACTTTATGGGTGCATTGAGTCCATTTACGTTCAGTGTAATTATTGATAGATGTGAGTTTGTTGCTGTCATTTTGTAGTGCTTTTTTTTGTGATGCTGAAGTTTTCTTTGTTCTTCTTACTCTCTTGTGCTGAGTTCCTTTTGTTTGTGGATTTTGTGTTCATTTCTTTTGTTTTTGTTGAGAGTTTATGTTTTTCGTCTTTATTTTTATGAGTTGGTTTGTTAACTTTTTTTGTGGTTACCATGAATTTTACCCTTATCTTTATAATTTTGAAGCAGTCTACCGTTACTTGGTATCGCCTTGCCTTCTTCTCCTTTAGAAGGTTGTATACCTATGCCGTTTGTTCCCTCTTTCATTGTTTTGATGTTGTTGTCATCCTTTGATTGATTTCTCTGATTCCCTGTTGTATATCTTTTGTTTTTGGAAAGTCGTCTGTAGTTCAGTTCCTAGAATGGTATCTGGTTCATGTTAACCTGCGTCCTAGGTCCTAGGTCCTGCCTGAGGGCTGAAGCTGTTTGTCCTCAGATCGAAGAACTCCCTTTAATAATTCTTGTAAGTTTGGTTTGACTTTTGCATATTCCTTTAGTTTCTGTTTATCTGGAAATGACCTAATTTCACCATCAAATCTGAATGAGAGATTTGCAGGATATATTATTCTTGGCTGACAATTTTTTTCTTTCAAGATTTTATATATGTCATCCCATTGCCTTCTTGCCTGCATGGTTTCTGCTGAATCATCTGAGCTTAGTCTTATTGTTTCTCCTCTGTATGTGACTTCTTGTTTTTCACGAGCTGCTCTCAGGATTCTTTGTTTGTCTTTAGTTTTAGCGAGTGTGAATATGATATGTCTTGGTGATTTTCTTTTGGGGTCTCTTCTATATGGGGTTCATTGAGCTTCTTGGATGGCCAGCTTTTCATCTTTCATGATATTGGGAAAGTTTTCTGTCAGCAGTTCCTCAATGATCCTCTCTGTGTTTTCTGTTTTCTCCCCCTGTTCTGGGATGCCAATCACTCGTAAGTTTTTGCTTTTAATTGTGTCCCACATAACTCTCAGGGTCTCTTCATTTTTCTTTGTTCTTTTTTCTGAGTTTTCCTGAAACAGAGTTGTATCCAAGTGTTTGTCTTCAGTTCCACTGATCCTGTCTTCCATGGTTTCAAATCTACTTCTCAGCCCTCTATGACACCGTCCATTTCTGAAATCTTGTTTATCTTTTGGATTTCTAATTGTTGTTTTTGTATAATTTCGTGTTGTGAATTTATTTTGGCATTTTGTTCCTGCATCATCTTCCTGAATTCTTCCAATTTTTTGTCTGTATTTTCCATAAATTTGTCTATTTTTTCTTCATGTTTGTCAGCTTTTTGCCTCAGTTCTTGGAAAATTCCAAGTATTAGTGATTTGAGTTCCGTATCAGGTACTTCTAGTGCATTTTCTTCCACAGGAGAGTTATCTGGTGTTTTAATTTGGACGCCTATTGGAGCCATCTTGTCTTGTTTTTGTAAATGTTTTGATATTGTTTGCTGTTTTCGGGGCATTCAGTAGATATTTCTCTCATTTATTGATTGTAGATTTTTTTTTTTTTTCGTTCTTGTGGTACAGCTGGGCAGATCTAGCTGAGGAGGAGCCACTGGGATGGGTTGCTTGTGGCACTCACCGCAGCCACCAGGACGGTCGGTAGTCAGTGTTGGGCAGGTTCCAATAGGGCGTGCCTGCACCGCTTGGTGATGTGATGTCTAGTGCACGGTGCAGGTAGGTAGGGTGCAGCGGGAAGATGGTTATGTGTGAAGCTAAGCTGGATATGGGAGAGAGGAGAGAGGAGGAGGAGCAAAAAGCGTACAAACATAAAAGAATGCTAAGGGAGCTTGTCGTTGGAATGTACAGATGAGAGACTATGGGATGGAGGAAACCAGAAGGGGGAAGAGAAAGAAAAGGAAAGAATGACCAAATAAAAATCAGAAAAGTTAAAGAACTGCAAAGCTCCCAGGGATCCCACCGATGCAGCTATGAGGTCTGGGGGAGTTGGTCTCAATTTTCACAGCTCAGCCTGGCCAGAAGGTACAGAGGCATACATCGCCTGGTATTCAGGGATCAGAAAGAGAAGGAAGAGATAGAGAGACAAGAAATTAAGCAATGAAGAAAGACAAAAGAGAAAAAGAGGTAAAAGATGACAAAACTAATCAAAAAAGGAAGAAAAATAAAATTGAAAAAAAAAAATGGCAACACCAGCAGTCAGTGCCTACAAATGGGACCCAGAGAGCCCCCACTCAGGGGCGTGAATTCCAAGAAGCCGGTAGTCTCGGGGTTAAGTGACCGTGGCCACGGGAAGCAGAGGGGCCAACGAACAAAGGCCCCAGGATCCCACCTGCACGGGAGCCCAGACCTGGAAACAGCCACACGCCCGAACGCAGCCCTACAGCCCCGCAGAAGAGAGCAGAGACAGCACTCGGAACCAGGCACCCAGGCTAAAGGAGGGGGAGGCGGGAGAAAGAGTTTCACTAGCTGCCAGCAAACGGCTCCCAGAAAGCCGCCAGCCCGGGTGCGCGGAATCCAAGCACCGGCGCCCCCCAGCTCAGGGACTCCGGCCACGGAAAGCAGAGGGGCGAACGAACAAAGGCCCCGGGATCCCACCCACGCGGGAGCCCAGACCTAGAAACAGCCACACGCCCACACGCAGCCCTACAGCCCCGCAGGAGAGAGCAGAGACGGCACTCGGAACCAGGCACCCAGGCAAAAGGAGGGGGAGGCGGCAGAAAAAGGTTCGCTAGCTGCCAGCAAACGGCTCCCAGAAAGCCGCCAGTCCGGGCACGCGGAATCCAAGCACCGGTGCCCCCCAGCCTAGGGACCCTGGCCACGGAAAGCAGGGGATCCCCAGCTGAGGCGGAGAGGGGTGGGTGGTGGGAGAGCGCGCACCGCAGTTTACCAGTCGTTCTGTCTCCGACCAGATGCTCTGCAAGGCTGCTCTCCCGTTTGCTGGTCTCCGATAGGAATCCAAGATGGTGGATCCGCGCTGCGTTAGCTGGTAAGGAATCTCTGCCTGAGTCTCTCCTCGCTTTCCGTTCTCTTTTAGTATTCTCATTCCGTTTGGTGTTTGGCTGAGTTCTTTATCTCTTCATTTGGTGTTCTAGGGTTTCAGGATTGTTGATTCTCTGTTAGGCTTAGTTTTTCGGATCTTTGCTGTGGAGGGACGGCGTGGTGTTTCTCCCTAGAGCGCCATCTTGCCCAGATCTTCAGGTAACTCTTTTTAAAGCCAAATTTATAAACCTAGGATTTTACAGATTCTAAAGTCATACTTTAAAGGCCTTTCCCACTCACAGGTTATAAAGGAGTTCACTCAATCTTTCTTTCAAGATTTGTATGGTTTATTTCTACTTAACATTTACATGCAAATGTTGAAATCTATTCTGGTGCATGGTGTGAAGTATGGATCAAATTATGACTTTATCCAAAGCGCTATACAAAAGGATAAGTATATACAGGCATAATAAATCTAAGTCTAGCAATGACTATAAAAATCTTTGCATTTGGTTCATTCCTTTGGTTGTATTATGCTGTTAAACAAAAATTCATTTGCCATCGAGTGGATTCTGACTCATGGTAACCCCATGTGGATCAGAATAGAACTATGCTCCACAGTGTTTTCAGTGGCAGAATCTTTTTTTTTTTTTTTTTGAAAGTAGATCACCCAGTCTTTCCTCCTAAATCATGGTCTAGTAATAGGGACTGATAAATTTTGTTGTATACAGTTTATACCTTTAACTTGCTCAATTTATTTCTATATACCTTTGGTCATAAGTGATAAATTTTCCCTCTTGAGTTCCACCCCACCCCTAAGGCCATAACCGGTCTCTAATCTAGGCGGACATAAGAGCTAATGTGGAAAACAGCTCACTGGTCAGTGTAAGTGTGTGAGACCCTTAGCATGATAAGAGTTAGAAAATATGAAAATAAATTTAAAAAAAATCAAATACAAGAAAATTCAGCATAATGCAAGTATTAAAATGATTAGTCTATAGATACAAACAAATATTGCAGTGCTTTCAAATTTACAAATGAATAGTTTCAGAAAGGAATCCCTGGGTGGCACAAATGGTTAAGCTTGACAACTAGCCAAAAGGTTGGCGGTTCAAACCCACACAGAGTTCCCTTGGAAGACAAGTCTGGAGATCTGCTTCCAAAAGGTTACAGCCTTGAAAACCCTATGGAGCAGTTCTACTCTGCACAAATGAGATTGTCTTGTGTCAGAATCAGCTTGACAACAGCTAACAACAACAGATTCAGAAACAGAGGTATTCTTCTTTTTAACATGAATGAGAAGAGGAAAAAATGCTTTGGCTTCCATCTCAAGAAATTTATATATATATATATATAATTAATTTAGTGTTATGATGATTGATTCCTCAGATCCCAAAGTTAAAATGTCTATTTACTTGCCATTTTATTTTTTTCTATTGGGTTTCCTCAATATTATTAAATTCTATCATGACTAAATAAGATTTCTTTTAGACTTAACCCTTTTTTGTCATTAAGTATTGTTTTTAAACTTTGTTCCATGGAACCGAGTATAAACCAGGAAGTGAATAAACATTTATATTATACAATTTGTAAACTGAAGAGTTTCGAAATGGAAGCTCTCATGTCAGACATAAGAATGATGGGGCCAACATGCATTCTCAAGAAACAAAAGGTCAGGATGTAAACTATTTGGGTAGAATGTGTCAAGATGTAAACAATCTGTTCCCAGAAAAAAATGTGTTCATGACTACATTCATGTATAAATGAATACAATCATGTATAAGCAAACCAGTAAGCACCACTCACCTAGGTGTTAACTCACTCCTACCTAACCAAGTGGCTGACCTTCACATTTCAAAGGTCCTCAAGCTGAAGCTACTCTTACCTACAACCAATTATTAACCCCTTAGCTTTCCTTTGTTCTTTATGTATATAAACCCCTCCCTCCACTTGAACGGTGGAGTGCTTTGTACTTTTACTTAGCACTGCCCAGCTTGACCTTTATTGTTCCTCGATAAAACTTCTTTTCTTTCATTCCTAACAGAGAATGAGATTTTCTTCTTTGACATTTTCTGGTGTCCAGAAGAGGGACTTCACAGCTACATTATCTTTGATGATCCCCAGGGCATCGTTCAGACACAAACATGGCACTTGCCTGCTGAGCTGCTTTGGGTTCTCTGCTTCTGTGAATTTTCTGGAAAAATTGTGCCCCTACAGACACTGTCTCTGTATTAACTAAGCAGAATAAAGAATTGCAATGTTAAATTTCAACTCCTACCTCTTCTGATCCCCTGCCAGCTGATACTTCTTTTTACCCTTCTTTGCTTCCTACTACTCTGATAACACTTTTTCTGAACTTCATTTTTTCCCTAAAAAAAAAAAAAAAAAAGCAAATAAATCCTTGCCTGAAATGTCCTTTAAAATTCACCCTTGCAGTGTTGTTGAAGATTCCCCTTATATCACTTTTGCCCCATGGACACGCTCAGAATTACACAGCATTGTGAAAGAGTTTCCTTAACTTAGTGAGAACCCCTACAAATTTTCTGAAGAATTTAAAATCCTTGTCAAATCCTACCGGCCTGGGATCTCTGAGTTATACCAGCTTGTTCATATGATTACTGGCCCAGGAGAAGCCCAATTATGGCAGAATTGAAAGATCTCAAAGATAGTTTAGCCTTAAATATTGATAAAACAGCCACCAAGCTGTTGAAAGACTCTTGGACCATGAGCAAAAAATGTCCAAAGGCTATCCCAAAGGCCTTTCCTCCCACTAATTGATTGGATAAAATTCACTCTTGTAAATAAAATAAAGATGAGAGTGTTTATGATAATCCGACTTGGCTGCTCTAGTTTTCCAAACACCCTGGACTCACTTTAACCATGTTTTGTGCCTCTGCCACTTTTAATGCTGTTTTAACATCTGGTCTTAAACCTGAGATCTCAGGCTTAGTACAGCTACATCAATTAGACTGGGAGACAGCTCCTATTGTCAAGCTAATCAACTTAGCTTACAAACTTTTCCAGCCTCTTGAAGCCAAAAGGGTTTCTAAGGCTAATAAATTAATGACTCTTCAGTTGCAACAACTATAATCTCCCAGTCAAAAGAAAATGCTAAACCTTCCAATGGCACAAAGGCAGATACTTGTCACTATTGTAAAAAACCTGGCCATTGGAAATATGAACACTATAAGTTAAAAAATAAACAAAAGACTGATTTGGCCGCCCTTTAAAAAATCCTACAATCTGATTCAGAATGAAGGGTCTCCCAGCAAAAACAGAAACTTTTCCAGTGGTGGCTTTTAATCTGCAAGGAGAAGCTATTTATTAATGGAGAAACTTACCAATTCTTAATTCACATTGGAGTTGCATTGTCTGCTATTAACCCCTCCTGCTTACAAAAGATCCTTCCCTAGAGTATAAAACCTAAAACGTAGTGGGAGTTATCAATTAGGAACAAATGTTGATTCATTCCCAGTCTGTTCTGATATTTCTTGGTCCTACTGAAGATTTACACTTTTTTGCTCAGTTCTCATACCCCTGTCAATCCATCGCCATTTACAACTTAATGAAAAGGGGGAAATTTTATTGAGTCTGCCTGATATCCTTAAGACAAGAGACAGGCTCTGAATTAGATAATATTCAGGAAGAATAAGCCATTTTCTATTGCAAGTGCTTGTCATGCCTCTCCAAAATTCAACTCAACCTAGTCCTCTCCCTTCTGACATCTTTACTCTAGTTCCTGAAACCTTATGGTCCACCACATCCACAGATGTAGGTCAAGTTTTGTCAGCTAAGCAGAAAAAACTCAAATAGAATTATCTAAACCTCTGCCAAAAATTCCCCACTATCCACTCAAATGAAAAGCAAAAGAAGGACTAACTTTCATCATACAAGATTTATTTTCTAAATGTTTAATTGTCCATGTACCAGCCACTGTAATAATCTTCTTCTAGCTAAAAAATAATAAACCAAATAATAGGGACTGGAGATTTTTTCAAGATTTGCATGCAATCAATCATGTTATTATTACTAGATTTCCAGTAGTCCCTAATCCTCATTTATTATTACCCAGTGTCCCTTCATATGCAACACATTTTACAATTGTGAATATTTGCAGCACATTTTTCAGTTTTCCATGCATTCTGAAAACCAATATTCATTTTCTTTTACCTGGGAAAATCAATACTTTACCTGGAATGTAATGCCCAAAAGGTTTACTGAGTCTCCCACTTATTTTTCTCAGCTCCTGAGTGCAAATTTGCAGCCTTTCCAGTTA
Organism: Dugong dugon; assembly: GCA_030035585.1. Lineage (NCBI taxonomy): Eukaryota > Metazoa > Chordata > Mammalia > Sirenia > Dugongidae > Dugong > Dugong dugon. The sequence goes on along the minus strand of CM057480.1, from coordinate 46,735,100 downwards.
AAAACAAATCCACATTTCTGCAATATATTGATTATTTGCTAGTTTCTTCAACTTCCCAGCAAGCCTGCCTTGACGACAGTGTAGCTTTATTAAAACGTCTTGCTGCTGGTGGACTTAAAGTTTCCAAAGAAAATTTACAATTAGCTCAACCTTTTGTAAAATATTTAGGCCACCTAATTTCAGCAGAAGGCATAGCTATTGATCCTAAATGGAAAGATGGTATTCTTGTATTTCCTATGCCCAAAACAAAGAAACTGCTAAGGGGGTTTCTAGGGCTCTGCAGCTATTGTCAAAACTCGTTTCTCAATTTTTCTTTGTTGGCTCAACCTTTAAACAAATATTTAAGAACCTCAGAGTCAGATTCATTCCAAATTGCACCAGAAGATCAAGAGGCCATAGTTCAATTAAAAAGGGCTTTAATGAACATGTCTGCTCTAAGTTTTCCTAATTACCACTTAGATTTTTCCTTATTTGTACATGAGGTATCTGGAAATTCTTTAGGCATATTAACTCAAAAACATGGAAAACAACAAAGACTTATTGGTTATTGTAGCCTACAGTGTGACCCTGTAGCCAAGGGATACCTTCCCTGCCTTAAGGCTGTGGTTGCTACTAACAAACTAGTGGAAACCACAGTAGATGTGGTGCTGGGAAAATTTTTAGATGTCTGTGTGCCCCATGCTGTGTCTGTTTTACTTAATTCTGCCTTGGCACAACATCTTTCTGCCAGCAGGCTTACCTCCTACAAAGTTCTTCTGTCTGCATCTAACATTAGAGTACACTCCATAGCCTGTTTAAATCGAGCTACTCCTCTCTCTGCAACTAATGAAAACAACTATCCTGCACATGATTGTCTAGACTTGTCTGAGAAACTTTTAACCCCTCAGAAAGACTTATAAGAGACCACTTGAACTAATCCTGGTTTAGTTTTACTTGTGGATGATTGATATTTAAAACCTAATCCAAGTCGTCCTCACTATCAAGCTGGATACACTGTTATGACTTCTACTGAAGTCATTGAAAGTCAGATTCTCCCTGAAGCCACTTCAGCCCAACAAGCCAAATTAATTTTCCTTACTAGAGCTTATAGAAATGCTTCAGGAAAATCTGTTAATATTTTATGGATAGTAGATATGGTTTTGGAATTGTACATGATTTTGGAATGTTATGTAAACAAAATTTTAACCTCTTCCAGAAATGGCATAAAAAATGGAGCTTTAGTAGAGATCCTTCTAGACGCTCTATTACTCCCTTCTGAAATTGATGTGATAAAAATACAGCTAACCTATCAAAAGGAGTACCCCAAATTGAAGAAACTGGAGGGAATAATCTTTCTGATCTGGCAGCCAAACAAGCTGCCTCTCATGTTATTTCTTCGCTTATGATAAATAAACAGAATGCCAAAATTTGTCTATTGATAACTCCAACCTTCATAAATTAAGTTTAGAAAAACTTTTAAAACATTAACAATTAGCTAAAACAGACAAAATTAAGGCTTGGAAAAAAGCAGGCTGTTAACAAGATTCTGTCCCTAAACTATGGACTGGGCTTAATAAGAAAACTATCTCACCCAATTTCTTGCATATTTCTATGTTGCGAGCTTTATGCGATGGTTCCCACATGGGATGAGATAAAATGATTGAGGCTTAGAAATTATTGGTGGGGAAAAATTTTTGAGGCTGCCAAACATGTTGCCACCCACTGCCTTATTTTCCCTAGCTACAATTCAGGGAAACACCTTAAATTCCTACCTGGACAATACCCTTTACCTTCCAGGCCTATGCTTGAATGGAAGCTAGGTTTTATTCGGCTTCCACCCTCAATTGGTTACAAACATATATTAGTAGTGATTTGCAGATTTTCACGTTGGGTAGAAACCTTCCTCTGCTGTCATGCTACTATAGCATTTGTACCAAGAAGCTTCTTGAAAATATCATACCCACCAGGGGAGGACCAAAAACTCTTTGTAGTGTTTAGGGAACTCATTTCACCGGTCAAATCATCCAAGAAATGTGTTGAGTTTTTCCCATTTATCAAAAGATACATTGTCCTTATTATCTCTCAGTTCTCTGGCCTAGTAGAGAACTAATGGAAAAATGAAGACCCAAATAGCAAAACTTCATGAAACTTTAAAGTTATCCCGGAGTAAGGTCCTTCCCTTAGTTATTTAAATCTGAGGTCCACACCATTTGGATCTCACAAACTTATCCCTTATAAAATTAGACCCATCGACCTTCTTTATGTTGCCTGCACCAACCCTAACGTAGTTCAACCTGAATTACTGAAGTATTGCCAATTTTTAATCCAATATTCTAAAGAATATATTTCACAGAGAAGGCTTTGAAGAACAGAAACTAGACTCCTGAAGTCTGCCTAACAGGACCCCAACAGACTATGTATATTGGAAGAGACATGAAATAAAAGACTTATATCTGCTGCAAAAGACCTCTTTAAAGTGTTAAAAAAAAAAAGATGTCACTTTAAGGACTAGGGTTGGCCTGATCCAAGCCATGGTGCTTTCAATCACCTCATATTCATGTGAAAGTTTGAAAGTGAATGAAGAAGACCAAAGAAGAATTGATGCCTTTGAGTTGTGACGTTGGCAAAGAATATTGACTATACCACGGACTGCCAGAAGAACAAATAAATCTGCCTTGGAAGATGTACAGCCAGAATGCTTCTTAGAAGCGAGGATGGCAAGACTTCTTCTCACATACTTTGGACATGTTATCAGGAGGGACCAGTCCCTGGAGGACATCATGCTTGGTAGAGTAGAGGGTCAGTGAAAAATAGGAAGGCCCTCAATGAGATGGATTGACACTGTGGCTGCAACATAATAATTGTGAGGATGGTGTAGGGCTGGGCAGTGGTTCGTTGTATTGTACATAGGGTCACTATGAGTCGGAACTGACTCAACAGTAACATATTTAATAATTCTAGATTTGATATGTATGATCATTAAGGTTGTCTGTCAACTTGACTGGGCCATGATTCTCAGTGGTTTGTTTGGCATTTATGATGTAGTTTCACAGTCGTATAATGATGTAATCACCTCCATGAGGAGATCTGATATAATATGATCACGATGGGATCTGCTGTGAATAGCCAATCAGTTGAAAGGGGTTTCCTTGGGTGTGTGGTTTGAAATGAATATAGGTGGACTTTCTGATGTGGCTTACTGGCTTTTGCTCATTCTGGATCCTGCAGCTGGCTCCTGTTCATCTGGCCTCTGGATCTTGTGACTTGAGCTAGCAGCTTACCTGGGATCTTGGGATTTGTTAGCTTCCACAGCTTGTGAGCCAGAAACCTGTTGTCTCACCTGCTGATCTTGGGTTTGCCAGCCCCAGCTATGTAAGTCAGGAGAAGCCTCCAACCTGAACCTGACCCACAGACTTGGGACTTTCCAGCCTCTACAACCATGTGAGCCATTTCCTGGAAATAAATCTCTCTCTCTCTCTCTCTAGATAGAAAGATAGACAGACAGATAGACAGATAGACAGACAGATAGACAGACAGACAGATAGATAGATAGATGCTTCACTGGTTTTGCTTCTCTAGAGAACCCAGCCTAAGACAGTATGTTTTCCTGAATTTACATGAATAGCGTATACTTCATAGAAAGCTGTCAGGAAAGTAGAAGCTCATTATTTGCTCTCCTTGGAGACCGCTTAATACTTAAGACAACCTCAATTTCTAATTTTGGACCCTTGTCAATATTGTGTATAATGACTGGATTATTACCTGAAACTATCATCCTATTTTTAATATCATTTCTGTTAGGTGAAATCCTTTTCTCTCTGCATTTGCAGATCTAGTTCCTGCTCACACACTGAGATGAGTTCTAGCTCGGAGATGGAATATGCTTATGGAAAGTGACTAGATGAAGGAGACCTTGTTTAACAATGATGTGCACCACCTGGACTGCTTATGCTTCACACTGCTTACTGTGTACTTTGATGCAAACCTTTTCCCTGAGTCTAGCCTCCTGAGTCTTCTATCTCGGGACAAGCTAGTGATTTTCATTAAGAGAAAGGAAGTGTGGAAGCTGAGTTGATAACTAACACTTTGAGTGTGAGGGGTGGGACACAAGCTTGAGAAAAGGAACAACTTTTCCCTGTGCCTCTTGCCCCTCCCCTTTGTCCACCATGAGTAACTGTATTTCTCAATCTGGTTCTAGCAGCTCATATTAGATGGACAAATAATCACAATGCATGGATCTCCCAGATAATCTAAATACAAATAATTGAGTGTGTACTATATTCTAATATAGCATAGATAGATATTGCTGTGATTTCAGTGAGCTTCCTGACTAAGACAGACTAGGAAGAAAGACTTGGTGACTTACTTCCAAAAAATCAGCCAACGAAAACCCTATAGATCACAGTGGTCCAATCTCATTTTGCGTAAGGTCGCCAGTAGTCAGGCCGACTCAGGAGGGCAGCTAACAACAATAACAGCATGTTCTAAAACCTTAGATTATAAGTAAAATGATTTAAAATAGTGTTTATATTTTGATGGCCAGAAAAAAAAATTGGATAGAAGCAAATAGATACGTTTATTTGTGAGCATGAGTAGCAAATTTTGCTGGAGAATTTGTTTTCATGAAATGAAATATTATAGTCTATGTACTTAGACAAAGATACATGCAGATCCTTCTTTTCAGTCATTAAAGTAATATAATTATAGCTTCTCAAATGATCCTTATGAGGATTTAAGTGTTTTACTAGTGCCCTATGATTAAATCTTGCATTTTAAAAATCATGTTGGAATAGAAGCCACATAATTATTTTCTAGTAGAGTATTTCTAATTTTATTTCTAAACATTATCATCCTACTATATTGTCAAAATAAAAGACAACTACACCCTCAACTTTTGCATTAAAAAGAGTCAAAAGTCATTATTATTTTTTTTTTTTAGAGCTTGTTTATTCTGTGGTCCTGGTGGTATTACTAAATAATGAAATCTGTTTCCCATCTACTCTTTGATATATTGAAGACAGTCTTGCAGAATGATAAAAGGAACCATATAATATATTAGCCTTTACATGTTGTATCCTGTCTAATAGGTTAAAGACCTAGTGTTAAATTTATTTCTACCTAACACAAGCTACCTGGAAATAATGTTATTTTACTTTTTTATACTTCCCTTTTGTTTTTGTTTCCCTTTTTTAAAATTACAAAATCAAAGCTATACTCTGCAGCATAGAGTCAATATTTCTTCTTCTATGTACCAAATCTTTTTTTCCATATTAGTCCCTGCACTAGAACTCACATTCAACTATGTGATATATTTTAAGCACTCCTTATCCTAAAATATTAATGTCTCCTGTCATGAATTCACATGTGTTCTCCAAAAAGATACCTTGAAGTCCTAACTCTTGGTGCCTGTGAAAGAAAGCTTGTTTGGAAATAGGCTCTTTGAAAATGTTATCAGTTAGCACGATGTCATACTAGAATGAGTATGGAGGAGTAGGGTTGGTCCTAATCCAATCTGACTGACATTTTATAAAAGAGAAGAGACACAGAAAGACAGGCACAAGAAAGACTTTCAGGTGAAGACACATCTGTAAGCTAAGAAACCCCTGGGACTACCAGAAACTGGGGAAAGTGAGAAAGGATCTTCTAGAGACTTCTGAGACAGTATGGCCCTGTGGACACACTGATTTGTACTTTTACTCTCCACAACTGTGAAATAATAAATTTATGTCATTTAAAGCCACTCACCTTGTGGTAGTTTGTTATTGGTAGCTCCAGGAAATTGAGACACCATCTTTTGTCGTTTCACCATTAATTCTGACAAAGTGTTAACCTAAACACAGCAGGCCATAACCACAAAAAGGCAACTTGTTTGTCAGAATCTATAGGATTTCAAACAATAAGAAACTACATCGAAGGAGTAGGACAGAGTGCCCTAATCGGTTCGATGAACTGTGGATGTGCATACCAAAACTAAATAACAATTTACCCCAATAAGCAAGTTTAAGACTTACCCAATATCACACATAGCCCAAATAACAACAATAGAAAAAAAAAAAAAAACATCATATGACAGACTCAATACCCTTGAGCCAAGGGGCCAAATTGTTAGAAAAGAAAAACAAGAAAAGGTCACCCAATCATGATCTTAGTTCTTTGTCTTTACTTTAACCAGTCATAGTCTGTAAGTAATTTACTCATAGGTACATGTTCCAATGATTGTAAAGGGCAGGTTGAAAGACCCTTACTCATAGTGAATCAGCACCTGTCAAAACTGTATAAAAGGCACTTATAGATTGTACTTCTTTGGATTTTTATCTGTTTGTAGCCTGAGTGCTTGCAGCCAATTTCCCATTTTTGTTTTCTGGTATGTCACAATAAAAATCCCTTTGTAGCAGAACAGTTTGGTGAAAGTTGTTTCACTACAACTCCTTTGCTTGTGTTACTACACCCCTTAACATCCCACAGAGCCACTGTCTGCAGAGCACAAAGTGGAAAATGTTTCACTAATAAACACATCTGGAGAAAATTTACACTCTGTCTAAACTAGCAATACTCTTCAACTCCTCCAACACATACATACCTGAGTGACCTTCTAACTTCCTTACCTCCTTACCTAACTTTGTCTTCATAGCATCTATCATCACTTAATGTATTGTGTGTATTTCTTTTGTTGTTGTTATTGTTATTTCCTGTCTCCTTCTATCAGAATATAATCTTCATGAAGGTAGAGTGGTTTTCTGATTTTTCTTTTGTTGGGACCTCAATGCCTAGAAAAATTCTTGGCATGTAATTGTTATTTAATATATATTTGCTATAATAATTAACACATTTTTGCAAAACAGGTCAAAGACAGCTGATGTCATTTAAATGTAGCTATCCATGTTTCACAGCACTTACATGCATGTGCTTAAATTGACCATTTTATCAAGATTGCGAGATTATGAATATTATTGGGAGATATAGACTTCCTAATGGATGTTTCAAATAGTTCATATTTCTGACAAATTTATGAAATAAATAAATTATTCCATTATTCAACTTCTCTTCTTAGAAATGGAGAGTTGTTTTTTAAGGCAATGATTTCAGATGAAATAGAGGAACAAAAATTGGCCTAGACCTACATCTTACAAAACTTTCTGGTGATAGTGATAAAGGATTAACCTAACCATACCAGGCCATAACCACAAAAAGCCAAATTGTTTGTCAGAATCTGAAAAGATTAGAACAATAGGAAAACTATAAAAGGAGTAGGACAGAGTATTCTAACTGGTTCAATGGACTGCGGATGTGCGTACCAAACCTAAATAACAATTTACCCCAGGAAGTGAGTTAAAGATCTACCCAATATCATATGTAGCCCACATAACAAAGAACAACTACCATGTGGCAGACCTGGGAATCCTGAGCAAAGAGACTAAATTGTCAGAAAAGAAAAACAAGAAAAGGTAACGCAATCATGATCTTTGTTCTGTTTTTACTTTAACCATAGTCTGTAAGCAATTTACTCATAATGAATCAGCACCTATCAAAATTGTATAAAAAGCACTTATAGATTGTACTTCTTTGGATTTGGGTCTATTTATAGCCTGAGTGCTTTCAGCCAATTTCCCATTTTTTTTTGATATGTCAGTAAAAATCTCTTTGTTGCAGGAGGCTTTGGTGAAAGTTGTTTCTCTACAACAGACTGTCGCAGCATGAGCAGGGTCTGCACTAGCAAATTCCTCATTGGATCTCCAGGAGACCCCGACTGACTGCTGGCACCACAATGGATCTATTGTATTTCACTTTTTGCACTTCACTTCCCCTTCAGAGATCCTTCGACTGAGGTAAGTGCCATCGAAGTACAAACTTTATTGCCTTTCTGCATAGTAGGAAATACTGTAGTGACATATTTTCTGTTAAAAAACCAGTTTGGCAACTTTTGTATGAAGCTTCATTTTGAGATTTTTGTTTGAGAGCTCCATCTGGAGGTCTTTTGGTAAAACTACAGTTCGTGACTTTCTGGTGATATTTCTGTTTCTCTTTTTTGTCTCCTATTTTTTTTCTGTGTTAGCTAACAAAAGAAAATGAGAAATAATAATAATAAAAGGTGACAAAATCCCTCCATCCGGAACCCCTGCTACCTATATGATTTGAAACTTTGGTGCCACTGCTGGTCAGTATTTAGAAAAATGGCACAATCTCACTAAGGACTGTGAGGCAGAACAGCGGCCCCTATGGGGAAGTTTTGATTTGGCTAAAATATTATATTTGAGATGTAAACTAGATTCTACTGTAAAGCAACCACAGTGGGAAATTTTTTATAATTGGTATTTTGAGATGTCTTGACCTCAACATCATGACGAATTTGCCTCCATACAGGAAGTAGTGTCTAAGCAAGCCAAACAAATTCAAACATTGCAAAAAGTGTTGGACGGCAGTACAATATTGCACTCAGTCAAATCATTGCCTTCCAATCTCTATCCAGACATAGAGAATTTGGCTTTATCTGAAATACCATTTGCTAGTTCACAAGATATTGAGTCCACAATGCCATTGGTAGTTAAACAATGGGCTGAAGCAGGAACTCTGAGGTCTCCTTCCACCCATGGTCTAAGGTTGAACTCAGGGCCTTTATAAAAGAGTTCCCTGATCCAAGGAAAAATTCCCACAAATTTATTCATGAATTCAGAATATTATCTGAAACATATGAGCCTAGTGCCACTGATTTCTATAATTTAATACACATGTTGTTAGGTCCCAGTGATGTGCATCAGTGGATGGAACCAGAAAAATGGACAGATCCTGAAAAAACTTTAAGTGTCCCTACAGGTGCCTGAGGTACAACTTTTAGAACAGAAATCAAAAAATTAATAGGAGAACTTATAGACTATTTCTTCAAAATTTGCACCCAAAAATCAATTGGGCAAAATTACAAGCTTGCGATCAAGAAAAAGATAAATCTATAATTACAGAGATAGGTTAACTAAAATGTTTATAGAACTTTCAGGGTTAAAAATTACTGATGAAGGGGCTAAGGTCGCCTTTAATTCACTATTTGTAGGAAGACTGAATCCTGGATTATCACAAATGGTAAAAAGGCATCAGTTAAATTGGGAAAATATTGATACTTCTGAATTAGCTGCTTCAGGCTATAAATTAAACCAAACTATGGAACAGCAAAAGAAAGAGGCTAAGATAAAAAAGAAAATGTAATGGCTTTCCAATTGCAGCAATTACAGAAACCTATGTGAGCAAAGCCAAAGCAAGGGATTCCACCACCAATAACACTCCCATGGTCTGTAACTATTGCAAGAAACCTGGTCACTTTAAATGGATTATTTTAAGCTTAAGAATAAAAAAAAGATGACTCCATCAGCACCACCTTTAGAAAAATCAAGATGACAATGCTCTGGGGGAGATTATAGAGGCTTTGGCAGTAGTTCCCTTGTACCAGTGGGGAGAAACAATGCTCCAAGTAAATGGGGAGCCTTGTACCTTTCTTGTAGACATGGGTGCCACATTGTCTGCAATCAACCCTGTGTGTTTGCAAGGGCCTCATCCCCAGAGTGTTGACTTGTGTCATAGGAGTTTCCAGTGAGGAACAAATTTTAACTCATTCTTCACCCATACCAGTTTCTTTAAGGCCAATAGAAGAGTTCCACCCATGTTTACTAAGTGATAGCACTTCTGTAAATTTGTTAGAGTGTGACTTTCTTTCCAAATGGAAATGACGTATTAAGTTCACTGATGTAGGGGATATATTACTCAATTTCCTTGACATTGAAAATGAAGACAAGACCCAGATGCCTGAGATAGAGGAAATCTTTTGTTTATTACAAGGTCTTTTGGTATCGAAGGGTGAGGATACACTGCCCCTAGAAAAAGAGACTCAAATTATTAATCAAATATCATCACAATTATGGACTTCCTTGTTGACTGATGTCAGCTGCATTTTATTGGCTGAATTTATTAAAGTCCAAATAGATCCCACTAAGCCCTTATCTAAAGTAACTCAATACCCTTTAAAACCTGAAGTAAAGGAAGTACTTAAACTTGTCATCCAGCATTTTCTAGAAAAGGGATTAATTGTTCCATGTACTAGCCCTTTGTAATATCTCAGTATTTCCTGTCAGAAAACCTAAAAACCACAGTTGGCAATTTGTACAAGATCTTATGTCTGTAAACCACATTGTTATCCCTTGAACGCTTGTTGTTCTAAATCCACATTTGCTATTAGCCCAAATTCCACCAAATGTCTCATAATTTACAGTCATTGACCTTTATAGTGCTTTTTTTCAGTATTCCAGTTCACCCAGACAGCCATTTTTTGTTGACCTTTACATGGGATAATCAACACTATTCTTGGACTGTCATGACCCAAGGATTCACTGAGAGCCCCACCTACTTTTCCCAGATTTTACACGCTGACTTGTTGCCTTTACAGTTTAAACATAAATCTGTGTTACTCCAGCATGTCCCTGATCTCTTAGTCTGTTCTAACACCACTCAAGCAACCATACAGGATAGTCTTCTGTTATTATATCATCTGGCTGTTAGAGGGCGTAAGGTATCCAGGGAAAAATTACAGTTTGCCCTTCCACAAGTAAAATATCATGGTCACTTAATCTCAGCAGAAGGAATCTCAATTGACCCAAAATGAAAAGAAGCTATCTTTTCCTACTGTATGCCCACAACAAAGAAACACTAAGGGGATTTTTAGGATTGTGTGGATATTGTAGAGCTTGGATACCAAATTTCCCTTTATTAGCACAACCTTTTATTTATATCTTAAGGATAATATCTCTGAACCTTTCAAGCTGTCTATGGAAGCTGTGCTTAACTAAAAGAATCTCTAACTCACATTCCAGTTCTTAGATTCCCTAACTATTCTTTAGATTTCTTCTCTTTCACAAAGGCAAAGTAATGCCTTAGGAGTCTTAACTCAGAAGCATGAAGATAGACACAGACCTGTAGGGTACTACAGTATACAATTAGATCCAGTAGCCAGAGATTATCCTTCATGTCTTTGAGTGGTTGCAGCCACTGCCAAAGTAGTAGAGACAACAGCCGATATAGTATTGGGAAGTAATCTAGATGTATATGTTCCACATAGAGTTTTTGCCATCTTAAATTCTACTTTAACCCAACACCTTTCTGCTAACTAACTTCCTATGAAGCTCTTCTTCTAGCTACCCCCAACCTTAGATTACACAACGTATGGGCCTTAAATCCAGCTATCCTCATGCCTGATCCCAAGGATAATGACACTGATCAAGACTTTTTTGATTTAACAGATCAACTGTTATCTCCTACAATAGATCTGCAAGAAACTCTGCTCCCCACCCCTTCACTTGTGCTGTTTGTAGATGGCTCTTACCTAAAACCTGAAGCTTCCAGTTCTAGGTATTAAGGAGGATATGCCATAACTACCATGGTAGAAGTATTGGAAAGAGGACCTTTGCCTGAGGTAAGCTTCGCCCAATAATCAGAGTGTATACCCTTAACAAGAGCATGTAAGTTGCCACAAGGCCAGTTGGTCAATATATATACCGATTCTCGATACAGGTATGGAATAATTTTCTTATTTCAGAATGTTATGGAAACAGGAGGGATGTTTAACTTCCTCAGGACAGGCCATAAAGAATGGTATTTTAGTGGCTGATTTCCTAGAAGCTGTCTTATTACCTTCTGAAATAGCAGTGATAAAAATGCAATCTCATCAACCCAAATGGGCCCCCAAAAGAGAAAGTAAAGGGAAATAGATTGGCTGACAAAGCTGCTAAACTGGCTGCTCAAACCCCTATTCAGGAATATTTAGTCTTATCAACTGAGCAAAATAGGACCTCAACTCATTTTAAGGGAATTAGCATAGGCTTTCCAAAAATTCAAGACAGAAGAATTAGAGTTCTTCTCCTTCCTCTTGTTAATTCCCAGTCACCATTCATAACTTACTCATGTTTTTAAATAATAAAACAAAATCAGCAGTTAGCTCCAGAAGAAGAGGTACTTAGTTGGGTCTCAAGAGAGTGTTATCTAGACACCACCACCCAATTACAGATGGAACCTGGAAACAGACCAGTAGTATCTCAAGGTCTTCACCTTATGTTATTATTAACTTGTCTATTGGAAATCAAATCTATATGGGAGGAAAATCTCATTGCCTTTATCGATCAAAGTGTCTGAGGAAATTTTAAGGCAGCAGCTCATCATCTGTATGAGGTAGAAAGTGGACTATTGTCAGAATTTAGACTAATGCTAATGGATGGAGGAACTGAAAATAAAAGGTATCAACCCCTGTATATGTTTTTTGGATGGGACCAATGCCAGATTTGTTATAATGGACAAAATATACTCCCTTACCTGAACCTTGGATCAAGAATCCAGGAAAAGAGGGGGAAGAAAAATGGCATAGTCTGTCATGACATCAAAAAAGACTGCCCCTTCCTTCTAACAAGATCAATGGAAAGCTGAAGGATGTAAACTAAACCAGCAAACAGGATTGTGAATCGGACCAAATAATCAGTATGTATTCCCTAAGGGTTTACAATTTCCAGTAGCTACTAGTTTTCATTGCTAGACATCATTTCAAATGGGATAAGACAGTACAAAGAAAGAAGAAATACTACTGAGGTCACTCTTGGAGGGCTGCAGATGAGGTAGTCAGACAATGCCTAACATGTGCTGAATTTAATCCAGTGAAAGCACTCAGACACCCTGTTGGCAGATATCCTTTTCCTACCGGACCTCTGTTCCAATGGCAAATGGATTTTATTCAATCAACTCCCTCACCAAAAAAAAAAAAAAACCTAAACCAAACCCATTACCCTCAAGTCGATTCTGACTCACAGCAACCCTATAGAACAGAGTAGAGCTGCTCCATAGGGTTTCCAAGGATCTGCTGGTAGATTTGAACTGCTGATCTTTTGGTTAGCAGCTGTGGTATGCCTTGGTTCTTAATCACTGCGCCACCAGGGCTCTCTCACAGGGATACAAATATGTATCGGTCATAATATTCGTAGATGTTCTCATTAGGTAGAGATTTTTCCTTGTAGGAATGCCACTTCCACCTTTGTGGCAAAGAAGCTTTCATAAAACATAATTTCTACTTGTGGGTTATTCGGTCCCATCCACAATTCTCTGTAGTGATTGAAGAACTCATTTTACTGGGCAAGTAGTAACTACTATGTGCAAAATTTTTCCCATCCTACAGCACTTGTACTGTCCATAACATCCCCAATCCTCAGTACTGATAGAAAAAAAAATTGTATTATAAATAACCAACTAGCTAAACCAACCTCTTTGTTAGGACGGCTTGGCCTCAAGACCTTCCCCTGGTGTTAATGAACTTAAGATCAACTTCCTTTGGTCCTCACAAACTAACCTCTTTTGAAATTATAAGTGGCCACCCTATGGCTTCACATTATGAGGTTAACAATATTGAGTCAAATATCCTTTCTACTAACCATTAAAATATTGTCAAAGACTAGTTCAATATGCTAAAGATCATGCTTACCAGCTGTAATAGGCATATCAAATAAGCACACCTGTTTCCAATTCTTCAAATTCTAAACCTTAACCATGATATTATGTGTACTGGAAATGTCACCAAATTAAGGACTCCCTCAAACCTTGATGAAAATGACCTTATTTAGTGCTATTAACTAATGATTGTGCTGCTTAGTTACAGGGAGTAAAATCGTGGATACATCTATCCCAGCTGAAGAAAACTAAAGTTTCTCAATTGGTTATTGAACCAGCAGGGGGACAAAAATGACATTGAAATGCTGTCCACACACCACTACTAATTGTCCTCCAACAAAGGTCAAACCTTCCTTCCAAACTATACCAGAAAGTGAAGGGACAGAAAATCCAGTTGGCTGAATTAGTAGGACTTATACTAACTTACCTTAATTTCATTGTAATCATTGTATATTAAAAACAGAAGTGTTAAATACATTAGGTTGAAGTTTGTAGTTTAGTCTGTTTAATCATATCAATAATCCTGACAGTTGCTATATTTTATCCATTGTCTTTTATTCATCTATATTATTATGAGTTTAATTAAGATAACTCTAATCTTCTCCATATGTACCTTAACTTTAGCCTGGGAGTGAAATGTATTTGTAAAATTAGCTCAGTCAGTTGCTGTTGCAGGGAATTTAAATGATTGTTGGATATGTCATCATAATCTTAAATCTGTAAAATTCAGATCGTTTAGCTTCCCCAATATTAAACTATCTATCATGTTATCCCTTCACCAACAACAAACTCTAGTTCTGCCCGAAAATGAGCAATAAGCATTGAATTGTGGCATCCGCCTAACATGTCGTTTCTTTTATATATTCCTTGCTTCTTACATGTGTAAAATAACTGGTTATAGATTGTAAAGGAACTAAGGTAGTTAACCCACAAGTTTCTTGTGTACAGGAAGGAGAATTAGGACTGTATTTTATTGCGTACTATCCTAAAACACCTAGGTATTATGATCATTGTTATCATAATTTAACAATGTTAAATGAACTATATCGTAAATATGACAAACACAATAATCTTATTTATGACAATCCCTGTTCTGAAAATTATACTAAGTTAGACCTTAAGTTTGGAAGACTTCAAATATATAATAACAATTTAGTTGAGACATGGCTAATGCATGTAAATTTTTCTATTCCTGAGCCTTGTACCAATACTATCATTTTTGCCTCTTATGGTTATGTGTTCCTATGTGGGGGATCTAATTACAGTGGTTTAAACCATCCCTTTCCCAGGGAAAGTGTTTACACATAGGCTATTCCATGTGTAGATGAGTGGAGAATGCAAGGGCAATGTCCCTTAGAATCAATTCCAAAAATTCTGGTCAACATTGAATGAGTGATATCAAACTAATTTCAATAACCAAAAGAGCAGTATATGAAAATCCCATAGCAAAATAGCCGGGGTAGGATTGGTTATTTTTTAAAGCATTAATTCCCTTATACGGTATACTAGAATTAGAAAAATTTTTACAAAAGTTGTATACCATAATGGCACAAATAGCTGATAATGTTGCTGACAGAGTGTCAGCTCCACAAAAATCATTAACTTCTCTGGCAAAGGTGGTGCTGGACAATTGGATTGCATCAAACTTGTTATTGGCACAACAAAGAAGGGTATGTGTAGTAGCCAACATATCCTGTTGCTCTTGGATAAATACCGTGGATTATAGAACAAGAGATCTATAAAATTAGACAGCAGGCTGTTTGATTGCACTCTACAAACCCCATATTTATGTGGATGGCTATCCCAAGGGATAGGATCTTGGGCTTGCTCTTTATTGCAAGGCATCTTAATGATAATAATATTAATCAGCTTAATCTATGTTTTGTTCCAATGTGTGGTCTCTGGAATTAATAAATGCCAGGACCCTAGAGCACATCCAACACCTAAACCAATAATGTTTATTGATTCTGCCCACTTGTGCAATACAATTGATGGAGCTATAACCCTCACCTAATGACCCTGGTGAATAATCAGATGGTGTTCAGTGAAAACCAGACCATGAGTTTAAAGTGCTTGCCATGGCCACCATCTAGGAACTCAGCAAAGTCCAGGCATCATCTTGTGATCATCAATGCACTTACAATAATCAGCGATCAAAGGGAGGGATTGTTAAAGGGTTAACCTAACCACAGTGGTAGAATAAATTTCATGAGCATTGGAAGCTGAGGTTTATGCTTCTTCCCATCCCCCCACCCTACTACAGTTTTCATTCCTGAATAGGTCATTAATTTATGCTTGGTGAAATAATGATTGAATGAATGCACGGTTTTGCTTTCCAACAAGAATTAATGTTAAAATAGCCTGATTTTTTTAACTTTCAAACTTTTTTCCTTCTTACTTGTTTATATATTCCAAACTCTCTAAATACTTAGGCATTACAGACTTTTTAGCATAGATATTATCTCTTTGAGCAGAAATTAGCTAGAAGGGTGAAAAGTCTCTGCATTTGCATAGTGCTTGTTATCTACTTTCTAAATATCCTCAGTAAGCTTAAGGCTAAGGGAGAAGACAAACAAGCAAGCAAATGCCTGCAATAACATTTTATACTGGGTGATAGAAATCTGCCCAGGGTTCTGAAGAAAGCAAAGTCACAGCAAGAAATGCTACCTGAAGGTGTTGATGACAACTGGATATTTATGAAGCTAAAAAGTAGTAGAAGAGCATGCCAGGCAGCCAGAGGAGCCAGCCCACTTTCCTTAGGGCTTCTGAGTACAGACTGTCTCATTCAGACTTTCAGAGTCTAGTAAGAGAAGAAGGTGGAGAAGTAAACTGAGCCAAGATGACTGGGGTCTTTTACTCATTCATTGATTAACACTCCCAACACACATTTATCTGATGTCTATACTATCAACTGGACCAATAAGCAACTTCATGATAAACAGAAAATATTGAAGTTGTCAAGGATTTCATTTTACTTCGATCCACAATCAGTACCCGTGGAAGCAGCAGTCAAGAAATCAAAAGACCCATTGCATTGGGCAAATCTGCTGTAAAAGACCTCTTTAAAGTGTTGAAAAGCTAAGATGTGCCTGACTTAAGCTATGGTATTTTTCAATCACCTCATATGCATATGAAAGCTGCTTAATGAATAAGGAAGACTGAAGAAGAATTGATGCCTTTGAATTATGGTGTTGGTGAAGGATATTGAATATACCATGGACTTCCAGAAGAATGAACAAATTTGTCTTGGAAGAAGTACAGCTAGAATGCTCCTTATAAGCAGGGATGGTGAGACTTCATCTCACTTACTTTGGACATGTTATCAGGAGGGACCAGTCCCTGAAGGATAATATGCTTGGTAAATTTAGAGTGTCAGCAAAAAAGAAGACCTTCAATGAGATGAATTGACACAGTGACTGCAACTATGAGCTCAAGCATAACAGTGATTGTGAGGATGGCGCAGGACTGGGCAGCATTTCATTCTGTTGTACATAAGGCCACTATGAGTTGGAACCGACTCGACGGCACCTAACAACAACATTACGTTCTAAAGTTCTGGCAATAAAGTTGGGAACACAAATTATCGCCCTTATGGAGCTTACATTCTAGTGTTAAGATAGAGCTTAAGAAAAAAAAAAAAAATATATATATATATATATGCCTAATAAATAATAAGTTTGTTGTTGTTAGGTGTGGCCACTGTGTCAATCCATCTCTTTGAGGGTCTCGCTCTGTTTTGCTGAGCCTCTACTTTACCAAGCATGATGTCTTTCTACAGAGATTGTAGTAAAGGAGATGAATAGGAAATATCAAGGTATCACTAGTTGCCACTGAGTTGATTCTGACTCATGGTAAACTCATGTTTGTCAGAATAGAACTGGGCTCCATAGGATTTTCAATGCTGATTTTTTGAAAGTAGATTGCCAGGACTTTCTTGTGAGGCATCTCTGGGTGGACTCAAACCTCCAACCTTTCTGTTAGCAGCTGAGGGGATTAGCTGTTTGCTTCACCCAGGGACTCTAATATCTGGGTAGGGCAAGTAAATTTTAGAAAGTGCAGTCAGGGAAAATAACACTTACATAAGGCCATAAAGAAGAGAGAAATGAGCCATGTGGACATGCTTGCATGTGGAAGTAGGTGTGGGGTGGAGGTGGGGTGGAACAGTCAATGCAAAGAGAATGTACCTGGACACAGTGTGGTGAAAAGGAGAAAAGACAGATGGGGCAGAAAAGTAACAATGCCTCAGAGCGTACATTAGAGGGACCTGCAGGGCATAATGATGAGCTTAGCTTTAATGGTGCCTGAGAGGAAATGGCGGCAAAGGGTTTTGAGCAGAGGAGTGGCACAATGTGACTTACAGTTTAAAAGGATTACATGAGGGATCAGAGAGGAAGGAGGAGTGCAGGGGAACCAGAGTCCCGAAGTGAACTGAAAGAAGCACTTTAATGAAGGAGGTGCTATAAGTTGTGCCCAGTGTTATCAAAGGTCAAGTAAAATTTGCCTGATAAGTGACCATTAGAGAGAACATGATGACACTGCTAAATTTGCAAAAACCACAGATTTGTTTTTTTTTAATGGTAAGGAGGAAAAGTCTAATTGGAGAAGGTATAAAAGAGGAAGGAAATTTTCACAAATGTGTTGTGAAGAGTAGTATGAACGTACTACTTTTAAAAGGAACCAAACCCCAAATTTCGATTTCGACTCATAACGAACCTACAGACAAAGTAGAACTGCCCAGTAGAGTTTCCGAGGAGAGGCTGGTGGATTCCAGCTACGACCTTTTGGTTAGCAGCCTGAGCTATTAAACACTGTGCCACCAGGGTCCCACTGAAGGGTACAGGGGCCTCCAAAATAATTATTTTCAGGAAAATTTAATTATTAGTTTTGAAGTTTTGGAAGATGCTTTGTGAGCAATGTGGCAGAGAGATTGTAAAGGATGATGCAAGAAGCAGAGAGCCAGGGGAACTTGCCAAAGAAACCAGGCAAGATATGAGCACATGGACCAGGACATTTGGAAGTGTAAATCAGTTTGTCCAGAGAACACTTCAAGTCAACTTTTTTTGTATTGTGCCTCTTTTAAAAATTATAATTTTTACTGTTTTTTTCAACTCTAACCAACTTTTCATATATGGTACTGTTGAATAGGAAAATTAATAACAGAGATTCTACTATAATTTTTAGGTTTTTCTTACCCAGGAAACCAAATATTAACCACAAAAAGCCTGACCTAAACTACAAAAGCCTGCCAGAAACTGCTCTACAGCAATGTAAATTTGTTTTAACCTGCTGGAAAATGTTGGTTGTCCAACAATTGCCTTCTAATTTAAATCTCGTAAAACCTCAGGACTGCAGGTGAGTGGAGGGCCAAATTATTAGTCCTAGACCTGTAGTAATCTAGTATCAGTTGATTTCTGTAAAGGGAGAATGGCAGGGTTCAATCACATTAAGATTAGCCAGTGGTGGATCTTCTGTATTTCCTCCTCCTTTTCTCTTTGTGGAAAACCTGGTGGCGTAGTGAAGTAAGTGCTATGGCTGCTAACCAAAAGGTTGGCAGTTTGAATCCACCAAGTGCCCCTTGGAAACTCTATGGGACAGTTCTACTGTGTTCTTTAGGGTTGCTATGAGTTGAAATCCACTTGACGGAACTGGTTCGGTTTGCTTTTTGGTTTACTCTTTATAAGCCTCATTGTACCTAGCTTCTTTGAACCATTTGCCTTTTTCTGGAATCAAAATGACCTCTCTGTATGCATATAGAATAGCTGCTCAGAATAAACCTTATGTTCACACATACTTTGGACATGTTATCAGGAGGGATCAGTCCCTGGAGAAGGACATCATGCTTGGTAAAGTACAGGGTCAGTGAAAAAGAGGAAGACCCTCAATAAGATGGATTGACACCGTGGCTGCAACAACGGGCTCAAGCATAACGATTGTGGGCATGGCGCAGGACCAGATTGTGTTTCTTTCTATTGTACATAGGGTCGCTATGAGTTGAAACCGACTCGATGGCACCTAACAACAACACTGCTCTTGGCACTGGGAATATAGGAATGAACAAGACAAGGATATTTACAGTTTATCAGAACTGAGTTAATTGATGAACTTGGAAGATGGCATTTTGGGCCAATTCTGTAGAAAATGTGGATGTTCTCTAGATACTCTTTCTCTCTTGCATCTAGGAAAGCACATATATTGAACAAAATAAAGGACCGAGGGGAGGATTTGAGTAGAGAGCATTTTTGTCTGCATTCCTCTGATAGACTCTTGAGAGAATAACTCTAAGATCAGCCATTAAACAACAAAGAATGGTCATTTATGCTACTTGCTCTTCAGCTAGTGCTATTGCAGCATAGAGGAGGAAGGAACTGTTTCCAGACAATAACTTTTTTTACCTTCTCTTTGGTCATTATTATTCTCACAGAAATTCCATTATGATAGAATGGAGGAGATATCCTAAAATTTGATTAAAATAAGAATTTTTCTTGGAACATGATAGGCACATATTCTTCTTTAAAGCCATGATAATGGTTTTTCGTCGTGGTCTGAAAGCAAAGAATAAACTGGTTAAAATACCTGATAGATCCTTCTGTATCCATACAAGCACTTAGCAAAAGAGCTGAGGGCTAAAGTGCTCCATAAAGCATTCCAGAGTAAAAGTGATGATAGCTATAGTAAAATAAAATAGGATGGTAGCCAAAGTGAAGATTTACTGCAACTTCTCAATATAGTAGCAAAAAGAGTGTGATAAATTTTTTTTTTCTGTATGATTGTTTAGTGGCCCACAATGTTTCCTTCTCTGTTATTGTCAAAAATAAATCTTTCACAATTCTTAAATGTGCCATTTCCTCATTGTAACTGTGCAGCATTATAGTTTGAGATAATCAAGAACCCTGAAGGCAAATACTTTTCAATGTTTTTATATCAGGCAAGAGAACATTATCCTTGTAAATGCCATTTATTCCATATTTCTATCATGGTATCAATTATTTATATACAGCCTCTGATCTTGATGCATTTTGCAATGAAGGAACAGTTATACAATGGATAAGTATGGAGGATGAGGGAAGACACATAATGGGACAGAAATGGAGTGGATGCATAAGGATAACAATGAAGCTGGATAAATGTAGAAGAATACAACGAAAGCTTAGAATATTTCAATTTACTAGGTACTTTTCCATACTGTAATTTTATGTTTAGATCTAAACAAACATTAAATACAAAGGTGAAAGAAGTCTTCCTTTCAAGCTGATCTACCATCTAACAATTAGGAACACTACCTGGTAATCTAATCTGATCTTTAAAATTGAGTAAGATAAAATATGATTGCTTTGTTTAATGAACTATCACTTTACTTATTTGGTCATTACTAATTGGTTTTAATGTCAGCTTCTCAAAATGATTATTTAAGCATACAATAAAATTTTCAATTTGTCCCATCATATAGCAGCTTCACTACCCTCTTTCAACTTACTTGCATAGGTAAATTTGATTATGCATTCTGTTGTACATAATAATGCCTTAGACATGACTAACTACGACTCATAGCAACACTTAGATATAGGAGGAGCTTAATAATTTAGTTATTGAAACAACAAATCACAAGAGATGAACATTTAAGCTCTGATTTAACACGAATACAAGTAACATTTTTCAGTAGATCATTGTCATTTCATTATTGTTCTGGAAGAAAGGCTGTATTTCATGATAGCAACAATTCAACCTAGGAATTTTTCATGAGGCCTGAACACTGGAAATTTATCTCTGTTAAATATTACAAAGTTCCACTTTAAATGAGTTCTGAATTTATTAGTGTTAGCATTCAGCATTTTTTGTAACCTTGTTAGATAATCTTCACAGATATTTTTCAGTTATAATTTGCTGATTCTTTAGGTTGATATTAACATGAAATCCTCATGTAGCGAAAGTGTACATAGGTGATTTTAATAGAGTTTGAAGATACGTGTATTTTTTTCTCTTAGATAAGCAGCTTTTGAAGGAATACCAAGATCTTTATCATACATCTAATTTTTAATGTGTTTTCTGAAATACTGGTTCTTTTTTTTTTTTTTACTTTAATACTTTGAATGTATGATAGATTTCATCATCAGAAATACACACTGAGGGACTTCCTGCAAAATGGTGCTCTAGGCAGAAGCACCACGCCGTCCTTCCACAGAAAAGATTGGAAAAACTAAGCCAAACAGAGAAAACAACAATCGTGAAACCCTAAAACATCAAATGAAGAGATAAAGAAGTCAGCCGAGCACCAAACGGAGTGAGAAAACTGACAGAGAATGGAGAGCGAGGAGAGATTCATGCAGAGGTCCCCTACCAGCTAACACAGCACAGATCCACCATCTTGGACTCCTATCGGAGAACAGCAAACGGGGTACGAGAAAGCAGCTTCACAGAGCTTCCAGTGGGAGACAAAACAACCAGTAATTTGCTATATAGGCTTTCCCACCCTCCACACTTCTTCACCCCTACTCAGCCTCCTCTGCTTCCTGTGGCCATGATCTCTAGTCCGGGAAACATGGGCTGCTTGGATTCCATACACCCAAACATGCCAGCTATCTGAGTGCCAT
Source organism: Dugong dugon (assembly GCA_030035585.1). Lineage (NCBI taxonomy): Eukaryota > Metazoa > Chordata > Mammalia > Sirenia > Dugongidae > Dugong > Dugong dugon. The sequence goes on along the minus strand of CM057480.1, from coordinate 46,713,072 downwards.
TTGTTGGCTGCTGGTGTTGCTTATTTCTGCTTCTTTTGATTTCTTCCTTACATCTCACCACCTCCCCCTCCTTTTGCTCAAATACCTGGCTCCGTGCGCCATCTTTGCTTCTTCCTGAGGGGCTGTGGAGCTCCATTAGAGTGTGGAGCTGCTTCCCGGTTTGGGTTGCCATGCTGGTGGGATCCCAGGGCTTTTTTTCATTTATTTGTTTCCAATTGTTTGTTTGTTTTCTTTTCCTTTTCTTGAACTGAGAGCCCTTTCTGGCCAGGCAGTGCTGTGTGGCAAGGAGACTACACCCTTGGCTTCCACAGACATACAGAGAGATCCCTGAGAGCATTTCTTTTTTCGTTGCTTTTTTTTTCTTTTTTTTAAATTTGTTTTGTTTTCTTTTCCATCTTTTTCCCGCTTTGTCTTTCTTCATTACTTAGTTTCTCGTCTCTCTATACCTTCCCTCTCTTTCTGTTCCCTGAATATCTGGCATTGTATACCTCTACACCTTCTAGCCAGGCTGTACTGCAACACCTGAGAGTGACTTCCCCAGACCTCATAGCTGCAACAGTGGGATCCCTGGGAATTTTACAGTTCTTTAACCTTTCTGATTTTTATTTATTCATTCTTTCCTTCCTCTTCCCCTTTCTGATTTTCTCCATTTCATAGTCTCTCATCTCTCCACTCCAACGGCAAGCTCCCCTAGCATTCTTTTTTGTTTTTATGTTTTCGGCTTCTGTTCCTCTCTCCTCTCTTCCATATCCATCTTAGCTCCACACATAACAATCTCCCCACTACATCCTGCCTAAATGCACTGTGCACTTAACATCACACCACCAAGGAGCACAGGCATGGCTTACCAGAACCTGACCTGCACTGATTACTGACCCGCCCTGGTGGCTGTAGTAAGTGCCACAAACAACCCGTCCCAGTAACTACTCTTCAGCTAGACCTGCCCTGCTGTACCATATCTGAGTGAATAACCCTGCCAATTGGAGAAGGAGGAGAAAAGTATTCTGCCCACAGATGAGCAAACAATAAAGAACACAAGTCTGCCTGCTCAGAAATAGTCAAATTAAAAAAAAAAAAAAAAAAAGACGGAACACACAAATCTACACTCAATAAAAGAAAAAAATAACTACTGAATGCCCCCCAAACAGCAGACAATATCACAACATTTACAAAAATAAGACAGGATGGTTCAAGTAGGCGTCCAAAATAAAACACCAGATGACTCTCCAGTGGAAGACAATGCCCTAGAACTACCTGATAGGGAATTCAAATCTCTAATACTCAGAATTCTCCAAGAGCTGAGGCAAAAAGCTGACAAACATGAGGAAAAAATAGACAAATTCATGGAAAATACAGACAAAAAATTGGAAGAATTCAGGAAAATAATGCAAGAACAAAATACCAAAATAAATTCACAACTAGAAATTATGCAAAGACAACAATTAGAAATACAAAAAATAAACAACAAGATTTCAGAAATGGACGGTGTCATAGAAGGGCTGAGAAGCAGATTTGAAACAGTGGAAGACAGGATCAGTGGAACTGAAGACAAACACTTGGATACAACTCTGTTTGGGGAAAACTCAGAAAAAAGAACAGAGAAAAATGAAGAGTCCCTGAGAGTTATGTGGGATACAATTAAAAGCAAAAATTTGCAAGTGATTGGAATTCCAGAACACGGGGGGAAAACAGAAAACACAGAGAAGATCATTGAAGAATTACTGACAGAAAACTTCCCCAATATCATGAAAGATGAAAACCTGGCCATCCAAGAAGCTCAACACACCCTATATAGGAGAGACCCCAAAAGAATATCACCAAGGCATATCATAATCACACTCACCAAAACCAAAGACAAAGAATCCTGAGAGCAGCTCCTGAAAAACAAGAAGTAACTTACAGAGGAGAAACAATAAGACTAAGTTCAGATTATTTGGCAGAAACCATGCATGCAAGAAGGCAATGGATTGACATATATAAAACCTTGAAAGAAAAAAATTCCCATCCAAGAATATTATATCCTGCAAAACTGTCGTTCAAATTTGATGACGAAATTAGGTCATTTGCAGACAAACAGAAATTAAGGGAATATGTAAAAGTCAAACCAAACATACAAGAATTATTAAAGGGACATCTTCCATCTGACGATAAACAACTTCAACTCACAGGCAGAAATAGGATGCAGGATTGTACCAGCCAGATACCAGTCTAGGAAATGACCTCTTGAGGACTATTCAAAACCAAAGGAAATACAACAGGGAATCAGAGCAGTTAATCAGTAAATGACAACAACATCAAAAAAATAAAAGAGAGAATAAACGGCATAGGTATAGAACCTTCTACTAGAAAGGAAGGCAAGGCGATACCAAGTAATGGTAGACTGCTACAGACTTAGAAATATAAGGGTAAAATTCATGGTATCAACAAAGAAAGTTAACAACAATACTCATAAAAAAAAGAGGAAAAACATAAAGTCTCAGAAAAAACAAAACCTACAAAAACAAAAGAAATTAAAAAAAAATCCACAAACAAAAGTAACTCAGCACGAGAGAGTAAGAAGAACAAAGAAAACTTCAACACCACACCAAAAAGCACTACAAAATGACAGCAACAAAGTCACCTCTATCAATAATTACACTGAATGTAAATGGACTCAATGCACCCATAAAGAGATGGAGAGTGACAGAATGGATAAGAAAACAGGAACCATCAATATGCTGTCTACAGGAGACACACCTTAGAAACAAAGATGTGAATTTATTAAAAGTCATATGTTGGAAAAAAATATATCAAGCTAACAACTACCAAAAAAGAGTAGGAGTGGCAATTCTAATCTCCAAAAAAAATAGACCTTAAAACAAAATCTACCATAAAAGACAAAGAAGGACACTATAGAATGATAAGGGGATGATCCATCGTGAAGACATATCCATAATAAACATCTACGCACCCAATGACAGGGCACCAAAATACATAAAACAAACTCTAACAACACTGAAAAGTGAAACTCACAGTTCCACAATAATAGTAGGAGACTTCAACACACCACTGTAAGTAAGGGACAGAACATCTAAGAAGAAACTCAGCAACGATACAGAAGACCTAAAGGGCACAATCAGCCAACTTGACCTCACAGACATATATAGAACACTCCATCCAACCGCTGCAAAGGACACATTCTTTTCCAGGGCCCATGTGTTGCAGCGGCAGCGAATATCAGGGCAGCGGAGACAATAACAAATTCCACAACTCTTAAAGAGAAGTGGGGCCAGGAGGGTCACTCTGAGGAGTCAAACCACGGCTCCAGTCCCAGGAGTTTATTTATAGTCAATACAGCAAGCAGTGAAGCAAATAACAGAACAATGGGCTTTGGGTGAGTAACAGTAAGTTTCGGGCAAGGGAGAAGGAATTCAGGTAAACAAGCCGATCAGTAACAGGACAATAAGTTTGGGAAAACAAGTCGTGAATAATCTCTTTCTTATCGCTGACGAGTCTCCAACATGAAGTATACAGCATAGAGGCCTGTGGGGGCTGCAGTTGTCAATAGTGCAGCCATGTTTAAATGGCATATATCCCCACACCCATGGAATGTTCTCCAGAATAGACCACATCTTAGGCCACAGAGCAATCTTCAACAAAATCCAAAATGCTGAGATAATTCAAAGTATCTTCTCTGACCACAATGCCATCAAGGTAGAAATGAACAATAAAAAGAGCAAAGAAAAAAAGTCAATTACATGGAAACTGAATAATACACTGCTTACACATCACTAGGTAATATAAGAAATCAGAGATGGAATCAAAAAATTCCTAGAATCAAATGAGAATGAAAACACATCATACCAAAACCTTTGGGACACAGCAAAGGCAGTCCTCAGAGGACAATTTATAGCAATAGATGCACATATCAAAAAAGAAGAGAGGTACAAAATCAAAAACATTAACTACAGAACTCAAACAAATAGAAAGAGAACAGCAAAAATAGCCCACAACCACCAGAAGAAAGGAAATAGTAAAGATCAGAGCAGAAATAAATGAAACAGAGAACAGAAAAACAATAGAAAGAATCAACAAAATCAAAAGTTGGTTTTTTGAAAGAATCAACAAAATAGAGAAACTACGGGCCAGACTGACAAAAGAAAAACAGGAGAGGACACAAATAACCCAAAAAAGAAATGAAATGGGAGACATTACAACAGACCCAACTGAAATAAAAAGTATTAGAATACTATGAAAAACTGTACTCCAACAAATTTGAAAACCTAGAGGAAATGGATAAATTTCTAGAAACACACGGCCTATCCAAACTACAACAAAGTGTTATTGAAAATCTTAACAGAATCATTACAAGAGAAGAGATCGAAAAGGTAATAAAAAACTCCCAACCAAAAAACTATCTAGCCCAGATGGCTTCACTGGAGAATTCTACAAAACATTTACAGAAGAGCTTGTAATAGTACTACTCAAGCTATTTCAGAGCATAGAAGAACAAGCAACACTTCCAAATTCATTCCATGAAGCCAGATAACACTGATACCAAAACCAAGAAAAGACGTCAGAAAAAAAGAAAATTACAGACCAATATCTCTCATGAACATAGATGCAAAAATTCTCAACAAAAGTCTAGCCAATAGAATTCAGCATGAAATCAAAAAGATAATACACCACGACCAAGTAGGATTCATACCAGATATGCAAGGATTGTTCAACATTAGAAAATCAATCAAAGTAATCCACCACATAAATAAAAGGAAAGAAAAGAATCACATGATCATCTCAGTTGACGCAGAAAAGGCATTTGACAAAGTCCAACACCCATTCCTGATAAAAACTGTCAATAAAATAGGTATAGAAGGGAAATTTCTCAACATAATAAAGGGCATCTATGCAAAACCAATGGCCAACATCATTCTTAATGGAGAGAGGCTGAAAACATTCCCCTTGAAAACAGGAACAAGAGAAGAATGCTCTTTATCACCACTCCTATTTAACATTGTGCTGGAAGTTCTAGCTAAAGCAATAACACAAGAAAAAGAAATAAAGGGCATCCAAATTGGTAATGAAGAAGTTAAACTGTCCCTGTTCGCATATGATATGATACTATACACAGAAAACCTTAAAGACTCCATGAGAAATCTACTGGAACTAATAGAAAGATTCATCAGAGTAGCAGGATATGAGACAAACATTCAAAAATCAGTTGGATTCCTATACACCAGTAAGGAGAACGATGAAAAGAAATCAGGACAACAATACCATTTTCAATAGCCCCTAAAAGGATAAAATACTTAGGAATAAATCTGACCAGGGATGTAAAAGACCTATACAAAGAAAACTACAAAACACTACTGCATGAAACCCAAAGGGATCTACATCAATGGAAAAACATACCATGCTCATGGATAGGCAGACTCAACATTGTGAAAATGACAATTCTACCCAAAGATATTTACAAATACAGCACAGTCCCAATCCAAATACCAACAACATTCTTCAAAGAGATGGAAAAACTAATCATTAAGTTTATAGGAAAGGGAAGAAGCCCCGAATAAGTAAAGCACTACTGAAGAAGAAGAATAAAGTTGGAGGACTCACACTACCTGACTTCAGAACCTACTGTACAGCTACAGTAGTCAAAACAGCCTGGTACTGGTACAGTGACAGACACATTGACCAATGGAACAGAATTGAGAACCCAGATGTAAATCCATCCACCTACGGTCACCTGATCTTCAAAAAGGGCCCAAAGTCATCAAACAGGGAAAAGACAGTCTTTTTAACAAATGGTGCTGGCAAAACTGGATATCCATCTGCAAAAAAATGAAACAGGACCCATACCTCACGCCGTATACAAAAACTACTTCAAAATGGATCAAAGACCTGAATATAAAGCCTAAAACTATAAAGTTCATAGAAGAAAAAATAGGACCAACACTACAGGCCTTATATACGGCATTAACAGGATACAAACCATAACCATCAATGTACAAACCCCAATAGATAAGCTAGATAACTAGGATCTTCTAAAAATCAAACACCTATGCTCTTCAAAAGACTTCACCAAAGGACTAAAAAGAGAACGTACAGACTGGGAAAAAATTTTTGGACAGTACAAGTCAGACAAAGGTCTAATCTCCATAATTTACAAGAAACTCCAACACTTCTACAACAAAAAGACAAAGAATCCTATTAAAAAATGGGCAAAGGAAATGAACAGACACTTCACCAAAGAAGACATTCAAATGGCCAACAGACACATGAGGAAATGCTCGTGATCACTAGCCATTAGAGAAATGCAAATTAAAACCACAATGAGATACCATCTCACCCCGGCATTACTGGCATGAATCAAGAACACTGGAAATAACAAATGTTGGATGGTTGCAGGGAGATGGGAACTCTTATGCACTGCTGGTGGGAATGCAAAATGATACAACCATTTTGGAAAATGATATGGCACTTCCTCAGAAAGCTTGAAATAGACACAACATTCAATCCAGCAATCCCACTCCTAGGAATATATCCTAGAGAAATAAGAGTCATCACTCAAATAGACATATGCACACCTATGTTCATGGCAGCATTGGTCACAATAGCAAAATGATGGAAACAACCTAAATGCCCATCAACAGATGAATGGATAAACAAACGATGATACATACACACAATGGAGTACTATGCAATGAGAAGGAACAATGAATCTGTGAAGCATCTCATAACATGGATGAAATTGGAGGACATTATGCTTAGTGAAATAAGTCACTCAGAAAAGGACAAATATTGCATGAGACCTTTAATGTAAAAACCCATGAAAAAGTTCACACAGAAAATGTAACAATCTTTGTTGGTTACGAGGGATGGGAGGGGTTGGGGGGAAATACTAAACAGATAATAGATAAGTGGTATCTTGGGTGAAGGGTGAGACAGTACACAATACAGGCGAAGCAGGCACAACTTGTACAAGGAAAGATCATGGAAACCCCATAGACACATCAAAACTCCCTAAGGGACTGAATTTCTGGGCGGAGGGCTGTGGGGACCATGGTCTCTGGGAACTTCTAGCTCAACTGGCATAACACAGTTTATAAACACAGTGTTCTACATTCTACCTTGGTGAGTAGTGTCTGGGGTCTTAAAAACCTGTGAGGGCCATCTAAGATACTCCACTGGTCTCATCCATTCGGGAGCAAGGGAGAATGAAGAGAACAAGGATACAAGGAAAAGATTATTCGGAAAGACTAATTGTCCACAGCTACCAAGGCCTCCACCGGACTGAGTCCAGTACAGCTAGATGGTGCCCAGCTACCACCACTGACCGCTCTGACCAGGATCACAATAGAGGGTTCTGGACAGTGCTGGAGAAGGATGTAGAACATAGTTCTAACTCACACACACAAAAATACCCGATTTACTGACCTAAAGGAGACTGGAGAAACCCCGAGAGTATGACCGCCAGATACCCTTTTGGCTCTGTGGTGAAGTTATCTCCGAGGTTCACCGTTCAGCCTGGGACTGGGCATCCCCGTAAAACCAAATGGGACTAATGAGGTACAGTAGTCCAGTGACAAGGGCCAGAAGGCAGAAGGGGACAAGGAAGCTGGTGATAGGGAACCCAAGGTTGAGTAAGGATATTGTTGATGTGTTGTGAGATTGTTAACCGTTGTCACAGGGCAACATTTGTAGTAACTGTTAAATGAAACAGTATTTTGTTCTGTAAGCCTTCATTTTAAGTGAGAATAGCAGCACAATTGGAAGAGCGTAGTCAATGTCACGGAACTGTGCATGTAGAAATTTTTGAAATGGTGTATCTTTGGCTATGTGAATTTTCACCAAAAAAAAAAAAAGGTTGAGAAGTTAGGAGGTTGACAAGTCGTGGGGTTGTTAACCAATGTCACACAACAATATGTTTACTACTGTTTCATGAGAAACTATTTGTTCTGTAAGCCTTTACCTGAAGTTCAATAAAAATAAATAAATAAAAAAGAAATACGCTTTGAGAGTATTAATAGGTAAAATAACCAGTTCCCTAAATATTAAAGCAAATATGTTTGCTTTTACCCATATTTTCTGAGATCTTTATGTATAGTCTGCTTTTCTAATGCGTTCTCTGTCTTTATCTCTGGTTCAAATAGAATGTACTGTTTTATCAAACTAATAAAGGCTTTATATGTGTCTGGTGGAGGTGGAGGGGGGGATGAGAAGAATGCTGCTGACAGCTGAGGATAGGTAAGACATTTGATGAAACTCTTTACGTCCATATTAAATGCCTTTACTTGATGGCATTTGAGGCTATGGTGTATGCTCAAAGTCATCTTCCAAAGAGTTATTTCAAAAGTAAATCAACATGTTCACCTTCTATAGCGCAGCCCCATTCAGCAGTCTCATTTAAAATAACAATAAAAGGGAAAGACCTAACTAGAAAACAGTTCTCCATATTTAGTAGCTATTCAATCTTTATTTGGTGCTATAATGGTTAAGCACTTGGCTGCTAACCAAAAGGTTGGCACTTTGAACACATCCAATGGCTCCATGGCAGAAAGACCTGGCAATCTGCTCCTGTAAAGATTACAGCCTAGAAAACCCTAAGGGGCAGCTCTACTCTGTCACATGAGGTTGCGATGAGTTGAAATCAACTTGACAGCACACAACAACAGCAACCAAAACCATGTAAGGAGAACCAAGATCATGAAAGAGAAAAAACAAGGAAAAAAAAATGAAAATAATTCATGAAGTAAATGTAGATTTGGTGAACAGAAGAAAACTTGAAAAATAAATCTATAATTAGTATCCTCAAAAACATGTGCAAATATATTGCAGCAATAAAAGAAGAGCAAAATGCCATGAAAAATGAACATAGAAAAAGGAAGAATTGAGAGTTAAAAATACATTTTTGGAAAAAAAATAATGAAGCCTGGGAAAAACAGTGAAGAGTATTTTCCAGAACTATAGAGCAAGAAGTCATAGACATTATAATTATACAAGCAAGTGAAAGAACCCTAGAAGATCAGTTCAGAATGTTCTATATACTAGTCTTAGGAACTTCCCGAAGAGAATGGAAACAAGTAAATTATCAAAGAAATAATTAAAAATAATTTGCCTGAGTTGAATGCAAAAAAGACAATGTGTATTTTGTTTTTGTTTTTGTATTTGCTTAAGCAATCTAGTTTCTTACAAATTAACAACATGAAACAGGTAATAAGCATCTCATGAGCAACACTGGGTGTCAGAAGACAGATGAAATATGTCTTGTATATCTGTGGTACACAAACTTTGATATCAAATTATATTCGCTGTCATTTTATCAATCATATATGTGAGAATGTTATATGAGCATACACTAAACACATTTTAAACTATGCTAGAACTCAGTAAAATTATTAAGTATACTGACTTTATAAGGAAGTAACTTGAGGAGGTACTTCACCAAAATTATAAAGAATATAGAAATCAAGAATGGTGATAGATCTGATCAAAAGTCTTAGGGTGACAGGTGTAGTACAAAGTGGGAGAACAAGTTCAGATTGTTATAGGAAGAGTAGAAGTCCTCAATATTTCTCAGGTCCTCAGATTTCACTCCCACTAAATGTTAAGCACTGCTTTTTTTATATGTTGGATGTTCATTGCTATAGAAACAGTATCAGAATGTTTCTGAGAAATTTTTAACCTTTATCAGGCATATTTGATCATTATTGTCTCTCTCAATGATAATACTCCTTGAAGACATATAAATTGTTTGATCATTCACCTACCTAAGTGTGCGTTGTGGTTTTCAGATTATTTTCATTCTTATACACACATCCAAGCAAGGGTATATGTTGACAGAATTCAGTGAAACTCTCACTGAGCTAGAAACAGTCTGCTCTGTGTAGCTGTGTTGAAATCTCATTTTAAGTTCTACTTCACAGAGAATTTTCAACCTGATTGTAGTCTTTAAATATTTATTACTTAATATAAATGTTTAAGCTTTAATATAGGTAGCCGACCTTTGAAAAACTGCTGATGCTGAAGGAACCACAGGGCTCTTTTCTTTCTTTTCCTTTGCAGTTTGTGGAAAGTTTTTCACCACATAAACCATTTCCATGGTGAAGATTTTTATACATACATGAATATGTGGGCAAAGTATTGGACTTGGAAAGGGATAATGAAGTGATGTTTACATTTTGTCAATAGTAAGTAAAACTGTATGGGTGTTGGCTTTTCTATTATACTATAAAGTCTTTGAAGGTACAGTCTGTGTTGCTTGTCATTTATCAATTGACCCTGGTAAGTGTCAGAACACAGTACTGTGAGTGCAGTAAATACTTAATGAAAAGTGAATTTATGGTAAATAGGAATCTTGAGTCACAGATTTAAGTATGCAATTAATTAATGTTAAATTTATTCTTGGTAACAATCATCAAATATAATTACCATTTTAATCTTTCATTGTGTCTGGACAAAAAGAAATTTCAATCAACTTAAGTCATTTCTTTTCTTTCTTCAAAATGAATCTAAGTTATACTGTAACTTATGAATCACCAAGTAATTGAATGGGGATGAAGTCATTTTGGTCCTCTATGTCATCATATCTTCACACTGACATCCATGGAAACATCTGCAATCCCATCTTGTATTATGTATTTCCCCCATTTTCATTTTGAGGTTTCTTCACAATTGAAAGTCATTCCTATGCCCCATATAAACATACTGGGATCTGGCCATCTGTCCATTGCACCATATTGGAGCATAAAGAAATTCCCTCTGCTTGAACAGAGCCATAGTCGTCTCCATGCTACTCTTCCTGCTCTGTGCTAGAGGCAGCAAGTTCTGGATTCTTCGTGCTTTTCTCAGTATTATTCAGAATGGCTCTGACTAATCACATATTCTTTCAAATTTTCTATCTTATGCCGGGGACCTGGATTTCAGTTTTTTATTGTCTTGGTTTTATATCTTTCCTAGGACAAGAGAAAAGAAAATTTTTCTGCCTGAGTTGGGAGCTGAGGGCACTAGGAAGTTTACAGATAAGAGGCCAATAAATAGATATATAATAGCAAATAAATGATTAAATTCAAATATTGCTTTGATTTTTCTATAATGCTTTCACATACAATGCATTAGATTCACAAGACAACATTTTACAATATCAGTTGTAAGTATTTTAGTTACATAGATGAATAAATTTGCTCAAAGGGGTTAATTGACTTCCCTAGGTCTAATTTTTTATTGACCCATTCATTGACTTTTCAATTTGAATTGGAATCATTTTAATTTTTAAAAGGTTTATAGGTTTATTGTTCTATTTGATTATATATATACACATACGTTTTATAAATACACGTTTATATATAAAATACATATATATATTCCTAATTTTATTTCTCTCAACATATTAAATATGCTTATTCTATATACTGTGCCTAGTGTGTATTTTTTATTGTTGTTGTAGGTTTGTTTTTTCCCACTTAGTCTCATTTGTACTTTATTTCCTCACTTTTTTTTTTTCTTTTTAATCATTAAGCTCATATTATCTGGAGCTTTATCTGAGGCATTACTTTGAGACTTCTGTTGAAGTTGGGTTACTACATAAAATTTTGCATTACTTTTTGAAAGGTACCTGAGGACACCGTAAATCTCAGATTTCTTAAGGGTTTAAGTTTTTTCACACCAGTCAGTTAGTATGAATTTGGGAGAGAAAATGGCATAAAGAAGGCTTATTTTTCCTTCTATAAAGCATCTAAGCTCAAGATTTTTCTTGATATTTTTATTGTTTTTCTTTGTCCTCCCAGAAGAATACATTGTGTGTTTGTGGGTATGGAGGTTGATGGGGATTTTGCTTCATTCTTAATCTGAGAGATTAGGCCATTGTGATCTCAGCTCTATATGGAACATTTTCAACTAGAATTCTTTATATCTTATCCCTCCGTGGGCTGTGAAACCATGAAAATCAAACTTAAGTTTGCTTGGAATTGAAAAATGCCCATAGGACAGATACAGCTTCACTGTTCTACTTATTTCTCTGGTAAATGCATAATTTATTTTACAAAGATCAGCACAAAGTTGGTTCCTTTGAAGCAGAGGTTAAAGACGTCCCAAATGTCCAACTTTTCTAAACTGTTATACCACTCCGTCATCTCTAACATCAACTACTTCCCCCTCCCCACCCCCCAGTACTCTCTCTCTGGTCTTTGGATTCTGTATTCACTGCAATGTCTCACAGAACTCTCGAACAGTACTTACACTTAAGTGGTTTATTAGTGAAGTAACAGTATAACTCTGGATCAGGAACAACTCAGAAGTAACAGGAACAATTCAGGATACAGTTCTTGATCAGGACAGCTTGTTCTCATCCTTTACTGCTGGGCCCTGCTCAGGGTCTTCTCAGGCAAGTATACTGTGGCCTGACAAGCCCCACCATAGCCACCTCACATTGGTCTCCTGATTCCTGCCATCTCGTGCTACTATCGCTCTTGCTACTGTTGCACCACTGTCTCTCACTGTCTTCAGTGTTACAGCTCCCTCCTTCTGTCTCCTGGGTCTAGGAGATTTTCAGTGCAGGGACCCCACGTCCAAAGGATGCACTCCACTCCCAGCTCGTCTTTCTTGATGATAGTGAAGTCCCCTCTCTGCTCTGGGATTGGCTTTCTTTTAAGTCTAGTAGATGGCAAAACTAACCAATCCTCCTGTTAGGGTTCCGTACACCTTATTTGCAAGATCCCACTCTCATAAGGGTGCCGTGTGCCTTATTTGCATTGTTAGCAAGCTGTCCAATTCCCTTGGTGGGCCACAAGCACCTTCTTTGCATAGTCCCACCCAATCATTTTGTAGGAGTCACAAGACCTTGCATGGCTAGAAGGGTCATATTAAGTAATTCACTGCACTGCATCTGGATTCTAACTTCCAGTTAGTATTTGGCCTCTGAGGATTGTTTCTTTTCTTGTCAATTTGACGATATATTTTAAAAATACAGTTTAAAGTGTATGCAACATTTTTAATGTTTTAATTAAGAGAGACATTCAGTATATCCATTCTTCCATACAACTAGAAACAGAAGTCCAATACTTTATTGTTGCAGTACTTACATTATTTTTTCTATCACAAATACTGCACATATTACCTACTTTAATTCAGTAAGTGGAATTAAGTGGTCAAATAGCATCATGTGGTTAAGACACTTGGTTTTATACTGACATATTGAACGTCAATAAGTTTTACTAATATACAGAGCCACTAAAAACAGGATAAGAGACAAATATAAAATATTATTCCACCATTTTAATTTTGAAACATGAAAAACTAATAAAGTACATTGATTTCATGAGAGTTTAGGCAGCATTTATGAGGATAAATTAGATTTATCTGTGCTACCTAATATGGAAAAATCTGAAACATATATGATTAAATGAAAAACTAGGTGCATTAGAGTGTGTACCTCAGTTTTATTTTCCAGTTCTGCATTAGTAGGAGGGTAATTAGTCATTCTTCTTTTGTAAAATATCTTCTCACAGTTTTCTATCAGGATATAGAACTTTTTGACTTGAAGCGATACTTTACGTTTTAAGACTATTTCATCTTTGCCGTATAGTTAAAATATTTCCCCAGCAATTATTAACATTTCAATTTTATGTTTTTTTTTCATAAAGAAATTTTAAATACTATCCTTTAAATGTTAAACATATTCATTTTTCCCTTATATATTCCTCTTTTGGCATTATGCTTAATATGGTTCTACCCATACAAGTTTACATTATTAATCACATAAATTTTTTACTAATACTTTTACGATTCCATTTTTACTCATGAAAATTTAATTAACCTCGGTTGGATTTTTGTGCAAATAATGGAATGTTTAGCCTCTGTACCAAGACCCCTTATTTCTCCACATATTTTAAGGCTAAGTTAATAGGGTTAATTTGTTTTATAATATTATTGAATTGAAAAGCTTCTATCCTGTATGAGATTTACTTATATAGTTGTATTTTTTTTTGTTCTTGTTGTTAAAAAAAAGACGTGGTGCCATATTTTGCTCCTAAAGTGCAGCTGAGTCATTGAAGTTGTACTGACCCTTGACTATTTACATGATTGATAGGAAAATAATTTTGTAAAAAAATGTATATGAATTCAGTGTTTCCTTTTCAAGTACATCTATTGTGCTTTTTCTTTGATTTCTACAATATTTCTTATGATAAAATCTGTATTTTATGCAAGATTCTTTCAGATGTTAATGGTAGAAACTTCATTTTAAATATCTTAATAAATTAACAAAAATAAAGGGAATGAGAAAGAGAAAGATTCGCCTTGCAAGACTGGATTGTGATCTCCCAAAAGATATGTCCAAGTCCTAGTCCCCAAAACCTGTGATTGTTCCCTTGTTTGGAATAGGGGTTTTGCAGATGTGATTAACTTAAGGATCTTGAAACAAGGAGTTTATCTTGGATTATCCATATGGGTCCTAAGTGCAATCATAGGTATCCTTGTAAGAGAGAAGGAGATTAGACCAAAAAATACAGACAGAGACAGACACACAGAAGAGGAGAAGGCAATGTGACCATGGAAGCAGAGATTAGAGTGATGTGGCCACAAGCTGGAAGAGGTGAACAGAGTCTCCACAACAGCCCCAGACAGTGTGGGTTTATTAACACCTTGATTTTGGACTTCTGGCCTCAAAAAATACAGAGCATAAATGTCTGTTGTTTTAAGCCGCTCAGTTGGTGACAGCTCCGGGAAACTTATATTGGTACATATTAAGAATATGCATTTTTCTCTCTGTCTTACTTTCTTTCTTATTCCTAATCACGTCTACAGGTCAGCTTCATTCTACAGACCACTATATTTGTATGTCTGACAAAAGATCTTGAGAGAAAGATGGATACTCAAATTTTTAATATCCCAGAAACAGATTCTTTTTTCCCCCCTTTTTAGTTCCCAGTTCTTGAACAAATCACTATTACCATAGTCAGACACCATGATTGGTTCAACATGAGTTACACAACTATTCCATTGGACAAACAAAAAGCATTTATGGTTGTTGGACAGAAATAATACTGCCTGAATAGTTCACAAAAGAAGGGAGAAACTCTTCTGGGCAGATAAAAATAAGTAAATACATAAATGTCCACTATAGTTTGTCTCTTTACCTTGCACACACACACACACACATACACACACACACACACACACACACATTCTTGTACATATAATTCTTCTTGTACATATAATTCTAAGAAGGTTCTAACCTATCATAATAAAAGTTTTCCAGTATTTTCTAAAACATACTCCCTTTACTCCTAAAGGAAATATATGACAGTGATATCCAGCTCAAACCTCAGGGTATGTTGATAGTGCTCCTTATAATTCTTCAACTTTTAGGGGGAAATGCCCAATATAAAATTCTAGAAGAGAATATAACTAATAGAAAAAAAATCTTTTGAAAGAGTAAAGCAATGTGGAATGGTCACTAGGGGCCTGAGTACGACCTCTGCAGTTAATAATCATAGGGCCTTATTTTTCAATCTTAAGATTTCTCCAGCATTAAAACTCATTAAAATCCATAGAAGACTATTTTTTAATTACAGGATTTTAGACACACCATTAGCTAGTAAGAAATGCCAAGATTCTTGTAATGTCATGACAGTTATATCCCACTTTTAAGAATTTTTTTATCTTAGCAGTAGGTCCGGTGGCTTAAACCTATGTCCTTAAACTTCAGCTTAAAGGAGTTTATCTAGGCTTGTTCCTTAAAGAATCATAATAATCTAGGCTACTGCAGTCTTTTCAGAACTATTTTTTCTAGTACATGCTTATCACCAAATTTTTATCATTGAACCTCAACATATTGCTTAATTATAAACCATGTGTAATCTACTGATGTACTATTTGTATTATGAAATATGTAAAATGTAAATTAAGTAGAAGAAAATAAAAATATGTGCATGGTAGTTGCTTCCCTCACCCCAGTAGATCTTCCTGCATACATACTTGGATGTTCAAGTGAGTGTAGAAATAATCTTTCTCTGTTCTAAGCTAAGCTGAGCTGATTTTGCTTTGTCAGGTAGCAGGTACATGACAGGAATTATGTTAGATGTTTGAAAAGTCAGATTTCCCTGAGCCTTCACAGGTAACCTTATTTATAGTGATCACACTAACATGTTTAGAGCATGAGTACTATTGCAAGGTCATATGTTGCCCTGGGTTATCAGCCACAGGCAGAAAGAACCTCTCTTAACAAAGCTACAGAGCCATCTTGCTGTTCTGTTTCCACATTGCAGCAGGTCTATTTGGACATAATCACATCTTTCCTGAATCACAAAATTGAAATATTCAGGAAGTAGTTCATGTAGTCCAACATCCTGACATATTCCCCAAAATATTTTAGAACTCTATAGTTTCATCATCTGAACCCAAAGATATTATAGGAAATCACTACCTCACTAATGAGGTAGTAGGATCATAACCAGACTGTTCCAGGTCTGCTTGGTGCAAGTATAAAGGCACAAAGTTAATGAAAGAGAAAGAAGAAGGTTTATTTAGTTGGCCAAGTAAAAGAGCACACCAGGACTCTAATCAGAGTCTTTCTGTAAACTTAGGGCTGGCAGCTGAGTGGTCCCTGTGTTTGACCTCAACAGCTATGGGTACTCTTTCTTCCAGTGGCCTTCTTCTTTGCAGTAGGCACACTGGTCTTTGTCCAAGGGATTCTTGTTATGCACTCCCCCTACTGGAGGCCCTCCTTTTCTTTGTCTATTTAGGCTTCCCTGTAGGGCTGCCACCAGCAACACTGTCTGTCTTTTGGCCGTTGGATCTTCTTTGGTATCTTGTGCCTTCTCTTTCTCCTTTTCTCTATTGTTATAAACTTAAAAGGCCAATTCAATTAAGTGTTCGATACTCATAGTAGTGCTTCCTTCTGTTTTCTGAAGTTTCTTCCTAATATCTGGGGTGTGTTGTCCAATAAGGATAGCATTAACCATCCTGGTATTTTCAGGCTGTTCTGGGTCTAAGTCAGTATACTGTCTGAAGGTGGAGAAGATACTATCTAAGAAGGCAGAGGGGTCCTCATCTGATTTTTGTCTGATTTCATAAACTCTATTTAAACTCTTTTGCTTTGGGACCCCATTCTTAAGTCCCACAAATAAACAGCCCTAATATTGAGTGAGCCTACTGTACTCGTTGGCGTTGTTCAGCTTCCAGTGAAGGTCCCAGAGAGGGACGGCCTCATCCAGCATCGGGTTACCTGATTGGGTGTCATGTCAACGCTGGGCTTCTTCCCTGGCTTTTTCAAACACTATTTATCTTTCTTCAGGAGTCAGTGAAGTATTTGAAAGAGACTGACAGCCTGCCTAAGTAGGGCCAAAAGAGTTAAAAATCATGGTAAACAGTTCATACATTTTTAAGTGGATCTTCTCTATATCCTGGAGTATAATTTTTCCAGTTATATAAGTCAGAGGTAGTGAAAAGCACAAGTATTCTCACCATGGCACCATCTTCCCCAAGGTCTGCCTAAGAGGATATTGTTCTGAGGTTCCCTGAACACGGCTCTGATCAGGCAAAGGCTCTTCTTGGGTCTAATCGGGAATTTGATGGGGTGTCCCCTGTCTTGTGTGAGGTGGGGAGAGAAGATGCTTCCCTTCCCTGGGATCTCCAACAGCTGTTGTGTTCTCTAGTTTTGGACCTGGGTCTGGGTCAGGGTGGCTAGGGTGGGTATGATGGCAGCAGTTGTGGGAGTCTCAATGGCACATATGAATCCTCTCCTGTTAATACAAGGGCTGAAGGTTTTTTCTTAGTTTCCTTTCAAACAAGGATTTTACAAAATTGTTGAGTTTCTTCATCATTATATAGTGACATCCCATTTTCCATTTCTAGTACAGAATAAGTCTAATTGCAAGATGGTATTATACCTCAATGAACTCTTCTTCATGGGGTCATAACTAAACTTATCCCAATGTTTTAAAATACACTCTAAGGGGAAACATACAGGGATGCTCCCAGTGTTTCCCATTTTCTTCTACCTAAAACAAATTCTTCTACCTTAAACAATGTCACTAGTCAAATCAAAATATCAAGATTCCAGAACTAGCTAGCAACTAACCAATTAAATAACCTAGCACTTATTGCCTCCCTTTTCCTGCTCGAATACAGGACCCCAAAGGAGCCCTCAGTGCAGGTCCAAATAGCACGACTATCAAGCTGAATTACAAATCGAGTCCCAAACAGATCACTTACCTGAATTGTCAAGCTTCTTCTCTAGCTTTCTGAGGGCCGCCGTTGGATCTGAGACAGGTCCGCCTCGGGGGCTGCAGGCGAAGTTCCTCTGGAGAAATCTCCGGTATGTGCTGGGTTTTCTCCTCTGGTCTGGGAAGGCCCCTCCAGACACCGAGCAATGCCCTCCGGGCTAGCTCTCCAGAAAACGTAACTGAACTGTTTCAGGTCTCCTCTACATGGCTATAAAGGCATGAAGTGGATTAAAGGGAAAGAAGAAGCTTTATTTAGTTGGTCAAGTAAAGGAGCACACCGGGACTCATGTCACCAAGACGGCTCCCTGAACAATGGCTCAGGGGGTTTATATGGGTACAGTAAATCGGGTCTGGGGTCTTCAGAAATACCTTAAGGCAAGGTCTGGTTGCTGATTGGTTTAGCCTTACAAGGTGTTCCCAGGGCTGTCTGATCTTCTGTACCTGCTTTCTCTGGAAGGGGGACTACAAAGATGGCATTTTGCCCATGTCTGGGGCATAGATGGAGGTTTGTTTTTTGGCCTCTGACATCAGTAAGTCACCTAAAGGACACAGTTGCTGGTACTGCATATGTCAAGCAGGCCAGAACTGGGTCTCGCCTGTTTTAGCTGGTCCTGTGACCCTGGCCTCTTGTTTTTTTCCAACTGAGCTGGTAACTGGAAACATACCTAATAAGGAGATAGCTTACAGACTAGGGGTTAGTTCTTGTGTCATAGGTAACGGCGGGCGTAGCCCCTTGTCTACTCAAGATGGCTGGTGAGCTGCCAGCATCAGGATAGGCAATTTTTCAGCTTGGAATGAAAGGATCATTACTGTCCTTCCTCTAATATCCATTGACTCCAAAGAATTTCTTTACTTCAAGAAATAGTTGTGGAGAAACTATCATGAGCTAACATCTGTTGATCATTTATTATGTACCAATGAAGTGTAGTGGGAACAGTGAACATCTAGCGAGGGCTACTAACAGTAGAGAGCTTGATTCTAACTGAGTGTATGAGGACGCAAAAAGATGTTCCAGTGTAATCGTGTGACTGTGCAATAATGAACACGTTATATAATGTAGACTCAGCACACTGCCTCAGAGGTGAATTTTTGTTATATAAAAGATAATAAAATTGATGTAGTTCACATTCATGTACTTATACAAATGGTTAACATAAATGTCTTATTGGTCTTTTCAGGTGTTCTCAGATTACTGAGCTCCCTTTTTGGGAAACACTCCAAGATGATTCAGTCAGGAGAAGAAAACTAACCTAAATAAGAAACATTGGTTATGTCATGATTCTGTCTTACCTCAAGATTTCTTGTCAAAATAACTACATTCCACAGATTTTGAAACTAGATTTTGTCCTGTGGAACTGTTTTACCTTGTAATAACTACATTCTATTCTAAGAATGTTACATGTATTAACTAATTTAAACCTCAAAACAATCCTGTAATGAAGATACTATTATTAGCCCAATTTTATAGATGAGGAAACTAAAGCACAGAGTGGCCACGTATCTTTTTTGAGGTAAAATCTGTAACAATGGCCAGAGTTATGATTCAGCCCTACATAATCTGGCTCAATGATCAAGTTCTTAACCATCTTACTATACTGCCAATCAGTACCTTTTGCCAGGACTGTAACTGTCATTTCCCAAGCATTGGTAATTTCATATTAGCTTACCTTATAATTGGTAAGATAGAAGAAATAAATAAAATAAATATAAAATATAATATCAGGTAGTGATAGTTGCTATGAACAAACACACAATGATGAAAGAGATAGAAGCTGACTAAAGTGCCATTTGATATAGGGATTTTAGAGAGATGCTCCCTACATAGATGATATGTAAATAAGGTTCTAATAAAGTGAGGGAGGAAGCCATGAGTAGTTTAATGGGGAGATTATTCCCAACAATTGAAACACAAATGCAAAAACTCTCAGTCACAAGTATGGTGAGCAAGTTTGAGGAACAAAAAGACCAGCTGGAACAAGTAAAATTAGGAAGAAAGGAGATGAAGTTAGAGAGGTAGCTGGGCCCAGTCTGTGAATGACATTGAAAGCCAGGATGAGAGCTTCAGATTTGATTCTAAATGTGATAGAAAGCCATTGGTGAGTTTTAACAAGAGGAGTGGGAAAGCTCTTTAGAGTTCTAGAATCACTCTGGTTTCTTTGTGGATAATAGAATATTAGAAAATAGGCAGACCAGTTAGGAGACAATTTCAGTAATACACATACAAAATGATGGTAACTTGGTCATGGATGGTGGCATTGAGTTATAGATTTGGGGTATGATTTAAAAGTTACCAAGTGTGTCAAATGCTGCCGATGGTTGAGTTAGATGAAAATTGAGAACTGACTTGGATTTATCAATGGGAATATGGTTGGTAACCTTGTCAAGATATGTTTTTATGGAGTCTGGAGAGGAAAAGCTTGTTTGGAAAGGTTCAAGAGAAAATGGGAGGAAAGGATGGAGATGCAGAATGTATGGGACTCTCTATTAAAAAAGGAGACAAATGAGGCTGTAGTACGAGGTGTACATGGGGTCAAGAAGATTATTAAAGCAGAGAGATTTCAGAAGTTTTGTATCCTGATGGGAATAATCCCATTTAATGATACAGGTGAGGGGCATTTTTGAGGTGATGTTTATGAGTAGGTAATAGGAGACTCACAATGAGATGCATTGACATGGTGGGTGCAACAATGGGCTCAAACATACCAGCAATTGTGAGGATGGCTCAGGACTGAGCAACATTTCATTTTGTTATACATAGGGTCACTATGAGTCTGACCTAACTCAATGGCAACTAACAACAACAATAGGAGATAACAACCAGTTCATAGGTATTAGCCTTAGATAAGAGTATGGATAGTTTGTTCTTTGGGAAAGTGAATTGACCAGAGAAATGTAGTAAGATTTCTAGGAAACAAAAAGATTAATAGTTATACATTTTGAAAATCCTCGATTTATCTAGGATTGGAGTTTTGCTAGATGAGCACTCCAGAGGGAGCATGAGGGAAGGCAGTTTAGAGTGTATAACCAAGAAAACCTATTGCTGTTGATTCTGACTCACAGTGACACTACAGGACAGAGTAGAACTTCCCCATGGGGTTTCCAAGGCTGTAAATTTACAGAAGCAGATTGCCACATATTTCTTCCCATGAAGCGGCTGGTGGGTTCCAACTGCCACCTTTCCATTAGCAGCCGAGGGCTTTAACCACTACGCCACAGAAAAAAATGGAAGGGTTTATGTTTTGGGGATGTCAATCAAAGAATTGTTCGAGTGGGTATGAGTTTGAGAGTTGGGAAGTAGCGTCCAACTAGTTGCATGATTAAAACTTGGATTTTATGGGTGGTAATGCTGTTGATATTAGAAGAAGCTAAAGAATGGCAGGGCAGTGACCAATAGAGGATGGAGAATAAGATTATTGGAGGTGAGATCAAAGAACTATAAACCCAGCTGTGCCTCACTGATGTGGCTATATAAATCATCATATTTTATATTCTGACGTTGCCAACACTTAATCCTGAATACTAATTTATCTTTTATTCATATATAAACATAAAAACTCTACTCAAAGGTGAAAAATGACCGATCTTTTGGTGTACATATCAAGCTACACAAACTTAAGAATACCCTTGGCTGCAGGGGTGCCTAGATCAAGGGCCTGGATCCAGGACCAGGATCTCATCATTTCTTTACCACTTGTTTCTCCTGGTTAAGGTACTTTTGTTCTGTAACTTCTTTATGTTGTTTTATAGAAACTTTGGAGTCACAACTTTAAAGCATCTGACCAAAGACTGTCTCTTCCAACCTCAGTTTTTAAAATCCCAGAGTAGGTCCATGATTGGCTATTAGTCTATGTCCACTGCTCAGACAAGTACTATGGCCATGCAGGTAAGTTCTTATAATGTGTCTAGACTGGATCACTTTTTCTTCTCTTTCCCAGAAAAGTCCTCCCTCCACCCTAATCGCCATAAAGCTAGGACCTATAAGTGACAACACTCCCAGTGGAACTACATGAGTTGTTCTCCCTAAGATCAGAGCACAGAGTGAGAGACAACATAGACATGTTAATCCCCTTGATAATGGGAAACATGCCTTATTTAACTTTATGTCCATACATGACTTAATGTATTCCTGGCTTATAAGAGACATTTAATGCAATTATCTTGAAATAAAATTTAAATCATTCATTTATTTGTTTATTCTACATAATCACATTGAGCACCATCAACAGTTGGAGTGTGAACTGATCATGGCAAACTAAACAGACATAATTTTTGTTTTTATTGACACAGGCACGTAGAACCTATTAATTTTAATCTTTCTCCAAAACACTGAGCTATATGAAACTAAACCAAAATAGAATAAGAATGTAGTGTCATATATATGCTATATTTCATCATGTTTACTACCAAATACTTATTCTAATTACCTATCAACTCAGATAAATGAACTAGTGGTTATTTTTACTTTTCAAGGATCAGATTTCTCTTTTTTTATCCTTGGTAAGTAACATTTGATAATACTATGCATAAAGTATATGTAGAAAAAGTATATAAATAAATGTGTATATAAATATGTATGTAAATAAAGAGTACATAAACTCTGCCCCCACCAAAACACAGATTTGTACTCGTCCTACTGGAATCCTTGTTCTCTGGGGTTTTATCTGATAATAAATTGACTTAGTACTTAGAAACTCAGCAGTGTCCAAAGTGTGATGCAAGCCCTGGTTTCTAATACTTGATCTCTGTTTTACACAACCTCATAGTGCCCAGAAGCCCTATCAGACTGAAAACACACCCATACACCCAACTTCAGTATCTAGATATAAAAAAAAAAAAAAAAAAAAGTAAAATGTTAGGCTTCCAATTAAGGACCACACTTTTTGTGTCACTTATATCTCTTTCAACCAGAGGGCACCACAATCTCTATAGCCAATGGGTTTTTTTGCTGTTGTTAGCTAACATTGAGTCAGCCCTGACTCATGATGACCTATATGCATCTGTCAGTGGGTAGGTTTGGCTCAGTATCTAGCTTCTTCTGCAGATGATGAAGATTACTAAGATGGCTAATTTTAAGAGTTGACATGACTTGGGAATGATGACAAAACTCAGACTCTGTGTGCATCAGTGAGTGTGTCCATCTGAGCTCTCCTAAACAAATATGCAAATTAGTTATTTTTCATTGTTGTCTTCCATGGCATATGAACTTTTTATTTATTTATTTTTGTCCATACTGAAGGCTGTGGTCTTTTTATTTTTTTAGTTGTGCTTTAGATGAAGGTTTACAGAGCAAATTAGTTTCTCATTAAACATTTAATACACATATTGTTTTGTGACATTGGTTGCCAGCCCTATGGCATATCAACACTCTCCCCTTCTCAACCTTGGGTTCACCTTTAACAACTTTCCTGTCCCCTCCTGTCTTCTCACCCTTGCCCCTGAGTTGGTGGGCCCATTTATTCTTGTTTTGTTTTATGAGCTTGTCTAATTTTTGGCTAAAGGGTGAACCTCAGGAGTGAATTCATTATTGAGCTATAAGGGTGTCTGGGGGCCATACTCTTGGAGTTTCTCCAGTCTCAGTCAGACCAGTAAGTCTGATCTATTTTTTGTGAGTTAGAATTTTGTTCTGCAGTTTTCTCCAGCTCTGTCTGGAACCCTCTGTTGTGATCCTTGTGAGAGCAGTTGGTGGCGGTAGATGGGGGCACTACCTAGTTGTGCTGGACTCAGTCTGGTGGATGCTGTGGTAGTTGTCATCCGTAAGTCCTTTGGACTAATTGTTCCCTTGTGTCTTTGATTTTCTTCATTCTTTCTCCCTTGTTCTAGACAAGATGGGACCAGTGGAGTATCTTAGATGGCCATTCACAAGCTTTTAAGACCCCAGACACTACACATCAAAGTATGATGTAGAACATTTTCTTTATACAATATGTTATGCCAATTGAGCTACATGTTCCCTGAGATTATGGTCCCCAGCACTCAGCCCAGTAATTCAGTCCCTCAGGGAGTTTGGATATGTCTATGAAGCTTCCATGGCCTTGCCTTGATCAAGTTGTGCTAGCTTCCCAGTATTGTGTACTGTCTTACCATTCATCAAAGTTATCATTTATCTATTGTCTATTTAATTGTTTTTCCCTCCCCATTCCCCCTTCCTAGTAACCATCAAAGCATGTTTCTTTCTATGTGTAAATCTTTTCATGAGTTTTATAATAGTAGTCTCAATACAGTATTTGTCCTTTTATGATCGACTTATTTCACTCAGTATAATGCCTTCAGATTTATCCATGTTGTGAGATGTTTCACAGATCATCATTTTTTTATTGTGTAGTATTATATTGTGTGTATATAACATAGTTTGTTTATCCATTCATTTGTTGATGAGCACTTAGGTTGTTTCCATCCTTTTTATATTGTGAATAATGCTGCAATGAACGTGGGAGCGCATATATCTATTCATGTGATAGCTCTTATTTTTCTAGGATATATTCCTAGGAGCAGGATAGCTGGATCGTATGGAATTTCTATTTCCAGCTCTTAAGGAAGAACCATATCATTTTCCAAAATGGTTGTACCATTTTGCATTCCCACCAGCAGTGTTCCAATCTCCCTGCAGCCTCTCCAACATTTGTTATTTTGTGTTTTTTTGATTCATGCCAGTAATGTTGGCGTGAGATGGTCTCTTATTATAGTTTTGATTTGCATTTCTCTAATGGCTACTGATCATGAGCATTTCCTCATGTGTCTGTTAGCCACCTGAATGTCTTCTCTGGTAAAGAGTCTGTTCATACCCTTTGCCCATTTTTTAATTGGATTATTTGTCTTTTTGTTGTAGAGGTGTTGGATTTCCAATAGATTTTAAGGATTAGACCTTTATTGGAATTGTCACAGCCTAAAATTTTTTCCTAGTCTGTAGGTTCTCTTTTTACTCTTTTGGTGAAGTCTTTTGATGAGCATAAGTGTTTAATCTTTACAAGATCCCAGTTATCTAGCTTATCTTCTGGGATTTGTGTATTGTTACTTACAGTTTGCATCCTGTTTGTGCCATGTATTAAGGCCTCTAGCATTGACCCTATCTTTTCTTCTATGATCTTTACAGTTTTTGGTTTTATACTTGGGTTCTTGATCCATTTTGAATCAGTTTTTGTGTATGGTGTGAGGTATGGTTCGTGTTTCATTTTTTTGCAGATGGACATCCAGTTTTGTCAGCATCATTTGTTAAAAAGTCTGTCTTTTTCCCCATTTAATGGACTTTGGGCCTTTGTCAAAGACCTGGTGACCCTAGGTGGATGGATTTACAACTGGGTTCTCAAATATGTTCCATTGGCAACGTTTCTGTCATTGTACCAGTACCAGGCTGTTTTGACTACCATAGTTGTATAGTAGGTTCTGAGGTCAGGTAGTGCAAGTCTTCCAAATTTATTCTTCTTCTTCAATAGAGCTTTACTTTTCTGGGTCCTCTTCTCTTTCCATATAAAGTTAATGATTAGTTTTTCCATCTCATTAAAGAATGCTGTTGGTATTTGCAATGAGATTGCATTGTATGTGTAGATTGCTTTGGGTAGAATTGACATTTTCACAATGTTGAGTCTACCTATCGGTAAGCATGGTATGTTTTTTTCATTTATGTAGGTCTGTTTTGGTTTCTTGCAATAGTGTTTTGTAATTTTTTTGTACAGGTCTTGTACATCCCCGGTTAGAATTAGTCTTAAGTATTTTATTTTTTTAGGGGCTATTGTAAATGGTATTGCTTTCCTGATTTCTTTTTCGTAGTTCTCTTTATTGGTGTATAGAAATCCAACTGATTTTTGTATGTTTATCTTTCATCCTCCTATTCTGTTGAATCTTTCTATTAGTCCAGTGGTTTTCTTGTGAAGTATTTTGGGTTCTCTATGTGTAGTATCATATTGTGTGCAAATAGGGACAGTTTTACTTCTTTCTTACCAATTTGGGTGCTCTTTATTTTTCTTGCCTTATTGCTCTAGGTAGGACTTCCATCACAATTTTAAATACAAATGGTGATAAAAGTTATCCTTGTCTTGTTCCTCTTCTCAAGGAGAATGTTTTCAGCCTCTCTCCTTTAAAAATGATGTTGGCTGTTGGTTTTGTATAGATACTCTTTATTATTTTGAGGAATTTCCCTTCTATGCCTATTTTATTGAGAGTTTTTATTAGCAATGGGCATTGGACTTTGTGGAATGCCTTTTCTGTGTCAGTTGAGATGATCATGTGATTCTTTTCTTTCTTTTCATTTATGTGGTGGATTATGTTGATTGATTTTCTAATGTTGAACCATCATACCATACCATACCTAGTATGAATCCCACTTGGTCGTCGTGGATTATTATTTTTTCATATGATGCTGAATTTTATTGGGTATAATTTTGTTGAGAATTTTTGCATCTATAGTCATAGAGATATTGATCTTTAATTTTCTTTTTTTTGTGGTGTCTTTGCCTGGTTTTGGTAGCAGGATTATGCTGGATACATAGAATGAATTAGCAAGAATCCCTTCCTTTTCTATGTTTTAAAATTGTTTGAATGCAAACTCTTCTCTGAATGTTTGGTAGAAATCTCCAGTGAAGTTGTCTGGGCCAGGGCTTTTTTTGTTGTTGTTGGGAGTTTTTTCAGTACCTTTTCAATCCTTTTTCTTGTTATGGTTCTGTTCAGATTTTTGGTATCAGTTTGTGTTAGTTTAGGAAGGTAGAATGTTTCTTGAAATTTGTCCATTTCCTTTAGGTTTTCAAATTTTTAGGAGTATGGCTTTTCATAGCACTCTGTTATGATCTTTTTTATTTCAGTTGGGTCTGTTGTAATGCCCCCCATTTCATTTCTTATTTGGGTTATTTGCTTCCTCTCCTGTTTTGCTTTTGTAGGTTTGGCCAATTGTTTGTCAATTTTGTTGATTCTTTCAAGTAACCAACTTTTGGTTTTGTTGATTTCTATTCTCTATTTTAATTATTTCTTCTCTGATCTTCATTACTTCCTTTGTTCTGGTGACTGTGGGCTTTTTTTTTTTACTTTTCTCTTTCTATTTGTTCGAGTTGTGTAGCTAATGTTTTGATTTCATCCCTTTCTTCTTTTTTGATGTGTTCATCTGTTCCTATAAATTGACCTCTGAACACTGTCTTTGCTGTGTCCCAAAGGTTTTGGTGTGATGTGTTTTCATTCTCATTTGATTCTAGGAACTTTTTTATTCCATCTTTGATTTCTTCTATTACCCATTGATTTTTAAGCAATGTCTTATTCAGTTTCCATGTATTTGATTTCTTTTTTTCCTGCTCTTTCTGTTATTAGTTTATCTTTTATGGCATTGTGATCAGAGAAGATGCTTTGTATTATTATTAATGTTTTGGATTTTGCTGAGGGTTGCTTTGTGGTCTAAGATGTGGTCTACTCTGAAGAATGTTCCATGTGCTTTTGGAATAGGATGTGAACTTTGCTGCTGTTGGGTAGAGTGTTCTATATATGTCTGTGGGGTCAAGTTGGTTAATTGTGGTCTTTAGATCTTCTGTATTCTTGTGTTGAAGTCTCCTACTATTATTGTGGAACAGTCTATTTCTCTTTTGAGTGATGCTAGAGTTTATTTCATGTATTTTCGAGCCCTGTCATTGAGTACATATTTATTATGGTTATGTCCTCATGGTGTATAGTCCCTTTAGTCATTATATAATGTCCTTCTTGCATGTGAACTTTTTAGTCATAGTGAATGGAATGATGATGTAAAATTTGGACGTCCAATTTTTTCATAAATATTCCTGTGATTGATCAATTGATGTTGTCTGAATAGTTTATCTCCCTTAAAGGAAGATTATGATGTAGCTTTTCCTGTCACTACCAAATAGACATGAAATTATTTTACTCTACTTAATACGAAAAAAATATGTGATGAGATAATTCAAGAAAGATGGGCTTCAGAAATAATTTCTGAAATTTTAGTTAAATATAAATCTCAAGAGATCTAGGTATAATACAAAAAATGCATCAATGAGGATGAGACCTCAATTAGTCATTACTGTTGGTTAAGTGATTAAGTGTCATACCTAGCATTCCCTAGTCATGATGTGGAGGGCATGCAATATTAGAGTGCTAACAAAGATTTCAAATTATATAACCTGTTATAAGTAGAAAAAAAGAAAATATGTGGAATATAAGGATAGGATGAATTGCATTGCTAACTGAAATACAAAATTTTGGTTTATACTTTGCTTTCTAGCAGCAAATTTTACATTCTAGAAGTGAACTACTCAAAAACAAATAAATTTCATGTTTCACATAAACTACAGTGACGATTACAGAGATCTAGGGAAAAGTCATATAACATTCTGAGGTACACTTAGCGGATCAGAGAAATGATATACTTAAAGCATCAATTGAACTGCAAGTTGTGTGTGAAGTAGCACAAAACATTATCTTGGAATTTGATGTTCCAAAAATACCAAATTAAATACAGTAATGAATAAACCTGAGAGCCATTCCATCTCAAAAGCAATCCCCGTATTTCTCAACAAGAGAAATAATACATCAGCATGTGACTTCTTTTGGAAGATGTAACAAGGTTCTTGAATTCTCAGCTCTGACAGAACTGCCAATAAAGTACAGAAAAAAGAATTCATGTAAACTGGTACATTGTTAAAGAAAATACTTTTTCATGGACAAAAATATACTTTTATCTAGATTTAAGACATTTGTATTTCCAGAAAAATCACACCCACAAAAGTATAAACAAATTAATTATCAGGAGGAGAGACTAAAATGATGAAAATTATATTGTATCAACTTGCTATTAGAAATGTTCAAAAAATAAATGTATACTAATGTGTCATATAAACAAACAAACAAAAAAAAAACACTAAAAAGAAAGACAAACCCATTGTCATCAAGTCA
Source organism: Dugong dugon (assembly GCA_030035585.1). Classification (NCBI taxonomy): domain Eukaryota; kingdom Metazoa; phylum Chordata; class Mammalia; order Sirenia; family Dugongidae; genus Dugong; species Dugong dugon. The sequence continues at coordinate 46,683,991 of CM057480.1, read as the reverse complement.
CATACAGAATCCTACAAAAAGTTAGTACCTACAATTTTAAACCCCGGTATTTAGAACAGTGTTTAGCACTTGTATTTTTGTTCATTGAGATTTACTGCTGAATTTCATAGGGACATACAAAACCCATTGTCATCGAGTTGATTCCAACTCACAGCTACCCTATAGGACAGAGTAGAACTGCCCCATAGGGTTTCCAAGGCTGTAATCTTTATGGAGGAGCCTTAGTGATGCAGTAATTAAGAGCTAAGGCTGCTAACAAAAAGGTCAGTTTGAATCCACCAGCCGCTCCTTGGAAACCCTATGGGACAGTTCTATTCTGTCCTATAGGGTTGTTATGAGTGGGAATCGACTCGACGGCAATGGGTTTGGTTTTCAATCTTTATGGAAGCCGACAGCCACACGGAGGCATAACTAAGGTATGGCAGGTAGGGCACGTGCGTCGGGTGCCACTTGAGGAGGGGCACTAATGAGCAGTTTCTATCACCAGCTGTGAGAAATCATTCAGCAATTTAAAACTAATTGCCATAGGCGCCATTTTCCATAGATAAGCCCCTGCTGCCACATCTTTCTCCTGCGGAGCTGCTGATGGGTTCAAACTGTTGACCTTCTGATTAGCAATTGAGTGCTTGGCCACTGTGCCACCAGGGATCCTTCATAAGGACATAAAGAGGTCAAATGGTTTGACCTGACTACCTCTTTCACCCATGGTCTAGTCTGCAATGGAGTGGATGGCTGTGTTTATACACACTTGACAGCCAGTTTTATGCTAATGGTATTCATTTCATCTGTTTAACATTTCCAAACTTCAATCTTTTTTGAGTTTCTGTAAACCAAACACTTAAAAAATGGAATGATTCACTTTTCATCTGGCTCTATTTTTGGCATTGTATAGATCAGGGGTAGACAAAGTAGGGCCCGTGGGTTTGCCGTGGCCCGTGGGTCAAATCTGGCTGGCTGTTTGTTTTGTAAATACATTTTTATTGGAACAGAGCCATACCAATTAATTTATATTTTGCCTTAGATTGTTATCTCACTACAACAACGGAACTGGGGAGGTGCAACAGAAACCATATGGCTCATAAAGCTGAAAATATTTATTATCAGGCCCTTTATAGAAAAAAAAATTGTCAACCCCTTGTCTAGATATAATAAAGGGGAAATATTACATTGCTGTCACATAACAAAGTGAAATATCATGCTGGAAGTTAGATTTCATGTTATAATTTGAAATTTCTCTGGCCACTGGAAAACAGGTAAATAATGACGTTCAAAATAGTCATAAAAGATATGTGAAAAAATAATTCAGTAATTGGCGTGTTGGAAATAAATAAAAAGTTAGTTCTTATTCAGGAAAACAGTTCAAACTGTATATTATTGAAAATTCAGAAAAATAGAAGTGGCTTAGAGCAAGCATGGCCCCTTCTGACCTCTCAGCTAAGAAAGAAAAAGACAAAACTCAGTTTCTTGGGCTCCGCTTTGGACCTAATCATGCTTAAGCAGTGATGGAGGATGCTTTATTATCTTGAATAATGGGTACTTAGGAGACTTTTGATCTCACCTTTCAGGTGAGAAATTGAATGATTGGTATGGAAGTATGGGGACTGTGAGTGATCCATGTTATTTTAGTCAATCCAATAACCAAATCAAAGTGATCATGTAGCAATCTAATCAATCCATTGATCTGCAATTATGGTTAACAACAACAGCATCAAAAAATAGGCACTTCGACTAGAAAATGATTGATTTGTTTTGATTATACCCATAGAGGAAGTTGTAATCTTTTTAACAGTCCTTCAGATATAATTCACAGAATTACCTGCCTGCAGTCATATTGCTAACATGATAAAACTGTTCTACAACCTCACCTTTTACAATATACCAAAGAGACAAACAAAGGTAATTGCTTTGTCAAAGGATGTATGAAAATATGCTTCACTTGTTTTTATTCTATATTTTTAAGTGAAAACAGTAAAATTAAAAAAATACATTTAAATAATTATTATAGCTATATAGAATATGTGTGCCTTTGGATATCATTTAACTTTTTTTTCCTATGCTACATAAGAATGGTAAATAAAACTTTGTTGTGGCAGAAAAGCATAGGTTTTAGAGTTAAAAAAACAACAACAACAACAAAAAATAATACTGGGTTGAAATCTCTGCCCTGTCCCCATTCTAGACAAGTGATTTTTGCAAATGTCATGGGTGTGGTGATTGACTCAATTTTTTTTCAGAACTCGGGGGCTTACCATCACCTCTGCCTCCACATGAAAGGAAGGTTGGCAGATTTCTTCAGAAATTGCCTTTGATTAAAGTAATCTACCTTTTCTAAAGTCACAGGCAGCCCCATTCTCATGACTGGTCAATTAGCAGTATAAATAACTGGACACCTTGTCCCAATTTGAGACAACTCTGAAAGGCTGACACCTTTTTATGACAAGTTTGTTGCTGGGTGGAAACCCCAGGTTCTGCTCGGTGTGACTCATCTCAGCCAATAAATGAGAGACCAAAGTGGGGGAATGGAAAGGCACCTTTTTTCCATTGCACACGGAAAGGAGTAGTTGGGGCTACTGTCAAGACTGCTCAGCGAGGGCAAGGGGAAAGGTTACTTTTAAGGGGTTTACGAGTAGGAAGTTCATACAAGTAACATCAGCAACACTCTTAATCATACTCCGCAAGTGCAGTGGGATTTACATATAACTTCTTGCATCACATGTTCAGAAAATGGCAGTTAAACTTCACCCAGAGGCGGAGAGGTTACTGTGCATGAGGTATTTAATGAGCTAAAAGGTTATCATGAATGTCAACATGGCACCTAAACCAGTTTATGCCAATTTCCTCTAGTTTTGAGGCAGCAGTTAAGGAGAAAGGAACCAGTATTTTAATGTAAAGTTATGTGGCATGCCAAACAAAGGACCTAGGATTTTAATGTAAAGCTATGGGGTATGCCAAGCAAGCTGCTTGAGGCAATGGAATTTTCCACTGGGGACCTCTGTCTTAGCTTCACAACCCAAACTATCCCCTGTTGAATCTTTCTTCCTTCCCTTCCCCAAAAGCTATTGATTCAAAGAGCTCTTCTGAGAAAATGGCTGGTATGCTAATCTACTTCTAGGAATCCTACTTCTCGTAAGATTTGATGTCCCATGTAGTCTGAGAAAGCACATGTTAAAATTTTAGAGCTAGAGCACTCAGACTCTGCTGACTATCAAGAAAACATCACTGGTGGCATGGAGAAGAGATACTCCCTGGTACAAATTAACTGGCTACTGAGCCCTAGTAGAGGCAGAGTGATTGACAACAAGTTATCATGTGACCAGAACTACGCATTATGTACTGGGTTCTGTAACACTTACCAAAGCATATGATTGAAAAGAAAGATAAGCATCAATCCATTGTAAAATGGAAGTTGTGCATTTGGGATTGAGCATGAGCAGTACTAGAAAGTGAAAGAAAGCTGCACCAGCAAGTTTCCAGACTTCATGTCATACATACTGTTGCATCAGTGTCTCTCCCTGAGCTCACTTCTATGGCTACATGGTTCTTTTCTTATGACTAAACATGGAGGTGAAAAAAAGTCATGCTTCCTTCACTGATGGAGATGCTTAGCTTATGTGACTTTAAGCTAAAACTGGATGGCAGCTGGACATTCACTTTGGCTTGATGTAGAAATGATCTGAAGTTAGAATGTGTATAGATGAATGGGCAGTGGCAAATGGCTTGGTGAGCTGATCAGAGGTGCAATGAGAAAAATAAATGACAAGTTGGTCAGAGGTTGTTATATATTGAATTGTGTCCCTCAAAAATATGTGTTGTGGAGGCAGAGCCAACATGGCACTATAGACAGAAGCACCAAGCTATCCCTCCACAGCAAAGACCTGAAAAACTAAGTAAACAGAGACAAACATCGATCCTGGAACCTGAAGCATCAAATGAAGAAATAAAGAACTCAACCAATCACTAAATGGAATAAGAAACTGACAGAGAACAGAGAGGGAGGAGAGTTATGAGTGGAGATCCCCTATCAACTAACCCAGCAAGGATCCACCATCTGGCACTCCTGTTGGAGATCAGCAGACAGGGAGTATGGGAAAGCAGATTCACAAAGCTCCCAGCAGGAGACAGAGCACCCGGTAACCAGGAATACACACTTTCCCACCCCCCATGGTGCCTCCACCTGCTGGAACTTCACTGCTTCCCAGCTGGCCGATCTGCAACTTCCTGCTTCCCAGTGGGCCACGACCACTGCTAGGTAGGCACCATTTCCATGCCACTTGGATTTGCCCTGCCCACACCAGCTGGCTTTTTCAGTGCCATTTCTTTGCCGCTGGTGTTACATTTTTTGGTTTCTTCCCTGCCTCTCACCTCCTCCCCCTCTTTTGTTTCAAACACCTGACTCTGTGTGCCATCTTTGCTTCTTCTTCACAGGCAGTGAAGCACCTTTCAGCTGAAGAACTGCTTCCCTGGTCTGCACCACCATGCTGGTGGGATCCCTGGGGGCTCTTTTTTTTCTCTTTTTCTTTCTTTTTTCCTTTTTCCTTTTCTTAATTTCTTGGTTTCTGTCTCTTTCTACTTACCTTCTTTTCCTGTTTCCCGAATACCTGGCACTGTGTATCATCTCCACCCCTTCTAGCCAGGCTGTACTGTGCGGCCTGGGAGCTGCTTCCATGTTGTGTGCAGCTGTGCTGGTGGGATCCCTGCGGGTATATTTTTTGATTTTTTTTTCTTTTTCTTCATTTCTCCTCTCTCCACTCCAATGGCAGGCTCCTTCAGCACTATTTTTGCTTTTTGGCTCCTGTTTCTCTCTCCTCTCTCTCTTTTTTCCCATACCCAATCTAGCTCAACACATCACAACCTCCCTCTCCCTCTACCTCCTGCCTATGTGTACCATGTGCTGAGTATTGCACTCCTGAGCAGCACAGGCACAACCTACTGCAACCTGCCCTGCACTGACCCCTGGTTCAATTTATCGGTCCCAGTACATGCCACAAACAACACATCCCAGCCCCTTCTCTTCAGCTGGACATACCCTGCTGTACCATAGCTGAGTAATTGGCACTGCCCATTGGACAAGGAAGCAAAAAATATAGCGTTCATAGATCAGGAAACAACAAAGAATGTACAGCCAGTCTACACAGACATAACAAAATAAAACCAAAAAACAAGATGAAACAAACAAATCTACAACCAGTAAACAAAGAAAACAACTACTAAATGTCCTGAAGACAGCAGATAATCTCAAAACACATTAAAAAAACAGGACAGGATGGTTCCAGTAGGCTTTCAAAATAACACACCAGATGACTTTCCAGTAGAAAAAAAGGCACTAGAACTACCTGATAGGGAATTCAAACCTCTAATATTCAGAGCTATTCGAGAGTTAAAGCAAAAAGCAGACAAAAATGAGGAAAAATAGACAAATTCACGGAAAAGGCAGACAAATTCATGGAAAATACAGACAAAAAAAGGACGAATTCAGGAAAATAATACAGGAACAAAATGCCAAAATAAATTCACAGCTAAAAATCATACAAAAACAACAATTAGAAATCCAAAGATAAATAACAAGATTTCAGAAATGAACAGTGTCATAGAAGGGCTGAGGAGCAGATTTGAAACAATGGAAGACAGAGTCAGCGAAATTAAAGACGAACACTTGGATACAAGTCTGTTTGAGGAGAAATCAGAAAATATAAGGAAGAAAAATGAAGAAACCCTGAGAATTAAGTGGGATACAATCAAAAGCAAAATTTGCAAGTGATCAGAGTTCCAGAACAGGGGGAAAAAACAGAAAACACAGAGAGGATCACTGAAGAACTGCTGACAGAAAACTTCCCCAATATCATGAAAGATGAAAAGCTGACCATCCAAGCTCAACAAACCCCATATAGGGTAGAATCCAAAAGAAAATCACCAAGGCATATCATAATCACACTAGCTAAAACCAAAGACAAATGAAGAATCCTGAGAGTATCTTGAGAAAAACAAAAAGTCACGTATAGAGGAGAAACAATAAGACTAAGCTTAGATTATTCCGCAGAAACCACGCAGACAAGAAGGCAATGGGATGACATATATAAAATGTTGAAAAAAAAATTGTTAGCCAAGAATAATATATCCTGCAAAACTCTTGTTCAAATATGATGGTAAAATTAGGACATTTCCAGAAAAACAGAAAATAAGGGACTATGTAAAAACTAAATCAAATTTACAAGAATTATTAAAAGGAGTCATTTGGTCTCAGAACAAACAACATTAGATGACAGCCTGAATCTAGGACACAAGATTGCATCAGCCAGATACCAACCTAGGAAATGAACTCTCAAGGACTATTCAAAAGCAAAAGATTTACAACAGGGAACCAGCGAGGTTAATCTGCAAATGACAACAACGTCAGAATGATAAAAGAGGACATAAATGGTGTAGGTATAGAACTTTCTAATTGACAGGAAGGCAAGGTGATACAAAATAATAATAGACTGGACCAAACCTTGGAAGATAAGGGTAAATTTCAAGGTAACCACAAAGAAAGCTGACAAATCTACTCATCATAATTAAAAAAACAAAAAAACAAAAAAACAAAGAAACAAGGTTTCAGTAAAAACAAAATCTACAAAATCAAAACAATGAAAAAAAAAAATCCACAAACAAAAAGACTTCAGCACAGGACAGTAAGCAGAATAAAGAAATTGTCAGCACCACAAAAAAAGCACTACAAAATGACAGCAATAAACTCACACCTATCAATAATTACACTGAAAGTAAATGGCTTAAATGCACCCAAAAAGAGACAGTGACAGAATGGATAGAAAAACAGGACCCATCAATATGCTGTTTATAAGAGACACATCTTAGAAACAAAGACATACATTTATTAAAAGTCAAATATTGGAAAAAAAATATATCAAGCAAACAGCTACCAAAAAAGAGCAGGAGTGGCAACACTAATCTCAGATAAAATAGACTTTAAAACAAAATCCACCATAAAAGACAAAGAAGGACACTACATCATAGTTAAAAGGGATGAACTGTCATGAAGACATAACCATAATAAATACCTACACACCAAATGATAGTGCTCCAAAATACATAAAACAAACTTTAACACTGCTGTAAAGAGAAATTGACACAGTTCCACTATAATAGTAGGAGACTCCAACACTCCACTCTCTGTAAAGGACAGAACATCTAGAAAGAAACTCAACAAAGATACAGAAGATCTAAAGGCCACAATCAGCCAACTTGACCTCATAGACATATATCGAACAATCCACCCAACAGCTGCAAAGTACACATTCTTTTCCAACGCAAATGGAATATTCCCCAGAATACACCACATCTTAGGCCACAGAGCAATCCTCAACAAGATCCAAAACGTTGAGATTAGTTGAGATAATACAAGCTATCTTCTCTGATCACAATGCCATCAAAGTAGAAATTAACAACAGGAAGAGTAAAGAAAATCAGTTACATGGAAACTAAATAACACTCTACTTAAAAACCACTGGGTAATAGAAGAAATCAAAGATGGAATAAAAAAATTCCTAGAATCAAATAAGAATGAAAACACGTCATACCAAAACCTTTGGGAAACAGCAAAGGCAGAGCTCTGAGGTCAATTTACAGCAAAAGATGCACACATTAAAGAAGAAGAAATGACAAAATCAAAACATTAGATATACAACTCGAACAAATAGAAAGAGAAAGGTAAAAAAGTCCACAGCCAACAGAAGAAAGGAAATAATAAAGATCAGAGCAGAAATAAATGAAATAGAGAATAGAAAAACAATAGAAAGAATAAACAAAACCAGTACTTGGTTCTTTGAAAGGATCAACAAAATTGACAAACCACTGGCCAAATTGACAAAAGCAAAACAGGACAGGATGCAAACAATGCAAATAAGAAATGAAATGGGGGACATTACAACAGAACTAACTGAAATAAAAAGGATCATAACAGAGTACTATGGAAAAACTATACTACAACAAATTTGAAAATCTAGAGGAAATGGACAAATTTCTAGTAACATACTACCTACCCAAAGTACCAAAAAGTGATGTTGAAAATCTGAACAGACCCATAACAAAAGAACAGATTGAAAAGGTAAAAAAAACAAACAAACAAAAAAAAAAAACCTCCCAACAAAAAAAGCCCTGGCCCAGATGGTTTCAGTGGAGGATTCTACCAAACATTCAGAGAAGAGCTTACAGCAGTACTACTCTATTTCAGAACACACAAAAAAGGAAAGGATACTTCCAAATTCATTCTATGAAGCCTACATAACCCTGATACCAAAACCAGGCAAAGACACCACAAAAAAAAAAAAAAAAAATTACAGACCAATATCTCTCATGAATATACATGGAAAAATTCTCAACAAAATTCTAGCCAATAGAATTCAACATCATATCAAAAAAATAATACACCATGACCAAGCAGGATTCATACCAGGCATGCAAGGATGGTTCAATATTAGAAAATCAATCAATGTAATCCACCACATGAATAAAATTATAGAATCACATGATCATCTGAATCAATGCAGAAAAGGCATTTGACAAAGTCCAACACCCATTCCTGATAAAAACTCTCAATAAACTATGTATAGAAGGGAAAGTCCTCAACATAATAAAGGGCATCTGTACAAAATCAACAGCCAACATAATTTAAATGGAGAGAGGCTGGAAACATTCCCCTTTAGAAGAAGAACACGAGGATGTCTTTTTCCACCACTCCTATTTAACAGTGTGATGAAAGTCCTAGCTAGAGCAATAAGGCAAGAAAAAGAAATAAAGGGCATCCAAACTGATAATGAAGAAGTAAAACTGTCCCTATTTTCAGATGATATGATGCTATGTATCGAAAACCCAGAAGATTCCACAAGAAAACTACTGGAACTAATAGAAAGATTCAGCAGAGTAGAAGGATACAAGGTAAACATACAAAAATCCTTTGGATCCTTATACACCAATAAAGAAAATGATGAACAGGAAATCTGGTAAAAAAAAATACCGTTTATAATAGTCCCTAAAAAATAGAATACTTAAGAAAGAATCTAATCAGGGATGTACAAGACCTATACAAAGAAAACTACAAAACACTACTCCAAGAAACCCAGAGATCTACACAAATAGAAAAACATACCATGCTCATGGTTAGGTAGACTCAACATAGTGAAAATGACAATTCTACCCAATGCAATCTACAAATACAATGCAATCCCTTATCCAAATACCAACAACATTCTTTAAAGATATGGAAAAAACATTCATTAACTTTATATGGAAATGGAAGAGACTCCGGATAAGTAAAGTACTATTGAAGAAGAGGAATAAAGGAGGAGGACTTGTACTACCTGACCTTAGAAACTACTATACAGCTATGGTAGTCAAAACAGCCTGGTACTGGTACAATGACAGATACATTTACCAATGGAACAGAACTAAGAACCCAGATGTAAACCCATCTACCTATGGTCACTTCATCTTTGACACAGGCCCAAAGTCCATCAAATGGGGAAAAGACAGTCTTTTTAACAAATGGTGCTGGCAAAACTGGATGTCCATTTTAAAAAAATGAAACAGGACCCATAACTCACAGCATACACAAAAACTCATTCAAAATGGATCAAATACCTAAATATAAAAACAAAAACTATAAAGATCATGGAAGAAAAACAGTATCAGTGCTAGAGACCCTAATACATGGCATTAACAGGATACAAACCATAACTAGCAACATACAAACTCCAGAAGATAGGCTAGCTAACTAGGATTTTCTAAAAATTAAACTCTTATATTCATCAAAAGACTTCACTGAAAGACTTAAAAGACAACCTACAGACTGGGAAAATATTTCTGGCTGTTATGAATCTGACAAAGATGTAGTCTCTAAAATCTACAGGAAAATCCAACACCTCTACAACAATAAGGCAAATAATCCAATTAAAAAATGGGCAAAAGATATGAACAGACACTTCACCAAAGAAGGCATTCAAGTGGCTAACAGACCCATGAGGAAATGCTCGTGATCACTAGGCATTAGAGAAATGCAAATCAAAACTACAATGAGATTCCATCTCACCCTGGCATTAGTAGCACGAATCAAAAAACTTAAAATAACAAATGTTGGAGAGGCTGCGGGGAGATTGGAATTCTTATGCACTGCTGGTGGGAATGCAAAATGATACAACCATTTTGGAAAACGATATGACGCTTCCTTAGAAAGCTAGAAATACCATATGATTCAGCAATCCCACTCCTAGAAATATATCCTAGAGAAATAAGATCTGTGACACGATAAACATATGCACACCCATGTTCATTGCAGCGTTGTTTACAATAGCAAAAAGATGGAAACCACCTAGAAGTCCATCAACAGATCAATGAATAAACAAACTATGGTACATACACACAATGGAGTATTATGCAATGGTAAAGAACAGTGATGAATCCATGAAGCATCTCACAAAGTGGATGAATCTGGAGGACATTATGCTGAGTGAAATAAGTCAATCACAAAAGGACAAATATTGTATGAGACCTCTATTATAAAAACTCATGAAAAAGTTTACATACCAAAAGAAACAATCTTTGATGGTTACGAGGGAGTGTAGGGGTGGAGGTGGAAAAACAATAAATAGACAATAGATAAGTGGTAACTTTGGTGAAGGGTAAGGCAGTACACAATACTGATGAAGCCAGCACAACTTGTTCAGGGTAAGGTCACGGAAGCTCCATGGACAAATCCAAACTCCCCGAGTGACCAAATTACTGGGCTGAGTGCCGTGGGGACCATGGTCTCAGGGAATATCTAGCTCAATTGACATAACATAGTTTATAAAGAAAATGTTCTACATTCTATTTTTGTGAGTAGCGTCTGGGGTCTTAAAAGCCTGTAAGTGGCCATGTAAGATACTCCACTGGTCTAACCCCTTCAAGACCAAGGGAAAATGAAGAAAACTAAAGACTCAAGGGAAAGGTTAGTCCAAAGGACTAATAGACTACAACTACCATAGCCTCCACCAGACTGATTCCATTACAACTAGATGGTGCCAGGCTAACACCATGACTGCTCTGACAGGGATCACAACAGAGGGTCCCGGACAGAGCTGGAGGAAAATGTAGAACAAAATTCTAACTCAAAAAATACCAGACTTACTGGCCTGACAGAGACTGGAGAAAGCCTGAGAGTATTGCCTCCGGACACCCTTTTAGCTCATTAATGATGTCATTCCTGAGGTTCACCTTTCAGCCAAAGATTAGATGGCCCACAGGAAAAAAAGAGGCTAAAGGGGCACACCAGCCCAGGGGCAAGGACTAGAAGGCAGGAGGGGACAGGAAAGCTGGTATTAGGAAACCCAAGATTGAGATGTGAGAGTATTGACATGTCATGGGGTTGTTAACCAATTGTAGTAACTGTTTAATGAGAAGCTAGTTTGTTCTGTAAAACTTTATCTAAAATACAAAAAAAAAAAAAGAAACTCTGATGAGAATATATATATATATGTTGTAATTCCTAACATCTATGCATAAGATTATGATGTCATTTGGGAATAGGTTGTCTTTGTTATGTTAATGAGACAGGATTAGTGTAGTGTGTATCTTGAGTCAATCTTTTTGGAAGTATTGTGAAAAAAAGGTGTGGGGGCAGTGTCTGACCTCCTCTAACTTCACAAGGGGGGAGGGAGAATTCAGATCAACAGCCCAAAGTGGATTCCTATGAGGCAGGGTCAGACATGCCTCCTCTCTTTGCCATTTTTACCAATTCTGACACCTACTGTCCCTCCCACGGCTCTCTCTACTTCTCTGTAGGGTTTGATAATTCATTGCAATGGCCACAAGGAACTCACAGACCATACTTATGATTATGGAGTTTATTAGGGAAGTAATAGGTTACAATTCATGCTCAGGAACTCTCAGGATATAGTTCTTCCATCAGGACAGCTTCTTTCCAAACATGTTTGTAGGCATGCCTCTCCCTGGCCCTAGATCTCTGCCCAAAGGCACTCAGCTTTCTCTCTCCATGGACCTGGAAGCCCACCAGGCTGTCTCCTGCTGCTGGATCTCAGCTGTTGGGTGTCTGCTACCATTCTCTCTTTCCTTGGTGGTGGTAGGCTCTTCTCTTTCCTGCCTCTGGAGTGGCTCATTTCAAGCCCAGTGGGATGACAAAACTGACCAATCCCTTTGGTGGGCTACAATTACCCTATCACACAGTCCCGCCTAATAACCTGGGTGGGAGTTATAAAATCATGGCTAGAAAGGCTGCACACAAAAGTAACCAACTGAATTGCAGATATAAAATAGATTAAATGCAAAGTAGCAAGCAGAGATGGGGGAAGAGACATGCCAACCCACATGTAGATTGCCCAGGAGCAGAAACCCAGAAGGAACGAAGATCTTCCTCCAGAGTCTACAGAAAGAGAAAGCCATCCTCTAGAGCCAGCACTCTGAATTTGGACTTCCAGCCTCCTAAAAGTGAAAAATATATTTCTGTTTGTTCAAGCCACCCATTTAAGATATTTCTGTTATAGCAGCACTAGATAACTAAGACAGAGGCTGAAAAGATAAAATGAGAAAATTGGTGAGAAGGAAGCCTGGAATAGCAGCATGTGGATGGGCCTATAGGAGAGGACACAAAAGATAAAAATCTTCGTATCACATGTTAATGCCCTCCTCCCACATCTGGACACTATCCAACACGGAACTGGCACTAAACAGTTAAGTACAGAATGTCTTTGCTAATTGACATCAGTCAGCCTCTATTATCCAACCTCTCCCAGTTCCGGCAAAACACATGAATGAAAAGGGTAGTCATTTTTTTCAGGGCTGGACCCACCAGCATGGGTTCCTACTTACCAAAGCTCACCAAAGTATAGACTCTGCAGCTGAAGGATGTTCATCCTGTCAACCATGGAATCTGAACCTGAGACCCAGATACAGTCCTATCCCTCAATATCACCTTTGTGGCAGGTTTATTACATCGAACTCCTTCCTCTTAGAAGGGACAGTGTTTATTTTGTTGAGATTAATACATACTTTAGGTATGGGTTTACCTCTTTGCTAGAAAGACCTCACCCAGGATCACTATCTAAGTGCTTCCAAGTATTTGATTCATTTAGATGGGATCCCAAATAATATTATGTCCATGGGAGTTATCGTATAACAAAAGAGGTGTGACAATGTGCACATAACCGTGGAATCTTACACACCCACTCCTCACTTATTTACATGGTTAAGTTCCAAAGACCAGGTCGTTATGTGAAAATTGGCATTATGCTAAAATGGAGGATGAGCACATCAGATCACAAAATATTATGTGGGTCACATATGTCCCTCTGGACCCAAGAGGTGTAAAATATAGATGGGCACTATATGTCCCACTGGTCATGAACAGGGTACTGCCAGAGGTAGGTTGTTATTGCTCAAAATAGTCAGATAATAGATTTTTTATTATTATAAGTGCAAAATGTCAGATAATGAGATAGTCTATAAGTGAGGAGTAGGTGTAGTTTAAAAACATACCATACCACCTAAGAGTGACCAATCTATAACTACAATGGAATGACCTATTGATGATGCAGCTGAGTCACCAGCTTACAGACAATACCCTTTGTAGGTAAATAAAATCCTCTTGGCTGCACATACACACTAAACCAATGACCATTGCATTGTGCTGCACTCAGAGTAGGTAGAATACTTATTGCATATGGGAATCAGTTAATGAAAGAAGAGATACCCAGAGCCCCTTGAAGAATTGCTGCTTCTCTTTCCTGAATTCTAGGTTCTCTAGACTTAGAAGTCATAGTTCTCAAAAGACGAACACTCTCACCAGTAGACTTAGCAAAAGTCAAATTGAACTTTAAGCTGCACTGCCACCTGGGCAGTTTCAATCTTCATGCCAAAGGACAAAGAGGCAAGAGGAAAAATAACCATCTTAAGGATAATTGATCCTGATCAGAAGAAGAAAGTAGAGCTGATGCTATCCAATGGTGGTAGAGATGAATATGTTTGACACTCCAGTTATCCACCTGGGCATTTCTTACTACTCGTTGCCCAATTTTGATAATAAATGAACAAATGTAGCTGCCTAGGCCTGACATGTTATGGCAAGCACAAACTCAGACTGCTCAAAAATGAGGGTTTGAATGATTACACCAGAAAATCTACCTAGACCAGTAAAGTCATTAGTCAAGGGTGAGTAGAATATAAAATGGATATTTTAAAATGGTTATTTGAAGTATCAGAAGTGTACTCAAGACTAATTCAGTGGCAGGGCCAGTAGTTCATCTGACTCTCCCTCCTATTATAAGAACCTTAAAAGGAAAAGAGATTCACTAGAGTCATGAGATAGTTACTCCTAGAACTTATGCAAATCAACTGGATCTGACCAGCACAACAGGTAAACTGTCTAAGATGCTGTACTCCACACAGTCTAGTTTTCTCTTTATGCCAACTACTGGGAAATTTGTCAAATGAAGGGTTCAGCTGTCAGCCCTTTCTTGTAATTTCCCTGGAGTGAAAGGAGTCATCTTGCCTCAGGTCACACCCATTTCCTGGTGCACCTCGCATACAATGACTGGTCAATGCAGTGGTATAAAGTGCCTGGATCCTATCCCAAAGGCAGCACATCTCTTGAGGGCCTTCCAGCTTTCCAGTTCCCCATAGTGGATAAATCCTTGTTGAGACTTCGTCGAAGCTCAAGTCCTTTTGACAATCCTGCTTCCTTACCTTCTCCCAAAGGTATTTGATCTGAGAGCTCTACCTACTAAAATGATTGTAAGCTAATCTCTAACTCAGAGTCTGCTTCCAGGAGAATGCACCTCACAACAGAAAGTTACTTAACATATTTTATTCTCAATTTTTTCCTTTTCTAAATGATGGATAAAAAGTCTGCAAAATAGAGTTGTCATGGTAATTGAAACAATATACAATGAAGTGCCCAGCAAATTGCCTAGAGCATCTGGATATTCAATTAACTGCTAGTTCCTTTATTTCTTTTTCTTCACAAACTAATTAAGTGATTATTGGTAGAATTGACTACTAAGACAAATGTCTTCTGATTTGTCACTTTTCCCATTTTGTAAATGACTTCATTGAAATGACTTCTTCTCAGTGACACGTATCTTAATTATTTAAAAAGTAGACAAAATAATAAATATTTTTATTTTATTTGTTCACTGGATCCCATAGTACTTTAATTAGTTCAAGAGAAGACTTTACTTCAGTCAATGCTTTAGTATACTCCAAGATTCTAACTCATCCTTTAAGACTGAATAGGTAATATGGATGAGAAAAGTACTATAATTCATTTCCAGTAACGTGTGCCCATAGACTGAAATTATAAAAGTTGGGATGGAATAAAATTCAGTTAAAAAATTTTTTGCACTTATTATTTGGAGTTAGCTAATGTAAGTCTATTTAGGGAAAGGTATATTTGAATTAAGGTATACATGGGAAGTTAGATGGGAAAAAAGAGACGGCATTTAAGTAAAGAGAACCATATTGTAAAATCTTAGGATCATAAAAGTGTGTGTGTTGGTGACTTTGTGTGAGCTGGATGATAGTGGGTCTTGCAATAAAACAGGAATAAATGTAATCTATTGAATTTAAGTTGAAAAGGGCATTTTTTACGTGTTTAGAATATATTTTGCTTTGTTTTTGAAAAAAATTATGAATTACATACAAAAAAAAATCACTAACAAAAAAAAAAAAAAGAAGAAAAAAAACCCCACTGCCATTCAGTTGATTCCTACTCATAGTGACCCTATAGGACAGAGTAGAACTGCCTCCATAGGGCTTCCAAGGCTGTAAATCTTTACAGAAGCAGACCGCCACATCTTTTTCCAGTGGAGTGGCTGGTGGGTTTGAATTGATGACCTTTCAGTTACCAGCCAAGGGCTTTAACCACTGTGCTTTGGGGATTCTAACTGACCATGTAGTTCAACAATGAGACTGACATGGCTACTAAAAGACAAACAAAACCTGCTTTTTTTTTTTTTTTTGGCTATGAAGTATCTGACAAAGATGAAATCTCTAAAATCTATAGGAAAATCCAACACCTCCACAACAAAAAGACAAAAAATCCAATTTATAAGTGGGCAAAGGATATGAACAGACACTTCACCAAAGGAGACACTCAGGCAGCTAACAGACACATGAGGAAATATTCAAGACCACTAGCCATTAGAGAAATGCAAACCACAACTACAATGAGATACCATCTCACCCCGACCTTACTGGCACCAATCAAACACAAAATAACAAATGTTGGGGAGTCTGAGGGGAGATTGGAACACTGCTGGTGGGAATGCAAAATGGTACAGACATTTTGGAAAATGGTATGGCTCTTCCTTAAAAAACTAGAAGTAGAAATACCATACAATCCAGGAGTCCCCATCCTAGGAGTATATCCTAGAGAAATAAGAGCCATCACTCGAATAGACACATGCACATCCATATTCATTGCAGCATTATTCACAATAGCAAAAAGATGGAAAAAACCTAAGTGCCCTTCAGTAGATGAATGAAAAAACAAACTATGGTACATACACACAACTGAATACTACACAATGATAAAGAACAATGGTGAATCTGTGAAACATTTCACAACATGGATGAATCTGGAGGGAATTATGCTGAGTGAAATAAATCAAACACAAAAGGACAAATACTGTATAAGACTACTATTATAAAAATTCATGAAAAGATTTACACATAGAAAGAAACAATCTTTGATGGTTACGAGGAAGGGGAGGGGTGAAGAGGGAAAAACACTAACTAGACAATAAATAAGTGATAACTTTGGTAAAGGGTAAGACAGTACACTATACTGGGGAAGTCAGCACAACTTGGCCAAGGCAAAGTCATAGAAGTTTCATAGACATATGCAAACACCCTAAGGGACTGAATTACTGGGCTGAGGGTTAGTTAGGGACCATGATCTCGGGAGGCATCTAGCTCAATTGGCATAGCATGGTTTATAAAGAAAATGTTCTACAACCTACTTTGGAGAGTACTGTCTGGGGTCTTAAAAGCTTGTGAGTGGCCATCTAAGATACTCTACTGGTCCCACCCAGTCTGGAGCAAAGAAGAATGAAGAAAATCAAAGACATAAGGGAAAGATTAGTTCAAAGGACTAATGGACTATAACTACCACAGCCTCCACCAGACTGAGACCACTACAACCAGATGGTCCCTGGCTACTCCACCTACTCCTCTGACAGGCGTCACAGTAGAAGGTCCCGTACAGAGCTGGAGAAAAATGAAGAACAAAATTCAAACTCACTAAAAAGGACTAGACTTACTGGTCTGACAGAGACTGGAGAAACTCCAAGAGTATGGTCTCCAGATACCCTTTTAACTCAGTACTAAAGTCACTCCTGATGTTCACCCTTTAGCCAAAGATTAGACAGGCCCATAAAACAAGCAATAATACATGAAGTTCAACCATATATACAAGACTAAATGGGCACACCAAAACAGGGCCAAGGGCCAGAAGGCAGGAGAGGACAGGAAAGCTGGATGAGTGGAAACGGGGAACCCAAGGTCGAGAAGGGGAGAGTGTTGACAAGTTGCAGGGTTGGCAACCAATGTCACAAAACAATATGTGTATTAATTATTTAATGAGAAATGTATTTGCTCTGTAAACCTTCATCTAACGTATAAAAGACATTATTAAAAAATTTAAAAATTGAGTCAAAAAACCACAACGAAACTTGTTGTGCAAGCGGACACACAATCTTTTCTATTTACTCCCTATTGTGATTATTTGGTTCAGATTAGTTATCAAACTGAAAGGAGGTCCTTTGAAAACTCAGATGGGATATGGTAAGAGAAACCAGGAACTACAAGTGTCTGGAACCATCTCCATTTGAACAGCATGACAGCATGTGGGTAGTTTTTGTGGCAAAGGCTTCAAAGATAGCAATTTGTTCCAATGAATAACCGAAATTGAATTTTTGGTGTTTAGTATTGTTTTCTAGTTGTCAAGGATTTCATTTTACTTGGATCCACAATCAACACCCACGGGAACAGCAGTCAAGAAATCAAACAACACATTGCGTTGGGCAAATCTGCTGCAAAAGACCTCTTTAAAGTGTTGTTAACCAAAGATGTCACCTTGAAGACTAAGGTGCGCCTGACCCAAGCCATGGTATTTTCAATCAAATCATATCCATGTGAAACCTGGACAATGAATTTGTCCTTTCAATTTGATAACCTGGACAATGAATAAGGAAGACTAAAGAAGAATTGATGCCTTTGAATTGTGGCGTTGGTGAAGAATATTGAATATATCATGGACTGCCAAAAGAATGAACAAATCTATCTTAGAAGTACAGCCAGAATGCTCCTTAGAAGCAAGGATGGTGAGACTACGTCTCACATACTTTGGACATGTTATCAGGAGGGACTAGTCCCTGGAGAAGGACATCATGCTTGGTAAAGTAGAGGGTCAGTAAAAAACAGGAAGGCCTTCAATGAGATGGATTGACAAAGTGGCTGCAACAATGGGCTCAAGCATAACGACTATTGTGAGCATGTTGCAGGACCTGGCAGTGTTTTGTTCTGTAGTACATAGGGTCGCTATGAGTCAGAACCTACTCGATGACGTCTAACAACAACAACATTGTTTTCTAACCAATCATATAAACTCTCTGTTGTTATATAATTTCACAGCCTGTCTGACATATCTGGCTTCCAAATATGAACTTTAGTAAGGAAAAATGAGGTTAGAACAACTAGACTACAAATAACTCTGTGGGCCAGAATAGTGGTCAGCTTTCCTATTAAAAAAGGCTAGAAATGCTGAATGGCAAGATTGGCTTTACTTGTACCTGCTTATGCAGTTCTATGTTTATCTGACCTTTTGTCTGACTTTAACCAGTACATTGACTTCCAACTATATTTACCTTAAATACATTGCTGAGTGTTGTGATTATGTTTCCTAAACTTTTAACAATTTTACTGTCTTTGATTTGGGGCATGCAAACTAAGGAAGCTAGATAGAGACATGCAAGCTGGTTGGTCCTAGGAGAACATGGGACAAGATATTAAGCAAATACACACACAAGTAAAGCATATGAATCTTGTAGAAGAGACTATTAATTGATGCCAGTACTTATTGTCTACTTATTCCACTGAAGGAGCCATGGTGGTGCAGTGGTAAAGAACTACAGCTGCTAACCAAAAGGTCAGCAGTTTGAATCCACTGCTCCTTGGAAACCCAGTTGTACTCTGTCCTATAGGGTCTCTATGAGTTGGAAATGACTGGACAGTAATGGCTTTGGCTTTGGGTTTAGTATTCCATTGAAAAATAGCAGAAATATTTCCAGATATTTCTGGATCACATCTTCAAAGAGGAAGTTGATTACTCTTTACTTCCTCTTTTCTTTTTCTGATCTCTGGGAACTAACATATAAGAAACTCACCTAAACCTGAAACAGAGGCTGTGTGTTGAGGGTGAGAGTCACTCTTCAAACTTCCATCTTCCTTCAATCACTGTATTTTTGGACCTCTTTCTTATAATATTTTAGCTTAAGCTGTAACTAATAAATAAGAAATAGCAAGTGCTGTGGTTGGAATGTATTACTCAGTTCAATGCTAGGAACCAAAAGTAAACGGGAATATCTATCAGGGGTGTGATGAGAAGCGCTTGATGAAAATAGAGGCAAGAATTCAAATGAATGTCCAAAAGAAGTAAGAACGCTAAAAACAAGGAATGGTAGCAGTAGAAGTAGGCAAAATTGACCCAATTAATTATTCAAATGTATGGCCATGCTTATGGCAACTTTAGATGGACCCCCAATTGGAATGGTAGGTACACTGTGACCTTAATACAGATGTTTACCCCTAGATGTCCAGTCCATCTTCCTTTATTATTTTTCCAGTGTTGAACTTTGAGTTATGACATGGAGTTATAAAGAGGAGGCATTACTAGTATGTTATTTACTAGTGTGTGCTGTAGAGTCACTTAGACTTAATTCTGAACAGCTTTTTCTTCAATTACTGTTACTAGTCTCTCTGAATTTCAGTTTATGAATATTTCAGTAAACGAGAATAATAATACTTACTATAGAGAGTAAATGTAAGATTTAAATGAACAAAAATATCTAATGAGCTTAGCATTTTATGAACATTAACTTCTATATGCCTGGCACATAGGAAACATTTGTTTAAACATAGCTTGGTGTTATTATGAAGGTATTATTATTGATAATAAAATCAAAACTGATGCCTGTTTTCTTGTATGAACAAAGCCTATTGTTTAAAATATGTGATTTTTTTTTTTTATTATAGGGTTCTACCACAATAAAGAAAGAAATACACAATTAAAAGTAGGAACACAGAGAAACTTGCATCTGCTTTCCTATCTAGTAGTGATTATTGACCCAAAGACATTTTTAGTGTAAAAATTTGAAAGTCAATTCTCTGGAGTCCTTCATCCATGCAGAGTGCTGTGTGCTGTCTTGATTTTCACGCCAAGATTTAATATGGGTCAAGGTCCAGGCGTTTAATGATAAATGATAATGAGAATGTCCTCTCCAAATGACAATAAATTAATGGACAAAGACCACAGGTCTGCCTGCTTTGCTTACTAAGCTTTGAATCTAGCAAATAGCTCCCTGAACATATATTAGAACTATTATAGATAGATTTTCCAGTTCAAAGCGACCTCAGGTTTATAAGTATTCATATGAACCATTTTAAGTTTTAGAAACTTCAAATGAGATAGGTAGAGCTCCTGAAGAAAGCAATGAATCACTGGAGCTGAACTTTAACATCCGTTCAACATCTAATTAGTTGAATTAGAGCTACTTTGTAAGAGTTAATCAATTCTCTAGCTTTAGTTGCCCCAGTGCTTCTGAAATTTGCTGATGTTATCATTACATTGGAAGGAGACACTCTGTTTGCATTTTAATGGGAGCATTTCTTCTAGGAGCTTATTGTACACCAGAAAAAAAGCATTAAGATATATTTTGTCCAAATCGAGGACTTTATCAGGACAAGATTACGCTCTTTTCTGGAAAATAGAATGAAATAATATATCAATCAAATAGGGTAAGTTCCTAGAGTGTTGCTTGGTAGGCACAGTACCTAATATAGTGTTTGAATAGACTAAGATTTAAGTATACATTGTCTAACGTTGTTCATGTTAATGATAATACAATTATCTATGTTTCCCAAGTATCTATGTGGAGTGGGTTGCCACCCACAAGATATGATATAAGGGCCTCAGAAAAACGTTTCCATCATCCAATAAATACTTTTTTAATTAAAATTCTCACGTTTTCTTATGACTAAAATATCCTATGACAAAAAGAGAATACAGTTTCAAGTTTAAGGAATATCCATATAGTGAAAAGAACACATCAGGCATGGGACTATGTGCTTTAAATATACTCACTCTGTTAATCTTCACAGCATTACACAATAAGTAATTGTCATGGGTTTACTGTTATTATATTACATAACTCTTACCATCAGTCATTAATAGCTAATTTTGAATATGTTTGTGAGATAAGTTAGTCAATCTAGTTGGATTCTGAGGATACTGGGAACAATGCTGGGAAACCATTTTAGAAAATTTAATATCTCTAGATCTTAAGCATTTAATTAATTAATTAATTGTATTGTAACTAATTATGACTTCAAATTATATAGTGCTATATCCAGCTTAATGGACTCTATTGCACTCAAGACATGAGGGCAGTATATGCAAGACAGAAAAAGTAAGGCACTGTATGTAGTATCGAGTCCCTGGGTGACACAAACAGTTAAGTGCTCACTACTAACAGGATGGTTGGCAGTTCAAATCCACCCAGAGGTGACTTGGGAAAAGGACCTGGAGATCTACATCGAAAAGATCACAGTCATTGAAAACCCCATGGAGCACAATTCTACTCTGAAACACATGAGGTCGAGTCAGAATGGACTCCAGGGCAACTGGTTAACTGATTACATGTACTATATTCAAAAGGTAATGAACAAGGATTTTCCTATGGTGAAATGAGTTGTTTATATAAATGCATCCAACTTTATGGACTCTCTACATTTAAGTATTATTTCTTTTAATCAGTTTCATATACTACACCCCACATGAGCATCGCTAAAGCACAGTGAGAGAGCTTTGGGTCAGGCCATGGTTCTTGAAGCCCCGTACTAGGATTCCTGCCACTGCGTAGTTGAAAAATTTAATATTACTGTGTATTTGAAAGAATTAGTATCTTTTCTCTATGTTGTATTGTTAGTTACCCCACATGTTATATACCAGAGATATGCCAATATTATTTAGTTTGTTTTTAATTGTATTTCATGACATTATTTTGAGATTACTGAAGTTTTCAAATATAATTAGAGAATCAGTTCTTAAGCAATATACTATTAATAAACCAAAACCCATTGCCATTGAGTTGATTCTGACTCAGCTTGAGCTGTATTGATATCTATCACTTAGGTCATTACATAGGGCAAACCTGAGGCCTGAAAGTGGATATAAGGACACTTCATTTCACACTCCATCTCTACTGGCTACCTTCTCCATTAGCTCAATAAAAGAGTAAGCATGATTCCTTTTTTTCCATAAATACAGATCTTTGAGACTCATACATTATTATCACTCACTCTTTCCTGTACCTGAAACACTGCAGTTCCATTAGTACTTCCCACTTTCCATCCATTCTGACAATACAATTGTCAGTAAATAAAATAGTAGACAATTAGGGAATAATTGAGAAGATAATTTCTTGTGTTATGTACATTTGAGAAATACAGCCAGCAGTAGAGATTGAATTTTCATGAGTAATGCACATTAGAGGTCATAAGTTTTAATACCATTTATTGTTTCCAGCCAAAATTAGCTCATTCTATCCTAGCACAACCATAGGAGACAAATGTAAGTTAGGCACAAAAAATTGGACTAGAATCTGTGTATGTTCAATAGCACTCCAAGTGTTGATTTAATAAGATAAATCAACAAAACCCAAATTATCAGCAAGTACAACTGAGGGGAAAAAAAAAAAAAAACTATACATCTTAACTAATAAGAATTTATGATAAAGTAAAAGTGATAAAAACTATTGTGGGACCTATGGAAATAAAATACTGAAGAATAAGGGAATACAATATCATTCTGACAGCTTGGTAGAATAGCAGAACCTGAAAATTATTTTTTTCCAGTATGAGAAAAAAATATAGGAATCTTTTGGCATGCTCAAAAGTACGCCAGAAGACAATATTTTTATGAAACAGGAGAAAAAGAGCAAAAAGAAAAAAAGCAATACAGTTGAAAAATACAGATTACAATGAAATACAAAATTCAGGCATACAATTTAAATCCATATTTTATTGGTAATGACGCAGAATTAATTTGCAGAATATGTAAACAGTAACTTATAAGATTCATTAAAGAAGCTGTTCTATAATTGAAAAAACACAAAAATGAAAATGATTCAAGAGATATTAGATATGAAGTAAATGTATGCCATAAGTCTAGCTAATATTTAATGAGGGATTACAGTGTTCCAAGGACTACACTTCAGGCTTCAAATATATTAAGCTATTTCTTCCTATAATAAGTCTATAGGTTATTACCTTCCACAGATAAAGTAGTGTTAGAAAACAAGGAGGTGCAAAAAAAAAAAGAGAAGAAAGGGATGGGAGAGGAGACAGACCAAGATGGTGTTTTCATCAGACACACCATGCCATCCCTCTATAGCAAAGATCCAAAAAACCAAATGAAACAAACATAGATGAAAATCCTGGAACTCTTAACATTACAAGCAAGGATGAGCAAAAAGAGAATCTACAGACTAAGAAAAAAATTTTGGCTATGACATACTAGATAAAGGTCTAATCTCTAAAATCTATAGAAAATGTCAACACTTCAACAACAAAAAGACAAACAACCCAGTTAAAAAATGGGCAAAAGATATGAACAGACATTTCACCAAAGACAACATCCAAACGGCTAATAAATACATGAAGAAATGTTTCAGATCATTAGCCATTAACCAAACAAACAAACAAAAAATTACCATCAAGTCAATCCAAGGAGCAGCTGGTGGATTCGAACTGCTAACCTTTTGGTTAGCAGCCGAGCTCTTAACTACTGTGCCACCAGAGGTCCTCATTAGCTATTACAGAGATGCAAATCAATATTACAAGGAGATACTATCTTACCTTGACATTACTGGCACTAATAAAAAACAAAAAAGCCAGAAAATAACAAATGTTTGAGAGGCTGTGGAAAGACTGAAACTCTTATACACTGCTGATGGGAAAGTAAAGTGGTAAAACCACTTTGGATAACAGTATGGTACTTCCTCAAAAAGCTAGAAATAGAAATACATACGATCAAGCAATCCCACTCCTAGATATATACCCTAAAGAAATAAAAGCCATGACACGAATAGACATATGCACATCCATGTTCATTGCAGTATTACTTACAAACGCAAAAATATGTAAACAACCTAAGTGTTGATGAATGGATCAACCAACTTTGGTACATACACACAGTAGAATACTATGCAACAATAAAGAATAATGACGAATCTGTGAAACATTTCCCAGTATGAATGAATTTGGGGGACATTATGTTGAGTGAAATAAGTCACTCAGCAAAAGGGCAAATATTGTATGAGACGACTATTATAAAGAAACAAGAAAAGGTTTTCACATAGAAAGAACAAACAAACTTTCTTTGATGGTTATCAAGGATGAGGGAGAAGGGAGAGGGAAAAATGTCAAATAGAAGACACATGTTAATTTTGGTGAAGGTAAAGGCAATAGACAATCTGGGAGAAGTCAGCAAAATGTGACCAAGGCACAGGAAGACGCTGAGAGGAATGCAGAAACAAAGGGCAATAACAGTAACTACTGTAGCATAGAGAATCCTGCCACAATAGTATTAACAAACGTTAATTTACGAATGGATACATAGGTAGATAGATATAAAAAGAGGTATGGGAGGGTGTAAGGGAACATACTGATCTGCAAATGTAGGTCTGGTGGTGAATATCTCTAAATACATAACTGTAGGTGATGCTTATATATCAATACAGACAATAAAGCACACAAAGGCCAAAGTCAGGACAACTTATTAGACATAACCAAACACCTCACAGGATGAAGTTCCTCGGTTCAAAGATGAAGGATCGTAGACTTGGGGAACATCTATGTCAATTAGCACAACATAGTTCATAAAGACAAAGTTCTGCATTCTACCTTGGTGAGTAGCATCTGATCTAAAAAGCTTGAAAATGGCTATCTAATGTATGACTATTGGTCTCTTACCATTTGGAGCAAAAGAGATGGTGCCTGGCAACAACTACCCATCCTTCTGACTGGGATCACAACAGAGGATCCTAGACAAAACAGAGAAAAATTGCAGAACAAAAAAACAAATTCTCAAAAAATACCAATGTTACTGGGCTGATAGAGACTGTATGGAACCTCAAGACTATGACCATAAGACACCCTTTTGAGCTGGAACTGAAGCCACTACCAGAGACCACCCATCAGCCAAACCATAGACAAGCTCATAGAATAAACAACAACACCTAAGAGGAACGTATTCCTCAGAACAATCTATTATAAGAATCAAAAGGGCAAAGTTATCCCAAAAGCAAAAATGAGAAAGCAGGAAGGGATAGCAATTCAGGATGAAAGGAAAAGGGGAACCTAGGATGGAAAGGAAGTGAGGGCAGTCACCTTGTGGGGAATGGAACCAATGTTGTGGAACACCTTGTGTACAAACAAGCTAACGGGAAACTAATTTGCTATACAAGCTTTCACCTAATGCACAAGAAAAAAATTAAAAAAAGAAAAAAAGGATGAAGAATTAGATCAAACACCAATTGGAAGAAGAAGTTGAACAAAAACAGTGAACAGGAACAACATTAAAATAAAGCTACAAAACTAACTACAGGGAACCAGAGATGTTAAGCTGTAAATGAGGACAACTTAAAAAAAAAAAAAAAAAGGAGGAATAAAAGGTATAGCTATAGAACTTCTAGTTTTGAGAGGAAGTCAAGGCAATTCCAAGATATAACAGACTGTTTTAATTTTAAGAGGATAAAGGTAAACTTCAGGGTAATTAGAAAGAAAATTAAGAAATTTACTCACCAAAATAAAGAAGAAATAAAAAAGACATACTAAACAGAAAAACCACAACAATTGATAAGAAAAGAAAATCCATATACAAAAAGAACTCAGCACAGAAAATTGAGGAACAAAGAAACTATTAATACCACAAAAAATTATAACAAAATGACAGCAATGAATTCTTACCTATTGTTAATCATACTGAAAGTAAATGGATTAAATGCACCTGTCAAGAGACAGAGAGTGGCAGATGGATCAAAAAACCTGATCCATCAATATGTTGCCTACAAGAGACACACATTAGACACAAAGACATAAATAAATTAAAAATTAAAGGATGGAAATATTTATCAAGCAAACAGTAACCAAAAGAAATCAGGAGTTGCAATAATAATTTTGGATAAAATACACTTTAAGTAAAAATTCATTATCAGAGAAAAAGGGCATTATATAACATTATATAATGATTAAAGGGTCAATTCAACCAGAAGACATAATAATAAATATTTATGCACCAAATTACAGAGTTCCAAAAGACATAAAATAAATTCTAATAGAATTGAAAAGAGAAATAGATGGTTCTACAATAATAGTAGATGGACAAAACAACTAGAAGTAAACTCAATAAAGATACAGAAGACCTAAATAACATAATCAACCAACTCACCCTCATAAACATATACAGAACACACCACTCAACAGCAGCACAATAGACATTCTTCTCCAATGCACATGGATCATTCACCAGGATAGACCATATTTTAGGAAACAAATAAATTCAAAAACATCAACATAAGGCAAAGCTTCTTCTCTGACCCTAAGGCGATAAAACTAGAAATCAATAATAGCAAGAATAGGAAAAAAATTAAATACATAAAAACTGAATAACACATTGTTTAAAAACTATTGGATCATAAAAGAAATTAAAATTAAAATTAAAAAATTCTTAGAATCACATGAGAATGAATACAACATACCAAAACCTCTGGGACAGAGAAAAATCAGTGCTCAGAGGAAAATTTATACCAATAAAAGCACACATCATAAAAGAAGAAAGGTCCAACATCAATAGCTTAACTTGACAACTTGAAAAAATAGAAAAGGAACAGCAAAAGAAGTCTATAGTCACTAGAAGAAAGGAAATAATAAAGATCAGAGCAGAAATAAATGAAATAGAAAATAGGAAAACAATAGAAAGAATCAACAAAACTAGTAGTTGGTTCTTTGAGAGGATTAATAAAATTGATAAACTACTGGACACATTGACAATGGAAAAAAATGAGAAGATGCAACTCCACAAAATAAGAACTAAAATGGTCAACATCACAACAGAAACAACTGAGATAAAGAGGATCATAATAGAATATTATTAAAAATTGTAGCCCAACAAATTTGAAAACAGGAGAAACGGACAAATTTCTAGACACACACTACCTACCTAAACTAATACAAATAGAGGTAGAAAATCAAAATAGACCCATAACAAAAGAAGAAATTGAAGACGTCATTAAAAAACTCCCAACAAAAAAGCCAGGCCCAGATGGCTTCACCAGAGAATTCTACCAAACATTCAGACAAGAGTTGACACCAATTCTACTCAAACTATTCCAGAACATAGAAAAGGATAGATTACTCCCTAATTCCTTCTGTGAAGCCAGCATAATACTGATATCAAAGCCAGGCAAAGACACCCCACCCCCAAAAAAGAAAATTATAGACCAATGTCCCCCATGAATATAGACACAAAAATTCTCAACAAAATTCTAGCCAGCAGAGTACAGTATATCAACAAATAATACATCATGGTCAGGTAGGATTAATACCAGGTATGCAAGAGTGATTCAACATTAGAAAATCAATAAACATAATTCACCACATAAATAAAACAAAGGAAAAGAACCACATGATCATCTCAATCGATATAGAAAAGTCATTCGATAAAGCCCAAAAACTTTGGAAAAAAAACTGATGAAAACTCTCAGCAAAATAAGAATAGAAAGGAAATTCCTCAATGTAATTAAGGGCTTCTATGCAAAACCAACAGCTGACATTACTCTCAATGGAGAAAGATTGAAAGCATTCCCCTTGAGAATGGGAACGAGAAAAGGATGACCATTATCACCATTCTTATTCAGTATTTGTCCTAGCCAAAGCAATAAGGCAAGACAGGGAAATAAAAGGTATCCAAATTTGTATGCAAATTTTATGCAAGTAAAATTCTGCTGAAGATCATTAAAAAATGGTTGCAGCAATACATTCACAGGAAACTGCCAGAAATTCAAGCCAGATTCAGAAGAGAACATGGAAC
The DNA here is from genome assembly GCA_030035585.1 of Dugong dugon. Taxonomy (NCBI): domain Eukaryota; kingdom Metazoa; phylum Chordata; class Mammalia; order Sirenia; family Dugongidae; genus Dugong; species Dugong dugon. The sequence continues at coordinate 46,655,580 of CM057480.1, read as the reverse complement.
AAGGGATATCATTGCTGATAACAGATGGATCCTGGTTAAAAGCAGAGAATACCAGAAAGATGTTTACCTGTGTTTCACTGACTATGCAAAGGCATTCAACTGTGTGGTTCATAACAAATTCTGGATAACATTGCAAAGAATGGGAATTCCAGAACACTTAATTGTGCTCATGAGGAACCTGTACATACATCAAGAGACAGTCACTGGATCAAAACAAGGGAAGTGGTTTAAAGTCAGGGAAGATGTGCGTCAGAGTTGTATCCGTTCACCATATTTATTAAATCTGTATACTGAGCAAATAATCCAAGAAGCTGAATTATATGAAGAAGAATGTGGCATCAGGATTGGAGGAAGACATTAACAGCATGCATTATGCAGAAGATACAACCTTGCTTGCTGAAAGTGAAGAGGACTTGAAGTACTTACTGATGAAGTTCAAAGACTACAGCCTTCAATATGGGTTACACCTCAACATAAAAAAAATAAAAATCCTCAGAACTGGACAAATAAGCAACATCATGAAAACAAATAAAAGATAGAAGTTGCCAAGGATTTCATTTTACTTGGATCCACAATCAACACCCATTGGAGCAGCAGTCAAGAAATCAAACAACACATTGCGTTGGGCAAATGTGCTGCAAAAGACCTCTTTAAAGTGTTGAAGAGCAACGATGTCACTTTAAGGACTAAAGGGGGCCTTACCAAAGCCTTGGTGTTTTTGATCACCTCACATGCATGTGAAAGCTGACAATGAATAAGGAAAACTGAAGAGTAATTGACACCTTTGAGTTGTGGTAGTGGCGAAGAATACAGAATATACCATGGACTGCCAAAAGAACGAACAAATCTGTCTTGGAAGAATCACAGCCAGAATCCTCTCTAGAAGCGAGGATGGCAGGACTTCATCTCTCATACTTTGGACATATTATTAGGAGGGACTAGTCCCTGGAGAAGGATATCAGGCTTGCTAAAGTGGACTTTCAGGGAAAAAGAGGAAGATTCTCATGGAGATGCATTGACACAGTGGCTGCAACAATGGGTTCAAGCATAACAAAGATCATGAGGATGGCGCAGGACTGGGCAGTGTTTCATTCTGTTGCACATGGGGTCGCTGTGGATTGGAACCGACTCGACGGCACCTAACAGCAACAACAAATTGGTAAGGAAGAAATAAATCTATCTTTATTCACAGATGGCTTAATCCTATACATAGAAAATCCCACAGATGCCACAAGAAAGCTAGTGAAGCTAAAAGAAAGTTTCAGCAAAATGGTAGGGTACAAGATTAACATACAACAATCAATTGGACTCCTCTACACTAACAAACAGAACTCCAAAAAGGAAATCAAGAAAAAATATGAACAGGTACATAAAAGACTTTTACAAGGGAAACTACAATACATTACTGGAAGAAACCAAAAAAGGCCTACAGATGGAAAAAGCTCTCAATAGCCAAAGCTAAAACTATTTGAGCAACAAAATAATATTAGATTATTGGAATATTAGATTACAACCCAAAACACACACAAAAAAATATGAGTCCATATGATATACACGTCCAGATTAAATATATAAATCAATATAGGAGAAAAGACGAAACTTCTTACAGAATAATTCCATATAATTAATGTAAATATGCCCTCCCCCAAAAAACTTAAGTTAATTACCCTTTTCCCCTTTCCTCCTTGATTGGAGAGTGTACTTTCTGACTTGCTTCCAAAGAATACAGTATGGAAAGGGAAAATTTTAAATTTACAGTGGAGAAATCTGGTAGACACTGCCTTGGCCAAGCGATCAAGAATACCATCATCAGTGATGTCATGTCAATAGCATATACTTCTAATATGATGTGATGAAAAAGTCATTTTACTGTGTGGTATCATTCTCCAAAATTCATAATCCAAGTCCAATCACAAAGAAACAACAAACACAAATTAATGGACATTCTACAAAATATCTGACCAGTACTCAAAATTGTGAAGGGAATGAAATGAATAACAAGGAAAAAACTGAGAAATTGTCAAATATTGGAAGAGAATAATGAGACATGACTACAAAATGCAATATGGAATTGTGGATGGAATTCTGAAATGGAAACAGTATGCTAGTTGAAAAATTAGTGAATTCTGAATAAAGTCAGGCATTTAGTTAATAGTAATATACCAACGTTGGTTTCTTAGTTGTGACAAATACGCCAAGGTAATGTGAGTAGTTAATAATAAACAAAACTGAATAAGGGGTATATGGGAACTCTCTTTCAACTTTTCTGTAAGTCTAAAACTATCCTAAAATAAAAGGTTTCTTTTAAAAAAGATATTAATGAAGTTCAGTTTCTTATATGAATGACCCTTCTACAAGTAACTGTAAACATGTTCAAAATAAAAAAGAAGGACACACTACCTGAATGCACTGGGGAATGAGCAAATCTTGGCAGATTTTAGAGGGGTGTTGATATCTGGAAAAGGAAATGACTCAGAGTTTTACCCATTTTTACATTTTTTTAGACTGAGAATAGACAATACCATGCAAGTTGGCTGAAGCTCCAATAGGAAATCCTTAGTCACATATTTCTGGTCTGAAGAATGGAAAGACAGGGTTTGAAGAAACCAACAGTTGCTGAGATTTAAGCTGCCCCCCAAAAACTAGCTTATGGTTTGAGTCCAACTAAGCGAATTACATGACAAAATGAGGAAGTCTATACTTTTCTGAGGAATAGTACAGAACAAACCTCCTGGAGAAGCGTCTACCTATTATTATTTGGAATTCTTCTGTAAGAAAAATTTGCCTCTTCTCCCCCACTTACTTACTTATTCATTTATTTACTTACATTGAGTACTACACTATTTATTTTGTTGCTTAATTTTTTAAGCACTACTTATTTTCTGGCAATATAAGATGCTCCATGCTTATCTTGTATTTTCCTTGCCTCAACCCCTTGGGTGTGGGTTTGAATCAAGAAGAATTCCGAAAAAGATTTTTCATGCAACCTGGTAAACTAATTTGAAAATATATGGAAAAATAGAAGTGTAATTATAGCCAATAAAATTTTGGGAAAACGATAGGGAGAGCTAACTGCATGGGTTCATTGGAAGCAGGGAGACTTATTGTACCTAGTAATAATACCTAAATATAGTGTAAGTCTATAGTAATTTGATTTTATTATTGGAATTTAAATTCATACATATACAATTCTAGCAATGAAACATAATATAGAACTAAGAAATTTGTAAATAGAAGGAAATTTAATATAAACATTACATGTAATATCAGTATGGAAAAGATGAATTAATAAGTCATATTAGGAAAATTGTCTCTAAATTGAGGGGAAAATAAGTTGGCTTCTTAAACTTACACTTTCATAAAAACAATTCTCAAATATATTAACAATTTAAATAGACAATAATAAAAATAAAACTAAAAATTAACAAAGAAAACCCAAACAATAAAAAAAAAAAAATACCAAAAAAAGTATAGGAGAATATGCTTATAGCTTTTATGGAAGGGTAGAGGTTTAAAGAAAAAAATACGTAAAACATATGGAGGATGATAATAGATAAATTTGACCACTACAGTGTTTAAAGTATCCGTATGCAATATTTAAAAGAACACAAAGTTGTAGAAAAAACTTGAAACATGTAACCAAAAATTTGTTAGTATGTTCGTAAATTTTCTTAACGCAAATAAGCTAATTTTAAAATGGGCAGCAAGTATGCGTAAGCATTTCAAACAAGAAAAAGCAAATTCTCAATTAAAAGATCCTTGAAACTTAGTAGTAACCAGACCATGCTAATCATTACATCAATAAGATATCATTTTTCTTTTTTTTTCCTTTTTTTAAAAATTGTACTTCAGGTGAAGGTTTACAGAACAGTTTCTCATTAAATAGTCAGTACACATATTGTTTTATGACATCAGCTAACAATCCCACAACATGTCAACCTTCTCCCTGCTCGACATTTCTTTTTTTTCTTTTTTGGGTGAAAATATACATAGCCAAAAATACACCTTTTCAAAAATTTCTACATGCACAGTTCAGTGACATTAATTATGTTGGTCCAGCTGTGCTGCTATTCTCACTTTAGATGAAGGTTTACAGAACAAAATAGCTTCTCATTCAACAGTTAGTACACATGTTGCCCTGTGACAATAGTTAACAACCCCACGACATGTCAACACTGTCTTTACTCAACCTTGGGTTCCCTATCACCAGCTTTCCTGTCCCCTTCTGCCTTGTAGTCCTTGTCCCTGGACTGCTATGCCTCATTAGTCCTGTTTTGTTTTATAAGGCTGTCCAATCCCCCGCTGAATGGTGAGCCTTGGAAGTGACTTCACCACTTAGCTAAAAGGGTGTCTGGAGGCCATGCTCTCGGGGTTTCTCCAGTCCCTTTCAGGCCAGTAAATCTGGTGCTTTTTTTTTGTGTGTGTTAGAATTTTGTTCTACATCCTTCTCCAGCTCTGTCCAGAACCCTCTGTTGTGATCCTGGTCAGAGAAGTCAATGGTGGTAGCCAGGCACCATCTAGCTGTACTGGACTCAGTCCAGTGGAGGCCTTGGTAGCTGTGGTCCATTACTCCTTCGGACTAATCTTTTCCTTGTATCCTGTTCTCTTCATTCTCCCTTGCTCTCGAAGGGGTGAGACTAGTGGAGTATCTTAGATGGTTGCTCACAGGCTTTTAAGACCCCAGATGTTACTCACCAAGGTAGAATGTAGAACTTGTCTTTACAAACTGTGTTATGCCAATTGAGCTAGATGTTTCTCGAGACCATGGTCCTCACAGCCCTCGGCCCAGCAATTCAGTCCCTCAGGGAATTTGGATATGTCTAGGGAGCTTCCATGACCTTTCCTGGTACAAGCTGTGCTGGTTTCCCCAGTATTGTGTACTGTCTCGCCCTTCATCCAATATACCACTTATCTATTGCCTGTTTAGTATCTCCTCCCCACCCCTGCCATCCCTGGTAACCAACAAAGATTGACACTTTTTGTGTACAAACTTTTTCATGGGTTTTTACTATACAGTTCTCATACAATATTTGTCGTTTTGTGATTGATTTATTTCACTCAGCATAATGTCCTCCAGTTTCATCCATGTTATGAGATGCTTCACAGATTCATCATTGTTCTTTCTCATTGCACATTACTCCATTGTGTGTATGTACCATAGTTTGTGTATCCATTCACCTGTTGATGGGCATCTAAGTTGTTTCCATCTTTCTGCTATTGTGAACAATGCTACCATGAACATGGGTGTGCATATGTCTTTTCGAGTGATGGCTCTTATTTCTCTAGGATATATTCCTAAGAGTGGGATTGCTGGATCATATGTTATTTCTATTTCTAGCTTTCTAAGGAAGTGCCATATCATTTTCCAAAATGGTTGTATCATTTTGCATTCCCACCAGCAGTGCATAAGAGTTCCTATCTCCCTACAGCCTCTCCAACATTTGTTATTTCCAGTGGTTTTGATTCGTGCCAGTAATGCCGGGGTGAGATGGTACCTCATTGTAGTTTTAATTTGCATTTTTCTAATGGGTAGTGATCGTGAGCATTTCCTCTTGTGTCTGTTGGCTGCTTGAATGTCTTCTTGGTGAAGTGCTTTTTCATTTCCTTTGCCCATTTTTTAATAGGATTCTTTGTCTTTTATAAAGGTGTTGGATTTTCTTGTAGATTGTGGAGATTAGAACTTTGTCTGACTTGTACTGTCCAAAAATTTTTTCCAGTTTGTAGGTTCTCTTTTTATTCTTTTGGTGAAGTCTTTTGAAGAGCATAGGTGTTTGATTTTTAGAAGATCCCAGTTATCTAGCTTATCTTCTGAGGTTTGTGTGTTGATGGTTATGGTTTGTATACTGTTAATGCATGTATTAGGGCCTCTAGTGTTGGTCCTATTTTTTCTTCTATGAACTGTATAGTTTTTGGCTTTATATTTAGGTCTTTGATCCATTTTGAATTTGTTTTTGTATATGGTGTGAGGTATGGGTCCTGTTTAATTTTTTTGCAGATGGATATCCAGTTTTGCCAGCACCATTTGTTAAAAAGACTGTCTTTTCCCTGTTTGATGGATTTGGGGCCCTTGTCGTAGATCAGGTGACTGTAGGTGGATGGATTTACATCTGGGTTCTCAATTCTGTTCCATTGGTCAATGTGTCTGTCCTTCCAGTACCAGGCTGTTTTGACTACCATAGCTGTATAATAGGTTCTGAGGTCAGGTAGTGTGAGTCCTCTAACTATATTCTTCTTCAATAGTGTTTTACTTATTCCAGGCTTCTTCCCTTTCCTATAAACTTAATGATTAGTTTTTTTATCTCTTTGAAGAATGTTGTTGGAATTTGGATCGGGATTGCATGGTATTTGTAAATTGCTTTGGCTAGAATTGTCATTTTCACAAGGTTGAGTCTATCTATCCATGAGCATGGTATGTTTTTCCATTTATGTAGATCCCTTTGGGCTTCTTGCAGTAGTGTTTTCTAGTTTTCTTTGTATAGTTCCTTTACATCCCTGGTTAGATGTATTTCCAAGTATTTTATTTTTTTAGGGGCTATTATAAATGGTATTGTTTTCCTGATTTCCTTTTCATCGTTCTCTTTATTGGTGTATAGGAGTCCAACTGATTTTTGTATGTTTATTTTATATCTTGCTATTCTGCTGAATCTTTCTATTAGTTCCAGTAGATTTCTTGTGGAGTTTTTTAGGGTTTTCTATGTATAGTACCATATCATCTGCAAACAGGGACAGTTTAACTTCTTCAGTACCAGTTTGGATGCCCCTTATTTCTTTTTCTTGCCTTATTGCTCTACCTAGAACTTCCAGCACAATGTTAAATAGGAGTGGAGATAAAGGGCATCCTTGTCTTGTTCCTGTTCTCAAGGGGAATCTTTTCAGCCTCTCTCCTTTAAGAATGATGTTGGCTGTTGGTTTTGTAGAGATGCCCTTTACTATGTTGAGAAATTTCCCTTCTATACCTATTTTATTGAGAGTTTTTATCACAAATTGGTGTTAGACTTTGTCGAATGCCTTTTCCGTGTTACTTGAGATGATCATGTGATTCTTTTCTTTCCTTTTATTTAGGTGGTGGATTATGTTGATTGATTTTCTACTGTTGAACCATCCTTGCATACGTGGTATAAATCCTACTTAGTCGTAGTGTATTGTTGGTTTTTTTTTTTTTTTTTTATTATTTTTCAATCTTTTGTAATGGGTCTGTTCAGATTTTCAACATCACTTTGTTGTAGTTTGTGTAGGTAGTGTGTTTCTGGAAATTTATCCCTTTCCTCTAGGTTCTCAAATTTATTGGAGTATAGTTTTTCATAATATTCTGTTATGATCCTTTTTATTTCAGTTGAGTCTGTTGTAATGTCACCCATTTCATTTCTTATTTGGGTTATTTGTGTCCTCTCCTGTTTTTCTTTTGTCAGTCTGGCCAGTGGTTTGTCGATTCTGTTGATTCTTTCAAAGAACCAACTTTTGGTTTTGTTGATTCTTTCTATTGTTTTTCTGTTCTCTATTTCATTTATTTCGGCTCTGATCTTTATTATTTCCTTTCTTCTGGTGGCAGTGGGCTTTTTTTGCTGTTCTGTATTTGTTTGAGTTGTGTAGTTAATGTTTCAATTTTGTCCCTTTCTTCTTTTTTGATGTGTGTATCTGTTGCTATATATTGCTCTCTGAGGACTGCCTTTGCTGTGTCCCAAAGGTTTTGGTATGATGTGTTTTCATTCTCATTTGAGTCTAGGGATTTTTTGATTCCATCTCTGATTTCTTCTATTACCCAGTGGTTTGTAAGCAGGTGTTATTCATTTTCCAAGTAAATGATCTTTTTTCCTTGCTCGTTCTGTTGTTAATTTCTACCTTGATGGCATTGTGGTCAGAGAAGATACTTTGAATTATCACAGCGTTTTGGATATTGTTGAGGATTGCTCTGTGATCTAAGATGTTGTCTGCTGTAGAACATTCCATGTGCGTTGGAAAAGAATGTGTACTTTGAAGCTGTTGGACGGAGTGTTCTATATATGTCTATGAGGTCAAATTGGCTGATTGTGTCCTGTAGGTCTTCCGTATCTTTGCTGAGTTTCTTTTTAGTTGTTCTGTCCTTCACTGAGAGTGGTGTGTTGAAGTCTTCTACTATTATTGTGGAACTGTCAATTTCTCTTTTCAGTGCTGTTAGAGTTTATTTTATGTATTTTGGATCACTGTCATTGGTTGCATAGATATTTATTATGGTTATAACTTCATGATGGATCGTCCTCTTAATCCTTATATAGTGTCCTTCTTTGTCTTTCATGGTGGATTTTATTTTAAATTCTATTTTATCTGAGATTAATATTGCCACTCTTGTCCCTTTTTTGGTAGTTATTAGATTGATATATTTTTTCCCAACCTTTGACTTTTAATAAATTCACGCCTTTGTTTCTAAGGTTTGTCCCTCGTAGAAAACATATTGATGGATCCTGTTTTTTAATCCATTCTGTCACTCTCCATCTCTTTATGGGTGCATTGGGTCCATTTACATTCATTGTAATTATTGGTAAATGTGAGTTTATTACTGTCATTTTGTACTGCTTTTTTTGGTGGTGCTGATGTTTTCTTTGTTCCTCTTACTCTCCTGTGCTGAGTTCCTTTTTTGTGTGGATTTTTTTTTTTTTATTCCTTTTGTTTTTGTAGGTTTTGTTTTTACTGAGAGTTTATGGTTTTACTCTTCATTTTTGTGAGTATGTTTGTTAACTTTCTTTGTGGTTACCGTGATATTTACCTTTATCATTCTAAGTTTGAAGCAGTCTATTGTTATTAGTATCTCCTTGCCTTCCTCTCCATTAGAAGGTTCTATACCTACACCATTTATTCTCTCTTTTATTTTTCTGATGTTGTTGTCATTTACAGATTAACTGCTGATTCCCTGTTGTATTTCTTTTAGTTTTCTGTAGTCGTTGAGGGTTCATTTCTTAGACTCGTATCTGGCTGGTATGATCCTTGGTCTTAGATTCAGCCTATGAGCTGAAGTTGTTTGTTCTCAGATAGGACTCCATTTAATAAGTCTTGTATGCTTGGTTTGGTTTTTAAATATTCCCTTAATTTCTGTTCTTCTGGAAATGACCTAATTTCACCATCATATTTGAATGAGAGTTTTGCAGATATATTATTTTTGGCCAGCGATTATTTTTCTTCCAAGGTTTTATGTATGTCATTCCATTGCCTTCTTGCCTGCATGGTTTCTGCTGAATAATCTGAGTTTAGTCTTACTGTTTCTTCTCTGTTTTTTTCTCTGACTTTTTGTTTTCCACGGGTTACTCTCAGGATTCTTTGTTTGTCTTTGGTTTTGGTGAGTGTGATTATGATATGCCTTGGTGATTTTCTTTTGGGGTCTCTTCTATATGGGGTTCTTTGAGCTTCTTGGATGATCAGCTTTTCCTCTTTCATGATATTGGAGAAGTTTTCTGTCAGCAGTTCTTCAGTGATCCTCTTGTGTTTTCTGTTTTCTCCCCCTGTTCTGGAACTCCATCACTCGAAAATTTTTGCTTTTGATTTTATTTCACATAATTCTCAGGATCTCTTCATTTTTCTTTTTTCTGAGTTTTCCACAAACAACATTGTATCCAAGTGTTTGTCTTCAATTCTGCTGATCCTGTCTCCACCTTTTCAAATCTGCTCCTCAGTCCTTCTATGACACTGTCCATTTCTGAAATCTTGTTGTTTATCTTTTGGAGTTCTAATTGTTGTTTTTGTTTAATTTCTAGTTTTGAATTTATTTTGACATTTTGTTCCTGCATTACTTTCCTGAATTCTGCCATTTTTTTGTCTGTATTTTCCATGAATTTGTCTACCTTTTCCATGAATTTGTCTATTTTTTCCTCATTTTGTCTTGGATAATTCTGAGTATTAGAGATTTGAATTCCATTTCAGGTAGTTCTAGTGCCTTTTCTTCCACCGAAAGTCATCTGGTGTTTTATTTTGGATGCCTACTGAACAATCCTGTCCTGTTTTTGTAAATGTTTTGGTATTGTCTGCTGTCTTCGGAGCATTCTGTAGTTATTTTTCTCATTTATTGATTGTAGATTTGTTTGTTTCATCGTTTTTTTTTAAATTTGGCTGTCTGAACAGATGGGCTGTGTGTTCTTTGTTGTTTGCTCATCTGTGGGCACGATACTTTTCACCTCCTTCTCCAATTGGCAGAGTCAGTCGCTCAGATATGGTACAGCAGGGTAGGTGTAGCTGAAGAGGAGTTGCTGGGACAGGTTGTTTGCAGCACTTACTACAGCCACGAGAGCATGTCAGTAAGTGGTACAGTGTAGGCTCTTGTAGGCTGTGCCTGTGCTGCTCAGTGCTGTGATGTTAAGCACATGGTGCAGGTAGGCAGGATGGAGGGGAGAGATTGTGAGGTGTGGAACTAAGATGGGTATGGGAGAGAGGAGAGCGAAGCAGCGTCCAAAAACACACAAGCAAACAGAAAAGAGTGCTAGATTAGCTTGCTGTTGGAGTGAAGATATGAGAGACTATGAAATGGATAAAAACAAAAAGGTGAAGAAGAAGGAAAGAAAGATAAGAAATGAATGAATAAATAAAAATTAGAAAGAAAAAAGAACAGCAAAGCTCCCAGGCATCCCACTGGTGCAGCTACTAGGTCTGGGGACATTGTTCCTAGGTGTTGAAAGTACAGCCTGTCTAGAAGCTGTAGAGGTATTCAGCAGCACGTATTCAGGGGACAGGAAGAGAAGGAACGTATAGAGGGATGAGAAACTGAGTAATGAAGAAAGACAAAAATGGATAAAGAGGGAAAAGAAAACAAAACAAATTAAAAAAAAAAGAAAAGCCCCCCAAAAAACAGAAAGAAAAAAAAAAAAAAACATGAAGAAAGAAATGCTCTCCGGGATCCCTCTGCACATCTGCGCAAGCTGAGGGGGGAGGTCCCAAGATCTGTAGCACTGCCCGGCCAGAACGGGCTCCCAACTTGAGAAAAGAAAATGAAAACTAAGAAACAACTCAAAACAAACAAACAAATAAAAGCCCCGGGAAGCCACCAGTGTGGCAGCACAGACCGGGAAGCAGTTCCACACTCGAACGGAGCTCCTCAGCCCCTTAGGAAGAAGCAAAGATGGTGTACGGAGCCAGGTATTCGAGTGAAAGCAGGTGGAGGTGGTGAGAGGTAAGGAAGAAATCAAAAGAAGCAGAAAAAAGCAATAGCAGCAGCAAGCAAATGACACTCAGGGAGTCGTCCAGTATGGGTGTGTGGATTTCAAGCAGCCAGTGCTTCCCAGCCAACATACTGTGGTCACGGGAAGCAGAGGAGGCTGAGTGGGGGTGAAGAAGGGTGCAGGGTGGGAAAGCATATATTGCCAGTAACTAGTTGTTCTGTCTCCTTCTGGAAGCTCCGTGAAGCTGCTTTCTCATACCCCCTATTTACTAGTCTCTGATAGGAGTCCAAGATGGCGGATCTGTGCTGTGTTAGCTGATAGGGGACCTCTGCATGAATCTCTCCTCACTCTCCGTTCTCTGTCAGTTTCTCACTCCATTTGGTGCTTGGCTGAGTTCCTTATCTCTTCATTTGATGCCTTAGAGTTTCATGATTGCTGTTTTCTCTGTTTGGCTTATTTTTTCAGATTTTTGCTTTGGAGCGATGGTGCAGTGCTTCTGCCTAGAGCACCGTGTTGCCAGAAGTCAGAGATATCATTTTTCAATCCATCAGATTAGCAAAGACTTTAGAGTCGAAATATAAATTTTGACAAGAATATGGGGAACTTGTACTCTCATTCACAGTTGATGCTACAACAATTTTAGAAGCAATCTGGGAGACTGTAATAGCCTTAAAAATAAATATATCCTATGACCAATAAGTAACATCATGACAAACAGAGGAAAGATTAAAGTTGTCAAGGATTTCATTTTACTTGGATCCACAATCAATTCCCATGGAAGTAAAAGTCAGGAACTCAAACAACCTATTGCATCGGGCAAATCTTCTGCAAAGACCTCTTTAAAGTGTTGAAATGCAAATATGTCACTTTGAGGACTAAGGTGAGCCTGAATGTGCCATGATATTTTCAATTACCTCATATGCATGTGAAAGCTGGACTATGAATAACGAAGACTGAAGAAGAATTGATGTTTTTGAACTATGGTGTTGGTGAAGAATATTGAACATACCACGGCCTGCAGAAGAATGAACAAATCTGTCTTGGAAGAAGTACAGTCAGAATGCTCCTTATAAGCAAGGATTGCTAGACTTCATCTCATGTACTTTGGATATGTTATCAGGAAGGACCAGTCTCTTGAGAAGGACATTGTGCTTGGTAAAGTAGAGGGTCAGTGAAAAAGAGGAAGACTGTCAACAAGATGGACTGACATAGTGGCTGCAACAATGGGCTCAACCATAGAAACGATTGTGAGGATCGTGCAGGATCTGGCAGTGTTTCTTTCAGTTATACATAGAGTTGCTATGAGTTGAAATTGACTGGATGACACCTAACATCAACAACAACAAGACCAAGTAGTCATTTCTCAATATCTATTCTAGATTCTGTGCACAGAAAAGCAAGAGCCAAGAATTAATGTATATCATCACTTAAAATGTTAAAACCAGCTAAATAGGGGGGTCACGACCTCTCTGTCAGTTTGTCATACTGTGATAACTTGTGTGTTGCTGTGATACTTGAAGCTATGCCACCAGTATTTCAAATACCAAGAGGGTCATCCATAATGGACAAGTTTCAGTGGAGCTTCCAGACTGTGTTGTGATGGATCTCCTTTGTGTGACCTTTCTCACCATAGTCTTGTAACTCCCACCGAAGTGAATGAGTCAAGGTGTGCAAATTAGGTAACTATGGGTCACCAAGGGGATTGGTCAGTTTTGCCATCCTGCTAGGCTTAAAAGAGAGCCCATTCCAGAGCAAAGAGAGGATCTCACCACCACCAAGGAAGAAGGGTCAAGAGAGGAGCACATTCTTTGTACCTGGGATCCCTTAGCTGTGATGATTCTAGAACCAGAAGACCGAGAGAGAGAAAGAGAGAGAGCTGTAACACTGAAGATGACAAGAAGCAGTGGCAGAGAAACAGCAGCAGGAGAGACTGGCAGGAGACCACACAGTGGGCTTTCTGGCCCAAGGAACAAGAAAGATGGGTGCCTTTAGGCAGGAGGCTAGCTGGCAGAGTAAGGTGCATTTAAGCATTTGGTGGAGCTAAGTTTGCCAACCCAAGGAGTTAAAGCTGAGCTCTTTCATACGGAAGTTTACTGGCAGAGTGGGTGGGGGGGTGGTGGTTATTGGCATACTAAAAGTTTTGTAACACTTGCCTGAACTGGGCAGAGGCTGAGGGCCAGAGAGGCATACTTGCAGGCACAGATGGGAAGAGGCTATCCTGATGGAAGAACTGTATCTTGAGTGTTCCTGAACTTGAATTATAACCCGTTATTCCCTAATAAACCCCATAATAATGAGTATGGTCTGAGTTCTTTGTGAACATTGCAATGAATTATCGAACTCAGCAGAGAAGTAGAGAGTGCCGTGGGAGGGACGGTTGGTGTCAGAATTGGTAAAGATGGTGGAGAGAGGATGCATCTGACTTTCGCCTCATAGGAATCAGCCTTGGGCTGTTGATCTTGATCCTCCTTCCTCCTAGTGAAGTTAGAGGAGGTCAGACACTGACCCCACACCATTTCTACATAGCCTAAGGAAGACTAGAAAGAAAGGTTTGGCAATCTTCTTTCAAAAATTAACCAAAGAAAACTGTATGGATTACAACAGATTATTGTTCAATATAGTGCTAGAAGATGAAGCCTCTAAAGTTGGAAGACACTACACAATATCTACAATAATAGACTCAAACACACCAATGATCATGAAGTGACACAGGACAAGGAAATATTTCATTCTGTTTTACATAAGGTCAGCATGAAACTGTGTTGACTCAATAGCAACTAGCAACAACAACAATAAAGGAATGGCTCCATAAACTCTGATATGTTTGATATTATACTTACAAAAAAAACAAAACAAAGATCATTGCCATCAAGTCAATTCTGACTCATAAAAATCCCATAGGACAGAGTAGAACTTCCCCATTGGGTTTCCAAGGAGTGGCTGGTGGATTCAAAATGCCTACCTTTTGGTTAACAGCTGAGCTCTTAACCACTATGCCATAAGGGATCCTATACTTAGCAGCAATTAAAAACAATAAAGAAGATCTACATGTACTATTAAGAAAAGATTTTCAAAACATATTTCATAGAAAAAAATCAATTTTCAGAAAAAATATATATAATTTATGTGAAATGAAAACAAACAGGGATAAAATATATTCTATGGCTATACATGTAAATATACAGAAAATTGAATAGACAAAATGTAAATAAACCTACACAATTAAGGACTTGAGTGAGAAAGTTGGGATGAAGTAAAAAGAGCTTAGATTTTTGCAAGGAAAATACATTGTTTGCCTTGTATTATTAAAACCAACTTGAAAAGACTACAGAAGAAAAAGCACTAATTAATAAGATTTCTGTGAGTATTAAGTGGCATCTGGGTGGCACAAATGATTAAGCACTTGACTAATAGGAGAAAGGTTGGCTGTATGAACACACCCAGAGGTGCCTTGGAAGACAGGTCTGGAAATCTGCTTCCAAAAGGTCACAGATTTGAAAACCATGTTGAGTAATTCTACTCTGCACACATGGGGTCTCCATGAGTCGGAGCCAACTTGAAAGCAACAACAGGAAGCATTCAGTCTGGAAGATAGTAGTATTATTAGGTACATGATAGTTAAAACTCATTAACAAAATTGCAGCCTTTGTTTTGTTAAAAAAAAAAAGAGGAGTTCCGGCAAAATAGCACTCTAGGCAGAAGCACCACGCTGTCCCTCCACAGCAAAGATCTGAAAAACTAAGCCGGACAGAGAATACAAAAATCCTGAAACCCTAAAACATCAAATGAAGAGATAAAGAACTCAGCCAAGCACCAAATGGAGTGAGAAAACTGACAGAGAATGGAGAGCGAGGAGACATTCATGCAGAGGTCCCCTATCATCTAACACAGCGTGGATCTGCCATCTTGGACTCCTATCAGAGACCAGAAAACAGGGGGTATGAGAAAGTAGCCTCACGGAGCTTCCAGCGGGAGACAAAACAACTGGTAATTGGCGATATATGCTTTCCCACCCCCCACCCCTCTTCATCCCAACTCAGCTTCCTCTGCTTCCCATGGCCACAGTCTCTTGATGGGGAAACACTGGTGGCTTGGATTCCACACACCCAAAAGGGGGGCTCTCTGAGTACCATTTGTTGGCTGCTGGTGTTGCTTTTTTTCTGCTCCTTTTTATTTCTTCCTTGCCTCTCTCCCCACCCCCCACCTTTTGCTCGAGTACCTTGCTCCGTGAGCCATCTTTGCTTCTTCCTGAGGGACTGCAGATCTCCGGTAATTTGTGATATACGTTTTCCCACTCTCTACCCTTCTTCACCCACACTCGGCCCCCTCTGCTTTGCACAGACACAGTCTCTTGTCCAGAAACACCATCCTGCACTAGCTGGCTCTCTGAGTGCCATTTGTTGGCTGCTAGTGTTTTGTTTTTTTTTTTTTTTTCTGCTTCTTTTGATTTCTTACTTGCCTCTCGCCACCTCCCCCTCCCTTCGCTCAAGTACCTGGCTCCGTGCGCCATCTTTGCTTCTTCCTGAGGGGCTGTGGAGCTCCGTTCGAGTGTGGAGCTGCATCCCAGTTTCGGCTGCCACGCTGGTGTGATCCCGGGGCTTTTGTTTGTTTGTTTGTTTTGAATTGTTTGTTTGTTTTCTTTTCATTTTCTTGAGTTGGGAACCCCTTCTGGCCAAGCTAAGCTGTGTGGAAGGGAGACTCCCCTTCAGCTTCCACAGACGTGCAGAGGGATCCGTGAGGGCATTTCTTTTTATGGTTTTTTTTTTTTTTCTGTTTCTTTTGGGGCCTTTCTTGTTTTCTTTTTTTTAAATTGTTTTCTTTCCTTTTTCCTCTTTTTCCTTTTTGTCTTTCTTCATTTCTCAGTTTCTGGTCTCTCTATATCTTCCTTCTCTTTCTGTTCCCTGAACACCTGGTCTTGTATACCTCTATGCCTTCTAGCCAGGCTGTGCTGCAACACCTGAGAGCGACTTCCCCAGACCTCATACCTGCACCGGTGGGATCCCTGGGAACTTTTCAGTTTTTTAACCTTTCCGATTCTTACTTATTCATTCTTTTCTTTTCTTCCACCTCCCCTTTCTGTTTTTCTCCATTTCATAGCCTCTCATCTCTCCACTTCAACGGCAAGCTCCCCTAGCATTCTTTTTTGCTTGTTTGTATGTTTTTGACTCCTGTTCCTCTCTCCTCTCTCCCATATCTATCTTAGCTCCACACATAACAATCTCCCCACTGCATCCTGCCTGCCTGCACCATGCGCTTGACATCACACCACCAAGCAGCACAGGCATGGCCTACTGGAACCTGCCCTGCATGGATTAGCGACCCGCTCTGTGGCCGTAGTAAGTGCCACAAACAACCCGTCCCAGTAACTCCTCTTCAGCTAGACCTGCCCTGCTGTACCATATCTGAGTGACTGACCCTGCCAGTAAAAGAGGGAGATGAAAAGTATTCTGCCCACAGATGAGCAAAAAAAAACACACAGTCTGCCTGCTCATAGTCAAATTTTTTTTTTTAAAAAGGGGCGAAACAAATAAATTTACAATCAATAAACGCGAAAAATAACTACTGAATGTCCCGAAGACAACAGAAAATAACAAAACATTTACAAAACCAGGACAAGATGGTTCCAGTAGGCATCAAAAATAAAACACCAGATGACTCTCCTCTGGAAGAAAACGCACTAAAACTACCTCATAAGTAATTTAAATCTCTAGTACTCAGAATTCTCTAAGAACTAAGGCAAAAAGCTGACAAACATGAGGAAAAAATAGGCAAATTTGTGGAAAATACAGACAAGAAATTGGAAGAATTCAGGAAAATAATGCAGGAACAAAATGCCAAAATAAATCCACAACTATAAATTATACAAAGACAACAATTAGAAATCCAAAAGATAAACAACAAGATTTCAGAAATAGACAGTGTCATAGAAGGGCTGAGAGCAGATTTGAAACGGTGGAAGACAGGATCAGTGAAATTGAAGACAAACACTTGGATACAGCTCTCTTTAAGGAAAACTCAGAAATAAGAACAAAGAAAAAAGAAGAGACCCTGAGAGTAATGTGGGACACAATCAAAAGCAAAAATCTGAGAGTGATTGGAATTCCAGAACAGGTGGAGAAAACAGAAAACACAGAGAGGATCATTGAGGAACTGCTGACAGAAAACTTCCCAATATCATGAAAGATGAAAATCTGACCATCCAAAAAGCTCAAAGAACCCCATATAGAAGAGACCCCAAAAGAAAATCACCAATGCATATCATAGTCATACTCGTCAAAATCAAAGATAAACAAAGAATCCTGAGAGCAGCTCGTGAAAAACAAGAAATCACATACAGAGGAGAAACAATAAGACTAACTCAGATTATTCAGCAGAAACCATGCAGGCAAGAAGGCAATGGGATGACATAAATAAAATCTTGAAAGAAAAAAATTTCCAGCCAAGAATAATATATCCTGCAAAACTCTCGTTCAGATTTGATGGTGAAATTAGGTCATTTCCAGATAAACAGAAATTAAGGGAATATATAAAAGTCAAACCAAACCTACAAGAATTATTAAAGCGAGTTCTTCAATTTGAGGACAAAAAGCTTCAGCTCACAGGTGGAACCTAGGATTCAGGATCGGACCAGCAAGATACCAATCTAGGAAATGAACTCTCGAGGACTATCCAAAACCAAAAGAAATAAAACAGGGAATCAGAGCAGTTAATCAGTAAATGACAACAACATCAAAACAATAAAAGAGGGAATAAACAGCATAGGTATAGAACCTTCTAATGCAGAGGAAGGCAAGGCAATACCAAGTAATGGTAGACTGCTTCAAAATTAGAAAGATAATGGTAAAATTTATGGTAACCACAAAGAAAGTTAACAAACATACTCCCCCCCAAAAAAAACGAGGAAAAAGAGAAAGCCTCAGCAGAAAAAAAACCTACAAAAACAAAAGAAATGAAAAAGAAATAGACAAACAAAAGTAACTCAGCACAATAGAGTAAGAAGAACTAAGAAAACTTCAGCACTACAAAATGACAGCAACAAACCCACATCTATCAATAATTACACTGAATGTAAATGGACTCAGTGCACCCATAAAGAGACGGAGAGTGAAAGAATGCATAAGAAACCAGTATCCATCAATATGCTGTCTACAGGAGACACACCTTAGAAACAAATATGTGAATTTATTAAAAGTCAAAGGTTGGAAAAAAAAATATCAAGCTAACAACTACCAAAAAAGAGCAGCAGTGGCAATTCTAATCTCAGATAAAATAGAATTTAAAACAAAATGTACCATAAAAGACAAAGAAGGACACTATAGAATGATTAAGGGGATGATCCATGATGAAGACATAATCATAATAAACATCTACGCACCCAATGACAGGGCACCAAAATACACAAAACAAACTCTAACAACACTGAAAAGAGAAATTGACAGTTCCACAATAATAGTAGGAGACTTCAACACACCACTCTCAGTAAAGGACACAACAACCAGGAAGAAACTCAGCAAAGATACAGAAGACCTAAAGGGCACAATCAGCCAACCTGACCTCATAGACATATATAGAACACTCCATCCAACCACTGAAAAGTACACATTCTTTTCCAATGCACATGGAAAGTTCTCCAGAATAGACCACATCTTAGGCCACAGAGCAATCCTCAGCAAGATCCAAAATGTTGAGATAATTCAAAGTATCTTCTCTGACCAGAATTCCATAAAGGTAGAAATTAACAATAGAAAGAGCAAGGAAAAAAGATCAACTACATGGAAACTGACTAATACCCTGCTTACACATCAGTGGGTAACAGAAGAAATCAGAGATGGAATCAAAAAATTCCTAGAATCAAGTGAGAATGAAAACACATCATACCAAAACGTTTGGGACACAGCAAAGGCAGTCCTCAGAGGATAATTTATAGCAATAGATGCACATATCAAAAAAGAAGAAAAGGACAAAATCAAAACATTATCTACAGAACTCAAATAAATAGAAAGAGAACAGCAAAAAAAGTCCACAACCACCGGAAGAAAGGAAATAGTAAAGATCAGAGCAGAAATAAATGAAATAGAGAACAGAAAAACAATAGAAAGAATCAACAAAACCAAAAGTTGGTTCTCTGAAAGAGTCAACAAAATCAACAAACCACTGGCCAGACTGACAAAAGAAAAACAGGAGAGTACACAAATAACCCAAATAAGAGATGTAATGGGGGACATTACAACAGACCCCAACTGAAATAAAAAGGATTATAACAGAATTAATGAAAAACTATACTCCAACAAATTTTAAAACCTAAAGCAAATAGATAAATTTCTAAAAACACACACCCTACCCAAACTACAACAAAGTGATGTTGAAAATCTGAACTGACACATAACAAGAGAAGAGATTGAAAAGGTAATTTAAAAAAAAACACTCAACAAAAAAAAGCCCTGGCCCAGATGCCTTCACTGGAGAATTCTACAAAACATATATAGAAGAGCTTGTACCAGTACTACTCAAGCAATTTCATATCATAGAAGAGGAAGCAACACTTCCAAATTCATTCTATGAAGCCAGCATAATGCTGATACAAAAACCAGGAAAAGACGTCACAAAAAAAGAAAATTACAGACCAATATCTCTCATGAATATAGATGCAAAAATTCTCAACAAAATTCTAGCCAATATAATTCAGCATCATATCAAAAAAATAATATACCACGACCAAGTAGGATTCATACCAGGTATGCAAGGATGGTTCAACATTAGAAAATTAATCGACGTAATGCAGCACATAAATAAAAAGAAAGAAAAGAATCACATGATCATCTCAATTGATGAAGAAAAGGCATTTGACAAAGTCCAACACCCATTCCTGATAAAAACTCTCAATAAAATAGGTATAGAAGGGAAATTTCTCAACATAATAAAGGGCATCTATGCAAAACCAACGGCTAACATCATTCTTAATGGAGAGAGGCTGAAAACATTCCCCTTTGAAAACAGGAACAAGACAAGGATGCCCTTTATCTCCACTCCTATTTAACATTGCACTGGAGGTTCCAGCTAGAGCAATAATGCAAGAAAAAGAAATAAAGGGCATCCAAATTGGTAATGAAGAAGTTAAACTGTCCTTGTTTGCAGATGATATGATACTATACACAGAAAACCCTAAAGACGCCATGAGAAATCTACTGGAACTAATAGAAACATTCAGCAGAGTAACAGGATACAAGATAAACATTCAAAAATCATTTGGATTCCTATACAGCAATAAGGAGAACGATGAAAAGGAAATCAGGAAAACAATACCATTTTCAATAGCCCCTAAAAGATAAAATACTTGGGAATAAATATGACCAGGGATGTAAAAGACCTACAGAAAGGAAACTACAAAACACTACTGCAAGAAACCCAAAGGGATCTACAGAAATGGAAAAACATACCATGCTCATGGATAGCAGACTCAACACTGTGAAAATGACAATTCTACCCAAAGAAATTTACAAATACAATGCAATCTCGATCCAAATACCCACAACATTCTTCAAAGAGATGGAAAAACTAATCATTATGTGTATATGGAAAGGGAAGAAGCCCCGAATAAGTAAAGCACTACTGAAGAAGAAGAATAAAGTTGGAGGACTCACACTACCTGACTTCAGAACCTACTATATAGCTACAGTAGTCAAAACAGCCTGGTAATGGTACAATGACATATATCTTGACCAATGGAACAGAAATGAGAACCCAGATGTAAATCCGTCCACCTACGTTCAGCTGATCTTCGACAAGGGTCCAAAGTCATCAAATGGGGAAAAGACAGTGTTTTTAACAAATGGTGCTGGCAAAACTGGATATCCATCTGCAAAAATAATGAAACAGGACTCATACCTCACACTATATACAAAAACTACTTCAAAATGGATCAAAGACTGGAATATAAAGCCTAAAACTATAAAGTTCATAGAGGAAAAAATAGGACAAACACTTCAGGCCTTAATACATGGCATTAACAGGATACAAACCATAATCATCAACACACAAACCCCAACAGATAAGCTAGATAACTGGGATCTTCTAAAAATCAAACACCTATGCTCTTCAAAAGACTTCACCAAAAGAGTAAAAAGAGAACCTATAAACTGGAAAAAATTTTTAGACAGTACAAGTCACACAAAGGTCTAATCTCCATAATCTACAAGAAAATCCAACACCTCTACAACAAAAAGACAAATAATCCTATTAAAAAATCGGCAAAGGAAATGAACAAACACTTCACCAAAGAAGACATTCAAATGGCCAACAGACATATGAGGAAATGCTCGCGATCACTAGCCATTAGAGAAATGCAAATTAATACCACAATGAGATAGCATCTCACCCTGGCATTACTGGCACGAATCAAAAACACTGGAAATAACAAATGTTGAAGGGGCTGTGGGGAGATGGGAACTCTTATGCCCTGCTGGTGGGAATGTAGAATGATACAATCATTTTGGAAAATGATATGGCGCTTCCTCAGAAAGCTAGAAATACCATTCGATCCAGCAATCCCACTCCTAGGAATATAAACTAGAGAAATAAGAGTCGTCACTGAAATAGACATATGCACACGTATGTTCATGGCAGGATTGTTCACAATAGCAAAACAATGGAAACAACCTAGATGCCCATCAACAGATGAGTGGTAAAACAAAGTATGGTACATACACACAATGGAGTACTATGCAACGAGAAAGAACAACAATGAATCTGTGAAGCATCTCATAACATGGATGAAACTGGAGGACACTATGCTGAGTGAAATAAGTCAGTCACAAAAGGACAAATATTGTATAAGCTCTCTATTGTAAAAACCCATGAAAAAGTTCACACACAAACGTAACAATTTTGTTGGTTACCAGGGATGGGAGGGGTGGGGGTGGGGGAAATACTAAATAGGCAATAGATAAGTGGTATCTTGGGTGAAGGGTGAGACAGTACACAATACAGGGGAAACTAGCACAACTTGTACAAGAAAAGGTCATGGAAGGCCCATAGAAACATCCAAACTTCCTGAGGGACTGAATTGCTGGGCAGAGGGCTCTGGGGACCATGGTCTTAGGGAACATCTAGCTCAATTGGCATGACACAGCTTATAAAGACAATGCTCTACATTCCACCTTGGTGAGTAGTGTCTAGGGTCTTAAAAACCTGTGAGCGGCCATCTAAGATACTCCACTGGTCTCATCCCTTCGGGAGCAAGGGAGAATGAAGAGAACAGGATACAAGGAAAAGATTAGTCTGAAGGATTAATTGTCCACAGCTACCAAGGCCTCCACTGGACTGAGTTCAGTACAGCTAGATGGTGCCCGGCTACCACCACTTACTGCTCTGACCAGGATCACAACAGAGGATTCTGGACAGAGCTGGAGAAGGATGTAGAGCATAATTCACACTCACAAAAAAAAGACCAGTTTCACTGGCCTAAAGGAGACTGCAGAAACCCCAAAAGAATGGCCCCTAGACACCCTTTTAGCTCAGTGGTGAAGTTACCTCCAAGGTTCACTGTTCAGCCTGGAAGTGGACAGCCCCGTAAAACCAAATGAGACAAACGAGGTGCAGGAGTCCAGTGACAAGGGCCAGAAAGCAGAAGGGGACAAGGAAGCTGGTGATAGGGAACCCAAGGCTGAGTAAGGGTATTGTTGTGTTGTGAGATTGTTAACCATTGTCATAGGGGAACATTTACAGTAAGTGTTAAGTGAGAAACTATTTTGTTCTGTAAGCCTTCATCTTAAGTGAGAATAACAGCACAATTGGAAGAGCATAGTCAATGCCACTGAACTGTGCATGTAGAAATTTTTGAAATGGTGTATCTTTGGCTAAGTGTATTTTCAGCAAAAAAACAAGTTTGAGATTTTAGAGGGTTGATATGTTGTGCGGTTGTTAACCAATGTCATAAAATAGCATGTGTACTTCTGTTTCATCAGAAACTATTTGTTCTCTAGGCCTTCACCTGAAGTACAATAAAAAAATAAAAAATAAAAAAAAGGAAACAAAGCCCTTAAAAATCTTAGAAGCCTACATCTCTAATATAATAAAAATTAGTTTTCTTTAAAATAAATTTATCATATCATTCTTACAGTCATCTCTACGAAAATCAGGGTAAGATAGAGATTCTCTCTAATGTACTGTATTTATTTATTTTCAAAAATCAGGCCAACAGGATGATAGAAAATCAAATCAAAACAACAAATCAAAGGATTAAAATCACATTATAATCACTGGAGAAGAGGCCTAGATTTTATCATTATTATTCCTGTATGATTGTTTTTCTTTGAATGGAAGAGAAATAGGTAGAATTACAGTTATTGCTCTAGAAATTGTGTATTTACAGTGATCACACAATTCCAATTTGTCACCATCGGAAAAGATGTTAAAAAGGTTTAGGGACCATTGAATTAAATAGTAAGCAAATAAGTACAGCAAGTATGTACACATCGTTCCACAGTCTACAAGGCTCTGTGTGTTCTGGCCTCATTTCAGATCTCACTGACCTTTCAGATCTTGCTTTGAGACACACATACATTGTTTCATTTCTTTTTCTTTTCTTTCCTAGCCACATTTGTTCTCTTTGTATTTCCTGAGCACACCCCTTTTCTCAGAACCTTCTTCTTGCTGTCTTTGTTCTTAGTCTCCCTCTGCTTGGAGTAATCCCTGAGCTCATTCCCTTCAGATTCCCCTTGGGCTGTTCTGCCACACTATTCTGGGGGTGCCTACTGCCCCTTCCCCAGATAGGCCTTTTCTGCCCACCTCGCCTAGAAAACTCAGCCACATTTAAAATGTTGAAGACAATTTCCTTGAAATGTTTTTTTAAACTTTTTCAATTATAATATACCAATAGGAAAGAACACACATACCTTGACATCTTTTGACACACACCACTCAACTTCTTTCCTTGTAGCTGTCCCAAGCTTGACTCCTTTGCAGGCTTTATATGTGCAATTAGGAATGTGTCCAAAGTCTCTGGCCTCAGTTCTATAACTCCTCTCTTTCTGTAGTTGGAACGATTCAAGTTTTGTGGCTCCTGATGTTTATACTCTTTGGAGAGTACTCCTCAAGAAAAACAATTTGAAATTGCAGGTACACAATTTAGTATGAAAATGAGTATTTACTTAGAATGAGATAAAGAAATCAAACAAATTATAAATGTAGAAAAGCTGACAAATTCAAAAAATAGAAAAGTAAACAGAAATTAAAGTTATTACTATTGTTGCTATTCTAGTTAATTGTCAGGTACATCTCTCAAATTTTTTCTATATTTTCTGTTGCATTCTGACGATCATGTTCTCATAAGGCAATGATTTTCCAAACTTTTCTCTAGAGAAAATCAACAGTTAATTCAGTTTTTCCTTTAGGATGGCAAATAGAAATGTATTTTCTATTATACTCGTTTCAAAAAATTTTTTTAGCATCACATCTGATGATTGGTAATGTCACACTCATTACTTCCTTGGCAGTTTTTTGCTTAGGTTGTACTACTTAGGGGTGGAGGACCCTTCTGAGAAATTCTTCCCTTTGCCGTCTTGATATGGACCCACTTTCACCAATCCAGCAGGTAGTCCAGCTTGGCCAAGAACTTGTGTTGGGATTGGACTCCTTCTCAGCAAGGGGCCTCAAAAGCCTTCTTCAGATTTTCTCTTTTATATCATGGCCAAATTGAAGCTGGCTCTTGAATCTTATAATTCATCTTTGGGGAGTGCTGGGGTGTAGTGAAAGGGAATCACAAATCTACCTGAGCTTTAGTCTTATAAGCATTGATTTAATAATAATAAAAAAGTCATTATAAATCAATGCATGGTCATTATGCAACAATTCAAAAGTATATAAAAAATAAGAAGCAGGATCTTATTGCCTGGAGGCAATCATAGTTAATATTTTCATTTATTTCTTTCCAATTTTCTTTCTATCCATTTTACATAGTTATGAACATGTTGAACAAATATTTAGTATTCTGCCTTGTCACTGTTGTATCATAAACATGTCCCCAAGTCATTATAATTCCCTAGTAAATATTTATTAGGCTCATATTATTTCATTAACTGGATGGACCATAATTTACCATATCTCAGTCTCTAAGACTCTAGATGCATATTGCCAAGAATATTTCCAATAACTTTGCACTCCCACCTGAAGTACAAGATTGCCCATTTCACAGCGCCTTTTCCAACAGTACTCATTAACTTAAACGAACATCAGTTTGAGAAATGTAAAACGGCTCGTTTTTAAATGCACAGTGTTCGATGGTTCTTTTTGTGCTCTACTATTTTTGCTTTCTACTGCATATCTAGTTTATCCACTTGGATACCTTATTTGATGAGCACCTCAACATGTGCTGTAGATATCATTGTTGTTCTACAAAATTATGCTAACCATCCTCATATTCCTTTTTCTGTCACTTGTAATTGAAATTTTACCAATTCTATTGACTAGAAACCCTTGACCTAGGAATTAAGCCTTTTGATTTTACCTTTCCTGTATTTCCTATATGCATGCTACATCATGTCTTCTTTAAAATATCCTTGAAATATAGTGTTTAATACAGAACCCTTTGCTATCATCATCCGTTATATAGATAAATATTATATTTATCTAGTATTACTTATTTCTATTTCCTATTTAATAAATGTACCCAGTGCTACCAGTCTAACCTTACTTAAACACCATTACCATAATTCAAAAACAGTCTTTATTTGGTACCACTGTGAGTTCTACGTTTACAAATAGCCAACAAATGTAGTGCCAGCATTCAAATAGTGTGAAATTGAATGTAGAAATAGGACCTATCTACCTGTCTATCTGTCTGTCTGTCTATCTGTCTATCTACCTATCTACCTATCATCTATCATCTTTATATGTGTCAATGAATAGTAACAGATGCTTCAAAAGAATCACATATAGGTGAGTACAAATTTGAGGGGAGGAAGTTGTCATTAAGGGCTTCTGTGGCTTTGGTTAATTTCATAGAGGAGGAGAGTGGTAAATGAGCCTTCGAGAAAGGGTACATCAAACAGTAGGAAAGAAGATAAAAGAAAGGAGTGAAAGGAATGACATGAGCAAAGTCTGAAGGTGAGTAAACATATGGCATGTGTGGGTAAAAGAGGTGAGACTGATTTGAGTAGAGGGAATGTTGTTGTCCAGGGAGAGCACTTGCAGAAGTAAAGCTGTCATACTGCAGCATTGAGAAGTTATCATACTGTCAAGGAACTTGAATGCATACTACCTCAGTTGTTTCCAAATTCTGCTCCGTAAACACTGTATAGCATATTCTCTCACTCACCCTCTGGATTTGAATGGTGTTTTCTACCAAAAACTTTTCTTCTGTTTGTATATAGGAACTCCATGCAAGATTTCATTTGAACATAGGTTTGCTTTGTTAACCCAAATTTGAAAAGCACCGGTTGAAGTGCTTTGAGTGGTAGGAGTATGGAAATGGACAGGTGGAATAAGTGTAGGGACAACATGTCCCTAAGAAAACCCAACAGAATTGTGCAGAGTAGATTTAATTGAAAGGAGCTTGTTATGAAGACATTACCTTGATGATTACTGCAATTATTCAACTTTAATTAATCACTCATTGTTGGCAAGGCACTGTTAGTTCAAGAGTGAAATGATAAATGAACCCTTAGGGTAACAGCGGTTAGAGTTATCAGGAAGGGACATATATAGGAGACATTAACACAGAAAGCCCAGATTTGACACAAGAGAGAAAAGACAAATTTAAAATGATCCCAAGTTTTCTGACTGAGAGATTAAAGATAAAAAGGGAAAATAATAATAATAAAGAGGACTATTGATAAATTGATGGAAGTCTTTTATATAAAGCAAAAAAAAAAAAAAAACAAAAAACTAAATTTGGATTTCCACAGTCTAAGGTTGTGAGTTTGACGGATATTTAAGTGGTGCTACTCAGCTGCAGCTAGAGATGTAGGGCTGATATCCAGGAGAAAGGACTTTGCAAGTCTTCATAAAGATAATAGTAGAAGCCTTTGGTAGATATACCTTCTAAAGAAGACAGTTTTGAAATAAAAAGGGGAGAATATAAACTACTGAGCCTTGAGGTTTTTCCTTGATGAGCAATGGGAAATAAATAGATTCATTCAAAGGAGTCTGGGTATGATGAAGTTAAGGATAACAACAACAAGCACAACACACACACACACATATTAACACACACCTAGACTTTCTTATTCAAAAGCTTGGGTATTGTTTGTTTATTTTGTGTTTTCATGGTTCCTTCCTTTGTTTTCGGATAGAGAAAGAAAGCGTACATGCATCAAATCCTTACTCCTTTGCCTGACCTTCAAGTTGTGTAACATGCTTATTACTCAATTCAAACATTTTCTACTTAGTTCTCAGGACTGACTCATCCTATTTCTTCAAAATTGTAGAATTTCTCTCAGATTCCACTTTATGTGAGAACAACAAGCCTAATTCCTTCATACAATTTCTGCCAGACTTAATTCCGCTTGTCTGGCTGTTAGGCAGTGGTCTACTTCTCACGTTTCTACTCTTCATGCATTCCTTCTTTGAAGATTAACAGGTAAAGGAAGACCCTTCCTTACTTACAGTCATATCTATGAAGCATTAAAAAGCTCATATAGATCAATTTTTTAGGAGATTATGGGACAGTAAACTACATGTTCTGGCTTTATTGGATGCTGTTTGTACACATTAGTCCGTTCACTTGACTTGCCTTCACTTTATTGCTTAACTAATCTTTGCTTAGTCCCAGTTCCAAATCATGCCAGAAAACTGTTACACTCAAACAAATCTATTATTTCCTACTGTGTTTCATAATCAGCATCACACAGTTGAGTACCTATTTTTCCAAAGTCTGTGTATCTCCAAGGATAAGAAATTTATCCTAATCCTCTTTTATAGTCATCATGATGCATATTGTGGCTTTACGCCTGTAGAAAGCTCTTAACAAGTACTTGTTCATTTATAAATTTACTTAAGGTGGGTTGAAATAATCTGAAAAAATTGAATGCAAAGAATTATTAGTAACATGGCAACTACTACTTTCTAAAAATCTTTAAAAATGTAAATATTTAAAAAATAATAGCCCTAATGTGTTATTAATCCTCTTTTCTATTTTAATAAAAACCTTACATCTAGGTCTGTGTTTCTTAGCACTTAGAGATTATCCAGTATTGTAGATGAAAATTATGTGGAAACTGCTAGGATTTTAAACCAGCATACACTGTTCCTGACAATCACTCACCCCTTCCTCATCTCTTCATTCTGCCCTTTTACACTCCTTTTCATCTCTGGACTTCAGGGTCATTGATCCTCCTTGTTTCCTTTCTTCTGTACTAAGATCCAAGCTCCTATTTCTTACTCTTGTCCATGTCCAGCTTATGATTTATGATTGCTTCAATTTTCCATGTTTTATACCAATTTTTTTCTGATTCTGGACTGTGTTCTGACTTGAATTAATCCTAGTCTTTGCAAGAAGAGTCCAATCTTCTCCTACTGACATATTTATATGCAAAACTTGAGCTGATATGGTAGGGCAAAATTGTTGGAAAATTAATCTACACTCTGTCACATACTACTGAAAGACCTTAGTTAAGTCATCCCTTTTTCTAATTTTCAAGGTATTCTATAAAATCTCATAATAATATGACTTGCTATCGTATAAACTGCTTCCTTTTATTGAAGAGATAGTCAAAAAGCATAGATATGAAAACAAGTCCAACTGTATACAGGTATATTTTTTTCACTATATAATTCTACCCAAGAAAGTAATTCTTTTTTCCCCTCTCCATTACCACCTCTCCCCCATTCCTCCATCCCCCTGTTCCAGGTGAACAACCATAAAACATAGTGATAATATTTTTCAAAGTGTAAATAAAATTTTTGGTGCATCTATCACACTGTCCCCTAAGGTGCTTGGATATAGCTAAAGCTTTTCTTTATCCATCTCCACAAATCTACATAACCTCTCTCTTTTCCTTCCCTTCTTGAAACAGACTCCATGCCCTGGTATGATGAAAATTATGTTTGTAAGTAAATTTTCTTATTTCTTGAAATCAAACAAATGGTGTTTTTTTATAGTGGAGGTGGGGGGATAGGGCTGAAAATGGCATGCATTATTTTAACCACAACTCATTGTCCAGATCACGTGACAACAATGTAAACTGGGAAATGTAGTCTAGCTATATGCTAGATGGAGAAAGAAATGGGGTTTGGTAAACACAGTAATTTTAGTCACAGTCTTCCCTTTTAATCATCACATACTGGCTTCACTCTTTATCTATCCCCCGCCACACACACACACACACACACACACACACACACACACACTCGTCTCTCACCCAATAACCAGTGCACCTAGCTCAAAATGCAGAATCTCCAAGTGAGGAGCAAGTTCTCTCCATTGGATCCTGAGATAGCTCCTCATGGTCTAGTGACTCTTCAACACACAACCACACAATTTACAGTGGTAGAACATGTATATGGCACAAACAATAGCAGCTCCCAATAAACAATGGGAGACACAACAGTCAACAGTGTCTTTATTAGGTAGACCCCAATAAAGAATAAAAGATACAGTGGTCATCAGTCCAGAGTAAATCTGAAACCTTGCTACGCAAATTTTGAAATTTTTTTTCCGCTCTTCATGCAGTTCTGCCCTCTGGGAAGAACCCCCTCTCCATTGTTTTCAGTGTTCTTTGGCTGCCCTCCCTTCTGAAAGTTTCCTTCCTGTACATTATTTTCACTGCCCAGTTGAGATGGGTGAAGAACTTTCTGACATTCTGAGGGCTGAACAAACCACTTCCAGCTTAAGATTTTTGTTAAAAGCTTGCCAAAGGGACACTGGACTTTTTAAAGACTAAGTTTACAGTTTCCTTGACAATACAACAATTTCAGACACTCCCTACTCCCTGATCTATTTGTTTCCAGTGTAGTTCCACATGCCAGCAATCATCCAAGTGTTCCTTGAAGCATAATTTTTAAATACACATTTATTTTTTTGCTTCTATACTCCATGACATTCTCTCTCAACTTAATGGCAGCTAACTTGAGGCTATCTGGATCTCCTTTCTAAGTTTACTGACCATGTGATTATACTCTTTTGTGAAATTTCAGATCAAGGCTTTTGCCCATTTTGCTGCTTACTGAGTCACTTTGCTTTTTCTTATTAAGTGTAGCTTTTTTTTTTTGTTTTTTTTTTAATGTAGACTCTTTGTCAGATCTACATATTGTGAATCTCTCCTTCTACCCAGTGGGGATATATATGTTCTTATTTGTGTCTTTTTTGATCAGCAAAATTTCATGATTTTTAACATAGTTCAATTTTTTTGTTTTTAGGATTTATGTATTTTACTATGATGAAATCATGAAGATATTCTTCTACAACTTTCTCTAAAATCTGTATTGTTTTTCTTTCACAAATAGTCAATCTATTTGATATTTATTTTTGTGCGTAGTTTTAGGTACTGGTCATTATATATATACATACATACGTGTGTATGTGTGTGTGTTTTTGTATGCATACATATGTATTTTTTATTTTTTGCACTAAATTGTCCCTTTGATCATACATCAGGTGACCATGCAAATATGATTCTGTTTCTGTTTCATTTGCATTTTGTCCATCCTTTCACCAAAGCCACAGTGCTATAGTCATTGCAGCACTTTGTAAACAATCTTGTTACCAAGTTGTGTCAGTCATCTATCTTTTTTCTTCAAATTTCCCTGACTATACTTGGCTATTTTCATTTTCATATGACTTATAGAAACAGCTTATCAAGTTCAGCAAATAAACATACTTGGAATGTGAAAAGCATTGTTTATAATCTATATATTAATCTGAATAGAATTAGTATCTTTACAATATTGAGTCTTCTAATAGTTCCAATTATTTAAATTTAACATTTTTTTCATAGTAATGTTTTGAAGTTCATAGTATATGGTTCTTGGGTATTTTTATTAGCTTTATTCCTAGGTATTTGATTTTTTAATATACTATAAATATATGTTTTTATTTTTATTTTTATTTTTTATTGTACTTCAGGTGAAGGCTTACAG
This sequence comes from Dugong dugon, assembly GCA_030035585.1. NCBI lineage: Eukaryota > Metazoa > Chordata > Mammalia > Sirenia > Dugongidae > Dugong > Dugong dugon. The sequence continues at coordinate 46,624,390 of CM057480.1, read as the reverse complement.
AACAAATAGTTTCTCATGAAACAGTAGTACACATATTGTTTTATGAATTGGTTAACAACCCCACAACATGTCAACCCTCTAACTTCTCAATCTTTTTTTTTTGGTGAAAATACACATAGCCAAAGATACACCATTTCAAAAATTTCTATAGGCACAGTTAAGTGACATTGACTATGCTCTTCCAATTGTGCTGTTATTCTCACTTAAGATGAAGGCTTACAGAACAAAATAGTTTCTCATTTAACAGTTACTACAAATGTTGCCCTATGACAATGGTTAACAATCTCACAACACATCAACAATATCCTTACTCAACCTTGGGTTCCCTATCACCAGCTTCCTTGTCCCCTTCTGCCTTCTGGCCATTGTCACTGGACTACTGTACCTCATTAGTCTCATTTGGTTTTACGGGGCTGTCCACTCCCAGGCTGAACACTGAACATCAGAGAGAACTTCACCACTGAACTAAAAGGGTGTCTGGAGGCCATACTCTCGGGGTTTCTCCAGTCTCTTTAGGCCAGTAAATCTGGTCTTTTTTTTGTGAGTTAGAATAATATTCTACATCCTTCTCCAGCTCTGTCAAGAACCCTCTGTTGTGATCCTGGTCAGAGGAGTGAGTGGTGGTAGCTGGGCACCATCTAGCTGTACTGGACTCAGTCCAGTGGAAGTCTTGGTAGCTGTGGACAATTAGTCCTTCAGACTAATCTTTTCCTTGTATCCTGTTCTCTTCATTCTCCCTTACTCCCAAAGGGATGAGACCAGTGGAGTATCTTAGATGGCCACTCACAGGTTTTTAAGACCCTAGACACTACTCACCAAGGTAGAATGTAGAAAATTGTCTTTATAAACTGTGTTATACCAATTGATCTAGATGTTCCCTAAGACCATGGTCCCCACAGCCCTCTGCCCAGCAACTCAGTCCCTCAGGGAGTTTGGATGTGTCTATGGGGCTTCCATGACCTTTCCTTGTACAAGTTGTGCTAGTTTCCCCTGTATTGTGTACTGTCTCACCCTTCACCCAAGATACCACTTATCTATTGCCTATTTAGTATTTCCCCCACCCCCACCCCTCCCATCCCTGGTAACCAACAAAGATTGTTACATTTTGTGTGTGAACTTTTTCATGGTTTTTTACAATAGAGGTCTCATACAATATTTGTCCTTTTGTGATTGACTTATTTCACTCAGCACTTTCATCCATGTTGTGAGATGGTTCACAGATTCGTTGTTGTTCTTTCTTGTTGCATAGTACTCCATTGTGTGTATGTACCATTGTTTGTTTATCCATTCATCTGTTGATGGGCATCTAGGTTGTTTCCACTGTTTTGCTATTGTGAGCAATGCTGCCATGAACATAGGTGTGCATATGTCTGTTTGAGTGATGACTCTTATTTCTCTAGGATATATTCCTAGGAGTGGAATTGCTATATAGAATGGTATGTCTATTTCTAGCTTTCTGAGGAAGCGCCATATTATTTTCCATAATGGTTATATCATTTTGTATATCCACCAGCATGCATAAGAGTTCCCATCTCCCCGCAGCCCTCCAGCATTTGTAATGCCGGGGTGAGATGGTATCTCATTGTAGTTTTAATTTGCATTTCTCTAATGGCTAGTGATCGCGAGCATGTCCTCATATGTCTGTCGGCCATTTGAATGTCTTCTTTGGTGAAGTGTCTGTTCATTTCCTTTGCCCATTTTTAAATAGGATTATTTGTCTTTTTGTTGTAGAGGTGTTGGCTTTTCTTGTAGATTGTGGAGATTAAACCTTTGTGTGACTTGTACTGTCCAAAATTTTTTTCCAAGTCAGTAGGTTCTCTTTTTACTCTTTGGTGAAGTCTTTTGAAGAGCATAGATGTTTGATTTTAAGAAGATCCCACTTATCTAGCTTATCTATTGGAGTTTGTGCATTGATGGTTATTGTTTGTATGCCGTTAATGCCGTGTATTAAGGCCTGAAGTGTTGCTCCTATGTTTTCTTCTATGAACTTTATAGTTTTAGGCTTTATATTCAGGTCTTTGATCGATTTTGAAGTAGTTTTTGTATATGGCATGAGGTATGGGTCCTGTTTCATTTATTTGCAGATGGAAATCCAGTTTTGCCAGCACCGTTTGTTAAAAAGACTGTCTTTTCCCCTTTTGATGGACTTTGGGCCCTTGTCGAAGATCAGGTAACCGTAGGTGGATAGATTTACATATGGGTTCTCAATTCTATTCCATTGGTCAATTTATATGTCGTTGTACAAGTACCAGACTGTTTTGACTACTGTAGCTATATAGTAGGTTCTGAAGTCAGGTAGTGTGAGTCCTCCAACTTTATTCTTTTTCTTCAGTAGTGCTTTACTTATTCAGGGCTTCTTCCCTTTCCATATAATGTTAATGATTTGGTTTTCCATCTCTTTGAAGAATGTTGTTGGTATTTGGATCAGGATTGCGTTGTATTTGTAAATTGCTTTGGGTAGAATTGTCATTTTCACAGTGCTGAGTGTGCCTATCCATGAGAATGGTATGTTTTTCCATTTATGTAAATCCCTTTGAGTTTCATGCAGTAGTGTTTTGCAGTTTTCTTTGTATAGGTTTTTTACATCCCTGGTCAAATTTATTCCTAAGTATTTTATCTTTTTAGGGGCTTTTGAAATGGTATTGTTTTCCTGATTTCCTTTTCATCGCTCTCCTTATTGGTGTATAGGAATCCAACTGATTTTTGAATGTTTGTCTTGTATCCTGATACTTTGTTGAATCTTCCTATTAGTTCCAGTAGATTTCTCATGGAGTCTTTTGGGTTTTCTATGTATAGTATCATATCATCTGCAAACAGGGACAGTCTAACTTCTTCGTTACCAATTTGGATGCCCTTGATTTCTTTTTCTTGCCTTATTGCTCTAGCTAGAACTTCTAGCACAATTTTAAATAGAAGTGCTGATAAAGAGCATCCTTGTCTTCTTCCTGTTGTCAAGGGGAATGTTTTCAGCCTCTCTCCATTAAGAATGATGTTGGCCATTGGTTTTGCATAGATGTCCTTTATTATGTTGAGAAATTTCCCTTCTATACCTATTTTATTGGGAGTTTTTATCAGGAATGGGTGTTGGACTTTGTCAAATACCTTTTCTGCATCAATTGAGATGATCATGTGATTCTTTTCTTTCCTTTTATTTATGTGCTGCATTACGTCGATTGATTTCCTAAGGTTGAACCATCCTTGCATACCTGGTATGAATCCTACTTGGTTGTGGTGTATTATTTTTTTGATATGATGCCGAATTCTATTGGCTAGAATTTTGTTCAGAATTTTTGCCTCTATATTATGAGAGATATTGGTCTGTAATTTTCTTTTTTTGTGGTGTCTTTGTCTGGTTTTTGTATCAGCATTATGCTGGCTTCATAGAATGAATTTGGAAGTGTTGCTTGCTCTTCTATACTTTGAAATAGCTTGAGTAGTACTGGTACAAGCTCTTCTGTGAATGTTTTGTAGAATTCTCCAGTGAAGCCATCTGGGCCAGGGCTTTTTTTGGTTGGGAGTTTTTTTATTACCTTTTCAATCTCTTCTCCTGTTATGGTTCTGTTCAGATTTTCAATGTCACTTTGTTGTAGTTTCGGTAGGCCGTGTGTTTCTAGAAACTTATCCATTTCCTCTAGGTTTGCATATTTGTTGGAGTATAGTTTTTCATAATATTCTGTTTTAATCCTTTTTATTTCAGTTGGGTCTGTTGTAATGTCTGCCATTTCATTTCTTATTTGGTTTATTTGTGTCCTCTCCTGTTTTTTTTTTGTCAGTCTGGACAGTGGTTTGTCGATTTTGTTGATTCTTTCAAAGAACCAACTTTTGGTTTTGTTGATTTTATTGTTTTTCTATTCTCTATTTCCTTTATTTCTGCTCTGATGTTTACTATTTCCTTTCTTCCAGTGGTTGTGGCCTTTTATTGCTGTTCTCTTTCTATTTCTTTGAGTTCTGTAGTTAATGTTTTGATTTTGTCCCTTTCTTCTTTGTTGGCTATGTGTATCTATTGTTATAAATTGTCCTCTGAGAACTGCCTTTGCTGTGTCCCAAATGTTTTGGTATGATGTGTTTTCACTCTCATTTGAGTGTAGGAATTTTTTGATTCCATCTCTTATTCCTTCTATTACCCAGTGGTGTGTAAGCAGGGTATAATTCAGTTTCCATGTAATTTTTTTTTTTCCTTGCTCTTTCTATTGTTAATTTCTACCTTGATGGCATTGTGGTCAGAGAAGATACTTTGAATTATCTCAGCGTTTTGGATCTTGTGGAGGATTGCTCTGTGGCCTAAGATGTGGTCTATTCTGGAGAACATTCCATGTGAATTGGAAAAGAATGTGTACTTTGCAGCGGTTAGAGGGAGTGTTCTATATAGGTCTATGAGGTCAAGTTGGCTGATTGTGCGCTTCATGTCTTCTGTATCTTTGCTGAGTTTGTTCCTGGTTGTTGTGTCCTTTACTGAGAGTGGTGTGTTGAAGTCTCCTACTATTATTGTGGAACTGTCAATTTCTCTTTTCAGTGTTGTTATAGTTTGTTTTATGTATTTTGGTGCCCTGTCATTGGGTGCGTAGATGTTTATTATGGTTATGTCTTCATCATGGATCGTCCCCTTAATCATTATATAGTGTCCTTCTTTGTCTTTTATGGTACATTTCGTTTTAAACTCTATTTTATCTGAGATTAGAATTGCCACTGCTGCTCTTTTTTGGTAGTTGTTAGCTTGATATTTTTTTTTACCAACCTTTGACTTTTAATAAATTCAGATATTTGTTTCTAAGGTGTGTCTCCTGTAGACAGCATATTGATGGATCCTGTTTTCTTATCCATTCTTTCACTCTCCGTCTCTTCATGGGTGCATTGAGTCCATTTACATTCAGTGTAATTATTGATAGATGTGGGTTTTGCTGTCATTTTGTAGTGCTGAAGTTTTCTTTGTTCTTCTTACTCTCTTGTGCTGAGTTACTTTTGTTTGTGGATTTTTTTTAAATTTCTTTTGTTTTTGTAGGTTTTGTTTCTGCTGAGACTTTCTCTTTTTCCTCTCTCTCTCTCTTTTTTTTTTTTTTGTGAGTATGTTTGTTAACTTTCTTTGCGGTTACCATAAATTTTACCCTTATCTTTCTAAGTTTGAAGCAATCTACCATTACTTGGTATTGCCTTGCCTTCCTCTCCATTAGAAGGCTCTATACCTATGCTGTTTATTCCTTCTTTTATTGTTTTGATGTTTTTGTCGTTTCTTGATTAACTGCTCTGATTGCCTGTTGTATTTCTTTTGGTTTTGGATAGTCCTCAAGAATTCATTTCCTAGATTGGTATCTGGCTGGTCCGATCCTGCATCCTAGATTCTGCCTGTGAGCTGAAGGTGTTTGTTCCCAGATCGAAGAAATCCCTTTAATAATTCTTGTATGTTTGGTTTGACTTTTACATATTCCCTTAATTTCTGTTTGTCTGGAAATGACCTAATTTCACCATCAAATTTGAACGAGAGTTTTGCAGGATATATTATTCTTGGCTGGCAACTTTTTTCTTTCAAGATTTTACATATATGTCATCCCATTGTGTTCTTGCCTGCATGGTTTCTGCCGAATAATCTGGGCTTAGTCTTATTGTTTCTACTCTGTATATGACTTCTTATTTTTCACGAGCTGCTCTCTGGATTCTTTGTTTGTATATGGTTTTGGAGAGTGTGATTATGATATGCCTTGGTGATTTTCTTTTGGGGTCTCTCCTATATGGGGTTCTTTGAGCTTGTTTGATGGCCAGATTTTCATCTTTCATGATATTGGAGAAGTTTTATGTCAGCCGTTCTTCAATGATCCTCTCTGTTTTTTCTGTTTTCTCTCCCTGTTCTGGAATTCCAATCACTCAAAAATTTTTGCTTTTGATTTTATCCCACATAACACTGAGGGTCTCTTCATTTTTCTTTGTTCTTTCTTCTGAGTTTTCCTCAAACAGAGTTGTAACAAAGTGTTTGTCTTCAATTCCACTGATCCTGTTTTCCAACGTTTCAGATCTGCTTCTCATCCCTTCTATGACACCGTCCGTTTCTGAAATCTTGTTGTTTATCTTTTGGATTTCTAATTGTTGTCTTTGTATAATTTCTAGTTGTGAATTTATTTTGGCATTTTGTTCCGGCATTATTTTCCTGAATTCTTCCAATTTTTTGTCTGTATTTTCCATGAATTTGTCTATTTTGTCCTCATGTTTGTCAGCTTTTTGCCTCATCTCTTGGAGAATTTTGAGTATTAGAGATTTGAATTCCCTATCATGTAGTTCTAGTGCATTTTCTTCCAGAGGAGTGTCATCAGTTGTTTTATTTTTGACGCCTACTGGAACCATCTTGTCCTGTTTTTGTAAATGTTTTGACATTTTCTGCTGTCTTTGGGGCATTCAGTAGTTATTTTTCTTGTCTATTGATTTTATATTTGTTTGTTTCATCCCTTTTTTTTAAAATTTGACTATGTCTGAGCAGGCGGACTGTGTGTTTGTTGTTTGCTCATCTGTGGGCACAATACTTTTTGCCTCCTTCTCCAGTTTGCAGGGTCAGTCAGTCAGATATGCTATGGTAGGGCATGTCTAGCTGAAGAGGTGTTACTGGGATGGGTGGTTTGTGGCACTTACTACAGCCACCAGAGCAGGTCGGTAATCAGTGCAGGGCAGATTCCAGTAGGCCGTGCCTGTGCTGCTTGGTGGTGTGATGTTAAGTGCACAGTGTAGGTAGGCAGGATGCAGAGGGGACATTATGTATGGAGCTAGTATGGATATGGTAGAGGGGAGGGAGGAACAGGATCCAAAAACATACAAACAAATAAGAAAGAATTCTAGGAGAGCTTTCCATTGGAGTGGAGAGATGAGAGACTATGAAATGGAGAAAAACAGAAAGGGGAAGAGGAAGAAAAGAATGAATAAATAAAAATCGGAAAGGTTAAAGAACCACAAAGTTCCCAGGGATCCCACCGATGCAGCTATGAGATCTATGGAAGTCGTTCTCAGGTGTTGCAGCAAAGTCTGGCTAGAAGGCATAGAGGTATACAACACCAGATATTCAGGGAACAGAAAGAGAAGGAAGATATAGACAGAGAAGAAACTGAGCAATGAAGAACGACAAAAAGTAAAAACGAGGGAAAAGACAACAAAACAAACTAAAAAAAAAAAAAAAAAAAGAGCAAGAATGGCCCCCAGAAGAACAGAAAAAAGAAACCGATGAAAAAAGAAATGCCCTCAGGGATCCCTCTGCAGTTCTGTGCAAGCCAAGGTGGAACTCTCCTTGTCGTGCAGTACTGCCTGGCCAGAAAGTGCTCCCTACTCAAGAAAAGGAAAAGAAATCAAACGAACCATTCAAAACAAACAAACTAACAAAAGCCCTGGGATCCCACAAGCACGGCAGTCCAGACAGAGAAGCAGCTCCACACTCGAACAGAGCTCCACAGCCCCTCAGGAAGAAGCAAAGATGGTGCACAGAGCCAGGTATTTGAGCAAAAGGAGGGTGAGGTTGTGAGATGTAAGGAAGAAATCAAAGGAAGCAGAAAAAAAGCAACACTAACAGCCAACAAATGGCTCTCAGAGAGCCAGCTAGTGCGGGCTGGTGTTTCTCGGAGAGGAGACTGTGTCCACGGGAAGCAGAGGCGGCCAAGTGTGGGTGAAGAATGGTAGGGTGTAGGAAAGCATATATCACAAATTACTGGAAGAAGCAAAGATGGCGCACTGAGCCAGGCATTTGAGCGAAAGGAGGGTGAGGTGGTGAGAGGTAAGGAAGAAATCAAAAGAAGCAGAAAAAAAAGCAACGCCAGTAGCCAACAAATGGCACTCAGAGAGCCAGCCCGTTTGGGTGTGTGGAATCCAAGCAGCTGGTGTTTCCCAGACAAGAGATTGTGGTCGCAGGAAGCAGAGGAGGCCGAGTGGGGGTGAAGAAGTGTGGGGGGTGGGAAAGCGTATATCGCAAATTACCGGTTGTTTTATCTCCCGCTGGACACTCTGTGAGGCTGCTGTCTCATACCCCATTTGCTGGTCTCTGATAGGAGTCCAAGATGGCGGAACTGTGCTGCGTTAGCTGGTAGGGGACCTCTGCATGAATCTCTCCTCACTCTCCATTCTCTGTCATTTTTCTCACTCCTTTTGGTGCTTGGCTGAGTTCTTTATGTCTTCATTTGATGTTTTAGTGTTTCAGGATTGTTTTATTCTAGGTTTGGCTTAGTTTTTCAGATCTTTGCGTGGAGGGACGGCGTGGCACTTCTGCTTAGAGCGCCATTTTGCCGGAACTCTCTGTAAATATATTTTTAAATTTTTAAATTTATTTCCTTGCTACTGAAACTTAGAAATTGTGTAAGGGAATAAAAAAAAAAAAAAAAAAAAAAAAATGAGGTACCTGATAAGATCTGTAAATGTCTGCTTCAGGTTTGGGTGTGATTCCATGGTTGCTTGTCCTGTTATCAGCCTAGCAGAAGCCATTTTCCATACTATTTCTTTCTTCTTTTTTGATTTTTATCTTATATTTATTTTATTGTTGTAATTAAAGTTTACATTTCAAGTTAGTTTCCCATACAAATTTTTTTTTACATATATGAGACCCCAACTGCTCACCCCATTCTGTGACAGCACACTCCTACCCTCTGCCCCTGATTCTCCATGAACATTCAACCAGCTCCTAACTCTCTCTGCCTTCCCATCTCACTTCTTGACAGAAGCTACCCCTTTGGTCTCTTGTATCTGCTTGACTAAGAGGCACATTCTTCATGAGTATCACTTTATGTCCCACAGTTTAGTCCAATACCTGTCTGAAGAGTTGGCCTTGGAAGTTGTTTTAGTTCTGGGCTGATACAGAGTCCAGTGGCCATGCCTTCCGGGGAGCCTAAAGTTACAGTCAGACCATTAAGTCTGGTCTTCTTACTAGAATTTGAATTCTGCATCCCATTCTGCTACTGCTCCATTAGGAACCCTCTGTTGTGTTCCCTGTCAGGATGTTCATTTATGGTAGCTGGGAACCATCTAGTTCTTCTGGTCTCAGGCTGATGAAGTCTCTGGTTTATGTGGCCCATTCTGTCTCTTGGGCTAATACTTTCCTTGTGTCTTTGGTGTTCTTCGTTCTCCTTTACTCCAAGTGGTTGGGACCAATTGATGGATCTTAGATGGCCATTTACAAGCTTTTAAGAACCCAGACGCCACTCACCAAAGTAGGATGCAGAATATTTTCTTAATAAGCTTTGTTATGCCAATTGACCTAGATGCACCCTGAAAGCATGGTCCCCAGACCCTCCATCCCTGCTACTCTGTCTCTCAAAGTATTTGATTGTATTGAGGATACTTCTTAGCTTTGGTTTAGTCCAGTTGTGCTGGCTTCCCCTGTACTGTGTACTGTCCTTCCCTTCACCTAAGATGATTCTTATCTACTATCTAGTTAGTGAATAACCCTCACCCTCCCTCCGTACCCTCGTAACCATCAAAGAATGTTTTCTTCATTGTTTAAACCTTTTCTTGAGTTCTTATAATTGTGGTCCTATACTGTATTTGTCCTTCTGTGACTGACTAAATTTACTCAGCATAATAAGTTCCAGCTTCCACCATGTTATATGATGTTTCACAGTTTCATCATTGTTCTTTATCATTTTGTAATATTCCATTGTGTGGCTATACCATAATTTGTTTATCCATTTGTCCATTGATGGGCACCTAGGTTGCTTCCATCTTCTAGCTATTGTGAACAGTGCTGCAATGAACATGGGTGTGCATGTATCTATTCGTATGATGGCTCTTGTTTCTGTAGGATATATTCCAAGGAGCAGGATAGGTGGATCATATGGTACTTCTGTTTCTAGCTTTTTAAGGAAGTGCCAAATAGATTTCCAAAGTGGTTGTATCACTTTACATTCCCACAAACAGTGCACAAGTTTTCCAGTCTCTCCACAGCCTCTCCAGCATTTATTATTATTATTATTTTTGGATTAATGCTAGCCTTGTTGGGGTGAGATGATCTCATTGTAGTTTTGATCTTCATTTCTCTAATGGCTAATGATCGTGAGCATTTCTTCATGTGTCTTTCAGCCACCTGAATATCTTCTTTGGCAAATTGCCTGTTCATATCCTTTGCCCATTTTTTAACTGGGTTATTTGTCTTTTTGTTGTTGAGGTTTTGCAGTATCTTATACACTTTAGAGGTTAGACGCTGATCAGATTTGTTGTAGCCAAACATTTTTTCCCAGCCTGTAGGGTGTCTTTTGACTATTTTGGTGAAGTTTTTTGATGAGCATAAGTGTTTGATTTTTAGGAGCTTCCGTTTATCTAGTCTGTCTTCTGGTGCTTGTGCATTGTTACTTATGGTTCGTATTGTGTTTATGCCTTGTATTAGGGCTCCTAGCGTCGTCTGTATTTTTTCTTACATGATCTTTATAGTTTTCAATTTTATATTTAAGTTTTTGATCCATTTTGAGTTAGTTGTTGTACATGGTGTGAGATATGGGTCTTGTTTCAGTTTTTTGCATAAAGATATCCAATTATGCCAGCACCATTTGTTAAAGAGACTGTCTTTTCCCCGAATAAATGGACTTTGGGCCTTTGTCAAATATTAGTTGCTCATAGGTGGATAAGCTTATATCTGGATGCTCAACTCTGTTCCATTGGTCTATATATCTGTTGTTGTGCCAGTATCAAGCTGTCTTGACTATCGTGGCAGTATAATAGGTCTTAAAATCAGGTAGTGTAAGGCCTCCCACTTTGTTCTTCTTCTTGAGTAATGCTTTATTTATTTGGGGCCTCTTCCCTTTCCATATGAAATTGGTGATTTGTTTCTCCATCTCATTAAAAAAATGTCAGTGGAATTTGGATCAGGATTCCATTGTACCTGTAGACTGCTTTGGGTAGGACTGACCTTTTCACTATGTTGAGTCTACCTATCCATGAGCAAGGTTAATTTTTCCACTTATGCAGGTCTCTTTCAATTTCTTGCAGTAGTGCCTTGCAGTTTTCTATGTAAAGGTCTTTTACATCTTTGGTTAGATTTATTCCTAAGCATTTTATCTTCTTGGGGGCTCTTGTAAATGGTATTTATTTGGTGATTTCCTCTTCAAGGTTCTCTTTGTTGGTGTAAAGGAATTCAGCTGATTTTTGTATGTTTATCTTGTATCCTGAAACTTTGCTGAAATCTTCTATTAGTTCCAGTAGTTTTCTTGTGGATTCTGTGGGGTTTTCTGTGTATAAGATCATATCATCTGCAAATAGAGATAGTTTGACTTCTTCCCTACCAATCTGGATGCCTTTATTTCTTTTTCTAGCCTAACTGCTCTGGCTAGGACCTCGAGCACAATGTTGAATAATAGTGGTGATAATGGGCATCCTTGTCTGTTTCCTGTTCTCAAGGGGAATGCTTTCAAATTCTCTCCATTTAGGATGATGTTGGCCTTTGGGTTTGTATAAATGCCCTTAATTATATTGACAAATTTCCCTTCTATTCCTATTTTATTGATAGTTTTTATCATGAAAGGTGTCGGACTTTGTTGAATGCCTTTTCTGCATAAATTAATAAGATCATGTGGATCTTGTCTTTTGTTTTATTTATGTGATGGTTTACATTGATTGTTTTTCCAATGATGAACCATCCCTGCATAGTTGGTGTAAAACCCACTTGATCATCATGAATTGTTTTTTTGATATGTTGCTGAATTCTATTGGCTAAAATTTTGTTGAGGATTTTCGCATCAATGTTCATGAGGGATATCGGTCTCTACTTTTCTTTTTTTGTGGTGTCTTTACCTGGTTTTGGTATCAGGGTTATGCTGGCTTCATAGAATGTGTTTGAGAGTATTCCATCCTTTTCTATGTTCTGAAATACGTTTAGTAGAAGTGGTGTTATCTCTTCTCTGCAAGTTTGGTAGAATTCTCCAGTGAAGCCATCTGTGCCGGGGCTTTTATTTGTTGGGAGTTTTTTAATAACCTTTTCAATCTCTTCTTCTGTTATGGGTTTATTTAGTTGTTCTACCTCTGTTTGTGTTAATTTAGGCAGGTAGTGAGTTTTAGAAATTTGTCCATATCCTCTAGGTTTTCAAATTTGTCGAGTACAATTTTTCATAGTAATCTGTTATGATTCTTTTAATTTCACTTAGGTCTGTTTTGATATCACCCATCTCATTTCTTATATGGGTTATCTGTTTCTTATCCTGTTTTTCTTTTGTCAGTTTGGCCAATGGTTTACCAATTTTGTTGCTCTTTTCAAAGAACAAGCTTTTGGACTTGTTAACTCTTTCAATTGTTTTTCTAGTCCCTCTTCCATTTAATTCGTCTTTAATTCTTATTAGTTCCTTCCTTCTGATGCCTGTGGGCTTCTTTTGCGACTCTCTTTCTACTTGTTCTAGTTGTAGGGTGAACGCTTTGATTATGACCCTTTCTTCTTTTTGGATGTGAGCCTTTATTGCAATAAACTGACTTCTGAGTACTGCTTTTGCTTTGTCCCAAAGGTTCTGGTAGGGTGTGTTTTCATTCTCCTTTGATTCTATTAATTTTTTTATTCCACCCTTAATTTCTTCTGTAATCCAGTAGTTTTTGTGCAAGGTTTGGTTCCGTTACCATCTGTTTGATAGTTTTACCTGAGTTTTTGTGTTGTTGATTTGCACTTTTATGGTCAGAAAAGATGTTTTGTAATATTTTGATGTTTTGGATTTTGTTAAGGCTTGCTTTATGGCCTAATATGTGGTCTATTCTGGAGAATGTTCCATGTGCATTGGAAATGAAAGTATACTTGGCTGCTTTTGGGTGCAGTTTTCATTATATGTCTATGAGATCAAGTTGGTTGATTTTAGCATTTGGCTCTTCCATGTCTTTGTTGAACTTCTTTCTGGATGTTCTGTCCTTCACCGAAAGTGGTATTTTGAAGTCTCCTACTACTATTGTGGAGCTTTCTCTCTCTCTCTTCAGAGCTGTTAGAGTTTGTTTTTTGTATTTTGCAGCCCTGTTGATGGGTGCATAAATATTTATTATAGTTATGTCCTCCTGGTGTATTGACCCGTTAATTGTTATGCAGTGCTCTTTCTTATCCTTTGTGGTGGATTTTACTTTAAAGTCTATTTTGTCAGATTAATATTTTCACTCCTGCTCTTTTTTGAGTGTCGTTTCCTTCATATATTTTTTCCATCCTTTGAGTTTTAGCCTATTTGTGTCTTTAAGTCTAAGGTGCTTCTCTTGCAGGCAGGATATAGATTGATCGTGCTTTTTCATCCGGTCTGCCACTCTCCATCTCCTTATTGGTGCATTAAGTCCGTTTACATTCAGAGTAATTATTGATAAGTATGAGTTTAGTGCTGTCATCCTGATATCTCTTTTTGGGCGTTATTTACAGTTTCTTTGTTCCCCTCAATATTCTGTGCTAAGTCATTTCTCTTTATGTATTTTTTTTCCATATTTTTCATTGTAGTAGATTTTGTGTTTGCTGAGTCTTTATGTTTTTCTCCTTTTTTATTTTGATTTGTAGGATTGTTAGATTCCTTTATGGTTACCTTAATATTTACCCCTATTTTTCTAAGTTTATACCAGTCTTTTTTTACTTTATATCACCTTAACTTCCCCTACAAATGAAAAATCAATGTCCCCATTTTTTAAGTCCCTCTTTTTTGTTTTAATATTGTCCTTTTTTACATATTGATATTTGTTTCCCTATTTTCAATGCTTTAGCTTGGATGTATTTTTGACTTCCGTATCCGAGTCAATATCTGGTTGCTCTGTCCTGTGTTCTCGTCTTGTGTTGTTAGCTGGTGTTATTAATTATCTAGCCGTAAGACTCTTTTGAGTATTTCTTGTAAGTTTGGTTTGGTTTTTGCAAATTCCCTGAACTTCTGTTTATCTGGAAATGCCCTAATTTCACCATCATATTTGAGAGACTGTTTTGCTGGATATACAGTTCTTGGCTGATAGTTACTTTCCTTCAAGGCTTTATATATGTCATCCCATTACGTTCTAGCCTGCATGGTTTCTGCTGAGTATTCCGAGCTTATTCTAGTTGACTGTCCTTTGTAGATGACTTTTCTTTTATCCCTAGCTGCTCTTAAAATTCTCTCTTAATCTTTGGTTTTGGTAAGTTTGCTTATTATATTTCTTGGTGACTTTCTTTTGGGACCTACCTTATATGGGGTTCGATGAGCATGTTGGTTAGATATCTTCTCATCTTTCATGATATCAGGGAAGTTTTCTGTCAACAAATCTTCAACAATTTTCTCTGTATTTTCTGTTATCCCCCCTTGTTCTGGTACTCCAATCACTTATAGGTTATTTCTCCTGATAGAGTCCCACATGAGTATTAGATTTTCTTCATTCTTTTATCTGATTTTTCCTCAAATAAGTTGGCATCAAGAACATTATCTTCAGCGTCATTAATTCTAACTTTTACTGCCTCAATTCTGCTCCTATGACTTTTTATTGAGTTGTTTAATTCTGAAATTTTATTGTTAATCTTCTGGATTTCTGATTGCTGTCTCTCTATGTATTCTTGCAGCCTATTAAATTTGGCATTATGTTCTTGAATAACTTTTTTACTTTCTGCTGAGACTTTGTCTGTATGTTACCTGGCTGTTTCTGCATTGTGTAGAATTTCTTTTCTAATTTCTAGAAGAGTTCTGTATATTAATCTTTTGTATTCTGTCTCTGGTAATTCTAAGAAATTCCCTTCCTCCAGAGTATTTATTGATTTTTTCTTTTGGGAGCTTGCTGAAGCCATCATGGACTGCCTCTTTATGTGATTTGATACTGACTGTTGTCTCCCAGCCATTAATAAGTTATTATAATTTTATTTTGTATTTGTTTAGTGAGACCTAGCTTCTTGTTTTGTTTTGTTTGATATGCCCAAATAGGCTGCTCATGTGTGCTAGTTTGATTATTGACACCTTTGGATCTCTAACGTCCTGTCACCAGGTAGTTAGTTCTGTAACTAAATATGTGCCCACAGGAGTCTGTTAAATTTTCCTATATGGGTTCAGCTCAGGTGTCCAGGCAGTCAGTCACCTACTGTGTGATGCAGGCTCTCACCCACAGTCCTAGAGAGGCATGGGTGATTGGTGCAGGCACTGGACTCTGGCTGTGGTATGGTATCATGTGCTGAGCCAGGCAGGGGGCTGACAGCTGCCCCTAAGGATCTGAAAGGAAAGCATGTCCCTGTTCTCTAGGGTGATTAGGTAGGTGAGTTTTACAGCCAGACTATGAGCACCACACTCTGTTGGCTGTAAAGACTCGAGGGCACCACTTTTTCTTGGACTCCTGTAGCAGGTTACTAGGATGTTTAGGTGATGCCACTAGTCCGTAAGCCCCTGTTGCAGATCAGTAGAAGTGCCTACTTAAGGGGCAGGGCTGTTTCAAGGGCTACAAATCTGCCACTTCACAACTGAAGCAGTTGAAGTTAAACTTCAGATGTTTGCCCTGTTGTACTGTGGTAGTGAGGGCTAACACTGTTTAGATGGGTCCCCACAAGTCTATACAGGAGTGTAAGCCACTCAGAGTCTGCAGACCCCTTATACCTGTGCCTAGCAAAGGAGCTGTGTTGACCCTTTTTTCCTGGCTTAGAGGAGCCAGTAGCTTATTTGTTCCCTCTCCAAGGCCAGGAGAATGGGTTAGGATGCCTTTTAGTATCTACTTCTGGCCCAGTGGACTCCCGGTGCAGAGCACGGAGGGAAGAGGTAAAAGGGAGAGAGGTTTTTCCCAAATGCATCTTTTTTTTTTTTTAATCCCCATGAAAGGCCGCATGCATGTACTAATCTTAGCCAATTGGGAGATGCTTTTCACTGGTTCGGACTGTCCAAGCAGAATCTCTGCTGCTGGGTCTCTCTCCATGTAGAAACTGCTTCCTGATTGTGTGTACATCACAGCTGTTTGCTTGCTTCACTGCGGACCGGCATGGCTGCAGAGTTACAGTTTTGCTGTGGCAGCCCTGGCACTCTTCGCTTCTTTCAAACTGTCTCCCTCTCCCCCCGTCACTCAGTCCGATTCCCCAACTTTGCCTTGCTCAGGTCTCCTAGATATTCATATAGAATCAAATCACTTTTTTTTACTGGTCTTTGTTGTAAGAGGGATATGGGAAGCATCCAACTACACAGCCATCTTGGCCACGCCCCTCCGTACTATTTCTAAGAGAGGAATGTCAGGTAATGATGTACCTACCTGAGACCCACCCATCACATGCCCTTGTAATTACCACACTGTAACCAATCTAAGAAAGATATTTATATCCCTTAAGCCAATCACCTTATGAGCTGCCATTACAAGAAGTCCTATCTTACAAGCTGCCATTACAGGAAGTCCTGCCTGATGAACTTCTGTTACAGGAAGTACTGCCTTACAAATTCCTGACACAGGGATCCTACCTTATAATGATCTGCTACCAATCAGTAATGTCTTTTGGTGATCTAAGTTTGTAAATTCCAATCATACCCTTTGTTCCCCCCATATAAAATGTCACTGTTGAGTCGCCATATTGGATTACTGAATTTCACTGCATGGAAATCAGACTATTCTCTGCTCAAGTTGATTTTATACTTTCAATAAATCTATTTTACATTAATCAGAATACAGATGGTTATGCTATGACAAAATACAATTGATGTTCTTAATTTTATCTTTATCAATGCTTATCATTTGTCCAAAGACTTTTTTTGGATTTTATGTGAACAATTATATCACCTACAGCTAACAACAGTTTTATTCTTCTTTACAACCATAAACTTAATAAAATTGTAAGTCTACAATAAAAAATAATTAAATATATGTAAACAAGCATTTAAGGATAAGAAACAAGATCAGCTTAAATCAGAAATTCAAAAATTAAGAACAGAAATGGATAATAATAGGGAAAAATAAAAATAAAAGAGTAGATTAACCTAAGAAAAAATTGACAGTAAAACAAAATTAACTGAGAAATGAAGAGCAGATTACAATTTGTACAAAAGAGAATAGACTCATATGAAATTTTAATGAGGAACACTATAGAAAGGCAGGAAAACAACCAAGAGATTAAAACAACATAAAAAAAGTAAAAAAGATTAGAGTGAAATTAGCAAAAATGGAGGAAAGGTGAAGAAGGAAAAGTGTTTGTCTTATTGGAGTCCCTGAGAAAAAACAAAACAAAAGAAAATAATGGATCGGAGTTTATATGTAAAACTATACTCCAAAGCGCTTTCTGAAAATAGCAAGTACCTGAATCTACATATTGAAAGGGCTCACTTTGCACCTTGAAAAATTAAGCTAAAATGATCAACTCTAAGCTATATCATTTCAAAAATATTAGATTTCAAAGATTAAGCTAAAATGTTCAAGGCCTCCAGGCAAAAGATCAAATAAATTACAAAGGTAAAATAATTGACTATCATCAGGAGCTTCAAAACCAATAAACACAAGACATCTTGCATTTAAAAATTCAATAAAGGAAACTGTAAATAAAAGAATTTTCTATCAGTCAAGCTGTTCTTCCAGTATCACTGCTAGAGGAAATACAGATAAGGGTGAGATTCAGAAATTTATCCCTTTCAAAGTGATGACTTTGAAAACTTCAGAAAAAGAACTGAGAGTGAGCATCTTGAAATATATAAATGTACATATAAAAATAAAACAAAGAGGGATATAACAGTGGAAGACTAATAAACAAAAGTGTGTATTATGATGAAGTATAAAAATGTGATTAAAATGGAAAGACAAGGGATAAAGATTGAGGAAAATAGGAAAAAAAAGTTAATTGTTCTGGGAATAGAAGTTTGATCCAATATTAAGAAAGTCATTGGTAACTTGCATCTTTACATAAGCAAATAACCAGTTGTTGTTGACTCAGTTATGAGTCATGGGGACCCCATTTATGTCAGATTGAAACTGTGTTCCACAGGGTTTTCAATGGATGATTTTTCAGAAATAGATAACAAACTTTTCTTCCTAGGCGCCTCAGGGTAGGCTTAAATATCCAACCTTTTATTTAACAGTTGAGCACATTAACCATTTGCCCCACTCAGGAACTCCCATTCTTACATGGCAGTCTGATTATAAGGTACTAAAAGCGAACTAAAGTCTATAGCAATGGTATGGATTGTGGATTGAGCTGCCTGTTTCTCTAGAGATTGATTTTTTTCTTTCTCTGTTTTTTAAATTTGTACATTTTTCTTTAGAAATTTTCTTTGGAAGTGTTAGCACAAAGAATTAACACCCTAAGAGTGGATAGAAATTTTAATCCTGAGACCTCTGTCGGTCTCATATGTTGCCATCTATTACTCCCTCAAAAAAAAAAAAAAAAAATGTGGATTTTTTTTTTTTTTGGCTGAATCACAGTGCAGAGTCAAAAGTTCCTGGACTACTGTTCTCCATAAGGTGCCTGTCTGTGCTTGCCAATTTATGAAGTATCTAAGGATCAAGAACAAGTACTATTCAGTGTATGTTAACATGAAATTTAACAATACAGCTGTTCAGAAATCTCTATGGTTCTAATTGCTTAGTAAGTTATTGTTAATTCTATAATAACAAAAGTACAGAGACTAACTGTTGTCCTTAGTCTCTTAGCACACACACACACACAGAGATGTAAAAAAGGAAAGAAAACTATATACTGCTAATAATTATTTATGGAGTCTGCAAGTCTAAGATTTAGCATTATAAATTTATCAGCAGGTGCTCTGTTAATGCTGAACTGAACAATGTTCTACCAAATCTTACTACGTCCTTTGGAAAAAACCAACAACAATAAAGGAAAGAAAAATTAACTAAGGCACCTTGTGCATATGCCTCTAGAACCTGAAATTTAGCATTTTCTATTTTCTCTCATTTGCCAGAGATCATTCTTTGTACCAGGGAGTGAACTGCCTAAGAAAGTAGCAAGTGACACCTGCTTTCTAAAACTTCTTTATGATTTTACTCAGCTCTTAAAATGCAGAGTTGACACCAGAATACTGTGATTAATAAAATAAAACTATCTATTTTTAAAGTAAAATGTATTGAAAGCTAGAGCTAAAACTTCATAGAGCATAGCTATCCTCAAATAACTGATCCTTTTCTTTTCTTTTTCTATTCTTCCTGTAATAGGAAGTTCTTTTCCTTAAGAAGTATGTGGTGAATTTTTTTTATTATTTTAGAATGCAGATAAAAGCAGTTCTCAGGGAAAATTCCCTCTAGAAATAGTAGCTGTTGTTGAAGCACTTTTATTTGTCATTTTTGGCAATACTTTAGGATTATTGGCAAGGAGAATGCTGCTGTACAGTGAAAAAAGAATTGGTTCATTCTGTGGGAGAATCTTCTTTATTTTCCTTTAAAAGCATTCCTGATTTAATGTCTTTGAAATTGCAAATTCTTCTGCTGAGAACGTCATCAAATTACATACTAACATAATGAGATAAATGGAATTTTACTGTGGCATTATCAGTTTGATGTTTACAGCATAGATGAATTAGAATAAAAAAAGAAAAAAATGATCACTTCACTTTTGGCTGGTTGATACATTTCCCCCAAATGATATGCATTGTGAAGATGTCATTTTGGAAAAATAGATTTTAATGCTTGACTTGCACGTAAGAGCTTTGCAACTTATAAAACACTCCTGAAAGGGATGGAGCTTATCCTCTGTGACACAGGTACCTTCATCATTCCCACTGAGTGATGGTTCATTTCCTCATCACTGCCAGCACAGGGTGCCTCATAGGCAGCAGGATAAGCTGTGACTCTGTGAGGTTGCATGCAAAAAATGCAGAGCTCTGTATAGACCATTCAGTGTTTCTCCCTGAATTACACTGTGTGTGAGGGAGTAAGAGTAGCACAAGGTAGGAGAAGCGCATTTAGAACTAACTGTAGTGCTTTCAAGTTCTCTTATCAATGGGAGATGAAACCTGGGAAATGAGCAAATGCTTGAAGGTGCTCTTTCTCAAAGGGAGGGTGGAGAGGAAAGAAAAAAATATTATTTTATTTGATAGCCTATATTTAGAACAGAATATAAAAAAAGGATTTAGATCATGAAGCCAGGGCTGTTGAGCTTCTTACTCCTCCAGGTGAGAGAGGTAAATATTGCTAATGCTGGGGCGAGTGCAAGATCTAGAACAGACTTGGAAGGCCTAGGAAGCTAAAGACAAGTAGTTGGATTCATTTTACCTAGTTTATATTTTCCCCTAGACAAGGATTTTTGAATTTATATAGCCCTTTCTCTTGATCTTAGAAATATTTGCAGCAGTTCTCTGTATACGGGGCAAGAGGATGTGAAAAAGGTAGTTCTATTTCCTAATATTTCCACGAATGTTTGTGAGATAAGGAAATCGGAGAGGAAAAATAGGATCACTTATGTAGAGTGGTTACAAAGGATACAGAAAAGACGTTGAATGCTATAAAGACTCTGGAAAAAGAATGGAAGGATATTAAGATCTCTCAGCATTATGTTAGCTATTTCAGTAGTTGCCACCAGGTGCAAAGTGAAAGAATAGCAGGGCATAGAAAAGACTAAAACATATTTTATGAATGGATAATCAGAAGAGCACTTCAATAACATAAATCTACCTAATGATGTGTTTAATAAATGAATACCAAATTACTAACGTTTAAAATAGTTCACTGATTAATCCTTATGTATAATGTACTCTGCTGTCGAGTCAATTCTGTCTCATAGCCACCACATCTATTACAGAGTAAAACTGCTTCATAAGGTTCTCTTGTCTGTAAACTTTATGGAGGCAGATAGCCAGGACTTTCTTCTGTGGCTTCGTTTGGTTGGTTTGAACTGCCAAACTTTAGGTTAGTAGTTGAGCACAAACTGCACCACCCAGGAACACATATGTCAAAATAAAACATAAAGCACAAGGTATAATTTAAGAATTATTATTTGTTAGTTGCTTGATTCTATACTTAATCATTCAAGTCTTTTTTAGAATCTCATTTTCAATATCTTTGTTTTTGTTTATTCTTGAAACCATAAAGGAATTTTCTACCTCTTTATCTTCCCATTTTACATTTTTCATCCTTAGAGTTGCTTGCTGCTGTGCTGGAGGTTCCAAGAAATTAGAAGATATGCAAAGAATATCTTCCTTCTTAATTTTTAAGTTTATTTATTTAATAAAATAAAATAAAACATGTATTCAATTTTATTTTTATTTGACCAAGCATTCAACAAATATTGATTTGTGTTCATGTTTCTTGACTGGATAGTGAGAAAGAAAAGCAGCTGAATAACACTTTAGACAATGGGAACACAGTTATGAACGGGACTGATACGTCCTTATGCTTAGGAAGCTTATAATTTTAGGATTCGGATAATGAACACATAATATTAACAAAATCATTTCTGATGGCTATGAGTACTATGGAGAAAAGAAAATAAATGACTTATATTAATGAGTACTGGTAAAAGTTATAAGATACTGCAAAACCTCAGTGACAAAAAGACAAATAACCCAATTAAAAAATGGGCAAAGGATACAAAAAGGAACTTCACCGAAGAAGATATTCAGGTGGCTAACAGACATATGAAGAAATGGACACGATCATTAGCCATTAGGGAAATGCAGATCAAAATTACAATCAGATACAATCTCACCCCAACAAGGCTAGTATTAATCCAAAAAACACAAAACAGTAAATGCTGGAGAGGTAGTGGAGAGACTGGAACACTTATACGCTGATGGTGGGAAGGTAAAATGGTACAACCACTTTCAAAATCAATTTGGCAATTCTTTAAAAAGCTAGAAATAAAAGTACCATACGATCTAGCTATCCCGCTCCCTGGAATATATCCTAGAGAAATAAGAGCCGTCACACGAATAGATATAGGCACACCCATGTTCATTGCAGCACTATTCACAATAGCAAAAAGATGGAAACAACCTAGGTGCCCATCAATGGATGAATGGATAAACAAATTATGGTATATCCACACAATGGAATACTACGCAACGATAAAGAACAATGATGAACCCGGAGGAAGCTGAAACTCATTATGCTGAGTGAATTTAGTCAGTCACAGAAGGACAAATACAGTATTGGACCACTATTATAAGAACTCAAGAAAAGGTTTAAACACAGAAGAAAACATTCTTTGATGGTTACGAGGGTGAGGAGGGAGGATGAGGGTTATTTACTAACTAGATAGTAGATAAGAATTATCTTAGGTGAGGGGAAGGACAGCGCACACTACAGAAGAATTCAGCACAACTGAACTAAACCAAAGCTAAGAAGTTTCCTGAATACAATCAAACACTTTGAGGGACAGAGTAGCAGCAGTAGGAGTCTGGGGACCATGCTTTCAGGGGACATCTAGGTCAATTGGCATAACAAAGCTTATTAAGAAAATGTTCTGCATCCTACTTTAGTGAGTGGAGTCTGTGGTCTTAAAAGCTATTGATCTTCTATCTAAGATGCATCAGTTGGTCCCAACCACCTGGAGTAAAGGAGAATGAAGAACACCAAAGACACAAGGAAAGTATTAGCTTAAGAGACAGAAAGGGCCACATAAAACAGAGACCTCACCAGCTTGAGACAAGAAGAACTAGATGATGCCCAGCTACCACCAATGACTGCCGTGACAGGGAACATAACAGAGGGTTCCTGATGGAGCAGTAGAAGGATGGGATGCAGAACTCAAATTCAAGTAAGAAGACCAGACTTAATGGTCTGACTGAGACTAGAGGTACCCCGGAAAGTATGGTCCCTGGGTTCTCTATCAGCCCAGAACTAGAACAGTTTCCGAAGGCAACTCTTCAGACAGAGATTGGACTGGACTGTGGGACATAAAATGATCCTCATGAGAAGTGTACCTCTTAGCTCAAGTAGACATAAAAGACTAAAAGGGCAGCTTCTGTCCAGAACTGAGATGGGAAGGCAGAGAGGGTTAGGAGCTGGTTGAATGGACATGAGGAATCAGGGGTGGAAAGGAAGAGTGTGCTGTCACATTATGGGGAGAGCAATTAGAGTCACATAACAATGTATGTATAAATTTTTGTACGGGAAAAAATTTAAAAAAAGATAAAGAAAGAGTACTGGGTGTTTTGGGGTGGGTATCCTTTGAACTCATAGTGACCCTAGATAATCAACTTGACAGCAGGATTTGCTTCCTTTCTTCTTCTTTTTTTTTATCTTGTAGAAAATTTGGACAAAGAAATTTTCCAAGAGTAATATTTGAACTTAAACCCGAAGTCTGATAAAGAGTAATAAAACAGCTGAAATAGAGATTTTCAGGCAGAGAAAATGGCAAGTACAAAGACAGAAGTTAGATAGACTCTGGAGCTAAAAAACAAAGTAAAGGAGGTTGATGTGGTGTGTAGAGTCTGGGAAGGTGACTGTATGCATGAGATGAAGTTGAAGAGTTAGGCACAAAAATCAGTCATACAAGACTCTGTAAGGAAGGACTTTCTATAAAATATGGACTTTATTCCAAGTGGAATTGGAAGTTATCAAAAGAGTTTTAAAAAGAGGGGTCACATAATCTATGCTTAAAATATTCCTGCTCAGTGGAGAGTGTAGATAATCAGAAGGAACAAGTAGGAGCAGAGATGCTGGTTGGGTCTATTGAAACAATCCAAGTGAGAGGTAACTGTGGTGTGGGCTAGGGCAGCAGCAGTGGAGAAAGTGAACATGCTTGGTTGAAACACTGGGATATATGAGAGGCAATAGAGGGTAGTGGCTAAAAATATGGAGTCAATTTGTACAAAAGAGAATAGACTCAGACTGGATTCAGACTGGCTCGGTTTAACTTCTAGATTTAAGTCTCCCTAAAATGTCAACTTCGGCAAATCACTTAAGGTTTGTAAACACATTTGTGTTTGCTAATTTCTATTATAGGGATAATACTAATCCTTAGCTCTTTTTTATGATATTAATTAAATATTCCATAATAAGCACTTAGAACTGAGTCTGAAACATAGCAAGCAGTCAATATATTGGCTATGAATGCCAATAGACTTGTTTACTGATTGATTGTTGTGGAGGAAAGTAGAGGAAGAAACTAAAGAGCTATGGTTTGAGCCCCAGGGTTAACGCGAATATAGTATCTGATAGTACAGAAAAAGAGTGGCAAATTGGTGATGAGAGATAGGATGGGCATGAAGATATCTGTTTTGGACATAGTTCATTTTCTATACCTGTTAAACATCCAAGTATAGGTGTCAAGAAGAGGATTAGATATGTGAATGTGAAACTTAGGGTGGAGGTTATATTCAGAGATATAATTGTGGAAATGATCTGCAGATAAGTAATTGATTCAATGGGTGAGCTAGCTTAGAGAAAGTCTATGTTGTTGTTAGATAGTGTCTAGTAGATTTCCAACTCATAGCGACCAAATGTAGCACAGTAGAACTTCCCCATAGGGTTTCCTAGGCTGTAATCTTTGTGGGAGCAAGTAGCCATGGATCGTCTTTTCTCCCACGGAGTCTCTGGCTGGGATCAAACTGCCAACCATTTCTTTAACAGCCAAGCACTTTACCATGAGCCACCAGGTCTCCTAAGGAAAGTCTGTAGGGAGAGATAAAAGACAACAATAGTGTACTGATACACCACCAGATTTGAGACAAAGTAGAAGCTGATACAGCAAGGAGACTGACAAGAATATATCTATTGTAGAGTGGGATGTAAAATTTATATTACTTTTAAAGTTAAAATAAGGATATATTTTTGTGCTAAAATGTGACAGCTTTGGTCTAGATTTCCTGACCTTTGGTGATAAATGCTCTTCGTTCTAAACTTTTAGGGACATTATGGTGAAAATATTTGAGAAACATGCTACTCTCTTTGGAAAACTATTTTCAATATTTTACAACAAAAGTCAACTGTGACTTTTAGTGTTATACTCAGCCACACAAGGTCATCTAAATCACAAGAATGGAAAGGCTTCTCAAATAGAGACACGAAAGAGCTCTGCATTATTTGTATTGTGATTTTCCTCTTGCTCCAACTATTGGTCCTTCATATGTTTTACAATTAAATGCTTCTCAAATTTTTTATAGGAAACCAGAATTTTCTGTCTTTGAAAATTTCAATATATTAAAGACCATAATACTTCTAATATTTTTAAAAACACATCAATTTGCTTAATGCTAATTAATTACTATTAATTTAATAAATTAAGATAATAAACAGTATATTGTCTAAAGAAGCTATATGCACTGTTATAGTTCTACTATGAAAGAAATGTAACTTTAGGTTAAAATACTTTGCCTATTTATTAAAATATAATAAGTCCAACAGATTGCAGTTCTAGAGCATTTTACACAGCTATTATTACAATGCCAGCACTTTATGTTGACATTATAATAACAGCTTTATAAACATACTCTTTCAGATGATTAACACTGATCCACAAATATACTGTCCTTAAAATATAGAACTTAATGTGAAAAGAAGGTGAAATCAGGAGAATACATGTACAGATTCCCCTAGGCATCAGGAATAGCACACTGACACATGGAGCCTGAAAGCTGGCTTTAAGGTTGATAGCAGAACAAGCAATACATGCTGAGACAGCATTACATGCTATAGATTTAGGTGACAAAGCTAGCCAAAGACTCACTTGTGTTTCCAACTTCTCAGGACGTTTATTTTTATTCCACCACTTTCTTTTGCTCTTCTTAATAACCAGATTTATAACAATAAGTTTTTCTTGTGTTTCTCTCTGGGGTGGAATGGGCTTATTTTGTTTTTCCCTCCCATACTAACTTTATAGATTTTGTATTCACAGATTCATGGATTAAGACAGAACTATTAGACTCTCCAGCCAGGGTCAGCGCTCTTATTTCCTATGCACTCTGAGGCTGTGAATACCAAAATCAAGGTCATATTGTTTAGCAAATATTGGGTGGCAAACCCAATACAAGGGTCTCTTTACCCGCTAGGTTCCCACCTTCACTTAACCTTTTTTTTTTTTTTTTAATTGTGTTTTAAGTGAAAGTTTACAGCGTAAATTAGTTTCTCATTCAAAAAAGTACAGAAAAATTGTTTTGTGACATTGGTTGCAGTCTCTGCAATGTGTCACACTGTCCTTTTCCTTTCTCTTGTGGGTTCTCTGAGTCCATTTGTCCACTTTTCCTTTCCCTTCTGGCCTTCTTGTGTTTGCTTTTGGGCAGGGATAGCCCATTTGGTATCACATACTTGATTGAATTAAGAAGAACATTCCTCACATGTGTTGTTTGTTTCATAGGCTTGTCTAATCTTTGGCCGAAAGGTGGACTTCAGGAGTGAATTCAGTTCTGACTTAGCAGGGTGTCCAGGGGCCATAGTCTCAAGGGTTCCTACATTCTCTATCAGACCAGGAAGTCTGGTCTTTTTTTGTGAATTTGAATTTTGTTCTACATTTTTCTCCTGTGCCATCCGGACCCTCTCTTGTGATCTTTGCCAGAGCAGTCAGTGATGATAGCCAGGCACCATCTAGTTCTTCTGGGGTCAAGCTGGTGGAAGCTGTGGTTCTTGTGGTCTATCAGTACTTTGGTCTAATATTTTCCTTGTGTCTTTAGTTCTCTTCATTCTCCTTTGCTCTGAAAGTGATGGGACCAATAGATGTATCTTAGATTATCATTAGCAAGCTTTTAAGACCCTAGAAGCTACTCACCAAAGTAGTTATAGAATATTTTCTTTATGAAGTATGTTATGCCAATTGACCTAGATGTCCCACAAGATCATAGTCCCAAGCCCTCATCCCCAGTAACTCAGTCCCTCAGAGTGTTTGGATACGTCTATGAAGAGTCTATGACTTGGTCTTGGTCAAGTAGTGCTAACTTCCCCTGATTGTGTGTTGTCTTTTCCTTCACCAAAGTTGACACTTGTCTACTATCTAGTTAGTGATTTAATCTCTGCACCTCTCCTCTCCCTCGTAACCATCAAAGATAGCTTTTTTTCTGTGTATCAACCTTTTCTTGAGTTTCTATAATAGTGCTTTTGTGATTAACTTATTTCACTCAGCATACTGCCTTCCAGATTCATCCATGTTGTGAGAAGTTCCATTGTGTGTATATACCATCATTTGTTTAACCATTCGTCTGTTGATGGGCACTTAGGTTGTTTCCGTCTTTTTCCTATTGTGAATAATGCTGCAGTGAACATGGGTGTGCATATGTCTATTGGTGTGACAGCTCTTATTTCTCTAGGATATATTCTTTTTTTATTGGCCGTTGAAATTATTTTTATTGATATTTAGTCTTGTTTCTGGGTTTTGGCCACAACACTAGGTGTCTGTAGTTGTTCAAGAGTCTCTGGGTGGCTTAATCAGGTAAGTTCTTGTCTTAGGCTGGGTTCTCTAGAGAAGCAAAACCAGTAACGCACATAAATATATATATATATATATATATATATAGAGAGAGAGAGAGAGAGAGAGAGAGAGTTATATCAAGGAAATGGCTCGTAAGGTTGTAGAGGCTGAAACATCCCAAGTCCATGGGTCAGGATACAGGCTTCTCCTGACTCATGCAGCTGCAAGCTTTGGTGAACCCAAGATTGGCAGGTCAGACAGCAGGGTTCTTGCTCACAGGCTGCAAAGATCCATGAATCCCAAGATCGGCAGGCAAGACCACAGGTAAATTGCTAGCTGAAGTCCCAAGAACCAGAGGTCAGATGAACAAGAGCCATCTCCTGCAGAGTGAGCAAAAGCTCATGAGCCTTGCCAGAATGTCCAGTTATATTTGAAGTAGACCACATGACCAAGGAAACTCCCTTTCACTGTTTGGCTACTCACAGCAGATCCCATCATGGAGGTAATCACATTATATTAAATCTCATCATGGAAGTGATCACAATGTCATATGACTACCAAACCACTGAGAATCATGGGCCAGCCAAGATGAGACACACAAACATCTTGGAGTCCCTGGGTGGCACAGCTGGTTAAACTCTCAACTACTAACTGAAAGGTTGGTGGCTTGAACCCACCCAGAGGCACCTTGGAAGAAAGGCCTGCTGATCTGCTTCTGAAAGGTCACATCCTTGAAAACCCTATGCAGCAGTTCTATTCCGTGTACAAGGGATCGCCATGAGTCAGAATTGACTCTGTGGGAACTGGTTTGGTTCAAGAGGTGTTGACAGAGTAGAGAAGATGAGAAAGTATTAATTATCTTGTAATTCTTGAAGGGTTCCTTTATATTTTTTTAAATTCTTTTTATTGTACTTTAGATGAAGATTTGCAGAATAAATAGTTTCTCATTAAACAGTCAGTACACATATTGTTTTATGATACTTGTTAACAACCCCACGACATGTCAATACTCTCCCTTCTCAAACTTGAGGACCTTTTTTTTTGGTGAAAATATACATAGCCAAAGTTACACCATTTTGAAAGTTTCTACATGTACAATTCAGTGACATTGATTACATTCTTCCAGTTGTGCCACTATTCTCACTACCCGTTTCCAAATTATTCTGTTACCATTATCTTCAACTCACCGTCCCCTAGGATTCCCATCAAACCTTTTGAGTTGCTGTTGTCAATTTGATCTCACATAGATAATTCTTTATTTTTTTTGTACCTTAGATGAAGGTTTGCAGAACAAATAGTTTCTCATTAAACAGTACACATATTGCCCTATGACAATGGTTAACAACCCCATGACATGTCAACACTGTCCCTTCTCAACCTTGGGTTCCCTATCACCAGCTTTCCTGTCTCTTCCTGCCTTCTAGTCCTTGTCCCTGGACTGCTGTGCCTCATTGGTCCTGTTTTGTTTTATGAGGCAGTCCAATCCCTGGCTGAACGGTCAACTTCAGAAGGGGCTTCACCACTGAGCTAAAAGGGTGTACAGGGGCCATGCTCTCCGGGTTTCTCAAGTCTGTCAAGCCATAAATATGGTCTATTTCTGTGAGTTAGAAGTCTGTTCTATATCCTTTTCCAGCTCTGTCCAGGACCCTCTATTGTTATCCCGGTCAGAGGAGTGGTAGTGGTAGCCTGGCACCATCTAGCTGTACTGGACTCAGTCTGCTGGAGGCCATGGCAGCTGTGGTCCATTAGTCCTTTGGAATAATCTTTCACTTGTATCTTGTTCTCTTCATTCTCCCTTTCTCCCAAAGGGGTGAGACTAGCAGAGTATCTTAGATTGCCGCTCACCAGCTTTTAAGATCCAGACACTACTCACCAAGGTAGAATGTAGAACATTGTCTTTATAAACGGTGTTATGCCAGTTGAGCAAGGTGTTCCCTGAGACCATAGTGCCCACAGCCCTCTGCCCAGCAATTCAGTCCCTCAGGGAGTTTATGGAACTTCCATTACCTTCCTTGTACAAGTTGTGCTGGCTTCCCCAGTAATGTGTACTGTCTTACAATTCACCAATGTTACCACTTTGGAGCTTTCATGACCTTTCCTTGTACAAGTTGTGCTGGCTTCCCCAGTAATGTGTACTGTCTTACACTTCACCAAAGTAACCACTTACATATTTCTTTCCTCCTCCACTCCTACCATCCCTCATAACCAACAAAGATTGTTTCTTTTTGTGTGTAAACTTTTACATGAGTTATACAGTAGAGGTCTCATAAAATATTTGTACTTTTTTGATTGACTTATTTCACACACCGTAATGCCCTCCAATTTTTTTTTCCTCTTACTCTCCTGTGCTGAGTTGCTTTTGTTTGTGGATTTTTTTTTTTTTCATTTCTTTCATTTTTGTAGGTTTTTTTTTTTACTGAGACTTTATGTTTTTCCTCTTTATTTTGATAAGTAGGTTTGTTAACTTTCTTTGTGGTTACTGTGAAATTTACCCTTATCTTCCTAAATCTGAACCACTCTATTATTACTTGGTATTGCTTGACTTCCTCTCCATTAGAAGTTTCTATACCTACACTGTTTATTCCCTCCTTTATTGTTCTGATGTTGTTGTCATCTACAGATTAAACTCTATGGCTCCCTTTTGTAATTCTTTTGGTTTTGCATAGCCCTTAAGAGTTCATTTCCTAGGCTGGTATCTGGCTACTACAATCCTGTGTCCTATATTCAGTCTGTGGTCTGATATTGTTCTCAGATGGAAGGACTTCCATAATAAGTCTTGGAAGTTTGGTTTGGTTTTTACATATTCCCTTAATTTCTGTTTATCTGGAAATGTCCTAATTTCACCATCATATTTGAACAACAGTTCTACAGGATATATTTTTTTTGCTAGCAATTTTTTTCTTTCAAGATTGTATATATGTCATCCCATTGCCTTCTTGCCTGCATGGTTTCTGCCGAATAATCTGAGCTTAGTCTTATTGTTTCTCTTCTGTATGTGACTTCTTGTTTCTCATGAGCTGCTCTCAGGATTCTTTGTTTGTCTTTGGTTTTAGCGAGTGTGACTATGATATGCCTTGGTGATTTTCTTTTGGGGTCTCTTATATGGGGTTCGTTGAGCTTCTTGGTTGGTCAGCTTTTCATCTTTCAAGATATCGGGGAAGTTTTCTGTCAGCAATTCTTTAGTGATCCTCTCTGTGTTTTCTGTTTTCTCTCCCTGTTCTGAAACTCCGATCACTCACAGATTTTTGCTTTTGATTGTGTCAAACATAATTCTCAGGGTCTCTTCATTTTTCTTTGTTCTTTTTTCTGAGTTTTCTTTGAACAGAATTGTATCCAAGTGTTGTATTCAATTCCACTCATCCTGTCTTCCACCATTTCAAATCTGCTCCTCAGCCCTTCTATGATACTGTCCTTTTCTAAAGTCTTGTTGTTTATCTTTTGGATTTCTAATTGTTGTTTTTGTATAATTTCTAGTTGTGAATTTATTTTGTCATTTTGTTCCTGCATTATTTTTCTGAATTCCTCCATTTTTGTTGGTCTGTATTTTCCATGAATTTGTCTGCATTTTCCAGGAATTTGTCTGTTTTTTCCTCATTTTTGTCTGATTTTTGCTTCAACTCTTGGATAATTCTGAGTATTAGAGATTTGAATTCCCTATTCAGTAGTTCTAGTGCCTTTTCTTCTATTGGGAAGTCATCTGGTGTTTTATATTGGAAGTCTACTGGAACCATCCAGTTCTGTTTTTCTAAATGTTTTGATATTCTCTGCTGTCTTTGGGGCATTCAGTACTTACATTTCTCATTTATTGATTGTAGATTTGTTTGTTTCATTCTTTTTTAAAAAAAAATTTGGCTATGTCTGAGCAGGGGGACTGTGTTTTCTTTGTTGTTTGCTCACCTGTGGGCATGATACTTTTCACCTCCTTCTCCAATTGGCCAGGTCAGTCACTCACATATGTACAGCAGGGCAGGTCTAGCTGAAGAGGAGATGCTGGGATGGGTTGTTTTGTGGCACTTACTTCTACTACCAGGGCAGGTCAGTAATCAGTGCAGGGCAGGTTCCAGTAGGCCATGCTTATGCTGTTTGGTGGTGTGATCTTAATAAGTGCACAGTGCAGGTAGACAGGATGGAGGGGGGAGATTGTTGTGTGTGGAGCTAAGATGCATCTGGGAGAGAGGAGAGAGGAACAGGACCCAAAAAATTACAAAAAAAAAAAAAAAAAAAAAGAGTGCCAGCGGAGCTAGCCATTGGAGTGGAGAGATGAGAGACTATGAAATAGAGAAAAACAAAAAGAGGAAGAAGAAGAAAAAAATAAATAAAACAATGAATAAATAAAAATTAGAAAGAAAAAAGAACAGCAAAGCTCCCAGGGTTACCATTAGTGGGGCTTCAAGGTCTGGGGAAGTTGTTCTCAGGTTTTGAAGTACAGCCTGGCTAGGAAATGTACAGGTATTCAGTGCCAGGTATCCAGGGGACGGAAAGAGAAGGAAGGTATAGAGAGACGAGAAACTGAGTAATGAAGAAAGTCAAAAGGGAAACAGAAGGAAAAGAAAACAAAATAAATTTAAAAAAAGAACAAGAAAAAACCCCAAAAAAACAGAAAAAAAAAAATGAAAAAAGAAATGCAGTCAGGGATTCCTCTGCACATCTGTGCAAGCTGAAGGGGTAGGTCCCAGGCTGCACAGCACAGCCTGGCCAGAACAGGCTCCCAACTCGAGAAAAGAAAAAGAAAACAAACAGCTGAAAACAAAGAAAGAAAATAAAAGCCTGGGCATCCCACCAGCATGGCAGCATGGACCAGGAAGCAGTTCCAGACTCAGATGGAGATCCGCATCCCCTCAGGAAGAAGCAAAGTTGGGGCACAGAGCCAGGTATTTGAGCAAAAGGAGAAGGAGGTGTTGAGAGGTCAGGAAGAAATCAAAAGAAGAGGAAAAAAGCAATACCAGCTGCAAACAAATGGCACTCAGGGAGTCAACCAGTGTGGGTGGGGAATCTAAGCAGCCGGTGCTTCCTGGCCAAGAGACTGTGGCCGTGGGAAGCAGAAGAGGCTGAGTGGGGGTGAAGAAGGGTGGAAGGTGGTAAAGCGTATATTACAAATTACTGGTTGTTCTCTCCCTTGCTGGAAGCTCCATGAAGTTGCTTTCTCGTACACCCCTATTTGCTGGTCTCTGATAGGAGTCCAAGATGGCTGATCTCTGCTGCAATAGCTGACTGGGGACTTCTCCGTGTATGTCTCCTCTCTCTCTGTTCTCTGTCAGTTTCTTATTCCATTGGTGCTTGGCTGAGTTTTCATCTCTTCATTTGATGTTTAAGATTTCAGGATTGCTGTCATCTCTATTTGGCTTAGTTTTTCAGATCTTTGCTGTGGAGGGATGGTGTAGTATTCTACCTAGAGTGCCATGCTGCTGGAAGTTCTAGGATATATTCTTAAAAGTGGAATTGTGGAATTCCAGAAAAATGGCACTCTGGGCAGAAGCACCACACAGTCCCTCCACAGCAAAGATCTGAAAAACTAAGCCAAACAGAGAAAACAGCAATCCTGAAACCCTAAAACATCAAATGAAGAGATAAAGAACTCAGCCAAGCACCAAATGGAGTGAGAAAACTGACAGAGAATGGAGATCAGGGAGAGATTTATGCAGAGGTCCCCTATCAGCTAATGTAGTGCACATTAGCCATCTTGGACCCCTATCAGACACAAACAAATAAGGGCACATGAGAAAGCAGCTTCATGGAGCTTCCAGAAGGAGAAAGAACAACCGGTAATTTGTGATATACACTTTACCACCCCCCACCCTTCTTCACCACCACTCGGCCTCTTCTGCTTTCCGTGGCCACAGTCTCTCAGCCAGGAAGCACTGGCTGCTTGGATTCCACCCGCCCACACTGGCAGACCCTTGAATGTCATTTGTTGGCTGCTGGAGTTGCTTTCTTCTGCTTCATTTGATTTCTTCCTTACCTCTCACCATCTCCCCCTCCTTTTGCTCAAATACCTGGCTCCAGGCGCCATCTTTGCTTCTTCCTGGAGTGGGGTGCAGGGCTCCATTCAGGTGTGAAGCTGCTTGCTGGTCTGGGCTGCCACACTGGCAGGATCCCAGGGCTTTTGTTTGTTTGTTTGTTTTCTTTTCCTTTTCTCGAGTTGGGATCCCATTCTGGCCAGGCCGTGCTGTGTGGTTTGGGACCTGTCCCCTTGGCTTGCACAGACGAGCGGAGGGATCCCTGAGAGCATTTCTTTTTTCATGTTTTTTTTTTCTGTTTCTTGGGGGGGGACTTTTTCTGTTCTTTTTTTTCAATTTTTTTTTGTTTTCTTTCCCCTCTTTTTCCTTTTTTGTCTTTTGTCATTACTCAGTTCCTCATCTCTCTATACCTTTTTTATCTTCCTATTCCCTGAATATCTGGCTCTGAATACCTCTACACCTTCTAGCCAGGCTGTACTTCAACACCTGGGAACAACTTCCCCAGAATTTGAAGCCACCCAGTGGTATCCCTGGGAGTTTAGCTGTTCTTTTCTCTTTCTAATTTTTATTTATTCATTCTTTTCCTTTCTGTTATTTTCTTCTTCTTCCCCATTATTTTTTCTCCATTTCATAGTCTCTCATCTCTGCATATGAACAGCAGGCTCCATTAGCACTCTTTATTGTTTGCTTGTATGTTTTTGTCTCCTGTTCCTCTCTATTCTCTCCCATACCCATCTTAGCTCCACACATAACAATCTCCCCCCTACACCCTGCCTACCTTCACTGAGCACTTAACATCACACAACCAAGCAGCACAGGCATGGCCTACCGGAACCTGCCCTGCACTGATTACCAACCCATCCTGGTGCTGTATTAAGTGCCACAAACAACCCATCCAAGCAACTCCTCTTCAGCTAGACCTGCCCTGCCATACCATATCTGAGTGACTTACCGTACCCATTGGAGAGGGAGGTGAAAAGTATTGTGCCAACAGACAAGCAAACAACAAAGAACACACAGCCCACCTGCTCAGACATAGGCAAATTAAAAAAGGAAAAGGATGAAACAAACAAATCTACAATCAATAAAAGAGAAAAATAACTACATAATGCCCCAAAGACAGCAGACAATATCAAAACATTTACAACAACAGGACAGAATGGTTCTAGTAGGTGTCCAAAATAAAATACCCAATGACTTTCAATGGATGAAAAGGCACTAGAACTACCGAACAGGGAATTCAAATCTCTAATACTCAGAATTATCCAAGAGTTGAAGCAAAAAGCAGACAAAAATGAGGAAAAAACAGACAAATTCATGGAAAATACAGACAAAAAAATGGAGGAATTCAGGAAAATAATGCAGGAACAAAATGCCAAAATAAATTCACAACTAGAAATTATACAAAAACAACGATTAGAAATCCAAAAGATGAACAACAAGACTTTAGAAAAGGACAGTATCATAGAAGGGCTGAGGAACAGATTTGAAATGGTAGAAGACAGGATGAGTGGAATTGAATACAAACACTTGATACAATTCTGTTCAAAGAAAACTCAGAAAAAAGAACAAAGAAAAATGAAGAGACCCTGAGAATTATGTTTGACACAATCAAAAGCAAAAATCTGTGAGTGATATGAGTTTCAGAACAGGTAGAGAAAACAGAAAACACAGAGAGGATCATTGAAGAATTGCTGACAGAAAACTTCCCCAATATCATGAAAGATGAAAAGCTGGCCATCCAAGAAACTCAAAGAACCCCGTATAGAATAGACCCCAAAAGAAAATCACCAAGTGTCATGGGTTGAATTATGTCCCCCCAAAAATGTGCATATCAGTTTGGCTAGGCCATGATTCCTGGTACTGTGTGATTTTTCTGTATGATGTAAACCTGCCTTTAAGATGTTAATGAGGGAGGATGGGTGGCAGTTTTGTTAGTGAGGCAGGACCTGATCTACAAGACTGGATTGTGTCCTGAGGCAAGCTCTTGAGATATAAAAAACAGAAGTGAGCAGTGGGACGGGGGACCACATACCATCAAGAAAACAGTGCCGGGAGCAGAGAATGTCTTTTGGACTGGGGTCTCTGCGCAGAGAAGCTCCTAGTCCAGGGGAACATTGACAAGAAGGCCGACAGAGAGAAAAAGCCTTCCCCTGGAGCTGACGCCCTGAATTTGGACTTTTAGCCTACTTTGACTGTGAGGAAATAAACCTCTCTTCATTAAAACCATCCACTTGTGGTATTTCTGTTACGGCAGCACTAGATGACTAAGACACCAAGGCATAACATAATCACACTTGCCAAACCAAAGACAAGCAAAGACTCCTGATGGCAGCTCATGAAAAACAAGAAGTCACATACAGAGGAGAAACAATAAGACTAAGCTCAGTTTATCTAGCAGAAACCATGCAGGCAAGAAGGCAATGGGATGACATATATAAAACCTTGAAAGGAAAAAATTGCCAGCCAAGAATACTATATCCTCCAAAACTCTTGTTTAAATACGATGGTGAAAGTAGGACATTTCCAGATAAACAGAAATTAAGGGAATATGTAAAAACCAAACCAAACTTACAACAGTTATTAAAGGAACTTCTTTGATTTGAAGAGAAACAACTTCAGCTCACAGGCTGATTCTAGGACACATGATCTTACCAGCCAGATACCACTCTAAGAAATGAACTCTCAAGGACTATCCAAAACCAAAAGAAACACAACAGGGAATCAGAGCAGTAAATCCGTAAATGACAATAACTTCAGAACAATAAAAGAGGTAATAAACAGTGTAGGTATAGAACCTTCTAACAGAGAAGAAGGCAAGGTGATACCAAGTGAAAATAGACAGCTTCAAACTTAGAAAGATACAAGTAAAATTCACAAT
This sequence comes from Dugong dugon, assembly GCA_030035585.1. Lineage (NCBI taxonomy): Eukaryota > Metazoa > Chordata > Mammalia > Sirenia > Dugongidae > Dugong > Dugong dugon. The sequence continues at coordinate 46,588,419 of CM057480.1, read as the reverse complement.
AACCACAAACAAAGTTAACAAACATACTCACAAAAATAAAGAGGAAAAACATAAAGTCTCAGTAAAAACAAAACCTAAAAAGCAAAAGAAATGAAAAAAAAATCTACAAACAAAAATAATTCAGCACAGGAGAGTAAGAAGAACATAGAAAATGTCAGCACCACAAAAAAAAGCACTACAAAATTACAGCAACAAACTCACATCTATCAATAGTTACACTGAATGTAAATGGACTCAATGCACCCATAAAGAGCCAGAGATATACAGAATGGATAAAAAAACAGGCTCCATCAATATGCTGTCTACAAGAGACAAACGTTAGAAACAAAGACGTGAATTTATTAAAATACAAAGGTTGGGAAAAAATATTTCAAGCCAACAACTACCAAAAAAGAGCTGGAGTGGCAATACTAATCTCTCTTAAAATAGTCTTTAAACCAAAATCTACCATAAAAGACAAAGATGGACAGTATGTAATGATTAAGGGGATGATCCATCATGAAGACATAACAATAAGAAACATCTATGCACCCAATGACAGGGCTCCAACATACATGAAACAAACTCTAACAACACTGAAAACAGAAACTGACAGTGCCACTATGATAGTAGGAGAATTCAACACACAACTGTCAGTAAAGGACAGAACATCTAAAAAGAAACTCACCAAAATACAGAAGACCTACAGGACACCATCAGCCAAAATGAACTCATAGACATATATAGAACACCACACCCAACAGCTACAAAGTACACATTCCTTTCCAATGCACATGGGACGTTCTCCAGAACAGACCACATCTTAGGCTACAGAGCAATCCTCAACAAGATCCAAAATAGTGAGATAATTCAAAGTATCTTCTCTGACCACAATGCCATCAAGATAGAAATTAACAACAGAAAGACCAAGGAAAAAAATGAATTTCATGGAAACCGAATAATACCCTGCTTACACATCACTAGGTAATAGACGAAATCATAGATGGAATCAAAAGATTCATAGAATCAAATGAAAATGAAAACACATCATACCAAAACCTTTAGGACACAGAAAAGGCAGTCCTCAGAGGACAATTTATAGCAATAGATGCACACATCAAAAAAGAAGACAGGGACAAAACCAAAACATTAACTACACAACTCAAACAAATAGAAAGAGAACAGAAAAAAAGCCCACAGCCACCAGAAGAAAGGAAATAATAAAAATCAGAGCAGAAATAAATGAAATAGACAACACAAAAACAATAGAAAGAATCAGCAAATCCAAAAGTTGGTTCTTTGAAAGAATCAGCAAAATCGACAAACCACTGTCCAGACTGACAAAAGAAAAACAGGAGAGGACACAAATAACCCAAATAAGAAATGAAATGGGGGACATTACAATAGACCCAAATGAAATAAAAAGGAGTATAACAGAATATTATGAAAAACTATACTCCAACAAATTTGAAAACCTAGAGGAAATGAATAGATTTCTAGAAACACGCTATCTACCCAAACTACAACAAAGTGATGTTGAAAATCTGAACAGACCCATAACAAGAGAAGAGATTGAAAAGGTAATAAAAAAAACTCTCAACCAAAAAAAAGCCCTGGCCCAGATGGCTTCAATGGAGTATTCTACAAAACATTCACAGAAGAGCTTGTACCAGTACTACTCAAGCAATTTCATATCATAGAAGAGGAAGTAACACTTCCAAATTTTTTCTATGAAGCCAGGCTAACGTCGATACCCAAACCAGGGAAAGATGCCACAAAAAAAAAAAAAAAAAAAAAAAAAAATTACAGACCAATATCTCTCATGAATATAGATGCAAAAATTCTCAACAAAATTCTAGCCAATAGAATTCAGCATCACATCAAAAAAATAATACACCATGACCAAGTAGGATTCATACCAGGTATGTAAGAATGGTTCAACATTAGAAAATCAATTGATGTAATGCACCACATAAATAAAATGAAAGAAAAGAACCACATGATCATCTCAATTGACACAGAAAATGCATTCGACCAAGTCCAACACCCATTCGTGATAAAAACTCTCAATAAAATAGGTATAGAAGGGAAATTTCTCAACATAATAAAGGGCATCCATGTAAAACCAGCATCATTCTTAACGGAGAGAGGCTGAAAACATTCCCCTTGAGAATAGGAACAAGACAAGGATGGCTTTTATCACCACTCCTATTTAACATGGTGCTGGAAGTTCTAGCTAGAGCAATAAGGCAAGAGAAAGAAATAAAGGGCATCGAAATTGGTAATGAAGAAGTTAAACTATCCCTGTTTGCAGATGATATGATACTATACATAGAAAACCCTAAAGGCTCCACGAGAAATCTACTGGAACTATGACAAAGATTCAACAGAGTAGCAGGATACAAGATAAACATTCAAAAGTCAGTTTGATTCCTATACACCAATAAAGAGAATGACGAAAAGGAAATCAGGAAAACAATACCATTTATAATAGCCCCTAAAAAAATAGAATACTTAAAAATAAATCTAACCAGGGATGTAAATGACCTGTACAAAGAAAACTACAAAACATTAGTGCAAGAAACACAAAGGGATCTACATAAATGGAAAAACATCCCATGCTCATTGATAGGTAGACTCAACACTGTGAAAATGACAATTCTACCCAGAGCAATTTACAAATACAACACATTCCCAATCCAAATACCAACAACATTTTACAAATAGATAGAAAAACTAATTATTAACTTTATATGGAAAGGGAAGAAGCCCCGAATAAGTAAAGCACTACTGAAGAAGAAGAATAAAGTTGGAGGACTCACACTACCTGACCTCACAACCTACTTTACAGCTAAAGTAGTCAAAACAGCCTGGTACTGGTACAACAACAGATACATTGACCAATGGAATAGAGTTGAGAACCCAGATGTAAATCCATCCACCTACAGTCACCTGATCTTCGATAAGGGCCCAAAGTCCATCAAACAGGGAAAAGACATTCTTTTTAACAAATGTTGCTGGCAAAACTGGATGTCCATCTGCAAAAAAGTGAAACAGGACCCATTCCTCACACAATATACAAAAACTACTTCAAAATGGATCAAAGACCTAAATATAAAGCCAAAAACTATGAAGTTCATAGAAGAAAAAATAGGACCAGCGCTAAACACCCTAATACATGGCATTAATCAGATACAAACCATAACCATCAACACTCAGACCCCAGAAGATAAGCTAGATAAGTGGGATCTTATAAAAATCAAACAACTATGCTCTTCAAAAGACTTCACCAAAAGAGTAAAAAGAGAACCTACAGACTGGGAAAAAATTTTTGGACAGTACAAGTCAGACAAAGGTCTAATCTCTACAATCTGCAAGATAATCCAACACCTCTACAACAAAAAGACAAATAATCCTATTAAAAAATGGACAAACGAAATGAACAGACACTTCACCAAAGAAGATATTCAAGCGGCCAACAGACACATGAGGAAATGCTTGGGATCACTAGCCATTAGAGAAATGCAAATTAAAACCACAATGAGATACCATCTCACCCTAGCATTATTGGCACGAATCAGAAACACTGGCAATAGCAAATGTTGGAGGGGCTGCAGGGAGATCGGAACTCTTATCCACTGCTGGTGGGAATGCAAAATGATACAGCTGTTCTGGAAAATGACATGGAGCTTCCTTAGAAATCTAGAAATAGAAGTACCATATGATCCAGCAATCCCACTCCTAGGAATATATCCTAGAGAAATAAGAGTTGTCACTCAAATAGACATATGCACACCTATGTTCATGGCGGCATTGTTCACAATAGCAAAAAGATGGAAATAACCTAGATGCCCATCAACGGATGAACGGATAAACAAACCATGGTACATACACACAATGGAGTACTATGCAAGGAGAAAGAACAATGATGAATCTGTGAAGCATCTCATAACATGGATGAAACTGGAGGACATTATGCTGAGTGAAATAAGTCAATCACAAAAGGACAAATATTGTATGAGACCTCTATTGTAAAAATCCATGAAAACGTTTACACGCAAAAAGTAACAATCTTTGTTGATTACCAGGGATGGAAGGTGTCGGGGGGTGGGGGGAATACTAAATAGGCAATAGATAAGTGGTATCTTGGGTGAAGGGTGAGACAGTACACAATACTGGGGAAACCAGCACAACTTGTACAAAGAAAGGTCATGGAAGCTCCATAGACACATCCAAACTCCCTGAGGGACTGAACTGCTGGGCGGAGGGCTGTGGGGACCATGGTCTAGGGGAACATCTAGCTCATTTGGCATATAAAGACAATGTTCTACATTCTACCTTGGTGGGTACCCTCTGGGGTCTTAAAAGCGTGTGAGCAGCCATCTAAGATACTCTACTGGTCTCATCCCTTCGGGAGCAAGGGAGAATGAAGAAAACAGGATACAAGAAAAAGATTAGTCCAAAGGACTAATGGACCACAGCTGCCAAGGCCTTCACCAGACAGTCCAATACAGCTAGATGGTGCCTGGCTACCACCACTGACTGCTCTGACCGGGATCACAACCCAGGGTTCTGAACAGAGCTGGAGAAGGATGTAGAATAAAATTGTAACACACACAAAAAAGACCAGATTTACTGACCTAAAGGAGACTGGAGAAACCCCAAGAGTATGGCCCCCAGACACCCTTTTAGCTCAGTGGTGAAGTCACTTCCAAGGTTCACCATTTAGCCGGCGATTGGACAGCCCCATTAAAAAAAAAAAAAAAAAAAAAACAGGACTAATGAGGCACAGCAGTCCAGGGACAAGGGCTAGAAGGCAGAAGCGGACAGGAAAGCTGATGATAGAGAACACAAGGTTGAGTAAGGACAGTGTTGATGTGTGGTGAGTTTGTTAACCATTGTCATAGGGCAACATGTGTACTGTTTAATGAGAAATTATTTTGTTCCATAAAGCTTTATCTAAATTGAGAATAGCAGCACATTTGGAAGAATGTAGTCGAAGTCACTGAACTGTGCAGGTAGAAATTTTTGAAATGGTTTATCTTTGGCTATATTTTCACCAAAAAAAAAAAAAAAAGAAGCAGCTCAGGAAGGGAGAGGGTTGACATGTCATGGGGTTGTTAACCAATGTCATAAAACAATATGTGTACTACTGTTTAATTAGAAACTATTCTGTAAACCTTCACCTGAAGTATAGTAAAAAAAAAAAAAAAAAAAGAAAGAAAGTAAAAGTTGAATTGCTGGATCTGTGGTATTTCTATTTCTAGCTTTTTAAGGAGGCACCATATAGTTTTACATTGTGGTTGTACCATTTTACATTCCTACCAGATTTTCATAAGTGTTCCAATTTCCCAGCAACCTCTCCAACATTTGTTATTTTCTGTTTTTTTTTTTTTTTGATTAATACCAGTTGTGTTGGGGTATCATGGTACCTCATTGTAGTTTTGATTTTCATTTCTCTAATGGCTAATGATTGTGACCATTTCCTCATGTATCTATTAGCTCCTTGAATGTCTTTTTTGGTGAAGTGTCTGTTCATGTTCTTTGCTCATTTTTTAATTGGATTATTTGTGTTTTGTTTAATTGAGGTGTTGAAATATTCTATAGATTTTAGAGATTAGACCCTTGTCAGATATGTCATAGCCAATTTTTTCCCCCTATCTGTATGTTCTCTTTTCACTCTTTTGGTGAAATCTCTTCATGAGCATAAGTGTTTAATTTTTAGGGGCTCCCAGTTATCTGGTTTGTCTTCTGATGTTTGTGCATTGTTGATTATGGTTTGTATTCTCTTTTGCCATGTGTTATGGCCCCTAGTGTTATCCCTATTTTTTCTTCCATGATCTTAATTGTTTTAGGTTTTGTATTTAGTTCTTTAATCCATTTTGAGATTTTGTGTATGGCATGAGGTATGCGTCCTGTTTCTTTCTTTTTTTTTTTTTTTACAAATGGACATCCAATGATGCCAGCACTACGTGATGAAAAGAATGTCTTTTCCCCATTTAATGGACTTTGATCCTCTGTCAAAGATCAGCTGACCACAGATGGATGGATTTACATCTAAATTCTCGATTTTGTTCCATTGGTCTACGTGTCTCTTTTTGTAAGAGTACCAGCCTGTTTTGACTACCATGGCTGTATAGCAGCTTCTGAGATCAGGTAGCTTGTTCTTTTTCTTCAGCAATCCTTTGCTTCTCCAGGGCCTCTTTCTTTTCTATATAAAGTTGGTGATTAGTTTTTCCATCTTGTTGAAGAATGCTGTTGGTATTTGGATAGGGATTGCATTATATTTGTAGATCGCTTTGGGTAGAAATGATATTCTCACAAAGTTGAGTCTTCATATCCATGAGCAGGGTATGTTTTTCCATTTATGTGGGTTTTGTTTGGTTTCTTGCAGTAGGGTTTTGTAGTTTTCTTTGTATAGGTTTTTTACTTTTCTGGTTAGGTTTATTCCTGAGTAATTTTATCTTTTTAAGGGCTATTATTATCTTTTTAGGGGCTATTATAAATTGAATTCTTTTTCTGATTTCCTTTTCAAAGTTCTCTTTGTTGGTGTATAGGAATCCAACAGAATTTTTTATGTTGATCTTATACCCTGCTACTCTGCTGAATCTTTCTATTAGTTCCAGTATTTCTCTTGTGGAATCTGTGGGCTTCTCTATGTATAAGATCTTATCATCTGTGAATAGGGATAGTCTTACTTCTTCCTTTCCATTTGGATGCCTTTTATTTATTTTTATTGCTTTATTGCCCTTTCTAGGTCTTCCAGCTCTGGTGGTGCAGTGGTTTAGAGCTCGGCTGCTATCCAAAAGGTTGACAGTTAAAATCCACTGGCTGCTCCTTGAAAACCCTAAGGGGCAGTTTTACTCTGCCCTGTAGATTCACTGTGAGTCAGAATCGACTTGACAGCAATTGGTTTTTACGTCTTCCAGCACAATGTTAAGTAGGAGTGGTGATAAAAGGCATCCTTGTCTTGTCCCCATTCTCGGGGGAAATGCTTTCAGTCTCTCTCTCTGTTGAGAATGATGTTGCCTGTTGGTGTTGGGTAGATGCCCTTTATTATGTTCAGGAATTTCCCTTCCATTCCCATTTTATTGGGAGTTTTTATCAGGAATGGGTGTTGGACTTTATCAAACGCCTTTTCTGTGTGGTTTGAGATGATCATTTTTTTTTTTTTAATTTATGTGGTGGATAACTTTGTCAATTTTCTAATGTTGAACCATCCTTACATAACTGGTATGAATCCCACTTGGCTGTTGTGTATTATTTTTTTGATACGATGCTGAATTCTACTGGCTAGAATTTTGGTGAGAATTTTTGCATCTATGTCTGCTATTTTCTTTTTTTGGGGGGGTGTCTTTGCGTCGCTTTGGTATCAGGGTTATGCTAGCTTCATAGAAAGAATTTGGGAGTATATCTTCATTTTTTATGCTCTGAATTAGTTTTAGTAGTACTGTAGTGAGTTCTTCTCTGAATGTTTGTTAGAATTCTCCAGTGAAGCTATTTGGGCAAGGGCTTTTTTTCTGTTGAGAGTTTTTTTTTTTTTTTTTTTTAAATTACTTCTCAATCACTTTTCTTGTTATGAATCTGTTCAGATTTTCTATTTCAGTTTTGTGTTAGTTTATGTAGTTAGCGTGTTTCTAGAAATTTGTCTATTTTCTCTAGGTTTCAAATTTGTTGGAGTACAGTTTTTCATAATATTCTGTTATGATCCTTTTTATATCATTTGGGTCTATTGTAATGTCTCCCATCTCATTTCTTATTTGGTTATTTGCTTCCTTGGCTGTTTTTCTTCTGTCAGTTTGGCCAGTGATTTGTCAATTTTGTTGATGTTTTCAAAGAACCAACTTTTGGTCTTGTTAATTTTTTTTTTTTCTGCTCTCTATTTCATTTGTTTCTGCTGTAATCTTTATTATTTCCTTTGTTCTGGTGGCTATTGGATCCTTTTGCTGTTCTCTTTCTATTTATTTGAGTGTTAGGGCTAACATTTTGATTTTGGCCCATTCTTTTTTGATGTGTGTGTTTATTGCTATAAATTGACCTCTGAGCACTGCCTTTGCTTTGTTCCAAAAGTTTTGGTATGGTATATTTTCATTTTCATTTGATTCTAAGAATTTTTTGATTCCTTCTATTACCCAGTTGTTTTTAAGTAAGGTGTTATTCAGTTTCCATATATTTGATTTTTTTCCCTTGCTCTTCCTGTTACTGATTTCTACTTTCATGGTGTTGTGATCAGAGAGAATGCTTCATATTATCTAGATGTTTTGGATTTTACTGAGGGTTGCTTTGTGTCCTAAAATGTAGGCTATTCTGGAGAATGTTCCAGTGCATTGGAAAATAATGTATACTTTGCTGCTGTTGAGTGGAGTGTGCTATATATGTCTACAAGGTCAAGTTGGTTAATTATGGCCTTTAGAGCTTCTGTAACTTTGTTGATTTTCTTTCTGTATGCTCTATTTTTACCTTGAGTGGAGTGTTGAAGTCTCCTGCTATTATTGTGAAACTGTCTATTTATCTTTTCTGTACTGTTAGTGTTTTTTTATGTATTTTGGAGGCCTGTCGTTGGATGTGCGGATATTTATTGAGGTTATATCTTCTTGGCAGATTGTCCTTTTAATCATTATATACTATTTTTCCTTGTCTTTTATGGTCGATTTTCACTTAAAGTCTATTTTATCTGAGATTAGTATTGCCACTCTTGCCCCTTTTTAGTTACTGTTTGCTTGATATATTTTTTCCATCATTTGATATTTAATATATCATTGTATCTAACTTGTGTCTCTAGTAGAAAGCATATTGATAAGTTATGCTTTTTTTTTCCCATTCTGTCACTCTTTGTCTCTTTACTGATTCATTTAAGCCATTACACTCAGTGTAGTTTCAATAGATATGAGTTTATTGCTGTTATATTTTTGTCCTTTTTTTGTGTGCATGGTGCTGATGTTTTATTTGTTCCTTTTTCTTTCTTGTGCTGAATTCCTTTTGTTCGTTGATTTCTTTTTCTTTTCTTTTGTTTTTATAGGTTTTGTATTTACTGAGACTTTATGTTTTTCTACTTTTTTATTCTGATGAATAGGTTTTTTAACCTTTTATGCAGTTATCTTGAAATTTACCCTTATCTTCATAAGTTTGAACCAGTTTTTAATACTTGATATCACCTTGACTCCCTCTGTATTTGAAAGTTCTATCTTATACCATTTATTACCCCTTTTACTGTATTGACATTATGATCATTTACACATTGTTGTTTCTGCTTACCTGTTTTCAGTCTTTTAGGTTTGTTTTATTATTCAGAGTTCTTTACCCAGGTTGGTATCTGGCTGAAGCTGTCCTGTGTCCTAGACTCCGGTAGTTGTTGGATATTGTTGGTTCTCTAACCATAGGACTCTCTTTAGTATTTCCTGTAAGTTTGGTTTGGTTTTATGAATTTCTTTAATTTCTGTTTTTCTGGAAATGTCTTAATTTCACCATTGTATTTGAGAGAGACTTTTGCATGATTTATTGTTCCTTTTGGCAGTTATTTTCTTTCAAGTTTTTCTGTAACTCATCCCATTGCCTTTTTGCCTGCACCATTTCTGCTGAGTAATCAGAATTTAGTCTTATTGTTTTCTCTTTTTAAGTGACTTTTCTTTTTTTTTTTTGAGCTGCTCTCAGAATTCTTTCTTTGCTTTTGGTTTTGAAAAGTGTAATTATGATGTGTCTTGGTGACACATCTTTTGGGTATCCTATATGGGGTTTGCTGAGCTTCTTGAATGGTCAACTTTTCATCTTTCATGATATTCAGGAAGTTTTCTGCTGTCAGATCTTTAGAAATCTTCTCTGTGTTTTCCATTTTCTCACCCCATTCTGGAACTCTGACCACATGCATTTTTTTGCTCTTGATTTTGTCCCACATAATTCTTAGGTTTTCTTCATTATTTTCTCTGATGTTTCCTCAAACACATTGGTGTCCTTGGAGTTGTCTTCAATCTTGCTGATTCTGTCTTCCATTATTTACAATTTGTTTCTAAAACCTTATATTGAGTTGTCCTTTTCAGAAATTTTACTCTTTATCTTTAAGGTTTCTAGTTGCTGTTTTTCTATGATTTCTAATTGTTTATTTATTTTGACATTTTGTTCTCATATATTTTCCTGAATTCTTCTATTGCTTTGCTGGTGTTTTCCTTGATTTTGTCTGTTTTCTTTAGTTTTGTCTGTGTGTTCCATTATTTTTGTCTTTTTTTTCCCTTGGTTTTGTCTGTGCTTTTCTTGATCTCTTTCCTAATCTCTTGAAGAGCCCTAAACATTAGTTTTTTGAATTCCCTATCAAGTAGTTCCACTGCCTTTTATTCTACTGGAAGTTTATTGGATTCTTATTTTGGTCAGTTGCTGGAGGCATCTTGTCTTGCTATTTTATATGTTTTGATATTGTCAGCTGTCTCCAAAACATTAAGGTATTATTTTATTTATTTATTGTATGTTTATTTTGTCCTGCTTTTTTGTTTTCCTTTGATATGTCAGGGTGGGAAGCCCAGACATGCTTTGCTTTTACTCATCTGTGGGCACAATAGCTCTCACCACCTTGTCTGGGTGGGCAGGGCAGCAGTACACAGGGTGAGCCCACTTTGCTGTACACTGCTTTGGTGATATGGCTGAGGGCAGACACAGTGAGTGCTGTCTGCCTCCTGATGTTTGTCCAATGATATGGGAGCCTTCACTGCCCAGCCCCACATAGGCAGGGGTGTTGGAAGGGGTGTGGTATGTGCTTGATTCCCACCGTTTAGCAGCTGGTCAAGTGGTGGAAGGGGATGGGCAGTGTGGGCCTGAATGCTGGTGATGCTCTAGCCACAGCAGCACAGTGGGGGCCAGAGGGAAAGGGGAACGGCATATGGAGCTATGTGTGTGTGGGGGGAGAATAGAGGAATAGATAGAGAAAGAAAAGAGAGAGAAAGAAAAAAGAATGGTTAGCCTGTGAGTGGGAGTGGGGCAGACTTAGGGCTGACAGGAAGGAGGAGGAGGTGGTGTGTGGGACTAACTGCAAGGTAGAGAGCAAAGAAAGAAAGAAAGAAAAAAATATATATATATATACTGTATGGTGGGGAGGTAGAGGCCGGCGTGTGTGTTTTGGCAGAGACAGAGCAGCAGGGGGTCAGTGTGTCAGTGGTACTTATCTGCCGTGGCATGACAGGAGCCACTGGGTAAGGGGGCTAGGTGGTGTACGGGTCTAGGTGGGAGGGAGAAAGAAAAATAAGGAAGGAAAAAAGAAAAAAACATACAGCAGAACTGAGGCCTGTGAGTGTGGGTGGGGCTGACCCAGAGGCTGTTGTTAAAGAAGGGGAGATGATGTACTTGGCTAGGGGGTAGAGAGAAAGAAAGAAAGAAAAGAAAGAAACAAAAAACAGTGTCACTGCAGGTCTGGCAGGAAGGAGCAGAGACGGTGTACAGGGATAGGTGGGAAGGAGAAAGAAAAGGAAGAAAGATTAAAAAAAGAATAAAATAAAATTAAAAAATAAAAATAAATAAAAAATTTGGCTACACAGTGGGAGTTGGCAAGCTGAAGTGGGGCAGACCCAAGGGCTAGTGGGAAGGGACGGGAGTTGACATATGGGGCTAGGTGGGAGGGAGAAAGAAAAGAAAGAATGAAAAAGAAAATAAAAAAATAGCAGCATGGCTGGAGCTTGCAGGTGGGAGCATAAGTATCTGGGGTATCAGCAGGCTAGTGGATCTCAAGCTGCGGCCATTCAGTGTGGCCTGATGGGAAGGAGTGGAGGTGGTGTATGTGGCTAGATGGGAGGTAGAAAGCAAAGGAAGAAAGGGGAAAAAAGAAAGAAAGAAATAACAGCATGGCTGGAGCCAGCTCATGGGAGTAGGGCATACCCAGGGAAGAGGTGGGTTGGTGGCTCTCTAGTCACAGCAGCATTGTGGGATCTGGCAGGAGGAGGGTGAGGTGGCATAAGGAGAGCAAGAAGGAAAAGAAAGAAAGACAAAATAAAATAAATAAATAATAATAATTTAAAAAACTGGTGGTGCGGTGGGGCTAGCTAGTGTGGATGGGGTGGATCTAAGAGCCAGTTGGAAGGGAGGGGAGGTGATGTATAGGGTTAGGTGGGGAGGAGAAAGAAAAGAAATAAAAGAAAGGAAAAAAAGCAATAAAAAGTGGCAGTGTGGCAGAAGCCAGGGGGTGGGGGTGAGGTGGACCTAGGGTGGTGGTGAGCCAGTGGCTCTCTAGCAGAGACGGCATGACCTGGCCTAGCAGAAGGGCGTAGAGGTGGCATATGGGACTAGGTGCGGGTGGGGGACAAAGAAAATGAAGAAGAGAGAAATAGAAAAATAAAAATAAAAATGGTTTGGCAGAAGCTGGCAGGTGGGTGTGGAGTAGACCCAGGGTAGCCACTGGGTCTACAGCCACGGTGGTGCTGCGTGTCCAGGAGAGGAGGGGGTAGACATGGCTTACAGAGCTAGGTGGGAAGGAGAAAGAAAAAGAAGGGGGAAAAAAAAGTATGGTGGAGTCTGGCGGATAGGGGCAGAGCAGACAATGGGTGACAGTGGGCCGGTGGCTCTCTAGCCAAGGTGACACTGCATGGTCCATCGGGGAAGTATGGAGGTAGCATACTGGGCAGAAGGGTGAGAGGTGGGAAAACCTGTTTCTCTGGTTAACGGGTGCTCTGTCTCCTGCTGGGAGCTCTGTGAGGTTGCATTCCTGTACTCCCTGTCTGGTGTTGTTGCTGGCTGTGTTCCCAGATGGCCATGCTGTGTTATGTTAGTTAGCAGGAGTCTTCCATTCCATGTCTCCTAGTTTTCTGTTTTCCTTCAGTTTCTTCTTCCATTTAGTGTTTGATTTAGTTCTTTATCCCTTCATTTGATGCTTAGGGTTCCAGATAGACGTTTGAATCTGTTTTACTTAGTTTTTCGGGCCTTTGCTATAGAAAGACACCATGATGCATCTGTCTAAGATGCCATGTTGGCTCTGCCTCTCACTTAATCTTTTGATATGAGAATTTCTTTCTTTTCTGCCAGCTCATTAACGTGTTCAAAATAGATACATAATAAATTTTATTGTATATTTTGGTTAATGTCAGTGGGACAATCGATAGACTTAGCCGACTATATTGTGAAAACTGATTTAGAGCAAGTTGAGAATGAGAAATACATTCTATTAGTATTTTTATGAACATTTTCCTTAGGGACTATCATTGTAGCCTAGTTTTATCTTGTGTAAGGAATGATTACTATTCTTGTATTTTTATTCTTGGCATCTATTAAGCTTACCAAAAACTCAAGAAAAATTATGAATAAGAATTAGAAACATGAAGATGATGATTGCAATGATGATAAAAGAATGAAATTATTGTAAACCTTTCATTAATAGCTTGTAATAGCTTTAAGTAATACATAATATGTTTTGTAGCCACTGTAATAAATACATGTATTTTCACTAATTTTTAAGATATGTGAACTATTTACACTATATTTTATTGTGATAGTGTTAACTAGGCCAGTTAATCAAACACTAATCTAGATATTGCTGTGAAGATATTCTCTATTTGTAGTTAACTTGTGTAATTAGCTGGCTTTAAGTACAGGAGATTACCCTCAATAATGTGAGTAGACCTTATTCAATCAGTTGGAAAGCTTTAAGGGCAAAATCTGAGGTGTTTTGGAGAAGAAAGAATTCTGCCTAAAGAATGCAGTGTCAATTCCTGCCTACATTCCAGCCTGTTAGCCTGCCCTACAGATTTTAGACTTGTCAGCTTCAACAATCATACGAACCAATTTCTTAAAGTGATCGCTGTCTCTCATCTGTCTACCCTTTATTGCTTCTGTTTCTTTGGAAACCCTGACTGATGATACTGAGAGTGGTTCTAGAGCAGCAGAATCTTAAGGATGAGTTTTTTAAATTGATTTTGGAGTTTCTGAAATTAGGTTGCTAATCTGATTAGATTCAAAGGCTTAGTGCCTTTAAATAGTGACTCTCTTTCCAGTGCTAAAGAGGGAACTGGTAGTCTGTTAGGAGCCCTGGTGGCACAGTGGTTAAAGGGCTCAGCTGTTAACCAAAAGGTCGGCAGTTTGGACCCAGCAGCCACTCCATGGGAGAAAGATGTGGCAGTTTGCTTCTGTAAAGATTTATAGCCTTGGAAACCCTATGGGTCATGATGAGTAGGAATTGACTTGACAGCAGTGGGTATGGTTTGATTTGGTAGTCTGTTGCATGATGTGGCAATAGATACACACAAAATATCACTATTTGACACTTCTAATCAAATACTAATAAAAGATAAGGTTACAGATGTCCACCTATTTTATACACCTTAGAACATTTTAATCAAATTAAAGAGTATAATGAGAATGACTCTTTACTTCTAACTGCACTGGAAAATGTAGGGGAATAAAAGAATGAGATCGGGGTTCAATTTTCAAATTCCAGCTCCACATGAATGACTTGAATATTTCCAAGTGCTGCCTGAAAGAAAGTCTTATCTTATGTACCTGCAGAGCTGATATAGCTGAGTTTCATTTAATGAGTGGCTGAATTAGTGTAAATTGAATTCCCAACATCACAGCGTGATTGCTGTTAAAGTGAGGGTATTAAATGGGAATGAATGGGGTCCTGAACAATGAAATGGGGACATACGGGCCAATTTTGATAAAACTGGTATCATTGAACTCCTAAAATCTTCTGAGTCTTCTTTGCCAGTAGAAATAACCCTCCCACCCCTATCTGAGGAGGTTAAAATTGATTTGCCTTAAGAAGCTATAATGGCTCCCTCTTAGTTGTGTTGCAAGACACTGATTCTCCTCAGTACCTGTCCCACGACTCCTCTTTGTTTCTTACACCTGTAACTAAGGTTGAGTTGCAGAAGGCCCTGAAAAGTGATGCGCAGAGCATGTGATACATGAGAAGGTGTCTCACATTCTAAAAGAACTGCATGCTTTCTAAATTTATACAGACAAGAGTCTGGGGAATGTATGGCAATGGATATTAAGGATGTGGGATAATAGTAAATAGAAAATAAAATTTGTTCGTATTGAATTTATTGATATAGACTCACCAAGCAGAGATTTATTCAATGTTGTAACTCAAGGGGATAGAAAGGGCTCTAACAGTTTGTTTGGTTGGCTGAAATATCGAACAAAAATTAGAGATTAAGTATGGTTTAAGGAGATGTGTATAGGTGCCAAGCTGACAAGAGGTGGACTGTTATGGTATGTTTTATGCATCAGCTTGGTTAGGCCACTTGTTTTATCAAACACTAATCTAGGTGTTGTGAAGGCTTTTTGTAGATATTGTTAACATCTACAATTAGTTGACATTAAGTAAAGGAAATGATCTTCAATAATGTGGGTGGAACTTATCCAGTAATTTGCAATGCCTTACAAGCAAAAACTGGTTTCTTGGAGAATAATAATAATAATCAAAATTCTGCTTCAAGAATTCAATATAAAATTTGATAAGAAATTGACTCACATGAAATACAAACACACACACAAACACCTTATTGGTTTTGTTTTGTTTTTCTCCTCTTGAGAACCTTAACTGGTATAGATAATTTGACTTGTAATTTCAATCTTGTTTTAGGACAATATAAAATAAAATTGTAAACTTTTCTAGTATTTGGGAAAAAGTGAAGCTCTTTGCACTTAGGTTGTGATTTACTACATGTACAAAAAACATTTAGAAAGGTATCATTAACTTAACATTTAAAGAAATATTAATCAGTAGAATTATAAGATTAGTACATGGAGCACTAAAGAATGCACAAATAATCATGAGCATCACTTTCTTTATGTTAAAACCTTTACATTTAAAAAAAAAAAACAAAAACTATGCGACTGAGTAAGATCAAGCCCTTTTGCATACCCCCCCAGAAAATGATCGTTAGTCTTAGCAATTTCTGAAATCCTTGCAAGGTCAAGTTTGTGTGTATGTGGGGATGGTAGGTGTGCAAGGGATAGTTGAGGGTGAGTGAGTGAGGATTCAGGAGAACTAAATTTATAAAGATAATCCCTGAGAGTGTTTAAAAGTTTAAAATTGAGTAACTGTTCAATATTGTTTTTTTGTAAGAAATTTTTTTTGCTTTTTTTGTTGTTGTTCATATGAACACCTATCTAATAAAAAATTCTAGGAGCTTCAGATACACTTTGAAAAAATGCAGCTCCTCATTTTAAATTGTAGTCTAGTCTGTGAGGAAGTTCTTTCAATTCCTGTGGTGAACCCTGGTGGCTGTGAGGTACCTCCTGCAAGGATGATTAAAAGATTACTCATCCCTTTAGGAGGTCCCCCATAGTTCAGAATCACACCTTTTACTGTTCACAGAAGTTGCTATAATAAATGTGAATTACTTGGACTTCATTCTTCATAATGCAGACATAGCCACAATGTTTCATCAGACATTACTACTAAGTAACACTATAAACTTAAAATAGCATCTAGAGAATTCAGGCAAATGCAGGCAAGCTGATTTTAGGGATATAGTCCAGTTACTAAAACTTTTTAAATGTCTAGTTACTGCCTTAGTTATCTAGTGCTGCTATAACAGAAATACTACAGTGGATGGCTTCAACAAACAGAAATTTATTCTCTCACAGTCTCGGAGGCTGTAAGTCCAAACTCAGGATGTCAGCTCCAGGGGAAGGCTTTCTCTGTCGGCTCTGGAGGAAGATCCTTGTCAGCAATCCTCCCCTGGACTAGGAGCTTCTCTGCACAGGAACCCTGGGTCCAAAGGACAGGCTCTGCTCCTGGCACTGCTTTCATGGTGATATGAGGTCCCCCACTCTCTGCTCACTTCCCTTTCCTTTTATCTCTTGTAAGATAGAAGGTGATGCAGGCCAAAGCCAGGGAAACTCCCTGTACATTGAATCAATGCTGTGACTTGAGTAAGGGTGTTACATCCTATCCTAATCCTCTTTAACATAATATAAACTGGCCTCATTAACCACAGGAATAAATTAGGATTTATAACACATAGGATACTTACATCAGTCACAAAATGGAGGACCACTACACAGCACTGGGAATTATGGTCTAACCAAGTTGACACATATTTTTGGGGGATACAATTCAATGCATGACAGTAACCTTCCTTGTGATGTCCAACTCATTTCTAATTTCCTCATTCTGCTATATGCTAATAGGTGCTCAGAATTATCTCTAGTATTGATATTTGCTTTATTCATATAAAAATTAAAACCACAAGAATTTGAATTCATTATTATTGACTTCCTTATAGTGTGCTACTGTGCAAAAATAATGTATTAAAATATAACAATTTTAAATTAGTATGTACCTAATTCCAAAATCTCTACAACTGTACGTCAAAAATTAGCACAACTACAAGGAGAAATAGAACACATCACAATTTTAGTAGGATTTGTTAACATATTTCTCTCAGGAATTGATAAAACAAGCAAGTTAAAAAGTCAGTAAGTTTTAGGGCAGCACTGCCAGAATGATGATGTAAGGAGGTACGAGGATCTCATTCCAAAGAAACAACCATAATTGATAAAAATTGTAAAAATCACCATTTAAAAAATCTAGAAATTTTCCTAAGAGCATACAGCAAATGGATAAATATTAATTCAACAATATCTACTAAATCTTGGCAAGAAAATTGAGACTCAGTGGAATTGTGCTATAAGCCTCTCCCTACTGAGTGACACCTCAGCTCATTGAGACAGAATTTCTATTCTAGATGGGTGCAGTCAAGAAGATGGGATTCCTTCTCTCCTCTAATCCCAGTCTATGGCTATGGCCTCTCCTCACTTAAGTCGGGCCACCAGGATTTCTCACCCACCCATCCAGATCCATGTTGCAGAACCTCTATTCCAGGCAAGAGTGGCCTAAATGACTGGAGCTCCCTTCCATTTCCTACTCATTGGACAGAAGGTTTATCTTGATTTTATAAGAACATCAATACCAGACCCCAATTACTCTCTTCCTAGATCACTCATGAGGTAGAAGTCCATGTCAGAACAGCTAGCTGAGGAGACTGGGGACCACATCTCCAACCCCCACTTTCCCTGCATTGAACTCTGTAGCAGTGGCAAAGAGTTTCTGCCTGGTGGAGAGGCAGTTTGTAAGAACACAGCTCTGAAGCTTTCTCTAAGGGAACTTTCTTTATTTAGAACACAGAATTGGGCAAATCAAGCCTAAGGCCACTATTAAAAACAAAAACAAACAAGAAAACTATGATTTTGATGATAAACAATTAAGAGTTTGGTATCCTCATGATGACAACAAGCAAAATACCCACTCTTCATTGAACTAGTCAAGCAAAGTCAATCAAACAAACAAACAAACAAACAGAAAAACAAGTCCTATGGGAAGATGCTACAATATATTCACTAAAATGCCAGGTTTTCAACAACAACAAAAAAAATTATGAGATATGAAAGAAACAAGAAAATGTGACTTATATTCAGGAACAAAAACCAGACACTGGAAACTAGCTTTGAGAGGATATAGATATTGTACTTGGCAAAAAAAGACTTCAAAACAGCTATTACAATTATGTCCAAAGAACTAAAGGGAAACATACTTAAAGACATAAAGGAAGACATGATGGTAACGTCTCCTCAAATAGAGAATATCAATAAAGAGATACAAATTATAAAAAGAACCAAATGGAAATTCTACAATTGAAAATAGTAGAATAGTAAAATAGTAGAATGAAAAATTCTCCCTAGGTACTCAACAGTTTATTTGAACTGGCAAAAAATATCAGTAAAAATAGAATCAGAGGACTGTTGGACACTTTTTTGCATACCAGCATACCTCCAATGGGAGAATCAGATGGAAATGAGAGTAAGTAGAACACATATTCACCAAAATAATGGATGAAAACTTCCCAAATTTGGTAAAGACAATTAATCTACACATCCAAGAAGCTCAATGAACTCTAAGTAAGATAAAGGCAAAGAGATCTACAACTAGGCACTTAATAGCTCAAACGTTCATAGACAAAGATAAAGAGAAACTTGCAAAAGTAGCAAGATAAAAATGAATCATGAGTTACAAGAAGGCCCAATAAGATTAGCAGCAACTTCTAGTCAGAAAAGGAGCCCTGGTGGTGCAATGGTTAGGCACTAGACTGTTGACCGAAAGGTCAGTGGTTTGAACCCAGCAGCTGCTCTGCAAGATAAAAGACCTGGAGATCTGCTCCCCTGAAAACTTCACCCTAGGAAACTCTACTCTGAGACAGTTCTACTCTGTCCTATAGGTTGCTATGAGTCAGAATCAACTCAATGACACACAACAATAACAATATCTCAGAAATAATGGAATCCAGAAGGCAGTAGGATGTCATATTCTAGGTGTCAAAAGGAAAGAAAAAAATATCAATCAAGTTTCTTACATTCAGTCAATCACAAAAGTACAAATATTGTATTATCTCACTTAGATGAAATACATAGAATAGATAAAGTATACAGATCAAAGTCTAATAGTAGTTACAAGGTGCAAGTGGGAGGGAAAAAGACAAGCCATTGTTTACATTTAGAAGACACTTAAATTACTTAAATTACTTCTTATAAAATCTGTAATTATCATGTATCTTCAGATATCAAATCTGACAAAACTGGGGCCGCTTTGCTCTGTGGTAACACATGAACGAAACTGAAGAGGAGCTGTCCTCTTCACATGAGATGAAGATCCCAAATCACCTAGTTGAGAGAGGGAGAGAAAGAGAAGAGACTTTATTATGAAAATTACCTGTCTGGATCTTGTTGACATTTGAGTTTTTAGCTTTCTTTATTGACATCTCTAATCTCAGCTGAATCTACAGTTTAAAAAAACAAATAAACAAAATAAACCATTGCTATTAAGTGGATTCTGACTGAGGATTATCCCATGTGTGCAGAGTAGAATGGCTCCATAGGATTTTCAATGGCGGATTTTTCAGAAGCGCATTGCTTAGTCATTCTTCCAAGGTGCCTCTGGATGGGTTCAAATCACCAACTCTTTGTTTAGTAGTCAAGACCTTAACCATTTGTGCCACCCAGAGAATCCTAAATCTACAGTTTAGTACAGTTATTTATATAGGAAGGTAAGCAGAACAATTCAGAACAGTTTCATAGAAAGCCTGCTAAAATAAATAGACTAGAACAAAACCCATCAGTTATCCAGAAAATGCATTCCTTGAAGATCCCAGAAAAGCAAATTTTGATAATCTGTTAGATTTCAGCTGAGGGCAAGCCTGTAGCCGATACGTTGAAAGTGGCAGAAAAAATAATTGAAATACCATGCAGCTTTATATAGTGATCTAGAGGAAGCTGCAATTTTCTCAAGAGATACTAGTCATAGAATTCTAAGACATAAAGTACTGACATTTCTTGTGCAGCTATTTTATGGTAGCCTAAATTGATTTAATAGAGCACCGTCCAATCAATTCATTCTCTTAACTCTAATGCTGCATCACCTTAATTTGAATTGTTGGTGAACCAGGCCATCCATCAAATATAGGGCCACATGGTGTTTGAAACATTATCCATGAGGCCATCCATCTGAAGAATGAAAGCAAAGGTATAAAAGAAACTGAACTGAGTTCTCCATAAATTGGACACAATTGAACAATGATTTTATATTTGCAGGCACACTAAATGAGCTCCTTTCTCTCAAGAAAAGAATTATCATTTTCATTTATGTGCATAAAATGTTGAAAACGTAGGAATTATAGTTCTTGTAGCAATAGCTAACACTGAATATACTGTTTCAAGCATTAGTTTAATATTTATGAGGTGATATTTAGTGTTACATATATACCTTTATTCTCTTCAAGTGGAAATATTCTTTTGGGTTCAGTGATTGGTATTTGATACTCTACAGGGAAGCATAATTATGTGTAATGGGAAAGGTCTTTCATTTGGCAAATACACAAAATATCTTGTTAATAAACAATGATAGTGGCTGACATATAAAAAGTATTTTCTATGTCCTACATTGTTTGCTAAGAACTTTATGTGTATTATCTCATACAGAATTATGAGTAAGCTTTTAAGCTTTTTTAAAAAAATGTTTAGGTTAGATAAATGAGGCATAGAGAACTGGTGTGATCACTGGTACTACAGTTGGAATTCTGGTTGTCTGCACTATCTCTGGAGTCCTGGTGGTGAGTGGTGAAGAGTTTGGCTGCTAGCCAAGAGGTTGTCAGTTCAAATCCACCAGCCACTGCTTGGAAACCCTATGGGGCAGTTCTACTCTGTCCTATAGGTTGCTATGAGTCAGAATCTACTTGATGGCAATGGGTTGTTGGTTCGCACTGGCTCTGTTGTTGAACATTGTACATAATGTCTCTCCAGTATGTCATTACTCTAGAGTCACAGGCCATGGTTCTGGAAATCAAAGACTCTTCATCTCCTCATATGTCATCAAGTGGTAGGTACTCTCAAGAGTCAGCTGGGGCAAGATGAGGCAAGAGGGTGGACTGAGCGGATGCTCCCATTTATACTACCGGCAATAACTCACCAAACAATAAATAAAAAGAAGCACAGACTGAGATCTCAGAACTCCAGACAACAAGCTGAGGTATTTGAGAGTCGAGATGAGTTCAGAAGTAGGGGACAGGAAGAATGGGGTCAGCACAGAAGCTGGGAGATCCTACCAACTAACATCAGGAGCACTTGCTCAACTCAGCCATTTTGGGAAGGGGCTCGGTAACACCTCAATAATGGAGCACCAAAGGGAGATAATCTGAGGAATCTCTAGCCCAATTTTTATTAAGGCAGCACAAATTGGCTGTGGGAGTTTGCCAGCTCTACAACTGGGAGGGGGTGAAGGCAGACCGTTGCACTGCGCACAAGTTCTGTTGAATCTTACTGACGTCTGAGAATGATGGGTACTAGGATCAGGAGGAACTGCAAGGGCATCAAGGCTTGGGGAATTTTTCAGATTGACAGGAACAAAAGGAACAGCACATAGTGGGACACCATGAGAGTGTCTTGCCACAGGAATGTCGAGCCCCACTCCTAATGGCAGAATCTCCAAACAGCTACACCTCCTCCTGCACGTGCATATTGAATTCCAGAGAACAGAAAACAAGCATACAGAACACCTGAACCAGCACAGAAAAACAAACAAACAAAAAAAACTAAGGACGTGTGCCATCTAGTGGTTCTCCGGAGAAGATACCAAGGCCACTAAAGCTGGGTTAACACTAAGGCAATATGCTGTATCTTTCTCTCGTGGAGTGGCTGGTGGGTGCAGGCATGGGTGTTTTGAGTGACATGGCCCAAGTTCAACAGAAGTTAGTAAAACGCATGAAATAACAAGAGAAGAAGGAACAATCAAAAGCAAAACATGAAAAAGAGGAAATTTCTCCTGTGGAAGACAGAATAATTCAAAGAACTGGTAATTTTCAGACTACAGTCCTAAATATATTTAAAGAAAGCAAAAAGTATACAGAAAACAAGATAGTGGAGTTCAGGAGACAAATGGAGGAACAAATAGACAAACTGAGCAAAGAAATAGAAAACATAAAAACAAAACAAAACAAACAAAAAATGAACTACTGGAACTGAAGAATGAAATATCTGAATTAGAAAAAGTAGGAGAAACACTCACAACAGAGTCAAACATACAGAAGTTAGAATAAGTGAATTAAAAGACAAAATAATTGAACTTATCAAGTCTTAAACAAGAGAAAAGAACAAAGAAAAGTGAACAATCCCAAAAAGAAATGTGGGATTCAATTAAGAAATCTAACATTAGAATTATTGGAATCCCAGAGCACCATGACAACAATAAACCCACAGGAACAATTTTCCAAGAGATAATCAGAGAGTATTTCCCAGATCTGAAAAGACAACCAAGCTGCAAATACAGGAAGCTACACAAACTCAAATCAGAAGACACAAAAAGATAAACTCCATGACACATCCTAATAAAATTCTTAAAACTAAAGACAAAAAGAGACTTCTGAAGGAAGCAAGAGAAAAATGTAATATAACATAACAAGGGTCTTTCATAAGAATCAGTACAGATTTCTCTCCAGAAACTCTAGCACCAGAGACAATGGAATGACATATATAAAATACTGAATGAAAATAATTGCCAATGAAGAGTTCTTTACTCAGCAAAGCTGTCATTCAAAAATGAGGGTGAAACCAAGATATTCTCAGACAGCAGCTCTGGGAATTTGTCACTACCAGACCAACTTTGGAAGTATTACTGAAGGGAGTACTCCAAATGGAAAGGCAAGAGCATTAATAAATAAGTTCAAAGTAAACATCAAATATAGGTTGTGTATTGATATTGACAGAGACACATCAACAGAAACTGAGGAGGAAGGAGCGTATCAGGAATAGATTTATTATACTAAGGTTGTACATTAACTATTGTTCATATGCTAAGTGTTATTGTAATTGTAATTTGTGTAATGTAACATATGTGGCAACAACTAAAAAATCACCAAGAAGAAACATTCAGAAGACAAGAAGAAAGCTAACAGAAATACTCATCACAAGAAAGCACCCAAATACAAACAACAGAAAAGTCAAAATTAAAAAAAGAAGATATGAAACACTCAAAAAACAAATAGCAAAATGAGTAAGGTAGACACTTTATTTTCAATAACAACCTTAAATGTAAATGGTCTAAATGCCCCATGCAAGAGGCAGATCATGGAAGAATGGATAAAAAAATAAAACCACTATCCACCCCTTTGCTGTCTACAAGAAACATAGCTTAGACATAAGGACACAAACAGACTGAAAATAAAAGGATAGGAAAAAAATATTCCACGCAACCAGTAAACCAAAAAGAGTAGAGGTGGCCACACTGACATCACATAAAATAGACTTTAAATCAAAATATATTACAAGAGATAAAGAGAGACATTACATAATAATAAAATGGTTAATCCAATAATAATGCATAACAATTATAAATATCTATGCATCTAACAGTAATGCATGAAAATATATGAAACAAATACTGACCAATATGAAAAGAGAAATAGACAACTCCACAGTAATAGTAGGGGATTTCAACAAACCACTTTCTATTACAGACAGAACACCTACAAAGAAGATCACTAAGGAGAACTTAAATAAAACCATAAGGCAATTGGACCTACTGGACAAATATTGAGAACTTCACCCAACGTCAGAAAAATATACATTCTCCCCCAGCGCGCATGGATCATTTTCCAAATTAGACCATACGTTAAGACATAAAACAAGTCTCAAGAAATTTGAAAGGATTCAAATAATACAAAGCATTTTATCTGACCACAACAGTGTGAAGCTAGAAATCAACAACAGAATAAATAAGGAAAAAAGAACAAATGCAAGGAAACTAAATAATACACTGTTAAAAAACTATCAGGTCATAGAAGAAATCAAAAATGAAATTAAAAAATTCCTAGAATCAAACAAAAATTAAAACACAACATTTCAAAACCTTTGAGACACAACAAAAGAAGTACTCAGATGAAAATTCATAGCAATAATTGAGTACATTAAAAAATAATGAGCCAAAATTATTAACTTAAACTGACAACTTGAACAAATAGAGAAGAAAGAGTGAAAGAAACCAAAAGCTACCAGAAAAAGAAATAATAAAGATCAGAGCAGACATAAATGAAATTGAAAACAGAAAAACAATTTAAAGAATCAATAAAACCAGAAGTTGGTTCTTTGAAAGGATTAATAAAATGGACAAACTACCGGTTGATTGACCAAAAAAAAAAAAAAAAAACCAGAAGTGGCAAATAACCAATTTAAGAAATGAAATTGGTGATCTTATAATGATCCAACAGAGATAAAGGAAACCGTAACCGAATACTATGAAAAATTGTACTCCAACAAATTTGAAAACCTAGGTGAAATGAACAAATTCCTAGAAACACATAACCTGCCCAAACTAACACAACATCAGTAGAAATTTAAACAGATAGAAGACATAATCTAAAAACTGCACCCTTCCCCACCCAAAAAAAAACAACCACAAAAAAACCCAGGGCCAGATGGCTACACTGGAGCATTATAGCCAACATTCAGAGAAGAATTGTTACCAATCCTGCTCAAATTCTTCAAAAACATAGAAGAGGAAAGAACACTACTGAACTCTTTCTATGAAGTGAGCATAACTCTGATACCTAAATCAAAGACATCACAGAAAAAGAAAATTACAGACCTATATCCCTTATGAACATAGATGCAAACATTTTCAAGAAAATTCTAGCCAACAGACTTCAGTAACATAACAAAAAATCATAGACCATGATAGAGAGGGATTCATACCATGATTACAAGTGTTACTTGACATTAGAAAATCAATGAATGTAATCCACCACATAAATAAAACAAAGAAAAAGAACCATATGATCATATAAATTGATGCAGAAAAGGCATTTGATAAAGTTCAACACCATTTCCTGATAAAAACTCTCAGCAAAATCAGAATAGAAGGGAAATTTCTCAACATAGTTAAGGCTATATATGCAAAACCAACACCAACATTATACTCTACAGAGAAAGGCCGAGAGACCTCCCTATGAGAACAAGAATGAGACAAGGATAGCCATTAGCACAATTCTTATTCAACTTTGTACTGGAGGTCCTAACCAGAGCAATAAGAAAGAGAAATAAAAGGCATCCAAATCAGAAAGGAAAGAGTATAACTATCTATATTTGCACATGACATGATCTTATACATAGAAGACGCTAGAGATTACACAAGAAAACTGCTGGAACTAATAGAAGAATTTAACAACATTGCAGGGTACAAGATCAACCCACAAAAATCAGTTGGGTTCCTCTACACTAACAAAGACTACTCTGAAAAAGAAAACAATAACATTTACAATATCCCCCAAATTGATAATATACATAGAAATTAGCCTAACTAGGGACGTAAAAGACTTACAAAACACTGCTACAAGAGACTAAAAGAGACCTACAAAAATGCAAAACTTCTGTGCTCATTGATTGGAAGACTTAATATACTGAAAATGTCAATTCTATATAAAGTAATCTACAGATAGAATGCAATTCAGATACAAACTCCCACCACATTCTTTACCAAAATGGAAAAACTATATGACCATCTTCATATGGAAAGGGAAGAAACCCTGAATAGCCAAAGCAATATTGAAGAAAAAAAACAAAGCAGGAGGACTCATACTCCCCAGTATCAGAACATACTATACAGCCACCGTAATCAAAATAGCCTGGTATTTGTTCATGATAGACACAGACCAGTGGAATAGAACTGAGAACTCAGAATTAAACTCAGCCATCTTATTTGATAAAAGTCTGATTTCTAAAATCCATAGAAAACTGCAGCTACTTAACAACAAAAAGACAAACAACCCAATCATAAAATGGACAAAGGACATGAACAAAATCTTCGCCAAAGAGGACATCCAGGTAGTAGCCAACAAATATATGAAAAGATGTTCAGGTTCATTATCAATTACCCTGTTTCTGCTGAATTGATTCTGACTCATAGTGACCCTGTACGACAGAGTAGAACTGCCTTATAGAGTTTCCAAGGAGTGGCTAGTGGATTTAAACTGCCAATCTTTTGGTTAACTGACAAACTCTTAACCACTGCGACACCAGGACTCCATTAGCAATTAGAGAGATTCAGATCAAAACTACAATGACATAACATGTTACCTTGGCTAAAATGGCACTGATTAAAAAAAAAAAAAAAAGATAACAAATGTTGACGAAGATGTGGGGAGATCGGAACTCTTTTTCATTACTGGTGGAACTGTAAAATGGTACAACCACTATGGAAAATGGTATGATGCTGACTCAAAAAACTAGAACTACCCTAGATCCAGCAATTGAACTCTTATGTATATACCTTAGAGACCTAAAAATCATGACACGAACAGACATATGCATATGTATGTTCATTGTTGCCTTATTGACAATAGTAAATAAATGGAAAAAACTAGTGTTCATAACCAGATGAATGGAAAAGCAAACTGTGAAACATACAAACAATGAAATACTATGCAACCATAAAGAACAATGATGAGTCCGAGAAACATATTATAACATGGATGGATCTGGAGGGCATGATGCTTGATGTTACTGATTGAATTATGTCCCCCAAAAAATGTGTGTATCAATTTGGCGGGGCCATGATTCCTGGTATTGTGTGATTTTCCTATATGTTGTAAATCCTGCCTCTATGATATTAATGAGGGAGGATGGGTGGCAGTTGTGTTAGTAAGGCAAGACTCAATCTACAAGATTGGATTGTGTCCTGAGGCAATCTCTTGAGATATAAAAGAGAGAAGTGAGCAGAGAGACAGGGGGGTGGGGGAGACATTATATAGCCAAGAAAGCAGTGCCAGGAGCAGAGCGCCCTTTGGACCTGGGGTCTGTGCGTGGAGAAGCTCCTAGTCCAGGGGAATACTGATGAAAAGAAGGCCGACAGAAAGAGAAAATCTTCCTCTGAAGCTGATGCCTTGATTTGGACTTTTAGCCTACTTTACTGTGAAGAAATAAATTTCTCTTTTTTAAAGCCATCCGCTTGTGTTATTTCTGTTGTAACAGCACTAGATGACTAAGACACTTGACATGAGATAAGTCAAGCATATAATCACAAATATATGATCTTTCTTTTCTAAGAAGACAAAAATAATATATATAAAGAGATCAATGTTCATTAATGGTTAACAAGAAAAGGGGGGTGGGGTGGGGAAATTATGCTTTATACAGTGATGACTAGGTTTTTTTGGTGATGGGAAAAGTGGCACTGATTGTGGTTATAGTGAGCACAGAACAACCAAAGTAATTACAAGAATAAGCATTTGAGCACACAAGGTTGGGTATAGGCTAATTGGATCATGAATAGGTACAAATATGTACATAGTGAGAACAGATAGATGTATCTATGAGTACATGTAAATACAAATATGTGGGTGCAGCTACATATATTTGCTGAAGACACAAATACATATATACTCCTCAGGCATAATAAAACACCTTCCAACATTGATTTTCTGAATTTAAGGCTTAGGACCATAGTCTCATGGGATACCTCAGTCAACTGGGATAACATAGTTCACAAAATTCATGATCTGCATTCTAGTGAAGTGAGTAGTGTCTGGGGTCTTAAAGCTTGTGAGTGGCCATTGAAGACACAATTATGGGTCTCTACTCACCAGTAGCAAAACTATAAGAAGGTAACCAAAAACTCAGAGAAGAAACAAGGCTACACCAACCACAGCCTCATCTACCCTGAGACCAGAAGAACTATATGATGCCTGGCTACAACCACTGATCATTCTGACCAGGTCTACAATAATTGGTCCCAGATAGAATGGGAGAATAATATGCAGCAGAACTTAATATCTTATTTAAAAAAAAATCCAGACAAACTGAAACAGTAGAGAATAGAAGACCCACAGAGACTATAGCCTTGAGAAACTCTTTAACCTTAGAACCAAACCTATCCCTGGAGATCACTTATTAGTGAGATAGCAGAGTGGCATACAAAATAAAGGATGTCACCCATAAGATTGATGTCCTTTTTAAAAACTACCAGTATGAAAACAAAAAGTCAACAATGAATCAAAAGCAAAAATGAGAAAATAAGGGAGCAGGGAAACTAGAGCACAGGAAAGGGAACAAACTGAACACAAAGTGAATGTTGACACATTGTAATAAATGTAACTAATGTCACTGAACAATTTTGTTGAAATTGTTAAATGGGAACATAACTTGCTGTGTAAACTTTCACCAAAACTCAACAAAATATCTTTTTTTAAATCAACTAGATGAAGACTTGAAAAATTTATTTCTGAAATCGACATTTTAAACGCATATACAAAGCAAGAAAAAAGTGAGAAATCTCTTTGCCTTGGGAAGATTGCAATTTTTGACAAATGACCAAAAAAAGGAAGACCAAATTACCAACTCTTACTTGACATCTATTCTAAATGAAAGAATGATCAGATTTTTAAAGATAATAATAATAATAATAATAAAATGGAGGAATTGCAGACCAAATTATGAAATATCCAGTGAAAAGGCAAATATTTAGCTAATTAAATAATTTCACCTCAATAAGACCAGTTACACCCCTGGGTAAGAAAGTTGAGGTGACTACCATTTTATCATTGGTGAAATCATACAGAAAAGAAAAGAAGCCAAAATAATATAGACATGTATATGCTTCTTTTTTTCTGAAAGACAAAGTAATATTTTCTAAAAAAAAAAAACCTCTACAGTAATTTACTAGAATGGATTTTCAAACAAGTATTTTGTCATCATTTAGCATTAAATAATATGAGCATTGAGGCCATGAGTTCAATAAGGGTAACACATGGCAAAGGAACCTCATTTTCCTTTCACAGCAGAGTTAATAAGCTTATAAGTGAAGGGAATGCATTAGAAATATTGTATCTTAACTACAGTAGAAATGTTTTACTTATTTATAGAGAAGATGATAAAAAGTGGATGAAGATACTGTGTGAGGGATTTGTTGCTGGTTTGACAGCCACATCTGAAGAATATCAATTTATTTATTTGTTGTCCCTGAGAAACTTCTTGAGTGGCATGCTTTAGCGCTACTTCTTTCTCCAGTCATGTCTCAACATTTTTTCCCAATGACATGAATATAGATTTCAGGTTTGTCAGTGCCACAAATGCAATCAGTATATTATAAATGAAAACAAACTACTTTTTGAACGTGTAGAATGAAACAATGGGCTAAAGTCAGCAAGGTGAGATTTTAAAAATATAAGTTAACAGGGACCAAAACAATGGGCAACCAACACATAAGATGAAAAGAATCTTTACCACTGCTTAGTCTAGGTTCTCTAGAGTAGCAAAACAAGTGAAGCATATATAGATACGTATATAGAGAATTTTACTTCAAAGAAATGCTCATGTAATTTTAAGAAAATAGCTCATGTAATTGTACGGGTTGGTGGCAAGTCCTAAATTTATGGATCAGAAGACAGGCTGAAAACCCCTGCTGACTCATGAGATTGTCAGGATGGACAAATCCAAAGTCTGTGGGTCAGGCGGTAGGCTAGAAACTTCTGCAGGCTTACGTCCCAAGAACCAGAGGTCATGCGACAATGCGTTAGGGGAGAGAAAGCGAGCTTTGTCAGAAAATCCGTTACATACTGGATGCAGGTCACAACCACAAGGAAACTCTCCAAATAATTGGTTGCTCACATCAGATCACAAAACGGAAAGTGATTACACAGTGTCTGCCAAACCATGAGAATCATAGCCTTGTTGACACATAACATAACAACTACATAATAATTCACATGAAGAATTATAAAAATAACTAAAAAATTAAAGAAATTGTGTTTATTAAAAAATTAGTTAACAGAATGTCAAAAACCACAAACTTTCTGAGATGTTACCCAATTTACAAGCTTACAAATTAGCTTGCCACAGTTTCATGGATGTTTCCTGAAGACAAGAGACTCCTGGATCAGAGACAAAGCATAGTTAATAGCTCAGAAATAGGAATGACCAGAATATCATCATTTGCACAAGTTCCTGGAGCTCCAGCTCCCACAGAGTGAGCTGGAGATAGCCAGGTGATGCCTGCACATCAGTGGGTTGCATTACAACAAAGAAAACCTGAGTATAAAATGGATAGTAAGAAAATCTTCCCTTTGCCCCAGAAGGAGATATGTTTATTTTGCTGAACAGTAAGCAAATCTGCCCCTGGCTGCAGTGGCAGACACAATGTCTTTCAAAGTTATTTGCTATATAAACATTCTTGAAAAGGTAGTATGGACAAAAAGGCAGTTAGGGTTTCTACTTGCAATACACAGAAATGTAAGAGAGCCATGGACAACTCTCTGCTAGTGTAGAAACTTTGAAAATTAAGACTGGAATACAGATCTCAGACAATCATTATTTGATAGTGCACTTCACTTATTGTACCAATTGGATTGTTTTGTTCAATCCTGAACTCCAAATTTTGAAGGATATGTGAAAAGTACAAAATATCCACACAAATATTCAGGAGAATGCCATATGTGGAGAATGGTACACTTGAGAGATTGTAAATTTTAAACTATAGAAGAAAAGAACTAAAAGGTAGCTGAATGGTAACTTCCAATAGTTAAATACGTGTACTTTACAGAAGCAAACATTATCCCATTCTCCACCTCTTTCTAGTTCTCAGCTTGGCTATTACTAATCAACACTTCCAACTAAAAGGCATATTTCTTCAAACATGATCTCAGAATTATTTGAATTTGAATCAGAATCTTTATGGAATATGTTATCTTTCAAACTCTGAGAGAATTATTGCATAAAACATACTGTCTCACTATAAAACCTAAAGAAGTAATTTTCTTGTAAAGAAAATGAATCATGATTAAGGATATTCCAATGATGAGATATTTGAAGTGAGAGGGGAAGAAATCCAGTCAGTATGATGAGAGAACACTGAGAAAATAATATAATGCAAGTACAGTTTAGAATGAAGTGGGGGGGGGGGGGGCAGAGCAAGATAGCAAAGTGAGTGGACTTTCCCCTTTACTCTCCCAACAAATAACCCACTGAACAACAGATAAAAACAAGCATAGACTGATATCACAGAACTCTGGATGGCAGCTGAAGTGTTGGAGAGTCAGGGTTAGTCCAGAAGTGGGGAAAAGATGAGTGGGGATGGCACAGAAGCTGGGAGAACCTACCTGCTAACATCAGGAGCACTCACTCATTGCAGCCATTTTGGGAAGTGACTGGGCTACACTCCAAATAGAGAACACAGAAAGAGAGTTAATCTGAGGAATCTGTAGCCCAATTTTTTAAGGCAGTATAAATTAGCCATGGGAGTTCATGAGTTGCACAATTGGGAGGGGGCAAAGGAGATTGTGGTGCTGAGAAAGACTGCCTTTGGATCTCACTAGGATGGAGACAGATGGGCACTAGGACCAGGAGGAACTGAAAGCACAGCAGGGGAAGGGGAATACTTCTTACAGACAGTGACACAGAGGGAAATGACAGAGGGAAAATTCTGGCTCCCTGCTCACAGTGAGACACCATTGGAGAGCCTATGCTAGGGTATCCATGAGAAAAAGACATAGAGGGAACTCCACATTTGCCACAAGAAAGTCAAGCCCCACAACTTACGTTAGCATCTATGACCAGCTAACCCCCGTACTCCCACACATGCCTACTGAACTTCAGAGACCAAACGTTTAGAACTCCTGAATCAGCACTGAGAAAAACCTAAGGATCAGCATGCTCTCTAGGGTTCTCAGGAGAAAATACCAAGCCTACTGCCATTGGTTCGATTCTGACTCATAGAGACCCTGTGGGGTTAAGTGAATCTTTGGAGAGATGGGATGCTGCATCTTTCTCTCACAGAGCTGCTGGTGAGTGAGGGTCTGGCCTTTTTGCTGGCAGCTGGGCACTTGGCTGCTGTGCTACGAGGGTGCCCATTCTGAAAATTTACCCACAAAAACCAGAATACAAAATCTAAAGTAAAAAAAGGAAAGAAAAGATAAAATTGTCAAGGTTCAACAACAACAACAAAATAGTAAAGCACACAAAATCACAAGAGAAAAAGGACCAGTCAAAGGCAAAACATAAAGAAGAGGCAATTTCTCCTATGGAGGCCAGACTAATGCAAAGAATTGATAATTTTCAGATCATGGTGCTAAACATGTTTAAAGAAAGCAAAAAGTACAGAGAAAATAAACTAGTGAAGATCAGGAAACAAATGGAGGAAAAAAATGAGACTTAACAAGGAAACTGAAAACAAAAACAAAAACAAGAGAGAATTAATGGAACTGAAGAATAAAGCAACTGAATTAGAAAAAGCAAGAGAAACACTGAACAATAGAGTCAAACAAACAGAAGATAGACTAACTGAACTAGAAGACAAAGTAAGTGAAATTATCAAGTCTCAAGTGAAACAAGAGAAAAGAACAAAGAAAAGTGAGCAAAACCAAAAGGAAACGTGGAATTCAATTAAGAAAACTAATAGAATTATAGAATTCCAGAGCACCATGACAAAAATAAAGGCATAGAAGCAATTTTCCAAGAGATATTTAGAGAGAAATTTCTAGACCTGAATAAAGAATCAAATCTGCAAATACAGAAAACTACATGAACCCTAACCAGAAGAGAGACAAACAGATCAACTCTTCACCATATTCTCATAAAATTCTTCAAAATCAAAGATAAGGAGAGAATTCTGAAAGCAGCAAGAGAAAAACACAATGTAACATACCAAGGAGTTTTTATAAGAATAGTGCAGATTTCACCCCCAAAACTCTAGAGGCCAGAAGACAATGGAGCAACATATATAAAATACTGAGTGAGAATAATTGCCAAAGAAGAATTCTTTACCCAGCAAAGTTGCCATTCAGATATGAAGGTGAAACCAAGACATTCTCAAACAAATGGAAGCTTTGGGAATTTGCTAGTACAAGACCATCTTTGCAAGTATTACTGAAGGGAGTACTGCAAACGGAAAGAGAAGAGCATTAAATAAATATTTGTATCTATACACGGGGAAAAAAAATAAGAGAGTGATCTCCAAAAAATGCAACAACACGGGCAATCATAAAGACACATGATATTTTCAGGGAATAAACTCAATAATTAAATCACACAAATGATACAATGTCAAGTTTGTAAGAAATAAGCATAAAGGAAACTTACTGAATATAGGTTGTATATTGATGTTAATGGAGACATACCAACAGAAATAGAAGAAGGAGGAGCATATCAAGAATAGGTTTATTATATTAAGGTTATATGTTAACTGTTGTTCATATTTTAAACACTGTTGCAATTGTAAGTTGTGTAATGTATGTGGTACCTACTAAGAAATCACCAAGAAAAAACACTCAGAAGAAAAGAAGGAAGAAAACAAAAAGGCTTACCACAAGAAATCACCCAAATCCAAACAAAAACAGAAAAATCAGAATAAAAAAAAAATAAGATATGAAACAACCCCTAAAAAAGCAAATGAGTGTGGTAGACACTTCATTTTCAATAATAACATTAAATGTAAGTGGTCTAAATGCCCCATGCAAAAGGCAGTGGCAGAATGGATAAAGAAAACACACACACACACACAAAACAATCCTTTCACTGTCTACAAGAAACACACCTTTGATACAAGAACACAAACTGACTGAAAATAAAAGAATGGAGAAACATATCCCATGCAAATAATAAAGAAAGAAAGAAAAGAGTGGGGTGGCCATACTGATTTCAGAGAAAATAGACTTTAAATAAAAATCTATTACAAGAAATAAAGAAGGAAATTACATAATTATAAAAGGGACAATCCAGAGAGAAAATATAACAATTTTAATTATATATAAACTTAACAAAAATGTACCAAAATACATGAGATAAATACTGATCAACTTGAAAGGGGAAATAGATAAATCCACAATAATAGTGGGGACTTCAACACACGACTTTCGATTATAGACAGAACACCTACAAAGAAGATCACTAAAGATATTGAAAACTTAAATAAAACCATAAACCAATTGTACTTAACAGATATATAAAGAACACTTCACCTAGCATCAGAATAATACATTCTTCTCCAGTGCACATGGATCATTTTCCAGAACACACAATTGCTAGGACACAAAACAAGTCTCAACAAATTTAAAAAGACTGAAAGCACACAAAGCATCTTCTCTGACCATAATGATATGAAGCTAGAAATCAACAACAGGATAAATAAGGAAACAAATAAATAAACACACCCATTCCTCACTTACTGACATGGTTCGGTTTCAAAGACCAGATCTTTAAGTGAAAATCCGGTTACGTGAAAATGGAGGATGACCACATCATTATGTAACTGCCAAATGACATCATTACATAGGTGCCATATGACATCATTACATAATCAAACCACTGAGATTCATGAGCCAGCCAAAGTAAAACACAATCATAACCACCACAAGCAGCACTACTCTTACCTCCCACTTTGGCATCAGTTACTCCCAGACATACAACATTAATGTGGAAAATAGTCAGATTGTAGACTTTTTACTAGTTTTGCAAATGTGAAATGTCAGATATTGAGATAGTTGATAAAGACTAGAGGTACATGGAAGTTAATTATATAATATTGAAAAATTATTTGATCATAAAAGAAATAAAATTTCCTAGAATCAAATGAAAATGAAAGCACTACATATCAAACCTTTGGGATATAGTAAAATCTGTACTTAGAGGGGGAAATCATAACAATAAATGACTACATTAAAAAAAGTAGAAAGACTCAAAGTCATTAACTTACACTGAGAAATTGAACAAATAGACAAGGAAGATCAAAAGAAGACAAAAGCTACCAGAAGAAAAGGAAATAGTAAAGATGAGGGAGAATATAAATAAAATAGAAAGTAGAAAAACAGTAGAAAGAATCAACAAAAAGAGAAGTTGATTCTTTTAAATAATCAGTAAATAGACAAACCACTGGCTAGACTGACAAAAGAAAAAACAAAAAAATCAGAAGAGAGGAGCCCGGCAAGATGGCGCTCTAGGCAGAAGCACCACACCATCCCTCCACAACAAAGATCCGAAAAACTAAGCCAAACAGAGAATCAACAATCCTGAAACCCTAGAACATCAAATGAAGAGATAAAGAACTCAGCCAAACACCAAACGGAGTAAGAATACTGAAAGAGAACGGAGAGTGAGGAGAGATTCATGCAGAGGTCCTCTACCAGCTAACGCAGCACGGATCCACCATCTTGGACTCCTATCGGACACCAGCAAACGGGAGAATGGGAGAGCAGCCTCACGGAGCGTCCAGTGGGAGACGGAACAGCCGGTAATTTTTGGTGTGCGCTTACCCACCCCCAACCCCTCTTCGCCTCAGCTGGGGCTCCCCTGCTTCCCGTGGCCAGGGTCCCTGGGCTGGGGGGAGCCGGTGCTTGGATTCCGTGTGCCTGGGCCGGCGGCTCTCTGGGAGCCATTTGTCGGCTGCTGGCGTTGCTTTTTCTGCTTCTTCTGGTTTCTCGCTTGCCTCTCGCTGCCTCTCCCTCCTTTTGCTCGGGTGCCTGGTTCCGAGTGCCGTCATTGCCCTTTCCTGTGGGACTGTGGGGCTGCCTTCAGGTGTGTGGCTGCTTCCAGGTCTGGACTGCCACACTGGTGAGATCCCGGGGCTTTTGTTCATTTGCTCCTCTGCTTCCCGTGGCCGCAGTCTCTTCACTGGGGTCTGCCGGCTGCTTGGATTCCGTGTGCCCAGGCGGGCGGCTCTATGGGTGCCGTTTGTTGGCAGCTAGTGCTGCCTTTTTTTTTTTTTCTCCTGCTTCTTTTGGTTTCTCGCTTGCCTCTCACCACCTCCCCCTCCTTTCACTCGGGTGCCTGGCTCCTTGCACCCTCTCAGCTCCTTTCTGAGGGTCCCCAGAGTGCACGCAATTTGTGATATACACTTTCCACTCTCCACACTTCTTCACTTACACTCGGCCTCCTCTGTTTCCCACGGACACAGTCTTGTCCAGAAATACCAGTCCACACTGGCTGGCTCTCTGAGTGCCATTCATTGACTGTTGGTGTTGCTTTTTTTTTTTTTAATTTTATTTTATTTTTCTTTTTTGATTAGTTTGGTTTTCTTTTCCCTCTTTTTCCCTTTTGTCTTTCTTCATTGCTCAATTTCTCGTCTCTCTATCTCTTCCTTCTCTTTCTGAATCCTGAATACCAGGTGTTGTATGCCTCTGCGCCTTCTGGCCAGGCTGTGCTGTGAAACCTGAGAACAACTTCCCCAGACCTCATAGCTGCATTGGTGGGATCCCTGGGAACTTTAAGTTCTTTAACTTTTCTGATTTTTATTTGTTCATTCTTTCCTTTTCTTTCTCTTCCCCCTTCTGGTTTTCTCCATCCCATAGTCTCTCATCTGTCCATTCCAACGGCAAGCTCCCCTTAGCTTCACACATAACCATCTCCCTACCTGCATCTCCCATCCTGCCTACCTGCACCGCGCACTTGACATCACACCACGAAGCTGTGCAGGCACGCCCTATTGGAACCTGCCCAGCACTGACTACCGACTATCCTGGTGGCTGCGGTGAGTGCCACAAACAACCCGTCCCAGTGGCTCCTCTTCAGCTAAACCTGCCCATCTGTACCAGAAGGATGAAACAAAAAAATCTACAATCAATAAATGAGAGAAATATCTACTGAATGCCCTGAAAACAGCAAACAATATCAAAACATTTACAAAAACAAGACAAGATGGCTCCAATAGGCGTCCAAATTAAAACACCAGATAACTCTCCTGTGGAAGAAAATGCACTAGAAGTACCTGATAGAGAACTCAAATCACTAATACTCGGAATTTTTAAAACAACTGAGGCAAAAAACTGAAAAACATGAGGAAAAAATAGACAAATTCATGGAAAATACAGACAAAAATTTGGAAGAATTCAGGAAAATAATGCAGGAAAAAAATGTCAAAATAAATTCACAACTAGAAATTATACAAAAACAACAACTAGAAATCCAAAAGATAAACAACAAGATTTCAGAAATGGACGGTGTCACAGAAGGGCTGGGAAGTAGATTTGAAACTGTGGAAGACAGGATCAGTGGAACTGAAGACAAACACTTGGATACAACTCTGTTTCAGGAAAACTCAGAAAAAAGAACAAAGAAAAATGAAGAGAACCTGAGAGTTATGTGGGACACAATTAAAAGCAAAAACTTACGAGTGATTGGCATCCCAGAACAGGGAGAGAAAACAGAAAACACAGAGAGGATCATTGAGGAACTGCTGACAGAAAACTTTCCCAATATCATGAAAGATGAAAAGCTGGCAATCCAAGAAGCTCAACGAACCCCATATAGAAGAGACTCCAAAAGAAAATCACCAAGACATATCATGTTCACACTCGCTAAACCTAAAGACAAACAAAGAATCCTGAGAGCAGCTCATGAAAAACAAGAAGTCACAAACAGAGGAGAAACAATAAGACTAAGCTCAGATTATTCAGCAGAAACCATGCAGGCAAGAAGGCAGTGGGATGACATACATAAAATCTTGAAAGAAAAAAATTGTCAGCCAAAAATAATATATCCGGCAAAACTCTCGTTCAAATTTGATGGTGAAATTAGGTCATTTCCAGATAAACAGAAACTAAGGTAATATGCAAAAGTCAACCCAAACTTACAAGAATTATAAAAGGGAGTTCTTCAATCTAAGGACAAACAGCTTCAGCCCTCAGGCAGGACCTAGGATGCAGGTTCATACGAACCAGATACCATTCTAGGAAATGAACTATTGAGGACTATCCAAAACCAAAAGAAATAGAACCGGGAATCAGAGCAATCAATCAAAGGATGACAACAACATCAAAACAATGAAAGAGGGAATAAATGGCATAGGTATAGAACCTTCTAACGGAGAGGAAGGCAAGGTGATACCAAGTAAGGGTAGACTGCTTCAAACTTATAAAGATAAAGGTAAAATTCATGGTAACCACAAGAAAGTTAACAAACCAACTCATAAAAATAAAGTCAAAAAACATAAAGTCTCAGCAAAAACAAAACCTACAAAAGCAAAAGAAATGAACACAAAATCCACAAACAAAAGTGACTCAGCACAAGAGACTAAGAAGAACAAAGATAACTTCAGCACCACAAAAAAAAGCACTATAAAATGACAGCAACAAACTTCCATCTATAAAAAATTACACTGAACGTAAATGGACTCAATGCACCCATAAAGAGATGGAGAGTGACAGAATAGATAAGAAAACAGGATCCATCAATATGCTGTCTACAAGAGACACACCTTAGAAACAAAGATGTGAATTTATTAAAAATCAAAGGTTGGAAAAAAATATATCAAGCTAACAACTGCCAAAAAAGAACAGAAGTAGGAATTCTAATCTCAGATAAAATAGACTTTAAAACAAAATCTACCATAAAAGACAAAGAAGGACACTATATAATGATTAAGGGAACTCTCCATCATGAAGACATAACCATAATAAACATCTACGCACCCAATGACAGGGCTCCAAAATACATAAAACAAACTCTAACAGCACTGAAAAGAGAAATTGACAGTTCCATAATAATAGTAGGAGACTTCAACACACCACTCTCTGTAAAGGACAGAACAACTAAGAAGAAACTCAGCAAAGATACAGAAGACCTGAAGGACACAATCAGCCAACTGGACCTCATGGACATATATAGAACAATCCATCCAACCGCTGCAAAGTACACATTCTTTTCCAATGCACATGGAACGTTCTCCAGAATAGACCACATCTTAGGCCACAGAGCAATCCTCAACAAGATCCAAAACACTGAGATAATTCACAGTATCTTCTCTGACCACAGTGCCATCAAGGTAGAAATTAACACTAGAAAGAGCAAGGAAAAAAAATCAACTACATGGAAACTGAATAATACTCTGCTTACACATCAATGGGTAATGGAAGAAATCAGAGATGGAATCAAAAAATTCCTAGACTCAAATGAGAATAAAAACACATCATACCAAAACCTTTGGGACACAGGAAAGGCAGTCCTCAGAGGACAATTTATAGCAATAGATGCACGTATCAAAAAAGAAGAAAGGGACAAAATCAAAACATTATCTACAGAACTCAAACAAATAGAAAGAGAACAGCAAAAAAAAAAAAAAAAGCCTACAACCACTGGAAGAAAGGAGATAGTAAAGATCAGAGCAGAAATAAATGAAATAGAGAACAGAAAAACAATAGAAAGGATCAAAAAAACCAAAAGTTAGTTCTTTGAAAGAATCAACAAAATCGACAAACCACTGGCCAGACTGACAAAAACAGCAGAGGACACAAATAACTCAAATAAGAAATGAAATGGGGAACATTACCACAGACCCAACTGAAATAAAAAGGATTATAACAGAATATTATGAAAAACTATACTCCAACAAATTTGAAAACCTAGAGGAAATGGATAAATTTCTAGAAACATACGGCCTACCGAAACTACAACAAAGTGATATTGAAAAGCTGAACAGACCCATAACAGGAGAAGAGATTGAAAAGGTAATAAAAATCCTCCCAACCAAAAAAAGCCCTGTCCCAGATGGCTTCACTGGAGAATTCTACAAAACATTTATAGAAGAGCTTGTACCAGTTCTACTCAAGCTATTTCAGAGCATAGAAGAGGAAGCAACACTTCCAAATTCATTCTATGAAGTCAGCATAACGCTGATACCAAAACCAGGCAAAGACATCACAAAAAAAGAAAATTACAGACCAATATCTCTCATGAATATAGATGCAAAAATTCTGAACAAAATTCTAGCCAATAGAACTCAGTATCATATCAAAAAAATAATACACCACGACCAAATAGGATTCATACCAGGTATGCAAGGATGGTTTAACATTAGAAAATCAATCAACGTAATTCACCACATAAAAAGGAAAGAAAAAAATCACATGATCATCTCAATTGACGCAGAAAAGGCATTTGACAAAGTCCAACACCCATTCCTGATAAAAGCTCTCAATAAAAGAGGTATAGAAGGGAAATTTCTAAACATAATAAACAGCATCTATGCAAAACCAATGGCCAACATCATTCTTAATGGAGAGAGGCTGAAAACATTCCCCTTGAAAACAGGAACAAGACAAGGATGCCCTTTATCACCACTCCTATTTAACATTGTGCTGGAAGTTCTAGCTAGAGCAATAAGGCAAGAGAAAGAAATAAAGGGCATCCAAACTGGTAATGAAGAAGTTAAACTGTCCCTGTTTGCAGATGATATGATACTATACATAGAAAACCCTAAAGACTCCACGAGAAATCTACTGGAACTAATAGAAAGATTCAGCAGAGTAGCAGGATACAAGATAAACATTAAAAAATCAGTTGGATTCCTATACACCAGTAAAGAGAACGATGAAAAGGAGATCAGGAAATCAATACCATTTTCAATAGCCCCTAAAAAGATAAAATACTTAGGAATAAATCTGACCAGGAATGTAAAAGACCTATACAAAGAAAACTACAAACCACTGCTGCATGAAACCCAAAGCGATCTACATAAATGGAAAAACATACCATGCTCATGGATAGGCAGACTCAACATTGTTAAAATGGCAATTCTACCTAAAGCAATTTACAAATACAATGCAATCCCGATCCAAATACCAGCAACATTCTTCAAAGAGATGGAAAAACTAATCATTCACTTTATATGGAAATGGAAGAAGCCCTGAATAAGTAAAGCACTACTGAAGAAGAAGAATAAAGTTGGAGGACTCACACTACCTGACTTGAGAACCTACTATACAGCTACAGTAGTTAAAACAGCCTGGTATTGGTACAACAACAGATACATTGACCAATGGAACAGAATTGAGAACTCAGATGTAAATCCATCCACCTACGGTCATCTGATCTTCGACAAGGGCCCAAAGTCCATCAAATGGGGAAAAGACAGTGTTTTTAACAAATGGTGCTGGCAAAACTGGATATCCATCTGCAAAAAAATGAAATAGGACCCATACCTCACACCGTATACAAAAACTACTTCAAAATGGATCAAAGACCTAAATATAAAGCCTAAAACTATAAATTTTATAGAAGAAAAAATAGGACCAACACTTCAGGCCTTAATACATGGCATTAACAGGATACAAACCGTAACCATCAACACACAAACCCCAACAGATAAACTAGATAACTGGGATCTTCTAAAAATCAAACACCTATGCTCTTCAAAAGACTTCACCAAAAGAGTCAAAAGAGAACCTACAGACTGGGAAAAAATTTTTGGACAGTACAAGTTAGACAAAGGTCTAATCTCCATAAGCTACAAGAAAATCCAACACCTCTACAACAAAAAGACAAACAATCCTATCAAAAAATGGGCAAAGGAAATGAACAGACACTTCACCAAAGAAGACATTCAAATGGCCAACAGACACATGAGGAAATGCTCGCGTTCACTAGCCATTAGAGAAATGCAAATTAAAACCACAATGAGATACCGTCTCACCCCGGCATTACTGGCACGAATCAAAAACACTGGAAATAACAAATGTTGGAGGGGCTGCGGGGAGACAGGAACTCTTATACACTGCTGGTGGGAATGCAAAATGATTATTTTCCATTTTGGAAAATAATATGGCGTTTCCTCAGAAAGCTAGAAATAGACATACCATTCGATCCAGCAATCCCACTCCTAGGAATATATGCTAGAGAAATAAGAGTCATCACTTGAATAGACATATGCACACCTATGTTCATGGCAGCAT
This sequence comes from Dugong dugon, assembly GCA_030035585.1. NCBI lineage: Eukaryota > Metazoa > Chordata > Mammalia > Sirenia > Dugongidae > Dugong > Dugong dugon. Next base: position 46,546,276 of record CM057480.1, on the reverse strand, counting down.
TGTTCACAATAGCAAAACGATGGAAACAACGTAGGTGCCCATCAACAGATAAATGGATAAACAAACTATGGTACACACACACAATTGAGTACTATGCAACGAGAAAGAACAACAATGAATCTGTGAACCATTTCATAACATGGATGAAACTGGAGGACAGTATGCTGAGTGAAATAAGCCAATCACAAACGGACAAATACTGTATGAAACCTCTATTGTAAAAACCCATGAAAAAATTCACATGCAAAATGTAACAATCCTTGTTGGTTACCAGGGGTGGGAGGGGAGGGGGGGTAAATACTAAATAGGCAATAGATAAGTGGTATCTTGGGTGAGAGGTGAGACAGTACACAGTACAAGGGAAACTAGCACAACATGCACAAGGAAAGGTCATGGAGGCTTCATGGACACATCCAAACTCCCCGAGGGACTGAGTTACTGGACGGAGGGCTCTGGGGACCATGGTCTCGGGGAACATCTAGTTCAATTGGCATGACACTACTTATAAAGACAATGCTCTACATTCTACCTTGGTGAGTAGTGTCTGGGGTCTTAAAAGCCTGTGAGCGGCCATCTAAGATGCTCCACTGGTCTCATCCCTTCGGGAGCAAGGGAGAATGAAGAGAACAGGATACAAGGAAAAGATTAGTCCAAAGGACTAATTGTCCACAGCTACCAAGACTTCCACCTGACTGAGTCCACTACAGCTAGATGGTGCCCGGCTACCATCGCTGACTGCTCTGACCAGGATCACAACAGAGGGTTCTGGACAGAGCTGGAGAAGGATGTAGAGCATAATTCTAACTCACACACACAAAAAAAAAGAAAGACCAGATTTACTGGCCTAAAGGAGATGGGAGAAACCTCAAGAGTATGGCCCCCAGACACCCTTTCAGCTCAGAGGTGAAGTTACCTTCGAGGTTCCCTGTTCAGCCTGGGAGTGGACAGCCCAGTAAAACTAAATGAGACTAACAAGGTACAGGAGTTCAGTGACAAGGGCCAGAAGGGAGAGGGGGAATAGGAAGCTGATGATAGGGAACACAAAGTTGAGTAAGGATACTGTTGATGTGTTGTGAGATTGTTAACCATTGTTATAGGGTAACATTTGCAGTAACTGTTAAATGGGAGGCTATTTTGTCCTGTAAGTCTTCATCTTGGTTGAGAATGGCAGCACAATTGGAAGAGCATAGTCAATGTCACTTAAATGTGTACGTAAAAAGTTTTGAAATGGTGTATCTTTGGCTATGTGTATTTTCACCAAAAAAAAAAAAAAAAAAAAAAAAAGCTGAGATTTCAGAGGGGTAAAATCTTGTGGGGTTGTTAACCAAAGTCATAAAACAGCATGTGTACTACTGTTACATGAGAAACTGTTTGTTCTGTAAGCCTTCACCTGAAGTACAATAAAATATTTTAAAAAATAAAAAAATAAAAATAAAAATAAAAAAAAAATCAGAAGAGGCAAATAACCAAATTAAGAAATGAAATTAGTGACGTTACAACTGACCCATAGCTATAAAGATCATAACAGATTACTATGAAAAATTGTACCCCAACAAATTTGAAAAACTAGAAGACACGAACAAATTCATAGACACACAATACTTACACAAACTAACACAAAGGTAGACAATTTAAACATGCCATTAAAAAAGACGAGATTGAACATGTCATCCAAAACTGTCATCAAAAACAGGAACAATAACAAAAAATGCCCACAACCAGAGAGCTACACTGGAGAATTACACCAAACAGTCAGAGAAGAGCTGTCACCAATTCTACTCAATCTCTTCAAGAACATAGAAGAAGAAAGAACACTGCTGAATTATTTCTATGAAGCGAGCATAACCCTGATAGCTACGCCAGGCAAAGGCATCACAAAAAGAGAAAATTACCGACCAATGTTCCTTATTAACATAGATGCAAATATTTTCAAGAAAATTCTAGCCCATAGAATTCAGCAAATATCAAAAATAGTCATACACATGATCAAGTGGAATTCATACTAACATTACAAGGATGGTTCAACATTACAAAAATCAATGAATGTAATCCACCACGTAAATAAAACAAAGGAAGAGAACCACATGATCAAATAAATTGATGCAGAAAACGCATTCGATAAAATTCAACACCCTTTCCTGATAAATGCACTCAGTAAAATAGGAAACGAAGGGAAATTTCTCAACATAATTAAAGGCATATATGCAAAACCAACAGCCAATATTATACTCAATGGAGAAAGACTGAGAGCCTTCCCTTTGAGAACAGGAATGAAATAAGGATGGCCATTAGCACCACTCTTATTCAGTATTGTACCGGAAGTCCTAGCAAGAGAAATAAGACAAGAAAGAGAAATAAAAGGCATCCAAATTGGAAAGGAAGCTGCAAAAATATCTGTATTTGTACATAACATGATCCTATACATAGAAAGCCCTAAAGATTCCACAAGAAAACTGCTGGAACTAATAGAAGAATTTTAACAAAGTTTCAGGGTATAAGATCAACCCACAAAAATTGATTGGGTTCCTCTACACTAACATAGATTACTCCAGAAAAGAAATCAAGGAAACAATAATATTTACAATAGCCCCCAAGTTAATAAAATACCTAGGAATTAACCTAACCTGGGACATAAAAGACATAAAGTGAAAATTATAAAAAACTGCTGCAAGGGACTAAAAGACACCTGCAAAAATGGAAAGACATCCCATTCTCATGGATTGGAAGACTTAATATAGCAGAAATGTCAATTTTACCTAAAGCCATCTACAGATACAATGCAATCCCATACAAATCCCAACAAAATTCTTTACTGAAATGGAAAAATTAATGACCAACTTCATAAGGAAAGAAAAGAAACCCTAAATAGCCAAAGCAATATTGAAGAAAAAGAACAAAACAGGAGGCCTCACACTCCCCAGTATACACAGTCACTGTAATCAAGACATCCGGTATTGGTTCAAGTATTGACACATAGACAAGTGGAACAGAACTGAGAACTCATAATTAAACCCAGCCATTTTTTGACAACTGAATTTCAACAAGGAATCAAAGTCTATTCAGTGAGACAGAAAGAGTCTCTTTAATAAATGGTGCTGGCAAAGCTGGATATCCACCTGCAGAAAATGAAACAAGACCAATACCTCACACCATACACAAAAGCTAACTCAAAATGGATCAAAGACCTAAATGTTAAACTTTAAACCATAAAATTCCTGGAAGAAAACAAGGAGACAACTATGGGACCTAATCTTCTGTAAAAATAGGTTAAAAGCATAACAACAAATGCATGAATAGAAGACAAAATAGATGGAACCTCATGAAAATTTTTTAAAAAAACTAGTCTCATCAAAAGACTTTCTTAAAAGTGTAAATAGGTAACCTGCAGATTGGGAAAAAATCTCCTGAAATGACTTATCTGATAAGGGTCTACTCTCTAAAATCTATAGAAAACTGCAACAACTCAACTACAAAAAGACAAATAACCCACTCACAAAATGGGCAAATAATGTGAATAGAAGCTTCACCAAAAGGACATCCAAGCAGTCAACAAATGTATGAAAATATGTTCACAGTCGTTAGTCACTAGAGAGATGCAAATAAAAGCTATAATGAGATATCATCTTATTCTTGCTAAAATGGCACTGATAAAAAAACAAAAACAAAACAGATAAGAACAAATGTTTGCAAGAATGGGGATATTGGAACCCTTATCCATTACTGGTGGGACTGTAAAGTTGTACAACCACTTGGAAAACAGGATAGCACTGACTCAAGAAAAACTAGAAATAGAACTACACCTATAGGATCGCTATGAGTTGGAATCAACTCGAAGGCAAAGGGTTTGGTGGTTTCTTGTACGACCAAAAGTTGCACTCCTAGGTATATACCTGTTGCCACTGAGTCGATTTGGACTCATAGTGACCCTATAGGGCAGAGTAGAACTTCCCCATAAGGTTTCCAAGGTGGGGATGATGGATTTGAACTGCCGATCTTTTGGTTAGCAAACAACCTCTTAACCACTGTGCCATCAGGGCCCCGGCTATATACCCTAGAGACCTAAAAATAATGACATGAGCAGACATGTGCACACTGATGTTCATTGCTGCCGTACTCACAAATAAATGGAAACAACTGAAGTGCCCATCAACGGATGAATGGATAAGTAAATTGTAGTACATACACACAATGGAATACTATGCAACCATAAAGAACCATGATGAGTCTCTGAAACATAACATAGATGGACTTGGAGAGCATAATGTTAAGTGAAATAAGCCAAGCACATATGGACAAATATTGCACGATCACTCTTTTATTAGAAGACAAGAAAAAATATAGACAGAGACCAATGCTCATCGGTGGCTACCACGGAGAAGTGGGGGAGGGGAAAGTATGCTTTAGGTCATAAAGATTTATTGTCTTTTTTGGTGATGGGAAAAGTGGCACTGAATGTGGATGCAGTGAGCACAGCACAACCAAAGTAAAAACAAGCGTTTGAGCACAGATGGCTGGCTATAGGCATATTGGTATACAGGTAGGTACAGTTGTATACACAGGCGAGGACAGATAGAAGTATCTATAAGTACATGTAAATACAGATATGTGGGTGCAGGCACATATAGTCACTGAAGACACAAATATGGATACTCCACAGGCATAACCAAACACCTTCCAAGATTGGTTTTCTGGCTTTGAAAACTTAGGACCATAGTCTCATGGGACAACTCAGTCAACTGGCATAACATAGTTCACAAAAATCATGACCTGCATTCTAGTGAAGTAAGTAGTATTTGGGGTCTTAAAAGCTTGCAAGTGGCCATCTAAGTCACAACTACAGATATCTACTAGCCGGGAGCAAAACAGTAAGAAGGTAACCAAAAGCTCAGAGAAGAAACAGATCTACATAAGCTTCTTCTGAGACCAGAAGAACTAGACGGTGCCTGGCTACAACCAATGACCGTTCAGACTGGGGTCACAATAGATGGCCCCAGATAGAATGGGATAAAAATGTGCAGCAAACCTCAAATTCTTATTAAAAAAAAAAGGTAGAGAACAGATGACCCCCTGAGACTATAGCCCTGAGATATTCTTTAAACCTAGAACCGAGCCTGTTCCCTGAGATCACCTTTTAGCGCGATACCAAAGTGGCACACAAAATAAAGGATGTCACCCGTAAGATTGGTGTCCTTCTTAAAAACCATCAGTATGAGACGAAAAGGTCAACAAATTACTCAAAAGCAAAGATAAGAAGATAAGGGGGCAGGGAAACTAGAGTACTGGAATTAAACATTAAAGAGAATGTTGACACATTGTGATAAATGTTACTAATGGCACTGAACAATTTGTCCAGTAATTGTCAAATGAAATCCTAACTTGCTGTGTAAACTTTCACCAAAAACTCAATAAAATATTATTCAAAAAAGAAAGAAAGAAGTAGGGCAGTAAAATACAGGGAGTATTTGAGAATTATAGTCATGAATACGTGAACAAATCTAGGGGGACATCTACTTCAGATAATCTTTTTTGAGGAGGATCCCTATTGAATCTGCAACCACAAAACTTGTGTTGTTTCTTTTAATTCTATTCTTACCTATTATACAAAGTTCTGGCATGGAAGAGAATTTTCAACGCAGCCCTGGAATTTTCTTGACGTTTGAGTATTCAGCAAAAACAATGGATAATTTAAAAATAAAGAACAAGTAGGATAGGTTTTTAAGTTTATGACATAAACTAAACTTCCAAAAATGCAACACATTGTACTGGGGGGAACAGGAAATACAGAAGAGTGGAAAGAAATGATTCTACCAGAGGGTTTTGATTTATAATCTTATGTGTGTGACAGTATGTCACCTGTGAAAAAGTGATAAAAACATTTGAATGACATATAGACAGGCAAATCAATATAGACAAAACTGTAGTAATGTAAAGTTCTAGAGGTATTATTCAAAACAGAGAAAAGGAAGAAATCTGAAAAGGAATTTTATTCATGGCTTCTAAAACAATGAGATCCTAAATACATAGAAATGAGCTTCAGGAGTATGAAGAAGATTTAGAGCTGTGTTTTCAATGTCAGCTGTACATTAGGACCATCTGGAGAGCTTTAAAAAATATCAGTGCTTTAGTGACACCCCCAGAGATTCTGAAGTAATTGGTCAGGAGTGTAGAATAGGCAACCGGATTTTTAAATGTTCCTTAGGTAATGCTGATGTCAGCCAAGATTGAGGACATTTACGTAGAACTAGATGAGTAGGAACAATTTACAGAGGGTGATTTGAGAAGCATTAAAAGGCATACTTGCCCAATGAATTCTTCTTACTATCATGTAATAGAGTCTCTTCTTGGGGGTAGATAATAAGTTTTTGGAAAACAGTTGAAATGCACATGCTGTCAGGAGAAATATTTTAAGTATGTTGAAGCCTGGCAAATCATAATTACTCAATAAATGTTATCATTATTACCAGGGTTGATAATTACCTGGTGTGCCACATGGGTTCATTATCTATTGTCTTATACATTATTATACATGTATGCATAATATTCATACCAGTAAGTCCCTGTGTCATACTGGTCTTTTAATTCTATTCTTAACCTATTATACAAAGTGCTGGCATGGAAGAGAATTCTCAACGCAGCCCTGGAATTTTCTTGATGTTTGAGTATTCAGCAAAAACAATGGATAATTTAAAAATAAAGAACAAGTGGGATAGGTTTTTAAGTTTATGACATGTCCATAATCCCTAGCTGTTAGTGACAGTCAACAGTATTTGTGATTTTGTAGCAATTGCTAAAGCAAATAAAGCAGAGGACATTTAAACTATTAAAGAAAGCAAATAAGTAGTAAGGTGAGATTGTCAAAGCAAAAGACCCTGGAGCACTCTGGGTAGTCAAGAAGCATGATAGGGATTTATTTATCTGATAGAGGACTCTGGGGTTTCCTTGGAAAAGACTTACGGGGCTTACAAGGACAAGAATAAGTAAATAAGAGAACATGGAGAAAAAGTGGGTGATATGCCAACTAAGTCTGGGCCTGGTATAGGAAAGACTAGCAGCATTCTTTTAAAACCCTGATGTATATTGCCACAGTGTCTGTGTTTGCTCTATAACCATATGCAATATCCTAATAATTAGCACAGACATAAAGTTTGTGTTAGTGATTTGGGTTTCTAATTTCTCTTTCTTTTAGTACTGTGAACTCATGCACTTTTTATTATAATTTCTTGAAAATAAAAGCCATTCATTATCGGTAAATAAAAGACATAGTTAAATTCAAAAATGGTAAATAATGCAAAGATTATTTATTAAGATTTCACATAGTATCTACTTACACATGAACTCTATATTCTTTCTTGTACTCATTGATTTTTTTTTTTTAATAGTGAACTCTTATTCTGTACTTAAGGTCATTGGTCCAACTAAAATGAAAGTTGTTATTATTGACTCATAGTGACACTATATGATAGAGTAGAACAGTCCCATAGGGTTTCCTTGGTTGTAATCTTTATGGAAGCAGATTGCTAGGTCTTTTACCAGAATTACTGGTGGGTGGGTTCAAACTGCCAACCTTTTGGTTAGTAGCCGGGGGCTTAGCCATTTGCACCACCAAACCAAAAAATCAAACCCATTGCTATTGGGGCTCCTTAAAATGAATGTAGCATGTGTAAATCATTAGCTCAATAAGCAAGTGATACATAGAGAAAACGTTAAGGAAAATATTTGAATTAATACATAATCATTACATATATGTATATGTATATATATTAGATATAAATGTATGCCTTGATATTTAATTTGAGATTTATTCTCTACATATTATTCATACTTCTAAAAAATTAAACATTTGAGTTTGAGAGAATTGTAGATTCACATGCAGTTTTAAGAAGTAATACAGAGAGATCCCATGTACCCTTTATCCAGTTTAACACAATGGTAACATCTAGCAACATTTTAGTACAAAAGAGCTTTTTTTTTTTTTTAATTGTACTTCAGGTGAAGGCTTACAGAACAAATAATTTCTCATAAAACAGAAGTACACATGTTGTTTTATAACATTGGTTAACAACCTCACAACATATCAACCCTCTAACTTCTGAACCTCTTTTTATTTTTTGTGAAAATACACATAGCCAAAGATACACCATTTCAAAAATTTCTACATGCACAGTTCAGTGACAATGACTACGCTCTTCCAATTGTGCTGTTATTCTCACTTAAGATGAAGGCTTACGGAACAAAATAGTTTCTCATTTAACAGTTACTACGCATGTTGCCCTATGACAATGGTTAACAATCTTACAACACATCAACAATATGCTTACTCAACCTTGGGTTCCCTATCACCAGCTTCCTTGTCCCCTTCTGCTTTCTGGCCCTTGTCGTTAATCTCATTTGGTTTTACGGGGCTGTCCACTCCCAGGCTGAACAGTAAACCTCGGAGGTAACTTCACCACTGAGCTAAAAGGGTGTCTCGGGGCCATACTCTCGGGGTTTCTCCAGTCTCCTTTAGGCCAGTAAATCTGGTCTTCTTTTTGTGAGTTAGAATTATGTTCTACATCCATCTCCAGCTCTGTCCAGAACCCTCTGTTGTGATCCTGGTCAGAGCAGTCAGTGGTGGTAGCAGGGCACCATCTAGCTATACTGGACTCAGTCGGGTGGAGGCCTTGGTAGCTGTGGACAATTAGTCCTTTGGAATAATCTTTTCCTTGTATCCTGTTCTCTTCATTCTCCCTTGCTCCTAAAGGGATGAGACCAGTGGAGTATCTTAGATGGCTGCTTACAGGCTTTTAAGACCCCAGACACTACTCGCCAACGTAAAATGTAGAGCATTGTCTTTAAAAGCTGTGTCATGCCAATTGAGCTAGACGTTCCCTGAGACCATGGTCACCACAGCCCTCCACACAGCAATGCAGTTCCTCAGGTAGTTTAGATATGTCTGTGGGGCTTCCATGACCTTCCCTAGTACAAGTTGTGCTAGTTTCTCCTGTATTGTGTACTGTCTCACCCTTCACCCAATATACCACTTATCTATTATCAGTTTAGTATTTCCCCCCCAACCCCTCCCATCCCTGGTAACCAACAAAGATTGTTACATTTTATGTGTGAACTTTTTCATAGGTTTTTACAATAGAGGTCTCATATAATATTTGTCCTTCTGTGATTGACTTATTTCACTCAGAATAATGTCCTCCAGTTTCATCCATGTTATGAGAAGCTTCACAGATTCACTGTTGTTCTTTCTCGTTGCATAGTACTCCATTGTGTATATGTACCATAGTTTGTTTATCCATTCATCTGTTGATGGGCATCTAGGTTGTTTCCATTGTTTTGCTATTGTGAACAATGCTGCCATGAACATACGTGTGCGTATGTCTATTAGAATGACCACTCTTATTTCGCTAGGATATATTCCTAGGAGTGGGATTGCTGGATCGAATAGTATGTCTATTTCTAGCTTTCTGAGGAAGCGCCATATCATTTTCCAAAATGGTTGTATCATTTTGCATTCCCACCAGCACTGCATAAGTGTTCCAATCTCCCCGCAGCCCCTCCAACATTTGTTATTTCCAGTGTTTTTGATTCGTGCCAGTAATGCCGGGGTGAGATGGTATCTCATTGTGGTTTTAATTTGCATTTCTCTAATGGATAGTGATCGCGAGCATGTCCTCATGTGTCTGTTTGCCATTTGAATGTCTTCTTTGGTGAAGCGTCTGTTTATTTTCTTTGCCCATTTTTTGACAGGATTGTTTGTCTTTTTGTTGTAGAGGTGTTGGATTTTTCTTGTAGATTATGGAGATTAGACCTTTGTCTGACTTGTACTGTCCAAAATTTTTTTCCCAGTCTGTAGGTTCTCTTTTGACTCTTTTGGTGAAGTCTTTTGAAGAGCATAGGTGTTTGATTTTTAGAAGATCCCAGTTATCGAGCTTATCTGTTGGGCTTTGTGCATTGATGGTTATGGTTGGTATCTTGTTAATGCCATGTATTAAGGCCTGAAGTGTTGGTCCTATTTTTTCTACTATGAACTTTATAGTTTTAGGCTTTATATTTAGGTCTTTCATCCATTTTGAAGTAGTTTTTGTATACGGTGTCAGGTATGGGTCCTAATTCATTTTTCTGCAGATGGATATCCAGTTTTGCCAGCAACATTTGTTAAAAAGACTGTCTTTTCCCCATTTGATGGACTTTGGGCCCTTGTCGAAGATCAGATGACCGTAGGTGGATGGATTTACATCTGAGTTCTCAATTCTGTTCCATTGGTCAATGTATCTGTTGTTGTACCAGTACCAGGCTGTTCTGACCACTGTAGCTGTGTAGTAGGTTCTGAGGTTAGGTAATGTGAGTGCTCCTACTTTCTTCTTCTTCTTCAATAGTGCTTTACTTATCCAGCACTTCTTCCCTTTCCATATAAAGTTAATAATTAGTTTTTCCATCTCTTTGAAGAATGTTGTTGGTATTTGTATCGGGATTGCATTGTATTTGTAGATTCCTTTAGGTAGAATTGCCATTTTCACAATGTTGAGTCTGCCTATACATGAGCATGGTATGTTTTTCCATTTATGTAGATCCCTTTGGGTTTCATGCAGCAGTGTTTTGTAGTTTTCTTTGTATAGGTCTTTTATATTCCTGGTCAGATTTATTCCTAAGTATTTTATCTTTTTAGGGGCTATTGAAAATGGTATTGATTTCCTGATCTCCTTTTCATCGTTCTCTTTACTGGTGTATAGGAATCCAACTGATTTTTGAATGTTTGTCTTGTATCCCGCTACTCTGCTGAATCTTTCTATTAGTTCCAGTAAATTTCTCGTGGAGTCTTTAGGGTTCTCTATGTATAGTATCATATCATCTGCAAACAGGGAGAGTTTAACTTCTTCATTACCAATTTGGATGCCCTTTATTTCTTTTTCTTGTGTTATTGCTTTAGCTAGAACTTCCAGCACAATGTTAAATAGGAGTGGTGATAAAGGGCATCCTTGTCTTGTTCCTGTTTTCAAGGGGAATGTTTTCAGCCTCTCTTCATTAAGAATGATGTTGGCTGTTGGTTTTGCATAGATGCCCTTTATTAGGTTGAGAAATTTCCCGTCTATATTTATTTTATTGAGAGCTTTTATCAGGAATGGGTGTTGGACTTTGTCAAATGCCTTTTCTGCATCAATTGAGATGATCATGTGATTTTTTTTCTTTCCTTTTATTTATGTGGTGGATTACGTTGATGGATTTTCTAATGTTAAACCATCCTTGCATACCTGGTATGAATCCTACTTGGTCGTGGTGTATTATTTTTTTGATATGATACTGAGTTCTATTGGCTAAAATTTTGTTCAGAATTTTTGCATCTATATTCATGAGAGATATTGGTCTGTAATTTTCTTTTTTTGTGATGTCTTTGCCTGGTTTTGGTATCAGCGTTATGCTGGCTTCATAGAATGAATTTGGAAGTGTTGCTTCCTCTTCTATGCTCTGAAATAGCTTGAGTAGAACTGGTACGAGCTCTTCTGTAAATGTTTTGTAGAATTCTTCAGTGAAGCCATCTGGGCCAGGGCTTTTTTTGGTTGGGAGTTTTTTTATTACCTTTTCAATCTCTTCTCTTGTTATGGGTCTGTTCAGATTTTCAATATCACTTTGTTGTAGTTTGGGTAGGCCGTATGTTTCTAGAAATTTATCTATTTCCTCTAGGTTTTCAAATTTGTTGGAATATAGTTTTTCATAATATTCTGTTATAATCCTTTTTATTTCAGTTGGGTCTGTTGTAATATCCCTCATTTCATTTCTTATTTGGGTTATTTGTGCCCTCTGCTGTTTTTCTTTTCTCAGTCTGGCCAGTGGTTTGTCGATTTTGTTGATTCTTTCAAAGAACCAACTTTTGGTTTTGTTGATTCTTTCTATTGTTTTTCTGTTCTCTATTTCATTGATTTCTGCTCTGATCTTTACTATTTCCTTTCTTCCGGTGGTTGTAGGCTTTTTTTGTTGTTCTCTTTCTATTTGTTTGAGTTCTGTAGTTAATGTTTTGATTTTCTCCCTGTCTTCTTTTTTGATATGTGCATCTATTGCTATAAATTGTCCTCTGAGGACTGCCTTTGCTGTGTCCCAAAGGTTTTAGTATGATGTGTTTTCATTTTCATTTGATTCTAGGAATTTTTTAATTCCATCTCTGATTTCTTCTATTACCCATTGATGTGTAAGCAGATTATTGTTCAGTTTCCATGTGTTTGATTTTTTTCCCTTGCTCTTTCTAGTGTTAATTTCTACCTTGATGGCATTGTGGTCAGAGAAGATACTGTGAATTATCTCAGCATTTTGGATCTTGTTGAGGATTGCTCTGTGGCCTAAGATGTGGTCTATTCTGGAGAACGTTCCATGTGCATTGGAAAAGAATGTGTACTTTGCAGCGGTTGGATGGATTGTTCTATATATGTCCATGAGGTCCAGTTGGCTGATTGTGTCCTTCAGGTCTTCTGTATCTTTGCTGAGTTTCTTCTTAGTTGTTCTGTCCTTTACAGAGAGTGGTGTGTTGAAGTCTCCTACAATTATTGTGGAACTGTCAATTACTCCATTCATTGTTGTTAGAGTTTGTTTAATGTATTTTGGAGCCCTGTCATTGGGTGCGTAGATGTTTATTATGGTTATGTCTTCATGATGGATAGTCCCCTTTATCATTATATAGTGTCCTTCTTTGTCTTTTATGGTAGATTTTGTTTTAAAGTCTATTTTATCTGAGATTAGAATTGCCACTCCTGCTCTTTTTTGGTAGTTGTTAGCTTGATATATTTTTTTCCAACCTTTGACTTTTAATAAATTCACAGCTTTGTTTCTAAGGTGTATGTCTTGTAGACAGCATATTGATGGATCCTGTTTTCTTATCCATTCTGTCACTCTCCATCTCTTTATGGGTGCATTGAGTCCATTGACATTCAGTGTAATTATTGATAGATGTGAGTTTGTTGCTGTCATTTTGTAGTGCTTTTTGGTGTGGTGTTGAAGTTTTCTTTGTTCTTCTTACTCTCTTGTGCTGATTTACTTGTGTTTGTGGATTTTTTTTTTTCATTTCTTTGTTTTTGTAGGTTTTGTTTTTGCTGAGACTATGTTTCTCCTCTTTTTTTATGAGTATGTTTGTTAAGTTTCTTTGTGGTTACCATATATTTTACCCTTATCTTTCTAAGTTTGAAGCAGTCTACCATTACTTGGTATCTCCTTGCCTTCCTCTCCATTAGAAGGTTCTATACCTATGCCGTTTATTCCCTCTTTTATTGTTTTGATGTTGTTGTCATTTACTGATTAACTGCTCTGATTCCCTGTTGTATTTCTTTTGGTTTTGGATAGTCCTTGAGAGTTCATTTCCTAGATTGGTATCTGGCTTATATGATCCTGTATCCTAGGTTCTGCCTGTGAGCTGAAGCTGTTTGTCCTCAGATGGAAGAACTCCCTTTAATAATTCTGGTAAGTGTTGTTTGATTTTTATATATTCCCTTAATTTCTGTTTATCTGGAAATGACCTAATTTCACCATCAAATTTGAATGAGAGTTTTGCAGGATACATTATTCTTGGATGGCAAATCTATTCTTTAAATATTTTATATATGTCATCCCATTGCCTTCTTGCCTTCATGGTTTCTGCCAGATAATCTGAGCTTTGTCTTATTGTTTCTCCTCTGTATGTAACTTCTTGTTTTTTACGAGCTGCTCTCAGGATTCTTTGTTTATCTTTGGTTTTGTCGAGTGTGAATATGATATGCCTCGGTGATTTTCTTTCGGGGTCCCTTCTATATGGGGTTCGTTGAGCTTCTTGGATGGCCAGATTTTCATCTTTCATGATATTGGGGAAGTTTTCTGTCAGCAGTTCCTCAATGATCCTCTGTGTTTTCTGTTTTCTCCCCCTGTTCTGGAATTCCAATCACTCGAAGATTTTGCTTTTGATTGTGTCCCACATAACTCTCAGGGTCTCTCCGTTTTTGTTTGTTCTTTTTTCTGAGTTTTCCTCAAACAGAGTTGTATCCAAGTGTTTCTCTTCAATTCCACTGATCCTGTCTTCCACCATTTCAAATCTGCTTCTCAGCCCTTCTATGACATCGTACATTTCTGAAATCTTGTTTATTTTTCGGATTTCTAATTGTTCACTTTGTATAATTTCTAGTTGTGAATTTATTTCGGCATTTTGTTCTGCATTATTTTCCTTAATTCTTCCATCTTTTTTGTCTGTATTTTCCATGAATTTGTCTATTTTTTCCTTATGTTTGTCAGCTTTTTGCCTCATTTCTTGGAGAATTCTGAGTGTTAGAGATTTGAATTCCCTATCAGGTAGTTCTACTGCATTTTCCTCCAGAGCGGAGTCATCTGGTGTTTTATTTTGGACACCTATTGAAACCATCCTGTCCTGTTTTTGTAAATGTTTTGTTATTGTCTGCTGTCTTGGGGGCATTCTGTAGTCATTTCTCTCGTTTATTGATTGTAGGTTTGTTTCTTTCGTCCCTTTTTTAAAAAAAGAAAAATTGACTATGTCAGAGTAGGCAGACTCTGTGTTCTTTGTTGTTTTCTTGTCTTTGGGCACAATACTTTTCACCTCCTTCTTCAACTGGCAGTGTCAGCCACTCAGATATGTTACAGCAGGGCAGGTCTAGCTGAAGAGGAGTTACTGGGACAGGTTTTTTGTGGTACTTACTACAGCCACCAGAGCTGGTTGGTAATCAATGCAGGGCAGGTTCCAGTAGGTCGTGCCTGTGTTGCTTGGTGGTGTGATGGCAAGCATATGGTGCAGGTAGGCAGGATGCAGTGGGGAGATTGTTATGTGTGGAGCTAAGATGGATATGGGAGAGAGGAGAGAGGAACAGGAGCCGTAAACATACAAACAAACAAAAAACAATGCTAGGGGTGCTTGCCGTTGGAGTGGAGAGATGAGAGACTATGAAATGGAGAAAAACAGAAAGGGGAGGAGGAAGAAAAGAAAAGAATGAATAAATAAAAATCAGAAAGTTTAAAGAACCACAAAGTTCCCAGGGATCCCACCGGTGCAGCTATGAGTCCTGGGGAAGTTGCTCTCAAGTGTTGCAGTACAGCCTGGCTACAAGGTGTAGAAGTATACAACACCAGGTTTTCAGGGAACAGAAAGAGATGGAAGATATAGGGAGATGAGAAACTGAGCAATGAAGAAAGACAAAAAGGAAAAAGATGTAAAACAAAACAAAACAAATTAAAAAAATAAAAAAACAAGATAGGTCCCCAAAGAAACAGGAAAAAAAAAATGCCAACGTAAAAAGAAACGCCCTCAAGGATCCCTCTGCATGTCTGTGGAAGCCGAAGGGGCGTCTCCCTGCCACACAGCTCAGGCTGGCCAGAAAGGGCTCCCAACTCAAGAATAGGAAAAGAAAACAAACAAACAACTAAAAACATAGAAACGAATAAAAGCCCCGGCATCCCACCAGCGTGGCAGCAAAAACTGGGAAGCCGCTCCACATTTGGATGGAGCTCTGCCACCCCTCAGGAAGAGACAAAGATAGCGCACGGAGCCAGGTACTTGAGCTAAGGGAGGGGAAGTGGCGAGAGGCAAGTAAGACATCAAAAGAAGCAGAAGAAAAAAAGCAACACTAGCAGCCAACAGATGGCACTCAGAGAGCCATCTAGTGCAGGCTTGTGTTTCTGGACAAGGGACTGTGTCTGTGGGAAACAGAGGGGGACGAGTGTGGGTGAAGAAGGGTAGAGAGTGGGAAAGCGTATATCACAAATTACCGGAGCTCTGCAGCACCTAAGGAAGAAGCAAAGATGGTGCGCGGAGCAAGGTACTTGAGCTAAAGGAGCGGGAGGTGGGGAGAGGCAAGGAAGAAATAAAAAGAAGTGGAAAAAAAGCAACACCAGCAGCCAACAAATGGCACTCAGAGAGCCAGCCGTTCAGGTGTGTGGAATCCAAGCAGCCGCTGTTTTCCAGTCAAGAGACTGTGGCTGTGGGAAGCAGAGGAGGCCGAGCCGGGGTGAAGATGAGTGGGGGGTGGGAAAGCGTATATCACCAGTTACTGGTTGTTTTGTCTCTGACTGGAAGCTCTGTGAGGTTGCTTTCTCATGCCCCCTGTTTGCTGGTCTCTGATAGGAGTCCGAGATGGCGCATCCGTGCTGTGTTAGCTGGTAGGGGACCTCTGCATGAATCGCTCCTTGCTCTCCTTTCCCTGTCAGTTTTCTTACTCCCTTTGGTGCTTGGCTGAGTTCTTTATCTCTTCATTTGATGTTTTAGGGTTTCAGGATTGTTGTATTCTCTGTTCGGCTTAGTTTTTCAGATCTTTGCTGTGGAGGGACGGCATGCTGCTTCTGCCTAGAGCGCCATTTTGCCGGAACTCTACAAAAGAGTTTTTGATGGCTATCCATATTTGTGATGGGTTGGTGTCAAGAGGACATCCAAGGACATGGATATTTTACCCATGGAAAATTTGCTGAGTGCTGGGCAGCTTGTGTGGCTGGGCTGAAAGGCAGGGTAAGATTCTCTCCTGTCTCACTGCACTTGAGAGAGATAACCTCGATGAAGGTAGGGTTCTACAAAAAGCACATGATAGAGTGCACACTGGGGAATATGTGGACAGAGTCTAACTTTATTTTACACTCAGCCTCAATCCAGTTCATACTTTGGACTGAGGCAATCAAAATCTTCCCCTTTCTGCTGAAGGGAGACAATGGTGTACTCTTCCAGGGAAGAAAACATAATTTTTAGTCTTTATGGTTATTTTGTACCTAATATCTATCATATTGTAAAAAATTATGAGATATACCAAGATGCAGAAAATTATGAATGATAATCAAGAGAATAAAAAGACAATAAGGTGATCTAGATATTGGAATTAACAGATGAGGGCTTCAAAACAGCTATTAAAGAGTTTCACTTTCAGTCAAATAGAAAACTGGAAAAAAGTGTATGAAACAATTGTTGCTGACATGATATAAGAAGTAGTGTAAGAAAATGATTTTTGAAACAGGAAAAAAAAGAAAAGAAAAAGGAATAAGGTTGCTACTGGAGCCCTGGTGACTCAGTGGTTAAGAGGTCAGCAGTTCAAATCCACCAACCACTCCTTGGAAACCCTATGGGGCAGTTCTATTCTGTCCTATAGGGTCACTATGAGCCAGAATCTACTTGGTTACAAAGTTTTTTTTTTTTTTTGGTAATCCTTCTGGCTTTCTGGTTGGAGGCATTTTCCAGGCCATGTCACAAGACGGGGGACCAAGTGGAGCATGACAGTCTTGCTGAGTTGAGGAGATATAAAAGCAAATTCTGGAGAGGGTTTGGAAGCCAGAATTTTTAGGGAAGTGTATTGGAGAGAAGAGAGCTAAAGGGAGAAAGCATTCCAAAAAACTTTATGGGAGTTTCCTGGAGAGTTTCACTTAATTCAAAGCTCCTCATATGTAGAAGAAACTCCATAGGCCTAAGAAAAGAACAAATGCTGGGAGCTGTAAGATAAACAAGTCTCACAACACAGGAATGGGAGATGTTTAAATTCTGACAAGCTGTAATGGAGAAACATCATTAAATACCTAGGACATTTAGTACTGCGGTTGCGTGTTAGTAGTAAAGTTAAGCAAGTTGTAGAGTAATGGTTACCCTCCATCAAGTGACACCTATTACTACCCCCATTCCGCTTGAAGGATAGCAAAGAGCATGGCAATGTCTGCCACCAGGAGCAGCAACCCCGGGATGCCAACTTATTCCATAGCTTACCAGTGTTGTGGTTACCGGTAAAAACATGCCCTACAAGCATGCAGTGGATGGAACAAGGCTTTACTCACATAGAGAAGAGAAGATGCAGAGCAAGGTCAGCTTCAATAGTGGGCACCAGTTCCCCATGGCCAACAGATCACTGCCTGTCGCAGCTGTTGCAGGGATGATGTTCTGCACTCACCCCTCTTATGCCACAGAGGAGAGGGACTCCATTTCTTCCCTTCAGGGAAGAGGTATAGAAGTGGGGTTGGTCAGGTGCCACATATTGTGCACACTTAGTCAAGCAGTTTCTAAGAATGTTGACATGTGTTCAGGACAAGGTAGGGGGTAAGGATGTGCTGACACTCCAACAGCTGCTATAGGACGTGTTTTGAGTCAGGGTGCCCTAGTAAAAGCAAGTCATCTCATACTCTCATCACATCCAAGACCAGGCTGACACATCTAATCCTAAGCACAGTGTCCATTTGTAGGTCACAGGAAAGGTGGCAAGGCTACCTCCTTTCACAGTTACTATAGACCCACTCCAATTAAGTCCAAAACCATGCCTTGAAAGTATCAAACTGATCTGAATGTAACATAACTCTTTGCCAAAACACAACAGTACTCTTTGAAAGAAGACAATAAAATCTAGACACTCAACAATGTAACATACCCGTTACCTGGCATTGAACAGAAAAAACAAACAAACAAACAAAAAACTAGATAGGGGAAGCAGAGCAAACAATGTGACCCACAGTAACGAGGAAAATCAATAAATAGAAACAGATGGAGAAATGACAACAATGATGGAATAACAGAAAAGACTAAGACAATGATGATAAATATCCTCAAGGACTAAAAAGACAACACGAAAATAAGTAGAGAAAAGGAAACCATAAAAAGAACCAAATGGAATTGTATTGAAGTATATAGATCTGGGAAAAAAACTTATTAGATAGGTTTATCAGCAGTGTATATACTGTACAAGTGAATTTGAAGACCAAGTGATAAATAGAAATTATCCAAGCTGAAGCACAAAAAGAAAGAAGTCTTACAAATAATTATCAGTGTCTCAATAACCTTACAGAGAAGGTGACGTTTGAAGAAATCAAAAATGTAATGAAAATCACATACTCACAGATTTGAGAAACTGAACTAACACAACAAGGAGGAACTCAAAGAAAACCATACACAAGCTCATTATAATGACATTTCTAAACTCCAGAAATTACAAGAAAAACATAAAAGCAGATAGAGAAAACAGGAATATTAGATATAAGTAAACAAAAATAAGAATATCCCTTGACTATTTGTCAGAAATTAAGCAAAGCAAATGAAAAGGAGAAAGGAATGAAACAAAACAAAACAAAAATGCTGTCAATCTATTATTCTCCGTCAAATGAGAATATTCTTCCAAAATTAAGGTAAAATAAACTTTTTCAGCAAAAAGAATTAGACACCAGCAGACCTAAACTACAAATAATATCAAAGGAAATTGTTCAGCCTGAAGGAAAATGATGGCACATGAAAACTCTGATCTACATAAAAGAATAATCAGCATCATGAATGGAAAATATATAAAAAAATATAAAAGATTTTGTTTCCACATTAAAAAAAAATTCTAACCCTTTGGAGCACATTTCTACTCTGGTACACGTGGAGTCATCATGAGTCAGAAGAGACTTGATGGCAACTGATGGTGGTGGTGTAAAAGATAATTGAATATTTAAAGCAAAAATAACTACATTGATCACAATAGGTTTTTCACAACAATTTCAAACAGGAAACAAAACAATTATTCCATGAAATAGAATTTATAAATATTTTGTGGTATATGGGGTACTACATATCAATAAAAAGAATGAATTTTTGTTACATGCAACAACATGGATGAGTCTCATAGACAAAATGTTGAGCAAAGTTCAAAAAAGAGAATAATTCTTATAATTTAATTTATATGAAGTTAAAAATCAGGTAAAACTAATTAAGGGTGATAAAAGTCAGAATATTGGTTGCCTATGGATAGAAGTTTGGCTCAGAGATGCAAAAGATAAATTTTTATTTGCTTACTACTTTGCAATTTTTGATCTGGGGGTGATATATACACACATATATATATCTGTAAAAATTTTGTCAAGTTATATAATGAAGATTGCTGCATGTTATACACAAAACTGTATTAATTTAATTTTACATTTCAATAAAACAGTTCTTTATTAAAAAAGAATGAAATGGGTACGTGATCTAGAATCGTTCCGCGAGATATGGGTGAAACTCCAATATATCTGTCTTTGTGTGGTTCCTGGGATTAGTTTACAAAATACAAAAAACAAAGCACAGAAGCAGGTAGTCATTCATTCTTTGGGTTGTTGTCAGTCTGGATATGAGGGTTGGAACTATGGTAGCAGTTTTGCAAGCCAGAGGAGAGCCAGACCGAAGATGAATCTGACACGTGAAGACAGAGATTGAGATGTTGAAAGGATCTTCACTTCTGATGGCAACCTTGGACTACTGAATAACCAAACGCGGAATCTTATCTACCTTTGGTCTTACTAAATGCTATAGCAAATTTATTAATTATATTTTTAAAAAGATAAAAACAGTGCAGTTATAAGTTAGTTCATACAAGCATCTGATATGCAAAAAAATTAGAAGTTGTGATCAATTAGATCAGTACTCTTTGCTGTTGTACATTAACCTACATTTTATAACTTTTATGATTCTTTTAAGTTGAATTTAGAGTGTCCAATTAGTCTTTAAGCAGATATGCTCCTGTAGGTTTCTCCCAAAGATGTTTTGATCTCCCATTCTATGTCCTGAGGGTATACTCTCCAGAACACCCATATGGTGCTATTTCTTGTTTAATAATCTTGGCTACTAAAATTAAAAACTTTCTTCCATGTGGGTGAAAAACGAGTTCTTTCCTATGTCCTCTCCTCTCTTTTTTTCCAGATAAACTATTACAGATACTGAGGCCAGGTGGAGGGGAGATGGGGATCAAAATTGAGCCAAAGTATTATCCTGCCTACAATGATTTAGTTTCAGAAATTGGTAGTCCAAAGCTGACTTTTTTTTTTTCACAATGATGTTTAAAAATACATATATATTGTGGTAAAATATATAACAAAAATTTGTCATTTAAATAATTTTTAAGTGTACAATTCAGTGACATTAATTGCATTCTACGTATTGTGCTATCATCACCACTACCTCTTTCTGAAACTTTTTAATCATCTCAAATAGAAACTCAGCAAACAATAACTACCCATCCCCCCATCTCCCAGATCATGTTAACCACTAATAAACTTTGGTGGCTCTTCTAAATATTTCGTATAAGTTTTAGCTATATAATATTTGTCTATCTGTGTCTGACTTATTTCACTCAGCATAAAGTTTTCAAGGTTCATCTATGTCATAGCATATATCAGAAATTTACTTCTCTTTATGGCTGAATAATAGTCCATTGTATGGATATACCAATTTTGTTTATTCATTCATCTGTTGATGGACACTTGGATTGTTCCTGCCTTTTGGCTATTGTGAATGATCTGCAATGAACACTGGTGCATATGTAGCTGTTTGAGTACCTGCTTTCAATTATTTTGGGTATATATATAGGAATGTATTCCTGTACCTTGGAATTGCTGGGTCATATACTAATTCTAAGGCTCCCTAGTGGTGTAATGGTTAAGGTTTTGGCTGCTAGAAAAGTCAGTAGTTCAAACCCACCAGTGGCTCTGTGGGAGAAAAGACCTGGTAATCTGTTCCTGTGAAGATTACAGCCTAGGAAACAGTATGGGCAGTTCTACTCTGTCCTATAGGGTCTCTATAAGTTGGAATCAACCCGACGGCCCAAAAAAATAGCATGGTAATTCTATGTTTAACTTTCTGAGGAAGTGCCAAGCTATTTTCCACAATGGCTGGCCCATTTTATATTCTAGTCAGCAATGCGCAAGGGTTCTAATGTTTCCACATACTTGTCAACACTTATTATTTTCCATTTTTCTGATAAGATCCACCCTAGTGGGTGTGAAGTGGTATATCACTTAATGATTAAATTAATTATTTTATTTTATGAAAAATATCTCCTGTTTCTATGAATATTACAAATACTCCATCTTCCTAATTTAATGGTTCAATAAATTCTTGGCACTTTGAAATTACAGAGGAAAATAATAATTTTTGCATTAAGTAATATGACAACATTTGTGGTTTTGAATTACATCTCCCTAAAGACCTTTTCACCTTTTCATGTGCTTATTGGTCACTTACATACCTTCCTTGAAGAAATGTCTATTTAAGACCTTTCCCCATTTTTTAATCGTGTTGCTTTACTTTTTGCTATTGAGTTATAGGAGTTCTTTATATATATTCTGGATATTAAACCCTTGTCAGATATACAGTTCCACAATATCCTCTTATTCTGTAGATTGTCTCTTCACTTTGGTGATAAATTTCTTTCATACACAATTTTCATTTTGATGAAGTTGAATTCATCTATTTATTCTTTTGTTACTAATGCTTCAATGTCATATCTAAGAATTCATCGTCAAAAACAAGGTCTTGAAGCTTTACACCTATGTTTACTTCTAAGAGTTTTATGGTTTTAGTTCTTATATTTAGGTTGTTGATTCATTTCGTGTTAACTTTTGTATATGGCTTGAGGTATGGGTTCAACTTCTTTCTCTTGCATGTGGAGATCCAGCTGTCCCAGCACCATTTGCTGTAGTGACTATTCTTCCCCATTCAATACACTTGACACCCTTGCTAAAAACCAATGGGCCAAAAATGCATGGGTTTATTTCTAAACTCTCAATTCTATCCCATTGGTCTATGTATTTACTCTTACATCAGTACCACACTATTTTTATTACTATAGCTTTATAGTGCATTTTGAAATTATGCAGTATGAGTGCTCTTTGTCCTTCTTTATCAAGATTATTTTGATATTCAGGGCTCCATAAAATTCCATATGAATTTGAGGATTGGATTTTTCATTTCTACAAGAAAAAAAAAAAAGGCTGTTGAAATTTGATAGGAATTGCATTGAATCTGGAGCCCTTGTGGCACAGTGGTTAAGTGCTTGGCTGATAACTGAAAGGTTGGTGGTTCAAAGACAAGAGAGGCTTCGCAGAAGAAAGATGTGACAATCTGCTTCCCTAAAGATTACAGCCTTGGAAACCCTATGGAACAGTTCTACTCTGTCCTATAGGGTTGCTATGAGGTGGAATCGACTTGACTGCAACAGGTTTGATTTTATTTGGTGTACTGAATGTATAGATCACTTTAGGCAGTACCGATATACACCTACTGCTGACTCACTATCTCATTATCCGACATTTCCCATTTAAGAAAATAGTAAAAAATCTGATATTTGATTAGCTTGCACATTAACAACATATGTCTAGCAGTAATGAACGCTGAGATGTTAAGTGATAGTAACACTTGCTATGATGGTTAAAGTTATGTGTCAGCTTGGCTGGGCCGTGATTCTCAGTGGTTTGGCAGTTAAGTAATGATGTAATTTGGCAGTTATGTAATGATGTAGACATCCTTCATTTGGTGATCATGTGGTCATCCTCCATTTTCACATAACGCAGGTTATTGCATAATGGCCTGGTCTTTAGAACCGAACCATGTCAATAAGTGAGGACAGGGTGTATTAACAATATTAAGTCTTCCCACCCATGAACATAGGATGTCTTTCCACTTACCTAAGTCTTCTTTAATATCTCTCAGCAATGGTTTATAATTTTAAATATACCAGTCTTTCACCTTCTGATTAAATTTATTCCTGGGTATTTTATTAAAACTGACTTTTAAATGATTTATCAAAAATGATACAAATATAAAGAACCTCAACTTTACTGAATTCTGTCCTTTAGACATACTTGATTATTAACATCTCTAGATTAATGTTATTTAAAAATAACAATATTCTTGTTTTACTTTTGCATTAACAAGTTATTTTGGATGCACTATGTAGGCGTATTTCTTGTTTAGATCTATGATCTTGCTTTTCCAGCCTCATCAAATTTTTTAAGTAAAAGATAAGAATTTTATTTTCAGCTAGTTCACATATTGGTCAGAAGGATAAAAATGACACTGTTGAACGACTATTTGACAATATATAATTTATGGATAAAATGTGTGGCATCAACAATTTATATTCTATACATTCATATTAAAATAAAGTTAAAAGAAATTGAGAGAGAAATGATCTATGTGTATAATGAATCTTGAGGTAGATGTTGTTGCTGGTGTTGTCAAGTCAATTCCAACTCATAGCAACCCTATGTACAGCAGAAGGAAACACTGCCACATCCTGTGCCATTCTCACAATTGTTGGTATGTATCAGTGCATTGTTGCTCCTGCTGTGTCAATCCATCTCATTGAAGGTCTTTCTCTTTTTCGACGACCTTGTACTTCGTCAAGCATGATGTCCTCCTCCAGGGATTTGGTTCCTCTTAATAACATGTTTTGAGTACATGAGACAAAGTCTCATCATCCTCACTTCTAAGGAGCATTCTGGCTGTATTTCTTCCAAGATAGATCTGTTCATTCTTCTGGCAGTCCATGACATATTCAATATTCTTTGGCAACACCATAATTCAAAGGTGTCAATTCTTCTTCAGTCTTCCTTGTTCATTGTCCAACCTTCTCATGTATATGAGGTGATTCAAAATACCTTGGGTTGGATGAGGTGCACCTTAGTACTCAAAGTGACATCTTTGCTTTTTAACACTTTGTGATGATTAAGATTGTGTGTCAACTTGACTGGGCCATTATACTCAGTGTTTTGGTAGTCTTATAATGTTGTGATCACTTCCCTGTTGAGATTTGACATGTGATCACCCCCATGACGGGATCTGCTATGAGTAGCCAATCAGTTGAAAGGGAGTTTGCTTGGGCATGTGGCCTGCATCGAATATAAGCAGATATTCTGGCAAGATGCAGGGTGCTTTTGTCTAAGCTGGATCCTGCAGCTGGATCCTGTTTGTCTGACCTCGAGTTCTTGGGACTTGAGCTAGCAGCTTACCTGTGGTCTTGCCTGTGGATCTTGGGATTCGTAGATCTTCACTTCGTGGGAGCCCTGCTCTCTGACCCGCTGATCTTGGATTCCGCAACCCCTGCAGCTATGTGAATTAGAAGAAGCCTCTATCCTGACCCATGGACCTGGGACGTTCAAGCCTTTACAACCCCATGAGCCATTTCCTTAATACAAATCTCTCTGTCTATATATACACTTTTACACTTTACTGGTTTTGCTTTTTTAGAGAACCCAGCCTAAGACACGCTTTAAAGAGGTCTTTGCAACAGATTTGCCCAGTGCAATATGTCTTTTTGATTTCTTGACAGCTGCTTTCATGGGAGTTGATTGTGGATCCAAGTAAAATGAAGTCCATGACACTTCAATGTTTTCTCCATTTATCATGATGTTGTTTATTGGTCTAGTTGTGAGGACTTTTGTTTTCTTTATGTTGAGTTGCATTCCATACTGAAGGTTGTAGTCTTTGATCTTCGTCAGTAAGTGCTTCAAGTCCTCTTTGATTTCAGCAAACGTTTGTGTCATTTGCACATTGTAGGTTGTTAATAAGTCTTCCTCCAATCCTTATGCTGCATTATTCTTCATATAGTCCAGCTTCTTGAATTATTTGCTCAGCATACGAACTGAATAAGTATGGTGAATGGATAAAACCCTGATGTACACCTTTCCTAAAATTAAACACACACAGTATTCCCTTGTTCTGTTTGAATGACTGCCCCTTGGTCTATGTACAAGTTCTGCCTGAGCACAATTATGTGTTCTGGGATTCTCATTCTTCAGAATGTTATCCATAATTTGTTATGGTCTGTAGAGTTTAATGCTTTTGCATAGTCAATAAAACACAGGTAAACATCTTTTTGATGTTCTCTTCTTTCAGCCATGATCCATCTGACATCAACAATAAAATCCCTAGTTTAACATCTTCTGAATCTGGCTTGAACTTCTGGCAGTTGCCTTTTGATATACTGCTGCAACCACTTTAGAATGATTTTAAGCATAATTTTACTTGTGTGTGATATCAATGATATTGTTCGATGATTTCCACTTTCTGTTGGATCACCTTTTTCTGAGATGAGCACAAATATAGATCTATTCTAGTCAACTGGCCAGGCAGATGTCCTGCAAATTTCTTGACATAGATGAGGGAGCACCTCCAGCACTGCACCTGTTCATTGAAACATCTCAATTGATATTCTGTCAATTCCTGGAGCCTTGTTTTTCACCAATGCCTTCAATGCAGCTTGGACTTCTTCCTTTAGTACCTTCAGTTCTTGATAATATGCTACCTCCTGAAATGACTGAACGTCAGCCAACTCTTTTTGGTACAGTGACTCCGTGCATTCCTTCCATCTTCTTTGATGCTTCCTGCATCATTCAACGTTTTCCTAGTAGAATACTTGAAAACTGCTACTCAAAGCTTGAGTTTTTTCTTCAGTTCTTTCAGCTTGAGAAATACTGAGCGTGCTCTACCCTATTAGTTTTCTAACTCCATGTCTTTGTACATTTCTTTGTAATACTTTGTCTTCTTGAGCTGTCTTTTAAAATTTTCTGTTCAGCTCTTTTACTTAATCATTTCTTCCTTTCGTTTTAGCTACTTTACATTCAAGAGCAAGTTTCAGAGTCTCTTCTGACATCTATTTTGGTCTTTTCTTTCTTCTTAATGACCTCTAGCTTTCTTCATGTATGATGTCCTTGATGTCATTCCACAACTTATCTGGTCTTCCATGATTAGTGTTCAATGTGTCAAATCTATTTTTGAGACGGTCTCTAAACTCAAGTGGTGTATACTCAAGGTGGTATTTTGGCTCTTGTGAGCTTACTATAATTTTTTTCATCTTCAACTTGAATTTGCATATGAGAAATTGATGGTCTGTTCTGCAGTTGACTCCTAGCCTTATCCTAACTGATGATATCGAGCTTCTCCATTGTGTTTTTCCACAGATGTAGTAGATTTGATTTCTGTGTAATCCATCTGGTGAGGTCCATGTGTATAGCTGCTGTTTATGTTGTTGATAAAAGGTATTTGAAATGAAGCCCTTGGTCTTGCAAAATTCTATCATGCAATCTCCAACGTCATTTCTATAACCAAGGCAATATTTTCCAACTACTGATCCTTCTTCTTTGCTTCCAACTTTTGCATTCTAATCACCAATTATTATCAATGCATCTTGGTGGCATGTTTAATCAATTTCAGACTGCAGAAATTGATAAATATCTTCAATTTCTTCATCTTTGGCCTTAGTGGTTGGTTCAAAAATTTGATTAATAGTCATATTAACTGGTCTTCCTTGTAGGTGTATGGATATTATCCTGTCACTGACAGCGTTGTACTTCTGGATAGATCATGAAATGTTCTTTTTGACAATGAATGTGACTTCATTCCTCTTCAATTTGTCATTCCTGGCACAGTAGACCATATGATTGTTCAACGCAAAATCACCAATGCCAGTTCATTTCAGATCACTAATGCCTAGGATATTGCTGTTTATGCATTCCATTCATTTTTGATGATTTCTGATTTTCCTAGATTCATACTTCTTACATTCCACGTTCCAACTGCTAATAGATGTTTGCAGCTGTTTCTTCTCATTTTGAGTCGTGCCACATCAGCAAAAGAAAGTTCTGAAAGCTTGACTCCATCCATGTCATTAAGACTGACTGTACTTTGAGAAGGCAGCTGATTCCCAGTCATATTTTGAGTGCCTTCCAACCTGAGGGGTTCATTGTCCAGCACTATGCCAGACAATATTCTGCTTCTATTGATAAGACTTTCACTGGTCAATTTTTTCAGAAGTAGACCAGCAGGTCCTTCTTCCTAGTCTGTCTTAGTAAGGAAGCTCAGCTGAAACCTGTCCACCACGGGTGACCCTGCTGTTGTTTGAAATACCGGTGGCAAAGCTTCCAGTATCATAGTAACACACAAGCCACCACAGTACAACAAACTGACAGACACGTGGTGGAGGTAGACATTATAAGGTGAATATTGTTTTATAGGAGATGGCAAGAGGACTTTGCCTTTATTCAAAAAACTAATAGGAGCAATATGCAATAGTGATTAGAGAAGTTAGAACCAGGAGCCATCAAGTCAATTTGAAAGCTGTCTTATTAAACTGGGCATGATCAGATAACACACCTAATAAAAGTGATTGTGGGAATTGAACATGTTAAGAAAAAGTTGATAGAAACCTGGAAATATGGAACAAATGGTATTACACGTACTTTCAATACTATACTGGAGGATTGTCTAACAGACTCATTCAATAATTATTTAATTATCTAGAGAAATGTGGCCTTGTTTGAGTCGCTGTTTACCATTGATTCTGTAACTCTGTGAATTTACGTGTTAGCCTAGACGATATTGCCCAGTTGAGATGCAAATGATCACTACCTCATGAAATCATAACATCAAAGGAAAAATATGAAGCATTGTGTAGGTATAATCAAGAAGACTTGCTGACAGAGTAGATATGAGAAATAAAGATAGCATGCATCAATTGAGGCATACACTATTCTTGTTGAGCATTATTTTAGAAGTCATTTTTCACCTCCTATACAAAGTATGTAGCCTTAGTGGCTCAGTGGTTAATAGGTACAGCTGCTAACCAAAAGGTCAACTGTTCAAATCCACAGCCATTCCTTGGAAACCGTGTGGGGCAGTTCTACTCTGTCCTATAGGGTCACTATGAGTCTGAATTGACTCAATGGCAACAGGTTTGGTTTTGGTATACAAAGTGTCCTTTTCTTCTACAATGTTTTTATGATGTAGGAAAGGTTTTTTTTTTTTTTTTTTTTTTTTTTAGTTTTGTGTCTTTTGTTTGAAAATCTGTAATGGCAGAGTATTCACTATTTTTGCAAGCCATTCAATTTCTAAATGCCTCATTTACTAGCAATGTTTTCTGTACAATGAATCAAATTTTGCTGTCTCATAATTTAAAATTGTCAGTACCTGTTTTGAATTGTAGGGAGTCCTCATGGGGGAGTGGTTAAGCTCTCGGCTACTAACCAAAAAGTCAGCAGTTAGAACCCACCAACTGCTCCATGGGAGAAAGATGTGGCAGTCTGCTTCTGTAAAGATTACAGCCTTGGAAACCCTATGGGATATAGGGTCACTATGAGTTGGAATCGACTGAATGGCAATGAGTTTATAAGTTAAATAACCCTACTTCCTGTAACTGAGCCTAATTTAAAATTATATACATATCAACTATCACCTTAGTAGCTGCTTAATATAAACCCTCAATTTATGTTCATTTTTCTTTTAAAATATGTTTTAAAACACAATAAAGTACTGTAGTTGGATACAGTAGCATTGATGGCACAGTGGTTAAGAGCTACGATTGCTAACCAAAAGGTCAGCAGTTTAAAATCCATCAGCCACTCCTAGGAAACCCTATGGGCAGTGCTACTCTTGCTATGCATATAAGTAGAGCAGTATATAAGAAGGACAGATAAAATGCAAGTAGATTTTGGGGATTTAGAAAGTACTCATGACCTGTAAAAGGAAAATCATAAAAGGAAGAAATTAATATCCCATCACGAGCAGTTTAAGTAATTTTTAATTTCAACAAATTGACCAATATTTTCTCAATTCTTTTCACATTAGAGTCTAATGAGAGATGTCTCCTGTGACACCCAAGTAACTAGTTGTAATTTTCATAAATGGTAGCAATAAAAAAAATCTGACTAACATATAAGTGTCACCTCCACAGAGAAAATTTCCTGAACAGCAACTCTAAATTACTTTTTTTCACTCTTTCACAATAAACTAAATTTCAATCAAAACAAATCATACTTTCTAATTGTTTATTTTTTGGCATTTTGATTTGTCTTAAAACAGACTAAAGTTCCAAGACAAAGAGAAATATGTTGCAGTGTATAACTTTTCCGTAGGGTTTTCTTGGTTGTTGTCCAACAGTTAATCACTTGGCTGCTAACCTAAAGGTTGGCATTTCGAACCCACCCAGTAGCTCCACAGGAGAAAGACCTGGTGATCTGCTCCTATAAAGATTACAGCCTATAAAACACTATGGGGAAGTTCTACTCTGTTATATGGGGTCACTCTGGGTTGAAATCAGTTGGATGACACCTAACAACAACAGCAATCTTTACAGAAGTGGATTTTCATCCATAGAGCCAATGGTTGAGTTCAAACCACCAACCTTTAAGTTAGCAGGTGATCACAAAATGTTTGGGCCACCCAGGGACCTTAAAAAGGTGCTAATATTATCCATATTTTACAAATGAGGAATTTAGTTGCTTGGAAAACTTAGATTTATTGAGGTCACAGAGTTTATAAGTGACAGAGGCAAAATTCAAACCCTGGTCTCTCTGACAGGAGCAATCAAGCTTTCAACCACTTTTATTCTTTGCATGTAACCAGAGTATGTGTATTAAGTTGGCTTATGAAATAGCATATTTAATTTTGTTAATTTTTATGCTTCCTGCACATAATAATTTTTGTATAGATGAAGACATAATTATATTAAAGTTGTAAATATTGATTAATAAATAGATGTTACATTAATAAGAAACATTAAACAAATAAAAACCCAAAGCAATTAAAAGTTTCAGCAATTGAATTGAAAGATATAACTACAATGTGCTTTTATCTGCTTTTTTCCAATAAAGTAGGTAAAATAGTCTTAACAGTTTGGCTATCCTTCCTAACAAAACTCATAAAAGATAATTATAGAGATTTAAAAATAATTTGACTATTTGAGGTAGAGAAAGGCACTGCCAATACTTTCTCTCTTGTTTCAAATATAAAGGAATATAATGGATATAACAGTGATTGTAAAGATAGCAAAGTAAATTATTTCCAAAATTGGAGGTTATTAACTAAGTATGATAGACATGCTAATCTCTGTTAAATTCTTTTTTTTTTTTTCATAACAAAAAGAAAAGAAACAAAACCCACTGCTGTAAAGTTCATTCTGACTCATAGAAACTCTATAGGACTGAGGAGAACTACCCCATAGGGTTTCCAGGGCTGTAATCTTTACAGAAGCAGACTGCTGCATCTTTCTTTTGCAGAGTGGCTGGTAGGTTTGAAACACTGACCTTTCAGTTAGCAGCTGAGTGCTTAACCACTGCACCACCAGGGCTCCTTTTAATCCATATATGATATTTATTCTTTTTATTCTCTTCTGTTTGTTCAAACTCTCCACACATTTTTTCCCCTTCATGTATGGTAATGAAATTTAATATTTTTATTAAGTTTTGTAGAACGTTTCCAGCCAACTTTATTACTATGCCATTCATATTGTGTGTTTAAAACCTGCCTCAAATGCTTTATTCTTTAAAATTACTTTTATATTGTCTCTTAATACTGCATTTATGTATTAATACAAATCTAGATTACCGACCATGGCTCTTTTATCCATACAATGGAGACCATTTGACCTTTGAATATTTGAATAATTAATGATATAATAAAGGCGTCCCATATTGCTCAAGGGATATTTTAACCCATAATATTCTCAATTTTCAGTTATTCAACCATTTTTCACATTTTTGCCTATGTAAACAAAATTATTTGCTCTCTCACATTTTACATTTAATTTTCATAATGGAGACCGTTTGACCTTTGAATATTTGAATAATTAATGATATAATAAAGGAGTCCAGTATTGCTCAAGGAATATTTAACCCATAATATTCTCAATTTTCAGTTATTCAACCATTTTTCACATTTTTGCCTATTTAAACAAAATTATTTGCTCTCTCACATTTTACATTTAATTTTCATAATTCCTCTCTGCTCATACCAATGGATGGTATTTGAAATTTTCCCCAAGGTTCTGTTCCTTGTCATCCTGTCTACACAAATTTCTCTTGAATCTTTATTATTGAGAATGAAAACCAAGCATGGCGTTGGTGATCTATAGCTCTGTCAAAAAATTTTAGAAAAGCACAAAAACGGAAAGTAAGAAATGAACAGGCAGATCCAACATGGCATCCTAGATGGATGCATCATGACATCCTTGAGCAGTAAAGACAAGAAAAACTAAGTAAAACAAATACAAACTTCAATTCTGGAACCCTAAGCATTAAATGAAGAGATAAACAACTAGATCAAACACCAAATGGAGGAAGAAACTCAAGGAAAACAGAGAAAGAGGAGATATACAGAGTATAAGTCCCCTGCTAATTAACACAACACAACGTTGCCACTTTGGAACACAGCCAGAAATGACCCTGTACATGAAATACAGGAAGGCAACTTCATGGAACTGCCAATAAGAGACAGAGCACCCAGTAACCAGAGAAACACACTTTCCCGCTACTCACCCTCTGTCCTGTATGCCATGGGTAGAGAGCTACCAGCCTGCCACTGCCCTGAGTTCCTCCCAACCCCCATCAACTGGCTCCTGCTGCCTCATTTTTTCCCCTTTCTTTCATTTCTTTCTCCCTTCCACCTAGCCCTGTAGGTCACTTCTACCCCTTCCCTCCAGGCAATGCCACACTGCTGCAGGTAGAGAGCCACTGTCCTGTCACCAGCCTGGGTCTGCCCCACCCCACTCACTGGCTCCCACCATGCCATTTTTTCCTTTTCTTTCTCTTTCTTTCTCCTTCCCACCTAGCCCTGTATGCCACCTCTACACCTTCCTGTCATGACATGCCACAATGCTGTGGCTAAAAGGTCACTAACCTGTTGTTTTCTACCTTCCAGCTAGCCCCGTATGCCACTTCCCCTGCCTTCCTGCTCCCACACTGCTGAAACTACATCAGGAGGCCAAGAGCACCCACTTAGTCCAGCCTCAACCACCTCGTCAAACCAGTGTATGGTGAAGCAGACTCGTCCTGCCTGCTTCTGCCTTGCCCACATGGACAAAGTGATGACAGTTATCATGCTCACAAATGAACAAGCAGCAAAGCACACCTGGCCTGCCTGCCCTTACATATCAAAATAAAACAAAGAAACAGGATGAAACAAATGAAGATATATTCAATAGATAAAGAAATTAATACCTTAGTGTCTCAGACACAGCAGAAAATATCAAAACATATTAAAAAGCAAGAGAAGATGGCTCCAGTAACTGACCAAAATAAGAATCAGAAGAACTTCTGGTAGAAGAAAAGGTAGTGGAACTACCTGATATGGAATTCAAAAGACTAATATTTAGGGCTCTCCAAGAGATTAGGAAAGAGGTAAAGGAAAACAGAGACAAAACCAAGGAAAAAATAGAAAAAATCATGGAAAACAGACAAAACCAATGAAATCATAGCCAAAATCAAGGAAAACACAGACAAAGCAATAGAAGAATTCGGGAAAATAGTACCGGGAGAAAATGACAAAATAAACAAACACCTAGAAAACATATAAAAAACAGAAATTAGAAATCCAAAAGATAAACAAGATTTCAGAAATGGACAGTGCAATGGAAAGTTTTAGGAGTAAATTTCAAATAATGGAAGACAGAATTAGCGACATTGAAGACAAATAAGTAGAAGCCATGTTGAGGAAAAATCAGAGAAAAGTGTTTAAAAATTAAGAAAACCTAAGAATTGTGTGGGGCAAAATCAAGAGCAAAAATTTGCATGGAATCAGAGTTCCAGGACAGGGAAGAGGTAAAACAATGGCATCCCAATGTCTATTTCATCTATGTCAGTGTTTCTCAGTCTCAGCAGTATTGACATTTTAGGCCAGATAATTATTTATTAAGGTGGACTGTATGAATATCCAGTCATGCCAGCACCATTTGTTAAAGAGACTGTCTTTTCCTCATTTAATGAACTTTGAGCCTTTGTCAAATATCAGCCGCTCATAGGTGGATGAATTTTTCTCTTGATTCTCAATTCTGTTCCATTGGTCAATGCATCTGTTGTTGTACCAGTACCAGGCTGTTTTGACTACTGTGGCGGTATAATAGGTTCTAAAATCAGGTAGTGCGAGGTTCCCACTTACTTATACTTCTCTTCTTCTTCTTCTTCTCATCTTCCTCCTCTCCTCCTCTTCCTCCTCTTAACTTATCTGGGGCCTCTTCCTTTTCCATATGGAGTTGGTGATTTTTTTTCTCCATCTCATTAAAAAAACACCATTGGAACTTGGATCAGGATTGCATTGTATCTGCAGATTGTTTTGGGTAGAATTGACATTTTTACAATGTTGGGTCTTCCTATCCATGAGCATGGTATCTTTTTCCACTTATGTAGATCTCCTTTAGTTTCTTGCAGTAGTGTCTTGTAGTTTTCTTTGTATAGGTTTTTTATGTCTCTGGTTAGATTTATTCCTAAATACTTTATCTTCTTTGGGGCTATTGTAAATGGTATTGATTTGATGATTTCCTTTTCAAAGCTCTCTTTGTTGGTGTAGAGAAATCCAACTGATTTTTGTATGTTTATCTTTTATCCTGATATTTTGCTGAAATCTTTTAGTTCCAGTAGTTTTCTTTGGGATTCTTTGGGGTTTTCTGTGTATGAGGTCATATCATCTGCCAATAAGGATACTTTCACTTCTTTCTTACCAATTTGGATGCCCTTTATTATTATTTTTTTCTTTCCTAGTTGCTCTGGCTAAGACCTCCAGCACAATGTTGAATAAGAGTGGTGATAAAAGGCGTCCTTGTCTGGTTCCTATTCTCAAGGGAAATGCTTTCAGACTCTTTCCATTTAGGATGATGTTGGTTATTGGCTTTGTATAAATGCCCTTTATTATGTTGAAGAATTTCCCTACTATTCCTATTTTGCTGAGAGTTTTTTATCAGGAATGCGTTTTGTACTTTGTCAAATGCCTTTTCTGCATCAATTGATAAGACCATGTGATTCTTATCTTTTGGTTTATTAATGTGATGAATTACATTGGTTTTCTAATATTCAACCATCCCTGCATACGTGGTATGTATCCCACTTGGTCATGATGATCTATTTTTTGATATGCTGTTGAATTATGTTGAGGATTTTTGTGTCTATGTTCATGAGGCATGTTGGTCTATAATTTTCTTTTTTTTTTTTGGATGTATTTATCTGTCTTTGGTATCAGGGTTATGCTGGCTTCATAGAATGAGTTTAGGAGTATTCCTTCCTTTTCTATGCTCTGAAATAACTTTAGTAGTACTGGTGTTAACTCTTCTCGGAAAGTTTGGTAAAATTATTCATGAAGCCGTCCAAGCTGGGGCTTTTTTTTTGTTGGGAGTTTTTTTTTTTTTTTTAATTACTATTTCAATCTCTTCTTTTTTTATGGGTTTATTTAGTTTTTCTACCTCAAGTTGATTAGTTTAGGTAGGTAGTGTTTTTCTAGAAACTTGTCCATTTCTTATAGGTTTTCAAATTTGTTGGCATATAATTTTTCACAGTTTTCTGTTATGATCCTTTCTTATTTCAGTTGATCTGTTGTAATATCACCCATCTTATTTCTTATTTCGGTTATTTGCTTCCTTTCCTGTTTTTCTTTTGCCAGTTTGGCTAATGGTTTGTAGATTTTGTTAATCTTTTCAAAGAACCAACTTTTGGTCTTCTTGACTCAATTGTTTTTGTATTCTCTATTTAATTTATTTCTGCTCTAATCTTTATTATTTCCATTCGTCTCGGGAGGAGGGCTTATTTTGCTGCTCTCTTTCTATTTGTTCTAGTTGTAGCATTAATGTTTTGATTTTGGCCATTTCTTCTTTTTGGATGTGTGTATTTATTGCTATACATGACCTCTAAGCACTGCTGATACTGTGTCCTAAAGGTTCTGGTAAGATGTGCTTTCATTCTCATTTGATTCTATGAATTTGTTTCTTCATCTTTCATTTCTTCTATAACCCAGTTGTTTTTGAGTAAGGTGTTGTTCAGTTTCCACATATTTGATTTTTTTTTTCCTTGCTGTTTATGGCTTTATGGTTAGAAAAGATGCTTTGTAATATTTTGATGTTTTGGATTCCGTTAAGACTTGCTTTGTGGCCTAAAATGTGGTCTATTCTGGAGAATGATCCATGGGTTTTGGAAAAGAATGTATACTTGGCTGATTTTGGTTGGAGTGTTCTGTGAGGTCAAGTTGATAGTGACATTTAGATTGTTCATGTCTTTATTAAGTTTCTCTCTAGATGGTCTGTCCTTCACTGAAAACGGTGTGTTGAAGTCTCCTAATATTGTTATGGATCTATCTACTTCTCTTTTCAATGCTATTAGAGTTTGTTTTATGTACTTTGGAGCCTTGTCATTGGGTGTTTCTATATTTATTATGGTTATATCCTCCTGGTGTATTGACACTTTAATCATTTATATAGTGTCTTTCATTATCTTTTGTGGTGCACTTTGCTTTAAGGTCTATTTTGTCAGAGATTAATTTTATAACTCCTGCTCTTTTTTGATTGTTTTTTGCTTGATATATTTTTTCCCATTCTTTGAGTTTTAGTTTGTTTGTGTCTTTCAGTCTAAAGTTTGTCTCTTGTAGGCAGCATATAGATGGATCATGTTTTTTCACCCATTCTGCCACTCTCTGTCTCTTTATTGATGTATTTAGTCCATTTACATTCAGCATAATTATTGATAGGTATGAGTTTACTGCCATCATCTTGACATAGTGTTTTTTTGTGGTGTTGACAGTTTCTCTGTTCCAATTAATTTTCTATGCTGAGTCATATTTCTTTATGTATTTTCTTTTCATTTTTTTTCATTGTTGTTGATTTTGTGTTTGTTGAGTCTTTATGATTTTCCTTCTTTTTTATTTTCATTGGAAGATTTGTTAGCTTCTTTTGTGGTTACCTGAAAATTTACCTTTATTTTTCTAAGTTTCAACTGATCTTTTACTTCTTTTCTTAGAAAGTTTTATTTGGTATATATTCAAAAAGGAAAAAGTGGGAAATGGACAACCATGCTGCCACAGCCATGTCTGCCCAAGTCCAAAGAATATTACAGAATAGGCAAGAATGGAAAAACGGACAAGCAAGCTGCCACAGTCATGTCTGCCCTAGTCTTGATCTTTTTTTCTTGATATTGCCTTAACTTCCTCTCCATATGGAAGTTCTATGACTACACTATTTATTCCCTCTTTTTTGTTTTGATGTTGTCATCATTTACATATTGATGTGTCTGTTTCCTTATTTTCAGTCTTTCAGCTTTGACTTGTTTTTTTGACTTCCCTATCTGAGTTGATAACTGTTCTGCTTAGTGTTTTAGTCTTAGGTTACTGTCTGATATTGTTGATTCTCTAACCGGAGTCCTCCCTTTAATATTTCTTGTAATTTTGATTTGTTTTTTTACAAATTTCCTTAACTTCTGTATCTGGAAATGCCCTAATTTTGTCATAGTATTTGAGAGACAGTTTTGCTGGATATATAAATTTTGGCTGGCAATTTTTTTCCTTCAAGGCTTTGTATGTGTCATCCCATTGCCTTCTTGTCTGCATGGTTTCTGCTGAGTAGTCAGAGTTTAGTCTTATTGACTCTCTTTTGTAGGTGACTTTTAATTTATTGTTAGCCACTCTCAAGACTCTATCTTTGTCTTTGGTTTTGGCAAATTTGATTATGATATGTCTTTGTGACTTTCTTTTTGGGTATACTCTGTGTGGGATTCATTGAGTTTCTTGGCTAGATGTCTTCTTGTCTTTCATGATGTCAAGGAAGTTATCTGCCAACAAATTTTCAACAATTCTTTCTGTGTTTTCTGTTATCCCCTCTTGTTCTGGCATTCCAATCACTTGAAGGATTTTACTTTTGATAGAGTCCCACGTAATTATTAGCCTTTCTTCATTTTTTTAAATTATTTTTTCTTATTTTTCCTCAAATAAATTTGTGTCAAGGAATTTATCTTTGATCTCACAAATTCTAACTTCCATTGCCTCAATTCTTCTCCTATGACCTTCTATTGAGTTGTCTAATTCTGAAATTTTATTGTTAATCTTTTGGGTTTCTAGTTCCTGCCTATTTTTTCTAGCAGCCTGTTAAATTTGTCATTTTCTTCTTGTATTGTTTTCCTGAATTCTTCT
Source organism: Dugong dugon (assembly GCA_030035585.1). Classification (NCBI taxonomy): domain Eukaryota; kingdom Metazoa; phylum Chordata; class Mammalia; order Sirenia; family Dugongidae; genus Dugong; species Dugong dugon. The sequence continues at coordinate 46,508,658 of CM057480.1, read as the reverse complement.
GTTGCTTTGTGTGTTCCTTGGCTAGGTCTGAGTTTTGCCTGGTATCCTTTATGATCTCTTGGAGAGCTCTGTGTATTAATCTTTTGAATTTTATCTCATGCAATTCCATCATCTTATCTTTCTCCAGAAGGTTACTGGTTCTTTATTTTGGTCAATTGCTGGAACCATCTTCATCTGCTTCTTTATGTGATTGGAAACTGACTTCTGTCTCTGAACCATCAATAAGGTATTGTATTTATTTATTGTATGTTTGTTTACTGTGTCCTTTCTTTTTGTTTTGTTTTGTTTTGGTATGCCCAAGTAAGCTGGGCGTGTGAGTTACTTTGGTTATTGGCATCTTTGAAGCTCTCATGTCCTGTCTCCAGGTGGTTAGAGGTACTACTAGTGGTATGAGCCCAGAAATCTGTTCACTTTTCTTGTGTGGATGTGGCACGTGTCCAGGTCATCAGACACTGAATGTATGGTGCAGACTTTCACCTATAGTTCTAGGTGGGCAGGGCTGCATAGGGGTGTTCAGAGGAGGCATAGGTATGTGGCTGCTGTAAGGTCTATGTGTGCAGAAAGGCAGGGGATAATGGCTGTCCCCAGGTACCTGTGTGGAGGGCATGTTCCTGTCCCCTAGAGTGTATAGTGGAGTGGGTATTGCAGCCAGTCCTTGGGCACCTGATGCTGTTGGCTGGAGGGACTGGGAGACACCACTTATTTTCAGACCCCTGTCATGGGTGGCTAGATGGAGTGAGTGGTTCCACCAGCCCTTAAGCCCTTAATGTGGGTTGGTGAGGTCCCTGCTTAAAGAACAGGGCTTTGTCAAATGTCACAAATCTGCGACTCCCCTTGGCTGCTGCAGTTGAAAATAGGCTTCAGGTGTATACCATGTTGTTTTATGCTAATGAGGGCATGTGTTTTTGAATCAGCCCACATAGGTCTAGGCAGAGGTGAAGGGTGCTTCAAGTCCATGGCCCTAATATGCCAGAGCCTAGGCAAAGGGGCAGGGCCTCCTCACTGGCCCTGAGTTCCCAGCTTAGAGGGCATGGTGTTTTTAAAAGCCACAAGGCAGGTTTTTGCACAGGTAGCTCTGAGTTCCAGCTTTTGAATACTGCCAGTTGTTGAATACTGCCAGACTGGTGTCGGAGCAGAGGGAGATTAAGAGTAGGTGAGGTACTTCTTCCCAGTGAAACTCCTGGAGGAGGAGGGGTTATTTTGTCCCTGTGAGTTAGGTTAGTCACTTGCACTTGACTTTTGCAAGTCCAGCACTACTTCCACCAGGCTCCAGAGACTTGTGCAGACTTGTTGGCATCCAGCTTCACCCAACGTGCTGAGATGCCTCCTGAATGCTACTGCTCACCTCAGCCTGTGTGTCCTGGCTGACCCAGGCAAAAGGGTGATGGCAACCTCATGACTGGCACTTCTTTGCTTCCTTGGAATTGTCTCTCCTTCCCCCTCCCACTGAGTCTGACTCTTCAACTTTGTCTTTAATGATCAGAGCTCCTAGATTGTCATATACAATTGAGTCACTTATTTTTTCTGGTCTTTATTGTGAGAGGGATGACAGGAAGTGTCTGACTATTCCATCATCTTGCTGTATATTTAGGTATTTAAATTGGAGGATAATGATTCTTATTCTGCAACCAGAGATATCATTTACTTTTTAATTAAGTCTCGTGAGGAGCAGTCTAGGAAAAGTATATGATCTGTGCAGCTAGAGAGATATAAACTGATGTAACTATTAACATGTGCTCTACCTTTTAGAGCTATGTGACTGTTAATTATTTAAACTTTTCAAGACTATATTTACTCCTTATAAACAGAATTGAGATAATGATCCTTAATTTTAACCCTAATTATAAAAAATTAAGTGAGATAATGAATTGATGTTTCTGGCAAAATGGTTGGCATGTGTGAAAACTCACACAAATACTACTGTGTTCTTACTCAGAGAAACCTGGACACGCTTAAATGTATGCACATTGTGACTAACATATGTGAGTTTCTTTCAGTGGGACATAATTGCTATTCAAATAGAAGCAAGAGAACGGCAAAACATACTATTTGAATGTTCCCAAATTCCCTTTAAAAATAGTAATGAAAACCAGTAAACTAATTAAAAACAATGCCCAGCAGCATCTTCAACAAAACATTAGTAGCAAAGCACCCCCACAAACCACACAGGTAAAGGCATTCTATTAATGGTTGTAATTCACATGCAAGATCAGCAGATCTGTTACAACTATCTCAGGAGAGGGCTTAGGGATGGTGGACAGGTTTGAATACAGAGGGGCAGTGTAATGAAATACTTTGAGGTGCTGAAATTGTTCTGTATCTTCTCTTTGGTGATGGTTAAAAGAATCTATGCATGTGCACAAACTCATATAACTGTGTATGAAAAAATAATGTAATTTCATAGAAAAGTACTTGAAAAAAGTATTAAAATAAAAAAAGAAATAAACAAATAGAAATAAATGAATCTAATTTTATATCAAGTTGGTGTCCTTAGTCACACAGGAAATAATTATTTCAAGTAATTGTAAAACCTGGTGCTGAAATGCTATACTTTTACCTATGTATACTTTACAATAAAAAAGGATCACACATAATTTTTCAACTGTATTTAGTAGTTTATTTTTCATAGTAACATTGATATTGTTATTCTGAAACTCATCTGTCTGTTACCTATCTATTCATCTATAAAAGATATAAAATCAATAATGAACTTAATGTCATTATAAATCAACATGTTCAGCACAAGAAAAAAGAGATACATGTGTAATATATTCCAAGGTAAATAAAATCTCTGAAGTATTAATTTTGACATGAAAATATATTAACTCAAGATTGTTTTCTAAAAATACACATTCTATTTCATCACCTAGAAATAAACACTCAGTAACAATAAGAACATCTAGTTCTTAGGTTGTAATCTCCACGTAGCATTTCTAACTAAAAAAAAACAGCCTCCTTGGAGTATAGCAGATTTCAGGCCTGCAACAGGAAATGGATAAAATGACATCTGAAACCGGAAAGCAAAAAAGCCACCAAAGACCAATGAGATTATGGCAAATAAATACGGAAGCCAGCTTAACTGGCTCCCATTGGCCAAAGATGGAAATATCTGAGCTTCAAAACTACTATACTCAATGATTGCAACATTAGATGTATAAAACTTTGAGTTAATAATGATATTCAAAGAATAAAAACCAAAATATACACAGGAAATTAGTGATAAGTTTTGGTTGTTGTTGAACAATTTGTAATTCTGAAAAATAATATATACATGGAAAAATAAGCATATCCTGCTTTTTCTATATGAACTTAACCACAGGGTAACCAAATACGTGACGATGTGAAATTTTTTCTTTGTAGAAGAGTTTCAGCTAATAAATTTCAAGAATGATGAAGAGTATGCATTTTTACCCCAGCTGCAATATTAGAAGACAGCCTGCTACAGTTTTTTGGATGCTGGCAAAAGACATGAGACTTTTGGGTCACATAAAAGGACAGTTTATTACTGAAAGCAATAGCAGTAGCCAAGGAATTGTCATTTTCTTGTTTTGGCTCTCCAAGCCCAATTCTCACAGAGTAATGCAATGAGAGTCAGGTGACACTGACGTACACAGTGGACTGCATTAAAGGACAGGAATCCTGAAAGTTAGAAATCACAATCTTTTATAAAAGATTGCAAGCAAACTTACTCCACCTTTACTCCAGAGGGAGACATTGTCTTTATTACACTGGACAGCAAAGAAACCTTCCCTCTGCTCTAGAGGGAGATACCATCTCTGTCTTCTGAATCTGTTCCTTCTAAAAATATCCCTGAAAAGATACTCTGGAACAAAGGCCATCAGTGCTATTGCTCACATGATAATGCAAGAGACTCATGGAGGTTTGTCCCTCAAAAATAAATGCAGAAGGAATAAGGAATTCTAAAGTTAACATTTGGCAACTACTAATACGATAATGTACCTAGGCAAAGGTTATCAATCTTTCCATTAAAGAAAAAGGTTGATGAGGAGCTTTTAATAGATAGTGTAGGCTGACAACATCTAATTCCACTGAGCAATGTTAGAGTGACTAAAAGTGAGATAGCCAGACATTATGTACCATCTGATATGATGCAATAGAAAATACAAAACACCACCTATATAGTATTCTTGCAAAAATAAATTAACGTGAGTATTAACAAACCCTTAAATCTAACTACCTGATAGGAAGAAATAGGAACAGTAGAGGAAAATGTTTGTTTGTTTGTTTTTTAAAAGGATGTTGTAATCATAAGAATGTGGAAAAATCTATAGGCCAAATTTTCCAGTTTCATCAATGAATAGAAGGTATAACAAAAATGTTTGGGGTGGGAAACTTTTAAAAGAGACTTAAGAGATATATTAACCAATATAATATTTATATCTTATTCTAATCTTTATTTGAACAAACAGGAAAAAGACTTTTTCTGAGTCAATCCTGGTAATTTGACCATAAGCTGGGTATGAGCTACTAAAGAACTATGATTAATTTTGTTAGATGTCATGCTGTTTTTAAAGCTCTTTATTTTTTAGAGAAATTCCGAAGTAATATATGGGTAATAAGATGCCTGAGATTTTCTGTAAAATATTCCAGCAAAGAAATAGACTGTCTCTGAGACAGAAAGGAGATAGCGAGGGTTGGAGGGAAGGATGGATGGAGGGTAAGAGGGAAAGATGGAGGAAGAAAAAATGTGAAAAATTAGATGGAACAAGATTAGCAAAACGTTAATAATTGTGTGATGATATAAGTGTGTTTAGCGTACTATTTACTTCAGTGTGTGTTTGAAAATTTCCATTAAAAGCATTTTCTGTTTAAAGCTATCAGTTATTCCTGAAGCAAGAACTAACCTACTATCATTTGTCCTAAAAATGTTTCTGAAAAGAGGAATTGATCTATTAAACTTGAAATGTAAGTTTATAAAAACATTAAAAAAGGTACAGATTCACAATGGAGTTTGTGGTAGTGTCACAGGTTAAAAAAAAAAAAAAAGCCCTAATTATAGTGTAAGTACTAACCTCAAACTTTATGTAGTTTACACTTTTTCTAATTATCAGTCTGTTACAAATGTGAAAAACACAGAAGTAGTCATCAGACAAAATTTACTGGGATTGGATAAAACAACAACAAAATTGCATAGGGATTAAATCAGAAAAAGGAAAAATGTGCCAGAACCAGTCTGTTAGAAGTGAAAACACTTTTAGAATCTATTAATTCTAAGGAAAGTGGTTCAGGATTTCAAAGACAAAGTTCTGTTCTGATAAATACATGATTGTTAAAATTCAAGAATCAGTACAAGTTTTATAACTCCCTCTGTTTTACATGTAAAAGAAGAGGTTGGCTTATTGTTTCTCAACAATAATTTTCATCAAACCAAAAAGAAAATAAAAGTTGAAGGTGACACATGAGCGTGGCTTTATTCATATCAGCTGCAAGGTTAGCCAGTGATTTAGAGATCTAAGAAATGGACATCATGCAGAGTCCACAGATGTTCTGGGGAGTCGGAGCAAATCCCACAGGAGCTTGGATAGTTCTATTGCTCCCACATTATTTCCCACTGAACCTCTTCTGAGGAAGCCTTCCTCTCTTTCCTGAGCCTATGATGCTTCCTGTGCCTATGGGCAAACACACTCAATCTGATTCATGGTAATTTGCTTCTTCCTCCGTAGAAAGGATAATTGTGTCAAATTGACATTTGACTCTGGTCAAAAGATTTTTCAAGCCTGAAGACATTACTTCAAGTTGCCTCTACCTTGGTCAGAATTGTTCCTCAGTCATTTCAAATAGATAGATGTGCTTCGCACTCAGTAGAGCAGTGTCTGTGGTCTCTAGATGATTCACCTCAGTGAGTCATAATGTTTAAAGGTAGCTTTATAAGGTGTGTTTCTGTGTACTGAAATCAGCTTCTGAAAGATTCAGTTGATTAAAGTGACCATCCATCACAGAAGATTTCACTATTCTCTATAAATTCTTATTTACTGCATCTTCTGCATATGCTTTGTGGTATGTTAGAGTGCTCTACACTTATTATATATCACTTTGGTATTTAAATCAATGAATTTAAACGACTGCATAATGATTACCTTCAATTTGCCTTCAATTAAGGAAGATGATATAATTAAACATGTTTGTTTGATCAGGTCTTTCAAATAAACCTATACATTTACATTAGGTCTCCATGAGATGGTTAATTCCATGGAGCTTTTTAAATTATTGAAGGATGTTGTCAGTTTTCTGGTTATATTGGCAAACAGTTTTTCTCCTCCTTTTCTCACCTTACCTTTGATCTTATCTATATTCTTTTCATTCCTTTCTCCCTCTGCCTATCTTTCCCCACTCTTTTTCCTCTCTTTCTTCTATTCTATGCTTATAATATGCCACGCACTATGCTAAATACTAGAAATAAAATATTGCATAACTCAGAAGCTAATCCTGATGTGCTTTTCCAACCAGGGACCAGTTAAGCTTGCTTTCACTTCTTGTACCCAAGGAACTTATAGTATTGGTCGCGGAGGTCTTGTTAAAGATAAAGGAAAAAGCAATTTTAAAGAGAGGTTAGTATGTTCTAAGTTGCTGAGAAGTTGAGATGAATGATTTTTTATAAGTAATTTTATCAATAGAAGTTCCATTTGGGTCATTTTATACACTTTCCATGTCTCTCTTTAACATGTTCATGCTTCATGCTACTTCTTGAACATATGGCATATAGTTATAAAAAATTGTTCTAATGTCCTTATATACTAATTTTATTATTTGTGCAATGTCTGGATTTGATTCAATTGATTAAATTTCCTCCTCAATATGGGTCATGTTTGCCCGCTCCATTGCATGCCTGATAATTTTTTATTGGCTATCACACATTTGGAATTTTACCTTTTTGGGTACTGGATAATTTATATTCCTTTAACTAATTGTAAGCCTTCTACTGGGATGGAATTACTTTGACTAGACACAGTTAAAACATGTTGAGGTTTGCTTTTAACTGTGTTAGGTGGGAACAAAACAGTTTTTAGTCTAGGGCTAATTTTTCCCCACTGCTGAGGTGACCCTATGTGTTACAGAGTAAAACTATTCCTTATAGTTTTCTTGGCTGTAATCTTTTATGGAAACAGATCACCAGGCCTTTCTTCTGTGGCACCACTGGGCGGATTTGAACTATCAACCTTAGATTAACAGTTGATTTGCAAACTGTTTGCACCATCCAGGAAGATGGGGTAGCCATGAATCAGAATCAATGTGATGGAAGAAAAAATTTTTTTTTATTGTACTGCAGATGAAGGTTTATAGAACAAATAGTTTCTCATTAAGCAGTTAGTACACATATTGTCTTATGACAATGGTTAACAAACCCATGACATGTCAACACTGTCACTTGTCAACCTTGGCTTCCCTATTACCAGCTCTCCTGTCCCCTCCTGTCTTCTAGTCCTTGTCCCTGGACTGTTGTGCCCTAGTAGTCTCGTTTTGTTGTATGCGGCTGTTTAATCTTTGGCTAAATGGTGAACCTCAGGAACGAATTCATTACTGAGCTAAAAAGGTGCCAGGTGACCACACTCTCAGGGTTTCTTCATTCTCTGTCAGGTCAGTAAATCTGAGTAAGAATTACTTGTGAGTAAGAATTTTGTTCTACATTTTTCTCCAGCTCTGTCCAGGACCCTCTGTTGTGACCCCAGTCAGAACAGTCAGTGCTGATAGCTGGGCACCATCTAGTTGTACTGGACTCAGTCTGGTGGAGGCTGTGGTAGTTGTGGTCCATTAGTCCTCTGGACTAATCTTTTCCTTGTATCTTGTTGTCTTCATTCTCCCTAGTTCCCGAAGGCGTGAGACCAGTGGAGTATCTTAGATGGCTGCTCACAGGCTTTTAAGACCCCAGACACTACTCACCAAGGTAAAATGTAGAACATTGTCTTCATAAACTGTGTTATGCAAATTGAGCTAGATGTTCTTCAAGACCATGGTCCCCATAGCCTTCTGCCCAACAATTCAGTTCCTCAGGTAGTTTGGATGTGTCTATGGAGCTTCCATGACCTTTCCTTGTACAAGTTGTGCAGGCTTACCCAGTATTGTGTACTGTCTTACCCTTCACCAAAGTTACCACTTATCTATTGTCAGTTTAGTTTCCCCCCATAGCCCTCCCATCCCTTGTAACAAACAAAAATTGTTCTTTGTGTGTAAACTTTTTCATGAATTTTTACAGTAGAGATCTCATGCAATATTTGTCCTTTTGTGACTGACTTATTTCACTCAGCATAATGTCCTCAGGCTCTTCCATGTTATGAGATGCTTTACAGATTCATCATTGTTCGTTATCATTGCATAATACTCCACTGTGTATATGTACCATAGTTTGTTTATCCATTCATCTGTTGATGGCCATTCTAGGTTGTTTCCATCTTTCGCTATAGTGAACAATGCTGCAAAGAACATGGGTGTGCATATGTCTATTTGTGTGATGGCTATTATTTCTCTGGGATATATTCTTAGGAGTGAGATTGCTGGATCATGTGGTATTTTTATTTCTAGCTTTCTAGGGAAGTGCCATATCATTTTCCAAAAATGGTTTTATCATTATGCATTCCTACCAGCAGTGCATAAGTGTTCTGATCTCCACACAGTCTCTCCAACATTTGTTAGTTCCAGTTTTTTTGATTCGTGCCAGTAATGCCATTGTAAGTTGGTAGCTCATTGTGGTTTTAATTTGCATTTCTCTAATGGATAGTGTTGCTGAGCATTTCCTCATGCGTCTGTTGGCCACTTGAATGTCTTCTTTGTGAAGTGTCTGTTCATTTCCTTTGCCCAATTTTTAATTGGATTTTTTTTTGTAGAGGTGTTGGATTTTCTTGTAGATTAAAGATATTAGACTTTGTCTGACTTGCAATGTCTAAAAATTTTTTTCCAGTCTATAGGTTCTCTTTTCATGCTTTTGGTGAAGTCTTTTGATGAAAATAACTGTTTAATTTTTAGAAGATCCCAGTTATCTAGCTTATCTTCTGGAGTTTGTGTGTTGTTGGTTATCATTTGTATCCTGTTAATGCTGTGCATTGAGGCCTCTATTGTTGATCTTATTTTTTTGTTCTGTGAACTTTATAGTTTTTGGCTTTATATTTAGGTCTTTGATCTATTTTGAATTAGTTTTTGTGTATGCTGTGAAGTATGGGTTCTGCTTCATTTTTTTGCATATGGACATCCAGTTTTGCCAGTACCATTTGTTAAAAAGACTGTCTTTTCCCCATTTGATTGACTTTGGGCCCTAGATGAAGATCAGGTGACTGTAGGTGGATGGTTTGAAATCTGGGTTCTCAATTCTGTTCCACTGGTAAATGTATCTGTTGTTGTACCAGTACAAGGCTGTTTTGACTACCATAGCTCTATAGTATATTCTGAGGTTAGGTAGTACAAGTCCTCCTACTTTATTCTTCTTCTTCAATAGAGCTGTACTTATCCAGGGCTTCTTCCCTTTCCATATAATGTTAATGTTTAGTTTCTCCATCTTTTTAAAGAATGTTGTTGATATTTGGATTGGGATTGCTTTGTATTTGTAAATTGCTTTGGGTAGAACTGTCATTTTCACAATGTTGAGTCTACCTATCCATGAGCATGATATAGTTTTTCCATTTACGTAGATCCTTTTGGGTTTCTTGCAGTAGTGTTTTGTAGTTTTCCTTGTATATATCTTTTACATCCCTGGTGTGATGGTTAAGATTGTGTGTCAACTTGGCTGGGCCATGATTCTCAGTGTTTTAATGTGATCACTCCCATGATGGAATATACTGTGAGGAACCAATCAGATGAAAGGGAGTCTCCTTGGGACCATGGCCCGCATCTGAATATAAGCGGACGTTCTGGCTTTTTGCTCTCTCTGGATCCTGTGGCGGCCTCCTCTCATCTCATCTCTGGTTTTTTGGACTTGAGCTGTCAGCTTGTCTGCCAAACTTGGGATTCGTCTATCTTCACAGCCTTTGAGTGGAGCCCTGCTCTCTGACCTGCCAATCTTGGGTTCACCAGCCCCTGCAACTACATGAATCAGGAGAAAGCTTGTGGTCTTGCCTGCCAATCTTGGAATTCATCAATCTTCACAGCCTGTGAGTGGGAGCCCTGCTTTCCGACCTGCTGAACTTGGGCTTGCAAGCTTCTGCAGCTGTGTGACTTGGGAGAGGCCTCTACCCTGATGCATGGACTTGGGATGTTCTAGCCTCTATAATCGCATGAGCTGTTTCCTTGATATAAATCTCTCTCTCTCTCTCTATATATATATATTTATACACATTACTGGTTTTGCTTCTCTAGAGAACCAAGCCTAAGATATTTGGTACCAGGAGTGGTTCTAGAGAAACAAAATTGTAAGAATGAGTTTTCTAAATTGGTTCTCAAGTCTTGTTAGTTTTAAAGATGTTGATGACTCTGCTTCCAGCAATAAAGAAGTCACTGCTAGTCTATGGAGCGAGGTGATGATACAAATACGAAAAATATCACCACTGGTAGATCAGGTATTGGTGAAAGGCAAGGCTCAGGGTGAACACATGTATGATATCCTTCTACAGCTTTGTCAGAATGAGAAGTATAAGGAAGCTTGTTGGGTTGTTCTACTTTCGCTAGACAAACTGGTGAAAGAAAGAGATGTGCTCAGGGCTTCAGACTCAAAGCTCAAGTGCCTCATACATGACCTCAAGGCTTCCACTTGTGCTTTGAAAGAAAGCCTTATTTCTTGTAGTAACAGAGCTGAAATTGCCAAAAACCAAACCCAGAGTCTTATTGTGAGAGTCGCTGAATTACAACACCAGCTCAATTGCAAACCTCGAGAGGTGTCTGAAGTTAAAGTAAGGGCAGTGATTGGGAAGAAATGGGATCCTGAAACTTAGGATGGGGACATATGGGCAGATAATCAGGAAGCTGGGGACACTGATCCCGTAAACTCCGTTGAATCGCTCCTGCCAGAAGAACCACTCCCATCTTAAGAGATTACTTCATGTTTGTCTACTAAACCATCCTGCCCAGAAAAACCATTAGCCCCTCCACTGCTGTCTAATGAGATTAGCCCTAGCCCAGCTGCCTCTAAAGAGCCCTTGCCTGAGTCATTGCCTGGGGCATCACCTGAGGCAGGTGCTTCACAAGATAATGCTGAATGTTCTCAAAACAATTCCACACTACCGATTCTGGCTTCTATACCTATAACTAGGCTTAAGTCCCAGGTAGCCCCAAAAGGTGAAGTACAAAGTGTGACCCAGGAGGAGGTATGCTACACTCCAAAAGAACTACTTGACTTTTCTAATATGTACAAACAGAAACCTGGGGAATATGTGTGGCAATGGCTACTAAGGGTGTGGGAGAATGGTGCAAAGAACATAAAGATAGATCAGTCTGAGTTTATTGATATGGGTCCACTAAGCACATATTGTTCATTCAGTGTTTCAGCTCGAGAAGTTAGGAAAGGATCTAACAGTTTATTTGGTTGGGTTGCTGAAGCATGGATTACAAGCTGGCAGACACTAAATCAAGTTGAAATACCAGACATGCCTTGGTGTACTGTAGAAGAAGGTATCCAAAGGCTTAGGGAAATTGGCATGCTAGAGTGGATTTATTAAGTTAGACCCACAGATCCAAACATGGAGCGCCCAGAGGATACACCTTTTACCACAACTGTGAGGAGCGAATTTGTGAAGGGAGTTCCAGTATCCTTGAAGACTGCTGTGATTGCTCTTCTATGTATGTCAGATTTGAAAGTGGGAACTGCCCTAACCGAATTAAGATGCCGAACTAGAATGGGACTGATCTGACCTCGTGGTTGTAGGGGCCAAATGGCTGCACTCGATCAACAAAGACAAGGTGGGCGTGGTTACAGTAACGGACAGAGGAGTCAAAGCTGTAATCAAAATAGTCTGACAAGTATGAACTTATGGCTTTGGCTACTTAGTCATGGTGTCCCTAGGAGTGAAATAGACAGGAAATCTACTAAATATTTACTTGATCTATACAAACGGATGAATTCTAGGTCAGGAGAACAAAAGTCTAACTCGAATCACCAGAATAGAGAGTCACTGTCCCTTAATCAACTCCCAGATTTGAGTGAGTTTAAAGACCCACAACCTGTTGAATGAAGGGAGGATGGGTCCCCTTGAGGAAGGACTCCAGTACACTGCCAAAAATTTTTACTGTTAATCTTTTTCCCTACCTTCCCCAAAGGGATCTAAGGCCTTTTATGAGAGTGATTGTTCATTGGGGAAAAGGAAATAATCAGACTTTTTGGAGATTACTGGATACTGACTCTGAGCTGACACTAATTCCAGAAGATCCAAAACATCACTGTGATCCACCAGAGTGGGGGCATATGGAGGTCAGGTTATTAATGGAGTCTTGGCTCATGTCCATCTCACAGTAGGTCCAGTGGGTCCCTGAACCCATCCTGTAGTGATTTCCCCAGTTCCAGAATGCATAATTGGAATAGATATACTCAGCAACTGTTAGAAACCCCACATTGGATCCCTGACAAATAGAGTAAGGGCTATTATAGTAGGAAAAGCCATGTGGAAGCCATTAGAACCACCCCTACCTAGGAAAATAGTAAACCAAAAGCAGCACCACTTTACTGGAACGATTGCAGAGATTACTATCACCATCAAGGACTTGAAGGATGGAGGGGTGGTGATTCCTACCACATCCCCATTCAACTCGCCTATTTGGCCTGTGCAAAAAATAGATGGATCATGGAGAATGACAGGAGATTATTGAAAACCTAACCAGGTGATGTCTCCAATTTCTGCCACTGTTCCAGATGTAGTTTCACTGCTTAAGCAAATTCATACATCTCCTGGTACTTGGTATGCAGCTATTGATCTGACTAATGCCTTTTTCTCCTTACCTGTTTCAAAGGACCACCAGAAGCAGTTTTCCTTCAGCTGGCGAGGCCAAAAATACACCTTCACTTGCCTATCTCTGGGCTACAAGAACTCTCCAGCCCTATGCCATAATTTAGTCAGCAAGGACCTTGATCGCCTTTCCCTTCCACAACACGTAACACTGGTCTATTGCATTGATGACATTATGCTGATTGGAGCTAGTAAGGAAGAAGTGTCAGTGACTCTGGACTTATTGGTAAAGCATTTGTGTGTCAGTGGGTGGGAGATTAATCCCACAAAAATTTGGGCACTTTTCACTTCGGTGAAATTTCTAGGGGTCCAGTGGTGTGGGGTGTGTTGAGATAGTCCTTCTAAAGTGAAGGATAAGTTATTGCATCTGTCTGCTCCCACAACTAAAAGGGAGGCACTATGCCTAGTGGGCCTCTTTGGATTTTGGAGACAACATATTCCTCATCTGAGTGTGCTAGTCCAGCCTATTTACCAAGTGACTCGAGAAGCTGCTAGTTTTAAGTGGGGACCAGAACAAGAGAAGGCTCTGCAATAGGTTCAGGCTGCCGTGCAAGCTGCTCTGCCACTTGGACCATATGATCCAGCTGATCCAATGGTGCTTGAAGTGTCAGTGGCAGATAGAGATGCTGTTTGGAGCCTTGGCAGGCACCTGTCTGTGAATCACAGCGCAGATCCTTAGGATTTTGGAACAAAGCTTTGCCATCCTCTGCAGATAACTACTCTTCTTTTGAGAAACAACTTTTGGCTTGTTACTGGGCCTTAGTAGAGACTGAACGCTTAACCATGGGACACCAAGTCACCATGCAGCCTGAACTGGGTGTTGTCTGACCCACAGAACCATAAAGTTGGACGTGCACAGCAGCACTCCATCATTAAATGGAAGTGGTATATTCAAGATCAGGCCAGAGCAGGACCCAAAGGCACAAGTAAATTGCATGAGGAAGTGGCCGAAATGCCCAGGGTCTTCACTCCTGTCACATTACCTTCCATCTCCCAGCCTGCACCTATGGCCTTTTGGGGAGTTCCTTATGATCAGTTGACTGAGGAAGATAAAACTCGTGCCTGGTTTACAGATGGTTCTGTGCGATATGCAGGCACCACTCGAAAGTGGACTGCAACAGCACTACAACTCCTTTCTGGGACCTCCCTGAAGGATAGTGGTGAAGGGACATCCTCTCAATGGGCAAAACTTCGAACAGTGCACCTGGTTTTTCACTTTACTTGGAAGGAGAAATGGCCAGATGTGCAATTATATACTGATTCATGGGCTGTGGACAATAGTTTGGCTGGATGGTCAGGGACGTGGAAGGAACATGATTGGAAAATTGGAGACAAGGATTTATGGGTAAGAGGCATGGGGATAGACCTCTCTGAATGGGCCAAAGAAGTAAAGATATTTGTGTCTCATGTGAATGCTCACCAAAGGGTGAACTCAGCAAAGGATGATTTTAACAATCAAGTGGATATGATGACGTGTTCTGTGGAAACCAGTCATCCTCTTTCCCCAGCTATTCCCATCATTGCTCAATGGGCTCATGAACAAGGTGGCCATTGGCAGAGATGGAGGTTATGCATGGGACCAGCAGCATGGACTTCCACTTACCAAGGCTGACTTGGCTACAGCCACTGCTGTGTGCCCAATCTGCCAGCAGCAGACACCAACACTGAGTCCCCTATATGACACCATCCCTCGAGGTGATCAGCCTGCAACCTGGTGGCAAGTTGATTACATTGGACCACTTCCATCATGGAAAGGGCAACGTTTTGTCTTTACTGGAATAGACAATTACTCTGGATATGGATTTGCCTTCCCTGCAGGCAATGCTTCTGCCAAAACTACCATCTGTGGACTTACAGAATGCCTTATCTACCGTCACAGTATCCCACATAGCATTGCCTCAGATCAAGGCACTCACAGCAAATGAAGTGCAGCAGTGGGTCCATGCTCATGGAATTCACTAGTCTTACCATGTTCCCCATCATCCTGAAGCAGCTGGATTGATAGAACAATGGAATGGTCTTCTAAAGACACAATTACAGTGACAGCTAGGTGGCAATACCTTGCCGAGTTGGGGAAAAGTTCTCCAGGGGGTTGTATATGCTCTAAACCAGTGTCCAATATATGGTGCTATTTCTCCCGTAGCCAGGATTCGTGGGTCCAGGAATCAAGGGGGTGTAAATGGGAGTGGCACCACTCACTATTACCCCTAGGGACCCACTTGCAAGATTTTTGCTTCCAGTCCCCTTGACCTTAATGCTCTGCAGGCATAGAGGTCTTAGTTCTAAATGGAGGAATGTGCCAACCTAGAGACACATCACTGATTCCATTGAACTGGAAGTTAAGAATTCCACCTGGCCACTTTGGGCTCCTTATGCCTCTGGATCAACAGGCAAAGAAGGGAGTTACCATAATGGATGGTGTGATTGATCCTGATTATCAAGAGGAAATTGGATTGATATTACATAATGGAGGTAAAGAAGAGTATGTCTGGAATACAGGAGATTCCTTAGGGCATCTCTTAGTACTACCATGCCCTGTGACTAAAGTCAATGGAAAACTATAGCAACCTAATTCTGATATGACTACTAATGACCCAGATCCTTCATCAATGAAGGTTTGGGTCACCACACCAGGCAAAGAACCACGACCAGCCAAGGTGCTTGCTGAGGGCAAAGGGAATACAAAATGGGTGGTGGAAGAAGGTAGTTCTAAATACCAGTGACAGCCACATGATCAATTGAAGAAACAGGGACTGTAATTGTTATTAGTATTTCTGCTTTATATGTGTGCATCAAATATTTTTGTTTTCTTCCCTTATAAAATATAAGCTGTAAATGGGCCTAGTGCATTTTTTATTGTACGTGTGCCAGTTGTATCATGTTAGGTGCAAGTATGACTTTCTAATTGTCTATTCAGACATTATGTATGGTTTAAGGAGATATGTACGTGTGCCAAGTTGAGAAGAGGTGGACTGTGATGGTTAAGATAGTGTGTCAGCTTGGCTGGTCCATGATTCTCTGTGTTTTAATGTGATCACTCCCATGATTGAATATACTGAGAGTAGTCAGTCAGATGAAAAGGAGTTTCCTTGGGAGCATGGCCCACATCTGAATATAAGCAGACGTTCTGGCTTTTTGCTCTCTCTGGATCCCTAGGCTACCTCCTGTCATATTAACTCTGGTTTTTCGGACTTGAGCTGTCCCTTTCTTTTTTTTTTTGATATGTGCATCTATTGCTATAAATTGTCTTCTGAGGACTGCATTTGCTGTGTCCCAAAGGTTTTGATATGATGTGTTTTCATACTTGTTTGATTCTACAAATTTTTTGATTCCATCTCTGATTTCTTCTATTACCTAGTGGTTTTTAAGTAGAGTGTTATCCAGTTTCCATGTAATTGATTTTTTTCCTTGCTCTTCCTGTTAATTTCTACTTTGATGGCATTGCGATCAGAGAAGATTGTATATCTCAATGCTCTGGATTTTCTTGAGGTTTGCTTTGTGGCTTAAGATGTGATGTATTCTAGAGAACATTCCATGTGAGTTGGAAAAGAACGTGTACTTCGCAGCTGTTGGATGGAGTGTTCTATATATGTCCATGAGGTCAAGTTGGCTGATTGTGGCGTTTAGATCTTCTGTATCTTTGCTGAATTTCTTTCTAGATGTTGTGTCTTTTAATGAGAGTAGTGTGTTGAAGTTTCCTACTATTATTGTGGAACTGTCAGTTTCTCTTTTCAGTGCTGTTAGAGTTTGTTTTATGTATTTTGAAGCCCTGTCATTGGGTGTGCAGATGTTTATTATGGTTATGTCTTCATGATGGATTGTCCCTTTAATCATTATATAGTGTCTTTCTTTGTCTTTTATGGTGGATTTTGTTTTAAAGCCCATTTTATCTGAGATTACTATTGCCACTCCTGCTCTTTTTTGGTAGCTGTTTGCTTGATTTATTTTTTCCATCCTTTGATTTATAATAAATGTATGTCTTTGTTCTAAGGTATGTCTCTTATAGACAGCATACTGATGGATCCTGTTTTTTTAAACCATTTTTTCACTCTCCATCTCTCTATGGAAGCATTTAGACCGTTTACATACAGTGTAACTATTGATAGGTGTGAGTTTATTGCTGTCATTTTGTAGTTTTTTTTTTCCCCCTAGTGATGACTTTTTCTTGTTCCTCTTACTTTCCTATGCTGAATTCCTTTTGTTTGTGGATTTTTGTTTCATTTTTTTTGTAGGTTTCATTTTTACTGAAACTTCATTGTTTTCGTCTTTATTTTGATTGGTAGGTTTGCTAATTTTCTTTATGGTTACCTTGAAATTTACCCTTATCTTCCTACATTTGAAGCAGTCTATTACTACTTGGTATCACCTTGCCTTCCTCTCTATTAGAAGTTTCTATACCTACACTGTGTATTTCCTGTTTTATTGTATTGATGTTGTTGTCATTTACAAGTTAACCTCTCTGTTCCCGGTTGTAATTCTTTTGGTTTTGGATAGTCTTTGAGATTTCATTTCCTAGGATAGTATCTGGCTGGTATGATCCTGCATCCTAGATTCAGCCTGTGGTCTGATGTTGTTTGTTCTCAGATGGAAGGACTCCCTTTAATAATTCTTGTAAGTTTGGTTTGGTTTTTATATATTCCCTTAATTTCTGTTTATCTGTAAATGTCCTAATTTCACCATCATATTTGAATGAGAGTTTTGCAGGATATATTATTCTTGGCTGGCAATTTTTTTCTTTCAGGGTTTTATATATGTAATCCAATTGCCTTCTTGCCTGCATGGTTCCTGCCGAATAATCCGAGCTTAGTCTTATTGTTTCTCCTCTGTATGTGTTTTTTTTTTTTTTTTTTTCCTCATGAGCTGCTCTCAGGATTCTTTGTTTGTCTTTAGTTTTGGCGAGTGTGTTTATGATATGCCTTGCTGATTTTCTTTTGGGGTTTATCCTATATGGGGTTCGTTGAGCTTCTTTGTTGGTCAGCTTTTCATCTTTCATGATATTGGGGAAGTTTTCTGTCGCAGTTCTTCAATGATCCTCTCTGTGTTTTCTGTTTTTTTCCCCCGTTCTGGAAATCTGATTACTCACAAATTTTTGCTTTTGATTGTATCCCATGTAATTCTCAGGGTTTCTTCATTTGTCTTCATTCTTTTTTTCTGATTTTTCCTCAAATAGAGGTGTATTCAAGTGTTGGCCTTCAATTTCACTGATCCTGTCTTCCACCATTTCAGACTTGCTCTTCAGCCCTTCTGTGACACTGTCCATGTCTGAAATCTTGTTGTTTCTCTTTTGGATTTCTAATTCTTGTTTTTGTATGATTTCTAGTTGTGAATTTATTTTAGAATTTTGGTACTGTATTAATTTCCTGAATTCTTCCATTTTTTTTGGTCTGTATTTTTCATGAATTTCTCTATTTTTCCCCCATTTTTGTCTGCTTTTTGCTTCAACTCTTGGATAGCTCTGAATATTAGAGATTTGAATTCCTTATCAGGTAGTTCTGGTGCTTGTTCTTCTACTGGAAAGTCATCTGGTGTTTTCTTTTGGATGTCTACTGGAACCATCCTGTCCTGTTTTTGTATATGTTTGGATATTGTCTGCTGTCTTTGGGGCATTCAGTAGTTATTTTCCTCATTTTTTGATTATAGATTAGTTTGTTTTGTCCTGCTTTTTTGTTTTATTTGATTATGTCTGAGCAACTGGGCTGTGCATTTTTTGTTGTTTCTTTGTCTGTAGGCATGATACTTTTCACCTCCTTCTCCAATGGGCAGAATCAATCTTTCAGGTATGGTATAGCAGGTTAGGTCTAGCTGAAAGAAATTTGCTGGGAAGGCTTGTTTGTGGCATGTATTAAGGCCAACAGGGTGGGCCAGGGGGCAGTATAGTGTAGGTTCCTGTAGGCTGTGCCTATGCTGCTTGGGGTTGTAATGTTCAGTGCACAGTGCATGTAAGCAGGAAGGAGGGGGTAGATTGTGATGCATGGAGCTAACATGGGTATGGGAAAGAGGAGAGAGGAACAGGAGATAAAACCATACACACAAACAAAAAAGACTGCTAAGGGAGCTTGCCATTGGAGTAGAGAGATGAGAGACTGAGAATGGTGAAACGAAAGAAAAAAGTAAAAGAAAAAAATGAGTGAATAAAAATTAGAAAAAAAAGAAAAGAAAAGCCCTCAGGGATCCCACCGATACAGCTGTGAGGACTGGGGAAGTTTCTACCAGGGCATGAAGTACAGCCTGGTTAGAAGGGGAAGAGGTGTCACACAGCACTAGGTTCTCAGGAGACAGGAAAAGAACGTAAGTATAGAGAGACAAGTAACTGAGAAATGAAGAAATACAAAAAGGGAAAAAGAGAGAGAAAAAAACATAACAAAGAAACAAAAAACCAAAAACAAGAAAAAAGAAATGCTCCCAGGGAAGCCACTACTCATCTGCGCAGAATAAGGGACTTGCTCCCAAACCATGCAGTACTGCCTGGCTAGAAGGGACTCCCAAGCTGAGAAAACAAAAAGAAAACAAACAAAGAAACAAATCAAAACAGAGCAAATCAGAACAGACAAAAAGCCCCTTGGGTCCAACTAGCCATGCGGCACGGGCCAGGAAGTAGTTTCACAGTTGAGCGGTGTTTCACAGCCTTTCAGGAAGAAGCAAAGATGGCACAGGAAGCCATGTATTTGAGAGAAAGGAGTGGGAGGTGGTGAGAGGTAAGGAAGAAATTTAAAGAAGCAGAAAAAAGCAACACCAGCAGCCAACAAATGGCACTCAAGGAGCTGGCCAGTGCGGGTGGAATCCAAGCAGCACCGGGGCTGAGAGACTGTGGCCGCAGGAAGCAGAAGAGGCTGAGTGGGGGTGAAGAAGGATGGGGGTGGGAAAGCTTATATTGCTGGTTACCAGTTGTTCTTTCTCCTGCTGGAAGCTCCATGAAGCTGCTTTGTCATACCCCCTGTTGCTGATCTCCAATAGGAGTCCAAGATGGTGGATCCGTGCTGTGTTAGCTGATAGGGGACGTCTGCATGTATCTCTCATCACTCTCTGTTCTCCTTTAGTTTCTTATTCCATTCAGTGCTTGGCTGAGCTCTTTATCTCTTCATTTGATGCTTAGGATTTCAGGATTGAAGTGTGTCTCTGTTTGACTTAGTTTTTTGTATCTTTGCTGTGGAGGGACGGCGTGCTGATTCTGTGTATAGCAACAAGTTGCCTGGAAATCCTGGAAATCTTATTTATTTTATTTATTTTTTGCTGAAGCAATAGTCTCTGAGTAGTCTACCCAACAGCAAATGTATTATGAGGTTTTTCTACTTGCTCTTATGGGAAATTGAATCATTTCCAGACCTGAGTGAGCAACAAATATTGTTTTACTTTGTCCTTTCTTGCGGTTCTTTCCCCAGTGTCAGGTATATTCTTAAGGCATACGTTGGCCACTTCTCAGCCGAGGTCAGTGGGAACCCTCTGCAGATCCCAGGAACTCTCACTTATGTGCAGCCTTCTCCTCTCCATCCAGCTCTCTTCTCTTTGTATTCTGTGGGCTCTGGCCAGCTTGGCCTCCCAAATTCTGAAGCCTATCTTCTCAAGTGAGGAAGTCTTCTAGGCTCTGATTGGGTTGTTTTGGGCTGTGCTGTGGTCTGGAAACTGTGCCCAGGGAGTAAATTGAGGATAAGTTTGTTTTCCTTATCTCATGGATCACTGTCTTGTGCTAAAACTGTTGTTCCATATATTTTACCTAATTTTTTCAGGTGTTTAAGACAGGAGGGTATATCAGCTATTTGTTGTTCCATATTGGCCAGAAGTTTGTATTTGTTGTTTTGTTTCTCACAAGAAGAGGTTATTACTTTCTTCCTTTTTAAAAAGAAAAGAGTTGAAGCTGGTCTAGAATAAATAACTTTCTCTAAATCACATATCTAGCACAATCAGTCAGTAGACAAACTCTGGTCTCTCATATACAATTTCATATTCTTCCCACCCTGATATGACACCACAAATTATTGCTTGTACAAAATAGCTTTAGTTTAGTAGGATGGGAAGAAGCTGGTTTCCAAGAATTCAGGTTTCCTAGTAGGTGGTGACAAGTGATTGTAGATGTAGACTTTTTAAAAAAGTTTTTGCAGTTAATGAAGAAAGAGAAGACAATCTGAAAGAAAGGAAAGGGATCGTAGCCTGCGGACAGCATCTTAAGACTGAGGAACTTTTGCATATCATATGTAGCCACTCTATCTCACTGCTCACTAGTAATAAAGAGAGACAGAAGTGCCCCCACCCACCCAAACCTTAAAAGGCTCACAGAGATAGTGTCCTGTGAATCAGGTAGTAGAAAATGATTGCTGAAGGATGCAGAAAAATAAAAGGTACTGGGGAATTCACTGCAGGTGAGAGTGGGGGAAATGGAAGTGTTCAAGCGCTGTCTGCTGGATGACGAGGCTTTGTCTAGCCCTCCTCCCCTTCGCTGTTACCTACTCTAATTTAGTGTCCTATCTTTACAAGGGAACTTGGAAGATTTGAGTGGGAACCTTTATCAATATGACTATAAGGCAATCAATATATAATTGATTATTTTTTCCACATGTAAGTGAGCTCAGTTTTTCTATGCCACAGGTATCTGAAGGAGAGTATTTGCCTTTTATCTCTGTTCTATACTATTCTCAGGAGAAATGTTTCTACCTGCCATCCCTTCCCAATTTTATATCAGCTGTCCCTCCACCAGATTCATGTCTTCTTTTGGAGGAAAATGGAGAGTTCTGCACTATCTGAAGGGAGAAGGATTTAATTCATTTTGCTCTTTTAAGGTTTTATCAAATGCCCAGCTTACAGCAACTTTTCACTCACATTCACACACGCACACACACCACTGGATAATCATAATACAATTGACGTGTGACAGTGTATTTGAATCCAAGAGCAAGTTTGTCTCAAGTTTATATTGCGAAAATGGAAGACGAGAATGAAAATCATTCCTTGGAAAGACTGTAAAACTATCTAGTTTTTTTTTAAATCATAGCTAACTGACTATTTTGGAAGGATATTATTTTAAGAAGCCTAGAATCCTGAGAAATTAGTCTAGCTTTTGGAAGCAATTTCTGGTGGTTGAGGAAAATCAGGCTATCTGGACTACAGATTACTCATCTGTAAAGTAGGAATAAAAAGTATGCCTTATTTACCTTACAGACCATCCTGATCTTCCTTTTTTGAGGAGGCTGTGCCTGGTGGAAAGGTGTCAGCATGGTCATAACTAGGGGAAAGAGTGAAGGAGGCAGGGAAAGGGAGGGGAGGAGATGTGTAAAACAGTGTACACAGACTTTGCAGAATATTGTGCAGACCAAGAAAAACATAGCCAGAAACAGGACAATTTCACCTGAGGGGCCTGAACACTGACTTTGGATGAAGGTATAATGAGCATCTGTTTTCTGTGAAGATGAATCTGATTAACTGCAGCCTTATTTTTTTTTTTCTTTCTGAGTTTGATATACACATTGAAGCCAAAGATGAAATGCTTGGTTCAAAAATTGAGAATCTGAACACTATCACACTTCATTAATGTAACCCCAGACTATTTTTTCAGTGTTGAATATTTATGAAATATGGACTTGAAGGGGCTCCAAATAAATAACATGCCTATGGTACCCCCATGCCAATGTCCAGCTTGCTCTCTCCTATATAACTGTACAGGTAGAAATAAGTTTGTGTGGGATAGATATAATCCAGCTTCAACTTGTAGCACCTAACCCTCAAGGAAAAGGTGTTTCAGTGTGGCAGGGGAAATGATACCCAATTCCATTTACCTAGAGTACTTAAGGCACAAGCTCTTTCCCAGACAGAATTCTGTTATACAATGAAATACCAGGACTCCCAGTAAGAGATATAGACTAACTGAGGTTTGGACATTGTTGTGAGAAAGAAAAGTGCAAATGAAAAAGGCAAATGGAAAGGCAAAGATCAAAAAGGAAGTATAAAAGCAATGAAAAAAAAGTAATAATAAAGGGTGGGGCCAAAGGAAATGAGGCTAACGGACCAATTGCAGATTGAACTCTTGCGCTAGAAGAAGTTATTCACACATGGGAAAGTACACAACAAAGTGACAAGACAAGTCAAAGAAGCAAGGAAAAGTGTGTCCAAAGAAAGCCTTCAGGACTCATTAAAATCACTCATATGTGAGTAAGTCTAACTTAAGCTAGATGTGGCCAGGCAATATAAATCATCCAGGAATTTAGAAAAAAAATATCAAAGTTGATGATTTCATAGGAATTTATTACATATTAAGTATTTTATACAACAATGCTTTCTAATATTTCCTTTATAATTGAGAAATGGAAATCATACATAATTTAATTTACACTTACACAAATTAAAAAATAAAAAATCAAGATAATCTCCTAAACACAATACAAAGAAGAAAGAAAAAAATTATAATAAGTTAATATACATTTCAAAATGTTAATGCTCAATAATGATAACCATTGGAAATCTAATGTAGTTAGATGCTTGCCCATATGTTTGGAGCCACCAGGAATATGACAGCGATAAATACAAGCTAATAGAAAAATTTTGTAATGGTGACTCAAAATGCAATCAGTGATGGGATTTCATAAAATCAGTTAAAGTTCTTGGTACAATTCTGTCAAAAGTATTATCCCTAGAATTACATCATATATCCGTCTCTGGGAAACTCAGTACATATGAAAGCTGTACCAAAAGCACAATATGTTTATATGTAAAATTAAAAAGTCCTGGGCTCATATAGTTACAATTACAATTCTCCTATAAATTTAAAATACATCTTGGGGTGGGGAGTATTACTACCCCATTGACAGACACTGTACCATGTGTTTGTCTTAAGAGTATTTCATATTAGCCATTTAAAATAGTGAATCATAAGGGGCAGAGCTTCAAGATTAACAGGGAATATATGGATTCTTAAAATGTGTGGTTTGAATTGGATGGTGTAGAGTAGGTCATGGAGTGAATATGGACCAGAATATATCAGTGCAGACATACATATTGTCACCAAACAAATATGAAACATAAACATTATTGAATAATCAGCTATATTTTCTGCATAAAATTTTTAAAACTTATTTTGGAATAGAAATAATTTTATACTGCAGAAAATGTTCAAAGTTTAAAGTAAAAAAAAAGAAAGGCCCATAAAGACTGATATTAAGAATTATTCTATATGAAGACAGAATCAGTGGGTACATATTTATACGTGTATGCCTACAAAGTAAAGAATCCATTTGACTATACCAAAAAAGAAAATAAATTTTGCAATATGAAGAGAAAGTGGTATTTTAATCATGGTATGATAATGGTAAGAATATTTTTATGCCAAACTGGAACTAAGAGAAATATATCTGAACAAATTCCAGGTATACATTGTATTAGTTCAGTAGACAAGACTTACTATATATTAGATATAGAACCACGCCCTGTGGAAATACAAAGATGAATGACAGTCTCTGACCTCATAAAATTTAAGTCCATTGGAGAAAACAGGTGTATATAATGGCTAATGTGGTACAAAATATACTGTTGTGACAAGGTTTAAAGTTTTTGGTAATAGTTGTTAAACAGATTAGAACCAAATATGTGATCCATCTTTAGCAACTATATGAAATCCTAAAATCGGATGCCATTTTGTGTTGATACCATCCTCTTATTTTTGTCTTACTTGTTAGCCTTGCTTCTGATGGACAAAGATGGGGGTGCCAAGGATCTGAAATCCTCAACTCCTCTCCTAACCTTTTGCAATACATTTATCCAGTCTTTCAGGGCCTTCTCAGAGGAATTAATGCAAAAAAAAAAAAAAAAACACTGATTTTAATCCAAATTTCCACTGTATTTTGTTAGACTGTTACACAAAGTTGCAACATAGTTCAGCCACAAAGACATCACTTACCCTTCTGGCTAAGTCTACACTAAAATCAGGCTCATGCATTTTTACATGTGCCTTCTTTCCTTGGATTCCTGTTTGGCCTCCTACCATTTAGCTGATGTACCTGAAGTACATATGGCAGAGGTAGTTAAGATGCAGACTGGATTAAACAACATAAAATAAAAACCCATTGCCTTTGATTCAGTTCTGACTCATGGCGACCCAATGTTTTACAGAGTAGAACTGCTCCATAGGGTCTTCTTGTCTGTGTAATCTTTATAGAAACAGTTCTCCAGGCCTCTTTTCCACAGAGTCACTGGGTGAGTTCAAACTACCAACCTTTAGGTTAGCAGCCAATCACAAAACACTTGCACCACTGTCTAAGTTATCTAGTGCTACTATAACATAAATACCACAAGTGGGTGACTTCAACAAACAAAAATTTATTTTCTCACAGTTTAGGAGGCTAAAGTCTGAATTCAGGGTACCTGCTTTAGGGGAAGTCTTTCTCTGTATGTTGGTTCTGGAGAAAGTTCCTTGTCTTTTTTTGATCTCTCTTTCTTCGCTCCTTGGTGACCTTTATGTGCCATGGCATCTGTCTTCCCCCCATGTTTGCTTGCTTTTATCAATCTACTCTTTCTATATCCAAAAGAGATTGACTTAAGACACACCCTAGACTAATACTGCCTCATTAACATAAGGAAGAAAACCCATTTCAAAATGAGATAACCACAGGTATAGGGGTTAAAATTTACAGTTCGTATTTTTGGAGGACATATTTCAATCCAATACAACTACCCCTATAAAATATCCCCCCCAAAAAACCCAAACCCATTGCCGTTGAGTCAATTCTGACTCATAGTGACCCCGTAGGACAGAGTAAAATTGTCCCATAGAGTTTCCAAGGAGGCTGGTGGATTCGAACTGCAGTCTTTTTGGTGAACAGCCGAGCTCTTAACTACTCTCCCTCCATAGCTTCCACATAATATTGAACCTTAAATTGGTCATCTTGCCACTGCCAAAGGACATTCTCTAGATGAATATAGGAGCTTGTGGCACAGTGGTTAAGAGCCACAGTTGCTAACCAAAATGTTAGCAGTTTGAATCTACCAGCTGCTCCTTGGAAACCCTATGGGACAGTTCTACTATGTCCTATAGGGTCGCTATGAGTCAGAATCTACTCGATGGCAATGGTAAGACATTAGTATTCATTATTGGAAAGTTCTAATTAGTATAAATTCTTGGAATAAGTTGATTCTAAAACTTAAACTAGCACCTGGTAATATTCGAGGAAGGTAAAATAAAATGTGTTTTTGGTAGTGAAATTATTGGAAACAGCTATCCGTTTTTCTTTTAAGGTACCAGAAAAAAGATGATTGGATAGGCTTATTAGAAAAATGGAATTGTTAGATTGACACTGTAAAAAATATGTTTTTGACAATAGTGAAATTATGGAAGTCTGTTTTCACGATTAAAAAATGTGGAGAAAGAGGGTCAAAGGAAGGTACCTTTATAAGATTGTCAAAGGATAAGAAACACGTAATTAAAAAAAAAGAATCAAAGTGTAAGATAGGGTCAGAACTATCAAATTGTGGAAAAGGGAATTTGCTTCTTTTGCAATTTGAGCAATCCCTTGCTGTCATTTTGTTATGGAGTTTTAGCAAAACATGAGGTTATCCACAGAAATAAAGAGAACCTTAGGATCAAAATAGAACCAATTCCCTGAGCCAGGAAATACCTTAAAATATACTTGGCTCAATCTTCTCTGCTCTTCAAATGAACTAAAGTATAAAGAAATCCTAAGTCAGGAGATACTTGCAAGAGGATACATAGGTTTATAAATAGGAAAGTTTAAGATTCAGCTATCAGCTATCGGAGGAGTTGACATTGGCTGTGTGCCAAGATCTAGTTAAAAGTGGTTATATTGCCACTGGAACCATGCAGCTGCCAATGAGCCAAGCCCAATATGAGTCTTGAAACTTGGATGAAAAAGCTCAGTCTCCAAAGGTAGAAGTGATCTTTATAAGTAAACCGATACGTATGCCCTAGACAAGCCATATAGGATAGAAAGAAAGAAATTAAAGATAGCTGTAAGTTTTCAAGGCCCATGCTCCATTTATCTATTGTGGCATAATGTTTATCTTATATATTTAATGTATTTATAAATTTGCAGTATGAGGAGTTTATGACAGAGAAAAGCTCCCCTCTGCTCCACACGGTGTTTCAGCTGGGACATTTGAATTGGAATGGAGAATTCACTTTCAGAAGGGCTGATACGTTGGTGCTGGCTGGGAGGTAAGTAAGGGCAGTAGGCCAGGGCTCTCAGTTCCTCTACATGAGAACTTCTTCATGATACATCTTGGGTTTCCTTAAAGCATGGCAACTTGGATTCCAAGAGCAAGTGCTGCAAGAGACAGGAAGTGAAAATTCCTGTCTAAAAACTTCAGCCAAAAATCTGGCAGAGTCACTTACCACATTGGTAAATGCAGTTACAGAGCCTACCCAGATTTAAGGGGAGGAGACATGAAACCTACCTCTCAATGAGAAGAGTGGCTCTATTTGATCTGCCACAACCCAAGAGCTACTGGAATCTCCAAGAAAACATCAGGAGCAATATCTTAGTAAATAAACAGTGGTATGAATATTTGGAAGAATTTCTTGGGGCCAAAACGGGAAACATTATTTATTACTTAGGGGTTTAGAAGATGTACAGGAACTGAATAATGTGCAAAACAAACATGAAATGTTACCCATGTTCTCAGTTTGAGAAAATCTGGGGATCAAAATTATGTAGTGGACTAGAAAGTTTCTGGATGGAATTATAATCACTTATGTATTTAAATTGGTCCTACCCGGAATCTATCATGGACAAATATCTGATTAAATTGGTCTGTCCATGTAGCTCTTGTCTGTACTTACGGATGTTAGAAATAGATTTTTTCATGAAAGATCATTCCCCTTATCTTAAATATAATATGTAACAATGAAAAGAGAACAATAGCAATACTGCCTAAGGTATTCTAACACCTTGTGATGGTGATGAAGAGAAGAAATCCAGTGAATATTGAATGGGAAAAAAAGTGAATATCTTAAAATTTAGATGCTTTACAGGTAAGCTGTGGTTACTAAACATCTACCGTTCAGCAGACACTGTGGTTTGAGCTAGACATAGAAAAATGGACAATCTTGCGCTCTGTCCACAAATAATTTTTCTACATATCTTAGAGAGGATATAAACATTTAATCTAATGATTACTATATTAGTACAACAACAGTAGTGTATATAATGTACAAAATGTGATTGAAAAATTGTGGAGGACGGAAGTTAAGGTCAAGGCAGGAAAGTATGCACAGTCATTATGTGGCGAGAGTTTTGATACGATAATTAGAGTTGCAATAGGCCAATGAGACTTCTAAGTGAAGTTTGAAAGAGAAAAATGCACAAGAAAAGTTTTGAAAAACAAATGTGATAGGAAAGTAAGTAAGCTTATGCAGTAGTTCAGTTTCTAAAGGAAGATTTCTTAAAATTGATTAATAAAATCACATGACCAAAAATGTTGATCATATGTTTTAATATTCTCACTTAGAAACAAGAATGAACAATGTTGTCAAATTACTATTATTATTATTTTTAAGAGAGAAGAAGTAAATCAATTTAAGCTGGTGAGAAATGGGTAGCGGCAAAGAATTCAGGGGAATATATAATAGTTGCTTATAAGTTAAACTCCTTAAAGAGACACCATATGCAATGGGAGTTCAATTTTATTTCAACTGACAGATAAATCCTGTTTTAAAAATAGCTATTTGTGAACTGCAAAATGATCAGAAGAAAATTCTGAGGATGCAAACAACTATAATAAATCATCTGCATATAGAGAAACAATATATCAGATGATGCCAGTTTGAATATCTCATGAGAGATTGAATTAAGATCAGCAGCAAGAAGTTCAATTAAAATTTAAAGTGGAAGATGAGATAAAAGGCAAACTAGTCAATGCTTGGTTCCTATTGCAGTGCAGTGCCAAGGAAGTATCATAGTTTGACAGCCAGGACACAAGACCTGGGGTTCTCATCTCCACTCTTAACACTCTTTAGCTGTGTAATCATAGAAAGAAATGCAGATGGTTTGCAATTGCCTCTACGATTCTCCAAATGACGTATAAAATTTTTAAGATAGATAAATGTTTGAGTGTTTAATGTCATGTTACAGAGCCCATTGTTTCACATGCTTAATTATATATCTTAAAAAATCTGTCTCTAGAAGCACACTGTAAATATATGTATACATTTAAATTATCATATTGTCAATTTAGTTTTTACTCTTTTGGTGCACAATTCTATAATTTTTTAGTTTCAAAAAATTCTATGAATTTTAATATATTAATACATGTATAGAGTCATATAATTGTCACCATAACCAGGATACAGAACAGTTCCATCACCAAAAAAACTCCCTTGGGGTATCCACATTCATGTCACCCTACCCCTAGACCCGGCAACCATCAATCTGTTCTCCATTACTAAACTTTGTCTTCCAGAATGTCAAATAGAATTATAAGCTTTTGAGTCAGTGACCATTTGAGACTACTTCTTTAGCTCAGCATAACGCTTATGTGATTCATCCAAGTTGTTCCATGTATGAATAATTTGTTTTATTTTATGCTGAATAGCATTCCATGGTATGTATATACCATAACTAACCCTTTGAAGGATATTTGTGTTGTTTCTGGTTTTTAATAATTTTGAATACAGCTGTTATAAATATGCATAAGACACTTTTGTGTGAATATCAGTTTTCACTTCTTAAGGGTACTCAGGCACGGGATTGTTAGGTAATATGGTAACTATAAAGTTAGCTTTATAAGAAATGTCCACATCACTTCCCATAGTGGCTAGAATTTAGAAACATTATCTCCACATTTAAAAACCTCATTAGATAATGTTATACTTTTAGCTTTCAACTGTCAAACATATTTTAAAGTCCTCAAGTCTAGAAAAATAATCTATTTATCCAGATATTTACCATATTTGTTACTCTTTCTTTATTTCTTATGTTCCACATTTCCTTCTGCTCTCATTTGTCTTCCTTCTGAAGAACTTTTCATTCATTTCTTCAAATGTATTTTCAATATCACTCTTTCTCTTCTTTTTCTGAAATTCTTATGACATAAATATTATATATTTTACTATTGTCCCATAGTTTTCTGAGGCTGATACAGTGAGTTTTTTATTTTGATTATTGTAGTTTTCATTTCAAAAATTTTTTTCTTAGATATTTTAATTTCGCATTTATCTCAAGAATATTTTGATTGCTTTTTTGAGAAATTGTATAATAGCCACTTTAAAATCTTTGCCAGATAATTCCAACATGTGAATTATCTTGACATTATTGGTCTGTTGATTTTTTTTTCCCACATGAGGTGGGAGTTTTGTTTTGTTTGTAGGCCAAAAAATTTTGGGTTATGTTGGAGAATCCTGGGTATTTTGAATATGAGACCATGGGTTTTATTTAAATCCCATGGAAAATACTGATATTTTTTATTTTAGTAGGCAATTGACCTGGTTAAAGTGCAATCAAAAATTTTGATTTGTTTGTGTGTGGTGTAGTTCCAATACGAGTTCATTGTTCAAAACCTTTGCAAAGCCAATCTTATCTTCCATCCACTGGTCAGATTGAGACATGTTCATAAGTCTGTAAGCTAGCTCAGTTCTTAGAGTTTTGGGAATGATTGGATCAAATACACACATGTGCATCTAAAGTGGTGAATCCAGGAGTTCATAAGCAACTTTATGAGACTGCTTTCTTGAGCTTGTTCTGTTTCTTTCCAGTAATCTCCCTGGTTCTTTCCAGTTTCCTGCTGCTTTCCTTTCCCATCCTCAATAACAACTATTATGACACAAATAGTATATATTTTATTATTGTTCCACAGTTTCCTGAGGCTCATTCTATGAGCTTTTTTATTTTGATTATTGTGTTTTTCAGTTCTAAAATTTTCATTAGATCCTCCTAGTTTCATTAGAAATTATCCATTTCCATTACCACATTTTATGTCTGGGACCAAGCAGTGAGATGACAGAAAGAAAGGGCAAAAACTAGGATCACTGGAGTTGGCTCCACCCTCTTGGAAGAGCAACTCCTCTTCTCTTAGAGTTTGACTCTTGCTAGTTCCCATTGTGGCCTCTGTGGTACCACCATAGGACTGTCTGAGAACTGAAGCATGAGACAGTGAACAAACGAAAAAAAAAAAAAAAAAAAAGGGAAATCCCCCACCCACCCTTGTCTCTGAGCACTAGGAGATCCCTGTCCCACTCCTCACTCCAGAACAGAGGACTTCTGCTGGAGCTTGCTTTGTCTCTTTCTTTCTTCCTCCCTCTCTCCCTCCCTCCTTCCTTCTTTTCTTTCTTTCTCTCTTACTCTCTCACACACACATTCAAACAAACATACACACAACACTCTCATCCACTTCTGATTTTTGAGTTGACTTGCTTTAGAGCTGGAGGGTATGGGGGGCGGGGGAGAAAAAGTTAAGATCATAGTTGGGTTGATAGTACTTTGAATTCTGTTGTTTTTATCTTGCTAAATAATTGTTAATACACCGGGTGAGCTGTCAAACTCACTGCATGAGCCTCAGGAAACTGTGGGACAATAACAAAATATGTTTGTGTTATAAGACTTCCAGAAAAAAGAAGAGTGATGTTGCAAATACATTTGAAGAAATGACTGAAAAGTTCTTCAGAAGGAAGAGAAATGAAAGCAGAAGGAAATGTGGAACATGAGAAATAAAGGAAGAGCTTGTTCTTCCATGACCCTCCTTCCATTATTATCTGTTAAAAGACCTCAACTATCTGTTCCATGCATTCTGTACCAGTTTTATATTTGAATTCAATGGGCAGGAGGCACTTATTCCATCTTGCCTGGAACTGGATCCTTTCTCTCTGAAACCTTTTCAAATAATATTAACACAAACAGAATCTATGCTAGGCTTATGAAGGTGTCAAATTAGGTTATTTAGTCACCATGCCAAACAACTGGAGAGAAAAATAAAAAATCTTGTCAACTATTCATGCACTTACGCAGATGTTTGAGGCATTATAGGCTGTTTACTTGGTTATTTGCCATAAAGTTTTTATGTCCTTAAAACAGAGAGGTATTAAATGGCTTCCCATTTACATTTATACATTTTAGTAGAGTCCCTAAAAGTGCCTGAGTGAGTTATGTGTAGGAGGATCCCACTGTGCAATTATTAGTTCAAAGTAAGATCTAATTCTTTTTGAAACCAAAAAGACTGTTCTTATAAACAAAAACAAGAACTATGCATATTTTTGATCACTAACCAAATAAAATATCACTGTTAGCCATTTTTAATATAACTTTGGAGAATTTCTAGTTGTACTGACAACTATTTAGCAATATATACTATAATACGAACACCTTACTTCTATGTGTTTGTCCTTGGGTGTCAGATACAGTTAAGCGCTTGGCTACTAGCTGACAGGTTGGCAATTCAAACTCAATCAGAGGCACTTCGGAAGACAGGCCTGGTAGTCTGATTCCAAAAGGTCACAACCTTTAAAACTCTATGGAGCAGTTCTACTGTGCACACATGGGTTGCCATGAGTTGGAATCAACTTAATGGCAACAACAACATATAAGTATGTATAAGTGTATATATATGTGTGTGTATATATATGTGTGTGTATATATATATACACACACATATACATATGCAATCATGCAGTGCAGACTTCCTGTTTTTTCAATTTCTGCATATCTCCTTTAAATATTTATTTTACAAATAACTATTACTACAAAGAGATTAATATCAGGTATTTGATGCTTGAACAAAATGAATCAGGAATATCCCACTCTGATAAGGTCTATAAAAATATAAATAACAAAACCTGATGAGTTCTTGTTTTCCTAAAAACGTCAACTTACAATAGTACCTTTAAAACTGCATGGAATATAAGTTTACCTTTTTTGTTAATTGAGATATTTTATAGTAAACAATGCAATGTCATCTTCCAAATTTGAAATATTTCCAAAATGAAAGCTGAATGCCTCGAATGTGATTGTATTTACTATTAATTAAAACATTTGCCATGTTGACATTCACATTCTTATATTAGAATGTGGTTCTTTAGTTAGCTCTTTTGAAATACGGAGCTAAGAATTTAAATATAATTTTGAAGTGCTCCATGGATGTGACCTTCTTTGCAAAGTTACGTTTGGTCTGTTTTCTCATATTTACATTCTGAGCTATGCAATATATTTATTGAATGATAAATGGAAAGGAAATTCAGAGATTTATTTGAGTGATATACAGTGAAAAGATAGCTAGCTGGTCCTCTCTGAAGACTGGTGTTATTTATTACAGGCATTTTTACCTTTGTATAATATTTTGTGTTTTTTTCTACATCAGACATAGTGGCACTGATTCTCCAAAATAAGACTGCAGCTCCTCAAAAGACCCATGTTTTCCCCAGGCGGAGTGGAGTTACTATAAATCATAGTGACACAGTGCACTCACCCATAAGCCCTAATTTAACGATAGTCTCCTAAAGCACATTCTAACTCAGCCTTATCATGAAAAGCACCTTGGGGCCCACTGAAAACTTTATGACCATTCAAGTTTCCGTTTCTTTATCAGTTATAAGTGAATGATTTTTAAATGCAAAAAAATTTGTGTTACGAGCAGAGTAAAACCTAGTGCTAATAGTTTCTAAAATCAGGTAGAGTGAGGCCTCCCGCTTTGTTCTTCTTCTTGACTAATGCTTTACTTATTTGGGGCCTCTTCCCTTTCCATATGAAGTTGGTGATGTGTTTCTCCATCTCATTAAAAAATGCCATTGGAATTTGGATCAGGATTGTATGGTATCTTCAAATTGCTTTGGGTAGAATTGACATTTTTACAAGGTTTGGTCTTCCTATCCATGAGCAAGGTATGCTTTTCCACTCATGTATGTCTCTTTTGGTTTCTTGCTGTAGGGTCTTGTTGTTTTCTTTGTGTAGGTTTTTTATGCCTCTGGTTAGATTTATTCATAAGTATTTTATCTTCTTGGAGGTTACTGTAAATGGTATTGATTTGGTGATTTCCTTTGGAAGTTGTCCTTGTTAGTGTAGAGAAATCCAATTGATTTTTGTATGTTTATCTTGTACCTTGATACTTTGCTGGAATCTTCTATTAGTTCCAATAGTTTTCTTGTGGATTCTTCGGGGTTTTCTGTGTATAAGATCATATCATCTGCAAATAGAGATACTTTTGTTTCTTCCTTTCCAGTTTGGATCCCCTTTGTTTCTTTTTCTAGCCTAATTGCTTTGACTAGGACCTCCAGCACAGTGCTGAATAAGAGTGATGATAAAGAGCATCCTTGTCTGGTTCCCATTCTCAAGGGAAAAGCTTTCTCTCCATTTAGGATGATGTTGGCCTTTGGCTTTGTGCAAATGCCCTTCATTATGTTGAGGAATTTCCTTTCTATTCCTATTTAACTAAAAATTTTTATCATGAATAGGTGTTGGACTTTATCAAGTGCGTTTTCTGTGTCAGTTGATAAGATCATGTGATTCTTTTGTTTTATTTATGTGATGGATAGCATTGATTGTTTTTCCAATGTTGAACCATCCCTGCATACCTGGTATAAATCCCACTTGGTTTTGGTGAATTAATTTTTTGATATGTTATTGAATTCTTTTGGCTAGAATGTTGTTTAGAATTTTTACGTCTATGTTCATGAGGGACATTGGTCTGAAATTTTATTTTTTTGTGATGTCTTTATGTGGTTTTGGTATCACAGTTATGCTAGCTTCATAGAATGTGTTTGGGAGTATTCCATCCTTTTCTATGCTCTGAAATACCTTTAGTAGTAGTGATGTTAACTCTTCTCTGAAAGTTTGGTAGAATTCTCTAGTGAAACCGTCAAGGAGAGGGCTTTTTTTTTTTTTTTTGGTTGGGAGGTTTTTAATTACGTTTTCAATCTCTTCTTTTGTTATAGGTTTATTTAGTTGTTCTACTTCTGTTTGTGTTAATTTAGATAAGTGGTGAGTTTCTAGAAATTTGTCTATTTCCTCTAGGTTTTCATATTTGTTGGATTACAAGTTTTCGTAGTATTTTGTTATAATTCCTTTAATTTCAGTTGAGTCTGTTGTGAAATGGCCCATCTCATTTCTTATTCACATTATTTGCTTCCTATCATGTTTTTCTTTTGCCAGCTTGGCCAACGGTTTATCAATTTTGTTGAACTTTTCAGAGAAACAGTTTTTGTTCTTGTTAAGTCTTTCAATTGTTTTTCTACTCTCTATTTCATTTAACTCTGCCCTAATTCTTATTATTTCCTTTCTTCTGGTGCCTGAGGGCTTTTGCTGCTCTCTTTCTACTTGTTCTATTTGTAGGGCTAGTGTTTTGATTTTGGCCTTTTTTTCTTTTTGGATGTGTGCGTTTATAGCTATAAATTGACCTCTGAGCACTGCTTTTGCTGTGGCCCAAAGGGTCTGGTAGGATCTGTTTTCATTCTCATTTATGTGAATTTCTTTACTCCATCCTTAATTTCTTCTATAACCCAGTAGTTTTTGAGCAAGGTATTCAGTTTCCATGTGTTTGATTTTTTTTTCCTTGATTTTTCTCTTACTTATTTCTATTTTTATGACTTTATGGTCAGAAAAGATGCTTTGTAACATTTTGATGCTTTGGATTCTGTTAAGACTTGTGTTATGGACTATTGGTTCATTCTGGAGAGTGTTCCATGTGCATTGGAAAAGAAAGTATACTTGACTGCTGTTGGGTGGAGTGCTTGGTATATGTCCATAAGATTAAGTTGGTTGATTGAAGTATTTAGATCTTCTGTGCCTTTATTGAGATTCTTTCTGGATGTTCTGTCCTTCATCAAAAGTTGTATGTTGAAGGCTCCTACTATTATTGTGGAGCTGTCTATCTCTCTTTTTTTTCCATGCTGTTAGGGTTTGTTTTATGTATTTTAGAGCTCTGTCTTTGGGTGTGTAGATATTTATTATGGTTATGTCCTTCTAATGTATTGACACTTTTATCATTATATAGTGTCCTTCCTTATCCTTTGTGGTACATTTTGCTTTAAAGTCTACTTTGTCAGAGATTAATATTGCCACGCCTGCTCTTTTATGAGTGTTATTTGCTTGATATATATTTTTTTCCCATCCTTTGAATTTTACTTTATTTGTGTCTTTCACTCTATGGTGTGTCTGTTGTAGGCAATATACAGATGGATCGTGTTTTTTATCCATTCTGCCACTCTGTGTTTCTTTATTGGTGCATTTAGTCCATTTTAATTCAGCGTAATTATTGATAAGCATGATTTTAGTGCTGTCACTTCAATTTTTTTAAGTTGTTGACAGTT
The DNA here is from genome assembly GCA_030035585.1 of Dugong dugon. Taxonomy (NCBI): domain Eukaryota; kingdom Metazoa; phylum Chordata; class Mammalia; order Sirenia; family Dugongidae; genus Dugong; species Dugong dugon. The sequence continues at coordinate 46,472,559 of CM057480.1, read as the reverse complement.
TCTTTTTCCACTTAATTATCTGTGCTGGGTCATTTTTCCTCCTGTATTTTCTTCTCATGTTTTTCATTGTTGTTGATTTTGTATTTGCTGAGTCTTTATTTATTTATTTATTTTATTTTTATTTTGATGTGTAGGATTGTTAATTTTCTTTGTTGTTACCTTAATATTTACCCCTATTTTTCTAAGTTTATTCTAGTCTTTTGTATCTTTATATCACCTCGACTTCCTCTCCATATGAAAGATCTATGACTACATTTTTATTCCATCTTTTTTGTTTTAATATTTCATGTTTTACTTATTGATGTCTCTGTTTCCCTATTTCCAGTGTTTCAGCTTTGATTTATTTTTGTGACTTCCCTATATGGGTTGATATCTGGTTGCTCTGTCCTGTGTTCTAGTCTTGGGTTGTTATCTGATGTTATTGTTTTTCAAACTAGAGGGCTCCTTGTAGGATTTCTTGTAATTTTGGTTTGGTTTTTGCAAATTCTCTAAACTTCTCTTTATCTGGAAATGCCATAATTTCACCATTATATATGAGAGACAGTTCTGCTGGATGTATAATTCTTGGCCAACATTTTTTTTTTTTCTTCAAGGCTTTGTATATGTCATCCCATTGCCTTCCTGCCTGCATGGTTTCTGCTGAGCAGTCTTCTGAGTTTAGTCTTATTGACTCTCCATTGTAGGTGACTTTTCGTTTATCCCCAGCCCCTCTTAAATATCTCTAGCTTAGGTTTTTGAAAGTTTGATTATAATATGTCTTTCTGACTTTCATTTGGAATCTACCTTATGTGGGGTTCGATAAGAATCTTGGATAGATATCCTCTCACCTTTCATGATATCAAGGAAGCTTTTTGCCAGCAAGTCTTCAACAATTTTCTCTGTATTTTCTGTTATGTCCCCCTGTTCTGATACTCCAATCACTTGGAGGTTATTCCTCTTGATAGAGTCCCACATAATTCTTAGAGTTCTTTCATTTTTTAAAATCCTTTTATCTGATTTTTCCTCAAATAAGTTGGTGTCAAGTGCTTTCTCTTCAGTCTCACTAATTCTGACCTCTGTTGTCTCAATTCTGCTCCTATGACTGTCTATTCATTTGTCTCACTCTGAAGTTTTATTGTTAAGCCTCTGTATTCCTGTTTGCTGTCTCTATATGTATTCTTGCAGCCTGCTAAATTTGTCATTATGCTCTTCTCTAATCTTCTTAAGTTCCTCTATTGCTTTGTCTATGTGTTCCTCCGCTTGTTCTGTGTTTTGCCTGATATCCTTCCTGATACCTTGAAGAGGTCTGTATATTAATCTTTTGTATTCTTCCTCCGGTAATTCCAAAAAGTTCTCCTACTCAGGAAAATTTCTAGCTTCTTTATTTTGTGGGCCTGCTGAAGGCATCATGGTCTACCTATTTATGTGATTTGATATTGACTGTTGCCACCGAGCCATCAATAAGTTATTATATTTATTTATGTTTGCTTACTGTTTCCTAGATTCTTGTTTTGTTTTATTTTGAAATGCCCAAATAGGCTGCTTGTTTGAGCTAGTTTGATTTTTGGCACCTTTGAAGTTCTAATGTCCTGTCAGCAGGTGGTTAGATCTGTTACTAGGTATGTGAGCCCAGGAGTCTGTCTATTTTTCTTGTATGGATTCAGCTCATGTGTTCAGGTAGTCAGTCACCAAGTGTGTGGTACAGGCGCTCACCTACAGTATTCTTAGAGTTTCTTCATTTTTAAAAAATTCTTTTATCTAATTTTTCCTCAAGTAAGTTAATTTCAAATACTTTATCTTCAGTCTCACTAATTCTGACCTCCATTGCTTTAGTTCCACTCCTATGACTTTTTAATGAGTTGTCTAATTCTGAAATTTTATTGTTAATCTTTTGGATTTCTGATTGCTGTCTCTCTATGGATTCTTGTAGCCTGTTAAATTTGTCATTATGCTCTTATATAACCTTCTTATAGACATATACAGGACACTCCACTCAAAAGCAGCCAAGTATACTTGCTTTTCCAATGCACAGGAACTTTCTCCAGAATAGACCACATATTAGGCCATAAAGCAAGTCTTAACAGAATCCAAAGCATCAAAATATCACAAAGCATCTTTTCTGACCATAAAGTCATAAAAGTAGAAATTAATAACAGGAAAAGCAAGGAAAAAAATCAAACACATGGAAACTGAACAACACCTTGCTCAAAAACTACTGGGTTATAGAAGAAATTAAGGATGGAATAAAGAAATTTACAGGATCAAATGACAATGAAAACAGATCCTACCAGACCCTTTGGGACACAGCAAAAGCAGTGCTCAGAGGTCAATTTATAGCAATAAATGCACACACCCAAAAAAGAAGAAAGGGCCAAAATCAAAACACTAACTCTGAGTTCATGGCTTAGGGGAGCTAGCAGATTACTTTTTACTGTTTGTTAATTTGTTCCCTCTCCAAGGCTGAGAGAATGGTTCAGAGTGTGTGAAGGGTCCTACTTTTGGTCCTGGGGACTAGACAATTGCTGAAGCTAGCTCGGGATCCGGTGCAGAGCGGGGAACAAACCAAACCCACTGCTGTTGAGCCAATTCTGACTCATAGCAGAGTGGGGAGGGGACAGGTAAATGGGAGAAAGTTTTGTTTTTTTTTTCCCAAAGAGAGCATTTTTTGATCCATGTGATAGATCAGGCACATGTAATTATCTTTTGATGATTGAGCGCTACTTTTCACTGGTTCTGGAGGTCCAAGTAGATTCTCTGCTGCTAGGTCTCTCCCAATGTGGAGAACACCTCCCTAGAGCCACTGCTTGCCTCACCACATGCACTGGCTGCAGGCTAGTGGTTCCTGCTGGATCAGCCTTGACAACTCCCAGCTGCTTCTGAACCATTTCTCCCTCTCCCTGCCACTCAGTCCGATTCCTCAACTTTGCCTTTGATATTCAGGGCTCCTAGATTGTTGTATATAATCTATTCCATTGTTTTTTTCAGTTCAGTACCCCACTATAAGGGAAAGGTAAGCTTTCAAATTTCAAGAGCTACAAACTAGCTTAGCTTTTTAATTCCCAGCCACACCATGACTCTTAGAGTCACTTTCATCAGTTGCTTCTGCATTTATGGGTCACAGGGAGATAGTTACATTGTGACATAATTGAGAAATTAGCATTTCAACATTTGAAAATGAACAAGCAATCAGACTTTGGATTACTTGTCTGTCACTCTTCACTGATTTCATTTGCCTTTTCTGACTCTGAGCCCTTTCAATTCCTCTTTGAACATCTTTGGGAAATACTACTGTGGCATTCAGTCAACCAGGAGAGCTTAACTAACAAACAGTTTGTTGGTTTTCTTCACAGAGATGAAAAGCAGAGAACTGCGTCGATGCCCATGATGCAAACCAGCTTGCTAGAGTGAGCGGCTATCATGGACTCATTTCTTAGATGGCCCAGGGATGGCAGTGGATTTCACAGGATCAGAGGTAGAAGTCGAAAGTCAATTCAGTTACTGGGTAGAAAAGCAGTAAGAGGGGGAAAAAGGCCACTCGAGGTATTCTTTAAAATATTTGGGTGTCTTTTACCCTTTTCATCCCAAAGGCTACTTGTCCAAGAGTTGTCTACCTATGCCTATGTGGGTAGAAACGAATAAAGAATGAATGAAAGAATATGCTGGCTCAAGAGCTGCGTTCCAGCCCCTGGACACGGAAAGCAGACCAGATAGGTCAGATACCTGATGCTGCTCAGCACTTGGCTAGAGAGGAAGACTAGTAGATGTTGAGGGGCAGCACCTTTAGTTCTAGGGAGCATTGATACGGGTTCTTGCAAAGATTCACGAAGCAGATTCACCTCCTCAATGAGGCAGAGGCAGGGCACATGCTACCAGCTCATCTTTGATTCACTTAACATGAAAACTGAGTCTGATTGTAAAATGCAAAGTGAATGAACAAAATTCTAAAATTCACAAAATGAGTACCCTTAGAGAAAAAAAATTATAAATTCATCTTCTGTTTGTCTATATCCTTGTCTTGGTCACCAAATATTTGACTATTTACTCAAAAAGAGGGAAACTTTATTATATTGACATTTTACTATATGGAAATCTTTCTAGAGTTCTGTGACAAGAGGATGGTATTTATGACTTGGATAGGACATCATTGTCTCATTTCTAATAACCTAAAGAGATTGGAAAGGCAGCTGTTGTTACCATGATTTTACAGAAAAAGTAACTGAGACACCAATATAAGAAATTCCATTTCCTTGGTCATTGAAAGAATTAGTAGTGAGGTCTGCTCCTGGAATCCTAACCCTGGTAAAGATATGAGATTTTATTCTTTTATTATACTGCACTACTATTGCTAATATAAATAGGAAGCATTTGTCACAAACCAACATTTACAGGGACCAGACAGATAGTATGTCTGCATTGACTGAGAGGCAAGGTGAAGTATGTGAACAACTGCAGTGCAAGCTACAAACCATTCAAACTATGTTTTTAACAATGCACAGGCTAAACAGATTATATATATATATATACACATACATACATATATATATATATGGGGCCCTGGCGGCACATTGGTTAAGAGCTTGGCTGCTAACCAAAAGGGCAGCAGTTTGAATCCAACAGCCACTCCTTGGAAACCCTATGGGGCAGTTCTTCTTTACCCTATAGTGTCATTATGAGCCAGAATCAATTCCACGGCAAGGGTTTTTTTTTTTTTTTTTTTTTTTTGTATATATGTATATGTTGTTGTTAGGTCCTATCCAGTCAGCGACCCTATAAACAACAGAATGAAACACTGCCTGGTCCTGCCAATCCTCACAATCATTGCTATGTTTGAGCAAATTGTAGCCACTGTGTCAATCCATCTAACTGAGGCACTTCCTGTTTTTCGCTGACCACGTGCTTTACCAAGCATGATGTTCTTCCCCAGGGACAGGTCCCTCCTGATGCATTGTCCAAATTACGTGAGACAAGTCTCACCATTCTAGCATCTAAAGAGGATTCTAGCTACTTTTTCCAAGATAGATTTGTTAGTTCTTCTGGCAGTCCATATTCAATATTCTTCGCCAACACAATAATTCAAAGGAATCAATTATTCTTAGGTCTTCCTTATTCATAGTGAAGCTTTCACATGCATAGGAGGCAACTGAAAACACAAAGGCTTGGTTAAGCACACTTTAGTCCTCAAAGTGACGTCTTTGCTTTTAAACACTTTAAAGAGGTCTTTCACAGCAGATTTGCTCAATGCAATACATCCTTTGATTCCTTGATGGCTGCTTCCATGGTCATTGATTCTGGATCCAAGTAAAATGAAATCCTTGACAATTTCAACATTTTCTCTGTTTATCATGAAGTTGCTTATTGGCACAATTGTGAGGAATTTATACTGAAGGCTGTAGTCTATTGATCTTCATCAGTAAGAACTTCAAGTCCTCTTTGCTTTCAGCAAGCAAGATTGTGTAATCTACATATTGCAGGTTTTTAATGAGTCTTCCATCAATCCTAATACTGTGTTTTTCTTCATATAGTCCAGATTCCTGGATTATTTGCTCAGCATGCATATTGAATAAGCATGGTGAAAGAATACAACCCAGATGCACACCTTTCCTGATTTAAACCATGACGTATCCCCCTGTTGTTTTCGAACGACTGGGTCTTGGTCTATGTACAGCTTCCAGATTAGCAAAATTAAGTGTTCTGGAATATACATTCTTTGAAAGTGTTGTCCATAATTCGTTGTGATCCACAGAATCAAATGCCTTTGCATAGTCAATAAAACACAGGAAAACATCTTTCTGGTATTCTCTGTTTTCAGCCAATATCCATCTGATGTCAGTATTGATAGCACTCATTCCACATCCTTTTCTGAATCCAGCTTGAATTTCTGGCAGTTCCCTGTGGATGTACTGCTGCAACAGCTTTTGAATTATCTTCAGCAAAATTTTACTTGAGTGTGATATTGTTTGATAATTTCCACATTCATTTGGATCACTTTTCTTTGAAATAGGCACCAACATGGATCTCTTCCTGTCCCTTTGCCAGGTAGCTGTCATCCAAATTTCTTGGAATAGATGAGTGAGCACTTTCAGCGTTGCATCCTTTCATTGAAACATTTCAACTGGTATTCTGTCAATTCCTGAAGCCTTGTTTTTTTGCCAATGCCTTCAGCGTAGCTTGGACTTCTTCCTTCAATACCATCAGTTCTTGATCACATGCTACCTTCTGAAATTGTTGAATGTAAACCAAATCTTTTTGGTAGTGACTCTGAGTATTCTATCCATCTTCTTTTGACACTTTGAAGTCATTCAATATTTTACCCATAGAATTCTTCAATATTGCAACTCGAGGCTTAAATTTTTTTTAGTTATTTCACCTTGAGAAAAGTTGAGTGTGTTCTGCCCTTTTGGTTTTCTATCTCCAAGTCTTTGCACATTTCATTATAATACTTTGTCTTCTCAAGCCACCCTTTGAAATGTTCTGTTCAGCTATTTTACTTCATTAATTCTTCAATTAGCTTTAACTGCTTTACCTTCGAAAGCAAGTTTCAAAATCTCTTCTGACATTGTTTTGGCCTTTTCTTTATTTCTTGTCTTTTTAATGACCTTCTGCTTTCTTCGTGTATGATTCCTTGATGTCATCCCACAACTCATCTGGTCTTTGTTCATTAGTGTTCAACATGTCAAATCTATTCTTGAGATCGTCTCCAAATTCAGGTGGGATATACTCAAAGTCATACTTTGGCTCTCGTAGACTTGTTTTAGCTTTCTTCAGCTTCAACTTGAACTTGCTCATGAGTAATTGTCTGTTCTGCAGTCAGTCCATGGTCTTTTTCTGACCCATGATATTGAGCTTCTCAATTGTCTCTTTTCACAGATTTAAATGATTTGATTCCTCTATATTCCATCCTGTGAGATTCACGTGTATAGTCATTTTTTATGTCATTGAAAAAAGTATTTGCAATGAAGAAATCTTTGTCTTGCAAAATTCCATCATGCATTCTCCCACGTCATTTCTATCCCCAAGATCATATTTTCCAACTATGGATCCTTCTTCTTTGTTTCCAGCTTTTGCATTCCAATGACCAGTAACTATCAACATGCTTGACTGCATGTTTAATGAATTTCAGACTGCAGAAGCTGGTGAAAATCTTCAATTTCTTCATCTTTGGTCTTAGTGGTTGGTGCCTAAAATTGAATTTGAATAATAGTCATATTAACTGGACTTCCTTGTAGGCATATGGATATCATCCTATCACTGACAACTTTGTAGTTCAGATAGATGTTGAAATGGACTTTTTGATGATGATTGCAATGCCATTCCTCTTCAATTTATCACTCCCAGTACTAGTAGACCATATGAGTGCCAGAATCAAAATGGTCAATACTAGTCCATTTCAGCTCACTAATGCCTAGCATATCGATCTTTGCACATTCCATTTCATTTTTGAGGACTTCCAACTTTCTGAGATTCATAATTTGTACATTCCATGTTCCAGTTATTAATGGATGTTTGCAGCTGTTTCTTGTCATTTTGAGTTGTGCTACGTCAGTAAATGAAGGTCCCAAAAGCTTTACCCCCTCCTTCTCATTAAGGTCGACTCCATTTTGGGGAGGCCGCTCTTCCCTAGTTGTATTTTGAGTGACTTACAACCTGAGATGTTCATCTTCCAGCACTATATCAATGTTCTGCTGTTACTCATAAGATATTCACCAGCAAATCTTTTTTTTGTTTGTTTTAGAAATAGATCTCCAGGTCCTTCCTCTTAGTCTATTTTAGTCTGTAAGCTCTGCTAAAACCTGTCCACCATGGGTGAGTGTGCTGGCATTTGAAATATCGGTGGCATATATACGTACATACATATATATGTTTCTAAATGAAAGCACTTTCCATTCATTATATGTGTCTAAATTTTTTAAATTATGTATATTCCTTTATGAAAATGTAATATATAATCATATATATTACAAAATACAGATATTTCTTCTTATAGGATAGGCTGAATAATAACTGGTTATCATTATAAACTTTATTTTGATATTGATACCCTATGAAAGATTAGATCTGAATTCATAATAACCAAAACAAAATAAACATCACTATTAACAAAACAACAAAAATAAATCTTGGGTTTGACCAACAAATAAACCTGATGAAAAAATATGACGTCTTTTCACATTATAGTTTCCTAAGCATTTTTGACTGAATATAAATTTTTATTTAATATATTTTTATTATGCATTTCTTGAGGACAATATGACTTAGGGTACACATAACAACAAGAAAGAGAATGAAGGAAAAAAGATGGGGGAAAGACAGCAAGACCTGCATTTAGCAACACCAGTCCTAGTGTTCCTAAGTGGATTGTTTAAATTAAAACGTGTTTGAGAATGAAGGCGGTGCTCTTTAATAAGTATTCTTAGATCACAGTTGTGACCTGGAAAGTATGGTGCATGCCACCTAAGTGGACTATTACTGTTTTTATGAGGGAGAAACACTTTTCCATTTAATCCTGGGTAGCAATGGTGGGAGCACTCTTATCTGCCTCTGTGTAAGGATGAAAGACCAGCTAAAGTCCTGTGGCAAGGATGAGAGTGTTGAATGTCACCTTTGTTTTTATTTTATTTATTTCACTGAAGTTAGTAGACCAAAAAAAGAAAAATAGACTGCATTTAAAATTAATTCTTGAATCCAATATTAAGCCTACAAAGATTTATTTATCCCAGCATATTTTCTTAGTCAGTCTTTAAATTCTTTGTTACTTTCTTTATTAAGTGTCCATTGTCACTTTGAAGCCCTGGTGGCAGAGTAGTTAAGAGCTGTGGCTGTTAACCAAAAGGTCAGTAGTTCAAATCTACCAGCCACTTCTTGGATTTGCCCTATGGGGCTGTTCTATTCTGTCCTTTAGGGCCACTACAAGTTGGAATCAACTTGACAGCAACGGGTTTGGTTGTCACTTTGACAACCTACAAAACATTCTACATTGGTCATTGTCTGCTACATTCTTTGTTAGCCCCACATCATTTCTATTTCCTTTTTTTTTTTTGATTCAGTAAAATAACAAAAAAACACTTCTTACCTTTTTGGGACCTTGAACTAATATGTTTTCCAGGTGCCTTTCAAATGAGTTTCATTTATCACCGGAGGACATTCCACCAACAAAATACAAGGCCAAAATTTCTTTAACCTCCACATTCAACTTGTATACCATTTCATGAAAATACATATTAAATATCATCTTTTCATAATCATAATGAGGTCGACTGTCATAGATAATGAATGCATGTTGGTTTATCTCTTTTGCAATATTTCACATCTTCAATAACACATCGTTTTACAGCGAGACAACAAGTCTCTTATGATCTTTCATTACGTGAGGCAGCACATTGTTGGGAATTGCTGAGATAGACTAGATTGTTCAGTTTACATTGAAAAATTTGATTTAAGGATTCACTTTATTTCCATTTTCCATGAGCTATGATACCACATTTAGTGTTTCTACTCTCAACAACCTAACCGGTTTCCCTTATATTTTGCTGCTTTCAAAAAGAACTAATTTTCAAGTAATCTAGATGCACTTTTAGAATGAGAGTACATCTGCCTGATACTTTCCTTGACATATGTCTGTCTTATTGCTACTAAGTCAATATGGGAAATAACAAATTGAAGGCTAGAATTCTCATCTTACTTTTTTTGATTTTATTTTTTTTCCAACAGGAAAGCATCTTAGTTATTTTCCCTGATTAACACACTTCTCCTTCTCCATCAAGTATAATTGCAAGCCATTAAATTAGATTGCCTCCTTGTAATCTTTCCTAGCTTCAATATCTTAAGAGTGGGGATACGGTGAACTTTCAGATTTGAAATATATATGACATTCTTCACACTAAGAAAAAAAATTCTTTAATAAAATTGACTTTTCATCATAATATACCTTAATGTTGCACAATTATTATAATTAAAAAACTTTAGACATGCATAATGAATAGAAAACATTTTCATTAAGAAAGAAAAGCTAAATATATTAAAGCAGATGGAATTTTCAAATGCAATCTCTGCATCTCTATAGAGACTTTAGATTTAAAGGCAGCCTCAGGCAAGAATGCTGCAAAGAAAATAGTAGCATTTGAACAATCAATTTATATTCCAATACAAAGATTATAAAGATAGATTTCAAAAGTAGATGGTAGAATCATCATGGATAGATTGTATCATTTGACAAATAAGATATATTAAGACACTTCTTGGCCTAAATATAAAAGAAAAAAAGTAAAATGTAGACAATGGGAGAAATTCTTGCATTCAATCAATGTAGGTTTTATTTCTGTCTTGATATACTATGATAAGGAATCAGCAATGACTTCTAAATATGAAAGTGCCCTCTGCTATTGTTTTTTTTATTTATAGTATTTTCTCCTGCTGGAACTAACATCTGGACATTTACTATGACAGAGATAAAGTATCTGGAAATATTAAATAAATGCTTCTCATTTCTTTTGATATTCTGTTCTCACATGGAGTTAGTCTAAGAGGAATATCCAAAATTCTTGCTGGCTCAGCAGAAAGCCACAAGAGCCTAGGTTAATAGCAAAGCCTGTGAAAAAGAAGATAATCATCACTTTGTTTTTCTTGTAGTTAAATTTGCATATACATAGAGTCATCAGTCACTCATATGATCTACAAAGGTAAAATTAAATAATTCATTTCATAAAATATACCCCCTCACCTCATCCATGCATGCATTTACCATTACATATCAAAGTTGTAGGATCCTTTCAAGATCTCATTCAACTCACAGTCTCCATGAAGCCTTCCCCAACCAGACCACTTCTACACAATTGCTTTTTCTGCCATCTTTTACACAAGGATTACAGGCTTGTAGAGTATCCAATATGTTTGTATGCAAGCAAACTATCAGCAGGCCAGGATAATCTTCTTCTAACGTATTTGCTAAAGAAGAGGATTGATTCACATATGTTTCTGAGTCATCACCTAGTTCTTGCTCTTCCTCACTGCTCCCAATTCTGTTCAGGCCTACTACTCATTTTGATGCTTAACACTCCCTGAAACTACTGTACTTCGGTCACCTATACAGGTTTTTGCACCTTACACACTAATATTAGAAAAAATTAATGTGGTGCAGCAAATTCCCTCTAGTGCCAATTCCTTTATTTGTAGTCACCATTGTGAAAAAGTGGTACATGCTGCTGAAGGGTCTGGAGCAATTTAAAGGACTCATACAGAAATATACACAACATACAAAACTATGCCTCACATAAAAGTTCCAACATACTAGGTAAAATATTACAGGCATACTTGAGTTTTGTACAGGCAATTTGTTTTCGCACACCCCAGGATATGCTCCAGCACCACTAGTTTTTTTTTTTTTTTTTACTCCTATGATGGTATGCCACCCCCAAACCTCCACCAAACATGTGCGACACTTCTTTCGAAAATCCCACCGTCTACCTTAAGCTCTGGTCATACAAAAGGTCCACACCATTTCCTCTAGCTTAGGCACTTGAAATGCAATCATCTCCAGCAGCATATTTGCCAAATCTAAACTGTTCAATCTAGATTGTCACCTTAGATAGGGGGTATATAGCAGAATAGTTAATGCTGGGTTTGTCACTTCAGGTATTTCCTCATTGTGAGAAGTATTGCATATTATTCAGTGACATATATACTGTAAAATTGATTCAAACAAGTGCATGTGCACACACAGATACACACATACACACACACCCCACACAGCAAAGACTGACCACATTAATGCTCAGAGAGAATACTTAAATATAACTTCATCTGCTTATTGTCAGTACTGATTGGAAATATTGCTTCAAAACAACTCGTCAAAGTATCTTCTTTCTCATTTTTCTCAACACGAGACACATACTCATTACAACTCTATTAATAGTATTACTTTGTAAAAAACTTGCACATGCTTTGAAATTAGCTTTTTTCTATACCTAAGGCCAGATTTAAACGTCAGGTCAGGTCAACTTCAAATTAAATTATGTAAGAACAGAAGCAAAATGAGGATTTATTACTTCCTGATTCTAGTGGAATAAGAAAGTTTTTGCTTTTAGTTCCACAAAATGTCCTATTTCCTCTACAAGATAAGCTTCATTAGCATTTAGATATATTTTTACCAATCTTTGTAACACAGACACACACACCAGTTGATAACAGAACTAAATGAAAATAGAGAGTATATTGCAAATGATGCTCCTTGTACCCCATGAAATCATTCATTCATCTCTCTATTCATTCAGTCACCTCATGCCAAATGAAAGTTGAGTGAAAAAGTTTGCACCCTAGAGAAGTCACATAAGTAAATATGCTTAGATGATACTGAGGGAGAATCTATCTGGCATCAAGTATTAGGTACCAGGAAACTAAGAACAACAAATTTGCCTAGGATGGGTGGGAATTTCCTATTAAAAAATATTTCTGTCAAAATGCCTGCTGATCTTTCAACCACCAAAATGTTCTGTCAGGGCTTTTAAGAAATACCTGTGTTCCATTCAGAGTCTTTTACGGGCATGATGGACTGCAGTAGATGGGGAGATGTTCATTGAACTTTTACTCTTGAGATTTTGAATATGAACCCAGAAGAGTTCTTTCTACACTCCTGTAATTTTAGCTTTCTAGGTTCCTAGACAGGGTATTCAATTATCAAATAGTTTTTACATTAGTTCCATTTTCTGAGTGTTTTAACTGAAACCTTCTCCCTGGGGCAGTTTTTGATTGGAACTGTCGCATATTCACACACTCTAAATGCTTTGTAAACTGAAATACAACAAAACCTCAAAATAAAATAAAACAAACAGAAAAGGCTCTTGTAGCACAGGCTGGTAGAGGCACACCATTCAGGCACTGGTTCCACCCACTGGGTAATTAGGTTCAAATGCATAAACGTTGATAATAACAGAGGTGATCATAGGACACTTGCACATGTTATTTGGAAGCTATAATTTCATGCTAAGATTGTGGTTACATCTGAGGATACTTATAAATTGATTAATAAATATAATCTATTCTTATTTGATATTCCTTGATGTAATTTTTTTGAACAAATAATCCAATGGAAAACACAGCTGACCTATGCGAATACTTCAAACAACCTATAGCTTTATAAGGTAAATTGGACCTTGAACAACACCTGAAGAGTACCTGAATTTTCATGTACCATGCTAGTCTCTGTGGGGGAAAAATCAACATCCAAATAAATTCTTCACAAACACTATGCACAAAGCACTACACATTGTGGAAGGTACAAAGCTAAATAAGATACAGTCCCTGTCCCAAGGAGTTTCCCAGGCAATACAAAGTTAACCAGTTGCTGTGTAGTGGATTCCGATTCATAGCGACCTTACACATAAGAGTAGAATTGCCCCCTAGAGTTTCCAACAAGGGGCTGGTGGATTTGAACTGCCAACCTTTTGTTTAGCAGCCGTAGCACTTAACCACTATGCCACCACTGTTTCTGTTACAAAGATAGACGTATATAAATAATCAATTCTGTTAGATGGAAATAAATATGTGCTATAATTGAGGATAAGCATAGTTACAGGGAGGGAGTCAGGAAAGACACCACAGAGAAGATGGGTATGTTTATTTATCTATTGCTGGCTGACAGGCGGTTTTCAGGAATGGCTGAAGTTCCAAGTTAGAGAGGTGTCTTAGGGCCATAGACTTAGGGGTCAATTAACATTTTTGTACCTATTATGTGATGAAGTAAAAGAGCTGAACAGAAGATTTCAAAGGTTGGCTTGAGAAAACAAAGTAAAATATTATAATGAAATGGGTAAAGACCTGGAGTTAGAAAACCAAAAGGGAAGAAAACCTTAGTATTTCTCAAGCCGAAAGAACTAGGGAAAAAATTAAAGCCTCGAGACACGATTTTGAAGAATTCTATAGGCAAAATATTGAATGACACAGGAAGCATCAAAAGCAGATGGAAGGAATACAGAGTCACTGTACCAAAAAGAACTGGTCAATGTTCAAGAATTTCAGGAGGTAGCATACTATCAAGAACTAATGATATTGAAGGAAGAAGTCCAAGCTGCACCGGAGACCTTGGCAAAAAAAAAAAAAAAAAGTCTCCAGGAATTGACGGAATACAAATTAAGATGTTTCAACAAACCAATGCAGCCCTGGAGGTGCTCACTTGTCTATGCCAAGACATTTGGCTGACAGCTACCTGGCCGACTGACTGGAAGAGATCCATATTTGTACTCATTCTTAAGAAAGGTGATCAAACAGAATGCAGAAATTATCAAATAATGTCATTAATATCACACACAAGTAAAATTTTGCTGAAAATAATTCAAAAGTGGTTGCAGTGGTACATTCACAGGGGACTGCCAGAAATTCAAGCCAGATTCAGAAGAGGATGTGGAATGAGCGATATCATTGCTGATGTCAGATGGTTCTTGGCAGAAAGCAGGGAATACCAGAAAGCTGTTCACCTGTAGTTTATTGACTATACAAAGGCATTCTATTCTGTGGATCACAAAAATTCTGGATAACATTGGGAAGAATCCAGAGCACTTAATTGTGCTCATTCGGAACCTGTACATAGACCAAGAGACAGTAGTTGGAACAAGATTAGAGAATACTGCATGGTTTAAAATCAAGAAAGGTGTGAGTCAGAGTTGTATCATACTTATTTAATCTGTATGTTGAGCAAATAATCCAAGAAACTGGACTATATGTAGAAAAATGTGGCATCGGGATTGGTGAAAGACTCACTAACAATCTGCAATATGCAAATGACACAACTTTGTTTACTGAAAGTGAAGAGGACTTGAAGCATTTACTGATGAAGATCAAAGACTACAGCCTTCAGTATGAATTACACTTCAACATAAATAAAATAAAAACCCCACAACTGGATCAATAAGCAACATCATGATACATGGAGAAAAGATTGATGCTGTCAAGGATTTCGTTTTACTTGGATCCACAATCAACGTCCATGGAAGCAGAAGTCAGGAAATCAAACAATATATTGCATTGGGCAAATCTGCTGCAAAAGACCTTTTAAAGTGTTAAAAAGCAAGGAAGTCACTTTAAGGACTGTGTTAGGCTGCATTCTCTAGAGAAGAAAAACTGGTAAAGTGTATAAATATATATATAGAGAGAGATTTATATCAAGGAAATGGCTCACATGATTGTAGAGGCTGGAACTTCCTAAGACAATGGATCAGGACAGAGGCTTCTCTCAATTCATGTAGCCACAGGGGCTGCCGAACCCAAGATTGGCAGGTCACAGAGAGCAGGGCTCTTGGTTACAGGCTGTGAAGATCGACGAATCCCAAGATTGGCAGATAAGCTGATAGCTCAAGTCCCAAGAACCGGAGGTTAGACAAACAGGAGGCAGCTGCAGGATCCAGAGCAGAGCAAAAAAGTCAGAATGTCTGCTTATATTCGGATGCAGGCCACACTCCCAAGGAAACTCCCTTTCAACTGATTGGCTACTCACAGTAGATTCCATCATGGGAATGATCACATTAAAACCCTGAGAACCACGGCCCAGCCAAGCTGACACACAAAATCTTAACCATCACAGTCCACTCTTTGTCAGCTTGGCACATGCACACACCTCCTTAAACCACACATAATGTCTGAATAAAGACCATTATACTTGTGCCTAACATGATACAACTAACACATGTACAACCAAAAATGCGCTAGCCCCATTTACATCTTATATTTTCTAAGTGAAGATAACAAAAATATTTGATGCATACTTACAAAGCTGAAATACTCATAAAAATTACAGTCTTCGTTTCTGCAACTGGTCACGTGGTTGAAACTGGTATTTAGGACTACCTTCTCACATCACCCATTCCGTATTCTCTTTGCCCTCAGCAACCACCTCAGCTGGTTCTAGTTCTTTGCCTGGTGAGGTGATCCAAACCTTCATTCCTGAAGAGTATGGGTCATTAATAGTCACTTTGGAATTGGGTTGCTATAGTATGTCATTGACTTTAATCACAGGGCATGGTAGTACTAAGAGACGCCGTAAGGGATCCCTGCATTCCAGATATACTCTTCTTTACCTCTTTCATGTAATATCAATCTGATTTCCTCTTGGTAATCAGGATCAATCACACTAGCCAGTATGGTAACTCCCTTCTTTACGTGTTGATCCAGATGCATAAGGAGCCCAAAGTGGCTAGGTGGCATTCTTCACTTCCAGTTCAGTGGAATCAGTGATGTGTTTCCAGGTGGGAACATTCCTTTCTTTGGCACTAAGACCTCTAGACCAGCAGAGCATAAGGTCGTGGTGACAGGAAGCAAAAATCTTGTGAGTGGGTCACTAAGGGTAATAGTGAGTGGTGCCACTTCCATTTCCACCCCTTGATTCCTGGACTCATGAATCCTGGCTATGGGAGAAACAACACCATATATTGGACGCTGGTTTAGAGCATATACAGCTTCCTGGAGAACATTTCCCAGAATCTGCAAGGTATTGCTACCCAGCTGGCACCATAATTGTGTCTTTAGGAGGTCATTCCATTGTTCTATCAAGCCAGTGGCTTCAGGATGATGGGCAACATGGTAGGACCAGTGAATGCCATGAACATGGGCCCACTACCAGACTACATTTGCTGTTAAATGAGTCCCTTGATCCGAGACAATGCTGTGTGGGATAACATGACCCTGGATAAGGCATTCTATAAGTCCAAGGACGGCAGTTTTGGCAGAAGCATTGCCTGCAGGGAAGGCAAATCCATATTCAGAGAAAGCGTCTATTCCAGTAAGGACAAAACACTGTCCTTTCCATGATGGAAGTGGTCCAATGTTGCCACCAGGTTGCTGGTTGATCACCTCGAGGGATGGTGCCATATCGGGACTCAGTGTTGGTCTCTGCTGCTGGCAGAGTGGGTACTCAGCAGTGGCTGTAGCCAAGCCATCCTTCGTGAGTGGAAGTCCATGCTGCTGGTCCTATGCATAACCTCCATCCCTGCCACCATGGCCACCTTTTTCATGAGCTCATTGAGCAATGACAGGACTAGTTGGAGAAAGAAGATGACTAGTTTCCACAGAACAAGTCATCCTATCCACTTGATTGTTAAAATCATCCTCTGCTGAAGTCACCCTTTGGAGAGCATTCACATAAGAAACAAATATCTTCATTTCTTTGGCCCATTCAGAGAGGTCTATCCATATACCTTTTCCCGATAAATCCTTGTCTCTAATTTTCCAATCATGTTCCTTCCATGTCCCTGACCATCCAGGCAAACAATTTGCCACGTACATGAATCAGTATACAATTGCACATCTGCCATTTCTCCTTCCAAAAAAGTGAACAACCAGGTGCACTGCTCCAAGTTCTGCCCCTTGAGAGGATTTCGCTTCACCACTGTCCTTCAGAGAGGTCCTAGAAAGGGGCTGTAGTGCTGCCACTGTCCACTTTCGAGTGGTGCCTGCATATCGCTCAGAACCGTCTGTAAATCAGGGACGAGTGTTCTCTTCTTTAGTCAACTGCTCGTAAGGAAATTCCCATGAGTCCATATGTGCAGACTGGGAGATGGAACGTAATGTGACAGGAGTGGAGACCACGGGCATTTGGGCCACTTCCTCATGCTACTTACTTGAGCCTTCAGGTCCTGCGTGGACCCAGTCTTGAATATACCACTTCCATTTAATGATGGAGTGTTGCTATTCACATTCAAATTTATGACTCTGTGGGTCTGACACCACCTAGTTGAGGATGGGCAGTTCAGGCTGCTTGGTGACTTGGTGTCCCATGGTTAAGTGTTCAGTCTCTACTAAGGCCCAGTAACCAGCCAAAAGCTGTCTCAAAAGGAGAGTAGTTGTCTGCAGAGGGTGGCAGAGCTTTAGTCCAAAATCCTAAGGGTCTGCACTGTGTTTCACCAATAAGGGCCTGCTAAGGACTCCAGACAGCATCTCTATCTGCCACTGATACTTCAGGCACCATTGGATCAGCTGGATCATATGGCTCAAGTGGCAGAGTGGCTTGCAAAGCAGCCTGAACCTGTTGCAGAGCCTTTTCTTGTTCTGGTTCCCACTCAAAACTAGCAGCTTTTCGCGTCACTTGATAAATAGGCCGGAGTAGCACACCCAAATGAGGAATAAGTTGCATCTAAAATCCAAAGAGGCCCACTAGGCATTGTGCCTCCTTTTTAGTTGTGGGAGCAGCTGGATGCAATAACTTATCCTTCACTTTAGAAGGAATATCTCGATGTGCCCCACACAACTGGACCCCTAGAAATTTCACTGAGGTGGAAGGTGACTAAATTTTTGTGGGATTAATTTTCCACCCTCTAGCACATAAATGTTTTACTAATAAGTCCAGATTCATTGACACTTCTTTCTTACTAGGTCCAATCATCATAATGTCGTCAACGAAATGGAACAGTGTGATGTCTTAGGGAAGGGAAAAGCAATCAAGTCACTTATGGACTAAATTATGATATACGGCTGAAGAGTTGTTGTAGCACTGAGGTAGACAACTGAAGGTGTATTGCTGGACTTCCCAGCTGAAGGCAAACTGCTTCTGATGGTCGTTCAAAACAGGTATGGAGAAAAAGGCATTAGCCATATCAATAGCTACATACCAGGTACAGGGAGAAGTATTAATTTTCTCAAGAAATGAAACTACATCTGGAACAGCAGCTGCCATTGGAGTCACCACCTGGTTAAGTTTCTGATAATCCACTGTCATTCTCCAAGGTCTATCTGCTTTTGCACAGGCCAAATAGGCACGTTGAATGGAGAAGTGGTGGGAATCACAACCCATGCATCCTTCAAGTTCTTAGTAGTGGCAGTAATCTCTGCAATCTCTCCAGGAATGCAGTATTGCTTTTGGCTTACTATGTTCCTAGGTAGGGAGAGTTCTAATGGCCTCCACTTGGCTTTTGCTACCATAATAGCCCTTACTCTATTTGTCAGGATCCAATGTGGGGGTTCTGCTAGTTGATGAGTATATCTATTCCAATTATGCATTCTGGAACTGAGGAAATCACTACAGGATGGGTTCGGGGACACACTAGACCTACTGTGAGATGGACATGTGCCAAGACTCCACTAATAACCTAACCTTCAGATGCCCCCACTCTGACTGGTGGGCCACAGTGATGTTTTGGGTCTCTTGGAATTAGTGTCAGTTCAGAGCCAGTATCCAGTAATCCCCCAAAAGTCTGAGTATTTCCTTTGCTCCAATGAACAGTCACTCTTGTAAAAGGTCACAGATCCCATAGATTACCAGTAAAAAAATTTTGGCACTGTATTGGAATCCTTCCTCAAGGGGACCTGGCCTCCCCTTCATTCAAGGGGTTGTGGGTCTTTAAACTCGTTCAAATCTGGAAATTGATTAAGGGACCATGACTCTCTATTCTGGCCATTTGAGTTAGATTGCCTTTAATCTGACCTAGAATTCATCTGTTTGTACAGATCAAGTAAATATTTCGTGGATTTTCTATCTATTTCACTTCTAGGGTTACTATGACTAAGTAGCCAATGCTGTGAGTCCATACAAGTCAGACTATTCTGATTATGGCTTTGACTCCACTGTCCATTACTGTGACCATGCCCATCTTGTCTTTGTTGATTGAGTGTGCCGCTTGGCTCCTATAACCATGGGGTCCAATCAGCCCCATTGTAGTTAGGTGTCTTAACTCAGTTAGGGCAGTTCCCACTGTCAAATCCGATTTACATAAAATTGCAATCACAGCAGTCTTCAAGGATACTGGAGCTCCCTTCACAAATTTGTTCCTCAGAGTTGTGGTAAAAGGTGTTTCCTCTGGGAACTCTATGTGTGAGTTTGTGGGTCTAACCTGATAAATCCACTGTAGCATGCCAATTTCCCTATGCCTTTGGATACCTTCTTCTACGGTATACCAAGGCAGGTCTTGTACTTCAACTTGATTTAGTGTAGGCCACCTCATAATCCATGCTTCAGCAACCCAACCAAAGAAACTGTTAGATCCTTTCCTAACTTCTCGAGCTGAAACATTGAATGAACAATCTGTGCTTAGTGGACCCATATCAATAAACACAGACTGATCTACCCTTATATTTCTTGCACCATTATCCCATATCCTTGATAGCCATTCCTATATATATTCCCCTGGTTTCTGTTTGTACATATAAGAAAAGTCAAGTAGTTCTTTTGGAGTGTAGCCTCCTCCTGGGTCACACTGTGTACTTCACCTTTCGGAGCTTGCTGGGACTTAACTCTAGCTATAGGTCTAGAAGCCAGAATCAGTAGTGTGGAACTGTTTTGAAAACATTCAACATTGTGTTGTAAAGCATCTGCCTCCAGTGATGCCCCAGACAATCATTCAGGCAAAGGCTCTTTAGAGGCAGCTGGGTCTCATTAGACTGGAGTGGAGGGACTAATGGTTTTTCTGGGCAGGGTGCTTTAGCAGACAAACATGAAATGATTTCTTCAGATGGGAGTGGTTCTGCTGGCAGGAGTAATTCCATGGAATTTAGGGGCTCAGCGTCCCCAGCTTCCTGATTATCTGCCCATACGTCCCCATCCCAGTTTTAGGATCTCATTTCATCCCAATCAATGCCCTTACTTTATCTTCAGACACCTCTCGAGGTTGGCAATTGAGCTGGGATTGTAATTCAGTCACTCTCTCAATAAGACTCTGGGTTTGGTTTCCGGCAATTTCAGCTCTGTTTCTACAAGAAGTAAGGCTTTCTTTCAAACCACAAGTGGAAGCCTTGAGGTCATGTACGCGGCACTTGAGCTATGACTCTGAAGCCCTGAGCACATCTCTATCTTCCACCAGTTTGTCTAGTGAAAGTAGGACCAACAAACCAGCTTCCTTATATTTCTCATCAGACAAAACTGTAGAAATACGTTACACATGTGTTCACCCAGAGCCTCGCCTTTCATCAATACCTGATCTACTGATGGTGATATTTTGCTTATTTGTATCTCCACCTCATACCATGCATTAACAATGCCCTCTTTACTACGGGAAGCAGAGTCACCAACATCTTTAAGACTAACGAGACTTGAGACCCAGTTTAGAAAACACATCCTTACAATTTTGTTTGTCTAGAACCTCTCTCAGTACCAAATGTCTTAGGCTGGATTCTCTAAAGAAGAAAAACCAGCAAAGCATATAAATATATAGAGAGATTTATGCCAAGGAAATGGCTCACACGATTGTAGAGGCTGGGACATCCCTAGTCCGTGGATCAGGATAGAGGCTTCTCTCAATTCACGTAGCCACAGGGGCTTGTGAACCCAAGATCGGCAGGTAGCTGAGAGCAGGGCCCTTGCTCACAGGCTGTGAAAGCCTACGAATCCCAAGACCCACAGATAAGCTGATAGCTGAAGTCCCAAGAATCAGAGGTCAGATGAAGAGGAGGCAGCTGCAGGTTCCAGAGGGGAGCAGAAAAGCCAGGATGTCTGTTAATATTCGGATACAGGCCACACTCCCAAGGAAACTCCCTTTCAACTGATTGGCTACTCCCAGTAGATTCCATCATGGGAGTGATCACACATAGACACTGAGAATCATGGCCCAGCCAAGCTGACGCATAATCTTAACCATCACAAGGACTAAGGTGCACCTGACCCGAGCCATGACATTTTCTATCTCCTCTTATGCATGCAAAAGCTGGTCAATGAATTAGGAAGACCGAAGAAGAACTGATGCCTTTGAATTATGATGTTGGCAAAGAATGTTGAATATATCATGGACTGCCAGAAGAACGAACAAATTTGTCTTGGAAGATGTACAGCCAGAGTGGTCCTTGGAAGCGAGGATGGAGAGACTCCGTCTCATGTACTTTGGACATGTTATCAGAAGGGACCAGCCCCTGGAGAAGGACATCATGCTTGGTAGAGAGTCAATTAGAAAGAAGAAGACCTTTGAAGAGATGGATTGACACAGTAGCTGCAACAATGGACTTAAACGTAACAAGGATTTTGAGGATGGCACAGACCCAGGCAGTGTTTTGTTCTGTTGTAAGCGGGGTCGCTATGAGTTGGAAATGAATTGACGGCACATAACAACAACAGTATGTGCTTGGAAATTTCTAAACTATAGGTGTACAGCAGTAAACAAAACATAGAAAATATACTAAAATTCCCTCACTAATGGCATTTACATTCTCTCTTAATGAGACGAAGAAGCAGAGATACAGTTTATAGTTCTCAAAGAAAAGATAGGAAGAAGATAATATTCTATTCATACTTTATAATTAGTTAAAAAGGGGAATATCATCCATTATTCATCACAGTTATGCATGCATTAACTTGTCAGACAATCCCATGTCTCAGTCCTTTGTCTGATGTTGTTGTGAAGTGCTGTTGGCCCAACTCATGGCAATCCTTTGCACAATAGACTGTTGTGGTCCATAGGGTTTCCACTGGCTGATTTTCAGAAGTAGATTGCAAAGCCTTTCTTCCTAGCTCATTTAAGTCTGGAACTTCCACTGAAACTTGTTCAGCAATCTTAGCCACACAGAAGCCTCCACTGACAGATGCGTGGTGGCTGCTCCTGAGGTGCATTGACTTGTAATCATACATGGGTCTCTTGCGTGGAAGGCAAGAATTCAGCCATTGAATCACCACTGCCCTTTCCATATGTGATAGCAACCTAGAAAATGTGTACATGGAGTACATAGACCTTAATTGCTGAGGCTACTCAGTAATATTATTCAATGAATATTCAATCTATGATAAATGTAAGTGGCGTTGTCCAGGTGGAGGACAGGCATTGTGGTCATTCAATACAAATCCAAAAGGCAGGTGTCCCTAGAGTTTTTCAAATTTCTCCTTTAGCCAAAAGAATAAAGAACCATTATTTTTTACTTCAGGTCATTTTGTAAAACTGGTAAAACCATATTCCAGCAAACATAAAAGCACAAAATAGGTATTTTGCAAATAGTTGTTTATTTTAAACTATTAATATAATGCAATGAAAATATTTAAAATCTGTTTAACTTCAAATATGATTTACTTTGATAACTATTTAAAAACATATTCAAGGAAGCATCAGGTTTTTTTGGTGAACTTGTTTTGAATAAATGCATTTTTAGAAATCATATTCTGTATGATCTAAATGTCAAATAACACTGGCCTAAACCACTCTGTAGTGATATTAAAAGTGGAAAAAAATGCTGAGAATGGTTTCATTATTATCATTTTGCTTCGGTTGCTGAATTGGATGTGCTTTTCTAAAAGAGGAGATTAGAGTGAGAATAGAAAAGACAAAAAAGAATAAGGTAACTTACTACATGATGAAAGACACATGAATATTTGAAAATATCATTTATGGCATAGTTCAACTTGGATTTAACCAATATGTTGAGTGTATTTGTATACAATTGAGAATAGATATGCATTTATCAGATGCATATCTAGAGTATTTGAAACAAGTCATTTTAAGGGCAGGGCCAAGTTGGCAGACCAGACATTTCCTGTCGTCCCTCTTACAACTAAGACCCAAAAACACAAGTGAATCAATTATATATGACAATCTAGGAGCCCTGAACATCAAAGGCAAAGTTGAAGAACCAGACTGAGTGGCAAGGGGAGGGAGAGATGATTAGGAAGCAGGGAGATTTGCCCAAGACCTGACCAGGCAAGAGCCAGAGTGCTTCTGGCTGGATTGGCTAGCATGCATGGTAAGGCAAGCAGTGGTGCTCTGGAAGCATTTTCCACATCGGGATAGACACACTGGCAGACAGTCTACTCGTGCTTCCAGAACCAGTGAAAAGCAGCCCTCAATCAGCAAAAGATAAGTACTTGCATCTGGTCTACCGTGCAGATCAGAAAACACCTTCCTTTGGGAAAAAACTCTCTCCTATCTATCTCCCCACTCCCAGCTCTGCACCAGGTCAGGGATGGCATCGGCGATTTTCGAGTCCCCTGGGCCAGAAGTAGGACTCATCACATGTCCTGAGCCGTTCTCCCATCCATGGAGACAGAACAAATTAACAAACAGGAAATAATAATCTTCTGGCTCCCCTAAGCCAGAAACTCAGGGTAGGCACAGCTCCTTTGTCTAGACACAGGCATAAGGGGTCCAGGGACTTTGAGTGCCTTTCACTCCTGCGTAGACCTGTGTGGGCCCATTTCAACAGTGTATGCCATCATTACCACAGTACAGCACGGTATATACCTAAAGTTTAACTTCAATTGTTTCAGTTGTGAAATGCCAGGCTCATGACATTTGACACTGCTCTGCCCATTAAGCAGGGTCCTCATCTACACACATCGGGGCCTGAGGACTGGTGGCTTCACACACACCACCTAGCCACCTGCGACAGGGGTCCAAGAAAAAGTTGTGCCCACCAGGCCTCACAGCCAACAACATTGGGTGCTCATAGTCTGGCTGCAAAACTCACCCACTTACACGCCCTAGGGAACAGGGACACACTTTCCTCCCAGAAATTCAGGGGCAGCCATCAGCCCCCTGCCTTGCTCAACATGTGACACCCTACTACAGCCAGATTACTATGCCTACACCAGTGACTCATGCCTGTTTAGGACTGTAGGTGACAGCCTGCACCACACACTTGGTGACCAACTACCTGGACACCTGAGCTGAATCTTTACAAGAAAAGTAAACAGATATCTGGGCTACATACTTAGTAACAGATCTAACCATCTGGTGACAAGATGTTAGAGCTTCAAAGGTGCCAATAATCAAACTAGCTCACACGAGTAGCCAATATGTGCATATCAAAACAAAACAAAACAAGAAGTTAAGATACAGTAAGCAAATATAACACAAATATAATAACTTATTCATGGCTCTGAGACAACAGTTAACATCAAATCACATAAATAGGCAGACCATGATGGTTTCAGCAAGCTCCCAAAATAATCAAGAAATTTTCAGAGGAAGAGAACTTCTTAGAATTACCAGAGGCGGAATAGAGAAAGATTAATATACAAAACTCTTCAAGACACCAGGAATGAGATGATGCAAAATGCTGCCCAAGCTAAGGAACCACAGACAAAGCAATAGAGGATCTTAAGAAGGTTATTCAAGAGCATAAAGACAAGTTAACTAGGCTGCAAGAATCCATAAAGAGACGACAATCAGAAATTCAGAGGATTAACAATAAAATTTCAGAATTAGACAACTCAACGGAAAGTCATAGGAGCAGAATGAGTCAATAGAAGTCAGAATTAGTGAGACTGAAGATAAAGCACATGACACCAACTTATTTGAGGAAAAATCAGATAAAATAATCTAAAAAAATGAAGAAAATCTAAGAAGTATGTGGTGCTCTATCAAGAGGAGTATCCTAAGAGTTATTGGAGTACCAGAACGGGGTGGGGGTGGGGGATATCAGAAAATACCGAGAGACTTGTTGAGATATGTTGGCAGAAAAATTCTCTGATATCATGAAAGATGAGAAGATATGTACCCAAGATGCTCATCGAACCCCATATAAGGTAGACCCCAAATGAAACTCACCAAGACATACTATAATCAAACTTCCCAAAAATAAAGATAAAGAGAGAATTTTAAGAGTGGCTATGGATAAAGAATAAGTCATCTACAAAAGACAGTCAATGAGACTGATCTCAGACTACTCAGTAGAATCCATGCAGGTCAGAAGGTAATGGGATGATATATATAAAGACTTGAAGGAAAAAAAATGCCAGCCAAGAACTATATATCCAGCAAAACTGTCTCAAAAATCTGATGGCAAAATTAGAGCATTTCCAGGTGAACAGAAGTTTAGGCAATTTGCAAAAACCAAAACAAAATTACAAGAAATACTAAAGGGGATCTTCCAGTAAGAAAATCAGTAACATCAGATAACAACCCAAGACTAGAACACAGGACAGAGCAACCAGATATCAACTCAGATAGGGAAGTCACACAACGAAATCAAAGCTAAAACACTGAAAATAGGGAAACAGATGTCAACATGTAAAAGATGACAACATTACAACAAAAAAGAGGAACTTAAAAAATGTAGACATAGATTTTTCATATGGAGAGGAAGTCAAGGCAATATAAAGAAATAAAAGACTGGTATAAACTTAGAAAAATAGGGGTAAATTTTAAGGTAACCACAGAGGAAATTAACAATCCTACAGGTCAAAATAAAAACTTAGAAAAATATAAAGACTCAGAGAACACAAAATCAACAATAATGAAAAGAAAATACATAAAGAAAAACAACACCACACAGAAAATTAAGTGGAACAAAGAAACAGTGAACAACACACAAAAAGAGATATCAAGATGACAGCACTAAACTCATACCTATCAATAATTACCCTGAATGTAAACGGACTAAATGTACCAATAAAGAGACAGAGAGTGGCAGATTGGATAAAAAAGCAGGATCCGTCTATCTGCTGCCTACAAGAGACACATCTGAGACTTAAAGACACAAACAAACTAAAATTCAAAGGATGGAAAAAATATATATCAAGGAAACAGCACTCAAAAAAGAGCAGGAGTGGCAATATTAATCTGTGACAAAACTGACTTAAAAGTAAAATCTACCACAAAGTATAAGGAAGGACACCATATAATGATTAAAGGGTCAATACACCAGGAAGACGTCACTATAATAAATATTTACATACCCAACGACAGGGCTCCAAAATACATAAAACAAACTCTAACAGCACTGAAAAGAGAAATAGACAGCTCCACAATAGCAGTAGGAGACTTCAACAAACCACTTTCGGTGAAGGACAGAACATCCAGAAAGAAGCTCAACAAAGACATGGAAGAGCTAAATGCTACAATCAACCAACTTGATCTCACAGACATATACCGAACACTCCACCCAACAGCAGCCAAGTATACCTCCTTTTCCAGTGCACATTGAACAGTCTCCAGAATAAACCACACATTAGGCCATAAAGCAAGTGTTACCAGAATCCGAAGCATCAAATATTACAAAGCATCTTTTCTGACCATAAAGCCATCAAAGAAGAACTCAATAACAGAAAAAATAAGTTAAAAAAAAAAAAAAAATCAAACACGTGGAAGCTGAACAACACCTTGCTCAAAAACTACTGGCTTATAGAAGAAATTAAGCATGGAATAAAGAAATTCATAGACTCAAACGAGAATGAAAATACATCCTACCAGAACCTTTGGGACACAGCAAAAGCAGTGCTCAGAGGTCAGTTTATACCAATAAATGCACACATCCAAAAAGAAAAACAAGGCCAAAATCACAACATTGACTCTACAACTCGAACAAGTAGAAAGGAGCAAAAGATGTCCTCGGGCTCCAGAAGAAAGGATATAATAAGAATTAGAGCAGAATTAAATGAAATAGAGAATAGAAAAATAATTGAAAGAGTTAACAAGACCAAAAACTGGTTCTTTGAAAAGATCAACAAAATTGATAATCCATTGGCCAAACTGACCAAAAGAGGAGAGGAAGAAAATAATTCAAATAAGACATGAGATGGGTGATATCACAACAGATCCCACTGAAATTAAAAGAATCATAACAGAATGCTATGAAAAATTGTACTCTAACAAATTTGAAAACCTAGAGAAAATGGACAAATTTCTAGAAACTCATTACCTACATAAACTAACATAAACGGAGGTAGAACAACTAAATAAACCTATAACAAAAGAATAGATTGAAAAGGTAATTCAAAAATCTCAGGGGACAAGGAAGCCCCCTGGTGATAGGGAACACAAGGTGGAGTAAGGATATTCTTGATGTGCTGTGAGATTGTTAACCATTGTCATAGGGCAACATGTGTAGTGACTGTTAAATGAAAAACTATTTTTTTCTGTAAGCCTTCATCTTAAGTGAGAATAACAGCACAGTTGGAAGATCGTAGTCAATGTCACTGAACTGTGAATGTAGAAATTTTTGAAACGGTGTATCTTTGGCCATCTGTAATTTTCATCAAAAAAAAAAAAAAGGTTGAGAATTTAGAGGCTTAATACGTTGTGGGGTTGTTAACCAATGTCATAGAACAACATGTGTACTACTATTTCATGAGAAACTATTTGCTCTGTAAGCTTTCACCTGAAGTACAATAAAATAAAAAATAAAAATAAAAAAAAAACTCCCATTAAAAAAAAAAGGCCTGGCTCTATGGTTTCATTGGAGAATTCTAGCAAACTTTGAGAAAATGGTTAACACCGCCACTACTAAATGTATTTCAGAACATACAAATGGACGGAATACTCCCAAACACACTCTATAAAGCCAGCATAACCCTGATATCAAAACCAGGTAAAGACACCACAAAAAAAAGTGCAGACCAATAGCCCTCATGAACATTGATGCAAAAATCCTCAACAAAACTCTAGACAATAGAGTTCAGCAATATACTAAAAAAATAATTCACCATGATAAAGTGGGATTTATACTAGGTATGCAGGGATGGGTCAACATTAGAAAAACAATAAATATAATCCATCACGTAAATAAAGGACAAGAACCACATGATCTTATCAACTGATGAAGAAAAGACGTTTGACAAATTCCAACACCCATTCATGATAAAAATTCTCAACAAAATGGGAACAGAAGGGAAATTCCTCAACATAATTAAGGGCATTTATGCAAAGCCAACAGCCAACATTGTCCTAAATCTAGACAGTTTCAAAGCAATCCCACTGAGAATGGGAACCAGACAAAGATACCCTTTATCACCACTCTTTTTCAACATCATGATGGAGGTCCTATCCAGAGCAATTAGGCTAGAAAAAGAAATAAAAGGCATCCAAATTGGTAGGGAAGAAGGAAAAGTATCACTATCTGCAGATGATATGATCTTATACACACAGAAAACCCCAAAGAATCCACGAGAAAACTACTGGAACTAATAGAAGACTTCAGGAAAGTATCAGGATACAAGATAAACATACAAAAATCAGTTGGATTCCTCTGCACCAACAAAGAGGTAATCACCTAATCAATACCATTTACAATAGCCCCCAAGAAGATAAAATACTTAGGAATAAATCTAACAAGACAGGTAAAAGACCGGTACAATGAAAACTTCAAGACACTACTACAAGAAACCAAAAGAGACCTGCATAAGCGGAAAACATACCTTGCTCACGGACAGGAAGACACAACACTGTGAAAATGTCACCTCTACCCAAAGCAATCTGCATATACAATGCAATCCCAATCCAAATTCCAACAGCATTTTTTAATGAGATGGAGAAACAAATCACCAACTTCATACAGAAAGGGAAGAGGTCTCAGATAAGTAAAGCATTACTGAAGAAGAAGAACATAGTGGGAGGCCTCACACTACCTGATTTTAGAACCTATCATACCACCATGGTAGTCAAAAGAGACTGGTAGTGGTACAACAAATACATAGACCGACAGAACAGAATTGAGAATCCAGAGGTAAATTCATCCACCTATGAGTAGCTGATAATTGACAAAGGCCCAAAGTCTGTTAACTGAAGAAAAGACAGTCTCTTTAACAAATGGTGCTGGCATAACTGGATATCCATCTGCAAAAAAACTGAAACAAGACCCACGCCTCACACCATGCACAAAAACTAACTCAAAATGGATCAAAGAGCTAAATATAAAATCCCAAACGATAAAGATCATGGAAGAAAAAATAGGGACAACTCTAGGAGCCCTAAAACATCGTATAAACAGAAAACAAATCATAAGTAACAATGCACAAACACCAGAAGAGAAACTAGATAAAGGGGAGCTCCTAAAAATCAAACACTTATACTCATCAAAAGACTTCACCAAGGACTTCTGGAAAAATGGCGCTCTAGGCAGAAGCACCAGGCTGTCCCTCCACAGCAAAGATTCGAAAAACTAAGCCAAACAGAGAATACAACAATCCTGAAACCCTAAAACATCAAATGAAGAGATAAAGAACTCAGCCAAGCACCAGATGGAGTGAGAAAACTGCCAGAGAAAGGAGAGTGAGGAGAGATTCATGCAGAGGTCCCCTATCAGCTAACACAGTGCGGATCCGCCATCTTCGACTCCTATTGGAGACCAGCAAATAGGGGATGAGAAAGCAGCCTCACGGAGCTTTCAGCGGAAGACAAAACAACAGGTAATTTGTGATACATGCTTTCCCACCCTCCACCCTTCTTCACCCCCACTCAGACTCCTCTGCTTCCCACGGCCACAGTCTCTTGTCTAGAAAGCACCGGCCGCTTGGAATCCACCGGCCCGCCCTGGCCGGCTCTCTGAGTGCCATTTGTTGGCTGCTGGTGTTGCTTTTTTCTGCTTCTTTTGATTTCTTCTTTACCTCTCACCATCTCCCCCTCCTTTCGCTCAAACACCTGGCTCTGTGCGCCATCTTTCCTTCTTCCTGAGGGGCTTCGGAGCTCCAGTAATTTGTGATACATGCTTTCACACCCCCCACCCTTCTTCACCCACACATGGCCTCCTCTGCTTCCCGCAGCCACAGTCTCTTGTCCAGGAAGCACCGGCTGCTTGGATTCCACCCGCCCGCTCAAGCTGGCTCTCTGAGTGCCATTTGTTGGCTGCTGGTGTTGCTTTTTTCCCACTTCTTTTGATTTCTTCCTTACCTCTTAACCACCTCCCCCTCCTTTTGCTCAAATACTGGGCTCTGTGCACCACAGTTGCTTCTTCCGGAGGGGCTGTGGATCTCCATTTGAGTGTGGAACTGCTTCCCCGTCTGGTCAGCCACACTGGTGGGATCCCGGGGCTTTTGTTTGTTTATTTTGAATTGTTTGTTTGTTTTCTTTTCCTTTTCTTGATTTGCAAGCACATTCTGGCAAGGCGGTGCTGCATGGCTTGAAACCTACCCCCTTGGCTTGCACAGATATGCAGATAAATCCCTGAGGACATTTCATTTTTTGTGTTTTTTTTTTTTTTCCTTCTTCTGCTTTTTGGGGACTTTACTTGTTCTTTTTTTATTTAAAATTGGTTTTGTTTTCTTTTTCCTCTTTTTCCCTTTTTGTCTTTCTCATTACTCATTTTCTCGGCTTTCTATACCTTCCTTCTCTTTCTGTTCCCCGAACAGCTGGCACTGAATACCTCGACGCCTTCTAGCCAGGCTGTATTGCAACACCTGAGAATAACTTCCCCAGACCTCATAGCTGTACCAGTGGGATCCCTGAGAACTTTGCTGTTCTTTTCCCTTTCTGATTTTTATTTATTCATTCTTTTCTTTTTTTCCTTCTTCTTCCCCTATTTGTTTTTCTCCGTTTCATAGTCTCTCATCTCCCCACTCCCGGGACAAGCTCCCCTAGAATTTTCTTTTGGTTGTTTGTGTGTTTTTGGCTCCTGTTCCTCTCTCCTCTCTCCCATATCCATCCTAGCTCCACACATAACAATCTCCCCCCTACATCCTCCCTACCTGCACTGTGCGCTAAACATCACACCACCAAGCAGCACAGGCACGGCCTATGGGAACCTGCCCTCCACTGATTATCAACCCTCCCTGGTGGCTGTAGTAAGTGCCACAAACAACCCATCAGAGTAACTCCTCTTCAGCTTGACCTGCCCTACTGTACCATATCTGAGCGACTGACACTGCCAATTGGAGAAGAAGGTCAAAAGCATTGTGCCCAGAGATGAGCAAACACCAAAGAAAGCACAGTCTGTCTGCTCAGACATAGCCAAATCAGAAAAAAGGATGAAACAAATAAATCTACAATCAATAAATGAGAAATATAACTACTGAATGCCCAGAAGAGAGCAGACAATATCAAAACATTTACAAAAACAGGACAGCATGGTTCCTGTAGGCGTCCAAATTAAAACACCAGATGACTTTCCAGTGGAAGAAAAGGCACTAGAATTACCTCATAAGGAATTCAAATCTCTAATACTCAGAATTCTCCAAGAGTTGAAGCCAAAAGCAGACAAAAAAGAGCAAAAAATATACAAATTCATGGAAAAAGCAGACAAATTCATGGAGGAATTAAGGAAAATAATGCAGGAACAAAATGTCAAAATAATTTCACAACTAGAAATTATACAAAAACAACAGTCAGAAATCCAAAAGATGAACAACAAGATTTCAGAAATGGATGGTGTCCTAGAAGGGCTGAGGAGCAGGATTGAAATGGTGGAAGACAGGATCAGTGGAATTGAAGACAAACACTTGGATACAACTCTGTTTGAGAAAAACTCAGAAAAAAGGACAAAGAAAAATGAAGAGACCCTGAGAGTTATGTGGGATACAATCAAAAGCAAAAATTTGTGAGTGATTGGAGTTCCAGAACAGGGGGAGAAAACAGAAAACACAGAGAGGATCATTGAAGAACTGCAGTCAGAAAACTTCCCTAGTATCATACAAGATGAAAAGCTGGCCATCCAAGAAGCTCAACGAAGCCCATCTAGGATAGACTTTAAAAGAAAATCATCAAGGCATATCATAATCATGCTCGCCAAAACAAAGACAAACAAAGAATCCTGAGAGCAGCTCATGAAGCTCATACAGAGGAGAAAAAATAACACTAAGCTCAGATTATTCGGCAAAAACCATTCAGACAAGGAGGCAATGGGATGACACATATAAAACCTTGAAAGAAAAACGTTGCCAACCAAGAATAATATATCTTGTAAAACTCTCGTTCAAATATGATGGACAAACAGAAATTAAGGGACTATGTAAAAACAAAACCAAACTTACAAGAATTATTAAAGGGAGTTCTTCAATCTCAAGACAAACAACTGCAGCTCACAGGCAGAATCTAGAATGCAGGATCATACCAGCCAGATATCAACCTAGGAAATGAACTCTCAAGGACTAAACAAAATCAAAAGAAATAGAACATGGAATCAGAGCAGTTAGTCAGTAAATGACAAAAACATCAGGACAATAAAAGAGGGAATAAAAGGCATAAGTATAGAAACTACTAATGGAGAGGAAGGCAAGGCGATACCAAGTTATAATAGACTGCTTCCAACTTAGAAAGATAAGGGTAAAATTCATGGTAACCAAAAAGGAAGTTAATAAACACACTCATTAAAAAAAAAAAAAAGAGGAAAAACATAAAGTCACAGCAAAAACAAAAACAATATAAATGTTAAAAAAAAAAAAATCCACAAGCAAAAGTAACTCAGCACAGGAGAGTAAGAAGAAGAAACAAAATGTCGGCACTACAAAAAAAAAAAGCACTACAAAATGACACCAACAAAATTACATCAATAATAATACTGAATGTAAATGGACTCAATGCACCCATAAAGAGTGTGACAGAAGAGTAAGAAAACAGGATCCATCAATATGCTGTCTACAAGAGACACACAGTAAAACAAAGATGTGAACTTATTAAAAGTCAAAGGTTGGAAAAAATATATCAAGCTAATAACTACCAACAAAGAGCAGGAGTGGCAAT
This sequence comes from Dugong dugon, assembly GCA_030035585.1. Classification (NCBI taxonomy): domain Eukaryota; kingdom Metazoa; phylum Chordata; class Mammalia; order Sirenia; family Dugongidae; genus Dugong; species Dugong dugon. The sequence goes on along the minus strand of CM057480.1, from coordinate 46,439,308 downwards.
TATAAACTCAGATAAAATAGACTTTAAAACAAAATCCACCATAAATGACAAAGAAGGACACTATATAATGATTAAGGGGACAATCCATCATGAAGATATAACCATAATAAACATCTATGCACCCAATGGCAGGGCTCCAAAATAGGTAAAACAAACTCTAACAACACTGAAAAGAGAAATTGACTGTTCCACAAGAACAGTGGGAGACTTCCACACATCACTCTCAGTAAAGGACAGAACAACTAAAAAGAAACTCAGCAAAGATACAGAAGACCTAGGGCACAATCAGCCAACTTGACCTCATAGACATATATAGAACACTCCATCCAACCGCTGCAAAGTACACATTCATTTCCAATGCACATGGAACATTCTCCAGAATAGAACACATCTTAGGCCACAGAGCAATCCTCAACAAGATCGAAAAAGTTGAGATAATTCAAAGTATCTTCTCTGACCACAATGCCATCAAGGTAGAAATTAACAACAGAAAGAGGAAGGAAAACAAATCAATTACATGGAAACTGAATAATATCCTGCTTACACATCACTGGGTAATAGAAGAAATCAGATATGGAATCAAAAATTCCTAGAATCAAATGAGAATGAAAACACATCCTACTAAAACCTTTGGGACACAGCAAAAGAAGTCCTCAGAGGACAACTCACAGCAATAGATGCACACATCTAAAAAGAAGAAAGTGACAAAATCGAAACATTAACCTCACAGCTCAAACAAATTGAAAGAGAACAGCAAAAAAAACCCCACAGCCACCAGAAGAAAGGAGATAGTAAAGATCAGAGCAGAAATAAATGAAATAGAGAACAGAAAAACAATAGAAAGAATCAACAAACCCAAAAGTTGGTTCTTTGAAAGAATCAACAAACACAACAAACCACAGGCCAGACTGACAAAAGAAGAACAGGAGGGGATGCAAATAACCCAAATAAGAAATGAAATGGGTGACATTACAACAAACCAGCTGAAATAAAAATGATCGTAAGAGAGTGTTATGAAAAACTATACTCCAACAAATGTGAAAACCTAGAAGAAATGGATAAATTTCTAGAACCACACAGCCTACACAAACTACAACAAGGTTATGTTGAAAATCTGAACAGATCCATAACAAGAGAAGAAATTGAAAAGGTAATAAAACTTCTCCCCCCCACAAAAAAGAAAAAAAAATCCCTGGCCCAGATGGCTTCACAGGAGAATTCTTTAAAACATTCACAGAAGAGTTTGTACCAGTACTACTCAAGCTATTTCAGAGCATAGAAAAGGAAGCAACACTTCCAAATTCATTCTATGAAGCCAGCATAATGCTGACACCAAAACCAGGAGAAGGTGCCACAAAAAAGAAAATTACAGACCAATATCTCTCAAGAATATAGATGCAAAAATTCTCAACAAAATTCTAGTCAATGGAATTCAGCATCATTTAAAAAAAAAAATACACCACGACCAAGTAGGATTCATACCAGATATGCAAGGATGGTTCAACAATAGAAACAATAGAAATCAATGTAATCCACCACATAAATAAAAGGAAAGAAAAGAATCACATGTTCATCTCAGTTGATGCAGAAAAGGCATTTGACAAAGTCCAACACCCATTCCTGATAAAAACTCTCAATCAAATAGGTATAGAAGGGAAATTTCTCAACATATTAAAGGGCATCTATGCAAAACCAATGTCCAACATCATTCTTAATGGAGAGAGGCTGAAAACTTTCCCCTTGAAACGGGAACAAGACAAGGATGCCCTTTATCACCACTCCTATTTAACATTGTGCTGGAAGTTCTAGCTAGAGCAATAGGGCAAGAAAAAGAAATAAAAGGCATCCAAATTGGAAATGAAGAAGTTAAACTGTCCCTGTTTGTGGATGATATGATACTATACCTAGAAAACCCCAAAGACTCCACGAGAAATCTTCTGAAACTGAAAGATTCAGCAGAGTAGCAGGATATAAGATAAACATACAAAAACCAGCTGGATTCCTGTACACCAGTAAGGAGAATGATAAAAAGGAAATCAGGAAAACAATACTAGTTATAATAGCCCCTAAAAAAATAAAATACTTAGGAATACATCTAACCAGGTATGTAAAAGACCTATACAAAAAAAAAAAAAAAACCTAGAAAACACTACTGCAAGGAACTCAAGGGGACCTACATAAATGGAAAAACATACCACGCTCATGTTTAAGTAGACTCAACATTGTGAAAATGACAATTGTACCCAAAGCAATTTACAAATACAATGCAATCCTGATCCAAACACCAACAACATTCTTCAAAGAGATGGAAAAACTAACCATTAACTTTATATGGAAAGGAAAGAATCCCCGAATAGGTAAAGCACTACTGAAGAAGAAGAATAAAGTTGGAGGACTCACACTTCCTGACCTCAGAACCTACCATACAGCTACGGTAGTCAAAACTGCCTGGTACTGGTACAACGACAGACACACTGACCAATGGAACAGAACTGAGAACCCAGAAGTAATCCATCCACGTATGGTCACCTGATCTTCGACAAGGCCCCAAAGTCCATCAAATGTGGAAAAGACAGTCTTTTTAATAAATGTTGCTGGCAAAACTGGATATCCATCTGTAAATAAATGAAACAGGACCCATATCTCATGACATATGCAAAAACTAATTCAAAATGCACCAAAGACCTAAATTAAAAGCCAAAAACTATAAAGTTCATAGAAGAAAAGATAGGAAAAATGCTACAGGCCTTAATACAAGGCATTAACAGGATACAAACCATAACCATCAACACACAAACCCCAGAAGATAAGCTAGATAACCGGGATCTTCTAAAAATCAAACACCTATGCTCTTCAAAAGACTTCACCAAAAGAGTAAAATGAGAACCCACAGACTGGGAAAAAAATCTGTGAAGCGTACAAGTCAGGCAAAGGTCTAATCTCCATAATCTACAAGAAAAGCCAACACTTCTACAACAAAAAGACAAATAATCCTATGAAAAAATGGGCAAAGGAACAGACACTTCACCAAAGGAGACATTCAAGAGGCTAAGAAACACATGAGGAAATGCTTGCGATCACTAGCCATCAGAGAAATACAAATTAAAACCGCAATGAGATACAATTTCACCCTGGCATTACCAGCAGGAATCAAAAACACTGGAAATAGCAAATGTTGGAGAGTCTGCGGGGAGATCGGAACGCTTATGCACTGCTGGTGGGAATGCAAAATGATGCAACCATTTTGGAAAATGATATGGCGCTTCCTTAGAAAGCTAGAAAGAGACATACCATACGATCCAGCAATCCCACTCCTAAGAATATATCCTAGAGAAATAAGAGTTGTCACTGGAATAGACATATGCACACCTATGTTCATGGCAGCATTGTTCACAATAGCAAAACGGTGGAAACAAACTAGATGCCCATCAACAGGTGAATGGATAAACAAACTATGGTACATACACACAATGGAGTACTATGCAACGAGAAAGAACAATGATGAATCTGTGAATCATCTGATAACATGGATGATACTGGAGGACATTATGATGAGTGAAATAAGCCAATCACAAAAGGACAAAAATTGTATCGGTTCTCTATTGTAAAAACCCATGAAAAAGTTCACACACAAAAGGTAACAATCTTCTTGGCTACCAGGGATGAAATGGGTGGGTGGGGGGGGATACTAATTAGGCAATAGATAAGTGGTATCTTGGGTGAAGGGTGAGGCAGTACACAATACTTTGGAAACCAGCACAACTTGTATAAGGAAAGTTGACGGAAGCTAGGTAGACACATCCAAACTCCCTGAGGGGCTGAATTGCTGGGCGGAGGGCTGTGGGGACGATGGTCTTGGGGAACATCTAGCTCAGTTGGCATAACACAGTTTATAAAGACAATGTTCTACATTCTACCTTGGTGAGTAGTGTCTGGGTTATTAAAAGCCTGTGAGCAGCCATCTAAGATATTCCATTGGTCTTATCCCTTTGGCAGCAAGGGAGTGTGAAGAGAACAGGATACAAGGGAAAGATTAGTCTGAAGGACTAATGGACCACAGCTACCGTGGCCTCCACCAGACTGAGTCCAGTACAGCTAGATGGTGCCCGGCTACCACCACTGACTGCTCTGAGCAGGATCACAACAGAGGTTTCTGGACAGAGCTGGAGAAGTATGTGAAACAAAATTCTAACACACACAAAATAGACCCGATTTACTGGCCTAAACGAGACTGGAGAAACCCCGAGAGTATGGCCCCCAGAGACCCTTTTAGCTCAGTGGTGAAGTCACTTCTGAGGTTCCCCGTTCAGCCGGGGAGCGGACATCCCCATAAAACCAAATGGGACTAATGAGGCACAGTAGTTCAGCAACAAGGGCTAGAAGGTAGAAGGGGACGGGAAAGCTGGTGATAGGCAACCCAAGTTTGAGTAAGGATACTGTTGACGTGTTGTGAGGTTGTTAACCATTGTCATAGGGAAACATGTGTATTAACTGTTAAATGAGAAACCATTTTGTTCTGTAAACCTTCATCTCAAGTGAGAATAGCAGCACAATTGGAAGAGTGTAGTTGAAGTAATTGATCTGTGCATGTAGAAATTTTTGAAGTGGTATATCTTTGGCTATGTATATTTTCACCAAAAAGAAAAAAAAAAAAAAGATTGAGAAGGGAGAGGGTTTACATGTCGTGGGGTTGTTAACCAATGTCATAAAACAATATGTGTACTAATGTTTCATTAAAAACTATTTGTTCTGTAAGCCTTTACCTGAAGTACAATTTAAAAAAAATAAGAAATAAAGTGAGAAGAGCAGCACAATTGGAAGTGCATAGTCGATGTCATTGAACTGTGCATGTAGGAATTTTTGAAGTGGTGTATCTTTGGCTATGCATATTTTCACCAAAAAAAAAAAAGGTCGAGAAGGGAGAGGGTTGACATGTTGTGGGGTTGTTAACCAATGTCATGAAACAATAGGTGTACTACTGTTTCATGAGAAACTATTTGTTCTATAAGCCTTCACCTGAAGTACAATTAAGAAAAAAAGAAAAAGAAATAAGACTTCACCAAAAAGTAAGAGGACCACCTACCTACTGAGAAAAAAAGTTTTGGCTACGACAATTCCGAGTAGTGCCTAATCTCTAAAATCTACAAGATGCTGCAAAACCTCAACAACTAAAAGACAAATAACCCTGTTAAAAAGTGGGCAAATGATATGAACAGGCACTTCAGCAAAGAAGACATTCAGTCAGCTAACAGACACATGAGGAAATTTTCACGATCACTATCCATTAGAGAAATGCAAATCAAAACCACAATGAGATACCATCTCACCCTAACAAGGTTAGCATTAATCAAAAAAAAAAAAAAACCCAAATGATAAATGTTAGAGTGTTTGTGGAGAGACTGGAACACTTATATACTGTTGGTGGGAATGTAAAATGGTACAACCACTTTGGAAATCCATTTGGCTCTTCCTTAAAAAGTTAGAAACCATACGATCCAGCAATCCCACTCCTTGGAATATATCCTAGAGAAATAAGAGCCTTCACACGAATAGAAACATGCACATCCATGTTCATTGCAGCACTGTTCACAATAGCAAAAAGATGGAAACAACCTAGGTGCCCATCAACAGACAAATGGATAAACAAATCATGGTATATTCACACAACAGAATACTCTCAAAGATAAAGAACAATGATGAATCCTTGAAACATCTTATAACATGGAGGAATCTGGAAGGCATTATGCTGAATGAATTTAGTCAATCACAAAAGGAACAAATATTGTATAAGACCACTACTATAAAAACTGAAGAAAAAGTTTAAACACAGAAGAAAACATTCTTTGATGGTTATGAGGGTGAAGAGGGAGGGAAAGGGGTATTCACTAACTAGATAGTAGACAAGAATTTTCTTAGGTGAAGGGAAGGATGACACACAGTACAAGGGAATGCAGCACAACTGGACTAAACCAAAGCTAAGAAGTTTCCTGAATACAACCAAACACCTGAAGGAACAGAGTAGCAGAGGCGAGGGTCTGGAGACCATGGTTTCAGGGGATATCTTGGTCAATTGACATAACAAGTTCATTAAGAAAGTGTTCTCCATCCTACTTTGGTGAGTGGTGTCTGGGGTCTTAAAAGCTAGCAAGTGGCCAGCTAAGATGCATCAATTGCTCCCAACCCACCTGGAGTAAAGGAAAATGAAGAGCACCAAAGACATGAGGAAAGTATTAGCCCAAGAGACAGAAAGGGTCACATAAACCAGAGACTGCATCAGCTGGAGACCAGAAGAACTAGATGGTGATCAGCTGCCACCAAGGACTGCCCTGACAGGGAACACAACAGGCAGTCTCCGACAGAAGAGGAGAAAAGTGGGGTGCAGAACTGAAATCTAGTGAAACATGTCATTTCATTCTTTTTCCAAATATTTATTGAGTGTTCAGCAGTATGGGTGGTAGGTACTGACAGTACATATTTTCATGAGGCATAGTGCCTGATTTCAAACAGCTTAAATTGTAGGGGAACAGAGACACAAGCCACACATAAATTACTCTGGAAAGGTGGAGGCACCAGAGCTTCATGAGCACAAGAAGAGTCATCAGAACCAAGAGAGAGAAAAGAAAAAATGTATAAAGAGATGTTTCTACAGGCCATTTGTGTTCAGTTTCTGTTTGTGATATTATTGATAGTTGACATCAAGTCAGTTCTGACTAACAGAGATCCTATATGTCCAGATTAGAACTGCTTCATAGAGTTTTCAAGGCTGTGACCTTTCAGAAGCAGATTGCCAGGCCTGTCTCCTGAGGCACCTCCGGGTGAGTTCAAACTGCCAAATTTCAGCTAGTAGTGGAGCACTTAACTGTTTGCAACACCCTGGGACTCTTTCTGTGATATTTGCGAAGTGATATCTAAGATCTTTCCAGCTCTCAAAATCTAGGAAGTCTAAAATGATTACATTGTTTAAAATAAATAAATAAATAACACTTTAAGAGAAAAAGCAAACAAACACAGCAGAGAGATTATTGTTCTATTGACAGTCTTGGACCGTTAATACTCTTCACAAGTGGCTAAACAATCATTTTTCAGCATGAGAATTATTCAGAGGAAAATTCCTGACGGCTTGTGATACACATTGACTGAAAGAGACAACGGATTAATAGGAGACACAATAAAATCAAGAGGTTTTGCATGCCAGTGGCCAGGCCCATTCCGGTTACAGGATTTTATATAATTCTTTGGTTAGTGTTATGGATTGAATTATGTCCTCCAAAAGTATGTGTTGTAAATCCTAACCTCTATGCCCTACTGGCGCAGTGGTTAAGAGTTCAGCTGCTAACCAAAAGGTTGGCAGTTTGAATCCACCAGCTTCTCCTTGGAAAGGCTATGTGGCAGTTCTACTCTGTCTGATATGATCAATATTAGCTGGAACCGACTCAATGGCAACAGGTATGCCCGTGGTTATAATCCAGTTTGGGAAGGGGTTGTCTTTGTTATGTTAATGAGGCAGGATTAGTGTAGGGTGTACCTTGAGTCAATCCCTTTTGAGATAGAAGGAGATTAAATGCAAGCTAGCAAGTGGAGATGGAGGAAGAGTGATGCCAAGCCACATGAAGATCACCCAGGAGCAGAAGCTCAAAGAGACAAGGACCTTGCTCCAAAGCCAACAGAGAGAGAAAGGCTTCGCCTAGAGCCTACACCCTGAAGGCAGACTTCTAGTCTCCTAAACTGTGAGACTGCTATGTGTCGGTCAGTTTGTCTTACCGTAGGGGCTGGGGTGTTGCTGTGATTCTGGAAGCTATGACACTGGTACTCCAATACTAGCAGGGTCATCCATGGCAGACAGGTTTCAGCTGAGCTTCCAGACTAAGACAGACTAGGAAGAAGGACCCAGCAGTCTACTTCTGAAAAGAATTAGCCAGTGAAAACCTTATGAATAGCAGCAGAATATTGTCTGATATAGTGCTGGAAGATGAGTCCCCCAGGTTGGAAGGCACTCAAAAGATGATTGGGGAAGAGCTGCCTCCTCAAAGTAGAGTTGACCTTAATGACGTGGGTGGAGTCAAGCTTTGGAGACCTTCATTTGCTGAAGGTCTGCTATGCCGGGAATGATAACTTGAAGAGGAGTATCGTTGCATTCATTATCAAAAAGAACACTTCAAGATCTATCTTGAAGTACAAAGCTGTCAGTGATAGGATAATACCCATACGCCTACAAGGAAGACCAGTTAATACACTATTATTCAAATTTACGCACCAACCACTAAGGCCAAAGATGGAAGAAACTGAAGATTTTTACCGGCTTCTGCAGTCTGAAATTGACAGAATGCACAATCAGGGTGCATTGATGATTACTGGTGATTGGCTTGTGAAATCTGGAAAAAAGAAGAAGGATCGGTAGCTGGAAAATATGGCTATGGTGAAAGAAATGATGCTAGAGATGGCATGATAGAATTTTGAAAACCAGTGACTTCTTCATTGCAAATTCCTTTCTTCACCAACATAAATCGTGACTATACACATGGAGCTCGCTAGATGGAATACATAGGAATCAAATCTAACTACATCTGTGGAAAGAGACGATGGAAAAGCTCAATATCATCAGTCAGAACAAGGCCAGGGGCCAACTGTGGAACAGGCCATCAATTTCTCACATGCAAGTTCAAGGTGAAAATGAAGAAAATTAGAACAAATCCATGAGAGCCAAAGTATGACCCTGAGTACATACCAACTGAATTCAGAGACCATCTCAGCGATAGATTTTACACATTGAAAGCTAATGACCAAATATCAGACGACTTGTGGAATGAGATCAAGGACATAACACATGAAGAAAGCAAGAGGTCATTAAAAAGACAGGAAAGAAGGAAAAGACCAAGATGAATGTCAGAAGAGACTCTGAAACTTGCTCTTGAATGTTGAGTAGCTAAAGCAAAAGGAAGAAATGATGAAGTAAAAGAACTGAACAGAAGATTTCAAAGGGCGGCTCTAGAAGACAAAGTAAAGGATTGTAATCACATGTGCAAGGAGCTGGAGATAGAAAGCCAAAAGGAAAGAACATGCTCAAGCTGAAAGAACTGAAGAAAAACTTCAAACCTCAAGTTGCAATAATGAAGGATTCTATGGGGAAAATACTAAACGATGCAGGAAGCATGAAAAGAAGATGGAAGGAATACACAGTCATTGTACCAAAAAGAATTGATCAACGTTCAACCATTTCACGAGGTAGCATATGATCAGGAATAGATGATACTGAAAAAAAGGCTCCGGGAATTGACGGAATACCAACTGAGATGTTTTAACAAACAGATGCAGCGCTGGAAGCACTCACTTGTCTATGCCAAGAAATTTGGAAGACAGCTACCTGACCAACAGGTGTATAGAACATATTGAGGTCATTGAATTCATAATTTAAGAAATATTCATAGTCTTTCTCATAAGAGAAATCTTTGAAATCCTAGCTGTCCAAGGATGAAGGATGAAGTAACATTATAGTCACTTGCCTTCATTTTTGTTAGCTATGCAACAGATACCCCCATGTACACATGCACTGTTTTTGCTCCAGTAGATGGAGGAATCTATATAATCCTGGGCATTTTTCTCCTCTATAGTGCTAAACATGAGGGCCAACTCAAGCACTGATATCATAAGCTGAAGGTTCCCAGAGGGTATAGCATGTAAGAAAAAAAAAAAAAAATCTTTGAAGAGTTTGCCTAATTTTAAAAAATCTCCAAGTTAAAAAGGCCTAAGTGGGAGAGAATAATAATGGAAAAAAACCTTTTTCTCTTTCTTAAGCCCCATTCATAAACTTAATTTTGAGCTACATTGGACATATCAGGCCATATTTCAAAAGGGCATTAAGTTACTTCTGAACCCCAAAGGGTTATTCTCACTGAAAGGAGGGCTTAGAAACATTGAGATGATAGGTATACTAGAATAATAAATAAATATAATATAAATAAAATAATAAATAATAAGTAATTATTATTGTAAATATTAAACACTATTATATATTATATTATACAATATATTACCTATTATTGCATTAAATTATTACACATAATAATTATACATAATAAATAATAATAGTAATAACAATAAAATAAAAATAATAAATATAAATAGAGTAATAAAATCTAATAAATAGAATAATTAAAAGGAATGATGGAAGGTTCTGGTATCAAAAAATAGCTACTCAGATACTCATAAACTCCACCATTGCATCCTCCCTTTGCAGTCACAGTGGGCTTCTGCAGCTATGGAACTGGTACCACTTTTGTGACAAGCATATTGATCTAGGCATCACACCAAACCAAATAAATGTATTAAATTTAATAGCAGTCACCTAGATGAGAATAGCAACAAGCTAATCAAAGCTTGCGTTTTTATTGCAAGGGAATATTGAAAAAAATGTGGAGAAAAAAAGAAGTAAATACTTGTGAAAGACAGATCTAGGTGCAGCAATGTAGGCACAACACTGAGCAGGGAGAAGCTTGGATAAACATTGTAAAGACTCATTTAACTAACATTTGTGGAGTGACTATTCTTTGTCAACCTCTTTGTGAAATGCTTTCATGTACATCTTCAGGCCACTCAATAAATAAGTATAATTGCATACCTACTATTTGCGAAGTACGCTGATAGGAGATAGATATACAAATAATAGTCTCTTCCCCCAAAAATTAGTCCCTTACTGGGTAAGAAAATAATCAGGCTATTATGATATAACTCTAAAAGCTGATATTTTAAGGATGAACACATATTGGAACTCATAAGAGGGGCATCTAATTCATTACCGAGGTAGGCAAGCTGGATTTCTTAAAGCAAGAAACAACGGAATTAAAATCTGACAGATTAACTGGAACTAAATGGGCAATAGGGAAAGAATGTGGGATGAGGAAGTTTAAGAGCAAATTACAGGCAAAGAGAAAAAGGGAAAGCCTCTGAAATTAATTTTATAACAATCTTGTGCAGTAAATATTATTACGTATATTCTAAAGGTGAGAAAACTGGAGATTAAATAAAATACTTGTCAAAGATCTGTGCCAGAGTTACCGCTACTCTTAGAATGAATCAACAACATTCCCACTGAAACTAGGCCTTAAAAGTATGATCATAAATTCAGATTCCCTATTTTAAAAGTCATCAAAGGACTTCCAATTCCCAGAATAAGGAGTAGACATATTTTTCTGTGCTCCTTTCTCTAAGTTCAGCTAAAAATCTAGAAATTACATCAAACTAATAATAAATAAGAAGATTCTGAAAGGTGGAGAGAAGAAGAAAGATCACCTAGGTACCTGAGACCCAAGGATCAACATGGTGGTGAGTTCTTTCAGGTTTCTTTTGGCTTATGTTTCTTCGGCTTGGTAGTGGAGAAGCTGGCAACCCCAAAACACAGCCCCAAGAAAAGCCTACTCTCTCTAAAAGACAAAGAAGAGGGTGGTCTAGCAAGACAGAAATCTTTTATATAATAACTGCTTGCCTTTAGACAAACACCAAAGAAAAACTGCACCCTCACCCTCACTTCCACTGGTAAAATTTGACAGTAGTAGATTTTGATAAGCTATGTATATAATGTTATACATATAGCTACCAGTAAAAGAGCTATACGAAGAGATATACTAAAAAACTTTATGGATAATTCAAAATTGCATTCTAAAAGTGTTCACATATCCCAGAAGAAAGAAGAAAAAGTTGAACAGAGAAACCAAAAAAGCAAATAAAAGAAACAGAAAGCAAAAAAATAAAAAGGTAGATTTAAGCCTTAAAAATATCAATAAGTTAAATATTAATGGTATAAATACACCAATTAAAAGGCAGAGATTGTCAGAGTGGATTTAAAAATGTATTTAAAATCTAAATATATGCTGTCTATAAGAAACTCACTTCAAATATAACTCTATAGATAGAATAAAAATAAAAGGATTGGAAGAGCTATACCATGCAACCATTAATCAAAAGAAACCAAAAGTTGCTATATGGTTATCAGAAAAACAGTTGATTTCAAAGTAAAGAAAATTACAAAAGACAGAGAGGGACATTACATACTGATAAAGGTTAATCCACCAAGAAAATTTACAATCATAAATGTGTATGCACCAAACAACAAAATGGCAAATATGTAAAGCCAAACTAATTGAACTGAAATAGACAACTCCACAATTTGAGTTGCAGATTTTAACACAACTCTCTCTCAAGAATTGATAGAACAGCAAGATAGAAAATCAGCAAAGACATAGAACTCAACATCATCAACCAAAAGGATCTAATCAACATTTATAGAATAATCCACACAACAACAGCAGAAAATACATTATTTTTGAACTTCTGTGGAACGCATAAGAAAACATACCATATCCTGGATCATTAAAAAAAAAAAAAAGAATCTCCAAATTAAAAAAAAAATTGGTATCATACAGCGTGTGTTTTTTTAACACAATGGAATTAAACTAGAAATTAATAAAATAAAGATAACAGAAATGTCTCAAAACACTTGGAAACTAAATGATTTACTTCCAAATAATTTGTGGGTCAAAGAGAAAGTCTCCAGGAAAATGAGAAGAAAAATAATTAACTGAATGGAAATGAAAATACAACATACTAAAACTTGAGGGGCTCAGCTAAAGCAGAAATGAGAGGTAAATTTATACCACTAAATCTTTACATTAGAAAAGAAAAAAAATTAAAAATGTGGAAATACATAATCAAAAGTCCCAACTTAAGAAACTAGAAAAAGAAGAGAAAAACAAAGTTAAAGTAAACAAAAAGAAGGAAATGGTATAGAACAGATATTGAACTTAAAAATAAAAACGATGGAGGATATTAATACAATATCAGTTCTGTGAAAAGATCAATAAACCTCTAATAAGACTGACAAAGAACAAAGGAGATAAGACACAAACTGGCAATAACAGAAATGAAATAGGGAATATCACTAGAGGCCCTGCACCCATCAAAAAGTTAATAAGGGAATCTTATGAAAAACCCTAGAAGCCTGTGTGGCACAAGTGGTTTGCAGTTGGCTGCTAAGCTAAACGGTAGTTCAAACCCACCCAATGGCACCAGGGAAGAAAGACATGGCTATTTGCTTTCATAAAGATTACAGCCAAGAAATGTAACACATAGATCTCCAAGAGTAGGAATCTATTCTATGGCAACATTTTTTTTTTTTTTTAATCAAAATATCTGTGAGGTATTGGTGGATTCACTGGTAGAATTCTTGCCTTCCACACTGGAGACCCATATTCGATTCCCAGCCTTGCACCTGATGCACAGCCACCACTCAGTGGAAGGCTGTACGTTGGTATGGTGTTGAACAGGTTTCAGCAGAGCTTCCAGACTAAAAAGAACTATGAAGAAAGGCCTGGAAATCTACTTCTGTAAATTAGCCAATGGAAATCCTATGGATCACAATGGTCTGATCTGTAACTAATCATGGAGATGGTGCAGGACTCAGCAGCTTTTCGTTTCATTGTGCATAGGGTCACCATGAGTAGGAGGCTGGCTGACTTGACAGACACTAGCAGCAACAACTTGAAAAACTCTACACGTATAAATTTGGCAATATAGAATAATATAACAATTCTTGAAATATATAACTAGCACATGTCACTCGTCAATTAAGTAATTAATTTGAATTGCCCTGTAACTGTTAAGGAAATTGAATTTATAATCAGAAACTTCCTGAAAATGAAATTTCCAGGACCTGATGGTTTCCACGGATAATTCTACCAAATGCTTAAGAAAAATTAACACAAATTGTATACAATCTCTTCCAGAAAAATATAAGAAGAGGGAATACTTTCTAAGTCATTCTATGATGCCTGTATCACTGTGATACCAAAAGCAAAGGAAATGAAAAAAAAAAAATTCAGGCCAATATCACTAATGAATATAAATGCAAAAATTATTATAATAGTATTAGCAAATAGAATTCAGTAATATATAAAACAGCTATACACAACAAAATAGACTATAGTCCAGGGATGCAAGCTTGGTTCAATATTAGTAATCAATGTAATCCATCATATTAACGGGGAAAGAAGGAAAAAAATCACACTTGATCATATCAACTGATGCTGAAAAAGCATTTGACAAAATTCAGCACCCATTCATGATAAAAAGTCTTTGAAAACTGCAAACAGAAAGGGACACCCTCAACCTAATAAACAATATCTACAAAAAAAAAAAAGAAAAGAAAAGAAACCTATAGCTAGCATACTATTTAATGCTGAAACACAGATCGCTTTTCCCTAACAACAGGAACAGGACAAGACTCTTGCTCTTAACACTGCTATTCAACTTATTACTGAAAATTCTGCTCAAGACAAGAAAGGAAATAGAAGTGGGAAGATTTAGTCAATCTGATTTCAAGACATATCATATAGCTACAGTAATCAAGACTTGAAAGTGCTAGCAAAGGGATATGCATGTAAATCACGGAAAAATTAGAAAACCCAGAAACAGGCCCTCTCAAGTACAGCCGACTGATTTTTGACAAACATACAAAGGCAATTCAATGGAGGGAGGATAGTCTTTTGAACATACAATGGTACTGAAACAACTGCATATCCACAGGCAGAAAGAAGAAATGAAAAGAAAAAGAACCTCTACCTAAACCTGTCACCTTACAAAAATAAAGTAAAAATTTATCATAGATTTAAAGTACAACTATAAAATGGGGTTGCTATGAGTCAGAATCATCTTGACCACATCAAACAACAATCTATGTGTTTAGAAGAACACATAAGAGAAAATCTTTAGGATTTAGGACTTAGTGGAGTGCTCTTAAACATCATACCACAATAGAAAACAATTGATAAATTGGACTTCATAAAAATTAAAAAAATTAAAAAAAAAAAAAAACTTTTACTTTGTGAAAGACTTTGTTAACAGGATGAAAAGACAAGCTACAGACTGGGAAGGTATATCTGCAAACCACCTATCCAACAAAGACTCATGTCTAGAATATGTAAATAACTCTCAAATTACATCATTAAAAATAAACAATAAAGCTGACAAAATACACAAAGACATATTCACTGAAGAGGATATGCAAATGATAAGTAACTACATGAAAGGATGTAAATTAAGATCGTAATGGGTTTGAACTGCACGTACCTATTCCAACAGCTAAAGCTGACAAGGATGTGAAGCAACTGGATCACTGATTTGTTGCTGATGAGAATATAAAATGGTATAGCCATTCTGAAAAACAATTTGGCATTTTCTTAAAATACTGATCATATACTTACCATATGCACTAGAAAATGCACTCCTGGTTATTTATCTTGCTGTTGCTAGGTCTGCCAAGCCAGTTCAGACTGATAGATACCCTATGTATAACACAACGAAACACTGCCCAGTCCCGCGCCATCCTCACAATTGTTGTTATGCTTCAGCCCACTGCTGCAACCGCCATGTCAATTCATCTCATTGAGGGTCTTCCTCTTTTTCGCTAACCCTCCACTACACCAAGCATGATGTCCTTCTCCAGGGACTGTTCCCTCCTGATAACATGTCCTAAGTATGTGAGATGAAGTCTTGCCATCCTTGCCTCCAAGGAGCATCCTGGTTGTACTTCTTCCAAGACGGATTTGTTCTTTCTTTTGGTAGTGCATGGTATAATCAATATTCTTTGCCAAAAACCCAATTCAAAGGCGTCACTTCTTTTTCAGTCTTTCTTACCCATCATCCAGCTTCCCCACGCATATGAGGCAATCGAAAACAACATGGCGTGGTTAGGCGCACCTTAGTCTTCAAGGTGACATCTTTACATTTCAAAACTTTACAGAGGTCTTTTGAAGCAGATCTGCATAATGCAATGCATCTTTCGATTTCTTGACTGCTATTTCCATGGGTGTTGATTATAGATCCAAGTAAAATGAAATCCTTGACAAATTCAGTCTTTTCTCTGTTTATCATGATGTTGCTTATTGGTCTAGTTGTGAACATTTATGTTTTCCTTATGCTGAGGTGTAATCCGTGTGGAAGGTTGTGATCTTTGATCTTCATTGGTAAGCACTTCAAGTCCTCTTCACTTTCAGGAAGCAAGGTTGTTAATCAGTCCTCCAATCCTGATGCCACGTTCTTCTTCATAAAGTCCAGCTTCTTGGATTATTTGCTCAGCATACAGACTGAATAAGTATGGTGAAAGGATACAACACTGACACACACATTTACTGACTATAAACCTTGCAGTCTCCTCTTGCTCTGTTTGAAAAACTGCCTCTTGATCTATGTACAGGCTTCTCATGAGGAAAATTAAGTGTTATGGAATTCCCATTATATATTTTTTTATATATTTATTCATTATTCATTGAGAATTTCTTTCTTTCTTTATTTTTTCTCTCTTTTTTTAATTGTTCTTCAGGTGAAGGCTTACAGAACAAATAGTTTTTCATGAAACAGTAGTACACATGTTGTTTTATGATATTGGTTAACAACAACACAACATCTCCACCCACTAACTTCTCAACTTTTTTTTTTTTTTTTTTGGTGAAAATACACATAGCCAAAGATACACCATTTCAAAATTTCTACATGCACAGTTCAGTGACATTGACTACGCTCTTCCAATTGTGCTGTTATTCTTACTTAAGAAGAAGGCTTACAGAACAAAATGGTTTCTCATTTAACAGTTACTACAAATGTTGCCCTATGATAATGCTTAACAATCTCACAACACATCAACAATATCCTTACTCAACCTTGGGTTCCCTATCAACAGCTTCCTTGTCCCCTTCTGCCTTCTGTCCCTTGTCACTGGACTCCTGTACCTCATTAGTCTGATTTGGTTTTACAGGGCTGTCCACTCCCAGGCTGAACGGTAAACCTCGGAGAGAACTTCACCACTGAACTAAAATGGTGTTTGGGGCCATACACTCGGGGTTTCTCCAGTCTCCTTTAGGCCAGTAAATCTGGTCTTTTTTTTTTTTTTGTGAGTTAGAATTATGTTCTACATCCTTCTCCAGCTCTGTCCAGAACCCTCTGTTGTGATCCTGGTCAGAGCAGTCAGTGGTGGTAGCCGGGCACCATCTAGCTGTACTGGACTCAGTCCAGTGGAGGCCTTGGTAGCTGTGGACAATTAGTCCTTTGGACTAATCCTTTCCTTGAATCTTGTTCTCTTCATTCTCCCTTGCTCCTGAAGGGATGAGACCAGTGGAGTATCTTAGATGGCCGCACACAGGCTTTTAAGACCCCAGACACTACTCACCAAGGTAGAATGTAGAGCATTGTCTTCATAAGCTGTGTCATGCCAATTGAGCTAGATGTTCCCCAAGACAATGGTCCCCACAGCCCTCTGCCAAGCAGTTCAGTCCCTCAGCGAGTTTGGATGTGTCTATGGGGCTTCCATGAACTTTCCTTGTACAAGTTGGGCTAGTTTCCCCTGTATTGTGTACTGTCTCACCCTTCACCCAAGATACCACTTATCTATTGCCTATTTAGTATTCCCCCAGCAACCCTTCCATCCCTGGTAACCAACAAAGATTGTTACATTTTGTGCGTGAACTTTTTCATGGGTTTTTACAATAGAGGTCTCATACAATATTTGTCCTTTTGTGATGGACTTATTTCACTCAGCATAATGTCCTCTAGTTTCATCCATGTTATGAGATGGTTCACAGATTCATTGTTGTTCTTTCACGTTGCATAGTACTCCATTCTGTGTATGTACCATAGTTTGTTTATGCATTCATCTGTTGATGGGCATGTAGGATGTTTCCATCGTTTTGCTATTGTGAACAATCCTGCCATGAACATAGGTGGGCATATGTCTATTCGAGTGACGACTCTTATTTCTCAAGGATATATTCCTAGGAGTGGAATTTCTGGATCTAATGGTATGTCTATTTCTAGCTTTCTGAGGAAGCGCATATCATTTCCCAACATGGTTGTATCATTTTGCGTTCCAAGCAGCAGTGCATAAGAGCTCCAGTCTCCCCGCAGCCCCTCGAACATTTGTTATTTCCAGTGTTTTTGATTCGTGCCAGTAATGCAGGGGTGAGACGGTTTCTCATTGTGGTTTTAATTTGCATTTCTCTAATGGCTAGTGATCGCAAGCATTTCCTCATGTGTCTGTTGGCCATTTGAATGTCTTCTTTGGTGAAGTGTCTGTTCATTTCCTTTGCCCATTTTTTAATAGGATTGTTTGTCTTTTTGTTGCAGATGTGTTGGATTTTCTGGTAGATTATGGAGATTAGACCTTTGTCTGACTTGTATTGTCGAAAAACATTTTCCCAGTCTGTAGGTTCTCTTTTGACTCTTTTGGTGAAGTCTTTTGAAGAGCATAGGTGTTTGATTTTTAGAAGATCCCAGTTATCTAGCTTATCTATTGGGGTTTGTGCATTGATGGTTATGGTTTGTATCCTGTTAATGCTGTGTATTGAGGCCTGAAGTGTTGGTCCTATTTTTTCTTCTATGAATTTTATAGTTTTAGGCATTATATTCAAGCCTTTCATCCATTTTGAACTAGTTTTTGTATACGGTGTGAGGTATGGGTCCTGTTTCATTTTTTTGCAGATGGATATCCAGTTTTGCCAGCACCATTTGTTAAAAAGACTATCTTTTCACCATTTGATGGACTTTGGGCCCTTGTGGAAGATCAGGTGACCGTAGGTGGATGGATTTACATCTGGCTTCTCAATTCTGTTCCATTGGTCAATGTGTCTGTCGTTGTACCAGTACCAGACTATTTTGAGTACTGTAGCTGTATAGTAGGTTCTGAAGTCAGGTAGTGTGAGTCCTCCAACTTTATTCTTTTTCTTCAGTAGTGCTTTACTTATTCGAGGCTTCTTCTCTTTCTATATAAAGTTAATGATTATTTTTTTTCCATCTCTTTGAAGAATGTTGTTGGTATTTGGATTGGGATTAAATTGTATTTGTAAATTGTTTTGGGTACAATTGTCATTTTCACAGTGTTGAGTGTGCCTATCCATGAGCATGGTATGTTTTTCCATTGATGTGGATCCTTTTGGGTTTCATGCAGTAATGTTTTTTAGTTTTCTTTGTATAGGGCTTTTACATCCCTAGTCAGGTTTATTCCTAAGTATTTTATCTTTTTAGGGGCTATTGAAAATGGTATTGTTTTCATAATTTCCTTTTCATCGTTCTCTTTACTGGTGTATAAGAATCCAACTGAATTTTGAATATTTATCTTGTATCCTGCTACTCAGCTGAATCTTTCTATTAGTTCCAGTAGATTTCTCGTGGAATCTTTAGAGTTTTCTATGTATAGTATCATATCATCTGCAAACAGGGGCAGTTTAGTTTCTTCATTACCAACTTGGATGGCCTTTATTTCTTTTTCTTGCCTTATTGCTCTAGCTAGAACTTCCAGCACAATGTTAAACAGGAGTGGTACTAAAGGGCATCCTTGTCTTGTTCCTGTTTTCAAGGGGAATGTTTTCAGCCTATGTCCATTATGAATGATATTGGCCTTTGGTTTTGCATAGATGCCCTTTATTATGTTGAGAAATTTCCCTTCTATACCTATTTTATTGAGAGTTTTCATCAGGAATGGGTGTTGGACTTTGTCAAATGCCCTGTCTGCATCAACTGACATGAACATGTGATTCTTTTCTTTCCTTTTATTTATGTGGTGGATTACGTTGATTGATATACTAAGGTTGAACCATCCTTGCATATCTGGTGTGAATCCTACTTGGTCATGGTGTATTATTTTTTTGATATGATGCTGAATTATGTTGGCTAAATTTTGTTCAGAATTTTTGCATCTATATTCATGGGAGATATTGGTCTGTAATTTTCTTTTTTTGTGATGTCTTTGCCTGGTTTTGGTATCAGCGTTATGCTGGCTTCATAGAATGAATTTGGAAGTGTTGCTTCCTCTTCTATGCTCTGAAATAGCTTGAGTAGTACTGGTACAAGCTCTTCTGTAAATGTTTTGTAGAATTCTCCAGTGAAGCCATATGGGCCAGGGATTTTCCTGGTTGGGAGTTTTTTTTATTACATTTTCAATCTCTTCTCTTGTTATAGGTCAGTTCAGATTTTCAACATCACTTTGCTGCAGTTTGGGTAGGCCGTGTGTTTCTAGAAATTTATCCTCTTCCTCTAGGTTTTCCAGTTTGTTGGAGTATAATTTTTCATAATATTCTGTTATAATCCTTTTTATTTCAGACAGGTCTGTCGTGATGTCCCCCACTTCATTTCTTATTTGGGTTATTTGTGTCCTCGCCTGTTTTCTTTTGTCAGTCTGGCCAGTGGTTTGTCAATTTTGTTGATTCTTTCAAAGAACTAACTTTTGCTTTTGTTGATTCTTTTGTTTTTCTGTTCTTTATTTCATTTATTTCTGCTCTGATCTTTACTATTTCCTTTCTTCCAGTGGTTGTGGCGTTTTTTTCATGTTGTCTTCCTATTTGTTTGAGTTCTCTAGTTAATGTTTTGATTTTGTTCCTTTCTTCTTTTTTCATATGTGCATCTGTTGCTATAAATTGTCCTCTGAGGACTGCCTTTGATGTGTCCCAAAGGTTTTGGTATGATGTGTTTTCATTCTCATTTGATTTTAGGAATTTTTTTATTCCATCTGTGATATCTTCTATTACCCAGTGATGTGTCAGCAGGGTATTATTCAGTTTCCATGTAGTTGATCTTTTTTCCTTGCTCTTTCTATTGTTAATTTCTATCTTGATGGCATTTTCATCAGAGAAGATACTTTGAATTATCTCAACACTTTGGATCTTGTTGACAATTGCTCTTTGGCCTAAGATGTGGTTTATTCTGGAGAACATTCCATGTGCATTGGAAAAGAATGTGTAGTTTGCAGAGGTTGGATGGAGTGTTCTATATAGTCTACGAGGTCCAGTTGCCTGATTGTGCCCTTTAGGTCTTCTTATCTTTGCTGAATCTCTTCTTAGTTGTTCTGTCCTTTACTGAGAGTGGTGTGTTGAAGTCTCCTACAATTATTGTGGAACTGTCAATTTCTGTTTTCAGTGTTGTTAGTGTTTATGTATTTTGGAGCCCTGTCATTAGGTGCGTAGATGTTTATTATGGTTATGTCTTCATGATGGATCCTCTCCTTAATCAATATATAGAGTCCTTCTTTGTCTTTTATGGTAGATTTTGTTTTAAAGTCTATTTTATCTGAGATTAGAATTGCCACTCCTGCTCTTTTTTGGTAGTTGTTAGCTTGATATATTTTTTTCCAACCTTTGACTTTTAATAAATTCACATCTTCATTTTTAAGGTGCATCTCTTGTAGACAGCATATTGATGGATCCTGTTTTCTTATCCATTCTGTCACTCTCCATCTCTTTATGGGTGCATTGGGTCCATTTACATTCAGTGTGATTATTGATAGATGTGAGTTTGTTGCTGTCGTTTTGGGGTTTTTTTTTTTTGTGCTGAAATTTTCTTTGTTCTTCTTGTTCTCTTGTGCTGAGTTACTTTTTTTTGTGGATTTTTTTTTTCATTTATTTTGATTTTGTAGGTTTTGTTTTTGCCAAGAATTTATGTTTTTCCTCTTTTTTTTTATTAGTATGCTTGTTAACTTTTTTGTGGTTACCATGAATTTTACCCTTATCTTTCTAAGTTTGAAGCAGTCTACCATTACTTGGTATCACCTTGCCTTCCTCTCCATTAGAAGGTTCTATAGCTGTACTGTTTATTCCCTCTTTTATTGTTTTGATGTTGCTTTCATTTACTGATTAACAGCTCTGATTGCCTGTTGTATTTCTTTGGGTTTTGGACAGTCCTTGAGAGTTCATTTCCTAGATTGGTATCTGGCTGGTACAATCCAGTGCCCTAGATTCTGCCTGTGAGCTGAAACTGTTTGTCCCCAGATCGAAGATCTCCCTTTAACAATTCTTGGAATTTTGGGTTGACTTTTACATATTCCCTCAATTTCTGTTTATCTGGAAATCAACTAATTTCACCATCAAATTTGTGCGAGAGTTTTTCAGGATATAGTATTCTTGGCTGGCAATTTTTTTCATTCAAGATTTATGTATGTCATCCCATTGCCTTCTTGCCTGCATGGTTTCTGCCTAATAATCTTAGTTTAGTCTTGTTTCTCCTCTGCATGTGACGTCTTGTTTTTCACGAGCTGCTCTCAGGATTCTTTGTCTTTGTTTTTCATGAGAGTGATTATGTTATTCCTTGGTGATTTTCTTTTGGGGGTCTCTCTTATATGGGGTTCTTTGAGCTTCATGGATGGCCAGCTTTTCATCTTTCATGATATTGGGGAAGTTTTCTGTCAGCAGTTCTTCAATGATCCTCTCTGTGTTTTCTGTTTTCTCCCCCTGTTCTGGAATTCCAATCACTTGCAAACTTTTGCTTTTGATTGTATCCCACATAACTCTTAGGGTCTCTTCATTTTTCTTTGTTCTTTTTTCTGAGTTTTCCTCAGAGTTGTATCCAAGTGTTTGTCTTCAATTCCACTGATCCTGTCTTCTACTGTTTCAAATCTGCTTCTCAGCCCTTTTATGACACTGTCCGTTTCTAAAATCTTGTTTATCTTTTGAATTTCTGATTGTTGTCTTTGTATAATTTTTAGTTGTGTATTTATTTTGGCATTTTGTTCCTGCATTATTTTCCTGAATTCTTCCAATTTTTTGTCTGTATTTTTCATGAATTTGTCTATTTTTTCCTCATATTTGTCAGCTTTTTGCCTCAGCTCTTGGAGAATTTTGAGTATTAGAGATTTGAATTCCCTATCAGGTAGTTCTAGTGTCTTTTCTTCCACTGGAGAGTGATCTGGTTTTTTATTTTGGATGCCTACTGGAACCATCCTGTCCTGTTTTCGTAAATGTTTTGATATTGTCTGCTGTCTTCTGGGCATTCAGTAGTTATTTTTCTCATTTATTGATTGTAGATTTGTTTGTTTCATCCCCTCCCCCCTTTTTTGTAAATTTGATTATGTCTGAGCAGGCAGACTGTGTGCTCTTTGTTGTTTACTTGTCTCTGGGCACAATACTTTTTGCCTCCTTCTCCAGTTGGCAGGGTCAGTCACTCAGATATGGTACGGTGGGGCAGGTCTAGCTGAAGAGGAGTTACGGGGACGGGTTGTTTGTGGCACTTACTACAGCTACCAGAGCAGGTCAGTAATCAGTGCAGGGCAAGTTCCTGTAGGCCGTGCCTGTGCTGCTTGGTGGTGTGATGTCAAACGCACTTTGCAGTTAGGCAGGATGCAGTGAGGAGATTTTTATGTGTGGAGCTAAGATGGATATGGGAGAGAGGAACAGGAGCCCAAAACATACAAACAAAAAAGAATGCTAGGGGAGCTTGCCGTTGGAGTGGAGAGATGAGAGACTATGAAATGGAGAAAAACACAAGGGGGAAGAGTAAGAAAAGAAAAGAATGAATAAATAAAATTCAGAAAGGTTAAAGAACCCCAAAGTTCCCAGGCATCCCACCAGTGCAGCTATGAGGTCTGGGGAAGTCACTCTCAGTTGTTGCAGTACAGCCTGGCTACAAGGTGTAGAGGTATAGAACATTAGTTATTCAGGGAGCAGAAAGAGAAGGAAGATATAGAGAAACTAGAAACTGAGCAATGCAGAAAGACAAAATGGGTAAAAGAGGGAAAAGAAGACAAAACAAATTAAAAAAAAAAAAAAGAACTAGAGAGGCCCCCAAAAAACAGAAAAAAGAAAAACCAACCAAAAAAAAAAATGCCTTCAGGGATCCCTGTGCATGTCTGTGGAAGCCAAGGGGGATGTCCCCCTGCCACGCAGCACCGCCTGGCCAGAAAGAGCTCCCAATTCAAGAAAAGGAAAAGAAAACAAACAAACAATTCAAGACAAACATCTGAACAAAAGCCCCAGGATCCCACCAGTGAGGCAGCCCAGACCGAGAAACAGCTCCACACTCGAACGGAGATCCACAGCCCCTCAGGAAGAAGCAAAGATGGTGCATGGAGCCAGGTATTTGATCGAAAGGTGGGGGAGGTGGTGATAGGTAAGGAAGAAATCAAAAGAAGCAGAAAAAAAAGCAACACTAGCAGCCACCAAATGGCACTCAGAGAGCCAGGTAGTGCAGGCTGGTGTTTCTCAGACAAGAGACTGTGTCCGTGGGAAGCAGAGGGGGCTGAGTGTGGGTGAAGAATGGTAGGAAGGGGGAAAGTGTATATCACAAATTACCGGAGCTCTGCAGCCCCTCAGAAAGAAGCAAAGCTGGCGCATGGAGCCAGGTATTTGAGTGAAAGGAGGGGGAGGTGGTGAGAGGTAAGGAAGAATTCAAAAGAAGTGGAAAAAAGCAACACCAGCAGCCAACAAATGGCACTCAGAAAGCCGGCCCATTCGGGTGTGTGGAATCCAAGCAGCCGTGTTTCCTGGTCAAGAGATTGTGGCCATGGAAAGCAGAGGAGGATGAGTCGGGGTGAAGAAGGGTGGGGGGTGGGAAAGCATATATCACAAATTACCGGTTGTTTTTTCTCCCACTGGATGCTCCATAAGGCTGCTTTCTCATACCCCCTATTTGCTGGTTTCCGATAGGGGTCCAAGATGGCGGATCTGTGCTGCGTTAGCTGGTAGGGGACCTCTGCATGAATTTCTCCTCACTCTCCATTCTCTGTCAGTTTTCTCACTCCATTTGGTGCTTGGCTGAGTTCTTTATCTCTTCATTTGATGTTTTAGGGTTTCAGGATTGTTGTATTCTCTCTTTGGTTTAGTTTTTCGGATCTTTGCTGTGGAGGGACAGCGTGGTGCTTCTGCCTAGAGCACCATTTTGCCTGAACCTCCTCGAATTCCCATTATTTGAAACTTTATCTGTAATTCCTTTTGGTCCACACAGTTGAATGCCTTTGCATAGTCAATACAACACTGATAAACACCTTTGTGGTATTCTCTTCTTTCAGCCAGGATCTATCTGACATGAGAAATGACATCACTTGTTCCACGACCTCTTCTGAATCTGGCTCGAATTTTTGGCAGTTCCCTGTAGATATATTGCTGCAGCTGCTTTTGAATGATCTTCAGAAAGATTTTACTTGGGTGGGGGGGGGGTATTTATCTTGGAGAAATAAAAATGTATGACCACACAAAAACCTGTACAGATTGTTCATACCATTTTTATTTGTAATATCTGAAATTTGGAACAAGAAAAAAGGCTTCCATTAGTGAATAGTTAAACTGTGGTATATGCAAACTATGAAACACTACTGAGCAATTTAAAAAATGAATTATTGATACACACAATAACTTGGATGGACCTGAAGGGCATTACGCTGACTGGAAAAAAAAAAAGTAATTTTCAAAAGTCCACATAGCGTACTAGTATGTACCAGCTGCTGTTGAGTTGATTCTGACTCATGGTGATGCCTTGTGTGTCGGAGTAAAAGTGTGCTCCTTAAGGTTTTCAATGGCTAATGTTTTGGAGTAGATTGCCAGACTTTTCTTCCCAGGTGCCTCTGGGTAGACTTGAACCTCCAACCTTATAGTTAGCAGCTGAGTGTACTAACCATTTATACCACCCAGACCCCTCAAATACTGTATGATTCCATTTATATAACATTCTTGAAATGAAAAATTAATGAGTATGGAAAACATGTCAGTGGTTGTCAGGTGTTAGGGATTATGGTGGCAAGGAGGTGGAATGTTACTATAAAGGAGTAGCATGAGGGACATTTTTTGGTGATCTTGATTGAGGTGATTCATACACAAACCTACACACATTCTAAAATGACACAGAAGTATATACATGCATAGTACTAATGTCAAATTTCTGATCTTGATAGACTACTATAGTTATATAAGATGTAACCATTGGGAGAAATTGTATGGGACGTCTCTGTACTACATTTGCAATTTCCTGTAATCTGCAATTATTTCAAAATCTTAAAAGTAAAAAAAAAAAAAAGGTTAAAAAAGGGGTATTATATTATGATTTAAATATTTATAAATATAATGGGGGTTGGGAAGTTAAAAAAAAAAAAAAGCAAACCATACACCACATCAGCACGAAGACTCTTGGTTCTACTGTCCATATCATCTATCCCACCCTGATCTAAGCCACTCTTGCCTTCCCCTTGCTTTGGTAGCTGTCATTTCTTCACTTAAATCTGGTGACAGTATATGGGCTGTTGGTTCCTCTTACCCTCAGATTCCATTACAAAGCTCCTTTATGATAACTAAACAACAAAACAGCTGTCCCCAAAGTGACTCTTTAAACCTTGAAACATGATTATGGTGGTGGTTGTAAGATTGTATATGTTTACCAAAATTTATCAAAGTGTTCATTGAAAATGTGTGAATTTATTTTAGTAAATTATATCTCAGTGGAGCTAGTAAAAAATAAAAATAAACAGACAATTGATGTCATTTATTTTTTAATTTTATTTTTTAAATCATCACGCAGTTTGTTTTCAGCTTTGGAGATCACAAATCAAGCTGCTATGAACATTTATGGGCAGGTTTTTGTGTGAACAAATGTTTTTATTTTTGTATGGTAAATATCCAGGAATGAAATTGTTGGGTCAAATGTTAAGTATATGTTTAACTGTATTACAAATTGTCAAACCATTTTCCAGGGTGATTATGACATTTGCATTCTCACAAACAATGTATGAGAGTTCTAGCAGCTCTGCATCCTGGTTAACACTTGGTGTTGTCTATGATTTTATTTTAGCTATTCTAATAGCTGTATAGGTGTATCTCATTGTGGTTTTAACTTACATTTTATAATGGCTAATGATGTTGGAGCCCTGGCGGTGTAATGGTAAAGAGTTTGTCTGGTAAACAAAAAATCTGCAGTTCGAGTCCCCCAGCTGCTCCTTGGAAACCCTAGGGGCAGTTCTACTCGGTCCTATAGGGTTGCTATGAGTTGGAATCGACTCAGTGGCAACCGGTTTGTTTTTTTGCTTTTTGAATGATGTTGGACATCTTCTCATGTGATTATTTGCCATCCATATATCCCATTTTGTGAAGTGCCTGTCCAAGTTCTTAGTTCAGTTTTAAACTGAATTGTTTATCTTATTGTTCAGGTTTGAGAATTATTTGTATATCCTGAATAAAGGTCCGTTGTGGATATGTGATTTGAAAATATTTTTTTCCAATATAGACCTGGTGTCTTCATTCCCTTGATTGTGTTTCTGGCAGAACAAAAGCTTTTAATTTTCATAAAGTCCAATTTATTGTTATTATTTTTAATTTTATGGATCTAAGAACTCTTGGACTAACCCTGGGTCACTATAATTTTTGTCCAAAAGTCATATTTTTTTTTATTTTACATTTATATCTATGAAACCTCAGATGTGAGGTTTAGGTCAAGTTTAATTATTTTTGCCTGTGGATGACAAATTGTTTCAATAACATCTGTTGTGAAGTCTATCTTTTCTTCATTTAATTGCTTTTGCACCTTTGTCAAAGATCAAATGGCCATATTTGCATGGGTCTATTCCTGTGTTACCTATTTTGTTCCACGGATTTATATATTTCTCTCTTCATTAATACCACACTCTCTTGATTACTGTAGCTTTATAATAGATCTTAAAATCAGGTATTATGATTCCTCCAAACTTTTTCTTCTTTTTCAAAATTATTATAGCTATTCTAGTTCCTATGAGCTTGCACGTAAATTTTAGAATCAGCTAAGACAAGCCATTTAAAAGGGGTGATAAAGTACACTCTTAATCTTAACCAAAATAAAGTTATAGACTGAATTTATCTCAGTTAAGATGAAAGAGATATTTTTCAAATAATGTAAATTTGGTGCCTACAAAAATTAGTTTATTGAAAATTAACCACATAAAGCTTTTTTATGATTAAATTTATATATATATATTTATATATGTATATATAAATTTAATCTTAAACATGTATATTTATAATTATATATTATATATAATTATATTAATTATATATTAAATCTTACTATGCATATATACATATTATATAGGAGCACTGTTGGTGCAGTGGTTAAGTGCTCAGCTGCTAACTGAAAGGTGAGTGGTTTTGAACCCATCAGCCCCTCTGCGGGAGAAAGATGTGGCAGTAATTCTATACAGATTTATACAGCCTTGGAAGCCCTATGGGGCAGTTCTGCTCCATCCTATAAGATCACTATGAGTTAAAATCGACTCGATGGCAATGGATTTGGTTATATATATATATATATAAACTATGTATATGCATATATAACTATATATACAAAACCAAAAAACCAAACCCATTGCTGTCTAGTCGATACCAACTCATAGCGGCCCTATAGGGCAGAACAGAACTGCCCCATAGGGTTTCCAAGGAGCGCCTGGTGGATTCTAATAGCTGACCTTTTGGTTAGCGGCCATAGCAATTAACCACTATACCACCAGGGTGTATGTGTGTGTGTGTGTGTGTGTGTGTGTGTGTGTGTGTGTGTATGTAAAACTATATTTATATAACTTTATATATGTATAAAACTATATATAATAGACCCACCTTTTGATTTATTTTAAATTAGCGTATTTACTAAAAACAAGTAACTGGTTCACATACAAAGATATAAATACTATCATAAAAAAATTAACTCTGTAGCTAAAATTATAGATCTGCAATTGAGTTGATAAAAGTTTAAACATATTTTTTAGGCACCATTACTAGCAACGAGATTTGGTTTTGGTAGCTCTCAAGATGAATAATGATATCTTTCTGAAATACTGGTCTTTTTGTTATGTCAGATACCGTCTGTCACCAATCACCCCACCTTCATTTCTGCTAGATCCCATCTATCTCCATGGAGTAAAAAATGCCAGATTCTTTTTTACCCAGACTACTTTATTATGATCCAATTCTGGATAATGAGATCAGTCAGAAAGTACACTGTGATTTTCTGGAAAGAGTTTTTTTCTAAAAAGACACACATGGAAAAATGCCTTCATCTTGCCTGAATGTGGCCATGTCTCATACATCTCATGCAGCAACCGTCCTGTGATAAAGAGAGAGGAATCATGACCATGTTTAGGATATCTGAATGGAAGGATAGAAGCACCTTGTGTCATTGATTACACCTCTGAGTTGCTGAAACAAACCCTGGAATTGCCATCTGTCTCCAGAAATATTGATATAATAAATTGCCTTATTTTCTAAGCCACTTTTAGCTGGGCATCCAGTTATTTCCAGTCAAAAGCTTCATAATAGGTATATCACTATAGATGTGCAACCAAGAGGAACACAATTTTATTTTTCTCTTTGTTTCTCTTCCAGAGAAACTCTGACTCCTTAATAGATTAACATCTCTACTCAGGGACTTTAGATAGGCCATGGAGTAAAAACAATACTGTCCCAACACTCTGCCTTCCATTGGCAGAAAATTATTTGACTTCGCTCATCTGGAATTTTGCTTTTGTGCTTTATAAGTAAGGTGAAGTAATCTGGTGCAAAAAGAACTGGCAATGACAGTCTTCAGATTAACCTTGCTTCAGATTAACCTGTCTTTGCTAGTAATTTGTTCCATTGATTAGTATGACCCATTAACCATTCTGTGCTTCCACTTCCTCAACTGGAAAAATAACCTCCACCATGGAAACTGTAAATTCTAAGAGAAATTTACTCCTCCACCCCTTACTTTAATGGTAAAGGAGCAGGAGTTCTGATAAGGTCTAAGACAAGGAACTGTAGTTTTAGACAGAGGTTACAAATATCTACTTCCATAAAGAATGCTGTTTGGGATCCCTCCTTAAATTCCTGTTTGTTGAAATCACGGTATCTTCACGCTGTTTTGGTTTGCTCTTTCCATGCCATTGGTAGAGTATGACAAGCCTGGCATTGTCTCCCATTTTAGATCATTCCCACCCACCCAGACAGGGACTAGGTGGCTTAGGAAAATTCTGTTGTGGGAAGTGAATTGAAAGGTTATTGTTATTTCCTCAATTCTTCTTGTTGCTAGAATAGATATTACTGTGTAAGGATGGAGTTAAGAGGACAAGAAGTCCACTGAGTCAACTTTAGTTGCACCTCAGACAAGAGAAAAAAAAAAAAAAAAAACTTGTTCTAAACTAGATCACAACATCTTGATGTATGTCTTTTTATTCTCTTGATAACTTCCTAAAACTTCCACATATATTCTTTAGGTCCTAGCAATCAGATCCTATCATCTGGGTTGTCCTGTGCAATCACTGAGCAGGTAAATTGGCACAAGTTTAAACTGTCATTTAAACTGAAGGGATATGATCTGAGCTCTCTCCTTGAATAGGACTCAACCTTTAGGATAACTTAGAGACTCTTGCCTAATCTTTAGAAATGCATAGCTCTTAAATATAAAGTGAGAAATGTATAAGGGCATCAACAAAGATAATTTAAAAAAATGTTAATGGACCACAACTGCCATGACCTCCACCAGACTGAGTCCAGTACAGCTAGATGGTGCCCGGCTACCACCACTGACTGCTCTGACAGGAATCACAACAGAGGGTGCCGGACACAGCTGGAGAAAATTGTAGAACAAAATTCTAACTCACAAAAAATGACCAGACTTGCTGGCCTGACAGAGACTGGAGAAACCCTGAGAGTATGGCCACCAGACACCCTTTTAGCTCAGTAATGAAGTCACACTTGAGGTTCACTGTTCAGCCAAAGATTAGATAACCCCATAAAACAAAATGAGACTAATGGAGCACAACAGTCCAGGGACAAGGACTAGAAGGCAGAAGGGGACAAGAATGTTGGTAGTAGAGAACCCAAGGTTGCGAAGGGATAGTGTTGACATGGGTTTGTTAACTATTTGTCATAAAACATGTGCACTGTTTAATGAGAAACTATTTGTTCTTTAAACCTTCATCTAAAATACAGTAAAAAAATAAAAATAAATTCAGTAAAAAAAATCTTAAACAAGAAAAAGATTGACATAGCTGTGGACAGAAATAGGCAGAAGTAGAAAGAGTAATTGAAAGTACACATTTTTTAGTAAGGACAAATGAGGGCTAATGACATGAATTGTGTGCCAAGAAATCTCACCTATTAGCTAATATTCCAATGAAAACTTGCTAGGATATCAAAGATACTGGTTTTTACATCTTTATTAGATCATGTTTGAGATGGCCAAATTTCTAAGAATTACTCATCTTTAATTTAGCAAGTAAGAATTTGTGTTCAAGGCATTCTATAGATATTGTTGTTGTTAGTTGCCATCAAGTGCATTCCAACTCATGGCAATCCCAAATGTGCAAAGTAGAACTACTCCATAGGGTTTTCAAGGCTGTGACCTTTCAGAAGCAGATTGCCAGGCTTGTCTTCAGAGATGCCTCTGGGTGAGTTAGATTTGTCGATCTTTCAGATAGTAGTAGCATGATTAGCTTTTTGCATACTCAGGATGACTCCCTATGAGCCCTAGGGTTACAAAGATGATTAGGTCATAGTATTTGTCTTCAATAAACTTAAAATCTAGGGAGAAAAAAGACCAATAATCAAATAAGTGAAATAAAATGTGGCACATCAGGCAAATACCTAGTATAAAGCCTGTTACATACTACTTCATATTTATTGAATGAACAAATAAATGAATTGATGCAATTATGTACATGGCAAATTGAATGACAGTTGTGTGAACAGATGAAGGTTTAGGAAAGGTTAATAGAGAAGTGGGTCGAGAAAAAATTGCAGGAGTTGATCATGTTGTGCAAAGGATAGAAAAATATAAACACAGAGAGTTGTAAACAAAGGCTCAGAGATGTATATTCTAGAACTGTATTTACATTTGGCAAAAAGTCTACCACAGAGGGTACCTAGAATTTTTAGGGAGTATTCTGGTAACTCTTTACCTTTCCAAGATGAGGAAAGCTATTTGTAGCCAGTTGCCCAAAGAAACTTCCTTAGCGACTGACATATTGGGAATTTGCCTAACTAGTTTGAGACAGCTATTTGTTCTTTCCTGAAGTCATGCCTTCTTGCATTCCAACACATTTATTGAGTGCATATTTCTATGAAAGTCTGGTCTATGAGGCTTTGCAACCCAAAATGTTGACTGGGGATCAGCAATATCAGCATCACCTAGGATTCTGTTAAAAATTCAGAATCTCAGTCCTCACCTACTGAATCAGAATCTGCATGTCAACAAAATTCCCAGGTGGTTCATATGAATATATCAAAAAGATATGAAGATGGCATCCCAATACAATAGAAAAGATAAGATATATTTGTAAACTATTACACTATAATACCGGTGTCCTGAGGGCATGTTGCATTATGTGTTATACAGACAATATTAAACAGCCTGGGATAGATTTTGAAATCAGATAGACCTTAATTAAAAATCCACTTCAGGTGCTTCTTTTCTGAGTGAAATTGAAAAAGTTATTTTTTTCTTTTCTCGGCCTCAGTTTCTGCATCTATATTGTTGATGTTTTTGGGTGCTGTTAAGTTGATTTTTGACTCATAGCAACACCAGGTGACAGAGTAGAATTGCCCCATATGGTTTTCTTGGCTGTAATCTTTACAGAAGCAGGTTGTCAGGTCTTTCTCCCATGGAGCTGCTGGGTGGGTTTGAACAGCCAACCTTTCAGTTAATGCGCAGCACTTACTCATTGCACCAGGGCTTCTTCCTTCACTTATAAAGGGTGTTAATGGTCAATTTACAGAGTTATTTAAGAATTAGAAAGGATACATATAAAAGCTTAACATAATACCTGGAGCAGAATAAGTTCTGATTAAATAACGATGATTAGGTGAAAATTTAAAAATCCATTGTTTGCAGGCAAATATGCTGATGTAGATAGATAAATTTTCATGGAGAAGGTGACATTTTATCTGCATCTTATAGATATAATTTTGATATGAGGAGTTAAGGATGCACAGGAAGGAGATATTTAAACCGTAGTCATGATTTTCAACTATGTGAGCTGTATTTCTTACCCACATAAATACTGCTTGAGATCCAAGGACTTTCTAGCCTATAACAGAACACCCATCATGCAATTTAGATCTGATCATCAATTTAGACCAATTGTCCATCCGCAAATTCAATAATATAACATAAACTGGATAAGTTGTTTGAATGCATTTCTAATTTTATTGTTTCAAAAATATCTTTAAAACTAAGTCCTTGTCAAAATGAACAACCTGCCTCTTACAGTCTGTTTAT
The DNA here is from genome assembly GCA_030035585.1 of Dugong dugon. Taxonomy (NCBI): domain Eukaryota; kingdom Metazoa; phylum Chordata; class Mammalia; order Sirenia; family Dugongidae; genus Dugong; species Dugong dugon. Next base: position 46,406,305 of record CM057480.1, on the reverse strand, counting down.
TTTGTTTAGAATTAAAATTAAATGGCTTGGTCTTTTTACTGTTAGTAGCACAAGGAAGCTTTATAAAAATCATAAAATTCAATCATGAGTATTCACAGGGAATGAACAAATATAAATCATGCACCTTAGAATTTGTTGCAATTTGATGACTTAAGGATTTTTCTTAGTAAAATATAGACTTCAATATATTATGCACTGTTTGATAGTGGAAATTGCAACAGACTGAAATCATTTCATCAAACTTGCCTTGATTATCACAGCCAGCATAAGAGATAATAACCTGCCTTCTTCAGTACGCATTGGAAGGAATTTGCAGCTCTCTCACTTCAAGGCCTGAGAAAGAGAAAGTGTCTAAATTCAGCTAATGAGACAATAGCTGATCTTAACCACTTAGTTACCCCATTGCAAGTTTGGCTGTATTTCTAGTTAAAAGCACAATGGTTAATGCTTGTTGTAGTTGTTAGCTGCCGTGGAGTCGGCCCTGAGTTGTGCTTACTCCATGCACTATTGAAAAAAACACTTCCCCTTTGTGATCCATAGGGTTTTCATTAGCTGATCTTTAGAAGTAGATCACCAGATCTTTCTTCCTTGTCCCTCCAAGTCTGGAAGCTCTGCTGAAACATGTTCAGCATCATAGCAACACACAAGCCTCCACTGACAGACGGGTAGTGGATACACATGCGGTGCACTGGCCAGGAAACGAACCTGGGTCTTGTGCATAAAGGGAAAAATTCTATTACTGAACCACACTCACTGTAGAATTTTCCAATAAGAGAACTCAGCGAGAGACTTCTACCAATGGAGACATGTAAATATTGTTATTTACCGTTCCAAACCTTTCCCTCTTCTCCTAAAGCCCTGCCCAACTAAAATAACAGTGTTTTCAGAGAGCAATCAAAAGTAGGAATGTGACCAGGCACTGGTGCAGAAAACAGAATTTAGGACTTCCTCACAAAATACTCCTGTGCCTCCAGGGCTTGTGCATTTCCATTGGGCTTGCGTTCTGCTTTTTAACAACACACTGTTTATCTTTTCTTTATTTCTTAATTTACTCTTTTGAGAACTTGCAAGAGACGATGTTAAAGATTTCCATCTGCCTTCCACCTGGGTACTCAAGAGAGGAGAATCTTTGCTACAGGCAAGAAACAGATGTGCAGTTTGAGTTACAGTAATCTTTTGGATTGGGGTTTGACAAGCTACATAAAGCAGGATTTACACAGTGTATCCTGTGGGCTACTGTCAGACTCAAGTTACCCTGGAGGTGCAATGTCTAAAGCACTCAGCTGCTAACTGAAAGGTCGGTGGTTCAAAGCCACCAGCCACTCCATGGAAGAAAAGACCTGACGATCTGCTTTCATAAAGATTACAGCCTAGGAAACCCTATGGGGCAGTTCTACTCTGGAGTCACTATGATTTGAAATTGACTCGATGGCACCCAACAGCAACAACTGTTGAACTCACAATATTACCAAGTTTTCTATAAACAGTTCTGCAATTTGGAAAAAAACAAAACAATGAAATGACTTTTCTCAAAATATTTCAAAAATTTATATGTATAATTCAGATTTATAAACTTACCAATTACTGAAATCTTAAAAGTTGCACCCATTCAGATTAAGGACTATTTTGAACTGTAACTTTCAATTAACAGATTGCTCCTTGTCTCAGCCAAAGTATTTTCCCTTCTTTTGAGTGTTACTGTTTACATTTGATAAATTAACCTTCTCATTGTTTTTGTTAGTTTTTATCTTAAATTGTAACAAGAGGTTCAGGAGCTCAAATATGATGCATTAAAGAAGAAAAGCAATGATAAAACCAGAATAAAAGTTCACAACTCATATTAATGCAAAAAGAAAACATGAATCTGTGTATTCTCAGAAAAAAGAATTAGAAACTGGGGTGATATTCTATAGACATATAAAACAGAAAGCAAATGAGACATATAGCATAGATAGCTGAAAATTATTGGAAAGGCATTATTTTTCTCCTAGTCCCCACTATCTTCTCTGTTATTTATTTATTTTTACCAAAATGTCTTGAAACCATGGATTATTTTCCTGACAGTTTCAAATAAAGCATAGGAATCTCTCTGGTGTGTCAATGGATTTTCCTGAACAAGAACAGAGTAATGATGTTCAAGATAACTTTGATAAACATAGTCACTAATAGTGGAGAAAATACCAAATATATGAAGGCATCATTAGAAATTGTTTTCCTTAAAACAAAAATTAGACAATTGCTTGCAGAGATGCTTAAGAAACAGTCAACAATGTTGAAAAGTATACTTGTAGAAAAAGAAAACAAGCTATTGCCAACATCCCTTATCAACTGAACATTGCATATTAAGTGTGGTTAGTGGGATATATAAGTAATATCATGTATGTGGGCTTGTAGACATTTAAACTTATAGTTAGCTAAGACTGAACAGTGTATGAATCTGTTCTTGGCACATATGGTAAGTATATACTTATTTGCAAGCTTTGATGTAGACGTGTGCAGCTTTACTGAAATCAAGGCTGATGAAGCAACGATGCAAGAAAGGATGCTGTGACATGAATAAAAGGTGTGCGTCTGTGTGCCTGTGAACCCACTGCTTTATTCACAGAAAACAAAATATAACAAGATGCTGTCTAATCTTGGTTCTGTGTTAAAGAAAATAGTGCACATTGTAAATGGGGTCAAATCACAGCCATAGAGTGGTCATTGTCTTTAGAGTACTCTTTGGAGAAATTGTCGGTGAGGAAAGACTGTTTTTCTGCTTGGAAGTAAGCCAAAAGCAAATTCGCAAGGTGCTCCAATAAGCCTTGTCAACGAGGAATGAGATAAAAATGACTTAATGACACTAATAATGCCAGTAAATACCACTTTATGATTTCTAGCACATTGCTCAAATGGCATTTTTCAGGAACATAATTGATTTCTTGTAGAGTCTTAATCTATGATTTCTTATTTATAGGCTGAAATGTGATTTTAATGTAGTAATCTGGGCTTAATAGGCAGACAAAAACTTGATACATGTGGCTTGATTGTTGAGTATTTTATTGTTTTCCAGATCCTGATAGTTGTTTTTTTCATTCATCTACAAACCATACCTGAGTATTGATACGGACTATGACAAAGTTCTTTCTAGGGCTAAAAGCAACAAATAGATGTATTAAGAATTTTTTCATCCCTATCTACCATTTTATATTTGAACCATTTAAACTTCCTAATTTCTGAATATAAAATGCCTGTCAATTCAGATTATGATGGAGTCCATGAAAAGAGTTTTAAGTTAGAGTAATTTTATGCATGTGTGATTTCATGTTTGATCCTAATAGAGAGTACTATCAGATGTAGACCTCAAATAGTTGTTGACATTCCAGATCACCAGTAATTCTGAGTTAGGGCAGTCTAATTTAGCAAGAATAAAGAAATAGAGTTTGGCAAAATGGCAATCTAGACAGAAGCACCACGCCATCCCTCCACAGCAAAGATCTAAAAAACTAAGCCGAACAGAGAATACAACAATCCTGAAACCCTAAAACATCAAACGAAGAGATAAAGAACTCAGCCAAACACCAAATGGAATGAGAAAACTGACAGAGAGTGGAGAGCGAGGAGAGATTCATGCAGAGGTCCCCTACCAGCTAACGCAGCACGGATCCACCATCTTGGACTCCTATCGGAGACCAGCAAACAGGGGAATGAGAAAGAAGCCTCACGGAGCATCCAGCAGGAGACAAAAGAACCGGTAATTTACAGAGTGTGCTTTCCCACCCCCCAACCCTCTTTGCCCCGGCTTGGCCTCCTCTGCTTCCCGCGGCCACGGTCTCTTGACCAGAGAGTGCCAGCTGCTTGCATTCCACACATCCAAGTGGGCGGCTTTCTGGGTGCCATTTGTTGGCTGCTGGTGTTGCTTTTCTCTGCTTCTTTTGATTTCTTCCTTGTCTCTTGCCATCTCCCCCTCCTTTCACTTGAGTGCCTCGCTCTGTGCGCCATCTTTGCTTCTTCCTGAGGGGCTGCAGAGTGCCGGCAATTTGTGATATACACTTTCCCACTCTGTACCCTTCTTCACCCATACTCGGCCCCCTCCACTTCCCCCAGGCACAGTCTGTTGTCCAGAAACACCAGCCCGCACTAGCTGGCTCTCTGAGCGCCATTTGTTCGCTGCTAGTGTTGCTTTTTTTTTCTGCTTCTTTTGATTTCTCACTTGCCTCTCGCCACCTCCCCCTCCTTTAACTCGAGTGCCTGGCTCCGTGAGCCATTTTTGCTTCTTCCTGAGGGGCTGGAGAGTGCCGGCAATTTGTGATATAGGTTTTCCAACTCTCTACCCTTCTTCATCCACAATCGGCCTCCTCTACTTCCCCCGGACACAGTATCTTGTCCAGAAACACCAGCCCACACTAGCTGGCTCTCTGAGTGCCATTTGTTGGCTGCTGGTGTTGCTTTTCTCTGCTTCTTTTTTCTTCCTTGTCTCTTGCCATCTCCCCCTCCTTTCACTTGAGGGCCTCTCTCCGTGTGCCATCTTTGCTTCTTCCTGGGGGGCCACGGAGCTCCATTCCAGTGTGGAGCTGCTTCCTGGTCTCGGCTACTGCACTGGTGGGGTCCCAGGGCTTTTGTTTGTTTGTTTGTTTTGAATTGTTTGTTTGTTTTCTTTTCTTTTTCTTGAGTTGGGAGACCTTTCTAGCCAGGCAGAGCTCGGTGGCAAGGAACTCCCCTTCACCTTCCAAAGATGTGAAAAGGGATCCCTGAAGGCATTTCTTTCATTGTTGGGTTTTTTTTTTTTTCTGTTTTTTGAGGGGGCCTTTCTTGTTCTTTTTTTTTCTTTTTAATTTGTTTTGTTTTCTTTTCCCTCTTTTTCCCTTTTTGTCTTTCTTCATTTCTCAGTTTCTTGTTCCTCTATATCATCCTTCTCTTTCTGATCCCTGAATACCAGACATTGTATACCTCTACGCCTTCTAGCCAGGCTGTATTGCAACACCTGAGAAAGAGATCCCCAGACTTCAGAGCTACGTCGGTGGGATCCCTGAGAACTTTACGGTTCTTTAACCTTTCTGATTTTTAATTATTCATTCTTTTCTTTAATTCTTCTTCCCCTTTCTGTTTTTCTCCACTTCATAGTCTCTCATTTCTCCATTCCAACGGCAAGCTCCCCTAGCATTCTTTTTTGTTTGTATGTTTTTGGCTCCTGCTCCTGTCTCCTCTCTCCCATATCCATCTTAGCTCCACACATAACAATCTCCCCGCTACATCCTGCCTACCTGCACTGTGCACTTGACATCACACCACCAAGCAGCACAGGCACGGCCTACTAGAACCTTCCCTGCACTGATTATCAACCTGCTCTGGTGGCTGCAGTAAGTGCCACAAAAAATCCGTCACAGTAACTCCTCTTCAGCTAGACATGCCCTGCTGTACCTTATCCGAGTGACTGACCTGCCAGTTGGAGAAGGAGGTGAAAAGTATTGAGCGCACAGACAAGCAAACAACAAAGAACACACAGTCTGCCTGTTCAGACATAGTCAAACTTTTTTTTTTAAAGGGAAGAAACAAACAAATCTACAATCAATAAACGAGAGAAATAACTACTGAATGCCCTGAAAACAGCAGACAAAATCAAAACATTTACAAAAACAGGACAAGATGGTTCCAGTAGGCATCCAAAATAAAACACCAGATGATTCTCCTGTGGAAGAAAACACACTAGAACTACCTGATAGGGAATGAAAATCTCTAATATTTGGAATTCTCCAAGAACTGAGGCAAAAAGCTGACAAACATGAGGAAAAAATAGACAAATTCATGGAAAATACAGACAAAAAATTGGAATAATTCAAGAAGATGATGCAGGAAAAAAATGCCAAAAGAAATTCACAACTAGAAATTATACAAACACAACAATTAGCTATCCAAAACATAAACAACAAGATTTCAGAAATGGATGATGTAATAGAAGGGCTGATAAGCAGATTTGAAACCGTGGAAGACAGGATCAGTGGAATTGAAGATAAACACTTGGATACAACTCTGTTTGATGAAAACTCAGAGAAAAGAACAAAGAAAAATGAAGAGACCCTGAGTGTTATGCAGGACAAAATTAAAAGCAAAAATTTATGAGTGATTGGCATTCCAGAACAGGGGGAGAAAACAGAAAACACAGAAAGGATCATTGAGGAACTGCTGACAGAAAAGTTTCCCAATATCATGAAAGATGAAAAGCTGGCCATCCAAGAAGCTCAACGAACCCCATATAGAATAGACCCCAAAAGAAAATCACCAAGGCATATCATATTCACACTCACCAAAACCAAAGACAAACAAAGAATCCTGAGAGCAGCTCATGAAAAACAAGAGGTCACATACAGAGGAGAAACAATAAGACTAAACTCAGATTATTTGGCAGAAACCATGCAGGCAAGAAGGCAATGGGATGACATATATAAAATCATGAAACAAAAAAATTGTCACCAAGAATAATATATCCTGCAAAACTCTTGTTCAAATTTGATGGTGAAATTAGATCATTTCCAGAAAAAAAGAAATTAAGGGAATATGTAAAAGTCAAACCAAACTTACAAGAATTATTAAAGGGAGTTTTTCAATTGAGGACAAACAGCTTCAGCCCTCAGGCAGAACCTAGGATGCAGGATCGTACGAGCCAGATACCAATCTAAGAAATGAACTCTCGAGGACTAAACAAAACCAAAAGAAAGCCAACAGGGAATCAGAGAAGTCAATCGATGGATGACAACAACATCAAAACAATGAAAGAGGGAATAAATGGCATAGGTATAGAACATTCTAACGGAGACAAAGGCAAGGCAATACCAAGTAATCGTAGACTGCTTCAAACTTAGAAAGATAAGGGTAAAACTCATGGTAACCACAAAGAAATATAAGAAACCAACTCATAAAAATAAAGATGAAAAAAGTAAAGTCTCAGCAAAAACAAAACTTACAGAAACAAACGAAATGAAAAAAATCCACAAACAAAACTAACTCAGCACAAGAGAGTAAGAAGAGCAAAGAAAACTTCAGCACCACAAAAAAAAGCACTACAAAATGACAGCAACAAACTCACTTCTATCGATAATTGCACTAAACATAAATGGACTCAATACACCCATAAAGAAACAGAGAGTGACAGAACGGATGAGAAAACAGGATCCATCAGCATGCTGTCAACAAGAAACACACCTTAGAAACAAAGATGTGAATTTATTAAAAGTCAAAGGTTGGAAAAAAATATATCAAGCAAGCAACTACTAAAAAAGAGCAGGAGTCGCAATTCTAATCTCAGATAAAATAGACTTTAAAACCAAATCTACCATAAAAGACAAAGAAGGAAACTGTATAATGATAAAGGGGATGATCCATCATGAAGACATAACCATAATAAACATCTACGCACCCAATGACAGGGCTTCAAATACATAAAACAAACTCTAACAACACTGAAAAGAAAAACTGACAGTTCCACAATAATAGTTAGAGACTTCAACACACCACTCTCAGTAAAGGACAGAACAACTGAGAAGAGACTCAGCAAAGATACAGAAGACCTAAAGGGTACAATCAGCCAACTTGACCTCATAGACATATAGAGGATAATCCATCCAACCGCTGCAAAGTACACATTCTTTTCCAATGCACATGAAACGTTCTCCAGAATACACCACATCTTAGGCCATAGAGTAATCCTCAACAAGATCAAAAACATGGAGATAATTCAAAGTATCCTCTCTGACGAAAATGCCATCAAAGTAGAAATTAACAATAGAAATAGCAAGGAAAAAAATCAACTACATGGAAACTGAATAATACCCTGCTTACACATCACTGGGAAATAGAATAAATCAGAGATGGAATTAAAAAATTCCTAGAATCATATGAGAATGAAAACGTATCATACCAAAACCTTTGGGACACAGCAAAGGCAGTCCTCAGAGGACAATTTATGGCAATGGATGCACATATCAAAAAAGAAGAACGGGACAAAATCAAAACATTAACTACAGAACAGAAACAAATAGTAAAAGAACAGCAAAAAAAGCCCACAGCAACTGGAAGAAAGGAAATAGTAAAGATCATAGCAGAAATAAATGAAATAGAGAACAGAAAAACAATAGAAAGAATCAACAAAACCAAAAGTTGGTTCTTTGAAAGAATCAACGAAATCGACAAACCACTGGACAGACTGACAAAAGAAAAACAGGAGAGGACACAAATAACCCAAATAAGAAATGAAATGGGGGGACATTACAACAGACCCAACTGGAATAAAAAGGATTATAACAGGATATTATGAAAAATTATACTCCAACAAATTGGAAAACCTAGAGGAAATGGATAAATTTCTAGAAACATACGGCCTACCCAAACTACAACCAAGTGATGTTGAAACTCTGAACAGACCCATAAGAAGAGAAGAGATTGAAAAGGTAATAAAAAAACTCCCAACAAAAAAACGCCCTGGCCCAGATGGCTTCACTGGAGAATTCTACAAAACATTTACAGAAGAGCTCGTACCAGTTCTACTCAAGCTATTTCAGAGCATAGAAGAGGAAGCAACACTTCCAAATTCATTCTATGAAGCCAGCATAACACTGATATCAAAATCAGGCAAAGACATCACAAAAAAAAAAAGAAAATTACAGACCAATATCTCTCATGAATATAGATGCAAAAATTCTCAACAAAATTCTAGCCAATAGAATTCAGTATCATATCAAAAAATCATACACCACGACCAAGTAAGATTCATACCACTTATGCAAGGATGGTTCAACATTAGAAAATCAATCAATGTTATCCACCACATAAATAAAAGGAAAGAAAAGAATCACGTGATCATCTCAATTGACGCAGACAAGACATTTGACAAAGTCAAACACCCATTCCTGATAAAAACTCTCAATCAAATAGGTATAGAAGGGAAATTTCTCACCATAATAAAGGGCATCTATGCAAAACCAATGGCCAACATCATTGTTAATGGAGATAGGCTGAAAATATTCCCCCTGACAACAGGAAGAAGACAAGGATGCCCTTTATCACCACTCCTATTTAACATTGTGCTGGAAGTTCTAGCTAGAGCATGAGGCAAGAGAAATAAATAAAGGGCATCCAAATTGGTAATGAAGAAATTAAACTGTCCCTATTTGCACTTGATATGATACTGTACATAGAAAACCCTAAAGACTCCACGAGAAATCTACTGGAACTAATAGAAAGATTCAGCAGAGTAGCAGGATACAAGAGAAACATTAAAAAAATCGGTTGGATTCCTATACACCAGTAAGGAGAATGATGAAAAGGAAATCAGGAAATCAACACCATTTTCAATAGCCCCTAAAAAGATAAAATACTTAGAAAAAAATTTGACCAGGGATGTAAAAGACCTATACAAAGAAAACTACAAAACACTACTGCCTGAAACCCAAAGGGATCTACATAAATGGAAAAACATACCATGCTCATGGATAGGCAGACTTAAAATTGGGAAAATGTCAAATCTACCCAAAGCAATTTACAAATACAAAGCAATCCAAATCAAAATACCAACAACATTCTTCAAAGAGATGGAAAAACTAATCATTAACTTTATATGGAAAGGGAAGAAGCCCCGAATAAGTAAAGCACCACTGAAGAAGAATAAAGTTGGAGGACTCACACTACCTGACTTCAGAACCTACTATATAGCTACAGTAGTCAAAACAACCTGGTACTGGTACAACAACAGATACGTTGACCAATGGAACAGAATTGAGAACCCAGATGTAAATCAATCCACCTACGGTCACCTGATCTTCGACAAGGGCCCAAAGTCCATCAAATGGGGAAAAGACAGTCTTTTTAACAAATGGTGCTGACAAAACTGGGTATGCATCTGCAAAAAATGAAATAGGACCCATACCTCACACCGGATACAAAAACTACTTCAAAATGGATCAAAGACCTGAATATAAAGCTTAAAACTATAAAGTTCATAGAAGAAAAAATAGGACCAACACTTCAGGTCTAAATACATGGCATTAACAGGATACAAACCATAACCATCAACACACAAACCCCAACAGATAAGCTTGATAACTGGGATCTTCTAAAAATCAAACACCTATGCTCTTCAAAAGACTTCACCAAAAGAGTCAAAAGAGAACCTACAGACTGGGGAAAAATTTTTGGACAGTACAAGTCAGACAAAGGTCTAATCGCCATAATCTACAAGAAAATCCAACACCTCTACAACAAAAAGACAAATAATCCTATTAAAAAACGGGCAAAGGAAATGAACAGACACTTCACCAAAGAAGACATTCAAATGGCCAACAGACACATGAGGAAATGCTTGCGATCACTAGCCATTATAGAAATGCAAATTAAAACCACATGAGATACCATCTCACTCCGTCATTACTGGCACGAATCAAAAACACTGGAAATAACAAATGTTCGAGGGGCTGAGGGGAGATGGGAACTCTTATGCACTGCTAGTGGGAATGCAAAATGATACAACCATTTTGGAAAACGATATGGTGCTTCCTCAGAAAGCTAGAAATAGACATACCATACGATCCAGCAATCCCACTACTAGGAATATATCCTACCGAAATAAGAGTCGTCACTCGAAGAGACATATGCACACCTATGTTCATGGTAGCATTGTTCACAATTGCAAAACGATGGAAACAACGTAGATGCCCATCAATAGATGAATGGATACAAAAACTATGGTACATACACACAATGGAGTACTATGCAATGAGAAAGAACAACCATGAATCTCTGAAGCATCTCATGACATGGATGAAACTGGAGGGCATTATGCTGAGTGAAATAAGTCAATCACAAAAGGACAAATATTGTATGAGACCTCTATTGTAAAAACCCATGAAAAAGTTCCCACATAAAATTTAACAATCTTTGTTGGTTACCAGGGATGGGAGTAGTGGTGGGAAAATACTAAATAGGCAATAGATAAGTGGTGTCTTGGGTGAAGGGTGAGACAGTACACAATACAGGGGAAAGTAGCCCAACCTGTACAAGGAAAGGTCATGGAAGCCCCATAGACACATCCAAACTCCCTGAGGGACTGAATTGCTGGGCGCAGGGCTGTGGGGACCACGGTCTTGGGGTAAATCTAGCTCAATTGGCATGACACAGCTTATAAAGACAGTGCTGTACATTCTACCTTGGTAATTAGTGTCTGGGGTCTTAAAATCCTGTGAGCGGCCATCTAAGATACTCCACTGGTCTCATCCCTTCAGTAGCAGGGGAGAATGAAGAGAACAGGATACAAGGAAAAGATTAGTCTGAAGGACTAATGGACCACTGCTACCAAGGCCTCTACCGGACTGAGTCCAGTACAGCTAGATGGTGCCCGGCTACCACCATTGACTGCTCTGACCAGGATCACAAAAGAGGATTCTGGACAGAACTGGAAAATGATGTAGAGCATAATTCTAGTTCACAAAGAATAGAGTAGATTTACTGGCCTAAAGGAGACTGGAGAAACCTCCAGAGTATGGACCCCAGACACCCTTTTAGCTCAGTGATGAAGCTCCCTCCGAGGTTCACTGTTCAGCCTGGGAGTGGACAGCCCAGTAAAACTAAATGAGACTAACGAGGTAGGGAAGTCCAGTGACAAGGGCCGGAAGGCAAAAGAGGACAAGGAAGCTGGTGATAGGGAACCCAAGGTTGAGTAAGGATATTGTTGATGTGTTGTGAGATTGTTAACCATTGTCATAGGGCAACATTTGTAGTAACTGTTAAATGAGAAACTATTTTGTTCTGTAAGCCTTCATCTTAAGTGAGAATAACAGCACAATTGGAAGAGTGTAGTCAATGTCACTGAACTGTGTATGTAGAAATTTTTGAAACGGTGTATGTTTGGCTATGTGTATTTTCACCAAAAAAAATAAGGTTGAGAATTTAGAGGGTTAATATGTTGTGAGGTTGTTAACGAATGTCATAAAACAGCATGTGTACTACTGTTTCATGAGAAACTATTTGTTCTGTAAGCCTTCACCTGAAGTACAATAAAATATAAAAATAAATAAATAAAAAGAATAAAGAATAATATAAGAACCTAGCAGAATCGTGATCAGACTACCTGTTATGAGTTCAGATAAAGGGAATTTTAGGAAGATTGGAAACTATATCGACTAAGAGAGGAAAATGATTATTACTATATTACACAATTATATATTAAATTGTGATGAAATATGCATTATTAATTTTATATGTTGTGAATTGGTGAATAACGTATTTTTGTTGACCATTCCTATTAAATGTTCTGTCCAAGCTAGAAAATTGGGAGATACTGCCATAAATATAAACCTAAGTAGTTGCTTAGACTTTCGATCTCTCAGTCAATTTGTGGCTCCCAGACTATCCTTAGTGTTATCTTGTATTCTTTATAATATATCACATACACAGCTGTTGAAACATAGGTAAGCAGTGTGTGAATGTGTGGGGAGTGGGGAAGGGTATGTTTTGATATCCTGCATCATTCAGAGTTCATGTACTTACTGTAAGTAGAGAGGTTATTTTGTAGATATTGACCCTTTCAAGATTGTACATGGGCTTATAAATACAGTATTTTTATGCAAATAACAATCACCTTCTGTGTTTATTTGTCAACTCCTCCCTCAGGAAGTATTTTCCTAAGTGCAGGCTATTCTAATTATTTTTTACTTGCTACTGTAAAAAAACAAAACAAAACAAAATTAGCATAGTGTGTTTACAAAACTACCTTCTGGTGGGAGAATATTACTGGCAAACAAATATAGAAGGTGCATGTTATTTGATATTGTATTATTTGTAGAGCCTGATATTCTTTATCAAATGTATATGCCTGAATACATTTTTAAGCTGTCTCTTCTAGTCTTTACCTGCACATTTCTAAAAAGAAAACCTGTTTATACTAGTTTTTTTGAGTTGTTATTAAATTTATTCTCTTCCTGTCCTTATATCATACACATCTCCATTCTGCCTCTTCTCATAACTCAACGTTTAGTTATGCAGTATTGAGTGTGTGAATGGAAGAAACGATGAAGTAAAAGAGCTAAACAAAAGTTTTCAAAGGGTGGCTCCAGAAGGCAAAGAAAGTATTATAATGAAATGTGCAGAGACCTGGAGTTAGAAAATGAAAAGGAAAGAACACACTGGGTATTTCTGAAGCTAAAAGATCTGAAAAAAACAAAAATGAAGCCTCGGGTTACAGTACTGAAAGATCCTATGGACAGAACAGAATATTGAACAATGCAGGAAGCTTCAAAACAAAATGGAAGGGAGGCGGGGCCAAGATAGCAGAGTAGTCAGATATTACCGGTGGTTCCTCTAACACAACAGAACAGGAAAAAAGGTGATTGATCATATATGACAATCTAGGACCCCTGAATATCAAAGGCAAAGTTGAGGAATCGCACTGAGTGGCAGGGGAGGGAGAGATGGTTCGGAAGCAGCGAGGAGTTGCCAGACCTGACCTGGCGGTAGACAGAGCCCTTCAGGCCGGATTAGCTAATGATGCACAGTGAGGCAAACAGTGGTACTTGGGAGGTGTTTTCCACATCAGGAGAGACCCAGTGGCAGACAGTCCACTTGGCCAACCAGAACGAGTGAGAAGTAGCACTCGATTGCCAAAAAGGTAAGTACTTGAGTCAAGCCTACTACACAGATCAAAGACATCCCTCCTTTGGGAAAAACTTCACTCCTATTTCACTCCTCCCTACTCTGCACTGGATCCAGGACAGCTTCAACGAACTTTGAGTCCCCTGGGACAGAAGTAGGAACTGTCATGAGCCCTGAGCCATTGCCCCAGCCTTGGAGAGGGAACAAATTAACAAACAGGAGAAGAAATAATCTGCCGGCTCCCCTAAGCCAGGAACTCAGGGCATGCACAGCATTTGCCTAGGCAAAGGCATAAAGGGTCCCTGGACTTTGAGCGCCTTTCTCCCAGCATAGATTTGTGTGAGCACATTTTAACAACCTAGTCCCTCATTACTACAGTAGAACAAGGAATACACCTGAAGTATAACTTCAACCGTTTCAGCTGTGAAGTGGCTGGTTCTTGACATTTGACACTGCTCAGTCCATTAAGGAGGGTCTTCACCTACCCACATAAGGAGCCTGAGGACTGGTGGCTCCACCCATGCCACCTAGCAATCTGCTAGAGGGCCCAAGAGTAAGTGGAACTCCCAGTCCTTACATCCAACAGCACTGGGTGCTCATAGTCTGGCTGCAAAACCCACCCACCTACGCACTCTAGGGAACAGGAATATGCTTTCCTCCCGAACACTCAGGGGAGGCTGTTGGCCCCCTGCCTTGCACAGTCTGCGACTCCCTGCTTCCATCATATGCCTGTGCCTACACAAATCACCCATGCCTGTCTAGGACTGTAGGTGAGAGCCTGCACCACACACTTGGTGGCCAACTACCAGGACACCTGAGCTGAATCCATACAGGAGGACTGGGCGGACTCCTGGCATCACATAGTTAGTGGAAGGTGTGGCCACCTGGTGGCAGGACGGTGGAGCTTCAGGGGCCCCAGTGATTGGGCTACATCACACAAGTAGCCTATTTGGGCATATCAAAACAAAACAAGAAACTAGGACACTGTAAACAAACATAATATAAATAAATATAATAACTTATTGATGGCTCAAAGACAAATGTCAATAACAAGTCACATAAAAAGGCAGACCAAGATAGCTTCAGCAAGCTCCCAAAATAATCAATAAATTTTCTGAAGGAGGAGAATTTCTTGGAATTACTGGAGGCAGAACAAAAGATTAATATACAGAACTCTTCAAGACATCAGGAGAGAAATGAGGAAAAAAAAAAAAAAAAAGACCAAGCGATAGAGGAACTTCAGAAGATTAGAGAAAAGCATAATGACAAATTTAACAGGCTGCAAGAATCCATAGAGAGACAACAATCAGAAATCCAAAACATGAACCATAAAATTTCAGAAATAGACAGCTCAATAGAAAGTCATAGGAGCAGAATTGAGGCAATGGAAGTCAGAATTAGTGCTGCTGAAGACAAATCACTTGACACCAACTTATTTAAGGAAAAATCAGATAAAAGAATTTTAAAAAATGAAGGAACCATAAGAATTATGTGGAACTCTATGAAGAGGAATAATCTATGAGTGATTGGAGTACCAGAACAGGGGGGATAATATACAATACAGAGAGAATTGTTGAAGATTTGTTGGCAGAAAACTTCCCTGATATCATGAAAGATGAGAAGATATATATCCAAGATTCTCATCAAACCCTACATAAGGTAGATCCCAAAACAAAGTCACCAAGACATATTACAATCAAACTTGCCAAATCTAAAGATAAAAAGAGAATTTTAAGAGTGGCTAGGGATAAACAAAAAGTCATCTACAAAGGAGAGTCAATAAGAGGAAGCTCAGACTACTCAGCAGAAACCATGCAGGCAAGAAGGCAATGAGATTACATACATAAGGCCTTGAAGGAAAAAAATTGCTAGCCAAGAATTATATATCCAGCAAAACTTTCTCTCAAATATGATGGTGAAATTAGGGCATTTCCAGACAAACAGAAGTTTGGGGAGTTCATAAAAACCAAACCAAAATTTCTGGTTAGAAAATTAATAACATTAGATAACTACCCAAGACTAGAACACAGGACAGAGCAACCAGAGATCAACCCATATAGGGAAGTCATAAAATTAAATCAAAGCTAAAACACTGAAAATAGGGAAACATAGACGTCAGTATGTAAAAGATGACAACATTAAAACAAACAAAAAAGGACTAAAAATATAGTCATAGATCTTTCATATGGAGAGGAAGTCGAGGTGATATAAAGATACAAAAGACTAGTATAAACTTAGAAAAATAGGGGTAAACATTAAGGTAACCACAAAGAAAATCAATAATCCTACACATCAGAATAAAAAAAACAAGAAAAATGTAAAGACTCAGCAAATACAAAATCAATATCAATGAAAAAGATGAAAAAATGCATAAAGAAAAATGACTCAGCACAGAAAATTTAGAGGAACAAAGAAACTGTCAACAACACACAAAAAAAGACATCAAAATGACAGCAGTAAACTCATACCTATCAATAATTACGCTGAATGTAAATGGACTAAATGTACCAATAGAGACGGAGAGTGGCAGATTGGATAAAATAGCATGATCCATCTATATGCTGCCTACAAGAAACACACCTTAGACTTAAACACACAAACAGGCTAAAACTCAAAAGATGGAAAAAAATATATCAAGGGAACAACACTGAAAAAAAGAGTAAGGAAGGCAATATTAATCTCTGAAAAATAGAATTTAAAGTAAAATTCACTGCACAGGATAAGGAAGGACACGATACAAAGATTATAGGGTCAATATACCAGGAGGACAGACTATAATAAATATTTATGCACCCAACAACAGGGTTCCAAAATACATAAAACAAACCCTAACAGCATTGAAAAGAGAGATACACGGCTCCACAATAATAGTAGGAGAATTCAACTCACCACTTTTGGTGAAGGACAGAACATCCAGAAAGAAGCTCAGTAAGGAAATGGAAGATCTAAATGCTACGATCAACTGACTTGATCTCACGGAAATATACTGGACACTCCATCCAACAGCAGCCAAGTATACTTTCTTTCCCAATGCACAAGGAACATTCTCTCGAAGACCCCACATATTAAGCCATAAAGCAAGCCTTAACAAAATCCAAAGCATTGAAACATTACAAAGCATCTTTTCTGACCATGAAGCCATCAGAGTAGAAATCAGTAACAGAAATAGCAAGGAAAAAAATCAAACACATGGAAACTGAACAGCACCTTGTTCCAAAACTAATGGCCTGTAGAAGAAATTAAGGATTGAATAAAGAAATTCATAGAATCAAACGAGAATGAAAACACATCCTTCCAGAACTTTTGGGACACTGCAAAAGCAGTGCTCAGAGGTCAGTTTATAGCAATAAATGCACACATCCAAAAAGAGGAAAGGACTAAAATAAAAACATTAACCCTACAAATGGAACAAGTAGAAAGAGAGTAGCAAAAGAAGCCCTCAGGGATCAGAAGAAAGGAAATAATAAGAATTAGAACAGAATTAAATGAAATAGAGAATAGAAAAACGAGAAAGTCAACAAGAACAAAAGCTGATTCTTTGAAAAGATGTACAAAATTGATAAACCATCGGCCAAACTGACAAAATATAAAACAGGAGAGGAAGCAAATAAAATATATAAGAAATGAAATGGGTGATATCAATAGAGACACAACTGAAATTAAAAGAATCATAACAGAATACTATGAAAAATTGTACTCTAACAAATTTGTAAACCTAGAGGAAATGGACAAATTTCTAGGAAGTCACTACCTAACTAAATTAACACAAAGAGAGGTAGAACAACTAAATAAACCTATAAGAAATGAAGAGATTGAAAAGGTAATTTTAAAACTCACAAGAAAAAAAGCCATGGCCCGGACAGTTTCACTGGAGAATTCTACCAAACTTTCAGAGAGAAGTTAACACCAGTACTCCTAAAGGTATTTCAGAGCATAGAAAAGTATGGAATACTCCGAAACTCATTCTATGAAGCCAGCATAACCCTGATACCAAAACCAGGTAAGGACACCACAAACAAAGAAAATTACAGACCAAAATCCCTCAAGAACATTGACACAAAAATCCTCAACAAAATTCTAGTCAATAGAATTCAGCAACATATCAAAAAAATAACTCACAGTGATCAAGTGGGATTTATACCAGATATGCAGGGATGGTTCAACATTAGAAAAACAATCAATATAATCCATCATATTAAGAAAATAAAAGACAAGAAACACATGATCTTATCAATCTATGCAGAAAAGGCATTTGACAAAGTCCAAAACCCATTGATGATAAAAACTCTCAACAAAATAGGAATAGAAGGGAAATTCCTCAATATAATTAAGGGATTTTTTTACAAAGCCAACAGCCAACATCATCCTAAATGGAGAGAATTTGAAAGCATTCCTCTTGAGAATGGGAACCAGACAAAAATGTGTTTATCACCACTCTTATTCAACATTGTGCTGGAGGTCCTAGCCAGAGCAATTAGGCTAGTAAAAGAAATAAAAGGCATTCAAATGGTTGGGAAGAAGTAAAAGTATCTCTGTTTGCGGATGATATGATCTTATACACAGAAAACCCCAAAGAATCCAAAAGAAAATTATTGGAGCTAATAGACGATTTCAGCAAAGTATCAGGATACAAGACAAACATACAAAAATCAGTTGGATTCCTCTACACCAACAAAGAAAACTTCCAAGAGAAAATCACCAAATCAATACCATTTACAACAGCCCACAAGAAGATAAAATACTTAGGAATAAATCTAACCAGAGATATAAAAGTCCTGTGCAATGAAAACTACAGGACAATACTGCAAGAAACCAAAAGAGGCCTGCACAAGTGGAGAAACATACCTGGCTCATGGATAGGAAGACTCAATATTGTGAAAATGTCAATTGTATTCAAAGCGATCTACAGATACAATGCAATCCTCATCAAAATTCCAATGGCATTTTTAATGAGATGGAGAAACAAATCACCAATTTCATATGGAAAAGGAAGAGGCCTTGGATAAGTAAAGCATTACTGAAGAAGAAGAACAAAGTAGGAGGCCTCACACTACCTGATTTTAGAATCTATTATACCTCAATGGTAGTTAAAACACCTGGTACTCGTACAACAACAGGTACATAGACCAGTGGAACAGAATTGAGAATCCAGACATAAATTCAACCAACTAAGAGCAGCTGATAGTTGACAAAGGCCCAAAGTCCATTATTTGGTGAAAAGACAGTCTCTTTAACAAATGGTACTGGCATGACTGGATAGCCATCTGCAAAAACCTGAAACAAGACTCATACCTCACACCATGCACAAAAACTAACTCAAAATGGATCAAAGACTTAAATATACAATCGAAAAAGATAAAGATCATGGAAGAAAAAATAGGGACAATGCTAGAAGACTTAATACATGGAATAAAGATAATACAAACCATAAATAACAGTGCACAAACACCGGAAGAGAAACTAGATAACTGGGAGTGCCTAAAAATCAAACACTTATGCTCATCAAAAAACTTCACCAAAAGAGTCAAAAGACAACCTACCGATTGGGAAAAAAAAAAATTGACTATGACAAATCTGATCAGTGTCTAATCTCTAAAATCTACAAGATATTTCAAATCATCAACAGCGAAAAGGCAAATAACCCAATTAAAAAATGGTCAAAGGGACTTCTGGGCAGCATGGCACTATAGACAGAAGCACGATGCCTTCCGTCCCTCCACAGCAAAGATCCGAAAAATTAAGACAAACAGAGAAACACGTCAATCCTGAAATCCTACACATTAAATGAAGAAGTAAAGAACCCAGCCAAGAAAACTGACCGAGAACAGAGAGCAAGTAGAAATACATGCAGAGGTCCCCTATGTGCTATCTGCTACCGCAGCACAGATACCCCATCTTGGACTCCTATCAGAGATTGGCGAACAAGGAGTAAGATAAAGCAGCTTCTTGGAGTTTCCAGCAGGATAAAGAACAACCAGTAACCAGTGATATATGCATTCACACCCCCCACCATTCTTCACTACCACTTGGCCTCTTCTGCTTCCTGTGGCCACAGTCTCTCAGCTGGGCAGCATGGCTTCACCCTGGTGTCACTTGTATTCCACCTGCCCACACTGGCCATCTCCCTCAGTGCTATTTGTTGGCTGCTGGTGTTGCTTTTTTCTGCTTCTTTAGTTTTCTTCCTTACTTCTCACCACCACCCCCTTCTCTCAAATACCTAACTCCTTGTGCTGTCTTTACGTCTTCCTGAAAGACTGGGAAACACCGCTTGACTGTGAAACTGCTCCCCAGCCAGTGATGTCACACTGGTGGGACTTTTGGAGCTTTTTTTGTTTGTTTGTTCTTATTTGTTCTGTTTCGATTTGGTTGCTTGTTTTCTTTTTCTTTGCTTGGCTTGGGAGCCCCTTCTAGCCAGGTAATAGTCCATGGCATGGGAGTTACTCGCTTACCCTGCACAGACACACAGTGATGTCCCTGAGCGCATTTCTTTTTTCTTTTTATTGATTTTATTTTTTGTTTTTGTTTTTTGTTTTTGTTTGTTTTCTTTTCTTGTCTCTCTTTTTCCATTTTTGTCTTTCATCATTTTCAGTTTCTCATCTCTCTATACTTATCTTCTCTTCCCATCTCCTGAATACCTGGTGCTGTGTGACATCTTTACACCTTCTAGCCAGGCAGTACTTCACCACCTGTGAGCAACTTCCCCAGTCTTACCAACCACAACGGTGGGATCCCTGGGCATTTTTCTATTTGTTCAATTCTTATTTATCCATTTTTTTCTTTCTACCCTTTTTCTTTTTGTTTTTCTCCATTTTGAAGTCTCTTATCTCTCCACTCACACAGCAAGCTCCCCTGGCACTCTTTTTTGTTTGTTTGTATGTTTTTGGCTCCTGTTCCTCTCTCCTGTGTCTCCTTTTTCCCATACCTATCTTATCTCAACATATCAGAATCCCCCATCCTTTCTGCCTACCTACACCATGCACTGAACATTACAACCCCAAGCAGCACAGGCATGGCCTACCAGAACCTGCCCTACACTGATTCTCAGCCCATCCTGTCAGCCCTAGTACACACCACAAACAACCCCTCCCAGAAACTCTGCTTCAGCTGGACCTGACCTGCTGCACCATACCTGAGTGACCCTGCCCATTACTGGAGGTGAAAAGTATTGTGCCCACAGAGGAGCAAACAGTGAAGAACGCACAGCCTGCCTGCTCAGACACAACCAAATAAAACAAAAAGCAGGATGAAATCAACAAATCTACAATCAATAAATGAGGAAAATAACTACTGAAAGCCCCAAAGACAGCAGACAATATCAAAACATACAAAAACAAGACAGGATGGTTCCAGTAGGTGTCCAAAATAAAACATCAGATGACTTTCCTGTAGAAGAAAAGGCACTAGAACTGCATGATAAGGTAATCAAATCTGTAATACTTAGAATTATTCAAGAGTTGCAGCAAAAAGCAGACAAAAATGAGGAAAAAATAGACAAATTCATGGAAAAGGCAGAAAAAGTCATGGAAAATACAGATAAAAAAATGGAAGAATTCAAGAAAATAATACTGGAACAAAATGCAATTCAAAATAAATTCACAAGTAGAAATCATACAAAAACAATAATTAGAACTCCAAAAGATTAACAACAAGATTTCAGAAACGGATAGTGTCATGGAAGGGCTGAGGAGCAGGTTTGAAATGATGGAAGACAGGATCAGCAAAACTGAAGACAAACAAATGGATATAACACTGTTTGAGGAAAAATCAGAAAAAAGAATGTGGAAAAATGAAGAAACCCTGAGAATTATGTGGGATAGAATCAGAAGCAAAAATCTGTGAGTGATTAGAGTTCCAGATCAAGAGGAGAAAACAGAAAACACAGAGAGGATCACTGAAAAATTGCGGACAGAAAACAACCCCAATATCATGAAAGATGGAAAACTGACAATCCGAGAAGCTCAATGAACCTCATGTAGGATAGACCCAAAAATAAAACCACCAAGGCATTTCATAATCACACTCGCTAAAACCAAAGACAAAGAATCCTGAGAGCAGCTGGAAAAAAAGCCAAAAGTCACATATGGAGGAAAAACAATAAGACTAAGCTCGGATTATTCAGCAGAAACTATGCAGGCAAGAAGACAATGGGATGACATATAAAACACTGAAAGAAAAAAATTACCAGCCAAGAATAATAAATCCTACAAAACTTTCATTCAAATATGATGGTGAAATAATATCATTTCCAGATAAACAGGAATTAAAGGACTATGTAAAAACCAAGCCAAACTTACGAGAATTATTAAAGGGTGTGTTTGGTCTGAAAACAAGCAACATCAGACCACAGGCTGAATCTAGGACACAGGAATGTACCAGCCAGATACCAACCTAGGAAATGAACTCTCAAGGACATCCAAAACCAAAAGAATTACAACAGGGAAGCAGACAGGTTAATCTGTGAAAGACAACAGCATCAGAATAATAAAAGAGGGAATAAACTATTTAGGTATAGAACCTTCTAATGGAGAGGAAGACAAGGCGATACCAAGTAATAATAGACTGGTTCAAATGTAGGAAGATAGAGGTAAATTTCAAGGTAACCACAAAGAAAGTTAGCAAACCTACTCATCAAACTAAAGAAGAAAAATAAAGACTCAGTAAAAACAAAACCTATAAAAACAAAAGAAATGAAAAAAAAATCTATAAACAAAAGGAATTCAGCACAGGAAACCAAGAGGAACAAGAAAACGTTGCCCTACAAAAACAGAAAAAAAACAAAAACACTACAAAATGACAGCAATAAACTCACACTTATCAATAACTACACTGAATGTAAGTGGCTTAAATGCACCCATAAAGAGATGGGGAGTGAGAGATTGGATTAAAAAACAGGATCCATCAATATGCTTTCTACAAGAGGCACACCTTAGAAACAAAGACATACATTTATAAAAAATCAAAGGATGGAAAAAATATATCAAGAAACAGCTACCAAAAAAGAGCAGGAGTGGCAATATTACTCTCAGATAAAATAGACTTTAAAACAAAATACACCATAAAAGACAAAGACACTATATAATGACTAAGGTGACAATCCATCATGAAGACATAACCATAAAAAAATCTATGCATCCAATGACAGGGCTCCCAAACATATTTTAAAAAAAAGCTCTAACAACCTTGAAAAGAGAAATTGACAGTTCCACTATAATAGAAGGAGATTCAACAGACCACTCTTGGTAAAGGACAGAATGTCTAGAAAGAAACTCAACAAAGATACAGAAGACCTAAAAGGCACAAACAGCCAACTTGACCTCATAGACATATAAAGAACACTCCAGCCAACAGCTGCAAAGTACACATTCTTTTCCAATGCACATGGAACGTTCTCCAGAATAGACCACATCTAAGGTCACAGAGAAATCCTTAACAAGATCCAAAACGTTGAGATAATACAAAGTATCTTCTCTGACCACAATGCCATCAAGGTAGAAATTAACAATAGGAAGAGCAAGGAAAAAAAAAATTACATGGAAACTGAATAACACCCTGCTTGCACATCAGTGGGTAATATAAGAAATCAGAGATGGAGTCAAAAAATCACTAAAATCAAAGGAAAATGAAAACACATCATACCAAAAATCTCTGGGACACAGCCAAGGCAGTCCTCAGAGGACAATTTATAGCAATAGATACACATAGCAAAAAAGAGGAAAGTGACAAAGTCAAACCATTAAATACAGAACTCAAACAAATACAAAGAGAACTGAAAAAAAGCCCAAAACCACTAGAAGAAAGGAAATAATAAAAATCAGAGCAGTAGTAAATAAAATTGAAAATAGAAAAGTGATTGAATCAATAAAATCAAAAGTTGGTTCTTTGAAAGGATCAACAAAATCGACAAACCACTGGCCAGACTGACAAAAGCAAAATGGCAAGGATGCAAATAACTCAAATAAGAAATGACATGGGGGACATTACAACAGACTCAACTGAAATAAAAAGGATCATAACAGAATATTATGAAAAACTATACTCCAAAAATTTGAAAACTGAGAGGAAATGGGTAAATTTCTAGAAACACACTGCCTACCCGAACTACCACAAAGTGATGTTGAAAATCTGAACAGACCAGTACAAGAGATTGAAAAGGTAATTAAAAAAAACCCAACAACAAAAAAAGAAAGCCGTGGCCAAGATGGCTTCACTGGAGAATTCTACCAAACATTCAGATAAGGGTTTATACCAGTACTACTCAAATATTACAGAACATTGAAAAGCAAGGGCTACTTCTGAATTCATTTTATGAAGCCAGCACAACCCTGATACCCAAACTAGGCAAAGATGCCACAAAAAAAGAAAATTACAGACCAATATCTCTCATGAATATAAATGTGAAAATTCTCAACAAAATTCCAGTCAATGGAATTCAGCATCATATTAAAAAAAATACACCACGACCAAGTAAGAGTCATACCAGATAAGCCAGGATGGTTTGACATTAGAAAATCAATCAATGTAATTCACTACATAAAAGGAAAGAAAAGTCTCACATGATCATCCCAATTGGTGCTGAAAAGGCATTCGACAAAGTCCAAAACCCATTCCCGATAACAACTCTCAATAAAATAGGTATAGAAGGGAAATTTCTCAACATAATAAAGAGCATCTATGAAAACTAATGACCAGCATCATTCTTAATGGAGAGAGGCTGAAAACATTCCCCTTGAGAACAGGAACAAGACAAGGATGTCTTTTATCACCACTCCAATTTTAACATTGTGCTGCAAGTCCCACTACAACAAGAAACCCAAAGGGATAAATGGAAAAACATACCATGCTCATGGATAAGTAGACTAAACATTGCGAAAATGAGAATCCTACCCAAAGCAATTTACAAATACAATGCAAGACCAATCCAAATACCAACAGCATTTTTCTTTTTCTTTTTTTTTTTTTTAATATATATTTTATTGTACTTCAGGTGAAAGCTTACAGAGCAAATAGTTTCTCATGAAATAGTAGTACACATGTTGTTTTTTGACATTGGTTAACAACCCCACAACGTATTAAGCCTCTAAATTCTCAACCTTTTTTTTTGATGAAAATTACAGATGGCCAAAGATACACCGTTTCAAAAATTTCTACATTCACAGTTCAGTGACATTGACTACGCTCTTCCAACTGTGCTGTTATTCTCACTTAAGATGAAGGCTTACAGAAAAAATAGTTTTTCATTTAACAGTTACTACACATGTTGCCCTATGACAATGGTTAACAATCTCACAGCACATCAAGAATATCCTTACTCCACCTTGTGTTCCCTATCACCAGGGGGCTTCCTTGTCCCCTTCTGTCTTCTGGACCTTGTCAGTGGACTATTGTACCTCTTTAGTCTCATTTGTTTATTTATTTATTTTTATTTTATTTAAACACCATTTCAAAACTTTTTACTTACACATTTAAGTGATATTGACTATGCTCTTCCAATTGTGCTGCCATTCTCGCCCAAGATGAAGGCTTACAGGACAAAACAGCCTCCCATTTAATAGTTACTACAAATGTTGCCCTATAGCAGTGGTCAACAATCTCACAATACATCGACAGTGTCCTTATTCAATTTGTGTTCCTTATCATCAGTTTCCTACTCTCCCTCTGCCTTCTGGCCCTTGTCACCGGACTCCTGTACATCGTTAGTCCCATTTAGTTTTACTGGGTGTCCATTCCCAGGCTTAACATCGAACCTTGAAGGTAACTTCCCCTCTGAGCTGAAAGGGTGTCTGGGGGCCACACTCTCGAGGTTTCTCTAGTATTCTTTAGGCCAGTATATCTGGTCTTCTTTTTTTTTTTTTTTTTTTTTGGGGGGGAGTTAAAATTATACTCTACATCCTACTCCAGCTCTGCCCAGAACCCTCTGTTGTGATCCTGGTCAGAGGAGTCATTGGCGGTAGCCGGGCACCATCCAGCTGTACTGGGCTCAGTCCCGTGGAGGCCTTGGTAGCTGTGGACCATTAGTCCTTCGGACTAATCTTTTCCTTGTATCCTGTTCTCTTCGTTCTCCCTTGTTCCCGAAGGGATGAGATCAGTGGAGTATCTTAGATGGCCGCTCATAGGCTTTTAAGACCCCAGACACTACTCACCAAGGTAGAATGTAGAGCATTATCTTTATAAGTAGTGTCATGCCAATTGAGCTAGATGTTCCCCGAGATCATGGTCCCCAGAGCCCTCCGTCCAACAACTCAGTCCCTCGGGGGGTTTGGATGTGTCTATAGGGCCTCCATGACCTTTCCTTGTGCAGGTTGTGTTAGTTTCCCCTGTACTATGTACTATCTCATCTCTCACCCAAGTTACCACTTACCTATTACCTATTTAGTATTCCCCCCCCCCCATCCCTGGTAACCAACAAGGATTGTTACATTTTGCATGTGAATTTTTTCATGGGTTTTTACAATAGAGGTCTCATACAATATTTGTCCTTTTGTGATTGACTTATTTCACTCAGCATGACGTCCTCCAGTTTCATCCATGTTATGAGATGGTTCACCGATTCATTGTTCTTTCTCGTTGCATAGTACTCCATTGTGTGTCTGTACCATAGTTTGTGTATCCATTCGTCTGTTGATGGACATCGAGGTTGTTTCCATCGTTTTGCTATTGTGAATAATGCTGCCATGAACATAGGTGTGCATATGTCTATTCGAGTGATGACTCTTATTTCTCTAGGATATATTCCTAGGAGTGGGATTGCTGGATCGAATGGTACGTCTATTTCTAGCTTTCTGAGGAAACGCCATATCATTTTCCAAAATGGCTGTATCATTTTGCATTCCCACCAGCAGTGTATAAGAGTTCCCGTCTCCCCGCAGCCCCTCCAACATTTGTTATTTCCAGTGTTTTTGATTCGTGCCAGTAATGCCGGGGTGAGATGGTATCTCATTGTGGTTTTAATTTGCATTTCTCTAATGGCTAGTGATCGCGAGCATTTCCTCATGTGTCTGTTGGCCATTTGAATGTCTTCCTTGGTGAAGTGTCTGTTCATTTCCTTTGCCCATTTTTTGATAGGATTGGTTGTCTTTTTGTTGTAGAGGTGTTGGATTTTCTTGTAGATTATGGAGATTAGACCTTTGTCTGACTTGTACTGTCCAAAAATTTTTTCCCAGTCTGTAGGTTCTCTTTTAACTCTTTTGGTGAAATCTTTTGAAGAGCATAGATGTTTGATTTTTAGAAGATCCCAATTCTCTAGTTTATCTGTTGGGTTTTTTGTGTTGATGTTTATGGTTTGTATCCTGTTAATGCCATGTATTAAGGTCTGAAGTGTTGGTCCTATTTTTTCTTCTATGAATTTTATAGTTTGAGGCTTTATATTCAGGTCTTTGATCCATTTTGAAGTAGTTTTTGTATATGGTGTGAGGTATGGGTCCTGTTTCATTTTTCTACAAATGGATATCCAGTTTTGCCAGCACCATTTGTTAAAAAGACTGTCTTTTCCCCATTTGATGTATTTTGGGCCCTTGTCAAAAATCAGGTGACCGTAGGTGGATGGATTTACATCTGAGTTCTCAATTCTGTTCCATTGGTCAATGTCTCTGTTGTTGTACCAGTACCAGGCTGTTTTGAGTACTGTAGCTGTATAGTAGGTTCTCAAGTCAGGTAGTGTGAGTCCTCCAACTTTATTCTTCTTCTTCAGTAGTGCTTTACTTATTCGGGGTTTCTTCCCTTTCCATATAAAGTTAATAATTAGTTTTTCCATCTCTTTGAAGAATGTTGTTGGTATTTGTATCGGAATTGCATTGTATTTGTAAATTGCTTTAGGTAGAATTGCCATTTTCACAATGTTGAGTCTGCCTATCCATGAGCATGGTATGTTTTTCCATTTATGTAGATCCCTTTGGGTTTCATGCAGCAGTGTTTTGTAGTTTTCTTTGTATAGGTCTTTTATATTCCTGGTCAGATTTATTCCCAAGTATTTTATCTTTTTAGGGGCTATTGAAAATGGTATTGATTTCCTGATCTCCTTTTCATCGTTCTCTTTACTGGTGTATAGGAATCCAACTGATTTTTGAATGTTTATCTTGTATCCTGCTACTCTGCTGAATCTTTCTATTAGTTCCAGTAAATTTCTCGTGGAGTCTTTAGGGTTTTCTATGTATAGTATCATATCATCTGCAAACAGGGAGAGTTTAACTTCTTCATTACCAATTTGGATGCCCTTTATTTCTTTCTCTTGCCTTACTGCTCTAGCGAGAACTTCCAGCACAATGTTAAATAGGAGTGGTGATAAAGGGCATCCTTGTCTTGTTCCT
Source organism: Dugong dugon (assembly GCA_030035585.1). Lineage (NCBI taxonomy): Eukaryota > Metazoa > Chordata > Mammalia > Sirenia > Dugongidae > Dugong > Dugong dugon. The sequence continues at coordinate 46,378,388 of CM057480.1, read as the reverse complement.
GTTTTCAAGGGGAATGTTTTCAGCCTTTCTCCATTAAGAATGATGTTGGCTGTTGGTTTTGCATAGATGCCCTTTATGATGTTGAGAAATTTCCCTTCTATACCTATTTTATTGAGAGCTTTTATCAGGAATGGGTGTTGGACTTTGTCAAATGCCTTTTCTGCATCAATTGAGATAATCATGTGATTTTTTTCTTTCCTTTTATTTATGTGGTGGATTACGTTGATGGATTTTCTAATGTTAAACCATCCTTGCATACCTGGTATGAATCCTACTTGGTCGTGGTGTATTATTTTTTTGATATGATACTGAATTCTATTGGCTAAAATTTTGTTCAGAATTTTTGCATCTATATTCATGAGAGATATTGGTCTGTAATTTTCTTTTTTTGTGATGTCTTTGCCTGGTTTTGGTATCAGCGTTATGCTGGCTTCATAGAATGAATTTGGAAGTGTTGCTTCCTCTTCTATGCTCTGAAATAACTTGAGTAGAACTGGTACGAGCTCTTCTGTAAATGTTTTGTAGAATTCTCCAGTGAAGCCATCTGGGCCAGGGCTTTTTTTGGTTGGGAGTTTTTTTATTACCTTTTCAATCTCTTCTCTTGTTATGGGTCTGTTCAGATTTTCAATATCACTTTGTTGTAGTTTGGGTAGGCCGTATGTTTCTAGAAATTTATCCATTTCCTCTAGGTTTTCAAATTTGTTGGAATATAGTTTTTCATAATATTCTGTTATAATCCTTTTTATTTCAGTTGGGTCTGTTGTAATGTCCCCCATTTCATTTCTTATTTGGGTTATTTGTGCCCTCTGCTGTTTTTCTTTTGTCAGTCTGGCCAGTGGTTTGTCGATTTTGTTGATTCTTTCAAAGAACCAACTTTTGGTTTTGTTGATTCTTTCTATTGTTTTTCTGTTCTCTATTTCATTGATTTCTGCTCTGATCTTTACTATTTCCTTTCTTCCAGTGGTTGTAGGCTTTTTTTGTTGTTCTCTTTCTATTTGTTTGAGTTCTGTAGTTAATGTTTTGATTTTGTCCCTTTCTTCTTTTTTGATATGTGCATCTATTGCTATAAATTGTCCTCTGAGGACTGCCTTTGCTGTGTCCCAAAGGTTTTGGTATGATGTGTTTTCATTTTCATTTGATTCTAGGAATTTTTTAATTCCATCTCTGATTTCTTCTATTACCCATTGATGTGTAAGCAGATTATTATTCAGTTTCCATGTGTTTGATTTTTTTTCCTTGCTCTTTCTAGTGTTAATTTCTACCTTGATGGCATTGTGGTCAGAGAAGATACTGTGAATTATCTCAGCATTTTGGATCTTGTTGAGGATTGCTCTGTGGCCTAAGATGTGGTCTATTCTGGAGAACGTTCCATGTGCATTGGAAAAGAATGTGTACTTTGCAGCGGTTGGATGGAGTGTTCTATATATGTCTATGAGGTCCAGTTGGCTGATTGTGTCCTTTAGGTCTTCTGTATCTTTGCTAAGTTTCTTTTTAGTTGTTCTGTCCTTTACTGAGAGTGGTGTGTTGAAGTCTCCTACTATTATTGTGGAACTGTCAATTTCTCTTTTCAGTGCTGTTAGAGTTTTTTTTATGTATTTTGGAGCCCTGTCATTGGGTGCATAGATATTTATTATGGTTATGTCTTCATGATGGATCATCCCCTTAATCATTATATAGTGTCCTTCTTTGTCTTTTATGGTAGATTTTGTTTTAAAGTCTATTTTATCTGAGATTAGAATTGCCACTCCTGCTCTTTTTTGATAGTTGTTAGCTTGATATATTTTTTTCCAACCTTTGATTTTTAATAAATTCACATTTTTGTTTCTAAGATGTGTCTCTTGTAGACAGCAAATGATGGATCCTGTTTTCTTATCCATTCTGCCACTCTCCGTCGCTTTATGGGTGCATTGAGTCCATTTACGTTCAGTGTAATTATTGATAGATGTGAGTTTGTTGCTGTCATTTTGTAGTGCTTTTTTTTGTGATGCTGAAGTTTTCTTTGTTCTTCTTACTCTCTTGTGCTGAGTTCCTTTTGTTTGTGGATTTTGTGTTCATTTCTTTTGTTTTTGTAGGTTTTGTTTTTGTTGAGAATTTATGTTTCTCGTCTTTATTTTTATGAGTTGGTTTGTTAACTTTTTTTGTGGTTACCATGAATTTTACCCTTATCTTTATAATTTTGAAGCAGTCTACCGTTACTTGGTATCGCCTTGCCTTCTTCTCCTTTAGAAGGTTCTATACCTATGCCGTTTGTTCCCTCTTTCATTGTTTTGATGTTGTTGTCATCCTTTGATTGATTTCTCTGATTCCCTGTTGTATATCTTTTGTTTTTGGAAAGTCCTCTGTAGTTCAGTTCCTAGAATGGTATCTGGTTCATGTTAACCTGCATCCTAGGTCCTAGGTCCTGCCTGAGGGCTTAAGCTGTTTGTCCTGAGATCGAAGAACTCCCTTTAATAATTCTTGTAAGTTTGGTTTGACTTTTGCATATTCCTTTAGTTTCTGTTTATATGGAAATGACCTAATTTCACCATCAAATATGAATGAGAGTTTTGCAGGATATATTATTCTTGGCTGACAATTTTTTTCTTTCAAGATTTTATATATGTCATCCCATTGCCTTCTTGCCTGCATGGTTTCTGCTGAATAATCTGAGCTTAGTCTTATTGTTTCTCCTCTGTATGTGACTTCTTGTTTTTCCCGAGCTGCTCTCAGGATTCTTTGTTTGTCTTTAGTTTTAGCGAGTGTGAATATGATATGTCTTGGTGATTTTCTTTTGGGGTCTATTCTATATGGGGTTCGTTGAGCTTCTTGGAATACCAGCTTTTCATCTTTCATGATATTGGGAAAGTTTTCTGTCAGCAGTTCCTCAATGATCCTCTCTGTGTTTTCTGTTTTCTTCCCCTGTTCTGGTATGCCAATCACTCGTAAGTTTTTGCTTTTAATTGTGTCCCACATAACTCTCAGGGTCTCTTCATTTTTCTTTGTTCTTTTTTCTGAGTTTTCCTGAAACAGAGTTGTATCCAAGTGTTTGTCTTCAGTTCCACTGATCCTGTCTTCCATGGTTTCAAATCTACTTCTCAGCCCTTCTATGACACCGTCCATTTCTGAAATCTTGTTGTTTATCTTTTGGATTTCTAATTGTTGTTTTTGTATAATTTCGAGTTGTGAATTTATTTTGGCATTTTGTTCTTGCATCATCTTCCTGAATTCTTCCAATTTTTTGTCTGTATTTTCCATAAATTTGTCTATTTTTTCCTCATGTTTGTCAGCTTTTTGCCTCAGTTCTTGGAAAATTCCGAGTATTAGTGATTTGAGTTCCGTATCAGGTACTTCTAGTGCATTTTCTTCCACAGGAGAGTTATCTGGTGTTTTAATTTGGACGCCTATTGGAGCCATCTTGTCTTGTTTTTGTAAATGTTTTGATATTGTTTGCTGTTTTCGGGGCATTCAGTAGATATTTCTCTCGTTTATTGATTGTAGATTTTTTTTTTTTTTCGTTCTTGTGGTACAGCTGGGCAGATCTAGTTGAGGAGGAGCCACTGGGATGGGTTGCTTGTGGCACTCACCGCAGCCACCAGGACGGTCGGTAGTCAGTGCTGGGCAGGTTCCAATAGGGCGTGCCTGCACCGCTTGGTGATGTGATGTCTAGTGCACGGTGCAGGTAGGTAGGGTGCAGCGGGAAGATGGTTATGTGTGAAGCTAAGCTGGATATGGGAGAGAGGAGAGAGGAGGAGGAGCAAAAAGCGTACAAACATAAAAGAATGCTAGGGGAGTTTGTCGTTGGAATGTACAGATGAGAGACTATGGGATGGAGGAAACCAGAAGGGGGAAGAGAAAGAAAAGGAAAGAATGACCAAATGAAAATCAGAAAAGTTAAAAAACTGCAAAGTTCCCAGGGATCACACCGATGCAGCTATGAGGTCTGGGGGAGTCGGTCTCAATTTTCACAGCTCAGCCTGGCCAGAAGGTACAGAGGCATACATCGCCTGGTATTCAGGGATCAGAAAGAGAAGGAAGAGATAGAGGGACAAGAAATTAAGCAATGAAGAAAGACAAAAGAGAAAAAGAGGTAAAATATGACAAAACTAATCAAAAAAGGAAGAAAAATAAAATTGAGAAAAAAAGGGCAACACCAGCAGTCAGTGCCTACAAATGGGACCCAGAGAGCCCCCACTCAGGGGCGCGAATTCCAAGAAGCCGATAGTCTCGGGGTTAAGTGACCGTGGCCACAGGAAGCAGAGGGGCCAACGAACAAAGGCCCCAGGATCCCACCCGCGCGGGAGCCCAGACCTGGAAACAGCCACACGCCCGAACGCAGCCCTACAGCCCCGCAGGAGAGAGCAGAGACGGCCCTCGGAACCAGGCACCCAGGCAAAAGGAGGGGGAGGCGGCAGAAAAAGGTCCGCTAGGTGCCAGCAAACGGCTCCTAGAAAGCCCCCAGCCCGGGCGCGCGGAACCCAAGCACCGGCGCCCCCCCGCCCAGGGACCCCGGCCACGGAAAGCAGAGGGGTGAACGAACAAAGGCCCCGGGATCCCACCCACACGGGAGCCCTGACCCAGAAACAGCCACACGCCCGCACGCAGCTCCACAGCCCCGCAGGAGAGAGCAGAGACAGCACCCGGACCCAGGCACCCAGGCAAAAGGAGGGGGAGGCGGCAGAAAAAGGTCCGCTAGGTGCCAGCAAACGGCTCCCAGAAAGCCCCCAGCCCGGGCGCGCGGAACCCAAGCACCGGCGCCCCCCCGCCCAGGGACCCCGGCCACGGAAAGCAGAGGGGCGAACGAACAAAGGCCCCGGGATCCCACCCACGCGGGAGCCCAGACCCAGAAACAGCCACACGCCCGCACGCAGCCCTACAGCCCCGCAGGAGAGAGCAGAGACGGCACTCGGAACCAGGCACCCAGGCAAAAGGAGGGGGAGGCGGCAGAGAAAGGTTCGCTAGCTGCCAGCAAACGGCTCCCAGAAAGCCGCCAGCCCAGGCGCGTGGAATCCAAGCACCAGCACCCCCCAGCCCAGAGACCCTGGCCACGGAAAGCAGGGGATCCCCAGCTGAGGCGGAGAGGGGTGGGTGGTGGGAGAGCGCGCACCGCAGTTTACCGGTCGTTCTGTCTCCGACCAGATGCTCTGCAAGGCTGCTCTCCCGTTTGCTGGTCTCCGATAGGAATCCAAGATGGTGGATCCGCGCTGCGTTAGCTGGTAAGGATTCTCTGCCTGAGTCTCTCCTCGCTCTCCGTTCTCCTCCAGTATTCTCACTCCGTTTGGTGTTTGGCTGAGTTCTTTATCGCTTCATTTGCTGTTCTAGGGTTTCAGGATTGTTGATTCTCTGTTAGGCTTAGTTTTTCGGATCTTTGCTGTGGAGGGACGGCGTGGTGTTTCTGCCTACAGCGCCATCTTGCCCCCTAGTCCACCAACAGCATTTTTCAAAGAGTTGGAAAAAATAATCATTAACTTTATATGGAAAGGGAAGAAGCCCTGGATAAGTAAAGCACTACTGAGGAAGAATAAAGTAGGAATACTTGCACTACCTGACCTCAGAACCTACTATACAGCTACGGTAGTCAGAACAGCCTGGTACCGGTACAGTGACAGACAAATTGACCAGTGGAACAGAATTGAGAACCCAGATGGAAATCTATCCACCTATGTTCATCTGATTTTTGACAAGGGCCCAAAGTCCATCAAATGGGGAAAAGACAGTCTTTTTAACAAATGGTGCTGGCAAAACTGGTTGTCCATCTGCAAAAAAAATGAAACAGGACCCATACCTCACACCATATACAAAAGCTAATTCAAAATGGATCAAAGACATAAATATAAAGCCAAAAACGATAAACTTCATAGAAGAAAAAGTAGGATCAAAGCTAGCGGCCCTAACACACTTTATTAACAGGATACCAATCATAACCAACAACACACAAACTCCAGAAGATAAGCTAGATAACTGGGATATTCTAACAATTAAACGCTAATGCTCATCAAAAGACTCCACCAAAAGAGTAAAAAGAGAACTTCGGACTGGGAAAAAATGTTTGGACATTACATGTCAGAGAGAGATCTGATCTCTAAAATCTACAAGAAAATCTAACACCTCTACAACAAAAAGACAAAGAATCCAATTAAGAAATGGTCAAAGTAAATGAACAGACACTCCACCAAAGAAGACATTGAAGCGGTGAACAGACACAGGGGGAAACGTGCCCGATCACTAGTCATTAGAGAAATGTAAATTAGATACCATCTCACCCTGGCATTACTGACACGAATCAAAAACACTGGAAATAACAAATGTTAGAGAGGCTATGGGGACATGGGAACTCTTATGCACTGCTAGTAGGAGTGCATAATGTTACAACCATTTTGTAAAATGATATGGCATTTCTATAGAAAGCTAGAAATAAAAATATCATATATTCCAGCAATCCTAATCCTAGGAACATATTTTAGAGAAACAAGAGTTGTCACACAAATAGATATATGCACATCCATGGTCATTGCAACATTGTACACAATAGCAAAACAATGGAAACAACCTAGATGTCCATCAACAGAAGAATGGATAAACATACACACAATGGAGTATTATGCAACAATGAAAAACAATGATTATGTGGACTTCTGGTAACTTGGCGTTCTAGGCAGAAGCACCACGCCATCCCTCCACAGCAAAGATACAAAAAACTAAGCCAAAAAAGAAAACAGCAATCTTGAAATCCTAAAACATCAAATGAAGAGATAAAGAACTAAGCCAAGCACCAAATGGAGTGAGAAACTGACAGAGAATGGAGAGCGAGGAGAGATTCATGCAGAGGTACCCTACCAGCTAATGCTAAGCAGATACGCCGTCTTGGACTCCTATCAGAGACCAGCAAAAAGGGGGTACAATAAAGTAGCTTCATGGAGCTTCCAGCAGGAGACAGAACAATCCGTAACTAGCGATATATGCTTTCCCACCCCCCACCCTTATTCACCCCCACTCAGCCTCCTCTGCTTCCCAAGACCACAGTCTCTTGGCCAGGAAGCGCTGGCTGCTTGGATTCCACCCGCTAGCACTGGCCGACTCCCTAAGTGCCATTTGTTGGCTGCTGGTGTTGCTTTTTTCCTCTTCTTTTGATTTCTTCCTTACCTCTCACCACCTCCCCCTCTTTTCACTCAAATACCTGGCTCTGTGCGTCATTTTTGCTTCTTCTTAAGGGTCTGCAGAGCTCCATTCAAGTGTGGAACTACTTTCGGTCTGTGCTGCCATGCTTGTGGGATCCTGGGGCTTTTTGTTTGTTTGTTTGTTTGCTTTGAATTGTTTGTTTGTTTTCTTTTTCTTTTCTCAAGTTGAGAGCCCGTTCTGGCCAGGCAGTGCTACGTAGCTTGGGACATACATCCTCAGCTTGCGCAGACACACAGAGGAATCCCTGAGAGCATTTCTTTTTCTGTTTTTTTTTTTTTTCTTTCTGTTTTTGGGGGGCTTTTCCGGTTCCTTTTTTCTTTAATTTTTTTTGTTTTCTTTTCCCTTTTTGTCTTTCTTCATGACTCAGTTTCTCATCTGTCTATACCTTCCTTCTGTTCCTTTCCCCTGAATACCTGGCTCTGTATACCTCTACAGCTTCTAGTCATGCTGTACTTCAACACTTGGGAACAACATTCCCAGACCTTGTAGCCTCAATGGTGGGATCCCTGGGAGCTTTGCTGTTCTTTTTTCTTTCTAATTTTTATTTATTCATTCTTTTCTTTTCTTTTTTTCTTCTTCTTCCACTTTTTGTTTTTCTTCTTTTCATAGTCTCTCATCTCCCCACTCTAACCGCAAGCTCCCCTAGCACTCTTTTTTGTTTGTATGTTTTTTGCTCATGTTCCTCTCTCCTCTCTCCCATACCCATCTTAGCTCCACACATCACAATCTCCCCTCTCCATCCTGCCTACCTGCACCGTGCGCTTAACATCACACCACCATGCAGCAGAGGCACAGCCTACGGGGACCTGCCCTGCAATAATTACTGACCCACCCTGGTGACTGTAGTAAGTGGCACAAACAACCCATCCCAGCAACTCCTCTTCAGCTAGACCTGCCCTGCTGTACCATATCTGAGCAACTGACTCTGCCAATTGGAGAAGGAAGCAAAAGGTATGCCCACAGATGAACAAACAACAAAGAATATGCAGCCCGCCTGCTCAGACAGAGCCAAATTTAAAAAAGGAAGAAACAAACAAATCTATAATCAATAAATGAAAAAATAATTACCGAACACCCCAAAGACAGCAGACAATATCAAAACATTTACAGAAAAAGGACTGGATGGTTCCAGTAGGTTTGCAAAATAAAATACCAGATGTCTTTTCAGTGGAAGAAAAGGCACTAGAACTACCTGATGGGGAATTCAAATCTCTAATACTCAGAATTACCCAAGAGTTGAAGCAAAAAATAGACATAAAGGAGGAAAAAAAAAGACAAATTCATGGAAAATACAGACAAAAAAATGGAAGAATTCAGTAAAATAATGCAGGAACAAAATGCCAAAATAAATTCACAACTAGAAATTATACAAAAAGAAAAATTAGAAATCCAAGAGATAAACAACAAGATTTCAAAAATGGACAGTGTCATAGAAGGTTTGAGGAGCAGATTTGAAATGGTGGAAGACAGCATCAGTGTAACTGATGTCAAACACTTGATATAACTCTGTTAAAGGAAAGCTTAGAAATAAGAACAAAGAAAAACAAAGAGACCCTGAGAGTTACGTGGGATATAATCAAAAGCAAAAATTTTGTGAGTAATCAGAGTTCCAGAACAGGGAGAGAAAACAGAGTGGATCATTGAAGAACTGCTGACAGAGAACTTCCCAATATCATGAAAGAATAAAAGCTGACCATCCATGAAGCTCAAGGAACCCTATATAGGATAGTCCCCAAACGAAAATCACCAACGCATACCATAATCACACTTGTCAAAACCAAAGACAAAGACTCCTGAGAGCAGCTCCTGAAAAAAAAGAAGCCACATACAGAGGAGATACAATAACAATAAGCTCAGTTTATTTGGCAGAAACCATGCAGGCAAGAAGGCAATGGGATGACATATATAAAACATTGAAAGAAAAAAATTACCAGCCAAGAATAATATATCTTGCAAAACTGTCGTTCAAATATGATGGTGAAATTAGGACATTTCTAGATAAACATAATTTAAGGGAATATGTAAAAACCAAGCCAAATTTACACGAATTATTAAAGAGAGTCCTTCAATCTGAGAACCAAAAACTTCAGCTCACAGGCCGAATCTAGGATGAAGGATTGTACCAGCCAGATACCAATTCAAGAAATGAACTCTCAAGGGCTATCCAAAACCAAAGGAAATACAACAGGGAATCAGAGCAGTTAATCTGTAAATGACAACAACATCAGAACGATAAAAGAGGGAATAAACTATGTTGGTATACAACCTTCTAATGGAGAGGAAGGCAAGGCGATACCAAGTAATATTAGACTGTTTCAAACTTAGAAAGGTAAGGGTAAATTTCACAGTAACCACGAAGAAAGTTAACAAACATACTCATAAAAATAAACAGTAAAAACATAAAGTCTCAGTAAAAATAAAACCTACAAAAACAAAAGAAATTTTAAAAAAAATCCACAAACAGAAGGAATTCACTACAGGAGAGTAAGAAGAACAAAGAAAACGTCAGCACCACAAAAAAAAAAAAAAAAAAAAAAAGCACTACAAAATGACAGCAATAAACTCACATCTATCAATAATTACACTTAATATAAATGGAGTCAATGCACCCATAAAAAGATGGAGAGTGACAGAATGGATTAAAAAAACAGGATTCATTAGTATGCTATCTATAAGAGACACACCTTAGGAAAAAAGATGTGAATTTATTAAAACTATGTCAATCACAAAAGGACAAATGTTGTATGAGACCTCTATTGTAAAAACGCATGAAAAAGTTTACACAAAATAAGTAACAATCTTTGTTGGTTACGAGGAATGGGAGGGGTGGGGGGGATACTAAATAGGCAATAGATAAGTGGTATCTTTGGTGAAGGGTGAGACAGTACACAATACAGGGAAAGCAGTACAACTTCTACAAGGAAAGGTCATGGAAGCTCCCTAGACACAGCCAAACTCCCTGAGGGACTGAAATGCTGGGCAGAAGGCTGTGAGGACCAAGGTCTCGGGAAACATCTAGCTCAATTGGCATAACACAGTTTATAAAGACAATGTTCTGCATTCTACTTTGGTGAGTAGCCTCTGGGGTCTTAAAAGCCTGTGAGCAGCCATCTAAGATACTCCACTGGTCTCATCCCTTCGGGAGCAATGGAGAATGAAGAGAACAGGACACAAGGAAAAGATTAGTCTGGAGGACTAATGGACCACAGCTACCAAGGCCTCCACCAGACTGAGTCCAGTACAGCTAGATGGTCTCCGGCTACCACCACTGACTGCTCTGACCAGGATCACAACAGAGCGTTCTGGACAGAGCTGGAGAATGATGTAGAACAAAATTCTATCACACAGAAGAAAGACCAGACTTAGTGGCCTGAAAGAGACTGGACAAACCACGAGAGTATGGGCCCCAGACACCCTTTTAGCTCAGTGGTGAAGTCACTTCCCAGGTTCACCATTCAAACGGGGATTGGACAGCACCATAAAATAAAACGGGACTAATGTGTCACAGCAGTCCAGGGACAAGGACTAGAAGGCAGAAGAGGACAGGAAAGCTGCTGATAGGGAACTCAAGTTTGAGTAAGGACACTGTTGACATGTAATGGGGTTGTTAACCATCAACATAGGGCAACATGTGTACTGTTTAATGAGAAACTATTTTGTTCTGTAAACTTTCATCTAAAGTGAGAATAGCAGCAAAACTGGAAGAATGTAATCGATGTCACTGAACTGTGCATCTAGAAATTTTTGAAATGGTATATCTTTTGCTATGTATATTTTCACCAAAAATTAAAAAGGCCCTCCAAGGTTGAGAAGGGAGAGGGTTGACAAGTCGTGGGGTTGTTAACCAATGTCGTAAAACAATATGTGTACTGACTGTTTAATGAGAAACTATTTTTCCTGTAAACCTTCACCTGAAGCACAATTTTTTTTTTTTTAAATAAAAAGAACTATGAAGAATCTGTGAAGCATCTCATAACATGGATCAAACTGTGGGACATTTTGCTGAATGAAATAGGTCAATCACAAAAGGACAAATATCATATGAGATCTCTACTCTAAAAACTCACGAAAAAGTTTACACACAGAAAGAAACAATCTTTGTTGGTTAGGAGGGATGGGAAGGGTGGGCAGGGGGAAACTAAATTGACAATAGATAAATGGTAACTTTGGTGAATGGTAAGACAGTATGCAATACTGGGGAAGCCAGCACAACTTGTAAAAAAGAAAGGTTATGGAAGCTCCATAGACACATCCAAACTCCTTGAGGGACTGAATTGCTGGGCTGAGGTTTGTGAGAATCATGGTCTCAGGGAACATCTAGCTCAATTGGCATAACACAGTTTATAAAGACAATGTTCTACATTCTACCTTGGTGAGTAGCGTCTGGGGTCTTAAAAGCCTGTGAGCAGCCATCAAAGATACTCCACTGGTCTCATCCCTCCGGTAGCAAGGGAGAAGGAAGAGAACAGTATACAAGGAAAAGATTAGTCCAAAGGTCTAATGGACCACAGCTACCAAGGCCTTAACCAGACTGAGTCCAGTACAGCTAGATGGTGCCTGGCTACACCAGTGACTGCTCTGACCAGGGTCAAAACAGAGGGTCCTGGACAGAGCTAGAGAAGGATGTAGAACAAAATGCTAACACACAAAAAACGACCAGATTTACTGGCCTGACAGAGACTGGACAAACCCCGAGAGTATGGCCCCCAGATACTCTTTTAGCCCAGTGGTGAAGTCACTCCTGAGGCTCACCATTCAGCTGGGAATTGGATGGTCCCATAAAATAAAATGGGACTAATGAGGCACAGCAGTCCAGGGACAAAGACTAAAAGGCAGGAGGGGACAAGAAAGCAGGTGATAGGGAACCTAAGGTTGAGAAAGGACAGTGTTGACATGTCGTGGGTTTGTTAATCATTGTCATAGGGCAATACGTTTAATGAGAGACTATTTGTTATATAAACCTTTATATAAAGTACAAAAAAAAAAAAAAGAATTGTCTATGTGAGATCAAATTGATGACAGCAGCTCAAAAGTTTTGATAGGAAGCCTAAGGGACAGTGAGTTGAAGAGAACTGTGATGGACTACTTTGGAAAAGGATAGTGTGAATAGCAGTACAACCAGAAGAATGTAATCAATGACAGTAAATTGTACATGTAGAAATTTTTGTAATGGTGTATCTTTGCTATGTATATTTTCACCAAAAATGAAAAATAAAAAAGGCCCTCCAAGGTTGAGAAGGGAGAGTGTTGACATCTCATGGGATTGTCAACCATATGTCATAAAAATATATGGGTACTGACTGTTTAATGAGAAACTATTTTTTCTGTAAATCTTCATCTAAAGTACAATTACAGATAAAATAAAATACATCTATTGGTTCCATTCTAGCAGGAGCAAAAGATAATGAAGAAAACCAAAGACATGAGAAATATTAGCTCAAAGGATCAAGGGACTACATGAACCCGAGACTCCACCAGCCTGAGACCAGAAGAGCTAGATGGTACTCAGCTACCACCAACCACCAGTCTGGAAAGGAAAACAACAGAGAGTCTCAGACAGAGCCGGAGAAAAATGTAGAACAAAATTCAAATTCACAAAAAAGGACCAGAGTTACTGGCCTCACAGAGTCTGGAGGAACTCCCAAACCTATGGCCCCTGGGCACTCTGCTAACCCAGAAGTGAAACCATTCCCAAAGCCCACTTTTCAGAGAAAGATTAAACAGCCCTGTAAAACAAAAAATAACACGTGTGAGGAACATGCTTCTTTGTTCAATGAAACATATAAGACCAAACGGGCAACTCTTGTCCAAAAGCAAGATGAGAAGGCAGGAGGGAACAGCAACTGGACTAATGGGCGTGGGAAACCCGGGGTAGAAAGGAGGAGTGTGTTGTCATATTGTGGGAATTGCAACAAATGTCACAAAGCAATACGTGTATAAATTTTTGAATGAGAAATTAACTTGAGCTGTAAACTTTCACCTAAACCACACACACACACACACACACACACACACACACACACACACACAAAGATTACAACCTTGAAAACACTACTGGGCAGTTCTACCCTGCTGTAAGTCAGAATCAACTTGATGGTAATGGGGTAATAGGCAAACCCTAGAATGAGTTGTTATAATTACTTTATATTATTTGGTATCTACTAAAAGGGCTGATAAAGGAAGGAAAACAAATATATATTTATTGGCGTTGTTATATTTAACTTCTTATTACCATATCTGGATCTTTTCATTTGTTTTTGTAGGTACAAGTTACAATCTAGTGTCATTTCCTTACTCCCATACAACTTTTTTACTACCACTTCTTTTGGGTTTTTATTGTCAAACATACTACATTTCTATATGTTATAGACCAACAACACAATTATTTACATATTGTTCTATATAATTGCTTTTTAAAGCAGCTGACAGAGAAAAAAAGAAATACACATTTCTACATTATTTTATAATTATTTAATTTTGTTTAACATTGCTCTGTGTGTGTGTGTGTGTGTGTGTTCATGTATGCACGTGCACACATATTCAGATTTCCCTCTGGGGTCACTTGTTTTCAGCCTGAAGAAATGTCTTTAGTATTTATTTTAAGCTGAATCTGCCAGCAACAAATTTTCTCATTTTTTTGTTTATTTATGAATGTCTATTTCACCTTAATTTTGAAAGATAGTTTGCTGGACATAGTATTTTTGGTTGACAGTTTTTTGTTGTTTTTTTTCAGCCCTTTAAATATGACATGACATTCCACCACCTTTGGCCACATTTTTTTTTTTTTTTCCTGACAAGAAATTGGCTGTTAATGATGTCCCCTAGTACCTGATGTATTATTTTCTCTTGCTGCTGTCAAGATTTTTTTCAACAGTTTTTGGGCATAAATATTTTTACAACTATGTGTCTGAGTGCAGATTTGTTTGCATTTATCCTGCTTGGAGTTCATTGAGATTTCCATGTGTAAATTGCTTTTCAGCAGATTTGGGAAGTATTCAGTCATTATTTTTCTGAATTTTTTATGCTTCCTTCTCTTTTTCCTCTTCTTTTGGTATTCTTATTGCACATTGTTCTGTCTTAAAGGTGTCCCACATTTCTTTGATGCTCTCTTTATTTTTCTTCATTCCATTTTCTCTCTGTTCTTTGAGTTTCATCATTTCTTGCCAATCTATCTTCAAATTCAAACCTACTGTGGGTCTCCTCCAATATATATATATTTTACTTGAGTTATTCTTCTTTTCAACTTCAGAAATGCTATTTGTTTCATTTTATAATTTGTTTCTTTACTGATAATCTCTATTTGATGAAACATCATTTTCATAATTATTTCTTTAAGCATCATGCTTATTGTTTCTCTTAGCTCTTTGAGCATATTTATAATGGTTATTTTGTAATCTTTACCTGTTGAATCTGACATCTGGCCCTTCACACAGGCTTGTGTGGCTCTTTTCCTGTGTATGAGTAATATTTTCTTGTTTCTCTGCATCCCTTATAATATTTCATTGAAAATTTTTAGTTTTTTTTTATTTTTATGATATTTTATTTATTATTTTGTAGCAACTCTGGATACTGATCCCCCTCCTCTCTATCCAGGGCTTGTTTTGATTTTTTTTTTTTTTTTTAATTGTGCTTTGGGTGAGAATTTATGGTGTGAATTAGTTTCTCATACAAAAATAAGTTAACAAATTGCTTTGTGACATTGGTTGCAATCCTCACAATGTGTCAGCACTTTCCCCCTTTCCCTTTACTTCCTGGGTTCCCTGTATCCATTCTCCCAGTTCTTCTGTCCCTTCCTGCATTCTTGTCTTTTCTTTTGGGCACGTATTGCTCTTTTGGTCTCATATACTTGATTGAACTAAGAAGAACTTTCCTCACATGGGTTGTTGTCTGTTTTATAGGCCTGTCTAATCTTTGGCTGAAAGGTGGACTTCTGGAGTGGTTTCAGTTCTGAGTCAACAAGATGTCCGGGGGCCATAGTCTCAGGGATTTCTCCAGTCTCTGTCAGACCAGTAAGTCTGATCTTTCTTTGTGAATTTGAATTTTGTTCTGCATTTTTCTCCCACTCTGTCCAGGACACTATATTGTGATTCCTGTCAAATCCATTGGTTGTGGTAGCCGGGCACCTTTTAGTTCTTTTTGGTTCAGGCTGGTGGAAGCTGTGGTTCATGTGGCCGTTTAATCTTTTGGATTAATATTTTTCCCATGTCTTTGGTTTTCTTCATTCTTTTCTCCAAAAGAAATGGGACCAATAGATGTATCTTAGGTGACTGGTCACAAGTTTTTAACACTGGAGACACTACTCACCAAAGTAGAATGTAGAACATTTTCTTTTTGAAGAATGTTATGCCAATTGACATAGATGTTCCCTGAGACCATGGTCCCCAGGCTTCAGCCCCAGTAACATGGTACCTTATAGTTTTCAGATGTATCTAGAAAGCTTCTACGACTTCGCCTTAGTCAAACTGTGAAGACTTTCTCTATACTATCTGTGTAGCCTTTCCCTTCATCAATGATAACACTTCTCTATTATCTATTCAGTGGATTCCCCACTCCAACACTCCTCCCTCGTAATCGTTAAAGTTTTTTTTTTTTCTTTATGAAAACCTTTTCTTGGATTTTTATGATAGTTGTCTCATACAACATTTGTCCTTTTGTGATTGACTTATTTTACTCAGCATAATGCCTTCCAGATTCATCCAAGTTGTGAGATGTTTTGAGGATTCATCATTGTTGTTTATCATTGCATACTATTACATTGTGTGTATGCACTATGATTTATTTATCCATTCATCTGTTGATGGGCACTTAGGTTGTTTCTATCTTTTTGCTATTGTGAATAAAGCTGTAATGAACATAGGTATGCATTTGTATATTCATGTGACAGCTCTTATTTTTCTAGCATATACTCCTAGGAGTGCGATTGTTGGATTGTATGGTATTTCTATTTCTAGATTTTTAAGGAGGCACCATATTGTTTTCTGTAGTGGTTTTACCATTTTAATTTCCCACAAGCACTGCATGAGAGTTCTAATCTCCCCACAGCCTCTTCAACATTTATTATGTTCTTTTTTTTTTTTTTTTTTTTAATTCTTGCCAGTAATGTCAAGGTGAGATTGTATCTCATTGTAGACTTGTTTTACATTTCTATAATGGCTAATGGAGAGAAATACAAAACAAAGCAAGATATTAAAAAGACAAGAAAGAAAGACCAAAATAAGAGACTCTGAAACTTGCTCTTGAATATCCAGTGCTAAAGCAAATTGGAGAATTGATGAAGTAAAAGAGCTGAACGGAAGATTTCAAAGGGCAGCTCGAGAAGACAAATTAAATATTATAATGACATGTGCAAAGACCTGGAGTTAGAAAACCAAAAGGGAAGAACACGCTCCACATTTCTCAAACTGAAAGAACTGAAGAAAAAATTCAAGACTTGAGTTGCTATATTGAGGATTCTGCAAGAAAAATATTAAATGACACAGGAAGCATCAAAAAAAAGACAGAAGGAATACATAGAGTCACTATACCAAAAAGAATTGTTCAAAGTTCAATCATTTCAGGAAGTAACATATTATCAGGAACTGATGGTACTTAAGGAAGAGGTCCAAGCTGCACTGAAGGCCTTGGCAAAAAATGAGGTTCCCAGAATTAATGGAATACCAATTGCGATGTTTCAACAAATGGATGCAGCACTGGAAGTGCTCACTTGTCTATGCAAAGAAATTTGAAAGACAGCTACCTGGTCAAGCCACTGGAAGAGACCCATGTTTATGCCTATTTCAAAGAAGGGTGATTCAACCAAATTCAGAAATTATTGAACAATATCATAAGTATCACACACAAGTAAAATTTTACTGAAGATCATTCAAAAGCAGTTGCAGCAGTACATCAACAGAGAACTTCCAGAAATTCAAGCCAGATTCAGAAGAGATTGTGGAACCAGGGATATTATTGCTGATGTCAGATGGATCTTGGCTGAAAGCACATAATACCAGAAAGACGTTTACCTTTGTTTTATTTACTATGCAAAGACAGTTGACTCTGTAGATCATAACAAATTATTGACAACGTTGTGAAGAATTGGAATTCCAGATAACTTAATTGTTCACATAAGGAATCTGTGCGTAGTTTAAGAGGCATTCGTTTGAACAGAACAAGGGAATACGGCCTGGTTTAGAATCAAGAATGGTGTGCGTCAGGGTTGTAGCCTTTCACCATACTTATTCAGTCCATATGCTGAGCAAGTAATCCAAGAAGCTAGACTAAATGAAGAAGAACATGGCATCAGGATTGGAGGAAGACTCATTAACAACCTGTGATGTGTAGATGACACAACCTTGCTTGCCTAAAGTGAAGAAGACTTGAAGCACTTACTGATGAAGATCAAAGACCACAGCCTTCAGTATGGATTACACCTCAACATAAAAGAAATAAAAATCCTCACAACTGGACCAATAAACAACATCATGATAAATGGAGAAAAAAGTTGAAGTTGTCAAAGATTGCATTTTACTTGGATCCACAATCAACACCCATGGAAGCAGCAGTCAAGAAATCAAAAGACACATTGCATTCAGCAAATCTGTGGCTAAATACCTCTTTTAAGTGTTAAAAAGCAAAGATGTCACCTTGAAGACTAAGGTTTACCTGATCCAAGCCATGGTGCTTTCAATTGCCTCATTTGCATGCGAAAGTTGGAAGATGAATATAAGACAAGAAGAATTGACGCCTTTGAATTATGATGTTTGGGAAGAATACTGAATATACCATGGATGAACAAAAGAATGAACAAATCTGTCTTGGAAGCAGTACAGCCAGAATGCTCCTTAGAAGCAAGGATGGCAAGACTACATCTCCCATACTTTGGACATGTTATCTGGAGGAATCAGTCCCTGGAGAAGGACATCATGCTTGGTAAAGGAGAGGGTCAGCGAAAAAGAGAAAGACCCTCAAAGATATGAATTGACCCAGTGGCTATAACAATGGGCTCAAGTATAACGTTAACTGTGAGGATGGCGCAGGACTGGGCATTGTTTTGTTCTGTTGTACTTAGGGTCACTGTGAGTTGGGACCGACTCTACGGCACCTAACAACAACAACTATGGCTAATGATCACGAGCATTTCCTCATGTGTCTGTTAGCTGCTAGAATGTCTTCTTTGGTGGAATATCTGTTCTTAATCTTTGCCATTTTTTAATTGGACTATTTTGTTATTGTTGTTGCTGAAGTGTTGAAGTATTCGATAGATTTTAGAGATTATACCCTCGTTGGATACTTTGTAGCCAAAAGTTTTTCCCCAGTCTGTAAATTCTCTTTTTACTGTTTTGGTGAAAGCTTTTAATGATTACAAGTGTTTAATTTTTAGGAGCTCCCAGTTATCTATCTTCTGGTGTTTGTGCATTAATAGTTATGGTTTTTGTTGTATTTATGCCATGTATTAGGGCCCCTAGCATTGACCTTGTTTTTTCTTCCATGATCTTTATGGTTTTAGTTCTTAAACTTATATCTTTGGTATATTTTGAGTTAGTTTTTATGTATGGGGTGAGATACTGGTCCTGTTTTTTTTTTTTTTTTACAGATAGACATCCATTGCTGCCAGTATCATTTGTTAAAAGGACTATCTTCTCCCCATTTAATGGACTTTGGTCCTTTGTCAAAGATCAGCTGACCATAGGTGGATGAATTTATGTCTGGGTTCTCAGTTGTGTTCCATTGTTTTACGACTCTGTCATTGTACCAGTACCAGCTTGTTTTAGACTACTATGGCTATGTAGTGAGTCCTGAGATCTGGTACTGTTAGGCCTCCTACTTTGTTATTTTTCTTCAATAATTCTTTGCTTCTCCAGGGCCTTTTTTCCTTTCCATATAAAGGTGGCAATTAGTTTTTCCATCTTGTTAAAGAATGCTGTGGGTATTTGGATCAGAATTTTTTATGTCTGTATATCACTTTGGGTAAAACTGACATTTTCACAATGTTGCATCTTTCTATCTATGAACATGGTGTGTTTTTCCCTTTCTGTAGATCTCTTTTGGTTTCTTGCAATAGTGTTTTGTCGTTTTCTTTGTATAGGTTCTCTATGTCCCTGGTTAGATTTATTCCTAAGTATTTTATCTTTTTAGGGGCTATTATACATGGTATAGTTTTCTTTATTTCCTTTCTGAAGTTCTCTTTTTTGGTGTATAGGAATCCAACTGATTTTTTATGTTGATTTTATCCTGCTACTCTGCTGAATCTATTAGTTCCAGTAGCTTTCTTGTGGAATCTGTGGGGTTCTCTATGTATAGGATCATATCATCTGTGAATAGAGATAGTTCACTCCTTCATTTCAAATTTGGATGCCCTTTATTTATTTTCCTTGCCTTCTTGCTTTAGCTAGAACTTCCAGCACAGTGTTAAACAGGAGTGGTGATAAAGGTCATCCTTGTCTTGTTCCCATTCTCAGGGGGAATGATTTCAGCCTCTCTCCATTGTGAATGATGTTGGCTGTTGGTTTTATAGATGTCTTTTATTGTGTTGAGGAATTTTCCTCTATTCCTATTTTATTGAGAATTTTTATCAGGAATAGATGTTGGTCTTTATCCAGTGCCTTTTCTGCGATGATTGAGATGATCATGTGATTATTTCCTTTTGTTCTATTTAGGGGGTGGATTATGTTGATTGATTTTGTAATGTTGAACCATCCTTGCATAACTAGTATGAATTTCACTTGGTTGTGGTGTATTATTTTTTTTGATATAGTACTGAATTCTATTGGCTAAAATTTTGTTGAGAATTTTTCCCTCTATATTCATGAGAGATATTGGTCTGTAATTTTATTTTTTTGTGGCATCTGTCTGTCTTTGATATCAAGGTTATGCTGGCTTCATGGAAAGAACATTGTAGTATTCTTTCCTTTTCTATGCTCTGAAATAGTTTGAGTAGTTACTGGTGTGAGCTCTTCTATGAGTATTTGGTAGAATTCACCAGTGAAGTCTTTGGGGCCAGGGCTTTTTTTGTTGTTTTTGTTGGGAGTTTTTTTTTTTTTTTTTTAAATTACCTCTTCAATCTCTTCTCTTTTTGTAAATCTGTTCAGATTTTCTATCTCAGTTTGTGTTAGTTTAAGTGGGTGGTGTGTTTCTAGAAATTTGTCCATTTCCTCTAGGTTTTCAAATTTGTTGGAATACAATTTTCATTGTATCCTCTTGTGAACCTTTTTGTTTTAATTGCGTCTGCTGTAATGTCCCCCATCTCATTTTTTATTTGGGTTATTTGCTTCCTTTACTGTTATTCTTTTTTCAGTTTGGCTAATGATTTGTCAGTTTTGTTAATCTTTTCAAAGAACCAACTTTTGGTTTTGTTGATTCTTTCTATTGTTTTTCTGTTATGTATTTTAATTATTTCTGCTCTAATCTTTATTCTTTCCTTCCGTCTGATGCTTGTGGCCTTCTTTTGCTATTCTCTTTCTATTTTTTGAGTTGTAGGACTAACGTTTTGATTTTGGTCTGTTCTTTTTTAATGTATGCCCTTATTGCTATAAATTGATCTCTGAGCACTGCTTTTGCTGTATCCCAAAGGTTTTGGTATGATGTGTTTTCATTTGAGTCTAGGAAATGTTGATTCCGTCTTTGATTTCTTCCATTATCTTGTTGTTTTTAAGCAATGTGTTATTCATTTTCCATGTATTTTATTTTATTTTTTAATTTTCTTACTCTTCCTGTTATTGATTTCTACTTTTATCTCATTGTGATCAGAGGGAATGCTTTGTATCATTTCAATGTTTTGGATTTTATTGAGGTTTTATTTGTCACCTAAAATAGTTTATTCTGGAGAATATTCCATGTCCATTGGAAAAGAATGTGTATACTTTGCTGTTGTCTGATGGTGTGTTCTATGTATGTTTATGTGGTCAAGTTGGCCATTTTGGCCTTGAGATCTTCTGTGTCTTTGTTCAGTTTCTTTCTAGAAGTTCTGTTCTTTACTGAGAGTTGTGTGTTGAAGCCCCCTCATATTATTTTGGAACTGTCTATTTCTCTTTTCAGTGCTGTTAGTGTTTGTTTTATGTATTTTGGAGCCCTGTCATTAAGTGTGTAGATGTTAATTAAGCTTATGTCTTCATGATGGATTGTCCCTTTAATCATTACATAATGTCCTTCCTTGTCTATTATGGTTGATTTTACCTTAAAATGTATTTTATCTGAGATGGGTATTGCCACTCCTGCTCTTTTTTGGTTAGTTTGCTTGATATGGTTTTTTCTTTTTTCTTATCCTAAAATTTTTAGTATGTTTATTTCTTTAGTTTAAAGTCTCTCTCTGATAAACAGCATATTGATAGGTCATTTTTTTTTTAATCCATTCTGCCACTCTCTGTCTCTTTACAAGTGTATTTAAACCACTTACATTCAGTGCGATTATCGATAGATATGAGTTACTGCTCTCATATTGTTGTGCTTTTTTTTTTGGTGCCAATGTTTTCTTTATTCCTCTTACTTTCCTGTGCTGAGTTCATTTTGTGTAGGATTTTCTTTTCTTTTCTTTCATTATAGATTTTATGTTTACTGAGTCCTTATGTTTTTCTTCTATTTTTATGTAGATTTGTTAACTTTATGGTTACTTTTAAATTCACCTTTGTCTTCCCAAGTCTGAACCAGTCTGTGATTGGTGAGATTGTATGTCAACTTGGCTAGACCATTATTCTCAGTGTTTTAGTGGTTGTATAATGTTGTGATCACCCCCATGATGGAATCTGCTGAGTGGTACTGGCAGAGGCAGGGCCTGTGACAGCTCACGGCCCTCTCAGTTTTTCATCTCTCTGCCTTCTGCTGGTTACTTTCTGGCTGCTTGCCTTGCCAAGGTTTTTGGCTTGTTCCAGACTCAGCAGCTGCGTCTTTTTGTCTCACCTCCAGTTCATGGGACGTGAGCTAGCAGCTTACCTGTTGATCTTGGAATTTGTTGAACTTCTCAGACTGCAAGCAAGAGTCCAGTTCCCTGACCTGCTGACCTTGGGTTCCCCAGCCCCTGCAGTTATGTGAATCAGGAGAAACCTTGTGGCTTTATCTGCTGATCTTGGAATTCAGTGACTTTCACAACTTGTGAGTGGGAGCCCCTCTCCAACCTGCCGACGTTGGTTCACCAGCTTGTGCGGCTATGTGAACTGGGAGAGGCCTCTATCCTGATCTGTGGACTTGGGATGTTTTAGCCTCTACAATTGCGTGAGCTATTTCCTTGATATAAATCTCTCTCTATATATATTTATATGCTTTACTGGTTTTGCTTCTCTAGAGAACCCAGCCTAAGACATGATCTAAGTATGGCCACATTCAGAAAATGAAGAATAGATGGCAGTGAGAACACAGAGGGGGTGGCCTGGAGGACAAGGCCACAGACATGAAGGGGGACCTCATACCATCAAGAAAGCAGTGCTGGGAGCTGAACACATCCTTTGGACCGGGGTCCGTGCACCGAGAAGCTCCTAGTCTGGGGGAACACTGATGAGAAGGCCAAGAGAGAGAAGGCCTTCCCCTGGAGCTGACATCCTGAATTTGAACTTTTAGCCTACTTTACTGTAGGGAAATAAATTTCTCTTTGTTAAAACCACCCACTTGTGGTAATTCTGTTATAGCAGCACTAGATAATTAAGACACAGTCTTTTATTACTTGATATCACCTTAACGTCCTCTCCATTTGAATGTTCTATTCTTATACTGTTTATTCTCTTTTTCTTGTTTTGACTTTGTTGTCATTTGTAGATTGACATTTTTGTCTCCCTGTTTTAATTCTTTTAGCTTTGTTTCATTAATGACTGTTCTTTACCTAGGTTGATATCTGGCTGATTCTGTATTGTGTCCCAGACTCCATATTGTTGGTTTTCTAACTGAAGGTCTCCCTTTAATATTTTATGTAAATTTGGTTAGGTTTTTACGGATTCCCTTAACTTCAGTTTATCTGGAAATGTCCTAATTTCACCATCGGATTTGAGAGAGATTTTGCAAGATATATTATTCTTGTTTGACAGGTTTTTGTTTTCTTTCTTACTTTTATATATGTTATCCCATTCTCTTCTTGCCCGGGTAGTTTCTGCCAAGTCATCAGAGCTTAGTCTTATCATTTCCCCTTTGTTAATGACTTTTCGTTTTTCTTGAGCTGCTCTCAGAATTCTTTCCTTGTCTTTGGTTTAGGCAAGTGTGATCACTATATGTTTTGGTGACTTTCTTTTAGGGTCTATCTCATATGGTGTTCATTGAGCTTCTTGGATGGTCAGTTTTTCATCTTTCATATTTGGCAAGTTTTCTGCCAGTAAACTTTCAACAGTCTTCTCTGTGTTTTCCATTTTTTCTCCCTGTTCTAGAACTCTTGATTGTGTCTCTCATAATTCTTAGGGTTTCTTCATTCGTTTCTCTGATTTTTCCTCAAACAAAATGGTATCCATGGAGTTGTCTTCAATCTCATTGATTCAGTTTTCCATTGTTTCAAATTTTCTCCTAAAACCTTCTATTGAGTTGTCCCTTTCTGAAATTTTGTTGTTTGTCTTTGGATTTTTAGTTGCTTTTTTTTTTTTTATGATTTCTGTTTATTTATTTTGATTTTTTTGTTCTTGTATTATTTTCCTGCATTCTTCTATTTCTTTGTGCTTTCCTTGATTTTGGTTATGTTTTCATTGGGTTTGTTTGTGTTTTCCATGATTTTGTACTTTTTTCCTTGGTTTTGTTTGTGTTTTACTTAATCTCTTTCCTAATTTCTTGGAGAGCCCTAAATATTGGTCTTTTGAATTCCATATCAGGTGGTTCCATCACTTTTTCTTCTACTGGAAGGGTATCTGATTCTTTATTTTTATGACTTGCTGGATTCATTTTATCTTGCCTTTTTATGTTTTGATATTATCTACTGTCTCTGAGATATTAAAGTATAATTTTATTTGTTTATTGATAGTATGTTTGTTTTGTCCTGCTTTTTTGTTTTGTTTTGATACGTCTGAGTAGGCAGTTTGTGGACACGATAGCTTTCACCAACTTATCTGTGTGGGCAAGGCAGCAATGGGCTGGGTGAGCCTGCATTGATCATGGTATTTGGTAAGGTGGCTGAGGGTGGACTGAGAAAGTGCTGTCTGCCTCCTGATGTTGGTCCAGTGATGTGGGAATGTTCATAGCCCTTTGCCAAATTGGCAAGGGTGTTAGACAGGGAGTGATAAATGCTCACTTCCCCCCCTGCCACCAGCTGATTGAGTGGTGGGAGGGGAGGGGTGGTGTGAGCCCAACACTTTGAGCTTGAGCACTGGACATGCCCTAGGCTCAGCAGTGTCGTGGTGGTCACTGTGAAGGGGTTGAGGTGGTTTCTGGGGCTAAGTGGGAGGTAGAAAGAAAAATAAGAAAGAAAAAGAAAAAATAATATAAATTTCTGTGTGGTGGGGGCTGACAGATAGGGGCAGGGTGGACCCTAGGCATTGGTGGGCTGGAGAGACTGTGGCCCTCTAGCCATGGTGGCATTGTGGGGGCTGATGGGAAGGAAGGAAGTGGTTTACAGGACTTAGTGGAAAGGAGAAAACTAAGAAAGGAATAAAGAGATAAAAGAATGGCTTGCAGTGAGTTCCAGTGAGTGTGGTGAGGTTGTCCCAAGTTCTGGTGGGACTGGGGGCAGGTGGCTTATGAGGCTTGGTGGGAGGGAGAAAGAAAAGGAGAAAAAGAAAAAAGAAAAGAAAAATAATATGGTGGCTTGGAGGGAACTGGCTGGTGGGTTCAGGGTAACAGGCCAGTGACTCTAGCTGTGGTGGTGCTGCAGGGGCTGGTGTAAAAGGGTGGGTGTGGTGTATGGGGCTAGGTGGTAGGGAGAAAGAAAAGGAAAAAAGATAAAAAAATTAAAATACAAAAAAATTTAAAAACTGGAAGCATGGTGGGGGCTGGAAATTGAGCATGGGGAAGACCTGAGGGCTGATGGGAAGGATGAGGAGGTGATATACTGGGCAAGGCGGGAGGAAGAAAGAAAAGACAAAATAAAAAGCAAAGAAAGAATGGCTGTGTGGCATGAGCTGGTGGGTGGGAGTGGGGCAGACCCAGGGCAGAGGCAGGTCTGTGGCTCTCTAGCTGCGGTGGTGAGGTGGGGCTGGTAGGAAAAGAAGAAAGTGGTATACGGGGCCAGTTGCAGTGGAGAAAGAAAAGGAAGAAAGGGAATAAAAAAAAATATGGTGTGGCATGCACCAGCAGATGGGGGTGGGCAGACACAGAGAGTCAGTGGCTCTCTAGCAGTAGTATTGTGGTTGGGGCCAGCAGGAAGGATGGAAGCTGGTGTATGAGGCTAGGTGAGAAGGAGAAAAAGAAAAAAATATGGTGGTGCTGTGGCAGCCAGTGTGTTGAGTCAGGGTAGAGCTGGTGCAGCGGTGGGACCATGGCTCTTTATCTCAGGTGGTGCAGCAGGGACCAGTGATTGGGGGGAGGTGGTGTACAGGGCTAGGTGGAAGGGAGAAAGAAAAAGAAGGCAAGAAAAACTGTGTGGTGGGAGTTAGGGGGCAGGCCTGAGGGGCTTGGGGGCTCGTATTGTGGTCTCTGGTGGTGGGGGCTGCTGATCTAGAGGGGTTCTTGCTACTACTCACCAGAAGAGTGAAAGGTTGGAAAGCATGTTTCTCTGGTTACCGGGTATTTTGTCTCCTGTTGGGTGTTCCGTGATGTTGCTGTCTCGTACTCCTTGTCCAGGTTCGTTACTGTGTTTCAAGATGGTGATGCTGTGCCATGTTAGTTGGCAGGTGACCCCTACTCCGTATGTGTCCTTGTTCTTGTTCTCAGTTTCTTCTTTCATTCAGTGTTTAATCTAGTTCTTTATCCCTTCATTTGATGCTTAGGCTTCCAGGATTGACATTGTTTTACTTAGTTTCTTGGGTCTTTGCTGCAGAGGGACGGCATGGTTCTCTATAGGGTGCCATGTGGACTGTCTCCGTGTTTTGTTTTTGTTTATTTTCTTGTTCAATTATCTTGTGACTTGGCCAAGCCATTTTAATGAAAGCTATTTTCCCCACAGGTTGAAGCCTTTGGAAATTTCTCTGGGGATTGTGCATTCCTGGGCATGTGTACAGTCTCTCTGGGATGACTGTAGTTTTAGCAGTGTTCTCATTGACTGTCTCTTTCCCTCATCTCTCTGTTTAGCTGGATGCCTCATTTGGTATTCAACCCAGGCTCCAGTAATTACCCACTAATTATTTTATTGTTGTCCATAAATCCCTGGAGCAAAAATTCTCAAAAGTCTAATCCAAAGAAATTTGAGTAGGACTAATTTTTTAGTTCAGTCTTTGAGTTTTTTTCCAACTGCATGTTTTATAATCATATGATATTAGGTATGCTTATAGGTTCTTTGGATTTTGAGACACAATACAAAGACTCTTCGATAGATGAAAGGCAGAATGGTTTGTTACTTACAGCTCCAAAGGTGAGAAGGCTACCAGGTAGGGCCACATAGGGGTTTGTATTCAGGGACAGAGTAACAAGAAGCTGAAATTTAAGGAGATGGCTTATGTATGGCAAGTGGGAGGGTGTAGAATAACTAGGTTTCCTGTGCATTATGGGGATTGGCTATTTTGCATAATTTCATGGGCTCCAGGACGTAGGGGCTGTCCCTAGTTGTTTGGAACCTGGCCCTGGAGCAATTAGGGTGGGTGTATGGTGGCTCTGGAGTGTGAGCATCTCATAAGGAAAGTGTCTGGAGTGTGCTAACTTAGAAAGAGACACCGACTGGCCTCTACCCAGGGCCTCAAAACTGAGTTAAGACAGCATTTGTGAAATATTGTATTTTACCCCAGGAGGGCACTTCTTAGCTGTCTCTTTCCCTGGTCCTGTCTAGTGAACTAGCTGCTTTATGATTTAGCTTGTTGCTCTTAAATAAAGGGACTTAATTTTTTTAAGAGCACCCTTAGACTGGAAATGCCCCACTCTGTTTCAATGAAATCAGTTACTTTAGGGAAAGTTTTGTATTTTTCTTTTAAATGGACTGTCTCTTTCCCTCTGAAAGTCCCTGAGCCACTACTCTGAGTACTACTGTTGTGGATTGAATTGTGTCCTCCAAAAATATCTGTCAACTTGGCTGGGTCATGATTCCCAGTATCATATGATTGTGTACCATTTTGTAATCTGATGTGATTTTCTTATGTGTTGTAAACTGTATCACTGTGATGTAATAAGATGGATTAGCTGCAGTTATACTGATGAGGTCTACAAGATTAGATAGGGTCTTAAGCCAATCTCTTTTGAGATATAAAAGACAGAAGCAAGCTGAGAGACATGGGAACCTCATACCACCAAGAAAGCAGTGCTGGGAATAGAGCGTGTCCTTTGGACCTGAGGTTCGTGCCCAGAGAAGCTCCCAGACCAAGGGAAGATTGATGACACGGAACTTCCTCCAGAGCTGACAGAGAAAGTGTTCCCTTGGAGCTGATGCCCTGAATTTGGGCTTGTAGCCTACTGGATTGTGAGAGAATAAACTTCTCTTTGTTAAAGCCATCCACGTGTGGTGTTTCTGTTATAGCAGCACTAGATAACTAAGACAACTACCAAGAGCAGTAGCCTCTGGTCTTGTCATCTTGTTTTTTTTCCTGGCATACAGCCTCTGCTCTGCAGGCTAACCTGAGTGAAGGCAACATGGGCCCAAGCCCCAAGATTCTCGCCCTGCTTCATCTGAGGCAGAGTCTCCATCCTAAGAATGGGAGCTGAGTGGAAGAAGGGAACCCTTTTCCTCTTAGCTACACTCACCAGAAATTTAGCTTCTTCAATTTGGATTTAGAAGAGATGAGAACTGATGGCTGCTCCTCCATGTGAGATATGGTAACTCATCATTGGTAACTGAGGGGAAATGCAGCCGACTTCTAGGACACACCCTCCTAGAGTAGACTTCCACCAAGCTGAACTGAAAAGAAGGGGAAGGAGAGAGAGGGTTGTGGCTCAGATACCAGAGACTCTTAAGGCTCTCACTGAATTTTAGTAGATATCTTTGAATAAATGTTACTCGTTTGTTGTATCCCTTCAGGACAATTGCTAGATATTTTAAATTTCTTTTTGTTGTTGTTATTGTTTTCATCAGCTTTAGTTACTTTTCTGGGGAATGAGTCCATGAAGTGTTCACACTACCATCCCAGTACTGGAACTCCATCCAATTATTTATTAATAATCTTCCGCTCTCGGTTTTCTGGTTTGTCTCTCTTTCTCTTTTTTCCAAGTAGGGGAGTGTATAAGCCTAGCTGAGAAGAGTTGGAAGTTGGTCTTAAAGATCTAACGATTTGGATTGTCATCAGTCCCCTTTGACACATGCTCACTTCTCCTGTTGTCTGATCCTTGTGGATTTTTTTTTTTAACTGACTGTAACTCCATGTAAATTTCATCCACTTTGGTCCATACTCACTGCCAGAGGCCTGTATTCTGCTGTGTATCACAGCGACAGCCTCAATAGACTCTGGACTCTAGCCGCCCACCACGTTCAAATCTTGGTACTACCAGCAAAGAATTTTCTATGTTATAAATCTTACATTAAGCCCTTGTTTCAAGTTTTTCAATGGCTCCACATATGCAAGTGTATTTATATTTATAACAAAGACTGTATGTAATTAGTATATATGTTATGAAACTTATTATGTGTATTTACATGTATATACACAATGCATACATAAGTTACAAGGCTCAGTTTAAAACAGATGTGAATTCAACACCCAGTTATAGAACCATATTATTACATATAAAATAACATTTACCTATGAGATGCTTTTCTATCTTATCTACAAATGTAATCATTATTCTTAATTTGTAGGAATACACAAACAATATAGAATCTGTTTAGTTATTCTTATATAAGAGCTTTATTAAAAATGGCTTCAAAGTGTTTATAGTCTTTTGGGGCTTTTTGTTTTTCACTTCATCTTATGTTCCAAGACTTACACCATTCCATAAATTTACATTTTGTTAAATTTCTCTGTTGTATCATATTCCATTTTGTCAGTGGGAATTTGGTTTGTTTCTGATGTTGTGCCATAAGGAATTATGCTTCTATAAAAATGTAGGTATACTTCCCCTGATACTTATGTGCAAGAGTTTATCTGGAGTATATTCCTAAAAATAAAATTGCTGAGTCCAGGGTAGTCATATATTTATTTTTAATAAAGGGATCATTCCTAGTAATACTCCTATCATCAAGATATTAGAGTTTCTTCATATATTTGCCAAAACTTTATATGGCAGTGTTCTTAATTTTTACCTACTTGCTGTGTGTAAAATGTAATCTCATTATACATCTGTATTTATATTCCCTTTTATTTCTGTATTTATATTCCCTTTTATTTCTATTTTGCATGTACTTGAGAACATAGAATGAAGAATAAGAAAACAAAAAAAATAGACATTTATATGAATTGGAAAATAAAAACCAAATGCACCATCATTTGCAGATAACATGATTATCTATATAGAATACGTTTTTATTATTATGCTACTATTTCTACTATTTTTTTTATTTTTTGTGAAATTTTTTTTTAGACTGTGGCACATTTTTTTACTGGATAGCTAATCTCCTTTCCTCATTGATTTTCAGGATTACTGTATGTATTCTGGAGACTAATCCTTTCTCAGTTATATAAATTGTGAATATCTTTCCAGGTATGTAGTTTGCCTTTTTTAACTTTCTTTATGGTATCTTATGAGGATAAAAGTCTTAATTTAATGTAGCAAAATTTCTTATTCTTTTCTTTCATGGCTTGTGCTTTTCATATTTTATCTAGTATTTCTTTCCTATACTGAAGGCATGAAATACTCTCCTGTATATGTCTTTTACATTTAAGTTTTTAATCTCTTTGGAATTTATTTTTGCATATGGTGTGAGCTAGGATAATAGCATATTTTTAATATGTCTATCTAATTGTAACTGCCATTAATGGGAAATCCTTCCTTTCCCCAGTGATCTAGTGTGTCAACTCTGTCATATGTAAAATATTCATATATTCATGAGTTTCCAAGGCTCTTTATTCCACACCAATGGCTTATTTTAGATATCTGCACCAATACAAGACAATAGTAATTACTATGGCTTTATCATGAGACCCGACATGTAGTAGAGTAAATCATACCATTTTCCCCCCTTTTTCTGAAGTCTGTAGGCTATTTGGGGGCCTTTTCTATTTCCTACAAATATTAAAAAGTCAACTTCTCAGTTGATTTAAAAACAAAACAACAACAATGATAATACCAACAAAAACTCCTGTTGGTATTTTAATTTAAATGGCATTTAATTTCTAGATCTCTGAGGGTTAATTGACATCTTTATGTTATTGAGTTTTCTGAGACAGGTGCATAGCGTATATCTCCATTTTATAGATTTTCTCTGTTCTCTTTAATAGTTTTATATATTTTATAAATAATATATATATAATATATACGTGTGTGTGTACGTATATATACGCACACACTTTCCTAGGTACCTTATATATTTTATTGCTGTTGTAAAAAGTGTTATTAATGTTAAATTTTAAAAATATTTAGTAATAGTGAGATTTTTTTCTCATGTACTTTGGGCATGTTATCAGGATGGACCAATCCTTGAAGAAGGACATCATGCTTGGTAAAGTACAGGGTCAGTAAAAAAGAAGAAGATGTAGGAGATGGATTGACACAGTGGCTGCAACAAAGGGCTCAAACAAAGCAACGATTGTGAGAATGATGCAGGAGCTGACAGTTTTCGTTCTGTTGTACATAGGGTTCCCTATGAGTCGGAAGCGACTTTAAGGCATGTAACAACAGTAACAACAATAATTTTTGGATTTAAATGTATTTTTGTACATTAACAATGCCAGTGTCTTTGCTAAACTTTATCATTTAAAGTAATTGCTCTGTAGATTCTTTAGTATTTACTGGGTAGATAATTATATTATGTTCAAATAATGATACTTTTGGCTCTACCTCTCTCTTTTAATTTTATTTCTTACTGCTCTTCTTAGCATTTCTAGGGTATGTGGAATAGAAGTAGTCACCAGTCACCATAGACCTTCATTTTGCCTTTGATTTTAGAAAAAATATTTCTGACATTTCACTTTATGAATAATATTTGCAGAAAGTTTTTGGTACACACCCTTTGAAATATTAAGCAAATTCTATTCTATGCCTCTTCTGTTATTTTTTAAAAATAATTAGCAAGTGTTTAATTGTATCACTTTTTTCTGACTTTATTGACATCATCATAAAGTTTGTTACCTTTAATTTGTTAATGTGATTAATTGCAGTGTATGTATTTTGATGTTTGTTGTTATGTGCTCTTACACTCCTGGAATGGTTTGTGAACTTTGTGTTTAGAAGTTTTTCATCTATATTTATAAGTGAGAATGAACAATAATTTCACTATTTTGTATTGTCCTTTTCTGCTTTTTATAGAAAGCCCCTTCTCTGACTGCCACATATGGAATAGATCTGAAATGATGTTATCAATTACAGTACCATGAACATAATATTTTTCATTTTCAAATAGGTCATCTCTGTATAGTTCATGTAATATCACAATCACCTTGTGTAACAAACCACCTAAAAACACCAAGGTATATAACAGGGAACATTTATTTAGCTCACTAGTGTGGGGTTATGAAGATGATTCTGTCAGTTTGGTCTGGGCTCACACATCTGTGCCAGCTGGCTTTTTTCCAATCTAGGATAACCCTGGATGAAATAATGGGGCAATTCGGTTTTACTCTACATGTTTCAAATCCTCCAAAAGGCTAGCTTGAAAGTGATCTTATGATGGCAGCTGAAATGGAATTGGGAATTGAAAATGCACAAGCATGTTATCCAACCTCTGCTTGCATCGTATCTACTAACATTCTCTTAGTCAAATCAAGTCACAAGCCCAGATTCAAGGAACAGAGGACTTTGAGGAACTACTTACAAAGTTACATGGCAAAGAATATGTATACACAGAGGGGTAAAGAATTGGGACCATGAGTGTAGTCAATCTATACAAAGTCACACTGCAGTAAAAATAAACATAGCTATTAAAGAGATATAGTCAGGAGGAGAGGCAGATGGACATATATTGATACTAAGATTCTTTATTTAATGAAGTTTGGATAAGTTGAAACAGACACAAACAACAGGACAAAGAATATGTCAAGGAGATAGGCTAGATTATTGGGAAGTACTTAAGGAAAAAAAATTGGGAGAAGTAAAAAGTCAATTTTATATATTCACCATTATGACAAGAATCATTTTAGATTTAACATACATTCCAGTAAATCAAAAAGCCCGTATCTTTCTGACATATTTTATTCATTCATTTAGAGTCACAAAATTTAACTGACCTTATAGGGTGTCTTAGGCTTGGTTCTCTAGAGAAGCAAAACCAGTAAAGCTTATATATGTATATATATATATATATATATATATATAGAGAGAGAGAGAGAGAGAGAGAGAGAGAGAGAGGTTTATATCAAGGAAATGGCTCACACGGTTGTAGAGGTTGGCAAGAGCCAAGTCCCTGGGTCAGGTGTCAGGCTGGAGGTTTCAGACTCACGTAGCGGGGCTGACTGGCACAAAGATAGGCAGGTCAGCTAGCACTCAGTGTCTGCTGGCTCACAGGCTGTAGAGCCTGACAAATCCAAGATTGGCAGGCAATACCACAGGCTACTGGCTAAAAGCCTAAGAACTGAAGGTCAGATGATGACGAGCATGATACAAGGTCCAGAGTGAGTGAAAGCCAGAGAGCTTTGCCACAACATCCATATATATTGGATGCAGGCCACACCCCTGAGGAAACTCCTCTTTCAACTGATTGGCTTATCACGTCACATTACATCATGGAGGTGACTACATTATATCACAAAATGGAGGATAACTACATGGTTACATAACTGCCAAACTACATCATTACATAACTGCCAAACCACTGAGAATCATGGCCCAACCAAGATGATGCACAACCTTAACCATTGCATAGCATCACAGAGTAGTACATAAAATAGCAGTCTTGAATTCAAGTCTTCTAATTCCAAATGTCTTTTCCCCTATGAAAGGGTCAGCTGAGTGTCAGAGAGCAAGTAATGGGAGTGTATTGGGGGCTGTCATTAAAGATACAGGCAGCCTCTTATTCAGACATGCCTAAGAGAGTAGTTGGTCTGAGTACAACAATTGGAATGCCCACTCACTCTGTAAAGACTTCAGAATTCTCTTTAACCTGTAGTTATCTTGCTTTTCTGAATTCCTATGACATTTCTTGTCTGCATCAGTTGTTTGTTTATTTCTCTGTGCTTGTGTTAGCTTTTCTTCTTTACTTGATTTACTATCTTGTCTTGTTTTTCTGCTAGAGAAGGAGTTGGCAATCCAGCCCACTGCCTGTTATTCAAAATAAATTTCTTTGGGATATATTATATATATTAGGTGCTGTCGAGTCTATTCCAACTCATAGTGACCCCATGTACAACGGAACAAAACACTGCTCAGTCCTGTGCCATCCTCACAATCCTTGCTATGTTTGAACCTATTATTGCAGTCACTGTGTCAATCTATCTCATTGAGGGTTTTCCTCTTTTTCACTGACCATCTATTTTACCAAGCATGATGTCCTTCTCCAGGGACTGGTTCCTCCAGATAACATGTCCAAAGTATGTGAGATGAAATCTTTCCATCCTTGCTTCTAAGGAGCATTCTGGCTGTAATTCTTCCAAGACAGATTTGTTTGTTCTTCTGGCAGTCCATAGAATATTCAGTGTTCATTTCCAACACCATAATTCAAAGACATCAATTCTTCTTCAGTCTTCCTTATTCATTGTCCAGATTTCCAATGCATATGAGGAGATTGAAAACACCATGGCTTGGGTAAGGCAAACCTTAGTCCTTAAAGTGACATCTTCACTTTCTAACACTTGAAAGAGATCTCTTACAGAAAATTTGCCCAATGCAATGAGTTGTTTGATTACTTGACTGCTGTTTCCATGAGCATTGATTGAGAATCCAAGTAAAATGAAGTCTTTGAAAATGTCGATCTTTTCCCCGTTTATCATGATGTTGCTTATTAGCCCAGTTGTGAGGATTTTTGTTTTCTTTATGTTGAGGTGTAACCCATATGGAAGACTGTGGTTTTTGAACTTCATCAATAAGTGCTTCAAGTCCACTTTACGTTCAGCAAGTAAGATTGTGTCATCAACACAGGTTGTTAATAAGTCTTCCTCCAATCCTGATGCATAGTTCTTCTTCATACCATCAGCTTCTCAGATTTATTTGGTCAGCGTATATATTGAATAACTATGGTGAAAGAATAGAACCCTGACACATACTGTTCTTCACTTTAAACCAGCAGTATCCGTTTGTTCTGGCCAAACAACTAATCTTGATATAAGTACAGGTTCCTCATGAGCACAATTAAGTGTTGTGGAATTCCTATTCTTTGCAATATTATCTATAATTTGTTATGATCCAGCCAGTCGAATGCCTTTGCATAGTCAATAAAACACAGGAAAACATCTTTGTGGTATTCTCTGCTTTCACCAATGATCCATCTGACACAGACAATAATATCCTTCATTCCAAGTCCTCTTCTGAATTTGACTGGAATTTTTGGCACTTCCTTGTCATTACAATGCTGTAACTGCTTTCAAATGATCTTTAGGAAAATTTTACTTAAGTGTGATATTAATGATATGGTTAGATAATTCCCACATTCTGTTGAATCTCCTTTCTTTGCAGTTGGTACAAATATGGCACTCTTCCAGCCTGTTGACGAAGTAGCTGTCTTCCAAATTTCCTGTCATACACAAGTGAACACTTCCAACACTGCATCCATTTGTTGAAACATCTCAATTGGTATTCCATCTATACCTGGAGACTTGTTTTTCACCAGTGCCTTTAGTGCAGCTTGGGCCTCTTCCTTCAGTACCATCGGTTCTTGATCATATGCTACTTTCTGAAATGTTTGAACTTCGACCAACTCTTTTTTTAAAATTTTTATTGTACTTTAGATGAAGGTTTACAGAAAAAACCAGCATCTAATTAAACAGTTAGCAAATATATTGTTTTATGACTTTGGTTTACAAACCCATGACATGTTAATACTCTCCCTTCTCGACCTTGGGTTCCCTATTACCAGCTTTCCTGTCCCCTTCTGCCTTCTAGTCCTTGTCCCTTGGCTGGTGTGCCCTATTAGTCTCATTTTGTTTTATGGGCCTAATCTTTGGCTGAAGGGTGAACCTCAGGAGTGACTTCGTTACTGAGCTAAAAGGGTTTCTGGGGGCCATACTCTCGGGGTTTCTCTAGTCTCTTTCAGGCCAGTAAGTTGAGTCTCTTTTTGTAAGAATTCTTTTCTACTTTTTTCTCCAACTCGTCCAAGACCCTCTGTTGTGATCTCTGTCAGAGCAGTCAGTGGTGGTAGCCAGGCACCATTTATTTGTTCTGGACTTAGTCTGGTGGAGACCGTGGTAGTTGTGGTGCATTAGACCTTTGGACTAATCTTTCCCTTTGTCTTTGGTTTTCTTCATTCTCCCTTGCTCCCAAAGGGGTAAGACCAGAGGAGTATCTTAGATGGCTGCTCACAGGCTTTAAGATCCCAGACACTACTCACCAAAATAGAATGTAGAACATTTTCTTTATAAACTATGTTATGCCAATTGAGCTAGATGTTCCCCGAGACCCTGGTCTCCACAGCCCTCAGTCCAGCAATTCGGTTCCTCAGGGAGTTTGGATGCTTCTGTGGTGCTTCCATGACCTTGTCTTAGACAAATTGTTCTGGCTTACCCCATACTGTGTACTGTCTTATCCTGCACCAAAGTTACCACTTATCTATTGTTTATGTAGTATTTTTTTATCTCCACCCCTCCCCTCCCTCATAACCATCAAACATTGTTTCTTTTTGTGTGTAACCCTTTTCATGAATTTTTAAAGTAGTGGTCTCATACAATATTTGTCCTTTTATGGTTGACTTATTTCATTCAGCATAATGACCTCCACATTAATCCATGTTGTGAGATGGTTAGCAAATTCATCATTGTATTTTGTCACTGCATAGTACTCCATTGTGTGCATGTACCATAGTTTATCCATTCATCTGTAATGGGCATCTAGGTTGTTTCCATCTTTTTGCTATTGTGAACAATGGTGCAATGAACATGGGTGTGCATATGTCTATTTGTGTAAGGACTCTTACTTCTCTAGTATATATTCCTAGGAGTGGGATTACTGGATCATATGGCATTTCCATTTCTAGCTTTCTAAGGAAGTGCCATATGGTTTTCCAAAATGTTTGCATCATTTTGCATTCCCACCAGGAATGCATAAGACTTCTGATCTCCCCTCAGCCTCTCTAACATTTGTTATTTTCTGTTTTCTTGATTCGTGATAATAATGCCAGGGTGAGATGGTATCTCATTGTGGTTTTGATTTGCATTTCTCTAATGGCTAGTAATCGCGAGTACGTCCTCATGTGTTTGTTAGCCTTTTGAATGTCTTCTTTGGTGAAGTGTGTATTATTTTTCTTTGCTCATTTTTTAATTGGATCATTTGTCTTTTTGTTTTAGCGTAGTTGGATTTTCCTGTAGATTCTAGAGATTGAACTTTTGTCGGATCTGTAAGAGTCAAAACTTTTTTCCAAGTCTGCAGGTTGTCTTTTTTACTCTTTTGGTGAAGTCTTTTGATGAGCATAAGTGCTTAATTTAGAAAATCCCAGTTATCTAGCTTTTCTTCTTGAGTCTGTATATTCTTAGTTATGGTTTGTATTCTGTTAAGGCCATGTGTTAGGATCTCTAGCGTTGATTCTATTTTTCTTCCATGATCTTTATAGTTTTTAGTTTTTCACTTAGGTCTTTGATCCATTTTGAATTAGCTTTTGTGTATGGTGTGAAGTATGAGTCCTGTTTCTTTTTTTTTTTTTTTTTTTGCAGATGGAGATCCTATTTTGCCAGCATCCTTTTTTAAAAAGACTGTCTTTTCATCATTTGATTGACTTTGGGCCCCTGTCAAGATCAGGTGACCATAGGTGGATAGATTTACTTCTGGCTTCTCGACTCTGTTCCATTGGTCAATATATCTGTCGTTGTACCAGTACCAGGCTGTTCTGACCACTGTAGCTGTGTAGTAGGATCTGAGGTTAGGTAATGTGAGTGCTCCTACTTTCTTCTTCTTCTTCAATAGTGCTTTACTTATCCAGCACTTCTTCCCTTTCCATATAAAGTTAATTATTAGTTTTTCCATCTCTTTAAAGAATGTTGTTGTTATTTGGATCGTGATTGCATTGTATTTGTAGATTGCTTTGGGTAAAATTGTCATTTTCACAATGTTGCGTCTACTTATCCATGAGCATACTATGTTTTTCCATTTATGTAGACCTTTTTTGTTTTCTTGCAGAAGTGTTTTGTAGTTTTCTTTGTATAGGTATTTTATATCCCTGGTTAGATTTATTCCTAAGTTGTTTTTTTTTTAAGCACTATTATAAATGGCATTGTTTTCCTGATTTCCTTTTCATCATTCTCCTTACTGTTATATAGGAATCCAACTGATTTTTGAATGTTTGTCTTCTATCCTGCTACTCTGCTGAATCTTTCTATTAGTTCCAGTAGATTTCTTGTGGAGTCTTTAGGGCTTTCTGTGTATAGTATCATATCATCTGCAAACAGGGACAGTTTAAATTCTTCATTCCCAATTGGATGCCCTTTATTTCTTTTTCTTGCCTTATTGCTCTAGCTAGAACTTCCAGCACAACGTTAAACATGAGTGGTTATAAAGGGCATCCTTGTTTTGCTTCTGTTTTCAAGGGGAATGTTTTCAGCCTCTCTTGATTAAGAATGATGTTGGCCATAGGTTTTGCTTAGATGCCCTTTATTATGTTGAGAAATTTCCCTTCTATACCTATTTTATTGAGAGTTTTTATTAGGAATGGGTGTTGGACTTTGTCAAATGCCTTTTCTGTGTCAATTGAGATGATCATGTGATTCTTTTCTTTCCTTTTATTTATGTGGTGGATTACGTTAATTGATTTTCTAATGTTGAACCATCCTTGCATACCTGCTATGAATCCTACTTGGTCGTGGTGTATTATTTTTTTTATATGATGCTGAAGTCTATTGGCTAGAATTTTGTTCAGAATTTTTGCATCTATATTCTTGAGAGATATTGGTCTCTAATTTTATTTTTTTGTGACATCTTTTCCTGGTTTTGTTATCAGAGTTATGCTGGCTTCATAGAATGAATTTGGAAGTGTTGCTTCCTCTTCTATGCTCTGAAATAGCTTGACTAGAACTGGTACAAGCTCTTCTGTAAATGTTTTGTAGAATTCTCCAGTGAAGCCATCTGGGCCAGGGCTTTTTTTGGTTGGAGTTTTTTTATTACCTTTTCAATCTCTTCTCTTGTTATGGGTCTGTTCAGATTTTCAACATCACTTTATTGTAGTTTGGGTAGGCCGTGTGTTTCTAGAAATTTAAACATTTCCTCTAGGTTTTCAAATTTGTTGGAGTATAGTTTTTCATAATATTCTGTTATAATCCTTTTTATTTCAGTTGTGTCTGTTGTAATGTTCCCCATTTCATTTCTTATTTGGGTTATTTGTGTCCTCTCCTGTTCTCTTTTGTCAGTCTGGCCAGTGGTTTGTCGATTTTGTTGATTCTTTCAAAGAACCAACTTTTGGTTTTGTTGATTCTTTCTATTGTTTTTCTGTTCTCTATTTCATTTATTTCTGCTCTGATCTTTACTATTTCCTTTTTTCTGGTGGCTGTGGGCTTTTTTTGCTGTTCTCTTTCGATTTGTTTGAGTTGTGAGGTTAATGTTTTGATTTTGTCCCTTTCTTCTTTTTAGATGTGTGCATCTATTGCTATGAGTTGTCCTCTGAGGACTTCCTTTGCTGTGTCCCAAAGATTTTAGTAGGATGTGTTTTCATTCTCATTTGATTCTAGGAATTTTTGATTCCATCTCTGATTTCTTCTATTTCCCAGTGATGTGTAAGCAGGGTATTATTCAGTTTCCATGTAATTGATTTTTTCCCTTGCTCTTTCTAGTGTTAATTTCTACCTTGATGGCATTGTTGTCAGAGAAGATACTTTGAATTATCTCAGAATTTTGTACCTTGTTGAGGATTGCTCTGTGGCCTAAGATGTGGTCTATTCTGGAGAACATTCCATGTGCATTGGAAAAGAATGTGTACTTTGCAGCAGTTGGATGGAGTGTTCTATATATGTCTATGAGGTCAAGTTGGCTGACTGTGCCTTTTAGGTCTTCTGTATCTTTGCTGAGTTCTTCTTGGTTGTTCTGACCTATACTGAGACTAGTGTGTTGAAGTCTCCTACTATTCTTGTGGAACTGTCAATTTCTCTTTTCAGTGTTGTTAGAGTTTGTTTTATGTATTTTGGAGACATGTCATTGGGTGTGGAGATGTTTATTATGGTTATGTCTTAATGATGGATTGTCCCCTTAATCATTGTCTAGTGTCCTTCTTTGTCTTTTATGGTGGATTTTGTTTTAAAGTCTATTTTATCTGAGATTAGTGTTGTCACTCCTTATCTTTGTTGGTAGTTGTTAGCTTGAAATATCTTTTTCCCAACTTTGACTTTTAATAAGTTCACATCCTTGTTTCTAAGGTGTGTCTCTTGTAGACAGCATATTGATGGATCCTGTTTTATTACCCATTCTGTCACTCTCCATCTCTTTATGGGTGCATTGAGGCCATTGACATTCAGTGTAATTATTGATAGATGTGAGTTCGTTGCTGTCATTTTGTAGTGCTCTTTTTTTTGTGGTGCTGACGTTTTCTTTGTTATTCTTACTCTCTTGTGCTGAGGTACTTTTGTGGATTTTTTTTTTTCATTTCTTTTGTTCTTGTAGGTTTTGTTTTTGCTGAGACTTTATGTTTTTCCTTTTTTTTTTTATGAGTATGTTTGTTAACTTTCTTTGTGGTTACCATGAATTTTACCCTTGTCTTTCTAAGTTTGAAGTAGTCTACCATTACTTGGTATCCCCTTGCCATCCTCTCCATTAGAAAGTTCTATACCTACACCGTTCATACCCTCTTTTATTGTTTTGATGTTGTTGTCATTTACTGATTAAAGGCTCTGATTCCCTGTTGTATTTCTATAGGTTTTGGATAGTCCTCAGAAGGTCATTTCCTAGATTCATATCTGTCTGGTACAATCCTGTGTCCTAGATTCTGCCTGTGAGCTGAAGTTGTTTGTCCTCAGATCAAAGAAGTCCCTTTAATAATTCTTGTAAGTTTGGTTTGACTTTTACATATTCCCTTAGTTTCTGTTTATCTGGAAATGACCTGATTTCACCATCAAATTTGAATGAGAGTTTTGCAGGATATATTACTCTGGGCTGGCAATTTTTTCTTATAAGATTTTATATATGTCATCCCCTTCTTGCCTGCATGGTTTCTGCTATATAAGCTGAGCTTAGTCTTATTGTTTCTCCTCTGTACGTGACTTCATGTTTTTCAGGAGCTGCTGTCAGGATTCTTTGTCTTTGGTTTTGACGAGTGTGATTATGATATGCCTTGGTGATTTTCTTTTGGGGTCTCTCCTATATGGGGTTCGTTGAGCTTCTTGGATGGCCAGCTTTTCATCTTTCATGATATTGGGGAGGTTTTCTGTCAGCAGTTCTTCAATGATCCTCTCTGCGTTTTCTGTTTTCTCCCCCTGTTCTGGAATTTCAATCACTCGAAAATTTTTGCTTTTGATTGTATCCCACATAACTTTCAGGGTCTCTTCATTTTTGTTTGTTCTTTTTTCTGAGTTTTCCTCAAACAGAGTAGTATCCAACTCTTTGTCTTCAATTCCACTGATCCTGTCTTCCGCCATTTCAAGTCTGCTCCTCAGCCCTTCTATGACACCATCCATTTCTGAAATTTTGTTGTTTATCTTTTGGATTTCTAATTGTTGTCTTTGTATAATTTCTAGTTGTGAATTTCTTTTGGCATTTTGTTCCTGCATTATTTTCCTGAATTATTCCAGTTTTTTGTCTGTATTTTCCATGTATTTG
Organism: Dugong dugon; assembly: GCA_030035585.1. NCBI lineage: Eukaryota > Metazoa > Chordata > Mammalia > Sirenia > Dugongidae > Dugong > Dugong dugon. The sequence continues at coordinate 46,337,315 of CM057480.1, read as the reverse complement.
TCTACTTTTCCCTCAGGTTTGTCAGGTTTTTCCCTCAGCTTCTGGAGAATTCTGAGTATTAGAGATTTGAATTCCCTCTCCGGTAGTTCTAGTGCCTTTTCTTCCACTGGAAAGTCATCTGGTGTTTTATTTTGGACACCTACTGGAACCATCCTGTCCTGTTTTTGTAAATGTTTTGATATTGTCTGCTGTCTTTGGGGCATTCTGTAGTTATTTTTCTTGTGTATTGATTGTAGATTTGTTTGTTTTGTCCCTTTTTTTTTTTTTTTTAATTTGACTATGTCTGAGCAGGTGGGCTTTGTGTTCTTCTTTGTTTGTTCATCAGTGGGCACAATACTTTTCACCTCCTTCTCCAATTGGCAGGGTCATTCACTCAATTGTGGTGTTTCAGGGCCAGTCTAGCTGAAGAGGAGTTACTGGGATATGTTGTTTGTGGCACTTACTACAGCTACCAGGGCCGGTGAATAGTCAGTGCAGGGCAGGTTCCAGTAGGCCTTGCCTTTGCTGCTTGGTCATTTGATGTCAAGCGCTTGGTGCAAGTAGGCAGGATGCAGTGGGTAGACTGTGATGTGTGGAGCTAAGATGGATATGGGAGAGAGGAGAGAAGACAGGAGCCAAAAACATACAAACAAACAAAAAGGAATGCTAGGGGAACTTGCCGTTGGAGTAGAGAGATGAGAGACTATGAAACGGAGAAAAAGAGAAATGGGAAGAGGAAGAAAAGAAAAGAATGAATAAATAAAAATCAGAAAGGTTAAAAAACAGCAAAGTTCCCAGGGATCCCACCGGTGTGGCTATGAGGTCTGGGGAAGTCGCTCTCTGGTGTTGCAGTACAGCCTGGCTAGAAGGCGTAGAGGTATACAATGCCAGGTATTCAGGGAACAGAAAGAGAAGGAAGATACAGAAAGACAAGAAACTGAGTAATGAAGAAAGACAAAAAGGGAAAAAGAGGGAAAAGAAAACAAAACAAATTTAAAAAAAAAGAATGAGAAAAGCTCCCAAATAAACAGAAAAAAAAAAAAAAAGAAATGCCCTCAGGGATCCCTCTGCATGTCTATGCAAGCCGAGTGTGTAGTCTCCTTGCCACGCAGCGCCACAGCACCGCCTGGCCAGAAAGGGCTCCCAACTCAAGAAAAGGAAAACAAACATACAATTCAAAACAAATGAACAAAAGCCCCGGGATCCCAGCAGCATGGCTGCCCAGACCGAGAAGCAGCTCCACACTTGAACGGAGCTCCACAGCCCCTCAGGAAGAAGGAAAGATGGCGCACGGAGCCAGGTATTTGAGCAAAAGGAGGGGGAGGTGGTGAGAGGTAAGGAATAAATCAAAAGAAGTGGAAAAAAGCAACACCAGCAGCCAACAAATGGCACTCAGAGAGCCGGCCCTTTCGGGTGTGTGGAATCCAAGCAGCCGGTGTTTCCCAGATGAGAGATTGTGGCTGCAGAAATCAGAGGAGCCCGAGTGGGGGTGAAGAAGTGTGGGGGGTGGGAAAGCGTGCATCGCAAATTACCGGTTGTTTTGTCTCCCGCTAGAAGCTCCGTGAAGCTGCCGTCTTGTACCCCTGTTTGCTGGTCTCCAATAAGAGTCCAATATGGTGGATCCATGCTGCGTTAGCTGGTAGGGGACCTCTGCATGAATCTCTCCTCCCTCTCCATTTTCTGTTAGTTTTCTCACTCCATTTGGTGCTTGGCTGATTTCTTTATCTCTTCATTTGATGTTTTAGGGTCTCAGGATTGTTGTTTTCTCTGTTTGGCTTAGTTTTTCAGATCTATGCTGTAGAGGGATGGTGTGGTGCTTCTGCCTAGAGTGCCATTTTGCCAGAAGTCCTTGCCTGACTTTTTAATGACCTCTTTCATTCTTCATGTATAAAGTTCTTGATGTCATTCCATACCTCATCTGGTCTTTGATCATTAGTGTTCAATGCATCAAATATATTCTTGAGATGGTCTATAAATTTAGGTGAAGTATACTCAATATCATGTTTTGACTCTAGTGGACATGTTCTAATTTTCTTCAACTTGAACTTGCATATGAGCAACTGATGGTCTGTTCTGCCATCAACTCCTGGCTTTGTTCCGACTGATGATATCGAGCTTTTCCATCATCTCTTTCCACAGATATAGTTGATTTGATTCATGTGTGCTCCATTTGGTGAGGTCCACATGTATAGTTGCTGTTTATCTTGCTGAAAAAAGGTATTAGCAGAGCTGGAGCCAAGATGGCAGAGTAGTCAGACACCTCTGGTGGATGCTTTTACAACAAAGACTGGAAGGAAAAAGTGATTCAATTATATATGGCAATCTGGGAGACCTGAACATCAAAGGCAGAGTTGAGGAACTGAACAGAGTGGTGGGGAGAGGGAAGACAGTCCAGAAACAGTAAGGAGTTGCCAGACATGATCGGGCAAGAGCCTGAGACCTTCAGGCCTGAGCAGCTCATGGATGAGACGTGAGGCAGGCAAGCAGCTATGCTCAGGAGACATATTTCCCACACCAGGAGACATCCAGTGCCAGAGAGTCTACATGGCCACCCAGAACCTGTAAGAAACAGCCCTTGATCCGGGGAAAGATACGTAATTATATACGGCTTACTGCACAAATCAAAAACACGCCACTTAGAGAAAAACCTCTCTCCCGTTTATCTGCCTGCTCCCTGCTCTGCACTAGTTCCCAGACCGGCTTCAGCAATTGCCAAGTCCCCTGGGACAGAAGTAGGATTTTTCACATACCCAGATCCATTCTCCCTCCCATGGAGAGTGAACAAATTAACAGAGGAAAAAATAAACTGCCAGCTCCCCTAAACCAGGAACCCAGGGTAGGCACAACTGTTTTGCTTAGTCACGGGCATAAGGGATCCTTGGACTTTAGGAGTGCCTTTCTCTTTGTGTAGACTTGTGTGGGCCCATCTCAGCAGTGTAGGCCCCCTTTACCGCAGTACAACAGGGTATATACTGGTACTCTAACTTCAACTGTTTCAGCTGTTATGTGACAGGTTCTTGACATTTGACACTGCTCTGCCCATTAAGCAGGGTCTTCACCTACACACATCAGGGGCCACCCATGCCACCTAGCCACCTGTGATAGGGGCCCATGAAAATGATGTGTCCCCCAGTTCTCACAGCCAACAGCATTAGGTGCTCATAGTCTGGCTGCAAAACTTACTCACCTACTCGCTCTAGGGAACAGGGACACGCCTTCCTCCTGGACACTAGATGGCAGCCGTCAGCCCCTTGTCCTGCTCAGAGTGTGTCCCCTTGTTGCAACCAGATGTCTGTGCCTATACCAATCACCCATGCCTGTCTAGGACTGTAAGTGAGAGCCTACACCACACACTTGATGGCTATCTATCTGGGCACAGGAGCTAAATCCATACAGGAGGAGTGGGCAGACTTCTGAGCTCACATACCTAGTAACAGATCTAACCACCTGGTGACAGGACATTAGAGCTTAAAATGTTCCAATAATCAAGCTAGCTGATATGAGTAGCCTATTTGGGAATATCAAAACAAAACCAGAAGCTAGAACTCAGTAAGCAAACATAAAATAAATAAATATAATAACTTAGTGATGGCTCAGAGACAACAGTCAATATCAAATCACATAAAAAGCCAGTCCATGATGCCTTCAGCAAGCTTCCAAAATAAAGAATCTACAAATTATTCAGAGGAGGAAATTTTCTTGGAATTACCGGAGGCAGAATAAAAAAGATTAATATACAGAACTCTTCAAGAAATTAGGTAGGAAATTAAGCAAAACACAGAACACACAATAGAGGAAATTAAAAAGGTTAGAGTAGGGCATAATGACAAATTTAATGGGCTGCAAGCATCCATAGAAAGACAGCAATCAAAAATTCAGAAGATTAACAATAAAATTTCAGAATTAGACAACTCAATAGAAAGTCATAGGAGCAGAATTGAAGCAATGGAAGTCAGAATTAGTGAGACTGAAGATAAAACACTTGACACCAACTTATTTGAGGAAAAATCAGATAAAAGGATTAAAAAAAAAAAGAAGAAACCCTAAGAATTATGTGGGACTCTATCAAGAGGAATAACATACGAGTGACAGGAGTACCAGAACAGGGGGGAATAATAGAAAATACAGAGACAATTGTTCACAGAAGACTTCCCTGATACGTGAAAGATGACAAGATGTCTATCCAAGACTATCATTGAACCCTACATAAGGTAGACCCCAAATGAAACTCCCCAAGACATGTTATAATCAAACTTGCCAAAACCAAAGACAGAGAATTTTAAGAGCCACTAGGGATAAACGAAAGGTCATCTACACAGCAGAGTCAAAAAGACTAAGCTCCAACAACTCAGCAGAAACCATACAGGACGGAAGGCAATGGGATGACATATATAAAGCCTTGAAGGAAAAAAAAAATGCCAGCCAAGAATCATATATCCATCAAAACTGTCTCTCCAATATGATGGTGAAATTAGGGCATTTCCAGATAAACAGGAGTTTAGGGAATTTGGAAAAACCAAAACAAAATTATAAGAAATACTAAAGGGAGTCCCCCAGTTAGAAAACCAGTAATATTAGATAACAACCTAAGACTAGAACACAGGACAGAGCAACCAGATATCCACCTAGATAGGGAATTAACAAAACTAAATCAAAGCTAAAACACTGAAAATAGGGAAACAGATGTCAATATGTAAAAGATGACAATATTAAAATAAAAAAGAGGGAATTAAGAAATGTAGACATAGTTTTTTTTATATGGAGAGGAGGTCAAGGTGATACAAAGAAATAAAAGACTAGCATAAACTTAGAAAAATACGAGTAAATATTACGGTAACCACAAAGGAAACTAACAACCCTACAAGTCAAAATAAAAAGCTAGAAAAAGTAAAGACTCAGCAAAAACAAAATCAACAACAGTGAAAAAGATGAAAAGAAAATACATAAAGAAAAATGACTCAGCACAAGAAATTAAGTGGAACAAATAAAATGTAAACAACACACACACAAAAAAAATCAAAATGACAGGACTAAACCCATACCTTTCAGTAATTACACTGAATATAAATGGACTAAATGCTCCAATAAAGAGACAGAGAGTGGCAGATTGGATTAAAAAGAAAAAAAACACAATCCGTCTATATGCTACCTACCCAAGACACACATTAGACTTAAAGACACAGTCTAAAACTCAAAGGATGGAAGAAAACATATCAAACAAACAACTCTCAAAAAAAAAGCAGGAGTGGCAATATTAATCTCCGACAAAATAGACTTTAAAGTAAAATCCACCACAAAGGATAAGGAAGGACACTATATAACGATTAAAGGGTCAAAACACCAGGAGGAGTTAACTATAATAAACATTTATGCACTAATGACAGGGCTCCAAAATACATGAAACAAACTCTAACAGTACTGAAAAGAGGGACAGACAGCTCCACAATAGCAATAGGAGACTTCAACACACCACTTTCGGTGAAGGACAGAAAGTCCAGAAAGAAGCTCAACAAAGACACAGAAGAGTTAAATGCTACAATCAACCAACTGGATCTCGCAGACATATATCAAACACTCCACCCAACAGCAGCCAAGTATACTTTCTTTCCCAATGCACATGGAACTTTCTCCAGAATAGACTACATATTAGACCACAAAGCAAGCCTTAACAAAATCCAAAGCATCGAAATATTACCAAGAATCTTTTCTGACCATGAAGCCATAAAAGTAGAAACAACAACACAAAAAGCAAGGAAAATAAAAATCAGACACGTGATAACTGAACAACACCTTGCTCAAAAACTACTGGGTTGTAGAAGAAATTAAGAATGGAGCAAAGAAATAAATGGAACCAAAAGAGAATGAAAACGCATCCTACTGGAACGTTTGGGACACAGCAAAAACAGTGCTCAGAGGTCAGTTTACAGCAATAAATGCACACATCCAAAAAGAAGAAAGGGCCATAATCAAAACATTAACCCTACAACTGGAACAAGTAGAAAGAGAGCCAGAAGAAAGGAAATAATAAGAATTAGAGCAGAATTAAATGAAATATAGAATGGAAACACAACTGAAAGAGTTAACAAGGCCAAAAGCTGGTTCTTTGAAAAGATCAACAAAATTGATAAACCATTGGTCAAACTGACAAAAGAAAAACTGGAGAGGCAGCAGATAACCCATAGACGAAATGAGATGGGTGATATCACAACAGACCTAACTGTAATTAAAAGAATCACAACAGAATACTATGAAAAACTGTACTCTAATAAATTTGAAAACCTAGAGCAAATGAACAAATTCCTAGAAACTCACTACTTAACTAAACTAACACAAACAGAGGTAGAACAACTAAATAAAACCGTAACGAAAGAAGAGATTGTAAAGGTAATTAAAAAACTCCCAACAGAAAAATGCCCTGGCCCAGACGGCTTCACTGGAGAATTCTACCAAACTTCCAGAGAAGAGTTAACACCACTACTACTAAAGGTATTTCAGAGCATAGCAAAGGATGGAATACTCCTAAACTCATTCTATGAAGCCAGCATAACCCTGATAGCAAAACCAGGTAAAGACACCACAAAAAAAAAAAAGAAAGTTATAGACCAATATCCCTCATGAACATTAACGGAAAAATCCTCAACAAAATTCTAGCCAATAGAATTAAGCAACATATCAAAAAAATAATTCACCAAGATCAAGTCGGATTTATACCAGGTATGCAGGGATAGTTCAACATTAGAAAAACAATCAATGTAATCCATCACGTAAATAAAACAAAAGAACCACATGATCTTATCAATAGATGCACAAAAGGCGTTTGACAATGTTCAACACCCACTTATATCAAAAACTCTCAATAAAATAGGAATAGATGGGAAATTTCTAAATATAATTAAGGGCATTTATACAAAGCCAAAAGCCAACATCATCCTAAATGGAAAGACTTTGAAATCCTTCCCCTGGAGAACCGGAACCAGACAAGGATGCCCTTTATCACCACTCTTATCCAACATTGTGCTGGAGGTCCTAGCCAGAGCAATTAGGCTAGAAAAAGAAATACAGGGCATCCAAATTGGTAGGGAAGAAGTTCAAGTATCTTTATTTGCAGATGATATGATCTTTTACACAGAAAACCCCAAAAAATCCATAAGAAAACTATTGGAACTAATAGAAGATTTCAGCAAAGTTTCAGGATGCAAGATAAACATACAAAAATCAGTTGGATTCCTTTACACCAACAAAGATAACCTCGGAGAGGAAATCAACAATTCAATACCATTTGCAATAGCCCTCAAGAAGATAAAATACTTAGGAATAAATCCAACCAGAGATGTAAAAGATGTACACAATGAAAACTATAATATACTACTGCAAGATACCAAAACAGACCTGCATAAGTGGAAAAAGATACCATCCTCCTGGATAGGTAGACTCAACATTGTGAAAATGTCAATTCTACCCAAAGAAATCTGCAGATACAATGCAATCCTAATCCAAATTCCAACAGCGTTTTTTTAATGAGATGGAGAAACAAATCACCAACTTCATATAGAAACGCAAGAGGCCCCAGATAAGTAAAGCATTACTGAAGAAGAAGAACAAAGTGGGAGGTCTCCTACTACCTGGTTTTAGAACCTATTATACCACCACAGTAGTCAAAATAGCCTAGTACTGGTACAACAACAAATACATAGACCGATAGAACAGAATTGAGAATCCAGACATAAAGTCATCCACCTATGAACAGCTGATATTTGACAAAGGCCCAAAGTCCCTTAATTGGGGAAAAGACAGTCCCTTTAACAAATGTTGCTGGCATAACTGGATATCCATCAGCAAAAAAGTGAAACAAGACCAGTACCTCACACCTTGCAAAAAAACTAACTCAAAATGAATCAAAGATTTAAATATAAAATCAAAAACGATAAATATCATGGAAGAAAAAAATAGAGACCACGCTAGGAGCCCTAATACATGGCATAAACACAATACGAGCCATAAGTAACAATGCACAAGCACTAGAAGAGAGACTAGATAACTGGGAACTCCTAAAAATCAAACACTTATGCTTATCAAAAGACTTCACCAAAAGAGTAAAAAGACAACCTACAGGTTGGGAAGTAGTTTTTGGCTATGACAAATCTGATCAGCATCTAATCTCTAAAATCTACAAGATACTGCAAAACCTCAACAACAAAAATACAAATAACCCAATTAAAAAATAGGCAAAGGATATGAACAGACATTTCACCAAAGAAGATATTCAGGTGGCTAACAGACACGTGAATAAATGCTCACAATCATTATCCATTAGAGAAATGCCGATCAAAACTACAATGAGATATCTTCTCACCCCAACAAAGTTAGCATTAATCCAAAAAACACCAAATAATGAAAGCTGGAGTGGTTGTGGAGAGACTGGAACACTTATATACTGTTGGTGGGAACGTAAAATGGTACAGCCACTTTGGAAATTGATTTGGAGATTCCGTAAAAAGTTAGAAATAGAAGTACCATACCAGCAATCCCACTCCTTGGAATATATCCTAGAGAAATAAGAGCCGTCACATGAATAGATATATGCACACCCATGTTCATTGCAGCACTGGTCATGATAGCAAAAAGATGGTAACAAGCTAGGTGCCCATCAAAGGAGGAATGGATAAACAAATTATGGAATATCCACACAACGGAATACTACTCAAGGATAAAGAAGAACAATGAAGCCATGAAACATAACATCGAGGAAGCTAGAGGTCATTATGATGAGTGAATTTAGTCAGTCATAGAATGACAAATATTGTATAAGATCAGTATTACAAGAACTCAAGAAAAGGTTTAAACACAGAAGAAAACATTCTTTGATGGTTTCAAGGGTGGGAAGGGAGGGTGAGGGTTATTTACTAACTAGATAGTAGGTAATAATTATCTTAGGTGAAGGGAAGGACAGCACACACTAGAGGGGAAGTCAGCACAACTGTACTAAACCAAACTAGGAAGTTTTCTGACTACAATGAAACACTTTGAGGGACAGAGTAGTAGGGGTAGGGATCTGGGGACCGTGCTTTCAGGGAACATCTATGTTAATTGGCATAAGAAAGCTTATTAAGAAAATGTTCTGCATCCTACTCTGGTGAGTGGCATCTGGGGTCTTAAAAGCTTGCAAGTGGCCATCTAAGATGCATCAATTGGTACCAACCACTTGGAGTAAAGGAGAACGAAGAACACCAAAGACACAAGGAAAGTATTGGCCCGAGAGACAGAATGGGCCACATAAACCAGAGACTGCATCAGCCTGAGACCAGAAGAACTAGATGGTGCCTGGCTACCACCAATGACCACCCTGAAAGGGAACACAACAGAGAGTCCTGGATGGAGCAGAAGAAAGGTAAGGTGCAGATCTCGAATTCTAGTAAGAAGACCAGATTTAATGCTCTGACTGAGACTGGAGTAAGCCCGGAAAGCATGGCCCCTGGATTCTCTATCAGCCCAGAGCTAAAACAATTTCTGTGGCCAACTCTTCAGACAGGGATTGGACTGGACTGTGAGACATAAAGTGATACTCGTGAGGAGTGTGCCTCTTAGTCAAGTAGATACAAGAGACTAAATGGGCAGCTTCTGTCCGGAGGTGAGATGGGAAGGCAGAGAGGTTTAGGAGCTTGTTGGGTGGACATGGGGAATCAGGGGTGGAAAGGAGGAGTGTGCTGTCACAGTATGGGGAGACCAATTAGAGTCACATAACAACATATGTATAAATTTTTGTATGGGAAAAAAGAAAAAGAAAAAAATCATTTGCAGTGAAGAAGTTGTTGGTCTTGCAAAATTTCTATCATGCCATCTCCGGTGTCATGTCTATCACCAAGGCCATATTTTCTAACTACCAATCCCTCTTCTTTGTTTCCAACTTTTGCATTCCAATTGCCAGTAATTATCAATGTATCTTGACTGCATGTTTGATCAATTTCAGACTGCAGAAGTAGGAAAAAATCTTCAGTTTCTTCATCTTTGGCCTTAGTGGTTGGTGGGTAAATTTGAATTATAGTCATATTAACTGGTCTTCCTTGTAGGTGTATGGATATTACCCTATCAGTGACCGCTTTGTACTCCAGGATACATCTTGAAATGTTCCTTTTGACAATGACTTTGACACCATTCCTCTTCAATTTGTTATTCCCGGGATAGTAGATCATATCATTGTCTGATTCAAAATGGCCAAAACCAGTCCATTTCTGCTCACTAATCCCTAGGATATCCATCTCTATGCACTCCCCTGCATTTTTAGTGACTTCCAATTTTCCTATGTTCATACTTTGTAAGTTCCAAGTTCTGAATATTAATGGGTGTTTGTAGCTGTTTCTTCTCATTTTGAGTTGTGCCACATTAACAAACGAAGGTTCTGAAAGCTTGACTCCACCCATGTCATTAATGTCCACTTTACTTTGAGGAGATAGTTCTTCCTCAGTTATCTTTTGAATGCCCTTCCTACATGAGGGACTCATCTTCTGGCACTATATCAGACAATGTTCCACTGGGTTTTCACTAGCTAAATTTTTAAGAAGCATAATTCCAGGTCCTTACTAGTCTGTCTTAGTCTGGAAGCTGAGCTGAATCCTGTCCATCAAGGGTGACCCTGCTGGTATGTGAAATACTGGTGGCAATCCTTCCAGTATGACAACAACACACAAGCCACTACAGTAAGACAACCTGACAGACCCATGGTGGCATTAGGATGTAGCCACATCCAATTGTTTACTTATTGTCTTTGGTTATTTCCACTGTATAGTGGCAGAGATGACAGTAAATATTTTCTATATGACTCTTTACAGACCCTTGTAGTATGATATAAGCTGTTCAAGGCCAGAGATTTAGTAAAAGTTTCCAAATACTTGATGAATGAGTTGTCTCAGGTTTAATGTTATTGTTGTTGTTGTTAGGTGCCAATGAATCCGTTCCAACTCATAGCGACTCTATGTACAACAAAACACTGCCCTTTCCTATGCCATCCTGAAGATCTTTGCTATGCTTGAGCCCACTGTTGCAGCCACTGTGTCAATCTACCTTGTTGAGGTTTATACTACCTGATATTTTTATAGTGATTTTATTTAACCATCTGTAATTACCCTGAGGATAATTTGACCAGTAAACTCCCTTGTATTCAAAAGATCTTGAATCAAGTTAAAATCCCCATTGGAAAATTATGAACAGTTATGCGTGAATCAGAGGTTTTATACGATTTGCTGTTGGTTTGGTAACGTAAGCCTGGTGAAGTCTCATGAGACTGGAGTATAGCATTTTGACAGTTTCCAATTAGCAGCCCCAAACTGATTCTCCAAATAAGACTGCAGCTCCTCAAAAGACCCATGTTTTCCCCAGGCGGAGTGGAGTTACTATAAATCATAGTGACACAGTGCACTCACCCATAAGCCCTAATGTAAGGATAGTCTCCTAAAGCACATTCTAAGTCAGCCTTATCATGAAAAGCACCTTGGGGTCCACTGAAAACTCTATGACCATTCAAGTTTCCATTTCTTTATCAGTTATAAGTGAATGATTTTTAAATGCAAAAATATTTGTGTTAAGAGCAAAGTAAAACCTGAATGTTCAGAAACAGTTTAGATTAATATTCAGTTTTGTGGATGATGCAGACTGAGTTAGGATAATTACATTTTCAGCCATATCCAGAGCCTTCAATCTGCAAGATTAAAGTCAGGCTATTTTAAAATTCTTGCAGCACATCCCCATAATAGTTTGAACACAAATATCAAAAAAATAGAACCCATTGCCAGTGAGTTGATTCCAATTCATAGCTACACTATAGGACAGAATACAACTGCCCCATAGTGTTTCCAAGGCTGCAAATCCTTATAGAAGGAGACTGCCACATCTTTCTCCCAGTAGAGAGGCTGATGGGATCGAACTGCTGACCTTTTGGTTAGCAGCCACCCGCTTAACCACTGTGCCACCAGGGATCCTCTAAGCACAAATCAAAAAACACATTGTCGTCAAGTTGACTCCTACTCAGAGCAACCCTACAGGACTGAGTAGAACTGCCCTATTAGGTTTCCAAGGAGCATTGAACTTTTAACCACTGCACCACCAGGGTTCCTAGACACAAATAAGGGTGTTTATTTCTTCCTTTGGTTATTTGAATAATATGCTTATCCCAACCATGTAACCAAGGAATGTTTTCTTCACTTTGCAAATATCAAAATTATATTTCTCATGCTTGAAAGAAAGAATATCAGGAGCAGAGAGATGATTAGATTTTTAAGTATTTAAGAAATCAGACTATCAACTTTTAGTGAAGTCACAGAGTTTTAAAGGTAGAAGAGATTTAAAAATCATCTGGTCATTTTAAAGATGGGAAAAGAGAAATCTAAAGTGATCTCTCCAAAGTCAAACAGCTAGTCAGTGGACAGAGAATATTTCAACAATTTTACACCTTTTTGAGCAGAATTGGATGAGATTTCCCTGAATCTGACTGGAAGAGAAAAGCACCATTATTCACACATACCAGCTAACAAAATTGAGAATTAAATGTGAAAAGGGATTTACCCAAAGTCATGCTGCAGGTGAGGGCTTGAGAACCCTCTCCACTGGACTCCCACGAGCTTGCTAGTTTGTGCATGAAAGTTTCTATCAACAGTTTTCCTTTCACACACAATCGAATGGTACATTTTATAACTATATGGCCTCAGGGAAGGTTAGATTAATTGCAGAATGCACTAATTTAGACGCTGTGGAAATTAAGAGATAATTATGTGTCACTAAAAGTATCGGCACACATCACCAATTTCCCTAGACTCCTAGAGCTGGTGGTAACTCTGTCCTGCAAAAAAACACAGTGTGAGAAAATCCATTTCTCTAGGACAAAATTTTCATTTTCTATCAACGTGGTGCACATCACTCAGATAGTGACATTCCTGTCTCATTGTATTGTTCTCTGTTTCTCTCTCTGGCAGAGAAAAGCCTGGACATAGTCTTGTGAAATGATACTCTGCCTTCTTTATTCCCCACAGCTTCTATTTTGGTATTGACTTTAGTCTCAATAAACTAACTTTGGTGTCATATTTTGTTGAGTACCAGGAGTTATTAAATATATCAAAACATGTACCCAACTAGGTATGGAAAATTAATACAAATCTTTATCCCAACACCTCATCCTAATAGGAACTCCTCCCAATACCACCTAGAATTGTGCAAAGGGTGGTTCCATCTTCCATTTCCCCTAAATTGCCCTCTTTTCCATATTTTCTTGAAATAATCTAGAGAAAGCATGAACAAATGGCAGCAAATTTTTTGTAATCATGAGTTTTAAAATTCAACTAAATCAATGCCATAAATCAGTTAAATGTATATCATAATACTTTCATTATTTTTTTTTAAAGCAGACCCATTTCTATGCAGCATTTATAAACTTTTATAGACTTTCTAGTTTTGGTCTTTAGTAAATTACATTCTAATTTTAAAACAATGTTAAGAGTGCAGGTGTGTGTATGTGTGTGTGTGTGTGTGTGTATGTTGTAGGGAAGAATGACTACTGCTGGTCAAACCAGTTTAGCTGTCGTAATAGAATTAGATATTTCTTGTCCTTAGACATATTTGGGTAATTACCATCACATTACAGAGTGAATAAGATTTATTTGTTTTCATTATTCTGAAATATTTAGGTTCATCAAAGTCCTTTTAATATAGCGTGGTATAAACAACGAGTCATAAACAGTGAAAGAGTTGAGTTTTATTCTAATTGTACAGTATAAGCATTATGGCCTCAGCTCACATTTTTTTTTTTTTTTTTTTTGGGACAGATGCTACTTATATGACTTTTTAACCCAGGAAAGAAGAATATATTTTGTTGTGTGTCATGGAGAGTAGTTTCTGAAATTCTACATATTAGCCATGCCTACCACCTACTTCTGAGGAAACCAACTCAGGAAGGTATTTTTGTATAGAGTTATCCCACTTTTGCTTTGTTCTTCTTCCCTGGTCACAATAGATTGGACCTTGAGTCAGAGGCATTCATAGATTAGCTGGCAATAAAAAAAGATCAGCTATCCAGAGGTGATCTGAAGTAAGACTACCCAATAGCTGTGTTCTATATTGGATGGTAAAAACAGAATCAGAAAATATCTAAGTGAGGCCACATGGAGAATATAACAGGAGAAAAATATACCCTCTTCTAAAAAGATTTCAAGAAATCTGGGTCAATTTGACTGTTGATATTCCCTGAATAACAATAAGAAATGTTTCTGCAATCTTGAAATTCTGATATATTCCAGTCTCTAAATTTTGGGAACCGAAAGTGGCTATGACTTTCCTAATACACTATTCCCATGGCTTCTAATTCCCCTACAACCCCTTGCAAAACAATCTTAGCTTCTCATATAAAAGAAACCAGGCAGTGTAAAAAACAAAAAAAACAAACAAACTGGGAAATGTAAAGTAAGTCCAATTACTACACTTCAGAAAAGCATTCAGAGAACTGGAAAGGAACTTAGGTGTCATCAATGCTAATCTGCTTATTAGTAGCAGAGGGAGCACTGGACTCTACAATTTTAGTCTTCTTTCCTCTAGAACCTAGAAAGTACTATACTTATACCAAATTATAACCCTGCCTTTCCTTATTCATTTCAAAAATAAATACACCATGACCCATACATAAATAATAAGTTATGGGACACACTTCGTGCTTTTTTTGCTCCAGTTCTTTTCTATATTTTTCTCACCCCCTCATCTCTTACAAAATCCTAGACACTTTTGAAGTTCTGACCCAAATGCCTTGTTCATCAACAAATCATCCATGATCAATGACCACAATCCTCTCCCCTCCACATGTGTATTTCTGTTATCACATTGTGTAGCATATTACAGTAGCTTCGGCACTTATCTGACTCTAGCAAGTGATTAATAGCTTTTTAGGTAAGTGCCCCTGATTCAACATCTGTCTGTATTCCACAGGAACTATAAAAATTCAGCATATTATTGATATTTGACAAATAAGATGAGTTATATATATGGAGGTGAATTGCCTGTCATTATTTCTGTCCATTAACATTGTTTTTACTCTTTTAGTGGTTGTCTTGGTTATCAAGTTCTGCTATAACAGAAATATCACAAGTGGATGGCTTTAAAAAAGAGAAATATGTTCTCTCACAGTCTAGGAGGCTAGAAGTCCAAATTCAAGGAGCCAGCTCCAGGGGAAGGTTTTCTCTGTCAGCTCTGGGGACTGGTCCTTGTCAACAACCTTCCCCTGCTCTAGGAGCTTCTCAGCGCAGGGGCCCCGGGTCCAAAAGACATGAGCTCCTGGCTCTACATTCTTGGTATGAGGTCCCCCGGCCTTCCGTATCTCTGCCCGATTCTCTTTTTTATACCTCAAAAGATACAGACTTAAAACAGTCTAATCTTCTAAATTGAGTCTTGCCTCATTAACGTAACTCTCTAATCTTGCCTCATTAACATCATAGAGGTAGGATTTACAACACATAGGAGAATCACATCAGATGACAAGATGGTGGACAATCACACAATACTGGGAATCAGGGCCTAGCCAAGTTGACACACGTGTTTGGGGGACACAATTCAATCCATAACAGTGGTCTGAATGGAATCAAATAATTAACTTTACCCTTTATTTGGATATCATTGTTTCCAAATAGTAATTTGCCCTTAATTTAATTCTTTAAAAAAAATAGATTAAAGAGAATGAAAAGCAAAATTTCCTCTAGGAAAACTATAAAGTAACAATGAAAAAAAGATAAGTATTTTCTGTCTCAGTTATCTAGTGCTGCCATAACAGAAATACCATAAATGGGTGGCTTTAATAAACAAATTTATTTTTCTCACAGTTTACCTACCCACTGCAGTTGAGCCAATTCCAAGGCATAGTGACCCCATAGGGTTTCCAAGGCTGTGAATCTCTATGGAAGCAGATTGCCATATCTTTGTTTTGCGGGTGGCAGGTGGTTTTGAACTGACAGCCTTTTGGTTGGAAGCCAGTCTCTTTAACCACTGCACTACCAGTGCTCCTGCTTCTGGCAGTTTAGGTGCAGTCCAGTCTGTTCCAACTCATAGTAACACTACGTACCACAGAACGAAACACTGCCAGGTCCTGCGCTATGCTCACAATAGTTGTTATGCTTGAGTCCATTGTTTCAGCCACTGTGTCAATCCATCTTGTTGAGGGTCTTCCACATCTTAGCTGACCCTATACTTTACCAAACATGATGTCCTTCTCCAGGGACTGATCCCTCCTGAAAACATGTTCAAATTATGTGAGACAAAGTTTCACCATCCTCACTTCCAAGGAGCACTCTGGCTGGATTTTTTTCCAAGACAAATTTATTTGTTTTTCTGGCAGTCCATGGTATATTCAATATCCTTCACCAACAACAGTATTCAGGTAGTCTCGCCATCCTTGCTTCTAAGGAGCGTTCTGGTTGTACTTCTTCCAAGATAGATTTGTTCATTCTTTAGGCAGTCCATGGTATATTCAATATTCTTTGCCAACACTACTATTTAAAGGCGTCAATTCTTTTTCGGTCTTCCTTATTCATTGTCCAGCTTTCTCATGCATATGATGTGATTGAAAATACTATGGCTTAAGTCAGGCACACTTTAGTCTTCAACGTAACATCTTTGCTTTTCAACACTTTGAAGAGGCCATTTGCAGCAGATTTGCCCAATGTTATGCGTCTTTTGATTTCTTGACTGTTGCTTCCATCGGTGTTGATTGTGGACACAAGTAAAATGAAATCCTTGACAACTTCAATCTTTTCTCCATTTATGATGATGTTGCTTATTGGTCCAGTTGTGATGATTGTTGTTTTCTTTACGTTGAGGTGTAATCCATACTGAAGACTGTGATCTTTGATCTTCTTCAGTAAGTGCTTCAAGTCCTCTTCACTTTCAGAAAGCAAGGTTGTGTCATCTGCATAATGCAGGTTGTTAATGAGTCTTCCTCTAGTCCTGATGCCCTATTCTTCTTCATATAGTCTAGCTTTTCGGGTTATTTGCTCAGCATACGGATTGAATAGGTACGGTGAAAGGATACAACCCTGACACACACCTTTCCGGACCTCAAATCATGCAGTATTCCCTTGTTCTGTCCTAACAACTGCCACTTGATCTTCAAGTTCTTCATGAGCACAGTTAAGTGTTCTGGAATTCCCATTCTTCACAATGTTATCCATAATTTGTTACGATCCACATAGTCGAATGCCTTTGCATAGTCAATAAAAAATGGGTAAACTTCTTTCTGGAATTCTCTGCTTTCACCCAGGATCCATCTGATATCAGCAATAATATCCCCGGTGCCATGTTCTCTTCTGAATCTGGCCTTAATTTCTGGTGGTTCCCTGTTGATATACTGCTGCAGCAGTTTGTGAATGATCTTCAGCAAAATTTTACTTGCATTTGATATTAATGATATTGTATGATAATTTCTGCATTCAGTGGAATCACCTTTCTTGGAAATAGGCATAAATATGGATCTCTTCCAGTCTGTTGGCCAGGTAGCTGTCTTCCAAATTTCTTGGCATAGACAAGTGAGTGCTTCCAGCGCTGCATCTGTTTGTTAAAACATCTCAGTTGGTATTCCGTCAATTGCTGGAGACTTTTTTTCAGTATCACCTGTTCCTGATCATATGCTACCTCGTGAAATGGTTGAACGTTGATCAATTCTTTTTGGTACAATGACTGTGTATTCCTTCCATCTTCTTTTCATGCTTCCTGCATCGTTTAGTATTTTCCCCATAGAATCCTTCATTATTGCAACTTGAGGTTTGAAGTTTTTCTTCAGTTCTTTCAGCTTGAGCATGTTCTTTCCTTTTGGCTTTCTATCTCCAGCTCCTTGCACATGTGATTACAATCCTTTACTTTGTCTTCTAGAGCCGCCCTTTGAAATCTTCTGTTCAGTTCTTTTACTTCATCATTTCTTCCTTTTGCTTTAGCTACTCAACATTCAAGAGCAAGTTTCAGAGTCTCTTCTGACATTCATCTTGGTCTTTTCCTTCTTTCCTGTCTTTTTAATGACCTCTTGCTTTCTTCATGTGTTATGTCCTTGATCTCATTCCACAAGTCGTCTGATATTTGGTCATTAGCTTTCAATGTGTAAAATCTATCGCTGAGATGGTCTCTGAATTCAGTTGGTATGTACTCAGGGTCATACTTTGGCTCTCATGGATTTGTTCTAATTTTCTTCATTTTCACCTTGAACTTGCATGTGAGAAATTGATGGCCTGTTCCACAGTTGGCCCCTGGCCTTGTTCTGACTGATGATATTGAGCTTTTCCATCGTCTCTTTCCACAGATGTAGTAGATTTGATTCCTATGTATTCCATCTGGCGAGCTCCATGTGTATAGTCACGATTTATGTTGGTGAAGAAAGGAATTTGCAATGAAGAAGTCACTGGTTTTCAAAATTCTATCATGCCATCTCTAGCATCATTTCTTTCACCACAGCCATATTTTCCAGCTACCGATCCTACTTCTTTTTACCAGATTTCACAAGCCAATCGCCAGTAATCATCAATGCACCCTGATTGTGCATTCTGTCAATTTCAGACTGCAGAAGCCGGTAAAAATCTTCAGTTTCTTCCATCTTTGGCCTTAGTGGTTGGTGCGTAAATTTGAATAATAGTGTATTAACTGGTCTTCCTTGTAGGCGTATGGGTATTATCCTATCACTGACAGCTTTGTACTTCAAGATAGATCTTGAAGTGTTCTTTTTGATAATGAATGCAACGATACTCCTCTTCAAGTTATCATTCCCGGCATAGCAGACCTTCAGCAAATGAAGGTCTCCAAAGCTTGACTCCACCCACGTCATTAAGGTCAACTCTACTTTGAGGAGGCAGCTCTTCCCCAGTCGTCTTTTGAGTGCCTTCCAACCTGGGGGACTCATCTTCCAGCACTATATCAGACAATATTCTGCTGCTATTCATAAGGTTTTCACTGGCTAATTCTTTTCAGAAGTAGACTGCTGGGTCCTTCTTCCTAGTCTGTCTTAGTCTGGAAGCTCAGCTGAAACCTGTCTGCCATGGATGACCCTGCTAGTATTGGAGTACCAGTGTCATAGCTTCCAGAATCACAGCAACACCCCAGCCCCTACGGTAAGACAAACTGACCGACACATAGCAGTCTCACAGTTTAGGAGACTAGAAGTCTGCCTTCAGGGTGTAGGCTCTAGGCGAAGCCTTTCTCTCTCTGTTGGCTTTGGAGCAAGGTCCTTGTCTCTTTGAGCTTCTGCTCCTGGGTGATCTTCATGTGGCTTGGCATCACTCTTCCTCCATCTCCACTTGCTAGCTTGCATTTAATCTCCTTCTATCTCAAAAGGGATTGACTCAAGGTACACCCTACACTAATCCTGCCTCATTAACATAACAAAGACAACCCCTTCCCAAACTGGATTATAACCACGGGCATACCTGTTGCCATTGAGTCTGTTCCAGCTAATATTGATCATATCAGACAGAGTAGAACTGCCACATAGCCTTTCCAAGGAGAAGCTGGTGGATTCAAACTGCTAACCTTTTGGTTAGCAGCTGAACTCTTAACCACTGCGCCAGTAGGGCATAGAGGTTAGGATTTACAACACATACTTTTGGAGGACATAATTCAATCCATAACACTAACCAAAGAATTATATAAAATCCTGTAACCGGAATGGGCCTGGCCACTGGCATGCAAAACCTCTTGATTTTATTGTGTCTCCTATTAATCCGTTGTCTCTTTCAGTCAGTGTGTATCACAAGCTGTCAGGAATTTTCCTCTGAATAATTCTCATGCTGAAAAATGATTGTTTAGCCACTTGTGAAGAGTATTAACGGTCCAAGACTGTCAATAGAACAATAATCTCTCTGCTGTGTTTGTTTGCTTTTTCTCTTAAAGTGTTATTTATTTATTTATTTTAAACAATGTAATCATTTTAGACTTCCTAGATTTTGAGAGCTAGAAAGATCTTAGATATCACTTCGCAAATATCACAGAAAGAGTCCCAGGGTGTTGCAAACAGTTAAGTGCTCCACTACTAGCTGAAATTTGGCAGTTTGAACTCACCCGGAGGTGCCTCAGGAGACAGGCCTGGCAATCTGCTTCTGAAAGGTCACAGCCTTGAAAACTCTATGAAGCAGTTCTAATCTGGACATATAGGGTCTCTGTTAGTCAGAACTGACTTGATGTCAACTATCAATAATATCACAAACAGAAACTGAACACAAATGGCCTGTAGAAACATCTCTTTATACATTTTTTCTTTTCTCTCTCTTGGTTCTGATGACTCTTCTTGTGCTCATGAAGCTCTGGTGCCTCCACCTTTCCAGAGTAATTTATGTGTGGCTTGTGTCTCTGTTCCCCTACAATTTAAGCTGTTTGAAATCAGGCACTATGCCTCATGAAAATATGTACTGTCAGTACCTACCACCCATACTGCTGAACACTCAATAAATATTTGGAAAAAGAATGAAATGACATGTTTCACTAGATTTCAGTTCTGCACCCCACTTTTCTCCTCTTCTGTCAGAGACTGCCTGTTGTGTTCCCTGTCAGGGCAGTCCTTGGTGGCAGCTGATCACCATCTAGTTCTTCTGGTCTCCAGCTGATGCAGTCTCTGGTTTATGTGACCCTTTCTGTCTCTTGGGCTAATACTTTCCTCATGTCTTTGGTGCTCTTCATTTTCCTTTACTCCAGGTGGGTTGGGAGCAATTGATGCATCTTAGCTGGCCACTTGCTAGCTTTTAAGACCCCAGACACCACTCACCAAAGTAGGATGGAGAACACTTTCTTAATGAACTTGTTATGTCAATTGACCAAGATATCCCCTGAAACCATGGTCTCCAGACCCTCGCCTCTGCTACTCTGTTCCTTCAGGTGTTTGGTTGTATTCAGGAAACTTCTTAGCTTTGGTTTAGTCCAGTTGTGCTGCATTCCCTTGTACTGTGTGTCATCCTTCCCTTCACCTAAGAAAATTCTTGTCTACTATCTAGTTAGTGAATACCTCTTTCCCTCCCTCTTCACCCTCATAACCATCAAAGAATGTTTTCTTCTGTGTTTAAACTTTTTCTTCAGTTTTTATAGTAGTGGTCTTATACAATATTTGTTCCTTTTGTGATTGACTAAATTCATTCAGCATAATGCCTTCCAGATTCCTCCATGTTATAAGATGTTTCAAGGATTCATCATTGTTCTTTATCTTTGAGAGTATTCTGTTGTGTGAATATACCATGATTTGTTTATCCATTTGTCTGTTGATGGGCACCTAGGTTGTTTCCATCTTTTTGCTATTGTGAACAGTGCTGCAATGAACATGGATGTGCATGTTTCTATTCGTGTGAAGGCTCTTATTTCTCTAGGATATATTCCAAGGAGTGGGATTGCTGGATCGTATGGTTTCTAACTTTTTAAGGAAGAGCCAAATGGATTTCCAAAGTGGTTGTACCATTTTACATTCCCACCAACAGTATATAAGTGTTCCAGTCTCTCCACAAACACTCTAACATTTATCATTTGGGTTTTTTTTTTTTTTTTTTTTTTTGATTAATGCTAACCTTGTTAGGGTGAGATGGTATCTCATTGTGGTTTTGATTTGCATTTCTCTAATGGATAGTGATCGTGAAAATTTCCTCATGTGTCTGTTAGCTGACTGAATGTCTTCTTTGCTGAAGTGCCTGTTCATATCATTTGCCCACTTTTTAACAGGGTTATTTGTCTTTTAGTTGTTGAGGTTTTGCAGCATCTTGTAGATTTTAGAGATTAGGCACTACTCGGAATTGTCGTAGCCAAAACTTTTTTTCTCAGTAGGTAGGTGGTCCTCTTACTTTTTGGTGAAGTCTTTTTTTCTTTTTCTTTTTTTTTTTAATTGTACTTCAGGTGAAGGCTTACAGAACAAATAGTTTCTCATGAAACAGTAGTACACCTATTGTTTCATGACATTGGTTAACAACCCCACAACATGTTAACCCTCTCCCTTCTCGACCTTTTTTTTTTGGTGAAAATATGCATAGCCAAAGATACACCACTTCAAAAATTCCTACATGCACAGTTCAGTGACATCGACTATGCACTTCCAATTGTGCTGCTCTTCTCACTTTATTTCTTTTTTTTTTTTAATTGTACTTCAGGTAAAGGCTTACAGAATAGTTTTTAATGAAACATTAGTACACATATTGTTTTATGACATTGGTTAACAACCCCACGACATGTAAACCCTCTCCCTTCTCAATCTTTTTTTTTTTTTTTTCTTTTTGGTGAAAATATACATAGCCAAAGATATACCACTTCAAAAATTTCTACATGCACAGATCAATTACTTCAACTACACTCTTCCAATTGTGCTGCTATTCTCACTTGAGATGAAGGTTTACAGAACAAAATGGTTTCTCATTTAACAGTTAATACACGTTTCCCTATGACAATGGTTAACAACCTCACAACACGTCAACAGTATCCTTACTCAAACTTGGGTTGCCTATCACCAGCTTTCCCGTCCCCTTCTACCTTCTAGCCCTTGTTGCTGAACTACTGTGCCTCATTAGTCCCATTTGGTTTTATGGGGATGTCCGCTCCCCGGCTGAACGGGGAACCTCAGAAGTGACTTCACCACTGAGCTAAAAGGGTCTCTGGGGGCCATACTCTCGGGGTTTCTCCAGTCTCGTTTAGGCCAGTAAATCGGGTCTATTTTGTGTGTGTTAGAATTTTGTTTCACATACTTCTCCAGCTCTGTCCAGAAACCTCTGTTGTGATCCTGCTCAGAGCAGTCAGTGGTGGTAGCCGGGCACCATCTAGCTGTACTGGACTCAGTCTGGTGGAGGCCGCGGTAGCTGTGGTCCATTAGTCCTTCAGACTAATCTTTCCCTTGTATCCTGTTCTCTTCACACTCCCTTGCTGCCAAAGGGATAAGACCAATGGAATATCTTAGATGGCTGCTCACAGGCTTTTAATAACCCAGACACTACTCACGAAGGTAGAATGTAGAACATTGTCTTTATAAACTGTGTTATGCCAACTGAGCTAGATGTTCCCCAAGACCATCGTCCCCACAGCCCTCCGCCCAGCAATTCAGTCCCTCAGGGAGTTTGGATGTGTCTACCTAGCTTCCGTCAACTTTCCTTATACAAGTTGTGCTGGTTTCCAAAGTATTGTGTACTGCCTCACCCTTCACCCAAGATACCACTTATCTATTGCCTAATTAGTATCCCCCCCCACCCACCCATTTCATCCCTGGTAGCCAACAAGATTGTTACCTTTTGTGTGTGAACTTTTTCATGGGTTTTTACAATAGAGAACCGATACAATTTTTGTCCTTTGGTGATTGGCTTATTTCACTCATCATAATGTCCTCCAGTATCATCCATGTTATGAGATGATTCACAGATTCATCATTGTTCTTTCTCGTTGCATAGTACTCCATTGTGTGTATGTACCATAGTTTGTTTATCCATTCACCTGTTGATGGGCATCTAGTTTGTTTCCACCGTTTTGCTATTGTGAACAATGCTGCCATGAACATAGGTGTGCATATGTCTATTCCAGTGACAACTCTTATTTCTCTAGGATATATTCTTAGGAGTGGGATTGCTGGATCGTATGGTATGTCTCTTTCTAGCTTTCTAAGGAAGCGCCATATCATTTTCCAAAATGGTTGCTTCATTTTGCATTCCCACCAGCAGTGCATAAGCGTTCCGATCTCCCCGCAGACTCTCCAACATTTGCTATTTCCAGTGTTTTTGATTCCTGCTGGTAATGCCAGGGTGAAATTGTATCTCATTGCGGTTTTAATTTGTATTTCTCTGATGGCTAGTGATCGCAAGCATTTCCTCATGTGTTTCTTAGCCTCTTGAATGTCTCCTTTGGTGAAGTGTCTGTTCCTTTGCCCATTTTTTCATAGGATTATTTGTCTTTTTGTTGTAGAAGTGTTGGCTTTTCTCGTAAATTATGGAGATTAGACCTTTGCCTGACTTGTACGCTCCACAGATTTTTTCCCAGTCTGTGGGTTCTCATTTTACTCTTTTGGTGAAGTCTTTTGAAGAGCATAGGTGTTTGATTTTTAGAAGATCCCGGTTATCTAGCTTATCTTCTGGGGTTTGTGTGTTGATGGTTATGGTTTGTATCCTGTTAATGCCTTGTATTAAGGCCTGTAGCATTTTTCCTATCTTTTCTTCTATGAACTTTATAGTTTTAGGCTTTTAATTTAGGTCTTTGATGCATTTTGAATTAGTTTTTGCATATGTCATGAGATATGGGTCCTGTTTCATTTATTTACAGATGGATATCCAGTTTTGCCAGCAACATTTATTAAAAAGACTGTCTTTTACACATTTGATGGACTTTGGGGCCTTGTCGAAGATCAGGTGACCGTAGGTGGATGGATTTACATCTGGGTTCTCAGTTCTGTTCCATTGGTCAGTGTGTCTGCCGTTGTACCAGTACCAGGCAGTTTTGACTACCGTAGCTGTATGGTAGGTTCTGAGGTCAGGAAGTGTGAGTCCTCCAACTTTATTCTTCTTCTTCAGTAGTGCTTTACCTATTCGGGGATTCTTTCCTTTCCATATAAAGTTAATGATTAGTTTTTCCATCTCTTTGAAGAATGTTGTTGGTGTTTGGATCAGGATTGCATTGTATTTGTAAATTGCTTTGGGTACAATTGTCATTTTCACAATGTTGAGTCTACTTAAACATGAGCGTGGTATGTTTTTCCATTTATGTAGGTCCCCTTGAGTTCCTTGCAGTAGTGTTTTCTAGGTTTTTTTTTTTTTTTTTTTTTGTATAGGTCTTTTACATACCTGGTTAGATGTATTCCTAAGTATTTTATTTTTTTAGGGGCTATTATAACTAGTATTGTTTTCCTGATTTCCTTTTTATCATTCTCCTTACTGGTGTACAGGAATCCAGCTGGTTTTTGTATGTTTATCTTATATCCTGCTACTCTGCTGAATCTTTCAGTTTCAGAAGATTTCTCGTGGAGTCTTTGGGGTTTTCTAGGTATAGTATCATATCATCCACAAACAGGGACAGTTTAACTTCTTCATTACCAATTTGGATGCCTTTTATTTCTTTTTCTTGCCCTATTGCTCTAGCTAGAACTTCCAGCACAATGTTAAATAGGAGTGGTGATAAAGGGCATCCTTGTCTTGTTCCCGTTTCAAGGGGAAAGTTTTCAGCCTCTCTCCATTAAGAATGATGTTGGACATTGGTTTTGCATAGATGCCCTTTAATATGTTGAGAAATTTCCCTTCTATACCTATTTGATTGAGAGTTTTTATCAGGAATAGGTGTTGGACTTTGTCAAATGCCTTTTCTGCATCAACTGAGATGAACATGTGATTCTTTTCTTTCCTTTTATTTATGTGGTGGATTACATTGATTTCTATTGTTTCTATTGTTGAACCATCCTTGCATATCTGGTATGAATCCTACTTGGTCGTGGTGTATTTTTTTTTAAAATGATGCTGAATTCCATTGACTAGAATTTTGTTGAGAATTTTTGCATCTATATTCTTGAGAGATATTGGTCTGTAATTTTCTTTTTTGTGGCACCTTCTCCTGGTTTTGGTATCAGCATTATGCTGGCTTCGTAGAATGAATTTGGAAGTGTTGCTTCCTTTTCTATGCTCTGAAATAGCTTGAGTAGTACTGGTACAAACTCTTCTGTAAATGTTTTAAAGAATTCTCCTGTGAAGCCATCTGGGCCAGGGATTTTTTTTTTTTTTTTTTTTTTGTGGGGGGGAGAAGTTTTATTACCTTTTCAATTTCTTCTCTTGTTATGGCTCTGTTCAGATTTTCAACATAACTTTGTTGTAGTTTGTGTAGGCTGTGTGTTTCTAGAAATTTATCCATTTCTTCTAGGTTTTCACATTTGTTGGAGTATAGTTTTTCATAATACTCTCTTACGATCATTTTTATTTCAGCTGGTTTGTTGTAATGTCATCCATTTCATTTCTTATTTGGGTTATTTGCATCCCCTCCTGTTCTTCTTTTGTCAGTCTGGCCTGTGGTTTGTTGTGTTTGTTGATTCTTTCAAAGAACCAACTTTTGGATTTGTTGATTCTTTGTATTGTTTTTCTGTTCTCTATTTCATTTATTTCTGCTCTGATCTTTACTATCTCCTTTCTTCTGGTGGCTGTGGGTTTTTTTTGCTGTTCTCTTTCGATTTGTTTGAGCTGTGAGGTTAATGTTTTGATTTTGTCCCTTTCTTCTTTTTAGATGTGTGCATCTATTGCTATGAGTTGTCCTCTGAGGACTTCTTTTGCTGTGTCCCAAAGGTTTTAGTAGGATGTGTTTTCATTCTCATTTGATTCTAGGAATTTTTGATTCCATATCTGATTTCTTCTATTACCCAGTGATGTGTAAGCAGGATATTATTCAGTTTCCATGTAATTGATTTGTTTTCCTTCCTCTTTCTGTTGTTAATTTCTACCTTGATGGCATTGTGGTCAGAGAAGATACTTTGAATTATCTCAACTTTTTCGATCTTGTTGAGGATTGCTCTGTGGCCTAAGATGTGTTCTATTCTGGAGAATGTTCCATGTGCATTGGAAATGAATATGTACTTTGCAGCGGTTGGATGGAGTGTTCTATATATGTCTATGAGGTCAAGTTGGCTGATTGTGCCCTAGGTCTTCTGTATCTTTGCTGAGTTTCTTTTTAGTTGTTCTGTCCTTTACTGAGAGTGATGTGTGGAAGTCTCCCACTGTTCTTGTGGAACAGTCAATTTCTCTTTTCAGTGTTCTTAGAGTTTGTTTTACCTATTTTGGAGCCCTGCCATTGGGTGCATAGATGTTTATTATGGTTATATCTTCATGATGGATTGTCCCCTTAATCATTATATAGTGTCCTTCTTTGTCATTTATGGTGGATTTTGTTTTAAAGTCTATTTTATCTGAGTTTATAATTGCCACTCCTGCTCTTTGTTGGTAGTTATTAGCTTGATATATTTTTTCCAACCTTTGACTTTTAATAAGTTCACATCTTTGTTTTACGGTGTGTCTCTTGTAGACAGCATATTGATGGATCCTGTTTTCTTACTCTTCTGTCACACTCTTTATGGGTGCATTGAGTCCATTTACATTCAGTATTATTATTGATGTAATTTTGTTGGTGTCATTTTGTAGTGCTTTTTTTTTTTTGTAGTGCCGACATTTTGTTTCTTCTTCTTACTCTCCTGTGCTGAGTTACTTTTGCTTGTGGATTTTTTTTTTTTTACATTTATTTTGTTTTTGTTTTTGCTGAGACTTTATGTTTTTCCTCTTTTTTTTTTTTTTTTTTTTTTTTTAATGAGTGTGTTTATTAACTTCCTTTTTGGTTACCATGAATTTTACCCTTATCTTTCTAAGTTGGAAGCAGTCTATTATTACTTGGTATCGCCTTGCCTTCCTCTCCAGTAGTAGGTTCTATACTTATGCCTTTTATTCCCTCTTTTATTGTCCTGATGTTTTTGTCATTTACTGACTAACTGCTCTGATTCCCTGTTCTTTTTCTTTTGATTTTGTTTAGTCCTTGCGAGTTCATTTCCTAGGTTGATATCTGGCTGGTATGATCCTGCATTCTAGATTCTGCCTGTGAGCTGCAGTTGTTTGTCTTGAGATTGAAGAACTCCCTTTAATAATTCTTGTAAGTTTGGTTTTGTTTTTACATAGTCCCTTAATTTCTGTTTGTCCATCATATTTGAACGAGAGTTTTACAAGATATATTATTCTTGGTTGGCAACGTTTTTCTTTCAAGGTTTTATATGTGTCATCCCATTGCCTCCTTGTCTGAATGGTTTTTGCCGAATAATCTGAGCTTAGTGTTATTTTTTCTCCTCTGTATGTGACTTCGTGTTTTTCATGAGCTGCTCTCAGGATTCTTTGTTTGTCTTTGTTTTGGCGAGCATGATTATGATATGCCTTGATGATTTTCTTTTAAAGTCTATCCTAGATGGGCTTCGTTGAGCTTCTTGGATGGCCAGCTTTTCATCTTGTATGATACTAGGGAAGTTTTCTGACTGCAGTTCTTCAATGATCCTCTCTGTGTTTTCTGTTTTCTCCCCCTGTTCTGGAACTCCAATCACTCACAAATTTTTGCTTTTGATTGTATCCCACATAACTCTCAGGGTCTCTTCATTTTTCTTTGTCCTTTTTTCTGAGTTTTTCTCAAACAGAGTTGTATCCAAGTGTTTGTCTTCAATTCCACTGATCCTGTCTTCCACCATTTCAATCCTGCTCCTCAGCCCTTCTAGGACACCATCCATTTCTGAAATCTTGTTGTTCATCTTTTGGATTTCTGACTGTTGTTTTTGTATAATTTCTAGTTGTGAAATTATTTTGACATTTTGTTCCTGCATTATTTTCCTTAATTCCTCCATGAATTTGTCTGCTTTTTCCATGAATTTGTATATTTTTTGCTCTTTTTTGTCTGCTTTTGGCTTCAACTCTTGGAGAATTCTGAGTATTAGAGATTTGAATTCCTTATGAGGTAATTCTAGTGCCTTTTCTTCCACTGGAAAGTCATCTGGTGTTTTAATTTGGACGCCTACAGGAACCATGCTGTCCTGTTTTTGTAAATGTTTTGATATTGTCTGCTCTCTTCTGGGCATTCAGTAGTTATATTTCTCATTTATTGATTGTAGATTTATTTGTTTCATCCTTTTTTCTGATTTGGCTATGTCTGAGCAGACAGACTGTGCTTTCTTTGGTGTTTGCTCATCTCTGGGCACAATGCTTTTGACCTTCTTCTCCAATTGGCAGTGTCAGTCGCTCAGATATGGTACAGTAGGGCAGGTCAAGCTGAAGAGGAGTTACTCTGATGGGTTGTTTGTGGCACTTACTACAGCCACCAGGGAGGGTTGATAATCAGTGGAGGGCAGGTTCCCATAGGCCGTGCCTGTGCTGCTTGGTGGTGTGATGTTTAGCGCACAGTGCAGGTAGGGAGGATGTAGGGGGGAGATTGTTATGTGTGGAGCTAGGATGGATATGGGAGAGAGGAGAGAGGAACAGGAGCCAAAAACACACAAACAACCAAAAGAAAATTCTAGGGGAGCTTGTCCCGGGAGTGGGGAGATGAGAGACTATGAAACGGAGAAAAACAAATAGGGGAAGAAGAAGGAAAAAAAGAAAAGAATGAATAAATAAAAATCAGAAAGGGAAAAGAACAGCAAAGTTCTCAGGGATCCCACTGGTACAGCTATGAGGTCTGGGGAAGTTATTCTCAGGTGTTGCAATACAGCCTGGCTAGAAGGCGTCGAGGTATTCAGTGCCAGCTGTTCGGGGAACAGAAAGAGAAGGAAGGTATAGAAAGCCGAGAAAATGAGTAATGAGAAAGACAAAAAGGGAAAAAGAGGAAAAAGAAAACAAAACCAATTTTAAATAAAAAAAGAACAAGTAAAGTCCCCAAAAAGCAGAAGAAGGAAAAAAAAAAACACAAAAAATGAAATGTCCTCAGGGATTTATCTGCATATCTGTGCAAGCCAAGGGGGTAGGTTTCAAGCCATGCAGCACCGCCTTGCCAGAATGTGCTTGCAAATCAAGAAAAGGAAAAGAAAACAAACAAACAATTCAAAACAAACAAACAAAAGCCCCGGGATCCCACCAGTGTGGCTGACCAGACGGGGAAGCAGTTCCACACTCAAATGGAGATCCACAGCCCCTCCGGAAGAAGCAACTGTGGTGCACAGAGCCCAGTATTTGAGCAAAAGGAGGGGGAGGTGGTTAAGAGGTAAGGAAGAAATCAAAAGAAGTGGGAAAAAAGCAACACCAGCAGCCAACAAATGGCACTCAGAGAGCCAGCTTGAGCGGGCGGGTGGAATCCAAGCAGCCGGTGCTTCCTGGACAAGAGACTGTGGCTGCGGGAAGCAGAGGAGGCCATGTGTGGGTGAAGAAGGGTGGGGGGTGTGAAAGCATGTATCACAAATTACCGGAGCTCCGAAGCCCCTCAGGAAGAAGGAAAGATGGCGCACAGAGCCAGGTGTTTGAGCGAAAGGAGGGGGAGATGGTGAGAGGTAAAGAAGAAATCAAAAGAAGCAGAAAAAAGCAACACCAGCAGCCAACAAATGGCACTCAGAGAGCCGGCCAGGGCGGGCCGGTGGATTCCAAGCGGCCGGTGCTTTCTAGACAAGAGACTGTGGCCGTGGGAAGCAGAGGAGTCTGAGTGGGGGTGAAGAAGGGTGGAGGGTGGGAAAGCATGTATCACAAATTACCTGTTGTTTTGTCTTCCGCTGAAAGCTCCGTGAAGCTGCTTTCTCATCCCCTATTTGCTGGTCTCCAATAGGAGTCGAAGATGGCGGATCCGCACTGTGTTAGCTGATAGGGGACCTCTGCATGAATCTCTCCTCACTCTCCTTTCTCTGGCAGTTTTCTCACTCCATCTGGTGCTTGGCTGAGTTCTTTATCTCTTCATTTGATGTTTTAGGGTTTCAGGATTGTTGTATTCTCTGTTTGGCTTAGTTTTTCGAATCTTTGCTGTGGAGGGACAGCCTGGTGCTTCTGCCTAGAGCGCCATTTTTCCAGAAGTCCTTGGTGAAGTCTTTTGATGAGTATAAGTGTTTGATTTTTAGGAGCTCCCCTTTATCTAGTTTCTCTTCTGGTGTTTGTGCATTGTTACTTATGATTTGTTTTCTGTTTATACGATGTTTTAGGGCTCCTAGAGTTGTCCCTATTTTTTCTTCCATGATCTTTATCGTTTGGGATTTTATATTTAGCTCTTTGATCCATTTTGAGTTAGTTTTTGTGCATGGTGTGAGGCGTGGGTCTTGTTTCAGTTTTTTTGCAGATGGATATCCAGTTATGCCAGCACCATTTGTTAAAGAGACTGTCTTTTCTTCAGTTAACAGACTTTGGGCCTTTGTCAATTATCAGCTACTCATAGGTGGATGAATTTACCTCTGGATTCTCAATTCTGTTCTGTCGGTCTATGTATTTGTTGTACCACTACCAGTCTCTTTTGACTACCATGGTGGTATGATAGGTTCTAAAATCAGGTAGTGTGAGGCCTCCCACTATGTTCTTCTTCTTCAGTAATGGTTTACTTATCTGAGACCTCTTCCCTTTCTGTATGAAGTTGGTGATTTGTTTCTCCATCTCATTAAAAAATGCTGTTGGAATTTGGATTGGGATTGCATTGTATATGCAGATTGCTTTGGGTAGAGGTGACATTTTCACAGTGTTGTGTCTTCCTGTCCGTGAGCAAGGTATGTTTTCCGCTTATGCAGGTCTCTTTTGGTTTCTTGTAGTAGTGTCTTGAAGTTTTCATTGTACTGGTCTTTTACCTGTCTTGTTAGATTTATTCCTAAGTATTTTATCTTCTTGGGGGCTATTGTAAATGGTATTGATTAGGTGATTACCTCTTTGTTGGTGCAGAGGAATCCAACTGATTTTTGTATGTTTATCTTGTATCCTGATACTTTCCTGAAGTCTTCTATTAGTTCCAGTAGTTTTCTCGTGGATTCTTTGGGGTTTTCTGTGTGTATAAGATCATATCATCTGCAGATAGTGATACTTTTCCTTCTTCCCTACCAATTTGGATGCCTTTTATTTCTTTTTCTAGCCTAATTGCTCTGGATAGGACCTCCATCATGATGTTGAAAAAGAGTGGTGATAAAGGGTATCTTTGTCTGGTTCCCATTCTCAGTGGGATTGCTTTGAAACTGTCTAGATTTAGGACAATGTTGGCTGTTGGCTTTGCATAAATGCCCTTAATTATGTTGAGGAATTTCCCTTCTGTTCCCATTTTGTTGAGAATTTTTATCATGAATGGGTGTTGGAATTTGTCAAACGTCTTTTCTTCATCAGTTGATAAGATCATGTGGTTCTTGTCCTTTATTTACGTGATGGATTATATTTATTGTTTTTCTAATGTTGACCCATCCCTGCATACCTAGTATAAATCCCACTTTATCATGGTGAATTATTTTTTTAGTATATTGCTGAACTCTATTGTCTAGAGTTTTGTTGAGGATTTTTGCATCAATGTTCATGAGGGCTATTGGTCTGCACTTTTTTTTGTGGTGTCTTTACCTGGTTTTGATATCAGGGTTATGCTGGCTTTATAGAGTGTGTTTGGGAGTATTCCGTCCATTTGTATGTTCTGAAATACATTTAGTAGTGGTGGTGTTAACCATTTTCTCAAAGTTTGCTAGAATTCTCCAATGAAACCATAGAGCCAGGCCTTTTTTTTTTACGGGAGTTTTTTTTTTATTTTTATTTTTTATTTTATTGTACTTCAGGTGAAAGCTTACAGAGCAAATAGTTTCTCATGAAATAGTAGTACACATGTTGTTCTATGACATTGGTTAACAACCCCACAACGTATTAAGCCTCTAAATTCTCAACCTTTTTTTTTTTTTTGATGAAAATTACAGATGGCCAAAGATACACCGTTTCAAAAATTTCTACATTCACAGTTCAGTGACATTGACTACGATCTTCCAACTGTGCTGTTATTCTCACTTAAGATGAAGGCTTACAGAAAAAAATAGTTTTTCATTTAACAGTCACTACACATGTTGCCCTATGACAATGGTTAACAATCTCACAGCACATCAAGAATATCCTTACTCCACCTTGTGTTCCCTATCACCAGGGGGCTTCCTTGTCCCCTGAGATTTTTGAATTACCTTTTCAATCTATTCTTTTGTTATAGGTTTATTTAGTTGTTCTACCTCCGTTTATGTTAGTTTATGTAGGTAATGAGTTTCTAGAAATTTGTCCATTTTCTCTAGGTTTTCAAATTTGTTAGAGTACAATTTTTCATAGCATTCTGTTATGATTCTTTTAATTTCAGTGGGATCTGTTGTGATATCACCCATCTCATGTCTTATTTGAATTGTTTTCTTCCTCTCCTCTTTTGGTCAGTTTGGCCAATGGATTATCAATTTTGTTGATCTTTTCAAAGAACCAGTTTTTGGTCTTGTTAACTCTTTCAATTATTTTTCTATTCTCTATTTCATTTAATTCTGCTCTAATTCTTATTATATCCTTTCTTCTGGAGCCCGAGGACATCTTTTGCTCCTTTCTACTTGTTCGAGTTGTAGAGTCAATGTTGTGATTTTGGCCTTGTTTTTCTTTTTGGATGTGTGCATTTATTGGTATAAACTGACCTCTGAGCACTGCTTTTGCTGTGTCCCAAAGGTTCTGGTAGGATGTATTTTCATTCTCGTTTGAGTCTATGAATTTCTTTATTCCATGCTTAATTTCTTCTATAAGCCAGTAGTTTTTGAGCAAGGTGTTGTTCAGCTTCCACGTGTTTGATTTTTTTTTTTTTTTTTTTACTTATTTTTTCTGTTATTGAGTTCTTCTTTGATGGCTTTATGGTCAGAAAAGATGCTTTGTAATATTTGATGCTTCGGATTCTGGTAACACTTGCTTTATGGCCTAATGTGTGGTTTATTCTGGAGACTGTTCAATGTGCACTGGAAAAGGAGGTATACTTGGCTGCTGTTGGGTGGAGTGTTCGGTATATGTCTGTGAGATCAAGTTGGTTGATTGTAGCATTTAGCTCTTCCATGTCTTTGTTGAGCTTCTTTCTGGATGTTCTGTCCTTCACCGAAAGTGGTTTGTTGAAGTCTCCTACTGCTATTGTGGAGCTGTCTATTTCTCTTTTCAGTGCTGTTAGAGTTTGTTTTATGTATTTTGGAGCCCTGTCGTTGGGTATGTAAATATTTATTATAGTGACGTCTTCCTGGTGTATTGACCCTTTAATCATTATATGGTGTCCTTCCTTATACTTTGTGGTAGATTTTACTTTTAAGTCAGTTTTGTCACAGATTAATATTGCCACTCCTGCTCTTTTTTGAGTGCTGTTTCCTTGATATATATTTTTTCCATCCTTTGAATTTTAGTTTGTTTGTGTCTTTAAGTCTCAGATGTGTCTCTTGTAGGCAGCAGATAGACGGATCCTGCTTTTTTATCCAATCTGCCACTCTCTGTCTCTTTATTGGTACATTTAGTCCGTTTACATTCAGGGTAATTATTGATAGGTATGAGTTTAGTGCTGTCATCTTGATATCTCTTTTTGTGTGTTGTTCACTGTTTCTTTGTTCCACTTAATTTTCTGTGTGGTGTTGTTTTTCTTTATGTATTTTCTTTTCATTATTGTTGATTTTGTGTTCTCTGAGTCTTTATATTTTTCTAAGTTTTTATTTTGACCTGTAGGATTGTTAATTTCCTCTGTGGTTACCTTAAAATTTACCCCTATTTTTCTAAGTTTATACCAGTCTTTTATTTCTTTATATTGCCTTGACTTCCTCTCCATATGAAAAATCTATGTCTACATTTTTTAAGTTCCTCTTTTTTGTTGTAATGTTGTCATCTTTTACATGTTGACATCTGTTTCCCTATTTTCAGTGTTTTAGCTTTGATTTCGTTGTGTGACTTCCCTATCTGAGTTGATATCTGGTTGCTCTGTCCTGTGTTCTAGTCTTGGGTTGTTATCTGATGTTACTGATTTTCTTACTGGAAGATCCCCTTTAGTATTTCTTGTAATTTTGTTTTGGTTTTTGCAAATTGCCTAAACTTCTGTTCACCTGGAAATGCTCTAATTTTGCCATCAGATTTTTGAGACAGTTTTGCTGGATATATAGTTCTTGGCTGGCATTTTTTTTCCTTCAAGTCTTTATATATATCATCCCATTACCTTCTGACCTGCATGGATTCTACTGAGTAGTCTGAGATCAGTCTCATTGACTGTCTTTTGTAGATGACTTATTCTTTATCCATAGCCACTCTTAAAATTCTCTCTTTATCTTTATTTTTGGGAAGTTTGATTATAGTATGTCTTGGTGAGTTTCATTTGGGGTCTACCTTATATGGGGTTCGATGAGCATCTTGGGTACATATCTTCTCATCTTTCATGATATCAGAGAATTTTTCTGCCAACATATCTCAACAAGTCTCTCGGTATTTTCTGATATCCCCCACCCCCACCCCGTTCTGGTACTCCAATAACTCTTAGGATACTCCTCTTGATAGAGCACCACATACTTCTTAGATTTTCTTCATTTTTTTAGATTATTTTATCTGATTTTTCCTCAAATAAGTTGGTGTCATGTGCTTTATCTTCAGTCTCACTAATTCTGACTTCTATTGACTCATTCTGCTCCTATGACTTTCCGTTGAGTTGTCTAATTCTGAAATTTTATTGTTAATCCTCTGAATTTCTGATTGTCGTCTCTTTATGGATTCTTGCAGCCTAGTTAACTTGTCTTTATGCTCTTGAATAACCTTCTTAAGATCCTCTATTGCTTTGTCTGTGGTTCCTTAGCTTGGGCAGCATTTTGCATCATCTCATTCCTGGTGTCTTGAAGAGTTTTGTATATTAATCTTTCTCTATTCCGCCTCTGGTAATTCTAAGAAGTTCTCTTCCTCTGAAAATTTCTTGATTATTTTGGGAGCTTGCTGAAACCATCATGGTCTGCCTATTTATGTGATTTGATGTTAACTGTTGTCTCAGAGCCATGAATAAGTTATTATATTTGTGTTATATTTGCTTACTGTATCTTAACTTCTTGTTTTGTTTTGTTTTGATATGCACATATTGGCTACTCGTGTGAGCTAGTTTGATTATTGGCACCTTTGAAGCTCTAACATCTTGTCACCAGATGGTTAGATCTGTTACTAAGTATGTAGCCCAGATATCTGTTTACTTTTCTTGTAAAGATTCAGCTCAGGTGTCCAGGTAGTTGGTCACCAAGTGTGTGGTGCAGGCTGTCACCTACAGTCCTAAACAGGCATGAGTCACTGGTGTAGGCATAGTAATCTGGCTGTAGTAGGGTGTCACATGTTGAGCAAGGCAGGGGGCTGATGGCTGCCCCTGAATTTCTGGGAGGAAAGTGTGTCCCTGTTCCCTAGGGCGTGTAAGTGGGTGAGTTTTGCAGCCAGACTATGAGCACCCAATGTTGTTGGCTGTGAGGCCTGGTGGGCACAACTTTTTCTTGGACCCCTGTCGCAGGTGGCTAGGTGGTGTGTGTGAAGCCACCAGTCCTCAGGCCCCGATGTGTGTAGATGAGGACCCTGCTTAATGGGCAGAGCAGTGTCAAATGTCATGAGCCTGGCATTTCACAACTGAAACAATTGAAGTTAAACTTTAGGTATATACCGTGCTGTACTGTGGTAATGATGGCATACACTGTTGAAATGGGCCCACACAGGTCTACGCAGGAGTGAAAGGCACTCAAAGTCCCTGGACCCCTTATGCCTGTGTCTAGACAAAGGAGCTGTGCCTACCCTGAGTTTCTGGCTTAGGGGAGCCAGAAGATTATTATTTCCTGTTTGTTAATTTGTTCTGTCTCCATGGATGGGAGAACGGCTCAGGACATGTGATGAGTCCTACTTCTGGCCCAGGGGACTCGAAAATCGCCGATGCCATCCCTGACCTGGTGCAGAGCTGGGAGTGGGGAGATAGATAGGAGAGAGTTTTTTCCCAAAGGAAGGTGTTTTCTGATCTGCACGGTAGACCAGATGCAAGTACTTATCTTTTGCTGATTGAGGGCTGCTTTTCACTGGTTCTGGAAGCACGAGTAGACTGTCTGCCAGTGTGTCTATCCCGATGTGGAAAATGCTTCCAGAGCACCACTGCTTGCCTTACCATGCATGCTAGCCAATCCAGCCAGAAGCACTCTGGCTCTTGCCTGGTCAGGTCTTGGGCAAATCTCCCTGCTTCCTAATCATCTCTCCCTCCCCTTGCCACTCAGTCTGGTTCTTCAACTTTGCCTTTGATGTTCAGGGCTCCTAGATTGTCATATATAATTGATTCACTTGTGTTTTTGGGTCTTAGTTGTAAGAGGGACGACAGGAAATGTCTGGTCTGCCAACTTGGCCCTGCCCTTAAAATGACTTGTTTCAAATACTCTAGATATGCATCTGATAAATGCATATCTATTCTCAATTGTATACAAATACACTCAACATATTGGTTAAATCCAAGTTGAACTATGCCATAAATGATATTTTCAAATATTCATGTGTCTTTCATCATGTAGTAAGTTACCTTATTCTTTTTTGTCTTTTCTATTCTCACTCTAATCTCCTCTTTTAGAAAAGCACATCCAATTCAGCAACCGAAGCAAAATGATAATAATGAAACCATTCTCAGCATTTTTTTCCACTTTTAATATCACTACAGAGTGGTTTAGGCCAGTGTTATTTGACATTTAGATCATACAGAATATGATTTCTAAAAATGCATTTATTCAAAACAAGTTCACCAAAAAAACCTGATGCTTCCTTGAATATGTTTTTAAATAGTTATCAAAGTAAATCATATTTGAAGTTAAACAGATTTTAAATATTTTCATTGCATTATATTAATAGTTTAAAATAAACAACTATTTGCAAAATACCTATTTTGTGCTTTTATGTTTGCTGGAATATGGTTTTACCAGTTTTACAAAATGACCTGAAGTAAAAAATAATGGTTCTTTATTCTTTTGGCTAAAGGAGAAATTTGAAAAACTCTAGGGACACCTGCCTTTTGGATTTGTATTGAATGACCACAATGCCTGTCCTCCACCTGGACAACGCCACTTACATTTATCATAGATTGAATATTCATTGAATAATATTACTGAGTAGCCTCAGCAATTAAGGTCTATGTACTCCATGTACACATTTTCTAGGTTGCTATCACATATGGAAAGGGCAGTGGTGATTCAATGGCTGAATTCTTGCCTTCCACGCAAGAGACCCATGTATGATTACAAGTCAATGCACCTCAGGAGCAGCCACCACGCATCTGTCAGTGGAGGCTTCTGTGTGGCTAAGATTGCTGAACAAGTTTCAGTGGAAGTTCCAGACTTAAATGAGCTAGGAAGAAAGGCTTTGCAATCTACTTCTGAAAATCAGCCAGTGGAAACCCTATGGACCACAACAGTCTATTGTGCAAAGGATTGCCATGAGTTGGGCCAACAGCACTTCACAACAACATCAGACAAAGGACTGAGACATGGGATTGTCTGACAAGTTAATGCATGCATAACTGTGATGAATAAAGGATGATATTCCCCTTTTTAACTAATTATAAAGTATGAATAGAATATTATCTTCTTCCTATCTTTTCTTTGAGAACTATAAACTGTATCTCTGCTTCTTCGTCTCATTAAGAGAGAATGTAAATGCCATTAGTGAGGGAATTTTAGTATAT
The DNA here is from genome assembly GCA_030035585.1 of Dugong dugon. Classification (NCBI taxonomy): domain Eukaryota; kingdom Metazoa; phylum Chordata; class Mammalia; order Sirenia; family Dugongidae; genus Dugong; species Dugong dugon. The sequence continues at coordinate 46,299,233 of CM057480.1, read as the reverse complement.
TTTCTATGTTTTGTTTACTGCTGTACACCTATAGTTTAGAAATTTCCAAGCACATACTGTTGTTGTTATGTGCCGTCAATTCATTTCCAACTCATAGCGACCCCGCTTACAACAGAACAAAACACTGCCTGGGTCTGTGCCATCCTCAAAATCCTTGTTACGTTTAAGTCCATTGTTGCAGCTACTGTGTCAATCCATCTCTTCAAAGGTCTTCTTCTTTCTAATTGACTCTCTACCAAGCATGATGTCCTTCTCCAGGGGCTGGTCCCTTCTGATAACATGTCCAAAGTACATGAGACGGAGTCTCTCCATCCTCGCTTCCAAGGACCACTCTGGCTGTACATCTTCCAAGACAAATTTGTTCATTCTTCTGGCAGTCCATGATATATTCAACATTCTTTGCCAACATCATAATTCAAAGGCATCAGTTCTTCTTCGGTCTTCCTAATTCATTGACCAGCTTTTGCATGCATAAGAGGAGATAGAAAATGTCATGGCTCGGGTCAGGTGCACCTTAGTCCTTGTGATGGTTAAGATTATGCGTCAGCTTGGCTGGGCCATGATTCTCAGTGTCTATGTGTGATCACTCCCATGATGGAATCTACTGGGAGTAGCCAATCAGTTGAAAGGGAGTTTCCTTGGGAGTGTGGCCTGTATCCGAATATTAACAGACATCCTGGCTTTTCTGCTCCCCTCTGGAACCTGCGGCTGCCTCCTCTTCATCTGACCTCTGATTCTTGGGACTTCAGCTATCAGCTTATCTGTGGGTCTTGGGATTCGTAGGCTTTCACAGCCTGTGAGCAAGGGCCCTGCTCTCAGCTACCTGCCGATCTTGGGTTCACAAGCCCCTGTGGCTACGTGAATTGAGAGAAGCCTCTATCCTGATCCACGGACTAGGGATGTCCCAGCCTCTACAATCGTGTGAGCCATTTCCTTGGCATAAATCTCTCTATATATTTATATGCTTTGCTGGTTTTTCTTCTTTAGAGAATCCAGCCTAAGACATTTGGTACTGAGAGAGGTTCTAGACAAACAAAATTGTAAGGATGTGTTTTCTAAACTGGGTCTCAAGTCTCGTTAGTCTTAAAGATGTTGGTGACTCTGCTTCCCGTAGTAAAGAGGGCATTGTTAATGCATGGTATGAGGTGGAGATACAAATAAGCAAAATATCACCATCAGTAGATCAGGTATTGATGAAAGGCGAGGCTCTGGGTGAACACATGTGTAACGTATTTCTACAGTTTTGTCTGATGAGAAATATAAGGAAGCTGGTTTGTTGGTCCTACTTTCACTAGACAAACTGGTGGAAGATAGAGATGTGCTCAGGGCTTCAGAGTCATAGCTCAAGTGCCGCGTACATGACCTCAAGGCTTCCACTTGTGGTTTGAAAGAAAGCCTTACTTCTTGTAGAAACAGAGCTGAAATTGCCGGAAACCAAACCCAGAGTCTTATTGAGAGAGTGACTGAATTACAATCCCAGCTCAATTGCCAACCTCGAGAGGTGTCTGAAGATAAAGTAAGGGCATTGATTGGGATGAAATGAGATCCTAAAACTGGGATGGGGACGTATGGGCAGATAATCAGGAAGCTGGGGACGCTGAGCCCCTAAATTCCATGGAATTACTCCTGCCAGCAGAACCACTCCCATCTGAAGAAATCATTTCATGTTTGTCTGCTAAAGCACCCTGCCCAGAAAAACCATTAGTCCCTCCACTCCAGTCTAATGAGACCCAGCTGCCTCTAAAGAGCCTTTGCCTGAATGATTGTCTGGGGCATCACTGGAGGCAGATGCTTTACAACACAATGTTGAATGTTTTCAAAACAGTTCCACACTACTGATTCTGGCTTCTAGACCTATAGCTAGAGTTAAGTCCCAGCAAGCTCCGAAAGGTGAAGTACACAGTGTGACCCAGGAGGAGGCTACACTCCAAAAGAACTACTTGACTTTTCTTATATGTACAAACAGAAACCAGGGGAATATATATAGGAATGGCTATCAAGGATATGGGATAATGGTGCAAGAAATATAAGGGTAGATCAGTCTGTGTTTATTGATATGGGTCCACTAAGCACAGATTGTTCATTCAATGTTTCAGCTCGAGAAGTTAGGAAAGGATCTAACAGTTTCTTTGGTTGGGTTGCTGAAGCATGGATTATGAGGTGGCCTACACTAAATCAAGTTGAAGTACAAGACCTGCCTTGGTATACCGTAGAAGAAGGTATCCAAAGGCATAGGGAAATTGGCCTGCTACAGTGGATTTATCAGGTTAGACCCACAAACTCACACATAGAGTTCCCAGAGGAAACACCTTTTACCACAACTCTGAGGAACAAATTTGTGAAGGGAGCTCCAGTATCCTTGAAGACTGCTGTGATTGCTATTTTATGTAAATCGGATTTGACAGTGGGAACTGCCCTAACTGAGTTAAGACACCTAACTACAATGGGGCTGATTGGACCCCATGGTTATAGGAGCCAAGCGGCACACTCAATCAACAAAGACAAGATGGGCGTGGTCACAGTAATGGACAGTGGAGTCAAAGCCATAATCAGAATAGTCTGACTTGTATGGACTCACAGCATTGGCTACTTAGTCATAGTAACCCTAGAAGTGAAATAGATAGAAAATCCACGAAATATTTACTTGATCTGTACAAACAGATGAATTCTAGGTCAGATTAAAGGCAATCTAACTCAAATGGCCAGAATAGAGAGTCATGGTCCCTTAATCAATTTCCAGATTTGAACGAGTTTAAAGACCCACAACCCCTTGAATGAAGGGGAGGCCAGGTCCCCTTGAGGAAGGATTCCAATACAGTGCCAAAATTTTTTTACTGGTAATCTATGGGATCTGTGACCTTTTACAAGAGTGACTGTTCATTGGAGCAAAGGAAATACTCAGACTTTTGGGGGATTACTGGATACTGGCTCTGAACTGACACTAATTCCAAGAGACCCAAAACATCACTGTGGCCCACCAGTCAGAGTGGGGGCATCTGAAGGTTAGGTTATTAGTGGAGTCTTGGCACATGTCCATCTCACAGTAGGTCTAGTGTGTCCCCGAACCCATCCTGTAGTGATTTCTTCAGTTCCAGAATGCATAATTGGAATAGATATACTCATCAACTAGCAGAACCCCCACATTGGATCCTGACAAATAGAGTAAGGGCTATTATGGTAGCAAAAGCCAAGTGGAGGCCATTAGAACTCTCCCTACCTAGGAACATAGTAAGCTAAAAGCAATACTGCATTCCTGGAGAGATTGCAGAGATTACTGCCACTACTAAGAACTTGAAGGATGCATGGGTTGTGATTCCCACCACTTCTCCATTCAACGTGCCTATTTGGCCTGTGCAAAAGCCGATAGACCTTGGAGAATGGCAGTGGATTATCAGAAACTTAACCAGGTGGTGACTCCAATGGCAGCTGCTGTTCCAGATGTAGTTTCATTTCTTGAGAAAATTAATACTTCTCCCTGTACCTGGTATGTAGCTATTGATATGGCTAATGCCTTTTTCTCCATACCTGTTTTGAACGACCATCAGAAGCAGTTTGCCTTCAGCTGGGAAGTCCAGCAATACACCTTCAGTTGTCTACCTCAGTGCTACAACAACTCTTCAGCCGTATATCATAATTTAGTCCATAAGTAACTTGATTGCTTTTCCCTTCCCTAAGACATCACACTGTTCCATTTCGTTGATGACATTATGATGATTGGACCTAGTAAGAAAGAAGTGTCAATGACTCTGGACTTATTAGTAAAACATTTATGTGCTAGAGGGTGGAAAATTAATCCCACAAAAATTTAGTCACCTTCCACCTCAGTGAAATTTCTAGGGTCCAGTTGTGTGGGGCACATCGAGATATTCCTTCTAAAGTGAAGGATAAGTTATTGCATCCGGCTGCTCCCACAACTAAAAAGGAGGCACAATGTCTAGTGGGCCTCTTTGGATTTTAGATGCAACTTATTCCTCATTTGGGTGTGCTACTCCGGCCTATTTATCAAGTGACTCGAAAAGCTGCTAGTTTTGAGTGGGAACCAGAACAAGAAAAGGCTCTGCAACAGGTTCAGGCTGCTTTGCAAGCCACTCTGCCACTTGAGCCATATGATCCAGCTGATCCAATGGTGCCTGAAGTATCAGTGGCAGATAGAGATGCTGTCTGGAGTCCTTAGCAGGCCCTTATTGGTGAATCACAGTGCAGACCCTTAGGATTTTGGACTAAAGCTCTGCCACCCTCTGCAGACAACTACTCTCCTTTTGAGACAGCTTTTGGCTGGTTACTGGGCCTTAGTAGAGACTGAACACTTAACCATGGGACACCAAGTCACCAAGCAGCCTGAACTGCCCATCCTCAACTAGGTGGTGTCAGACCCACAGAGTCATAAATTTGAATGTGAATAGCAACACTCCATCATTAAATGGAAGTGGTATATTCAAGACTGGGTCCACGCAGGACCTGAAGGCTCAAGTAAGTAGCATGAGGAAGTGGCCCAAATGCCCGTGGTCTCCACTCCTGTCACATTACGTTCCACCTCCCAGTCTGCACATATGAACTCATGGGAATTTCCTTACGAGCAGTTGACTAAAGAAGAGAACACTCGTCCCTGATTTACAGACGGTTCCGAGCGATATGCAGGCACCACTCGAAAGTGGACAGTGGCAGCACTACAGCCCCTTTCTAGGACCTCTCTGAAGGACAGTGGTGAAGCGAAATCCTCTCAAGGGGTAGAACTTGGAGCAGTGCACCTGGTTGTTCACTTTTTTGGAAGGAGAAATGGCAGATGTGCAATTGTATGTACGTGGCAAATTGTTTGCCTGGATGGTCAGGGACATGGAAGGAACATGATTGGAAAATTAGAGACAAGGATTTATCGGGAAAAGGTATATGGATAGACCTCTCTGAATGGGCCAAAGAAATGAAGATATTTGTTTCTTATGTGAATGCTCTCCAAAGGGTGACTTCAGCAGAGGATGATTTTAACAATCAAGTGGATAGGATGACATGTTCTGTGGAAACTAGTCATCTTCTTTCTCCAACTAGTCCTGTCATTGCTCAATGAGCTCATGAAAAAAGTGGCCATGGTGGCAGGGATGGAGGTTATGCATAGGACCAGCAGCATGGACTTCCACTCACGAAGGATGGCTTGGCTACAGCCACTGCTGAGTACCCACTCTGCCAGCAGCAGAGACCAACACTGAGTCCCGATATGGCACCATCCCTCGAGGTGATCAACCAGCAACCTGGTGGCAACATTGGACCACTTCCATCATGGAAAGGACAGTGTTTTGTCCTTACTGGAATAGACACTTTCTCTGAATATGGATTTGCCTTCCCTGCAGGCAATGCTTCTGCCAAAACTGCCGTCCTTGGACTTATAGAATGCCTTATCCAGGGTCATGTTATCCCACACAGCATTGTCTCGGATCAAGGGACTCATTTAACAGCAAATGTAGTCTGGTAGTGGGCCCATGTTCATGGCATTCACTGGTCCTACCATGTTGCCCATCATCCTGAAGCCACTGGCTTGATAGAACAATGGAATGACCTCCTAAAGACACAATTATGGTGCCAGCTGGGTAGCAATACCTTGCAGATTCTGGGAAATGTTCTCCAGGAAGCTGTATATGCTCTAAACCAGCGTCCAATATATGGTGTTGTTTCTCCCATAGCCAGGATTCATGAGTCCAGGAATCAAGGGGTGGAAATGGAAGTGGCACCACTCACTATTACCCTTAGTGACCCACTCGCAAGATTTTTGCTTCCTGTCACCACGACCTTATGCTCTGCTGGTCTAGAGGTCTTAGTGCCAAAGAAAGGAATGTTCCCACCTGGAAACACATCACTGATTCCACTGAACTGGAAGTGAAGAATGCCACCTAGCCACTTTGGGCTCCTTATGCATCTGGATCAACACGTAAAGAAGGGAGTTACCATACTGGCTAGTGTGATTGATCCTGATTACCAAGAGGAAATCAGATTGATATTACATGAAAGAGGTAAAGAAGAGTATATCTGGAATGCAGGGATCCCTTACGGCGTCTCTTAGTACTACCATGCCCTGTGATTAAAGTCAATGACATACTATAGCAACCCAATTCCAAAGTGACTATTAATGACCCATACCCTTCAGGAATGAAGGTTTGGATCACCTCACCAGGCAAAGAACTACAACCAGCTGAGGTGGTTGCTGAGGACAAAGAGAATACGGAATGGGTGATGTGAGAAGGTAGTCCTAAATACCAGTTTCAACCACGTGACCAGTTGCAGAAACGAAGACTATAATTTTTATGAGTATTTCAGCTTTGTAAGTATGCATCAAATATTTTTGTTATCTTCACTTAGAAAATATAAGATGTAAATGGGGCTAGCGCATTTTTGGTTGTACATGTGTTAGTTGTATCATGTTAGGCACAAGTATAATTGTCTTTATTCAGACATTAAGTATGGTTTAAGGAGGTGTGTGCATGTGCCAAGTTGACAAAGAGTGGACTGTGATGGTTAAGATTTTGTGTGTCAGCTTGGCTGGGCCGTGGTTCTCAGGGTTTTAATGTGATCATTCCCATGATGGAATCTACTGAGTAGCCAATCAGTTGAAAGGGAGTTTCCTTGGGAGTGTGGCCTGCATCCGAATATAAGCAGACATTCTGACTTTTTTGCTCTGCTCTGGATCCTGCAGCTGCCTCCTGTTTGTCTAACCTCTGGTTCTTGGGACTTGAGCTATCAGCTTATCTGCCAATCTTGGGATTCGTCGATCTTCACAGCCTGTAACCAAGAGCCCTGCTCTCTGTGACCTGCCAATCTTGGGTTCGGCAGCCCCTGTGGCTACATGAATTGAGAGAAGCCTCTGTCCTGATCCATTGTCTTAGGAAGTTCCAGCCTCTACAATCATGTGAGCCATTTCCTTGATATAAATCTCTCTCTATATATATATTTATACACTTTACCAGTTTTTCTTCTCTAGAGAATGCAGCCTAAGACAGTTCTTAAAGTGACTTCCTTGCCTTTTAACACTTTAAAAGGTCTTTTGCAGCAGATTTGCCCAATGCAATATATTGTTTGATTTCCTGACTTCTGCTTCCATGGACGTTGATTGTGGATCCAAGTAAAACGAAATCCTTGACAGCATCAATCTTTTCTCCATGTATCATGATGTTGCTTATTGATCCAGTTGTGGGGTTTTTATTTTATTTATGTTGAAGTGTAATTCATACTGAAGGCTGTAGTCTTTGATCTTCATCAGTAAATGCTTCAAGTCCTCTTCACTTTCAGTAAACAAAGTTGTGTCATTTGCATATTGCAGATTGTTAGTGAGTCTTTCACCAATCCCGATGCCACATTTTTCTACATATAGTCCAGTTTCTTGGATTATTTGCTCAACATACAGATTAAATAAGTATGATACAACTCTGACTCACACCTTTCTTGATTTTAAACCATGCAGTATTCTCTAATCTTGTTCCAACTACTGTCTCTTGGTCTATGTACAGGTTCCGAATGAGCACAATTAAGTGCTCTGGATTCTTCCCAATGTTATCCAGAATTTTTGTGATCCACAGAATAGAATGCCTTTGTATAGTCAATAAACTACAGGTGAACAGCTTTCTGGTATTCCCTGCTTTCTGCCAAGAACCATCTGACATCAGCAATGATATCGCTCATTCCACATCCTCTTCTGAATCTGGCTTGAATTTCTGGCAGTCCCCTGTGAATGTACCACTGCAACCACTTTTGAATTATTTTCAGCAAAATTTTACTTGTGTGTGATATTAATGACATTATTTGATAATTTCTGCATTCTGTTTGATCACCTTTCTTAAGAATGAGTACAAATATGGATCTCTTCCAGTCAGTCGGCCAGGTAGCTGTCAGCCAAATGTCTTGGCATAGACAAGTGAGCACCTCCAGGGCTGCATTGGTTTGTTGAAACATCTTAATTTGTATTCCGTCAATTCCTGGAGACTTTTTTTTTTTTTTTGCCAAGGTCTCCGGTGCAGCTTGGACTTCTTCCTTCAATATCATTAGTTCTTGATAGTATGCTACCTCCTGAAATTCTTGAACATTGACCAGTTCTTTTTGGTACAGTGACTCTGTATTCCTTCCATCTGCTTTTGATGCTTCCTGTGTCATTCAATATTTTGCCTATAGAATTCTTCAAAATCGTGTCTCGAGGCTTTAATTTTTTCCCTAGTTCTTTCGGCTTGAGAAATACTAAGGTTTTCTTCCCTTTTGGTTTTCTAACTCCAGGTCTTTACACATTTCATTATAATATTTTACTTTGTTTTCTCAAGCCACCCTTTGAAATCTTCTGTTCAGCTCTTTTACTTCATCACATATTAGGTACAAAAATATTAATTGACCCCTAAGTCTATGGCCCTAAGATACCTCTAACTTGGAACTTCAGCCATTCCTGAAAACCGCCTGTCAGCCAAGCAATAGATAAATAAACATACCCATCTTCTCTGTGGTGTCTTTCCTGACTCCCTCCCTATAACTATGCTTATCCTCAATTATAGCACAAATTTATTTCCATCTAACAGAATTGATTATTTATATACGTCTATCTTTGTAACAGAAACAGTGGTGGCATAGTGGTTAAGTGCTACGGCTGCTAAACAAAAGGTTGGCAGTTCAAATCCACCAGCCCCTTGTTGGAAACTCTAGGGGGCAATTCTACTCTTATGTGTAAGGTCGCTATGAATCGGAATCCACTACACAGCAACTGGTTAACTTTGTATTGCCTGGGAAACTCCTTGGGACAGGGACTGTATCTTATTTAGCTTTGTACCTTCCACAATGTGTAGTGCTTTGCGCATAGTGTTTGTGAAGAATTTATTTGGATGTTGATTTTTCCCCCACAGAGACTAGCATGGTACATGAAAATTCAGGTACTCTTCAGGTGTTGTTCAAGTTCCAATTTACCTTATAAAGCTATAGGCTGTTTGAAGTATTCGCACAGGTCAGCTGTGTTTTCCATTGGATTATTTGTTCACAAAAATTATATCAAGGAATATCAAATAAGAATAGATTATATTTATTAATAAAATTATAAGTATCCTTAGATGTAACCACAATCTTATTATGAAATGATAGCTTCCAAATAACCATGTGCAAGTGTCCTATGATCACCTCTGTTATTATCAACGTTTATGCATATGAACTTAATTACCCAGTGGGTGGAACCAGTGCCTGAATGGTGTGCCTCTACCAGCCTGTGCTACAAGAGCCTTTTCTGTTTGTTTTATTTTATTTTGAGGTTTTGTTGTGTTTCAGTTTACAAAGCATTTAGAGTGTGTGAATATGCGACAGTTCCAATCAAAAACTGCCCCAGGGAGAAGGTTTCAGTTAAAACACTCAGAAAATGGAACTAATGTAAAAACTATTTGATAATTGAATACCCTGTCTAGGAACCTAGAAGGCTAAAATTACAGGAGTGTAGAAAGAACTCTTCTAGGTTCATATTCAAAATCTCAAGAGTAAAAGTTCAACGAACATCTCCCCATCTACTGCAGTCCATCATGCCCATAAAAGAATCTGAATGGAACACAGGTATTTCTTATAAGCCCTGACAGAACATTTTGGTGGCTGAAAGAGCAGCAGGCATTTTGACAGAAATATTTTTTACTAGGAAATCCCCGCACATCCTAGTCAAATTTGTTGTTCTTAGTTTCCTGGTACTTAATACTTGATGCCAGATAGATTCTCCCTCAATATCATCTAAGCATATTTACTTATGTGACTTCTCTAGGGTGCAAACTTTTTCACTCAACTTTCATTTGGCATGAGGTGATTGAATGAATAGAGAGATGAATGAATGATTTCATGGGGTACAAGGAGCATCATTTGCAATATACTCTCTATTTTCATTTAGTTCTGTTATCAACTGGTGTGTGTGTCTGTGTTACAAAGATTGGTAAAAAAATATCTAAATGCTAATGAAGCTTATCTTGTAGAGGAAATAGGACATTTTGTGGAACTAAAAGCAAAAACTTTCTTATTCCACTAGAATCAGGAAGTAATAAATCCTCATTTTGCTTCTGTTCTTACATAATTTAATTTGAAGTTGACCTGACCTGACGTTTAAATCTGGCCTTAGGTATAGAAAAAAGCTAATTTCAAAGCATTTGCAAGTTCTTTACAAAGTAATACAATTAATAGAGTTGTAATGAGTATGTGTCTCATGTTGAGAAAAATGAGAAAGAAGATACTTTGACGAGTTGTTTTGAAGCAATGCTTCCAATCACTACTGACAATAAGCAGATGAAGTTATATTTAAGTACTCTCTCTGAGCATTAATGTGGTCAGTCTTTGCTGTGTGGGGTGTGTGTGTATGTGTGTATCTGTGTGTGCACATGCACTTGTTTGAATCAATTTTACAGTATATATGTCACTGAATAATATGCAATACTTCTCACAATGAGGAAATACCTGAAGTGACAAACCCAGCATTAACTATTCTGCTATATACCCCCTATCTAAGGTGACAATCTAGATTGAACCGTTTAGATTTGGTAAATATGCTGCTGGAGATGATTGCATTTCAAGTGCCTAAGCTAGAGGAAATGGTGTGGACCTTTTGTATGACCAGAGCTTAAGGTAGACGGTAGGATTTTCGAAAGAAGTGTCGCACATGTTTGGTGGAGGTTTGGGGGTGGCATACCATCATAAGAGTAAAAAAAAACCAAAAAACTGGTGGTGCTGGAGCATATCCTGGGGTGTGCGAAAACAAATTGCCTGTACAAAATTCAATTATGCCTATAATATTTTACCTAGTATGTTGGAAGTTTTATGTGAGGCATAGTTTTGTATGTTGTGTATATTTCAGTATGAGACCCTTAAATTGCTCCAGACCCTTCAGCAGCATGTACCACTTTTTCACAATGGTGACTACAAATAAAGTAATTGGCACTAGAGGGAATTTGCTGCACCACATTAATTTTTTCTAATATTAGTGTGTAAGGTGCAAAAACCTGTATAGGTGACCGAAGCACAGTAGTTTCAGGGAGTGTTAAGCATCAAAATGAGTAGTAGGCCTGAACAGAATTGGGAGCAATGAAGAAGAGCAAGAACTAGGTGATGATTCAGAAACATATGTGAATCAACCCTCTTCTTTAGCAAATGTGTTAGAAGAAGATTATCCTGACCTGCTGATATTTTGATTGCATATAAACATAATTGGAAACTCTTCAAGGCTGTAATCCTTGTGTAAAAGATGGCAGAATAAGCAATTCTGTAGAAGTGGTCTGGTTGATAAGTAATGGTAAATCTGTGCATGTATGAGGTGGGGGGTATATTTTATGAATTGAATTATTTCATTTTACTTTTGAAGATCATATGAGTGACTGATGACTATATGTATATGCAGATTTAACTACAAGAAAAACAAAGTGATGATTATCTTCTTTTTCACAAGCTTTGCTATTAACCTAGGCTCTTATGGCTTTCTGCTGAGCCAGCAAGAATTTTTGGATATGCCTCTTAGACTGACTCCATGTGAGAACAGAATATCAAAAGAAATGAGAAGCATTTATTTAATATTTCCAGATATTTTATTTCTGTCAGAGTAAATGTCCAGATGTTAGTTCCAGCAGGGGAAAATACTATAAATAAAAATAACAATAGCAGAGGGCACTTTCATATTTAGAAGTCATTGCTGATTCCTTATCATAGTATATCAAGACAGAAACAAAACCTACATTGATTGAATGCAAGAATTTCTCCCATTGTCTACATTTTACTTTTTTTCTTTTATATTTATGCCAAGAATTGTCTTAATGTATCTTGTTTGTCAAATGATACAATCTATCCATGATGATTCTATCACCTACTTTTGAAATCTATCTTTATAATCTTTGTATTGGAATATAAATTGATTGTTCAAATGCTACTATTTTCTTTGCAGCATTCTTGCCTGAGGCTTTCTTTAAATCTAAAGTCTCTATAGAGATGCAGAGAGATTGCATTTGAAAATTCCATCTGCTTTAATATATTCAGCTTTTCTTTCCTAACGAAAATGTTTTCTATTCATTATGCATGTCAAAAGTTCTTAAGTTATAATAATTGTGCAACATTAAGGTGTATTATGATGAAAAGTCATTTTATTAAAGAAATTTTTTTCTTAGTGTGAAGAATGTCATATATATTTCAAATCTGAAAGTTCACAGTATCCCCACTAGTAAGATATTGAAGCTAGGAAAGATTACAAGGAGGCAATCTAATTTAATGGTTTGCAATTATACTTGATGAAGAAGTGTGTTAATCAGGGAAAATAACTAAGATGCTTTCCTGTTGGAAAAAAAAAGTAAGATGAGAATTCTAGCCTTCAATTTGTTATTTCCCATATTGACTTAGTAGCAATAAGACAGACATATGTTAAGGAAAGTATCAGGCAGATGGAGTCCCATTCTAAAAGTGCACCTAGATTACTTAAAAATTAGTTTTTTTTGAAAGTAGCAAAATTATAAGGGAAACCAGTTTGGTTGTTGAGAATAGAAACACTAAATGTGGTATCATAGCTCATGGAAAATGGAAATAAAGTGAATCCTTAGATCAAATTTTTCAATGTAAACTGAACAATCTAGTCTATCTCAGCAATTCCCAACAATGTGCTGCCTCACATAATGAAAGATCATAAGGAGTTATTGTCTTGCTGTAAAATGATGTGTTATTGAAAATGTGAAATATTATTGCAAAAGAGATAAACCAACATGCATTCATTATCTATGACAGTCAACCTCATTATGATGATGAAAAGATGATATTTAATATGTATTTTCATGAAATAGTATACAAGTTGAATGTGGAGAGTTAAAGAAATTTTGGCCTTGTGTTTTGTTGGTGGAATGTCCTCTGGTGATAAATGAAACTCATTTGAAAGGCACCTGGAAAACATATTAGTTCAAGTTCTCAAAAAGGTAAGTGGTTTTTTTTGCTTGTTTGTTTCACTGAATCAAAAAAATAAAAATAAAAGGGAATAGAAATGATGTGGGGCTAACAAAGAATGTAGCAGACAATGACCAATGTAGAATGTTTTGTAGGTTGTCAAAGTGACAACCAAACCCGTTGCTGTCAAGTCGATTCCAACTTGTAGTGGCCCTAAAGGACAGAATAGAACAGCCCCATAGGGCAAATCCAAGAAGCAGCTGGTCGATTTGAACTGCTGACCTTTTGGTTAGCAGCCACAGCTCTTAACTACTCTGCCACCAGGGCTTCAAAGTGACAATGGACACTTAATAAAGAAAGTAACAAAGAATTTAAAGTGACTAAGAAAATATTCTGGGATAAACAAATTTTGTAGGCTTAATATTGGATTCAAGAATTAATTTTAAATGCAGTCTATTTTTCTTCTTTTGGTCTACCAACTTCAGTGAAATAAATAAAATAAAAACAAAGGTGACATTCAACACTCTCATCCTTGCCACAGGACTTTAGTTGATCCTTCATTCTTACACAGAGGCAGATAAGAGTGTTCCCAGGATTGAATGGAAAAGTCTTTCTCCCCCATAAAAACAGTAATAGTCTACTTAGGTGGCATGCACCATACTTTCCAGGTCACAACTGTGATCTAAGAATAGTTATTAAAGAGCACCGCAGACTTCTAGGCTTACATACCTAGTAACAGATCTAACCACCTGCTGACAGGACATTAGAACTTCAAAGATGCCAACACTCAAACTAGCTCAAACAAGTAGCCTATTTGCACATTTCAAAATAAAACAAAACAAGAAGCTAGGACATAATAAGCAAACATAAAATAAATAAATATAACAACTTATTGATGGCTCAGTGGCAACAGTCAATATCAAATCACATAAATAGGTAGACCATGATGCCTTCAGCGGGTTCACAAAATAAAGAATCAAGACTACAATAGAGTAATATACAGAACTCATCAAGGTATCAGGAAGGATAGCAGGCAAAACACAGAACAAGCTGAGGAACATATAGACAAAGCAATAGAGGAACTTAAGAAGATTAGAGAAGAACATAATGACAAATTTAGCAGGCTGCAAGAAGACAGAGACAGCAAACAGGAATGCAGAGGCTTAACAATAAAATTTCAGAGTGAGACAAATGAATAGACAGTCATAGGAGCAGAATTGAGGCAACAGAGGTCAGAATTAGTGAGACTGAAGAGAAAGCTCTTGACACCAACTTATTTGAGGAAAAATCAGATAAAAGGATTTTAAAAAATGAAAGAACCTAAGAATTATGTCGGACTCTATCAAGAGGAATAACTTACAAGTTACTAGTATAACAACAAAGACATAGACCAATGGAACAGAATTGATAATCCAGACATAAATGCATCCACAGAGAGGATCCTTGGAAAACTGCTGACAGAAAACTTCCTAATATCATGAGAGATGAAAACCTGACCATCCAAGAAGCTCAACGAATCCCATATAGGATAGACCCCCCCAAAAAATGACCAAGGCTTATCATAAACACACTTGCTAAAATCAAAGGCAAAGAATTCTGAGAGTGGCTCAAGAAATACAAAAAGTCCCATGAAGAGGAGAAACAATAAGAATAAGCTTGGATTATTCGGTACAAAACATGCAGGCAAGAAGGCAATGGGATAACATATACCAAAGCTTGAAAGAAAAAAATTAGCAGCCAAGAATTATATATCTGCAAAACTCTCATCTGAATATGATGGTGAAATTAGGACATTCCCAGATAAACAGAAATTAAGGGGCTACGTAAAAACCAAACCAAACTTACAAGAATTATTAAAGGGAGTCCTTCAATCTGAGAACAAACAACATCAGACCACAGGCTGAATCTATGATGCAGGATCTTACCAGCCAGATACCAACCTAGGAAATGAACTTTCAAGAACTATCCAAAACCAAAAAAAATTACAACAGAGAACCAGAGAGGTTAATCTGTAAATGAAAACAACATCAGAAAAATAAAAGAGGGAATAACTGGTGTAGGTATAGAACCTTCTAATGGAGGGAAGGCAAGGCAATACCAAGTAATAAAAGACAAGTTTAAACCTAGGAAGATAAGGGTAAATTTCAAGCTGTCCACAAAGAAAGTAAACAATACTACTCATCAAAATAAAGAAGAAAAATAAAAAGTTTCAGTAAAAACAAAACCTACAAAGCTGGGGCCAAGATGGCGGTGTAGTTAGACGCTTCTTATTTCCCTCTTACAACAAAGACCTGGAAAAACAAGTTATTTGATTGTATATAAGTATCTAGGACCCCTGAACAAGGCAAAGCTGAGGTATCAGACTGAATGGCGGGGGGAGAGGGAGACGGTTTGGAAGATGCTAAGAGCTCCAGAGCAGCGGCAGCTGGGAGACTGTAGCACTTCAGCCACGCTGGGTCGCAGTGAAGCAGGCAAACAGCTGTGCTATGTGCGCGATCAGGAAGCAGTTTCCACATTGAAAGAGACCCGGAAGCAGAGATTCTGCTTGGACACTCCGAACCAGTGAAAACCAGCTCCCAAGTGGTTAAAGATAAGTACATGCATGCCGCCTTTCACGGGGATTTAAAAAAAAAGGCCCATTTTGGAAAAATCTGTCTCCCTTTTACCTCCGCCCTCTGTGCTCTGCACCGGGAGTCCACTAGGCTGGAAATAGATCCCAAAAGGCTCCTTGACCCATTCACCTGACCTTCAAGAGGGAACAAATAAGCTACTGGCTCCCCTAAGCCAGGAACACAGCGTTGGCACAGCTCCTTTGCTAAGCACTAGCATAAGGGGTCCACAGACTCTGAGTGCCTTACACCTCTGTATAGACTTGTGGGGAGCCATCTCAACAGTGTTAGCCCTCACTACCACAGTACAACAGGGAAAATATCTGAAGTTTAACTTCAACTGTTTCAGCTGTGAAGTAGCAACTTTGTGACCCTCGAAAGACCCCTGCCCCTTAAGTAGGCACTTTTACCGATCTGCAACAGGGGATTGAGGACTGGTGGTGTTACCTAAACCTCCTAGTCACCTGCTACAGGAGTCCAAGAAAAAGTGGTGCCCTTGAGTCTTTACAGCCAACAGAGTGGGGTACTCATACTCTGGCTGCAAAACTCACTTACCTACTCACCTTAGAGAATAGGGACACGCTTTCCTTTCAGACTCTCAGGGGTAGCTGTCAGCACCTGCTTGGCTCGGTGCATGATCCACTACCACAGACAGAATCCAGTGCCTGCACAATCACCCATGCATCTCTAGGACTGTAGGTGAGAGCCTACACCACACACTTGATGACTGAAGGCCTGGACTCCTGAGCTGAACCCATATAGGAAAATTCAATGGACTCCTGTGTGCACATACTTAGTTACAGAACTACCTGGTGATAGGACGTTAGAGCTTCAAAACTGTCAATAATCAAACTAGTGGACACGAGCAGCCTATTGGAGCATATCAAAACAAAACAAGAATCTAGGATTCACTAAACAAATATAAAATAAAATCATAATAACTTATTGATGACTCAGGAACTACAGTGAATATCAAATCACATAAAGAGGCAGTCCATGATGGCTTCAGCAAGCTCCCAAAATAAAGAATCAATAGATTCTCTGGAGGAAAAGAATTTCTTGGAATTACCAGAGGCAGAATACAAAAGATTAATGTACAGAACTCTTCTAGAAATTAGAAAGGAAATTCAACAAAATTCAGAAACAACCAGGGAACATACAGACACAGTAGGAGCAGAACTTAAAAAAGTTTTTCAAGAACATAATTACAAATTTAATAGACTGCAGAATCCATATAGAGACAGCAATCAGAAATCCAGAAGATTAACAATAAAATTTCAGAATTAGACAACTCAATATAAAGTTATAGGAGCAGAATTGAGGCAGTAGAAGTTGGAATTAGTGACATTGAAGATAAAGCTCTTGACATCAACTTATTTGAGGAAAAATCAGATAAAAGAATTAAAAAGAATGAAGAAACTCTCAGAGTCATGTGGGACTCTATCAAGAGAAATAACCTAAGAGTGATTGGAGTACCAGAACAGGGGAGATAACAGAAAATACAGAGAAAGTTTGTGAAGATTTGTTGACAGAAAACTTCCATGATATCATGAAAGATGAGACGGTAACTATCCAAGATGCTCATCCAACCGCACATAAGGTAGATCCCAAAAGAAAGTCACCGAGACATATTATAATCAAACTTACCAAAATCAAAGATAAAGAGAGAATTTTAAGAGCAGCTAGGGATAAAAGAAAAGTCATCTACAAAGGAGAGTCAATTATAATAAGCTCAGACTACTCAGCAGAAACCATGCAGGTTAGAAGGCAATGGGATGACATATACAAAGCCTTAATGGAAAATAACTGCCAGCCAAGAATTATATATCCAGCAAAACTGCCTCTCAAATATGATGGTGAAATTAGGACCTTTCCAGATAAACAGAATTTCAGGGAATTTGCAAAAACCAAACAAAAATTACAAGAAATACTAAAGGGAGTACTACAGTTAATCAATAACATCAGCTAACAACGCAAGACTAGAACACAGGACAGAGCAACCAGATATTGACTCAGATACGGAAATCAAAAATACATCAAAGCTAAGACTTTGAAAATAAGGAAACAGATATCAATATGTAAAAAAGGACAACATTAAAACAAAAATGAGGGACTTAAAAAATGCAGACATTGATTTTTCATATGGAGGGGAAGTTAAGGTGATATACAGTAATAAAAGACTGGTATAAACTTAGAAAAATAGGAGTAAATATTAAGGTAACAGTAAAGGAATATAACTATCCTGCAAATCAAAATAAAGTAGAAAAACATAAAGACCCAGCAAACACAAAATCTACAACAATGAAAAAGATGGAAAAAATAAAAATAAAGAAAAATGACTTAGCACAGAAAATTGAGGGGAACAAAGAAACTGTGAACAACACACAAAAAGAGATATCAGGATGTGCTAAACTCATACCTATCAATAATTACACTAAAGGTAAAGGGACTTAATGCACCAATAAAGAGAAAGAGAGTGGCAGATTGGATAAAAAAGCATGATCCATCTATATGTGCCTACAAGAGACACACCTTAGACTTAAAGATACAAACAGGTTAAAACTCAAATGATGGAAAAAATGTATCAAGCAAACAACACTCAAAAAAGAGAAGGAATGGCAGTGTTAATCTCTGAAAAAATAGACTTTAAAGTAAAATCCACCACAAAAGATAAGGAAGGGCACTAGATAATGATTAAAGGGTCAATACACCAGGAGGACATAACTATAATAAATATTTATGCACCCAACAACAGGGCTCCAAAATACATAAAACAAAATCTAACAGCTCTGAGGAGAGAGATAGACAGCTCCACAATAGTAGTAGGAGATTTCAACATGCCACTTTCGGTGAAGGACAGAACATCCAGAAAGAAGCTCAACAAAGACACTAAAGAGCTAAATGCTACAATCAACCAACCTGATCTCATAGATATATACAGAACACTGCACCGAACAGCAGACAAGTACACTTTCTTTTCCAACGCACATGGAACTTTCTCCAGAATAGACCACATATTAGGCCATAAAGCAAGCCTTAACAAAATCCAAAGCATCGGAATATTACAATGCATGTTTTTTGACCATGAAGCCATAAAAGTGGAAATCAACAACACAAAAAGCAATGAAAAAAGCAAACACATGGAAACTGAACAACATCTTGCTCTAAAACGTCTGGGTTAAAAAAGAAATTAAGTATGGAATAAAGAAATTCATAGAATCAAACAAGAATGAAAACACATCCTACCAGAACTGTTGGGACAGAGCTAAAGCAGTGCTCAGAGGTCAGTTTATAGCAATAAATGCACACATCCAAAAAGAAGAAAGGCTCATAATCAAAGCATTAACCCAACAAATGAAACAATTATAAAAAGAGCAGCAAAAGAAGTCCACAGTCACCAGAAGGAAATAATAAGAATTAGAGCAGAATTAAATGAAATAGAGAATAGAAAAACAATTAAAAGAGTTAAAAAGTCCAAAACCTGGTTCTTTGAAAAGATCAACAAAATTGATAAACCATTGGCCAAACTGACAAAAGAAATACAGGAGAGGATGCAGATAAGCCATATAAGAAATGAGATTGGTGATATCACAACAGACCCAAATGAAATTAAAAGAATCATAACAGATTACTATGAAAAATTGTACTCTGACAAATTTGAAAACCTAGATGAAATGGACAAATTTCTAGAAACTCACTGTCTTAGTCATCTAGTGCTGCCATAACAGAAATACTCAAGTGGCTGGTTTTAATGAAGAAAAGTTAATTTCCTCACAGTGAAAGTAGGCTAAAAGTCCAAATTCAGGGCGTCAGCTCCAGGAGAAGGCTTTTTCTCTCTCTATTGGCCTTCTCATCAATGTTCCCCCGGACGAGGGGCTTCTCAGTGCAGGGACCTCAGTCCAAAGGACACGCTCTGCTCCCAGCACTGCTTTCTTGATGGTATGAGGTCCCCCTGTCTCTGCTCACTTCTGTCTTTTATATCTCAAGAGATTGCCTCAGGACACAATCCAGTCTTGTAGATCAGATCCTGACTTACACAACTGTCACCCATCCTCCCTCATTAACATCATAGAGGCAGGTTTACAACATATACAGAAATCACACAGTACCAGGAATCATGGCCCAGCCAAACTGATACACGTTTTTGGGGGGACATAATTCAAACCATGACACTCACTATCTACCTAGATTAACCCAAACAGAGGTAGAACAACTAAATAAACCCATAACAAAAGAAGAGATTGTAAAGGTAATTAAAAAACTGCCTACAAAAAAAAAAAAAAATCCCTGGCCTGGATGGCTTCAGTGGTGAATTCTACCAAACTTTCAGAGAAGACATAACACCACTTCTACTAAAGGTATTTCAGAGCATAGAAAAGATGGAATACACCCAAACTCATTCTATGAAGCCAGCATAACCATGATACCAAACCCAGGTAAAGACACCACAAAAAAAGAAAATTACAGACCAATATCCCTCATGAACATTGATGCAAAAATCCTCAACAAAATTCTTGCCAATAGAATTCAGCAACATATCAAAAAAATAATTTACCATGATCAAGTGGGATTTATACCAGGTATGCAGGGATGGTTCAACATTAGAAAAACAATCAATGTAATCCAGCCCATAAATAAAACAAAAGACAAGAACCACATGATCTTATCAATCGATGCAGAAAAGTCATTCGACAAAGTCCAACATCCATTCATGATGAAAACTCTCAATAAAATAGGAATAGAAGGGAAATCCCTCAATATAATTAAGAGCATTCATACAAAACCAACAGTCAACATCATCCTAAATAGAGAGACTTTGAAAGCATTCCCCTTGAGAACAGGAACCAGACAAGGATGCCCTTTATCACCACTATTATTCAACATTGTGCTGGAGGTTCTAGCCAGAGCTATTAGCTAGAAAAAGAAAGGGTATCCAAATTAGTAGGGAAGAAATCAAAGTATCTCTGTTCAAAGATGATACGATCTTATATACAGAAAATCCCAATGAATCCACAAGAAAACTACTGGAACTAATAGAAGATTTCAGCAAAGTTTCAAGATACAAGATAAACATACAAAAATCAATTAGATTCCTTTACACCAACAAAGAGAACCTTGTAGAAGAAATCACCAAATCAATAGCATTTACAATAACACCCAAGAAGATAAAATACTCAGGAATAAATCTAACCAGAGATGTAAAAGATCTAGATAGAGAAAACTACAAGACACTACTGCAAAAAACTAAAAGAGATCTGCATAAGTAGAAAAATATACCTTGCTCATGGATAGGTGGACTCAACATAGTGAAAATGTCAATTCTACCCAAAGCAATCTACAGATACAATGCAATCCCAATCCATATAAAGTGACACTTATGAAGAGTGTGCCTCTTGGTCAAGTAGATGCAAGAGACCAAAGGGGCTGCTTCTGGTCATAGGTGACATGGGAAGGCAGAGAGAGTTAGAAGCTGGTTGAATGGTCATGGGGAATCAGGGGCTGAAAGGAGGAGTGTGCTGTCACAGAATGAGGTGAGCAATTAGGGTCTCATAACAATGTATGTAAAAAAACAATTGTAAAGAAGACTAACTTGAAACGTAAACTTCATTTAATTACAATGAAAAAATAAATAAATAATACAAAACCTATAAAAACAAAAGAAATGAACAAAAAATCCACAAACAAAAGGAATTCAGCACAGGAAAGTAAGAACAGAGAAAAAATCAGCACCACAAAGAAAAGCAAGAAAACAACAGCAATAAACTCACACCTATCAGTAATTACACTGAATGTAAATGGCCTAAATCACCCATAAAGAGATGGAGTGTGACAGAATGGATAAAAAAACAAGATCCGTCAATATGCCATCTACAAGAGACACACCTTAGAAACAAAGATGTAAATTTATTAAAAATCAAAAGATAGGAAAAAATATATCAAGCAAACAGCTACCAAAAAAGAGCAGGAGTGGCAATACTAATTTCAGATAAAACAGATTTGAAAACAAAACCCACCATAAAAGACAAAGAAGAATACTATATAATGATTAAGGGGACGATCCATCAAAGACATAACCACAATAAACATCTATGCACCCAATGACAGGGCTCCAAAATACATAAAACAAACTCTAACACCACTGAACAGAGAAATTGACAGTTCCACATTAATAGTAGGATCCTTCAGCACACCACTCTCAGTGAAGGACAGACTATCCAGAAAGAAACTTAACAAAGACACAGAAGACATAAAGGGTACAATCAACTGACTTGACCTTATAGACATATATACAAAACTCCACTCAACAGCTGCAAAGTGCACATTCTTTTCCAATGCACATGGAACAGTCTCCAGAATAGACCATATCTTAGGCCACAGAGCAATCCTCAACAAGATCCAAAAGATAACACAAAGTGTCTTCTTGGATCACAATGCCATCAAGGTAGAAATTAACAACAGGAAGAGCAACGAAAAAAAAAAAATCCAATACATGGAGAATGAAAAATACCCTGCTTAAAAACCAATGGGTAATAGAAGAAATCAGAGTTGGAAAAAAAAAAAATCCTAGAACTAAATGAGAATGAAAACAGTTCACACCAAAACCTCTTGGACACAGCAAAGGCAGTCCTCAGAGGACGATTTATAGCAGTAGATGCACACACCAAAAAAGAGGAAAGGGACAAAAATCAAAACATTAATTACACAACTCAAACAAATAGAAAGAGAACAGCAAAAAAACAAACAAACAAACAAACAAAAAACTCACAGCCACAAGAAGAAAGGAAATAATAAAGACCAGGTTGAAAATAAATGAAATAGAGAACAGAAAAACAATAGAAAGAATAAACAAAATGAAAAGTTGTTTATTGGAAAGAATCAACAAAATCGACAAACCACTGGCCAGACTGACAAAAGAAAAACAGAAGAGGATGCAAATAACTCAAATAAGAAATGAAATGGGAACATTACAACAGACTCAACTGAAATAAAATGGGTCATAACAGAGTATTATGAAAAACTATACTCCAACAAATTTGAAAACCTACAGGAAATGGATAAATTTCTAGAAACACACTACCTACCCAAACTACCACAAAGTGATGTTGAAAATCTGAACAGACCCATAACAAGAGAAGAGATTGAAAAGGTAATAAAACATCCCCCCCAAAAAAAAGCCCTGCCCCAGAAGGCTTCTCTGGAGAATTCACCAAACATTCAGAGAAGAACTTACACCAGTACTACATCAAACTACTTCAGAACAGAGGAAAGGAAACAACACTTCTGAATTTATTCTATCAAGCCAGCATAACACTGATACCAAAACCAGGCAAAGATGCCACACAAAAAGAAAATTAAGACCAATATCTCTCATGAATATAGAAGCAAAAATTCTCAACCAACTTCTAGCCAATAGAATTCAGCATCATATCAAAAAAATAATACACCATGACCAAGTAGGATTCATATCACATATGCTAGGATGGTTCAACATTAGAAAATCAATCAGCGTAATCCATCACATAAATAAGAGGAAAGAAAAGAATCACATGATCATCTCAATTGACACAGAAAAGGCATTCAACCAAGTCCAACACACATTCCTGCTAAAAACCCTCTATAAAATAGGTATAGAAGGGAAATTTCTTAACATAATAAATGGCATCTAGGCAAAACCCACTGTCAACATCATTCTTAAAGGAGAAAGGCTGAAAACATTCCCCCTGAGAACAGGAACAAGACAAGGACGCCCTTTATCACAACTCCTATTTAACATTGTACTGAAAGTCCTAGCTAGAGCAATAATGCAAAAAAAGAAATAAAGGGCATCCAAAAATTGGTAATGAAGAAGTTAAGACTTCCAGCAAAATGGCGCTCTAGGCAGAAGCACCACGCTCTCTGCCTCCATAGCAAATATTCTAAAAACTAAGCCAAACAGAGAAAACAGCAATCCTGAAATCCTACAACATCAAATGAAGAGATAAAGAACTCAGCCAAGCACCAGTGGAGTGAGAAAACTTACAGAGAACGGAGAGTGAGGAGAGATTCATGCAGAGGTCCCCTATCAGTTAACTCAGGGTGGATCTGCCATCTTGGACACCTATCAAAGACCAGCAAGTAGGGGATATGAGAAAGCAGCTTCACGGAGCTTCCAGTGGGAGACAGAACAAGTGGTAATTTGTGATATATGCTTCCCCACCCCCCACCCTTCTTCACCCTCACTCAGCCTTCTCTGCTTCCTGCAGCTACAGTCTCTTGTCCGGGTATTACCAGATGCTTGGATTCCTCCTGCCCACACTGGCCGGCAGTCTAAGTGCCATTTGTTGTTTGCTGGTGTTGCTTTTTTTCTGCTTCTTTTGTTTTCTTCCCTACCTCTCACCACCTCCCTGTCCATTTGCTCAAATACCTGGCTCCACGCACAATCTTTGCTTCTTCTTGAGGGGCTGTGGATCTCCAGTAATTTGCAATATATGCTTCCTCACCCCCCATGCTTCTTCACCCCCACTTGGTCTCCTCTGCTTCCCATGGCCACAGTCTCTTGTCTGGGAAGAACCAGCCACTTGGATTCCACTTGCCTGCCCTGGCTGGCTCTCTGAGTGCCATCTGTTGTTGCTTTTTTTCCAGTTCTTTTGATTTCTTCCTTACCTCTCACCACCTCCCCAGACTTTCGCTCAAATACCTGGCTCCGTGAGCCATCTTTGCTTCTTCCTGAGGGGTTGCGGAGCTCCATTTGAGTGTGGAGCTGCTTTCCAGTCAGGCTGCCAAGCTGGTGGGATCCACGCTCTCCACCTCCATAGCAAATATTCTAAAAACTAAGCCAAACAGAGAACACAGCAATCCTGAAATCCTACAACATAGGTATAGAATCTTCTAATGGAGAGGAAGGCAAGGCGACACCAAGTAAGGGTAGACTGCTTCAAACTTAGAAAGATAAGGGTAAAATTCATGGTAACCACAAAGAAAGTTAACAAACCAACTCATAAAAATAAAGACGAAAAACATAAAGTCTCAGCAAAAACAAAACTTACAGAAACAAAAGAAATGAAAAAAAATCCACAAACAAAACTAACTCAGCATGAGAGAGTAAGAAGAACAAAGAAAACTTCAGCACCACAAAAAAAAAGCACTACAAAATGACAGCAACAAACTCACTTCTATCAATAATTGCACTGAACATAAATGGACTCAATACACCCATAAAAAAACAGAGAGTGACAGAATGGATGAGAAAACAGGATCCATCAGCATGCTGTCAACAAGAAACACACCTTAGAAACAAAGATGTGAATTTATTAAAAGTCAAAGGTTGGAAAAAATATATCAAGCAAGCAACTACTAAAAAAGAGCAGGAGTGGCAATTCTAATCTCCAATAAAATAGACTTTAAAACCAAATCTACCATAAAAGACAAAGAAGAACACTATATAATGATTAAGGGGACGATCCATCATGAAGACATAACCATAATAAACATCTACGCACCCAATGACAGGGCTCTAAAATACATAAAACAAACTCTAACAACACTGAAAAGAGAAATTGAAAGTTCCACAGTAATAGTAGGAGACTTCAACACACCACTCTCAGTAAAGGACAGAAAAACCAGGAAGAAACTCAGCAAAGATACAGAAGACCTAAAGGGCACAATCAGCCAACTTGACCTCACAGACATATATAGAACACCCAATCCAACCGCTGCAACTACACATTCTTCTCCAATGCACGTGGAACATACTCCAGAATAGACCACATCTTAGGCCACAGAGCAATCCTCAACAAGATCCAAAACGCTGAGATAATTCAAGGTATCTTCTCTGACCACAATGCCATCAAGTTAGAAATTAATAATATAAAGAACAAGGAAAAAAAATCAAACACATGGAAACTGAATAATACCCTGCTTACACATCAGTGGGTAATACAAGATATCAGAGATGGAATCAGAAAATTCCTAGAAACAAATGAGAATGAAAACACATCATACCAAAACCTTTGGGACACAGCAAAGGTAGTCCTCAGAGGACAATTTATAGCAATAGATGCACATCTCACAAAAGAAGAAAGGGACAAAATCAAAACATTAACTACAGAACTCAAACAAATAGAAAGAAAACAGCACAAAAAGCCCACAACCACCCGAAGAAAGGAAATAGCAGAGCAGAAATAAATGAAATAGAGAACAGAAAAACAATAGAAAGAATCAACAAAACTAAAAGTTCATTCTTTGAAAGAATCAACAAAATCGACAAACCATTGGCCAGAATGACAAAAGAAAAACAGGAGAGGACACAAATAACCCAAATAAGAAATGAAATGGGGGACATTACAACAGACCCAACTGAAATAAAAAGGATTATAACAGAATATTATGAAAAACTATAATCCAACGAATTTGAAAACCTAGAGGAAATGGATAAATTTCTAGAAACACACGGCCTAACCAAACTACAACAAAGTGATGTTGAAAATCTGGACAGACCCATAACAAGAGAAGAGATTGAAAAGGTAATAAAAAAAACTCCCAACCAAAAAAAGCCCTGGCCCAGATGGCTTCACTGGAGAATTCTACAAAACATTTACAGAAGAGCTTGTACAAGTTCTACTCAATATATTTCAGAGCATGGAAGATGAAGCAAGACTTCCAAATTCATTCTATGAAGCCAGCATAAAGCTGATACCAAAACCAGGCAAAGACCTCACAAAAAAAGAAAATTAAAGACCAATATCTCTCATGAATATAGATATAAAAATTCTCAATAACATTCTAGCCAATAGATTTCAGCATCATATCAAAAAAAATAATACACCATGACCAAGTAGGATTCATACCAGGTATGCAAAGATGGTTCAACATTAGAAAATCAATCAACGTAATCTGCCACATAAATAAAGGAAAGAAAAGAATCACATGATCATCTCAATTGATGCAGAAAATGCATTTGACAAAGTCCAACATGCATTCCTGATAAAAGCTCTCAATAAAATATATATAGAAGGGAAATTTTTCAACATAATAAAGTGCATCTATTGAAAACCAATGGCCAACATCATTATCAATGGAGAGAGGCTGAAAACATTCCCCTTGAAAACAGGAACAAGTCAAGGATGCCCTTTATCACCACTCCTATTTAACATTGTGCTGGAAATTCTAGCTAGAGCAATCAGGCAAGAAAAAGAAATAAAGGGCATCCAAATTGGTAATGAAGAAGTTGAGGTGTCCCTGTTTGCAGATCATATGATACTATACATAGAAAACCTTAAAGACTCCACGAGAAAGCTACTGGAACTAATAGAAAGACTCAGCAGAGTAGCAGGATACAAGATAAACATTCAAAAATCAGTTGTATTCCTATACACCAGTAAGAAGAATGATGAAAAGGAAATCAGGAAATCAATAGCATTTTCAATAGCCCCGAAAAAGATAAAATACTTAGGAATAAATCTATCCAGGGATGTAAAAGACCTATACAGAGAAAACCACAAAACACTACTGCATGAAACCTGAAGGGATCTACATAATGGAAAAACATACCATGCTCATGGATAGGCAGACTCAACATTGTGAAAATGGCAATTCTACCCAAAGCAATTTACAAATACAACGCAATCCCAATCCAAATACCAGCAACATTCTTCAAAGAGATGGAAAAACTAATCATTCACTTTACATTGAAAGGGAAGTAGCCCCGAATAAGTAAAGCACTACTGAAGAAGAATAAAGTTGAAGGACTCACACTACCTGACTTCAGAACCTACTACAGCTACGGTAGTGAAAACATTCTGGTATCGGTACAACAACAGATGCACTGACCAATGGAACAGAATATAGAACCCAGATGTAAATCTATCCACCTACGGTCACCTGATCTTCGACAAGGGCCCAAAGTCCATCAGATGGGGTAAAGACAGTCTTTTTAACAAATGATGCTGGCAAAAATGGATATCTATCTGCAAAAAAATGAAACAGGACCCATGCCTCACACCGTATACAAAAACTACTTCAAAATGGATCAAAGACCTGAATATAAAGCCTAAAACTATAAAGTTCATAGAAGAAAAAATAGGACCAACACTTCAGGCCTTAATACATTTCATTAAAAGGATACAAACCATAACCATCAATGCACAAAACCCAACAGATAATATAGATAACTGGAATCTTCTAACAATCAAACACCTATGCTCTTCAAAAGAGTTCACCAAAAGAGGAAAAAGAGATCATACAGACTGGGAAAAAATTTTTGGGCAGTACTTGTCAGATAAAGGTCTAATCTCCATAATCTACAAGAAAATCCAACACCTCTACATCAAAAAGACAAATAATCCTATTACAAAGTGGGCAAAGGAAATGAACAGACACTTCACCAAAGAAGACATTCAAATGGCCAACAGACACATGAGGAAATGCTCGTGATCACTACCATTAGAGAAATGCAAATTAAAACCACAATGAGATACCATCTCACCCTGGCATTACTGGCACCAGTCTAAAACACTGGAAATAACCAAAGTTGGAGGGGCTGCGGAGAGATGGGAACTCTTATGCACTGCTGGTGGGAATGCAATATGATACAACCATTTTGGAAAATGATATGGTGCTTCCTCAGAAAGCTAGAAATAGACATACCATTCGATCCAGCAATCCCACTCCTAAGAATATATCCTGGTGAAATAAGAGTCATCACTCAAATAGACATATGCACACCTATGTTCATGGCAGAATTGTTCACAATTGCAAAAAGATGGAATCAAGCTAAATGCCCATCAACTGGTGAATGGATAAACAAACTATGGTACATACACGCAATGGAGTACTGTGCAACGAGAAAGAACAACGATGAATCTGTGAAGCATCTCATAACATGGATGTAACTGGAGGACATTATGCTGAGTGAAATAAGTCAATCACAAAAGGACAAATACTGTATGATACCTTTATTGTAAAAACCCATGAAAAAGTTCACACACAAAAAGTAACAATTTTTGTTGGTTACCAGGGATGGGAAGGGGGGTGGGAATACTAAATAGGCAATATATAAGTGGTATCTTGGGTGAAGGGTGAGATAGTACACAATATTGGAGAAAACAACACAACTTGTACAAGAAAAGGTCATGGAAGCTCCATAGACACTTCCAAACTCCCTGAGGGATTAATTGATAGGCGGAGGGCTGTGGGGACCATGGTCTCTGGGAACATCTAGCTCAATTGGCATAACGCAGTTTATAAAGACAATGTTCTACATTCTACCTTGATGAGTAGCGTCTGGGGTCTTAAAAGCCTGTGAGCAACCATATAAGATATTGCACTGGTCTCATCCCTTTGGGAGCAAGGGAGAATGAAGACAACAGGATACAAGGAAAAGATTTGTCTGAAGGACTAATGGACCACAACTAGCAAGGGCTCCACCAGACTGAGTCCAGTACAGGTATATGGTGCCCAGCTACCACCACTCACTGCTATGACCAGGATCACAACAGAGGGTTCTGGGCAGAGCTAGAGAAGGATGTAGAACCAAATTCTAACTCACCAAAAAAAGACAAGTTTTACTGGCCTAAAGGAGACTGGAAAAACCGGGAGAGTATGGCCACCTGACACCCTTTTAGCACAGTGGTGAAGTCATTTCCAAGGTTCACCATTTAGCCAGGCAGTGGACAGCCCCATAAAACCAAATGGGAATAATAAGACACAGTTGTCCAGGGGACAAGGTGTAGAAGGCAGAAGGGGACAGGAAAGCTGGTGATAGGTAACCCAAGGTTGAGTAAGGATAGTGTTGATGTGTTTCGAGGTTGTTAACAATTGTCATAGGGGAACATGTGTACTGTTTAATGAGAAACTATTTTGTTTTGTAAACCTTTATCTAACGTGAGAATAGCAGCACTTTTGGAAGAGCGTAGTCAATGTCACTGAACCGTGCATGTAGAAATTTTTGAAATGGTGTCTCTCTGGCTATGTATATTTTCACTAAAAAAAAAAAAAAAAGGTTGTGAATGGAGAGGGTTGACATGTCGTGAGGTTGTTAACGAATGTCATAAAGCAATAAATGTGCTGGTGTTTGATGAGAAACTATATGTTCTGTAAACTTTCATGTGAAGTACAATTAAAAAAAAACTTTAAAAAAAAAAAAAACTGGATCCATCAGTATACTCTTTACAAGAGACACACCTTAGAAACAAAGATGTGAATTTATTAAAAATCAAAGGTTGAAAAAAAAAATCAAGCAAACAACTACCAAAAAAGAGCAGTAGTGACAATATTAATCTCAGATAAAATAGACTTTAAAACAAAATCCACCATAAAAGACAAATAAGGACACTATATAATGATTAAGGGGACAATCCATCATGAAAACACAACCATAATAAACATCTACGCACCCAGTGACAGGGCTTCAAAATACATGAAACAAACTCTAACATCACTGAAAAGAGAAATTGAAAGTTTCACAATTATAGTAGAATTCAACACACCACTCTTGGTAAAGGACAGAACAATGGAAGAGAAACTCAGGAAAGCTACAGAAGACCTAAAGGGCACAATTAGCCAACTTGACCTAATAGACATATATAGAAACCTCCACCAAACAGCTGCAAAGTACACATTCTTTTCCAATGCACATGGAAAGTTCTCCAGAATAGGCCATTTCTCAGGCCACAGAAAAATCCTCAACAAGATCCAAAACGCTGACATAATACAAAGTATCTTCTCTGACAACAATGCCATCAAGGCAGAAATTAACAACAGAAAGAGCAAGGAAAAAATCAATTACATAGAAACTGAATAACACCCTGCTTACATACCATTGTGTAATATAAGAAATCAGAGATGGAATAAAAAATTCCTAGAATCAGAAGAGAATGAAAACACATCCTACCAAAACCTTTGGGACACAGCAAAGGCAGTCCTCAGAGGACAATTTATAGCAATAGATTCACACATTAAAAAAGAAGAAAGGGACAAAATCAAAACTTAACTACACAACTCGAACAAATCGAAAGAGAACTGCAAAAAAGCCCACAGCCACTGGAAGAAAGGAAATGATAAAGATCAGAGCAGAAATAAATGAAATAGAGAATAGAAAAACAATAGAAAGAATTAACAAAACCAAAAATTGGCTCTTTGAAAGAATCAACAAAATTTACAAACCGCTTGCCCCACAGACAAAAGAAAAGCACGAGAGCACACAAAGAACCCAAATAAGAAATGAAATTCTAGACATTACAACAGACCCAACTGAACTAAAAAGGATCGTAGCTGAATATTATGAAAAACTATACTCCAACAAATTTGAAAACCTAGAGGAAATGGGTAAATTTCTAGAAACACACTACTTACCCAAACTAAAACAAAGTGATATTGAAAATCTGAACAGCCCCTTAACAAGAGATTGAAAAGATAATAAAAAAACTCACAACAACAACAACAACAACAACAAAAATATCCCAGGCCCAGCTAGGTTCACTGGAGAAGTCTACAAATCATTGAGAGAAGAGCTTGTACCAGTACTACTCAAAATATTTCAGACCATACAAAAGGAAGCGACACTTCCGAATTCTTTCTATGAAGCCAGCATAACCCTGATACCAAAACCAGAGACACCACCAAAAAAAGAAAATTACAGACCGATATCATCCATGAATATAGATACAAAAATTCTCCACAAACTTCTAGCCAATAGAATTCAGCATCATATCGAAAAAATAATACACTACTACCAAGTAGAATTTATACCAGGTATGCAAGGATGCTTCAATGTTAGAAAATCAATCAACGTAATCCACCACATAAATAAAAGGAGAGAAAAGAATCACATGATCATCTCAACTGACGCAGAAAAGGCATTCAACAAAGTCCAACACCCATTCCTGATAAAAACTCTCAATAAAACAGGCATATAAGGCAAATTTCTCAACATAATAAAGGGCATCTATGCAAAACCAACAGCCAACATCATTTCTTAATGGAGAGAGGCTGAAAACATTCCCCTTGAGAACAGGAACAAGACAAGGATGCCCTTTATCACCACTCCTATTTAACATTGTGCTGGAAGTTCTAGCTAGAGCAATAAGGCAAGAAAAAAAAAAATAAAGGGCATCCAAAAATTGGTAATGAAGAAGTTAAACTGTCCCTGTATGTAGATGATATGATACTATACATAGAAAACCCTAAAGACTCCACAAGAAAACTGCTGGAACTAATAGAAAGTTTCAGCAGAGTAGCAGGATATAAGATAAACATACAAATATCAGTTCGATAACTATACACCAATAAAGAGAACGATGAAAAGAAAATCTGGAAAACAATACCATTTATAATAGCCCCTAAAAAAAAACTAAAATACTTAGGAATAAATCTAACCAGGGATGTAAAAGACCTATAAAAAGAAAACTTCAAAACACTACTGCAAGAAACCCAAAGGGATCTACATAAATGGAAAAAACGTACCATGCTAATGGATAGGTAGACTCAACTTGTGAAAATGACAATTCTACCCAAAGCAATTTACAAATACAATGCAATTCTGATCCAAATACCAACAACATTCTTTAAAGAGATGAAAAAACTAATCATTAACTTCATATGGAAAGGGACGAATTCCAGAATAATTTGAGCACTATTGAAGAAGAAGAATAAAAAGGAGGACTCACAATACCCGACCTCTGAACCTACTATACAGCTCCGGTAGTCAAAACATTCTGGTGCTGGTAAAACGACTCGACAGATACATTGACTAATGGAACAGAATTGAGAAACTAAATGTAAATCCATCCATCTAAGGTCACTTGATCTTTGACAAGGGCCCAAAGTCCATCAAATGGGGAAAAAACAGTGTTTTTAACAAATGGTGCTGGCAAAACTGGATATCTATCTGCAAAAAAATGAAACAGGACCCATACCTCACACCGTATACAAAAACTACTTCAAAATGGATCAAAGACTTGAATATAAAGCCAAAAACGCTAAAATTCATAGATGGAAAAATAGGACCAATGCTATAGGTCTTAATACATTTTATTAACAGGATACAAACCATAACCATCAACACACAAAACCCAACAGATAAGCTAGATAACTGGGATCTTCTAAAACTCAAACACCTATGCTCTTCAAAAGATTTCACAAAAAGAGAAAAAGAGAACCTACAGACTCGGAAAAAAATTTTGAACAGTGCAAGTCAGACAAAGGTCTAATCTCCATAATCTACAAGAAAATCCAACACCTCTACAACAAAAAGACAAATAATCCTATGAAAAAATGGGCAAAGGAAATGAACAGACACTTCACCAAAGAAGACATTCAAGCAGCGAACAGACACATGAGGAAATGCTCGTGATCACTAGCGATTAGAGAAATGCAAATTAAAACCACAATGAGATACCGTCTCATCCCGGCATTACTGGCCCCGAATCAAAAACATTGGAAGTAACAAATGTTGGAGGGGCTGCGGGGAGATCAGAACTCTTATGCGCTGCTGGTGGGAATGCAAAATGATACAACCATTTTGGAAAATGATATAGCACCTCCATAGAAAACTAGAAATAGAAATACCATACGATCCAGCAATCCCACTCCTAGGAATATTTCCTAGAGAAATAAGAGCTGTCACTCGAATAGACCAATGCACACCTATGTTCATGGCAGCATTGTTCACAATAGCAAAATGATGGAAACAAGCTAGATGCCCATCAACTGGTGAATGGATAAACAAACTATGGTACATATGCATAATGGAGTACTGTGCAATGAGAAAGAACAGTGATGAATCTGTGAAGCATCTCATAACATGGATGAAACTGGAGGACATTATGCTGAGTGAAATAAGTCAATCCCAAAAGGACAAATATTCTATGAGACCTCTTTTGTAAAAACTCATGAAAAAGTTTACACAGAAAAAGTAACGATCTTTGTTGGTTATGAGGGATGGGAGGGGTGGGGGGGAAATACTAAATAGGCAATATATAAGTGGTATGTTTGGTGAAGGGTGAGACAGTACACAGTACTGGGGGAACCAGCACAACTTGTACAAGGAAAGGTCATGGAAGCTCCATAGACACATCTAAACTCCCTGAGGGAATGAATTGCTGGGCGTGGGGCTGTGGGGACCATGGCCTCGGGGATCATCTAGCTCAATTGGCATGATGCAGTTTATAAAGACAGTGTTGTACATTCTACCTTGGTGAGTAACTTCTGGGGTCGTACAAGCCTGTTGGCATCTATCTAAGATACTCCGTTGGTCTCACCCCTTTGGGAGCAAGGGAGAATGAAGAGAACAGGATACAAGGAAAAGATTAGTCCAAACGACTAATGGACCACAGCTACCAAGGCCTCCACCAGACTGAGTCCAGCACAGCTAGAAGGTGCCTGGATACCACCACTCACTGCCCTGACCAGGATCACAACAAGGGTTCTGGACAGAGCTGGAGAAGGATGTAGATCAAAATTCTAACACACACAAAAAGACCAGATTTACTGGCCTGAAAGACACTGGAGAAATCCCGAGAGTATGGCCCTCAGACAACCTTTTAGCTCAGTGATGAAGTCACTTCTGAGGTTCACCATTTAGCGAGGGATTGGATAACCCCATAAAACAAAATGGGACTAATGAGGCACAGTGGTCTAGGGACAAGGACTAGAAGGCAGAAGGGGGCAGGAAAGCTGGTGATAGGGAACCCAAGGTTGAGTAAGGATGGTGTTGACATGTCATGAGGTTGTTAACCATTGTGGTAGGGCAATATGTGTACTAACTGTTTAATGAGAAACTATTTTGTTCTGTAAACCTTCAGCTAAAGTGAGAATAGCATCACAAGTGGAAGAATGTAATCGATGTCCCTGGAATTTTGCTTTTGAATTTTGAAATGGTGTAACTTTGACTATGTATATTTTCACCAAAAAAGAGTTAGAGATGAGTTGACATGTCGTGGGGTTGTTAACCAATGTCATAAAACATTATGTATACTACTGCTTAATGAGAAACTATTTGTTCTATAAAGCTTCACCTAAAGTAATATAAAAATAAAGAAACTAGGAACAACAAAAAAGAAAAGGAAAAAATTCTATAGCAAATATAGTTAATGGAAAATTTTAGAAGCTTCAGTACTCTCAGAAACAAGTGATAAATGTCTGGTATCATCTCCATTCTTTAACATTGTACTGGATATTACAACTTAGGCAATAATATATGAAAAGTAAATTAGATTTAAAAGAATTAGAAGTAACAGGACAAATCCATATATAAAATCCAACTATTTGAAATTTCAGCAAATTTGCTATTTTTTGTTCAAAACCCCAAACAATATTACAATTTTATGCGTTAATAGTAGTAAAAAAAAAAAAAAATCCATGGGAGTCATACTTTCTACCCTGAGAATAGTGGCTACTTTTCTTTAAGAGAGGAAATGGGATTGCGAGGAAGGGTACTCAAAGGCTTTGAACTCTATATGTAATGCTGCATTTTCTAAAAGCAAACAATGATTCAAGTAGGCAGAATATTAAGATTTATGAAGGAGGGTTTTAGTTACCTGAGTATTAATTACATTATTTCTATATATATGTATATGAATGTTTCAATTATTTTAGAACTAAAATAATAAAACAAGAAACACAAAAAAATCAACTCCTGAAAAATTAATAATGAAATAGATTTCACAACGAGTCATAGGCAGAGAATTCATGAACTGTAACTCTTCACCTTCAATGGACTCATGCTTCTTCCTGGGTACTCCTTGTTTATTTTCAGAGTAGAACGCGGTAGTTTGCGGAAACACTAGCTGCTCCAACTTCCAGTAACAGGCTTCCCCTTACCAATTCAGGTGTGGTGAAATATACACATGGCGTTTGTGTGTCTTTAAACCAAAGCCTTTTTGCCCTGACTGTGGCCTTTGAAAGTAAGAGTACCAACTAGCCAAAATATTTCAAACCTATCCAGAAATCCAAAGAGGATCATAAGTCATGACAGCCCTATATAAGACACACTTGTGTGGTCCTCATAGCTAACAATACAGCTTTTTAAATAGTTTTTTAAAAGTACATGTTAAAAATGACATATCAATAGAGCCAGAGTTATTATAAATACATTTATCTGCTAATTTTGTTTTTCACTTGACTGTATTGACATCAATGGTAATCATATTCTTTGGAACATGGTAATGTCTAGAACAAATAGATTTTCCAGATCTGCTTTGAAATTCAACTCTGTCATATATTACATGAATAATATATATAACTGTGAACCTTAAATTCTGAACTTTAAAATAAAACTAACTTATCTTTGAGTATTATGCTGGAAATTAGAGGGCTTATTCACAATTCATTCAGTATATGATATAATCAATTACTGAAGTGATGGAGTAAAATTTGTAAAATTTCATGGAAACAAATCACTCCGCATTTCAGCGTGGAAGGCTTTATTACTTTTTTAATGCTCTAACTGATTTTCATGTACTCTTTATCATTTTGTATTTTTATTAGTATTCATTAATAAGTTAATTATAGGGCCACTCAAATGCTATTCCATATTAATTAATATCAAACCATAAATGGTATACTTATCCTATAGGTGAATATTGATTATACACACTAGAAGAAAATATGTACCTTTTCAAGTGAACAGGTAAAATTGAGCAGTTAACAATGATGAATTTGTGCAGCAGAAAAAGAGGGGAGTAAAACCTTAATTCAGGAAACTTTTCTTTTATCATTACTGTGCTCACAAGAGGGACCAAAGAAAAGTCTAGAACATTAATTGATTATTTTAGAATTGATGAAGCCTCCATTTGATTCCTTTTTGAGAAACACTGAAACATTTAGGGCTTCTGAAAAGATTAGATGCTTTGGAAATAAACTATGGGCACAAATAGTTGATTATTTTTGACTAAAATACTAATTTCTAGTGAGTCCTGAGCTTCTGCTCCAAGTGACTTTTTTCCGTATACATTCCCATAGTTGCTAATTCATTAATTTTGTCTTACAAATGAACCATTTATTTTCTGCCCTGATTCATGTTCACATCAATTGTTTGAAACATTCCTAATCACTTTCCGCAACCATCTAAGTCTTTACTCTTTTGCAATTGTCCTAACGTTCTTCTTCTTCCTCTACTCTTCCAGTTGGAGAAATTTTTATTTTTCAAGATGCTCCCCAGAAGGTAGTAATAGCCCTTTTCGTGTCCTCCATGCAATTATCTGCTCTATGTGTGTGCATTCCATATGGCTTCATCGATGCCTTCATTACAGTTCTAGCCATGTTTTAAGATTGTTCAAGGATTCAGGGATTACTCATTATTCTGCTCTCCTAGTCATCCACATCCATCCAAGTACCTAGAACACAGTCACCACTCCATATTTCCTTAAGGATAATTAGAGATTTGTTGCAGGACATGAGAATGTTTTCTCTATAGTCAGCCTCAGGAGCTCAGGGAAACTGTTTCATTGTGTGATCCAAATACAATACCGATCACCAGTGAAGCTCTCTGATATCCTTGTTTTGGGCTTTGCCAGTCTAAGTCTACCACACAAGTCTACTACTCCTTCTTGAACTAGCAGATTTCCTGGGACTGTTTTCCCAGTGAAAACTGCAATCTCTTCACAAAGACTGATTTAAGTGGTGATTAGACTGTTCTATTGTTTCTCAAACCCTAGGAAATGCTTTCACTTATGAATATTTGCTTGCCATTGGCATTTGTTTAGATAGAGTTGTTTTAATAGCATGGATTTTGTTACATGAACTATTTTATTTGTATCTTATTTACTATGGGGCAGTTCTACTCTGTCTTGTAGGGTCTCTATGAGTTGGAATCGACTCGACAGCAATGGGTTTTATTTATTTTTATTGGTTAATGATTTTTAAAAACAATTCTAGGTTAAATTGTTATCCTTACCATTGACTTTGCAACAGTTACCTTGCTATGGAGAAACAACTATAGGAAAATATGGTTTAATTATGAATAGTTCTCATTGGAAGTTTCAGTACAGTAGTATTAGGATCTCAGTGGTCTTTTGATATCACCTTTGTCAAAGACAGATAAAATCTAAATCATAAAAGAAACTGTAAAAGACATAAGCCTTTATTTCAATGCCTCCATTCCCAGCCATCTTGTGTTCTTTGTCCTCAGGCTTCTTGCCTTTCCAACTGAAGATACCAGAATAGAATTATAGTATTTTTTCTTAAATTAATCAAATTATGTTTTTAGAAAGAATATAAAGGAAAAACATTTACATTTTCCTCCTTGAATATGGACTGTAGAAAAAATGTCTACCTGATTTACTTATCACAGTTTTAGCAACTCAGGACATTCTCCTTATTTTCTAAACAAAAATAATTTCTCTTACAATAAAAATCCAGGCCCTTTTGAAATATTTTTTTTTTAAAGTTGTAGAACAACTTACCAACATGACTTTGACATCTATAATTTATTCCCTAAAATCCATCATCAGTGAGTAATAAGATACCTATATGGAGAAGATGACCTTTATACAAACAAATTAGGGAAAGTTAATCTTTAGGTCCTATTATTAAGCAGAATATATCTTAATTTCTCCTTCTTTATTCCAATTACTTGTGAAAGTTCATATTTTGAAAAATATCTGAAATGGTATCTAATCTTATTTTATAGTGCTTTCTTTTTTCCAATTCTTCTTGGTCCTTAATCCGTCTCCCATCTCTTTTCAAGCATTCTCTATTTACCTTCTTTATTTCTCTGGATGTCTTGTTTATCTGATTTTCTTTTTTCATTTATACTGCAGAGTCCTAATCACTAGGTAGATTCTTGTAAACCTGGATTCTCTGGATGGTTTTCTGTGATGTTCCCTAGGTTACCCAAGATGAAGTGTCATCATATTTCATATTTTCTCCTCCAAGTATGAAAATATTCCTGCATATAGATATTTGGATTATTATTCATATACATAATAATAACAATAGCTAAAGGTCACTTATGAAATTAACTTTTTAAAAACGATTTTCATATACTATAATCTTACATAAATTTAATAGTCCTAAGAGATGTGCATTACTACCAGTCTCATTAATCAAAATAAATATATATTACCTGAGGAATACTTTAATTAGTTTTGAAAAATTTAGAAAATATGAAGGAAATAAAAAGCCCATCATTCCACTTCCTAATCATATATACAGTGTAGGAAGGGTCTCTATGTATTTCTCTCTTGCTCGCTCCCTTTCCCTCTCTCTCTCTCTATATATATACATATATAAAATATTATGGTTAAGTTTTTTGTCTACATTAAGGTATAATAACTGACATATTCATTTATTTTTCTAGAAAAAATATTAAGCTTCTCTATGCCTCTACCTATCTTGCTGGCCAGAAATAAACTAAATTAATTTGTGTGTTCTCTTTCTTCTGAGTGAGGTCATATGAGAATTCCAGAATTACAGAAAATAATAATAATAATAAAGCAACATCTGGACTTTTGGTCCTTAGTGATTTTTATCTGTATCCCACTTTTTATGCAGTTACATGTCTTTGCCAAGGAGTTCAGATGCTCCACTCAAGGTAGTCCTCTCAATGATTGCATACTCAGTCTCAGAACTTTCTTCCCATTCATTCATTCATACCCTTTTGCCTCTGGAGTATAGCAATGAATAAGGCAGAAAAGATACCTTTTTTAAAAATTTTGCTTTAAGTGAAAGTTTACAATTTAAGGTAGTAGCTCATACAAAAATTCACACATAAATTCCTATACTGTGACAGCACACACCTCTTTTCCACCCTGGATTTCCCATGTCCAATCAACCAGCTCCTGACCCTCTCTGCCTTCCCATCTTGCCTCTGGACAGGAGCTGCCCATTTAGTCTCATGTATCTACTTGAGCTAAGTAGAACACTCTTTACAAATATCATTTTATCTCCAATAGTCCAGTTTAATCTTTGACTGAAGAGTTGGCCTCAGGAATGGTTTCAGTTCTGGCTAACGGGGAATCCAGGGGCCATGCTTTCCGGGGGCCCTCCAGCCTCAAACAAACCACCAAGTCTGGACTTTTTACTAGAATTTGAGCTCTGCACACCACTTTTTTCCCACTCTATGAAGGACTCTCTGTTGTGTTCCCTGTCAGGGCAGTCGTTGGTGGTAGCCAGACACCATCTAGTTCTTCTGGTCTCAACTTGATGAAGTCTCTGGTTTATGTGGCCCTTTCTGTCTCTTGGGCTGATACTTCCCTTGAGTCCATGGTGTTCTTCATTCTCCTTTACTCCAGATGGGTTGGGACCAGTTAATGCATCTTAGATGGCCACTTGCTAGCTTTTAAGACCCCAGACGCCACTCACCAAAGTGGGATGCAGAACATTTTCTTAATAAACTTTGTTATGCCAATTGACCTAGAAGTCCCCTGAAAGCATGGTCTCCAGACTCCTGCCCCTACTACTCTGTCCCTAGAAGTGTTTGGTTGTATTCAGA
The DNA here is from genome assembly GCA_030035585.1 of Dugong dugon. Lineage (NCBI taxonomy): Eukaryota > Metazoa > Chordata > Mammalia > Sirenia > Dugongidae > Dugong > Dugong dugon. The sequence continues at coordinate 46,259,333 of CM057480.1, read as the reverse complement.
AAACCTCTTAGCTTTGGTTTAGTCCAGTTGTGCTGACTTCCCCTGCAGTGTGTGCTGTCCTTCCCTTCACCTAAGATAATTCTTGTCTACTATCTAGTTAGTGAATACCCCTCTCTGTCTCTCCCCACCTTGGTAACAATCAAAGAATGTCTTCTTCTGTGTTTAAACCTTTTCTTGCGTTCTTATAATAGTGGTCTTATACAATATTTGTCCTTCTGTGACTGACTAAATTCACTCAGCATAATGTCCTCCAGATTCTTCCATGTTATAAGAAGTTTCACAGATTCGTTTTTGTTCTTTATCACTGCTTAGTATTCCATTGTGTGAATATAACATAATTTGTGTATCCATTTGTCCACTGATGGGCACGTAGGTTGTTTCCATTTTTTGCTATCATAAACAGTGCTGCAATGAACATGGGTGTGCATATATCTGTTCTTGTGAAGGCTCTTATTTCTCTAAGATATATTCCAAGGAGTGGGACTGCTGGATTGTATGGTACTTCTATTTCTAGCTTTTTAAGGAAGTATTAAATCAATTTCCAAAGTAGTTGTACCATTTTACATTCCCATCAACAGTGTATAGGTGTTCCAGTCTCTCCACAACCTCTCCAACATTTATTATTTTGTGTTTTGTGAATTAATCCTAGCCTTGTTGGGGCGAAATGGTATCTCATTGTAGTTTTGATTTGCATTTCTCTAATGGCTAATGATCGTGAGCCTTTCCTCATGTGTCTGTTAGCTGCCTGACTGTCTTCTTTGGTCAAGTGCCTGCTAATATCCTTTGCCCATTATTTGATTTGGTTAATAGTCTTTTCTTTGTTGAGGTTTTGCATTATCTTGTAGATTTTAGAGATTAGACACTAATAAGATTTGTTGTAGCCAAAATTTTTTCCCAGTCTGTAGGTTGTCTTTTGACTCTTTTGGTGAAGTCTTTTGATGAGCATAAGTGTTTGATTTTTAGGAGCTCCCAGTTATCTAGTTTCTCTTCTGGTGTTTTTGTATTGTTACTTATGGTTTATAATCTGTTTCTGCAATATATTGACTCTAGCACTGCCCCTATTTTTTTTTTCCATGATCTTTATCGTTTTAGATTTTATATTTAGGTCTTTGATCCATTTTGAGTTAGTTTTTGTGCATGGTGTGAGGTATGGGTCTTTTTTCAGTTTTTTACAGATGGATATCCAGTTATGCCAGGACCATTTGTTAAAGAGACTGTCTTATCCCCAATTAACGGACGTTGGTCCTTTGTTGAATATTAGCCGCTCATAGGTAGATGAATTTATCTCTGGATTCTTAATTCTGTTCCATTGGTCTATGTATCTGTTGTTGTACGAGTAGCAGGCTGTTTTCACTACCGTGACGGTACGATAGGTTCTAAAATCAGGTAGTGTGAGGCCTCCCACTTTGTTCTTCTTCTCAGTAATGCTTTACCTATCTGCAGTCTGTTCCTTTTCCATATGAAGTTCGTGATTTATTTCTCCATCTCATTAAAAAATGCTATTGGAATTTGGATCGGGATTAAATTGTATCTGTAGATTGCTTTGGGTAGAAATGACATTTTCACAAGGTTCAGTGTATCCACGAGCAAGGTATGTTTTTCCATTTACGCAGGTCTCTTTTGATTTCTTGTAGTAGTGTCTTGTTTTCATTGTATAGGTCTTTTATGTCTCTTGTTAGATTTGTTCCTAAGTATTTTATCTTCTTGGGGGCTATTGTGAATGGTACTGATTTGGTGATTTCCTCTTGGAAGTTCTCTTTGTTGGTGTAGAGGAATCCAACTGATTTTTGTGTTTATCTTGTAACCTGTAACTTTGCTGAAATCTTCTATTAGTTCCAGTAGTTTTCTTGTGGATTCTTTGGGATTTTCTGTATATAAGATCATAGCATCTGAAAATAGAGATACTTGGACTTCTTCCCTACCAGTTTGGGTGTGCTTTATTTCTTTTTCTAGCCTAATTGCTCTGGCTAGGACCTCTAGCACAATGTTGAATAAGAGTGGTGATAAAGGCATACTTGTCTGGTTCCTGTTCTCAAGGGGAATGCTTTCAAAGTCTCTCCATTTAGGATGATGTTGGCTGTTGGCTTTGTATAAATGCCTTTAATTACTTTGAGGAATTTCCGTTCTGTTCCTATTTTGCTGAGTTTTTTTTTTTTTTTTTTTTATCATGGATGGGTGTTGGACATTGTTAAATGCCTTTTCTGCATCAATTGATAAGATCCTGTTGTTCTTGCTTTTTATTTTATTAATAGGATGCATTCCATTGATTGTTCTTCTAATGTTGAACCATCCCTGTATACCTGGTAGAAATCCCACTTGATCATGGTGAATTATTTTTTTGATAAGTTGCTGAATTCTATTGGCTAGAATTTTGTTGAGGAATTTTGCATCAATGTTCACGAGGGATATTGGTCTGTAATTTTCCTTTTTTGTGGTGTCTTTACCTGATTTTGGTATCAGGGTTATGCTGGTTTCATAGAATGAGTTTGGGAATATTCCATCCTTTTCTATGCTCTGAAATACCTTTAGTAGTAGTGGTGTTAACTCTTCTCTGAAAGATTGGTAGAATTCTGCAGTAAAACCATCCAGGCCAGGGCTTTTTTTTGGTTGTGAGTTTTTTAATTACATTTTCAATCTCTTCTTTTGTTATAGGTTTATTTAATTGTTCTACCTGTGTTTGTGTTAGTTTAGGCAGGTAGTGATTTTCTAAAATTTGTCCATTTCCTCTAGGTTTTCAAATTTTTTAGAGTACAGTTTTTCAGAGTATTCTTTTATGATTCTTTTAATTTCAGTTGGGTCTGTTATGATATCACCAATCTCATTTCTTATATGGGTTATTTGCTTCTTCTCCTGTTTTTCTATTGTCTATTTTGCCAGTGGTTTATCAATTTTGTTGATCTTCTCAAAGAACAAGCTTTTGGTCTCATTAACTCTTTCGATTGTTTTTGTATTCTCTATTTTATTGAATTCTTCTCTAATTCTTAGTATTTCCTATGTTTTGACTCCCAAGGTCTTCTTTTGATGCTCTCTTTCTACTTGTTCGAGTTGTAGGGTTAATGTTTTTTTTATTTTAACCCTTTCTTCTTTTTGGATGTGTGCATTTATTGATATAAATTGACCTCTGAGCTCTGCTTTTGCTGTGTCCCAAAAGTTCTGGTTGGATGTGCTTTCATTCTGATTTGATTCTGTGAATTTCTTTATTCCTTCCTTTATTTCTTCTATAACCCAGTAGTTTTTGAGCAAAGTGTTGTTCAGTTTCCATGTGTTTGATTTTTTTTCCCTTGCTTTTCTTGTTATTGATTTCTACTTTGATGGCTTTATGGTCAGAAAAGATGCTTTGTAATATTTTGATGCTTTGGATTCTGTTAAGGTTTGCTTTATGGCCTAATATGTGGTCTACCGTGCAGAATAGTCCATGTGGCTTGGAAAAGCAAGTATACTTGGCTGCTGTTGGGTGGAGAGTTCAGTATATGTCTATGAGATCAAGGTGGTTGATTGTAGCATTTAGTTCTTTGTGTCTTTACGGAGCATCTTTCTGGATGTTCTGTCCTTCACTGAAAGTAGTGTGTTGAAGTCTCCTACTATTATTTTGGAGCTGTGAATCCCTCTTTTCAATGCTATTAGACTTTGTTTTATGTATTTTGGAGCCTTGTCGTTGGGTGCGTAAATTTTTTTTATAGTTATGTCCTCTGGGTTTATTGACCCTTTAGTCATTATATAGTGTCCTTCCTTATCCTTTGTGGTGGATTTTACTTTAAAGCCTATTTTGTCAGAGATTAATATTGCCTCTCCTGCTCTTTTTCGAGTGTTGTTCCCTTTGTATATTTTTATCCATCCTTTGAGTTTTAGTTTTTTTGTGTCTTTAAGTGTAAGGTGTGTCTCTTGTAGGCAGCATATAGAAGGATAGAGTTTTTTAATTCAATCCGCCACTCTCTGTCTCTTTACTGGTGCATTCAGTCCATTTACAGTCAGTGTAACTATTGATAGGTACTAGTTTAGTGCTGCCATTTTGATGTCTTTTTTCTGTGTCGTTCACAGTTTCTTTGTTCAACTTAATTTTCTGTGCTGAGTCGTTTTTCTTTATGTATTTCCTTTTCATTTTTTTCATTGTTGATTTTGTAGTTTCTGAGTCTTTATGTTTTTCTTGTTTTATACTTTGATGTGTAGGTTTGGTAGTTTCCTTTGTGGTTACCTTAATATTTACCCTTATTTTTCTAACTTTAAACTTGTCTTTTATTTCTTTATATTTCCTTGACTTCCTCCCCATATGAAAAATTTATGTCTACATTTTTTAGTCCCTCTTTTTTGTTTTAATGTTGTCATCTTTTACATATTGACATCTCTGTTTCCCTATTTTCAGTGTTTTAGCTTTGATTTCTTTTTGTGACTTCCCTATCTGTGTTGATATTGGTTGCTCTGTCCTGTGTTCTAGTCTTGGTTTGCTATCTGATTTATTGATTTTTGAACCAGAAGATCCCTTTAGTATTTCTTGTAATTATATATGTCATCCCATTACCTTCTTTCCTGCATGGTTTCTGCTAAGTCGTCAAAAGCTTAGTCTTATTGACTTTCCTTTGTAGGTACTTTTCATTTATCCATAGGTGCTCTTCAAATTCTCTCTTTATTTTTGGTTTTGGCAAATTTGTTTATAATATGTGTTGGTTACTTTCTTTTGTTATCTACTTTAGGTGATGTTTGATGAGAATCTTGGATAGATATCTTCTCGTCTCTCATGATCTCAGGGAAGTTTTCTGCCAACAAATCTTCAAGAATTCTCTCTGTGTTTGCTGTTATCTCCCCCTGTTCTGGTACTCAATCACTCATAGTTTATTTCTCTTGATAGAGTCTGACATAATTCTTAGTTTTTCTTCATTTTTTAAAAATCCTTTTACCTGATTTTTCCTCAAAAAAATTGATGTCAAGAGCTTTATCTTCAGTCTCACTAATGCTGACTTCCATAACCTTAATTCTGCTCCTATGACTTTCTATTGAGTTGTCTAATTCTGAAATTTAACTTTATTTTTATGGATTTCTGATTGCTGTCTCTATATGGATTCTTGGACTTTATTAAATTTGTCATTATGCTCTTCTCTAATCTTCTTAAGTTCATCTATTGCTTTGTCCCTGTGTTTCTTGGCTTGATCTGTGTTTTACTTGCTCTCCTTCTTGATTTCTTGAAGAGTTCTGTATATTAATCTTTGGTTTTCTGCCTCTGTTAATTCCAAGAAATTTTCTTCCTCTGAAAAATTTCCTGATTCTTTATCTTGGTAGCTTGCTGAACCCATCATGGCCTTCCTCTTTATGTGATTTGATATTTACCGTTTTGTCTGAGCCATGAATAAATTATCATATTTATTTATTTTATGTTTGCTTACTATGTCCTAGCTACTCGTTTTGTTTTGATATGCCCAAATAGGCTGCTTATGTGAGCTAGTTTGATTATGGGCACCTTAGAAGCTCTAATGTCCTGTCACCAGGTGGTCAGACCTGTTCCTAAGTATGTGAGCCCAGGAGACCAGTTACTTTTCTTATATGGATTCAGCTCAGGTGTCCAGACAGGCAGTCTCCAAGTGTGTGGTGCATGCTCTCACCTACAGTCCTAGACAGACATGAGCAATTGGTGTAGGCACAGGTATCTAATTGAGGTAGGGGGTTACATGCTGAGATAGGCAGGGGGCTCATGGCTGCCCCTGAATGTCTGGGAGGAAAGTATTTCCCTGTTCCCTAGGGCACCTATGTTTGTGGGTTTTGCAGCTGGAGTATGAGCACACAATGCTGTTGGTTGTAATTACTATGGGGCACCACTTATTCTTGGACCCCAGGTGTTGGTGGCTAGGTGGTGTGGGTGGAGCCACCAGTCCTCAGGACTCTGATGTGGGCACGTGAGGAAACTGCTTAATGGGCAGAGCAGTGTCAAATGTCATGAACCTGCCACTTCACAGATGAAACAGTTGAAGTTAGACTTCAGGTATATACCCTGTTGTACTGTGGTGATGAGGGCCTATGCTGTTGGAATGGGCCCACACAAGCCTTTGCAGGGGTGAAAGGCATTCAAAGTCTGTGAACCCCTTATGCCTTTGCTTAGGCAAAGGAGCTGTACCTACCCTGAGTTCCTGGCTTAGGGGAGCTGGTAGCTTATTTTTTCCTTGTCTGTTAATTTGTTCCTTTGCCATGATTGGGAGAATGGCTCAGGGCACATGACAGGTCCTACTTCCATCCCAGGGGACTCAGCAATTGCTGAAGCTGTCCCCAGACTCAGTGCAGAGCAGGAAGTGGGGAGATAAATGGGAGAGAGGTTTTTCCCAAAGGGGGGTATTTTTGATCCTTATGGAGGGCCAGATGCCAGGACTTCTCTTGAGCTGATCAAGTACTGCTTTTCACTGGTTCTGGATGGCCTAGTAAACTCTCCACTGTTGGGGCTCTTCTGATGTGGAAAATGCCTCTTGAGTGCCACTGCTTATCTCAGTGCTCACATGAGCTGATCCAGCCTGAAGGGCTCCGTCTCCCACTGGCTCAGGTCTAACAACTCCTCCCTGCTTCCAAACCTTCTCTCCCTCCCCCTGCCACTCAGTCCAATTCCTCAACTTTTTCTTTGATGTTCAGGGCTCTTAGATAGTCATAATAATCAATTATCTTGTTTTTTGTGTCTTTGTTCTAAGAGAGATCACAGGATGCATCTGACTACTCTGCCATCTTGGCCTAGCCCCTCCACCTTTTTTTTTTTTTTTTTAATTACAGGAAATAACATTAGCAGGAAGGTGAGGAGAAGGACAACAAACATACATATAAAAGATAAATTTGAAACTCTAGGAGTCTTATTATACAGGTAAAGGGATACAGAGTTAAGGGGGATAGCAACTTGGCTATTGTGATCAGGGAACAAAAAAACTTTCCAATATCGATCTATGATTTGGATGATGAGAAAGTGAAATTAAATATATTTCTGACCCTGATATGAAATTATGATGGTGAAACTGCAGAACTCTTAGAATATATGCAAAATGCAACCTCACCCCTCTCACTCAGCTCTTTTGCATGTATTCTGATAAGTTAGTTCTCTATTTACCTCTGGATAAAAACTCAGGTGAGTCCATGTTTTTCCCATCATTCTCAGATAATGTCAAATGCTACAAGGCTGCCATCATTCAATTTCATTAACCAAACCACAAGTCAGTAACTACAAGTGTTCTGTTCAAAATATTTATCAATTTCAATCTTTATATTTAGGGCTGGCTGCAGGTATGCCTCTTGCACTCAGGGATGAGGACATGGTTGCCTTTTCTTTTCCCTGCTCCTATTATTATTCCTCTTCCTCTAAATTTCCAGCCGACGTTTTTAATCCCACTAGTGTCTAAGTGGGTGTAGAGAGAATTAAGGAAGATGTGAGGTTCAAGCCTAAGTGGTACACTCTAGACATGGATTTATCCTGCATGGGACAGACAAATATGCAAAGTTGAGGCTTTCTTCTAAGGGGAGTTACCTTGGGTGCTTCAGAGGACTTCCCCAGCATCACTCATCTGTACTCCCTGTGACATGGTGTGATGCTTTTGCAACCCTGCCTGTCACTCATCCTTCAGTCCTTCCTTGGCTTACTGGTTTCCTCTTTTCTCAGACTCTCCTGATGAGTCACATATATGCTTACAGTTGTTCCTCTTGGGCAGGATTTAAAAAGATTTCTGGCAGCTCTTTCTCCTGTATGACTAAAGTGCACCTGTCTCAAGCCATGGTTTTTTGTTTTTGTTTTCTTTTTCAGTTGTTTCATATGTATGCAAAAGTTGGACAATGAAAAAGGAAGAGTGAAGAATTGATGTGTTTGAGTTGTGGTGTTGCCAAAGAATATTGAATTTATTGTGGACTTCTGGAAGAACAAACAAATCCATCTTAGAGGAACTATAGCCAGAATGCTCCTTAGATGCAAGGATGGCAATCCTTTGTCTTGCTTACTTTGAACATGTCATCGGCAAAGACCAGTCAGTAGAAAGAACATGTTTTCTAGAAGATCAGTGAAAAAGAGGGAAACCCACCATGAGATGGAGTCATGCAATACCTGCAACAGTGAACTCAAATATACCAATAATTTTGAGTATAGCTCAGGACCAGGAAATGTTTCATTCTGTTAGACATAAGGTTGCCATGAGTTGGAGTCGACTTGATGGCAGCTAACAACTCTCTCCTGCATATGCCAGCAACTCTCTTCTGCATATGCCACTTCTGTTCTGAGACACACTCAGAAATTCTGGCTTTGTTATCAGTAAGAACGTGGCCATTTCCCAATTCAACAAGCTCTCTGTCTGTATTTCTGTCTTTCTTTCCTCTGCCATCTCAGGATCATTGCTACACAGATATGCCTTTAGGCTCCTCAGGTCCATGTCAGACAATAGTCCACTGCTCCCGATATATCTCCAGGGGCCGATATATCTCCAGGGGAGAGGTTTTTAGCTTCTGAGTTCTGAATGACTCTATGAAGCCCATCTCACCAGCTTTTTTTTTAATTTATTTTTTTTATTGTACTTTAGTTGAAGGTTTACAGAACAAATAGTTTCTCATGAAACAGTCAGTACGCATATTGTTTTATGACATTGGTTAAAAACCCCACGACATGTCAACTCTCTCCCTTCTCGACCTTTTTTTTTTTTGTGTGAAAATGTATATAGCCAAAGATACACCATGTCTAAAATGTCTACGTGCACAATTCAGTAACATCGATTACGTTCTTCCAGTTGTGATGCTATTCTCACTTTGGATGAAGGTTTATAGAACAAAATAGTTTCTAATTAAACAGTACACATGTTGCCCTATGACAATGGTTAACAACCCCACTACATGTCAACACTGTCCTTACTCAACCTTGGCTTCCCTATTACCAGATTTCCTGTCCCTTCTGTCTTCTAGTCCTTGTCCCTGGACTGCTGTGCCTCATTAGTCCCACTTTGTTTTACGTGGCTATACAGTTCCTGGCTGAACGGTGAACCTCGAAGTGACTTCACCACTGAGCTATACTCTGGGGGCCATACTCTTGGGGTTTCTCCTGTCTCTTTCAGGCCAGTAAATCTGGTCTTTCTGTGCGTGTGTTAGAATTTTTTTCCACACCCTTCTCCAGCTCTGTCCAGAACTCTCTGTTGTGATCCCGGTCAGGGCAGTCAGTGGTTGTAGGTGGGCACCATCTAGCTGTACTGGACTCAGTATGGTGGAGGCCTTGTTAGCTGCAATCCATTAGCCCCTTGGACTGATCTTTTCCTTATATCCTGTTCTCTCCATTGTCACCCAATCTCAAAGGGGTGAGACCAACAGAGTATCTTAGATGGCTGCTCACAGCCTTTTAAGACCCCAGATGCTACTCACCAAGGTAGAATATAGAACCTTGTCTTTATAAGCTGTGTTATGCCAGTTGAGCTAGATGTTCCCCGAGACCATGGGCCCCACAGCCCTCCGCCCAGCAATTCAGTCCCTCAGGGAATTTGGATGTGTCTACGGAGCTTCCATGACCTTTCCTTGTACAAGCTGTGCTGGTTTCCCCAGTATTGTGTACTGTCTCACCCTTCACCAAAGATACCACTTATCTATTGCCTATTTAGGATTCCCCCCCCCCCATCCCTTGTTATCAACAAAGATTGTTGAAGCAGTCTATTATTACTTGGTATCGCCTTGCCTTCCTCTCCATTAGAAGGTTCTATACCTACACCTTTTATTTCTTCTTTTATTGTTCTGATGTTGTTGTCATTTACAGATTAACTGGTCTGATTCCCTGTTGTATTTCTTTTGATTTTGGATAGTCCTTGAGAGTTCATTTCCTAGTTTTGTATCTGGCTCGTACAATCCTGCATCCTAGATTCAGCCTGTGAGCTGAAGTTGTTTGTTCTCAGATAGAAGAACTCTCTTTAATAATTCTTGTAACTGTGGTTTTGTTTTTATGTAGTCCCTTAATTTCTGTTTATCTGGAAATGACCTAATTTCACCATCATATTTGAATGAGAGTTTTGCAGGATATATTATTCTTGGCTGGCAATTTTTTTTTCTTTCAAGGTTTTATATACATCATCCCATTACCTTCTTGCCTCCATGGTTTTTGCCAAATAATCTGAACTTAGTCTTATAGTTTCTTCTCTATATGTGACTTATTGTTTTCCAAGAGCTGCTCTCAGGATTCTTTGTCTTTGCTTTTGGCGAGTGTGACTATGATATGCCTTGGTGATTTTCTTTTGGGGTGTATCCTATATGAGGTTAGTTGAGCTTCTTGGATGACCAGCGTTTCATCTTTCATGATATTGGGGAAGTTTTCTGTCAGCATTTTTTCAATGATCTTCTCTTTTCTGTTTTCTCCCTCTGTTCTGGAACTCCGATCATTCGCAACTTTTTGCTTTTGATTGTATCCCACAAAATTCTCAGGGTGTCTTCATTTTTCTTCATTTTTTTTTTCTGAGTTTTTCTCGAACAGAGTTGTTTCCAAGTGTTTGCCTTCAATTCCACTGATCCTGTCTTCAACCGTTTCAAATCTGCTCCTCAGCCTTTCTATGACACTGTCCATTTCTGAAATCTTGTTGTTTATCTTTTGGATTTCTAATTCTTGTTTTTGTATAATTTCTAGTTGTGAATTTATTTTGACATTTTGTTCCTGCATTATTTTCCTGAATTATTCCATAGTTTTGTCTGTATTTTCCATGAGTTTTTCTGCCTTTTCCATGAAATTGTCTATTTTTTCCTCATTTTTTTCTGCTTTTTGCTTCAACTCTTGGAGAATTCTGAGTATTAGAGATTTGAATTCCCTATCAGGTATTTATAGTGCCATTTCTTCTACTGAAAAGTCATCTGGTGTTTTATTTTGGATGCCTACTGGTACCATCCTGTCCTGTTTGTGTAAATGTTTTGATATTGTCTGCTGTTTTGGGGGCATTCAGTAGTTATTTTTCTCATTTTTTGATTATAGACTTGTTTATTTCATCCTTTTTTTTATTTGAGTTTCTGAGCAGACAGGCTGTGTGTTCTTTGTTGTCTGCTCATCTGTGGGCACGATACTTTTTGCCTCTTTTTCCACCTGGCAGGGTCAGTCACTCAGATGTTTTACAGCAGGGTAGGTCTAGCTGAAGAGGAGTTGCTGGGATGGGTTGTTTCTGGCACTTACTACTGCCACCAGGGAAGGTTGGTAGTGACTGCAGGGCAGGTTCCAGTAGGCCTTGGTGGTGTGATGTTAAGTGCACGGTGCAGGTAGGTGATGGAGGAGGGAGAGTGTGATGTGTGGAGCTAATATGGGTATGGGAGTGAGGAGAGAGGAACAAGAGCCAAAAACATATAAACAAACAAAAAAGAGTGCTAGCGGAGCTTGCCGTTGGAGTGGAGAGATGAGAGACTATGAAATTGAGAAAAACAAAAAAGGGAAGAAAAAGAAGCAAAACAAAAGATTGAATAAATAAACATTAGAAAGAAAAAAGAACAGCAAAGCTCCCAGGGATCCCACTGGTGTGGCTACGAGGTCTGGGGAGATTGTTCCCAGAAGTTGAAGTACAGCCTGGCTAGGAGGCATAGAGGTGTCACTCAGCACCAGGTATTCAGGGGACAGGAAGAAAAGGAAGTTATAGAGATGAGAAACTGAGTAATGAAGAAAGACTAAAAGGGAAAATGAGGGAAAAGAAAACAAAACAAAGTAAAAAAAAGAACAAGAAAAAAAAACCCAAAAAGAAAAAAAAAATCACACACACAAAAAAATGCTCTCAGGGATCTCTCTGCATGTCTGTGCAAGCTGAGTGGGTAGGTCCTAAGCTGCGCAGCACTGCTTGGCCAGAAGGGGCTCCCAACTCAATAAAAGAAAAAGAAAACAATTCAAAACAAACAAAAGCTCCAGGATCCCGCCTGCATTGCAGCACGGACCGGCAAGCAGTTCCACATTCTCGCAGAGTTCCACAACCCCTCAGGAAGAAGTAAAGATGGTGCATGGAGCCAAGTATTTGAGCGAAAGGTGGGGGAGGTGGTGAGAGGTAAGGAAGAAATCAAAAGAAGTGGAACAATGCAACATCAGCAGCCCACAAATGGCACTCAGGGAGTCGGCCAGTGCTGGCAGGTGGAATCTAAGCAGCCGGTGCTTCCCGGCGAAGAGACAGTGACTGCGGGAAGCAGAGGAGGCCAAGTATGGGTGAAGAAGGGTAGGGGGTGGGAAAGCATATATCAGAAGTTACCAGTTGTTCTATCTCCTTCTGGAAGCTCTGTGAAGCTGCTTTCTTGTATCCCCATTTTCTGGTCTCTGATAAGAGTCCAAGATGGCAGATCCACCCTGTGTTAGCTGACACGGGACCTCTCCATGTATGTCTCCTCCCTCTCTGTTCTCTGTCAGTTTCTTATTCCATTTGGTGCTTGGCTGAGTTCTTTATCTCTTCATTTGATGTTTAGGGTTTCAGGATTGCTATTTTCTCTGTTTGGCTCAGTTTTTCAGATCTTTGCTGTGGAGGGACAGTGTGGTGCTTCTGCCTAGAGCACCATGTTGCCGGAAGCTGAAGCATCTCACAAGATTTGAGGTAAGCACAAGACACCCCCATTCCAAACCTTTAAAAAGAGAATCGTATATGATTATGTATTGAATACAAACATCCACTCGTCCTAAGTTTCTCATGATAAAAGTAATTTAATTTGAAGTACCTACTTTGATGAAAAAAATTTTAAAGTGGGTTATTAGGCATGAGATAATGGTAGGTGTCATGGATTGAATTATGTCCCCCCAAAAATGTGTGGGTCATGATTCCCAGTATTGTATGATTGTGTACCATTTTGTAATCTGGTGCGATTTCCTTATGTGTTGTAAACTCTATCAGTATGATGAGGTTATACTGATGAGGTCTACAAGATTAGATTGTGTCTTAAGGAAATCTCTTTTGAGATATAGAAGAGTGAAGCAAGCAGAGACACACGGGAACTTCACACCACCAAGAAGGCAGTGCCAGGAGCAGAGCGTGTCCTTTGGACCTGAGGTTCTTGTGCAGAGAAGTTCCTAGACCAAAGGAACACTGACGACATGGATTTTCATCCACAGCTGACAGAGAAAGCTTACCTTGGAGCTAATGCCCTGAATTCGGACTTGTAGTCTACTGGACTGTGAGAGAATAAACTTCTCTTTGTTAAAACCATCCACTTGTGGTATTTCTGTTAGAGCAGTACTAGATGAGTAAGACAGTAGGAAATACCTTTTAGTCATTCCAACTTCTCCTTCTTACCCCTCCTTCTTCAAGGTACCCTTAAATATAAGAGCCACCTTGAGAAAGACAAATTGAAAAGGCAGGACATCATTTATCAGGAAACAGCATTTCTTCTTAGTGGTTCCTTGAGTAAAGTGTTTCTTTAGGACTTCACAGCTTGTGTGGAGGTACATTTAAAGTCCAGGGCATCAGTTAGAAATCAAGTCTTGCTACCTAATCGGTCTTTGTACTGCTTCTTCTTCTTCTTCTTTTTTTTTTTTTTTTACTACACCTTCGATGAAGGTTCACAGAACAAATAATTTCTCATTAAACAGTCAGTACATATATTGTTTTATGACATTGGTTAACAACCTCATGACATGTCAACACTCCCCCTTCTCGATCTTGGAGGACCTTTATTTTGGTGAAAATACACATAGCCAAAGTTAAACCATTTCAAAAGTTTCTACATGTACAATTCAGTGACATCGATCACTTTCTTCCAGTTGTGCTGCTATCCTCACTATCATTTTCCAAATTATTCCTTCACCATTATCTTCAACTCACCGCCACCTAGGCTTCCCATATATATATATGTATGTATATACATGAGTTGCTGTTGTCAATTTGATCTCTCATAGATAATTTATTTTTTTGGACGTTAGAGGAAGGCTTGCAGAACAGTTTCTCTTTAAAAAGTTAGTACACATATTGCCCAATGACAATGGTTAACAAACCGACCACATGTCAACACTGTCCCTTCTCAACCTTGGGTTCCCTATCATCAGCTTTCCCATCCACTCTTGCCTTCTAGTCCTTGTCCCTGGACTGCTGTGCCTCATTAGTCCCGTTTTGTTTTATGAGGCTGTCCAATCCCTGGCTGAACAGTGAACTTCGGGAGCGACTTCACCATTGAGCTAAAAAGGTGTCCAGGGGCCATACTCTCTGGGTTTCTCCAGTCTGTCAGGCCAGTAAATCTGGTCTTTTTTGTGTGTGTTAGAATTCTGTTCTACATCCTTTTCCAGCTCTTTCCAGGACCCGCTATTGTGAACCTGGTCAGAGCAGTCAGTGGTGGTAGCCAGGCACCATCTAGCTGTACTGGACTCAGTCTGGTGGAGGCCTTGGTAGCTGTGGTCCATTAGTCCTTTGGACTAATCTTTTCCTTATATCCTGTTCTCTTCATTCTCCCTTGCTCCCGAAGAGGTGAGACCAGTGGAGTATCTTAGATGGTTGCTCACAGGCTTTTAAGACCCCTAGATGTGACTCACCAAGGTAGAATGTAGAACATTGTCTTTATAAACTGTGTTATGCCAGTTGAGCTAGATGTTCCCCGAGACCATGGTCCCCACAGCCCTCCGCCCAGCAATTCAGTCCCTCAGGGAGTTTGGATGTGTCTATGGAGCTTCCATGACCTTTCCTTGTACAAGTTGTGCTTGTTTCCCCAGTATTGTGTACTGTCTTACCCTTCACCCGAGTTACCACTTATCTATTGCCTGTTTAGTTTGCCCCCACCGTTCCCATCCTTCGTAACCAACAAAGATTGTTTCTTTTTGTGTGTAAATTTTTCATGAGTTTTTCAGTAGAGGTCTCATACAATATTTGTCCTTTTGTGATGTACTTATTTCACTCAGCATAATGTCCTCCAGTTTTGTCCATGTTATGAGATGCTTCACAGATTCATCTTTGTTCTTTCTCGTTGCATAATACTCCATTGTGTGTATGTACCATAGTTTGTTTATCCATTCACCTGTTGATGGGCATCTAGGTTGTTTCCATTTTTTTGTTATTGTGAACTGTGCTGCAATGAATATGGGTGTGCATATGTCTATTTGTGCAATGGCTCTTATTTATCTAGGATATATTCCTAGGAATGGGATTGCATTATGTAGTGCTTTTTTTTTGTGGTGCTAACTTTTTCTTTGTTCCTCTTACTCTCCTGTGCTGAGTTCGTCTGTGGATTCTTTTTAAATTTCTTTTGTTTTTATAGGTTTTCTTTTTACTGTACTTTAAGTTTTTCTTGTTTATTTTGATGAGTATGTTTGTTAACTTTTTTGTGGTTACATTGAAATTTACCCTTATCTTTATAAGATAGATCCAGTGTATTATTACTTGCTATCACCTTGCCTTCCTCTCCATTAGAAGATTCTATAAGTACACCGTTTATTCCTTCTTTCATTGTTCTGATGCTTTTGTCATTTACAGATTAACCTCTATGGTTCCCTTTTGTAATTATTTTGGTTTTGCATAATCCTATAAAGTTCATTTTCTAGTTTGGTATCTGGCTAGTACAACCCTGTGTCCTATATTCAGCCTGTGGTCTTATGTTGTTTGTTCTCAGATTGAAGAACTCCCTTTAATAAGTCTTGCAAGTTTGGTTTGGTTTTTACATAGTCCCTTAATTTCTGTTCATCTGGAAATGACCTAATTTCACCAGCAGATTTGAATGAGTTTTGCAAGATATATTATTCTTGGCTGGCAAATTTTCTTTCAAGGTTTTAAATATGTCATCTAATTGCCTTCTTGCCTACATGGTTTCTGCAAAATAATCTGAGTTTAGTCTTATTGTTTCTCTTCTTTATGTAACTTTTCATTTTTCTTGAGCTGCTCTCAGAATTCTTTGTCTTTGGTTTTAGTGAGTATGATTATGATATACCTTGGTGATTTTGTTTTGAGGTATATCCTATATAGGGTTCGTTGAGCTTCATGGATGGTCAGCTTTTTATCTTTCATGATATTGGAGACTTTTCTGTCAGTAATTCTTCAATGATCCTCTCTGTGTTTTCTGTTTTCTCCCCCTGTTCTGGGACATCAATCACAGATTTTTGCTTTTGATTGTATCCAACAGAATTCTAATGATTTCTTCATTTTTCTTCATTCTTTTTTCTGCCTTTTCCTCAAACAGAGTTGTATTTAAGTGTTGTCTTCAATTTCACTGACTCTATCTTCCATCGTTTCAAACCTGCATTCTTTGTTGTTTGCTTGTCTGTGGACACTCTACTTTTAACCTTCTTCTCCAATAGGCAAGGTCAGTCACTAATGTATGGTACAGCCTGGCAATTCCAGTTGAAGGGGAGTTGCTGTGATGTGTTGTTTGTGGCACATAAAAGGACTGACAGTGCAGACCAGGAATCAGTGCAGGGCAGGTTCCAGTAGGCTGTGCCTGTGCTGCTTGGGAGTGTGATATTCAGAGCATGGTGCAGGTACGTAGGAAGGAGGGGGTAGATTGTGATGTGTGCAGCTAAGATGGATATGGGAATGATGAGAGAGAGGAGAGAGGAACAGGAGCCAAAAACATACACACAAATGAAAAAGAGTGCCAAGGGAACTTGCTATTGGAGTGGATAAATGAGAGACTGAGAAATGGGGAAAAACAAAAATGAAATAGAGAAGAAAAGGGGTAAAAGAAAAAAATTAATAAATCGAGAAACTGGAAATGAAGAAATACAAAAAGCAACTAAGAGAGAGAAGAAAACGAAACAAAGAAACAAAAAAACCTAAAACCAAAAAAACAAAAAAGAAAAAAGAATTGCTTCCAGGGATGTCCCTATGTGTCTGTGCAGAGTAAGGGAGTAGCTTCCAAGCTGCACTGCACTGCCCACCTAGAAGGGACTCCCAAGCAGGGAATAGAAAAAGAAAACCAACAAACAAATCAGAACAGAACAAATCAGAGCAAACAAACAAACAAAAAATCCTGGAGGGTCCCACCAGCGTGGCTGCAGGGGCAGGGAAGCAGTTTCACCATTGAGCGGCATTTCCCAGCCTTTCAGAAAGAAGCAAAGATTGCACAGGGAGCCAGGCTTTTGAGAGAAAGGAGGGGGAGGTGGTGAGAGGTAAGGAAGAAATCTAAAGAAGTGGAAAAAAGCAACACCAGCAGCCAACAAAAGGCCCTCAGGAAGCTGGCCAATGCAGGTGGGTGGAATCCAAGTGACACAAGATTGAAGCTGTTGCTTCCTGGCCAAGAAACTGGCTGCAGGAAGCAGAGGAGGCTAATTGGGGGTGAACAAAGTTGGGGGGTGGGAAAGCCTATGTCACTCGTTACTGGTTGTTCTGTCCCCTTCTGGAAGCTCAGTTAAGCAGCTTTCTCGTACCCCCCTGTTCACAAATCTCTGATAGGAGTCCAAGATGGCGGATCTGTGCTGCAGCTGCTAACAGCGGACCTCTGCATGTATCTCTCCTTGCTTTCTGTTCTCTGCCAGTTTCTTATTCCATTCGGTACTTGGCTGAGTTCTTTATCTGTTCATTTGATACTTAGGGTTTCGGGATTGATGTGTGACTCTTACTTAGTTTTTCTGATCTTTCCTGTGGAGGGAGGGCATGGTGCTTCTGACTATAGCACCAAGTTGCCCGGAAGTTTGTACTGCTTCTTCTAGCAAGATAAAAATACCATCAAATGGAAAATGAGACTTGGAAAAACAATTTCAGTACTTCCCTTAGCCCACAAATGCTCAATACTGTCAGAGACAGCATTTCTGAGATCCTGGTAAAATTGGGAAGGATCACATAATATTTTATGTGGTTTGTTGCTCTCTGCATCTCTGATTTAGGGAGGCAAACATCAGTGAGGAACCGCTTAGTTCTGAAACATCAGCCTTGACAATAGCAAGTCTAAAGTCAAAGTCACTGTGGGAGAAATAGGCAAAACTATCCTATTCTTTCTTTCATATGATTCTACAGTTGAACACATGCTTTAGCCATATTAATGTATATTCACATTTGTGAGTTTGTGCATACACGCACACATGCACACACACATATATATTTGTCTTGAATTTGCAGAAAAATAATAACAGTAATGAAACCTAAAAGAACAAAAGCATGTATAAGACTAAGCATATTTCCTGGCCCATCATAGCTACTCAGAATATTTTGCCAATTTTCTCCCTTAGTCTCTATTCTGGAGAAGTACTTTTGAAGGATGTTCACTCCATCCCTTAGCTAAGAATTCTTTTTTTTTTTTTTTTTTTTTTTTTAGCCTCATATGTACTCACCTCATTATTCCTTATGTAAGACATTTCCTATACTGTGATTTTTTTAAACCTCACTGGAATATGAGCCTAAGGAGGGCATCTTAAGGATAAGGAATGTATCTTATTCATCCCTTGAACCCTGCCAAAAACCTGGAACAATAAATGGCAACATTAGCTCTCAGTTAACACCTATCCTCCCTAAAAACTCTGCTTGAATTTGGTGATGAAATATTTCTCCTGACTCTTCACATCCATGTGGCTGGGTTCACAAAATCTTTTAATATTGAGTAGATTAATTTCAATCAAATGTTGCTATTGTCATTTCTTCTACCTAGTCAAAACTCCTAAATCTGGTTAATTAAACAGTTCCCTGGCTTCCTTTCATCACGATTGCAGAAATTCAACTCCCTGTATATAATGCACTCCTTTTATTAGGTATGGGGTATTGTTTCCTCAGGCCTGTGGAACTCTTAGCTGCTGACTTTTCAACAATTCCATAGCCTGCCTTTGTCACCTCCTATAATTCCTTTATTTCTCAAAGGCAACTGTGTACCTGGATAGTCCCTCAATCTTGATCTTTTGTGTTTTACTTTCTTTGATTTTACTGTTTAATCCAGTATCTAATTCCTCAGCTGAATCTCCTTGACCCAACTTTTCACCAAACAAGATTAACAAAATTATCTGGATAAAATATTCATTTAAAAAGTTATTTTTAATTCAGTTGCCCAATGTTTAACTTTTGTCTAGGTATTACAATTTACAGATGTTTATTTTCATGTTTCTGTAATAATTGTTTCTAGACTTTTTTTTTTTTATTTCTCTATATATTCATGAAGGTATAGTATGCAGGAAAGGTATCAGTTTGAACTGTTCCACTAAAGGTCATGGTCACTGCTTTCAGATCACTCCCTGCAATTTTTAGAGACTATCAATAAGCTTTGGTAACCACATATTCACTTGAAATATATCTTATAATCATACACCATCATTGCTCCATATCATGATAATGCCTTTCACAAATCGCTTAGTTTCTAAGTATCTAGGTGAACAAATAAACAGCAAGAGGAGACAACATTTCTACTCATTTTACAGTTTCCTAACAGACGCTTCACAGCAACACACAGTTCCTTAAAGCAATGACAGCAACAAGAAGGATCACCAGAAGACCCGGAACCCAGAATGGCACTGAAGAGTGATCACTGAATAAATTTCCTATTGCAGTTACACTTCTGAGAACCTTGAGAAAATGACCAAAAGTGTCCATAAAAACATTTGTCTTCCATTTCCATATCTCTCCATCAGAAAACTATAGGCTATAACAAATCATATGTTATTTTCAAATCGTATTGAGCCAGATTTCTAAATTATGATATAATCTGACCCATAATATCAAATTCTGTGTTAAAAATGACCATTGGCCCACTGTATTCTCTTTTTCCTGATCTGTATCTGGTTTAGTAGAAGCTTTCTTCTTGAGTTGGAAAAATATTTAATGTATTTTAAAGTAGACCTAATATCCAGAGATTTATTTTGTTCACAGTTCAAGTAATCCTAGTTTATCTTTGCATGTGTTACAATTTTGAACCTACATGGCTCAATCAGGTGCTCTTTTTAAATTTTTTCCAGATAGTAAAATTATGTGAAATAAAAATAAAATCAAATAAAGAGACAAGAAAAAAATGTGAATTAGTACTCAAATATCAATCCCAAATTTTGTAAGAAATAATTATCCATTTGGTTATAACTTGGTACCTAAAATCATGCTTGCTACATTATTAGGTTATATTTATTAAGGCCATGTTTTGCTGGTGAATAACTGCTTTCATTAGCTTTCTCTTAGTAATTATTTTTAATTTATAAGATATTTTAAAATTAAATTACAACGATAGAGAACAGATTGGTGGCTAACATTAGGGAAGGTGGGAGAGTGTATGACTATAAAAGGATAGTATTAGCTTTAAGTAGCCATACAAGGTACACAATTGGTCTCTATTCACTCAGAGCACTAGAGGAAGAATGAGGGCCAGGAATGAGTGGAGGAAATTGAACATATGCCCAATTGCCTCCATAAACAACTTCCTCCTTTACCATGAGACCAGAAGAGCTGGATGGTAAATGATGCCTGGCTACCAATACTGAACATTTAGATAAAGAATTCTGTATAACAGTTATGTGATGACATGTTTACAACAACAACAACAAAAAGAGTAACTGCTGAGGTTGCTTCTGTACAACCAAAAACCTCTTGGGATTTGGTGTCTTGGTTTGGAGGTTTAGGGTCATGGTTTCATGTGACATCCTAGTTAATTGGCCTAATAACATGTTTAGTGCTTTTGTTTTACCTCCTAGTTCATTGTGTAGTTCCTGGGGTCTTAAAAGCTTGCAAAAGGACATGCAATGCACAGTTGGTCCCTACTTACCTGGAGCAACAGAGCAAGGAGAGTCAAGAAGAGGAGGAGCAAATGAAATGTGTGGCTGATTGCCTCCATAAACAGCTATCTTCTTTGCCAGGAGACCAGAAGAACTAGAAGGTGCCTGGCTACTAGTACTGAACATTTTGATCTAGGATTCTATAGAAGTCTCCTGATCAAATGTGGGAAAATTTGGAACAGAATTTCGAGTTCTCATGGAATCCAGACTTTCTGGAGCCACTGAAGTTGAACTACTCCCATAAAATATCCTGAGGAAATCTTTAAACCTTGAACTGAAATTATCTCCTGAAATCAACTTTGAATCAAATAATAATTTAGCCTAATTAGAAAAGAGAGAGGCCTGGTGGCACAGTGGCTAAGATCTACAGCTGCTAACTGAAAGGTCCACAGTTCAATTCCACCAGCTGCTTCTTGGAAAGCCAATGGAGTGGTTCTACTCTGTTCTATAGGGTCACTATGAATTGGAATCAACAGCAATGGGTTTTTTTTTTAATTAGAAAAGAATGTCTGCATTAAGCATGATACTCCTTTAAAGAATTATCTATGTGATCAAATTGACAACAGCAACTCAAAAGGATAGATGAGAAGCTTAAGCAATGAGTTTGTATTAGTGATAGTGAAATAGCTTGTAAAAGGTTGTTGAGAAGGGTGACACAACTTGAAGAATGTAGCCAATGTCACTGAATTGATCATGTAGAAATTGCTGAAGTGGCGTTTGTTTTGTAATGTATATTTTCACCACAAAGTAAGTAAATAAATTAATATATTAAAAAAAAGGAATAGCATCAGGTGGTTCTGTATCTTGATTGTAGAGGGTGTTACATGAATCTATAGGTGACAAAATGTCATAGAATTATGGACAAAGATATATTAAAAAGTTATTGCATACAAAAACTGGTGAAATCTATGTAAGCTTTGTAATCTCATTAATCATACTGTGCCAATGTCAATTTCCTGGCTCTGAGGATGCAATATAGTTATGTAATGTGAGAAAGACTGGGAGAGGATTGCAGATGGGTACATGGGACATTTCTGTACTATTTTTGCATCTTCTTACAAATTCATAATTATTTTAAAACAAAAAATTTAAAAAGGATAAAAAATTAAATTATCATAAATATTCAAAAAATAATGCTACAAATTTACATTTACTATCTGAATTTAAGAAATCTCAATATTGTTCCAGAGTTTGTATTATTTAAAAAAAAGAAATTTGTGACAATTAAAGCCCGTTTTGTCTCTCCCTTATCCCATTCTCTTTGTTTTCTCAAACGCAAGTCTTATTATATGTCTCCTTCAAAGACTTTTTAAAAAGTTTATTGTATATATAAAATATATGTCTCTGTGTTTATAGAAAATAGCATTTTATCTCTAAAAATTTACAGAAAGTGTATATTAATATATGTATTCATTAATGTACATATAACTTAGTATTTGCTTTGAATGTTATGTTAACAGTTTATTTTTCTGTCTTACACATACACACACATACATATTTATATAAGAGTTGAAATTGACTCGATGGCAGGGGGCTTTATATAAGCAAATACATATATATATATATATATATATATATATATATATATATATATATAATTTTTACAACTGCCTAATTATACACTTCTGTCAGTTTGTAGTACTGTGGTGGCTTGGGTGTTGCTGTGATGCTGGAAGTTATGCCACTGGTATTTCAAATACCAGCAGGGTCACCCATAGTGGATAGGTTTCAGCTGAGCTTCCAGAATAAAATAGAGTAGAGAGAAGAACCTGAAAGTCTACTTCTGAAAAAATTAGCCAGTGAAAACCTTAAGAATAGCAGTGGAACACTGTCTGATTTACTGCCAGAAGATGAGCCCCTCAGGTTGGAAGGCACTCAAAATACGACTGGAGAAGAGCTGCCTCCTCAAAGTAGAGTTGGCTTTAACCACGTGGATGGATTCAAGCTTTAGGAACCTTCATTTGCTGATGTGGCATGATTCAAAATGAGAAGAGACAGCTGCAAACATCTATTAGTAGTTGGAACGTGGAATGTAAGAAATATGAATCGAGGAAAAATGGAAATCATCAAAAGTGAAATGGAATGCACAAACACTGATATCTTAGGCATTAGAGAGCTGAAATGGACTGATATCAGCTATTTTGAATCAGACTGTCATAATGTATACTATGCTGGGAATGACAAATTGAAGAGGAATGGTCTTGCATTCATCATCAAAAAGAACATTTCAAAATCTATCCTGAAGTACAACGCTGTCAGTGATAGTATAATATTGCTATGCCTAAAAGGAAGACAAGTTAATACCACTATTATTCAAATGTACGTACCAACCACTAAGGCCAAAGATGAAGAAACGGAAGATTTTTACCAACTTCTGCAGTCTGAAATTGATTAAACTTGGCCATCAAAATGCATTGATAATTACTGATGATTGAATGCAAAGTTGGAAACGAAGAAGAAGGATTGGTAGTTGGAAAATATGGCCTTGGTGATAGAAATGATACCAGAGATCCCATGATAGAATTTTGCAAGACCAACGGCTTCTTCATTGCAAATATCTTTTTTTCAACAGCATAAGCAGAGACTATATACATGGACCTCGCTGAATGTTATACACAGGATTCAAATGGACTGCATCTGTGGAAAGAGATGAGAGAGATGATGGAAAAGCTCAATATCATCAGTCAGAACAAGGGAACAAGTATTCCAGAACACTTAGCTGTGCTCATGCAGATCCTGAACACACAACAAGAGGCAGTCGTTCAAACAGAACAAGGGAAAATTGCATTGTTTAAAATCAAGAAGGGTGTGTGTCAGGGTTGTATCCCTTCATCATACTTATTCTATCTGTATGTTGAGCAAATAATCTGAGGAGTTGGACTATATGAAGGAAAAAACAGCATCAGGATTGGAGGAAGACTCATTAACATGAGTCATGATATGCAGATGATACAACTTTGCTTGCTGAAAGTGAAGAGGACTTTGAAGCTCTTACTGATGAAGATGAAAGACTACAGACTTCAGTATGGATTATACCTTAACATAAAATCAAAACCAAACAAACCCATTGACATCGAGTTGATTCTCACTCATAGTGATCCTATAGCACACAGAACTGCCCCATATGGTTTCCAAGGAACTGCTTCTAGAATTGAACTGAGGATCTTTGGGATAGCAGCTAAACTCTTTTTTTTTTTTTTAAATCTTTAAAATTTTGTTTTATTGTACTTTAGGTGAAGGTTTACAGAACAAATATTTCCTCAATAGACAGTACACATATTGTTTTACGACATTAGTTAACAACCCCACGATATGTCAACACTCTTCCTTCTAGGACCTTATTTTATTATTATTATTATTATTTTTTGATGGAAAATATACATAGCCAAAGACACACCATTTCAAAAATTCCTACATGTATAATCCTGTGACATAGATTACATTCTTCCAGTTGTGCTGCTATTCTCACTATCCTTTTCCAAATTATTCCATCCCCGTGGTCTTCAACTCACAGTCTCCTAGGCTTCCCATCAAAGCTTTTGAGTTGCTGTTGTCAATTTGATCTCACATAGAAAATTCTTTTTTTTTTGTTTTGTACTTTAGATGAAGGTTTACAGAACAAAATAATTTCTCATTAAAAAGTTAGTACACATATTGCCCTATGACAATGGTTAACAACCCTAATGTCAACACTGTCCTTTCTTAACCTTTGGTTACCTATCACCAGCTTTCCTGTCCCCTCGTGCCTAATTAGTCCCCATTTGTTTTATGGGACTGTCCAATCCCCAACTGAATGGTGAACCTCAGGAGTGACATCACCTCTGAGCTAAAAGGGTGTCCAGGGGCCATACTCTCGGGGTTTCTACAGTCTCTGTCAGGCCAGTAAATCTGGTCTTTTTTTGGGTTAGAATTTTGTTCTATATCTTTCTCCAGCTATGTCCACAACCCTCTGTTGTGATCCCAGTCAGAGCAGTCAATGGTGGTAGTGGGGAAACATCTAGCGGTACTGGACTCGGTCTGGTGGAGGCCTTGGTAGCTGTGGTCCATTAGTCCTTTGGACTAATCTTTTCATTGTATCCTTTTCTCTTCATTCTCCCTTGCTCCCGAAGAGGTGAGACCAATGGAGTATCTTAGATGGCCGCTCACAGGCTTTTAAGACCCCAGACACTACTCACCAAGGTAGAATGTAGAACATTGTCTTTATAAACTGTGTGTTATGTCAATTGAGCTAGATGTTCCCCAATACCATGGTCCCCACAACCCTTTGCTCAGCGATTCAGTCCTTCAGGGAGTTTGAAAGCGTCTATAGAACTTCCATGACCTTTCCTTGTACAAGTTGTGTTGGCTTCCCCAGTTTCGTGTACTGTCTTACACTTCACCAAAGTTACCACTTACCTATTGTCTATTTAGTATTTCCCCCCACCCCTCCCATCCCTTGTAACCAAAAAAGATTGTTACTTTTTGTGTGTAAACTTTTTCATGAGTTGTTACAGTAGAGGTCTCATACAATAATTGTCCTATTGTGATTGACTGATTTCACTGAGCATAATGTCCTCAGCTTCATCCATGTTATGAGATGCTTCACAGATTCATCATTGTTCTTTCTCGTTGCATAAAACTCCATTTTGTGTATGTACCATAGTTTGTTTACCCATTCATCTCCTGATGGACATCTAGCTTGTTTCCATCTTTTTGCTACTGTGAACAATGCTGCAATGAACATGGGTGTGCATATGTCTATTCCTGTGACAGCTCTTATTCCTCTAGGATACATTCCTAGGGGTGGGATTGCTGGATCTTATGGTATTTCTATTTCTAGCTTTCTAAAGAAGCGCCATATCATTTTCCAAAATGGTTATATCATTTTGCATTCCCACCAGCAATGCATAAGAGTTCCAATCTCCCTGCAGCCCCTCCAACATTTGTTATTTCTAGTGTTTTTGATTTGTGCCAGTAATGCTGGGGTGAGATGGCATCTCATTGTGGTTTTAATTTGCATTTCTTTAATGGCTAGTGATCACGAGCATTTCCTCATGTGCCTATTGGCTGCTTGAATGTCTTCTTTCGTGAAGTGTCTGTTCATTTCCTTTGCCCAGTTTTTAATTGGATTATTTCTCCTTTTTAGTAGAGGTGTTGGATATTCCTGTAGATTAAACATATTAGACATTTGTCTGACTTTTAATGTCCAAATTTTTGTCCCAGTCTATACGTTCTCTTTTCACTCTTTTGTTGAGGTCTTTTGATGAACGTAGTGTTTAATTTTGAGAAGAACCCAGTTATCTAGCTTATCTTATGGAGTTTGTGTGTTGTTTATGGTTTGTATCCTGTTAATGCCGTGTATTGGGGCCTCTAGCATTGATCCTATTTTTTTTTTTCTTTTCTATGAACTTTATAGTTTTTGGCTTTATATTTAGGTTTTGATCCATCTTGGATTTGTTTTTGTATATGGTGTGAGGTATGGGTCTTGTTTCATTTCTTTGCAGATGGACATCCGGTTTTTCCAGCACCATTTATTAAAAAGACTGTCTTTTCCACATTTGTTGGACTTTGGGCCCTTGTTGAAGATCAGGTGACCAAAGGTGAATGGATTTACATCTGGGTTTCAACTCTGTTCCATTGGTCAAACTATCATTTGTTGTATCAGTATCAGGCTGTTTTGACTACCATAGCTGTATAGTAGGTTCTGAGGTCAGGTAGTGTGAGTACTCCTACTTTATTCTTCTTCAGTAGGGCTCTACTTATTCGGGGATTCTTCCCTTTCCATATAAAGTCAATGATTAGTTTTTCCATCTTTTTGAAGAATGTTGTTGGTATTTGGATCTGGATTGCATTGTATTTGTAAATTGCTTTGGGTAGAATTGTCGTTTTCACAATGCATGGTATGTTTTTTCATTTATGAAGATTCTCTTGGGTTTCTTTTAGCAGTGTTTTGTAGTTTCCTTTGTATAGGTCTTCTATATCCCTGGTTGGATATACTCCTAAGTATTTTATTTTTTTAGGGGTTATTATAAATGCTATTGTTTTCCTGATTTCCTTTTCATCTTTCTCCTTATTGGTGTATAGGAATCCAGCTGATTTTTGTATGTTTCTCTTGTATCCTGCTACTCTGCTGAATCTTTCTATTAGTTCCAGTAGATTTCTCATGGAGTCTTTAGGGTTTTCCTTGTATCGTAACATATCATCCACAGACAGAGACAGTTTTACTTCTTCATTACCAATTTTTAGATGCCGTTTATTTCTTTTTCTTGCCTTATTGCTCTAGCTAGAGATTCCAGCAGGGTGTTAAATAGGAGTGGTGATAAAGGACATCCTTGTCTTGTTCCTGTTCTCAAGGGGAATGTTTTCAGCCTCTCTCCATTAAGAATGATGTTGGCTGTTGATTTTGCATAGATGCCCTTTATTATGTTGAGAAATTTCCCTTGTATGCCTATTTTATTGACAGTTTTTATCAGGAATGGGTGTTGGGCTTTGTCGAATGCCTTTTATGTGTCAATTGAGAGGATCCTGTGATTCTTTTCTTTCCTTTTATTTATGTTGTGCAATACGTTGATTGATTTTCTAATGTTGAAACATCCTTGCATATCTGGTATGAATCCTACTTCATTGTGGTGTATTATTTTTTTGATATGATACTGAATTCCATTGGTTAGAATTTTGTTGGGAATTTTTGCATCTATATTCATGAGAAATATTGGTGTGTAATTTTCTTTTTTGGTGGCGTCTTTGCCTGGTTTTGGTATCAGCGTTATGCTGGCTTCATAGAATGAATTTGGAAGTGTTGCTTCCTTTTCTATGCTCTGAAATAGCTTGAGTAGTAGTGGTACAAGTTCTTCTGTGAATATTTTGTAGAATTCTCCAGTGAAGCCATCTGGGCTAGGGCTTTTTTTGGTTGGCAGTTTTTTTTTTTTTTTTAATTACCTTTTCAATCTCTTCTCTTGTTATGGGTCTGTTCAGATTTTCAACATCACTTTGTTGTAGTTTGGGTAGGTAGTGTGTTTCTAGAAATTTATCCACTTCCTCTAGGTTTTCAAATTTGTTGGACTATAGTTTTTCACAATATTCTGTTATGATCCCTTTTATTTCAGTTGGTCTGTTGTAATGTCCCCCATTTCATTTCTTATTTGGGTTATTTGCGTCCTCTCCTGTTTTTCTTTTGTCAGTCTGGCCAGAGGTTTGTCGATTTTGATTTTTTCAAAGAATCAACTTTTGGTTTTGTTGATTCTTTCTATTGTTTTCCTGTTCTCTGTCTCATTTATTTCTGCTCTGATCTTTATTATTTCCTTTCTTACGGTGGCTGTGGGTTTTTTTTGTTGTTCTTTTTCAATTTGTTTGAGTTGTGTAGTTAATGTTTTGATTTTGTCCCTTTCTTCTATTTTCATGTGTGCATCTATTGCTATAAATTGTCCCCAAAGGACTGCCTTGGCTGTGTCCAGAAGGTTTTGGTATGATGTGTTTTCATTCTCATTTGATTCTAGGAATTTTTTGATTCCTTCTCTTATTTCTTCTATTACACAGTGATGTGTAAGCAGGGTATTATTCAGTTTCCATGTAATTGATTTTTTTTCCTTGCTCTTTCTGCTATTAATTTCTACCTTGATGGCATTGTGGTCAGAGAAAATACTTTGTATTATCTCAATGCTTTTGATCTTGTTGAGGATTGTTCTGTGACCTAAGATGTGGTCTATTCTGGAGAATGTTCCATGTGCATTGGAAAAGAGTGTGGTACTTTGCAGCTGTTGGCTGGAGTGTTCTTTATATGTCTATGAGGTCAAGTTGGCTGTTTGTGCCTTTTAGGTCTTCTGTATCTTTGCTGAGTTTCTTCTTAGTTGTTCCGTCCTTTAGTGAGAGTGGTGTGTTGAAGTCTCCTACTATTATTGTGGAACAGTCAGTTTCTCTTTTCAGTGTTGTCAGACTTTGTTTTATGTATTTTGGAGCCCTGTCATTTGGTTCATAGATGTTTATTATGGTTATGTCTTCATGATGGCTCATCCTCTTAATCATTATACAGTGTCCTTCTTTGTCTTTTATGGTGGATTTTATTTTAAAGTCTATTTTATCTGAAATTAGTATTGCCACTCTTGCTCTTTTTTGTTATTTGTTAGCTTCATATAACTTTTTCCAAACTTTAACTTTTAATAAATTCACATCATTGTTTTACAGTGTGTCTCTTGTAGACAGCATATTGATGGATCCTGTTTTCTTATCCATTCTGTTTCTGTCCATCTCTTTATGGGTGCATTGAGTCCATTTACAGTCAGTGTAATTATTGATAGATGTAAGTTTGTCGCTGTCATTTTGTAGTGCTTTTTTTGTGGTGCTGACATTTTCTTTTTTCTTCTTACTTTCTTGTGCTGAGTTACTTTTGTTTGTGTATTTTTTTTTCATTTCTTATATTTTTGTAGGTTTTGTTTTTGATGAGACTTTATGTTTTTTGTCTTTATTTTTGTGAGTATTTTTGGTAACTTTCTTTGTGGTTACCATGAGATTTACCCTTATATTTCTAAGTTTCAAGCAGTCTATTATTACTTGGTATCACATTGTCTTCCTCTACATTAGAAGGTTCTATAATTACATTGTTTATTCCCTGTTTTATTGTTCTGATGTTTTTATCATTTACAGATTAACTGCTCCGATTTCCCGTTGTATTTCTTTTGTTTTGGATAGTCCTTGAGAGTTCATTTCCTAGCTTGGTATCTGGCTGGTATGATCCAGCATTCTAGATTCAGCCTGTGAGCTGAAGTTGTTTGTTCTCAGATCAAAGAACTCCCTTTAAGAATTCTTGTAAGTTTGGTTTGGTTTTTCACATTCCCTTAATTTCTGTTTATCTGGAAATGTCCTAATTTCACCATCAAATTGGAAAGAGAGATTTGCAGAATGCATTATTTTTGGCTGTCAATTTTCTTCTTTCAAGATTTTATATATGTCATCCCATTGCCTTCTTGTCTGCATGGTTTCTGACAAATAGCTTAATCTTATTGTTTCTCCTCTGTACGTGACTTTTTGTTTTTCACGAGCTGCTCTCAGGATTCTTTGTTTGTCCTTGGTTTTGGTGAGTGTGATTATGATATGCCTTGATGATTTTCTTTTTGTGTGTATCCTATATGGGGTTTTTTGAGCTTCCTGGATGGCCAACGTTTCATCTTTCATGACACTGGGGAAGTTTTCTGTCAGCAGTTCTTCAATGATCCTCTCTGTGTTTTCTGTTTTCTCCCTGTGTTCTGGAATTCCAATCACTAACAAATTTTTGCTTTCGATTGTATCCCACATAACTCTCAGAGTCTCTTCACTTTTCTTTGTTCTTTTTTCTGAGTTTTCCTCAGAGTTGTATACAAGGTTTGGCTTCAATTCCACTGATCCTCTCTTCCACCATTTCAGATCTGCTTCTCAGCCCTTCTATGACACCATCCATATCTGAAATCTTGTTTATCTTTTGGATATCTAATTGTTGTTTTTGTATAACTTCTAGTTGTGAATTTATTTTGACATTTTGTTCCTGCATTATTTTCCTGAATTCTTCCAATTTTTTTGTCTGTATTTTCCATGAGTTTGTCTATTTTTTCCTCATTTTTTCTGCTTTTTGTTTCAACTCTTGGAGAATTCTGAGTATTAGAGATTTGAATTCTCCATCAGTAGTTTTAGTGCCTTTTCTTCCACTGGAAAGTCATCTGGTGTTTTATTTTGGATGCCTACTGGAACCATCCTGTCCTGTTTTTGTAAATGTTTTGACATGGTCTGCTGTCTTCTGGGCATTCAGTAGTTATTTTCCTCGTTTATTGATTGTAGATTTGTTTTTTTTTTTTTTTTTTTTAATCTGGCTATATCTGAGCAGGCAGGCTGTGTTTTCTTTGTTGTTTGCTCATCTGTGGGCACGATACTTTTTGCCTCCTTCTCCAATTGGCAGGGTCAGTCGCTCAGATATGGAACAACAGGGCAGGTTAAGCTGAAGAGGAGTTACTCTGATGGGTTGTTTGTGGCACTTACTACTGTGACCAGGGCGGGTTGGTAATCAATCCAGGGCAAGTTCCAGTAGGCCAGGCCTGTCCTGCTTGGTGGTGTGATATTAAGTGCATGGTGCATGTAGGCAGGTTGCAGGGGGAGATTGTTATGTGTGGAGTGAAGATGGACATGTGATACAGGAGAGAGGAACAGGAGCAAAAAACATACAAACAAACATAAAAGAGTGCTAGGGTAGTTTGCTATTGGAGTGGAGACATGAGAGTCTATGAAATGGAGAAAAACATAAAGGGGAAGAATAAGAAAAAAGAAAAGAAAAAAATGAATAAATAAAAATCAGAAAGGAAAAAGAACAACAAAGCTCCCAGGGTTCCAAACGGTGCAGCCATGAAGTCTGGGGAAATTGTTCTCAGGTGTTGCAATACAGCCTGGCTAGAAGGCGTAGGGGTATTCAGCACCAGGTATTCAGGGAACAGAAAGAGAAGGAAGGTATAGAGTGATGAGAAACTGAGTAATGAAGAAAGACATAAAGGAAAAAAGGGGGAAAAGAAAACAAAACTAATTAAAAAGAAAAGAACAAGAAAATCCCCCCCAAAAAAACAGAAAAAAAAACACCCAGGAAAAAAGAAGTGCCCTCAGGGATCTCCCTGAGTGTCTGCAGAAGTCGAGGGGGTAGGTTTTAAGCTGCACAGCACTGCCAGGAAAAAATGGGTTCCCAACTGAAGAAAAGCCAAAGAAAAAATAAATAAATAATTCAGAACAAACAAACAAAAGCCCCATGATCCTACCAGCATGGCATCCCAGACCGGAATGTAGTTCCACAGTTGAACTGAGCTCTGCAGCCCCTCAGGAAGAAGCAAAGATGGCTCATGGAGGCAGGTATTTGAGTGAAAGGAGGGGGAGGTGATGAGAGGTAAGGAAGAAATCAAACGAAGAGTAAAAAAAGGAACACCAGCAGCCAACAGATGGCACTCCGAGAGCTAGCCAGTGCAGGCAGGTGGAATCTAAGCAGCCGGTGCTTCCTGGACAAGAGAATGTGGCCACGGGAAGCAGAGGAGGCCGAGTGGGGGTGAAGAAAGGTGGGGGGTGGGAAAGCATATATCACTGTTTACGAGTTGTTCTGTCTCCTGCTGGAAGCTCCGTGAAGCTGCTTTCTTGTACCCCGTATTTGCTGATCTCTCATAGGAGTCAAAGATGGTGTATCCGTGTTGCATTCACTGATAGGGGACCTCTGCATGAATCTCTCCTTGCTCTCTCTTCTCTGTCAATTTTCTCACTCCATTTGGTGGTTGGCTGAGTTCTTTATCTCTTCATTTGATGTTTTAGGGTTTCAGGATTGCTGTTTTCTCTGTTTGACTTAGTTTTTCGGATCTTTGCTGTGGAGGGAGCACTTGGTGCTTCTGCCTATAGTGCCCTTTTGTCAGAAGTCTCTGAATAAGAGTTTTGCAGGATGTATTATTCTTAACTGACAATTTTTTCCTTTCAAGGTTTTATATATGTCATCCCATTGCCTTCTTGCTGTATGGTTTCTGCCGAACAATCTGAGCTTAGTCTTGTTGTTTCTCCTCTGTATGTGACTTTTTTGACTTTTTGTTTTTCTTGAGCTTCTCTCAGAATTCTTTGTCTTTGGTTTTGGCTAGTGTGATTATGATATGCATTGGTGATTTTCTTTTGGAGTCTATCCTATATAGAGTTCTTTGAGCTTCATTGATGGTCAGCTTTTTATCTTTCATATTGGGAAAATTTTCTGTCAGTGGTTCTTCAATGATCCTGTCTGTGTTTTCTGTTTTCTCCCCCTTTTCTGGAACTCCTATCACTTGCAAATTTTTCTTTTGATTTTATCCCACATAATTCTCTGTGTCTTTTCATTTTTCTTTGTCTTGTGTTTTATTTTGGACGTCTACTGAAACCGTCTTGTCTTGTTTTTGTAAATGTTTTATATTGCCTACTGTCTTTGGGGCATTCAGTAGTTATTTTCTTCGTTTATTGATTGTAGATTTGTTTGTTTCTTCCTGATTTTTTGTTTTATTTGGCTGTGTCTGAGTAGATGGGCTGTATGTTCTTTGTTGTTTGTTTTTCAGTTGCTCAGATATGTTACAGCAGGGCAGGTCTAGCTGAAGAGGAGTTGCTGTATGGGTTGTTTGTGGCATTTTCTATGGCTACCAAGGCAGGCTGGTAATCAGTGCAGGGCATGTGCCCGTAGGCCGTGCCTGGGCTGCTTCATGGTGTGATATTCAGTGCACAGTGCAGGTAGGCAGGATGGAGGGGGGGAGATGGTGATGTTTGGAGCTATGATGGGTGTTGGAGGGAGCAGAGAGAGGAGAGAACAGGAGCCAAAAACATACAAACAAAAAAGAGTGCTAGGGGAGCTTGCTGTTGGAGTGGAGAGATGAGAGATTATGAAATGCAGGGAAAAAAAGGAGAAGAAGAGAAAAAAGAAAAGAAAAAAATGATTAAATAAAAATTAGAGAGAAAAAAAAGAAAAGAAAAGCTTCCCAGAATCCCACTGGTGCAGCTGCGATGTCTGGGGAAGTTGCTTACAAGGCCGTGAAGTACAGCCTGGTTAGAAGCGGTAGAGGTGCCACTCAGCACCAGGTATTCAGTGGACAAGAAAAGAAGGAAAGTATAGAGAGATGAGAAAGTGAGTAATAAGAAAGACAAAAAAAGGAAAAAGAGGGAAAATAAAACAAAACAAAAAAAAGAAGTACAAGAAACACCCCCCCCCCAAAAAAAAAAAAAAACAAGAAAAAAGAATTGCCCTCATTGATCCCTCTGTGCATGTGTACAAACTGAGGGGGTAGGTCCCAAGCTACGCAGTACTGCCAGGCTAGAAAAGGCTCCCAATTTGAGAAAAGAAAAAGAATACAGACAATTCAAAACAATCCAAAAAATAAAAAAGGCCCGGGATCCCACCGGCTTGACAGCACAGGCTGGGAAGCAATTTCACATTTCAGCTGTATTTCATAGCCTTTCAGGAATAAGCAAAGATGGCGCACGTAGTCAGGTGTTTGAGAGAAAGGAGAGGGAGGTGGTGAGAGGTAAGGAAGAAATCTAAAGAAGCAGAAAAAAGCAACACCAGCAGCCAACAAATGACACTTAGGGAGCCAGCCAGTGCAGGCGGGCAGAATCCAAGCAACACTGGGGTGAAGCTGGTTCTTCCCAGCAAAGCCACTTGGTGGCAGGAAGCACAGGAGGCCCAATGAGGGTGAAGAAGGGTGAGGGGTGGGAAAGCACTTATCACTGGTTACTGGTTGTTCTGTCTCCTGTTGGAAGCTCTATGAAGCTGCTTTCTGGTACCCCCTGTTCATTGATCTCTGATAGGAGTCCAAGATGGCAGATTCATGCTGCATTAGCTGATAGGGGACCTCTACATGTATCTGTCCTCGCTCTCTGTTCTTTGTCAGTTTCTTATTCCATTTGGTGCTTGACTGAGTTCTTTATCTCTTCATTTGATGGTTAGGGTTTCAGGACTGCCATTTTCTCTGTTTGGCTTAGTTTTTCAGATATTTGCTGTGGAGGGATGGTGTCGTGCTTCTGCCTATAGCACCATGTTGCCCAGAAGTCAGCAGCCAAAATCTTAATCACTGCACCACGAGGGTGCCTTAACATAAAGAAAACAAAAATCTTCACAACTGGAACAACAAGCAACCTCATGATAAATGGAGAAAAGATTGAAGTTGTCAAGGATTTCATTTTACTTGGATCCACAATCCACACCCATGGAAGCAGCAGTCAAGAAATCAAAGGATGCATTACATTGGGCAAATTGGTTGCAAGAGACTTCTTTAAAGTGTTGGAAAGCAAAGATGTCAACTTGAAGACTCAGGTACCACTGACCCAAGCCTTGGTGTTTTCAATCGCCTCATATGCATGCAAAAGCTGGACAATGAATAAAGGACACTGAAGAAGAATTGATGCCTTTGAATTATGGAGTTGGTGAAGAATATTGAGTATACCATGGACTGCTAAAAGAACAAACACATCTGTCTTGGAAGAAGTACAGCCAGAATGCTCCTTACAAACAAAATGGCAAGACTTTGTCTCACTACTTGGGACATGTTATTAGGAGGGACCACTTCCTGCTATAACAGAAATACCACAAGAAGATGACTTTAATAAAGAGGAATTTATTCTCTCAAAGTCTAGGAGGCTAGAAGTCCGAATTTACAGTGTCTGCTTCAGGGGAATGCTTTCTCTCTGTCAGCTCTGGAGGAAAGTCCTTGTTATCAATCTTACCCCGGTCGAGGAGCTTCTCAGCACACGGATCTCAAGTCTAAAGGCACACTTTTCTCCTGGCTCTTGTTTCTAGGTAGTATTATGTCCCCATGCCTCTCTGCTCAGTTATCTCTTTTATATCGCAAAAAGATTGACTTAAGACACAACCTAATCTTGTAAATTGAGTCTTGCCTAATTAATATAACTTCTGCTAATCCAATCTCATTAACATCATGGAGGTAGGATTTACAACACATAGGAAAATCACATCAGATGACAAAATCCTGGACAAACATGCAATACTGGGAATCATGGACACATATTTTTGGTGGACACAATTCAATCCATAACACTTGGTAGAGAGTCATTGAAAAAGAGAAGCTCTTCAATGAGATGGATGGAAACAGTGGCTGCAACATTGGGCTCAAAGATAGCAATGATAATGAGGATGGCACAGGACTGGGCA
The DNA here is from genome assembly GCA_030035585.1 of Dugong dugon. Taxonomy (NCBI): domain Eukaryota; kingdom Metazoa; phylum Chordata; class Mammalia; order Sirenia; family Dugongidae; genus Dugong; species Dugong dugon. The sequence continues at coordinate 46,224,144 of CM057480.1, read as the reverse complement.
GTGTTTTGTTTTTGTTGTACATATGGTCACTATGAGTCAGAACCGACTCCACGACAGCTAATAACAACCAACATAATTACAGGTAAACAGCGTTTTTAAAAAAATTTTTCTCTTATTGAAGGATATTAGGTAGTTTCCAAATACCCACAGTTCAATTGTATTCTTTTATTTATTTTTATTTTCACAATTATTATGTTATAGGTGCTAATATTTAAAAGTTCAAGAGCAGAATTTTATTTCTAATTTGAATCCTAAAGTCTCTGTTTTATAATATGTGAGTGTGCTTATATATGGCTTAATACACAATGTCCCAAATCAGGCAGAAAAGGAAAGGAATTTAAACTTTGAGTAGAAGATAACCATGTTGGGTGATATCCATGTTTGGAGTTAGAGTCCTATAAAATTAGAAAAGTTTAGTAAACACCTCAAGTTTTTCATTAAATCTCTAGTTCATACTTTACGACCACAGAATCTACCTAAGGACTAAGGGGCTCTTCTAAAATCAAGGGAAAAACTGAAATAAACCCGTTCTGACAGGGACTGAAACTAAATCTTCACAATTTCCGGTGAACTGTAGATAATATGACTGCCTTCATAAATAAAAGGCAACATTTTTCAGATAAAAGTAACAGTATGCAGAGCTTCTACACTGTATCATATAAACTCTACAATACATATAAAAGTCACTAGACATATGAAGACTAGAAATATGTGACATATAGTTAAGAAGATAATCTATCATGTAAAAAACCAAATTCATGACCACCAAGTCAATTCCGACCTATGGCGACCCCATGTGTTACAGAGTATAATTAAACTCTATAGGGTTTTCCTGACTATAATCTTTAAGGAAGGAGATCGCCGGGTCTTTTTTACCTAATGTCACAAGATGAGTTCGAACCACCAACCTTTAGGTTAGTAGCCAATTACAAACTGCTTGCACGCTTAAACACAGAGAAAATAAAAGAAAAATGAAATAAAATGAAAACTTAACTTCTGTTTTGGGCTACTTGGACTTGGTTTTCTGCCATATATAGTTATATCAATAAAGTCTGTAATGTACACAAAAAATAGAAATTTCTTGAAAGGTACAAATAATAAGAATTGACAAAAAGAAGCTCTAAGAGTTTTAATTTTAATTAAAAGTCATCCTCCCAAGAAAAGACTACTCCAGGTGAATTCCACGAAACACTTCAGAGGGAATTATATCAACTTTTGTCATAGTTTTTAATTACTCTTGAGTCAGCTCCAACTCATAGCGACCTTACGTACGACAGAATACATTGCCCAGTCCTGAGCCCTGGTGGTGTAGCAATTAAGAGCTATGGCTGCTAATTAAAGGTCTGCACTTCAAACCTACCAGCCACTCCTTGGAAACCATATGGAGCAGTTCCATTCTGTCCTATAGGGTCCCTATGATTTGGAATCGACTTGAAGGCAACAGGTTTTGGTGCCATGTTTATGATCATCAATATGTTTGAGTTCATAATATCAGCTTTACACAGAGGCTTCAGAAGATAAATAAGATATTCTTTATAAAGTAAAAGGAATGTTTTGCCAACTCAGTTTAGGAGACGAGCATTATGCTGATTCCAAAACCAGACAAATGCATTAAATGAAAAGAAAACTACAGATCAGTATCGTTCATGTAGATAGACTAAAAATCCTAAATATACATTATCAAAACAACTCCAGCATAAAATGTTACAACCATTTTGGAAAATGATATGGCGCTTCCTCAGAAAGCTAGAAATAGACATACCATTCGATCCAGCAATTCCACTCCTAGGAATAGATCTTAGAGAAATAAGAGTCATCACTCAAATAGACATATGCACACCTATGTTCATGGCAGCATTGTTCACAATAGCAAAACGATGGAAACAACTAGATAACCATCAACAGATGAATGGATGAACAAACTATGGTACATACACACAATGGAGTACTATGCAATGAGAAAAAACAACAATGAATCTGTGAAGCATCTCATAACATGGATGAAACTGGAGGACATTATGCTGAGTGAAATAAGTCAATCACAAAAGGACAAATATTGTATAAGACCTCTATTACAAAAACCCATGAAAAAGTTCACACCCAAAATGTAACAATCTTTGTTGGTTACCAGGGATGGGAGGGGTGGCAGGGAAATACTAAATAGGCAATAGATAGGTGGTATCTAGGGTTAAGGGAGAGACAGTACACAATACAGGGGAAACTAGCACAACTTGTACAAGGAAAGGTCATGAAAGCTCCATAGACACAACCAAACTCCCTGAGGGACTGAATTTCTGAGCAGAGGGCTATGGGGAACATGGTCTCAGGGAACATCTAGCTCAATTGGCATGACACAGCTTATAAAGACAATGCTCTACATTCTACCTTGGTGAGTAGTGTCTGGGGTCTTAAAAGCCTGATAGTGGCCATCTAAGATACTCCACTGGTCTCATCCCTTTGGGAGCAAGGGAGAATGAAGAGAACAGGGTACAAGGAAAAGATTAGTCCGAAGGACTAATTGTTCACAGCTACCAAGACCTCCACCAGACTGAGTCCAATACAGCTAGATGGTGCCCGGCTACCACCACTGACTGCTCTGACCAGGATCACAACAGAGGGTTCTGGACAGAGCTGGAGAAGGATGTAGAACATAAGTCTAACTCAGAAAAAAAAAAAAAGACCAGATTTACTGGCCTAAAGGAGACTGGAGAAACCCCGAGAGTATGGCCCCCAGACACCCTTTTAGTTCAGTGGTGAAGTTATCTCTGAGGTTCACCTTTCAGCCTGGGAGTGGACAGCCCCATAAAACCAAATGAGACTAACAAGGTACAGTAGTCCAGTGAAAGCGGCCAGAAGACAGAAGGGGACAAGGAAGCTGGTGTTAGGGAACACAAAGTTGAGTAAGGATATTGCTGATGTGTTGTGAGATTGCTAAGCATTGTCATAGGGCAACACTTGTAGTAACTGTTAAATGAGAAAGTATTTTGTTCTGTAAGCCTGCATCTTAAGTGAGAATAACAGCACAATTGGAAGAGCGTAGTCAATGTCACTGAACTGTGCATGTAGAAATTTTTGAAATGGTGTATCTTTGGCTATGTGTATTTTCACCAAAACAAAAAGGTTGAGAAGTTAGAGGGTTGACATGTTGTGGGGTTGTTAACCAATGTCATAAAACAACATGTGTACTACTGTTTCATGAGAAACTATTTGTTCTGTAAGCCTTCACCTTAAGTACAATAAAAAATTTTTAAAAAAACCTCCAGCATAGTATATAAAGGATCTACATCAAGAATATGAATATCTGCTATCACCAGTTCTATTCAACAGTTTGAATGAGAAAATGTTAAACATTTTAGCAAATAGCACTAGCAATTTAGATAGTAGAAAACAGAACATTTCAACTCTACATATCATATTATACATAATACTTAATTCAAAATTATTCATATTTCTAAGTAGAAAAGCTAAAACTATGATGTTTCTAGAAGAAATATTAAAACACTCTTTGAAAACATGGAGTATGCAAAGATTTCATAGGCAAGACAGAATGACCACAGAATCTAAAAACGTCAATATTTTGAACTTCATAGAAGTTAAAAATGTACAGTTCTTTAAAATATACCATTAAGGTAATTAAAATTAGACCACAGACTGGGAGAAAATATTTGTACTGCATATGTCTGGCAAAGCACTTGTATCTTATTTTATTTAAATTTTACCTCAATAAAGTTGATTTAATTACATACATACATCTATATACACACACAAGTGTACCTTAGCGAATGTATAAAGTAGTGTTTGTGCAAACTCATATATAAAAATAATCTCAGCTCTTGTATTCCTATTCCTCCTGTTACCTAAAACTTAGTTACCTGAAAAATAAATGAACAGCTAAATGTGTACTATCTTTTTTAAGTCAGTCCTTTTCGAAAACTAAATTTTTATTCCAGTAATGTTCTCTTAACTTAAAATAGTTTTTATTAAAAATTGACTTAAGAACTTGTTTAAACTAAAAACCTAGGCCACATTTAGCTATACACTTACTGGCATATTTGATTAAAATAATATTATTGTCTTATAGTCATATTACTTCAAACAGGGTCGTATCTTTAGACATAGTAATTCCATATCTGGAACCCTACCTAGTAGAAGTATGCAAATGCACATAAATTTGAAATGGAAAACAAAACAATATTTCTATCCGTAAGGAAATGCTTCAATAAACTATGCAGATTTGTTCTACTAATATTATATTTTTTAAAAAAACCCTTGCCGTCGAGTTGATTCCGACCCACAGCGACCCTATATGACAGAGTAGAATTGCCCCATAGGGTTTTTAAGGAGCAGCTGGTGGATTTGAACTGCTCACCCCTTGGTTAGCAGCCAAATGCTTAACCACTGTGCCACCACGGCTACCATAATAGTATATAGCTGTCTAAATAAAAAGCTTCGTTATATATATTCTGACATCAACCAATGGCCTTCTGTAAATAGTGAGAAAAAGTAAGATTCAATGTGTGTGTGTATGAGAGAGAATAGAAAATGGTATAGAACTGTACTGTATAATACTGGAACCACATGTGGTTTCTCAGCACTTAAGTGAACACCTTCAATAGAGTTAGCATCAAATTTAGCCATCCCTTCACTTTAGAAGATGTCATATATCATTCTCTGTCTCTTGTATATATGTTCTATCTCCAAAATATGATATAAATAAACTATTTCATAAATAATTTTATAATTATTTCAAGTTGAAATGATATTTTAGATTCATTAAATTAAATAATATAATTTAAGTAAAAAAAATAAATAGAATCTCAGTAACCTATGGAAAATTGTCAAGGAAGCTAGAAAAAATAGAATCAGAATCCTTGAAGGATACAATGACTGAAAATTTTGTAAATTTGTTCAGAAACAGTAAACTGGATAAATGTAAGAAAAGCCATAGTAGGTGTATTATTCATCAAAACTTCACCTCTTGAAAAATACTAAATCTACTTGTACAGTTGACCAGAGGAAGATATGCACAATTAGTTATATTTCACTATTATAATTCTTAGGATACAAATTTCAATGGGTCATCATTGCACCCCGTGAATATTCTAGTGAAGTGGGTATGTTCCCTAAGGAATAGCAGCAATATAAAGAAATCTTGGAGTGAATATTTTTGTTAATTTAGAGGATGGTGTAAACTATAGAACTGTAAAACAGATTGTAAAGTTATGTGTTTTTTGTGTGTAATAATGTTGTGATTCTTTGTATATAATGGAAGTGCTGATGCTTTTTTATAACATAACTCCAAAGTTGTTTCGCTTTTATAAATCTAGTGATAAATTTGGGCTTAGGTATAATAGAACAATGTGGTGTATGTAACTTTCATTCTTAACACATTGTCTTTAAAAATCATTTTGCTAGTGATTTTTTTGGTATAATTTAATATTCAATGTAATATGGTTACTACAGTGTTAGTGCTTTAAAAATAATACTATATTCTTGTTTTATATCTCACTCAGAAAAAAAAATAGAGGATTTACTAGTGCAATGATAAAAGCACAAATATCAATATGAGATTGTAGTTTGAAAAGTAAAACGAAATGCTCAATTTAACTAAAATCATTCCCAGCATCAGAGTTGTGATTAGATATGATAAACAAATACATTGTACATGACCAAGCAGCCAAAAGAAGTAACACTGATGAACATTCAATGTACCAACATTAATTTTGACTCCCACAGCAATATGAGCACTCACCTTCAGGATGATTCACAATACGAAGCACAACATGAATAAAAAGGATAATGCATCCAGTTGAAAAACTAACGGGATCTCAGAAACCATTCAAATTTCTCCCCTCAAGGAGAGTTAGGTGGTAACAGGACAGGAACTAAAATTTCCAATAGCAGAATGGCAAAAATACACCAATGTAAAGGCGAATAGAAATGAAATGGAAACCCTGGTAGCATAGTGGTTAAGAGTTTAGCTGCTAACCAAAATGTAGGCAATTGGAATACACCAGGAGCTCCTTGGAAACCATATGGGACTGTTCTACTCTGTCCTATAGGGTCGCTATGAGTCGGAATCAACTCGACAGCAGCAGGTAGGGATTGTTGAGGGTTAATTCAGAGAAACCAAACCCAGAGTTAAATTTTAATGAGTAGGAGGAAATTAAAATGTTCATTATCTGAAAACAGTTGAAATAAAAACAAACCAGATGAGAAACAAAAATGGAGGTCAAAGTTTCATTACTGCTTAGGAAGAAGAAAACCAGAATATTACTTGCATGCTTTGCACTCTAAACACATCAATATGCCAGATAAACTACAAAATCAGAGTTTCAAAAATATCATGGCACTGAAGTTGCAAAAAAGCCTTAAATTAACTAAGTATAGAAAGAGAAAACCTGTGTCTTGGAAAAGATAACTGTGACTTCTTTGATCTTATTCAGAGTGCTGTTAAGAAGAAAAATCCAACACAAACAGGGATTTAAAAAAAAATTATCTAAAATTATAATGAATTACTAGTATTTGTGTGGGTGGTTAGAATGCTGGATTAGAATCCTGAGGATCTCCTGCCAAAGAAGTGTCTATCTACTTGCATATGATGCGATTGGAAATGCCATGGCTTAGGTCAGGCACACCTTAGTCTTCAAGATGACATCTATGCTTTTCGATACTTTAAAGAGGGATTTTGCAAGTGCAATGCGTCTTTTGATTTCTTGACTGCTGCTTCCATGGGTGTTGATTGTGGATCCAAGTAAAATGAAATCCTTGACAACTTCAATCTTTTCTCTGTTTATCATGATGTTGCTCATTGGTCCAGTTGTGAGGATTTTTGTTTTCTTCATGTTGAGGTGTAATCCATACTGAAGGCTGTGGTCTTTGATCTTCACCAGTAAGTGCTTCAAGTCCTCTTCACTTTCAGCAAGCAAGGTTGTGTCATCTGCGTATCGCAGGATGCTAATGAGTCTTCTTCCAATCCTGATGCTGAGTTCTTCTTCACATAGTCCAACTTCTCAGATTATTTGTTCAGCATACAGATTGAATAGATATGGTGAAAGGATGCAACCCTTAAGCACATCTTTCCTGACTTTAAACCACACAGTATCCCCTTGTTGTGTTCGAACAACCGCCTCTTGGTCTGTGTGCAGGTTCCTCATGAGCACAATTAAGTGTTCTGGAATTCCTATTCTTTGCAATGTTATCCATAATTTGTTATGATCCACACAATCGAATGCCTTTGCATAGGCAGCAAAACACAAGTAAACATCTTTCTGGTATTCTCTGCTTTCAGCCAGTATCCATCTGACATCAGCAATGATATCCCTGGTTCCACCTCTTCTTCTGAATCTGGCCTGAATTTCTGGCAGTTCCTTGTCGACATACTGTTGCAGCCGCTTTTGAATGATGTTCAGCAAAATTGTATTTTCTTGTGATATTAATGATATTGTTTGATAATTTCCACATTCGGTTAGATCACCTTTCTTGGGAATAGGCATAAATATGGACCTCTTCCAGCCAGTGGGCCAGGTAACTGTCTTCCAAGTTTCTTGACATAAATGAGTGAACACTTCGAGCTCTGCATCTGTTTGTTGAAACATCTTAATTGATATTCTGTCAATTCCTGAAGCATTGTTTTTTGCCAAAGACTTCAGTTCAGCTAGAACTTCTTCCTTCAGTACCATCGGTTCCTGATCATATGCTACCTCTTGAAATGGTTGAACATCAACCAATTCTTTTAGGTATAATAACTCTGTGAATATCTGTGTATAGTGTGAGTGAATACATTGTTGGAACCTATCACTTCCGAAAGTTGTACCCTTCATGAGGCACAGGAAAAACCTATCTATAAAAAGTCAAAAAAGTGACAACTACAACAAAAGACGAGGAAAGTATCTTACACTTCAGATATTGGTTTGGATGTCTGTGGTATTTTTTTTTTTAGGAGTTCAACAGTGTATGCAGAGAGAAGACATTTCTTACGGTCCACTGTGAGGTAGATCATAACAATAGTTATTAATTTTGTTGAGCTGCACTTGTAAGAACGAGTCTCACTGAGTAACATGGTGTGATAAAATATTTTGGATAGAAATTTAGGAAAATTGGCTCTGAATAAAATTTTGTCTGAAAATAGTTTTAAGATTTTGGTCAAATCTTTTCACCTTTCTTGGTATACATGTCTGCATCTATAAAATTAGAATATTAAACTAAGTTATTCCAAAACAAAATTAGAAGATCAGACTAAATTATTCAGATACACTTCCTGAATCTCAAATACCATGGTTATAAAGGACTATAACTTCTAATCGTATCATTTGGGGCAATGTTTCAATATGGTGGCATTATAAGAGCACAGTTCTTTTCAATGATGACTGTAACTAATACCTTTAGCCAGACGTTATAGTTGGAAATGACTCTGAGACTCATTCACTAACATGCACATAGACAATTTCTAGCTTATAGAGTTTGTCTTACTCTAGTTTCCCAAAGCTAATGATAATTGGTCAGATGTTCTGGAGTTTGCCATTAACAACAGTAGCTATTTTTTCAACCTGCTGTTGTATAAATTTGTGTGTACTTTATCTCAATAACCTAGTATGTTATGTAGTATGAATATTAAATGAGAAACAATTTAATAATTTGATTCTGTGTGGTAGTAAATCTAGGTTGCATCATAAATTTAAGACATATTTTCATTTTCAGATATATATATTTTTTATTTTCTAATTCAAATTTATCCATTCATTCATTTGCTCTTCATCCATTCACTTATTTACTTATCCATTCTATACATGTTCATTGGGTGATAGCTATATGCCAGGAAATATTCTGGCTACAATGGTACAGAAAAGAACAAAATGGAAAGAAAAAGAAACTATTTCTGGGGTTCATGTGATAATTAGAAAAGAAAGGCATTGCAAAATATATTAATATATACATGCATATCTATTTATCTATCTATCTATCTAATATCTCTGGAAAAAATAGAGCATGGAAGGAAGGGAGGTAAGGAGTGTGAGGTTTGCATTTTCAGCCTCCTTTGCAATCCCAATACAGATAGCAACGGTGTTTTTAAAGAGACGGAAAACTAATCACCAACTTTATTTGGAAAGAAAGAGGACCAGATAAGCAAAGTATTATTGAAGAAAAAGAATAAAGTAGGATGCCTCACAATACCTCATCTCAGAACCTGCTATGCTGCCACAGTAGTCAAAACAGCCTGGTACTTTGTACTAGACAGACAAATAGACCAATTGAACAGAATCAAGAACCCAGATGTAAATCCATCCACCTATGGTCAGCTGATTTTGACAAAGGACCAAAGTCCATTAAATGGGGGAAAAGACAGTCTTTTTAACAAATGGTGCTGGCAAAACTGGGTGTCCAACTATAAAAAAAAAGAAATAGGACTCATACCTCACACCATACAGAAAATCTAACTCCAAATGGATCGTAGACCTAAAGATAAAACCTAAAAATGATAAAGATCATGGAAGAAAGAATAATGACAATGTTAGAGCCCTAATACATGGCATAAATACAATACAAACCATAACTAAAGGCACAAACACCGAAGAGAAACTAGGTAAATGGGAATTCCTAGAAATTAAACACTTATGCTCATCAAGAGTTCACCAAAAGAGTAAAAAGAGAACCTACAGACTGGGGAAAAATTTTTGGCTATGACACATCTGACAAGGGTTAATCTCTAAAATCTATAGAATAGTTCAACACCTCAATTCCAAAAATACAAATAATCCAACTAAAAAATGGGCAAGGGATATGAACAGGCACTTCAACAAAGAAGACATTCAGGCAGCTAGCAGACACATGAGGAAATGCTCACGATCATTAGCCACTGGAGAAATGCAAATCAAAACTAAAGTGAGATACCATCTGTCATGGATTGAATTCTGTCCCCCAAAAATATATGTCAACTTGGCTGGGCCATGATTCCCAGTATTGTATGGTTGTCCTCCATTTTGTGATCTGATGTAATTTTCCTGTTTTGTAAATTCTAATCTCTGCTTATGGTTAGTAAGACAAGTTTAGTTTGTATCAAAGAAGATTAGGGTGGAATGTAACACCCTTACTCAGGTCACAGCCCTGGTCCAGTGTAATGGAAGTTTCCCTGGGATGTGGCCTGCATCACCTTTTATCTTACAAAAGATAAAAGGAGAGAGAAGCAAGCATAGAGGAGAGGAACATCATACCACCAAGAAAGAAGTGCCTAGAGCAGAGTGCATCCTTTGGGCTCAGAGTCATTGCTCTTAGAATCACCTACACCCGGGGAAGATAGATGACGAGGATCTTACCCAAGAGCCAAAAGAGATAAACCCTTCCCTTGGAGCTGGTGTCCTGAATTTAGACTTCTAGCCTCCTAAACTGTGAAATAATAAATTTATCTTTGTTAAAACTATCCACCTGTGGTATTCTTGTTATAGCAGCACTAGATAACTAAGACATCATCTCACCCCAACGTTACTGGTACCAATACAAAAAAAAAAAAACCCACAAAATAATAAATATTGATGAGTTTGTGGGAAGATTGGAACTCTTATGCACTGCTGGTGGGAATGTAAAATGGTACAACCATTATGGAAAATGATGTGGCACCACCTAAAAAAGCTAGAAATAGAAATATCATAAAATCTAGCAATCCCACTCCTAGGAATATATCTTAGAGAAATAAAAGCAGTCACATGAATAGACATATGCACACCCATGTTCATTGCAGAACTATTAACAATAGCAAAAAGAGGGAAATAACCTAGATGCCCATGAACAGATGGATGGATAAACAAATTATGGTACATACACACAATGGAATACTATGCAACAATAAATAACAATGATAAATCCTTGAAAAATCTTACAACTTGAATGAATCTGGAGGGCATTGTGCTGAGTGAAAAAAGTCAATCACAAAAGGACAAAAATTATATAAAACTACTATTATAAAAACCTAAGAAAAGACTTACACGTGGAAAAAAAGTTGATGATTACCAGGGAAGGAAATGGTGGGGAGAGAAAATCACTGATGAGGTAATAGACAAGTGTTATCTTTGGTGAAGGGAAAGCCAACACACAACATAGGGGAAGTCAGCACAACTTGACCAAGGCAATGTCATAGAGGCTTCCTAGACACATCTAAACACCTTGAGGGATCGAGTTGCTGGGGCTGAGGACAGAGGACATCTAGGTCAATTGGCATAACATAGTTCATAAAGAAAATGTTCTACATTCCACTTTGGCGAGTAGAGTCTGGGGTCTTAAAAGCCTGCAAGGGGCCATCTAAGAGACATCTATTGGTTGAATCATATTCAGAGCAAAGAAGAATGAATAAAACAAAAGACACAAGGAAAATATTAGTCCAAAGTACTAATGCACCACATGAACCACAGTCTCCACCAGCCTGAGCCTAGAAGAACTAGATGATGCCTGGCTACCACCAACGACCTTTGTAACAGGGATTACATTAGAGGGTCCTGGATACAGTGGAAGAAAAATGTGGAACAAAATTCAAATTCACAAAATAAGAGCAGACTTACTGGTCTGACAGAGACTGGAGGAACCCCCGAGACTATGGACTCTGGATATCCTCCTAACTCAGAACTGAAGCCACTCCTGAAGTCCACCTTTCAGCCAACTATAAACTATGGCCCTGAATACTCTGCTAACTCAGAACTGAAATCACTCCTGAAGCCCACTTTTCAGACAAAGATTAGACAGGCCCATAAAACAAACAATAACACAAGTGAGGAACATGCTTCTCAGTTCAATCAAGTATAGGGAACAAAATGGGCAACACCCACACAAAAGCAAGGACAAGAAGGCAGGAAGGGACAGGAAAAGTGTACAAATGGACCCAGAGAACCAGGAGTGTAAAAGGAAAGTGGCAGACTTCTGACATATTGCATGCATTGCAGCCAATGTCACAAAACAATTTGTGTTTAAATTTTTAATGAATCTTATTTTCACTGTAAACTTTCACCTAAAACAAAGCAAAATTAAAGAAAACTATATTTATGGAGTTTATGTAATAATTAGAAGAGAAAGGCACTACAGAAATACATATATATATATATATATACCAAAACCAAAACCAAAAATAAAGGTGTTGACCTCGAGTAGATTTCAACTCATGGAGACCCTATAGGACTGAGTAGAACTGTCCCATGGAGTTTCCAATGAGTGGCTAGTGGATCCCAGCTGTGAACTTTTTGGTTAGCAGCAGAGCTCTTAACCACTGTCACCAGGGCCCTATAGATATATATATATGTATGTATGTATGTGTGTGTGTGTGTATATATATGTATATATACACACACACACATATATGTATACATATATATATTATATATATACATATATATATATATACACCCACACACACACACATACATATATCTATCTGTCAATCTAGTGATCTATTGATATATCTATCTATATATCTGTCTATCTACTATCTTTGGATAAAAATAGAGCATGGAAGGGAGGGAGGTAGTGGTGTGAGGCTTGAATTTTTAGCCTCTTTTGCTCACATGGAAACTGGTGGCACAGTGGTTAAGAGCTATGGTTGCTAACCAAAGGGTCGGCAGTTTGAATTGACCAGGTGCTCCTTGGAAACCCTGTGGGACAGTTCTACTCTGTCTTATAGAGTTGCCTGAGTCAGAATCGACTGGACGGCAACGGGTTTGTTTTTTGGCACACCAGTATTAGTGAATATCCTCAAGGTAAAAGTACCATTTTACTCTTGACAACTCTCTACAGTCTTAGCCCTTTTAGTTCTACTTGCCTCAGTAGTTCTCCACTATTCTCAATTTATTTCTGCATTCCTACAGCTTTACTTCCTGTTCATGCCATGGTCAAGTTTTCTGCTCACTACCTCATCCTACCCTGATGCAGAAGTCCTAAGTTGCTTGATTATGAAGTTGCTCAAATTTTAAAACCTTTGCAAGAACTCTAAAATTAATATAAATCTCTAAAGAATACGGTTTTTAATAAAGAATAAATTCTTAAGCTTTATATGAAATCCCATTATCTAATTTTACAAATTCTATTAGCAAGCCATAATTTTCTACAGAAATTAATCTAAAGAAAAATTAGTGTATATTAATGCATATGGTCCAGTTTGTTAATGATGTGTAGACAATTATTTCAATAAGTGTTTTCCAATAACAAGCAGTATTTATCAGCACCATGAATAAGAAAATTTCACCTTGTACATTGGCTTTGGGGAAAACATGATTTCCCTTCTTTCTAATTTATATATATTTTCTTTTTTTAATTTTTTTTTATATTTTACTGTACTTCAGGTGAAGGCTTACAGAACAAATAATTTCTCATGAAACAGTAGTACACCTGTTGTTTTATGATATTGGTTAACAACCCCACAACATATTAACCCTCTCAATTCTCAACCTTTTTTTTTTTTTTTTTTTTTGGTGAAAATACACATAGGCAAAGACACACTGTTTCAAAAATTTCTACATAAACAGTTCAGTGACATTGACTGTGCTCTTCCAATTGTGCTGTTATTCTCACTTAAGATGAAGGCTTACAGAACAAAATAGTTTCTCATTTAACAGTTACAACAAATGTTGCCCTATGACAATGGTTAACAATCTCACAACACATCAACAATATCTTTACTCAACCTTGTGTTCCCTATCACCAGCTTCCTTGTACCCTTCTGCATTCTGGCCCTTGTCAACGGACTCCTGTACCTTGTTAGTCTCATTTCGTATTAAGGGGATGTCCACTCCCAGGCTGAACAGTGAAGCTTGGAGGTAAATTTACCACTGAGATGAAAGGGTGTCTGGGCGCCATACTCTCGAGGTTTCTCCAGTCTCTTTTAGGCCAGTAAATCTGGTCTTTTTTGTGTGAGTTAGAATTATGCTCTACATCCTTCTCCAGCTCTGTCCAGAACCCTCTCTTGTGATCCTGGTCAGAGCAGTCAGAGGTGGTAGCCGGGCACCATCTAGCTATACTGGACTCAGTCTGGTGGAGGCCTTGGTAGCTGTGGACAATTAGTCCTTTGGACTAATCTTCTCCTTGTATCCTGTTCTCTTCATTCTCCCTTGCTCCCGAAGGGATGAGACCAGTGGAGCATCTTAGATGGCCGCTCACAGGCTTTTAAGACCCCAGACACTACTCACCAAGGTAGAATGTAGAGCATTGTCTTTACAAACTGTGTCATGCCAATTAAGCTAGATGTTCCCCGAGACCATGGTCCCGACAGCCCTCCACCCAGCAATTCAGTCCCTCACGGAGTTTGGATGTGTCTATGGGGCTTCCATGACCTTTCCTTGTACAGGTTGTGCTAGTTTCTCCTGTACTGTGTACTGTCTCATCCTTCACCCAAGATACCACTTATCTATTGCCTATTTAGTATTTCCCCGCCACCTCTCCCATCTCTGGTAACCAACAAAGATTGTTACATTTTGTGTGTGAACTTTTTCATGGGCTTTTACAATAGAGGTCTCATACAATACTGGTCATTTTATGATCGACTTATTTAACTCAGCATAATGTTCTCCAGTTTCATCCAGGTTATGAGATGGTTCACAGATTCATTGTTGTTCTTTCTCTTTGCATAGTACTCCATTGTGTATATGTACCATAGTTTGTTTATCCATGCATCTGTCGATGGGCATCAAGGTTGTTTCCATCGTTTTGCTATTGTGAAGAATGCTGCCATGAACATAGGTGTGTGTATGTCTATTCGAATGACCACTCTTATTTCGCTAAGATATATTCCTAGGAGGGGGATTGCTGGATAGAATGGTATATCTATTTCTAGCTTTCTGAGGAAACGCCATATCATTTTCCAAAATGGTTGTATCATTTTGTATTCCCACCAACAGTGCGTAAGAGTTCCCATCTCCCCACAGCCCCTCCAACATTTGTTATTTCCAGTGTTTTTGATTCGGGCTAGTAATGCCAGGGTGAGATGGTATCTCATGTGGTTTTAATTTGCATTTCTCTAATGGCTAGTGATCGTGAACATTTCCTCATGTGTTTGTTGGCCATTTGAATGTCTTCTTTGGTGAAGTGTCTGTTCATTTCCTTTGCCCATTTTTTAATAGGATTACTTGTCTTTTTGTTGTAGAGGTGTTGGATTTTCTTGTAGATTATGGAGATTAGATTAGACCTTTGTCTGACTTGTACTGTCCAAAAATTTTTTCACAGTCTGTAGGTTCTCTTTTTACTCTTTTGGCGAAGTATTTTGAAGAGCATAGGTGTTTGATTTTTAGAAGATCCGAGTTATCTAGCTTATCTGTTGGGTTTTGTGCTTTGATGGTTATGGTTTGTATCCTATTAATGCCATGTATTAAGGCCTGTAGTGTTGGTCCAATATTTTCTTCTATGAACATTATAGTTTTAGGTTTTATATTAAGGCCTTTGATCCATTTTGAACTAGTTTTTGTGTATGGTATGAGGTATGGGTCCTGTTTCATTTTTTTGCAGATGGATATACAGTTTTGCCAGCACCATTTTTTAAAAAGACTGTCTTTTCCCCATTTGATGGACTTTGGGCCCTTGTGGAAGATCAGGTGACCGTAGGTGGATGGATTTACTCCTGGGTTCTCAATTGTGTTCCATTGGTCAATGTATCTGTTGTTGTACCAGTACCAGGCTGTTTTAACTACTGTAGCTTTATAGTAGGTTCTGAGGTCAGGTAGTGTGAGTCCTCCAACTTTATTCTTCTTCAGTAGTGCTTTACTTATTCGGGGCTTCTTCACTTTCCATATACTGTGAATGATTAGTTTTTCCATCTCTTTGAAGAATGTTGTTGGTATTTGGATCGGGATTGTGTTGTATTTGTAAATTGCTTTGGGTAGAATTGACATTTTCACAATGTTGGGCCTGCCTATCCATGAGCGTGGTATGTTTTTCCATTTATGTAGATCCCTTTGGGTTTCATGCAGTAGTGTTTTGTAGTTTTCTTTGTATAGGTCTTTTACATCCCTGGTCAGATTTATTCCTAAGTATTTTATTTTTTTAGGGGCTATTGAAAATGGTATTGTTTTCCTGATTTCCTTTTCATTGTTCTCCTTACTGGTGTATAGGAATCCAACTGATTTTTGAATGTTTATCTTGTATCCTGCTACTCTGCTGAATCTTTCTATTAATTCCAGTAGATTTCTCGTGGAGTCTTCAGGGTTTTTTTTTTTTTTTTTTTTCTATGTATAGTATCATATCATCTGCAAACAGGGACAGTTTAACTTCTTGATTACCAATTTGGATGCCCTTTATTTCTTTTTCTTGCCTTATTGCTCTAGCTAGAATTCCAGCAGAATGTTAAATAGGAGTGGTGATGAAGGGCATCCTTGTCTTGTTCCTGTTTTCAAGAAGAATGTTTTCAGCCTCTCTCTGTATGTGACTTCTTGTTTTTCACGAGCTGCTCTCAGGATTGTTTGTTTGTCTTTGGTTTTGGTGAATGTGAATATGATATGCCTTGGTGATTTTCTTTTGGGGGTCTCTTCTATATGGGGTTCGTTGAGCTTCTTGGATGGACAGCTTTTCATCTTTCATGATATTGGGGAAGTTTTCTGTCAGCAGTTCCTCAGTGATCCTCTCTGTGTTTTCTGTTTTCTCCCCATCTTCTGGAATGCCAATCACTCGTAAATTTTTGCTTTTAATTGTGTCCCACATAACTCTCAGGGTCTCTTCATTTTTCTTTGTTCTTTTTTCTGAGTTTTCCTGAAACAAGGTTTATCCAAGTGTTTGTCTTCAGTTCCACTGATCCTGTCTTCCACGGTTTGAAATCTACTTCTCAGCCCTTCTATGACATCATCCATTTCTGGAATCTTGTTGTTCATGTTTTGGATTTCTAATTGTTGTTTTTGTATAATTTCTAGTTGTGAATTATTTTGACATTTTGTTCCTTCATCATCTTCTTGAATTCTTCCAATTTTTGTCTGTGTTTTCCATGAATTTGTCTATTTTTTCCTCATGTTTGTCAGCTTTTTCCTTCAGTTGTTGGAAAATTCCAAGTATTAGAGAATTGAATTCCCTGTCAGGCAACTCTAGTGCATTTTCTTCCACAGGAGAGTCATCTGGTGTTTTATTTTGTATGCCTACTGGAACCATCCTGTCCTGTTTTTGTAAATGTTTTGATATTGTCTGCTGTTTAGGGGGCATTCAATAGTTATTTTTCTCATTTATTGATTGTAGATTTGTTTGTTTCATCCCTTTTATAAAAAAAAAAAAAATTTGACTATATCTGAGTAGGTGGACTATATGTTCTTTGATGTTTGTTCGTCAGTGCGCTCAATACTTTTCCCCTCTTCTCCAACTGGCAGGGGCAGTCACTCAGATATGATACAGCAGGGAAGGTCTAGCTGAAGAGGAGTCACTGGGACTGGTTGTTTGTGGCACTTATTACAGCCACCAGGGCGGGTCGGTAATCAGTGCATGGCAGGTTCCAGTAGGCCATGCTTGTACTGCTTGGTGGTGTGATGTCAAGTGCATGGTGCAGGTAGGCAGGATGCAGCGGGGAGATGGTTATGTGTGGAGCTAAGATGGATATGGGAGAGAGGATCTTTGCTGTGCAGGGACGGCCTGATGCTTCTGCCTAGAGCGCCATTTTGCCAGAACTCTCGTCTAATTTATATTTTTAAGAAACAAGTTAGTTAAGTTACCATTAAGACACATAAATTAACAAATCTTTTGGAAAGAATGGAATTGTGCAAAATTAGCACCTGAGTTCTAAGAGGTGGTTCGTATAATAGTTACAGTGCCATTACTGATAGCTTTGTCCCTTCTAACAGAACAGAGTGAGCTACTTATCCTTTTGTCCTTCAAGTGTTGGAAATGTAAAATGATGGAATCAGACTAGAAGGAAGAGGAGTGAACTATTTCTAAAATATTTGACATTTTCTCATTTCAATGAGTGTTTATTGATCATCTAGGATTTCTCAGTTGTGTTAGGTACTATAGGGGAGACAGGAATGGTCAGGCAGCTGGTATACAAAGGGTTCATAATTTGAAGATATGGGGAAAAATGGCATTTATCAACATCCTTTGTTTTAGATACTTTGGGACTTTTGGAAATATGCATCGCATTATCAGGAGAGAAAGCAAAACTAGAAAGACAGATTTGGTGGCCATATTGATAGAATTGATAGATGAAACTTCAGAAATTGAAGACATTGCCCAAATAAAAATGTAACACACAGAGAGAAAAAATATGAAAGTTGAAACTTAAGATATTTTGATATTAAAAGAGAAGAGGACACTATTTGTTAAGTAGTCCTCATTTTTCCAGATTATTTAGGAAGAATTAGTCAACAGATACTAAAATCATACAGTTTATGGTCTTTTAGTTGAAATTCAATTCAAGTATTGTTCAATAATTGTATCTTCAGATTATGTGTTAGCACTTGGTAGGGCAAATTTAGGGAGAATTAGCATCTATACAATATTAAGGTTATACTATCGTAATATATTACATTTCCATTGAGATGTACACACACAAACACACATATACCTATCTACCTTCTTATTAGGATAGTTCTAAAATTCATATTTTGTTCCATTGTGAATAAATTTTATTTCTATTTTATATTTTTGACTACTATTGTAGGAATATAAGACAGTAATTGTTTTATACATATTTGCATTCACTTTAATTAACTCATTATTCCTAATTATTTTTGTTGATTCTTTCAGATTTACTAAGCAAGTAGTTATGTCACCTACAGATGGTCCTAGTTTGGTCTCCTTTCCATTTATCATTTAAAACTCTTATTTCTGTTGCATGTCATACCGTATGATACAGAACATCAAAATCATGTGATACAGGGACAGATATTTTTCGTTTCTTCTGATGTTAGTGGGAATGCTTTTATTATTTTACCATTAAATGAATGTTTCCTTAGGACTTATTTCTTTAGGGCTGATATATGTATAGATATAGATATACATACCTCATTTTATTTATTCATTTATCTGTCGATGGACACTTCAGCTTTTCCCACACTTTGGCAACATGAAAAGTGCTACAATGAAAATTGGTGTACAGGTTTATGTTTGTGTTCCTACCATCACTTCCTCTGTGCATATATAGTAGGATTAGAATTTGTGGGTCATATGATAGCTGTATGTTCAACTTTTGAGGACACACCAAACTGTTTTCCATAGTAGGTGTACCTTTTACTTTCCCACCAGCAATGAGTAAGGGTTGAAGTTTCTACACAACCTCTCCAACACCTATCATTTTCTCTTTTTATGATCACTGCTGTTCTAATAGGAGTGAGATGTTATCTCATTGTAGTTTTGACTTGCATCTCCTTAATGGCTAAAGAAACCCTGGTAGCACAGTGGCAAAAGTGATCAACTGCTAACCAGAAGGTTGACGGTTCAAAACCACCAGTGGCTCCACTGGAGAAAGATGTGGCAGTCTGCTTCTGTAGAAATTTACACCCTTGGAAACCTGATGGGGTCACTATGAGTGGAATCGACTCAAAAGTAGTGGGTTTGGTGTTTGGAATTGGCTAATGACATTGAGCATCTCTCTTTTCATCTGCTCGTTCGCCATTTGAATATCCTCTTTGGTGAAATGTCTGTTCAAGTCCTTTACCAGTTTTCTCATTGAGTTCTTTGTCTTTTTGATATTAAGTTGTAGAAGTGTTTTCTTTTTATCTTTCGGATTTTAGACTCTTATTTGATATATGGTTGCCAAAAATATTCTCCCAATGGATAAGTTGTCTCTTCAATTTTTTTTTTTTTTTTTGGTGAGATCACCTTCTTTATTATTGTTGTAGTTTAAATGAAGTTTACATTTCAAGTTAGTCTCCCATACAAAATTTTATACATACATTGCTATGTGACCCTAATTGCTCACCCATCTGTGACAGCACACTCCTCCTTTCCACCCCTGATTCCCTATGTCCATTCAACCAGCTCCTAACCATCTCTGCCTTCCCATATCACCTCCAGACAGAAGCTGCCCCTTTGGTCTCCTGTATCTACTTGAGCTAAGAGGCTCACTGCTCATGTGTATCACTTTATGTCCCACAGTCCAGTCCAATCCCGGTCCGAAGAGTTGACCTTGGAAATTGTTTTAGTTCTGGGCTGATAGAGAATCCAGGGGCCTTGCTTTCTGTGGTTTCTCCAGTCTCAGTCAGACCATTAAGCCTGGTCTTCTTACTAGAATTTGAGTTCTGCACCCCATCTTTCTGATGCTTCTTCACGGGATCCCCGTTGTGTTCCCTGTCAGGGACGTCATTGGTGGTAGCCAGGCACCATTTAGCTCTTCTGGTCTCAGGCTGATGAAGTCTCTGCTCTATGTGGCCATTTCTGTCTCTTGGGCTAATACTTTCCTGTGTCTTTGGTGTTCTTCATTCTCCTTTACTCCAGGTGGTTGGGACCAATTCATGCATCTTAGATGGCCACTTGCAAGCTTTTAAGACCCCAGATGCCACTCACCAAAGTAGGATGCAGAACATTTTCTTAATAAGCTTTGTTATGCCAATTGACCTAGTTGTCCCCTGAAAGTGTGGTCCCCAGACCCCTACCCTTGCTCCTCTGTCTCTCAAAGTGTTTGATTGTATTCAGGAAACTTCTCAACCCTTGGTTTAGTCCAGCTGCGCTGACTTCCCTGTAGTGTGTGCTGTCTTTCCCCTAACCTAAGATGATTCTTAGCTACTATCTAGTTAGTAAATAACCCTCACCCTCTCTCCCCACCCTCGTAACCATCAGAGAATTATTTCTTCTGTGTTTAAACCTTTTCTTGAGTTCTTATAATAGTGGTCTTATCCAGTATTTGTCCCTCTGTGACTGACGAAATTCACTCTGCATAATAAGTTCCAGCTTTGTCCATGTTATACGAAGTTTCATGGATTCATCCTTGTTCTTTATTGTTGCATAGTATTCCATTGTGTGGCTATACCGTAATTTGTTTATCCATTAGTCCGTTGATCGACATCTAGATTGATTCCATCTTTTTGCTACTGTGAACAGTGCTTCAATGAACATGGGTGTGCATATATCTATTTTTATGACGGCTCTTATTTCCCTAGGATATATTCCAAAGAGCAGGATTGCTGGATCGTATGGTACTTCTATTTCTAGATTTTTAAGGAAGCACCAAATCAATTACCAAAGTGGTTGTACCATTTCACCTTCCCACCAACAGTATATAAGTATTCCAGTCTCTCTACAGCCTCTCCAGCATTCAATATTTTGTGTTTTTTGGATTAGTGCTAGTCTTGTTGGGGTGAGATGATATCTCATTGTAGTTTTGATCTGCATTTCTCTAATGGCTAATAATCGTGAGCCTTTCCTCATGTATCTGTTAACTGCCTGAACATCTTTGGTGAAGTGTCTGTTCATATCCTTTGCCCATTTTTTAATTCGTTTATTTGTCTTTTTGCTGTTGAGGTTTTGCAGTGTCTTGTAAATTTTAGAGCTTAGATGCTGATCGGATTTGTCGTAGCCAGAATTTTTTTCCCAGTCTGTAGGTTGTCTTTTGACTTTTATGGTGAAGTCTTTTGATGAGCATAAGTGTTTGATTTTTAGGACCTCCCAGTTGTCTAGTCTCTCTTCTGGTGCTTGTGCATTGTTACTTATGGTTCGTATTGTGTTGATGCCATGTATTAGGGCTCCTATCATTGTCCCTATTTTTTCTTCCATGATCTTTATCGTTTTTGATTTTATATTTAAGTCTTTGATCCAGTTTGAGTTAGTTTTTGTGTATGGTGTGAAGTATGGGTCTTGTTTCAGTTTTTTGCAGATGGATATCAAGTTATGCGAGCACATGTTAAAGAGACTGTCTTTTCTCCAATTAACAGACTTTGGGCCTTTGTCAAATATCAGGTGCTCGTAGCTGGATTTTCAGCTCTGTTCCATTGGTCTAGTATCTGTTGTTGTAGTAATACCAGGCTGCATTGAATACCGTGGTGGTATGATAGGTTCTAAAATCAGGTAGTATGAGGCCTCCCACTTTGTTCTGCTTCTTGAATAATGCTTTATTTGTTTGGGGCCTCTTCCCTTTCCATATGAAGTTGGTGATTTGTTTCTCCATCTCAAAAAAATGCCAGTGGAATTTGGACCGGGATTGCATTGCACATGTAGATCGCTTTGGGTAGAATTAACATTTTCACAGTGTTGAGTCTACCTATCCATGAGCAAGGTATGTTTTTCCACTTATTCAGGTCTCTTTTAGTTTCATGAAGTAGTGCCTTGTAGTTTTTTCTTATAGATCTTTTACATCTCGTTAGCTTTATTCCTAAGTATTTTATCTTCTCGGAGTGATTGTAAATGGTATTGATTTGATAATTTCCACTTCAAGGTTCTCTTTATTGGTGTAAAGGAATCCTGTATCCTGAAACTTTGCTGAAATCTTCTATTAGTTCCAGTAGTTTTCTTGTGGATTCTTTGGGGTTATCTGTGTGTAAGATCATATCATCTGCAAATAGAGCTACTTTGACTTCTTCCCTGTGAATCTGGGTGCGCTTTATTTCTTTTTATAGCTTAATTGCTCTGGTTTGGACCACCAGCACAATGTTGAATAAGAGCGTGAGAGAGGGCATCCTTGTCTAGTTTCTGTTCTCAAGGGGAATGCTTTCAAAGTCTCTCCATTTAGGATGATGTTGGCTGCTGGCTTTGTATAAAAGCCCTTAATTATATTGATGAATTTCCCTTCTATTCCTATTTTATTGAGAGTTTTTATCATGAATGGTTGTTGGACTTTGTCGAATGCATTTTCTGCATCTATTGATAAGATCATGTGGTTTTTGTCTTTTGTTTTATTTATGGGATGGACTACATTGATTGTTTTTCTAACGTTGAACCATTCCTGCATACCTGGTATAAATCCCACTTGGTCATGGTGAATTATTTTTTTGGATATTTTGCTGAATTCTATTGGCTAAAATTTTGTTGAGGATTTTTGCTACAATGTTCATGATGTTTATGAGGGATATTGGTCTCTAATTTTCTTTTTTGTGGTGTCTTTACCTGGTTTTGGTATTAGGGTTATGCTGGCTTCATAGAATGAGTTTGGGAGTATTCCATCCTTTTCTATGCTCTGAAATACCTTTAATAGTAGTGGTGTTATCTCTTCTCTGAAAGTTTGGTAGAATTCTCCAGTGAAGCCAGGGCTTTTTTTGTTGGCTGGTTTTTAATAACCTATTCAATCTCTTCTTTTGTTATGGGTTTATTTAGTTGTTATAACTCTGTGTTAGCTTAGGTAGGTAGTAAGTTTCTAGAAATTTGTCCATTTCCTCTAGGTTTTCAAATTTGCTAGGGTATTATTTTTCATAATATTCTGTCATGATTCTTTTAATTTCAGTTGGGTCTGTTGTGATAATTCAAAGAACCAACTTTTGGACTTGTTAACTCAATTGTTTTTCTATTCTCTATTTCATTTAATTCTGCTCTAATTCTTATTACTTCCTTCCTTCTGGCACCTGAGGGCACCTTTTGCTGCTTTCTTTCTACTTGTTCCAGTTGTAGGGTTAATGTTTTGATTATGGCCCTTTCTTCTTTTTGGATGTGTGCATTTATTGCTCTAAACTGATCTCTGAGCTTTGTTTTTGTTGTCTCCCAAAGGTTCTGGTAGGATGTGTTTTCACTCTCATTTGATTGTATGAATTTCTTTATTCCATCCTTAATTTCTTCTATAACCCAGTAGTTTTTAAGTAAGGTGTTGTTCAATTTCCATGTGTTTGATTTTATTTCCTTGCTTTTTGATTTCTACTTTTATGGCTTTGTGGTCAGAAAAGATGCTTTGTAATATTTTGATGTTTTGGATTTTGTTAAGGCTTGCCTTATGGCCTAATATGTGGTTCATTCTGGAGAATGTTCCATGTGCGTTGGAAAAGAAGGTATACTTGGCTGCTGTTGGATGGAGTATTTGCTATATGTTAATGAGATCAAGCTGGTTGATTGTAGAGTTTAGCTCTTCCATGTCTTTTTTGAGCTTCTTTCTGGATGTTCTGTCCTTCACCGAAAGTGGCGTGTTGAAGTCTCCTACTACTATTGTGGAGCTGTCTATCTGTCTCCTCAGAGCTGTTAGATTTTGTTTTATGTATTTTGGAGCGCTGTAGTTGGGTGGGTAAATATTTATTATAGTTATGTCCTCCTGGTGTATTGACCCTTTAATCATTATATAGTGCCCTTCCTTATCCTTTGTGGTGGATTTTACTTAAACTTCTATTTTGTCATAGATTAATAATGCCACTCCTGCTCTTTTTTGTGTTGTTTGCTTGGTGTATTTTTTTCCATCCTTTGAGTTTTAGCCTGTTTGTGTCCATAAGTCTAAGATGTGTCTCTTGTAGGCAGCATATAGACAGATCATGCTTTTTTATCCAATCTGCCACTCTCTGTCTCTTTATTGGTGCATTTAGTCCATTTACATTCAGCGTAATTATTGATAAGTATGAGTTTAGTGCTGTCATCCTGCTGTCTCTTTCTGTGTGTTGTTCACAGTTTCTTTGTTTCCCTTAATTTTCTGTGCTGGGTTGTTTTTCTTTATGTATTTTTTTCATCTTTTTCATTATTGTTGATTTTGTGTTTGCTGAGTCTTTGTATTTTTCTAGTTTTTAAAATTTTTATTTGTAGGATTTTAAGTTTCCTTTGTGGTTAACTTAATATTTATCCCTATTTTTCTAAGTTTATACCAGTCTTTTATTTCTTTATATCGCCTTGACTTCTCCTCCATATGAAAAATCTATGTCTGTATTTTTAAGTCCCTGTTTTTTGTTTTTTGTTGTCCTTTTTTTGCATATTGATCTCTTTGTTCCTATTTTCACTGTTTTAGCTTTGATGTATTTTAGACTTCCCTATCTGAGTCAATATCTGGTTTCTCTGTCCTGTTTTCTAGTCTTGGGTTGCTATCTGATGTTATTGATTTTCTAACCAGAGGACTTCCTTTACTATATCTTGTAATTTTGGTTTGGTTTTTGCAAATTCCCTCAACTTCTGTTTATCTGGAAATGACCAAATTTCATCACCATATTTGAGAGACAGTTTTGCTGGATATATAATTCTTGGCTGGCAGTTGTTTTCCTTCAAGGCTTTATGTATGTTATCCCATTGCCTTCTTGCCTGCATGGTTTCTGCTGAGTAATCCGAGCTTATTCTAATTGACTCTCCTTTGTAGATGACTTTTCTTTTATCCCTAGCTGCTCTTAAAATTCTCCCTTTATCTTTGGTTTTGCGAGTTTGATTATAATAAGTCTTGGTGATTTTCTTTTGGGATCTACCTTATGTGGGTTTCGATGAGCATCTTGGATAGATATCTTCTCATCTTTCATGATATCAGGGAAGTTTTCTGTCAACAAATCTTTAACAATTTTCTCTGTATTTTCTGTTATCTTTTCCGTTCTAGCACTCCAATGACTCGTAGGTTATTTCTCATGATAGGGTCCCACATAACTCTTAGAATTTCTTCATTCTTTTAAATTCTTTTATCTGATTTTTCCTCAAATAAGATGGCGTCAACTACTTTATCTTCATTGTCACTAATTCTGACTTCTACTGCCTCGATTCTTCTCTTATGACTTTCTACTGAGTTGTCTAATTCTGAAATTTTATTGTTAATTTTCTGGGTTTCTGATTGCTGTCTCTTTATGGATTCTTGCAGACTATTAAATTTGCCATTATGTTCTTGAATAACTTTTTTAAGTTCTGCTACTACTTTGTATGTTCTTTGGCAATTGCTGAATTTTTAGAATTTCCTTTCTAATTCCTAGAAGAGTTCTGTATATTAATCTTTTGTATTCTGCCTTTGGTAATTCCATGAAGTTCTCTTCCTCCAGAGAATTTATTGAGTCTTTATTTTGGGAGCTTGCTGAAGCCATCATGGACTGCCTCTTTATGTGATTTGGTATTGACTGTTGTCTCCCAGCCTTCAGTAAGTTATAATAATTTTATTTTATATTTGTTTAGAGTACCCTAACTTCTTGTTTTGTTTCATTTTGATATGCCCAAATAGGCCTGCTCATGTCTGCTGGTTTGATTATTGGCACCTTTGAAGCCCTAACATCCTGTCAGCAGGTAGTTAGTTCTGTAACTAAGTACGTGCACCCAGGAGTCCATTAAATTTTCTTGAAGTGTGTGGTGCAGGCTCTCACTTACAGTCTTAGGGAGGCATGGCTGGTTGTAGGCACAGGTATCTGGTTACAGTAAGAGGTCATGCTCTGAGCAAAGTAGGGAGCTGATGGCTACCCCTGAGTGTTTGAAAGGAAAGCGTGTCCCTATTCCCTAGAGTGAGTAGGTAGGTGAATTTTGCAGCCGGACTATGAGCACCCTACTCTGTTGGTTGCAAAGACTCAGGGGCATCACTTATTCCTGCGTCCCTGTAGCAGGTGACTAGGTGGCATAGGTGGAGCCACCGGTCCTTAAGCCACTGATGCTGACAGGTAAAACTGCCTGCTTAAAAGGCAGGGCTGTGTCAAGTATCACAAATCTGCCACATTACAGATGAAACAGTTGAATTTAAACTTCAGGTGTTTACCCTGTTGTACTGTGGTAGTGAGGGCTTACACTGTTGAGATGGGTCCACACAAGTCTGTACAGCGGTGGAAGGCACTAAAGTCTTCAGACCCCTTATGCCTGTGCCTAGCAAAGTAGCTTTGCCAACACTGAGTTCCTGGCTTAGGGGAGCCAGTAGCTTATTTTTCCCCTGTTTGTTAATTTGTTCCCTCTCCAAGGCCAGGACAATAGGTCAGGGCGCCTTATGGGATCTACTTCTGGCCATGAGTCTCATAGACTCTTCAGAAGCTGGCCGGACAGTTCAGAGCAGGGAGGGAGGAGGTAAAAGGGAGAGAGGTTTTTCACAAATGTGCTTTTCTTTTTTTTTAAATTCCCATGGAAGGCCACATGAATGTACTTATCTTTAGCCACTTAGGAGCTGCTTTTCATTGGTTCAGAGTGTCCAAGCAGAATCTCTGCTGCCAGATCACTCTCAGTGAGGAAACTGCCTCCTGAGGACACGCGCGGAGCTGTATGCCTGCTTTGCTATGCACCAAGAGCCCTTCGAGCTGAAGAGCCTCTGGTCTGGCACTCCTCACTTCTTCCGAATCATCTCCCTCACCACCCACAACTCAGTCCAGTTCCTCAACTTTGCCTTGTTCAGGGCTCCTAGATAGTCATATACAATCAAATCACATGTTTTTCCAGGTCTTTGTTGTAAGAGGGATATAGGAAGCCGTCTGACTACTCCGTCATCTTGGCTCCGCCCCTCCTCATCCCTTTTTTAATAAAGTATGTTGGTGAACAAAAGTATTTAATTTTTAAGAGATCTTTTGTATCTATATTGTTCTTTGCTGCTTGTGCTTTTATTATTACATCTGATAATATATTGTTAAAAACTAGGCCCTGTAGCCATGCCTCTATATTTTCTTCTTAGAATTTTATTATTTTAGTTTTTACATTAAAATCTGTGATCCAGGGAGTTCCGGCAAAATGGCGCTCTAGGCAGAAGCATCACGCCGTCTCTCCACAGCAAAGATCCGAAAAACTAAGCAGAACAGAGAATACAACGATCCTGAAACCCTAAAACATCAAATGAGGAGATAAAGAACTCAACCAAGCACCAAATAGAGTGAGAAAACTGACAGAGAAGGGAGAGCGAGGAGAGATTCATGCAGATGTCCCCTACCAGCTAACGCAGCACGGATCCACTGTCTTGGACTCCTATCGGAGACCAGCAAATGGGGTACGAGAAAGCAGCCTCACTGAGCATCCAACGGGAGACAAAACAGCCAGTAATTTGCAGTGTGCACTTTCCCACCCCCAACCCCTCTTTGCCCCTGCTCGGCTCAGCCTCCTCTGCTTCCTGTGGACATGGTCTCTTGACAGGGAAGCGCCAGCTGCTTGGATTTCACACACCCAAGCAGGCGGCTCTCTGGGTGCCATTTGTTGGCTGCTAGTGTTGCTTTTTTTTTCTATTTCTTTTGATTTCTCACTTGCCTCTTGCCACCTCCCCCTCCTTTCACTCGAGTGCCTGGCTCCGTGCGCCACCTTTGTTTCTTCCTGAGGGGCTGCAGACCGCCCGCAATTTGTGATATACTCTTTCCCACTCTCCACCCTTCTTCACCCACACTCGGCCTCCTCTGCTTCCCGCGGACAGTCTCTTGTCCAGAAACACCAGCCCGCACTAGCTGGCTCTCTGAGTGCCATTTGTTGGTTGCTGGTGTTGCTTTTTCTTTTTCCCCCTACTTCTTTTGATTTCTTGCTTGCCTCTTGCCGCCTCCCCCTCCTTTTGCTTGAGGACCTGGCTCCGAGCGCCATCTTTGCTTCTTCCTGAGGGGTTGCGGAGCTCCATTCGAGTGTGCAGCTGCTTCCCAGTCTGGGCTGCCATGCTTGTGGGATCCAGGGGCTTTTTTTCATTTTTCCTCTGCTTCCCGCAGCCACGTCTCTTGACCAGGAGGCACCTGCTGCTTCGATTCCACACATCCAAGCGGGCGGCTCTCTGGGTGCCATTTGTTGGCTGCTAGTGTTGTGTTTTATTTTTACTTCTTTGGATTTCTCACTTGCCTTTCGCCACCTCCCCCTCCTTTCACTCGAGTGCCTGGCTCCGTGTGTGCCAACTTTGCTTCTTCCTGAGGGGTTGCAGAGTGCCGGCAATTCGTGATATATGCTTTCCCACTCTCCACCCTTCTTCACCCACACTCGGCCTCCTCTGCTTCCCATGGACACAGTCTCTTGTCCAGAAACACCAGCCTGCACTGGCTGGATCTCTAAGTGCAAGTTGTTGGCTGCTGGTGTTGGATTTTTTTTTTTCCTGCTTCTTTGGATTTCTTGCTTGCCTCTCCCCGCCTCCCCCTCCTTTCACTCAAGTGCCTGCTTTGGTGCCCCATCTTTGCTTTTCCCTTAGGGGCTGTGGAACTCTATTCGAGTGTGGAGCTGCCTCCCCCTCTGCGCTACCGTGCTGGTGGGTTCCCGGGGATTTTCTTCATTTGTTCGTTTTGAATCGTTCATTTGTTTTCTTTTACTTTTCTTGAGTTGGGAGCTCTTTCTGGCCAGGCAGAGCTGCGTGGCAAGGAACTCCACTTCAGCTTCCACAGACGTGCAGAGGGATCCCTGAGAACATTTCTTTTTTTGTTGTTTGTTTTTTCCCCTCTGTTTTTTTGGGGGGCCTTTCTTGTTCTATTTTTTTTATTTGTTTTCTTTTCTTTTCCCTCTTTGTCTTTCTTCATTGCTCAGTTTCTCGTCTCTCTATATCGTCTTTCTCTTTCTCTTCCCTGAATACCTGGCGTTGTATATCTCTAAGCATTCTAGCCAGGCTGTACTGCAAAACCTGAGACCGACTTCCCCACACCTCATAGCTACACCTGTGGGATCCCTGGGACGTTTGCAGTTCTTTAAACTTTCTGATTTTCATTTGTTCATTCTTTTCTTCCTCTTCCCCTTTCTGTTTTTCTCTACTTCATAATCTCTCATCTCTCCATTCCAATGGCAAGCTCCCCTAGCATTCTTTTTTGTTTGTTTGTATGTTTTTTGGCTCCTGTTCCTCTCTCCTCTCTCCCATATCCAGCTTAGCTCCACACATAACCATATCCCCACCGCATCCTGCCTACCTGCACCATGCGCTTGACATCACACCACCAAGCAGTGAAGGCATGGCCAACAGGAACCTGCCCAGCACTGATCACTGACCCACCCTGGTGGCTGTACTGAGTGCCACAAACAACCCATCCCAGTGGCTCCTCTTCAGCTAGAACTGTCCTGCTGTACCATATCTGAGGGACTTAACCTGCAAGTTGGAGAAGGAGGTGAAAAGTATTGAGCGCACGAATGAGTAAACAACAAAGAGCACACATTCTGCCTGCTCAGACATAGTAATTTTTTTTTTTTAGAAAAAGGGATGAAACAAACAAATCCACAATCAATAAACGAGTGAAATAACTACTGAATGCCACAAAAACAGCAGAAAATATCAAAACATTTACAAAAACAGGACAGGATGGTTCTAGTAGGTGTCCAAATTAAAACACCAGATGACTCTCCTGTGGAAGAGAATGCACTAGAACTACCTGATAGGGGATTCAAATCTCTAATACTCAGAATTCTCCATGAACTGAGGGAAAAAGCTGACAAACATGAGGAAAAAATAGACAAATTCATGGAAAATACAGACAAAAAATTGGACGACTTCAGGAAGATGAAGCAGAAACAAAATGCCAAAAAACTTCACAACTAGAAAGTATACAGAAACAACAATTAGTAATCTAAAAGATAAACAACAATATTTCAGAAATGATAACGGCATAGAAGGGCTGAGAGCAGATTTGAAACTGTGGAAGACAGGATCAGTGGAACTGAAGACAAACACTTGGATACAACTCTGTTTCAGGAAAACTCAGAAAAAAGAGCAAAGAAAAATGAAGAGACGCTGAGAGTTACGTGGAACACAATCAAAAGCAAAAACTTATGAGTGATTAAAATTCCAGAAGAGGGGGAGTAAACAGAAAACACAAAGAGGATCAATGAGGAACTGCTGACAGAAAACTTCCCCAATATCATGAAAGATGAAAAGCTGGCCATCCAAGAAGATCAAAGAACCCCATATAGAAGAGACCCCAAAAGAAAATCACCAAGGCATATCATAGTCACACTCGCCAACCAAAGACAAACCGAGAATCCTGAGAGCAGCCCATGAAAAACAAGAAGTCACATCCAGAGAAGAAACAAAAAGACTAAGCTCAGATTATTCGGCAGAAACCATGCAGGCAAGAAGGCAATGGGATTACGTATATAAACACTTGAAAGAAAAAAATTGTCATCCAGGAATAATATATCCTGCAAAACTCTCGTTCAAATTTGATGGTGAAATTAGGTCATTTCCAGATAAACAGAAACTAAGGTAATATGTAAAAGTCAAACCAAACTTACAAGAATTATTAAAGGGAGTTCTTTGATCTTAGGACAAACAGCTTCATCTCTCAGGCAGAACCTAGGACACAGGATTGTACGAGCCAGATACCAATCTAGGAAATGAACTCTCGAGAACTGTCCAAAACCAAAAAAAAATACAACAGGGAATCAGAACAGTTAACCGTTGGATGACAACAACATTGAAACAATGAAAGATGGAATAAACAGCATAGCTATAGTACTTTCTAATGGAGAGGAAGGCAAGGCGATACCAAGTAATGGTAGACTGCTTCAAACTTAGAAAGATAAGGGTAAAATTCATGGCAACCACAAATAAAGTTAACAAACCAACTCATAAAACTAAAGGCAAAAAACATAAAGTCTCAGCAAAAACAAAATCTACAAAAACAAAAGAAATTAAAAAAAAATCCGGAAACAAAAGTAACTCAGCACAAGAGAAAGAACAAAGAAAACTTCAGCACCGCAAAACAAAGCATTACAAAATGACAGCAACAAACTCACATCTATCAATAATTACACTGAATGCAAATGGACTCAATGAACCCGTAAAGAGACGGAGAGTAACAGAATGGATAACAAAACAGGATCCATCAATATGCTGTCTACAAGACACACACCTTAGAAACAAAGATGTGAATTTATTAAAAGTCAAAGGTTGGAAAAAAATATATTAAGCTAACAACTACCAAAAAAGAGCAGGAGTGGCAATTCTAATCTCAGATAAAATAGAGCTTAAAACGAAATGTACCATAAAAGACAAAGAAGGACACTATATAATGATTAAGGGGACAATCCATCATGAAGACATAACCATAATAAACATCAATGCACCCAAATGACAGGGTTCCAAAATACATAAAACAAAACTCTAACAACACTGAAAAGAGAAATTGACAGTTCCACAATAATAGTAAGAGACTTCAATACACCACTCTCAGTAAAGGACACAACAACTAAGAAGAAACTCAGCAAACATACAGAAGACCTAAAGGGCACAATCAGCCAACTTGACCTCATAGACATATATAGAACACTGCATCCAACCACTGCAAAGTTCACATTCTTTTCCAAAGCGCATGCAACGTTCTCCAGAAAAGACCACATCTTAGGCCACAGAGAAATCCTCAACAAGATCCAAAACATTGAGATAATTCAAAATATCTTCTCTGACAAAAATGACATCAAGACAGAAATTAACAATAGAAAGAGCAAGGAAAAACAGTCAACTACATGGAAACTGAATAATACCCTGCTTACACATCACTAGGTAATAGAAGAAATCAGAGATGGAATCAAAAAGTTTCTAGAATCAAATGAGAATGAAAACACATCATACCAAAACCTTTGGGACACAGCAAAGTCAGTCCTGAGAAGACAATTTATAGCAAAAGATGCACATATCAAAAAAGAAGAAAGGGACAAAATCAAACATTAACTACAGAACTCAAAGAAATAGAAAGAGAACAGCAAAAAAAAGTCCACAAGCCCCAGAAGAAAGGAAATAGTAAAGATCAGAGCAGAAATAAATGAAATAGAGACTAGAAAAACAATAGAAAGAATCAACAAAACCAAAAGTTGGTTCTTTCAAAGAATCAGCAAAATCGACAAACCACAGGCCAGACTGACAAAAGAAAAACAGAAGAGGACGCAAATAACCCAAATAAGAAATGAAATGGGAGACATTACAACAGATCAAACTGAAATAAAAAGGATTATAACAGAATATTATGAAAAACTATACTCCAAGAAATTTGAAAACCTAGAGGAAAAAGATAAATTTGTAGAACCACACAGCCTACCCAAAATATAGCAAAGTGATGTTGAAACTCTGAACAGACCCATAACAAGAGAAGAGATTGAAAAGGTAATAAAAAAAATTCCCAACCAAAAAACTCCCTGGCCCAGATGGCTTTGCGGGAGAAATCTACAAAACATTTACAGAAGAGCTTGTACGAGTTCTACTCAAGCTATTTCAGAGCACAGAAGAGGAAGAAACACTTCCAAATTCATTCTATGAAGCCAGCATAATGCTGATACCAAAACCAGGCAAAGACATCACAAAAATAGAAAATTACAGACCAATATCTCTCATGAATATAGATGCAAAAATTCTCAACAAAATACTATCCAATATAATTCAGCATCATATCAAAAAAATAATACACCACGACCAAGTAGGATTCATACCAGGCATGCAAGGATGGTTCAATATTAGAAAATCAATCAACATAACCCAAAATATAAATAAAAGGAAATAAAAGAATCACATGATCATCTCAATTGACACAGAAAAGTCTTTTGACAGAGTCCAACACCCATTCCTGATAAAAACTCTGAATCAAATAGGTCTAGAATGGAAATTTCTCAACATAATAAAGGTCATCTATGCAAAACCAACGGCCAACATCATTCTTAATGGAGAGAGGCTGAAACATTCCTCTTGAAAACAGGAACAAGACAACGATGCCCTTTATCCCTCTCCAATTTAACTTTCTGCTGGAAGTTCTAGCTAGAGCAGTAAGGCAAGAAAAAGAAATAAAGGGCATCCAAATTGGTAATGAAGAAGTTAAACTGTCCCTGTTTGCAGATGATATGATACTATACATAGAAAACCCTAATGACTCCATGAGAAATCTATTGGAATTAATAGAAAGATTCAACAGAGTAGCAAGATACTAGACAAACTTTCAAAAATCAGTTTGATTCCTATAAACCAGTAAAGAGAACGATGAAAAGGAAATCAGCAAAACAATAACATTTTCAATAGCCCCTAAAAAGATAAAATGCCTAGGAACAAATCTGACCAGGTATGTTAAAGACAAATAGAAAAAAAAAACTATAAAACACTACTGCATGAAACCCAAAGTGATCTACATAGATGGAAAAACATACCATGCTCATGAATAGGCAGACTCAACATTGTGAAAATGACAGTTCTACCCAAAGCAATTTACAAATACAATGCAATCCCGATCCAAATACCAACCACATTCTTCAAAGAGATGGAAAAACTAATCATTAACTTTATATGGAAACGGAAGAAGCCCCGAATAAGTAAAGCACTACTGTAGAAGAAGAACAAAGTTGGAGGGTTCACACTACCTGACTTCAGAACCTACTATACAGCTACAGTAGTGAAAACAGCCTGGTACTGATACAACGACAGATACATTGACCAATAGAACAAAATTGAGAACCCAGATGTAAATCCATCCACCTACAGTCACTTGATCTTCGACAAGGGCCCAAAGCCCATCAAATGGGGAAAAGACAGTCTTTTTAACAAATGGTGCTGGCAAAACTGGATATCCATTTGCAAAAAATGAAACAGGACCAATACCTCACACCGTATACAAAAACTACTTCAAAATGGATCGAAGAGCTGAATATAAAGCCTAAAACTATAAAGTTCATAGACAAAAAAATAGGACCAACACTTCAGGTCTTAATACATGGCATTAACAGGATACAAACCATAACCATCAACGCACAAACCCTAACAGATAAGCTAGATAACTGGGATCTCCAAAAATTCAAACACCTATGCTCTTCAAAAGACTTCATCAAAAGAGTAAAAAGAGAACCTACAGACTGGGAAAAAATTTTTGGACAGTTCAAGTCAGACAAAGGTCTAATCTTCATAATCTACAAGAAAATCCAACACCTCTACAACAAAAAGACAAATAATCCTATTAACAAATGGGCAAAGGAATGAACAGACACTTCACCAAAGAAGACATTCAAATGGCCAACAGACACATGAGGAAATGATCGATATCACTAGCCATTAGAGAAATGCAAATTAAAACCACAATGAGATACCATCCCACTCCGGCATTACTGGCACGAATCAAAAACAGTGGAAATAACAAATGTTGGAGGGGCTGCGGGGAGATAGGAACTCTTATGCAATGCTGGTGGGAATGCAAAATGATACAACCATTTTGGAAAATGATATGGCGTTTCCTCAGAAAACTAGAAATAGACATACCATTCGATCCAGCAATCCCACTCCTAGGAATATATCCTACCGAAATAAGATTGGTCACTGGAATAGACATATGTACACCTATGTTTATGGCAGCATTGTTCACAATAGCAAAATGATGGAAACAACCTAGATGTCCATCAACAGATGAATGGATAAACAAACTATGGTACATACACACAATGGAGTACTATGCAACGAGAAAGAACAACAATGAATCTGTGATCCATCTCATAACCTGGATGAAACTGGAGGACATTATGCTGAGTGAAATAAATCAATCACAAAAGGTCCAATATTGTATGAGACCTCTATTGTAAAAACCCATGAAAATGTTCACACACAAAATGTAACAGTCTTTGTTGGTTACCAGGGATGGGAGTGGTGGTGGGGGGGGGGAATACTAAATAGACAATAGGCAAGTGGTATCTTGGGTGAAGGGAGAGACAGTACACAATACAGGGGAAACTATCCCAACTTGTAGAAGGAAATGTCATGGAAGCCCCATAGACACATCCAAACTCCGTGAGGGACTGAACTTTTGGGCGGAAGGCTCTGAGGACCATGGTCTCGGGGAACATCTAGCTCAACTGGCATGACACAGCTTATTAAGACAATGCTCTACATTCTACCTTGGTGAGTAGTGTCTGGGGTCTTAAAAGCCTGTGAGCGGCCATCTAAGATGCTCCACTGGTCTCATCCCTTCGGGAGCAAGGGAGAATGAAGAGAACAGGATACAAGGAAAAGATTAGTCCAAAGGACTGATTTTCCACAGCTACCAAGGCCTCCACCGGACTGAGTCCAGTACAGCTAGATGGTGCCCGGCTACCATCACTGATTGCTCTGACCAGGATCACAACAGAGGGTTCTGGACAGGGCTGGAGAAGGATGTAGATCATATTTCTAACTAACAAAAATAAGACCATTTTTACTGGCCTAAAGGAGACTGGAGAAACCTCAAGGGTATGGCCCCCAGACACCCTTTTAGCTCAGTGGTGAAGTTATCTCCGAGGTTCACTGTTCAGCCTGGGAGTGGACAGCCCCATAAAACCAAATGAGAGTAATGAGGTTCAGGAGTCCAGTGACAAGGGCCAGAAGGCAGAAGGGGACAAGGAAGCTGGTGATAGTGAACCCAAGGTTGAGTAAAGATATTGTTGATGTGTTGTGAGATTGTTAACCGTTGTCAAAGGCAACATTTGTAGTAACTGTTAAATGAGAAACTATTTTTGTTCTGTAAGCCTGCATCTTAAGTGAGAATAACAGCACAATTGGAAGAGCGTAGTCAATGTCACCAAACTGTGTATGTAGAAATTTTTGAAACGGTGTATCTTTGGTTATGTGTATTTTCACCAAAAAATAAAAAATATAAAAAGTTTGAGAATTTAGTGGGTTAATATATTGTGGGGTTGTTAACCAATGTCATAAAACAACATTTGTACTACTGTTTCATGAGAAACTATTTGTTCTGTAAGCCTTCACCTGAAGTACAATAAAATATATATATAAAAAAAAATCTGTGATCCATTTTTGATTGATTTTTGTGTATAGTATAAGGTATGGATCCAGATTCATTCTTCTACATGTGAAAATTCAATTTTCCCAGCGATTTTTTTGAAGACTATTTCATTCATTGAGGGATTTAGCACCGTTATTGAAAATCCGTTGCCCGTAGATGTTTAGATTTATTTCTGGACTCTTAATTCTATTTCTTTGGTCTATATGTCTATTATTATACCAGCATCAGGATGTTTAATTATTGTGCCTTTATAGTATCTTTTTAAATCAGAAAGTCTACTTTCTCCTACTTTATTCTTTTTCAAGATTACTTTAGCTATTCAAGGTCCCTTACCCTTTCATATAAATTTGAGAATTGTTTTTTTTCTATTTCTGTAAAGAAGGTGTTGAAAATTTGATGGAGATTCCACTGAATTTACAGATTACTTTGGGTAGTACTAACATCTTAACTATACCAAGCCTTCCAGTCTATGAATGTGGAATGTCTTTCGATTTACTTAGGTGTTCTTTAATTTCTTTTAGTATTGCTTTATAGTTTTCTGTGTACAAGACTTTTATCTTCCTGGTTAAATTTATTCCTATGTATTTTATTATTTTAGATGTTATTTTAAACGATGTTATTTTAATTTTCTTTTCCACCTGCTCATTGATGATATATAGAAACTCAAGCTGGTCTTGCACCCTGCCACCTTGTTGAATTCATCTGTTACTTTTAATAACTATCTTTTGGATTCCTTGGGTTTTCTATGTACAGGATCGTGTCATCTTTGAAAAGTGATAGCTTTACTTCCTCCTTCCCGATTTGGATACTTTTTTTTTTTTTTTCCTAGCCTAATTTCACTTGCTAGGACTTTCAGAATATTAAATAGAATCAGTGAGAGTGGGCATCTCCGTCTTGTTCATGATCTTAATTAGGAAATTTTCAGCCTTTCTTCATTGAGTGTGATGTTAGCTGTGGGTTTTTCCTAAATGCCCTTTACTAAGTTGAGTAATTTCCCTTCTATTTTGTTGAGTGTTTTTGTCATGACAGAATGTTGAATTTTGTCAAATGCTTTTTCAGCATCTATTGAGATGATTATGTTCTGTTAATGTAATGTAATTGATTGATTTTCTCATGTTTAATTACTCTTGCATTCCTGGGATAAATCCCACTTGATCATGGTGCATAATGATTTTAACATGTTTTTTAATTTAGTTTGCTAGTATTTTATTGAGAAATAATCTTGCCTCCATATTCACTAGGGATATTGGTCTGTAGTTTTCTTTTCTTGTGGTGTCTCTTTCTGGTTTTGGTATCAGGGTTATGCTCACTTCATAGAATGAGTTAAGGAGTTTTCTCTCCAATTTTTTGGAAAAGTTTGAATAGGGTTGGAGTCACCTTTTCTATAAATGTTTGATAGAATTCCCCAGTGAAACCATCTGGTCCAGAACTTTTCTTTGTTGGAAGATTTCTGATAACTGATTAAATCTCTTCACTTGTTATGGGTCTGTTGAGATCCACTATTTCTTCATGAATCAATGTAAGGAGTTTATATTTTTCAAGGAATTTGTTCATTACCTCTAAGTTATCTAATTTGTTGGAATACAACTGTTCATAATATTCCTTTACATTACCTTTTATTTCTGTAGGGTCAGTTGTAATGTCTCCACTTTCATTTTTAATTTTAGGTATTTGCATCTTCTTTCTTTTTCTTTGTCAGTCTAGCCAAAGGTATGTTGATTTTATTGCCCTTTTCTTGATTTCATTGATTTACTCTATTGTTTTTTAATTCTCTATTTAATGTATTTCTGCTTTGACCCTTATTACTTCTTTTTATTCTGGTAGATTTGGACTTAGTTTTCTCTTTCTTTTCTAATTCCTCAAGTTGTAGAGTTAAACTGTTGCTTTGGGATCTTTATTCCTTTTTTTAAAATATAGGCATTTATTGCTATAAATTTCCCTGTAAGTACTGCCTTTACTGTATCCCATAGGGTTTGATATTTTGTGTTTTCATTCTTACTCAACTCTAAAAAAAAAAAAAAAGCAGCATATTTTGTACTTTAAGCTAAATAGGAGGAAGAGGAACCAAGGAGATTGCATTCAAGAGGAGGAAATTTAAGAAGAGTACACTCAAGATAAGTGTACTTAGTGTTCTAAGAAAGAAAAGTGCAACACTCAACAAGATGTGTGTGAGTACTTGGGTGGCATGTTTAAAAATAATAATAAAGAAAATATTTTAAGTAAAAGTTGTGGAAAATTTGATATAAAATGAACTAGGGATTCCCAAACAGTTTGCTAAGAACCACTGATGATGCACTTATTTTGTCCAATC
The DNA here is from genome assembly GCA_030035585.1 of Dugong dugon. NCBI lineage: Eukaryota > Metazoa > Chordata > Mammalia > Sirenia > Dugongidae > Dugong > Dugong dugon. Next base: position 46,185,474 of record CM057480.1, on the reverse strand, counting down.
AGGAGAGAGAGAGAGAGACAGAGATAATATTAAGGCCTGCCTTATTCCTTACCTACTATTTTTATATTGTTTAGTTCAGATGAGATATCCAATAGTATATTCTTCTAAGTCTTTATTTTCCCTGTAAATGTTCTGCAAAGTTCTGTGGTGAAATCAGTCCATAATGATTAAATTCCAGAATATTTTAGAAGGAAGAAATCTAGCTGGTTGTGCATGAGATCAGATATATTCCTTTTAAATACATCTGTATCAGTCTGGATTTAGTTAGAAAATACATCCACTCTAGATATTTCAAATGTTGTTGCTGTTGTTGTGTGCTGTTGAGTAGATTTCTATCAATAGTGACACTATATGACAGAATAGATCTGCTCCAGAGAGTTTCCAAGACTGTAATCTCTATGGGAGCAGATCTCCAGGTCTTTTATTTTATGGAATCCCTGGTGAGTTCGAACCACCAACCTTTCTGTTAGCAGCCATGCACTTAATCATTGCAGTGCCAGGGCTCCTTGGTATTTCAAATAGAGGGTCTTTAGTATAAAAAAAATATTTACACTGTTGTTCAAAGAGCACAGATACCAATTTGGTGACCGTTAGACAACCAAAGGATTAACAATAGCAATAAATCTCTACCTGCAGGGCTAGAGGGACAAAGGATAAATTATGTTACTGGACCCCAGGAGCAAGGTACAGCTGGTGGAAACTGAAAGCACCCTAGGCCTTTATTGTTGGACCTGAGACCAAAGAGGGTAAGGCTGTTGGGTGGAAGACAGAAATAAGGAGGAGAGTCAGCTGCTCTTGAAAAAGAAAGGGGGAGAAACGCACTGGCTTCTCACCACCTCCCAGATTCCAGTCTTCTGCCAGAGTCATCTGTTTGCTGAAACTTTCTAAAAACCAGAAGGCAAGGTATTCTGGGAAATATAATTTTCTGCCATATAGAGCAGGGCAGCAAAGGGCCAGGAATGGGGTAGGACCAAACAGGAAGATAACCTGAACACTGTGGATAAATGCTACTGTGTATTGTGATGAGAGGAAAACTTAGGATCAGCTACTGGAATATAAATATGTCAGGATCAAAAGAGTGTATGAATTTCCTCTGTCAGTTCACCTGTGATGTTTGTCCAAAGTCCTCACCCCTTAGTGAGCAATTATATAAATAGCTATTCAAGCATTCACTAAATTGTACTTCAGCTTTATTTAATGCAATAATGAAACTATTAGATGCACTTGTGCAACTTATTTCTTCTGTCAGTAGTGAGAAATGTCAAGCAATATGAACTTGAAATCAGACACTTGAAATTATGTGATAAATTAACTGGCTTTATAAGTTTGATTTCTTACAGTAATATCAGTGTATAATTATATAATATCAGTGTATAACTCAAACCTCAAATGAAATTATTCTGAAAGTAGTATAAAGAAGTCAGGCATGCGAACTGTTGAAATCTCCCAAAAGTCTCACTTAAAGTTTTAGAGATGCCCTAGGAGCGACTAGAAAAGACATACTCACTATTCTTAACAGTTACAGGCAGCATGGAACCTCTGGATCCTTAACTCAGAGAGGGTCCATGATTCCTGCAATTGGCAACGCTGTTATGCTGAGTGATATAGAGTCTGTTTTTTTAACTCTTTAAACTAGCTTGAGTGAAGCCGTTTCTTCCCCTAATTGAACAAGGACGTCACGTTGTCACGTTAAGGGCTAAGGTGCACTGACCCAAGCCATGGTGTTTTCAATCACCTCATGCATGTGAAAGCTAGAGAAAGAATAAGGAAGACGAAAGAAGGATTAAAGCCTTTGAATTATGGTGTTGGTAAAAAATATTGAATATACCATGGACTGCCAGAAGAATGAACAAATCTGTCTGGGAAGAAGTACAGCCAGAATGATCCTTAGAAGCAAGGATGGTGAGACTGCATCTCACATACTTTGGACATGTTATTAGGAGGGATCAGTCCCTGGAGAAGGGCATCATGCTTGGTAAAGTAGAATGTCAGCAAAAAAGAGGGAGACCCTCAAGGAGATGGATTGACACAGTGACTGCAACAATGGGCTCAAACATAACAATAATTGTGAGGATGGTGTGGAACCAGGCAGTGTTTCTTTCTGTTGTACCTGGGGTCATTATGGGTCAGAACTAACTCGACAGCACCTAACAACAACAACAACAGTTCAACATTGGTATTTGCATTTCAAATATTACTATGACAACATATACAGTCAGAGAACAATACATCCACTTTGGATAAACTTGTTTGTTTTTTCTTTAAGTTTATTTTCTAACATGAATGGTATAAAACCTACTCCGAAAAATCTGAAATGTCCCATGAAGAAGTGCAAAAATCTCCATTCATTGTCATAAATATGCTAATGATAAAAAAGAGCAGTAACTCTATTGGTAACTGCTTTAGTATTTCATTTAAAGGAAATATAGTTACAAAACGTATCTTTTTATGAGGAAAGGGTGTGATGCACAAACAGAATCAAATTTAGTATGTATATTGTCCAGTGTTTCTAATTAGCCTGTCTTCACATACAAGTAGAATCAACTGTCTCTAGCTTCAATTTGAGTGATCCCCTAGGAATGTATTGAGCGTTGGAGGATCTGATTTAACCAATTTAAATCTAAGCATTCCCAAAGCAGATGCCTTATTTTAAAAGTGAAAAGGGAGAGGAAGAAAATCAATTCCTTCCAGTTCCTCTTCTGAATCTCACTTGAATTTCTGTCAGTTCCCTGTTGACGTACGGCTGCAGCCACTTTTGAATGACCTTCAGCAAAATTTTATTTGAGTATGTCATTAATGATATTGTTCGATAAATTCTGCATTCAGTTGGATCACTTTTCTTGGAAATAGGCAAAAATATCGATCTCTTCCAGTCGGGTGGTCAGGTAGCTGTCTTCTAAATTTCTTAGCATAGATGAGGGAGCACTTCCAGTGCTGCATCCGTTTGTTGAAACATGTCAGTTGGTATTCCATCAATTCCTGCAGCCTTGTTTTTTATCAGTGACTTCAGTGCAGCTTGGACCTCTTCCTTCAGTACCGTTATTTCCTGATCATATGCTACCTCCTGCAATGATTGAATGTCAACAAATTCTTTTTTGTATAGTGACTCTGTGTATTCTTTAATCTTCTTTTTGATACTTCCTGCATCATTTAATAATTTCCCCATAGAATCCTTCAATACTGCAACTCAAGACTTGAATTTTTGCTTCAGTTCTTTCAGCTTGAGAAATGCTAAGTGTGTTCTTCCCTTTTGGTTTTCTAACTCCAGGTTTGCATTTGCCATTATAGTACTTTATTTTGCCTTCTCTAGCTGCCCTTTGAAATCTTCTATTTAGCTCTTTTACTTTATCATTTCTTCCATTTGCTTTAGAGACTTGATGTTCAAGAGCAGGTTTCAGAGTCTCTTCTGACATCCATTTTTGTCTTTTCTTTCTTTCTTGTCTGTTTAATGACCCTTTGCTTTCTTCATGTATGATGGCATTAGAGTCATTCCACAACTCATCTGGACTTCGCTCATTAATGTTCAACATATAGTGTCATGCACATAATCATCATCATCATCAGCAGCAGCAGCAGCAGAAGAACAATGCACATTTGATACTATGGAACAAACACAGTAGTTAATTCTTACAAGCAGGGGCTCATTTAATCCTTACAACAATCCAGCAATGTCAGAACTAACATTATTCCCATTTTGTAGGTGAAGAAACAAGCTTAAACTTGTTAATTAATATTTCCAAGATCACACAGCTAAGAAGTAGCAGAGCTAGCATCTGAGTATATGTTGTCATACTACAAAATTCACACTCTTAACTGCTAAGTAGTACTTACGCTTATATAATTAACAAGAGCTTAGCGTATGGTTATGTATTGAACACCATAAGCTATGTGTAATTAAAGAGCAGGAAGTATTTTTAGTGACATATATAAATATATATATATATATATAGAGAGAGAGAAATAATCTTACTGTCTAAAATGGAGTGAGGACTCTAAGATCATGCAATGATGATAATTGTTTCTTTATACTTCAGTGGCTAATAACCACAAATTGTAAACTAGTGCAAAATCTGGTTAGAATATTTTTATAAATACCATAATGATTTTACAAATGTTTCACTATTGTGTGTTTCAAAGAGCATTCCCCTCTGTGGAGTAAAAGGCTGTACTTATTTACTGTATTATTATCATTTGAAAATGATTTTTTTCCTGATTCCTCTCCTGTACATACGTTAAGCTTCTTTTAAAAGAAAATAGTAAACGTGAAACAATCGTCCTACAGTCTTTGAGGGATTTTGGATATTTTGATAATATTTCAGAAAGGCAAAATTCCTTCAGAGGCCAACAAAATTTATATCTACTCATCAACAGTGAAACCAGAAGGCAGAGTATATTGCTGTATAGTGAAAATTATTTTTTTATTTTTTAAATTGTACTTCAGGTGAAGGCTTACAGAACAAATAGTTTATCGTGAAACAGTAGTACACATGTTGTTTTATGACATTGGTTAACAACCCCACAACATATCAACCCTCTAACTTCTCAAACTTTTTTTTTTTTTTTTGGTGAAAATACACATAGCCAAAGATACACCGTTTCAAAAATTTCTACTTGCACAGTTCAGTGACATTGACTACGCTCTTCCAATTGTGCTGTTATTCTCACTTAAGATGCAGGCTTACAGAACAAAATAGTTTCTCATTTAACAGTTACTACAAATGTTGCCCTATGACAATGGTTAACAATCTCACAACACATCAACAATATCCTTACTCAATCTTGGGTTCCCTATCACCAGGTTCCTTGTCCCCTTCTGCCTTCTGGTCCTTGTCACAGGACTTCTGTACCTCGTTAGTCTCATTTGGTTTTACGGGGCTGTCCACTCCCAGCCTGAACAGTGAACCTCAGAGTTAACTTCACCACTGAGCTAAAAGGGTGTCGGGGGCCATACCCTTGAGGTTTCTCCAGTCTCCTTTAGGCCAGTAAAAATGGTCTTATTTTTGTTAGTTAGAAATATGCTCTATATCGTTCTCCAGCTCTGTCCAGAACGTCTGTTGTGATCCTGGTCAGAGCAATCAGTGGTGGTAGCCGTGCACCATCTAGCTGTACTGGACTCAGTCCGGTGGAGGCCTTGGTAGCTGTGGAAAATTAGTCCTTTGGACTAATCTTCTCCTTGTGTCCTGCTCTCTTCATTCTCCCTTGCTCCCAAAGGGATGAGACCAGTGGAGTATCTTAGATGGCCGCTCACAGGCTTTTAAGGCCTCAGATGCTACTCACCAAGGTAGAATGTAGAGCATTGTCGTTATAAGTTGTGTCATGCCAGTCGAGCTAGATGTTCCCCGAGACCATGGTCCCCAGAGCCCTCTGCTCAGCATTTCAGTCCCTCACGGAGTTTGGATGTGTCTATGGGGCTTCCATGACCTTTCCTTGTACAAGTTGTGCTAGTTTCCCCTGTATTGTGTACTGTTTCACCCTTCACCCAAGACACCACTTATCTATTGCCTATTTAGTATTTCCCCCCCACCCCTCCCATCCCTGGTAACCAACAAAGATTGTTACATTTTGGGTGTGAACTTTTTCATGGGTTTTTACAATAGAGGTCTCATACAATATTGGTCCTTTAGTGATTGACTTATTTCACTCAGCATAATGTCCTCCAGTTTCATCCATGTTATGAGATGCTTCACAGATTCACTGTTGTTCTTTCTCGTTGCATAGTACTCCATTGTGTGTATGTACCACAGTTTGTTTATCCATGCATCTGTTGAGGGGCATCAAAGTTGTTTCCATCGTTTTGCTATTGTGAACAATGCTGCCATGAACATAGGTGTGCATATGTCTATTCGAGTGACGACACTTATTTCTCGAGGATATATTCCTAGGAGTGGGATTGCTGGATCGAATAATATGTCTATTTCTAGCTTTCTGAGGAAGGGCCATATCATTTTCCAACATGGTTGTATCATTTTGCATTCCCACCAGCAGTGCATAAGTGTTCCAATCTCCCCGTAGCCCCTCCAACATTTGTTATTTCCAGTGTTTTTGATTCCTGCCAGTAATGCTGGGGTGTGGTGGTATCTCATTGTGGTTTTAATTTGCATTTCTCTAATGGCTAGTGATCTCGAGCATTTCCTCATGTTTTTGTTGGCCATTTGAATGTCTTCTTTGGTGAAGTGTCTGTTCATTTCCTTTGCCCATTTTTTAATAGGATTACTTGTGTTTTTGTTGTAGAGGTGTTGGGTTTTCTTGTAGGTTATGGAGATTAGACCTTTGTCTGACTTTACTGTCCAAAAATTTTTTCCCAGTCTGTAGGTTCTCTTTTGACTCTTTTGGTGAAGTCTCTTGAAGAGCATAGGTGTTTGATTTTTAGGAGATCCCAGTTATCTAGCTTATCTTTTGGGGTTTGTGCATTGATGTTTATGGTTTGTATCCTGTTAATGCCATGTTTTAAGGGCTGAAGTGTTGGTCCTAGTTTTTCTTCTATGAACTTTATACTTTTAAGCTTTATATTCAGGTGTTTGATCAATTTTGTAGTAGTTTTTGTATACGCTGTGAGGTATAGGCTCTGTTTCAGTTTTTTGCAAATGGATATCCAGTTTTGCCAGCACCATTTGTTAAAAAGATTGTCTTTTCCCCATCTGATGGACTTTGGGCCCTTGTAGAAGATCAGGTGATCATAGCTGAAAGGATTTACTTCTGTGTTCTCAATTCTGTTCTATTGGTCAATGTATCTGTTGTTGTACCAGTACCAGGCTGTTTTGACTACTGTAACTGTATAGTAGGTTCTCAAGTCAGGTAGTGTGAACCCTCCAACTTTCTTCTTCTTTTTCAGTAGTGCTTTACTTATTCAGGGCTTCTTCCGTTTCCATATAAAGTTAATGATTAGTTTTTCCATCTCTTTGAAGAATGTTGTTTGTATTTGGATCGGGATTGCATTGTATTTGTAAATTGCTTTGGGTAGAATTGTCATTTTCACAATGTTGAGTCTGCCTATTCATGAGCATGGTATGTTTTTCCATTTATGTAGATCCCTTTGGGTTTCACGCAATAGTGTTTTGTTGTTTTCTTTGTATAGGTCTTTAACATCCCTGGTCAGATTTATTCCTAAGTATTTTATCTTTTTAGGGGCTATTGAAAATGGTATTGTTTTCCTGATTTCCTTTTCATCATTCTCCTTACTGGTGTATAGGAATCCAACTGATTTTTGAATGTTTATCTTGTATCCTGCTACTCTGCTGAATTTTTCTATTAGTTCCAGTATATTTCTCATGGAGTCTTTAGGGTTTTATGTGTATAGTATCATATCATCTGCAAACAAGGAGAGTTTAACTTCTTCATAACCAATTTGGATGCCCTTTATTTCTTTTTCTTGCCTTATTGCTCTAGCTAGAACTTCCAGCAGAACGTTAAGTAGGAGTGGTGATAAAGGGCATTCTTGTCATGTTCCCGTTTTCAAGGGGAATGTTTTCAGCCAATCTTCATTAAGAATGATGTTGGTCATTGGTTTTGCATAGATGCCCTTTATTATGTTGAGAAATTTCCGTTCTATACCTATTTTATTGGGAGTTTTTGTCAGAAATGTGTGTTGGACTTTTTTAAACTCCTTTTCTGCATCAATTGAGATGAACATGTGGTTCTTTTCTTACCTTTTATTTATGTGGTGGATTACGTTGATTGATTTTCTAAAATTGAACCATCCTTGCATACCTGGTACGAATCCTACTTGGTCGTGGTGTATTATTTTTTCGATATGATGCTGAATTCTATTGGCTAGAATTTTGTTCAGAATTTTTACATCTATATTCGTGAGAGACATGGATTTGTAATTTTCTTCTTTTGTGACGTCTTTGCCTGATTTTGGTATCAGAGTTATGCCGACTTCATAGAATGAATTTGGAAGTGTTGCTTCTTCTTCTAGGCTCTGAAATAGCTTGATTAGTACTGGTACAAGCTCTTCAGTAAATGTTTTGTAAAATTCTCCAGTGAAGCAATCTGAATCAGGGCTTTTTTTCGTTGGGAGTTTTTTTTTTATTACCTTTTCAATCTCTTCTCTTGTTACGGGTCTGTTCAGATATTCAACATCACTTTGTTGTAGTTTGGGTAGGCCATGTGTTTCTAGAAATTTATCAATTTCCTATAGGTTTTCAAATCTGTTAGATTATAGTTTTTCATAATATTCTGTTATAATCCTTTTTATTTCAGTTGGGTCTGTTGTAATGTCCCCCATTTCAATTCTTATTTGGGTTATTTGTGTCCTCTCCTGTTTTTCTTTTGTCAGTCTGGTCAGTGGTTTGTCGATTTTGTTGATTCTTTGAAAGAACCAACTTTTGGTTTTGTTGATTCTTTCTATTGTTTTTCTGTTCTCTGTTTCATTTATTTCTCCTCTGATATTTACTATTTCCTTTCTTCCTGTGGTTGTGGGCTGTTTTTGCTCTTCTCTTTCTATTTGTTTGAGTTCTGAAGTTAATGTTTTGATTTTGTCCCTTTCTTCTTTTGTGAGATGTGCATCTATTGCTATAAATTGTCCTCTGAGGACTGCCTTTGCTGTGTCCCAAAGGTTTTGGTATGATGTGTTTTCATTCTCATTTGATTCTAAGAATTTTTTTATTCCATCTCTGATTTCTTGTATTACCCACTGATGTGTAAGCAGGGTATTATTCAGTTTCCATGTAGTCGTTTTTTTTTTTTTTTTCCTTGCTCTTTCTATTGTTAATTTCTACCTTGATGGCATTGTGGTCAGAGAAGATACTTTGAATTATCTCAGCATTTTGGATCTTGCTGAGGATTGCTCTGTGGCCTAAGATGTGGTCTATTCTGGAGAACGTTCCATGTGCATTGGAAAAGAATGTGTGCTTTGCAGTTGTTGGATGAAGTGTTCTATATATGTCTATGAAGTCAAGTTGGCTGATTGTGCCCTTTAGGTCTTCTGTATCTTTGCTGAGTTTCTTCTTAGTTGTTCCGTCCTTTAGTGAGAGTGGTGTGTTGAAGTCTCCTACTATTATTGTGGAACTGTCTATTTCTCTTTTCAGTGTTGTTAGAGTTTGTTTTAAGTATTTTAGAAACCTGTCATTGGATGCGTAGATGTTTATTATGATTATGTGTTCATGTTGGCCAACCCCTTAATCATCATATAGTGTCCTTCTTTGTCTTTTATGGTATATTTGTTTTAAAGTCTATTTTATCTGAGATTAGAATTGCCCCTCCTGCTCTGTTTTGGTAGTTGTTAGCTTGATATATTTTTTTCCAACCTTTGACTTTTAATAAATTCACATCTTTGTTTCTACGGTGTGTCTCTTGTAGACAGCATATTGATGGATCCTGTTTTCTTATCCATTCTGTCACTCTCCATCTCTTTATGGGTGCATTGAGTCCATTTACATTCAGTGTAATTATTGATAGATGTGAGTTTGTTGTTGTCATTTTGTAGTGCTTTTTTTTTTGTGGTGCTGAAGTTTTCTTTGTTGTTCTTACTCTCTTGTGCTGAGTTACTTTTGTTTGTCAATTTCTTTTTCATTTCTTTTGTTTTTGTAGGTTTTGTTTTTGCTGAGACTTTATGTTTTTCCTCTTTTTTTTTTTTAAATGAGTATGCTTGTTAACTTTCTTTTTGGTTATCATAAATTTTACCCTTATCTTTCAAAGTTTGAAGCAGTCTACCATTACTTGGTATCCCCTTGCCTTCCTCTCCATTAGAAGGTTCTATACGTATGCCGTTTATTCCCTCTTTCATTGTTTTGATGTTGTTGTCATTTACTGATTAACTGCTCTGATTCATTGTTGTATTTCTTTTGATTTTGGATAGTTGTGGAGAGTTCATTTCCTAGATTGGTATCGGACTCATACGATCCTGCATCCTAGGTTCTTCCTGTGAGCTGAAGCTGTTTGTCCTCAGATCGAAGAACTCCCTTTAATAATTCTTGTAAGTTTGGTTTGACTTTTACGTATTCCCTTAATTTCTGTTTGTCTGGGAAGGAACGAATTTCACCATCAAATTTGAATGAGAGTTTTGCAGGATATAATATTCTTGGCTGACAATTTTTTTATTTCAAGATTTTATATATGTCATCCCATTGCCTTCTTGCCTGCATGGTTTGTGCTGAATAATCTGGGCTTAGTCTTATTGTTTCTCCTCTGTATGTGACTCTTGTTTTTCACGAGCTGCTCTCAGGATTCTTTGTTTATGTTTCATTTTGGTGAGTGTAAATATAATACGCCTTGGTGATTTTCTTTTGGGGTCTCTTCTATATGGGGTTCTTTGATCTTCTTCGATGGCCAGCTTTTCGTCTTTCATGATATTGGGGAAGTTTTCTGTCAGCAGTTCCTCAATGATCCTCTTTGTGTTTTCTGTTTTCTCCCCCTCTTCTGGAATTTTAATCACTCATAATTTTTTGCTTTTGATTGTGTTCCACATAACTCTCAGGGTCTTTTCATTTTTCTTTGTTCTTTTTTCTGAGTTTTCCTGAAACAGAGTTGTATCCAAGTGTTTGTCTTCAATTCCACTGATCCTGTCTTCCATGGTTTCAAATCCGCTTTTCAGCCTTTCTATGACATCATCCATTTCTGAAATCTTGTTGTTTATCTTTTAGATTTCTAATTGTGGTTTTTGTATACTTTCTAGTTGTGAATTTATTTTAGTATTTTGTTCCTGAATCATCTTCCTGAATTCTTCCAATTTTTTGTCTGTATTTTCCATGAATTTGTCTATTTTTTCCTCATGTTTGTCAGCTTTTTGCCTCAGTTCTTGGAGAATTCTGAGTAGTAGAGATTTGAATTCCCTATCAGGTAGTTTAGTGCATTTTATTCCACAGGAGAATCGTCTGATGTTTTATTTTGGATTCCTACTAGAACCATCCTGTCCTGTTTTTTGTAAATATTTTGATATTGTCTGCTGTTTTCGGGGCATTCAGTAGTTGTATTTCTCGTTTATTGATTGTAGATTTGTTTGTTTCGTCCCTTTTCTTTTTTAATTTGACAATGTCTGAGCAGGTGGACTGTGTTTCTTTGTTGTTTGCTCATCTGTTTGCTCAATACTTTTTGCCTCCTTCTCCAACTCACAGGGTCAGTCACTCAGATATAGTATGGCAGGGCAGAAGAGGAGTTACTGGGATGGGTTGTTTGTGACACTTACTACAGCCACCATGGTGGGTCAGTAATCAGTGCAGGGCAGGTTCCAGTAGGCCTTTCCTGTTCTTATTGGTGGTGTGATGTCAAGTGCATGGTACAGGTAGGCAGGATGCAGCGGGGAGATTGTTATGTGTGGAGCTAAGATGGATATGGGAGAGAGGATAGAGGAACAGGATCCAAAAACATACAAAGATACAAAAAAGAATGCTGCGGAGCTTGCCGTTGGAGTGGATAGATGAGAGACTATGAAGTGGAGAAAAACAGAAAGGGGAAGAGGAAGAAAATAAAAGAATGAATAAATAAAAATCAGAAAGGTTGAAGAACCGCAAAGTTCCCAGGGATCCCACTGGTGCAGCTATGAGGTCTGGGGAAGTCACTCTCAGGTGTTGCAGTACAGCCTGTCTAGAAGGCGTACAGGTATACAATGCCAGGTATTCAGGGAACAGAAACAGAAGGAAGATATAGAAAGATGAGAAAGTGAGCAATGAAGAAAGACAAAAAGGGAAAAAGAGGGAAAAGAAAACAAAACAAATTAAAGAAAAAAAAGAACAAGAAAGGCCCCCCAAAACACGGAAGAAAGAAAAACAACAAGAAAAGAAATGCCCTCAGGAATCCCTCTGCACTTCTGTGGAAGCCAAAGGGGAGTCTCCTTGCCACGCATCTCCACCTGGCCAGAACGGCTCCCAACTCAAGAAAAGGAAAAGAAAAGAAACAAACAACTCAAAACAAACAAAAGCCCCGGGATCCCACCGGCACAGTAGCCCAGACTGGGAAGCAGCTCCTCACTCGACTGAAGCTCCGCGGCCCCTCCGGAAGAAGCAAAGATGGCGCACGAAGCCAGGCACTCTAGCGAAAGGAGAGGGAGGTGGCGAGAGGCAAGCAAGAAATCAAAAGAAGCAGAAAAAAAAAGCAACGCTAGCAGCCAACAAATGGCACTCAGAGAGCCAACTAGTGTGGGCTGGTGTTTCTGGACAAAAGACTGTGTCCGTGGGAAGCGGAGGGGGCTGAGTTGGGTGAAGAATGGTAGAGAGTGGAAAGCGTATATCACAAATTACCGGCGCTCTGCAGTCCCTCAGGAAGAAGCAAAGATGGCACATGCTGCGAGGCACTGGAGCGAAAGGAGGGGGAGATGGTGAGAGTCAAGGAAGAAATCAAAAGAAGCGGAAAAAAGCAACACCAGCAGCCAACAAATGGCACCCAGAGAGCCGCCTGCTCAGGTGTGTGGAATCCAAGCTGCCGGCGCTTCCTGGTCAAGAGACTGTGGCCACGGGAAGCATAGGAGGCCGAGCCTGGGCAAAGAGGGGTGGGGGGTGGTAAAGTGTACACTGCAAATTAGTGGTTGCTTTGTATCCCGCTGGATGCTCTGTGTGGCAGCTTTCTGGTACCCCCTGTTTGCTGGTCTCCAATAGGTTTCCAAGATGGTGGGTCCACGCTGCTTTAGCTGGTAGGGGACCTCTGCATGAATCTTTCCTCGCTCTCCATTCTCTGTCAGTTTTCTCATTCCATTTGGTGCTTGGCTGAGTTCTTTATCTCTTCATTTGATGTTTTAGGGTTTCAGGATTGTTGTTTTCTCAGTTTGGCTGAGTTTTTTGGATCTTTGCTGTGGAGGGACGGTGTGGTGCTTCTGCCTAGAGAGCCATTTTCCTGGATCTCCTGAAACTTATTTTTTGATTCAATTATCTGCATTTCCTATGATGATTATACCTGTCAACTATGTTCATACAAAATAGTTGAAGATCAATGCCTTTGATATTGAGTTCTGTCACAGATAGCCTGAGTTAAGTGACTTCAGCGGAAGTTGACAGATTGTGAATAAGAGTAGGTTGCTATTTTGCCAATAAGGGTTGGTATTGATGACTGAAGCAATGTCACTAGTCACTGCTGCATTAAGATCATGTTCTAATGACACTCCTCATACCAATCAAAAAGGCCTTCTAGTACAAGACATAATGCATATTTATAAAACTCAAAAGGACTGAAAACAATGGATTTGTTTTTATTGCAGATCAAGCCTCAAATCATGATTGAAATATGTATAGGCTGAAAGTGTCACATTCAGCATGATCGTAATTCTGTGTAGGCTTCTCTTTTCTTATCATGAAAGCTATTTTATTGTTTTAAGTGTAAGATTTCTACAATAATTATTGCCATTAGTCTTTGAAATGGCATTTGCACAGGCCAGCTGTGTTAAACTATTTTGACATTTTGAAGGCCTCTAATCATTTTCCCTCATCTTACTAAACCTATGGTCCAAATAGCAAGCTATTCTCTGTCCTTATGATATATGATAGACCAATTTGTTTCTAATAGGTTTTAAATATTCTAGGTAATATTTGTGTTAGAGAACATTAAATGTGGCACATAACTTAACCTTTTCTATGTTCTATTTGAAAGTAAGGTCCAGTCACAGGGCAAGCAGACTAAACTAAGTACTGGGTTGTATGTAAATAGTATCATTTTATGTTGATGTTGTTAGCTGCTGTCGAGTCAACTTCAACCCATGGCAACATTATGTACAACAGAAAGAAATGTTGCCTAGTCCTGCATCATCCTCACAATCACCAGCATATTTGAGTCCACTGTTGCAGCTATTGTGTCAATCTAATTCACCAAATGTCTCCCTATCCCTAACTGGCCCTCTACTTCACCAAACATGATTTCCTCCTCTAGCAATTGATCCCTCCTAATGATATGTCCAAAGCAAGGCTGTGATACATAAGGTTTCCAATGGTTAATTTTTGAAGTCAGATCTCAAAGCTTTTCTTCTTAGTCTGTCTTAGTCTGGAAGTTCCACTAAAATTTGTCAACTATTATTAGCCCCGCTGGTATTTGAAACATCAGTTGCATAGCTTCTAACATCACAGCAACAAGAAAGCCACCACAGTACAGCAAACCAACAAATAAGTGATAGTTTATGGTAATAGGAGTGGTCAAATGAGGGAAAATATGTTTATCCTCTAAAGGGTCATCACCAAGATATTTTCTTAGCCATTGTTTGTTCCTGGGTGTGAAATCATCTAAGAAGATGGCACACTGGTCTTGAATCCTGGCCAAGGCAATAGATGAAATGGGAGGAATTAGAAAGGGAAAAAATGCAGGTAGATCATTCTGCTCTGTCTCTGTGGTTTCTTGTCTTACTGGCCATTCATTTCTCTACAGAAGATTTGTGAATGAGAAAAATTGAGATTCACCTCTTTCTATTTTCCTATCTTCTGCCATAGTGCCACACTGATGACGTGCAAAAATTACCTGACAAACACATCACGGTTCCTGGAATATAAAGTAGATACTGCATGTTCTTACACGAATGCATGAGGTATATTTATCATCAACTTCCACACATTATTTTTCCAAATGCTTTTGATCTAAATCACATTCAGCATGGATGAGTGTCATAAAGGCTTATATGTATTTCATACCCACTAGTTGTTCCTCTGAAATAGGTATATTCTATCATTTCATACCTCAGGTCACAGAATATAATTTATAATGTTTCCAAGTTAAATAGTTGTCACACTTTACTTTCTCAATGTATGCTCTCAGTAATTTTATCTATGTGTGTGTTCGTGTGTGAGTGTATATGTGTGTGAGAGAGAATAAATGTCTGTATATATTAGATAGCATGTGATGGACTTGTAACTCTTTCCACATACTGTTAAGTGTCTATCTCAATTGTATATGGATAGTCAATAAAGGCATACTTCAATTTAAAAATCGGTTTTGTTCCCAAAATTCATTTATAAGTTGGTTGTCTAAAGTTTAGAATGAATTTTCCCATAGAATCTATGTAATAAATTGTGCTACCTCAGTCTGATTTTGCTAATATTAAGTTCTATATCCTGAGATCAGTGACATTACAAGGTAGAAGAGAATGGAAAAAGAGAAGCAACTTTGACTAGGATCAATATAAAGAGAATTTTGAAAGCAGAGAACTGTGACTTTGATAATTCATCCTGTTCCTTTAAGGACTGTGTCCTCTTTTCTTCAAACCCATTTCCCAGACCCCAAGAGACCCTTGTACTGCCTAGGCCTGCCCCACAATAGTCCCGTTCTTCCTCTGCAACATTCTTCCCACTACAATTTGAAATTCCCATCCTCCACAGAGTCTTTCCAAGAAAATAATTCAGCTAAGGGATGAAAGTGGTCAAATAAACTCCACTTAGGCTGTGATGGTCTCATAGCTATAAGTTACATTTGGGAAGAGACTATGCTTACACGTTCTTTATTACTTTCTACAGCTTAGAATAGTACTTAGTGTACTTTCATTAATGTTTTTAATAAATAATACTTTCATATTGATTAAGGGTAGGGTTGCTTACAGCCCATTATTGTAATTGCTGTCAAGAAGTTGTACACCTGTAAAAAGTTGAATTGGCAAAAGTAGTGTGATAGATATGTTACAACAATGACAAAAAAAAAAGCTGCTGAGGCTGCTTATGTACAACAAAACACCTCATGGGGTTTGGTTCCTAGGTTTGGAAGTTTAGGGTTATGAGTTCATGGAACATCCCAGTTAGTTGGCTTAATAACGTTTAGTACTTCTGTTCTACGTCCTAGTGTGTTGCATAGTGCTTGGGGTCTTAAAAGCTTGCAAGTGGCCATCCAAGACACAACAATTGGTATCTATTTTCCTGGAGCAGCAGAGTAAGAAGGAGAGTCAGGAATAGGAGGAGGAGATGGAATGTGTGGCTAATTGCTTCCATGAACAACTGCCTCCTTTGCCATGAGACCAGAAGAACTGGATGGTGCCTGGCTACTATTACTGAACAATTTGATTAAGGATTCTATAAAGGAATCCTGATCAAAGGGGAGAAAATACAGAACAAAATTTCAGATTCTCATGGACTCCAGACTTTCTGGAGCTTGAAGACTGGATGAACCCCTGAAACTATTGCCCTGATAAAATCTTTAAACCTTAAACCAAAAATATCCCCTGAAGTTTTCTTAAAACCAACCAATAGTTTAGCTAAACTAGTAAAAAATGTCTGCCTAGAGCAGTAAGCTTTTTTAAGACTTATCTATATGGGATCAAATTAACAACAGCAACTCAGAAGATTAGATGTGTTATGAATTGAATTGTGTCCCCCCAAAATGTGTATCAACTTGGCTAGGCCATGATTCCTAGTATTGCATGGTTGTCCATTATTTTATGATCTCATGTAATTATCCCGTGTGTTGTAAATCCTAACCTATGATGTTAATGAGGCAGGATTAGAAGCCATCGTGTTAATGAAGCAAGAATCAATCTACAGAATTAGATTGTATTTAAGTCAATCTCTTTTTAGATATGAAAGACAGAATCTAGCAAAGAAGAGGGAGACCTCATACCATCAAGAAAGGAGGGCTGGGAAGATACTGGGTCCTTTGGACCCGGGGTCCCTGCACTGAGAAGCTGCTAGACCAGGGGAAAATTGATGACAAGAAACTTACCCCAAAGGCACCAAAGAGAGAAAGTCTTGCCCTGGAGCTGGGCACTGAACTCAGACTTCTAACCTCCTAAACTGTGAGAAAATAAATTTCTGTTTGTTAAAGCCATCCGCTTGTGGCATTTCTGTTATAGCAGCACTAGATAACTAAGACATATAGGAACCTTAGGAGGCAATGAGTTTATGCTCATAGGGAGGAAGAGCTCAGAAAAGGAGGGTGAGAATGGTTGCACAGTTTGAAGAATGTAATTAATGTCACTGAATTGGACATGTAGAAACTGAAGTGGTGTATGGTTCCTTTGTATATTCTCAACAAAAACAACAAAATAGATGAAATTAAAATAATAATGCTATCAGTTAATTCATTCTTTATTCAATATACTAATATCAAATATCGATTGTATAACATTTTATATCATCTAATAATAATGGTGCCCATATAGATTTTTGCCCTAATTAGTGGTTTTTCATTTTTAAGACTTTTTTTAAAAAATAACATTTTATTGTACTTTTGGTGAAAGTTTACACAGCAAGTTAGGTACCCCTTTGACATATTCTACACAAATTGATCAATGACTTTAGTTACATATTTCACATTGTGTCAACAGTCTCTTTAAATGTGTTCTGGTTTTTCCACTTTCAGTATTCTAGTTTCCCTGCCCACTTACCTTCTCATCTTTGCTATGAATTAAATGTTGACCTTTTGGACTCATACATGTGTTTTTTTAGTGGGGCACAAATATAACATTCTTTATTTCCCTTGTAACTCTACTTTTTTGTTAGAAGACTCAGGGATAAGTTCAAGGTTTAAAGAGTGTCTCAGGGCGATAGCCTCAGAGAATCCTCTGGTCTTAGGTGGTCTAGTTAATCTGGCCATTTTTAAGAACTTGACTTTTGTTCTTCATTTTTCTCCCATTTTAGGTAGGATCATCTATTGCACCACCAGTCAGACTGGTCAGTGGTGGTAGCCAGGTGACATCTAGTTCGTCTTGTCTCATGGTAGTTGAGGCTGTGGCTCTTGTAGGCTATCAGCCTTGTATGCTTGTTTCTTCTCTGGGATTTTTGTTACCTTCTTATTCTTTTGCTCCTGATGAGTAGTCAGTATTGTATCTTAGATGATTGTTCACCAGCTCTTAAGACCCAGACACTACTCACTTCACCAAGATAGAGAACTTGAACTTTGTGAGCTATATTATGACAACTGGTTGAGTTGTCCCATGACACTATGGTCCTAAGCCTTCAAACTCAGAAAACTGATTTTGGAAGGTGTTTGTTTATGTTTGAGGAGTACTTGTAATTGTGCCTTCAGGGAGTATTATGTGTCTGCCTACACAAATCTGTATTTACACATACTTGTAGGTACTTGTATCTGTTCTCACGCATGTGTACACTTGTAGCTACCCATATAAGTACACGCATATACCCATCCTTATACGATTGTAGACTCATTTTTTGTACTTGTGGGATTTGTTGCCCTCTTATATACGTCAAATTCTTTGGTACAGGCATCCTTTTCTCATGAGAGCTTCTCAGTGGCATCATTTATTTTGGTCTGCATCCGTATTTGGTGCCATTGTTCCCATCACCAAAAATAACAAATATTTATGATCTAAATCATACTTCTTCCTCCCTCTCCTCCCCCTCCTAGTAACCACCGTTGAACATTGGTCTCTTTGTATATGTCTGTGCTTATCTTCTTACAAAAGAGGGATAATACATTTGTTTTATGTGTTTGATTTATTTCACTTAGCATTACACCCTGCAGGTGCATGTATGTTATGATATGTCTCGTGGACTCATCATAATTCTTTACGGTTGTGTAGCATTCCATTGCATGTATGCACCACGATTTCCTTATCCACTAATCTGCTGATGGATACATCAGTTGTTTCCTTTTTTTTTTTTTTTTTTTTTTTTGCTGTTGTGAATAAAGCTGCAAAGAACATAGGAGTACATATATATGTTTGTGTCACAGCTTTTATGTCTCTAGGGTATATATCAAGGAGTGAGACTGCTGGATAGTAGGGCAGTACCATACTGTTTTCCATAGTCATTGTTATGGATTGAATTGTGTCTCCCAAAAATGTGTGTCAGCTTGGCTAGACCATGATTCCTAGTATTGTGTGGTTGTCCACCGTTTTGTGATCCAATGCAATTATCTTATATGTAATAAATACTAATCTCCACCTGCAGTTAATGAGAAAAAATTAAGTTATGTTAAAGAGGATTAGAGTGGGTGAAGCACCCTTACTCAGGTCACAGCCTTGAACCAATGTAAGAGGAATTTCTCTGAGGTGTGGCCACTATCACCTTTTATCTTTCAAGAGATAAAGGAAGAGAGAAGCAAGCAGAGGAGAAGGACCTCATACCACCAAGAAAGAAGTGCTGGGAGCAGAGCACATCAGTTTGACCTAGGATCACTGCCACGAGAAGCTCGTAGACTAGGAGAAAATTGATGACAAGGAACTTACCCCAGAACTGACAAAGAGAGAAAGCTTTCCCATAGAGTTGGCACCCTTAATTTGGACTTCCAGCCTCCTAGACTGCGACAGAATAAATTTCAGTTTGTTAGAGCTATCCACTTGTGGTATTTCTATTATAGCAGCACTAGATAACTAAGACAAATTTGGTACCGGAAGTGTGGTGCTGCTCTAAAAGATACCTAAAATGTGGAAACGGTTTTGAAACTGTGAATGGATAGAGGCTGGAAGAGTTTTAAGTTGCTTAATAGTAAAAAGCCTCCTGGAGTTAGAAAACCAAAGGGAAGAACAAGCTAGGAATTCCTGAAGCTGAAAGAAAGAAGAAAGAATCTAAGCCTTGAGTTGCAACATTGAAGGATTCTATGGGGACAATACTAAACCATGCAGGAAGCATCAAAAGAAGACAGAAAGAATACAGAGTCACTGTACCAAAAATACTGGTCGACATTCAGTCATTTGAGGAGGTAGCATGTGATCAAGAACTGATGGTACTGAAGGAATAAATTCAAGCTGCAATGAGGGCATTGATAAAAAATAAGGCTACAGAAATTGGCCAAATACCAATTGAGATGTTTCAACAAATGGATGCAGCACTGGAAGTGCTCACTTGTCTATGCCAAGAAATTTGGAAGATAGCTACCTGGCCAACAAACTAGAAGAGATCCATATATATGCCTGTTCCAAAGAAAGGTGATCCAACCGAATGCAGAAATTATCGAACAATATCAATATCAGATGCAAGTAAAATTTTGCTGAAGATCATTCAAAAGCAGCTGCAGCAGTACATCAACAGGGAGCTATAAGAAATTAAAGGTGAATTCAGAAGAGAACATAGAATGAAGGATATCACTGCTGATGTCAGATAGATGCTGGCTGAAAATAGAGAATACCAGAAAGATGTTTACCTGTTTTTTACTGACTATGCAAAGGCATTAGACTGTCTAGATCATAACAAATTATGGATAACATTGAGAAGAACAGGAATTCCAGAACTCATATTCTGCTCATAAGGAACCTGTACTTAGAAGAATAGACAGTCATTCGAACAGAACAAGGGGATACTACATGGATTAGTGTCAGGAAAGCTGTGTGTCAGGGTTGCATCTTTTCACAATACTTATTCAATCTGTATGCTGAGCAAATAATCCCAGAAGCAGGACTATATGAAGAAGAATGTGGCATCAGGATTGGAGAAAGAAACATTAACAACCTGTGTTATGCAGATGACACAACCTTGCTTGCCGAAAGTGAAGAGGACATGAAACACTTACTGATAAAGAACAAAAACTAACAGCCTTCAGTATGGATTACACCTCAACATAAAGACAACAAAAATCCTCACAATTGGATCTATAAGCAACATCATAATAAACGGAGAAAAGATTGAAGTTGTCAAGGATTTCAGTTTACTTGGATCCACAATCAACACCATTGAAAGCAGGAGTCAAGAAATCAAATAACACATTTCCTTGGGAAAATCTGCTGCTAAAGATCTATTTAAAGTGTTAAAAAGCAAAGATGTCATTTTAAGGACTAAGGTGAGCCTGACCGAAGTCATGGTGTTTTCAATCACATCTTCTTTTTTTTTTCTTTTTTCCCATACAAAAATTTATACATACATTATTACATAACTCTAATTGCTCTCCCCATACTGTAACAGCACACATCTCCCTTCAACCAACCCCTGATTCTCCATGTCCATTCAACCAGCTTCTAACACTCTCTGCCTTCCCATCTCACCTCTGGACAGAAGCTGCCCATTTAGTCTCTTGCATCTACTTGAGCTAAGAGGCATACTCCTCACAAGTATCACTTTATGTCCCACAGTCCAGTTCGATCCCTGTCTGGAGGTGGCCTTGGAAATTGTTTTAGTTCTGGGCTGATAGAAAATCCAGGGGCCATGTTTTCTGTGTTTCCTCCAGTCTCAGTCAGACCTTTAAGTCTGGTCTTCTTACTAGAATTTGAGTTCTGCACCTTACCTTTCTCCTGCTCCATCCGGGACTCTCGTGTTCCCTGTCAGGGCAACCATTGGTGGTAGCCCAGCACCATTTAGTTCTGGTTTCAGGCCGATGAAGTCTCTGGTTTATGTGGCCATTTCTGTCTCTTGGGCTAATACTTTCCCTTTGTCTTTGGTGTTCTTCATTCTCCTTTATTCCCAGTGGTTGGGACCAATTGATGCATCTTAGATGGCCACTTGCAAGCTTTTAAGACCCCAGACGCCACTCACCAAAGTAGGATGCAGAACATTTTCTTAATAAACTTTATTATGCCAATTGACCAAAATGTCCCCTGAAAGCATGGTCCCCAGACCCCAACCCCTGCTACTCTGTCCCTCAAAGTGTTTTATTGTATTCAGGAAACTTCTTAGCTTTGGTTTAGTCCAGTTGTGCTGACTTCCCCTGTACTGTGTGCTGTCCTTCCCTTCACCTAAGATAATTCTTATCTATTATCTGGTTAATAAATAAGCCTTGCCATCCCTTCCCAGCCTCATCACCATCAAAGAATGTTTTCTTCCGTGTTTAAACCTTTTCTTTAGTTCTTATAATAGTGGTCTTATACAATATTTGTTCTTCTGTGACTGACTGAATTCACTCAGCACAATGACTTCCAGCTTTCTCCATGTTATGCTTCACACCTTCATCGTTGTTCTTTATCATTGCATACTATTCCATTGTATGGATATACCATAATTTGTTTATCCACTCGTCTATTGATGGGCACCTAGGTTGATTCCATCTTTTTGCTATTGTGAACAGTGCTGCAATGAACACGTGTGTCCACATATCTATTCGTGTGATGGCTCTTATTTCTCTAGGATATATTCCAAAGGGTAGGATAGCTGGATCTTATGCTACTTCTATTTCTAGCTTTTTAAGGAAGGGTCAAATCAATTTCCAAAGTGGTTGTACCATTTTGCATTCCCACCAACGGTGTATAAGTGTTCCAGTCTCTCCACAACCCCTCCAACATTTATTATTTTGTGTTTTTTGGATTAATGCTAGCCTTGTTGGGGTGAGATGATATCTCGTTGTAGTTTTGATCTGCATTTCTTTAATGGATAATGATTGTGAGCATTTCTTCATGTGTCTGTTAGCCGCCCGAATATCTTCACTGAAAAAGTGCCTGTTCATATCCTTTGCACATTTTTTAATTGGGTTACTTGTCTTTTTGTTGTTGAGGTTTTGCAGTGTCTTGCAGATTTTAGAGATTAGACGCTGATCGGATTTGTCATAGCCAAAAACTTTTTCCCAGTGTGTAGGTTGTCTTTTTACTCTTTTGGTGAAGTCTTTGGATGAGCATAAGTGTTTGATTTTTAGGAGCTCCCATTTATCTGGTCTCCCTTCTGGTGCGTGTGTATTGTTATTTATGGTTCATATAGTGTTTATGCCATGTATTTTTTCTTCCATGATCTTTATCATTTTCGATTTTATACTTAAGTTTTTGATACATTTTGAGTTAGTTTTTGTGCATGGTGTGAGGTATGGTTTTGTTTCAGTTTTTTGCAGATTGATTTCCAGTTATGCCAGTACCATTTATCAGAGAGATTGTCTTTTCCATAGTTGGGCCTTTGTCAAATATGAGCTGCTTATATGTGGATGAGCTTATATCTGGATTCTCAACTCTGTTCCATTGGTCTATGTATCTGTTGTTGTACCAGTATCAGGATGTTTTGAATACTGTGGCGGCATAATAGGTTCTGAAATCAGGTAGTGTGAGGCCTCCCACTTTGTTCTTCTTCTTGAGTAATGCTTTACTTATTCGGGGCCTCTTCCCTTTCCATGTGAAGTTGGTGATTTGTTTCTCCATCTCATTAAAAAATGCCTTTGGAATTTGGATCGGGATTGCACTGTATCGGTAGATTGATTTGGGTGGAATTGACATTTTCACTATATTGTGTCTTCCTATCCATGAGCAAGGTATGTTTTTCCACTTACACAGGTCTCTTTTGGTTTCTTGCAGTAGTGTCTTGTAGTTTTCATTGTATAGATCTTTTACATCTCCGGTTAGATTTATTCCCAAGTATTTTATCTTCTTGGGGGCTATTGTAAATGGTATTGATTTGGTGATTTCCTCTTCAAGGTTCTCTTTGTTTGTGTAAAGGAATCCAACTGATTTTTTGTATGTTTATCTTGTAACCTATAACTTTGCTGAAATTTTCTATTAGATCCAGTAGTTTTCTTGTGGATTCTTCGGAGTTTTCTATGTATAAGATCATATCATCTGCAAATAGAGATACTTTGACTTCTTCCCTATCAATTTGGATGTCCTTTATTTCTTTTTCTAGCCTATTTGCTCTGGATAGGACCTCCAGCACAATGTTGAATAATAGTGGTGATAAAGGGCATCCTTGTCTGGTTCCTGTTCTTGAGGGGCATGATTTCAAACTCTCTCTGTGTAGGATGATGTTGGCTGTTGGCTTTCTATAAATGCCCATAATTATATTGGGGAGTTTCCCTTCTATTCCTATTTTGTTGAGAGTTTTTATCATGAATAGGTGTTGGACTTTTTCAAATGCCTTTTCTGCATCAATTGATAAGATCACGTGGTTCCTGTCTTTTGCTTTATTAGTGTGATGGATTACATTGATTGTTTTTCTAACGTTGAACCATCCCTGCATACCTGGTATAAATCCCACTTGATCATAGTGAATTATTTTTTTGATATGTTACTGAATTCTAATGTCTAGAATTTCATTGAGGATTTTTGCGTCAATGTTCAAGAAGGATATTGGTCTGTACTTTTCTTTTTTGTGACTTCTTTACCTGGTTTTGGTATCAGAGTTATGCTGGCTTCATAGAATGAGTTTTGGAGTATTCCATCCTTTTCTGTGCTCTGAAATACCTTTAGTAGTGGTGGTGTTAACTTTTCTCTGAAAGTTTGGTAGAATTCTCCAGTGAAGCCATCTGGGCCAGGACTTTTTTATGTTGAGAGTTTTTTAATTACCTTTTCAGTGTCTTCTTTTGTTATGGGTTTATTTAGTTGTTCTACCTCTGTTTGTGTTACTTTAGGTGGGTAGTGAGTTTCTAGATATTTGTCCATTTCCTCTAGGTTTTCAAATTCATTGGAGTATAATTTTTCATATTATTCTGTTATGATTCCTTTAATTTTTGTTGGGTCTGCTGTGATATCACCCATCTCATTTCTTATACGGGTTATCTGCTTCCTCTCCTGTTTTTGTTTTGTCAGTTTGGCCAATGGTTTATCAATTTATTTATTTATTTTTTGATCTTTTCAAAGAACGGGCTTTTGGTCTTGTTAACTCTTTCAATTGTTTTTCTATTCTCTATTTCATTTAATTCTGCTCTAATTCTTATTATTTCCTTTCTTCTGGCACCTGAGGGCTTCTTTTGCTGTTCTCTTCCTACTTGTTCAAGTTGTAGGGTTAATGTTTTGATTATGGCCCTATCTTCTTGAATGTGTGCATTTATTGCTATAAACTGACCTCTGAGCACTAGTTTTGCTGCGTCCCAAAGGGTCTGGTAGGATGTGTTTTAATTCTCGTTTGATTCTATGAATTTCTTTATTCCATCTTTAATTTCTTCTATAACCCAGTAATTTTTGAGCAAGGTATTGTTCAGTTTCTGTGTGTTTGATTTTTTTTCCTTGCTTTTTCTGTTATTGATTTCTACTTTTATGGCTTTATGGTCAGAAAAGATGCTTTGTAATATTTCCATGCTTTGGATTTTGTTAAGGATTGCTTTATGGCCTAATGTGTGGTCTACTCTGGAGAAAGTTCCATGTGCGTTGGAAAAGAAGGTATACTTGGCTGCTGATGGGTGGAGTGTTCAGTATATCTATGAGATCAAGTTGGATGATTGTAGCATTTAGATCTTCAGTGTCTTTGTTGAGTTTCTTTCTGGATGTTCTGTCCTTTACCTAAAGTAGTGTGTTGAAGTCTCTTACTACGATTGTGGAGCTATGTATCTCTCTTTTCAGTGCTGTTAGAGTTTATGTATTTTGGAGCCCTGTCATTCAGTGCATAAATATTTATTATATTTATGTCCTCCTCGTGTACTAACCCTTTAATCATTATGTACTGTCCTTCCTTATCCTTTGTGGTGGATTTTACTTTAAAGTCTATTTTGTCAGAGATTAATATTGCCACTCCTGCTCTTTTTTGAGTGCTGTTTGCTTGATATATTTTTTTTCCATCCTTTGAGTTTTAGGTTGTTTGTGTCTTAAGTCTAAGGTGTGTCTCTTGCAGGCAGCATATAAACAGATAATTTTTTTTAATACATTCTGGCACTCTGTCTCTTTATTGGTGCATTTAGTCCATTTACATTCAGCATAATTATTGATAGATATGAGTTTAGAGTTGTCTTTTGATGTCTTTTTTGTGTGTTGTTCACAGTTTCTTTGTTCCACCTAATTTTCTATGCTATGTCATTTTTCTTTATGTATTTTCTTTTCATTGTTGTTGATTTTGTGTTTGCTGAGTCTTTATATTTTTCTACGTTTTTATTTTGACTTGTAGGATTGTTAGTTTCCTTTGTGGTTGCCTTAATGTTTACTCCTATTTTTCTAAGTTTATACTAGTCTTTTATTTCTTTTTATCGCCTTGACTTCCTCTCCTTATGCAAAATCTACATCTACATTTTTTAAGTCCCTGTTTTTTGTTTCAATGTCATCATCTTTTACATATTGACATCCGTTTCCCTATTTTCAGTGTTTTAGCTTTGATTTCCTTTTGTGACTTGGGTTGATATCTGGTTGCTCTGTCCTGTGTTCTAGTCTTGGTTTGTTATCTGATTTTACTAATTTTCTAACTGGAGGACTCCCTTTAGTATTGCTTGTAATTTTTTTTTTCTTCCAAATTCCCTAAACCTCTGTTTGTCTGGAAATGCCCTAATTTTGCCAGCATAGTTGAGAGATTGTTTTGCTGGATTTATAATTTTGGTTGGCAGGTTTATTTATTTATTTTTTTCCTTCAAGGCTTTATATATGTCATCCCACTGCCTTCTTGCCTGCATGGTTTCTGCTGAGTAATCTGAGCTTATTCTTATTGACCCTCCTTTTTAGATGACTTTTCATTTATCCCTAGACACTCTTAAAATTCTCTCTTTATGTTTGGTTTTTACAAGTTTGATTATAATATGTATTAGTGACTTTCTTTTGGGATCTACCTTATTGGGCTTTCGATGAGCATCTTGAATAGATATCTTCTCATCTTGCATGATATCAGGGAAGTTTTCTGCCAATAAATCTTCAACAATTCTCTCTGTGTTTTCTGTTATCCTCCTCTGCTCTGGTATTCCAATCACTCGTAGGTTATTCCTCTTGGTAGAGTCCCATGAAATTCTTAGAGTTTCTTCATTTTTTTAATCCTTTTATCTGATTTTTCCTCAAAAAAGTTGGTGTCAAGAGCTTTATCTTCAGTTTGACTAAATCTGACTTCCATTGCCTCAATTCTGCTCCAATGACTTTCTATTGATTTGTCTAATTCTGAAATTTTATTGTTAATCTTCTGGATTTCTGATTGCTGTTTGTCTATGGATTCTTGAAGCCTGTTACATTTGTCATTATGCTCTTCTCTAATGTTTTTAATTTACTCTATTGCATGTTCTGCACTTTCCTTAATTTCCTTCCTAATTTCTTGAAAAGTTCTGAATATTGATCTTTTGTATTCTGCCTCCAGTACTTCCAAGAAAATTTCTAGACTTTTTACTTTTGGGAGCTTGCTGAAGCCATCATGGACTGCCTCTTTATGTGATTTGATATTGACTGTTGTCTCCAAGCCATCTATTAGTTATTATTATTTATTTTATGTTTGCTTACCATGTCCTAGCTTCTTGTTTTGTTTTGATATGCCCAGATAGGCTGCTCGTATGGGTTAGTTTGATTACTGGCACATTTGAAGCTCTAATGTCCTGTCGCCAGTTGATTAGATCTGTTACTAGTATATGAGCTCAGGTGTCCGCCCACTCCTCCTGTATGGATTTAGTTCAGGCGCCCAGGTAGATAGCCACCAAGCATGTGATGTAGGCTCTCACCTAGTGTCCTAGACAGGTCTGGGTGATGGGTGTAGGTACAGGCATCTGGCTGTAGCAGAGGGACATGCTCTGAGTAAGTCAGGAGACTGATGGCCACCCCCGAGTATCAAGGAGGAAGACGTATCCCTGTTCCATGGAGCACATAGGTGGGTGGGTTTTGCAGCCAGACTATGAGCACCTAGTGCTTTTGGCTGTAAGGACTGGGGGGCACATCTTATTCATGGACCACTATTGCAGGTGGCTAGGTGGCATGGGTGGAGACACCAGCCCTCAGGCCACTGATGTGGGTAGCTGAAGACCCTGATTAACTGACAGAGCAGTGTCAAATGTCAAGAACATGCCACTTCACAGCTGAAAGACTTGAAGTTAGAGTTCCTGTATATACCCTGTTGTACTGTGGTAATGAGGGCCTATGCTGTTGAGATGGGCCCACACAAGTCTGTGCAAGGAAATGTGCTCAAAGTTCATGGATCCCTTATGCCTGTGACTAGGCAAAGGAGCTGTACCTACCCTGGGTTCCTGGCTTAGGGGAGCCAGCAGTTTTGTTTTTTTTTTCCCCTGCTTGTTAATTTATTCACTCTCCAAGGCAGAGAGAATGGCCCTGGACATGTGATGTATCCTACTTCTGGCCCAGGGGACCCGGAAATTTCTTAAGCCAGTCCGGGACACAGTGCAGAGCAGGGAGTGGGGAGGTAAATGGGAGAGAGGTTTTTCCCTAAAAGGGGTGTTTTTGATCCACACGGTGTACAAAACTACTTACCTTTTGTTGATGAGGGCTGCTTCTCACTGGTTCTGGGTGGCCGTGTAGACTCTCTGGCACTGGATCTCTCCCGGTGCAGAAAACATGCCTCCCAAACACCACTGCTTGCCTTCCTCACAGCTCACCCATGAGCTGCTCAGGCCTGAAAGGCTCAGTCCCTTGCCGGATCAGGTCTGATAAGTCCTTGATGCTTCTGAATAGTCTCTCCCTACCCCTGCCACTCAGACTGGTTCCTCACCTCTGCCTTTGATGTTCAGGGCTCCCAGATTGCCATATATAATAGAATCACTTGTTTTTTCTGGTCTTTGTTGTAAAGTGTCCACCGGAAGTTTCTGACTACTCCGCTATCTTGGCTCCGCCTCCTCAGTCATATCTTATACCTGAGAAAGCTGGACAATGGAAACGAAACCTGAAGAAGAATTGATGCCTTTCTGTTACGGTGTTGACCAGGAATACTGAATATAACATGGACTGCCAAAATAACGAACAAATCTTTATTGGGAGAAGTACAGCGAGAATAATCCTTGAAAGCCAGGGTGGAGAGACTTCTTAAGCATAACAGTGGCACAACAATGATCATGAGGATGATGCAGGACCAGGCAGTGTTTCTTTCTGTTGTATGTAGGGTCGCTATGAGTCGAAACTGATTTGAGCACACCTAACAAGAACAGAAACTACAGTAACATCTTGTACTCTAGAATTTAAAGATGAAGACAAATTTTGCCCCAGGATGTAATTTGGCTTAGAGTTGACTTAAGACTTTTGGGATGTTATGATGGTGTGAAAGTGTTTTATATGTGACTAGGACATGAATTTTGGGGGTCTAAAGTGTGGAATGCTATGGATTGAATAGTGTCCCCCAAAATGTGTGTCAACTTGGCTAGGCCATGTTTTCTAGTATTGTGTGGATTTCACCATTTTGTGATCTGATGTGATCATCCTATGGGTTTTAAATCTTAATCTCTGCCTGTGGTTAATGAGGCAATATTGTTGTTGTTAGGTGCATCAAGTCTGCTCTGACTCATAGGGAACCTATGTACAACAGACCGAAACTCTGCCAGGTCTTACAACATACTTATGATTATTTTTATGCTTGAGCCCATTTTTGTAGCCACTGTGTCAATCCATCTCTTTGAGGGTCTTCCTGTTTTTTTGTTGATTTGGTACTTTACCAAGCATGATGTCCTTCTCTAAGAACCAATCCTTTCTGATAACATGTCCAAGTACATGAGACAAAGTCTCACAATCCTTGCTTCCAAGGAGCATTCTGACTGTACTTCTTCCAAGATGGATTTATTCATCCTTCTGGCAGTCTACGGTATATTCAGTATTCTTCACCAATACTATAATTAAAAGGCATAGTTTCTTTTTCAATCTTCCTTGCTCACTGTCCAGATTTTGCATGCACAAGTGGCCACTGAAAACACAATGGCTTGGGTCAGGGGCACCCTTCGTCATTAAAGTGATATATTTGCTTTTGAAATCTTTAAAGAAGTCTTTTGCAGCAGATCTGTGCAATGCAACGTGTAGCCTGATTTCTTGACTGCTGCTTCCATGGGTGCTGATTGTGGATCCAAATAAAATGAAGTTCTTGACAACTTCAAACTTTTCTCTATTTATCATGATGTTGTTTATAGGTCCAGTAGTGAGGATTTTTGTTTTCTTTATGTTGAGGTGTAAACCATATTGAAGGCTGGGGTCTTTGATCTTCATTAGTAAGTGCTTCAAGTCCTCTTCACTTTCAGCAAGCTAGGTTGTGTCATCTGCATTACACCACATTCTTCTTCATATAGACCTGCTTCTCAGATAATTTGCTAGCATACAGATTGAACACGTATGGGGAAAGGGTGCAACTCTGATGCACACCTTTCCTGACTTTCAACCAAGCAGTATCCCCTTGTTCTGTTTGATCTATGCATGATTCCTCATGAGCACAAATAAGTGTTCTGTAATTCCCATTCTTTGAAACGTTATCCATAATTTCTTATGATCCACACAGTCGAATGTCTTTGC
Organism: Dugong dugon; assembly: GCA_030035585.1. Taxonomy (NCBI): domain Eukaryota; kingdom Metazoa; phylum Chordata; class Mammalia; order Sirenia; family Dugongidae; genus Dugong; species Dugong dugon. The sequence goes on along the minus strand of CM057480.1, from coordinate 46,155,683 downwards.
ATAGTCAATAAAATGCAGGTAAAAATCTTTCTGTTATTCTCTGATTTCAGCAATGATATCCCTCATTCCATGTTCTCTTCTGAATCCAGCTTGAATTTCTGGCAATTCCCTGTCAATGTACTGCCACAACTGCTTTTGAATGATCTTCAGCATAATTTTACTTGCATGTGACAATAATGATTTTGTTCATTGATTTCTACATTCGGTTGCATCATCTTTCTTTGGAATAGGCATAAATATGGATCTCTTCCAGTTGGATGGCCAGGTAGCTGTCTTCTAAACTTTCTGGCATAGACAAGTGAGCAATTACAGCACTGCATCCATTTGTTGAAACATCTCGATTTGTATTCTGTCAATTCCTTGAGCATTATTTTTTGCCAATCCCTTCACTGCAGCTTGGACTTCTTGCTTCAGTGCCATCGGTTCCTGATCATATGTTACCTCCTGAAATGATTGAATGTCAACTAATTCTTTTTGCTTCGGTGACTATATGTATTCTCTTCATCTTCTTTTGATGTTTCCTGCATTGTTTGATATTTTCCCTGTATAATCCTTCAGAATTACAACTCTAGGCTTGAATTTTTTTCTTCAGGTCTTTCAGCTTGAGAAATGCCAAATGTGTTCTTCTGTTTCGGTTTTCTAACCCCAGGTCTTTTCATGTTTCATTATAATATTTTACTTTGTCTTCTGATGGTGCCCTTTGAAATCTTCTTTTCAGTTATTTTACTTCATCATTTTTTCCATTAGCTTTTGCTACTCAATATTCAAGAGCAATTTTCAGAGTGTCTTCTTAGATCCATATTGGTCTTTTCTTTCTTTCCTGTCTTTCTAATGACCTTTTGCTTTCTTCTTGTATACATCCTTGATGCCATTACATAACTTATCTGGTCTTCTGTCATTAGTGTTCAATGCATCAAATCTATTTTTGAGATGATGTCTAAACTCAGGTGTGATATACTTAAGTTTGTACTTTGGCTGTCTTGGACTTGTTCTAATTTTCTTCAGCTTCGTCTTGAAATTGCATATGAGCAATTGATAGTAGGTTCGACAGTCGGCCCCTGGCCTTGCTCTAATGATTTAGCTTTTCCATCTTCTCTTTCCACAGATGTAGTCAATTTGATTCCGTGTGTTTCAACCAGCGAGGTCCACCTGTATAGTTGTTTCTTACGTTGTTGAAGAAAGATATTTGCTCTGAAGACGTCGTTAGTCTTGCAAAATTCCAGCATGTGATCACTGGAAATGTTTTTATCACTAAGGCCATATTTTCCAACTACCAATCTTTCTTCTTTGTTTCCAACTTTTTTATTTCAATCACCAGTAATTATCAATGTGTAAACTGATCCTATAAATGCCAGTAAATTTCCATTAGTCGTTAAACTAGCCTAAGCCAGGTTTGGCTCACAAAACGCCAGCTGTTATTGCTAATTGACCTCAACAGAGGATGCAACAACAGGAGGAATGAATTAGAAGGAAAATCATCACCTAGACCCTATTTTGAAGCGAAACATCCAACAGGAACCACATCACCTCCTGCTTCCTGGCAGTCTTCTAGAGTTTTCCCTCCCCAGAATGCCCACGTGATCACCATCTTGTTGCCCAAATCACATATAAGCCCTGCCTACGCATAACTCGGAAATCCTCATGGCGTAGTGGTTAAGAACCAAAGGAGTTAACCAACAGGTCAGCAGTTCAAATCCACCAGGTGCTCCTTGGAAACCCTATGGGGCAGTTTTGCTCTGTCCTATAGGGTTGCTGTGAGTCAGAATCAACTCAACGGCAATGGGTTTGGTTTTTTGGTTTACCCATGGCCTGGGGAGCCATATCTGAGGAACTTCCTCCTGGCTTCTTGCTCTGCACATTGCAATAAAGTTACTTTCTCTTTCTCAAAGTCTGGTGTCTAGATAATTGTCAAGTCTGAGCATACAGGACAAGGACCCGCCTTTCCAGGTTCGGTAACACATGCATTCTGACTGCATGTTTGATCAATTTCAGACTGTAGAACTTGGTAAAAATCTTCTATTCGTTTTTGGCCTTAGCGGTTGGGAGTAAATTTGAGTAATAGTTGTGTTAATCCATCTTCCTTGTAGGTGTATGGATATTATCCTATCACTGACAGCACTAAATCAGACAATCATATCGTATACTATGCCAGGAATGACAAATTGAAGAGGAGTGGTGTTGCATTCATCGTCAAAAAGAACATTTCAAGATCTATCCTGAAGTACAATACTGCCAGTGATAGGATAATATCTGTATGCCTACAAGGAAGAACTGTTAATATGACTACTATCAAAATTTATGCATCAACCACTAATGCCAAAGATGATGCTAGATTAGGTCATGTTAAAGAGGTTTAGGGTGGGATGCAACACCCTTACTCAGGTCACAGTCCTGATCAGATGTAAGGGGAGTTTCTCTAGGGTATGGCCTGCATCACCTTTTATCTTTCAAGAAACAAAAGGAGAGAGAAGCCAGCAGAGAGAATAGGATCACATACCACCAAAAAGGAGGCGCCGGGAGTAACAGTGGATTCTTTGGACTCGGCGTTCCTGCACTGAGAAGCTCTTAGACTAGGGGAAAACTGATGACAAGGACCCTCCCCCAGAACTGACAGAGAGAGACGTCTTCCATTTAAGCTGGCACCCTGAATTCGGACTTCTAGCCTCCTAGACTGTGAGAGAATCAATTTGTTAAAATTATCCGCTTGTATTTCTGTTATAGCAGCACTAGATAACTAAGACAGAGTGTGCTCTATTTGACAGTCCTACCATCAGTGGTTAAGGTTTCTAATATCCTCACATATTTGCAAACATTTGTTATCAGTTTTTTTTCATCAGTCCCATTTTAGTTGGAGTGAGATGGTATCTTGTAGTTTTGATTTGCATCTCTAACGGATAAAGATTATGAGCATCTTTTCATGTGTTTGTTGGCTGCTTGTATGTCTTCCTTGGTGAAGGTTCTGTTCATGTTCTTAGTCTATTTTATAACTGAATGGTTTGTCTTTTTGTTGTTGAGTTATTGAAGTTTTCTATAAATTTTGGAGATTATTCCCTTATTGGATATGTTGTTTCTGAAGATTTTTTTCCCAGTGTATTAGTTCTCTTTTTATTCTTTTGATAAAGCCTCTGATGAGCATAAGTTTTTAATTTTTATGGGGTTCCATTTATCTGTTTTGTCTTCTTCTATTCATGCGTTTGTTGTTATGTTTGTTATCCTATTTTTACTAATGATTAGGTTCTGTAGTTTTCTCCCTATGTTTTCTTCCAGGAATTTTATATTTCTAGGTTTAAAACTTAGATCTTTGACCTATTTTGAGTTAATTTTTGTATATGGTGTGAGGTATTGGCCCTGTTTCATTTTTCTGCAAGTGGATATCCAGTTTTGCCAGCACCAATTATTAGATTATTTTTCCCCCATTGAAAGCACTTTGACCCCTTGTCAAAAATCGGTTGTCCATAGATGGTTGTGTTTATTTCTGTGTTCTCAATTCTATTCCACTGGTCTATGTGTCCTTCATTGAACCAATATTGGCTGTTTTGACTGCAGTTGCTGTATGGTGTGTTTTGATATCAGCAAGTGTGAGGCCTCCTGCTTTGTTCTTTTTCTTTAATATTGCTTTGGCTATTAGGGGTTTCTTTCTTTTCCATATGAAGTTGGATATTGATTTTTCCATTTCAGTAAAGAAAGCTGTTAGAATTTGTATAAGGATTTAATTGTGTCTAGAGATCACATTAGGTAGAATTGACATTTTCACTGTATTAAGTCTTCCAACCCACGAGCACAGGATGTCTTTCCATTTTTGTAGGTTTCTTTTAGTCTCCTGTAGTATTGCTGGAATAGTGGTTAAGAGCTGGGCTGCTAACCAAAATGTCTGCAATTTGAATCCACCACCCACCCCTTGGAAACCCTATGGGGCAGTTCTACTGTGTCCTATAGGGTTGTTATGAGTCGAAATTGACTTGATGGCAAGGAATTTTTTTGGTTTTGTGGTGTTTTAAAATTTCCATTGTATAAGTCTTTTTATCTCCCTGATTAAACCCTGGGTACTGTACAGTTTGGGGGAAAATTGTAAATGGTATTATTTTCTTGATTTCTTTTTCAGAGCATTCTTTGTTAGTGATTTTTACATGTTGATCTTGTACCCTCTAACATTGCTGAATACTATTAGCTGCATCAGTTTCTGTGTGTGTGTGTGTGTGTGTGTGTGTGTGTGTGTGTGTGTGTGTGTGTATAATCTTTAGGCTCTTCTATTTATAGGATCATGTAATCTTTAGATAGAGATAGTTTTAGTTTTTCTTTCCCAATCTGAATACCTTTTATTTCTCTTTCTTGCTTTATTGCTCTAGCTAAGACTTTCAGTACATGTTGTAAAAGAGTGGTGATAATGAGTAGACTTTTCTCATTTGCATTCTCAAAGGAAAGGCTCTGAGTCTTTCTCCATTGAGTATAATATTTGCTGTTGGTTTTACATTTATGCCCTTAATTATGTTGAGAAATTTCCCTTCTGTTCTTATTTTGCTGAGAGGTTTTTTTTTTCAGGAAAGGGTGTTGAATTTTATCAAACGCCTTTTCTGCATCAATTAATATGATCATATGATTTTTTTCCTTTGTCTTATTTATGTGGTGGACTACACAAATTGATTTTTCTAATGTTGAACATTGTAATCCTGATAGGAATCCCACTTGATCATGGTATGTGATTTTTTGATATGTTGCTGAATTCTGTAGGCTAGAATTTTCTTGAAAATACTGACATCTGTGTTCATAAGTGATATTGATCTGTGATTTTCTTTTCTTTTCTTTCTTTTTTTTTTGGTGATATCTTTGCTTGGTTTAAGTATCAGGGTTATGCTGGCCTCAGGAAGAGTTTGGTAGTGTCCCTTCCTCTTCTAAGTTTTTGTAGAGATTGAATAGAATTGGTGTCAACTGTTCTCTGAATGTTTGGTAGAATTTCCCAGTGTAGATATCTGGTCCTGGGCTTTGTTTTCGTTGTTATTGTTGGCAGTTTTTTGATGACATCTTCAGTTTCTTTTTTTGTAATGAGTCTGATTAGATTTTGTAATTCTGTTTGTATTAGTTTAGGTATGTAGTGTTTTTCTAGGAAGTTGTCCATTTATTCTACATTTTCAAATTTGTCATAATACAGTTTTTCATAGTAAACTGTTATGATTCTCTTTATCTCAGTTGGGTTGGTTGTAATGTCTCCAGTTTCATTTCTTCATTTGGTTATTTACTTCTTCTGGTTTTTTTTTTTTTTCTTTTATCATTCTAGCCAGTGGTTTCTCTATTTTATTGATCCTTTTAAAGAATCAACCTCTGGTTTTGTTGACTCTTCCTATTATTTTTCTATTTCATTTAATTCTGCCCTGATCTTCATTATTTCCATTTTTTCTGGTAGCTTTTAGCTTCTTTAGCTCTTCATTTTATACTTGTTCAAGTTGTTCATTTAAGTTATTGAATTTAGATCTTTCTTCTTTTTTAATATTGGCCTTTATTGCTATGAATTTCCCTCTGAGTATTGCTTTTGCTGTGTCCCAAAGGTTTTGATATATTGTGTTATTATTTTCATTTGATACTAAGAATGTTTTAATTTCACATTTTATTTATTTTATGATCCACTTATTTTTTAATAGTGTATTATTCAGTTTTCATGTATTCATTTTTTTCCTTATTTTTCCTGTTGTTGAGTTTTAGCTTCATACTGTTATGATCTGAGAAGATGCTTTGTATAATTTCAATCTATTTAAATGTGTTGAGACATATTTTGTATCTTAGCATATGACCTATTCTGGAAAATGATCCATGTGCACTGGAGAAGAATGTGTATTTTTCCAATGCTGAGTGGAGTGTTCTATATATGTCTGTTAGATCCAGTTGGCTTACGGTTTTAAGTACTTAAATGTTCTTAGTGGTCTTCTTTTTAGATATTCTGTCTAGAATCGAAAGTGGCCTGTTGAAGTCCCCTACCATTATTGTGAAATAGCCCATTTATTCTTTCATATTAGTCAGTATTTATTTCATGTATTTTGGAGCATTGCTGTTAGGTGCATTCATATTTTTAACTGTTAAGTCTTCTTGCTGGATTAACCCTTTTATTATTATGTAATGTTCTTCTTTATCTGTTGTAATAGAATTTTGTTTAAAATATATTTTATCTGATACCTGTATTGCCAACCCTGTTCTTTATTTTACTGTTGTTGTTAGGTGTCTTTGAGTCAGTTGTGACTCATAGTGACCCTATGTTTGCTGGTTGCATGAAATATTTTCTTCCATTATTTTATTTTCAGTCTGTTTGTATCCTTATGCCTAAGGTGTGTTTCTTGTAGACAGCAAAGGATGGATAGTGTTTTTTGTTTGTTTGTTTGTTTGTTTTTTAATCTATTCTACCTCTCTCTGCTTTTTCTTTGAGGAGTTTAGACTATTTACCTTTACGGTTATTACTGAAAATAAAATGTTTACCTCATTCGTTTTGCTGTTTGATTTTTGAGTGTTTTGTATCTTCTTTTTTTTATTCTCATTTTTCTCTTTTGGTTTGTATTTAGCTGCTTTCTTGGAATGAGCCTTTTTGCTTTCTTCCTTCTTTCTTTTTGTGTTTTTTTTTTCTCAGTAATTTCATAGTGGTTATCACATATTATTACATTGTAGAACTTACAATAGTGATAACAGGTAACATAAAACATATTAAATCTATTCCTGATATGCTCCTCTCTTTCCAGTCCTGTTGATGAGTCTCCATTAACATCATTGTACATTCTATATCTAATAGGTTTACTTTGTACCTATTTCTTCCAGTATTGATGTTGTATTGTTTGAGGGATTATATTATTAAATTTATTCCCTGAAAATATCATGAACTTGGTGCTTATATTGCTCAGTTTGTTGTATTTTGGAGAAGTCTTTCTCTCTCTTATTTTTCCCCCCTGTGTATAGGTTAGAGTATTTGTTTGCATTATTGCTTTTCCTTTTGGAGAATTCCTTTGTATAATACTTGCAGAGCTGGTCTGGTAGTGCCAAATTCCCAGAGCTTCTGTATATTTGGGAATGTCTTGATTTCCCCCTCGTTTTTAATGACAACTTTGCTTGGGTAAATAATTCTTCATTGGCAGTTGTTTTCATTTAATATTTTATATATATTGCTCCATTTTCTTCTAGCATCTAGAGTGTCTGGGGAGAAAGCCATACTAATTCTTCTGAAGGACCACTGGTATGTTATATTGCATTTTTCTCTTGCTGCTTTCAGAATTCTCTCATTGTCTTTAGTTTTTAGGAATTTTATTAGGATGTATCACTGAGTTAATCTAAATTTCTTTTAATTGGGATTCATGTAGTTTTCTCTATTTACATGCTTGATTCTCTGTCCAGGTCTGGAAAATTCTCTCTGGTTAGTTCTTGGAAAATCCTTTCTATACCTTTACTATTGTCATGAGGCTCTCGAATTCCAATAATTCTAATGTTAAATTCCTTAATCAAATCTCATATTTCCATTTTGATTTGTTTAGTTTTCTTTGTTCTTTCCTCTTGTTTTTCTTGAGGCTAGGTAAGTTCAGTTATTCTATCTTCTAGTTTATTAGTCTATCTTCTGTCTGTTTGACTCTATTGTTGATTGTTTCTCTTGCTTTTTTCTACTTCAGTTGCTAATTCTTCAGTTCTAGTAGTTCTCTTTTTTTTTTTTTTTAATGTTTTCAATTTTCTTGTTGAGTTTCTCATTTTGTTTTTCCGTTTGTTTCCTGATCTCTGTTATTTTGTTTTCTGTGTGCTTTTTGCTTTCTTTAACAATATTTAGCACCATTGTTTGAAAATTTTGTATTTTTTGCATTAACCTGGCCTCCATAAGAGAAATTACTTCTTCATATTTTGCTTTTGATTGGTCCTTCTTCTCTTGTGATTTTTACTATTTTTTGTTGAATTTGGTCTGTTTTGATACTTTTTTGATTTTCATGGGAAAGTTTTGTGGTTACACTTGCTTGATTTCGCTTTGCTATATTAGAAACCCTGGTGGCATAGTGGTTAAGTGCTATGGCTGCTAACCAAAAGATTGGCAGTTCGAATCTGCCAGTTGCTCCTTGGAAACCCAATGGGGCAGTTTTACTCTGTCCTATAGGGTCACTACGAGTCAGAATTGACTCGAAGGCAAAGGTATTTTTTTAATTCCAAGAACCACTAGCAGACACTCTTATCCTTAAGATTTTTGCAGCACTGGTTCAGGAATTCTGGGTGCTTGGGCTCTGGAGTTCGAAATGCCTTCTTAGCGAATTTTAGCTGTTTGGCTTTCACATGGCAAAGTTGGGGTATGCTCTATGTTTTTCCCTCATGGGTGTCCCTGCACAGGCTCTCCCATGGTGTCCTGCTGAGGGCAGGGCAACAGCAGTTCCCCTGTATGTCCCATCTGGAGTATCCTCCTCATCCTGGTGCCTTTTCAGCTCCTCCTAGTCCTAGTATCTGTCCGTCTGGGGCCTTGGCAGGATTCAACATCACTCTCAAAGCACTGTGGTCTCCCTTCACCCTCTCAATTGTGTGGCTGGCAAATTTCCATGGCCAATTTGCATAGCCATAGAAACTTGGCTACAGCTTCCTCTGTTTAACTCCAATTCTGTGTTCTTTTCTTGGGGTGTTGCCTGACCTCATCTCAAAATGGCTGTAGTAAGTGATTGCTCCAGATGCTAGTGAGTCGGTTCTCCCAGCTTCCACCTCTCCCATTTCTAAACTTATTTGACTCTCTAGCACCTCAGCTGCTTTCTGGGTTTTAAGATCTCAGTCACTGTTTATTTTTATTCATTGTTCTGTAAGTGTTATGAATTGAATTGTGTCCCCTCTAAATGTGTATCAACATGGCTAAGCCATGATTCCCTGTATTGTGTGATTGTCCAGCATTTTGTGATCTGATGGGATTTTCCCATAAGTTATAAATCCTATGTCTACGATGTTAACAAGGAAGGATTAGAGACAGTTATGTTAATGAGGCAGGACTCAATCTACAAGATTAGGTTCTGTCTTGAGTCAATCTCTTTTGGGATATAAAAGAGAGAAGCCAGCAGAGGGACAGGGAGACCTCCTACTACCAAGAAAACAGAGCCAGAAGCAGAGTGCTTGCTTTGGACCCGGGTCCCTAAACTGATAAACTCTTAGACTAAGGGAAGATTGATGACAAGGACCTTCCCCCAGAACTGACATACAGAGAAAGCTTTCTCTTTCAGCTGACACCCTGAATTTGAACTTCTAGCTTCCTAGGCTGTGAGAGAATAAACTTCTGTTTGTTAAAGCTATTCACTTCTGGTATTTCTGTTATAGCAAAATTAGATGACTAAGAATGAATTTGGTACTGGAAAAGTGGGCTGCTGCTTTAACGGATACCTAAAATATGGAAGCAGTTTTGAAACTGAATGGGTAGAGGCTGGAAGAGTTTGAAAGTAAACCCAAAACCAAACCCATTTCTGTCGAGTCGATTCTGACTCATGAGTTTTAAAGTACCTTATAGTAAAAGCCTAGATTGCCTTGAAGAGACTGTTGCTGGAATCATGGACATCAAAGAAAATTCTGGTGAGGACTCAGAAGGAAATGAGGAGAGTTGTTACCATGGAGATGGCATAGACGGTGAGAAGCAGCAGCAGAACTAGGAAACCAGGGCAAAACAGCACTGGAGCTGACCCAAGGAGCAAGAGAGCTGAGTGCCTTTTGTGCAGGAGGCTTCCTGGCAGTATGGGGTGCTTCTGAGCACTTAATGGTGGAGCTAGGCTTGCCAACCAACAGAGCAAGAGAGCTGAGTGTCTTCTGGCTGAAGTTTATTGGGAGTGAGATGCCTCTAGGCATTCATCAATGGAGCTAAAGAGCTTTGGAATACTTACCCCAGCAGGGCAGAAGTGGGTAGTGAGGCCCGAGGGGCCAAAAGGCTAGGGAACAAGGAAGCAGAAGCTGAAGAGATGAGGAACACAGGATGCAGAGCTGCCTCATTCTAAAAGGGTAGGGCTATGACCTGTGGGGTCTCAAAGAGTGGAGCCATGGCCTCTGGAGTTTCTAAGAGTGAGGCCACAGCTCTTAGGTTTCAAAAAATCAAATCTTCATCAACTCATTTCCAGAGTGTGGGGCTTCCTTTCATAAATGCCAGATGAATGAGACAAGATACACTGCCCAAAGCTAAGGGGGCAGGGCTGTAACCCCCAAGGGGCAGAAGAACAGGGCCTGCCAGGGCTAAGGAGATAGGTTCGCCACTCAGATGGACTAGGAGAATGGGGATGCCCAAAGCCGGAGGAACAGAGTTGCTATTCCAGTGGGCCTGGAAGGTGGAGCTGAAGCCCAGGGCTGAGTGGCCACCACCCAGAATCCAGAGAGTGTGACCAACACCCCAAAGTCTGGAGGGCAAGGCCATTGCCTAAATTGTCTCAGAGAACAGAGGATTATTTTCAAGGCTTGAGAGCTAATGTGTTCTGCTGACTTGCTTGGTGCCTGCTATCCTTTCTTTTCCTCCAATTTCTCCCATTTGTAATGGAAATGTCTAGTCTGTGCCTATTCCACCACTGTGCTTCTGAAACAAATAACTTGTATTCTAGATTTCAGAGATGAAGGGTAATTTTTTGGATTTTCGACTTAGAGTTGCTTTAAGACTTTTGCATGGAGTGAATGTGTTTTACATATGGCAATAACATTAATTTTGGGGGACCAAAGTGTGGAATGATATGGATTGAATTGTGTCCCCCCAAAATGTGCAACATGGCTAGGCCATGATTCCCAGTATTGTGTGATTGTCCACCATTTTGTGATCTGATGGGATGTTCCCATGTGTTGTAAATCCTACCGCTATGATGTTAATGAGGCAGGAATAGAAACAGTTACGTTAATGAGGCAGGACTCAATCTACAAGATTAGGATGTGGCTTGAGTCAATCTCTTTTGAGATATAAAAAAGAGAACTGAACAAAGAGACAGGGGGCCCTCTTACAACCAAGAAAACAGAGTCAGAAGCAGAGTGCATCTTTGGACCCGTGGTCCCTGTACTGAGAAGATCCTAGAATAGGAGAAGACTGATGACAAGGACCATCCCCCAGAACTAATAGAGAGAGAAAGACTTCTCCTGGAGCTAGCAACCTGAATTCAGACTTCTAGCCTCCTAAACTGTGAGGGAATAAACTTCTGCTTGTTAAAGCCATCCACTTCTGGTATTTCTGTTATAGCAGTGCTAGATGACTAAGACAGTGGGTTATTTGCCGGGGGATAAATGAAGTGCCACTCACTTTTTCATATTGCTCTCCCCTATTGTTTTTTTTTTTTTTTCATTTTTAAAGAAGTTTTATATGGGTAAGGAAGTTATATTGATCACCTACTATGTCTTGGAGCCCTAGTTGCACAATGGTTAAGAGCTCGGCTACTCACCAAAATGTTGGCAGTTCGAATCACCAATCACTCCTTGCCTATGGGGAAGTTCTACTCTGTCTTATAAGGTTGCTATGAGCTGGAATTGACTTGATGGCAACTTTTTTTTTTTTTTTTTACAATGTCTTAGGCATTTAGATATTTTACTTTAATTTACTAAAATTAAATTGAAATCTATATGTAATACTACCTAGTTTTTAGATGGAGAAACAAGCTTTGTCATTTCAAGAACATAGCCAAAGATAGTCACTATTAGAGTTGGCATTCAAACCCAGTTCTGTCACACTTAAAATTCTATACTCTTTCAGTTAAGATAAGCCAAAAGACTAAATGTTTAATAGGTAAAATTTCAGAAATTATAGCAAAATGAAAATAAAAATCTCAGGAAATGTGTAAGAAGTGTGTTGTTGATTGTTTTATGTGTTTTATTTGTCTGTGAAGAGACCACTCAGGTCTTTAAACTTAGTTGAGAATCTGACCCTGTTCTTATAGCTCTTTTGTTTTCTTTCTGTATATCTGAAGCCTTATATTATACAAAAGTCCTGTGCTTCTGGAGGACAGGCACTGTTGTTGTTTGTGTTAAGTGCCATTGAGTTGGTTCTGACTCATAGTGACCCTATGCACAACAGAACGAAACACTGCCTAGTCCTGCATCATCCTCACACAGGTTGCTCTGCTTGAGCCCATTGTTGCAGCCACTGTGTCAGTCCATCTCATTGAGGGTCTTTCTCCTTTTCACCAACCTCCAATTTACAAAGCATGATATCCTTCTCCTGGGACTGGTCTCGTCAGCAACTGGAAGACAATGTTCCACTGCTATTCATAAGGTTCACTGGCTAATTTTTTCAGAAGTAGACCGCCAGATCATTTTTCCTAGTCCGTCTTAGTCTGGAAGCTCCACTGAAACCTGTCCACCATGGGTGACCTTATTGGTATTTGAAATACCTGTGACATAGCTTTCAATATCACAGCAACACAAAAACCACCACAGTATGACAAACTGACAGATGTGTGTGGGACAGGTACTGGTGCTATACATTTCTCTTCCTCCATATAAAGCTCAATGTCAGCTCTTTACTGCTACTTGATAAATAGTCTTATTGAATGAATAAGTGAGTATTTTCAAATCATCAAGTTAGAAAATTACCATTTCTTAACTTGGAAGAAAAAATAACTCGCCTTCGTTGTTATATTTTTTTCTCCAGAGCTTCCAGACTAAGACAAAGATAGACTAGGAAGAGGACAATGGGAATCTTCTTCTAAAAAAATTGGCTACTGAAAATCTTATGAATAACAGAGGAACATTGTCTGATATAGTGCCAGAAGATGAGCCCCTCAGATTGGAAGGCACTCAAAATACTACTGAGGAAGAGCTGCCTCCTCAAAGTAGAGTTGACCTTAATGATACGAATGGAGTAAAGCTTTTGGGACCTTCACTTGCTGATGTGGCATTACTTTAAATGAGAAGAAACAGCTGAAAACATCCATTGGTAATCAGAACTTGGAATGTACAAAGAATGAATCATGGAAAATTGGGAGTTGTCAAAAATGAAATAGAAAGCTTAGAGATAGATATCCTAGACATTTGTGAGCTAAAATGGGCTGGTATTGGCCATTTTGAATCAAATAATCATATGGTCTACTATACTAGAAAAACAAATTGAAGAGGAAGGACATTGAATTCATCTTCAAAAAGAACATTCCAAGATCTATCCGGAAGTACAAATGTTGTCCATGATAAGATTATAACCACACACCTATAAGGAAGAGCAGTATAATATGACAATTATTCAAGTTTACACACCAACCCCTAATGCCAAAGATGAAGAAATTGAAGATTTTTACCAACTTCTACAACTGAAATTGATCAAACAGGCACTCAAGATGCATTGAGAAATACTAGTGATTGAAATGTGAAAGTTGGAAACAAAGAAAAAGGAACAGTAGCTGGAAAATGTGGCCTTGGTGATAGAAATGACACCAGAGATGGCATGATAGAATTTTGCAAGACCAACAACCTATTCACTGGAAATACCTTTTTTAAACAACTTAAATGGTGTCTATACATGTGGACCTCTCCAGATGGAATACACAGGAATAAAAACTGCATCTGTGGAAAAAGACAATGGAAACGCTCAATATTATCAGTCAGAACAAGGCCAGGGGCCGACTGCAGAACAGACCAAAAATGCTTATATGCAAATTCAGGTTGAAGCTGAAGAAAATTAAAACAAGTCCATGAAACCCAAAGTACAACCGTGAGTTTATCCTACCTGAATTTAAAGTATATCTCAAGAATAGATATGAAGCACGGAATACTAATACAGATGAGTTGTATGAAGACATTAAGGACATTGTCCATGAAAAAAGCAAAAGTTCATTAAAAAGACAGGTAAGAAAGAAAAGACCAAAATGGATGTCAGAAAAAACTCTGAAACTTAGCTCTTGAATATAGAGTAGCTGTAGTGAATGGAGGCAATGAGCTAACAATAACAATAACATACACTGCCTTAAATATTTCTCTTACCAGGATATTTATAAATGCTAGTTGGCACTTTACATGTATATAATACCTGTGGCTTTTGACAATAAGAGAAATAATAGACCTTATATTCTGTGTTCAGTAAATAAAAAATGCAAAGTGCTCACAAGCAGATTGTTTGTAGAAGGAAACTAGAATTTGAAGCAGTTTCCTATTGATTTGTATCAAGCCAGACAGCTAATCTTGATTATTGTTGTTGTTGTTAGGTGCCATTGAGTCAGTTCTGACTCATAGTGGCTCTATGTACAACAGAAAGAAATATTGCCCTGTCCTGCGCCATCCTCACAAAGCTTAATGTATTTGAACCCATTAATGCAGCCACCAGGTCAATCCATCTCATTGAAGGTCTTCCTCTTTTTGGCTGACCCTCTACCAAGTATGATGTCCTTCACCAGGGACTGGTCCCTCCCGATAATATGTCCAAGTACATGAGACAAAGTCTCACCATCCTCACTTCTAAGGAGCATTCTAGCTTACTTCTTCCAAGATATATGTCTTTGTTCTTTTGGCAGTCCATGGTATATTGAATATTCTTCGCCAACACCATAATTCAAATATATCGATTCTTCTTCGATCTTCCTTATTCATTGTACAGGTTTCCCATACATAAGAAATGACTGAAAATATCATAGTTTGGATCAGGTACACCGTAGTCCTCAAAGTGACATCTTTGTTTCTAACACTTTAAAGAGGTGTTTTGCAGCAGTATCGCCCAATGGCAATACACTGCTTGATTTCTTGACTGCTGCTTCCATGGACATTAACTGTGGATCCAAGTAAAAGTAAATCCTTGAAAATGTCAATATTTTCTCCATTTGTTAAGATGTTGCTTATTGGTCCAGTTGTGAGGATTTTTGTTTTCTTTATGTTGAGGTGTAATCCATACTGAAGGCTGTAGTCTTTGATCTTCATCAATAAGTGCTTCAAGTCCTTTTCACCCTCAGCAAGCAAGGTTGTGTCATCTGTATATCACATGTTGTTAATGAGACTTCCAGTCCTAATGCCATGTTCTTCATATAGTCCACCTTCTCAGATTATTTGCTCAGCATACAGCTTGAATAAGTACAGCAGAAGAATAAAACCTGATGCACACCTTTCCAATTTTAAACCACTCAGAATCCCTTTGTTCTGTTCCAAAGACTGCCTCTTGGTCTATGTACAGGCTCTGCATGAGCACAGTTAAGTGTTCTGGAATTTCCATTGTTTGCAATGTTATCCATAATTTGTTATGATCCACACAGTTGAATGTTTTTGCATAGTCAATAAAAAACAGGTAACCATCATTCTGGTATTCTCTGCTTTTAGCCAGGAGCCACCTGACATCAGCAATGATACACCTTAATCCATGTTCTCTTCTGAATCTGGTTTGAATTTCTGGCGGTTCTCTGTCAATGTACTGCTGCAACTGCTTTTGGATGATTTCCAGCAAAATTTTACTTTTGTGTGATATTATATTGTTTGATAATCTCCACATTCTCTTGAATCTCCTTTCTTTTGAATAGGCACAAATATGAACTTCTTCTGGTCGCTTGGTCAGACAGCTGTCTTCCAGATTTCTTGGCATAGACAATTGAGGCTTCCAGCGTTGCATCAATTTGTTGAAACATCTCAAGTGGTTTTTAGTCAATTCCTGGAGCACTGGTTTTGTTTTGTTTTTTGCCAATACCTTTAGTGCAGCTTGGGCTTCTTCCTTCAGTACTATCATTTCTTGATCATATGCTACCTTCTGAAGTGGTTGAATGTTGACCAATTATTTTTGGTACAGTGACTCTGTGTGTTCTTTCCATCTTCTTTTGATGTTTCTTTCATCATTCATTTTTTTTTCCCATAGAATCTTTCAGTATTGGAACTTGAGGCTTGAATTTTTTCTTCAGTTCTTTCAGCTTGAGAAATGCCGAGTTTGTTCTTCCATTTCGATGTTCTAATTCCGTGTTTTTGCACATTTAATTATAATACTTTCTTTGTCTCCTTGAGCTGCCCTTTGAAATCTTCGGATCAGCTCTTTTACTTCATAATTTCTTCCATTCCCTTTACCTACACTATGTTCCAGAGCAAGTTTCAGGGTCTCTTTTGACATCTATTTTGGTCTTTTCTTTCTTTCCTGTCTTTTTAATGACCTTTTGCTTTCTTCATGTATAATGTCCTTGATGTCATCCTACTACTTCTCTGGTTTTCAGTCACTAGCATTCAATGTATCAGATCAGTTCTTGAGACGGTCTCCAAATTCAGGTGGGATATACTCAAGGTAGGATTTTGACTGTTGTGGACTTCTTTTAATTTTCTTCAGCTTCAACTTGAATTTACACAGAAGCAATTGATTTTCTCTTCCACAGTCGACCCCTGACTAACAATATTGAGTTTCTCCATTTTTTCTTTCCACAGATGTAGTCGATTTGATTCCTGTGTATCCCATCTTGTTAGGTCCATGCGTCTAGTTCTTGTTTATGTTGTTTAAAAAAGGTCTTTCTGATAAATAGGTCATTGGTCTTGCAGAATTCTATCATGCACTACCCGGTGTAGTTTCTATCACTAAAGTCATGTTTTCCATCTATTGATCCTTCTTTCTTCGTTTTCAACTTTCGCATTTCATTCACCAGAAATTATCAATGTGACTTGATTTCATGTTTAATCAATTTCAGACTGCAGAAGTCAGTAAAAATCTTCAATTTCCTCATATTTTTTTAATTTTTTTTTTTTTTAATTAAAAGAGAAGAAGTAGGGGCCCTTGCCTGGAATTTACCAGACAGTTGACTTTATAGACATAGAATCACTTGCAGGAATTGAGCACTTGGCTAGTCCCCTTCCCAAGAGACCATCGAAATATAGCTTTACCCTTTGTAGTAGCTTTTCAGACAAGTTGAGAAAATTCACCAATAACATTAGATTCCCTTCTGATTTGGCTTCTACTCAGGCTCCATCTTATAAAACGGTGATTTGAAACAAAAGTTTAACCCCACAAATTTTGCCATTAATTCTGTCTCCATCTGTGACATTTTTGTATCTGGGATACCAATTTATTACTTTATAAATTAACCAAACTTTATAAGTAGTGATCCCTCCTCCGTGTCCCCCTGACCTCTGGAGGTAACCTATCATCTGCATTTAGGTGTATATCATTTTCTTGTATGCTTTTGAATTCTACTAGAATGTGTGCCTGAGAAATAAATTTGTATACTTAAAAATTATTTTAATTGTTACAATATAGCATGAATTCATCTGCAATTTATTTTTTATCAAAATTTTTCCCATATTTATCATGTTGCTATATAAAAATCTAGTGTATTCATTTTAATCCCAATTAATAATCTGTTGTTTAATCCCCTACTAAGAAAAAGATTGTTTTCTTTTCTCTCTCTCTCTCTCTCTTTTTTTTTTTTGGCCATTAGAGGTAGGGTAATATTGAAGTGATTGCACATCCTTTTTTGTTCACATATGTGAGAGAAATTTTGGGTAGACTCTGAATACAGCAGGGTTTGAAGTTTTACATTTTCCAATTTAATACCAGTAAACTCAGATAAAAATGGTTTCACTAATTAAAAAGTCACCAACAGTGAATGAAATCCTGTTGCCTACACCCACAAATATGTTACCAGACTTAATTATTTGACCAATCTGATCTATGCAGCATTATAAATATTTACTCTTCTAGTCTGTACTTCCCCTGAATGTTGATAAGTTTGATTAACATTTCACATGAATATTAACTATTTGGATTTCCTTTACCATAATTTGCCTGTTTATATCCTTTGGCCACTTTTTGTGGAGGCTATTTATCTTTTTATTATTGATTTATAGAAGAATTAAACATTTCTTTATACTAATCGTTTATAATGTGTATGAATGGTAAAGGAATTGTCACAGTTTAGGATTTATATTTTACTTTAGTTTGTGTTATCTGCTGTTGTATAGTCATAATTTTTAAACATAAAAATAATAAGACTATCTTTTATAGTTTGTATTTTGTTTTAGATATTTGTCCCTACTGCAAGGACACAGAGATAATATCCTGCATTTGTCTCTGAATGTTTTATACTTCTGTTTTCACATTTAAGATTTTAGGCTAACTGGTGTTTATTTTGGGGTAGTAGTATAAAGAGATTTTTTCCCCCATGAAAAGCCAAATGCCACAGCACAGTTGATTAAAGAAAACATCCCTTCTGTCTGCTAATAAGCAATGTCTACTCTATCAAAGGCAAATTTCCAGTTTTCATAAAGGAATTTTTTAGCGATTATTTTTCTGTTCCATTTTTTTTATTTCCTTGCCAATACTTTATCATCTTAATTAGCATGCTTTATAATAAGCACTTATATTGAAGTTAAACCTTAATTAGTAAACAAATGACCACTTTATGATATTGAGTCTATTGCCCAAACATTAATATATTCTGCAGATTGTTCAGTTCTAAATATTTTCTAACTTGTATTAGGATTCCTTCATTAATTCATTAATTATTTAGCTCTATTTCCTTTAAATTTCCAAAAATAAGACATTTTAAAATAGGTTTTATATTGACTTCTAATTTTATTGATTTTTATTTACAGAATATTATGTGTATCTTATAGATCCTTTGGTGTTTGTTATTTTCTTTCTGACCCAGCACACAGTCGGTTTTTCTAATAGATATTTGGAAAAATGTCACTGAGTGAAGGATTCTATATATGTACATTTAAGAAAATATCTTGTACAAATTTTCTTTGTCATTGTTTTAAACATTCATCGTTATTATCTTTTGCTTAATATTTCCATTGCTGAGACTGGTGTGCTAAAACTCTTTCAATATGATTATGATTTTCCAAATTACTCCTTATAATCTCATCAGTTTTTCTTTAGGTACTTAGTGGCTATGTGAATTGTTTTCAGAAATATTATATTTTATTTGCAAACATCTCATCAGTATGTGGAGACCCTTTTCATCCTTATTAATTATCTTTATTTTTCAGTATATTTTCCTGATGTTACTAAGATAGTTACTCTATTTTTGACTATTGTTTACTCACATAAGTTTTTTCCTTTACTTTTAAACTCGCATTATTATACTTTAGGTAAGTCCCTTTAAACTGCATTAGATGCTGTTGTTATTGTATTTACATTTGTTGTTTTGTAGTCTGTACTTATTTTAGTTATTTGATTTATTTGGAAGTACTTCTAACAGTGCTAGGTTAGGACAATAATTGACACATAGTAGGCAGTCAAAATAATTATTTATTAATAAAGAAGGAATACAATGTATTTTTAAATTAATAATTTTCCTTTTTTTCTCCTTTTTTATTATTAATTTATACATAAAGTGATTGTTTATAAGTAACTTTTTTATTGTACTTTAGATGAAGATTTACAGAACAAATAGTTTCTCATTAAACAGTTGGTACACATATTATTTTACGACAATGGTTAACAATGCCACAACATGTCAATACTGTCCCTTCACAATCTCCGGTTCCCTATTACCAGCTTTCCTGTCCCCTCCTGTCTTCTAGTCCTTGTCCCTGGACTGTTGTGTCCCATTAGTCTCTTTTTGTTTTATAGGACTGTCTAATCTTTGGCTGAACGGTGAACCTTAGGAGTGACTTCATTATTGAGCTAAAAGGGTGTCCAGGGGCCGTACTCTTGGGGTTTCTCCAGTCTCTGTCAGGCCAGTAAGTCCAGTCATTTTTTGTTAGTTAGAATTTTGTTATACACTTTTCTCCAGCGCTGTCTGGGGCCCTCTGTTGTGATACTTGTCAGAGCAGTCAGCAGTGGTAGCCAGGCACCATCTAGTAGTACAAGACTCAGTTTGATGGAGGCTGTGGTAGTTGTGCTCCATTAGTCCTTTGGACTACTCTTTCCCTTGTGTCTTTGGTTTTCTTCATTCTCTCTTGCTCCTGAAGGGATGAGACCAGTGGAGTATCTTAGATGGCTGCTCACAGGCTTTTAAGACCCCAGATGTTACTCACCAAGGTAGAATGTAGAACATTTTCTTTATAAATTGTGTTATGCCAATTGAGATAGATGTTCGCCTAGACCATGTTCCCCATAGCCATCAGCCCAGCAATTTGGTCACTCTGGGAGTTTGGATGTGTCTATGGAGCTTCCATGACCTTTTCTTGTACAAGTTGTGCTGGTTTCCCCAGTATTATGTACTGTCTTACCCTTCACCAAAGTTACCACTTATCTATTGTCTATTTAGTACTCCCCCCACCCCTCCCATCTCTAGTAACCAACAAAGAATGATTCCTTTTGTGTGTAAACTTTTTCATAAATTTTTACAGTAGTGGTCTCATAGAATATTTGCCCTTTTGTGATTGACTTATTTCACTCAGCATAATGTCCTCCAGTTTCATTCATGTTATGAGATGCTTCACAGATTCATCATTGTTCTTTATTGTTGCATAATACTCCATTGTGTGTATGTACCATAATTTGCTTATCCATTCATCTGTTGATGAACATCTAGGTTGTTTCCATCATTTTGCTATTGTGAACAATGGTGCAATGAACATGGGTGTGCAGATGTCTATTCTTGTGACGGCTCTTATTTCTCTAGGATATGTTCCTAGGAATGGGATTGCTGGATCACATGGCATTTCTATTTCTAGCTTTCTAAGGAAACACCATATCATTTTCCAAAATGGTTGTATCATTTTGCATTCCCACAAGCAGTGCATAAGAGTTCCCATCTCCCCGCAGCCTCTCTTGTTATTTCCAGTTTTTTTGATTCATGGCCAGTAATGCCAGGGAGAGATGGTATCTGTTTATGGTTTTAATTTGCATTTCTCTAATGGCTAGTGATCAGGAGCATTTCCTCAAGTATCTGTTGGCTGCTCGAATGTCTTCTTTGGTGAAGTGTCAATTCATTTCCTTTGTCCATTTTTTAATTGGATTGTTTGTTTTCTTGTTATTGAAGTGTTGAATTTTCTTGTAGATTTTATACATTAGAACTTTGTCTGATTTGTAATGTCCAAAAAATTTCTTCCCAGTCTGTAGTTTCTCTTTTTACTCTTTCGGTGAATTCTTTTGATGAGCATAAGTGTTTGATTTTTAGAAGACCCCAGTTACCTAGCTTATTTCCTGGAATTTGTGTGTTGTTGGTTATGCTTTGTATCCTGTTAATGCAGTGTACTGGAGTCTCTAGCATTGATCCTATTTTTTGCTGTATGAACTTTATGGTTTTTGGCTTTATATTTAGGTCTTTGATCCATTTTGAATTAGTTTTTATATATGGCATGAGGTATGGGTCCTGTTTCATTTTTTTGCCAGCATCATTTATTAAAAAGACCGTCTTTCCCCCATTTGATGGAATTCGGCCCTTGTTGAAGATCAGGTGACTGTAGGTGGATGGATTTACATCTGGGTTCTCAATTCTGTTCCATTGGTCAACGTGTCTGTCTTGGTACCAGCACAAGGCCGTTTTGACTACTGTAGCTGTATAGTAGTTTCTGAGGTCAAGTACTGTCAGTCCTCCTACTATATTCTTCTTCAGTAGTGCTTTACTTATCTGGGGCTTCTTCCCTTTCCATATAAAGTTAATGATTAGTTTTTCCATTTCTTTAAAGAATGATGTTGGTATTTGGATTGATATAGCATTGTATTTGTAAATTACTTTGGGTAGAATTGTCATTTTCACAATGTTGATTCTACCTATCCGTGAGCATGGTATCCATTTATGTGGATCCCTTTGGGTTTCTTGCAGTAGTGTTTTGTAGTTTTCTTTGTATAGGTCTTTTACATCCCTGGTTAGATTTATTCCTAAGCATTTTATTTTTTAGGGGCTATTATAAATGGTATTATTTTTCTGATATGCTTTTCATTGTTCTCTTTATTGGTGTATAGGAATCCAACTGATTTTTGTATGTTTATCTTGTATCCTGCTACTCTGCTGAATCTTTCTATTAGTTCCAGTAGTTTTATCATGAAGTCTTTAGGGGTTTCTATGTATAGTATCATACCATCCATAAACAGGGGCAGTTTTACTTCTTCATGGCCAATTTGCATGCCCTTTTTTTCTTTTCCTTACCTTATTGCTCTAGCTAGGACTTACAGCACAATGTTAAATAGGAGTGGCAATAAGGGGCATCCTTGTCATGTTCCTGTTCTCAAGGGGAATGTTTTCAGCCTCTCTCCATTAGGAATGATGTTAGCCGTTGGTTTTGTATAGATGCCCTTTATTATGTTGAGGAATTTCCCTTCAATATCTGTTTTATTGAGACTTTTTATCAGGAACGGGTGTTGGACTTTGTCGAATGCGTTTCTGCATTGATGGAGATGATCATGTGATTATTTTCTTTCCTTTTATTTATGAGTTGGATTACGTTGATTGATTTTCTAATTTTGAACCGTTCTTGCATAACTGGTATGAATCCTACTAGCTCGTGGTGTATTTTTTTTTTTTTATATGATGCTGAATTTTATTGAGAATTTTTGAGATATACTGGTCTGTTTTTGTCTTTTTGTATAGTGTCCTTTGGCTGGTTTTGGTATCAGGTTTATGCTGGCTTCACAGAATGAATTTGGAAGTGTCGCTTTCTACTCCATGTTCTCAAATAGTTTGAGTAGTGCCGATATAAGTTCTTCTATGAATGTTTGGAAGAATTCTCCAGTGAAGCCATCTAGGCTAGGGCTTTTTTTGTTGGGAGTTGTTTTTTTTTTTTTTTTTTTTTTTTATTACCTCTTCAATATCCTCTCTTGTTATGTGTCTGTTCAGATTTTCAACATCACCTTGTGTTAGTTTGGGTAGGTAGTGTGTTTCTAGAAATTTATCCATTTTCTCTAGGTTTTCAAATTTGTTTGAAGTATAGTTTTTCATAATACTCTGTTATGATCCTTTTTATTTCAGTTGGGTCTGTTGCAATGTCCCCCATTTCATTTCTTACTTGGGTTATTTGTGGCCTTTCCTGTTTTTCTTTTGTCAGTCTGGCCAGTGGTTTGTCGATTTTGTTGATTCTTTCAAAGAACCAACTTTTAGTTTTGTTGATTCTTTCTATTCCATTTATTTATGTCTGCTCTTTATTATTTCCTTTCTTCTGATGGCTATGGGCTTTTCTTTTTTTTTTTTTTGCTATTCTCTTTCTATTTGTTCAAGTTGTGTAGTTAATGTTTTGATTTTGTCCCTTCTTTTTTGATGTGTGCATCTATTGCTATAAATTGTCCACAGAGGACTGGCTTTGCTGTGTCCCAAACGTTTTGGTATGATGTGTTTTCATTTTCATTTGATTCTAGGAAGTTTTTGATTCCATCTGTGAGTTCTACAATTTCTCAGTAGTTTGTTATTCAGTTTCCATGTGATTGATTTTCTTTCCTTGCTCTTCTTGTCTTTAATTTCTCCTTTGGTGGTGCTGTGGTTAGAGAAGATACTTTGTATTATCTCAAAGTTTTGGATTTTGTTGATGGTTGCTCTGTGGCCTAAGACATGGTCTATTCTGGAGAATGTTTCATATACGTTGAAAAGAATGTGTACTTTGCATCTGTTGGTTAGGGTGTTCTATATATGTCTATGAGGTCAAGTTGGCTGATTGTACCCTTTAGGTCTTCTACGTCTTTGTTGAATTTCTTTCTAGATATTCTGTCCTTTACCTGGAGTGGTTGTGTTGAAGTCTACTTCTATTTTTGTGGAACTGTCAATTTCTCTTTTCAGTGCTCTTAGAGTTTATTTTATGTATTTTGGAGGACTTTCATTGGGTACATTGATGTTTATTATGGTTATGCCTTCATGATGGATTGTCCCCTTAATCAATATACTGTCCTTCTTTGTCTTCTATGGTGGATTTTGTTTTAATATCTATTTTATCTGATATTAGTGTTGTCACTCCTCTTTTTTGGTAGCTGTTTCCTTCATAAATTTTTTCTATCCTTTGATTTTTAATAAATTTACATCTTTGTTTCTGAGGTATGTCTCTTGTAGACAGCATATTGATAGATCCTTTTTTATCCATTTTGTCACTCTCTGTCTCTTTATGGCTGCATTTAGGCCATTTACATTCAGTGTAATTATAGATAGGTGTGAGTTTATCGCTGTCGTTTTGTAGTGCTTTTTTGTGTGATGCAAATGTTTACTTTGTTCCTCTTACTCTCTTGTGCTGAATTTCTTTTGTTTGTGGATTTTCTTCTTTTGTTTTGGTAGGTTTTGTTTTTACTGAGACATTATGTTCTTCTTTATTTTAATGAGTAGATTTGTTAACTTTCTTTGTTGTTACCTTGAAAGTTACCCTTTCTTCCTAGGTTTGAGCCAGTCTATTATTACTTGGTATCACCTTGCCTTCCTCTCCATTAGAAGGTTCTGTCCCTACACCATTTATTCCCTCTTCTATTGTTCTGATGTTGTTGTCTTTACAGATTTACTTCTCTGGTTCCCTGTTGTAATTCTTTTGGTTTTGAATAGTCCTTGAGAGTTCATTTCCTAGATTGGTATGTGCCTGGTTCAATGAAGCATCCTAGATTCAGCCTGTGGTTTGATGTTGTTTTTCTAAGATCGAAGGACTCCCTTTAATAATTCTTGTAAGTTTGGTTTGGTTTTTACATAGTCCCTTAATTTCTGTTTATCTGGAAATGTCTTAATTTCACCATTATATTTGAATGAGAGTTTTACAGGATATATTATTCTTGGCTGGCAATTTTTTTTTTCTTTCAAGGTTTTATGTTTGTCATCCCATTGCCTTCTTGCCTGTATGGTTTCTGCTGAATAATCCCAGCTTAGTCTTAGTGTTTCTTCTCTGTATGTGACTTTTTGTTTTTCTCGAGCTGCTCTCAGGATTCTTTGTTTGTTTTTGGTTTTAGCGAGTGCGATTATGATATGCCTTGGTGATTTTCTTTTGGGGTCTATCCTATGTGGCATTCATTGAGCTTCTTGGATGGTCAGCTTTTCATCTTTCATAATATTGGGGGAGTTTTCTGTCAGAAATTCTTCAATTATCTTCTCTGTGCTTTCTGTTTTCTCCCCCTGTTGTGGAACTCCAATCACTTGCAAGTTTTTGTTTTTAATTGTACCCCACATAATTCTCAGGTTTCCTTTATTTTTCTTCATTCTTTTTTCTGATTTTTCCTCAAATTGAATTGTATCCAAGTGTTTGTCTATAATTTTGGTGATCCTGTCATTCATTGTTTCAAACCTGCTACTCAGCCCTTCTTGGCCCTGTCCATTTCTGAAATCTTGTTGTTTATCTTTTGGATTTCTGTTTGTTGTTTTTGTATAATTTCTATTTGTGAATTTGTTTTGGCATTTTGTTCCTCTATTATTTTCCTGAATTCTTCCATTTTTGTTTATATTTTCTATGGATTTGTCTGCCTTTTCCATGAATTTGTCTACTTTTTTTCTCATTTTTTTTTTCTTGTCTGTTTTTAGTTTAAACTCTTGGATAGCTCTGAATATTAGAGATTTGAATTCCCTATCAGGCAGTTCTAGTGCCTTTTCTTCTACTGGAAAGTCATCTGGTGTTTATTTTGGATGGCTATTGGAACCATCTTATGCTGTTCTTTTATGTTTTGATATAGTCTTCTGTTTAGGGACATTCAGTAGTTGTTTTCCTGATTTACTGATTGTAGATTTTTTTTGTATCATCCTGCTTTTTTGTTTTATTTG
The DNA here is from genome assembly GCA_030035585.1 of Dugong dugon. Classification (NCBI taxonomy): domain Eukaryota; kingdom Metazoa; phylum Chordata; class Mammalia; order Sirenia; family Dugongidae; genus Dugong; species Dugong dugon. The sequence goes on along the minus strand of CM057480.1, from coordinate 46,130,226 downwards.
GTTATGTCTGAGCAGGTGGGCTGTGTGTTCTGTGTTTGCTTGTCTGTGGACACGATACTTTTCACCTTCTCCAAGGTGCAGGGTCTGTCACTCAGGTATGGTACAGCAGGGCACGTCCAGCTGAAGGAGAGTTGCTGGGATGAGTGGTTTGTGGCACGTACTAGGTCCAACAAGGGGGGTCGGGAATCAGTGCAGGGCAGGTTCCAGTAGGCCATGCCTCTGCTGCTTGCTGGTGTGACATTCAGCGCATACTGCAGGTAAGCAGGAAGGAAGAGGGAGATTGTGATGTGTGGATCTAAGATGGGTATGGGAAATAGGAGAGAAAGGTGAGAGGAACAGGAGCCAAAAAAATACAAACAGACACAAAAATAGTGGTAAGCGAGCTTGCTATTGGAATGGAGAGATGAGAGACTGAGAATACAGAAAAACAAAAAACAAAGAAAAAGGGCAAAAAAAATGAATAAATAAAAAATAAGGAAATATGAAAGAAAAGCCCCCAGAGATCTCACCAGTACAGCTGCGAGGACTGGGAAAGTTTCCTGCAGGCCGTGAAGTACAGCCTGGCTAGACAGGGTAGAAGTGTCACAGCACCAGATATTCAGGAGACAGGAAAAGAAGACAAGTATAGAGAGACAAGAATCTGAGAACTGAGGAAAGACAAAGAGAGAAAAGAGAACAAAACAAGCAAACAAAAAAAAAAATGAAAACAAAACTAAAAAAAAAAAAAAAGAAAAATATATGCCTTCAAGGATCCTGCTGCATGACTGCACAGAGTGAGGGAGTATCTCCCAAGCTGCACGGTACTGCCCAACTAGAGGGGCTTCTAAGCTAAGAAAAGAAAAAGAAAACAAACAAACAACTCATAACAAACAAACAAAAAGCCCTTGAGATCCCACCAGCATGGCAGCACGGGCTTTAAAACAATTCCACCGTTGAGTGGCATTTCACAGCCTTTCAAGGAAAAGCAAAGAATGCACACAGAGCTAGGTATTTGAGAAAAAGGAAGTGGAGGTGGTGAGAGGTATGGAAGAAACCAAAAGAAGCAGAAAAAAAGCAACATCAGCAATCAACAAATGGCACTGAAGGAGCCAGCCAGTGCTGGCAGGTGGAATCTGAGTGGCACAGGGTTGAAGCCTGTGCTTCCTGGCCAAGAGACTGTGGCTGCAGGAAGCTGAGGAGGCTGATTGGGGGTGAAGAAGGGTGGAGGGTGGGAAAGCATACATCACTGTTTACCGGTTGTTCTGTCTCCTGCTGGGAGCTCCGTGAAGCTGCTTTTCTGTACTCTCTGTTTGCTGATCCCTGACAGAATTCCAAGATGGCAGATCTGTGCTTCATTAGCTGATAGGAGACCTCTGCATGTACCTCTCCTCACTCTCTGTTCTCTGTCACTTTCTTATTCCATTCAGTGCTTGGCTGAGTTCTTTATCTCTTCATTTGATGCTTAGGGTTTCAGGATTAGTGTTTGTCTCTATTTGACTTAGTTTTTCAGATCTTTGCTGTGGAGGGATGGCATGGTGCCTCTGTCTATAGCACCATGTTGCCTGTAAGTCAGTTTATAAATAACGTTTTGATTCTAAAGTGATTTTTGCTCTAAATCTATGATTGCAGAATTTGCTTTAAAGTGTTATTTTATTTAGTATATATAAACAAGTCTAACTTCATTAAACATCCCTACTATTTTCTAGAAAAAGACTAAATATTCTAATACTTCATATACAATTTGCACTATTTTTCTGGATACAGTTTTTGTTGTATTATTCCTACCTTGTTTAGATGACTGATATAAACATTATTTTTATAGCCTATGTTTTTAAGCCTTTATCAGTATCTGTTAAGTTCTTCATTCATTTTCCTTCTTGATTCTTTCACTTCTGAATTTATCTTTTCCCTGTAATATATCCATTTGCTGTTCTTTGTGCATAGGTACATTATGGTAAGTGCTATTGATTTCTGTTTACCTTAAAATGATGTATTGTAACCTAATATTTGGCAGATGAATTTGCTTAGTGTAGCATTTAAGCTTGACATCATTTTATCATTTACTTTGGGAAATATTATTTGATTATATTCTGCTATTTATGTGGAGGAAAAGTCTGCTGTCAGTTAAATTTCTCTTCCTTTGTACACAACAACTTTTATATAAGCTATTAAAGTATAATATACATTCAAATCACTAAGTGTACAGTTGGAAGACTTATAATAAATGTATACACCCGTGTAATCCACACATCTAATAGATATAGAACAGCTCCATGACCCCCAAAAGCTCTCTCCTACCTTTTCCTGGTCAACCTCACCCTTCAAAAGCAATGGCTACTGTCGTTTTTGTCACTATAGAGTAATTACACGTGCCCTTCATAAAAATGGAACTATAAAATATTTTATGTGTCAGATTTCTTTCAGTCAACAGAATATCTAAGCATTAACTATGTTGTAGTGTGTATAAGATATTTCTTTATTTTTATTGCTGCATAGTTTTCCATAAAATTGTTATGCCAAAAAAATGTCTGTCCCTTCTGATAAATATTTTGAATTGTTCCTCTTTATGGTTATTTTGAATAAAGCTGCTACAAAAATTTGTGTAAAGGTTTTTAATTTCTCTTGGCTAAATGACTGAGAGAATTACTGGCACATAGTCTAAAACCAAATAGTTTTTCAATGTGGTTATACCATTTTACATTCTCATCAGCAACACATAAGAGTCCTAGTTGCTCATTTTCTCAGCAACATTTTGTGTTGTCAATTTTTGTAAATTTGGTCTTCATACTGGGTTTGTAATGGCAACTCCCTATATTTTTAGTTTGTGTGTCCATGGTGACAAATTATGTTGAGCTCTTTAACCTGTGTTTATTGGCCACTTAAATGACATCTTTGTAAAGTGTCCAAATATTTTGCATTCTTTATTATAGTGTTTGTATTCTTATTTTTAACTTTTGTAATTTATTTATATGTTATGAATACAAGCACTTTGTCAGATATATATTTTGAGGATATTTTCTGGCCTTCTTGGCTAGTCTAAAATTGTATTTACAAAAGAGTCTTAATAAAATGTTTTGAATTTTTGTGAAGTCTGATTTAAATTTAAGTTTATAGTTTGGTCTGTGATTCCTCTCTTGAATTATTTTAAGAAATTTGGGAGATACAATCCAAGATTAATTTATTTTTTCACAAAGATGTCCACATTTTTCAGAAGGCATTTGTAATTCAAAAAAAAAAGTATTCTTTCTACTTGACTCCTTTCTTAACAATCAACTTACAATGTACATTTAGGTCTATTTATAGGTTTTCTACTGTGTTTCATTGATTTGTCTGTCCCTACACCCATACCACTCTATTGATTACTGTACCTTTATAGTAAATCTAAAGTCACATGGTGTGTGTCCTTTAACTTGTCCTTTCAATTTTTATTTCAATTTTGCAACTTGTAGGTTTTCTGTATTTCCCTATAAATTTTAGAATAATATTGTTAATTTACATACAAAAAAATTCTTGGAATTTTCACTGGGATGGGATTAAATCTATTGTTCACTTATAACTGAAAATAACAAAACTTCCAATCAATGAACATGGTGTGTAACTTTCTATTTATTTAGTGTTCTCTAATTTTCCTTTAGCAACAATGTGCTTAAACATAACAACTGTGAGGGTGGTGTAGGACTGGGCAGTGTTTTGTTTCATTGTACATAGGGTTACTATGAGTCAAAACTGACTCGATGGCACCTAACAACAATTTTTCCTGAGCAATATTTTGTAATTTTCACTGTGGAGATTTGGAACATATTTCATTAGATTTATTTCTAAGGATGTTTGATACTATTGCAAGTAATAATTTTAGTTTCATTTTCCAATTGTTTTCTGCCAGTATAGAGAACTACAATTAATTTTTATCTATAGATCTTGTTTCTATCCTACAACCATAATAAATTTATTAGTTCTGGTAATTTTTATGTAGTTCTTAAAATTGTCTCTGCAGATAATCATGATGAAAGTAAACGAAGATGGTTTTACATCTTTCTTATATTTATGCCTTTTATGTATTTTTTGCTGTTTGATGGCACCCGACAAGATTTCCAGTGCAATGATGACTAATCAGAGTGAGAATATATATTCGTGCCATATTCTAGTTTTAGGGTAAAAGTTTTTTATTAGTTTCCTATGCCAGCAATTAAAAATTACCACAAATTGACTGGCTTAAAATAACAGAAATGATTTTCTTACAGTTCTACAAGCCAAAATAACAAAGCCAAGGTGTTGGCAGGGTTGGTTCTTCCTTTAGGCTGTTAGAGAGGATCTTTTCCATACCTCTTTCCTAGCTTCTAGTGGCTACCTGCAATCCATGGTATTTCTTAGGCTTGTAGCTGCATAACTTCAATTTCTGTCTCTATTTTCATATGCCCTTCCCTCTGCATCTTTATACTTTCTTCCTTACTATCTCCTCAGGACATTCATAAAACATTAAAAAACAATGATGTGACTTTGAGGACTAAGGTGCACCTGACCCAAGCCATGATATTTTCAATCGCCTCATATGCATGTGAAAGCTGGATGATGAATAAGGAAGATTGAAGAAGAATTGATGGCTTTGAATTATGGTGTTGGCATAGAATATTGAATATACTGTGGATTACCAGAAAAGCAAACAAATTTGTCTGGAAGAAGTGAAGCTAGAATGCTTCTTAGAAGGGATGATGACAAGACTTCATCTCACGTACCCTGGACATGTTATCAGGAGGAATCGATCCCTGTAGAAGGATATAAGGCTTGGTGAAGTATAGGGTCAGCGAAAGAGAGGAAAACCCTGAATTAGAGGGATTGGCACAGTGGCTGCAATGATGGACTCAAGCATAACAATGGTTGTGAGGTTGCTTCGGGACCAGGCAGTGTTTCTTTCTGTTGTATATAGGGTGGCTATGAATCAGAACTGACTCAAATACACCTGACACAACAACAACAATAACATAATTCAGAATGATCTCATCTCAAGATCCTTAAGTTAGTTAGCTCTACAAAGACGCTTATTCCAAATAAAGTCACATTCTGAGGTTTTAGATGAACACAACTTTTGGGGGTCACAATTCAATCTACCACATTCCACACTCTGATTTCTAAAAGTTCACATTCATTCTCTGTGCAAAATGCATTCACCCTATCCCAACATCCTCAAGAGTCTCAACCTATTGTGACATTAACTCTTAAGACCAAAATCTCATGCAAATATTATCCATTCAAAAAGTTCCAAATTTAATCATATAAATCATTTAAACTCTGTGAGTCAGATTCTGTGTATGATCCACCTTGGGGAAAAATTCCTCTTCATTTGTGCCTATGTGAAACTATAAAGCAAGTTATTTGTTTCCAAAATACAATGGTGTGACAGACATAGGCTGGACACTGACATGCTAAAAAAAGAAAGAAAAAAAAAAAAATGGGAGGAATAAAGGAGACACTCTTTCTAAGCAAGTTTGAAACCCGGCAAGACAAATTCCATCAGATTTACAGATCTGAGCATAATCTTCTATAGCTTGATTCTCTATCTTCTGGGTCCGCAGATGTTCCACCCTCTGGACCCATGGTGTCTTTTTCGGACTCCCCTCCAGGCCTGTGGAGGCTCTGTCTACCTCTGCCTCTGGACTTGTCTCTCTAGACTTTGCTTCCGTGTCTGTGATTCTGCCCTCACAATCAGTGTCCCTTTTTCTTGAAGAGTAGTACATATCAGCAGCTGAATAGCTCTATCAACCCATTTCTTGGCTGTAAACTTCCAGAAGTCTAGCAACTGTTTTAAAAATTTTTTTCTACCTTTATCCCATTCAGTCCAGGCTGGCAATGTTTTAAATGATATAAAGTACTCAAAAACCTTGCAAGTTTCCTATTTATATCATGGTAATCTACACCATTAAACAAGAGATTTCTCCACAGATCACTTCCAGTATAACCCCATCTCTATTCCTAAATTCTGCTGAAATTGTTTATTGGATCCAGGAGTTATACACATAATCTGTTCAGCAAAAGATTGTACGGTCACATCCTTAGCCTTCTCTCCAGAACACACTTTCTCAACAGGAAATTCCTTAATTTTAACGTCTTTGCAATCTGGTTAGGCCAAGACCCTCCCAAGTCATTCAGTGTGGATTCATTTTTCCTCAAGATTTACTTCCTCAGTTTGCTCTTTACACTCACATTTTACTATAAGCAGCAAGGAGAAAGCAAACTGCACCTTCGATATTTTTCCTGGAAGTCTTCTCAGTTATATATCTAAGATCGTTGCTTACAAGTCCTTCTTTCCACCCAAGACCAGGACTCAATTTAATCAAATTCTACCACTTTAGAACAAGAATCACTTTTCCTCCAGTATGTTTCCAATACTTTCCACATTTCTTTCTGAGACTTCGCCAGAAGCACCTTTATCTTCATATTTTTACTAACTTTCTTTTCATTATGATATATGTATTCTCTAAGACAATAGAAACTTTCTCTGCCATCCTCCTCACTTCTTTCTGAGCTCTCACCAGGCTCTAGGCTTTTTCTATCATACACCTCAAAATTCTTCCAGCCTTTACCCATTATCCAATTCCTAAGCCACCTTCACATTCTTAAGTATTTTTTTCCAGCAGCACCCTGATTCTTAGTATCAAAAACTGTATTTGTTTTTCAGAGCTGCAGTAACAAAGTGACACAAACTTGGTGCTTAAAAGAGCAGCAATTCATTCCCTCACAGCTTCGGAGGCCAGAAGTATAAAATCAAGGTGCTGGTAGGGTTGATTTCTTCTGGAGGCCCTGAAGTAGAATCTGTGCCATGCCTCTCTCCTAACTTCTGTGGCTGCTGGCAAATCTTGGCATTCCTTGGCTTGGGCTTCATAACTACAATATATGCTTTCTTCATTTAACCTTCTATGTGTCGTCTTTTTTTTTTTTCCATTTCCCCTTTCTTATAAGGACTTCCATTGAGTTTAGTACCTATCATAATCCAGAATGATTTCATCTCAAGATTCCTAACTTACATGCATTTGCAAAGACCCTTATTGCAAATAAATTCACATTCTGAGGTTCCAGGTGGACATATCTTATGAGAGCCACAATTCAACCCACTACAAATATTTATCTACCTCAGTTTTTCTCACACTCCATGTGTGACTCCAGTTACACTTATAGTAGATCTATGTATATTTTCCCTACATTCCAGTGAGGCTTTTTAAATTTTCAGGTTTTCTTTTTTTTCCTCTGTGTGATCCAGTTTGGATAGATTCTATTGGCTTTTCTTTAAGTTCTTCCTCTTCAGTGTCAAATCTGTTCTAATAGTCAAATGTGAGTCTTAAACAAGTAAAAATTCAACTCTTAAAATTATACTTATGGTAGAAACAATAAGCAAAGTAATTAAACCTAAGTTTAACAAAATACGTGCAAGATCTTTACACTAAAAAGTAGACAATGAGAGAGAAAGGGGAAGAGGGATCAACTGCTTAGTGGGTATAGAGTTTCCGTTTGGAGTGATGAAAATTTTGTGGAACTAAATACAGGTGGGGGTTGCACAACGTTTTGAATGCACTAAATGACATTAAATTTATCACTTTAATATGGTTAATTTTATGTTACATAAATTTCATCTCAATTAAAAAATTATAAATCTATAAAACATTACTGAGAAATAAATAAATAAATACAGAGGTACATAATGATCATGAATTGAAGACTCAATACTGTTAAGATATCAGATTGCCAAAATGATCTTTTGACTAAGACGAATTCTATCAAAAAAACCTCAGTATGTGGAAATTTAAAAAAAATAAAAACTAAAAGAGCCAAAACTATAAGTCATATAATTTACAGAATATAATGTAGAATTTGGGTTCTACCTCTAGTCTTCAGTAAATTGGTGAGTAAGTTGGAAGTCTACTTAAGGTTCCCTAGTTTTCTCATTTGTAAAACAGGGTTAATAAGACTCCTACTACAGACTTTATAAGTATTAAATAAATGTAACAGACATAGAACATTGTCTAGCATGAAATAATAACTCGATAAAGTACATTATTATTAAATAAAATTTAGTTTTAATCCAAGCTATACCATCTAGCATCTTTTGATATTGAGAAAATTATTTATTCTCTATAAATTTCAATTTCTTCATCTATAAAGTGGATCACCTGGCATAAACTATACTGTTAAACATTATGGTTGTCATAATTTTCATAACAATTATTATTATTATAGTAACTCAATCCAAATTTTTCACACTAATAAAATGGAGCCAAGTGATGAAATGTACAATGTAAATTCAGAATTTGAATGTAGTGTTCTAATGATTAATACTCAACTCATTCAATTACTCCATGTATTTTCCTTTTTCCAAATCTTGAAAGTATTCTTATTCTTCAGTACCTGGAGATTTCCTGGTTGTTCACTATTTTCCAAACTGTTGATTTTCCAACGGTCCTAGCCTTCTGTAGTACGGGTCCTTTTTACTGCTATGTTTTGTCTAGCTTCTGACACTGGCAATTTACCCTCCTCCTGAGATTTTTTGTGATAGCCCATTTAGTCTAACTTGCACACTGGTACTGACCTAATCTGTAACAATTCCATCTTTGTTTCACCTTTTCCAATACTTTCAACCTGTGGCTATCAGTGCCTTACCGATTTTTTAAACTCAACTTTAAAATAAACCACTAGCGTAGTTTAATAATAAAAACACTTGCATGCACTTAAATAGTATTAATAGAAGTACAGAGAACGACAGCACATGAAACGATTACCTTTGCTCCATGTGAGTCAAACCACATAAACCAATATTGTGTTAAATTCTGAGTGCCACATTTTAGAAGAGAAATTGACAAACAACGGAGAGTACAGTAAAGGACAACTAGAATGTTGAGCTGATTGGAAATGTTGTATGAGGCACATTGGTAAAAGAGGAAAAATATAAAAATTAAAAACCTAGAGCTTTTCATCCCAGAGGAAAGAGGTCTTAGTGGAGACATGACATCTGTCTTCAAATATTTTAAGTGCTGTCAAGGGAAATAGAGAGAATAGAATTATTATTTGTCATTGCTGAGGGCAGAATCAGGATTAAATTGTGACTTAGACATGGCTGTCAGGAAGATGTTGGTTACGGTCACATTTAGCCAACAAAGGAGCCACCTGCCTTGAGAAGTAGTGAATCCTCCTAGAGATCTATCTGCAATAACGTATGATAGATTACTTGAGGGAGCCAGGCTTTCATCATCTTTAAAATATCTATAATCTTCATATTCTATAAATGGGAAAAAATATATTTTAAATGTGTACATATACAATTTTGAAGTGCATGATAGAAAAAGTCTAGAGTCTGGTGAGTGCTCAGAAAGAAGTGAGGAGGATGTCAGAGAAAGATTCTGTTATCTTGGAGAATACCTGCATCACCCACCATGAAAAGGATATTTCCATTCTTTGTGTTAAAACTCCTACTACAAAATAATACTGTAATTTTAAATATTTTATATATTTAATATCTTCTCAAATATATTGATCAAATAAATGTGTACATTTATTATAAATAATATTTAAAAATTTATTCCCGCATTCAATGCTTTATATATTCATTATTACTTTAAGTCATAATATACTTCATTCAGAAACAATTAACCTCATATTAATGCTAGAATACATAGATGACATTCAGTAAAATTTAAAATAAAATATACAGTTCACATTATTGGAGTAACAGTCCTTAAGCACTTAATACTGTTTACAATATTAAGGCTAGTAAAAATTTTAAAAATTAAAAATAAACCTTGAAAATATTTTATTTTGAAGTTGATGAGACCATAAGTAAGCGAGTCTTAGATCTTATACAATTTACTTGAGTACTGTATGCCACTGTCCACTAAACTTGATTTGATTTACATTTCACATATCAATGTTCTCATTAAATAAAACAAACATTAAAGTTCCCTGAGAAATTCTATTTTTTTTAATCTGTGAAGGTTTTAGAAATGATCAATTATTAGTAGAAATACTAATGGCATGTCTATCTCATTAATATTTGTGAACTTCTGAAACATGATTTCTTCCTTCCAACAATTATGGTTTCTTTTCTACAAAACCTAAGGTTTGAATTTATTCGTATTTATGTATTTCTTATGAGTTTTTCCCCACTTCAATAATAATTGTAAGCTTTCTGTACTTAGATCTTTAGATCTTAGTGTAAAATTAGATAACAAAATAAACACCCAATGTAAACATTTCCAAAATAAGTTGTAAAGCATATTTTATCATGTTTGTTAAAGCAATCATAAACTCTCTAGGTTACCATGTTTTGAATACAGCATTCCAATAAGACTTGTCCAAGACTGGAAAAATTTGACACAGATTATATTTGATGTAACACAGATAATAATAATTAAGGAAAAATAACTATTTCTGAGCAAGACAGTTAAAGACTTACCTTGAATTTTTTTTTTTTATTGTACTTCAGGTGAAAGTTTATGGAACAAATAGTTTCTCATTAAACAGTCAGTACACATATTGTTTTATGACATTGCTTAACAACTCCATGACGTGTCAACTCTCTCCCTTCTAGACCTTTTTTTTTTTTTTTTTTTGGTGAAAATATACATAACCAAAGATATACTATTTCAAAAATTCCTACATGCACAGTTCACTGACATCAATTATGTTCTTCCAGTTGTGCTGCTATTCTCACTTTAGATGAAGGTTTATAGAACAAAAGTTTCTCATTAAACAGTTAGAATATGTGTTGCTCTGTGACAATGGTTAACAACCTCACTACATGTTAACTGTCCTTACTTAACTTTGGGTTCCCTATCACCAGATTTCCTGTCCCCTTCTGGCTTCTATCACCTTGAATTTTAATAAAATGATCACATAGCTACTGTTCACTGTTACATAGCTGTCAAACTACATAATAACTTCCAAACTGCTGAGAATGATGCAATGATCTCCTTAATGAGATCTGATATAATGTAATCACCTCCATAACGAGATCTGCTATGAGAAGCCAAGAGTTGAAAGGAGTTTCCTTGGGGGTGTGGTCTTATACAATATATTTGAACTTTCTGGCAAAGCTCGCTGGCTTGTGCTCACTCTGGATCCTTCAGCTGGCTTCTCACTGACTTGGGACTTGAGCTAGCAGTTTACCTGCTGATTCTGGGATTTGTCAGCCTCTGCAGCCTGTGAGTCAGTGGCCTGCTGTCTTATCTGCTAATGTAGAGTTAACCAGCCCCTTCAGTTATGTGAGTCAGGAGAAGCCTCCAGTCTGACTCCTGGACTTGGGGCTTTCCAGCCTCTACAACCACAAGAGTCATTTCTTTGCTATATAAATCTCTCTCCCTGTATATACATAAATAGATATCTCTATATAGATAGATATAGAGAGCACTAGTGGCACAGTGATTAAGCATTTGGCTACTCAACTAAAGTTTAGCAGTTTGAATCCACCAGTCGTTCCTCGGAAATCCTACGAGATAGTTCTACTCTGTCCTATAGGATCACTATGAGCCAAAATTGACTTGGTAGCAATATTTTTTGGGGTGTATATCTATATATGTATTTATATGCTTCACTTATTTTGCTTCTCTAGAGAACCCAGCCTAACATAGTCCATGGATGGTAGTTTTGGCAGAAGCACTGCATGAAGGGAAGGCAAATCCGTATTCAAAGTAAGAACAAATCCATATCCAATAAGAACAAAACACTGCCTCTTCCGTTATGGAAGTGGTCCAATGTAATCAATCTGCCACCAGGTCACTGGCTGATCACCTTGAGAAATGGTGCCATATTGATGACTCAGTGATGGTTTCTGCTCCTGGAAGATTGGGAACTCAGCAGTGACTATAGCCAAGTCAGCCATGATGAGTGGAAGTCCATGTTTCTGAGCCCATGCATAACCTCCATCCCTGCCATCATGGTCACTTTGTTCATGAGCCCACTGAGCAATGATGGGAATAGCTGGGAAAGATAATGAGTGGTTTCCACAGACTGCGTCATGCTATCAAGTTGATTGCTAAAATCCTCCTTTTCCAAGGTCACCCTTTGAAGAGCATTCACATGACATAAAAATATCTTCACGTTTTTGGCCCATTCAGAGAGGTCTGTCTACCTACTTGTTCCCTATACTTACTTGTCTCTAATTTTTCAATCATGTTCCTTCTAAGTCCTTGACCATCCAGCCAAACCATTGGTCACATCCCACGAATCAGTATAAAATTGCACATCTGGCCATTTCTCATTCCAAGCAAAGTGAACAACCAGGTGCACTGCTAGAAGTTCTGTCCATCGGAGGGATGTTCCTTCACCACTGTCCTTCAGAGAGTTCCCTAAAAGGGGCTGCAGTGCTGCTGCTGTCCACATTTGAGTGGTACACGCAGAACCATTTGTAAACCATGCATTTTTCTCTTCATCCCCATGAGGCTATAGGTGCACACTGGGAGAGGGCAGATAATTTGACAGGAATGGAGACCATGGGCATTTGGGCCACTTCCTCATGCAATTTACTTGTTCTTTCAGGTCCTTGTTGGGCCTAATCTCATATATACCACTTCCCTTTAATGATGGAGTGCTGGTATGTACGTCTGACTTTATGACTCTGTGGGTCAGACAACACCCAGTTCATGATGGGCAGCTCAGATGGCGTGGTGACTCGGTGTCCCATAGTTAAGAATTCAGTCTCTACTAGGGCCTAGTAAGAAGCCAAAAGTTGTTTCTCAGAAGGAGAATAGTTATCTGCAGAGGATGGCAGTGCTTTGCTCCAAAATCCTAAGGGTCTGCACTGTGATTCACCAATAAGGCTACTCCAAGAACCCCAAACAGCATCTCTATCTGCCACTGACACTTCATGCACCATTGGATCAGCCAGATCTTACACTCCAAAGGACAGAGTGACTTGAACAGCAGCCTGAACCTATTGCAGACCCTTGTCTTAGTCTGGGCCCCACTCACAACTAGCAGCTTCCTCGGTAAATTAATAGACAGGACAGAGTAGCACACCTAAATGAGGGATAAGTTGCCGCCAAAATCCCAAGAAGCCCACCAAGCATAGTCCTTCCTTTTTTAGTAGTGGGAGGGGCCAGATGCAATAACTTATACTTCACTTTAGAAGGAATATCTTGACATGACCTACACCACTGAACCCCTAGAAATTTCAGAGGTGGAAAGTGCCTGAATTGTCAGATTAATTTCCTAACCTCTAGCATGCAAATATTTTAACAATTAAGTCCAGAGTCATTGACACTTCTTCCATACTAGGTCCAATCAGCATAATGTTATGAATGTAATGGATCAGTGTCACTTCTTGTGGAAGAGAAAGGCAGTCAAGTTCCCTGAGGACTAAATTAGGACTTAAGGCTGGAGAGCTGATATACTCTGAGATAGGATAGCAAAAGTGTATTGCTGGCCTTGCCAGCTGAAGGCAAATTGTTTCTGGAGGTCATTCGAAACAGGTATGGAGAAAAGGGCATTAGCCAGATCAATAATTGCATACTAGGTACCAGGAGATGAATTAATTAGCTCAAGCAATGAAACCACATCTGGAATAGCAGCTGCAATTGTAGTCACCTTTGGTTAAGAGTTCAATATTCCATTGTCATTCTCCAAGATCTATCTCTTTTTTGCACAGGCCAAATAGAAGAGTTGAATGGGGATGTGGTGGGAATCACCACCCCTGCACGCTTCAAGTCTTTGATGTTGGCGGTAATCTCCACAATACCTCCATTAACAGTATAAATTTTTGGTAGTGTAATTGGGTCCTTCCTCAAGGGAACTCGACCTCCCCTTCATTCAAGGGATTCTGATTCTGTAAACTGGCTCAACCCCACACTTCTGACAGTTTGTCATACTGTGGGGGCTTTCGTGTTGCTGTGATGCTTGAAGCCATACCACCAGTATTCAAATATCAGCAGGGTGACCCATAGTGGACAGGTTTAAGTTGAGCTTCCAGACTAAGACAGATTAGGAAGAAGGACTTAGTGACTACTTCTGAAAAAAATAAGAATAGCAATGGAATATTGTTTAATATAGTGCCAGAAGATGAGCCCCTCAGGTTGGAAGGTGCTCAAAATATTACTGAGGAAGAGCTGCCTCCTCAAAGTAGAGTCAGCCTTAATGATGTGGATGGAGCCAAGCTTTGGGGACCTTCATTCAAGATGGGAAGAAACAGATGGAAACATCCATTAATAATCAGAACATGGAATGTACAAAGTATAAATTTAGGAAAATTGGAAGTAATCAAAAATGAAATGGAATGGGTAAACACTGATACCCTAGACATTAGAGAGCTGAAATGGATGGACATAGGCCATTTTGAATCAATCGTATGGTCTTTTGTGTTGGCAATGACAAATAGAAGATGAATGGAGTTGCATTGATTGCCAAAAAAGAAAGTTTCAAAATCTATCCTGAAGTGCAAAGCTGTAAGTGATAGGATAATATCCATATGCCTACAAAGAAGGTCAGTTAATACCATTATTATTCAAATTTTCTCACAAACCATTAAGGCCAAAGACAAAATTTATGATTTTTATCAACTCCTGCAATCTGAAATAGTTCAAGCATGCAATCAAGATGCCTTGATAATTACTGGCAATTGGAAAGCAAAAGTTGTAAACAAAGAAGGATGGGTAGATGGAAAATATGGCCTTGGTGATAGAAATGACGCCAGAGATCCCATGATAGATTTTGCAAGACCAATTACTTCTTCATTGCAAATATCTTTTTTCAACAACATATACGGTGACTATACACATGGACCTTGCCAGATGGAATAACAGGAATCAAATGGAATACATTTGCAGAAAGAGACAATGGAAAAGCTCAATATCGTCAATCAGAACAAGACCAGGGGCCTACTGTGGAACAAACTATAGTTGCTCATATGTAAGTTCAAGTTGAAACTGATTAAAATTAGAACAAGTCCACGAGAGGCAAAGTAAGATCTTGAGTATATCCCGTGTGAATTTAGAGACCATCTCAAAAATAGATTTGTTGCATTGAACGCTAATGACCGAAGACCAGAGGAGTTGTTGAATGACATCAAGGACATCATACGTGAAGAAAGCAAGACGTCATTAAAAAGACAGGAAAAAAAGAAAAAACCAAAATGGATGTCAGAAAAGACTCTGAAACTTGCTCTTGAAAGTAGAGTAGCTAAAGTGAAAAGAAGAAATGATGAAGTTAAAGAGCTGAACAGATTTCAAAGGGTGGCTCAAGAAGACAAAGTAAAGTATTATAAAGAAATGTGCAAAGACCTGGAATTAGAAAACCAAAAGGGAAAAACACGTTCTGCATTTCTCAAGCTGAAAGAACTGAAGAAAAATTCTAGCCCTGAGTTGCACTAGTGAAGGATTCTATGGGCAAAATACTGAATGATGCAGAAAGCATCAAAAGAAGTTGGAAGGAATACTCTTAGTCACTGCAGCAAAAAGAACTGATCAATGTGCAGTCATTTCAGAAGGTAGCATATTATCAAGAACTGATGGTACTGAAAGAAGAAATCCAAGCTGCAGTGAAGACATCGGTAAAAGCAAGACTTCAGGAATTGATGGAATACCAATTGAGATGTTTCAATGAAAGGAAGCAGCTCTGGAAGTACTCAGAAGTCTATGCCAAGAAATTTGGAAGACAGTGTCCTAGTTATCTAGTGCTGCTATATCAAAAATACCACAAGTGGTTGGCTTTAACAAACAGAAGTTTATTCGCTCACAGTCTAGTAGGCTAAAAGTCCGTATTCAGGGCGCCAGCTCCAGGGGAAGACTTCCTCTCTCTATCAGCCTTGGAGGATGATCTATCTTCTATCTTCTCTGGGTCTAAGAGATTCTCTGCTCAGGAACCCCAGGTCCGAAGGACACACTGTGCTCCTGGCTCTGATTTCTTGGTAGTATAAGTTTCACCTGTGTCTCTGCTTGCTTCTCTCTTTTATATCTCAAAAGTGATTGGCTTAAATTGCAGATGAAACTTGTAGATTGAATCTACATAACTGCCAATAATCCCATCTCATTAACGCCGTAGAGACAGAATTTACAACACATAGGAAAATCACATGTGATGACAAAATGATGGGCAATCACATAGTACTGGGAAACATGACCCAGCCAAGGTGACAGATATTTTGAGGGGGAAAAGTTCAATCCATTACAGACAGCTACCTGGCCAACCAACTGGAAGAAATGCATATTTATGCCTGTTCCAAAGAAAGATAATCCAACCGAATGTGGAAATTATCGAACAATATAGTTAATACCACGTGCAATTAAAATTTTGCTGAAGATCATTCAAATGCTGTTGCAGCAGTATATTGACAGGGAACTGCCAGAAATTCAACCCAGATTCAGATGTCAGATGGATCCTGGCTAAAAGCAGAGAATACCAGAGAGATGTTTACCTGTGTTTTATCGACTCTGCAAAGGCATTTGACTGTGTGAATCATAACAAATTATGGATAACATTACAAAGAATAGGAATTCCAAAACACTCACTTGTGCTTACAAGGAACCTACACATAGATCAAGCATCAGTCCTTTGAACAGAACTAGGAGATACTGTGTAGTTTAAACTAGGAAAGGTGTGTGTCAGTGTAGTATCATTTCACCATAATTATTCAATCTGTATGCTGATTAAATAATCCCAGAAACTGGATTATATGAAGAAAAATGTGGCATCCGGATTGGAGGAAAAACTTTAACAACCTGCTACATTCAGATGGCACAACTTTGCTTGCTGAATGTGAAGAGGACTTGAAGCACTTACTGATGAAGATCAAAGACCACAGCCTTTAGTATGGATTATACTTCAACAAAGAGAAAACAAAAATCCTCACAACTGGACCAATAAGCAATGTCACGATAAACAGAGAGAGGATTGAAGTTGTCAAGGATTTCATTTTACTTGGATTCACAATCAACACTCATGGAAGTAGCTGTCAAGAAATCAAACAACGCATTGCATTGGGCAAATCTGGTCCAAAAGACCTCTTTAAAGTGTTAAAAAGCAGAGATGTCACTTTAAGGAGTAAGGTGAGCCTGACTCAAGCCATGGTGTTTTCAATCGCCTCCTAAGCGTGTGAAAGCTGGGCAATGAATAAGAAAGGTCGAAGAACTGAAACCTTTGAATTATTTTGTTGGTGGAAAATGTTGAATATATCAGGGACTACCAAAACAAACAAATATATCTTGGAAGAAATGCAGCTAGAATTCTCCTTACCTGATGGTGCCATGCAACAACAATAACAAACTTGCTCTAGTCTGTGAATTGTTTGAGGGTCCGTGACTATCTATTCTGGCAATTTGAGTTAGACTGACATTCACTTGACCTAGAATTCTTACTCTCCTACAAATCAAGTAAATATTTAGTAGATTTCCAATCTATTTTACTCCTAGGGAAACCAAGCCTAAGTATTCAATGCCATAAGTCCATACGAGTCAGACTATTTGATTATTGCTTTGACTCTGCTGTCTATTATAGTAGCATGCCCATCTTGTCTTTGTTGATTGAGTGCTGCCAGTTGGCCCCTACCTCTACAGGATACAATCAGCCCTGTAGTTAGGTGTCTTAATTCAGTTAAGGTAGTTCCCACTGTGAAATCTGACAAGCATAAAATAAAAATCACAGCAGTCTTCAAGGATGCTGGGGTTCCCTTCACAAATTTGTTCCTCACCGTTGTGTTAAAAGGTATGTTCTCTGGGAACTCTGTATGTGGGTTTTGGGGTCTAACCTGATAAATCTACTCTAGCATGCCAATTTCCCTAACCATTTGGATACCTTCTCCTATACCAAGGCAGGTCTGGTACTTCAACTTAATAGAGTGTGTGCCACAGAGTAATCCATGCTTCAGTAATCCAACCTAATAAATTATTAGATCCTTTCCTGACTTCTCAAACTGAAACATTGAATGAAAAATTTGTGCTTAGTGGGCCCATATCAATAAACTCAGACTGATTCAGCTTTACTTTCCTTGTGCCATCATCCCACACACTTAATAGTCATTCTCACACGTATTCACCAGGTTTCTGTTTGTGCCTATTAGAAAACTCAAGCAGTTCTTTTGCAGTGTAGTGTTCCTTCTCCTGGATCATGCTTCAAACTTCACCTTTTAGGGCTCACTGGGATTTAAGACTAGTTATATGTCTAGAAGCTAAAATGGGTGTTGGGGATTTATTACTAGGACATTCAGCAATGTCTTGTAAGGAATCTGCCTCAGGCAATGTCCCAGGTAATGTCTCAGATGCCTCCCCAGGGGATAACTCAGACCAAGGCTCTTCAGACACAGCTGGGTTAATCTTATCAGATGGAGGTGGAAGGGTTAATCGTTGTGCTGAGGAGGGTGGCTTATTAGACAAAGATGGAATAATCTCTTCAGATGGGAGTGAAAGGGCTGGTTTTGTCAGCAGGAGTGATTCAATAGAATGTAGGGGCTCAATGTCCCCAGCTTCCTGATTATCTGCTTGTATGTCTCCATGTCAAGTTTCAGGGTCCCATTTCTTCCCAATCAATGCCCTCATTTTCACTTCAGACACCATTTGAATTTGGAAATTCAATTGTCATTGTAATTCAGTAACTCTTACAGTAAGACTCTGGGTTGGTTTTTCAGCAGTGTCAGCTCCAGTACTACTAGAAATAAGGCTCTCTTTTAAGGTACAAGTAGAATCTTTGAGGTCATTTATGTGGCTGTTTAGCCATGACTCTGAAGGCCTGAGCTCATCTCTTTCTTTCACCACTTGGTCTAGTGAAAGTAGGCCCAACCAACCAATTTCCTTACACTTCTCATTCTGATAAAATTGTAGAAAGATATCAAATATATGATCACCCAGAGCCCCGCCTCTCACCAATACTTGATCTATTGATGGTGATATTTTGTGTATTTATATTGTCAACTCATGCCATGGATTAACAGTGCCCTCTTTACTATTGGAAGCAGAGTCATCAACATCTTTAAATCTTACCAGTCTTGATAACCAATTTAGAAAACTCATCCTTACAATTTTTTTCTCTAGAACCATTCTTGGTACCAAATGTCTTAGACTGTGTTCTCTAGAGAAGCAAAATCAGTGAAGTGTATATGTAAATATATAGAGAGAGTTTATATCAAGGAAATGGCTCATGCAGTCATAGAGGGTAGAAAGTCCCAAGTATGTGGGTCAAGCTGGAGGCTTCTCCTGACTCATGTAGCTGCAGGGGCTTGTGAACTCAAGATCAGTAGGTAAGATGGCAGGCCACTGGCTAACAGGCTGCAGAGGCTTATAATCCCAAGATTGGCAAATAACTGCTAGCTCAAGCCTCTAGAACCAAAGGTCAATGAGGAGCCAGGTGTAGGATCCAAAGGGCGCAAAAGCCATTGAGAAAGTCCACATATATTGGATGCAGGCCACAACCCCAAGTAAACTCCCTTGTAAATGATTGGCTCATAGCAGATTTCACCATGGAGATTACATTATATCAGATCTCATTATGGAGGTGATTACATCATGATATAGCTGCCAAACTACATCATAACTGCCAAACCACTGAGAATCATGGTCCAGCCAAGCTGACACACAACTTTAACCATCACACCAATTAAGACAAACTAGGTACAAAAAGCTGGTGATCTACATCCAAAAATCAGCCAATGAAAACCCTATGGATCACAATGGTCCAATTAGCATTTTGTGCTGTTGATAGATTCCTGAGAACTGTTTTTAAACAAAAACAGTTAGAGGAAATAGATTTGCTCCTCTGGATGCTTGGGCAGAAGTTAAAGGGACAAAACATAATCTAAAGATAATTAGCCTTAGGCATGAGGTAGGGGGTGAAACCAACCTATTCACTAGTGAAATACAAACTTTCTATCTACATTATATAACCTTCTTACTTTGGCAATCAGAAAGTCCTAAGCAAGAATATCTGCCACCTACATTAAAAGTGAAGACTTCTAGTCAACAAGCCTTCCCCTGAACCTTAGACAACCTTTTATTTTAAAGTCTAATTAATTGAGGTACAGTTTACATCAAATAAACTTCCCACTTTTCAAGCGTAGACTTCCATAAAGATTAACAAACATACTTCACAAACATGTAAAGTCATGCAACTACCATCACAACCAAGATATATAATATTTTTATTTATTTATTTTGTTATTCTACTTCAGGTGAAGGTTTACAGAACCAATAATTTCTCATGAAACAGTAGTACACGTGTTATTTTATGACATTGGTTAACAAACCCACAACATGTCAACCCTCTAATTTCTCAACCTTTATTTTTTTTCGTGAAAATACACATAGCCAAAGATACACCATTGCAAAAATTTCCCCATGCATAGTTCAGTGACATTGACTATGCTCTTCGAATTGTGCTGTTATTCTCACTTAAGATGAAGGCTTACAGAACAAATTAGTTTCTCATTTAAAGTTACTACAAATGTTGCCCTATGACAATGCTTAACAATCTCACAACACATCAACAATATCCTTACTCAACCTTGGGTTCCCTATTACCAGATTCCTTGTCCCCTTCTGCTTTCTGGCCCTTGTCACGGGACTACTGTACCTTGTTAGTCTCATTTGGTTTTAAGGGGCTGTCCACTCCCAGGCTGAAGAGTGAACCTCAGAGATAACTTCACCTCTGAGCTAAAAGGGTGTCTGGGGGCCATACTCTCGGGGTTTCTCCAGTCTCCTTTAGGCCAGTAAATCTGGTGATTTTTTTACGAGTTAGAATTATGTTCTACATCCTTCTCCAGCTCTGTCCAGAACCCTGTGTTGTGATCCTGGTCAGAGCTGTCAGTGGTGGTAGCCGGGCACCATCTAGCTGTACTGGACTCAGTCTGGTGGAGGCCTTGGTAACTGTGGACAATTAGTCCTTGGGACTAATCTTTTCCTTGTATCCTGTTCTCTTCATTCTCCCTTGCTCCAAAAGGGATGAGACCAGTGGAGTATCTTAGATGGCCTCTCACAGGCTTTTAAGACCCTAGACACTACTCACCAAGGTAGAATGTAGAGCATTGTCTTTATAAGCTGTGTCATGCCAATTGAGCTAGATGTTCCCCGAGACCATGGTCCCCATAGAACCTCCGCCCAGCAATTCAGTCCCTCAGGGAGTTTGGAAGTGCTGTGGAGCTTCCATGACCTTTCCTTGTACAAGTTGTGCTAGTTTACCCTGTATTGTGTACTGTCTCACCCTTCACCCAAGATACCACTTATCTATTGCCTATTAAGTATTTCCCTCCCACCCCTCCCATCCCTGGTAACCAACAAAGATTGTTATATTTTGTGTGTGAACGTTTTCATGGGTTTTTACAATAGAGGTCTCATACAATATTTGTCCTTTTGGGACTGACTTATTTCACTGAACATAATGTCTTCCAGTTTCATCCATGTTATGAGATGCTTCACAGATTCATTGTTGTTCTTTCTCATTGCACAGTACTCCATTGTGTGTATGTACCATAGTTTGTTTATCCATTCATCTGTTGATGAGCATCTAGGTTGTTTCCATCATTTTGCTATTGTGAACAACGCTGCCATAAACATAGGTGTGCATATGTCTATTCGAGTGACAACTCTTACTTCTCTAGGATATATTCCTAGGAGTGGAATTGCTGGATCGAATTGTATGCCTATTTCTAGCTTTCTGAGAAAGCGACATATCATTTTCCAAAATGGTTGTATCATTTTGCATTCCCACCAGCAGTGCATAAGTGTTCCCATCTCCCCGCAGCCCCTCCAACATTTGTTATTTCCAGTGTTTTTGATTCGTGCCAGTAATGCTGGGGTGAGACGGTATGTCATTGCGGTTTTAATTTGCATTTCTCTAATGGCTAGCGATCGTGAGCATTTCCTCGTGTGTCTGTTGGCCATTTGAATGTCCTCTTTGGTGAAGTGTCTGTTCATTTCCTTGGCCAATATTTTATATAGGATTATTTGTCCTTTTGTTGTGGAGGTGTTGGATTTTCTTCTAGATTATGGAGATTAGACCTTTTTCTGACTTGTACTGTCCAAAAATTTTTTCCCAATCTGTACGTTCTCTTTTTACTCTTTTGGTGAAATCTTTTGAAGAGCATAGGAGTTTGATTTTTAGAAAATCCCAGTTATCCAGCTTATCTATTGTGGTTTGTGCTCTGATGGTTGTGGTTTGTATTCTGTTAATGCCGTGTATTAAGACCTGAAGTGTTGGTCCTATTTTTTCTTCTATGAACTTTATAGTTTTAGGCTTTATATGCAGGTCTTTGATCCATTTTGAAGTATTTTTTGTATATGGCGTGAGGTATGGGTCCTGTTTCATTTTTTTGCAGATGGATATCCAGTTTTGCCAGCACCATTTGTTAAAAAGACTGGCTTTTCGCCATCTGATGGATTTTTGGCCCTTGTGTAAGATCAGCTGACCGTAGGGGAATGGATTTACATCTGGGTTCCCAATTATGTTCCATTGGTCAATGTATCTGTCGTTGTACCAGTACCAGGCTGTTTTGACTACTGTAGCTGTATAGTAGGTTCTGAACTCGGGTAGTGTCAGTACTCCAACTTTATTCTTCTTCTTCAGTAGTGCTTTACTTATTTGGGGTTTCTTCCCTTTCCTTATAAAGTTAATGATTACTTTTTCCATCTCTTTGAAGAATGTTGTTGGTATTTGGATAGGGATTGCATTGTATTTGTAAGTTGCTTTGGGTAGAATGGTCATTTTCACAATGTTGAGTCTGCCTATCCATGAGCATGGTATGTTTTTCCATTTATGTAGATCCCTTTGGGTTTCATGCAGCACTGTTCTGTAGTTTTATTTGTATAGGTCTTTTACATCCCTGGTCAGATTTATTCCTAAGTATTTTATCTTTTTAGGGGCTATTGAAAATGGTATTGTTTTCCTGATTTCCTTTTTATCATTCTCCTTATTGGTGTATAGGAATCCAACTGATTTTTGAACGTTTATCTTGTATCCTTCTACTCTGCTGAATCTTTTATTAGTTCCAGTAGATTTCTCTTTGAGTCTTTAGGGTTTTCTATGTATAGTATCATATCACCTACAAACAGGGACAGTTTAACTTCTTCATAACCAATTTGGATGCCCTTTATTTCTTTCTTGCCTTATTGCTCTAGCTAGAACTTCCAGCACAATGTTAAATAGGAGTGGTGATAAAGGGCATCCTTGTCTTGTTTCCATTTCAAAGGGAATGTTTTCAGTCTCTCTCCATTAAGTATGACGTTCGCCGTTGGTTTTGCATAGATGCCCTTTCTTATGTTGAGAAATTTCCCTTCTATACCTATTTTATTGAGAGTTTTTATCAGGAATTGGTGTTGGACTTTGTCAAATGCCTTTTCATCATTAATTGAGATGATCACAGGATTCTTTCCTTTTATTTATGTGGTGGATTACATTGATTGATTTTCTAATGTTGAACCATCCTTGCATATCTGGTATGAGTACTACTTGGTCATGGTGTATTATTTTTTTGATATGACGCTGAATTCTATTGGCCAGAATTTTGTTAAGAATTTTTGCTTCTATGTTCATGAGAGATATTGGTCTGTAATTCTTTTTTTGTGTAACTTCTTTGCCTGGTTTTGGTATCAGCGTTATGCTGACTTCATAGAATGAATTTGGAAGTGTTGCTTCCTCTTCTATGCTCTGAAATAGCTTGAGTAGTACTGGTACAAGCTATTTTGTAAATGTTTTGTAGAATTCTCCAGTGAAGCCATTTGGGCCAGGGCTTTTTTTGGTTGGGAGTTTGTTTTTTTTTTTTATTACCTTTTCAATCTTTTCTCTTGTTACGTGTCTGTTCAGATTTTCACATCACTTTGCTATAGTTTATAGAAATTTATCCATTTCCTCTAGGTTTTCAAATTTGTTGGAGTATAGTTTTTCATAATATTCTGTTATAATCCTTTTTATTTCAGTTGGGTCTGTTGTAATGTCCCCCATTTCATTTCTTATTTGGGTTATTTGTGTCCTCTCCTGTTTTTCTTTTGTCAGTCTGGCCAGTGGTTTGTCGATTTTGTTGATTCTTTCAAAGAACCAACTTTTGGTTTTGTTGATTCTTTCTATTGTTTTTCTGTTCTCTATTTCATTTATTTCTGCTCTGATCTTTACTATTTCTTTTATTCCAGTGGTTGTGGGCTTTTTTTTTTTGCTCTTATCTTTCTATTTGTTTGAGTTCTGTAGTTAATGTTTTGATTTTGTCCCTTTCTTCTTTTTTGATATGTGCATCTATTGCTATAAATTGTCCTCTGAGGACTGCCTTTGCTGTGTCCCAAAGGTTTTGGTATGATGTGTTTCATTCTCATTTGATTCTAGGAATTTTTGGATTCCATCTCTGATTTCTTCTATTACCCACTGATGTGTCAGCAGGGTATTATTCAGTTTCCATGTAGTTGATTTTTTTTCCTTGCTCTTTCTGTTGTTAATTTCTACCTTGATGGCATTGTGGTCAGAGAAGATACTGTGAATGATCTCAGCATTTTGGATCTTGTTGAGGATTGCTCTGTGGCCTAAGATGTGGTCTATTCTGGAGAACGTTCCATGTACATTGGAAAAGAATGTGTACTTTGCAGTGGTTGTATGGAGTGTTCTATTTATGTCTATGAGGTATAGTTGGCTGATTGTGCCCTTTAAGTCTTCTGTATCTTTGCTGAGTTTCTTCTTAGTTGTTCTGTCTTTTACTGAGTGTGGTGTGTTGAAGTCTCCTACTATTATTGTGGAACTGTCAATTACTCTTTTCAGTGTTGTTAGAGGTTGTTTTATGTATTTTGGAGCCCCGTCATTGGGTGCATTGATGTTTATTATGGTTATATCTTCATGATGGATCGTCCCCTTAATCATTATATAATGTCCTTCTTTGTCTTTTATGGTAGATTTTGTTTTAAAGTCTATTTTATCTGAGATTAGAATTGCCACTCCTGCTCTTTTTTGGTAGTTGTTAGCTTGATATATTTTTTTCCAACCTTTGACTTTTAATAAATTCACATCTTTGTTTCTAAGGTGTGTCTCTTGTAGACGGCATATTGATGGATCCTGTTTTCTTATCCATTCTGTCACTCTCCATCTCTTTATGGATGCATTTAGTGCATTTACATTCAGTGTAATTATTGATAGATGTGAGTTTGTTGCTGTCATTTTGTAGTGCTTTTTTTGTGGTGCTGAAGTTTTCTTTGTTCTTCTTACTCTCTTGTCCTGAGTTACTTTTGTTTGTGGATTTTTTTTCATTTCTTTTGTTTTTGTAGGTTTTGTTTTTGCTGAGACTTTATGTTTTTCCTCTTTTTTTATGAATATGTTTGTTAACTTTCTTTGTGGTTACCATGAATTTTACCCTTATCTTTCTAAGTTTGAAGCAGTCTACCATTACTTGGTGTTGCCTTGCCTTCTTCTACATTAGAAGGTCTATACCTATGCCATTTATTCCCTCTTTCATTGTTGTGATGTTCTTGTCATTTACTGATTAACTCCTCTGATTCCCTGTTGTATTATGTTTGGTGTTGGATAGTCCTCGAGAGTTCATTTCCTAGATTGGTATCTGGCTGGTATGATCCTGCGTCCTAGATTCTGCCTGTGAGCTGAAGCTGTGTGTCCTCAGATCAAAGAACTCCCTTTAATAATTCTTGTACATTTGGTTTGACTTTTACATATTCCTTTAATTTCTGTTTATCTGGAAATGACCTAATTTCACCATCAAATTTGAACGAGAGTTTTGCAGGATATATTATTCTTAGCTGTCAGTTTTTTTTCTTTCAAGATTTTATATATGTCATCTCATTGCCTTCTTGCCTGCATGGTTTCTGCTGAATAATCTGAGCTTAGTCTTATTGTTTCTCCTCTGTATGTGACTTCTTGTTTTACACGAGCTGCTCTCAGGATTCTTTGTTTGTCTTTGGTTTTTGCAAGTGTGATTATGCTATGCCTTGGTGATTTTCTTTTGGGGTCTCTCTTATATGGGGTTCGTTGGGCTTCTTGGATGGCCAGTTTTTCATCTTGCATGGTATTGGGGAAGTTTTCTTTCAGCAATTTTTCAGTGATCCTCTCTGTGTTTTCTGTTTTCTCCCCCTGTTCTGGAATTGCAATAACTCGAAAATTTTTTAATAGTGTCCCACATAACTCTCAGGGTCTCTCTTTTATTCTTTGTTCTTTTTTCTGAGTATTCGTCAGAGTTGTATCCAAGTGTTTTTCTTCAATTCCACTGATCCTGTCTTCCACCATTTCAGATCTGCTTCTCAGCCCTTCTATGGCACTGTCCATTTCTGAAATCTTGTTGTTTATCTCTTGGAGTTCTAATTTTTGTCTTTGTATAATTTCTCATTGTGAATTTATTTTGGCATTTTGTTCCTGCATTATTTTCCTAAATTCTTCCAACTTTTTGTCTGTATTTTCCATGATTTTTTTTTATTTTTCTCATGTTTGTCACCTTTTTGCCTCAGCTCTTGGAGAATTCTGAGTATTAGAGATTTGAATTTCCTGTCAGGTAGTTCTAGTGCATTTTCTTCCACAGGACAGTCATCTGGTGTTTTATTTTGGACGCCTACTGGAACCATCCTGTCCTGTTTTTGTAAATGTTTTGATATTGTCTGCTATCTTTGGGGCATTCAGTAGTTATTTTTCTCGTTTATTGATTGTAGATTTGTTTGTTTCTTCCTTTTTTTTTAAATTTGACTATGTCTGAGCAGGCAGACTGTGTACTCTTTGTTGTTTGCTTGTCTGTGGGCACAATACTTTTCACCTCCTTCTCCAACTGGCAGGGTCAGTCACTCAGATACGATATGCCAAGGCAGGTCTAGCTGATGTGGTGTTACTGGGACTAGTTGTTTGAGGAACTTACTACAGCCACCAGAGCAGGTGGGTAGTCAGAAGAGGGCGAGTTCCAGTAGGCGGTGCCTGCACTGCTTGGTGGTGTGATGTCAAGCACACGGAGCATGTAGGCAGGATGCAGTGGGGAGATTGTTATGTGTGAAGCTAAGATGAATATAGGAGAGAGGAGAGAGGAACAGGAGCCAAAAACATACAAAGAAACAGAAAAGAATTCTAGGGGAGCTTGCCATTGGAGTGGAGACATGAGAGACTACAAAATGGAGAAAAACAGAAAAGGGAAGAGGAAGAAAAGAAAGGATGAATAAAGAAAAATCAAAAGGTTAAAGAACCGCATAGTTCCCAGGGATCCCTCCAGTGCAGCTCTGAAGTCTGGGGAAGTCACTCTCAGGTGTTGCAGTACTGCCTGGCTAGAAGGCGTAGAGATATAGAACGCAAGGTATTCAGGGAACAGAAAGAGAAGGAAGATAAAGATGAGGAACTAAGCAAGGAAGAAAGACAAAACTGGAAAAAGAGGGAAAAGAAAACAAAACAAATTAAAAAAAAAAAAAACAAGAAAGGCCCCCCAAAGAAACAGAAAAAAAAAAAAAAAGAAAAAAGAAATGCCCTCAGGGATCCCTCTGTACATCTGTGCAAGAAGAGGGGGAGGTCTCCTTGCCACGCAGCACTGCCTGGCCAGAAAAGGTTCCCAACTGAAGAAAAAGGAAAAAAATAAGCAAACAATTCAGAACAAACAAATGAACAAAAGCCCCAGGATCCCCCCAGCACAGCAGCCCAGAACGGGAAACAGCTCCACACTTGAACGGAGCTCCACAGCCCCTCAGGAAGAAGCAAAGATGGCACAATTAGCCAGGTATTTGAGTGAAAGGAGGGGGAGGTTTCGAGAGCTAAGGAAGAAATCAAAAGAAGCAGAAAAAAAAGCAACAGTAGCAGCCAACAAATGGCACTCAGAGAGCCAGCTAGTGCAGGCTGGAGTTTCTCAGACAGGAGACTGTGTCCGCAGGAAGCAGAGGGGGCCAAGTGTGGGTGAAGAAGGGTAGGGAGTGGGAAAACGTATATCACAAATTACTGGAGTTCTGCAGCCCCTCAGGAAGAAGCAAAGATGGCGCACGGAGCCAGTTATTTGAGCGAAAAGAGCGGGAGGTGGTGAGAGGTGAGGAAGAAATCAAAATAAGTGGAAAAAACAACACCAGCAGCCAACAAATGGCACTCAGAGAGCTGGCCCGTTTGGGTGTGTGGAATCCAAGCAGCCGGTGTTTCCTGGTCAAGAGACTGTGGCCGCGGGAAGCAGAGGAGGCCGAGTCGGGGTGAAGAAGGGTGGGTGGTGAGAAAGCATATATTGCAAATTACTGGTTGTTTTGTCTCCTGCTGGACACTCTGTGAGGCTCCTTTCTCTTACACCCTGTTTGGTGGTCTCTGATAGGAGTCCAAGATGGTGGATTCGCACTGCGTTAGCTGGTAGGGGACCTCTGCATGAATCTGTCCTCGCTCTCCTTTCTCTGTCAGTTTTCTTACTCCATTTGGTGCTTGACTGAGTTCTTTATCTCTTCATTTGATGTTTTAGGGTTTCAGGATTGTTGTATTCTCTGTTCAGCTTAGTTTTTCGGATCTTTGCTGTGGAGGGACAGCGTGGTGCTTCTACCTAGAGTGTCATTTTGCTGGAAATCTCAAGATCTATAATAGTTTCATCTTTCCATCTCAAGGTCTTTGTAGTACCCTCATGCGTAGCCCCTGGCAACTACCCATTTGTTTTCTGTTTGTAGATTTGCTTTCTCCAGAAGGTAATGTACAAGGAATTGTGTTCTATACCACCTTTTGAGTCTTGCTTCTTTCCCTTAAAATAATATATTTGAGCTTCATGTTGTTGTATACATCAGTAATTTGTTCCTTTTTTTTATTGTTCTAATTAAATGAAGTTTACATTTCAAGTTCGTCTCCCATACAGAACTTTTTTTACATATATTTTTATGAGACTCCAACCACTCACCCCACTCTGCAACAGCACACTCCTTTCCTCCACCCCTGATTCCCCATGAACATTCAACCAGCTGCTAACTCTCTCTGCCTTACCATCCCACCGCTGGACAGAAGCTGCCCCTTTGATCTCTTGTATCTACTTGACTAAGAGGCACATTCTTCACAAGTATCATCACTTTATGTCCAAATGTCCAGTACAATCCCTGTCTGAAGAGTTGGCCTCGGAAATTGTTTTAGTTCTGGGGTGATAGAGAGACTAGGGGCCATACTTTCCGGGGCACCTCCAGTCTCAGTCAGACCATTAAGTCTGGTCTTCTTACTAGAATTTGAGTTCTGCATCCCATCATTCTACTGCCCCATCAGAGACCCTCTGTTGTGTTCCCTGTCAGGACGTTCATTGGTGGTAGCCAGGAACCATCTAGTTCTTCTGGTTTCAGGCTGATGAAGTCTCTTGTTTATGTGGCCAATTCTGTCTCTTGGGCTAATACTTTCCTTGTGTCTTTAGTGTTCTTCATTCTCCTTTACTCCAAGTGGTTGGGTCCAATTGATGCATCTTAGATGGTCGCTTGCAAGCTTTTAAGACCCCAGACACCACTCACCAAAGAAGGATGCAGAACATTTTCTTAATAAGCTTTGTTATGCCAATCGACATAGATGTCGCCTGAAAGCATGGTCCCCAGACCCTGCATCCCTGCGACTCTGTCTCTCAAAGTATTTGATTGTATTCAGGAAACTTCTTAGCTTTGGTTTAGTCCACTTGTGCTGGCTTCCCCTGTAGTGTGTGCTGTCCTTCCCTTCACCTAAGATGATTCTTATCTACTATCTAGTTAGTGAATAACCCTCACCCTCCCTCCCCATCCCCGTAACCATCAAAGAATGTTTTTTTTCTGTATTTAAACCTTTTCATGAGTTCTTATAATAGTGGTCTTATACAGTATTTGTCCTTCTGTGACAGGCTAAATACACTCAGCATAATAAGTTCCAGGTTCCACCAACTTATACGATGTTTCACAGGTTCATCATTGTCCTTTAATGTTGTGTAATATTCCATTGTGTGGATATACCATAGTTTGTTTATCCATTCGTCCATTGATGGGCACTTAGGTTGCTTCCATCTTTTTGCGATTGTGAACAGTGCTGCAATGAACATGGGTGTGCATATATCTATTTGTGTGACGGATTTTGTTTCTCTAGGATATATTCCAAGGAGTGGGGTAGCTAGATCAGATGGGACTTCTATTTCCAGCTTTTTAAGAAAGTGCAAAATCAATTTCCAAAGTGGTTGTACCATTTTACATTCCCACCAACAGTGTATAAGTGTTCCAGTCTCTCCACAACCTCTCCAGCATTTGTTATTTTGTGTTTTTTGGATTAATGCTAGCCTATCTCATTGTAGTTTTGATCGGCATTTCTCTGATGGCTAATGATCATGGGAATTTCTTCATGTGTCTGTTAGCTGCCCTTTGCCCATTTTTTAATTGGGTCATTTGTCTTTTTGCTGTTGAGGTTTTGTAGTATCTTGTAGATTTTAGAGATTAAATGCTGGATCAGATTTGTCATAGCCAAAAAATTATTTCCGAGTCTGTAGGTTGTCTTTTTACTCTTCTGGTAAAGTCTTTGGATGAGCATAAGTGTTTGATTTTTAGGAGCTCCCATTTATCTAGTATTTCTTCTGGTGCTTGTGCACTGTTACTTATGGTTCATATTGTGTTTATGCCATGTATTAGGGCTCCTAGCATAGTCCCTATTTTTTCTTCCATGATCTATCATTTCCAATTTTATATTTAAGTCTTTGATCCATTTTGAGTTAGTTTTTGTACATGGTGTGAGATATGGGTCTTGTTTCGGTTTTTTGCATAAAGATGTCCAATTATGCCAGCACCATTTGTTAAAGAGACTGTCTTTTCCCCAATTAATGGACTTTGGGCCCTTGTGAAATATTAGTTGCTCATAGGTGGATGAGTTTATATCTGGATTCTCAACTCTGTTCCATTAGTCTATGTATCTGTTGTTGTACCAGTACCAGGCTGTCTTGACTACCGTGGCAGTAAAATAGGTCCTAAAATCAAGTAGTGTAAGGCCTCCCATTTTGTTCTTCTTTTTTAGTAATGCTTTATTTATTTGTGGCCTCTTCCCTTTCCATATGAAGTTGGTGATTTTTTTCTCCATCTCATTAAAAAATGCCGGTGGAATTTGGATCAGGACTGCATTGTATCTGTATATTGCTTTGGGTAGAATTGACATTTTCACTATGTTGAGTCTACCTATTCATGAGCAAGGTATATTTTTCCACTTATGCAGGTCTCTTACTTTCTTGCAGTAGTGTCTTGTAGTTTTCTATGTAAAGACATTTTACATCTCTGGTTAGATTTACTCCTAAGTATTTTATCTTCTTGCGGGCTCTTGTAAATGGTATTGATTTGGTGATTTCCTCATCAAGGTTCTGTTTGTTGGTGTAAAGGAATCTAAATGATTTTTGTATGTTTATCTTGTAGCCTGAAACTTTGCTGAAATCTTCTATTAGTTCCAGTAGTTTTCTTGTGGATTCGTTGGGGTTTTCTGTGTATAAGATCATACTATCTACAAATAGATATACTTTGACTTCTTCGCTACCTATTTGGATGCCTTTATTTCTTTTTCTAGCCTAACTGCTCTGGCTAGGACCTCCAGTACAATGTTGAATAATAGTGGTGATAGAGGGCATCCTTGTCTGGTTCCTATTCTCAAGGGGAATGCTTTCAAAGTCTCTCCATTCAGGATGACGTTGGCTGTTGGTTTTGTATAAATTCCCCTAATTATATTGAGGAATATCCCCTCTATTCCTATTTTATTGAGAGTGTTTATCATGAATGGGTGTTGGACTTTGTCGAATGCCTTTTCTGCATCGATTGATAAGATCACGTGGTTCTTGTCTTTTATTTTATTTATGGAATTGATTACATTGCTTGTTTTTGTAATGTTTAATCATCCCTGCATAACTGGTATAAATCCCACTTGGACATGGCGTACTTTTTTTTTTTTTTTTTGATACGTTACTGAATTTTATTGGCTAGAATTTTGTTGAGGATTTTTGTGTCAATGTTCATGAGGGATATCGGTCTGTAATTTTCTTTTTCTGTGGTTTCTTTAACTGGTTTTGGTATCAGGGTTATGCTGGCTTCATAGAGTGAGTTTGCAAGTCTTCCATCCTTTTCTATGCTCTGAAATACCTTTAGTAGATGTGATGTTATCTCTTCTCTGAACGTTTGGAAGAATTCTCCAGTGAAGCCATCCGGGTCAGGGCTTCTTTTTTTGTCAGTTTGTAAATAACCTTTTCAATCTCTTCTTTTGTTATGGGTTTATTTAGTTTTTCTACTTCTGTTTGTGTTAATTTATGTAGGTAGTGAGTTTCTAGAAATTTGTCCATTTCCTCTAGGTTTTCAAATTTGTCAGAGTACAATTTTTCGTAGTAATCTGTTATGATTCTTTTAATTTCAGTTGAGTTTGTTGTGATATCACCCATCTCATTTCTTATACGGGTTAGCTGCTTCCTCTCTAGTTTTTCTTTTGTCAGTTTGGCCAATGGTTTATCAATTTTGTTGATCTTTTCAAAGAACCAGGTTTTGGACTTTTTAACTCTTTTAATTGTTTTTCTATTCTCTATTTCATTTAATTCTGCTCTAATTCTTATTATTTCCTTCCTTCTGGCACCTGTGGGCTTCGTTAGCTGCTGTCTGTCTACTTGTTCCAGGTGTAGGGTTAATGCTTTGATTATGAGCCTTTCTTCTTTTTGGATGTGTGCATTTATTGCTAGAAGCTGACCCCTGAGCACTGCTTTTGCTGTGTCCCAAAGGTTCTGGTAGGATGTGTTTTCATTCTCGTTTGATTCTATGAATTTTTTTATTCCATCCTTAATTTCTTCTATAACCCAGTAGTTTTTGAGCAAGGTGTTGTTCAGTTTCCATGCATTTGATTTTTTTTTTCCTTGCTTTTTGTGTTGTTGATTTCCACTTTTATTGCTTTATGGTCAGAAAATATGCTTTGTAATATTGGATTCTGTTAAGACTTGCTTTATGATATGTGGTCTATTCTGGAAATGTTCCATGTGCCCTGGAAAAGAAAGTATACTTGGCTGCTGTTGGGTGCAGTGTTTGTTATATGTTTATGAGATCAATTTGGTTGATTGTAGCATTTAGCTCTTCAGTGTCTTTGTTGAGCTTCTGTCTGGATGTTCTGTCCTTCACCGAAAGTGGCGTGTTGAAGTCCCCTACAACTATTGTGGAGCTGTCTATCTCTCTCCTCAGAGCTGTTAGATTTTGTTTTATGTATTTTGGAGCCCTGTTGTTGGGAGCATAAATATTTATTATAGTTATGTCCTCCTGGTGTATTGACCCTTTAATAATTATATAGTGCCCTTCCTTATCCTTTGTGGTGGATTTTACCTTAAAGTCTTTTTTGTCAGAGATTAATATTGCCACTCCTGCTCTTTTGTGAGTGTTGTTTGCTTGATGTATTTTTTTCCCATCCTTTGAGTTTTAGCTTGTTTTTGTCTTTAATTCTAAGGTGCATCTCTTGTAGGCAGAATATAGATGGATCTTGCTTTTTAATCCAATCTGCCACTCTCCATTTCTTTATTGGTGCATTAACTCCATTTACATTCAGCGTAATTATTGATAGGTATGAGTTTAGTGCTGTCATCCCAATATCTCTTTTTGTGTGTTGTTCACAGTTTCTTTGTTCCCCTCAATATTCTGTGCTGAGTCATTTTTCTTTATGTATTTTTTTCATGTTCTTCATTGTTGTAGATTTTGTGTTTGCTGGTTCTTTATGTTTTTCTTTTTTTTTTTTATTTTGATTTGTATGATTGTTAGATTCCTTTGTGGCTTCCTTAATATTTACCCCTATTTTTCTAAGTTTATACCATTCTTTTCTTACTGTATATCGCCTTAACTTCCCCTCATATACAATATCAATGTCTCCATTTTTTAAGTCTCTCTTTTTTTGTTTTTATATTGTCCTTGTTTACATATTGATATCTGTTTCCCTATTTTCAATGTTTTAGCTTTGATGTATTTTTGATTCCCGTATCTTATTGAATAACTGGTTGCTCTGTCCTGTGTTCTAGTCTTGCATTGTTAGCTGATTATCTAACCATAGGTCTCCCTTTAATATTTCTTGTAATTTTGGTTTGGTTTTTGCAAATTCCGTGAACTTCTTTCTATCTGGAAATGCCCTAATTTCGCCATCACATTTGAGAGACAGTTTTGCTGGATATATTATTCTTGGCTGACAGTTATTTCCTTTCAAGGCTTCAAATATGTCATTCCATTGCCTTCTAGCCTGCATGGTTTCTACTGAGTAGTCCGAGCTTATTCTAATTGACTCTCCTTTGTAGACGACTTTTCTTTTATCCCTAGCTGCTCTCAAAATTTTATCTTTGATTTTGGTAAGTTTGATTATAATATGTCTTGGTGACTTTCTTTTGGGATCTACCTTATGTGGGGTTCAATGAGCATCTTATGTAGATACCTTCTCATCTTTTGTCATATCAGGGAAGTTTTCTGTCAACAAATCTTCAACAATTTTCCCTGTATTTTCTGTTATGTCCCCCTGTTCTGGTACTCCAATCACTCGTAGGTTATTTCTCTTGATAGAGTCCCACAAGACTCTTAGATTTTCTTCATTCTTTTTAATTCTTTTGTCTGACTTTTCCTCAAATAATTTGGCATCAAGAGCTTTATCTTCAATGTCACTAATTCTAACTTCTACTGCCTCGATTCTGCTCTTATGGCTTTCTATTGAGTTGTCTAATTCTGAAGTTTTATTGTTAATCTTCTGGATTTTTGATTGTTGTCTCTCTATGGATTCTTGCAGCCTATTTAGTTTGGCATTATGTTCTTGAATAACTGTTTTAAGTTCCACTACTATTGTGTCTGTTTGTTCCCTGGTTCTTTCTGCATCCGGTCCAATTTCCTGTCGAATTTCTAGAAGAGTTATGCATATTAATCTTTTGTATTCTGCCTCTGGCAATCCCAAGAATTTCTCTTCTTTCAGAGTATTTATTGAGTCTTTATTTTGGGAGCTTGTTGAAGCTATCATGGACTGCCTCTTTAAGTGACTTGATATTGACTGTTGTCTCCCAGCCATCAATAATTTATTATAATTTTATTTTGTATTTGCTTAGTGAGACCTAGCTTCTTATTTTGTTTTGTTTTGATATGCCCAAATAGGCTGCTTGTGTGCACTAGTTTGATATTTGACAGCTTTGGATCTCTAACATCCTGTCACCAGGTAGTTAATTCTGTAACTAAGTATGTGCACACAGGAGTCCTTTATATTTTCCTATATGGGTTCAGGTCAGGTGTTCAGGCAGCTGGTCACCAAGTGTGTGATGCAGGCTCTCATCCCAGTCCTAGAGAGGCATGGGTAATTGGTGCAGACACTGCACTCTGGCTGTGGTAAGGGATCACAAGCTGAGCCGGGCAGGGGGCTGACGGCTGCCCCTGAGAGTCTGAAAGGAAAGTGTGTCTGTATTCTCTAGGGTGAGTAAGTAGGTGAGTTTTGTAGCCGGACTATGAGCACCCCACTCTTTTGGCTGTAAAGACTCGAGGGCACCACTTTTTCTTGGACTCCTGTAGCAGGTGACTAGGCACTTTAGGTGCTACCACCTGTCCTCAAGTACCTGCTGCAGATCAATAAATGTGCCTACTCAAGGGGCAGAGCTCT
Source organism: Dugong dugon (assembly GCA_030035585.1). Classification (NCBI taxonomy): domain Eukaryota; kingdom Metazoa; phylum Chordata; class Mammalia; order Sirenia; family Dugongidae; genus Dugong; species Dugong dugon. The sequence goes on along the minus strand of CM057480.1, from coordinate 46,094,805 downwards.
TTCAAGGGTCAGAAATCTGCCAGTTCACAGATGAAGCAGTTGAAGTTAAACTTCAGATGTTTGCCCTATTGTACTGTGGCAGTGAGGACTAACGCTGTAGAGATGGATCCCCACAAGTCTATAGAGGGGTGTAAAGCAGTCAGAGTCTGTGGAGACCTGTTACCTGTGCCCAGAAAAGGAGCTGTGTATACCCTGTGTTCCTGGCCTAGGGGAGCTGGCAGCTTATTTGTTCCCTCTCCAAGGCCAGGAGAATGGGTCAGGGCACCTTTTCAGATCTGCTTCTGCCCCAGAGGACTCCTGGTACAGAGCGCGGAGGCAGGAGGTAAAAGGGAGAGAGGTTTTTCCCACTAGGCTTTTTTTTTTTAATCCCCACGAAAGGGTGCACACATGTACTTATCTTTGGCTCTTGGGAGCTGCTCTTCACTGGTTCAGAGTGTCCAACCAGAATCTCTGCTGCCAGGTCTCTCTCGATGTGGAAACTGCTTCCTGAGCACTCACAGCACAGCTGTTTGCCTGCTTCACTGCACCTGTGTGACTGTGGTGCTGCAGTTTCGCCGCTGTGGCTCTGGCCCTCCTCACCTCTTCCAGTCTCCCTCTTCCATATTACTCAGACGGATTTCTCAACCTTGCCTTGTTCAGGGCTCCCAGATATTCAGATAGAATCAAATCATTTGTTTTTCCAGGTCTTTGTTGTAAGAGGGATATAGGAAGTGTCTAACTACTAGGCCATGTTGACCATGCCTCCTTGTTCCTTTTTTTTTTTTTTTGCAGAGTAACATTACACTGTATATAATCCCACGAATACATTCAGTTGTTTACGTGTATTTGGGTTGCTTCCAGTTTTTGGCAACTATGGAAAAATGACTCTGAACATTAGCATACAGGATTTTGTGTTCATCAAGGTTTTCATTAAAACAAACAAACAAAAATATTATTCAAATTTATGCACTAACTCTTAAAAAGCCTGTGAGAGGACTTCTAAGATACTCCACTCGTCTCACCCTTCGAGGAGTAAGGGAGAATGAATAAAACCAAAGACACAAGGGAAAGATTAGTCCAAATGACTAATGGACCACAACTACCACAGCCTCCACCAGACTAAGTCCAGTTCAACTAGATGGTACCTGGCTACCACGACTGACTGCTCTGACAGGGATCACAGTAGAGGGTCCTTGAAAGAGCTGGAGAAAAATGTAGAACAAAATTCTAACTCACAATAAAAGACCAGACTTACTGGCCTGATAGAGACTGGAGAAACCCTGAGAGTATGGCCCCTGGACACCCTTTTAGCTCAGTAATGAAGACACTCCTGAGGTTCACTGTTCAGCCAAATATTAGACAGGCCCATAAAACAAAATGAAACTAAACGGGCATAACAGCCCAGGGACAAGGGCTAGAAGGAAGGAGGGGACAGGAAATTTGGTAATAGGGAAGCCAAGGTTGAGAAGGGAGAGTGTTGGCATGTCGTGGGTTTGTTAACCAATTTCATAAAACAATATGTGTACTGTTTAATGGGAAACTAGTTTGCTCTGTAAACTTCCATCTAAAGTATAATAAAAAAAAAAAATTAATCACCAACCATTAAGGCCAAAGCTGAAGAAACTGAAGATTTTTAGCTTCTGCAGTCTGAAATTTATCAAACATGCCAAGATGCATTAATAATTACTGGTGATTGGAATGCAAATGTTGGAAACAAAGAAGGATTAGTAGTTGGAAAATATGGCCTTGGTGATAGAAACGATGTCATAGATTGCATGACAGAATTTTGCAAGACCCACTTCTTCTTTGCAAATACCTGTTCTCACCAACATAAATGGTGACTATACAACTGGTCTTCACCAGATAGAATACACAGGAATTATATCGACTACATCTGTGGAAAGTTGAATATCATCAGTCAGAACAAGGTCAGTGGCTGACTGCGGAACACCTCGATTTGATGCTTTGAACACTAATGACCAAAGAACAGACCAGTTGTGGAATGACATCAAGGACTTCATACATGAAGAAAGCAAGAGGTCATTAAAAAGACCAGAAAGAAAGAAAAGACCAAAATGGATCTCAGAAGAGATTCTGAAACTTGTACTTGAACTTCGAGTACCTACAGCAAAAGGAAGACATTATGAAGTAAAAGAGCTGAACAAAGGGTGGCTCTGGAAGACAAAGTAAAGTATTATAATGACATGTGTAAGGAGCTGGAGATAGAAAAGCAAAAGAGAAGAACACACTCGGCATTTCTCAAGTTGAAAGAAGTGAAGAAAGAATTAAAGCCTCAGGTTGCAATAGTGAAGGATTCTATGGGGAAAATATTAAAGGACCCAGGAAGCATCAGAAGAAGATGGAAGGAATGAAAACACAGTCAGTAGGCCAAAAAGAATTGTTCAACATTCATCCATTTGAGGAGGTAGCTTTTGATCAGGAACCAATGGTACTGAAGGAAGAAGTCCAAGCTGTGCTGATGGCATTGGCAAAAAACAAGGCTCCAGGAATTGATGGAATATCAGTTGAGACGTTTCAACAAACAGATGCAGCACTGGAAGTGCTCACTTGTCTATGCCAAGAAATTTGGAAGATAGCTACCTGGCCAACCTACTGAAGACATCCATATTTATGCCTATTCCCAAGAAAGGTGATCCAATCGAATGCAGAAATTATCAAACAGTATCATTAACATCACACGCAAGTAAAATTTTGCTGAAGATCATTCAAAAGCATCTGCAGCAGTGTATCGACAGGGAACTGCCAGAAATTCAAGCCAGATTCAGAAGGCGATGTGGAACAAGGGATATCATGGCTTATGTCAGATGGATCCTGGCTGAAAGCAGGGAATACCAGAGAGATGTTTACCTGTGTTTTATTGACTATGCAAAGGTATTTGACTGTGTGGCCCATAACAAATTATGGACGACATTGCAAAGAATTGAAATTCCAGAACACTTAATTGTGCTCATGTAGAACCTGCACATAGATCAAGAGGCAGTTGTTCAAACAGAACAAGGGGATACTGCGTGGTTTAAAGTCAGCAAAGGTGTGAGTCAGGGTTGTATTTTTTTAGCAAACCGATTCACTCTGTATGCTGAGCAAATAATCTGAGAAGCTGGACTGTATGAAGAAGAATGGCATCAAAATTGGAAGAAGACTCATTAACAACCTTTGCTGTACTGACAACATAACCTTGCTTGCTGAAAGTGAAGAGGACTTGAAACTCTTACTGATGAAGATCAAAGACTCCAGCTTTCAGTATGGATTACACCTCAACATAAAGAAAACAAAAATCCTCACAAATGGACCAATAAGCAACATCATGATAAATGGAGAAAAGATTGAAGTTGTCAAGGATTTTATTTACTTGGATTCACAATAAACACTCATGGAAGAAGGAGATGAGAAATCATAAGACACATTGCATTGGGCAAATCTGTTGCAAAAGACCATGTTAAAGCGTTGAAAAGCAAAGATGTCACCGTGAAGACTAAGGTTCTCATGACCCAAGCCATTGGGTTTTCAGTCACCTCATATGCATGTGAAAGCTGGACAATGAATAAGGAAGACCAAAGAAGAATTGACACCTTTGAATTGTGGTGTTGGCGAAGAATATTGACTCTACCATGGGCTGCTAAAAAAACGAACAAATCTATCTTGGAAGAGGAATGCTTCTTAGGCAAGGATGGAGAGACTATGTCTCACATACTTTGGAGATCAGGAGGGATCAGTCTCTGGAGAAGGACATCATACTTGGTAAGGTAGAGAGTCAGGGAAAAAGAGGAACATCATCAATGAGATGGATTTACACAGTGGCTACAATAATGGGTTCAAGCATAACAATGGTTGTGAGGATGGTGCAGGACTGGGCAGTGTTTTGTTCAGTAGTACACAGGGTTTCTATGTGTCAGAACCGACTTGACAGTACGTAACAACAACAACAACAACATGGTTTTCATTTCCCTTGGTTAAACACTCAGGAATGAAACTGTTTGGTAGTAAAGCAAGGTTATTTTTAACTTTATAAGAAGCTGCCAGACTGTTTACCAAAGTGGCCATTTAATTTTGTCTTCCCACTATAATGTTTGAGAAAATTCCAGTTTTTCCATCACCTCTCCAGTACTTGGTGGTGTCAGTCTTTTTGTACGTGTGTGTGTTTGTTTTAGGAATTCTAGATTTGCAGTGCTATCCCATTGTTGTTTTAAGTTGTAATCCTCTAATGAAAATTTATGCTGAGCATATTTTCATATGCTTGACTTACCATCTGTGTATCTTCTTTAGTGAAGTGACTATTCAAATCTTTTGCCCGCTTGGGTTGTTGATTTTCTTATTATTCAGTTGTGAATGTATTCTGGATACCATTACATTATCAGATATGTGTTTTCAAAATTTTTTTTCCAATTTTATCGAAAATCCTTCCATTGTCTTAAAGGGATCTTACAAAAATCAGAAACTTAAATTCTGATTAGATACAATATCAATTGTTTCACTCATTATTTTTGCTCCTTGTGTCCAAAGAAATATTTGCCTAATCAAAGATAAATTAAAAAAAAATCTTTTTTTTCCAAAAAATTTTAGATTTTTAGATTTAACATCTAGGTCCATTATCCATTTTGATTTTTTTTAAATTTTATATTTTTTAGTATATGATGCAAAGTATATGTCAAATTTATTTTTCTTTTTCTTTTTTTTTTACACATACTTGTTGCCATTGAGTCGATTCTGACTCATATTCAACATCATTTCTTGAGGGAAAAAATAAACAACAACAACAAAAAACACTGAGATTTGTTTGAAATTACATTGAGTCTATAAATGAATTAGAGGAGAATTGAATTCATAACAATGTTGAGTCTTCCAAGCCATTAGCATGGTATTGCTCACCATTTAATGGGGCCCCTTTGGTTTCTCTGATCTACGTTTTATACTTTTTAGCATATAAATTTTGCACATATTTTATTATATTTATGCTTCATTATTTTATGTTGTTTGGTTCTTTTGTAAATAATACTACTTTTAATAACAATTTTCCAGTGGGTCTTTATTAATATATTAAATACAATAAGTTTTATACTGATTTTATGTTGGGTGTACTTGCTAAATTAACTGTTTAGTTGTAGTAGCTGGTCTGTAGAAATTTGGGGAAATATTTTAGAGACAATCATCTCCTGTGAAAACTTTTTTTGTTTTTCCTTATTGAACTGGTTGGAACCTCCAGTATGATGTTGAATAGCACTAGTGAGATCTAAACATCTTTGCCTTTTTTCTAAACTTGGGGCAAAAATATTCTTTCACCATTAGGTATGATGCTAACTGCAGAATTTTGTTCTGGTTGTTGTTGATGATGATCTCTATGATGTTTACAATCCCTGTTAATATCTATATTTCTTATAGTTTTTCACCATGAATAAGTGTTGACTTTTATGAATTGATTTTTCTGCATCTATTGACATGTTCATATTATTTTTCTTCTTTAGTCTGTTGATTACTTTGGTTGAGCATGAATTGTTGAAAAAAAATTGCACTTTCAATATAAACTCCACGTGGTCATCATACATTATATTTTCATAATTCATGATTTTATTAACTAATACTATGTTGATTTTTTTTGTCCAAGTGTGTGCAGAACGTTAGACTGTAGTTTCCTTTTATAAAAAAATATGTTTGTTAAATTTTGGTATCAGGATAATGCTGGCCTCATAAAATGCTTTATGAGGTATTATCTTCAATAATATTTTTCTGGGAGAGTGGAGAATAATTCTTCGTTTATTGATTGATGCAATTAACCAGTGAAGAAATTTTTGCCTGAATTTCTATATCTTGGAAAGCTTTTAACTACAAATCAATTTTTTACAAGTTACATCGTTGGTCAATTTCTTTTTCAGTGAGTTTTGATAGTTTTTCTTTCAAGAAATTTGGTTATTTTATGTAAGATGACAAATTTATTGGTATAAATGTGCTCCTATTTCCTTATTTTCCTCTGACTGTCTGTAGGATTTCTAATGATATTCATCTGTCACTTCCAATAATGTTAATTTGAGTCCACTTTTTTAAGGATAAGTCTGGCTAGAGGTTTATCAACTATTGATTTTCTCTATTGTATTTTTGTTCTCAATTTTTTTCCTGCTCTTATCTTTAATACTCCCTTTCTTCTGTTGCATTTATTTTACTTCAGTATTCTTTTTTAGTTTTTAAATGTAGAAGCTGAGATCATTGATTTGAAACCTTTCTTTATCCTAATGTAAGCATTTCATGTTATACATTACTTTCTAAGCACTGTTTTACCTGCATTCTTTAATTTTGATATATTGCATTTTTATTTTCATTTAATTCAAAATGTTTTGCAATTCCTCTAGTGACTTTTCTTTGATCCATGGTTTATTTAGAAGTTTATGATTTAATTTCCAAATATTTTGTCATTTTACAGGTGTCTTTCCATTATGGATTTTTAGTTCAAATCTATTGTGGTCAAAGAACATACTTGTGTGATTTCAACCATTTAAAATCTGTTGAGGTTTTTAAAAAATAGCTCAGAGTATAGTCTATCTTGATAAATTGTTCGTATATATTTCAAAAATTCTAAAATCTGTGATTGTTAGGTAGGGCATTTTTAAACATTAATTTTAAAATTGTTTCGTAGTGTGTTCAGGTTTTCAATATGCTTAGATATAGTCTATCTTGTTCTATTAGTTACCGAGAGATGAGTGATGCAATCTTCAACTATAATTGGTATTCAGCTATTTCTTCTTTCACTTTTATTAGATTTTGCTTTATGTATTTGAAGCTTTGTTGTAAGGAACATACTTAAGAATGAGTTCTTGATGAGTTGATCCCTTCTTTATTATGTAACACCCCCTCACTATCCTTGTTAACCTTTATCTTGTAGAGTGTACTTTGATAGTTATAGAGTCATTCTAGTTTTACTTTGATTGTTGTTTTCATGACATATCTTTTCTTTCATCTTATTACCTTTAACTTATTTATGACTGCATATTTAAAGTAAGTTTCTCAAAGACAGTGTAGGTTGGGTCTTGATTTTTTTATTCGGTTGGGTCTTGATTTTTTATTCAATCTGTAATCTGCACCTTTTAAGTGGTGCGTTTAGGTGATTTTCCTTTAATGCAATTTTACATACGGTTGGTTTAAATCCATAAACTTGCAAGTTTTTTTTAACCTATTTATTCTTCTTTGTGTTTTTCCTTTTGTCTCAATTTCTGCCTGCCTTTGACTTAACTGTGCATTGTTTATGATTCCATTTTATCTCAACTGGATTAGATTTTATCTCTACATTGTGACTTTTTTATAATTGTGACTTTTTTATACTTTTAGTGATTTTCTTAGAGTTTAAAACATAACTTTGTATACTTTGAAATAATATTAAGTGACTTCATGATTGGTGTAATAACTCCATAATAATATATTCCACTTCTCATGTTGTTATACATTTTACTTTTACATATATTAAAAATATCACAGCACGTTACTGTTTCTGCTTTTGACCATCAATTACCTTTCAGAGTAATAAAACACAAAATATGTAATTTAGATCTATATTCATTTTTACCATTTTTAAACTACTCATTTATTTTTGTAGATTCAAATTTTGATCTATTGTCATATTCTTTTTGTTTGAAGAAATTTCTTGAAACAATTCCTGTAGGAAAAATATGATACTATTAAATGCTTTTACCTTTTGTTATATATGTATCTATACAATTCACCTTGATTTTAAAATGTATTTTCACTGGCTTAATTGAGTTTTGTTTTGTTTTTTTTTCTTTCAGGTTTTAAAAAGTTCTCATCTTAGTTCTTTTTCTCTATGTAATGTGTTTTTTTTTTTTTTCCTTCTGTCAGCTTTCATGATTTTTCCTTTATCTTCTATTTATAGCAATTTGAATATGATGTGTCTGTGTGTGTGTGTTTTATATTCCTTGGTGTTCTTGGAAGTTCTTGGTTCTCTAGTTGTACATATTTCATTATTTCAGAAAATTCAAGTCCATTTTGCTTTCAAATGTTTTTTCTGCTTCATTCTGTCTCTGTTCCTCTCTGAAACTTCAATTTTAAACAAGTAGACCTAAAGAAAGAAAATATAAGAGAAAGCTTAAGATACACAAGTCTTATTTCAAAAATTAGAAAATATTCCTAATGTAAATACAGAAGAGATAAAGACTGAGAAAAAATTATTAAATAAATACTATATTTTTTTCTGACTTAAAAAATCACATTTAATTCTAAACATGATTAATAAGATAAGCCCACAACTGAGTTGCAGTGTATCAAGAATAACACAAAATTACCTGAAAGAAAACAAAAAGAATATTTTCAATAGAACAGAAATCAAACTTCTCATCAGCAATAATGCACACTAGAAGATAATTGGATAATATCTTCAAATTACTGAAATAATATTAATAATTCTTTATATTTTTAAAAACAGAATGGGGCTAAACTATGTCAGATCTAGTTTTTGCAATAATCTATCCAATGCCTCAGTCACCTGGAAATTTGCCTCATTTACTCTGTGGAGTGTATTTGGTCCTATATTGCATACCTGAATAGGTATTCTGAATTAAAAGATGTTGGTGTAGTGGTCAGAAGTGAGGGGGCTAGACATTTCCCCAAACTGAGCATTCTTGAACATTAGAGTTTAAAATAGCAATAATTTTCATTTTCAGAGAGCTTAATTTAATGGTGAGAGACAGACAGTGTTCACATCTGTGAGTATAAAATGGCAATTGTGTTAAATTCTATAAAGAGAAAAGCTGGATTGCTACTAACATAAGACAGGAACACATACTGTAGCCTGGAAGTAAGAAAATCCCTGAGACTAGAAGAATGAGTAGCTGCTAACTATCTGGGATAAAAGTATGGAAGAAATGTAAAGTTCGAAATAGAGACAAGCATAACTCTATCATTCATATAAACTCATCATTTAAATATAATGAAAAACACATAATGGATAAATATCAAATTGACTTAATCCACCTGTGATAGAGGCTATCCAAGTGATATTTATTCCCATATTTACATTTTCATCTTCATATCCTACTATTAAAGTGGCTTTAAATATTTCAAATGTCACTTCCTTTTATTATTATTATTACTACTATTATTTAAACAAAAATTAAGATTCTTTCCTTCCTAGGATGAGTTTGGTAGAAAGGATTTTATGTAAACCCTGATTGACTGAACATCATAAGTTATTCCATTCTTGATCTCTAAAGTCTCTTCTCACATAGATAGATATCAAAATATCTAGGGAATCTGATATCAGTCCCTTCTTTCCAATGAAACATGCATCTTAGTCTTGACAGTGTTTAATTATACTTGTCCCAGGCTTTCACCATTCAGCTAACACTGAGAAGAGAGGTGACTTTCTTTCTTTTAGTATTTATTTGTCTATCTATCTGCCTATATGTCTGCTTGTCTATCTATCCATTCATTTATTCATTTTAAGGCACAAATTCCATTCTGTAGGACAGTAATTAAAGATTTCTTGACAAAAGTTAATGGAGAAGAAACACTCTTTAACTGTTCCCATCTCTATTATATTATAATGTAAGGTTTCTGTCTGATAATTCAAGTAATCTAATAATATAAACAAAGTTTCATTAGTATTGAGCATAATGCTGAGTGTACAGCAAAATCATTTTTAGTTCTATAAGATTTTAATATGTTGAGGAACTTTGCTTGCGTGCTTGCTTCCTTGTTTATTTTTAAATGCTAGAGATTTTTTTCAATCAAAACAAAGACAAGATTAATCCACCAAGATATAGAATTTGGGCAGTGGGAGGCACTTCCTAAGTTCACCTCCATTATTTCTCTCATGTCTAGATTTCATACACTGCAGGTCTCATTAAAACTGTACAAAATGACTCTTCTATATGCTTTCAGAATAAGGTATCATTTGTGTCCCAAGGTCAAGGCTGACATAGCCAGGACTTAGCACACTTTACTTTGGAAACAGTCTTACATTCGCATCCCCAACCCAACTGTCACAACATATTTCAGAAAGCAATGCATTTATTTATAGATTACTTTGGGTCTGAATGTATGCAGAGGGGAGAAAGTTGTATTTCCTCTCTCATCTTAAAACAGATTTCAACAAAATGTCAGTAGATGATACTCAGAATTCCTGAGTCCAGGAAAGAGTGTAGGAGTAAATAATGACATGTTTCGAGGAGATGTCATTTTGGGAATATCTGAGACAAGATTACTTTTCATTATCTTTTTATTTTGTTGTTTGTTTATGCATGCACATAGTGCGTACGGTGGGTGTAACTATTTAGTACAGACTAGAAGGGCGTTTTTTCCCTGTGATGAAAAATTCTAAGGATTCATGTGCTGGTTCACCATGTCACAGCATCACGTGAGTGAAAAATCAAGCGCAGTATTTCTTATACAATTTCTGGCTATCCCAGGAAACATCCTATTATCTGTCTTAACTACCCACTCAGACATTCTTTAAGTCAGTCTGGAGGGAGGAATGAATTAAAATGTTGAAAGCTAACGATGCTCTGAGATAGGGCAATGCTCAATTGAGTCCATGCAATTTCAGTCATACAGAGCAGGCAGGATATAATGGAGGAATATGAAAATAATTCCCACATGATCAACCTTTAAAGAGTGTGGATAGAGTCACAAGTAGATGAACCCAAGAAATTTTATGAGTAATTTTAAAGAGAATTTTAAAAGGTGATAAAAAACAAATTTTATATGACCACTTCTAGAGCTCTCAATTTCACATTATAATATCTTGTTTAGTTTACAATATTAAAACTTGCCACCAAAAAGCTTAAAACAATTCTATGGCCCACCTCTAGCAAGTTTATATGATTTTACACATGCATTTGGTGTTCTAATCTCATACTTGTCTCCATTATATATTGCTGGTATTGTTGTTAGGTGCCATTGAGTCAATTTTGACTTATAGCGATCCTCTGTGACATAGTAGAACTGCACCACAGGGTTTCCTAGGTTGTAATCTTTATGGGAGCAGCTTGCTATGTCTTTCTCCCATGGAGGTGAAGGGTGGGTTTGTACCATCAACCTTTTGGTTAGCAGCTGAGTGCTTAACACCAGGGCTCCTTTGTATATTCCTACTTCTATTTAATTTCTTTATGTTGTTCTGTGATTTGTATTTATATAAGATACCTTAATTCCTTTTTGAAAAGTTTACCTGAAGAGTCGTAAAATGGTTTAATATCTTTAAAAATCCTCACAATATAATTTATTTCATATAAGATATGTAAGCTATGTAAGGCAATAGCGGTGTTACATTCACTGCAGAATACTGAATACCTAATACGTGATTTACACTGAGCAGATGTTCAATAAACATATTTTTTTGCTTACTTTGGTTATTGACTTGCTACTAAGTATATAACACTGTGCTAAGGATAATTTGATTTAATATAAAATATACTATAAACATGATAACACCTGCTGTGTTGTAGGAATAATAAAGAAACAGAAAATATCTGAGCAAAAAATCCATTTCTCTCTTTCTTCTGTCCTATTCACTTTTCAGATTTAGTTTTTTATAAGGTTGAAATAGTACCATTTTTATATCAAACTCTGCCTCAAAAAAACTTTCTAATTTAAATGCTATCCATTTTCATGCTTATATTTCGCCCTTTTTAGACCCAGTTCTTTTGAATTATTTAGTAGGATATCCTTAAGGCAATTAAAGGGACTCATTCAGCAGGATTTAAACCAACAAATCAGTCAGCAGTTTCTGGTCAGCTCATAAAGCAGTTAAGCATTCCACCCAATCCATGTATTTGATACACATGCCTTCATAATAGAGCTATCAATTTTCTGATTTGCAAGCCAGCTGACAGAATTAATACCCCAAAGGGCTATCACAGTGTTAAGCTCTTAAAATCGTTTTAGACTCACCTATAAATTAGACCATAGCCCAATCATGTACAGTTTTATCTATGTGTTCCTAGAAAAAGCAGGAGCTCAGTGATCCAAAACCAACACTTTTTGGAACATAGCCTATTAGCTCTATTTATTTTTGCTTCTGACTAAATATTCAGATTCCCTATAACTTGCTGTAAGTCAGAGAAGTAACAATAGCACTTTGTTTGGCCTAGTATTTTTGAAGTTGGTACTTCAAATGTTAGCAGAGCCTGACGCAGCACAGGACACATATGGAATATTCAATATAGGTGAGTAGTAGGTTGAAACACTGATCTGTCTATGGTGATTTGCGTTGATTGGTTAAAATCAGGAAATGTTTTACAGATACATAGGCCCAAAATTTTGTAGACTGTGAGTAAACCTCATAAAGATATTGACCAAAACTTACCACTCCTGAGAAAAGCAAAGCTCTCTAAAAATATATAAGACTACAGAGTGGGTTTTTTCAGTCTAATGTTTCACACATATGATTGCCTATGAACTCTATTTTTTGTCGTTTGTTGAAAATCAGCTCTGTATCTCACAGGAAGTTTTGCTTGTGTCACTGAATTAGCATTTTGCCTAAGGTTACTTATATCAATGGTATAGAAAAGAAGAAAGAAAAAAAAAAAAAAAAGAACACATACATTTTATACTGCTGTCTACTAGATTAAAATAAAAACTTGAAAATAAAACAATTTAAATCAGATTCCTAGGGAGAATTTTCTCTGACATAAAATATTCACTATAACAAAGAATATGAAAATATGCATACATGTATTTATCTGTCTACATACACACACAATTACAATAGCAAGAACACCACAGTCTGGCCCAGTCCACTGCCTCTGTCCTCCTCTCACCTTGTTTTCAACTGAAATAGTTCTACTGAAGTCACCAATTGCACCTTGATTACCAAACCTTAAGGATACGTTTTGGAGCAAAGGTTGTTCAACGGTAGAATTCTCACCTTTCATGCAGGAGACTCAGGTTCGTTTCCAGCCAATGTACCTCAAGAACAGCCACCATCCATTTGTGAAGGCTTGCATGTTGCCATGATGCTGAACAGGATTTGGTAGCGCTTCCAGAACAAGCTGAACAAGGAAAAAACACATCTGATTTCATTCCATTCTGTCGTGTATGGGATTGCAATGAGGCCCAGGCAGACACGATAGCAGCTAACAGGATACTTTGTAGCTATTATCTTACTTAACAGCCCTTCAGTACTTGGTATATTATTAACTGTTTCCTCTTTATTTGAAAGAATTACCCCTTGATAAGTTTCCGTGACAGGACAGTTCTCTAACTCTCATATCTGGCCATCCCATCCAGAAAATTCCTTCCCATGATGCTATAGTCCTAACTCTTTAATATTTAAATTCCCTGAGAAGTCTTCCTCTTTTGTCAACTTAAATCATCTCTCCTCATTCCTTCTTTCCGTCGTCTCTTTCAATGTCCTTTGGAAGCTTTACCTTTACTCATTTCAATAGCTGCAGCTGTTGCCTAGTGTTGGTGAGTCATAAAGTGGGCCCAAAAAAATGACAGCTCTCCTCTGTGGCTGAGTCCGATCACATAGAGAAATAAAACAGAGTTTAAGGCATATGGAAATACCAAATACCAAAAACCCACTGCCGTCCAGTCGATTTTGATTTGCAGTGACCCTATAAATTGATATCATTTCTTTTGTTTCCCTCACCTACTTGGTCAATAAAACTTATCAATCATGTAAACATTAACTATCACTAGATCTGAACCATTTTCTATGTGACTTCTATCATTGGGTTTTTCCAAGTTGTCTTAATTTCTTATCTATTTATACAAAGGTCGAAAATCAAAATGGTCTTTGTCTCCACTTAACCATTATAAACTGATTTCTCTGAATTTCACTCAATATGACATTTCCAAAACAAAAATTATAGAAGTGATAATTATTATAAGGCTATTGATGATAATGATTGCTACTATTTATTCAGTGCTTACTATGTGAAAGGTACAGTCTAATATAGGTTATTATCACACACACACACAAACAAGAATACAAACAAAAACTTGATATAAATAATGGTCATTTTGCTACTTTAAAAGCAAAAAAGTTAAGTCATACTCTTAAGTGGCAGAAGGAGAAATCTTATCCAAGTCTGACTCCAAAGCTTTAGCACTTAACCAGTATGCAACGCTGCCTGATTACAAGAGAGCAACTGAGTAATCACCTTCTTTAATAAAGTCTTTGAGTGGTTCTCCTTTATCGCTAAAATGAAATAAAAATACTTGGTCAGAAAAACTTTGAGATCTTTCAGGAAAGTGTCTATCCTCTTACCCTTCTCACTATCCAGATTTCTCATAGTTCACTTTCATTCTTGCACCATGTTAAATATGCTTCCGTGGTTTTGCTTGTGCTATTATCTGTGCTCTGAAAATCCTTACATTGCCTTTGTGTTTGGAATATATTAATAGGGAGTTATTGAAGTTCTCTGTAGTTGGCCCTTCCTTCCTTCCCCCCAACCAGTGAGAAATTGCTTATACAATTATTCAGATTCTGTAATACGAAAGGGCCACATTTACTAATGGTTAGGCTCACTACTCACTTCGAACTATGTTTGGAGGTAACACTTAGGTGCACTCTCTGTCACACACACAAACCTACACACTCACTCTTCGGTGCCCTCTTCTTTTGTAGTCTCCCTTTGTCTTGAGATCTTATTGGTCTAACACGCCTACCTAAGGACCACTCTCTTATTCACCCTCTCACCTCTCCTTTAATGATTTCCGGCACTGTGGCTGAATTAGTAAACTCGCTTTCCCTTTTGCAGGCCTGGTCAGGGTGGGAATCTGCACCTTCAGTTTTCTCAGCTTGGATCTCAAGTGTTCTCCTCACTTATCTCTAAAAGAGTAAGTGATCTTGGATTCAGAAGATCAGAGTTGGAATCATGGCTTTGAAATTCACTAATTATACAGATGTGTAAGTCCTCTCATTTCCAAACCTTCAATTTCTTATTGCAGAATGTTCACAGAAATAATTCTGCCCTATATAGCTATTTTGAGAATTAACTGAGATAGTATATTTAAAACCAAATAATACATTACCTGGCTTATGATAGGATCAAAATATATTATGTAAGTTGAAACTGAATATATAAAATACACACATAAGCTTATAAAATGATTTAGTTATTTACTGAAATAATAAAGAAATTCTCCATTAAGTTCAATTTGGGGATATAGTCCATGATGTTTGTTCTCAAAATTTTGAAGATCTAATTATAATGATGCCCTTCAAGTGATAGAGTAATAATCTAAATGGCTTTGACTAGAACAGTGATAGTTCATCAATGTGGACATTATTCTTTTTAATCTTTCTCAGAAACGGTTTCCAGCTTCATCTTTTGGGCTCTAAAGACACTAATATTTCCAAGACAAGAGAAAAAGAAAGAAATGGGAATTTGTATTTAGACTAGCATTTCTCAACCATGACACTATTGGAATTTTGGACCAGATAATTCTTTGCTGTGGAGGGCCATCTGTGCATTATAGTATATTTATCAGCTTTTCTGGGATCTTAAACTTACAGTAGCATTCCCCCTTTCTCCAGTTGTGACAACCAAAAATGTCTCCAGACATTGCCATATGTCCTTGAGGCAGGGAGGCAAAATCACTCCTGTTTGACAAACACTAATTTAGACCAATCCAAAATAATAAATAATTGTCCCTAAGAAAGGAATTTGGGACATTCTTGATAACATGTTAAAGTACCACTACCCTTGAGATCAAGCTAAAAGTGTGATTACTATATCATCATCTCTTCACTCCAGAAGACTTTGCTCTGGTTTCTATTTTCCTCCTTTGGAAGTAACCCCACAACAGTGATATTTCTTATCACCAATCAATTTCACATCAAAACATGCTGTGCTCTGGAAAGGCTTTCTCTAAATTGGAGGATTAGCCTCATACACTGATCTGCTATAAAGTGACAGTATAGAGTAGAATCATTTGTTCTTTTTAATCCATTCTGCCAACCTTCGGCTTTTGATTGAAGAGTTTGGTCCATGTACATTAAAAGTAATTATTGAAAAGAAAAAACTTACTTCTACCATTTTGCTATTTATTTTCAGTGTGAATTATATCTCTTTTATCCCTCATTTTAGGTACTGCCTTCTTTTCTTTTTAGTTGATTTTTTTTTCTTTTATTTTATTGTACTTCAGGTGAAGGCTTACAGAACAAATAGTTTGTCATGAAACAGTACTACACATGTTGTTTTATGACATTGGTTAACAACCCACAACATATTAACCCTCTAACTTCTCAACCTTTTCTTTTTTGATCAAAACACACATAGCCAAAGATACACCGTTTCAAAAATTTCTACATGCACAGTTCAGTGACATTGACTACGCTCTTCCAATTGTGCTGTTATTCTCACTTAAGATGAAGACTTACAGAACAAAATAGTTTCTCATTTAACAGTTAACACAAATGTTGCCCTAAGACAATGGTTAGCAATCTCACAACACATCAACTGTATCCTTACTAAACCTTGTGTTCCCTATCACCAGCTTCCTTGTCCCCTTCTGCCTTCTGGCCCTTGTCCCTCGTTACTGTCATTTGGTTTTACAGGGCTGTACACTCCCAGGCTGAACAGTGAACCTCGGAGGTAGCTTCATCACTGAGCTAAAAGAGTGTCTGGGGGCCATACTCTTGAGGTTTCTCCAGTCTCCTTTAGGCCAGTAAATCTGGTCTTATTTTTGCCAGTTAGAATTGTGCTCTACATCCTTCTCCAGCTCTGTCCAGAACCCTGTGTTGTGACCCTGGTCAGAGCAGTCAGTGGTGGTAGCCGGGCACCAACTAGCTGTACTGGACTCAGTCCGGTGGAGGCCTTCGTAGCTGTGGACAATTAGTCCTTCAGACTAATCTTTTCCTTATATTCTGTTCTCTTCATTCTCCCTTGCTCCCGAAGGGATGAGACCAGTGGAGTATCTTAGATGGCCGCTCACAGGCTTTTAAGACCCCAGACACTACTCACCAAGGTAGAATGTAAAGCATTGTCTTTATAAGCTGTGTCATGCCAATTGAGCTAGATGTTCCCCAAGACCATGGTCCCCAGAGCCCTCTGCCAAGCAATTCAGTCCCTCAGGGAGTTTGGATGTGTCTATGGGGCTTCCATGACCTTTTCTTGTACAGGTTGTGCTAGTTTCCCCTGTATTGTGTACTGTCTCACCCTTCACCCAAGACACCACTTATCTATTGCCTATTTAGTATTTCCCCCCCACCCCTCCTATCCCTGGTAACCAACAAAGATTGTCACATTTTGTGTGTGAATTTTTTGATGGGTTTTACAATAGAGGTCTCTTACAATATTTGTCCTTTTGTGATTGACTTATTTCACACAGCATAATGTCCTCCAGTTTCATCCATGTTATGAGATGGTTCACAGATTCATGGTTGTTCTTTCTCATTGCATAGTACTCCATTGTGTGTATGTACCACAGTTTGTTTATCCATTCATCTGTTGATGGGCATCTAGGTTGTTTCCATCGTTTTGCTATTGTGAACAATGCTGCCATGAACATAGGTGTACATATGTCTATTCGAGTGACGACTCTTATTTCGCTAGGATATATTCCTAGGAGTGGGATTGCTGGATCAAATGGTATGTCTATTTCTAGCTTTCTGAGGAAGCACCATATCATTTTCCAAAATGGTTGTATCATTTTGCATTCCCACCAGCAGTGCATAAGAGTTCCCATCTCCCCACAGCCCCTCCAACATTTGTTATTTCCAGTGTTTTTGATTCGTGCCAGTAATGCCGGTGTTAGATGGTATCTCATTGTGGTTTTTATTTGCATTTCTCTAATGGCTAGTGATCGCGAGCATTTCCTCATGTGTCTGTTGGCCATTTGAATGTCTTCTTTGGTGAAGTGTCTGTTCATTTCCTTTGCCCATTTTTTAAAACGATTATTTGTCTTTTTGTTGTAGAGGTATTGGATTTTCTTGTAGATTATGGAAATTAGACCTTTTTCTGACTTGTACTGTCCAAAAATTTTTTCCCAGTCTGAAGGTACTCTTTTTACTCTTTTGATGAAGTCTTTTGAAGAGCACAGGTGTTTGATTTTTAGAAGATCCCAGTTATCTAGCTTATCTGTTGGGGTTTGTGCGTTGATGGTTATGGTTTGTATCCTGCTAATGCCATGTATTAAGGCCTGAAGTGTTGGTCCTATCTTTTCTTCTATGAACTTTATAGTTTTAGGCTTTATATTCAGGTATTTGATCCATTTTGAAGTAGTTTTTGTATACGGTGTGAGGTACGGGTCCTGTTTCATTTTTTTGCAAATGGATATCCAGTTTTTCCAGCACTATTTGTTAAAAAGACTGTCTTATCGCCATTTGATTGACTTTGGGCCCTTGTCGAAGATCAGGTGACCGTAGGTGGATGGATTTACATCTGGGTTCTCAATTCTGTTCCATTGGTCAATGTATCTGTCCTTCTACCAGTACCAGGCTGTTGTGACTACCATAGCTGTATAGTAGGTTCTGAAGTCAGGTAGTGTGAGTCCTCCAACTATATTCTTCTTCAATAATTCTTTATTATTTGGGGTTTCATCCCCTTCCATATAAATTAATGATTATTTTTTTCATCTCTTTGAAGAATGTTGTTGGTATTTGGATCGGGATTGCGTTGTGTTTGTAAATTGCTTTGGGTAGATTTTCATTTTCACAATGTTGAGTCTGCCTATCCATGAGCATGGTATGTTTTTTCATTTATGTAGATCCCTTTAGGTTTCTTGCAGTAGTGTTTTGTAATTTTCTTTTTATAGGTCTTCTACATCCCTGGTCAAATTTATTCCTAATTATTTTATCCTTTAGGGGCTATTGAAAATGGTATTGTTTTCCTGATTTCCTTTTCATAGTTCTCCTTATTGCTGTATAGGAATCCAACTGATTTTTGAATGTTTATCTTGTATCCTGCTACTCTGCAGAGTCTTTCTATTAGATCCAGTAGATTTCCCTTGGGGTCTTTAGGGTTTTCTATGTATAGAATCATATCATCTGCAAACAGGAACAGTTTAACTTCTTTATTACCAATTTGGATGCCCTTTATTTCTTTTTCTTGCCTTATTGCTCTAGCTAGAACTTCCAGCACAATGTTAAATAGGAGTGGTGATAAAGGGCATCCTTGTCTTGTTCCTGTTTTCAAGGGGAATGTTTTCAGCCTCTCTTCATTAAGAATGATGTTGGCTGTTGGTTTTGCATAGATGCCCTTCATTATGTTGAGAAATTTCCCTTCTATACCTATTTTATTGAGAGTTTTTATCAGGAATGGGTGTTGGACTTTGTCAGATGTCTTTTCTGCATCAATTGACATGATCATGTGATTCTTTTCTTTCCTTTTATTTATGTGGTGGATTACATTGATTGATTTTCTCATGTTGAACCATCCTGGCATACCTGGTATGAATCCTACTTGGTCGTGGTGTATTATTTTTTTGATATGATGTTGAATTTTATTGGCTAGAATTTTATTGAGAATTTTTACATCTATATTCATGAGAGATATTGGTCTGCAATTTTCTTTTTATGTGATGTCTTTGCCTGGTTTTGGTATCAGCATTATGCTGGCTTCATAGAATGAATTTGGAAGTGTTGCTTCCTCTTCTATGCTCTGAAATAGCTTGAGTAGTACTGGTACAAGCTCTTCTGTAAATGTTTTGTAGAAGTCCCCAGTGAAGCCATCTAGGCCAGGGCCTTTTATGGTTCTGAGTTTTTTTTATTACCTTTCAATCTCTTCTCTTGTTATGGGTCTGTTCATATTTTCAACATCACTTTTTTGTAGTTTGGGTAGGCCGTGTGTTTCTAGAAATTTATCCATTTCCTCTAGGTTTTCAAATTTGTTGAGTATAGTTTTTCATAATATTCTGTTATAATCCTTTTTATTTCAGTTGGTTCTGTTGTAATGTCCCCCATTTCATTTCTTATTTGGGTTATATGTGTCCTCTCCTGTTTTTCTTTGTCAGACTGGCCAGTGGTTTGTCGATTTTGTTGATTCTTTCAAAGAACCAACTTTTGGTTTTGTTAATTCTTTCTGTTGTTTTTCTGTTCTCTATTTCATTTATTTCTGCTCTGATCTTTACTATTTCCTTTCTTCCGGTGGTTGTGGGCCTTTTTTTGCTGTTCTCTTTCTATTTGTTTGAGTTCTGTAGTTAATGTTTTGATTTTGTCCCTTTCTTCTTTTCTGATATGTGCGTCTATTGCTATAAATTGTCCTCTGAGGACTGCCTTTGCTGTGTCCCAAACGTTTTGGTATAATGTGTTTTCATTCTCATTTTATTCTAGGAATTTTTTAATTCCATCTCTGATTTCTTCTTTTACCCACTGATGTGAGAGCAGGGTATTATTCAGTTTCCATGTATTTGATTTTTTCCTTGCTCTTTCTATTGTTAATTTCTACCTTGATGGCATTGTAGTCAGAGAAGATACTTTGAATTATCTCAACGTTTTGGATCTGGTTGAGGATTGCTCTGTGGCCTAAGATGTGGTCTATTCTGGAGAACGTTCCATGTGCATTGGAAAAGAACGTGTACTTTGCAGTGGTTGGATGGAGTATTCTATATATGTCTATGAGGTCCTGTTGGCTGATTGTGCCCTTTAGGTCTTCTGTATCTTTGCTGAGTTTCTTCTTAGTTGTTCTGTCCTTTACAGAGAGTGGTGTGTTGGAGTCTCCTACTATTATTGTAGAACTGTCAATTTCTCTTTTCAATGTTGTTAGAGTTTGTGTTATGTATTTTGGAGCCCTGTCATTGGGAGTGTAGATGTTTATTATGGTTATGTCTCATGATCCCCTTAATCATTATGTAGTGTCCTTCTGTGTCTTTTATGGTAGATTTTGTTTTAAATTCTTTTTTATCTGAGATTAGAATTGCCAGTCCTGCTCTTTTTTGGTAGTTGTTAGCTTGCTATTTTTTTTTCCAACCTTTGTCTTTTAATAAATTCACATTTTTGTTTCTAAGGTATGTCTCTTGTAGACAGCATATTGATGGATCCTATTTTCTTATCCATTCTGTCACTCTCTGTCTCTTTATGGGTGCATAGATTCCATTTACATTCAGTGTAATCATTGATAGATGTGAGTTTGTTGCTGTCATTTTGTAGTGCTTTTTTTGTGGTGCTGAAGTTTTCTTTGTTCTTCTTACTCTCTTGTGCTGAGTTACTTTTTTTGTGGATTTTTTTTTCCATTTCTTTTGTTTTTGTAGGTTTTGTTTTTGCTGAGACTTTATGTTTTTCATCTTTATTTTTATGAGTTGGTTTGTTAACTTTCTGTGTGGTTACCATGAATTTTACCCTTATCTTTCTAATTTTGAAGCAGTCTACCATTACTTGGTATCGCCTTGCCTTCCTTTTCACTAGAAGGTTCTATACCTATGCCGTTTATTCCGTCTTTCATTGTTTTGATGTTGTTGTCATTTCCAGATTAACTGCTCTGATTCCCTGCTGGCTTTCTTTTGGTTTTGGATAGTCCTCGAGAGTTCATTTCCTAGATTGGTGTCTGTCTCTTACTATCCTGCTTCCTAGTTTCTGCCTGTGAGCTGAAGCTATGTGTCCTCAGATCAAAGAACTCCCTTTAATAATTCTTGTATGTTTGGTTTGACTTTTACATAGTCCCTTAGCTTCTGTTTATCTGGAAATGACCTAATTTCACCATCAAATTTGAATGAGAGTTTTGCAGGATATATGATTCTTGGCTGGCAATTTTTTTCATTCAAGATTTTATATATTTCATCCCATTGCCTTCTTGCCTGCATGTTTTCTGCCTAATAATCTGAGGTCAGTCTTATTGTTTCTCCTCTGTATGCTACTTCTTGTTTTTTCACGAGCTGCTCTTTGGATTCTTTGTTTGTCTTTGGTTTTGGTGAGTGGCAATATGATATGCCTTGGTGATTTTCCTTTGGGGTCTCTTCTATATGGGGTTCGTTGAGCTTCTTGGATGGCCAGCTTTTCATTTTTCATGATATTGGGAAAGTTTTCTGTCAGTAGTTGGTCAATGATCCTCTCTGTGTTTTCTGTTTTCTCCCCCTGTTCTGGTATGCCAATCACTCGTAAGTTTTTGCTTTTAATTGTGTCCCACATAACTCTCAGGGTCTCTTCATTTTTCTTTTTTCTTTTTTCTGAGTTTTCCTGAAACAGAGTTGTATCCAAGTGTCTGTCTTCAGTTCCACTGATCCTGTCTTCCATGGTTTCAAATCTACTTCTCAGCCCTTCTATGACACCATCCATTTCTGAAATCTTGTTTTTTATCTTTTGGATTTCTAATTGTTGTTTTTGTATAATTTTGAGTTGTGAATTTATTTTGGCATTTTCTTTCTGCTTCATCTTCCTGAAGTCGTCTAATTTTTTGTCTGTATTTTCCATGAATTTTTCTATTTTTTCCTCATGTTTGTCAGCTTTTTGCCTCAGTTCATGGAGAATTCTGAGTATTAGAGATTTGAATCCCCTATCAGGTAGTTCTAGTGCATTCTCTTCCACAGGAGAGTCATCTGGTGTTTTAATTTGGACACCTACTGGAACCATCCTGTCCTGTTTTTGTAAATGTTTAGATATTGTCTGCTGTTTTCAGGGCATTAAGTATTTATTTTTCTCATTTATTGATTGTAGATTTGTTTGTTTCATCCATTTAAAAAAAAAATTCACTATGTCTGAGCAGGCAGACTGTGTGTTCTTTGTTGTTTGCTGGTCTGTGCACGCAATACTTTTTGCCTCCTTCCCCAATTGGCCAGTTCAGTCACTCAGATGTGGTACAGCAGGGCAGGTCTAGCTGAAGAGGAGTTACTGGGACAGGTTGTTTGTGGTATTTTTTACAGCCACCAGAGCAGGTTTGTAATCAGGGCAAGTTCCTGTAGGCCGTGCCCATGGTGCTTGGTGGTGTGATGTCAAGCACACGGTGCAGGTAGGCAGGATGCAGTGGGGAGATTTTTATGCATGGAGCTAAGATGGATATGGGAGAGAGAAGAGAGGAACAGGAGCCAAAAACATACAACAAATAAGAATGCTAAGGGAGCTTGCCATTGGAATGGAGAGATGCGAGACTATGAAATGGAGAGAAACAGAAAGGGGAAGAGGAAGAAAAGAAAAGAATGAATAAATAAAAATCAGAAAGATTAAAGAACCACAAAGTTCCCAGGGATCCCACTAGTGCAGCTATGAGGTCTGGGGAAGTCGCTCTCAGGTGTTGCAATGTAGCCTGGCTAGAAGGCGTAGAGGTATACAACGCCTGGTATTCAGGGATCAGAAAGAGAAGGAAGATATAGAGGGATGAGAAACTGAGCAATGAAGAAAAACGTAAAGGGAAAAAGAGGGAAGAGAAAAGAAAACAAATTAAAAAATAAAAAGAACAAGAAATCCCCCCCAAAAAAACAGAAAAAAAAAAAAACGGAAAAAGAAATGCTCTCAGGGATCCCTCTGGACGTCTGTGGAAGCTGAAGGGGGGTTCCTTGCTACGCAGCTCTGCCTGGCCAGAAAGGGCTCCCACCTCAAGAAATGGAAAAGAAAACAAACAAACAATTCAAAACAAAGAAACCAACAAAAGCACCAGCATCCCACCAGTGCTGTAGCCCAGACCAGGACGGAGCTCCACACTCAAATGGAGCTCCGCAACCCCTCAGAAAGAAGCAAAGATGGCACACGGAGCCAGGCACTCGAGTAAAAGGAGGGGGAGGTGGCGAGAGGCAAGTGAGAGATCAAAAGAAGCAGAAAAAAAAAAAAAAAGAAGCAACACTAGCAGCCAACAAATGGCACTCAGAGAGCCAGCTAATGCGGGCTGGTGTTTCTAGTCAAGAGACTGTGTCCACGGGAAGTGGAGGGGGCCGAGTATGGGTGAAGAAGGTTAGAGAGTGGGAAAGCATATATCACAAATTGCCAGCGCTCTGCAGCCCCTCAGGAAGAAGCAAAGATGGTCACTCGAGAGAAAGGAGGGGGAGATGGACAGAGGCAAGGAAGAAATCAAAAGAAGTGGAAAAAAGCAACACCAACAACCAACAAATGGCACCCAGAGAGCCGCCTGCTTGGGTGTGTGGAATCCAAGCAGCTGGGGCTTCCAGGTCAAGAGACCGTGGACACGGGAAGCAGAGGAGGCCAAGCTGGGGCGAAGAGGGGTGGGGGGTGGGAAAGTGCACACCACAAATTATCGGTCATTTTGTCTCCTGCTGGACGCTCCGTGAGGCTGCTTTCTTGTACCCCCGTTTGCTAGTCTTTGATAGGAGTCCAAGATGGTGGATCCGCGCTGCGTTAGCTGGTAGGGGACCTCTGCATGAATCTCTCCTTGCTCTCCATTCTCTGTCAGTTTTCTCACTCCATTTCGTGCTTGGTTGAGTTCTTTATTTCTTCATTTGATTTTTTAGGCTTTTAGGATTGTTTTATTCTCTGTTCGGCTTAGTTTTTCTGATCTTTGCTGTGGAGGGATGGCGTGGTGCTTCTGCGTAGAGCGCCATTTTGCTGGAACTCTTTTTTTTTTTTTTTTTTTCCCTTTTAATGAGCAATTTTCATTCCTTTGTTAGTTCCTTTTGTGCATAAATTTAGGATATTTTCTTTGTGGTTATCATGTGGGTTACATTTAACATCATACATTTTTACCAATCTAGTTTGAATTGATACCTACTTAACTTCAATAGCATATGAAAACTCTGCTACTAAATAGATCTGTTCTTCTCTACTTTATGGTGTTGTCAAAAATCATATCTTTATACAATGTGTGCTCAATAACATACTTTATAATTGTATTTGTGGATATGTCTTTTAAATCATATGAGTAATAAAAACTGGAGTTTAAACAAAAATACTATAATACTAGAATTTAAACGTGCCCATATAATCACATTTCAAAGACAAAAATTCTTCATAAGGCTTAGAATTTTTGTCTAATGGCCTTTCATTTCAACCTAAAGGACTCTCTTTGTAGAGCATGTCTGCTGATAATGAACTCCTTCAGCTTCAGTTTATCTGGAAATATCTTAATTTCTTCCTCATTTTAAAAGTCAGTTTTTACTGATGTTGAATTAATTCTTGCTTGATAGCTTTGTTTTTCCTTTCAACATTTTAAATATGTCATTCCACAGCTTTCTGACTTCCAGGGTTTCTGATGAAAAACTAGCTGTTAATTTTATTAAAGATCCCTTGTACATGATGATTTGCATCTCTCTTGCTGCCTTCGAGATTTTCTTTGTCTTTGTTTTTCAGTATTTTGATTACAATGTGTGTTGGTGTAGATTTCTTTGAGTTTATCCTATTTGAAGTTCATTGAGATTTTTAGATGTGTGCATTCTAGTCTTTCATCAAATTTTGGAAGTTTTTGGCCATTATTTCCTCATATATATATATTTTTTTGCCCCTTTATCTTGCTCTTCATTTCAGTTATTATACTTTTCATGTCTAATATTTCTGTTTGGCTTCCCTTTATAAAAATCTATCTTGTTATTGATATTCTCATTTTGTTCATACAGTTTTCTTGACTTCTTTAGTTATTTGTTCACATTTTCCCTTAGCTCTTTGAGCATATTTAAGACAGATGTTTTAATGTTTTTGTCTAGTAAGTCCAAGTCTTCCATGGTTACTATTTCTATCACTTTATCTTGTTGCTTTGAATGAACTATCCATTTCTGTCTCTCTGTATGCCTCGTGATTTTATTGTTGGGAATGAGACTTTGGGTGTTATAATGTGCTAACACTAGAAATCGGGTTACCCACATTCCACTGGATTTTCTGGGCAGTTTTCTTTTCTCTTTTTGATTGCTGAAAGCAGTAGTAGTCTATTGGTTTAGTGACCTTTCCAAATTATGTTTTGAAAGACTATATTCCTTGCCATGTGTAGTCACTAAATCTCTGTTCCTTAGCTTGTGTTCACCTTGTGTTCTGATAGAGATTTCCTTGAACATAAGAAGTTTGAAAAATTGATGGAAAGAAGAAGAAAACAAAACAAAACCAAAGAACATACTAACAAAAGAAAAACAACAGAAAAAAAATGTCTCCCAGTCTTTACAGATTGACTGTTGCTGGGTTGTTCCTTCCACACTTGGTCATCCAAAAACTGAGCCTAGAGATCAGCCTGAAGTGATAGCTTAAATTTTTTCAAGTGTTTTAGGAGCATGCATTTTGCTCTGGACATGTTTGTAGATTTTTATATTTCCCCATATACCCAGGCCCTTTTGAATGCCCTAATTTTCTAAAGAAACATTCTTCCTAGTTTTTCTTTTGATCTTGGTATTCTATTTTATGCCTCAATCATACTCTTTTGCCCCAGACAGCTACAGGCTTATCATATACTTTGTAGTTGTCTGCACAGTGTCTGCTGCTTTTCCTCCCTGCATGAGTTTTGAGATGGATGAAACAGAGACAATTGCCTCGCTTCAGTCCTTTAGGTAGCCATCCTATAGCTTAGAACATATAAACCTAATAATTTGTGAATAAGGTCTGCTCTGCTCCCTCCTGAACCAGGGACCAGGATTCTACACTGTAAATGCAAGCTGCCACTTCAAGCTGGCTGCTGATCCAGGGAGTAGGTGCAGCACAGGTAAGAAAAATAAGTAAATGAATAAAGTAAAACCCACAATGCTTTTCTATCATTTTGAAGTTGCTTTTTTCCTTGCATTTGATTGCTGTAAACTTTTTATTCTTTACTAGAGTTCTTATAAAGTTGATTCTAGCCATTTCTGCTTGATTTTGGTGTTTCTGTTGAAGGATAGGAGCTTGGAGCTTCTCACTCCTCTATGCTGCTGATGTCACTTTGTGTGATTTTAACTGTGTGGTTTTACTGTGTGATTTTAACACAGTAATTTAATTCTTTCTTTGCCATTTCGATTCTAAGCAGTATTCAATGCAGTCTTCAAAATTCATTTTGTTTCTCCTTTGGCTTGGGTAATCTGGAATCAGGTAGGCTGCCTAACCTGCAGAAAGGCTCACACAAAATGGATGGCTTTTAGTAAGATATGAGTGCAGAATGTTTATTTACATGAAATTCTTTGTGTTTTCCTATTGAGTAAAAGCAGTTTAATTATGTCAGCCTCAATCTGTGTCTTAGATAATCTGACAAATATTTCCAGAAGTTGTATAATTGTGAAGAAACAGATGCAAATTCAGCCAAGTATTTTCTCTTAATGCTGTTTTTCTTTATTCTTATAAGCTATCTGCCAAATATATTACATGTAGAATTAAATAGAATAAGGGAATTTTAGATTGGTCCCTTTGATTAATAATCCTCTTTATAGGTCAGAAAGAAATGACAGGACAATGTATCATCTTTGAAATAATCTCTGAGTATTGATAGGCTTCTGCAGTGAAGAAAGTATGGTGATATTATAATGTTTCAAACTTCCAAATCTCCAAACAAAACTGTAAATTATTGTGTACCACTTAAATTCAAGACAGCTTTTTGTTGTTCAGACTCTTCATTTAGAGGAACACAAAAGGGATAATTGAAAAACATTTCTCAACTAAGTGCTCTACTTCAAGAGATCCTTGCATTAAAATTAAGAGATTTTTCTCAACTGGATTTATTTCCTTATTCAATGTTATGGCAGGTGTGAAGAAAATTAGAAATTGGCAAATCATCAATTTAATATGACAAGCACTTATTTAATGGGAATTCTGTGCCAGACATCCTGAATAAGTTCTAAATGAATAAGATGGAATCTATGCTTTGGAAGAGCTCCCACACTTATAGATGAGATATATGTATAAGCAATTAACTTTAAAACAGTGTACTAAGTGTTATAATAGCAGATTATAAAAACGCTATTAGAATGGAGCAGAAGAATTAATTAGGTCTGTTTCAGGGAAATCAAAGTCTAATCAGTAAAACATACCAGAATCATTTGAGTAGGGAGAGGTTAAATTATACTTGCTTTTAGGTGCCATCAAGTTGGTTCTGACTCATAACAACCCTATATACAACAGAACAGAACACTGCCTGGCCCTGCACCATCCACACAATTATTATCGAACCCGTTGTTGCAGCCACTGTGTCAATCTATTTCTTCCTCTTTTCCCTGTCTTCATCTTTTTCACTGACTGTCTACTTTACCAAGCATGATGTCCTTCTCCAGGGACTGATCCCTCCTGAAAAAATATGTGAGACAAAGTTTTGCCTTCGTTGCTTGTAAGGAACATTCTGTCTGTACTTCTTCCAAGGCAAATTTGTTAGTTCTCCTGGCAGTCCATGCTATATGCAATATTCTTTGCCAACACCATAATTCAAAGGCATCAATTCTACTTCTATCTTCTTTATTCATTGTCCAGCTTTTGCATGCATATGATGCAATCAAAAACACCATGGCTTGGGTCAGGCTCACCTTAGTCCTTAAAGTGACGTGTTTACTTTTGAACACTTTCAAGAAGTCTTTTGCAGTCAATTTGCCCAATGCAAAGTGCCATTTGATTTCTTGACTTCTGTTTCCATGGGCAGTTGTTTGTGGTTCTAAGTAAAATGAAATCCTTGACAATGTCAATATTTTCTCCTTTTATCATGATGTTGTTTATTGGTCCAGTTGTGGGTTTTGAACACTTTCAAGAAGTCTTTTGCAGTCAATTTGCCCAATGCAAAGTGCCATTTGATTTCTTGACTTCTGTTTCCATGGGCAGTTGTTTGTGGTTCTAAGTAAAATGAAATCCTTGACAATGTCAATATTTTCTCCTTTTATCATGATGTTGTTTATTGGTCCAGTTGTGGGGATCTTTATTTCCTTTATGTTAAGATATAATCCCTACTGAAGGCTGTCGTCTTTGATCTTCATCAATAAGTGCTTCAAGTCCTCTTCATCTTCAGCAAGCAAGGTTATGTTATCTGAATATTGTAGGTTGTTAATGTGCCTATTTCCAATCATAATGCCAAATTCTTCTTCATATAGTTCAGCTTCTCTGATTATTTGCTTAGCATACAAATCGAATAAGTATAGTGAAAGAATACAACCCTGACATGCACCTTTCCTGACTTTAAACCATGCAGTTATTCCCTTTTGATTTTTTATCTCCAAGTCTTTGCACATTTCATTATAGTACTTTACTTTGTCTTCTCGAGCTGCTCTTTGAAAACTTCTTTCAGCTCTTTTACTTCATCATTTCTTCCTTTCAATTTAGCTACTCTATGTTCAAGAGCAACTTTCAAGTCCCTTCTGACATCCATTTTGATCTTTATTTCTTTCCCGTATTTTTAATGACCTCTTGCTTTCTTCAACTATGATGTCTTGATGCTATTCCACAACTCATCTGGTCTTCGGTTATTAGCGTTTAATGAGTCAAACCTATTATTGAAATGGTCTCTAAATTTTGGTGGAATATACTCAGGGTCGTACTTTAGTTCTTGTGGTCTTGTTCTAATTTTCATCACTTCAGCTTGAACTTGCATATGAGCAATCAATGGTCTATTCTGCAGTTGGCCCCTGGCCTTGTTGTGATGGATGATATTGAGCTTTTCCATTGTCTCTTTCCACAGATGTAGTCAGTTGATTACTGGGTATTCCATCCAGTGAGGTCCATGTGTTATAGCTGATATTTATATTGGCGAAAAAAGGTATTTACAATGAAGAAGTAGTTAGTCTTGCAAAATTCTATCATGCAATCTCTGGCGTTTCTATCACCAAGGCCGTATTTTCCAGCTATTATTCCTTCTTTTTTGTTTCCAGCTTTCACAGTCCTATCACCTGTAATTATCAATGCATCTTTATTTCATGTTTCCTCAATTTCAGACTGCAGAAGTTGGTAAAAATCTTCACTTTCCTCATCTTTGGCATTAGTGGTTGGTGCATAAATTTGAATAATAGTCATATTGTTACCGCAATAACGTGGATTGGAGCCACCTGCCGCAATAGCCAATTCTGAGACGGGTGAGGTGAGCAGCAAGAGGTTTATTATATATCAATATATAGGAGACAGAGAGGAATAGATTCCTCCAAAAAACCCGTCTTCCCCCACTGGAGATCAGCTGAAGGGACAGGATTATGGCTCTTAGAAGTTTGTGTTAGTTTCCCCTTGAGGTGGTCATGTCTCAGATGAGTTAATCTTCTACTGGTATTCTTGGGGGTTATCTGGTGACATCCTTGGGGATTACCTGGTGACAT
Source organism: Dugong dugon (assembly GCA_030035585.1). Lineage (NCBI taxonomy): Eukaryota > Metazoa > Chordata > Mammalia > Sirenia > Dugongidae > Dugong > Dugong dugon. The sequence goes on along the minus strand of CM057480.1, from coordinate 46,064,826 downwards.
CCTGGTTTTTCTTGTCACAAGATGGGCGCTTTGTTTGGTTTTCATCCTTAGATCATTATCACTTGTTTTCTACCCTCCAAGGAGGAACATCAGTTAATCTTAAACCTTTTGTAGAGACTGGAGAAACAAGACCATGAGACAATGTGGTGGTTGGCAATGGGGAGTAAATAATAGTGAACCAGGCCTGTGTAGCCTCTTCTAATCCCTCCTTTTATTGGAAGTTTCTCAATCTTGGGAAAAGGGACCTTGTTTCTTTTCTGGCTACTTCCTGCTGGTTGGGGCATCGCTGGGTGAGAAACCTCCTGGTATCGAATAGGAGCCATATGTGGGGGTGGATGAGTTAGAGTGGAAATTGGCTGTATCTTGGTGAATTAGTTGCCATTCATCCTCAGAGCTTGAAAAAGGGGCGTCCCGACTTACCAGGGTAAAAATTTTTCTAGCCTTATGAGTATTTGTAGTTCCTTTTGTTAATATTCTCATAAAACAGGGAACACAAAAACAAACTAGAATAATCACTATTCTCAAGGTTTCTCTTTCAGGCTCTTTTATGGCCCACTTAAGTAGACCTACTGGAGTTAGGGTTGAGACTACACACGGGAGGGTCAGAGTGTCCCCAGCTTGCAGGGTTAGTGTCCCCTTTGCCTGTAGGATCACCAGCACCTTTTCTGTCCAGGAAACATAGAAAGATAGAGGGAAATAAGGTCAAAATCATTGTACTATAAGCTTCTTGAACTTGTACTTCAGGCCCTGAATTGGAGTACAAGAGTATGGTGGCTCTTTTTTTTTTTCTTCTTCTTTCTCTTCTTCTGGTGAGGCTACTTTTACTCTCAAGTGATGCATCCACACAGCTACTTTTGTTAATTTCAGAGAGTGGGTGGTCAGGAGAACTTCAAAAGGTCCCTCCCATTGAGGGGCGAGTTGATCTTCTGGGGGTTGATTTTTCCAGGTTTTCAATAGGACCTGATCTCTCCAATCTCTGGGTCAGAACCCTTGGAGGGTGTGTCAGAAGGAAAAGAAAAACAAGAAGAAGTGTACTGATTAACACTGTTTATGACAGCTCTCAGAGAATGTACCCAGTCTCTTTTCTCTACCTCTGTCATCACCGAGGTGGGGAAAGTCGACTTTTTCAGGAATGGTCTCCCAGATATTAATTTGTAAGGGTTCAATTTGAGCCCACTTCGAGGGGCTACCCAGGTTCTGAGCAGAGAAATGGGGAGAACTTGTATCTAAATGGAGCTTGTCTCCTGGCAAAGTTTCACCAAGGACTTTTTCAGAGTATGGTTCATCTTTTTGGTTTCTACAGTTGATTGTGGTCTCCAGGCTGAGTGTACTTTCCAATTTATATCTAAAACCTTATTGACTTCTTGGGTGACTGTTACCATAAAAGTTATCCTGTTGTCACTCTATACTGAGATTAGAAAATCAAAACAGAGCATGATTTCTTTGAGTAATGCCTTGGTCACTTCTTGGGCTCATTCTGTTCAACAAAGGAAAGCCTCCACCCACCCTGAGTAGGTGTCCACAAAAACTAGCAGATATTTAAAATTTCCAGGTGTCTGGGGCATTATACCACTGCCACCTGAAGGGGGTCATTGATTGCCTTCAGGAGTTCTAGGATTTCTGGTACATGTTTTATTTCTTTGTTTGCAGATGTCAGAAGTCCTCCTTTCTACAAGGCATCATGTGAGTGAAGGACAAGATGGGCATATTTATTACCAGTATACACAGTTGCGCGTCTTCTTATTTCTAGTTGCAGGGCCCGCCCGAGGACCATGAGTTCAGCCTTTTGATCTCAAGTGCCGGCAGGAAGTGGAGCTGTCTCTAAGACCTCAGTTAGTGTCACCACTGCATATCCTGCCTTGTGGCATCCTTCATATAGAAAGCTACTGCCATCTGTATACATTTCTATCTCTGGGTCAGTCAAAGGACTATCTGGGAGATCTGGTCTTCTGGAATAAACTTCTTCAATTATCTCTAGGCAATCATGTACAGGGGCATCTTCTGAAATAGGCACCAATGTGGTGGGATTGAGGGAGAGACAGCCTTCAGAACCACGTTTGAGTTGTCTAACAAGATTGCCTGACATTTTCCCATCTGTCCTGCCATGAGCCAATAAAGCCCCTCATTCTGTTCCAAAAGAGGCAAAACTGTATGTGGTGTGTTTACCGTTACCTTTTGTCCAAGGGTGGATTACTTGGCTTCCTGTAACAAGTCACATGTTGCAGCCATGGCTCGAAGACAAGGGGGCTATCCCCAGGCTGCGTTGTCCAGCTGTTTTGAAAAGTAGGCCACTGGTCTCCTGGCTGGTCCCAGGGTTTGAGTTAGTATCCCCACAGCAATTCCATGTCTTAATATCAGTCTATTCAATGGCAAATAAGGCTGAGACTTGGGGTGTAGAAGAATACAAAAGAAGACATCTTTCAAGTCCAGTACTGAAAACCAAGCACATTAACTGGGTATAGTAACCAAGAGGGTATATGGGTTTGGCACAATCAGATGAATGTCCTCTACTATTTGGTTGATTTTCCTTAAGTCTTGAACAGACCGATATTCTTTTGTCCCCTGTTTCAATACCAGTAAGACAGGGGTGTTGTACATAAACTGGCAAAATTTCAAAAGTCTAATTTTTATGTATTGATGTACTAATGGTGTGATTCCTTCTAAAGCTTCCTTGCGGAGGGAATATGGTCTCTGGTTTATCGTAGGTGCTCTAGGTTTTAAAGTAATTTTAACCAGTGCTGCTGACTTGGCTCGCCCAGGCCTTTCTTATGCCCAGACCTCTGGATTAACCTTTTGTTGAATATGGAAAGGAATGTCACTACGTTTCACTATTTCTTCTTGCAACAGCGTCTCCTGCAAGAAGCATGCATTTTCAGGCGGGATCTGTGGAAAATGGAAAGGAACAACTCTGCCATCCTATTTGGGTTACTCCAGTAAGGAGGACTGTGATTCTTTTAATTATACAAGTCGGAGGTAGAGAAAGGAGTATGTACTAACATTGTTCCTCCTTTGGCTGGAATTTTTCTCAGAGGAAATTGCCCTGCCTGAGCCCCCCGAGTACCCTCACTGAAAACAGTACCCTGACGGATGTGTGTGAGGGGGAGACCATACCCAGTGAAGTCGGACTCTTACTTCCCGATTCCCTTCCTTGGTCAGTTTCTCTTAAGCTGGCCGGACTAGAATCAGGCTCAGCCCTTTCGGTGGGGGAATCTGCCATCGTTCTTCGACCTGACCTGTCGGCTTCTACTGCACCTTCCCTGTATGGAAGAGTGAGCCGAAGCTGTTATCAGGGCTACTCCTTCTAAGATGGGACCATCTGGTGAGGATTCAGGAAGCACTTTTCCCTTCAGCATTTCCTGGAAAAGAACCTGGTTAGAGGGATTTAAAGTTTGATAGAGAGACATGAAAACTTGAATATAGGGAACACTGTCTCATTTTTCTTACAAAATAAGTCAAGCTGAAAAAATCATGCAGTAAGCCAAAGACCCATTTTGGAGACAATATTTCTGGTCCCCCAGCTGGTATTGGGGCCATTGTTACATAAGCATATTATTTTCTTTCCTGTCATAGGCTGATAGCTACACTTCCTCCAGTTTGCTAGAATGCATCCTAGAGGAGATTTGGCTGGGATAGATGGACTTTCCGCCATAATAGGTGTTCGTTTATGCATAAACAGCATCAGTAACTGCTTTTCATGTGCCTCAACAGCAACTACATTTTGCAAAACCTCAGATTGAGTATTAATATAAATATAGTAACATTTATCTATTTAGGCACAAACTGTTTCTTGAGAGACTAACAGGAAAGGCTAATACTATTCTAATTTGTAAAATCATAGCTCAGATTTCAGACACTTCTTTGGTTATGATAGTCACAACTTTGCTAAGTTTACCAACAGAACTTCTAATTCAAGAGCTACAATATCTAAACCTATTAGTTAGATACTTTAGGAGAAAGGAAAATGATTTCCTATATCTAGAAAGTAGGACCTTAAAACATCAGCAATATTCTCACACAAAACCCATAGTTTCCTTTCGTTTAGTCAGTCTTATGTAGTTAATTTCTGTTCCACATGATTCTAGATCAGTCGCAGTCTGTGAACTTATCAGCTTCTGCATAAGCGTTCTGGAAATTTTGATTGAGTCTAGTCACAGTCCGTTTAGCAAGTCCAACATAGTCCATCTTTTTGTTAAGATATTTTGGTCAAACGTTTTCAGCAAATCAGCAATGTAAAAACTTATCTGCATATGACAACACTTCATATGGCCATGATTAACGTACAAAAATAATACTCTTAATAGTGAAAGACCTGATACAAGTTAATTACAAGTGCAACGTAAAGGCAAAAAAAACTTCATAGGTAAATTATGTGAATTCTCTAATCAAACCATCGACTTTGATGACACTAGATTCAAAAAGATAAAGTTGCAACCAAGTTAGCAATAAAGAAATAATAATATTACAGGTAACTGTGAAACAAAAGTTATTTAACCAAAGATCTTAAAGTAAAAACCTTAGCTTTCTTTTCTAAAAGCCATGCGGCTTAGTATTCAGACTCAGGAATCTTATTCTAATGAGAGGCCAAACTTTTGTCTTCCAGGCAGATTACACAAAGAATAAATTAACCTTGTAACTCAGCAATCAAAAGAAAATTTTGTTATTTTAACAGTGAGAAACCTAATTCTTTGTTTTATATGCTACTTAACATTAAAACTCCTAAAAATATCATAAATTAAACCATTAAACTATAGTCAGATAAAACTTGACCATACCAAATAAATTTCTTTTTCAATAAATCTCTTAAACGTTGTCTTTGTTGAATACTTTTTATAGTGCATCCCTTTAAATGGCAAAAATGAACACTCATTAGCAGGCTTAAATAAATATGTATATATATGTCTGTCCTTTCTCTTGTGGCATAAAAAGCCAAAGCGTGTAAGCTTAAATTATAACAAATATCTATTAACTCAATTTAACATCAGTAAGTTACCTAAAACGTATTGGGAATTATTTTAAGCCTGTATGCCATAAAACATAACTGTTGTTGAAAGAAAGTCTGTTTAAACATTCCAAGTTTTTATTCAGCTTTTACTATTTCTCATATTTTTTGTAACTTAATATTTAGCCCTTAATGATTTTATTAACTGGCTTTGGAAATCACAAAGTCTCTGTTTAATTGACCAATTCATTGATATGGATATAACTTTAAGCCTCTGATTACTGCTGGAAACATTTTTTCCAGGCCATTTTAGGTGTGTCTCATTGTGATTTCTACTGTTTGACTTCTTTGGATTCCCCTGTAATAGACAGAACTTGTTTACAGTTCTATTATCAGGATCCATTCAGTTTCTGTTAACTATAGCAAAGCAGCAATTTTCCTTATCTTTTGTCTTAAAAGAGTCTCTACTTGAACTAAGACATTTACATCTGCTTAAGTTGATGGAGGCATTTCGAAAGGCTAGCTACCCAATAAATACCAAAGCTGTTTCAGGAAAAAAAGTGAAAGAACACATAAACTCACCAGATAATACCACACAAAAAAAGGATATGTGGATCTTAGTTTCTTAAAGCGTACATAGCAATTTTTTGGTAAGATCGACTCAATTCAATGGAAAAAACAGGTTCTATATAAAATTTATTAACTTGCCAAAGCCTCAGATGGAGGAATATTAGACCTCTTGACAAAACCTGAGCATCAAGCAAAGTTCCCTAAAGGAAAAAACAGACAACGCAAATGAAAGCTCATTTTCCCAAAGTGGCATTCTAAGTTACTTCTAGTATACTCAGTTTAAAGTGTTTTTAAATATAAACCCCAAACCAATGAATCAGTAGTTGGGGGGGGGGGGGGCGGGGGCGGTGGGACCCAGGCTCATTTATCAAAGATGTTAAGTGATAAGGTTCAAGCTTTTGGTTTCCTTCTTTTTGAAGATTTCTCTTAACAGCAGAATCAGGGCACCCAAATAGATGGTATAATACTAGTTACACACGGACAGTGGACAGGACAGACACAGAATCACAGTAAACAAATTGACAGGACAGACAGAAAACCACAGTAAATGAATAAATCCCGCAAGCTGAGGAAGGTGCTCTTGACCCCCTTCAACCTCTCAGATGGCTCTGTCTGCCGACAGAGGTGCTCTTAGAGAATCTCAACCTCCCAGACATGCTCAGGAGACATTTACCAAGCTGACGGAGGTGCTCTTGACTCCCTTCAACCTCTCAGATGGCTCTGTCTGCCAACAGAGGTGATCTTAGAAAATCTCAACCTCCCAGACACATGAGCATTCACACACCCAGAACCAGAAGGCTAGAGTCACCAGGATTCCCTACTTGGAAGCCTACTTAAGGGACGGTCATCTGGGGTGCCTGTTGCCCCAGAAACCAAAGGCTCAGGTCCCGCTCTGGAAACCTCGGGTCTGCCCTACCTGCCCCGGTCCTGAGTGCAACAGGGAGAGGAGTTACGGACTCACCTTTGGATCCCTCCTATGCAGGTCTTTCTTTTCTTTCACCCATCTTTTTTGGCGTGGCTGGGGACCAGTGGTGCGGTGACAGACCCAGGTCTGGCCGATAGTCTCCAGAGGCAAATGAAACCTCTCACGGCCCTTGTCGGGAGAGCTGTTGATCAGCCCCAGGCCCTGCCCCGGGGCCGCTGCGTCTCAAGCAGCTTGAGTTCCCCGTAGGGACCACCAAATTTGTTACCGCAATAACGCGGATTGGAGCCGCCTGCCACAACAGCCAATTCTGATACAGGGGTGAGGAGAGCAGCAAGAGATTTATTATATATTGATATATAGGAGACACAGGGGAATAGATTCCTCCAAAAAACCCATCTCCCTCCACTGGAGACTGGCTGAAGGTTTTTACAGGGACAGGATTATGGGTCTTAGAAGTTGGTGTTAGTTTCCCCTTGAGGTGGTCATGTCTCAGATGAGTTAATCTTCTACTGGTATTCTTGGGGGTTATCTGGTGACATCCTGGTTTTTCTTGTCACAAGATGGGCGCTTTGTTTGGTTTTCATCCTTAGATCATTATCACTTGTTTTCTACCCTCCAAGGAGGAACATCAGTTAATCTTAAACCTTTTGTAGAGACTGGAGAAACAAGATCATGAGATAATGTGGTGGTTAGCAATGGGGAGTAAATAATAGAGAACCAGGCCTGTGCAACCTCTTCCAGTGTTAACTGGTCTTCCTTGTAGGCATATGGATATTATCCTATCACTGATAGCGTTGTACTTCAGGATAGATCATGAAATGTTTTTGACAATGAATGCAATGCCGTTCCTCTTCAAGTTGTCATTCCGAACATAGTAGACCATATAATTGTCTGATTAAAAATGGTCAATGTGAGTCCATTTCAGTTCACTAATACTTAGGTTATCAACGTTTATAAATTTCATTTCATTTTTGACTACATCCAATTTTCCTAGATTCATACTTTATAAATCTATGTTCAGATTATTGATGAATATTTGCCACTGTTTCTTTCCATTTTTATTCTTGCTACATTAGCAAATGAAGATTCCAAAAGTTGACTCCATCCTTGTCGTTAAGGTTGACTCTACTTTGCAAAGGTAACTCTTCCCCAGTCGTATTTTGGGTGCCTTCCAACCTGAGGGGCTCATCCTCAGCACTATATCAGACAGTGTTCTGCTGCTATTCATAAGATTTTCAATGGCTAATTTTTTCAGAAGTAAACTGCCAAGTCTTTCTTTCTAGTCTGTCTTAGTCTAGAAGCTCAGCTGAAACCTGTCCACCATGGGTGACCCTGATGGTATTTGAAATACCAGTGGCATAGCTTCCAGTATCACAGCAACATGCAAGCATCACAGTACAACAAACTGATAGACGTGTGGGGAAATTATATTTGTGAGGCTCTTCAAAGGCCTGAGTTATAGAACATGCTACTGTCATTTACAGCAAAGCAATATGGCAATGATAAATTTTTCTCACTAATAGGGGAAGCACAGCCTCCCTTCCCTATGCCACAAAGAAAGTATGATAATATTTGGGATGATAAATATAATAAAATAAAAATTACATTTACCACCCCAAATATTCTGTAACTGATGGGAATATGTTAAATAACTCAGGCCTGTGAAGATCCTCACATAAATAATTAATTGTAACTGACTTATTATCATAATATGGTGGAAGCAGAAATCTGGGGAGACAAAGGGTCAAACACATACAGAAAACTGTAGCACACTTCAATGCACTTATCCTTGTAATTCATCCATTTACTTAATACTAATTATAATGGTGTTAAAATAATCTCCCACTTTATTCAAGTATACTTAAAGTCAACTCATACATGAAAATTATTTCATCTTCCAATATGAAAGAACATTCTTCTTCACTCTATATTACCCTACTGTTTTATTATTAGCAATACCTGACCTACTATGTACAGGTAGTCCCTGACTTACAAAGGGGTCTCATTCCAATGACTCTGTCGTAAGTTGGTTATGACATAAATTGAATACCTCTTTTTTTAAGTTTTCATTATATTACCTTTTATTATCAGTTGACAATCTGCTGTGATAGATACTTTTCATCTGATGTTATCTTGTGCAGCTCATCTCTGAATTTTTCAGCAGCTTCAACATCGGCACTTCCCACTTCTCCAGTTATGCATACTTACATAAGTCAAAAAAAAAAAAAAAAAAAAGACGGTCGTAAGTGTGGTTCCTTGCAACTTGAATGTATCATAAGTTGTGGACTACCTGTATTTATTTCTTTGCTTGTTAGTTTTCTCCTTCCTACTAGAAAATAAATGCAGAGAACAGGAATTTTACTAGTTTTTTTCAGTGCTGTATTCCCAGAAGTGCTTTCACATTGTAAGAGCTCACTAAATACATATATTGCAGAATGACCAAATTAATTATTTTACAGAGTACCGATTGCACACCAAACATTTTGCTAATGCTGTGAAGTTAAAGATAACAATTTCTGATGTGTCAAAAACAAACAAACAAACAAACAAAAAAACACAAATGAACACACATTTAGATAAGAATTCAAGACCTAAACAAAGAACTGGAAAGTAGACTGACAACTAATAAAAGAGACATACACACAGTGCTTTGAGATTGCAATGAAGGAAATGGCTACTGTGGCTGGAAAAATCAAGTAAGACCCCAAAAAACAATTTTCACTAAAACTTGATAAATGGGTAGGAAAAGCATGAAGTCATTACAGTACATGGAGGAGTATATAAGAGTTTCTTCAAAAAATTGAACGTCTATGCTTGGGCAATAATCAGGAGTGAAGAGTAACTGGAATATAGCTTACCTGTGTGGAGTGACAGGAGCAGAAAAGATATGTTAAGAATAAGCTCTAAAGGACTGCACAGAGAAATATGTGTCATACCAAGAGTGTGGACTTTGTTCTGAGCTGTCAAATGTTGTCGGTTGACTTTGTTTTTAATTTTGAGACATGACGTAGCAAAACACATAGGTCATCAAATTATAGCTGCTGAGCTTCTGTCTTCTTTTTATAAATAAACTTTTGTTGGAACACGGTGACATTCATTTACCTATCAGCTATGACTGCTTCTGCAGGTATGAGTAGTTGTGATAGAGACTACCTGACCCACAAAACTGAACTTATTTAGTATCTAGACTTTTACAAAAAATGTTTGCCAACTTAATAGAAGAGAAAATAGTGGTTGTTAGACCAATGAGGAAACAGTGTCAATAGTTTCAGCAAGCATAGCATAAACTGAGTGAGATAGACTTAGCAAGATTTATTGAATAATCAGTTGTAGCAACTCGAAAAAGAAAAAAATAGAGTTCTGAAACATTGAGGGAGACTAGGGGCTTTACAGCAGTTGGCAGTTATACCTCTTCATGGCTGAGAATTTTAGATAATATTGTGTTCTAAATTCCTAGAGGAATGGATGTTTCCTCCTTCTAAATTTTATGATAATTTGTAAATATTCTACAGATGGTACAAATTAAATAACTGCTCTTTCCTGCTAACCAGAGGTGTCATTTCCCTAGTGAGAACCACTTTCATCCTCAAAGTGTTAATGTGTTCTAGAGTCAAGTATTTCTTCTACAATCTTTCCTCTTATGACAAAATTCTGTCTTCTATTTAGAGGGAATATTAAATCACCTGGTGGCAAGTGATTTCTATGTGACTGAGGAGACGCCTATGGATTTAACAGAGCATGAGCACTTCAGTAAATGAACTGGGAACTAAGTGAAGATAGATCCCAAAATGAGTCCTGGGAAAACTAGAGAACACCTCTCAAGTCAGCTTGTGCTGAGACTCGAGGAGACCATTGAATATGGCCAAGGAAAAAATGACCATGAGATTACCAGATTTTTACAAAGATAACATGCACCACCAACAAGTAAAAAACATTAGCATAACAGCTCTTATGAAAATATGAGGGGAGGGAGTGGTTGGCAAACAAACATAGAAGGTATGTGTTATTTGAGTAAAATACAGTATTTATATTTTTATTCTATTGACAAATATTCATTATAAACATAACTCTAAAAGTCTCTTAAAACTATATTTAAAAGTAAATATAAAGCTGATGAATAAATAGACTTTTCTCCAGTAGAATCTTCATGAATAAGTTGCTGACAAGATTCCACTGCTATATGTAAAATGCAGTGCTATTCTGAAACTACCATTAAAATATGTACATAGATTTAAAAATATTCATTTCTTTAATCTTTTATTGATAAGCTATCACTAGGTAGGAAAATTGCTAAATTAAAACCTCATGTTCCTTGTTCTAGTTTTGTCCCACAGAGGCCTTGGGAAAATTATTTACCTGCCACTTCTCATTTTTTCTCTCTGGACTTGTACACAAAATCCTATAAGATGTTGCCAGTCTTCATGTAACACAAAGGATAAGGCCTTGAAATCAGAAGCCATCAATCTTAGAGCTTGGAGAAAGTTCATAAGTAAGACTCCGTGATTAAGAATACAGGGTTTGTAAAGCCAGATGGGCTTCATTTCATAAACTGTTTATACAATATAACTGATTTAGTAGATTACTTAAATTATCTAAGCAGCCATTTTTAATCTATAAAACATGGACAAAATATCTATTTACTAGTGTTGATGTGGGGGTTAAATACATTTTTGCATGTAAATCACTAAGCCCAGGTTCTGGCACATAGTACGTGTGCAATAAACAATAGATTATATAATTACTGCTCCCAACTTTTTCTGGCTTTCCATTTTCAGACTCTACTAGCCCTTCTGATACTTTTTTTTTAACGCTTTCTCAAGTCATAACTTCTCATTTCTGCTTTGTGCCTGGATATATTATTTATTTATTTTTCCTCCACCAACACACCCACTATCTTTGATTCATGGCTTTCTTGGCTAAACCTGTGTTATAAACCTGTCTCTTCTGCCTTGCCAATTCAAAAAGGTTCTAAATAATTAAATCTAATTCCTTCCAGGCTGCTAGAAACTATCTGCCTATAGAACCCCAAAGAAGGTGTTCCATGTAAGTGTGATGACCATATAATTTTCAATAAACATTTAAAATTTGAGGAGCAAAAAGGATTCTATTAATAATTACAGTAAGGCATCTAGTGTAAACCAGTACTCTCCCAGGCAAACAGGTATGTACAGTCACCCCACTTATAAGCAAAGCTACTGTTGAAATTTTACTTTGAAACCACAGTACAAGGCATTTCCTCATTGCCATCTATCATTCAAGACCTTGCAAATTGTTTCATTTTCTAAAAAGTGCTGATTGGTATAGTTTCTGCCTGCTCAGATCAGCTTTATGTAGTGAAACGGGAACTGGCTCAATGCCTCAAATGCCTGCAATCAAAAGATGCAAGTGACAGTTTCAACAGCAGAAAACCCAGAGGAAATATAAGTCCAGGAAATCACTGATTCTGTGTGTTACCAAATTACAGCGACCATTTTGACAATGGGGTTTTATAGTGATTAATTTAGTTATCTAAATACAGATTGATGTAGATGGCCAAAAATAAATTCCCCTAGTTTTTCTTACCAAGATATAAACAGTGCCAAAACTCATGAAAGACTGCAGCAACAATTAATCTGAATCACACACCAGATAGTTTTGGTCAGTGAAGTTTCTCTGTGAACCCACTGGGTTTAATTTAAAAATGGCAAAGCAAGGGTAAATAAATCAATAGGATGTTATCCTATATTTCTGTTATGTGTGTAGAGTAACTGAGTGCTAGAGTTGGCAGAAGTTCTCATTAAGTCAGTGAACATTGAGCAGATGCTATACATCAGGCTCCGTGCTAAACTTTGAGGGCACTGCCCTTTGTTTATGATGGTAGAAAAAAGCAAACACCTTGCAATGTCTGTCACTTCACATCACACATTTCTCCATATATGTTCCATATATAGGGTAAGTGGAACATACAGACATACCTCGGAGATATTGCAGGTTTGGTTCCAGACCACCACAATAAAGCTAATATTGCAATAAAGCAAGTCACAATAATTTTTTGGTTTCCCAGTGCATCTAAAAGTTATATTTACACTATACGTAGTCTATTAACTGCATTAGCATTATGTCTAAAAAAACAATGTAAATAACTTAGTTAAAAAATGTTTCATTGCTAAAAATTGCTAACCATCATCTAAGCCTTCAGCGAGTCCTAACCTTTTTGCTGATGGAGGGTCTTGCCTCAATGTTGATGGCCGCTGACTGATCAGGGTGGTGATTGCTGAAGGATGGGGTGGCTGTGGCAGTTTCTCAAAATAAGACAACCATGATGTTTGCCACATGGATGTAGTCTTCTTTCACAAAAGATTTCTGTATAGCATGTGATGCTCTTTGATGGCATTTATCCACACAAGAACTTCTTTCAAAATCAGAGTCAGTACTGTCAAAACTTACTGCTGCTTTATCAACAAAGTTGATGTAATATTATAAATCCTTTGTTGTCATTTAAACAATGGTCACAGCATCTCCACCAGTAGTAGATTCCATCTCAAGAAACCACTTTCTTTGCTCATCCATAAGAAGCAACTCCTCATCTGTTAAATTTTATCATGAGATTGCAGCAATTCAGTTACATCTTCAGGCTCCACTTCTAGTTCTCTTGTTATTTCCACCACATCTGCAATTACTTCCTCCACTGAAGTCTTGAACCCTTCAAAATCATCCATGAAGTTTGGAATCACCTTCTTCCAAACTCCTGTTAATGTTGATATTTTGACCTCCTCCCATGAATCATGGATGTTCTTAATGGCATCTGGTTAGTGAATCCTTTCCAGAAGGTTTTCAATTTACTTTGCCCAGATCCATCAGAGGAATCACTATCTACAGCAGTTATAGCCTTATGAGATGTATTTCTTAAATAATAAAATTCAAAATTTAAATTACTTCTGGATCCAGGGGCTGCAGAACGCATGTTGTGTTAGCAGGCGTGAAAACAACATTAATAATCTCCTTGTACATCTCCAGCAGCATTCTTGAGTAACCAGATGTATTGTCAATGAACAGTAATATTTTGAAAGGAGACTTTTTCTGAGCAGTAGGTCTCAACAGTGGGTTTAAAATATTCAGCAAACAATGTTGTAAACAGATACGTTGTCATGCAGGCTTTGTTGTTCCATTTATAGAGCACAGGTGCAGATTTAGCATAATTCTTAAGGGCTCTAAGATTTTTGGAATGGTAAATGAGCATTGGCTTCAGCTTAAAGTCACCAGCTGGATTATCCCCTAACAAGAGGGTCAGCCTGTCCTTTGGGGCTTTGAAGCCAGGCATTGAAGTCTCTGCTGTAGCTATGAAAATCTTAGATGGCATCTTCCTCCAATATAAAGCTATTCTGTCTACATTGTAAATCTGTTGTTTAGTGTAGCCACCTTCATTAATGATCTTAGCTACATCTTCTGGATAACTTGCTGCAGCTTCAACATCAGCACTTGCTACTTCACATTGCACTTTTATGTTATGGAGGTGGCTTCTTTCCTTAAACTTCATGAATCAACCTTTGCTAGCTTCAAAGTTTTCTTCTGCAGCTTCTTCATCTCTCTCAGCCTTCAAAGAATTGAAGACAGTCAGGGATTTGCTCTGGATTAGGCTTTGACTTAAGGAAAAGTTGTGGTTGGTTTGATCTTCTATCCAGACCACTACAACTTTCTCCATATCAGCAATAAGGTGGTTTTGCTTTCTATCGTTCATGTGTTCACTGGAGTAGCACTTTTAATTTCCTTCAAGAACCTTTCCTTTACATTTACAACTTGGCTAACTGTTTGGTACAAGAGGCCTAGCTTTCAGCCTGTCTCGATTTTCAACATGCCTTCCTCACTAAGCTTTATAATTTCTAGCTTTTGATTTAAAATGAAAGACATGCAACTCTTCCTTTCACTTGAACACTTAGAGGTCATTGTAGAAGTACTAACTGGCTTAATTTCAATATTGTTGTATCTCAGGGAATATGGAAGCCAGAGGACAGAGAGAAAGAGAGAGACGGGGAAATGGCCAGTTACTGGAGCAGTCAGAACACACACAAAATTTATTAAGTTTGTTGTCATATGGGCACAGTTTGTGGTTCTCCAAAACAATTGCAATAGTAACAACAAAATCACTGATCACAGATCACCAAGACATATATAATAATAGTAAATTAGTTTGAAATTTTGTGAAAATTGCCAACATGTGACACACAGACATGAAGTGAGAACATGCTGTTGGAAAACTGGCTCTGATAGACTTTCTCGGTGGAGGGTTGCCACAAATTTTCAATTTGTAAAAAACCCAATATCTTCAAAGCACAATAAAAGGAGGTATGCTTGTATCTTTTTCTTGCTCTGAGAAGAATCACAAATAATTTATGCCATTTGCTCATCACCTGTATACAGAAAAAATTTGTCTTCTTGTATCTCTTCTACCAGATTATTCCCTCCTGGTAATTCTTAGGTGCTGGAAACTACCCTATTGCCTCAGATAGAGCCCCTCCACCACAATTCCATTCCACTAGCATTCCTGATTGCCAAATGGATGGCTTGTGTCCAGAACTTGACTCCTCTTACTTAAGGCAATCACATCTCTTTGTTGAGAACTAATGACCTTCTTTATAAATTTAAGTTTGTTTTCTATCAGAATAATAGGTAGTCAGGCTAATGTATTGATCTTTCTGATGTCTTCCACCTACTCAAAATTCTTGTTACATTGCACCATTATTTAATTGTCTCAGAGGCATAGAATCCCTGGTCAGTCTGTGATATTTGATTCTGCTAGAGAGCAGGCTTTCAAGAAAACTAAAGAATCAAATATGGCAAACTCCTTCTCACTAAAAATCTTCCCTAATATCTCCAAGTGAATCTCTCTTACACATAAATCTGTCATTATAGTCACTACCATCAGTTTTATTGGTTTATTTGCTGTCTCCTACTCCATGGAAATGTGCTGGGACATCGCAACAAAGAAAACAGAAAGTTGGATTGTGGAGGATAGTCAGAGCTTTGAGTTCTAATTTTCACACTAAGCAGGTTGTGAGGAATGCTGTCTAGTGATTCTGCACTGACAGTCAGGATACTCCCTGACCTCATGAAGAAACATTGATGAAACTCACAGAACTAAAGGAAATGCTGTAACTCAGATACATGAGCTAAAAGTCAGCCATATCTGGACAGTGGACCTGAAGTGGTGACCACACAGGCAACAAATAGAATAAAACAGAGCTGAAGCAGTAGTAGTAGTTTCTACAGGAGCAACAGACCAGGGCAGCAGCACTAAGGGCTAGAGGATAAAAAAAAGCCCCTATTGCTCATAGACACATCCTTGACTTTTGTCTGTGGTGAGCAGCCTCTAAGTGTGAGAGAGGAAAGGAATTGGCTGAAGGTTGCCTCAGGGAAAAAAGAGGTAAAGTTCCTTGTCTGTTATACATTTTTCTCCTGATTTATTGGTGATCCTTTGGGGGTAGGGGAGGGAGGAGAGGGAGAGAAACAGATAAACTTGTTTAATCTCCTTGCAAACATGTTGATATTTAGCTACTGATAGAGTAATGGTGTTTACTAGGAAGAGAATCCTTATCTATAGTGCATTCTTAGTAAGATATCCCTGGTTTAGGATTAATTATGGTAAACAATTCTAGAACCTATGGATTTATGATATATGGCTTTCTCAAAAATTACACATAAGCCAAACAATCACTTGAGGTTTAAAATAAATACCTTTTATTACCTAAGTGCTCCCCACTGTGATAACTGATTTTCATTCATTATTCTGGACAAGACAGTGCATCCAGTGAGGAAAGGTAGGACTCAGAGGGCCATGGCCATATGAGATATCCTTTTCTCTCCCTGTTTGCTTGGATTTCCTATCGTTTGTGTCCTCAAAATTGTTAGTAATGTGTGATACATGCTAAGAACTCCAATTTAGGTGAGTCTGAATTGTCAATGCAATCATTTCTGTAAGCTCTCCAACTGTGTTTTAGGCAGAAATTTTTAGAATATTGTACTTTTTGGCTACAGCAAAGCAGGAAAAAGAAGGAAATGGGTAAAGGGACTCAAAATTTGTTCTAAAATGATTAAAGTATTATATCAGGAGTTAACTATAGAAAGATAACTATTGATGGATAGAAATTCATTAGGTACAGAATTTTGTGTAAGCTTCTTGAAAGAGAATGTTTTTGCTTAGTAATAATGAATGAAGAATGAAGAAATAATGAAGAAAAATAGGAAAATCTAAAAAAAAACTAATGAAGAATAAATTCAAAATCTTCACAATCCTCAGATGATAATTTTTAACCTTTTAATAGTTCTTTTCAATATGTCTGTTATAGCCTTAAATGTATTTTGAATGATTTCTATTCTTTTACGTTTGTTAAGGTATGTTTCATGGACCAGAACATGGTCTGTTTTGGTGAATGTCCCTGTGTACTTCAGAAGGTGTATTTGGCTGACTTCAATTAGGTCAAATCCATAGATAGTGCTATTTAGATTATCTAAATCCTTACTAATTTTCTGTTTTCTTGATCTCTCAATTACTGAGACAGGACTGTTAAAATTTCCTACTACAATTGTGGATTTGTTTATTTCTCCTTTCTTTTCTATCGGTTTTTATCTCATGTATTATGACTCCCTATTATTGGGTGAATACATGTTTAGAATTGTCGTATCTTTTTTGGCAACTTGATCCCTATAACATTGTGTAATGTCTCCCTATATCTCTGATAATCCTCCTTGGTCAGAAGTTAGTTTTGTCTAAAATGAATATAGTTACTCTGACTTTCTATTTTATTTTAATGCTGCTATGGTATATTAATAAGATCTCTTTACTTTTAATGTGTTTTTTAAAAGTATTTAATGTTACCTTTTACAATTGCTCTTGAAAGCCAGACATGTTGTATAGGATAAACAGTACTGAAGAAAATAAGCATTTAGTGTAAGGAATTACGGCCAAGAGTGGGCTGTGTTTGAGGTTTGTTGTAACTATGTAATATAGAAGTTTCAAGTTTTTCTGGTGACGTTATTTTGTCTAACCTATTAGCTTGAAACTTCCTTGGTGCCTTTTGTTAGTTCATCAGAGAGTATCTGACTCTTGTAGCTCTTCAAACTGAATTTCACTGTTATTATAACTGCAGACTTATGAGCATAATGGCAGGTTGTAAGGGCAATCTCATATATGCAGAGTAAAGCTGCACTCCATAGGGTTTTCAAGGCTGTGACTCTTCAGAAGCCGATCTCTAGGCCTTTATTCTTTTTTTTTAATTGTTGTAATTAAATGAAGTTTACATTTCAAGTTAGTCTCCCATACAATTTTTTTTTTACATACATTGTTATGAGACCATAATTGCTCACCCCATTCTCTGACAGCACACTCCTCCCTTCTGCCCCTGATTCCCCATGACCATTCAACCAGCTTCTAACTCTCTCTGCCTTCCCGTCTCACCTCTGGACAGAAACTGCCCCTTTGGTCTCTTGTATCTACTTGACTAAGAGGCACATTCTTCACAAGAATCACTTTATATCCCACAGTCCAGTCCAATCCCTGTCTGAAGAGTTGGCCTCAGAAATTGTTTAAGTTCTGGGCTGATAGAGAGTCCAGGGGCCATGCTTTCCGGGGTGCCTCCAGTCTCAGTCAGACCATTAAGTCTGGTCTTCTTACTAGAATTTGAGTTCTGCACCCCATCCTTCTCCTGTTCCATCAGGGAACGTCTGTTGTGTTCCCTGTCAGGACATTCATTGGTGGTAACCAGGTACCATCTAGTTCTTCTGGTCTCAGGCTGATGAAGTCTCCGGTCTATGTGGCCCATTCTGTCTCTTGGGCTATGTCTTTGGTGTTCTTCATTCTCCTTTACTGGGAGTGGTTGGGACCAACTGAAGCATCTTAATGGCCGCTTGCAAGCTTTTAAGACCCCAGACGCCACTCACCAAAGTAGGATGCAGAACATTTTCTTAATAAGCTTTGTTATGTCAATTGACCTAGATGTCCCCTGAAAGCTCAGTCCCAGAACCCCCATCCCTGCTACTCTGTCTCTCGAAGTATTTGATTGTATTCAGGAAACTTCTTAGCTTTGGTTAGTCCACTTGTGCTGACTTCCCCTGTAGTGTGTGCTGTCCTTCCCTTCACTTAAGTTGATTCTTATCTACTATCTACTTAGTGAATAACCCTCACCCTTCCTCCCCACCTCCATAACCATCAAAGAATGTTTTCTTCTGTGTTTAAACCTTTTCATGAGTTCTTATAATAGTGGTCTTATACAGTATTTGTCTTTCTGTGACTGACTAAATTCACTCAACATAATAAGTTCCAGTTTCCACCATGTTATAGGATGTTTCACAGCTTCATCGTTGTCCTTCGTCGTTGCATAAAATTCCATTGTGTGGATATACAATAATTTGTTTATCCATTCTTCTGTTGATGGGCACCTAGATTGCTTCCATCTTTTTGCTATTGTGAACAGTGCTACGATGAACATGGGTGTGCATGTATCTATTCGTGTGACGGCTCTTTTTTCTCTAGGATGTATTCCAAGGAGCGGGATAGCTGGATCGTATGGTACTTCTATTTCTAGCTTTCTAAGAAAGCATCAAATTGATTTCCAAAGTGGTTGTACCATTTTACCTTCCCACCAACAGTATAAGTGTTCCAGTCTCTCCACAATCTCTCCAGCATTTATTGTTTTGTGTTTTTTGGATTAATGCTAGCCTTGTTGGGGTGAGATGATATCTCATTGTAGTTTTGATCTGCATTTCTCTAATGGCTAATGATCGTGGGCATTTCTTCATGTGTCTGTTAGCTGCCTGAATATCTTCTTTGGTGAAGTACTGGTTCATATCCTTTGCCCATTTTTTAATTGGGTTATTTGTCTTTTTGTTGTTGAGGTTTTGCAGTATCTTGTAGATTTTCGAGATTAAACATTGATTGGATTTGTCGTAGCCAAAATTTTTTTCCCAGTCTGTAGGTTGTCTTTATACTCTTTTGGTGAAGTCTTTTGATGAGCGTAAGTGTTTGATTTTTAGGAGCTCCCATTTATCTAGTCTTGTGCATTGTTACTTATGGTTCCTATTGTGTTTATGCCATGTATTAGGGCTCCTATCGTTGTCCCTATTTTTTCTTCTATGATCTTTATCATTTCCGATTTTACATTTAAGTCTTTTATCCATTTTGAGTTAGTTTTTGTACATGGTGTGAGGTATGTGTCTTATTTCAGTTTTTTTGCATATAGATATCTGGTTATGCCAGCACCACTTGTTAAAGAGACTGTCTTTTCCCCAGTTAATGGACTTTGGGCCTTTGTCAAATATTAGCTGCTCATAGGTGGATGAGCTTATATCTGGATTCTCAATTCTGTTCCATTGGTCTATGTATCTGTTGTTGTACCAGTACCAGGCTGTTTTGACTACCGTGGCAGTATAATAGGTCCTAAAATCAGGTAGTGTAAGGCCTCCCACTTTGTTCTTCTTTTGAGTAATGTTTTATTTATTTGGGGACTCTTCCCTTTCCATATGAAGCTAGTGATTTATTTCTCCATCTCATTAAAAAATGCTGGTGGAATTTGGATTGGGATTGCATTGTGTCTGTAGATTGCGTTGGGTAGAATTGACATTTTCACTATACTGAATCTACCTATCCATGAGCAAAGTATATTTTTCCACTTCTGCAGGTCTCTTTTAGTTTCTTACAGTGGTGTCTTGTAGTTTTGTCTGGGTAGATCTTTTACGTCTCTGGTTAGATTTATTCCTATGCATTTTATTTTCATGGGGGCTATTGTAAATGGTATTGATTTCCTCTTCAAGGTTCTCTTTGTTGGTGTAAAGGAATCCAATTGATTTTTGTATGTTTGTCTTGTACCCTGAAACTTTGCTGAAATCTTCTGTTAGTTCCAGTAGTTTTCTTGTGGATTCTTTGGGGTTTTCTGTGTATAAGATCATATCATTTGCAAATAGAGATACTTTGGCTTCTTCCCTACCTATATGGATGCCATTTATTTCTTTTTCTAGCCCCTTTCTCTGGCTAGGACCTCCAGCACAATTTTGAATAATAGAGGTGATAGACGGCATCCTTGTCTGGTTCCTGTTCTCAAGGGGAATGCTTTCAAAGTCTCTCCATTTAGGATGATCTTGGCTGTTGGTTTTGCATAAATGCCCTTAATTATATTGAGGAATTTCCCTTCTATTCCTATTTTATTGAGAGTTTCTACCATAAATGGGTGTTGGACTTTGTCAAATGCCTTTTCTGCATCGATTGATAAGATCACGTGGTTCTTGTCTTTTGCTTTATTAATGTGATGGATTACATTGATTGTTTTTCTAATGTTGAACCATCCCTGCATACCTGGTATAAATCCCAATTGGTCTTGGTGATTTTTTTTTTTTTTTTGATATGTTGCTGAATTCTATTGGCTGGAATTTTGTTGAGGGGTTTTTGCATCAATGTTCATGGAGGATATCGGTCTTTAATTGTCTTTTTTTGTGGTGTCTTTATCTGATTTTGGTATCAGGGTTATGCTGGCTTCATAGAATGAGTATGCGAGTCTTCCATCCTTTTCTATGCTCTGAAATACCTTTAGTAGAAGTGGTGTTATCTCTTCTCTGAAAGTTTGGTAGAATTCTCCAGTGAAGCCATCCAGGTCGGGGTTTTTTTTGTTGGGAGTTTTTAAATAACATTTTCAATCTCTTCTTTTGTTATGGGTTTATTTAGTTGTTCTACTTCTGTTTGTGTTAATTTAGGAAGGTAGTCAGTTTCTAGAAATTTGTCCATTTCCTCTAGGTTTTCAAATTTGTTAAAGTACAATTTTTCATAGTAATCTGTTATGATTCTTTTAATTTCAGTTGAGTTTGTTGTGATATCACCCATCTCATTTCTTATACGGGTTAGCTGCTTCCTCTCTAGTTTTTCTTTTGTCAGTTTGGCCAATGGTTTATCAATTTTGTTGATCTTTTCAAAGAACCAGGTTTTGGACTTTTTAACTCTTTTAATTGTTTTTCTATTCTCTATTTCATTTAATTCTGCTCTAATTCTTATTATTTCCTTCCTTCTGGCACCTGTGGGCTTCGTTAGCTGCTGTCTGTCTACTTGTTCCAGGTGTAGGGTTAATGCTTTGATTATGAGCCTTTCTTCTTTTTGGATGTGTGCATTTATTGCTGTAAACTGACTTCTGAGCACTGCTTTTGCTGTGTCCCAAAGGTTCTGGTATGATGTGTTTTCATTCTCGTTTGTTTCTATGAATTTCTTTATTCCATCCTTAATTTATTCTATAACCCAGTAGTTTTTGATCAAAGTATTGTTCAGGTATCCACGTGTTTGATTTTTTTCCCTTGCTTTTTGTGTTGTTGATTTCCACTTTTATTGCTTTATGGTCAGAAAAGATGCTTTGTAATATTTTGATGTTTTGGATTGTGTTAAGGCTTCCTTTATGGCCTAATATGTGGTCTATTCTGGAGAATGTTCCATGTGCATTGGAAAAGAAAGTATACTTGGCTGCTGTTGGGTGGAGTATTCGGTATATGTCTGTGAGATCAAGTTGGCTTATTTTAGCATTTAGCTCTTCCATGTCTTTGTTGAGCTTCTTTCTGGATGTTTTGTCCTTCACTGAAATGGGCGTGTTGAAGCCTCCTAATACTATTGTGGAGCTGTCCATCTCTCTTTTCAGTGCTGTTAGAGTTTGTTTTACGTATTTTGGAGCTCTGTCATTGGGTGCATAAATATTTATTAGAGATATGTCCTCCTGGTGTATTAACTTTTTAATCATTATATAGTGCCCTTCCTTGTCTTTTGTGGTGGATTTTACTTTAAAATCTATTTTTTAAGAGATTAATATTGCCACTCCTGCTCTTTTTTGAGTGTTTTTTGCTTGATATATTTTTTCCATCCATTCAGTTTTAGCCTGTTTGTGTGTTTAAGTCTAAGGTGTGTCTCTTGTAGGCAGCATACAGATGGATCGCTTTTTTATCCAATCTGCCACTCTCTGTCTCATTATTGGTTCATTAAATCTGTTTACACTCAGTGTAGTTATTGATAGGTATGAGTTTAGTGCTGTCATCCCGATATCTCTTTTTGTGTGTTGTTCACAGTTTCTTTGTTCCCCTCAATATTCTGTGCTGAGTCATTTTTCTTTATGTATTTTTTTCATGTTCTTCATTGTTGTAGATTTTGTGTTTGCTGGTTCTTTATGTTTTTCTTTTTTTTTTTTTTTTATTTTGATTTGTATGATTGTTAGATTCCTTTGTGGTTACCTTAATATTTACTCTTATTTTTCTAAGTTTATACCAGTCTTTTATTACTTTATATCGCCTTGAGTTCCCCTCCATATAAAAACTCAACATCTGCATTTTTTAAGTCCCTCTTTTTTTGTTTTAATGTTGTGCTTTGTTTCATATTGATATCTCTTTCCCCATTTTCAATGTTTTAGCTTTTAAGTATTTTCTATTTCCCTGTCTGAGTCAATATCTTGCTGCTCTATCTTGTGTTATAGTCTTGCATTGTTGGCTGGTGTTACTGATTAGCTAACCGTAGGATTCCCTTTAGTATTTCTTGTAGTTTTGCTTTGGTGTTTGGAAATTCCCTGAACTTCTGTTTATCTGGAAATGCCCTAATTTCACCATCATATTTGATAGACAGTTTTGCTGGATATATAATTCTTGGCTGGCAGTTATTTTCTTTCAAGGCTTTAAATATGTCATCCCCTTGCTTTCTAGCCTGCATTGTTTCTGCTGAGTAGTTCGAGCTTATTCTAATTGACTCTCCTTTGTAGATGACTTTTCTTTTATCCCTAGCTGCTCTTAAAATTCTCTCTTTATCTTTGGTTTTGGTAAGTTTGATTATAATATGTCTCGGTGACTTTCTTTTGGGATCTACCTTATGTGGGGTTCGATGAACATCTTGTATAGATAACTTCTCGTCTTTCATGATATCAGGGAAGTTTTCTGTCAATAAATCTTCAACAATTTTCTCTATATTTTCTGTTATCCGCCCCCCTTCTGGTACTCCGATCACTCAAAGGTTATTTCTCATGATAGAGTCCCACATGACTCTTAGAGTTTCTTCATTCTTTTTAATTCTTTTATCTGATTTTTCCTCAAATAAGTTGGTGTCAAGAGCTTTATCTTCAATGTCAATAATTCTAACTTCTACTGCCTCAATTCTTCTGCTATGATTTTCTATTGAGTTTTCTAATTCTGAAATTTTATTGTTAATCTTCTGGATTTCTGATTGCTGTCTCTCTATTGATTCTTGCAGCCTATTAAATTTCTCATTATGTTCTTAAGTAACTTTTTTTAAGTTACGCTACTACTTTGTTTGTATGTTTCCTGGATGTTTCTGCATTTTTTAGAATTTCATTTCTAATTTCTAGGAGAGTTCTGTATATTAATCTTTTGTATTCTGCCTCTGGTAATTCCAAGAAATTCTCCTCTTCCAGGGAATTTATAGATTCTTTATTTTGGGAGTTTGCTGAAGCCATCCTGGACTGCCTGTTTAAGTGATTTGATATTGACTGTTGTCTCCAAGCCATCAATAAGTTATTATTATTTTATTTTATATTTGTTTAATAGTCCTAGCTTCTTGTTTTGTTTTGTTTTGATATGCCCCAATAGGCTGCTCGTGTGTGCTAGTTTGATTATTGACACCTTGGAAGCTCTAACGTCCTGTCACCCAGTAATTAGTTGTGTTACTAAGTATGAGCTCCCCAGAGTCCATTAAATTTTCCTATATGGGTTCACCTCAGGTGACCAGGCAGGCAGTCACCAAGGGTGTGGAGTAGGTTCTCACCTACAGTCCTAGAGAGGCATCGGTGATTGGTGCAGGCACTGGACTCTGGCTTTGGTAGGGGATCACATGCTGAGCCAGGCAGGGGGCTGATGGCTACTCCAGAGATTCTGAAAGGAAAGGGTATCACTATTCTCTGGGCTGAGTAGGTAGGTGAGTTTTGTAGTCGGACTATGAGCAGCCCACTCTGTTGGCTGTAAAGAGTCAAGGGTACCACTTTTTCTTGGACTCCTGTAGCAGGTGACTAGGAGGTTTAGGTGACACCACCAGTCCTCAAGCTCCTGTTGCAGATCGATAAAAGTGCCTACTTAAGGGGCACAGCTGTTTTGAGGGTCACAAATCTGTCACTTCACAGCTGAAACAGTTGAAGTTAAACTTCAGATGTTTGCCCTGTTGTGCTGTGGTAGTGAGGGCTAACACTGTTGAGATGGGTCCCCACAAGTTTATACAGAGGTGTAAGGCACTCAGAGTCTGCAGAACCCTTATGCCTGTGCCTAGCAAAGGAGCTGTGCCAACCCCGTGTTCCTGGCTTAGGGGAGCCAGTAGCTTATTTTTTCCCTCTCCAAGGCCAGGAGAATTGGTCAGGGTGCCTTTTGGGATCTACTTCTGGCCCAGTGGACTCCTGGTGCAGAGCGCAGAGGGAGGAGGTAAAAGGAGAGAGGTTTTTCCCAAGTGGGCTTTTTTTTTTTTTTTTTAAATCCCCATGAAAGGCTTCACACATGTACATATCTTTAGCCACTTGGGAGCTGGTTTTCACTGGTCCAGAGTGTCCAAGCAGAATCTCTGCTGCTGGATCTCTCTCCATGTGAAAACTGCTTTCCGAGTGCGTGCACAGCTGTTTGCCTGTTTTATTGCAGACTCGGCTTGGCTGAGGAGTTGCCAGCGTGGCTGAAGAGTTGCTGTCCTGCTGCCACAACTCCGGTGCTGCTGGCTTCTTCGAAAGTGTCTCCCTCTCCCCCACCACTCAGTCCGATTTCTCAACTTTGTCTTGTTCAGGGCTCCTAGATATTCATATATAATGAAATCACTGTTTTTCCAGGTCTTTTTTGTAAGAGGGATATAGAAAGCTATCTGACTACTCTGCCGTCTTGGCCCCACCTCCTAGGCCTTTATTCTGAGACACCTCTGGGTCTCCATAAATCAGAATCAACTCCACAGAAACTGGTTTGTTTATTTGGTTTTATGTTGTAGAGTAATGATCATTCTCTAATCTTCTGATTAGGTTTTAGTCTTTGGAGCATATTGTTGGTCTGTGTCCTGGAGTTGTGACCTTAACAAGTGTACCTCCTCCAGGGCTAGAGGTTTTTACCATCCTTTAATGTCTTCCATGACTAAGGTAAGTGTCTTCCAATGTCCACACTCTGTGTCCTGAAAGCTTCTGTCTTGTAAGTTGTGGCTTTTCTCTTTCCTTTGGGGAGATGGGGGGCTAGAGTGGGGTTTCTCTTAATAGAAATTAGATTTCACTGTTGCCTTCTGGAAAAATCCTTCTGAGATTAAGTCTTTTTTTTTTTTTTTCTTATTTTAATAAGGCATAGGGTCTGAGAAGATTTCACAGTAGTTTTCCTTCCCTTCCTACTGCCAGTACCATGTAGGGAGCTTTCTCTCAATTCACCCTAATCCTCCCTGTGAGATCCTGGTAAGATTTCTAGAGGAAAAATCTGCAAAAATGTGGAGGCTCCCCTATGACTACAGCAAACAGAAGTTTATCTCTCTCATTCTAGCCCACACTTAAAAAAAAGTGTTGCCATCATGTCGATTCCAACTCATAATGATCTTATAGGACAGAATAGAACTGTTCCATGGAGTTTCCAAGACTGTGAGCTTTATACAAGCAGTTTTCCACATCTCTCTCCTGCAGAGTGGTTAACAGCCAAATGCTTAACCACTAAACCACCTGAGCTCCCTGTCCACACTTAGCTTTTGTCAATTTGTCAAAATTTCTATTTTAGTATTCATACGGCCTTATGACGTTCACAGTTTCTGCTCTAGCTAGGTAAATCTCAAGTTCTATATCGGCCCAGATGCAGTTGGCTCCACAGATTTAGGATCATAGTCTGCCCTGTGACATCTGTTCTCTCAGTGGGTTTGAGAAAAGTTGTTGATTTTTGTTCTCTGAGCCATTTGTAAGAATGGGAATGCGAAAATTCAAGTTTTTACATTTCCAAGCTGAAACCAGAAATCTTTCTTATTTTTTTTAAGATAGTCTCTTTACCATTGATTTTTGATCGACTTGAATATGATGAATGCTAGTGTAGTTGTCTTCATGTTTTTATGTTTGGAGTTCAGTGATTGTTCTTAGATCTATGGGCTTATAGTTTTTATCAAATTTGGAAAATCTTTGCGAATTATTTCTTCAAATAATTTTCTTTCTCATCTTCTTTGTGGACACCAATTACAGATATATAATGCTGTTTAAAATTGGTCACAGTTCACTGATAACAATGTCCATTTATTTTCAATTATCATTTGTCTCTGTTTATTTTTTATAATTTCTTATTGGTGTCTTCAGTTTCACTTGTTTCTTTTGCACTATCTAATCTGCAGTTAATCCTGTCCAATAAATTTTTACCTCACACATTGTAATACTTATCTCTAGAAATTTATGTGAGTCTTTTTTTCTTTTGATCTTTCATGCTTCTACTGACATTTTTGAATATATGAAATCAATAGGTGAATGGGGAATACTTCTCACTATTAACTACCCTTAGCAATTGACTAGTAAACTTTGCCTCCCATCCTTATGACTTTAGGCTCTTCTGGTCTACAGTTATTAATTACAAAGGGAATATTTCTTCCACTAGATAACACAATGATTCCATTGAACTATAATTTGAGACTGCCACCTGTATACTTTTTGATATCAGAAGAGACTATATGAAGAAGAACGTGGCATCAGGATTGGAGGAAAACTCATTAACAACCTACAATATGCAGATGACATAAATTTGCTTGCTGAAACTGAAGAGGACTTTAAGCACTTACTGATGAAGATCAGACTATAGCCTTCAGTTTGGATTACACCTCAGCATAAAGAAAACAAAAATCCTCACAACTGGACCAATAAGCAACATCATGATAAACAGAGAAAAGATTGAAGTTGTCAAGGATTTCATTTTACTTGGATCCACAATCAACACCCATGGAAACAGCAGTCAAGAAATCAAATGAAGCATTGCACTGGGCAAATCTGCTGCCAAAGATCTCTTTAAAGTGTTAAAAGCAAAGATGACTAAGGTGCGCCTGACTCCAGCCATGATGTTTTCAATAGCCTCATATGCATGCAAAAACTGGACGATTAATAAGGAAAACAGAAGAAGAATTGATGCTTTTGAATTACGGTGTTGAAAAGAATGTTGAATATACTACGGATTGCTAAAAAAATGAACAAATCTGTCTTGGAAGAAGTACAGCCAGAATACTCCTTAGAAGCAAGGATAGATAGACTTCATCTCACATACTTTGGGCATGTTATCAGGAAGGATTAGTCCCTGGAGAAGGACATCATGCTTGGTAAAGTAGAGGGTCAGCAAAAAAGAGTATGACTCTCAATGAGATGGATTGACACAGTGGCTGCACCAATGGGCTCAAGCATAACAATAATTGTGAGGCTAGTGCAGGACCGGTCAGTGTTTTGTTCCATTGTACATGTGGTCGCTATGAGTCAGAACCGACTCGATGGCCCTAACAAAAACCTGTATACTTTGTACTCCTCATGAAACCAGAGGCAAAGTAGACTCCAGTCTTTCACTTGACCTGCAGATTTGGGATTCAGCAGCTCCTGAGCCCTCTTGATCCAACAGAGGTCTCCAGCCTTCCACCTGACCCCCACAATTGTGTGAGCATTATACTTTTTAAAGATATCTGTCCCTAATTTCATGGAGATTGACACCAATCTCTTCCAGTGGCTGAATAGGCCAGTTTAATGTAAAGGTTTTCTGCTTATGGAATTCACTGTTCTTACCATGTTCCACAGGAGAAAGATGTGACAGTTTGCTTCTGTAAAGATTACAGCCTTAGAAATCCTATGGGGCAGTTCTACTTTGTCTTATAGCGTCTGTATGAGTCAAAATTGACAATGGAAGTGGGTAATGGGAACCATGTTCCCCATCATCCTGAAGCATCTGGCTTGATAGAATGATGGAATGGCCTTTTAAAGATTCAATTATGATGGCAGCTTTATAGAAAAACCTCGCAGGGCTGGGACAATGTTCTTCAAGAGAATGTATATGTGCTAAATCAGTGTCCAATATATGGTACTGTTTCTCTCGTATCCAGGATTGACAGTTCCAGGAATCATGGGATGTAAATTAGAGTGATGCCACTCACTATTACCCTTAGTGACCCACTCACAAAATTTTTCCTTCCTGTCCCTGCTACCCTATGCTTTGCTGGTCTAGAGGACTTCGTTGCAAAGGGAGGAATGCTACCAGCAGGTGACACAACACTGATACCACTGAACTGGAAGTTAAGAATGACACTGAGCCACTTTGGGCTCATCATGACTCTAGATCAATAGGCATAGAAGGGGATTATCATACTGGCTGGTGTGATTGATCCTGAGTGCTTAACCTTTGTGCCACTAGGACTTCTTAAGCATGCTGTAAACTGGAATAATTATTTAATTCTCTGTCATTGGTCATTCTGAAATTTATTGAGATTCTTCATCAGTGTAAGGTGCATAATATATTTAATGATTATAAGGAGTCCAGGAAATTAAAACCACATGAAAAGGACTTTTCTTCCTTTTCAAAACTTTGTATTTCCAACTTCATCAATTTTTCTTCTCCCAGGTATAACTTGTTAATATATTTTGCTCCTAACTCTCTCCTTTAACTCCATTCTCACACATATTGTATAAAACTCTCATGCAATGAGCCCGCTTTTATTCTTGGAAAACTTACATGACTTATTCCATACCTTGTTTGAGATATTTAGGAAGTATTTAAAGTTATCATGAAGGAGAAGATTCTTTCTTCCTCTCTATTTCTCCTGTCTCAAAAGTAAGCCAAATCATAAATGCATGCAACTTGTTGTTTTTAGTTGCTGTCGACTTACCCTTCACTAAAACAAGCAAAGAAACAGAAAACAACAAAGTGATGGCTTGAATCCTGATGGATGTAAATACTATAGCAAATTAGACTATTTACTGCATATTTTGTGCAGAATTTAGTGTTCTACCCAGATATAATTGTATGTTAATAAGTTCTAAATTGTTTAGTTAGGGATAGTCTGGATGCCAAAACTTTTCTTTGATTTTTTTTTCTTTGCTTTATTTTCTTGGCTTTCTTTCAAAATTCAGTGTCTTGTTTAAATCATATATTTGACTTTTCTTCAACATCTTTATATTCTTAAGTTTGATCACTTTGGTTTACATAGTTTGTTCTTCTGGTTACATGCCTAGTACTTCCCATTCTTAATGTTATTCTCTAAAATGGATTTTGTTTGATACTATCCTTTTTCACTACAGAAGTTAAAAGTCAAGTATGGGCACAGTATGCTTTTGCTTTACAAATCTGAATAGTTAGAATTCTTTCAAATCCCAGTTGATTCCTTACTTCAAAACCCATTCATTCTTCCCTGGTATATCTTCTCTGCAATTGATTTTAATAAATTTGCTTGTTCTCTGTGGACAGTCTATAAAAGGTGTTTTGCTGAGTTCCAATTCCTTTTTACAATTGTTTTTGATGAGATCCTTACAAGTGTGACATCTTGTAGATTCTTTGAACCATGTTTACATTTGAGAACTTTTATTACCCTTTATTCTTCAACGGGAAAAACTTTCTTTTTTTTTATTATGCTTTAAATGAAAGTTTACAGAGGAAATTAGTTTCCCATTCAATAGTTTGTACATAAAGTGTTGCATGGCCTTGGTTCCTTTACCCACAATGTGGCAGCTGTTTCCCCATTTTTGTCCTGGTTTCCTCTTTTTCTTCCATCCTGATCTTCTACCTCTTCCTACCTTCTCATCGTTGCTTTTAGGCAGATAATGCCCTTTTGATCTCATGTAATTGATTGTTCTAACAAGTAGGTTCCTCTCAGATGTTGTTGCTTATCTTATGTGCTTCTGTATTGTTTGGCTGGGAGGTGATTTCTGGGAATGGCTTCCTTTCCAAGTCAGAAGGATGTCTTAGGGTCATATGAAAACTTTCTTAACCTATAGAGATGAAATAATCCTTAGAAATTTAAAATAAAAACATTTCATAGTGGCAAACTATAAACTTGAAGACCTATGAAGAATACACTTAAACAAATGCAACTGTATTGCAACTTACAAAAAATATTCTATAATTTCACAAATCAGAAATGATAAGTATAAACATTTTAGTATATTTTATTCCAATGTTTTCCTCATATTTTTTATTATTAGGAATAGCTTACTTTAATAAATTGTATACTATATTTTTTATTCACATTATACCATGAGATTTATTACTTTAGAAATTCTTATGATTTTACAGCTCTTTCACAGAGTAATGAATGTTCCATCATTATTGATACTTCAAGGTATAATAATCTTATAGGAAGCATAAATGTATATATATATTCATTTTATTATTAATAAATATATATGACATGCTGTTATTAGTTACCATATTGCCAATCAAAACAAAATGGGGGGAGGGAGCTAGTGTCATTAATTTGTTGAAATGTCTAGGAAAGAAGTAACTAAATGTGCTTTCAAATTAGTAATATTAGGTAACATTTCCACATGGGGTGGCCATGAGTTGGAATCAGCTCAAGAGCAGCTAACAACAATAATCCAGTCTTTATTCTGTATCTGATATCAGTGTAAGCCCTTTCATGTATTATCTGAAGCACAACAGTTCTATAAGGTAAGTACTAGGATTATTTCCATTTTAGAGATAAGGAAATTGAGTTTCAGAGAGTCTCAGTAACTTGTCCACTATCATATAAATAGTAAATCGGAAAGCCAGAATTCAAACCCAGCAGCCTACCTCAAAAGCCCATGATCATCATCAGAATTTTCACTGTCTCAAACCACCAAATGAGCCTCAGCTGTGACTCTGGGTAAATAATTATTATTGTTATTTTGTCACTAAGTTGCTCCTCAGTAATTATTTTACACAGCGAATAAATTAATGCATTGAGTAGCATGATCGGATAGATAAGTACAGGGAAACTTTTGTCCAAATTAATAATTCAAATGTAGGATCAAGGAGATGGAAGAGAAAATACAGTGAAAGGAAAGAAAGAGGGAGAAAACACCTGATTTTTCAGTTCCTAGGGTTCAATGTGTATTTGGAAGTTTAAGAGATTTACATTCAAATCATTCAGCAAGAATTCAGGTAAAAGGGGAGGAAGTGAACAAAAGCAAGAGAAAACAAGAAAACTTCCAACAAAGTAAGCAAAAAAAGGAAAAAACTTTCTCAACTCAGTTGTATCTCAAAGAAGTATCTTTCTTTCCTTTCCTTGCATAAAGTTTATTATGCTTTTAAAATTTTCTTTTCTTATATGAGTCAAAATAATTTTATAAGCCCAATGCTTAGTAATGCTAAAGAAAAAAAATTGAAACAAATTCTGAAATAATATTCTATGACTTATTCAAAGAATAAGTAAAATGTAAAAACTAAAAACATTTGAATTGCAATTTATAAGTTTTATGCATAAGATCTCTTTGGGAGAATCTTTTAAAAAACTTTTTATATTTCTTAATGTTTTCCATCTGCTACAGAACTTAAAAGTTGCTACTGTACCATTGTACAGAGAATGTCCAGGACCTTTTTAATATGTGACCTACACCCTGGTAGGAAATTACCTTGTTGCCATGGTTCAGTGATAGCACTTGGTGGGCCAGCAGGTCATGGTTTGAGGACTTACAACATAATGGTAATTCATAACCAGTTCTCATTGCACTTCAGCATGGTTCTGGGTCAAAAGCACCATTATCCTTCACTTAAAGTTCTTGCATGTTTTGACCCATCACTTTTACATTGATAAATACTCTCTTGAAAATAGAAAGTGCTATTTATCCTGAAAATATATGTGTGAGGCTATAGAAGGTAGCTAAGAAATCATTCATATAAACAAAGCTAAATACTTTCAAATTTAGACCATTTAGTGTACACACAAACACATGGAAAACATACTCACAGAAAAACTCAAAATATAAGAGACTATAAACTTAAAGAGCTATGAAGAAAATACTTAACTAAAAGCTGATGAGGGCAATAATTTACGTCTCTATTCTCTGGAATAAGAAGCCCTGGTGATGCAGTGGTTAAACACTTGGCTGCTAACCAAAAGTTCTGTGGTTTGAACCTACCAGCTGCTTTGTAGGAGAAATATATGACAGTCTGCTTCCATAAAGATTATGGCCTTGGAAACTTTATGTTTCCAAGCTTTATGTGCAGTTCTATTCTAACCTATAGGGTCATTATGAGTCAGAATCAACTAGACAGCAATGGGTTTTATTCTCTGGAATATATATATACGTATATATATGAATATATACAAATATAGTTTATATATATATTATGTATATTGTTGTTGTTATGTGTTGTAGAGTCAATGCTGACTCATAGAGACTCTATAGGACAGAGTAGAACTGCCCTATATGGTTTCCAAGGCTGTAATCTTTTTTTTTTTAGTTTTTTTATTTTGTTGTTTTTGTTGAGAATACACACAGCAAAACATACACCAGTTCAAGAGTTTCTACATGTACAATTTAATAACATTGATTAGTTTCTATATGTACAATTTAATAACATTGACTACTTCCTTCAATTGTGCAGCTATCCTCACCCTCTTTTTCTGAGTTATTCCTTCCCCATTAACATAAACTCATTGCCCCCTAAGTTTCCTAGCTAATCTTTCTAGTTGCTGTTGTCAGTTTGATCCCATATAGACAGATCTTGAAAGATCATAATGCTCAAGGCAGAAATTCTTTACTAGTTAAGCTATTGTTTGATTTTTAGAAGACTTCAGGGAATATTTTTAGTTTAAGGTTTAAAGGTTTTCTCAGCTCAACTGTTTCGTGGGTTCATCCAGCTTCTATGGCTCCAGAAAGTCTGGAGTTCATGAGAATTTGAATTTCTGTTGTGCATTTTCCCCTTTTTGATAAAGATTCTCCTACAGAATCTTTGATCAAAATATTCAGTAATGGTAGCCAGGCACCATCCAGTTTTTCTGATCTCATAGCAAAGGAGGCAGTTGTTCATGGAGGTAATTAGCCACACATTTCATATCCTCCTCCTATTTCTGACTCTCCTTCCTCTGTTGCTCCAGGCAAATAGAGATCAACTGTTGTGTCTTGGATGGCTACTTGCAAGTTTTAAGATCCCAGGAACTATGCAACTAGGAGGTAGAAAAGAAGCACTAAACACATTATTAGGCCAATTAACTGGTATTTTCTGTGAAATCATGACGCTAAACCTCCAAACCAAGGAACCAAACCAAGGAACCAAATCCTATGAGGTGTTTGATTGTGCATTAGCAGCCTCAGCAGCTACTCTTTTTTTTTTTTTTTTTTTTTGGGGGGTCGTTGTTGGAAGCATAACTATCACACAACACAATTTCTGCCAATTCACCTTTTAACAGGTGTACAACATATTGACAGCAATTGCAATAATTGTGCAGCCCTATCCTTAACCAATGTTATTAACCATTAATCCTCTCCCCTTTCCTTCTCCAT
Organism: Dugong dugon; assembly: GCA_030035585.1. Classification (NCBI taxonomy): domain Eukaryota; kingdom Metazoa; phylum Chordata; class Mammalia; order Sirenia; family Dugongidae; genus Dugong; species Dugong dugon. The sequence goes on along the minus strand of CM057480.1, from coordinate 46,030,988 downwards.
TCTACCCCTGGTAACAACAAATAAACTTTGGTGTCTATACATAATTTGCCTTTTCGTGTCTTTTTATATAAGTGAGGTCATGCAAAATTTGTCCTTTTGTGATTGACTTATTTCACTTTCCATAATGTCCTCAGGTTCCATCCACACAGTAACCTGTATCAAGACTTCTTCTCTCCTACTGTCTGACTAGTATTCCACATTTGTTTATCCATTCATCTGTTAATGGGCATTTCCACTGTTTCACTTTTTGCCTATTGTGAATAATGCTGTAATGAACATTGATGTCCAAGTCTCTGCTTGAGTTTCTGTATTCAAGGCTGCAATCTTTACAGAAGCTGAATGCCACATTTTTCTCCTCTGGAGTGGCTGGTGGGTTCGAACTGCCAACCATTTGGTTAGCAGCTAAGCGCTTAACCACTATACCACCAAGGCTTGCTTGCTCTCTCTTTATATATATATATACACACACACACACACACACACACACACACACACACACACATATATATTTATTTAATTTTTTCCTTGATTAAAGTCCTACCCTTACCATGTCCTCTCAGCAGATGACACTGCATCATACTTTATTGAGAAAATAGACATACTCATACAGAAGCTCTCTTTTCTTTCCACTATGCCGAGTACATATTCTCCTTTTTCCCTCTGCTACAATGCACGACACACCCTGTGTTTGGGGAAAGGGTCCCACTTTCTCATCCCTCATCTTCCCATGAACTTCAATCTTCCGTGTATTCCCTTTTTGCTTATATCATCAATTTCCTTCTTTATCCTGAATCCTTCCTATCAGCTGAGTAGTTCTGGGGGGAAAAAAAAAAGCCATTGCCATCGAGTCGATTCTGACTCATACCGACTCTATAGGACAGAGTACAACTGCCCTATACCATTTCCAAGAGCACCTGCTGGATTCAAACTTTCAACCTTTTGGTTAACAGCTGTAGTTCTTAACCACTACACCACCAGCGTTTCCAGACTAGTTCTGGCACCTAGCAAATCAATCAGCTTATGTATCCATCAATCAATCATTCAATAAATCAATCTATTAACAATCATTCATAAACACTTTAGATGCTTTAACTCTTCTGCTACTTTCTCTTTGCTCCACTTAAAATTTCGGCGGGGGAGAAACTTTTGAAACAGTGGCTTAAAAGTTGAGCTCTTTATTTCCAGACATATACTGAAGATAGATGTATATAAATATACTTAAAAATATATAAACGTATACATATATAGCGGCATTGTTTTGAATTGGAAATAATCCTAATATCTATGAAGAGTAGAATGGATAAAGAAATTTTGATATATTCATTCAATGAAATACTGTACTGCAATGAAAATGAGTGAACTATTGATATATGCATTAAGCATTTTATGATGTTCAGTGACAGAAGCTAGGGATACAACAATACATGTTGCATGATTCCAATTATATTAAATTTCAAAATGTAAACACTATTTGAACTTCTTACATCATAACTTTGTTTCAAATAAATTGTAAGTGTAAATCCTAGGCATTATCATAAATTGAACACACCTATGTGACTACCACCCAGGTCAAGCCTACTTAATGGCCTCTTCCAATCATTAACTCTGTTTTATGAATTTGGGATGTCCATCTGAATCTGTAGTTGCAGGAAGTGGCTGAACTTTATAATTCCAAAGAAAATACCATTAAAGAACAAATGAAATGTACTATGTCTCTTAGGGTTCTCTAGATAAGCAGAACCTGTGAGAAATATACATACATACATATATATGTGTATATATGCATACATATATGTATATATGCATACATACATGTACACATATATGTATACATATGCATGCATATATGTACATTGGTTGCCATCGAGTTGATTTGGACTCATAGCAAACCTATAGGACAGAGCAGAACTGCCCCATAGGAGTTCCAAGGAGCAGCTGGTGGATTCAAACTGCTGACCTTTTGGTTAGCAGACAATCGCTTAACAACTGTTCCACTAGGGCTCCATATACATATAATGGAGCCCTGGTGGTGCAGTGGTTAAAGCGATTGACTGCTAACTGAAAGGTTGGTTGTTCAAAACCACCAGCGGCTCCACGGGAGAAAGATGTGGCAGTCTGCGTCCATAGAGATTTACAGCCTTGGAAACCCTATGAGGTCACTATGAGTCAGAATCAACTTGACGGCAGTGGGTTTTTACATATATATGTATATATATATATAGTGAGAAAGAGAGAGAAATTTAATAGATTATCTCACATGATTGTGAAGGCTGGCAAATCTCAAATTCTATAGGCTGGGCTGGAGACTTCTGCAGTCATGTTGCTCAAGATCAGGAGATAGAAAAGCATGCGGAGTGGAGACATTGATCAAGTTCTGCCAAATTACCTGTGTATAGTTTGAAGGTAGAACACACCCTAAGGAAGATCTGCTTTTAACTGATTGATTACATCACATTAGATTATATTATGCAACATTATTACATCACATCACATCACATTGCATCGCATCACATCACATCACATCACATCACACCACACCACACAACTAGTCTAGTATTTTGCCAAACCACTGGGAACCATAGCCTAGCCAACTTGACACATAAAATTAGCCATCATACTGTGATAGAGAGTTTCAGAAAGCTTTCATTTCCCCTTTGATGGCTTCAGTGACTTTCATAAACAACATGAAACCAAAAAGCAATCAAACCTATTGCCATTGAGTTGATTCCAACTCATAGCGACCCCATAGGACAGAGTAGAACTGCCCCATTGGATTTCCAAGAAGTGGCTGGTGGCTTTGAACTGTCGACCTTCTGGTTAGCAGCCAAGAAAGGCAAGGTAGTTAGCAGAATAACCACTTTAATTTCAATGTGATTCCCATCTGTGACCATTACTCATGCCTTCTAACTTCCACTCAGTCTGCCAAGCAAAGATCATTTAAAATTAGATATCTTAGATGTTTTAATGTTGCTAGTATTCTAACAGGTGGCAAAGGAAGATGGCTTCATAAATACACATAACTCTTTATGTCTTCGGTGCTTTATATGCTCGAAGTTTACTTCCAGTTGTTGATAAATAACATTTTGCCCACCCACCTTGACCTGGCTAGGAATTGTGGATCTTGGGGAAATGCCCTAATATACTTTATTTGATTTTGGAATGCTTTCCTTCTTTCCTTTCTTCTTATTCTTTTATTTATTTATTTTGGCTTTAATGGTTTTATGATTTTACTGCTAATTATTTCAAGCCATTTTAGTTACCCTGGATTTTATTTTTTATCTATTCACCCTTATCTATGCATAATATTTTCCTGATAATTGTAATATGCTTCATAATGTATTTATTCATTTATTCTACAAATATTTATTGATCATTGTTGGTAGGCATTGCTCTAGATCTCTGGATGTCGAGGACTCAAAACTAATATATTTTCACTGTTGAAGTTTAAAATGTAGTGGAGAAAGTTAAAAGGTGAAGAAAGACAATAAATAATATTCGTAATAAACAAGGAAATTTTTGTGAATATTATAAAGTGATATAATTATGAAAAATATCAAAGTAAGAGTATTGGGAATCTGAAGAACGCACTGTCATTTTAAATGGAGTAGTCAGAGGGACCTCTTGAGAAAGATGCAACTTTTCAAAGACGTGAAGGAAGAAAGGAAGTGAACTCTGCAGATATCTGAGGAAAGAATGTTCCAGTAAGAAGAAACAGCCTGAGGCTAGAGTTTTAAGTGTAACAGATGGGGAAAAGATGAGTTCAGAGACACAAAGTGAGGTTAGATTGAGAGAGTATTCTATGCCATTGTAAAACCTTTGGGTTTTATTCTGAGATAAATGATAGTATATGATTCTGAGCAGAAGAGTGATATGGACTAACATATTTTAACAGATTCATCTGACCACAAATACATTTTAGGAGACAAGAATGGAAGTAAGGGGTTAGAAATGAGGTCAATTCAACAATCTAGGAGAGATTTAATTATTGGCATTGGAAGTGGTAATACCTAGTTATATTTTAGAAATAAATCCAAAATATTTCCTGATGGATTGGTTGAAGGAAGTCAGAAGCAAAGAAGGGTCAAATATTACATGTATTTTTGCTTGAGTAAATTGAAGAAAATTGATTGCTACTGATTGAGATGTACAAGGCTGTGGCTGAACCTGATTTGAAGGGAGCATCAGATTAGAGAATGTTTAGTTTGAGATGCAGACTAGGTAATGAAGGAATGATGATGACGTGGAAGTTGGATCTGTAAGTCTGGATTTTTAGTGAGTGGTCCATTTAGGAGATATGAATTTGTGAATCATCAGCATATAGATGATATTTAAAATCATGAAAATGAATGAGATTACCAAATGAGTGGGAAAAGGTCCAGCAACCAAGCCTATGGTCACTCTAAATTTAGAAGGTTTAGGAAAGTAGGAGGAATAAGAAAATGAGACTAAGGAGCCTCAAAGAAGCATGAGAAAAACGAGGAGTATTGTTCTAGAAGCCAAAAAATATAAGCCTTGGTAAACACTGTTGTTAAATCAAATAAAATTAGGATTGAAAATTTAACAATGGTTTTAATAATATGGAAGTATTGGTGTCCTTGAATAGTACAGTCCAGTGACAGGGAAGAATGTCAGAGAAGAATATATGTAACAGAGAATGAAAGAAAATACATTAGACAATATACAATAAATATAGGCAAATATTTAAATATATATATATATATATATATATATATATATATATATATATATTTCTGTAAAGGGAAGAGAGACTTAGGGAGCTGGAGAAGAAATAACCTAAAAAGAGATTATTTACAGTATTTATTTTGTTGTTATTAGCTGCCGTCGAGTCAGTTCTGACTCATAGTGACCCTATGTACAACAGAAGGAAACACTGCCCAGGCCTTCTGCTTCTTCACAATATTTGTTATGCACGAGCTTATTGTTGTAGCCACTGTGTCAATCTCCTTGAAGGTTTTCCTCTTTTTTGCTCTCCCTGTACTTTAACAAGCATGATTTCCTTTTCCAGGGACTGGTCCTTCCTGAAAATATATCCAAAGTACATGAGACAAAGTCTCTCCATCCTCGCTTCAAAGGAACAATTTGGCTGTACTTCTTCCAAGACAGTTTTGTTTGTTCTTCTGGCAGTTCATAGTATATTCAGTATTCTTCACCAACACCATAATTCACAGCCATCAATTCTTCTTTGGTCTTCCTTATTCATATTTATTTTAGGGGAGATAAATAGCAACTTGTTGTGTCTTGATGGGAATAGTCAATATACAGGGCACATTTAAGGATGTGGGAGATGGAGAAAAAAATATTCTGAAGAGAGGGTATTTAGATGTTTATTTTAGGTGACAGAAAGAACAGCATGTTTGTATCTTGATGGGAATGATCTAAGCAGAGGGAAAAATTAGTGATGTAGAAAAGCACAGAGAGAGATGCTGTAACATCTGTCCTCAAGTTGTCAAGAAGTGAGGGATATGATGCTATGCCTACTCTCCTGTACCGGCTTCCCTATTCATCCCAGCCATGGTAAAACCCTTCCTCATCACCATGGTTTTATTCTGTCACCTTACTCTCACCTGATGTCTGACTATGGTTCCCAATTTGGAAGCCATATTAAAGGCTTTCCAAGTTTGCATTCACTTTTCCATCACTTCAGTATTCATTACAGGATAAAAGGTGCCAGTTCTAGATCCATTTCTAGAATATGCTCCCTGGGCCAATGGTAGGTGTAAAAAATTATACTGACTAGCGCTGGGTCCCATGGCAATCATTTAATTTGAACCACCATTTGGCTCTTCTCCCACTTTGTCCATATGATGGGGTTCTGTCTGATGCTAGCTAGTCTATACTTGAACAATTTCAAAATAAAAGAGGTGATCAACCCTGGCCCTGTCTGATCCCATTCACCAATTTCTACATGAAATTAATAAGTTTTCTTTGTTCCCTGCTGCTTTTACTGAGATTCTATCTACCTTTGTGACCTATTCCAGCCACCTCAGGAAATGTTTTATAGAAGTCCCCTCATTTTGATAACACCATGGCTATCTTTGAATGTTATATACTGGTGCACAGGAATAGATTTTACAACAAATCATCTTTCAAAATATTTTAGTAACTTTTGAGCATCCCATTAAATTAACCTAGGCAAAACCTTTCCACAATGGGATGATAAGGCAAGGAGAGGTATCCTTAAAAAATCTCTGAATCAATCTAATTGTGAGGTGTTGGCTGCTAGTGTTTCAATAAAAGCTCTCCTCCTCTAGCCAGTCATAGATTTTTTTTTTACAGGTGCTCCTTCCATGGCTAATCATTTAATTGTGATAAAATACCTTCTATCATACTTGACAATTACATTATTCTTTTGACTTTCTAACTGCTTTCTTTTGGGGAAGTAGACACCAAGTCCTTTGCTTCACCCCTTTGCTTTCCTTAGCATTGTAATATACTAGCTCCAATCCTGATATTCCACAACAATTTATTAGGTTTATCGAGGTAGGTTAGTAAAGGAGGGAAAACAGAGATTGTGTAAAGGAAAACAAACCAATGATATTTCATCTTTTGAGTTGTTTGAGAACCTTTAAGGAAAGAATTTTTAAGTGACTATTTGAAAGTGTTAATTTTATAACATTTTATAGCAGTAGTAGTAGCAGTGAGCAGCAGCAGTTAATAGCTATTTACTGAGTACTTCCTGTGCCCTAGGCACAGAGTTAAATGCATTATAAAATTATCTTACGTAATTTTCATAATAAATTTATAATATTTGTCAAGCTCTATCAAGAAAGGAAGAGCAAGATTTCCTTGGAGGATTGTATTCTAATATGTAAACACATCAGTCTTATTTAAGTTCATTTCTACCTCTTGGACATCAGTTCATTATATGACACTGACTTCTGGAGTCTTTTCTCATTCTCTTCTTTTCCAGAACTCCTTACTTAACAATCCAAGGAGCTTTTAATCAGAATCAAAATGCAAAGATTTTCTAAGGCTTTTCTCATTGAAATAGACTCTCCCATCCAACTGGGGATCAGAGAAAGGTGATTCTCCTTCTATTAAACTTTGTTTGGAACAATCAGAAAATCACAGATGGTAGGGCAATAGCAGAATTATGGGGGAAATATTGATGTAGCAAGCGAACAGAGAGAAATGCTGTAACATCTATCCTCAAGTTATCAAGAAGAGAGGGGTATGATGCTATGCTAACTCCCCTATAGTGGCTTCCCGATTCATCCCAGCCATGGCCAAACTCTTCCTCATCACCATATTTTATTCTGCTACTTCACTCTCACCGGACGTATGATTGTGTTTCCCAATTTTGAGGACACACAAAAGGCCTTCTAAGTTCACGTTCACTTTTCCATCACTCAGTATTCATTATGGGAATAACAGAGACGTGTTCCAGAATCATTTCCAGAATATGCTGCTTGGGCCAATGGCAGGTATAAAATAATAATAATAATAAAAATGCCATTCCAGGAAGGGGAGGCCTGAAAACATATTTTTGTGGGGAAAGAAGAAAATAGGAAACAAAGGGAAAGGAGATCTTTTGTAGTGAGAATACTTAGTCATCCAGAGCTCAGAAACTGCATCCCTATAAAGACTTTAATTTATTTCCATCTTTAAAGGCTCACTGACACAAATAGTTTTTACCCAGGTCACAGATGAAAATCTAATCAAGTTTGATATTTCTTGGTACACACTAAGCAGTACATCTGATGCTACTTGGCTATGCTTCATTTGAATTTCATAAAACATCATTGATGAGGAAATTTCCTTTTTATTTTTTCCTTCATGTATTTCTTTAGTCAAATTATGACCCAAAAAAGATGAAAACTCAGCAGTTAATTACTAAAGAATTAAAGGAGGAACGAATATTGAAATGTATTTAAAAAGTGTATAATAGAAGAGAAATATTAACAATTTAAAGTGAACAGTGAAAGATACAGTGCCATGGCTAATTTTATTTTTGCCTTAGGCCTTATTTTTATTTTATTGGTTTCCAAATTAAATGAAAATGTTCTCAATAAAAAATTTCCCCTTTTGTAGGTATGTGGTACTAATTATTTGTTAGATGATTCAATGGAGAGATTTAACCTATCTATTTTAGAAATGATGTACCTGAGTGGTGAAAATGGTTGAAGTCCTCAGCTGCTAACTGACAGGTTGGAGGTTTCAGACCACCTAGAGGTGCCTTAGAAGAAAATCCTATCTACTTCCGAAAAATGAGTCATTGAAAACCTTATGGAGCACAGTTCTACTCATATACATAGGATCTCCACAGGTTGTAGTTGAATGGATAGCAGCTTTTTGTTTTGTTTTGTTTTATCTTAGCAACATCCTACAAAAGTTGGATCTATGAAACAGATATAAACAACCAGGCTAGAGCTTACACTTTGGTTTGTCACGCCTCTTCCACTTCTGTTCCACTTTTCTTAAAACATACATAAAGTATTCGTTGCATTGACAATTGTTTCCATTTGTTTCATATCCATTGAAAATAGAATACTGTTAGAAAATTTTAGGTTTTTTCTTAGTGAAAGCTAATATAAAATTAGTTGAGTGTTTTAAAAAATACACTATCTTAAATATTACATATAGTTATTTTCAATATCAGAGCTATGCACATATTTTATTAGTAAAACACATTTAAAAGTCATCAAAAGCTGCTTCTCAATCTTATTGACAAATGGTATAACTATATCTTTATTAGTTTCCTTTAAAATAAAATTTTAGATACACTGATGGGAAAATTCTTCAAACTACTTCTCTGTTCATATAGCCTCTTGAAGATAATATCTAGAATTGATACACAATAATGCACACCTCTAAATTCACCATAGCCTAAACAGTTTTACAAACAAGAAAGAAAAATTGATTTAATATAATTCATAAGCAAAAGTGCAGACTCAGCTCAGAGACTAAAATGAAAAACATGGAAGAAAACAATTGCTTTCATTTATGAAAGCAGTAGCTACCAGTCCTATTGATTTGAGCTTATCAACCCTCAAACGGAAAAAAAGGTACTTGTGTGAACTGTAAAAAATTACATCAGGGGATGGGGAGAGCTCAAACATTGCACGGACATTCTCAAAATAAGGATGATTCCTATTGTTTCATTATCTAGGGCGTTCATTTTTGCTCTAGTTATTTGTATGATGAAAAATAAGTATGGAATGTATTCCTACACATTTTCAGACAAAGGATGCAACTTTGCCTGCTGTCATTATTTAACAGAAAATTGTCCCAGTCATTTTGAATGGGGAAAAATCCATATTACTAAAAATTATTTCTTCTGGACATTGAGATCCTCATTTTAGATATTGTAAGTACAATATATTTTCTTTGTCAATTTTTTCTTTCCCATGCTTGATCAATTACATCTTTCTAAACTGTGAGACATATGAAAAGTTATTAACTGGGAAGTGCATGAAAAATATGATGAGTTCAGGACTGTTCTACATTTGTTTCATTATAAGTTAAGGTAACACTGTGATAACATATTAGCAGAATAGGTTACTTACTTGGCAATGAATTAGGTGAATCTCTGACATACCATTCCATTATAAGTAACATTTGCTATAGCGGAAAAGAAAAAAAAAAAAACTTGTTTACATTTTAGGCATATTTATGTTAGTGTTACTAACTTAAAACAGATGAGGTAAAGAGGAATAGAAACATTTTTCTATCACTAAAGGATGTTTCCATTTTGAGCTAAAAGGACTTGTCTGTACTTTTCAGTAATAACAGAATCTATCTCCAACTGTCAGTCTTGAGAAAAAAATAATGTTCATACAAAATTCATAGAACTAAAGGAGTCTCTGTCATAATGCTTTCAAGAGAGCACTGGCAAATCTCTCTAGGCCTTTAGTTTAAATGTCATTTCTATTCAACTTCAGGGATTTTTAAAGTGTTTCAGCACTGGGTTTTTTCCTAAGGGTATATTGGGTCTTTCATAAAATTTATGTTTTTTAATAAAAGACACTCTACTGCCAATCCTTGTAAAATACCCTACCATATAGTGTCATTTATAAATGACTTGTGGGAAAAATATGCAAGAATATCTAATTGGTTTTCAAGTGATAGAAAATGGACAAAGGTTGTCAGGATAAGAGATTCATGGAAAAAAAGTTTAAACCTATAGGGAAATTACAATGGGATGTCCCTATAATCTTGCTCACTGTAGGGAAGGGTCCATTATGAGTCAAAACTACTGCCTTCCAAAGGGATTCCACTATAGGACAAAAATGATCCCACACAAAAGGTAATTCCATGTTGGTAGCTTGAAAATCATCTCAGAGTGGCATTCTAATATACATATATATATAGATTAAAAATATTTCTGTTTAGAATTAGCCAGCTGGACTCAGTTTTTAGATGATCCCAGTTTTGTTGGCAACATCCGAAGCATTATAGTCAGGAGCCAGTTGAACATACGCCTTCTCTCCACTGGGCCTTATCAAGGTATTGACCTTGGCAACGTCAATGTCATAGAGCTTTTTCAGAGCCTGTTTGATCTGTTGAAGTTGGCCTTGACATCTACAATGAACACAAAAGTGTTATCTTCGATCTTTTCATTGCCAACTCAGTGGCATAGTGGTCAAAATTATTTCTCCTGAGGGCGATTCTCTGAGGATATTTTGACTGTCTTCAGAGCCACACGGTCTTCGGCTGCAGAAAGGTGGGTGACAGAAGTGTAGATCTTCATTTTTTCTGACTGTGGATGCCATTCAAAACTGCCTTTTTGGCCTTCAATGTCTTTGCTTTAGATTCAGTTTTGGGAAGGGCAAGAGCTTCTTTCTTTGCTTTTAATGCCATCTTTGTAAAAATTGCATTCTAATATCTTAATCTCTTTATCATTCCTTCCTGGCACAAGTAGCCATGTATATTTCAACTATTCTCTTTCCATTTGACAACTAATAAGGCCTATGAATTCTGTAAATTGGGAAAATCTGCTGTAAAAGACCTCTTTAAAGTATTGAAAAACAAAGATGTCACTTTGAGGACTAATGTGTGCCTGACCCAAGCCATGATATTTTTAATCACCTCATATGCATCCCAAAGCTGGACAATGAATAAAGGAGACCGAAGAAGAATTGATGTCTTTGAATTATGATGTTGGCAAAGAATACTGAATATGCCATGGACTACCAGAAGAACAAACAAGTCTGATTTGGAAGAAGTATGGCCAGAGTGCTACTTGGAAGTGAGGAAGGTGAGACTTCATCTCCCGTACTTTGGACATGTTATGAGGAGGGATCTGTCCCTGGAGAAGGACATCATACTTGGTGAAGTAGAGGGGCAGCAAAAAAGAGGAAGACCCTTGAAGACATGGATTGACACAGTGGCTGCAACAATGAGCTCAAGCATAACAACAACTGTGAGGATAGTGCAAGACTGAGCAGTGTTTCCTGGTGGTTATGAGCTGGCACTGAGTGGATGGCACTCAACAACAACACAACTTCTGTAGATGCATGCCATTAAAGAGGTCTTTTCTTTCTTCCCAAATAACATTGGAATATTTCCTCTCTTACTGGACTTGGTCTTAGGTTGATTTGCCTTATACTCAAAACATTTATGGGATCTTTTTTTTTCCACCTACCAAACCCAAAACAGTTTAAGTTATTCTTTATTATTACAAAACTTATCCACAGTAGTAGTCATTTTGATTTATGTCACTTATTATTAGCATTTGTATTTCACATTATTATTTATTTAGTCTTCACAATGTTTGTTGTCAGTTACTAAGTAGCAATCAAATCAGATGAGATTAAATATGTATTGTGTAAATGTGAGAAACTGTTTTCAAATTAAAATCAAGTGGAGGTAGTATTTCCATGGTTGTTAAGTGTATCATCCTGTGTCCAATTAGGAGAGAAAAAATACACAATAATTATAAACAAAGTAAGTTTAACATATGACTATTAATTTATGATAGGAGAGTAACTATAAAGATATAAAGAGTACTTTAAAGCATTTCCTAGGGCTGAACAAGAGTACCCAATGAACAAACTTGGAAGAAAGTCCCCTCCACAGGGCTGTGGTTTAGACCTCATTTGAAGACTCAAGGAAAGGGCCTGGGCCAGAGCTGTGTGGTCGCTGAAGGACTGCACTCTGGATATGTAGCTGGCACTGGGGAGCGTGGATACTGGAACTTGAAAGAGAAGCCCACCTTCCTCCTACAATGTCCTTCCAGCATCTTTTACTGACAAAAGTTAATGTAATTCTCACCTTAAAGAAGAGGTGCTTCCATCATCCAATCCATCGTCTCAGAGTAGGTACTGAAGGATGAATTTGGAGCTGAGAGGCAATACATTGATAATTGACACACTAAGGTCCTGAAAACTCTTATATTTTGATATAAATGCAAGAACTATATTATTTCACAAAAATTAGTCAATACGTAAATTTGTGGTCTTAGTCCTCTGCTTTGCTCTCCAAAATTATTTGTAATAGGCAAGGCATTGCAAGTTGAGGCATTTTGGAAACTACTAAGTCAGAAAATTGGTGTTTCTATGAACACAACACTTGTATAAGGACCATCAAATATAAAAACATAAAGATCAAATGTTTAACTCCTCTTGCACAATTTCTTAAGGGTTGTATCAGAGACTAAGAGAGTATAGATAAGGTAGCAGAGTTAGATCTAGAAATAACTTCTAACTTTCAGGAGAATGATCATTGCTTTTACATAGCTTCATGTTGATTTAAATCATGGTTGAATTACAATTTAATATTTGTTGCTAAGTTGACTTATCACTGCATATTCAAACACTTAGAATATTGGCAAAGGACTAGTTGAGAAACCATTCAATGCATTAAATTTCCACACATAGTTTGAAAACTCAAAGATTTACATTGAGATGAGACCAAGTGATATAGAGGAAATAGACTTATCTTTGAAGTTATATATCTAATTTTATATTCCAACATTGCCACTTCTTAAATGTATAATCTAGAACATGTTATATTTCTCATATAATATTTGAAATGTAAAAAAAATCAATTTATATAACATATAAAATTGTTAAAATACTGATAAATGTAAGATCCATAGGCTCCCCATGCAAGTGTTTACTTCTTTATATCCTAGAAGTAAGCATTCACCTAATTGTGTGTCTATTGTTATTTAATTTTTTTTTACAGATTTCTATCACATACATAGTTATTCATAGATTTTTTTTGGATTGTTTGTCCTTTTAAAAATTATTAAAATAGCAATTGTCATCCATTTCTCAAATCTTGCATCATTTACTCAAAATTATATTTCTAAGATTCATCTATGTTAGTGTATAACATTAGTTCATTTATTTTTCTTTGTTGTATAATATTCCATTGAGTGATTATGTTGTTGTTTCATACTGTCTAGTCGATTCCAACTCATAGCAATCCTATGTACAACAGAATGAAACACTGCCCCATCCTGGGTCATCCTCACAATCTTTGTTATATTTGAGACCATTCTTGCAGCAACTGTGTCAATCCATCTCTTCAAAGGTCTTCCTCTATTTCGATGACTTTCTACTTTACCAAGCATACCGTCCTTCTTCAGGGACTGGTCCTTCCTGATAAAATGTCCAAACTCTTATCATCCTCACTTTGAAGGAGCACTCTGGATGTATTTCTTCCAAGACAGGCTTGTTCATTCTTCCAGCAGTACATGGTATATTATATTCAATATTCTTCAACAACACCGTAATTCAAAGGCATGAATTCCTCTTTGGTTTTCTTTATTCATTGTCCAGCTTTCACATGCATATGAGGTAATTGAAAATATCATGGCTTGGGTCAGGCCCACCCTAGTCCTCAAAATGACATCTTTGCTTTTCAACACTTTAAAGAGATCTTTTGCAGATTTGCCAGATGCAATGCATCGTTTGATTTCTTGACTGCTGCTTCCATGGATGTTGACTGTGAATTCAAGAAAAATGAAATCCATGACAACATCAATCTGTTCTCTGTTTGTCATAATGTTGTCTATTGATTCAGTTGTGAGGATTTTTGTTTCCTTACGTTGAGGTGTAATTCACAGAGAAGGTTGTAGTTTTTCATCTTTGTCTGTAAGTGCTTCAAATTCTCTTCACTTTCAGCAAGCAAGGTTGTGTCATCTGCATAATTCAGGATGTTAATGAGTCTTCCTCCAATCCTAATGTCGCTTTCTTCTTCATATACTCAGCTTCTTGGATTATTTTCTCAGCATACAGATTGAATATATATGGTGAAAGGATAGAACCCTGATGTACCCCTTTTCTGACTTTAAACCACGCAGTATCCCTTTGTTCTGTTCCAACAATAGCTTCTTGATCTATGTACAGATTTCTCATGAGCACAATTAAGTGGTCTAGAATTCCCATTCTTTGCAATGTTATGCATAATTTGTTATGATACACCCAGGTGAATGGCTTAGCATAGTCAATAAAATACAGGTAAACATCTTTATGGTATTCTCTGCTTTCAGCTAGAATCCATCTGACATCAGCAGTAATATCCTTCATTCCACACCCTCTTCTGAATACAGCTTGAATTTTTGACAGATCCCTATCAATGTACTTCTGTAGTCACTTTTGAATGATCTTCAGCAAAACTTTACTTGTGTGTGATATTAATCACATTGTTTGATAATTTCCACATTCGGTTTGATCACTTTTTTTTGGAATAGGAAAAAATATGGATCTCTTCCATTCAGTTGGCCAGGTAGCTGTCTTCCAAATTTCTTGGCATAGATGATTGAGCATTTCCAGCACTGCATCCATTTGTTGAAACATCTCGGTTATTATTCCATCAATTCTTGGAGCCTTATTTTTCTCCAGTGCCTTCAGTGCAGCTTGGACTTCCTCCTTCAGTACTATTGGTTCTTGATCATATGCTACCTCCTGAAATAGTTGAATGTTGACCAATTCTTTTTGGTGCTGACTCTGTATTCCTTTTATCTTTTTTTGATACTTCCTGTGTCATTTAGTATTCTCCTCATAGAATCCTTCAGTATTGCAACTCGAGGCTTAATTTTTTTCTTCATTTCTTTCAGCTTGAGAAATGCCACTTGTGTTCTTCCTTTTTGGTTTTCTAACTCCAGGTCATTATAATACTTTGTCTTCCAGAGCCACCCTTTGAAATCTTCTGTTCAGCTCTTTTACTTCATCATTTCTACCATTAGCTTCAGCTACCTGACATTCAAGAGCAATTTTTAGAGTCTCTTCTTACATCCATTTTGTTCTTTTCTTTCTTTCCTGGCTTTTCAATGACCTCTTGCTTTCTTCGTGTATGTATGATGTTCTCGATGTCATTCCACAACTCATTTGGTCTTCAGTCATTAGTGTTCAACGTGTCAAATCTATTCTTGAGAAGGTCTCTAAATTTAGATGGTATATACTCAAGATGATACTTTGGCTCTCGTGGACTTGTTCTAATTTTCTTCAGTTTCAACTTGAACTTACATATGATCAATCGATGGTCTGTCCACAGTCAGCCCTAGCCTTCTGACTGATGATACTGAGCTTCTCTACTGTCTCTTTCCACAGATGTAGTTAATTTGATTCCTGTGTATTCCATCCGGTGAGGTCCACTTGTATAGTCACCACTTATGTTGTTGGAAAAAAGATATTTGTAATGAAGTCGTTGGTCTTGGAAAATTCCATCATGCAATCTCCAGAGTCATTTCTATCACCAAGGCTATATTTTCCAACTACCTATCCTTCTTTTTTTTCCCAACTTGTGCATTCCAATCACCAGTAATTATCAATGCATCCTGATTGCATGATTGATTAATTTCAGACTGCAGAAGTTGGTAAAAATCTTCAATTTCTTCATCTTTGACCTTACTGGTTGGTGAGTAAATTTGAATAACAGTCGTACTAACTGGTCTTCCTTGTAGGCATATGGATATTATCGTATCACTGACAGCCTGGTACTTCAGGATAGATCTTGAAATGTTCTTTGTGACGATGAACGTGATGCCATTCCTATTCAATTTGTCATTCCAGGCATAGTAGACCATATGATTGTCGGATTCAAAATGGCCCATCCTGGTCCGTTTCTCTCACTAATGCCTAGGATATCAATGTTTATGCATTCCATTTCATTTTTGGACTTTTCTAATTGTTCTAGATTGATACATTCCATGTTCCCATTATCAATTAATCTTTGCAGCTGTTTCTTCTCATTTTGAATCGTGCCACATCAGCAAATGAACATTGCGAAAGCTTGACTCCATCCACATCAAGCTCAACTCTACTTTGAGTAGGCAGCTCTTCCCCAGTACTTTTTTTGACTGCCTTCCAACCGGAGGGGCTCATTTTCAGGCACTATATCAGACAATTTTCTGCTGCTATTCATAAGGTTTTCACTAGCTAATTTTTTTCAGAAGTAGACTGCCAGGTCCTTCTTCCTAGTCTGTCTTAATCTGGAAACTCAGCTGAATCCTCTCCTCCATGGTTGACCCTGCTGATATTTGAATCCTGGTGGCATAGTGTGATGGTTAAGATTGTGTGTCAACTTGCTGGACCATGATTCTCAGTGTTTTGGTAGTTTTGTAATGATATCATCATTTCCCTGTAGAGATTTGATATGTGATCATGGGGGTCTGCTGTGAGCAGCCAATCAGTTGAGAGGGAGTTTCTTTGGACATGTGGCCTGAATAGAATGTAAGTGGATATTCTGGCAAGGCTTGGGGGCTTTTGCTTCTTCTGGATCCTGCAGCTGGCTTCTGTTCATCTGACTTCTAGTTCTTGGGACTTGAGCTAACATCTTACCTAAGGTCTTGCCTGCCAATCTTAGGATTTTTCTATCTTCACAACATTTGAGCAAGAGCCCTGCTCTTCTACCTACACATCTTGGGTTCATCACCCCTGCAGCTAAGTGAATCAGGGGAGGCCTCTATCCTGACCCATGGACTTGGGACATTCCAGCCTCTACAACCACCTGAGCAAATTCCTTGATATAAATCTCTCTCTCTCTCTCTCTCTCTCTCTCTCTATATATATATATATATATATATGTATATGTATAAACTTTACTCCTTTTGCTTCTCTAGAGAACCCAGCCTAAGACATTTGGTACTGGGAGTGGGGTGCTGCTCTAACAGATACCTAAAATGTAGAAGCAGTTTTGAAACTGTGAATGGATAGAGCCTGGAAGAGTTTTAAAGTGCTTAACAGTATAAGCCTAGATTACCTTGAAGAAACTCTTGGCAGAATTATGGACAGAAAAGACAATTCTGGTGAGGATTCAGAAGGAAGTGAGGAAAACTGTTAACACCAGATACAGTGCAAATGGCAGAGACGCCACAGCAGCAGAACCAGGAGACTTGTTTGAGACAGTACTGAAGCTGACCCATGAAGCAAGAGAGCTCAGTGCTTTTCCACAGGAGGCTTCCTGGTGGAGTAGAGTGCCTCTAGGCACTTACTGGTGGAGCTACAGAGCCTTGGAACACTTGCCCCAGCAGGACAGATGTGGGCGGTGAGACACAAGGAGCCAAGAAGCCAAGGAATCAGGGAACAGAAGCTCAAGAGACAAGGAATACAGGAAGCAGAGCTGCCTCAGTCTCAAAAGGTAGAGCCTACCTCTGGGGTCTCAAAAGGTGGTGCCATGGCCTCTGGAGATTCTAACAGCAGAGTTGCCACTCAGATGGACTAGCTGAATGGGCCCGCCCAAATCTGAGGGAGCATAGTGGCTGTTCCAGTAGGCCTGGAAGACAAAGCTGAATCCCAGGGATAAGGGGCTTCCACCCTTAATCCAGAGAGTGTGGCTTATACCTAGAGTCTGGAGGGTATGGCCATTATGTAAATGGTCTTAGAAAACAAGATTATTTTCAAGCCTTGACGGTTAACGTAATGTGTTCTGCTGACTTGCTTGGTGCATGTTATCCCTTCTTTCCCTCCGATTTCTTCCATTTGTAATGGAAATGTCTAGCTTGTGCCTGTTCCACCATTGTACTTTGGAAGCAGATGACTTGTATTCTATATTTCCCAGATGAGGAAGAATTTTTGGATTTTGGACTTGTAGTTGATTTAAGAGTTTTGCTATGATATGATGGGGTGAATGTGTTTTACAGGTGGCAAGGACATGAATTTTGGGGGGCAAAGGGTGGAGTGTCATGGATTGAATTGTGTCCCCCCAAAATTTGTGTATCAATTTGGCTAGGCCATGATTCTCAGTATTGTGTGATTGTCCACCATTTTGTTATCTGATGTGATTTTCCTGTGTGTTGTAAATCCTATCTCTATGATGTTGTTGAGATGGGATTAGTGGCAGTTACGTTAATGAGGCACAACTCAATCTATAAGATTTGATTGTGTCTTGAGCCAATCTCTTCTGAGATATAAAAGAGAGAAGCGAGCAGAGAGACATGGGGACCTCATACCACCAAGAAACAAGAGCCAGGAGAATAGTGCATCCTTTGTACCTAGGGTCACTGTGCTGAGAAGTTCCTCGTCGGGAAAGATTGATGACAAGGACCTTCCCCCAGAGCCGACGGAGAGAAAAAGCCTTCCACTGGAGCAGGCACCCTGAATTCGGACTTGTAACTTACTAGATTGTGAGAAAATAAATTTCTGTTTGTTAAAGCCATGGACTTGTGGTATTTCTGCTATAGCAGCCCTAGATAACCAAGACACATAGCTTCCATCACAACAACACACAAGCCCCCACAGTAGGACAAACTGACAGAGGCATGGGGGAATGTGTGTATATATATATATACACATACACATATATAAACATATATACGTACATACATATACATGCATTTATATACATATACATATATATAGAACCCCGGTGGCACAGTGGTTAAGAGCTTGGCTGCTAACCAAGAAGTTGGTAGTTTGAATCCACCAGTCACTCCTTGGAAACTCTATGGGGCAGTTCTACTGTCCTATAGTGTCACTATGAGTCTGAATCAACTCGACAGCAACGTGTATATGAGTATATATATACACTAAGTAAACACTTAGTAGGGGAACTACCAGATTGTTAATTTCAAAAATGATAGTACCGACTTATACTCCTATAAGCAGGGTATAAGTATTTTAGTTGTTCCACATTTTCAGGGACACTGTATTTTTCAGTCTTCTTATATTTTGCCAATCTAATAAGCATAAAATTTAGTTTTATTGTCATGCCTAATGTGGTTTTTCTTGATTATTAACAATTTGATGATTATTGTTCATATATTTTTTTGCTTGAATTTGCTCTTGTGTGAATTTTCTGTTCTATTTGTAGCCTACTTTTTTATTAGTTTAGTGATCTAATTCTTATGAATTTAGTATTCCTGTTTATGGCTGCTTTCTCAGGAATTTAGGGAATTATGGTGTTTTTAGATGACTAAGTGTCCTAAATGCCTGAGGATTACAAGCCTTGGAAACCTTATACAGCAGCTCTATTCTGTCTGGGTGGCACCGTGGTTAAAGCACTCAGCTGTTAACCAAAAGGTTGGCAGTTTGAACCCACCAGCCTCTCTGCAGGAAAAAGATATGGCAGTCTTCTTATGTAAATATTACAGCCTTGGGGCTGTTCTTTTCTCTTCTTCCGGGTTGCTATGAGTCAGAATAGACTCGATGGCAGTGGGTTTGGTTTTGGGTTTGAGTTGTTGTGTTCTTAGGTCCACTGAATTGATTCCAACTCACAGTGACCCTAAGAGCAGCAAAATTAAATAATGCCTTGACGTGCACCGTCCTCATAATCCTTATACTTGAGACCATTGTTGCAGCTACTGTATCAATCCATCTCCTTAAGGATCTTCCACTTTTTTTCAGTGACCTTCTACTTTATGAAGCATGATATCCTTTTCCAAGGACTGGTCCCTCCTGATAACATGTCCAAAGTATGTGAGATGAAGTCTTGCCATCCTTGCTTCTAAAAAGCATGCTGGCTGTACTTCTTCCAAGAAAATTTGATCATTCTACTGGCAGTCCATGGTATATTCAACATTCTTCGCCAACACCATAATTCAAAGGCATCAATTCTTCTTAATTCTTCCTTAATTATTGTCCAGCTTTCACATGCATATGAGGCATACCTTGCTTGGGTCAGGTGCACTTTAGTGCTTAAAGTAACATCTTTACTTTTTAACCCTTGAAAGAGATCTTTTGCAGTAGATTTGCCCAATGCAACATGTTGTTTGATTCCTTCACTGCTGCTTCCAGGGGCATTGATTATGGATCCAAATAAAATTAAATATTTGAAAACTTCAATCTTTTCTTTGTTTATCATGATTTTGCTTATTTGCCCAGTTGTGAGGATTTTTGTTTTCTTTATGTTAAGGTGCAATCTATATTGAAGACCGCAGTCTTTGGTCTTCATCAGTAAGTGCTTCAAGTCCTCTTCACTTTCATCAAGCAAGGCTGTGTCGTCTGCATATTGCAGGTTGTTAATGAGTCTTCCTCCAGTCCTGATGCCCCTGTCTTCTTCATATAGTCCAGCATACAGTTTGAATAAGTATGGTGAAAGGATAGAATCGTGACACACAACTTTCCAGACTTTAAACCAATCAGTATCCCCCTGTTCTTTTCCAACTACTGCCTCTTGGTCTATGTACAGGTTCGTTATGAGCACAATTAAGTGTTCTGGAATTCCCATTCTTTGCAATGTTATCCATAATTTATTACGTTCCACACAACTGAATGCCTTTTCATAGTCAATGAAACATAGGTAGACATCTTGCTGGTGTCCTCTGCTTTCATCCAGAATCCATCTGACATCAGCAATGAAATCCTTCTTCCATGCTCTTTTGTCCTTTTGGTTTGGGTAGATGTCCTTAACTTTAACTGAATTTATTGATATTTTCTTTTCCAGTTACTGTGTATTGTGTTAAAAAAAAAAAAAGTTTTCTTCTAAGGTCATAGTCATATTCTCCAAAACTTATTATAAATATGTTAAAGTTTTTATTATTTTCCTTTAAAAAATCTTGATATACTTTTTATATGAAATTAAATTAGTATCTTTTTTTTCTAGGTTCATAATTGCTTGTCTCAAGACTGGTTATTGTGGAGTCCATCCTTTCTCAGTACTATATAATGTACTTTTATTGGATTTTTACTTTTTTTTCCCGTATCCATTTTAGAATAATCTGGTCAATTTCCTTGAAATATCATCTTGAAATTTTTCTGGAATTACATGGAATCTAAGGGGTAGTTTGGGAAATACTGACAACTTTAATATAATAAGTCTTCCTGTCCATGAACAAGGTATATATCTCTACTTATTTAGGAATTTTTGAATTTTTCAATAAAGTTTTTTTTCTATTAAGATATTGCACATCACTGATTAAATTATCTAATGCTTTATCATTTTACTATAGTAAATGATATCTTTTAAAAAACTTATATGTTTTCTATGATTAACATTAAAGACAAAATAAATAAATAACAATTTGTTTTTATGTTGATCATAGAAACAGACACCTAGGAACTCTCTAGCAAAATTCTGATTATCTGCCTTTAGATACTTTCACAATGTTTCTCTGACTAATTTTCTTTCATTATTTTACATTTTCATCATATTTTTATGTCAAAAAATTGTTTTTTGATAAAGATTTTTGGAATATTTAATAGAATATGTGATAGTGGGAATTCTTACTGTGTTCCTTTTTTTGTTTTTTAAAGAAAATACTTCTAATAATTCACCATGAAAACAATATTCTTTAAGGTTTTAGTACATACCCATTACCAGGTTATGCACAAGGAGAGCAGACAATTCCATTACTTGTTTGCTAAGAGTATTTTTTTAGGTATATTTGTGTGAATTTTTATTAAATGTGCTATTTTGTTATTAATATTGATTTTTTGAGGAGGCTTCTGTTTCATGAACAGATTTTCCAGAAGTTTCTTTTTATTGTTAGATTATTTCATATACTGAATTATAGTTTTGTTAACTTAAAACTTTCTATTATACCCATGTGTTTTATTTATTGTTTATTCTTATTATCTCAACATTTTCTCCTCTATCTTCTTTGGATTTATTTGGTAGATATTATTCTAGCTGTAAAGATGGAAGTATAATTTATTAATTATCAGCTATAAACATTTATAGTCTTAGTACTACATTTTCTACATACCACAATTTTGATATAAGACATTTTCTTAATTCTTTTGCTATATTTCAATTTTCACCACGATTTATTCCTTGACTCAGGGAGACCACAGGGCTTCAACTGGAACCCCTCTCTGCACTACTGTGTGAATACAGTCTCTAGGCAGATAACTGGAGAAATTAGAGGGCTCACCTCTTTTTTACTGTCACTCAGTGATCACTGTCTTTCATGACAGATGTCCAAAGTCCTGAGGATCATTGAGGTGGGAAGGTGAATACCTTTGGCTTCGTCTTTGCTAGAAATGTAAGTCATATCATAATGTTTTACTTTTATTCTCTTTTTTTTAATTGTACTTCAGGTGAAGGTTTACAGAGCAAATAGTTTCTCATGAAACAGTAGTACACATATTGTTTTATGAAATTGGTTAACAACCCCACCACATGTCAACTCTCTCCATTCCTGACCTTTTTTATTTTTATTTTTTGGTGAAAATATACATAGCCAAAGATACACCATTTAAAAAATTTCTACATGCACAGTTCAGTAACATCGACTACTCTCTTCCACTTGTGTTGCTATTCTCACTTTAGATGAAGGTTTACAGAACAAAATAGTTTCTCATTAAACAGTTAATACACATGTTGCCGTATAACAATGGTTAACAACCTCACAACACATCAACACTTTCCTTACTCAAACTTCGGTTCCCTATCACCTGCTTTCCTGTCCCCTTCTGCCTTCTAGCCCTTGTCCCAGGACTGCTGTGCCTCATTAGTCCCATTTGGTTGTATAGGGCGGTCCACACCCTGGCTGAACGGTGAACCTCTGAAGTGACTTCACCACTGAGCAAAAAGGGTGTCTGAGGGCCATACTCTCAGGGTTTCTCCAGTCTCCTTTAGGCCGGTAAATCTGGTCTTTTTTTGTGAGTTAGTATTTTGTTCTACATCCTTCTCCAGCTCTGTCCACAACCCTCTGTTGTGATCCCGGTCAGAGGTGTGAGTGGTGGTAGCCAGGCACCATCTAGCTGTACTGGACTCAGTCTGGTGGAGGCCTTTGTAGCTGTGGTCCATTAGTCCTTTGGACTAATCTTTTCCTTGTATCCTGTTCTCTTCATTCTCCCTCGCTACCAGAGGGATGAGATCAATGGAGTACCTCAGATGGTTGCTCACAGGCTTTTAAGATCCCAGACGCTACTCACCAAAGTAGAACGTAGAACATTGTCTTTATTAACTGTGTTATGCCAATTGAGCTAGATACTCCCTGAGACCATGATCGCCACAGCCCTCTGCCAGCACATCAGTCCCTCTGGGAGTTTGGATGTGTCTATGGAGCTTCCATGACCTTTCCTTGTACAAGTTGTGCTGGTTCCCCCAGTATTGTGGACTGTCTCACCCTTCACCCGAGATACCACTTATCTATTGCCTATTTAGTACCTCCCCACCCCCACCCCTCCCATCCTTGGTAACCAACAAAGATTGTCACTTTTTGTGTGTGAACTTTTTCATGGGTTTTTACAATAGAGGTCTCATACAATATTTGTCCTTTTGTGATTGACTTATTTCACTCAGCATAATGTCCTCCAGTTTCGTACATGTTATGAGATGCTTCAGAGATTCATCATTGTTTGTCGTTGCTTAGTACTCCATTGTGTGTATGTACCATAGTTTGTTTATCCATTCATCTGTTGATGGGCATCTAGGTTGTTTCCATCTCTTTGCTTTTGTGAGTAAAGCTGCCATGAACATATGTGTGCATATGTCTATTCGAGTGACGACACTTATTCCTTAGGATATTTTCCTAGGAGTAGGATTGCTGGATCTTATCGTATTTCTATTTCTAGCTTTCTAAGGAAGTCCCATATCATTTTCCAAAATGGTTGTATCATTTTGCATTCTATCAGCAGTGCATAAGAGTTCTAGTCTTCCCGCAACACCTCCAACATTTCTTATTTCCAGTGTTTTTGATTCGTGCCAGTAATACTGGGGTGAGATGGTATCTCATTGTGGTTTTAATTTGAATGTCTCTAATGGCTAGTGATCGCGAGAATTTCCTTATGTGTCTGTTGGCCGCTTGAATGTCTCCTTTGGTGAAGTGTCTGTTCATTTCCTTTGCCCATTTTTTCATAGGACTATTTGTCTTTTTGTTATAGAGGTGTTGGATTTTCTTGTAGATTGTAGAGACTAGACCTTTGTCTCACTTGTACGGTCCAAAATTTTTTTTCCAGTCTGTAGGTTCTGCTTTTGCTCTTTTGGTGAATTCTTTTGAAGAGCATAGGTGTTTGATTTTTAGAAGATCCCAGTTATCTAGCTTATCTACTGGGGTTTGTGTGTTGATGGTTATGGTTTGTATCCTGTTAATGCTGTGAATTAGGGCCTGTAGCATTGGTCGTATTTTGTCTTCAATGAACTTTATAATGTTTGGCTTCATATTTAGGTCCTTGATCCATTTTGAATTAGTTTTTGTATATGGTGTGAGGTGTGGGTCCTGTTTCATTTTTTTGCAGATGGCTATCCAGTTTTGCCAGCACCATTTGTTAAAAAGACCGTCTTTTCCCCCTTTGATGGTCTTTGGGCCCTTGTCGAAGATCAGGTGACCATAGGTGGATGGATTTATATCTGGGTTCTCAATTCTGTTCCATTGGTCAACGTGTCTGTCTTTGTACCAGCACCAGGCCGTTTTGACTACTGTAGCTGTATAGTAGTTTCTGAGGTCAAGTACTGTGAGTCCTCCTACTATATTCTTCTTCAGTAGTGCTTTACTTATCTGGGGCTTCTTCCCTTTTCATATAAAGTTAATGATTAGTTTTTCCATTTCTTTAAAGAATGATGTTGGTATTTGGATTGATATAGCATTGTATTTGTAAATTTCTTTGGGTAGAATTGTCATTTTCACAATGTTGATTCTACCCGTCCATGAGCATGGTATGTTTTTCCATTTATGTGGATCCCTTTGGGTTTCTTGCAGTAGTGTTTTGTAGTTTTCTTTGTATAGGTCTTTTACATCCCTGGTTAGATTTATTACTAAGCATTTTATTTTTTAGGGGCTATTATAAATGGTATTATTTTTCTGATATGCTTTTCATCGTTCTCTTTATTGGTGTATAGGAATCCAACAGATTTTTGTATGTTTATCTTGTATCCTGCTACTCTGCTGAATCTTTCTATTAGTTCCAGTAGATTTCTCTTGGAGTCTTTAGGGTTTTCTGTGTATAGTATCATATCATCCGCAAACAGGGACAGTTTAACTTCTTCCTTACCAGTTTGGATGCCCATTATTTCTTTTTCTTGCCTTATTGCTCTAGCTAGAACTTCCAGCACCATGATAAATAAGAGTGGTGATAAAGGGCATCCTTGTCTTGTTCCTGTTCTCAAGGGGAATGATTTCAGCCTCTCTCCATTAAGAATGATGTTGGCCATTGGTTTTGCATAGATGCCCTTTATTATGCTGAGAAATTTCCCTTCTATACCTATTTTCTTGAGAGTTTTTATCAGGAATGGGTGTTGGACATTGTTAAATGCCTTTTTGGCATCAATTGAGATGATTGTGTGATTCTTTTCTTTGCTTTTATTTATGTGGTGGATTACTTTGATTGATTTTCTAATGTTGAACCATCCTTGCATACCTGGTATAAATCCTACTTGGTCGTGGTGTATTATTTTTTTGATATGATGCTGAATTCTATTGGCTGGAATTTTGTTGAGAAATTTTCAACTGTATTCATGAGAGATATTGTTCTGTTATTTTCTTTTTTTGTGGCTTCTTTGCCTTGTTTGGGTATAAGCATTATGCTGGCTTCATATAATGAATTTTGAAGTGTTGCTTCCTTTTCTATGCTCTGAAATAGCTTGAGTAGTACTGGTAGAAGCTCTTCTGTGAAGGTTTTGTAGAATTCTCCAGAGAAGCTGTCTGGGCCAGGGCTTTTTTTGGTTGGGATTTTTTTACCTTTTCAGTCCCTTCTCTTGTTATGGGTTGGTTAAGATTATCAACAATATTTTGTGATAGTTTGGGTAGGTAGTGTGTTTCTAGAAATTTATCCATTTTCTCTAGGATTTCAAATTTGTTGGAGTATAGTTTTCTTTCATATTATGTTGTGATCCTTTTTATTTCAGTTGGGTCTGTTGTAATGTCCCCCTTTTCATTTCTTATTTGGGTTCTTTGAGTCCTCTCCAGTTTTTCTTTTGTCAGTCTGGCCAGTTGTATGTCGATTTTGTTGATTCTTTCAAAGAACCAACTTTTGGTTTTGTTGATTCTTTCTACTGTTTTTCTGTTCTCTATTTCATTTATTTCTGCTCTGATCTTCATTATTTCCTTTTTCTGGTGGCTGTGGGATTTTTGCTGTGTTCTTTCTATTTGTTTGAGTTGTGTAGTTAAGGTTTTGATATTGTACTTTTCTTCTTTTTTGATGTGTGCATCTGTTGCTATTAATTGTCCTCTGAGGACTGCCTTTGCTGCATCCCAAAGGTTTTGGTATGATGTGTTTTCATTCTCATTTGATTCTAGGAATTTTTTGATTCCATCTCTGATTTCTTCTATTACCCAGTGATGTGTAAGCAGGGTATTATTCAGTTTCCATGTAATTGATTTTTTTTCTTGCTCTTCCTATTGTTAATTTTTACCTTGATGGCATAGTGGTCAGAGAAGATACTTTGAATTATCTCAACGTTTTCGATCTTGTTGAGGATTGTTCTGTGGCCTAAGATGTGGTCTATTCTGGAGAATGTTCCATGTGCATTGGAAAAGAATGTGTACTTTGCAGCAGTTGGATGGAGAGTTCTATATATGTCTATGAGGTCAAGTTGGCTGATTGTGCCCTTTAGGTCTTCTGTATCTGCTGAGTTTCTTCTTAGTTGTTCTGTCCTTTACTGAGAGTGGTGTGTTGAAGTCTCCTACAATTATTGTGGAGCTCTCAATTTCTCTTTTCAGTGTTGTTAGAGTTTGTTATATGTATTTTGGAGCCCTGTCATTAAGCGCGTAGATGTTTATTATGGTTATGTCTTTATGATGGATCACCCCCTTAATCATTATATTGTGTCCTTTTTCTTTTATGGTGGATTTTGTTTTAAAGTCTATTTTATCTGAGATTAGTATTGACACTCCTGCTTTTTTTGGTAGTTGTTAGCTTGATATATTTTTTTCCAACCTTTGAATTTTAATAAATTCACATCTTTGTTTCTAACGTGTGTCTCTTGTAGACAGCATATTGATGGATCCTGTTTTCTTATCCATTCTTTCACTCTCCGACTTTTTATGGGTGCATTGAGTCCATTTACATTCAGTGTAATTATTGATAGATGTGAGTTTGTTGCTGTTATTTTGTGGTGCTTTTTTTTTTTTGTGGTGCTGATGTTTTCTTTGTTCTTCTTATTCTCCTGTGCTGAGTTACTTTTGTTTGTGGATTTTTTTTTTCCACTTCTTTTGTTTTTGGTGGGACTTTATGTTTTTCTTCTTTATTTTTATGAGTATGTTTGTTAATTTTATTTGTGGTTAACATGAAATTTTCCCCTTATCTTTCTAAGTTTGAAGCAGTCTATTATTACTTGGTATCGCCTTGCCTTCCTCTCCATTAGAAGATTCTATACCTACACCATTTATTCCCCCTTTTATTGTTCTGATGTTGTTGTTGTTTACTGATTAACTGCTCTGATTCCCTGTTGTATTTCTTTTGGTTTTGGATAGTCCTTGAGAGTTCATTTGCTAGATTGGTATCTGGCTCGTACAATCTTGTGTCCTAGATTCTGCCTGTGAGCTGAAGTTGTTTGCTCTCAGATCGAAGAACACCCTTTAATAATTCTTGTAAGTTTCCTTTGGTTTTTACATATTCCCTTAATTTCTGTTTATCTGGAAATGTCTTAATTTCACCAACATATTTCAATGAGAGTTTTGCAAGATATATTATTTTTGGCTGGCAATTTTTTCCTTTCAAGGTTTTATATGTGTCATCCCATTGCCTTCTTGCCTGCATGGCTTCTGCCAAATAATCTGAGCTTAGTCTTATTGTTTCTCCTCTATATATGTCTTCTTGTTTTCCATGAGCTGCTCTCAGGTTTCTTTGTTTCTTTTTGGTATTAGTGAGTGTGATTATGATATGCCTTCATAATTTTCTTTTGGGGTCTCTCCTATATGGTGTTCGTTGAGCTTCTTGGATGGCCAGCTGTTCATCTTTCATGATATTGGGGAAGTTTTCTGTCAGCAGTTCTTCAATGAACCTCTCTGTGTTTTCTGTTTTATCCCCCTGTTCTGGAACTCCAATTGCTTGCAAATTTTTGCTTTTGATTGTATCCCACATAACTCTCGGGGGTCTCTTCATTTTTCTTTGTTCTTTTTTTCTGAGTTTTCCTCAAACAGAGTTGTATCCACGTGTTTGTCTTCAATTCCACTGGTCCTGTCTTCCACTGTTTCAAATCTGCTCCTCAGCCCTTCTATGACACCGTCCATTTCTGAAATATTATTTTTTATCTTTTGCCTTTCTAATTGTTGTTTTTTTATAATTTCTAGTACTGAATTTATTTTGGCATTTTGTACCTGCATTATTTTCCAGAATTATTCCAATTTTATGTCTGTATTTTCCATGAGTTTGTCTGCCTTTTCCATGAATTTGTCTCTGTTTTCCACATTTTTGTCTGCTTTTTGCTTCAACTCTTGGATAATTCTGAGTATTAGAGATTTGAATTCCCTATCAGGTAGTTCTAGTGACTTTTCTTCCACTGGAAAGTCCTCTGGTGTTTTATTTTGAATGCCTACCTGAACCATCCTGTCCTGTTTTTGTAAATGTTTTGATATTGTCTGTAGTCTTTGGGGGTATTCCATAGTTACTTGTCTCACTTATTGAGTGTAAATTTGTTTGTTTCATCTTTTTTTTTTTTTTTTTAATTTGGCTGTGTCTGAGCAAGCAGGCTCTGAGTTCTTTTTGTTTTCTCATCTATGGGTATGATACTTTTTGCATCCTTCTCCAATTGTCAGGGTCAGTCGCTCAGATATGGTACAGCAGGGCAGGTCTAGCTGAAGAGTAGTTACTGGGATGGGTTGTTTGTGGTAGTTACTACAGCCACCAGTGCGGTTAGGTAATCAGTGCAGGGCAGGTTCCAGGCCATGCCTGTGCTGCTTTGTGGTGTGATGTTAAGCGCACAGTGCTGGTAGTCAACACGGAGGGGGGAGACATTTATGTGTGGAGCTAGGATGCATATGGGAGAGTGGAGAGAGGAACAGGATCCAAAAACATATAAACAAACAAAAAAAGAGTGCTAGGGGAGCTTTCCATTGGAGTTGAGAGATGAGAGACTTTGAAATGGAGAAAAACAAAAAGGGGAAGAAGAGGAAAAAAAGAAAAGAATGAATAAATAAAAATCAGAAAGGAAAAAGAACAGCAAAGCTTCCAAGGACCCCACCCGTGTGGTATGAGGTCTGGGAAAGTTGTTCTCAGGTGTTGCAGTATAGCCTGGCTAGAAGGTATAGATGTATTCAGTGCCATGTATTCAGGGATCAGAAAGAGAAGGAAGGTATAGAGAGATGAGAAGCTGAGCAATGAAGAAAGACAAAAAGGGAAAAAGAGGGAAAAGAAAGCAAAACAAATTTAAAAAAAAAAAGAATAAGAAAAGCCATTCCAAAAAACAGGAAACAAAACAAACAAAAAAAATACCCCACGAAGAAAGAAATCCCCTCAGGGATCCCTCTGCACATTTGTGCAAGCCGAGGGTATAGTTTCCAAGCTGTGCAGCACCGCCTTTTCAGAACAGGCTCCCAACTCAGGAAAAGGAAAAGAAAACCAAGAAACGATTCAAAATAAACAAACAAAAGCCCTGGGATCCCACCAGAGTGGCCGCCAAGACCAGGAAACAGTTCCACACTCAAACGGAGCTCCGCAGCCCCTCAGGAAGAAGCAAAGATGGCGCACGGATCCAGGTATTTGAGCAAAAGGAGGGGGAGGTGGTGAGAGGTAAGGAAGGAATCAAAAGAAGCAGAAAAAAGCAACACCAGCATCCAACAAATGACACTCAGAGAGTCGGCCAGTGCTGACCGTTAGAATCCAAGCAGCAGCTGCTTCCCGGACAAGAGACTGTGGCCGTGGGAAGCAGAGGATGCTGAGTGGGGGTGAAGAAGGTTGGTGAATGGGAAAGGGTATATTACAAATTACCGGTTGTTCTGTCTCCCGCTGGAAGCTCCGTGAAGCTGCTTTCTCGTACCCCCTATTTGCTGGTCTCTGATAGTGGATACACATAGGGTTAGCTGATAGGGGACCGCTTCATGAAACTCTCTTTGCTCTGCTTTCTCTGTCAGTTTTCTCACTCCATTTGGTGCTTGGCTGAGTTATCTCTTCATTTGATGTTTTAGGGTTTCAGAATTGCTGTTTGTTTTCTCTGTTTAGCTTAGTATTTCAGATCTTTGCTGTGGAGGGACAGCATGGTTCTTCTGCCTAGAGTGCCATTTTGCTGGAAGTCCAACATTTTATTTTTTAAAACCTATCAGAATGCTGAGGATGCATAAAAACCTACAGGAATTCAAACAATAGACAATCTTCTAGTGAGACAAAAGGCCCAAAGTTGTTTTTCAACGTGGATGAGCAGTGAGAGAAGATGGGAGTTGTTATAGACGGGGATTTAAAAAAATAAAATTTGCAAGAATGTTTCAAGGCTAAGTGCAGGCTGATACATTGGTTTTTGAAATCTTAAGATCACCATTTGCCAATTCCCACCCCCCGCCACCAATCTCACAGTTTTGTGACATTCAATTTTAGAAAATTTAATATCCTACTATATATTCTCTATAAAAGAAATATTTTACATATAAAGACATAGAAATGCTGAAATTAAAAGTGTGGAAAAAGATATACCATGCAAACAGCAAGCATAAGAAACAAGAAAACTGCAGGGAATATATTAATATCACATAAACTAGATTTTAAGACAAAAAAAAATTTCTAGAGGTAAAGCAGTAATTTTATTTGAATAATATTGTCAAATCACAAGGAAGAAATAAGTGTGTCTGGGCTAATAAAGGAGCTTCAAGATACCTGCAGCAAAAACTGACAGAAGTTAAAGGAAAAATAAACAAACCGACATTAATCGTTTGAGATATTATCAACTGTGATAAGTAGAATTCTAAAAATTTCCCCCCAAGACCACTGTTCTCTGATTAATCAAACTAAGCACTGATAAGGAGATTTTTCAGATAGAATTAAAGTTATCAATCAGCTGACCTTAAAATAGGGAGATTATTCTAGATTATCTGAGTGTCTCCAGTGTAATCATATGATACCTTAGAAGCAGAAGAGAAAGATAGAAGCAGAAGACAAAATAATCAGTCAGCGAGGTGCATCAGAAAAGGAATGCAGAGGCGAGATGAAGCAGAAGGAGAGGTCAGAGGAATTTAAAACATGAGAAGGACTTGAACCTTCACTGATGGCTCTGGAAATGGAGGAAGGGAACCAAAGACCAAGGAATCCTGGTGTCTGAGAATGATTCCCTTCAGACAGCCAGCACCCCAGTCCTAAAACAGCATGGAATGAATTCTTCCAACTACCTGAATGATTCTTTCTTAGAGCTTGCAGAAAGGATCACAGCGCTGCAGAAATCTTGATTTTGGCCTTGTAAAACACAAAGCAGAGAGCCTGTTGATCTATGCTATGCCTGGGCTGGTGACACACAGAATGGTAGATAATAAATGGGTGTTGTTTTAAGCCAATAAATTTGTGATAACTTTTCAGGACAGCAATAAACAAAAAAAACTAATACAATGTTCTTCTTTATCAAATGATAGAGCAACTAGAGAACAGAATCAACAAAAGCATAGAATACCTGAAAAAACAAAAAGAGCCTTGACCTAACTGATATGTATAGGCACATCCAAAACCTGCAGTGCTCGTGTTCCTTTCAAATGCACCTGGGATGTTTATCAGGATGGACCATATTATAACCCATAAAAAAAACAAGTAAATTTAAAAAGATCAAAATCATGTAAAGTGTGCTCTCTGAATACAGTATATGCTTGAATTAGAAATAGATAACAATAAGACAACTAGGAAGACCCCAATTTTTGAAAACTAGAACATACTTCAAGGTAATCCAGGGTGAAAAGGATTTCACAAGGAAAATTGGAATACATTTTGTATGGCAATAAAAATAGAAAAAAAATCAAAATTAGCAAGATACATCTAAATCTATGATTAGAAGCAAATTTTCAGTGTTAAATATGTACATTTGGAAATAAATATTTACAAGCAGTTATCTAATAATACATATTCCCACATCAAGAAATAAGGAAAAAGAGCAAACTAAACACCAAGTAAGTTGAAAGAAGGAAAAAATAGAGTGGTAATATATACAATACAACCTGGAATAAAACAGAGAAAATCAATAACTCAGAAGATGAGTCTTTGGAAAGATCAGTAAAATTAATTAGCATCTAACTAGATGGATTAAGGAGCCTTGGTTGCATAATGGTTAACCATTTATCTGTTAACCGATAGGCTGGCCATTGGAACCCATTCAGCCACTCTGAGGGATAAAGACCTGACATACTACTTCCATAAAGATTACAGCCTAGAAAACCCTACAATGCAGTTCTACTCTGTCATATGGTGTTGCTATTAGTAGAAATTGATTCAATGGCACCTAACAACAACAACAAGCTAGACTGATTAGAAAATAATAGCTAAGATACAGATTACCAATATTAGTAATGAAAGAGGGAATATTGTGACAAATATTACCAAATAGATACTGAAGGATAGTCTCATAACAGATTCTACATGAAAGATACATGGGAATATTATTAATACTTTCACTGATTAATCTGATAACCTAGATGAAACAAATTATTGACAGTCATGTATAATCAAAACCAATTCAGAAAGAGATATAGAATATAATGTCTGAGTAGGCCATATCATTTAAAGAAATTAAATTTTTAACTAAAATTCCCTTAAAACAAAACAAAACGACAACAACAACAAAACAAACAACAAACCTCCAAGTCTACATGGTTCTGTTAGTGAATTCAATCAAACATTTAAGGACTAAACACTGAGTCTCAAAAACTATTTAGAAAGTAGACATGAAGAGAACATTTCCTAATTTATTTTGTTAGGCCAGTATTATTCTGGTACCAAAATAAAAGGCATTAAAAAAACACAGAGACTTCTGGGCAACGTGTAACTATGGACAGAAGCACCAGGCCATCTCTCCACAGCACAGATCTGAAAAACTAAGTCAAACAGAGTCACATATCAATCCTGAAACCTTAAGCATCAAATGAAGAGATAAAGAACTCAACCAACCACCAACTGGAATAAGAAACTGACCGAGAACAGAGAGTGAGGAGAGATATATGCAGAGGTCCCCTACCAGCTACTGCAGCATGGATCTGCAATCTCGGACTCCTATCGGAGATCAACGAACAGGAGTTATGAGAAAGCAGCTTCATGGAGCTGCCAGCAGGAGACAGAACAACCGGCAACCAGTGATATACACTTTCCCACCTCCCACATTTCTTCATCCCTACTCAGCCTCCTCTGCTTCCTGTGGCCACAGTCTCTTGGCCAGGAAGCACCAGATTCACCCTGGGGTCACTTGGATTCCACCTACCTCCAAAGGTCTGCTCCCTGAATGCCATTTGTTGGCTCCTGGTGTTGCTATTTTCCGCTTCTTTAAATTTCTTCCGTATGTCTCACCACCTCCCCCTTGTTTCTTTCAAATACCTGGCTCCATGTGTCATCTTTCCTTCTTCCTGAAAGGCAGCAAAACATGGCTTAATTGTGAAACTGCTTCCCTGCCCATGTGGCCACACCGGTGGGATGCTCGGGGGTTGTTTTTGTTTGTTTGCTCTGGTTTGATTTGTTTGTTTTCTTTTTTTTTTTCTCGGCTTTGGAGCCCATTCTAACTGGGCAGTACCACGTGGCCTGGGAGCTACTCCCTTACTCTGTGCAGAAGCACAGTGAATTCCCTGGGGGCATTTCTTTTTTCTAGTTTTTTGTTTGTTTTAGGGTTTTTTTTGTTTGTTTCTTTGTTTTCTTCTCTCTCTTTTTCCCTTTTTGTCTTTCTTCATATCCAGTGTCTCATCTCTCTATACTTACCTTCTCTTCCTGTTTCCTGAATACCTGGCATTGTGTGACACCTCTATCCCTTCTACCCATGCTGTACTTCATGGCCTGGGAGCAACTTCCCCTATCCTAGCAGCCACACTGGTGGGGTCCCTGGGGGCTTTCCTTCTTTTTTTCCTCTAGTTTTTAATTATTCATTTTTTCTTTTACCTTTTTATTTTTTTCCTCTTTGTTTTTCTCCATTTCTCAGTCTCTCATAACGTCACACCAATAGTGAGCTCCCTTAGCACAATTTTTATTTGTTTGTTTGTGTGTATTTTTGGCTCCTGTTCCTCTTTCCTCTCTCTACTATTTCCCATACCAATCTTAGATACACACATCACAGTCTCCCCCCTCCTTCCTGCCTACCTGCACTGTGCACTGAGCATCACACTCCCAAGCAGCACAGGCACAGGCACAGCCTATGTGAACCTGCCATCCAGTGATTCCTGGTCTGCCCTGTCAGCCCTAGTGCGTACCACAAACAAATCATCCCAACGACTCCCCTTCAGCTGCACCTGCACTGCTGTACCACTGGGGAAGAAGGTGGAAAGTATTGTGCCCACATGTGAACAAACAGCAAAGAATGCACAGCCTGCCTCCCCAGACATAAGCAAATTTAAAAAAAGCAGGAAGAAACAAATCTACATTCAATAAACGAGGAAAATAACTACTGAATACCCTGAAGATAGCAGACAGTATCAAAACATGTGCAAAAACA
Organism: Dugong dugon; assembly: GCA_030035585.1. Lineage (NCBI taxonomy): Eukaryota > Metazoa > Chordata > Mammalia > Sirenia > Dugongidae > Dugong > Dugong dugon. The sequence continues at coordinate 45,996,164 of CM057480.1, read as the reverse complement.
AGACAGGATGGTTCCAGTACGTGTCCAAAATAAAAAGTTGGATGAATTTCCAGTGGAATAAAAGGCACTAGAACTACCTGATATAGAATTCAAATCTCTAATATTCAGAATTATCCAAGAGTCGAAGCAAAAAGCCAACAAAATGAGGAAAAAAAGATAAATTCATGGAAAAGGCAGACAAATTTGTGGAAAATACAGACAAAAAATGGAAGAATTCAAGAAAATAATACAGGAACAAAATGCTAAAATAAATTTACAACTAGAAAAAAAAAAAAAAAACAACAATTACAAATCCAAAAGATAAACAACAAGATTTCAGAAATGGACAGTGTCATAGAAGGGCTGAGGAGCAGACTTGAAATGATGGAAGACAGGATCAGCAAAATTGAAAGCAAACACTTGGATACAACTCTGAGTAAAAATCAGAAAAAAGAACAAAGAAAAATGAAGAAACCCTGAGAATTATGTGGGATACAATAAAAATCAAAACTCAGCAAGTGATTAGAGTTCCAGAATGGGGGAGAAAACAAAAGAAAAAAAAAAAGGGATTATTGAAGAATTGCTTACAGAAAACTTCTTCAATATCATGAAAGATGAAAACTGACCGTCCAAGAAGCTCAACAAACCCCATATAGGATAGATATCCCCCCCAAAAAAATCACCAAGGCATATCATAATCACACTTGCTAAAACCAAAGACAAACAAAGAATCCTGAGAGCAGCTCGAGAGAAATAAAAAGTTACATACAAAAGAGAAACAATAAGACAGCTTAGATTATTTGGCAGAAACCATGTAGGCAAGAAGGCAATGGGATAACATACATAAAAACTGGAAAGAAAAAAATTGCCAGCCAAGAATAATATATCTTGCAAAACAATCATTCAAATATGATGGTGAAATTAGGTCATTTCCAGATAAACAGAAATTAAGGAAGTATGTAAAAACCAAACCAAACTTACAAGAATTATTAAAGGCAGTCCTTTAATCTGAGAACAAACATCAGACCACAGGCTGAATCTAGGACAGAGGATTGTACTAGCCAGATACCAATCTAGGAAATGAACTCTTAAGGACTATTCAAAACCAAAAGAATTACAACAGGGAATCAGAGAGGTTTATCTATAAATGACAAGAGCATCAGAACAATAAAAGAGGGAATAAATTGTGTAAGTATAGAACCTTCTAATGCAGAAGAAGGCAAGGTGATACCAAGTAATAATAGACAGGTTGAAACCTAGGAAGATGAAAGAAACTTTCAAAATAACCACAAAGAAAGTTAACAAACCTACTCATCAGGAAAAGAAAAGCATAAAGTCTCAATAAAAATAAAACATACACAAACAAAAGAAATGAAAAAATATATACAAACAAAAGGATTCAGCACAGGCGAAGAAGAGGAACAAAGAAAACATCAGGACCACACCAAAAAAAAAAGTACAAAATGACAGCAAAAAACTCACATCTATAAATAATTACACTGAATGTAAATGGCTTAAATGCACCCATAAAGAGATGGACAGTGACAGAATGGAGTAAAACACAGGATCCATCAATATGCTGTCTACAGGAGACCCACCTTAGAAACAAAGATGTAAATTTATTAAAAATCAAAAGATGGAACAAAATGTATCAAGCAAACAGCTACCAAAAAAAATCAGGAGTGGCAATACTAATCTCAGATAAAATGAACTTTGAAACAGAATCCACTGTAAAAGACAAAGGACACCATATAATGATTAAGGGGACAATCCATCATGAAGATATAACCATAATAAACATCTATGCACTCAATGAGAGCACTCCAAAACACATAAAACAAATTCTAACTCCAATGAAAAGAGAAATTGACAGTTCCACAATAATAGTAGGAGAATTCAACACACTACACTCAGTAAAGGACAGAACATCTAGAAAGAAACTGAACAAAGACACAGAAGACCTACAGGGCACAATCAGCCAACTTGACCTCATAGACATATGTAGCATACTCCACCCTACAGCTGCAAAGTACACATTCCTTTCCAGTGCACATGGAACTTTCTCCAGAATAGACCACATCTTAGGCCACAGAGCAAACTTCAAAAGATCCAAAACGCTGAGATAATACAAAGTGTCTTCTCTGACCAAAATATCATCAAGGTAGACATTAACAACAGGAAGAGCAAGAAAAAAAAGATCAATTACATGAAACTAAATAACATGCTGTTTACACATCACTGGGTAACAGAAGAAATCAGAGATGGAATAAAAAAAATTCTTATAATCAAAGAAGAATGAAAACACATCATACCAAAACCTTTGAGAAACAGAAAAGGCAGTCCTCAGAGGACAATTTATAGCAATAGATGCACACATCCACAAAGGAGACAGGGACAAAATCAAAACATTAACTACAGAAATCAAACAAATAGGAAGAGAACAGCAAAAAAAGCCCACAGCCACTGGAAGAAAAAAAGTAATAAAGATCAGAGCAGAAATAGAGAAACAATAGAAAGATTCTACAAAACCAAAAGTTGGTTCTTTGAAAGGATCAATAAAATTGACAAACCACTGGCCAGACTGACAAAAGAAAAAGAGGAGAGTAATGCAAATAACTCAAATAAGGAATGAAACGGGGAATATTACAACAGACCAAACTGAAATAAAAAGAAGTATAACAGTATTATGAAAAACTATACTCCAATAAATTTAAAAACCTAGAGGAAGTGGATAAATTTCTAGAAACACACTACCTATGCAAACTATCATAAAATGAAGTTGAAAATCTGAACAGACCCATAACAAGAGAAGAGATTGGAAAGGTAATCAGAAAACTCCCAATAAAAAAAAAGCCCTGACCCAGATGGCTTCACTGGAGAATTCTACCAAACATTCAGAGAAGAGCTTACACTAGTACTGCTCAAACTATTTCAGAACATAGAAAAGGAAGGGATACGTCTGAATTCATTTTATAAAGCCAGCATAACCCTGATAGCAAAACCAGGGAAAGACACCACAAAAAAAGAAAATTACAGACCAATATATCTCATGAATATAGATGCAAAAATTCTCAACAAAATTCTAGCCAACAGAATTCAGTATCATATGGAAAAAATAATACACCACAACAAGGTAGGATTCATACCAGGTATGCAAGGGTGGTTCAACATTAGAACATCAATCAACGTAATCCACCCCATAAATAAAAGGAAAGAAAAGAATCACATGATCATCTCTATCGATACAGAAAAAGCATTCAACAAATTCCAGCACCCATTCTTGATAAAATCCCTCAATAAAATAGGTGTAGAAGGGAAATTTCTCAACATAATCAAGTACATCTATGCAAAACCAACGGCCAACATCATTCTTAATTGAGAGAGATTAAAAACATTTGCCTTGAGAACAAGAAGCAGACAAGGATGCCTTTTATCTCCACTCCTATTTAACAGTGTGCTGGAAGTTCTAGCTAGAGCAACAAGGCAAGAAAAAGAAAAAAAGGGCATCCAAAACGGTAATGAAGAAGTTAAACTTTCCTGTTTGTGGGTGATATGATACTATACATATAAAACCCTAAAGGCTCCATAAGAAAACTCCTGGAACTAAAAGAAAGATTCAGCAGAGAAGCAGGATACAAGATAAACATACAAAAATTAGTTGGATTCCTATACACCAATAAAGACAATGATAAAAAGGAAATCAGGAAAACAATACAATTTATAATAGCCCCTAAAAAAATAAAATAGTTAGGAATAAATCTAACCAGGGATGTAAAAGACCTATACAAAGATAACTACAAAACACTACTGCAAGAAACCCAAAGGGATCTACATAAATGCAAAACATACCATGCTCATAGATAGGTAGACCCAACATAGTGAAAATGACAATTTGACCCAAAGCAATTTACAAATACAATGCAATCACGATCCAAATACCAAAAAAATTCTTTTAAGAGATGGAAAAACTAATCATTAACTTTATATGAAAAGGGAAGAAGCTTCGGATAAGTAAAGCTCTACTGAAGACAAAGAATAAAATAAGTGGACTCACACTACCTGACATGAGAACCTATTATACAGCTATGATAGTCAGAACAACCTGGTACCAGTACAAGGATAGATACATTGACCAATGGAACAGAATTGAAAACCCAGATGTAAATCCATCTACTTACAGTCACCTAATCTTCGACAAGGGCCCAAAGTCCATTAAATGGGGAAAAGACAGTCTTTTTAACAAAGTATGCTGGCAAAACTGTATGTTCATTTACAAAAAAATGAAACGGGACCCATATTTCACACCATACACAAAAACTAATTCAAAATGGATCAAAGACCTAAACATAAAGCCAAAAAGTATAAAGTACATAGAAGAAAAAATAGGATCAATGCTAGTGGCCCTAATACACAGAATTAACAGGCTACAAACCATAACCAACAATACACAAACCCCCTAAATTACTGGGATCTTCTGAAAATTAAACACTTATGCTCATCAAAAGACTTCACCAAAAGAATAAAAAGAGAACCTACAGACTGGGAAAAAAATTTTGGACATTACAAGTGAGACAAAGGTCTAATCTCTAAAATCTACAAGAAAATCCAACACCTCTACAACAAAAGGACAAATAATCTAATTAAAAAGTGGGCAAAGGAAATGAACAGGCACTTCACCAAAAAGGACATTCAAGCAGCCGACAGACATATGAGGAAATGCTTTCGATCACTAGCCTTTAGAGAAACGCAAATTAAAACCACAATGAGATGCCCGTCTCACCCTGGCATTACTGGCACCAATCAAAAACACTGGAAATAACAAATGCTGGACAGGCTACGGGGAGATTGGAACTCTTATACAGTACTGGTGGGAATGCAATATGATACAACCATTTTGGAAAATGATATGGCACTTCCTTAGAAAGCTAGAAATAGACATACCATACAATCCAGCAATCCCACTACTTGGAATATATCCTAGAGAAATGAGAGCCATCACACAAATAGAGATATGTACACCCATATTCATTGCAGCAGTGTTCACAATAGCAAAAAGATGGAAACATCCTAGATGTCCATCAACAGATGAATGGATACACAAACTATGGTACATACACACAATGGAGTATTATGCAACAATGAAGAACAATGATGAATTTGTAAAGCATCTCATAATATGGATGAAACTGGAGGACATTATGCTGAGTGAAATAAGTCAATCCCAAAAAGAAAAATATTGTATGCGACCTCTACTATAAAAACTCATGTAAAAGTTTACACATGAAAATAAATAATCTTTGTTGGTTATGAGAAATGGGGGGGGTGGCGGGGGGAAGCTAAATAGACAATAGATAAGTGGTAACTTTGGTGGAGGGTAAGACAGTAACAATACTCGGGAATCCAACACAACATGTACAAGGAAAGGTCATGGAACCTCCATGGTCACATCCAAACTCCCTGACGGAATGAATTGCTGGATGGAGGGCTGTGGGGACCATGGTCTGGGGGAACATCTAGCTCAATTGGCATAGCACAGTTTATAAAGACAATGTTCTCTATTCTACCTTGGTGAGTAGTGTCTGGGGTCTTAAAAGCTTGTGAGAAGCCATCTAAGATACTCCACTGGTCTCACCCCTTTGGGAGAAAGGGAGAATGAAGAGAACAGAATACAAGGAAAAGATTACTCCAGAGGACTAATGAACCATAGCTACCACAGCCTCCACCACAAGGAGTCCAGTACAGCTAGATGGTAACTGGCTATCGCCACTGACTGCTCTGACCAGGATCACAATAGAGCATCCTGGACAGAGCTGGAGAAGGATGTAGAACAAAATTCTAACACACAAAAAACGACCAGATTTACTGGCCTAACAGACTGGAGAATCCCCGAAAGTATGGCCTTGGACACCCTTTTAGCTCAGTGGTGAAGTCACTCCCGAAGTTCACTGTTCAGCTGGGGATTGGAAAGCCTCATAAAAAAAAAAAAAGTGACTAATGAGGCACAGAAGTCCAGGGACAAGGACTAGAAGGCTGGTGATGGGAAACCCAAGGTTGAGAATGGACAGAGTTGACATGTTGTGATGTTGTTAACCATTGTCATAGGGCAATACGTGTACTAACTCTTTAATGAGAAACTATTTGTTCTGTAAATCTTCATCTATGGTACAAAAATAAAGAAGAATTATCTATGTGAGATCAAATTGACAAGAGCAACTCAAAAGGTTTGATGGGAAGCCTAGAGGGCAGTGAGTTGAAGATAATGGTGATGGAATAATTTGGAAAAGGATAGTGAGAATAGCTACAGAACTGGAAGAATGTAATCAATGTCACTGAATTGTACAAGTAGAAATTTTTGAAGTAGTGTTACTTTATGTTTTATACTTTGACTATGTATATTTTCACAAAAGAAAAAAAATGTCCTACAAAAGTTCCTCCAAAACGTCCTCCAATGTCGAGAAGAATGTTGACATTTCGTGGGGTTGTTAACCAATGTCATAAAACAATATGTGTACTGACTGTTTAATGAGAAATTATTTGTTCTGTAAAGCTTCATCTAATGTATAACAAAAAAAAATAAAAAGGACTAATATTTTTGAGGAGCATAGACACAAAATTCCTTAACAAAATGCTAACAAATAAACCCCAGCTATTATATACGAATAAAAAAGCACCATAACCAGGTATGTGTTATCTTAGTTTTAAATGATGGTTAACAGTCAACAAACTTTCAGCACATTTAGCCTTATTTATAAACAAACGAACTAACAAATACTCATCTGATAGACACCAAAAAAGCATGTAACATAATTCAAAATCCACTTATGACAGAAGTCTCTCAGCAAACTAGGAATTAAAGAGACCTTATTCAACAGATAAACAGCATTTATAAAAAAAGAAAAAAATAAGTATTTAATTATACCTAAAGGCTGGATGCCTAAAGTCAGAAAAAAAATGCAATGATGTTTTATCTGTCCACCTGTATTCACCATTTGATAGTAGGTTTTAGCCAGTGCAGTAAGACAAGGTTAATAATTAATAAATAAACAAGGCATTCAATTTGGATCAAAACAAGTAAAGCAATTTTATTTGCAGATGACATATTGTGTGTGTAGAAAACTATGTAAAAAAATCTATTAGACCTAATATATGGATGTAGAAGGGATTCAGGATACAAGATTAGTACTAAAACTCAATTTTATTGCAATGTCCAGTAATAAAATAATATAAAATTAAATTAAAACAAATTATTAATAACACCAAAAATAATGCTTAGACTAAAGTGGTTAGGAATAAATTTAACCACGAAGGTGAAAGACTTGTGCACTGAAAATTATTAAACATTGTTGCAAGAAATTAAATAATACCTAAATAAATGGAAGAATACGATCATGATTTAAAAGACAATATGTTAAGATGTTAATACTACCCAAAGCAATCTTTAGATTCAATGCATTCCTTATCACAATTCTAACAGCCTTCTTTACAGAAATGGAAAAGCCAATCATCAAATTTATATGAAACTGCAAGGGTCCCTGAATAGTCAAAGAAATCTTGAAAAGGAAGAGCGAAGTATGAAGACTCACACCTCCTAGTTTCAAAACGTACTGTCAAGCTACAGTACTCAAACAGCCTGGTACTGGTAGTGATAGATGTATAGATCAATGAAATAGAATCAAGAGTTCAAAAATAAATCTATACATTGATGGTCAATTGATTTTTTAAAAGAGTGCCCATTTTATTCAGTGGGGAAATATTAGTCTTGTCAGTAAATAGTGCCAGCAGAACTGGATATCCACATGCAAAAGAATGAAACTGAACCCATATCTCATACCATATTACAAATTTAACTCAAAACAGTTCAAGCACACAAGTGCAAGAACTAAAAACACTAAACTCCAGAAGAAAACTTAAGTGTAATATTTTAGGACCTAGTTTTTGATAATGGATTCTTGGATATGACACCAAATACATGAGCAACAAAAGGCAAAATAGAAAAACTGGACTTTATCAAAATTTTAAAAAGTATGTGCTTCAGGGGACTTTATCTATAACCTAAAGAGAGAGACTACAAAATGAGAGAAAATATTTAGGAACCATGTATTTGAAACCTCCACGTATCTGTCAGTTTGTCATACTGTGGTGGCTTGCGTGTTGCTGTGATACTCGAAGCTTTGCCACCGGTATTTCAAGTACAACCAGGGTCGACCTTGATTTACAGGTTTCAGCAGAGCTTCCAAACTAAGACAGACTAGGAAGAAGGACCTGGCAGTCGACTTCTGAAAAATATTAGCCGGTGAAAACCTTATGAATACTAGCAGAAAGTTGTCTGATATTGTGACAGAAGATGAGCCCCTCAGGTTGGAAGACTCTCAAAAGATGACTGGGGAAGAGCTGCCTCCTCAAAGTAGAGTCGCCATAATGATGTGGATGGAGACAAGGTTTGGGGATCTTCATTTCTGATGTGGCACGACTCAAAATGAGAGGAAACAGCTGCAAACATCCATTAATAATTAGAACCTGGAATGTACAAAGTAGGAAGCTAGGAAAATTGGAAGTCATCAAAAATGAAATGGAATGCATAAAGATCAATATCCTAGGCATTAGAGAGCTGAAATGGACTGGTATTGTCCACTTTTAGATGGACATTCATATGGTCTACTATACCAGGAATGACAGATGGAAGAGGAATGGTATTTCATTCATTGTCCGAAAAGAACTTTGCTAGATCTATCCTGAAGCACGACACTGTCAGTGATAGGATAATATCCATTAGCCTATAAGGAAGACCAGTTAATGCGACTATTATTCAAATTTACACACAAACCACTAATGCCAAAGATGAGGAAATTGAAGACTTTTACCACCTTCTGCAGTCTGAAATTGGTCAAATATGCAATCAACACGCATTAATAATTAGTGATTGGACTGAGAAACTTGGAAACAAAGAAGGATTAACCTGTAACCGTTGCCATTGAGTCTATTCTGACTCATAGTGATCCTATAGGACACAGTAGAACTGCCCCATAAGGTTTCCAAGGAGCGGCTGGTGGATTTGAACTGCCGACCTTTTGGTTAGCAGCCGAGCTCTTAACCACTGAGCAACCTGGGATCCAAAGAAGGGTTGGTAGTTGGAAAATGTGCCTTTGGGGATAGAAACGATGCCAGAGATAGCATGATAGAATTTTCCAAGAATAATGACTTCTTCATTGCAAATACCTTTTTTCAACAACATAAACAGAGACTATACACGTGGACCTCACCGGTTGGAAAACAGGAGTCGAATCGACTACATCTGTGAAAGAGAGGACGGAAAAACTCAATATCATCAGTCACAAGACCAGGGGCAGATTGTTGAACAGACCATCAACTGCTCATATGCAAGTTTAAGTTGAAGCTGAAGATTATTAAAACAAGACCACAAGAGCCAAAAAATGACCTTAAGTATATCCAACCTTGTTATGGATTGAAATGTGTCTCCCCAAAATGTGTGTCAACTTGGCTAGTCCATAATTCCCACTATTGTGTGATTATCCACCATTTTGTCATCAGATGTGATTTTCCCATACGTTGTAAATATTTATGATGTTAATGAGGTGAGATTAGTGGCAGTTATGTTAACAAAGCAGAACTCAGTCTACAAGATTAGATTATGTTTTAGGTCAATCTCTTTTTAGATATAATAGAAAGAAGCGAGCAGAGAGACTTGGGGACCTCATACCATCACGAAACAAGAACCAGGAGAATAGCATGTCCTTTGGACCTGGGGTCCCTCCACTGAGAAGCTTCAAGAATAGGAGATTGACAACAAGGACCTTCCTCCAGAGCCCACATAGAAAGAAAGTCTTCCCCTGGAGCTGACGTCCTCAATTTGGACCTCAAGCCTACTAGATTGTGAGAAAATAAACTTCTGTTTGTTGAAACCATCCACTTGTGCTATTTCAGTTATGGCAGCACAAGATAACTAAAATACACTTGAATTTGGATACCATCTCAAGCATAGATTTGACACACTGAACACTAAAGGCCGAAGACTAGACAAGTTTTGGGAAGACATCAAGGACACTGTACATGAAGAAAGCAAAGGTCATTAAAAAGACAGGAAAGAAAGAAAAGAGCAAAATGGATGTCAGAGGAGACTCTTAAACCTACTCTTGAATTGATGAAATAAATGAGCTGAATCAAAGATTTCAAAGGGCAGCTCCAGAAGACAAAGTAAAGTATTATAATGACATCTGCAAGGAGCTGGAGATAGAAAACCAAAAGGGAAGAACACATTCAGCATTTCCCAAGTTCAAAGAACAAAAGAAAAAAATCAAGAATTCAGTTGCAGTTTTGAAGGATTCTATGGGGAAAATATTAAACAGAGCAGGAAGCATCAAAAGATGATGGATGTAATATACAGAATCACTGTACCAAAAAGAATAGGTCACCATTCAACCATTTCCGGAGGTAGCATATGATCAAGAACTGATGGTATTAAGGGAAGAAGTTCAAGCTGCACTTAAGGCATTGGCAAAAAACAAGGCTCTAGGAATTGATGGAATACCAACTAAGATGTTTTAACAAGGAGATGCAGTGCTGGAGGTGCTTACTCATCTATGTCAAGAAATTTGGAAGACAGCTACCTGGCCAAACTACTGGATCCATATTTGTTCCCATTCCAAATAAGAGTGATCCAACAGAATGTGGAAATTATCAAACAATATCATTAATATCACAGGCAAGTAAAATTTTGTTGAAGATCATTCAAAAGTGGCTGCAGCAGTACATCAACAGGGAATTGCCAGAAATTCTAGACGGATTCAGAAGGGGGCATGGAATGAGAGATTTCTTTGCTGATGTCAAATGGATCTTCACTGAAAGCAGAGTATATTAGAAAGATGTTTACCTCTGTTTTATTGACTATGCAAAGGCATTAGACTGTGTGGGTCATAATGAATTATGGATAACATTGAGAAGAACGGGATTCCAGAACACTTAATTGTGCTCGTACGGAACCTGTACATAAACCAGGAGGCAGTCATTCAAACAGAGAAAGGGAATATTGCATTGTTTAAAATAAAGAATGGTTTACCTCAGGGTTGTATCCTTTCAACATACTTATTCAAACTGTATGCTGAGCAATTATTCCAAGAAGCTGGACTATATGAAGAAGAATGTGGCATCAGGATTGGTGAAAGACTCATTAACAACCTGGATATGCAGATGACAAAATCTTGCTTGCTGAAAGTGAAGAGGACTTGAAGCACTTATTGATGAAGAGAAAAGACCACAGTTTTCAGTATGGATTACACCTCAACATAAAGAAAACGAAAATCCTCACAACTGTACCAATAAGCACCATCATGATAAACGGAGGAAAGATTGAAGTTGTCAAGGATTTCATTTTACTTGGATACATAATCAATGCCCATGGAAGCAGCAGCCAAGAAATCAAAAGACACATTGCATTGGGCAAATCTGCTGCAAAAGCCCTCTTTAAAGTGTTTAAAAGCAAAGACATCACCTTGAAGACTAACATGGGCCTTACCCAGGTCATGGTGTTTTCAATTGCCCCAAATGCATGTGAAAACTGAACAATGAATAAACAAGACTGTCTTAGTCATCTAGTGCTGCTTTAACAGAAATACCACAAGTGGATGGATTTAACAAAGAGAAGTTTATTCTCTCACGGTCCAGTAGGCTACAAGTCGAAATTCAGGGCATCAGCTCCAGGAGAAGTCTCTCTCTCTCTGTCAGCTCTGGAGAAAAGTCCTTGTAATGCATCAGTCTTTACTTGGTCTGGGAGCTTCTCTGCGAAGGAACCTCAGGTCCAAAGGATGTGCTCTGCTCCAGGCATTGCTTTCTTGGTGGTATGAGGTTCCAATGTGTCTCTGTTCGCTTCTCTCTTTTACATCTCAAAAAAGATTGGATTAAGACACTATCTAATCTTGTAAATCTTATCAGCATAACCTCATCACAGTGATAGAATTTATAACACATAAGGAGATCACATATAATCTCATCATAGTGATAGAGTTTACAACACACGAGTAAATCACATCAGATTATGCAATCATACAATCCTGGGAATCATGACCTAGCCAAGTTGCTACACACATTTTTGGGGGGACACAATTCAACCCATGACAAAGACCAAAGAAGAACTGATGCATTTGAATTACAGTGTTGGTGAAGAATATTGGATACACCATGGGCTGCCAGAGGAATGAACATGTCTGTCTTGGAAGAAGTATGGCCAGAATGCTCCTTGGAAGCGAAGACGGTGAGACTTCGTCTCAAGTACTTTGGACGCGCGATTAGAAGGGACCAGTCCTTGGAGAAGGATACTATGCTTGGTAAAGTAGAGGGTCAGTGAAAAAGAAGAAGACCCTCAATGAGACAAATTAACACAGTGGCTGCAACAATGGGATCAAACACAAGAACTATTGTGAGGATGGTGAAGGAAAGGGCAATGTTTTGTTCTCTTGTACACAGTGTCATGAGTCAGAACCCACTCGATGGCACATAACAACACAGCAACAATGCATCTGATAATTGTTTTAATACAGAATATATAATGGACTTCTACAATTCAACAACAAAAACACAAACCACCCAATCAAAAAATGGGCAAAGGACTTGAACAGACATTTCTCCAAAGAAAAAATACAAATAACCAACAAGTAAATGAAAATATACTCAGTGCTATTACTCACTATGGAAATGCAAATCAAAAGAACAACGAGATATCACTTCACCCCCCATTAAGATGGCTATGATTAAAAAAAGAAACAAAAGCAGGTGTTGGTGACAATGAGGAGGGATTAGAATTGGAACCCCTATCAATTTCTGGTGGAACTGTAAGATAGTACAGCCACGGTGGAAAACAGTTTAAGGGTTTTTCAAAATGTTAAACAGAATTACTATACGCTATCTGGCATATGCTATATAATCTACTCGTAGGTATGTACTCAAGATAATTGAAAGCAGGAACACAAACAGAGACATGCAAAAATGGAAACAACCTCAATGTCCATGAACATATGAGTGTATAAATAAAATGTGGTACATACATACAATGGAATATTATTCTGTCATAAAGAGAAATGAAGTTTCATATATGCTACAGCATAGATGAACCTGGAAAACACTATTGCTATTGTTAAGTGCTGTGGAGACTGTTCCCATTCATAACTACCCCATGTACAACAGAAGGAAACACTGCCTGGTCCTGCGCCATCCTCTCAATCTTTGTTATGCTCTAGCCCATTGTTGCAGCCACTGTGTCAATCCATCTCATTGAGGGTCTTCCTCTTTTTTGCTGACCCTCTACTTTCCAAGCATGATGTCTTTCTCCAGGGACTGATACCCCCGATAACATGTTCAAAGTATGTGAGACGTAGTTTTGCTATCCTCACTTCTAAGGAGCATTCTGGCTGTATTTCTTCCAAGACAGAATTATTCATTCTTTTGCCAGTCCATGGTATATTCAATATTCTTTGCCAAAACCATAATTCAAAGGTATCAATTCTTCTTCCGTCTTCCTTATTCATTGCCCAGCTTTTGCATGCATATGAAGCAATTGAAAACACCATGGTCTGGGTCAGGCTCACCTTAGTCTTCAAAGTGGTATCTTTGATTTTTAACATTTTAAAGAGGTCTTTTGTAGCGTATTTGCCCAATACAACATGTCTTTTGATTTCTTGACCACTGATTCCATGGGTGTTGATTGTGGATCCAAGTAAAATGAAATCCTTTACAGCTTCAAAGTTTTCTTCATTTATCATGAAAACATTATGCTATGTGAATAAATCAGGCAGAAAAAGACAAATATTTTAGGATCCCACTTATATGAAATATCTAGAATAGGCAAATGCATAGAGACAATATTAGACAGTGATTACCAAGGGCTGGTTGAAAGAGGGAACGGGAGTTACTGCTTAATGGGTATTAAGTTTCCATTCGAGGGGATAAAAGAGTTTTAGATATATATAATGGTGATGGTTGCACAGCATACTGAGTGCAACTAATATCACTGAATGGTACACTTAAATACGGTTAAAATGACAATTTTCATTTTTTATATATATATAATTTACTGTAAAAATGCAAGATTAAAAATAAAACCCTACTAGAAATAATAAATGACTTTACAGTGTTGCAGGATACAAAGTCAATATAAAAATAATCAATTGCATTTCTTTATAATATCAATTAACAATTGGAAAATGAAATAAATATATTTGTGTGTTTTATTTTTCATAAAGCATCCAAAAACATAAAACATAACTTTCATTTGTGCCCAAACTGGTAATTTTGCCATTATCTCAGAGCCTGTTTGACACTCTAAATTTTCTACTTTCTATAAAAAATGCATTAATTTTGGTACATCCTGGTAGTTCCAGCAATGTAAAACATTAAATTTCGTGATAGGACTACAGAGGGGAAATGTTTACTTATTTCTTCTCTAGAATGTATTTATTTGTTTTTTCATAGGCTTGTCCAATTTATTCTCAGGCACTCCCCACCCCTGCCATTGTTTCATTTTGCTTGGCATTTGTGGAAATTCTTCAGTCCATCATAAGTTATCAACAACATGGCCTTGCTGTGAATCGTCAGTGCAGACAGAGATTACAGTATTGCAGAAAAGCAAGCATAAAACACAAATCTCAACCCTGGCTAATAAGTATGCTGAAATGCACTTAGCAAAATAGATTAACCAAGCAAAATCAGAGTCTAGACAAACCATGAAGAAAGCTCTATCAATTCTTAAGATGTACATAAAGAGATCTGAAATTTTAGATGTTAAAAATATTATGATTGGTGCAAAATTCATACAAAGGGTATTTCATACTTCTGATTTGTTTTAATAAGATGTCTTTCATGCTTTACTTTTGCCTGTGAAGTTCAGTAAGTCTTAGTTGGCTTCAGTTTATTCATTTTCTGATATTAATGTTATTAATTTTTTCTTATGTTGAGGCTTCTCCCACATTAAGTTGTAAATGTCTCAAGTGAATGGATGAGTCTACTTCTGCTTTTGCATCTCTCCTAGTATTTACTTAAGTGTTCAGTAAATGTTGATACTGTGAGTTGTTACATAAAGAAAATTGGTTAGAAATCAGCAGCCAAACCACCTTAAAGAAAAAAAAAAGAATTTTCAATCAGTTTCTAGAAAGAATCTACCAATTAAAATGATGAAATAAATTATATTTTAAGCTCTTTTTTATTAAATGCACCACAAATTTTATACCTCTGTCTCTACCCCAGAAAACCCAGAAGTATTGTCTAAGAATTGTGCTTCTCTTGAAGCCTAGTGGTCTAGAAAGTGTTTTTCTAAACGTAATTTAAGATTTCACAATCATTATGATCTACCTCCTATGTGGCAAATGGTTCTGCGTGATATTTTGTTTAATCCTGTTACAATTATACCAAGTAAGAAGTATTTTATCCATTTTGAAGATGAAGGCCTGAAACCCAATGAGGTGAAGTAACTTACACAATTTATTGCAGCTAGTATGTTAGAAAAGATGTATACAAATACAGGCTCTCTGACTTGCTGACCAACAGCATTCTGCAGTCTTTTGGCCACAAACAGATTAAACTAATAAACAAATTTAAAAAGATCAAAGAAGAAAAGGAATTCTGGGCATTCACTCTGTTTAAATAACTATACATATTCAGGTTAAAATCTGTATATATTCAACTTAATGTGGAGGTGGGATATTTAAAGTTTATCTGGGAAATTTCACCCAGATAAACAAATCGGTATGGTCTGCTATTGAACTTACTTGAAATCCTAAAATATTGAACAATTTCCTTCAAATCCAAGAAGCTATATTAATTGTTGGGCTAGTGTTAGTCTTAATTAATTTGATAAGTATAAACCATATTTACAGGGTGCCACTAAACAGTTTAATCCTTAGCCACTTTACTAAAAAAAGAGATCACCAGTATGTTTCTGATCGTCTTTTATTTCATTTTTCTGTTCTGTATTTATTACTATCTCATATAGATAATAATTTATCTTACTTTTTTTTATTATCTGTTAAATTGTAAACATGAAAGCAAACATTTTTTTCCCTCTATATTAAGAAGTGTCTGTAATAGTACCTGGCATATATTAGGTCGGCAATAAATTTTTGGTTTAATAAATGAGTGACTGAGTAAACATAGAATTACTATTGTTTTAAGGAAGAACTTCCCATTGTATGAGGCTTTAATGATTTTTTTTTTTTCTGTCTCAAGCATGAAGATGATAAGGAAGGGACATCTTTTCAGCCCTAGTGGGCTGGTGCAGATCAGCAAGAGAAGGTTAACTGCCTGAGGCCAGGGACGTCACTGCATCCCTCCAGAGATTTTGTTCTGAGCCATGGTAGTTCTTACTTTGTCAGTTGGTGTCAATGGGTGGCTGTCCATCCACTTCCTTGGATAGACTTTGGAGTTAAACAGCAGTAGTTTGTTTCTAATAGTGAGAAACTCAAGTATACTCATTCCGGCATTGTTGACTTTTTTTACCACTTCAAGTAAAGGTTCTGATAACCAAGTGTAGTGTGAGGCAATAAGAAGTAGATTAACCTGTAAGAGTTGTTGCACACACGTTTATTTGACAGCTGTTCAATGAGGTAGGATAAGTGAACATATTAGGAAAGAAATCAGAGAGGAACATTTGAGAAGCTTCAAATTCACACAGATTCATAGAAGGTTACATGGTGACTTAAAATAAAACAAAAGCAAAGCCAACAAATTTTGCAATTGTCTTAATCATACTTCAGTTTCTTTTTTTATATTACTACTATATTTATTATGTGTTTCTTATAATTGCAATTTAATCTCGTAAATATATTCAATAATATAGTATTTGTAAAGTTAATATAATATTTTAAGTAAAATGTACAATATTGTCTCATCACAAAATTATCTAACTTTTCTGAATGTCTCTCTGTTTAAGGATATTCAAAATGATGTTCATTAAATGGTAATGATAGATGTTTTTTCATTACGAGTATAGTGATAAGTATTAACTTTGTTATTTGCATTTTTATGTTGATGAATATTTTACGACACTCATGTATCATTTTTACAATAAAAAGTAATGTCATTCTTAAAAGCAAATACATAAAATCAAAGCAGAGTAGGCCTAGAACCAATCATATTTTCTGATTCTAAAACAAAGCAGCAGCAGTAATAATACTTTCTGACAATCGCAGTAACAATGCAAGGAGTAAAATTTTAAGCTGGTTTCCCTCTGAGCCCATGGGTTTAAAGACAAATTATAGACTTATCACACAGAATGCATGGAAGTAGAGAGATATTGTAACTTATTGAATATTTCAGTATCATAATGAAATAGAGTATATAGATAACAGAGTCTAAAATACATTTTTGTCAAAACTTTACTGAGTGAATAATGAAGTATATACCAGAAACTGAAGGAGGTACAAATATGGACAAGACTCAATTCTGCAATTAAAAAGTGCATAATTTAAAAAGGAAGTTAAGACTTATTCAAAATTTATTATAAATAAAGTAAATGTAGTACAGGGAAGGGTGGAATCATATCTTGCTGAGGGAATTAGGAATAAATAGTATATACCTTATATATATATACATACATATAGGAGTAGGTCAGGGAATATTAATTAAAAACAAATTTATTGCATAAGTCAAGTTCTCTGCATATATTATGTCGCGTGATTTCCACAATTAGTTGATATTATTTGTCTTATTTTTCTATTGCTGTTATAGCAAATTGCTACAGATTGGCTTAAGAGGAAAAAAAATTATTATCTTACAGTTTTGTAGGTTAAAGCCCAACTAGCTCTCATGGGGCAAAAGTCAAGGTGTCAACAAGGCTGTATTTTCTTCCGGAGGATACAAGGGAGAATCTGTTTCTTTATCTTTTCCAAGTGACCCACATGTGCTGATCTACATCAGCTCACAAGGGCTGAGAAGATGTCTCTTCCTCCTCAGCTCCATGTTTGAGAAAGAAAAAAATTTCCTTAAAGCCTCATGCAACTAGACCTCCTTCCTTAAAAGAATAGTAATCCCATATTCATCCATTCACTGTTGGTCTCCTTCCTTTATCTTCAAAGCCAGCAACATTGCATCACTGACCATTCTTTAGTAGTCACAACTTCTAACTTCAACCAGGAGAGATTTTTTAGTTATAAGTACTCATGTGATTGCTTTGGGTGGGCCAACCAAATAATCTAGGAAAGTATCCTCCTCTCAAAGTCCCCAACAATCACAGTTGCAAAGTCCCTTTTTCTAAGTAAGATAACATGTGCACAGGTTCCAGGGATTAGGACATGGATATCTTTTATTGACTACACAAATACATTCAACTATGCTAATCATAACAAGTTATGGATAACATTGTGAAGAATGGGAATTCCAGAACACTTCATTGTGCTCACGCAGAACCTGTACATAGACCAAGAGACAGTCATTCGAACAGAACAAGGGGATACTGCATGGTTTAAAATCAGGAAAAGTGTGCATCAGCATTGTATCTTTTCACCATACTTATTCAATCTGTATGCTGAGCAAATAATCCTAGAAGCTGGACTATGTGGAGAACAATGTGGTATCAGGATTTGAGGCAAACTCATTAATAATCTGTTATGTAGATGACACAACCTTGCTTGCTGTAAGTGAAGAGGACTTGAAGCACTTACTGGTGAAGATCAAAAACCACAGCCTTCAGTGTGGATTACATCTCAACATAAAGTAAACAAAAATCCTCACAACTATACCAGTAAGCAACAGCATGATAAATGGAGACAATATTGAAGTTGTCAAAGATTTAATTTTACTTGGATCCATAATCAACACCCATGGAAGCAGCAGTCAAGAATTCAAATGACATATTGCATTGGGCAAATCTGCTGCAAAAGACCTCTTTAAAGTGTTGAAATGCAAAGCCGTCACTTTGAAGACTAAGTTGTGCCTGACCCAAGCTTTGGTATTTTCAATCACTTCACATGCATACGAACCCTGGGCAATGAATAAGGAAGACTGAAGAAGACTTGACACCTTTGAATTATGGTGTTGGCAAAGAATATTGTATATACCATGGACTGCCAGAAGAATGAAGTAGTCTGTCTTGGAAAAAGTATGGGCAGAGTGCTCCTTGTAATTGAGGACAGCAACATTCCCTCTCATGTACATTGGACATGTTATCAGGAAGGACCAGTGCCTGGAGAAGGACATAATAACTGATAAAGTAGAGGGTCAGTGAAAAAGAGGAAGACATACCACGATATGGATCGACCAGTGGTTGCAACAATGGGATCAAACATAGAAATGATTGTGGGGATGGCCCAGGACTGGGCAGTGTTTTGTTCTGTTGTACATAGGGTTGCTATGAGTCAGAGCGAGCACACTGGCACCTAACAACAGCAACAAATATTGGTCATACGTAATACTTTCAGAACGGTTGTTGTCTGTGAGACGTAATCTTGCCATTCTTGCTTCTAAGAAGAATTTTAGTTGCACTTCTTCCAAGACAGATTTGTTCATTCTTTTGGCAGTCTATGGTACATTAAATATACTTTGCCAACATCATAATTCAAAGGCATCAATTCTTCAGTCTTCCTTGTCCATTGCACAGCTTCCTCATGCATATAAGACAACTGAAAACACCATAGTTTGGGTCAGGCACACCTTCGTCTTCACGGTACCATCTTTGCTTTTAACCATTTTAAATAGGTCTTTTGCAGCAGATTTGCCCAGTGCAATGCATCATTTGATTTCTTGACTGCTGCTTCCATGGGTGTTGATTATGGATCCAAGTAAAATTAAATCTTTGACAACTTCAATATTGTCTCCATTTATCATGATGTTGCTTACTGGTATAGTTGTGAGGATTTTTCATTTCTTTATGTTGAGGTGTAATTCATACTGAAGGCTGTAGTCTTTGATCTTCATCGGTAGATACTTCAAGTCCGCATCGATTTCAGCAAGCAAGTTTGTGTTATCTGCATAACGCAGGTTGTTAATGAGTCTTTCTCCAATCCTGATGCCACATTCTTCTTCATATAGTCAAGTTTCTCAGATTAGTTGCTCAGCATACAGATTGAATAAGTGTGGTGAAAGGATACAACCCTGACACCCACCTTTCCTGACTTTAAACCACAAAGTGGCCCCTTGTTCTATTTGAACGACTGACTATCTATGTACAGATTCCTCATGAGCACAATTAAGTGTTCTGGAATTCCCATTCTTTGCAATGTTATCCAAAATTTATTACAATCCACACAGACGAATGCCATTGCATACTCAACAAAACACAGGTAAACATCTTTCAGGTATTCTGCTTTCAGTCAAGATCCATCTGACATCAGCAATGATATCCCTGGTTCCCCGTCCTCTTGGGAATCCAGCTTGAATTTCTGGCAGTTCCCTTGTTGATGCACTACTGCAACTGCTTTCTCATGAACATCAGCAAAATTTTACATGTTTGGACTGCTGAGAAACATGGCACTACAGAAAGAAGCACCACACCATCCTTCCACAGGAAAGATCCAAAAAACCAAGCCAAACAAAGAAAACAGCAATCCTGAAACCCTAAGAATCAAATGAAGAGATTTAGAACTCAGCCAAGCACCAAATGTAATAAGAAACTGAGAGAGAACAGACAGTGAGGAGAGATATATGCAGAGGCTCCCTATCAACTACGCAGCAGATATAATGGTGAAATTAGGACATTTCCAGAAAAACAGAAATTAAGGGAATATGTAAAAACCAAACCAAACTTACAAGAACTGTTAAGGGGAGTCCTCCGATCTGAAAACAAACAACATCAGCTCACAAGCTGAATCTAGGAAGCAGGATCATAGCAGCCAGATACCAAACTAGGAAATGAACTCTCAAGGACTATCTAAAATCAAAAGAAATACAACAGGGAATCAGAGAGGTTAATCTGTAAATGATAACAACAACAGAACAATAAAAGAGGGAATAAATGGTGTAGGTATAGAACCTTCCAATGGAGAAGAAGGCAAGGCGATACCAAGTAATAATAGACAGCTTCAAACTTAAGAAGATAAGGATAAATTTCACGGTAACCACAAAGAAAGTTAACAAAACTACTCATCAAAATAAAGAGGAAAAACATAAACTCTCATTAAAACAAAATCTACAAAAATGAAAAAAATCCACACACACACAAAAAAAAAAGGGATTCAAGACAGGAGAGTAAGAGAAACAAAAAAAGTCAGCACCACAAAGAAAAGCAGTAGAAAATGACAGCAA
Organism: Dugong dugon; assembly: GCA_030035585.1. NCBI lineage: Eukaryota > Metazoa > Chordata > Mammalia > Sirenia > Dugongidae > Dugong > Dugong dugon. The sequence goes on along the minus strand of CM057480.1, from coordinate 45,974,948 downwards.
TAAACTCACACTTATCAATAATTAAACTGAATTTAATGGCCTAAATGCACCCATAAAGAGACAGACAGTGACAGAATGGATAAAAAACAGGATCCATCAAAATGCTGTCTACAAGAGAAACACCTAGAGAAGAGAAAACCCTAGAAACTAAGATGTAAATTTATTAAAAATCAAAGGATGAAAAAAATATATCAAGCAAACAGATATCAAAAGAGGTCAAAAGTGGCAATACTAATCTCAGATAAAATAGACTTTAAAGCAAAATCTACCATAAAAGACAAAGAAAGACACTATATAATGATTAAGGGGATGACCCATCAGGAAGACATAACAATAATAAATATCTACACACCCAATGACAGGGCTCCAAAATATATAAAACAAACTCTAACAGCACTGAAAAGAGAAATCTACAGTTCCACAATAATAGTAGGAGACTTCAACACACCATTCTCAGCAAAGGACATAACATCTAGAAAGAAATTGAACAAAGATACAGAAGACCTAAAGGGCACAATCAGCCAACTTGACCAAATAAATATATATATATATAGAACATCCCACCCAACAGCAGCAAAGTACACATTCTTTTCCAATGCACATGGAATGTTCTCCAGAATAGACCACATCTTAGGCAACAGAGCAATCCTCAACAGGATCCAAAACTTTCAGATAATACAAAGTATTTTCTCTGACCACAACACGATCAACGTAAAAATTAACAACAGGTAGAGCAAGGAATAAAATCAATGACATGGAAACTGAATAACACCCTGCTTACAAACCACTGGGTAATAGAATAAATCAGAGAAGGAATAAAAAAATTCCTAGAATCAAATGAGAATGAAAATACATCATACCAAAACCTTTGTGACAAGGCAAAGGCAGTCCTCAGAGGACAATGTATAGCAGTAGATGCACACATCAAGAAAGAAGAGAGGCACAAAATAAAAACATTAATTACAGAACTCAAACAAATAGAAAGAGTACAGCCAAAAAAGCCCACATCCACGAGAAGAAAGGAAATAATAAAAATCAGAGCAGAAATAAATGAACTAGAACATAGAAAAACTATAGAAAAAAATCAACAAAACCAAAAGTTGGTTCTTTGAAGCGATCAACAAAATTGACAAAATACTGGCCGGACTTACTAAAGAAAAACAGGAAAGGATGCAAATAACCCAAATAAGAAATGAAATGGGGGACATTACAACAGGCTCAACTGAAATAAAAAGGATCATAACAGAGTATTATGAAAAACCATACTCCAACAAATTTGAAAACCTAGAGGAAACTGAAAAATTTCTAGAAACACTCTATGTACCTAAACTACAACAAAGTGTTGTTGAAAATCTGAACAGACCCATAACAAGAGAAGACATTTAAAAGGTAAGAAAAAAACTCCCAATAAAAAGAAAAAAGCCCTGGCTCAGATGGCTTCACTGGAGAATTCTACCAAACATTCAGAGAAGAGCTTATACCAATACTACTCAAACTATTTTGGAACCTAGAAAAGGAAGCAACACTTCTGAATTCATTCTATGAAGCTAGCATAACCCTGATACCAAAACCAGGGAGAGACGTTACTAAAAAAGAAAATTGCAGACCAATATCTCTCATGAATATACATGCAAAAATTCTCCACAAAATTCTACCCAACAGAATTCAGCATTGTATCGAAAAAATAATACACCACAACCAGGAAGGATTCATACCAGGAGTGCAAGAATGGTTCAACATTAGAAAATCAATCAACATAATCCACCACATGAATAAAAGGAAAGAAAAGAATCACATGCACATCTCAATTTATGCAGAGAAGACATTTGACAAAGTCCAACACCCATTCCTGATAAATAAATCTCAATAAAATAGATATAGAAGGGAAATTTCTCAACATAATGAAGGGCATCCATGCAAAACAAACAGCCAACATCATTCTTAATGGAGAGAGGCTGAAAACATTCCCCTTGAGTAGAGGAACAAGACAAGGATGCCCTTTATCACCACTCCCATTTAACATTGTCCTTGAAGTTCGAGCTAGAGCAATAAGGCAAGAAAAAGAAATAAAGGGCATCCAAATTGGTAATTAAGATGTTAAACTGTCCTTGTTTGATGATATGATACTATACATAGAAAACCCTAGATACTCCAGGAGAAAACTACTGGAACTAATAGAAAGATTCAGCAGAGTAGCAGGATACAAGATAAACATATAAAAATCAGTTGGATTCATATACACAAATAAAGAGAATGATGAAAAGGAAGTCAGGAAAACAATACCATTTATAATAGTCCCTAAAAAAAAAAAAAATACTTAGGAATAAATCTAACCAGGGATGTAAAAGACCTATGCAAAGAAAACTACAAAACACTACTGAAAGAAACCCAAAGGGATCTACATAAATGGAAAAACATACCATGCTCATGGATAGGCAGACTCAATATTGTGAAAACGACAATTCTACCCAAAGCAAATTTGTAAATTCAATGCAATCCCGATCCAAATACCAACAACATTCTTTAAGGAGATAGAAAAACTAATTGGTAACTTTATATGGAAAGGGAAGAATCCCCGAATAAGTAAAGAACTATTGAATAAGAATAAAGTTGGAGGACTCACACTACCTGACCTCAGAACCTACTATACAGCTATGGTAGTCAAAACAGCCTGGTACTGGTACAATGACAGATACATTGACCAATGGAACAGAATTGAGATCTCAGATGTAAATCCATCTAGGTACAGTGACCAGATGTTCGACAAGTGCCCGAAGTCCATCAAATTGGGAAAAGACAATCTTTTTAACAAATGGTTCTGGCAAACTAGATGTCCATCTGCAAAAAAATGAAACAAGACCCATACCTCACACTGTATACAAAAACTAATTCAAAATGGATCAAAAAAAAGACATAAATATGAAGCCAAAAATATAAAGTTCATAGAAGAAAAAATAAGATCAACACTTGAGGCCCTAATATACGGCATTAACAGGATACAAACCATAACCAACAACACACACACTCCAGAAGATAAGCTAGATAACTAGGATCTTCTAAAAATCAAACACTTATGCTCTTCAAAAGGCTACACCAAAAGAGAAAAAGAAAACCTACGGACTGGGAAAAAAATGTTTGGACATTACAAGTCAGACAAAAGTTTAATATGTATAATCTACAAGAAAATCCAGCACCTCTACAAGAAAAAGACAAATAATCCTAATAAAAAAAAAAAGAGGCAAAGGAAATGAACAGACACTTCACCAAAGAAGACAGTCAAGTGACCAACAGACACATAAGGAAATGCTCACGATCACTAGTCATTAGAGAAATGCAAATTAAAACCACAGTGAGATAGAATCTCACCCCGGCATTACCGGCATGAATCAAAAACACTGGAAATAACAAATGTTGGACAGGCTTCGGGGAAATGTTGGACAGGCTTCGGGGAGATCAGAACTCTTATGCACTGCTGGTGGGAATGCAAAATGATACAACCATTTTGGAAAATGATATGGTGTTTCCTTAGAAAGCTAGAAATAGAAATACCATAAGATCCAGCAATCCCACTCCTAGGAATATATCCTAGAGAAATAAGAGCCATCACACTAATAGACATATGCACACCCATGTTCATTGCAGCATTGTTCACAATAGCAAAAAGATGGAAACAACCCAGATGTCCATCAACAGATGAATGGATAAACTATGGTACATACACACAATGGCGTATTATGGAATGATAAAGAACAATGATGAATCTGTGAAGCAACTCATAACATGGATGAAACTGGAGGACATTATGCTGAGTGAAATAAGTCAATCACAAAAGGACAAATATTGTATAAGACCTCTACTGTAAAAACTCATGTAAAAGTTTACACACAAAAAGTAACAATCTTTGTTGGTTATGAGGGATGGAAGGGTGTGGGGGGAAATATTAAATAGACAATAGATAAGTGGTAACTTTGGTTAAGGGTAAAACAGTACACAATACTGGAGAAGCCAGGACAACTTGTACAAGGAAAAGTTATGGAAGCTTTATAGATCCATCCATACTCCCTGAATGACTGAATTGCTGAGCACAGGGCTGTGGAATCCATGGTCTCAGGGAACATCTAGCTCAATTGGCGGAATATAGTTTATAAAGAAAATATTCTTCATTCTACCTTGGTGAGTAGCATCTGGGGTCTTAAAAGCCTGTGAGCAGCCATCTAAGATACTCCACTGGTCTCACACCTTAGACAGCAAGGGAGAATGAAGAAAACAAGACACATGGAAAGGATTGGTTCAAAGGACTGTTGGACCACAACTACCACAGCCTCTGCCAGACTGAGTCCAGGACAACTAGATGGTGCCAGGCTACTATTACTGACTGCTCTGACTGGGATCACAACAGAGGGTCCCGGACAGAGCAGGAGAAAAATGTAAAACAAAGTTCTAACTCACAAAAAAGACGAGACTTACTGGCCTGACAGAGACTGGAGTATGGCCGGGGACACCCTTCTAGCTCAGTAATGAAGTCACTCCTGAGGTTCACCATTCAGCCAAAGATTAGACAGCCCCATAAGACAAAACGAGACTAATGGGTCAAAACAGTCCAGGGACAAGGACTTAGAAGAGAGGAGGGGACAGGAAATCTGGTAATAGGGAACCCAAGGTTGAGAAAGGACAGTGTTGACATGTCGTGGGGTTGGTAACCATTGTCATATAACAATGCGTACTGTTTAGTGAGAAACTATTTGTTCTGTAAACTTCATCTAAAGTACAGTAAAAAAATTTTAAAAATTTACGTGTGTGATATTAATGATATTATTCAATAATTTCCACATTCGGTTGGATCACCTTTCTTTGGATTAGGCATAAATATAATACTCTTCCAGTCGGTTGTCCAGGTAGCTATCTTCCAAATTTGTTGGCATGGAAGAGTGATCACTTTTAGTAGTGCCTCTGTTGAAACATCTCAGTTGGTATTCTGTCAATTCCAGGAGTCTTGCTTTTTGCCAATGCCTTCAGTGCAGCTTTGACCTCTTCTTGCAGTATCATAAATACGTGATCATAGGCTACCTCCTGAAATGGCTGAATGTCGACCAATTCTTTTTGGTATAGTGATTCCGTGTATTCCTTCCATATTCTTTTGATGCTTCCTGTGTCGTTTAATATTTTCCCCACAGACTCCTTCACTATTGCAACTCGAGCCTTGAATTTTTTCACTTCTTTCAGCTTGAGAAATGCTGAGAGTGTTCTTACCTTTTGGTCTTCTAACTCCAGGTCTTTGCACATGTCATTATAATACTTTACTTTTTCATCTTGAGAAGCCCTTTGAAATCTTCTGTTCAGCTCTTTTACTTCATCTTTTCTTTTGTTTGCTTTTGGAACTAAGCTTGAGAAATTGCTGCCTTTGTTCCCATGATACCTACAGCAATAACAAAATCAATAACGCTTTCTAAGACCCAGTGGTCCAGGGCAGGCTGTCTTCTTTGACCTGAGCATGTTGAGGTACCACATGGGTGGGGCCCAGACATGTATATTACACGAAACATTATAATTTCTTACATACGTCTACTACATTATAGATGGTAATGCTATTATATTTTTACAAACTTCATATATCTATCTACAATAGATTTTGCTTCTGTAAAATGTAATAAATAAAAATAATATAATTTAGCTTTTTCTCTAAGTCTGTACTTCCATATTTCCCAAAGATATCTGCCATTATGAGAGTTTCTAATGCACAGGGAGTCCAGTCCTCCACTTTGGCTTGAGGGGAGCACTGAATGCTCTCTCTGGATATGTGCAGAAAATAAAATCTTTCTTCCCCACTTTCCTACTTGTAAAAAATTTCTCTCTTTATCCTCAGACACCCAATAAAGCAACCTCTATGGAGTGTCTGAGAAAATGCCTTTTTCGGAATTGGGAGGCCAGCTTCAAGGATGCACAGAAATTTCTATAGGTTTTGCCTTGGGTCTCTGACCCTGTACGACTTTCAGTGCTGGGCTGAACTGCACTGAGAAACATCAAGCGGCCACCCATGAGTGTGTCTGCTGGAAATATGTCTGACCCTTAAGTCTGGCATCCTTTTGCAGCTCTAAGGAGGTTTCTCCTCCTGCCTCCTTTCAAATCAGATATGCGCTCTCTGTTGAGTCTTATTGCCTCATGAGTTACAAATGAAAATTCAATTTTTTTAAATTCCTAATAAAAAATTCAAACTTGAGAGGGAGATCTGAATAAATAATTAAAATATTTTGATACTTGACATAAAATTCTGTGATGAGGAAGAGAGTATTCTTACATTGTTAGGACTTTAGACAAAATTCTCATAAGGCAATACAGATAGTAGCTTCCATGTGTTTTAGTAAAAGGAGCTACACTCTAGCAAATTCACTCTTAGCTGAAAACCCTGCCAAAAGAACTTGAGTTCAGTTCAGGGTATGTGCTGAAATCCTCCTCTGGATCAAGAGGTTAAACCTGAATTCCCAAACATTCTTCTAGTTGTTTTAATTTTTTTACTGATGCATCCATCATTTTGACTTTTAAAACTAAGAATCAAGCTGTACTGAAGACAGATGTCTGCTATTAGTAGCAGGCAATCACTTAGTAGATTTCTTTTTAAGTTGTCAGAGGTCTTCTGATTGCAATGAAGCAGCTATTATTTCAAGTTAAATAAGTAAGTCTCTTACAAAACACATGGGATCAATGGGTGGTTCAGTGGTAGAATGTTCACCTTCCATTCAGGAGACTCAGGTTTCCCAGCCAGTGCACCTCATGCACAGCCACCATCCCTCTGTCAGTGGATGCTTATACATTGCTATGATACTGAACAGGTTTCAGAGGAGCTTCTAGGCTAGGACAGACTAGGAAGAATAGTCTGGTAATCTACTCCTGAAAATCAGCCAAAGCAAACTCCATGGAGCAAAATGGTCTGATCCACATCCTATCAGATGGATGGCACAGGACCTGGCAGTGTTTTGTTCTGTTATGCATGGAGTTTTCATGAGTCAGGAACTTACTGGACAGCTGCTAACAAAACAACGAAGTACAGAATATACTGGCGCAAAAAGTCCTTATTGGTGTTTTTCTTCTTTGATACATATTCAGTCTCGCATTATACTATGTACTCCCTTTAGGATTGTTTGATAACAGAGTTCCTCATCCTGCCCCTTTTGGGTTATTGTGGAAGAGTTCAGTTAAAATAATTATAAACTTTCAAATACAAAAAATCAATGCAGAAGCAAATCTATATGTTTAAATTCTATAAAGTATATAATTTGAGGTTTCAGAGAGAACTAGAAGACAATAAAAATTAGTTATCAGTGAGTGACTGGTGGGTTCGAACCACTGACCTTTTGGTTTAGTAGCCAAGTGCTTAAGAACCACACAACCAGGGTTCCCTACAGAAACTGCAGCCCAGGGTTTTACCCTGTATATTCTATTGCTAGAGAAGATTGTCCACTGCTGTTAAAAATTTGTGAATTTCTGTAGTGCTGTTTGGCATCTTTCTTGGAAATTCCTGTCCTTAATACTCAGAAATATTAAACAGCATTCTTGAGAATAGAAGCATATTATTAACAATTATGAAAATGTCAGATAATGAGAGATTTCCCTTTTTAACCTTACAGATATCATGGTATGTCTCCTCTTTAAATTATGAAAATCCATTGCACTTTAACTTATTCAAATTTCTAACCACATTATTAATGATCACTAAAGGTAACATTATTTCAAAACCTGATTAGTATATTGAACCAAGCTTAAACACATTTCATCTGGACTTCAGCTTTGACCTTTATTAGAATAATTCTACCAAGACGTGTGAATAGGAGAGAAGACCCTAAACTTAATATGGATAACTTCCAAGTTGCTAAGACTTCTCTCTGCTTATAATGTTATAAAATTATGTAAATGATTGAATTCTGTGAAAGAATATTGCCCAATATTTATAGGAAAAGATATGAGTTTCTCACTGCTAAGTTAGGAAATGATAGCTAAACATGTGGGAGTAAATTTTCCTGCTGCCATGCTGTGATGAATTTGAGGTTGATTGAGCTTTCTTGGTAATGTGGCAGTAGAGGAAATGAAAATGGAATGTCAGTTCGAATAGCAATTAACCAGAATGATTACAAATGTCTAAATGATGGCACATTAGAGCTGACATGTTTTTGACTACAACTTGACATACATTCATGAAGAGCTTGTCTTGTCTTGACTATAAACTTTAATAGAACCTGCCAGAATAGATAGAAGCTTGGCAGATCTGTTCATTTACCAATCTTCATGCTCAATGTCAAGTGCCTTGGTCATATCAGGTGTGCCACACATCAAGTGTGCAGACATCCATAATTACATTACTTTTCACTACATGGAGTTGAAACTCTAATGCATTCATATCTTAAAAATTAGAAGAAACGCTTAAGGTTCCTCTCCCCACTCTCTACTTGGTGGATGCATTTTTAACTCTTAATTCCCATTGTTCATTCCTAATTAAAAAGGATATTTCAAAAGATGACCAGGAAATTGACTTGCCTTTAGGAAGCTTCTGTGTGCTCTGCTCCACACAACAATAAGAAGAAATCCTTAATGTGAAAGCACCTCTTGTTTTTAACCTTATAGCTATCTGATGAATTAAGTATAATGATTTAGGAAACAGAAGATGAACTGTGAATTTCTGTTTAAGGTCACAACAAATAATTGGTAGAAGTAGGTCTTGAACTCCTATTTCCTGCATAATAATGCTTTTGATTATGAGAGTATTTCTAAAATTTTTAAAGTAAAATGTACTTGAAAGTGTAAATACTCACTTGACCTGAATTTATTTCAAAATTTAGCTGCTTGTGGTAATAAATAATGCGTTTATTCTGAGTTTTGTTTCTTGTTTGTAGTTTAAGTCTATTTGCTGAATTTTATATCTGCACAATGAACAGAGATTATTTGTTCTTTTTTTTCCCCCAGGAAAAAAGTAAATATTTATTATAATTTAACAACAAGGAAGACTGAAGAAGAAGAATTGACTCATTTGAATTATGGTATTGGGGAGGAACACTGAATATACCATGGACGGACAGAAGAGGGAACAAATCCATCTTGGAAGATGTACAGCCAGAATGCTCCTTAGAAGCAAGAATGCAAGACTTCGTCTCACACACTTTGGACATGTTATTAAGAGGGACCAGTTCCTGGAGAAGGACATCATACTTGGTAAGTTAGAGGGTCAATGAAAAAGAGGAAGACCCTCAACACAGTGGCTGCAACAATGGGCTCAAGCATAGCAACGATTTTGAGGATGATGCAGACCCAGGCAATGTTTCATTCTGTTGTACATAGGATCGCTATGAGTGGGAATTGACTCGACAGCACCTAATAGCAGCAACAACAATAATTTATTAATACACATTTTTCATTAAAGAAGATGAAATCGAAATATGAAAAAATCCCATGCCTAGTAATAGTTTACAATTTCACTGTGGCAACCAAGCATAATAGGATAAAATGGATATGAGTAATTGTTAAGCAAAATAATGTATATAGAAATATATGATCAAGTGTTTTTTAAAAAATTAGTCATTTTAATTACTTTTTTTAATTTTCAAAACTGAACTTTTGAAAATGGTGCATTTTCTTACACATTTTTCAATTGATAACTACTTTTTTTCCATCAGTACAAATTGTTTAAAACTCATGCTTATGGGTACATGAATTAAAATTTAACTTTTTATTTGCTATGAAAATAGGTTTAAGTTAAAAATTTTGTACTGCATTATTGTTACAATTGCTTTAAAATATAAATGAACAAAACATAACTGTTGCAAATTTAATTAAACATAAAATATTGGAAATACTTCCTTACTAAGATTTATGATCCATTTTATAGTAGTATTTTGTATGAGAGGAGGAATATGATTTATTTTTAAAAAAATAATAGATCAGCATTGACTTCTTTTCTTTTTCTCTCTCCTCTTTTTTTTTTTTTTTTTTTTGCTTTTGTATTTGAAGCACTGGAAAGCCTTATGTACATAAGCAAGTGGATAAAAATGGAGAAACTTTTGATGTGGCAATGTCAATCAATTATTTGAACCCTTTCTGAGTTGTATGATGAAATCATGTTACTTTTTATAACCAATAAATATCTAAATGATAGTTCTTCTGAAAATACATTTGGATATTTTTTCTTCAATTTTCTTTAAATTACTGAATCATAAACTATGTAACTTGTAGAAGGATTTACTGTGACATTATGATGAATCATTTTATTTCTGGAAAGTACATGTTATAAAATAATTTACTGAGACTTATTGGCTATCTATTAATTATATCCATTATTCTTCCTCTTGGAGTTACCTTGTCTATGGAATTGAAATTAACCAAAATCGGTATTGAAAATAATCGTATAAAATTGGAAGTGTTTTAGGAGTGTTCTGAGTAAATTTGTTAGATATTCTGCTTTTAGGAGTACAAGTTACCTTATTTTGTAGATGTTAAGGAAAATAAGAGGGTTTTAATAAAAAAAAAAAAAGAAAGAAAGAAAGAGAGAGAGATGAGACTTCTAGTAATTTTGAAAATCCCCTTAAGAAATTATCTATTGTTCTACAATTTCGAGGATGCTCCCATTATCCCCACTCTACATTACTGAATATCTGTATCTGACCTCAAAACATCCTAACTACATTTCAAATACTCCAGTCTGTGGGCCATGTCTCATCCTAAACATATGCGTGCACGAGCCAAAGAAAGTCATAAATCCCTCCCAGAGGGATTATGCCTTCCTTAAAGTAGGCTTCTCAGACAAGGCTTAAAAACTTAATTTTGGTTGCCCCTCAATGCACTATAGCAAGATTCATGGTAAGTGTTAGTTACATTTTTCTCCATTAAGTGAAAGAAAACAATTATGATAAGGGAGATTGGAAAAGAACCAACACGAATCTTAAACACAGGAATGTCTTCCAGCTGATCAATTTTAGCAAGGAGTATAAACATATTACACTATAAAGTTCTACAAAATTTCTCCATGCTTGCATACCCCTCAGAAAGTTTTAATTTTCCTGAGTATGAAGTCTGCTGATGTAAAGATATCAAGCACTACAGAATATTAGAAGATGGATAAATCTGTGTAGTATCTGGTGTTGACAAGGCCTTCTATGGGTGATGTAGGTCTTTCTCTGGACCCATAAGATGAATAGAAGATGACAGACAAATAGGTGAGAGCATGGTATCCCAACTAAAGTTAAACACCAGCAAAGTTTTTAAGAATCACACTGTGTATTGTTTAAGGGAAAGCTAAAGAAAAGAACTTAGTTAGGTGAGATGTACAGTTGGAAAGGTTCATTGTGCTCTACTCTGGGAGGACCTTTAAATCAAGCTGAGCATACAGTTTATTTTGTAGGAAATTACTCCTCAAAGAGTAAAAGTTGGGCCACCTGCTACAAAATTATCTGGACCGGAGGTACTGTTTAAAACTAATTCTTTCTTTTTTTAATTGAATCCATTTTTTATTTGTTTGTTTTGCTTTTATTTTTATTGTGGTGAAATACATATAACAACCCCCATGTGTCTGTCAGTTTGTCATACTGTGGGGATTGTGTGTTGCTGTGATGCTGGAAGCTATGCCACAGGTATTTCTAATATTAGCAGGGTCACCCATGGTGGACAGGTTTCAGCTGAGCTTCCAGACTAAGACAGACGAAAAAGAAGGGCTCAACAATCTACCTCCGAAAAGAATTTTCCAGTGAAATCATTATGAATAACAGCAGAACATTGTCTGATATAGTGCCAGAAGATGAACCCCCAGGTTGGAAGGCACTCAAGAGACAACTGGGGAAGAGCTGCCTTCTGAAAGTAGAGCCGACCTTAATGACGTGGATGGATTCAAGCGTTTGAGACCCTCATTTGCTGAGCTGGCATGACTCGAAATGACATGAAACAGCTGCAAACATCCATCAATAATTGGACAGCGTAATTTGCAAAGTATGAATCTAGGAAAATTGGAAATCATCAAAAATGAAATGGAATGCATAAACATCGATATCCTAGGCACTAGTAAGCTGAAATGGACTGGTATTGGCCATTTTGAACTGGAAAATCATATGATCTACTATGTCAGGAATGAAAACTTGAAGAGGAATGGCATTGCATTCATTGTTAAAAAAGAATATTTCAAAATCTATCCTGAAGTACAATGCTGTCAGTGATAGGATAATATCCATACGGATAAAAGAAAGATCAGTTAATACGAATGTTATTCAAATTTACACACCAACCACTAAGGCCAAAGATGAAGAAATTAAAGATTTTTACCAGCTTCTGCAGTCTGAAATTGATCTAACGTGCAATCAGGATGCATTGATACTGGTGATTGGAATGTAAAAGTTGAAAACGAAGAAGAAGGGTCATAGTTGGAAAATACGGCCTTGGTGATAGAAACGATGCCAGAGATCGCATGATAGAATTTTGCAAGACCAATGACTTCTTCATTGCAAATACCTTTTTCCACCAACATAAATGGCAACTATTCACATGGACCTCAACAGATGGAATACACAGGGATAAAATTGACTACATCTGTGGACAGAGATGATGAAAAAGCTCAATATCATCAGTCAGAACAAAGCCAGGGGCTGACTGCGGAACAGATCATAAATTGTTCGTATGCAAGTTCAAGTTGAAACTGATGAAAATTAGAACAAGTCCACGAGATCCAAAGTACGACCTTGAGTATATCCCACCTGAATTTAGAGACATCTCAATAATAGATTGATGCATTGAACACTAATGACTGAAGATCAAAGGAGTTGTGGAAACACATCAAATACATCATACATGAAGAAAGCAAGAGGTCATTAAAAAGACAGGAAAGAAAAAAAAGACCAAAATGGATGTCAGAAGAGATTCTAAAACTTGTTTCTGAAAGTCGAGTAGCTAAAGCAAATGAATGAAATGATGAAGCAAAAGAGTTAAACAGAATATTTCAAAGGGCAGCTCGAGAAGACAAAGTGTTATAATGACATTTGCAAAGAGCTGGAGATAGAAAACCAAAAGGGAAGAACATGCTAGGCATTTCTCAAGCTAAAAGAACTGAAGAAAAAATTCAAGCCTTGAGTTTCAAAACTGAAGGATTCTCTGGGGAAAATATTAAATGATGCACGAAACATCAAAAGAAGATGGAAAGAATACACAGAGTCATTATGCCAAAAAGAACTGTAAGACATTCAACCATTTCAGGGGGTGGCATACGAACAAGAACCAATGATACTGAAGAAAGAAGTCCAAGCTGCACTGAAGACATTGGCAAAAAACAAGGCTCTAGGAATTGGAGGAATAGCCATTGAGATGTTTCAACAAATGGATGCAGCCCTGGAAGTGCTAACTCCTCTATGTGAAGAAATTTGGAAGACAGCTACCTGGCCACCTGACTGGAAGAGATCCATATTTTTCCCCTATCCCAAGAAAGATGATGCAACTGAATGTGGAAATTATTGAACAACATCATTAATATCACAAGCAAGTAAAATTCTGCTGAAGATCCTTCAACAGTGGCTGCAGCAGTATGTCAACAGGGAACTGCCAGAAATTCAGGCTGGATTCAGAAGAGGACATGGAACCAGGGATATCATTGCTGATGCAAGGTGGATCTTGGCAGAAAGCAGAGAGTGCCAGAAAAATGTTTACCTATGTTTTACTGAATATGCAAAGGCATTTGACTGTGTGGATCATAACAAATTATGGCTAACATTGTGAAGAATGGGAACTCCAGCACACTTAATTATGCTCATGAGGAACCAGTACACAGATCAAGAGATAGTTGTTCAAACACAACAAAGGGATACTGCGCGGTTTAAAGTCAGGAAAAGTGTGTGTCAGGGTTGTATCCTTTCACCATACCTATTCCATCTGTAGCTGAGCAAATAGTCTAAGAAGCTGGAGTATATGAAGAATAAAGGGGCATCAAGGTTGGAGGAAGACTCATTAACAACCTGCATTATGCAGATGACACAACCTTGTTTGCTGAAAGTGAAGACGACTTGAAGCACTTACTGATGAAGATCAAAGACCACAGCCTTCAGTATGGATTACACCTCAACATAAGAAAACAAAAATCCTCACAACTGGACCAATAAGCAACATCATGATAAGCAGAGAAAAGATTGAAGTTGTCAAGGATTTAATTTTACTTGGATTCACAATCAACGCACATGGAAGCATTAGTCAAGAAATCAAAGGATGGAAATTGATGGCACTTCCTTAAAAAGCTAGAAATAAAAGTACCATATGATCCAGCAATCCCAATCCTTGGAATATATTCTAGAGAAATAAGAGCCGTCACACGAATAGATATACGCACACCCATGTTCATTGCAACACTCTGCACAATAGCAAAAAGATGGAAACAATCTAAGTGCCCATCAACAGATGAATGGATAAACAAATTATGGTATGTTACACAGTGGAATATTATGCAACGATAAAGAACAAGATGAATTGTTGAAACATAACATGGATGAATCTGGAAGGCATTATGCTGAGTGAAACAAGTGGGCAAATATTGTATGAGACCACTATCATAAGAACTCAAGAAAAGTTTTAAACTCAGAAGAAAACATTGTTTGATGGTTACCAGGGTGGGAAGGGAGGCAGAGGGGAATTCACTAACTAGATATTAGACAAGAATTATCTTGGGTGAAGTTAAGGACAATGCACAACACAGGAGAAGTCAGCATCACTGGACTGAACCAAAAGCTAAGAAGTTTCCTGAACACAACCAAACACTTCTAGCGACAGTGTAGCAGGGGTGGGGGTCTGGGGACCATGGTTTCAGGGGACATATGGGTCAATTGGCATGACAAAGTTTATTAAGAAAATATTCTGCATCCCACTTTGGTGAGTGGCGTCTGGGGTCTTAAAAGTTTGCAAGTGACCATCTAAGATGCATCAATTGGTCCCAACCGACCTAGAGCAAAGAAGAATGAAGAACACAAAAGACACAAGGAAAATATTAGCCAAAGAGACAAAGGGACCTCATAAACCAGAGACTGCATCATCCTGAGACTAGAAAAACTAGATGGTGCCTGGCTACCACCAATGACCTGACAGGGAACGCAACAGAGAGTCCCTGATGGAGCAGAAGAAAAGTGGGATGCAGAACTCAAATTCTAGTAAGAAGACCAGACTCAATGGTTTGACTGAGACTGCAGGAACCCCAGAAGACATGGCCCCCAGTCTCTCTGTTAACCCAGAACGAAAACCATTCCTAAAGCCAACTCTTCAAACAAAGAATAGACTGGACTATAAGACAGAAAATGATACTCGTGAAGAGTATGCTTCTTAGTTCAAGTAGATACATGAGACTAAATGGGCAGTAGGTCTGTTGAAACCCATTGCCCTCAAGATCAAACTTTGGTTTTCCAAATTTTCATATGCAAATATACAGAGATATGCGTATGTATGTGTATAGGTATGTGTGTGTGTGGGTGTTTGTGTGTTTATGTGTATATATATGTATTAATATATAATTATTATCTCAAATATAATGCATGGACAAAATAAATAGAACTGGAAACTTAGTAATAAAAAGAACCTGATATTCTTGCTTAGTGGAAATAACAGGGAGTAGAAGGGTTGGATCTAATTGAAGATTGCAGGCTTCATCTCAACATGTCACTATTACTTAACACCATCAAATTGTGACCATCTAAGAATGTAGAGTTGCCAGGTATTCTGATTTTTCAAGATTTGGAGATAGATAATATTCACACAAAAATGCCCTGTTTTAAGCATTAAAATATATTTTAATTTTATTAAAACACACACAAATAGCTATCCAGGAAAACATTTTGTGTAACAACTAACACAGAGCTAGTGGGCAGGTTGCCATTAGTGACCATAGTTTCAGTATCACAAAGAATAAAACAAACATAAATTTATACTTATTTGAAAAAAAAAGTCATTTAATAGGGATCTTCTATTTGCCTATATTATTTTAAACCTTATCTTAAATTAGTATCACAATCTAGTCCTAGGAAAAATAAATTGGAAGTCCTTAAGTTTTATAAACTGCGTTTTGACATTTGTGGGCCGTCTTTCACAAATGTTCATTGTACAGCTATATACCTGCATTCCCGTTCATATTTCCATAGAATTTAAGTGTTTATGCAAAAGGATTAAGAACCAGTATTCCAAGTAATATTATTGAGAACTAACTATATGTTAGTAACTCTTTAACTTCATAAAATTTATAAATCACTTAATCTTCAAAACAACACTGAGTGGTGTTGTTAGTTGTGTTGATTCTGACTCATGAGGACTCCGTGTGTGCAGGGTGGAACTGCTCAATAGGGTTTTCAAGGCTGTGACCTTTTGGAGGCAGATCAAGAGGCCTGTCTTCCGTGGCATCACCGGGTGGATTCCAGCCACCAATCTATCAGCTAGTAGTCAAGCGGTTAACTGTGCTACCCAGTCACCCATCCCTGAGTAGGTAGTTTTATTTTATCTATATTTAATGTTGCTGTTATTGGTGCTGTCAAGTTAATTCTGACTCACAGGGATCCTAGAGGACAGGGTAGAATGCCTCATAGGGTTTTCAAGGCTGTAAACTTCATGGAAGCAGATGCGCATATCTTTCTCCTGTGGAGTGGCTGGTAGGTTCAAATTGCCCACCTTTCAGTTAGCTGCTGAGTGCTTAACAACCGTGCCACTAGGGCTCCTTCTATATTCAATAGAACCACAAAAGAACCACTCTGTAAGAAATATTTCCTTGCATTGACTCCCAAATCAATAGGGTCTCTAGACTGTATTGGTGGTGGCTAACAGCCAGAAGTAGTCTCTCAATTTGGCCTTCCCCAGTTTAAGACCTAAGGCCAGCAAAAGTCTCAGCACGTAGGTTACTGGCTATTTAATTTTAGCTTCCACCCCTTTTCTCTCATCCTTCAATCGGTACGTTTTTTGCTTGTTTCCATTTTCCTTTTCATAGCCCCCCTCTCTGCTAATGTATGCTAACAATAGCCAGAAATTTTTTACCCGTCCATGTGTAATATGAAGATGCATTATGAAAATGGGCATTTTTACTGGCATTTCATGGTTGTAGAAGTATTAATTGACCTAATTATTACTATGAATAAGTAAATGAAACTTAAAGTCCTCTGTGAAAGGACTGTGGATAAACTATTTCTTTTGACAAATGAGGAGATTTATATTACTCAATCGTACCCCTTAATTACCTATTACGTACTTGTTATGCATAGGACCAGTTGTTACGGCATATATTCATTAAAAACAAGTATTTTATAAATAATGATTGTTTAATTTGAATATTGATCAAATAAAACAAAGAATGGGAGATTTCAACCCAACCCTACCTCTAACTGTAATAATGGAAGAAACTCCCCTAATTGCAGTTTGCCCACTGTGCAATGAGTGTAAAAGTGGTTGTTTATTTCAAATCAATGGAAATGAATGAGTTTAGTGTATGGGTTGAATAGGTTCATTAATTTTAATTAAAAAATAATACATATTCAAGATTTAATTAAATTTATTCATGATGAATGCAAAAAAATTAATAGCAATTAGATATATTAGAGAGTTTGCTTTTCTGAAGCTAAAATTTTAAAAAAGAAAAGAGAATACTAGAGTTTCTCTGCCACTCCCATATGATCCTGATTCATCACTTCATTTTTGTATATATTTTTATGGGTTGAAATTTTACAATAAATATACGTGTGTGTGTGTGTGTGTGTGCGCGCGTGTGCGTGTACACCAGGCAAAAATATCATTTTGGAATGAAGGCAAAATAAAGACATACTTAGATGAAAGGAAGCTAAGAAAATCTGTCAACAATAAAACTGTCCTAAAAGAAATGCTAACACAATTTTTTCAGGCTAACATGAAATGATACCAGAATGAAGTTGGGAATCTTAGGAATGAAGGAGAAGTATGAATAGTGGTAAAGAAACAAAAGAAGTGGTACATTTATCTGGGTATGTTTAACAGTTTTCTGTTCTTAACTTACTTAAAATATGCATGACGGTTGAAAAAAATATATAATACTGTGGGATGGAATTCCATGATTTTAGATGTTATATACATGACAATTATAAGTGGGGGAAGGTAAAAGGAAATATATAGTTTTAAGACTTCTACATTTTACTTGGAATAGTATAACAACTCTTCAGCAGTCTGTGAAAAGTTAGGTACATATTTTGTGATCCCTAAAACCACTTAAAAAATAATACGAAGAGTTACAACCAAAAAAGTAAGAAATGAATTAAAATAGAATACAGAATACAAACATTAAAATAACTCATAAGACAATTAAACAAGATTTTTTTTATTGAGAAATTTTCAGATCCCTTAATATATACATTTGAACAGGAGGTTTTCAAGATTAGTGTATAGTATGCAGGGTATTATAGACTGAATTATGTCTCCCAGATATATGTGTTGGAATCGTAACCCCTATACCTGTGGCGGTAATGCCATTTGGGAATAGGGATTTATTTGTTATGTTAAGAGGTCATATGGTGTCAGGCTTGTCTGAAACCTACTAACTTTTGAAGATATAAAAGAGCAGATTAGGCAAAAAGAAGAAAGCACAAATGGAGAGGAATATACATGCCACATGGAGATCACCAAGGAATTAAAGAATGCTGGGTCTACAGAAACTGGAAGAGATTTTTCCCCAGAGACCATAGAGAGAGAGCCTTCCCATAGTGCTGCTACCCTGAATTCTGACTTCTAGCTTCCTAAACTATGAGAAAATAAATTTCTGTTCTTCAAAACCACCCACATATGGTATTTCTGTTACAACAGCACTAAGAAACTAAGACAGCATTTCCAAAATTATGTGATCATGCAAACTAAATATTGAAGGGAACATACTTCTGATATAGGTATCATTGCTTCTTGTGCAGAAACAAAATTTGTTCCATGAAATATTCAGTTCTACAAAAAAGATAATAGCTGGGTTTTAATTTACTTTTTTCAGTCTTATATGTGCTGAAATAGGGGTTAAAAAAAAAAAAAGAACATGGCCTATGATCTTAGAAGTGAATGATGAAAAGAAGGTAGTCTTGCAGAAATACAGAGGAAGACTATACCAGACAAAGAAACTACAAAATTAGCAGTCTTGTAGAGGAAGGTAAGTAAACAAACAAAACAATAAATAAATAATAAGAAAAAAAATGACCACTGTGGTAGCAAAATTTATTATTACTGAAACCAGTGAAAAAATATTGGAAGAAGGGAGTGGTCAATCATATAAAATACTGCTGATATATTCCCTCAGAAGATATTAGGGAAGTTTGAATTGACTTTGCCATAGGGTAAACATTGGTGACCTTGAAAAGAGATGTTTCAATAAAATATTGGGAATGTAAGTTTGATTCAAGTTGGTTAAAAAACAACTGGGAGATGAGTAAGTACAGACAGCAAGTACAGAAAATATTTTGAAGAGCTTTGCTATGAGGGCAAATAGAACTAGGAAAGTTGCATGTTTTTGATCTAATGGGACACTAATAATGCAATTAGGAAGGGTACTGATGATCACAGCATAGAAGATATTGGTGAGAGTGAAGTCCTAGATAGTATAAATTCAGAGAAAAAAGAAGAGTTAGAGGGGGAATAGAAGTAAATGTAGCAGGATGGGGGTATGAATACAGCTAGTATGAAGTGTTTGTAAGTGATAAGACGTATCACTCAAGGTACTTTGTCACAAATCATAAGAAACAACTTTGCCAATTTAAGAAAAGAGGAATTAGAAAATAGTATCAGGTAGCTCAAGGTATTGCTTGAGTAATAGAGAACTGGATTTGGGGATATGCAGGCAATTATAATACCAAAAATAGAATAATAGAATTGACCAGGGAAGATTTTGCCACTTCCAGTTGACATCAGATATTATCAGCAGAGGTAGAATTACATGTTAAACAGCACTTCTGAAAATCTGGCACCAAGAACTCAATCTTTCAACAAATTTTGACTGCTACAGAAAAAGTTTTGTGTAGACCCCTTGACCCTAAAATGGAAGCATTTAATTGGCAAAGCCAAAAGCAGATGTTCAGCATAGCCCTTAACCAAAAATCCATTGTCATCGAGTAGATTTCGAATTATAGCACCCTTATGTATAACAGAAAAGTTAACAGGTTCTGCACCATCCTCACAATCATTGCTATATTTAAATCTATTGTTGCAGGCACTGTGTCTCTCCATCTTATTGAGGATCTACTTGTTTTTTGCTGACTCTCTAGTTTACCAAGCATGATGTCCTTCTCCAGGAATTTGTCCCTCCTGATAACATGTCCAAATTAAGCAAGACAAAATCTTGCCATCTTTGTTTCTAAGAGCCTTCTGGCTATACTTCTTCTAAGACATATTTGTTGGTTCTTCTTACCTCCCATGGTTTATTTGATATTCTTTGCCAACACCATAATTCAGATATGTCAATTCTTCTTTGGTCTTCCTTTTTCATTGTCCTGCTTTTGCATGCATATGAGGTGGTTGAAAAGACCGTGGCTTGGATCAGGCATATCTTAGTCATCAGAGTGACATCCTTGCTTTTTAAGATTTTTCTAGAATCATCTTTTTTAAACAAAATATTTTTTCAGCAGATTTTCCCAACGTAATATGTTGTTTTATTTCTTGATTGTTGCTTCAATGGGTGTTGATTGTTGATCCAATTAAAATGAAATCCTTGACAGCTTCGAAATTTTCTCCTCTTATCGCCATGTTACTTAAATTCTATATGAAAATGCAAATGATAAAGAATAGCTGAAACTATATTATAGAACAAGGTTGAAGAATTCATACTTTCAGTTGTCAGTACTTACTATAGATACTGTTGTTAAAAGAGGGTAGTCTTGCACAATAATAGACAAATAGATCTCTCTAATAAAATAGTCCAGAAAAAGATCTACACATATATAGACACCAAAAATGTAGGTTGAAGTTTCATTTACCCTGTGATCCAGTAAAGGAACCCCAGTGACACAGTGATTAAATAGCTGAGCTGCTAACCGACCTGCCACTTTGTAGAAGGAAAATGTGGCAGTCTGCTTCTGTAAATATTATAGCCTTGGAAAGCATGTGGGGCATTTCTATTTTGTCCTATAGGGTCAACATGAATCAACTCAACAGCAGTGCTTTATATTATTTTATTTTATTTCTTTATGATGCAGTTAAGTTATACCCAGGGGCCCTCATGGTGCAGTGGTTAAGAATTCGACTGCTAACTAAAAGGTCTGAAGTTCAAATCCACCAGCTTCTCCTTAGAAACCCTATGTGGCAGTTCTACTCTGTCCTATATGGTCGCTAGGAGTTGTAATTGACTCGACTGAAAGAGTTTGGTTTTTTTGGTAAGTTATACCTAAGCCATGGTATTTTTGATCACCTCATATGCATGAAAAAGCTGGACTTAATAAGGAAGAAAAAAGAAGAATTGATGTATTTGAATTATGATGTTGCGAGGAATATTGAATATACCATAGATTACCAAAATAACTAACAAATATGTCTAGGAAGAAGTATAGCCAGAATGCTCCTTAGAAGCAAGGATGGCGAAATTTCGTCTCATGCACTTTGGACATGTTATCAGGAGGGACGAGTCCCTGGAAAAGTACATCATGCTTGGTAAAGTAGAGGATCAATGACAAAGAGGAAGACCGTCAACAAGATGGATTGACACAGTTGCTGCAACAATGGGATCAAGCAAATAACTGCTGTGAGGATGACACAGGACTAGGCAGCATTTTGTTTTCTTGTGGGTAGTGTTACTACTAGTTGAAACCGACTAAATGGCACCTAACAACAACAACAATAGTAGGTTTACATATACATATACATATATATATATATATATATATATAGTGCATCAGAATAAATGTACCAAGATAGTGAGAGTAAATTTATTCTACTGGTCACAACCTGGAAATTTTTATAATGTCCATCAATAGCTGAATTGCTAAGTAAATTGCTAAGCAATTGAATTGATAACATAGTATATTAATGCAATGTAATAGTAAACAGCAATAAAAAATAATTACACACAGCTTTAAGAAACAGTATGTATGAAATTTGCAAATATAACATTAATAAAGTAAACTTATACAATAATATAAACATAATTATTCTTTAAAGTTAATAAACAGGAAACATTATCTTTAAAAAATATAATAGTGGTTTTCTAATCAGGGTTAGGCAGGGAAATATGATCTTGAGTCTCCAGGCAGCTGTTTGACTTACAGATTCTGGACTTTCCAATTCCCACAATTGCATGAGTCAATGCTTGAATTATCTCTCTCTCTCTCAGTAAGATATATATGTATATATGTATCTCACTGGTTCTGTTTCCCTAGAGAACCTTGACTAAGATACAAATCTCTCTCTGGAAGTGTGTTTATGGATTCCTCATTACTTTTTCCCTTCTAGGTCTCTTTTGCAATCTAGCTTTGAATTTAAATACAAAAATGGCTGTCCTGAGACACTTCCAGCAAAATGGCGCTCTAGGCAGAAGCACTATGCCGTCCCTCCGCAGCAAAGATTCAAAAAACTAAGCCGAATAGAGAAAACAACAATCCTGAAACCCTAAAACATCAAATGAACAGATAAAGAACTCAGGCAAGCACCAAATGGAGTAAGAAAACTGAAAAAGAATGGAGAGCGAGGAGAGATTCATGCAGCGGTCCCCTACCAGCTAATGCAGTGCAGATCCGCCATCTTGGACTCTTATCGGAGACCAGCAAACAGGGGGTACGAAAAAGCAGCTTCACAGAGCTTCCAGCGGGAGACAAAACAACTGGTAATTTGCAATATATGCTTTCCAACCCCCCACACTTCTTCACCCCCACTTGACCTCCTCTGCTTCCTGCAGCCACAATCTCTTGTCCAGGAAACACCGGCTACTTGGATTCCAAACACCCTAATGGGCTGGCTCTCTGAGTGCCATTTGTTGGCTGCTGGTGTTGTTTTTTTCCGCTTCTTTTGATTTCTTCCTTACCTCTCACCACCTTCCCCTCCTTTCGCTCAAATACCTGGCTCCATGTGCCATCTTTGCTTCTTCCTGAGGGGCTGTAGAGCTCCAGTAATTTGTGATATACGCTTTCCCACTCCCTACACTTCTTCACCCATACTCAGCGCCCCCTGCTTTCCATAGACACAGTCTCTTGTCCGAGAAAAACTGGCTGCTTGGATTCCACCAGCCCGCACTAGCTGGCTGTCTGAGTGCCATTTGATGGCTGCTGGTGTTGCTTTTTTTTCTCCTTCTTTTGATTTCTTCCTTACTTCTCACCACTCCCCCTCCTTTTGCTCAAATACCTGGCTCTGTGTGCCATCTTTGCTTCTTCCTG
Source organism: Dugong dugon (assembly GCA_030035585.1). Classification (NCBI taxonomy): domain Eukaryota; kingdom Metazoa; phylum Chordata; class Mammalia; order Sirenia; family Dugongidae; genus Dugong; species Dugong dugon. The sequence continues at coordinate 45,951,624 of CM057480.1, read as the reverse complement.
GGGGGATGTGGGGCACCATTCGAGTGTGAAGCTGCTTCCCGGTCTGGGCTGCTGCACTTGTGGGGTCAAAGCACTATTATTCGTTTGCTTGCTTTGAATTGTTTGTTTGTTTTCTTTTCCTTTTATTGGGATGGGAGACATTTCTGTCTGGGCAGTGCTGCTTGGAGGGGAGACTGCCCCTTCAGCTTACACAGATGTACAGTGGGATACCTGAGGGCATTTCTTCTTTCGTTGTTTTTTTTTTTTTTTTTCCCCTGTTGTTTTGGGGGCTTTTCTTTTTTTTAAAATTTGTTTTGTTTTCATTTCCTTCTTTTTCCCTTTTTGTTTTTCTTCATTACTCAGTTTCTCATCTCTATATATCTTCCTTCTCCTTCAGTTCCCTGAATACCTGGCATTGTATACCTCTACGCCTTCTAGCCAGGCTGTACAGCAACACCTGAGAGCAACTGCCCCAGAACTCATAGCTGCACTGGTGGGATACCTGGGAACTTTGTGGTTCTTTAACCTTTCAAATTTTTATTTATTCATTCTTTTCATTTCTTCCTCTTCCCCTTTCTGTTTTTCTCTATTTAATAGTCTCTCATCTCTCCACTCCAATGGCAAGCTCCCCTAGCATTCTTTTTTGTTTGTTTGTATGTTTTTGGCTCCTGTTCCTCTCTCCCATGTCCATCTTAACTCCACACATAACAATCTCCCCGATGCATCCTGCCTACCTCGTCCATGAGCTTGACATAACACCACCAAGCAGCACAGGCAAGGCCTACTGGAACCTGCCCTGCACGGATAACCGACCTGCTCTGGTGGCTGTAGTAAGTGCCACAAAAAACCCGTCCCAGTAACTCATCCTCAGATAGACCTGCCCTGCTGTACCATATCTGAGTGACTGAACCTGTCAATTGGAGAAGGAGGTGAAAAATATTGTGCCCACAGACTAGAAAACAACAAAGAACAAACAACCGTCCTGCTCAGACATAGTCAAATTAAAAAAAAAAAAAAAAAAGGGACAAAACAAACAAATCTATAAACAATACACGAGAAAAATAACTACTGAATGCCCCGAAGACAGAAGACAATATCAAAACATTTACAAAAACAGGACAGGATGGTTTCAGCAGGCGTCCAAAATAAAACACCAGATGACTCTCCAGTGGAAGAAAATGCACTAGAACTACCTGATAGGGAATTCAAATCTCGAATACTCAGAATTCTCCAAGAGCTGAGGCAAAAAGCTGACAAACATGAGGAAAAAATAGACAAATTCATGGAAAATAAAGACAAAAAATTGGAATAATTCAGGAAAATAATGCAGGAACAAAATGCCAAAATAAATTCACAACTAGAAATTATACAAAGACAACAATAGAAATGTAAAAGATAAACAAAAATATTTCAGAAATGGACAGTGTCATAGAAGGGCTGAGAAGCACATTTGAAACGGTGAAGACAGGATCAGTGGAATTGAAGACAAACACTTCTATATAACCCTGTTTCAGGAAAACTCAGAAAAAAGAACAAAGAAAAAGGAAGAGAACCTGAGAGTTATGTGGGATACAATCAAAAGCAAAAATTTTCAAGTAATTGGAATTTGAGAACAGGGGGAGAAACAGAAAACACAGAGAGGATCAGTGAAGAACTGCTGACAGAAAACTTCTCCAATATCATGAAAGATGAAAAGTTGGCCATCCAAGAAGCTCAATGAACCCCATAAAGGAAAGACCGCAAAAGAAAATCACCAAGGCATATCATAATCAGACTTGCGAAAACCAAAGACAAAGAATCCTGAGAACAGCTCATGAAAAACAAGAAGTCACATACAGAGGAGAAACAATAAGACTAAGCTCAGATTATTCAGCAGAAACCATGCAGGCAAGAAGGCAATGGGATAACATATATAAAATCTTGAAAGAAAAAAATTGTCAGCCAAGAATAATATATCCTGTAAAACTCTCATTCAAATTTGATGGTGAAATTAGGTCATTTCCAGATAAACAGAAATTAAGGGAATATGTAAAAGTCAAACCAAACTTACAAGAATTATTAAAGTGAGTTCTTCGATCTGAGGACAAACAGCTTCAGCTCACAGGCAGAACATAGGACACAGGATCATATGAGCCAGACACCAATCTAGGAAATGAACTCTTGAGGACTGTCCAAAACCAAAAGAAATACAACAGGGAATCAGAGCAGTTAATCAGTAAATGACAACAACATCAAAACAATAAAAGAGGGAATAAACGGCATAGGTATAAAAACTTCTAATGGAGAGGAAGGCAAGGCAATACTAAGTAGTCATAGACTGCTTCAAACTTAGAAAGGTAAGCGTAAAATACATGGTAACAACAAAGAAAGTTAACAAACATACTCATTAAAAAAAGAGTCAAAACATAAAGTCTCAGCAAAAACAAAAGAAATGAAAAAAAAAAAAAAATCCACAGACAAAAGTGACTCAGCACAAGAGAGTAAGAAGAACAAAGAAAATTTCAGCACCACAAAAAAAAGCACTACAAAATGACAGCAACAAACTCACATCTATCAATAACTACACTGAATGTGAAGGGACTCAATGCGCCCATAAAGAGACGGAGAGTGACAGAATGGATAAGAAAATAGGATCCATCAATATGCTGTCTACAAGACACACACCTTAGAAACAAACATGTGAACTTATTAACGGTCAAAGGTTGGAAAAAAATATATCAAGTTAACAACTACCAAAAAAGAGCAGGAGTGGCAGTTCTAATTTCAGATAAAATAGACTTTAAAACATAATCTACCATAAGACAAAAAGACACTATATAATGATTAAGGGGATGATCCCTCCTGAAGACACAACAAAAAACATCTACGCATCCAATGACAGGGCTCCAAAATACATATAACAAACTCTAACGACACCAAAAAGAGAAATTGACAGTTCCATGATAATTGTAGGAGACTTCAACACACAACTCTCAGTAAAGGACAGAACAACTAAGAAGAAACTCAGCAGATACAGAAGACTTAAAGGGCACAATCATTCAACTGGACCACATAGACATATATAGAACACTCCATCCAACTGCTACAAAGTACACATTCTTTTCCAATGCACATGGAACGTTCTCCAGAATAGACCACATCTTAGGCTACAGAGCAATCCTCAACAAGATCCAAAACACTGAGATAATTCAACGTATGTTCTCTGACCAAAATGCCATTAAGGTAAAAATTAACAATAGAAAGAGCAAGGAAAAAAAAATCAATTACATGGAAACTGAATAATACCCTGCTTACACATCACTGGGTAATAGAAGAAATCAAAGATGGAATCAAAAAATTTCTAGACTCAAATGAGAATGAAAACACATCATACCAAAACCTTTGGGACACAGCAAAGGCAGTACTCAGAGGGCAATTTATAGCAAAAGATGGACATATCAAAAAAGAAGAAAGGGACAAAATCAAAACATTAACTACAGAGCTCAAACAAATAGAAACAGAACTGCAAAAAAAGCCCACAACCACTGGAAGAAAGGAAATAGTAAAGATCAGAGCAGTAAATAAATGAAATAGAGAACAGAAAAGCAATAGAAAGAATCAACAAAACCAAAAGTTGGTTCTTTGAAAGAATCAACAAAATCGACAAACCACTGGCCAGAATGACAAAAGAAAAACAGCAGAGGACACAAATAACCCAAATAAGAAATGAAATGGGGGACATTACAAGATACCCAACTGAAATAAAAAGGATTATAACAGAATATTATGAAAAACTATACTCTAACAAATTTGAAAAACTAGAGTAAATGGATAAATTTCTAGAAACACACGGCCTACCCAAACTACAACAAAGTGATGCTGAAAATCTGAACAGACCCATAACAAGAGAAGAGATTGGAATGGTAATAAAAAATCTCCCAACCAAAAAAAGCCCTGGCCCAGATGGCTTCACTGGAGAATTGTACAAAACATTTACAGAAGAACTTGTACCAGTACTACTCAAGCTACTTCAGAGCATAGAAAAGGAAACAACACTTCCAAATTCATTCCGTGAAGCCAGCATAATGCTGATACCAAAACCAGGCAAAGATGTCACAAAAATTACAGACCAATATCACCCATGAATACAGATGCAAAAATTCTCAACAAAATTCTAGCCAATAGAATTCAGCATCATATAAAAAAAAAAGTAATACACCATGACAAAATAGGATTCATACCAGGTACACAAGGATGGTTCAACATCAGAAAATCAGTCAATATAATCCACCACATAAATAAAAGGAAAGAAAAGAATCACATGATCATCTCAATTGACGCAGAAAAGGTATTTGACAAAGTCCAACACCAATTCCTGATAAAAACTCTCAATAAAATAGGTAGAAGGGTAATTTCTCAACATACTAAAGGGCATCTATGCAAAACCAAAGGCCAACAGCATTGTTAATGGAGAGAGGCTGAAAACAGTCGCCTTGAACACAGGAACAAGACAAGGATTCCCTTTTTCACCACTCCTATTTAACATTGTGCTGGAAGTTCTAGCTAGAGGAATAAGGCAAGAAAAAGAAATAAAGGGCATCCAAATTGGTAATGAAGAAGTTAAACTCTCCCTGTTTGCAGATGATATGACATTATACATAGAAAACCCTAAAGACTCCACAAGAAATCTACTGGAACTAATAGAAAGATTCAGCAGAGTAGCAGGATACAAGATAAACATTCAAAAATCAGTTGGATTCCTATACACCAATAAGTAGAATGATGGAAAGTAAATCAGGAAAACAATACCATTTTCAAAAGCCCCTTAAAGATAAAATATTTAGGAATAAATCTAACCAGGGATGTGAAAGACCTATACAAAAAAACTTCACAACACGACTGCAAGATACCCAAAGGGATCTACATAAATGGAAAAACATACCATGCTCATGGATAGGTAGACCCAACATTATGAAAATGACACCTCTACCCAAAGCAATTTACAAATACAATACCATTCCGATCCAAATACCAACAACATTCTTCAAAGAGATGGAAAAACTTATCATTAACTTTATATGGAAACGGAAGAAGCCCCACATAAGTAAAGCACGACTGAAGAAGAAGAATAAAGTTGGACGACTCACACTACCTGACCTCAGAACCTACTATACGGCTACAGCAGTCAAACAGCCTGATACTTGTACAACAACAGAGACATTGACCAATGGAACAGAATTGAGAACCCAGATCTAAATCCATCCACCTATGGTCACCTGATCTTCGACAAGGGTCCAAAGTCCATCAAAGGGGGAAAAGACATTCTTTTTAACAAATGGTGCTGGAAAAACTGGATAACCATCTGCAAAAAAATGAAACAGGACCCATACCTCACACTGTATACAAAAACTACTTTAAAATGGATCAAATACCGGAATATAAAGCCTAAAACTATAAAGTTCATAGAAGAAAAACTAGTACCAACACTTCAGGCCTTAATACATGGCATTAACAGGATACCAACCATAACCATCAATGCAGAAACCCCAATAGATAAGTTATATAACTGGGATCTTCTAAAAATCAAACACCTATGCTCTTCAAAAGACTTCGCCAAAAGAGTCAAAAGAGAACCTACAGACTGGGAAAAAATTTTTGAACAGTACAAGTTAGATCAAGGTCTAATCTCCATAATCTACAAGAAAATCCAACACCTCTACAACAAAAAGACAAATAATCCTATTAAAAAATCGTCAAAGGAAATGAACAGACACTTCACCAAAGAAGACATTCAAATGACCAACAGACACATGAGGAAAAGCTCGAGATCACTAGGAATTAGAGAAATGCAAATTAAAACCACAATGAGATACCATCTCACCCCGAAATTATTGGCTCCAATCAAAAACACTGGAAATAACAAATGTTGGAGGGGCTGCCGGGAGATCGGAACACTTATGCACTGCTGGTGGGAATGCAAAATGATACAACCATTTTGGAAAATGATATGGCACTTCCTCAGAAAGCTAGAAATACACATACCATTCGACACAGAAATCCCACTCCTAGGAATATATCCTAGAGCAATAAGAGTCGTCACTATTGTCACTCGAATAGACATATGCACACCTATGTTCATGGCAGCATTGTTCACAATAGCAAAACTATGGAAACAACCTAGATGCCCATCAACAGATGAATGGATAAACAAACTATGGTACATACACACAATGGAGTACTATGCAACAAGAAAGAACAACAATGAATCTGTGAAGCATCTCATCTCATGGATGAAACTGGAGGACATTATGCTGAGTGAAATAAGCCAATCACAAAAGGACAAATATTGTATGAGACCTCTATTGTAAAAACCCATGAAAAAGTTCACACACAAAATGTAACAATCTTTGTTGGTTACCGGGGATGGGAGGCGTGGGGGGGGGGGGAATACTAAATAGGCAATAGATAAGTGGTATCTGGGGTGAAGGGTGAGACAGTACACAGTACAGGGGAAACTAGCACAACTTGTACAAGGAAAGGTAATGGAAGACCCATAGACACATCCAAAATCTCTGAGGGACTGAATTGCTGGGCGCAGGGCTCTGGGGACCATGGTCTCGGGGAACATCTAGCTCAATTGGCATGACACAGATTATAAAGACAATGTTCTACATCCTACCTTGGTGAGTAGTGTCTGGGGTCTTAAAAGCCTGTCAGTGGCCATCTAAGATACTCCACTGGTCTCATCCGTTTGGGAGTAAGGGAGAATGAAGAGAACAGGATACAAGGAAAAGATTCATCTGAAGGACTAATTGTCCACAGCTACCAAGGCCTCCACCAGACTGAGTCCAGTACAGCTAGATGGTGCCCGGCTACCACCACTGACTGCTCTGACCAGGATCACAACAGAGGGTTCTGGACAGAACTGGAGAAGGATGTAGAGCATAATTCTAAGTCACACACACAAGAAAAGACCAGATTTACTGGCCTAAAGGAGACTGGAGAAACCTTGAGACGATGGCCCCCAGACACCCTTTTAGTTCAGTGATGAAGTTACCTCCGAGGTTGACTGTTCAGCCTGGGAGTGGACAGCCCCGTAAAACCAAATGAGACTGACAAGGTACAGGAGTCCAGTGATAAGGGCCAGAAGGCAGAAGGGGACAAGGAAGCTGGTGATAGGGAATCCAAGGTTGAGTATGGGTATTGTTGATGCGTTGTGAGATTGTTAACCATTGTCATAGGGCAACATGTGTAGTAATTGTTAAATGAGAAACTATTTTGTTCTGTAAGCCTTCATCTTAAGTGAGAAAAACAGTACAATTGGAAGAGTGTAGTCAATGTCACTGAACTGTGTATGTAGAAATTTTTGAAACGGTGTATCTTTGGGTATGCATATTCTCACCAAAAAAAAAAAAAAGGTTGAGAATTTAGAGGGTTAATATGTTGTGGTGTTGTTAACCAATGTCATAAAACAACATGTGTACTACTGTTTCATGAGAAACTATTTGTTCTGTAAGCCTTCACCTGAAGTACATTAAAATATAAAATAAATAAACTGCTCTGAATTATCATGAATTATTTTTAAAACTGTTCGTTGAACAATACTGCACTGCAATTTTACTTTGCTTGATTACACTCTTCATTAAGAAGAATTAACTCTAATTTATTTTTGTTATTCCCCAAATTTTAATCATTCTTAGATTGCAAAGATTCACTATCATTATAGACATAAAACGGAAGCAACAATTCCCAAGAGTAGTTATGAAACTGTTTTGTATGATGCTAACGTGGTTCTAAGGTATCTGAGATGGACTAGTTCTTTGGGAAGAGTTTAAGTTCTAATACATTTTTAAATTAGTTTCATTATTTTGTAGTGACAACTAATACTATTAATGAGGAAATATAAATTATACTTCCTCTCAAACATTTCTATTAATGGTGTAAACAGTTTGAATCTTAAAAGTAAGCAATACAATTCTCCTAACTTGGAATTGCTGAGATATAATTTACATTGAGTTTATGTTTACTTTTGTTCTTTCTTTTTTTTTTAGAATAAAATCTCTAAAACACACTGGAGCATACAAGGTTTCAAGAGACATGTTTAGTATACATAAAAGAAATTGTCTAATAATTCAAACAGTATTATGATTAATTAAAGCATATTTTATCTTGTGAAAAGTCTTTAAAAGATTTATATATTTTAAAATCATTTTAGCAGCAAGCTTTTAAAAGAAATACAGGTATATTTTATTAATTATTTGCTATATTAGGAGCTATCACATTTTATCCAATAAGACTAAAATAATAAAGTTTTTAGATTTTTTGGTGATTGTTTTATTTGATATATCATTGATATTGTTTATGATAGCATGTTATGAATTTTGTTTTTATTTTTTTAATTTCTGATATTTGGGGGATTTTTCTAATCTCTATAAACAAGAATGACCTGAGTTTGCCTAAATGTTTTTTATATAACACTCTGCCCTCAATTCAGTTGGAATATATAACTGATAGGAAGAGACCATATGAAACGAGCTACGTGAAATTATAATAGGTTCTTTTCTAAAGTTAAATATATATACCTCTTTTAAAGCAGGAGCAGAGGAATCAACTCTCAAAGGAATAACTTTCAAAGATCCCAAGGAGGGGATACAGCTGCTAGGAGACTGTAAATGTAAGATAGGTCCATGTTAAACTCAATAAGCCTAATTCTGCTGTGCCACTGTCCTTTGAAATGTGGAGCTGGATTCAGCTTTATGATGAATTGACACAAAGCATCTATGCCCTTAAAAGGAAGTGTTTTAGGGCATACATGACCCTCTTTTGCCAAACTTGGCCTTAGCAAAGCCAAACACTTATCCGAAGGAATTAAGGGAGACCTGAGACTCCTGAACAATATCATTGTTTTCTGCTTTGCAGAATTGTGGAAAGTCCATTCTATCACAGTTCATAGCTCCCTGATTTTATTTCAGTGGCTCTGATTCTGAGCTTGGTCCAATGATCCTAATCCATATTTCTCACATAAGCATATGATTTTTTTTCTATCAGATTGGGAAGATTATCTTCAATTTTAATGTTAATAATCCTGATAATAATCCTGATGATCCTGATAACTGTTTAGACCTTTAAATTGACATCAATGTAAATATTTTATTACTTTAAAATAACACCTATGGCTGTATAAAGTAGACTGATAAGTACATCAGTAAAATATGACAGCTTATCTCAAGCTGGTAATCTCTTTCAAATCAACTAATTGGTTTTATAGGCAGTTATTTTTCCTAGAAATACTATTTACTATTTTTACAGTATTATGGCTGTTTTGTGATATGTTAATATGGAAAATTTTACCACTAGAAAATAAAAATAATTATTTTGATCTAAAAGGAGTTGTTTTTGAGAAAGAATATTGCGCTCATGATTGTAGGAGCTTTTACTCCTCTTTAAATGCATTTTCTTGTTATTCTATATACATACTTTTCATACTTCCAAAATGATAAGAATCTTTGAAGGAAGAAACTTTATTGCATATTTTCACTAACTATTTCTTCACAAAAATCTTCAATCCAAAATATTTAATATAGTTTTGACAAACTACAAGTCAAATATTTTCAGTCATAGTTTAGCAACTTTACTGAAAACAACATGATGAACTAACAAATAAGTTTGTTAAATTTATATTACTTTCTCTGTCCAAAAAGATTCCCTGGGTGGTACAAATTGTTACGCATTTTACTACTAGCTGAAAGGCTGGTGGTTCAAACCCAACCAGATGCATCTCTGAAGACAGGCCTTGTGATCTGCTTCTAAAAGATCACAGCCTTGAAAACCCTATGGAGCAGTTCTACTTTGCACACATGGGGTCATCATGAGTTGGTAATGACTTGAAGTCAGCTAATAACTCTATCTAAAGCAGAGATTCATGATCTGCATGTGAAGTTATTGGTCCCTCTGAGGGACTGGGACTGGGCTTCAGGAGTTCTGGGAACCCAGAAATTTTATGTATTCATATTTGCAAATACATATGCACATGTTTGTTTTCTGGTAGGAACTTCACCTCATTTTCAAATATGTCTTTGATTCAAGAAAGGATAAGAAGGGTAGGACTGGTTTTGGGCTTGGGTGTAATGTGTAGTATCCCCATTAAAGAAACTCTGGGAGAAAATGTTGCTCCATATTTTCTGCTCTATCGACCTTTGAGTGAGAGTGACCATACATCCCAGTTTACCTAAACGGTCCCACTTCACAAGCTGCTGTGCCTTCCTAATTATTAGTAGAAAGTCTTTTTTGCTCCAAAAAGTGTTCTGCTTTGGAAGATAAATTATATGATCACACTTATGAGCACAGAATCTGTAGCCAACCTGGCTATAATCAAATGCCAACTTCCTAGCTGTGTGACTTGGAAAACTTAGTTAAATGTTCTGTGCCTCAATTTCTTTATCTATGAAGTGAAGTTAATGATATTTGCCTCATAGGGTTGCTACAATGATAAGTGAGTTGTTTTGGAAATTTTAATAACAGTATATACATGTAATGTATATCTGGTAAATAAGTTTTCAAGAAAAAATTGTTATTAGAAGACACCCATCTTTCCACATTCCATTCCTTCTAAAACTCCATACAGTTTTTTCTACCTGTCAAATTACTATTTTCCTTTAACTTAAGTGAACTTCCTGTACAAATCTTTACTCAATCCTCTGCTTGATTCTTCTTAAACCTCCATAACTCTCTCCCTCTACTAGTGTACCTCCTTAGAGAAAATACATTTTTGCACTCAACTCACCATTCCTGTAAAATTGTAATTTTATATGATTTCAGGGCAGTTTTTTTTTTCTTTTTTCTGTACCTACTCAGCACTTACTAAGGTTGTGTCTAGAATCAGTAACAAATATAATCTTTTGAACGAGAGAGTGGTTCCTTAAAATACAATCCCTTCTAAGAAATATTTGAATTTTATCAGAGATGGGGAAATACTTAAGACAATATTGAGAACTATGATGAGGTAGAAGAAATTTGGAAATATCTGGAGTTCCTGGGTGGTGCAAATTGCTAAGGTATTCAGCTGCAAATTGAAAAGTTAGAGGTTCAAGTCCATCCAGAGGTGCCTAAAAAGAAAGGCCTGATTATTTACTTCTGAAAAATCATCTATTGAATACCTTATGGAACACTGTTCTACTCTGATACACTTGGGGTCACCAGGAGTTGGAATCAACTTCATGGCAACTGATCTAGAGTATTCTAACCACTACAGTAAGCTAACCAAAATGGGAATTTCAGTAGCTATCAAGTCAATTTTGATTCACAGTGATCCCGTGTGTGTCAGAATAGAACTGTGCTCCATAGGCTTTTCAGTGGCTGATTTTTTGGAAATAGATCAGCCAGCTTTTCTTCTTAGGCACCTCTGGGTGGATTCAAACCTCCAGTTATTCAGTCAGCAGCCCAGAATGCACCACCCAGGGACTCCACAATGAGAATATGAACCATAAATATGGGCACATGTGCAGTTGACTACTCAAAGGGAAGGAGGCAATCTCATTTTGAATACAGCAGACTAAAATGTTTGTAGGAAGAGAAAATAGTTCTCCCAAAACCCTTTCTTTTTGAATATGGAATTATATTTTTATATCAAGTTTGAAAAGCTATAGTGAGTGAGACCTAATCTGGTAATAGCATCAGGAAAAAAAGAGAGATAAAACTGAACTGAAAATCAGACTTTTATTACCCCAAGCCCATAAAACTTTGTCCCCCATCTTTTACTTTGTTAATTAATTCGGCTTTTGTATACAACCATTGAAACTTGTAAAAATTGTATTCATGAGAACATTTTAAACTCATTAAGTTTTTGATTAGAACAGTCATAGCAATTTTAGATGTGAGGAAGATAGGTTAAGTTTCTTTCCCTCAGGATAAATGGAACTAGCATCTCCAAAAGAATCTATCATGAGTCTCCAAAGTATTTGATCATATATTTTAGGAAAACAATTTTTGTGTCTGAATCTCTTATAAGAACTAAAGTACCCCTGACCCAAGCCATGGTATTTTCAATCACCTCATATGCATGTGAAAGCTAGACAGTGAATAAGGAAGATTGAAGAAGAATTGAAGCCTTTGAATTATGGTGTTGGTGAACAATATTGAATATGCTATGGGCTGCCAGAATAATGAACAAATCTGTCTTTGAAGAAGTACAAACAAATTGCTCCTTAGAAGCAAGGATGGCGAGACTTCGTCTCACATACTTTGGACATGTTACCAGGAGAGATCAGTCCCTGAAGAAAGACATCATGCCTGGTAAACTAGAGGGTCAGTGAAAAAGAGGAAGCCCCTCAATGAGATGAATTGATACAGTGGCTGCAATGATGGGCTCAAGCATAGTAATGATTGTGAGCATGGCACAGGACTGGGAAGTGTTTTGTTCTGTTGTACATAGGGTTGCTATGAGTTGGAATCAACTCAACAGCAACTAACAACTAACATCCCTTATAAATTACTTACAAATTAAATGTTGTGCTTTCAATACAAATATTAAATATAATTAAAACAAAATGTTTATAAGTATGCAAAGAAATTCTACTATTTCTTGACTTAACCAATTGTACTTTAATTTCATTTCTAGATGTAGGGAAAGAAGAGTGCCAATGCCATAGTTTTGCTGGGAGGGTTATATTAACTAATATATGTCTAGTGCTTAGAATAATAAGCATTAAAAAAATGCTAATTACTATTATCATTTTATTCCAATGGATTATATACTCTCCATCTTCTAGGATTCACACAATACATTTACATGTTCACTATTTTAAAATGCTCTTACTTTCTATAATTTTTTATAAATATATATATATATTTAGTTTTTCACCCAGTGACCAAATTGACCACCTTGCTTAATATCTTAGTCTTCACTTGGGATTAGAAAACAATATGCTGTAACAGATCGTTGAATGATTTTTTTTTTTTTAATATTTTATTGTACTTCAAGTGAAGGCTTACAGAACAAACAGTTTCTCATGTAACAGTAGTACACATGCTATTTTATGACCTTGTTTAACAACCCCATAAAATTTTAACCCTCTAAATTCTCAGCTTTTTTTTAATTGGTGAAAATACACATAGCCAAAGATACACCATTTCAAAACTTTTTACGTATACATTTAAGTGACATTGACTACGCTCCTCTAATTGCGCTGTTATTCTCACTTAAGATGAAGGCTTACAGGACAAAATAGCCTCCCATTTAACAGTTACTACAAATGTTGCCCTACAACAATGGTTAACAATCTCACAACACATCAACAGTAACCTTACTCAACCTTGTGTTCCCTATCATCAGCTTCTTACTCCCTTTCTGCCTTCTGGCCCTTGTCACTGGACTCCTGTACCTCGTTAGTCTCATTTGGTTTTACTGGGCTGTCCACTCCCAGGCTGAACAGTGAACCTCAGGGGTAACTTCACCACTGAGCTAAAAGGGCGTCTGGGAGCCATACTCTTGAGGTTTCTCCAGTCTCCTTTAGGCAAGTAAATCTGGTCTTTTTTTTTTTTTTTTTTGTGAGTTATAATTATGCTCTACATCCTTCTCCAGCTCTGTCCAGAACACTCTGTTGTGATCCTGGTCAGAGCAGTCAGCGGTGGTAGCCGGGAACCATCTAGCTGTACTGGACTCAGTCGGGTGGAGGTCTTGGTAGCTGTGGACAATTAGTCCTTTGGACTAATCTTTTCCTTGTATCCTGTTCTCTTCATTCTCCCTTGCTCCCAAAGGGATGAGACCAGTGTAATATCTTAGATGGCCACTGACAGGCTTTTAAGACCCCAGACACTACTCACCAAGGTAGAATGTAGAGCATCATCTTTATAAGTGTCATGCCAATTGAGCTAGATGTTCCCTGAGACCATGGTCCCCAGAGCCCTCCATCCAGCAACTCAGTCCCTTGGGGAGTTTGGATGTGTCCATGGGGCCTTCATGACCTTACCTTGTGCAGGTTGTGTTAGTTTCCCTTGTATTGTGTACTGTCTCAGCTTTCACCCAAGGTACCACTTATCTATTGCCTATTTAATATTCCGCCCCCCCATCCCTGGTAACCAACAAGGATTGTTACATTTTGCATGTGGACATTTTCATGGGTTTTTACAATAGAGTTCTCATACAATATTTGTCCTTTTGTGATTGAATTATTACACTCAGCATAATGTCCTCCAGTTTCATCTATGTTATGAGATGCTTCACAGATTCATTGTTGTTCTTTCTCGTTGCATAGTACTCCATTGTGTGTATGTACCATAGTTTGTTTATCCATTCATCTGTTGATGGGCACCTACGTTGTTTCCATCGTTTTGCAATTATGAACAATGCTGCCATGAACTTAGGTGTGCATATGTCTATTCGAGTGACGACTCTTATTTCTCTGGGATATGTTCCTAGGAGTGGGATTGCTGGATCGAATGGTATGTGTATTTCTAGCTTTCTGAGGAAGTGCCATATCATTTTCCAAAATGGTTGTATCATTTTGCATTCCCACCAGCAGTGTATAAGAGTTCCCATCTCCCCGCAGCCCCTCCAACATTTGTTATTTCCAGTGTTTTTGATTCGTGCCAGTAATGCCGGGGTGAGATGGTATCTCATTGTGGTTTTAATTTGCATTTCTCTAATGGCTAGTGAACGCGAGCATTTCCTCATTTGTCTGTTGGCCATTTGAATGTCTTCCTTGGTGAAGTGTCTGCTCATTTCTTTGCCTATTTTTTGATAGGATTGTTTGTCTTTTTGTTGTAGAGGTGTTGGATTTTCTTGTAGATTATGGAGATTAGACCTTTGTCTGACTTGTACTGTCCAAAAATTTTTTCCCAGTCTGTAGGTTCTCTTTTGACTCTTTTGATGAAGTCTTTTGAAGAGCATAGGTGTTTGATTTTTAGAAGATCCCAGTTATCTAGTTTATCTGTTGGGTTTTGTGTGTTGATGGTTATGGTTTGTATCCTGTTAATGCCATGTATTAAGGCCTGAAGTGTTGGTCTTATTTTTTCTTCTATGAACTTTATAGTTTTATGCTTTATATTCAGGTTTTTGATCCATTTTGAAGTAGTTTTTGTATACGGTGTGAGGTATGGGTCCTGTTTCATTTTTCTGTAAATGTCTATCCAGTTTTGCCAGCAAAATTTGTTAAAAAGACTGTCTTTTCCCAATTTGATGAACTTTGGGCCCTTGTCGAAACTCAGGTTACCGTAGGTGGATGGATTTACATCTGGGTTCTCAATTCTGTTCCATTGGTCAATGTCTCTGTTGTTGTACCAGTACCAGGGTGTTTTGACTACTGTAGCTGTATAGTAGGTTCTGAAGTCAGGTAGTGTGAGTCCTCCAACTTTATTCTTCTTCTTCAGTAGTGCTTTACTTATTCAGGGCTTCTTTCCTTTCCATATAAAGTTAACGATTAGTTTTTCCATCTCTTTGAAGAATGTTGCTGGTATTTGGATCAGGATTGCATTGTATTTGTAAATTGCTTTGGTAAAATTGCCGTTTTCACAATGTTGAGTCTGCCTATCCATGAGCATGGTATGTTTTTCCATTTATGTAGATCCCTTTGGGTTTCATGCAGTAGTGTTTTGTAGTTTTCTTTGTATAGGTCTTTTACATGCCTGGTCAGATTTATTCCTAAGTATTTTATCTTTTTAGGGGCTATTGAAAATGGTATTGATTTCCTGATTTCCTTTTCATCATTCTCTTTACTGGTGTATAGGAATCCAACTGATTTTTGAATGTTTATCTTGTATCCTGCTACTCTGCTGAATCTTTCTATGAGTTCCAGTAGATTTCTCGTGGAGTCTTTAGGGTTTTCTATGTATAGTATCATATCATCTGCAAACAGGGAGAGTTTAACTTCTTCATTTCCAATTTGGATGCCCTTTATTTCTTTCTCTTGCCTTATTGCTCCAGCTAGAACTTCCAGCACAATGTTAAATAGGAGTGGTGATAAAGGGCATCCTTGTCTTGTTCCTGTTTTCAAGGGGAATGTTTTCAGCCTCTCTCCATTAAGAATGATGTTGGCCATTGGTTTTCCGTAGATGCCCTTTATTATGTTGAGAAATTTCCCTTCTATACCTATTTTATTAAGAGCGTTTATCAGGAATGGGTGTTGGACTTTGTCAAATGCCTTTTCTGCGTCAATTGAGATGATCATGTGATTTTTTTCTTTCCTTTTATTTATGTGGTGAATTACGTTGATGGATTTTCTAATGTTAAACCATCCTTGTATACCTGGTATGAATCATACTTGGTCGTGGTGTATTATTTTTTTGATATGATACTGAATTCTATTGGCTAAAATTTTGTTCAGAATTTTTGCATCTATATTCATGAGAGATATTGGTCTGTAATTTTCTTTTTTTGTGATGTCTTTGCCTGGTTTTGGTATCAGCATTATGCTGGCTTCATAGAATGAGTTTGGAAGTGTTGCTTCCTCTTCTATGCTCTGAAATAGCTTGGGTAGAACTGGTATAAGCTCTTCTGTAAATGATTTGTAGAATTCTCCAGTGAAGCCATCAGGGCCACGGCTTTTTTTGGTTGGGAGGTTTTTTTTAATTATCTTTTCAATCTCTTCTCTTGTTATGTGTCTGTTCAGATTTTCAACATCACTTTGTTGTAGTTTGTGTAGGCCGTGTATTTCTAGAAATTTATCCATTTCTTCTAGGTTTTCAAATTTGTTGGAGTATACTTTTTCATAATATTCTGTTATAATCCTTTTTATTTCAGTTGGGGCTGTTGTAATGTCCCCCATTTCATTTCTTATTTGGGTTATTTGTGTCCTATGCTGTTTTTCTTTTGTCAATCTGGCGAGTGTTTTGTCGATTTTGTTGATTCTTTCAAAGAACCAACTTTTGGTTTTGTTGATTCTTTCTATTGGTTTTCTGTTCTCTATTTCATTTATTTCTGCTTTGATCTTTACTATTTCCTTTCTTCTGGTGGTTATAGGCTTTTTTTTTTTTTTTTTGCTGTTCTCTTTCTATTTGTTTGAGTTCTGTAGTTAATGTTTTGATTTTGTCCCTTTCTTCTTTTCTGATATGTGCATCTATTGCTATAAATTGTCCTCTGAGGACTCGCTTTGCTGTGTCCCAAAAGTTTTGGTATGATGTGTTTTCATTTTCATTTGATTCTAGGAATTTTTTTATTCCATCTCTGATTTCTTCTGTTACCCATTGATGTGTAAGCATAGTATTATTCAGTTTCCATGTAGTTGATTTTTTTTCCTTACTCTTTCTAGTGTTAATTACTACCTTGATGGCATGTGGTCAGATAAGATACTTTGAATTATTTCAATGCTTTGGATCTTGTTGAGGATTGCTCTGCGGCCTAAGATGTGGTCTATTCTGGAGAACATTCCATGTGCATTGGAAAAGAATGTGTACTTTGCGGCAGTTGGATGGATTGTTCTTTATATGTCTATGAGGTCCAGTTGGCTGATTGTGTCCTTTATGTCTTCTGTATCTTTGCTGAGTTTCTTCTTAGTTGTTCTGTCCTTTACTGAGAGTGGTGTGTTGAAGTCTCCTACTTTTATTGTGGAACTGTCAATTTCTCTTTTCAGTGGTGTTATAGTTTTTTTTATGTATTTTGGAGCCCTGTCATTGGGTGTGTAGATGTTTATTATGGTTATTTCTTCATGATGGATCGTCCCCTTAATCATTATATAGTGTCCTTCTTTGTCTTTTATGGTAGATTTTGTTTTAAAGTCTATTTTATCTGAGATTAGAATTGCCACTTCTGCTCTTTTTTGGTAGTTGTTAGCTTGATATATTTTTTTCCAACCTTTGACTTTTAATAAATTCACATCTTTGTTTCTAAGGTGTGTCTCTTGTATACGGCATATTGATGGATCCTGTTTTCTTATCCATTCTGTCACTCTCCATCTCTTTATGGGTGCATTGAGTCCATCTACATTCAGTGTAATTATTGATAGATGTGAGTTTGTTGCTGTCATTTTGTAGTGGTTTCTTTTGTGGTGCTGAAGTTTTCTTTGTTCTTCTTACTCTCTTGTGCTGAGTTACTTTTGTTTTTGGATTTTGTGTTCATTTCTTTTGTTTTTGTAGGTTTTGTTTTTGCTGAGACTTTATGTTTTTCGTCTTTATTTTTATGAGTTGGTTTGTTAACTTTCTTTGTGGTTACCATGAATTTTACCCTTATCTTTATAAGTTTGAAGCAGTCTACCCTTCCTTGATATCGCCTTGCATTCCTCTCCTTTAGAAGGTTCTATACCTATGCCATTTATTCCCTCTTTCATTGTTTTGATGTTGTTGTCATCCTTTGATTGATTTCTCTGATTCCCTGTTGTATTTCTTTTGGTTTTGGATAGTCCTCGAGAATTCATTTCCTAGAATGGTATCTGGTTTGTATGATCCTGCATCCTAGGTCCTGACGGAGGGCTGAAGCTCTTTGTCCTCAGATCAAAGAACTCCCTTTAATAATTCTTGTAAGTTTGGTTTGACTTTTGCATATTCCCTTAGTTTCTGTTTATCTGGAAATGACCTAATTTCACCATCAAATTTGAACGAGAGTTTTGCAGGATATATTATTTTTGGTTGAAAATTTTTTTCTTTCAAGATTTTATATATGTCATCCCACTGCCTTCTTGCCTGCATGGTTTCTGCCAAATAATCTGAGCTTAGTCTTATTGTTTCTCCTCTGTATGTGACTTCTTGTTTTTCACGAGCTGCTCTCAGGATTGTTTGTTTGTCTTTACTTTTGGCGAATGTGAATATGATATGTCTTGGTGATTTTCTTTTGGGGTCTCTTCTATATGGGGTTCGTTGAGCTTCTTGGATGGCCAGCTTTTCATCTTTCATGATATTGGGAAAGTTTTCTGTCAGCAGTTCCTCAATGATCCTCTCTGTGTTTTCTGTTTTCTCCCCCTTTTCTGGAATGCCAATCACTCATAAATTTTTGCTTTTAATTGTGTCCCACATAACTCTCAGGGTCTCTTCATTTTTCTTTGTTCTTTTTTCTGAGTTTTCCTGAAACAGAGTTGTATCCAAGTTTTTGTCTTCAGTTCCACTGATCTTGTCTTCCACGGTTTCAAATCTACTTCTCAGCCCTTCTATGACATCATCCATTTCTGAAATCTTGTTGTTTATCTTTTGGATTTCTAATTGTTGTCTTTGTACAATTTCTATTTGTGAATTTATTTTGGCATTTTGTTCCTGCATCATCTTCCTGAATTCTTCCAGTTGTTTGTCTGTATTTTCCATAAATTTGTCAATTTTTTCCTCATGTTTGTCAGCTTTTTGCCTCAGTTCTTGGAAAATTCCGAGTATTAGTGATTTGAGTTCCCTATCAGGTACTTCTTGTGCATTTTCTTCCAGAGGAGAGTTATCTGGTTCGTTGAATGATTTTATAATTGTGATATCAGTTATTAATCATTAAGGTTGGCCAAGATATGTATCCCTCTCTGTAGGGATATATTATCATTTGAAAATTATAGTATATATATTTATTCTCTACAGCAAAAGATTGATGTAAGGATTGAAGTTTAGTGTATGAAAATTATTTAAAAATTATTAAGGCCAGCGAGGAGAATAATTTATATTAAATGCTTTCTAGATTGTAGGCACTATACTATGTGCCTTACATGACAAATCAAATGTCAATAAAATAAAAATTATTATATTCTTTGTAAGAGTAACTATGACTAAAAGAGTGCTACAAATTGTTATGAAATATTTGTTTAGTGAATTCAAGCTCTAAATTAAATCACAATATTCTTTTTTTATTATTATTGTACTTTAGATGAAGGTTTACAGAACAAACTAGCTTCTCATTAAACAGTACACATTGTTTTGTGACATTGGTTACCAACCCCACGACATGTCAACATACTCCCTTCTTGACCTTGGGTTCCCTGTTACAAGTTTTCCTGTCCCCTCCTGACTTCTAGTCCTTGTGTCTTTGCAGGTGTGCCCGTTTAGTCTCCTTTTGTTTTATGGGACTGTCTAATCTTCGGCTGAAGGGTGAACCTCAGGAGTGACTCGATTACTGATCTAAAAGGGTGTCCAGCGGCCATACTCTAGAGTTTCTTCAGTCTCTGTCAGGCCAGTAACTCTGGTCATTTTTTGTGAGTTAGAATTTTGTTCCACATTTTTCTCCAGCTCTATCCAAGACCCTCTATTGTGATCCCTGTCACAGCAGTCAGTGGTGGTAACCAGGCACCATCTAGTTTTACTGGACTCAGTCTTGTGGAGGCTGTGGTACTTGTGGTTCATTAGTCCTTTGGACTAATCTTTCCCTTATGTCTTTAGTTTTCTTCATTCTCCCTTGCTCCTGAAGGGGTGAGATGAGTGGAGTATCTTAGATGGCTGCTTACAAGCTTTTAAGACACCAGATGCTACTCACCAAAGTTGAATGTAGAACATTTTCTTTATAAAGTATGTTATGTCAATTAAGCTAGATGTTCCTGGAGACCTTGGCCCCCATAGCTCTCAGCTCAGTAATTCGGTCCCTCAGGGAGTTTGAATTTGTCTATGGAGCTTCCATGACCTTGCTTTGGACAAGTTGTGTTGGTTTCCCCAGTACTGTGTACTGTCTTACCCTTCACCTAAGTTACCACTCAACTATTGTCTATTTAGTGTTTTTCAACCTTCACCCCTCCTCTCCCTCGTAACCATCAAATATTGTTTCTTTTTGTGTGTAAACAATTTCATGAGTTTTTATAGCTGTGGTCTCATACAATATTTGTCCTTTTGTGACTGACTTATTTCACTAAGCATAATGCCCTCCAGATTCATCTACGTTGTGAGATGCTTTGCAGATTCATCATTGTTCTTTATCTTTGCATAGTACTTCACTGTATGTAGATGTCATAGTTTGTTTATCCATTCATCTGTTGATGGACATCTAGGTTGTTTCCACCTTTTTGCTATTGTGAACAATCCTTCCATGAACATAGGTGTGCATATGTCTATTCGAGTGACAACTCTTATTTCTCTAGGATATATTCCTAGGAGTGGGATTGCTGGATCTTATGGTATTTCTATTTCTAGCTCTCTAAGGAAGCGCCATATCATTTTCCATAATGGTTGTACCATTTTGCATTCCCACCAGCAGTGCATATGTGTTCCAATCTACCCGCAGCCTCTCCAACATTTATTTTCTGCTTTTTTTTTTGATTCGTGCTAGTAATGCTGGGGTGAGAAGTTATCTCATTGTGGTTTTGATTTGTATTTTTCTATTGCTAGTGATCACAAGCATTTCCTCATGTGTCTGTTAGCTGCTTGAATATCTTCTTTGGTGAAGTGTCTGTTCATTTCCTTTGCCTATTTTTTAATTGGATTACTTGTCTTTTTGCTGTAGAGGTGTTGGATTTTCTTGTAGATTATGGAGATTAGACCTTTGTCTGACCTGTAGTGTCCAAAATTTTTTTCCCAGTCTGTAGGTTCTCTTTTTACTCTTTTGATGAAGTCTTTTGAAGAGCATAGGTGTTTGATTTTTAGAAGATCCTAGTTATCTAGCTTATCTTCTGGAGTTTGCTTGTTGTTGGTTATGGACTGTATCCTGTTAATGCTATGTATTAGGGCCCCTAGTGTTGATTCTATTTTTTTCTTCTATGATCTTCATGGTTTTTGGTTTTATGTTTAAGTCTTTGTTCCATTTTGAATTAGTTTTTGTGGATGATGCAAGGTACGGGTCTTGTTTCTTTTTTTTTTTTTTTTTGCAGATGGACATCCAGCTTTGACAGCACTGCTTGTTAAAAATACTCCTTTCCCCATTTGATGGATTTCGTGACCTTGTTGAGGATCAGTGACTGTAGGTGGATGGATTTACATCTGGGTTATGAATTCTGTCCCTTTGGTCCATGTATCTGTCACTATACCAGTACCAGTCTGTTTTAACTATCGTAGCTGTATAGTAAGTTCTGAAGTCAGGTAGTGTGATTCCTCCTACATTCTTCTTCTTCTTCAATAGTGCTTTACTTATCTAGAGCCTCTTCCCTTTCCATATAAAGTTAACGTAAATTACAATATTCTAATGAGGATATTAAGGGATAGGTCTAGCTGACTCAAAATAAAATTTCCTATAATTTCCTATAAAAATATTTTTTGTAGTATTTAGGCTACCATTTGCCAAAAGTTTCAATTTGAGTCTATTAAAGATCACTCTCTGTGTGTGCCTTCACTGACACATACCAACTAGCTTTAAATCTATTCATTATTGATTGGAAACCCTGGTGGCATAGTGGTTAAGAGCCACAGCTGCTAACCAAAGTGTTGGCCGTTTGAATCCACCAGGTACTCCTTGCAAACTCTATGGGGCAATTCTCCTCTATTGATTACAATGATTAGATTACAATGATTACTGGGGCCTCATTACATAGGCATGATTTATTGAATTCTTGTCTATGTAGTTGAACTAGCCTCTAGTACCCTTAACCTAAGGTCTGACTGATATCGCCTGCTGGATCTTTTTCATTGCCAGTCCTCTCGCAGTGGTTAAGAGCTCAGCTGCTAACCAAAAAGTCGGCAGTTGGAATCCACCAACTGCTCCTTGGAAACTCTATGGGCCAGTTCTGGTCTGTCCTATAGGGTCACTATGAGCTGGAATCGACAGGAAGATAATGGGTTTGAGTTCTTTTAGTCCTCACCCAAGAGTCACTCCATTAGCATAACCTGTCATTTGTGGCCTGAAGCCTCTCCATGAATAACAAAGACTGCAATCACCAAGAAAACCCCAAAGATTTAGAGATTTCCTACTAGGAACCAGTGACTAAGACCAAATTCTTTGGGTATGGTTAATTGTGTATTCCACAGAGACCAAGAAGAAATCTCCATAGCCTTCCTTGCATAGCCATCTCTTCATTTTCCCCATCCTATAAAAGGCAAAACTTTAGGAACAGAGGCAGATAAGTGGTTGCCAAGGAGGTGAGATTGGGTGAAAGGAAATACTGTAGAAATATAATAGGAAATTTTGGAGGATGATATAAATATTCTTTAGCTTGATTATGATAGTGCTTAAACAACTTTATGCATTTTTCATAGCTCAAGTATCCAAAACTATACCTGTATACAAAACATATGAATTTTGCTTTATGTAAATTAGGCCTTAATAAACTACCTAAAAAAACATAATTTAGTAGTGTACATAATCTAGTCCCAATGTACGAGTGATGCTATTGAATTTCAAACAAAAATCTTCTTAAATGTAATATTTTATACACCTTGTCAAAAATAGAACTTCATTTTCTTTGTTTATTTTTGAAATTAGAAAATTAAACCTTTGAGGAGAAAGGTGGGATGCAGGACTCAAATTCTAGTAAGAAGACCAAACTTAATGGTCTGAATGAGGCTGGAGGAACCCCAGAAGGCAGAGCCCCCAGATTCTCTATTAGCCCAGAACTAAAACAATTTCTGAGGCTAACTCTTCAGACAGGGATTGGACTGGACTGTGGGACGTAAAGTGATACTTGTGAGTAGTGTGCCTCTTAGCTCAAGTAGATACAAGAGACTAAAAGGCAGCTTCTGTCCAGAGGTGAGATGGGAAGGCAGAGAGGGTTAGGAGCTAGTTGAACAGACATAGGGAATCAGGGATGGAAAGGAGGAGTGTGCTGTTACAGTATGTGGAGAGCAATTAGGGTCACTTAGCAAAGTATGCATAAATTTTTGTATGGGAGACTAACTTGAAATATGAACTTCATTTAAACTACAACAATAAACAAAAAAAGAAAATTAAAGTTTTGAAAATTGTGGTGATTCTATATCCAAGTCAAATTTTTGAAAGATTGGAATTATCAATACTAAGTTTGTATCAGGGTGTTATTGAAGAATAAACGTAAGAGCTTAACCTAAAATCAACTGAATTTCAAATCTCAATTCTGCCACAATATAAATAAAACTCAGTAGTGATGTTGTGATGTTTAATTAAGTCTATGCATTAAAAGCACTTATTACATATTCTGTCAGTTCTCAGATATGCAGTAATAATCAGATCTCCTTCCCTCCTGTAGATGAGAGAAATGAAGGTACTTCAGTGATTTACCCCAAAGTCACAACTTGCAGTTACTAAATGGGAATCTAATGTAATACTACATTCTATGATGTCTACACATACAGTACTTTCCGAACTCCTTACTATGAACTATTCTCAATATTTCACTGAATAATGATGCCTTATATGAATCAGACTATAAGATACATCTAAATAAACGTCCACTAATTGAATAACCATTGCATTAGAATGGAAAAATCAGAATCAAAATATTAGAAGTAAACCATAGTTGGTTTTTTTTTTTTTTGTCTTTTTAATATCCTTTCCATTGTATGATGGAGATATTAAGACTTGGTTACCTATTACACAAGGTTTTTTTTGTATAGATTGTTTTATGAAATGAATTATTTCTTTGGAAAAAATATTTTTTTTCTGATACTGCTTATATAATTATCCATTAATACTAAGATTCTCACAATGCAATTATTTGAATATTCAAGTATTTTAATGAAGCAGAAAGGACATCCTTAAGATATGCTTAAGTGTTTTCTGTTATGAGGCTTACCTAAATACCTAATAAATATAATGCTCTATAGATTATAACATGCTTTTCATATTAAAAGGAATTAGCCTTATAAAATAGAGGTCAATTAACACCATAAAATAATACTATAATTATTATTATCATCATCAATATTGTTTCTTATACTTAGTTGAATAGGGCAAGTTCACATTAAGCAATCTGTCCTAAGTATTGGAATGGAAAATTCCTTACAAGAATAAGGTTCTAGAAGAGCTATCCTATCCATGTAAATGGCTGGAAAATCTCCAATCTCCAGGGGATAATGAATACAGGAATGAAGATTGTCTCTTCTCAAATTTTATAGATGGGAGAAAACTGCCTCCTGAGAACTCCAAATCCTTGCTTCTCATGTATGTGGCATTTACATTTACTCTACCTCTGTGATTAAGTCATCCCACGTTGAGAAATTAAACAGTGATCTTGCATTAGTGAAAATTCTGGAGTGGCAATCAGAAGCTAATGTCAACCTACTCTCTGAAAAAACTTCCACAAACCGTAACACAAAGAAACTCTTTGGATGGAGAATTTATGATTTTAAAAATACAGTTTATATGAGGAATGACAGGATGTAGAAAAGGACTGAGGTTTTTAATAAATAGCTAAAATGAACTTCTAGAAATCTAAAAAAAAAATCAATGAAATTAAAAATATAGTAGAGGAGTTGAACATTGGATTAGATACAGCTGGTGAAATAATTAATGATACGGAAAATAGATCTGAAGGAATTATCCAGGATGCAGCCAGAGTCCTGTGGAAATTTGATTAAGAGACCTGAAGAACAGATAAGATGTTCAATATAAATTAATAGAAGTAACAGAATACAATAAAAACATTTGGTGAGACAATACTCAAAGGCATAAATTCTGATAATTTCAAAGGATTGAAAAAAACTCATACGTCTTCATGCTGGCAAAACACACACCTGAATACTTTTAACGAAAGTGAAGAACAACAAAGAAAGAATGATCTTAAAAGGAATCAGAGAAAAAATAAATTACCACAATAATTAAGATGATTGTATGAGTTGGAATCGACTGGATGGCAATGGGTAGATTTCTTACACAAAGTAGTGAAATGAAGAATGTAAAATGCTGAAAGAAAATAATTCCCATACTAAAATTCTTCAATCCCTAAATTATCACAGACGTGTGAGCAAAGTGAAGGCATTTTCAAAAAAATAAAGAACTAATGGATGTACTTTAGGATGGGGGATAATCATACAAAATAAAGTGAGATAAAATTGTGGTAAGCAATTAAATTCCTAATAATATGTGATAAATCTAAATTCCCATTAACTTTATAGATAATAGAAATGGTGACTAAATGTAATGAATGAGTAAAAATGAGATAACAATTAATATACTATAAAAACAACTTGAAGGATAGTACCTAATAGTGATCTATACTGCATCATCCTTAGTTCCTTACATTGTTCAAGATTATTGTAGAGATAAAAATATAAACTTTCTTTTTTTATGCGTACACTTGTTTAGTTTATTGTAAGGTACCCATGGCAAGGTACACAAGTAAGTACTCACAACATTCATTTAGAATCAAAGAAACAGAATTAACAATTACAATGTTAGTTCAGTGGTTAGAGTCCAACTCTTTAGATTTTAGATGTTTACCTTTAAAGAGTAGTCTCAGGAGAGAGGACTTAATCATGGCTTGAACTTGGCTGAGGTCCCTCATATCTACGGTCTGAGGTCAGTGGCAGCAGACAGTCTCAGCAGGCTGTCATCTTCCGAGAGAGTAAAAGACTAAAGAAAGTTTCCTTTGTCTCTGCCTTCTCTCCCAGAATGAACCAAAGTCTTTGGATGTCTATTATTTTCTCACCGTGGCCTCACATGATTAGGGCCTGTGTGATGTCAAAGACTAGTATGTTATGTCTTCTCTCCAAGGTTACAGATTAGCCAAATGTTGCAGCGTTTCTTCAAGGTTAGATATTAGGGAGGTTGTTTACAATTTACTTATGTCTCAAAGCTAGCTTACAAGCATTAACTGTATGTTATAGTTTCTTTTATCACAGTATGCAGGGGCAAAGCCAACTTAAAGGTTGTTTACCACATTCTTCACAGGCTTCTATTTTTCTATTTTTAAGTGCATAAAATTTCTACTTGTAAATTACATAAGTGTCTTGTGCATCTGTGGCTTAAGAGTGTTTATATAACAATGTCTTATAAAACCAAAAACAAAGCCCACTGCCATCCAGTCAATTCTGACTCATAGTGACCCTACAAGACACAGTAGAACTGCCCCATAGGGTTTCTAAGCAGCTTCTGATGGATTCAAACTCCTCCTTTAGGTTAGCAGTGGAAGCTCTTAAACACTGTGCGACCAGAGCTTCAAAATGCCTTATACATATTATAAAAACAAGCATCACTTTGCCTTGTACATATGTAAACTATATGGATAATTATACAGTGTATGGGTGTTGAAACCTATAATATATACAAGCCAGAGCTTCAATCTCCAGTGTAAGCATTTGCAAGGCCCTAGTTTCTCCTTATGAGTAAATCCAGGAATCCATTCCTTCATTCAACAAACGTGTATTAAACACATTCTAGTGCCAGACATAATTTTAGGGTCTGAGCATATGCTGAGGTCAAGAGAGAAATGAGGGGCAACATGATGCTATAGGCAGAAGCACAATGCCATCCCTCCACAGCAAAGATCCAAAAAACTAAGCCAAACAGAGAAAATAGCAATCCTGAAACCCTAAGAATCAAATGAAGAGATAAAGAACTCAGTCAAACACAGAATGGAATAAGAAACTGAGAGAGAACAGAGAGCGAGGAGAGATACATGCAGAAGACCCCTATCAGCTAAAGCAGCACAGATCCACCATCTTGGACTCCTATCAGAGACCAGCAAGCCAGTGGTATAAGAAAGCAGCTTTACGAAGCTTTCAGCAGGAGACAGAATAATAGTAACCAGCGATATACACTTTCTCACCCCCCACCATTCTTCACCCCCATTCGGCCTCCTCTGCTTCCTGCTGCCAGAGACTGTTGGCCAGGAAGCACTGGCTTCACCCTGGTGTAGCTTGGCTTCCACCTGCTCTCATTGGCCAGCTCCCTAAGTGCCATTTGTTGGCTGCTGGTGTTGTTTATTTCTGCTTCTTTACATTTCTTCCTTACTTCTCACCACCTCTCCCCCCTTTCTCTCAAATACCTGGCTCCATGTGCCATCTTTGCTTCTTCCTGAAAGTCTGTGAAATGCCACTCGAATGTGAAACTGCTTCCTGGCCTATGCTGCCAAGCTAGTGGGATCCCGGGGCTTTTTTGTTTGTTTGTTTTGAATTATTTCTTTGTTTTCTTTTTCTTTTCTTGAATTGGGAACTCATTCTAGCCAGGCAGTACTGCACGGCTTGGGACCTACTCCCTCAGTTTGCGCAGATGTGCAGAGGGATCTCTGAGAGCACTTCTTTTTTCTTGTTTTTCTTGGGGGAGTTTTCTTTTTCTTTTTTTTTAAATTTGTTTTGATTTATTTTCCCTCTTTTTCCCTTTCTGTCTTTCTTCATTACTCAGTTTCTAGTCTCTCTAAACTTTCCTTCTCTTCTTGTTCCCTGAATGCTTGGTGCTGAGTGACACCTCTACCCCCTCTATCCAGGGTGTACTTCACAGCTTGGGAGCTTCTTCCCCAGACCATGCAGCCACACCGGTGGGATCCCTGGGAGATTTGCTTTCCTTTTTTCTTTCTAATTTTTATTTATTCATTCTTTTCTTTTCTTTTTTTCTTCTTCTTCACATTTTTGTTTTTCTCCATTTCATAATCTCTCACCTCTCCACTCCAACGTCAAGCTGTCCTAGCATTCTTTTTTGTTTGTTTGTATGTTTTTGGTTCCTGTTCCTCTCTCCTCTCTCCCATACTCAGCTACACATATCACAATCTCCTCCCTCCATCCTACCTATCTGGACTGTGCACTAAACATCACACCACCAAGCAGCCCAGGCAAAGCCTACAAGAACCTGCCTTGTACTGATTACCAGCCCTTCCTGGTGGCCATAGTAAGTACCACAAACAACCCACCCCAGCAACTTCTGTTCAGCTACACCTGCCCAGCTGTACAATATCAGAGACACTGACCCTGCCAAATGGAGAAAGAGGTGAAAAGTAGCGTGCCCACAGACGAGCAAACAACAAAGAACACACATCCCATCTGCTCAGACATAGCCGAACTTAAAACAAGAAGGATGAAACAAACAAATTGGCAATCAGTAAACAAGGAAAATAACTACTGAATGCCCCAAAGACAGCAGACAATCTCAAAACATTTAAAAAACAGTACAGGTTGTTTCCAGTAGGCATCCAAAGTAAAACACCAGATGACATTTTAATGGAAGAAAGGGCACTAGAACTACCTGATAGGGAATTCAAATCTCTACTATTCAGAGTTATCCAAGAGTTGAAGCAAAAAGCAGACAAAAATGAAGAAAAATAGACAAATTCATAGAAAAGGCAGACAAATTCATGGAAAATACAGACAAAAAAATGGAAGAATTCAGGAAAATAATGCAGGAACAAAACGCAAAAGTAAATTCACAGCTAGAAATCATGCAGAAACAACAATTAGAAATCTGAAAGATAAACAACAAGATTTCAGAAATGGACAGTGTCATAGAAGAGCTGAGGATCAGGTTTGAAATGGTGAAAGACAGGATCAGCAAAACTGAAGACAAACACTTGGATACAACTCTGTTTGAGGAAAAATTAGAAAGAAGAATGAAGAAAAATGAAGACACCCTGAGAATTATATGGAAGACAATCAAAAGCAAAAATTTGAGAGTGATTAGAGTTCCAGAACAGGGGGAGAAAACAAAAAACACAGACAGGATCATTGAAGAACGGCTAACGGAAAACGTCCTAATATCATTAAAGATGAAAATCTGACCATTCAAGAAGTTCAATGAACCCCATATAGGAGAGATCCAAAAAGAATATCACCAAGGCATATCATAATCACACTTGCCAAAACCAAAGACAAACAATCCTGACAGCAGTTCGAGAAATACAAAAAATCACATACAGAGGAGAATAAATAAGACTAAGCTCAGATTATTTTGCAGAAACCTTGCAGGCAAGAAGGCAATGGGATGACATATATAAAACCTAGAAAGAAAAAAATTGCCAGCCAAGAATAACATATCCTGCAAAATTCTCGTTCAAATATGATGGTGAAATTAGGACATTTCCAGATAAAAAGAAATTAAGGGACTATATAAAAACAAAACCAAACTTACAAGACTTATTAAAGGGAGTCCTTTGATCTGAGAACAAACAGCATCAGCTCACAGGCTGAATCTAGGACCCAGGATCATACCAGCCAGATACCAATCTAGGAAATGAACTCTCAAGGACTATCCAAAACCAAAAGAAATACAACAGGGAATCAGAGCACTTAATCTGTAAAATTACAACATCAGAACAATAAAAGAAGAAATACACAGTGTAGGTATAGAATCTTCTAATGAAGAGGAAGGCAAGCTAATACCAAGTAATAATAGACTGCTTCAAACTTAGAAAGATAAGGATAAATTTGACGGTAACCACAAAGAAAGTTAACAAACCTACTCATCAATATAAATAGGAAAAACATAAAGTCTCAGTAAAAACGAAACCTAGGAAAAAATCCACAAAAAAAGGAATTTGGCACAGGAGAGTAAAAGGAACAAAGAAAACGTCAGCACCACCAAAAAAAAAAAAAAGAAACCTAAAATATGACAACAAAAAACTCACAGCTATCAATAATTACTCTGAAAGTAAATGGCCTAAATGCACCCATAAAAAGATGGAGAGTGACAGAATGGATTGAGAAAAAAAAAAAAAAAAAAAACAGGATCCATCAATATGCTGTCTACAAGAGACACACTTTAGAAACAAAGATGTACATTTATTTAAAATGAAAAGTTGTAAAAAATATATCAAGCAACCAACTACCAAAAAAGAACAGGAATGGTAATACTAATCTCAGATAAAATAATATTTAAAATGAAATCCACAATAAAAGACAAAGTAGAACACTATATAATGATTAGGAGACGATCCACCATGAAAACCTAACCATCATAACTATCTATGCACCCAATGATTGGGCTCCAAAATACATAAAACAAACTCTAACAGCACTGAAAAGAGAAATAGACAGTTCCACAATAATAGTAGGATATTTCAACACACCACTTTTAGCAAGACTCTTTCTTGGGGCTTTCATTGGGGCTTTTTTGCCCCAATGCAAAATTAAGGAGCTTTTCCTCCACACTGCTCCTGCTCTTTCAGTAAATTCCTTCTGCCTCACTTTCCCTGAACGCCAATCTCTGACTTTCCAGTTTAGTTAAACTATCTACTATGCAGGCATGTGGCACACTCCTTCAAGTAGAAAGCTATAAGGATCACAGGGCTCACATCATTTTTTTCCCCTTTATCTCAGAAAGTTCTGTACTTCTTGTTGTCCAGTATCTGAAAACTGTTGTTTCAAATGTTTTGTCCATTTTTCTAATTGTTTACGGCGGGAGAGCACTTTCGGTACCAATTACTTCATGGTAGTGATAAGCATAAGTTTACTTCATGTTGTTTTATAAATTTCCCATGGGAATCTCAGTACTTCTACATGGACACTTAAACAACTGTCCTTTTCTCAAATAAATCACAGTATTGGTTTAAGAAAAAAATTAGATATAATTTGATAATCTTTTCTGCAAATTACATTCTGTCATTTTTTCCTATTATCTTTCAGTAACGTTATTATATGTGTTATGTTCTAATTTCTTTTAGGAAGACCTAATTTAAAATCTAAATAGTGAAATATTAACTCCACAATTGGACCTGAATAATACATGCGTTATCATGCATTGTTTGGTGACATATAATGGAGAAATTTTGTATTTTACTAATTATCAAGAGCATTTATGGGCATTAATTTTTAAAAGGAATGAGAAGCAAGGACGAGGAAAATAGCATGGCTTCAAATAGCTCAGTAAATTTAAAATATGCTCTGTTCTCTTTGATTAAAAAAAAAGGAAATGATGCATTGAAAAGTCATAGCTAATATGCTTATAAGACTTCAAATTATTTCATTACATATTTTCATTTTAGAAAAACTAGAAAACACTTTTAAAAGAAATCTTACACATTTTCTTACTTGTGAATTTATGGGTGCTTTTTGTTTTGTTTTCTTTTATTCCTGTATACTGCTGGCGTGTAGTTCAAATTTATCTGTTTAGGATTTTTTTTTTCCCCTTCTGGACAATTCTTTTTACACTGTACATAGAAAAAAGGAGAAACTGTTGTAGTAATTTTTTATATTCAAATGTGTGTTTTCATAAGCTTAATAGTAGTCTTACCTACCCCTAAATTATAGAATATTGTCAAAAGATTGTTATCTTTAAATTATATCTTTTAAAATAATTCCTTTGTTACTAGATACATGAAAAAGGAATTTTCATTGCCAATATGGCACTAAAAAAAAAGAGAAGCAGCACCAATTTTTCTGCTGAACTGAAGAAGTCAGTGATCTAAAGGTGATGGAAATGTGAGCTGCAGTTGTGTACTGTTTAATGAGAAAATATTTTGTTCCGTAAACCTTCATCTAAAGTCAGAATAGCAGCACAACTGAAAGAACATAATCGATGTCACTGAGCTGTGCATGTAGACATTTTTGAAATGGTGTATCTTAGGCTACGTATATTTTCACCCCCCCCCCCCCAAAAAAAAAAGAAAATGTCAAGAAGGGAGAGGTTTGATATGTAGTGGGGTTGTTGACCAATGTCATAAAACAATATGTATACTACTGTTTAATGAGAAACTGTTTGTTCTGTAAACTTTCACCAGAAGTACAATAAAAAAAAAATGGGGGAAAAAAAGGGATAAATTTATGTTATTTTCAGAGAAAAGATGCTACCACAAGAGAATTGAATTTTAATTTCTTTTAGTAAAGAAGAAATATTATATTGAGCATGTGGTCTAGAGAATTTCTTGAGTTCTGCTAAACATTGTCTTTATGGATTCTACAAATAAGCTAAATGTGGTGGCTACTTATTTGACCTGATGCAATTGCTATACAGAAGGCAGCTTGGACTGGAAAAGGAAGCTTATTTTCTGGTCATTTGGGGAAAGCGATTTAGTTAACAGAAATGTAGCAGCTCGAGCAGCTGGATGTCTTTCCTACTCTCCTTCTCCCCTGCTTCCATTAGAGAGGGACCAGTCTTCTAAGGAAGAGTCACCTGAGGAAGATAATGTCATTTATCCAGTAGCATAGAATTTTTTCAATACATTTATTCATAAAATATATACTTAGGAGGCAGAGCCAACATGGCGATACAGACACCATGCCATCCTTCCAGAGCAAAGACCAGAAGAACTAAGTAAAACAGAGACAAATGTCAATTCTGGAACCCTAAGTGTCAAAGCACTGAATGGAATAAGAAACTGACAGAGAACAGAAAGCAAGGATAGATATGGAGCGGAGATTCCGTATCAGCTAACACGGCTTGGATTTGCCATCTTGGATGCTCAGCCACCAAGATCGGCTGACAGGGAGTACAGGAAGGCAGCTTCACAGAGCTCCCAGTAGGAGACAGAACACCTGGTAATCAGCAATACATGCTCTCTCAACCCCCACCCTTCTTTCCCCTACTTGCCTCTGCTGCTTCCCAGAGGGCCCAAGGTCACTTGACCAGGGAGGCACTGGCTCCGTGCTGCTTTGATTCACCCTGTCCACACTAGCCTGCCCTTTCAGTGTCATTTTTTGATGCTGTTGTTGCTTTTCTTGGTTTCTTTTGGTTTCTTCTCTCTCTTTCACCTCCTCTCTTCCTTTCTCTCGAACACATGGGTCTGTGTGCTATCTATGCTTCTTCTTAACAAGCTGCAATGTGACTCTTGGCTGGAGAACCGCTACCCCAGTCAGCACTGCCATGCCAATGGGATCCCTAGGGACACTTTTTTTCTTCCTTTTTCTTTTTCTTCTTTTCTCATCTCTCACTACTTTCCATCTTTTTCTATCTCCAGAACACCTGGAACTGTGTACCATCTCCTCACCTTCTATGTATCTCTTGGCCTGGGGCACACTTCCCCAGTCTGCTCCGCCATGCCTGTGGGATCTCTGGGGGCATTTCTCTTTTTTTATTTCTTTTTTCTTTTTGTTTTTCTTCATGTCTAAGTTTCTCATCCCTCTCTACTTTACTTGTTTTCCTATCTCCTGAATATCTGGTGCTGTGTGCCATCTACATCTCATCTAGACAGGCTGTGCAGTGTCTATTGGCTAGGGAGCTACTTCCTCAGTCTAAGAGCCAAGCCAGTGGACTCCTTTGGAGATTTTTTTTATTTTCTCAATTTCTTGTCTCTCTCTACCATCTTTCCCTTCTTTTCTCCTGAACATCTAACACGGTGTGCCATCTCTGATCCTCCTAGACAGGCTGTGCAGCACTGCATGCCTGGGAGCCACTTCCTGGGTCTGCACCACCTCACCAGTGGGCTCCCTCAGGGCATCTTTTTTTCTTTTTATTTCTCTCTTCTCGATTTCTTGTCTCCCTTGCCCTTCCTTCCTTATCATTTTCCTGAATACCTGGCAATGTGTGACAACTCTGCTTCTTCTTGACAGGCTGTGCAGTGCCACTTGGCAGCAGGCCCCCTTCTTGTGGGCTCCCCTGAGGCATTTTTTCATTTCTTTACTTTCTTCTTTCTTTCTCAGTTTCTTGTCTCTCTCTGCCTTCCTTCCTTACCTTCTCCTGAACACCTGGAGCCATGTGCCATCTCTGTTCCTTCTTGACAGGCTGTGCAGCACTGCTGAGCTGGAGACCCACTTCCAGTGGGCTCCCTTGGGACATTTTCATTTTCTGACTTTTTTTCTTAGTTTCTTGTCTCTCTCTCTACCTCCCTTCCTTACCCTTCTTCTGAATAGCTCCCACCAACATGTCCCATTTCAACTCCTTCTGGACGGGTTGTGCAGTGCAGCTCAGCTGGGGACTCACTTCAAATGGGCTCCCTTTGGGCATTTTTTTTCTTTCTTCTTATTTTTTTCTTGGTTTCTTATCTCTACCTCCCTTCCTTTCCCTCTCCCAACCACCTGGCATCTTTTTTTTTTTTCCTTTCTTTTTTCTCTCCGTTTCTTGTCTCTCTCTTGACATTCTTTCTCTTCCTCTCTCCTGACTACATATCTGTGTATGCTTTTCTTATCTCCTTTTTAAAAATCTAGTTTCTTGTCTCTCTCTCCCTTCCTTCCTTTCCTTTCTATACCCATCTAGCTATGCATGCCGTATATACCCCTTCTTGACAGGCTATGCCTCATCATATGGCTAGAAAGCCACTAGCACATGGTTTCCTCTGATCTAAACCACTCCAATGACAGGCTCCCTCAGCACTGTTTTTCGCTACTCTTTCTCTTCTTTTGCAAACCCACTTAGCTCCACATATCACAACTTTCCGGTTCCCTCCTACCTATCTGCACTGTGTGCTGAACACCGAACCCTCAAGCGGCACAAACACATGCTACTGGAACCTACCCTACACTGACCCCCAGGACTGCCCTGTCAGCCCAGTACATGCTACAAACTACTTATCCCAGCACCTCCCCTTCTGCTGCACCTGCCCCACTGCACCATAGTTTAGCAACTAGCCCTGCCCATTTGACAATGTGGTGAGAATTATCATGCCCACAGACTAGCAAACAACAAGGAATGCCCAGCCTGCCTGCTTAGACATAACCAAATAAAACAAAAAAGCAAGAAAAAACAAACAAATCTACGATCAATAAACAAAGAAAATAACTACTGAATGTCCTGAAGACAGCAGACAATATCAAAACATATTAAAAAAGGGACAGGATGGTTCAAGTAGGCATCAAAATAAAACAAAAAATAACCTTCCAGCAGAAGAAAAGACACTGGAACTACCTGATAGGGAATTCAAATCTTTAATATACAGAACTATGAAAAAGTTGAAGGAAAAAGCAAGCAGAAATGAGGAAAAAATAGACAAAATGATAGAAAAGATAGATAAAACAATGGAAGAATTCAGGAAAATAAAATGGGAACAAAATGTCAAAATAAATTCACAACTAGAAATTATACAAAAACAGCAATTAGAAATCCAAAAGATAAACAAGATTTCAGAAAAGGAAGGTGTCATAGAAGTTCTGAGGGGCAGGTTTGAAACAGTGGAAGACAGGATAAGCAAAATTGAAGATAAACCCTTGAATTCCACTTTGTTGAAGGAAAAATCAGAGAAAATAATAAAGAAAATGAAGAAACCCTGAGAATTATGTGGGATAAAATCAAAACCAAAAATTTGTGAGCGATCAGAGTTCCAGAACAGAGGGAGAAAATAGAAAACACAGAGAGGATCTCTGAAGAATTGTTGACAGAATACTTCCCTAATATCATGAAAGATGAAAAGCTGACCATACAAGAAGCTTAAAAAACCCCATATAGGATAGACCACAAAAGAAAATCACCAAGAGATGTCATAATCACATTCACTAAAACCAAAGACAAGAATCCTGAGAGCAGCTCTATAAAAATGAAAAGCCACATACAAAGAAGTAAGTTCTGATTACTCAGCAGAAACCATGCAGGCAAGAAGGCAATGGGATGATATAAATATAAAACCTTGAAAGAAAAAAATTGCCAACAAAGAATAATATATCCTGCAAAACTCTTGCTCAAATAAGATGGTGAAATTAGGACATTTCCATATAAACAGAAATTAAAGGTATATGTAAAAAACAAACCAAATTTACAAGAATTATTAGAATCCTTCAGTTGAGAATGAACAACATCAGACTACAGCCTGAATCTAGGAATCTAGGACATAAGATTGCATCAGCCAGATGCCAACCTAGGTAATGAACTCTCAAGGATTAATCAAAATTAAAAGATTTACAACAGGGAACCAGAGAGGTTAATCTATAAATGACAACAAAGTCAGAACAATAAAAGAGGGAAGAAATGATGTAAGTATAGAACCTTCAAATGGAGAAGAAGGCAAGGTGATATCAAGTAATAAAGGACTGGTTCAAACTTAGGAAGATAAGGTAAATTTCAAGGTAACCATAGAGAAAATTAACAAACCTAGTCATCAAAATAAAGAAAAACATTAAGTCTTAGTAAATACAAAATCTACAAAAACAAAATAAATGGGAAAAAATCCACAAACAAAAGGAACTCAGCACAGGAGTGTAAGAGGAACAAAAAAGAGGTACAAAAAAATGTAGTCATAGATCTTTCATATGAAGAGGAAGTCAAGATGATATAAAGAAATAAAAGAGTGGTTTAAACTTAGAAAAATAAGGTTAAATCTTAAGGTAACTAACAATCCTACACATCAAAATAAAAAAACACAAGAAAAACATAGACTCAGCAAACACAAAATCAACAACAATGAAAAAGATGAAAAGAAAATACATAAAGATGACTCAGCAAAGAAAATTAAGTGGAAAAAGGAAACTGTCAGCACCACAAAAAAAAGCACAACAAAATGACAGCAATAAACTCACACCTACCAATAATTACACTGAAAGAAAATGGTTTACATGCACCCATAAAGAAGCAGAAAATAACAGAATGGATAAAAACACAGGAGCCATCAATATGCTGTCTACAAGGGGCATGCCTTAGAAGTAAAGACAAATTTATTAAACATCAAAGGATGCAAAAAAATATATCAGGCAAACAGCTACCAAAAAACCAGGACTGGCAATAATAATCTCAGATAAAATAGACTTTTAAACAAAATCCACCATAAAAGACTAAGAAGGTCATTATATAGTGATAAAAGAGAATCCATTATGGAGACATAATGATAATAAAGATCTCTGCACTCAATGATAGGGCTTCAAAATACATAAAACAAATTCTAACAGCACTGAAAAGAGAAATTGACAGTTCCACAATAATAGTAGAAGACTTCAACACAAGGGGGAAAAAACAAAACAAAACAATTATATGGACACTGAATAACACCATGCTTAAAAGCCACTGGCTAATAGAAGAAATCAAAGATGGAATAAAAAAAATTCCTAGAATCAAATGAGAATGAAAACATGTCATAGAAAAACTTTTGAGACACAGCAAAGGCAGTGTTCAGAGGTCAATTTATAGCAATAGATGTACACATCAAAATAGAAGAAAGGGACAAAATAAAAAAGTAGCTATACAACTCAAACAAATAGAAAGAGAACAGGAAAAGTAGCCCACAGCCACCAGAATAAAGGAAATAATAAAGATCAGAGCAGAAATAAATGAAACAGAGAATAGAAAAACAATAGAAAGAATCTTTAAAACCAAAAGTGGGTGCTTTGAAAGGATCAACAAAATCAACAAATCACTGGCCAAACTGACAAAAAACAAAACAACGGAAGACATAAATAGCCAGATAAGAAAAGAAATGAGGGACATTACAACAGACCCAACTGAAATGAAAAGAATCATAACAGCGTATGATGAAAAACTATACTCCAACGAATCTGAAAACTTAGAAGAAATGGACAAATTTCTAGAAACACACTGTCTACCCAAACTAACACAAAATGATGTTGAAAATCTGAACAGACCTCTAACAAGAGAAGAGACTGAAAAGGTAATTAAAAAAAAAAAAAAAAAAACGAGTTCATTCTATGATGCCAGCATAACGCTGATACAAAAAAGAGGCAAAGACACCACAAAAAAAGGAAAGAAAATTACAGACCAATATCTCTTATGAATATAGACACAAAAATTCTCAACAAAATTTTAGCCAATAGAATTCAGCATCACATCAAAAAAAAAAAAAAATACACCATGACGAATTGGGATTCATTCCATGTATGCAAGAAAGTTTCAACATTGGAAAGTCAATAAACGTAATTCACCACATAAATAAAAGAATCACATGATCATCTCAATTGATGCAAAAAGGCATTTGACAAAGTCCAACCCCCATTCCTGATAAATAAATCTCAATAAAATAGATATAGAAGGGAAATTCCTTAACATAATAAAATGCATCTATACAAAACCAACAGGCAATCGTTCTTAATGGAGAGAGGCTGAAAACATTCCACTTCAGAACAAGAACAAAAGGATGTCCTTTATCACAATTCCTATTTAACATTGTGCTGGAAGCCCTAGCTACAGCAATAAGGCAAGAAAAAGAAATAAAGTGTATCCAAATTGGTAATGAAGAAGTAAAACTGTCCCTATTTGCAGATGATATGGTAGTATACATGCTAAACCCAAAAGTCTCCACAAGAAAATTATTGGAACTAATAGAAAGATTCAGCAAAATGGTAGGATACAAGATAAACATGCAAAAATCAGTTGGATTCCTATACACCAACAAAGGGAATGACGAAAATGAAATCAAGAAAACAATGCCGTTTATAATAGCTCCTAAAATAATAAAATACTTAGGTATAAATCTAACCAGGGATTTAAAAGACATATACAAAGAAAAATATAAAACACTACTGCAAGAAACCAAATGAGACCTACATAAATGGAAAAACACACCACGCTCATGAACAGGTAGACTCAACATTGTGAAGATGTCAATTTTATCCAAAGCAAACTACAAATACAATGCAATCCCTATCCAAATACCAACAGCATTCTTTAAAGAGATGGAAAAACTAATCATTAACTTTATATGAAAAGGAAAGAGGCCCCTGATAAGTAAAGCACTATTGAAGAAGAATAAAGTATGAGGACCTGTACTACTTGATCGCAAATCTTACTATACAGCTATGGCAGTCAAAACAGTCTGGTACTGGTACAACAACAGATATATTGTTGAGATTCCAGATGCAAATCCTTCCACCTTCAACCACTCGTTCTTCGACAAGTGTCCAAAGTCCATCAAATGAAGAAAAGACAGTCTTTTTAACAAATGGTGCTGGCAAAACTGGATTTCCATCTGCAAAAAAATGAAACAGGACTCATACCTTACACCATACAGAAAAAGTACTTCAAAATGGATCAAAGATCTAAATAGAAAACCAAAAACTATAAAGATCACAGCAGAAAAAATAGGATCAACTCTAGCAGCCCTAATACATGGCAATAACAGGATACAAAGGATAACTAACAACATGCAAACTCCAGAACACTTATGCTCATCAGCAGACTGCACCAAAAGAGTGAAAAGAGAACCTACAGACTGGGAAAAAAAATTTGGCTATTACAAATCCTACAAAGGTCTAATCTCTAAAATCTACAGGAAAATCCAACACCTCTACAACAAAAAGACAAATAATCCAGTTAAAAAATGGGCAAAGGAAATGAACAGACACTTCACCAAAGAAGACATTCAAGTGGCTAAGAGATATGTGAGGATATACTCAAGATCACTAGCCATTAGAGAAATGCAAATCAAAACCACAATGAGATACCATCTCATCTTGACATTACTGTCATGAATCAAAAAAATAAAAAATAAAACAGAAAATAACAAATGTTGGAGAGTCTGCAACGAGACTGGAAGTCTTATGCACTGCTGGTGGGAATGCAAAATGAACAACCGTTTTGGAAAACGATATGGCGCTTCCTTGGAAAGCTAGAAATAGAAATACCATAAGATCCAGCAATCCCCTCCTAGGAATATATCCTAGAGAAATAAGAGCTGTACGTGAATAGACTTATGCACACCCATGTTCATTGCAGCATCGTTCATAATAGCAAAAAGATGGAAACAACCTAAGTGCCCATCAACAGATGAATGGATAAACAAACTATGGTACATACACATGGAGTAGTATACAATGATAAAGAATAGTGATGGATCTGAAAAGTATCTTGTAACATGCATGAATCTGGAGGGCATTGTGCTGAGTGAAATAAGCCAATCACAAAAGGACAAATATTGTATGAGACCACTACTAAAAAAATTCATGAAACGGTTTACACACAAGAAGAAACCATCTTTGATGATTATGAGGGAGGGGAGTAGTGTGGACCAAAAAACACTAAATAGTAGATAAGCGGTAACTTTGTTGAAGGGTAAGACTGTACACAGTACTGCAGAAGCCAGCACAACTTGTCCAAGACAAGGTCATGGAGGCTCCATAGACACATCCAAACTCCCTGTGAGACTGAATTACTAGGCTGAGGGCTGTAGGTAACATGGTCTCGGGGAACATCTAGCTCAATTGGCATAGCATAGTTTGTAAAGAAAATATTCTGCATTCTACTTTGGTGAGTAGCGTCTGCGGTCTTAAAAGCTTGTCAGTGGCCATCTAAGATACTCTACTCATCTCACCCTGTCGGGAGCAAGAGAGAATGAAGAAAACCAAAGACACAAGGCAAAGAAAGATTAGTCTAAAGGAATAATTGACCACAACTACCACAGCTTCCACCAGACTGAGTCCAGCACAACTAGAGGGTGCCCTACTACCACCACAGACATCTCTTACAAGAATAAAAATAGAGGGTCTCAGACAGAGCTGGAGAAAAGTGTAGAACAAAATTCTAACTCACAAAAAATGATCAGACTTACTGGCTTGACAGAGACTGGAGAAACCCCGAGAGTATGGTCCCCAGACACCCTTTTAGCTCAGTGGTGAAGTTACCTCCAAGGTTCACTGTTCAGCCTGGGAGTGGACAGCCCCATAAAACCAAATGAGACTAATGAGGTACAGGCGTCCAGTGACAAGGGCCAGAAAGCAGAAGGGGACAAGGAATCTGGTGATAGGGAACCCAAGGTTGAGTAAAGACATTGTTGATGTGTTGTGAGATTGTAAACCATTGTCATAGGGCAACATTTGTAGTAACTTAAATGAGAAACTATTTTGTTCTGTAAGCCTTCATCTTAAGTGAGAATAACAGCACAATTGGAAGAGCATAGTCAATGTCACTGAACTGTGCATGTAGAAATTTTTGAAATGGTGTATCTTTGGCTATGTGTATTTTCACCAAAAAAAAAAAAAGGTTGAGAAGTTAGAGGGTTGATATGTTGTGGGGTTGTTAACCAATGTCATAAAACAACGTGTGTACTTCTGTTTCATGAGAAACTATTTGTTCTGTAAGCCTTAACCTGAAGTACAATAAATAAATAAAATGAGAGAAAAAAAAAAAAAAAAAGCTTGTGAGCCTCCATCTATGATACTACTATTGGTCTCTTCCTGATAAGAGAATGATGGAAACCAAGACTTATAAAAACAAACTAGTCCATAGAACTAAATGCCCACAAGAACTACAGCCTCTTCTTGCCTGAGACTAGAGGAACTAGATGGTGCTTGGCTACTACTACCCTACTATCATGAATCATTTTGACCAGGGACAAAGTAGAAGGTCCCAAATAGAATGGGACAAAAACTTAGAACAAAACTCATATTTCTAAAAAAGATCAGACTTACTGGAATAATAGAGACTAGAGGAACCCCTGACACTATTGCCTGAAGAAACTCTTTTAACTTGGAAGTGAACCACTCCAAGAGGTCACCTTTTCCCATATAATAGATTGGCTTATAACATAAACAGTAACACCCATGAGGAGTGTGCTCCCTTAAACAATCAACTATACAAGACCAAAAAAGTCAACATTTACCCAAAAGCAAAGATGGGAAGGCAGGGAGGGTCAGGGAAGCTAGATCAATGGAAAAAAACAAATAGAATGGAAATAACAAGAATGCTAACACTTTTCAGAAACTGTAACCAATGTCAAGGAACAATTCCTACAAAAAAAATTGTTAAATAAGAATGTTGTTTGTTGTGTAAACTATCACCTAAAACACAATAAAAAAAAAAAAAAAAAAACACCCAAGAGAGGGCAGTGTTTTGGAGCAGAGTGAGTGAGAGGAGAGTGGTAGGCCTTGAGGGAAGATGTAAAAGAAGTGGGGTGGGGTGAAAGTCAAGTAGGGTTGGTTAGGCCATTTTAAAGACTTGACCTTTTAAATGGGGAGAAGTAAGCCATTGGAAAGCTTTGTGCAGATAAGTGATATGAGATCTTGCTTGTTTTAATGAATCTCCCAGGCCACTGTATTATAAAAGGTCATAAAGGGATAAGGGTTGAAACAGAACAGTAGCAAATAATTGAGGAAAGTGGAATGTTGCATAGAACCAGAGTGGGAACAGTAACATCAGAGAAAGGGATCAATTCTGAGTATATGTTGAAGGTGACGACTTTAATATTCGCTAAAAGACTAGATGTGGAGTGTGAAAAAAATAGCGAAGTCAGTGATGACTCCAAGGCTTTTGGCCTAGTAAGCAGGGATATTTCATACCTCTAAGTCTCAGAACATGTCACACTTCAGAACTGTTCTGTTAAATGTAGGTTATTTTGTTTACCATTTTGGATAGCGGCCCTCCTTGGTCAAATTTAGTCTATAAATATATTGACTGCTTAGAAAGTTCTAGGCACTGTGCTAATTATTACTTAGATAGAGGTAGCACAAGATTAGCCATGAAGAAATCAAAATTGCTTTAAATTATAACTTCTGGGTTAGACCAAAGTCCTAAATTACATTCTTATAAAGACAACCCTGGTACCTCCAACACTTGGACAGATTAGAAATATGGAAATGAGTAGGTAGTATGTACAAATCAACTGCTGGATTTGTTTCTCTATGTGTTCCTGGAATGAATTGCTGAAGAGAAAATGAGAAAATTATTCTCTTTAATTTATATTAAAATTTAATAGGAAAAATTATGTGAGCTAAAGAAAAAGTAAAAATTACAGAGATAATCAGGAAGAAATATTTTCTGTAAATCTTAATTTTATGCAGATGTGTCAATTCCAGGAATAATGTGCATTGATATTTTTATAGATTTGGGGAGTTGTGATATTCTACAAATTGCACATGTACATTTTTCTTTCTTTTCTTTTCAGACTACGTGTGAAATTCTCCCTCACTTCCTCCTCATCATCACCATAACCAACATCGTAATTATCATTATTATCATCATTTAGTTGTCCAAATTAGTTTGGGGCCTCAGCCCTCATAACAGTATCATCAGCATCTATATACATTTTTATTTGTTTTTCCATTATTTCTTTTAAGGAAAATAATGTAAAATTACTTGGTTAAACTGATGACCCACTCTAGTGCCAAGACCAAGAGCAGCACTACTGAATCTTTTATTTATCTTAA
The DNA here is from genome assembly GCA_030035585.1 of Dugong dugon. NCBI lineage: Eukaryota > Metazoa > Chordata > Mammalia > Sirenia > Dugongidae > Dugong > Dugong dugon. The sequence continues at coordinate 45,908,079 of CM057480.1, read as the reverse complement.
CAGTTTAAAGCTGTACACTCACAAAAGACTGTGTAGATGAAATGATTGGTGTTTTATTTTCTAAGTGGTAGCTTTAGTTCATCAGCTAATCAGGTAAAACATAGCTCCTCTGGTTAGAAGTGACCCTATTAATCCTCAATTGAAACTTTATGCAGCATTTGACTATGGGACAAAATTATTCTAGCATGAATATAAATCCAAAGAGGAAAGAACACTTCTAATTCATGGACATCTTACTGTTTCAGGCAAACACATTTCTCAAATAAATCTTTAATTTTTTCCATAATTAATAATAAAATATTTTCTTCTTTAATTTTTTAGACAAGCAATACATAAATTCATTCTCAGAGTAAAGACATAACTCTTTAAATGCACATGTATTAAAATGTGAAAGCCTCAATCATTGACATTCCCTACAACTGATGCAAATCCCATTGACAGTTTAGTCACAATAGAATATGTACTGTTTTATAGTATTATTTTTCCACCCAAGCATATGGCTATATTTCAATTTTTGTACTTAAATGTAGATACACCTCAAATTTTACATATTCACCTTATATAGATGAGGCTTGATTTTTTTAACTATTTCTCTATTGTTTTACCCTTTATGATATTTTATTGTTTTTCTATTACAAATATTGTAAATACAGATCATATTTATTATAAATATTAAACATGAATACTGTATTTTTACACAAATAACATGTCTTCTACTTTTGTTCGCCAACCACTCCTTCCTCCTGCAAAGTATTTTCACAAGTGTGCTATGCTAATTTTTTACAGTAACATGTTAAAAAAAAAGGCATAGTCACGCTTTTGAAAATACCTCATCGGGAGAGAGAGTGGTAGGCAAACAAACATAGAAGGCATGCATTCTTTGTGTAAAAACACACTATGTTTATATGCATTATATTTATTATAAATATTAAAAAAGAATATGTGTATAACTATTTAAATATATATATGTATACATAGAAACATTTATATTTTTATAAATATTAAAAATGAATATACATGCATATAAAATTTATAATCTTTGTGCGCTTATATGCTTTCAGATTCTTAGTTATATTTCAATAACTTGTATTTAAATTAAAGGATGTGGGTGTTTTGACTTTTTAGAGATAACATCAAATTTGCCTTCTAAAAATGATTTACTGATATATATTCTTACCAAATCAAACGTTTATATGAATGCTTGGATCCCTATGTCGTTTTCAGGACTGGATGCTATTCTTTTTTTTTTTTAATTTTTTAAATTTTTTATATTTTATTGTACTTCAAGTGAAGGCTTACAGAAAAAATAGTTCCTCATGAAACAGTAGTACACATGTTGTTCTATGACATTGGTTAACTATCCCACAACATATTAACCCTCTAAATTCTCAACCTTTTTTTTTCTGGTGAAAATACACATAGCCAAAGATACACCGTTTCAAAAATTTCTACATACACAGTTCGGTGACATTGACTACGCTCTTCCAATTGTGCTGTTATTCTCACTTAAGATGAAGGCTTACAGAACAAAATAGTTTCTCATTTAACAGTTACTACACATGTTGCCCTATGACAATGGTTAACAATCTCACAACACATCAACAATATCCTTACTCAACCTTGGGTTCCCTATCACCAGCTTCCTTGTCCCCTTCTGCCTTCTGGCCCTTGTCACTGGACTCCTGTACCTCGTTAGTCTCATTTGGTTTTATGGGGCTTTCCACTCCCAGGCTGAACAGTGAACCTCGGAGGTAACTTCACCACTGAGCTAAAAGGGTGTCTAGGGGCCATAGTCTCGAGGTTTCTCCAGTCTCCTTTAGGCCAGTAAATCTGGTCTTTTCTTGTGTGTGTGACTTAGAATTATGCTCTACATCCTTCTCCAGTTCTGTCCAGAACCCTCTGTTGTGATTCTGGTCAGAGCAGTCAGTGGTGGTAGCCGGGCACCATGTAGCTGTACTGGACTCAGTCGGGTGGAGGCCATGGTAGCTGTGGACAATTAGTCCTTTGGACTAATCTTTTCCTTGTATCCTGTTCTCTTCATTCTCCCTTGCTCCCAAAGGGATGAGACCAGTGGAGTATCTTAGATGGCCGCTCACAGACTTTTAAGACCCCAGACACTACTCACCAAGGTAGAATGTAGAGCATTGTCTTTATAAGCTGTGTCATGCCAATTGAGCTAGATGTTCCCCGAGACCATGGTCCCCAGAGCCCTCCTCCCAGCAATTCAGTCCCTCAGGGAGTTTAGATGTGTCTATGGGACTTCCATGACCTTTCCTTGTACAGGTTGTGATAGTTTCCCCTGTATTCTATACTGTCTCACCCTTCACCCAAGATACCACTTATCTATTGCCTATTTAGTATCCCCCCCCCCCAATCCTGGTAACTAACAAAGATTGTTACAATCTGTGTGTGAACCTTTTCATGGGTTTTTACAGTAGAGGTCTCATACAATATTTCTCCTTTTGTGATTTACTTATTTCACTCAGCATAATGTCCTCCAGTTTAATCCATGTTATGAGATGCTTCACAGATTCATTGTTGTTCTTTCTCATTGCACAGTACTCCATTGTGTGTATGTACCATAGCTTGTTTATCCATTCATCTGTTGATGGGCATCTAGGTTGTTTCCATCGTTTTGCTATTGTGAACAATGCTGCCATGAACATAGGTGTGCATATGTCTATTCGAGTGACGACTCTTATTTCTCTAGGATATATTCTTAGGAGTGGGATTGCTGGATTGAATGGTATGTCTATTTCTAGCTTTCTGAGGAAGCACCATAGCATTTTCCAAAATGGTTGTATCATTTTGCATTCCCACCAGCAGTGCATAAGAGTTCCCATCTCGCCACAGCCCCTCCAACATTTGTTATTTCCAGTATTTTTGATTCGTGCCAATAATGCTGGGGTGAGATGGAATCTCATTGTGGTTTTAATTTTCATTTCTCTAATGGCTAGTGATCACAAGCATTTTCTCATGTGTCTGCTAGCCATTTGACTGTCTTCCTTGATGAAGTGTCTGTTCATTTCCTTTGCCCATTTTTTAATAGGATTATTTGTCTTTTTGTTGTAGAGGTGTTGGATTTTCTTGTAGATTATGGAGATTAGACCTTTGTCTGACTTGTACTGTCCAAAAATTTTTTCCCAGTCTGTAGGTTCTCTTTTGAGTCTTTGGTGAAGTCTTTTGAAGAGCATAGGTGTTTGATTTTTAGAAGATCACAGTTATCTAGCTTATCTGTTGGGATGTGTGCATTGATGGTTATGGTTTGTATCTTGTTAATGCTGAGTATTAAGGCCTGTAGTGTTGGTTCTATTTTTTCTTCTATGAACTTTATAGTTTTAGGCTTTAGATTCAGGTCTTTGATCCATTTTGAAGTAGTTTTTGTATACGGTGTGAGGTATGGGTCCTGTTTCATTTTTTTGCAAATGGATATCCAGTTTTGCCAGCACCATTTGTTAAAAAGACTGTCTCTTCTCCATTTGATGGACTTTGGGCCCTTGTCAAAGATCAGGTGACCGTAGGTGGATGGATTTACATCTGGGTTCTCAATTCTATTCCATTGGTCAATGTATCTGTCATTGTACCAGTACCAGGCTGTTTTGACTACTGTAGCTGTATAGTAGGTTCTGAAGTCAGGTAGTGTGAGTCCTCCAACTTTATTCTTCTTCTTCAGTAGTGCTTTACTTATTCGGGGCTTCTTCCCTTTCCATATAACGTTAATGAATACTTTTTCCATCTCTTTGAAGAATGTTGTTGGTATTTGGATTGGGGTTGCTTTCTATTTGTAAATTGCTTTGGGTAGAATTGATATTTTCACAATCTTGAGTCTGCCTATCCATGAGCATGGTATGTTTTTCCATTTATGTAGACCCCTTTGGGTTTCATGCAGTAGTGTTTTGTAGTTTTCTTTAGATATGTCTTTTACATGCCTGCTCAGATTTATTCCTAAGTATTTTATCTTTCTAGGGGCTATTGAAAAAGGAATTGTTTTCCTGATTTCCTTTGCATCGTTCTCCTTACTGGTGTATAGGAATCCAACTGATTTTTGAATGTTTATCTTGTATCCTGCTACTCTGCTGAATCTTTCAATTAGTTCCAGTAGATTTCTCATGGAGTCTTTAGGGTTTTCTATCTATAGTATCATATCATCTACAAACAGGGACAGTTTAACTTCTTCATTACCAATTTGGATGCCTTTTATTTCTTTTTCTTGTGTTATTGCTCTAGCTAGAACTTCCAGCACAATGTTAAATAGCAGTGGTGATAAAGGGCATCTTTGTCTTATTCCTGTTCTCAAGGGGAATGTTTTCAGCCTCTCTCCATTAAGAATGATGTTGTCTGTTGATTTTGCATAGAAGCCCTTTATTATGTTGAGAAATTTCCCTTCTATACCTATTTGATTGAGAATTTGTATCAGGAATGGGTGTTGGACTTTGTCGAATGCCTTTTCTGCGTCAATTGAGATGATCATGTGATTCTTTTCTTTCCTTTTATTTATGTGGTGGATTACGTTGATTGATTTTCTAATGTTGAACCATCCTTGTATACCTGGTATGAATCTTACTTGGTAGTGGTGTATTATTTTTTTGATATGATACTGAATTCTATTGGCTAGAATTTTGTTGAGAATTTTTGCATCAATATTCATGAGAGATATTGAGCTGTAATTTTCTTTCTTTCTTTTTTTTTTTTTTTTTTTGACTTCTTTGCCTCATTTTGGTATCGGCATTATGCTGGCTTCATAGAATGAATTTGGAAGTGTTGCTTCCTCTTCTATGCTCTGAAATAGCTTGAGTAGTACTGGTACAAGCTCTTCTGTAAATGTTTTGTAGAATACTCTAGTGAAGCCGTCTGGGCCAGGGCTTTTTTTGGTTGGGAGTTTTTTTATTACCTTTTCAATCTCTTCTCTTGTTATGGGTCTGTTCATATTTTCAACATCACTTTGTTGCAGCTTGGTTAGGCCTGTGTTTCTAGAAATTATCCATTTCCTCTAGGTTTTCAAATTTGTTGGAGTATAGTTTTTCATAATATTCTGTTATAATCCTTTTTATTTCAGTTGGGTCTGTTGTAGTGTCCCCCATTTAATTTCTAATTTGGGTTATTTGTGTACTCTCCTGTTTTTCTTTGTCAGGCTGGCCAGTGGCTTGTCTATTTTGTTGATTCTTTCAAAGAACTAACTTTTGTTTTTGTTGATTCTTTCTATTGTTTTTCTGTTCTCTATTTCATTTATTTCTGCTCCGATCTTTACTATTTCCTTTCTTCCAGTGGTTGTGGGCTTTTTTTGTTGTTCTTTTTCTATTTGTTTTAGTTCTGTAGTTTATGTTTTGATTTTGTCCCTTTCTTATTTTTTGATATGTGCATCTATTGCTATAAATTGTCCTCTGAGGACTCCCTTTGCTGTGTCCCAAAAGTTTTGGTATGATGTGTTTTCATTTTCATTTGATTCTAGGAATTTTTTGATTCCTTCTCTGATTTCTTCTATTACCCAGTGATGTGTAAGCAAGGTATTATTAAGTTTCCATGTAGATGACTTTTTTTCCTTGCTCTTTCTATTGCTAATTTCTACCTTGATGGCATTGTGGTCAGATAAGATACTTTGAATTATTTCAATGCTTTGGATCTTGTTCAGGATTGCTCTGTGGCCTAACATGTGGTCTCTTCTGGAGAAAATTCCATGTTCATGGAAATGAATGTGTACTTTGCAGTGGTTGGATGGAGTGTTCTACATATGTCTATGAGGTCAAGTTGGCTGATTGTTCCCTTTAGGTCTTCCGTATCTTTGCTGAGTTTCTTCTTTGTTGTTCTGTCCTTTACTGAGAGTGGTGTGTTGAAGTCTCCTACAATTATTATGGAACTGTCAATTTCTCTTTTCAGTGCTGTTAGAGTTTTTTTTTAATGTATTTTGGAGCCCTGTCATTGGGTGCATAGATTTGTTTTATGGTTAAGACTTCATGATGGATTGTCCCCTTAATCATTATATAGTGTCATTCTTTGTCTTTTATGGTAGATTTCATTTTAAAGTCTATTTTATCTGAGATTAGAATTGCCACTTCTGCTTTTTTTTGGTGGTTGTTAGCTTGATATATTTTTTTCCAACCTTTGACTTTTAATAAACTCACATCTTTGTTTCTAAGGTGTGTCTCTTGTAGACAGCATACTGATGTATCCTGTTGTCTTATCTCTGTCTCTTTATGGGTGCACTGAGTCCATCTACATTCGGTGTAATTATTGATAGATGTGAGTTTGTTGCTGTCATTTTGTAGTTTTTTTTTTTTTTTTTTTTTTTTTGTGGTGCTGAATTATTCTTTGTTCTTTTTACTCTCTTGTGCTGAGTTAGTTTTGTTTGTGGATTTTTTTTTCATTTCTTTTGTCTTTGTAGGTTTTGTTTTTGCCGAGACTTTATATTTTTTGTCTTTATTTTTATGAGTTGGCTTGTTAACTTTCTTTGTGGTTACCATGAATTTTACCCGTATCTTTCTAAGTTTGAAGCAGTCTACCATTACTTTGTAACACCTTGACTTCCTTTTCACTAGAAGGTTCTATACCTATGCCGCTTATTCCCTCTTTCATTGTTTTGATGTTGTTGTCATTTACAGATTAACTGCTCTGATTCCCTGTTGTATTTCTTTTGGTTTTGGATAGTCCTCGAGATTTCATTTCTTAGATTGGTATCTGGCTCATACGATCCTGCATCCTAGTTTTTGCCTGTGAGCTGAAGCTGTTTGTTGTCAGATTGAAGAACTTCCTTTAATAATTCTTATAAGTTTGGTTTGACTTTTACATATTCCCTTAGTTTCTGTTTATCTGGAAATGAACTAATTTCACCATCAAAGTTGAATGAGAGTTTTGTAGGATATATTATTCTTGGCTGACAATTTTTTTCTTTCAAGATTTTATATATGTCACCCCATTGCCTTCTTGCCTGCATGGTTTCTGTCGAATCATCTCAGCTTAGTCTTATTGTTTCTCCTCTGTATGTGACTTCTTGTTTTTCACGAGCTGCTCTTAGGATTATTTGTTTGTCTTTGGTTTTGTTGAGTGTGAATATGATAAGCCTTGGTGATTTTCTTTTGGGGGTCTCTTTTATATGGGGTTCATTGAGCTTCTTGGATGGTCAGCTTTTCATCTTTCATGATATTGGGGAAGTTTTCTGTTAGCAGTTCCTCAATGATACTCTCTGTGTTTTCTGTTTTCTCCCCCTGTTCTGGAATACCGATCATTCATAAATTTTTGCTTTTAATTGTTTTCCACATAACTCTCAGGGTCTCTTCATTTTTCTTTGTTCTTTTTTCTGAGTTTTCCTGAAACAGAGTTGCATCCAAGTGTTTGTCTTCAGTTCCCCTGATCCTGTCTTCTGCGGTTTCAAATCTTCTTCTCAGCCCTTCTATGATATCATCCATTTTTGAAATCTTGTTGTTCATCTTTTGGATTTCTAATTGTTGTTTTTGTATAATTTCTAGTTGTGACTTTATTTTGGCATTTTGTTCCTGCTTTATTTTCCTGAATTCTTCCAATATTTTGTCTGTATTTTCCATGAATTTGTCTATTTTTTCCTCATGTTTGTCAGCTTTTTGCCTCAGTTCTTGGAGAATTCTGAGTATTAGAGATTTGAATTCCCTATCAGGTAGTTCTAGCAGATTTTCTTCCAGAGGAGAGTCATCTGTTATTTTATTTTGGATGCCTACTGGAACCATCCTGTCTTGTTTTTGTAAATGTTTTGATATTGTCTTCTGTCTTCTGGGCTTTCAGTAGTTATTTTTGTTATTTATTGATTGTAGATTTGTTTGTTTCATCCCTTTTTTGAAAAAAAATTTTGACTATGTCTGAGCAGGCAGACTGTGTGTTCTTTGTTGTTTTCTTATCTGTGGGGACAATACTTTTAGCCTCTTTCTTAAACTGGCAGGTTCAGTCACTCAGATATGGTATGGCAGGGCAGGTCTAGCTGAAGAGCAGTTACTGGGATGGGTTGTTTGTGGGACTTACTACAGCCACCAGAGAGGGTAGGTAATCAGTTCAGGGCAGGTTCCAGTAGGCCGTGCCTGTGCTGCTTCACGGTGTGAAGTCAAGTGCATCGTTGAGGTAGGCAGGATGCAGCAGGGAGATTATTATGTGTGGAGCTAAGATGGATATGGGATAGAGGGACAGGAGCCAAAAACATACAAACATACAAAAAGGAATGCTAGGGGAGCTTGCCTTTGGAATGGAGAGATGAGAGACTATGAAATGGAGAAAAACCGAAAGGGGAAGAGGAAGAAAAGAAAAGAATAAATAAATAAAAATCAGAAAGGTTAAAGAACTGCAAAGTTCCCAGGGATCCCACCAGTGCAGCTATGAGGTCTAGGGAAGTTGCACTCAGGTGTCACAGTACAGTCTGGCTAGACGTTGTAGAGGTATACAACACCTGCTATTCAGGGAGCAGTAAGAGAAGGAAGATATAGAGAGACGAGAAACTGAGCAATGAAGAAAGGCAAAAAGTGAAAAGAAAAGAAAAAAAATTAAAAAAAAAGAAGAAAGACACCCCCCAAAAAAACAGAAAAAAAAAATGAAAAAAGAAATGCTCTCAGGGATCCCTCTGCACGTCTATGGAACCTGAAGGGGAGTTCCTTGCCACACAGCTCTGCCTGGCCTGAAAGGGCTCCCAACTCAAGACAAGGAAAAGAAAACAAACAATTCAAAATGAACAAACAAACAAAAGCCCCGGGATCCCACCAGAGTGGTAGCCCAGACTGGGAAGCAGCTCCACACTCGAATGGAGCTCCACAGCCCCTCAGGAAGAAGCAAAGATGGCGCACGGAGCCAGGCACTGGAGCAAAATGAGGGGTATGTGGTGAGAGGCATGTGAGAAATCAAAAGAAGCAGGAAAAAAAAAAAAAACAACAATAACACTAGCAGCCAACAAATGGCACCCAGAGAGCCACCCGCTTGGGTGTGTGCGATCCAAGCAACTGGCGCTTCCCAGTCTAGAGACTGTGGCCACGGGAAGCAGAGGAACAAATGAACAAAAGCCCTGGAATCCCACCAACATGGTAGTCCAGACTGGGAAGCAGCTCCACACTCGAATGGTGCTCTGCAGCCCCTCAGGAAGAAGCAAAGATGGCTCATGGAGCCAGGCACTTGAGCGAAAGGAGGGTGAGGCAGCGAGAGGAAAAAAGAAATCCAAAGAAACAGGAAAAGATAAAAAACAGCAACACCAGCAGTCAACAAATGGCCCTCAGAGAGCCAGCTAGTGTGGGCTGGTGTTTCTGGACAAGAGACTGTGTCCGCAGGAAGCAGAGGAGGCTGAGTGTGGGTGAAGAAGGGTGGAGAGTGGGAAAGTGTATAGCACAAATTGCTGGTGCTCTCAGACCCTCAGGAAGAAGCAAAGGTGACGCATGGAGCCAGGCACTCGAGTGAAAGGAGGGGGAGGTGGTGAGAGACAAGTGAGAAATCAAAAGAAGCAGAAAAAAAAAAAACGCTACACTAGCAAACCAAGCAGCCAGCACTTCCCAGTCAAGAGACCGTGGCCGCGGGAAGCAGAGGGGGCCGAGCCGGGGCAGAGGGGTGGGGGGTGGGAAAGCACACACCATAAATTACCAGTTGTTTTGTCTCCCACTGGACGCTCCATGAGGCTGCTTTCTCGTACCCCATTTGCTGGTCTCCGATAGGAGTCCAAGATGGTGGATCCACGCTGCATTTGCTGGTGGGGACCTCTGCATGAATGTCTCCTTGCTCTCCGTTTTCTGTCAGTTTTCTCACTCCATTTGGTGGTTGGCTGAGTTCTTTATCTCTTCATTTGATGTTTTAGGGTTTCAAGATTGTTGTATTCTCTGTTTGGCTTAGTTTTTCAAATCTTTGCTGTGGAGGGACGGTGTGGTGCTTCTGCCTACAGCACCATTTTTCCAGAACTCCTGGATACTATTCTTGTTAAAGAAAAAAAAATTTAAAAAACCTACCTCCTTATTGAGAAATAATAATGTCTTAGTTTTACATGTCATTTCTACATTTATCTATGAGATGGAGTATCTGTTCACGTTTATTGGTAATTTACACTTCATTAACTGTAATTATTCTATATTTCAGTTTCCAATCTTCCTTTTCCAGAAGACTTCTACAAGATATTTTATACTTTTTTGCATTGCATCATTGTCCTTAACATTTTGTACTCTATATATTGGTTCCTGGTCCATCATTCAGTTTACCAATATTCTCTTCAGCTGAGTCTAATTTACTATTATAACTATTTAATGCATTCTAAATTTAAATTACTGTATTTTAAGTTATAGACTTTCTAGTTTATAATTCAAATATACTATTTAAAAAATGGAGGAATAATTTGAAATTTGAGTGATGGCTTGAGGATTTTATCCAGAGAGAATGTTTCATTCTGCCTCTTAATCAAAGTTTAAAATTTTCTGAATGAACAAGTTTACATGAATCCAAGGTGCAAATCCTGACAACAGCTTGTTTACTTCCACTTAACCTTCAGTATGATCATATCCATTTCAGGTCCCAGTTTTACAGGAAGGAGGTTTATTAGAGGCACACCATAGCCAAGTCCTGGCTTTTGTCTACTGTGTTTTCAATTCCTTGAGACCACCAAAACTGACATTTCCCCAATTTTGCAAATGCTCTAATGATAAATATGGAGTTGAGAGGTGTATTTAATTCCTCAGGTCCTTGCCTGCCACTAGATATGCCTAATAACTTTTCACTATCTTTTTAACTCTGCAAAGCTATTAAGAATTTTACAAAAATATTTACTCCAGATTCCGGCAGAATGGCGCTCTAGGCAGAAGCACCACATCATCCCTACACAGCAAAGATCCAAAAAACTAAGCCGAACAGAGAAAATAACAATCCTGAAACTCTAAATGAAGAGATAAAGAACTCAGCCAAGCACCAAATGGAGTGAGAAAACTGACAGAGAATGGAGAGCGAGGAGAGATTCATGCAGAGGTCCCCTACCAGCTAACGCAGCGCGGATCCACCATCTTGGATTCCTATCGGAGACCAGCAAATGGGTTATGAGAAAGCAGCCTCATGGAGCGTCCAGTGGGAGACAAAACAACTGGTAATTTATGGTGTGTGCTTTCCCACCCACCACCCCCCACCCCTCTTTGCCCCGGCTCGGCCTCCTCTGCTTCCCGCGGCCACGGTCTCTTGACCGGGAAGTGCCGGCTGCTTGGTTTCCACACACCCGAGCAGTTGGCTCTCTGGGTGCCATTTGTTGGCTGCTAGTGTTGCTTTTTTTTTCCTGCTTCTTTTGATTTCTCACTTGCCTCTCGCCACCTCCCCCTCCTTTTGCTCGAGTGCCTGGCTCCGAGCGCCAGCTTTGCCTCTTCCTGAGGGGCTGCGGGGCTCCATTCGAGTGTGCAGCTGCTTCCCGATTTGGGCTGCTGCACTGGTGGGATCCCGGGGCTTTTGTTCGTTTGTTCCTCTGCTTTCCGCGGCCACAGTCTCTTGACCAGGAGGTGCCGGCTGCTTGGATTCCACACACCCTAGCGGGCGGCTCTCTGGGTGTCATTTGTTGATTGCTAGTGTTGCTTTTTTTTCTGCTTCTTTTGATTTCTCACTTGCCTCTCGCGACCTCCCCCTCCTTTCACTCAAGTGCCTGGCTCCGTGCGCCATCTTTGCTTCTTCCTGAGGGGCTCCAGAGCACTGGCAATTTGTGATACATGCTTTCCCACTCTCCACCCTTCTTCACCCACACTCAGTCTCCTCTGCTTCCCCCGGACACAGTCTCTTGTCCAGAAACACCATTCCGCACTGGCTGGCTCTCTGAGTGCCATTTGTTGGCTGCTGGTGTTTCTGTTTTTGTTTTTGTTTTTTTCCTGTTTATTTGTATTTCTTGCTTGCCTCTCGCCGCCTCCCCCTCCTTTTGCTCGAGTGCCTGGCTCCGTGCGCCATCTTTGCTTTTTCCTGAGGGGCTGCAGAGCTCCATTCGAGTGGGGAGCTGCTTCCTGGTCTGGACTACTGCACTGGTGGGATCCTGGGGCTTTTGTTCATTTATTCGTTTTGAATTGTTTGTTTGTTTTCTTTTCCTTTCTTGAGTTGGGAGCCCTTTATGGCCAGGCAGAGCTGCGTGGCAAGGAACTCCCCTTCGGCTTCCACAGACGTGTGGAGGGATCCCTGAGGACATTTCTTTTTTCATTTTTTTTCCTGTTTTTTTGGGGGGCCTTTCTTGTTCTTTTTTTTATTTTTGATTTCTTTTGTTTTCTTTTCCCTCTTCTTCCCTTTTTGTCTTTCCTCATTGCTCAGTTTCTCATCTCTCTGTATCTTCCCTCTCTTTTTGATCCCTGAATACCAGGCTTTGTATGCCTCCGTGCCTTCTGGCCAGGCTGTGCTGTGAAACCTGAGAGCACCTTCCCCAGACATCATAGCTGCATCGGTGGGATCCCTGGGAACTTTCCGGTTCTTTAACCTTTCTGATGTTTATTTGTTAATTCTTTTCTTTTCTTCCTCTTCCCCTTTCTGTTTTTCTCTATTTCAAAATCTCTCATCTCTACATTCTAATGGCAAGCTCCCCTAGCATTCTTTTTTGTTTGTATGTTTTTTGGCTCCTGTTCCTCTCTCCTCTCTCCCATATCCATCTTAGCTCCACACATAAACATCTCCCCGCTGCATCCTGCGTACCTGCACCGTGTGCTTGACATCACACCACCAAGCAGTGCAGGCACAGCCTACTGGAACCTGCCCAGCACTGATTAACGACCCACCCTAGTGAATGTAGTGAGTGCCACAAACAACCCGTCCCAGTAGCTCCTCTTCAGCTACACCTGCCCTGTTGTACCATACCCGAGTGACTGAACCTGCCAGTTGGAGAAGAAGACGAAAAGTATTGCACACACAGATGAGAAAACATCAAAGAGCACACAGTCTGCCCGCTAAGACATAGTCAATTTTTTTTTAAAAGGGATGAAACAAACAAATCTACAATCAATAAGCATTTACAAGAACAGGACAGGATGGTTCCAGTAGGCATCCAAATTAAAACACCAGATGACTCTCCAGTGGAAGAAAATGCACCAGAAGGACCTGATAGGGAATTCAAAACTCTAATACTCAGAATTCTCCAAGAACTGAGGCAAAAAGCTGACAAACATGAGGAAAAAATAGACAAATTCAAGGAAAATGCAGACAAAATATTGGAAGAATTCAGGAAAATAATGCAGGAACAAAATGTCAAAATAAATTCACAACTAGAAATTATACAAAAACAACAACTAGAAATCCAAAAGATAAACAACAAGCTTTCAGAAATGGATGATGTCATAGAAGGGCTGAGAAGCAGATTTGAAACCGTGCAAGACAGGATCCGTGGAACTGAAGACAAATACCTGGATACAACTCTGTTTCAGGAAAACCCAGAAAAAAGAACAAAGAAAAATGAAGAGACCCTGAGAGTTATGTGGGACACAATTAAAATCAAACATTTATGAATGATTGGCATTCCAGAACAGGGGGAGAAAATAGAAAACACAGAGAGGATCACTGAGGAACTGCTAACAGAAAACTTCTCCAGTATCATGAAAGATGAAAATCTGGCCAACCAAGAAGCTCAACGAACCCCATATAAAAGAGACCCCAAAAGAAAATCACCAAGGCATATCATATTCACACTCAACAAAACCAAAGACAAACAAAGAATCTGAGAGCAGCATGTGAAAAACAAGAAGTCACATACAGAGGAGAAACAATAAGACTAAGCTGAGATGATTTGACAGAAACCATGCAGGCAAGAAGGCAATGGGATGACATATATAAAATCTTGAAAGAAAAAAATTGTCAGCCGAGAATAATATATCCTGCAAAACTCTCGTTCAACTTTGATGGTGAAATTAGTTCATTTCCAGATAAACAGAAACTAAGGGAATATGTAAAAATCAACCCAAGCTTACAAGAATTATTAAAGGAAGTTCTTCAATCTGAGGACAAACAGCTTCAGCTCACAGGCAGAACCTAGGACTTAGGATCATATAAGCCAGATACCAGTCTAAGAAATGAACTCTCAAGGACTATCTAAAACCAAAAGGAATACAACAGGGGACCAGAGCAGTCAATCAATGGATGACAACAACATCAAAACAAAGAAAGAGGGAATAAACGGCATAGGTATAGAACCTTCTAATGGAGAGGAAGGCAAGGCGATACCAAGTAAGCGTAGACTGCTTCAAACTTAGAAAGATAAGGGTAAAATTCATGGTAACCACAAAGAAAGTTAACAAACCAACTCATAAAAATAAAGACAAAAAACGTAAAGTCTCAGCAATAACAAAACATACAAAAACAAAAGCAATGAAAAAAAATCCACAAAGTAACTCAGCACAAGACAGTAAGAACAACAAAGAAAACTTCAGCACCACAAAAGAAAGCACTACAAAATGACAGCAAGAAACTCACATCTATCAATAATTACACTGAATGTAGATGGACTCAATGCACCCATAAAGAGATGGAAAGTGACAGAATGGATAAGAAAACAGGATCCATCAATAAGCCGTCTACAAGAGACACACCTTAGAAACAAAGATGTGAATTTATTAAAAGTCAAAGGTTGGAAAAAAATATATCAAGCTAACAACTACCAAAAAAGAGCAGAAGTGGCAATTCTAATCTCAGATAAAATAGACTTTAAAACAAAATCTACAATAAAAGACAAAGAAGGGGAGGCGGGGCAAGATGGCGCTCTAGGCAGAAGCACCACGCCGTCCCTCCACAGCAAAGATCCGAAAAAATAGCCTAACAGAGAATCAACAATCCTGAAACCCTAGAACACCAAATGAAGAGATAAAGAACTCAGCCAAACACCAAATGGAGTGAGAATACTAAAAGAGAACAGAGAGCGAGGAGAGACTCATGCAGAGATTCCTTACCAGCTAACTCAGCGTGGATCCACCATCTTGGATTCCTATCGGAGACCAGCGAACGGGAGAGCATCCTCGCAGAGCATCCAGTGGGAGACAGAACGACCGGAAAACTGCGGTGCGCACTTTCCCACCCCCCACCCCTCTCAGCCTCGGCTGGGGATCCCCTGCTTTCCGTGGCCAGGGTCCCTGGGCTGGGGGTCGCCAGTGCTTGGATTCCGCGTGCTCAGGCTGGTGGCTTTCTGAGAGCTGTTTGCTGGCTGCTGGCAAAGCTTTTTCTGCCGACTCCCCCTCCTTTTGCCTGGGTGCCTGGTTCCGAGCGGCATCTTTGCTCTCTCCTGCGGGGCTGTGGGGCTGCGTTTGGGCGTGTGGCTGCTTCCAGGTCTGGGCTGCCATGCTGGTGAGATCCCGGGGCCTTTGTTCGTTCACCCCTCTGCTTCCCGTGGCCACGGTCTCTTTTCCCCGAGACTGCCGGCTGCTTGGAATTCGCGCCCCTGAGTGGGGGCTCTCTGGGCCCCATTTGTTGGCACTGACTACTGGTGTTGATTTTTTCTTTTTTTAATTTTATTTTTCTTCTTTTTTGATTAGTTTTCTCATCTTTTCCCTCTTTTTCCCTTTTGTCTTTCTTCATTGCTAAATTTCTCATCTCTCTATCTCTTCCTTCTCTTTCTGATCCCTGAATTCCAGGCGATGTATGCCTCTGTACCTTCTGGCCAGGCTGTGCTGTGAAAACTGAGAACGACTCCCCCAGACCTCATACCTGCATCGGTGGGATCCCTGGGAACTTTGCAGTTCTTTAACTTTTCTGATTTTTATTTGGTCATTCTTTCCTTTTCTTTCTCTTCCCCCTTCTGGTTTCCTCCATCCCATAGTCTCTCATCTGTACATTCCAACGACAAGCTCCCCTAGCATTCTTTTATGTTTGTATGCTTTTTGCTCCTGCTCCTCTCTCCTATCTCCCATATCCATCTTAGCTTCACACATAACCATCTTCCCGCTGCACCCTACCTACCTGCACCCTGCACTTGACATCACACCACCAAGCTGTACAGGCACGCCCTATTGGAACCTGCCCAGCACTGACTACTGACCGTCCTGGTGGCTGTGGTGAGTGCCACAAACAACCCATCCCAGTGGCTCCTCTTCAGCTAGATCTGCCCAGCTGTACCACAAGAATGAAACAAACAAAAAAATCTACAATCAATAAACGAGAGAAATATCTACTGAATGCCCTGAAAACAGCAAACAATATCAAAACATTTACAAAAACAAAACAAGATGGCTCCAATAGGCGTCCAAATTAAAACAACAGATAACTCTCCTGTGGAAGAAAATGCACTAGAAGTACCTGATAGGGAACTAAAATCACTAATACTCGGAATATTACAAGAACTGAGGCAAAAAGCTGACAAACATGAGGAAAAAATAGACAAATTAATGGAAAATACAGACAACAAATTGGAAGAATTCAGGAAGATGATGCAGGAACAAAATGCCAAAATAAATTCACAACTCAAAATTATACAAAAATAGCAATTAGAAATCCAAAAGATAAACAACAAGATTTCAGAAATGGACGGTGTCATAGAAAGGCTGAGAAGTAGATTTGAAACCATGGAAGACAGGATCAGTGGAACTGAAGACAAACACTTGGATACAACTCTGTTTCAGGAAAACTCAGAAAAAAGAACAAAGAAAAATGAAGAGACCCTGAGAGTTATGTGGGACACAATTAAAAGCAAAAACTTACGAGTGATTGGCATACCAGAACAGGGGGAGAAAACAGAAAACACTGAGAGGATCATTGACCAACTACTGACAGAAAACTTTCCCAATATCATGAAAAATGAAAAGCTGGCCATCCAAGAATCTCAACGAACCCCATATAGAAGAGACCCCAAAAGAAAATCACCAAGACATATCATATTCACACTCGATAAAACTAAAGACAAACAAAGAATCCTGAGAGAAGCTCATGAAAAACAAGAAGTCACATACAGAGGAGAAACAATAAGACTAAGCTCAGATTATTCAGCAGAAACCATGCGGGCAAGAAGGCAATGGGATGACATATATAAATCTTGAAAGAAAAAAATTGTCAGCCAAGAATAATATATCCTGCAAAACTCTCATTCAAATTTGATGGTGAAATTAGTTCATTTCTAGATAAACAGAAACTAAAGGAATATGCAAAAGTCAAACCAAACTTACAAGAATTATTAAAGGGAGTTCTTAGATCTGAGGACAAACAGCTTCAGCCCTCAGGCAGCACCTAGGACCTAGGACTCAGGTTCACATAAACCAGATACCATTCTAGGAATTGAACTACAGAGGACTTTCCAAAAACAAAAGAAATACAACAGGGAATCAGAGAAATCAATCAAAGGATGACAACAACATCAAAACAATGAAAGAGGGAACTAACGCCATAGGTATAGAACCTACTAAAGGAGAGGAAGGCAAGGCGATACCAAGTAAAGGTAGACTGCTTCAAAATTATAAAGATAAGGGTAAAATTCATGGTAACCACAAAGAAAGTTAACAAACCAACTCATAAAAATAAAGACAAAAAACATAAAGTCTCAGCAATAACAAAACATACAAAAAAAAAAAGAAATGAACACAAAATCCACAAACAAAAGTAACTCAGCACAAGAGAGTAAGAAGAACAAAGAAAACTTCAGCACCACAAAAAAAGCACTACAAAATGACAGCAACAAACTCACATCTATCAATAATTACACTGAACATAAATGGACTCAATGCACCCATAAAGAGACGGAGAGTGGCAGAATGGATAAGAAAACAGGATCCATCAATTTGCTGTCTACAAGAGACACACCTTAGAAACAAAGATGTGAATTTATTAAAAATCAAAGGTTGGAAAAAAATATATCAAGCTAACAACTATCAAAAAAGAGCAGGAGTGGCAATTCTAATCTCAGATAAAATAGACTTTAAAACAAAATCTACCATAAAAGACAAAGAAGGACACTATATAATGATTAAGGGGATGATCCATCATGAAGACATAACCATAATAAATATCTATGCACCCAATGACAGGGCTCCAAAATACGTTAAAAAAACTCTAACGGCACTGAAAAGAGAAATTGACAGTTCCACAATAATAGTAGGAGACTTCAACACACCACTCTCAGTAAAGGACAGAACAACTAAAAAGAAACTCAGCAAAGATACAGAAGACCTAAAGGACACAATCAGCCAACTGGACCTCATAGACATATATAGAACAATCCATCCAACCGCTGCAAAGTACACATTCTTATCCAATGCACATGGAATGTTCTCCAGAATAGACCACATCTTAGGCCACAGAGCAATCCTCAACAAGATCCAAAATGCTGAGATAATTCACAGTATCTTCTCTGACCACAATGCCATCAAGGTAGAAATTAACACTTGAAAGAGCAAGGAAAAAAATCAAACACATGGAAACTGAATAATACTATTCTTACACATCAATGGGTAATAGAAGAAATCAGAGATGGAATTAAAAAATTCCTAGAATCAAATGAAAATGAAAACACATCATACCAAAACCTTTGGGACACAGCAAAGTCAGTCCTCAGAGGACAATTTATAGCAATAGAAGCTCATATCAGAAAAGAAGAAAGGGACAAAATAAAAACATTAACTACAGAACTCAAACAAATAGTAAGAGAACAACAAAAAAACCCTACAACAACCGGAAGAAAGGAAATAGTAAAGATCAGAGTAGAAATAAATGAAATAGAGAACAGAAAAACAATAGAAAGAATCAACAAAACCAAAAGTTGGTTCTTTGAAAGAATCAACAAAATTGACAAACCACTGGCCAGACTGACAAAAGAAAAATAGAATAGGGCACAAATAACCCAAATAAGAAATGAAATGGGGAACACTACAACATACCCAACTGAAATAAAAAGGATTATAACAGAATATTATGAAAAACTATACTCCAACAAATTTGAAAACCTAGAGGAAATGGATAAATTTCTAGAAACACACAGCCTACCCAAACTACAACAAAGTGATGCTGAAAATCTGAACAGACCCATAATAAGAGAAGAGATTGAAAATGTAATAAAAAACTCTCAACCAAAAAAGCTGTGGCCCAGATGGCTTCACTGGAGAATTCTACAAAACATTTACAGAAGAGCTTGTACCAGTACTACTCAAGCTATTTCAGAGCATAGAAGAGGAAGCAACACTTCCAAATTCATTCTATGAAGCCAGGATAATGCTGATAACATAACCAGGCAAAGAGGTCACAAAAAAAGAAATTACAGACCAATATCTCTCATAAATATAGATGCAAAATTTCAGAACAAAATTCTAGCCAATAGAATTCAGTATCATATCAAAAACATAATACACCACGACCAAGTAGGATTCATACCAGCTATGCAAAGACGGTTTAACATTAGAAAATCCATCAATGTGATCCACCACATAAATAAAAGGAAAGAAAAAAATCACATGATCATCTCAATTGATGCAGAAAAGGCATTTGACAAAGTCCAACACACATTCCTGATAAAAGCTCTCAATAAAATAGGTATAGAAGGGAAATTTCTCAACCTATTAAAGGGCATCTATGCAAAACCAACAGCCAACATCATTCTTAATAGAGAGAGGCTGAAAACATTCCCCTTGAAAACAGGAACAAGACAAGGATGCCCATTATCACCACTCCTATTTAACATTGTGCTGGAAGTTCTAGCTACAGCAATAAGGGAAGAGAAAGAAATAAAGGGCATCGAAATTGGTAATGAAGAAGTTAAACTCTCCCTGTTTGCAGATGATATGATACTATAGACAGAAAACCCTAAAGACTTCATGAGAAATCTACTGGAACTAATAGAAAGATTCAGCACAGTAGCAGGGTACAAGGTAAACATTCAAAAATCAGTTGGATTCCTATACACCAGTAAAGAGAATGATGAAAAGGAGATCAGGAAATCAATACCATTTTCAATAGCCCCTAAAAAGATAAAATACTTAGGAATAAATCTGACCAGGCATGTAAAAGACCTATACAAAGAAAACTACAAAACACTACTGCATGAAACCCAAAGGGATCTACATAAATGGAAAAACATACCATGCTCATGGATAGGCAGACTCAACATTGTGAAAATGGCAATTCTACCTAAAGCAATTTACAAATGCAATGCAATCCCAATACAAATACCAACAACATTCTACAAAGAGATGGAAAAACTAATTACTAACTTTATATGGAAAGGGAAGAAACCTCGAATAAGTAAAGCACTACTGAAGAAGAAGAATAAAGTTGGAGGACTCACACTACCTGACTTCAGAACCTACTATACAGCTATAGTACTCAAAATAGCCTGGTACTGGTACAACAACAGAGACATTGACCAATGGAACAGAATTGAGAACCCAGATGTAAATCCATCCACCTACGGTCACCTGATTTTTGACAAGGGCCCAAAATACATCAAATGGGGAAAAGACAGTCTTTTTAACAAATGGTGCTGGCAAAACTGGATATCCATTTGTAGAAAAATGAAACAGGACCCATACCACACACCATATACAAAAACTACTTCAAAATGGATCAAAGACCTGAATATAAAGCCTCAAACTATAAAATTCATAGAAGAAAAAATAGGACCAACACTTCAGGCCTTAATACATGGCATAAATAGGACACAAACCATAAACATCAACACAAAAAACCCAACAGATAAACTAGATAACTGGGATCTTCTAAAAATCAAACATCTATGCTCTTCAAAAGACTTCACCAAAAGAGTAAAAAGAGAACATACAGACTGGGAAAAAATTTTTGGACAGTACAAGTCAGACAAAGGTCTAACCTCCATAATCTACAAGAAAATCCAACACCTCTACAACAAAAAGACAAACAATCCTATCAAATAATGGGCAAAAGAAATGAACAGACACTTCACCAAGGAAGACATTCAAATGGCCAACAGACACATGAGGAAATGCTCGCGATCACTAGCCATTAGAGAAATGCAAATTAAAACCACAATGAGATACCATCTCACCCTGGCATTACTGGCACGAATCAAAAATACTGGAAATAATAAATGTTGAAGGGGCTGCGGGGAGGTGGGAACTCTTATACTCTGCTGGTGGGAATGCAAAATGATACAACCATTTTGGAAAATGATATGGCGTTTCCTCAGAAAGCTAGAAATAGACATGCCACTCCTAGGAATATATCCTAGAGAAATAAGAGTCATCACTCGAATAGACATATGCACACCTATGTTCATGGCAGCATTGTTCACAATAGCAAAACGATGGAAACAACCTCGATGTCCATCAACAGATGAATGGATACACAACCTATGGTACATACACACAATGGAGTACTATGCAACGAGAAAGAACAACAATGAATCTGTGAACCATCTCATAACATGGATGAAACTGGAGGACATTATGCTAAGTGAAATAAGTCAATCACAAAAGGACAAATACTGTACAAGACCTCTATTGTAAAAACCCATGAAAAAATTCACATGCAAAATGTAACAATCCTTGTTGGTTACCAGGGATGGGGGGGGAATTACTAAATAGGCAATAGATAGGTGGTACCTTGGGTGAGAGGAGAGATAGTACACAGTACAGGGGAAACTAACACAACCTGCATAGGGAAAGGTCATGGATGCGCTATAGACACATCCAAACCCCCCGAGGGACTGAGTTGTTGGACAGAGGGCTCTGGGGACCATGGTCTCAGGGAACATCTAGCTCAATTGGCATGACACTACTTATAAAGATAATGCTCTACATTCTACCTTGGTGAGTAGTGTCTGGGGTCTTAAAAGGCTATGAGCGGCCATCTAAGATACTCCACTGGTATCATCCCTTCGGGAGCAAGGGAGAATGAAGAGAACAGGATTCAACGAAAAGATTAGTCCAAACGACTAATTGACCACAGCTACCAAGACCTCCACCGGACTGAGTCCAGTACAGCTAGATGGTGCCCGGCTACCACCACTGACTGCTCTGACCAGGATCACAACAGAGGGTTCTGGACAGAGCTGGAGAAGGATGTAGAGCATAATTTTAACTCCCAAAAAAAAAAAAAAAATGACCAGATTTACTGGCCTAAAGAATACTGGAGAAACCTCAAGTGTGTGGCCCCCAGACACCCTTTCAGCTCAGAGGTGAAGTTACCTTCGAGGTTCGATGTTAAGCCTGGGAGTGGACAGCCCAGTAAAACTAAATGGGACTAACGAGGTACAGGAGTCCGTTGATAAAGGCCAGAAGGCAGAGGGGGAGTAAGAAACTGATGATAAGGAACACAAATTGAGTAAGGACACTGTCAATGTGTTGTGAGATTGTTGACCACTGTTATAGGGCAACATTTGTAGTAACTATTAAATGGGAGGCTGTTTTGTCCTGTAAGCCTTCATCTTGAGCTAGAATGGCAGCACAATTGGAAGAGCATAGTCAATATCACTTAAATGTGTAAGTAAAAAGTTTTGAAATGGTGTTTAAATAAAAAAAAAAACAAATGAGACTAATGAGGTACAGTAGTCCAGTGACAAGGGCCAGAAGACTGAAGGGGACAAGGAAGTCCCCTGGTGATAGGGAACACAAGGTGGAGTAAGGATATTCTTGATGTGTTGTGAGATTGTTAACCATTGTCATAGGGCAACATGTGTAGTAACTGTTAAATGAGAAAATATTTTGTTCTGTAAGCCTTCATCTTAAGTGAGAATAACAGCACAGTTGGAAGAGCGTAGTCAATGTCACTGAACTGTGAATGTAGAAATTTTTGAAACGGTTTATCTTTGGCCATCTGTAATTTTCATCAAAAAAAAAGGTTGAGAATTTAGAGTCTTAATATGTTGTGGGGTTGTTAACCAATGTCATACAACAACATGTGTATTACTATTTCATGAGAAACTATTTGTTCTCTAAGCCTTCACCTGAAGTACAATAAAAAAAAAAAAAAAGACAAAGAAGGACACTATATAATGATTAAGGGGACGATCCATCATGAAGAAATAACCATAATAAACATCTACACACCCAATGACAGGGCTCCAAAATACATAAAAGAAACTATAACACAACTGAAAAGAGAAATTGACAGTTCCAAAATAATAGTAGGAGACTTCAACACACCACTCTCAGTAAAGGACAGAACAACTAAGAAGAAACTCAGCAAAGATGCAGAAGACCTGAAGGGCACAATCAGCCAACTTGACCTCATAGACATATATAGAACAATCCATCCAACCGCTGCAAAGTACGCATTCTCTTCCAATGCACATGGAACATTCTCCAGAATGGACCACATCTTAGGCCACAGAGCAATCCTCAACAAGATCCAAAACGTTGAGATAATTCAAAGTATCTTCTCTGACCACAATGCCATCAAGGTAGAAATTAACAATAGAAAGAGCAAGGAAAAAAAATCAACTACATTGAAACTGAATAATACACTGCTTACACATCAGTGGGTAATGGAAGAAATCAGAGATGGAATTAAAAAATTCCTAGACTCAAATGAGAATGAAAACACATTATACCAAAACCTTTGGGACACAACAAAGGCAGTCCTCAGAGGACAAATTATACCAATATCTGCACATGTCAGAAAAGAAGAAAGGGACAAAATCAAAACATTAACTACAGAGCTCAAACAAATAGAAAGAGAACAGAAAAAAAAAAAAAGCCCACAACCACCGGAAGAAAGGAAATAGTAAAGATCAGAGCAGAAATAAATGAAATAGAAAACAGAAAAACAATAGAAAGAATCAACAAAACCAAAAGTTGGTTCTTTGAAAGAATCAACAAAATCGACAAACCACTGGCCAAACTGACAAAGAACAACAAGAGAGGACACAAATAACCCAAATAAGAAATGAAATGGGGGACACTACAACATACCCAACTGAAATAAAAAGGATTATAACAGAATATTATGAAAAACTATACTCCAACAAATTTGAAAACCTAGAGGAAATGGATAAATTTCTAGAAACACACAGCCTACCCAAACTACAACAAAGTGATGCTGAAAATCTGAACAGATCCATAATAAGAGAAGAGATTGAAAAGGTAATAAAAAAACTCCCAACCAAAAAAAGCTGTGGCCCAGATGGCTTCACTGGAGAATTCTACAAAACATTTACAGAAGAGCTTGTACCAGTACTACTCAAGCTATTTCAGAGCATAGAAGAGGAAGCAACACTTCCAAATTCATTCTATGAAGCCAGGAGAATGCTGATAACATAACCAGGCAAAGAGGTCACAAAAAAGAAATTACAGACCAATATCTCTCACAAATATAGATGCAAAAATTCTGAACAAAATTCTAGCCAATAGAATTCAGTATCATATCAAAAACATAATACACCACGACCAAGTAGGATTCATACCACGTATGCAAGGATGGTTCAACATTAGAATATCAATCAACGTAATACACCACATAAATAAAAGGTAAGAAAAGAATCACATGATTATGTCAATTGACACAGAAAAGGCATTTGACAAAGTCCAACACCCATTCCTGATAAAAAAAACTCTCAATGAAATAGGTATAGAAGTGAAATTTCTCAACATAATAAAGGGCATCTATGCAAAATCAACGGCCAACATCATTCTTAATGGAGAGAGGCTGAAAACATTCCCCTTGAGAACAGGAATAAGACAAAGATGCCCTTTATCACCACTCCTATTTAACATTGTGCTAGAAGTTCTAGCTAGAGCAATAAGGCAAGAAAAAGAAATAAAGGGCATCCAAATTGGTAATGAAGAAGTTAAACTGTCCCTGTTTGTAGATGATATGATAGTATAGACAGAAAACCCTAAAGACTCCATGAGAAATCTACTGGAACTAATAGAAAGATTCAGCAGAGTAGCAGGATACAAGATAAACATTCAAAAATCAGTTGGATTCCTATACACCAGTAAGGAGAACGATGCAAAGGAAATCAGGAAAACAATTCCATTTTCAATAGCCCCTAAAAAGATAAAATACTTAGGAATAAACCTGACCAGGAATGTAAAAGACCTATCCAAAGAAAACTACAAAACACTACTGCATGAAACCCAAAGGGATCTACATAAATGGAAAAACATACCATGCTCGTGGATAGGCAGACTCAAGATTGTCAAAATGACAATTCTACCCAAAGCAATTTACAAATACAATGCAATCCCAATCCAAATACCAACAACATTCTTCAAAGAGATGGAAAAACTAATCATTAACTTTATATGGAAAGGTAAGAAGCCCTGAATAAGTAAAGCACTACTGAAGAAGAAGAATAAAGTTGGAGGACTCACACTACCTGACCTCAGAACCTACTATACAGCTACAGTAGTCAAAACAGCCTGGTACTTGTACAACGACAGATACATTGACCAATGGAACAGAATTGAGAACCCAGATGTAAATCCATCCACCTACGGTCACCTGATCTTCGACAAGGGTCCAAAGTCATCAAATGGGGAAAAGACAGTCTTTTTAACAAATGGTGCTGGCAAAACTGGATATCCATTTGCAAAAAAATGAAACAGGACCCATACCTCACACCGTATGCAAAAACTACTTCAAAATGGATCAAAGACCTGAATATAAAGCCTGAAACTATAAACTTCATAGAAGAAAAAGTAGTACCAATGCTTCAGGCCTTATTATGTGGTATTAACAGGGTAGAAACCATAAGCATCAACACTCAAACCCAACAGATAAACTAGATAACTGGGATCTTCTAAAAATCTAACGCCTATGCTCTTCAAAAGACTTCACCAAAAGAGTAAAAAGAACCTACAGACTGGGAAAAAATTTTTGGACAGTACAAGTCAGACAAAGGTCTAATCTCCATAATCTACAAGAAAATTCAACACCTCTACAACAAAAAGACAAATAATCCTTTTAAAAAATGGGCAAAGGAAATGAGCAGACACTTCACCAAAGAAGACTTTCAAATGGCCAACAGACACATGAGGAAATGCTCGCAATCACTAGCCATTAGAGAAATGCTAATTAAAACCACAATGAGATACCATCTCACCCTGGCATTACTGGCACAAATCAAAAACACTGGAAATAACAAATGTTGGAGGGGTTGTGGGGTGATGGGAACACTTATGCACTGCTGGTGGGAATGCGAAATGATACAACCATTTTGGAAAATGACATGGCACTTCCTCAGAAAGCCAGAAATAGACATACCACTCGATCCAGCAATCCCACTCCTAGGAATATATCCTAGAGAAATAAGAGTCTTCACTCGAATAGACATATGTACACCTATGTTCATGGCAGCATTGTTCACAATAGCAAAACGATGGAAACAACCTAGATGCCCATCAACAGATGAATGGGTAAACAAACTATGGTACATACACACAATGGAGTACTGTGCAACAAGAAAGAGCAACAATGAATCAGTTAAGCATCTCATAACATGGATGAAACTGGACGACATTATGCTGAGTGAAATAAGTCAATAACAAAGGACAAATATTATATGAGACCTCTATTGTAAAAACCCATGAAAAAGTTCACACACAAAATATAACAATCTTTTTTGGTTACCAGGGATGGAGGGGTGGGGGCAAATACTAAATAGACATTAGATAAGTGGTATCTTGGGTGAAGGGTGAGACAGTACACAATACAGGGGAAACCAGCACAACTTGTACAAGGAAAGGTCATGGAAGCCCCATAGACACATCCAAACTCCCTAAGGGACTGAATTTCTGGGAGGAGGGCTCTGGAGACCATGGTCTTGGGGAATATCTAGCTCAATTGGCATGACACAGTTTATAAAGACAATGCTCTACCGTCTACCTTGGTGACTAGTGTCTGGGGTCTTAAAAGCCTGTGAGAGGCCATCTAAGATACTCCACTGGTCTCATCCCTTCAGGAGCAAGGGAGAATGAAGAGAATAGGATACAAGGAAAAGATTAGTCCAAAGGACTAATTGACCACAGCTACCAAGGCTTCCACCAGACTGAGTCCAGCACAGCTAGATGGTGCCCGGCTACCACCACTGACTGTTCTGACCAGGGTCACAACAGAGGGTTCTGGACAGAGCTGGAAAAGGATGTAGAGCATAACTCTAACTCACAAAAAAAAAAAAAAAAAAAAAAAGACCAGATTTACTAGCCTAAAGGAGACTGGAATAACCTCGAAAGTATGGCCCCTAGACACCCTTTTAGCTCAGTGGTGAAGTTACCTCCGAGGTTCACTTTCAGCCTGGGAGTGGACAGCCCCGTAAAACCAAATGAGACTAACGAGGTATAGGAGTCCAGTGACAAGGGCCAGAAGGCAGAAGGGGACAAGGAAGCTGGTGATAGGGAACCCAAGGTTGAGTAAGGATATTGTTGATGTGTTTTGAGATTGTTAACCATTGTCATAGGGCAACATTTGTAGTAACTGTTAAATGAGAAACTATTTTGTTCTGTAAGCCTTCATCTTAAGTGAGAATAACAGCACAATTTGAAGAGCATTAAAAAAGAAATCTTTGGCATTGTTACTAATTTTTGTCCTTTTATTCTGTCAGCAGTTGTGAGAAAATGAGCAATCATCTCCCCCTGTGCTGGTGGATTTGCCTATTTATCCCTTGACATCTGTCAATTTTAGCTGCATAAATTTTGATCTTAGTTTTTTGGGTTCAATGTTGAATTATAATTGTAATATGTTTTTGGTTGATTGATCCTTTATCACCCCAAAAAGCCATCATCTCTATTGTTGTTTTTGTTCTGTGCCACTGAGTCGATTTCGACTCAAAGCAACCTTATATGACAGGGTAGAAATGCTCTATAGAGCTTCCCAAGATGTAATCTTTATGGGAGCAGATTGCCAATGTCTTTTCTCTCATTTGAATTGCTGACCTTTTAGTTCGAAGCAGAGTGTTTAATCATTGTGCCACCACAGTTCCTTATCTTCATCCCTACTAGTGTATTTTGTTTTGAAGTCTACTTGTGTGATATTTGTGTATCTATTCCAGCTTTTTTGTCGAGTGTTAGCATGAAATAATGACCTATATTTTTCCTTATTTTTTATTCTTTTAACTTCTCTATGTCTCAATGTTTAAGGTGTATATTCATTTTGAGTCAACCATCTTAAATTATATTGTTTATAAAGTTATAAAATTAATCATTTTAGTTCGTCATGTTATTCTTTTTAATGTCTTCTTCGTAAATAATGTATCTATTTGTAGTTATGCCATTTTTTGCAATCCCTAACACTACTTCATGTAGTTTCTATTTTTCTAAATTATTCTTACCAGAGGTTTGTTTATCGTAGTAAGTGTTTCAAAGAAATGACCTTTAATATGGTATTTTAATGAGGTATAGTTTGTATTGACTTAAGTACCATCTTTTGATATTGTGATTCTATTATATCTTTATTTTCTCTGTCATCAAATCTTGAAACTTTTTCTTTTGTTAAATGATTGTGTGTTTGTTCTTTAAAAAAATCTTTAGTTGAAATGGCTTTGTCAACAATTTTACGTTGTTCTTTTCTAATTTAAATCCAAGTCTATAAAATTTCCTAATTAGTTTAGCCAAATGAGAAATTTTTATGTAGTCTTTTTCTGTGTTCTTTAAATATTTTCTAGTTCTTTTTTAGATTTCTTCTTTAACTAAAAAGTTATTAATTCACATGTGTATAATTCATATGTTTATATTTATGTGAATTGTTATTTCTCTTGTATACACTTTTTTTATCCTGTGATTAATAATTTTTAGCTTACTTGCTATATAGTTAGATGATACAGTGTTTGCTGAAAAGTGTTTGCCTTATGTCTAATATGAAGTCAATTTTTAAACATTTTATATGTGTTTGAAAACAATATTTATTTTGTAATCATTGGGTGTAGGAATTTATATTCATTAGACCAAGTTTGTTAAAGTAATTATTATTGCTGTTTCCAATACTACTTTTTTTTTCTTTCCTACTTCCAGACACATGGTTAAATTGCTCTTCTCCAACCTTTTGAGATTATGTATGGGCATGTGACTTACTTTGGTCGATTAAGGAAGAGGCGTGTTGATGTCATTTGAAGGTTAGGTATCTCTCTGCCATGGTGACCAGTTGTATTCCAGCTGGTAAATGAGAATGACATAGAGCAGAGCCCATGACTGACCTAAGGAGGATATTTAGCATAACAATAAATATTTCTTTGTTGTTTTAATCACTAAGATTTAGAAGTTATTTGTTTGTTATTATAGTATATCTTTGACAATTAGAAGTATGTTTTTCAGTATTCTGAATTAAAAAAATGTTTCCCTGATAATTTACAGTAGGTTTAATATACTTGATTTAAAGAAGTCTAAAGTTTGTCAAAAGACTGATTTAACCTGTGCTTCCAAAAATATAACACCCCCGCCCCCGCAAAAAAAAAAAAACAACCAAAAAACTAAACCCATTGCCAACAAGTGGATTCTGGCTCATAGTAACCCCATAAGAAAGAGTAGAACTGCCCTGTAGGGTTTCCAAGGAGTGGCTGGTGGATTTGAACTCCTGACATTTTGGCTAGCAGCCAAGCTTTTAACCACTGTGCCACCAAGCTTCCTCCAAAAATATAATGACTTTAAAAAACTTTATTTTAAATCACCAGGAAATAGGTTACTCTCAAGTTGGGCTTCAGATATAAAAAAAAGCAGTGTATTGATAATTTGAAACGACAGATATACACTCATTTAATTTGCGATCTAAATTTCTACTACTTTAGTTGTCCCAAACCTCAAAAAAAAAAAAAAAAAAAAGTAAAGAAAATACGTAACAGAATGATCAGCTTTTACAACTCCTGGAAGAGGCAAACAAAAATCTTCAACAGAAAGATGTACCTATAAACAAAAAAATAAATAGACAAACAAACAAAAGAAACCCCATAGAATTTCCTTAGATCAAGCCAAATGAAATATGAGCACAAAATAAAAAACGACAAAATACATTCTCAAGCTAACCCCTATCTGTGGAAGTATTTCACCCACACACACACAAATAAATCAATGACCTAATTAAGTCTCAAGGATTCCAGTGGGTAATACTAAATGATGGAATTAAATAAATAAAAAGAGTGAGCTATTGTGAAACAAAAAGATCAGTAACATTTGGAAAAGAGTCAAATAAAAATAACAGAATTTTTTAAAAAGAATTATACTTGTTAGGTGTATATATAATATATTATGGGTTTGTTAAGCGCTATCATGATACAGTAAAATAAAAAAAATACTGAATCGACAGATTGATTGCAGAATTTTTTCTGAGCTAGAATTAAGCTCAAAGAGACCAAAAAAAAAAAAAAAGGTTGGGGGAGGGGATATTAAAGTGAACTTAACAGCTATGGAGAACAGAATGAAAAAGGTAAAATACATTTGAAAAAAATTCCAGTAGTTCAGAGAAGCAACATAGTGAAGAAGGCAATTTTGGAAAGTTTATGCAGATAATTAGTCCAAATTGTTTAAAATAAAAGATCCTTAAGAAAAAAATCAAGTCTGTAGTTGCAATATTAAAGGATTCTGTGGGCAAAATATTGAATGACACAAGAAGCATCAAAAGAAGGTGGAATACACAGTCACTATATCAAAAACAATTGATTAATGTTCAACCATTTTAGTTTTTCAAGTTTTTCTTCTTTGAAAAACAAATATGGAAACCTTGTCTCACTACGCCTGTGTTGTGGTGAGACTCAAAACAGGAATGGGTTATTCATTGTGTGAGAATAATGTCAGCTGGACGTACGGCCGTGATGAGGCTTGCCTTACTCATTGTGCTTCTTCTCTGATTAGTGTTATCAGAGAAGATGTCAATTGCTGGAATGTGGAGGCACTAAACAGTGGCAAATGAATTTGAGCCAAAACCCTATGTGGTATTTCTCTGAACATTGTCTTCTCTCTGCTTTTTCTTTCCTTCTCTAGGTATAAACAACCCATCCGCCACCAAAATAAACAAGCAAACCTGTTACCCTGGAGTTGATTTCCACTTACAGTGACCCACGTGACAGAACAGAACAGGTCCATAGGGTTTCCTAGACTGTAACATTTACAGAAGTAGACTACCATATCTTTCTCCTTTAGAGCAGTTGTTGGGTTGACCCCCCTGACCTTTCAGTTAGCAGCCAAGCACTTATTCTCCAGGTATAAGCGTCTCATACTAGATTAAGGTGGCTATGAGTCGGAATGGACTGGACTGCAACTTTTTTTTTAAAATAGTATTTTAAAAAATAAAGAAACTCCAAAGTAAGGTTAAAGGAAATTGTAGTATTTTTTCCTTTGGTGTTCTTTGTAGTCACTAAAATGGATCTAGATATGAAAACTTTGCTTATCTAGCTTGTAACTCAATTCCTGAATTTGTTGTTGTTAGGTTCTGTCTAGTCAGTTCCAACTCCTAGTAACACTATCCTCACAATAGTTGCTGTTCTTGAGCCCATTGTTGCAGCCACTGTGTCAGTCCATCTCCTTGAGGGTCTTCCTCTTTTTCTCCTGACCCTCTAGTTTACTAAGAATGATATAGTGACCCTATAGGACAGACTAGAACTGCCTCATAGGATTTCCAAGGAGCAGCTGGTGGATTTGAACCCCCAACCTTTTGGTTAGCAGCTGAGCTCTTAACCACTGTGCAACTAGGGCTCCATAATACACATCAGATGTATTCTCTTGTTTTATCATTTTTAGGCTTTAAATTAAATGGATTCAAAATCTAGAGTACTTTGTAATTATTTTGAATGTTTTGTAAGCATATATGTGAGACACAAGAAACAAAAGAGAACAGCACTATTTTGGAAGCAAACCATTTAACAAATAAATTTATCTGCTCCTATTGATACAGGAATAAATTGGAAAAAAATTTAATTCCTACAACTCCCACATAGTATATTGTTTTTGCAATTGTTATGAAGTCACCCAGAAAATTGCAAATGCTACCAAAGACGCAACATCAATTCATTTCAAATTGCTAAGCTAAGAGATTTTATAGCCAATATAAGGAACAGGTTTTTTTATGGTAGCGCTACTGCTTGTAATAACTACATAATCATTCCAAAATGAAATATTTTATTAAACTAAATAATTTCAATGATGATGATGCAATGACCAATTAAAA
The DNA here is from genome assembly GCA_030035585.1 of Dugong dugon. Lineage (NCBI taxonomy): Eukaryota > Metazoa > Chordata > Mammalia > Sirenia > Dugongidae > Dugong > Dugong dugon. Next base: position 45,876,141 of record CM057480.1, on the reverse strand, counting down.
TTAATTCATTTTGCTTGTATTCCCGTGGTGATATGAATAACTTTAGCAACTATTTTCATAGAATAATATTGATGATTTCCATGTATTAATGCCTTTACATTGCCTTAAAATATGTAAAATGCAATAGAACATAAAATATTACATTAATTTTATTATATTAATTATTTCCATAAACCTTTATATAGAGTGCTATTGCAGAAGCTGTTTTATTGAAACTATTTTATGCTGCGCATACAGTGAATAGTCGTGGCATATTCCTCACAGCACTCTGTCTAAATTCAGTATTCAGATAGTGTTACATTAGGACTTACCTTAGGTAAAATGGTGAACTTAACAAAGGATAACATTGGTGCACTATTCCCTTTCTAAATGCAGTGTCTCAAATTCCTTTCAATCTCAAACCACCCAATTTCAAGAAAATGACTCCAAAGTAAATTTTATAAATAATTTCAGTTTTAATATTTGCCTATCCTAAAGTAAACTGAAAGTAATAACTGATCAATTTTCTGGTTAAATTTACTCCTTGAGCTATTCATATCTATTCCCCATTTTTCTTCTTTCCTAGCCTCCAGTTCTTGAGAGATTTAGAATTATTTTTCCTCCTAAGTTACACACCTGCACATTTTTATACCCAGATTTTTTAATAAAGATGACTCTTTAAAGGGACATGTGTCTTCTTTTGGAAACCCTGGTGGTGTAGTAGTCAAGTGCTACCGCTGCTAACCAAAAAAACGTTGGCAGTTTGAATCCACCAGGCGCTCCTTGGAAACTCTATGGGGCTGTTCTACTCTGTCCTATAGGGTCGCTATGAGTCAGAATCAACTTGACGGCAATGGGTTTTGGTATCTTCTTTCGTCAATGTCTTCATGATGCTTTACTCTGTGCATGCGTGTTTTCCTACTGCAAACATTTTATTGGCTGTATAGTATTTCATTACAAGTATATATCATAACAGAATTAAAGAAATTCCTACTGATGGATATTGATGACTTTAGATTTTTCAGTATTTTAAATAATGATAATATAAATTCTCTTGTATATATAATTCCTGTTTTTATCCTTAAGGAAAATTCTTAGAATATTAGCTATCTCATAAAACATGTACTTCTCAGAATAGTTGTAGAAATTTATAATTTCACACCCACACCACTATCTCACCCCAGCATGCATACTCAAACAAACGAAGGCCTACATAATCAAGATAGGAGACTCAGTTTTCCCTATACTTGGCAATTGATAGCATTATAGTTTTTATTAAATTTATGCCACAGTGATAGACAAATAAAAATCCCAGTACTTTAATTGCATTTATTCGATTACTTATTTTTATTTATTTGATTATACTGAGGTTTAAATTTTCTACGTACACTTATCACTCAATGTTTATTATTCTACAACTTGTTTATATATGTATGTCCATTATCTGCTTTAAATAAGATAAAAGAATATATTTCAAAAATATTATTTTAGAAGAACATGTGGTATAAAGAGCAATTAAGAGGATAACACACTGTTCCATCACTGGCCATTAGGGTATGTATGGGTCAGGATGATGGGAGTACAAATATGAGACAAAGGAAAAATAGAGAATTACGAATCAGGTGAATGCATGGGCCTCAGGTCAAGTGACTCAGAGAAAGGTGACACATTAACTGACATTAAAACTGATTTGGGATAAAGATTATGAATTTAGTATTGGGGGTAGAAAGTTAATATGAAAGCAGTACATCTAAGCAGAAATGGTCTGTAAGCAATGACAGATATGGGGCAGTAATCTCAGCTGAAAGGACAGGTCCTGTTATTTTTAGATACGTACCCACTAAAGTTCACCATACTTAGAAACTTGTAACTCAGTGTTGTCAATGGTAGAATATATATCGCATAACCTCAACAACTTGTCACTGCCTAGAGGGAGCATGAGTTAAATATGATGAATTATTTACTGTTCATCTTAGTTTAGGAAACCAATGCCAGTGTACAACTCTAAAAAAAAAAATCATTTGTATTGTGTCTTGTTAGGTGTTGGTGAACTTACATTTGCATTCTATTAATGAGTTATGATTATCAGAATATTAACAAATAAAATAAACCATAATGTAAACATTTGAAATAAGAGGGTGTGAAAAATTATCCAGATTTCATATCCTGCTCAAAAGCTTTTATCCCTCTCAATTGCAGAAACTAAACTACCTCTCAGACAAAGATCAGGTAGCTATCTAAAACACAGCTGCTTCCTCTAAGCCTGTTCTACAATTCTGTTTTATACCTCCTGCCACAAACATCATAGCCCAGAAACGTAGCACGCTGGGAGGCAGAAATGGGTGAGTTAGCAAAAACGACGAAAACCAGAGTGGCAACTGTGAAATTGGAATTGGCTCCATTTTGTTATACATCCAAGGGACATGTGGAAAATATGTGTTTAATCTGCACATGTCAGCCTTTCAGGTATCTGTCAAAAGGGGTAAGATTGAAGGCAATGGAGCTAGTGTAGGCCGAGGCAATTCTCTCCGTCATTCATGATTCAGGCCCTGCCCTTTTGGGCTAGATAAGCTGGTGAGATTAGATCAGAAGCAGAGTATAGCGCTGAGAAAACAGGTTAGACTAGATCACAAGGACATAAAAAATAAGTCCCCTAGCTAATTTTTCTGCAGGTACAAATACTGGGAAATAATCTGAAAACACAAGCAAACTGACAAGAGCCATCACTCTGAGAGGGTGGAACATCAGTGCTGTTGGACGTGCAGGCCTTGACCAGTCTCCAGCCTGCGTGGTACATGTGTAAGCTGATCGTAACCTATTCTAAGGCTGTCCATGATGCTGGAAGGAAGTCAGAATGTTTCTTTCAATCTGAATGTTCATAGGGCCTGGGGCTGGGGTCACCAGTTCTCTGGTGGGTTTTGCATCACTATGGACATCTCTGGCAGGTTGAGCAGGACACTGGAATATACCAAGGCCCTGACTGATGACAGTCGTTAAGCAATTATGTGTTTAGGAGGAAAAAAAAAGCCTCTTACCATATTTCAGGTTATTTAGAGGAGTACAAGTAAAATGGATAATAAATGTGCAATCAACCAAATTTATTATCTATTTAATTTGGTAATGAAAACTTAAAAGGATAGTTTAAAACACAGAAGCTGGAAAGCCTACCATACACCTAAATATGACCAATAATGAATGTAAGAAGAGACAAGATCTCAAAATTATTCTAAAGACTAAACTTATAAGCTTTTTCATTTTGAATAGTTGCTAGCTATATCAAAAAGTCTGGGATTTTGACTTAGGTCCATTTCTACATATATATTTCTAAGTACCTTCATTTCTCCTCTGAATGATGTTGTACATAAAGGTCTATATGTTTCCAATGTTATTGCTGTAAATGCACTTTCATATATAACATGATATTTGTTTTATTGCTTTTTGTTGACTATAGAATCGTTTCTCTTTCAATATAGCCTATCCCTTTCCTAAATAGGTCCTCTAGTAAATCAGTAGTATAGTTTCGTGTTTTCAATGTCGACTTAAGAATCTTACCGATTACTTCTGGAAAAGCAAGAATCTCGCAAACAGCATTAGCTGAAAAGATCAATGGCCCGTTAGACTGGCATTCTATAAAGACCTAGACTAGATGCTTCAGTGAAAGTCCAGAAAAAAAATTACCTTTCATAAAGCACCTGTCCAATTGTTCAATATTATACCACAGAGGAAAATTTTTTCCTGACTCCAGCTGGTTATCATTTTATGCTTTGAAACACAAGGATTGATGACCCTAGTAATTTTAGCCTGGCTTGTAAAACTGCACATAGTTTATTATTTATATTCACATAAATGCCCTTTCTACTGTTTTAATCTTCCTAAGATATTAGCCACTATAATCTTCAGTAGCAGCAGGCTTCAAAAGAAATACTTCAAAAGATGATTTCTGATCAAAACAAAAATTTGGAGATTAACTGAAAGAAAAATATGAGTCTACTTGATAATAGTGCATTCAAAATTACCCTGCCCCAAAGGTAAGATAAACCGGGAAGGGTGGACAGAAGACAGCCATGGGAAATAGTTTCCCATGTAGTGTCTATAATATTTTCCTTCACTACTGCATTTTTGTACTGATCATGTAACTTAATTGTTTGATTTATTCTGTTTACCTCAATAACTAATTTTTACATTTATTTCCCCCAACTAAGTTAAAGGCTTTCTTATTGCTGTTGTTAGCTGCCATTCGGTTGATTCCAAATCATGACAACCTTATGTACAACAGAACTAAATGCTATGCTGTCCTACATCAGCCTCACAATCACCAGCACACGTGAGTCCATCATTGCAGCTACTGTGCCAATCCATCTCACAAAGGGTCTCCCACACATTCGTTGGCTCTCTACTTCACAAAACATAATGTCATCCTGTAGGATTGAACCCTCTTGATGACATATCCAAAACAAGCAAGTTAGACAGTGTTCTGATGTGACCCATAAGGTTTTCGATGACTAACTTTTGGAAGTAGATCACCAGGACTTTCTTCCTTGTATGTCTTAGTCTGGAAACACCACTGAAACCTATCTACCATGAGTGATTCTGCTGATATTTGAAATACTAGTACCTTAGCTTCCAGCATCGTAGCAACATGCAAGCCACCAGAGTAGGACAAACTGACAGGCAGGTGGTGGGAACATTCTCTTAGATTCTACTATTTACACCATTGCAAATAACTAGCAATGTAGTTGAATAATCAGTCTCCTGGAATTGAAAAATCTTTGATTATTCCAAAATCGGTCACTGATCAGCTTCATGGTCTTGAAGGAATCCTTTTCTCTTTTTAAATTTCACTTGCTTGTTCAGTTTTGCCTTCGGCACCACCTGTCAGTGCTGGCACTTTTGTCTTACAAATTCAGACGTGCTTAGAATAATTGCAGATTGGAATTAGTAAGGTCAGATATCCAGTGGGTCTGGAGTAGACCCTGGTGTCTGAGCACTTACCAAGTTCCCATTTACTCCTCAATTCTACCATTTTTAAATACTGCATACAATTAAAGCCTAACTTCAGGTCCATGATGTACATTATCAACTACTTTGGGGAATTATACTGCTATTATTATTTCTGTTCCCTCGTGACCTGGCCATAATCCTGCTACCCAAAATTACAGTCCCTGGTGAGGGTCTTGTTCCAAGTAAGGACTGGCCAGGCAGAACCATGATGTAGCCATACATGTGTCTTCAAATACTGTCATTATCTGAGAAGCTCTGCTTTCTTGTCCTTTCTATAGCAAGCAACAGAAACATGAAAGCCATTATCAGATGTAAATATAACTGGATAATTTTCTCAAGGGAAGCTCTAGAGCCTGGCCTCCTGTTACTTGATTCACGATCCAGCTTCTCTCATCCTGGAAAGCCTAATGAAGATCTTCCAGCAAGCTCTGAGAATAAAATTGTCTGTAGTACATTATATAAAAGCTGGATTAACTCTCAGACCTCCTCTAACCCTCAGTTTATATGATGCGCTAATTCACTACAATGAATGATACACAAGAAGCACTCCTTCAATACCTATGCTTGGACAAAAAGAAATAAATACTAGCCTATCATGAAGGAGCCGTGGTGACACAATGGCTAAGCACTGAGTTGCTATCTGAAAAGCTTGTGGTTTGAACACACCCAGCCACAGGTGGGAGAAAGGACTGGCATCTGCTTTCATAAGGATTTCAAAATCAGTAGTGTGGAGTTGATTCTGACTCATAGCAACCCTATAGGACAGAGTAGAACTGCCCCATAAGGCTTCCAAGGCTGTAATCTTTACAGAAGCGTACTGCCACATCACTCCCCCCTGGGGCAGCTGGTGAGTTCGAACTACTGACTTTCCAATTAGCAGCTGAGCTCTTAACCACTGTGCTACCAGGGCTCCTTTTGTAAAGATTACAGCCTAGGAAACTCTATGGGGAAGTTCTACTTTGTCACACGAAGTCACTATGAATCAGAATCAACTCAATTGTTTCTAACAACAACAAGCCTATCACGAAGCACGGGAATCTGAACTTTACAAAGATAAGTTATAAGATTTGAATTCCTTAATCAAATAATTATGCCTTCCAGATAAGATATTTTATTGCTGTTAGTCATGCAAGGTTCATAGCCAAGGTCAAATGAGCAGTGGAGAGTGACCATACATCCTACAGGTGGTCTCAAAGGAAGTTTTCTCCCATTTGTTCAGCTGCACTGCTACGAAATTTGGAAGAGCAGATGGCTGAAGAGAGAAGGAGAGTAGAACAGCTTTTCCTCCTATTGAAAGCATGTTTCTACCAACATGGAGTATGTCGAGATTACTACATAAATGAACAGCTGGTGACGAGGCGTCTGTGTGCTTTTCATGTTCTCTCCGATCCTAAAAGTAAGAGGAAGCCAGGCAATGATAACGCTTCAAACCTTTGTGCAAGGTAGTAATTTTAAACAAAAGCTAACAGGAATACTAGATATCACTCATTGTTGAAGATAAGAAAGAAAGAAACATTACATAATTCAGATATTGTTATAAATCCTGGCAGCTTAAACAAAACAACTGAATGATTAAACAGAGTTTTAAATATGCAGCTCAGATATCTTATTATATCTTACTAATTCCTGAAGTACTGTTTAATTTTTTTTATTTTTTCCCATAAAAAATTTATGCATACATTTGTTATGTGACTCTAATTGCTCTCTCCATACTGTGACAGCATACTCCTCCTTTCCACCCCTGATTCCCCATATTCATTCAACCTGCTCCTAACCCTCTCTGGCTTTCCATCTTACCTCCAGACAGAAGCTGCCCATTTAGTTTCCTGTATCTACTTGAGCTAAGAGGCACACTCCTCATGAGTATCACATTATGTCCCACGGTCCAGTCCAATCCCTGTCTAAAGAGTTGGCCTAAGGAATTGTTCCAGTTCTGGGCTGATAGAGAATCCAGGGGCCATGACTTCCGGGGTTCCTCCAGTCTCAGTCAGACCATTACTCTCGTCTTCTTACTAGAATCTGAGTTCTGCACCCCACCTTTCTCCTGCTCCATCTGGGAATCTCTGTTGTGTTCCCTGCCAGGGTAGTCATTGGTGGTAGCTGGGCACCATCTAGTTCTTCTGGTCTCAGGCTGATGAAGTCTCTGGTTTATGTGGCCCTTTCTGTCTCTTGGGCTACTACTTTCCTTGTGTCTTTGGAGTTCTTCATTCTCCTTTACTCCAGGTGGTTGGGACCAATTGATGCATCTTAGATGGCTGCTTGCAAGACGCCACTAGCCAAAGAAGGATGCAGAACATTTTCTTAATAAACTTTCTTATGCCAGTTGATGTAGATGTCCCCTGAAAGTATGGTCCCCAAAACTCTATCCCGGCTACTCTGTCCCTCAAAGTGTTTGACTGTATTCAGGAAACTTCTTACCTTTGGTTTAGTCCACTTGTGCTGACATCCCCTGAAGTGTGTGCTGTCCTCCCCTTCACCTAAGATAATTCTTATCTACTATCTAATTATTAAATAACCCTCACCCTCCCTCCCTACCCTGGGAACCATCAAAGAATGTTTTCTTCTGTGTTTAAACCTTTTCTTGTGTTCTTATAAGAGTGGTCTTACACAATATTTGTCCTTTGACTGACTAAATTCACTCAGCATAATGACCTCCAACTTCCTGCATGTTATAAGATGTTTCACAGATTCATAACTGTTCTTTATCGTTGCATACTATTCCATTGTGTGGATATACCATAATTTGTTTATCCATTCGTCTGGTGATGGGCACCTAGGTTGTTTCCATCTTTTTGCTGCTGTGAACAGTGCTTGAATGAAAGTGGGTGTGTATATATCTATTGGTGTGAAGTCTCTTATTTCTCTAGGATATATTCCAAGGAGCAGGTAGCTGGATCGAATGGTACTTCTATTTCTAGATTTTTAAGGAAGTGCAAAATTGATTTAAAAAGTGGTTGTACCATTTTACATTCCTACAAATAGTGTACAAGTTTTCCAGTCTCTCCACAACCTCTCCAGGATTTATTGTTTTGTATTTTTTGGATTAATGCTAGCCTTGTTGGGGTAGGATGAAATCTCACCATAGTTTTGATCTGCATTTCACTAATGGTTAATGATCCTGAGCATTTCTGCGTGTGTCTATTAGCTGCCTGAATATCTTCTTCCGCGAAGTGCCTGTTCATATCCTTTGCCCATTTTTTAATTGGGTTATTTGTCTTCTTGTTGTTGAGGTTTTGCAGTATCTTCTAGATTTTAGAGATTAGACGCTGATCGGATTTGTTGCAGCCAAAAATTTTTTCCTATTCTGTAGATTGTCTTTTTACTTTCCTGGTGAAGTCTTTTGATGAACGTAAGTGTTTGATTTTTAGGAGCTCCCATTTATTTATTTATTTATTTATTTATTTATTTTTATTTTATATATTTTATTGTACCTCAGGTGAAAGCTTACAGAGCAAATAGTTTCTCATGAAATAGTAGTACACATGTTGTTCTATGACATTGGTTAACAACCCCACAACGTATTAAGCCTCTAAATTCTCAACCTTTTTTTTTTCTTTTGATGAAAATTACAGATGGCCAAAGATACACCGTTTCAAAAATTTCTACATTCACAGTTCAGTGACATTGACTACGGTCTTCCAACTGTGCTATTATTCTCACTTAAGATGAAGGCTTACAGAACAAAATAGTTTTTCATTTAACAGTTACTACACATGTTGCCCTATGACAATGGTTAACAATCTCACAGCACATCAAGAATATCCTTACTCCACCTTGTGTTCCCTATCACCAAGGGGCTTCCTTGTCCCCTTCTGTCTTCTGAACCTTGTCAGTGGACTATTGTACCTCTTTAGTCTCATTTGTTTATTTTATTTTTCTTATTTTATTTTATTTAAACACCATTTCAAAACTTTTTACTTACACATTTAAGTGATATTGACTATGCTCTTCCAATTGTGCTGCCTTTCTCGCCCAAGATGAAGGCTTACAGGACAAAACAGCCTCCCATTTAATAGTTACTACAAATGTTGCCCTATAGCAGTGGTCAACAATCTCACAATACATCGACAGTGTCCTTATTCAATTTGTGTTCCTTATCATCAGTTTCCTACTCTCCCTCTGCCTTCTGGCCCTTGTCACCGGACTCCTGTACATCGTTAGTCCCATTTAGTTTTACTGGGGTGTCCATTCCCAGGCTTAACATCGAACCTCGAAGGTAACTTCACCTCTGAGCTGAAAGGGTGTCTGGGGGCCACACTCTTGAGGTTTCTCTAGTATTCTTTAGGCCAGTAAATCTGGTCTTTTTTTTTTTTTTTTTTTTTTTTTTTTTGGGAGTTGAAATTATGCTCTACATCCTTCTCCAGCTCTGCCCAGAAACCTCTGTTGTGATACTGGTCAGAGGAGTCATTGGTGGTAGCCGGGCACTATCCAGCTGTACTGGGCTCAGTCCCGTGGAGGCCTTGGTAGCTGTGGACCATTAGTCCTTCAGACTGATCTTTTCCTTGTATCCTGTTCTCTTCGTTCTCCCTTGTTCCCGAAGGGATGAGATCAGTGGAGTATCTTAGATGGCCGCTCACAGACTTTTAAGACCCCAGACACTACTCACCAAGGTAGAATGTAGAGCATTATCGTTATAAGTAGTGTCATGCCAATTGAGCTAGATGTTCCCCGAGATCATGGTCCCCAGAGCCCTCCGTCCAACAACTCAGTCCCTCGGGGGGTTTGGATGTGTCTATAGGGCCTCCATGACCTTTCCTTGTGCAGGTTGTGTTAGTTTCCCCTGTACTATGTACTATCTCACCTGTCACCCAAGTTACCACTTACCTATTACCTATTTAGTATTTCCCCCCTCCCCCATCCCTGGTAACCAACAAGGATTGTTACATTTTGCATGTGAATTTTTTCATGGGTTTTTACAATAGAGGTCTCATACAATATTTGTCCTTTTGTGATTGACTTATTTCACTCAGCATGATGTCCTCCAGTTTCATCCATGTTATGAGATGGTCCACCGATTCATTGTTGTTCTTTCTCGTTGCATAGTACTCCATTGTGTTTATGTACCATAGTTTGTGTATCCATTCATCTGTTGATGGACATCGAGGTTGTTTCCATAGTTTTGCTATTGTGAATAATGCTGCCATGAACATAGGTGTGCATATGTCTATTCGAGTGATGACTCTTATTTCTCTAGGATATATTCCTAGGAGTGGGATTGCTGGATCGAGTGGTATGTCTATTTCTAGCTTTCTGAGGAAACGCCATATCATTTTCCAAAATGGTTGTATCATTTTACATTCCCACCAGCAGTGTATAAGAGTTCACGTCTCCCCGCAGCCGCTCCAACATTTGTTATTTCCAGTATTTTTGATTCGTGCCAGTAATGCCGGGGTGAGATGGTATCTCATTGTGGTTTTAATTTACATTTCTCTAATGGCTAGTGATCGCAAGCATTTCCTCATGTGTCTGTTGGCCATTTGAATGTCTTCCTTGGTGAAGTGTCTGCTCATTTCCTTTGCCCATTTTTTGATAAGATTGGTTGTCTTTTTGTTGTAGAGGTGTTGGATTTTCTTGTAGATTATGGAGATTAGACCTTTGTCTGACTTGTACTGTCCAAAAATTTTTTCCCACTCTGTAGGTTCTCTTTTACCTCTTTTGGTGAAATCTTTTGAAGAGCATATATGTTTGATTTTTAGAAGATCCCAATTATCTAGTTTATCTGTTGGGTTTTTTGTGTTGATGTTTATGGTTTGTATCTTATTTATGCCATGCATTAAGGCCTGAAGTGTTGGTCCTATTTTTTCTTCTATGAATTTTATAGTTTGAGGCTTTATATTCAGGTCTTTGATCCATTTTGAAGTAGTTTTTATATATGGTGTGAGGTATGGGTCCTGTTTCATTTTTCTACAAATGGATATCCAGTTTTGCCAGCACCATTTGTTAAAAAGACTGTCTTTTCCCCATTTGATGTATTTTGGGCCCTTGTCAAAAATCAGGTGACCGTAGGTGGATGGATTTACATCTGAGTTCTCAATTCTGTTCCATTGGTCAATGTCTCTGTTGTTGTACCAGTACCAGGCTGTTTTGAGTACTGTAGCTGTATAGTAGGTTCTCAAGTCAGGTAGTGTGAGTCCTCCAACTTTATTCTTCTTCTTCAGTAGTGCTTTAGTTATTCGGGGTTTCTTCCCTTTACATATAAAGTCAATAATTAGTTTTTCCATCTCTTTGAAGAATGTTGTTGGTATTTGTATCGGGATTGCATTGTATTTGTAGATTTCTTTAGGTAGAATTGCCATTTTCACAATGTTGAGTCTGCCTATCCATGAGCATGGTATGTTTTTCCATTTATGTAGATCCCTTTGGATTTCATGCAGCAGTGTTCTGTAGTTTTCTTTGTATAGGTCTTTTATATTCCTGGTCAGATTTATTCCTAAGTATTTTATCTTTTTAGGGGCTATTGAAAATGGTATTGATTTCCTGATCTCCTTTTCATCGTTCTCTTTATTGGTATATAGGAATCTAACCGATTTTTGTATGCTTGTCGTGTATCCTGTTACTCTGCTGAATCTTTCTATTAGTTATAGTAGTTTTCTTGTGGAGTCTTTAGGGTTTTGTATGTATAACATCATATCATCCGCAAACAAGGACAGTTTAACTTCTTCATTAGCAATTTGGATGTCCTTTATTCTTTTTCTTGCCTTATTGCTCTAGCTAGGACTTCCAGGACAATATTAAATAGAAGTGGTGATAAAGGGCATCCTTCTCTTGTTCCTGTTTTCAAGGGGAATGTTTTCAGCCTCGTTCCATTAAGAATGATGTTGGCTGTTGGTTTTGCATAGATGCCCTTTATTATGTTGAGAAATTTCCCTTCTATATTTATTTTATTGAGAGCTTTTATCAGGAATGGGTGTTGGACTTTGTCAAATGCCTTTTCTGCATCAATTGCGATGATCATGTGATTTTTTTCTTTCCTTTTATTTATGTGGTGGATTACGTTGATGGATTTTCTAATGTTAAACCATCCTTGCATACCTGGTATGAATCCTACTTGGTCGTGGTGTATTATTTTTTTGACATGATATTGAATTCTATTGGCTAGAATTTTGTTCAGAATTTTTGCATCTATATTCATGAGAGATATTGGTCTGTAATTTTCTTTTTTTGTGATGTCTTTGCCTGGTCTTGGTATCAGCGTTATGCTGGCTTCATAGAATGAATTTGGAAGTGTTGCTTCCTCTTCTATGCTCTGAAATAACTTGAGTAGAACTGGTACGAGCTCTTCTGTAAATGTTTTGTAGAATTCTCCAGTGAAGCCATCTGCGCCAGGGCTTTTTTTGGTTGGGAGTTTTTTTTATTACCTTTTCAATCTCTTCTCTTGTTATGGGTCTGTTCAGATTTTCAATATCACTTTGTTGTAGTTTGGGTAGGCTGTATGTTTCTAGAAATTTATCCATTTCCTCTAGGTTTTCAAATTTGTTGGAATATAGTTTTTCATAATATTCTGTTATAATCCTTTTTATTTCAGTTGGGTCTGTTGTAATGTCACCCATTTCATTTCTTATTTGGGTTATTTGTGCCCTCTGCTGTTTTTCTTTTGTCAGTCTGGCCAGTGGTTTGTCGATTTTGTTGATTCTTTCAAAGAACCAACTTTTGGTTTTGTTGATTCTTTCTATTGTTTTTCTATTCTCTATTTCATTGATTTCTGCTCTGATGTTTACTATTTCCTTTCTTCCGGTGGTTGTAGGCTTTTTTTGTTGTTCTCTTTCTATTTGTTTGAGTTCTGTAGTTAATGTTTTGATTTTCTCCCTGTCTTCTTTTTTGATATGTGCATCTATTGCTATAAATTGTCCTCTGAGGACTGCCTTTGCTGTGTCCCAAAGGTTTTGGTATGATGTGTTTTCATTTTCATTTGATTCTAGGAATTTTTTAATTCCATCTCTGATTTCTTCTATTACCCATTGATGTGTAAGAATAGTATTATTCAGTTTCCATGTGTTTGATTTTTTTTCCTTGCTCTTTCTAGTGTTAATTTCTACCTTGATGGCATTGTGGTCAGAGAAGATACTGTGAATTATCTCAGCATTTTGGATCTTGTTGAGGATTGTTCAGGGCCTAAGATGTGGTCTATTCTGGAGAACGTTCCATGTGCATTGGAAAAGAATGTGTACTTTGCAGCGGTTGGATGGATTGTTCTATATATGTCTATGAGGTCCAGTTGGCTGATTGTGTCCTTTAGGTCTTCTGTATCTTTGCTGAGTTTCTTTTTAGTTGTTCTGTCCTTTACTGAGAGTGGTGTGTTGAAGTCTCCTACTATTATTGTGGAACTGTCAATTTCTCTTTTCAGTGCCGTTAGAGTTTTTTGTTATGTATTTTGGAGCCCTGTCATTGGGTGCATAGATATTTATTATGGTTATGTCTTCATGATGGATCATCCCCTTAATCATTATATAGTGTCCTTCTTTGTCTTTTATGGTAGATTTTGTTTTAAAGTCTATTTTATCTGAGATTAGATTGCCACTCCTGCTCTTTTTTGATAGTTAGCTTGATATATTTTTTTCCAACCTTTGATTTTTAATAAATTCACATATTTGTTTCTAAGGTTTGTCTCTTGTAGACAGCAAATTGATGGATCCTGTTTTCTTATCCATTCTGCCACTCTCCGTCTCTTTATGGGTGCATTGAGTTCATTTACGTTTAGTGTAATTATTGTTAGATGTGAGTTTGTTGCTGTCATTTTGTAGTGCTTTTTTTTGTGGTGCTGAAGTTTTGTTTGTGCTTCTTACTCTCTTGTGCTGAGTTACTTTTGCTTGTGGATTTTGTGTTCATTTCTTTTGTTTTTGTAGGTTTTGTTTTTGTTGAGACTCTATGTTTTTTGTCTTTATTTTTATGAGTTGGTTTGTTAACTTTCTTTGTGGTTACCATGAATTTTACCCTTATCTTTATAATTTTGAAGCAGTGTACCGTTACTTGGTATCGCCTTGCCTTCCTCTCCTTTAGAAGGTTCTATACCTATGCCGTTAGTTCCCTCTTTCATTGTTTTGATGTTGTTGTCATCCTTTGATTGATTTCTCTGATTCCCTGTTGTATTTCTTTTGTTTTTGGAAAGTCCTCTGTAGTTCAGTTCCTAGAATGGTATCTGGTTCATATGAACCTGCGTCCTAGGTCCTAGGTCCTGCCTGAGGGCTGAAGCTGTTTGTCCTCAGATCGAAGAACTCCCTTTAATAATTCTTGTAAGTTTGGTTTGACTTTTGCATATTCCCTTAGTTTCTGTTTTTCTGGAAATGACCTAATTTCACCATCAAATCTGAATGGGAGTTTTGCAGGATATATTATTCTTGGCTGACAATTTTTTTCTTTCAAGATTTATATATGTCATCCTATTGCCTTCTTGCCCGCATGGTTTCTGCCGAATAATCTGAGCTTAGTCTTATTGTTTCTCCTCTGTATGTGACTTCTTGTTTTTCTCGAGCTGCTCTCAGGATTCTTTGTTTGTCTTTAGTTTTATCGAGTGTGATTATGATATGTCTTGGTGATTTTCTTTTGGGGTCTCTTCTATATGGGGTTCGTTGAGCTTCTTGGATGGCCAGCTTTTCATTTTTCATGATATTGGGAAAGTTTTCTGTCAGTAGTTGGTCAATGATCCTCTCTGTGTTTCCTGTTTTCTCCCCCTGTTCTGGTGTGCCAATCACTCGTAAGTTTTTGCTTTTAATTGTGTCCCACATAACTCTCAGGGTCTCTTCATTTTTCTTTTTTCTTTTTTCTGAGTTTTCCTGAAACAGAGTTGTATCCAAGTGTTTGTCTTCAGTTCCACTGATCCTGTCTTCCATGGTTTCAAATCCACTTCTCAGCCCTTCTATGACACCATCCATTTCTGAAATCTTGTTGTTTATCTTTTCGATTTCTAATTGTTGTTTTTGTATAATTTTGAGTTGTGAATTTATTTTGGCATTTTGTTCCTGCATCATCTTCCTGAATTCTTCCAATTTGTTGTCTGTATTGTCCATAAATTTCTCTATTTTTTCCCCATGTTTGTCAGCTTTTTGCCTCAGTTCTTGGAAAATTCCAAGTATTAGTGATTTGAGTTCCGTATCAGGTACTTCTAGTGCATTTTATTCCACATGAGAGTTATCTGGTGTTTTAATTTGGACGCCTATTGGAGCCATCTTGTCTTGTTTTTGTAAATGTTTTGATATTGTTTGCTGTTTTCGGGGCATTCAGTAGATATTTCTCTCGTTTATTGATTGTAGATTTTGTTTGTTTGTTTGTTTCGTTTTTGTGGTACAGCTGGGCAGATCTAGCTGAGGAGGAGCCACTGGGTTGGTTTGCTTGTGGCACTCACCGCAGCCACCAGGACGGTCGGTAGTCAGTGCTGGGCAGGTTCCAATAGGGCGTGCCTGCACCGCTTGGTGGTGTGATGTCTAGTGCACGGTGCAGGTAGGTAGGGTGCAGCGGGAAGATGGTTATGTGTGAAGCTAAGCTGGATATGGGAGAGAGGAGAGAGGAGGAGGAGCAAAAAGCGTACAAACATAAAAGAATGCTAGGGGAGCTTGTTGTTGGAATGTACAGATGAGAGACTATGGGATGGCAGAAACCAGAAGGGGGAAGAGAAAGAAAAGGAAAGAATGACCAAATAAAAATCAGAAAAGTTAAAGAACTGCAAAGTTCCTAGGGATCCCACCGATGCAGCTATGAGGTCTGGGGGAGTCGGTCTCAATTTTCACAGCTCAGCCTGGCCAGAAGGTACAGAGGCATACATCGCCTGGTATTCAGGGATCAGAAAGAGAAGGAAGAGATAGAGAGATGTGAAATTAAGCAATGAAGAAAGACAAAAGGTAGAAAGAGGTAAAAGATGACAAAACTAATCAAAAAAAGGAAGAAAAATAAAATTGAAAAAAAAAAAAAAAGGGCAACACCAGCATTCAGTGCCTACAAATGGGACCCAGAGAGCCCCCATTCAGGGGCGCGAATTCCATGAAGCTGGTAGTCTCGGGGTTAAGAGACCGTGGCCACGGGAAGCAGAGGGGCCAACGAACAAAGGCCCCGGGATCCCACCCGCCCGGGAGCCCAGACCTGGAAACACCCACACGCCCGAACGCAGCCCTACAGCCCCGCAGGAGAGAGCAGAGACGGCACTCGGAACCAGGCACCCAGGCAAAAGGAGGGGGAGGTGGCAGAAAAAGGTTCGCTAGCTGCCAGCAAACGGCTCCCAGAAAGCCTCCAGCCCAGGCGCGCAGAATCCAAGCACCGGCGCCCCCCCAGCCCAGGGACCCTGGCCACGGAAAGCAGGGGATCCCCAGCTGAGGCGGAGAGGGGTGGGTGGTGGGAGAGCGCGCACCGCAGTTTACCGGTTGTTCTGTCTCCGACCAGATGCTCTGCAAGGCTGCTCTCCCGTTCGCTGGTCTCCGATAGGAATCCAAAATGGTGGATCCGCTCTGCGTTAGCTGGTAAGGAATCTCTGCCTGAGTCTCTCCTCGCTCTCCGTTCTCTTTTAGTATTCTCACTCCGTTTGGTGTTTGGCTGAGTTCTTTATCTCTTCATTTGGTGTTCTAGGGTTTCAGGATTGTTGATTCTCTGTTAGGCTTAGTTTTTCGGATCTTTGCTGTGGAGGGACGGCGTGGTGTTTCTGCCTAGAGCGCCATCTTGCCCCCTTTAGGAGCTCCCATTTATTTAGTCTCTCTTCTGGTGCTTGTGTATTGTTACTTATGGATTGTGCTTATGCCACGTATTAGGGTTCCTAGCATTGTCCCTATTTTTTCTTCCATGATCTTTATCATTTTCAATTTTATATTTAATTGTTTGACCCATTTTGAGTTAGCTTTTGTGCATCGTGTGAGGTATGGGTCTTGTTTCAGTTTTTTGCAGATGGATAAACAGTTATGCCAGCACCATTTATTAAAGAGACTGTCTTTTCCCCAGTTAATGGACTTTGGGCCTTTGTCAAATATCAGTTGCTATAGGTGGATGAATTTATGTCTGGATTCTCAATTCTGTTCCATTGGTCTATGTATCTGTTGTTGTACCAGTAGCAGGCTGTTTTCACTACCGTGCCAGTATAATAGGTTCTAAAATCAGGCAGTGTGAGGCCTTCCACTTTTTTCTTCTTCTTGAGTAATGCTTTATTTATTTGGGGCCTCTTCCCTTTCCTTATGAAGTTGGTGATTTCTTTCTCCATCTCATTAAAAAATGCCAGTGGAATTTGAATCGGGATTGCACTGTATCTGTAGATCGCTTTGGGTAGAATTAATGTTTTCACAGTGTTGAGTCTACCTATCTATGAGCAAGGCATGTTTTTCCACTCCAGCAGGTCTCTTTTTATTTCTTACAGTAGCGTCTTGTAGTTTTGATTGTATAGATGTTTTCCATCTCTGGTTAGATTTATTCCTAAGTATTTTATCTTCTTGGGGGCTATTGTAAATGGTATTGATTTGGTGATTTCCTCTTCGAAGTTCTCTTTGTTGGTGAAAAGAAATCCAACTGATTTTTGTATGTTTATCTTGTATCTTGAAACTTTGCTGAAATCTTCTATTAGTCACAGTAGTTTTCTTGTGGATTCTTTGAGATTTTCTATCTATAAGATCATATCATCTGCAAATAGAGATATTTTGACTTCTTCCCTACCAATCTGGATGCACTTTATTTCTTTTCTAGCCTAATTGCTCTGGCTAGGACCTCTAGCACAATGAAGAATATGAGTGGTGATAAAGGGCATCCTTGTTTAGTTCCCGTTCTCAAGGGGAATGCTTTCAAACTCTCTCCATTTATGATGATGTTGGCTGTTGGCTTTGTATAAATGCCCTGACTTATATTGAGGACTTTGCCTTCTATTCCTATTTTGTTGAGAGTTTTTATCATGAATGGGTGTTGGACTTTGCCAAATGACTTTTCTGCATTGATTGATAAGATCATGTGGTTCTTGCCTTTTGTTTTATTCATGTGATGGATTACATTGATTGTTTTTCTAATGTTGAATCATCCCTACATACCTGGTATAAATCCCACTTGATTATGGTGAATTATTTTTTTCATATGTTGCTGAATTCTATTGGCTAGAATTTTACTGAGGATTTTTGCATCAATGTTCATGAGGGATATAGGTCTGTAATTTTCTTTTTTTGTGGTGTCTTTACTTGGTTTTGGTGTCAGGGTTATGCTGGCTTCATAGAATGAGTTTGGGAGTATTCCACCCTTTTCTATGCTCTGAAATACCTTTAGTAGTAGTGGTGTTAACTCTGCTCTGAAAGTTTGGTAAAATTCTCCAGTGAAGCCATAAGGGCCAGGGCATTTTTTCCTGGGAGGTTTTAATTATCTCTTCAATCTTTTCTTTTGTTATGGGTTTAGTTGGTTGTTCTGTTTGTGTTAGTTTAGGAAGGTAGCCAGTTTCTAGAAATTTGTCCATTTCCTCTAGGTTTTCAAATTTGTTAGAGTACAATTTTTCGTAGTATTCTGTTATGATTCTTTTAACTTCAGTTGGGTCTGTTGTGACATCACCCACCTCATTTCTTATATGGGTTATCTGCTTCCTCACCTGTTTTTCTTTTGTTAGTTTGGCCAATGGTTTATCAATTTTGTTGATCTTTTCAAAGAACCAGCTTTTGGTCTTGTTAATTCTTTCAATTGTTTTTCTATTCGCTACTTCATTTGATTCTGCTCTAATTCTTCTTATTTCCTTTTGTCTGGCACCTGAGGGCTTCTTTTCCTGCTCTCTTTCTACTTGTTCCAGCTGTAGGGTTAATGTTTTGATTTTGGCCCTCTTCTTTTTGATGTGTGCATTGATTGCTATAAACTGATCTCTGAGCACTGCTTCTGCTGTGTCCCAAAGGTACTGGTAGGATGTGTTTTCATTTTTGTTTGATTCTATGAATTTCTTTATTCCATCCTTAATTTCTTATACAACCCAGTAATTTTTGATGTTCATTTTCTAACTGTTAGGTGTTTTTCTTTGCTTTTTCTGCTGTTGGTATCTACTTTTATGGCTTATGGTCTGAAAAGACACTTTGTAATACTTCGATGCTTTGAGTTTTGTTAAGGCTTGCTTGATGGCCTAATATGTGGTCTATTCTGGAGAATGTTCCATGTGCATTGGAAAAGAATATATACTTGGCTGCTGTTTAGTGGTGTGTTCAGTATATGTCTACGAGATCAAGTTCATTGATTTTAGCATTTAGATTTTCCGTGTTTTTGCTGAGCTTCTTTCTGGATGTTCTGTTCTTCACCAAAAGTGGTGTGTTGAAGTCTCCTACTATTATTGTGGAGCTATCTATCTCTCTTTTCAGTGCTGTTAAAGTTTGTTTTATATATTTTGGAGCCCTGTTGTTGGGTGCATAAATATTTATTATACTTATGTCCTCCTGGTGTAGTGATCTTTTAATCATAATATAGTGTCCTTCCTTATCATTTGGGGTGGATTTTATTTTAAATTCTATTTTGTCAGAGATTAACATTGCCACCCCTGCTCTTTTTTGAGTGCTGTTTGCTTGATATATTTTTTCCATCCTTTGAGTTTTAGTTTGTGTCTGTAAGTCCAAGATGTGTCTCTTGTAAGCAGCATATAGACGGATCGTGTTTTTTTATCCAGTCTGCCACTTTCTATCTCTTTATTGGTGCATTTAGTCCATTTACATTCAGTGTAATTATTGATGGGTATGAGTTTGGAGCTGTAATTTTGATGACTTTTTTTTTTTTTTTAATTGTACTTCAGGTGAAAGCTTACAGAGCATATAGTTTCTCATGAAATAGTAGTACACATGTTGTTCTATGACATTGGTTAACAACCCCACAACGTATTAAGCCTCTAAATTCTCAACCTTTTTTTTTTTTTTTGATGAAAATTACAGATGGCCAAAGATACACTGTTTCAAGAATTTCTACATTCACAGTTCAGTGACATTGACTACGCTCTTCCAACTGTGCTGTTATTCTCACTTAAGATGAAGGCTTACAGAACAAAATAGTTTTTCATTTAACAGTTACTACACATGTTGCCCTATGACAATGGTTAACACTCTCACAGCACATCAAGAATATCCTTACTCCACCTTGTGTTCCCTATCACCAGGGGACTTCCTTGTCCCCTTCTGTCTTCTGGACCTTGTCACTGGACTATTGTACCTCTTTAGTCTCATTTGTTTTTTTTGTTTTTTTTTTTTAATTTTATTTGATGACTTTTTTGTGTGTTGTTCATAGTTTCTTTGTTCCACTTAATTTTCTGTGCTGTGCCATTTTTCTTTATGTATTTTCTTTTCTACTTTTTCATTATTGTTGATTTTCTGTTTGCTGAGTGTTTATATTTTTCCAGTTTTTTTTTTTTCATTTTTACTTGTCAAATTGTTAGTTTCCTTTGTGGTAACCTTAATATTTACCCTTATTTTTCCCAGTTTATATGTTCTCTTATTTCTTTATATCGCTTTGACTTCCTCTCCATATGAAAAATCTATGTCTACATTTTTTAAGTCCCTCTTTTTTGTTTTAATGTTGTCATCTTTTGCATATTGACATCTGATTACATATTTTCACTGTTTTAGCTTTAATTTGCTTTTGTGACTTCCCTATCTGGGTAGATATATGGTTGCTCTGTTCTGTGTTCTAGTCTTGGGTTGTTATCTGATGTTACTGATTTTCTAACTGGAGGACTCCCTTTAGTATTTCTTGGCAATTTTGGTTTGGTTTTTGCAAATTCCCTAAACTTCTGTTTATCTGGAAGTGCCCTGATTTTGCCATCATATTTGAGAGACAGTTTTGCTGGA
Organism: Dugong dugon; assembly: GCA_030035585.1. NCBI lineage: Eukaryota > Metazoa > Chordata > Mammalia > Sirenia > Dugongidae > Dugong > Dugong dugon. The sequence goes on along the minus strand of CM057480.1, from coordinate 45,855,418 downwards.
TATATAATTCATGGCTGGCAGTTTTTTTCCTTCGAGCTTTATGTATGTCATCCCATTGCTTTCTTGCCTGCATGGTTTCTGCTGAGAAGTCCGAGCTTATTCTTATTGGCTCTCGTTTGTAGGCGACTTTTCATTTATCCCTAGCTGCTCTTAAAATTCTCTCTTTATCCTTGGTTTTGGCAAGTTTGATTATAATATGTCTTGGTGACTTTCTTTTGGGATCTACCTTATGTAGAATTCGATGAGCATCTTGGATAGACATCTTGTCATCTTTCACTATATCAGGGAAGTTTTCTGCCAACAAATCTTCAACAGTTCTCTCTGTATTTTCTGTCATACCCTCCTGTTCTGGTACTCCTATCACTCATAGGTTATTCCTCTTGATAGTGTCCTACATAATTCTTAAGGTTTCTTCATTTTTTAAATCCTTTTATCTGAGTTTTCCACAAATAAGTTGGTGTCAATTGCTTAATCTTCAATCTCACTAATTCTGACTTCCATTGTCTCAATTCTGCTCCTATGACTTTCTATTGGGTTGTCCAACTCTGAAGTTTTTTTGTTAATCTTCTGGATTTCTGATTGCTGTCTCTCTGTGGATTCTTGTAGCCTGTTAAATTTGTCATTATGTTCTTCTCTAATCTTTTTAATTTCTTCTAGTTCATTTTCTGGGTTTTGCTTAATTTCCTTCCTAATTTCTTGAAGAGTTCTGTATATTAATCTTTTGTATTCTGTCTCTAGTAATTCCAAGAAATTTTTCTCCTCTGGAAAATTTCTAGATTCTTTATTTTGGTAGCTTGCTGAAGCCATCATGGATTACCTCTTTATGTGATTTAATATTGACTGTTGTCTCCCAGCCATCAGTAAGTTATTATGTTTATTTACTTTATGTTTGCTTACGGTGTCCTAGTTTCTTGTTTTGTTTTAATATGCCCAAATAGGTTGCTCATGTGAGTTAGTTTGATTATTGGCACCTATGAAACTCTAATGTCCTGTCACCAAGTGGTTAGATCTGTTGCTATGTATGTGAGCTCAGGAGTCTTCCCACTCCTTCTGTATGGATTCAGCTCAGGTGCCAGGTAGATAGCCACCAAGTGTGTGGTGTAGGCTCTCACCTACAGTCCTACACAGGCATGAGAGATTTGCGTAGACACAAGCATCTGGCTGCAGCAGAGGGACACACTCTGAGCAAGGCTTGGGGCTGACGGCCACCCCCAACTGTCCAGGAGGAAGGCATGTCCCTGTACACTACAGCACATAGGTGGGTGGGTTTTGCAGCTGGACTATGGGCACCCAATGCTGCTGGCTGTAAGGACTAGGGGTCCCCTCTGATTCAGGCCCTTGATGTGGGTAGGTGAAGACCATTCTTAATGGGCAGAGCAGAGTCAAATGTCAAGAACCTGTCACTTCACAGCTGAAACAGTTGAAGTTAGACTTCAGGTATACACCCTGTTGTACTGAGATAATGATGGCCTATGCTGTTGAGATGGTGCCACAGAAGTCTATGCTGGAAGAAAGGCACTCAAAGTCCATGGATCTCTTATGCCTGTGCCTAGGCAAAGGAGCTGTGCCTGCCTTGGGTTCCTGGCTTAGAGGAGCCAGCAGTTTATTTTTTCCCCTGTTTGTTAATTTGTTCACTCTCCAAGGCAGGGAGTATGGCTCTGGGTTAGTGTAGGATCCTACTTCTGGCCCAGGGGACTCAGCAATTACTAAATCTGCTCCAGGACCCAGTGCAGAGCAGGGAGTGGGGAGGTAAATGGGAGAGAGGTTTTTCCCTAAGGGGGGGTGTTTTTGATCCATGCTGTAAGCCGTACGAAAGTACTTATGTTTCACCAGTGAGGGCTGCTTCTCATTGGTTCTGGGTGGCCGTGTAGAATCTCTAGTGCTGGGTCTCTCCTGGTGCAGAAAACGCGCCTCCTGAGCACTGCTGCTTGCCTGGCTTACTGGTCACCCATGATCTGGCCAGGCCTGAATGGCTCAGGCTCTCACCAGGTCAGGTCTGGCCACTTCTCGCTCCTTCCGAATCATCTCTCCCTTCCCCTGTCACTCTGTCCAGTTCCTCAACTCTGTCTTTGAAGTTCAGGGCTACCAGATTGCCCTATATAATTGAATCACTTGTTTTTTTTGGGTCTTTGTTTTAAGAAGGTCCACAATAATCGTGTGACTACTCTGCCATCTTGGCCCTGCCTCCCCTGAAGTACTCCTAATACTGTTTTGAAAGACACTACACAGATGTAGAATAATGTTTTCTTTAATGGTTTCAGGCCCAGTAACACTCATATAGTGGTTTCAAATTACTCTGCACATTAAATTGAAGTCTTATTGACTTAAATCACATTTTGAGAAACTTTTGTAGATCTTAAGTCAATGTTTTACCTCACTGAGTATTAGTCTGACAAAGCAAACTTTTTGTTTGCTACTAAGTAAAACGTATTTTTTTTTTAATTTTATATTCTCAAGAAAATGAAGTCTAGATTAGTGGTTTTCAAGCATACAGAGACAGTATCTTCAGGAATGGGGCTGGAGTAGATAGACAGATAGATACATAGATTGATAATTTGTGTACATGTATGCATGTACAAGTATTTTTTCTTTTATGAACAATTTTGATACATGATGCTGATGTTTAGCCAGCTCTTCTTTGGTGATTTAGAAAGTAATGTAATGCTTTTCAAACTTTCCTGTGAATGAGGATAATTTAGTAGCTTGTTTTGTGTCGTGTGTGTGTGTGTGTGTGTGTGTATGTGTGTGTGTTTTAAAATACAATATCCTAATAAACTATTTGTTATAATAAGATAGGATATTCAAATGGATACTGAAGTGGATAGTCTCTGCAATCCCTTAAAGATGTAAAATCCCCATTTCTCCTTATCACCCAGTACTTCCTTTTTTAAAATAATTTATTTTTTTGTTGCTCTTGTTGAGAATATACACAGCAGAACATATACCAATTCAACAGTTTCTACACATACAAGTCAGTGACATTGATTACATTCGTCAAGTTGTGCAACCATTCTCACCCTCCTTTTCTTAGTTTTCCTCCCCCATTTGCCTTAACTCATGGTTCCTTAAGTTTCCTATCTAATCTTTTAAATTGCTATTGTCAAGCAGATTCTCACAGTCATTGCCACAGAAAATCTTATTCTGTAGTTTTAAATAGGGCCCATTACTCTGCTTTTTAAATAATCCCTGCAAGAAGTTTTTTTTTTTTTTTTTTGCATGTTGTTCTCAACATATCTTTTGAAAAACATGACCAACATAATATTATTAATAGAAATAAAGAGTCAAATGAGGATTCAGTAGGGGGGAAATAAGAAGTATGGTTTAAAACATGTTCATAGATACGGATTTTGAGAAGTTAGCTTAACACAAAGAATGTAGGGAGGGGGAGGGGGAGAAAGTGTCTAGGAAATTTCTCAACATAAGCAGCTATGACTTTTATCATAAAAAATATTTTCAGTCAAATCAAACATTTAATTAATTATTTGTTCTGAGATATGTTCCTGATAGCTTTCTCTCAATGAATGAGGGATTTCCTATCAAAGAAATTAAGTATCCTAATGCCAGGGAGACATTTCTGGATACATTAAATTCACATTTTTTTTTGTTTTTATCTAAATGTTATAATTATTTCAATGAAGTAAATCCATTGCAACACTAATTCATCTTTTTCATTACAATTCAATACCAATTGTGTTTGTCTGTAGTGTCAATCAAACAAAAACAAAAATTCAAATATACTTTTTGAAGATAACTGCTATCCATATTGAGGAAGAAGAGAGCTTCCCTGGTGTGTTCTGTAACTAATTCAATAAAAATTCTATAAAACAATAAGTTCTGAGAACCACTTACCATATCAGCCTTTGGCTACTCTATAATCACTATCCATTAGCGACTGAAATTAAACAGTTATAAAGCAGACATAATTTCATGGCTAACTACCCATAGCTGGAGAAAGTTTAAAAAAAAAAAAAAAGAAATATGATATCTTAGAGGTAATGTTATTTTGGAATGCAAATGAGTTTCACCTTTTTTGCTTCAAGTTTGAGAACTGTACAAGGAATTTTGTTGTCATCAAAAGCAGCTGAAAGGCTTCACGATCAATTTGTATTTCTAACACTATGCTCGGTAATGAAATATGCGTAATGTAATTCAGTACAAGAATTAGTGTGTGCATGAATAATATATGGTGCCCATGCCTTTTCTTTCTTTTTTTTTTTAAAAAAGCTATTACTAGTCCTTTTGTTGTTTCTCCAAAAATATGCACAGGAGATCTGGGTGGTATCAGTATTTTTTTCTATAAAAGCTTAAGATGATTTCTTAAGGCCATGTCTGTAATATGGTATACATATATATTCACATCTTTTATTATTATATTTTGATATAGAGAAGCTAATATATGTATAATTTATCTGTTTTTCTACTTCAGGAGAGAAAACCTAGGCATCCTAGTGAGTTACATAAATCGCAAGGGTTACTAGGGACTTGGAATTTTGTTAAGTTCTTTAATGTGTGAAAAATGTATGCCTGGATGAGTTATTTAACTCACTTACAATAATGACAAAATATAGGTTTTTTTAATATTTATATTCATACATTTTTGTATAGATTATTTTGTACTTACAGTTTATATTTATATTTTTACAGTGTTAAAAAATAAAACTTTCTTTTTGCTCCTATATGAGGTACACATTTTCTCATAAACCAATACCTTCATTCAGGCAGGTGATAAAAAGTAAACAGCTACTTCTGCCTCTGGTCATTTATTTCAAACAACTGGGTTTCCCATAGGACACAATAGATTTATCTCTCTGAAAAATTATGACTTTATGATTTCTTGGTAAAAAGCTGAATATCTTAAAAAGCATTTACATTAACAATCATAGCTAAAGTCTATTCAATTTCTACCATGTCCCATAATATGTAGATATATGATCTCTTCTCTAACAAAAGCCCTGCAAAAATACTATAATTTTTTTTTTTTTTTTGCAGATAGAAAATGGAGTTCTAAAATGATTAAGTAATTTGTCCAAGAGATTGTAGGTAGGTTATACAGTGAAACCTGTGAGAGCCAGCACTCAATGAGACTGCCTTGTTTTTCTGGGTCTCACAAGTTTTCCACTGTTGACAGGGTCTACCACTTTCCTATTGCTTTTTATCAGTGGAAAATATTTTAGTTTTCCTTCTCTGACAGGTTTCCACATTATACAGGTTCTGGCTTTCTCAGGTTTTACTGTAGAGTTAATGGACTGCAAAGTCTGATTTTTTTTGTTTGATTGCTTGAGTGTTTCATAGAGTGTAAGTCTTAGAGAATAGAAATACTTATTAAATATCTTCACCTCATACTGACAGTAAACTTTGTAAATACTAGGTAAAATTAAACAGGTTGCTTTACTATAAGATTTATCAAAAACTTTAATACTTTGGGGAGCAATTTGAATTTCCAAGAGAAAAATACACAGCATGGCACTTCATAAACACATGGAAAAATAGATCCTTTTTTCCAAAGGAAAATGTTTTTATTATATTTTATTGTAATGAATATATATATACTTCTACATATGCATAAATGTATATATACACATAAATATATACATACATATATATATATACATACACACACACACACACACACACACACACACACATATATATATATATATATATATATATATATATGAGTTCTAGTGGCACAATGGTTAAGAGCTAGGTTGCTAACTAAAAGACTGGCAGTTCATATCCACCAGCTGATCCTTGGAAACCCTATGAGCAGTTCTACTCTGTCCTATAGGGTTGCTATGAGTTGAAATTGACTCAATGGCAGTGAGTTTAGCTTATATATATGTGTGTATGTATATATATGACAAAAAATTCCCATTTCAACATTTTTTACATATACAATTCAGTGACAATAATTACTTTCTTCATGTTCTGCAACCATCACCACTATACATTTTCAAATTATTCCATCACCTTAACAGAACCTCAGTGACCCCCAAGAAGTGACTCCACTTCCTCCTCTCCTCCCACCTTTGGTAACCATATATAGGCTTTGGTCTCTATACATTTGTCTGTTCTAGGTATTTCATATGAGTTGGTGTATGTACATGTCTGTCTGTCTACAGTGCACATGCAAACAGGCTGTGCCTCAAAGTTCCAGGCAGCCATAAGATTGCTAGGAAGGAGACACATACAGCCACTGGCATCAACCATTCCATGGGTGCTGCATTCATCTGTGATCAAGCCAGAAACATGAGACACTTACACAGTGTTGACAAAGTGAAAGCCATTATTATTACTTATAGAATGCAAACAGTAAACAGTAACAAAAGACTTCCAAAAGGGGAAAAACTTACCTTAACCCAATTACCTATGTCCATTCTTATGTTACTGGGCATGCACTCCCTGGTTCTGGTCAGATGCTGTGTTCACATCACCATTACCTCTAGCAAATATAACTTCTGAAATATTTCTACAAAATGTCTATCAGTGATAGAATTCTGAATTTTTATTGTTTTATGTTTCTGACTTTTTAAAAATTCCCAGAAAGTACTGTAAAAATATTCAGACATAGATATATACAATTGGATAAAAATTTCCATGACATTTTGATAAACCTACCCTATTCAGTTGTTGTTGTTAGGTGCCATCGAATTTGTTCAGACTCATAGCGACCCTATGCACAACAGAAAGAAACACTACCCAGTCCTGTGCCATCTTCACAATCGTTGTTATGCTTGAGCCTGTGGTTGCAGCCGCTGTGCCAATCCATCTCATTGATGGTCTTCCTCTTTTTCACTGACTCTCTTCTTTACTAAGCATTATGTCCTTCCCCAAGGATTGATTCATCTTGATAACAAGTCCAAAGCATGTGAGACATAGTCTTGCCTTTCTTGCTTTTAAGGAGCATTCTGGCTGTACTTCTTCCAAGACAGATTTGTTCGTTCTTTTGGCAATCCGTGGTATATTCAATATTCTTTGCCAACACCACAATTGAAAGGCCTCAATTCTTTGGGCTTTCAGATCCTTTGTTGAGCTTTTACATTCATTGAGGCAATTAAAAACACCATGGCTTGAGTCAGGTGTACCTTAGTCCTTAAAGTGATATCTTTGCTTTAAATAGATCTCTTGCAACAGATTTGCCCAATGCAATGTCTCTTTTTATTTCTTGACTGCTGCTTCCATGGGCATTGATTATGAATTCAAGTAAAATGAAAAATCCTTGACAACTTCAATGTTTCCTCCGTTTATTATGATGTTGCTTTGTGAGGATTTTTGTTTCTTTATATTGAGGTGTAATGCATACTGAAGGCTGTGGTCTTTGATCTTCATCAGTAAGTGCTTCAAGTCCTCTTCACTTTCAGCAAGCAAGGTTGTATCATCTGCATATCACAGGTTTAAATAAGTCTTTCTCCAATCCTGATGCCTGTTCTTCTTCATATAGTCTATCTTCTCGGATTATTTGCTTAGCATACAGATTAAATAGGTATGGTGAAAAGATACAACCGTGGCGTACAACTTTCCTGACTTTAAACCATGCAGTATCCCCTTGTTCTGTTCGAATGACTGCCTCTTGATCTATGTACAAATTCCTCATGAGCACAATTAAGTGTTCTGGAATTCCCATTCTTCACAATGTTATCCATAATTTGTTATGATCCACACAGTCCATATTCTCCTACATTTCTTTAGGAGAAACCTAAACCATTTTATATATATATAAATATATATATATATATATATATATATATATATATATATATATATATATATATATATCTTAAAAGATGCTATGGGCTTTAAATGATCAAACGTTACTAAACTTTTAACTTTTATAAATGTAATTTTCTAAGTGATTGTTTTTAAGAGAAGCCTTTCACAAATACTGTTGTTGTTAGGTGCCATCAAGTCGTTTCCAACTCATAGTGACCCTATAGGAGAGAGTAGCACTGCTCCATAGGATTTCCAAGGAGCAACTGATAAATTTGAACTGTCAACCTTTTGGTTAGCAGCTGAGCTCTTAACCACTATGCCATAAATCCTTGAAAATCTGAGATTATACATCTAACTTTTGGTTGTCTTACTTTTCTTCTAAATCAAATCTCTTTATTTACCAATATCCTATGCTCCTATCTCTATCAATTCTAATATATTTGTAGATCTACTTGAAAAAAAGTCATCTCAAGAAAACCATGTTAAAAATTCTACTGTGGTTCTCTAATCAGATGAGTGAAATGCAAGCTCATCAAACAAAACCAAATCAAGTTCCAACAGTTTAAATAGCTTTCAACAGAGTCAGATGACTGTCCTGAGTGCATTTATAGTTCTTATTTCTTACAAAGTTCTGCTTCCCTCAACTTCTACAGAGGACAGTATTGGAATTCCATGCTTTATTTCTGATCTGGCTTCAACTGCACCAGTTCAGGGAGACTCTTCATATTAGCCATGTTGTCAGATGCCATCAAGACAGTTCTAACTCATAGTGTTCCTATGTATAACAGAATGAAATGTTGCTTGGTTTCGTGCCATCCTCACAATAGTAGGCATGTTTTAGCCCATTTTTGCAGCTACGTGCCAGTCCATCTCATTGAGGGTCTTCCTCTTTTTTGCTGACCTGCTACTTTACCAAGTGTCTTAGTTATCTAGTGCTACTATAACAGAAATACCACAAGTGGATGGCTTTAACAAGCACAAATTTATTCTTTCATAGTTTAGGAGGCTAGAAGTCTGAATTCAGGCCACCATCTGTAGGGGAAGTGTTTCTCTCTGTAGGCTCTGGGAAAGGTCTTTGTCTTCTTTCAACATCTGTGTGCCTGGTGTTCCATCTCCATGTGTCTTGGCATCAATCTTCCCCTAGGTCTAACAGGTTCTCAGTGTAGGGACTCTGGGTCCAAAGGATATGCTCCACTCCTGGCTCTTCTTTCTTGGTGGTAGTCAGCTCCCTCTCTTTTAATATAAAAGGTGATGCATGTCACTCCCCAGGGAAACTACCCTTATATCAAGGCTGTGACCTGAGTAAGGGTGTTGTAACCCACCCTAATCCTCCCTCATTAACATAACAAAAATAACATAATCTTGCTTCATTAACCACAGGCGAAGATTAAGATTTACAACACATAAGGAAATTATATCAGATCACAAAATGGAGGACAACCACACAATACTGGGAATTGTGGCTGAGCCAAGATTACACAAATTTTGGGGAGACACAGTTCAATCCACAGCAAGCATGATGTCCTTCTCCAGGATTATTGCCCCCTGATTACAAGTCCAAAGTAAGCAAGATGAAATCTCACCATTCTCCCTTCTAAGGAGATTTTTGGCTGTATTTCTAAGACAGATTTATTTGTTCTGTCAATTCATGGTATATTCAATATTCTTCACCAACACCAGAATTCAAATGCATCAATCCTTCTTAGGCCTTCCTTTTTTATTGCACAGATTTCCCATGCATTTGAGGTAACTGAAAATACTGTGGCTTATGTCAGGCACACCTTAGTCTTCAAAGTGACACCTTTGCTTTTTAAGATAGTCTATTATAAAAAAGAAATTTTTGTTGTCCTGATTATCACATAGTTATAAGTTGCTTGGACAATATTCTTCAGTCTTGTTGACAGGGAATTACTTTATGCCATAATTACCCTCTGCCAAGAGTGGGAGCCATGCTTTCCACTTTTCAGGATTCTTTGGCTTCTATCCCAATTTTTACATTGTAGTATTTGCTCAGATTTGGAATACAGAAATTACTCTAATAATAATGACTGACTTACTCCGGACCCACCTGTGCTTCTCAAATATCATTTGAACGAGGTAGAATTTCAATTTGGTTTTACACTATTTCATATTTGGATACTATATGATCAATGATTCTCTGCTACTGATAGCCTCATACATTTCAATTTGCTTTTTAAGCCAACTATTTACTGCAGACACATTAGAGGCAAGTCCAGTATCACAATTACATTAAGAATAGTGATTCAATTTCCTAGCTCACCAGATACACGAGGAATTACAAGCATTTATTTTTCAAGAAATTTATGATAAGAAATATTTGCTTTAAAGTACCTAAACAGCCTGATCCCTGCAGGTTGCCAGGAATTTAGAACACACTACAACTGCTCATTTACACCTATTCCACACAAAAAAAAAATTTTTTGGAAGGAAGTTGCTGATAAGGGGTTGGCAAAGGGCAGAGCAGAAGATATAAATTTTGAGTAACCTGGCTGTAAGACTTTAATATTTCATAGCAAGCACAAGAAAAAAGAATTAAGATGAATCATACTCTAGTCAAAGAAAAAAATAATTTGGAGTTTATACTTTTTCACCTTAGCCACCTAATTTAAACATGTGCATTGTTTTCTCATATTAACTTATTTAATTTAAACCTCACCAAATCCACGGAAGGTAGATATTATTAATCTCTGCTTTTAAGGTGCAGAAACTTAGCCTCCAGAATCAAGTGATTGGTCCCACATTACACAGATACCAAGTTGTTTGACTAGGATTATAATGTGTGAGTTTAACTCCCAAACATGTTCTTGCTATTGTAATGGATAGGGTTAAATTGTTCCCCCTCCTCCCAACACACGCAGTGTCTGTGAGTTCCTGATAAGGCATTCTAGTAGCAGTCCAAGGCCATCCTACTGCTCCTCTGCTCAAGGTTGCTTCACTAACCGCCCCTCCCACCCAATTCGGACATGAGCAACAAGCCCCAAAGCTGTCCTTAGAAAAACTTTAAGTGTCATAACCCCCCAAAAACACAAACACTCCTTAGCCACCATATTGCACCCCCCACTACACCCCCATACACATTAATTAGTTCCTGGAATTGCCTGCCCATTCCCAGAAACGTCATGAATTGTGCATAAGTTCCCTATCCCAAACACTATAACTGCCCTAGAATCCTCAACCTCAGGGAGTTTGATCTGAGACTTAGTCTCCAAGCTCCTTGCTTGACTAGCTTACAATAAAGTCTATTTTCTCTTTCTCAAAATCTTGGTGTCTCTCAACTGACATGAAGGGTCACACCAGGCAGGACCCACCCTCATTGGGTTACACTATTACATCACACAATCAGCAAAGCCAAGAGACACTTGGGAAAACATTCTCTGTAGACATTAAATAAATTATAGGTAGTTGTTTCAAGTGTTACTGTTAAAATATTAAGAGTACTTGGTATAAATGAATTGTCTTTTGATTATAAAAGAATTTAAGTGAATTTTCATTTTAAAAAACTTGCAAAATACAGAAGAGAATAAAATACAGAATAATAAAAGATTATAAGCAAAATACCTGTTGCCATCAAGTTGATTCTGACTCATAGCCGCTGTCGTAGTCTTCAAGTGCTGCCATAAGAGAAATACCACAAGTGGTTGGCTTTATCAAACTGTTTATTCTCTCACAGTCTAGAAGTTTGAATTCAGAGTGGCAGGTCCAAGAAAAACTTTCTCTCTCTGTCTGCTCTGGGGGAAGGTCCTTGTCATCAATCTTCCCTGATTGAGGACTTCTCAGTGCAGGGACCCCAGGTCTAAAAGATGCATTATTCTCCTGGCTCTCGTTTCTTAGTAGTATGAGGTCCCCCGTCTCTCTGCTCGCTTCTCTCTTTTATATCTCGAAAGACATTGACTTAAAATACAATCTAATCTTATAGATTAAGTCCTGCCTTATTAACTTAGCTACCTCTAATCCCACATCATTAACATCATAGAGGTAGGAGATACAACACATAGGAAACTCAAATCAGATGACAAAATGGCAGACAATCACAAAAAAAATTGGGAATCATGGACTATCCAAGTAGACACAAAATTTTTTGGGACACAATTCAATCCATAACAGTGATGCTATAGGACAGAGGAGAACTGTCCCATAAGGTTTCCAAGGAGTAGCTGGTGAATTTGAACTGTCGACCTTTTGATTAACAGCCTGAGCTCTTAACCACTGCATCTCCAGGTCTCCATAAACAAAACTCTTTATAAACAAAATAGGGTTTATAAATTGCCAATAAATCTACCATTAAGAAGTAACCACAGAGAAGCCAGGCCAAGATGGCAGAGTAGTCAGACGATTCTGGTGGACCCTCTTACAACAAAGACTCAAAAAAATAAGTGATTCAATTATATATGGCAATCTGGGAGCCCTGAACATCAAAGGCAGAGTTGAGGAACCAGAGTGAGTGGCAGGGAGAGGGAAAGACGGTTTGAAAGCAGCGAAGAGTTGCCAGACCTGACCCGGTGAAAGCCTGAGCCCTTCAGGCCTGAGCAGATCCTGGATAAGCGGTGAGACATGCAAGCAGCTGTGCTCAGGAGGCGCGTTTTCCACACCAGGAGAGACCCAGAGTCAGAGAGTATACACGGCCACCCAGAACCAGTGAGAAGCAGCACTCATCTGCAAAAGATAAGTAATTGCATATGGCTTACCACACAGATAAAAACAACCCCCTTAGGGAAAAACGTCTTTCCCGTTTATTTCCCCATTCCCTGCTCTGCACTGGGTCCCAGAACGGCTTCAGCAATTGCTGAGTCCCCTGGGCCGGAAGTAGGATCCGTCAGACACCCAGAGCCATTCTCCCTGCCTTAGAGAGTGAACAAATTAACAAATGGGAAAAAAATAAACTGCCGGCTCCCCTAAGCCAAGAACCCAGAGTAGGCACAGCTCTTTTGCCTAGGCACAAGCATAAGGGACCCACAGACTTTGAATGCCTTTCTCCCTGCAAAAACACATGTGGGCCCATCTCAACAGTGTAGGCCCTCATTACTGCAGTACAACAAGTTATATACTGGAACTCTAACATCAACTGTTTCAGCTGTGAAGTGGCAGGTTCTTGACTTTTGACACTGCTGTGTCAATTAGGCTGGTTCTTCACCTACCTGCTTCAGGGGCCTGAGGACTGGTGTCTCTACCCATGCCACTTAGCCAATTGTGATAGGGGCCCATGAATATTATGGGCCCCCAGTCCTTACAACCAACAGCACTGGGAGCTCATAGTCCAGCTGCAAAACCCACCCACCTATGCACTGTAGGGAACAGGGACACACCTTCTTCCTGGACAGTTGGAGGCAGCCATGAGCCCCTGACCTAGCCAGAGTGTGTTCCTTTACTGTAGCTAGATGCCTGTGCCTACACCAATCACCCATGCCTGTCTAGGACTGTATGTGAGAGCCTACACCACACATGTGATGGCTATCTATCTTAGCACCTGAGCTGAATCCATACAGGAGGAGTGGGTGGACTTCTGAGCTCACATACCTAGAAACAGATATAACCACCTGGTGACAGGACATTAGTGCTTCAAAGGTGCCAATAATCAAACTAGCTCATATGAGTAGCCTATTTGGGCATATCAAAACAAAACAAGAAGCTAGGACACAGTAAGCAAACATAAAATAAATAATATAATAACTTATTGATGGCTCAGAGACAACAGTCAATATCAAATCGCATAAAGAGGTAATCCATGATGGCTTCAGCAAGCTCCAAAAATAAAGAACCTAGAAATTTTCCTGAGGAGGAAAACTTGGAATTACCAGAGGCAGAATACAAAGGATTAATATATAGAACCCTTCAAGAAATTAGGAAAGAAATTTAGCAAAAGCCAGAAAATGAACTAGAAGAAATTAAAAAGATTAGAGAAGAACATAATGACAAATTTAACAGGCTACAAGAGTCCATAGAGTGACAGCAATCAGAAATCCAGAAGATTAACAATAAAACTTCAGAGTTAGACAACTCAATAGAAAGTCATAGGAGCAGAACTGAGGCAATGGAAGTCAGAATTACTGAGACTGAAGATAAAGCACTTGACACCAACTAATCTGAGGAAAATTCAGATAAAAGGATTTTAAAAAAGAAAAAATCCTAAGAATTTGGTGAGACTCTATCAAGAGGAATAACCTATGAGTGACTGAAGTACTAGAACTGGGGGGATAACATAAAAAAAAGAGAAAATTAGTGAAGACTTGTTGGCAGAAAATTTCCACGATATCATGAAAGATGAGAAGATATCTATCCAAGATGCTCATCGAATTCTACATAAGGTAGATCCCAAAAGAAAGTCACCAAGACATATAATCAAACTTGCCAAAACCAAAGATAGAGAAATTTAAGAGCAGCTAGGGATAAACGAAAAGTCATCTACAAAGGAGAATCAATAAGAATAAGCTCGGACTACTCAGCAGAAACCATGCAGGCAAGAAGGCAATGGGATGACATATATAAAGCCTTGAAGGAATAAAACTGCCAGCCAAGAATTATATATCCAGCAAAACTGTCTCTCAAATATGATGGCAAAATTAGGGTATTTCCAGATAAACAGAAGTTTAGGGAATTTGCAAAAACCAAACCAAAATTACAAGAAATACTAAAGGTAGTCCTTTGGTTAGAAAATCAGTAACATCAGGTAACAACCCAAGACTAGAACATACGATAGAGCAACCAAATATCAACCCAGATAGAGAAGTCACAAAAGTAAATCAAAGCTAAAATACTGAAAATAGGGAATCAGATGTAAATACGTAGAAGATGACAACATTAAAACAAAAAAGAGGGACTTAAAAATTGTAGACATAGATTTTTCATATGGACAGGAAATCAAGGTGATATAAAGAAATAAAAGACTGATATAAACTTAGCGAGATTGGGGTAAATTTTAAGGTAACCACAAAGGAAAGTAACAATCCTACAAGTCAAAATAAAAAACTAGGAAATTATAAAGACTCAGAAAACACAAAATCAACAACAAAAAAAAAGATGAAAAGAAAATACATAAAGAAAACCAAAACAGGAAAGAAAATTAAGTGGAACAAAGAAACTGTGAAGAACACACAAAAAAAGACATCAAAATGACAGCACTAAACTCCTACCTATCAATAATTATGCTGAATGTAAATGGACTAAATGCATCAATAAAGAGACAAAGAGCGGTAGATTGGATTAAAAAAGCATGATCTATCTATATGCTGCCTACAAGAGACACACCTTAGACTTAAAGACACAAACAAACTAAAACTCAAAGGATGGAAAAATATATATCAAGAAAACAACACTCCAAAAGAGCAGGAGTGGCAATACTAATCTCTGACAAAATAGACTTTAAAGTAAAATCCACCACAAAAGATAAGGAAGGACACTATAAAATGATTAAGGGTCAATACAACAGGAGGACATAACCATAATAAATATTTACACACTCAATGACAGGGCTCCAAAATACATAAAACTAACTCTAATAGCATTGATAAGAGAGATAGACAGCTCCACAATAATAGTAGGGGACTTCAACACACCACTTTCAGTGAAAGACAGAACTTCCAGAAAGAAGCTCAAAAAAGACACAGAAGAGCTAAATGCTACAATCAACCACCTTGATCTCATAGACCTATACTGAACACTCCACCCAACAGCACCCACGTATATTTTCTTCTCCTAAGCACATGGAACATTCTACAGAATAGACCACATATTAGGCTATAAAGCAAACCTTAACAAAATCCAAAGCATCGAAATATTACAAAGCATCTTTTCTGACCATAAAGACATAAAAGTAGAAACCAACAACAGAAAAAGCAAGGAAAAAAATCAAACACATGGAAACTGGACAACACCTTGCTCAAAAATTACTGGGTTATAAAAGAAATTAAGGATGGAATAAAGAAATTCATAGAATCAAATGAGAATGAAAACACATTCTGCCAGAACTTTTGGGACACAGCAAACACAGTGCTCAGAGGTCAGTTTATAGCAATAAAAGCACACATCAAAAAAGAAGAAAGGGCCATAATCAAAACATTAACCCTACAACTGGAACAAGTAGAAAGACAGCAGCAAAAGAAGCCCTCATGGGCCAGAAGAAAGTAAATAATAAGAATTAGAGCAGAATCAATTGAAATAGAGAATAGAAAAACAATTGAAAGAGTTAAGAGGACCAAAAGATGGTTGTTTGAAAGATCAACAGAATACTATGAAAAATTGTACTCTAACAAATTTGAAAACGTAGAGTAAATTGACAAATTTCTAGAGACTCATTATATACCTAAACTAACACAAACAGAGGTAGAACGACTAAATAAACCCATAATAAAAGAAGAGATTGAAAAGATAATTAAAAAACTCCCAACAAAAAAAAAAAATCCTGACCCTGATCGTTTCATAGAGAATTCTACCACACTTTCAGAGAAGAGTTAACACCACTTCTACTAAAGGTATTTCAGAGCATAGAAAATGATGGAATACTACCAAACTCATTCTACAAAGCCAGCATAACCCTGATACCAAAACCGAGTGAAGACACCACAAAAAAAGAACATTACAGACCAATAGCCTTCATGAACACTGGCACAAAAATCCTCAACAAAATTCTAGCCAATAGAATTCAGCAACATATCAAAAAAATAATTCATCATGATCAAGTGGGATTTATCCCAGCTATGCAGGGATGGTGCAACATTAGAAAAACAATCAGTGTAATCCATCACATAAATAAAACAAAAGAAAAGAACCACATGATCTTATCAATCGATGCAGAAAATGCATTTGACAATCCAATACCCAGTGATGATAAAAATTCTCAACAAAATACGAATAGAAGGGAAATTCCTCAATATAATTATGACATTTATACAAAGCCAACAGCCAACATCATCCTAAACAGAGAGACTTTGAAAGCATTCACTTGAGAACAGGAACCAGACAAGGATTCCCTTTATCATCACTCTTACTCAAGATTCTGCTAGAGGTCCTAGCGAGAGCAGTTAGGCTAGAAAAAGAAATAAAGGGCATCCAAACTGGGAAAGAAGAAGTGAAAGTATCTCTATTTGCAGATGATATGATCTTATACACAGAAAACCCTAAAGAATCCACAAGAAAACTACTGGAACTAATAAAAGATTTTGACAAAGTTTCAGGATACAAGATAAACATACAAAAATCAGTTGGATTCCTTTACACTAACAAAGAGAACTTTGAAGAGGAAATCACCAAATGAATACCATCTACAATAGCCCCCAAGAAGATAAAAATACTTAGGAATAAATCTAACAAGAGACGTAAAAGATCCTTACAATGAAAAGTACAAGACACTACTGCAAGAAAGCAAAAGAGACCTGCATAAGTGGAAAAACATACCTTGCTCATGGATAGGAAGACTCAACATTGTGAAAATGTCAGTTCTACCCAATGTGATCTACAGATACAATGCAATCACTATCCAAATTCCCCCTGCATTTTTAAAATATTTTTATTGTACTTTAGATGAAGATTTACAAACAGTTTCTCATTAAACAGTCAGTACACGTATTGTTTTATGACATTGGTTAACAACCCCATAACATGTCAGTGCTGTCCTTTCTCAAACTTGGATTCACTATCACCAGATTTCTTTTCCCCTCCGGCCTACTAGTCCTTGTCCCTGGACTGCTATGCCTTATTAGTCCCCTTTTGTTTTATGAGGCTGTCCAATCTTTGGCTGAAATGTAGACTTTGGGAGTGACTTCACCACTGAGCTAAAAGGGTGTCCGGAGGCCATACTCTCAAGGGTTTCTCCAGTCTCTGTAAGGCCAGTAAATCTGGTCTTTTTTTGTGAGTTACAGTTTTGTTCTACATCCATTTCCAGTTCTGTCCAGGACCGTCTATTGTGATCCTCATCAGAGCAGTCTGTGTTGGTAGCCGGGAACCATCTAGCTGTACTGGATTCAGTCTGGCGGGGGCGGTGGTAACTGTGTTCCATTAGTCCTTTGGACTAATCTTTTCCTTGTATCCTGTTCTCTTCATTCTCCCTTGCTTCTGAAAGGGATGAGACAACTAGAGTATCTTACATGGCTGCTCATTGGCTTTTAAGACCCCAGATGCTACTCACCAAGGCAAAAAGTAGAACATTGCCTTTATAAACTGTGTTATGCCAATTGAGCTAGACATCCCCCGAGACCATGGTCCCCAGAGCCCGCCACCCAGCAATTCAGTCTCTCAGGGAGTTTGGATGTGTCTATGGATCTTCCATGATATTCCCTTGTACAAGTTGTGCTGGCTTCCCCAGTATTGTGTGCTGTCTTAAAATTCACGGAAGTTACCATTTGTTTATTTAAGTCCCCCCACCCCTTCCATCCCTCAAAACCAACAAAGATTGTTTCTTTTTATGTGTAAAGTTTTTCATGGGTTTTTGCAATAGAGGTCTCATACAATATTTGTCCTTTTGTGATTGACTTATTTCACTCAGCATAATATCCTCCAGTTTCATCCATGTTATAAGATGGTTCACAGATTCAACATTGTTGTTTATCGTTGCTTAGTACTCCACTGTGTGTATGTACCATAGTTTGTTTATCCATTCATCTGTTGATGGACACCTAGGTTGTTTCCATCTTTTTGCTACTGTGAACAGTTCTGCAATGAACATGTTTGTGCATACGTCTATTCGTGTGATGGCTCTTATTTCTCTAGGATATATTCCTAGCAGTGGGATTGCTGGACTGTATGGTATTTCTATTTCTAGCTTCCTCAGGAAGTGCCATATCAGTTTCCAAAATGGTTGTATCATTTTGCATTTCCACCAACAGTCTATAAGAGTTCCAATCTCCTGGCAGCCTCTCCAACATTTGCTATTTCCAGTGTTTTTGATTCGTGCCAGTAATGCCGGGGTGAAATGGTATCTCATTGTGGTTTTAATTTGCATTTTACTAATGGGTACTGATCGTGAGCATTTCCTCATGTGTCGGTTGTCTGCTTGAAAGTCTTCTTTGATGAAGAGACTGTTCATTTCCTTTGTCCATTTTTAAATTGGATTATTTGTCTCTTTGTTGTAGAGATTTTGGATTTTCTTGTAGATCATAGAGATTAGACTTTGTCTGACTTGTAATATCCAAATTTTTTTTCCCAGTGTGTAGGTTCTCTTTCTACTCTTTTGATGAAGTCTTTTGATGAGCATAAGTGTTTCATTTTTAGAAGATCCAGTAATCTAGCTTATCTTCTGTGGTTTGTGTGTTGTTGGTTATGGTTTGTATCCTGTTGATGCTGTGCTTTAGGGTCTCTAGCGTTGATCCCATTTTTTCTTCTAGGAACTTTACAGTTTTTGACTTTATATTTAGGTCTTTGATCCAAATTGAATTACTTTTTGTGTATGATGTGATGTGTGGGTCCTGTTTCATTTTTTTGCAGATGGACTTCCAGTTTTGCCAGCACCATTTGCTGAAAAGGCTATCTTTTCCCCATTCTATGCACTTCGGGCCCTTGACGAAGATCAGGTTACTGTAGGTGGATGGATTTACATATGGGTTCTCAATTCTGTTCCATTGGTCAATATATCTATCGTTGTACTAGCACCAGGCTGTTTTGACTACAGTAGCTGTATAGTAGGTTCTGAAGTCAAGTAGTGCGAGTCCTCCTGCTTTATTCTTCTTCTTCAATAGAGCTTTATTATCAGGGGCTTCTTCCCTTTCCATATAAAGTTAATGATTAGTTTTTCCATCTCTTTAAAGAATGTTGTTGGTATTTGGATCGGAATTGCATTGTATTTGTAAATTGCCTTGGGTAGAATTGTCATTTTCACTATGTTGAGACTATCTATCCATGCGCATGCTATGTTTTTCCATTTACATATATCCCTTTGGGTTTCTTGCAGTAGTGTTTTGTAGTTTTGTTTGTATAGGTCTTTTACATCCCTTTTATTCCTCAGTATTTTATCTTTTTAGGGGATATTGTAAATGGTATTGCTTTCCTGATTTCCTTTCCATCGTTCTCTTTATTGGTATATAGGAATCTAACCGATTTTTGTATGCTTGTCGTGTATCCTGTTACTCTGCTGAATCTTTCTATTAGTTATAGTAGTTTTCTTGTGGAGTCTTTAGGGTTTTGTATGTATAACATCATATCATCCGCAAACAAGGACAGTTTAACTTCTTCATTAGCAATTTGGATGTCCTTTATTCTTTTTCTTGCCTTATTGCTCTAGCTAGGACTTCCAGGACAATATTAAATAGAAGTGGTGATAAAGGGCATCCTTGTCTTGTTCCTGTTCTCAAGGGGAATGTTTTCAGCCTTTCTCCATTAAGAATGATGTTGACCATTAGTTTTGGATAGACGCCCTTTATTATGTTGAGAAATTTCCCTTCTATACCTATTTTATTGAGAATTTTTATCAGGAACGAGTGTAGGAGTTAGTTGAAAGCCTTTTCTGTGTCACTTGAGATGATCATGTGATTCTTTTCTTTCCTTTTATTTATGTGGTGGATAACGTTGATTGATTTTCTAATGTTGAACCATCCTTGCTTACCTGGTATGACACCTACTTGGTATTGATGTATTATTTTTTTGATATGATGCTGAATTCTATTGTCTATAATTTTGTTAGGAATTTTTGCATCTATATTCATGAGAGATATTGGTCTGTAATTTTCTTTTTTTGTGGCATCTTGCCTGGTTTTGGTTTCAGGTTATTCTGGCTTCATAGAACGAATTCGGAAGTATCCCTTCATTTTCTATGTTCTGAAATAGTTTGAGCAGTACTGGTATAACCTAGTCTCTGAATGTTTGGTAGAATTGTCCAGTAAAGCCATCTGGGCCACTGCTTTTTTTGCTTTGTAGGTTTTTTTTTTTTAATTGTTTTTTCAGTCTCTTCTCTTGTTATGGGTCTGTTCAGATTTTCAACATCACTTTGTTATAGTTTGGGTAGGTAGTGTGTTTTTAGAAATTTATCCATTTCCTCTAGGTTTTCAAGCTTGTTGGAGTATAGTTTTTCATAATATTCTGTTATAATCCTTTTTATTTCAGTTGGATCTGTTGTAATGTCCCCATTTTATTTCTTATGTGGGTTATTTGCATCATTTCCTGTTTTTCTTTTGTCAGTCTGGCCAGTGGTTTGTCGATTTTGTTGATCCTTTAAAAGAAACAACTTTTGGTTTTGTTGAGTCTTTCTAATGTTTTTCTGCTCTCTATTTCATTTATTTCCGCTCTGATCTTTATTGTTTCCTTTCTTCTGGTGGCTGTGGGCTTTTTTGCTGTTCTCTCTTTGTTTGAGTTCTGTAGTTAATGTTATGATTTTGTCCCTTTCTATGTTTTAAAACACTTTTTTTATTGTACTTTAGATGAAGGTTTACAGAACAAATAGTTTCTCATTAAACAGTCAGTACACATATTGTTGTACTACATTGGTTAACAACCCTGCGACACATCAACACTCTCCTTCTTGACCTTCAGTACATTTTTTTTTGGTGAAAATATACATAGCCAAAGTTACACCATTTTGAAAGTTTCTACATGTACAATTCAGTGACATCAATTACATTCTTCCAGTTGTGCTGCTATTCTCACTATCATTTTCCAAATTATTCCATCAGCAATATCTTCAACTTACTGTCCCCTAGTCTTCCTACCAAACTTTTTGAGTTGCTGTTGTCAATTTGGTCTCACATGGATAATTTTTTTTGTACCTTAAATGAAGGTTTCAGAACAAATATTTTCTTGTTAAAAAGTTAGTATACATATTGCCCTAATGCAATGGTTAACAACCCCATGACATGTCAGCTCTGTCCCTTCTCAACTTTGGGTTCCCTATCACAGCTTTCCTCTCCCCTTCTGCCTTCTAGTCCTTGTCCCTGGACTGCTGTGCCTCATTAGTCCCATTTTGTTTTATGAGGCTGTGGCATCCCTGGCTGAACGATGAACTTCAGGAGGGGCTTCACCACTGAGCTAAAAGGATGTTCGGGGGTCATACTCTCGGGGTTTCTCCAGTCTGTCAGGCCACTAAATCTGGTCTTTTTTTTCTGAGTTAGAATTCTGGTCTACATTGTTTTCCAGCTCAGTCCAGGAACCTCTATTGTGATCCTGGTCAGAGCAGTCAGTGTTGTTGCCGGGCACCTTCTAGCTGTAGTGGACTCAGTCTGGTGGAGGTCGTGGTAGCTGTGGTCCATTAGTCTTTTGGACTAATCTTTTCCTTGTGTCCTGTTCTCTTCATTCTCCCTTGCTCCCGAAGGGGCGATACTAGTGGACTATCTTAAATGGCTGCTCACAGGCTTTTAAGACCCCAGACACTACTCACCAAGGTAGAATGGAGAACATTGTCTTTATAAACTGTGTTACGCCAATTGAGCTAGATGTTCCCTGAGACCATGGTCCTCACAGCCCTCTGCCCAGCAATTCAGTCCCTCAAGGAATTTGGATGTGTCTATGGAGCTTTCATGACCTTTCCTTGTACAAGTTGTGCTGGCTTCCCCAGTATTGTTTACTGTTTTACCCTTCACCAGTTGCCACTTATCTATTTAGTTCCCCCCCAACTTCTCCCATCCCTCATAACCAACAAAGAGTATTTCTTTTTGAGTGTAAACTTTTACAAGAGTTTTTACGGCATAATATCCTCCAGTTTCATCCATGTTATGAGATGCTTCACAGATTCATCCTTGTTCTTTATCTTTGTATAGTGTTCCATTGTGTGTAAGTACCATAGTTGTTTTTTTTTTTTTTATCCATCCTTCTGTTGATGGGCATCTAGGTTGTTTCCATCTTTTTGCTATTGTTAACAATGCTTCAATGAATATGGGTGTGCATATGTCTATTAGTGTGACGGCTCTTATTTCTCTACTATATATTCCTAGAAGGGGGATTGCATTTTGTAGTGCTTTTTTTGTGGTGCTGACGTTTTCTTTGTTCCTCTTACTCTCCTGTGCTGAATTCTTTTTGTTTGTGGATTTTTTTTTTTTCATTTCTTTTGTTTTCGTAGGTTTTGTTTTTACTGAGACTTTCTGTTTTTCTTCTTTATTTTGATGAGTAGGTTTGTTAACTTTCTTTCTGGTTACCTTGAAATTTACCCTTATCTTCCTAGATTTGAATCAGTCTATCATTACTTCCTCTCCATTAAAGGGTTCTATACCTACACCATTTATTCCCTCTTTTATTGTTCTGATGCTGTTATAATTTACAGAGTAACCTCTCTGGCTCCTTGTTGTAACTCTTTTGGTTTTGCATAGTCCTTAAGAGTTCGTTTCCTAGGTTGGTATCTGGCTAGTACAATCCTGTGTCCTATATTCAGCATGTGGTCTGATATTGTTTGTTCTCAGATCAAAGAACTTCCTTTAATAAGTCTTGTAAGTTTAGTTTGGTTTTTACGTACTCCCTTAATTTCTGTTTATCTGGAAATGACCTAATTTCACCAGCATATTTGAATGGGAGTTTTGCAGGATAAATTATTCTTGGCTGGCAATTTTTTTCTTTCAAGGTTTTATATATGTCATCCCATTGCCTTCCTGCCTGCATGGTTTCTGCCAAATAATCCAAGCTTAGTCTTATTGTTTCTTCTCTGTATGTGACTTTTTGTTTTTCTTGAGCTGCTCTCAGGAATCCTTGTATTTGGTTTTATTGAGTGTGATTATGATATGCCTTTGTGATTTCCTTTTGGGGTCTATCTTATATGGGGTTTGTTGAGCATCTTGGATGGTCTGCTTTTAATATTTCATGATATTGGGGAAGTTTCCTGGCAGAATTCTTCAATGATCCACTCTGTGTTTTCTGTTTTATCCCCCTGTTCTGGAACTCTGATCATTCGCAAATTTTTTACTTTTGATTGTATCCCACATAACTCTCAGGGTCTCTTCATTTTTCTTTGTTCTTTTTTCTGAGTTTTCCTTGAACAGAGTTGTATCCAAGTGTTTGTCTTCAATTCTGCTGATCCTTCCTTCCACTGTTTCAAATGTGCTCCTCAGCCCTTCTATGACATTGTCCATTTCTGAAATCTTGTTTATCTTTGAATTTCTAATTGTTGTTTTTGTATAACTTCTAGTTGTGAATTTATTTTAGCATTTTGTTCCTGCATTATTTTCCTGAATTCTTCCATTTTTTTGTCTGTATTTTCCATGAATTTGTCTT
Organism: Dugong dugon; assembly: GCA_030035585.1. NCBI lineage: Eukaryota > Metazoa > Chordata > Mammalia > Sirenia > Dugongidae > Dugong > Dugong dugon. Next base: position 45,831,577 of record CM057480.1, on the reverse strand, counting down.
CGTTTTCCATGAATTAGTCAATTTTTTTCCTCATTTTTGTTTGCTTTTTGCTTCAACTCTTGGATAATTCTAAATATTAGAGATTTGAATTCCCTATCAGGTAGTTCTAGTGTCTTTTCTTCCACTGGAAAGTCATCTGGTGTTTTATTTTGGAAGCCTACTGGAACCATCCTGTCCTGTTTTTGTCTGCTGTCTTTGGGACATTCAGTATTTATTTTTTTTCATTTATTGATTTTAGATTTGTTTGTATCATCCTTTTTTTAAAAATTTGGCTATGTCTGAGCAGGTGGGCTCGGTGTTCTTTGTTGTTTGGTCATCTGTGGGCATGATACTCTTCACCTCCTTCTCTAATTGGCAGTGTTGGTTGCTCAGATATGGAACAGCAGCAAAGATCTAGCTGAAGAGGAGTTACTAGGATGTATTGTTTGTGGCACTTACCACAGCCACCAAGGTGGGCCGGTAATCAGTGCAGGGCAGGTTCCAGTAGGCCATGCCTGTCCTACTTGGTGGTGTGATGTTAAGCACAAGGTGCAGATAGGCAGGATAGAAGAGGGAGATTGTTATGTTTAGAGCTAAGATGGATATGGGAGGGAGGAGAGAGGAACAGGAGCCAATAACTTACAAACAAACAAAAAAGAGTAGTAGGGGAGCTTGCTGTTGGAGTGGAGAGATGAGACTATGAAATGGAGAAAAACAAAAAGGAGAAGAAGAATTAAAAAAAGAAAAGAAAAGAATGAATAAATAAAAATTAGAAAGAAAAAAGAACAGCAAAGTTCCCAGGAATTCCACTGGTGTGGCAACAATGTCTGGGAAAGCTGTTCCCAGGTGTTGAAGTGCTGCCTGGCTAGAAGGTGTAGAGATATTCAGCACCAGGTAATCAGGGAACAGGAAGAGAAGGAAGGTATAGAGAGATGAGAAACTGAGTAATGAAGAATGAATAAAGGAAAAAGAGGGAAAAGAGAACAAAACAAATTAAAAGAAAAAAAAAAAAGAACAGGAAAATCCCCCTAAAAGACAGAAAAAAAAAACACGAAAAAATAAATGCTCTCAGGGATCGCTCTGCATGTCCGCGCAAGCTGAGGGTGTAAGTCTGAAGCCACATAGCACTGCCCAGCCCGAATGGGCTTCCAACTCGAGAAATGAAAAAGAAAACAGACAGACAATTCAAAACAAATGAACAACAACAACAAAAAAAGCCCCAGGATCCCTCCAGAATGGCAGCACAGACTGGGAAGCAGTTCCACACTCGAATGGAGTTCCTCAGCCCCTTAAGAAGAAGCAAAGATGGCACTTGGAGCCAGGTATTTGAGAAAAAGGAAGGGGAGGTGGTGACAGATAAGGAAGAAATCAAAAGAAGCAGAAAAAAGCAACACCAGCAGCCAACAAATGGCACTCAGGTAGGTGGTCAGTGTGGGCTGGTGGAATCCAAGAAGCTGGTGCTTCCCGGCCAAGAGACTGTGGCCGCAGGAAAGAGGAGGCCAAGTGGGGGTGAAGAAGGGTGGGGAGTGGGAAAGCGTATATTGACAGTTACTGGTTGTTCTGTCTCCTGTTAGAAGCTCTGAGAAGCTGCTTTCTTGTACCCCCTATTCGCTGGTCTCTGATAGGAGTCCAAGAGGGTGGATCTGCGCTGCGTTAGCTGATAGAAGACCTCTGTATGAGTTTCTCCTTGCTCTCCATTCTCTGTCAGCTTCTCACTCCATTTGGTACATGGATGAGTTCTTGAGCTCTTCATTTGATGTTTTAGGGTTTCAGGATTGCTATTTTCTCTGTATGGCTTAGTTTTTCAAATCTTTGCTGTGGAGGGATGGTGTGGTGCTTCTGCCTAGAGTGCCATGTTGCTGGAAGTCTCTCTCTTTCTACTTTTTTGATGTATACATCTATTGCTATAAATTGTCCTCTGAGGACTGATTTTGCTGTGTCCCAAATTTTTGGTACTGTGTTTTCTTTCTTGTTTGATTCTAGGAAAGTTTCTATTCCATCTCTGATTTCCTTTATTACTCACTGATGTGTAAGCAGGGTGTTATTCAGTTTCCATGTAATTAATTTGTTTTCCTTGGTCTTCCTGTTGTTAATTTCTACCTTGATGGCATTGTGGTCTGAGAAGACACTTTGTATTATCTCAAAGTTTTGGATCTTGTTGAGGATTGTTCTATGACTTAAGATGTAGTCTGTTCTGGAGAACATTCCATGTACATTGGAAAAGATTGTGTACTTTGCAGCTGTTGGGTGGAGTGTTGTATGAATGTCTATGAGATCAAGTTGGCTGATTGTGCCCTTTCATTCTTCTGTTGAGTTTCTTTCTAGATGTTCTGTCCTTTACCAAGAGTGTTGTGTTGAAGTCTCCTACAATTATTGTGGAACTGTCAATTTCTCTTTTCACTGCTGTTAGGCTTTGTTTTATGTATTTTGGAGCCTTGTCATTGGGTGCATAGATGTTTATTATGGTTGTCTTCAGGATGGATCATCCCCTTAATCATTATATAGTGCCTTTTTTGTTTTTTATGGTAGATTTTGTTTTAAAGTCTCTTTTATCTGAGATTAATATTGCCCCTCCTGCTCTTTTTTGTAGTTGTTTGCTTGATATATTTTTTCCCACCTTTGATTTTTAATAAGTTTATGTCTTTGTTTCTAAGTTGTGTCTCTTGCAGTCAACATATGGATGGATTGTGTTTTTGCATCCATTCTATCAGTCTCCAGCTCCTTATGGGTGCATTTAGGCCATTTACATTCTGTGTAATTATTGATAGATGTGAGTTTATTGCTGTAATTTTGTAGTGCTTTTTTTTGGGGGGGGGTGCTAAAGTTTTCTTTGTTCCTCTTACTCTCCTGTGCCAAATTCCTTTTTTTTTAAAATTTTCTTTTCATTTCTTCTGTTTTTGTAGGTTGTTTTTACTGAGACTTTATGTTTTTCTTCTTTATTTTGATGAATAGGTTTGTTAAGATTTTTGTAGTTACCTTGAAATTTACCCTTATCTTCCTAGGTTTCAACCAGTCTATTATTACTTGGTATCACCTTGCCTTCTTCTCCATTGGAAGATTCTACCCCTACACCGTTTATTCCTTATTTTATTGTTCTGATGCTGTTGTCATCTACAGATTAATCTCTCTGGTTCCCTGCTGTAACTCTTTTGGTTTTGGGTAGCCCTTAATTATTCATTTCTTAAGTTGGTATCTGGCTAGTACATTCTTGTGTCCTATATTCAGCCTGTGGTCTGATGTTGTTTGTTCTCAGATCAAACGACTCCCTTTAATAAGTTTTGTAAGTTTGGTTTAGTTTTTACTTAGTCCCTTAATTTCTATTTATATGGAAATGACCTAATTTCACCATCATATTTGAATGAGAGTTTTGCAGGTTATATTATTCTAGTCTGGATTTTTTTTTTCTTTCAAGGTTTTATATATGTCATCCCGTTGCCTTCTAGTCTGCATGTTTTCTGCTGAATAATCCATGTTTACTCATATTATTTCTCCTCTGTATGTGACTTTTTGTTTTTCTTGAGGTGCTCTCAGGATTCTTTGTTTGTCTTTGGTTTTAGCCAGTGCGATTATGATATACCTTGGTGATTTTCTTTTGGGGGGTCTATCCTATGTGGGTTTCATCAAGGTTCTTGGATGGTCAGCTTTTCATCTTTCATGATATTGGGGAAGCTTTCTGTCTGCAGTTCTTCAATGACCCTCTCTGTGTTTTCTGTTTTCTCCCCCTGTTCTGGAATTCCAATCACTTGAAAATTTTCGCTTTTGATTATATCCCACATAATTCTCAGGATTTCTTCATTTTTTTTTTTTTATTTTTCCTCAGAGTTTTATCTAAGTGTTTGTTTTAAATTTTGCTGATCCTATCTTCCATCATTTCAAACCTTCTCCTCAGCTTTTCTATGACAGTATTTCTGAAATATTGTTGTTTATCTTTTGTATTTATAATTGTTGTATTTGTATGATTTCTAGTTGTAAATTTATTTTAGCATTTTGTTCCTGTATTATTTTCTTAACTTCTTCCATTTTTTGTCTGTATTTTCTATGAATTTGTCTGAATTTTCCATTAATTTGTCTATTATTTCCTCATTTTTGTCTGCTTTTTGCTTCATCTCTTAGATATTCCTGAGTATTAGAGATTTGAAGTCCCTATCAGTTAGTTCTAGTGCCTTTTCTTCTATGTGAATGTCATCTGGTGGTTTATTTTGGATGCCTACTGGAACCATCCTGTTCTGTTTTTGTATATGTTTTGATATTGTCTGCTGTCTTTGAGGCATTCAGTAGTTATTTTCCTTGTTTATTGATTGTAGATTTGTTTCATCCTGCTTTTTTGTTTTATTTGGTTATGTGTGAGAAGGCGGGATGTGCAGTCTTTGTTGTTTGCTAGTCTGTGGGCATGATACTTTTTGCCTACTTCTCCAATGGCCAGGGTCAGTCACTCAGGTTTTGTATAGCAGGGCAGGTCCAGCTGAAGGGGAGTTGCTGGGATAATTTATTTTTGGCATATACTAGGACTGACAGTGCATTCTGGGATCAGTGCTGGGCAGGTTCTGGTAGGCTGTGCCTGTGCTTCTTGGGAGTGTGATGTTCAGTGCATGGTGCAGGAAACCAGGAAGGAATGGGGGAGATTGTGATGTGTGGAGCTAAGTTGGGTATGGGAAAGATGAGGGATAGGAGAGAGGAACAGTAGCTAAAACACACACACAAACAAAAAAGACTGCTAAGGGAACTTGCTGCTGGACTGGAGTGATGAGAAACTGATAAATGGGGAAAAACAAAAATAAAAAAAGGGCAAAAGAAAAAATGAATAAATCTAGAAACTAGAAATGAAGAAACACAAAAAGGGAACAAGAGAGGAAAACAAAACAAAGACACAACAACAACAATAAAAAAAAACAAAAACAAAAAAGAAATGCCCCCAGTGATGCCCTATGAGTCTGGGCAGACTAAGGGAGTAGCTTTCAATTTGTGCAGTAATGCTCGGCTAGAAGGGTCTCCCAAGCCAGGAAAAGAAAAAGAAAACAAACATACAAATCAAAACAGAACAAATCAGAGCAAACAAAGAAAAAGCCCCGGAGTTCCCACTAGGGTGACCATACAGGCTGGGAAGCAGTTTCACAGTTGAGCAGTGTTTCACAGCCTGTCAGGAAGGAGTAAAGATGGCACATGGAGCCAGGTATTTGACAGAAAGGAGGGGAGGTGGTGAGAAGTAAGGAAGAAATCTAAAAAGTGGAGAAAAGCAACACTAGCAGTCAACAAATGGCACTCAGGGAGCTGGCCAGTGTGGCCCAGGGAATCCAAGCAACACCAGGGTAAAGCCAGTGCTTCCCAGCTAAGAGACTGTGACCATGGGAAGCAGAGGAGGCTGAGTCAGGGTGAAGAAGGGCCAGAGGTGGGAAAGCGTGTGTCACTGGTTACCGGGTTTTCTGTCTCCTGCTGGATGTTTCATGAAGCAACTTTCTCATACCTCTTGTTCGCTGATCTCTGATAGGAGTCCAAGATGGTGGATCCATGCTGCTTTAGCTGATAGGGGACCTCTGCGTGTATCTCTCCTCGTTCTCTGTTCTCAGTCATTTTCTTATTCCATTTGGTGCTTGACTGAGTTCTTTACCTCTTCATTTGCTGCTTAGGGTTTCAGGATTGATGTGTGAATCTGTTTGACTTAGTTTTTCAGATCTTCGCTGCAGAGGGATGGCGTGGTGCTTCTGACTCTAGTGCCATGTTGCCCAGAAGTGTCTCCACCGGCATTTTTTAATGAGATGGAGAAACGAATCACCAACTTTATATGGAAAGGGAAGATGCCTCGAATAAGTAAAGCATTACTCAAGAAGAAGAACAAAGTGGGCGGCCTCACACTACCTGATTTTAGAACCTATTATACCACTATGGTAGTCAAAACAGCCTGGTACTGGTACAACAACAGATACATAGACCAATGAAACAGAATTGAGAATCCACGTGTAAATTCATCCACCTATGAGCAGCTGATATTTGACATAGACCCAAAGTCCATTAAATGGGGCAAAGACTGTCTCCTTAACAAATGGTGCTGGCATAACTTGATATCCATCTGCAAAAAACTGAAACAAGACCCATACCTCACACCATGCACAAAAACTAACTCAAAATTGATCAAAGACTTAAATATAACATCAAAAATAATAAAGATCATGGAAGAAAAAATATGGACAATGTTAAGAGCCCCAACACATGGCATAAACATAATACGAACCATAAGTAACAATGCATGGACACCAGAAGAGAGACTAGATAAATGGGAGCTCCTAAAAATCAAACACTTCTGCTAATGAAAAGACTTCACCAAAAGAGAAAATGACAACCTACAGAATGGGAAAAAAATCATTGGCTATGACAAATCAATCAATGTCTAATCACTAAAATCTACAAGATAATGCAAAACCTCAACAACAAAAAGACAAATAACCCAATCAAAAAATGGGAGGATACAAACAGGCATTGTGCCATAGAAGATATTCAGGTGGATAACAGACACATGAAGAAATGCTCATTAGCCATTAGAGAAATGCAGATCAAAACTACAATGAGATATCATCTCACCCCAACAAGACTAGCATTAATCCAAAAAACACAAAATAATAAACGCTGGAGAGGTTGTGGAGAGACTGGAACACTTATACATTGTTGGTGGGAATGTAAAATTGTACAACCACTTTGGAAATCGATTTGGTGTTTCCTTAAAAAGCTAAAAATAGAAGTAGCATACAATCCAGCTCTCCCTATCCTTGGAATATATCCTAGAGAAATAAGAACCATCACACAAATAGATATATTCACACCCATGTTCATTGCAGCACTGTTCACAATATCAAAAAAGATGGAAACAACTTAGCTGTCCATCAACGGACAAATGGATAAAAAAATCATGGTATATCCACACAATGGAATACTATGCAATGATAAAGAACAACGATGAAGCCATGAAACATCTTATCACATGGAGGAAGCTGGAGGTCATTATGCTGAGTGAATTCAGTCAGTCACAGGACAAATATTGTATAAGACCAAATTATAAGAACACAAGAAAAGGTTTAAACACAGAAGAAGACATTATTTGATGGTTACAAGGGTGGGGAGGGAGGGTGAGGGTTGTTTAGTAACTAGATGGTAGATAAGAATTATCTTAGGTGAAGGGAATGATAGTGCACACTTCAGGGGAAGTCAGCACAACTGGACTAAACCAAAGCTAAGAAGTTTCCTGAATACAGTCAAACACTTTGAGGGACAGAGTAGCAGGGATAGGGGTCTGGGGACCATGCTTTCAGGGGACATCTACATCAACTGGCATAACAAAGCTTATTAAGAAAATGTTCTGCATCCTACATTGGCTAGTGGAGTCTGGGGTCTTAAAAGCTTGCAAGCGACCATCTAAGATGCTTGAATTTGTCCCAACCACCTGGAGTAAATGAGAATGAAGAACACCAAAGACACAAGTAAAGTAGTAGCCCAAGAGACAGAATGGGCCACATAAACCAGAGACTTCATCAGCCTGAGACCAGAAGAACTGGATGGTTCCTGGCTACCACCAATGACCGCCCTGACAGGGAACATATCAGAGAGTCCCAGATGGAGCAGGAGAAAGGTGGGGTGCAGAACTCAAATTCTAGTAAGAAGATCAGGCTTAATGGTCTGACAGAGACTGGAGGAACCCCGGACAGCATGGCCCCTAGATTCTCTATCAGCCCAGAACCAAAATAATTTCCTAGGTCAACTCTTCAGACAAGGATTGTACTGGACTGTGGGACATAAAGTGATATTCTTGAGGAGTGTACCTCATAGCTTAAGTAGATACAAGAGACTAAATGGGCAGCTTCTGTCTGGAAAGTGAGATGGGAAGGCAGAGAGGGTTAGGAGCTGGTTGAATGGACACGGGGAATCAGGGGTGGAAAGGAGGAGTGTTCTGTCACAGTATGGGGAGAGCAATTAGAGTCACATAACAATGTATGTATAAATTTTTGTATGGGAAAAAATTAAAAAAAATTGTTTCCATCTCTGGCTATTATTGCATCTGAAGCGAGGCAAAACAATTAAATCAATAATTAAATTTTAATTTTTTGAATAGGTATAATGAACATGCATACCCATTATATATTTATAGTTCTTAGAAAAACAATAAGGAATAAGCCCCAGTCTTAGTTATCTAGCACTGCTGTAACAGAAATACCATAAGTGGATGGCATTACCTAACAGAAATTTATTCTCTCACAATTTAGGAGGCTAGAAGTCTGAATTCAAGGAGCCAACTCCTGGGGAAGGCTTTCTCTCTGTTGACTCTGGCCAAAGTCCTTCTCATCAGCCTTCCCCTGGTATAGGCGCTTCCCAGTACAGGGACCCCAGGTCCAAAGGATGTGCTCCAAAGAGCGCTAAAGAGATTGACTCAAGATACAATAATATAACCTAATACGGTTGATTGTTTCTTGCCTCATTAACATAATTGCCTTTAATCCTGTCTCATTAACATCATAGAAGGTAGGTTTTACATCACATAGGATAATTACACCTAATCACAAAATGGAAGACAACCACACATACTGGGAATCATGGCCTAGCCAAGCTGACACACACATTTTTGGGTGGACATAATGGAATCCATAACACCCTTTATTGCAGATAAAACTCTGCAGAGACAGAAACACTTGAGGCAAAGACCCTGCTCTGATAGTTAGGAACTACAGTGCAGGGAACGTCATAAATGCACTGAGTCCAGATTAGGAGGTGAAAAGTTGAGATGTATAGTTGCTTGATTAGGTGTTACTTTGAACTCCAATTAGACCCTTCGATGACTTCCTCTGCAGGAAAAATCACTGTACAAAGAAGAACACCAAGAGCAAGCAATCTTGTTATGGTCCTAAAGAGATCACATCCATTACATTTATTATTAATGATATCTCCTTGAAGAACCAATACTTGAGTTGCAATTATATATTTATTGCCTTTGTACCAGCAGCGAGAGATTAGATAGTCAATAAGAACCTCCCCACACTTCCTTTCCTTGGGTAGATACCACACCCAATATTAGATGTGTTTCCATTGTTACTGACTGTATTAACTATGCTCACATTTAGTCAGGCCGCAGAGAAAGTTTGAAAGTTATATCCTTGTGCGATAAGTATCCTAGCAACTCAAGAACCACTTGAAAACATCCCAGACTGATGCTATCCCAATGATTACAAAAGCTTATTTTTCCCTCTAAACCCTATTTTTTTATGTAGGGGATGCATTTTTGTGTTATACAGTATTCAGTAAGCTTATAATTTATTTTTGTTTAAAAGCTTTAAAGCAGGAATCCATTTTACATATGAAGATGATAAGTCATTATTCAGATAAAAATTTCAACCTCTAGGCATTTATGTGATGTTGAATCAAGTGTGTTTACAATATGAACATATACATGTATATATATATATAGCCCAAGTGGTGCAGTGGTTAAGAGATCAGCTGCTAACCAAAAGGTCAGCCGTTTGAATCCACCAGTTGGTCATTGTGAACACTATGGAGGAGCTGTACTCTGTCCTATTGGGTCAGTATGAGTTAAATCAACTCGACGACAATTGGTTTTGTTTTACATACACACACACACACACACACACACACACACGCACAGATAGTCCCAGTCTTACGACGGGGTTCCATTCTGCTAATCCCATCGTAAGTCAGTTCTGACATAAGTTGAATACATTTATTTTTAAATTTTCATTATCATTATTTCATCTTATTATCAGTATCTGTATAAGTCCGACCTTTATTTGTTTTGAGGGGTTGGTATAAAAATGACAACATCAGCAAATTACATGCTACAATATTGTAAGTAGTATATATTATTAATGATAAGATGTATTTAAAAAAAAATGGACGATTGTAAGTGCGGTTTGTTGTAAGCATTTGTGGTTGTTGTTGTTGTTAGTTGATATACAGTTGATTTTGACTCATACTGACCCTATGTACAACAGAATGAAACACCTCTCAGTCCTGTGCCATCCTCAAAATCATTGTTATGCTTGTGCCAATTGTTGCAGCCACTGTGTCAATCCATCTCTTCAAGGGTCTTCCCCTTTTTTGATGACCCTCCCCTTTACCAAGCATGATGTCATTCACCAGGGATTAATCCCTCCTGATAACATGTCCAAAGTATGTGAGATATAGTCTCACCATCATTGCTTCTAAGGAGCATTCTGGTTGTACTTCTTCCAAGACAGATTTGTTCATTCTTTTGGCAGTCATGGTATATTCAATATTCTTCGACAACATCACAATTAATCCTTATTATTATTGGTCTTCCTTATTCATTGTCCAGCTTTCGCATGCATGTGAGGTGACTGAAAACACCATGGCTTGGGTCGGGCACACCTTAGTCTTCAAAGAGACATCTTTGCTTTTTAACACGTTAAAGAGGTTGCAGCAGACTTGCCCAATACAATGCATCATTTGATTTCTTGACTGCTGCTTCCATTGGTGTTGATTGTAGATCTAAGTAAAATGAAATCCTTGACAACTCCAGTCTTTTCTCGTTTATCATGATGTCGCTGATTGGTCCAGTTGTGAGGATTTTTGTTTTCTCTATGTTGCGGTATAATCCATACTGAAGACTGTGGTCTTTGATCTTCATCAGTAAGTGCTTCAAGTCCTCTTCACTTTCAGCAAGGAAGGTTGTGTTATTTGCATATCACAGGTTGTTAATGAGTCTTCCTCCAGTACTGATGCCCTGTTCTTCTTCATATAGTCCAGCTTCTCGGATTCTTTGCTCAGCATACAGATCGAATAAGTATGGTGAAAGGATACCATCCTGATGGACACCTTTCCTGACTTTAAACTTCATTGTATACCCTTGTTCTGTTTGAAAAACTGCCTCTTGATCTATGTACAGATTCCTCATTAGCATAATTAAGTCTTCTGGAATTCCCATTCTTTCCAATGTTATCCATAATTTGTTACGACCCACACAGTCGAATGTCTTTGCATAGTTAATAGAACACAGGTAGACATCTTTCTGGTATTATCTGCTTTCAGCCAGGATCCATCTGACATTAGCAATGACAACCCTGGTTACATGTCCTCTTCTGACTCCGGCTTGAATTTCTGGCAGTTCCCTGTCAATGTACTGCTGCAGATGCTTTTGAATGATCTTCAGGAACATTTTACTTGTGTGTGCTATCAATAATAATGTTTGATAATTTCTGCATTCTGTTGGATCACTTTTCTTTAATAGACATAAACATGGATCTCTTTCAGTCAGTTGGTCAAGTAGTTGTCTTCCAAATTTCTTGGCATAGATGAGTGAGCACTTCCAGTGCTGCATCCATTTGTTGAAATATTTCAGTTGGTATTCCATCAATTCCTGTAGCTTTTTTTTTCACAAATGGCTTCAGTGCAGCTTGGACCTCTTCTTTAAATACCATCGGTTCCTGATAATATGCTACTTTCTGAAACAATTGAATGTGGACCGATTCTTTTTGGTATAGTGTGTCTGTGTATTTCTTCCATCTTCTTTTGATGCTTCCTGAGTCATTTAATATTTTTCCCATCGAACCCTTCGCTATTGCAACTCCAGCCTTGAATTTTTTTCTTCAGTTCTTTCAGCTTGAGAAGTGCTGAGCATGTTCTTCCCTTTTGGTTTTCTAACTCCAGGTCTTTACACATGTCATTATAATACTTTACTTTGTCTTCTTGAGCCACCATTTGACATCTTCCGTTCAGCTCTTTTAGTTCATCATTTCTTCCATTTGCTTTAGCCACTGTACTTTCAAGAGAAAGTTTCAGAGTCTCTTCTGATATCCATTTTGGTCTTTTATTTCTTTCCTGTCTTTTTAATGACCTCTTTCTTTCTTCATGTATGATATCCTTGATGTCATTCCACAACTCGTCTGGTCTTCAGTCATTTGTGTTCAATGCCATAAATATATGGCATTTGCAGTGTATCCCAGAAAACCCTGAAATAATTTCAGAAAAGTACACAAAGCCTTCCTCAGTACACTTGTGCAAGTATACAAACTCTCCTTGCCTCTTTTGGAAGTAAAATTTATTATTCGCTTTCTATTTACTGCATAAAATTTTATTCCAGAATTCATGGGATAAGATTTAAGAAATTGATTTGAATATCTTGCAAAACCAAGGAGAGCTATGTTCAAAGCATTATTATTATTAAAATTCTTAAATAAGAAGTTAGCATAGTATTTAAAATCAATATCACTTTTTTCTACCAGCTGCCTGCAGTGTCATATCAAGAAAGTTTATAAGTCACTGTTGGAATTGCTCCAGCTGTGAAGTCTAGTATGAGATTTTTTCCCCCCTTTAAACAATTCAGGAAACTCCCTCTCTACTCCCATGATGTTCAAATGACTCTTTTGGCAATTATTTAGTCATTTTTTTAGAAGAAAATACCGTTTTATCAAAGGGCTAACCCCTGCTGTTTTAACGAACATTACTCCTTTTCACTTAATGCTGTGAGGAGAGATTATTGTAAACAGAAGCTGTTTTCATCTGTATAAAATAATTAATAAACCCATGACTTATTTCTCCACAAACATTTTAAAGCAGAAACACATCTTAGATGTGAAGATGATGGAGCATTATTCCAATCACACATTGCCTCACAGATATTAATGGTATGACTGACACAGCTATGGCTTTAAAACATGAGTCTATTTTTAACTTTTAAATACCTCTCTAAAAGTAAGGCAGGGACTAAAAATGCACACAGCCAGCCAGAGATTCATTCAAATACTGTTTATTAAAACAATTATACAATTTTATAAGTTTGTAAGTATAATTATACATTTTATAAGTTTTTGTGGTTTTTTTTTCAAGTTTTGTAGAAAACTAGTTAGCTTTTCTGTTTTCCCAAAGTATTAATCCTTGTAACATTCAAACTCTCATATTCAAAGACCAACTGAATGCGGAGTAAAACTGTTCATTTTGAATGCCAGACAATTTTATTGTAATGTCTGTTTTATTCATTGATGAAGTACTGCAGGACATGACTAAATTTATGGCCTCATGTCATGACGGCGTAAAGGAGATCTGGTGGCACAGTGGTTAAATGCTGAGCTTCTAACTGAAAGGTCAGCAGTTCAAACTCACCAGCTGCTCAGAGAAAGATGTGGCATAGGCATCTGTAAAGATTTACAGCCTTGGAAACCCTGTGGGGCAGTTCTACTCTGTCCTACAGGGTCACTATGAGTCAAAATCAACTAGATGGCAATGGTTTTCACAGGAGTCAAAATCTTCCTTGATGTCTGTTGTCAGGACCTCATATTCGACCCAGCTCTACAGGAAGACAGAAGGTGTCTCACAAAATGATAATAGTTGTTTATCAACATGAACTGTGGAAGGCTCCTATTGAACCCATTGGAAAGAAAAAAAAATTCTCAAAAAGGGTACTTGTTTGCCAAAGAAAATATCAATTTGCTACAAAATTATCAGAACCCGCTATGATTCACAGGTCAGATCTTGTCTGAGGCCCCTTTATATCAGGCTCACTGAATCTGCTATGCCATAAATCCAGTAGATAGAGTCACCTTACCAGTGACCCTGGACCTTATAGAAAGTCTACTTTTGCTCTGGAGCCCACTCAGAGCTGGTAGCTTTTTGGATCCTTTAAGTAAATGAGTTAAGGACATATACATGGATGTGGAACATATTTCCAATACAATACAAGTATACCCAGCAAGTGCTGTGCCTTCTTTCTTAATGTTAAAACATTGTGTGAGATGTCCTTCACTGTGGAGTGTCTAATCAAGTCTTTGCTAATTTGACATGATTTTAGATGTTAATGGGAAATTAGTCACTCTAGCATGTGTGTTTTGTCAGAGTATCTAGAGTACTTCCTTCTCTTAAAATGTTAAACTTATATTTGCCAGAGGACCAGGCAATCCAACTCCTAGATATGTACCTAAGGGAAATAATAACCTATGCCCACACAAAAACTTGTAAGCAAATGTTCATTGTAGCATTATTTTTAACAGCCAAAAAGTGAAAACAGTTCAAATAACCAATAATGTATGAATTTAAAAATGTGGTATATCTATACAAAGAATATATTATTCAACAATAAAAAGGGATGCTACAACTCAGATGAATTTTTAATTCATTATGCTAAGTAAGGAGCTCTGGTGGCACAGTGTTTAAGAGTTACGGCTGCTAACCAAAAGGTCAGCAGTTCAAATCCACCAAACCCAAACCCTATGAGGCAGTTCTACTCTGTCCTTTAGAGTTGCTATGAGTTGGAATCAACTTGACGGCAACAGGTTTGGGTTTGATTTGTATGCTACATAAAAGAAGCCAAATAGCACATATTGTATCATTCTATTACATGAAATATCCAAAAAGGGCAAATTTATAGAGACAGAAAGTGGATTATTAGTTTTCTTTCTACAATCATTAAGGACACTTAATTGCCTAGAATAGGAGGAAAAAAACAAAAAAAAAACCTTAATTCAGGTGCATCAATTGGAGTCCAGCCAAAGTTGATTAAATAATATTCTGAGAAACCTTTCTGTGTATTAAAAACAGACGAAATTCAATTCAAGAAATTGTTACGGTGAAGGAAGAGATGATAATCTCTCTAGGAGAGTGAGGCAACCCAGGGATTAGCAGAAAGTCAACTTCCAACTCTTAGTTGAAGGAAGTGGTTTACTGGGATCTAGATTTATGGACCAGCACCCCCATCTACCAGTTTGTTGTACTGTGGTGGCTTGTGTTTTGCTATGCTGCTAGAAGCTATGCCACAGGTATTTCACATACCAGCAGGGTCACCCATGGTGGACAGTTTTCAGTAGAGCTTCCAGACTAAGACAAACTAAGAAGAAAGTCCTGATGATCTACTTCCAAAAATCAGTCAATGAAAATCTTATGGATCACGACAGAATATTGTTTAATATAGTACTGGAAGATGAGCCCCTTAGGTTGGAAGTTACTCAAAGTACTTAGAGGCTACAACAATGGACTCAAGCATACAAGTAATTGTGAGAATGGCACAGAATTTTGTTCTGTTGTGCATAGGGTCACCATAAGTTGGAGGCAACTTGATGGCAGCTAATAATAATAGTAGATCCATAAATGATCTACAGCCACTGCCAAAGTGACCAGAGACAGAGACAGAATGAGATAAATTCCCTGGTTTCTCTCTTTCTCCCACATTCCTATTTTACTTCAGTGCCTCCTATTGACTCAAGTTGATGGAAGCTAGTGGACATGAAGCCTATCATTTCCCTTGCTACACACAATAGAGTAAGGAAAAGGTAAGAATAGATTTGAGGACAAATAGACCAAGAATGTCACATTGGTATTTAAGTTATTTCAGTATTTGTGCCCAACTTAACTTTTAAGCATATATTTTTATTAACCTGTGTTAGACACCTGGGTTAGAATGTTTTTCATATTTTTTTTAAACCAATCTCAGGCATTATATCCTCAATGGAATTTTCAGTTACTGCCATTATACTCATTGATTACATTTTCTATAAGCCACTTCAGGAAGCATAATCTCTACTATTCAACTGGAAAATAAGAATCAGTTTCTTACTTTAAAAATTATTTCATATTTAATAATCCCAAGTCAATTATAACCACCCTGAAGGCAAAGATTATGCCATAGATAGAAATATACAGAAAATAACAGAGGTTTAAGAGCTGTTATTTTAAAATGATGTTTGTTTCCCAGAGTGAGTCAAGGCTGAAAATAAAGGGTGACTTTTAACACCTTATTGCAAATTAAAATTCATATTTTCTTTTATGCTTCAAGCCACAAGCGTCATTTTCTACAGCACTAATAGCACAAAGGTAGAAAGCATTGCCCAAAGCTAATCCATTTTATTTACTCCTCGTCACTTCATTCATTCCACAGAGGGAGTAAAAGTTGACCAGATGAGAAAAAAAAATATTCTAAAAAACTTTAATGTAAGGTAGTATGACCTTGATAAGAAGCCGTTAGAAACCATAGCATAGCTCAAACTGCAAGGAGAGGTCATTGAAATAAACTCTTAAGAGCCAATACATTACTAGTGCTGAAAGAGGAAACTGACAATTACATTCACAGAAATACAAGAACTGGTATATTATATTATATTCATAGTTCATCCAGCACAGTATTCACTTAACAGGGTTTCTAACAGGCAAGCCACAGGCCTTAGTGGTTAGGATATTATATTTTCCTTTAGTAGCCATTTGACTCTACCATGTATAAATCTGCCCAAATGCTTCCAGAATCCTTTATATATTCTACCAGTACATAGCTTGTAGTAATGTGTACTATAAGTTTATTATTCATCTACAAAGTAGTATTTCCTCTGCAAAGCAAAACAAACAAATACAGCATCTGAATTGAATCTGTTGTTATGTGCCATCGAGTCAGTTCTGACACATAGCAACCGTATAGGACAGAGTAGAACTGCCCCATAGGGTTTCCGTGGAGCAGCTTCTGGATTTGAACTCCTGACCTTTTGGTTAACAGCTGAGCTCTTAACCACTATGCAACCAGGGCTCTGAATCTGGAGTTGTCAAATTCAAAAGATGCCGGTGTCACTTCTCAGATTACTGGTTCATCTTTTCACTGTTCTCATTTGTCCTTTTTGTAAGAGCTATTTATAAATTAAAATAGCGTTGTTGATGATGTTAACATGATACATTAATCTTTTACTTTCAAGTCTGTTCTTATTCTGTTTTGATAGGCCAGCTGGTAATTTGAATAGCAGGCATCAGTTAAATCATGCAAAACATTAGGCTGAAGATAGCAGTGTCAGTCAAGTTTCTATCTAAACATTTACTGATTATTTATGAATACTTTAAAAGATAAATTTTGACTTACAAGAAGTTTTTCCAGGGTCATATTCAAAACAGTCTTGATTTACATTGCTAGTAATTGGAAAATAAGTGTTAGACTGGGAAACACAGTGAAAAGGAGCAATTGTGAGGGGAAATCAAGCATTTATACGTAGCCAAGCAAAGAGAGGAAAAAAACAGTCAAACCAATTACTCCAGTTGGCTAATTTTTCTTTTTTTAAATGAGTGATCTGGACAGCTGCACTGTTAGCTTTGAGGATACAGTCTGATATATATTAGATTGAACTTTCTCAATTATCCTGACTAGTTCTCACATGCTAGAGTTCATTACAGATGATTGTGGCCTCATACACCTAACTCTGGTTTTATACCCAGTTGTGCATCAGTTTTAGCTTATTGGAATTATGTTTACTGGAGTACTCTATATCCTGTAAATGATATGTTTCCCAAAGTATCAACAAAATGGACTAAAAAGGTATGTATCTATATCTTTGAGGTATGCATCCATACCTTTCAAATGTTATCTGCGTAAGTTATTTTTTAGGAATTGAGATGGCTCAGTTGGCATGAAGGAATAATTTATTAGTTGAATTATTGGAATAAGTGTTAATATTATTTTAGATTTTAAAAATATTCAATCACATGTGATGTGAAGAGTGTTATCTGTAATCACAGACAGAACCAGGGTTGAAATGAAATTCCACACCTTTGAGAACTTTCAAATCTTCTTCTTCAGTTTCAATATTGAAGCTTCTCAGAATTAATCAGACTATATTAGAATATTATTATGTAGAAATCCTTTATCTAGAAAGTTCAAATGTAAATATTGCCTCTTTGCTGAGTACAGGGATTGATTAAGTAAAAGAACTGCAATTTAACAGAGAGGACAGTATTCTTACTCATTTATTCAAATTTGTGTAATTATTACCTAGTTAATTAGCTAGAAACATGACTTGTTTTATTATTCATTAAATGTAAAATTTCTTCTGAGAATAAAGAACTCCAAATGAAAAAATGATCTAAAACCTCTATGAAAACACTGATGTTGTTGTTAGTTGTCATTGAGGTGGCTCCAACTCACAGACTGATGTTGCCCTGTCCTATGCCACCTCCATAATCTTTGATGTGTCTGAGCTCATTGTTGGGCCAAGGTGTCAATCCACCTCACTGAGAGTTCCCTTTGTTTTCACTGATGTCCTTTGTTAGCAACAGGTCTTTCCTAATGACAAATCCAAAGTAAGTGAGTCAAAGCCTTGTCATCCTTACTCATAAGGAGAATTCTGGTATTTCTTCTAAGACTGGTTTGTTAATTCTTCCGTCAGTCCATGGTATATTCGATAATCTTTGCCAGTTCAGATGCATCAATTCTTCTACCATATTTTTTCATTGCTCAGCTTTTGCATGCATATGAGGATATTGAAAAGACCATGGCTTGGGTCAGGCACAGCTACCAATCAAACAACAGTAATTTAGTTTAGAAACAGACTTTGCTTAGACAAAATGGAGAAAATGAAAAAAGACATGTTTTACTACTGATTATTTAAAGGAAGACCATTTTGACTAAAGTAAGCAGAGAGTAACGTATAAGATTTTATGCTTATCTTCATATAAATCACATATCAACTTTTCTTTCACTGTTGAGAGAAACAGTTTACAAGTTGAAATTAAAAGATCATTTAATAATTACTACTATTATTTTCTAAATATATAACAATAGAACTAAATATGGAAAAAGTACATTCAACAATTTAAAGATAACTATACTAACAACATGAGGATATCAACAAATCATTAAGTATTCATTAAACTCTGTGCAAGTAGTTTAACAGAAAGAAAGAACGAAATGATATAACTTCATGTATTTTGACTCCATATAAAAATATCATGGTTATTAATTGTGTTGGCTTTTTTTTAAATCAATTTCAGGAGGTAGCATATGATAAAGAACTGAAGGTATTGAATGAAGAAGTCCAAGCTGCACAGACTGCATTAGTGGAAAACAAGGCCCCAGGAATTGACAGAATATCAACTAAGATGTTTCAACAAATGAGTGCAGACCTGGAGGTGCTCATTCATCTATGCCAAGAAACCTGGAAGACAGCTACTTGGCCAACTGACTTCAAGAGATCCATATTTGTGTCCATTCCAAAGAAAGGTGATCCAACAGAATGTGGAAATTATCAAACAATATCATTAATATCACACACAAGTAAAATATTGCTGAAGATAATTCAAAAACACTTGCAGAAGTACTTCAACAGGGAACTGTCAGAAATTCAAGCTGGATTCAGAAGAGGATGTGGATGAGGAAAATCACTGCTGATATCAGAAGGATCTTGGCTGAAAGCAAAGAATACCAGAAAGATGTTTATGTGGCTTTTATTGACTCTGCAAAGGCATTCAACCTTGTGAATCATAACAAATTATGGATAACATTAGAAAGAATGGGAATTCCAGAAGACTTAATTGTGCTCATGTGGAACCTGTACATAGACCAAGAGGCAGTCATTCATACAAAACAAGGGGATACTGCATGGTTTAAAATCAGGAAAGGTGTGTGTCATGGCTGTATCCTTTCACCATACTTATTCAATTTGTACGCTGAGCAAATAATCTGAGAAGCTGGACTATATGAAGAAGGACACAACATCAGGACTGGTGGAAGACTCATTAATAACCTGTGATATGCAGATGATACAACCTTGCTTGCTGAAATCAAAGAGAACTTGAAGCATTTACTGACAAAGATCAAAGACTACAGCCTTCAGTATGGATTACACCTCAACATAAAGAAAACAAAAAATCCTCACAACTGAATCAATAAGCAACATCATTATAAATGGATAAAATATCAAATTCATCAAGGATTTCATTTTACTGGGGTCCATAATCAATGCTCATGGAAACAGCAGTTAAGAAATCAAAGGACATATTGCATTGGACACAACTGCTGTAATAGACCTCTTTAAAGTGTTAAAAAGCAAAGATGTCACTATGAGGACTAAGGTGCACCTGACCCAAGCCATGGGTCAATTGCTTCAATTGCCTCAAATGCATGCAAAAGTTGGCCTATGAATAAAGAAGACTGAAGAAGAATTATGAATAGGGTTTGGTGAAGAATATAGAATATACAAATGACTTTGTCTTGGAAGAAGCACACCCAGAGTGCTCCTTGGAAGTGAGAATGGAAAGACTTCGTCTAAAATACTTTGGACATGTTATCAGGAGGGACAAGTCCCTGGAGAAAGACATCATGTTTGGTAAGGTAGAGGGTCAGCAAAAAAGAAGAAGACCCTCAAAGAGATGAATTGATATAGTGGCTGCAACAATGGGCTCAAACATAGCAATGATTGTGAGGATGGCACAGAACCAGGTAGTATTTTGTTCTGTTGTACATAGCGTTGCTGAGTCAGACTGATTTGATGGTGCCTAACAACAACAACAACAAAGATCTAAGTCCCAGAATGTTTTATAATAAATCATACTAGTACACAGTGGAAAGAGCTTGTTATTTCATATGAACACAGAAGCTATTGTAGCTTGCTAACAGCAAAAACTGTCAAATTTGAAGTAAGATCCTCAATCCATTTTTAATGATTTACCAAAAGCCAAAAGATAATTATATTTTATAATATACACAATGCCAATCCTCTTCCCTTGGACCCAAATCCTTGCCTGATGTAAAATACTGGTCTGTGATCTATGGACTTAGGTGTGTTACCAAATATTTGGCAAGTCACACACATTATATATTAAAATAGATCTTTTCAGTTTCCTATTATTTAGATGAGAAATTGTGCATATAAAAACTCTCTTTAAAACTTAAATAAGAAAGTTTTTTATATAAACAATTGACACACAATTAATTCCGGAATAAAAGTTAGCAATTAATATTAATAATAATTCTAAATATGTCCCAGATCCATGAATTAAAATTTATCAAAGTATTGTATGCACAACCAGGGGGCAGTTGTAGTTCAGTGGTAGAATACTCATCTTCCTTGTGGGATACCTGTGCTCTTTCCCAGCCAGTGCACCTGAAGTGCAGGCACTACCTGTCAGTGGAAGCTTGTGAGTTACTCTGATGCTGAACAGGTTTCAGAAAATCTTCCAGACTAAAAAGGACTATGAAGAAAGGCCTGGTGATCTACTTCTGAAAATCAGTCAAAACCGTATGGATCATAACAGTTCAATCCACAGTCAACCATGGGGATGACACAGGAGTGAGCAGCATTTTGTTTTGTTGTGCATGAAGCTGCCATTAGTCAGGGGCCAACTTGAAGACAATTAAACAATGAACAACAACACGCACAACCTAAAATGGAAAAAAAAAATGTGTATGGGGCAAAGGAGCCTTTGAAAGAAAACAAAGTGAAAGTGATCCTTCACTTATCAGGGTTATTGAGATATAATTGTCATAGAGTAAAATTCACTCTTTTTAGGAATACTGTTCTATAAAATTTGAAAAAAAAAAATGTATACAATTGAGACCACCACCACAATCAAGAAATAGAATATTTCCATCAATCCAAAATTTTTTCTCATACCCTTTTGTAGTCAACTCCCCCAATTTCTAACCACTGGCAAAAGATGATCTAATTTCTGTTACTACAATTTTTCCTTTAACAGAATATCACATAAATGAAATTTCATACAGTACCTAGCCTTTGAGTCTGGCCTTTTACCCTGGTAACTCATCGATGCTATTTTGTGTGTCAACAATCTATGTCTTTTATTGATAAGTAGTATTTATTACATATGGATGCATATCAGTTGGTTTATCTATTAAGTAATAATCTAAATTTCTGGAGAAGTACTTACATATTGAAAAGAGCATAGTTTTGGAGTTAGTAATCCTGGGTTTTATTCCCACATTTTTCATACTCCTTAAGCAGTTGGCTAACCCCTTTGAACTTCTGTTTCTCATCTATTAAATAATGAAAACACCTTCTTCAAATAGTTATTGTAACGATCAAGAGAGATACTAATTATTAAAAAAAGTATTTTGCAAGTTAAAATACCACGTGAAGGGGCCAAGATTGTGGAATAGTCAGAAGCTTCCTGTTGCCCCTCTTACAGCAAAGAACCCCAAAACAAGTGAAGTGATTTTCTCATCTATTAAATAATGAAAACACCTTCTTCAAATAGTTATTGTAACGATCAAGAGAGATAATAATTATTAAAAAAAGTATTTTTCAAGTTAAAATACCACGTGAAGGGGCCAAGATAGTAGAATAGTCAGAAGCTTCCTGTTGCTCCTCTTACAGCAAAGAACCCCAAAACAAGTGAAGTGATTATATATGACAATCCTGGAGCTCTGATCATCAAAGGCAAAGCTGAGGAGTAGGACTGAGCAGCAGGGGGAAAGAGAGACTGTTCAGAAGCAGCCAAGAAGTACCAGTCATGAGGTAGCCAGCACCCTGTTGGACGTGTTGGCCAGCACACAAGAGCTGAGGGGAGCAGAAGTGCTCAAGAAGTATTTCACCACGTTGGGAGAGGCTGGGCATTGGACTGTCTGCCCAAACCTTGGAGCCAGGTGTGGGGGGGTGAGGGGGAAGGAGCGTTGGACCTGTGAAAGTTAAGTGCAAGTGCCTAACCTACCTCCAAGGGTCAAAACAACCCCTTCTCCTCCACGACTTTCACAGTGAAGAAGCACCTCTTTCTTCTAACCCAGCACGCACACTGCCCCACTCTGACACCAGTCCATGTATTCAACAACTGCCACGACCCCTAATCCTAAACTCAAGACTACCCATGCCCTAACACAGGCTTATAAAGACTATGTTCTACATTCTACCTTGGTGAGTAGTGTCTAGGGTCTTAAACGCCTGTGAGCGGCCATCTAAGATACTCCACTGGTCTCATCCCTTCAGGAGCAAGGGAGAATGAAGAGAACAAGATATAAAGAAAAGATTAGTCCGAAGGACTAATGGTCTACAGCTACCGAGGCCTCCACTGGACTGAGTCCAGTACAGCTAGATGGTACCCGGCTACCACCACTGACTGCTCTGACCAGGATCACAACAGCGGGTTCTGGACAGAGCTGGAAAAGGATGTAGAACATAATTCTAACACACAAAAAGAAGACCAGACTTACTGGCTTAAAGGAGACTGGAGAAACCCCGAGAGTATGGCTCCCAGACACCCTTTTAGCTCAGTGGTGAAGTTATCTCCGAGGTTCACCATTCAGCCTAGGAGTGGACAGCCCCGTGAAACCAAATGAGACTAACGAGGTATAGTAGTCCAGTGACAAGGGCCAGAAAGCAGAAGGGGACAAGGAAGCTGGTGATAGGGAACCCAAGGTTGGGTAAGGATATTGTTGATGTGTTGTGAGATTGTTAAGCATTGTCATAGGGCAACATTTGTAGTAACTGTTAAAGGAGAAACTATTTTGTTCTGTAAGCCTTTATCTTAAGTAAGAATAACAGCACAGTTGGAAGAGCATAGTCAATATCACTGAACTGTGCATGTAGAAATTTTTGAAATGGAGTATCTTTGGCTATGCGTATTTTCACCAAAAAAAAAAAAAAGGTTGAGAAGTTAGAGGGTTGACATGTTGTGGGGTTGTTAACCAATGTCATAAAATAATATGTGTACTACTGTTTCATGAGAAACTATTTGTTCTGTAAGCCTTCACCTGAAGTACAATCAGAAAAAAAAAAAAAAAAAAAAAGACTACCCATGCCCAAACCAGTCTCGCTACTTTAAAAAACTTCCCTGTCCGCTGAGCAGGGAACTCAGGGTAAGCACTGTCCCATTGCCTGGGCACTGGTCTAAGGGGTCCATGGACTTGTAGCATCCTTCACCCTTGCCTAGATTTGTGTGGGCTGATTCAACACTGCAGGCCTTCATTAATGCCAATTTCCCTAAGCCTGAAACTCAGGACTATCCATGTTCAAACCAGTCTTATGGTTTTAAAAAATTGCCATGCCCCCTAAGCCAGGAAATCAGGGCAGTCACTGCCTCTTTGCCTAGACCCCAGCATAAGGCGTCCATGGACATGTAGCACTCTTTACCCATGCTTAGACCTGTGTGGGCCAATTCAACACTACAGGCCCTCATTAGCATAAAAAAAACAGGGCATACACCTGAAGCCTGTTTTTAAGTGCAGCAGCCGGGGGGGAGTTGCAGTTTTGTGATATTTGACACAGCCCTGCCCATTAAGCAGGGTCCTCACTCACCCACATCAGGAGCTTGAGGGCTGGTGGTATCACCCACTCCATCTAGCCATCCACAACAGGGGTCCAAGAATAAGTGGCACCCCCCAGTTCCTACAGCCAACAGCATTGAAAGCTCAAAGTCCAGCTGCAAAACCAACACACCTACATGCTCTAGGGGACACAGACATGCCCTTCACCCATGCACTTGGGGGCAGACATCAGCCCCCTGCCTTGCTCAGCACATAGCCACCTACTACAGCCAGATGCCTGTGCATGATCTGAACACCCCTACACAGCCCTGCCCACCTAACACTATTGGTGAGAATCTGCACCAAGCACTCAGCGACCAATAACCTGGACACCTGAGCCCTATCCACATAGGAAAAGTGAACAGACTCCTGGGCTCACACACCTAGTGGCTTTTCTAACACCTGGTGACAGGAAGTGAGAGCTTGAAAGATGCCTATAACAAAAGTAGCTCATACACCCAGCCAACCTGGGCATATCAAACCAAAACACAACAAAAAGCTAGGACACAGTAAGCAAACATATAATAAATAAATATAGTAAGTTATTGATGGCTCAGAGACAACAGTCAATATGGAGTCACATAAGGAAGAAAGTCAAGATGGCTCCAGCAAACAACCAAAACAAAGAAGTAGGAAACCTTCTACAGGAAGACAAGGTCTTCAAATGACCAGAGTTAGAATTGAAAAGATTAATATACAGGAGGCATGGCCAAGATGACAGTAGTCAGAGACTTCCGGTGGACCCTTTTACAACAAAGATCCAAAAAAACAAGTGACTCGATTATATATGACAACCTGGGAGCCCTGAACATCAAAGACAGAGTTGAGAAACCAGAATGAGTGGTGGGGGAGAGAAAGATGTTTCAGAGGCAGCAAGGAGTTGCCAGACCTCACCCGCGAGAGCCTGAGCCCTTCAGGCCTGAGCAGCTCATGGTGTGCAGTGAGGCAGGCTGGCAGCTGTGCTCATGAGGCATTTTCCACATCGTGAGAGACCCAGCAGCAGAGAGTCTACTCGGCCATCCAGAACCAGTGAGAAGCAGCCCTCGATTAGCGAAAGATCAGTACTTGCGTCTGGCCTACCGCATGGATGAAAAACATGCCCCATAGAGAAAAACCTGTCTCCAAATTACCTCCCCACTCCCTGCTCTGCACCAGGTCTGGACTGGCTTTAGCAATTGCCGAGTTCCCCGGGAGGGAAGTAGGATCCGTCACATGGCCTGAGCCACACAGCTTTGGAAAGTGAACAAGTTAACAAACGGGAAAAAATAATATGCCTGTTCTCTTAAGCCAGGAATTCAAGGAAGGTACAGTTCATTTGCATAGGAAGAGGCATAAGAGATCCATGGATTTTGAGTGCCTTTCCCTCTGCATAGACATGTGTGGGCTCATTTCAACAGCGTAGGCCCTCATTACTGCAATACAACAGGGTATATACCTGAAGTCTAACTTCAACTGTTTCAGCTGTGAAATGGCAGGTTTGTAGCATTTGACACTGCTCTGCCCATTAAGCAGGGTCTTCACCTACTCAGATCAGGGACCTGAGGACTGGTGGCTCCACCCATGCCACCTAACCACCTATAACAGGGGCCCAAGAATAAGTGGTGCACTCCATTCCTTACAGCCAACAGCACAGGGTGCTCATAGTCTGGCTGCAAAACCCACCCATCTATGCGCTCTAGGGAACAGGGACATGCTTTCCTCTTGGACACTTGGAGGTGGCCATTGGCCTCTGTCTTGCTCAGCCTGGATCCTCCTGCTGCTGCTGATACCTGAGACTACACCTATCACTGATTCCTGTCTAGGACTGTAGGTGAGAGCCTGCACCACACACTTGGTGGCCGACTACCTGGACATCTGAGCTGAATTCATACAGGAAGAGTGGGGGACTCCTTGGCTTACATACCTAGTGGAAGGTCTGGCCACCTTCTGGCAGGATATTGGAGCTTCAGGGGTGCTGGTACTGGGCTAGTTAACAAGAACAGACTATTTGGGCATATCAAAAGAAAAAAAATAAATAACCAAGAAGCTAGGACACAGTAAGCAAACATAAAATAAATAAATATAATAACTTAGTGATGGCTCAGAGACAACAGTCAATATCAAATCACATAAAGAGGCAGACCTAGGTGGCTTCAGCAAGCTCCCAAAATAAAGAATCTAGGAATTTTCCAGAGGAGAAAAATTTCTTGGAATTACCAGAGGCAGAATACAAAAGATTAATATACAGAAGTCTTCAAGATATCAGAAAGAAATTAAGCAAAACACAGAACATGTAATAAAGGAAATTGAAAAGATTAGAGAAGAGCATAATGACAAATTTAACAGGCTGCAAGAATCCATAGAGAGACAGCGGTCAGAAATCTAGAAGATTAACAATGAAATTTCAGAATTAGACAACTGAATAGAAAGTCATAGAAGCAGAATTGAGGCAATGGAAGTCAGAATTAGGGAGACTGAAGATTAAGCATTTGACACCAACTTATTTGAGGAAAAATCATATAAAATGATATAAAAAATGAAGAAACCCTAAGAATTACATGAGATCCCGTCAAGAGAAATAACCTACAAGTTATTGGAGTACCAGATCAGGGGGAATAAAGAAAATACAGAGAGAATTGTTGAAGGTTTGTTGACAGAAAACTTCCTGAAATTGTGAAAGATAGGAAGATATCTATCCAAGATGCTCGTCGAACCTCACATAAGGTAGATCCCAAAAGAAAGTCACCAAGACATATTATAATCAAATTTGCCAAAACCAAAGATAAAGAGGATTTTAAGAGCAGGTAGGGATACACAAGAAGTTATCTACACAAAAGAGCCAATAAGACTAAGCTTGGACTACTCAGCAGAAACCATGCAGAAAAGAAGGCAACGGGATGACATAAACAAAAACTTGAAGGAAAAAAAAATTGCCAGCCAAGAATTATATTTCCAGCAAAACAGTCTCTCAAACATGATGGTGAAATTAGGGCATTTCCAGATAAACAGAAGTTTAGGGAATTTGAGAAAACCAAACCAAAATTTCAGGAAATACTAAAGGAAGTCCTCTGGTTACCAAATCAATAACATCAGATAATAGCTTAAGAAGAGAACACAGGACAGAGCAACCAGATATCAACCTAGATAAGGAAGCCACAAAACTAAATCAAAACTGAAACACTGAAAATATGGAAACAGATGTCGATATGTAAAAGATGACAACATTAAAACATAAAAGAGGGAATAAATAATGTCAACATAGTTTTTTCATATGTAGAGGAAGCCAAGGTGATATAAAGAAATAAAAGACTACTATAAACTTAGAAAAATTGGGGTAAATATTAAGATAACCACAAAGGAAACTAACAATCCTACAAGTCAAATTAAAAAACAAGAAAAATGTAAAGACTCAGCAAATACAAAGTCAACAAAAATGAAAAAGATGAAAAGAAAATACATAAAGAAACACAACTCAGCACAGAAATTAACTGGAACAAAGAAACTGTCAACAATACAGAAACAAAGACATCAGAATAACAGCACTAAACTCATACCTATCAATAATTATGCTGAATGAAAATGGACTAAATACACCAATAAAGAGACAGAGAGTAGTAGACTGGATAAAAAAACACGATCAGTCTATATGCTGCTAAAAGAGACACAACTTAGACTTAAAGACACAAACTAAAACTCAAAGGATGGAAAAAATATATCAAGCAAGCAACACTCATAAAAGAGCAGGAGTGGCCATACCAATCTTAGACAAAATACTTTAAAATAAAATCCACCACAAAGGATAAGGAAGGACACTATATAACGATTAAAGGGTCAATATATCAGTAGGACATAAGTATAATAAATACTTACACAATAACAGTTCTCCAGAAAAAATAAAACAAACTCTAACCCCATTGAAAAGAGATAGACAACACCACATTAGTAGTAGGAGACTTAAACACACTACTTTTGGTGAAGGACAGAACATACAGAAAGAAGCTCAACAAAGACACGGAAGATCTAAATGATACAATTAATCAACTTGATCTCATAGACATATACTGAACACTCCAAGCAACAGTAGCCAAGTATACTTTCTCTTCCAAAGCACATGGAACATTCTGCAGACTAGACTGATATTAGGCCACATAGCAAGCCTTAACAAAATCCAAAGCATCGAAATATTACAAAGTATCTTTTCTAACCATAAAGCCATTATGGTAGAAATTAATAACATAGAAAGCAAGTAAGAGAAAATCAAATACATGGAAACTGAACAACACCTTGCTCAAAAACTACTGGGTTACAGATGAAAGTAAGGCTGGAATAAAGAAATTCATAGAATCAAATGAGAAAGAAAAAACATCCTACCAGAACCTTTGGGACACAGCAAAAGCAGTTCTCAGAGGTCAGTTTATAACAGTAAATGCACACATACAAAAAGAAGAAAGGGCCATAATCAAAACATTAACCTTATAACAGGAACTAGTAGAAAGAGAGCAGCAAAAGAAGCACTCAGGAGCCAGAGGAAAGAAAATAAGAAGAATTAGAGCAGAATTAAATGAAATAGAGAATAGAAAAACCATTGAAAGAGTTACCAAGACCAAAAGCTGGTTCATTGAAAAGATCAACCAAATTGATAAACCACTGGCCAAACTGACAAAACAAAAGCAGAAGAGGAAGCAAACAACCCATATAAGAAATGAGATGGGTAATATCAAAACAGACTCAACTGAAATTTAAAAAAATCATAGAAGAATACTATGAAAAATTAAACTCTAACAAATTTGAAAACATAGAGGAAATGAACAAATTTCTAGAAACTCACTATCTAACTAAACTAACAGAGACAGGTAGAACAACTAAATAAACCTATAACAAAAGAAGAGACTGAAAAGGTAATTAAACAACTCCCAACAACAACAAAAAAAGCTCTGGCCTGGACGGCTTCACTGGAGAATTCTACTAAACTTTCAGAGAAGAGTTAAAACCACTACTACTAAAGGTATTTCAGAGCATCGAAAAAGATGGAATACTCCCAAACTCATTCTATGAACCCAGCATAACCCTGACCAAAAAAAAAAAAAACTAGGTAAAGACACCAGAAAAAAGAAAATTACAGACCAATATCCCTCATGAACATTGACTCAAACATCCTCAATACAATTCTAACCAATAGAATTCAGCAACATATCAAAAAAATTCACTACGATCAAGTGGTATTTATAGCAGGTATGCAGGGATTGCTCAACATTAGAAAACCTATCAATGTAATCCATCACATTAATCAATCAATGCAGAAAAGGTATTTGACAAAGTCCAACAATGATTCATGATAAAAACTCTCAACAAAACAGGAATAGAAGGGAAATTCCACAACATAATTAAGGGCATTTACACAAAGCCAACAGCCAACATCATCCTAAATGGACATAGTTTGAAAGCATTCCCCTAGAGAACAGGAACCACACAAGTATGCCCTTTATCACCACTTTTATCCAACATTGTGCTGGAGGTCCTAGCCAGAGAAATTAGGCTAGAAAAAGAAATAAAGAGCATCCAAATTGGTAAAGAAGAAATCAAAGTATCTCTATTTGCAGATGATATGATCTTATACACAGAAAACCCCAAAAAATCCACAAGAAAACTACTGTGACTAATAGAAGATTTCAGCAAAGTATCAGGATACATGGTAAACATACGAAAAATCAGTGGGATTCCTCTACACCAAGAAAGAGAACTTCAAAGAGGAAATCACCAAATCAATACCATTTACAATAGCCCCTAAGAAGATAAAATACTTAGGAATAAATCTAACCAGAGACATAAAAGACCTATACAATGAAAACTACAAGACATTACAGCAAGAAACCAAAAGAGACCTGCATAAGTGGAAAAACATACCTTGCTCATGGATAGGAAGAATTAACATTGTGAAAATGACAATCCTACCCAAAGCGTTCTACAGATACAATGCAATCTTGATCCAAATTCCACCCTCATTTTTTAATGAGATGGAGAAACAAATTACCAACTTCATATGGAAAGGGAAGAGGCCCTGGATAAGTAAAGCATTACTGAAGAAGAACAAAGTGGGAAGTCTCACACAGCCTGATTTTACAACCTGTTATACTGCCACAGTAGTCAAAACAGCCTGGTACTGGCACAATAACAGATACATAGACCAATGGAACAAAATCGAGAATCCAGACATAAATTCATCCAACTATGACAATTGATATTTGACAAAGGCCCAAAGTCTGTTGATTTGTGAAAAGACATTCTCTTTAAAAAATGCACTGTCATATATGGATATCCATCTGCAAAAAACTGAAACAAGAACCATATCTCACACCATGCACAAAAACTAACTCAAAATGGATCAAAGACCTAAATATCAAATGGAAAATGATAAAGATCATGGAAGAAAAAACAGGGACAATGCTAGGAGCCCTAATACGTGGCATAAACTCAATATGAGCCATAAGTAACAATACACAAGCACCAGAAGAGACACTAGATAAATGGGAGCTCCTAAAAATCAAACACTTATGCTCATCAAAAGACTTCACCAAAAGAGTAAAAAGACAATCTAAAAACTGGGAAAAAATTTTGGCTATGACAAATCTGATCAGCGTTTAATCTCTAAAATCTACAAGATACTGCAAAACCTCAACAAGAAAAAGACAAATAACACACTTAAAAAATGGGCAAAGGATATGAACAAGCACTTCACCAAAGAAGACATTCAGGCAGCTAACAGACATGTGAAGAAATGCTCACCATCATTAGCCATTAAAGAAATGCAAATCAAAACTGCACTGAGGTACCGTCTCACCCCAACAAGGCTAGCATTAATAAAAAAAACACAAAATAATAAATGCTGGACAGGTTGTAGAGAGAATGGAACACTTATACACTGTTGGTAGGGATGTAAAATGGTACTAACACTTTAGAAATCGATTTTGCGCTTCCTTAAAAAGCTAGAAATAGAAGTACCATTTGATCTAGCAGTCCTGTTCCTTGGAATATATCCTAGAGAAATAAGAGTTGTCACACTAATAGATATATGCACACCCATGTTCATTGCAGCACTGTTCAGGATAGCAAAAAGATGGAAACAACCTAGATACCCATCAACAGATGAATGGATAAACAAATTACGGTATATTTACACAGTGGAATACTACGGTATATGATAAAAAACAATTATGAAGCTGTGAAACATCTTATAACTTGGAGGAATGTGGAGGTCATTATGATGAGTGAATTTAGTCAGCCACAGAAGTACAAAAATTGTATAAGACCACTATTATAATTACTCAAGAAAAGGTTTAAACACAGAAGAAAACTTCTTTGGTGGTTATAGGGTGGGGAGGGTAAGGGAGGGTTATTCACTAACTAGATAGTAGACAAGAATTATCTTAGGTGGAGGGAAGGACAGCACACAATACTGGGGAAATCAGCACAATTGGACTAAACAAAAGCTAAGAAGTTTCTGAATACAATCAAACCCTTTGAGGGAAAGAGTAGCAGAGGCAGGGGTCTGCAGACCATGGTTTCAGGGGACATGTAGGTGAATTAATGTAACAAGGTTTATTAAGAAAATGTTCTGCATCCTACTTTGGTTAGTGGCGTCTGGGGTCTTAAAATCTAGCAAATGTCCATCTAAGATGCATTAGTTGGTCCCAACCACCTGTAGTAAAGAAGAATGAAGAACACCAAAGACACAAGGAAAGTATTAGTCCAAGAGACGAAAAGGGCCACATAAACCAGAGATAGCATTCATCTTGAGACCAGCAGAACTAGATGGGTGTCCGGCTACCACCAATGACTGCCCTGACAGGGAACACAACAGAGAGTCTCGGATGGAGCAGGAGAAAGACGGGGTGCAGAACTCAAATTCTGGTAAGAAGACCAGACTTAATGGTCTAACAGAGACTGGAGGAACCCCAGAAAGCATGGTCTCTGGATTCTCTATCACCCCAGAACTGAAACAACTCTTCAGTCAGGGATTGGACTGGACTGTGGGACATAAAGTGATACTCATGATGAGTGTGCCTCTTAGCTCAAGTATATACAAGAGATTATATGGGCAGCTTCTGTCCAGAGGTGAGATGGGAAAGCAGAGAGTGTTAGGAGCTGTTTGAATGGACTTGGAAATCAGGGTGGAAAGGAGGAGTGTGCTGTCACAGTATAGGGAGAGAAATTAGGGTCACATAACAATGTATGTATAAATTTTGTGTGAAAAACTAACTTGAAATGTAAACTTTCACTTAAACTACACCTATAAACAAACAAACAAAAGATCAATATAAAGACCTCTTCAAGATATCAGGAATGAGATAATTCAAAACTCAGACTAAGCCAAGGAACACACTGACGAATCAATAGAAGAATTCAGGAAAGCAATACTAGAACAAAACAATGAATTTAACAGGATGCTAAGAACCACAGAGACATCAACTAGACAGCAACCAGACAGCAACTAGAAAGATTCAAAATAAAATTTCAGAATTAGACAAGTCAATAGGAGGTCATAGAAGCACAACTGAGGCAATGGCAGTCAGAATTAGTGAGATTGAAGATAAATACCTTGACATCAATTTATTTCAGGAAAAACCAGATAAAAGAATTTAAATAAATGAAGAAAATCTAAGAATTACGTGGGATACTATTAAGAGGAAAAAACCTAGGAGTGATTGGAGTACCAGAACGGTGAGGAGATGGATAACAGAAAACAGAGAGAGAATTGTTGAAGTTTGCTGACAGAAAACTTCCCAGATACTGTGAAAGCTGAGAAGATACCTATCCAAGAAGCTCATCAAACCCCACACAGGGTAGAATCCAAAAGAAAGTCACCAATCAAACTTGCCAGAACAAACAATAGAGTATTGAGAGCATCCAGGGATAAACGAAAAGTCACCTACAAAGGAGAATCAATAAACAAACTAAAACTCAAAAGATGGAAAAAATATGTCACACAAACAACAATCAAAAAAGAGCAGAAGTGGCAATATTAATCTCTAACAAAATAGACTTTGAAGTAAAATGCACTACAAAGGACAAGGAAGGACACTATATAATGATTAAAAGGTCAATACACCAGGAGAACATAACCATAATAAATATATATGTACCCAGTGACAGGGCTTCAAAATACATAAAACAAATTCTAACATCATTAAAAAGAGACATAGCTCCGCAATAATACTAGGAGACTTCAACACACCACTTTCAAAAAAAGACAGAACATTTAAAAACTCAACAAAGACATGGAAGACTTTTTTTTTTTTTTGCTTTAAGTGGAAGTTTACAGCTCAAGTTAGTTTCTCAAAAATTTATACACATATTGTTATGTGACCCTACTTGCTATCCCTATAATGTGACAGCACACTCCTCCTTTACACCGCAGATTTCCAATGCAATTCATCCAGCTCCTATACCTTTCTGCCTTCTCATCTCATCTCTGGAGAGGAGCTGCCCATTTGGTCTTGAGTATCTGATTGAACTAAGAAGCACACTCTTCACGAGTATCATTTTATCTTTTATAGTCCAGTCTAATCTTTATCTGAAGAGTTGGCTTTGGGAAAAGTTTTAGTTCTGGGTTAACAAAGAGTCCAGGTGCCATGGCTTCTGGGGTTCCCCCTAGTCTCAGTCAGATGATTAAGTCTGACCTTTATACTAGAATTTGAGTTCTGCACCCCACTTTTCTCCTGCTCTGTCAGGGACTCTCATTATGTTCCCTGCAGGGTCTGTCCTTGGTGGTAGCTGGGCACCATTTAGCTCTTCTGGTCTCAGGCTGATGGAGTCTCTGGTTTATGTGGTCCATTTTGTCTCTTGGGTTAATATTTTCCTTGTGTCTTGGTGTTATTCATTTTTCTTTCTCCAAGTGAGTTGGGACAAATTGATGCATTTTAAATGGCTGCTTGACAGCTTTTAAGACCACAGATGCCACTCATCAAAGTGAGATGCAGAACATTTTCTTAATAAAGTTTGTTATGCCAATTGACCTAGATGTACCATGAAACTATGGTCCCCAGACTCCTACCCCTGCTACTTTGTCCCTCACAGAACTCGGTTGTGTTCAGGGAACTTCTTAGCTTTTGGTTTAGTCCAGCTGTGCTGAGTTCCCCTGCACTGTGTGTTGTCCTTCCCTTCTCCTAAGATAATTCTTGTCTACTATCTAGCTAATGAATTCCCGTCTCCCTCCCTCCCCACCCTTGTAACCATCAAAAATGTTTTAATCTGTGTAGAAGCCTTTTTTTGAGTTCTTATGATAGTGGTATCATACAATATTTGTCCTTTTGCAACTAATTTCACTCAGCATAATGCTTTCCAGATTTATCCATATTATGAGATGTTTCACAGATTCATCATTGTTCTTTATCATTGCATAGTATTCCATTGTGTGAATATACCATAATTTGTTTATCCATTCATCTGTTGATGAGCACATAGGTTGTTTCCATGTTTTTGCTATGGTAAACAGTGTTGCAATGAACATGGGTGTTCATATATCTATTCTTGTGACAGTTCTTATTTCTCTAGGAGTGGGATTGATGCATTGTATTGTACTTCTATTTCTAGCTTTTTAAGGATGGGACAAATTGATTTCCAAAGTGGTTGTACAATTTTGCATTCCCACCAGCAGTGTATAAGTGTTCCAGTCTCTCCTCAACCTCTCCAAAATTTATTATTTTGTGTTTTTTGTATTAGTGCCAGCTTTGTTGAGGTGATATGGTATCTAATTGCAGTTTTGATTTGCATTTCTCTAATGGCTAATGATCGTGAGCATTTCCTCATTCATCTGTTAGCCACCTGAATAAGACGTGGAAGGTCTAAATGCCATAATCCATCAACTTGATCTCATAGACATATACAGAACATTTCACTCAACAGCACCCAAGTATAGATTCTTTTCTAATGCACATGGTACATTCTTCACAATAGACCACATTTTTGTCTGGAAAGCAAACCTTAACAGAATCCAAAACATCAAAATATTACAAAGTACATTTTCTAAACATAAAACCATAAGAGTAGAAATCAATAACAGAAAAAGCAAGGAATAAAAATCAAGTACATGGAAACTGAACAATACATTGCTCAAAAACTACTGGGTTATAGTAGAAATCAAAGATGGAATAAAGAAATTCATAGAATCAAATGAGAATGAAAACACATCCTACCAGCCCCTTGGTAACACAGCAAAAACAGTGCTCAGAGGTCAATTTACAGCAATAAATGCACACATCCAAAAAGAAGAAAAGGCCAAAATCAAAACGTTAACCTCACAACTCAAACAAATAGAGAGCAGCAAAAGAAACCCTCAGACACCATAAGAAAGGAATAATAAAGATTAGAGCAGAAATAAATGAAATAGAGAATAGGAAAATAATTGAGTCAACAAGAGCAAAAGTTGGTTCTTTGAAAAGATCAACAAAATTAACAAACCATTGACCAAACTAAGGAAAAGCAGGAGAGGAAGCAAATAACCTGCATAAGAAATGAGATGGGCGATATCACAACAGACCCAACTGAAACTAAAAGGATCGTTAACAGAATACTTTCAAAAAACATACTCCAACAAATTTGAAAACCTAGAGGAATTGGACAAATTTCTAGAAACACACTACCTACCTAAACTAACACAAACAGAGGTAGAACAACTAAATAAAACTATAACAAAAGGAGAGATTGAAGAGGTAATAAAAAAAACTCCCAACCAAAAAAAAAAAAAAAAAAAAGGCCTTGCTCGGAAGGCTTCACTGAAGAATTCTACAAACCTTCAGAGAAGAGGTAACACCAGGACTACTAAAGTTATTTCAGAGTGTAGAAAAGGAAGGAATACTCCCGAACTCATTCTATGAAACCAGCGTAAACCTGCTACCAAGCTAGGTAAAGACATCACAAAGTAAGAAAAATTCAGACTGGTATCCCTCATGAACATAGACACAAAAGTCTTCAACAAAATTCTAGCCAAAAGAATTCAAAAACATATCACAAAAATAATTCATCATGACCAGTGGGATTCATACCAGGTAGTCAGGAGTGTTTCAACATCAGAAAAGCAATGTAATCCATCATATAAATTAAACAAAATATGACAACCACATGATCTTATCAATTGATGCAGAAAAGGCATTAGACAAAGTCCAACACCAATTCATGATAAAAACTCTCAGCAAAATAGGAATAGAAGGAAAATTCCTCAACATAATTAAGGGCATTTATACAAAGCCAACAACCAACATCATTCTAAACAGGGAGAGTCTGAAAGAATTCCCCTTGAGAACAGGAACAAGTTCAGGATGCCCTTTATCACCACTCTTATTCAACATTGTGAGAGAGGTCCTAGCCAGCAATAAGGCAAAAAAAGAAATAAAGGGGATCTAAACCGGTAAGGAAGAAGTAAAACTATCCCTATTCACAGATATCCATCTGCAGAAAAATGAAACAAGACCCATACCTCACTCCACATACAAAACCTAATTCAAAATGGATCAAAGACCTAAATAGAAAATCTAAAACACTAAAGATCATGGAAGAAAAAATAGGAATAACACTAGAAGCCCTAATATGTGGCATAAATAGCGTAGAAACCATAACTAACAATGCACGAACACCAAAAGAGAAATTAGATAACTTGGAGCTCCCAAAAATCAAATGACTTCACCAAAAGAGTAAAAAGAAAACCTACATATTGGGAAAAAGTTTTGGCTACAACATATCCAGTAAGGATCTAATCTCTAAATTCTACAAGATACTGTAACACCTCAACAACAAAAAGACAAATAACACGATTAAAAAATGGGCAAAGGATGTGAACAGGCACTTCACCAAATAAGATATTCAGGCAGCTAACAAACACATGAGGAAATGCTCATGATCATTAGCCATTAGAGAAATGCAAATCAAAACTACAATGAGATACCATCTGACCTCAACAAGGCTGGCACTAATCCAAAAAAACACAAAATAATAAATGTTAGAGAGGTTGTGGAGAGACCGGAACACTTATGCACTGCTGCTGGGAATGTAAAATGGTACATCTGCTTTGAAAAATGATTTGACGTTTCCTTAAAAAACTAGAAATAAAAGTACCATACAATCCAGCAATCCCACTCCTGAGAATATAGCCTAGAGAAATAAGAGCCATCACATGAATAGACATAAGCATGTCCATGTTCCTTGCAGCATTATTCACAATATCAAATACATGGAAACAACCTAGGTACCCATCAACAGACAAATGGGTAAACAAATTCTGGTACATGTACACAATGGAATAATATGCAACAATAAAGAACAATGAAGAATTTGGAAAACATCTCACAACATGAATGAATCTGGAGGGCATTATGTTAAGTGAAATTATTCAGCTGCAAAAGGACAAATATTGTGTTAGGCTACTATTATAAGAAATCAAGAAAAAGTTTAACATAGAAGAAAGCATTCTTTGATGTTTACGAGGGTGGAAGAGAGGGGAAGAGGAATTCACTAACTAGATAGTAGACAAAGATCATCTTTGGTGAAAGGAAGGACAATACACAATACAGGGGAAGTCAGCACAACTGGACCAAATCAAAAAGTAAGAAGTTTCCTGGACATGACCAAACACTTTGAGGGACAGATTATCTGGGACTGCGGCCTTGGGACAATAGTTTTGGGGGACATATAGGTCAATTAGCATAACAAAGTTTTTTAAGAAAATGTTCTGCATCCCACTTTCGTGAGTGGTGTCTGGGGTCTTAAAATCTTGTGAGCGGCCTTCTAAGATGCATCAATTTTTTCCGACCCATTTGGAGCAAAGGAGAATGAAGAATACCAAAGACACAAGGGAAGTATTAGCCCAAGAGACAGAAAGGGCCACATAAACCAGAGACTTCATCAGCCTCAGATCAGAGGAACTAGATGGTGTCTGGCTACCACCAATGACAGTCCTGAGAGGGAACAAAATAGTCCCCGATGGAAGAGGAGAAAAGTGGGGTGCAGAAGTCAAATTCTAGTAAAAAGACCAGACTTAATGGTCTGACTGAGACTGGAGAAACCCCAGAAAGCATGGCCCCTGGACTCTCTGTCAACCCAGAACTAAAAACATTCCCAAAGTCCACTCTTCAGACAAAGGCCAGACAGGACTATAAAACAAAAAATAATAGTCGTGAGGAGTGTGCTTCTTTGTTCAATCAGATACAGGAGACCACATGGGAGACTCCTGTTTGGAGGCAGGATGGGAAGGCAGGATGGAACAGGAACTGGTTGAATGGACACTAGGGAATCAGAGGTGGAAAGGGGCAGTGTGCTGTCTCATTGTGGGGATTGCAACTAATATCACAAAACAATATGTGTATAAATTTTTGTATGAGAAATTAACTTGAGTTGTAAACTTTTACCAAAACACAATGAAAAAATGAATTAAATTAGGCAATAAAAATGAGGCTTTCTCTATTTAAAACAAAAATAAATAAAATACCACGTGAATACTCTTTATCAGTTTGAGGAAGTTCCCCACTATTTCTAGTTTTCTGTGAGTTTATATTATGAATGGGTGCTGAATTTTAGTGAAGGTAAGATTGCTGTTAACTCTTTAAACTCTTGATACAATTCTAAGGTGATTTTAAAATTTTTCTTTATTTTTCAGAAGTTCGAGTATGATATGCCTTGGCATGGATTTCTTTGGAGTTATCCAAAGATGAACTCAGCTTTTATTGTTTAAAGTTTTATGTCTTTTGCCGATTGGAAAGTTTTCAGTCATTGTTTCGTCACAATTTTTAAACCCACCGTCTTTCTCCTTTCCTTATGGCAAACTCAATAACAGGAACGTTAGACAATTTGTTTTAGTCCACATGTCCTTGAGATCATGTTTGATTTTATTCAATTTGTTTTCTATCAGATTAATTTCTATTTTTCTATTTTTCAAACTCCCAATTTACTGATTACTTTTTCTGTCTTCTTCATTCTGTTGCCGAGTACGTCCGTTCAATGTTTTATTCAGTAGTTGTATTTTTTAGTTCCAAAGTGTCCATTAGGTACTTCTTTATATAATCTATTTCTTTTCTAAGATTTTCTACTTTTTACTTGTTTCAAGTACATTTAAAGTTGCTCATTGAAATATTTTTTTGGGTTCAATTTGTTTTGTAGGTGGTTCAATAAAGTTTTCTTAACACTATTTTGTTCGCAGAACACAACAATAAAAAAGCAAAAAAGTTGTGATGCTCTGTCTTAATTTTTTTACTCCATTTGCTTTAGCTTTAGCAATAACCCACACTTCAGTATCATTCAGAATTTCAACCAGACATCACACTCTAGGAAAAATCTTGGATCTATGTCAAATATGTAGAGGCCTGTGAATTTTATTAAATGTATTCTTGATTCTTGCAATCTCATCATGAAATTTAGGTCCCAGACAGTTGAATGGTTAATCTTAAGACTGATTTCTAAGCCTACTATTTCTATCTTTGCTTTCAAATTCTTGCAGCTGAATTATTGGTGCTGCCTTAGTCCTTTGTTAGATGAGTTTTTGAGCATGCCTCTATAATTACATTGACTAAGATCTAAACGTAATTCACTGTGGATTCAATACTGATCATGTATCTGCTTCTTTTGGATCAAAATTTTCCACATTCACTTTCCTACCAATATATTCCTTTGCTAATGTCTATTCATCAAGTATCCATTAGTCATCCATTGTTAGAGTCATGGTCCTTCAACTTCCTGGGTAGCAGTTTTGTTTTCCAGTGACCCCAGAGTCCTTCACTGTTGTCGTGTTGTTGTTTTTGGATGTGTTCAAGTCGGTTCAAACTCATAGCGACCATACAGGACAGAGTAGAACTGCCCCACAGGGTTTCCAAGGATTTGAACTGCTGACTTTTTGGTTAGCAGCCGAGCTCTTAACCACTGCGCCACCAGGGCTCCCCTTCACTATTAAGAGGGTATATATTATTGTCTTGGTTTTGATTTTGCTTTCTGCAATATTAAGTGTAGAAATTTAAAACTATTTGAATAATTTTTATAACAGGAAGAAATCAATGAATAAAAATATAGTTAATACAAATTCTAACAGCTAATTTTTAAAAATATTGTGATTAGTTATTAATTTTCTGTTATTTTTCCACAGATATGCAGAGACAATCCTATGTAAGTCTTTATTTAGATAACGTTAGAATTATATACTGTTAGGCCAAAAGGGGAGTCCCTCGGTGGTGCAAATGGTTAATGCATTTGGCAAATAACCAAAAGGTTGAAGTTTCAAAACCACCCAAAGGCACCTCTGAAGAAAGTCCTGGTGATCTACTGAAAAATCAGCTACATTTTTATTATAACTACACAGACGATGACTATATGCAAATATTACTTCCAGTTACCCTGAAACCTCTTTCATTTAGTGACATCTAAGCTACTTCACAGATTGCCATGTGAGAGCATTCCCTGACAGATGTAATGTTCTCTAATTCCAACATGTACCTCTACTTTTCTATAAAGCACTTCTATTCCCACCCTACTTGTGATTATCATCCTCCAGTCAATTGTAAAAACCATTTAGCTCTTCTATCATTCACTATCTTCCATTGATGGTGGAACTAATTATCACTAACTTTTATTTTAGTTTCCTAAGATTATCCCCACTGTGGTATTGCACTTTTAGTTATTTTTGATATCAGAGATAATATATTGCTAACACTACCATAATTTGTCCATTAATGAGGTATAACAATGATAGTTGAAACAGGTATTATTTTCCTAAAAATATTAGTTTGGGCAACTGGGCTTCTGCTTTATAGGCTTTGGTTTTGCTTTGATGCAAAATTTCCTATGAGGTTTTTTTTTTTTTTTTTTTTGGTCAGCCCACCCAGTAAAACCCAAGCTTCGCTAATGTAATTTTTCATCACTTTTGTGATAGGCACTTATTCGCAGAATTTTTTAGACCACTGTAATGGATGTTTTTGCAAGAAGAGGATTTTTTATATAAAGTATAATTAGTATAGACAGACATGCTTTTTATAGGGAAAATATTTAGCTTAATGTATATGGTAACCAGATAACAGATGTGAATTTAAATTACAGCAGTTATTATCTAAGACATTTTTCAAATAACTACTGTAAGTACTTTTACTAGTGTTCTTCATTGGTTCAACCAAAGTTTCTGGAAAATCTTGAGTGTGTGACTAGAAAAATACAGATATTCATATGTATATATGAATGTATGTGTGTGTCCGTGTAAACACACTTGTTCTTGGTGTTAGGTGCTGACAAGCCTGTTCTGACTCACAGAAACCTGATGTACAACAGAAAGAAACATTGCCTGGTCCTGCGCCATCGTCACAATCTTTGCAGTGCTTGAGCCCATTGTTGCAGCCACTGTGTCTATCCTTCTCTTTGAGGGTCTTCCTCTTTTTCACTGACCCTCTAGTTTACCAAGTATGATGTCCTTCTCCAGCCACTGGTCCCTCTTGATAACATGCCCAAAATACATGAGACAAAGTCTCACCATTCTCCCTTCTAAGGGGCATTCTGGCTGTACTTTTTCCTAGACAGATTTGTTCCTTCTTCTGGCACTCCATTGTATATTCAATATTCTTTGCAAGCACCATAACTCAAAGTCATCAATTCTTCTTCAGTCTTCCTTATTCATTGTCCAGCCTTCACATGCATATGAGGCAATTGAAAATACCATGGCTTGAGTCAAGTGCACCTTAGTCCTCATAATGACATCTTTGCTTTTTAATGCTTTGAAGAGGTCTTTGGCAGCAGTTTTTCCCAATGCAATAAGTGGTTTGATTTCTTAACTGCTGCTTCCATGGGCATTGATGGTGGGTATAAGTAAAACAAAATTCTTGACAATTCAATATTTTCTCCATTTATCATGCTGTTGCTTATTGGTCCAGTTGTGAGGATTTTTGTTTTCTTTATGTTGAGGTGCACACTTAAATAACATAAAAGTAATATTTAATTTTTCCTAAATATGAATTGGACTAAACATATGAATAAGGAACCAAATTATGAATTTAGCCTCTTAACCCTTACATTTGAGCATGATAATGAATTTCTCATTATAGAATTTTTATGAGTTTTATATAATTTTTTTTCCATTACCAGTCTGTCAGTTTGTTGTACTGTGGTCGCTTGCATGTTGCTTTGATACTGGAAGCTTTGCTACTGTATTTCAAATATGAGCAGGGTCACCCTTGGTGGACAGATTTCAACTGAGCTTCCGGACTAAGACAGACTAGGAAGAAGGACCGGTAAATGAACTCCTCAGGTTGGAAGGCACTGAAAATACAACTTGGGAAGAGCTGCCTCCTCAAAGTAGAATCGACCTTAATGACTTGGAGGGGTAAAGCTTTAGAGAATTTCATTTGCTGTATGGCATGACTCAAAATGAGAAGAAACAGCTGCAAACATCCATTAATAATCAGAAAGTGGAATATATACGTTATGAATCGAGGAAAATTGGAAGTCATCAAAAATGAAATGGAACGCAACAGTATTGATATCTTAAGCATTAGTGAGCTGAAATGGATGGGTACTGGACATTTTGAATCAGACAATCATATGGTCTAGTATGCCAGGATGACAAACTGAAGAGGAATGGCATCACATTCATTGTCAAAAAGAAAATTTCATTGTCTATCCTGAAGTAAAATACTGTCAGCGATAGGATATTATCCATACGCCTACAACAAAGACCAGTTAATACGATTATTCTTCAAATTAACACATAAACCACTTAGGCCAAAGATGAAGAAACTGAAGATTTTTACCAACTTCTGCATTCTGAAATTGATCAAGCATGCAATCAAGGTGCATTGATAGTTACTAGCAATTGGGATACAAAAGTTGAAAACAAAGAATAAGGACAGGTAGTTGGAAAAGATGGCCTTGATGTTAGAAACAACACCGAAGATAGCTTGATAGAATTTTGCAATACCAACGACTTCTTCATTGAAAATACCTTTTCTCAACAACATAAATGGGACCTATACACGTGGACCTCACCAGATGAAATGCACAGGAATCAAATCAAGTACATCTGTGGAAAGAGACAATGGAAAAGCTCATTATCATCAATCATAACAAGGCCGAGGGCCATCTGTGGAATACACCATCAATTGCTTATATGCAAGTTCAGT
This sequence comes from Dugong dugon, assembly GCA_030035585.1. Classification (NCBI taxonomy): domain Eukaryota; kingdom Metazoa; phylum Chordata; class Mammalia; order Sirenia; family Dugongidae; genus Dugong; species Dugong dugon. The sequence continues at coordinate 45,788,488 of CM057480.1, read as the reverse complement.
GCAAGTTCAAGAAGAAGTTGAAGAAAATTAGAACAAGTCTACAAGAATGAAAATATGAACCTGAGTATATCCCACCTGAATTTAGAGCCCATATCAAGAATAGATTTGATGCATTGAATACTAATGACTGAAGATCAGTCAGCTTGGGAATGACATCAAGGACATCATACATGAAGAAGGCAAGAGGTCATTAAAAAGACAGGAATAAAAGAAAAGACCAAAATGGATGTTAGAACAGACTCTGAAAGTTGCTCTTGAACGTCAAGTAGCTAAAGCAAAAGGAAGAAATGAAGTAAAAGAGCTGAACAGAAGTTTTCAAAGGGTGGCTCGAGAAGACAAAAAGAAAAGTATTATAATGAAATGTGCAAAAACCTGGAAATAGAAAACCAAAAGGGAAAAACATGCTTAACGTTTCTCAAACTGAAAGAATTGAAGGAGAAATTCAAGCTTCGAGTTGCAATATTGAAGTATTCTTTGGGGAAAATATTAGGAATATCAGGAAGCATCAAAATAAGATGGAAGGAATAGACAGAGCCACTATACCAATAAAGAATTGTTCGATGTTCAACCATTTCAAGAAGTAGCATATGATCAAGAACCGATGATACTGAGGGAAGAAGTCCAAGCTGCACTGAAGGCATTGGGGAAAAAAAGAGGTTCCAGGAATTGACGGAATACCAATTGAGCTGTTTCAACAAATGGATGCAGCACTGGAAGTACTCGCTTGTCTATGCCAAGAAATTTGGGAGAAAGTTACCTGTCCAAAAGACTGGAAGAGATACATATTTGTACCCATTCCAAAGAAAGGAGATCTAAAAGAATGAGAAAATTATTGAACAATATCATTAATATCACATACAAGTAAAATTTTGCTGAAGATCATTCAAAAGAGAACTGTCAGAAATTCAAGCCAGATTCAGAAGAGGACGTGGAATCAGGGATATCATTGCTGATGTCAGATGGATATTGGATAAAAGCAGAGAATATCAGAAAGATACTTGTGTTTTATTGACTATACAAAGTCATTCTACTGTGTGGATAAAAACAAATTACGGATAACATTGTGAAGAATGGGAATTCCAGAACACTTAATTGTGCTCATGAGGAACTTGTACTTAAACCAAGAGGCAGAATAAGGGAATACTGTGTGGTTTAAAGCCAGGAAAGACGTGCATCCTTTCACCATACTTATTCAATCTATATGCTGAGCAAATAATCCAAGAAGAAGTGAAGAAGTACGGGGCATCGTGATTGGAAGAAGACTCACTAGCAACCTGCGATATGCAAACACAACCTTGCTGAAAGTGAAGAGGACTTAAAGCACTTACTGATAGAGATTAATTACAACAGCCTTCCGTATGGATTACATCTCAACATAAAGAAAACAAAAATCCTCACAACTGGACCAATAAGCAACATCACAATAAATGGAGAAAATACTAAATTTGTCAAGGATTTCATTTTGCTTAGATCCACAATCAACGCCTATGGAAGCAGCTGCCAAGAAATCAGAGGATGCATTTCATTGGACAAATCTGCTGCAAGAGATTTCTTTTTAAATTTTTTTTTTATGTACTTTGATGGAGGTTTACAGAACAAATACTTTCTTATTAAACAGTCAGTACACAAACTGTTTTATGACATTGGCTTACAACCCCAAGAGATGTCAACACTCTCCCTTCTCGACCTTGGATTCCCTACTACCAGCTTTTCTGTTTCGTCCTGCCTTCTAGTCCTTGTCCCTGGGCTGTTGTGCCCCCATTAGTCTCGTTTTGTTTTATGGGGCTGTCTAATCTTTGGCTGAACAGTGAACCTCAGGAGTGACTTCATTATTGTGCTAAAAGAGTGTCCGGGGGCCATACTCTCAGGGTTTCTCCAGTCTCTGTCAGGTCAGTAAGTCTGATCTTTTATTGTGAGTTAGAATTTTGTTCTACATTTTTCTCCAGTTCTGTCCAGGACCCTCTGTTGTGATCCCATTCAGAGCAGTCAGTGGTTGTAGCAGGGCACCATCTAGCTGTACTGGACTCAGTCTGGTGGAGGCTGTGGTAGCTGTGGTCCATTAGTCCCTTGGACTAATCTTTTCCTTGTATCCTGTTCTCTTCATTCTCCCTTGCTCCCAAAGGGGTGAGACCAGTGGAGTATCTTAGATGGCTGCTCACAGACTTTTAAGACCCTAGACACTACTCACCAAGGTAGAATGTACAGCATTGTCTTTATGAACTGTGTTATGCCAATTGAGCTAGATGTTTCCCGAGACCATGGTCCCCATAGCCCTCTGCCCAGCAATTCAGTCTCTCAGGGAGTTTGGAAGTGACTACGGAGCTTCCACGACCTTTTCTTGTACAAGTTGTGCTGGCTTCCCCAGTATTGTTTACTGTCGTACCCTTCACCAAAGTTTCCACTTATCTATTGTCTCTTTAGTTCCCCCCACCCCTCCCATTCCTAATAACTAACAAAGATTGTTTCTTTTTGTGTGTAAACTTTTACATGAGTTTTTACAGTACAGGTCTCATACAATATTTATCCTTTTGTGATTGACTTATTTCACTCAGAAATGTCCTCCAGTTTCATCACTGTTATGAGATGCTTCACAGATTCATCATTGTTCTTTGTCTTTGCATAATACCCCATTGCGTGTATGTACCATAGTTTGTTTATCCATTCATCTGTTGATGGGCATCTAGGTTATTTCCATCTTTTTGCTATTGTCAGCATGCTTCAAAGAATATGGGTGTGCATATGTCTATTAGTTTAACGGCTCTTATTTCTCTTGGATATATTCCTAGGAGTGGGATTGCATCTTACAGTGCTTTTTTTTTTTTTTTTTTTTTTTTTTTTTTTGTGGTGCTGACGTTTTCTTTGTTCCTCTGACTCTCCTGTGCTGATTCCTTTTGTTTTGTGGATTTTTTTTTATTTCTTCTGTTTTTGTAGGTTTTGTTTTTACTGAGACTTTATGTTTTTCTTCTTTATTTTGATGTGTAGGTTCATTAACTTTTTTGTGATTACCTTTTAATTTACCCTAATCTTCCTAGATTTGAACCAGTCTATTATTACTTGGTATTGCCTTGCCTTCCTCTCCATTAAAGGGTTCTATACCTACACCGTTTATTCCCTCTTTTATTGTTCTGATGCTGTTGTAATTTACAGAGTAACCTCTCTGGCTTCTTGTTGTAATTCTTTTGGTTTTGCATACTCCTTAAGAGTTTATTTCCTAGGTTGGTATCTGGCTAGTACAATCCTGTATCCTAGATTCAGCCTGTGGTCTGATTTTGTTTGTTCTCACACCAAAGGACTCCCTTTAATAATTCTTGTAAGTTTGCTTTGGTTTTACATAGTCCCTTAATTTCTGTTTATCTGGAAATGACCTAATTTCAACATCATATCAGAATGAGAGTTTTGCAGGATATATTATTCTTTGCTGGCAATTTTTTTCTTTCAAGGTTTTATATATGTCATCCCCTTGTCTTCTTGCCTGCATGGTTTCTGCTGAGTAGTCCAAGCTTAGTCTATTGTTTCTCCTCTGTATGTGACTTTTTGTTTTTCTCAAGCTGCTCTCAGGATTCTTTGTCTTTGGTTTTAGTGAGTGATTATGATCTGCCTTGGTGATTTCCTTTTGGGGTCTATCCTATACGGGTTCCTTGAGCTTCTTGGATGGTCACCTTTTCATCTTTCATGATATGGGGATGTTTTCTGTCAATAATTCTTCAATGATCCTTTCTTTGTCTTCTGTTTTCTCCCCCTGTTCTGAAACTCTGATTACTCATAGATTTTTGCTTTTGATTTTAATCTCACATAAATCTTAGAATTTCTTAATTTTTCTTCATTCTTTTTTCTGATTTTTCCTCAGAGTTCTATCCAAGTGTTTGTCTTCAATTTCACTGATCCTATCTTCCATCATTTCAAACCTGCTCCTCAGCCCTTCAAAGACACTGTCCATTTCCGAAATCTTGTTGTTTATCTTTTAGATTTCTATTTGTTGTTTTTGTATAGTTTCTAGTTGTGAATTTATTTTAGCATTTTGTTCCTCTATTATTTTCTTTAATTCTTCCATTTTTTTCACTGTATTTTCCAGGAATTTGTCTGTCTTTTCCATGAATTTGTCTACTTTTCCTCATTTTTTGTCTGCTTTTTGCTTAAACTCTCAGATAATTCTGAATATTAGAGATTTGAAATCCCTATCAGTTAGTTCTAATGCCTTTTCTTCTACTGGAAGGTCATCTGGTGTTTTATTTGGGACACCTACTGGAACTATCCTGTCCTGTTTTTGTAAATATTTTCATATTGTCTGCTGTCTTTAGGGCATCTGTCTTTATTTTCCTCATTTATTGATTGTAGATTTGTTTGCTTCATCCTGCTTTTTTTGTTTTATTTGGTTATGTCTGAGTAGGCTGGCTATGCATTCTTTGTTGTTTGTTCATCTGTGGGCGCTATACTTTTCACCTCCTTCTCCAAAGGGCAGGGTCAGTGACTCAGGTTTGGTACAGCAGGGCAGGTCCAGCCAAAGGAGGGTTGCTAGGATGTGTTGTTTGTGGCACATATCAGGGCTGACAGTGTGAACTGGGAATAAGTGCAGGGCAGGTTCCAGTAGGTCGTACCTGTGCTGCTTGGGAGTGTGATGTTCAATGCACAGTGCAGGTAGGCAGGAAGGAGGGGGTAGATTGTGATGTGTGGAGCTAAGATGGGAATGGGAAAGAGGATCGAGAGGAGAAAGGAACAAGAGCCAAAAACATACACACAAACAAAAAAGAGTACTAAGGGAGCTTGCTATTGAAGTGGAGAGATAAGAGACTGAGAAATGAGGAAAAAGAAAAATATAAAAAAAGAAAAAGGGTAAATGAAAAAATAATACTTTGAGAAACTGGAAATGAAGGAATACAAAAAGGAAAAAAGAGAGAGAAGAAAACAAATCAAAGATGAAAAAAAAAAAACCCAAAAACAAAAGAAGAAAAAAAAACAGGAAAAAAGAAATGCCCCCAGGGATGTACCTGTGCATCTGTGAAGAGTAAGAGAGTAGCTTCCAAGCTGCTCTGTACTGCCTGTCTAGAAGGGGCCCCCAAGCTGAGAAAAGAAAAAGAAAACAAACAAATCAAAACAGAACAAATCAGAGCAAACAAACAACCAAAAACCCCCAGGGGTCCTAACAGCAAGGCGGCATGGGCTGGGAAGCAGTTTCACAGTCAGTCGGTGTTTCACAGACTTTCAGGAAGAAGCAAAGATGGCGCATAGAGCCAGGTATTTGAGAGAAAGGAGGGGGAGCTAGTGAGAGGTAAGGAAGAAATCTAAAGAAGCAGAAAAAAACAACACCAGCAGCCAACAAAAGAAAAAAACAACACCAGCAGCCAACAAAAGGCACTTAGGGAGCTGGGCAGTGCAGGTGGGTGGAATCCAACAAAAGCCAGGGTGCTTACCGTCCAAGAGACTGTGGCTGCAGGAAGCAGAGGAGGTTAAGTGGGGGTGGAGAAGGGTGGAGGGTGGGAAAACCTATATTTCTGGTTACCGGTTGTTCTGTCTCCTGCTGGAAGCTCGGTGAAGCTGCTTTCTCATAACCCCAGTTCCCTGATCTCTGATAGGAGTCCAAGATGGCAGATCCATGCCTCCTTGTAGTTTTGATCTGCATTTCTCTAATGGCTGATAATCATGAGCATTTCTTCATGTGTCTGTTAGCCACCCAAATATCTTCTTTGGTGAAGTACCTGTTCATATTCTTTGCCCATTTTTTAATTGGGTTATTTGTCTTTTTGTTGTTGAAGTTTTGCAGTATCTCATAGATTTTAGAGATCAGATGCTGATCAGATTTGTTGTAGCCAATAGTTTTTTCCCAGTCTCTAGGTTGTCGTTTTACTCTTTTGGAGAAGTCTTTTGATGAGCATAAGCATTTGATTTTTAGGAGCTCCCATTTATAGTCTTCCTTCTGGTGATGGTGCATTGCTACTTATGGTTTGTATTGTGTTTATGCCATGTATCAGGGCTCCAAGCGTTGTCCCTACTTTTCCTTTCATAATCTTTATCATTTTCAATTCTATATTTAAGTCTTTGATCCATCTTGAGTTAGTTTTTGTGGACGGTGTGTGGTATGGGTCTTGTTTCAGTTTTTTGCAGATGGATATCCAGTTATGCCAGCACCATTTGTTAAAGAGACTGTCTTTTCCCCAATTAATGAACTTTGGGCCTTTGTCAAATATCAGTTGCTCATAGGTGGATGACTTCATGTATGGATTCTTAATTCTGTTCCATTGGTCTATGTATCTGTTGTTGAACAAGTACCAGGCTATTTTGACTACCGTGGCATATAATAGTTTGTAAAATCACATAGTGTGAGGCTTCCCACTTTGTTCTTCTTCTTGAGTAATGCTTTCCTTATTCGGGGCCTCTTCCCTTTCCATATGAAGTTGGTGATTTGTTTCTCCATCTCATTAAAAAATGCTGGTGGAGTTTGGATCAGGATTGCATTGTATCTGTAGATCACTGTCATGGTTTGAATTATGTCCCCCCAAAAATGTGTGTATCAATTTGGCGGGGCCTTGATTTCTGGTATTGTGTGGTTTTCCTATATGTTGTAAATCCTGCCTCTATGATGTTAATGAGTGAGGATGGGTGGCAGTTGTGTTAATAAGGCGGGACTTAGTCTACAAGATTGGACTGTATCCTGAGGCAATGTTTTGAGATATAAAAGACAGAAGTGAGCAGAGAGACAGGGGGACCTCATACCATCAAGAAACCAGTGCTGGGAGCAGAGCACGTTCTTTGGACTGGCGTCCCTGCTTAGAGAAACTCCTAGTCCAGGGGAGCACCGAAGAGAAGAAGGCCGACAGAGAGAAAAAGGCTTCCTCTGGAGCTGACACCCTAAATTTGGACTTTTAGCCTCCTTTGTCTGTGAGGAAATAAATTTCTCTTCATTAAAACCATCCACTTGTGATACTTCTGTTATGGCAGCACTAGATGACTAAGACAATCACTTTGGGTAGAATTGACATTTTCACAATGTTGAGTCTTCCTATCCATGAGCAAGGTATGTTTTTCCACTTATGCAGGTCTCTTTTGGTTTCTGGCAGTAGTGTCTTGTAGTTTTCTCTGTAAAGATCTTTTATATCTCTGGTTAGATTTATTCCCAAGTATTTTATCTTCTTGGGGGCTATTGTAAATGGTATTCATTTGGTGATTTCCTCTTCGAGGGTCTCTTTGTTGGTGTAAAGGAATCCAACTGATTTTTGTATGTTTATCTTGTAACTTGAAACTTTGCTGAAATCTTCTATTAGTTCCAGTAGTTTTCTTGTGTATTCTTTGGGGTTTTCTGTGTATAAGATCGTATCATCTGCAAATAGAGATACTTTTACTTCTTCCTTACCATTTTGGATGCCCTTTATTTCTCTTTCTAGCCTAATTGCTCTGGCTAGGACCTCCAGCACAATGTCAAATAAGATTGGTGATAGATGACATCCTTGTCTGGTTCCCTTTCTCAAGGGGAATGCTTTCAAAATCTCTCCATTTAGGATGATATTGGCTGTTGGCTTTGTATTAATGTCCTTAATTATATTGAGGAATTTCCCTTCTATTTCTATTTTGTTGAGAGTTTTTATCCTAAATGGGTATTGGACTTTGTCAAATGCCTTTTCTACATCAATTGATAAGATCATGTGGTTCTTGTATTTTGTTTTATTTATGTGATGGATTCCACTGATTGTTTTTCTAATGTTGAACCATCCCTGCATACCTGGTATAAATCCCGCTTGATGACAGTGAATTATTTTTTTGATATATTGTTGAATTTTATTGGCTAGAATTTTGTTGAGGATTTTTGCATCAATGTTCATTAGAGATATTGGTCTGTAATTTTCTTTTTTTGTGTTGTTTTTACCTTGGTTTGGTGTCAGGGTTATGCTGGCTTCATAGAATGACTTTGGGAGTATTCCAACTTTTTTGATACTCTGAAATTCCTTTAGTACTAGTGGTGTTAACTCTTCTCTGAAAATTTGGTAGAATTCTCCAGTGAAGCCGTCAGGGCCAAGGCTTTTCTTTTTTTGACAGTTTTTAATTACCTTTTCAATCTATTCTTTTGTTATGAGTTTATTTAGTTGTTCTATCTCTGTTAGTTTAAGAACTGTGTCCCCTCAAAATGTCTGTCAGCTTGACTTAGTCATGATTCCCAGTATTGTATGATTGCTTAATCTTATGTGATTTCCTTATGTATTATAAACCCTAGCTCTATGATGAGGTTATACTAATGAGGTCTACAAGATTGGATAGTGTCTTAATCCAATCTCCTTTGAGATATAAAAAAGAGAAGCGAGCAGAGACACAGGGGAACCTCAAACCAACAAGAAAGGAGTGCTGAGAACACAGTGTGTCCTTTGGACCTGAGGTCCCTACACAGAGAAGCTCCCAGACCAAAGGAAGTTTGATGACATAGACCTTACTCCAGAGTCGATGGAAAAATTGTTCCCCTGGAACCGACACCCTAAGCTTGGACTTGTAGCATACTGGACTGAGAGAAAAAGCTTCTCTTTGCTAAAGCCATCCACCTGTGGTATTTCTGTTAGGGTAGCACTAGATGACTAATACAGGTAATTAGTGAGTTTCTAGAAATTTGCCCATTTACTTTAGGTTTTCAAATTTGTTAGAGCACAATTTTTCATAACATTCTGTTATGATTCTTTTAATTTCAGTTGTGTCTGTTGTGATAGCACCCATTTCATTTCTTATATGGGTTATTTGCTTCTGCTCCTGTTTTTCTGTTGTCAGTTTGGCCAATGGTTTATCATTTTTGTTGATGTTTTCAAAGAACCAACTTTCTTTTTGGTCTTGTTAACTCTTTAAATTGTTTATCTATTCCCTATTTCATGTAATTCTTCTGTAATTCTTATTATTTCCTTTCTTCTGGCCCCTGAGGGCTTCTTTTGCTGCTCTCTTTCTACTCGTTCCAGCTGTAGGGTTAGTGTTTTGATTATGACTCGTTCTTCTTTTTGGATGCGTGCATTTATTGCTATAAACTAACCTCTGAACACTCTTTTACTGTGTCCCAAAGGTTCTGGTAGGATGTGTTTTCATTCTTGTTTAATTCTATGAATTTCTTTATTCCATCCTCAGTTTCTTCTATAACCAAGTAGTTTTTGAGCAAGGTGCTATTCAGTTTCCATTTGTTGTTTGTTTGTTTTTCCTTGCTTTTTCTGTTATTGATTTCTACCTTGATGGCTTTATTGTCAGAAAAGATGCTTTGTAATATTTCAGTGCTTTGGATTTTGTTAAGGCTTGCTTTATGGCTTAATATGCAGTATATTCTGGAGAATGTTCCATGTTCGTTGGAAAAGAAAGTAGACTTGACTGCTGTTGTGTGTGTTTGGTATATGCCTATGAGATCAAGTTGTTTGATTGTGTAATTTAGAACTTCTGTATCTTTATTGAGCTTCTTTCTGGATGTTCTTTCCTTCACTGGAAATGGTGTGTTGAAGTCTCATACTATTATTGTGGAGCTGTCTATTTGTTTTTTCACTACTGTTAGAGTTTGTCTTATATATTTTGGACCCCTGTCACTGGGTTCTTAAGTATTTATTATGGTTATGTCCTTCTGGTGTGTTGACCCTTTAATCATTATATAGTGTCCTACCTTATCCTTTTTGGGGGATTATGCTCTAAACTCTATTTTGTTAGAGATTAATATTGCCACTCCTGCTCATTTTTTATTGTTGTTCACTTGATATATTTTTTTCCATCCTTTGAATTTTAGTTTGTGTCTTTAAGTCTGTCTTAGGTTGGGTTATCTAGAGAAGCAAAGCCAGTAAAGTGTATAAATATATATATAGAGAGATTTATATCGAGGAAATAGCTCCCACATTTGTAGAGGCTAAAACGTCCCAAGTCCACAGATAAGGGTAGAGGCCTCTCCCAGTTCACATAGCTGCAGAAGCTGGTGAACCCAAGGTCGGCAGGTCAGAGAGGGGCTCCCGCTCACAGGCTATGAAGGTCAATGAATTCCAAGATCAGCAGACAAGACCACAAGGTTTCTCCTGATTCACGTAGCGGCAGGGGCTGGCGAACCCAAGGTCAGCAGTTCGGAGAACCGGACTCTTGCTCACAGGCTGATAAGTTTGACCAATTCCAAGATCAACAGGTAAGGTGCTAGCTTAGGCCCCGCAAACCAGAGGCGAGAAAACAAGAGGCAGCTACTGAGCCTGGAACAAGCCAAAAACCTTGGCAAGGTGAGCAGGCAGAAAGTAACTGGTGGAAGGCAGAGAGATGAAATGGAGAGAGCAGTGAGCTGCCACCGGCCCCACCTCTGCCAGTACCACTCAGCAGATTCCATAATGAGGGTGACCACAATATTATGCAACTGCTAAAACACTGAGAATAATGGCCTATCCAAGTTGACATACAACCTTAACCATCACAGTCCAACCCTTGTCAACTTGACACCTGTACACATCTCCTGAAACCATAAATAATCTCTGAATAAAGATGATTACAAAGTCATACTTGTGCCTAACATGAAACAACTAACACAAGTACAATAAAAAATGCACTAACCCTGTTTACATCTTATATTTTATAAGTGAAGAAAAAAATATTAGATGCACACATACAAAACAGAAATACTCATAGCAATTACAGTCCACATTTCTGCAACTGGTCACATGGCCATAACTGGTATTTATAACTACCTTCTTCCACCACCCATTCTGTATTCCCTTTGCCCTCAGCAATTACCTCAGCCGGTCGTGGTTCTTTGCCTGGCGGGGTGACCCAAACCTTCATTCCTGAAGAGTCTGGGTCATTAGTAGTCATGTCAGAATTAGGTTGCTGTAGTTTTCTGTTGACTTCAATCACAGGGCATGGTAGTACTAAGAGACGCCCTAAGGAATCTCCTGCATTCCAGACATACTCTTCTTTACCTCCATTATGTGATATCCATCTGATTTCCTCTTGGTAATCAGGATCAATCACACCAGCCAGTATGGCAACTCCCTTCTTTGCCTGTTGATTAGGAAGCATAAGGAGCCCAAAGTGGCCAGGTGGCATTCTTAACTTCCAGTTCAATGGAATCAGTGATGTGTCTCCAGCATTCCTCCATTTCGAACTAAGACCTCTAGGCCTGCAGAGCATAAAGTCAAGGGGACAGGAAGCAAAAATCTTTCAAGTGAGTCACTAGGGGTAATAGTGAGTGGTGCCACTCCCATTTCCACCCTTTGATTCCTGGACCCATGAATCCTGGCTATGGGAGAAACAGCAGCATATATTGGACGCTGGTTTAAAGCATATACAGCCTCCTGGAGAACACTGCCCCAACCCTGCAAGGTATTCCCACCTACCTGGCACCATAATTGTGTCTTTAGAAGGTCATTCCATTGTTCTATCAAGCCAGCTGCTTCAGGATGATGGAGAACATGGTAAGACCAGTGAATTCCATAAGCATGGGCCCACTGCTGCACTTCATTTGCTGTGAAGTGAGTCCCTTGATCTGAGGCAATGTTGTGTGGGATACCATGACGGTGGATAAGGCATTCTTTAAGTCCACGGATGGTAGTTTGGCAGAAGCATTGCGTGCTGGGAAGGCAAATCCATATCCAGAGTAAGTGTTTATTCCAGTGAGGACAAAACACTGACCTTTCCATGATGGAAGTGGTCCAATGTAATCAACTTGCCACCTGGTTGCTGGCTGATCACTTCGAGGGATGGTGCCATATCAGGGACTCAGTGTTGGTCTCTTCCACTGGCAGATTAGGCACTCAGCAGTGGCTGTAGCCAAGTCAGCCTTGGTGAGTGGAAGTCCATGATTCTGGGCCCATGCATGTCCTCCATCCCTGCCACCATGGCCACTTTATTCATGAGCCCATTGAGTAATTACGGGAGTAGCTGGGGAAAGAGGATGACTTGTTTCCACAGAACGTGTCATCCTATCCACTTGATTGTTAAAATACTCTGCTGTTGAGGTCATCCTTTGGTGAGCATTCACATAAGACACAAATATCTTCACTTCTTTGGCCCATTCAGAGAGGTCTATCCACATACCTGTTCCCTATAAATCCTTGTCTCCAATTTTCTAATCATGTTCTTTCTAAGTCCCTGACCATCCAGCCAAACCATTGACCACAGCCCATGAATCAGTATATAATCGCACTCCTGGCTATTTCTCCTTTCAAGCAAAGGGAACAACCCTGAGCACTGCTCGAAGTTCTGCCCATTGAGAGGGTTTCCCTTCACCACCTTCCTTCAGGGAGGTCCCAGAAAGGGGCTATAGTGCTGCCACAGTCCACTTTTGAGTGGGACCTGCATATCATGCAGAACCATCCGTAAACCAGGCACAAGTTTTCTCTCCCTCAGTCAACTGATCATAAGGAGCTCCCCATGAGGCCATAGGTGCAGACTGGGAGATGGAAGGTAATGTGACAGGAGTGGAGACAATGGGCATTTGGGCCACTTCTTCATGCAACTTACTTGTGCCTTTGGATCCTGCTCAGGCCCAATCTCGACTATACCACTTCCATTTAATGATGGAGTGCTGCTGTGCACGCCCAACATCATGGTTCTGTGGATCAGACAACACCCAGTTCATGACGGGAAGCTCAGGTCTCATGGTGACTTGGTGTCCCATGGTTAAGCATTCAGTCTCTACTAAGGCCTGGTAAGAAGCCAAAAGCTATTTCTCAAAAGGAGATCGTTATCTTCAGAGGATGGCAGGGCTTTGATCCAAAATCCTAAGGGTCTGCGCTGTGATTCACAGATAGGGTCCTGCCACAGACTCCAAACAGCATCTCTATCTGCCACTGATGCTTTAAGCACCATTAGATCAGCTGGATCACATGGTCCAAGTGGCAGAGCCACTTTCACAGCAGACTGAACCTGTTGCAGAGCCTTCTCTTGTTCTGGTCTCCACCCAAAACTAGCAGCTTTTCAAGTCACTTGATAAATAGGCCAGAGTAGCATACCCAAATGAGGAATATATTGCCACCAAAATCCAAAGAGGCCCACTAGGTGTTGTGCCTCCTTTTTAGTTGTGGGAGCAGCAAGATGTAATAACTTATCCTTCACTTTAGAAGGAACGTCTCAACATGCCACACACCACTGGACCCCTAGAAATTTCACTGAAGTGGAAGGTTCCTGAATTTTTGTTGGATTAATCTCCCACCCTCTAGCAAGCAAACATTTTACCAGTAAGTCCAGAGTCATTGACACTTCTTCCTTACTAGATCCAATCAGCATAATGTCATCAATGTAATGGACCAGTGTGACGTCTTGTGGAAGGGAAAGGTGATCAAGTTCCCTGCGGACTAAATTATGACATAGCGCTGGAGAATTGATGTAGCCCTGAGGTAGGCAAGTGAAGGTGTATTGTTGGCCTTGCCAGCTGAAAGCAAACTGCTTCTGGTGGTCCTTTGAAACAGATATGGAGAAAAAGGCATTAGCCAGGTCAATAACTGCATAGCAAGTACCAAATGTATTAATTTGCTCAAGCAATGAAACTACATCTGGAATGGAAGCTGAAGTTGGAGTCACCACTTGGTTAAGTTTTCAATAACCTACTGTCATTCTCCAAGTTCCATCTGTTTTTTGCACAGGCCAAATAGGTGAGTTGAATGGGGATGTGGTGGGAATCACCACCCCTGCATCATTCAAGTCCTTAACGGTGGCAGTAATCTCTGCAATCCCTACAGGAATGCTGTAATGCTTTTGGTTTACTATTTTCCTAGGTAGGGGCAGTTCTAATAGCTTCCACTTGGTTTTCCCTACCAGAATAGCCCTTACTCCATGTGTCAGGGATGCAATATGGCGGTTCTGCCAGTTTCTGAGTATATCTATTCAAATTATGCATTCTGGAACTGGGGAAATCACTACAGGATGGGTTCGGGGACCCACTGGACCTACTGTGAGACATACATGAGCCAAGACTCCATTAATAACCTGACCTCCATATACCCCCACTCTGACTGCTGGGCCACAGTGACGTTTTGGGTCTCCTGGAATTAGTGTCAGTTCATAGCCAGTGTCCAGTAATTTCCAAAAAGTCTGATTATTTCCTTCCTTAATGAACAGTCAACCTCATAAAAGGCCATAGATCCCTTTGGAGAAGGCTGGGATAAAGATTAACAGTAAAAATTTTTGGCAGTGTACTAGAGTCCTTCCTCAAGGGGACCCAGCCTCCCCTTCATTCAAGGGGTTGTGGGTCTTTAAACTTGCTCAAATCTAGGAATTGATTGAGACTGTGATTCTGTATTCTGGTGATTCGAGTTAGACTGCTGTTCACCTGACCTAGAATTCATCTGTTTGTACAGATCAAGTAAATATTTAATAGATTTCCCATCTATTTCGCTCCTAGGGACACCATGACTAAGTGGCCAAAGTCATAAATCTGTAAGAGTCAGACTATTTTGATTACTGCCTTGACTGTGCTGTCCATTACTGTAGCCACGCCCACTTTGTCTTTGTAGATTGAGTGCAGCCACTTGGCCCCTACTACCACGAGGTCCAATCAGCCCGATTATAGTTAGATGTCTTAATTCAGTTAGGGCAGTTCCCACTGTCAAATCTGATTTACATAAAATAGCAATCACAGCTTTCTTCAAGGATGCTGAAGCTCCCTTCATAAATTTGTTCCTCACAGTTGAGGTAAAAATTGTGTTCTCCGGGCATTCCATGTGTGGGTCTGTGGGTTTAACCTGATAAATGCACTCTAGCATGTCAATTTCCCTAAGCCTATGGATACCTTCTATAGTATACCAAGGCAGGTCTGGCACTTCAACTTGATTCAGTGTAGGCCACCTCGTAATCCATGCTTCAGCAACCCAACCAAACAATTAGATCCTTTCCTAACTTCCCGAGCTGAAATATTGAAAGAAGAATCTGTGCTTAGTGGACCCACATCAATAAACTCAGATTGATCCATCTTTATGTTCCTTGCACCATTATCCCACACCCTTAATAGCCATTCCCACACATATTCCCCAGGTTTTTGTTTGTACATATTAGAAAACTCAATTAGTTCTTTTGGAGTATAGCTTATCTCCTCCTGGGTCACACTCTGTACTTCACCTTTTGGGGCTCACTTGGACTTAAGTCTAGTTATAGGTCTAGAAGCTAGAATCGGTAGTGTGGAATTGTTTTGAGAACATTCAGCATTGTCTCTTAAAGCATCTGCCTCAGGCGATTCCCCAGGCAATGACTCAGGCAAGGGCTCTTTAGAGGAAGCTGGGCTAGGGCTAATCTCATTAGATAGGAGTGGAGGGGCTAATGGTTTTCCTGGGCAGGGTGGTGTAACAGACAAACATGAAGTAAGCTCTTCAGGTGGGAGTGGTTCTGTTGGCAGGAGTGATTCATCAGAATTTAGGGGCTCAGTGTCTCCAGCTCCCTGATTACCTGCCCATATGTCCCCATCCCAAGTTTCAGGATCCCAATTCTTCCCAATCAACGCTCTTACTTTAATTTCAGATCCCTCTCAAGGCTGGCAGTTGAGCTGGTGTTGTAATTCATCCACTCTTACAATAAGAGTCTGGGTTTGGCTTTCAGCAATTTCAGCTCTGTTACTACAAGAATAAGGTTTTCCTTCAAAGCACAAGTGGAAGTCTTGAGGTCATTTATGTGGCACTTGAGCTTTGATTCTGAAGCCCTGAGCACATCTCTTTCACCAGTTTGTCTAGTGAAAGTAGGACTAACCAACCAGTTTCCCTATACGTCTCATTCTGACAAAGCTGTAGAAAGATATCACACATGTGTTCACCCAGAGGCTTGCCTTTAACCAATACCTGGTCTACTGGTGGTGATAGTTTGCATATTTGTATTGCCACCTCACTCCATGGGATAGCAGTGCCCTCTTTACTGATGGAAGCAGAGTCATCAGCATCTTTAAGACTAACCAGACTTGAGAACCAATTTAGAAAACTCATCCTGACGATTTTGTTTCTCTAGAACCACTCTAGGTACCAAATGTCTTAGGCTGGGTTCTCTAGAGAAGCAAAACCAGTAAAGTGTATAAATATATAGAGAGATAGATTTATATCAAGGAAATAGCTCAGGCAGTTGTAGAGGCTAAAACATCCCAAGTCCACAGATCAGGGTAGAGGCCTCTCCCAGTTCACATAGTTGCAGAAGCTGGTGAACCCAAGGTTGGCAAGTCGGAGAGGGGCTCCCGCTCACTGGCTGTGAAGGTCAATGAATTCCAAGATCAGCAGACAAGACCGCAAGGTTTCTCCTGATTCACGTAGCTGCAGGGGCTGGCGAACGCAAGGTCAGCAGGTCGGGGAACCGGACTCTTGCTCGCAGGCTGAGAAGTTTGACCAGTTCCAAGATCAACAGGTAAGGTGTTAGCTCAGGTCCCACAAACCGGAGGTGAGACAACATGAGGCAGCTGCTGAGTCTGGAACAAGCCAAAAACCTTGGCAAGGCGAGCAGGCAGAAAGTAACCGGCAGAAGGCAGAGAGATGAAACTGAGAGGGTGGTGAGTTACCACAGGCCCCACCTCCGCCAGTACCACTCAGCAGATTCCATCATGGGGGTGATCAGAATATTATACAACTGCTAAAACACTGAGAATAATGGCCTAGCCAAGTTGACATACAATCTTAACCATCACAAAGTCTAAGGTGTGTTTCTTGTAGGCACCATATAGACAAATCATGGTTTTTTTTAATCCATTCTGCCACTCTTTGTCTCTTTATTGATACATTTAGTCCATATATATTCAGTGTAATTATTGATAAATATAGTTTAGGGCTGTCATTTTGACGTATTTTATTGTGTGTGTGTTGACAGTTTCTTTGTTCCACTTAATTTTCTGTGATGAGTCGTTTTTCTTTATGTATTTTTTTCATTGTTGTTGATTTTTCATTTGCTGAGTGTTTATATTTTTCTTGTTTTTTTAAAAATTTTGATGTGTACAAATGTTAGTTTCCTTTGTGGTTACCTTAATATTTACCCCTATTTTTCTAAGTTTAAATCAATCTTTTATTTCTTTATATAGCCTCATCTTCTCCTTGTGAAAGACCTATTACCAGATTATTTCATCCCTCTTTTTTGTTTTAATGTTGTCCTCCTTTATGTATTAAAGCCTATTTCCCTATTTTCAGTGTCTTAGCTTTGATTTATTTTTGTGACTTCCCTATCTGGGTTGATATCTGGTTGCTCTGTCATGCATTCTAGTTTTGGATTGTTGTCTGATATTATTGATTTTCTAACTGGAGGAATCCCTTTAGTATTATAATTTTGGTTTGGTTTTTACAAATTTCCTAAACTTCTGTTTGTCTGGAAATGCCCTAATTTCACCATCATATTTGAGAGACATTTTTGCTGGATATATAATTCTTGGCTGGCAGTTTTTTTGTTTTTCCCCTTCAAGGCTTTATATATGTCATCCCATTGCATTCTTGCCTGCATGGTTTCTACTGAGTGGTCTGATCTTATTCTTATTGACTCTCCTTTGTAGATGACTCTTCTTTTGTCCCTACCCGCTCTTAAAATTCTCTCTTTATCATTGGTTTTGGTAAGTTTGATTATAATATGTTTTGGTGACTTTCTTTTGGGATCTACCTTGTGTGGTGTTCGATGAGCTTCTTGAATAGATATCTTCTCATCTTTCACAATATCAGGAAAGTTTTCTGCCAAGGAATCTTCAACAATTCTCTCTGTATTTTCTGTTATCCCCGCCTCTTATGGTAGTCCAATCACTCATAGATTATTCCTCTTGATAGAATCACACATAATTCTCAGGGTGTCTTCATTTTTTTAAATTATTTTATTTAGCTGATTTTTCCTCAAATAAGTTGGTGTCAAGTGATTTATCTTCAGTCTCACTAATTCTGACTTCCATTTTCTCAATTCTGCTCCTATTACTTTTATTGAGTTGTCCAATTCTGAATTTTTTTTGTTAATCTTTTGGATTTATGTTTACTGTGTATGTATTCTTGCAGTCTGTTAAATTTGTCATTATGCCCTTGTATAATCTTCTTAAGTTCCTCTATTGCTTTGTCTCTGCGTTCCTTGGTTTGTTCTGAATTTTGCCTGATATCCTTCCTGATATCTTGAAGAAATCTGGGTATTAATCTTTGGAATTCTCCTTCCAGTAATTCCAAGAAATTCTCTTCCTCTTCATGATCTCTTGATTCTTTGTTTTGATCACTTACTGAAGCCATCTTTGTGTGCCTCTTTATGTGATTTTACGTTGACTGTTGTCTCCTAGTGATCAGTAAGTTATTATATTTATTTATTTTATGTTTGCTTACTGTGTCCTACCTTCTTGTTTTACTTTCTTTTGATATGCCCAAATAGGCTGGTTGTATGAGCTAGTTTGATTACTGGCACCTTTGAAGCTCTCACATTCTGTCACCAGGTGGTTAGATCTGTTACTAGATATGAGAGCCCATGAGTCTATTTACATTTCTTGTGTTGATTCAGCTCAGGTGTCCATGTCATTGGTCTTCAACTGTGTGGTGCAGACTCTCACCTACAGTCCTAGATGGGCAGGGGTGATTGGAAGGCACATGTACCTGGGTGCAGTAGGGGGTCATGCACTGAACAAGGCAGGGTTGACAGCTGCCCCTGAGTGTCTGGGTGGAAGACATGTCCCTGTTCCCTATAGCATATAGTTGGGTGGATTTTGCAGCTGGACTATGGGCACCCAATGCTATTGGCTGTAAGGACGGGGAGGCACCACTTATTCTTGGACCTCTGCTGTGTGTGGCTGGGTGGCATGGGTGGAGCCACCAGTCCTCAGGCTCCTGATGTGGATAGGTGAGGATCCTCTTTGATGGGCAGGGCAGTGTCAAACATCATGAATCTGCCACTCCACTTATAGCTAATACAGTTGAAAATAGGCTTCATTTTTTTATACTTGTACTGTGCTAATGAGGGCCTACACTGTTGAAATGGGCCCACACAAGTCTATGCAGGTGTGAAAGGCATTCAAAGTCTATGGACCCCTTATGCCTGTGTCTAGGCAAAGAGGCTGTGCCTGTCCTGAGTTTCTGTCTTACAGGATCTGACAGATTATTTTTTCCTGTTGATTAATTTATGCCCTCTCCCAAGCCAGGAGAATGGCTCAGAGCACGTGACAGATCCTACTTCTGGCCCAGGGGGCACAGTAATCACTGGCTGTCCCAGACCTGGAACAGAGCATGGAGGAGGCAGGTAAATGGGAGAGAGGTACTTCCCAAAGGGCGTTTTTTTTAATCCACATGATAGATTAAATGCACGTACTTATCTTTCAAAGACTGAGTGCCACTTCTCACTGGTTCTGGAGGTTTAAGCAAAATCTCTGCCTCTCAGTCTCTCCCGATGTTGAAAACCTGTCCTGAGAACCACTGCTTGCCTCACCTTGTGCCAGCCAATCCAGCCTGCAGGGTGCCAATGCCAGTGCCAGCCAGGCCATGTCTGGCAACTCCTCACAGCTTCTGAACCGTCTCTCCTTTCCCCATCACTCAGTCCAATTCCTCAAATTTGTCTTTGGTGTTCAGGTCTCCTAGATTGTCATATATGATCAATTCTTTTTTTTTTTTTTTGGGGGGGGGGTCTTTGTTGTAAGAGGGACCACAGGAAACTTCTGACTACTCTGCCATCTTGGCGTTACCTTGAAGATTATGAATTTTATCTTGAAGTTTTTATAGAGGTATGGGATTGATTATATCTTTATTTTACAACTCCAGTTTGTCAGGAATGACTAGAAGGTGATTTAGATTGTGGTCAGGAAGAAAAGATAAAGATCAGTTGAAATTTTGGAAAAGTCAAATATATATATATATATATATATATAGCAATGTATTGTATAAGTTTTATTCAAGTAACCTTAGAAATTACAGTGAGGAAAAAATGCAAAGCTAAAATAAGTCTGTTGCTCATGTTGAGGCCTTGTTTTGTCAATACAAACAAGAAAAGGATCAACTTTATGTTTTTGCTTATATAGAAACAGAATATGAAGTGGCAATGTGTTTTGAAAATAAAGCTTAAATATTTATAGCCTTTTGGTATCCTACAACAAAATAAAATACAGTATTTGATCATGTCATAGTTAATATTTTTTGTTTGGCTTTATTGTTTTTTATCCAGCAATTGGGGAATATATATATTTTTTTACCCACCTACAAATTGTTACTTGGTAATTGTATACTAAGATCTGATGCAACTTATTATTATCAGGCCCATTTCTATATCATAAACTTTGCTGTTCCAGGGACATGGTTTAAGACTTTATGGCAACTATCAAATTAGTACCCACATATGCTGATGGTTTCTCTTTTCTCTTGGTCACTTTGATAAAGGGCATCAGCTGCATTATATCAACTTAATCATATGAAAACGATATCTGTGTTTTAAAAAAGATCATATAACAACTGACATGATAGATATCCAGTTAATTCATTCATTGTGATTAATTTTTTTTATTCATTCAATCAATATTATTCATTTTCCAATATCAAATGTAGTTATCTGTTTTATAAAAAACAATTTACACATGCTTTGGAATTGAACTGGGAGAGACTTGAGCAGTTGGAAAAAAATGTAATGCTTAAAACAATATTATAAAAGTGAGAGCAGTGACATAACCATGATGTCTTCAGCACTGTAGTTAGACTGGCTGTAGTAAGCTTCTAGCTTCTGTAATTAGCAACTTATTTTGCTCAGCCCTCCTACAGAGAGATAAACTCCAGATTTTTAAGGCATTTTAAGTGTGATAAATTCAGTCACAAGTGTAGTAAAAAAATTTTTTAATTCCTTTTTATTAAACATTCTTCTGCCATTTAAGTGGAATTAGTCAGATATTTCTTAGGCTTGAAAATTTCAGGAATAAAGTTCAGTTACCATTTAGTTCAACAAGTCTTAGAACAAATAAACATTTGCTATTCATATTTATTTCCTTCTAATACTTCCATACTACAGATTCTATTACAATACTAATAGACTCACTATCTTAGTTCTGTGTAAAGGAATGCACTTTTAGAAATCAGGAGGATGATAAGAAATGTTCAGTATACAGAAGTAAGTTCTCCCTTTCAGAATTATAAGCAATTGGGCTATTCTATTATCAGTCACCATTGCTTACAGGTTTGTAAGCTGCAATAATAAATACATACTCCGAATTTCCTTTCACTGATAAGGCCATAAAACACAACTGTTAGTATGCATCTTAGTTATCCAGTGCTGCTATAACAGAAATACCACAAGTGGATGGCTTTAACAAACAGAAATTTATTCTCACAGTTTAGTTGGCTAGAGGCCCGCATTGAAGGTGCCAGCTCCTGGGGAAGATTTTCTCTCACTGTTGGCTCTGGAGGAAGGTACTTATCATCAATCTTTCCCTGGTCTAGGGGCTTCTCAGTGTAGTGACTCCAGCTTCAAAGGATAAGCTCTGCTGCTGGATCTTCTTGCTTAGTGGTAATGAGGTCCCTCTCCTCTCTGCTCATTTCTATTATATCTCAAAAGATATTGACTCAAGATACAACCTAATTCTGTAGATTAAGTCCTGCCTTATTTACATAGCTGCCTGCAATCCTGCCTCATTAACATCTTGGATGTTAGGATTTACAACACATAAGATAATCATATCATATCACAAAATGGTGGACAACCATGCAATACTGGGAATCATGGCCTAGCCAGGTTGATACACATTTTTGGAGGACAGAATTCAATCCACAACATTCTACCTTTTGCTCCCCCAAAATTCATGTCCTTGCCATGTATAAAACACATTCACCCCATCCTGAAAGTCTTAAATCAACTCCAAGTGCATATTCCATCTTCTGAAAAATTCCTCTTCATCTGTAAAATCTAGAATTAAAGATAACTGCTTCCAAAGTGCAATAGTGGGACAGGCACAAGGTAGCAGCTTCCATTACAAATAGGAGAAACTGGAGGGTAAGAAGAGATAACAGCCATTAAGCAAGTCCAAAGCCTAGCAGAACAATTTACATTAGCTCTCAAGGTTTAAAAATAATCCTCTGTTCTCTGAGACCATCTGGGCAAAGGCCCTGACTTCCAGATTCTGAGTGTTGGTCACACTTTCCTGATTCTAGGTGGAGGCCCCTCCACCCTGGGCTTCAGCTCTGCCTTCCAGAACTACTAGAACAGCATCTCTGCTCCCTTGGCTTTGTGTAGCACCATTCTCCTAGTCAATTCTAAGTGGCTACCTTACCACCTCAGCTCTGGCATGCCCAGTTCTTCTGTCCCTTGGGCATGGCAGCCCTGCCCCCTCAGCTTTGGGAAGTGGATCTGGCCTCATCCTGCTGGCACTAGTGAAAGACAGCCCCATACTTGGTGAAGATCTGACTCTTTGAAAACTGAGAGGTCATAACCCTACCTTTGAGACCTAGTAGGTCGTGGTCTTACCCATTGAGACCCAGGCAGTTGTGCTTCCCGGGCTCCTTTTCCCTTCAGCTTCTGCATACTGTTCCTTGGCCTCGAGGTCCCTGTGTCCTCTTGGGCCAGCCTGCCCTATGCCCTGCTCAGGCAAGTGTTACAAAGCTCTTTAGCTCTACCAATAAGTACCCGGAGGCACCCCATTCTCCCAGTAAACCTGGACAGGAAGGCACTCAGTCCTCTCGCTGTGTAAGTTGGCAAGCCTAGCTCTGTCCAAAAGTGCCAGGTTCTCACTGTCTGCACTGTCTCCAGTGTTACTGCTCTCCTCACTTCCTTCTAAGTCCTCACCAGAATCGTCTTTGATGTTAATAATTCCACCAACAGTCTTTTCAAGGCAGTCTAGGCTTTTACTATTAGCACTTCAAAACTCTTCCAGCTTCTAACCATTTCTCAGTTTTGAAACTGTTTCCATATTGTAGGTATCTGTTAGAGCAGCATCCCAATCCCAGTACCAAATTTTGTCTTAGTTATCTAGTGCTGCCATAACAGGAAAACCATAAATGGATGACTTTAACTAACAGATACTTATTCTCTCACAGTTCAGGGAGCCAGAAGTTCGACTTCAGGGAACCAGCCCCTGGGGAAGGCTTTCTCTATGTCAGCTCTGGGGGAAGGTCCTTGTCATCAAAGTTTGCCTCATCTGGGAGCTTCTCAGTGCAGCAACTCTGTCCAAAGGATGTGCTCTGCTCCTGGCTCTTTTAACTTGGTTGTAATGAGGTCTCTTCTCTCTGCTTGCTTTTTTTTTTTAATATCTCAAAAGAGATTGCCTCAATATACAAATCCTGTAGATTGAGTCCTATCTCATAACATAACTGTCTCTAATCCTGCCTCAATAACATCATAGAGGTTAGTATTTACTACACATAGGAGAATTACATGAGATCACAAAATGGTAGATAACCACACAGTACTGGGAATCATAGCTTAGGCAATTTGATACACATTTTTAGGGGACACAATTCAGTCTATAACAATATGTGTTCTCTTGTTAAGTGTCTATTCAAGTTTTTGCCTATTGTTTAATTAGGTTATTTTTATCTTACTGAATTTTGAAATATGTTTTTATATTCCAGATATATGACTTTTTTTAAAAAAAAATTAGTACACCTATTGTTTTATGACATTGGTTAACAACCCCACGACATGTCAACCCTCACCCTTCTTG
Organism: Dugong dugon; assembly: GCA_030035585.1. NCBI lineage: Eukaryota > Metazoa > Chordata > Mammalia > Sirenia > Dugongidae > Dugong > Dugong dugon. The sequence goes on along the minus strand of CM057480.1, from coordinate 45,764,994 downwards.
ACATTTAGTTCCCTATTACCAGCTTTCCTGTCCCCTCCTGCCGTCTAGTCCTTGTCCCCGGGCTGGTGTACCCCTTTAGTCTTGTTTCAATTTATGGTCCTGTCTAGTCTTTGTCTGAAGGGTGAACCTCAGGAATGACTTCATTACTGAGCTAAAAGTGTGTCCGGGGGCTGTATTCTCAGGACTTCTCTAGTCTCTGTCAGGCCAGTAAGTCTGGTCTTTTTTTGTCAGTTAGAATTTTGTAATACATTTTTCTGCAGTTCTGTCCAGGACCCTCTGTTGTGATCCCTGTCAGAGCAGTCAGTGGTGGTAGCCAGGCACCATCTAGTTGTATTGGACTCAGTCTAGTGGAGGCCATGGTAGATGTGGTCCATTATTCCTTTAGACTAATGTTTCCCTTGTATCTTTAGTTTTCTTCATTCTCCCTTGCTCCCAAAGAAGTGAGACCACTGGAGTATCTTAGATGGCCACTCACAGGTTTTTAAGACCCCAGACCCTATTCACCAAAGTAGAATGTAGAACATTTTCTTTATATACTATGTTATGCCAATTGAGCTAGATGTTCCCAGAGACTACGGTCCCCACAGCCCTCAGCCCAGCAATTCAGTCCCTCAGGGAGTTTGGATGTGTCTATGGAGCTTCTATGACCTTGCCTTGTACAATCTGTATTGGCTTCCCCAGTATTGTGTACTGTCTTACCCTTCACCAACGTCACCATTTATCTATTGTCTGTTTAGTGTTTTTCCATTCCCACTGCTCTCCTCCTTCGTAACTATCAAAGATTTTTTTCTTTTTATGTGTAAAACTTTTTCATGAGTTTTTTTTACAGTAGTGGCCTCATACAATGTTTGTTCTTTTGTGATTGACTTATTTCACTCAGCTTAATGCCCTCCAGACTCATCCATGAGATGAGATTCTTTGCAGGTTCATCATCATTCTTTATTGTTGCATAGTACTCCACTGTATGTATGTACTATAGTTTGTTTATCCATTCGTCTGTTTATGGGCATTTAGGTTGTTTCCATCTTTTCGCTATTGTGAACAATGCTGCAATGAACATGGTTGTGCATATGTCTATTCGTGAGATAGCTCTTATTTCTCTAGGATATATTCCTAAGAGTGGGATTGCAGGATCATATGGTATTTCTATTTCTAGCTTTTTAAGGAAGTGTCATATGGCTTTCCAAAATGGTTCTATTGTTTTGCATTCCCATCAGCAGTGCGTAAGAATTCCAGTCTCCCCATAGCCTCTCCAATATTTATTTTCTGTTTTTTTTTTTTCAATTAATGCCAGTAATTCCAGGGTGAGAGGGTATCTCATTGTGGTTTTGATCCGCATTTCTTTAATGGCTAGTGATCATGAGCATTTTCTCATGTATCTGTTGGCTGCTTGAATGTCTTCTTTGGTGAAGTGTCTGTTCATTTCCTTTGCACATTTTTTAATTGGATTCTTTGTCTTTTTGTTATAGAGGTGTTGGATTTTCCTATAGATTTTAAAGATTAAAACTTTGTCTGATTTGTAATAGCCAATTTTTTTCCCCCAGTCCGTAGGTTTTCTTTTTACACTTTTGGTGAAGTCTTTTGATGAGCATAAGTGTTTCATTTTTAGAAGATCTCAGTTATCTAGCTTATCTTCTGGAGTTTGTGCAGTGTTGGTTATGGCTTGTATCCTGTTAATGTCAAGTATTAGGGCCTGTAGCATTGATCCTATTTTTTCTTCTACGATCTCTATAGTTTTTTTTTTTTATATATATTTTATTGTACTTCAGGTGAAAGCTTACAGAGCAAATAGTTTCTCATGAAATAGTAGTACACATGTTGTTTTTTGACATTGGTTAACAACCCCACAAAGTATTCAGCCTCTAAATTCTCAACCTTTTTTTTTGATGAAAATTACAGATGGCCAAAGATACACCGTTTCAAAAATTTCTACATTCACAGTTCAGTGACATTGACTACGCTCTTCCAACTGTGCTGTTATTCTCACTTAAGATGAAGGCTTACAGAACAAAATAGTTTCTCATTTAACAGTTACTACACGTGTTTCCCTATGACAATGGTTAACAATCTCACAACACATCAAGAATATCCTTACTCCACCTTGTGTTCCCTATCACCAGGGGACTTCCTTGTCCCCTTCTGTCTTCTGAACCTTGTCACTGGGCTACTGTACCTCTTTAGTCTCATTTGTTTTTTTTGTTTTGTTTTGTTTTGTTTTTCTTATTTTAACACCATTTCAAAACTTTTACTTACACATTTAAGTGATATTGACTATGCTCTTCCAATTGTGCTGCCATTCTCGCCCAAGATGAAGGCTTACAGGACAAAACAGCCTCCCATTTAATAGTTACTACAAATGTTGCCCTATAGCAGTGGTCAACAATCTCACAATACATCGACAGTGTCCTTATTCAATTTGTGTTCCTTATCATCAGTTTCCTACTCTCCCTCTGCCTTCTGGCCCTTGTCACCGGACTCCTGTACATCGTTAGTCCCATTTAGTTTTACTGGGGTGTCCATTCCCAGGCTTAACATCGAACCTTGAAGGTAACTTCACCTCTGAGCTGAAAGGGTGTCTAGGGGCCACACTCTCGAAGTTTCTCTAGTATTCTTTAGGCCAGTATATCTGGTCTTTTTTTTTTTTTTTTTTTTTGGGAGTTAAAATTATGCTCTACATCCTACTCCAGCTCTGCCCAGAACCCTCTGTTGTGATCCTGGTCAGAGGAGTCATTGGTGGTAGCCGGGCACCATCCAGCTGTACTGGGCTCAGTCCCGTGGAGGCCTTGGTAGCTGTGGACCATTAGTCCTTCGGACTAATCTTTTCCTTGTATCCTGTTCTCTTCGTTCTCCCTTGTTCCCGAAGGGATGAGATCAGTGGAGTATCTCAGATGGCCGCTCATAGGCTTTTAAGACCCCAGACACTACTCACCAAGGTAGAATGTAGAGCATTATCTTTATAAGTAGTGTCATGCCAATTGAGCTAGATGTTCCCCGAGATCATGGTCCCCAGAGCCCTCCGTCCAACAACTCAGTCCCTCGGGGGGTTTGGATGTGTCTATAGGGCCTCCATGACCTTTCCTTGTGCAGGTTGTGTTAGTTTCCGCCGTACTATGTACTATCTCACCTCTCACCCAAGTTACCACTTACCTATTACCTATTTAGTATTCCCCCCCCCCATCCCTGGTAACCAAGAAGGATTGTTACATTTTGCATGTGAATTTTTTCATGGGTTTTTACAATAGAGGTCTCATACAATATTTGTCCTTTTGTGATTGACTTATTTCACTCAGCATGATGTCCTCCAGTTTCATCCATGTTATGAGATGGTTCACCGATTCATTGTTCTTTCTCGTTGCATAGTACTCCATTGTGTGTATGTACCATAGTTTGTGTATCCATTCGTCTGTTGATGGACATCGAGGTTGTTTCCATCGTTTTGCTATTGTGAATAATGCTGCCGTGAACATAGGTGTGCATATGTCTATTCGAGTGATGAGTCTTATTTCTCTAGGATATATTCCTAGGAGGGGGATTGCTGGATCAAATGGTACGTCTATTTCTAGCTTTCTGAGGAAACGCCATATCATTTTCCAAAATGGCTGTATCGTTTTGCATTCCCACCAGCAGTGTATAAGAGTTCCTGTCTCCCCGCAGCCCCTCCAACATTTGTTATTTCCAGTGTTTTTGATTCGTGCCAGTAATGCCGGGGTGAGATGGTATCTCATTGTGGTTTTAATTTGCATTTCTCTAACGGCTAGTGATCGCGAGCATTTCCTCATGTGTCTGTTGGCCATCTGAATGTCTTCCTTGGTGAAGTGTCTGTTCATTTCCTTTGCCCATTTTTTGATAGGATTGGTTGTCTTTTTGTTGTAGAGGTGTTGGATTTTCTTGTAGATTATGGAGATTAGACCTTTGTCTGACTTGTACTGTCCAAAAATTTTTTCCCAGTCTGTAGGTTCTCTTTTAACTCTTTTGGTGAAATCTTTTGAAGAGCATAGATGTTTGATTTTTAGAAGATCCCAATTATCTAGTTTATCTGTTGGGTTTTTTGTGTTGATGTTTATGGTTTGTATCCTGTTAATGCCATGTATTAAGGTCTGAAGTGTTGGTCCTATTTTTTCTTCTATGAATTTTATAGTTTGCGGCTTTATATTCAGGTCTTTGATCCATTTTGAAGTAGTTTTTGTATATGGTGTGAGGTATGGGTCCTGTTTCATTTTTCTACAAATGGATATCCAGTTTTGCCAGCACCATTTGTTAAAAAGACTGTCTTTTCCCCATTTGATGTATTTTGGGCCCTTGTCAAAAATCAGGTGACCGTAGGTGGATGGATTTACATCTGAGTTCTCAATTCTGTTCCATTGGTCAATGTCTCTGTTGTTGTACCAGTACCAGGCTGTTTTGAGTACTGTAGCTGTATAGTAGGTTCTCAAGTCAGGTAGTGTGAGTCCTCCAACTTTATTCTTCTTCTTCAGTAGTGCTTTAGTTATTCGGGGTTTCTTCCCTTTCCATATAAAGTTAATAACTTGTTTTTCCATCTCTTTGAAGAATGTTGTTGGTATTTGTATCGGAATTGCATTGTATTTGTAGATTGCTTTAGGTAGAATTGCCATTTTCACAATGTTGAGTCTGCCTATCCATGAGCATGGTATGTTTTTCCATTTATGTAGATCCCTTTGGGTTTCATGCAGCAGTGTTTTGTAGTTTTCTTTGTATAGGTCTTTTATATTCCTGGTCAGATTTATTCCTAAGTATTTTATCTTTTTAGGGGCTATTGAAAATGGTATTGATTTCCTGATCTCCTTTTCATCGTTCTCTTTACCGGTGTATAGGAATCCAACTGATTTTTGAATGTTTATCTTGTATCCTGCTACTCTGCTGAATCTTTCTATTAGTTCCAGTAAATTTCTCATGGAGTCTTTAGGGTTTTCTATGTATAGTATCATATCATCTGCAAACAGGGAGAGTTTAACTTCTTCATTACCAATTTGGATGCCCTTTATTTCTTTCTCTTGCCTTACTGCTCTAGCAAGAACTTCCAGCACAATGTTAAATAGGAGTGGTGATAAAGGGCATCCTTGTCTTGTTCCTGTTTTCAGGGGGAATGTTTTCAGCCTTTCTCCATTAAGAATGATGTTGGCTGTTGGTTTTGCATAGATGCCCTTTATTATGTTGAGAAATTTCCCTTCTATACCTATTTTATTGAGAGCTTTTATCAGGAATGGGCGTTGGACTTTGTCAAATGCCTTTTCTGCATCAATTGAGATAATCATGTGATTTTTTTCTTTCCTTTTATTTATGTGGTGGATTACGTTGATGGATTTTCTAATGTTAAACCATCCTTGCATACCTGGTATGAATCCTACTTGGTCGTGGTGTATTATTTTTTTGATATGATACTGAATTCTATTGGCTAGAATTTTGTTCAGAATTTTTGCATCTATATTCATGAGAGATATTGGTCTGTAATTTTCTTTTTTTGTGATGTCTTTGCCTGGTTTTGGTATCAGCGTTATGCTGGCTTCATAGAATGAATTTGGAAGTGTTGCTTCCTCTTCTATGCTCTGAAATAACTTGAGTAGAACTGGTACGAGCTCTTCTGTAAATGTTTTGTAGAATTCTCCAGTGAAGCCATCTGGGCCAGGGCTTTTTTTGGTTGGGAGTTTTTTTATTACCTTTTCAATCTCTTCTCTTGTTATGGGTCTGTTCAGATTTTCAATATCACTTTGTTGTAGTTTGGGTAGGCCGTATGTTTCTAGAAATTTATCCATTTCCTCTAGGTTTTCAAATTTGTTGAATATAGTTTTTCATAATATTCTGTTATAATCCTTTTTATTTCAGTTGGGTCTGTTGTAATGTCCCCCATTTCATTTCTTATTTGGGTTATTTGTGCCCTCTGCTGTTTTTCTTTTGTCAGTCTGGCCAGTGGTTTGTCAATTTTGTTGATTCTTTCAAAGAACCAACTTTTGGTTTTGTTGATTCTTTCTATTGTTTTTCTGTTCTCTATTTCATTGATGTCTGCTCTGATCTTTACTATTTCCTTTCTTCCGGTGGTTGTAGGCTTTTTTTGTTGTTCTCTTTCTATTTGTTTGAGTTCTGTAGTTAATGTTTTGATTTTGTCCCTTTCTTCTTTTTTGATATGTGCATCTATTGCTATAAATTGTCCTCTGAGGACTGCCTTTGCTGTGTCCCAAAGGTTTTGGTATGATTTGTTTTCATTTTCATTAGATTCTAGGAATTTTTTATTTCCATCTCTGATTTCTTCTATTACCCATTGATGTGTAAGCAGATTATTATTCAGTTTCCATGTGTTTGATTTTTTTTCCTTGCTCTTTCTAGTGTTAATTTCTACCTTGATGGCATTGTGGTCAGAGAAGATACTGTGAATTATCTCAGCATTTTGGATCTTGTTGAGGATTGCTCTGTGGCCTAAGATGTGGTCTATTCTGGAGAACGTTCCATGTGCATTGGAAAAGAATGTGTACTTTGCAGCGGTTGGATGGATTGTTCTATATATATCTAGGAGGTCCAGTTGGCTGATTGTGTCCTTTAGGTCTTCTGTATCTTTGCTGAGTTTCTTTTTAGTTGTTCTGTCCTTTACTGAGAGTGGTGTGTTGAAGTCTTCTAGTATTATTGTGGAACTGTCAATTTCTCTTTTCAGTGCCGTTAGAGTTTTTTTTTTTATGTATTTTGGAGCCCTGTCATTGGGTGCATAGATATTTATTATGATTATGTCTTCATGATGGATCATCCCCTCAATCATTATATAGTGTCCTTCTTTGTCTTTTATGGTAGATTTTGTTTTAAAGTCTATTTTATCTGAGATTAGAATTGCCACTCCTGCTCTTTTTTGATAGTTGTTAGCTTGATATATTTTTTTCCAACCTTTGATTTTTAATAAATTCACATCTTTGTTTCTAAGATGTGTCTCTTGTAGACAGCAAATTGATGGATCCTGTTTTCTTATCCATTCTGCCACTGTCCGTCACTTTATGGGTGCATTGAGTCCATTTATGTTCAGTGTAATTATTGATAGATGTGAGTTTGTTGCTGTCATTTTGTAGTGCTTTTTTTTGTGATGCTGAAGTTTTCTTTGTTCTTCTTACTCTCTTGTGCTGAGTTCCTTTTGTTTGTGGATTTTGTGTTCATTTCTTTTGTTTTTGTAGGTTTTGTTTTTGTTGAGACTTTATGTTTTTCGTCTTTATTTTTATGAGTTGGTTTGTTAACTTTTTTTGTAGTTACCATGAATTTTACCCTTATCTTTATAATTTTGAAGCAGTCTACTGTTACTTGGTATCGCCTTGCCTTCTTCTCCTTTAGAAGGTTCTATACCTATGCCGTTTGTTCCCTCTTTCATTGTTTTGATGTTGTTGTCATCCTTTGATTGATTTCTCTGATTCCCTGTTGTATATCTTTTGTTTTTGGAAAGTCGTCTGTAGTTCAGTTCCTAGAATGGTATCTGGTTCATGTTAACCTGCGTCCTAGGTCCTAGGTCCTGCCTGAGGGCTTAAGCTGTTTGTCCTCAGATCGAAGAACTCCCTTTAATAATTCTTGTAAGTTTGGTTTGACTTTTGCATATTCCTTTAGTTTCTGTTTATCTGGAAATGACCTAATTTCACCATCAAAGTTGAACGAGAGTTTTGCAGGATATATTATTCTTGGCTGACAATTTTTTTCTTTCAAGATTTTATATATGTCATCCCATTGCCTTCTTGCCTGCATGGTTTCTGCTGAATAATCTGAGCTTAGTCTTATTGTTTCTCCTCTGTATGTGACTTCTTGTTTTTCACGAGCTGCTCTCAGGATTCTTTGTTTGTCTTTAGTTTTAGCGAGTGTGAATATGATATGTCTTGGTGATTTTCTTTTGGGGTCTCTTCTATATGGGGTTCGTTGAGCTTCTTGGATGACCAGCTTTTCATCTTTCATGATATTGGGAAAGTTTTCTGTCAGCAGTTCCTCAATGATCCTCTCTGTGTTTTCTGTTTTCTCCCCCTGTTCTGGTATGCCAATCACTCGTAAGTTTTTGCTTTTAATTGTGTCCCACATAACTCTCAGGGTCTCTTCATTTTTCTTTGTTCTTTTTTCTGAGTTTTCCTGAAACAGAGTTGTATCCAATTGTTTGTCTTCAGTTCCACTGATCCTGTCTTCCATGGTTTCAAATCTACTTCTCAGCCCTTCCATGACACCGTCCATTTCTGAAATCTTGTTGTTTATCTTTTGGATTTCTAATTGTTGTTTTTGTATAATTTCTAGTTGTGAATTTATTTTGACATTTTATTCCTGCATTAGTTTCCTGAATTATTCCAATTTTTTGTCTGCATTTTCCTTGAATTTCTCTATTTTTTCCTCATGTTTGTCAGCTTTTTGCCTCAGTTCTTGGAAAATTCCGAGTATTAGAGATTTGAGTTCCGTATCAGGTACTTCTAGTGCATTTTCTTCCACAGGAGAGTTATCTGGTGTTTTAATTTGGACGCCTATTGGAGCCATCTTGTCTTGTTTTTGTAAATGTTTTGATGTTGTTTGCTGTTTTCGGGGCATTCAGTAGATATTTCTCTCGTTTATTGATTGTAGATTTTGTTTTTTTTTCGTTCTTGTTGTACAGCTGGGCAGATCTAGTTGAGGAGGAGCCACTGGGATGGGTTGCTTGTGGCACTCACCGCAGCCACCAGGACAGTCGGTAGTCAGTGCTGGGCAGGTTCCAATAGGGCGTGCCTGCACCGCTTGGTGATGTGATGTCTAGTGCACGGTGCAGGTAGGTAGGGTGCAGTGGGAAGATGGTTATGTGTGAAGCTAAGCTGGATATGGGGGAGAGGAGAGAGGAGGAGGAGCAAAAAGCGTACAAACATAAAAGAATGCTAGGGGAGCTTGTCGTTGGAATGTACAGATGAGAGACTATGGGATGGAGGAAACCGGAAGGGGGAAGAGAAAGAAAAGGAAAGAATGACCAAATAAAAATCAGAAAAGTTAAAGAACTGCAAAGTTCCCAGGGATCCCACCGATGCAGCTATGAGGTCTGGGGGAGTCGGTCTCAATTTTCACAGCTCAGCCTGGCCAGAAGGTACAGAGGCATACATCGCCTGGTATTCAGGGATCAGAAAGAGAAGGAAGAGATAGAGAGACAAGAAATTAAGCAATGAAGAAAGACAAAAGAGAAAAAGAGGTAAAAGATGACAAAACTAATCAAAAAAGGAAGAAAAATAAAATTGAGAAAAAAAAAAAAAGGGCAATACCAGCAGTCAGTGACTACAAATGGGACCCAGAGAGCCCCCACTCAGGGGCGCGAATTCCACGAAGCCGGTAGTCTCGAGGTTAAGTGACCGTGGCCATGGGAAGCAGAGGGGCCAACGAACAAAGGCCCCAGGATCCCACCCGCGCGGGAGCCCAGACCTGGAAACAGCCACACGTCCGAACGCAGCCCTACAGCCCCGCAGGAGAGAGCAGAGACGGCACTTGGAACCAGGCACCCAGGCAAAAGGAGGGGGAGGCGGCAGAAAAAGGCTCGCTAGCGGCCAGCAAACGGCTCCCAGAAAGCCCCCAGCCCGGGCGCACGGAATCCAAGCACCGGCGCCCCCCAGCTCAGGGACTCCGGCCACAGAAAGCAGAGGGGCGAACGAACAAAGGCCCCGGGATCCCACCCGCGCGGGAGCCCAGACCTAGAAACAGCCACACGCCCGCACGCAGCCCTACAGCCCCGCAGGAGAGAGCAGAGGCGGCACTCGGAACCAGGCACCCAGGCAAAAGGAGGGGGAGGCGGCAGAGAAAGCTTCGCTAGCTGCCAGCAAACGGCTTCCAGAAAGCCACCAGCCCAGGCGCGCGGAATCCAAGCACCAGCACCCCCCAGCCCAGGGACCCTGGCCACGGAAAGCAGGGGATCCCCAGCTGAGGCGGAGAGGGGTGGGTGGTGGGAGAGCGCGCACCGCAGTTTACCGGTCGTTCTGTCTCCGACCAGATGCTCTGCAAGGCTGCTCTCCCATTTGCTGGTCTCCGATAGGAATCCAAGATGGTGGATCCGCGCTGCGTTAGCTGGTAAGGAATCTCTGCCTGAGTCTCTCCTCGCTCTCCGTTCTCTTTTAGTATTCTCACTCCGTTTGGTGTTTGGCTGAGTTCTTTATCTCTTCATTTGGTGTTCTAGGGTTTCAGGATTGTTGATTCTCTGTTAGGCTTAGTTTTTCGGATCTTTGCTATGGAAGGACGGCGTGGTGTTTCTGCCTAGAGCGCCATCTTGCCCCTCCTCTCTGATCTCTATAGTTTTTTATTTTATATTTGAGTTTATGATCCATTTTGAATTAGTTTTTGTGTATGGTGTGAGATATGGGCCCTGTTTCATTTTTTGGTGGATGAATATCAAGTTTTTCCAGCACCATATGATAATAGACTGTCTTTTCCCCATTTAATGAACTTTGGGTCCTTGTCAAAGATCAGGCAACTGTAGGTGGATAGATTTACATGCGGGTTCTCAGTTCTGCTCCACTGGTCAATGTAGCTGTTGTTGTACTGGTACCAAGCTGTTGTGACTACCGTCGGTGTATAGTAGGTTCTGAGGTCAGGTAGTGTGAGTCCTTCTACTTTATTCTTCTTCAGTAGTGCTTTACTTATCTGGGGTCTCTTCCCTTGTCATATAAAGTTGATGATTAGTTTTTCCACCTCTCTAAAGAATGTTGTTGGTATTTGGATTGGGATTGCATTGTGTTTGTAGACTGGTTTGGGTAGAATTGTCTTTTTGACAATGTTGATTCTACCTATCTATGAACGTTGTATTTTTGCATTTATATAGGTCTCTTTTGGTTTCTTGCAGTAGGGCTTTGTAGTTTTCTTTTTATAGGTCTTTTACATCCCTGGTTGGATTTATTCATATGTTTTTGTTTTTTTTTTTCCCCCTGGAGCCATTATAAATGGTATTTTTTTCCTGATTTCCTTTTTGGATATATGACATTTTTTGATACAAAAATTATAAATATTTTCTCCCAGTCTATCCTTTGTCTTTCTTTCTTTATTTTTTTTTTAAGCAGTTTTAGGATTAAAGGAAAAATTGCAAAATGTAGAGAGAATTCACATATATCCCCTCCTCCTGCACATGTTTCTGCTATAATTAACATCTTGCATTCCTGTGGAATATTTGTTACAATTGATAAACCACTATTGATATATTATTATTAACTTAATTCCGTAGTTTACATCCACCACTCATCTATCAGTTTGTTGTACTGTGGTGACTTGTGTGTTGCTGTGATGTTGGAAGCTATGCCAATGATATTTCAAACACCAGCAGGGTCACCCATGGTGGGCAGTTTTCAGCAGAACTTCCAGACCAATTCAGACTAGGAAGAAGAACCTGGAGGTCTACTTCTGAAAAAAATTGGCCAGTAAAACCCTTGTGAATAGTAGCAGAACATTGTTTGACATGGTGCCATAAGATGGGTCCCTCAGGTTGGAAGGCAATTGAAATACTACTGAGGAAGTGCTGCCTCCCTAAAGTAGAGTTGACCTTAATAACGTGGATGGAGTCAACCTTTTGAGACCTTCATTTGCTGAGGTGGCACGACTCAAAATGAGAATGAATATCTGGAAACATCCCTTAATAACTGGAACGTGAAATGTACTAAATATGAATCTTGGAAAATTGGACGTTGTAAAAAATGAACTAGAAGGCATAAAGATCTCTATCCTAGGCATTAATGAACTGAAAAAAAGATATGAGGTTTCAATAAAATCTTTGGCCATTTTCAATCTGACAATCATATGGTCTAACATTCCAGGAATGACAAAATGAAGACGAATATCATCTCATTCATCATCAAAAAGAATATTTCAAGATCTATTCTGAAGTAGAAAGCTGTCAGTGATAGGATAATATCCATACGCCTACAAGGAAGACCAGTGAACTCGACTATTATTCAAATTTATGCACCAAACACTAAGGCTAAGGATGAATAAATTGAAGAGTTTTACCCACATCTGCAGTTTAAAACTGATCAAACATGCAGTCAAGATGCATGGATAATTACTGGTGATTGCAATGTGAAAGCTAGAAACAAAGAAGAAGGATCAGTAGTTGGAAAATATGGCCTTGGTGATAGAAATGAAGCTGGAGATCACATTGTAGAATTTTGCAAGACAAACGACTTCTTCATTGCAAATATCTTTTTTCAACAACATAAAAGGCTACTATACTTCTGGACTTCACCAGATGGAATGCACAGGTATCAAAATCTACATCTGTGGAAAGAGACGATAGGAAAGCTCAGTATCATCAGTCAGAACAAGACCAGAGGCAGACTGCAGAACAGATCATCAACCATTCATATGCAAGTTCAAGTTGAAGCAGAAGAAAATTACAGCAAGCACACAAGAGCAAAAATACAACCTTGAGTATACACCACATGAATTTAGAGACTATCACAAGAATAGATTTTATGGAGTGAACACTATTGACCGAAGACCAGACGAATTGTAGAATGACATCAAGGACATCATGCGTAAAGAAAGCAGTAGGTCATAAAAAAGACAGGAAAGATAAAAAGACCAAAATGGATCTCAGAAGAGATTTTGAAACTTGCTCTTGAATGTAGAGCAACTAAAGCGAACAGAAGAAATGATGAAGCAAAAGAGCTGAACTGTACATTTCAAAGGGCAGCTTGAAAATGCAAAGTATTATAGTAACATTTGCAAAGACTTGGAGTTCGAAAACGAAAAGGAAAGAATACTCTTGTCGTTTCTCAAGCTGAAAGTACTGAAGGAAAAATTTAAGCCTCGAGTTGTAATATTGAAGGATTCTATGAAGAAAATATTGAACAACATAGGAAGCATCAAAACAAGATGGCAAAACTGCAAGAGTATGACCCCCGGACACCTTTTTAGCTCAGTAATGAAGTGACTCCTGAGGTTCACCCTTCAGCAAAAGATTAGACATCCCCATAAAACAAAAGATACTAATGAGACACAACAATCTAGGGACAAGGACTAGAAGGCAGTAGGGGACAAGAAAGCTGGTAATAGAGAACTCAAGTTTGAGAAGGGATAGTGTTGATATGTCGTGGGGTTGTTAACCATTGTCATAAAACAATATGTGTAATGTTTAATGAGAAACTATTTGTTCTGTAAACCTTCATCTAAAGTACAATAAAAAAAAAGAAGATGGCAGGAATACAGAGAGTCATTTTACCAAAAACAACTGGTCAATGTTCAATAATTTCTGGAGGTAGCGTATGATCAAGAACCAATGGTACTGAAGGAAGAAGTCCAAACTGCACTGAAGGTATTGGTGAAAAACAAGGCTCCAAGAATTGATGGAATACCAATTTAGATGTTTCAACAAAAGGATGCAGTGCTGGAGGTGTTCACTCATCTATGCTAAGTAATTTGGTGGACAGCTGCCTGGCCAAGAGACTGGAAGAGATCTATATTTGTGCCCATTCTAAAGAAGGGTAATCCAACTGAATGCGGAAATTATCGAACAAAATCATTAACATCACACAACTGAAATTATGCTGAAAATCATTCAAAATTGATTGCAACAATACACTGACAAGGAAGTGTCTGAAATTCAAGCCGGATTCAGAACAGGACATGGAGCAAGGGATATCATTGCTGATGACAGATGGATCTTGGCTGAAAGCAGAGAATACCAGAAAAATGTTTACCTGTGTTTTATTGATTATGCAAAGACATTAGACTGTGTGAATCATAACAAATTATGGATAACATTGTAAAGAATGGGAATTCCAGAACACTTAATTATGCTCATAAGGAACCTGTACGTGAATCAATAGGCAGTCGTCTGAACAGAACGTGGTTTAAAGTCAGGAAAGTTGTGCATAAATGTTGTATCCTTTCATCATACTTACTCAATCTGTATGCTGAGCAAATAATCCAAGAAACTGGACTATATGAAGAAGAACAGGGCATCAGGATTGAAGGAAGACTCATTAACAACTTGCAATATGCAGATAACACAACCTTATTTGATGAAAGTGAAGAGGACTTGAAACACTTACTGAAGAAGGTGAAAAACTACAGCTTTCAGTATGGATTACACTTTAACATAAAGAAAACAAAAATCCTCACAACCGGACCAATAAGCAACATCATGATTAATGGAGAAAAGATTGAAATTGTCAAGGATTTCATTTCACTTTGATCCACAATCAAAGCACAGTCAAGAAATCAAACAACATCTAAGAGACATCACACTAACAGATATATGAACATCCATGTTCATTGAAGCACTGTTCACAATAGCAAAAAGATGGAAACAACCTAGGTGCCCATCAACAGACAAATGGATAAACAAATTATGATTTTTTCATACACTAGAATACTACACAATGATAAAGAAGAACGATGAATCCGTGAAGCATCTTATAACATGGAGGAATCTAGAGGACATTATTCTGAAGAAATTTACTCAGTCACAGATGGACAAATACTGTATAAGACCAATATTATAAGAACCCAAGAAAAGCTTTAAACACAGAAGAAAACATTCTTTGATGGTTACCAGGCTGGGGAGGGACGGTGAGGGTTATTCACTAACTAGATAGTAGACAAGAATTATCTTAGGTGAAGGGAAGGACAGCACACACTACAGGGGAAGTCAGCACAACTGGACTAAACCGAAGCCAAGAAAGTTTCCTGAATACAATCAAACACTTCCAGGGCAGAGTAGCAGGGGTGGGGACTGGGGGCCATGCTTTCACGGGACATCTAGGTCAATTGGCAATAACAAAGTTTATTAAGAAAATGTTCTGCATCCCACTTTGGTGAGTGGCATCGGGAGTCGTAAAAGCTAGTGAGCGGCCATCTAAGATGCATCAAAGGGTCTCAACCCAACTGCAGTAAAGCAGAATGAAGAACACCGAAGACACAAGGAAAGTATTAGCCCAAGAAACAGAAAGGGCGACATAAACCAGAGTATGCATCATCCTGAGATCAGAAGAACTAGATAGTGCCCAGCTACCACCAATGACCATCCTGACAGGGAAGACTACAAAGATTCCCTGATGGAGCAGGAGAAAGGTGGGGTGTAGAACTCAAATTCTAGTAAAAAGACAAAACTTAATGGTCTGACTGAGACTGGAGGAACCCAAGAAAGCATGGCCCCTGGACTCTCTGTCAAACCAATCCCAAGGCCAACTCTACAGATAAAGATTAGACTGAACTATGGGACATAAAATGATACTCGTGAAGAGTGTGCTTCTTAGCTCAAGTAGATATGTGAGACTAAATGGGCAACTTCTGTCCAGAGGTGAGATGAGAAGGCAGAGAGGGTGAGGAGCTGGTTGAATTGACATGGGAAAACAAGGGTGGAAAGGAGGAATGTGCTGTCACAGTATAAGGAGAGCAATTAGGGTCACATAACAATGTATATATAAATTTTTTGTATGAGAGACTAACTTGAATTGTAAACTTTCAGTTAAACTACAACAATCTAAAAAAATCAAACAACGCATTTCATTGGTAAATCTGCTGTCAGACATCTCTTTAAAGTATTAAAAAGCAACAATGTCACCTTGAGGACTAAGGTGTGCCTGACGCAAGCCATGGTATTTTCCATCACCTCATATCCACGTGAAAGTTGGACTATGAATAAGGAAAACTAGCAAAAATTGACACCTTTGAATTATGGTTTTGGTGAAGAAGTTTGAAAGTACCATGGACTTCCAGAAGAACCAACAAATCTGTTTTGGTAAAAGGACAGCCAGAATGCTCCTTGGAAGTGAGGATGGTGGTACTTTGTCTCATGTAATTTGAGCACTTTATGAGGAGGAACCAATAACTGGAGAAGTATGTTATGGTTGGTAAAGTAGAGGATCAGTGAAAAAGACGAAGACCCTCGAAGAGATCGATTGACACAGTGGCAGCAAAGATTGTCTCAAGCATAACAATGATTGTGAGGATTGCACATGATAGGGCAGTGTTTCATTCTGTTGTACATAGGGTTGCTATGAGTCAAAATCCCCTCGACGGCACTTAGCAATAACGACAACATAGTTTACATTAGGGTTCACTTTTGGGTTTTGAGAAATGCATAATGTCATGTGTCTATTTATCATACAGAACAGTTTCACTGCCTTAAAAATACTCTGTGATGCACCTATTCATCTTTCCCTGTTCCCTGAACTCCTGGCAACCTCAGATCTTTTTACTGTGTTTATAATTTTGACTTTTGCAGAATGTCATATAGTTGAAATCACTCTGGATTCTTTTAATTTTATTAATGGGGATTTTTGAACTGAAAAATATGCAGTGTTTTTGAAGTTCTATTAATCAATATTATATTTTAGGAAATTCTTTTGGAGTCATATCTAAGAAGACGGTCTAACTCATGGTCACAAAAATTTTCTTCAATGTTTTCTTCTAACAGTGTTAGTTTTAGCTTTTAGATCTCTGATCCATTTTGAATTATTTTTTGTGTATAGCATGAGATATGTGTCAAACTCATTATTATTGAATAGATACATCCTATTGTTTCCACATCATTTTGAAAAGACTGTTTTTTTTCCATTAAATTGTATTGCCACCTTTGTTAATAATTAATTGAACAGAAACATAAGGACTTATTTTGTACTCTAAATTCTGTCTCATTGAGCTATATTACTACCCTTACACTAGTACTCCACTGGTCAAATACTAGAGTATAACATTACACAGTCTATAATAAACATATGAGATGGCACAGAAAGTATTTGGCTGCTAACCAAAAGGCTGGTGATTCGAACATACCAGCCAGTCCATGGGAGAAAGATGTGGCAGTCTACTTCTGTAAAGACTGCAACCTTGGAAAGCATATGGGGCAGTTCTACTCTGCTCTATAGGGTTGCTATGAGTCAGAACTGACTAGACGATAATGGGTTAGTTTTATAACAAACATGTTAATATATTTTTGGAAAATTATAAGAATATATTAAATTAACACAGTATACTTGCTTTCCTCATATTCTTGCTTTATCCATCTCTCAATTACAATTTAACTTTTCATCACTCCTTTGTCTCTTGCTTATTTTTTTCCAGGATCCTAAACACTATCAAACTTTCTGATCATTTCTATTTTCGTACTCTGCCTTGGATGAGAAAAGCATAGAGCACTTGAATGGGAAAGAAAGATAGAGTTCACTGACTAATAATTTTACCCAATTTGGGAATCACTTGATATCGCTGGAGATTGTTGCTTTGGTCGAGGTTAAGGAAAAATGGTATATGTTTTAACACACTTAATTTCATTTGATTCACAACAATGTTGTGCTGTAGTTAGAACTTGTAATGTTAATCTATTTTACTTTGCCATTTGGAAAAATAAAATACATCTGAAATGCCAGTTATAATTCAAGGTGGCTTCATCTGAAGGAACATGGGTAACATCAAAAGATTTTTCAAGTAAAAAATTACACTAGCAATCATTTCAACCTAAGAAGACCATCCCCTCACTACTTAGTACCTCAGTTCTCAAACTTGCAGTATAGAACATCAAGAAATCTGCTATATGTGTTTATAAGAAGTAAGAAAATTATCTCCTCATTTATACTGAAATTTGTACACACGAGCCATAGAACATGAGATTGTCCAAGTTTTAGTAGCCCAATGAATTATCACAGGGAATCATTTCAAAACCAAATGATAGCAAATCACTAGATGTTCAAATAAACTTGTGTTTTCACCATAAGTTTTTTTTAGGATTCTAGCCTTTGAGATAAAGGTACTTCAACCAGTGAAGTAATCAGGGCCAGAACAAGACTAGTAACAAAACTGAAAAATTCTGAAGATGAGCTCCCAACAGGAAGTCTTTTAGTCTCCCAACCTGTGGTCTGGAATTGTGTCAGAAGTCAAGTGGTGAGTTTGGTGAGTTTGGTTGTTAATGGAAAGTAAGAGACCTAATGGCCAGGAAGACCATCATATCACCTGTACTACACTGAGATGAAAGCAGTAGTATTTTGTGAGTAAATATTATGGCAAAATCCAATTATATCATTGTTGTGGCATTCTTGACATCTGAAGTAACATAACAGTAAAGCCCTAATGGCTCCACCTTTTCTAAAATCTTTCTGTCTTCTATTTCAAGTAGTTAGCACCAGTGCATTTACATAGCTTTCATCTCATCATAGGAGTTCACTGGTTAATCAAACTAACTTACAGGCATAAAACAGTGTGTAGTGGCTTTCAGATATCAGCAACCACAATAAGTCATCCTATACTAGATGAAATATTGTGTTATATCAAGTACCTGAAACTGTAGGTCATGTAAATCTATGACAACACAGACACTTGGCAGGAAATGAAGATTCTTGAGTTTTATCTGAGGAAAAAAAAGGTTTCAAACAATGTATTCTATCTGAAACTCAGCAAGCTTTATTTATAAATTTATAAATATGTGGCAAACTCAAAGAAAACAGCTTCACATAAAAATAGTTTGGATTACAATATTAAAATTGGGATTTATTGCTTTTATACACATTTGTTGTTCATATTGCTTTTGTTTGTTTTTCTTCTTTTTTTATTGTGGTAATTATATAGGTAACAACACATTTGTAATTTCTACAATCTTAATATGCACAATTCAGTGACATTATGTTCATTATGTTGTTCAGCCATAACCATTAACCGTTCCCAAAATTTTCCATTATTTTTCCATCACCCTTAACAATAGCACAGTGTCCACTAAGCATTCTGTCTTCTGTTCCCTCTTTTTCCACCCGTATCTGGTAACCACTAATAAATTTTGATCTCTATGCTTTTGCCTGTTCTAAATATTTTATGTGACACCATATAATATTTGTCTTTTATGACTGACATATTTCCCTCAGGATAGTGTTTTCAAGGTTCATCCATGTTGTAGCATGTCTCTTTACGACAAATATCCCACTGTATGTGTGTACTGCATCTTGTTTACCTATTCATCTATTGATCATGTTTGTTTTTAATCATGCTTCAAAACTCAAAAAATATTCTACTCCTAACAGATATTTTGTGTTAGGTATGGGAAGATGAATGGGAACAGCGTGATTATGGGCTGTCAGGAACGCTACTCTGGCCCCTTAACTTTTGACTTCCAGACCTACTGGTACAATAAGTCATAAACTTGCTCCTTTCTTAATATGGGGTAAAAGGAATCAGCATCAGATTATTTAACTATGGTTTATTATAATAACGACCTCTGAAATATTCCCTCACTGTCTCTGTGGAAAACAAACCTTATCATGGAAACTTCTTTACAAAAACTAATTTGTAATATTATTAAATGTTAACTATTTACATACATAAAAAGTCATCATTAACACATTTTGAATATGTGCAACAAGTACAAACTATTAATCTGTTTACTATACTAAATAGTTATTACAAATCAATACGATGATATTGAAAAACTAATGATTAAACAAATGGACAAAGGTCAGGAGCAACAGCAACAACAAAGGAGTAATAAGAAAAATGAAAAGAAAATTCAGATAAAAATAAAAGTAAACATAGTCAATCGGAATTTAAAATTCAGAAAGGAGGACAAAGTGGAGCCAACATGACACTATATACAGAAGCACCACACCATCCCTCCACAGCAAAGACCTGAAAACCTAAGTAAAACAGAGACAAGCATCAATCCTGGACATTAAGCATCAAATGAAGAGATAACTCAGCCAAGTGCCAAATGGAATAAGAAACTGACAGAGAAGAGTGAGGATAGATACATGTGGAGGTCCCCTATCAACTAACTCAGCACAGATTCGCCATCTTGGACTCCACGGAGCTCCCAGCAGGACCTAGAGTACACAGTAATTAGTGATATGCTTTCACATCCCCCGTTATTCTCCCCTTCTACTAAGCTTTTGCAGTTTCCTAGCTGCCTGCAGTTGCTCGGCTGCCTGGGAAGTGCAGCGTCTGTGCTATGTGGATTTGCCCCACCCTCATCAGAGATCAGCGGACAAGGAATACTGGAAAGCAGCTTCATGGAGCTCCCAGAAGGAAACAGAGCATCTAGTAACCAGAGATATATGCTTTCCCATCCCTCTTCCCTCTTCCCCCCACCTGCTAGACCTCCTCTGCTTCCTGCTAGCAATAGTCTCTTGGGAAGGGGGCACTGGCTTCAGCTCCATGACACTTGGATTCCACCCACACTGGCTGGCTCCCTCAGTGCCATTTGTTTGTTGCTGGTTTTACTTTTTTCAGCTTCTTTTGGTTTCTTCCGTGCCTCTCACCACCTCCTCCTCCTTTCTTTCAAACACCTGACTCTGTATGCCATCTTTGCATCTTCCTGAAAGGCTGTGAAATATCATTCCACTGGGGAACTTCTTCAACAGCCCGGGCCACCACACTGGTGGGATCCCTGGGGCTATTGTTTTGTTTAATTTCTTTTCCTTTTCTTGACCTGGGAGCCCCTTCTAGCCAAGCTATACGGCTTGGCTTGGGAGACACTTCCCTGGTCTGCACAGTCATACCAGTGGGATGCCTGGGAGTATTTTGTTTTTCTTTTTTCTTTTCCTTTTTGTATTTCTTCATTTCTCAGTTTCTTGTCTCTCTATACTTACCTTCTTTTTCTGTATCCTGAATACCTGGCACTGTGTGACATCTCTACCCCTTCTAGTCAGGCTGTACTGTGCGGCCTGGGAACCACTTCCCCAGTCTTTCTAGCTGCACTGGTGGGATCCCTGGGGGTTTTAATTTGTATTTGTTTTTCTTTCTCTCTCTTTTTTCCTTTCTGTATTTCTCCATTTCTCAGTCTCTCATCTCTACACTTCAACAGAAACCTCTCTTACTACTTTTTGATTGTTTATTTGTTTATGACGCCTGTTTCTCTCTCTTCTTTCCCATACCAATCTTAACTCCACACATCACAGTCTCTGCCTTCCTATCTGCAGCATGCACCATGGGCTGAACATCACATCCAAGAGTAGCACAGGCACGGCCTACCAAAACCAGCTATAAACTGATTCCTGGCCCACCCTGTCTGTCATAGTATGCTTCACAAACAACCCAACCCAGCCCCTCTCCTTCAGCTGGATATGCCCTGCTGCAACATAGTTAGAAACTGACCCTGTCCATTGGACAAGGAGGTGAAAAGTATCCCGCCCACAGATAATCAAATAACAATGAATGCACAGCTTCCTTACTTAGACATAACCAAATAAAACAAAAAATCAGGACTAAAATAACAAATCTACAATCAATAAATGAAGAAAATAACTACTTAATGTCCCAAAGACAGCAAATGAATACCAAAACAAACAAAAACAGGACAGAATGGTTCTAGTAGGTGCCCAAAATAAAACACCAGATAACATTCCAGTAGAATAAAAGGCACTAGAACCACCTGATAGGGAATTCAAATCTCTAATACTTAAAATTATCCATGAGTTGAAGCAAAAAGCAGACAAAAATGAGGAAAAAACAGACAAATTCATAGAAAAGGCAGAAAAATTCATGGAAAATGCAGACAAAAAAATGGAAGAATTCAGGAAAATAATAGAGGAACAAAATGCCAAAATAAAATCACAACTAGAAATCATACAAAAACAACAATTAGAAATGCAAAAGATAAACAAAAAGTTTTCAGAAATATACAGTGTCATAGAAGGGCTGAGGACCCGGTTTGAAACGACGGAAGACAGGATCAGAGAAATTGTAGACAAACACTTAGATACAACTCTGTTTGAGGAAAAATCAGAAAAAAGAAGGAAGAAAAAATGAAGAAACACTGAGAATTATGTGGGATACAATCAAAACAAAAAAATTGCCAACAGTTTGGAGTTCCAGAACAGGAGAAGAAAACAGAAAACACAGAAAGGATCATTGAAGAACTGCTGACAGAAAGTTTCCCCAATATGATGAAAGGTTAAAAGCTGACCATCCAAGAAGATCAATGAAACCCATATAGGATAGATTTCAAAATAAAATCACCAAGGCATACCAAAATTACACTCGCTAAAACCAAAGATAAAGAAAGAATCTTGAGAGCAGCTGGAGAAAAACAAAAAGTCACATGCAGAGGAGAAACACTAAGACTAAACTCGGATTATTTGGCAGAAATCATGCAAGAAAGAAGGCAATAGAATGATATACATAAAACCTTGAAAGAAAAAATTGGCAAACAAGATAATATATCTTGCAAAAATCTCGTTCACATATGATGGTGAAGTTAGGACATCTACACAAAAACAGAAATTAAGGTAATATGTAAAAACCAAAACAAACTTACAAGAATTATTAAAGGGAGTCCTTTAGTCTGAGAATAAACAACATCAAACCACACTCTGAATCTAGGATTCAAGATTGTACCAGCCAGATACCAACTTAAGAAATGAACTCTCAAGGACTATCCAAAACCAAAAGAATTACAACAGGGAACCAGAAAGGTTAATCTGTAAATGACAACAATTTCAGAACAATAAAAGAAGGAGTAAATGGTGTAGGTACAAACTTTCAATTATGAAGAGGAAGGCAAGAAGATACCATGTAATTATAGAGTGGTTCAAATCTAGGAAGATAAGGGTAAATTTCAAGGTAACTACAAACAAAGTCAACAAACAGACTCATCAAAACAAAGAAGAAAAAAACAAAGTCTCAGTAAAAACAAAATCTACAGAAATGAAAAATAATCCAAAAACAAAAGGAACTCAGCACGGGAGAGTAAGAGGATAAAAGAAAATCTTTTCACCACAAAAAAAGCACTACAAAATGACAGCAATAAACTCACACCTATCAATAATTACGCTGAATGTAAATGGCCTAAACCTATAAAGAGACAGAGAGTGACAAAGTGGATAAAAAAACAGTATTCATCAATATGTTGTCTACAAGAGACACACCTTAGAAACAAAGATATAAATTTATTAAAAATCAAAGAATGGAAAAAAATATATCAAGCAAACAGCTATCAGAAAAAAGCAGACTTCCAGCAACATGGTGCTCTAGGCAGAAGCACCACGCTGTCCCTCCACAGCAAAGATCTGGAAAACTAAGCCAAACAGAGAAAACAACAATCCTGAAACCCTAAACATCAAATGAAGAGAGAAAGAACTCAGCCAAGCACAACATGGAATAAGAAAGTGACGGAGAACAGAGAGCAAGGAGACATATATGCAGAGGTCCCCTAGCAGCTAACGCAGCACAGATCCACCGTCTTGGACTCCTATCAGAGACCAGCAAACGGGGGTACTACAAAGCAGCTTCACGAAGCTTCCAGCAGGAGACAGAACAAGTGATATACGCTTTCCCACTCCCCACCCTTCTTCCTGCACACTCAGCCTCCTCTGCTTCCTGTGGCCACGGTCTCTTGGCCTGGAAGCACCAGCTGCTTGGATTCCACCCACCCACACAGGTCGACTCCTTGAATGCCATTTATTGGCTGCTGGTGTTGCTTTTTTCTGCTTCTTTGATTTCTTCCTTACCTCTCACCACCTCCCCCTCCTTTTGCTCAAATACCTGGCTCCCTGTGCCATCTTTGCTTCTTCCTGAGGGGCTATGGAGCTCTGCTCGAGTGTGGAACTGGTTCCCAATCCATGCAGCCACTCTGGTGTGATACCCGGGCTTATTATTTGTTTGTTTGCTTTGAATTTTTTTTTTTCTTTTTCTTTTCTTGAGTTGGGAGCCCTTTCTGGCCAGGCAGTGCTGTGCAACTTTGGACCTACCCCCTCAGCTTGCACAGAGCTGCAGAGGGATACCCTAAGGGCATTTCTTTTTTTCATGTTTTTTTTTCTGTTTTCTTTTGCAGAGGGTTCTTGTTCTTTTTTTAAAATTTGTGTTGTTTTCTTTTCCCTCCTTTTCCCTTTTTGTCTTTCTTCATTAGTCAGTTTCTCATCTCTATACCTTCCTTGTGTTCCTGTCCCCTGAGTACCTAGCACTGAGTGAAACCTCTAAAGCTTCTAGCCAGGCTGTACTTCAACATCTGAGAACAACTTCCCCAGACCTCATAGCCACACCAGTGGGATCCCTGGGAGATTTCCCTTTCTTTTTTCTTTCTAATTTTTCTTTATTCATTATTTTCATTTTTTCCTTCTTCCGCTTTTTGTTTTTCTCCATTTCATAGATTCTCATATCTGCACTCCAACGGCAAGCTTCTGTAGCATTTTTTTTATTTTGTATGTTTTTGGCTACTGTTCCTCTCTCCTCTCTCCAATACCTATCTTAGCTGCACACATCATAATATCCCCCCTCCATCCTACCTATCTGCACCATGTGCTTAACATCACACCACCAAGGAGCACAGCCACGGCCTAACAGAACCTGCCCTGCATTGATTACCAGCCCACATTGGTGGCTGTGGAAAGTGCCACAAACAACCCATCCCAGCAACTCCTGTTCAGCTAGACCTGCCCTGCTGTAGCATATGTGAGTGACTGACTGTTCTGATTAGAGGATGCAAAAAGTACTGTGCCCTGCCCAAGAGGGTGGCTCTCTGGGTGCCATTTGTTGGCTGCTGGTGTTGCTTTTATTTGGTGCTTCTTTTGATTTCTCGCTTGCCTCTCGCCACCTCCCCCTCCTTTTGCTAGAGTGCCTGGCTCTGAGCACCATCTTTGCTCTTTCCTGCGGGGCTGCGGGGCTCCATTCAAGTGTGCAGCTGCTTCCCAGTCTGGGCTGCCACGCTGGTGGGGTCCTGGGGCTTTGGTTCATTTGTCCCTCTGCTTCCCACAGCTGCGGTCTCTTGAGCAGGGGGCGCCAGATGCTTGGATTCCGCACACCCAAGCAGGAGGCACTCCGGGTGCCATTTGTTGGCTGCTGGTGTTGCTTTTTTTTTTTTCTGCTTCTTTTGGTTTCTCGCTTGCCTCTCGCTTCTTCCCCCTCCTTTCACTCGGGTGCCTGGCTCCGTGCACCATCTTTTCTCCTTCCTGAGGGGCTCCAGAGCACCAGCAATTTGTGATATACGCTTTCCCACTCTCCACCCTTCTTCACTCACAGTCAGCCTCTTCTGTATCCCACGGACACAGTCTCTTGTCCAGAAACTCCAGCCCACACTGGCTGGCTCTCTGAGTGCCATTTGTTGGCTGCTGGTGCTGCTTTTATTTTTTCCCCCTGCTTCTTTGGATTTCTTGCTTGCCTTTTGCCACCTCCCCCTCCTTTCGCACGAGTGCCTGACTCTGTGCACCATCTTTGCTTTTTCCTGAGGGACTGTGGAGCTCCATTCAAGTGTGGAGTTGCTTCCCGGTCTGGGATACTGCGCTAGTGGGATCCCAGGACTTTTGTTCGTTTGTTCATTTTGAATTGTTTGTCTGTTTTCTTTTCCTTTTCTTGAGTTGGGAGCTCTTTCTGGCCAGGCAGAGCTGTGTGCCAGGGAGACTCCCCTTCGGCTTCCACAGACTTCTAGAGAGATCCCTGAATGCATTTCTTTTTCCATTTTTTTTTTTATGGGGAGCCTTTCTTGTTCCTTTTTTTTTGTTTTTGTTTTCTTTTCTTTTCCCTCTTTTTCCCTTTTGTCTTTCTTCATTGCTCAATTTCTCATCTCTATCTCTTCCTTCTCTTTCTGATCCCTGAATACCAGGCATTGTATGCCTCTGCGCCTTCTGACCAGGCTGTGCTGTGAAACCTGAGAGCGACTTCCCCAGATGTCATAGCTGCATCAGTGGGATCCCTGGGAACTTTGCGGTTCTTTAACCTTTCTGATTTTTATTTGCTCATTCTTTTCTTTTCGTCCTCTTCCTCCTTCTGCTTTTCTCCATTTCATAGCCTCTCACCTCTCCATTCCAACAGCAAGCTCCCCTAGCATTCTTTATTGTTTGTATGTTTTCTGGCTCCTGTTCCTCTCTCCTCTCTCCCATATCCAGCTTAGCTTCACACATAACCATTTCCCCGCTGCATCCTGCCTACCTGCACTGTGCACTTGACATCACACCACCAAGCTATGGAGGCACGGCCTATTGGAACCTGCCCGGCACTGATTACTGACCGCCCTGGTGGCTATGGTGAGTGCCACAAACAACCCGTCCCAGTGGCTCCTCTTCAGCTAGACCTGCCCTGCTATACCACATCTGTGTGACTGAACCAGCCAATTGGAGAAGGAGGTGAAAAGTATTGAGCACACAGATGAGTGAACAATAAGGGGCACACAGTCTGCCTGCTCAGACATACTCAATTTTTTTTTTTTAAAGGGACGAAACAAACAAATCTACAGTCAATCAACGAGAGAAATATCTACTGAATGCCCCAAAAACAGCAAACAATATCAAAACACTTATGAAAACAGGACAGGATGGCTCAAGTAAGGGTCCAAGTTAAAACACCAGATGACTGTCCTGTGGAAGAAAATGCACTAGAAGTATCTGATAGGGAATTCAAATCACTAATACTCGGAATTTTCCAAGAACTGAGGCAAAAAGCTGACAAACATGAGGAAAAAATAGACAAATTTATGGAAAATACAGACAAAAAATTGGAAGAATTCAGGAACATGATGTAGGAACAAAATGCCAAAATAAATTCACAACTAGAAATTATACAAAAACAACAATTAGAAATCCAAAAGATAAACAACAACATTTCAGTAATGGATGATGTCATAAAAAGGCTGAGAAGCAGAATTGAAACCGTGGAAGACAGGATCAGTGGAACTGAAGACAAACAATTGGATACAACTCTGTTTGAGGAAAACTCAGAAAAAAAGAACAAAGAAAAATGAAGAGACCCTAAGAGTTATGTGGGACACAATTAAAATAAAAAGTTTACCAATGATTGGCATTCCAGAACAGGGGGTGAAAACAGAAAACACAGAGAGGATCATTGAAGAACTGCTGACAGAAAACTTCCCCAATATCATGAAAGATCAAAAGCTGGCCATCCAAGAAGCTCAACGAACCCCATATAGAAGAGACCCCAAAAGAAAATCACCAAAGCATATCATATTCACACTCGCCAAAAATAAGACAAAGAATCCTGAGAGCAGGTCATGAAAAACACGAAGTCACATACAGAGGAAAACAATAAGACTAAGCTCAGATAATTTGGCAGAAACCATGCAGGCAAGAAGGCAATGGGATGACATATATAAAATCTTGAAAGAAAAATATTGTCATCCAAGAATAATATATCCTGCAAAACTCTCGTTCAAATTTGATGGTGAAATTAGGTCATTTCCAGATAAACAAAAACTAAGGGAATATGTAAAAGTCAAACCAAACTTACAAGAATTATTAAAGGGAGTTCTTCAATCTGAGGACAAACAATTTCAGCCCTCAGGCAGGACCTAGGACGCAAGATCGTACGAGCTAGATACCATTCTAGGAAATGAACTCTCGAAGACTATCCAAAACCAAAAGAAATACAACAGGGAATCAGAGAAATCAATCAAAGGATGACAACAACATCAAAACAATGAAAGAGGGAATAAACAGCATAGGTATAGAACCTTCTAATGGAGAGGAGGAAAGGCGATACCAAGTAAGGGTACACTGCTTCAAACTTAGAAAGATAAGGGTAAAACTATGGTAACCACAAAGAAAGTTAACAAACCAAGTCATAAAAATAAAGATGAAAAACATAAAGTGTCAGCAAAAACAAAACCTACAAAAACAAAAGAAATGAACACAAAATCCACAAACAAAAGTAACTCAGCACAAGAGAATAAGAAGAACAAAGAAAACTTCAGCACCATAAAAAAAAAGCACTACAAAATGACAGCAACAAACTCACATCTATCAATAATTACACTGAATGTAAATGGACTCAATGCACCCATAAAGAGACGGAGTGTGGCAGAATGGATAAGAAAATAGGATCCATCAATATGCTGTCTACATAAGACACACCTTAGAAACAAAGATGTGAATTTATTAAAAATAAAAAGTTGGAAAAAAAATACATCAAGCTAACAATTACCAAAAAAGAGCAGGAGTAGCAGTACTAATCTCAGATAAAATAGACTTTAAAACAAAATCTACCATAAAAGACAAAGAAGGACACTATATAATGATTAAGGGGATGATCAATCATGAAGACATAACAATAATAAACATCTACGCACCCAATGACAGGGATTCTAAATACATAAAACAGACTCTAACAACACTGAAAAGAGAAATTGACAGTTCCACAGTAATAGTCGGAAACTTCAATGCACCACTCTCAGTAAAGGAAGGAACAACTAAGAAGAAACTCAGCAAAGATGCAGAAGACCTAAAGGGCACAATCAGCTAACTGGACCTCATAGACATATATAGAACAATCCATTCAACCGCTGCAAAGTACACATTCTTTTCCAATGCACATGCAACGTTCTCCAGAATAGACCACATCTTAGGCCACAGAGCAATCCTCAACAAGATCCAAAACGTTGAGATAATTCACAGCACCTTCTCTGACCATAATGCCATCAAGGTAGAAATTAACACTAGAAAGAGCAAGGAAAAAAAATCAACTACATGGAAACTGAATAATACCCTGCTTACACATCAATGGGTAATAGAAGAAATCAGAGATGGAATCAAAAAATTCCTCGAATCAAATGAGAATGAAAACACCTCATACCAAAGCCTTTGGGCCACAGCAAAGGTAGTCCTCAGAGGACAATTTTCAGCAATAGATGCACATATCAAAAAAGAAGAAAGGGACAAAATCAAACATTAACTGCTAAACTCAAATAAATAGAAAGAGAACAGCAAAAAAAGCCCACAACCACCAGAAGAAAGGAAATAGTAAAGATCAGAGCAGAAATAAATGAAATAGAGAACAGAAAAACAATAGAAAGAATCAACAAAACCAAAAGTTGGTTCTTTGAAAGAATCAAAAATATCGACAAACCATTGGCTAGACTGACAAAAGAAAAACAGGAGAGGACACAAATAATCCAAATAAGAAATTAAATGGGGGACATTACAACAGATCCAATGGAAATAAAGAGGATTATAACAGAATATTATGAAAAACTATACTCCAACAGATTCAAAAACCTAGAGGAAATGGATAAATTTCTAGAAACACACGGCCTACCAAAACTACAACAAAGTGATGTTGAAAATATGAACAGACCCATAACAAGAGAAGAGATTGAGAAAGTAAGAAAAAAAACTCCCAACCAAAAAAGCCGTGGCCCAGATGGCTTCACTGGAGAATTCTACAAAACATTTACAGAAGAGCTTGTACCAGTTTTACTCAAGCTATTTCAGAGCATAGAAGAGGAAGCAACACTTCCAAATTCATTCTAGGAAGCCAGCATAACGCTGATACCAAAACCAGGCAAAGACATCACAAAAAAAGAAAATTACAGACCAATATCTCTCATGAATATAGATGCAAAAATTCTGAACAAAATTCTAGCCAATAGAATTCAGTATCATATCAAAAAAATAATACACCATGACCAAGTAGGATTCATACCAGGTATGCAAGGATGGTTTAACAGTAGAAAATCCATCAACGTAATTCACCACATAAATAAAAGGAAAGAAAAAAATCACATGATAATCTCAATTGATGCAGAAAAGGCATTTGACAAAGTCCAACACCCATTCCTCATAAAATTCTCAATAAAATAGGTATAGAAGGGAAATTTCTCAACATAATAAAGGGCATCTATGCAAAACCAACAGCCAACATCATTCTTAATGGAGAGAGGCTTAAAACATTCTCCTTGAAAACAGGAGCAAGACAAGGATGCCCTTTATCACCACTCCTATTTAACACTGTACTGGAAGTTCTAGCTAGAGCAATAATGCAAGAAAAAGAAATAAAAGGCATCCAAATTGGTAATGAAGAAGTTAAACTGTCCCTGTTTGCAGATGATATGATACTATACATAGAAAACCCTAAAAACTTCATGAGAAATCTACTGGAACTAATAGAAAGATTCAGAAGAGTAGCAGGATACAAGATAAACATTCAAAAATCAGTTGGATTCCTATACACCAGTAAAGAGAACGATGAAAAGGAGATCAGGAAATCAATACCATTTTCAATAGCCCGTAAAAAGTTAAAATACTTAGGAATAAATCTGACCAGGGATGTAAAAGACATATACAAAGAAAACAATAAAACACTACTGCATGAAACCCAAAGGGATCTACATAAATGGAAAAACATTCCATGCTCATGGGTAGGCAGACTTAACATTGTGAAAATGGCAATTCTACCCAAAGCAATTTAAAAATACAATGAAATCCTGATCCAAATACCAGCAAAATTCTTCAAAGAGATGCAGAAACTAATCATTAACTTTATATGGAAAGGGAAGAAGCCCCGAATAATTAAAGCACTACTGAAGAAGAACAAAGCTGGAGGACTCACACTACATGACTTGAGAACCTACTATACAGCTACAGTAGTCAAAACAGCCTGGTACTGGTATGACAGATACATTGACCAATGGAACAGAATTGAGAATCCAGATGTAAATCCATCCACCTAAGGTTACCTGATCTTCAACAAGGGCCCAAAGTCCATCAAATGGAGAAAAGACAGTCTTTTTAACAAATGGTGCTGGATATCCATTTGCATAAAAATGAAACAGGGCCCATACCTCACACCGTATACAAAAACTACTTCAAAATGGATCAAAGACCTGAATATAAAGCCTAAAACTATAAAGTTCATAGAAGAAAAAATAGGACCAACAATTCAGGCCTTAATACATAGCATTAACAGGATACAAACCATAACCATCAACACACAAAACCCAACAGATAAGCTAGATAACTGGGATCTTCTAAAAATCAAACACCTCTGCTCTTCAAAAGACTTCACCAAAAGAGTCAAAAGAGAAGCTACAGACTGGGAAAATATTTTTGGACAGTACAAGTCAGACAAAGGTCTAGTCTCCATAATCTACAAGAAAATCCAACACCTCTACAACAAAAAGACAAAGAATCCTTTTAAAAAATGGGCAAAGGAAATGAACAGACACTTCATCAAAGAAGACATTCAAATGGCCAACAGACACAGGAGGAAATGCTCGCGATCACTAGCCATTAGAGAAATGCAAATTAAAACCACAATTAGATACCATCTCACCCCGGCATTACTGGCACGAATCAAAAACACTGGAAATAACAAATGTTGGAGGGGCTGCGGGGAAATGGGAACTCTTATGCACTGCTGGTGGGAATGCAAAATGATACAATCATTTTGGAAAATGATATGGTGCTTCCTCAGAAAGCTAGAAACAGACATACCATTCGATCCAGCAATCCCACTCCTAGGAATATATTCTAGAGAAATAAGAGTCATCACTCGAATAGACATATGCATACCTATGTTCATGGTAGCATTGTTCACAATAACAAAACGATGGAAACAACGTAGGTGCCCATCAACAGATGAATGGATAAACAAACTATGGTACATACACACAATGGAGTACTATGCAACAAGAAAGAACAACAATGAATCTGTGAAGCATCTCATAACATGGATGAAACTGGAGGACATTATGCTGAGTGAAATAAGTCAATCACAAAAGGACAACTGTTGTATGAGACCTCTATTGTAAAAACCCATGAAAAAGTTCACACACAAAATGTAACAATCTTTGTTGGTTACCAGGGATGGGAGAGGTGGTGTGGAAATACTAAACAGGCAATAGATAAGTGGTACCTTGGGTGAAGGATGAGACAGTACACAATACAGGGGAAACTAGCACAACCTGTACAAGAAAAGGTCATGGAAGCCCCATAGACACATCCAAACTCCCTGAGGGACTGAGTTGCTGGGCGGAGGGCTCTGGGGACCATGGTCTCGGGGAACATCTAGCTCAACTGGCATGACACTACTTATAAAGACAATGCTCTACATTCTACCTTGGTGAGTAGTGTCTGGGGTCTTAAAAGCCTGTGAGCGACCATCTAAAACACACCACTGGTCTCATACCTTCGGGAGCAAGAGAGAACGAAGAGAACAGGATATAAGGAAAAGATTAGTCCAAAGGACTAATTGTCCACAGCTACCAAGGCCTCCACCGGACTGAGTCCGGTACAGCTACATGGTGCCCAGCTACCACCACTGACTGCTCTGACCAGGATCACAACAGAGGGTTCTGGACAGAGCTGGAGAATGATGTAGAGCATAATTCTATCTCACAAAAAAAAAAAGACCAGATTTACTGGCCTAAAGGAGACTGGAGAAACCTCGAGAATATGTTCCCCAGACACCCTTTTAGCTCAGTGGTGAAGTTACCTCCGAGGTTCACTGTTCAGCCTGGGAGTGGACATCCTGGTAAAACCAAATGAGACTAATAAGGTACAGGAGTCCAGTGACAAGGGCCAGAAAGCAGAAGGGGACAAGGAAGCTGGAGATTGGGAACACAAGTTTGAGTAAGGATATTGTTGATGTGTTATGAGATTGTTAACCATTTTCATAGGGCAATATTTGTAGTATCTGTTAAATGAGAAACTATTTTGTTCTGTAAGCCTTCATCTTAAGTGAGAATAACAGCACAATTGGAAGAACATAGTCAATGTCACTGAACTGTGTGTGTAGAAATGTTTGAAATGCTGTATCTTTGGCTATGTGTATTTTCACCAAAAAAGAAAGGTTGAAAAATTAGAAGGTTGATATGTTGGGTTGTTAACCAATGTCATAAAACAACATGTGTACTACTGTTTCATGAGGAACTATTTGTTCTGTAAGCCTTCACCTGAAGTAGAATAAAATATAAAAAAAAAGTACTGTGCCCATAGACAAGCAAACAAAAAGGAACACATAGCCCGCCTGCTTAGACTTAGTCAAATAAAACAACAAAAACACAAAACGAACAAATCTAAAATGAATAAATGAGAAAAATAACTACTGAATGCCCCAAAGAAGCAGACAATATCAAAATATTTACAAAAACAGGACAGTATGGTTCCAGTAGGTATCTAAAATAAAACACCAGACGATTTTCTAATAGAAGAAAAGGCACTAGAACTACCTGATTGGGAATTCAAATCTCTAATACTCGCAATTATCGAAGAGTTGAAGCAAAAAGCAGACAAAAATGAGGAAATAATAGACAATTTTTTGGAAAAGGCAGACAAATTTGTGGAAAATACAGACAAAAAAATGGAACAATTCAGGAAAATAATGCAGGAACAATATGCCAAAATAAATTCACAACTAGATATCATACAAAAACAACAATCAGAAATCCAAAAGATAAAGAACAAGATTTCAGAAATGGACAGTGCCATAAAGGGCTGAGGATCAGATTTGAAATGGGGGAACAGGATCAGTGGAATTGAAGACAAACACTTGGATACAACTCTATTTGAGGAAAAATCAGAAAAAAAAAGAACAAAGAAAAATGAAGATATCCTGAGAATTATGTGGGATACAATCAAAAGAAAAACTCAGCAAATGATTGGAGTTCCAGAACAGGGGGAGAAAACAGCAAACACAGAGAGGAAAATTGAAGAACTCCTAACAGAAAACTTCTCCAATATCATGAAAGATGAAAAGCTGGTCATCCAGGAAACTCAATGAACCCCATATAGGATAGACCCCAAAAGGAAATCACAAAGGCATATCATAATCTCACTCTCCAAACCAAGGACAAACAAAGAATCCTGAGAGCAGCTCGTGAAAAAGAAGAAGTCATATACAGAGAATAAACAATAAGATTAAGCTAATACTATTCAGCAG
Organism: Dugong dugon; assembly: GCA_030035585.1. Taxonomy (NCBI): domain Eukaryota; kingdom Metazoa; phylum Chordata; class Mammalia; order Sirenia; family Dugongidae; genus Dugong; species Dugong dugon. The sequence goes on along the minus strand of CM057480.1, from coordinate 45,731,472 downwards.
AAAACATGCAGGCTAGAAGGCAGTGGGATGACATATATAAAAAGTTGAAAGAAAAAATGGCCAGCCAGGAATAATATATCCTGCAAAACTCTCATTCAAATATGATGGTGAAATTAGGTCATTTCCAGATAAACAGGGATTAAGGGAATATGTAAAAACCAAACCAAAGTTACAAGACTTATTAAAGGAAGACCTTCAATCAGAGAACAAACAACTCCAGCTGACAGACTGCATCTAGGACGCAGATCATACTAGCCAGATACCAGTCTAGGAAATGAATTCTCAAGGACTATCCAAAACCAAAAGAAATACCATAGAGAATCAGAGCACTTAATCTGTAAATGACAACAACATCAGAACAATAAAAGAACAAATAAACGGTGTAGGTATAGAACCTTCTAATGGAGAGGAAGGCAAGGTGATACCAAGTAATAATAGACTGCTTCCAACTTCCAAAGATACGGGTAAATTAAATTGTAACCACAAAGAAAGTTAAAAAACTTGCTCATCAAAATAAAGAAGAAAAACATAAAGTCTCAGGAAAAACAAAAGAAATTTAAAAAATCCCCAAACAAAAGTAATTAAGCACAGGAGAGTAAGAAGAACAAAGAAAATGTCAGCACCACAAAAAAAAAAAAAAAAAAAAAAAAAGAAAGCACTACAAAACTACAGCAATAAATTCACATCTATCAATAATTACACCTAAAGTAAACAGACTCAATGCACCCATAAACAGATGGAGAGTGACAGAATGGACAGAAAAACAGGATCCATCAATATGTTGTCTACAAGAGACACATCTTAGAAACAAAGAAGTAAATTTATTAAAAATCAAATGTTGGAAAAAAATATATCAAGCTAACAACTACCAAAAAAGAGCAGTAGTGGCAATACTAATCTCAGATAAAATACTATTTAAAACAAAATCCACCATAAAAGACAAAAAATGACACTATATAATGATTACGGGGACGATCCATCATGAAGACATAACTAAATAAACATCTATGCACAGAATGACAGGGCTGTAAAATACATAAAACAAACTCTAACAGCACTGAAAAGAGAAATTGACAGTTCCACAGTAGTAGGAGATTTCAACACACCACTCTCAGTAAAGGACAGAACATATAAAAAGAAACTCAGCAAAGATGCAGAAGACCTAAAGGGCACAATCAGCCAACTTGACACCATAGACATATATAGAATACTCCATCCAACTGCTGCAAAGTACACATTCTTTTCCAATGCACATGGAACGTTCTCCAGAATAGACCACATCTTAGACCACAGAGAAATCCTCAACAAGTTCCAAAACCTTGAGATAATACAAAGTATCAAGGTAGAAATTATCAACAGAAAGAGCAAAGAAAAAAATCAGTTACATAGAAACTGAATAACACCCTGTTTACAAACCACTTGGTAATAGAAGAAATCAGAGATGGAATCAAAAAATTCCTAGAATCAAACGAGAATGAAAACACATCATACCAAAACCTTTGGGACACAGTAAAGGCAGTCCTCAGAGGACAATTTATAGCAATAAATGCACACATCAAAAAAGAAGAAAGGGGCAATATCAAAACATTAAGTTCAGAACTCAAACAAATCAAAAGAGAACAGCAAAAAGACCACAGCCACAAGAAGAAAGGAAATAATAAAAATCACAGAAGAAATAAATGAAATAGAGAACAGAAAACAATAGAAAGAATCAACAAAACCAAAAGTTGGTTCTTTGAAAGAATCAACAAAACTGACAAACCACTGAGCCAACTGACTAAAGAAAAACAGGAGAAGATGCAAATTACCCAAGTAAGTAATGAAATGGGTGATATTACAACAGACCTAACTGAAATTAAAAGGATCATAACAGAATACTATGAAAAAATATACTCCAACAAATTTGAAAACCTAGAGGAAATGGATAAATTTCTATAAACACATTACCTACCCAAAGTACAACAAAGTGATGTTGAAAATCTGAACAGACCCATAACAAGAGATTGGCGAAAGATAATAAAAAACTCCTAACAAATATAAGTCCTGGGCAAGATGGCTTCGCTGGAGAATTCCACAAAACATTCAGAGAAGAGCTTTTACCAGTACTACTCAAACTGTTTCAGAACATAGAAAAGGATGCAGCATTTCTGAATTCATTTTATGAAGCAGGCACAACCCTGATACCAAAACCAGGCAAAGACTCCACAAAAAAAGAAAATTACAGACCACTATCTCTCATGAATAGATACAAAACTTCTCAACAAAATTCTAGCCAACAGAATGCAGAATCATATAAAAAAATAATAAACCACGATCAATTAAGATACATACAAGGTATGCAAGGATGTTTGAACATTAGAAAATCAATCAACATAATCCACCTTATAAATACAAGGAAAAAAAAAAGAAGCATATGAGCATTGCAATTGACATAGAAAAAGCATTCAACCAAGTCCAACACACATTCCTGATAAAAACTCTCAATAAAATATGTACAGAAGGGAAATTTCTCAACAGAATAAAGGGCATCTATGCGAAACAAACAGCCAACACCATTTTTAATAGAGAGAGGCTGAAAACTTCCCCCTTAAGAACAGGAAAAAGACAAGGATGCCCTTCATCATCACTCCTATTCAACATTGGGCTGGAAGTTCTAGCTAGAGCAGTAAGGCAAGAGAAAGAAATAAAGGGCATCCAAATTGGTAATGAAGAAGTTAAACTCTCCCTGTTTGCAGATGATATGATACTATACATAGAAAACCCTAAAGACTCCACAATAAATCTACTGGAACTAATAGATTCAGCAGAGTAGCACGATACAAGAAAAACATACAAAAATATGTTGGATTCCTATACACCAATAAAGAGAATGATGAAAAAGAAATCAGGAAAAAAATACCATTTATATTATCCCCTGAACAAATAAATTACTTAGGAATAAATGTAACCAGGGATATAAAAGATCTGTACAAATAAAACTACAAAACACTACTGCAAGAAACCCAAAGGGATCTAAATAAATGGAAAATATACCACACTCATGGATAGGTAGACTCAACATTGTGAATGACAATTCTACCCAAAGCAATTTACAAATACAGTGCAATCCGGATCCAAATAACAACAACATTCTTCAAAGACATGGAAAAACGAATCATTAACTTTATGTGGAATGAGAAGAAGCCCCAGAAGAAGGACTCACACTACTTGACCTCAGAACCTACTATACAGCTACAGTAGTCAAAACAGGCTGGTACTGGCACAACGACTGAAACATTGACCAATGGAAGAAAATTGAGAACCCAGATGTAAATCCATCCACCTCAGGTCACCTGATCTTTGACAAGGGTCCAAAGTCCATCAAATGAGGAAAAGACAGTCTTTTTAACAAATGGTGCTGGCAAAACTGGATATCCATCTGCAAAAAAATGAAACAGGACCTATACCTCACACCATATACAATAATTAATTCATAGTGGGTCAAAGACCTAAATATAAAGCCAAAAACTATAAAGTTCATAGAAGAAAAAATAGTACCAACGCTACCTGCCCTAATATATGGCATTAGCAGGATACAAACCATAACCATCAACACACAGATCCCAGAAGATAAGCTATATAACTGGGAACTTCTAAAAATCAAACACCTATGCTCTTCAAAAGACTTCACCAAAAGAGTGAAAAGAGAACCTACAGACTAGGAAAAAATTTTTAGACAGTACAAGTCAGACAAATGTCTAACTTCCATAATCTACAAGAAAATCCAACATCTCTCCAACAAAAAGACAAATAATCTTGTTTTAAAAATGGGCAAAGGAAATGCACAGACACTTCACCAAACATGACTTTCGAAAGGCCAACAGATATATGAGGAAATGTTCGCACTCACTAGCCATTAGAGAAATGCAAATTAAAACCATAATGAGATACCACCTGACCCCGGCATTACTGGCACGAATCAAAAACACTGGAAATAACAAGTGTTGGAGAGGCTGTAGGGAGATTGGAACTCTTATCCACTGCTGGTGAATGCATAATGATACAACCATTTTGGAAAATGATATGGTGCTTCCTTAGAAAGCTAGAAATAGAAATACCACACGATCCAGCAATCCCACTCCTAGGAATATATCCTAGAGAAATAAGAGCCATTACACGAATAGATATATGCACACCCACATTCATGGCAACATTGTTCACAATAACAAAAAGATGGTAACAACCTAGATGCCCATCAATAGAGGAAAGGATAAACAAACTATGGTACATACACACAATGGAGTACTATGCAATGAGAAAGAACAATAATGAATCTCTGAAGCATCTCATAACATGGATGAAACTGGAGAACAGTATGCTGAGTGAAATAAGGCAGTCACAAAAGGGCAAATATTGTATGAGACCTCTATTGTAAAAACTCATGAAAAAGTTTACACACAAAAAGTAACAATCTTTGTTAGTTATGAGTGATGGGAGCGGTGGGGGGAAATACTAAATAGACAATAGATGACTGGTATGTTTGGTGACGGGTAAGACAGTACACAATACTGGGTAAACCAGCACAACTTGTAGAAGGATTGGTCATGGTAACTCCATAGACATATCCAAACTCCCTGAGGGACTGAATTGCAGGGCGGAGGGCTGTGGGGACCTTGGTCTCGGAACATCTAGCTCAACCGACATAACACAGTTTATAAAGACAATGTTCCCCATCCTACCTTGGTGAGTAGCGTCTGGGGTCTTAAAAGCCTGTGATCAGCCTTCGAAGATACTCTACTGGTCTCATCCCTTCAGGAGCAAGGGAGAATGAAGAGAACAGAATACAAGGAAAAGATTATTCCAAAGGACTAATGGACCACAGCTACCAAGGCCTCCACCAGGCTGAGTCCAGCACAACTAGATAGTGCTCGGCTACCACCACTGACTGCTCTGACCAGGATCACAACAGAGGGTTCTGGACACAACTGGCGAAGGAGGTAGAACAAAATTCTAACCCACAAAGAAAAGACTAAGTTTACTGGCCTGAAAGAGTCTGGAGAAACCCAAAGAGTATGGCCCCCAGACACCCTTTTAGCTCAGTTGTGAAGTCACTTCCAAGGTTCACCATTCAGCCAGGTATTGAACAACCCCATAAAAGAAAATTTGATCAAAGAGGCACAGCATTCCAGGGACAAGGGCTAGAAGGCAGAAGGGGACAGGAAAGCTAGTGATAGGGAACCCAAGGTTGAGTAAGAACAGTGTTGACATGTACTGGTGTTGTTAACCCTTGTCATAGGGCAAAATGTGTACTAACTGTTTATTGAGGAACTATTTTGGTCTGTAAACATTCATCTAAAGTAAGAATAGCAGCACAACTGGAAGAACGTAATCAATGTCACTGAATTGTGCACATAGAAATTTCTGAAATGGTGTATCTTTGGCTATGTATATTTTCACCAAAAAAAAATAATAATAATTGAGAAGGGAGAGTGTTGACATGTTGTGGGGTGGTTAACCAATGTCATAAAACAATATGTGTACTGTCTGTTTAATGAGAAACTATTTGTTTTGTAAACCTTCAAATAAAGTACAATAAAAAAAGAAAAAAGCAGAAGTGACAATACTAATCTCAGATAAACAGACGTTAAAACAAAATCCCCCATAAAAGAAAAAGAAGGACACTCTTCTTTGTCCATCATGAAGACATAACCATAATAAACATCTACACACCCAATGACAGGCTCTAAAATACATAAAACAAACTCTAACAGCACTGAAAGAGAAATTGACAGTTCCACAATAATAGTAGGAGACTTCAACACACCACTCTTGGTAAATGACAGAACAGCTAAAAAGAAACTCAGTAAGATACAGAAAGCTAAAGGGCAAAATCAGCCAACTTGACCTCATAGACATATATAGAACACTTCACCCAACAGCTGCAAAATACACACTTTTTCCAATGCAGATGAAATGTTCTCCAGAATAGACTTCTTGCTTAAATTCCTAAAATTAAACCTGAATGAAAACACATCATACCAAATCCTTTGCAACACAGCAAAGGCAGTGCTCAGAGGTCAATTTACAACAATAGATGCACACATCAAAAAGAAGAAAGGGATGAAATGAAAACATTAGCTACATAACTGGATTAAACAGAGAATATTAAGAAAAGCCCACAACCACCAGAAGAAAGGAAATACTAAAGGCCAGAGCACGAATAAATGCAATAGAGAATAGAAAATGAATACAAAGAATCATCAAAACTGAATGTTAGTTCTTTAGAAGGATCAAAACAATCTACAAACCACTGGCCAAACTGAAAAAGAAAAAAAAGGAGAGGATGCAAAAAACCCAAATAACAAAACGCAATAACAAACAAAATGGAGGATATTACAAGAGACCCAACGGAAATAAAAAGGATCATAAAACAGTATTCAAAAATGTACTATGAAAATACGTAGGAAAAACTTTACTCCCAAGAATTTTGAAAACCTAGAGGAAATGGAGAAATTTCCAGAAACAAACTACCTACACAAACTAACACAAAATGATGTTGAAAATCTGAACAGAACCATAACAACAGAAGTTATTGAAAAGACAGTAAAAAAAAAAAAAAAAAAAAAAAAAACCTCCAACAAAAAAAGGCCTAGCTCAGAGGGCTTCACTGGAGAATTCTACCAAACATTCAGAGAAGAGCTTACACCAATACTACTCAAACTGTTTCAGGACGTAGAAAAAGAAGTGACACTTCCCAATTCATTCTATGAAGTCAGCATAACCTGATACCAATACCAGGCAAAGAGGCCACAAAAAAAGAAAATTACAGACCAATGTCTCTCATTAATATAGATTCAAAAATTCTCAACATAATTTTAGCTAACAGAATTCAGCATCACATCAAAAAAATAATGCACCATGAGGAGGCGGGGCCAAGACAGCAGAGTAGTCAGATGGATTTCTATATCCCTCTTACAAAAAAAACCTGGAAAAACAAGTGATTTGATTGTATATGAATATCTAGGAGCCCTGGAAAAGGCAAAGTTGAGGAATTAGACTGAGTGGCAGGGGGAGACTGAGAAGGTTCTGAAGAAGTGAGAAGTCCCAGAAGGGACTAGCTCCATTGGAGCCCCAGCCCTTCAGCCCTGACTGGCTCTGAAGTACACAGTGAAGCAGGCAACAGCTCCGAGTGCACTCTCGGGAGGCAGTTTCCACGTTGAGAGAGAACCGGCATCAGAGTTCTGCTTGGACACTCCGAACCAGTGAAAAGCAACTCCCAAGTGGCTAAAGATAAGTACATGCACATGGCCATTCACATGGGATTTAAAAAAAAAAAAAAAAAAAAGCCCTTTTGGGAAAAACCTCTCCCCCTTTTACATCTTCCCTCCCCACTCTGCACCAGTCTGGCCTTCCAAAGTCTCTGAGTCCACTGGGCAGGAAGTAGTTCCCAAAAGTCACCCTGACCCATTCTTCTGGACTTGGTGAGGGAACAAATAATCTACTGGCTCCCCTAAGCCAGGACCTCAGGGTCAGCACAACTCCTTTGCTAGGCACAGGCATAAAGGGTCTGCAGACTTAGAGTGCCTTACAACCCTGTATAGACTTGTGGGGACCCATCTAAACAGTGTAAGCCCTCACTACCACAGTACAACAGGGTAAACATCTGAAGTCTAACTTCAACTGTTTCATCTGTGAAGTGGCAGATTTGTGCCTCAACACGGCCCTTCCCTTTGAGCAGGCACCTTTACTGATCCACACCAGGGGTTTGAGGACTTGTGGCTCCACCTATGCCACCAAGTCACCTGCTATAGGGGTCCAAGAATAAGTGGTGCCCTAGAGTCTTTACAGCCAACAGAGTGGGATGCTCATAATCCAGCTGCAAAACTCATCTACCTACTTGACTTAGGGAATAGGGACACATTTTCCTTTCAGACTCTAAGAGGCAGCAGTCAGCCCCCTGCCTGGCTCAGTGCATGACCCCCTACTGCAGCCAGATACTTGTGCCTACAGCAATCACCCATGCCTCTGTAAGACTGTAGGTGAGATCCTGCACCACACAGTTGGTAACCAAGTGCCTAGACACCTAAGCTGAAACCATATAGGAAAATTTATCAGATTTCTGTGTGCACATAGTTACAGAACTAACTACCTGGTGACAGGATGTTAGAGCTTCAAAGGTGCCAATAATCAAACTAGCACACACGAGCAGCCTATTGGGGCATATCAAAACAAAACAAAAAGCTAGGACTCACTAAACAAATATAAAATAAAATTATAATAACTTATTGAAGGCTTGGAAACAACAGTCAATATCAAATCACATAAAGAGGCGGCCCATGATGACTTCAGCAAGCTCCCAAAATAAAGAATCAATACGTTCTCTGGAGGAAGAGAATTTCTTGGAATTACTAGAGGCAGAATACAAAAGATTAATATACAGAACTCTTCTAGAAATTAGAAAGGAAATTCTAAAAATGCAGAAATTGCCAAAGAACACACAAAGTAGTAGCAGAACTTAAAAAAGTTATTCAAGAACACAATGGCAAATTTAATAGGCTGCAAGAATCCATAGAGAGACAGCAATCAGAAATCCAGAAGATTAATAAAAAATTTCAGAATTAGACAACTCAATAGAAAGTCATAGGAGAAGAACTGAGGCAGTAGAAGTTAGAATTAGTGACATTGAAAATAAAGCACTTGACACCAACTTATTTGAGGAAAAACCAGAGAAAAGAATTAAAAAGAATGAAGAAACTCTAAGAGTTATGTGGTATTCTATCAAGAGAAATAACCTACGAGTGATTGGAGTACCAGAACAGGGGGGATAACAGAAAATACTGAGAAAATTGTTGAAGATTTGTTGACAGAAAACTTCCCTGATATCATGAAAGATGAGAAGATATCTATCCAAGATGCTCATTGAACCCCAAATAAGGTAGGTCCCAAAAGAAAGTTACCAAGACATATTATAATCAAACTTACCAAAACCAAAGATAAAGAGAGAATTTTAAGAGCGGCTAGGGATAAAAGAAAAGTCATCTACAAAGGACAGTCAATAAGAATAAGTTCAAACTCCTCAGCAGAAACCATGCAGGCAAGAAGGCAATGGGATGACATATATAAAGCCTTGAAGGAAAACAATTGCCATCCAAGAATTAGATATTCAGCAAAACTGTCTCTCAAATATGATGGTGAAATTAGGGCATTTCCAGATAAATAGAAGTTTAGGGAATTTGCAAAAAACAAACGAAAATTATAAGAAATACTAAAGGGAGTCTTCCGGTTAGATAATCAATAACATCAGAGGACAACACAAGACTAGAACACAAGACAGAGCAAAAAGATATTGACTCAGATAGGGAAGTCAAAAATACATCAAAGTTAAACCATTGAAAACAGGGAAACAGAGATATCAATAAGTAAAAAAGGACATCATAAAAACAGAAAAGAGGGACTTAAAAAATGCAGAAATTGATTTTTCATATGGAGGGGACGTCAAGACAATATAAAGAAATAAAAGATTAATATAAACTTTAAAAAAAAGAGGTAAATATTAAGGTAAGCACAAAGGAATCTAACAATCCTACAAATCAAAATATAAAAGTAGAAAAATATAAAGACTCAGCAAACACAAAATTTACTACAATGAAAAAGGTGAAAAAAATACATGAAGAAAAGACTCAGCACAGAAAATTAAGGGGAACAAAGAAACTGAACAACACACAAAAAGAGACATCAAGTTGACAGCACTAAACTCATACCTATCCATAATTACACTGAAGGTAAACGGACTTAATGCACATAAAGAGATGGAGAGTGGCAGATTGGATAAAAAAGCATGATCCATCTATATGCCACCTACAAGAGATGCACCTTAGACTTAAAGGCACAAACAGGCTAAAACTCAAAGGATGTAAAAAACATATCAAGCAAACAACACTCAAAAAAGAGTAGAAGTGGCAATATTAATCTCTGGTAAAATAGACTTTAAAGTAAAATCCACCACAAAGGATAAGGAAGGGGACTGTTTAATAATTAAAGGGTCAATACACTAGGAGAACATAACTACAGTAAATATTTATGCACCCTACGACAGGGCTTCAAAATACATAATCTCTAACACCACTGAAAAGAGAGATAGATAGCTCCACAATAGTAGTAGGAGACTTCAACACGCCACTTTCAGTGAAGGACAGAACATCCAGACAGTAGCTCAGTAAAGACACGGAAGAGCTAAATGCTACAATCAACCAACATGATCTCATAGACATATACCGAACATTCCACCTAACAGCAGCCAAGTGTAGTTTCTTTTCCAAAGCACAAGGAAAATTCTCCAGAATAGACCACATATTAGGCCATAAAGCAAGCCTTAACAAAATCCAAAGCATCGAAATATTACAAAGCATCTTTTCTGATTAGAAAGCCATAAAAGTGGAAATCAACAACAGAAAAACAAGGAAAAAAATCAAACACATGGAAACTGAACAACACCTTGCTCAGAAACTACTGGGTTACAGAAGAAATTAAGGATGGTATAAAGAAATTCATAGAATCAAACGAGAATGAAAACACATCCTACCAGAACATTTGGGACACATCAAAAGCAGTTCACAGAGGTCAGTTTATAGCAATCAATGCACACATCGAAAAAGAAGAAAGGGCCATAATCAAAACATTAACTCTACAACTGGAACAAGTAGAAAGAGAGCAGCAAAAGAAGCCCACAGGTTCCAGAATGAAAGAAACAATGAGAATTAGAGGAGAATGAAAAGAAACAGAGAATAGAAAAACAGATGAAAGAGTTAAGAAGAACAAAAGCTTTTTTTTTTTTTTTTGGAAAAAATCAACAAAATTGATAAACCATTGGCCAAACTGACAAAAGAAAAACAGGAGAGGAAGCAGATAACCCGTATAAGAAATGAGATGGGTGATATCACAACAGACTCAACTGAAATTAAAAGAATCATAACAGATTACTCAGAAAAATTGTACTCTAACAAATTTGAAAACCTAGAGGAAATGGATAAACTTCTAGAAACTCACCACCTACCTAAATTAACACAAACAGATGTAGAACAACTAAATAAACCCATAACAAAGAAAGAGATTTAAAAGGTTATTAAAAAGCTCCCAAGAGAAAAATCCCTGGCCTAGATGGCTTCACTGGAGAATTCTACCAAACTTTCAGAGAAGAGATAACACCACTTCTACTAAAAGTATTTCAGAGCATAGAAAAGGATGGAATACTCACAAACTCATTCTATGAAGCCAGCATAACTCTGATACCAAAACCAGGTAAAGACATCACAAAAAAAGTAAATTAGAGACCAATATCCCTCATGAATATTGAAGGAAAGATCCTCAACAAAATTCTAGCCAATAGAATTCAGCAGCCTATCAAAAAAATAATTCACCATGACCAAGTAGGATTTATAGCAGGTGTGCAGGGATGGTTCAACATTAGAAAAACAATCAATGGACTCCATCACATAAATAAAACAAAAGACAAGAACAACATGATCTTATCAATCAATGCAGAAAAGGCATTCGACAAAGTCCAAAACCCATTCATAATAAAAAGTCTCAACAAAATAGGAATAGAAGGGAAATTCCTCAATACAATTAAAGGTATTTACACAAAGCCAACAGCCAATATCATCCTAAATGGAGAGATTTTGAAAGCATTCCCCTTGAGAAAGGGAACCAGACAAGGATGCCATCTATCACTGCTCTTATTCGACATTGTGCTGGAGGTCCTAGACAGAGAAATTTGGCTTGAAAAAGAAACAAAGTTCATCCAGATTGGTAAGGAAGAAGTCAAAATATATCTATTTGCAGATGATATGATCTTATACACAGAAAACCCGAAAGAATCCACAAGAAAACTACTGGAACTAATAGATTTCAGCAAAGTTTCAGGATACAGGACAAACATACAAAAATCAGTTTGATTCCTTTATACCAACAAAGAGAACCTTGAAGAGGAAATTACCAAATGAATACCATTTACAATAGCCCCCAAGAAGATAAAATACTTGGGAATAAATCTAACCAGAGATGTAAAAGATCTAGACACAGAAAAGTACAAGACAATACTGCAAGAAACTAAAAGAGACCTGCATAAGTGGAAAAGTATACCTTGCTCATGGATAGGTAGACTCAAAATAGTGAGAATATCAATTCTACTCAAAGCAATCCACAGATACAATGTAATCCTGATCCAAAGTCCACCGGCATTTTTTAATAAGATGGAGAAACAAATCACCAACTTCATATGGAAAGGGAAGAGGCCCCCAATAAATAAAGCTTTACTCAAGAAGGAGAACAAAGTAGGAGGCCTTACACTACCTGATTTTAGAAACTATTATACCCTCCATGGTAGTCAAAACAGGCTGGTATTGATGCAACAACAGATACATAGACTAATGGAACAGGGTTGAGAATCCAGATATAACCTCATCCATATATGAGCAGCTAATATTTGACAAAGGCCCAAAGTCCATTAATTGGGGACAAGACAGTCTCTTTAGCAAATGGTGCTGGCATAACTGGATATCCATTTGCAAAACACTGAAACAAAACCCATACCTCACACCATGCACAAAAACTAACTCAAAAGTGATCAAAGACTTAAATATAAAATAGAAAGACTAAAGATCATGGAAGAAAAAAATAGGGACAAAACTAGGAGCCCTAATACATGGCGTTAACATAATATGAACCACAAGTAACAATGCATGGGCACCAGAAGAGAGACTAGGTAAATGGGAGCTCCTAAAATCAAACACTTATGCTCATCAAAAGACTCCACCAAAAGAGTAAAAAGACAACCTAGAGACTGGGAAAAATTTTTGGCTACGACAAATCCGCTCAGCGTCTAATCTCTAAAATCTACAAGATACTGCAAAACCTCAGCAACAAAAAAGACAAATAACCTATTTAAAAAATGGGCAAAGGATATGAACAAGCACTTCACCAAAGAAGATATTCAGGGGACTAACAGACCCATGAAGAAATGCTCATGATCCTTAGCCATTAGAGAAATGCAGATCAAAACTACAATGAGATATCATCTCACCCCAACAAGGCTAGCATTAATCCAAAAAACAAGAAATAACAGATGTTGGAGAGGTTGTGGAGAGACTGGAACACTTACACACTGTTGGTGGGAATGTAAAATGGTACAACCACTTTGGAAATTGATTTAGTGCTTCCTTAAAAAGCTAGAAATAGAAGTACCATACAATCCAGCTATCCCGCTCCTTGGAATATATCCTAGCGAAATAAGAGCCGTCACATGAATAGATATATGCATACCCATGTTCATTGAAGCACTGTTCACAATATCAAAAAGATGGAAACAACCTAGGTGCCCATCAACGGACGAATGGATAAACAAATCATGGTATATCCACACAATAGAATATTACCAAACTATATGGAACAATGATGAAGCTGTGAAACACCGTATAACACGGTGGAAGCTGAAATTTATTATGCTGAGTGAATTTAGTCAGTCACAGAAGGACAAATACTGTATAAGACCACTATTATAAAAACTCAAGAAAAGGGTTAAACACAGAAGAAAACATTCTTTGATGGTTATGAGGGTGGGGATGGAGGGTGAGGGTTATTTACTAACTAGATAGTAGATAAGAATCATCTTAGGTGAAGGGAAGGACAGCACACACTACAGGGGAAGTCAGCACAAGTGGACTAAAACAAAGCTCAGAAGTTTCCTGAATACAGTCAAATACTTTGAGAGACAGAGTAGCAGGGATACAGGTCTGGGGACCATGCTTTCAGGGGACATCTAGGTCAATTGGCATAATACATCTTATTAAGAAAATGTTCTGCCTCCGAATTTGGTGAGTGGCATCTGGGGTCTTAAAAGCTTACAAGAGGCCATCTAAGATGCATCAATTGGTCCCAACCACTTAGAATAAAGGAGAATGAAGAACACCAAAGACACAAGGAAGGTATTAGCCCAAGAGACAGAATGGGCCACATAAACCAGAGACTTCATCAGCCTGAGACCAGAAGAACTAGATGGTGCCTGGATACCAGCAATGAATATCCTGACAGGGAACACAACAGAGAGTACCTGGTGGAGCAGTAGGAGGATGGGATGCAGAATTCAAATTCTAGTAAGAAGACCAGACTTAATGGTCTGACTGAGACTGGAAGTACCCAGGAAAGCATGGCCCTTGGATTCTGTATCAGCCCAGAACTAAAACAGTTTCTGAGACCATCTCTTCAGACAGGGATTGGACTGGACTGTGAGACATGAAGTGATACTCCTGAAGAGTGTGCCTCTTATTCAAGTAGATACAAGAGACCAAAGGCATCGCTTCTGTCCAGAGGTGAAATGGGAAGGCACAGACAGTTAGGAGCTGGTGGGATGGACATGAGGAATCAGGAGCAGAAGGGAGGAGTGTTCTGTAGCAGAATGGGGTGAGCAATTAGGGTCACATAACACTATGTATAAAATTTTGTAAGTCAGACTAACTTGAAATGTAAACTTCATTTAAACTACAACAATAAAAAAAAAAAAAAACGCACCAAGACCAAGTATGATTCATACCAGGTATGCAAAGATGGTTCAACATTAGAAAATCAATCAACATAATCCACCACATAAAAAAATGGAGAGAAAAGTATCACATGATGATCTCAATTGCCATAGAAAAGGCATTCAACAAAATCCAACAGACATTACTGATAAAAACTCTCAATAAAATAGGTATAGAAGTGAAATTCCTCATCATAATGTAGGGCATCTATGAAAACCCAATGGCCAACATTATTCTTAATGGAGAGAGGCTGAAAATGTTTCCCTCGAGAACAGGAACAAGATAAGGATGTCCTTTATCACCACTCCTATTTAACTTTGTGATGGATGTCCTAGCTAGAGCAATAAGATAAGAAAAAGAAATAAAGGGCATCCAAATTGGTAATGAAGAAGTTAAAATGTCCCTATTTGCAGATGATATGATACAACACATAGAAAACCCAGAAGACTCTACAAGAAAACTGCTAGAACTAATTGAAAGTTACAGCCATGTAGCAGGATACAAGATAAACATTTAAAAAATCAGTTGGATTCCTATACACCAATAAAGAGAAAGACTAAAAGGAAATCAGGAAAAGAATACCATTTATAATCGCCCCTAAAAAAATAAAATACTTAGGAATAAATATAACCAGGGGTATAAAAGACACATCCAAAGAAAACTATAGAACACTACTGCAAGATACCAAAAGAGATCTACATAAATAGAAAACTATACCATGCTCATGGATACGTAGACTCAACATTGTGAAAATGACTATTCTACCCAAAACAATTTACAAATACAATACAATTCCTATCCAAATACCAGCAACATTTTTTCTATAGAGATGGAAAACCTAATCATTAACTTTATATGGAAAAGGAAGAAGCCCTGGATAAGTAAAGCAGTACAGAAGAAGAAGAATAAAGTAGGAGCACTTTCACTACCTGACCTCAGAACCTACCATACAGCTACAGTAGTCAAAACAGCCTGGTACTGGTACAACGATTGATACATTGACCAATGGACCAGAATTGAGAATGTAGATGTAAATCCATCCACCTACTGTCACCTGATCTTTGACAAGGGCCCAAAGTCCATCAAATGGGGAAAAGACAGTCTTTTTAACAAATGGTGCTGGCCAAACTGGATATCCATCTTCCAAAAAAATGAAACAGGACTCATACTTCATAACATATACAAAAACCAATTCAAAATGGATCAAAGACCTAAATATAAAGCCAAAAACTATGAAGTTCGTGGAAGAAAAAATAGGATCAATGCTTGAGGCCCCGATACATGGTATTAATTGGATACAAACCATAACCAACAACCCAGAAACTCCAGAAGATAAGCTAGATAACTGCGATCTTCTAAAAATTAAACACTTATGCTCATCAAGTGACTTCACTGAAAGACTAAAAAGTGAACTCACTGAATGGGCCACATAAACCTGAGACCAGCCTGAGACCAGAAGAACTAGATGGTGCCCAGTTACCACCAATTAACATCCTGACAGGGAACACAACAGAGAGTACCTGATGGAGCAGTAGGAGGATAGGGTGCAGAACTCAAATTCTAGTAAGAAGACCAGACTTAATGGTCTGACTGAGACTGGAGGTACCCCAGAAAGCATGGCCCCTGGATCTCTATCAGCCCAGAACTAAAACAGTTTCTGAGGCCAACTCTTCAGACAGGGATTGGACTGGACTGTGGGACATAAAGTGATACTCGTGAAGAGTGTTCCTCTTAGTCCTGTAGGTACAAGACAGCAAAGGTGTACCTTCTGTCCAGAGGTGAGATGGGAAGACAGAGAGGATTAGGAGCTGGTTGAATGGTCATGGGGAATCAGAGGTGGAAAGGAGAAGTGTTCTGTTGAAGAATAGGGTGATCAATTAGGGTCTCATAACAAAGTATGTATAAAAATTTTGTATGGGAGAATAACTTGAAATTTAAACTTCATTTAATTACAACTATTAAAAAAAGTGAACTTACTGACTGGGAAAACAATTTTGGCTATTACAAATCAGACAAAGGTCTAATCTATAAAATCTAGAAGAAAATTCAAC
Source organism: Dugong dugon (assembly GCA_030035585.1). Classification (NCBI taxonomy): domain Eukaryota; kingdom Metazoa; phylum Chordata; class Mammalia; order Sirenia; family Dugongidae; genus Dugong; species Dugong dugon. Next base: position 45,714,866 of record CM057480.1, on the reverse strand, counting down.
ACCTCTACAACAAAAATCCAAATAATCCAATTAAAAAATTGGCAAAGGAAATGAGCAGACACTTCACCAAAGAAGACATTCAAATGGCCAACAGACACATGAGGAAATGTTCATGATCACCAGCTATTAGAGAAATGCAAATCAAAACCAAAATGAGACACTGTCTCACCATGACATTACTGACAGGAACCAAAACAACTGGAAATAACAAATGTTGGAGAGGTTGCGGGAAAATAAGAATTCTTATGCACTGCTGGTGGGAATGCAAAATGGTACAACCGTTTAGGAAAATGATATGGCACTTACTTAGAAAGCTAGAAATAGAAATACAAGACCATCCAGCTATCCCACTCCTAGGAATATAACCTAGAGAAATAAGAACCATCACACAAACAGACATAAGCACACTCAAGTTAATGGCAACATTGTTCCCAATAGCAAAAAGATGGAAACATCCTAGATGCCTATCTACAGATGGATGGATAAACAAACTATGGTACTTTCCCACAATGGAGTACTCTGCAACAATAAAGAACAATGATGAAGCTGTGTAGTATCTCATACCATGGATGAATCTGGAGGGCATTATGCTGAGTGAAATAAGTCAATCACAAAATAGCAAACATTGTATGAGACCACTGCTATAAAAACTCATGAAGATGTTTGCACACAAAAAGAAACAACCTTTAATGGTTACGAGGGAGGAGAGCAGTGGGGATGGAAAAACACTAAATAGACAATTGATAAGTGATAATTTTGGCGAAGCATAAGACAGTACACAATACTGGGGAAGCCAGCACAGTTTGTACAAGGAAAGGTCATGGAAGCTCCCTAGACACATCCAAAATCCCTGAGGGACCTAATTGCTGGGCCAAGGGCTGTGGGGACCATGGTCTCTGGGAATATCTAGCTCAACTGGCACAACATAGTTTATAAAGAAAATATTCTACATTCTACTTTAGCGAGTAGCATTTGGGGTCTTAAAAGCCTGTGGGCGGCCATCTAAGATACTCCACTGGTCTCACCCCTTTGGGAGCAAGGGAGAATGAAGAAAACTAAAGATACAAGGGAAACATTAGTCCAAAGGACTAATGGACCACATCTACCATGGCCTCCATTAGACTGAGTCCAGTACAACTAGATGGTGCCTGACTACAACCACTGACTGTTCTGACAGGGATCAAAATAGAGGATCCCAAATAGAGCTGGAGAAAAATGTAGAACACAATTCTAACTCTCAAAAAATAGGTAGACTTGTTGGCCTGACAGAGAGTGGAGAAACCCTGAGGGTATGACCCCAGACACCTTTTTAGCTCAGTAATGAAGTCACTCCCAAAGTTCAACCTTCAGCCAAAGATTAGACAGGCCCATGAAACATAACTAGTCTAGAGTGTAAAGGGGCACAACAGCCCAGGGACAAGGACCAGAATGCAGGGGGGAAGAGGAAAGCTGGTAATAGGGAACTCAAGGTCGATAAGCGAGAGTGTTGACATGTAGTGGGGTTGTTAACCAATGTCATAAAACAATATGTGTACTGTTTAATGAGAAACTATTTTGTTCTGTAAACCTTCATCTAAAGTACAATAAAAAATAAAGAATTTAAAATTCTTTTCTACCTTGCTAATGTGAGAATATTTTTAACCAATAAAATTCAGTTAGTAACAATCAATCTTGATTACTGGACAGTAGGTAGTGAGAGGTACAATATCACATTGTATTGGTAGGAGTGTAAAATAGTTACCTAAAAACATGCCACACAATTTTGCATAGGAATTCAGTTTGAAGACATGCAAAAGAATTCCCCAAAATTTGTTAAGACTGACAGAAACACTGAAGATATTAATTATACAACTAGTAGTAAAAGTAAAAATAAAATAAAATCATCTAGTTTCGAATTATAAATTTGTGGTAAAATTGAAATTTTTGTAGAATGTTAATATATAGAGTTAAATGACTAATTTAGGATATACTACTCTACATGAATCTAGATGTCTAGAGGAAAAAATGTGTAGACATGTGCACACAAGTCTGTATGTGTGTATGTGAAAGTGTAGAGTTAAATATAGCAAAATAGCTATGCAATGAGAATATGTGCATATTTTCAAATATTTGAAATCTAACATATTCAGAAATCAAGTAAATTTCAATTAAATTTTAACAAAATTTCCTAGCATCAGGAAACAATTCTTAGACATAAGCATTCTTATGTTCATAATTTGTCACATTCTGTTGTTTTTTATTTAATGTATCAATAGATGTGAATTTTTTACTCAATGTATTGTTGCTTTTTTATTGTAAATAAGCAAGTATTTAATTTTCTAAGTATATTTGTTGTTATATGAATTTGTATGAATCTATTCTCAAACCAGAATTCTTATACAGTTGTAGAAGTTCTAATAGGATCTAAATGTGGACTCAGGTGATTATACCAAAGTTCTGCCTTGTGTCCTATCTCACTAAGGGCAACACCTTTTGTCCTTACTAAGCATGCACAAATATATCCATAAAATATTCAAATTATTATTGAGTTGAAAATAAGATCTTCACTTTTCTGAAATATAGAAATTATATTAATTTTCTGAATACACAGGTACTTTTCTAAGACTATCAACTTTATTATTTTGGATTCCATGAAAATATTTTTGTTTATTTGTTGATGGTTTTTAAGATTGGAATAAATGAGTATATAATTCTTGCAGTTTATAAGTACCTAACAATACATTGTTCACCAAACTTTGGTAAATCAAACCCTATTTATAATCTCTACAGAAATTGCTATCAAAAGTAATTTAATGATGAATTCATTTGTAATGTAAAGATCTATTTTAGAGCAAATAATTATCATTCCCAATTTATGTTTTATGTAAATCAGGAAATTCATATCTTGGTTTTGCAAAGAGTTCTAATTAAGCTCCATATCAAACTGTTCTCTGTCCTTAGAACAGTCATGTCATTTTTCAGGAGGCCTATCTGAGGAGGAGTTGATTTAGCCATAATATGTTTTATTAGTAAGCAGATAGTTAGCAAAGTGTGTCAAGTTGTGGTCAACGAGGTTGCCTCTTGCACTGTTATTCTCATCAAACAGAGTTCATCATTTGGTTTCTGCCTCCATTTTAAATGATGTTACTTCAAGCAATCTTTTAGCATAACTTTTTTCTAGTGGACATGTTCACCACTTATCTGTCAGCTTGTCATGCTGTGGAGGCTTGCTTGTTGCTATGATGCTGGGAGCTATGCCACCAGTATTTTAAATACCAGTGGGATCACCTCTGGTGAACAGGTTTCAGTGGAGTTTCCACACTAAGACTAGGAAGAAAGGCTTGAGTATCTACTTTCAAAACTTTGTCAGTGAAAACCCTACGGAGCACAACAGAATATTGTTCTATATAGTACTAGAATATGAGTTCCCTAGTTGGAAGTAACTCAAAATACTCAGTGGCTGCAGCAGTGGTCTCAAGCATACCATTGTGCAGGACCAGGCAATGTTTCATTCTGTTGTACCTGAGGTTGCTGAGAGTTGGAGTTGACTTGATGGCAACTAACAACAACAACAACAACAATGGACAAGTTAAAACTGTGGTTCTTTTAGTTTTGCTCTTGCTCTTTTAGTTTATTTGTAGTATTAATTCTGTCTATTTTGGTAATATAGAAGATACTCAACTGAGTTCAATAATAGTAGAAACTACATATACATATATATATGTCTCTCCCTCAAAAAAAAAAAAAAGTTTATTTGAAGCCATGATTCATTATTTCTTATATATTATGTAAAAGTTATTTTTCTCATACTTCAGAAATCTAAACTTAATCTTAATCCACTTTACGTTTTCAACAGATACCTTCTCATCCTTTAATACCACGCTCATTCTTTGAAATGAAGGCCCCAGCTGTGAACTCAGGTTACTTGAGTTCATGTCTTTACTGCTTATTCCAGGTACTTAACCTTTTTGGATCCTCAGCTTCTTTGCTTATAATGAGGTGATAAAATAGCATCTACTACTAGAATGGGCTGTTCGTTAATTATTCACTCATTCATTCATTCCCTAAACCCATATCGAATGCCTTCTTTGTAACAGGTGCTCTCCTGGGTGATGAACAAGAACAGGTCAGGCTAAGTACCTGCTCTCTGTTGGCTAACATTCTTACATGTTTTGTGTGCATGATGTATGGATTACAGATGTGAGTGGGGAGTGCTCTTAACAACACATGAAAAAAAACTCATTTAAAGCTTAGCATTGTACCCGGCAAGTAGGAAGTACTCAATATTTTTTTGTTTTTGTTATTGTGGCTGTAATCATTAAAATCTTCCTCTCTACCCAATTAAAACCGAATCATACTCTTGATTATTGTCTGTCAAATACTGCTTATCCTTTTTAAATCATCCAGCTTTGCCATCCAAGCCTAGGAACCTAGCTGCTATTCAATACACATGTCCTGAATTGAACTCTAAGTTCCCTTCTTGTTCTAAAATATTGTGAGTCTCTGAAAGGTATTGAAGCAGTGACTTGTGATCTATATTCTGAAAGCAAGTCATTTGGGGTACCACAGATGTTCAATTTATCAACACAGGTACCTGATTGAATGCTGGCCAGTGTTTCTTTATTGAGTGGGGTGGGTGTTGTTTACTGGTTTTTAGAACTTAGATTGTGCCTCACTGTGGAGCTCAAAAGAAATCCAGCAACTTCAATGAAGCAGAATCACCATCCTTTTGGAAAATGAAGCTATAACAGGTACAGATACCATAAGGGACCTCCATTTAACATAAACACGGGACAAATCTCTTGGTATTATAAATATTTTACATGGCAGCTGGTGCATTTGACAGACAGCTAATCTGTAAACCAGATTTGGAGGTAAACCCAGATGCTGTCATATATTTAAAGCTTTTCACCACTTGGGAGCTGAGTCTTAAACTATAACCCTGTGAGGAACTTCCTTTCTTTGCTAACTTTGCTTTCCTGCACTTCAAGTGTTCACTTGACAACCTGAGTTTGCCTTTCTGTCTCTTGATCGTGCTTTCTGTTTGTTTAGAATGCCTCTGCCCCAAGGCTAGTCAATGTATATCAGATCCTGCCCAAAGACTCTGACACTTCTAATTTGCCATGTTTATTTAGAGATTAAGTTCAAAATTTTATTTTGTTTTGAACCTTGAGTAATCCTAAATTCCAATTTCCTTCCACATATTGTTTCAACAGGTGGGTCTAAGCCTCTTTCTTCCAATAAGAATTAGACCAAAAAAGATTTTTTAAAATTTTGCTTTTTACATGATAGTCCTATTCTTTATGTTGAATTCTATTTTCAATTTCTATTTTCTTATACCTACATCTTATCCTTGTTTTAAACATTGCAAACCAATATACTATCTAAACTTTTTTAATTAAAAAAAACATTAATTTATGGATCTTTTTATAAATATAATTTATTTTTGTTGTTGAGAGTATACACAGCAGAATATACATCAATTCAACAATTTCTACATATACAATTCAGTGACATTGATTACATTCTTCCAGTTGTACAACCATTCCCAGTCTTCTTTTTTGAGTTGTTCCTTTCCCATTAACACAAACTCACTGCCCCCTAAGTTTCTTATCTAATCTTTTGAGTATTATTTGTACACAGTTCTGCTCTTCTTCGTTCCTATTGATTTTTAAACTAATAGTGTCCCCCACGTAACAGCTATAGCTCCAAAGATCAGGGATTGGGTAGAGTGGACTCTACAAGATAAAAGGCTAGTCTTTATTGACATGAGAATGTTTCAAATGTGTCACTCACGTTGTTTGAATTTCTCTTCCCTCATTTCTTTATGGGCAGGGTAGCCATATATTCTGATTTGCCAGCCCAGTTCCAGTTTACAACTGTAGCCTGGAGTAATTACTATTACCTCTTCTTTCATTCTCAAAAGGGCCTTTGGATAAATTCTGTGGTACTCATTATAAGGTACTCAAGTGAAATTTAAACTAAAATTCTGCACATATTGGATGGACCACACATCCCATGTTCTGCTAAACAATCTAGAAAACTGCCTTATGAAGAAGGAAACTTGATTTTTTTTTTTGGTCAAAAACGGGCAAATATAAATAAAATGGTGAGCGTGGACTCTAATTGAAGTGATAACCTAAAATACCTGGTATCACACAACTCTTACTGATCTTCTAGTTTCAAGAAAAGCTATTATTTATTTTAATTAGCATTGACTTATTCATGACAATTGACAATGAAATAAAAAAGAAGAATGTGAATGTATTCTCTTGTTTAGAGAGTTGACTAAAATTAATATTATAAAAGTAATAAAGATTTAGAATTTGACCTATATATTAGAAAATATTTCTCCATAGAATGTGTTTTTCTCCTAAAAAATGATGGGATTATCTTTGTCAGATTTGAAACCAGAAGATTCTAAGTCAGTACTTTAAGGAATGAATCAGATTTCAGTAAGTTCTGAGAGATATAAACTAGTATGAGTTTATCATAAAAATCTTACAAATTAATATTTTTTATATAGTTTGATGTACTTTTTTCCAAATGAATCGCAAAAACGTGATACAATTAATCACTTTCTTCAAACTTTATACAAAATGCTTTATTAGTTTTCTACAAAACCATTACACTTAGAACACAAATTTCAATGCTTGGAGTGCTTGTCCACATTCATCCCTAATCAAGGTCATACTCATCAGTGAGATCTTCAATGTCACTTCTTAGAAAGGGCTCAGGCTGGCTGCTCAGATTGGTTAGCTACCCACATTATATTTAACCATTATGATACTTGCAATTACTTTTCAAACTATTGCTTCCCTTCCCCCCACCCCCACCCCTCAAATCAGAGCTCTCTAGGGGGCAGGACTAAGCCTGTTCTTTCTCTACACTTCTTGCAAATAGAAGAGGTATACGTATATGTATTCAACGAATGGTTGAAATTAAATATTTGCTGATTGAATGAATGAATGGAAAATTGGCACCTCGGCATTGTTAGAGGTTAAAAATGATGGGACAAATACAGTGTGACCATAAGACTGCCTCTTCTTGATCATTAGGCAGAGAGGGTTTAGATATAGGTGAGGAAATGTGATGGCACATGATGGGAGTGGTCTGATGGTTTTTCATGTTGATTTTTCATATAACATTCCTGGTGGACTAAATCCTTTGAAATCTTAATATGACAAAAAGAAATTGACTAAACAAGTCAGAGCACATATTGATAGATTTTTCTTATTTACTGTCTAAATAATGTTCTTGCTGCTGTTTCTGGAACCTTCTCTCTCTTTAAGGACAACTAATAATTAAGGAAAAATTAAATTTATTGAACAGCATTACTAATTATCTAGCACCTTAATCCAAAAATATTTGCATTTTTCTATTTTTTCAAAGTTGTTCTGTTCCTTTGATTATATAATTAGGATCATGATATGCTTTTATAACTATTGAATGGCTTCTATTATTGTCTAACAATCAAAGATCTCTTGAAAGTTCAAATAAAATAATAAATTCCCAACATGCTTCTACTCAGTCTGGAAGAGCAGATCATAAGCCTTCCATCATTATGTTCCTACGACATGTAATTTTTTCCTGTCTATTTTCTCTTCTCTTTCTACTATTTGCTGCAGAAAATACAGTTGATTTATGTCTAGGTTAAAAGGACAGGAAGAAGACATAGAAAGGATAAAGTCAAAATTAAGTTCAATAAGCAAAGAGGAATAAGAACATTATTCTTAAGCATATACCAGCTCATTAATACTAATTGATTATTTGGAAGTACTTGTATTGCACTCAAGGACAGTAGAATGTGTAGGAAAGCAAGCTAATAAAGAGAAGTAGGCAAATCATAAGTATGAATGAGTTACAAAACTTAATTTTATCACTTATTACTTGTGGGACATCATACAAGTTTCTTAAACTTTGAAAATTTCAATTTCTTAATTCTTAAAATTGGAATGATAACACCAGAGTTGTAAGAGAAGTAACATATAAAGCACTCAATAATGAGTTTTAGAAACAAGAAGGAAAAACAGAAAAGAAATGCTCAGCATCATTGTTAATTTTCAAAAATCATATTAGTAGTATGATAGCACTGTGCACCATTATTTTGTTTCATAGCACTTCATGGCAGAATATAATATTGCATTTTGAAAATATAAAGTTGAAAATGACAAAAAGAGAGATAGATTAATGTTTAAGGAATAGATCACCACTTACATTATTTAATTTATTCCCACATTCTTTGTTTTAAAAGATAATTCCAGTTGTTAAAGAGGAAGGCTGTCTTCTTTTATCATATGATCCTTGAACTATAAAGGTCTCTAGAGATATAGATAAGACTTTGCTCTTTTCATCTTTACCCCAATACTTGTAGTTGATCCTTTCATGAATGAATTATTTTTGTAGATAATATATGTTATGAGACAACTTTACTTTAATCATGTGTATTTAACCCTCATGATCTCTTTCTCGAAGGCACCCTGGTGGCACAGCGCTTGGTGGCTAACCAAAAGGTCAGTGGTTCAAACCCACCATCCACTCCACAATAGAAAGATGCTGCAGTCTGCTTCCATAAAGATTTACAGCCTTGGAAACCCCATTGGGACAGTTTTAATCTGTTCTATAGTGTTGTCAGAGTTAGAATTGGCTTAACGGCAATGGATTGGGTTGGTTGTTGATTTCTTTTTCAGTTTACTAAAGAAATTATGATTTTATCAAAATCCAATTAGTTTCCTCATTACTAGTTACTGGTTATACAATAATATATTAGCTAATGCAAATTTAGTACATGGTTGCTTTCTTCCAGGAAGAAACCATTGTTTCCTTCATTTCATCTAAGCCCAGCAACTCAGTTGTGGATATTTCCTTACTCTACAGTGAGTACTTTTTCAGAGTTTACGATAGGATCTTTCATTCTTACTCCTGATTCTCTTTTGGATAGGTATTTTATGTTTTATTTTATTAGCATATAATAGTATACTATTTTAACAAGACTATTTCTGGTTGAGCAAAATTAAAATATATTCTTTTTCTTGATTAAGTTTTTTTTATTAATTGTACTTTAGGTGAGGGTTTACAGAACAAATAGTTTCTCATTAAACAGTCAGTACACATACTGTTTTATGACATTGGTTAACAACCCCACAACATGTCAACCATCTTCCTTCTTGACCGTTTTTTTTTTTTTTTGGTGAAAATATACTGTCTTAGGCTGGGTTCTCTAGAGAAGCAAAACCAGTAAAGTGTATAAATATATATATAGAGAGAGATTATATCAAGGAAACAGCTCACGTGATTGTAGAGACTAGAACGTCCTACGTCCGTGGTGTATCAGGATAGAGGCCTCTCCCAAGTCACACAACAGCAGAAGCTGGCAAGCCCAAGATCGGAAGGTAAGAGAGCAGGGCTCCCACTCACAGGCTGTGCAGATCGACAAATCCCAGGTTCAGGAGATAAGCTGACAGCTCATGTCCCAAGAACGGGAGATGAGACAACAGGAAGCAGCTGCAGGATCCAGAGGGAACAAAAAGCCAGAGCGTCTGCTTATATACAGATGTGGGCCACACCCCCAAGGAGACTCCCTTTCATCTGATTGGTTACTCACAGTATATTCAATCATGGGAGTGATTACATTAAAACACGGAGAATCATGGCCCAGCCAAGCTGACACACCATCTTAACCATCACATATACATAGACAAAGATACATCATTCCAAAAATTTCTACATGCACAATTCAGTGACACTGATTACTTTCTTCCATTTGCACTGCAATTATAACTTTAGATGAAGATTTACAGAACAAAATAGTTTCTCATTAAACAGTACACATGTTGCCCTATGACAATGGTTAACAACCCCACTACATATCAACACTGTCCTTACTCAAATTTGGGTTCCCTATCACTAGCTTTCCTGTCCCCTTCTGGCTTCTAGTCCTTGTTCCTGGACTACTGTGTCTCATTAGTCCCATTTTGTTTTATGGGGCTGTCCACTACCCGGCTGTATGGTGAACTTTGGAAGTGACTTCACCACTGAACTAAAAGGGTGTCTGGGGGCTATACTCTCCCGTCTCTTTCAGGCCAGTAAATCTGGTTATTTTTTTGTGTGTGTTACCATTTCGTTCTACATCCTTCTCCATCTCTGTCCAGAATGCTCTGTTGTGATTCCAGTCAGAGCAGTCAGTGGTGGTAGCCAGGCACCATCTACCTGTACTGGACTCAGTCTGGTGGAGGCCTTGGTAGCAGTTGTCCATTAGTCCTTTGGACAAATCTTTTCCTTGTATCCTGTTATCTTCAGTCTCCCTTGCTCCCGAAGGGGTGAGACCAGTGGAGTATCTCAGATGGCTGCTCATAGGCTTTTAAGACCCCAGATGCTACTCATCAAGGTAGAATGGAGAACATTGTCTTTATAAACTGTGTTATGCTAATTGAGATAGATGTTCCCTTAGACCATGGTCCCCACAACCCTCCACCCAGCAATTCAGTCCCTCAGGGAGTTTGGATGTGTCTATGGAGCTTCCATGACCTTTCCTTGTACAAGTTGTGCTGACTTCCCCAGTATTGTGTACTGTCTCATCCTTCACCAAAGATATCACTTATCTACAGTCTATTTAGTATTTACCCCCATCCTTCATAACCAACAAAGATTGTTACTTTTTGTGTGTAAACTTTTTCATGAGTTATTACAATAGAGGTCTCATACTTTATGTTTTTCTTCTTTATTTTAATGGGTACATTTATTAATTTTCTTTGTGGTTATAATGAAATTTACCCTTATCTTTCTAAGTTTGAAGCAGTCTATTATTACTTGGTATTGCCTCGCCTTCCCCTCCATTAGAAGTTTCTATACCTACACTGTTTATCCCCTCTTTTATTGTTCTGATGTTGTTGTCATTTACAGATTAACTGCTCTGATTCCCTGATGTATTTCTTTTGGATAGTCCTTGAGAGTTCATTTCCTAGATTGATATCTGCCTGGTATGATCCTGCATCCTAGATTCAGCCTGTGAGCTGAAGTTGTTTGTTTTCAGATAGAAGGACTCCCTTTAATAATTCTTGTAAGTTTGGTTTGAGTTTTACATATTCCCTTAATTTCTGTTTATCAGGAAATGTCCTAATTTCACCATCATATTTGAATGAGAGTTTTGCAGGATATCTTATTCTTTGCTGGCAATTTTTTTCTTTCAAGATTTTATATATGTCATCCCATTGCCTTCTTGCCTGCATGGTTTCTGCCAAATAATCTGAGCTTAGTCTTATTGTTTCTCCTCTGTATGTGATTTCTTGTTTTCCACCAGCTTCTCTCAGGATTCTTTGCTTGTCTTTGGTTTTGGCGAGTGTGATTATGATATGCCTTGGTGATTTTCTTTTGAGGTCTATCCTATATGGGGTTCGTTGAGCTTCTTGGATGGCCAGCTTTTGATCTTGCATGATATTGGGGAAGTTTTCTGTCAGCAGTTCTTCAATGATCCTCTCTATGTTTTCTGTTTTCTCCCCCTGTTCTGGAACTCCGATCACTTACAAATTTTTGTGTTTGTATCTCACATAATTCTCAGGATCTCTTCATTTTTCTTTGTTCTTTTTTCTGATTTTTCCTCAAACAGAGTTGTATCCAAGTGTTTGGCTTCAATTCTGCTGATCCTGTCTTCCACCATTTCAAATCTGCTCCTCAGGCCTTCTATGACACTGTCTATTTCTGAAATCTTGTTGTTTATCTTTTGGACTTCTAATTGTTGTTTTTGTATAATTTCTAGTTGTAAGTTTATTTTGGCATTTTGTTCCTGCATTATTTTCCTGAATTCTTCCATTTTTTTGTCTGTATTTTCCATGAATTTGTCTGCCTTTTCCATAAATTTGTCTATTTTTTCCTCCTTTTCGTCTACTTTTTGCTTCAACTCTTGCATAATTCTGAGTATTAGAGATTTGAATTCCCTATCAGGTAGTTCTAGTGCCTTTTCTTATACTGGAAAGTCATCTGGTATTTTATTTTAGATGCCTACTGGAACCACCCTGTCCTGTTTTTGTAAATGTTTTGATATTGTCTGCTGTCTTCAGGGCATTCAGTATTTTTCTCATTTATTGATTGTGGATTTGTTTATTTTGTCTTTTTTTTTTTTTAATTTGACCATGTCTGAGCAGGCAGGCTGTGTGTTCTTTGTTTGTTTGTATGTAGGAACGATACTTTTTGCCTCCTTCTGTAATTGGCAGGGTCAGTCACTCAGACATGGTACAGCAGGGCAGGTCTAGCTAAAGAGGAGTTGCTGGGATGGGTTGTTTGTGGCAGTTACTATAACCACCAGGGTGGGCCGGTAATCAGTACAGGGCAGGTTCCGGTAGGCCATGCCTGTGCTACTTGGTGGTATGATGTTAAGGGCATGGTGCAGGTAGGCAGGATGAAGGAGGTTGGGGAGATTGTGATGTGTGGTGCTAAGATGGGTATGGGAGAGAGGAGAGAGGAATAGGAGCCAAAAACATACAAACAAACAAAAAGGAGTGCTAGGGGAGCTTGTCGTTGGAGTGGAGAGATGAGAGACTATGAAATGAAGGAAAACAAAAAGAGGAAGAACAAAAAAAAAAAAAGAAAAGAAAAGAATGAGTAAATAAAAATTAGAAAGAAAGAAGAAAGCAAAGCTCCCAGGTATCCCACTGCTGTGGCTACAAGGTCTGGGGAAGTTGTTCCCAGGTGTTGAAGTACAGCCTGGCTAGAAGTTGTAGAGGTGTCACTCAGCGCCAGATATTCAGGGTACAGGAAGAGAAGGAAGGTATAGAGAGTCGAGAAACTGAGTAATGAAGAAAAAAGGCAAAAAGTGGGAAAATAAAACAAAACAAAACAAAAAAGATCAAGAAAACTCCCAAAAAACAGAAGGAAAAAAAAAAAAAACCATGAAAAAGAAATGTGCTAAAGGATCCCTCTGCACATCTGCGCAGGCTGAGGAAGTAGGTCCCAAGCCACACAGCACTGCCAGGCCAGAACGCGCTCCTGCTAGAGAAAAGAAAAGGAAAACAAACAGACAATTCAAAACAAACAAAAAAAAAAGCCCTGGGATCCCACCAGCTTGGCCACAAGGACTGGGAAGCAGTTCCACACTGGAGCTGAGCTCCATAGCCTATGAGGAAGAAGTAAAGAAGGTGCACAGAGCCAGGTGTTTGAGCAAAAGATTGGGGAGGTGGTGAGAGTTAAGGAAGAAATCAAAAGAAGCAGAAAAAAGCAACAACAGCAGCCAACAAATGGCACTCAGGGAGTCGGCCAGTGTGGGCAGGTGGAACCCAAGCAGCCAGTGCTTCCCAGATAAGAGACTGTGGCCTCTGGAAGCAGAGGAGGCCAAGCGGGGTGAAGAACAGTGGGGGGTGGGAAAGCATATATCGCTGTTTACTGGTTGCTCTGTTTTCTGCTGGAAGCTCTGTGAAGCTGCTTTCTCCTACCACCTGTCTCTGATAGGAGTCCAAGATGGTGGATCCATGCTGCATTAGCTGATAGGGGACTGTCTCCATGTATGTCTCCTTGATCTCTGTTCTCTGTCACTTTCTTATTCCATTTGGTGCTTGGCTGAGTTCTTTGTCTCTTCATTTGATGTTTAGGGTTTCAGGATTGCTGTTCTCTTTGTTTGGCTTAGTGTTTCGGATATTTGCTGTGGAGGGATGGTGTGGTGCTTCTGCCTAGAGTGCCATGTTGCTGGAAGTCTCCTAAACTATATTCTTGGTTGTGCTAAATTCCTAGAAACCTTGAAAAACATTTACTAAGCAAGTCATAGGTGTTTACACACATTCACATACACACACATATTCTTAATATTATTGTCAATGTTCCAGTAAATTTTTCTATGCTCTTGGAAAACAGTTACTTTAAATGTCAATCAAATCAAAAGTTTAAAATATGCCTTTTGAAGACAGGCAAAAAAGAAACCTTTTCATGATAAATATTTGTCTTCTCCCAGTGATTGAGGGAAGTTTCTGATGGTCACATAATCAGTGTTGGGATCAGAGACATTGCTGAATGTGTATAACTCAGATCATTATATATTCTCTGGGTAGAAAATGTATGTATACTCAACACTGTGACTATCAATTAAAATTTTCATTCAATCCAAGTTTTACCTAGTATTCAGACTCAGAAATAAATTCCTTAGAAGTAAATTTTTTAAACTTGTGGTTTCTTTAAAAAAATTAAAAATAGTATGAAAATAATTTTCAACCTTCCTCTCCATCATTCAGGAAAATATGATGATAATAACATCCCCCCAAAAAAACAAACAGAGCAGATGTCATCAAGCTGATTCCTGCTACTCTTGGTGACCCCACGTGTGTCAGGGTTTTCAGCAGCTATTTTTTTGGAAGTAGATTATCAGACCTTTCTTCCAAGCCTCCTTTGGGTGGATTTAAACTTCCAACCTTTTGTTTAGTAACTGAGTGCTTAACCGTTTGCACCACTGAGGGATTCCAATAACATCATACTACCAGTATTTTCCCTGAAAAAGATTTGATAATTTACTTTATACTTTCTACATTCTCATATAGGAAAATGCTTGAATCTGATATTCACTTTTTCTTTCACCAAATATTTATTGAACATTTACTTATTTCAGGTGTTGTGCAAGGAACTGAACTTAATATGCGTATTTCATTACTAGTTTCATCTACATAATTTCCTAAGAAAAGAATGAGGAAAAAACACTACAAACAAAAATACATGAAAGCCTCCAATAAAATAATTCAATTCCAAATTTCTAAAAGACTAATTTTGACTTTTATATTTTGCTTGCTGACTTTGTTTTCTGATCATTAGCAATATCATTGCATGAAAGAACTGTTGGTGACTCAAAGAAAGGAGGTGAATAACGATGGTGATGCACTTGAAAAATGAATGTAGAATCTAAGTTTAATAAAATCCAAAACAATAGAATTTCTCTCATTGCTGTAGTAATATTATCTAAACTTCCATGGGGATGTGACTAAGTCACTGAGCAAATCATCTTTCTTGTCTACTTACTACACACAAAATGATGAACCTCTTTACTTACTGGGTAAAGTTGAGTATCGTGTGTGCAGGAGTGAATTAATGCTTATATTTTCTCAGTTTATTTCAAATTAATGTGGTGTGGAATGGTCAGGAGAGATTTCACTTTCTCTCTGATGGTCTTCCTCCTGTTCATTGAGTTCTGTTAAATGATCCCTGTCAGAGATATCCTTCATTCCTGGCTCACAAAAATCGAGTTCTGAATAGCATTGCCTTTAGTGTATGGAATTCAACAGATGGTGCTAAACGGCCAATATTTCCTTAGGGTAGTTCTCCAGCTGAGCCTCCCTATCAGCCTCATTTTCATTTACTGTCACTGTGTGTTCATTCATTTTAACACTACCATGTGAGCAGTATTCATGTTTCCCTAGAAAAATGTATAATTGTGCATATTAGGAAATCTGAACCTTAAATATAAATTTCGTAATGTCTGTTCTTCTGCTTATTTTATCTTAAATACTGCCTTACTGTTAAATGATTGTGTTTCATTTTAAATTAAAAATGGTGACTACTTATCTTTTTGCAATTCAGTTCACCAAATAAAAAATTATAGGTAGCGATTTTTTCTTAGCTATCTACTAGATCTTTGAAAGACACTCTTATCTTTGTTGTCAGGCTGAAACATTCTGTTCTAGAACAGTGGAAAAACCATTCTTCACATAGTGCTTATGAATCCCTGAAGTCTTTATTGGTACTGTGCACAACTTCACACCTCTACCAGAAGAAAAAGTAGATTTATATTAGAAACTGTATTGAAAAATGGCTACTTCAAATGCACTTGAGGGAATTTTCAGTTGTTTTATTGCTATTTCAGAATACCTTCATGTCACTAAAATAACTTGAGCTAAGCAAGGCAGAAACTTTTCTAAATTTGTGGGAGGCTATCTTGAAAAAGGTGTTGGGAAAATAAATAGGCTATATTCTGCTGTTATTATTCCTATTAGAGTTAGAGCTTTCTAGTAGTCAGTTGCTAGTAAGTAGATGTAAATATTTAAGCACCAATAAAAGATGAGCACCTACCATATATCTGTAAGCAGTAATTCTGCATTTACAATTCAAGCACAAGGTCAATATGCTGGATGCACAGGTATTTGTATTTTCTGCATAAAATATATAGAAAAAGTTAGTAAACAACATTTTAGTGCCATATTAAATGAAATAGAGTTTTTCCCTACATTTAAAATAATTGTAAAACTAGAAGTTACTTCCAACAAGATATGCTGATTTGAAAATGTGTGGAAGATACTTAAATTAAGATGAATAATCAAATGTAGTCTAATATTTTCAAATTGACCACCCATTGCCATTCCTGAGATCTGAGTCCCTTTCTCTTTTTTTTTTTTGATATTATGCCCTGACAAGAAGACAGTTGTAGTGGATTTTGCATATGTGTGTGTCCGCAGTTCTTACTAAGCAACCTGCCAGTATGAGATGGAATGTTCTAAAACAAGCACAGATACAACCTCATGCACATATGAACAAACATATATACACATCTTATCTATGGCACATACTCTAGGTGCCACCCTTAAAAAAAAAAACTCAATTTTTATTGCTCATTACTACAGATAAGGCTCACTGCAACTGAGGAGGGAATATAGTGAACATTTAAGGGAATTCTGGCTACAGATCTGAGATAAAGTTTTCATGATCTGAATCTTCTGTGTTTGGTAAATGAAAAGGGAGCTTTATATTGTGATTTAATACTTATTGAATCATTCCATAAAACTTTTGCCTCAAAAAATTCCTTTTGCTTAAAGGGAATAAAAGGGCTGGGGATGCCTGCTGAACTCTTTACATTTTGTGTCTTTAAAGAGGGAAAAAATAACAGTCCAGGTTGGGTCCAATTGTGAAGCAGATGATGGTAATTGGTGTCATTCTCCATCTGTTCCTAGATCAAACTTCTAATCTTTCCCTGGCTTCTTTTCCTGGCAATATGATGGATTAAGGGAAAAGTTCAATGAAAGGAACTAGAAACAATGCCAGGATAGAGAAAGCAGGACATAATTAGTCATTTAAGGGTTTAAGAAAGAAGGCTAAGGCCATACAGAAATGATAAAAATATCAGAGACTCATTCCAAGTGATAATAATAGTAAACACTTCTATAATGCTTATTATTTGTTAGGCAACAGTCCAGTCACTTTATATATAGTAATTTATCAAATACTCATAACTATGATTGTTGTTGTTGTTAGATGCCGTCAAGCCTGTTCCAACTCATAGTGACCCTATGTACAACAGAACGAAACAGTGCCCAGTCCTGCGCCATCCTCACAATCTTTATGCTTGAGCCCATTGTTGCAGTCACTGCGTCAATCTATCTCCCTGAGAGTTTTCCTCTTCTGTCGCTGACCCTCTGCTATAACAAGCATAAAGTCCTTCTCCAGGGACTGATCCCTCCTGACACAATGCCCAAAGTATGTGAGATGTAGTCTCACCATCATTGCTTCTAAGGCGCATTCTGGTTGTATTTCTTCCAAGACAGATTTGTTCATTCTTTTGGCATTCCATGGTATATTCAATAGTATTTGTCAACACAATTCAAAGGTGTCAATTCTTCTTTGGTCTTCCTTATTTATCGTCCAGCTTTTGCATGCATATGAGGCGATTGAAAACACCATGGCTTGGGTCAGGCACACCTTAGTCTTCAAGGTGACGTCTTTGCTTTTTAACACTTTAAAGTGGTCTTTTGCAGCAAATTTGCCTAATGCAATGTGTCGCTTGATTTCTTGACCACTGCGTCTGTGGGTGTTGATGGTGGATCAAAGTAAAGTGAAATCCTTGACAACTTCAAACTTTTCTCCATTTGTTATTATGTTGCTTATTAGTACAGTTGTGAGGATTTTTGTTGCTTTATACTGAGGTGTAATCCATACAGAAGGCTGTGGTCTTTGATCGTCATCAGTAAGTGCTTCAAATCCTCTTCACTTTCAGCCAGCAAGGTTGTGTCATCTGCATAACGCAGATTGTTAATGAGTCTTCCTCCAATCCTGATGCCGCCTTCTTCATATAGCCCAGCTTCTTGGATTATTTGCTCAGCATACAGATTAAATAAGTATAGTGAAAGGACAACCCTGATGCACATCTTTACTGACTTTAAACCACGAAGTCTCCCCTTGTTCTGTTCAAACAACTGCCACTTGATCTATGTATAGGTTTCTCATGAGCACAATTAAGTGTTCAGGAATTCCTGTTCTTCACAATGTTATCCATGATTTGTTATGATCCACACAGTTGAATGCCTTTGCATAGTCAATAAAACACAGGAGAACATCTTTCTGGTAGTCTCTGCTTTCAGCTAGGATCCATCTGACATCAGTAATAATATCCCTAATTCCACATCCTCTTCTTAATCTGGCTTGAATTTCTCAAAGTTCCCTGTCAATATACTGCTGCAGCCACTTTTGAATGATCTTCAGCAAAATTTTACTTGCTTGCAATATTAATGATATTGTTTGATAATTTCCGCATTCAGTTGGATCACCTTTCTTGGGAATAGGCATAAATATAGATCTCTTCCAGTTGGTTGACCAGGCAGTTGTCTTTCAAATTTCTTGGCAGAGACAAGTGAACACTTCCAGCGTGGCATCCATTTGTTGAAACATCTCAGTTGGTATTCTGTCAATTCCTGAAGCCTTTTTTTTCACCAATACCTTCAGTGCAGCTTGGACTTCTTCCTTAAGTACCATTGGTTCCTGATCATATGCTACTTCCTGAAATGGTTGAACATCGATTAATTCTTTTTGGTATAGTGACTCTGTGTAGTCCTTCCATCTTCTTTTCATGCTTCCTGCATAGTTTATTATCTTCCCCATAGAATCCGTCACTATTGCAACTCCAGCCTTAAATTTTTTCTTCAGTTCTTTCAGCTTGAGAAATGCCGAGCGTGTTCTACCCTTTTGATTTTCTATCTCCAGGTCTTTGCACATGTCATTGTAATACTTTGCTTTGTTTTCTAGAGCTGCCCTTTAAATTTTTCTGTTCAGCTCTTTTAGTTCATTACTTCTGTTTGCTTTAGCTACCTGACATTCAAGAGCAAGTTTCAGAATCTCTTCTGACATCCATTTTGGTCTTTCTTTCTTTCCTGTTTTTTTAACGACCTCTTGCTTTCTTCAAGTATAATGTCCTTGAAGTCATTCCACAGCTGGTCTTCAGTCATTAGTGTTCAGTGCATCAAATCTATTCCTGAGATGGTCTCTAAATTCAGGTGGGATATACTCAAGGTTGTACTTTGGCCCTTGTGGACTTGTTCTAATTTCCTTCTGTTTCAACTTGAACTTGCATATGAGCAACAGATGGTCTGTTCCACAGTCTGTCCCTGGCTTTATTCTGACTGATGATATTGAGCTTTTCCATCATCTCTTTCCACAGATGTAGTCGATTTCCTTCCTGCATATTCCATCTGGCGAAGTCCACGTGTATAGTCACCATTTATTTCGGTGGACAAACGTATTTGCAATTAAGAAATCATTGGTCTTGCAAAATTCTATCATGGGATCTCTGGCATCGTTTCACGCACCAAGGATTACGATATTATTTTTATCCTCATTTTTTTGATTTTTTATGATTACGATATTATCTTTATCCTCATTTTACCAGTGAGGGAAATAGTAGGATAGTAAAATAACTCATATAGAGGTAGATGGAAGAATCAGAATTTGAACTCAGGCAGGCTGACATCCTTAACCACTCTGCAATGTTGCCTCTCACACCCCAAAGCACCTGGCCTTTATCAATATAAACATCAGTATGGAGGAGAACATAATTATACAAATAATCAATAAAAATAAATCTATGTGATTGATCACACAAATAGAACAGATGGTTGTACAGATACAGTGCCTGCCACAAAATAAATACTTAACAAATATCTGTTGAATTAATACTGCATGAAAAAAATTCATGCAGATAGTGTCTTGAAATGAGGTCGGATTTATTTCTCATCTGCAACTATGGTACTCTCACTCCAGTAACAACAAATCCTGATAGCAAATTCTCAGAGAACTCCAGGCCTGCATGTTTGAAGGCCAGGGTATAGAGCAAATCAGAGCTCTCTTCTACATAGTCCTTTCCCACTGGTAGCATAAAGGGTTAGCACTCTCAGCTGCTAACCCAAAGGTTAGAGTTCAGAGTTGAGGCAGAGGCACATAGGAAGAAAGCCCTGATGATTGACTTCTGAAAAATCTTCTATTGAAAACCCTATGGAGCACACTTCTACTCTGACACACATGGGGTTGCCATGAGTCAGAAATTATACTATGGCAACCGGGAAAAAAAAAATCCTCTCACATCCTAGAGACTGCATCTTCCTGGTTCTGAACCTTTTGTGATTCAGTATATTTCCCTGGAATCTCTAGATGCCCAGGAGTTTCCTATTACTCTTTCTTCTTCAAATGCACTGAGATAGTCAATAAATATCTACTAAACCACTGCCATGTGCTCAGTGCTGTTCTGGGTAATGACAAAAGAGTTTTTGAACAAGTCAGAGAGAATCTTGCCCTTGCATTATTTCTTCTAATGGAGAAATACAGACAAGAAAAAAATAAAGACTCAGACTAAACTTTTCAAATACGTGAAATGTTCTGTTAATGCACAAAGTGAGTTCAAGTGCTAGAGAGTAATGGAGGTTTAGGAGATAGCCTTAGACAGAGTGGTTTACCCTTTATCAGGCAATGACACATATATGTTCCTAATACATTTTCTGCCCCTGGAGGCTTATTGACAGGTACCCGAGCCACATTAGTATCTTCTGGCATCATGGCTGATACTGGGACAACTGCCTAGAAAACAAGGAAGTTGGTCTGTGCCACATTTGAGTATTGAGAGCCATTCATATCTGAGCCATCAGATCAACCCGGAGGAATGACTGTGAAACTGTGTGTCTTTTGCCTTTTGTATAGTGAGATAAGGCTTGCAAGTATGTTTACTATTTCCTTTGTGTTATTGGGAAGTTACAGTTATCAATATTCAAATAATAATAAACCACCAACAAACAGTGATTCAGTATCCATTCCATTAGTGAAAAACAATGGCATCATCAAAAAATTAAAAAAAAAATTCATCCTTTAAGGGACTAAATTGACCTTTGTGAAAAGGTAATCCTGAACTGAACTTCAGTCTTGCTTTTCAGAGACAGTCATACGAAGATCTTGAAATAGAGCTTCCCAATAGAAGAAACATCACCTGCAAGACTCCTTAGAGGATACAAGACATGTTTTAAGGCTGCCTAGCATATTTTGAAGACTCTTGCTCTGATGGTGAACTTCATTCTCATGAATCTAACCTTCTCAAGAAATAACCCAGAAAACTGTCTTTCCCAGCCTCCTTTATATCCAGACAGCAGCAAGTGACCAAGGTTCCACCAGTCTCGTACACATCTGTATGAGACTAGAATCAGAAGGACACAAGTAAGAAAACAGTCTCTGTGTGAGGCCCTCATTATGCCATGAGTTTTGTGCTGAGCTGTCCAGTTTTAGGAGCAGCATTAGTTGCTACCATACACATCTCTGTGGTTTCCTCATCAGGTCAGTATTCTGGCATAGTTTTTAGTATTATTTTTTAAAGTTGAAGTTCAATCCTTTTTTTCAGCCCTTCTTATAATCTATGATCCCAATACCATTTTCTAAGTCACCAGTCATATTCCACTGTTTATTTTTATTAAAAACACTCACTGATAAAGGTTTGATATGCTTCAGGAAAAAAAAAAATTTAAAAAAAATGCCAGTGGGGGGTCCTGGTTTCTCTCTAGCCAGAATATCCTACCAAGTTCTGTCTTTTCCTCTATTCATGACCAGACTTCACTTTTCCCATATTTTCTTTCCTCTAATTCCATCAAGGCTATTATTTTCTAAATGTAACTCAGATAGGCTATAAAAAATTAGGGAGACCTACAAAATAGCTTTCAAGTATTCGTATTTCCCGTGGTACCTGGTACTAACCTAATACATAAAACCTGCACTGCCTCCCGCACTAGTCTCACTTGGCCTCATCCTGACTTAAGTTGTACCTTTTGTTTACGTTTCCATCTTCAGGGGATAGAAAAGAAGTCCATAAATGTTCCTTTCTCTTCAAAACACCCATGGGGCCCCCAGTTCATTCTCTATCTGAAGCATGTGTTTAGTCAACAGTTGTCAGTGACCCCGATGTATCTGCTTACAATTTCCTTTCCAAGGGCCTAGCTTGATCAGTGCAATGTTCAGCTACACTAGAAAATGTGGCATTCTTAGGCAAAACAGGGCCACAGAAAGACCTTAACTCCCAAAACTGGGCTAAATGTACAGAGATGTCCTATTATCCAGATTGCTCTTTTGTGCCATAGAGTCAGTTCTGACTCATAGCAACTCCATGTGACAGACTAGAACTGCCTATAGGGTTTTCTTGGTTGTAATCATCACAGAAGTGGATCACCAGGTCTTTCTCCTGCAGAGTCGCTGGCTGGATTTGAACCACCAATCATTTAGTTAGCAGCCAAGCACTTAAGAATTGCACCACCAGGGCCCCTGTTACCCAGTTGCTGTGTCATAAGTCCCAGCCTTTCTGGGGAAGTGGAGGGTTCACTTGTCTGAGCCCATGAACTTACAGACCCAAGATCAATAGAGTGATCTCAAAGCAGCCTCATTTTCCCAAACATCATCTAAACCCAAAAATACTTGGTTTGCTTGTTTTAAAAAAAGTTAACAAAATGTTATTTGTTTATTTACTTGAACTACTAGACATTGATGTCTAATTTCACAGAGTAAAGGAACATCTGTTTTTAGAACTAAATATATAGAATTTGCTTCATTGATTTCTTTTTCTTGGAATGCAACTCCAAATGCAGCTCAAGTTGCTGATTTAGCAAAGCCATAGACTCACATGTTTAAAGGTAGTCTGATGGACACCAATATTTTGGACTGTGCCAGGGACCAAATTTACACAGAGATAATTATTGGTTTTTACAGAAAGCTTAAACTGGTATTTTTTAAACTTTTTGGCAGTGACCCATAGTATAACACATTTGATTTCACAACTCAGTATAGATAAAATTTTAAACACATACTCATATATAGCATAGAGACATTTATCAAAATAATAGAAAGTGTTTCGCAAATACATTCTTATACTCACAATGTAAGATTAAGCTGATATTTCTATTATTTTTCATTTAGAAAAAAAACACACATTACCTATTTAATTGATTCAAAACCCATTAGTGTGGTCAGGCCCTGCAATTTGAAAAGCACTGCTTTAAACTCTGATTCCAACAGAGTATGGGTTAGATCTATTTTCGAGGTCCCTGAGTGGTACAAATGGTTTGTGTTTGACTATTAACCAAAAGATTGGTGCCTTGAACTCACCCAGAGGTACCTTAGAAGAAAGGCCTGGTGATCTGCCTCTGAAAGGTCACACAGCCTTGAAAACTCTATGGAGCTCAGTTCTACTCTGCACACACAGGGTCTCCAAGAGTCGGATCTGTTTTCAGACTGGTTTCTTGGGCAAAGAACCAAATCTGTAGAACATGATATCTATGGGAAGGAAAATGATTTCCAAGTTCTAAACAATCAATTTACAAACACCTTTCAGAACCCAGTTTATTCATGAATTATGGCCTGGATATATTTCTTCAAAATTCTTTTTCTTTTTTTTTAAATGATAAATATCCATAGTTCTGTATCACTCCATCTTCCCACATCACTCACCCTGGCAGAGCAAAGCAGATCAGAAGCTTTAAATTTCTCTATTAAGTGACACATTAAGGTTAAACAATTGTGTAAGCCCCTGTTCACAACATTTTTCTTCTGCTGTATGAAAAGCAGAAAGTTCAATCTAACATCTGTGGATACAATACAGGACATAAAGAAACACTGCTGGAAGACATTTTGAGAACTTCAGTTACTTTAAAGCTTGATAGTTTATTTTCAAATAACAATTTGAATGACATTTACTGACATCATTGCACTATTTGGCACCTATTCTTAGTAGCAAGAAGCCCTGGTGGCACAGTGGTTAAGAGCCCAGGCAGCTAATCAAAAGGTCTAGGTCTGCAGTTCGAATCGAACAGCCACTCCTTGGAAACCCATGAGGCAGTTCTACTCTGTCCTATAGCGTTGCTATGAGTGGGAATTCACTTGATGACCCCGGCTTTCAGGTTCTTAGCAGCAAAGGAGTTAACAAAACATTTATTCTCACTATACAATATTCTTTCAGTAAACCTTGTAAAATGCTCATTAAAAGTCTCACATATTTAGAAACAGTAAGTTAATAGGAATGCAATTACATACTTAGCTTTTGTCATTTTAAGTAAGTTAACCAGACGGTATGAAATCCTCCAAAAGGGATTTTAAACAAACAATCAAGATTTAATTAATATGCACCAGTTAACTCATTAAATATATAGCAACTAGCTCATTAGACTTAAGGTAAATACTCATTTGAGATAAACTGCATATTCCTTTTACATTTATCTTCATTTTGCTTCACTGGTCATATGATAAATGTTGACTTTGAAAGCTAAGACATTTTAAAGTAGAGATGTTTTGTGCTTCTCATATTTTTTTCTCCAAGTCTGTCATGGATTGAATTGTGTCCCCCAAAATTATATGTATCGATTTGCCTAGGCCATGATTCCCAGTACTGTGTGATTATCCACCATTTTGTCATCTGATGTGATTTTCCTATGTGTTGTAAATCCTATGTCTATGATGTTAATGAGATGGGATTAGTGGCAGTTATGTTAATGAGGCAGGGCTCAATCTACAAGATTGGAATGTGTCTTGAGCCAATCTCTTTTGAGTTATAAAAGAGAGAAGAAAGCAGAGAGAGAGGGGTACCTCATACCACCCTTTTGGACACAGGGTTCCTGTGCAGAGAAGCTCCTAGTCCAGGGGAAGATTGATAATGAGGTCCTTCCTCCAGAACCGACAGAGAAAGCCTTCCAGTGTAGCTGATGCCCTGAATTTGGACTTCTAGCCTACAGTACTGTGAGAGAATAAATTTCTCTTTGTTAAAGCTATCCACTTGTGATATTTCCTTTATAGCAGCATTAGGTGACCAAGACAAAATCCAAAATGGAACGTGACATTTTTTTCACAGAAAATGCAAAGTTCAATAATAATAAAAACAATACTAACAACTGAAATACTCTTAACTTTTAATTTAAACCTAAATATCAGATTAAATGCACATATGGTATTTTAGAAGCAAATAGTGGTTATCCATCTACTATTAGTACCTTTATATGGATCACAGAGTAATATTCTAATGAATTTTAAATAATTATCTGGCTTCCCCACTTTATGCCTCTGTGCTACTTGTAGCAAAATTGAGTTATGTACCTTTAACCAAGGAATGAGTATTCTTTATTTGGTGAAGTCATCATCATTGCTCATCAATCAAAATAAATATGAGTGGAGACAGAGTAGAAAAATACAGGCCTAACCAGACATGACACTCAAAGCAGTATGACCAATGAACATGAAGCTGATCTTACAGCCAGAATTCTTGACATCCATTAAGATAGTTTACCAGTTTCCACAATTCTTAAGATTTTAGGTACTTCACACTTTAACAGACTCCAGCTAACGGGCTATTGGGATCCAGTCACATCAAAGTTTTCTTAATGTAGGGAGTCTTTACAGCAACATTAAAAAACATAATTAACATAACCAAGATTAATCCACATCTTTGAGCCTTATACTTTCCTTCGGACATACCCAAGTTAATGACTCCTACCCACAAGCTTTCAATTTATACTAACCCACCCCACAATTGACTTATTCTCAGATTCACACCCTACAATATAATATCAATTCCATTCACAATATTTTCCTCTATTTCATTAACATATATATTTTATACTGAATAATGCAGTTATTTAAAATTAAAAAAATGAACGCAAGGCCCTTACAGACATTTTCAGTTCTAAGAGACAAAATGTGTCTCTATACTGAATATAGTATTGATTATTAAATAACAAAATTTTAAATGTATAAATGACTGAAGTAAAATATGAAAGTCATTTGCAAATAGGTTAAGAGTTAAGGTTACATTAGCGGTCAACTGTAGCTTTTTATAACATTTTGGATAAAAAAAAACAACTAAGATTATATTTGAGCAGTGCTGGCATAAAAGATATGTAAGCATGTCTTGATTGCATGCAGCCATGCTCCTTTCCTTCCAAGCTTTGCAGATAACACACTTTCAGACCACTACCTCCCTCTCTTACCCCACCAGGATCCTATCATTCTTTAACCCCACCAAGGCCACCAATCCTTATATCCTACTACGTTTTCACTGTCACTACCCTCCCCTGATGTCTTCGTTTGCCTCTTTCCAAACCCAAACCAAACCCACTGCCGTTGAGTTGATTGCAACTCATAGCAACCCTTTAGGGGTTCTAAGGCTGTAAATCTTTACAGAAGCAAACTGCCACATCTTTTATCCTTGGATCAGCTGCTGGTTTTGAACCAACAACCTTTTGTTTAACAGCCAAATTATTTAACCACTGTGCCACGAGGACTCCTTTCTTGCCTCCTTAGTCAGATTAAATTCCATGAACAATTATAAAAACTCACCCTTTACATACATTCTGAACTCACTTGCATACCCTTCATTTTCATACCAGCCTAGCAAAAACACAAACCTAGTTAAATCTAACATTTCTGCTTATCTTTTACCCAGGCAGCTGGCACACTGGAGTGTGCCAGGAATCAGTCTTTATTCATGTTTTCTTCTCTATTTATACTTTTCCACTTGCCATCACGTTTAGATGCATGAATTCACTACGATTTATATGTCAACAACTCTCAAAATTATGTCTCCAACACTGATTTCCCTCCCTAACTCCAGATTCATATTACTAACTGCCCAGTCAATATCTCCATTTTGATGTCTAATAGACTTCTCAAAGTTAACATATCCAAAACTTAACCATGATTTTCCCTTCCAAACATGCCCCACCCACAGACTTACCTGTGTAGGTGGATGACAACTCTAGAAGAGGACATCGAACAAGGGATACCACTGCTGATGTCAAATGGATCTTGGCTGAAAGCAGAGAATACCAGAAAGAAGTTTACCTATGTTTTATTGACTGTGCAAGGCATTTGATTTTGTAGATCATAACAAATTATGGATAACACTGAAAAGAATGGGGATTCCAGAACATTTAATTGTGCTCATGAGGAAACTGTACATAGACTAAGAGGCAGTCGTTCAAATAGAACAAGGGGATACTTCATGGTTTAAAATCAGGAAAGGTGTGCATCAGGATTGTATTCTCTCCTCATACTTATTTAATCTGTATGCTGAGCAGATAATCCCAGAAGCTGGGCTATATGAAAAGAACACCACATCGGGATTGGAGGAAACTTCATTAACAACCTGTGATATGCAGATGACACAACCTGGTTTACTGAAAGTGAAGAGGACTTGAAGCACTTATTGATGAAGATCAAAGACTACAGCCTTCAGTACAGGTTATATCTCAACATAAAGAAAAAAAAATCCTCACAACTGGACCAATAAACAACATCATAAGAAACAGAGAAAAGATTGAAGTTGTGAAGGATTTCGTTTTACTTGGATCCACAATCAACATCCACGAAAGTAGCATTCAAGAAATCGAAGGACTTCTGGCAACATGGCACTCTAGGCAGAAGCACCATGCAATCCTTCCACAGCAAAGATCCGAAAAACTAGGCCAAACAGAGAAAACAGCAACCTGAAAACCTAAACATCAAGTGAACAGATAAAGAACTCAGCCAAGCACCAAATGGAATAAGAAACTGACAGAGAACAGAGAGTGAGGAGACATACATGGAGAGGTCCCCTATCAGCTAACACAGCATGGATCCACCATTTTGGACTCCTATCAGATACCAGCAAATAGGGTGTACAAGAAAGCAGCCTCACAGATATTCCAGTAGGAGACAGAACAACCGGAAACTGGCGATATATGCTTTCCTACCCCCCACACCTCTTCATCCCCAATCGGCCTCCTCTACTTCCCACGGCCACAGTCTCCTGGCCAGGAAGCAATGGCTGCTTGGATCCCACCTGAGCCCACTGGCCAATTCCCTGAGTGCCATTTGAGGCTGCTGGTGTTACTTTTTACCGCTTCCTTTTATTTATTTAAATTGTACTTCAGGTGAAGGTTTACAGAACGAATAGTTTCTCATTAAACAGTATTACACATATTGTCTTAAGACATTGGTTAAAAACACCTTGACATCTCAACCCTCTCCATTCTCGATTTTTTTTTTTTTTGGTGAAAATATACATAGCCAAAGATACACAATTTCAAAAATGTCTGCATGCACAGTTTAGTGACATCGACTGTGCTCTTCCAGTTGCACTGCTATTCTCACATTAGATGAGGGTTTACAGAACAAAATAGTGTCTCATTAAACAGCTAGTACACATGTTGCCCTATGACAATGGTTAACAACACAACTACATGTCAACACTGTCCTTACTCAATCTTGGGTTCCATATCAAAAGCTTTCCTGTCCGCTTCTACCTTCTAGCCCTTGTTCCTGATTGCTGTGCCTCATTAGTCCCGTTTTCTTTTATGGGGCTGTCCAATACCTGGCTGAACAGAAAACCTCGGAAGTGACTTCACCACTGAGCTAAAAGGGTGTCTGGGGCCCATACTCTTGAGGTTTCTCCAGTTTCTTTTAGGCCAGAAAATCTGGTCTTTTTGTGTGTGTTAGAATTTTGTTCTACATCGTTCTCCAGCTCTGTCCAGAACCCTCTGTTCTGATCCCAGTCAGACCAGTCAGTGGGGTTAGCTGGGCACCATCTAGCTGCACTGGACTCAGTCTGGTGGAGGCCTTGGTAGCAGTCGTCCATTAGTCCTTTGGACTAATCATTTCCTTGTATCCTGTTCTCTTCATTCTCCCTTGCTCCTGAAGGGGTGAGACCAGTGGAGAATCTTAGATGGCTGCTCACAGGCTTTTAAGACGCCAGACGCTACTCACCAAGGTAGAATGTAGAACATTGTCTTTATAAACTGTGTTATGCCATTTGAGCTAGATGTTCCCAGAGACCATGGTCCCCACAGCCCTCCTCCCAGCAATTCAGTCCCTCAGGGAGTTTGGATGTGTCTAGGGAGCTTCCATGACCTTTTCTTGTACAGGTTGTGCCGGTTTCCCCAGTATTGTGTACTGTCTCACCCTCCACCAAAGATACCACTTATCTGTTGCCTATTTAGTATTTCCCCCACACCCATCCCATCCCTCTTAACCGACAAAGACTGTTACTTTTTGTATGTAAACTTTTTCATGGGTTTTTACAATAGAGGTCTCATACAATACTTGTCCTTTTGTGACTGACTTATTTCAATCAGCATAACGTCCTCCAGTTTCATCCATCTTATGAGATGCTTCACAGATTCATCACTGTTTTTTATCGTTGCATAGTACTCCATTGTATGTATGTACAGTAGTTTGTTTATCCATTCATCTGTTGATGGGCATCTAGGTTGTTTCCATCTTTGGGTGTGCATATGTCTATTCGAGTGATGACTCTTATTTCTCTAGGATATATTCTTAGGAGTGGGATTGCTGGATCGTATGGTATTTCTATTTCTAGCTTTCTAAAGAAGTGCCATATAATTTTCCAAAATGGTTGTATCATTTTGCATTCGCACCAGCAGTGCATAAGAGTTCCCATCTCCCTGCAGCCCCTCCAGCGTTTGTTATTTCCAGTGTTTTTGATTCGTGCCAGTAATGCCAGGGTGAGATGGTATCTCACTGTGGTTTTAATTTGCATTTCTGTAAAGGCTAGTGATTGCGAGCATTTCTTCATGTGTCTGTTGACCACTTGAATGTCTTCTTTGAAGTGTCTGTTCATTTCCTTTGCCCATTTTTTAATAGGATTATTCGTCTTTTTGTTGTAGACATGTTGGATTTTCTTGTAGATTATGGAGAATAGACCTTTGTCTGACTTGTACTGTCCAAAAATTTCTTCCAAGTCTGTAGGTTCTCTTTTTACTCTTTTGGTGAAGTCTTTTGAAGAGCATAGGTGTTTGATTTTTAGAAGATCCCAGTTATCTAGCTTCTCTGTTGGGTTTTGTGTGTTGATGGTTATGGTTTGTATCCTGTTAATGATGTGTATTACAGCCTGTAGCTTTAGTCCTATATTTTTTTCTATGAACTTTACACTTTTTGGCTTTATATTTATGTCTTTCATCCATTTAGAATTAGTTTCTGTATATGGTGTGAGTTATGGGTCCTGTATCATTTTTGTGCAGAGGGATATCCAGTTTTGCCAGCACCATTTGTTAAAAAGACTGTCTTTTCCCCATTTAAAGAACTTTGGGCCCTTGTCGAAGATCAGGTGACCGTAGGCGGGTAGATTTTCATCTGAGTTCTCAATTATGTTCCATTGATCAATGTATCTATCGTTGTACCAGTACCAGGCTGTTTTGACTACCATAGCCGAATGGTAGGTTCTGAAGTCATGTAGTGTGAGTCCTCCAACTTTATTCTTCTTCTTCAATAGTGCTTTATTTATTTGGGGCTTCTTCCCTTTCCGTATAAAGGTAATGATTAGTTTTTCCATCTCTTTGAGGAATGTTGTTGGTATTTGGATTGGGATTGAAATATATTCATACATTGCTTTGGGTAGAATTGTCATTTTCACAATGTTGAGTCTACCTATCCATGAGCATGATATGTTTTTCCATTTATGTACATCCCTTTCAGGTTCTTGCACTAGTGTTTTGCAGTTTTCTTTGTATAGGGCTTTTACCTACCTGGTTATATTTATTCCTAAGTATTTTATTTTTTTAGGGGGTATTATAAATGGTATTGTTTCCCTGATTTCCTTTTCATGGTTCTCTTTATTGGTGTATAGGAATCCAATGGATTTTTTTTATATTTATCTTGTATCCTGCCACTCTGCTGAATCTTTCTATTAGTTCCAGTAGATTTCTCATAGAGTCTTTAGGGTTTTCTATGTATACAATCTTATCATCTGCAAACAGGGACAGTTTAACTTCTTCATTACCAATTTGGATGCCCTTTATTTCTTGTTCTTGTCTTATTGCTCTAGCTAGGACTTCCAGCACAATGTTAAATATGAGGGGTGATAAAGGGCATCCTTGTCTTCTTCCGGTTTTCAAGGGGAATGTTTTCAGCCTCTCTCCATTAAGAATGATGTTGGTTGTCGGTTTTGCATAGATCCCCTTTATTATGTTGAGACATTTCCCTTCTATACCTATTTGATTGAGAGTTTTTATCAAGAATGGGTGTTGAACTTTGTCAAATGCCTTTCCTGCATTGATAGAGATGATCGTGATTGTTTTCTTTCCTTTTATTTCTGTGGTGAATTACCTTGATTTTCTGATGTTGAACCAAATTTGCATACCAGGTATGAAGCCTCCTTGGTCATGGTGTTTTATTTTTTTCATATGATGCTGAATTCTGTTGGCTAGAATTTTGTAGAGAATTTTTGCATCTATATACATGAGAGATATTGGTCTGTAATTTCTTTTTTTTTTTTTTTTCCTGTGGTGTCTTTGCCTGGTTTTGGTATCAGTGTTATGCTGGCTTTATAGGATGAATTCAGATGTGTTGCTTCCTTTTGTATGTTTTGAAATATTTTGAGTAGTATTGGTACAAGCTCTTCCCTGAACATTTCGTAGAATTCTCCAATGAATCCATCTGGGCCAAGGCTTTTTTTTTGTTGTTGGGAGTTTGTTTATTACCTTTTCAATCTCTTCTCTTTTTATGGGTCTGTTAAGATTTTCAACATCACTTTATTGTAGTTTGGGTAGGTAGTGTGTTTATAGAAATGTATCAATTTCCTCTAGGTTTTCAACTTTGTTGGAGTATAGTTTTTCATAATATTCTGGTATGGTCCTTTTTATTTTGGTTCGGTCTGTTGTAATGTCACCCATTTCATTTCTTATTTGGGTTATTGGCATCCTTTCCTGTTTTTCTTTTGTCAGTCTGGCCAGTGGTTTGTTGATTTTGTTGATTCTTTCAAAGAACTAACTTTTGGTTTTGTTGATTTTTTCTATTGTTTTTCTGTTCTCTATTTCATTTATTTCTGCTCTGATCTTTACTATTTCCTTTCTTCCAGTTGTTGTGGGCTTTTTTTGCTGTCCTTTTACTATTTGTTTCTGTTCTGTAGTTAATGTTTTGATTTTGTCCCTTTCTTCTTTTTTGATATGTGCATCTATTGCTATAAATTGTCCTCTGAGGACTGCCTTTGCTGTGTCCCAAACGTTTTGGTATGAGGTGTTTTCATTCTCATTTGATTCTAGGAATTTTTTTTGATTCCATCTCTGATTTCTTCTATTACCCAGTGATGTGTAAGCAGGGTGTTATTCAGTTTCCATGTAATTAATTTTTTTTCTTCCTCTTTCTGTTGTTAATTTCTAGCTTGATGGCATTCTGGTCAGAGAAGATACTTTGTATTATCTGAACGTTTTGGATATTATTAAGGATTGCTCTATGCCATCAGACACGGTCTACTCTGGAGAATGTTACATGCGCATTGGAAAAGAATGTGTACTTTGCAGCTGTTGAATGGAGTGTTCTATATATGTCTATGAGGTCAAGTTGGCTGATTATGCCCTTTAGGTCTTCTGTATCTTTGCTGAGTTTCTTTTTAGACGTTCTGTCCTTTACTGAGAGAGGTGTGTTGAAGTCTCCTACTATTATTGTTGAACTGTGGAATTCTCTTTTTAGTGTTGTCAGAGTTTGTTTTATGTGTTTTGGAGCCCTGTCATTGGGTGCGTAGATGTTTATTACGGTCATGACTTCCTGACGGATTGTCCCATTAAACATTATACACTGTCCTTTTTTGTCATTTATGGTGGATTTTGTTTTAAAGTCTATTTTATCTGCAATTAGTATTGCCACTCCTACTGCTTTTGGTAGTTGTTAGCTTGATATTTCTTTTCCAGCCTATGATTTTTAATAAATATACATCTTTGTTTCCAAGATGTGTCTCTTATAGACAGCATATTGATGGATCCTGTTTTTTTAACCATTCTGTCACTCTCTGTCTCTTTATGGGTGCATTGAGCCCATTTACATTCAGTGTAATTATTGATAGATGTGAGTTTATTGCTGTCATTTGGTAGTGCTTTTTGTTGTGGTGCTGACATTTTCTTTGTTCTTACTCTCTTGTGCTGAGTTACTTTTGATTGTGCATTTTTTTTCATTTCTGTTGATTTTGTAGTTTTTGTTTTTATTGAGTCTTTATGTTTTTCCTCTTTATTTTTATGAGTATGTTTGTTAACTTTCTTTGTGGTTACTGTGAATTTTACCCTTATCTTTCTAAGTTTGAAGCAGTCAATAATTACTTGGTATCGCCTTGCCTTCCTCTCCATTAGAATGTTGTATACCTATACAGTTTATTCCCTATTTTATTGTTCTGATGTTGTTGTCGTTTACACATTAACTGCTCTCATTCCCTGTTGTATTTCTTTTGGTTTCGGATAGTCCTTGAGAGTTCATTTCCTAGATTGGTATCCAGCTGGTACCTTCCTGCGTCCTAGATTCAGCCTGTGAGCTGAAGTTCTTTGTTCTCAGATCAAAAGCCTCCCTTTAATAATTCTTCTAAGTTTTGTTTGGTTTTTCCATATTCCCTTAATTTCTGTTTATCTGGATATGTCCTAATTTCACCATCGTATTTCAACAAGACTTTTGGAGGATATATTATTCCTTGCTGGCAATTTTTTTCTTTCAAGGTTTTATATATGTCATCCCATTGGCTTCTTGCCTGCACGGTTTCTGCCAAATAATCTGAGCTTAGTCTTATTGTTTCTCTGTATGTGACTTCTTGTTTTTCACGAGATTCTCTCAGGATTCTTTATTTGTCTTTGGTTTTGGTGAGTGTGATTATGATATGCCTCAGTGATTTTCTTTTGGGTTGTATTCTATTTGGGGCTCGTTGAGCTTCTTGGATGGCTAGTTTTTCATCTTTCATGATATTGGGGAAGTTTTCTGTCAGCAGTTTTTCAATGATCCTCTCTGTGTTATCTGTATTCTCCCCCTGTTCTGGAACTCCAATCATTCACAGATGTTTGCTTTTGATTGTATCCCACATAACTTTCAGGGTCTCTTCATTTTTTTGTTCTTTTTTCTGAGTTTTCCTCGAACAGAGTTGTAGCCAAGTGTTTGTGATCATTTCCACTCATCCTGTCTTCCAAAATTTCAAATCTGCTTCTCAGCCCTTCTATGACACTGTCCATTTCTGAAATCTTGTTGTTTATCTTTTGGATTTCTAATTGTTGTTTTTGTATGCTTTCTAGTTGTGAATTTATTTTGGCATTTTTTTCCTGCATTATTTTCCTGATTTCTTCCCTTTTTTTTTTTTTTGTCCATAGTTTCCATGAATTTGTCTGCCTTTTCCATGAATTTGTCTATTTTTTCCTCCTTTTTGTCTACTTTTTGCTTCAACTCTCAGTTATTTCTGCATATTACAGATTTGAATTCCCTATCAGGTAGTTCTAGTGCATTTTCTTCTACTGAAAAGTCATCCAGTGTTTTAATTTGGATGCCTACTAGAACCATCCTGTCCTGTTTTTGTAAATGTTTTGATATTGTCTGCTGTCTTCAGGGCATTCAGTAGTTATTTTTCTCATTTATTGACTGTAGATTTGTTTGCTTGGTCCCTTTTTTTAAATTTGGCTATGTCTGAGCAGGCAGGTTGCATGTTCTTTGTTGTTTGCTCATCTGTGGACACAATACCTTTTGCCTGCTTCTCCAATTTGCTGGATCAGTCACTCAGATATGGTACAGCAGGGCAGGTATAGCTGAAGTGGAGTTGCTGGGACGGATTGTGTATTGTACTTACTACGGCCACCTGGGCTGGTTGGTAATCAATGCAGGGCAGGTTCCAGTAGGCCATGCCTGTGCTGCTTGGTGGTGTGATGTTAATTGCACAGTGCAGGTAGGCAGGATGGAGGGGGCAGATTGTGATGTGTGGAGCTAAGATGGATATGGGAGAGAGGGGAGAGAAACAGGAGCCAAAAACATACAAAGAAAAAGAGTGCTACGGGAGCTTGCCATTGGAGTGGATAGATGAGAGGCTATGAAATGGAGAAAAACAAAAATTGGAAGAATAAGAATAAAAAGAAAAGAAAAGAATGACTAAAATTAGAAAGAAGAAATAACAGCAAATCTCCCAGGGATCCCCCTGGTCCGGCTATGAGATCCGGGGAAGTTGTTCCCAGGTGTTGAAGTACAGCCTGGTAGCAGGCATAGAGGTATTCAGCACCAGATATTCAGGGGACAGAAAGAGAATCTATATATAGAGAGATGAGAAATTGAGTAAGAAGAAAGACAAAAGAGGAAAAAGAGGGAAAAGAAAATAAAACAAATTTAAAATAAAAATAAAAAAGAAAGCCTCCCAAAAAACAGAAAAAAAAAAAAAAAAAACACAAGAAAAGAAATGCTCTCAGGGATCCCTGTGTGGGTCTGCGCAAGCTGAGGGGTTAGGTCCCAAGCAGCGTAGCACCATGCAGCCAGCCAGTACGGGCTCCTAACAAGATAATAGGAAAAGAAAACGAAAGAACAATTCAAAACAAACAAACAAAAGCCATGGACTCCACCAGCTTGGTGGCCCAGACCTGGATGCAGTTCCACACTGGAATGGAGCTCTGAAGCCCCAGAAGAAGAAGCAAAGCTGGCACATGGAGCCAGATATTTGAGTGAAAGGAGGGGGAGGTGGTGAGAGGTAAGGAAGTAATCAAAAGAAGCAGAAAAAAGCAACATCAGCAGCCAATAAATGGCAGTTAGGGAGTTGGGCAGTGCGGGCAGGCAGAATCAAAGCAGAAGGTGCTTTCTGGTCAAGAGACTGTGGCCACGGAAAGCAGAGGAGGTCAAGCGGAGGTGAAGAAGGGTGGGGGGTGAGAAAGCATATATCGCCAATTACCGGTTGTTCTATCTCCTGCTCGAAGCTCCATGAAGCTGCTTTCTCGTACCCGCTGTTTGCTGGTCTCTGATAAGAGTCCAAGATGGCAGATCCGTGCTGCATTAGTTGATAGGGGACCTCTACATGAATCTGTCCTTGCTCTCTTTTCTCTGTCAGTTTTCTCACTCTATTTGGTGCTTGGCTGAGTTCTTTATCTCTTCATTTGATGTTTTAGGGTTTCAGGATTGTTGTTTCCTGTTTGGCTTAATTTTTTGGATTTTTGCTGTGTAAGGTCGGTGTGGTGATTATGCCTAGAGTGCGATGTTGCCGGAAGTTCCTTTCCACTTCTTTTAATTTCTTCCTTACCTCTCACCACCTCCTCCTTCTTTCGCTCATATACCTACCTCGGGTATCATCTTTGCTTCTTCCTGAAGGGCCATGGAGCTTCATTCAAGAGCGGAGCTGCTACCCGCTCCATGATGCCATTCTGGTCAGATCCCAAGACTTTTTTTGTTTGTTTGTTTTGAATTGTTTGTTTACTTTCTTCTTTTTTTCTCGAGTTGGGGGCCCGTTCTGGCTGGGCAGTGCTGCGTGGTTTGGGACACACCCCCTCAGATTGTGCAGACGCACAGATGGCTCCCTGAGGGCATTTCTTTTCTAATGTTTTTTTTTTCTTTCTGGTTTTTGGGGGTGTTTCTTGTTCTTTTTTTTAAATTTGTTTTCTTTTCTTTTCCTTCTTTTTCCCTTTTTGTCTTTCTTCATTAAGCAGTTTCTCTTCTCTCTATACCTTCCTTTTCTTGCTGTCCCCTGAATACCTGGCACTGAATAGCTCCATGTCTCCTAACCAGACTGTACTTCAACACCTGGGAACAACTTCCCAGAATTCATAAATACACTGGTGGGATCCGTGAGAGCTTTTCTGTTCTTTATTTTTTCTAATTTTTATTTATTCATTCTTTTCTTTTCTCTTCTTCTTTCCCTTTTTATTTTTCTCCATTTCATAGTCTCTCATCTCTTAACTCCAATGGCAAGCTCCTCTAGCACTCTTTTTTGTTTGTTTCTATGTTTTTGGCTCCTGTTCCTCTCTCCTTTATCCCATACCCATCTTAGCTCCACACATCACAATCTCCCCCTCCATCCTGCTTACCTGCAGCATGTGATTAACATCACACCACCAAGCAGCACAAGCACGGCCTACTGGAACCTGCCCTGCACTGATTACTGACCCGCACTGGTGGGTGTAGTAAATGTGACAAACAACCCATCCCAGCAACTCCTGTTCAGCTATACCTGCCCTGCTGTACCATATCTGAGTGACTGATCCAGCAAATTGGAGAAGCAGGCAAAAGGTATTGTGTCCACAGATGAGCAAACAACAAAGAACATGCAACCTGCCTGCTCAGACATAGCCAAATTTAAAAAAAGGGACCAAGCAAACAAATCTACAGTCAATAAATGAGAAAAATAACTACTTAATGCCCTGAAGACAGCAGACAATATCAAAACATTTACAAAAACAGGACAGGATGGTTCTAGTAGGCATCCAAATTAAAACACCGGATGACTTTTCAGTAGAAGAAAATGCACTAGAACTACCTGATAGGGAATTCAAATCTGTAATATGCAGAAATAACTGAGAGTTGAAGCAAAAAGTAGACAAAAAGGAGGAAAAAATAGACAAATTCATGGAAAAGGCAGACAAATTCATGGAAACTATGGACAAAAAAAAAAAAAAGGGAAGAAATCAGGAAAATAATGCAGGAAAAAAATGCCAAAATAAATTCACAACTAGAAAGCATACAAAAACAACAATTAGAAATCCAAAAGATAAACAACAAGATTTCAGAAATGGACAGTGTCATAGAAGGGCTGAGAAGCAGATTTGAAATTTTGGAAGACAGGATGAGTGGAAATGATCACAAACACTTGGCTACAACTCTGTTCGAGGAAAACTCAGAAAGAAGAACAAAAAAAATGAAGAGACCCTGAAAGTTATGTGGGATACAATCAAAAGCAAACATCTGTGAATGATTGGAGTTCCAGAACAGGGGGAGAATACAGATAACACAGAGAGGATCATTGAAAAACTGCTGACAGAAAACTTCCCCAATATCATGAAAGATGAAAAACTAGCCATCCAAGAAGCTCAACGAGCCCCAAATAGAATACAACCCAAAAGAAAATCACTGAGGCATATCATAATCACACTCACCAAAACCAAAGACAAATAAAGAATCCTGAGAGAATCTCGTGAAAAACAAGAAGTCACATACAGAGAAACAATAAGACTAAGCTCAGATTATTTGGCAGAAACCGTGCAGGCAAGAAGCCAATGGGATGACATATATAAAACCTTGAAAGAAAAAAATTGCCAGCAAGGAATAATATATCCTCCAAAAGTCTTGTTGAAATACGATGGTGAAATTAGGACATATCCAGATAAACAGAAATTAAGGGAATATGGAAAAACCAAACAAAACTTAGAAGAATTATTAAAGGGAGGCTTTTGATCTGAGAACAAAGAACTTCAGCTCACAGGCTGAATCTAGGACGCAGGAAGGTACCAGCTGGATACCAATCTAGGAAATGAACTCTCAAGGACTATCCGAAACCAAAAGAAATACAACAGGGAATCAGAGCAGTTAATGTGTAAACGACAACAACATCAGAACAATAAAATAGGGAATAAACTGTATAGGTATACAACATTCTAATGGAGAGGAAGGCAAGGCGATACCAAGTAATTATTGACTGCTTCAAACTTAGAAAGATAAGGGTAAAATTCACAGTAACCACAAAGAAAGTTAACAAACATACTCATAAAAATAAAGAGGAAAAACATAAAGACTCAATAAAAACAAAAACTACCAAATCAACAGAAATGAAAAAAAATGCACAATCAAAAGTAACTCAGCACAAGAGAGTAAGAACAAAGAAAATGTCAGCACCACAACAAAAAGCACTACCAAATGACAGCAATAAACTCACATCTATCAATAATTACACTGAATGTAAATGGACTCAATGCATCCATAAAGAAAAGGAGAGTGAGAGAATGGATTAAAAAACAAGATCCATCAATATGCTGTCTACAAGAGACACACCTTAGAAACAAATACATGAATTTATTGAAAATCAAAGATTGGAAAAAATATATCAAGCGAACAACTACCAAAAAAGAGCAGGAGTGGCAATACCAATTTCAGATAAAATAGTCTTTAAAACAAAATCCACCACAGAAGAAAAAGAAGGACACTATATTATGATTAAGGAGACAATCCATCATGAAGACATAATCATAATAAACATCTACACATCCAATGACAGGGCTCCAAAATATGTAAACAAACTCCAACAGCACTGAAAAGAAAAATTGACAGTTCCACAATAATAGTAGAAGACTTCAACACATCACTCTCAGTAAAAGACAGAACATCTAAAAGGAAACTCAGCAAAGATACAGAAGACCTAAAGGGCACAATCAGACAACTTGACCCCATAGACATATATAGAACACTCCATCCAACAGCTGCAAAGTACACATTCTTTTCCAATGCACATGGAACATTTTCCAGAATAGACCACATCTTAGGCCACAGAACAATCCTCAACAAGTTCCAAAACTTTGAGATAATACAAAGTATCTTCTCTGACCACAGTGCCATCAAGGTAGAAATTAACAAAAGAAAGAGAAAGGAAAAAGAAATCAATTACATGGAAACAGAATAACACCCTGTGTAGACATCATTGGGTGATAGAAGAAATCAGAGATGGAATCAAAAAATTCCTAGAATCAAACGAGAATGAAAACACATCATACCAAAATGTTTGGGATACAGCAAGGGCAGTCCTCAGAAGACAATTTATGGCAATAGAAGCACACATCAAAAAAGAAGAAAGGGACAAAATCAAAACATTAACTACACAACACAAACAAATAGAAGGTGAACAGCGAAAAAAGCCCACAGCCACCAGAAAAGGAAATAGTAAAGACCAGAGCAGAAATAAATGAAATAGAGAATAGAAAAACAATAGAAAGAATCAACCAAACCAAAAGTTCGTTCTTTGATAGCATCAAGAAAATTGACAAACCACTGGCCAGACTGACAAAAGAAAAACCGAGAGGACGCAAATAACCGAAATAAGAAATGAAATGGGGGACATTACAACAGACCCAACTGAAATAAAAAGGATCATAACAGAATATTATGAAAAACTATACTCCAACACATTTGAAAACCTAGAGGAAATTGATAAATTTCTAGAAACCAAGTACCTACTCAAACAACAACAAAGTGATGTTGAAAATCTGAACAGACCCATAACAAGAGAAGAGATTAAAAAGGTAATAAAAAAAAGACCTGACAAGAAAAAAAGCCCTGGCCCAGATGGCTTCACTGGAGACTTCTACAAAACATTCAGAGAGGAGATTGTAGCAGTACTACTCAAGCTATTTCAGAGCACAGAAAATGAAGCAACACTTCCAAATTCATTCTATGAAACCAGCATAGCACTGATACCAAAACCAGGCAAAGATGCCACAATAAAAGAAAATTACAGACCAATATCTCTCATGAATACAGATGCAAAAATTCTGAAAAAAACTCTAGCCAATAGAATTCAGCATCATATCAAGAAAAAATAATAGGCCACGACCAACTAGTCTTCATACCAGGTATGCAAGGAGGGTTCATTCAACATTAGAAAATCAATCAACGTAATCTACCACATAAATAAAAGGAAAGAAAAGAATCACATGATCATCTCAATTGACGCAGAAAAGGCATCTGACAAAGTCAAACACACATTCCTAATAAAAACTCTCGATAAAATAGTTATAGAAGGGAAATGTCTCAAAAAAATAAAGGGCATCTATGCAAAAAAAATGGCCAACATCATTCTTAATGGAGAAAGGCTGAAAACATTCCCCTTGAGAACAGGAACAAGGCAAGAATGCCCTTTATCCCCACTCCTATTTAACATTGTGATAGAAGTTCTAGCTAGAGCAATAAGGCTAGAACAAGAAATAACGGACATCCAAATTGGAATGAAGTAGTTAAACTGCCTCTGTTTGCAGATGATATGATAGTATACATAGAAAATCCTAAAGACTTCACGAGAAATCTACTGGAACTAATAGAAAGATTCAGCAGAGTAGCAGGATACAAGATAAATATACAAAAATCAGCTGGATTCCTCTACACTAATAAAGAGAACAATGAAAAGGAAATCAGGAAAACAATACCATTCATAATAGCCCCTAAAAAAGTAAAATACTGAAGAATAAATCTAAACAGGGATGTAAAAGAAGTATAAAAAGAAACTACAAAACACTACTGCAAGAAACCCAAAGGGATCTAAATAAATGGAAAACATACCATGCTCAAGGATAGGTAGACTCACCATAGTGAAAACGACAATTCTACCTAAAGCAATTTACAAATACAATGCAATCCGGATCCATATACCAACAACATTCTTCAAAGAGATGGAAAAACTAATCATTAACTTTATACGGAAAGGGAAGAAGCCCCAAATAAGTAAAGCACTACTGAAGAAGAAGAATAAAGTTGGAGGACTCACACTACCTGACCTCAGAACCTCCTATACAGCTATGGTAGTCAAAACAGCCTGGTACTTGTACAATGACAGATACATTGACCAATGGAACAGAATTGAGAACCCAGATGTAAATCCATCCACCTACGGTCACCTGATCTTCAACAAGGGCCCAAAGTAAATCAAATGGGGAAAAGACAGTCTTTTTAACAAAAGCAAAACTGGATATCCATCTGCAATAAAATGAAACAGGAACAATACCTCACACCATATACAGAAACTAATTCAAAATGGATCGAAGACCTAAATATAAAGCCAAAAAGTGTAAAGTTCATAGAAGAAAAAATAAGACCAATGCTACAGGCCCTAATACACAGAATTAACAGGATACAAACCTTAACTATCAATACACAAACCTCAGAAGATAATCTAGATAATTGGGATCTTCTAAAAATCAAACACCTGTGCTCTTCAAAAGACTTCACCAAAAGAGTAAAAAGAGATCCTAGAGATTGGGAAAAAAATTTTGGACAGTACAAGTCGACAAAGTTCTAGTCTACATAATCTACAAGAAAATCTAGCACCTCTACAACAAAAAGACAAATAATCCTATTAAAAAATGGGCAAAGGATATTAACAGACACTTCACCAAAGAAGACATTCAAATGGCCAACAGACACATGAGGAAATGCTGACGATCATTAGCCATTTGAGAAATGCAAATTAAAAACACAATGAGATACTGTCTCACCCCTGCATACTGGCACGAATCAAAAACACTGGAAATAACAAATGTTGGAGAGGCTGTGGGGGGGATTGGAACTCTTATGCACTGCTGGTGGGAATGCAAAATGATACAACCATTTTGGAAAATGATATTGTGCTTCCTTAAAAAGCTAGTAATGGAATTACCATACAATCCAGCACTCCCACTTCTAGGAGTATATCCTAGAGAAATAAGAGCCGTCACTCGAAT
Organism: Dugong dugon; assembly: GCA_030035585.1. Taxonomy (NCBI): domain Eukaryota; kingdom Metazoa; phylum Chordata; class Mammalia; order Sirenia; family Dugongidae; genus Dugong; species Dugong dugon. The sequence continues at coordinate 45,672,483 of CM057480.1, read as the reverse complement.
AGACATATGCACACCTATGTTCATGGCAGCATTGTTCACAATAGCAAAAAGATGGAAACAACCTAGATGCCCATCAACAGATGAATGAATAAAGATACCGGTACATACACACAATGGAGTATTATGCAAAGATAAAGAACAGTGTTGAATCTGTGAAGCATCTCATAATATGGATGAAACTGGAGGACTTTATGCTGAGTGAAATAAGTCAATCACAAAAGGAGAAATATTGTATAAGACCTCTATTGTAAAAGCTCATGAAAAAGTTTACGCACAAAAAGTAACAATCTTTGTTGGTTACTAGGAATGGGAGGGGTTGGGGGGAATACTAAATACGCAATAGATAAGTGGTATCTTTGGTGAAGGGTGAGACAGTACACAATCCTGGGTAAACCAGCACAGCTTGTACAAGGCAAGCTCATGGAAACTCCATAGACACATCCAAACTCCCTGAGGAACTGAATTGCTGGGCTGAAGGCTGTGGGGACTATGGTCTCAGGGAACATCTAGCTCATTTGGCATAAAACAGTTTATAAAGACAATGTTCTACATTCTGCCTTGGTGAGTAGCGTCTGGGGTCTTAAAAGCTTGTGAGCAGCCATCTGAGATACTCCACTGATCTCACCCCTTCAGGAGCAAGGGAGAATGAAGAGAACAAGACATGAGGTAAAGATTAGTCCAAATGACTAATGGACGACAGCTACCAAGGCCTCCACCAGACTGAGTCCGGTACAGCTAGATGGTGCCCGGCTACCACCACTGACTGCTCTGACCAGGATCACAACAGAGGGTTCTGGACAGAGCTGGAGAAGGATGCAGAACAAAATTCTAACACAAAAAAAAAGAACAGGTTTACTGGCCTGAAGAAGACTGGAGAAACCCTGAGAGTATGGCCCCCAGACGACTTTTTTGCTCGGTGGTGAAGTCACTTCTGAGTTTCACCGTTCAGCAGGGAATTTGACAGACCCATAAAACAAAATGGGACTAATAAGGCACAGCAGTACATGGACAAGAACTAGAAGGCAGAAAGGGACAGGAAAGCTGGTGATAGGGAACCCAAGGTTGAGTAAGGTCAGTGTTGACATGTAGAAGCGTTGTTAACCATTGTCATAGGGTAACATGTGTACTAACTGTTTAATGAGAAACTATTTTGTCTTGTAAACCTTCATCTACAGTGAGGATAGCAACACAACTGGAAGCAGGTAATTGATGTCACTGAACTGTGCATGTGTAAATTTTTGAAATGGCGTATCTTTGGCTATGCATATTTTCACCAAAAAAAAAAAAATTGAGAAGAGAGAGGTTTGACATGTTGTGGGGTTGTTAACCAATGACATAAAACAAAATGTGTACTGTTTAATGAGAAACTATTTGTTCTGTAAACCTTCACCAAAAGTACAATAAAAGGAAAAAAAAAATCAAAGGACTTACTGCATTGGGGAAATCTGCTGCAAAAAACCTCTTTAAAGTGTTAAAAATCAAAGATGTCACTCTGAGAACTAAGGTGTGGCTGACCCAAGCCATGGTGTTTTCAATCACCTGATATGTATGTGAAAGCTGGACAATGAATAAGGAACACCAAAGAAGAACTGATGCATTTGAATTACGCTGTTGGTGAAGAATGTAGAATAGACCACGAACTGTCAGAAGAAGGAACAACTCTGTCTTGGAAGAAGCACAGCAAGAATGCTCTTTAGAAGCAAGGATGGTGAGACTTCGTCTCATGCATTTTGGACATGTTATCAGAAGGGATCAGTGCTTGGAGAAGGACCTCATGCTTGGTAAAGTAGAGAGTCAGTGAAAAAGAAGATACTCAAGAAATGGATTGACAAAGTGGCTGCAACAATGAGCTCAAAGATAGCAACAATTGTAAGGATGGTGCAGGACTGAGCAGTGTTTCATTCTGTTGTACATGGAGTCACTATGAATCAGAACCAGCTGTATGGCTGTTAACCACAACAATCCCCAGTTAAGGAGGACTTACAGTGCAGTGGTTAAAGCACTTGGCTGCTAACTGAAAGATCAGCTGTTTGAACCTGCCAGCCACTCCGAAGGAGAAAGATGTGGCAGTTAGCTTCTGTATAGATTTACAGCCTTGGAAACCCTACGAGGCAGTTCTACCCTGTTCCTATAGGGTTGCTAAGAGTTGGAATTGACTTGACAGCAGTGGGTTTCTTGTTGTTGTTGTTTTATCCCCAACTTCCCTTTTCCTCTTTTTTACCTGTTACGAGTTAAACCATAGGTTTTAGTTTTTTTCATTTTTATTTTAATGATATACTTAAATTTCAAAATGTATCCAATTAACTTTGTACATTGTATCAATTGCCTGTTATATAAACTGAAGATATTCAATTTTCTCCACTTTTCCCTTTCTACCACACAAAACCTATGAAAATCACTTTTCATTTTACATTGTCAAGGTTGTAATATTTATATACTATTTTATAATCATACTTGTGTCTTCTGTGCTTTGCAAGTAAGGTAATTGCAAAAGTTAAAACCTAGTAATTTAATTTCTGCTTATGGGTGTATTGAAATCTAGTTACTCTAAAAGATACATCTCTTGGAAGTAGATATGTTGTTGCTGTTGCTGTTTTTGGGTGGCATTGAGTTGATCTGGACTCATTGTGAACCCATGTGACAGAGAAGAACTACCCTATAGGGTTTTCTTGGCTGTAATCTTTACAGAAAAAAAAGATCGCCAGATGTTTCTCCCACAAACCACTGGGAAGTAGATATAATCATTCATTAATTTTTTTAAATATATATATAGGAGTATATATAAATAAATCATATACATATATATGTTGAACTAAAATAAAGTATAAGATTCCTCAGTGCTCATAATTGAAGTTAAAATAGAAAGACTGGAAAGTAAGCAAGACTCAAAGCTGATTTTCATCCTAAAAATTTGTGTCAATCACTGGAGACTTTAAGCTTCTCATTTGATGGTTACATGGGCTATAGGGACAAAAATAAAGCGAGGGACTACCCAAGATAAAGTGTTTAACAGGAGACCCCATATAAAGCTGGACCCCAAGGTGTTAAACCCTCAATGTAAATGTTTATTGAAGGTTACCTAAGTGTATATAAGAACTCAATTCACTCTGCAGAGTGGTCGGCAAACAGACTTGCCTGAATCATGTCCTGTGACAATTCTTAACCAGAATCTCAGTTGCACATAAGTTTGTGGTTAAATTATGCACTAACTGTGCAGTTTGGAAAACCTCAAGAGAAAAAACCTTATTGCTGACAGAAGCAAATACAACTCCTTTCTGGAGAAACCTACCTTCATCCCTGGCATCTAAGCAGAGAGATGTGATCAGGTAGTGGTAGTCAGGATACATCTCTCATACTTACTTCCCTGAGTGGCAGATTCTTGGGTCCTCATAGGTAGCTACTCTGCTGCAACAATGGACTCAAGCATGCCAATGATCGTGATGATGGCATAGGACCGGGCTATGTTTTTTCTGGTTTACATGGGGTCTTCACAAGTCAGAGCTGACTGAATGGCAACTAACAACTAACAGGTTTTACAAAATGTTTGAATTTACAGTTCATGATATTAGAAAAAGCAAATAAAGGACATTTATGCTAGTAATAATGAAATATTAATACAACAAAGCAACTACCCGTTGCCAATGAGTAGATTCCAATTCTTAGCAATCCTATAGGACAGAGTAGAAATGCCCCATAGGGTTTGCACCGAGTGGCTGGCAGATTTGAACTGCTGGCCTTTGGGTTTGCAGCCAAGCTCTTAACCACTGCACCATATAAAGCATATTCAATAAATATTAGCTTTTATTAATATTTCATTTGAGTAGTAATTAAATATTAATAAGAGCTAATATTTATTGAATATGCTCTGTAATCTTCATTTTTTGATACACATTTTATTTGGATTATCTTATCTAAACAATCCTTTGATATAAGTACCTATTTCACTAATGAGGAATCCCAGTTATAGAGAGAAGAGGCACTTGTCAAAAGTCAAAGAAATAGTTTACGGTCAAGTCAGGATTTTACTCTCAATTATGACTTTGTAAACAATATTCGTTGCAGAGCCACATTGTGATATAGAATTACATTTCCTTTGTCATGGACCAATGTCAAAACAACTGCTTTATTCCAAGAATAATGCTGCTGGAAGCAAAATAAAATGAATTATCCTTCCTGGGACTTCCTCAATTGCTCCAAATCCTTCAGTGTGCCTCATGTTTATTCTATATTATTCTCAAATATTTTTACTTAATCAAAATGATTAATACTAAGAAACTTGAGAAAACTAAAAACAAACAAACAAACAAAAAAAACTGGACATATCCCATGGGGGCAATATGTAGCCTAAACATAAGGTGTGGGCAGGAGAATGAAAGAGAAGTACTTTCTCTTGAGAAGTGGTTGTCCTAGATACATTTCAAAGCTATTGCCATAGACATTTTTTTTTGCATCATTGAGCATATTATCCCTTTATCCTCTACTACTGACTTACTTCCACCTCTTTAAATAGAAAAACATTACATATTAGAAAATACTTTAGATAACAAAACTGCTTTGGAAAATATTGGCATGGATCAACCAGAGTAGGCAATGTTCTCTTGTTTATTATCCCTTGCCATGGGCTTAATTTTGCTTCCAGTAGCATCTTAGTCGATCTTTATTTTATTAAGCATGTTAATGCCCCAATGTTAAAGTGCAGTACTCCTTATCCTTTTCCTGTTCTCATGCATCTCCATAAAATTTAAGTCTCTTACTGTCCTAAAAATGTTCTATTGGTATAATTGAGGTCACTGTACTATGATATTAAAATAGAGATTAAATTAAGTCATATCGGCATGAATTCTTAAGCACTTTACTTTGGGTGTCCTGGGTGTTCAAAAAGACAGAAGCCATAAACATTTTCCTTCAGTTCACTACTTGTACCTAGAAAAAGATGGCATGTTGGCATGAGATAGCAGGAGATTTCTATAAGGCACTAAATAATCAAAAATTGGTTAAAATAACTGTGGTTATTTTAAAACATGTTAAACAATTAAAGCAAATTAGTTGACACTCTTTCCATCAAAAGTTGGAGTCTAACTACCCTTCTCTTGAATATGAGTCAGACTTAATGACTTCCATCTAGTGAAGAGAATGTGGCAGGAGTGATCCTGTATGAGCCTATGTCATTAAAAGTGACGTATCTTCTTCTTGGTGCTCTCACTCTCAAAACAGGCATCTTTGGAGCCCTGAGCTGCCATGTAAAAATGTCTGAAACCTCCATAATGTGGATAGACCCCATAGAGATAGAGAGAGATGCCCAAGAAGCACCAACTGTTCCAATGCCCAGCTGTTTGAAACCTCCTAGTCCAGATGCCGGACTTGTGACTGTGTGAGCCTTCAAATAATTTTTGTCCCAGACACCATTTGACTGCACCTCCATGAGAGACACAAGAAAGAACTGCCCAGGTGTGCTGCATCAACCTCCAGAGACATGATGGCTGCTTTAATTTACAATGTTCTGGAGGGATTTTTTTTTTCTGCTACAATAGATAACTGAAACACTGAGTAAAATTATTAAAGTTTTATAGTAATTACAGGTAAATGGTTCGTAATGCCAAAAAGCAAAGACAATCTCACTACAAATGCTTGATCTAGCTTGTTTTCCTTATTCAGTAGTGATTAAACATTATTTATTAAGAATGTTTGATTTTAACTTCTGAGAGTAATTAGTAATCAATTAACTATATAGATAATAGACTTTGGAAGACTTGCGATTTGATTATAACATTTCTGCCCTGATAAAGTAGGCAGTTGAGGATATTTTGGAGGCATGCTAATACACATTGCACAGTACTGTATTTCTAAAAGGTTTATGAAACTTGTTTGGTCTCCAGTGTATATTCAAAGTCTAAAACAGAGACATACACTGTACCTACTCAATTAACATTTGCTTAATTAATAAAAATGAATTAATTGAGCAACTGAGGGTAAGAGAACTTAAATATTTTATCATATTTACAAAGTTAGTAAATTATAGAACCAGTGCTGTAAGTCAGAGCTTCTGATTTTTGGTCCCGTACTTTTTCCAGTATTTCAGGGCTATCTTTCCTAATTACTGTTTTAATTAAGTAGATACTGCAGAAGCTGTTGTTTAAAACTAATGCCAGAGAGACTATATATAGTGTGTGTGTGCATGTGTATAATATATGTAAATTATAGTATACCGTTGTACTATAATTTACATATACGAGAAAGAAAGAGAAAAAATGATAGGAGACAAGATTGCAAAGAAGGCAAGATGTTGGAAAACAAAGTACAAAAGCCCCATATTTCTGCATCGCTTTTAATTTTAGTGATTATGCAGGACTGGAAAAACAAACAAGAAACTTTTATCCTTTTAAGTTAACATTTCATTTGACTAAACATTTCTCAAATGAAACTTTCAGAGAATCAAGATTGTCTTTAAATCTTTAGAGATAGTTATTTCAAAGAAGGCAGCTAGACTATTATAAGAACTCAAGAAAAGTTTTAAACACAGAAGAAAACATTCTTTGACGGTTACAAGGGTGAGGAGGGAGGGAGGGAGAGTGTTATTCACTAAGTAGACAGTAGACAAGAATTATTTTAGGTGAAGGGAAGGACAGTCCACACTTCAGGGGAAATCAGCACAACTGGACTAAACCAAGGCTAAGAAGTTTCCTGAATACAACCAAACACTCCGAGGGACAGAGTAACAGGGGCACGGGTCTGGGGACCATGCATTCAGGGAACATCTAGGTCAATTGGCATAACAAATTTTATTAAGAAAATGTTCTGCATCCTACTTTTGTGAGTGGTGTTTTGGGTCTTAAAAGCTTGCAAGCAGCCATCTAAAATGCGTCAATTGGTTGCAAGCCACTTGGAGTAAAGGAGAATGAAGACCATAAAAGACACAAGGAAGGTATTAGCTCAAGAGACAGAAAGGGCCACATAAACCAGAGACTGCATCATCCTGAGAGCAGAAGAACTAGATGGTGCCCAGCTACCACCAATGACCTCCCTGACTCGGAACACAATGGAGAGTCCCTGAAGGAGCAGGAGAAAAGTAGGGTGCAGCACTCAAATTCTAGTAAAAAGACCAGACTTATTGGTCTGACTGAGACTGGAGGCACCCCAGAAAGCATGACCCCCAGACTCTCAACCCAGAACTGAAACCATTCCCAAGGTCAATTCTTCAGACAAAGATTAGACTGGACTATGGGACATAAAATGATACTTGTGAAGAGGGTGCTCCTTAGCTCAAGTAGGTACTTGAGACTAAATGTCCAGAGGTGAGATGAGAAGGTAGAGAGGGTCAAGAGCTGGTTGAATGGACATGAGAAATCAGGAGTGGAAAGGAGTGTGCTGTCACAGTATAGGGAGAGCAATTAGGGTCACCTAACAATGTATGTATAAATTTTTATTTGAGAGACTAACTTGAATTGTAAACTTTCACTTAAAGTACAACAATGAAAAAAGAAATAAAGACAATAAAATTAAAGAAAAAAGAAGGCAGCTAGAAAGTGAAGACTTGTACTGTACACAACTGGACATGAATAAAAGAAAACATTAAACTGATCCCTTAGTAACTTGAATTGTGCTGCCTTCCACTAGTTTTATGAAAACACCTAGGACAGTACCTGATATGGAATAGTGTTTATTCACCCCTCCGTCCTTACCTCCTTTTTCTCAGGTATGGGATCCCAGGGATTTAATCAGAAAGAGTATTCTTTCTGTCTTTTTGACACAGACAGAAATAAATAATACTATAAAGCCATAAAGCCAGCTTATTTTCTGGAAAATTCCAAGTGAACTCTACTCTTGAGTTTCTATTTATTTCAGATAACTAGCTGTACTGAGGAGGCCTGGTGGTGCAGTGGTTAAGAGCTTAGGCTGCTAACCAAAAGGTAGGGAATTCGAATCAATCAGGTGCTCCTTGGAAACACTACAGGGCAATTCTACTCTGTCCTACAGTGTCGCAATGAGTCAGAATCGACTTGACAGCACACAACAACAGCTGCAGTGAAGTGCTGAATTTTTTTTATGTCTCTACATTTGTAGAGTTTTATTGATTGGCAACTCAAAAACAATGTTCAAGTGATCATACTGAAAACATTAACATCCTACACTTGATTTTGAACTTTTCTTTGACAATCCACTAGTGTGCCATTTGATATATAAAAGCACTAACTTGAAGCCCACTGCACTGAGAATATTAAAATACTTCCCTTATAAGCTCAGTTTACAGCCTCCACATTAAGTGCAGGATAAATGGTTATAAGGTGAAGGTGAAAACTTCTCCCATAGCCTGTCTACCTACAAGAACAGTTGTCTGAAACCTGGAATTATCATGGTCTCCATAATGCTTCAATATATTTATTCTGCAGATTATACTGAAAATGTTTCTAAGGTAGATTACTACTGATTTCTGAGACACAAGGGACAACCAGAGAATAAATGAGATTTCAGAAAACTCTACCTCAATGAATAGACACAAATAAATCTCTACATCAATAAACAAATGATGGAAACGTTGTTTCTCTTGATTGCTGCACTTTAATAAGTCATATTAAAGTGTCTGTAAATTCCTTTTTTTCTCAAAACAAACGTCATTGTAACTTTTTAAGATTACACATTAAACTTTGAAACTCTAAAAATGATTTCAAAAATATGATAGTTATTTACGATATTGTTTTTGTTGTTAGGTACCGTTGAGTCAGTTCTGACTCATAGTGAACCCACACACAACAGAAGGAAACACTTCCCGGTGCTGCTCCATCCTCATGATTGTTGTTTTGCTGGAGCCCGTTGTTGCAGCCACTGTGTCAATCTATCTTGTTGAGGGTCTTCTTCTTTTTCGCTGACCCTCCACTTTACAAAGCATGATGCCTGACTGCTTAAAAATTAACTTTAATGACTGTTAATAATTTATGATATTAAGTCATCAAAGTTAATTTTAAGTAACTAGACATTTAAATATTTTGAATTAAAAACATAAAACCTCTATTGCATATGTGTTCTCAAAAATGGAGATGTTATACAAACTGATTTAAATCCTTATCCATTTTTGACAATTTTTATCTCTAGAAAAATATCATTCCTGACAAAATTGTAGAGAACCAACCATGATTGATATTCTTAATCCACAGTTTGTGAGATGATACTCTCAGTTCGACGAGCAAAGGGAATAAAAGCAAACTTAGTTAAATGAAATTAAATATTATTTTAATACTCCTTAAACTTTTGAAGTATGTAAGAAAATATATTGAAATAGATTTTTTAGTTGAACAAATTTAAAGAAGAGTCAACATACTTTCCATATTCTAGATGTTATGACGATGTAATGACGTTATTTAGAGGCAATTCAAAGATATGATTGGAACCCTGGTGGCTCAGTGGTTAAGAGCTCATCTGCTAATCAAAAGATCAGGAGTTCAAATCCACCAGCCATTCCTTGGAAACACTATGGGGCAGTTCTACTCTGTCCTATAGGGTCACTATGAGTAGGAATCGACTTGATGGCAACGAGTTTGGCTTTTTTTTCTTCTTAAAGATATGGTAATGACAGTTTTTCCAAGGTTATTTTCTCTGATGTTTGAAATATGAAATATCTACCCTCCAAAAAAATTATCAGCCTACTATATTATAAACTCAACCAAAATTTTTTTTATTAAATCCTTTTTATTGATCCCTTAAGTTACAGCAAGATACAATCACCCCTTCAAATTTTAGTAATCAATCTTTTTTTTTTGTCATAAGACTCAAAGTTAGGAATCAAAGTAGGAGCACCCTTAATTAACAGTAAGTAACATTGGTAGCATTATCGAATTGACACAGTGGCTGCAACAATGGGCTCAAACACAGCAAATTTTGTGAAGATGGTGCAGGACCAGGTAGTGTTTTCTTCTACTGTGCCTAGGGTCAGTATGAGTTGGAACTGACTCGGTGGCACCTAACAACGACAACATCAGTAGTAGGAGTGGTAACAGCAGTAACGATAATACCAAGTATTTATATAGTGCTCCATGATATACAAATTACTTTTTAATTTATTATTTAATTTAAGTACTTAAAATATAGATGAGAATATATAATAATCCCTGGTGTTCAGACAGTATTTCTAGTAGTAGTATGACGCCCTTTGTCTAACTTCCTTAATCAAGAAAATCCATAAGGTCTTGTGTTATAGGTAAGCTGCAGTACTCTTTGAATAATTTTTATGAATTGGACCACACATATTTACAAAAGATTATGACTAAATGACTATTAGCAGGTATTCATCTCTTCTATATAGCCTACAAACAGATAACACATGCTATACAATAAAATTATTATAATAGCAGCTGTTTAGAGTAGGAATCTGTAAAGTGTGAAACTAGTGCTCATTTTTCAAGTCCTGTAGTTAAAAAGCTATAATGGTATCCTACCTATGTTTTCACAGGAGGGAATATATATACATTAAAAAAAAAAAAAACAAAAAAAAGCCAAACCCATTGCTGTTGAGTCGATTCTGACTCATAGTGACCCTGTAGGACAAAGTAGAACTGCCCCATAGGATTTCCAAGAGTCGGCTGGTGGATTCATACTGCTGCTCTTTTGGTTAGCAGCCAAGCTCTTAACCACCGTGCCATCAGGGCTCCATATACATATACATACATACATACACACACACACACACACACACACACACACACACACACACACACACACACACATATATATATACACGTATATAATCTCAGAGGAAACCCTGCAAATTCTAATACAGCAATACAGTAGGTATATATATATATATCTCCAAGGATGGTAGATTCAGCTTGACAATGGGGTTTGTGGCAACTTCTAACTCCGCTGATATTTTCAAACTTGATGCGTCAAACAGTGCTCTTCTCTATGAGAATAATTTGTTTTATAATCTAGTTTTGAGAACTCCCTGATGTGCTAAGTTTACCCAGGTTTACCAAAAAATCTAAATAAAATAGAGCAAGGAGAGTTGCCTTTTGTAAAACTTTGACTAATTGGACCGCCTAGGGTGTTAATTCTATATTTCAATTGCTTCATATGCATGTGAAAGCTGGACAATGAATAAGGAAGAACAAAGAAGAATTGATGCCTTTGAATTATGGTGCTGGTGAAGAATATTGAATATACCATGGACTGCCAGAAGAACAAACAAATCTGTCTTGGAAGAAGTATAGCCAGAGTGCTTCTTGGAAGTGAGGATGGCGAGACTTTGTCTCACGTACTTTGAACATGTTATCAGGAGGGACTAATCCTTGGAGAAAAACATCATGCTTGGTAAAATAGAGGGTCAGCAAAAAAGAGGAAGACCCTCAACTAGATGGATTGGCACAGTGGCTGCAACAATGGGCTCTAACATAGCAATAACTGTGAGGATTGCGTAGGTCGGAGCAGTGTTTCCTTCTGTTGTGCATAGAGTCTCTATGAGTCAGAATCAATTTGACAGCATGTAACAATAACAACAGGGTTTTAATTTAGACTTGATTTTTGTTACCATGGTAGCTAATGGAAAAAGCTGCATCAATAGAACAATATTCTATCAAGAAAAGAATACCAAGTAGAGCTTTAAAAAAAATAATTCAAAAAAAAAAACACTGACTTATTTAAAATATCTTGAGTTGAAGGAGAAGTTATCTCACAGTATAAAATATCGAAAATAATTCATAATTTCATTTTTTAGCAAAAACCTCCTGTATTTTCTTAGCTAACTAAACTTTTTTCTAGCTGTTTGTTTATATGATTTGATTTACTGCATGTCCCAGCTAATTAATTTTTTAGATTAATTTGTTAATTTATCAATCCAAGAAACAGAAGCAAAAACAGAAACTAATTATCATGGTTTCCTCCTTCGGAATAACCAATCAATCTTTCCCATGCAAGATGCCTGCCCTTCAGAAAAGGTCTTCTCACTCAAACACTATTTCATTATTTCAAACAGCTGGGAACAATCTTGTCCTTTTAGGTTAAACCAGTGCCAGTAAAGGGAAAGGAATTAATAGGAAATATCAACACTGTCCTTAGAGCTATTTAGGAACAGAGGGCAACCAAACAACCAAGATAACTGAGTACTTAGCTAGATCTAAAAAAAAAAAAACAAACCTATTACTGTGGAATCAATTCCAACTCATAGAAACCCTATAGAACAGGGCAGAACTGCTGCATAGGGTTTTCAAGGCTGAAATCTTTAAGGAAGCAGACTGATCTATTTAGAATGTATTCTATGTACTAGAGGATAATGCCCATTTTCACAGGATATCATCTGCAAGTTGGTACCTCAGCTGAGTCTTCAGAAGGCTTTTCCATCATTCTCTCAGACTAGTTGCTTCCAAGTCCTATGCTATATGACAGAGATAGCCATTCTCATGGTAATATACTCTTTCCCATGCCTTCGTTATTGTAAAGTGGGTCTATTTCAGGATCTTGTTTTCAGGATCTTGTGTCAGTGGATCAAACATGTTGAAAGTTTTCCAACAGTGGTGCTGGCTAAGACCCTATGGGCAGTAAAGACTAACTCACACCTGTAATGTACATTGATTAAAGACTGATCACATACACTTCCATGGTAGAAAGTGTCCAGTATGTTCCAACTGCTAAAAAATGGCTAGTTGATCTCCTTGAAGGGTGGTGTTAGATCATAGGACTACCATTAGTATCCATCATAGACATACTCTACATACTCTGCATTTAGTGTAGGAGTCATTGCTGTTGGGCTCATTCATAACCACCATGCTTGTCAGTATGGCTGCCAAACTCATGAATTCACTGTGTCTGCACTGAAGAGGTAGATGACAGAAGGTGGATGGAGCAGCTTGCTTGTGCTCTTTGGCCAGTTCATACCCAGTCCCAGCAGTACAACTTCCGTCTTACAAGTTGTCTTCCCAAATTTAACATTTGGTGAATCTGACAGAATCTAGCTCATGACTGGCAATTCTGGCTACATGGTCACTCAGTGTTCTATGGTAAGGATATCAGTCTCTACAAGGGCCTGCAAAACATACCAGGAACTGTTTTTTGAATCATGTATAATTCTCTGTCACAAATGGAAGTGCCTTGCCCCCAGAATCCTAAGAGTCTATGTTATGATTCTCTTAAGGGTGGTTACGATAAAATCCATCTCTACCCACTACAAATATCTCTAAAACCGTAGGGTCTTACTATAGGTTTTATGGCTGTTTTTGGCAGTAATGGTTGCATCAAAGCTTTTTTTGAGTTCCACTTAAAGCTTACAGCTTTCTGTGTCACTTGGTAAATTCCAGCTGCAGACCTGGGATACACTGAGTAATATTTACTTTAACCTTATACTGGAGTGTAGCTTCCAGGGTCTCAACTTTTGGTTTACTACAGTCCCTGACATTTTAAGTACCCTCCACCAATAGTCAGCTTTTTAGCAACCCCATCTGTTAATATCAAATGCTCCCAAGACAAAATTGGTCCAGATGCCTAACTCAACTCTGGATTCCTGCCTTCTCACTAATCTTGGCCAGTTAATCCTCATTAATTTATTAGCTGTTTTTTTTTTTTTTTTTTTTACTTTTACAGAGGTTTTCTAAAATCCTTCTCGACAAGATTGTTCTTTTGTCTTCTGTGAGAAGGTTGATCTGAATGACTTAGTTTATTATTAGAAGCAAAACCTGTTACTTGTTTTAAATTCTCAGAAAGTTTAACTATCGGAGAACTATACCCTATCCTCCTGTCAGGGAAAGTGGCAACCTGCTAAAGGTGCTGTGCTGAAAGGGTGTGAGGGAAAGGAGAGTGCTCGCCTCCAGAACTTCCTCCCGCAGCACCCTCCAGGAGGCAGTGGGTGGTGGCTGAGCAGCCCTGGTGCAGCGAGTGAACCTCACTGTCCACAAGAAAAGGTGTTGTTCCTTTGATACAACGGATGATGATTCTGCACTTCTGCCTGAGAATGGTCCAAAATCAGGTGGGGGAGGCGTGGTCAACATGACAGACTAGTTAGACGCTTCATATATCCCTCTTACAACAAATACCTGGAAAAACAAGTGATTTGATTCTATGTGAACATCTGGCAGCCCTGAACAAGGCAAGGTTAAGAAATCCATCTGAGTCATACCAGAGAGGAAAACATTTTGGAAGAGGTGAGGAACACTAGAGCCGCAGCGGCAATACTACAGAGACACAGCCACGCTGGGCCATGGTGAAGCAGGCAAACAGCTGTGCTGTGCACACGCTCAAGAAGCAGTTTCCACATGGAGAGAGACCCAGCAGCAGAGATTCTGCTTGGACACTCCGAACCAGTGAAGAGCAGCTCCCAAGAGGCTAGGATAAGTACATGAGCGCACCCATTCGTGGTGATTTAAAAAAAAAAAAAGCCCGTTTGGGAAAAACCTCTCTTCCTTTTACCTCCTCCCTCCCCACTCTGCACTGGAAGTCCACTGGGCATGAAGTAGATCACAGAAGGCGCCCTGACCCATTCTCCTGGCCTTGGAGAGGGAATAAGCTGATGGCTCCCCTAGGCCAGGAATACAGGGTTGGCTCAGCTCCTTTGCTGGCCACAAAAATCAGGGGTCTGCAGACTCTGAGTGCCATACACCCCTGTAAAGACTTGTGGGGACACATCTCAACAGCGTTAGCCCTCACTACCACAGCACAACAGGGCAAACAGCTGAAGTTTAATTTTAACTGCTTCAGCTGTGTATGGGCAGATTTATGATCCTCGAAACAGCCCTGCCCCTCAAGTAGGCACTTTTGTCGATTTGCAGCAGGGTCTTGAGGACTGGTGGTAGCTCCTAAAGTGCTTAGTTACCTGCTACAGGAGTTCAAGAAAAAGTGGTGCCCTTGAGTCTTTGCAGCCAACATAGTGTGGTGCTCTTAGCCCGGCTGCAAAACTCACCTACCTATTCAACCTAGAGAATAGGGACACACTTTTCCTTCAGAATCTCAGGGGCAGCCATCAGCCCCGCCTGGCTCAGCACGTGATCCCTACAACACCCAGACTCCAGTGCCTGCACCAATCACCCATGCCTCTCTAGGACTGGAGGTGAAATCCTGCATCACACACTTGCGGACAGACTGCCTACACACCCGAGCTGATCCCTTATAGGAAATTTTAACCGACTCTGGCATGCACATACTTAGTTATAGAACTAACTACCTGGTGACAGGACATTAGAGATCAAAAAGTGTCAAAAATCAAACTAGTGCACATGAGCAGCCTATTTGGGTATATCAAAACAAAACAAAACAAAACAAGAAGCTAGGTCTCACTAAGCAAACACAAAATAAAATTATATTGAATTATTGATGGCTTGGAGACAACAGTCAATATCAAGTCACATAAGGAGGCAGTCCATTATGGCTTCAGCAATCTCCCAAAATAAAGAATCAATAAATTCTCTGGAGGAAGAGAAATTCTTGGAATTCCCAGAGACAGAATACAAAAGATTAGTATACAGAACTCCTCTAGAAATAAGGAAATTAGACAGAAAGCAGAAACAGACAGACAACATACAGACACAGTAGTAGCTGAACATAAAAAAGTTATTCAAGAACATAATGCCAAATTTAATAGGCTGCAAGAATCAATAGAGAGACAACAATCAGAAATCCAGAAGATTAACAATAAAATTTCAGAATTAGACAACTCAATAGAAAGTCGTAGGAGCAGAATTGAGGCAATAGAAGTTAGAATTAGTGACATTGAAGGTAAAGCTCTTGACGCCAACTTATTTGAGGAATAATCAGATAAAAGAATTAAAAAGAATGAAGAAACTCTAAGAGTCATGTGGGACTCTATCAAGAGAAATAACCTATGAGTGATGGGAATACCAGAAAGGGAGGGGGCGGGGGTAACAGAAAATACTGAGAAAATTGTTGAAGATTTTTTGACAGAAAACTTCCCTGATATCATGAAAGATGAGAAGATATCTATCCAATATGCTCATCAAACCCCACATAAGGTAGATCCCAAAAGAAAGTCACCAAGACATATTATAATCAAAATTACCAAAACCAAAGATAAAGAGAGAACTTTAAGAGCGGCTAGGGATAAAAGAAAAGTCATCTACAAAGGAGAGTCAATTAGAATAAGCACAGACTACTCAGCAGAAACCATGCAGGCTAGAAGGCAATGGGATGACATATTTAAAGCCTTGAAGGAAAATAACTGTCAGTCAAGAGTGATATATCCAGCAAAACTGTCTCTCAAATATGATGGCAAAATTAGGGCCATCGAAATACTACAAAGCATCTTTTCTGACCATAAAGCCATAAAAGTGGAAATCAAAAACACAAAAAGCAAGGAAAAAAAAATCAAACACATGGAAACTGAACATCTTGCTCAAAAACGACTGGGTTATAGAAGAAATTAAGGATGGAATAAAGAAATTCATAGAATCAAACAAGAATGAAAACACATCCTAACAGAACCTTTGGGACACAGCAAAAGCAGTGCTCAGATAAACAGAAATTCAGGAAATTTGCAAAAACCAAACCAAAATTACAAAAAATACTAAAGGGAGTCCTACAGTTAGATAATCAATAACACCAGCTAACAATGCAAGACTAGAATACTGAACAGAGCAACAAGATATTGACTCAGATTCAGAAATCAAAATTACATCAAAGCTAAAACATTGAAAATAGGGAAACATATCAATAAGTAAAAAAAAAAGGATAATATTAAAACAAAAAAAGAAGGACTTAAAAAATGGAGACATTGATTTTCTATATGGAGGGGAAGTTAAGGTGATATAAAGTAATAAAAGACTGCTATAAACTTAGAAAATTAGGGGTAAATATTAAGCTAACCACAAAGGAATGTAACAATCCTACAAATCAAAATAAAAACTAGAAAAACATAAAGACCCAGCAAAAACAAAATCTACAACAAAGCAAAAGATGAAAGAAAAATACATAAAGAAAAACGACTCAGCACAGAAAATTGAGGAGAACAAAGAAACTGTGAACAACACACAAAAAGAGATAGCAGGATGACAGCACTAAACTCATACCTATCAATAATTACATTGAATGTAAACAGACTTAATGCACCAATAAAGAGACGGAGAGTGGCAGACTGGATTAAAGAGCATCATCCATCTATATGCTGCCTACAAGAGATGCAACTTACACTCAAAGACACAAACAGGCTAAAACTCAAAGGATGGAAAAAAATATATCCAGCAAACAACACAAAAAAGAGCAGGAGTTGCAATATTAATCTCTGACAAAATAGACTTTAAAGTAAAATCCACCACAAAAGATAAGGAAGGGCACTATATAATGACTAAAGGGTCAATAAACTAGGACGTAATTATAATAAATATTTACACACCCAACAACAGGGCTCCAAAATACATAAAACAAACTCTAACAGCTCTGAAGAGAGAGATAGACAGCTTCACAATAGTAGTAGGAGACTTCAACATGCCACTTTCGGTGAAGGACAGAACATCCAGAAAAAAGCTCAACAAAGACACAGAAGAGCTAAATGCTACAATCAACTGATTGATCTCACAGACATATACCAAACTCTGCAAGCAATAGCAGCCAAGTATACTTTCTTTTCCAATGCACATGG
This sequence comes from Dugong dugon, assembly GCA_030035585.1. Taxonomy (NCBI): domain Eukaryota; kingdom Metazoa; phylum Chordata; class Mammalia; order Sirenia; family Dugongidae; genus Dugong; species Dugong dugon. The sequence continues at coordinate 45,654,923 of CM057480.1, read as the reverse complement.
AACATTCTTCAGAATAAACCACTTATTAAGCCATAAAGCAAGCCTTAACAAAATCCAAAACATCGAAATACTAAAAAGCATCTTTTCTGAACATAAAGCCATAAAAGTGGAAATCAACAACACAAAAAGCAAGGAAAAAAAATGAAACACATGGAAACTGAACAACACCTTGCTCAAAAACTACTGGATTATAGAAGAAATTAAGGATGGAATCAAGAAATTCATAGAATCAAATGAAAATGAAAACACATCCTACCAGAACCTTTGGGACACAGCAAAAGCAGTGCTCAGAGGTCAGTTTATAACAATAAATACACACTTCCAAAAACAAGAAAGGCTCATAATCAAAGCACTAACCCTACAACTGGAACAAGTAGAAAGAGAGCAGCAAAAGAAGCCTACAGGTGCCAGAAGGAAGGAAATAATAAGAATTAGAGCAGAATTAAATGAAATAGAAAACAGAAAAATAATTGAGTTAACAAGTCCAAAACCTGGTTCTTTGAAAAGATCAACAAAATTTATAAACCATTGGCCAAACTGACAAAAGAAAAACTATAGAGGAAGCAGATAATCAGTATCAATAATGAGATGGGTAATATCACAACAGACCCAACTGAAATTAAAAGAATAATAAGAGAATACTATGAAAAACTGTACTCTGACAAATTTGAAAACCTAGAGGAAATGGACAAATTTCTAGAAACTCACTACCTACCTAAATTAACACAAACAGTGCTAGAACAACTAAATAAACCCATAACAAAAGAAGAGATTGAAAAGGTTATTAAAAAACTGCCAACAAAAAAAGCCCTGGCCCGGATGGCTTCAGTGGAGAATTCTACCAAACTTTCAGAGAAGAGATAACACCACTTCTACTAAAGGTATTTCAGAGCATAGAAACGGATGGAATACTCCCAAACTCATCCTATGAAGCCAGGATAACCCTGATACCAAAACCAGGTAAAGACACCACAAAAATAGAAAATTACAGACTGATATCCCTCATGAACATTGACACAAAAATCCTCAACAAAATTTTAGCCAATAGAATTCAGCAACGTATCAAAAAAATAATTCACTATGACCAAGTGGGATTTATACCAGGTATGCAGGGATGGTTCAACATTAGAAAAACAATCAATGTAATCCATCACATAAATAAAAGACAAGAACCACATGATCTTATCAATCGATGCAGAAAAGACATTCAACAAAGTCCAACACCCATTTATGATAAAAAGTCTCAAAAAAATAGGAATAGAAGGGAAATTCTTCAGTACAATTAAGGGCATTTATACAAAACCAATAGCCAACATCATCCTGAATGGAGAGACTTTGAAAGCATTCCACTTGAGAACAGGAACCAGACAAGGATGCCGTTTATCAGTACTGTTATTCAACATTGTGCTCAAGGTCCTAGCCAGAGCAGTTAAGCTAGAAAAAAAAAAATAATAAAGGACATCCAAATAAGTAGTGAAGAAGTCTAAGTATCTCTATTCTCAGATGATATGATCTTATACACAGAAAACCCCCAGGAATCCACAAGAAAACTACTGGAACTAATAGAAGATTTCAGCAAAGTTTCAGGATACAAGATAAACATATAAAAATCAATTGGATTCGTTTACACCAACGAAAAGAACCTTGAAGAGGAAATCACCAAATGAATACTATTTACAATAGTCCCCCAAAAGATAAAATACTTAGGAATAAATATAACCAGAAATGTAAAAGATCTTTACAGAGAAAACTACAAGACAGTACTGCAAGAAACTAAAAGAGACCTGCATAAGTGGAAAAATATACTTGCTCATGGATAGGTAGACTCAACATAGTGAAAATGTCAATTCTACCCAAAGCAATCTGCAGATACAATGCAATCCCAATACAAATTCCGGCAAAGTTTTTTAATGAGATGGAGAAACAAATCACCAACTTCATATGGAAAGGGAAGAGGCCCCAGATAAATAAAGCACTGCTCAAGAAGAAGAACAAAGTGGGAGGCCTTACACTACCTGATTTTAGGACCTATTATACTGCCACGGTAGTCAAGACAGCCTGGTACTGGTACAATAACAGATACATAGACCAATGGAACAGAGTTGAGAATCCAGATATAAGCTCATCCACCTATGAGCAGCTAATATTTGACAAAGGCCCAAAGTCCATTAACTGGGGAAAAGACAGTCTCTTTAACAGATGGTGCTGGCATAATTGGATATCTATATTCAAAAAAAACTGAAACAAGACCCGTATCTCACACCATGTACAAAAACTAACTCAAATTGGATCAGAGACTTAAATGTAAAATCAAAAACGATAAAGATCATGGAAGAAAAAATAGGGACAACGCTAGAAGCCCTAATACATGGCATAAACACAATACAAACTGTAAGTAATAATGCACAAGCACCAGAAGAGAGACTAGATTAATGGGAGCTCCTAAAAATCAAACACTTATGCTCATCAAAAGACTTCACCAAAAGAGTAAAAAGACAGCCTACAGACTGGGAAAAAATTTTTGGCTACTCCAAATCCGATCAGCGTTTAATCTCTAAAATCTACTAACTGCTCCAAAACCTCAACAACAAAAAGACAAATAACCCAATTAAAAAATGGGCAAAGGATATGAACAGGCACTTCACCAAAGACGATATTCAGGCAGCTAACAGACATATGAAGAAATGCTCAGGATCATTAGCCATCAGAGAAATGCAGATCAAAACTACAATGAGATATCATCTCACCTCAACAAGGCTAGCATTAATACATAAAACACAAAATAACAAATGCTGGAGAGGTTGTGGAGAGACTGGAACACTTATACACTGTTGGTGGGAATGTAAAATGGTACAACCACTTTGGAAATTGATTTGGTGCTTCCTTAAAAAGCTAGAAATAGAAGTACCATATGATCCAGCTATCTCGCCCCTTGGAATATATCTTAGAGAAACAACAGCCATCACACAAATAGATACATGCACACCCATGTTCATCGCAGCAGTGTTCACAATAGCCAAAAGATGGAAGCAACCTAAGTTCCCATCGATGGACGAACGGAGGAACAAACTATGGTATATCCACACAATGGAATATTATGCAATGATAAAGAACAATGATGAATCTGTGAAACATCGTATAACTTGGTGGAAGCTAGAACTTATTATGCTGAGTGAATTTAGTCACACACAGAAGGTCAAATACTGTATAAGACCACTATTATAAGAACTCAAGAAAAAGTTTAAACACAAAAGAAAACATTCTTTGATGGTTATGGGGGTGGGGAGGGAGGGTGAGGGTTATTCACTAACTAGATAGTAGATAAGAATGATCTTAGGTGAAGAGAAGGACAGCACATTCTACAGGGGAAGCCAGCACAGCTGGACTAAACCATAGCTAAGAAGTTTCCTGAATACAATCAAATACTTTGAGAGACAGAGTAGCAGGGATGCAGGGTCTGGGGACCATGCTTTCAGGGGACATCTGTGTCAATTGGCATAACCTCATTAAGAAAATGTTCTGCATCCTACTTTGGTGAGTGGCATCTGGGGTCTTAAAAGCTTGCAAGTGGCCATCTAAGATGCATCAATTCGTCCCAATCACTTGGAGTAAAGGAGAACGAAGAACACCAAAGACACAGGGAAAGTATTGGCCCAAGATACAGAATGGGTCACATAAACCAGACTTCGTCAGCCTGAGACCAGAAGAACTAGATGGTGCCCAGCTACCACCAATGAAAGTCCTGACAGGGAACACAACAGAGGGTCCCTGATGAGGTAGTAGAACGATGGGATGCAGAACTCAAATTCTAGAAAGAAGACCAGACTTAATGGTCTAAGACTGGAGGTGCCCTGGAAAGCATGGCCCCTGATCTCTCCACCACCCCAGAACTAAAACAATTTCCAAGGTCAACTCTTCAGACTGGACTGTGGGACATAAAGTGATACTTGTGAAGAATGTGCCTCTTAGACAAGTAGATATAAGAGACCAATGAGGTGGCTTCTGTCCAGAGGTGAGAGGGGAAGGCAGAGAGAGTTAGGAGCTGGTTGAATGTTCGTGGGGAATCAGGGGCGGAGGGGAGGAGTGTGCTGTTGCAGAATGGGGTGAGCGTTTGGGGTCTCATAACAATGTATGTTAAAAAAAAAATTCTGTATGGGAGACTAACTTGAAATGTAAACCTCATTTAATTACAACAATAAAAAAAAAAAAAACAATAAAAGCAGGTTGGGGCCTTTATTAGTCCACATGGCCTAGAAAAAAAGAAAGTTTAACTATCAACACAATTATAATCATTATTTTATAATGATATGTCTTTTCCAGTTTCATTGTTACACCATCATTCACCTGCCCATACTTTTCTCAAGTGTTTATTTCTCAGTAAAATATAATCATTGCAGTCCTTTAAGTGATAGATTGTGAATTATAAATCATATTAGTTTTTAAGTATTTTTATTGCACACTCAATGTAGAAAGACAATTTACCTGGATAAAGACATTCAGACTAATGTCTATTTTCTCACAACCTTCTGAAAGATATTTCCATTATCTTAAGACCTCTTTTGTTGCTAATGAGATGCCTGCTGCCAGACTAATTTTTTTTCTTCATGCCTTATTTTATTTCTCATTAGTTGTGTTTTTTTTTTTTTTTTAATTTTCTCTTTGCTTGAAGTGTTTTGCATATTTGGTATAATTGGATGCAGATTTAATTTTATATGTTCTGTTCAGAAATAAGGGTGCATTTATCAACAAGAACAGTAATTTTTTTCCCATTATTGAAAATGTTTAACAATTAACTCTTTATATAGTTCTTCCACACCATTCTTTTCTGGAAGTTCTATTAATAGTAGCTATGATATTTTCATTCTATTTTCTATTTTTTAACTTCCCTTCTACTTTTTTCTGTTCACATTTTAAGCTGCTTTCCAGAGGGGTAGTTAAAATGCCAGGGATCATAGTAAAACATTTATCAATTCTCTTTTAGCTGTGTCTGATTTGCGATTAGGAGTCCCTGAGTGGCACAAATGGTTAAGCACTTGGGAACTAACTGAAACGTTGGTAGTTCAAATCCATCCAGAGGTGCCTTGGAAGAAAGGGCTGACGATCTACGTACAAAAGATCACAGCCATTGATAAAACTATGGAAAGAGGTTATACTCTGAAACACATGGGGTCACCACCATAATTTGGAAGTGACTAAACAGCAACTTAAAAAAAAAAAAGTTGATTTAAATAATCCATTCAGTTGGGTTTTTAATTCTAATGACTGTATTTTTTATTTGTAGAAATTCTGTTTTTTATTAGCATATCCTATGTCATATTTTTCTTTATTGTTTCTATATCTTCCTTTACTTTTTTAATCATTTTAAATGTACATAATATGCAATATCTTTCTGTTTGTGTAATTGTGCAGTGCAATTTTTTTGTTCATGTTATTTGAGGAATCTTCTTTGATATGGTATTTGCACTGACTTTTTAATGGTTTCTCATTGGTAATTACCTCCCTCCTTGGGAGTTACATGATCTATGAGTCACTATATTTATTCATTTCATCAACAAATATTTATTTTGTGACAATTATGTGCAATAATCTCAAGTTTTATAGGAATGTCCCAAATAATAGAACAAAAGAAAGTCCATGAACTATTGGGGTTGTAAAAGTATCCATTAAAAAATAAAAATTAAAAAAAAAATTGTGCTTGCTTTTGCCACTGTTTCCAGCATATCACTGACCCAGGTAAAATTTTGGGCTGATTTGTTAGCTGCATGTATTTCATCCATGATAATAGTTTAAATTCTGATTTCACATCTAAGCATGGTGTGAGATTTCTGTAATGTATGTGTCATTCAGTCTTTGCTTGAGCAATTTTGAAAATGGAAAATTTAAACTTTAAAAAGCAAACCATTTTACAGATCTAACTGTATGAATGCTTTTACATCTTTTTCTGAAACGGAAATGTGCACCTTTAATTTCACACGCTAATTATACCTCTGTCTTCTAAAACAACATAATAAAACCTTCTTCATGATACTTTCAAACCTTTGAAGACACAATTCATTTTTCTTTCCACGTAAGTTTTTCTTTTCTTTTCAAGTTTAAAATTCCTCCTCACCTTGCATTATTTCTCTCTAACCATCAGCTCTTGAATGATTGAAAACTTAACGACCCTCTCGTACTGTGATATCCAAAACCAGAATCGGGAGTCTGGAAATTTTATGAATGCTATAAATTTCTATATATATATAAAGTTGCCATTGACTCAATTCCAACTCATGGTGACCCCATTTGTGTCAGAATACAACCACACTCCATAGGGTTTTCGATGGCTGTGATCTTAACAGAGGTAAACGGCCAGGCCTATGGGACTAAAGTACTTCTATTTCTAGATCTTAACCCTACATTTTCATTAATTCACTCTAAGAGTCAATTATTTAAAAAGTAAAAGTAAGTGTCTTTAAGATTTTATTAACTTTTTAAGCAGCTTCATCCAATTTATGACCAGGCTGTTTTAGCTCAACTAAAATCTACCAGTTTATTTTCTTTCATGTAACCTGTGCACCAGTTAACTTTGAAACTATATTTATACAATTAATTATTCTCAGCTCAAATGCAGCATTTTATTTTAATCTCTCTAAAATTCATCTTATATTTTGGGATGGCAGCTGTACATCAGATCCTGAAAATGCAGGACACTTTGAATCATTATTGTCCCAGTCAAAATGTAAGCGAACTCTTAGCTTCGTACTATCATGTGTATTTTCCAAGTCATTATTCAGAATATGGACACAACAGTAATCGAATATGCACTGTGAAGATGGCTCTGCACTTTTTCATTAACTATAGATTTGACAAGAGATCTATTAATTATTATTTTAGGTATAGATGCTAAGCCAATTACAAAATCCACCTTTAATATTTTCCAGACCACATTTTTATGTTTATATCATACGTAAATTATGAAGTAGCTTCCAAAATGCATTCATGATACATATAAAAGTCTACAAAATTCTCCCAAACTACCTTAAAAAATGAAACAGTATTTAAAATTGTTCCTTTGCTTTTGGTATTTACTTCTTATGTATTTTTAAAATGCTTACATGAGAAATCAATTAAAAAATATATGCCTACTCATTTTTCAAGATCAAGATTAGGGACTTTTGTTGTCACTGTTGACTCCTGCAACCAAAGCTGCAAACTCAACACTTCAATAGTTTATAATATTTCTTACAGATTTTCATTTAAATAAATTTATCTGGCATGTTTAATTGTGCTTCATTTCATCTTCCCTTTCTTACTGTGCTCTCCCAAAACAGAAGAATTTCGATTGTTTGATTGGTTTTTTTGGTTCATCATTTTGTTTTTGTTCTTAGTGTGGTAACTGAAATATAGTAGATAGTCAGTAAATGTTTCTTTTTTTTTTTTTTTTCATTTTTCGAGAGACGAATATTGTGGAATTTTTTTGTGATCACAAATCTGGCTTGTGGTTTTGAAACCCACATTTTATCAGTTTAGAAATTAAGGACTCATCATCCAGCCTATAGTCTTCTGGTACATTTTTCTTTCACTCTAACCTATTAGTGTTTACCAGTTAAGTTTCAAAATCATTTCTGCTAATTTTTTTAAAAAGTAAAGATATGCTGTACAAGTAGAATCAAAGAACAAAAGATATTTCATTGGACTGTTTGTAGCAAAGGGATCATTACCTATTTAATATAAATTCTCAGTATTTTACAAGTGAAAAAAATCTTGTGTTAATCATAATGTTCAATCAATGACCAGTGCAGTCTTGTATGATTTTATTTATATTTTATTATTCCCTTTACTTCAAATACTCAATTCAGTTTCACCCTGTTTCATTGGACTGGTGATCCTTTCTGTCTTGTTACCCTAAGCCTACAAAAATATAATGTAAACGTGTTTATTTTTTTCTCAAATGAATTTCTTTATGAGTAACAGTGGGTTATTTTTATTCTTCTGTCTGTTCCACATGATCATAGCAGCAGTTATACTATCTGTGATTATGTTTTATAAGCAATATGTTCTGCATACTTTCTGTACAAGGGTATTTTGAGAAATATCACAATCCTTCTAATCCTTTAACAAATGTTCCTTTGGGTAAAAGAAGTGTTCATTGCTAAAAAGGTAACATAATTGTATAATTAGTTGAAAATAATAACAATAGCATCATTTAGATTCAAGCACATTAAAAAAAAAATTTAATCAAGCTAGAAAATAACAGCTATTATTTTATACTATATTCAAATTAATAAATTGTGGATAAACATAATAATTATTATTTTCTTAACAAAAGGCAGAAAATATTAAAAGATAATATATTTGGTATTGCTTTGGATAAAATATGTCCTAGGCTGTTTTAAAGGATTGGTCTTAATTGCAATGCTTCATTTCCACAGTGTAGGTAAATGTTTGTTTTGTGTTATTTAAGAAGTCATTTAAACATCTGCCTTTATTTTATAGACTGCTGTTAACGTGTAAAATGTGCTTTTCTCATGAGAGCCCTTTATGTTCCCAAGTGGCAATTTTAAAATAAAGTGTCTTTTTCAGATATAAAGTCTATGTGCAAAGGTTTTGCCATCTGTTCTATGCAGTTGCACTTGTGAGTTAGTTGTTTGGTTAGAAGCAACAAATGCATAGAAAATAAGTCTTTAGATGAAGAAAACTGCAGATAGTATAATGTCTGCTTTATGATTTTTTTTTTTATAAATGTGCCATCTTTTATTTAATTTAGGATCAGTTAGATTTCTTAAAGCAGAAAAATTATCACTAAATTGAATTTTATATCATCTAGAAAATAAGAAAAATTCAATTCAGTTTTTCAAAGCATAAAGAATTCTTTTATCCAATATAAAAAAAAATGAATAAATCAATGCTTGTGACTATGTCTATCCAAAGAAGAGTTACCATCCCAAAAACAGTTTGCCTAGTAGTTTAGATGTCTCAAAAAAAAGTTATATATATCTACAGTGAGCCAAACTCTGTTTTCAGAATTAGTCTCTGAGAAGTAGGAAAAGTCATCAATGACTCGGGAAAATTCATCAACGATCACAAGTTTAGTTATTTGGGCAGAGGTTAACTTAAAAATATGGATATTTAGTAAATTTGTATGTTATGTGCTCAGTCATTTTGAGGACAAATAACCATTTCAAGCACTCCCTTTCAAGATCGGAAAACTTGCCCCTATAGGGAACACTCTAGAGTCTGTATGAATTCTAGAAACTCTGGACATGCTGTGATTTTTCTGAAGATATAGGTTATCATAGGATTCTCTGAATCTTTACAGGTAATTCATCCATGTTTCAGACATGAGTACTAGAAATATGCAGAGTGATATAAATTTCTTCCCTACTCAAAGTCATTCAAAATAAACCATGTTTCCTTTAATTTATGAGAGTTTTACTTTTGGAACAGTCAAGCAGATTTATTTGTCTGATGTCATATGTATGTATCAGAAAATCAAAGATTGTCTTTGAAGCAACAGCTTTGAGTACTCTTTGGACCCAAGATGGTTTTATATTAGTCCTAAACTATATCCCATTGCTCGCAGGAATCTTGACCATGGAAAACCTTTATTTCTTATAACCATTTCTCTTAGGCTGCTAGAATTCCTGAAAACACCAAGTAGCTTTTACATTCACCACAGTATTTACTGCGCCCATTATGTGCACAATCATAAAGCAAACATCTTTAGCATGGTAATATGAGATTATTTGTGCTAACTTTTTGAACTGGGCTTCCAAGTTTAGTTAATACTCAGCTAAAATTGGAAGAAGGAAGAAAATCAGACAAGAAGAATGATGTCATTGTTGTTAGTGGCCACAGAGTAGGCTCTGACTAATGGTGACATTAAGTATAAATGAACAAGATGTTGCCAGGTCCTGTGTCATCCTTATGCTCATTGGTATGTTTGAGTTCATTGCTGAAGCTATTGGGTCAATCCATCTCTTTGAGGGTTTCCCTCATTTTCATTGATCCTCTACTTTACCAAACATGGTGTACCTTTATAGTGAGTGGTCTTTCATGATGGTATATCCAGAGAAAATGAGCAAAGTCTCACCATCCTTACTTCTGAGGAACTTTCTGGTTGTATTTCTTGTAAGATGGATTTGTTCATCTTTTTGTCAGTTCATGGTATATTCAATATTCTTTATCAACACTGAAGTTCAAATACATGCATTTTTCTTCTATCTCCTTTTTTTTATTATTCAGCATCACATGCATATGAGGCGATTGAAGACCATGGTTTGAGTCAGGTAAACCTTAGTCATCCAAGTGGCATCTTTGTTTTTTAAATGTTTGAAGAAGTATTTTGCAGCAGATCTGCCCAATGCAATAGATGATTTGATTTCTTGATTGTTGCTTCCATGGACATTGATTGTTGAGCCAGGTAAAATGAAATCATCGACAACTTCAATTTCTTCTTGATTTATCATGATATTGTTTATCAATCCAGTTGTAAGGATTATCATTTTTTTACTATGTTCAAGTATAATACATACTGAAGGCTATAGTCTTTTATATCATTAGTAAGTGCTTCAATTAGTGTTCATTTTTGCCAAGGAAGTTTGTGCCATCTGCATATTGCATGTTGTTAATAAGTCTTCCACCAACACTCATGCTGAATTCTTTTTCATATGGTCTGGCTTCTTGGATAATTTGTTGCAGTGTGAAATTGATAGAAGGTGTAATCAAAATGTATTGATAATTGCTGGTGATTGGAATGTGAAAATTGGAAAGAAAGAAGAAGGATCAGTAGATGGAAAATACAACCTTAGTGATAAAAATGACGTCAGAGATTGCATGATAGAATTCTTCAAGACTAATAACTTATTCATCAAAAAAACTTTTTTCAACAACTCAGTAATCAACAACTGTACTTGTGGACCTTCCCGGATGGACTACACAAGAATCAAATCATTTGTGTGAAAAGAGATGATGGAAAAGCTCAATATTATAAGTCAAGACAAAGCCAGAAGCTGACTGTAAAATGGACCATCAACTGCTCTTGTGCAAGTTCAAGCTGAAGAAAAATCAAAGAAAGATCACAAGGGCCAAAGTGTGACCTTGAATACACCCTACCTGAATTTAGAGACCATCTCAAGAATAGATTTGACACACTGAACACTACTGACAGCAAATAAGAAGAATTGTGGGAAGAAATCAAGAAAATCATATGTAAAAAAAAAAGTGAAAGATCATTTAAAAAAAGGAAGGAATGAAAAACCAAAATGGATGTCAGAAGAGACTCTGAAACTTGCTCTTAAGTGCAGAGTAACTATGGCAAATAGAAGAAACCATGAAGTAAAAGAGCTGAACAGAAAATTTTAAAGGGGGACTCCAGAAGACAAGGTAAAGTATTATGATGAAATGTGCAAAGACCTGGAGTTAGAAAATCAAAAGAGAAGAACATGATTTGCATTTCTCAAGTGGAAAGAACTGAAGAGAAAATCAAAGCCTCGATTTGCAATTTTTAAGGTTTCTATGGGCAAAAAAAAATTGAATGACACAGGAAGAATCAAAAGAAGATGGAAGGAATACATAGAATACAAAAAGAATTGGTTGATGTTCAACCATCTCAGGATGTAGCATATGATGAAGAATCATTGGCACCAAAGGAAAAAGTTCAAGCTGCACTGAAGGCATTGGCAAAAAAACAAGGCTCCAGAAATTGACAGAATACCAGTCGTGATGCTTTAACAAAGGGATGCAATGCTGGAAGTGCTATGTCAAAAAATTTGGAAGACAGCTATCTGACCAACCTACTGGAAGACATTCATATTTATGCCATTCTGAAGAAAATTGATCAAACAAAATGTGGAAATTGTCTAGCAATATCATTAATATCATATGCTAGCAAAATTGTGAAGAAAATTTTAAAAAATGGCTACAGTCCTACATTGTCAGGGAACTGCCAGAAGTACAAACTGGATTCAGAAGAGGATGTGAAATGAGATATATTACTGCTGTTGTCGGATAAATCTTGGCCAAGAGCAGAGAATAGCAGAAACATGTTTGCATGTGTTTTTCGACTATGTGAAGGAATTTGACTGCGTACCTCATAAAAAATTATGAATAACCTTGAGAAGAATGAGAATTCCAGAGCACTTAATTGTGCTCATGTGGAACCTGTACATGAATCAAAAGGCAGAGCCATTTGAACAGAACAAGGGGCACTTCGTGGTTCAAAATTGGAAAAGGAGTGCAGCAAGGTAGTCACCCCAAAAAGGAAAAAAAAAAAAAAAACAGAGGTAGAAAACAAAACTATATTTAGAAGACATTAAAGAAGAGAGATAAGGTAGAAAAAGTTTTCATGTAGTTAAACGCTTATGAGTTGGAGATACAGGTTGGTAGCAAATTGCAGAACACCTTAAATAACAGCCTAAGAATCATGAGTTTTTGTATTTTCAAAGAAATCTATTGCTGGTGTTTGAACAGACAAAGGGCAGGATTAAAATAGTATCTTTAGGAAGATTAATCCAGGAATTATGTGGTTTATATTACCATGTAGGTTATATGTTTTCAATAAATATCTTTTAAATTTAATAGCTATATGGTAGTTGTTTAAAAGAGAAAATGTTAGCAATAATCAGACATACTAGGGCCTTATTATACTATGCTTTTTTAAATTAAGGTAGAGATGGAAATATAAGATTAAAAGTGAAATAAATTGCAAAGCTTTGGGACAGAATAAACATTTGGAAAAGAGAGGGGGAGGTTTTAAGATCCATAACATACACTGAGCATGGGATGAGAAGTCAGCTTACCTGGGTTGGAATCATAGCTCTGCCGCTTTTAAACAAGGGTACTAAAAAACCAAACCTGCTGTCATCGAGTAGATTCTAACTTACAGCCAACTACAAACCCTTATTTCTTATTTCTGCCTAGTATAAGATTGGTTATACTACCACCTGTTTTTTTCCCATTTCAAAGACTTTCATAAAAATAACATTATATATCCATATCTATGTATATATGCATGCACGTATGCATGTACGTTCTTTGTAAGCTAGGTTCCATATAAATATTCTTTAATTAATATAATAATAATAATAGCAATATAGACAAATTTCCTAAGCACTTATGATGGACCAGGCCTGGTGCTATTCACTTCACATGTACAATGTCAAGTTTCCATATGTATGTAAGTAATGTCACATAATAAAATGGGAGTATTTCTCCTCCAAAATACATGCAAACCATTATAGTCTAGGATGAAATATTATGTATTTCTAACTAATCAGAGAGCTCATTAAGGTGTTTATTTATCAGTGAAACCTAGTTTATCCAGAAGAAACCTAAAGAATAATCTCTATGAATAGCTTTACTATGAGACTCTAGGATGTATGTCTGAGGTTTCAGTCTCAACCAAAAACCAGTCAGTTTGCTCCTTGGTTGCACGTATTAACATAACAATCCTATGTTTAAATGTGTCCACTGAGTACCACTGCAGTTAAGTTTCAGCAAGAAATTTATGCTAGTAAAACAGTCCTGTGGGCTGCACTAGTATAGCAAGATGCACTTATACAGAGCCTTACAACAATAAACTATTAGGAATTATGTTTACTGGGAGGATCATGGTAAAATGAGCCCTTTCTTTTATGGCTCTTACTTTGCCTCAGAGATGTCAAAGGCCATTCCCACCCACTGGGACAATATTCCCACCGTCCTATTGCCCTATACATAACCTGTAAGGGACTTGATAAAATATATGGTCTACCTTTTCTAAATTATTGATCTCTTTGTTCTGATTACTTTCACTGTATCTTGACTTCCTGCAGTCAAAATAAGTGGCAGCTCTCTGATTCACCCCATTCTTGTTCTTGTGATTTCAGATTTTTCTTAGTTTAAGATTGGTAACTATCTCCTTCGCTTATCATTTGGGACTTAATAAACTATTCATTTAAAAAAAATTACAGGGACACATCAAAAGGTTCAGCCTAGGTGGAGAGTCCGGCAAGATGGCGCTCTAGGCAGAAGAACCACGCCATCCCTCCACAGCAAAGAACCGAAAAACTAAGCCAAACAGAGAATCAACAATCCTGAAACCCTAGAACATCAAATGAAGAGATAAAGAACTCAGCTGAACACCAAACGGAGTGAGAATACTGAAAGAGAATGGAGAGCGAGGAGAGATTCATGCAGAGGTCCCCTACTAGCTAACGCAGCACAGATCCACCATCTTGGACTCCTATCGCAGACCAGCAAATGGGAGTACGAGAGAGCAGCCTCACAGAGCAACCAGTGGGAGACAAAACAGCCGTCTCTTATCTGTCCATTCCAACGGCAGGCTCTCCTAGCATTCTTTTATGTTTGTATATTTTTTCACTCCTGCTCCTCTCTCCTCTCTCCCATATCCAGCTTAGCTTCACACATAACCGTTCCCCGCTGCATCCTGCCTACCTGCACCGTGCACTTGACATCACACCACCAAGCTGTGCAGGCACGGCCTATTGGAACCTGCCCAGCATTGACTACTGACCGTCCTGGTGGCTATGGTGAGTGCCACAAACAACCCGTCCCAGCTAGAACTGCCCAGCTGTACCACATCTGAGTGACTGAACCGGCCAGTTGGAGAAGGAGGCAAAAGTATTGAGTCCACAGACGAGAGAACAACAAGGGGCACGCTGTCCACCTGCTCAGACATACTCAAATTTTTTTTTTTTTTTAAAAAGGGACCAAAAAAAAAAAAAAACTACAACCAATAAATTAGAGAAATATCTACTGAATGCCCCCAAAACAGCAAACAATATCAAAACATTTACAAAAACAAGACAGGATGGCTCCAATAGGCATCCAAATTAAAACACCATATAATTCTCCTGTGGAAGAAAATGTACTAGAAGTACCGATACGGAACTCAAATCACTAATACTCAGAATTATCCAAGAACTGAGGCAAAAATCTGACAAACATGAGGAAAAAATAGACAAATTTATGGAAACTACAGACAAAAAATAGGAAGAATTCAGGAAGATGATGCAGGCACAAAATGCCAAAATAAATTAACAACTAGAAATTATACAAAAACAATAATTAGACATCCAAAAGATAAATAACAAGATTTCAGAAATGGATGATGTCATAGAAGGGCTGAGAAGTAGATTTGAAACCGTGGAAGACAGGATCAGTGGAACTGAAGACAAAAACTTGGATAAACCTTGTTTCAGGAAAACTCAGAAAAAAGAACAAAGAAAAATGAAGAGACCCTGAGAGTTATGTGGGACACAATTAAAAGCAAAAATTTACGAGTGATTGGCATCCCAGAACAGGGGGAGAAAACAGAAAACACAGAGAGGATCATTGAGGAACTGCTGACAGAAAACTTTCCCAATATCATGAAAGATGAAAAGCTGGCCATCCAAGAAGCTCAACGAACCCCATATAGAAGAGACCCCAAAAGAAAATCACCAAGACATATCATATTCACATTCACCAAAACTAAAGACAAACAAAGACTCCTGAGAGCAGGTCATGAAAAACACAAAGTCACATACAGAGGAGAAACAATAAGACTAAGCTCAGATTATTCGGCAGAAACCATGCAGGCAAGAAGGCAGTGGGATGACATATATAAAATCTTGAACGAAAAAAATTGTCAGCCAAGAATAGTATATCCTGCAAAACTCTCGTTCAACTTTGATGGTGAAAATAGGTCATTTCCAGATAAACAGAAACTAAGGGAATATGCAAAAGTCAAACCAAACTTGCAAGAATTATTAAAGGGAGTTCTTCTATCTGAGGACAAACAGCTTCAGCCCTCAGGCAGGACCTACGATGCAGGATCATATGAACCAGATACCATTCTAGGAAATGACTCTCGAGGACTATACAAAATCAAAAGAAATACAACAGGGAATCAGAGCAGTCAATCGATGGATGACAACAACTTCAAAACAATGAAAGAGGGAATAAACGGCATAGGTATAGAACCTTCTAATGGAGAGGAAGGCAAGGCGATACCAAGTAAGGGTAGACTGCTTCAAACTTATAGAGATAAAGGTAAAATTCATGGTAACCACAAAGAAAATTAACAAACCAACTCATAAAAATAAAGACGAAAAACATAAAGTCTCAGCAAAAACAAAACCTACAAAAACAAAAGAGAGGAAAAAAAATTCACAAACAAAAGTCACTCAGCACAAGACAGTAAGAAGAACAAAGAAAACTTCAGCACCACAAAAAAGAATCACTACAAAATGACAGCAACAAACTCACATCTATCAATAATTACACTGAATGTAAATGGACTCAATGCACCCATGAAGAGACGGACAGTGGCAGAATGGATAAGAAAATAAGATCCATCGATATGCTGTCTACAAGAGGCACACCTTAGAAAAAAAGATGTGAATTTATTAAACATCAAAGGTTGGAAAAAAATATATCAAGCTAACAACTACCAAAAAAGAGCAGGAGTGGCAATTCTAATCTCAGATAAACTAGACTTTAAAACAAAATCTACCATAAAAGACAAAGAAGGACACTATATAATGATTTAGGGGACAATCCATCATGAAGACATAACCATAATAAACATCTATGCACCCAATGACAGGGCTCCAAAATACATAAAAAAAACTCTAACAGCACTGGAAAGAGAAATAGACAGTTCCAGAATAATAGTAGGAGACTTCAACACACCACTCTCCGTAAAGGACAGAAAAACTAAGAAGAAACTCAGCAAAGATACAGAAGACCCAATAGGCACAATCAGCCAACTGGACCTCGTAGACATATATAGAACAATCCATCCAACCTCTGCAAAGTACACATTCTTTTCCAATGCACATGGAATGTTCCCAGAATAGACCACGTCTTAGGCCACAGAGCAATCCTCAACAAGATCCAGAACGTTGAGATAATTCACAGTATCGTCTCTGACCACAATGCAATCAAGGTAAAAATTAACACTAGAAAGAGCAAGGAAAAAAAATCAACTACATAGAAACTGAATAATACTCTGCTTACACATCAATGGGTACTAGAAGAAATCAAAGATGGAATCAAAAAATTCCTAGAATCAAATGAGAATGAAAACACCTCATACCAAAACCTTTGGTATACAGCAAGGGCAGTCCTCAGAGGACAATTTATAGCAATAGATGCACATATCAAAAAAGATGAAAGGGACAAAATCAAAACATTAACTACAGAACTCAAACAAATAGAAAGAGAACAGCAAAAAAAGCCTACAACCACTGGAAGAAAGGAAATAGTAAAGATCAGAGCAGAAATAAATGAAATAGAGAACAGAAAAACAATAGAAAGAATCAACAAAACCAAAAGATGGTTCTTTGAAAGAATCAACAAAATAGACAAACCACTGGCCAGACTGACAAAAGAAAAACAGGAGAGGACACAAATAACCCAAATAAGAAATGAAATGGGGGACATTACAACAGACCCAAATGAAATAAAAAGGATTATAAGAGAATATTATGAAAAACTATATTCCAACAAATTTGAAAACCTAGAGGAAATGGATAAGTTTCTGGAAACACACGGCCTACCCAAACTACAACAAAGTGATATTCAAAATCTGAACAGACCCATAACAGGAGAAGAGATTGAAAAGGTAATAAAAAAACTCCCAACCAAAAAAAGCCCTGGCCCAGATGGCTTCACTGGATAATTCTACAAAACATTTACAGAAGAGCTCATACCAGTTCTACTCAAGCTATTTCAGAGCATAGAAGAGGAAGCAACACTTCCAAATTCATTCTATGAAGCCAGCATAACACTGATACCAAAACCAGGCAAAGACATCACAAAAAAAGAAAATTACAGACCAATATCTCTCATGAATATAGATGCAAAAATTCTGAACAAAATTCTAGCCAATAGAATTCAGTATCATATCAAAAAAATAATACACCATGACCAAGTAGGATTCATACCAGGTATGCAAGGATGGTTTAACAGTAGAAAATCCATCAACGTAATTCACCACATAAATAAAAGGAAAGAAAAAAATCACATGATAATCTCAATTGATGCAGAAAAGGCATTTGACAAAGTCCAACACCCATTCCTGATAAAAGCTCTCAATAAAACAGGTATAGAAGGGAAATTTCTCAACAGAATAAAGGGCATCTATGCAAAACCAACAGCCAACATCATTCTTAATGGAGAGAGGCTGAAAAAATTCCCCTTGAAAACAGGAACAAGACAAGGATGCCCTTTATCACCACTTCTATTTCACATTATGCTGGAAGTTCTAGCTAGAGCAATAAGGCAAGAAAAAGACATAAAGGGCATTCAAATTGGTAATGAAGAAGTTAAACTGTCCCTGTTTGCAGATGATATGATACTATAGATAGAAAACCCTAAAGACTGTACGAGAAATCTACTGGAACTAATAGAAAGATTCAGCAAAGTAGCAGATACAAGATAAACATTCAAAAATCAGTTGGTTTCCTATACACCAGTAAGGAGAATGATGAAAAGGAAATCAGGAAATCAATAGCATTTTCAATAGCCCCTAAAAAGATAAAATACTTAGGAATAAATCTGACCAGGGATGTAAAAGACCTATACAAAGAAAAGTATAAAACATTATTGCATGAAACCCAAAGGGATCTCCATAAATGGAAAAACATACCATGCTCATGGATAGGCAGACATAACATTGTGAAAATGGCAATTCTACCCAAAGCAATTTACAAATACAATGCAATCCCGATCCAAATACCAGCAACATTCTTCAAAGAGATGGAAAAACTAATCATTAACTTAATATGGAAAGGGAAGAAGCCCCGAATAAGTAAAGCACTACTGAAGAAGAAGAATAAAGTTGGAGGAGTCACACTACCTGACTTCAGAACCTACTATACAGCTACAGTAGTCAAAACAGCCTGGTACTGGTACAACAACAGATACGTTGACCAATGGAACAGAATTGAGAACCCAGATGTAAATCCATCCACCTATGGTCACCTGATTTTCGACAAGGGCCCAAAGTCCGTCAAAGGGGTAAAAGACAGTCTTTTTAACAAATGGTGCTGGCAAAACGGGATATCCATTTGCATAAAGATGAAAAAGGACCCATACCTCACACCGTAGAGAAAAACTACTTCAAAATGGATCAAAGACCTGAATATAAAGCCTAAAACTATGAAGTTCATAGAAGGAAAAATAGGACCAACACTTCAGGCCTTAATACATGGCATTAACAGGATACAAACCATAACCATCAACACACAAAACCCAAAAGATAAGCTAAATAACTGGGATCTTCTAAAAATCAAACACCTCCGCTCTTCAAAAGACTTCACCAAAAGAGTCAAAAGAGAAGCTACAGACTGGGAAAAAATTTTTGGACAGTACAAGTCAGACAAAGGTCTAATCTCCATAATCTACAAGAAAATCCAACACCTCTACAACAAAAAGACAAATAATCCTATCAAAAAATGGGCAAAGGAAATGAACAGACACTTCACCAAAGAAGACATTCAAATGGCCAACAGACACATGAGGAAATGCTTGCGATCACTAGCCATTAGAGAAATGCAAATTAAAACCACAATGAGATACCATCTCACCCCGGCATTACTGGCTCCAATCAAAAACACTGGAAATAACAAATGTTGGAGGGGCTGCGGGGAGATAGGAACTCTTATGCACTGCTGGTGGGAATGCAAAATGATACAACCATTTTGGAAAATGATATGGCGCTTCCTCAGAAAGCTAGAAATAGACATACCATTCGATCCAGCAATCCCACTCCTAGGAATATATGCTAGAGAAATAAGAGTCATCACTCGAATAGACATATGCACACCTACGTTCATGGCAGCATTGTTCACAATAGCAAAACGATGGAAACAATGCAGGTGCCCATCAACAGATGAATGGATAAACAAACTATGGTACATACACACGATGGAGTACTATGCAACGAGAAAGAACAACAATGAATCTGTGAAGCATCTCATAATATGGATTAAACTGGAGGACATTATGCTGAGTGAAATAAGTCAATCACAAAAGGACAAATATTGTACGAGACCTCTATTGTAAAAACCCGTGAAAAAGTTCACACGCAAAATGTAACAATCCCTGTTGGTTACCAGGGATGGGAGTGGTGCGGGGGAAAATACTAAATAGGCAATAGATAAGTGGTATCTTGGGTGAAAGGTGAGACAGTACACAATGCAGGGGAAACTAGCACAACCTGTACAAGGAAAGGTCACGGAGGCCCCATGGACACATCCAAACTCCCCGAGGGACTGAGTTGCTGGACAGAGGACTCTGGGACCATGGTCTCGGGGAACATCTAGCTCAATTGGCATGACACTACTTATAAAGATAATGCTCTACATTCTACCCTGGTGAGTAGTGTCTGGGGTCTTAAAAGCCTGTGAGCGGCCATCTAAGATACTCCATTGGTCTCATCCCTTCGGGAGCAAGGGAGAATGAAGAAAACAGGATACAACGAAAAGATTAGTCCAAAGGACTAATTGTCCACAGCTACCAAGACCTCCACTGGACTGAGTCCAGTACAGCTAGATGGTGCCCAGCTACCACCGCTGACTGCTCTGACCAGGATCACAACAGAGGGTTCTGGACAGAGCTGGAGAAGGACGTAGAGCATAATTCTAACTCACAGAAAAAAAAAAAAAAAGACCATATTTACTGGCTTAGAGGAGACTGGAGAAACCTCAAGAGTATGGCCCCCAGATACCCTTTTAGCTCAGTGGTGAAATTACTCCGAGGTTCACTGTTCAGCCTGGGAGTGGACAGCCCATTAAAACCAAATGAGACTAACGAGGTACAGGAGTCCAGTGACAAGGGCCAGAAGGCAGAAGGGGAGTAGGAAGCTGATGATAGGGAACCCAAGGTTGAGTAAGGATATTGTTGATGTGTTGTGAGATTGTTAACCATTGTCATAGGGCAACATTTGTAGTAACTGTTAAATGGGAGGCTATTTTGTCCTATAAACCTTCATCTTAAGTGAGAATAACAGCACAACTAGAAGAGTGTAGTCAATGTCACTTAAATGTGTATGTAAAAATTTTTGAAATGGTGTATCTTTACGCTATGTGTATTTTACGAAAAAAAAAAAAGTTGAGAATTTAGAGGGTTAAAATGTTGTGGGGTTGTTAACCAATGTCATAAAACAGCATGTGTGCTACTGTTACAAGAGAAACTATTTGTTCTGTAAGCCTTCACCAGAAGTACAATAAAATATAAAAAAAAAAAAAAAATTACAAATGCTTGGTCTCATCAGAACAGTCATCATTTCTCTGAAGTATCTGAAAACAAAGGCATAAAATGTTTTTGAAAATGAATGAAAAAACAAATTAATGCATAAAGCAAGCAGAAACAAGATCATGTGAATTATAATAAATTTTATCTGATTGTGTTACCTAATTTTTATTTTGCTATTTCAACAACTAAAAGACCAAAAATTCATGTACTTTCTAATATCAAATATGTAAATACAATAGGGAAGTCATGTGTACTCATGACAATCAAATATGCTAATTTTGTTAAAATATAATGAAACACACTTAAGTTATACAGGAAGGATCAGCCACACAGTCTCATAACTACTCAGCTATGCCATGATAGCCTGAAAAATTCCATAAGTGCGTAAGTGAATGGTCATGGCTGTCTTCTAACAAAATTTTTACAAAAACAGGCAGTGGGCCACATTTGGCCCCTGGAATATAGTTTACCAATCCTTATTATATTGTAGTCATATGTTCACTTTATACAATATAGGAATATAATCACATATATAATAGAGGTCCGAACTAACATTTGAAATGTGGCTTCTGAGATTAAAAAGATCTTGAAATCATCAGTGCTTGTTGCTGATTATTTAACTTGAGTAAGCAAAAGAAGCAGGAGCCCTGGTGGTACACTGAGCTGCTAACCAAAAGACCTAGTTTCAAACCTACTAGGTCTGTGGAAAAAGATGTGGCAGTATGCTTCTGTAAAGATTACAGCCTTGGAAACCCTTTGGGGTAGTTCTACTCTGTCCTATGGAGTCACTATGACTTGGAATCAACTCCATCGCCATGAGTTTGGTTTAAATTAAGCAAAAGAACATTTTGTGGCATTCAGAGGATGATCAGAATTGGCGTTAGGAAAAAAAGAAAAACAAAAACAAAAAAATAAACTTTACAAGTAACTTCAGTTTAGTCCTTGATTGATTGTCTGGTTACTCATAGCATTACCCAGCTAATTTACGTATTAGGTGATTTTAGAATTCTACATATATGTACAATCTATATATTCACACACACACATACGCACAAATGAATATGACTCCAAAATCTAGATCTCTAGTCCTGACGCGTCTTTTAAATTGTAGTCAAATATTCAACCTACCTATGAGCATCTCCTTATACATTAAATGCTTAATTCTAAAAGTTAGCATCATCTTCCCCAAACAATTTTCTCCCACTGCCTTTTCTATTTCTATTCATTGCAACCATTATTTCCCCATTTTTTAGAAAACAGTGTTCTTCTTCAGTTTCTTCCAATTTTTGCTCAACCATGAAATCCTTTCCAAAAAGACAAAGATGACATTCTAACTTTATATCTGACCTGTCAATATACTGAAAGAGACCTTAAATCATGGTCTCGTTGGTTCTTTTTTGTAAACACTTTATTGAGTTATAATTTCCATACAATAAAATTATCCATGTAGAATTCAAAGTTTGTTAGTAAAATTTTAGTGTTATCCAATCGTAACTCAATCCAGTTTTTAAATATTTCTTCACCCCCAAAAGTTTACACATTCCCATTTGTTGTCTGTCTCCCCTCACAGCCCTACCCCTAGGCAACTACTGACCTTCTGGCTGCAGCCATAATTTTTCCTACTTAGGACTTGCCACATAAATGGAATTATACAATATGTAATCTTTTGTGTCAGACTGCTCTCAGCACAACATATTTGGTGTAACCTATGTTTCAGCATCTTTCAGTAATGAATTCATTTTTACTGGCAAATAGGATTGCATTGTATAGATATACCACATTTTGTTTGTGCATTCATTAGTTGATGCATTTAGGATTAGCTATGGTTTCGGGCTATTGTGAATAATGCTGCTATGGACATTCGCATATAAGTCTTTGATTAACAAAGTGGAATTACTGCATCATATGGTAAATGTACGTTTACTTTTTTTTTAATTGCCAAATGTTTTTCCAAGTGACTATACCATGTTACATTATGATCAGCAAAATCTGAGGATTCCAGTTACTCCGCATTCTTGACAATACTTACTGTATTTATCACCATTAATGTGGCTATGTAATGGTATTGTATTGTGGTTTTAATTTGCATTTGCCTAATGACTAATGATGTTAAGTGGCTTTTGCGTGTTTGTTAGTCATTTGTATGTCTTCTTTGGTGAAATGCCTATTCAAATTTTTTAACCCCTTTTAAATTGAGTCACTTGTCTTCTTATTGAGTTCCAAGAGTTCTTTATATATTCTGATGCAAGTCTTTTATCAGATACATGACTTGCAAATAATTCCTCCTGGTCTGTGTCTTGTCTTTTCACTTTCTTAATAGTGTACCTAAAGAACAAGTTTTAATTTTGATGAAGTTCAATTTTTTACTGAGTCAAGCTGAATATAATTGTATTGGTTATTGCCAAACTTTTGCTAATATCACATTATCCACATAGTCCTAGTCTTTTAGCAATATAAAATATTGAAGAGTGTTAAAAATTACAAAGAGCTTTAATTGTACGTCGATCATTAACCACATAATTTATAATACATTTCCCAGGAACTTCTTGGCATTGGAATCTATGAATCTATGTGATTAACACCCACTGGATTTCAGCAGGAGCCCTGGAGACACAGTGGTTAGGAGCTCAGCTGCTAACCAGAAGACTGGCAGTTCGAATCCACCAGCTGCTTCTTGGAAACCCTATGGAACAGTTCTACTCTTTCCTATAGGGCTGCTATGAGTCGGAATCAACTTGATGACAATGGGTTTTGGTGGATTTCAGCAGGGCACTAAACAAAAGTTACAGAGGCTTACTTCAAAAACTACTATCTTCAAGTCTGAATGAGATAAATTGAAATTATATTTCATTTCTTACAGGTTAACTCTTAAGGACAGCTGACTATAACTGGGATATCTGACAGATGATAAAACCTGTGCAACTACACACAGAGTCTTAACCATAAATCTCTTAGGGAGAGCTGACTATAACTGGGACATCTGACAGATGATTCAAACCCGTGCAACCACACACAGAGAGTCTTAACCATAAATAATAAGTAAACATATTGATTTATTTAACTGGAAGTCTAAAGGTAAAGCAAATTCAAGCTTGGTATAATTCTGTAATTGGGCCTACAACTCTTTGCTCTGGCTGTGTTGTATCTTCCTTTCCATACGTCGTTTCCAACCTCTAGCTAGCAGCTCTCATCATGGCAAATTTCTATACCTGTTTCAAGATTCACAAGCATACACACCAATATCTTGAAATATCTGAAGATAGAGTTTTCTATATCTGTGGTGGCTCACTCTTAAAATATTTTTTGAACTTTTTTGGGGCTTTAGGTGAAAGTTTACACAGCAAATTAGTTTTCCATTCAATAATTCATTCAGAAATTGTTCCATGACATTGGTTGTAATCTCCTCAGTTGTGTCAGTGCTCTCTCCATTTCCACCCTGGGTTACCTGTTTCCATTTGTCAAGTTTTCCTGCCCCTCACTGCCATCTCATTATTGTTTTGGGGCAAATATTGCCCTTTTTGTCTCATATAGTTGATTGCACATTCCTCACAGGTGTTATTGTTTATTTTATATACCTGTCTATTATTTGGCTGAGAGGTGGCCTCCAGGAGTGGCTTCAGTTCCACCTTGAAAGGGTGACTTAGGGAAGTCTTGGGAGTACCTCCAGTCTCTATCAGACCAGTAAGTCTGACCTATTTTATGAATTTGAGTTTTGTTCTTTATTTTTCTCCCACTCTAACCGGGACCTTCTATTGTGTCCCTGTTCAGAACGGTCGGTAGTAGTAGCCTGGCACCATCTAGTTCTTCTTGTCTCAGGCTAAAGAAGCTGTGGTTCATGTGGGCCATCACTCCTTTCAACTAATTTCTTCCTTGAGTCCTTGGTTTTCTTCGCTCTCCTTTCCTGCAGACAGGAAGAGACCAATAGTTGTATCTTACATGACTGTTAAAAGGTTTTAAGACCCCAGTTACTACTCAACTAAGTAGGATGCAGAACATTGTCTTTATGAACTATGATATGCCAATTTATCTATATGTCCCTGAGACTATGGACCTTAGCCTTCAAGCCCAGTAGCTCAGTCCCACAAGGCATTAAGTTATGTCTAAGAAGTTTCCATAGCTGTGCCCTTGTCTTAGTTATCTAGTGCTGCTATAACAATACCATAAGTGGATGGCTTCTACAAACAGACGTTTATTCTCTCACAATCTAGCAGGCAAGAAGTCCAAATTCAGGGTGCCAGCTATCTCTGTTGGCTCTAGGGAGAGGTCCTTGTCATCAATCTTCTCTGGTTGAGGAGCTTCTCAGTGCAGGGACCCTGGGTCCAAAGGACATGCTATATTCCTGATGCTTCTTTCTTGTTGGTATGAAGTTCCCATGTCTCTCTGCTTGCTTCCGTCTTTCATATTGCAAAAGAGATTGGCTTAAAACACAATCAATCTTGTAGATTGAGTCCTGCCTCATTAACATAACTGCCACTAATCCCATCTCATTAACATCATAGAGATAGGATTTACAACACATAGGACAATCACATCAGATGACAAAATAGTGGACAATCACACAATACTGGGAATCATGGCCTAATTCAGTTGACACACATTTTGGGGGAACACAATTCAAACCATAACATTCCACCCTTTGACACCAAAAATTCTTGTCCTTGTCACATGTAAAATATTGATTCCATCATACCATAGCAAGTCTTAAATCAACTTCAAAAATTCCTCTTCAGGGTTCCAGCAAAATGGCACTCTAGGCAGAAGCACCACGCCGTCCCTCCACAGCAAAGATCCGAAAAACTAAGCCGAACAGAGAATACAACAATCCTGAAACCCTAAAACATCAACTGAAGAGATAAAGAACTCAGCCAAGCACCAAATGGAGAAAACTGACAGAGAACGGAGAGCGAGGAGAGATTCATGCAGAGGTCCCCTACCAGCTAACACAGCACAGATCCACCATCTTGGACGCCTATCGGAGACCAGCAAACAGGGGGTATGTGAAAGCAGCCTCACGAAGCGTCCAGTGGGAGACAAAACAACTGGTAATTTGCGGTATATCCTTTCCCACCCCCCACCCTTCTTCGCCCCTACTCGGCCTCCTCTGCTTCCTGCGGCCACAATCTCTTGACCGGGAAACACCAGAAGCTTGGATTCCACACACCTGAAGGGCCGGCTCTCTGAGTGCCGTTTGTTGGCTGCTGGTGTTACTTTTTTCTGCTTCATTTGATTTCTTCCTTACCTCTCACCACCTCCCCCTCCTTTTGCTCAAATACCTGGCTCCATGCGCCGTCTTTGCTTCTTCCTGAGGGGCTACAGAGCTCTGGTAATTTGTGATATACACTTTCCCACTCCCTACCCTTCTTCACCCACATTCGGCCCCTTCTGCTTCCCGCAGACACAGTCTCTTGTCCGAGAAACACCAGCCCGCACTAGCTGGCTCTCTGAGTGCCATTTGTTGGCTGCTAGTGTTGCTTTTTTTCTGCTTCTTTTGATTTCTTCCTTACCTCTTGCCACCTCTCCCTCCTTTCACTCAAATACCTGGCTCTGTGTGCCATCTTTGCTTCTTCCTGAGGGGCAGTGGAGCTCCATTTGAGTGTGGAGCTGCTGTCTGATCTGGGCTGCCATGCTGGTGGGATCCCAGGTCTTTTGTTCTTTAGTTTGTTTTGAATTGTTTGTTTGTTTTCTTTTCCTTTTCTTGAGTTGGGAGCCCTTTCTGGCCAGGTGGTGGGGCGTGGCAAGGAGACTTCCCACTCGGCTTGCACAGATGTGCAGAGGGATCGCTGAGGGCATGTCTTTTTTCGTTGGGTTTTTTTTTCTGTTTTTTGGGGAGGCTTTCTTACTTTTTTTAAATTTGTTTTGTTTTCTTTTCCCTCTTTTTCTATTTTTATCTTTCTTCATTGCTCAGTTTCTCGTCTCTCTATATCTTCCTTCTCTTTCTGTTCCCTGAATATCTGGCATTGTATACCTCTACACCTTCTAGCCAGGATGTACTGCAACACCTGAGAGAGACGTCCCAGACCTCATAGCTGCACCAGCGGGATCCCTGGGAACTTTGTGGTTCTTTAACCTTTCCGATTTTTATTTATTCATTCTTTTCTTTTCTTCCTCTTCCCCTTTCTGTTTTTCTCCATTTCATAGTCTCTCATCGCTTCACTCCAATGGCAAGCTCCCTTAGCATTCTTTTTTGTTTGTATGTTTTTGGCTCCTGTTCCTCTCTCCTCTCTCCCATATCCTTCTTAGCTCCACACATAACAATCTCCCCACTGCATCCTACCTACTTGCACCGTGAACTTGACATCACACCGCCAAGCAGCACAGGCACGGCCTACTGGAACCTGCCCTGCACTGATTACTGACCCGCTCTGGTGGCTGTAGTAAGTGCTACAAACAACCCGTCCCAGTAACTCCTCTTCAGCTAGACCTGCCCTGCTGTAGCATATCTGAGTGACTGACCCTGCCAACTAGAGAAGGAGGCGAAAAGTATTGTGCCCACAGATGAGCAAACAACAATGAACACACAGTCTGCCTGCTCAGACACAGTCAAATGTTTTAAAAAAAGGACAAAACAAACAAATCTACAATCAATAAACAAGAAAAATAACTACTGAATGCCCCGAAGACAGCAGACAATATCAAAACATTTACAAAAACAGTACAAGATGGTTCCAGTAGGCATCCAGAATAAAACACCAGATGACTCTCCAGTGGAAGAAAATGCACTAGAACTACCTGATAGGGAATTCAAATCTCTAATACTCAGAATTCTCCAAGAGCTGAGGCAAAAAGCTGACAAACATGAGCTAAAAATAGACAAATTAACAAAAAATACAGAAAAAAAACTGGAAAAATTCAGGAAAATAATGCAGGAACAAAATGCCAAAATAAATTCACAACTAGAAATTATACAAAGACAATAATTAGAAATCCAAAAGATAAACAACAAGATCCCAGAAATGGATGGTGTCATAGAAGGGCTGAGAAGCAGATTTGAAATGGTGGAAGACAGGATCAGTGAAATTGAAGACAAACACCTAGATACAACTCTGTTTCAGGAAAACTCAGAAAGAACGAAGCAAAATGAAGAGACCCTGAGAGTTATGTGGGATACAATCAAAACCAAACTTTTCGAGTGATTGGAATTCCAGAACAGGAGGAGAAAACAGAAAACACAGAGAGGATCATTGAAGAACTGCTGACAGAAAACGTCCCCAATATCATGAAAGATGAAAACTGACCATCCAAGAAGCTCAACGAATCCCATATAGGAGAGACGCCAAAAAAAAATCACCAAGTCATATCATAATCACACTCACCAAAACCAAAGACAAACAAAGAATCCTGACAGCAGCTCATGAAAAACAAGAAGTCACATACAGAGAAGAAACAATAAGACTAAGCCCAGATTATTCAGCACAAACTATGCGGCAAGAAGGCAATGGGATGACATATATAAAATCCTGAAAGAAAAAAATTGCCAGCCATGAATAATATATCCTGTAAAACTTTTGCTCAAATTTGATGGTGAAATTAGGTCATTTCCTGATAAACATAAATTAAGGGAATATGTAAAAGTCAAATAAAACTTATAAGAATTATTAAAGGGAGTTCTTTGATCTGAGGACAAACAGCTTCAGCTCACAGGCAGAAGCTAGGACGCAGGATAGTACCAGCCAGATACCAATCTAGGAAATGAACTCTCGAGGACTATCCAAAACCAAAAGAAATACAACAGGGAATCAGAGCAATTAATCAGTAAATGACAACAACATCAAAACTATAAAAGAGGGACTAAACAGCATAGGTATAGAACCTTCTAATGGAGCGGGAAGCAAGGCCATACCAAGTAATGTTAGACTGCTTCAAACTAAGAAAGATAAGCGTAAAATTCATGGTAACCACAAGGAAAGTTAAGAAACAAACTCATAAAAAAAAGAGGAAAAACATAAAGTTTCAGCAGAAACAAAACCTACAAAAAGAAAAGAAGTGAAAAAAAAAAATCCACAAACAAAAGTAACTCAGCACAAGACAGTAAGAAAAACAAAGAAAATTTCAGCACCACAAGAAAAGCACTACAAAATGACAGCAAGAAACTCACATCTATCAGTTATTACACTGAATGTAAATGGACTCAATGCACCCATAAAGAGATGGAGAGTGACAGATTGGATAAGAAAACAGGATCCATCAATATGCTGTCTACAAGAGACACACCTTAGAAACAAAGATGTGAATTTGTTAAAAGTCAAAGGTTGGAAAAAAATATATCAAGCTAAAAACTATGAAAAAAGAGCTGGAGTGGCATTTCCAATCTCAGATAAAATAGACTTTAAAACGAATCTACCATAAAAGACAAAGAAGGACACTATATAATGATTAAGGGGATGATCTGTCATGAAGACATAACCAGAATAAACATCTACGTATCCAGTGACAGGGCTCCAAAATACATAAACTCTAACTACGCTGAAAAGAGAAATGGACAGTTCCACAGTAATAGTAGGAGACTTCAACACACCACTTTCAGTAAAGGACAGAAAAACTAAGACACTGTTTTAGCTCAGTGGTGAAGTTATCTCTGAGGTTCGCCATTCAGCATGGGAGTGGACAGCCCCATAAAACCAAATGAGACTAACGAGGTACAGTAGTCCGGCGACAAGGACCAGAAGGCAGAAGGGGACAAAGAAGCTGGTGATAGGGAACCCAAGGTTGGGTAAGGATACTGTTGATGTGTTGTGAGATTATTAACCATTGTCATAGGGCAACATTTGTAGTAACTGTTAAATGAGAAATCTTTTTGTTCTTTAAGCCTTCGTCTTAATTGAGAATAACAGCACAATTGGAAGAGCGTAGTCCATGTCACTGAACTGTGCATGTAGAAATTTTTGAAATGGTGTATCTTTGGCTATGTGTATTTTCACCAAAAAAAAAAAAAAATGTTGAGAAGTTAGAAGGTTGACATATTGTGGGGTTGTTAACCAATGTCATAAAACAATATGTGTACTACTGTTTCATGAGAAACTATTTGTTCTGTAAGCCTTCACCTGAAGTATAATAAAAAAGTAAATAAGTAATTTATCAATCCAAAAAGAAAAAAAAATCTGCTTCATCTGTGAAATCTAGAATACAAGTTATCTGCTTCCAAAGTACAGTGGTGGAACAGTCACAAGCTAGACATTTCCATTATAAATGGGGCAAATTGGAGGGAAAGAAGGGATAACAGGCACCAAGCAAGTCAGCAGAACACATTACATTAACCCTTAAGGCTGGAAAATAATCCTCTGTTCTTAGAGACCATTTACACAACGGCCCTGCGTTCCAGACTCTGGGTGTTGGCCACACTCTCCAGATTCTGAGTGGAGGTCCCTCTGCCCTGAGCTTCAGCTCTGTCTTCCAGGCCCAATGGGACGACAACTCTGCTTCCTCGGCTTTGGGTGGCCCCTTTCTCCTAGCCTATCTGACTGGCAGCTCTACCCTTTGAGACTCCAGAAGTCGTGGCGATATCCTTTGAGACTGAGGCAGCTCTTTGCCCTGTGAATACTGGTTAAACAATCAACTGTACAAATTACACCTGGGTATTTAAAAGGTGTTATGGATTAAACTATGTCCCTCAGACATGTGTGTCAATTTGGCTAGGTCATGATTCCCAGTATTGTGTGATTGTCCACCATTTTGTCATCTGATATGATTTTCCTATGTGTTGTAAATCCTACGTCTATGATGTTAATGAGGAAGGATTAGAGGCAGCTATGTTAATGAGACAGGACTCAGTCTACAAGATTAGGTTGTGTTTTGAGTTAATCTCTTTTGTGATATAAAAGAGAGAAGCAAGCAGAGAGACGGGGTACAGCCTACCACCAAGAATGAAGAACCAGGAGCAGAGCATTTCCTTTGGACCCAAGGTCCCTGTGCTGAGAAGCTTCTAGACCAGGGGAAGATTGATGAGAAGGACCTTCCCCTAGAGCTGACAGAGAGAGACAGCCTTCCCTTGGATCTGGCACCTGAATTTGGACTTGGAACATCCTAAACTGTGAGAGAATAAACTTCTGTTTGTTAAAGCCATCCACTTGTGGTATTTCTATTATAATAGCACTAGATAGCTAAACAAAAAGTGTGGAAAACTTATACTTTATATACTAATAATTATTAGCTTTAGCATAATGAATAATATCTTATATCTTGAGCTTGTTCTTCCAGGATTTTTCATCTATCCTCTTTCCCTCTTTATTCTTGACTGAAGGTAAAAATAACCTAATTTATATCCTGAGTCAAAACTTTCTCTTATTATTTACCTTGTATATTCTAATTGAAATAATTTGG
The DNA here is from genome assembly GCA_030035585.1 of Dugong dugon. Taxonomy (NCBI): domain Eukaryota; kingdom Metazoa; phylum Chordata; class Mammalia; order Sirenia; family Dugongidae; genus Dugong; species Dugong dugon. The sequence goes on along the minus strand of CM057480.1, from coordinate 45,623,381 downwards.
GGTAAAAAGTAAAATGAACATTGTAACTAATTGTATATGATAGTCATATAGTGCAAACATTAAGGTTTAACTCTGTTCAATCTACCATTTATTTCACATTTGTTAGCACTTAAAGGCCTTTCATACTTTTAATTAGCTCTTTTTTCCTTCATTCTTGATGAGTAGAGTATCATCAACTTAATAGAGGAAGATACTCATCCATCCAAAAATTTAATGAACTGACCAAGGACACAGAGTGAGACTGACAAAAATTTAGAGTCCATACCAGCAGTATTCAAATTGCCCTACTAAATCGAGCATAACATGCTCAATTTGGAACTGGGGTCATATTAAAGACTGATTTCTCAGCAATAAATCTAGTTAATGGGGAAGCAATATTAATAAGCCATTAAGATGGCTAAACTCATAAAACTGAGCATACAACAGCGTGTTGAGTTTTTTTTTTTTTTTTTTTTTATGTAAAGGGAAAGTCATTACCAAGACATGGACATAATGAAAAAAAGATACGTATTTCCCTATTTGATGGCAAAAAAAAAAAAAAGATTATGTAAAATCGTTTATGCCAATTTCTCATTTACATCTCTTGAATATAACCCTATGGTTATGCTCATAAAATAATTCATCTAAAAGTGTTTGTTGAAATTGAAGTAAGGACAGTTTGCTGTATAAAATGTACTTAATTACGCTGTGCACTAATTTTAAATTAACCCCATGTAAAAGTGAGCACATCTTCTGGAAAAAAAACAAAAACAAAACTTACCACTTGGTTAAAAACTTAAGAAACTCGGAGATTCTGGTTGTCTGAATTAAGAGCAATTCTTCCCCCCCCCTGGAGATTTTTAAAATCTACCTTTTTTTTTGAAATACCTTATAAGAAAAAGATGTTAGTTTTATTTTTAACTAGACAAAATTTATGGAGGTCTACTTCAAAAAAGATCTTCAAGTCTGAATGAAATCAATAGAAATTACATTTCATTTCTTACAGGTTAACTTAAATCTCTTAGGGGGAGCTCACTATCACTGGGACATCTGACAGATGATCAAACCCATCCATGTACAGAGATTCTGCAACTTATGCAATGCTCAGATTTAGCCTTTCAATTCTAAGATAAAGCTATAACTATCTTTCTTATTTCCTTATTTGTTGTGCTCCCTGACTTCAAATGAAATGCCAGAAGATCATGAAACCTGGTAAGAAGGAACTTCTTTAGTCCATTAAAATAAATAACATGCATATCGAAGAAAGGATAAAAGATTATGAGGTAGTGAGGTGAGTATATATCATACTTTAGAACCAACAAGCATATATTGAACACTCTAAGAAAAACTAGAGTACAATTCTATTATCAAGGCAATATTTGTCTTATTTTACTTAAGTGCTCCTTATCCAAACATTCTTAAAGGAATGTTTATAGCAACTTAATTAACTGTGAAAGAAATGAAAACAACCCAAACATCCATCAGCAGAATAAACAAATTTGGTATATTTTTACTAGGGAACTCTATTCAGCTATGAAAAAAAAAAAAAAATAACCTACCAATATACACAAGATAAATGAATATCAGAAGCAGATTGAGTGAAAGAAGCCAGCCACAAAAAAAGGGCACAGTGTATAATCAAATTATATGAAGTACAAAATTAATATATGGCAATAGAAAGCAGAACAGTGGTAAACCTCTAGCAGGAGGTGAAGATAGTATAGAACTGATTGATGAATTTTTCTACAGCTATAAGATGTTATATATCTCAATTTTGGCAAGAGTAATATGAGCCAGGAGCCCTGGTGGTGCAGTGGTTAAGCACTCGGCTGCTAACCAAAAGCCACCCTGCAGGAGAAAGATGTGGCAACCCTCTTCCGTAAAGATTACAGCCTGGGAAACTCTACAGGACAGTTTACGCCATCCTACAGGGCCACTATGAGTCAGAATCAACACGGTGGCAGTGGGTTTTTCAATGGGAATATGAGTCAAATCTCATGGATCTATATAATTAATATCTTTGCATTTTACTGCATGTAAATTGTATCTTAACAACAAAATTTAATACTTTTGTGGTATTGCCTCAATGCGGGGTTAGTAGCATCTAAAGAAAATGTTATAGCTTGCTCTTTTTTCCCTTTTTGGAGCCGACCAAGTTCTTCAGGGCTCTAATATGTGTCTTGTTGAAACATTGTTCCCTCTCCTTGGATGTGTGTATGAGCAGGACTCATTTTCCTCCCAAAGGCACAGCAGAAGCTAGCCTAATGAATCTTGAAATGTGTCTGTCAAGTGATGAAAAGAAATGTGTGTGCATGATCTGTGAAATAGAGAAATGTTTTGTGCCATGATTTATGACAGTACTTCCTGAAACTCTAAAATCTTAGTGCTTTGTATTTATACAACATTAAGCCCCACAATACCTGCCTTCTAGCTCAACAGGGCCGATGATTCTTTATCGTAATTCATTTTCCGTTGGCAGTGTAAAACTCTGTTATCAGTCACAGAAGATTTATCTGCTTCTTGATTCAAATCACTGTGGTATACCTGGTCGAGGTGACACAATATAGATTTCAGAACAGAAATACATCACTCTCTGCGAAGCAGATATTAAAGGATAGAAGAAAAATGAAATTATTCTGAGAAAAATAAGTAAAAGGGGAGGTGGAAATGCAGTATGTCTAAATTTTCTAAGGTGTCTTCTGATCTGTATAAATCAAGAAGAAGAATATGCTCGGAAAATTATTTCAAATTATGTATCTACCTTCAAACCACTGTGAAAAAATAATGGCCTTTCACACATTTAAGAAACTCCCTCTTCATATGCTCACCCAGTCAGTGTACGGACTATACTGAACAACTGCACATTATTCCATTAGCATGTCTGAATTTGAAGGAATTTATTAAAAAGGGAAACTCTTTCTACATTCCTCTCTCATTCACAATGGGAGAAAAAGAGGGTTAACAGCAAGAGCTAGTTTCTAAAAATAGCCCCTTCTAGGGGTTTAGTCAAGATAGAGATATAGGCATCTCCCTGCCTTCCTTCCTCCTTTATTTCCTTGAAGGAACAAATACCATTGCCGTCAAGAGTATTCCAAGTCATAGGGGCCCTATACAATAGAGTAGAACTGCACCATAGGGTTTCCAAGGCTATAATCTTTACAAAGCAGACTGCCATATCTTTTTCCCATGGAGCTGCTGGTGGATTTGAACCACTGATCTTTTGATTAGAAGCCTAGCACTTAACCACTCAACCACCAGGGATCCTTAAGAGAACAAATGTAAAGAATACTGGAAATAGGTAGTCAGCAGTTTAGGAGGAGAGTCAGGAGTAAAGTCTTCTAAAATGGAAGGAGTAAATAACCACCAGTGCTAGCTAATTCCTACAAAAGTTCGAGTAAAAGAAAAAAAGGTCAAAAAAGAAAAAAAGCCAATTGGATTTAATATTTCACAGGCCATTGCTGCACTATGAAAGAGCAGTTTCAAGTGCACTGAAAGGGATAAAAGACAGAAAGCAAAGCATATGCAATATAATTCCTTATGAAGGCCTTAACTGTAGAAATGTTTCTAGACAAAAATAATGAGAGATTTTAAAAGATTTAAATAATAGGCCATAGAATGCTGTTTTAGAATGGAGGAGTACCTAGATATAGGCATTATAACAGTGTAGGTGAGAAGTTAAGATACTGATGTGAAATGGGAAGGGAGGGGGAAGAAGAGACAGAGCTTCAGAGAGATAAGAGATATGAAAGGAACGCCAGAGCATGCAAACTCTGAAAATACTTGCTGCTTGGTGTGGGGGGTGGGGGTGGGGGTGGGGGTGGGGATGGGAAATGTATAATACAGGAACATAAACCAACCAAAGGAAAAGATAATAGACAATTAGTAAAGGACCTTGCAGCTATTCTAATCCCATTACGTAATTTACCAAGTGAGATAATAGAAGCTCAGAAATTAATAGATGTAAAAAGCAATCAGAGATGTTGCAGGAGACCCAGGATAAACAGTCACAGAATCCTAAGTAGTAGACAGCATATCTCTTCACATTATTCACTATTAGCCCAAACCCTAAAATGTTATGACATTTTCAGAATTATTTTAAACAAAAGTAGCTCATTGCTGGTCATAAACTGAAATAATGCTGGTTTGTTTGTTTTTTACATGGGTTCAAGTGTACTTAAAGAAACAAGAAAATGTCATTAAAAAAAAAATCCAAAGGTTTTGTAGTTACACTAGACTCTCTATTTTAAATTCCTGCTCTGGCATTTATTGTCAGTACAATTTTAGGCAATTATTTATACACCTCTAAATCTCGATTCCTCCATCTGGAAAATAAGAACAGCAATGCCTACCTGATAGTGATAAAAAGAAGCAATGTAAATAAAGTTCTTAGTATCACACTTGGCTCAGAGCTGTTGGTAAAAATGAGGGAATGCTTCTATATTTGGATAAAATATACTAAACTTGTCCATTTGATTATTGTTTAGAAGCTTTACTACATATAAATGTACATCTCAACAAGCATGTGAGAAGGGTAAGGTAGGAGCTATAATTTCCATTTTATATAAGAGGACACTGCAGATACAAGGAGATTAAGCAGTTTTCCCAGGGTCTAATAATAATAGAAGCAGAACTTAAAGTCATGACTTGTGATCTCTGGGCCTTCATAATCTTAAGATTCATGGATATGCTTGTGAGGGTGCACTCCTTTAGGAGTTCTGGGGCTTTGGCTCAGTGATTCTAGAACAGCTTCTTTAAGTTTCAAAAAGGCAGTCAGAGTGACTGCCAAGAACCTCTGCTTGGAAATTATTCAAGACTGAACCATATATATATGGTTTCTGCCCTGTCCCCAGAAAAGGCATATACTTCCAGTAGACATAATGTATACCTTGCTATCTTATCTGTGACTATTAAACATTCATATCATATAACTAACTCCTAAGATTCTAAGTCCAAGGTCTATAAGCAACTTTCTGCTAAATTCAATTTTCTTGTTGAATGCCTACACAAGAAGATTCTTGCCCTATACAGTACAATACTGTAGTCACTAGACATATGTGACTGGTAACCATTTGAAATATGACTAATTCAAATAGAGAGGTGTTGTAAGTGTAATATACATACAGGATTTCAAAGACGTAGTACAAAAAAAGGTAAAAAAATCTCATTAATAACTTTTATATTGAAAACATGTTGAAATGATAATATTTCATATTTGTAGGGTTAAATAAAACATATTATTAAACTTAATTTCACTTATTTCTTTTCACCTTTTTAATGCAGTTTCCAGAAAATCTTAAATTATATATGAGGCTCCCATTTGTAGATTACATATTTCTTTTAGACATCTCTAGTCTATACAGATGGGGAAGACTAATATCCATTCACCACCCCATCTGTATTTTTCATTTTATATTATTAAGTGACATTCTAATTATAAATAATTTCCCTGGTAGGTCTGCCTATTAAAGAGAATGGCTACTCATGTGGATTCAAATGTTTGGCTTTCTCATGTTAAATGTCAAGACTGCCAAGGGCCAGATCTTGAAGCATAATACATTGACTACAATCATGCCACACTATAAGACTTGTAGGAATTCCTGAATGGTGTGAACAGTTAGTGCACTCAGCTGCTAACCAAAAGGTTGGAAGTTCAGTTTCACCCAGAAGTGCCTTGGAAGAAAGGACTGACAATCTATTTCTGAAAAATCAGCTACTGAAAACCCTAGAATCACAGTTCTACTCTGATACATAAGGTCGCCATGAGTAGGGGTTGACTTCATGGAAAATTTTTTTTTTTCTGTTATAAGACTTTTGGAAGACAGCCAGCAGACCACTGTTTCCCAGTCAGAAATCAATCTTCTGTTGTGTATGTGACTGTGTGTGTGTATTTTCCAACCACTGTCATCATTTTCTAACTTTATAATTAATTTTCTATTTAGTATTTAATTTTTATAAAATTTATGCATAAACATAGTTTAAAAAATTATATTCTTCTGCACCTCACACATATTTACTGCTACTAAGAGGTAATTACTTTTAAATCTTTTAGTTGATTATTTTGGTATTTGCCTTCATTTCTGTAAATAACATGCCTATGTTGCTACTCTTTGCTTTTCAATTTTAGTCATTATCTATGGAAAATAAAGATTTTGCTTCTTTCAAATGCTTTACTCCCCACCACACACACACATACATACTCACCATAAACATCTAAGCTTTCCATTCTCCAATTCTCCAAAAACAGTTATATTGAAATGTTGTTTAGGTCATAATTCACAAAAGAGTGAAGACTAGTTCTTGTGTTCAATCCACCATCTTTCACAGGAACCTGAATAATATATTTACACTAGAAGGGTTGGGGATCAGAGTGTCAAATAAGCGTATAACTGCTGAGTGAGTAACCAGTAACAAAAGATCATTGGATGAGAGGCAGAGATGAAGTCTTCTAGATCACCCCACATGCTTCTCTTTCTCCCTTGTCCAATACTCACCCCATAGTCTTGCTACTAAAGATTCAAGTTTGGAATTTTCTGGAAAAATTTTAGAAAGTAGACAAGTCAATGAAAGATTCATGGAGGAAGCAGAGCTTGAAGGTCCCCTTGCCCTTAATAGAATGTAGGCCTATATCCTCCACCACAAACAGAGTTAGATGAGATGTGCAGGAAGGACAGCACTCTATCCAAAAGAATCAGCATGTCTTCTTTGAAGATAACCTGGATGAGATGTCACAATCTGCTGGGCTTTACTCATATCCGTTCCAAGATAAAAGGGGTTTAGAAAAGTGAAGGGTCAAAAAAAAAGGCCCTTCCATGAACAAATGCATGGAAGTAACTAAGGTACAGAGCATGCTTAGGAAATGATGAGTTTCTGAGCCTGAGATAGGCAGATTCCTTGTGTAGAAATAGAATCAAGCCATATGTGGTAAGAAAGAGGCCTGAGTAGAGTACCAAATATAACCTCCAGTCCAATATGGACGTTGCTTCTGTCTCTTTTATAGCTTTAAAATTCTAAACTGGGGTTAATTTCCATTAGGCTTAAAGATCTCCAGGGAAATAAAATAACCTATTCTAGCAGAAGTAGTTTATCTTCTGAAAGGGGAAGAGCTGCCTCCTCAAAGTAAGTCAACCTAAAGACATGGGTGGAACCAAGCTTTCATGACCTTCATTTGTTGATGTGACAAGACTCAAAATGAGAAGAAACAGTTGCAAATTACCATTAATAATCAGAACATGGAATGTACGAAGTATGAATCTAGGAAAGTTGGAAGTCATCAAAAATGGAATGGAACACAAAAAAGTCTGTATCCTAGGCATTAGTGAGCTGACAAGGACTGGCACTGACCATTTTGAATCAGACAATCATATGGTCTACTATGCCAGGAATGAAAAATTGAAGAAGAAAGCCATCACATTCATCATCAAAAAGAACATTTCAAGATCTATCTTCAAGTACAAAACTATCACTGATAGGAAGATATCTATACACCTATAAGGAAGATCAGTAAATATGACTATTATTCAAATTTACGCACCAACCATTATTGCCAAAGATGAGAAAATTGAAGATTTTTACCAATGTCTGCAGTCCGAAATTGATTAAACGTGCAATCCAGATGCATTGATAATTACTGGTGATTGGAATGGGAAAATTGGAAACAAAGGAGGCTAAGAGATTGGAAAGTATGGACTTAGGGATAGAAATGATGCTGGAGATCACCTGATAGAGTTTTGCAAGACCAACAATTTATTCATTGCAAATACTTTTTTCAATAACATAAACGACGAGTATACACGTGGCTCTCCCTGGATAGAAAATACAGGAATCAAATTGACTATATCTGTGGAAAGAGACTATAGAAAAGCTCAGTATCATCAGTCAGAGTAAGGCCAGGAACTGACTGTGGAACAGACCATCAATAGCTGGTATGTCAAGTTTAAGTTGAAGCAGAAAAAGATTAAAACAAGTCCATGAGAACCAAAATACGATCTTGGGTATACACCACTTGAATTTGGAGACCTTCTCAAGAATAGATTTGACATATTGAACACTAACATACTGAAGACCAGACGAGTTGTGGGATGACATCAAGAACATCGTCCATGAAGAAAGCAAAAGGTCATTAAAAAGACAGGAAAGAAAGAAAAGACCAAAATGGATATCAGAAGAAACTCTGAAACTTGCTCTTGAACATAGAGCTGCTAAAGCAAACAGAAGAAATGAAGTAAAAGAGCTGAAAAGATTTCAAAGGGCGTCTTGAGAAGACAAAGTGAAGTATCATAATGAAATGCTCAAAGACCTGGAGTTACAAAACCAGAAGGGAAGAACGCGATCAGCATTTCTCAAGCTGAAAGAACTGAAGAAAAAAATTCAAGCCTCGAGCTGCAATTTTGAAGGAATCTACGGGAAAAATAATGAACGACACAGGAAGTATCAAAAGAAGGTGGAAGGAAGACACAGAGCCACTGTACCAGAACTATTCGGTGGATGTTCAAGCATTTCAGTAGGTAACATGTGATCAAGAACTGATGATATTGAAGGAAGAAGCCCAGGCTGTGTTGAAAGCATTGGCGATAAACAAGACTCCAAGAACTGACGGAATACCAATTGAAATGTTTCAATAAATGGATGTAGCACTGGAGGTGCACACTCATCTGTGTCAAGAAATTCAGAAGGCAACATACTGAAGAAGATGTGGAATGAGGGATAACATTGCTGATGTCAGATGGAGTTTGGCTGAAAGCAGAGAATACCAGAAAGATGTTTACCTGTGTTTTATTGACTCTGCAAAGGTGTTGGACTCTTTGGATCATAACAAATTATGAATACCATTACAAAAAATGGGAATTCCAGAACATTTAATTGTGCTCGTGAGGAACCTGGAGATAGATCAAGAGGCAGTCATTCAAACAGAACAAGGGGATACTACACGGTTTAAAATTAGGTAAGGTATGCATCAGGGTTGTATCCTTTCACCATACCTATTCAATCTGTATGCTGAGCAAATAATCTGAGAAGTTGGACTATATGAAGAACAGGACATCAGGAAGTCTCCCCTTGTTCTATTTGAATGGCTGCCTCATGATCCATGTACATTCCTCATGAGCACAATTAAGTGTTATGGAATTCCCATTCTTCACAATGTTATCCATAATTTGTTATGATCCACACGGTTGAATGCCTTTGTATAGTCAATAAAACATAGATAAACATCTTTCTGCCACTCTCTGCTTTCAGCCAGGATCCATCTGAGATAAGCAATGATATCCCTAATTCCATGTCCTCTTCTAAATCCAACTTGAATTTCTGGCAGTTCTCTGTCTATATACTGCTGCTGCAGCTTTTGAAGGATCTTCAGCAAAACTTTTCTTGCATGTGATATTAATGATATTTTTTGATAATTTCCACATTTGGTTGGATCACCTTTCTTGGGAATAGGCATAAATATGGATCTCCTCCAGTTGGTAGGCCAGGTAGCTGTCTTCTAAATTTCTTGGACTACACTAGTGAGCACTTCCAGCACTGCATCTGTTTGTTGAAACATCTCGATTGTTATTCCATCAATTCCTGGAGACTTGTTTTTTTGAGAATGTCTTCAGTGCAGCTTGGACTTCTTCCTTCTGTAGCATCAGTTCCTGATCATATGTTATTTCCCAAAATGATTGAACGTCAACCAATTATTTTTGGTATAGTGACCCTGTGTATTCCTTCCATCTTCTTTTAATGCTTCCTGCATCGTTCAATAATTTCCCCATAGAATCCTTCACTATTACAACTCGAGGCTTGAATTTTTTCTTCAGTTCTTTCAGCTTGAGAAATGCTGAGCATGTTCTTCCCCTTTGGTTTTCTATCTTCAGGTATTTGCACATGTCATAATAATACTTTGTCTTCTCGAGCCACCCTTTGAAATCATCTGTTTAGCTCTTTCACTTCATCATTTTTTCTCTTTGCTTTAGCTACTCAACATTCAACAGCAAGCTTCAGAGTCTCTTCTGACATCCATTTTGTTCTTTTCTTTCTTTCCTGTCTTTTTAATGACCTCTTGCTTTCTTCATGTATGATGTCCTTGATGTTATTCCACAACTCGTCTGGTCTTCAGTCATTAGTGTTCAACATGTCAAATCTATTCTTGAAATGGTCTCTAAATTCAGGTAGGATATACTCAAGGTCTTACTTTGAACTCTCCTGGACTTGTTCTAATTTTTTTCAGTTTCAACATGAATTTGCATATGAGTAATTGATGGTCTCATCCGAAGTTGGCCCCTGGCCTTGTTCTGACTGATGATATTGAGCTTTTCCATCATCTTTTTTCCACATATAATAGTGGAATATATATTTGGGATATATATAGTTAAGAATATATGCACACACATTCACTGCATATATTTGGGATATACATGTCCCAAAAATAAAACTACTTTTTTGACCTATTTAAATTCCACTTTCTGTATATAAACGTAAACTTAGCCAAGAATGCATTAACCATTCTTTTCTTATCTTGCTAGCCCACCCATGCCTTAACTGAACACACTTCTAAAGAGGTGGAATAGGTGAGCCAACTAGACCCTTGAGAACTGCCACTTAGTTTAGTTTTCTACTATAATTCCTGAGCTTTCCTGAATTCACAAAGTAAAACCTGTCCAACCCTTTTTAAATATTTCTGCCATAGTTCTTTCCTTCAGAAGCAATTATTGTAACTGTACATCCTGAAATTAGTTCAGAGTCTCCTGCTGAGTTATATGAATTCCTTGACAGAGCAACAATGACGTTTTACGATCTATAATAACCGACCCCTGTGCCTGTTATTTGGAAGCAGATGTTAAACACCTCTCTGGATGATTTTAACTGCAGTGATTAAAGTAACATCAAAGTGCCCCCTGCAGAAGTACAGTCTGAGATTGAGGAGAAGTGTCTTTTCCCTGTGCCTGCTAAGATGAAATCTGTACCAAAAGTTTCCACATAATTCTCACATAATTCCGTTCTTGATTTTTTGTTTCAGTTGCAGGGTTTCTCTAACTTTTCCATTAAAATGTCCTGGACAGAAGAGGAGAATATATGTGTGCCTTCAGGGAATGTGAGTACAGAGTCAGAAGCAGCCCAACACACACTTAACTGTCTTTGAAGTCACACATTTTATCTTAAACTTTTTTGTGAAATTTATATTCTATTCCATAATATGGAAACCCTGGTGGCGTAGTGGTTAAGAGTCCAAATGCTAACCAAAAGGTTGGCAGTTCAAATCCACCAGGCGTTCCTTGGAAACCTAAGGAGTAGTTTGACTCTGTCCTATAGGGTTGCTGTGAGTTGGAATCGACTGGATGGCAATGGGTTCTTTGGGTATTCTATAATGTAGCCCTGTTTGCTGAAAAGTAATTGGAATGTTTTAAATTATTTAACATGCAGTGAAATTGATTAAGTAGACAGCTTTGTTGTGTGTATGCTAGCACAGTGTCATATGCCTTTAGAGATCTGAGTACAGCACTGGGAAACCCAGGTTGAGTGAACTCAGTAAAATCATTGCAAGAAGTGTCCAAAAAAATTGTAAAATATTATAAAAAGACCGTGGGTATCCATTGATTACTCTGGTTTATAAAATAAAAAGGATTCCCGGCAAAATGACGCTCGGGATAGAAGCGCCACGCCGTCCCTCCACAGCAAAGATCCGTAAATCTAAGCCGAACAGAGAATACAACAATCCTGAAACCCTAAAACATCAACTGAAGAGATAAAGAACTCAGCCAAGCACCAAATGGAGCGAGAAAACTGACAGAGAATGGAGAGGGAGGAGAGATTCTAACGCAGCATGGATCCTCCATCTCAGACTCCTATCGGAGACCAGCAAACAGGGGGTATGAGAAAGCAGCCTCACTGAGTGTCCAGCGGGAGATAAAACCACTGGTAATTTGTGATATACACTTTCCCACCCCCCACACTTCTTTGCCCCTACTCGGCCTCCTCTGCTTCCCGCGGCCACAATCTCTTGACCGGGAAACACCAGAAGCTTGGATTCCACACACCTGAAACGGCCGGCTCTCTGAGTGCCATTTGTTGGCTGCTGGTGTTACTTTTTTCTGCTTCATTTGATTTCTTCCTTACCTCTCACCACCTCCCCCTCCTTTCGCTCAAATACCTGGCTCCATGAGCCGTCTTTGCTTCTTCCTGAGGGGCTGCAGTGCTCTGGTAATTTGTGATATATGCTTTCCCACTCCCTACCCTTCTTCACCCACATTCGGCCCCTTCTGCTTCCTGCAGACACAGTCTCTTGTCCGAGAAACACCAGCCTGCACTAGCTGGCTCTCTGAGTGCCATTTGTTGGCAGCTAGTGTTGCTTTTCTTCCTGCTTATTTTGATTTCTTCCTTACCTCTTGCCACCTCTCCCTCCTTTCACTCAAATACATGGTCCCGTGCACCATTTTTGCTTTTTCCTGAGGGTGTGGAGCTCCATTCGAGTGTGGAGCTGCTGCCCAGTCTGGGGTGCCGTGCTGGTGTGATCCCAGGGCTTTTGTTAGTTAGTTTGTTTTGAATTGTTTGTTTGTTTTCTTTTCCTTTTCTTGAGTTGGGAGCCCTTTCTGACCAGACGGTGGGGCGTGGCAAGGAGAATTCCCACTTGGCTTGCACAGACCTGCAGAGGGATCACTGAGGGCATTTCTTTCCTCATTGGTTTTTTTTTTTTTTCTTTTTCTTTTCTAATTTATTTTGTTTTCTTTTCCCTCTTTTTCCCTTTTTGTCTTTCTTCATTGCTCAGTTTCTCATCTCTATATATCTTCCTTCTCTTTCTGTTCCATGAATACCTGGCGTTGTAAACCTGTACGCCTACTAGCCAGGCTGTACTGCAACACCTGAGAGCGACTTCCCCACACATCATAGCTGCACCAGTGGGATCCCTGGGAACTTTGTGGTTCTTTAACCTTTCTGATTTTTATTTATTCATTCTTTTCTTCCTCTTCCCCTTTCTGTTTTTCTCCATTTCATAGTCTCTCATCTCTCTACTCCAATGGCACCCTCCCCTAATATTATTTTTTTTGTTTGTTTATAAGTTTTTGGCTCCTGTTACTCTCTCCTCTCTCCCATATCCATCTTAGCTCCACACATAACAATCTCCCCACTGCATCCTGCCTACCTGCACCATGCGCTTGACATCACATCACCAAGCAGCACAGGCACAGCCTACTGGAACCTACCCTGCACTGATTACTGACTTGCTCTGGTGGCTGTAGTAAGTGCCACAAACAACCCATCCTAATAACTCCTCTTCAGCTAGACCTGCCCTGTTGTAGCATATCTGAGTGACTGACTCTGCCAACTAGAGAAGGAGGCGAAAAGTATTGTACCCACAGATGAGCAAACAACAAAGAACACACAGTCCATCTGCTCAGACATAGTCAAATTTAAAAAAAAAGCACAAAACAAACAAATCTACAATCAATAAACAAGAAAAATAACTACTGAATGCCCCGAAGACAGCAGACAATATCAAAACATTTACAAAAACAGTACAAGATGGTTCCAGTAGGCATCCAGAATAAAACACCAGATGACTCTCCAGTGGAAGAAAATGCACTAGAACTACCTGATAGGGAATTCAAATCTCTAATACTCAGAATTCTCCAAGAGCTGAGGCAAAAAGCTGACAAACATGAGCTAAAAATAGACAAATTAACAAAAAATACAGAAAAAAAACTGGAAAAATTCAGGAAAATAATGCAGGAACAAAATGCCAAAATAAATTCACAACTAGAAATTATACAAAGACAACAATTAGAAATCCAAAAGATAAACAACAAGATCCCAGAAATGGATGATGTCATAGAAGGGCTGAGAAGCAGATTTGAAATGGTGGAAGACAGGATCAGTGGAATTGAAGACAAACACTTGGATACAACTCTGTTTCAGGAAAACTCAGAAAAAAAGAACAAAGAAAAATGAAAAGACCCTGAGAGTTCTGTGGGATACAATCAAAAGCAAAACTTTTCGAGTGATTGGAATTCCAGAACAGAGGGAGAAAACAGAAAACACAGACAGGATCATTGAATAACTGCTGACAGAAAACTTCCCCAATATCATGAAAGATGAAAAGCTGACCATCCAAGAAGCTCAACGAATCCCATATAGGAGAGACTCCAAAAGAAAATCACCAAGTCATATCATAATCACACTCACCAAAACCAAAGACAAAGAATCTTGACAGCAGCTCGTGAAAAACAAGAAGTCACATACAGAGAAGAAATAATAAGACTAAGCTCAGATTATTCAGCACAAACCATACAGGCAAGAAGGCAATGGGAAGACATATACAAAATTGTGAAAGAAAAAAATTGTGAGCAAAGAATAATATATCCTGCAAAACTCAAGCTCAAATTTGATGGTGAAATTAAGTTATTTTCAGATAAACAGAAATTAAGGAAATATGTAAAAGTCAAATAAAACTTACCAGAATTATTAAAGGGAGTTCTTCAATCTGAGGACAAACAGCTTCAACTCACAGGCAGAAGCGAAGACACAGGATAGTACCAGCCAGATACCAATCTAGGAAATGAACTCTCAAGGACTATCCAAAACCAAAAAAAATCCAACAGGGAATCAGAGCAATTAATCAGTAAATGACAACAACATCAAAACAATAAAAGAGGGAATAAACAGCATAGGTATAGAACCTTCTAATGGAGAGGAAGGCAAGGCAATATGAAGTAATGGTAGACTGCTTTAAACTAAGAAAGATAAGGGTAAAATTCATGGAAACCACAAAGAAAGTTAACAAACATACTCATAAAAGAAAAATAAGGAAAACATAAAGTCTCAGCAAAAACAAAAACCTACAAAAACAAAAGAAATGAAAAAAAAATTCACAAACAAAAGTCAGCACAGGAGAGTAAGAAAGACAAAGAAAACTTCAGCACCACAAAAAAAAGCACTACAACATGACAACAACAAACTCACATCTATCAATAATTACACTGAATGTAAATGGACTCAATGCACCCATAAAGAGATGGAGAGTGACAGAATGGATAGGAAAACAGGATCCATCAATATGTGGTCTACAGGAGACACACCTTAGAAACAAAGATGTGAGTTTATAAAAAGTCAAAGGTTGGAAAAAAATGTATCAAGCTAACAACTACCGAAAAAAAGCAGGAGTGGCAATTCTAATCTCAGAGAAAATAGACTTTAAAACAAAATCTACCATAAAAGACAAAGAAGGACACTATATAATGATTAAGGGGATGATCCATCATGAAGACGTAACCATAATAAACATCTATGCACCCAATGACCGGGCTCCAAAATACATAAAAAAAAACTCTAACAGCACTGAAAAGAAAATTGACAGTTCCACAATAATAGTAGGAGACTTCAACGCAGCACTCTCAGTAAAGGACAGAACAACTAAGAAGAAACTCAGCAAAGATACAGAAGACCTAAAGGGCACAATCAGCCAACTGGACCTCATAGACATATATAGAACAATCCATCCAACCACTGCAAAGTACACATTCTTTTCCAATGCACATGGAACATTGTCCAGAATAGACCACATCTTAGGCACAGAGCAATCCTCAACAAGATCCAAAAGATTAAGATAATTGAAAGTATCTTCTCTGACCACAATGCCATCAAGGTAGAAATAAATAACAGAAAGAGCAAGGAAAAAAAAATTACATGGAAACTGAATAATACCCTGCTCACACATCAGTGGGTAATAGAACAAATCAGAAATGGAATCAAAAAATTCCCAGAATCAAATGAGAATGAAAACACATCATAACAAAACTTTTGACACAGCAAAGGCATTACTCAGAGGACAATTTATAGCAATAAATGCACATATCAAAAAAGAAGAAAGGGACAAAATCAAACCATTAACTACAGAACTCAAACAGATAGAAAGAGAACAGCAAGAAAAGCCCACAACCACCGGAAGAAAGGAAATAGTAAAGATCAGAGCAGAAATAAATGAAATAGAGAACATAAAAACAATAGAAAGAATCAACAAAACCAAAAGCTGGTTCTTTGAAAGAAGCAACAAAATCGACAAACCACTGGCCAGACTGAAAAAAGAAAAACAGGAGAGGATACAAATAACCCAAATAAGAAATGAAATGGGGGACATTACAACAGACCCAACTGAGATAAAAAGGATTATAACAGAATATTATGAAAAACTATACTCCAACAAATTTGAAAACTTAGAGGAAATGGATAACTTTCTAGAAACATACGGCCTACCCAAACTACAACAAAGTGATGTTGAAAATCTGAACAGGCCCATAACAAGAGAAGAGATTGAAAAGGTAATAAAAATACTCCCAACCAAAAAAAGCCCTGGCCCAGATGGCTTCACTGGAGAATTCTACAAAACATTTACAGAAGAGCTTGTGCCAGTACTACTCAAGCTATTTCAGAGCATAGAAGAGGAAGCAACACTTCCAAATTCATTCTATGAAGCCATCATAATGCTTCAAAACCAGGCAAAGACGTAACAAAAAAAGAAAATTACAGACCAATATCTCTCATGAATATAGATGCAAAAATTCTGAGCAAAATTCTACCCAATAAAATTCAGCATCATATCAACAAAATAATACACCACGACTAAGTAGTATGAATACCAGGTATACAAGGATGCTTCAACATTAGAAAAACAATCAATGTAATCCACCACATAAATAAACAGAAATAAAAGAATCACATGATCATGTCAACTGATGCAGAAAAGGCATTTTACGAAGTCCAACACCCATTCCTGACAAAAACTCTGAATCAAATATGTATAGAAGGGAAATTTCTCAACATAATAAAGGGCATCTATGCAAAACCAACGGCCAACATCATTCTTAATGGAGAGAGGCTGAAAACATTCCCCTTGAAAACAGGAACAAGACAATGATGCCCTTTATCACCACTCCTATTTAACATTGTGCTGCAAGATCTAGCAAGAGCAATAGAGCAAGAAAAAGAAATAAACGGCATTCAAATTGGTAATGAAGAAGTTAAAATGTCCCTGTTTGCAGATTAGATGATACTATACATAGGAAACTCTAAAGACTCCACGAGAAATCTACTGGAACTAATAGAAAGATTCAGCAGAGTAGCAGAATACAAGATAAACATTCAAAAATCAGTTGGATTCCTATACACCAATAAGGAGAACGATGAAAAGGAAATCAGGAAAACAATAGCATTTTCAATAGCCCCTAAAAAGATAAAATACTTAGGAATAAATCTGACCAGGGATGTAAAAGACCTATACAAAGAAAACTACAAAACACTTCTGCATGAAATCCAAAGGGATCTACATAAATGGAAAAAAATACCATGTTCGTGGATAGGCAGACTCAACATTGTCAAAATGACAATTCTACCCAAAGCAATTTACAAATACAATGCAATCCCAATCCAAATACCAACAACATTCTTCAAAGAGATGGAAAAACTAATCATTAACTTTATATGGGAAGGGAAGAAGCCCTGAATAAGTAAAGCACTACTGAAGAAGAAGAATAAAGTTGGAGGACTCACACTACCTGACTTCAGAACCTACTATACAGCTACAGTAGTCAAAACAGCCTGGTACTGGTACAACGACTGATACGTTGACAATGGAACAGAATTGAGAATCCAGATGTCAATCCATCCACGTACAGTCACCTGATCTTTGACAAGGGCCCAAAGTCCATCAAAGGTGAAAAAGACGGTCTTTTTAACAAACGGTGTTGGCAAAACTGGATATCCATCTGCAAAAAAAAAGAAAGAGGACCCATACCTCATGCAGTATACAAAAACTAATTCAAATGGATCAAAGACCTGAATATAAAGCCTAAATCTATAAAGTTTATAAAAGCAAAAATAGAACTTACACTACAGGCTTTAATGCACGGCTTTAACAAGATACAAACCATAACCATCAACACACAAACCCCAAAAGATAAACTAAATAACTGGGATCTTCTAAAAATCAAACATCTATGCTCTTCAAAAGACTTCACCAAAATTGTAAAAAGAGAACTTACAGACTGAGAAAAAACTTTTTGGACAATACAAGTCAGACAAACGTCTAATCTCCATAATCTACAAGAAAATCCAACACCTCTACAACAAAAAGACAAAGAATCCTATTAAAAAATGGGCAACGTAAATGAACAGACACTTCACCAAAGAAGACATTCAAATGGCCAACAGACACATGAGGAAATGCTCACGATCACTAGCCGTTAGAGAAATGCAAATTAAAACCACAATGAGATACCATCTCACCCCGGCATTACTGGCTCCAATCAAAAGCACTGGAAATAACAATTGTTGGAGGGGCTGCGGGGAGATGGGAACACTTATGCAATGCTGGTGGGGATGCAAAATGATACAACCATTTTGGAAAATGATATGGCGCTTCCTCAGAAAGCTAGAAATAGACACACCATTTGATCCAGCAATCCCACTCCTAGGAATATATGCTAGAGAAATAAGAGTCATCACTCGAATAGACATATGCATACCTATGTTCATGGCAACATTGTTCACAATAGCAAAACGATGGAAACAACCTAGATGCCCATCAACAGATGAATGGATAAACAAACTATGGTACATACACACGATGGAGTACTATGCAACGAGAAAGAACAATGAATCTGTGAAGCATCTCATAACATGGAGGAAACTGGAGGACATTATGCTGAGTGAAATAAGTCAATCACAGAGGGACAAATATTGTATGAGACCTCTATTGTAAAAACCCATGAAAAAGTTCACACGCAAAATGTAACAATCCCTGTTGGTTACCAGGGATGGGAGTGGTGCGGGGGAAAATACTAAATAGGCAATAGATAAGTGGTATCTTGGGTGAAAGGTGAGACAGTACACAGTACAGGGGAAACCAGCACAACTTGTATAAGAAAGGTAATGGAAGCTCCATAGACACATCCAAACTCCCTGAGGGACTGAATTGCTCGGTGGAGGGCTGGGGGGACCATGGTCTCGAGGAACATCTAGCTCAATTGGCATAACACATTTTATAAAGACAATGTTCTACATTCTACCTTGGTGAGTAGCATCTGGGGTCTTAAAATCCTGTGAGCAGCCATCTAAGATACTCCACTGGTCTCATCCCTCTGGGAGCAAGAGAGAATGAAGAGGACAGAATACAAGGAAAAGATTAACTCAATGGACTAATGGACCACAGCTACCAAGGCCTCCACCAGACTGAGTCCAGTACAGCTAGATGGTGCCCGGCTACCACCACTGACTGCTCTGACCCAGATCACAACAGAGGGTTCTGGACAGAGCTGGAGAAGGATGTAGAACAAAATTTTAACTCACAAAAAAAAGACCACAATTACTGGCCTAAATGAGACTGGAGAAACCCCGAAAGTATTGCCCCCAGACACCCTTTTAGCTCAGTGGTGAAGTCTTTTCCGAGGTTCAACGTTCAGCCGGGGAGTGGATGGCCCCATATAGCCAAATGGGACTAATGAGGCACAGCAGTCCAGGGACAAGGGCCAGAAGGCAGAAGGGGACAGGGAAGCTGGTGATAGGGAACCCAAGATTGAGTAAGAATAGTGTTGATGTGTTGTGAGGTCGTGAACCATTTTCATAGGGCAACATGTGTACTAACTATTAAATGAGGAACTATTTTGTTCTGTAAGCCTTCATCTAAAGTGAGAGTAGCAGCACAATTGGAAGAGTGTAGATGATGTCACTGAACTGTGCATGTAGAAATTTTTGAAATATTATATGTTTGGGTATGTATATTTTCACGAAAAAAATAAAGGTTGAGAAGGGAGAGAGTTGACATGTTGTGGGGTTGTTAACCAATGTCATAAAACAATATGTGTACTACTGTTTCATGAGAAAATATTTGTTATATAAACCTTCACATGAAGTACAATCCAAAAAAAAAAAAAAATAGGGATAGTAGTTGTATTGTGGGGTAGTTAGGTATGAGGTAATACATGCAGAAGTACTTCTCACATATTAGTACTCACTAATTGTAATTTCTTGTCATACTATAGCACAGAAATGAATTTTTGACTTAGACTAAGGCTAAAATACTAATTTTCTTTTGAGATGTTTTCTGAATTCTTTTCAAATTCTTTCATTACACATGTAATCAATCCAAGAAAGAAAATGGATTCATAACTTATATTTGAGAGGAAAGAAAACCCCAGTGACCTCTTCCATGTAAGATAAGTAAGAAATCATTGTATTTCAACTTAGAGTAAGTAATGAATTCAATTTGTTAAAATTGCTTGTTTTGTTTGAGAAAGTTAGATACAAATAAATAAATCTAATAAATAAGACATTAGCTTCTATATGAGCAGTATATTTATTTACTCACCTGAATCACATATCAATAGTTTTATAATTCATGTGAATAAAGGGAGCAAGGACAATTACTTTTAATTTGCTTTGAGTAAAATTTGTATGTTTGAATCTTTTTCATTTACAACATCTTCATTTACCTACTCCCAAATCCATTTCTCCTGTGTACCAGAATATATTTAGTTTACATATTCAATATATTGGTATATATGATATATACATTGTATTTGCAAATATATGTATACATATATGCATATATATACATTATAGTTAATTTTATATAGACATTAAATATGTATATACATATATACATTGTGTGTGTATATATATAAATTTGTGCATGCGTGAGTGTAAAAAGCACAAGATTTCAAGTTAGAAAGGGATGTTACACAAGTCACTTAAACTTTTAAACTTTTGAGTCTAACTTTCTTTTAAATCGGTGAAAAAGGATGATAATATCTAGATTAAATGGTATCTATGGGGATTAAATAAGATAAGACATGAAAAAATCAATTTATAAATTCAAATAATATTTGTCTGCTTAGCTATTCATTCATTCTAATCTATTGCTGTCATGGAACCCTTTTTTCCATTGATTAAGCTCATGTGCAACATTCAGTTTAGGAACTCATGTATCTTTCTCTTTTAGCTAACATGCAAGAACTGTTAACTAAATACATACAAAGCTGACCTCATTCATCCAATTATTTCCCTTCATTCCAAAACCAAAGAAATAAAACCTGAATTTCTTCTCCTGTATTTTCTTTCTTAGTTAATGGAATTACTCACCATCTCTTAGAGGGAGAAAATGCCTATCCTGGGGCAGTAGGAGGAAAACCTTCCCTTAAGATTGGAGTGCTGGTTGTTATGTTGTTCCCACCAAGGGCTGAGTCTGGGTCAGCACTCCTGCTGTACTATATTAACATTGCCAACACTTAATAGAGTTTAACATGTGCAAGCAAGAGTGCAAAGTACTTTACACTACTTAACTCATTTAATGCTTACAACAATGCTATGAAGTAATTGCTATTTTTATTATTCTCATTTTAATAAGAAAACTCATGCTTTAAGAGTTTGAGGACTCACAGCTAATTAAATTCAGAACCTGGATTTAATTACAAGTGTTACACATTAGCCACCATGCTTTCGTTATTGTTAGTCGATTTTCAAGACTGTGATCTTTTAGAAGCGGATCTCAAGGCCTGTCTTCCCAGGTGACTATGGGTGTATTTGAACCACCAGTTTTACAGCTAGTAGTCTAGTGCTAAACTGTTTGTACCACCCAGAGACTCCAACCACTGTGCTAGTTGACAGGAAATCAAAGTTCAAATGATGAAGTTAAAACTCCAGCTACAAGTTCTAACTGCCCCCTATGCCACATGATATCACAAGATTTGTTAGGGGCCTGCACAGTTTCTGAGCCATATTCTGGTTCCTACACCATTCAGGTATATACATGAATTCTCGTGACCCTAATCTTTAAGGTTGTGTTCTATGACTCACTCTACGCCTTTCCTTAATTCACAGGTTTTTTGAGTAAGGAATAAAATAGTGAACATAGTATTTTACCAATGTTTTTTTCAATTCGTTGTCTCATTCTCTGGGACAGGGTTTTTGTTTCATTTTCTGAATTACCTATCAAAAGCAAAGACACACTACATACTCTGCAGTGGAACATTAATTGTTGTAGTTAGTGGATATATAATTGGCTCTAACTCATGATGACCTTATATATAACAGAACAAAATGTTGCCTGGTACTGTGTTATATACAAGATTGTTGTGGCCACTGTGTATTTTGAGTGCCCTCTAATCTAGAGGGCTCATCTTCCAGCACTATATTAGACAATATTCTATTGTAATCCATAGAGTTTTCATTGGCTAATTTTTGGAAGAAGATTGCCAGGCTTTTCTTCTTAGTCTGCCTTAGTTTGGAAGCTCTGCTGAAACCTGTCTACCATGGGTGATCCTCCTGGTATTTGAAATACTAATGGCATAGCTTCCAGCATCATAGCAACAAGCAAGCTACCGCATTATGACAAACTGACAAATGGTGGTGGAACCATTAATAAAAGCATTTAATTCCACTGAAAATTTTTGGCTAAAGAAAAAGTATGCATCACAAATAACTGATTATATTTGGTATGTTGCTATAACCTGAAAATGTTGGAGCAAAATCAGTTCAGATTGCTTTGAGTTTGGTGAAAATCTGTCTTTTCCATTGTAAAGAGTACTAGGCATTTCCTTTCATGAAACTTAAAAATAACTGACAATTTTCTGAACTTCAATTTCTGCAAAAGGGGGAGAAAAACAATACAGTTTACAAAAATTGATTTTGTGTTAAAAATATATACTTGAGAACATTTTTTAAAAGCAGTGTCAATTACTTACTCACTCTAACTGGTGCTGTTTGCTGAATGCTTAAAGAGAAATCCTTGCTGCTTACCAAACAAGTCAGTTGTGTTTCTGCCATTGTGGTCACTAGCTTTAGGTCAAGAAATTTTTTCCAAGTAAAATTCAGTATTAGAAATCCTTTAAAAAGCAGGAAGTGGGATAGAAGTAAAAATATAATAATTAAAAAATTCCCTCTTAATTTTTTTTCTCCTCTACTGATATATTTTCCAACTATTTCTTTCTCATCTTACACTCATACCACAAATTATTGAATGATTCAGTTAGAAATGTCTACTTCTTGTGAACATCCTTATGTAATGGGTAATGTGTCTAGTTTAGAATGTAATATACTTAAGTGTCACTTTAAAAAAAGTTATTCTAGATATAAAATGTAGGTGTGAGAAAACAGACTTAAAATAATAAGTATCAAATAGCGTTTATATAGGCCTATCTCTACATATGCCATGAAAATTCCAGGCCCAATCAAATTCCCTTCTAAACAGTTCTAGAAATATTCAAAGATACTTTCTCCTGTGCTCTATGGAATACTCTGCTTGTCTACTAGTGCAATAGAAATCTTTTACTTTTGTTCATTCAAACTTATTCATTGCTTCCGCTTCTACCCACATCAAGAGTGTTGATGGGCTGGCTGGCTACCGATTCTAACTGAAGGTGTGACCATTATTGCTGATGGCCCTTCCTTTTTCAAGGTTCCTAAAGCTCAGTATTGAGAGAAAATAGTATTAGATACTATCATGAAGGAACTGATTTATTCCTAGCCACTTATTCTAATTAGGGTTTCCAGAATCTACTGAAGTTTTAATATAGTGGCATGGTAGCTGCTGTCCTCCAAAACCCAAGCATTAGATACCTGAAATAAAAAAGATGGAACTCTGTACTAAGAATGCTGTTGTCTGTGGCTACCTAAGTTCCTAAAACCTGTGCTGACTTCTTGTACTTTCCATGCCCAAGGTCTTTTTGTAGCTTTTCCCTTGTCAATGACTCCTCTTTCACCTTAAGCTTAAGATATATGAGCCTTAGGTTGAAATCCTGAGCCCCACCCAGATTTGCATTTGAAAAGACATGCAGAACCACTCAAAACAGCTGAGAGAACACGATATTTGTGTTTGAAAGCAGGACCTGCAGAGAGAGAACAAAACTGATAGTTTTGCTTTTTGAATTTAAACAAGGGGTTTGCTGTTGGATGCACTGAGGCAGGAAAAGTAAGTTTCCATGAGAAAGAGCCCCCTTCCAGGACTGGAAGTTAAAGGGAGCCAGTTAGTAGACATCTTGGTCTGTTTGCTTGTGGTGACCACCTGGGTCCACTCATGAGTGGAAGTGGGGGAAGTGCATCAATGATGAGATGGGCTGAGTTTGGACACGTTCCATTGGCACCCATTGACCTAGCCCATGGACTAGAGATGAGAGAATGAGAGGAAGGTCTGGCTGGTCAGCAGTAAAGGGAATTGTGTGTGGACTCCTATGTTTATGGTAGAGCCTGTAGACCTAGCCCAAGGGGCTAGGGATGAAAGTGTGTGAAGTGGCTGTATGAAGTGCTGAGAGGTGTGTTTGAACTATGGAGCCTAAGGCTGTTACTCATTGTGACCTAGCTTGCATGGCTAGGAATGAGCTGATCAGAACCCAACCAAATGAAGAAGATGTTTCAGACCATGAGCTGGTGTAGGTTGCTGCGATTTGATGGCTTGTTCTGGACTGGACTTTGCTTATGGATACAGATGCTTAAAGTTCCAATGAGAACAGAAGATTCTTCAAGACCAAGGGAGATGTTTGTCTCATAGTACTAGTTTGATAGGGATGGGCAATTAAAGCATTGGCTATCTAAAACAGGGGGAGATATAAGTATGAAGTGGCTGGCTTATACACTTTCATGGATGTGCTTACACTCAACATGAGGGAGACAAGGGAGCATCCCCACTCAATAGTTTCCTCTTTTCCTGATGGGTCTAGGGAAGAGAGGGTGGGGGAGATATTGATAGGATTATCTGATTCATCTGTGAGTGTTGATTGTTAACAGGGTTAATTGTGATTGCAAAAACCTTAATTGTAGAAACAGTGATTGTGAAAGAGCAGACTAAGGGGGAGACACTGCTGGACTCCAGTACAGTGTCCGAAACTAAAGCCCCTTAAAGATTTGCTATGCTGATATCTCCTGAGGCTCAGAGCATCGGAATCATCTCTCAGATAAATTTTGTCAGATACAAGAAGGGGTGAAAATGAGATGAACTATTGGAAAACCTGACCAGATCAGCAGTAGACCTGAATGGCTGGTACCTGAGTAACCTCATCCTTTGGATTTTTCTGCCCTACTGCAGCATTAATTATTAATGACTGTTGTAGACTGAAAATGATTGGGATGAGGAAGCTATCCTCCAAGTATGAAAAACCTGGCTAGAAAAACCAGGGGGTGGCCTGCGGTATGATGGATCATTTTTGTGTGACCTTTCTAGCCATGGTCTTGTAAATCCCACCCAAGTGACTGGATAGGACTGTGTGATACAGTAATTATGGACCAACAAATGGATTTGTCAGTTTGGCCATCCCTCTGGGCTTGATATGAGCCACCCCAGAGGTGGGAAAAGGAACAGAAGCCTACCACCACCAAGGAAGGAGAGACCAGCAGGAGAGAACCACAGGAGATACCTGCAGCAGACAGCAAAGTGGGCTTCCCAGTACATGGAGTGAGAAAGCTGAGTGCCTTTGGGAAAGATTGAAGACCAGAGAGAGGCGTGCCTGTGACCACATCTGGGAAGAGGCTGTCCTGATGGAAGAACTGTATCCTTGAGTGATCCTGAGCCTGAAATGTAACCTGTTACTTCCCTAATAAACCCTATAATCATGAGTATGGTCTGAGAGTTCTTTGTGGCAATAAATTACCGAACCTAGCAGAGAAGTAGAGAGTATGGTGGCAGGGATGGTTGGTGTCAGAATTGGTAAAGATGGTGGAGAGAGGAGGCATGTTTGACCCCCACCTCATATGAATCAGCCTTGGACTGCTGATCTTGATGCTCCTTCCCCCTTGTGAAGTTAGAGCGGGTCAGACCTCGCCCCCATTCCATTTTTACACACTTAAAATACAACCGTGAGGAGCTGCCTCCTCAAAGTAAAGTTGATCTTAATGATGTGGATGGAGTAAAGATTCAGGACCTTCATTGGCTGATTCAACACAACTCAAAATGAAAATAAACAGCTGCAAAAATCCATTGCTAATCAGAATGTGAAATGTACGAAGTATGAATCTAGGAAAATTAAAAGTCATCAAAAATGGAATGGAACACATAAAGATCGATATCTTAGGCATTAATGAGCTGAAATGGACTGGCATTGGTCTTCTGAATCTTAAAGTCTTATGGTCTACTATGCCAGGAATGACAAATTGAAGAGGAATGGCATCACATTCATTCTCAAAAAGAACATTTTAAGATCAATCCTGAAGTACAATGCCGTCAGTGATAGGTCAATATCCACACGCCTACAAGGAAGACTGGTTAATACAACTATTACTAAAATTTATACACCAACCACTAAAGCCAAAGATGAAGAAATTGAAGATTTTGACCAACATCTGAAGTCTGAAACTGCTCAAACATACAATCAAGATGCATTGATATTTACTGGTGATTGGAATGCAAAAGTTAGAAACAAAGAAGAAAGATCAGAGGTTGGAAAATATGGCCTTGGTGATAGAAAGGACACCAGAGATCTCATGATAGAATTTTGCAAGAGCAACAACTTCTTCCTTGCAAATACCTTTTTTCAACAACATAAACTGTGACTATACACGAGGACCTAGCAATATGAAATACACAGGAAACAAATTGACTACATCTGTGAAAAAAGACAAGGGAGAAGCTCAATATCATCAGTCAGAACAAGGCCAGGGGCCAAATGCAGAGAAAACATTAATTGCTCATGTGCAAGTTCAAGATGAAGCTGAAGAAAATTAGAGAAAGTCCACAAGAGCCAAAATATTACCTTGAGTATGTCCCACCCTGAATTTAGAGACCATCTCAAGAATAGATTTGATGCATTGAACACTAATGTCCAAATACCAGACGAGTTGTAGAATGGCATCAAGGACATCATACTTAAAGAAAGTAAAAGGTCTTTAAAAATATATTAAAGAAAAAACCAAAACAGATGTCAGAAAAGACTCTGAAACTTGCTCTTGAACATACAGTAGCTAAAGAAAATGGGAAAAAAATGATGAAATAAAGAGCTGAACAGAAGATTTCAAAGGGTGGCTTGAGAAGACAAAGTAAAATATTATAATGAAATGTGCAAAGATCTAGAGTTAGAAAACCAAAATGGAAGAACATGATCATCTTTCTCAAGCTGAAACAACTGAAGAAAAATTTCAAGCCTCGAGTTGCAATATTGAAGTACTCTATAAGGAAAATATTGAATGACACAGAAAGCATCAAAAGAAGATGAAAAGAATACACAGTCACTGCACCAAAAAGAATTGGTCGATGTTCAACCATTTCAGGAGGTAGTATATGATAATGACGATGGTACCGATGTGAGAAGTCCAAGCTGCACTGAAGGCATTGGTGAAAAACAAGGCTTCAGGAAATGATGGAATAACAATAGAGAGTTCAACAAATGGATGTTGTACTGGAGGAGCTCACTCATTGAGGCCAAGAAAATTGGAAGACAGATTTCCTGCCAACCGACAGGAGGAGATTCATATTTGTGCCCATTTCAAAGAAAGGTGATCCAACAGAAGGTGGAAATTATCAAACAGTATCAATAATATCGTACACTAGTAAAATTTTGCTGAAGATCATTCAAAAGCAGTTGCAGCAGTACATTGACGTGAACTTCCAGAAATTCAAGCCAAATTCAGAAGAGGATATGAAACTAGGGGTATCACTGCTGATGTCATATGGATCTTGGCGGAAAGCAGAGAATATGAGAAAGAAGTTTATCTGTGTTTTATTGACTATGCAAAAACATTTGACTGTTTGGATCATAACAAATTATAGATAACATTGTGAAGAACGGGAATTCCTGAGCACTTAATTGTGCTTATGAGGAACTGTACATAGACCAAGAAGCGGTCATTTGAACAGAACAAGGGGATACAGTGTGGTTTAAAGTTGGAAAAGATGTGCCTCAGGGTTGTATCTTTTCACCCTACTTATTCAATCAGCATGCTGAGTAAATAATCTGAGAAACTGGACTATATGAAGAAGAATGTTGCATCACAGTTGGAGGAAGACTCATTAACAACCTGTGCTACGCAGATGAAAAAACCTGGCTTGCTGAAAGTGAAAAAAGAACTTGAAGCATTTGCTGAGTGTGATGGTTAAGATTGTGTGTCAACTTGGCTGGGCCATGATTCTCAGTGTTTTAGCAGTTGTATAATATTGTGATCACTTCCCTCTTGACATTTGATGTGTGATCACCACCATGATGCGTTCTGCTCTGAGTAGCCTAATCAGTTGAAAGAGACTTTCTTTAAGCGTGTGGCCTACATCCGAATATAAGCAGAGGTTCTGGCAAGGCTCAGGGCTTTTGCTCATTCTGGATCCTGCAGTTGGCTCCTGTTCATCTGACCTCTGGTTCTTGGGACTTGAGCCAGCAGCTTACCTGTGGTCTTGCCTGCTGATCTTGGGATTTGTTGATCTTCACAGCCTGTGAGCAAGACCCCTGCTCTCCAACCTGCCAATCTTGGGTTCACCGCCTCTATCCTGATCCACAGAGTTGGG
Organism: Dugong dugon; assembly: GCA_030035585.1. Lineage (NCBI taxonomy): Eukaryota > Metazoa > Chordata > Mammalia > Sirenia > Dugongidae > Dugong > Dugong dugon. Next base: position 45,594,961 of record CM057480.1, on the reverse strand, counting down.
ATGTTCCAGCCTCTGCAACCATGTGAGCCATTTCCTTAATGTAAATCTCTTTCTCTATCTCTCTTTCTATGCTTTACTGGTTTTTCTTCTCTAGAGAACCCAGCCTAATAACACTGAGGAAGATCAAACACTACACCCTTCACTATGGATTATACCTCACAAAAATCCTCACAACTTGACCAATAAGCAAAATCATGATAAACAGAGATAATATGGAAACTGTCAAGGATTTCATTTTTCTTGGATCCACAATCAACGTCCATGGAAGCAGTAGTCAAGAAATCAAATGATATATTGAATTGGGCAAGTATGTTGCAAAAGATCTCTTTAAAATGTTAAAAAGCAAAGTTATTATTTTGAGGATTAAGGTGTGCCTGATCCAAGCCATGGTGTTTTCAATTGCCGCATATGCATGAGAAAGCTGGACAATGAATAAGGAAGACTGGAGAAGAATTGATGCCTTTGAATTATGGTGTTGGTGAAGAATATTGAATATACCATGGACTGTCAGAAGAACAAACAAATCTGTCTTGAAAGAAGTACAACCAGAATGCTCCTTAGAAGCAAGGATGCTGAGACTTTGTCTCACATTGGACATGTTATCAGGAGGGATGAGTCCCTGGAGAAGTATATTACACTTGGTAAAGTACAGGGTCATCAGAAAAGAGGAAGATCCTTGACGAGATGGATTGACACAGTGGCTGCAACAATGAGGTCAAACACTACAATGACTGTGAGGATGGTGCAGGACCGGGCAGTGTTCCCTTCTGTTGTACACAGGGTCGCTATGGCTCAGAAACTCCTTGACAGCACCTAACAACAACAACCTTATAAATAAATATCAGCTGAGTATATTTTGGTTATTACAAGAATATTATTTAATTTTGTTACAGGTATGGTATGGGAAGGGGGAAGAACTACTTTTACTACTAAAATAGGTCATCCTACAAGGATGAAGTCATATATGAGACTTAAGGTACAGCAATGGACCTTATCAGGGTTTAATAAAAATTATTTTTAGCTCAATAAAATGCAAAAGGATATTAATACAGGTTCAGAGGCTCTGCTCTCAGCTCTAACTGCCCAGACTTTTGAACTTCAATTTCTTTGAGATAATACATCTCTCTCTGATTCCTTTATTGACTGGCCTCAAGAAAAGGTATTTTAATTATTTTTTTCTGTTAATGCTTATAAAGTTCTTAGAGATGGGTATTACTAATCTTACTTTGGGGATGAAGAAAATGAGACCAAATAAATTTGAATGACTTACTCAAATTCTCCCAACAAGAACCAGTAGATCTGGGTGCTAGGGGGGCAAGATGGCGCTCTAGGCAGAAACACCACGCCGTCCCTCCACAGCAAAGATCCGAAAAACTAAGCCTAACAGAAAATCAACAATCCTGAAACCCTAGAACACCAAATGAAGAGATAAAGAACTCAGCCAAACACCAAACGGAGTGAGAATACTAAAAGAGAACGGAGAGCGAGGAGAGACTCAGGCAGAGATTCCTTACCAGCTAACGCAGCGCGGATCCACCATCTTGGATTCCTATCAGAGACCAGCAAACGGGAGAGCAGCCTTGCAGAGCATCTGGTCGGAGACAGAACGACCGGTAAACTGCAGTGCGCGCTCTCCCACCACCCACCCCTCTCCGCCTCAGCTGGGGATCCCCTGCTTTCCGTGGCCAGGGTCTCTGGGCTGGGGGGTGCTGGTGCTTGGATTCCGCGCGCCTGGGCTGGCGGCTTTCTGGGAGCCGTTTGATGGCAGCTAGCGAACCTTTCTCTGCCGCCTCCCCCTCCTTTTGCCTGGGTGCCTGGTTCCGAGTGCCGTCTCTGCTCTCTCCTCCGGGGCTGTAGGGCTGCGTGCGGGCGTGTGGCTGTTTCTAGGTCTGGGCTCCCGCGTGGGTGGGATCCCGGGGCCTTTGTTCGTTCGCCCCTCTGCTTTCCGTGGCCGGAGTCCCTGAGCAGGGGGGCGCCGGTGCTTGGATTCCGCACGCCCGGGCTGGAGGCTTTCTGGCAGCCGTTTGCTGGCACCTAGCGGACCTTTTTCTTCCGCCTCCCCCTCCTTTTACCTGGGTGCCTGGTTCCGAGGGCCGTCTCTGCTCTCTCCTGCGGGGCTGTAGGGCTGCGTGCGGGCGTGTGGCTGTTTCTAGGTCTGGGCTCCCGCGTGGGTGGGATCCCAGGGCCTTTGTTTGTTCGCCCCTCTGCTTTCTGTGGCCAGAGTCCCTGAGCTGGGGGGCGCCGGTGCTTGGATTCCGCGCGCCCGGGCGGGGGGCTTTCTGGAAGCCGTTTGCTGGCAGCTAGCGAAACTTTCTCTGCCGCCTCCCCCTCCTTTTGCCTGGGTGCCTGGTTCCGAGTGCCGCCTCTGCTCTCTCCTGCGGGGCTGTAGGGCTGCGTTCGGGCGTGTGGCTGTTTCCAGGTCTGGGCTCCCGCGCGGGTGGGATCCTGGGGCCTTTGTTCATTGGCCCCTCTGCTTCCCGTGGCCACGGTCACTTAACCCTGAGACTACCGGCTTCTTGGAATTCGCGCCCCTGAGTGGGGGCTCTCTGGGTCCCATTTGTAGGCACTGACTGCTGGTGTTGCCCTTTTTTTTTTTTCTCTCAATTGTATTTTTCTTCCTTTTTTGATTAGTTTTGTCATCTTTTACCTCTTTTTCTCTTTTGTCTTTCTTCATTGCTTAATTTCTTGTCTCTCTATCTCTTCCTTCTCTTTCTGATCCCTGAATTCCAGGCGATGTATGCCTCTGTACCTTCTGGCCAGGCTGAGCTGTGAAAATTGAGACCGACTCCCCCAGACCTCATAGCTGCATCGGTGGGATCCCTGGGAACTTTGCAGTTCTTTAACTTTTCTGATTTTTATTTGGTCATTCTTTCCTTTTCTTTCTCTTCCCCCTTCTGGTTTCCTCCATCCCATAGTCTCTCATCTGTACATTCCAACGACAAGCTCCCCTAGCATTCTTTTATGTTTGTACACCTTTTGCTCCTCCTCCTCTCTCCTCTCTCCCATATCCAGCTTAGCTTCACACATAACCATCTTCCCGCTGCACCCTACCTACCTGCACCGTGCACTAGACATCACATCACCAAGCGGTGCAGGCACGCCCTATTGGAACCTGCCCAGCACTGACTACCGACCGTCCTGGTGGCTGCAGTGAGTGCCACAAGCAACCCATCCCAGTGGCTCCTCCTCAACTAGATCTGCCCAGCTGTACCACAAGAACGAAAAAAAAAAAATCTACAATCAATAAACGAGGGAAATATCTAATGAATGCCCCGAAAACAGCAAACAATATCAAAACATTTACAAAAACAAGACAAGATGGCTCCAATAGGCGTCCAAATTAAAACACCAGATAACTCTCCTGTGGAAGAAAATGCACTAGAAGTACCTGATACGGAACTCAAATCACTAATACTCGGAATTTTCCAAGAACTGAGGCAAAAAGCTGACAAACATGAGGAAAAAATAGACAAATTTATGGAAAATACAGACAAAAAATTGGAAGAATTCAGGAAGATGATGCAAGACCAAAATGCCAAAATAAATTCACAACTCGAAATTATACAAAAACAACAATTAGAAATCCAAAAGATAAACAACAAGATTTCAGAAATGGACGGTGTCATAGAAGGGCTGAGAAGTAGATTTGAAACCATGGAAGACAGGATCAGTGGAACTGAAGGCAAACACTTGGATACAACTCTGTTTCAGGAAAACTCAGAAAAAAGAACAAAGAAAAATGAAGAGACCCTGAGAGTTATGTGGGACACAATTAAAAGCAAAAACTTACGAGTGATTGGCATACCAGAACAGGGGGAGAAAACAGAAAACACAGAGAGGATCATTGAGGAACTGCTGACAGAAAACTTTCCCAATATCATGAAAGATGAAAACCTGGTCATCCAAGAAGCTCAACGAACCCCATATAGAAGAGACCCCAAAAGAAAATCACCAAGACATATCATATTCACACTCGCTAAAACTAAAGACAAACAAAGAATCCTGAGAGCAGCTCGTGAAAAACAAGAAGTCACATACAGAGGAGAAACAATAAGACTAAGCTCAGATTATTCCGCAGAAACCATGCAGGCAAGAAGGCAATGGGATGACATATATAAAATCTTGAAAGAAAAAAATTGTCAGCCAAGAATAATATATCCTGCAAAACTCTCATTCAGATTTGATGGTGAAATTAGGTCATTTCCAGATAAACAGAAACTAAAGGAATATGCAAAAGTCAAACCAAACTTACAAGAATTATTAAAGGGAGTTCTTCGATCTGAGGACAAACAGCTTAAGCCCTCAGGCAGGACCTAGGACCTAGGACGCAGGTTAACATGAACCAGATACCATTCTAGGAACTGAACTACAGACGACTTTCCAAAAACAAAAGATATACAACAGGGAATCAGAGAAATCAATCAAAGGATGACAACAACATCAAAACAATGAAAGAGGGAACAAACGGCATAGGTATAGAACCTTCTAAAGGAGAAGAAGGCAAGGCGATACCAAGTAACGGTAGACTGCTTCAAAATTATAAAGATAAGGGTAAAATTCATGGTAACCACAAAAAAAGTTAACAAACCAACTCATAAAAATAAAGACGAAAAACATAAAGTCTCAACAAAACCAAAACCTACAAAAACAAAAGAAATGAACACAAAATCCACAAACAAAAGGAACTCAGCACAAGAGAGTAAGAAGAACAAAGAAAACTTCAGCATCACAAAAAAAAGCACTACAAAATGACAGCAACAAATTCACATCTATCAATAATTACACTGAATGTAAATGGACTCAATGCACCCATAAAGCGACGGAGAGTGGCAGAATGGATAAGAAAACAGGATCCATCTATTTGCTGTCTACAAGAGACACATCTTAGAAACAAAGATGTGAATTTATTAAAAATCAAAGGTTGGAAAAAAATATATCAAGCTAACAACTACCAAAAAAGAGCAGGAGTGGCAATTCTAATCTCAGATAAAATAGACTTTAAAACAAAATCTACCATAAAAGACAAAGAAGGACACTATATAATGATTAAGGGGATGATCCATCATGAAGACATAACCATAATAAATATCTATGCACCCAATGACAGGGCTCCAAAATACATAAAACAAACTCTAACAACACTGAAAAGAGAAATTGACAGTTCCACAATAATAGTAGGAGACTTCAACACACCACTCTCAGTAAAGGACAGAACAACTGAAAAGAAACTCAGCAAAGATACAGAAGACCTAAAGGACACAATCAGCCAACTGGACCTCATAGACATATATAGAACAATCCATTCAACCGCTGCAAAGTACACATTCTTTTCCAATGTACATGGAACGTTCTCCAGAATAGACCACATCTTAGGCCACAGAGCAATCCTCAACAAGATCCAAAATGCTGAGATAATTCACAGTATCTTCTCTGACCACAATGCCATCAAGGTAGAAATTAACACTAGAAAGAGCAAGGAAAAAAAATCAAACACATGGAAACTGACTAATACTCTGCTTACACATCAATGGGTAATAGAAGAAATCAGAGATGGAATTAAAAAATTCCTAGAATCAAATGAAAATGAAAACACATCATACCAAAACCTTTGGGACACAGCAAAGGCAGTCCTCAGAGGACAATTTATAGCAATAGATGCACATATCAAAAAAGAAGAAAGGGACAAAATCAAAACATTAACTACAGAACTCAAACAAATAGAAAGAGAACAACAAAAAAAGCCTACAACCACCGGAAGAAAGGAAATAGTAAAGATCAGAGCAGAAATCAATGAAATAGAGAACAGAAAAACAATCGAAAGAATCAACAAAACCAAAAGTTGGTTCTTTGAAAGAATCAACAAAATCGACAAACCACTGGCCAGACTGACAAAAGAAAAACAGCAGAGGGCACAAATAACCCAAATAAGAAATGAAATGGGGGACATTACAACAGACCCAACTGAAATAAAAAGGATTATAACAGAATATTATGAAAAACTATATTCCAACAAATTTGAAAACCTAGAGGAAATGGATAAATTTCTAGAAACATACGGCCTACCCAAACTACAACAAAGTGATATTGAAAATCTGAACAGACCCATAACAAGAGAAGAGATTGAAAAGGTAATAAAAAAAACTCCCAACCAAAAAAAGCCCTGGCCCAGATGGCTTCACTGGAGAATTCTACAAAACATTTACAGAAGAGCTCGTACCAGTTCTACTCAAGTTATTTCAGAGCATAGAAGAGGAAGCAACACTTCCAAATTCATTCTATGAAGCCAGCATAACGCTGATACCAAAACCAGGCAAAGACATCACAAAAAAAGAAAATTACAGACCAATATCTCTCATGAATATAGATGCAAAAATTCTGAACAAAATTCTAGCCAATAGAATTCAGTATCATATCAAAAAAATAATACACCACGACCAAGTAGGATTCATACCAGGTATGCAAGGATGGTTTAACATTAGAAAATCCATCAACGTAATCCACCACATAAATAAAAGGAAAGAAAAAAATCACATGATTATCTCAATTGATGCAGAAAAGGCATTTGACAAAGTCCAACACCCATTCCTGATAAAAGCTCTCAATAAAATAGGTATAGAAGGGAAATTTCTCAACATAATAAAGGGCATCTATGCAAAACCAACAGCCAACATCATTCTTAATGGAGAAAGGCTGAAAACATTCCCCCTGAAAACAGGAACAAGACAAGGATGCCCTTTATCACCACTCCTATTTAACATTGTGCTGGAAGTTCTAGCTAGAGCAGTAAGGCAAGAGAAAGAAATAAAGGGCATCCAAATTGGTAACGAAGAAGTTAAACTCTCCCTGTTTGCAGATGATATGATACTATACATAGAAAACCCTAAAGACTCCACGAGAAATTTACTGGAACTAATAGAAAGATTCAGCAGAGTAGCAGGATACAAGATAAACATTCAAAAATCAGTTGGATTCCTATACACCGGTAAAGAGAACGATGAAAAGGAGATCAGGAAATCAATACCATTTTCAATAGCTCCTAAAACGATAAAATACTTAGGAATAAATCTGACCAGGAATATAAAAGACCTATACAAAGAAAACTACAAAACACTGCTGCATGAAACCCAAAGGGATCTACATAAATGGAAAAACATACCATGCTCATGGATAGGCAGACTCAACATTGTGAAAATGGCAATTCTACCTAAAGCAATCTACAAATACAATGCAATTCCGATACAAATACCAACAACATTCTTCAAAGAGATGGAAAAACTAATTATTAACTTTATATGGAAAGGGAAGAAACCTCGAATAAGTAAAGCACTACTGAAGAAGAAGAATAAAGTTGGAGGACTCACACTACCTGACTTGAGAACCTACTATACAGCTACAGTACTCAAAACAGCCTGGTACTGGTACAACAACAGAGACATTGACCAATGGAACAGAATTGAGAACTCAGATGTAAATCCATCCACCTACGGTCACCTGATTTTTGACAAGGGCCCAAAATACATCAAATGGGGAAAAGACAGTCTTTTTAACAAATGGTGCTGGCAAAACTGGATATCCATTTGTAGAAAAATGAAACAGGACCCATACCTCACACCATACACAAAAACTACTTCAAAATGGATCAAAGACCTGAATATAAAGCCTCAAACTATAAAATTCATAGAAGAAAAAATAGGACCAACACTTCAGGCCTTAATACATGGCATTAACAGGATACAAACCATAAACATCAACACAAAAAACCCAACAGATAAACTAGATAATTGGGATCTTCTAAAAATCAAACATCTATGCTCTTCAAAAGATTTCACCAAAAGAGTTAAAAGAGAACCTACAGACTGGGAAAAAATTTTTGGACAGTACAAGTCAGACAAAGGTCTAATCTCCATAATCTACAAGAAAATCCAACACCTCTACAACAAAAAGACAACCAATCCTATCAAAAAATGGGCAAAGGAAATGAACAGACACTTCACCAAGGAAGACATTTAAATGGCCAACAGACACATGAGGAAATGCTCGCGATCACTAGCCATTAGAGAAATGCAAATTAAAACCACAATGAGATACCATCTCACCCCGACATTACTGGCACGAATCAAAAACACTGGAAATAACAAATGTTGGAGGGGCTGCGGGGAGACGGGAACTCTTATACACTGCTGGTGGGAATGCAAAATGATACAGCCATTTTGGAAAATGATATGGCGTTTCCTCAGAAAGCTAGAAATAGACGTACCATTCGATCCAGCAATCCCACTCCTAGGAATATATCCTAGAGAAATAAGAGTCATCACTCGAATAGACATATGCACACCTATGTTCATGGCAGCATTATTCACAATAGCAAAACGATGGAAACAACCTCGATGTCCATCAACAGACGAATGGATACACAAACTATGGTACATACACACAATGGAGTACTATGCAACGAGAAAGAACAATGAATCGGTGAACCATCTCATAACATGGATGAAACTGGAGGACATCATGCTGAGTGAAATAAGTCAATCACAAAAGGACAAATATTGTATGAGACCTCTATTGTAAAAACCCATGAAAAAATTCACATGCAAAATGTAACAATCCTTGTTGGTTACCAGGGATGGGGGGGGGGGGGGATACTAAATAGGTAATAGGTAAGTGGTAACTTGGGTGAGAGATGAGATAGTACATAGTACAGCGGAAACTAACACAACCTGCACAAGGAAAGGTCAGGAAGGCCCTATAGACACATCCAAACCCCCCGAGGGACTGAGTTGTTGGACGGAGGGCTCTGGGGACCATGATCTCGGGGAACATCTAGCTCAATTGGCATGACACTACTTATAAAGATAATGCTCTGCATTCTACCTTGGTGAGTAGTGTCTGGGGTCTTAAAAGCCTATGAGCGGCCATCTAAGATACTCCACTGATCTCATCCCTTCGGGAACAAGGGAGAATGAAGAGAACAGGATACAAGGAAAAGATTAGTCCGAAGGACTAATGGTCCACAGCTACCAAGGCCTCCACGGGACTGAGCCCAGTACAGCTGGATGGTGCCCGGCTACCACCAATGACTCCTTTGACCAGGATCACAACAGAGGGTTCTGGGCAGAGCTGGAGTAGGATGTAGAGCATAATTTTAACTCCAAAAAAAAAAAAAAAAAGAAGAAGACCAGATATACTGGCCTAAAGAATACTAGAGAAACCTCGAGAGTGTGGCCCCCAGACACCCTTTCAGCTCAGAGGGGAAGTTACCTTCAAGGTTCGATGTTAAGCCTGGGAATGGACACCCCAGTAAAACTAAATGGGACTAACGATGTACAGGAGTCCGGTGACAAGGGCCAGAAGGCAGAGGGAGAGTAGGAAACTGATGATAAGGAACACAAATTGAATAAGGACACTGTCGATGTATTGTGAGATTGTTGACCACTGCTATAGGGCAACATTTGTAGTAACTATTAAATGGGAGGCTGTTTTGTCCTGTAAGCCTTCATCTTGGGCGAGAATGGCAGCACAATTGGAAGAGCATAGTCAATATCACTTAAATGTGTAAGTAAAAAGTTTTGAAATGGTGTTTAAATAAAATAAAAATAAATAAATAAATAAACAAACAAAGGAGACTAAAGAGGTACAATAGTCCACTGACAAGGTCCAGAAGACAGAAGGGGACAAGGAAGCCCCCTGGTGATAGGGAACACAAGGTGGAGTAAGGATATTCTTGATGTGCTGTGAGATTGTTAACCATTGTCATAGGGCAACATGTGTAGTAACTGTTAAATGAAAAACTATTTTGTTCTGTAAGCCTTCATCTTAAGTGAGAATAACAGCACAGTTGGAAGAGCGTAGTCAATGTCACTGAACTGTGAATGTAGAAAATTTTGAAACGGTGTATATTTGGCCATCTGTAATTTTCATCAAAAAAAAAGAGTGAGAATTTAGAGGCTTAATACGTTGTGGGGTTGTTAACCAATGTCAAAAAAAACAACATGTGTACTACTATTTCATGAGAAACTATTTGCTCTGTAAGCTTTCACCTGAAGTACAATAAAATATATATAAAAAAAAAAAAAAAAAAAAAAAAAAGATCAGCAGTTCAAATCCAAAAAAAAAAAAAAAAAAAAAAAGAACCAGTAGATCTGAAATTCAAACATAGGCCAGCCATATTCCATAGCTCATGATCTTAAGTACTAATATATTATATAAAAAGAAGGCTAAGATGCTATGTAATAGTAATTTCTCAATGGATTTTATTTTCTCTAGTCATTTGATGATGGTAAGTCACGTATTTACTTGGATCGTGAATTTTGATTAGGCAGAATACTGCAAAAAGGGTAACAGTTGAAATTAACTTCTTCTAGAATTTCCTTTCTATCAAAAACATCTATTGATTTTCTAGTATGGAAGAATTACTATGCTAAGCATCATATGAATCAGCATGAACTTGATATTAAACATAATGAGGAAAAATATTGTTTAATGGATTCTATGTTATCATAATATGCAGACCGCCAATTTTTATTTTTCCTAGACTACCTGAATGTTTCAACTGAATTAAGCACTTGTAACCACAAGTATCTGATTAGAAAAGAAGGAGGAGGCCTCTATATCAGGTGTAGTGAATAGATGAAAAAAATTTAAGGTTACATGGTAATGCCTCCAATAACTCCTTTGTCCCCCATCACTCATTCTTCTAATTTTTTTTTTATTGTACTTCAGGAGAAGGCTTACAGAATAGTTTCTCATGAAACAGAAGTACACATATTGTTTTATGACGTTGATTAACAACCCCAAAACACGTCAACCCTCTAACTTCTCAACCTTTTTTTTTTTTTTTTTTGGTGAAAATACACATAGCCAAACATATACCATTTCAAAAATTTCTACATCCACAGTTCAGTGACATTTACTACGCTCTTCCAACTGTGCTGTTATTCCCACTTAAGATGAAGGCTTACAGAACAAAACAGTTTCTCATTTAACAGTTACTACACATGTTGCCCTATGACAATGCTTAACAATCTCACAACACATCAACAATATCCTTACTCAACCTTGGGTTCCCTATCACCAGCTTCCTTGTCCCCTTTTGCCTTCTGGCCCTTGTCACTGGACTACTGTACCTCATTAGTCCCATTTGGTTTTACGGGGCTGTCCACTCCCAGGCTGAACGGTGAACCTCAGGGATAACTTCACCACTGAGCTAAAAGGGTGTCTGGGGGCCATACTCTCGGGGTTTCTCCAGTCTCTTTAGGCCAGTAAATCTGGTCTTTTATTTGTGTGTTAGAATTATGTTCTACATCCTTCTCCGGCTCTGTCCAGAACCCTCTGTTGTCATCACTCATTCTTCATTCCAAGAAGGAAGATTATCAGACTGAAAAAAATTACAATACAGCTGGGGAGAATCAGATGTTACTCACACATATTGGACCAGCTAGTAAGGGTCACTCTTTGAATAGTTTGGCTGTTTATCATCAGGGAGATCATGAGTAACTGAGTTGGGCCTCAAAATGTTTTCTGATTAAGCAAAGAACACATCCCAGCAACCTCCTGCCTGATCAGTCCAAGTCCAGTCCTCAAGCTCTTGGCAGTTACAAAAGGACTAGTTCTTCACGGGTCCCCTCCAACCCAATGTCTAATAATTACATATTGACATATTTCTGTATGAGAAACAATTGGCTGAGGAAAAGTATAACTGCTATTGACCACACCACTTTACCTGACTTGGGGAAACACATTTAGCAATAGTAAAGACAAAATCATAAATCTGGCCAGGTTATGTTGCTGAGTACAGTGTATTATCCATTACATTGTACATTGTAAGACTAAGTATATGTACTTTTTATAGTCCAGCCTAAAAGAGCACCTACCTTATACGGTGATTGTGAAGATTTAATTAGGTGATATGGGTAAATGCCTGGGGCAGTGCTGGCATATTGTAAGCACAATAAAAGCCTAGCTACTATTTTTTTTTTTATTGTACTTCAGGTGAAGGCTTACAGAACAAATAGTTTCTCATGAAACAGTAGTACACGTATTGTTTTATGACATTGGTTAATACTATTATTTTTATTGCATTGTGTTTGTATTGTCCAGAGGATATTAAATATATGAATATTCTGCAAAGAAAAATTCTGATTAAAGTGACCAACAACTATTTTTACTATTTTATCCCAACAAAGAGAATATAATCAAAGATAGAACTTTAAGAAAAGACTCTAGGGACTTTACATTTTAAGATGACAGAATAGGCTATTTCTCCTTTTTTCCTCTCTAAAATTTTTTCCTCTCTAAAATCCAAGAAGCTGGACTATATGAAGAAGAACAGGGCATCAGGATTGGAGGAAGTCTCATTAACAACCTGCAATATGCAGATGACACCACCTTGCTTGCTGAAAGTGAAGAGGACTTGAAGCACTTACAGATGAAGATCAAAGAATACAGCCTTCAGTATGGATTATACCTCAACATAAAGAAAACAAAAATACTCACAACTGGACCAATAAGCAACATCATGATAAATGGAGAAAAGATTGAAGTTGTCAAGGATTTCATTTCACTTAGATTCACGATCCCTGGAAACAGCATTAAAGACATCAAATGACACATTGCATTGGGAAAATTTGCTTCAAAAGACCTCTGTAAGTGTTAAAAAGCAAACATGTCACTCTGAGAACTAAGGTGTCCCTGATCCAGGCCATGGCATTTTAATTTTCCTCATTTGCATGTTAAAGCTGGACAATCATTAAGGAAGACCAAAGAATTGGTACCTTTGAATTATGGTGTTGGTGAAGAATACTGATATACCATGGACTGCCAGAAGAACAAACAAATCTGTCTTGGAAGAAGTACAGCCAGAATGTTCATTAAAAACAAGGATGGTGAGACTTTGTCTCACATACTTTGGACATGTTATTCAGGAAAGACCAGTCCCTGGAGAAGGACATCATGCTTGGTAAATTAGAGGGTCAGCCAAAAAAAGAAATACCTTTAACGAGATGGATTGTCACAGTAGCTGCAGCAATGGGCTCAAGCAAAACAACGAGTGTGAGTATGGATGGCCCAGGACTGCACAGTGTTTAATTCTGCTGTGCATAGGGTCACTATGATTTGGAACTGACTCGACATAACCTAACAATAAGAAAATTAGATGAAACATGAGAAATAGACATACTTTTCACTCAAACTAGGAGACACTATCAACTGATGATTATACTGGACATGGCTACTGCTGGAAACACAGACAGGACTGGAAGAACCTGGAGATTTCCAGAGCAGTTGCCTCACCATGAGGGGCAGAACCCACACTATTGTTAGGAACAACGACATCCAGGGGCAGGGATTGCTGAGTGAACTTCTCTGAACAGTGTTAGACAATTCAGATTAGAGCTGCTAGGATAAACAAAAGAATTTCCAGTAGTACCATCATTGAAAGGCTCGTCTGAAAGTGAAGCGTATTGAAGGAGACAGAGGTGTAAGTAGGCCAATATCTGTAGGCTGGGAATAAGAAAAATCAAACCAAAACTCTCTCTATTTCTCTCTCCCACTGAGATACACACACACAAACACACACACATACACATACACAGTGTCTTATGATCCTATATTCTCTGTTCCAGTTTAATCTTTTTCAAGATGAGAATGTTGGACCCTCCCCTACATAAAGTGCTTAAAAATAGCTAGTTTCAGAAAAATTCAAATTATTCAAGTATGGGTAATAATCAAGCTTAAAAACAAGAACTAAAAGCATACATACAAAAAAAAATCAAGGAAAAATGACATGGTAACAGAAGGCAATGAAGAATAAGTTGCCAAAGCTCAGGAAAGAAGTTGAAGAGAGAAATAAAGCTACACAGACATGAAGATCACTTTGAGATATAAAAAGGGAAGACTAAACACAATTAAACAAATACATGCTAGAGAGGGCAAGACTTAGAAAAATAATTGAAAGGGAATAAAAAGTTAAAAATACAAAAAAATGAGAGGTGTGGACTCTAGGAATATGTATTGGGAAAAATTAGAACAATTATTTGGATTTATAATTGAGAAAACTGTTCAGAGATAAAAATAAAATAAAGTCCAAGATTGAAGGTATATAACATGTCTCAGGAATAATTGATATAAGATGATAAATTCTAAGGTATTTCCTGGTATGTTGTTATAATTTTAAATATGTATGTATGAGACAGAGAAATCTTGTATATCCAGGAGAAAGCATAAAAATATGCTGTTCTCAGACATCAACACAGTAAAACTCCATGCTAGAAGACATAGAGCTCAGGAATCTAAAAAGGTAAATAACTATAGAAGAAATAAAGCTGTCAAACTGATATGTCACAAAAATAGACTAGTATCACGGAGAAACAATACTCTCTTTTAATCTTCAAGGGAATTTTGATTGCTTTTATAGTCGAAAGCATTTTATTAGGTATTATACTGGGTCAAATAGTGTCCCCAAAATTCATATCTACCTGGAACCTCCAAATATGACTTTATTTGGAAATAGGAACTTTTCAGATGTAATTAGTTAATTTAAGATGAGGACATATTGGATTAGTGTGAGCCCTAAATCCCATGACTGGTGTTCTCATAAGAAGCCCAAGTGAAGACCCAGAGCTACAAAGGGAGAATGCCATGTGAAAATGAAGGCAGAGATTGAAGTGATGCCTTTACAAACCAAGGAAAGCCAAGGATTGTAGACAATCCCCCAAAGCTGAAAGAAGCAAGGAAGAATCCTCCACTAGAACTTTCAGAAAGAGAATGTCCCTGGCAACACCTCATTTTGGACTTCTAGACACCAGAATTGTAAGAGAACAAATTTCTGTTGTTTTAACCCATTAGTAACTTGTGGGACATACAGCACCCACGTACATTTTACGACTCTGGGGTCTCTGGGGAAGCTGAGTTTCTACTTATGGTGCATGCTGTGCAATGTTTAACTGTTTGGCTGCTAACCAAATGGTCCATAGTTTGAATCCACCAGCCACTCCTTGGAAACCCTATAGGGCAGTTTTATTCTATTCTATAGGGTCACTATAAGTCGGAATCAACTCAACAGCAATTTTTTTTTTTTGCTGCAAGGCTAGGGTCTGTATAACAGTTTGAAACTGAAGAAACAGGTTTGTACAGCAAATTACTGTTTTTACAGGGTATTATATGAGGGGATACATCCAGGTGTATCCTGTAGGGGCATAATTGCCCCATTAACATTTCACATGAGTCCACAGGGACATTTGTATACCAGAAGCCAATGGGACATATGCAAGCCACTTATCCTACCTGTCCCAGAGTCCAGAAGCATATATGCAGCCATCCAAGGTGCAGAGGGACATGTGTCCCACCAATCCTACCCCCAAAGTCCGGAGGGACATAATCAGACATACTCAATGATTCAGCATGCATTCCATTAATGAAAAAAATGTTATCAACAAAAGATTCAAAGCAGAAAATAATTGGGTCTTCAGTTAAGCCACCCAGTTTGTTATAAGTGGCTACAACATCCATAGGAAGTTAATATAGGTATCATAGTCATTTGTGTGCTTGGCTTTCTCCTTCATACCTGAGATCCTCGTGCCTGGCCCTCTTCCTTGTGCATTGACTGGGCTCAAAGTCTGTCTGTTGAATTGATTTGCTATGTAATTGTAGGAGTCTAGAGAATTCAAAAGAAACTACCGTTGATTCAAATGATCTGCCATATCTTAGACTTACACACACACACACAAAAAAAAAAAAATATAAAAAATAAATCAATATTAAATTAAAAAAAAAGAAATACAATGTTACTAGTCAGTGCTGTTGCCCACTATCCAAGACTTGCTGCCCATAGTAAATATTTTGATGTCAGAATCTGAATTCCATGACTTAACTTTGTAATTAATTGCAAGTCAAGGAAAATATAGTCTCACAATAAACTGTTTAAAAGAAGTCTACTCAGGTACCGGTATTCAAAATTACAAAGCTCTCCTCTTTGTATGAGCCTGGGAGGCAGATACATGGAATAATGAGACACCAGACAAAGGCAACAATTTATTCCAGATATTAGGTTCATATATACATAGGAACTGAGATGATGTTCCAAGGAGTCAGGCTTTTTTTTTTTTTTTTTTTTTTAGTGAAAGCCCGACGAGCTCTTGGGCCAGGCTCTCTCTAGAACCTGAATATGTCCAGTGCTGGTGCACTGAAGTCCTGACATTAACATGCTATTCCACAAAATGGGCTTCTCAGAACCACCATCTTAACCTTGAAATTCTGCAAATGATAAATGACATTATGAAAAAAAAACATTAGCTTACGTTTCTTCTTCTCTGATCTTCCAAGCAATTCCAAGGGCTAGCTATAAAGACAGAAGTTGTCAAAGCTGATCTAATAACTAGGGCTATATCTTCATCCCTAAGAAACCCTGGTGGTGCACTGGTTAAGCACTTGGCTGCTGACTGAACGGTTGGCAGTTCTAACCCACCAGCCGCTTCTAGTCTGTTTCTGTAAAGATTTACAGACTAGGAAGCCCCATGGTGCGGGCAGTTCTACTCTGTCCTATAGGGTCACTATGAGTCTGAATTTGACTCCATGATAATGGGTTTGGGATCTCCACACTGATGGGACTATGGTTTAATTGTACTTTACGTAGACAAGCAATATGTTGTTATATGCCATCAAGTCAGTTCTGACTCATAGCGACCCTATGTAAAACACAAAGAAACACTACCAGGTCATGCGCCATCATCATGATCGTTAAGGACTAAGGTGTGCCTAAAGTGACATCCTTTCTTTTAGCACTTTAAAGAAGTCTTTCGTAGCAGATTTGCCCAATGCAATGTGTCTTTTGATTTCCTGACTGCTTCTTCCATGGGTGTTGAATGTGGATCTGATTAAATGAAATCCTTGGCAACTTCAGTCTTTTCTCTGTTTATCATGATGTTGCTTATTGGTACAGTTGTGAGGATTTTTGTTTTCTTTATGTTGAGGTGTAATCCATACTGAAGGCTCTGGTCTTTGATCTTCATCAGTAAGTGCTTCAAGTCCTCTTCACTTTCAGCAAGCAAGGTTGTGTCATCTGCATAATGCAGGTTGTTAATGAGTCTTCCTCCAATCCTGATGCTCCATTCTTCTTCATATAGTCATGTTTCTCAGATTATTTGCTAAGCATACAGACTGAATAAATATGGTGAAAAGTTACAACCCTGAGGCACACCTTTCCTGACTTTAAATCGTGCAGTATTCCCTTGTTCTGTTCAAATGACTGCCTCTTGATCTATGCCCAGCTTTCTCATGAACACAATTCAGTGTTCTGGAATTCCCATTCTTCACAATGTTATCCAAAATTTGATCCACACGGTTGAATGCTTTTGCATAATCAATAAAACATAGGTAAACATCTGTCTGGCATTTTCTGCATTCAGCCAGGATCCATCTGACATCAGCAATGATATCCCTTTTTCCACACCCTCTTCTGAATCTGGCTTGAATTTCTGACAGTTCTCTGTTGATGTAATGCTGCAATCGTTCTTGAACGATCTTCAGCAAAATTTTACTTGAGTGTGATATTAATGATATTGTTTGATAATTTCCACATTCTGTTGGATCACCTGTCTTGGGAATAGGCATAAACTTGTATCTCTTCTAGTCAGCTGGTCGGTAGCTGTCTTCCAAATTTTTTGGCATAGATGAGTGAGCATTCCCAGTGTTGCATCCATTTGTTGAAACCTCTCAATTGGTATTCTGTCAATTCTTGGAGTCTTGTTTTTCACCAATGCCTTCAGTGCATCTTGGACTTCTTCCTTCAGTACCATTGGTTCTTGATCATATGATACCTCCTGAAATAATTGAACATCCACAAATTCTTTTGGGTACAGTGCTCCTGTGTATTCCTGCCATCTTCTTTTGATGCTTCCTGTGTCATTCAGTATT
Source organism: Dugong dugon (assembly GCA_030035585.1). Classification (NCBI taxonomy): domain Eukaryota; kingdom Metazoa; phylum Chordata; class Mammalia; order Sirenia; family Dugongidae; genus Dugong; species Dugong dugon. The sequence continues at coordinate 45,577,051 of CM057480.1, read as the reverse complement.
TTGTCCATAGAATTCTTCAAACTAGAGGTTTGAATTTTTTCTTCAGTTATTTCAGCTTGAGAAATGTTGAACATGTTCTTCCCTTTTGGTTTTCTAATTCCAGGTCTTTGCACATGTCATTATAATACTTTACTTTGTCCTCTCGAGCCACCCTTTGAAATCTATTGTTCAGCTCTTTTACTTCATCATTTTTTTGTGTTCTCTTTAGCTACTCCTCATTCAAGAGCAAGTTTCAGAGTTTCTTCTGACATCCATTTTGGTCTTTTCCTTCTTTCCTGTCTTTTTAATGACCTTTTGCTTTCTTCACATATGACGTCCTGATATCATTCCGCAACTGGTATGGTCTTTGATCATTAGTGTTCAATGCATCAAATCTATTCTTGAGATAGTCTTTAAATCAGGTGTGATACACTCAAGTTCGTACTTTGGCTCTCGTGGACTTGTTCTAATTTTAGTCATATTCATCTGGAACTTGCATATGAGCAATTGTTGGTCAGTTCCACAGTAGGCCCCTCGCCTTGTTCTGACTGATGATACTGAGCTTTTCCATCATCTCTTTCCACAGATGTAGTCGATTTGATTCATATATTTTCTATCAGGTGAGATCCACATGTATAGTTGCCATTTGTGTTCTTGAAAAAAGGAATTTGCAATGAAGAAGCTGTTGGTCTTGCAAAATTCTGTCATGCAATTCCCCAGTGTCATTTCTATCACCAAGGATATTTTCCAACTACCAATACTTTTTTGTTTCCAACTTTTGCATTCCAATAAGTAGTAATTATCAATGCATCCTGATTGCATGTTCAATCAATTTCAGACTGCAGAAGTTGGTAAAAATCTTCAATTTCTTCATCTTTGGCCTCAGTAGTTGGTGAATAAATTTGAATAATAGTTGTATTAAGTAGTCTTTCTTTTAGGCATATGGATATTATCCTATACTGACAGCATTGTACTTCGGGCTAGATCTTGAAATGTTCTTTCTGACAATGAATCCCATTTCTCTTCAATTTGTCATTCCCAGCATAGTATACCACATGATTGTCTGATTCAAAATGGCCAATACCAGTCCATTTCAGCTCACTAATGCCTAGGATATTGATGTTTATGCATTCCATTTCATTTTTGATGATTGCCCATTTTCCTAGATTCATTGTTTGTACATTCCAAATTCTGATTATTAATGGATGTTTATAGCTGTTTCTTCCCATTTTGAGTCATGCCACATCAGCACATGAAGGTCCCGAAAGCTTCACTCCATCCACGTCATTAAGGTCGACTCTACTTTGAGGAGGCAGTACTTCCCTAGTTGTCTTTTGAGTGCCTTCAAACTTCAGGGTCTCATCTTCTGGCACTATATCAGAGAAATGTCCTGCTGCTATTCATAAGGTTTTCACTGGCTAATTTTTTTCAGAAGTAGACCACCAAGTCCTTCTTTCTAGTCTGTCTTAGTCTGGAAACTCAGCTGAAACCTGTCCACCATGGGTGACCCTGGGGGTATTTGAATACCATTGTTATAGCTTCCAGCATCACAGCAACACATAATCCCCCACAGTACAGCAAACTGACAGAAGCGTGGGAGAGACAGGCAATTTTTTTTTATATCCCTATTTTCTTTTTTTGGTCTCCCAATAAAGGGAGACAAAAATAGAAAGAAAAAAAAGAAGAAGAAGAAGAAGAAAAAATGCTCAGGGTCCCAAAAAAACGTTTACTTTGACATGGTCTTATGAAGAGACAATTAAATAAAAGATTCAGGGAGCATCCAGTCATATTGGTACAATTGCCTAGGGCTGACTTCTATAAATCAGTTTCATAGAGCAGAGTCCTTGCAATACTACCTTCACCAATTAATATTTATTGAGCATCTCCTAAGGTACACGACACACGAGCAGATATGATTAACATCCTGTTCTTTACCCTTCCCTCTAGAAAATGAAGCCAGTATAACTTTCCAAATATTTGCCTCATGGGGAAAAAATGAACTTGCTCTAACAATCTGAAGAAACATTATTTTCAAGAACTAGTTTTCCACTTATCTGGCTGTTGCCTTCCATATTTTCAATATTCTGTGATCTCTGATATCATTTTAAATCGTAAGTCACTAAATCCAAACTGGCACAGACAAGAATATATTTTGTGTCCATTATATTTGTTTAATGGTTTGTATTTAAAAATTCTCCTTAATAGCAATTATTTAAATTAAGCAAAATAGCTATTATTTCCTCAGATTTATAGTTGAGAGTCTTTAAAATTTTAGTGACTTATTCTAACTCTCCAAGCTTGGGCTTCAAACTTTCTGGTATTAAAACCTAGCTAAATAAGGACCCCTGCTCACTCACAACTATGCTATATGCTGACGAATAATTTTATGATATTGTTTTTGTTCTTAGACAGGTTGCCTTAAACAGGCTGAGAAAGAAAGAGGTAAATGTGTATGTAACACAGCAAATATTTATGAGTATTTACTAAGTGCCAGGTACTGTTTTAAATATTTTGCATTTATTATTGTATTTCTATTCAGACCAAACCTATGGAGTGGATATTTGCATTACTCTTATTTTATGTGAAGTGACTGAAGGCTATGGAGAAAAAACTGCCTAATAAATGGCAGAACTGGGGTTAGAACCCAGGACATCAGATGCCAGGGTCCATGCTCTGAACTGCATGCTTTAAATTTGTAAATGGTTAGAGATTAGACTTGTCCAAATTTATATTCCTAGGTCATATATATAACTTTTCTAAATATGTCGTTAAATATATAAATGAAACACTGCAAATCACTGTAAAATATTTTAAATTCTTATATGTACCTCTTATATATTTTGGCTTCAGCCTAATTCTACAAACATATAGTGGTACCTACTATATAGAAATAACTATCAATGCAACTATGGGATCTAAAAGAAGAACATATTTCCAAACCTGAAGGATAGGTGAAATACTCAAAATTCTGGTAAGCAAATCTAATTGGAAATCAAGTGCAGTTTCTTTTCTAATTAATTTGTTATATTCATAAATCTGAAGTATATATACCAGATAGAATCATATAAATATCATATCAAAAATGAAACTACCTTCTTTTTTACCTATTAAAGATTTCAGTATACAGAAATCCCAGTATATAGCAGTAAAAAATTTTGAGAATTCCTTGTACCATTTTAAAACTCAGGACACTCTAAAATATAGGGCTATAACATTTTATAACCTTTCTTATTGTAACACCATGTTATTTCTCCCATGATGTTTTTGATAGCAAAACTTGAAGGAGAAAATTTTACAGGTGCTGTTCAAGGAAATTGTAGATTAACACTTTCATTATTAAGTTATTTTGTGTTTGCTTACTTGTAGGTTTCATTAATTGGTAAGATTACTAATGGCTTACCATCTAGTTTTGCCGTTATAAAAATTAATCCTCTATTTTTTTCACAAAATATATAAAAACAAGACAAAAATAAGTGGATTTCTATGGTATAAGGCAGTGGAGGTGTGGGATAGGGGTTAAAAAAAAAAAAACAAAAAACTATTTGAATCTATTCTGACCCATGGAGACTACGTGTGTGTCAGAGTAGAACTGTGCTCCATAGGGTTTTCAATGACTGATTTTTTGGAAGTAGATCCCCAGTCCTTTCCTCTGAGTACCTTTAGAAGGACTCTAACCTCCATCCTTATGGGTAGCAGCCAGGTATGTTAACCATTGCACAATCCAGGGACTTTGGCTGTAATGGAGAAAATGATTGGAAGTGGAGTCAAGATGGGAGGCAGGCAGGTCAGTAGGAACCTGTTACAGCAATTGAGTCAAGAAACCAAAGTGGTCTGAACTAAAGTTGTGGCAATGGGACTGGAGGGTTATTTCCCTGAAGATTATATGATTATACACATGCATACACATCCACACATCCACACATACACCTACATGTGTATATCCCAAGATAACTATTAATGTTTCTGTGGTTGTTTATCTTTTATTAAATTTGAACTTTGTTTTCTACAAGACTGTAAAGTCTATGATAGCTCAAATCCCTAAAGAAAGAAAATAAAAATTAAGAGAATAAATAAAAAGAAGGTAAATAGAGTCAAATTTGCTTTTCTAAATATTTTGTTCTTCTGTGTTGTATATTCACAATGGGATGTCTATCAATAACAAACTATGTAATATACTCCTTGGGATTTAAGATATGGAAGAGCTTGGCTGTTGACCAAAAGGTCAGCAGTTTGAATCCTCCAACCACTCCTTGGAAACCCTATGGGGCAGTTCTACTCTGTCTTATAGGGTTGCTATGAGTTGGAGTTGACTTGGTGGCAATGGATTTATGGTATATTTTAAAAATTTACCCTATTCCGAAAGTTTTCAGGAGCACAGCTTTTTTTTTTTAAAGCTAAATCTTTAGAGTATTTGTTATAAATTTATAGTGAATATAATGCTAACTAAGATTGTTGGGTTAAGAGGAACTTGTCTTCTAAGAAAGAACTTGAGCACTGGAAAGCAAGAAATGAAAGAGGAAGAGAATAAAAGTCCTCCTTAGTCATTCATTATATTGCTTATAAAAAAGCATTCTAAGGCCAAGTGTCACCCTTTATCTTTATGGTAATGTTGCTGTTGTTATTGTTAGGTGCTACTGAGTTGATTTTGACTCATAGTGACCCCATGTGACAGAGTACAACTGCCCCATAGGGTTGTCTAGGCTGTAAACTTTATGGAAGCAGAAAACCAGATCTTTTCCCATGGAGCTGTAGGATGAGTTCAAACCACCAACTTTTCAGTTAGCAGCTGAGTGCTTACTCATTGCTCCACTAGGGTTCCTTTATGGAAATGTATCAGTTATCAAATCTATAACCAAAAAAATTGATACATTATTTGTACTTTGTAATGTGAATGAAATCTCCTCCAGGAATTCAACTTTAGAGCTTCAGATGTATAATAGCTTATTAAATTCAAGTAGGTAAACTATTAACTTATTAACTGAACTATCAAAAATCCTTGAAGGGGGAGGTGGTTCCAAGATGACGGAGTAATCAGACACTTACTGTGGTCCCTCTCACAATAAAGACCCAAAAAAACAAGTGAATCAACTGTATATGACCATCTAGGAGCCCTGAACATCAAAGACAAAGTTGAAGGGTCAGACTCAGTGGTAGGGGGAGGGAGAGACAGTTCAGAAGCAGTGAGGATTTGCCAGATCTGACCTGGCCAGCACCCTGCATCCTGGATTGGCTGACATGTGAGGGCTGAGGCAAACAGTAGCAATCAGGACACGTTTTCCACATTGGGAGAAAGCAAGCGGTAGAAAGTCTGCTCAAACCTCCAGAACCAGGTAGAAGTGGCTCTGAATCAGTAAAAGGTAAGTACAAGGGACTAACCAACCACATGGATCAAAAACACGCTTCTGCCCCTTGAAAACTATCTCCTTCCCTTTTACCTGCCCCCTCCACACTCTGCTTCAGGTCCTGGGCCAGTTTCAGTGACTGCTGCCTCCCACAGACGAGAAGTAGGACCCGTTGCAAGCCCTGTGCCATTCTCCTGGCTTTGGAGAGGGAACAAACGAACAAACAGGAAAAAATAATCTGCCAGCTCACCTAAGTCATGAAATCAGGGCAGGCACAGCCTCTTTACCTAGGCACAGGCATAAAGCGTTCATAGTTTTGAATGCCTTTCACCACTGCCTAGGCCTGTATGGGCCCAGTACAAAAGTGTAGGCCCTCATTAGCACAGTATAACAGGGTATATAGCTGAAGCCTACTGTCAACTGCAACAGCTAAGGGGGAGCAGCAGATTTGTGACATTTGACACTACCCTGACCTTTAAGCTGGGTCCTTACCTACCCACATCAGGAGCCTGAGGACTGGTGGCTCCACCCACTCCATCTATTTACCTGCGACAGGGATCTAAGGATAAGTGGTACCTCCAAGTCCTTACAACCAACAACATTGGGTGCCCAAAGTCCAGCTGCAAAACTCACCCACTTACAAGCTCTAGGGAACAGGGACATGACTTCTACCCAGACACTTAGGGGCAGTGGTCAGCCCCCTGCTTTGCTCAGCACATGATCCTCTACTGCAGCCAGATACCTGTGCCTACTCCAATCACCCCTGCCTGCCTAGGAATGTAGGTGAGAGTTTGCATCACACAGTCAGTGATTGATGACCTAGACAACCGCACTGAATCCACACAGGAAAGTAAACAGACTCCTGGGCTCACATATCTTGTAACAGCTCTAACCACTGGTGAAAGGAAGTGAAAGCTTCAAACATGCCAAAAATTAAAGTAGCTCACAAGACTAGCTTATTTGGACATATCATAATGAAACAAGAAACTAGGATGTAGTGAGTAAACATAAACTAAATAAATATAATAACTTATTGATGGCTGGGAGACGACCATCAATCTCAAATAACATAAAAAGGCAGATCATGATGGCTTCAGTATGTAACCAAAACAAAGAATCAAGAAACCTGCCAGAGGAAGAGAACTTCTTGGAATTACTGGAAGTAGAATTCAAAAAATTAATATACAGAGCTATTTAAGATCTCAGGAAGGAGATCAGGCAAAATGAAGACCACGCCAAGGACAATACAGAAAAAGCAACAGAAGAACTTAAGAGGATTATACAAGAGCATAATGACAAATTTAACAGGCTGCAAGAATCCATAAAGAGACAACAAACAGAAATCCAAAAGATTAACAATAAAATTTCAGAATTAGACAACTCAGTAGAAAATCACAGGAGCAGAATTGAGGTAATGGAAGTCAGAATTAGTGAGACTGAAGATAAAGCACTTGAAACCAACTTATTTGAGGAAAAATAAGATAAAAGAATTAAAAAAATGAAGGAAGTCTAAGAATTATGTGGGACTCTATCAAGATGAATAACCTACTAGTGATTGGAGTACAGGAACTAGGGGAAAGCAGAAAACCAGAGAGAACTGTGGAAGACTTGTTGGCAGAAAACTTCCCTGATATCATGAAAGATGAGAGCATATCTATCCAAAAAGCTCATCAAACCACACACAGGGTAGATCCCAAAAGAAAGTCACCAAGACATATTATAATCAAACTTGCCAAAACCAGAGATAAAGAGAGAATTTTAAGATCTACTAGGAATGAACAAAAACTCATCTACAAAGGAAAGTCAATAATACTAAGCTTGGACTACTCAGCAGAAACCATTTAAGTAAGAAGTCAATGGGATGACATATATAAAGCCTTGAAGGCAAAAAAAAAAGGCCAATCAAGAGTTATATATCCAGCAAAACTGTCTCTCAAATATTATGGTGAAATTAGGACATTTCCAGATAAAGAGAAGTTTAGGGTATTTGTAAAAACCAAACCAACATTACAAGAAATACTAAAGGGATTTCTCCAGTTAGAAAATCAATAACATCAGATAACAACACAAGACTAGAACACAGGACAGAACAACCAGATATCAACCCAGATAGGGAAGTCACAAAAATAAATCTAAGCTAAAACTCTGAAATAGGGAAACAGAGATGTCAGTATATAAAACATGACAACATTAAAACAAAAAAAGGGGGACTAAATAATGTAGTCATACAACTTTCATGTGAAGAGGAATACAAGGCTATATAAAGAAATAAAAGATTGGTTTAAACTTAGAAAAATAGAGGTAAATATTAATGTAACCACAAAGAAAACTAACAATCCTACACATTAAAACAAAAAACAAGAAAAATATAAATACTTAGCAAATGCAAAATCAACAACAATGAAAAAGATGAAAAGGAAATACATAAAGAAAAACGACTCTGCACAGAAAATTAAGTGGAACAAAGGAACTGTCAACAACACACACACAAAAAGACATCACAATGACAGCACTAAACTCATACTTGTCAATAATTATGCCAAATGTAAATGGACTAAATGCACCAATAAAAAGAGAAAGAGTTACAGAATGGATAAAACAAAACATGATCTGTCTATATACTGCTTACAAGAGACACACCTTAGACTCAAAGACACAAACAAACTAAAACTGAAAGGATGAGGAAGAAAATTATATAATGATTAAAGGGTCAATAAACCAGGAGGACATATCCATAAAAAATATTTACACATCTGTCATGGATTGAATTATGTCCCCCCAAAAATGTGTGTATCAATTTGGCTGGACCATGATTCCTGGTATTGTGTGATTTTCCTATATGTTGTAAATCCTGACTCTATGATATTAATGAGGGAGAATGGGTGGCACTTGTGTTAGTAAGGCAGGACTCAATCTACAAGACTGGATTGTGTCCTGAGGAAATCTCTTGAGATATAAAAGAAAGAAGTGAGCAGAGAGACAGAAGGACCTCATATCACCAAGAAAGCAGTGCCAGGAGCAGAGAGTGTCCTTTGACCCCATTGTCCCTGGGCAGAGAAGCCCCTAGTCTGAGGAAACATTGATGAGAAGGCTAAGAGAGAGAGAGAAAGTCTTCCCTTGGAGTTGACACCCTGAATTTGGACTTTTAGCCTACTTTGCTGTGAAGAAATAAATTTCTCTTTCTTAAAGCCATCCACTTGTGGTATTTCTAGTGTAGCAGTACTAGATGACTAAGACAGCACCCAACGACAGGGCTCCAAAGTATGTAAAACAAACTCTAACAGCATTGAAAAGAGAGATAGACAGCTCCACAATAATAGCAAGGGACTTCAAAAAGCCTCTTTCGGTGAAGGACACAACATTCAGAAAGAAGCTCAATAAAGACACAGAAGATCTAAATGCCGCAATCAACCAACTTGATCTCATGGACATATACCAAATACTTCACCCAACAGCAGCCAAGTATACTTCCTTTTCCAACACACTTGGAACACTCTTCGGAACAGACCACATATTAGGCCATAAAGCAAGCCTTAACAGAATCCAAAGCATCAAAATATTACAAAGCATCTTTTCTGACCATAAAGCCATAAAAGAAGAAACCAATAACAGAAAAACTGAGGAAACAAAACAAACACATGGAAACTGAACAAGACTTGCTTATAGAAGAAATTAAGGATGGAATAAAGAAATTCACAGAATTAAAGGAGAATGAAAACACATCCTACCAGAATCTTTGGGACACAGCAAAAGTAGTGCTCAGAGGTCAGTTTATACCAATAAATGCATACATCCAAAAAGAAGAAGGGCCAAAATCAAAACATTAGCCCTACAATTCTAACAAGTAGAAAGAGAGCAGCAAAAGAAGCCCTCAGAAGAAAGGAAATAAGAATTAGAGCAGAATTAAATGAAACAGAGAATAGAAAAACAATTGAAAGAGTTAACAAGACCAAAAGCTGGTTCTTTGAAAAGATCAACAAGATAGATAAACTATTGGCTAAAATGACAAAAGAAAAACATGAGAGGAGGCAAATAACCCAAATAATAAATGAAATAGGCAATATCACAACAGACCTAACAGAAATTAAAAGAATCAGAATACAATACTATGAAAAATTTTACTTCAACAAATTTGAAAATCTAGAAGAAACGGACAAATTTCTAGAAACTCACTACCTACCTAAACTAACACAAACAGAGGTAGAACAACTAAATAAACCCATAACAAAAGAAGAGATTGAAAAGGTAGTTAAAAAAAAAACCAACAAAAAAAGCCCTGGCCCTGACGGCTTCACTGGATAATTCTACCAAACTTTCAGAAAAGAGTTAACACCACTACTACTAAAGGTATTTCAGAGCATAGAAAAAGATGGTATACTCCTGAACTCATTCTATGAAGCCAACAAAACCTTGATATCAAAACCAGTTAAAAACACCACAAAAAAAATTATAGACCAATATCTCTCATGAACATAGACGAGAAAATCTTCAAAAAAATTCTAGCCAATAGAATTCAACAGTATATCAAAGAAATACTTCACCATGACCAAGTGAGATTCATAACAGTTATGCAGGGATAGTTCAACATTAGAAAAACAATCGATCCATCACATAAAATAAAAGATAAGTAGCACATGATCATATCAGTGGATGCAGAAAAGGCATTTGACAAAGTTCAGCACTCATTCATGATAAAAACTCTCAGCAAAATAGGAAGAGAAGGGAAATTCCTCAGTTTAATAAAGGGCATTTTTACAAAGCCAACAGCCAACATCATCCTAAATGGAGGGAGTCTGAAAGCATTCCACTTGAGAATACGGACCAGATGAGGATGCCATCTATCACCAGCCTTATTCAACATTGTTCTGAAGTTCCTAACCAGAGCAATTAGGCTAGAAAAAGAAAGAAAGGGCATCCAAGTTGGTATGGAAGAAGTAAAAGTATTCATATTTGCAGATGTTATGATCTTATACACAGAAAACCTCAAAGAATCCACAAGAAAAGTACTGGAACTAATAAAAGATTTCACCAAAGTTTCAGGATACAATTTGAACATATAAACATCAGTTGGATTCCTCTACGCCAACAAAGAGAACTTCAAAGAGGAAATCAGCAAATCAATACCATTTACATTAGTCCCCAAGAAGGTAAAATACTTAGGAGTAAATCTAACCAGAGACGTAAAAGATGTATACAATGAAAACTACAAGACAGTACTGCAAGAAACCAAGAGACCTACATAAGTGGAAAAACATACCTTGTTCACACATAGGAAGATTCAACATTGTGAAAATGTCCTTTCTACCCAAAGTGATCTTCAGATACAATGCAATCCTGATCCAAATTTCAACACTTTTTAATGAGATGGAGAAACAAATCACCAACATTTTATGGAAAGGGAAGAGGCCCCTGATAAGTAAAGCATTACTCAAGAAGAAGAACAAAGTGGGAGACCTCACACTACCTGATTTTAGAACCTGTTACACCACCATGGTAGTCAAAGCAGCCTGGTACTGGTACAACAACAGATACATAGACCAATGGAACAAAATTGAGAATCTAGACATAAATTCATCCACCTATGAACAGCTGATGTTTGACAAAGGCCCACAGTCTGTTAATTGTGGAAAAGACAGTCTCTTTAACAAATGGTACTGGCATAACTGAATAGCCATCTGCCAAAAACTGAAGCAAGACCCATACCTCACACCATGCCCAAAAACAAACTCAAAAATGGATCAAAGACCTAAATATAAAATCTAAAACAATAAAGACCATGGAATAAAAAAATAGGGACAATGCTAGGAGCCCTAATACATGGCATAACAGAATACAAACTGTCATGGAAAGGAAGAAGGATGAAAATATCTCACTGTAGTAGCTAAAACATAGTAATTGCTCAGTGGATGAAAAAATGTGAAAAAGGAAGGATGAAAAAGCTAAAAGAAAGGAAGATAATATGTGATACTTTACATCTTGATGTAGAAAGAATGCTGTAGTCTGAAAATTTCTCTCATTCTGTTATCTCTTTTAGTAAAGATCTCTCTTCCAGCCATCCCAAATATGCCTTCTTTTTCCCCATCAAAACCACTTGTACTGATGCCTTTTTTTACTTTATTATTATTTTTTAATACTATCTGTCCTTCTGTGGTGCTAGTCCAAGTTGCTTGTTGTTGTTGTTAGTTGCCATCTAGTAAGTGTCTTGGAAATAGTCTATTTAATTTAAAACATTGTGTAACCATTATTGTAGTGCAGAGCAGACTTAAGATCCTTTTTTCTAAAATTCTTAAGCTAGTTGCAGACATTGGCCCTCTCAGGAGAATCCTTTCTCTCAAAAGGATCACATCAAGGCTAATGTGATGGTTAAGGTTATATGTCAACTTGACTAGGCCATGATTTTAAGTGGTTTGGCAGATATTATATAATCCTCCTCCATTTTGTGATCTGATGTGAGCAGCTAATCAGTTGATAAGAAAGTTTCCTTGGGGATGTGGCCTGTATCCAATATATATGGATGTCCTGGCAAAGCTCATGCTCACTCAATCTTGCATCTGACTTGTCATCCTCTGACCTCTTCTTCTTGGGACATAAGCCAGCAGCCTTCTGCCTGACCTGCCAATTTTGGTATTTTCAGCCCCTGCAACCACATGAGTCAGGAGAAGTCTCCAGCCTTACACCTGATGCACAGATTTGGGATTTGCCAGCCTCCAGAACTGCATGAGTCTTTTTTTTTTTTTTAATACATCTCTCTATATGTATTTATATATATGCTTCACTGGCTTTTCCTCCTCTATAGAACCCAGCCTAAGATATTTGGTACTGAGAGTGGTTCTAGAGGAAGAAGATCATAAGGATAAGTTTTATGAATTGGCTCTTAAGTTTGGCTAGTCTTATAGGCACTGATGACTCTTCCTCCACTGGTAAATAGTGCATTTCTAATCCATGGTGTGAGGTGACAATAGAAATATACAAAATATCACCACCATTGGATCAAATATTTGTGAGAGACAAGACTCTGGGTGATTGCATATTTGATAATTTTCTGTAATTTTGTCAGAGTGAGAAATATAAGGAAGCTGGTTGGTTGATCTTACTTTTAATAGACGAAATGGTGGAAGAAAGGGATGATCTCAACACTTCAGTGTCACAGATCAAGCACTGCATAAAAGACCTGAATATTGCCACTTGTGCCCTGAAGAAAGCTTATTTCTTCAGTAACAGAGCACATATTGCCTAAAAACCAACCCACAGACTTATTTTAAGAGTGGCTGAATTACAACACCAATTGAATTTCCAACCTCAAATTATGTTTGAAGTGAAAGCAAGGGCAATGGCTTGGAAGAAATGAAATGCTGACACTTGTGATAAGGACATATGGATGGATAATCAGGAAGCTGGGGATACTGATCCCCTAAATTCCATTGAATTACTCCTGCCAACAGAACCAATCCTTTTACTCCCATCTCTAGAGATTATCTTTGTTTGCTAAGCCACCCTCCCCAGTAAAACCATTATCCTTTCAACCCCTATATGATGAGATTAATTTAGCTGTGTCTGAGAAGTCTTTGTCTGAGATATCACCTGAAGCAGCACCTGGGGCAGATGCCCTACCAGATATTGCTGAATGTTCCCAGGACCCACACACACCACCTATTTTTGCTTCTAGACCTATAACTAGATTTAAGTTCCAGCAAGTCCCAAGAGGTGAAGTACAAAGTGTGACCCATGAGGGAGTACACTGCACTACAAAAGAACTGCTTGATTTTTCTAATCTATACAAAGAGAAATCTGGGGAATATGTGTGAGAATGGCTATTAAGGGTGTGGGATAATAATGCAAGGAGCAAAAAGTTGGATCAGTCTGAGTTTATTGATATGGGCTCACTAAGCACAGTCTTCATTCAATGTTTCAGCTTGGGAGTTAAGAAAAGCATCTAATAATTTATTTGGTTGGTTCACTGAAGCAAGAATTAAGTGATGGCATACACTACATCAGGTTGTATCCTTTCACCATACCTAATCAATCTATATGCTGAGCAAATAATCCAAGAAGATAGACTATATGAAGAAGAGCGGGGCATCAGGATTGGAGGAAGACTTATTAAAACCTGTGATATGCAGATTATACAACCTTGCTTGCTGAAACTGAAGAGGACTTGAAGCAGTTACTGATGAAGATCAAAGACCACAGCCTTCAGTATGGATTACACCTCAACATAAAGAAAACAAAAATCCTCACAACTGGACCAATAAGCAACATAACGATAAATAGAGAAAAGAATGAAGTTGTCAAGGACTGGTATACTGTCTTGGTATACTGTAGAAGAAGGTATCCAAAGGCTTAGGGAAATTGGCATGTTAGAGTTTATTTATCAGGTTTGACCCACGGACTCAGACGGAGAGGGCCCAGAGGACACACTTTTCACCAAAAGGATAAGAAACAAATTTGTGAAGTGAGTCCTAGCATCATTGAAGACTGATGTGATTGTTATTTTATGTAAGTCAGATTTGACAATGATAACTGCCCTAACTGAATTAAGACACCTAACTACAATGGGTTAGATTGGACTCTGGGGTGGTAGGGGCCAAATGGGGCCATCATCACAGACAAGGTGAGCATGTTTACCATAAAGGACAGCAGAGTCAAAGCAGTAACAAGAATAGACTTATATAAGTATGGACTTACAGCATTGTCTACTTAGTCGTGGTGTCCCTAGGAGTGAAATAAATAGGAAATCTACTAAATATTTACTTGTTCTGTACAACAGGAAGAATTCTAGGTCAAGTGAATGGCAGTCTAACTTGAATTGCCAGAATAGAGAGCCATGGCTCCTCAATCAATTCCCAGAATTGAGCTAGTTTACAGGCCCACAATCCCTTGAATGAAGGGTAGGCCGAGTCCTCTTGAAGAAGGACCCTACTACACTGCCAAAAATTTATACTGTTAATCTTTCTCCCAGTCTTCCCAAATTGATCTATGGCCTTTTACAATAGTGGCTGCTCATTGGGAAAAGGAAATAATCAAACATTCTAAGGATTACTGGACACTGACTCTGAAGTGACACAAATTCCAGGAGACCCAAAATGTCACTGTGGCTCACCAGTCAGAGCAGGGGCATAAGGTGATCAGGTTATTAATGGAGACTTAGCCCAGGTCAATCTCACAGTGGGTCCAGTGGGTCCCTGAACCCATCCTGCACTAATTTCCCCAGTTCCAAAATGCATAACTGGAGTAAACATACTCAACAACTGGCAGAACTCCCACACTGGATACCTGATAAGAGGAGTAAGGACTTATGGTGGAAAATACAACTGGAAGTCATTAGAACTGCCTCTACTTAGGAAAATTGTAAACCAAAAGCAATACCACATTCCTGGAGAGATTGTAGAGATTAGTGCCATCATCAAGGACTTAATGGATGCAGGGATGGTGATTCTTACCACATCCCCATTCAACTTTCCTATTTGGTCAGTACAAAAAAAAAAAAGAGATAGATCTTGGAGAATGACAGTGGATTACTGGAAACCTAATCAGGTGGTGACTCCAACTGCAGCAGCTGCTTCAGATGTGGTTTCATTGCTTCAGCAAATTAATACATATGGTGATACCTGTATGCAGCTATTGATATGGCTAATGCCTTTTTCTCGATTCTGGTTTCAAAGGATCACCAGAAGTAGTTTTTCTTCTGCTTACAAGGCCAGCAATACACCTTCCCTGTGCTACCAACTCTGCAGCCTTATGTCATAATTTAGTTCACAGGGACCTTGATCACATTTCCCTTTCACAAACATCATACTGATCCTTTAAATCAATGTCATTATGCTGATTGGACCTAGTACAGAAGAAATATCAATGACTCTAGACTTATTGGTAAGATGTTTGTGCGCTGCTGTTGTTGTTTGGTGCCATCGGGTCAGTTCTGACTCATAGCGATCCTATGTACTACAGAATGAAACACTGCCTGGTCCTGCTCCATGCTCACAATATTTGTTATGCTTGAGCCCACTGTTGCAGCTACTGTGTCAGTCTATCTCATTGAGGGTCTCCCTCTTTTTCGCTGACCCTCTACTTTACCAACCATGATGTCCTTCTCCAGGAACTGATCCCTCCTGACAACGTGTCCAAACTATGTAAGACATAGTCTCGCAATCCTTGCTTATAAGGTGCATTCTTATTGTACTTCTTCCAAGACAGATTTGTTCATTCTTTTGGCAGTTTATGGTATATTCAATATTCTCTGCCAACACCACAACTCAAAGGCATCAATTCTTCTTCAGTCTTCCTTATTCATTGTCGCATAGGATGCGATTGAAAATACATGGCTTGGGTCAGGCACACCTTAGTCTTCAAGGTGACATCTTTGCTTTTCAACACTTTAAAGAAGTCTTTTGCAGCAGATTTGCCCAATGCAATGTGTCTTTTGATTTCCTGACTGCTGCTTCCATGGGTGTTGAATGTGGATCCGATTAAATGAAATCCTTGACAACTTCAATCTTTTCTCTGTTTATCATGATGTTACTTATTGGTCCAGTTGTGAGGATTTTTGTTTTCTTTATGCTGAGGTGTAATCCATACTGAAGGCTGTGGTCTTTGATCTTCATCAGTAAGTGCTTCAAGTCCTCTTCAGTTTCAGCAAGCAAGGTTGTGATCATCTGCATAATGCAGATTGTTAATGAGTCTTCGTCCAGTCCTGATGCTCCGTTCTTCATACAGTCTAGCTTCTTAGATTATTTCCTCAGTATACAGATTGAATAGGTATGGTGAAAGGACACAACCCTGGGGTACACCTTTCCTCACTTTAAGCCACACAGTATCCCCTTGTTCTGTCCAAAAAACTGCCTCTTGATCTATGAATAGGTTCCTTAAGAGCACAATTAAGTGTTCTGGAATTCCCACTCTTTGCAATGTTATCCATAATTTGTTATGACCCACATAGTTGAATGTCTTTGCATAGTCAATAAAACACAGGTAAACATCTTTCTGGCATTCTCTGCTTTCAGCCAGGATCCATCTGACATCAGCAATGAAATCCTTGGTTTCACATCCTCCTCTGAATCTGGCCTGAACTTACAGCAGTTCTCTGTCAATATGCTGCTACAGCGGCTTTTGAATGATCTTAAACAAAATTTTGCTTGTGTGTGATATTGATGATATTGTTTGATAATTTCCACATTCAATTGGATCACCTTTCTTGGGAATAGGCATAAATATGGATCTCTTTCAGTTGGTTGGCCAGGTAGCTATCTTCCAAATTTCTTGGCATAGATGAGCGAGCACTTCCAGTGCTGCATCCACTTGCTGAAACATCTCAATTGATATTCTGTCAATTCCTGGAACCTTGTTTTTCTCCAACGCTTTCAGTGCAGCTTGGACTTCTTCCTTCAGTACCATCGGTTCCTGATCATATGCTGCCTTTGAAATATTTGAACGTTGACCAATTCTTTTTGTTATAATGACTCTGCGTATTCCTTCCATCTTCTTTTGATGTTTCCTGAGTCGTTGTCTTAGTCATCTAGTGCTCCCATAACAGAAATACTACAAGTGGATGGTTTTAACGAAGAGAAATTTATTTTCTCACAGTCAAAGTAGGCTAAAAATCCAAATTCAGGTCATCAGCTCCAGGGGAAGGCTTTTTCTCTCTCTGTCGGCCTTCTCATCAGTGTTCCCCCTGACTAGGAGCTTCTCGGTGCAGGGACCCCAGTCCAAAGGACAAGCTCTGCTCCCAGCAGTGCTTTCTTGATGGTATGAGGTCCTCCTGTCTCACTGCTCACTTCTGTCTTTTATATCTCAAGAGATTGCCTCAGGACACAATTCAGTCTTGTAGATCTAGTCCTGCCTTACTAACACAACTGCCACCTATCCTCCCTCATTAACATCATAGAGGCAGGTTTACAACATACAGGAAAATCTCACAGTACCAGGAATCATGGCCTAGCCAAATTGATACACACATTTTTGGGGGGACATAATTCAAACCATGACAGTCATTTAATATTTTTGCCATAGAATCCTTCACTATTGCAACTCAAGGCTTGAATTTTTTCTTCATTTCTTTCAGCTTGAGAAATGTCAAGCGTGTTCTTCCCTTTTGGTTTTCTATCTCCAGCTCTTTGCACATGTCATATAATACTTTACTTTGTCTTCCTGAGCTGCCCTTTGAAATCGTCTGTTCAGTTCTTTTACTTCATCATTTCTTCCTTTTGCATTCACTACTTGACTTTCAAGAGTAAGTCTCTTTTGACATCCATTTTAGTCTTTTCTTTCTTTCCTGTCTTTTTAATGACCTCCTACTTTCTTCATGTATGATGTCCTTGATGTCATTCCACAAGTCATCTGGTCTTTGGTCATTAGTGTTCAACGTGTCAAATCTATTCTTGAGATGGTCTCTAAATTCAACCCCCAACCCCAAAAAGAAACCAAACCCACTACCACCTAGTCAATTCTGACTCATAGTGACTCTCTAGAACAGAGTAGAACTTCCCCATAGAGCTTGCTAAGAGTGCCTGGTGGATTCGAATTGCCAACCTTTTGGTTAGCAGCTGTAGGTCTTAACGTCTGTGCCACCAGGGTTTCCTCTCTAAATTCAGGTGGGATATACTTAAGGTCATACTGGCTCTCGTAGACTTGTTCTAATTTTCTTCAGTTTCAACTTGAGCTTGCATATAGCAATTGATGGTCTGTTCCACGATCAGCCCCTGGCCTTATTCTGACTGATAATATTGAGCTTTTCCATCTTCTCTTTCCACAGATGTAGTCGATTTGATTCCTGTGTATTCCATCTGGTTAGGTCCATGTGTATAGTCACCATTCATGTTGATGAAAAAATGTATTTGCAATGAAGAAGTCCTTAGTCTTGCAATCATGGGATCTCTGGCATGGTTTCTATCACCAAGGCCATATTTTCCAACTACCGATCCTTCTTCTTTGTTTCCATCTTTCTCATTCCAATCACCAGTAATTGTCAATGCATCCTGATTGCATGTTTGATCAATTTCAGACTGCAGAAGTTGGTAAAAATCTTCAATTTCCTCATCTTTGGCCTGAGCGATTGGTGTGTAAATTTGAATAATAGTCACATTAACTGGTTTTCCTTGTAGGAATGTGGGTATTATCCTATCACTGACAGCGTTGTACTTTAGAATAGATCTTGAAATGTTCTTTTTGATGATGAATGCAATGCCATTCCTATTCAAGTTATCATTCTTAGAATAGTAGACCATATGACTGTCCAATTCAAAATGGCCAATACCAGTCCATTTCACCTCACTAATTCCTAGAATATCAATGTTTATGCGTTCTATTTCATTTTTGATGATTTCCAATTTTCCTAGATTCATACCTCGATTATTAATGAATGTTTGCAGCTATTTCTTCCCCGTTTTGAGTCGTGTCACATCAGCAAATAAAAGTCCCAAAAGCTTGACTCCATCCACGTCAGTAAGGTCGACTCTACTATGAGGAGGCAGCTCTTCCCCAGTCGTCTTTTGAGTGCCTTCCAACCTGGGAGGCTCATCTTTTGGCATTATATCAGAAAATGATCCACTGCTATTCATAAGGTTTTCACTGGCTAGTTCTTTTTAGAAGTAGACTTCTGGGTCCTTCCTCCTAGTTTGTCTTACTCTGGAAGCTCAAGTGAAACCTGTCCACCATGGGTGGCCCTGCTAGTGTCTGAATACCAGTGGCATAGCTTCCAGCATCACAGCAACACACAAGCCATCAGAGTACAACAACTGACAGACACGTAGGGGTTTGTGTGCTAGAGGATGGGAAATTAATCTGAAAAAAATTGGGGATCCTTCCACCTCAGTGAAATTTTTATGGGGCTAGTGGCATAGTATGTAATGATATTCTTTCTAAAGGGAAGGGTAAATTGGTATATATGGCTCTTCCTAAAACTAAAAAGGAGGCACAATGCCTGATAGGCCTGTTTGGATTTTGGAGGCAACATATACTTAATTTGGGTGCACTACTTCAGCCTATTTATAAAGTGACTCAAAAAACTGCTAGTTTATAGTAGGGCATAGAATAAGAGAAGGCTCTGCAACAGGTTCAGTCTGCCATTCAAGCTGCTCTGCCACTTAAGCTATATGATCCAACTGATTTAATGGTGCTTGGAATATCAGTGGCAGAATGAGACACTGTTTGGAGTATTTGACTGACCCCTATTGGTTAATCTTACCCTTAAGATTTTGGAGCAAACCTCTGCTATCCTCTGCAGATAACTACTATCCTTTTAAAAAACAACTTTTGCCTTGTTACTGAGCCTTAGTAAAGACTGAACAATTAAACATGGGACACCAAATCATCATGAGGCTTGAGTTGTCCATCATGAACTGAGTGTTGTTTGACCCACAGAATAATAAATTTGGATGTGCACAGCAGTACTTCATCATTAGATGGAAATAGTTTATATGAGATTCAGCTCGAGCAGGACCTGAAGGTGCAAGTTACATGAGGAAGTGGCCCAAATAACCATAGTATCCACTCCTGTCACATTACATTTCACCTCCCAGTATGCACCTATGGTCTCATGGGGAGTTTCTTACAATCAGTTGACTAAGTAAGAGAAAATGTATGCCTGGTTTACAGATGGTTATTCATGATATGCAGGCTCCACTGGGAAGTGGACAGTGACAGCTATGCAGCCCCTTTCTGGGACCTCCCTGAATGTCAGTGGTGAAGGGAAATCTTTCCAGTGAGCAAAAGTTTGAGCAGTGCACTTGGTTGTTTATTTTGCTTAAAAGGAGAGATGGCGAGATTTGTTAATGTATACAGATTCATGGAATGTATCCAGTGATTTGGCTGGATGGTCAGACTTGGAAGGAACATAATTGCAAAATTAGAGACAAGGAGGTATGGGGGAGAGGTATGTGAATAGAGTTCTCTGAGTGTGCCAAATAAGTGAAGATATTTGTGTCTCATGCAAATGCTCACCAAAGGATGACCTTGACAGAGGAGGATTTTAGCAATCAAGTGGACAGTGTGACTTGTTCTGTGGAAGCCAGTCATTCTCTTTCTCCAGTCACTCCTGTCATTGTCCAATGTACTAATGAACAAAGTGGCTATGGTGACAGGGATGGAGGTTTTCCCTAGGCTCAGCAACATGGACTTCCACTCACCAAGGCTGACTTGGCTACAGCCACTGCTGACTTCCCAATCTGCTAGTAGCAGAGACCAGTATTGATTTTTCGATATGTCAGCATTGCTCGGGGTGATCAGCCAGGAACCTGCTGAAAGGTTGATTACAATAGACTGCTTCCATCATGCAAAGGGCAGTGTTTCATTCTGAATGGAATAAATACTTACTCTGGATACGGATTTGCCTTCCCTGCTTGCAGTGCTTCTGCCAAAACTACCATCTGTGGAATTACAGGATGCCTTATCCACCATCATGATATCCTACACAACATTGCCTCGAGACTCACTTCACAGCAAATGAAGTGTGGCAATGGGCCCATGCTCATGGAGTTCACTGGTCTCACTGTGTTCCCCATCATCCTGAAGCAGCTGGCTTAGTACAACGATGGAATGGCCTTTAAAAACACAGTTATGTTGCCAACTAGTTGGCAATACCTTGCAGGGTTGGAGCAATGTTCTCCAGGAGGCACTATATACTCTAAACCAATACCCAATATATGGTGCTATTTCTTCCATAGCCAGGATTCATGGGTCCAGGAATCAAGAAGTGGAAATGAGAATGGCACCACTCACTATTACTCCTAGTGACCCAATCGCAAGATTTTTACTTCCAGTCCCTGTGATGCTATACTCTGCCAGTCTAGTGGTCTTAGTTCCAGTG
Organism: Dugong dugon; assembly: GCA_030035585.1. Lineage (NCBI taxonomy): Eukaryota > Metazoa > Chordata > Mammalia > Sirenia > Dugongidae > Dugong > Dugong dugon. The sequence continues at coordinate 45,555,931 of CM057480.1, read as the reverse complement.
GGAGGAATGCTCCTACCAGGAGACATAACACTGATTCCATTGAACTGGAAGTTAAGAATGCCATCTGGCCACTTTGTACTCTTCATGTCTCTGGAGCAACTGGCAAGGAAGGGAGTTATCATATTGACTGGTGCAATTGATCCTGATTACCAAGGGGAAGTTCGATTGATATTACATAATGGAGGTAAAGAAGAGTATGTCTGGAATACAGGAAATCCCTTAGGATGTCTCTTAGTACTACCCTGTCCTGCGATTAAAGTTGAAGGAAAACCACAGCAACCCAATTCTGACATGACAACTAATGGCCCAGAACCTTCAGGATGAAGGTTTGGGTCACTCCACCAGTCAAAGGACCATGACCAGCTGAGGTGCTTGCTGAGGGCAAAGGGAATATGGAATGAGTGGTGGAAGAAGGTAATTCTAAATGCCGGTTATGACCACTTGACCAGTTGTGGAAAGCAGGACTGTAATTATTATGAGTATTTCTTCCTTATTTTGTTATATGTGTATGTGTGCGCGTGTGTGTACAGTTAGCGCAGGTGGTGCAGTGGTTAAAGCTCTCAGCTACTACCCTAAAGATCAGCAGTTCAAACCCACTAGCTTCCCCTCAGGAGAAAAATGTGGCAGTCTGCTTCCATGAAGATTTATAGCCCTGGAAACCGTATGGGGCAGGTCTATTCTGTCCTGTAGGGTTGCTACGATTCGGAATTCGACTCAACAGCAATGAGTTTTTTAATATATATGTATATATACACTTTACTGGTTTGGTCCTTTAGAGAACCCCACCTAAGACAGCTAGTATTCAGTTATTTGCAGATAACAAAATTGTCTTGCAAAGGCAATAATCCCTACAAAAGGAGATCTTTACAAGATAAAAACTTAAGAGTCTGTCAGAAAAAAAAAACAAAACTATCTTTTAAAGTGGAGGGGAAGAAAATCAGAAAATCTCATCTGTCTAATAAATCACGAAGCCATAAAATATCTGTTATTTATTTTGCAGTCAGAGGTTGAAAGCCCACAATTTTTCAAGGGAAAACATGTCATCCTTTCTTTTCAATTAACCTTATAAACCAGTCAATAAATTATTTTGAAAAATATTTCTGGAAGCTGTAAATACAGTAATTGTTTTAAAGGACATTTTTATTATGATAAACGAAGACCTGTGTTGAGTTTAAGGCTAAATCAAGTATCTAAGTCAAGTATCTGAATGCTGAGGTTCTTGAGAAAGTGCCTCAAACTCTGACTTAAAGCCCCATGCTTGTCCCCTGGAAGACACTGCACAGGAAATATCCAGAAATATTTCAAAGAACAAGGCCACTTTCTGAAGCAATGACCTGTTTCTCCTTCTGCTCCCCCCCCCCCAGGACTTTAAAAGATCAAATTATTATATATTGCTCATAGCCTTCCATACATTATGTATACCTGCCCTTTAATGTATTCCAAGGCAGAATTGTTGCAGAATGCTGTTATTCTAAAACTAACAATTTAGGAAAACTTACAGAATATGAATTTTTAGCTATTCTAATTGAGGATCTACTTATCATAATGCTCATACAAAGAAGGTTTTTGTAACAACATGTTGTAATGCCAAGGTTATTATTAGTTAGTTAAGACTATTTCAAAATTTCCTGGAGGAAGTAAAAATAAATGGAAGAGCTTGGTACATAAACAGGAAAGAAATAAGAGTCTAGAGAAATTTAAGAGATGTGTTTTATTTAAAATAATAACAACATGAAAAATAAAAATAATACCACCACTTTAGATATTGGATCAAAATCTTACTCTTCAGAAAAATTCTAAAACACTTGAAGAAAACTATGGAAATCTTTCACACAAAAAAATGTGCTTATTTCAACTCTCAATGGCCCTATGAAACTGACCCCTATTTGTAGAATATGTAAAATGCAATATTATAATTAAGATGCTCATCATTATAAAGGCGCCATCTGACATGAAATAATTTGAAAAACTACAATATATTCAAGAAAGGGAATGTATTCTATAATAAGTACATCAGTCTATATTAATAATTCACCATTGCACATCCACCTTCTATACAAGGCTTGTTGTTATCTGTCATCAAGTTGACTCCAACTTATGGCGACTTTACATACAACAGAACAAAATGTTGCCTGATTCTGGATAATGCTCTCAATGATCAGCATATTTGAGTCCATTTTTGCAGCTATTGTGCCAAACCATCTCAACAAGGGTTTCCCAATTCATCCTTGTACCTCTACTTCACCAAACATATGTCCTCCTCTAGCAATTGATTCCCTGCTAATGACATACTCAAAGCAAGCAAGTCTCACAAAGTTCTGCTGTGATCCAAAAGGTTTTCATTGGCTAATTTTTGAAAGTAAACTGTCAGACTTTTTTTTCTAGTTTGTCTTAATCTAAAGCTCTGCTGAAAACTTTCCATCATGGGTGATCCTGCTTTTGTTTGAAATACTGGTGGCATAACTTCCAGCATCATAGCAACATGCAAGCCATCACAGTAAAATAAACTGACAAACAGGTGGTAGAAACAAGGCTTTGTATTAGGGATTTAAGATACACTACATAATTTGAATTAAATTGCAGGAAGTTCTTTAAGGATCAAAACTAGAATTAACGCTGGTCTTTTGCTGAGACATTGTCTCATAGTAAAAAGAAAAGTAATTGTCATCTCAGGAGAGAGAAGTGACTTGAGAGATTTTGGAACTTAAAAAACAAATCTTCAAGTCAAAAATTCAGTAGAGACTGCAGATGAGGAGAAGGTAAAGGCCAGCCTGCTCCTCTGCCCAAAACTAATTTGAATCCAACCTAGGTACTCATTACTCTTTTTTTTTTTTTTCTGGTATATTATATGAGTTTTTGAATGCTAGAATAGTTTTCCCCTTAAAAATAATATCAGTTGCCCAATATACCTCAGGTTTAATGGGAAGGTATTAAAAATTACAAGTATTTCAAAACCAACAACTGTTTGTATTGACCCAAGGCCTTACCTTCCCCCTCAAAAAAAAAAAAAAAAAAAAAAGTAAAAGAAAAGAAAGACAAGAGAGATGGTTTTCCTGCATCTGCTGAGTCATGCATCATCATGAGATGGAGAGGTTGAGTGCCTACAGTGGCCAGGTTACTGTCTTGGTTGGGGGTAAGATGTAGGAAGAGTTCATGCTGGCATATTAGTCACTTAAAATGTAAAAGCATACTCAGAATGCTTATAAAAATTCATCTCTCACTGCAGCTAAAAATAGTCCTAGTGAAAGCAAACAGTTCAGAAAGGGTTCACAAGGATTCTCTTCCAAATGAAACAAGGACAACCCTTAAAATATGTAGGATCACTTCCATTATTAGTGATGGAGCACATAATGTATAAAGAAGGCATGAAGGTGATTAGGCTAAAAACATGGCAATTAAAATTCAGCCCAAGTGTCTGTGAAAACAGATGATGTGGCTGTCATTTCCTGGAATTTCTTAGGCACTGTTCTGACATGAAGTGCTATACCATTCAGTCATCCTTTTAACCATTTTAATAAAGATTTACAGAAGAAAACATTATGCAAGGAATACACCATAAAAAAAAAAAAAGAAAAACACTGCCGTCGAGTTGATTCTGACTCATAGCGACACTATAGGACAGAGTAGAAATGCCTCATAGGGTTTTCAAGACCAATCTTTATGGAAGCAGACTGCCACATCTTTCTCCAGCCAAGTAGCTGGTGGGTTCAAACCACTGACCCTTTAGTTAGCAGCCTAGCACTTAACCACTGCACAACCAAGGCTCCTGCACGCACCATACCAAAACTAAATCGGTTGCCATCAAGTCGATTCCTACTCATAGCAACTCTATAGGTCAGAGTGGAACTGCCCCGTAGGGTTTTCAAGGAATAGCTGATGGATTTGAACTGCCAACCTTTTGATTAGCTGCCGACCTCTTAACCACTACACCACCAGGGCCCCATAAGATATAGTAATTCAAATATAAAATCAATAGCATGAATCCTGCCCTCAGGGAGCTTACAACTTAGTGGGGGTTAAGGGTGTGATTAACTCCACATATAAATGACTATAATGCAATGAAGTCCATTGTAAGTGTCATAGCAGGAGCACAGATAAAGTGATGTATGGTTTTATTTGCAAGAAGCGTTGCTTATTATTGCAAGACAGTGATACCTTCAATAGAAGGCAGATTTTGAGCTGAACTTTGAAGGTTGTGTCCCTGAAGCCAGTGAGTCAAGGCACACCACTTCAACAGCCACAAAGGCCTAAAAGCTGTTGGTACAAGAATCTGCAAGAATGAGAATGGGTATGTAGTTGAAGACAATTGGCATATATTTTAGGATTGATATGTGCATGTCCATTGACCCAGCAATTTTATTTTATCTGTTACTAGCCTGAACAGCACTGACCTGCATGACAAGGTGGCAGGTGCAAGGATAAAGTAGATTTTTAAGAAATGATGAATGAAAAAAATGTACACCACTCACATAAAGTATGATATCATTTGTGCAAAAAAAATGCATATGCACAACCACATTTCTTATAGGTGAATATATATGTATACACACACGAGTGTTTTCTGAAAGGAAACAAATCAAATTAATAGCAATGGTTTCCTCTGAGGATTGTAACAAGATGGAGGTAGTAACATGTTATTATTTTTACAAGGAAAATGGATTTGTGCGTTTCTTGTCTAATCAAAAACTAATTAAAGAGTAATGGATATTAAAGAGTGCATTAGGAAAAAAAAAAGAGTGCAATTAGATAAATAATTCACTTCCTCAAAATGACCAAAACCAGAGACACTCTCACATTTTTTTTCAGCCCCCTGGAATGACTTTAGTTTTCTAGGTTCTTTACTGATTAGCCAGTGAACTGTGAATAAATACGGTTGCCTTCTATTATTTTGTTTTTCTTAGTAAAGTAGGGCTAAAACTGCCTTCTTCCTTAGTTACAACAAAGGTTCCTTACAAGATGTGGATACAAAGTACATCATAAACTTCAAAAGATGAGTGCATTGAAACTAAAAGAATGATGATTGTCGATTTTCTTACCTTAGGAACTTACCCACCTTGAAATGTGACTACATTTTTTTATGTGTCACTTTACAATGTATTAGAAGAATTCTCATCAATAGTAAAAGCTGTTGGCAAAGAAGAGGTGAACGGAATGCAGCTACCTATACTGGATTCTGGTCAAGATACCAGGATCATTTCTCTGTCAAAAAAATGCTAAGAATGCTTTCCGGTGTATGAGGTCAGGACCTCCATTTTGCATCTCATTGGAAATCATGCCCTCTATCAGCACAGCAGGTCTTAGCAATGTGCTCAGAGACTGACTGAGGAGTCTGAGCAGCATGGAAGACGCTACTTATTTCATTCTGACTTCCTTCCACTCCCTTGGCAATTCCCTTTCCCCTGTGAAGCGCAGAACTTTAAAAACCTGTGTTCATGGAAATGGCAACCTGGTGCTGCTGAGGTCAGAGAGACTAAGTACAATTGTGAGAAAAGCAGGCAAAAAACATGGGGACAGAGACATGGAGAGGATGTGTCTGCTGAGGTGGAGGGCTGGTTTCCAATGGTAGCCTCCTGTTGCTCCTTTAAGTTTTTAGTAACATTTAGAGGACTTCAGCAATCTATCTGAGATGAGGAAAAAATTAACACAGTTTTGAATTTTATTTCAACTTCTAGAATATTTATGGTGTCCTCAAATATCCTTCTAAATAATGTAACTTGCCTTTATTAAACCCATTTGCTTCGTTTCAACCTTTGGTCTCTGAACATCATTTTGTCTTTTGAATTATTAAATTAAACAGAAAACTAAAAAAAAAAACACAAAACCTGCTACTTTAGATGTTGGTTTGGCTATAGCACATTCTCTAGAACTGAGACACTGACCACCAGTCAAAAGGAGTCCTAGAAAGCCATAGTTGTGGAAAATTGAAACCTTGCTTTTCTGATTTCCTCAGAGATGTACATCAAGATGTTAATACTCACACTACTCTGTGTGGTGCTCAGTGGGCTGGTATTGTCTGTTTCCTCCTAAGAGGAATAATGAGGCCCTAGGAGGAATACCTATTTGGCACTTCAATCTGGCACTGCTTCTTTATATGGTGTCATAAGAAAAAGCTGAATGCCAGAACAGGGAGGCATTTTGTGGCATAAATGCCAAAGGAATATTTAGACCCTAGCATTTGCTGATCCATATGTTTTCACTTTGGCTATTATTTTCATTTTTCAGAAAGGTAGGAAATTCGCTGTGTAAAAAAGATCCTGAAATTACACCTATCTTGTTCAAGAAACGTTTGTGAAAATAACACAAACACACAGAAAACTTCTAGACCTAAAATATTTTATTATATGTGAGCTTGCATTTGTACTTCCAGAAGGTTAGTGCTTAGAGGGTGTCATAATATGTGTGTCTTGTTTCTCTGGGTATGAGTATAACAGTGGGGGTTGGAAATAAAGGGAGTAATTGCTCTATAATAAGACAGAGAGTTATAATGAAAGTGCTTTGATGAGGAAAGGAAGGCCATGAAGAAAAGGAGAGAGAAACAAGCCCAAAGACAAAGGAGGAAATAATGAAGCTGAAGGAGCCCTCATGACACAAAGGTTTAGCACTCCACTGCTAACCAAAACTTTGGCAGTTCAAACCCACTGAGCCCCTCCATGAGACAAAGACCTGAGGATCTGCTCTGGTAAAGATTACAGCACTCAAAACCTATGGGGCAGTTCTACTTTGTCTCCTGGAGTCGCTGTGAGTTGGAATGGCACAGAACAATAACAACAAAGCTGAAACCACTGTGACATTGAAGGAAATTATGCTTCTTCTCAGGCTTTGCATGTTTGCTTATACATATGTGTAAGTAATTGGACTTTTCAATTTTTATTTAGGTTAAGTTAACATCCTCTATTCTTTAATGAAGAATTGTAATCTAGGGAATGACAAGTATCTGTATTCCCTACACAAAAATATTCCAAACAAGGCATGGGCTAAACTAAAGCAATAGGAATTTTAGTCAGACCTTTGACCATTACAGATGTCATGGAAGTATGGAAACTCTGTTTTTGGAAACACCAATAAAAAGGTTATTAGAAACTATCTTGAGTGTTTTGCTTCTCACTAGGCTATTGCGAATGCCAAATGGTTTCTTGAGGTTTCTCTAATGTCCAAATCTCTGTAATTTTCAAACTAATACGTATAATCAAGACTATTCCCCACAGTATCCACTATTGGATTATAGAAGAATATGAGGGTCGTGTGTTTTATTCTTGCCACCTTCTACTCCCAAAGTGAATCCAGTCCATTTTGTAAATAAGTAGCACAGCTTATTAGGGAAAATAATAAAATGATCATCTCTTATTAATTCATATAAGCTACAAAAATGTTTGCCATTCTATCTTCTGTCAAGTTATGACATGCTCACCACTTTAATTGTAAACATGGCTGGTTACAAACCTCTGAAGGACATCATAAATCTCTGTCTACACTGGGAAATAGTAAGCTACTTCTGGTTTTGTATGTGTACTAAAATGTTAATACACAATTCTAATTAGAATAAAAATCCTTGTTTTATGAGACAAATAAGTATGTGTATGGGTTTGCAAATATCAATACACATAAAAGTTCAATTTGATGAAAAAAATTTGAATATCCTTGCTGTTGTACCTGCATTATAAAATAGGTAGTGAAAATATTGCTGTGTCAAACTAGACTGGACATGATCATATTCTCTCTTACTGTGTCTGTGTGTTTCCCCTAAAGCCACTGGAAAACAATGTACTTTTTTTTTAAACAACAATCTGGGATAGTTTAGTGGTGATTATGTCAAGGTGAATGAAAGAAAAATCAAAAGGCTGTGTGAAAGGCAAACAAATACTGTCTTCCTAGTTTTTTGTTCTGTACTTTTGAATTTCCATGCTATGAATGCTCCTTTCCTGAATTAATGTATGCTTCGATAAGCATCTACTGCTACGCTGCTCATTGTTATCAACCATCAAAATATGTTATTTTCAGAATAAATTTTTTTGTATTCAACCTAACTACTGAGCTCATTAGACACACATAACACTTGAAATAATGTATTTAAAATATAATCAAATACCTTCTGCTTCTGGCCATGAGAGATATCTGGACTCAGACTTATTCTTCCACAATAAACAACTATAAACTGGAAATATATATATATATAAGAAGCAACTCTTTTCACACATTGGAAAACAGGTAGTATAGGATTGCAATTCCTGACAAAAGGTGATCCCCATGCCTCCACTAGCTCTCTGCCTTGAGTCATTTTCCAGAAAAAATATAAGGAAGTGGAGTCTAAGCAAAGAATGTCAATATCATGAGCTGAGGAGGCAGAAGTTAAAGCTCAGGGTGACAGAAGTGGCTGGAATTTGTAGTACAGAATATTGGAAAGAAGATTGCTGCACAGAAAAGGAAGCTTATATATTTGCAGATGGATCTAGTTCAGTCTTTGAGCAAATCCTAAGCTGTGCATATACAAGATGAGATTCTTCTAGCAAAAAAGTTACTGGTGAGACTTCCGGCAAAATGGCGCTCTAGGCAGAAGCACCACGCCGTCCCTCCACAGCAAAGATCCGAAAAACTAAGCCGAACAGAGAATATGACAATCCTGAAATCCTAAAACATCAAATGAAGAGATAAAGAACTCAGCCAAGCACCAAATGGAGTGAGAAAACTGACAGAGAACGGAGAGTGAGGAGAGATTCATGCAGAGGTCCCCTACCAGCTAACACAGCACGGATCCGCCATCTTGGACTCCTATCGGAGATCAGCAAACAGGGGGTACGAGAAAGCAGCCTCACGGAGCGTCCAGTGGGAGACAAAACAACCGGTAATTGGTGATATACGCTTTCCCACCCCCCACCCTTCTTCACCCTGACTCGGCCTCCTCTGCTTCCCGTGCCCACAGTCTCTTCACCGGGAAACAGCAGCTGCTTGGATTCCACACACCCAAATGGGTGGCTGTCTGAGTGCCATTTGTTGGATGCTGGTGTTGCTTTTTTTCTGCTTCTTTTTATTTCTTCCTTGCCTCTCCCCACCTTCCCCTCCATTAGTTCAAGTACCTAGCTCCGTGCGCCATCTTTGCTTCTTCATGAGGGGCTGCAGAGTGACAGTAATTTGTGATATATGCTTTCCCACTCTCTACCCTTCTTCCCCCACACTCAGCCCCCTCTGCTTCCCACGGACACAGTCTCTTGTCCAGAAACACCAGCCCACACTAGCTGGCTCTCTGAGTGCCATTTGTTGGATACTAGTGTTGCTTTTTTTTTCTGCTTCTTTTGACTTCTTACTTGCCTCTTGCCACCTCTCCCTCCCTTCACTCAAGTACCTGGCTCTGTGCCCCATCTTTGCTTCTTCCTAAGGGGCTGCGGAGCTCCATTCAAGTGTGAAGCTGCTTCCCGGTTTGGGCTGTCACGCTGGTGGGATTCCGTGGCTTTTCTTTGTTTGTTTGTTTGTTTTCTTTTCCTTTTCTTGAATTGGGAGCCCTTTCTGGCCAGGATGAGCTGTGTGGCAGGAAGATGCCCCTTCGGCTTCCACAGACGTGTAGAGGGATCCCTGAGGGCATTTCTTTTTACTTTTTTTTTTGTTTGTTTGTTTTAATTTGTTTTGTTTTCATTTTCCTCTTTTTCCCTTTTTGTCTTTCTTCATTGCTCAGTTTCTCGTCTCTCTGTATCTTCCTTCTCTTTCTGTTCTCTGAGTACCTGCCTTTGCATACCTCTACACCTTCTAGCCAGGTTGTACTGCAACTCCTGAGAGCAACTTCCCCAGACCTCATAGCTGCACCAGTGGGATCCCTGGGGACTTTACAGTTCTTTAAACTTTCTGATTCTTATTTATTCATTCTTTTCTTTTCTTCTGCCTCCCCTTTCTGTTTTTCTCCATTTCATAGACTCTCATCTCTCCACTCCGATGGCAAGCTCACCTGGCATTATTTTTGTTTGTTTGTATGTTTTTGGCTCCTATTCCTCTCTCCTCTCTCCCATATCCAACTTAGCTCCACACATAACAACCTCCCCACTGCATCCAGCCTACCTGCACTGTGTGCTTGACATCACACCACCAAGCAGGACAGGCATGGCCTACTGGAACCTGCCCTGCACTGATTACTGACCAGCTCTAGTGGCTGTAGTAAGTGCCACAAACAACCACTCCCAGTAACTCCTCTTCACCTAGACCTGCCCTGCTGTACCATAGCTGAGTGACTGACTCTGCCAGTTGAAGAAGGAGGGGAAAAGTATTGTGCCCAAAGACGAGCAAACAACAAAGAACACATAGTCTGCCTGCTCAGACATAGTCACATTTTTTTTTAAAGGGACAAAACAAACAAATCTACAATCAATAAACGAGAAAAATAACTACTGAATGCCCCAAAGACGGCAGACAATAACAAAACATTTACAAAAATAGGACAGGATGGTTCCTGTAGATGTCCAAAATAAAACATCAAATGACTCTCCTCTGGAAGAAAATGCACTAGAACTACCTGATAGGGAATTCAAATCTCTAATACTCATAATTCTCCAAGAACTGAGGCAAAAAGCTGACAAACATGAAGAAAAAATAGACAAATTCGTGGAAAATACGGACAAAAAATTGGAAGAATTAAGGAAAATAATGCAGGAACAAAGTGCCAAAATAAATTCAGAGCTAGAAATGATAGGAAGACAAGAATTGGAAATCCAAAAGATAAACCGCAAGATTTCAGAAATGGACAGTGTCATACAATGGCTGAGAATCAGATTTGAAACAGTGGAAAACAGGATCAGTGGAATTGAGACAAACACTTGGATACAACTCTGTTTCAGGAAAACTCAGAAAAAAGAACAAAGAAAAATAAGGAGACACTGAGAGTTATGTGGGACACAATCAAAACCAAAAATCTTCGAGTGATTGGAATTCCAGAACAGGGGGAGAAAACAGAACACACAGAGAGGATCATTGAGGAACTGCTGACAGAAAACTTCCCCAATATCATGAAAGATGAAAAGCTGGCAATCCAAGAAGCTCAACAAACCCTATATAGAAGAGACCCCAAAAGAAAATCACCAAGGCATATCATATTCACACTCACCAAAACCAAAGACAAACAAGGAATCCTGAGAGCAGCTCGTGAAAAACAAGAAGTCAGTTACAGAGAAGAAACAAAAAGACTAAGCTGAGATTATTCCACAGAAACCATGCAGGCAAGAAGGCAATGGGATGACATATATAAAACCTTGAAAGAAAAAGAAATTGCCAGCCAAGAATAACATATCCTGCAAAACTCTCGTTCAAATTTGATGGTGAAATTAGGTCATTTCCTGATAAACAGAAATTAAGGGACTATGTAAAAGTCAAACCAAACTTACAAAAATTATTAAAGGGAGTTCTTCGATTTGAGGACAAAAAGCTTCAGCTCACAGGCAGAACCTAGGATGCAGGATTGTACCAGCCAGATACCAATCTAGGAAATGAACTCTTGCCGACTATCCAAAACCAAAAGAAATACAACAGGGAATCAGAGCAGTTAATCTGTGAATGACAACAACATCAAAACAATAAAAGAGGGAATAAACGGCATAGGTATAAAAACTTCTAGTGAGAAGGAAGGCAAGGCGATACCAAGTAATGGTAGAGTGCTTCAAACTTATAAACATAAGGATAAAATTATGGTAACCACAAAGAAAGGTAACAAACATACTTATAAAAAAGAGGAAAAACATAAAGTCTCAGTAAAAACAAAAACCTACAAAAAAAAAAGAAATGAAAAAAAAATCCACAAACAAAAGTAACTCAGAACAAGAGAGTAAGAAGAACAAAGAAAACGTCAGCACCACCAAAAAAAGCACTACAAAATGACAACAACAAACCCACATCTATCAATAATTACACTGAATGTAAATGGACTCAATGCACCCATTAAGAGACGGAGAGTGACAGAATGGATAAGAAAACAGGATCCATCAATATGCTGTCTATAGGAGACACACCTTAGAAACAAAGATGTGAATTTATTAAAAGTCAAGGGTTAGGAAGAAATATATCAAGCTAACAACTACCAAAAAAGAGCAGGAGTGTCAACTCTAATCTCAGATAAAATAGACTTTAAAATGAAATCTACCATAAAAGATAAAGAAGGACACTATATAATGATTAAGGGGATGATCCATCATGAAGACATAACCATAATAAACATCTATGCACCCAATGACAGGGCTCCAAAATACATAAAACAAATTCTAACAACACTGAAAAGAGAAATTGACAGTTCCACAATAATAGTAGGAGACTTCAACACACCACTCTCAGTAAAGGACAGAAAAACTAAGAAGAAACTCAGCAAAGATACAGAAGACCTAATGGGCACAGTCAGCCAAATGGACCTCATAGACATATATAGAACACTCCATCCAACCGCTTCAAAGTTCACATTCTTTTCCAATGTACATGGAACGTTCTCCAGAATAGAACACATCTCAGGCCATAGAGCAATCCTCAGCAAGATCCAAAACGTTGAGATAATTCAAAGTATCTTCTCTGACTACAATGCCATCAAGGTAGAAATTAACAATAGAAAGATGAAGGAAAAAAGTCAACTGCATGGAAACTGAATAATACCCTGCTTACACATCACTGGGTAATAGAAGAAATCAGAGATGGTATCAAAAAATTCCTAGAATCAAATGAGAATGAAAACACATTATAACAAAACCTTTGGGAAAGAACAAAGGCAGTCCTCAGAGGACAATTTATAGCAATAGATGCACATATCAAAAAAGAAGAAAGGGACAAAATCAAAACATTAACTACAGAACTCAAACAAATCAAAAGAGAACAGCAAAAAAGGCCACAACCACCGGAAGAAAGGAAATAGTAAAGCTCAGAGCAGAAATAAATGAAATAGAGAACAGAAAAACAATAGAAAGAATCAACAAAACCAAAAGTTGGTTCTTTGAAAGAAGCAACAAAATCGACAAACCACTGGCCAGACTGACAAAAGAAAAACAGCAGAGGACACAAATAACCCAAATAAGAAATGAAACGGGGGACATTACAAGATACCCAACTGAAATAAAAAGGATTATAAGAGAATATTATGAAAAACTACACTCTAACAAATTTGAAAACCTAGAGGAAATGGATAAATTTCTAGCAACACACAGCTTACCCAAACTAAACAAAGTGATATTGAAAATCTGAACAGACCCATAACAAAAGAAGGCATTGAAAAGGTAATAAAAAAACTCCAACCAAAAAAAGCTCTGGCCCAGAAGCTTTCACTGGATATTTCTACAAAACATTTACAGAAGAGCTTGTAATAGTACTACTCAAGCTATTTCAGAGCATAGAAGAAGAAGCAACACTTCCAAATTCATTCTATGAAGCCAGATAACACTGATACCAAAACCAGGAAAAGACGTCAGAAAAAAAGAAAATTACAGACCAATATCTCTCATGAATATAGATGCAAAAATTCTGAACAAAATTCTAGCCAATAGAATTCAGCATCAAATCAAAAAAATAATACACCACGACCAAGTAGGATTCATACCAGGTATGCAAGGATTGTTCAACATTAGAAAATCGATCAAAGTAATCCACCACATAAATAAAAGGAAAGAAAAGAATCACATGATCATCTCAATTGATGCAGAAAAGGCATCTGACAAAGTCCAACACCCATTCCTGATAAAAACTCTCAATAAAACAGGTATAGAAGGTAAATTTCTCAACATAATAAAGGGCATCTATGCAAAACCAATGGCCAGGCCAAAGTCATTCTTAATGGAGAGAGGCTGAAAACATTCCCCTTGAAAACAGGAACAAGATAAGGATGTCCTTTATCACCACTCCTATTTAACATTGTGCTGGAAGTTCTAGCTAAAGCAGTAAAGCAAGAAAAAGAAATAAAGGGCAACCAAATTGGTAATGAATAAGTTAAACTGTCCTTGTTCGTAGATGATATGATACTATACACAGAAAACCTTAAAGACTCCATGAGAAATCTACTGGAACTAATAGAAAGATTCAGCAGAGTAGCAGGATACAAGATAAACATTCAAAAATCAGTTGGATTCCTATACAGCAATAAGGAGAACGGTGAAAAGGAAATCAGGAAAACAATATCATTTTCAGTAGCCCCTAAAAAGATAAAATTCTTAGGAATAAATCTGACCAGGGATGTAAAAGACCTATACAAACAAAACTACAAAACACTACTGCATGAAACCCAAAGGGATCTACATAAAATGGAAAAACATACCATGCTCATGGATAGGCAGGCTCAACATTGTGAAAATGATAATTCTACCCAAAGCAATTTAGAAATACAATGCAATCCCGATCCAAATACCAAAAACATTCTTCAAAGAGATGGAAAAACTAATCATTAACTTTATATGGAAAGGGAAGAAGCCCCGAATAAATAAAGCACTACTGAAGAAGAAGAATAAAGTTGGAAGACTCACACTACCTGACTTCAGAACCTACTATATAGCTGGAGTAGTCAAAACAGCCTGGTACTGGTACAATGATAGATACATTGACAAATGGAACAGAATTTAGAACCCAGTTGTAAATACATCCACCTACGGTCACCTGATCTTTGACAAGGGCCCAAATTTCATCAAATGGGGAAAAGACAGTCTTTTTAACAAATGGTGCTGGCAAAACTGGATATCCATTTGCAAAAAAATGAAACACGACCCATACATCACACCGTATACAAAAACTACTTCAAAATGGATCAAAGACCTGAATATAAAGCCTAAAACTACAAAGTTCATGGAAGAAAAAGTAGGACCAACACTTCAGGCCTTAATACATGGCATTAACAGGATACAAACCATAACCATCAATGCACAAAACACAACAGATAAGCTATATAACTGGGATCTTCTAAAAATCAAACACCTATGCTCTTCAAAAGACTTCACCAAAAGAGTAAAACGAGAACCTACAGACTGGGAAAAAATTTTTGGACAGTACAAGTCAGACAAAGGTCTAATCTCCACAATCTACAAGAAAATCCAACACCTCTACAACAAAAAGACAAAGAATCCTATTAAAAAATGGGCAACCTAAATGAACAGACACTTCACCAAAGAAGACATTCAAATGCCCAACAGACACATGAGAAAATGCTCGCAATCTCTAGCCATTAGAGAAATGCAAATTAAAACCACAATGAGATACGATCTCACCCCCGCATTACTGGCATGAATCAAAAACACTGGAAATAACAAATGTTGGAGGGGCTGCGAGGCGAGTGGAACTCTTATGCACTGCTGGCGGGAATGCAAAATGATACAACCATTTTGGAAAATGATATGGCGCCTCCTCAGAAAGCTAGAAATAGACATACCATTCAATCTAGCAATTCCACTCCTAGGAATATATCCTAGAGCAATAAGACTTGTCACTTGAGTAGACATATGCACACCTATGTTCATGGCAGCCTTGTTCACAATAGCAAAATGATGGAAACAACCTAGATGCCCATCAACAGATGAATGGATAAACAAACTATGGACATACACACAATGGAGTACTATGCAATGAGAAAGAACAACAATGAATCTGTGAAGCATCTCATAACATGGATGAACTGGAGGACATTATGCTGAGTGAAATAAGTCAATCACAAAAGGACAAATATTGTATAAGACCTATATTGTAAAAACCCATGAAAAAGTTCACACACAAAACGTAACAATCTTTGGTGGTTACCAGGGATGGGAGGGTTGGTGGGGAAAATACTAAATAGGTAATAGATAAGTGGTATCTTGGGTGAAGGGTGAGACAGTACACAGTATAGGAGAAACTAGCATAACTTGTCCAAGGAAAGGTCATGGAAGCCACACAGACACATCCAAACTCCCTGAGGGAGTGAATTGCTGGGCAGAGGCCTCTGGGGACCATGGTCTCAGGGAACATTTAGCTCAATTGGCATGACATAGCTTATAAAGACAATGCTCTACATTCTACATTGGTGAGTAGTGTCCGGGGTCTGAAAAGCCTGTGAGCGTCCATCTAAGATATTCCACTAGTCTCATCCCTTCGGGAGCAAGGGAGAATGAAGAGAACGGGATACAAGGAAAAGATTAGTCTGAAGGACTAATTGTCCACAGCTACCAAGGCCTCCACCAGACTGAGTCCAGTACAGCTAGATGGTGCCCGGCTACCACCACTGACTGCTCTGACCAGGATCACAGAAGAGAGTTCTGGACAGAGCTAGAGAAGGATGTAGAGCATAATTCTAACTCACACAAAAAAGAGCAGATTTACTAGCCTAAAGGAGACTGGAGAAACCCCGAGAGTATGGCCCCCAGACACCCTTTTAGCTCAGTGGTGAAGCTACCTCTGAGGTTCACTCTTCAGCCTGGGAGTGGACAGCCGTGTAAAACCAAACGAGACTAACGAGGTACAGGAGTCCAGTGACAAGGGCCAGAAAGCAGAAGGGGACAAGGAAGCTGGTGATAGGGAACCCAAGGTTGAGTAAGGATATTGTTGATGTGTTGTGAGATTGTTAAGCATTGTCATAGGGCAACATTTGTAGTATCTGTTAAATGAGAAACTATTTTGTTCTGTAAGCCTTCATCTTAAGTGGGAATAACAGCACAGTTGGAAGAGCGTAGTAAATGTCACTGAACTGTGGATGTAGAAATTTTTGAAATGGTGTATCTTTGGCTATGTGTATTTTCACCAAACAAAAAAAAAGGTTGAGAAGTTAGAGTGTTGATACGTTGTGGTGTTGTTAACCAATGTTATAAAACAACATGTGTACTTCTGTTTCATGAGAAACTATTTGTTCTGTAAGCCTTCACTTGAAGTACAATATAAATAAATAAATAAATAAATAAAATAAAACAAAACAAAAAAACCCAACCAAACAAAAAGTTACTGGTAAACTGAGCACTGAATAGAGATCCCAGAGGCCAGGGAGTATAGTCGACAAAGGAACTCCAATTAACAGAATAAAGAGATCTTGCTGAACATCCAGGCATTCAATTAAGATTTCTAAATGCCATAGTTTAGGAGGATAACCACATGAGCCATTTAGTAAGGCCTAGCCTAGACTTACCCTAACAAAGGTTAAAATCAATCCTGGTAAGTATTACGTTAGTTTGCTAGTAAATCACCTGCCTCCTAGAACAAAACTCAATAGTCTCCAACGGAAGACAACAAAATACAGACACTCAAAAATGTACCACATGAAATAGTTTAAAACATTTTAAAAGTGATAGACATATAAATAAGCAGGAATTATTGTCCATAATTAAGAGAAACAAAAACAAGCAATAAAAATAGAATCCCAAATGAAACCTTTGAACTCGAATATAAAGGATATAACATCAATGTCTAATAGGTTTTAGAAAAGATAAATATATTTATTAAATAAAAGAGGAATCTCAGTAAAGTAATGGAAACAATAAAGCAAAAATATATATACAAATTCTTAAAGGATAAAATATTTAAAACAAGAAATTCACTGGATGAAATAATAGCAGTATAAACACTGCAGAAAAAAAGATCAGTGAGATTGAAGATATGACAATAGTAACTATCCAAAGTTCAGAGAGAGAAAGAAAGCTAACAAAAATAAATAAAGATGCAATGACTGTGGGGAAATGCCAAGAAGTATAATATTTGTGTAACTATCATCTCAGAAGTAGAGGAAATAAATATGGAAGTAGAAAAACACATGTTAGAAGAAATGATTTTGAAAAACTGCCTACTAGTGACCAAAAATCCCAAGAAGTACAAACAAAAAGAAAACCACAACCAGGCATATCATAATCAAACTGTTAAAACACAAAGATAAAGAGAAAATCTAAAAACTAGCTGGTAGGTGGGGGAATTACATACCGGAGAACAGTGACAAGAAATACCACTAACTTCCCTTCAGAAACAATGCAAGCCCAGAATTCAATGGATTGATATCATTTCAGTTTTAGAAAAAAATATAGTTCTAGAATTCCATATCAAGCAAAAATACCATTAAAAAAGGAAGGCAATATAAAGATCTTTAGAGAAAAATCAAAGATTAATAAACCTTTTTATGAATAGATGTACAATACAAGAAAGTTTATAGAAAATTCTTCATGTCCAAGGAAAATGATGCCAGGTGGAAACTTGGATACACGCACACACACACACACACACACACACAATCAAGAGTATCAGATATAATAAATATGTGTGGATATAAAATAGATAGTTTCTCTTATTTCTTAATTAAAAAATTGTTTAAAGCAAAAAATAATAATATTGTGGGGTTTAAAACATGTAAAAGTAAAATGTATGACTCATATAGCAGAAACGTGGAAGGGAATTAAGTGGAAGTATGCAGTTATAAAGTTCTTACATTATGTAATAATATTATTATATTAATTTATATTATATTGTGTTGAGTTATGAATGCATTTTAAAATTCCAAGACTAGTCATTTAAAAACAAAAAAAGGTAAAGTCATACGTGGAGAAAAAAACAAAATATTAAAATATAATATCAGTAGGAAGGTAGGAAAGGTAGGAAAAGATAATAAAGATATGGTACAAACAGACAAATAGGAGACTAATAAGATGATACTCTGAAAACCAACTAGATCAATTAATTAAATTAAATATAGTTGGTGCTCCACTTTCATTTAAGGAGCCCTGAAGGTACAGTAGTTAAAAGTTCTACTGCTAACCCAGAGGTTGGTGGTTCAAACCCACTCAGCTACTCTGTGGGAGAAAGACCTGGAAATCTGTTTCTGTAAAGATTACAGCCAAGAAAACCCTATGTGGCTGTTCTACTCTGTAACACATGGGATTGCTATGAGCCTGAATCAACTTGATGAGACCCAACAACAACAACAACCACTTTTACTTAAAATTTAGAAAGCTGCAAGAGAATATCATTCCCATCTGTCTTAGACTGGGTTCTCCAGAGAAGCACAACCAGTAAAGCCTATAAATTTATATATGCATACAGAGAGATTTATGTCGAGGAAACATCTCACTCAATTGTAGAGGCTAGAATATCCCAAGTCCGTGGATCAGGATAGAGGTTTCTCCTGATTCATGTAGCTACAGGGGCTGGAAAACCCAAGATCAGCAGGTCAGAGAGCAGGCTGTGAAGACTGACAAATCCCAGATTGGCAGGTAAGCTGCTAGCTCAGTTCCCAAGAACTGGAAGTCAGATGAACCAGAGGCAGCTGCAGAATCTAGAACAAGCCAAAAACCTTGACAAGGTGAGCAGGAAGGAAGTAGGCAGTAGAGGGCAGATAGATGAAGGCTGAGGGGGCCGTGAGCCACCACAGGCCCCACCCCCACCAATACGGTTCAGCAGATTCCATCATGGTGATCACATTATACAACTGCCAAAACACTGAGAATCATGGCCCAGCCAAGATGACACAGAATCTTAACTATCACACCATCTTAACCATGAAAAAAAGCTGAGGAAAAAATTATAACTTCCTTTGAGACAATCAAAGAGCTGTGACTGCAAGGCAATCTGCTAAACTGAATTCCCAGCCACAAGGAGAGTTCTCATTATGTCAGCACTTCTATTCCAGACTACCAAGGGCTTACAAGAAAGGCTGAGGTAAAGGTGATGTTGTTAGTTGTCATCAAGTGGATTCCAACTCATGGCAACCACATATGTGCAGAATAGAACTACTCCATAGGGTTTTCAAGGCTGTGGCTTTTCAAAAACAGATCTCCAGGCATTACTTCTGAGGTGCCTGTAGGTGAATTTGAACATCAAACTTTTAGTTACTTGTCTTCCACTTAACCTTTTGTGCCACCCAGGGACTACAAGGGGAAAGTAGATGACCTGAAAGAGCCTCTCCCAGTGGTGCACAGGCACAAAACTCCACCCATTTCCCAGGGCCTTCTCCCTTAGGAATGGAGCTCTGGTGGCACAGTGGTTAAGTGTTGGCCTGCTAACCAAAAGACTGGCAGTTTGAACCCACCAGCCACTCTGCGGGAAAAAGATGTGGCAGTCTGCTTCTGTAAAGATTACAGCTTTGGAAACCCCGTAAGGCGGTTCTACTCTGACCTATAGGGTCTCTATAAGTCAAAATTGACTCAATAGCAATGGATTTGATTTGCTTTCTCTCTTAGGAATCAAAAATTAGGCCACTGTGGAAGAGAAAGAATAACTTCTCACCCTTGTTCCAAGCAAAGAGGTACTGCCTCTAGGGAAGGGGTAAAAGCAAAAGTTGTCTGCTGCTGAAAAAAGGAAAGAAGATCCTCCTTGTCTTTGCTCCCATGTAAATGTCCACTGACACTGAGAAAGGGATGGAATGAAAGGCTGCCTACTACTGAGAGAGGAAACCTCCTTGAGCCCAGGATATTGCCTGTTACAAAGCAGAGGGTTTGGCCATTAAAGGAGAGACAGGAAACTCACTCCCTCCATACACTGGTACTAGTGTCATTTGTAGACATCTACCATGGAGGAGAAGGACATAGAATGAGGACAAAGCCCCATTCCTGAGACCCAAGTAAATGTGACCTTCCTAACACTGAAGCTTAAACAGAGGGCTATAAAAATCCTCCTTAGCCCCACTGAAGCCTTGGACTAACAAGGAATAGTGAGAAAGGAAATTATACAGAAGGAGTCCCTTCTGAGGAGTAGACATTCAGGGCATTTTAAAAGATGAGGATATAGCCGGTATAAAACAGAAAAGCCCTCCAGCAATGCAGGATCCATAAGGGATCAGCAAACCATTCCCAGGGGAATTTGAAGTCTGTGCTGCATTGGATATAACTATAGCATCAAGGTATTCCAAATATCAAACCAAATTACTGAACATGCTGACTCAACACCCCAAAACAGATAGAAGAAGTGAGCATGTTTTTGGATGTAAATAATATTTACCTCATTCTCTAATGTACTTTAATACACTATATGTCTAATATTGCATAAAGCATTACCAGACAGTTATTTTTTAAGCAACCCACTGTCAACACATACAGCAGTCAAAAGAATTAGACCAAGAGATGACACATATGTTGAAACCATAAGACAAGGATTTTTTTAAAATCTATAATTAATATGTTGAAGTTGCTAGTAGACATGTGGACAACATGTATGTGAAATTTCAACAAACAAATGGAAATTATAAAAATGTTTCAAATGGAAATGCTGGAATGAAAAACACAATAACAAAGATGAAAAATTACTTATTATCACACTGGAGATAACACAGGAATCAGTGAACTCATAGATTATCCAATAGAAATTGAAACAAACAGAAACATAAATATAAAGAAGAGTGGGGAAAAGAAAAGAAATAAAGAGAGCATAGCCAGGAGTTACAGGACAGTATCAAAGCTTCTGATATTTATGTATATTGGAATTCCAGAAGTGACAGGAAGAGGCAGAAAAAACATTTGAATAAATAGTGGCTATTTTTTTTTCCACATATGAAAAATATAAAAGCAGAGATTAAAAGAGAATAAACATGAAGACAACTATATCAAAGCACATAGTAATCAACTGTTTAAAATAATTGATAAAAAGAAAATCTTAAAAACAGAAAAATAGATGAATTTTTTATAGATGAGCAAAGTTAAGGAAAACAGCAGATTTATCATGAGAACAAGATAGTCCAGAAAACAATGCAAAAACATCTTTAAGGACTAAACAAACAAACAAACAAACAAACAAAAAACACATTGCCATCAAGCTGATTTCAACTCATAGTTAGCCTATAGGACAGAGTAGAACTGCCCCATAGGGTTTCCAAGGACTAGCCCCCTAAAATAAATACTATATAAATAAAAAACTATCAACCTAGAAATACGGTTTAAAATCAAAGACCAAAAATGTGTCCAGAAATATTTAAGGCAGCATTATTCACAAAAGCCAGTAGAAACATCTAACATGTCCATCAACTGGCTAAAAGCTAAACAATTTATAATACACATACGATGGAATGCTACCTAGCAACAAAAAGGTAGGAGATGAAATGCCACCACATTTTCTAGAGAGATGGCAATATCTTCAGTGGAAGGTATATGTGTTTGTCAAAAAAAAATTGTGTATATTTAAGACATGTGCATGTCAATGTATGCAAATTATACCTCCATTAAAAAAATCATATTGGGGAAAGAATAAATAGTACCTAATTTATTGATATTTTTCATTAGTATACTTCTTTAGAGGACACCAAATCCATCATGTAAACCTATATATTTTAGTATAAAAACAGAAACGGAAACATGACTCCCACTCCCATGGCAGTTCAGTTGATCCCGACTCATAGAGACCCTACAGGAAACATAACTACAGTGTACTGTTTTATTGACTAGTTATAGCAATGACCAAAAAAAAAAAAAAAAAAATGAACTTGATGAGCAACAAAATATTTTCAATTATAATGAAAAGGAAATGTTACTAACTCCTTTTTTCCATATATTATATGCCACCTACAGAAGAAATTCTTAAAATAATGATTAAAGTAGAATATATGTCAATATTGCTACACACTTATTTTAATTAAAAATGAGACTTACTTCAATAAAATGTAAAAATTCCCTTCACCCATAAGTAATTGAACAATCCTCCCAATCTCTCTGGAGATTTTCTGACAATAGTCTACAACCCAAGCTGTAGAACTTACAGGTAGAAATTCAATTTAGATTATAGCCCTTTGGGGTTTCCACAAAATTTATTCATCTATTCTCTTTCAGATTGTCAAATTAATTTCATTAAACATTCTAATGCTTTGACTTTGAGTAGTTATTATCATAAGCATTCGCTTCTTGAAAAAAATATATAACCTACTCATTTCAATAGCAATTTATAATTTTAAATCAACTTCTTTCCTCTAAAATAGCTCAGGTACTCTATTTGGTTAAATGTGATGGGTCTATTCTAATGCTAGAAGGTACAAATGGAAAATCTTCTATGACTAAAGAAAAAAGGTAATAGAGGACCAGAGAAGACATTGTATTCTTCCATTCTCCAAACAAGCCAAGTATTTTTGTAATGCTGTGTTTTCCTCCTACAGTTTGCACTGTCTTGGACAGCCTGCTTCTTTTCCTTGGTGAACTGCTATACATCTTTTAACAGTTCTGTGTGTTTTTTTCTCTGAAGCCTTTCTGACTGATCTCCCCATCCCCCAGACTAGGAAGAAAATCCTGTTCTCCAAGCTGTTCTAGCAGAGCATTTTGTAAGTGAATATTAACACTTAGGGTGTTACATTTGGTTGTTTACTTACATGACTATTTTTGTGGTAAGGAGCCTTGGTGGCACAATGGTTAAGTGCTTGGCTGCTAACTGAGAGGTCAGAGTTTCAAACCCACCAGCCACTCTCAGGAGAAAAGACTTGTCAACCTGCTCTTGTAAAGGTCACAGGCTTGGAAACCCTATGGGGCAGTTCCACTCTGTCATATAGGGTAGCTTAGAGTCGGAATCGACCCCGCAGCAAACAACGTCTTTGTGGTAGACACTGAGTTGCCATAAAGCAAGAATGAGTCTTTACTGTATAACTCTATCCATTAGAGCACCTGAAACAGTTTAGATGCAAAACCAATGACTGAAAATTGAATTAATGAATTTGAAATTAGAAAATTATGATCTTTGTAGATCCCATTGTTCCAACAACTTGGTTGAATTCTTTAAATTTTATTTATAACAGCTTTATGGACATATATTCATATACCATAAAATTTACACTTTTTTTTTTAACCATACTTATGTTTTTCAGTTGTGCTTTAAGTGAAAGTTTACAATTCACGTCAGTTTCTCATACAAAAACTTATACACACATTGCTATGTGATCATAGTTGCTCTCTGCCTTCTCTTATCACCTCCAGACAGGAGCTGCCAATTTAGTCTCATGTATCTACTTGAGCTAAGAAGCACATTCCTCAAAAGTAGCATTTTAAGTCCCATAGTCCAGTCTAATCTTTTTTATTCTTTTTTTTTATTGTACTTTAGATGGAGGTTTACAGAACAAATAGTTTCTCATTAAACAGTAAGTACACATATTGTTTTATGACAATGGTTAACAACCCCACGACATGTCAACACTCTCCCTTCTCGACCATGAGGACCTTTTTTTGGTGAAAATATACATAGCTTAAGTTACACCATTTTGAAAGTTTCTACATGAACATTTCAGTGACATCGATTACAATCTTCCAGTTGTGCTGCTATTCTCACTATCCTTTTCCAAATTATTCCATCACCATTGTCTTCAACTCAGTCTCCCCTAGGCTTCCCATCAAACCTTTTGAGTTGCTGTTGTCAATTTGATCTCACATACATAATTCTTTTTTATTTTTTTGTATCTTAGATGAATGTTTGCAGAACAAATAGTTTCTCATTAAACAGTACACATATTGCCCTATGACAATGGTTAACAACCCATGACATATCAACACTGTCCCTTCTCAACCTTGGGTTCCCTATCACCAGCTTTCCTGTCCTCTCCTGCCTTCTAGTCCTTGTCCCTGGACTGCTGTGCCTCATTAGTTCTGTTTTGCTTTATGAGGCTGTCCAATCCCCAGCTGAATGGTGAACTTTGGGAGGGGCTTCACCACTGAGATGAAAGGGTGCCTGGGGCCATACCCTTTGGTTTTCTTCAGTCTGTCAGGCCAGTAAATCTGGTCTTTTTTGTGAGTTAGAATTCTGTTCTACATCCTTTTCCGGCTCTGTCCAGGATCCTCTACTGTGATCCTGGTCAGAGCAGTCAGTGATGGTAGCCGGGCACCATCTAGCTGTACTGGACTCAGTCTGGTGGAGGCCATGGTGGCTGTGGTCCATTAGTCCTTTGGACTAATCTTTTCCTTGTATCTTTTTCTCTTCATTCTCCCTTGCTCCCAAAGGGGTGAGACCAGTGGAGTATCTTAGATGGCTGCTCACAGGCTTTTAAGACCCCAGATGCTACGCACCAGGGTAGAATGTTGAACGTTGTATTTATAAATTGTGTTATGCCAATTAAGCTAGATGTTCCCCGAGACCACAGTCCCCACAGCCTTCTGCCCAGCAGTTCAGTCCCTCAGGGAGTTTGGAAATGTCTATGGTGCTTCCATGAGCTTTCCTTGTACAAGTTGTGCTGGCTTCCCCAGTAATGTGTACTGTCCTACCCTTCATCAAAGTTACCACTTATCTATTTAGTTCCCCCCCCCACTCCTCCCATCCCTTGTAACCAAAAAAGTTTTTTGTCTTTTTGTGAGTAAACTTTTACATGAGTTATACAGTAGAGGTCTCATACAATATTTGTTCTTTTGTGATTGACTTATTTCACTCAGCATAATGTCCTCCAGTTTTGTTCCTCTTACTCTCCTGTACTGAGTTCCTTTTGTCTGTGGATTTTTTTTCATTTCTTTTGTTTTTGTAGGTTTTATTTTTACTGAACCTTTATGTTTTTCTTCTTTATTCTGATGAGTAGGTTTGTTAATTTTCTTTGTGATTACCTTGAAATTTACCCTCATCTTCCTAGATTTGAACCAGTCTATTATTGCTTGGTATCACTTGACTTCCTCTCCATTAGAAGGTTCTATATATACACCGTTTACACTCTCTTTTATTGTTATAATGCTGTTGTCATTTACAGATTAACTTCTCTGGTTCACTTTCATAATTCTTTTGGTTTTGCATAGTCCTTAAGAGTTCATTTCCTAGGCTGGTATCTGGCTAGTAAAATCCTGTATCCTGTACTCAGCCTGTGGTCTGATATTGTTTGTTCTCAGATTGAAGGACTTCCTTTAATAAGTCTCATAAGTTTGGTTTGGTTTTTACACAGTCCTTTAATTTCTGTTTGTCTGGAAATGACCTAATTTCACCATCATATCTGAACGAGAGTTTTGCTGGATATAGTATTCTTGGCTGGCAATTTTTTTCTTTCAAGGTTTTATATATGTTATCCCATTGCCTTCTTGCCTGCATGGTTTATGCCAAATAATCTGAGATTAGTCTTATTGTTTCTCCTCTGCATGTGACTTTTTGTTATTCTTGAGCTGCTCTCAGGATTCTTTGTTTATCTTTGGTTTTAGCAAGTGTGATTATGATATGCCTTGGTGATTTTCTTTTAGGGTCTATCCTGTATGGGGTTCGTTGAGCTTCTTGGATGGCCAGCTTTTCATCGTTCATGATATTGGGGAAGTTTTCTGTCTGCATTTCTTCAATGATCCTCTCTGTGTCTTCTGTTTTCTCCCCCTGTTCTGGAACTCCGATCACTCGAAGATTTTTGCTTTTGATTGTATCCCACATAATTCTCAGGGTCTCTTCTTTTTTCTTCATTCTTTTTTTCTGATTTTTCCACAAACAGTTGTATCCAAGTTTTTGTCTTCAATTCTGCTGATCCTGTCTTCCACCATTTCCGATCTGCTCCTCAGGCCTTCTATGACACTGTCCATTTCTGAAATCTTGTTTATCTTTTCGATTTCTAATTATTGTTTATGTATAATTTTTAGTTGTGAATTTATTTTGGAATTTTGTTACTGCATTATTTTCCTGAATTCTTCCATTTTTTTGTCTGTGTTTTCCATGAATTTGTCTGCCTTTTCCAAAAAATTGTCTATTTTTTCCTTATTTTTGTCTATTTTTTTGCTTCAACTCTTGGATAATTCCGAGTATTAGAGATTTGAATTCCCTATCAGGTAGTTCTAGCGCCTTTTCTTCTACTGGAAAGTCAGCTGGTGTTTTATTTTGGAAACCTACTGGAAGCATCCTGTCCTGTTTTATAAATGTTTTGACATTGTCTGCTGTCTTCCGGGCACTCAGCAGTTATTTTTCTTGTTTATTGATTGTAGATTTGTTTGTTTCATACTTCTTTTAAGATTTGGCTATGTCTGAGCAAGCGGGCTGTGTGTTCTTTGCTTTTTGCTCTTCTGTTGGCATGATACTTTTCACCTCCTTCTCCAATTGACAGGGTCAGTCACTCAGATGTGGTACAGCAGGGAAGGTCTAACTGAAGAGGAGTTGCTGGGATGGGTTTTTTAGGCACTTACTACAGTCACCAGGGCAGGCTGGTAATCTGTGCAGGGCAGTTTCCGGTAGGCCGTGCCTGTGCTGGTTGGTGGTGTGATATTAAGTGCAAGGTGCAGGTATGCAGGATGCAGGGGGCAGATTGTGATGTGTGGAGCTAAGATGGATATGGGAGAGAGGAGAGAGGAACAGGAGCCAAAAACATAGAAACAAACAAAAAAGAGTGCTAGGGGAGCTTGCTGTTGGAGTGGGGAAATGAGAGACTGTGAAAAGGAGAAAACAATAAGGGGAAGAAGAAGAAAGAAAAACGAATGAATAAATAAATATTAGAAAGAAAAATGAACAGCAAAGCTCCCAAGGATCTCACTGGTGTGGCTACGAGTTCTGGGGATGTTGTTCTCAGGTGTTGAAGTACAGCCTGGCTAGGAGGTATAGAGGTATTCAGTGCCAGGAATCCAGGGGACAGGAAGAGAAGAAAGGTATAGAGAGGCGAGAAACTGAGTAATGAAGAAAGACAAAAAGGGAAAAAGAGGGAAAAGAAAACAAAACAAATTTAAAAAAAAAAAAGAAAACACCCTAAAAGAACAGAAAAAAAAAAAAAACACAAAAAAGGAAATGTCCTCAAGGATCCCTCTGAGCAACTGTGCAAGCTAAGGGGGTAGGTCCCAAGCCACGTAGCACTGCCTTGCCAGAACGGGCTCCCAAATCGAGAAAAGATGAAGAAAACAAACAAACAAAAAAAGTCCTGGGATCCCACCAGCGTCTCAGCACAGAGAGGGAAGCAGTTCCACACTGGAATGGAGCTCCACAGCCCCTCAGGAAGAAGCAAAGATGGTGCACGGAGCCAGGTATTTGAGCAAAAGGAGGGGGAGGTGGTGAGAGGTAAGGAAGAAATTAAAAGAAGAGGAAAAAACAACACCAGCAGCCAACAAATGGCACTCAGGGAGTCCACCAGTGCAGGTAGGTGGAATCCAAGCAACAGGTGCTTGCTGGCCAAGAGACTGTGGCTGCGGGAAGCAGAGGTGGCCGAGTCGGGGTGAAGAAGAGTGGGTGGTGGGAAAGTGTATATCACCAGTTACCAGTTGTTCTGTCTGCTGCTGGAAGCTCCGTGAAGCTGCTTTCTTGTACCCCCTATTTTCTGGTCTCTGATAGTACTCCAAGATGGCAGATCCATGCTGCATTAGCTGATAGGGGACCTCTCCATGTATGTCTCCTCTCTCTGTTCTCTGTCAGTTTCTTATTCCATTTGGTGCTTGGCTGAGTTCTTTACTTCTTCATTTGATGTTCAGGATTTCAGGATTGCTATTTTCTCTGTTTGGCTTAGTTTTTCAGATCTTTGCTGTGGAGGGATGGCATGGTGCTTCTGCCTAGAGCGCCATGTTGCCGGAAGTCCTCGAGTCTAACCTTGATCTGAAGAGATGACCTTGGGAATGATTGCAGCTCTGGGTAAATGAAGAGTCTGGGGGCCATGTCTTCCAGGTTCCCTCCAGTCTCAGTCAAACCAGTTAGTCTGGTCTTACTAGAATTTGAGTTCTGCATTCCACTTTTCTCCTGCTCCTCCAGCAACTCTCTCTTGTGTTCCCTGTCAGGGCAGTTATTGGTGGTAGCCAGGCACCATCAAGTTCTTCTGGTCTCAGGCTGATGAAATCTCTAGTTTATGTGGCCTTTTCTGTCTCTTGGGTTAATATTTCCCTTTTGTCTTTGGTGTTCTTCATTATCCTTTACTCCAGGTGGGTTGGGACCAATTAATGCATCTTAGATGGCCACTCACTAGCTTTTAAGACCCCAGATGCCACTCACCAAAGTGGGAAGCAGAACATTTTCTTAATAAACTTTGTTATGCCAGTTGACCTAGATGTCCCCTGAAACCATGATCCCCAGACCCCTTCCCTGGCTACTCTGTCCCTGGATGTGTTTGGTTGTATTCAGGAAACATCTTAGCTTTGCATTTAGTCCAGTTGTGCTGACTTCCCCTGTATTGTGTGCTGTCCTTCCCTTCACCTAAGGTAATTCTTGTCTACTATTTAGTTAGTGAATACCCCTCTCCCTCCCTCCCCTCATCACCATCAAAGAGTGTTTTCTATAATAGTGGTCTTATACAATATTTGTAATTTGCTACTGACTAAATTCACTCAGTATAATGCCTTCCAGATTCCTCCATGTTATAAGATGTTTCATGGCTTCATTGTTGTCCTTTATCATTGCATAATATTCCATTGTGTGAATACACCATAATTGGTTTATCCGTTCATCTGTTGATGGGCACCTAGGTTCTTTCCATCCTTTTGCTATTGTGAATAGTGCTGAAATAAATATGAATGTGCATATGTGTATCCGTGTGATGGCTCTTAATTCTTTAGGATATAGTCCAAGGAGCAGGATTGCTGGATCATATGGTACTTCTATTTCTAGCTTTTTCAGGAAATGCCAAATGGATTTCCAATGTGGTTGTACCATTTGACATTCCCACCAACAGTGTATAAGTGTTTTAGTCTCTCCACAACCTCTCAAACGTTTATTATTTGGTGTTTTTTCAATTAATGCTAGCATTGTTGGGGTGAGATGGTATCTTATTGTAGTTTTGATCTGCATTTCGCTAAAGCCTAATTATCATGAACATTTCCTATGTGTCTGTTAGCTGCCTGAATGTCTTCTTTGGTGAAGTGTCTGTTTATATCCTTTGCCCATTTTTAAATTGGGTTATTTGTATTTTTGTCATTGAAGTTTTGCACTATCTTACAGATTCTAGAGATTAAACATTGATCGGATTTGTTGTAGCCAAAAGATTTTTCCCAATCTGTGGGTTGTCTTTTTACTCTTTTGGTGAAGTCTTTTGATGAGCATAAGTGTTTGATTTTGGGGAGCTCCCAGTTATCTAGTTTCTCTTCTGGTGTTTATGCCTTGTTAGTAATGTTTTGTATTCTGTTCATGCTATGTATTAGGACTCCTAGCATTGTCCCTATTTTTTCTTCCAAGATCTTTGTCATTTTAGATTTTATATTTAGGTTTTGATCCATTTTGAGTTAGTTTTTGTGCATAGTGTGAGGTATGAGTCTTGTTTCAGTTTTTGTAGACGGATATCCAGTTAGGCCAGCACCATTTGTTAAAGAGACCGTCTTCTCCCCATTTAATTGACTTTGGGCCTTTGTCAGAAATCACCTGCTCATAGGTGGATGAATTTAAGTCTGGATTCTCAATTCTGTTCCACTGGTCTATGTATCTGTTCTTATATCAGTACCAGGCTGTTTTGACTACCGTGGCATATAATAGGTTCTAAAATCAGGTAGTGTGAGGCCTCCCGTTTTGTTCTTCTTCGTCAGTAATGCTTTACTTACCCTTAGGCCTCTTCCTTTTCCATACGAAGTTAGTTATTTTTTCTCCATCTCATTAAAAATGCCCTTGGAATTTGGATCAGGATTGCATTGTATCTGTAGATCTCTTTGGGTAGAATTGACATTTTCACAATGTTGAGTCTTTCTATCCATGAGGAAGGTATGTTTTTTCCAATTACGTAGGTCTCTTTTGGTTTCTTGCAGTAGGGTCTTGTAGTTTTCATTGTATAGGTCTTTTACGTCTCTGGTTAGATTTATTCCTAAGTATTTTATCTTCTTGGGGGCTATTGTAAATGGTATTGATTTGGTGATTTCCTCTGCCAAGTTCTCTTTGTTGATGTAGAGGAGCCCAATTGATTTTTGTATGTTTATCTTGTATCCTGAAACTTTGCTGAAATCTTCCATCAATTCCAGTAGTTTTCTTTTGGATTGTTTGGGGTTTTCTGTTTATAAGATCATATCATCTGCAAATAGGGGTACTTGTACTTATTCTTTACCAATTTGGATGTGTTTATTTTTCTAGCCTAAATTCTCTGGCTAGGAGCTCCAGCACAGTGTTGATTAAGAGTGGTGATAAAGAACATCCTTGTCTGGTTCCTGTTCTCAAGAGGAAAGCTTTCAAAGTCTCTCCATTTAGGATGATGTTGGCTGTTGCCTTTGTATAAATGCCCTTAATTATGCTGAGGAATTTCCCTTCTGTTCCTATTTTGCTGAGGGTTTTTAACATGAATGAGTGCTGGACTTTACCAAATACCTTTTCTGCACCAATTGATAAGATCATGTGGTTCTTGTTTTTTGTTTTATTAATACGATGGATTGCCTCGATTGTTTTTCTAATGTTGAACCATCCCTGCATAACTGGTATAAATCCCACTTGATCATGGTGAGTTATTTTTTTGATATGTTGTTGAATTCTATTGGCTAGAATTTTGTTGAGGATTTTTGTGTCAATGTTCATGAGGGATACTGGTGTGTAATTTTCTTTTTTGTGGTATCTTTACCTGGTTTTGGTACTAGGGTTATGCTGGCTTCATAGAATGACTCTGTGAGTATTCCATCCTTTTCTATACTCTGTATACTCTTAGTATTAGTGTTGTTAACTCTTCTCTGAAAGTTTGGTAGAATTATCCAGTGAAACCGTCAGGGCCAGGGCTTTTTTTGGGGGGTGGGGGGTGGATTTTTTTAATTACCTTTTCAATCTCTTCTTTTGTTATAGATTTATTTAGTTGTTCTAGCACTGTTTGTGTTAATTTAGGTAGGTAGTGAGTTTCTAGAAATTTGTCCGTTTCCTCTAGGTTTTCAGATTTGTTAGAGTATAATTTTTCATAGTATTCTGTTATGATTCTTTTAATTTCAGTTGAGTCTGTTGGGGTATCACCCATCTTATTTCTTATTCTGGTTATCTGCTTCCTCTTCTGCCTTTATTTTGTCAGTTTGGCCAATGATTTATCAATTTCATTGATCTTTTCGAAGAACAGCTTTTGGTCTTGTTAACTCTTTAAATTGTTTTTCTATTCTCTATTTCATTTAATTCTGCTCTTATTCTTATTATTTACTTTCTTCTGACGCCTGAGGGCTTCTTTTACTGCTCTCTTTCTACTTATTCAAGCTGTAGGGTTAATGTTTTGATTTTTGCCCTTTCTTCTTTTTGGATGTGTGCATTTATTGCTATAAACTGACCTCTGAGCACTGCTTTTGCTGTGTCCCAAAGGTACTGGTAGGATGTTTTCATTCTCATTTGATTCTATGAATTTCTTTATTCCATCCTTAATTTCTTCTAAAACTCAGTAGTTTTTGAGCAAGGTGTTGTTCATTTTCCATGTATTTGAATTTTTTCCTCACTTTTTCTGTTATTGATTTCTACTTTTATGGCTTTATGTTCAGAAAAGATGCTTTGTAATATTTCGATGCTTTGGATTCTGTTAAGGCTTCCTTTATGGTCTAAAATGTGGTCTATTCTGAAGAAAGTTCCAAGTGCCTTGGAAAAGAAACTATACTTGGCTGCTCTTGGTCACAGTGTTCGGTATATGTCTGTGAGATCAAGTTGGTTGACTGTGACATTTAGATCTTCCATGTCTTTATTGAGCTTCTTTCTGGATGTTCTATCCTTCATTGAAAATGGTGTGATGAAGTCCCTTAGTATTATTATGGAGCTGTCTATCTCTTTTTTAAATGCTGTTATAATTTGTTTTATGTATTTTGGAGCCCTGTCATTGGGTGTGTAAATATTTATTATGCTTATGTCCTCCTGGTTTATTGGCTCTTTAAACATTATGCAGTGTCTCTCCTTATCCTTTGTGGTGGATTTTACTTTAAAGTCTATTTTGTCAGAGATTAATATTGCCACTCCTGATCTTTTTTGAGTGTTGTTTGCTTGATATTTTTCCTTCCTTCAAGTTTCAGTTTGTTTGTCTTTAAGTCTAAGGTGTGGCACTTATAGGCAGCATAAAGATGGATCGTGGTTTTTTTATGCATTCTGCTACTCTCTGTGATTTTATTGATGTATTTAGTCCATTTACATTGAGCATAATTATTGATAGGTATGAGTTTAGTGCTGTCATTTTTATGTCTTTTTGTGTGCGTGTGTTGTTGACAGTTTCTTTGTTCCACTTAATTTTCTTTGTTGAGTCTTTTTTGTTTTGCATTTTCATCTTTTTCATTGGTGTTGTTTTTGTATTAGCTGAGTCTTTATGCTTTTCTCATTTTTTATTTTGATGTGTAAGATTGTTAGTTCCCTTTGTGGTTAACTTAATATTTACCCTTATTTTTCTAAGTCTAAACCATTCTTTTATTTCTTCATATCATCTTGCTTCCCTTCCTTATGAAAGATCTGTGAATACATTTTTTAGTCCCTCTTTTTTATTTTAATGTTGTTATCTTTTACATATTGACATCTCTGTTTCCCTATTTTCATTGTTTTAGCTTTGATTTATTTGTGACTTCCCTGTCTGGGTTTATATCTGGTTGCTCTGTCCTGTGTTCTAGTCTTCATTTGTTACCTGATGTTCTCCATTTTCTAACCAGAGGACTCACTTTAGTATTTCTTGTGATTTTGTCTTGGTTTTTGCAAATTCCCTAAACTTCTGTTTATCTGGAAATGTCGGTGGAATGATGGTGGAAATTCACCATCATATTTGAGAGACAGTTTTGCTGGATGTATAATTCTTGCTGGCAATTTATTTTTTTTCCTGTCAAGGCTTTATATATGCAATCCCATTGCCTTTTTGCCTGCATGGTTTCTGCTGAATAGTCTTCCGAGTATAGTCTTATTGACTCTCCTTTTTAGATGGCTTTTTGTTTATCCCTAGCTGCTCTTAAAATTCTCTCTTTATTTTTGGCTTTGGAAAGTTTGATTATATGTCTTGGTGACTTTCTTTTGGGATCTACCCTGTGTGGGTTTCGATGAGCATCTTTGATAGGTATCTTCTCATCTTTCACAATATCAGGGAGGTTTTCTGCCAACAAATCTTCAACTATTCTCTCTGTATTTTCTGTTATCCCCCCCGGTTTTGGTAGTCCAATCACTCATAGGTTATTCGTCTTGATAGAGTCCCACATAATTCTTAGAATTTCTTCATTTTTCAAAATCATTTTATCAGATTTTTCCCCAACTAAGTTGGTGTCAAGTGCTTTATCTTCAATCTCACTAATTCTGACTTCTATTGCCTCAATTCTGCTCCTATGACTTTCTATTGAGTTGTCTGATTCTGAAATTTTATTGTTAATTGTCTGGGTTTCTGATTGCTGTCTCTCTATAGATTATTGTAACCTGTTAAATTTGTCATTATGCTTTTCTCTAATCTTCTGAAGTTCCTCTATTGCTTTGTCTGTTTGTTCCTCAGATTGGTCTGCATTTTGACAGATTTCCTTCCTAATATCTTGAAGAGTTCTGTATATTAATCTTGTGTTTTCAGCCTCCAGTAATTCCAATAAATTCTTTTCCTGTGGAAAATTTCTTGATTCTTTATTTTGGGAGCTTGCTGAAGCCGTCCTGTTCTGCCTCTTTATGTGATTTGATATTGACTATTGTCAATAAGTTTAATACATCAATAAGTTATTATATTTGTTTATTTTATGTTTGCTTACTGTGTCCCAGCTTCTTGTTTTGTTTTGATATGTTCAATAGGCTGCTGGTGTGAGGTATTTTGATTATTGACACCTTTGAATCTCTAACGTCCTGTCACCAGGTGATTAGATCTGTTACTAGGTATGTGAGCCCAAGAGTCTGTTTTCTTTTCTTGTATGGATTCTGCCCAGATGTCCAGGTAGTCGGTCGTCAAGTGTGTGGTGCATGCTCTCACCTATAGACCTAGACAGGCAGGGGTCATTGGTGTAGGCACAGGTATCTGGCTGCAATAGGGGGTCACAGGCCAAGCAAGTTTGGGAGGAAAGCATGTCCCTGTTCCCTATAGCATGTAGTTGAGTGGGTTTTGCGCAGGAGTATGAGCACCCAATGCTGTTGGCTGTAAGGTTTGGGAGGCAGCACTTATTCTTGGACCTTGTTGCAGATGGCTAGGTGGCGTGGGTAGAGCCACCAGTCATCAGGCCCCTGATATGGGTAGGTGAGGAACCTGCTTAATGGGCAGAGCAGTGTCAAATGTCACGAACTTAACACTTCACCATATAGCTGATACAATTGAAGTTAGGCTTCGGATATATACCTTGTTGTACATCCTAAGCTGTTGAAATGGGCCCACATAGGTCTATGCAAGGGTGAAAGGCATTCAAAGTCCATGGACCCTTTATGCCTGTGCCTAGGCAAAGGAGCTGCACCTACCCTGAGTTTCCGGTTTAGGGGAGCAGGCACTTTTTTTTTTCCTGTTTGTTAATTTGTTCCTTCTCCAAGGCAAGGAGAATGGCTCAGGGCCTGTGATGGGTCCCCCTTCCCAGGGGACTAGGAAATTGCTGAAGCCAAAATGATGCAGATTGGGGAGGGGGCTGGTAAATGGGAGAGAATTTTTTTCCCACAGAGGGTGTTTTTTTATCTGTGTGATAGGTCAGGTGCATGAACTTATCTTTTGCCAATTGAGTGCTGCTTTTCACTGGTTCTGGAGGCATGAGTAGACTTTCTGCTGCTGGGTCTTTCCTGATGTGGAAAATGCCCTCTGAGTGCCACTGCTTTCCTTGTTACACATGCCAGACTATCTGGCCAGAAAGGTGTAAGCCCCTGCCAGTTTAGGTCTGGCAACTCCTTGCTACTTCTGAACCGTCTCTTCCTCCCCCTGCCACACAGTCTCATTTCTCAAATTTGCCTTTGATGTTCAGGGCTCCTAGATTGTCATATATAATTGATTCACTTTTTTTTTAGGTCTTTGTTGTAAGACGGACCACAGGAAGCATCTAACTACTCCACCATCTTGGCCTCGTCTCCCAAAATTTACACTTTTAAAGTGTACTATCTAGAGGCTTTTAGCATTGTCATAGTTATCTAGTGCTACTGTAACAGAAATACCACAGTGGGTGGCTTTAAAGAACAAATTTATTTTCTCACACTTTAGGAGGACAGAAGTCCAAATACAGGACTTTCTCTCTCTGTTTGCCCTGGGGGAAGGTCTTCATCTCTTTTGAGTTTCTGTTCCTCAGTTACTTGGGGAAATCTTCATGTGGCCTGGCATCTATCTTCCTGGATCTAGGCTTCTTCTGTGCCTAATCTTCTGTTTTTATATGGCAAAAGTGATTGGATTTAAGGCACATCTGACACTGATAAAGCCTCATTAACATAACAAAGAAAACTCTATTCCTAAATAAGATTATATCCCCAGTTATAGGAGTTACTTTTCCAATACATATTTTTTTTGGGGGGGAACACAATTCAATCCACAACAAGTATATTCATCACTATCTAATTTTAAAACATTTTCATTAGCCCCTAAAGCAATCCCATACCCATGAGTAGTCACTCTCCATTCCTGTTCCTTCTTCTCAATCCATGGGCAGCCACTAACCTAGGTTCTGTCATTATGGATTTGCCTATTCTGGACATTTAAAATAAATGGAAATCATGTAACGTGTGGTCTCTCATGACTCTCTTTGTTCACTTACCACAATGCTTTCAAGGTTCATCTTTGTTGTAGCTTGTATTAGTACTTCATTTTCTTTTATTGCCAAATAACATTTTATTGTATGGGCATACCATATTTTGTTTATTCATTCATCAGTTGATGGCTATTTGTGTTGTTTCCAGTTTCTGGCTGCTATAAATAATGCTGCTATAAACATATGTATACTAGTTTTTATGTAAACATATGTTTTTATTTCTCTTGGTTATAAACCCAGGACTGAAATTACTGGGTTATACGTTAACTCTGTGTTTAACTTGAGGAGTTGCCAAACCTTTTTTTAAAGTGGCTGTACCATTTTACAATTCCATCAGAAATGTATATGAATTTCAATTGACCCAATTCTCTCCTGCACTGGTCATTTGTTATTTTTGTTATAGCCATGCTAGTGGGTGTGGAGGCATATTTCATTATGGTTTTGATTTGTGTTTCCCTAATGACCAATGATGTTGAACATCTGTGCATATGCTTAATGGCAATATGTATGTTTTCGTTGGAGAAATTTATATTCAATGTCCTGTATCCTAAAAAATTGTTGAACTTGTTTATTAACTCTAATAGTTGTTGTTGTCTGTCTTCCTTAAGATTTTCTAAACAAGCTCATGGCATCTGTAAATACAAATAGTTTTACTCCTTCCTTTCCATCTGGGTGCCATTTATTTATTTAGTTATGTATTCATTCATTCATTCATTGTCTAATTTCCCTGACTACAATCTCCAGTATAATATTGAATAGAAATGGCAAGAGTATACATCCCTTGTCTTGCTCCTAATCATAGGGGCAAATAATTCAGTCTTTCAACATTAAGCATGGTGTTAGCTGTAGCTTTTTCATAGTTGCCCTTTATCATATTGAGGAAGTTCCCTTCTACTCTTGTTTTATTGAGTGTTTTTTGTAAAGAATGGTTGTAATATTTTGTCAAATAATTTTTCTGTATCAGTAGAGATGATAATGTTTTTGTCCTTTTTTATATAAATACGGTGTATTTTTTAATTGATTTCTCATATGTTAAACCAATCTTGCAAGATAAATCCCACTTTGTTATGGTGTATAATCCTTTATATATACATACATATGTATATATTTGGTTTGCTAGTATTTTGCTGAGGATGTTTGTTTCTATTCATAAGGGATATTTGTCTTTAGCTTTATTTCATTGTGATCTCTTTTTCTGGTGTTGGTATCAGGTAATACTAGCCACTTAGAAATATTTGGAAAGTGTTAAAGTGCCACAAAGTCATATCACCACAAAGCTCACTGTTCTTACCAAGATTCAGCCATTTTTCTTGAATTACCTCTCATCAAGTTGTTCCAAGCTTTGGTTAATTTCCAGAGTTCTTAAAATGTTGATTTTGACAAGTTGTGTGTTTTTTTTTTTTTTTTTTTAAATAATGTTCTCATTGCTTTTATGAAGGGGCAGATTTTCAGAAGTCCTTACACTACTGTTTGGAATTGGTTCCCCTTAGTTGGTTTTTAGGGTCCCTGGATGGTGCAAAATGGTAACATGCTTGGCTGCTAACCAAAAGATGGGAGGCTAGAGTCCTCCAACCTTCTTAAGGTTGGTAAACTATTCAAGAACTGATCAAAAGTTTGCTGAATTTTTCTCCCATATTCTCTTGCAAATTTTTTTTAATCTTTGAAAGTTAAGGTCATTTCTTCTAATTTGAAAACTCTGCAAGTATAGAGTCAGAATTTTTCTGCCCAGAAGTTTATTGTTGTATAGGATAGCTCTAAGACAGTTTAATATATGACCATCTTCAAAAATTAAAATCATTAATCTTTCTAGTTATTGGTAGTCTCAATTGTGTCATCAAAGCCTAAATCAACTACTCAAAAAGTCCCCTCACTATTGGGTCACAGCTAGATATTGGAGTTCCCAAAATGTTGGGAAAGGTGTTTGGGTGATATTTTGTTAATAAAAGGGGGCTATAGAAAGTTTTTGTGTAGGAGAATCAATCTGATGTAAGCTGCATGCTAAAAAAAAAAAAAAAAATTAGAGAACTGTTATTCTATACTGAATACATCCCACATGAAATAACAACCTTAAAAACTGTAAACGATATTAAAATAAGAAACTTCTGAAGGAAATTCTGAACGAAAATGAGAAATAAAAAGGGAGGAATCAAAAATTTTCAAGTAGGTGCAACTGGAATTATCATGATTCAAATATCAGAATTAAGTTATTAAGATGAGTATTGAAGATGTACAATAAATTTTTCAAGATCCAAGGTTCGAGATGAAAATGCTTAGTCCATAGATAGAAACACATCCTAGGCCTTTGTTTGGTCATCTTCCCTAATACATGGTCTATAGAGGAGCTAAGGATCTAGCATTTAGGTTAGTGACTAGTATGTATCTCCCATTATTTTTCAGAGTAGCCCATTCCTCTATAATGCTGGACTTTTATGATGGTTCATTGTATTCTAATATAAACTAATCATCAGTGAAAGTCTTTGGACATATCTTACATGTGCAAGAGATGAGTAAGAAGACTGAGGAAGGGGGTGCAAGCAAGAGGATTTCCTGGAAACTGATCCCTGAAAAGCTGGGGGTGAAAGTTGCTGCCCAGGAGCTTCTGGGTGAGTACTACTAGAGAAGAGCCACTGCAAGGGGCACTGTTGAATTCCCAGGAGTCATATGGAAATTGAGTCCCATCTAATGTTGGTGAGGAAAAAGCTCTGAGAGCTGCTACTGAAGGCCTGTGCCCAAAGATGTCTCCAGATTTCCCTTTTAAGAATGTGATTTTGTTGAAAGACGAATAAAGGCAATTATTTTAAAGTTTCTTTTGTTTAGAAGAAAAAATTCTTATTTATAGTATATATTCATATGTGTTGGCATCAAACTGCCCTTACAAAGCAAACTACTGGGTATTTTTCTTCTTATTATATTGCATGTTTATTTGTTGTGCCTCTGCAATGAGTTTGACAGAGATTATTGCATCACTTGCTCCATTACTTTGATCCTCCATTCTGCCCAGAGGACAAATTTTGCTATTTCTGCATCTGTGCCTGCAGTTGTCATTGACTTCCCAGCAGAGAATAGCTATGGCAAAAGCTTGCCTTCTTCCCTGCTCCATTTCTGTTCATGAGCCTCTACCCACCGAAGCCTAAAATGATGGAGGAAGGATAGAGATGGAGCAGGATTGGTAATGAGGAGTTCCCACACCAGTAGTAGGCAAAGACTAAACTGAGAATGCTCAAAAACATTGATTAAGTTGATGACTTGGTTAATAACACTGAAACATCTCAGAAGATAAAATCAGCCTCTTTTTTATTGGCCTTAGCTGTAGCCCAGATCAGTGGCATCATTAAAGTGGTGCGGGGGGTGTTAACCACACTGGGTGACACTCTCAGAGGGGATGACAACAAAATGACTGCCTATAAAGTTTTTTGTGCAATGTTTCAGCAGAAATTTATTATTTATTATAAAAATATACCAGTAGTTAGTTATAACAACACAAACATTTTTCGTAAGCCCATCTTACATGTATTAACATACCTACAAGGCTAAAACTCTATGCTAATTCACTTTTTGAATCTTCTAATGCGCACCAGTTATCCCTGTCATTATTACCCAATTTCAATGCCACTTTGAATCATATGTACTACAAGAACGCGCTGTTGTTTTTGTTGCTGCGGGTGTTTTTATAGTCGCTGATTTTGCCTAATTTTCAGGTGTTTTAACTACAGTATTGTGGTAGGTAGTATTTATGAACCTATAGCAATAACTGTTTTGAGAATGAAGTAATAGTTAAAGGAAAAGAAGGAGAAAAATAAAAAAAGGCTTCCACTCAGTTAATAATGTAACTAATAATTTTGTAATTCAATATAGAAAGATTTTAACAGTTTGGTTGTTATAACTCATATAATCTAAGAAATATTACATTTAAGCAAATTATAACTAAATTTATCACATATTATTCTATGATTAAGATTGATAATAAACATTACTAAGGACTCTGTATGGTCTATTATGGGAGGAAGTCTATTGATGGGTGACACCATGAGTTACTGCACCGGGTGACACAAACCCTAACCACGTCACTGGCCCAGATCAGATTAATAAAAGACTTACATTCCAAATTCTAATTTATACTTACATCTCCACAATTATATCTTCTTAGTGGCTTTCCGTTTGTAAGTTGGAATGACTATTATCCTTTCTTACGACAGCAAAGCATCTTGTTTTCCAACTTATGTGTCTAACCTCAGTAAAAATCTCCTCAGTACCCTCCATCAAACCTAGTACCATTCTCCGTATTTTCAAAGTAACAAACTGTCCTTAATGTTCATTTTTTTTTTAGTCTATTAATTGTAAGACACCTATTGCTTTTGTATCATTAAATTTGTCTGATTGGTTACATTACTAAATGATATACTTCCCCTTAGCCTCGGTTTTATGTCTACCCATTTTTTTCCCATGCAAACATAGGTTAGTTATTCCAAAAACAAAGCAAAACAAAAATATATATGTGTGTGTGCATGCATGTGTGTGTGCGTATTTATTTATTTATGGAGCCCTAGTGGCCTAATGGAAACCCTGGTTGCGCCGTGGTTAAGAGCTATGGCTGCTAACCAGAAAGTTGGCAGTTCGAATTCACCAAGGGCTCCTTGGAAACCCTATGGGGCAGTTCTACTCTGTCCTATAGGGTCCCTATGAGTTGGAATTGAGTGGATGGCAATGGGTTTGGGCTTTTTTGGTTTTGGTGGTGTAATGGTTAAGGCAAGGCCACTAACCGAAAAGCTGACAATTCAAACCCACTAGTGGCCCCTCAGAAGACCTGGCATTCTGCTCCCAGAAACATTACAGCCTAGGAAACTCTATGGAGCAGTTCTACACTGTCCTATAAGGTTGCTATGAGTTGAAAGTGACTAGACAGCACACAACAACAGCTGTGTGTGTACATATATATATATATGTGTGTGTGTCTTTTTAGCTTTATTTCCCACAATTTAAAGATAAGCTATATTTATAACAAAGTACGAGCACAATCACATAAAAGCAATTTATCGTTAAGATCCTGAACAGGTTATTATTATGCAGTAAGACATGGCAAGTTCTACTAGGGTGTGACTGTGTTGTTGCAAAGAGAATGCTCCCTGGAGAAAATGCTACTTTCACCAATTCCCCAATGCATCTATTTTTCACACACAATTCAATATAAATGACATTGAAAAATCCATGCTTGGAATAGGAAACTAAGTGAATTTTTAAAACCTGGTTTTGATCCAAAATCTAAGACAGCTACAATTGAGTGGCCTTGTCCATGAACGTTTTGTCCATATTTTTAGACACATCAGATTCATGGAAAGAAAGGCCAAAATTACCATGTGAGATGACAAAAATATTTGGCAAAATGCAACTTATAATTTTATTTTCACTGTATCCTTCCAACATACTGACGATGTTATACACTGGGAGTGGATATATGAGTATTTATTGGAGCTTTTCTTCCTGTCTGGCTCTGCATGTGACAAACCCTGGAGATATGGCAGGGGAATTAAAACAAATAAAACCAGTTACAGCAAAAACAATAACAATGACAAAAAAGGGAAACCTTCCTATATTCTCATGCTGGTCTACCTAAGATAGTCATTTAGGTGTCCTAACAGCTGTGCCCATGTTGGGTCACCAGCCGATCAAAAGTAAATCTGCTTATAAAACTCAGTCCACCAGAAATCTGATGGCTTACTATAAATGAGGTTGATAACTCATGTCCTTCTAAATAATTTCAGTGGTAGTAGTAATAGCACTAACAACAAAAATAATAATTTCTTAGAATTTATTAAGCTTTTACTTTGAGATAGGAGGAGTCCTGGGTGCTTAAGCACTGGAATACTAACAGAAAGTTTCGTGGTTTGAGCCCACCCAAAGGTACCTTGTAAGAAAGGCCTGGTGATCTGCTCACAAATGCTCACAGCCTTGAAAACCCTATTGATTGCAGTTCTACTCTGCACACATGGGGTCACCATGAGTCAGAATTGACTCGGCAGCAAGTGTTTTATTTTTTATTGGTTTGGTTTTGTTTTAGATAGGTACTATTCTAGATGATCTGTAAACATTATCACGTTTAATTCTCATAACAACCCTTTGAGGATGACACTAAAATTCTATTTCAGAGAGAGCTTATTAAATTTCTTAAAGTCACATAGAAAACAAGACTTGGAGCAGGGATTTAAACCTGGACAATCTGATTGGATTCCATATTCTCAACCGCTCACCAAATAATAACATTACTATACTTTCCAATACCCTCAAGTCTCACCCACAGACCTGATAATTCACTCCTTATTTAGGTGTTGTGATTTAGTGAGTTACTGAATCCAGCTGTTTTCCTTCCTAGATGAGGAATTACAGGTCTTCTTAATGGCCAAACACCAAGTAGGAATCAGCGCTTGAATGTTTCATGGACATTGACATGGCTGTGCGGGCCTTTCTATAGTGAGTGTGGGAGAACCACAGAGTCAACTTCCACATACCATTGGTGAGGCCACAAATCTGTATGAAGCAGCTGAATTCACACAGTTCCCCTATCTTGAGTGATTTTCAACTCATTTTCATATAGAGAAGAAAGATTTTCACTGTTGAGTACAGAAGGGAGGACTGACAGATTTCTTCGCAGTTTTTT
Organism: Dugong dugon; assembly: GCA_030035585.1. Taxonomy (NCBI): domain Eukaryota; kingdom Metazoa; phylum Chordata; class Mammalia; order Sirenia; family Dugongidae; genus Dugong; species Dugong dugon. The sequence goes on along the minus strand of CM057480.1, from coordinate 45,512,989 downwards.
GAGGTGGTGGGTTAAGTAAAGGGGTGAAAAACAGTGCTAAAGAGAGAAACCAAAGTAATGATCCAAAAATGAACATCACTGCAGTAACATAGAACACATTCCTAGATTTCACAGCCAAAAAATCTCTGGTAAGCAGGTGAATTTCTGTATTATTCCAATCTAGTGGCAGTAAATGGATAGTTAGCTGTTTCTCGCCAAAAATGACAATCCCACTCTGGCCTTGAGAGATAATACATAGTCCTGAGCAACACAGCCATTCCAGCTGCCTCACAATAATTGATGTACATTAAGCTATTATCACTCTGAAAGAAGTGATTACAATTTTTTCCCCGTGGCAAATCTAAAAACGCATAGAAGAAAACCATTGGCCTGTGCAGGTTTAAAAGCCATTACCTTTGTTGTCAGCATTTGAGACACAGACCAGCTCGTTTTCAAAACAGTTAGGACATTTAGGCTACATGCAGTGAGATTAGCCCCACTTGCTGGCAATGTAATTGCTCTGTTTATTCATTTTAATGACCCTATAAAGGAGAATGAGATATCATGCTAGTGCAGCACAAGGAAAGGAGACTAGAGAGGCAAGCGTGCCATTCATTAGAAACAGAATATGAAGCTTTGTGAGCATAACATAAGCCAGGATTTGTTGGTCAACCCAGCTGATCAAGGAGTGACCAGATCTTTCTGGCACCTTTTGTAGCTCTGAGCTGGTCCACACAGTAATTCCTCTTTGAAGGAAATCTGGTGAAAAATCTGCAGTCATTGCTTTTGGATAATACTTAATTCTACCTGCTCTTATTTTATAAGTTGAGCCACATAACAATGGAGACTTAGAGTGTAAAGACTTTTAGAAGTTATTTAATTCAAACTTTAACCTCAGGGTAGAAAGCTCCAACTAGTGTAACCCTGACTAATGGTTATGCAGTCTCTGGTTGAGTATTGTTGATTGACAAGCTTTACTTTTGAAAACATTCTGTTTGATATTTGGACTTGTTCAATGGTTATAATATCTTCCTTTAAACTGATCCAACATTGATCTCATTGAAACTCCCAATCAATCCATTGTAATTCTTTCTAAGCATTCCGTATGAATTTTAGTTCTTGTTTTTTCCCTTTCTACTTTGAATGCACCAAATATATCACCCTTTCAATTTCTTTTTCATCTCCAAAATAATATTCACCCATTGAAGGAGTAAAGTATTGTAGAATTAATGTTTCTGGGGATTTTCTAGTGAGTAAGAGACATGCAACATTATAGAGCTCACAGCTTAGTGTGGTTACAGAGAACTAAGCAAACAGTTTTAATAAGTGTGATAAAATGTCTGAGGTGCTAAGATATCACTTAAGAGGTGCATCTAACCAGACCCAACACTTCACATGTCCTAGTGTGTATGGCTTATGGACCACTCACCACTCCAGATGCACTCTAAATTGTCAATTGTCCTTTTAAATAAGTAGTTAAAAAATAAACCTAACTGCAAATGTAAAAGTACCATCTCCGTAACTGAACACTATAAAGCATTTCAAGAAAGTAGTCTAAGAAGTTCCTTTTCTTTTGCAGTAATCCTGTAAATCTTCTTCACAGGAACCTTTATACAACCAGATCTATACCGTCATACATATGTCACTCCGTGATTTAAAATTTAAATCCAAAGTAATAACACTTGTCCACGTTAACATTTGTCTTGTAGGTTGAGGCTCAGAGATACAATCAATTCTGCATCTTTCTTCTACCATGTTACATATTAACTGCATATTTCATTTTTTTAACTAACCAACCCCGCCTCTCATGAAGATATTTATAGTTAGGAATTAAAATCTATATTCTCATAATTTATCTTTATATTTTTTTTCTTCCTTCTTGGCTTTTGTTTCAACTTTTGTTTTCCCCAGTGGATATAAATAGTATAATTGATTATTAAAGACTGAAATATGGTTCTATCACTCATACATGCACATGTGCACACATAAGCAAACACATATTATTCATAAAAGATGGAATTGATAGAAACAATGAGAGTAATAATAGTAAAACTACTATGTCTCTGCCTTGAAAATCTAGTCTCAGAAAGACTATTACTAATAGTAATGCTTTGGCTTAATATAGCTTAATTTTCTGAAACATTTCCATGCATTATCTTTTCTTTCTATTCTTCCACTCTCCAGAGGATTAACAGAGGCCAAATGTTATCATTCTGATGTCATAAATAAAATCTGCATCATAAAATATTAACTTAGACACAGTCACACACAGTTGTAGAACCAGGACTAAGAATCATATTCCTGACGCCCAGTGTTCTTTTTCAATATATTACAGCATAACTGCAATTATGTAATATTGTGTGTGTGTGTGTGTGTGTGTGTGGTATGTACATGCCTACAAAGTAATTACCTGTGATTTTCTAATTATTGACAAGTTCATGCCATTGACTAATAATAAATTAATAGTGCAATAGCAACCACCATTCACTGCTAACTCAAATGTTACATGATTAATTGAGAGAGTATAGAGTGCATTTGATGATAGATTTTAAGCAAAGCACAGAAATAAGCAATGTATACAAAAGTCAGTAGGTATAAATTCAGAAGTTTCAAGTTGTCTCGCATTGTATGATCCGTAATGGACTTTATGTTTCTTGGCAAAATCTCCATGTTTAATAAAAGTTAATCACTCCTTAAATAAAGCCATGGGAGCCACTCCAACACACTACAAAGGAGTCTAAAATCAAACCACTTCAATTTTCACGCTGCTCTTTTGCTCTTTTCTAATAGGAGAACTATAAACTTGGACTTTCAATAACATCAGAGCCTTTAATGTGGCCATTTATTTTTAAAATACATTCTGTAGCATACCAATTGCTGAATGTAGAAGTTCTCCATTGATATTCCATTTAATAAACTACCAAACCAGACATATTTATTTTAAAGTTCAGGTTTAATTAAAAGAGAAGACTAGAATGACAGAATGGCAAGGAAAGAGGGATGTTGGAAATTTTGTTTATTATTGCAGAGCAGCTGCTTTTATTTTTAACTAATCTCCAGTAATATCAAATCAAAGGCAACACTTCTTATGGCTTTTGCCTTTGCCTTGCTACCTGCTTTCCCTAGGAAATTATTAGGCATTTCCATTCAACTGAGTTGAAACCCAGTATGAGCCCATTATTGTCGAGCTGAAAAGTGCTGAGGAATAGTTGTCATACAGTTTATTTTTGAAATTGAAATGCGTTCATTTATTTATTCAGCATTATTTGCAGAGCACACACTACATGTTTGTTTTGTTAGTTGACACTGAGTTGAATCCAACTCATGGAGACCCCATGTGTGCAGAGTAGAACTGCTCCATAGTGTTTTTAAGGCTGTGACCTCTCAGAAGCAGATTGCCAGGTCTTACTTCTGAGTTACCTCTGGGTGGGTTTGAACTGCAAATCTTTCGGTGAGTTGTCCAAAACTTAACACCATTGTGGCATCAGGGACACCTCTGTATTAGATGCTCGTAGTTAAGCAGTGAATAAACAGACAAAAAACAAACAACAAACAGACAAAAAAGAAAAAAATTCTTCCTTGATGGAGCCTCTCTTCAGACTGAAGTAAAGTTACACATAAGTATTAAACATTAGGACTAAAAACATTGCAGAAAAATGAGCACATTTTCAAAGATTTTGCTTGGTTGGTTATTATTCATTCAAATTTTTCAGTACCTGCCTTTCGGACAGAGATAAGGAAGGACCTTAGTAGGTGTAAAAGGAATAGGAAGGAGGAGAAAGTTGTAGGGTAGTTCCAAGATATGTCTTTTAGATAAATGAGCAGAAACCAGCTCACCTGGACATGGCTTTCTCAAGGTTCCTTATTAAATGAGCTTCATACTCTTTAGAGATTCCTGAGGTCCATCGTGGCTTTTCCCTTTCCAAAAGTTCTAGGATATGAGGCAGAAAACTAAAAATAAAACTAGTGAAAAAGCCCTATATGAATTTCAAAGACCACTTTTTCCTTAAGGGGTGATACACGTAAGGGAATCTCTTTTCTGTGACAAATTTTACTTCATTTTCTTATTAAGTTCAAAATATTTTCAGAAATGTGCCTTTTAAGTCCCTGATGGAGCAGGAGGAAAGTGGGGTGCAGAACTCAAATTCTAGTAAAAAGACAAGACTTAATGATCTGACTGAGACTAGAGGAACCCCAGAAAGCATGGCCCCCGGACTCTCTGTCAACCTAGAAGTAAAACCATTTCTGAGGCCAACTCTTCAGACAAAAATTAGACTGGACTATGGGACATAAAATGATACTTGTGAAGAGTGTGCTTCTTAGCTCAAGTAGATTCATGAGACTAAATGGGAAACTCCTGTCCAGAGGTGAGATGAGAAGGCAGAGAAGGTCCGGAGCTGGCTGAATGGACATGGGAAATCTGGGGCAGAAAGGAGGAGTGTGTTGTCACAGTATAGGGAGAGCAACTAGGTTCACATAACAATGTATGTTTAAATTTTTGCATGAAAAACTGACTTGAGTTGTAAACTTTCACTTTTAAGTACAATGATTAAAAAAAAAAGAAGAAAAGATTCAAGGCTCGGGTTCCAGGAGCCCCCGTGCAAAAAAAAAGGAAGAAAGAAAGAAATGTCCCTTTTAAAATAATTTAATATTTTATTTTAAACTTGTGGTATCATGATGGGAAAGATTTATCAGAAGGGGATAAAATGCTTGTCTTATTTAAATAGTATATTAAAACATAGAAAAATTAACCCAAGACCACTTACCAAAGTGTTTTCATAAGTATAATGTCATTTGATCTTCAGCACAAGCTTTTGAGATAGATATTATTTTATTGTCATCAGCTCCACATGATGATCTCCAAGCTAACTGAATGACTTACCCAAGTTGATACAGTCATCGATACCCATATTAGAACTCAAACCCAAGTATAACAGCTTCAGATTTCATGAGATTCCCATAGAACCATACAGCTTTCAATCAAGTGATCAAACACAGAAGCTCCTGTTGGATTAATAAAATAAAAATTGTTTCTTTTTAGACAGTTGGAATATTGTGAAGATGGCCATACTTATACCTCGTTTTGAATTGTTTAGGTGCTGATGCATTCTGATCTGAAGGTCTTTTTAAAAATGATTAAACAGAAGCTAAGATAAATAAATCAAGGTAACATATACATACTTGGGCAAAATTATACTGCGTTAGTCCTTAGACATCACAACTGCTATTACTGATGCTTACTGTCCTTTCCAGCACACTTGCTAAGATAATTGCCAGGCTTCCCATGGCCATTTTAGTTGGCTGCTCTGAAATCACAAAGGTCAGCAATGTAATATGGGTTTGCTCTGCCTTTGAGCACCGTCTCTTTGCCAGAATTTTGGCTGGACGCTAAAGCAGTGAGAAGGTGAATATGGGAAACGTCAATTTCATTTAATGAGGTCAGGAGGAAGTACGTGTAGCGTTAAGTGCACAGACTTCAAAGTTAAACAGAGATTAGTTCCTGCCCCTATTCAGCTATCTATGGGCAATGTGAAAGCGGACTTTTTAACTTTCTCTCTTGGCTGCAATTTTCTCATATGATAATAATAGTAATAATACTTCATAAATCATAACATTGTGATGACTAGAAGATGTAAAGAGGTACACAGAAATAATTTGATTAATTATACATGGTATCAAAACTATTATTAACATTATTACACCTCTTCCTTCCTACTTCTCATTCCATGAAAATGCATGTGTTTCTTTTTGGATTTATCTGGGAGCATATTGCTTACTCATCATTTAAAGAGCAATGTTCATTTTTTAATAAGGGTAAAATTGATGGAAAAAATACACTTTATATACTTCATCTTTAAGTATTTATATTTGAACTATTTCTTAAATAACTTGAGAAAGCTTGGATTTTATTATCAAGTTTAATCATATAGTTGAGGTGCAGAAGGTGCACTATCTTTCGAGACATCAGAGATGAGTTAAAGTTGGGCCTTGCATACAGTACTAAGCTTCATACAGCCCAGACCTTCTAAGATCTGAGAAACATGGCTCATTAAATAGACTTTGCACTCCAGCAAAATCCATAAGGCAAATTCCATTATGGCATCAAATGAGTTCCTGAAAATAAAGTTAAGGAGAAATTTATGGCAAGTTTCTCTGCATAAGAAACAGAGATTAGCACAATGGATAATCTATGGTTTTATAAAAGACAGAACTGGTATTTAAATTCATGTGTCTACTATTGGATCTTTATAAAAGAGAAGGAAAATTATTAAATTGTAGCTCAGTGAGGAGCAGAGATAATTATGCCTTAGGTTCTGCTGCATTCTGATGCTCTAAATTAATGTAAGAATAGTGATTTAAGAGAGAGCCTAATGGGCATGCAAACTCTCCATCCAACTATTCCTCCTATCAAGTATCACATGTCTTAAGCAAGCATTTGGCAGGTGCTAAATTGCTGTAAATTCATGATTAAATTCTATACCAGGTACCTGCAGTGCTGACAATCTATTGCACTGGATAAAATGTAAGCCATATACTTTAGCCAATTCTGACACCGACATCACATCCACAAAAAGAAAAAAGCAAAGGAAGCAGATTTTCTTATGCAGTTGGGATAGGAAAATGGACATAGGTAAACACTGCCCCAAGGTCAAGTGATTACAATTAAATTTGATCTCCACATGTTTCAATCCTGCCCTCAGTAAGATTTCAGGGAAGGTTCATAGAATTCTACTCTTCCCCTAGTCTAAACCTCCTAGCAGTACCAAGAAAAGGCTACTATTGGAAATGATTGCCTATATTCCTTTTCCAATAAAACCAATTAAAACCTGTTGCTGTCAAGTGGATTCTGACTCATGGTGATTCTGTAGGAAAGAGTAGATCTGCCCCATAGAGTTTCTAAGGCTGTAAATCTTTATGGAAGCAGACTGCCACATCTTTCTCCCACAGAGCTACTGGATAGCAGCCAAAGATTCAACCACTGCACCCCTGGGTCTCCTTGTGTATCTCAGTCATGACCAGAAACCTCATGCCATATCACAAAGACTCTCATATCCAATAGACTTAAATACTCACCTTTACCTGATTCCATTGTACTCTCTGGAACCCACTGTGTATTATGAGAAAAACCTCTTAGACCCACTGCCTCTCTAAAGCTTCCCTTTATTTTATTTTATTTTCGTTTTTGCTCTAAATAAAATGTGGAGTTTCATTGAAGATACTACTTATCCTTTAGTCCTCTCACAGTCCTGGTTATTTTTTCCCTGTAACTCACCTACAACTAGACCTGTAGGAGAAAAGTGTCTTCCCCACTTCTCACTGCCTCTTCCCTAAAACAAAATAAAACATATATTAAATGATATGCCATCAGATATATCATCTGTGCTGTTTGAAGTTGCCCATATTTTTCCTGACATACATTCTTTCACTGAAGATTTTTGCACCTGGCCCTTACTTCTGTCATTATGCTTGGCATTTTGAAGTAACTTGGTCTCACATCCTTGAACTCTTCATTACAGATGATTTTATCCTCCCTCTTATCTCAGCTAATAACACTCATATTTATTAGATGGAATTTAAAAAAATTTCTCTTGTACCTCATAATATTGGTCTCACGTATCCCATCTTAATTGCCTTAAGAATTTTATGGCACATTCTATCTTTCTAATTCATGACTCTGGCATCCCAAGCCTTCAACACTACCAGTGCTTTGATTCTTTCACCTTACCAACATTTCACTCTCCACTATTTTCTTTATGTCCTCATTTTCATCCACACCCACTTAGTGTCCTTGATTCTTCTTTATAGTAACTCATTTCCATGTATGTTCTTTGTCCTTTCTTTACACACCCCGCCCCCCTGTCATCTTATTTGGCTGACAAAGCATAATTCTGGTTATAGTTTACTCTTTGCCTACTCCACACTTGAGTCCAACAGTCTCAGTTAGAGAAAAAATGATGACCTGACTAGACTCATTACAAATAATGTCCTAAATGTCGTGTAGACTCAACACTCAAGTGTACTGCTTAACACTCCATAACCAAATATATTCTCACCCCTGCAGCATTTTGAACCCATAAAATGTATTTTCTCTCAAGTTGTGTGTATCCATCATATCTATTTGATCCTTTCTAAAGTTAAACCCTCCCTTGTACACTGGATTCCAACCTCTTTCACTTATTTAAGGATGTGAATAACAAAATTACCTTTGTCTCCTAAATCAACAGTTTTTTTTTTTTCTGTTATATCTTCCCCATCAACGTACATACATTTTTATTCCTATATCTGCCTCCATGTATCAGTCAGTTGAAATTAACTTTAGGTAAAAAAATTTTGTCCACCTCATAAAACAAAATGGGACTAATGAAGCATAGCACTCCAGGGACAAGGACTAGAAGACAGGAGGGGACAAGAAAGCTGGTGATAGGTAACTCGAGGTTGAGAAGGGACAGTGTTGACATGTCGTAGGGTTGCTAACCATTGTCATAGGGCAATATGTGTACTGTATCATGAGAAACTATTTGTTCTGCAAACCTTCATCTAAGATACAAAAAAAAAAAAAAAGAATTATGTATGTGAGATCAAATTGACAACAGCAACTCAAAAGGTTTGATGGGAAGCCTAGGGGAGAGTGAGTTAAAGATAATGGTGATGGAATAATTTGGAGAAGGATAGTGAGAACAGCAGCACAACTGGAAGAATGTAATCAATGTCACTGAATTGTACGTGTAGAAACTTTTGAAATGGTGTAACTTTGGCTATGTGTATTTTCATGAAAAAAATGTCCTCCAAGGTCGAGAAGGGAGAGTGTTGACATGTCGTGCGGTTGTTAACCAATGTCATAAAACAATATGTGTACTGACTGTTTAATAATGAGAAACTATTTGTTCTGTAAACCTTCATCTAAAGTACAATAAAAAAAAAAAAATTGTCCTTTGTCCTTGGTTCCTTGGTTGCTTTAGGTGCTGTTGAGTAGATTCTGAATCACAGAGTATATGACAGAGTAGAATGCTAAACCGTTGGAATTTCCTGAGTAATTTAGATGTCTGTATTATCTATAGGCCTGAGGGTTTATGAGGTGATTCAAGTGGGACCAGATTGTCTAAAAAGAAGTGTCTGTATTTATTGTCTTTATTTTCCTCCTATTCTCTCTTCAAAGGTCCCTGGGTGATGCAAATGGTTGGAGTTTGGCTACTAGCCATAAGATTGGAAGTTCAAACCTACCCAGCAGTACCAAAGAAGATAAGCCTGGCAATCTGCTTTCTTAAAAATTACAGTCAGTAAAACCTCATGGAGCAGTTCTACTCTGTAACCAATGTGGTCACTATGAGTCTAACTCAATGGCAATGAGTTTGTTTTTCGATTATTCTCTCTCGAGGTCTCTCCAATCAGCATTAAGTCCCCATTTTTCCTTTGAAATTACTATTGTAAATATTACCAATGGCCTCCACATTGCCACATTCTCAGTCATAAGCTTACTCATTTGGCGTAGTTGAGCATACTCTTTACCTTGAATCATTTTCTTCACTTGGTTTCTGAAACCATGCACTCTCCTGATTTTTCACATATTGCCTCGACTATTCCTTGTCAGTCTCCTTTGTTGAAATCCCTTCCTTATCCCAATCTATAGACTGAAGCTCATTCCTCAAACCTCATCTCTTTTGTGTCTACACTGCCTTTCTTGGTGGTCTCATGTGATTAAAATGACTATTTCCATATTGATGACTCAAATTCAGATGCTTAACCCCAAGTTAACCCTTTCATATATAACTACTTAATTGACATATCTACTTGAATTTTTAGTAGACATGTCAAGCATAACATGAGTTCTCCATTACTTTCCCAAACATCCTCCTTTTGCTGTCTTCACTCTCTATAAATGGCATTGCCTCAAATCAAAGACCTTGACATCATTTTTAATTCCCAAATTATCAAGATCTATTGGCACTACATATATGTGTGTGTAAATAAAAAATTTAACCTCTTTTCATCACCAGCATTGTTGCCATTCCAGTATAAACCAACACTGAGTTTCAGTAGAACTGCTACAATAGCCTCTAAACTGGTTTTCCTGCTGCCACTTTGAACTCTCAGTCTATTCTACTTCCCTGGCCACCCCAAAAAATTAATAGCCCCCATATCTCTCTGTGCTCTTACATTCTTTTTCTTTATTTTCTTTTTTAAGAGAACTGCTTTCTACTTAACACAATATATGTAATCATTATTTTTATTATCCCAATGAAATACAGGCTTAATGAAGATACCATCATTATCTTTTTAAAATATTGTATCCCTTAGCAATTAAAAATAAAAAATCTTGGCATATTGTAATTATTTAATAAACATTTGTTGATAAACAAATTAATTAATTAAAGTAAGACTAAATAAACAGTAGAAATTCCAAATATACAGATATGGTTTGAGGCTCAAGCTGGGAATGAGGAAACTGGGAATTATAAACGAAATGGTGAGCCAACAGGGAAACTGGAAAAAGTATGTCCGAATCTAAGAATATGGATAAATCTACTTAATATTAAAAGAAACATATGACTGTTGATCCAGGCCTGGGCTGTCTACTCTTGGCTTTTCTCTTAAGTAGCTTTCTGACATAGAAATACATAAGATGGCACTAAAGGACTGTTTTACCAAGAGGCAGGTTATAAAGTACCTGTGATCGGAGGACAGATCTAGGACATTCTTTAAGTCCTCACAGGCCTAATCATATGAACTCAACTATTTTATTCTCAGTGACAGGATTAACTTGATTTGAAGGTTTGTGTGAAAAATGATGTACATTTTTATTATTATTTGTGTTTGTCTGATACCTGAATAAGATAGTAAAGAACCTCAGTATGAAGAAATGTCATTGTTCTGGTGGCTATCCTGAATCACTTTTTTGTTTGTTTGTTTAATTGTATTGTGTTTTAGATGAAATTGCCTTTGAGTTTAAATTTGTTGTTTTCTTAATAGAGTAGTTAACATGAAATTTAAAATAAATAATTTGAGCATTATTCCTTTGTGCTTGCTGAAGTCACGTAACTCTAACTCTACACCTGGAAAGAGGTAGTAAACAAATAATAAGAAATTAATGGAAAGTTACAGTATCCCCATGGATATAATTGTTGGGAGTACCATAACATATTGCCCTGGCAGATAAATCAACTGGCAATGCCAGCTTACCATGCAATGAAAAGAGCATGGATTTATAAAACAGTAGAGCTGTTCTAGTTGCTATCTTTGTGAATTACAGCACATTGTGTAATTATGTCTGACACCTGTTTTTCATCTATAAAGGGGCATGATAACATTTATCTACAAGGTTTTTGTGAAGATTAAGTAATATATGTAAAAATTTGGTTACATCATTTAGTCTATTATATTTTTAAATGGCAAATAATTAAGATAAACCTTTATAATTTTTAAGTTCCAGTACCATCCTCCCTAACAATCATGGTTTTATGACAGTCCTGAAAGAACCTAGAAAAAATAATTAGTAATACCTTGGGGATTTTTACTATACTCACGAAGTCAACTGCCTACCTAAAAAAATAAAATAATATTTTAAGCTTGTATCAAGAGAATATACTGTGATTCAGGTATATGTAGATCACAGAAAGCCATTCTTCTGAGGGCATAGTGAAAGTGGAAAGTGCTTAGATATATCTTATGAAATACTTAGAACCTCCACATTTTTTTCTAACTCAGAATTTCTGAGTTGACTCATCTCTCACTTTTGAAGTTAAAACTTTGATTAACTTTACACACTAGAGGGGTCCCTATCGGGGATACAAATGTCTGTTGACAAAAAGAAAAACACCTCAGCTTTGTAAAAAGATGTCATTGTGTGCTCATTGATTACCCCCAGCCTAGGGAATACACAAATTGTTCCTTTTTTCAGTGACCTATAAAGGTTTAAAGTCATCAGCATCTAGCACTTACCTCACTGAATGTTAATCAAGAATGATTCTTGCTAATACCAGGAACAGTAACTGATTAACATGTAATTACCTTGTGTGGAAAAACACCCTCACTCACATCACTCCAGGGCAGTTGGCTTCCCAGAATGGGAGCTTGTTTCTAGGTAGGCTGGACTCCTATTGAGATGTTGGAACCTCCCTTTCCACTTGAACAAACTCAAGACCCTCTGAATTGAGTCAATATATAATGCACTCCAGTTACAACAAATGTCCAATACCAAAGAATGGTGGAGTGGAGGAGAGAATTCTGAAGCACTCTAGCTTGCCTGCATAGATTACTCCTCTTTCTTTTTTCCCCCCTTATGTTCTTACAACCATGATAAACATTATTTAGCTTATACCTACACATTTTATAGTCATTTTTACATATTTGGTTACATATTTGCATGGTAAATTTTATCAGCACTCATTCACAAAAAATTTTTCCACAGACTATATAGAAATTAAGAAAATGATTCTAGAGGTGGGGGCCAAGATGGCAGAGTAGTCAGACACTTCTGGTGGACCCTCTTACAACAAACACCTGAAAAAACCAAGTGAATCTATTATATACAACAATTTAGGGGAGCTGAACATCAAAGGCAAAGTTGAGGAATGGGACCGACTGGCAGGGGGAGGGAAAGATGGTTGAGAGGCAGCGAGGAGTTGCCAGACCTGACCCAACAGGAGCCTGAGCCTTTCAGGCCTGATCAGTTCTGGGGTAAGTGGTGAGGCAGGCAAGTATCTGTGCTAGGGAGGTATATTCCACACCAGGAGAAACCCAGAGGCAGAGACTACTCAGCCACCAAGAACCAGTGACAAGCAGCCCTCGACTGGAGAAAGATAAGTAATTGCGTCCTGCCAACTGCTTGGATCAAAAACACTCCCCTTAGGGAAAAACCTCTCTCACATTTACCTCCCCACTCCCTGCTCTGCACTGGGTCCCTGACCAGCTTCGGCAATTGCCAACTCCCCTGGGCAGGAAGTAAGATCCATCACACACCATTCTCCCAACCTTGGAGAGTGAACAAATTAACAAACAGGGGAAAAAATAAACTGCTGGCTCCCCTAAGCCAGGAACCCAGGGTAGGCACAGCTCCTTTGCCTAGGCACAGGCATAAGGGATCCACGGACTTTGAGTACCTTTCCCCCTGCATAGACTTGTGTGGGCCCATTTCAACAGCACAGGTCCTCATTACCACAGTACAGCAGGGTATATACCTGAAGTCTAACTTCAACTGTTACAGCTGTGAAGTGGCAGGTTCTTGACATTTGACACTGCTCTTCCCATTAAGCAGGGTCTTAACCTACCCACATCAAGGGCCTGAGGACTGATGGCTCCACCCACACCACCTAGCCACCTGCGATAGGGGCCCTAGAATAACAGGTGCTTCTCAGTCTTTACAGCTAACAGCATTGGGTGCTCAGAGTCAGGCTTCAAAACCCACCCACCTATGTGCTCTAGGGAAGAAGGATACATCTTCCTGGACACTCAGGGGCAGCCTTCAGCCCCCTGCCTAGCTCAGAGTGTGTCCCCCTGCTGCAACCAGATGCCTGTGCCTACACCAATCACCCATGCCTGTCTAGGACTGTAGGTGAGTGCCTGCACCACACACTTGGTGGTTATCTACCTGGGCACCTAAGCTGAATCCATACAGGAAGAGTGGAACGACTCCTAAGCTCTCCCTAGCTAGTAACAGATCTAACCACCTGGTGACAGGACATTAGAGCTTCAAAGATGTCAATAATCAAACTGTGGCACAGGAGCAGCCTACTTGGGCATATCAAAACAAAACAAGAAACTAGGACACAGTAAGCAAACAAAATAAATAAATACAATAACTTATTGATGGCTAGAAGACAACAGTCAATATCAAATCACATAAAGAGGTAGTTCATGATGACGTCAGCAAGCTCCCGAAATAAAGAATCTAGAAATTTTTCAGAGGAGGAAAATTTCTGGAATTACCAGAGACAGAATACAAACAATTAATCTACAAAACTGTTCAAGAAATTAGCCAGGAAATTAAGCAAAACATAGAAGCCACAATAGAGGAAATTAAAAAGATTAGAGAAGAGCATAATGACAAATTTAACAAGTTGCAAGAATCCATAGAGAGACAGCAATCAGAAATCCAGAAGATTAACAATAAAATTTCAGAATTAGACAACTCAATAGAAAGCCATAGGAACAATATTGAGGCAATGGAAATCAGAATCAGTGAGATTGAAGATAAAGCACTTGACACCAACGTATTTAGGAAAAATCAGATAAAAGGATTAAAAAAAATGAAGAAATCCTAAGAATTATGTGGGACTCTACCAAGAGGAATAACCTATGTGTGATTGGAGTACCAGTACGGAGGGATAAGAAAAAATACAGAGAGAATTGTTGAAGATTTGTTGGCAGAAAACTTTCTTGATATCATGAAAGATGAGAAGATATCTATCCAAGATGCTTAGCAAACCTCACATAAGGTAGATCCCAAAAGAAAGTCACCAAGACATATTATAATCAAACGTCTAACAATGCTAACCTACCCATAACAGTGTTCTCTCCTTGAATTTTCTAAGTCATAGTGATTTTAGATTGTGATTTTCAACCTAATTATTATTGCATTAATATTTTAAAACCAGAACCAGCCATGTTTCTGTGCATCCTTCTAGTTGTGTGTGTGTGTATTTGTTAATAGCTACCATACGTAGTCATCCTAATGGATGGTGGTCCTCCAAAAAAATAATTATGAGACATGTTTGCTTCTGTTTCAAATTGATTGTAAAATGATTAAAATTTCTACTAAACTTTTATGAATCATTATAAAACCTCTTAGTTCTAAGGTCCGTAAGACAATTTTTTTGTCTGTTTATAAAAGTTCCCCCAAATATTAAAAGTACAGAGTTCTAACCCTAAATTAGTGAACATTTGCATTGACTTGAAATATAGAGTAGATATTTTTGTTTAAATATTGTTTAAGATTTAGTTTTTTTTTAAAGTTGTTGTAATAAAACATTGAATAAAATACTTCTACAACCTAATAAAAATACCAAAATACTTTTAAGATTCAGCAAAAATAATTGAATGTTTGAAAGTGATTGTTATTCATCTTTTACATTTTTATTAGTGCACATTTAGCCAGTTTTAGGCTTTAGGGAATTATGACAAGTTTTTTTAAATAATACCTTACTTCCACACAATTCTTTCAGATTGCATGGCAGTCTGAAACAAGTCTTACCAGAGCTAAAAATCACCCTCAGCAGTCTTCTGCTCTGATTAAAAAAAAAAAAACAAACCTATTGCTGTCGAGCTGATTCCAACTCATAGCGACGCCGTAGGACAGAGTAGAACTGCCCCATAGGGTTTTTAAGGAGAGCCTGCTGGATTCAAACTGCCAACCTTTTGATTAGCAGGCGAGCTCTTAACCATGACACCAGGGTTTCCTCTGCTGTGATATATCAGTTACATAAACTAAGTAATTATCTTTGTTTTTCATAAATAGTTTCTTTAATTGAACCCCAAGCCTTGTATTACTTTAAATTTCCCTTTAGCCATGGAATCACAAGTGCTCTATTCTTCATTTATAGAATTTTCTTCCAGTAGCTTGTGTGTTTGAGAAATAGCTGCACTTTTTGAGTAAATGCCTAGAATATAATTTTGAGATCAGTAGCTGAATTCACTAAAAACTAGACATTCTTATATCTTTGCACTTCAAATCATGATACTTTCTGAAGTTCCAACTTGTGAATATATTTTATTGATAACATGCTGGTGTGAATTTTAAACCTTACTGTCGGAATCAACTCAATGGCAACGGATTTTTTTTTTTTTTTTTTTTTTTTTTTTTTTTTGGTTAATGGGTCTAAAAAGAAATGGTTAAGAGAATATCCCCTATACAAGACATAATTTATTAAACATGAAGCTTATGGTTAGATGTCTTTTTGAATTCTTTTCAAATACTAATGGTTGAATTTAGAGATTAATTTAGGGAAAGAATGTCAGGAGGATTAGAATGGCAGCACTGAAATAATCTCCTACTAAACATTTTTTATTTCCAGAAAGATATCCATAAGTTTTTACTTTGAAGATAGTTTATAGTCTGCAAGTGCTAAATTTTTTTTTTTTAATTCCTTGAACATCCCTTCTAAATAGTTCAGTGGTATACTAATGCTATCATTGAATTTATTTTAGGTTATATACTTAAATGAAAAAAATAGAATGTATTTTATAAAATAATCGAACTTATAATTAGAGCATATAAAGATTGTTAATACTTACTGAGGGGGAGAGGAGTAAACATTTCTCCCTGTAGTAATTTTGTTAAATTAACACTTGGAATGTGAGTAAATTAGATTTATCAAGACTTATATATCCAGCAAAACTGTCTCTCAAACATGATGGTGAAATTAGGGCATTTCCAGATAAACAGAAGTTTAGGGGATTTGCAAAAACCAAACCAAAATTACAAGAAATACCAAAGGGAGTCCGCTGGTTAGAAAATCAATAATTTCAGTTAACAACCCAAGACCAGAACACAGGACAGAGCAACCAGATATCAACCCAGATAGGGAAGTCACTAAACTAAGCCAAAGCAAAACATGAAAATATGGAAAGAGATGTCAATATGTAAAAGATGACAATATTAAAACCAAAAAGAGGGACTTAAAAAATGTAACTGTAGATTTTTCATATGGAGAGGAAGTCAAGGCAATATAAAGAAATAAAAGACTGCTATAAACTTAGAAAAATAGGGGTAAATATTAAGGTAACCACACAGGAAACCAGCAATCTTACAAATCAAAATAAAAAACTAGAAAAATATAAAGACTCTTCAAATACAAAATCTACAACAGTGAAAAAGATGAAAAGAAAACACATAAAGAAAAACGACTCAGCACAGAAAATTAAGTAGCACAAAGACACTGTCAACAACACACAAAAAAAGACAGAAAAATGACAACACTAAACTCATACCTATCAATAACTAAGCTGAACGTAAATGGACTAAATGCACCAATAAAGAGAGAGAGTAGCAGATTGGATAAAAACACACGATCCGTCTATATGCTGCCTACAAGAGACACACCTTAGACTTAAAGACACAAACAAACTAAAACTCAAACGATAGAAAAAAATATATATCAAGCAAATAACATTCAAAAAAGAGCAGGAATGGCCATACTAACCTCTGACAAAATAGACTTTAAAGTAAAATCCACCACTAAGGATAAGGAAGGACACTATATAATGATTAAAGGGTCAATACAACAAGAGAACATAACTATAATAAATACTTATGCACCAAACGACAGGTTCCAAAATAAATAAAACAAACTCTAGCAGCATTGAAAAGAGAGATAGACAGCCCCACAATAATAGTAGGAGACTTCAACACGCCACTTTTGGTGAAGTACAGAACATCCAGAAAGAAGCTCAACAAAGACACAGAAGAGCTAAATGCTACAGTCAACCAACTTGATCTCATATACATATACGGAACCTTCCACGCAACAGCAGCCAAGTATACTTTCTTTTCCATCTCAAATGGAATACTCTTTAGAATAGACCACATAGTAGGCCATAAAGCACTCCTTAACAGAATCCAAAGCATCGAAATATTACAAAGCATTTTTTTTTGACCATAAATCCATAAAAGTAGAAATCAGTAACAGAAAAAGCAAGGAAAAAAAATAAAACACATGGAAACTGAACAACACCTTGATCAA
Source organism: Dugong dugon (assembly GCA_030035585.1). Taxonomy (NCBI): domain Eukaryota; kingdom Metazoa; phylum Chordata; class Mammalia; order Sirenia; family Dugongidae; genus Dugong; species Dugong dugon. The sequence continues at coordinate 45,495,335 of CM057480.1, read as the reverse complement.
AAACTACTGGGTTATGTAAGAAATTAAGAATGCAATAAAGATATTCAGAGAATCATACGAGAATGAAAACACATCTTACCAGAACCTTTGGAACAAAGCAAAAGCAGTGCTCAGAGGTCAGTTTATAGCAATAAATGTACACATCCAAAAAGAAGGAAGGGTCATAATCAAAACATTAAGCCTACGACTGGAACAAGTAGAAAGAGAGCAGCAAAAGAAGCCCTCAGGCACCAGAAGAAAGGAAATAATTAGAATTAGAGAAGAATTAAATGAAATAGAGAATAGAAAAACTATTGAAAGAGTTAATAAGACCAAAAGCTGGTTCTTTGAAAAGGTAAAAAAAAATGATAAACCATTGGCCAAACTGACAAAACAAGAACAGGAGAAGTAAATAACTGGAATAAGAAATGACATGGGTGATATCACAACAGACCCAACTGAAATTAAAAGAATCCTAACAAAATACTATGAAAAATTGTCCTGTAACAAATTTGAAAACCTAGAAGAAACGGACAAATTTCTAGGAACTCACTGCCTACCTAAACTAATACAAACAGAGGTAGAACAACTAAATAAACCCATAACAAAAGAAGAAACTAAAAAGGTAATTAAAAAACTCCCAAAGCAGCCCTGGCCCAGATGGCTTCACTGGAGAACTCTACCAAACTTTCAGAGAAGAGTTAACACCACTACTACTAAAGGTATTTCAGAGCATAGAAAAGGATGGAATACTCCCAAACTCATTCTACGAAGCCAGCATAACCCTGATGCTAAAACCAGGTAAAGACACCACAAAAAAAGAAAATTATAGAGCAATATTCCTAATGACCATTTACGCAAAAATCCTCAACAAAATTCTAGCCAATAGAATTCAGCAACATATTAAAAAAATAATTCACCATGATCAACTGGGATTTATACCAGGTATGCAGTGATGGTTCAACATTAGAAAAGCAATCAGTGTAATCAATCACATAAATAAAAGAAAAGACAAGAACCACATGATCTTATCAATTGATGCAGAAAAGGTATTTGACAAAGTCCAACACCCATTCATGATAAAAACTCTCAGCAAAATAGGAATAGAAGAGAAATTCCTCAGTATAATTAAGGGCATTTATACAAAGCCAACACCCAACATCATCCTAAATGGAGAGACTTTGAAAGCATTCCCCTTGAGAACAGGAACCAGACAAGGGTGCCCTTTGTCACGACTCTTATTCAACATTGTACTGGAGGTCCTAGCCAGAGCAATTAGGCTAGAAAAAAGAAATAAAGGGCATCCACATTGGTAGGGAAGAAATTAAAGTATCTCTATTTGCAGATGATATGTTCTTATACACAGACAACCCCAAAGAATCCACGAGAAAAATAGTGGGACTAGTAGAAGATTTCAGCAAAGTTTCAAGATACAAGATAAACATACAAAAATTGTTGGATTCCTTTACACCAACAAAGAGAACTTCAAAAAGGAAATCACCAAATCAATACCATTTACACTATATAACAACCAAAGGGTCTAAGGGACTAAGAAGATAAAATACTTAGGAATAAATCTAACCAGAAACGTAAAAGATCTATACAATGAAAACTACTAGACATTACTGCAAGAAACCAAAAGAGACCTTCATAAGTGTTAAAACATACCTTGCTCAGGGATAGGAAGACTCAGAATCATGAAAATGTCAATTCTACCCAAGGCGATCAACAGATACAATGCAATCCCAATCCAAATTCCACCAGCATTTTTTAATGAGATGGAGAAATAAATCACCAACTTCATATAGAAAGGGAAGAGGTCCCGAATAAGCAAAGTATTACTCAAGAAGAAGAACAAAGTGGGAGGCCTCACACTACCTGATTTTAGAACCTGTTATACCGCCATGGTAGTCAAAACAGCCTGGTACTGGTACAACAGATACATAGACCAAAGGAACAGAATTCAGAATCCAGACACAAATTCATCCACCTATGAGGAGCTGATATTTGACAAAGGCCCAAAATCTGTTAACTGGGGAAAAGACAGTCTCTTTAACAAATAGTGCTGGCAAAACTGGATATCTATCTGCAAAGAAACTGAAACAAGACCCATACCTTACACCATGCACAAAAACTAACTCAAATTGGATCAAAGACTTAAATATAAAATCGAAAATGATAAATATCATGGAAGAAAAATAGGGACAATGCTTTGAGCCCTAATACATGGCATAAACACAATATGAACCACAAGTAACAGTGCACAAGCACCAGAAAAGAGATTAGGTAACTGGGAGCTCCTAAAAATCAAACAGTTATGCCCATCAAAAGACTTCACCAAAAAAGTAAAAAGACAACCTACAGACTGGGAAAAAATTTTTCAGCTATGATAAATCCGATCAGCATTTAATCTCTAAAATCTACATGATACTGCAAAACCTCAACAACAAAAGAACCCAATTTAAAAATGGACAAAGGATATGAACAAGCACTTCACCAAAGAAGATATTCAGGCTGCTAACAGACACACGAAGAAATACTCACGATCATTAGCCATTAGAGAAATGCAGATCAAAACTACAATGAGATATCATATCATCCCAACAAGGCAAGCATTAATCCAAAAAACACATAATAATAAATGACGGAGAGGTTGTGGAGAGACTGGAACATTTATACACTGTTGGCGGGAATGTAAAATGGTACAACCACTTTGGAAATCAATTTGGTGCTTCCTTAAAAAGCTAGAAATAGAAATACCATACAATCCAGCTATCCCACTCCTTGGATTATATCCCAGAGAAATAAGAGCCGTCACACGAATAGATATATGTACCCATGTTCTTTGCGGCACTGTTCACAATAGCAAATAGATGGAAACAACCTAGGTGCCCATCAACGGATGAATGGATAAACAAATTATGGTATATCCACACAATGGAATACTATGAAACCATAAAGAACAACAATGAAGCTGTGAAACATCTTAACATAAAGGAATCTGGAGGTCATTATACTGAGTGAATTTAGTCAGTCACAGGAGGACAAATATTGTATAAGACCACTATTATAAGAACTCAAGAAACAGTTTAAACACAGAAGAAAACATTCTTTGATGGTTACGAGGGTGGGAAGGGAGGGTGAGGGTTATTTACTAATTAGATAGTAGATAAGAATTATCTTAGGTGAAGGGAAGGACAGCACACACTACAGTGGAAGTCAGCACAACTGGACTGAACAAAAGCTTAGAAGTTTCCTGAATACAATCAAACACTTTGAGGGACAAAGCAGCAGGGGTAGGGTTCTGGCGACCATGTTTTCGGGAACATCTAGGTCAATTGGCATAACAAAGCTTATTAAGAAAATGTTCTGCATCATACTTTGGTGAGTGGCGTCTGGGGTCTTAAAAGCTTGCAAGTGGCCATCTAAGATGCATCAATTTGTCCCAGCCACCTGGACTAAAGGAGAATGAAGAATACCAAAGACACAAGGAAAGTAGTAGCCCAAGAGACAGAAAGTGCCACATAAACCAGAGACTTCATCAGTCTGAGGCCAGAAAAACTAGATGGTTCCCAGCTACCACCAAAGACTGCCCTGAGAGGGAACACAACAGAGAGTCCCAGATGGAGCAGGAGAAAGGTAGGGTGCAGAACTCAAATTCTGGTAAGAAGACCAGACTTAATGGTCTGACTGAAACTGGAGGAACCCCGGAAAGCATGGTCCCTGGATTCTCTATCAGCCCAGAACTAAAACAATTTCCGAGGCCAACTCTTCAGTGATTGGACTGGACTGCAGGACATAAAGTTATACTCGTGAGGAGTGTGCGTCTTAGCTCGAGTAGGTACAAGAGACTAAATGGGCAGCTTCTGTCCAGATGTGAGATGCAAAGGCAGAGACGGTTAGGAGTTGGTTGAATGGACATGGGGAATCAGGGTTGGAAAGGAGGAGTGTGCTGTCACAGTATGGGGGGAGCAATCAGGGTCACATAACAATGTATGTATAAATTTTTGTATGGTAGTATACTTCATTTAAACTACAACAATAAAAAAAATTAAAAAATAAAGATTATTAAGGAGCCCCAAATAGCTTTTTCATTTTTGGGTTATATCTATCAATATTTTCCACAAAAAAAAAAAGAAAAGAAAATGATTCTGGTATAATCCCATGCATAGAGAGTCTGACCACCGTTTCGACTGGGAATAAAGAATTGTATAAGTGAGAAAGGTAGGGTTTGTATTTGGCTTCAATCATACTAAAAATTTGCCTGAAGTTCTTTTTCCCCTCTGATTGATGATTGTGAGCTATGACCTCTCAGTTGATAAGTCAGGGCAAAACCTGGTGAAAGCAGCCTCCAAGAGGACCATGATACCAGCGTCAGGGACCCTGTCAGACAGTTAGTACTCCACTTCAAAAAGCTTCAACGTCTGAAGTGTGACTGATTTTATTTCAGATTATGTTGTTTATTTTTTTTTCAGATGACACAATCACCAAGCAAATGCTGAAGCCATTTGTGTTGGCTTCTCTGTTCCCTGATAAATTATTAATATTTCTGTCAAGTCAAATCCCTGACCTTCAATTTAATTCTATTTCAGTAGCTGATGCCTCTATTAGCCTCACTGTACTTGAATTCTGTTGCTCCCTTGGATATGGCCTGCTGAGAAACTGTTTTTCTGAGTACTTAACAAAAAAGCTCAAAGCTTTATTGACTCAGATTTTAATTCCAAATGCTATTCTAAAGATCAGGTGCTTGAAAAGAAATATTCTGAGATGCTTTACTCATGCTCTGAAGGGTGATTGCCAAATTTCATGTATGTCCAAAGACATAAATTATAAGAAAATACTTTTATTTCTTATACCATTAAAAAAAACCCTGGAAGAATCAATGTTTTTTGAAGGTGAAAAAAATAATTTTACAAAGCTGATAGCGGAAAAGCATATGGATTTGTACAGAAGAAAAAGAGACTAGGGTCATATTTCATTACTTCAGATTATGATTGTCTATTGCAACAGGCTAAATATAAGAGAATTGAAATATAAATTCAATGTTTAAATGAGATATGAGATAATTCAATGGTAAAAAAAAAAAAAGAAAGAAATGTGATCCTAAAACAAACAAAACCAAAGATCAATATAACTGAATGAGATGGCTTCATAGTTTTGGTATTGCTTCACTTTAGCATACACACAATTGAAGACAGTGAAATAGATTAAACCAATCAACTAAATTGCCCCAATTCTTGTTACTGTGTTATTACCAATAATAACAGAATTCAAAAGTGTATAGATTAGTGATGCATCAGGAAAATGTGTTCTTCAACACTGCTGAGTATATGAATCAATAAAATGTATTGCTTATGTCCTTAGTGAAAATTAAATTACTAGTATTTCTTATAATCCAATCTCTTGCTGACTAACACTACTATAAATAGAGTTATTTATCCAGCTCCCTCTCCTTCAGTAAAAGAATACACACTGCTTCACAAGAAAGGCCATTCCATTTCTGGATGACTCTAATAATTAGAGAATATCTTCTTACAATGAAGGTCTTATAACTTCTACTGCTACTCATTGATACCACAGAGACATTGAAATTACATACAAAATAAGTTTTCTGCCTAAAAGAAACTACTTGATGCATTTAAAATTACCTCAAATCCCCATTTTATTTCCAATTTTTTCCATTGTTCCTCATATAAAATGATTTCTACAACCTTCATACACTTGAAAACATTCATCTGGACATACTATGGTATATTTTACTTTTAAAAGCCATTTCCTCATGAAGATACTGATGCACTGATAATTTACAATCTCAGGGTTTCTTCCCTGGAAATTTTCGTGCATTGTCATTCAATCAAGAAATTCAATGAATATTTATTGAGTTATCTCTAGATATCTTTCACTGTGATAGTCACTGGAATTTGAATGATCATTAAGGCACAGTCTCTCTTCTTCAGAGCCTATAAGTCTGAAGAGAATTGTAGACAATTATAGTAATACTGTGCTATGAAGAGATAAACACAAGACACTGCAGGAGTCCAATAGGACATTACACATCCTCGTTTTGGTGGTTGTTGTTAGCTGCCATCTAACAGATTAGAACTCATGACACCTCATGTGTACAGAGTAGAACTGTGCTCCATAGGGTTTACAATGCTATGTGCTTTCAGAAGCAGACCACCGGGACTGTCTGCCAAGGCGCTGCTGATTGGGCGTGAACAACCAAACTTTCAGTTTGTATTTGGAGTGCTTACTCATTTTCACCACCCAGGGATTCTACCACACAACCTCAAAGGTACAGAAAAATTTCCTAAGAAATGTGACATTAGATATAACTATCCTAAAGGGGAAGTGGCCAACGAAAGTCTTTTGATGTTTTCCAGAAAGTGGGCATAAAGGGAACAAACCACTTGGAGCAAGAAAAAGCATGATATACTCAGGGAATTGCAAATAGTTCAGAGTGTCAGGAAAACAGAGGAATGAAATATGAAATGAGGCTTCAGCAATAAACAGGGTTGGACTATGAAGATATTTTTGTGCCATGGTAAGTGTTTGGTATTTTATCCTCATCCAATGAAAAATTATTGATGGGATTCTATAAGATTTGTACATTAAAACCCTTTTATGATTTATGACACATACGGTATCCCAATCAATTTTTCTGGCTCTCAGGTTTTTTGGAACCCTACTTTTCCCACTAAAAGTATTTGCTGCCCTCCAGTGGGGACTTGTGTTACAGTGAAAGGCGAAAGTAACATTCACTGAAGCAAAATAGCTGAGGTATAAGCCTTAAATGTCAGGTAGTGTATCCAGGGAGTGTGATTGGGTAAAAATTTTGTCTTTTTCTACTTTTTTCCCCCTATATAATCCTTATAAGCATATTTATGGCTTCCTGTGTGATAGCTGGAGAGCCCTGGTGGGCTTTGCTTTTTTTCTTTTTTCTTTTTTTGTTGTCATATTTGGAAAATCAGAGGTTCCCTATGCATCCTAAGAGAAGGCACCCTGCAGTGCATCCAGTAACAAAGGTCCAATGGGAAAGACAAGTGCCCAGCCATCATAATGCCTGAGAAACTTCAAAATTATGTGGTAACTGTGTAGTATCAAATAATATTTCTCAAAATCCATATTACCAACCAAAAATTAAAACATACTCCAAGACTTGGCATGGTTCCACTAATGAAAGCATAAGGGGAGGTGGAGCCAAGCTGGTGCAGTAGTCAGATGCTTCCAAGGTCCCTCTTACAACAAACACCTGAACAAACAAGTGAATAGATTATATATGACAATCTAGGAGCCCTGAACATCAAAGGCAAAAATGAGAAATTGGACTGAGTGGCGAGGGAGGGAGAAACTGTTCGGAAGCAGCGAGGAGTTGCCAGACGCGACAAGGTGGGAGCCAGTGCTATTCAGGCCGGATCGACTCACAAGCACAGTAAGGCAAACAGTGGTGTTTGGCAGGCGTTCTCCACATTGGGAGAGGCCCAGAGGCAGAGAATCTACTCGACCTTCCAGAACCAGTGAAAAGCAGGCAAAAGTAGGCAAAAGATAAGTACTTGCGTCTGGCTTACCACACGGCTCAAAAATCATCGCCCTTTGGGAAAAATTTCTCTCCCATTTACCTCCCCGCTTCCCACTCTGCATGGGGTACAAAGCCAGCTTCAGCAATTGCTGAGTCCCCTAGGCCCCGTCACGCACCTTGAGTCATTCTTCTGGCCTTGGAAAGGGAACAAATTAACAATTAACAGGGAAAGAATAATCTACTCACTCCCATAAGCCAGGAACTCAGGGTATGCACAGCTCTTTTGCCTAGGCACAAGCATAAGAGGTCCACAGACTTTGAATGCCTTTCACCACTGCATAGAATTGTGTGGGTCCATTTAAACAGCATAGGCCCTCATCACCACAGTACAACAGGGTATACCTGAAGTCTAACCTCAACTGTTTCAGCTGTGAAGTAGCAGGTTCATGACATTTGACACTGCTCTGCCCATTAAGCAGTTTCCTCACCTGTCCACATCAGGGGCCTGAGTACTGGTGGCTCTACCCACACCACCTAGCCACCCGTGACAGGGGTTGAAGAATAAGTGGTGCCCCCAGTCCTTACAGCCAACAGCATTAGGTGCTCATAGTCCAGATGCAAAACTCACCCACCTACACACTCTAGGGAACAGGGAAATTCTTTCCTCCCATACACTCAGAGACAGCTGTCAGCCTCTGCCTTGCTCAACATGTGACCCCCTACTGCAGCCAGATACTTGTGCCTACACCAAAAACTCATGCCTGTCTAGGACTGTAGGTGAGAGCCTGCACCACACAATTGGTGACCAACTATCTGGACACCAGAGTTGAATCCATATAAGAAAATTAAACTGTCTTCTGGGCTCACATACTTAGTAACACATCTAACCACCTGGTGACAGTATGTTAGCGCTTCAAAGGCCAATAATCAAACTAACTCACGCAAGTAGCCTATTTGGGCATATCAAAACAACAAAAAAAGAGAAGCTAGGACGCAGTAAGCAAACATAAAATAAATAAATACAATAACATATTGATGGTTCGGAGACTACAGTCAGTAACAAATCACATAAACAAGCAGACCTTGATGGCTTCAGCAAGCTCCCAAAAAAGAAACTAGAAATTATCCAGAGAAAGAGAATTTCTTGGAATTACCAGAGGCAGAATACAAAAGATTAATATATAACAAAAAAAAAAAAAAATGGAAAAATTCAAGAAGATAATACAGGAACAAAATGCTAAAATAAATTCACAACTAGAAATCATACAAAAACAACAGTTAGAAGTCCAAAAGGTAAACAACAAGATTTCAGAAATGGACAGTGTTCTGAGAAGCAGGTTTGAAACGCTGGAACACAGGATCAGTGAAACTGAAGACAAACACTTGCTTACAACTCTGAGGAAAAATCAGAAAAAAGAATGAAGAAAAATGAAGTAACCCTGAGAATTATGTGGGATACTATCGAAAGCGAAAATCTGCAAGTAATCGGAGTTAAAGAACAGTGAGAGAAAACAGAAAAAACAGAGAGGATCACTGAAGAACTGCTGACAGAAAACTTCCCCAAAATCATGAAAGACAAAAAAATGACCATACAAGAAGCTCAATGAACACCATATAAGATAGAACTCAAAAGAAAACCACCAAGGCATATTATAATCACACTTGCTAAAACCAAAGACAAACAAAGAATCCTGGGAGCAGATCGAGAAAAACAAGAAGTCACATACAGAGGAGAAACAATTAGACTAAGCTCGGATTATTTGGCAGAAACAATGTGGACAAGAAGGCAATGGGATGACATAAATAAAACCTTGAAGGAAAAAAATTGCCAGCCAAGAATAATATATCCTGCAAAACTCTCATTCAAATATGATGGTACAATTAGGTCATTTCCAGATAAACAGATATTAAGGGAACATGCAAAAACCAAAACAAACTTACAAGAATTATTAAAGGGAGTCCTTCGATCTGAGAACAAACAAAATCAGACCACAGGATGAATCTAGGACACAGGATTGTACCAGCCATATACCAACCTAGGAAAATGAACTCTTAAGGACTATCCATAACCAAAAGAATTACAACAGGGAACCAGAGAGGTTAATCTTTAAATGACAACAGAATCAGAACAATAAAAGAGGGAATAAATGGTGTAGGTATAGAACCTTACAATGGAGAAGAAGTCAAGACGATACAACTAATAATAGACAGGTTCAAACCAAAGAAGATGAGGGTAAATTTCAAGGTAACCACAAAGAAAGTTAACAAGCCTACTTATCAAAATAAAGAAGAAAAACATAAAGTCTCAGTAAAAAAAACCTACAAAAACAAAAGAAATGGAAAAAAAAAATCCCAAAAAGGAATTCAGCACAGGGCAGTAAGAGGAACAAAGACAATGTCAGCATCACAAAAAAAAAAAAAAAAAAAAAAAAAAACCCTACAAAATGACAGCAATAAACTCACTTCTATCAATAATTACACTGAATGTAAATGGACTCAATGCACCCATAAAGAGATGAAGAGTGACAGAATGGATAAAAAAACCAGGATCCCACAATATGCTGCCTACAAGAGAAACACTTTAGAAACAAAGCCGTAAACTGATTAAAAAATAAAGGATGGAAAAATGTCAAGCAAACAACTACCAAAAAAGAGCAGGAGTGGCAATAATAATCTCAGATAAAATAAGCTTTAAAACAAAATCCACCATAAAAGACAAAGAAGGTCATGATTAAGGGAATGATCCATCATGAAGACATAACCATAATACACACCTAAGCACCCAATGACAGACCTCCAAAATACATAAAACAAACTCTAACAGCACTGAAAAGAGAAATTGAAAGCTCAACAATAATACTAGGAGATTTCAACACACCACTCTTGGTAAAGGACAGAAATATCTAGAAAGAAACTCAAGAAGATACAGAAGACCTAAAGGCACAATCAGCCAACTTGACCTCATAAACATATATAGACCACTCCACCTAACAGCTGCAAAGTACACATTCTTTTCCAATGCACATGGAACGTTCTCCAGAATAGACCACATCTTAGGCCACAGAGAAATCCTCAACAAGATCCAAAATGCTGAGATAATACAACATATCACCTCTGACCACAACTTCATTAAGGTAGAAGTTAACAAAAAGGAAGAGCAAGGAAAAAAATCAGTTTCATGGAAACTGAATAACAACATGTTTACACATCACTGGGTAATAGAGGAAATCAGAGATGGAATCAAAAAATTCCTAAAATCAAACAAGAATGAAAACACATCATACCAAAACCATTGGGAAACAGCAAAGGCAGGCCTCAGATGACAATTTATAGCAACAGATGCACACATCAAAAAAGAAGAAAGGGAAAAAATCAAAACATTAACAACAAGTCAAACAAATAGAAAGAGAACAGCAAAAAAAGCCCACAGCCAACAGAAGCAAGGAAATAATAAAGATCAGAGCAGAAATAAATGAAATAAAGAATAGAGAAACAATAGAAAGAAAAAGAAAACCGTAGGTTCATTCTTTGAAAGGACCAACAAAATTGACAAACCACTGGCCTGACTGACAAAACAAAAACAGGAGAGGGTGCAAATAACCCAAATAAGAAATGAAATGGGTGACATTACAACAAACCCAACTGAAATAAAAAGGATTATAACAGAGTATTATGAAAAACTATACTCCAACAAATTTGAAAACCTAGAGGAAATGGATAAATGCCTAGAAACACAGTACCTACCCAAACTACCACAAAGTGAGGTTGAAAATCTGAACAGACTCATAACAAGAGAAGAGATTGAAAAGGTAAAAACAAAACAAGCAAAAAAAAAAAATAAATCCCAACAAAAAAAGCCCTGGCCCGGATGTCTTTACTGGAGAATTCTACCAAACTTTCAGAGAAGTGCTTACACCAGTACTACTCAAACAATTTCAGAATATAGAAAATGAAGGGATACTTCCAAATTCATTCTATGAAGCCAGCATAACCTGATACCAAAACCAGACAAATATACCACAAAAAAAGAAAATTACAGACCTACATCTCTCATGAACATAGTTGCAAAAATTCTAGCCAACATAATTCAACATCATATCAAAAAAAAAAAGAAAGAAAGAAATACCACAACCAACTAGGATTTATACCAGGTATGCAAGGATAGTTCAACATTAGAAAATCAAACAACGTAATCCACCATATAAATAAAAATAAAAGAATCAAAGTATCATCTCAATCGATGCAGAAAAGGCATTGAACAAACTCCAACACCCATTCCTTATAAAAATTCTCAATAAAATAGGTACAGAAGGGAAATTTCTCAACATAATAAAGAGCATCTATGCAAAACCAATGGCCAACATCATTCTTAATGGAGAGAGGCTGAAAACATTCCCCTTGAGAACAGGAACAAGGCAAGGATACCATTTATTTCCAATCCTATTCAACATTGTGCTGGAAGTACTAGGTAGAGCAATAAGGCAAGAAAAATAAAGGACATCCAAATTCATAATGAAGAAGTTAAACTGTCCCTGTTTGTGGAAAATATGATACTATACATAGAAAACTCTAAAGACTCCACAAGAAAATTACTGGAACTGATAGAAAAATTCAGCAGAGCAGCAGGATACAAGATAAACATACAAAAATCAGTTGGATTCTTACAAACCAATGAAGAGAACGATGAAAAGTAAATCAGGAAAACAATACCATTTATAATAGCCCCTAAAAAAATAAAATAGTTAGGAATACATCTAACTAGGGATTTAAAAGACCTATACAAAGAAAACTACAAAACACTACTGCAAGAAAGCCAAAGGGATCTACATAAATGGAAAAACATACCATGCTCATGGATAGGTAGATTCAACATTGTCAAAATGACAATTCTACTCAAAGCAATTTACAAATACAATGCAATCCCAATCCAAATACCAACTACATTCTTTAAAGAGATGGAAAAACTAACCATTAACTTTATATGGAAAGTGAAGAAGCCCCTGATAAGTAAAACTCTATTGAAGAAGAAGAATAAAGCAGGAGGACTCACACTACCTGACCTCAGAACCTACTATACAGCTACAGTAGTCAAAACACCCTGGTTCTGGTACAACAACAGATACTTTGACCAATGGAACAGAATTGAGAACCCAGATATAACTCCATCCACCTACAGTCATCTGATCTTCAAGAAGGGCTCAAAGTCTATCAAATGGGGAAAAGACAGTCTTTTTAACAAAGGGTGCTGGCAAAACTGGATGTCCATCTGCAAAAAAATGAAACAGGACCCTTACCTCACACTACACACAAAAACTAATTCAAAATGGATCAGACACCTAAATGTAAAGCCAAAAACTATGAAGTTCATAGAAGAAAAAATAGGATTAACGCAAGAGGCCCTAATACACGGCATTAACAGGATACAAATCAGAACCAACAACACATACACCCCAGAATAGAAACTAGATTACTGGGATCTTCTAAAAATGAAACCCTTTTACTCATCAAAAGACCTCACCAAAAGAATAAAAATAGAACCTACAGACTGGGAAAAATATTTTGGACATAACAAGTCATACAAAGGTCTAATCTCTAAAATCTACAAGAAAATCCAACACCTCTACAACAAAAAACAAATAATCCAATAAAAATTGGCAAAAGAAATCAACAGACACTTCATCAAAGAAGACATTCAAGCAGCCAACAAACACATGAGGAAATGCTCACGATCACTAGCCATTAGACAAACGCAAATTCAAACCACAATGAGATACCAACTCACCCCGGCATTATTGGCACAGATCAAAAGCACTGGAAATAATAAATGTTGGAGAGGCTGCAAGGAGAATGGAACTCTTATGCACTGCTGGTGGGAATGCAAAATGGTACACCCATTTTGGAAAATGATATGACGCTTCCTTAGAAAGCTAGAAATAGAAATACAACACCATCCAACAATCCCACTCCTAGTAATATATCCCAGAGAAATAAGAGCTATCACAGGAATAGATATATGCATGCCCATATTCATTTTAGCACTGTTCACAGTAGCAAAAACATGGAAACATCCTAGATGTCCATCAACAGATGAATGGATAAACAAACTATGGTACATACACACAATGGGTTATTATGCAATGGTAAAGAACAAAGATGAGTCTTTGAAGCATCTCATAACATGGATGAAGCTAGAGGACATTATGCTGAATGAAATAAGTCAATCACAAAAAGGCAAGTATTGTATGAGACCTCTACTGTAAAAACTCCTGTAAAAGTTTACACACAAATATAAACAATCTTTACTGGTTAGGAGGGATGGGAGGGTGGGGTGGAACTAAATAGGCAATAGGTAGGAGGTAATTTTGGTGAAAGGTAAGACAGCACACAATACTGGGGAAGACAGCACAACCTGTAGAAGGAAAGATCATGGAAGAGCCATAGACACATCCAAACTCCCTGAGAGAATTAATTGCTGGGAGGGGGGCTGTGGGAACCATGGCCTCCGAGATCGTCTAGCTCTATTGGCATAACATAGTTTTTAAAGACAGTATTCTACATTCTACCTTGGTGAGTAGCATTTGGGGTCTTAAAAGCCTGTAAGCAGCCATCTAAGGTACTCCACTGGTCTCACCTCTTCAGGAGTAAGGGAAAATGAAGAGAACAGGATACAAGGAAAAGATTAGTCCAAAGGACTAATGGACCACAGCTACCAAGGTCTCCACCAGACTGAGTCCAGTACAGCTAGATGGTGCCGGCTACCACCACTGACTGCTTTGACCAGGATCACAACAGAGGGTTCGGACAGAGCTGGAGAAGCATGTAGAACAAAATTATAACACACAAAAAAAGGTTAGATTTACTGGCCTGACAGAGTGGAGAAACTCCAAGAGTATGGCCCCAGACACCTTTTAGCTCAGTGGTAAAGTCACTCCAGAGGTTCACCATTTAGCTGGGTATTGGACAGCCCCATAAAACAAAATGGGACTAATGAGCCACCGCAGACCAGCTACAAGGACTAGAAGGCAGGAGAGGACAGGAAAGCTGGTGATAGGGAACCCATGGTTGAGAAGGGACAGTGTTGACATGTAGTATTGTAGTTAACCATTGTCGTTGGGCAATATGTGTACTAACTGTTTAGTGAGAAACTATTTGTTCTGTAAACCTTCATCTAAGGTACAAAACAATAAAGAATTATGTATGTGAGATCAAACTGACAACAGAAACTCAGAAGCTTTGATGCGAAGCCTAGGAGGAGTGAGTTGAAGATAATGGTGATGCAATAATTTGGAAAAAGGTACTGAGATTAGTAGCACAACAGGAAGAATGTAATCAATGTCACTGAATTTTACAAGTAGAAATTTTTGAAATGTTGTAACTTCGGCTATGTAAATTTTCAACAAGGAAAAGAAAAAGGTCCTCCAAGTTCAAGAAAGGAGTGTTGACATGTTGTGGGGTTGTTAACCAATGTCATAAAACAATATGTGTATTGACTGTTTAATGAGAATCTGTTTGTCCTGTAAACCTTCCCCTAAAGTACTATTAAAAAAATTTTTAAAAGATTAATATACAGAACCCTTCAAGAGATCAGGAAGGAGATCAAGTAAAATGCTGACCAAGCTGAGGAACACACAGACAAAGCAATAGAGGAACTTAAGAAGATTAGACAAAAGCATAATGACAAATTTAACAACCTGCAGGAATCCATAGAGAGACAGCAATCAAAATCCACAAGATTAACAATAAAATTTCAGAGTTAGACAACTCAATAGAAAGTCATAGGAGCAAACTGAGATAATAGAAGTCAGAACTAGTGAGACTGAAGACAAGGCACTTGACACTAACTTATTTGATGAAAAATCAGATTAAAGAATTTTAAAAAATGAAGAAAACCTAAGAATTATGTGGGACTCTTTCAAGAGGAATAACCTACGAGTGACTGGAGTACCAGAACAGGGGCAGATAACAGAAAATACAGAGAGAATTGTTGAAGATTTGTTAGCAGAAAACTCTGATATCATGAAAGATAAGAAGATATCTATCCAAGATGCTCATCAAACCCCACATAAGGTAAATCCAAAAAGAAAGTCATGAAGACATATTATAATCATACTTGCCAAAACCAAAGATAAAGAGAATTTTAAGAGTGGCTAGGGATAAATGAAAAGTCATCTACAAAGGAGAGTCAATAAGAATAAGCTCGGTGGACTTCCGGCAACATGGCACTCTAGGAAGAAGCACCACTACATCCCTCCACAGCAAAGATGCATAAAACTAAGCCAGACAGAGAAAACAGCAGTCCTGAAACCCTAAAACATCAAATGAAGAGATAAAGAACTCAGCCAAGCACAAACGGAGTGAGAAACTGACAGAGAACGGAGAACGAGGAGAAATTCATGCAGAGGCCCCCTATTAGTTAACACAGCACGGATCTGCCATCTTGGACTCCTATCAGAGACCAGCAAATAGGGGGTACAAGAAAGTTACTTCACAGAGCTTCCAACAGGGGACAGAACAACTGGTAACTGGTGATATACACTTTCCAACCCCCCACCCTTCTTCACCCCCACTTGGCCTCCTCTGCTTCCCATGGCCACAGTCTCTTGGCCAGGAAGCACAGGCTAGTTGGATTCCACCAGCCCATGGTGGCCGACTCCCTGGGTGCCATTTGTTGGCTGCTGGTGTTGCTTTTTTCCTCTTCTTTTGATATCTTCCTTGCCTGTCACCACCTCCCCCTCCTTTCACTTGAATACCTGGCTCTGTGAGCCATCTTTGCTTGTTGCCAAGGGGCTGCGGAGCTCTGTTCAAGTGTGGAACAGCTTCCCGGGCTGTGCTGCCATGCTGGTGGGATCTTGGGGCTTTTTGTTTGTTTGTTTTGAATTGTTTGCTTGTTTTCTTTTTCTCTTCTAGAGTTGGGAGCCTGTTCTGGCCAAGCAGTATTATGTGGCTGGGGACCTACCCCCTTAGCTTGTGCAGACCCACAGAGGGATACCTGAGAGCATTTTCTTTCATGTTTTTTGTTTGTTTGTTTGTTTTTTGGGGGGGCTTTTCTTGTTCTTTCTTTTAAATTTGTTTTCTTTTCCCTCTTTTCCCATTTTTGTCTTCATTACTCTGTTTCTCTTCTCTCTATACCTCCCTTCTCTTCCTGTCCCCTGAATACCTCTACAACTTCTAGCCAGGCTGTACTTCACCGCCTGGGAATAAGTTCACCAGACCTTGTAGCTGCATCAGTGGGATCCCTGGGAGCTTTGCTGTTCTTTTTTCTTTCTAATTTTTATTTATTCATTTTCTTTTCTTTTTTTCTTCTTCCCCTTTTTGTTTTTCTCCATTTCATAGTCTCTCATCTCTCCTCTCCAATGGCAAGCTCCCCTAGCACTCTTTTTTGTCTGTAAGTTTTTACTTCCTGTTCCTCTCTCCTCCCTTCCATAACCATCTTAGCTCCACACATCACAATCTCCCCACTCCATCCTGCCTACTTGCACTGTATGCTTAACATCACACTACCAAGCAGCACAGGCACGGCCTACCAGAACCTGCCCTGCACTGATTACCAACCCACCCTGGTGGCTGTAGTAAGTGCCACAAACAACCCATCCCAGCAATTCCTCTTCAGCTAGACCTGCCATGCTGTACCATATCTGAGCGACTGACACTGCCAATTGGAGAAGGAGGTGAAAACTATCGCGCCCACAGACAAGGAAACAACAAAGAACACACAGCCCACCTGCTCAGAAGTACCCAAATAAAAAAGGACAAAAAACCAAATCTACAATCAATAAACGAGAAAAATAAGCACCAAATGCCCCAAAGACAGCAGACAATATCAAAACATTTACAAAAACAGGGCAAGATGGTTCCAGTAGGCATCCAAAATAAAACAACAGATGACTTTCCAGTGGAAAAAAAGGCACTAGAACTACCTGATAGGGAATTCAAATCTCTAATACTCAGAATTATCCAAGGGTTGAGGCAAAAAGCAGACAAAAATGAGGAAAAATAGACAAATTCATGGAAAATACAGACAAAAAATGGAAGAATTCAGGAAAATAATGCAGGAACAAAATGTCAAGATAAATTCACAACTAGAAATTATACAAAAACAACAATTAGAAATCCAAAAGGGCTGAGGAGCATATTTGAAATGATGGAAGACAGGATCAGTGGAACTGAAGACACATTTGGATATAGCTCTGTTCGAGGAATACTCAGCAAAAAGAACAAAGAAAAATGAAGAGACCCTGAGAGTTATGTGGGATACAATAAAAAAAAAAAAAAATTGCAAGTGATCGGAGTTCCAGAACAGGGGGAGAAAACAGAAAACACAGAGAGGATCATTGAAGAAATGCTGACAGAAAACTACCCCAATATCATAAAAGATGAAAAGCTGGCCATCCAAGAAGCTCAAGAAACCCCATATAGGATAGAACCCAAAAGAAAATCACCAAGGCATATCATAATCACACTTGCCATAACCAAAGACAAACAAAGAATACTGAGAGCTGCTCATGAAAAACAAGAAGTCACATACAGAGGAGAAACAATAAGACTAAGCTCAAATTATTCAGCAGAAAGCATTCAGGCAAGAAGGCAATGGGATGACATATATAAAACCTTGAAAGAAAAAAACTGCCCGCCAAGAATAATATATCCTGCAAAACTCTCGTTCAAATAAGATGGTGAAATTAGGACATTTCCAGATAATCAGAAATTAAGAGAATATGTAAAAACCAAACTTACAAGAATTATTAAAGGGAGTCCATTGATCTGAGAACAAACAACTTCAGCTCATAGGCTGAATCTAAGATGAAGGATTCTACCAGCCAGATACCAATCTAGGAAATGAACTCTCAAGGACTATCAAAAAACCAAAATAAATACAACAGGGAATCAGAGCAGTTAATCTGTAAATAAGAACAACATCAGAACAATAAAAGAGAGAATAAACGGAGTAGGCATAGAACCTTCTAATGGAGAGGAAGGCAAGGGAATGCCAAGTAATAATAAACCACCTCGATCTTAGAAAGATAAGGGTAAATTTCATAGAAACCACAAAGAAAGTTAACAAACATACACATAAAAGTAAAGAGGAAAAAAATAAAATCTAGGTAAAAACACAACCTACAAAAACAAAAGAAAAAAAAATCCATGAACGAAAGGAATTCAGCCCAGGAAAGTAAGAAGAACAAGAAAACATCAGCACCACACACACACACACAAAAAAAAAAAAGCACTAGAAAATGACATCAATAAACTCACATTTATCAATAATTACATTGGATGGAAATGGGAACAATGCACCACAAAGAGATGGAGAGTGACAGAATGGATAAGAAAACAGGATCCATCAATATGCTGTCTAAAAGAGACACACCTTAGAAACAAAGATGTGAATTTATTAAAAATCAAAGGTAGGAAAAAATATATCAAGCTAACAATTAACAAAAAAGAGCAGGAGTGGCAATAATAATCTCAACTAAAATTGACTTTAAAACAAAATCCACCATAAAAGACAAAGAAAGACACTGTATAATGATTAAAGGGATGATCCATCATGAAGACATAAGCATAATAAACATCTACGCACCAATTGACAGGGTTTCAAAATGCATAAAGCTAATTCTAACAGCACTGAAAAGAGAAAATGACAGTTCAACAATAATAGTAGGAGACTTCAACACACCACTTTCAGTAAAGGACACAACAACTAAAAAGAAACTCAGCAAAGACACAGAAGATATAAAGGGCACAATCAGCCAATATGATCTCATAGACATATATAAAGCACTCCATCCAACATCTGCAAAGTACACATTCTTTTCCAATGCACATGCAACGTTCTCCAGAATAGACCACATCTTAGGCCACAGAGCAATCCTCAACAATTTCCAAAACATTGAGAAAATACAATGTATCATCTCTGACCACAACTCCTTTATGGTAGAAATTAACAAAAAGGAAGAAGTTAAAAAAAAAAAATTATATGGAAACTGAATAACACCATGCTTACAAACCAGTGGGTTAAAGAAGAAATCTGAGATGGAATAAAAAAAATCATAAAATCAAACAAAAATGAAAACACATCATACAAAAACCTTTGGGACACAGCAAAGGCAGTCCTCAGATGACAATTTATACTAATAGATGTACATAGATGTACACTTGAAAAAAGAAAAAACTGACAAAATCAAAACATTAACTACACAACTCAAACAAATAGAAATAGAACAGCAAAAAAGCCCACAGCCACCAGAAAAAAATGAAATAATAAAGATCAGAGCAGAAATAAATGAAATAGAGAATAGAAAAACAATAGACAGAATCAACAAAACCAAAAGTTGGTTCTTTAAAAGAATCAACAAAATCGACAAACCACTGGCCAGACTGACAAAAGAAAAACAGGAGAGGATGCAAATAACCCAAAAAAGAAATGAAATGGGTTGCATTACAACAGACCCAACTGAAATAAAAAGGATCATAACAGAATATTATGAAAAACTATACTCCAACAAATTTGAAAATCTAGAGGAAATGGATAAATTTCTAGAAACACAGTACCTACCCAAACTACAACAAAGTGATGTTGAAAATCTGAAAGACCTATAACAAGAGAAGAGACTGAAAAGCTAATTTAAAAAACTCACAAAAAAAAAAAAAAAAAAAAAAAAGCCCTTGCTCAGATGTCTTCACTGGAGAATTCTAGAAAACATTGACAGAAGAGCTTGTATCAGTACTACACAAACTATTTCAGAGCATAGAGAAGGAAGCAACACTTCCAAATTCATCATATGAAGACAGCATAACCCTGATAACAAAACCAGGCAAAAACACCACTAAAAAAGAAAATTACAGACCAATATCTCTCATGAATACAGATGCAAAAATTCTCAGCAAAATACTACACAATAGAATTCAGCATCATATCAAAAAAATAATACACCAAGACCAAGTAGGATTCATACATGGTCTGCAAGGATGGTTCAACATTAGAAAATCAATCAATGTAATCCACACGTAAATAATAGGAAATAAAAGAATCACATGATATCTCAATTGACACAAAAAAGGCATTTGACAAAGTCCAACACACATTCCTGATAAAAACTCTCAATAAAATAGGTATATAAGGGAAATTTCTCAACACAATAAAGGACATATATGCAAAACCAACAGCCAACATCATTCTTAATGGAGAGAGGATGAAAACATTCCCCTTGAGAACAGGAACAAGACAAGGATGCCCTTTATCACCACTCCTATTTAACACTGTGCTGGAAGTTTTAGCTACAGCAATAAGGCAAGAAAAAGAAATAAATGGCATCCAAAATGGTAATGAAGAAGTTAAACTGTCCATGTATGCAGATATGATACTATACATAGAAAACCCTAAAGACTCCACAAGAAATCTACTGGAACTAATACAAAGATTTAACAGAGTAGCAGGATAGAAGAGAAACATACAAAAATCAGTTGGATTCCTATACACCAATAAGGATAATGATGAAAAGGAATTCAGGAAAACAATACCATTTATATTAGCCCCTAAAAAGATGAAATACTTAGGAATGAATCTGACCAGGGATGTAAAAGACCTATACAAAGAAAACTACAAAACACTACTGCATGAAACCTAAATGGATCTACATAAAATGGAAAAACATACCATGCTCATGGATAGGAAGACTCAACATTGTCAAAATGACAATTCTACTCAAAGCAATTTACAAATACAATGCAATCCCGATCCAAATACCAACAACATTCTTCAAAGAAATGGAAGAACTAATCATTAACTTTAAATGGAAAGGGAATAAGCCCTGAATAAGTAAAGCACTACTGATGAAGAAGAATAAAGTTGGAGGACTCACACTACCTGAGTTCAGAACCTACTATACAGCTACAGTAGTCAAAACAGCCTGGTACTGGTACAACGATAGATGCATTGACCAATGGAACAGAATTGAGAACCCAGATGTAAATCCATCCACCTAAGGTCACCTGATCTTCGACAAGGGCCCAAAGTCCATCAAATGGGGAAAAGACAGTCTTTTTAACAAATGGTGCTGGAAAAGCTGGATATCCATTTGCAAAAAAATGAAACAGGACCCATACCTCACACCATATGCAAAAACTAATTCAAAATCAATGAAAGACCTAAATATAAAGCTAAAAACTAGAAAGTTCATAGAAGAAAAAATTGGACCAACTATACAGCACCTAATACGTGGCATTAACAGGATACAAACCATAACCATCAATGCACAAAACCCAACAGATAAGCTAGATAACTGGGATCTTCTAAAACTCAAACACGTACGCTCTCCAAAAGACTTCACCAAAAGAGTAAAAAGAGAACCTACAGACTGGGAAAACATTTTTGGACAGTAAAAGTCAGACAAAGGTCTAATCTCTATAATCTACAAGAAAATCCAACAGCTCTACAACAAAAATACAAATAATCCTACTAAAAAATGGGCAAAGGAAACGAACAGACACTTCACCAGAAAAGACATTCAAGCGGCCAACAGACAAATGAGGAAATACTCACTATCACTAGCCATTAGAGAAATGCAAATTAAAACCACAGTGAGATACTACCTGACCCCGGCATTACTGGCACTAATCAAAAACACTGGAAATAACAAATGTTGGGGGGTCTGCGGGGAGATCGGAACACTTATGCACTGCTGGTGGCAATGCAAAATGATATAACCATTTTGGAAAATGATATGGCCCTTCCTCAGAAAGCTAGAAATAGAAATACCATATGATCCAGCAATCCCACACCTAGGAATATATCCTAGAGAAATAAGTGTCGTCACTCGAATAGACATATGCACACCCATGTTCATGGCAGCATGTTCCCAATAGCAAAATGATGGAAACAACCTAGATGCCCTTCAACAGAAGAATGGATAAACAAACTATGTTACATGCATACAGTGTAGTACTATGCAACGATAGAGAACAGTGATGAATTTGTGAAGCATCTCATAACATGGATGAAACTGGAGGATATTATGCTGAGTGTAATAAGTCAATCACAAAAGGACAAATATTCTATGAGACCTCTATTGTAAAAACCCATGAAAAAGCGTACACGTAAAATGTAACAATCTTTGTTACAAGGGATGGGAGGGGTGGGAGAAATACTAAATAGGCAATAGGTAAGTGGTAACTTTGGTGAAGGGTGAGACAGTACACAATACTAAGGAAACCAGCAAAACTTGTACAATGAAAGGTCATGGAAGCTCCATAGACACATCCAAACTCCCTGAGGGACTGAACTGGTGGGTGGAGGTCTGTTGGGACCATGGTCTCTGGGAACATCTAGCTCATTTAGCATAGCAGAGTTTATAAAGACAGTGTTCTACATTCTACCTTGGTGTGTAGCATCTGGGGTCTTAAAAGCCTGTGAGCAGCCATCTAAGATACTCCACTGGTCTCACCTCTTCAAGAGCAAGGGAGAATGAAGAGAACAGGATACAAGGAAAAGATTAATCCAGAGGACTAATGGACCACAGCTACCAAGGCCTCCAGCAGACTGAGTCCAGTACAGCTAGATGCTGCCCAGCTACCACCACTGACTGTTCTGACCAGGATCACAACAGAGGGTTCTGGACAGAGCTGGAGAAGGATGTAGACCAAATTCTAACACACATAAAAAAGACAAGATTTACTAGCCTGAAAGAGACTGGAGAAACCCCAAAAAGTATGGCCCCAAGACACCCTTTTAGCTCAGTGGTGAAGTCACTTATGAGGTTTATCGTTCAGCTAGGGATTAGACAGCCCCATATAACAAAATGGAACTAATAAGGCACAGCAGTCCAGAGATAAGGACTAGAAGGTAGAAGGGGACAGGAACCCTAGTGATAGGGAACCCAAGGTTGAGTAACGACAGGGTTGACATGTAGTGGAGTTGTTAACCATTGTTATAGTGCAACATGTGTACTAACTGTTTAATGAGAAACTATTTTCTGTAAACCTTCACCTAAAGTAAGAATAGCAGCACAACTCAAATAAGGTAATTGATGTCACTGAAGTGTACACGTAGAAATTTTTTAAATGGTGTATCTTTGGCTATGTACATTTTTACCAAAAAAAAAAAAAAAAAAAAAGGTAGAGAAGGGAGAGGGTTGACATGTCCTGGGGTTGTTAACCAGTATCATAAAATAATATGTGCACTGACTGTTTAATGAGAAGCTATTTGTTCTGTAAACCTTCACCTGAAGTACAATCAAAAAAAAAAAGAAAGAAAGAATAAGCTCAGACTACTCAGTAGAAACCATGCAGACATGAGTCAACGAGATGACATAAAAAAAGCTTTGAAGAAAAACAATTGCCAGCAAATAATTATATATCCAGCAAAAGTGTCTCTCAAATATGGTGGCCCAATTAGAATATTTCCAGATAAATAGAAATTTAGGTTATTTGCACAAACCAAGCCCAAATTACAACAAATTTTAAAGGGAGTCCTCCAGTTAGAAAATCAATAACATCAGATAACAACCCAAGACTACAACACAGGACAAAGCAACCAGATATCAACCCAGAAAGGAAAGTCACAAAAATAAATTAAAGCTAAAACACTGAAAATAGGGAAACAGATGTCAATATGCAAAAGATGGCAACATTTTAAAAAAAAAGAGGGACTAAAAAATGTGAATATAGATTTTTTACATGGCGAGGAAGTCAAGGCAACATAAAGAAATAAAAGAGTTGTTTAAACTTAGAAAAATAGAGGTAAATATTAAGGTAACCACACAGGAAACTAACAATCCTACACATCCAAATAAAACACAAGAAAACCATAAATACTCAGCAAATACAAAATCAAAAACAATGAAAAAGATGAAAAGAAAGTACATAAAGTAAAATGACTCAGCACAGAAAATTAAGTGGAACAAAGAAACTGTGAACAACACACAAAAAAGACATCAAAATGACCGCACTAAACTCATACTGATCAATAATTAAGCTGAATGTAAATGGACTGAATGCACCAATAAAGAGACAGAGAGTGGCAGAAAGGATAAAAAACCATGATCCATCTATATGCTGCCTACAAGAGACACACCTTAGAGTTGAAGACATGAACAAATTAAAACTCAAAGTATGGGAAAAAATGTATCAAGCAAAAAACACTCAAAAAAGAGAAGGAGTGGTCATATTAATCTCTAACAAAATAGACTTTAAAGTAAAATCCACCACAAAGGATAAGGAAGGACACTATATAATGATTAAAGGATCAATACACCAGGAGGATATAACCATAATAAATATTTACTCACTCAATGACAGGGCTCCAAAATACATAAAACAAACTCTAACAGCATTTAAAAAAGAGATAGCTGCACAATAGTAGTAGGGGACATCAACACACCACTTGCGGTGAATGAGAGAACATCCAGAATGAAGCTCAATAAAGACATGGAAGATCTAAATGCCACAATCAACCAACCTGATCTCATGGACATATACTGAACTCTCCACCCAACAGCAGCCAAGTATATTTTCTTTTCCAGTGCACATGGAACATTCTCCAGAATAGACCACATATTAGGGCACAAAGCAAGCCTTAACAGAATCTAAAGCACTGAAATATTACAAAGCAGATTTTCTGACCATAAAGCCATAAAAGTAGAAATCAATAACAGAAAAAATAAGGAAAAAAAATCAAACACATGGAAACGAGCAACACCTTGCTCAAAAATTACTGGATTATTGAAGAAATTAAGGATGGAATAAAGAAATTCATAGAATCAAATGAGAATGAAAACACATCCTACCAGCACCTTTGGGACACAGCAAAAGCTGTGCTCAGAGGTCAGTTTATAGCAATAAATGCACACATCCAAAAAGAAGAAAGGGCCATAATCAAAACACTAACCCTACAATTTGAAAAAGTAGAAACAGGGCAGCAAAAGAAGCTCTCGGGCCCCAGAAGAAAGGAAATATAAGAATTAGAGCAGAATTAAATGAAATAGAGAATAGGAAAACAATTGAAAGAGTTAACAAGACCAAAAGCTGGTTCATTGAAAAGATCAACTAAATTGATAAACCACTGGCCAAACCGACAAAAGAAAAACAGGAGAGGAAGCAAATAACCCATATAAGAAATAAGATGGGCGATATCACCACAGACCCAACTGAAATTAAAAGAATCATAGCAGAATACTATGAAAAATTGTACTCTAACAAATTTGAAAACCTAGAGGAAATGGATAAACTTGTAGAAACTCACTACCTACCTAAACTAACACAAACGAAGGTAGAGCAACTCAATAAACCCATAACAAAAGAAGAGATTGAAAAGGTAATTAAAAAACTCCCAATAAAAAAAGCTTTGGCCCGGATGGTTTCACTGGAGAATTCTAGTAACTTTGAGAGAAGAGTTAAGATCACTAATACTAAAGGTATTTCAGAGCACAGAAAAGGACGGAATACTCCCAAACTCATTCTATGAAGCCAGCATAACCCTGATACCAAACATGGTAAAGACAGCACAAAAAAAAAAAAAAAAAAAAAAATACAGACCAATATCCCTCATGAATATTGACAAAAAAATCCTCAACAAAATTCTAGACAATAGAATTCAACAACATATCAAAAAAATAATTCACCATGATCCAGTGGGATTTACACCAGTTATGCAGGGATGGTACAACATTAGAAAAACAATCAACGCAATCCATCACATAAGTAAAACAAAAGACAAGAACCATGTGATCTTATCAATTGATGCAGAAAAGGCATTTGACAAAGTCCAACACCCATTCATGATAAAAACTCTCAAAAAAATAGTAATAGAATGGAAATTCCTCAGCATAATTAAGGGCACTTATACAAAGCCAACAGCCAACATTATTCTAAATAGAGATAGTCTGAAAGCATTCCCCTTGAGAACTGGAACCAGACAAGGATGCCCTTTATCACCACTCTTTTTCAACATTGTACTGGAGGTCCTAGACAATTAGGCTAGAAAAAGAAATAAAGTGCCTCTAAATTGGCAAGGAAGAAGCAAAATTATCTCTATTTGCACATGATATGATCTTATACGCAGAAAACCTCAAAGAATCTACAAGAAAACTATTGGAAGTAACAGAAGATTTCAGCAAAGTAACAGGATACAAGATAAACATGCAAAAATCAGTTGGATTCCTCTACACCAACAAAGAGAACTTCGAAGAAGAAATCACCAAATCAATACCATTTATAATAGCCCCCAAGAAGATAAAATACTTAGGAATAAATCTAACCAGATACATAAAAGAATATACAATGAAAACTACAAGACACTACTGCAAGAAACCAAAAGAGACCTGTGTAAGTGTTAAACGTATCTTGCTCAAGGATAGGAAGACGCAACATTGTGAAAATGTCAATTCTAGCCAAAGTGAGCTACAGATACAATGCAATTCCGACCCAAATTCCAAGTGCATATTTTAATGAGATGGAGAAACAAATCACCAACTTCAAATATGTAAAGGGAAGAAACCCCGGATAAGTAAACCATTACTCAAGAAGAACAAAGTGGGAGGCCTCACACTACCTAATTTTAGAAACTATTATAATGCCACAGTATTCAAAACAGCCTGGTACTTGTACAACAATAGATACATAGACCAATGGAACAGAAATGATAATCCAGATGTAAATTCATCCACCTACAAGCAGCTGATATTCGACATATCCTCAAAGTCTGCTAATTTGGGAAAAGACCATCTCTTTAACAAATGGTGGTCGCATAACTGGATATTCACCTGCAAAAAAAATGAAAAAAAAAAAAAAAAACCCATACCTCACACCATGCACAAAAACTAACTCAAAATGGATCAAAGACCTAAATGTAAAATTGAAAAGATAAAGATCATGAAAGAAAAAAATAGAGACAAAGCTAAGAGCCCTAAAACATGGCATAAACGTATTACAAACCATAAGTAACAATGCACAAGCACCAGAAGAGAAACTGGATAAAGGGAGCTCCTAAAAATCAAACATGCTCATCAAAAGACTTCATCAAAAGAGTAAAAAGACAGCCTACAGACTGGGAAAGAATTTTTGACTACGACAAATCTGATCAAGGTCTAATCTCTAAAATCTACAAGATACTGCAAAACCTCAACAACAAAAAGACAAAACCCAATTAAAAAAACGGGCAAGGAATATAAATAAGGCACTTCACTGAAGACATTCAGATGGCTAATAGACACGTGAGGAAATGCTAGTGATCCTTAGCCATTAGAGAAATGCAAATCAAAACTACAATGAGATACCATCTTACCCCAACAAGGCTAGCATGAAATGAAAACACACAAAGTAATAAATGTTAGAGAGGTTGTGGAGAGACTGGAACACTTATACATTGTTGGTGGGAATGTAAAATGGTACAACCACTTTGGACATTGATTTGGCACTTCCTTAAAAAGCTAGAAAGAGAAGCACCATACGATCCAGCAATCCTGCTTCTTGGAATATATCCTAGAGAAATAAGAGCCCTCACACAAATAGATAATGCACACCAATGTTCATTGCAGCACTGTTCACAATAGCAGAAACATGGAAACAACCTAGGTGCCCATCAATGGATGAATCGATAAACAAATTATGGTATATTCACACAATGGAATATTATGCAATGATAAAGAACAACAATGAATCTGTGAAACATCTTATAACATAGAGGAATCTGGAAGGCATTATGCTGAGTGAATTTAGTCAGTCGCAAAAGGACAAATATTGCATAAGACCACTATTATAAGAATTCAAGAAAAGGTTTAAACATAGAAGAGAACACTCTTTGACGGCTAAAAGGGTGGGAAGGGAAGGAGAGTGTTATTCATTAACTAGATAGTAGACAAGAATTATCTTAGGTGAAGGGAAAGACAGCACACACTACAGGGGATGTCAGCACAACTGGACTAAACCAAAGCTAAGAAGTTTCCTGAATACAACCAAACACTTCAAGTGACATAGTAGTAGGGGTAGGGGTCTGGGGACCATGCTTTCAGGGGACATCTAGGTCAACGGACTTAACAAAGTTTACTAAGAAAATGTTCTGCATCCCACTTTGATGAGTGTTGTCTGGGGGTCTTAAAAGCTAGCGGGTGGCCATCGAAGATGCATCAGTTTGTCCTAATCCACCTGGAGTAAAGGACAATGAAGAACACTATGGACACAAGAAAGGTATTAGCCCAAGAGACAGAAAGGGCTACATAAACCAGAGACTTCATCAACTTGAGACCAGAAGAACTAGATGGTGCCCGGCTACTACCAATGACCACCCTGACAGGGAACACAACAGAGAGTCCCTGATGGAGTGGGAGAAAAGTGGGGTGCAGAACTCAAATTCTAGTAAAAAGATCAGACTTGGTGGTTTGAGCGTGGAGGGACCCCGGAAGACATGGCCCCCGAACTGAAACCATTCCCAAGGCCAGCTTATCAGACAAAGATTAGATTGGACTATTGGACATAAAACGGTATTTGTGAAGAGTATGCTTCTTAGCCCAAGTAGATACATGAGACTAAATGGGCAGCTCCTCTTCAGAGGTGAGATGGGAAGGCAGAGAGGGTAAGGAGCTGACTCAATGGACACGAGACATCCGGGGTGGAAAGTGGGAGTATGCTGTCACAGTATAGGAAGAGCAACTAGGGTCATGTAACAATGTATGTATAAATTTTTGTATGAGAGACTAACTTGAATTGTAAACTTTCGCTTAAAGCACAATAAAAACAAAAAAAACTAAAAAGAATGAAAGCACAGGGTATCAAAAAAATTTAAAGCAGAACATAATAGGGTCTCAGAAAGGTATAAGATTGAAAATATGAAGAACTTGTACATAAATCTAGGTAAGATATGAAGTGGCTAAATGAAGCAAATGGTGCTAAATATGAAGAGTGTGGATGGATGTAAGAAATATCAAAGATGTAGAATCCACAAGACTATAAAAAATAGTTTGGGGACAGTGTAAAAGAGAGGGAGAAGTTCATGCTCACTTCAGGTTTCTGTTTAGGTAACTGAGTGCATACTGGTATTGTTTATAGTAGTGGTGTTTACAGAAGGAAGTACTTGTATCAGGAGGAAGAGTAATAAATTTAGTTTGTCATAAAGTAAGTTTAAATATTTGGGGATATCAATATAGATGTTTTAAAGGGTAATTTTATACAAATTT
Organism: Dugong dugon; assembly: GCA_030035585.1. Classification (NCBI taxonomy): domain Eukaryota; kingdom Metazoa; phylum Chordata; class Mammalia; order Sirenia; family Dugongidae; genus Dugong; species Dugong dugon. Next base: position 45,465,671 of record CM057480.1, on the reverse strand, counting down.
GGCTTTACTATACGTTGATAATATTATGTGCTACAATTCCATGATTCTTAATTTTGTTTTGTTTTCTAACTCACCCAGTGTTGAACTGGAACCAGCATTTACTGACTCAGAAAATCTGATTGTCAAATATTTCAAAAAATGTGATAAGATGTTGATAAACCTTTGGTAGCTTGAAATCGGCCGTAAAACCCATTGCTGTCGAGTCAATTCCAACTCATAGCACCCTATATGATAGAGTAGAACTGCCCTATAGGGTTTCCAAGGAGCAGCTGGTGGATTTAAACTGCTGATCTTTTGGTTAACAGCCGAATGCTTAACCACTGAGAAACCAAGCTCCTGAAATCAGTCATAGTGGGATTATTTACACCATGGAAATCAGCAAATGCTACCAAACTGATTTTTGTTGTTGTTGTCTTTGGTTTTACTTTCCTTTCTGGAAGGTCAGTTTACAAGCACACCACTGAATTCACCCATTTAAAAAGTTGATGAATGCTCTGAGTCTTCCCCATAAAAGTGTACTTTCACAAATAACACAAAAAGTTTTGTGATTGACACAGTTTAAAGAATTTTGATATAAATGATGCCCTAAGCTCCAGGATCATGTGAAAAGGAGAAAAGTTTGATGGCAGAACCATAGTGAAAACAACATTTAACATTAAAGTAGAAGGGTAACCCATGAAGAAAAGGATAAGTTACAGACCGAAAGGAACAAAACCTGGACCACTGTCACAGAAGGAAATAACGAATAGTGTCAAATGACGGACAGAGATAAAGCAGAATAAGGAGAAAAGGGTTTTTTAGATTTAGCAATAACTGAGATTACATTGATAAACTGGGGATAGAAATCAGTTTGAAGTGAGGCGGATTGAAAAACTAATGAATGGAATGTGAAAAAGCAAGAAGTAAGTGAAAATTACTCCAGAGTTGTATATGTAAAATAACCAAGAGAAACTGATGGTAACCATAGGGAAGGCACGGGGTATGGAAAGCCTTTATTTTTAAATCCTTATTTTTAACAGTAAGCACTGTGATAGGAGGATTTTCTCTTTAATTTATAGCTGCTGAAACTATAGCTGATGCAAGGATAATAAACAACTTACTTCACAGAAATCTGACTTGTTTAAATGCTAATGGGAAAGTGCCAATAGAGAGAAGAAAGCTGAAGATTCCAGGAGTGAGGATAACTGGAGCAAGGTTTCTAATGAGATGGAAGAAGGTGGAATCCAGGAATCCAAAGCATCTCTAAGGGGACCTTTCTTCACTTCCCTTCCCTTCTCTCTTGCTGAACATGATCTCTCTCTCTTTTTTTTCCCTAAGTCATTGTGTTAGTTTCTTACTACCACAAACTTGTCACAAAATTAACACTAACTTAGTGCTTAAAAACAATACAAATTTATTATCTTATTGTTCTGAACATCAGAAGTCCAAAATAGATCTTGCAGGGCTAAAGTCAAGGTCTCAGCAGGGCTGCTTCCTTCTGGAGGTAAATCAAGTGTCTTGCCTTTTTCAACTTCTAGAGGTTACCCTCTCTCTTTGGTTCATGATCCCAAGCCTCTATCTAAAAGTCAGCAATATGTGGTCAAATCCTTCTCATCATGTAATATATCTGGTTCTCTTCTTCTGCCTCCTTCTTCCACTTATAAGAAGCTGTGTAATTAAATTGGGTCCATATGGATAAATGAGCATAATCTTACATAATTCCATCTACAACCTTAAATCTGCTCTGTCTTGTAACTTAACATATTCTTGGCTTCCAGGGATAAGGAGATGGGCATCTTCAGGGGGCTATTATTCTGTCTAGTTTAAACTTTTTATTCCCATTTTATGCTCCCATACCACTGTATTACTTTTTTGCTATTCCTCTCATTGGGGATGTTGGAGGACTAACTGGATCTTCCATTTCTGAAAATGTGTCTGGTAGTATGCTGGGTGCTGTAACAGTAACCATTCTGGTAGGGGAGTTTTTTCTTTAATTTACAGCTGATGAAATTATAGCTGATGCAGAGATGTTAAATAACTTATTTCAAATACCACAGGTAGTATGCACTGGTTTTGTGCTTAAATCAAGAATTGTCTGATTAACTACCAAATACATAAGGACTGGTCATTTAGTTAATATGGGTACATTTTACATATGATTATATAGATTAAAGATGCTTACATAGATACAGTGATATAAAAATAATATAAAAACATTATAAAAATAGAAACTACATGGAAATCGTTTACAATATTAACATTCTATAACAGGTTTTCTTTCTTTGTGAACACCATCTTGATATCCATAATTTCTAATGTATGAAGAATTTTCCATCAAGGTAGATATATGATGTTGACTTAACAATACCCAGACTATTGAGTTTTAATTTTTTTTTCCAACTTGTAAATGCACTATTACTTAATGAAAAAAATTTAAATGATTGAACAAACACACACTTTGCTGATTCCTCATTCCAGTTCTCCCCCTGCAATTTCTTCTCTTCCTTTTAAACTTCTTATCTTCTAATTTAAGTCCTCTCAACTTTCTAAAAATTGGTCCAAGTTTTTATTCTTCTATGAAACTTTCACTCTCTAGGTTCTCCTTCTTTCTCTGAACTCAAAGCATTTCTTACTTTTCCACTTTTTAAAAAATATATATACCTTGCTACAGTTATATTTTGATCTTTACAAGTTGGTGAGATTTAATGTTGATGCATGTTTTTTAGTAAGTGTAGTGGTTAAATAGTATTCACCCAAAATAGGTTCCTCAAAATTTGTATGTACTCAGAACTCAGAATATGTCCTTATTTGGATGTAGTCATTGCAGATGTAATTAGTTAAGGATCTTGATGCAGCAGCATCCTGAATTTAGGATGGGTCCTAAATTTAATGACTGATGGCTTTATAAGATAAAAGAGAGGGATGTTTGGACATAGGCAGAGAAGAAGGCAATGGGAAGATGTAGGCAGAGATTGCAGTGATGGGACTACAAGCCAAAGAATGCCAAAGATTTCTGGCAACCATCGGAAGCTAGGAGAGAGGCATGGAACAGAATCTCTCAGAACTCCAGAAAGACTGGCCTCCAGAACCATGAAAAACTATGAGAAACTGTATTTCTGTCTCTTTAAGCCACCCAGTTAGTGGCAATTTGTTACAGTAGCCACTAGAAACTAACACATTATTCCCACCCATCACCAGTAATTTCAGCCATTTGAGAACAAGACTTGCAAGATGACTTAATTAGCATTCCTTCTGCTACATCCATAGAATAACATAAAGGTCTTCTTTGGTTTTGTGGTATCAGCCTTTGACCCAATAACTGAAAAATGGCAGGCATGAATAAACATGACTATCCTCAGACATACATGAAAAGGACTGCCATCTCATTCAACACAATGAGATATTTTCATATAAAAAATTACTGATATCACAACTGAGTTTCCTTTCCAATTATATGGACATTCTTTTTGAATAAGAATACACAAGTCAGGGGCTACCTTCTTTACCACTTAATCTCCAGATACTAAGAAAAGGAGGTTGAGAATGGTTGCACAACTTGAAGAATGCAATCAGTATCACTGAATTATACATGTAGAAACTATTGGTGTATGTTTTGCCATGTATATTCTCATCAATAATAACAAATAAAATAAACTATATTTTAAAAAGTGCTTATCTCGTAAGTCCTTAGTAAATGTTTGTTGAATGAATGTATGATTGGTCAAAAATATTAGAAATACTTAAAAAATTAAAAATGTAAACATAGAGTATATTTATTCACTTGACTAGATTGGAGATAGGCATGTCTTTTTAAACTTAAAATGTATGAATTTACACCTACTTTTTTTAAGAAAAACTGTATGCTTATGCACGTGGTTTGCGTTTGTGAATATGTGTGTGATTATATAATCCACAAATCCAGCCTAGGAACTATTCTTTCCACCATCTGCTGTCCTTGTGTTCAACCTTATGGTTTCCCAACTCTGAGCTCCGAATACCTCTGCAATCTTTTCTTTCAGCCATTCCAGGTGACTTTCTATAAATTCTCTTTTTCTGTATCTCTCTCTTAGATGTATTGTTCACTGACAATGTTAGCCCAAAGATATTTTCCAGTAAAATTACATAAAGTGATACTTGTGAAGAATGTGCCTCTTAGTCAAGTAAATACAAGAGACCAAAGGGGCAGCTTCTGTCCAGAGGTGAGATGGGAAGGCAGACAGAGTTTGGAGCTGGTTGAATGTTCATGGGGCATCAGGGGCTGAGGGGAGGAGTGTGCTGTTGCAGAATGGGGTGAGCAATTGGGGTCTCATAACAAGTTATGTAAAAAAAAATTTCTGTATGGGAGACTAACTCGAAATGTAAACTTCATTTAATTACAACAATAAAAAAATTTGTAAAAAAAGATTCTAAGTCATCCATCGCGCACCGCCCCCTGCCCCCCACACAAACACACATGCACAGGAGTCTGATATTTCATCATTCCCTTCACCTGTATTGAGTATTTCTGATTTGTTAGGGTTTGTATTGGTTGCTATGGAAATGTAAAATAAATAAAATCTACTGTTATATTTTTTAAAAAGAATACATTTTCAACAGTCCAATCAATTTCCTTTTAGTTAGGGTGGAGCACTATTCCCTAATTGCAATATAGATAAGCTATGATAAAAGGGTTTTCTTCACCTTATTCACACTCATCACCAATAATTTCACTTCTCCTTACTGTATATAATTCTCACTACATTATTTCCCCTTTGATAATTCTGATTAGTTATTAATAATCCCAATACTTATTATCTTTTAAGCGTATAATTCTATTAAAAGATTGTTGATATTATAATTATTATCATTACATCTGTATTTGTTATTATATATCGAGATCATATACATCCACATGAATTACCTTTTAATCTTATATTGGAAGTCTGGGAAATTAAAATCTGACTTACCTTGACTCACTTTTTCCAGAAAAATCTTCATTTCACTCCTAATATTTCGAATGTGCCAGCCAGCCTGATTTAATTTGCTACTCCACTCACTCTTGTATTTTGGTGTCCTTCAAAGTCCAGATTTAAAAAGAAAAACAGCAATATCAACAAAAACTTTCTTGGCCAAACTCATGGAATTCCACCTGTTTGAGTTAGTCTCATGGGGTTGAATCAGTGCATATTGTTCATATCAAGAGATTCACCTACTTTTTGTAAACATGAGAGGCTAAAAATACAGACAATATGTATAGACTTGGACAAAGCCTGAGAGACATATCCTCTATTAAAATTGTCACAGTTGACAGCTTATTACTGGCACCAAAAACTTTAAAGATTCCATTTACTATTTTTTGTTTCCAACACCTTTCCCTGGATATTCTACTAGCATTTGCCACGTGGACTTCACGGCCAAACAAACCACATTTGCTGACAGCACCAAATTTGAGTTCTTGGCTTTGGGTCCCAACACCTGTTTCTAGCTGATTCCAATGTCCTGTGCTTATGTTCTCGGGATTGTGGGAAGCTGATACCCTTCATGACCCTGGAACAGAATCAGGTGCTCAGGAAACAAAATTTGAACTCCAAGCCCTCTGGTTTGAATCCAGGGTTCTGTTTTACAACATGAAATCTTTAACAGATCAAGTTGCTGCTGTATGTATTTCTCTTAAAAAATATTTTCTTTCTATGGACGCTTCAGAGAGTTGATACAACTTGAACTAATATTCTAGACTGCCTAATAATAATAATGATGATGATAATAATAAAAATTTATATTGGCTGAGCACTTATTTTTGAGGAGCAGTTTAGTTTAGTGATAAAACACCTGTGCTCTGGAGCCAGACTCTTGGGGAGGCCAGCCTGGGATTCAAATCCTATATATACTACTTACTGTGTATCACTCATGTCACTCACCTTACTTAAAGGTCCCTGGGTGGTGCAAATGATTTCTGCTCAACGAATATCGAAAGATTGGTGGGTCAAACCCACCCAGCCATCCCAAGGGAAGAGAGACCTGGCAGTCTACTTTCATAAAGATTATGGCCAAGAAAACCCTATGGAGCAATTCCACTCTATAACACATGTGGTTGCCATGAGTGACTTTGACTCCATGGCAACAGGTTTGTTTTATTTTTTGTTTGTTTGGTGCCTTAACTACTTATCTATAAAATCATGAGGAAAATAGTGCCCATACCATAGGGCTGATTCCAGGATTAAAAGAGTTAGTATACATAATATGTGTACCATTATGCCTGGTACGTATTAATCTCTCAATAGATGTTAGCTATGGGTCTGCAATGTTGGTAATAGATTAAGTCATTTAATACTCCCAACAATCCAATGATGAAAATGTTATTACTTCTAAAATAAGTATAATAAGTAATTTTAGAGACGAAGAAATCTAGGTTTACAAAGATTAAAGCACTTTGCTAACCAAAAAGCCATATAGATAGTAACTGGAAAACCTGGAATTTGAACCTAGAATTTGTCAGATACCAGACTTGACCTAAAGACCATGTAAAGAGAGTGCCAAAATCATAACCATAACCATCATAATTCCCTAGAAATATATTCTACTTCATAGTTTACAGAGTACTTTTACACGTATAATTTTATTTTACCTTATAATCAACTTGTTAATTAGACAGAACAAGTATTATTGTCCTTATTTCATTGGGAAATTGAAATACTGGAGAAATTTAGAAACTTAAAAATTTCACATACCAGTAAATATCAGAACACTAACTCCTGGGATTTCTGTAAGGCATCACTCTCACACTATTTCTTTAGGGACACTAATCAATTAGGATCATCAAAAAAGACCCTCAACAAGATGGATTGACACAATGGCTACAACAATGGGCCCAAACATAGCAATAATTGTGAGGATGGCATAGGACCAGGCAGTGTTTCATTCTGTTGTACATAGGATCTCTATGAGTCGGAACCAACTCGATGGCACCTATAAACAACAACAAACAATTAAGAAGTAAAGTAGATCAAATTATTAATCCTAATGATTAAACTGATGACCTTGGCTTTAAATCCCAGCAAAAATCATATTTCCTAATATATTATTTTTAATAGACTCACTTGCAGGTGAAAGCTGGACAATGAATAAGGAAGTCCAAAGAAGAATAGATGCATTTGAATTATGGTTTTGAGGAAGGATACTGAATATACATGGATTGTCAGAGAATGAACAAATCTGTCTTGGAAGAAGTACATTCAGAATGCTCCACAAAAGCTATGATAGTGAGACTTCTTTGGACATGTTATCAGAAGGGACCAGTCTCTGGAGAAGAACATAATCCTTGGTAAAGCCGGGGGTCAGCAAAAAAGAGGAATACCCTCAACAGAATGGATTGACACAGTGGCTGCAATAATGGGCTCAGAGTAGCAATGATTGTAAGGATGGCACAGGACCAGGCAGTGTTTTGTTCTGTTTTACATAGGGTCATTATGAGTGGGAAATGACTCAACAGCCACTAACAACAACAATATATTTTCTAATAAATTCACAGGTACAGCCTATACTAGTCAGCTTACACCTTGGAGAAGCAGAAGGAAAGGTCACCAAGTTTTCATCCTCTATAATCTTCAATAAGGTTTATAAAGGTAGCTCTTACATTTAGGACTATGATCCATTTTGAGTTTTTTTTAATATATATTGAGGTAAGAGTTGAGGTTCATTTGATTGCATATGACTATCTAATTGTTCCAGCACTATTTGGTAAAAAATACTATCCTTTCTCCAGTGAATTACCTTGGCATCTTTGCCCAAAGCAACTAGCCATGTATGTGTGGAGCTATTCTGGTTTCTCTATTCAGTTTTCACTCTGTCTTAACTCTTTCAAGGTCCATGGTATATATGGTGTACCACACACTTTCTCCCACTCTCAAGTTCTTTAGTAGTATACTTTTACCACTGAAAGTATTTGCTGCCCTCCAGTGGGGACTTACATAAAGTTGAAAGGTGAAAAAAATGTTAGTTGAAGCAAAATGGCTGGGGTATTAGGCATGCAAGTAAGGTAGTGCAACCAGAAATTGTGATTACGTAAAAACTTCATCTCTTTTGGTTTTTGTACCCCCAGATATGCCTTGTAAACATGTTTATTCTTTCCTGTGTGATAGTTTGGGAGCCTGGTGGGTTCCCTATTATAAAACTTTAGGTTTTGAATAGTCTTTGAGAGTTCATTAACTAGGTTGGTATCTGGCTGGTCCAATCTTGTGTCCTAGATTCAGGCTGTCATCTGATGTTGTTTTTTCTCTAGCTGAAGGACTCCCTTTAATAATTCTTGTAAGTTTGGTTTGGCTTTTATATATTCCCTTAATTTCTGTTTATTTGGAAATGTCCTAATTTCACCATCACATTTGAGAGTTGTGCAGGATATATTATTTTTGGTTGGTAATTTTTTTTCTTTCAAGGTTTTATATATGTAGTCCCACTGTCTTCTTGTCAGCATAGTTTCTGCCAAGAAATCTTAGCTTAGTCTTATTATTTCCCCTCTGTATGTGACTTTGTTTTTCTCGAGCTGCTCTCAGGATTCTTTCTCTGTATTTGGTTTTAGGAAGTGTGATTATGATATGCCTTGGTGATTTTCTTTTGGGGTCTATCCTACAAGGGGTTTGTTGAGCTTCTTGGATAGTCAGGTTTTCATCTTTCATGATTTTGGGGAAATTTTCTGTCAGCAATTCTTCAGTGAGCCTCTGTGTGTTTTCCATTTTCTCCCCCTGTTCAGGAACTCTGATCAATTGCAACTTTTTGCTTTTGATTGTATTCCACAAAATTCTCAAGATTTCTTTATTTTTCTTTGTTCTTTTTTCTGATTTTTCCTGAAAGTGGTATCCAACTATTTCTCTTCAATTTCACTGATCCTTGTCTTCCATTTTTTTAAACCTGCTCCTCAGCCCTTCTATGACACTGTCCATTTCTGAAATCCTGTTGTTTATCTTTTGAAGTTCTAATTGTTGTTTTTTTATGACTTCTAGTTGTGAATTTATTTTGTGAAAGCCTGTTGGAGTTTTGATTGTGCTGAATGTATCAATCATTTGGGGATGATATGAGACTTTAGATCAATGACAACAGTGTATCTCTCCATTTATTTAAGTCTTTCAAAAAATCATCTGCAATGTTTTATATTTTTCAGTGTACAGATGTTATACCTATGTTTACAAATGTATTCCAAAATACTGCAAAATTTTGGTGCTATTGTTAATTGTATTGTTCTTTCAATTTCAATTTCCAATCGATTGTTGACAATATCTACATATATAATTATTTATTGTATATTGACCTTGTAACCTGCAACCTTGCTAAGTTCACTTATTACAGTAGTGAAAATTTTCTACATAGATGAATGTGTTGAATATGAAAAGACAGACTTACTTCTTCTATCATATGCCTTTTATTTCTTTTTCTTACCTTATTGTACTGACCACATTCTCAAGTACAATGTTGAATAAGAATGGTAAAAGTGGACAACTTTGACTTTTCCACAATCTTAGGAGGAAGCATTCAGTATTCCACTGTTGTGTATAATGTTAGCCATATGTTTTTCTTAAACATAGCATTGAGAAACATCCCATGTATTCCCAGTTTTCTGAGAGTTTTTATTATAAATGGATATTTATTTTTGTCAATTTTTCCCTGAATTTAATGAGTGTACCTTTTTCAATCTTTGTTTTCTTTTTTTTATTCCTTAATGTGGTAAATTACATTGATTAATATTTGAGTGTTAAGCCATCCTTTCAATTCTGGGATAAAATTCACTTCACCATGAGAAATATTCTTTTTTAAAAAATATTTTGTTGGATTTAATTTGCTAATTTTTGAGCATTTTTGCATCTCTCTTTATGAGGCTTATTGGTATATTGTTGTATATCCTTTTAACACATTAAAAAATAGTTTTGGTATTTATGGGAATAATGTTGGCCTCATAGAATGAGTTGGGAAGCATTACCTGGTCTTTAATTCTCTGGAAGAGTTTTTGTAGCACTGGTATTATTTTTCTCTTAAATGTTCGGTAAACTTTGACAGTTAAGCTATATGGGCTTGGGATTCTATTTGTGGGAATGTTTTTAAACAAAAATTAAATTTGTTTAATAGACATAGTATGTCTAGTCATCAATTTCGTCTTCAGGGTGCTTTTGCGTCTTTCATCTAAATTGTCAAATTCATTAACATAAAGTTGTTCATAATATTTTGTTATTTATTCTTGGTATCTACATGCTCTGTAGTGTTTCTTCTTTCATTCCTGTTACTGGTAATTTGTGTCTTCTCTTTTTTCTGATCAGTCTCACTAGAGGTTAATCAATTTTATTTATCTTTTTGAAGAGACAGCTGTTGATTTTTCTTTTTTTCCCTATTTTATATTTCATTGCTTTATGCTTTTATATTTATTATTTACTTTCTTATTCTCATTTTTGTTTCATTTTTTATCCTTTCTGTGGATTATTACGGTGAAATTTTGACCCATCAGTTTTCCTGCTTTCTCTCCAATAAAATGACCCACCACGGTAATTGTTTAACGTCTTTTTTTTTTTTTTTTACCTCAACTAAGAATATTTTGCTCATAAGATATTAAAAAGAGAAATAAACAAATTTAAGAAATCTAATTGATTGAAAAATGTGAATATGATCCTATAATTTTGTTCTCTTCCCTCCAACCCCAATAGCAGCCTTTAATGGGAGCCTACTGAACTCTTAGGGCTACAACTGTATTGATATATTCTTATCTTCCAGCCTCCAATAAATTCTAAATTTCCAAAATGTGCTTGAAAAAGCTTTATTGCCTTATAGCAGATTGTATGAATAAGCCTTTTGTACTGATATTATTGATCAAATGTTTATTTATCCAGCAATAACAGTTTGTGTGCTAATTGAAATGCAATCACACACTGATAAAGGGAATTAGTTTGAGACCATCTTCTGAATCCTACGTGATATTGGTTAGCTCTGTGACTGCAGGCAATCAAGGCTCTCACCTGGGTCTACTTCCTGACTTAAGCATAAATTTATTAAGCTAGAGGATTTTAAACTTGCTTTATAGCTTCAATCATATAGCTCTCTTTACCACCATCACAGTTTTTCAATAAGAATTAGCAGCATTACAAATGTTGTTGTTATGTGCCATCAAGTCAGTTCTGATTCATAGAGACCTTACATACAATGGAACAAAACACTGCCTGGTCCTGTGCCATCCTCACAATCATAGCTATGCTTTAACCAATTTCTGTAGCCACTGTGTCAGTCTATCTTTTTGAGAGTCTTCCTCTCTTTTGAAGACCCTCTCCTCTACCAGGCGTGATGTCTTTCTCCAGGGATTGGTCCTTTGTCATAACATGTCCAAAGTGCATAAGATGAAGTCTTGTCATCCTTGCTTTTCTAAGGATCATTCTGGTAGTACTTCTTCCAAGACAGATTTGTTCATTCTTCTGCCAGTACATAATATATTCCATATTTTTCACCAACACCGTAATTCAAAGGCATCAATTCTTTTCCAGTATTCTTTATACATTGTTCAGCTTTTTCATGTTGGACAATGAATAAGAGTTACAAATACATAAGGCTTATTCCTGTATTTCATACATGTTCAGTCTAGTAGGGCAACAATAAATATATACTAAGTTAAACATCTATGTAAAGCAAAGTGTACCAAAAATTACTGCTGCCCATACATGGATGGAGGGAAAAATTTGTGTGGACAAAAGCTACTAGGAAGTAATAGTGGAAGAGAAAAAAAGTGAATTTTCTACAACAGTCAGATTACATAATGTCATAAGGATTAGCAAAGGCATTTTAGGCTGGAGAAATGGCATGGACAAAGACTGGTTCAGGAGATATCGAGGCACTGGGTGTAGGTTAGCGTGTATGATCCAGTTGAAGATAAATCTGGAGAGAGTGAAGATAGCCTTTCATGCTAAATGAAAGCATTGACTTTGTCCTTGAATCTACACAGTTATGAGTATCTATGCATTGCATTCATAAACTGAGCACTAACTTCTTCACTGAGAATAAATGAAAGACTCTTAGGTTACTAGGTGAGAGTGAGAGAAACAGAAGGGAGAAAATAAATAAATGACATCCTTGTGAAAGCTTTCTAGAATCAAGGGCTACTAGAGGCTCACAGGCTAAAAGTTCAGAGAAACCAATCCTGGGGTACTCTTCAGCTGAAATTGGAATGCAAAATAAGATATAAAATCTATTGAATTATCATATGTGGCAAGTGGAAGATGACATTTAATAGAGATAGGAACTTCAGAAGTTAAGAAAAATAGGAATTTTAAGTACTAAGCAGAGAACATAAATAAATACCAATTATCAGTGGCTTAAACATAACATGCCTAAAATATTTTGTGGTGTACAGGTTAACTGAATGAAGCAAAAACATATCTGGTTTACTGCCTTGATAAATATTTGATTTCACTTTTGATGAACATTTACTTCTTGATGAATATTGGGTAGATCTATATGCCTTTCCCAACCCTCAGTGCTGCGCCCTCTGTACACTTACAATTGCCAGGCATATGGTATGGAATGAGTGGGCAGAGACTTCTGAAACAGACAGATTTTTGTTCTCATTAATATACTTATTTTTCTAAATGCTTTTAGATTTACAAAAAAATTCAGCCAATAGTACACCACAGAGTTCCCACTTACAAACCACCATCGCTTGCATGAAATGTTCGTCTCTTATTAACATGTTATATTAGTATGGTATATTTAAATGCTCACTTAATGACCAATATAGAAATGCTATTATTAACTGAAGTACATAGGTTATTCAGATTTCTTTAGATTTTACCTAATGCCCATTTTCTGTTCCAGGATCCCATTCAGCAATTTTCAGAGCTATGCAAGAGTTGAAGGAAAAAGTAGACAAAAATGAGGAAAAAATAGAATCATGGAAAAGATAGAAAAAATAATGGAAAAGAGAGACCAAAAGAAAAGGAAGAATTCAGGAAAAGAATACAGGAATAAAATTACAAAATAAATTCACAACTGGAAATCATACAAAAACAGCAATTAAAAATCCAAAAAATAACAAAAAAAGATTTCAGAAATATACAGTGTCATAGAAGGCCTGAAGAGCAGGCTTGAAACTATGGAAGATAGGATCAATGAAATTGAAGACAAATCCTTGGATACCATTTTGTTTGAGGAAAAATCAGAGATAAGAATGAGGAAAAATGAGAAAATCTTGAGAATGATGTGGGATGCAATCAAAAATAAAAATTTGCAAGTGATCAGAGTTCCAGAACAGAGGGAGAAAATGGAAAACACAGAGAGGATCATTGAAGAATTGCTGACAGAAAACTTCCCTAATATCATTGAAGATGAAAAACTGACCATCCAAGAAGATCAGTGAACCCCATATAGGACAGACTCCAAAAGAAAATAACAAAGCTTATGATACCCACACTCCCTAAAACCAAAGACAAAGAAAGAATCCTGAGAGCAGCTTGGGCAAAACAAAAAGTCATATACACAGGAGAAACAAGAAGACTAAGCTATGATTACTTGGCAGAACCATACAGGCAAGAAGGCAATGGATGACATCTATGAAAACCTTGAAAGGAAAAAAAAAAAAAAAGTCAACCAAGAATCGTATACCCTGCAAAACTTTTGCTCAAATTTGATGGTGAAATTAGGACATTTCCAGATAAACAGAAATTGGAGGAATATGTAAAAACCAAACCAAACTTATAAGAAATATTAAAGGGAGTTCTTCAGTTAAAGAACAAACATTAGACGATAGCCTGACTCTAGAACATAAGACCACACCAGGCAGATGTCAACCTAGGTAATGAACTCTCAAAGATTAATCAAAAGTAAAAGATTTACAATAGGAAAATAGAGAAATTAATCGGTAAATGATGACAACATCAGAATAATAAAAGAGGGAATAAATGGTGTAGGTATAGAACTTTCAAAAGGAGAGGAAGGCAAGGTGATACCAAGTAATAAAAGACTGGTTCAAAGCTAAGAAGATAAGGGTAAATTTCAAAGGTAACCACAAAGAAAGTTAACAAACCTACTCATTACCTGTCTCGAGGGGTGTGGCCAACATGGCAGAATAGTTAGACGTTTCCTATATCCCTCTTACAACAAAGACCTGGAGAAACAAGAGATTTGATTCCATATGAATATCAAGGAGCCTTGAACAAGGCAAAGTTGAGGAATCCATCTGAGTGATAGGGGAGAGGGGACAGTTTGGAAGAAGTGAAGAGCCCCAGAGCTGCAGCGCCAAAACTGCAGCACTGAAGCCACCCCGGACTGCAGTGCAGCAGGCAAACAGCTGTGCTGTGCACACGCTCTGGAAGCAGTTTCCACATAGAGAGAGACCCGGCACTAGAGATTCTGCTTGGACACTCCGAACCAGTGAAAAGCAGCTCCCAACTGGGTAAGATAAGTAAATGTGTGCAGCCTTTTACAGGGATTAAAAAAAAAAAAAAGCCCATTTGGGAAAAACCTGTCTCCCTTTTACCTCCTCCCTCTGTGCTCTGCACCAGGAATCCGCTGGGCCGGAAATAGATCCCAAAAGGTGCCTTGACCCATTCTCCGGACTTTGGAGAGGGAGCAAATAAGCTACTGGATCCCCTAAGCCAGGAACACAGGGTCGGCACAGCTCTTTTGCTAGCCACAGGCATAAGGGTTCCTCAGACTGAGAGTGCCTTACACCCCTGTATAGACTTGTGGGGAACCATCTCAACAGTGTTAGTCCTCACTACCACAGTACAACAGGGCAAACATCTGAAGTTTAACATCAACTGCTTTGGCAGTGAACTGGCAGATTTGTGACCCTCAAAACAGCCCTGCACCTTAAGTAGGCACTTTTATCAATCTGCAGCAGGGGCTTGAGAACTGGTGGTAGCACCTAAAGCACCTAGTCACCTTCTACATGAGTACAACAAAAAGTGGAGCCTTTGAGGCTTTACAACCAACAGAGTGGGGTGCTCATAATCCAGCTTCAAAACTCACCTACATACTCACACTTGACAATACGGACACGCTTTCCTTTCAGACTCTCAGGGGCAGCCATCAGTCCCCTGCCTGGATCAGCGTGTGATCCCCTATCACAACCAGAGTCCAGTGCCTGCACCAATCATCCCCGCCTCTCTAGGACTGGAGGTGAGAAACTGCATCACAAACTTGGTGACCGACTGCCTGAACACCCGAGCTGAACCCATATAGGAAAATTTAATGAACTTTTGTGTGCACATACTTAGTTACAGAATTAACTACCTGGTGACAAGACGTTAGAAATTCAAAGGTGTCAAAAATCAAACTAGTGCACATGAGCAGCCTATTTGGGCATATCAAAACAAAACAAAATAAAAAGCTAGGTCTCACTAAACAAATACAAAATAAAATTATAATAAATTGTTGATGGCTAGGAGACAAAAGTCAATATCAAGTCACATAAAGAGGCAATCCATCATAGCTTCAGCAAGCTCCCAAAAGAAAGAATCAATAAATTCTCTGGAGGAAGAGAACTTCTGGTAATTACCTGAGGCAGAATACAAAAGATTACTATGCAGAACTTTTCTACAAGTTAGAAAGGAAATTCTTCATAATGTTGAAACTGCCAGGGAACATACAGACAAAGTAGTAGCGGAACTTAAAAAAGTTATTCAAGAACATAATGACAAATTTAATAGGCTGCAATAATCCATAGAGAGACAGCAATCAGAAATCCAGAAGATTGACAATAAAATTTCAGAATTAGACAACTCAGTAGAAAGTCATAGGAGCACAACTGAGGCAGTAAAAGTTAGAATTAGTGATATTGAAGATAAAGCTCTTAACGCCAACTCATTTGAGGAAAGATCAGATAAAAGAAGTAAAAAGAAGGAAGAAACTCTAAGAGTCATGTGGGACTCGATCAGGAGAAATAACCTATGAGTGAGTGGAGAACCAGAACAGGGGAGGATAACAGAAAATACAGAGAAAATTGTTGAAGATTTGTTGACAAAAAACTTCCCTGATATCATGAAAGATGAGAAGATATCTATCCAAGATGCTCATCGAACCGCACATAAGGTAGATCCCAAAAGAAAGTCACCAAGACATATTATAATCAAACTTACCAAAACCAACGATCAAGAGAGAATTTTAAGAGCTGCTAGGGATAAAAGAAAAGTCATCTACAAAGAAGAGTCAAGTAGAATAAGCTTGGACTACTCAGCAGAAACCATGCAGGCTAGAAAGCAATGGGATGACATATATAAAGCCTTGAAGGAAAAAAAAAAAAAAAAACTGCCAGCCAAGAATTATATATTCAGCAAAACTGTCTCTCAAATATGATGATGAAATTAGTGCATTTCCAGATAAACAGAAGTTCAGGGAATTGCAAAAACCAAACCAAAATTGCAAGAAATACTAAAGGGAGATAGCAAGGCAAGACTAGAACACAAGATAGAGCTGCCAGATATTGACTCAGACACAGATATCAAAAATACATCAGAGCTAAAACATTGAAAATAGGGAAACAGATATCAGTACGTAAAAAAGGACGAAAAAAGTAGAAAACATAAAGACCCAGCAAACACAAAATCTACAACAAAGAAAAAGATGAAAAAAATACATAAATAAAAAGGGCTCAGCACAGAAAATTGAAGACAACAAAGAAACTGTGAACAACACACAAAAAGAGATATCAGGATGACAGCACTAAACTCATACCTATCAATAATTGCGCTGAATCTAAACTGACTTAATGCATCAATAAAGAGACTGAGAGTGGCAGATTGGATAAAAAAAAGCATGATCCATCTATATGCTGCCTACAAGAGATGCACCTTAGACTTAAAGACACAAACAAGCTAAAACTGAAAGGATGGAAAAAAATATATATCAAGCAAGCAACACTCAAAAAAGAGCAGGAGTGGCAATATTAATCTCTGACAAAATAGACTTTAAGCTAAAATCCACCACAAAGGATGAGGAAGGGCACTATATAATGATTAAAGGGTCAGAACACCAGAAGGAAAAACATTAATAAATATTTACACACCCAACAAAAGAGCTAAAAATTATATAAAACAAACTCTAACAGCTCAGAAGAGAGAGATAGACAGCTCCACAATAGTAGTGAGAAACTTCAGCAAGCCACTTTTGGTGAAGAACAGAACATCCAGAGAGAAGCTCAACAAAGACATGGAAGACCTCAATGCTACAATCAACCAACTTGATCTCATAGACATATACCAAGCACTGCACCCTACAGCAGCCAAGTATACTTTCTTTTCTAAAGCACATGGAACATTCTCCAGAATAGACCACATGTTAGCCATAAAGCAAGCCTTAACAAAATCCAAACCATCGAAATATTACAAAGCATCTTTTCCGACCATAAAGCCATAAAAGTAGAAATCAACAACACAAAAAGCAAGGAAAAAAAATCAAATACATGGAAACTGAACAACGCCTTGCTCAAATACTACAGGGTTATAGAATAAATTAAGGATGGAATAAAGAAATTCATAGAATCAAACGAGAATGAAAACACATCCTACCCGAAACTTTGGGACAGAGCAAAAGCAGTGCTCAGAGGTCAGTTTACAGTAATAAATGCACACATCAAAAAACAAGAAAGGGTCATAATCAAAGAATTAACCCTACAACTGGAACAAGTAGAAAAAGAACAGCAAAAGAAGACCTCAGGCATCAGAAGGAAGGAAATAATAAGAATTAGAGCAGAATTAAACAAAACAGAGAATAGAAAAATAATTGAAAGAGTTAACAAGTCCAAAAGCTGGTTCTCTGAAAAGCTCAACAAAATTGATAAACCATTGCGAAGATGAGAAAAGAAAACAAGGAGAGGAAGCAGATAACCCATATAAGAAACGAGATGGGTGATATCACAAGAGACCCAACTGAAATTAAAAGAATCATAACAGATTACTATGAAAAATTGTACTCTGACAAATTTGAAAACCTAGAGGAAATGGAAAAATTTCTAGAAACTCACTACCTACCTAAATTAACACAAAAAGAGGTAAAACAACAAAATAAACCCATAACAAAAGGAGAGATTGAAAAGGTTATTAAAAAACTGCCAACCAAACTTTCAGAGAAGAGATAACACCACTTCTACTAAAGGTAATTCAGAGCATAGAAAAAGATGGAATACTCCCAAACTCATTCTATAAAGTCAGCATAACCCTTATACCAAAACCAGGTAAAGACACCACAAAAAAAGAAAGTTACAGACCAATATTCCTAATGAACATTGAGGCAAAAATTGTCAACAAAATTTTAACCAACAGAATTCAAAAACATATCAAAAAAATAATTCACCATGACCAAGTGGGATTTATACCAGTTATCCAGGGATGGTTCAGCACTAGAAAAACAATCGATGTAATCCATCACATAAGTAAAACAAAAGACAAGAACCTCATGATCTTATCAATCAATGCAGAAAAGGCATTTGACAAAGTCCAACACCCATTCATGATAAAAATTCTCAAAAAAATAGGAACAGAAGGGAAATTCCTCAATATAATTAAGGGCATTTATACAAAAGCAACAGCCAACATCATCCTGAATGGAAAGACTTTGAAAGCATTCCCCTTGAGAACAGTAACCAGACAAGGATGACCTCTATCACCACTATTATTCAACATTGTGCTGGAGGTCCTAGCCAGAGCACTTATGCTACAGAAAGAAATAAAGGGCATCCAAATTGGTAGGGAAGAAGTCAAAGTATCTCTATTTTCAGATGATATGATCTTAGAAAACACCAGAGAATCCACAAGAAATCTACTGGAACTAATAGAAAACTTCAGCAAAGTTTCAGGATAAAAGATAAACATACAAAAATCAACTGGATTCCTTACACCAACAAAGAGAACCTTGAAGAAGAAATCACCAAGCGAATACCATTTACAATAGCCCCCAAGAAGATAAAATACTTAGGACTAAATCTAACCAGAGATGTAAAAGATCTTTACAGAGAAAACTACAAGACACTACTGCAAGAAACTAAAAGAGACCTGCATAAGTGGAAAAATATACTTTGCTCATGGATAGGTAGACTCAACATAGTGAAAATGTCAATTCTACCCAAAGGAATCTACAAATACAATGCAATACCAATTCAAATTCCTCCAGCATTTTTTAATGAGCTGGAGAAACAAATCACCAACTTCATATGGAAAGGGAAGAGGCCTGAAAAAATAAAGCATTACTCAAGAAGAAGGACAAAGTGGGAGGCCTTACAATTCCTGATTTTAGGACCTATTGTACTGCCACGGTAGTCAAGACAGCCTGGTACTGGTAAAAACAGGTACATAGACCAATGGAACAGAGTTGAGAATCCAGATATAAGCTCATCCACCTATAAGCAGCTAACATTTGACAAAGGCCCAAAGTCCATTAATTGGGGAAAAGACAATCTCTTTAATAAACGGTGCTGGCATAATTGAATATGTATAAGCAAAAAACTGAAACAAGACCCATGTATCACACCATGTACAAAAACTAACCCAAAACGGATCAAAGACTTAAATACTAAATCAAAAATGATAAAGATCATAGAAGAAAAAAATGGGACAACACTGGGAGCCCTAATACATAGCATAAACACAATACGAACAATAAGTAACAATGCACAAGCACCAGAAGAGGGACTAGATAAATGGGAGCTCCTAAAAATCAAACGCATATGCTCATCAAAAGACTTCACCAAAACAGTCAAAAGACAACCTACAGAATGGGAAAAAATTTTTGGCTATGACAAATCTGATCAGTGTTTAATCTGTAAAATATAAAAGATACTGCAAAACCTCAACAACAAAAAGACAGATAACCCAATTAAAAAATGGGTAAAGGATATGAACAGACATTTCACCAAAGAAGATATTCAGGCAGCTAACAGACCCAAGAAGAAATGCTCATGATCCTTAGCCATTAGAGAAATGAAGATCAAACCTACAATGAGATTATCATCTCACCCAAACAAGGATAGCGTTAATCCAAAAAACAGAAAATAACAAATGCTGGAGAGGTTGTGGAGAGATGGGAACACTTATACTCTGTTGGTGAAAATGTAAAATGGTACAACCACTTTGGAAATCAATTTGGCACTTCCATAAGAAACTATAAATAGAAGTACCATACGATCCAGCTAACCCGCTCCTTGGAATATATCCTAGAGAAACAAGAGCTGTCACACGAATAGATACATGCACACTCATGTTCATTGCAGCACTGTTCACAATAGCAAAAAGATGTAAACAACCTAGGTGCCCATCAACGGAAGAATGAATAAACAAACTATGGTATATCCACCCAATGGGATATTACCCAATGATAAAGAACAATGATGAAGCTGTGAAACATCGTATAACATGGTGGAAGCTGGAACTTATTATGCTGAGTGAATTTAGTCAGTCACAGAAGGATACATACTGTATAAGACCAGTATTATAAGAACTCAAGAAAAGGTTAAACACAGAAGAAAACATTCTTTGATGGTTACAAGGGTGGGGAGGGAGGGTGGGAGTTATTCACTAACTAGATAGTAGATGAGAATCATCTTAGGTGAAGGAAAGGACAGCACACACTACAGGGGAAGCCAGCACAACTGGACTAAACCAAAGCTAAGAAGTTTCCTCAATACAATCAAATACTTTGAGAGACAGAGTAGCAGGGATGCGGGGTCTGGGGACCATGCTTTCATGGGACATCCATGTCAATGGGCATAACAAAGCTTATTAAGAAAATGTTCTGCATCCTCCTTTGGTGAGTGGCGTCTGGGGTCTTAAAAGCTTGCAAGCGGCCGTCTAAGATGCATCAATTGGTTCCAACCAGTTAGAGTAAAGGAGAACAAAGAACACAAAAAACACAAGGAAAGTATTAGCCTAAGAGACAGAATGGGCCACATAAACCAGAGACTTCATCAGCCTGAGACCAGAAGAACTGGATGGTGCCTGGATACCACAAGGAACATACTGACAGGGAACACTACAGAGGGTCCCTGACGAAGCAGTACAATGATGGGATGCAGAACGCAAATTCTAGTAGGAAGACTAGACTTAATGGTCTTACTGAGACAGGAGACACCCCGGAAAGCTTGGCCCCTGGACTCCCTCTCAGCCTAGAACTAAAACAATTTCCAACACCAACTCTTTGGACAGCGATTGGACTGGACTGTGGGGCATAAAGTGATACTTGTGAAGAATGTGCCTTTTAGTCAAGTGGATACAAGAGACCAAAAGGGAAGCTTCTGTCCAGAGGTGAGATGGGAAGGCAGAGAGAGTTTGGAGCTGGTTGAATGTTCATGGGGAATCAGGGGCAGAAAGGAGGAGTGTGCTGTCACAGAATAGGGTGAGCAGTTGGGGTCTCATAACAATGTATGTAAAAAAAAATTTCTGTCTGGGAGACTAATTTGAAATGTAAACTTCATTTAATTATAACAATAAAAAAAAATGGAAAAAAATCTTACTCATTAAAATAAAGAAGAAAACCTAAAGTCTCAGTAAACAGAAAATCTACAAAAAAAAAAAAAGGAAATGAAAAAAAATCCACAAACAAAAGGAATTCAGCAGAGGAGAGAGAAAGAAACAAATAAAGCATAAGCACCACAAAAAAAGCACTACAAAATGACAGTAATACTTTCAAACCTATCAATAATTACACTGACTATAAATGGCCTAAATGCACCCATAAAGAGACAGAGAGTGACAGAATAGATTTAAAAACAGGATTCTTCAGTATGCTGTCTACAAGAGACACACCTTAGAAACAGAGACATATATTTATTAAAAATCAAAGGATGAAAAAATATATCATGCAAAAAGCCACAAAAATAGTGCAGGAGTGGCAATACTAATCTCAGATAAAAGATTTTAAAACAAAATCCAACATAAAAGATAAAGAAGGATAGGATTAAAGGGATGATCTATCATGAAGACATAACCATAGTAAATTCTACGCACACAATGACACGGCTCCAAAATACATAAAACAAATTTTAACAGCTCTGAAAAGAGAAAATGACAGTTCTGCCATAGTAGTAAGAGACTTCAACACACCACTCTCGGTAAAGGACAGAACATCTAGAAAGTAACTCAAAAAAGATACAGAATATCTAAAGGCCACAATCAGCCAACATGAACTCATGGACACAGATAAAACAGTCCACCCAACAGCTGAAAAGTACACATTATTTTCCAAAGCAAATGGAATGTTCTCCAGAATAGACCACATCTTAGGCCACAAAGCAACCCTCAACAGAATCCAAAACACTGAGGTAACACAAAGTGTCTTCTCTGATCACAATGCCATTAAAGTAGAAATTAACAACTGGAAGATCAAGGAAAAAAAGTCACTTAAATGGAAACTAAATAACACCCTGCTAAAAAACTACTGGGTAATAGAAGAAATCAAAGACAGAATCAAAAAATTCCAGAATGAAATAAGAATGAAAACACATCATAACAAAACCTTCAGGACACAGCTAAGTCAGTGCTCAGAGTCAATCTATAGCAATAGATGCACACGTTAAAAAAGAAGAAAGGGACAAAATCAAAACATTAGCTACACAACTCAAAGGTATAGAAAGAGAACAGCAAAAGAAGTCTACATCCCCCAGAAGAAAGGAAATAAGATCAGAGCAGAAATAAATGAAAGAGAGAATACAAAAACAATAGAGAGACTCAACAACACCTAAAGCTGGTTCTTTGAAAGAACTGGCAAAAGAAAAACAGGAGAGGACACAAATAACTCAAGTAAGAAATGAAATGGGGGGCGTTACAACAGACCCAACTGAAATAAAAAGGATCATAACAGAGTATTATGAAAAACTATACACCAACAAATTTAAAAATCTAGAGGAAATAGACAAATTTCTAGAAACACACTGTTTACCCAAACTATCACAAATTGATGTTGAAAACCTGAACAGATCCATAACAAGAGAAGAGATTGAAAAGGTAATAAAAAATAAAAATTCTCAACAAAAAAATGCACTGGCCCAGATGGCTTCACTGGAGAATTCTACCAAACATTCAGAGAAGAGTTTACACCAGCACTACTCAAACTATTTCAGAACATGGAAAAGGAAGGGATACTTCCAAATTCATTCTATGAAGCCAGCACAACCCTGAAAGCAAAACCAGGCAAAGACACCAAAAAAAAAAAAAAAAAAAGAGAAAATTCAGACCAATATCTCTCATGAATATAGACTCAAAAATTCTCAACAAAATTCTAGCCAATAGTACTCGGCATCAAGTCAAGAAAATAATACACCAAGACCGAGTAGGATTCATACCAGGTATGCAAGGATGGTACAACATTAGAAAATCAATTAACGTAATCTACCACATAAATAAAAGAAAATAAACACTTGATCATCCAATTGCTGCAGAAAAGGCATTGGACAAAATCCAACACCCATTCCTGATTAAAAAAAAAAAAATCTCCATAAAATAGGTATAGAAGTGACATTCCTCAATATAATGAATGACATCTATACAAAACCAACAGCCAGCATCATTCTTAATGGAGAGAGGCTGAAAGAATTCCCCTTGAGGACAGGAACAAGACAAGGATGTCCTTTATCACCATTCCTATTTAACATTCTGATGGAAGTCCTAGCTAGAGCTATAAGACAAGAAAAAGAAATAAAGGGCATTCAAACTGGTAATGAAGAAGTAAAACTGTCCTCTTTGCAGATGATATGATACTATATACAGAAAACCCAAAAGAATACATAAGAAAACTATTGGAACTAATAGAAAGATTCAGCAGAGTAGCAGGATACAAGATAAACATAAAAACTCCATTGGATTCCTACACACCAATAAGGAGAACAACGAAAAGAAAATCAGGGAAATAATACAATTTATAATAGCCCCTAAGAAAATAATATAGGAATAAATCTAAGCAGGAATGTAAAATACCTATACAAAGAAAACTACAAAAGACTACTGCAAGAAACCAAAAGAGATCTACGTAAATGGAAAAACATACCATTCTAATGGATAGGTAGATTCAGCTTTGTGAAAATGACAATTCTATACAAAGCAGTCTACTAATACAATGCAATCCCTATCCCAATACCAACAACATTCTCTAAAAACATGGAAAAAACAGTCATTAACTTCACATGGGAAAGGAAGAGGCCCTGGATAAGTAAAGCACTATTGAAGAAGAATAAGGTAGGAGGACTCGCACTACCTGACCTCAGAACATACTATACAGCTATAGTAGCTAAAACAGTCTGCTACTGGTACAATGACAGATACATTGACCAATGGAAGAAAATCAAGAACCCAGATGTAAATCCATACAGCTACGGTTACCCGATCTTTGACAAGGGCCCAAAGTCCATCAAATGGGGAAAAGACAGTCTTTTTAAGAAATGGTGCTGGCAAAACTGCATATCCATCTGCAAAAAATGAAACAGGACCCATACCTCACACCAGATACAAAAACTAATTCAAAATGGATCAAAGACCTAAATATAAAGCCAAAAACTATAAAGTCCATAGAAGAAAAAATAGGACCAACGCTACAGGCCTTAATACACAGCATTAACAACATACAAACCATAACCATCAACACACAAACCCCAGAAGATAAGCTAAATAACTGAGATCTTCTAAAAATCAAACACCTATGCTCTTCAAAAGACTTCATCAAAATAGTAAAAAGAGAATCTACAGACTGGGAAAAAATTTTTGGTCAGTACAAGTGAGACAAAGGTCTAATCTCCATAATCTACAAGAAAATCCAACACCTCTACAAAAAAAGACAAATAATCCTATTAAAAAATGGGCAAAGGAAATGAACAGACATTTCACCAAAGAAGACATTCATACAGCCAACAGACGTATGAGGAAAGGCTCACGATCACTAGCTGTCCTAGTTATCTAGTGCTGCCATAACAGAAATACCACAAGTGGATGGTTTTAACGAAGAGAAGTTTATTTCCTCACAGTCAAAGTAGGCTAAAAGTCCAAATTCAGGGAGTCAGCTCCAGGGGAAGGCTTTTTCTCTCTGTCGGCCTTCTCATCAGTGTTCCCCCAGACTAGGAGCTTCTCGGCGCAGGGACCCCAGTCCAAAGGACCCGCTAAGGACGTGCTCTACTCCTGGCATTGTTTTCTTGATGGTATGAGGTCCCCCTGTCTCACTGATCACTTCTGTCTTTTATATCTCAAGAGATTGCCTCAGGACACAATCCAGTCTTGTAGATCAGGTCCTGCCTTACTAACACAGCTTCCACCCATCCTCCCTCATTAACATCATAGAGGCAGGTTTACTATATACAGGCAAAATCACACAGTACCAGGAATCATGGTCTAGCCAAATTGATACACACATTTTTTGGGGGACATAATTAAAACCATGACACTAGCCATTAGAGAAATGGAAATTAAAACCACAATGAGATACTATCTCACCCCGACATTACTAGCAAGAATCAAAAACACTGGAAATAACAAATATTGGAGGGGCTGCGGGGAGATTGGAACCCTTATGCACTGCTGGTGGGAATGCAAACTGATACAACCATTTTGGATAATGATATGGCACTTCCTTAGAAAGCTAGAAATAGAAATACCATATGATTCAGCAATCCCACTCCTAGGAATATATCCTAGAGAAATAAGAGTTGTCACTTGAATAGACATATGCACACCCATGTTCATAGCAGCACTGTTCACAATAGCAAAAAGATGGAAACAACCTAGACGCCCATCAACAGATGAGTGGGTAAACAAACTATGGTACATACACACAATGGAGTACTATGCAATGAGAAAGAGCAACAATGAATCTGTTGAGCATCTCATAACATGGATGAAACTGGAGGACATTATGCCGAGTGAAATAAGTCAATCACAAAAGGACAAATATTGTATGAGACCTCTATTGTAAAAACCCATGAATAAGTTTACACACAAAAAGTTACAATCTTTATTGGTTATAAAGGATGGGGGGGTGGGGGTAATACTAACAGGCATTAGATAAATGGTATCTTTTGCCAAGGGTGAGACAGTACACCATACTGACGAAACCAGCACAACTTGTACAAGGAAAGGTCATGGAAGCTCCATAGACACACCAAAACTCCCGGAGGGACTGAATTGCTGGGTGGAGGGCTGTGGGTACCATGGTCTCAGGGAACATCTAGCTTAATTGGCATAACACAGTTTATAAAGACAATATTCTACATTCTACCTTGGTGAGTAGCATCTGGGATCTTGAAAGCCTGTGAGCAGCCATCTAAGATAGTTCACTGGTCTCACCCCTTCGGGAGAAATGGAGAATGAAGAGAACAGAATACAAGGAAAAGATTAGTTCAGTGGACTAATGGACCACAGCTACCAAGGCCTCCACCAGACTGAGTCCAGTACAGCTAGATGCTGCCCGGCTACCACCACTGACTGCTCTGACAAGGATCACAATAGAGGGTCCCAGACAGAGCTGGAAAAAAATGTAGTACAAAATTCTAACTCAAAAAAAGACCAAACTCTCTGGCCTGACAGAGACTGGGGAACTCCCACGAGTATGGCCCCTGGACACCCTTTTAATTCAGTAATTAAGTCACTCTGGAAGTTCACCTTTTAGCCAAAGATTATTCAGGCCCATAGGACAAAGAGAGATTAAAGGGGCACATCAGCCCAGGGGCAAGACTAGAAAGTAGGAGGGGACAAGAAAGCTGGTAATAGAAGGGAGAGGGTTGACATGTCGTAGGTTTGTTAACCAATGTCATAAAACAATATGTGTACTGTTTAATGAGAAGCTAGTTTGTACTGTAAACCTTCATCTAAAGTACAATAAAAACTCAAAAAACCCAAATTACTCCCTTAATATTTCTTGTATCTTTGGTTTGGTTTTTACATATTCCCTTAATTTGTTTGATTTATTTATTTTCACATTTTGTTTGTATTATTTTCCTGAATTCTTCTATTGATTCATCAGTATTTTCCTTGATTTTGGCTTTGTTTTCATAAGTTTTGTCTGTGTTTTCCGTGATTGTGTCTATTTTTCCTTGGTTTTGTCTGTATTTTCCTTGATCTCTTTCCTAATCTCTTGGAGAGACCTAAGTACTACAATTTGAGTTGCATATTAGGTAGTTCCACTTCCTTTTCTTCTACCAGGAGGTCATCTGATTCTTTATTTTTATAACTTGTTGGAACCATCTTGTCCTGCTGTTTCATATGTTCTGATATTGTCTGCTGTCTCTAAAACATTCAGGTATTATTTTCTTTATTTATTGATTGCTTGTTCATTTGTTTTGTCCTGCTTTTTGTTTTGTTTTGTTTTTGTTGTGTCAGAGTGGGCAGACTAGGCACGCTTTGCTGCTTGCTTGTCTCTGGGCATGATAGCTCTCACCAACTATTCCAGGTGGGCAGGGAAGTAACAGACAGGTCAAGCCCTCTTTGCTGTATACTTGTTTGGTGAGGTGGCTGAGGGAGGACTAGGTGGGTGCTGTCTGCCTCCTAATCTTGGTCCAGCTGTGTGGGAGCATTCACAGAATGGCGAGGATGTTGGATAGGAAGTGTTACGGGCTCACTTCCCACCATTCAGCAGGTGATTGAGTGGTGGAGGGGAGGGACAGTTTGGGCCCAGTGCAGCGGTGGGCCTGAGAGCGAGTGATGCTCTAGTCACAGTGGCATGGTGGGAGCTGGTGGGAAGGATTGGTGGCTAGCATATGGGGCTAGGTGGAGAGGAGAAATAAAAGAGAAAAAAATATGGTAGCCAGTGGGTGAGAGCAGGAACAACTTGGGGGCTGGTTGGAAGTGGGAAAGGTAGTATACAGGGCTAGATGGGGGGTAGAAAGAAAAGAAAGTTAGAAAAAGAAAAAAAAAATAAATGGTGATGGGGACAGGGCATTGGGTGGGGGCGGGGTGGACACAGGGCAGTAACAGGCCAGTGCACCAGTGGTGCTCTTTTCTTGGTGGTGCAGCCTGGGCCAGTGCAAAGGTGTTGGAGGTGACATATGGGGCTAGGTGAGAGGGAAAAAGAAAAGTAAGAAAGGAAAGAAGAGAAAAAAATAGTGGCATACGAGGGGCCAGCAAATGGGGATAGGGATGAGCCAGGGACTGTGGGAAGGGAAGGGAGGTGGTTTACAGGGCTAGCTGGTAGGGAGAAATAAAAGAAAAAAATAAAGAAAGAAGAAAAAAATGGCAGCTTGGTGGGTCCCCAGGGTGGGGGTGGAGCTGACCTGGGGATCAATTGCAAGGAAGGGGAGGAAACATATGGGGCTAGGTGATAGAGAGAAGGAAAAGAAAGAAGAGAAAGAGAAAAAGCAAAAAAAATAATAATGGTGTGGTGAGAGCCAGTGGGTTGGGGCAGGGTGGGCCCAGGCCAGTGGCTTGTCAGTGACTCTCTAGCCATGGCAGTGTTGTATGGCATGGCAGAAAGGGGGGAAAGTGGTGTATGGGGCTACATGGGAGGGAGAAAGAAAAGGAGAAAGGGGAAGAAAATGACATGGCAGGAGATGGCAGGTGTGGGCAGGTGGACCTGAGGCAGCTGTGAGCCAGTGGCTCTCTAGCTGCAGTAGTGTGGCATGACCTGGCAGAAAGGGGTGGAGGTGGTGTACAGGACTAGGTGGGAGGAAGAAAGAAAAGGCAGAAAAGGAAAAAAATGGCACAGCAGGAGCCAGCAATTGGGAGTGGAGTGGAGCTGAGGTGACAGCAGGTCAGTGGCTCTCTTGTCAAGCTGTGCTGCTTGACTAGTTGCAAAAGGGGTGGATGTGGCATACAGGGAAGAGTGGTGAGGGATCGTAAAGCATGTTTCTCTGGTTACTGGGTGCTCTGTCTCCTGTTTGAAGCTTCATGAAGTCGCCTTCCCATACTTCCTGTCTGGATTCATGGCAGGTTGTGTTCCAAGATGGCAAAGCTGTGCCGTGTTAGTTGGCTGGGGACCTCCACTCCATATCTTTCCTCGTTCTCTGTTTTCCGTCAGTTTCTTCCATTCAGTATTTGATCTTATTCTTTATTCCTTCATTTGATGCTTATGTTTCCAGGATTGACATTTGTATCTGTTTTACTTGGTTTTTCAGGTCTTTGCTACAAAGGGATGTAATGGTGTGTCTGTCCACGGTGCCATGTTGGCTCTGCCTCCTCTCCATTCTTTTTTTCTCTTTGCAGTTCAATTTGGGAACTTATTTTTAATGTATCTTAAAGCTCAATGATTCCTCTTTTCTGTCTATTCTACCAATGAGACCATTAAATGCATTTCTCATTTTTGTTACAGTTTTTGATATCTAACATTTCCTTTTGCTTCTTTTTTGTAAATTTTATCTGTTTAAATTATCCATCTCATCTATTCATACATGTTTTCTAATTTTTCCATCAAAGCCTTAACATAATTAATCATAATTATTTTTCATTCTCTATTCGGTTATTTTTTAATTCTCTAATTCTTAAACCCTTTTCAGATATATGATTTGCAAATATTTTCTCCCATTCTTGATGTTGTCTTTTCCCATATTGTTATTCTTTTAATTCTTTGACACAGATTTTTTAAATTTCAAATCTGTGTCATACTTGAGTCTGGTTCTGATGATTTCCTTGCTTTAGCCTGCCTTGTAATTTTTTTGTTGAAAGCCAGACATGATGTATTGGCTAATAGGAACAGAGGCTAATAGGCTTGTAGTGTGAGATTTTATATTAATCGGACTAGTAGCTGGCCATTATTTAATGTTTGCTGTAGCTGTAGATACCAGAGAAGAGATTTTAGTTTCCTTTAGTGCCCTAGTTTTGTTGTTGTTGCTGGTCATATACACATTAGGAATTTTTATGTCTATGTTTAGTACCTAGTTTTGTTGTTGTTGCTGTGGTTTTTGTTCTGCCCATTATTATACAGACCACTGTTGATGTAGCGGTAGGACTGATGAAGAGGAAGTGTTCTATAATCTTATGATGAAATCTCAGTCATTTGCTAGGCCTGTGTTTCTGCCCTGTGATCTTCAAAAGAATTTCTTAGCTTTTGTTTTTCCTCCTTTAGTGAGATAAGAAGGCTACAGGGAACTGAACTTAGCTAACTGTCCACCCTCCAGGTAGATAAGGCTCTGGTAAAGTCAGTTCCCTTGGAAAGCAGACCTTTGTTATTAAGAGCGTTATGGGCATATTTCAAAATGGTTACTTCTAACCTCCCTTTGCCTGAAACAAGAGGAGATTTTTCTAGTATCTTTATTTTGAGAACCTGGGCTAGGTTC
The DNA here is from genome assembly GCA_030035585.1 of Dugong dugon. Classification (NCBI taxonomy): domain Eukaryota; kingdom Metazoa; phylum Chordata; class Mammalia; order Sirenia; family Dugongidae; genus Dugong; species Dugong dugon. Next base: position 45,435,523 of record CM057480.1, on the reverse strand, counting down.
CTGGAGGTGAAATTGATAGAAGTATGAGGACTACCCTAAAACAGGCCCCCAAGGTGTTTTCCACTGTCAAAATAATCCACACTCAGGCTCCAGAAATTCATCAAAATTACCTATCGAGTTTTACTTCCAGTTTTCAGCTCCAGAAGTATCTCTTCCAGGTGAATTTATCTCAATTGAGATTCTCTATATTCAACTCTATAGATTTTTGGTGTTAGTTTGTCCTGTGACCTAAATTCTCTGATAGAATTAAGAAAAGTTTTTACCATCTATCACTGCTCTTTTTTGCTATAGTTTTGACCCTGTCTATCCTGATAACAGATAGATTTACATTCAGATCAGTTGCATCTAAATCAAGTGCACTCTTTTCTTCCTCAGTAGTTCTCAAAGTGTCCAAAGACAGATATTTTAAAAATAATATAATTGTTAGAGTGGATTCTGAGTGTAGACAATCTTCAGGATAAGAGTAGATCATAGATAGATAGTTACTTGATAACTAGCTAAGTACATTGACTGATTTCCTAAAGAATGGGATTTTAGAGCTGAACCAATACAAGTTCTTCATTATATTGTGAACAAGCAGAAAAACTCAGACTCTGTTTGAAATTAAAAGAGGTTTATTAAGAGAGAAAACAATTCACAAATAACACTGGATCGAGAGGCTCTCAATATAGTGCTAGACCCATCAGAGAACACGCAGAGCTTAAATATTAAAATATCAGGAAATAACAGTAAAACAAAAAAATTCTGATTTGCTAGCTAAAGTAAGTTTTTCTGATTGGCTCTTTGCGTTAAATTATTAAGGACGTGCTCAGGCAAGTTCCCTAGTTCTTTGTGTAAGAAGGACATGCCCAGGCAAGTTACTTGTGTAAGCACCTTTTTTGCATACTAGTTAATCTACCTTCAACCACATTCTTCCTGAGGGCAAGCTGCCCCTCCATGGGGCATAAGCATTAGGGAAGTAAAATAAAGAACTTAAATGGGGTCTGACCTTATGTGGAGACTCAAAATGGAGTTAGGCCACTAGCTTTCAACCACAGCCTTTTACAAAACAAGTTCTTTAGATTTTAGGTTCTCATACAATATAGATGAGGAAAATAAGATATGTTTAGATGGAACAATTTCTCTCAAGGCCCTACCAAGTGGTTCAGCCTGGGCTAGAGTTTAAATTTCTTCCCTTCCAGTTTACCTCTTGTTCCAATGCCCTGTGCTGTCACAAAGATTGTCTTTATTCTTCATTCTTTTATTATTTTCCAGCTTTATCTCAAAGTATACACAAATACGCTTACACAGAGTTTTAACTTATTATGAATACCTTAGCTGTACCTGATATTTAGAGAATATAACATCAAAATGAATTTCCTCTCAAGTAAAAATGAATATATAAAATTCACTTTCTGCTTTAGAGAGTCATAGAAATTGCAGCATTAAGCAATAAATGGAAACCCACTATACAGTCCTTTGAAGTGAAAAACATGAGGAATTACACCTAGAAGAATATTGCAACTCTTTCTGCAGCTTCATTTATAGAATGCACATAATCTTATTTCACATTAAAATGTTTCCATTACTGTAGATCTTACTTGCATTAATGAGGATGAATAAATTTTTAAACTTTTCTTTTTATTATTTCTTATGAGTGTGTCTATGTGTATAATATTCAATACACACACACTCATACGTACACACTTATTAATACCATTTCTGGGAACTTTTGATTTTGATATTGGGATTGTTTCACTCTTTCATTATTAGCCTTTTTTTTACCCCTGACACCTTAGAAGCCTTAAGTTATCAGTGAAAAATTGAATTGATTTTCTTAACTCTTCAAAATGCCCTACTATCAAACTGGTGTCTCAGAGCTTTGTCTAAATTGGGCCTCCCAAAATTTTAAATGGGTTCAGGTATGCAACAGTACTATGTCATGGTCAAGGAGCCTTGGAGGCACAGTTGTAAAGAGTTCGGCTGCTAACCAAAAGATCAGCCATCCGAATCCACCAATTACTCCATAGGAGAAAGTGATGACTTTTGGCTACCATAAAGATTACAGCCTTGGAAACCCTATAGGGCAGTTTTACTATGTTCTATAGGGCCACTATAAGTTGGAATTGACTCATTGGCCTTGGGTATGTCATAGTCTACAAAATGTGAAATAAAAAGAGAATGAAGAAAAGAGCAAGGTCCCAGGAGGAAAGTCACAAGAATCATGAAACTTTAGGGAAGATAATTTTACTGAAAGAAATCCAGGCAGGAAAAAAATAATTAAGACTAGGGATCTACTAACAGAAAAGGCTAGCCAGAAGAAAGAGCTACAGAGATTTCCTGAGGCTCCGTTGCACAAAACATTGCATTAAACTTCCTTTTTTGGATTGTTGTATGTCCAAGTCATGCTTGAGGCATTGATGGCTCAAGGATAGAATTCTAGCCTTCTGCGTAGGAGACTCTGGTTCAATTCCTGGCCAATGCACTTCCTGTGAAGTTACTATCTGTCTGTCAGTGCAGGCTTTCGTGTTCCTATAATGCTGACTAGGTTTCAGTGAATTTTCCAGTCTAAGGTGGGCTAGAAAGAAAGGTCTGGTGATCTGCTTCTAAAATCCAGTCAAAGAAAAGCCTGATCACAGCAGTCTGATCTACAACTGGTCATGAGGATGGTGCAGCACCAGGTAGAATTTTGTTTCATTGTGCATGGGGTCACCATGAGTTAGGGCCAACTCAATGGCAGCCAACAGTAACAACATCTAAGTCCTGAGGAACATCTTAAAGAAGAGAGAAAAGCTGGCTTATAAACCAGTTGGTTACAATCTTAAATTGGATTCTACAAAGCTTTTAAATTGGATTTCCAAAGCTTTCAAGCTACACTCCTAACCCTACCCCCAAATATCAAGATTCTACTGTAATTTCCCATAATTTGGTTTCACATCTATCTTTTCAATTAAATATTGAGCCCCTCTATTCCCAACAGACCATGCAGAATGCCAGAGATGTAGTAGGAATAAGGTAAAGGTAAAATAAATAAGTCTGTACTACAATGATTCTCAATCTTTAAAATTCATGTTCCATTATAAGAAACAAAGATACATGCTCCACTAATGAGATTGTGAAAATTCCTCAATCTTCATCCATACTGTCTGGACTTTTAAGCTTCCATGTTCATTTTATGTCTGCTAAACAATCATCAAAGCAATATATCTAAAGCGGGATTTTTTTGTTTATTTGTTTGTTTTATGTCACCTGCTTTAACTTATTCAATGGCTTCCCAATGTTCTTAGGGAAAAAAAAATAGTCCTTATGAGTTGGAATATACTTGACAGCAAGGGATATGTTTCCTGCCTCACTTTCTAGTTCCATCTGGCCCCATTCTTCCCCTCTCAGCTAGAGCTACACTGACCACTTAATTTCTGTTCCTTGAGCATATTATTTTTCCTGCACAAGACTGTTTCATATTCTGCTCCTTGCTCCTGGGAAGCTTGCTATTTCTCTATCCCTTTCTCTCTCTCTATCCCATGCTCCCTGCTTCCTTCTTTGTTCTAGCTCTAATGTTCTAACTCACTCTCACACACTCACATACACTGTGTCTCTCCCAGTCTCATCTCATTTTCTAGTTAACTTGTTAGCTAACATTGCTAGATCAAACCTCAAGTGGCACTGCCTTCCATGACCCCTTAACAATACCAAAATCCCTAATTGTCTTATAGAAGTAGATAACTTTCTCTCATAGAACATATCATGGATGTAATTGTAGATTTGATTTTGTAATTTCTTGTTTAATATTAATAGTAAGCTCCAGGAGGGTAGAGTTTTCATGAGGGTAGGGTTTTCATGCATTTTTGCTTAGCTTTGTTTTTCTAACACTGAAACAAACTAATAAAAATGCCTAACTTACTCAAAAAATATTTGTTGAATCAACATTGTAGAAGCAGATGAAAATTCTTATAGAAGCATCTCCTTTGGAAATTTTTCTGTTACTGACGTTCAGATTATCAACTTAGAAAAACCATCACTCATCTGTCAGTTTGTGGTACTGTGGTGGCTTGACTTCTTCTGTGATGCTGGAAGCTATGCCACTGGTACTTCAAATGCCAGCAGGATCATCTATGGTGGACAGGTTTCAGTGGAGCTATCCTATGCCTGCAAGGAAGACCATTAAAAAAACTAAGCCAGGCTTTTTTTTTTTTTTTTTTAACGGCTAAGATTTGGTGATGCAGTGCTTAGGAGCTCAGCTGCTAACTAAAATTTGGCAGTTCGAATCCACCAGCCACTCCTTGGAAACCCTATGGGACAGTTCTATTCCATCCTATAGGGTCACTATGAGTCAGGATGGACTCAACAGTAACTGGTTTGGTTTTTTGGTTTAATGGCTGTCATGGCTTGAGTTGTGTCCTCCAAAAATATCTGTCAGCTTGGCTGGGTCATGATTCTCAGTGTTGTATGATTGTGCAATCTGAAGTGATTTCCTTATGTGTTGTAAACTCTATCACTATGATGAGATTATATGTGATCTCCTTATGTGTTGTAAATTCTATCACTGTGATAAGGTTATACCGATGAGGATGACAAGATTAGGTAGTGTCTTAATGCAATCTTTTTTGAGATATAAAAGAGAAAAGCGAGCAGAGACACATAGGAGCCTCATACCATCAAGAAAGCAGTGTCAGGAGCAGAGCGCGTCCTTTGGACCTGAGGTTCCTGCGCAGAGAAGCTTCCAGACCAAGGAAAGATCCATGCATTACAAAGACATTTCTCCAGAGCCGACAGAGAGAGAAAGACTTCTCCTGGAGCTGATGTCTTGAATTTGGACTTGCAGCCTACTGGGCTGTGAAAGAATAAAATTCTCTTTGTTAAAGCATCCACTTGTGGTATTTCTGTTAGAGCAGCACTGGAAGACTAAGACAATGGCTAAGAAAGGAACCCTGATGGCACAGTGGTTAAGTCCTCAGCTGTTAACCGAAACATTGGTGGTTCAAATCTACCAGCAACTCTGTGGGAAAAAGGTGAAGCAGTTGGCTTCCATAAAGATTTACAGCCCTGGAAGCCCTATGGCGCAGTCCTAGTCTGTCCTATAGGGTCGCTATGAGTCAGAATTCAATTTGACAGCAATGGGTTATGGTTATGACATTTTGCATCTTTTCATGCTCTAGTTGTCCATTTGGATATTCTCTTTAGTGGAATATCTGTTCATATCCTCTACTCACCTTTCCTTATTAGGAATAATCCCTTTTTAAGTAGATATTCTTTGTCTTCCATTGGACTTTCATGTTGCTTGCTTCTACTTTTCCCTTTCTCTCTTCCCATCTTCCTCCTTCTCCTTCTTTCTCTTCTTCTTCATTTTGCTGTGCATAGTATTCATGTTGGTTCTTTTATTTACATTGTGCTTCTTTGAAAAGAAATTGTGGTAATCAGTTCAAGCAGTGAACACTTGTTCAAGAGTACAGGATGAAGTAAGGGGGTTGATAAACTTCGGATTGCCACTGATTCAGTTAGGATAATCTTTATTATATCCCTACCTTCTTGGCATTTCTGTGTTTTACATGAGGTCAGTATGGTATAGATTGATGCCACAACTTCATAGGCAGTTTGGTGACATAGTGGCTATTCATCTCTAATTAAGTGGTTTGTTTAGCACATGAATAATTCATATCTGCTTTCCTTCTTTCTTCTATTTTTTTCTGACTTTGAAGTTATTTCTCCTGATTATAACCCTAGGTTAGAGCAAATAAAGATGACATATTTGTGCAGTTGATCCTTTGACCCAAGTACCCATATTATCTGGTGGAGTTCAATGAATTCCCATGGGGATATTCCTGATTGGTCTTAAAGCCTATAGATCTCTTCAGACTTTTTAAATCCATGCAGAAGACAACTGGCAAGACCTTTCAGGAGACATATGTTCTCTACTCCACTTTTGGGAAAATGTTAATTAGTTCTGTTTGTTCTGCTCCCATATCAGCCAATTTATAATCTATTAGCCCACACTTTATGTTTTGTTGTGCTTTGAAGTTTTATCCATTTCACTGTTCTATGAGGGATTTTATTTATTTTCTATTTGTTCTATATTTGTTGTGCTCATGCAGAACCTGTACATAGACCAAGAGGCAGTCTTCAAACAGAACAAGGGGAAACTGCCTGGTTTAAAATCAGGAAAAGTGAGTGTGAGGGCTGTATCCTTTCACCATGCTTATCCAATCTGTATGCTGAGCAAATAATCTGAGAAGCTGGACTACATGAAGAAGAAAGTGGCATCAGGATTGGAGGAACACTCATTAACAATCTGTGATATGCAGATGACACAACCTTGCTTGCTGAAAGTGAAAAGTACTTGAAGCATTTACTGATGAAGATCAAAGACTACAGCCTTCAGTATGGATTACATCTGAACACAAAGGAAACAAAAATCCTCACAACTAATCAATAAGCAACATCATGATAAATAAGTTATCAAGATTTCATTTTACTTGGATACAGAATGTGGCGTCCATGGAAGTCCCTGACAATAAATCAAACAATATATTGCATTGAGTACATCTGCTGCAAATGATCTCTTTAAGGAGTTTAAAAGCAAAGATGTCACTATGAGGACTAAGGTGCACCTTACCCAAGCCATGGTGTTTTCAAGCACCTCATATGCATACAAAGCTAGACAACGAATAAGGAAGACCAAAGGAGAATCAATGCCTTTGAATTATGGTGTTGTTAAGAATATTGAATATACCATGGACTGTCATAGAATGAATAAATCTATCTTGAAAGAAGTATAACCAGAATGCTCCTTAGAAGGGAGGATGCTCACTTACTTTGGCTATGTTACCAAGAGGGACCAGTCCCTGGAGAAGGACATCATGCTTGGTAAGGTAGAAGGTCAGTGAAAAAGAGGAAGACCCTCCAGCAAATGGATTGACAAAGTGGCTGCAACAATGGCCTTAAATGTAACAACAATTGTGAGGATGGCACACAACTGGGCAGTGTTTTATTGTGTTGTATATAGGTTCACTATGAGTTGGAACCAACTTGACAGTACCTAACAAGAATACCAACATTAGAAATTTATTTGTGTTCTGTTTGTTCTGTATTTTTTACTAGATTTCTGTGTGATGCCTTTAATCCACCAATTTTTACCTAAAGCCCACCAAAATAGGCAAATAACTTTAAGATTAACTGTTAAATGCTTGAGACATAGTAGGGAGACTGGACATAGTAGATTTTCAGTAAATGGATGCTTAATTAATAAATTTAAAATTGTCAGAAGTTCTGCAAACGTTAGAGGGTCACTATGTCCTAGTTGTTAAACCACGCTTGCACTGTCTCTTTTTCTTCTTTCCTCTTTATCCCAAATATGAGTTTTAAACACTATTAGTAGATAATTAAGAAAATCTTACTTATATTATTACTAATAGTATCTTGATTATGTTTTCTTCTATTTTTGATTATGTTTTCTTCTATTTTTCTCAAAGTTATTTCATACACTTGACATATGATTCAATAGTCCTCTGCAGAAGACAAGAACAGTGCTTTTTTTTTATTTTTCTATTTTATAAGTTAAGAGACAGAGTCAAATGGAGTTTAAGTGGTAGACAAATTTTTATTTTTTTTTTTGAGTAAGTTATCATCATCCATATATAAAAATTAACTTTCTGTGTATTTTCTTTCAAGAATCGAATAGTTACTAGAAAAATTATGAAAGATTGGAAAACGAATTGTCAATACACCTTAGAAATATTTAGTATTTGAAATTACATTAAAATATTCATTAAAATATACATGATCTATAGAACTTAGTTGATAAACCTGTAGCTAGAAAACTTTAATATTTAACAATCATAATTATTTAAGCAATAACATTATGTATTATCATGCATGGAAAGAAGATTGCAAGATCAAAGCTAAATATGATTTATATAAAAGACTTAATATAAAGTTAAATAGTTCAGATAGATACTTAAATATTACAATATTTTATGTCAAAACATTCATTCTATAATTGTAGGCATCACTAAATGTGATGGTTAAGATTGTGTGTCATCTTGGCTGGGCCATGATTCTCTGTGTTTTAATGTAATCACTCCCCTGATTGAATATACTGTGAGTAGCCAATCAGATGAAAGGGACTCTCCTTGGGGGTGTGGCCCACATATGTATATAAGCAGACTTTCTGGCTTTTTGCTCTCTCTGGATCCTGCGGCTGCTTCCTGTCATCTCATCTCCCGTTCTTAGGACTTGAGCTGTCTGCTTATCTGCTGAAACTGGAATTCGTTGATCTGCACAGCCTGTGAGTGGGAGCCCTGCTCTCCAACCTTCTGATCTTGGGCTTACCAGCTTCTGCAGCTGTGTGACTTGGGAGAGGCCTCTACCCTGATGCATGGACTTGGGACATTCTAGCCTCTATAATCGCATGAGCTGTTTCCTTGATATAATCTCTCTCTATATATATATTTACACACTTTACTGGTTTTGCTTCTCTAGAGAACCCAGCCTAAGACATTTGGTACCGGGAGTGGTCCTAGAGAAACAAAATTGTAAGGATGAGTTTTCTAAATTGGTTCTCAAGTGTGGTTAGTCATAAAGACGTTGATGACTGCTTCCAGAAGTAAAGAGGTCACTGCTAGTCCATGGAGTGACGTGGTGATACAAATATACAAAATATCACCACTGGTAGATCAGGTATTGGTGAAAGGTGAAGCTCAGGGTGAAACATGTGTGATATCTTTCTACAGCTTTGTCAGAATGAGAAGTATAAGGAAGCTGGTTGGTTTGTCCTACTTTTGCTAGACAAACTGATGAAGGAAAGAGATGTGCTCAGGGCTTCAGCATCAAGGCTCAAGTGCGGCATACATGACCTCAAGGCTTCCACTTGTGCTTTGAAAGAAAGCCTTATTTCTTGTAGTAACAGAGCCGAAATTGCTGAAAACCAAACCCAGAGTCTTATTGTAAGAATGGTTGAATTACAACGCCAGCTCAATTGCAAACCTCGAGAGGTGTCTGAAGTTAAAGTAAGGGCATTGATTGGGAAGAGATGGGATCATGAGACTTGGGATGGGGACATATGGGCAGATAATCAGGAAGCTGGGGAGACTGAGCCTGCAAATTCCATTGAATCACTCCTGCCAGCAGAACCAGTCCCATCTGATGAGATTACTTCATGTTTGTCTGCTAAACCACCCTGCCCAGAAAAACCATTAGCCCCTACACTCCCATCTGAGGAGATTAGCCCTAGCCCAGCTGCCTCTAAAGATCACTTGCCCGAGTCATTACCTGAAGCATCACCTGAGGCAGATGCTTTACAAGATAATGCTGAATGTTCTCAAAACAATTCCACACTACTGATTCTGGCTTCTAGACCTATAACTAGGCTTAAGTCCCAGGTAGCCCCAAAAGGTGAGGTACAAAGTGTGACCAAGGAGGAGGTACGCTACACTCCAAAAGAACTACTTGAATTTTCTAATATGTACAAACAGAAACCTGGGGAATATGTTTGGGAATGGCTATTAAGGGTGTGGGATAATGGCACAAGGAACATAAAGATGGATCAGTCTGAGTTTATTGATATGGGTCCGCTGAGCACAGACTGTTCTTTCAAGGTTTCAGCTAGAGAAGTTAGGAAAGGATCTAATAGTTTATTTGGTTGGGTTGCTCAAGTATGGATTATGAGGTGGCCGACACTAAATCAAGTTGAAGTACCAAACCTGCCTTGGTATACTGTAGAAGAAGGTATCCAAAGGCTTAGGGAAATTGGCATGCTAGAGTGGATTTATCAAGTTAGACCCACAGATCCACACATGGAGTGTCCAGAGGACATACCTTTTACCATAACTGTGGGGAACAAATTTGTGAAGGGAACTCCAGCATCCTTGAAGACTGCTGTGATTGCTGTTTTATGTAAGCCAGATTGACAGTGGGAACTGCCCTAACTGAATTAAGACACCTAACTACAATGGGGCTGATTGGACCCCATGGTAGTAGGGGCCAAGTGGACTGCAGCAGCACTACAGCCCCTTTCCGGGACCTCTCTGAAAGACAGTGGTGAAGGGAAATCCTCTCAATGGGCAGAACTTCAAGCAGTGCACCTGGTTGTTCACTTTGCTTGGAAGGAGAAATGGCCAGATGTGCGATTATATACTGATTCGTGGGTTGTGGCCAATGGTTTGGCTGGATGGTCAGGGACTTGGAAGGAACATGATTGGAAAATTGGAGACAAGAATTTTTGGGGAAGAGGTAGGCGGATAGACCTCTCTGAATGGGCTAAAGACGTGAAGATATTTGTGTCTCATGTTCACCAAAGGGTGACCTCAGCAGAGGATGATTTTAACAATCAAGTGGATAGGATGACACGTTCTGTGGAAATCACTCATCTTCTTTCCCCCACTACTCCTGCCGTTGCTCAATGGGCTTATGAACAAAGTGGCCATGGTGGCAGGGATGGAGGTTATGCATGGGCCCAGCAGCATGGACTTCCACTCACCAAAGCTGACATGGCCACAGCCTCTGCTGAGTGCCTGATCTGCCAGCAGCAGAGACCAACACTGAGTCCCTGATATGGCACCATCCTTCGAGGTGATCAGCCAGCAACCTGGTGTCAAGTTGATTACATTGGACCACTTCCATCATGGAAAGGGCAGCGTTTTGTCCTTACTGGTATAGATACTTACTCGAGATATGGATTTGCCTTCCCTGCATGCAATGCTTCTGCCAAACTACCATCCGTGGACTTACAGAATGCCTTATCCACTGTCATGGTATCCCACACAGTATTGCCTCAGATCAAGGGACTCACTTCACAGCAAATGAAGTGTGGCAGTGGGCCCATGTTCATGGAATTCACTGGTCTTACCATGTTCTCCATCATCCTGAAGCAGCTGGCTTGATAGAACAATGGAATGGCCTTCTAAAGACACAATTATGGCACCAGTTAAGTGGCAATACCTTGCAGAGTTGGGGCAATGTTCTCCAGGAGGCTGTACATGATTTAAACCAGCGTCCAATATATGGTGCTGTTTCTCCCATAACCAGAATTCACGGGCTAGGAATCAAGGGGTGGAAATGGGAGTGGCACCACTCACTATTACCCCTAGTGACCCACTTGCAAGATTTTTGCTTTCTGTCCCCTCAACCTCATGCTATGCAGGCCTAGAGGTCTTAGTTCCAAAGGGAGGAATGCTCCCACCTGGAGACACATCACTGATTCCATTGAACTGGAAGTTAAGAAAGCCACCTGGCCACTTTGGGTTCCTTATGCCTCTGGCTCAGCAGGCAAAGAAGGGAGTTACCATACTGACTGGTGTGATTGATCCTGATTACCAAGAGGAAATCAGATTGATATTACATAATGGAGGTAAAGAAGAGTATGTCTGGAATGCAGGAGGTTCCTTGGGGCATCTCTTAGTACTACCATGCCCTGTGATTAAAGTCAATGGAAAACTACAGTAACCTAATTCTTACATGACTACTAATGACACAGACACTTCAGGAATGAAGGTTTGGGTCACCCCACCAGGCAAAGAACCACGACCAGTCGAGGTGCTTGCAGAGGGCAAAGGAAATACAGAATGGGTTGTGGAAGAAGGTAGTTCTAAATACCAGTTGCAGCTACATGACCAGTTGCAGAAACGGGGACTGTAATTCTTATGAGTATTTGTACTTTGTATGTGTGCATCAAATTTTTTTGTTTCCTTCACTTATAAAATGTAAGCTGTAAATGGTTTTAGTAAATTTTTGATTGTACACGTGTTAGTTGTATCATGTTAGGCACAAGTATGACTTTCTCATTGTCTTTATTCAGAGATTATGTATGGTTTAAGGAGATGTGTATATGTGCCAAGTTGACAAGGGGTGGACTGTGATGCTTAGGATTGTGTTTCATCTTGGCTGGGCCATGATTCTCCGTGTTTTAATGTAATCACTCCCCTGATTGAATATACTGTGAGTAGCCAATCAGATGAAAGGGACTCTCCTTGGGGGTGTGGCCCACATATGTATATAAGCAGACTTTCTGGCTTTTTGCTCTCTCTGGATCCTGCAGCTGCTTCCTGTCATCTCATCTCCCGTTCTTGGGACTTGAGCTGTCTGCTTATATGCTGAAACTGGAATTCGTTGATCTGCACAGCCTGTGAGTGGGAGCCCTGCTCTCCAACCTTCTGATCTTGGGCTTACCAGCTTCTGCAGCTGTGTGACTTGGGAGAGGCCTCTACCCTGATCCACGGACTTGGGACGTTCTAGCCTCTACAATTGTGTGAGCTGTTTCCTTGATATAATCTCTCTCTATATATATGTATTTATACACTTTACTGGTTTTTCTTCTCTAGAGAACCCAGCCTAAGACACTAAAAAAATTACTTATATTGTTTCTCTTAGGAACATTGTTTAGACTTTATGTACTTTGCTAATTTGTTGCTATGCCCTGCCCATTAAAGATGGTAGAACAGGAATTCTCATTAACTTCAATAATTGCTTTCAGTGTGGCTACTGTTTTCTGTGATTCTAATTGCAAAACAAACTTTTCATCTTACCTTTGATACTATCTAGTCTCTCATCAGTACGAATACATTTGCATAAAAATATATTACCCTTGTAAATGCTTCCAAATTATTGCAAGGATAAAAGAGACACAGAATCATTATTGAGCTCATTAGAAGAAAGATGCTATGCAAGTGCAAAATCTTATCATTTGTTCCGACAAATATCATTAGTACATTATGAAGTATAACATTCTGTTATCTACTACATGCAACAGAAATGAAATGCTTTGTTATGTCCTGCTAAAGTGTTATTCTGAAATTACTTTTAAAATTTATCTGGCACTACACTTTTGTCATTAAAGAAAGAATAGGGTTCACTTAATTCAAAAAGTCATTGTTTCCTTTCAGAGTAAGCTGATTGGGAGGTGTCTTAGTTATCTAGTGCTGCTATAACAGAAATACCACAAGTGGATGGTTTTAACAAACAGAAGTTTATTAAACAAAAATAAGTATGTTGTATCTCTGTGAGCTCTGGGGGAAGGTCCTTGTCATCAATCTTCCCCTGGGTCTAGTAACTTCTCAGTGAAGGGACTCTGAGTCCAAAGGATGCACTCTGCTCCTAGTTCTTCATGCTTGGTGGTAATGAGGTCTCTCTCTTCTCTGCTTGCTTTTCTCTTTTATATCTCAAAAGAAATTGACTCAAGATACAACCTAATCCTGTACATTGAGTCCTGCCTCATTAACATAAATGCCTCTAATTCTGTCTCATTAACATCATATAGGTTAGGATTTACAACATATAGGATAATCAAATCAGATTAAAAATGGTGGACAACCACACAATACTGGGAATCATGGCCAAGCCAAGTTGACACATTTTTGAGGGACACAATTCAATCCATAACAGTAGGCATAAACAGCACAGTGACTAGTATTTTCCTCTGAATATAACCTCTTTGGCTCTGTAAGCATTACAGACATGATAAAAGTCAGGACCATTGTATATTTTATGTGAAATGATATATTACTAACAATAAGTGGATTATGAAAAGTTAAGAATGTGTATTATAATTGCTAGTAGAACAACTGTTCAAAAAGAAAAAAAAATAAAAGCAGCACCCCAATAGTTAAAAAGCCAACAGGAAAATTCAAATGTATAAAAAATCAAATAATAAAAAAGAAAGAGAAAGACAGAACATAGAGAACAGAAAATGGAGGGTACAAGTAAAGAAAAATATATTGCAGCCCCAAACCTAAGCATATCAATAATTATATTTAATGTTAATGGACAAAGCATACCAATTAAAAAGCAGAGATTTTCAGAATGGTTAAAATAAAAACAAGAGCAATATATATGCTTTCAATAAGGGCACATGAGTTGAAAATAAAAAGAAAATATACTAAGCAAAGAGTAAACAAAAGAAGGCTGAAGTGGTTATATTAATATCAGATGTTGAAACAAAAGGTATTACCAGAAATAATGAGGGATACTTTATAATAAAAAAATGGGTCAATTCAATATAAGGACATAAGAATCATAAATATATTTGTGCTCAGTAACAATCTTTAAAATACATGAAGCAAACATTAGTAGAATAAAGGAAGAAATAGACACAACTCCACAATTACAGCTGAAGATTTTAATTCCAGGCAATGATAGAAGAAATAGATAAAGCAAGGGTAAAGACATAGGCTATCTGAACATTACCAACCACACTGACATAATTGATACTTATAGAACACTACACCCAGCAGTGAGAGAATAGACAGTCTATACAAGTACACATGCTATGTTTATAAGAATAAACCATATTCAGAGATATCAAAGCAGTCCAATAAATTTTAAAAGAAGGAAATTATAAAAAATATGTTCACTGACCACAATGGAATTTAATTAAAAATCAATAACCAGAAGATAAGAGGGAAAGTCCCATAGTTTGAAAAGTAAACAACATAATTCTAAATAATCATTAGGTAAAAATAAATCATAGATATTCTAAAAAAAAGTTTTTAGTTGAATAATGAAATATAATATATCCAAATTTGTGAAATATAATTCAAGTATGCTTAGAAGCAAATTGGTAGCCTTAAAAGACTATATTAGAAAAGAAGAGAGGTCTCAAACCAATATCTAAGCTTCCACTTTAAGAAACTAGAAAAAGTACAAATTACATCCACAGCTGACAGAAGAAAGGAAATGATAAAAAGCAGATAGCAATGAAATAGGAAACAGAAAAAATAATAGAAAAAATAAAACCATAGCTGTCCTTTTGGGGAAAAAAAAATCAGTAAAGTTGACAAACCTCTAGCTAGAATGCTCAAGAAGAAAAAAAAAGAGAGAGAGAGAAAGAAAGAGAGAAGATATAAATAAGCAATATCAGGAATTGAATGGAAATATTTCTACCAACTGTTTAGTCATTAAAAGGATAAAAAGTTAATTTTACATGCAACTTTACGCCAATAAATTTAACAACCCATATTAAAATGAACAAATTCCTTCAAATAAATTACTAAAGCTGATTGAGAAAAAAATAGAAAAATTCAACAGTTCTGTATCAATTAGTAAATTGAATTCCCAATTAAAACCTCCCATAAAGGATATTTCAGACCCCAATGGCTCCAGTGGTGAAAACTGAGAAGGAAGGAAAGCCAGACAGACATCATGAGAAGGCGAGCTTCAATATCCTTCAAGAAAACAGATGCAAAAATCCTTACCAAAATATTAGCAAATTCAATCCAATGATCTATAAAAAAATAATTCATCAGGGCCAAATGGAGTTTATCTCGGAATGCAAGATTGATTTAGCATAAAAAAACAATGAATGTAATAAATCATGTAATTAAATAAAAGAGAAAAAACATAACATTATTTTAATAGATGAAGAACTAACATTTGGCACACTTTCATGATAAAAGCACTCATTAAACTGAGGATAAAAGTGAAGTCTCTCAACCTGATTAAGGACATGTTAGCCGTGGCTAACATTCAGACCTGAAAGGCTCAATGCTTTTTACCTAAGATCAGGAACAAGCAGGATAACCATTCTTAACACTTTTATTTAACTTCATACTGAAGATTCTTTCAAATCCAAAAAGGAATGAAAAAGAAATAAAGACATACAAACTGGAGAGGAAGAAATAATTTGTTCCTTCTTATATAATTCTCCTTATTTACAGATGAATTTAGATGAACAATCAATGCATGTAGAAAATCATAGGGGATCCAAAACAGAGACATTGTAACTAATCAATGAATTTAGCAATATTTTAAAATGTTATATTAATATATAAAAAACATTTGTATTTCTTTATACTAGGCATAATCAGAAATAATAAAATTTACAATATCTTCAAAAAGTAAAAATACTTAGAAACGCATTTAATAACAGCTGAGAATTGAAATCTACAAAATATTGCAAAAGGAAATTAAGGAAAGCATAAATAACAGATGGGCCATTTTCATGTGGAAGACTCTTATCACTCATGTGTGATAAGATGGCAATCCTCCACAAAATGATTTGTAGATCCAATTCTGTCTTAGTCGGGAGCTATATGGGGAGACTATTCTTGAGACCATCTCAGAATTCCTGCAAGCACTATCCTTTCATTTATCAATACTCAGTGATGGGGCTGCTCTACACAGGAAGGTGAAGGAGAACTGAGACTTTGAGGGCAGCAGCAGCTCTAGTGTCCTTTGAAGCAATGATGAAGGATCAGAAAGACATAGCAATTATTTACATCCTGGGCTAATCCTCACATGAGCATCCATAAGTAGTTGTAGCAATTGTAATTATAAGGAATATTTGACTAACATTTTCTACTTTATCGACTTGCTGGTAACTGGTTTGGTTTGGTTTTTTTAGTTTCACTTTATAGAGCACATATGCAGGCATCATTTTATTTAATGTTTGCATATACCACTTGCTATGTTTCTTCTGTCCTGGGTATTCTCTCTGAAGCTCTGCAAAGGAGTAGTCTACCAGTACTGATGCATATGGCAGGACGTCAGACCAATATAGAAAAAATAGAAGATTGAGCAATATAATTTTTTTCATTTTTTAATTTAGCAATAGGCTCAGAGGTAGGAACAGGGATGACCAAAACCTGATTTCTTCCTTCTCAAGGAAATCATGGTCTAACTGGAGAAACTGACATTATTCAAATAACACTAATAAACATATAACTCCAAATTAAATAATATTTTTGAAGGAGGTGACATAGTCAGAAGAGTTAAAGAAGTGTTTCCTCAGGAATAAAGCTGTATCTAAGACTTAAAAGATTAT
This sequence comes from Dugong dugon, assembly GCA_030035585.1. Taxonomy (NCBI): domain Eukaryota; kingdom Metazoa; phylum Chordata; class Mammalia; order Sirenia; family Dugongidae; genus Dugong; species Dugong dugon. The sequence continues at coordinate 45,418,797 of CM057480.1, read as the reverse complement.
CAGAAGTTAATTAGAGTAAGAGGACAGAATGAATATTCCAGGCAGAGAGACCACTGTGGAACATCTTGGTAGCATATCTACAGAGTATATGAAGTTGAGAGAAGGCCATCATAGCATGAGGAGGGGTAGGGGAGTGGGTCATAGGCAAATATGATAACTAAGTTGGTACCAAATCACAATGGTCAAATTAAGATATTTCCCCTTTATTCTAGTATAATAAACCAAAACAAAACCCATTGCTGTCGAGTCCATTCTGACTCATAATGACCCTGTAGAACAGAGTGAAACTGCCCCTAAGATTTCCAAGACTGTAATCTTTATCGAAGCAGACTGCCACATCTTTCTTCAATGAAGCAGCTGGCGGGTTTGAACCACTGACCTTTTGGTTAGCAGCCGAGTGCTTGACCACTGCGCCACCAGGGCTCCTTTATAGTGTAATAGTGAGCCATTAAATATTTTAAATAAGAAAAAATTTCAACTGGAGTTTTGTTTCAGAAAAATCTATTCTGGCTGGGTTGTAGAGAAGAAAATCAGTGGGGACAGAAGTGGATGCTGGTATAGAACTGTAAGAAGTATTGTATTAATCTAATATGATTTAAGGTTTCTAGTACTGAAGTCCCCCATGTGTCTGTCAGTTTGTCATACTACTGTGGGGGCTTGCATGTTGCTGTGATGCTGGAAGCTATGCCACTGGTATTCAAATACCAACAGGGTCACCCATGGTGGACAGGTTTCAGCTGAACTTCCAGACTAAGACAGACTAGGAAGAAGGACCTGGTGGTTTACTTCTGAAAACAATTAGTCAGCGAAAATCTTATGAATAGCAGCAGAACATTGTCCGATATAGTGTTGGAAGAAGTGCCCCTCAGGTTGGAAGGCATCAAAAGATGACTGGGAAAGAGCTTCCTCTTCAAAGTAGAGTTGACCTTAACAACATGGATGGAGTCAAGATTTCAGGACCTTCATTTGCCGGTGTGGTAAGTCTCAAAATCAGAAGAAACAGCTGCAAATATCCATTAATAATAGGGTGATGGAATGTAAAAGTATGAATCTACTAAAATTAGAGACCTTCAAAAATGAAATTGAACACATAACATTGATTTCCTAGCCATTAGTGAGCTGAAATGAACTGGTATGGACCATTTTGAATCTGACAATCATATGGTCTACTGTGCCAGGAATGACATATTGCAGAGAAAAGGCATTGCATTTATCATCAGAAAGAACTTTCAAGGTCTATCCTGAAGTACAATGCTGTCAGTGATAGGATAATATCCATACACCTACAAAGAAGACTACTTAATAAGACTATTATTCAAATTTATGCACCAACCACTAAGGCCAAAGATGAAGAAACTGAAGATTTTTACCAGCTTCTGCAGTCTGAAATTGATCGAACATGCTATCAGAATGCATTGGTAATTACTGGTGATAGGAATACAAAAGTTGGAAACAAATAAGATGGATCTGTAGTTGAAAAATATGGTTTCAGTGGCCATAGATCACATGATAGGATTTTGCAAGACCAACAACTTCTTCATTGCAAATACCTTTTTCAGCAACATAAACAGCAACTATACGTGTGGACCTCACTGGATGGAATACACAGGAATCAAATCAAGTACATCTGTGTAAAGAGAGGATGGAAGCCTATCTAATATTTGGCTGAAGGGTGGACTGACTTCCAGAGTGGCTTCAGTACTGAGGTGGTACTGTGTCCAGGTAATATTTTTGGGGACTCCATCTGTCTCTGTCGGACCAGCCTGCCTAATTTTTGGAGGATGGGTCCAATTCAGTAGTGGCTTCAGTATTGAGTTGGCACGGTGTTCAGGGCCATGTTCTCACGGACTCCTCCAGTCTCTGTCAGACCAAACATGACGGGACTGATGGATGCATCTTGGAGGGCTGCTTGTGGGCTTTTTGGACCCTGGACTGCTCACCAAAGTAGGAAGTAGAGCAAAAAAAAGAAAAAGAAAATAAAAAAAAAAAAAAAGAAGTAGACAAGAATGGAAAAAAAAAAAAAAAAAGAAGAAAGAAAGTGATGATGGAAAATCTCCATATCATAAGAACAAGGCTGTCTTAGTCATCTAGTGCTGCTCCAACAGAAATAGCACAAGTGGATGGCTTTAACAAAGACAAGCTTATTCTCTCGTAGTGCAGTAGGATACAAGTCCAAATTCAGGGCATCAGCTCCAAGGGAATGGTTTCTCTGCCAGCTCTGCAGGAAGGTCCGTGTCATCAATCTTCCCTTGGTCTGAGAACTTCTTGTGCAGGAAACTCAAGTCCAAAAGACACGCTCTGCTCCAAGCACCGCTTTCTTGGTGGTATGAGGTTCCCATGTGTCTCTGCTTGCTTCTCTCTTTTATATCTCAAAAGAAATTGGCTTAAGACACTATCCAATCTTGTAGACCTCATAAGTATCACCTCTTCATAGTGATAGAGTTTACAACACATAGGGAAATCACATCAGATTTGCAAAATGGTACAAAATCATACAATACTGGGAATCATGACCCAGCCAAGGTGACAGACAAATTTTGGGGGGACACAATTCAATCCATGACAAAGGCCAAGGGCTGACTGTGGAACAGACCATCAATTGCTCCTATGCAAGTTCCAGTTGAAGTTGAAGAAAATTAGAACAAGTCCATGAGAGCCAAAATATGACCTTGAGTATATCCCACCTGAATTTAGAGATCATCTCAAGAATAGATTTGACTTATTGAACACTAATGACTAAAGACCAGACAAGTTGTGGAATGACATCAAGGGTAGCATACATAAAGAAAGCAAGAGGTCATTAAAAAGACAGGAAGCAAAGAAAAGTCCAAAATGGATGCGAGAAAAGACTCTGAAACTTACTTTTGAATATCAAGTAGCTAAAGTAAATGAAGAAATGATAAAGAAAAAGAGCTGAATAGAATAATGAAGGGCGGCTCAAGAAGAAAAGTCAAGTATTGTGACAGGTGCAAAGACCTGGAGATACAAAACTAAAAGGGAAGAAGATACTTGGCATTTCTTTCTTTCTTTCTTTTTTAATATATTTTATTGTACTTCAGGTGAAGGCTTACAGAACAAATAGTTTCTCATGAAACAGTAGTACACATGTTGTTTTATGACATTGGTTAACAACCCCACAACATATTAACCCTCTAATTTCTCAACCTTTTTTTTTTGGTGAAAATACACATAGCCAAAGATACAGCATTGCAAAAATTTCTACATACACAGTTCAGTGACATTGACTACGCTCTTCCAGTTGTGCTGTTATTCTCACTTAAGATGAAGGTTTACAGAACAAAATAGTTTCTCATTTAAGAGTTACTACACATGTTGCCCTATGACATGGTTAACAATCTAACTATATCTACACATCAACACAATCTAACACATCAACAATATCCTTACTCAACCTTGTGTTCCCTATCACCAGCTTCCTTGTCCCCTTCTGCCTTCTGGCCCTTGTCACTGTACTCCTGTACCTCGTTAGTCTCATTTGGCTTTATGGGGCTGTCCACTCCCAGGCTGAACAGTGAACCTCGGGGTTAACTTCACCACTGAGCAAAAAGGTGTCTGGGGTCCATACTCTCGAGGTTTCTCCAGTCTCCTTTAGACCAGTAAATCTGGTCTTTTTTTATTGTGAGTTAGAATTATGCTCTACCTCCTTCTCCAGGTCTGTCCAGAACCCTCTGTTGTGATCCTGGTCTGAGAAGTCAGTGGTGGTAGCTGGGCACCATCTAGCTGTACTTGAATCAGTCTGCTGGAGGCCTTGGTAGCTGTGGACAATTAGTCCTTTGGACTAATCTTTTCCTTGTATCCTGTTCTCACTTGGCATTTCTTAAGCTGAAAGAACTGAAGAAAAAATATGAGCCTCAAGCTGCAATTTTGAAGGATTCTACCGGTAAAATATTGATCAATGTAGGACGCATCAAAGGAAGATAGAAGAAATACATAGGGTCACTATACCAAAAAGAACTGGTCAATTTTCATCCATTTCAGGAGGGAGCATATGAACTAGAACCAATGGTACTGAAGGAAGAGGTCCAAGCTGTCCGAAGGCACTGGCAAAAAACAAGGCCCCAGGGAAAGAGGCATACCAATGGAGATGTTTCAACAAAAGGATGCAGTGCTGGAAGTCCTCAGTTGTCTATGCCAAGAAATTTGGAAGACAGCTACCTGGCCAACCCACTGAAAGAAATCCATATTTATGACTATTCCCAAGAAAGGTGATAAAAATCAAATGTGGAAATTATCGAACAAAATCATTAATATCACAAGCAAGTAAAATTTTTTTTTTTTATTTTTTTATTTTTTTTATTTTTTTTTTTAATATATATTTTATTGTACTTCAGGTGAAAGCTTACAGAGCAAATAGTTTCTCATGAAATAGTAGTACACATGTTGTTTTTTTTTTGACATTGGTTAACAACCCCACAACGTATTAAGCCTCTAAATTCTCAACCTTTTTTTTTGATGAAAATTACAGATGGCCAAAGATACACCGTTTCAAAATTTTCTACATTCACAGTTCAGTGACATTGACTACGCTCTTCCAACTGTGCTGTTATTCTCACTTAAGATGAAGGCTTACAGAACAAAATGGTTTTTCATTTAACAGTTACTACACATGTTGCCCTATGACAATGGTTAACAATCTCACAGCACATCAAGAATATCCTTACTCCACCTTGTGTTCCCTATCACCAGGGGGCTTCCTTGTCCCCTTCTGTCTTCTGGACCTTGTCAGTGGACTATTGTACCTCTTTAGTCTCATTTGTTTATTTATTTATTTATTTATTTTTATTTTATTTAAACACCATTACAAAACTTTTTACTTACACATTTAAGTGATATTGACTATGCTCTTCCAATCGTGCTGCCATTCTCGCCCAAGATGAAGGCTTACAGGACAAAACAGCCTCCCATTTAATAGTTACTACAAATGTTGCCCTATAGCAGTGGTCAACAATCTCACAATACATCGACAGTGTCCTTATTCAATTTGTGTTCCTTATCATCAGTTTCCTACTCTCCCTCTGCCTTCTGGCCCTTGTCACCGGACTCCTGTACATCGTTAGTCCCATTTAGTTTTACTGGGGTGTCCATTCCCAGGCTTAACATCGAACCTTGAAGGTAACTTCCCCTCTGAGCTGAAAGGGTGTCTGGGGGCCACACTCTCGAGGTTTCTCTAGTATTCTTTAGGCCAGTATATCTGGTCTTCTTTTTTTTTTTTTTTTTTTTGGGAGTTAAAATTATGCTCTACATCCTACTCCAGCTCTGCCCAGAACCCTCTGTTGTGATCCTGGTCAGAGGAGTCATTGGTGGTAGCCGGGCACCATCCAGCTGTACTGGGCTCAGTCCCGTGGAGGCCTTGGTAGCTGTGGACCATTAGTCCTTCGGACTAATCTTTTCCTTGTATCCTGTTCTCTTCGTTCTCCCTTGTTCCCGAAGGGATGAGATCAGTGGAGTATCTTAGATGGCCGCTCATAGGCTTTTAAGACCCCAGACACTACTCACCAAGGTAGAATGTAGAGCATTATCTTTATAAGTAGTGTCATGCCAATTGAGCTAGATGTTCCCCGAGATCATGGTCCCCAGAGCCCTCCGTCCAACAACTCAGTCCCTCGGGGGGTTTGGATGTGTCTATAGGGTCTCCATGACCTTTCCTTGTGCCGGTTGTGTTAGTTTCCCCTGTACTATGTACTATCTCATCTCTCACCCAAGTTACCACTTACCTATTACCTATTTAGTATCCCCCCCCCCCCATCCCTGGTAACCAACAAGGATTGTTACATTTTGCATGTGAATTTTTTCATGGGTTTTTACAATAGAGGTCTCATACAATATTTGTCCTTTTGTGATTGACTTATTTCACTCAGCATGATGTCCTCCAGTTTCATCCATGTTATGAGATGGTTCACCGATTCATTGTTCTTTCTCGTTGCATAGTACTCCATTGTGTGTATGTACCATAGTTTGTGTATCCATTCGTCTGTTGATGGACATCGAGGTTGTTTCCATCGTTTTGCTATTGTGAATAATGCTGCCATGAACATAGGTGTGCATATGTCTATTCGAGTGATGACTCTTATTTCTCTAGGATATATTCCTAGGAGTGGGATTGCTGGATCGAATGGTACGTCTATTTCTAGCTTTCTGAGGAAACGCCATATCATTTTCCAAAATGGCTGTATCATTTTGCATTCCCACCAGCAGTGTATAAGAGTTCCCGTCTCCCCGCAGCCCCTCCAACATTTGTTATTTCCAGTGTTTTTGATTCGTGCCAGTAATGCCGGGGTGAGATGGTATCTCATTGTGGTTTTAATTTGCATTTCTCTAATGGCTAGTGATCGCGAGCATTTCCTCATGTGTCTGTTGGCCATTTGAATGTCTTCCTTGGTGAAGTGTCTGTTCATTTCCTTTGCCCATTTTTTGTTAGGATTGGTTGTCTTTTTGTTGTAGAGGTGTTGGATTTTCTTGTAGATTATGGAGATTAGACCTTTGTCTGACTTGTACTGTCCAAAAATTTTTTCCCAGTCTGTAGGTTCTCTTTTAACTCTTTTGGTGAAATCTTTTGAAGAGCATAGATGTTTGATTTTTAGAAGATCCCAATTCTCTAGTTTATCTGTTGGGTTTTTTGTGTTGATGTTTATGGTTTGTATCCTGTTAATGCCATGTATTAAGGTCTGAAGTGTTGGTCCTATTTTTTCTTCTATGAATTTTATAGTTTGAGGCTTTATATTCAGGTCTTTGATCCATTTTGAAGTAGTTTTTGTATATGGTGTGAGGTATGGGTCCTGTTTCATTTTTCTACAAATGGATATCCAGTTTTGCCAGCACCATTTGTTAAAAAGACTGTCTTTTCCCCATTTGATGTATTTTGGGCCCTTGTCAAAAATCAGGTGACCGTAGGTGGATGGATTTACATCTGAGTTCTCAATTCTGTTCCATTGGTCAATGTCTCTGTTGTTGTACCAGTACCAGGCTGTTTTGAGTACTGTAGCTGTATAGTAGGTTCTCAAGTCAGGTAGTGTGAGTCCTCCAACTTTATTCTTCTTCTTCAGTAGTGCTTTACTTATTCGAGGTTTCTTCCCTTTCCATATAAAGTTAATAATTAGTTTTTCCATCTCTTTGAAGAATGTTGTTGGTATTTGTATCGGAATTGCATTGTATTTGTAGATTGCTTTAGGTAGAATTGCCATTTTCACAATGTTGAGTCTGCCTATCCATGAGCATGGTATGTTTTTCCATTTATGTAGATCCCTTTGGGTTTCATGCAGCAGTGTTTTGTAGTTTTCTTTGTATAGGTCTTTTATATTCCTGGTCAGATTTATTCCTAAGTATTTTATCTTTTTAGGGGCTATTGAAAATGGTATTGATTTCCTGATCTCCTTTTCATCGTTCTCTTTACTGGTGTATAGGAATCCAACTGATTTTTGAATGTTTATCTTGTATCCTGCTACTCTGCTGAATCTTTCTATTACTTCCAGTAAATTTCTCGTGGAGTCTTTAGGGTTTTCTATGTATAGTATCATATCATCTGCAAACAGGGAGAGTTTAACTTCTTCATTACCAATTTGGATGCCCTTTATTCCTTTTTCTTGCCTTACTGCTCTAGCTAGAACTTCCAGCACAATGTTAAATAGGAGTGGTGATAAAGGGCATCCTTGTCTTGTTCCTGTTTTCAGGGGGAATGTTTTCAGCCTTTCTCCATTAAGAATGATGTTGGCTGTTGGTTTTGCATAGATGCCCTTTATTATGTTGAGAAATTTCCCTTCTATACCTATTTTATTGAGAGCTTTTATCAGGAATGGGTGTTGGACTTTGTCAAATGCCTTTTCTGCATCAATTGAGATAATCATGTGATTTTTTTCTTTCCTTTTATTTATGTGGTGGATTACGTTGATGGATTTTCTAATGTTAAACCATCCTTGCATACCTGGTATGAATCCTACTTGGTCGTGGTGTATTATTTTTTTGATATGATACTGAATTCTATTGGCTAGAATTTTGTTCAGAATTTTTGCATCTATATTCATGAGAGATATTGGTCTGTAATTTTCTTTTTTTGTGATGTCTTTGCCTGGTTTTGGTATCAGCGTTATGCTGGCTTCATAGAATGAATTTGGAAGTGTTGCTTCCTCTTCTATGCTCTGAAATAACTTGAGTAGAACTGGTACGAGCTCTTCTGTAAATGTTTTGTAGAATTCTCCAGTGAAGCCATCTGGGCCAGGGCTTTTTTTGGTTGGGAGTTTTTTTATTACCTTTTCAATCTCTTCTCTTGTTATGGGTCTGTTCAGATTTTCAATATCACTTTGTTGTAGTTTGGGTAGGCCGTATGTTTCTAGAAATTTATCCATTTCCTCTAGGTTTTCAAATTTGTTGGAATATAGTTTTTCATAATATTCTGTTATAATCCTTTTTATTTCAGTTGGGTCTGTTGTAATGTCCCCCATTTCATTTCTTATTTGGGTTATTTGTGCCCTCTGCTGTTTTTCTTTTGTCAGTCTGGCCAGTGGTTTGTCGATTTTGTTGATTCTTTCAAAGAACCAACTTTTGGTTTTGTTGATTCTTTCTATTGTTTTTCTGTTCTCTATTTCATTGATTTCTGCTCTGATCTTTACTATTTCCTTTCTTCCGGTGGTTGTAGGCTTTTTTTGTTGTTCTCTTTCTATTTGTTTGAGTTCTGTAGTTAATGTTTTGATTTTGTCCCTTTCTTCTTTTTTGATATGTGCATCTATTGCTATAAATTGTCCTCTGAGGACTGCCTTTGCTGTGTCCCAAAGGTTTTGGTATGATGTGTTTTCATTTTCATTTGATTCTAGGAATTTTTTAATTCCGTCTCTGATTTCTTCTATTACCTATTGATGTGTAAGCAGATTATTATTCAGTTTCCATGTGTTTGATTTTTTTTCCTTGCTCTTTCTAGTGTTAATTTCTACCTTGATGGCATTGTGGTCAGAGAAGATACTGTGAATTATCTCAGCATTTTGGATCTTGTTGAGGATTGCTCTGTGGCCTAAGATGTGGTCTATTCTGGAGAACGTTCCATGTGCATTGGAAAAGAATGTGTACTTTGCAGCAGTTGGATGGATTGTTCTATATATGTCTATGAGGTCCAGTTGGCTGATTGTGTCCTTTAGGTCTTCTGTATCTTTGCTGAGTTTCTTTTTAGTTGTTCTGTCCTTTACTGAGAGTGGTGTGTTGAAGTCTCCTACTATTATTGTGGAACTGTCAATTTCTCTTTTCAGTGCTGTTAGAGTTTTTTTTATGTATTTTGGAGCCCTGTCATTGGGTGCATAGATATTTATTATGGTTATGTCTTCATGATGGATCATCCCCTTAATCATTATATAGTGTCCTTCTTTGTCTTTTATGGTAGATTTTGTTTTAAAGTCTATTTTATCTGAGATTAGAATTGCCACTCCTGCTCTTTTTTGATAGTTGTTAGCTTGATATATTTTTTTCCAACCTTTGATTTTTAATAAATTCACATCTTTGTTTCTAAGATGTGTCTCTTGTAGACAGCAAATAGATGGATCCTGTTTTCTTATCCATTCTGCCACTCTCCGTCGCTTTATGGGTGCATTGAGTCCATTTACGTTCAGTGTAATTATTGATAGATGTGAGTTTGTTGCTGTCATTTTGTAGTGCTTTTTTTTGTGATGCAGAAGTTTTCTTTGTTCTTCTTACTCTCTTGTGCTGAGTTCCTTTTGTTTGTGGATTTTGTGTTCATTTCTTTTGTTTTTGTAGGTTTTGTTTTTGTTGAGACTTTATGTTTTTCGTCTTTATTTTTATGAGTTGGTTTGTTAACTTTTTTTGTGGTTACCATGAATTTTACCCTTATCTTTATAATTTTGAAGCAGTCTACCGTTACTTGGTATCACCTTGCCTTCTTCTCCTTTAGAAGGTTCTATACCTATGCCGTTTGTTCCCTCTTTCATTGTTTTGATGTTGTTGTCATCCTTTGATTGATTTCTGTGATTCCCTGTTGTATATCTTTTGTTTTTGGAAAGTCGTCTGTAGTTCAGTTTTAGAATGGTATCTGGTTCATGTTAACCTGCGTCCTAGGTCCTAGGTCCTGCCTGAGGGCTTAAGCTGTTTGTACTCAGATCGAAGAACTCCCTTTAATAATTCTTGTAAGTTTGGTTTGACTTTTGCATATTCCTTTAGTTTCTGTTTATCTGGAAATGACCTAATTTCACCATCAAATCTGAATGAGAGTTTTGCAGGATATATTATTCTTGGCTGACAATTTTTTTCTTTCAAGATTTTATATATGTCATCCCATTGCCTTCTTGCCTGCATGGTTTCTACTGAATAATCTGAGCTTAGTCTTATTGTTTCTCCTCTGTATGTGACTTCTTGTTTTTCACGAGCTGCTCTCAGGATTCTTTGTTTGTCTTTAGTTTTAGTGAGTGTGAATATGATATGTCTTGGTGATTTTCTTTTGGGGTCTCTTCTATATGGGGTTCGTTGAGCTTCTTGGATGACCAGCTTTTCATCTTTCATGATATTGGGAAAGTTTTCTGTCAGCAGTTCCTCAATGATCCTCTCTGTGTTTTCTGTTTTCTCCCCCTGTTCTGGTATGCCAATCACTCGTAAGTTTTTGCTTTTAATTGTGTCCCACATAACTCTCAGGGTCTCTTCATTTTTCTTTGTTCTTTTTTCTGAGTTTTCCTGAAACAGAGTTGTATCCAAGTGTTTGTCTTCAGTTCCACTGATCCTGTCTTCCATGGTTTCAAATCTACTTCTCAGCCCTTCTATGACACCGTCCATTTCTGAAATCTTGTTGTTTATCTTTTGGATTTCTAATTGTTGTTTTTGTATAATTTCGAGTTGTGAATTTATTTTGGCATTTTGTTCTTGCATCATCTTCCTGAATTCTTCCAATTTTTTGTCTGTATTTTCCATAAATTTGTCTATTTTTTCCTCATGTTTGTCAGCTTTTTGCCTCAGTTCTTGGAAAATTCCGAGTATTAATGATTTGAGTTCCGTATCAGGTACTTCTAGTGCATTTTCTTCCACAGGAGAGTTATCTGGTGTTTTAATTTGGATGCCTATTGGAGCCATCTTGTCTTGTTTTTGTAAATGTTTTGATATTGTTTGCTGTTTTCGGGGCATTCAGTAGATATTTCTCTCGTTTATTGATTGTAGATTTTTTTTTTTTTTCGTTCTTGTGGTATAGCTGGGCAGATCTAGTTGAGGAGGAGCCACTGGGATGGGTTGCTTGTGGCACTCACCGCAGCCACCAGGACGGTCGGTAGTCAGTGCTGGGCAGGTTCCAATAGGGCGTGCCTGCACCGCTTGGTGATGTGATGTCTAGTGCACGGTGCAGGTAGGTAGGGTGCAGCGGGAAGATGGTTATGTGTGAAGCTAAGCTGGATATGGGAGAGAGGAGAGAGTAGGAGGAGCAAAAAGCGTACAAACATAAAAGAATGCTAGGGGAGCTTGTCGTTGGAATGTACAGATGAGAGACTATGGGATGGAGGAAACCAGAAGGGGGAAGAGAAAGAAAAGGAAAGAATGACCAAATAAAAATCAGAAAAGTTAAAGAACTGCAAAGTTCCCAGGGATCCCACCGATGCAGCTATGAGGTCTGGGGGAGTCGGTCTCAATTTTCACAGCTCAGCCTGGCCAGAAGGTACAGAGGCATACATCGCCTGGAATTCAGGGATCAGAAAGAGAAGGAAGAGATAGAGAGACAAGAAATTAAGCAATGAAGAAAGACAAAAGAGAAAAAGAGGTAAAAGATGACAAAACTAATCAAAAAAGGAAGAAAAATAAAATTGAGAGAAAAAAAAAAAAAAGGGCAACACCAGCAGTCAGTGCCTACAAATGGGACCCAGAGAGCCCCCACTCAGGGGCGTGAATTCCAAGAAGCCGGTAGTCTCGGGGTTAAGTGACCGTGGCCACGGGAAGCAGAGGGGCAAACGAACAAAGGCCCCAGGATCCCACCCGCGCGGGAGCCCAGACCTGGAAACAGCCACACGCCCGCACGCAGCCCTACAGCCCCGCAGGAGAGAGCAGAGATGGCACTCGGAACCAGGCACCCAGGCAAAAGGAGGGGGAGGCGGCAGAAAAAGTTTCGCTAGGTGCCAGCAAATGCCTCCCAGAAAGCCTCCAGCCCGGGCGGGCGGAATCCAAGCACCGGCGCCCCCCTGCTCAGGGACTCCGGCCACGGAAAGCAGAGGGGCGAACGAACAAAGGCCCCGGGATCCCACCCACGCGGGGGCCCAGACCTAGAAACAGCCACACGCCCGCACGCAGCCCTACAGCCCCGCAGGAGAGAGCAGAGACGGCACTCGGAACCAGGCACCCAGGCAAAAGGAGGGGGAGGCGGGAGAAAAAGGTTCGCTAGGTGCCAGCAAACGGCTCCCAGAAAGCCTCCAGCCCGGGCGCGCGGAATCCAAGCACCGGCGCCCCCCTGCTCAGGGACTCCGGCCACGGAAAGCAGAGGGGCGAACGAACAAAGGCCCCGGGATCCCACCCACGCGGGAGCCCAGACCTAGAAACAGCCACACGCCCGCACGCAGCCCTACAGCCCCGCAGGAGAGAGCAGAGACGGCACTCGGAACCAGGCACCCAGGCAAAAGGAGGGGTAGGCGGCAGAGAAAGGTTCGCTAGCTGCCAGCAAACGGCTCCCAGAAAGCCGCCAGCCCAGGCGCGCGGAATCCAAGCACCAGCACCCCCCAGCCCAGGGACCCTGGCCACGGAAAGCAGGGGATCCCCAGCTGAGGCGGAGAGGGGTGGGTGGTGGGAGAGCGCGCACCGCAGTTTACCGGTCGTTCTGTCTCCGACCAGATGCTCTGCAAGGCTGCTCTCCCGTTTGCTGGTCTCCGATAGGAATCCAAGATGGTGGGTCCGCGCTGCGTTAGCTGGTAAGGAATCTCTGCCTGAGTCTCTCCTCGCTCTCCGTTCTCTTTTAGTATTCTCACTCCGTTTGGTGTTTGGCTGAGTTCTTTATCTCTTCATTTGGTGTTCTAGGGTTTCAGGATTGTTGATTCTCTGTTAGGCTTAGTTTTTCGGATCTTTGCTGTGGAGGGACGGCGTGGTGTTTCTGCCTAGAGCGCCATCTTCAAGCAAGTAAAATTTTGCTGAAGATCATTCAAAAGCAGTTGCAGCAATGCGTCAACAGGAAACTGCTAGAAATTAAAGCCAGATTCAGAAGATGACATGGAATGAGAGATGTCATTGATGATGTCAGATGGATCCTGGCTGAAAGCAGAGAATACCAGAAAGATGTTTACCTGTGTTTTATTGACTATGCAAAAGCATTCACCTGTGTGGATCATAACAAACTATGAACAACATTGAGATGAATGGGAATTCCAGAACACTTAATTGTAGTCAAGAGGCAGTCGTTGGAACAGAACAAGGGGATACTGCCTAGATTAAAGTCAGGAAAGGTGTGCATCAGAGTTGTATCCTTTCACCATACCTATTCAATCTGTATGTTGAGCAAATAATCTGAGAAGCTGAACTATATAAAGAAGAAAGGGACATCAGGATTGGAGGAAGACTCATTAACAACCTGCATTATGCAGATGACACAAACTTGCTTGCTGAAAGTGAAGAGGACTTGAAGCAATTACTGATGAAAATCAAAGACTACAGCTTTCAGTATGAATTACATCTCAACATAGAGAAAACAAAAATCCTCACAACTGGAACAGTAAGCAACATCATGATACACGGATAAAAGATTGAAGTTGTCAAAGATTTCATTTTACTTGGATCCACAATTAACACCCATGGAAGCAGCAGTCAGGAAATCAAACGACCCATTGTATTGGGCAAATCTGTGCAAAAGACCTCTTTAAAGTGTTCAAAAGCAAAGGTGTCACTTTAAGGACTAAGGTGCACCTGACCTAAGCCATGGTGTTCTCAGTTGTCTCATAGGCATGCTAAAGCTGGGCAACGAATAAGCAAGACTGAAGAAAAATTGATGCCTTTGAAGTTATGATGCTGACGAAGAATGTTGAATATACCTTGAACTGCTAAAAGAACAATTCTGTCTTGGAAGAAATACATTCAGAATGCTCCTTGGAAGCTAGGATGGCAAGATTTCAGCTCACATACTTTGGATATGTTGTCAGGAAAGACCAGCCCTGAAGAAGGACATTATGCTTGGTAAAGTAGAGAGTCAGGAAAAGAGAGGAAGACCCTCGATGAAATGGATTGACATAGTGGCTGCAACAATGTGCTCAAGAATAACGACAATCATGAGGATGGCACAGGACTGTGCAGTGTTTTGTTGTATTGTACATAGGGTCTCTATGAGCCGGAGCCAACTCGATGGCACCTGACAACAAGAACAACAACAACAGTACTAAAGTAGGGACCTTGGTGGTGTGCTGATTAACTGCTCAGCTGATAACCAAAAGGTCTATGGTTTGAACCCATCAACCACTCAGTGGAAGAAAGATGTGGCAGTCTGCTTCAGTAACGATTACAGCCTTGGAAACCCTATGGGACAGTTCTACTCTGTCCTACAGGGTCGCTATGAGTCAGAATCAACTCAACTGCAACGGGTTATTTTTTCTTTAAGTACTGAAATGGAGAGAAGTTCTAAGAGACAATCAGAAGTGGTCAAACCAGGACATAGTCAGGAAATATCGTTAGGAGATAAAATTAATGGGAATCAGTATAGGATTTGTGGGAAACATGAGAGAGGCAGACAATCAGGAATAGGTGCCACATTGAGAAAAAAGGAAGGTTTCTTAAAGTAATCATTCAATAGAGGCAACATAACTATTTCATTGAGTGGTATAATCTAAACACTCTAAGAATGCCAACCATTTCTTGTAAGCAAACTACGAAGTAAAAATCACTTCACTGTTTGTATCTTGGCCAGCCTGCTTTGTCATATTGAACTCTGATAGGATACTATCAGAGATCAAAAGTACTTAATTGATTTCCCAGCAGTAAAAACCACATTTTATCTCCGTGGAAAATAAGTTTAATTAAAAAAAAAAAAAAAAAAAAAACTGTCTGTCTTGTTTGCTTGTGTATCCCCAGAATCTATACCAGAGCCTGGACCTTCACAAACCCTCAATAAACATTTGTTGAAAGAACGATGGCTGACATACTCCTTGAATAAGTTCTCAGTTACATACTTCTTTTATTCCCAGATAAAAAGCAAAGTGAGTAAGCACAAGTGACCAAAACTTGAGGTTTGTTTTAAGATCATGGGCTATTCTGATGGACAATGACACTGAGTGACTAAGCAAATGCATGTATTTTGCACTGATTTTCTCTAAAATCAAGCTATAGTGATTTGGTATACAAATTGAAATATAAGGGAAAATATTATTTTGATTACTTACTTTCTGAAAATATTTCATATTTCAGTTTCAGAAACTCAATGAAACACTGTTGTATATAAAACTGCAAAAAATTTACTAATATCACTTAAGCAAGTTATTTTTTCCAAAGGCTATCTTTTCAAAGCAGTAAACAGGATTCACGGTCATGTAAATGAGTGAAGCTAAATTACCTGTATAGAGATTATGCCTATGACTCCTCCCTCATGATGGTTCTTTAGACAAGTTAAGTAGGACTTATTAACGTATTTGTTACTGTGTTTTAGAAGGAGATAAAGAAGGCACTCTGCTAATACTACAGGGACTGCAGAAAGCTAAAACCTCATTCTTTTCTTTTTTTATAGTCCTTTAGATGAAGATTTACAGAATAAATTAGTTTCTCATTTGACAATTAATACATAAATTGTTTTGTGACATTGGTTGCCAACCCCATGAAGTGTTAACACTCTCCCCTTCTCGTCCTTGGGTTCCCCATTTCCATTTGTCCAGCTTTCCTGTCCCTTCTTGCCTTCTCATCCTTGCCCCTGGGCAGGTTTGTCCATTTCATCTCTTATACATATTTGAGCTACATGTATTATTGTTTGTTTTATGGGCCTGTCTAAGCTTTGGCTGAAATGTGAAACTCAGAAGTGACTTCAGGACTAAGTTAAAAGGGTATATGTGAGCCATACTCTTAGGGTTCCTCTAGTCTCTGTCAAATCAGTAAGTCTGTTCTTTTTCTTGTGAGTTAAAGTTTTGTTCTACATTTTTCTACACCTCTGTTTAGGACCCTCTATTGTGATCCCTGTCAGAGCAGTCAGTGGTGGTAGATAGGCACCATTTAGTTGTGCTGGACTCAGTCTGGTGGAAGCTGTGGTAGTTGTTGTCCGTTAGTCCTTTGAACTAATCTTTCCCTTGTATCTTTGGTTTTCTTCATGCCCCTTGCTCCAGACGGGTTGGGACCAGTAGAGGTATCTTAGATGGCTGCTCACAGGCTTTTAAGATCCCAGACACTACTCACCAAACTAGTATGTAGAACACTTTCTTTATAAGCTATGTTATGCCAGTTGAGCTAGATGTTCCCCAAGACCACGATCCCCAGCCCTCAGCCCAGTAATTCAGTCGTTCAGGGAATTTGGATGTGCCTCTGAACCTTGTAAGACTTTCCCTTGGTCAAGTTGTGCTGACTTTCACAGTATTGTGCAATGGCTTACCCTTCACCAAAGTTACCATGTTATCTATTGTCTAGTTAGTGTTTTCCCTCCCCACAACTCCCCTCCCTAGTAATTATCAAAGAAGTTTTCTTTCTGTGTGTCAACCCTTTCATGAGTTTTGTTTTTGTTTTATTCTTTTTTTATTGTACTTCAGGTGAAGGCTTACAGAACAAATAGTTTCTCATGAAACAGAAGTACACATGTTGTTTTACGACATTGGTTAACAACCCAACAACATATCAACCCTATAACTTCTCAACCTTTTTTTTTGGTGAAAATACACATAGCCAAAGATACACCATTTCAAAAATATCTACATGGACAGTTCAGTGACATTGACTATGCTCTTCCAATTGTGCTGTTATTCTCACTTAAGATGAAGACTTACAGAACAAGATAGTTTCTCATTTAACAGTTACTACACATGTTGCCCTATGACAATGGTTAACAATCTCACAACACACCAACAATATCCTTACTCAACCTCGGGTTCCCTATCACCAGCTTCCTTGTCCCCTCCTGCCTTCTGGCCCTTGTCACTGGACTCCTGTACCTCATTAGTCTCATTTGGTTTCACAGGGCTGTCCACTCCCGGGCTGAACAGTGAACCTCGGAGGTAACTTCACCACTGAGCTAAAAGTGTGCCTGGGGGCCATACACTTGAGGTTTCTCCAGTCTCCTTTAGACCAGTAAATCTGGTCTTTTTTTTTTTTTTTTTTTGTGAGTTAGAATTATGCTCTACATCCTTCTCCAGCTCTGTCCAGAACCCTCTGTTGTGATCCTGGTCAGAGCAGTCAGTGGTGGTAGCCGGGCACCATCTACCTGTACTGGACTCAGTCAGGTGGAGGCCCTGGTAGCTGTGGGCAATTATTCCATTGGACTAATCTTTTCCTTATATTCTGTTCTCTTCAGTCTCCCTTGCTCCCGAAGGGATGAGACCAGTAGAGTACCTACGATGGCCGCTCACAGGCTTTTAAGACCCCAGACACTACTCACCAACGTAAAATGTAGAGCATTGTCTTTATAAGCTGTGTCATGCCAGTTGAGCTAGATGTTCCCTGAGACCATGGTCCCCAGAGCCCTCCGCCCAGCAGTTCAGTCCCTCAGGGAGTTTGCATATGTCTATGGGACTTCCATTACCTTTCCTTGTACAAGTTGTGCTAGTTTCCCCTGTATTGTGCACTCTCACCCTTCACCAAGGATACCACTTATATATTGCTTATTTAGTATTCCCCCCCTCCCAACCCTCGTGGTAACCAAAAAAGATTGTTACATTTTGTGTGTGAACTTTTTCATGGGTTTTTACAGTAGAGGTCTCGTACAATATTTGTCCTTTTGTGATTAACTTATGTCATTCAGCATAATGTCCTCCAGTTTCATCCATGTTATGAGATGCTTCACAGATTCATTGTTGTTCTTTCTCATTGCATAGTACTCCATTGTGTGTATGTACCCTAGTTTGTTTATCCATTCATCTGTTGATGGGCATCTAGGTTGTTTCCATCGTTTTGCTATTGTGAACAATGCTGCCATGAACATAGGTGTGCATATGTCTATTCGAGTGACGACTCTTATTTCTCTAGGATATATTCTTAGGAGTGGGATTGCTGGATCGAATGGTATGCCTATTTCTATCATTCTGAGGAAGCAACATATCATTTTCCAAGATGGCTGTATCATTTTGCATTGCCACCAGCAGTGCATAAGTGTTCCGATCTCCCTGCAGCCCCTCCAACATTTGTCATTTCCAGTGTTTTTGATTTGTGCCGGTAATGCCGGGATGAGATGGTATCTCATTGTGGTTTTAAATGCATTTCTCTAATGGCTAGTGATCCCGAGCATTTCCTCGTGTGTCTGATGGCCATTTGAATGTCTTCTTTGGTGAAGTGTCTGTTCATTTTCTTTGCTTATTTTTTAATAGGATTATTTGTCTTTTTGTTGTAGAGGTGTTGGATTTTCTTGTAGATTATGGAGATTAGACCTTTGTCTGACTTGTACTGTCCAAAAATTTTTTCCCAGTCTGTAGGTTCTCTTTTGACTCTTTTGGCGAAGTCTTGAAGAGCATAGATGTTTGATTTTTAGAAGATCCCAGTTATCTAGCTTATCTATTGGGTTTTGTGCATTGATGGTTATGGTTTGTATCCTGTTAATGCCATGTATTAAGGCCTGAAGTTTTGGCCCAATTTTTTCTCCTATGAACTTTATAGTTTTAGGCTTTATATTCAGGTTTTTCATCCATTTTGAAGTAGTTTTTGTATACGGTGTGAGGTATGGGTCCTGTTTCATTTTTTTGCAGATGGATATCCAGTTTTGCCAGCACCATTTGTTAAAAAAAACTGTCTTTTCCCCATCTGATGGACATTGGGCCATTGTCGAAGATCAGGTGACCTTAGGTGGATAGATTTACATCTGGGTTCTCAATTCTATTCCATTGGTCAATGTATCCGTCGTTGTACCAGTACCAGGCTGTTTTTGCTACTGTAGCTGTATAGTAGCTTATGAAGTCTGGTAGTGTGAGTCCTCCAACTTTATCCTTCTTCTTCAGTAGTGCTTTACTTATTCAGGGCTTCTTCCCTTTCCATATAAAGTTAATGATTAGTTCTTCCATCTCTTTGAAGAATGTTGTAGGTATTTGGATATGGATTGTGTTGTATTTGTAAATTGCTTTGGGTAGAATTGCCATTTTGACAATGTTGAGTCTGCCTATCCATGAGCATGGTATGTATTTCCATTTATGTAGATCCCTTTGGGTTTCATGCAGTAGTGTTTTGTAGTTTTCTTTGTATAGGTCTTTTACATCCCTGGTCAGATTTATTCCTAAGTATTTTATCTTTTTAGGGGCTATTGAAAATGGTATTGCTTTCCTGATTTCCTTTTCATCGTTCTCCTTACTGGTGTATAGGAATCCAACTGATTTTTGAATGTTTATCTTGTATCCTGCTACTCTGCTGAATCCTTCTGTTAGTTACAGTAGATTTCTTGTGGAGTCTTTAGGGTTTTCTATGTATAGTATCATATCACCAGCAAACAGGGACAGTTTAACTTCTTCACTATCAATTTGGATGCACTTCATTTCTTTTTCTTGCCTTATTGATCTAGCTAGAACTCCCAGCACAATGTTAAATAGGAGTGGTAATAAAGGGCATCCTTGTCTTATTCCTGCTCTCAGGGGGAATGTTTTCAGCCTCTCTCCATTAAGAATGACGTTGGCCATTGGTTTTGCATAGATGCCCTTTATTATGTTGATAAATTTCCCTTCTATACCTATTTTATGGAGAGTTTTTATCAGGAATGGGTGTTGGACTTTGTCAAATGCCTTTTCTGCATCAATTGAGATGATTAAGTGATTCTTTTCTTTCCTTTTATTTATGTGGTGGATTACGTTGATTGAGTTTCTGATGTTGAACCATCCTTGAATACCCGGTATGAATCCTACTTGGTTGTGGTGTATTAATTTTTGATATGATGCTGAATTCTACTGACTAGAATTTTGTTCATAATTTTTGAATGTATATTCAGGAGAGATAACGGTCTGTAATTTTCTTTTGTTGTGACATCTTTGCCTGGTTTTGGTATCAGCATTATGCTGGTTTCATAAAATGAATTTTGAAGTGTTGTTTCCTCTTCTATGCTCTGAAATAGCTTGAGTAGTACTGGTACAAGCTCTTCTGTGGATGTTTTGTAGAATTCTCCATTGAAGTCATCTGGGCCAGGGCTTTTTTTGGTTGGGAGTTTTTTTTATAACCTTTTCAATCTCTTCTCTTGTTATGGGTCTGTTCAGATTTTCAACATCACTTTGTTGTAGTTTGGGTAGGTAGTGTGTTTCTAGAAATTTATCCATATCCTCTCAGTTTTCAAATTTGTTGTGAGTATAGTTTTTCATAATATTCTGTTATAACCCTTTTTAGTTCAGTTGTGTGTATTGTAATGTCCCCCATTTCATTTCTTGTTTGGGTTATTCGTGTCCTGTCCCGTTTTTCTTTTGTCAGACTGGCCAGTGGTTTGTCGATTTTGCTGATTCTTTCCAAGAACCAACTTTTGGTTTTGTTGATTCTTTCTTTTGTTTTTCTGTTCTCTATTTCATTTATTTCTGCTCTGATCTTTACTATTTCCTTTCTTCCGGTGGTTGTGGGCTTTTTTTTTTTTTTTTTTTTTTTTTTGCTGTTCTCTTTCTATTTGTTTGAGTTCTGTAGTTAATGTTGTGATTTTGTCCCTTTCTTCTGTTTTGATATGTGCGTCTATGCTACAAATTGTCCTCTGAGGACTGCCTTTGCTTTGTCCCAAAGGTTTTAGGGTGATGTGTTTTCATTCTCATTTGATTGTAGGAATTTTTTGATTACATCTCTGATTTCTTTTATTACCCAGTGATGTGTCAGCAGGGTATTATTCAGTTTCCATGTAGTTGATTTTTTGTCCTTGCTCTTTCTATTGTTATTTTCTAACTTGATGGCATTCTGGTCAGAGAAGATACTTTGAATTCTCTCAACGTTTTGGATCTTGCTGAGGATTGCTCTGTGACGTAAGATGTGGTCTATTCTGGAGAAAGCTCCATGTGTGTTGGAAAAGAATGTTTAATTTTCAGTCCTTGGATGGAGTGTTCTATATATGTCTATGAGGTCAAGTTGGCTGATTGTGCCCTTTAGGTCTTCTGTGTCTTTGCTGAGTTTCTTATTAGTTGTTCTGTCCTTTACTGAGAGTGTAACTGTCAATTCTCTTTTCAGTGTTGTTAGTGTTTGTTTTATGTATTTTGGAGCCCTGTCATTGAGTGTGTAGATGTTTATTATGGTTATGTCTTCATGATGGATCATCCCCTTAATCATTATATAGTGTCCTTGTTTGTCTTTTACGGTAATTTTTGTTTTAAAGTTTATTTTATCTGAAATTAGAATTGCCACTTCTGTTCTTTTTTGGTTGTTAGCTTGATATATTTTTTTCCAACCTTTGACTTTTAATATATTCACATCTTTGTTTCTAAGATGTGTCTGTTGTAGACCTTGTTTTGATGGATCCTGTTTTCTTATCCATTCTGTTACTCTCCGTCTCTTTACAGGTGCGTTGAGTCCATTTACATTCAGTGTAATTACTGATAGATGTGAGTTTGTTGCTGTCATTTTGTAGTGCTTTTTCTCGTGGTGTTGACATTTTCTTTGTTCTTCTTACTCTCTTGTGCTGAGTTACTTTTGTTTGTGGATTTTTTTTTTTCATTTCTTTTGTTTTTGTAGGTTTTGTTTTTGCTGAGACTTTATGTTTTTCCTCTTTTTTATGAGTACGGTTGTTAACTTTCTTTGTGGTTACCATGAATTGTACCCTTATCTTTATAAGTTTGAAGCAGTCTACCATTACTTGGTATCGCCTTGCCTTCCTCTCCATTAGAAGGTTCTATACTTATGCCATTTATTCCCTCTTTTATTGTTTAATGTTGTTGTCATTTACTGATTAACTGCTCTGATTCCCTGTTGTATTTCTTTTGGTTTAGGATAGTCGTCAAGAGTTCATTTCCTAGACTGGTGTCTAGCTGGTATGATCCTGCGTCCTAGGTTCTGCTTGTGAGCTAAATCTGTTTGTCCTCAGATTGAAGAACAACCTTGAATAATTCTTGTAAGTTTGGTTTGACTTTTACATATTCCCTTAATTTCTGTTTATCTGGAAATGATCTAATTTCACCATCAAATTTGAATGAGAGTTTTGTAGGATATGTTATTCTTGGCTGACAATTTTTTTCTTTCAAGATTTTATATATGTCATCCCATTGCCTTCTTGCCTGCATGGTTTTTGCCGAATAATCTGAGCTTAGTCTTATTGTTTCTCCTCTGTATCTGATTTCTTATTTTTCACGAGCTGCTCTCGGGATTCTTTGTCTTTGGTTTTGGCGAGTGTGAATATGATATGCCTTGGTGATTTTCTTTTGGGGTCTCTTCTATATGGGGTTTGTTGAGCTTCTTGGATGGCCAGCTTTTCATCTTTCATGATACTGGGGAAGTTTTCTGTCAGCAGTTGCTCAGTGATCCTCTCTGTGTGTTCTGTTTTCTCCCCCTGTTTTGGAATTCCAATCACTCGAAAATTTTTGCTTTTGATTGTATCCCACATAACTCTCAGGGTCTCTTCATTTTTCTTTGTTCTTTTTTCTGAGTTTTCCTCAAACCGAGTTGTATTCAAGTGTTTTTCTTCAATTCCGTTATCCTGTCTTCCACCATTTCAAATCTGCTTCTCAGCCCTTCTATGACACTGTCCATTTCTGAGATCTTGTTGTTTATCTTTTGGATTTCTAATTGTTTCTTTGTATAATTTCTAGGTGTGAATTTGTTTTGGCATTTTGTTACTGTATTATTTTCCTGAATTCTTCCAATTTTTTGTCTGTATTTTCCATGAATTTGTCTATTTTTTCCTCATGTTTGTCATCTGTTTGCCTCAGGTCTTGGAGAATTCCAAGTATTAGAGTTTTGAATTCCCTATCAGGTAGTTCTAGTGCATTTTCTTCCACAGGAGAGTCATCTGGTGTTATATTTTGGAAGCCTACTGGAATCATCCTGTCCTGTTTTTCTAAATGTTTTGACATTGCCTGCTGTTTTTAGGGCATTCAGTAGTTATTTTTCTCATTTGTTAATTGTAGATTTGTTTGTTTCATCACTTTTTTTAAAAAAATGACTATGAGCAGGCGGACTGTGTGGTCTTTGTTGTTTGCTCGTCTGTGGGCACAGTACTTTTCACCTCCTTCTTCAACTGGCAGGGTCAGTCACTCAGATATGGTATGGCAGGACAAGTCTAGCTGAAGAGGAGCTACTGGGATGGGTTGTTTGTGACACTTACTACAGCTACCAGAGCGGGTCAGTAATCAGTGCAGGGCAGGTTCCAGTAGGCCGTGCCTGCTGTTTGGTGGTGTGATGTCAAGCACACGTTGCAGGTAGGCAGGATGCAGTGGGGGGATTGTTATGTGTGGCTCTAAGATGGATATGGGAGAGAGGGGAGAGGAACAGGAGCCAAAAACATGCAAACAAACAAAAAAGAATGCTAGGGGAGTTTGCTGTTGGAGTGGGAAGATGAGAGACTATGAAATGGAGAAATACAGAAAGGAGAAGAGGAAGAAAAGAAAAGAAGGAATAAATAAAAAGCAGAAAGGTTAAAGAACCACAAAGTTCCCAGGGATCCCACCGGTGCAGGTATGATGTCTGGGGAAGTCGCTCTCAGGTGTTCTAGTACAGCCTGGCTAGAAGGCATAGAGGTATACAACGCCAGGTATTCAGGGAGCAGAAAGAGAAGGAAGATACAGAGAGATGAGAAACTCAATAATGAAGAAAGACAAAAAGGGAAAAAGAGGGAAACGAAAACAAAACAAATTAAAAAAAAAAAAGAACAAGAAAGCCCCCCCAAAAAATAGAAAGAAAAACCAACAAAAAAAGAAATGCCTTAAGGGATCCCTCTGCACGTCTGTGGAAGCCAAAGGGGAGTCTCCTTGCCACGCAGCTTGGCCTTGCCTGAAAGGCCTCCCAGCTCAAGAAAAGGAAAAGAAAACAAACAAACATTTCAAAACAAACAAATGAACAAAAGCCCCAGGATCCCACCAGCATGGAGCCCAGACTAGGAAGCAGCTCCACACTCGAACGGAGCTCCGCAGCCCCTCAGGAAGAAGCAAAGATGTCGCACGGAGCCAGGTACTCAAGCAAAAGGAGGGGGAGGTTGCGAGAGGTAAGTAAAAAATCAGAAGCAGAAAAAAAAGAAACACTAGCAGCCAACGAATGGCACTCAGAGAGCCAGCTAGTGCTGTCTGCTGTTTCTGGACAAGAGACTGTGTCCAAGGGAAGTAGAGGGGGCCAAGTGTGGGTGAAGAAGGGTAGAGAGTGGGAAAGCATGTATCTCAAATTACCGGTTTTCTGCAGCCCCTCAGGAAGAAGCAAAGATGGTGCACGGAGCCAGGTACTGGAGCGAAAAGAAGGGGAGGTGGTGAGAGGCAAGCAAGAAATCAAAAGAAGCAGAAAACAGCAACACCAGCAATCGACAAATGGCACTCATAGAGCTGCTTGTTCGGGTGCATGGAATCCAAGCAGCTGGTGCTTCCTGGTCAAAAGATTGTGGCTGCAGGAAGCAGAGGAGGCCGAGTTGGGGTGAAGAGGGGTGGGAGGTGGGAAATCATATATCGCATATGATCCTTTTTATTTCAGTTGAGTATGTTGTAATGTTCCCCCCATTTTATTTCTTATTTGGCTTATTTGCTTCCTCTCCTGATTTTGTTTTGTTTATTTGGCCAGTGGTTTGTCGATTTTGTTGATCCTTTCCAAGAATCAACTTTTGGTTTTATTGATTCTTTCTACTGTTTTTCTAGTCTCTGTTTCATTTATTTCTGCTGTGATGTTTATTATTTCATTTCTTCTGGTGGCTGTGAGACATGGAAGGATCATTTGTGGCATGAACTGTGTCCAGCAAGGTGGGGCAGGGGTTCAGTGTGGGGTAGGGTTCGGGAGGCTGTAGGTCTATTCTGATGCCACTCGGGGTGGCAGTACTCTGTGCATTGTGCAGATAGGCAGGAGGGAAGGGAAAGGATGTGATGTGTGGAGCTAAGTGGGAGAGGTAAAGAAAGAAAGAATAGAGAGAAACAGATGCAAAAAAAGAGATCAATAGTAAATAAAATGACAGCATGGGTGAGAGTTGGCAGGTGCGGACAGGACAGACCTGGGGAAGCCATGTGGAAGTAGCTCTCTAGCCAGGTGGCACAGCTTGGCCTGTTGAGAAGGGGCTGTTGTGGCACATGGGGTTTGGTGGGCAGGAGAAAGCAGAGGAAAGAAGGGAAAGAGACAGAAGGAACAACAACAAAAATAAATAAATAAATATGGTGCTGAGGGAACTGGTCATTGGGGCAGGGAAGAACCAAGGAGGTGGTGAGCTGCATCTCTCTCACCAGGCAGTACAGCACAGTCCATCAGGAGGGGCAAAGACAGTACAGGTCTACTAGGTGGGAGGAGAGAGAAAGAAAAGGGAGAAAGGGAAAGATAAAGAAAAATAAAAAATATGGGGCTGAGGGAGGTGGCCTGTGGGGTCCATGCAGACCCACGAAGGCCTTGTGCCAGTGGCTATCTAGCTGAGCAGTGTGGCATGGCCCATCAAGAAGAGGCGGGGGCAGTGCATAGGGCTAGGTAGGTAAGAGAAAGGAAAGGAAGGAAGGGAGAGAGAGAGAGAAAAGAAACAAAACAAAACAAAAAACAATCAAAAAACTTTGTGCTGAGGGTGTTGGCTGGTAGGGGCAGAGCAGACCCAGGGAGGCTTTGTGTCGGTGGCTCTGTAGCCAAGTGGTACAGCACGGGTTGCTGAGAAGGAGCAGGGACAGCACAGAGGGCTACATGGGTGGAGAAAGGAAAGGAAGGAAGGGAGAGAGAGAGAAAAAACAAAAAAACCAAATAAACAAACAAACAAAAATGTTACAGGGGGAGAGGGCCACTGGGGACAGGGCTGACCCTGGGTGGCTGTGAGCCCTTGTCTCACTGGCCAAACAACTGTGGCCAGTTGGAAAGTGTCAGAGGCAGTGTACAGGGCAAAAGGGTGGGGGCTGAGAAAGCATTTATCTCAGGTCACCGGGTGCTCTGTTTCCTTTTGGGAGCACCATGAAGTTGCCTTTCTGTACTCCCTGTCCAGAGTCCTTGGTGGCTGTGGTCCAATATGGCTAATCTGTGCCTCATTTGTTGGCAGGGGCCTCGACTCCATAGCTCTCCTTGTTCTCTGTTCTCTGTTTCTTCTTCCATTCGGCGCTTGATCAAGTTCTTTATCTCTTCATTTCATGCTTAGGATTCCAGGATTGACATTTGTACCTGTTTTACTTAGTGGGTCTTTGCTGCAGGGGGATGGCATGGTGCTTCTGTCTATAACGCCATGTTGGCTCTGCCTTCTAAAATCTCATTCTGATGCGGGTCAGAAGTATGCTTTCATCTTCCCTTTACTCAAACACATAATCAAAGGCTTTTGTCCATGATAACAGAGGAAATAACACACCCTCATGGAACAGTGGTTAAACACTTACCGAAAGATCAGCAGTTTGAACACAATGCTCTGCAGGAGAAAGATGTGGCAGTTGGCTTCTGTAAAGATTACAGCCTTGAAAAATCTATAAGACAGCTCTACTCTGTTCCATATGGTCTCTATGAGTTGGAATTGACTCAAAGGCAACAAGTTTGTTTAAGCAACAAGGATTTTGTAATGTATGTCTAAAGGAAAGTGGATTTCACAAGCACAAGATTATTTGGATAGTTAATGCAGCCCTGGTAGCAAAATGGTTAAAGGGTTTATCTGCTAACCAGAAGGTCAGCAATTCAAATCCACCAGCCATTCCTTGGAAACCCTGTGGAGAAGTTCTACTCTGTCTTATAAGGTTGCTATGAGTCAGAATCGACTCGATGGCAATGGGTTTGGATAATGAATGGATTAAGAAATTCTGGTTAAGTGTGACTTGGCTTGACTGATGATGAAAGAAAAAAGTATTGAGAACTGATTGGCCCATCAGACAATTCTGCCTTGGCTAGGGTCAAATTCTGATTCTATATTGTCTGTACTCTTTTATTGTTTTTGGTGCGTGTACATTGTCTACTTCTTAGTCAACCCACTGAGACCACACAGGTAAAAGAGCAGCACACCTATTTTTCTAAGTGATTCTATGGATTTATTTTGATAACAAATAACTTTTTAACTCAAATGATTTTGTAAATTTTTATGTGCATGAAATCATCAGTAACCAATTCTCAGTTTCTGAAAACTTCACCTCAAAGTAAACATCCGGAGGGGAGCGAAATAAGCTTCCCATAGAGAAGGACTGGAGAACAGATACATTCATTTTCCCAAATGCCATATGCTCAGTGTATTTGGTCTGCAATCCGGAGCTGAGTGCTGTAATGGCCCCTGCTGGGTTAAACATCCGTTAAGAACAGACATTTGTTGGTCTGCAACTGAGGAATGCAGAGACTTGGCACTCAGAGATTATAGTCTGAAATAACAGTGAGAGTATCTTAGCAGAAAAAAAAAAAAAAAGAAATATCTTGGCAACTCTTCAGCATTATGCAAAAAGCAATTCCAGCCTTTGGAAATATGTTATCATTAAGAATAGCCCAAGTGGTTTTGTTTTTCTGGGCGCCCCTCTGCCTTTTCTCCCATGGACATTTTTATTGCAAAGGTGCTTCCATTTTGTTATTATAGGGGTGCATGGATAAGTTAGGGAATTTATCGAGGCTATAAATTAAAAAGGATCCCTGGTAGCTCAGTAGTTAAGAGCTATGGCTGTTAAACCAAAAGCTGGCACTTCATCTCCACCAGCTGCTTCTTGAAAACCCCATGGGGCAGTTTTACTCTGTCCTATAGTGTCACTATGAGTTGGAATTGAAGGCAACAGGTTTGAGTTTTTGGTTTTTTGATGTATTATTTTTAGATGTTAGTTTAAAAGAGATAGTTTGTGACACATTTTTTTCCACTGTAATGTGGCAGACTTGACTGTTTGCATAGGAAGACTATTATGACTTCTTAGGAGGAGAGGTGCCAGATGAGGACCCCTTTTCATCATAACATGAAAACTCATGAAATACTAAAGTGCATAGAAGTCTTACTCTTTTTGATTAAGATCCTTATGGCCATATGGAAATATAATTATACTACTGAGAGTTGTTGATCACAATGCCTCTCACTGCAACCTCTTTAAGTTGCAGGCACAAGTGGTTTTCAAAATGTGAACTCTTTCAGGGATCCAAAAAGTCAAAAAAATACTTTCATAATAATATTAAGACATTATTTTTCACTCTTACTCTTTCACAAGTGTACATTAGAGATTTCCAGAAGCTCTGTGATGTGTAATATTGGAAAAGATGTGATGCAAAAGCTTGTGTTTACACTCTTCTTTCTCTCACCTGACCAACTCTCTTCTCATTGAGACCAAGAGTGCTTCTCACTTGAGGCTCACCTTTGATTCTTAAAAGCTAAAGGGATCAGAGTGGAGCCCAAACAAATGTAGCCTTTCTCAGGAGTGGTTCTTAATCTCTGTCTCCAATACAGCAAAGAAGTCAGAGGCTCAGGAAAGAAATTCTTTCTAGAGAAGATGCAAGTCCTGCAGGTGGAGATCCTGTATGTTCTTTATCGGAAATCTTAGTATAGTGTTATAAGTTCCGGAGATCAAGATCCCCTAATGGGAAGAATAATTTGATACACTGTTACTGACTTTCAATGCCTCATAACAAGTTTCTTATGAAACCCAGAAACGTGAAGAATCAGAGGTGTATTGGTGTAATCATGAAAACCGCCTAAACAGAACTCAATGTAGTCCAAGGCAACATAAGAAAAAGAAAAACAAACAAAAAACAGTTATCATTGAGTTGATTCTTACTCACGGTGACCCCTGTCAGAGCAGAAGTGTTCGCTCTGTAGGGTTTTCAGTGGCTGATTTTTCAGAAGTTGATGGCTAGACCTTTCTTCTGAGGTACCTTTAGGTGGACTTGAATCACCAACATTTTTATTATCAGCCAATTGCTTTAACTGTTTGCACAACCTAGGGACTCCATGCAGCACTGAGCAGGGCCATGAAAACAGAAGGGGACATAATTTTTTTTTTTTGGCTGCAATTTTTTTTCTCATCAAAGTTATTTTGTATTTTTATTTTTTAATTTTGTTTTATTGTAGTTTAAGTGAAAGTTTACAATTCAAGTTAGTCTCTCTTACAAAAATTTATACACACATTGTTATGTGACCATAATTTCTCTCCCTATACTGTGACAGCACATTCCTCCTTTCCACCCCTGATATCCCATATCCGTTCAACCAGCTCCTGACCCTCTCTGCCTTCTCATCTCACCTCCTGACAGAAGAGGCCCATTTAGTCTCATGTATCTACTTGAACTAAGAAGCACACTCTTCACGAACATCATTTTATGTCCCATAGTCCAGTCTAATCTTTGACTGAAGAGTTGGCCTCTGGAATGTTTTTAGTTCTGGGCTGATAGAGAATCCAGGGGCCATGCTTTCCGGGGTTCCTCCAGTCTCAGTCAGACCATTAAGTCTGGTCTTCTTACTACAGTTTGAGTTCTAAACCCCGCTTTTCTCCAGCTCCATCCAGGACTCTCTGTTGTTTTCCCTGTCAGGGTGGTCATTGATGGTAGCCAGACACCATCTAGTTCTGGTCTCAGGCTGATGAAGTCTCTGGTTTATGTGGCCCTTTCTGTCTCTTGGGCTAATACTTTCCTTGTGTCTTTGGTGTTCTTCATTCTCCTTAATTCCTGGTGGTTGGTGCCAATTGACGCATCTTAGATGGCCACTTGAAAGCTTTCAAGATCCCAGACGCCACTCACCAAAGTAGGATGCAGAACATTTTCTTAATAAGCTTTGTTATGCCGGTTGACCTGGATGTCCCCTGAAAACATGGTCCCCAGACCCCTACCCCTGCTACTCTGTCCCTCAAAGTGTTTGATTGTATTCAGGAAACTTCTTAGCTTTGGTTTAGTCCAGTTGTGCTGACTTTCCCTGTAGTGTGTGCTGTCCTTCCCTTCACCTAAGATAATTCTTATCTGCTATCTAGTTAGTAAATAACCCTCACCCTCCCTCCCCACCCTTGTAACCATCAAAGAATGTTTTCTTCTGTGTTTAAACCTTTTCTTGAGTTCTTATAACAGTGGTCTTATACAATATCTGTCCTTCTGCGACTGACTAAATTCACTCAGCATAATGACCTCCAGCTTCCTCCATGTTATGTTGCAAGGCTTCATTGTTGTTCTTTATCGTTGTGTAGTATTCCATTGTGTGGATATACCATAATTTGTTTATCCATTTGTCTGTTGATGGGCAACTAGGTTTTTTCCATCTTTTTGCTATTGTGAATAGTGCTACAGTGAACATGGGTGTGCATACATCTATTCGTGTGACGGCTCTTGTTTCTCTAGGATATATTCCAAGAAGCAGGATAGCTGGAGCCTATGGTACTTCAATTTCTAGCTTTTTAAGGAAGTGTCAAATCGATTTCAAAGTGGTTGTATGATTTTACATTCTCACCAACAGTGTATAAGTGTTCCAGTCTCTCCACAACCTCTCCAGCATTTATTATTTTGTGTGTTTTGGATTAATGCTAGTCTTGTTGGGGTGAGATAATACCTCATTGTAGTTTTGATCTGCATTTCTCTAATGGCTAATGATCGTGAACATTTCTTCATGTGTCTGTTAGCCTGAATATCTTCTTTGGCGAAGTGCCTGTTCATATCCTTTGTCCATTTTTTAATGTTATTTGTCTTTTTGATGTTGAAGTTTTCCAGTATCTTGTAGATTTTAGATATTAGACGCTGATCAGATTTGTCGTAGGTAGCTAAAATTCTTTTCCCAGTCTGCAGGTCATCTTTTGTCTCTTTTGATGAAGTCTTTTGATAAGCATAAATGTTTGATTTTTAGGACATCCTATTTATCTAGTCTCTTTTATGGTGCCTGTGCATTCTTACTTATGGTTCACATTGTGTTTACGTCATGTATTGGGGCTCCTAGCGTTGTCTCTATTTTTTCTTCCATTATCTTATCATTTCCTATTTTATATTTAAGTCTTTGATCCTTTTTGAGTTACTTTTTGTGCATGGTGTGAGCTATGGGTCTTGTTTCAGTTTTTTACAGATGGATATCCAGTTATGCCAGCATCATTTGTTAAAGAGACTGTCTTTTCCCCAATTAATGGACTTTGGGCCTTTGTCAAATATCAGCTGCTCATAGGTGGATGAATTTATGTCTGGATTCTGAATTCTGTTCCATTGGTCTATGTTATCTGTTGTTGTACCAGAACTGACCTGTTCTCACTTCCCTGGTGGCATAATAGGTTCTAAAATCAGGTGGTGTGAGACCTCCCACTTTGTTCTTCCTCTTGAGTAATGCTTTGCTTATTCAGGGCCTCTTCCCTTTCCATATGAATTTGGTGATTTGTTTCTCTATCTCATTAAAAAATGCAGTTGGAATTTGGATTTGGATTGCATTGTATCTGTAGATCGCTTTAGGTAGAATTGACATTTTCACAATGTTGAGTCTACCTATCCATGAGCAAGGTATGTTTTTCCACTTCTGCAGGTCTCTTTTGGTTTCTTACAGCAGTGTCTTGTAGTTTTCATTGTATAGGTAGTTTACTTCTCTGGTTAGATTTATTCCTAAGTATTTTATCTTCTTGAGGGCTATTGAAAATGATATTGATTTGTTGATTTCCTCTTTGAGATTCTCTTTGTTGGTGTAAAGGAATCCAACTGATTTTTGTATGTTTATCTTGTATTCTGAAGCTTTGCTGAAATCTTCTATTAGTTCCAGTAGTTTTCTTGTGTATTCTTTGGGGTTTTCTGTGTATAAGATCATATCATCTGCAAATAGAGATACTTTGACTTCTTCCCTACCAATTTGGATGCCCTTTATTTCTTTTTCTAGCCTAATTTTCCTGGCTAGGACCTAGAGCACAATGTTGAATAAGAGTGGGTGATAAAGGGCATCCTTGTCTGGTTCCTGTTCTCAAGGGGAATGGTTTCTAAGTCTCTCCATTTAGGATGATGTTGGCTGTTGACTTTGTATAAATGCCCTTAATTATATTGAGGAATTTCCCTTCGATTCCTGTTTTGCTGAGAGTTTTTATCATGAATGGGTGTTGGACTTTGTCAAATGCCTTTTCTGCATCATTTGATAAGATCATGTTGTTCTTGTCTTTTGTTTTATTTATGTGATGGATTGCATTGATTGTTTTCCTAATGTTAAACCATCCCTGCATACCTCATATAAATCCCACTTGATCGTGGTGAATTATTTTTTTGATACGTTGCTGAATTCTTTTGGCTAGAATTTTGTTGAGGATTTTTGTGTCAATGTTCATGAGGGATATTGGTCTGTAATTTTCTTTTTTTGTGTTGTATTTACCTGGCTTTGGTATCAGGGTTATGCTGGCTTCATAGAATGAGTTTTGGAGTATTGCATCCTCTTCTATGCTCTGTAATACCTTTAGTATTACAGCTGTTAACTCTTCTCTGAAAGTTTGGTAGAATTCTCCAGCAAAGCCATCTGGGCCAGGGCTTTTTATTGTTGGGAGTTTTTAAATTACCTTTTCAATCTCTTCTTTTGTTATGGGTTTATTGAATTGTTCTACCTCTGTTTCTGTTAGTTTGGGTAGGCAGTCAGTTTCTAGAAATTTGTCCATTTCCTCTAGGTTTTCAAATTTGTTAGAGTACAATTTTTCATAGTATTCTGTTATGATTCTTTTGATTTCTGCTAGGTCTGTTTTGATATCACCCATATCATTTCTTATATGGGTTATTTGCTACCTCTCCTGTTTTTCTTTTGTCAGTTTGGCCAATGGTTTATCAATTTAGTTGATCTTTTGAATGAACCATCTTTTGGTCTTGTTAACTCTTTCAATTGTTTTTCTATTGTCTATTTCATTTAATTATTCTCTAATTCTAATTATTTCCTTTCTTCTGGTGCACAAAGGCTTCTTTTGCTGCCCTCTTTCTACTTGTTCCAGTTGTAGGGTTAATGTTTTTATTATGGCCCTTTCTTCTTTTTGGATGTGTGCATTTATTGCTATAAACTGACCTCTGAGCACTGCTTTTGCTGTGTCCCAAAGGTTCTGGTAGGATGTGTGTTCGTTCTCATTTGAGTCTATGAATCTCCTTGTTCCATCCTTAATTGCTTCTATAACCCAGTAGTTTTTGAGCAAGGTGTTGTCCAGTTTCCATGTGTTTGATTTTTTTTCCCTTGCTTTTTCTGTTACTCATTTCTACTTTTGTGGCTTTTTCTCAGAAAAGATGCTGTGTAAATTTTCGATGCTTTGGATTTTTTTAAGGCTTGTTTTATGGCCTAATATGTGGTCTATTCTGGAGAATGTTCCATGTACATTGGAAAAGAAAGTATACTTGGCTGCTGTTGGGTGGAGTGTTCGGTGTGTGTCTATGAGATCAAGTTGGTTGATTGTAGCACTTAGCTCTTCCATGTCTTTGTTGAGTTTCTTTCTGGATGTTCTGTGCTTCACTGAAAGTGGTGCGTTGAAGTCTCCTACTACTATTGTGGAGCTGTCTCTCTCTCTTTTCAGTGCTGTTAGAGTTTGTTTTATGTATTTTGGAGCCCTGTCATTGGGTGTGTAATTATTTATTATAGTTATGTCCTCCTGCTGTATTGAACCTTTAATCATTATATAAGTGTCCTTCCTTATCCTTTGTGGTGGATTTTACTTTAAAGTCTATTTTGTCAGAGATTAATATTGCCACTTCTGCTCTTTTTTGAGTGTTGTTTGCTTGATATATCTTTTTCCATCCTTTGAGTTTTAGTTTGTTTGTGGCTTTAAGTCTAAGGTGTGTTTCTTGTAGTCCGCATATAGACAGATTGTGTTTTTTTAATCCAGTTTGCCACTCTCTGTCTCTTTATGGGTGCATTTAGTCCATTTACATTCAGTATAATTATTGATAGATATGAGTTTAATGCTGTAATTTTTATGTCTTTTTTTGTGTGTTGTTTACAGTTTCTTTGTTCCACTTAATTTTTTGTGCTGAGTCGTTTTTCTTTATGTGTTTTCTTTACATCTTTTTCATTGTTGTTGATTTTGTTTTTGCTGAGTCTATATTTTTCTAGGTTTTTTTTTTTTATTATTTTGATTTGTAGGATTGTTAGTTTGCTTTGTGGTTACCTTAAAATTTACCCCTATTTCTCTAAGTTTATACCAGTCTTTTATTTCTTTATATCACCTTGACTTCCTCTCCATATGAAAAATTTATGTCTATGTTTTTTAAGTCCCTCTTTTTTGTTGTAATTTTGTCATCTTTTACATACCGACATCTGTTTCCCTATTTTCAATGTTTTAGCTTTGATTTACTTTTGTGACTTCCCTATCTGGATTGATTTCTGGTTGTTCTGTCCTGTGTTCTATTCATGGGTTGTTATCTGATGGTGCTGATTTTCTAACCAGAGGACTCCCTTTAGTATTTCTTTTTATTTTGGTTTTGTATTTGCAAATTCCCTAAACTTCAGTTTATCTGGAAATGCCCTAACTTCACCATCATATCTGAGAGAGAGTTTTGCTGGATATATAATTTTTGGCTGGCAGGGTTTTTTTTTCCCCTCAAGTATTTATATATGTCATCCCATTGTCTTCTTGCCTGCATGGTTTCTGCTGAGTAGTCTGAGCTTATTCTTATTGACTTTCCTTTGTAGATGACTTTTCGTTTATCCCTAGCTGCACCTAAAATTCCCTCTTTATCTTTGGTTTTGGAAAGTTTGATTATAATATGCCTTGGTGAGTTTCTTTTGGGATCTACCTCATGTGAGGTTCGATGAGTATCTTGGATAGATATCTCCTCATCTTTCACTGTATCAGGGAAGTTTTTGCCAACAAATGTTCAACAATTCCCTCTGTATTTTCTATCATCTCCCCCTGTTCTGGTACTCCAATCACACGTAGGTTATTTCTCTTGATAGAGTCTCACATAATTCTTAGGGTTTCTTCATTTTTTAAAATCCTTTTAACTGATTTTTCCTCAAATAAGTTGGTGTGAAGTGCTTTATCTTCAAGCTCACCAATTCTGACTTCCATTGCCTCAGTTTTGCTCTTAATACTTTCTATTTAGTTTTCTAATTCTGAAATTTTATTGCTAATCTTCTGGATTTCTGATTGCTGTCTCTCTATGGATTCTTGCAACCTGTTAAATTTGTCATTATTCTCTTCTCTGATCTTTTTAATTTCCTCTATTGTGTGTTCTGCATTTTGCTTAATTTCCTGAAGAGTTCTGTATATTAATCTTTTGTATTCTGCCTCTGGTAATTCCAAGAAATTTTCATCCTCTGGAAAATTTCTAGATTCTTTACTTTGGGTCCTTGTTAAAGCCATCATGGATTGCCTCTTTATATGATTTGATAGCGACTGTTGTCTCTGAGCCATCAATAAGTTATTATATTTATTTATTTTATGTTTGCTTAGTGTGTCCTAGCTTCTTGTTTTATTTGGATACGCCCAAATAGGCTGCTCATATGATCTAGTTTGATTATTGGCACGTTTGCAGCTCTAATGTCCTGTCACCAGGTGGTTAGATCTGTTACTAGGTATGTGATCTCAGGAGTCTGCCCACTCCCCCTGTATGGATTCAGCTCAGGTGCCCAGGTAGATAGCCACCAAGTGTGTGGGGTACGCTCTCACCTACAGTCCTAGATAGGCATGGGTGATTGGTGTAGGCACAGGCATCTGGTTGCAGCAGGGGGATACACTTTGAGCAAGGCAAGGTGTTGATGAATGCCCCTGAGTGTCTAGGAGGAAGGCGTGTCCCTGTTTCCTAGAGCACATAGGTGGGTGGGTTTTGCTGCCGGACTAGGAGCACCTAATGCTGTTGGCTGTAAGGACTGTGAGGCCTGTCTTTTTCATGGACCCCTATCTCAGGTGACTAGGTGGCATGGGAGGAGCCACCAGTCCTCAGGCCCCTGATGTGGGAAGGTAAAGACTCTGCTTAATGGGTAGAGCAGTGTCAAATGTCAAGAACCTGCCACTTCACAGCTGAAATCATTGAAGTTAGACTTCTGGTATGTAACCTGTTGTACTGTTGTAATGAGGGCCTATGCTGTTGAGATGGGCCCACACAAATCTACTCAGGGAGAATGGCACTCAAAGTCTGTGGATCCCTTATGCCTGTACCTAGGCAAAGGAGCTGTGCCTACCCTGGGTTCCTGGCTTAGGGGAGCCGGCAGTTTATTTTTCCCCGTTTGTTAATTTGTTCACTCTCCAAGGCAGGGAGAATGGCTCTGTGCATGTGATGGATCATACTTCTGGCCCAGGGCATTCAGCAATTGCTGAAGCTGGTCCAGAACCCAGTGCAGGGCTGGGAGTGGGAAGGTAAATGGGAGAGAGATTTTTCCCTAAGGGAGGTGTTTTTGATCTGCGCAGTAGGCCATGTGCAATTACTTATCTTTCGTTGATCTAGGGCTGCTTCTCACTGCTTCTGTGTGGCCGTGTAGACTCTCTGGCACTGGGTCTCTCCCAGTGTGGAAAATGCATCTCATGGGCACCTCTGCTTGTCTGCCTCACCGTTCACCCCGGAGCTGATCCAGCCTGAAGGGCTCAGGTTCTCACCAGGTCAGGTCTGGTAACTCCTTGCTGTTTCCAAACCATCCCTCCCTCCCCCTGCCACTCAGTCCAGTTGCTCAACTCTGTCTTTGATGTTCAGGGCTCCCAGATTGCCATATACAATCAATTCAGTTGTTTTTTTGGGTCTTTGTTGCAAGAGGGTCTACTGGAAGCATCTGACTACTCTGCCATCTCAGCACCGCCTCCTAAATGCTATCATGTTTTTACTACGATAAGTATTGGTTCAGAGGGCATAGAGAAATAGAGATAAAAAAGAGACTGCCTATTACCCATGGAAGAGTGAGTGTTGCATTGAAATTTGAAAGTTTGTTCAAAATTAGGGAGACATAGTAGAACACTTAACAGTGAGGGAGAATTAAAATTTAAATTGATACATATATAATATGAAATAGTTTATGAAGTAATATAAAACAGTAAATGAAATGGTATACATTTGACTTGGTAGAAGTCATAGAAATGTGCTAAAGATTCATGAAAACTAAAGTTATATAAGAAGAAACAGGCCGTTTAAAGAGGGCCTTGAAAGTAAGACAGGGATTTTGAGATGTGGAAAACAAAACTACTGAAGGCTTTTGATATGAGAAGTGATGTTATAAGAGCAGGGCTTTAGGAAGCCAGAGGCCAGGGCAGAACAGAAGCTGAAGCAGAGGCCACTATAGCACTCTCCCTCTGACATGGGTGTGCTGGTGGTAGAACTAAGAGGAAAGAAGTATTGGGAAAAAAGTCAGCAGAGTGATGTGGAGATGAGTAAGAAGGACATGCAGGAGAAGGCTGAATTATAGGCAGCCCTTGGAGGAGGAAGATGGGGAAGTTAAGCTACTCTTTGAGAAGAAAAGTCTGAGTTTAATAAACACAAACTTGCAAGTTCAGACTTCCCTCTGTCATTTTTATGTCTTATAATTGGGAATCTCATAAGAGGATAAAACTAGAGCTAAAAATTGGACAATTATCAGATGATGGGCCCCACTCTGAGCTGGGGTGGCATCAGGACAAAGTTCACCAGGAGAGATGGGTAGGCAGAGATGAGAGCGATAAATGATGCTAGAAGATGCTTCCTTTAGATGAGCAGACAGGACTGAGGGTTAGTAAATCCAGGTGGATTAAAAAGTCTAATCTTAAATATCCAAGGCAGAGAAGTTGACATCACATGAAACAGGCAGGCTCAAAAGAGAAGTACTATCAGAGTGAGCAAGGCGGGTGCTCCCAAGCCAAAGACATCAGAAAGGAGTTCTGTTTTTTAGGACAGTTTGTTCCCTGCTCTCCTTTATTCCCCTTCCTATAGAAAATGTCAAAGGCTTAGGTCAGGTAGTGGAGCAAAAAAAAACAAACGAACCCATTGCCGTCAAGTCAAAATTCCAACTCATAGCAACCCTATAGGACAGGGTAGAACTGCTCCGTAGGGTTTCCAAGGAGCGCCTGGTAGATTCGAACTGCCAACTTTTTTGGTTAGCAGCTGTATGTAGCATTAACCACTACACCACCAGGGTTGCCAGTAGAGCCAAGAGGGGAGAAATAAAGCTCAACTCGATTAATTTGCTTTTGGTTAAATCAGACTGAGAAGGAGGGGGAAGACCTCATACAAAAGATGTTTGAAGATATGATAATGAAGGAGTTTTTCAAATGGAGGAAAGAACATAAAGAAAATAACATATGGCTAACAACTCTGCCTGGAATAAAATCCGCAGCTGAATATGTTAGAAAATAAACAGAACAAGGGAGGGTTGAAAATGTAAGAAAACTACTATGAGTATAATATTACAGAATAAAAATGAGAATGGTAGTTAATATAAATCTATTTTGTGCCAGGTACCCTTCTAGAATTTTTTAATAAGTAAATTCTCCCAACAAAGCTATGAGGAGGCATTATTATTCTCATTTTACTGGTGAGGAAAACTTAGGCAAAGGAAGAGTAAGTGATAAGGCAGAAATTACACAGCCAAGAAGTGCCAGAGACAGGATATGAACACAGACAACTTGACTCCACAACCTCTTAGCCTCTCCACTAAGCAGAAATTTCAAGATGGGCTAGATACAGTGGTACATAAAGCTCAGACAATAAGTAGAGTATGTTCAAATGCAAAGCAGATTTATTAAATATGTAGGTATGTCAATAAGCCAGTCTTGAAGACAATCAAGGGAAGAATTTTAGTGATCCAAGGATAGAAGGTAATTTGTAAAGGAACAAGGTCAAGAGCTGCTAGGGAAAAAAAATGCAACCAAGATATTATAGAAGTACTTTTTTAATCTGTACAGGAAGACACTCTTTAATATTGGACACACCTCAGTTCAGCCGGCACAAGTATCGATAAGGAGTCTTCTCTGTAAACTTAGATTAAAGCCCAGGCCAAACACAAAACTGACTGCTGACCCTTCCCCGCAGGCAGCTGAATGATTGAACTGTAGATAGAAATCAGCTTCTCAATCCTAAACCCTAAGGAAATGATATGAAGTTACACAGGTGGGACAGACACTAGGGGCTTCTAATTTAATATCCATTATTCCTTATTCCTTACCAAAAAACAAAAAAAACAAGCCCATTGCCATTGAGTCGATTCTGACTCATAGCAACCCTTGTGGACAGAGTAAAACTGCCTCATGGGATTTCCAAGACTGTAATCTTTATGGAAACAGACTGCCACATTTTTCTCCCTGGGAGCGGCTGGTTGGTTCCAACAGCCATCCTTTCAGTTAGTAGCCGAGTGCTTTTAAGCACTGTGCCACCAGACCTCCTCCTTACCAAAAGAACCCCCATTGTGTTTGGAATTGCAAGGCAGCCCAGGGAAAAAAAAACAAGAGCATTATTACAATGAAATATGGGACAGTGCTTATCTCTTGGGAAGAGGCAGGTTCATTTCATCATCGTTTTATGTATTTCATATTTATATTTTACTATTACACTTAAAAGTTTGCTTATATATTTCATGTATTTTTTTATATATCATATATTACACAGTTTTTTGAAAGTACTTGTTCAAAAAATGTATGCACAGAAAAATAGAAAAAGGGAGAAACCCATGAAAATTCTGAAAGGTAAGGTTTTAGCCCCTGGCTTTCAAGTTTCAATTCCTATGAAATCTCATTACATTTCATCTCCGTTATTGACATATGTGAGATTGTCTATTAT
The DNA here is from genome assembly GCA_030035585.1 of Dugong dugon. Taxonomy (NCBI): domain Eukaryota; kingdom Metazoa; phylum Chordata; class Mammalia; order Sirenia; family Dugongidae; genus Dugong; species Dugong dugon. The sequence continues at coordinate 45,379,083 of CM057480.1, read as the reverse complement.
ACCTTTCCAAAAACAAAGCAAATTGATGGGAAAAAACAACAACTCCTGTTTGTTAATCCAGTTTATTCTTTTTTATTTCTTACTCAAATGATTGTGATGATTGGATATGTCACTGGATTAATTTGCATCAATGTTGGTCTATAATTTTCTTTTCTTGAGATACCCTTGTCAGATTTTGCTATTGAGATTATCTGGTCTTCTTGACAATTAGGCCATATTTCCTCTGTTTCTATTCACTGGAAGAGTTTGGGATAGTATGTTATTTCTTCCTTAGAAGTTTGGGAGAATTCATCCATGTAGTCATGTGGAATTGGTAAGAAATTTATGGGAAGATTTTAGTTATAGATTAAAATTACTTAATAGATACTTGTCATGGTTTGAATTATGCCCCAGAAAAAATGTGTGTATCAGTTTGGCTGGGCCATGATTCCCAGAATTGTGTGATTGGCCTCCATTTTGTGATTGTAATTTTACATTAAAGAGGATTAGGGTGGGATTGTAACACCACCTTTACCCAGGTCACATCCCTGATCCAATGTAAAGGGATTTTCCTTGGGGTGTGGCCTACACCACCTTTTATCTTTCAGGAGATAAAAAGAAAGGGAAGCAAGCAGAGAGAGGGAGGGACCTCATACCATCAAGAAAGCAGTGCCAGGAGCAGAGCTTGTCCTTTGGACCCAGTGTCCCTGCGCAAAGAGCTCCTAGTCTGGGGGAACATTGATGAGAAGGCCAACAGAGAGAGAAAGACTTCCCCTGGAGCTGACGCCCTGAATTTGGACTTTTAGCCTACTTTACTATGAAGAAATAAATTTCTCTTTGTTAAAGCCATCCACTTGTGGTATTTCTGTTGTAGCAGCACTAGATGAGTAAGACAATACTGAACTATTAGGAGTATCTACTTCTCTTGTTGCAATTTGTCCATTCTATCTAATTTGCTAATTTTTGTCACAAAGTTATTCATACCAGTGTCTCTTTAACTTTTCAATATTTGGAAAATCTATAATGATAATCTGGAAACCCTGGTGGTGCAGTGGTTAAGAGCTACAGCTGCTAACCAAAAGGTTGCCAGTTGAAATCCACCAGGCACTCCTTGGAAACTCTACAGGGCAGTTCTACTCGGTCCTATAGGGTTGCTATGAGTCGGAATCGACTCAACAGCAACCGGCTTGTTTGTTTGTTTTTTTATAGTGATAGTCTATGCCAAGAAATTTGGAATTCAGCCATCTGGCCAACCTACTGGAAGAGATCCATATACGTTTCCATTCCAAAGAAAGGTGATACGACACGTGGAAATTATCGAACAACATCATTAGTATCACACACAAGTAAAATATTGCTAAAGATAATTCAAAAGTAGTTGCAGCAGTACCTCATAGCGAACTGCCAGAAATTCAAGTCAAATTCAGAATAGGACATGGATTAAGGGATATTACTGCTGATGTCAGATGGATCTTGGCTGAAAGCAGAGCATACCAGAGAGATGTTTACCTGTGTTTTATTGACTATGCAAAGGAATTTGACTGTGTGGATCATAATAAATTATGGATAACATTACAAAGAATCGGAATTCCAGCCAGAACGCTTAATTGTGCTCATGAGGAACCTGTGCATAGACTGAGAGGCAGTCATTCAAACAGAAAAAGGGAATACTTTTGGTTTAAAATCAGGAAAGGTGTGAGTCAGGGCTGTCTTTTCACCATCCTTATTCAATCTGTATGCTGAGCAAATAATCCAAGAAGCTGGACTATATGAAGAAAACTGCTACAAAAGGATTGGATGAAAACTCATTAACAACCTGCAATACGAAGATGACACAACTCAGCTTGCTGAAATCGAAGAGGATTGAAGCACTTACTGATGAAGATCAAAGACCGCAGCCTTTAGTATGGATTACACCTCAACATAAAGAAAACAAAAATCCTCACAACAAGGCCAATAAGCAACATCATGATAAACAGAAAAGATCGAAGTTGTCAAGGATTTCATTTTACTTGGATCCACAATCAATGCCCATGGAAGCAGTAGTCAAGAAATCAAAAGGCAAATCTGCTGCCAAAGATATCTTTAAAATGTTAAAAAGCAATGATGTCACTTTGAGTACTAAGGTGCACCGAACCCAAGCCATGGTATTTTCAATCACCTCATATGAATGCAAAAGCTGAACAGTGAGTAAGGAAGATAGAAGAATTGATGCCTTTGAATTATGGTGTTGTCGATGGACTGTCAGAAGAAGGAACAAATCTGTCTTGGAAGAAATACAACCAGTACGCTCCTTTTAGCGAGGATGGCAACACTTCGTCTCACATATTTGGACATGTTACCAGACGGGACCAGTTCCTGGAGAAGGACCTCATGCTTATTAAAGTAGAGGGTCATCAGAAAAAGAGGGAGACCTTCAATGAGATGGATAGACACAGTGGCTGCCACAATGGTTTCAAGTATAGCAATAATTATAAGGATGGCACAGGACATAGGGTCCATGAGTTTGAACTGGCTTGACTGACGGCACCTAACAACAGCAACATAGTGATAGTCATGGTTTTTAATCTATAATACTGGTAATTTTATTTTTGAGTTATTTTTCTTGAGTATTGATTACTTTTGCTAGAGTTTTACCAGTTTTCTTAATCTTCTGAAAAATCATCTCTGGGCTTTTGTTGATTTGTCTCTATTTTTTGTTTTCCATTTAAAGGATTTTTGGTCTTTTGTTGTTTAATTATTGCCTCTTTTTTTTTTTTTTTAGTATAATTTGTTCTTTTTCTAGATTTTGTGATGGAAATCTAAATAATTGGCAGTCTTAATCTACTATTTGCATTTAAAGATAAAAATTTTCTTCCAGACACTATTTTACCTCAATGTCACAAGTTTTGATATATCACACCTTTATGACAGTTACTACAAACTATTTTAAAATTTCCTTTGTGATGTCTTCTTTAATAACAAATGAGCTGCTTAGAAATATATGATTAAGTTTTTAGGCCCTTGAGCATTTTGAATTACCATTTTGTGGCCCATTATATAATCCTTTTGGTAAATACTTCACAGGAATTTGAAAAGAATATGAGTTTTGCCACTGCAGGCTATACTTTTTAATACATGTCAATTAAATCAAGTTAGTTAATTGAGTTGTTCAAATCATATATTCTTTCTGAATTGTCTTTCTGCTTGTCATTTCAACTATTGATGAAGTCAGCTGTATCTGCACTTAGTTTCTTCAAATTTTACTTTATATGTTTTGAGGCTATGCAGCTGAGTGCATACATGTTTGGGATATTGTTCTTTTCCTGGTGACTTGACACTCTCATCATTATTAAATACATCTGCATTTTTTTACCTGAATGTCTGTTTTGATTGATATTACTATAAAGATTTTCTTTAGGTTAGTATTTGCATGAGACAACCTTTTCCTTCTCTTTAAACCTTTCAGCATCCTTGTATTTAATATATGTATCTTTTAAGCAGTAAATAATTTTTAACAGTATCTAATTGTATTATCTTTGACTTTTACTTGCATTTATGGTTAATGTAATTATAGTATAGTTGCATTTACATTTACCATTTTGCTATTTGATGCACTTGATTTCTTTTCCTTTTTTCTTTCTATTCTTGCTATTTCTGTTCTTTGATTAATCAAAAATATTTTTACAACCTTTCCTTTATAACCTTCTGAGAAATATATTTTTCATTACTCTTTTAGTGATTTTCCAAGAATTTTCAGCATACATCATTGATCTATTAGAATCTACCTTAAATTAGGATTTTTGCCATTTCTCATATAATAAAAGGACCACAGAAAAATTTTACTTTATTTAACCCCTTCGTGCTTCTTGTACTGTTTCTATTAGGTATTTTTATATTTTAAATGACTTGATTAGAGTTGTAAATAATGAATAAACATTTAGAGTTATCCATACATTTGCTTTTTCTAGCATTCTTTATTTCTCCCTTCGTCTCCCTTCCGGTTCTTGAATCTTTCTTCCTGAAGACTTCCCTTTACTATTTAATTGAGACTAGATTTGATGTGACAAATTCTTTCAGCCATTATTTGCATAAAAAATTTTAATTTCACCTGTATTTTGAAAAAAGAAATTTCACTCTGGGTAGAATTCTTATTTGGCAGCTATTATATTTGAGTAAATTATGGAAGTAATCCTTTTGTCTTATTGTTTTTCTTCTGGAGATTATGTATTGATTTACTCTGGCTGCTTTAAGATGTTCTTTATTTTACTTATTTATGTCTTTGTTATTCATCAGTTTTTCTATGATGTGCCTACACAGAGTTTTCTTTGTGTTTTTCCTGGGTCACCTGGATAATCCTGAGCCCATTTCTATTGGTGGTTATTTGTCTTGAGTTTTGGTCATTTGGTCTTAATCTGAAATCCTCAATTTTTAATTTTTTTTTTTGCAATGCCAAATTTTTTTATGAAAACTTACAGTGATCCTGTGTGATATTGCCTTCCTGTAGAAAGTTCATTTTTCTTTACTAGGTAGATCATTGGCAGATCAGTTTGATTCATCCAAAGATGATCTGTTTTAGGTTTTCCTTTACTCATAGCTCTTTAGGGGTGTCCATTAAAATTCTGGTATGACTACAAGGGCCCCTCCACTTTGTTTGGCTCTAAACATCAATATTCATCTCACCAGAACCATGAGCCTGCCACAATCTCTCCTTATCTTTGTAGTCTCTTAGCAGATGTTTTCCACTTGGTTTCTCAGTCTCTTGAACCATGTATTTTCAGTTTAGGAATTGAATAATGCTTCTGGGAAAACTCCATCCCAAATGCTGGACTTTTTTTCTATGGACCCTTTTGCTTTGTGATAAAAACCTAAAAAACCAAACCCACTGCTATCAAGTTGATTCAGACTCACAGTGGCCCTATAGGACAGGGAGAACTGACCCATAGGGTTTCCAAGAAGCAGCTGGTGAATCCTTTGGCTAGCAGCCAAACTCTTAACCTCTGCAACTACAGGGCTTCTGTCTACTTTGCTAACTTTGACCTTAATTGTTTTCTCCCCAGGCCTATGAGACTGCTGCAAGCTCGTTTCACAGGTTTACATTTTGCCTCCATAACCCAAGAAAGTAATTGGTAAATGTTGGAATCAACTGGACCACAACTTTTATTTCCCCCTGAGGGGGTTAAAAAAAAAAAAAGTCTGGCTCTTACAATGTCTTTCTTTTCTCTAGAGTATGGTAGTCCTTCAAGTACTGTCACCATTAATTACTCTCTGGTTCCTCCAGTTTGTTTTATTTAGTTCAGTTTTTATGGTTGTTATTGCTGGGAGGATTAGTCTAATTCCAGCCACTCTGTCATGATCAACCACAGAACTAATGCAGGGTTTTTTATTTTGTTTATTTATTTTTTTATGTATGCATTTTATTAGTTGGCTCATGGAGATGTCATACTTGTCAGAGTAGAACTGTGGTCTATAGGACTTTCAATGGCTGATTTTTCAGAAGTAGATCACCAAGACTTTCTTTCAAGGTGATCTGGGAGGATTTAAACATCCAACTATTCAGTTAGCAGCTGAATGTGTTAACCATTTGCACCACCCAAAAACTACATACATTTTATTAGATCAATAAAATTCCTTTTAATCCCTAGTTTGGAAGTGTTTTTAGATTTTAATAGGAGTCAAATTTTATGGCCCTTTGGTGAATCTATTGAGATGCTCAAAGCATGTTTTTAATATTCTGTTGGGTCATACAAAATACTAGGTTTATAGCTTCACTAGTGTTAAACCATCCTTTTATTTTTAGGATACAACTTAGTTGTCATGAATTATCTTTTTCTACACATAGCTGATTTCAGGTTATTAATATAATTTTTTTTTATTTTGTACCAATATGCATGAGTGAGATCTGTGGTAATTTTCCTTTTTCATAGTTTTCTCATGTTGTTTGGTTATCAAGGTGGTGTTTGACTTATGAGTGAGATAGTGAATGTTTCCTATTTTCAAATTATCTTGAAGTGATTGTAGAGTCAGAGAAGTTGAGGTGATGGGAGAAGCAGAGGCTATGAACCAAGGAATGGAGGCAGCCTCTAGAAACTGAAAAAGGTAAGAAATTGATTCTTCCCTAGCTCTTACAGAACAACTGTAGCCCTGCCAACACATTTTAGAGCTTTGACCTTCAGAACTATAAGGTAATAAATCTGCATTGCTTCAAGGGACTAAGTTATTGGTAATTTGTTTCAGCAGCTATAGGATACTAGTATAATAGGTATGGGGTAACAGGAGTCAGAGACCTAGACAGATAGAGGCAACACAGTAAGGTTGGAAATCACAATGGATGAGACTAGGTAATGAAGAGATAAGAATTTAGGCATAAGTTTGGGGCAGGAGATTCAAGAAAATATAAGTTAAAATGACCTGCCCTTATATTTGTGGCAAGAATGCCTGTATCTTTCCTTTTCATGATTAGGACAAGATGTAGTCAATAGATAGACGAGAATGGAGGTAAGGTTATGGGTACAAAAGATAGGCAAAATAACACCATGACACAATAATGCACAGGGATACTTTGACAAAGAATATCAGTGCCCTTCACAACGCTGTCCTTAAAAAATTAGGAGTGTGCAAGTCCAAATATTGTAGATTTTTTGTTTCATCTGCTATGGAATTTATGAGAAATTTATGAGAAAGATTGCTTTACTTTCCCAGAATGACTCATTACCTCTACTCTCTCACTTTTCTTTCCCTAGTTCAAACAGCTATTTTTTTCAGGTAAGTTTCCACTAAAACACTCTTCATTATTCATTTTATATCTTAATAATTTATCAAGATCACTGTCTTACATAGCTTCACGCAGGTTGCTAGCATGTATAACTTTCAATAAGGGCTTACTAAGCACACACTAATAACCTTCATATAAATAATTAAACATACCCAGGGCGATGGCACTCTGTAACTCTAACTGTACAGAGTAAAGCAAATATTTTATTTTACACAAATGCTACTTTTTCTATAATCTTAGAATCTCCTAAGAATAGCTTCTAACTCACCCCAGACAGTGTTTCTGAAATTCTCCACTTATAGCTAAGGTAATTGTAATCCCCTACGGGAAAAGAAGACGGAGTCCTGGTGTCGCAGTGGCTAAGAGTTCGGCTGCTAACCAAAATTTGGGAGTTAAAATCCACAAGTCGCTCCTTGGAAACGTATAGGACAGTTCTACTCTGTCCTATAGGGTCACTATGAGTTGGAATCGACTTGATGGCAATGGGGTTTTGTTTGTTTTTTGTTTTCTTTTAAGATAGAAAAGGAGGTAGAAGGAAGAATTGGCAGAAAGTGAGATCCACTCAGTAAGATTTATAATAAAAGTCTATCTGGCTTCCACCCCTGAAACTCTTTGACCTTGGGAGCTCAGCCTTTCATCTGACCCCCACTACGGGTTTACCCACGATTGGGAAATTCACTCAACGTGTGCAGCAACTCACACTTCTGTCACCTGTGACAGATATTCCAAATCAATCAGAGGTGTAATTTCTTTCTACATCTATCAGAGTTCAATTTTCCACTAAATTTGGGTGCAGCCTCACAATTTGCATCACAGCAAACTAGACAGCCATTGCCATTTGCTTATAACTCACATCCTAGATGTAGTCCATTTTTCTTAGTGGGTTTTTCTTTACCCTCAACTCTAAGACTAATTCCTGACTTTAGGGAAAGGGGAAATACGTGTCAGCTGTTCTCAAGCTTAACTCATTCTTGTGTCTTGTCTGGGGTGACCCTGTTGCTCTGTCCATTTTCCAACTAGTTTTTGAATCCCAGTCTTTGAGGGTTGCATCTGAATCCCACTGCTGGATATTACTGGTGCTAAAGCCATCTTCTATTTTGAATCTGGTATTAATAGCTGCCCTAAGGGCCACTATTGGAAACACTAGTGGCGTAGTGGTTAAGAGCTACAGCTGCTAACCAAAAAGTCAGTGGTTTGAAACCACTAAGCTCTCCCTGGAAACTCTATGGGGCAGTTCTACTCTGTCCTATAGGGTTGCTATGAGCCAGAATTGGCTCGACAGCAATGGGTTTGATTTTTCGGTAAGAGCCACTATTAACTACCCTGTTCTTGAAACCAGCTAACTGTATTCTCCATTAGACCATCTTTATTGACTTAAGATGCTCTATTTACCTTTCATCTCTAGCCTCAGATTTTTTTGTGAGATTGAGCATATAGTAGCAATGTTCTTCTATTTACCATTCTCTCTTTCACTGAGTCCCAGCAGAATCTGACTAGTTCTTAGACCTACTTCCAACTTTCCAATTCCTCTCAAACTCTTTACTCAGGCTTACCTTTCACAGAGTGGCCTATGTTACTAGTACCTGACAAAGATGAGCTTTTCATTAGCACATATCCTTGATGCTAACCTAACAGATAATGGTGGAAAGTCCTCTGTGATCCAGAGATGCTTCAGGTATATCAAAGGGAAGAGGACAAGAATGAAATGGAGGTGAACAACCAGCAGTACTCTTTAGTGCTGTTGAAAATCACACATCCAAGAGCTGATGGCCCTGTTACCTCTTTGACAGTTTATCTCAGAGTTTTCTCCAATATTCTGTAGTTGCGCTGATGATTAATTAGAGGAAGCTCTCAAGGTCTTACTGAAAAGCAAGTGATCACTATTATGTAGTATTTTGCTATCTTAGTAACTTAAAACAATGTATTAGTATAATCACAATTACTTGTGGTATGTGCATTGATGGTCATTAACTATTTTTACATGTAGTAAATTTACCAGGTCAAATGGAATTTTACACATTTAAAGGCCACTGACATCTATTTATTTACAGGAGAAAAGGTAGCCAAACTCTAGTTTACTCAGCATTAGTTTGATGTTGATAGTGGCCATGCTAGAATTCGCCAGGCAAGGTGATCCCTGTCATTTGCTTAGAAGTTCCAGGCTGCTGCCTCACCACACCATTTATGGCAGTTTTCAGGAGGAAAGAGCAATGAATCTTAAAGTTCAAAGCTCATTTTTAGAACCGTCTGCCTTAAGTGATTTTTGAACAAGGTTTGTATATTTAAATAAATCCTGCATGCACATTGTTATGTAAAATTATACAGGGAGTCCTTACTTTGCATAGTTTCATATGCATCAATTTCAGTTACCGTGTTTTAGTGAAATGACAACAATCCCCCAATAATAGGGTCCAAATTTCAATTAACACGGTATATTAACTGTTAATTTTGCATAAAGTACAAACTTCACTGCTAGCTCTTCATTCCACAAATCACTACATAAATAACAGATGCATGTCATGATCAGTGGCCAATCACATCAATTCTTTCAAAGTCTGTCAGTGTTTGGTCACCGCACCTCTGTTACTCAGTTCACGCACAGGCAGAAAAGCATTCAGTTGTGCTGCCTTCTTGTCTCCTAGTAATAAACCTATGTGACATTTTACAAAAAATAGTTAACCAAAAGAAGGAATTGGCAAACAAAGATGAAAATGCAGCAAATACATTAAAAGTGGTAATGTTGAAAGTAAAATTCAAATAGAATGTCAATGCAGGGAACACAACAGTGAGTCCCTGATGGAGGAGTAGAACGATGGGATGCAGAACTCAAATTCTAGTAAGAAGACCAGACTTAATGGTCTGACTGAGACTGGAAGCGCCCTGGAAAGCATGGCCCTTGGTCTCTCCATCACCCCAGAACTAAAACAATTTCCGAGGCCAACTCTTCAGACAGGGATTGGACTGGACTGTGGGACATAAAGTGATACTTGTGAAGAATGTGCCTCTTAGACAAGTAGATACAAGAGACCAAAGGGGCAGCTTCTGTCCAGAGGTGAGATGGGAAGGCAGAGAGAGTTGGGAACTGGTTGAATATTCATGGGGAATCAGGGGCGGAGGGGAGGAGTGTGCTGTTGCAGAATGGGGTGAGCGGTTGGGGTCTCATAGCAATGTATGTAAAAAAAAAATTCTGTATGGGAGACTAACTTGAAATGTAAACTTAATTTAATTATAAAAATTAAAAAAAAAAAGGAAGAAATAGAATGTCAATGGAGTTAGAGAGGGAAAAAAACAGCAAACTGTGGAAATGGTGACATTACCACTGTTCTACAGCTGCCCAGAGGAACTTAGTGCAGGCAGATGCTGAAGTAAATGAGGAACATGGCTGTGATGAAATGGATGAAGTACGCCAAAGGAAGTGACACTGGTGAAAAATTTCACTGTAAATAAAATCAATGAGCCCTGGTGGCACAACGGTTAAGTTCTTGACTGCTAACTGAAAGGGTGGCAGTTAGAAGCTGCTCAGTGGCTCCATGGAAGAAAGACTTGGCAGTTTGTTCCTGTAAAGGTTACAGCCTACAAAATCCTAAGGGCAGTTCTATTCTGTCTATAGGGTTGCTATGAGTCAAAATCAACTCAACGGCACCCAACAACAATAAAGGAACTAAAAGAGCTATCTCACAACATTGAATGCACAAAGGATAAAATGTTGGAAGCTGATCTAAACTTCTAGAAAGGATTATGACAATTTACCAAGGCATAAGAAAGATAGTCACTCCATGTTTTAATTTATGTGATGAAAAGAAGGAAAACTATGCTTCATAGTCCATTTCTTCCTAAAAAAATCCAGCACTTTAATTCCCAATATTTCTAATGTTTAAAATTATAATGCATTAAATACTATTTTTACTATTTTTTTTCTTTTTTATATACATTTATAACAATTCGTAAGAGAGTTTTAATTTTTTTGAGGAAAAAATTGTAAAAGTCACAGGGCAGTTGTAATTTTTCTCATTATTAAGTTCACTTTGCAGTTTCAGCTTGCATGGTCATTTTTACAGTCTTGCGCTACCATGCGCAAAAGTGGGGGATGCCTGTATTTATACTAAAGTATACAGACTCACCTGGAGATTAGACCATTTAAGTAGGTTTAATTAAAGGATATGCAAATATTGAGTTGATGGAAAAAAAAAAAACACTGATAAGTACATAAATCTTGAAATCTTACATTCTGGAAAGCAGAAATAGGGCTGAACTGACAGAAAAAATGAAAAAAAAAAAAAAAACTTGATGTCAACTTGATTCAACTTATGGCAACCTCATGTGTGCAGAGTAAATCTGCTCCATAGGGTTTTCAAGGCTGTGAACTTTGGGAAGCAGACTTCTAGACCTTTTTTTCCAAGATGCCTCTTGGTGGAACTGAACCTCCAACATTTCAGTTAATGGTTAAGTCGAATACTTAGCCATTTGCACCACCCAGGGACTTCAGAAACCATGAAATCTACCAGAAATTATAAGAAAGGAATTGTGAATAAGTCTCTGCCCCCTGTTCTGGAGATTTGTGGTCTGTCAATTTGGTTGGACAGGGGAGCGTCTGAAAAGCCAGTAATGAAATTATAATTGTATGTGGGGTGAAGGTACAAATACCTCTGTAATTACCCTTGGGCCCTCATTCTTCCCTATGTTTGATATTATCTGAGGAAAGAAGAGGAAAAAATATGGGTAACATTCTCCCTCCTGCACACATACTACACACAATTGTAATGTATTATTGGCCAAACTTCGCACTCTATCTATTGAATGGGTTTAATTCACTTGAATGCCTTAAAATCAATACATCAGTTTTGTGCTTGCATTTATTTAATGGAAAATTAATCTTGGACTTGGAGATGTAGAGTCAGTAAGAAAGATACTGTCAAATGTTGGGATGAATGAAGCTCTGAAAAATTACTGAAATCACACCCATGGTGAATGAATTAATATTATCTCTTAATCTTTTATGTGGCTTCATCTATTTATCCTCCCTTTACTGCAAAGTAAAAAAATGAAACAAGGTCTACCTTTGTTTTGTGAATTGCATTATGCTGAGTGTTGTTGAGGGTATTTTACAAGCTAATTTATGATGTACTCTGAATAATTTCCTCTGTGCATCCAAGAATGTAATCAATATAACTTCCTTTAAAATTGAGAGCTGTGTTGAGCAACTCCCACAGTTTTATGATTTCCAATTTTTGCTTTGAATTCAAGTAGGAAGCAAAATCATATAACTGCATGCAATGTGTAGAATAATAAAACTTGCTAGAGAAGAATGTTGTTTGCAATGATTCTGCGTCTCATGATTCAGAGGTGCAATAGCCTGTGGTAGCCATTCCCACCCAACTTTTTGGAAGGGGCGGATTAGCCAATAGGCAAGGTAAGCATGGTACTTACCTTGCTTACTAGATCATCTGTAGTGAACAATTTTACATTTTTCATCACATCAAAGATTCTGTTCCTAGATATCGCTGGCATCTGCTTCTCTTCCAACCCCATAGCACCTTCCTACAGAATCAAAGCCTTTTTTCAAATTTACAGTCCTTGACAGGGATGGATTACTCAGTGAGCAAGGTAAGCACTGGCTTAATCCACCCCTGCTTTTCAGAATGGCTTTCCTGATTTATTCTCTCCAACTAGCCAGTGTGATGAGATGACCTGTGGCCTAAATCACTCTCTTGCTAAAGCAGCCACCAGCAGGTATGGAAGGCAGAGCACTTTCATTTTGGACTTTGGTGCAATAAAGATACCTGGGGTTAATACTCACTGTAACAGGACATGTGCTAGCTTTCTCCATCTTTCATCCCAAGTCTGTTGGCATTGGGTTGTGGAAGGCAGTGCTTCTGACTTGATCCATGACCTTGGAGTCAGTTCATTGCCTGACTCTGTGTCTCAGTTATTTCAAAGGCAAAATGAATGTTTGGTGTATTTCACTTCTAAGGTGAAACATTTTAAGATTTTAAATATCTTTCAGATTATATACATACACATATGTGTATGTGAATATACAAATAGATATATGTATGTACATAGACATATTCTTTTGAGATTTTTTTTTCTTATTTAATATTTTTTTATATACCACACCATGTCAGGTCTTACAGGCCTTCTCCATTATTTTTTTATAGTATCTATGCACCATAATTTATTTAACCAATATCCTATATTTAGACATTTAGAAAGTTATTAATATTTTATAATTACAAATAGTGCTTCAGTGAAAATATCCATCCTCTATACCATATGCATGGGTCAGAATCAGGAAAGGCGTGTAGCCGGGTTGTATCCTTTCACCACACATATTTAATCTATATGCTGAACAAATAATCCAAGAAACTGGACTATATGGAGAAGAACATAGCATCAGGATTGGATAAAGACTCATTGACAATCTGAGATATGCAATAACACAGCCTTGGTTGCAGAAAATGAAATTGACTACTGGTGAAGGTAAAAGACTACAGCCTTCAGTATGGATTATACCTGAACATAAAAAAAAGAGAATCCTCACAACTAGACTGATAAATAACATCATGCTCAATTGAGAAAAAATAATTGAAGTTGTCAATGATATTATTCTACTTAGATCAACGATCAATGTTTATGGAAGCAGCAGCTAAAAAAATCAAATTACATATTGCATTGAACAAAACTGCTGCAAAAGACCTTTTTAAAGTTTTAAAAAGCAAAGATGTCACTTTGATGACTAAGGTGCACCAGACCCAAGCCAAAGTTTTCAGTCACCTTGTATGCATGTGAAAGCTGGACAATGATAAAAGAAGGCAGAAGAATTGATGTCTTCAACCCGTGGTGTTGGGGAAGAATATTGAATATGTTGTTGATGGCTGGAAGAATGAAAAAATAAGTCTTAAATAAACTGGACTTCTTGCTTACTTTGGACATACCATAGGAAAGACCAGTTACTAGAAAAGGACATCATGTTTGGTAAAGCAGAGGGTCAGTGAAAATTAGAGAAATCCTCAATGAGATGTATTGACACAATAGCTGCAACAATTGGCTCAAACACAGCAATGATCATGAAGATGACACAGGGTCAGGCACGAGTCAGGGCCGATATGACAGCAACTAACCAAAACAACACATCATATGCAAAGATACACTTTATCTCCAAATGGATTAGAGATGTAAACATAAAAATGAAACTCTGCAGGTACTAGAATAAAGCAGAAGTGGATTTGTTTTTATCCTGAATATAGAGCAAGGCTTTAAGACCTTCCAGAGCATATAATCCAGGGGACATGTAAGCTTTGAGATGGATTTAATCATAGTCAGTTCACCAATGCAATAAACACAGATGCCTTTTTTTGTTGCTGTTGTTCTTCACACAGTTAGTACATCTTAATTTAGCATGTCTCCTTTCACTCTGTTTAAGCAGTTAGTCACTTGCTATTCTGTGTCACCACAGCATTCACTATGTGGCATGGTAGATATTTGTTTATATGACCACTCCACTAAATCAGTGATTCCTAAAACTTAAGTGTTCATTTTCCTTTTAGGTACACACCTCCCCTCTCCCCTTTCTGATTACATAGGTCTGTGCTGGTGTCCATAAATCTACCTTTTAAGGAGGTCTCAGTAACGTTGACATAGGTGGTCCCCAAAATAACATTTTACCAAGTACTACACTGGGCTTCAGCTAACTGAGAGCTAGGGCTGTGCTGTATTCATCTTTCTACTAGAACTATCCTTCTAATACACAGAAAATGTCAAGAATACAGTAAGTCTCAGTAAATGCTTTGGAAATGAAAAATAAAAAAAAAGTTTGATGATTTGTGTTCAAGTTTATTTTATTTTATTTCTTCATAAACTTCTCTTCCTCTTGAAATATTTTTTCCACTTGGGTTATCTTAGTGGAGACTAAGTTAAAACAACAACAGCAATTAAAAATAACCAAAATTTGCTTCAATTTTTTTTCTTGTTTATTTCTTTAAAACATCATGTAAAATCTTTTTTACACAGGACATACAGGCAATAAAATATGCGTGCATCACTAAAAACTAACTGCCCAATATCTCATGTGAGACTTTGCAAAATATCATGTTATATATGTATATACAGAGAGAGAGAGATAGTTATTAACAATCTGCAATATGCAGATAACACAACCTTGCTTGCTGAAAAAGAGGAAGATTTGAAGCACTTACTGATGCAGATCAGAGATGACAGACTTCAGTATGGATTACACCTCAACATAAAGAAAACAAAAATCTCACAATTAGACCAATAAGCAAGATCTTGATAAATGGAGAAAACATTGAAATTGTCAAGGATTTCATTTTACTTGGATCCATAATCAATGCCCATGGAAGCAGCAGTCAAGAAATCAAAAGACATACTGCATTAGGCAAATCTGCTGCAAAAGAACTCTTTAAAATGTTAAAAAGCAAAGATATCACTTTGAGGACTAAGGTGCACCTGACCCAAGCCATGGTTATTTTCAGTCACCTCATATGCATGTGAAAGCTGGACAATGAATAAGGAAAACAGAAGAATTGACGCCTTTGAATTATGGTGTTGGTGAAGAATATTGAATATACCATGAATTGCCAGAAGAATGAACAAATCTGTCTTGGAAAAAGTACAGCCAGAATGCTCCTTAGAAGTAAGAATGGCAAGATTTCGTCTCACATACTTTGGACACGTTATCAGGGGGGACCAGTCCCCAGAGAAGGACATCCTGCTTCGTGAAGTAGAGGGTCACCGAAAAGGAGAAAGACCCTCAATGAGATGGATTGACACAATGTCTGCAACAATGGGCTCAAACATAGCAACAATTGTGGGGATGACACAGGACAGGACCTGGCAGTGTTTCACTGTGTTGTCCATAGGGTTGCTATGAGTTGGAACCGACCTGATGGTATGTAAAAACTGCAACATACATGTATATATATATTTACATTTGTATTTATATATTTATAGGTAGTTAGATAGAAAGATCCATCACCCATCTATCAGTTCATTGCACTGTAGTGGCTTGTGTGTTGCTGTGATGCTGAAAGCTACGCCACTAGTATTTCAAATACCAGCAGGAACATGGTTGAAGGTTTTAGTGGAACTTCCTGACTAAGACAGACAAGGAAAAAAGGCCTGGTGACCTACTTCCAAAAATTAGCCATTTAAAACCTTATGGATAGCAACAGAACCTTGCCAACCATCTTGGTGAAGTAGAGAGCCAGTGAGGGAAAGAGAGACTTTAGGTGACATGGACTGACACAGTAGCCACAATGATGGACTTGAGCATGCCAGCGATCCTGAGGATGTTGTAGGACTGGGCAATATTTTCTTCAGCTGTACATAAAGTCACCATGGGTAGGAATCAACTTGATGGCAGCTGTATACCCTCTAGGCAAAAAGAAAGAAACAAAGATAGATGATCGATAGAAAGACAGGGAGACAAGTAGATGTAGATTTTTCATGTTTTGCATGTATACTACCAACACAGTTTAAGGAAGGAGAAATCTGTAAAAGCTTTTTATATGAGACTAACTTTCTAAAACACTAATGTGTCTAGTTTTGCAATTTTGAGGGTAAAATGTATAGCATGTATCTTTAGAATCAACATAGGAGAAATCCAGTAGTAACATTTTTTTTTTTTTTTTGAGGAAAAAATAAAACAACATTTTTTGTCTTGAAATAGGGAAGTAGAGAAGAAAATGAATAGTAGAAAGAACAATGAATTTATTTGATGCAGCCAAATGTTTGCAGATACAGGGAACTGTAAGATAAGACCGACAAAAATGTGCCTGCAAGAAAAGAAAGATGTTAAGTTAAAAATGAAGAAGAAAAAAAAAAAAAATCAACCTCTGCTAGTTCCTTTGTAACATGACCAATGCATAAAAGGATCTCACACAGTGGTTTCTTATTACCAGCTCTTGTTTTGAGTAGCACATCAGTCCCCATGCTTCAGACTGTGCTCATCCAGGCAGACTAGGAAAGACATGATTGAATGATTACTCCATAAATGAGATTCATGCAAATGGCCTCTCTGGGAAATTCAAGTCAAAATAAATAATTATTTATTTTATGCACTGGGTGAATTTTTTCTAGCAAAATGATGCTAGAGGGGCTCCATTTTGCTTATCTATCTAGACACACACATACACACAAGTAAACCAAGGCAAAGTGGACAAATGCCTCCCTGGTGTCCTCAATCTTTCTGGCACCCATATGTACTTTTAATGCTCCCTTGCTGGTTCAATTTCATGGGGACCTGCTTTTAGCTTTCTGTCAGCTATTCACTATATCCTGTCTATCCCCACTCCAGAGTGTTGCTTGTTAACATTTTTCATGTTCTAAGGGCACTCATATTAAAACTAGAGTTTTTTCAAGATCAAAAGCCAAAGTGGATGTGGAGGGAACTGAAAGAAGTCATGCTAGGAGAGTGGGATTTCAGGCAGGCATATTGACTTCCATTTTTCAGGCAGAAGTTTCATCCCATCATGCAAAGAGCTCTCTACGCTATTGGCATTTTAGGACAACTACGCACCAGGAAGATTTTATGGAGAGAGTACAGATGATGACATCAGACAGGCCTGACTCTGAATTCTGACAATTCATTCCATCTAATAGCTGTATGGCCTTGGACAAGGTACTTAATTTTTCTGAGCCTCATTTTTCTGTCATATAGGAATAAATACCTACCACCTCTATGATATTATCCTGAGACTAAAATTTAAATGAGATCACACAATTCAAACACAGTAAGTGCCTGATTTAGTCCTTGACTGGCATGTAGTAAAATGGCTGCCATTTTTATTATTGACTATCAAGAGTCAAAGTATTAGCATTAGGAATAATATTTTCATTTACATGGGTTGTTTGAAGATTAAATTACATTTGTGAGAAGATGAACCCACTCAAATGAACCTTTCATTTAGAAAAAGAACAGAATGAGATTGCTTTTATTTTAATGAGTTGAACAAATTCTTAACCAGTTTTTTAGAGATGAACTGCAAACTTAAATACCCCTGTTACTACCGGAATGTATATTATTGTGGCATGGTTTTGGATTTCTCCCTAGTTTCCTTCTTACATTTCCCCAAATCTTGTGGTTCTACATGTTTAAAGATACAAGAAGGGGAATGACTTATTATCAGCTTCTGGTGACCAGGATCAGCGAAACTGCTTGAGTTAAACCAAAATGGAGGGTAAGTTTTTATTCTTTAGTGAGGGCAATATAAGCTTGAGATCTCTTTAAATTTGTTTTAAAACCTTCATTGATAGGAAAATACCTTTTACTCACATTAAATTTTTGAAAAAAAATTAATGTATGATTTTAACTATAGTAGAGAACCTAAAAGATAAAATAGTCACTATGTTTAGTGGAGGGAAATGTGTGTATAATTATATCCATACATGAATGTTCCAAAATCAACATTACCTCTCGTATAATCCAGAAGAAAAAAAAAAATTCTCACAACATACATTTTCAGGAAATGCTCCCTTTTTGCTTTCAAGTTTCTTGAGTAATTTTTGAATCAAAGGTATTCCTAGACACCATACCAGAAGTAAACAATCCTGAACCCTCCCAAAAAGCAAAGGCTAGATTTTAATATTTGAAGACTATGTCTCTGGCAAAAATGTTCATATTTCTAAAGGACTTATTAAGGCAATTTTAACATTTTGACCCCGATATTTGCTCATTTTGGGTTCCTTGTTATCATCTTCTTCTTCCTCCCCCACCTCCACTTCTCCTTCTCCACCACCAGTCTTTCTCCTTCTCTTCCTCCTTCTCTCCTTTTCCTTTCTATCATTTTTATTATTAATAGTAGTACTTTTACTGTACTAAATATCACGTTCTCTATATTATAGAATGTCCATTTAATCATAGTTAAATCATATCCAAGTATATCATCTGAAAAGTAATCTTAATTTAGCCTATAATATTCATTTCTAATTTTCCCAAATTATTAACAGCAATATCCATATAGTTCCTTTTTATACAATATATTCCTTGCCCCATTAGCTTCAAAGTGCTTCCCAAATTATTAGCTCCCAAAAGAGGCCATGTAAACATTAGTCTTTCTCATTATTTTCTCTTTAGAAAACTACCAGACTTCAATCATTAACATCTAGGGGAAGATTGAATGAAAAAAAAACAGTTTATTCATGTACTCACATATACTTTACTAAAATGGAGATGATAATCATTTATTTTATATAGTTTAATTGGCCACTAATTTTTTTTCTTTTTCTTTTAATCTTACTGATTTGTGTGTATAAACATAATAACATTACCAGTGACTATACAAATCAGGTTGATCTTAATACATCTGTATTTCAGAAAGGTCGTTGAATTGTCATTGTATAATGAAATGTTCAGGAAATATGACCTTGGGAGTGACTTTTTCCTCTCTTTGTGTGGAGATGGACAATTTGGTTGATATTATAAAAGGGCAAATTTACATATGCTCAATATTTTGGTTTTGCCTTAAGGTATCAGAATCCCTCTTCTCCCTTAAGAAAAGGCAAGGCATCCTTCCTCTTCGATTGCTCTAGCTTAATAAAAGCAAAAATTGTAACTGCTGTGAATCATTGAAAGGTATCTCAACACTGTGTGTATTCTAAACACATCTTAGGTTTGCTGGCAACCTTGTTCCCTGGCCCAAAGCCTGAATACTAATAATGTGAAAAGTCTGATATTATTCAGGCCACGTAAGGACTGTTTTTCTCCTAAAATACCATCTTGTAAAGATACCAAACACAATAAGTTGTATCTAAAAGATGAATATTAAAAATAATGTCACTGTCTCACTTAGGAAGTGGGTCAAGGTTTCTGGATCAAAATTTAGGTGATTGTTGTGGACGAATGACACAGAGCTGGTGTTATATGTAGACAAAAATAGGTGGGTGCCACTTGAGGTATACCATGTTGCTAGCAATCTACCCTAAACCTCCATAAATAATGTGCAGAAGTTCTTGCAATTTGTCCTTTTTTAGTTATTCCTTTGGGTTATTACTGTCTCCAGAGAACACTTATTAAAAAGCGATCGTTAGCTTGGAAAATAGGGTTCCTGCATTATAATAAATTATTTATAAGATTACTTAGGTTTTACTTTGGGGAGAAGGCATAAGGCTGTGGATGACATGAAACAGAATATCCTGGAAATTTTGTTTAATGATCACGTACAAGACTCTCCCACTAGACTGTAACTCTTTGAAGGCACAGTCCTAATCTTTTGTTGTTGTTGTTCTTTAGTGTGCTCAGTATAGCGCAATGCATCCATTTCAATATAAGATTTAAGGAGTGATTTCAGTTGAAAGATGCATTAACTGGGATGGAGATTTTTCCATAGAGAGACAATTTGAGAGCATGCTGAAAGTGGAGATTCCTAAGCACAAATGCAGGCAAGAATTAGGCCACCAGCCATAGAGTCAGCTGTTCTTAATTCAGTCTTTTTCAGGAATTTACCCTGACAGCAATTATCTTCTCAGGCAGTCACATAATAAATCTCCAGTTGAGAAAGAATTCATTTCAAGGAGAATGTAGATTAGCTTCTTGCTCTGTTCATCGTCATATTGGTATAGAAGAAACGTGCTTAACTCCTTTATAAATGTTCAGGAACCTCTACTTTTGGAAGTAATCTCATCATTAGGCCACTTTTGGACAGATTGATGGGGCTGGACAGAGGGGAAAACAATGGCATTTCAGTGTTTCACAATGGATCATTAGTGGTCTAGCAGAAAGAGCACAAGGCTTTGAAATTCCATCTTGGCTGCATGGAACCTTATAGTTGTGATTTAACCCTTAAGAGCATCACTTACCTTTCCAAAAATGGAAACAAAGACATAAATATCGTCATATTAAATGAGAAAACTTATATCAAACACTGAAATCTGGACTCAAATAATAATAGCTTACACTCCCATTTCCCTCAGCATGATACTCCCAAAGAACACTAAAACCAAATTTCCCCATAATTATATTCATGAAACTTTACTAAATTAAAAAAAAAAAAATCCCAGAGAAATTTTGTTTTGTTTTTGTTCAGTAACAAAATAAAGATCAAATAAGAATGACTTTCTCCATGCCTGGGTTCCCCAATAAAACTTTGATTTTCCTGTATATTCTCTGCCATCCGTACCGGAAGTGTATGTTAGGGCAGTTCATGTCATGCTCTTGCTAATTTTTGGTTTCTCTAACTTCAGTAATACAAACCAATATCTTGCCCTTCACATACTTGGCCAGGTTTAAAAACAGACAAAAAACAAGCTGAAGAACTGTTTCCAACATAATACCAACTGGGTAGTTGGTGGGGAAGGCTGTTTACTTCATTGTAGTTGTTGTTTTAACTGATTTCAACTGTGTTTATAAAAAATAAGTACTGGGTGATATGCTGACCTGATGTATCTGGCAGACACAAGATAAAAATAGTGGAGAAAGAGAGAGATATAGACAGGGTTGAGAGTGTTGGCATAGTTACTGGAGAATGTACAGGACACGGCAAACGAATCAAAGCTGGAGTATTTCCTCTGCAGAACAACATTGTAATTGATATTAATTTTTGATGTTTTTCCATTCTACTTTCCTTATTCCTTCTTTCATTTCAAAACCAGACCCAGCCCCACTCTAAAAAAATGCATAAGCATGTATGTGTGTGCACATGCACACACACACTCTCACAATTGATGATTACAAGTGATCGAAACTCACTTGGCTAAAATCCTGTTGCCTCACAATAACTTGCTGTCTGTTAGGGCTGATCCAATAAAATCCATTTCAACTGAAAAATTTTAATGTATCAACAGTCAAGTGCATGGGAATGAGTCTGAGTGATGCTTTCATTGAAATTTAACTCACAGCATGTAAACAGTTAAAGACAGGTCCAGCATCCAGTGCTATCTTTTTATAGCTTCAATCAATTTTATTGAAATTCCTCGTTTACAGAAATGGTATTTCCAACCTCATGAAATTAGAATGAAAACTCCATATCTCTGGAGAACTTGGAGGAAGGAAAAGGGTTCAGAGTGGAGGGTACAGTGATCCTTTGGAATTAGGACACTACCGTATTTTTCTTATTAGATTTCTTTAAAGATAAAATTAATGGTGGAGGGGGTACTGGATGATATTGATGGGTAGACATATAAATTTACATGTGATCTAATGCAGCAGGAATAATTAACTATGGAGATATGATTGTATACTTGAGTTAGGGAGAATCAGGAGATTTCCCACAAGTTATCTCTTTCTTCAGTTAAATGAAGGAATTTACTACTTGCTCAAGGTTATGCCCTTGGCACAATGCTGGATTTGGGATAGAACTGCAAAGCTTTTGACACAAAGTAGATATTTGTGTTCAATACATTAAGTTGATATTTTATAAGTAACAAAAAGTTATTTAGTTAACTTAGGTCTATGGAAGCCAGTGCAAAGACAACTCTAATTTTGCAAAGAAATAAAATACTGCTCCTACCCTGATTATTCCCTGTAGAGAAACATAGGAAACATAAGACTGTTTCATAAGTATTTTAATTATATGCAGCACCTTCCTAAAATAGAGGGTGAACTTTAGCGGGGATTTATCATGACATTCCAATATATTTAACCAAACTTATTCGTTGAAGAACATGGCAGTGTGAACTCCCCCCACTTCCTCATCTCAAATCCACAACCAAGTCTTCACATTTAATTAAGTTTGTATTTATGAAGCCCTTCTGTCCTCTGAGAAATTCAAGGAAGACATAACTAATACAAAATTGCTAAATGTCAGCCTCTGGAGAAGTGAGATTTCTTCATGAGAACCAGGCTTTCTGCCCACATTCTCCAACCCACACTGATGCACCAAAGGACACCAGTGATATTGCTGATCTTATGAAATATGTCTTAAAATAAATGCATGTAAGACCTTACTTCTTGTTTCCTTTTTTCTTATCTATAAAGGCAAGAAATTTCTAATTTTCAATTGTGCATTTAAAAAATGTTCCCATCAATTCATATACAGATTTATGTTGAAAAATATTATTGGATTCCTCTCCTTTTTCATTTTAATATGCCAAGTGTTCAGGGAGAGGCAACTTTTGAAGCAATTGTGACAGAACATATGACACCCCTTCATCTGTGTGTCTCTTCTGTTTTTTTATTATCTCCTTTATTTGCATACTCCTATTTTTTGTCTCTTTATTCCTTTTTTCTGCACTTTCTTTTTCCTCATCTTCTCATTTAAGTTGACAAACATTTACTGAACACTCACTACGTCTAAGGCAGCAGGCTATACCATACCTATAATGTCTACAGTCTTGAGCCATATGTTACCCTATTTTAAGGAACGTTTGCCCTCAGCTGAATGAGACCAATAAGGCAAGTAATATGTTCTTCACTTAAAGATGATGAATTTGAATTTAGAGAAATCATATTTTGCCTAAGATCTCACAGCTAATAACTAGCTGAACTTTGTTTTGAAACTAGGTCTGTTCATTAGATTACCTTGCTTCTTTCTTCCTCCTTTCAAGCTTTGAGTACATCTGTGGCATTTGGTGGGATTAATAAGCCTATTAAACTGCTGGCTGAGAACACTCTTATGCCATCACCCAATGACGGAGAAGGACTGGCCAGGCCACCTGTCAGGGAATGCTGCTCAGGGTGTTCTGATCTCCTTTCTTCAGAGTGAGACATGAGTTCTTTGTTATACTGAACCATTAGGTGGGAACTGGTGGGGAAGCATACACCCTCAGAGTTGAATGTGCCTCATGTATTCAAAGCCCTCACTGGCCTGCCCAGGCATTCCGGCAGAAGCAGAGCTCTGAGGGACAATAGACAATTATATTTTGTTTCATTTCTTTAAATGGCAAGGTGGCCTTTCCAAAACAACAGCGCAACATGCAGATATAATTCTAGCTGCCTGCACTCAGATGCCTACATGATTTTGGATGCTTGGGCAACATACAAGTTCTCTGACACTGAGGCTGCCAGTGTGCCTTGAGCAGTGATTTAACATAAAGATGAACCAACAAAACACTTAGAATAAAGAAGACTCAAGATTCTCTGAAAGTTCCAATGTTTCTCGCATCTCTCAAGAAATTCTAGAATTTAAATAGGTCAACAAATAATGGCCCCTTCAGTTTTAAGATTTGAAAATACAGCTCCCGGTGTCCCTGAGTGGACAAGCTAGGCAAATGACAAAGGAATATGCATTGAGAATGTGCATTTTTAGGTTTACTTGATACTATGGACAGTATGGCTGTCTCTAGGGGAAATGGTTTCCTTCTCTTAGATGTTGTGTGTGTGTGTGTGTTTGTTTTTGTTTTCCTTGTGAGGTAAATAGAAGTTTTTGGATTGATTGCTCTGAGTTCTCCCCAAGCAACATTTTTTTTTTTTTTTTCTTGGCTTCATGTGTGAAAATCAAATGGAGAAGACTGTGGAAAGCTTTTCTAAAACTGCTGATAGGGGAGAGTAAATAGGAAAGATGTGCAGCAGATTTATTATTGCTGTGCTGGCTTGTGAGTGCCTCTTCATTTTGAATCTGATGAGAAGAAGCAAATCCTAAACCAATGGTTACTAGTTTTGAATGTAAAAAGAAATAAAGGAATTGACATATACATCTTATCCTGAAAATTTAGTAAGTCCCAGAAGAAAAACAAAAACCCAAATAACCATAATGTGTGGATCTAATTCAAATAAAAATAACTGTGTTCAGTTTTCTTTAGGATTCTTAACTACCTTGTTAAATGTAACTTTTGGAAATCAGCTGTCTTCCTGTGTATGCCATTTCCATGTAGCATAATGGATATTAATAAATAAAATACATTCAAAGATTTCCCAAACCCTATATAACAAATATGGGATTTTTAAATAAACGCAACTTCTAACTTTCTGTTTTTAAGTAATATATGTTATAAATAGGAAATAAGAGCCCTGATGGCACAGTGGTTAAGAACTTGGCTCCTAACCAAAAAGATTGGCAGCTTGAATACACCAGCTGCTCTTTGGAAACCTTATGGGGCAGTTCAACTCTGTCCTGAATGGTCACTGTGAGTTGGAATTCATATGAGTTGGAGTGCAATGAGTTTGGGCTTTTAATCTTTACAGGAGCAGATGGCACATCTTTCTCCCATGGAGCAGCTAGAGAGTTCAAACAGCCAAACTGTTGGTTACCAGTTGAGTGCTTTAACCACTGTGCAACCAGGACTCCTTTTCAGTTGCATAAGTTTTGTAAAATCCCCCCATAAATCTAATGTTCTGAGTAACAAAGCTTAGATATCCATTTCAAATATTTGTCCTAAATTCCCACCAAAGGATTTCTAAACTGCAGTTTTGGGACCCAAGTATGGAAAAGGAATTCTTTGCTCAATTGCTTGTAAAATTTGGCAGAGTGCGCTCTAGTGAGGGAGGGCATCATGACCTCTTGGAATGGCACATCAAAATGAGGAAAAGGTTTAAACAAATTCTTGGATAGTTAGAAAAAAATATTCAACATAATCATTTATTTGTTAATTTGATTTGTTTTAGCTACATCACATCCAAATATATTCTGAAATTTTAAATAACACTAAAGAAAGGCAAATGACATTTATGCATATAGAAGGGCACATGAATTAAAGAAGCTGAGACACACTGTTCTATACAGAATTTTACCTTTCTTTCCATCAACTCAAATGCAATTTTCTCTGTTTTTAAATGGATTTTGTTAATTACAGTTTTTTTCTTCTTAATCTCAATCATTTGGGTTCTCATGTAAGGGATATAGGCACAAACAGAAAGCAACAAAAAGAGAGACAGAAAAAAAAAATAGAGAGGGAGTATGGAAACAAAGTATGGAAGCAGAGAAAACCAGAAAGATGTTTACCTGTGTTTTATTGTCTATGCAAAAGCATTCTACTGTGTGGATCATAACAAATTATCAGTAGCATTGCAAAGAATGGGAATTCCAGAACACTTAATTGTGCTCATGAGGAACCTGTACATAGATCAAATACACACCAAAACATCCACCCAAACAACTTCCACGTTAACAACTCAGTGACATTATTACGTGTTTCATGCTGTTCCATTATTATTGCTATCCTCATTTAAAACATTCTACCACCAATAACATAAACTCAATACCCCTAAAATAAAAACTCTCCCTTTCCGTCTCCCTCCTACCTCTGGTAACCATTAATAATCTTTAGTTTTTATATAGTTTCTTATTTATGTAAGTAAGATAATTCAGTATTTGTCCTTTTGTAACTGACTTATTTCACTTTGCATAATGTTTTTAAGGTTCATCCATGTTGTAGCATGTTCCAGGACTTCATTTCTCTTCATGGTTGCATAATATTCCACTGTATGTATATACCAAAATTTGATTATCTGTTCATCTGTTGATGGCCATTTCAGTTGTTTCCACCTTTCGGCTATTATAAGCAATGCTGCAATTATTATTGGTATACAAGGTTCTGTTTGCACTCCTGCCTTCACTTCTTCTGGGTATATACCTAGGATTGGGATTCCTGAGTCAAATGGTAGTTCTATGTTCAACTTTTTGAGGACTGTCAAACTGTTTTCCACAGTGGTTGCCCCGTTTTACATTCTACCAGCAATAGATAAGGGCTGGAATTTCTCCATAACTTTGCCAGCACTTGTTTTTCATTTGTTTATCATGTCCATTCTAATGGGGGTGAGATTATATCTCATTTTAGTTTTGATTTGCATCTCTCTAATGACAAATGATGTTGAGCCACTTTTCATGTTCTTGTTGGCCGTATGAATATCCTTTTTAGTGAACTGTCTACTCATGTCCTTTGCCCATTTTTTTTTTTGTTTGGGTTGTCTTTTTGTTATTAAGTTCTAGAACTTTTATATATTTTTTCGATACTAGGCATTTATGTGATATATGGTCCCTGAAAATTTTCTCCCAATTTGTATGTGGGTTGTGTTTTAACTTTGCTGATAAAGTCCTTTGATGTACAAAACTATTCAGTTTTTATGAGGTCCTGTCTATTTTGTCTTTTGCTTCTCGGGCTTTTGTTACCGTATTTGAAAATCTATTGCCAAATACAAGGTCCCACAGCCTCACCACACCCCCCCCCCCAATTTTCTTTTCAGAATTTTATGGTTTTAGTTTTCACATTTAGGTCCATAATTCATTTTAAATTGGTTTTTGTGTATGGTGTGAGGCATGGATCCAGATTCACTTTTCTGCATGTGGAAATCCAATTTTCCCAGCACTATTTATTGATGAGACTCTTCTTCCCCTTTAAGTGGACTTAGCACCCTTGTTGAAAATCAGTTGACCATAGATGTATGGATTCATTTCTGGACTTCAATTCTATTTCATTTGTCTATACATCCATTATTATACCAGTACCAGGCTGTTTTTGTTCAATTTTTTTTTTTATTGTACTTCAGGTGAAGGTTCACAGAACAAATAGTTTCTCATTAAACAGTAGTGCACATATTGTTTTATGACATTGGTTAATAGCCCCATGACATGTCAACCCTCTCCCTTCTTGACTTTTTTTTTTTTTTTTTTTTGGTGAAACTATACATAGCCAAAGATACACCATTTCAAAAATTTCTACATGCACAGTTCAGTGACATCGACAACAATCTTCTGATTGTGCTGCTATTCTCACGTTAGATGACGGTTTACAAAACAAAATAGTTTCTCACTGAACAGTTAGTACACATGTTGCCCTATGAAAAGGTTAACAACCTCACAACACATCAACTCTGTCCTTACTCAACCTTGGGTTCCCTATCACCAGGCTTCCTGTCCCCTTCTGCCTTCTAGCCCTTGTCCCTGGACTGCTGTGCCTCATTAGTCCTGTTTTGTTTTATGGAGCTATCCAATCCCCGGCTGAATGGTGAACCTCAGAAGAGACATAACCACTGAGCTAAAAGGGTGTCTGGGGGTCATAATCTTGGGGTTTCTCCAGTCTTCTTTAGGCCAGTAAATCTGTTCTTTTTTGTGTGTGTTAGAATTTTGTTCTACATCCTTCTCCAGCTCTGTCCAGAACCCTCTGTTGTGATCCTGGCAGAGCAGTCAGTGGTGGTAGCTGGGCATCATCTAGCTTTACCGGACTCAGTCCAGTGGAGGCCTTGGTAGCTGTGGTCCATTAGTCCTTTGGACTAATCTTTTCTTTGTATCCTGTTGTCTTCATTCTCCCTTGCTTGTGAAGGGATGAGACCAGTGGAGTATCTCAGATGGCTGTTCACAGGCTTTTAAGACCCCAGACACTACTCACCAAGGTAGAATGTAGAACACTGTCTTTATAAACTGTGTTATGCCAAATGAGCTAGATGTTCCCCAAGACCATGGTCCCCACAGCCTTTTGCCCAGCAATTCAGTCCCTCAGGGAGTTTGGATGTGTCTATGGGACTTCCATGACCTTTCCTTGTACAAGTTGTGCTGGATTCCCCCCATATTGTGTACTGTCTCACCAATCACCAAAGATACCACTTATCTATTGCCTATTTAGTATTCTCCCCCCGCCAATCCTCCCATCTCTGGTAACCAACAAAGATTATTACTTATTGTGTGTAAACTTTTTCATGGGTTTTTACAATAGAGGTCTCATACAAATTTGTCCTTTTGTGATTGACTTATTACACTCAGCATAATGTCCTCCAGTTTCATCCATGTTATGAGATGCTTCACAGATTCATCATTGTTCTTTATCGTTGCATAGTACTCCATTGTGTGTATGCACCATAGTTTGTTTATCCATTGATTTGTTGATGGGCTTCTAGATTGTTTCCATCTTTTTGCTATTGTGAACAACGCTGCCATGAACATAGGTGTGCATATGTCTATTTGAGTGACAACTCTTATTTCTCTAGGATATATTCCTAGGAGTGGTGTCTTAGTCATCTAGTGCTGCTACAACAGAAATGCCACAAGTGGATGGCTTTAACAAAGAGAAATTTATTTCCTTACAGTAAAGTAGGCTAAAAGTCCAAATTCAGGGCGTCAGCTCCAGGGGAAGGCTTTTTCTCTCTGTCGGCCTTCTTCTCTTCAGTGTTCCCCCAGGCTAGGATCTTCTCGGCACAGGGAACCTGGTCCAAAGGACACGCTCTACTCCCGGCACAGCTTTCTTGATGGTATGAGGTCCCCCTGTCCTCTGCTCACTTCTGTCTTTTATATCTCAAGAGATTGCCTCAGGACACAATCCAGTCTTGTAGATCGGGTCCTGCCTTACTAACACAACTGCAACCCATCCTCCCTCATTAACATCATAGAGGCAGGTTTACAACATATGGGAAACTCACACAGTACCAGGAATCATGGCCTAGCCAAACTGATAAACACATTTTTTGGGGGACGTAATTCAAACCATGACAAGTGGGACTGCTGGATCGTATGGTATTTCTATTTCTAGCTCTCTAAGGAAGTACCATAACATTTTCCAGAATGGTTATATCATTTTGCATTCCCACCAGCAGTGCATAAGAGTTCTGATCTCCCCACAGCCCTTCCAACGTTTGTTCTTTCCAGTGTTTTTGATTGGTGCCAGTAATGCCAGTGTGAGATGGTATCTCATTGTGGTTTTAATTTGCATTTCTCTAATGGCTAGTGATTGCAAGCATTTCCTCATGTGTCTGATGGTCGCTTGAATGTCTTCTTTGGTGAAATGTCTGTTCATTTCCTTTGCACATTTTTTAATAGGATTACTTGTCTTTTTGTTGTAGAGGTGTTGGATTTTCTTGTAGATTATGGAGATTAGACGTTTGTCTGACTTGCACTGTCCACAAATTTTTTTCCAGTCTGTAGGTTCTCTTTTTACTCTTTTGTTGAAGTCTTTTGAAGACCATAGGTGTATGATTTTTAGAAGATCCCAGTTATCTAGCTTTATCTTCTGGGGTTTGTGTGTTGATGGTTATGATTTGTATCCTGTTAATGCCATGTATTAGGGCTTGTAGAATTGGTCCCATTTTTTCTTCTATGAACTTTATAGTTTTTGGCTTTATATTTAGGTCTTTGATCCATTTTGAATTAGTTTTTGTCTATGGTGTGAGGTATGGGTCCTGTTTCATTTTTTTGAGATGGATATCCAGTTTTGCCAGCACCATTTGTTAAAAAGACTGTCTTTTCCCCATTTGATGGACTTTGGGCTCTTGTTGAAGATCAGGTGACTGTAGGTGGATGGATTTAAATCTCGGTTCTCAATTCTGTTCCATTGGTCAATGTATCCATCCTTGTACCAGTAACAGGCTGTTTTGACTAGCATAGCTGTATAGTAGGTTCTGAGGTCAGGTAGTGTGAGTCCTCCAACTTTATTCTTCTTTTTCAGTAGTGCTTTACTTATTTGGGGCTTCTTCCCTTTCCATATAAAGTTAATGATTAGTTTTTCCATCTCTTTGAAGAATGTTGTTGGTATTTGGATTGGGATTGCATTGTATTTGTAAATTGCTTTGGGTAGAATTGTCATTTTCACAATGTTGAGTTCACCTATCCATGAGCATGGTATGTTTTTACATTTATCTAGATCTCTTTGGGTTTCTTGCAATAGTGTTTTGTAGTTTTCTTTGTACAGGTCTTTTACATCCCTGGTTAAATTTATTCCTAAGTATTTTATTTTTTTAGGGGCTATTATAAATGGTATCGTTTTCCTGATTTCCTTTTAATTGTTCTCTTCATTGGTATACAGGAATCCAACCAATTTTTGTATGTTTATCGTGTGTCCTGCTACTCTGCTGAATCTTTCTATCAGTTCCAGTAATTTTCTTGTGGAGTCTTTAGAGTTTTCTAAATATAGTATCATATCATCTGCAAACAGGGAGAGTTTAACTTCTTCATTATGAATTTGGATGCCCTTTATTTATTTTTCTTGCCTTATTGCTCTACATAGGGCTTCCAGCACAATGTTAAATAGGAGTGGTGATAAAGGGCATCCTTGTCTTGTTCCTGTTCTCATGGGGAATGTTTTCAGTCCCTCTCAATTAAGAATGATGTTGGCAGTTGGTTTTGCATAGATGCCCCTTATTATGTTGAGAAATTTGCCTTCTATACCTATTTTATTCAGGGTTTTTATCAGGAATGGGTGTTGGACTTTGTCAAATGCCTTTTCTGTGTCAATTGAGATGATCATGTGATTCTTTTATTTCCTTTTATTTATGTGGTGGATTACATTGATTGATTTTCTGATGTTGAACCATCCTTGAATACCTGGTATGAATCCTACTTGGTCCTGGTGTTTTATTTTTTTGATATGAAGCTGAATTCTATTGGCTAGAATATTGTTGAGAATTTTTGCATTTATGTTCATGAGAGATATTTGTCTGTAATTTTCTTTTTTTGTGGTGTCTTTGCCTGGTTTTGGCATCAGGGTTATGCTGCCTTCATAAAATGAATTTAGAAGTGTTGCTTCCTTTTCTATGCTCTGAAATATCTTCAGTAGTACTGGTACAAGCTATTATCTGAATGTTGTGTAGAATTCTCCAGTGAAGCCATCCAAGCCAGGGCTTTTTTTTGTTGGGAGTTTTTTTTATTACCTTTTCAATCTCTTCTCTTGTTATAGGTCTGTTTGTGTTCAGATTTTCAATATCACTTTGTTGTTGTTCGGGTAGATACAGTGTTCCTAGAAATTTATCCATTTCCTCTAGGTTTTCAAATGTGTTGGAGTATATTTTTTCATAATATTCTGTTATGATCCTATTTATTTCAGTTGGGTCTGTTGTAATGTGGCCCGTTTCATTTCTTATCTGGGTTATTTGCATCCTTTCCTGTTTTTCTTTTGTAAGTCTGACCAGTGGTTTGTCGATTTTGTTGATTCTTTCAAAGAACCAACTTTTGGTTTTGTTGATTCTATCTGTTGTTTTTCTGTTCTCTATTTCATTTATTTCTACTCTGATCTTTATTATTTCCTTTCTTCCATTGGCTGTGGGCTTTTTTTGCTGTTCTCTTTCTATTTGTTTGAGATGTGTAGTTAATGTTTGATTTTGGCCTTTTCTTCTTTTTTGATGTGTGCATCTATTGCTATAAATTCTCCTCTGAGGACTGCTTTTACTGTGTCCCAAAGGTTTTGGTATGATGTGTTTTCTTTCTCATTTGATTCTCGGAATTTTTTATTCCTTTCTGATTTCTTCTATTACCCAGTTATGTGTCAGCAGGGTATTATTCAGTTTCCATGTAGTTGATTTTTTGTCTTTGCTCTTTCTGTTGTTAATTTCTACCTTGATTACATTGTGGTCAGAGAAGATACTTTGAATTATCTCAACGTTTTGGATCTTCTTGAGGATTGCTTTGTGGCTTAAGATGTGGTCTATTTTGGAGAACATTCCATGTGCATTGGAAAAGAATGAGTACTTTGCGGCTGTTGGATGGAGTGTTCCATAGATGTCTATGAGGTCAAGTTGGCTGACTATGCCCCTTAGGGCTTCTGTATCTTTGCTGAGTTTCTTTTTAGTTGTTCTGTCCCTTACTGAGAGTGGTGTGTTGAAGTCTTCTACTATCATTGTGGAACTGTCAATTTCTTTTTCAGTGTTGTTAGAGTTTTTTTTTTATGCATTTTGGAGCCTTGTCATTGGATGCATAGATGTTTATTATGGTTATGTCTTCATGATGGATCGTCCCCTTAATTATTTCATAGTGGATTTTGCTTTAAAGTCTATTTTATCTGAGATTAGTATTGCCGCTCCTGCTCTTTTTTGGTAGTTGTTAGCTTGATATATTTTTTTCCAACCTTTGACTGTTAATAAATTTACATCTTTGTTTCTAAGGTGTGTCTCTTGTAGACAGTATATTGATGGATCCTGTTTTCTTATCCATTCTGTCACTCTCCGTGTCTTTATGGGTGCATTGAGTCTGTTTACATTCAGTGTAATTATTGATAGATGTGGGTTTGTTGTTGTCATTTTGTAGTGCTTTTTTTGTGGTGCTAACATTTTCTTTGTTCTTACTCCCCTGTGCAGAATTAGTTTTGTATGTGGTTTTTTTTTTTCATTTCTTTTGTTTTTGTAGGTTTTGTTTTTGCTGAGACTTTATGTTTTTCCTCTTTATTTTTATGCGTATGTTTGTTCTTTGTGGTAACCATGAAATTTATCCTTATCTTTCTAAGTTTGAAGCAGTCTATTATTACTTGGTATAGCCTTGTCTTCCTCTCCATTAGAAGGTTCTATACCTACACTGTTTATTCCCTCTTTTATTGTTCTGATGTTGTTGTCATTTACAGATT
This sequence comes from Dugong dugon, assembly GCA_030035585.1. NCBI lineage: Eukaryota > Metazoa > Chordata > Mammalia > Sirenia > Dugongidae > Dugong > Dugong dugon. Next base: position 45,346,205 of record CM057480.1, on the reverse strand, counting down.
AACTTCTCTGATTCCCTGTTGTATTTATTTTGGTTTTGGATAGTCCTTGAAAGTTCATTTCCTAGATTGGTATCTGGCTGGTATAATCTGGTGTCCTATATTTAGCCTGTGAACTGAAGTTGTTAGTTCTCAGACCGAAGAGCTCCCTTTAATAGTTCTTGTATGTTTGGTTTGGTTTTTACATATTCCCTTAATTTTTGTTTATCTGGAAATGTCCTAATTTCACCATCATGTTTGGACAAGAGTTTTGCATGATATATTATTCTTGGCTGGAAATTTTTTCTTTCAATGTTTTATATATGTCATCCCATAGCCTTCTTGCCTTCATGGTTTCCGCCAAATAATCTGAGCTTAATCTTATTGTTTCTTCTCTGTATCTGACTTCTTGTTTTTCACGAGCTGCTCTCAGGATTCTTTGTTTGTCTTTTGTTTTAGCAAGTGTGATTATGATATGCCTTGGTGATTTTCTTTTGGGGTCTATACTATATGCAGTTTGTTGAGCTTCCTGGATGGCCAGCTGTTCATCTTTCATGATATTCGGGAAATTTTATGTCAGCAGTTCTTCAATGATCTTTTCTGTGTTTTCTGTTTTCTCCCCATGTTCTGGAACTCCAATCACTCACAAATTGTTGCTTTTGATTGTATCGCACGTAACTCTTAGGGTCTCTTCATTTTTCTTTGTTCTTTTTTTCCTGAGTTTTCCTCAAAAAAAGTTGTATCCAAGTGTTTGTCTTCAACTCCACTGATCCTGTCTTCCACCATTTCAAATCAGCTCCTCAGCCATTATATGACACTGTGCATTTCTGAAATCTTCTTTTTCTTTTGGCTTTCTAATTGTTGTTTTTGTATAATTTCTAGTTGTAAATATATTTTGGCATTTTTTCCTGCATTATTTTCCTGAATTCCTCCACTTTTTTGTCTGTATTTTCCATGAATTTGCCTGTCTTTTCCATGAATTTGTCTATTTTTTCCTCGTTTTTGTCTGCTTATTGCTTCAACTCTTGGATAATTCTGAGCATTAGAGATTTGAATTCCCTATCATGTAATGCTAATAATGCCTTTTCTTCCACTGGAAAGTCATCTGGTGTTTTATTTTAGACACTTACTGTAACCATCCTCTCCTGTTTTTGTAAATGTTTTGATATTGTCAGCTGTCTTCAGTGCATCCAGTAGTTATTTTTATCGTTTATTGAGTGTAGATTTTTTTTGTTTCTTCCTTTGTTTTTTAATTTGTTATGTCTTAGCAGGTAGGTTGTGTGTTCTTTGTGTTTACTCATCTGTGGGCATGATACTTTTCACCTCCTTCTCCTATTGGCAGGGTCAGACGCTCACATATGTTACAGCAGGGCTGGTCTAGCTGAAGAGGATTTACTGGGATAGGTAGTTTGTGGAGGGTGGGTCAGTAATCAGTGCAGGGCATGTTCTGGTAGGCCATGCCCATGCTGCTTGGTGGCACAATGCCAAGTGCACTGTGCAGGTAGGCAGGATGAAGGGGGGAGATTGTTATGTGTGGAGCTAAGATGGATATGGGAGAGAGGAGAGAGGAATAGGAGCTAAAAACATACAAACAAAACAGAGTACTAGGGGAGCTTGTTGTTGGAGTGGAGAGATGTGAGACTATGAAATGGAGAAAAACAAAAAGGGGAAGAAGAAGAGAAAAAGAAAATAATGAATAAATAAAAATTAGAATGGAAAAAAGAAGAGCAAAGCTCCCAGGGATCCCACTGGTGTGGCTACGAGGTCTGGGGAAGTTGTTCACAGGGTTACAGTATAGCCTGGCTATAAGGCATAGAAGTATTCAGTGCAAGGTATTCAGGGAATAGGAAGAGAAGAAAGTGATAGAGAGACGAGAAACTGAGTAATGAAGAAAGACAAATATGGAAAAGGAGGGGAAAAAAAAAAAACAATTTTTTTAAAAAAAAGAACAAGAAAAGCCTCCCCAAAAAACAGGAAAAAAAAATGCTCTCAGGAATCCCTCTGAATGTCTGTGCAAGGCGAGGTGGTAGGTCCCCAGCCACGCAGCACCGCCTGGCCAGACTGGGCTCCCAACTCGAGAAAAGGAAAAGAAAACAATTCAAAACAAACAAACAAACAAAAGCCCCAGGTTCCCACCAGCGTGGCAGCCCAGACCAGGAAGCAGTTCCACACTTGAATGGAGCTCCTCAGCCCCTCAGGAAGAAGAAAAGATGGTGCTCTTAGCCAGGTATTTGAGCAAGAGGAGGGGGAGGTGGTGAGAGGTAAGGAAGAAATCAAAAGAAGCAGAAAAAAACAACACCAGCAGGCAACTAATGGCATTTAGGGACCCAGCCAGTGCCAGCGGGTGGAATCCAAGAAGCTGGTGCTTCCTGGACAAGAGACTGTGGTTGGAGGAAGCAGAGGAGGCCAAGTGGAGGTGAAGAAGGGTAGGGGGTGGGAAAGAATATATCGCAAATTGCCAGTTGTTTTGTCTCCTGCTGGAAGCTCTGTGAAGCTTCTTTCTCTTACCCCCTATTTGCTGGTGTCCGATAGTAGTCAAAGATGGCAGACCTGCGCTGCATTAGCTGATGGGGACGTCTGCATGAATCTCTCCTTGGTCTCTGTTCTCTGTTGGTTTTCTCTCTCCATTTGGTGCTTGGCTGAGTTCTTTGTCTCTTCATTTGATGTTTTAGGGTTTCAGGATTGCTGTTTTCTCTGTTTGGCTTAGTTTTTTGGATCTTTGCTGTGGAAGGACAGTGTGGTGCTTCTGCCTAGAGTGCCATTTTGCTGGAAGTCTTCTTTGTTCAATTTTTTAAGTGCTGTTTTCAAATATTCTTGAATTAATGTAGCAATGAAAATTTTGAGACATAAAAATTGATTTACTGATGGTTTATTTTCTGTTTTCATACTGATATAGATATCCAACAATGTATATATATGATATTTATCCTCTTTTAAGGGGTCTGAGCATTAAGTATTATTTAGATAAATAATGTCATGCTATTATTTAAGATTTTTAGTTTGAAATATGTCCGTGAATATTCATTCCACTCTGATATTCTTAAATAGTATATTAATGAGAACATCACAGAGATGTTTACCCTGGACTTTTCATCAAATATTTTAGAAAGGAAAATTTTATGGTTTGTTCTATCTCAGCAATGGAGTTCCTCTGTAATCCTCCAGGGCAAGCATTCATCTATAGCCCAATCAATTTCTCCGTGGGAGCCAGCAATTTCCCATTCATCCAGAACTCTTTTTGACTCTTTACTGAAGGTTGCACATCATGACAAGATATTACAGAGCTGTGACTTTACAGAGAAGCCATATAAAATAATTAGTCTATCCTTTAGAGAACCCTCTTGGAATTTTCCACAGATGTTATAGTACGTACAGCCATTTTAGATTACTCCCCCAAGATATTGGCCTCTTTTCTCACTATAACTTAGTTAATTCTCCAAATGTTGCTAGAGTCTATTATTTCACCATCAATAGCTTTTGACTTCATAGTTTTTGTTTACATATTCTTCTACAATTAATAAGAATCTTCGGTACTCAAATAGGACAAAATGCAACTACCAGGAATGGTTTGGTGTACTATGGCATGGTAGAAAAAAGTATATGAGCATAAAGAAAACTTAATTTACTATAATTCACAGATGCAACACATTAATTAACAAATACTTATATAACATCTACTTTCAGTATTAGCAACGTTTGTTTGTTTGCATTTTATTTCTGCTGTAGTCAACATTGTCTGTCATGTCTTTCTCCCTTAAAAATGCATATTTTAGAGGGGCAAGATGGCGCTCTAGGCAGAAACACCACGCCGTCCCTCCACAGCAAAGATCCGAAAAACTAAGCCTAACAGAGAATCAACAATCCTGAAACCCTAGAACACCAAATGAAGAGATAAAGAACTCAGCCAAACACCAAACGGAGTGAGAATACTAAAAGAGAACGGAGAGCGAGGAGAGACTCAGGCAGACATTCCTTACCAGCTAACGCAGCGCGGATCCACCATCTTGGATTCCTATCGGAGACCAGCAAACGGGAGAGCAGCCTTGCAGAGCATCTGGTCGGAGACAGAACGACCGGTAAACTGCGGTGCGCGCTCTCCCACCACCCACCCCTCTCCGCCTCAGCTGGGGATCCCCTGCTTTCCGTGGCCAGGGTCTCTGGGCTGGGGGGTGCTGGTGCTTGGATTCCGCGTGCCTGGGCTGGCGGCTTTCTGGGAGCCATTTGCTGGCAGCTAGAGAACCTTTCTCTGCCGCCTCCCCCTCCTTTTGCCTGGGTGCCTGGATCCGAGTGCCGTCTCTGCTCTCTCCTGCAGGGCTGTAGGGCTGCGTGCGGGCGTGTGGCTGTTTCTGGGTCTGGGCTCCCGCGTGGGTGGGATCCCGGGGCCTTTGTTCGTTCGCCCCTCTGCTTTCCGTGGCCGGGGTCCCTGGGCGGGGGGGCGCCGGTGCTTGGGTTCCGCACGCCCGGGCTGGGGGCTTTCTGGGAGCCGTTTGCTGGCACCTAGCGGACCTTTTTCTGCCGCCTCCCCCTCCTTTTGCCTGGGTGCCTGGTTCCTAGGGCCGTCTCTGCTCTCTCCTGTGGGGCTGTAGGGCTGCGTTCGGGCTTGTGGCTGTTTCCAGGTCTGGGCTCCCGCGTGGGTGGGATCCTGGGGCCTTTGTTCGTTCACCCCTCTGCTTCCCGTGGCCACGGTCACTTAACCCCGAGACTATCGGCTTCTTGGAATTCGCGCCCCTGAGTGGGGGCTCTCTGGGTCCCATTTGTAGGCACTGACTGCTGGTGTTGCCCTTTTTTTTTTTTTTCTCAATTTTATTTTTCTTCCTTTTTTGATTAGTTTTGTCATATTTTACCTCTTTTTCTCTTTTGTCTTTCTTCATTGCTTAATTTCTTGTCCCTCTATCTCTTCCTTCTCTTTCTGATCCCTGAATACCAGGCGATGTATGCCTCTGTACCTTCTGGCCAGGCTGAGCTGTGAAAATTGAGACCGACTCCCCCAGACCTCATAGCTGCATCGGTGCGATCCCTGGGAACTTTGCAGTTTTTTAACTTTTCTGATTTTCATTTGGTCATTCTTTCCTTTTCTTTCTCTTCCCCCTTCTGGTTTCCTCCATCCCATAGTCTCTCATCTGTACATTCCAACGACAAGCTCCCCTAGCATTCTTTTATGTTTGTACGCTTTTTGCTCCTCCTCCTCTCTCCTCTCTGCCATATCCAGCTTAGCTTCACACATAACCATCTTCCCGCTGCACCCTACCTACCTGCACCGTGCACTAGACATCACATCACCAAGCGGTGCAGGCACGCCCTATTGGAACCTGCCCAGCACTGACTACCGACCGTCCTGGTGGCTGCGGTGAGTGCCACAAGCAACCCATCCCAGTGGCTCCTCCTCAACTAGATCTGCCCAGCTGTACCACAAGAACGAAAAAAAAAAAAAAATCTACAATCAATAAACGAGAGAAATATCTACTGAATGCCCCGAAAACAGCAAACAATATCAAAACATTTACAAAAACAAGACAAGATGGCTCCAATAGGCGTCCAAATTAAAACACCAGATAACTCTCCTGTGGAAGAAAATGCACTAGAAGTACCTGATACGGAACTCAAATCACTAATACTCGGAATTTTCCAAGAACTGAGGCAAAAAGCTGACAAACATGAGGAAAAAATAGACAAATTTATGGAAAATACAGACAAAAAATTGGAAGAATTCAGGAAGATGATGCAGGAACAAAATGCCAAAATAAATTCACAACTCGAAATTATACAAAAACAACAATTAGAAATCCAAAAGATAAACAACAAGATTTCAGAAATGGACAGTGTCATAGAAGGGCTGAGAAGTAGATTTGAAACCATGGAAGACAGGATCAGTGGAACTGAAGACAAACACTTGGATACAACTCTGTTTCAGGAAAACTCAGAAAAAAGAACAAAGAAAAATGAAGAGACACTGAGAGTTATGTGGGACACAATTAAAAGCAAAAACTTACGAGTGATTGGCATACCAGAACAGGGGAAGAAAACAGAAAACACAGAGAGGATCATTGAGGAACTGCTGACAGAAAACTTTCCCAATATCATGAAAGATGAAAAGCTGGTCATCCAAGAAGCTCAACGAACCCCATATAGAATAGACCCCAAAAGAAAATCACCAAGACATATCATATTCACACTCGCTAAAACTAAAGACAAACAAAGAATCCTGAGAGCAGCTCGGGAAAAACAAGAAGTCACATACAGAGGAGAAACAATAAGACTAAGCTCAGATTATTCAGCAGAAACCATGCAGGCAAGAAGGCAATGGGATGACATATATAAAATCTTGAAAGAAAAAAATTGTCAGCCAAGAATAATATATCCTGCAAAACTCTCATTCAGATTTGATGGTGAAATTAGGTCATTTCCAGATAAACAGAAACTAAAGGAATATGCAAAAGTCAAACCAAACTTACAAGAATTATTAAAGGGAGTTCTTCGATCTGAGGACAAACAGCTTAAGCCCTCAGGCAGGACCTAGGACCTAGGATGCAGGTTAACATGAACCAGATACCATTCTAGGAACTGAACTACAGACAACTTTCCAAAAACAAAAGATATACAACAGGGAATCAGAGAAATCAATCAAAGGATGACAACAACATCAAAACAATGAAAGAGGGAACAAACGGCATAGGTATAGAACCTTCTAAAGGAGAAGAAGGCAAGGCGATACCAAGTAACGGTAGACTGCTTCAAAATTATAAAGATAAGGGTAAAATTCATGGTAACCACAAAAAAAGTTAACAAACCAACTCATAAAAATAAAGACGAAAAACATAAAGTCTCAACAAAAACAAAACCTACAAAAACAAAAGAAATGAACACAAAATCCACAAACAAAAGGAACTCAGCACAAGAGAGTAAGAAGAACAAAGAAAACTTCAGCATCACAAAAAAAAGCACTACAAAATGACAGCAACAAACTCACATCTATCAATAATTACACTGAACGTAAATGGACTCAATGCACCCATAAAGCGACGGAGAGTGGCAGAATGGATAAGAAAACAGGATCCATCTATTTGCTGTCTACAAGAGACACATCTTAGAAACAAAGATGTGAATTTATTAAAAATCAAAGGTTGGAAAAAAATATATCAAGCTAACAACTATCAAAAAAGAGCAGGAGTGGCAATTCTAATCTCAGATAAAATAGACTTTAAAACAAAATCTACCATAAAAGACAAAGAAGGACACTATATAATGATTAAGGGGATGATCCATCATGAAGACATAACCATAATAAATATCTATGCACCCAATGACAGGGCTCCAAAATACATAAAAAAAACTCTAACAGCACTGAAAAGAGAAATTGACAGTTCCACAATAATAGTAGGAGACTTCAACACACCACTCTCAGTAAAGGACAGAACAACTAAAAAGAAACTTAGCAAAGATACAGAAGACCTAAAGGACACAATCAGCCAACTGGACCTCATAGACATATATAGAACACTCCATCCAACCGCTGCAAAGTACACATTCTTTTCCAATGCACATGGAACGTTCTCCAGAATAGACCACATCTTAGGCCACAGAGCAATCCTCAACAAGATCCAAAATGCTGAGATAATTCACAGTATCTTCTCTGACCACAATGCCATCAAGGTAGAAATTAACACTAGAAAGAGCAAGGAAAAAAAATCAAACACATGGAAACTGAATAATAATCTGCTTACACATCAATAGGTAATAGAAGAAATCAGAGATGGAATTAAAAAATTCCTAGAATCAAATGAAAATGAAAACACATCATACCAAAACCTTTGGGACACAGCAAAGGCAGTCCTCAGAGGACAATTTATAGCAATAGATGCACATATCAAAAAAGAAGAAAGGGACAAAATCAAAACATTAACTACAGAACTCAAACAAATAGAAAGAGAACAACAAAAAAAGCCTACAACCACCGGAAGAAAGGAAATAGTAAAGATCAGAGCAGAAATCAATGAAATAGAGAACAGAAAAACAATCGAAAGAATCAACAAAACCAAAAGTTGGTTCTTTGAAAGAATCAACAAAATCGACAAACCACTGGCCAGACTGACAAAAGAAAAACAGCAGAGGGCACAAATAACCCAAATAAGAAATGAAATGGGGGACATTACAACAGACCCAACTGAAATAAAAAGGATTATAACAGAATATTATGAAAAACTATATTCCAACAAATTTGAAAACCTAGAGGAAATGGATAAATTTCTAGAAACATACGGCCTACCCAAATTACAACAAAGTGATATTGAAAATCTGAACAGACCCATAACAAGAGAAGAGATTGAAAAGGTAATAAAAAAACTCCCAACCAAAAAAAGCCCTGGCCCAGATGGCTTCACTGGAGAATTCTACAAAACATTTACAGAAGAGCTCGTACCAGTTCTACTCAAGTTATTTCAGAGCATAGAAGAGGAAGCAACACTTCCAAATTCATTCTATGAAGCCAGCATAACGCTGATACCAAAACCAGGCAAAGACATCACAAAAAAAGAAAATTACAGACCAATATCTCTCATGAATATAGATGCAAAAATTCTGAACAAAATTCTAGCCAATAGAATTCAGTATCATATCAAAAAAATAATACACCACGACCAAGTAGGATTCATACCAGGTATGCAAGGATGGTTTAACATTAGAAAATCCATCAACGTAATCCACCACATAAATAAAAGGAAAGAAAAAAATCACATGATTATCTCAATTGATGCAGAAAAGGCATTTGACAAAGTCCAACACCCATTCCTGATAAAAGCTCTCAATAAAATAGGTATAGAAGGAAAATTTCTCAACATCATAAAGGGCATCTATGCAAAACCAACAGCCAACATCATTCTTAATGGAGAAAGGCTGAAAACATTCCCCCTGAAAACAGGAACAAGACAAGGATGCCCTTTATCACCACTCCTATTTAACATTGTGCTGGAAGTTCTCGCTAGAGCAGTAAGGCAAGAGAAAGAAATAAAGGGCATCCAAATTGGTAATGAAGAAGTTAAACTCTCCCTGTTTGCAGATGATATGATACTATACATAGAAAACCCTAAAGACTCCACGAGAAATTTACTGGAACTAATAGAAAGATTCAGCAGAGTAGCAGGATACAAGATAAACATTCAAAAATCAGTTGGATTCCTATACACCAGTAAAGAGAACGATGAAAAGGAGATCAGGAAATCAATACCATTTTCAATAGCCCCTAAAAAGATAAAATACTTAGGAATAAATCTGACCAGGAATATAAAAGACCTATACAAAGAAAACTACAAATCACTGCTGCATGAAACCCAAAGGGATCTACATAAATGGAAAAACATACCATGCTCATGGATAGGCAGACTCAACATTGTGAAAATGGCAATTCTACCTAAAGCAATCTACAAATACAATGCAATTCCGATACAAATACCAACAACATTCTTCAAAGAGATGGAAAAACTAATTATTAACTTTATATGGAAAGGGAAGAAACCCCGAATAAGTAAAGCACTACTGAAGAAGAAGAATAAAGTTGGAGGACTCACACTACCTGACTTGAGAACCTACTATACAGCTACAGTACTCAAAACAGCCTGGTACTGGTACAACAACAGAGACATTGACCAATGGAACAGAATTGAGAACTCAGATGTAAATCCATCCACCTACGGTCACCTGATTTTTGACAAGGGCCCAAAATACATCAAATGGGGAAAAGACAGTCTTTTTAACAAATGGTGCTGGCAAAACTGGATATCCATTTGTAGAAAAATGAAACAGGACCCATACCTCACACCATATACAAAAACTACTTCAAAATGGATCAAAGACCTGAATATAAAGCCTCAAACTATAAAATTCATAGAAGAAAAAATAGGACCAACACTTCAGACCTTAATACATGGCATTAACAGGATACAAACCATAAACATCAACACAAAAAACCCAACAGATAAACTAGAGAATTGGGATCTTCTAAAAATCAAACATCTATGCTCTTCAAAAGATTTCACCAAAAGAGTTAAAAGAGAACCTACAGACTGGGAAAAAATTTTTGGACAGTACAAGTCAGACAAAGGTCTAATCTCCATAATCTACAAGAAAATCCAACACCTCTACAACAAAAAGACAACCAATCCTATCAAAAAATGGGCAAAGGAAATGAACAGACACTTCACCAAGGAAGACATTCAAATGGCCAACAGACACATGAGGAAATGCTCGCGATCACTAGCCATTAGAGAAATGCAAATTAAAACCACAATGAGATACCATCTCACCCCGGCATTACTGGCACGAATCAAAAACACTGGAAATAACAAATGTTGGAGGGGCTGCGGGGAGACGGGAACTCTTATACACTGCTGGTGGGAATGCAAAATGATACAGCCATTTTGGAAAATGATATGGCGTTTCCTCAGAAAGCTAGAAATAGACGTACCATTCGATCCAGCAATCCCACTCCTAGGAATATATCCTAGAGAAATAAGAGTCATCACTCGGATAGACATATGCACACCTATGTTCATGGCAGCATTATTCACAATAGCAAAACGATGGAAACAACCTCGATGTCCATCAACAGACTAATGGATACACAAACTATGGTACATACACACAATGGAGTACTATGCAACGAGAAAGAACAATGAATCGGTGAACCATCTCATAACGTGGATGAAACTGGAGGACATCATGCTGAGTGAAATAGGTCAATCACAAAAGGACAAATATTGTATGAGACCTCTATTGTAAAAACCCATGAAAAAATTCACATGCAAAATGTAACAATCCTTGTTGGTTACCAGGGATGGGGGGGGGGGATACTAAATAGGTAATAGGTAAGTGGTAACTTGGGTGAGAGATGAGATAGTACATAGTACAGGGGAAACTAACACAACCGGCACAAGGAAAGGTCATGGAGACCCTATAGACACATCCAAACCCCCCGAGGGACTGAGTTGTTGGACGGAGGGCTCTGGGGACCATGATCTCGGGGAACATCTAGCTCAATTGGCATGACACTACTTATAAAGATAATGCTCTGCATTCTACCTTGGTGAGTAGTGTCTGGGGTCTTAAAAGCCTATGAGCGGCCATCTAAGATACTCCACTGATCTCATCCCTTCGGGAACAAGGGAGAACGAAGAGAACAGGATACAAGGAAAAGATTAGTCCAAAGGACTAATGGTCCACAGCTACCAAGGCCTCCACGGGACTGAGCCCAGTACAGCTGGATGGTGCCCGGCTACCACCAATGACTCCTCTGACCAGGATCACAACAGAGGGTTCTGGGCAGAGCTGGAGTAGGATGTAGAGTATAATTTTAACTCCCAAAAAAAAAAAAAAAAAAAAGAAGACCAGATATACTGGCCTAAAGAATACTAGAGAAACCTCGAGAGTGTGGCCCCCAGACACCCTTTCAGCTCAGATGGGAAGTTACCTTCAAGGTTCGATGTTAAGCCTGGGAATGGACACCCCAGTAAAACTAAATGGGACTAACGATGTACAGGAGTCCGGTGACAAGGGCCAGAAGGCAGAGGGAGAGTAGGAAACTGATGATAAGGAACACAAATTGAATAAGGACACTGTCGATGTATTGTGAGATTGTTGACCACTGCTATAGGGCAACATTTGTAGTAACTATTAAATGGGAGGCTGTTTTGTCCTGTAAGCCTTCATCTTGGGCGAGAATGGCAGCACAATTGGAAGAGCATAGTCAATATCACTTAAATGTGTAAGTAAAAAGTTTTGAAATGGTGTTTAAATAAAATAAAAATAAATAAATAAATAAATAAATAAATAAACAAATGAGACTAAAGAGGTACAATAGTCTACTGACAAGGTCCAGAAGACAGAAGGGGACAAGGAAGCCCCCTGGTGATAGGGAACACAAGGTGGAGTAAGGATATTCTTGATGTGCTGTGAGATTGTTAACCATTGTCATAGGGCAACATGTGTAGTAACTGTTAAATGAAAAACTATTTTTTCTGTAAGCCTTCATCTTAAGTGAGAATAACAGCACAGTTGGAAGAGCGTAGTCAATGTCACTGAACTGTGAATGTAGAAATTTTTGAAACGGTGTATCTTTGGCCAGCTGTAATTTTCATCAAAAAAAAAGGTTGAGAATTTAGAGGCTTAATACGTTGTGGGGTTGTTAACCAATGTCAAAAAACAACATGTGTACTACTATTTCATGAGAAACTATTTGCTCTGTAAGCTTTCACCTGAAGTACAATAAAATATATATTAAAAAAAAAAAATGCATATTTTATCAAAACTTAGATTTTTCTTTCTTTCCAGTTAACTTCTAATCATGGAAATGAATAATTACAATGTTCTCAGCACCTATAGTATTTATAATGACTAAGTTTTACAGTGTCAAAAGTTGTGCTGTTACCTTGACACTGAGTCAAAGACACTCTTCTGTAAAATAATGAGCCTTAGATAATAGTTTCTCCCTGTCTAAGTTGGTTTAGAGATTCATACTGTATTGTTTCATTTTTTGATACGGTGAATTGATAACAAGTGACAAATATTTACCAGACATACTAGACTGTGGCAGGTGAGTGTATGAGGGAACACAGGTGAATTTGGGGCTCTCCTTTTCAACTCCATGAATGATTAATTTGTGATATGTAATCTCATTTGCATCAAACACTGTTGGTTATTAAACAGATTTCTTCCAAATTAGTAAAACAATATCCTATAGTTGAGGTTCAAATCCCACTTCTACCTCTTGCTAGCTATGTGACCTTAGGCAAGTTACTTAATACCTCTGGGCCTCAGTTTTCTCATTGTAATAACAAAAATTGAATTGTAATTAAAGGCGATAACACATCTAAAATATTGAGCACAGCTCCTGGTACATGGTATATAAGTAAAAATTAAAAAAAAAAGTGATAGAATGAAATAATTATTTGATTGAGGTATTCGTTGAAACAACTGTTTAATTGCCTTGTTTAAATAGGTGATAAAGTGATTAAGAACAGTATTCTTTTGTGATTCTTTTGTGACCATTCCCTTACATTACAGAGCATACTGTTTATTCCTTTTGAAGTTTATGCCTTTTGAAGGTGGAATCCTAGTAAGAAAAAGTTTGTGCTATAGATGGGGATCTATATGTTCACTGAGTTTGGGGAATCTTAGGTTACCAGGTTTACCTTAGCCATGACATGAAAGAGATCAGAACAATCTCTCCACTGGCATAAGCTCAAACATGCTGTTGTATTCATTTAGCTATAGCAAGACTATATCTGTCAGATTGAGATTCAGTTTTTCACAGTCACCTATGATCTAGTAAAGATTGCAGTATGAGAAAATATCATGAGTGACATGAAATTATTAATAAATACAAAAGGAAAAATAACTTCTCATTTGGGAGTTTGTTTTTTCTGGTATGAATAAAAATACTGTGCTTCCTTTGTAACCCACCAATGTTGACTGCATCTGATAGCTCTTAAGATGAAAGGGCATAAAAATGACTGTTGTACATAATTTATATAGCTGGATGCTATTTCTCTTATTACTGAGAGCTAGATCTATTTGAATTTGGGTGAATTGACCCCTTACTCTCAAAATTCACGGTTATTTGTGTTGTCTATTTGACTTTTTATTTTTTATGTGTGTATGTGCTTATGTGTGTGTTTAACAAATTTATACATTTTTGGATTTTTTTTGGTAACATATGATTGAATTGTGCAATGATATTGCTCACAGCTTATAATCATAATCACTTAACTCTTACATGTATTGTTCTTAAACATTAAAGAGTTTATATAACTGGTAATTCAAGTATTAAATATCTTTGCAGGAAAACTTGATTGCTCTATTTTAGATGGTGAGTTTCTTAGTTCCACTAACTTTGATGTAAATAAACCACTTCATACTACATACTGAATTTTTTTTTTTTTTTTTTTTTTTTAATATATATTTTATTGTACTTCAGGTGAAAGCTTACAGAGCAAATAGTTTCTCATGAAATAGTAGTACACATGTTGTTTTTTGACATTGGTTAACAACCCCACAACGTATTAAGCCTCTAAATTCTCAACCTTTTTTTTTGATGAAAATTACAGATGGCCAAAGATACACCGTTTCAAAAATTTCTACATTCACAGTTCAGTGACATTGACTACTCTCTTCCAACTGTGCTGTTATTCTCACTTAAGATGAAGGCTTACAGAAAAAATAGTTTTTCATTTAACAATTACTACACATGTTGCACTATGACAATGGTTAACAATCTCACAGCACATCAAGAATATCCTTACTCCACCTTGTATTCCCTATCACCAGGGGGCTTCCTTGTCCCCTTCTGTCTTCTGGACCTTGTCAGTGGACTATTGTACCTCTTTAGTCTCATTTGTTTATTTATTTATTTATTTATTTTTATTTTATTTAAACACCATTTCAAAACTTTTTACTTACACATTTAAGTGATATTGACTATGCTCTTCCAATTGTGCTGCCATTCTCGCCCAAGATGAAGGCTTACAGGACAAAACAGCCTCCCATTTAATAGTTACTACAAATGTTGCCCTATAGCAGTGGTCAACAATCTCACAATACATCGACAGTGTCCTTATTCAATTTGTGTTCCTTATCATCAGTTTCCTACTCTCCCTCTGCCTTCTGGCCCTTGTCACCGGACTCCTGTACATCGTTAGTCCCATTTAGTTTTACTGGGGTGTCCATTCCCAGGCTTAACATCGAACCTTGAAGGTAACTTCCCCTCTGAGCTGAAAGGGTGTCTGGGGGCCACACTCTCGAGGTTTCTCTAGTATTCTTTAGGCCAGTATATCTGGTCTTCTTTTTTTTTTTTTTTTTTGGGAGTTAAAATTATACTCTACATCCTACTCCAGCTCTGCCCAGAACCCTCTGTTGTGATCCTGGTCAGAGGAGTCATTGGTGGTAGCCGGGCACCATCCAGCTGTACTGGGCTCAGTCCCGTGGAGGCCTTGGTAGCTGTGGACCATTAGTCCTTTGGACTAATCTTTTCCTTGTATCCTGTTCTCTTTTTTTTTTTAATTATAATTTATAATTATAATTTTAATTTTAATTATAATTTTAATTATAATTAATTTTAATTTTAATTATAATTTTAATTATAATTTATTTTTAGTCATGTATCAATTTATCTGTCCATAATCACATAATAGCACTATTGAGAAAAATGATGCTTCCTTAAGCATAGTTTGGCTCCTCATAGGCTAAATGTATCCTTGTGTTAAATCCAGTTAATGCTTGTACACTTGTTTTTCCAGATGATGTAGTGTTGAACAAGTAAGCCAGAAGATGGAGAAATTGCTTACATCCATTGTGTTTAGCTAAAATGAATGTGGCTAGAAGTCGTTTTTCCTCTAGCCTAAAATGAATGTTTTCCGGCCTATAGAGCAATAAATTTGCGTAACCTCTAAAATGTGGTTTGCTATGTACTTCATGGTTAAAAAGTGGCAAAAATATAAATCATCATTATCTATCCTACTATCATTTTTCTACTTTTCCTATGCCAGTTTCATTTAACTATTTTTGACATGCAACCAAAAACATCAGAATAAAATATGTAGGGGCCAAATGCTTCAATATCAGATTGAACAGCCTCCGTACTAAAAATTAACAAATGTTGAGATTTTCTAAAATCTACTGTGAAAACATTGCTGAAGCTTCCCTTTTTAATGTGACCTTCATTCTAAATGGCTTACATCATTTCCCACTCAGTAGATAGACAATTATCTCTTTTCTAATTTCATTTCCTTCAAAAGAGCTTTTCTCAACCATTTCACCTTTTTGGATTTCTTTGCCTTGTATTGATGGGGTAGTATAGTTCCATTACCTTTGCAGTCGTTTTTCATTCCCTTTAAAATTGAATTAAACTTTAATCTGCTGTACCAGCTATGAAGTGTTGGCCCAATTGAGTTATTGAAGGTCAAAAGAAGTACAAGATTTTATTACTCCAATCTGAGTTTTATATGTGACAAGTTTGTCAAAGATGGAAACCGAAGATTATTTTTCAAAAAGAAAGTGGTCCTCTTGTTCTGTTACTTTAGATAATGAATATGGTAGATCTGATAACAACCCTCTACCCTCTACTCATACAATGTTATAAACCACCTTGCAGCTGTTAATTAATTGGTCTTGAAATCAACTACATAAGACAATTAACACACACATTTATTTCATCTTAATCTTATGGAAAATGTTATTTGCAATGTAGACATTGAACTTATTCAAAAACAAATGATCTATTCAAATTTAGAGGTTATAACAGGTTGCTTTAGCACAAGGAGAAAAGCTTTTACCTCCATACTTGTTACCAACATGATTCACTACTCTAAACTTGGCAGCCAAACTGGTTAACAGTTTACACTTTGGGTGTAAATTAGTTGTAACATTCTTTCCAGGTTTAGTTTTGCTATCTAGAAAATTCAGAATAGAATCAGTGCTAGTTGAAAATTTGATTTGCACTCTGTGTAAATGCATTAAAGCTGGAATAAATTGAAGTGCGTATTTGCCAAAAAAGGGGAAAAGCAGTGGGCATTAACATGCAATAAGTGTTTTGGCCATTATTTTGTATATTATTATTTTATGAGTCTTAGTTTTTTTAAGTAAATTTCAATCAACTGTAATCTGCAAAGTGAATCCCATCAATTCAAATTTATGTAACATTTGACTTACTAGCTAGAGTGTTAGAAGCTACAAAGAGAATCAGCCATTATTACTCCAGAAGATAGAAAAAAGGAATCATTGCCTGACTTTATAGATCTTAACGAAATTCCATTTATTTTTATGTGATAGTTAAAATAAAATGTATTTATTTCAGTACAGTTCTACTATATGTCTGTAATTTTAAAAATATAAAATACTTAAAAGTAGAATAAAAGGAAGTAAAGAAAGCATTATAGTTCTGCTACTCAGAAAAAGCCACTTAAATGTTTGATGTATTTACTACTAAGCCACTCATCAATGCATAATTAAACATAGTTGCATTATAAATATAATTTTGATTCTTCAATGTTTTATTTATTTTTGTAAAAGCATTTCTTACACCATAAGCTTAGAGAAAATATTATTTTATCAGTTGCATAAATGTCCGACCGTTGCCCAACTATCTGATATTTGTATTGTTGCTTTCCTGATTATTTATTAGGTTTGCCTTCATAACATTAGTTTGAATGCTATTTACATATATATATATTTTTTAATATACTCCAGATATGTTCATTAGGAGAACCCTCTAGAAGTAGAATTACTTTTTCAACGGGTAGGACCAGGCCTCTGGTCTATTATTATTCTGGGCTTAAAGTATATTATTTGCATGGAATATATCAGAAAATATTCCAACACTTTTATTTATTGTCATAAGGAGCCTTATATGTATGTTGCTTTAACCGTATATATTTTGAATTATAAATTGGCTAGTTGATATGCATACTCCGAGTCTAAGGAAATCCTTGAGGACAGCAATTCAAAATAATAGACTCATTTTAATAATCCAGTTTTCATGAGACTTGGGGAATAAAGGTTGAGGACAGTGTTCTCAACTGAACAGTATACTTAAAGACCAAACACTTGGACATTTATCTACATATCATCCCTTCCTCCACCCCACACCCAATGCAAATATAACTTTATTTAGTACACACGTTTGGTGCTTTGTCTAGTCCTCAATACATAGTAGGTGCATGGTAAATATGAATTGATTTGACCTGAATAAAGACAAAATGGTATTCATATAAATATTTGAACATCTGTGCTTATTTCCAAGGATTTGAAATATGGTTCTTAAATAATCAAAGTAATATTAGTGGATTAATGTAACTTGCACAAATGTACTTTGCAGGCTGCTGGAGGGAGTTTATAAAACCAATAATAATCACAACTCCACAAAGGACGATTGCCCCCTCACCACCAAAAAATCATCAATCTATCTATAACCATATATGTAAGCTGTGAAATGTAAGAGGAAAAAATATATATACGTATATAAAGAAGTAGAACTCAGAAACACCTCCTAGAAAAGTGAGAGCTGGCTTTCTACCCTCCTAATGCAGTTATAGGAGTCCTGGTGGCGCTATAGTTAAGCACTCAGCCGATGACTAAAATGTCAGTGGTTTGAACTCACTAGCGACTCCGTGGAAGAAAAGACCTGTAGATCTGCTCCCATAAAGATTACATCCTAGGAAACCCAACGGGACAGTTTACTCTGTCCTATAGAGTCGCTATGTGTCAGAATCAACTCCATGGCACACAATAACAACAACAATGAAGCTATATACAGCTCATTTCTAACCCACCTGTCAGAGAGGTAAGCAGCATATCCTCTCCTGGAGGATGTAATCCCTCTGTGTATTAACTCATTCCCCTGGGAGTTTAGCAGTATCTTGAGGAATTGCTGAATTTATGCCTTCTGACAACGCATAACTCAGCATACCATTTCCAAGAAATAAAATCATTTTAAGCACCTAGCTATTCAGAGAACCCAGAAGTGGCCTGTTTTTATATAATATTATTATCCCTTTGAGGATAAGTTCTCAATTGTGAGAACATTTTGGACTTAGGCAATAATAGAATTGGGGAGAGAGTAATAAAGACTAACTGTCCCTTCCAAGTTGGATAAAATAGAACTTATTATGTATATTTTTTCAAATGTTTATTCAGCAAATACTTATTTACCACGTAACACTTACTAGACTCAATAATAGATATTAGGGATTCAAAATTAAATAAAGCAAAACTCTTTCCTTCAAAGAGCTTACAGTTTAATGGGGACAGACAAATTATTGGGAACAATAAAGTGTGATAAGAGTTATGCAAGAATAGCCTATAGGACTCTCTGGGAACACAGAGTAAGGGATTGTGTTTCTTGACTCAGGCTTAAGGCAGATTTATTTGAAGGCTATGTTCAGGTCCGTTATTAGTAGAGACAAAAGATGAAAAAGAGGAGGGAAAGAGAAGCATATTTTAGGCAGCAGGAGAATTGTGTGCACAGTGTACAGGCATAAAACACGAGGAAGCTGGAGTGGTGGGAAGGTTACAGAAACTGAAAGGACTGTGTGCCATGATTTCATACTGAAGGAAATCCTGGGGATGCTTTGGAAAAATTTTAATTGGAAGGTTTTAATGATCAGATTTGCTGCAATGTGGAAAGTGTATGAGTGTGTGTGTGTGTGTGTGTGTGTGTGTGTGTGTGTAAGTTTTGAAGGAGATTATAACCAGGGGCACTGTAGGAGGCTCTTCCCTTTATTCTGAATCATAAATTACGGGAGTTTGGACTTGGTCAATGGCAAATGAAATGTACAAAACAAACATGATTAAAGATATTAAAGCTACATAATCAACATGATTTGATAACTAATTGTATGGAGTACGATAAATTAAGGAAACAAAACAGGCAAAGACAAGCAGATGAAAAGATGTTCAACAGCATATGAGAACTGCAAATTAGAACAACAGTGAGATGCCACTACACAGCTATTAGAATGGCTAAATTCCAAAACACTTACAACACTAAATACTGGTGTGGATATAGAACAACAGGAACTGTCAGTCATTGCTGATAGGAATATATAATGGTACAGCACTTTAGAAGACAATCTGGCAGTTTTTTACAAAGTTAGATGGCTCCCCATATGATCCAGGATTCACACACATAGGTGTTTACCGAGATGTGATGAAAACATATGTCCACATAAAAACTTGCACACTGATGTTTATAGAAGCTTTATTCATAATTGCCAAAAATTGTTACCAGTCAACATATCTTCAACAGATGAATGAATAAACACCCTGTGATACACATCCACACAGTTGTTTTATTCAGTGATAAAAAGAAATGAGCTATCAAACTATCAAAAGACGTGGAGAAACCTTAAATGCTTATTGCTAAGTGAAAGAAGCCAATCTGAAATAGCTATGTACTCTATGAGTCCACTATACAACAGTCTGGAAAAAGCAAACCTATAAAGACAAGTGGTTTCCAGGGGTGCTGTAGGGTATTGCGGGAGGGATGAAGGAATGACTGACTATACAGAGAACACTTAGGACTGTGAAACTATTCTGTATGATATTGTAATGATGGGTGCATGACATTATGCATTTATCAAACTCACAAGATTCTACAACACAGAGTGAATCCTAATTAAATTATGGAGTTTAGTTAATATTAATGTATCAATATTGGTTCATCATTTGTGACAAATATACCACACAAATGCAAGAAGTTAGTAATAGGAGAAACTTTGTACAGAGGGGAGAGAAGGTGTGTGGGAACTCTCTTCTTCCCAGTTTTCTGTAAACCTAAAAGTGCTCTAAAAAATAATGTTTATTACAACAAAACAAAAAATAAGCAAATAAAAATTTGTGTTAGGGAACTTAGTCTAAGGAACATTTCTTAAGGTTTTATTTGTGCAGAAATCATTTGATTTTTATTGGAACATTGTGTTTTTTTAGGGGTGACTGCAGAGAGGGTTGGAAACCCTGGTGGCATAGTGGGCTACGGCTGCTAACCAAAAGGTTGGCATTTGAATCCAACAGGCGCTCCTTAGAAATTGTATGGGGCAGTTCTACTCTGTCCTATAGAGTTGCTATGAGTCAGAATCGACTGAACGGGAATGGGTTTGGTTTTATTTTGGTTTTGTGTAGAAGGTCAGCCGATGGAAATTGTGGTGATGGACTTATGTCACCTGATTGCCATAAGCCAGCTCTTGGTATCACATTAGATATGTGGAATCATACGGAGCTTATCCTTTAGGTTATCCCTTTGTAATCTGTTGTTGTTAGTTGAAGTCAAGTATGCTCTGACTGATAGCAACCTTATATATAACAGAACGAAGCGTTGCACAGTCCTGCACAATCATCAGGATTGTTGCTATGTTTGAGTCCATTGTTTTGGTTACTGTGTCAATCCATTTCACTGAGGACCTCCCTCACCTTCGCAAAACCTCCACTTTAACAACCATAATGTCTTATCTAGTGATTAGTCTTTCCTGATGATGTGTTCAAAATAAGCAAGCCAAAGCCTCACCACCCTGGAGTCTCAGGAGTAGTCTATTGCATTCCTTCTAAGTGATAATCTGAGGTAGACTTTAATGAGGATGACCTGATTATCTGTTCTTAATGTTTTGGGTGAGCCTACCCTAAAAGGTGAATAAGCACATATGGCATTCTTTTGAAATGTCTTGCAAAGCTGCTAATCTATAATTTCTGTAATCAAAGTTCCTATGTAATTATGATAAAGAGTGAAATAATAGAGAAAGATGATGAAATTTGCTGCAAATGCTTTAAGATAATGCAGAATGAACAGTAGTTTGGCAATTTGAGAGCTCTTTGCATTTGCTGAAAGAAAAGTGTTACTCAAGCTTAAAAAGAAAAAAGAATTAAAGCCAAGCATATTCATTTAACAAGTTTATTCTAGGACTATTTGTTGTTGTTGTCAGGTGCCATCAAGTCAGTTCCAACCCATAGCAACCCTATGTACAACCCTATGTACAACAGAACTAAACACTGCCCAGTCCTGCGTCATCTTCACAATTATTGTTATGTTCTTGCCCAGTGTGTCAATCCATCTCATTGAGGGTCTTCCTCTTTTTCGCTGGCCCTGTACTTTACCAAGCATGATGTCCTTCCCCAGGGACTGGTCCCTCCTGATAATATGTCCAAATTACGTGAGATGAAGTCTTGCCATCCTTATTTCTAAGGAGCATTCTGGCTATACTTCCTCCAGGACAGATTTGTTCATTCTTCTGGCAGGCCAGAAGACTATAGACTCTTTTTACTCTCAGTAAAACAATGTTATTTATTCTAATTAATCCTCGT
Source organism: Dugong dugon (assembly GCA_030035585.1). Classification (NCBI taxonomy): domain Eukaryota; kingdom Metazoa; phylum Chordata; class Mammalia; order Sirenia; family Dugongidae; genus Dugong; species Dugong dugon. Next base: position 45,324,398 of record CM057480.1, on the reverse strand, counting down.
ATGTTCTCATAGTTGACTATGTTGGAGAGATTTCAAAGTTGATATCAGCTGTACAATTTCTGTGGCCATTCTAATGTTTAATTGAAACAGGAGGATTATTAGAAATGGAAAAAAAATTCTTCCACAACTTCTAAAAAATTTATTTGTATCTGCAAATGACCTCTCAAAGGAAACATTGTCCAACATCTTTATTTTGAATAAAGATGAGTAAAGCCACTTCATCCAAGCGTAAGTAAAATAAATAACAAAATTCACCTTATAAAAATTTGTTTGAGCCCTTTCATTTAGCTCAATAACACTGAATATAGATTCAGTGATAAACTTCAAAGTTGGCAATAGTAGAATGTTCCTTCATGTACCATCAAGCCAGTACTAAAGAAAATTGATGCCATATTTTCTAATTTATTAACATTTGCAATGAGATATATTTTGTATGTCTAGAGAAAAAAATTTCCTTTATTTTAATGTGAATGTCTATTGGGGTATTGATCAAATAAAGAAAGTAAGTCATATGGTCAAAACTGCCCCCATTTTTCCCCTACAATCTTCCCTTTCAGTTATAAATTGGAAAAATAATTGTAGAAAACATTTGAGTTTCTTGTGTTGATCACAACGATGAGATATCTTATGCTAATAAAAATGAAGTTATGCATTGACTTACAGATCTTTTTTTAAAAAAAAAAACTGCTACAGAATTCTATTGTCCATAAAACCTCTCAAAAATTATAATCTATGACTGTATTATTTCATTCTTCTTTCACTGAAGTCCTAGCCTACTTCCTCACAGAAAATAAACACATATGCCTTTATGCATTTGTTTTCCTTCTAGCTTAGAACATTCTCCATAGTACTTTATGCTTAAGTTGCCCAAATTCCGTCTTTTAATCTTCCCAATATTTTGTCTTACATATACTCTTTCATACTTTAACCTCTTTCCAAAACATTTTTATCAGATTCATCAAGGTAGGTTTGAGTATTTCTTCTTATTCTGTCTTGATATCACACTCCTACAGTTAAACTATATGAGATCTCTCAGGTTATGAACTTATCCTGCCTAAATTATGCTTTTGAAATGAATGTACCCTGGTTTCATTTTGATAGATGACCTTTAGTCCACTCATATTTACCCCAGTGGCTAAGCACACAGGCTTTGGAGTAAGACAACAAGGGGATAACATTTAGTTTTGCCACTAACTTGTTCTGAGCATGTTACTTGATTCTCTGAAGCTCAATTTTTTTTCTCTGTATTATAACCTATTGGTGTCGAGTCAATTCCAACTCATAGTAACCCTAAAGGACAGAGTAGAACTGCCCCACATGATTTCCAAGGCTGTAATCTTTATGGAAGTGGACGACCACATCTTTCTCCTGCAGAGTGACTGCTATATTCAAACCACTGACCTTTCAGTTAGTAGGCGAATGTTTACCACTGTGAAAACAAAGCTGTTTCTCTGTATTATAGAAACAGTAATATTTATTGTAGAGTTCTGTTGTTAATATTAAATAATATAAATGATGTCAAGCTTTTGGTTACATACCTAGTTCATTGGAAGAATTTAATATGTGTTACCCATTCTCACTCTCACTATTTTTATTACTTAGCTGTTTTTGTATATCTTTGGGAGTAGCATGATACAGTGAGATGAGAATAGGGTTTGAAATTAAGCAGAACTAGATTAGTAACCTGCCTTATAGCTTCTTCGTTGTGTGACTTTGGGTAAGTATCTTACCCTCTTTAAGCCTTTCAGAAGGATTCAATGACATAATCTGTATATAAAAACCCATTCCCAGGTTTTTAAAAAAGTTCTGTATTTTAAATGTAATTTTAATAAAATTGATAAATCCTACATAATTATTCCATTAACCTCTGTAAACATTTTTACTTTCTTCTGCACCCTTGTAACAGAATGAAAACAGACCCCAGGACTTCATTTACTTGCTATACTTGTCTCATTTACAAGCCAATTAATTTACATTTTCAGTGTTTTAATTACATGGCTCCATTAATGCCTCCAAATAATATATAGTAAATAGCTTTCCAAATTTAAACTATCCTGAAACTATAAAATTATGAGTTTTCTGTCATGTGATATAAACCAAAAAGTACATGCTAATACGATATATGACATGAGCCCAAATACATACTACTACATGGATTTTTATAATCCAAATGAAAAAGTTTATTACTATTAAGCCATATAATTAACATTAAATTTTTGAATCCTCAAAAAACACAATATTCACAGCTATGTGCCAGTGTCTAGGACATTACTCATTTAAAAACAAAAAACACCACTGATCTTTTGGTTAGCAGCCAAACTCTTAACCACTGTGTCACCAGTGCTCTGCCTTACCCATAAAAAAATTGAAATTAAAAAACCTGTTGCCATGGAGTTGATTCTGACTCATAGAGACCCTATAGGACAGAGTATAATTGCCCCACAAGGTTCCCAAGGAGCGGATGGTGGATTCCAACTGCTGACCTTCTGGTTAGCAGCCGAGCTCTTAACCACTGTGTCACCAGGGCTCCAATCTGCATATAACACCTGACATAAAATTTATCCTAATTAAATGCCTGTTAAACAAGGAAATGAGTGATTTACATTTGAGTATGTACATGGAAGTGTTGATCTTGACAGTGATAAAACAAAACTGTTATTAAATTATTCATCAAAGGTTTACTTATATGGGTAGCATACTGTGTTAGGCACTATGTAATTTCAAATAGGCTTCTTTGTTATTGTTGTTAGGTGTCATCAAGTTGGTTCTGACTCAGTGATCCTATGTACAACAGAACAAAACACAGTCCAGTCCTATTGCATCCTCACAATGGTTGCTATGTTTGAGAGCATTATCGCAGGCCCCAGGTTAGTCTATCCCATTGAGGGTCTTCCTCTTTTTCACTGACCCTCTACTTTACCAAGCATGATGTCCTTCTCCAGGGACTGGTCTCTCCTGATAACATATCCAAAGTGCATGAGATAAAGCCTTACCATCCTCTCTTCTAAGGAGAACTCTGGCTGTATTTCTTCCAAGACAGAATTCTTCGTTCTTTGGCAATCCATATTCAATATTCAATATGCTTCACCAACACCATAATTCAAAGGCATCAATTCTTCTTCCATCTTCCTTATTCATTATCAAGCTTTCAAGTGCACATGTGACAATTGAAAATATCATGGCTTGGGTCAGGCGCACCTTAGTCCTCAAAGTGACATCTTTGCTTTTAACACTTTAAAGAGGTATTTTGCAGCAGATTTGCCCAATGCAAGATGTCTTTTGATTTCTAGACTTCTGCTTCTGTAGGCACTGATGGTGGATCCAAGAGTAAAAACAGCTTGGGGGCAGTGTCTGATCTCCTTTAGCTTCACAAGGGGGAAGGAGACTCACGATCAAGAGCCCAAGATTGATTCCTATAACACAGAGGTCAGACATGACTTCTCTCCACCATCTTTACCAGTTCTGAAATCAACTGTCCTTCCCACAGTACGCTCTACTGGGTTCAAGAATTCATTGCAAAGGGCATGCAGAACTCAACTGACCATACTCACAATTATGGGGTTTACTAGGGAAGTAACAGGTTACAGTTCAGGCTCAGGAACATTCAAGGATACAGTTCTTCCATCAGGACAGACTCTTCCCAAATGTGCTCACAGGCATGCCTCTCCCTGGCCCTCAGTCTCTGCCCAAAGGCACTTAGCTTTCTTCCTGCTGCTGGGTCTCTTCTCCCAGGTCTCTACTGCCAAGTCTCTGCTTCTTTGATGGTGGTGGCCTCTGGTTGGCTCATTTTCAAGCCCAGCAGGATGGTGTAGAACTGACCAATCTCTTTAATGGGCCACAATTACCCTATCACACAGTCCTGCCCAATCACCTGGGTGAGAGTTACAAGACCATAGCTAGAAAGGCCACACACAAGGCAATCAATTTTACTGAACTAAGTAAAATGAAATCCTTGACAAATTCAATATTTTCTCCATTTATCATAATGTTACTTACTGTCTCAGTTGTGAGGATTTTTTGTTTTCTTTATGTTGAGGTGTAATCCACACTTTATGCTGTAGTCTTGGATCTTCATCAGTAAGTGCTTCAAGCCTTCACTTTCATCAAATAAGATTGTGTCATCTGCATGTTGCGGGTTGTTAATGAGTCTTCCTCCAATACTAATGTCATGTTCTTTTTCATATAATCCAGCTTCTCGTATTATTTGATCAGCATACAGATTGAATAAGTATTGTGAAAATATACAACCTTGATGCACACCTTTCCTGATTTTAAACCATGCAGTAGCTCCTGGTTCTGTTTGAAAGACTGTCTCTTGTACAGGTTCTGCATGAGCACAATTAAATGTTCTGGAATTCCCATTCTTCCCAATGTTATCTATAATTTGTTATGATCCACACAGTAAAATGCTTTTGCATAGTCAATAAAACACAGGTAAACATCTTTCTGGTATTCTCTGCTTTTACCCAAGATCCATCTGATATGAGCAGTGATATCCCTCTTTCCACATCCTCTTTTGAACCTGGCTTGAATTTCTGGAAGTGCCCTGTTGATGTACTTCTGCAACTGCTTTTGAGTGATCTTCAGCAAAGTTTTATCTGCATGTGATATTAATGATATTGTTCGATAATTTTGACATTCTGTTGGATCATCTTGCTTTGGAATGGGCATGTATACGGATCTTTTCCAGTTGGTTGGCAGGTAGCTGTCTTCCAAATTTCTTGGCATAGACAAGTGAGCACTTCTAGTGTTGCATTCATTTGTTGAAACATCTAAATTTGTATTTCATCAATTCCTGGGGCCTTGTTTTTCTCCATACCTTCAGTGAAGCTTGGACTTCTTCCTTCAAAATCATCTGTTCCTGAGCATATGCTACCCCCTGAAATGGCTGAATGTTGACCAATTCTTCAGCTTCAACTTGAACTTGCATATGAGCAATTGGTGATCAGTTCTGCAGTCAGTCCCTGACCTTGTTCTGCCTGATGATATTGAGCTTCTCCATTGTCTCTTTCCACAGATGTGGTTGATCTGATTCCTGTGTATTTTATCTGGTGAGCTCCACGTGTGTAGTTGCCATTTATGTTGTTGAAAAAGAAAAGATATTTCCAATGAATAAGTTGTTGGTCTTGCAAAATTCTATCAGGTGATCTCTGGTGTCATTTCTATCACCAAGGCCATGTTTTCCAACTACTGATCTTTCTTCTTTGTTTCCAATTTTCATATTCCAATCATCAGTAATTATCAATACATCTTGATTGCATGTTTGATCAATTACAGCCTGCAGAAATTGGTAACATCTTCAATTTCTTCATCTTTGGCATTAGTGATTGGTCTATAAATTTGAATAATATTCATATTAACTGGTCTTTATTGTAGGCATATGCATATTATCCTATCACTGACAGTGTTGTACTTCAAAATAGGTCTTGAAATGTTTTTGACAATGATTGTGACACCATTCATCTTCAATTTTTCATTCCCAGCATAGTAGCCCATATGATTTTCCCATTCAGAATGGCCAATACCAGTCCATTTCGGCTCAGTAATGCCTAGAATATCTATCTTCAATCATTCCATTTTATTTTTGATAATTTCCAGTTTTCCTGGATTCATAAATCTTACATTCCACATTCTGATTATTAAATGAATATTTGCAGCTGTTTTTTCTCATTTTGACTCTTGTCACCTCAGCAAATGAAGATCCTGAAAGCTTTACTCCATCCACACCATTAAGGTTAACTCTACTTTGAGGAGACAGCTCTTCTCCAATCATATTTTGAGTGCCTTCCAACCTGAGGGGCTCAGCTTCCAGCAGTATATAAGACAATGATCCTCTGCTATTTATAAGGTTTTCAATGACCAATTTTTTTAAGTAAATCACGAAGTTCTTTTTCCTAGTCTTAGTCTGGAAGCTCTGCTAAAACCTGTCTACCATGGGTGGTGTAGCTTCCAACATCACAGCAACACACAAGCCACCACAGTATGAAAAACTGACAGATGAGTGGTGGATAGGCTTGGTAAAGGACATTTTCTGTTTGAGTGGCATATAATATTTCACTGCACGTGATTCAACTGGATGGTAATTATTTGAAATCAGTAGTTGGTGTCTCTTCTCAAGCCTGTGTATATTGCAAAACTAGGAAGAAAACTTTCCCAAAACTGATTTCCAGGACTCTCTTAATTTTACCAATAATCCAGTCAAGCCACCTGAGCTGGTGATGGGCATGGATCTAAGAGTTGCAAAGTCTAGGATAAGATAGTGGGAAAAGACTCTTGGGGTCAGCAATGAGAATGCATGCAGGGTGAGCTCTAAAAGGGACCCCAGGGTAACACAAGTTTTGGGGTTAAATAGCCTGACGGGGAAATACCCATGATTCCAAGCTGAGGGTCAGGGAGGAGGAGATGAGCAAATCTTTCCAGCCTCAGGTGAGATGGAGCAATGACGGATTATTAAGAGATGATGGCTGAGGCAAACTCAGTCATGTAGTTTAGAACTCTTTTTTTAACTAAGGCAGGGCTGAATGTTGGTAAAAAAGAAAACATTGTTTAGGACCTGCATATTTGTCAGTCAGCAATAATAGTCAAAACAACCAAAGTTAGGGGTGGTGCAAACAGGTAAGTGCTCCAAAAGGTTGGCAGTTTGAACCCTCCCAGAGGTGCCTCAGGAGGCGGGCCTGTGAAAGTTCACACCCATTAAAAACTCTATGGAGCAGTTGTACTCTGTACACATGGTGTCTCTATGATTTAAAATTGACTCGATGGCAACCAACAATAACAACAACAAGATCAAATATCTGTTTCTATTATTAAGTTCTCAAGAGGAGTTCTTTAAATGAATTTTAGAACCCCAGTAGAATACGCTTTATGACCAAATAAACACTAAATATATTAACAAACTTTCTATGTATCTTTAGATGTATGCTTTTTCCAGTGGTTTTCATAATTTTTTTCCAAACCATGTAGTGATAAAAGGATCCATTAATAAAATACTTTTGTTTGTATAAGATGCTACTTTCAAACTAGCCTACAAAATTAATAGTAATTTTTTTTCAGTTCATAAGATGTGTTTAAGTCATTCTTAAAATCTCTGTCAATTACAAGCATGTTATTATCGTACTGGAATAAAATCCAATTACACTACAAAGCTACATCCTTTCCTCCAGAAATCCTAAGAGAAACAAGAAACAGCTCTTGAATAGAGGTCATATCCAGATTTTAAAGAACATGTTTGCAGTAGAATTATAATGAGAATATAATGGTGGAGAAGAATTAATTGGAAAAACAAATTGAAGCACTTGCAGTGTTGTTCCAAAAATGGATGACTGACATGTACCCATCAACTCTTCAAAGAAAAGTAGATGGAAATCTTTTCCACTTGACATTAAAATTTCAATAGAAAATGTCTCTGGCTGTATCCCAAGCTGGGTAATTATATTTGGTCCATAGAATAGGTATATGATAATTTTATGCTTCTCAGTATGTCCTGCTTTTACAATTTCACCCAGGACTGCATTTGAAGCAACTAATGCAAAAAATGTTGAAATCAGTGAAACTCAGGAAAAAGACAACAAAATAAAAATAAGATGAGGCTAGATATATTTGGGAAAAACAGAGAGATGCTGAATTACGGAAACATGTAAGTTTTGGCCTTGTATTACCTTTGATTCCATAAGGAAGATCTACACATATTTAAGAGAAAAATCCTCAGTATGGGCTTCAGGCTCAGTGACTGCAATACATTATATACTCAAGTGTAATGAAAAGGGAGGGAAAAAAATGAGTTTGAATCGATTGACAGCAATGGGTTTGGGTTTTGGACTGCAATTATGAGTAATGAGCAGGTCTGTTTCCAGTGGTTCTCTTCTCTCTTTCCGTAAGATTTTCCCAGCTAACTGTGGGACAAAAAAACTTCTGATTCCAGGGTATGCTCTATCCTGGGCTCTCTTTGGCTTCACAACTTCAGCTTGGATACTAGGCATGGAGTATAATTACTCCAGAGGTTGCTTTAGATGTCTGACTAATTTTGCATCAGAAGAAAGTATGGCTGAATTTTTTTAAGCAAACAATTGGTTTTGGAGTACTAGCTTGTTTTAATGTACAACGCCACCCAAAGTGGTCAATATATTTGGAGGCTGAGATTAAGAAACATGTTTCAGAAAAAATAAACTTCTAGAATAAACTTTTACAATAAACTTTCAGAGAAACTAAGTAGTTTGTGAGCCTCAAGCCTTGGACACACACTCCATTAAAAGAAAGTGGCTAAACTGTTTCTATCTTGTATAAACTATTATAGCTGTTACAATTTGCTCTGTTGAAGAAACCAATCTTGTGAGCCTAGCTACACCAAGTTAGGTTATTGGCAGGTGCATGAACTGGAATCCACAATCTGCAAGCTGCACACAGGGCTGTTAAACTGTAGATTCTGTCTGATAGAAGTGCCAGCTCCTACCCCATTGTGGTCGAATAGATTCTGACTCATAGTGACCCTCCTTTAAAATGCTCATTGAGCAAGAAAAAGGCAGGCCACTGGGTTTCATTGTATGGCTGTAAGTCCACTACCCATTCTGAAATTGTTAGGATGAGAAAATGATGCAGTTTGTGAGATGCCTCCTCATTGCCCTTATTCCTGGGGTTCTTGTGGTAAACCTCATTGGTGAGAGTAATCTGTATAACCCTAGTAACATTAAAGTATTTAATCTCCTATAACAGACAAGTACAGTAAAATAAACACCCAGGTACAGAAACTGGTTTAGGATGAAAGGCCATTGCAAAATCAGGCTGAGTTTAAAGCAAAGTTACAAAAGAAAAAAGATTAAGTTCAAATAACAATGAGGTTTTCACTTTAAAGAACACTATACACAGATGTGGAAACCCTGGTGGTGTAATATTAAGAGCTATGGCTGTTAATTGAAAGGTTCGCAGTTCGAATCCACCAGCACTCCTTGGAAACCCTATGGGGAGTTCTACTCTGTCCTACAGGGTTGCTATGAGTCAGAATAGACTTGACGGCAACGGGTTTGTTTTCTTTTAATACACAAACATTATCACATTTCATCCTCAAAATAGCCCCAATTAAATGAATAGATATTCTGTTTAGTTAACAGATAAAGAAATTTAGCCATATAGAAATTAAAGTTTTGGGGTTTTTTTTTTTTTTTTTTCCTGTTTTATTAGAAAGGATTGACAGAGTTAGGACTGGCACACAGGTTTTCTGAATTTAATTTCAGTTGTGTGTATGTGTGTGTGAATGTACAAGTGCATAGTATAGTATACCATCTGGCCCTGAAATGAGTCTTATCATGCAGTTTCATCCAACTGAATGTCTACTTCTTATAAGTGATTCATCATGACTATGGGCATTGCCATCTAATTGATGGGAGTCCTAGTAATGCTGTTTATAGCATATAGTTATCATTTTAATTTTTAAAACAAATCTGCAAGACTTTTATAGGAAGACTGAAATTCCATCTGACTTGCAGAGTTTCAAATTTAAGACAAGAACTGAACTATGTTGTCATACAAAGCAAAGTCAGTAAACAAGCTTACTTGATGCAATCCAGCTACGTCTTTTTTAAAGCTCTATAGATGAGGTGGTTTTAATCCTATGGCTCTATTTTTGACATAAGATTAAGAATAAGAATGATAGCAGTAGGTAATACAGAAGGAGTGCTTATTCAAACAAGCATTGTCCTAAGTGTCCATTATGTGAACTAATTCTCACAACAATCCTATAAAAAGGGAGCTATTATTATCCTTTTTTACAGAAGCGAGGATGGAGAGACTTCAGTTCACTTACTTTGGAGTAAGAAGAAAAGACCAATCACTAGAAAAGGACATCATGTTTGGTAAAGTAAGAGTCACTGAAAACTAGGGAGACCCTCAGTGAAACTGTTGACACAATATCCAAAACAATGAACACAAACATACCAAGGATCGTGAAGATGGTGCAGGACGGCAACATTTTGTTCTGTTATATATAAGGCCATCATGAGTGTGTCAAATCCCACTTAATGGCAACTAATAGAAACAATAAATTACAGACCATGAAACTAAGGCACAGAATAGAATAACTTGTCAAAGATTACACGGCTAGTTGGTGGCAAAACGGGATTTTTTTCTGTAGTTAGCCTAGCTCGAGAATTCACACACTTAAAAAAGATATTGTACTACCTCTCGTAAAGATAGGATTGCATAATAAAAAGGAGCCCCAAAAGACTCTGTAGTCACACTGATTGGGCTGGATTTCTGCCTTCATCACTGCCTGTGTCACGTGGAACATGTTTACCTCATCTCTGCCACAGGTTGTCTGTAAAACGAAGATATTGTTAATACTCTTTTCCTAGGACCATTACGAGGTTCAGGTGAGACAGTGCAAGTAAAGCCCAGTTCCAGGTGCACATTAGATATGAGTAAATGTTAATTGTAGAATAAGTTCTCAATCTTAAAAACAATTCAGTGAAAGCCCTTAATTAAAAAAAAAAAAACTAGGAAGCTGAAGCCCAAAAGGGTTAAACAACTTATTTTATATCATGCCATCAGTTGCAGAACTAGGACTTGAAACCAGGCCTCCCAACTCCATGTCTAGGACTTTTGAACCACAAAGGAATAAAATTAAAAATTTATCTAAATGTGTCACATTTTTTAAAATTCCAACAAGTGCACTATTGAAATTATCTTAATTATTTTCTTCTGTATAAAGATGAGTCTACTGACAGTGACTGTCATTGGTATGCTCAGTGACTGTCATTGGAATCTATATGTCACAACTATTTGCAAGTAAACTATCAAACTCTTTCTTCTCTCTCAAATGTTGGGACTAAATGAACCATCTTGGGGGGAAAAAAAAAGCTATAGCAAGCATTAATTCCATCTGTCCTCAAACCAGTCAAATCAAAGAGAAAACATTTGTCTTACTTCTCAAAGTTGAGGTGTCTGCTTATTTATGTGATTGACAGCAACTATGCTGAAAGTATATTCAGGAAGCAAGAGGTCAGGAAACTCCCAAAATGTTATAAAAATAAAATCAAGCCTAAGCAAATACAAAACAGACTCTGAAAGCAAGAGAACCTTCAACTGTGGTTCTCTTGTTCGTTGGCAAAACTGCTGAGCCAATCACATGGCACGTTTTGCCAAGACAATGACAATACAAGTTGTAAAATGGATTCTGCTGTCCTAAGGTATAGTTTTCAAATAAAGCAGTCCCTGATACCTGAACCGATGCTGGTAGGGCAAGGATTGAAAGGAACTCTATCATATTTTATAGTTTTTGAATAAGTGTCAACCATGGGTACCAAACAGGAATTCAAGTTATTTAAAGGCAGGGTTCTTGCATTAAAATTTCTTTCATGTTGCCTGGTATAGTACTGAGCACAGAGATTTATTAAAAAAAAAAAAAAAAAGGCAGGAAACACACACAGTTGAATTGAATTGAAATGTGGCTCCTAAGACTATTAACAACAAACAGGGATGAATATAATTGTTTACTTGACATTGTAGGGTCACTACCTTAAACTGTAAATCCCTTGCCGATGAGTCGAGTCCGACTCATAGCGATCCTATAGGACAGAGTAGAACTGCCCCATGAGTCTCCAAGGAGCAGCTGGTGAATTCCAACTGCTGACATTTTGGTTAACAGCCAAGCTCTTAACTACTGCACCACCAAGGCTCAGTCACTACCTTAGAATAGTAAAATCTACAGATAGACTAAAGAAATGTACAAAGCTATAAATTAAGATTGAATACAGTGATGATTCAGCTTTTTGAAAAATGACAGCTGAATTCTCCCCATATACAGCATATGATGGAGGTGCTTTAAGTTGCCATTCTTTCATTTTTTATTTGAATAATAAATGTTACCTGAAAATGAGCTTAGATCATATACTCAATCTTTTTCATGCTGACTCAGCTCTGAAGTTAGAACAGCATAAACTCTGAATTTTATTCTAGAAAAAAGGAAACATGATTTAACAGTCCAAGATACCAGTACTGTTTTAATGAAGTTTTCTTTAACATATTATTTGAGACTCATGATAGTATAAAAATTAATAGGTCCAGGAAATTTAGACAACAGCCAAAGGAGCACTTTTGGACTGTACTTGGGAAAATATAAAATAGGTAAAATACTAACAGTGAACCAATTAATGATGTCATTTTTACTAATTATTGATTATCTATACACAAAGCCCACCACAAGTTTGTTGTACTGTGGTGGTTTGCTTATTGTTATAATGTTGGCTATATCACTGATATTTCAAATACCAGCAGGGTCATCCATAGTGGACAGGTTTCAGCAGACCTTCCAGACTATGACAGACTTGGAAGAAAGGCCTGGTGATCTATTTCTGAAAATCAATGAAAACTTTAAAGATAACAACAGAATATTGTCCACTATAGTGCTGGAAGATGAGCCCGTTAGGTTGGAAGGCACTCAAAATACACGGTGGTTGCAAAAGTCATCTTGAAATACCAACAATAGTGAAGATGGCACAGGACCAGGCAATGTTTCATTCTGTTGTACGTGGGGTTGCCATGAGTTGAAGCCAACTCGATGGAAACAAACAACAATAACAACAACATACACCAAGCTGAATAAAAGGTGAAGATAGTTAACAAGGCATGCAAAAAAGATAAAGATTGGTGAAGGTAATGCAAATAGCTTATGAATACAGGTAATAACTGTGATCGGTATGGTTCTGTATTTTATCTCTACTTTTTTCCCATCTTTATTCATCTTTGTTTTGTTGTACTTTTGTTTATCCTCTGAAATCCAATTACTGTTTGTATAATAAGACAAATTTAAAAGAATAAAACAAACTTACATATAATCAAAAGAGAAACATATTGAAAAATGTAGTACTATATTAACTGATATGAAAGAAACCCACCCTCATGGCAGACCTGGTCTCTGAATTCTTTCTTTTTTTTTTTTTCTGTGAGGATGATTTATTTTTATTTTTTTAAATTATGTTCCACGGTTATGTCTGAGTTTTTTTTTTTTTTCCTTTCTTATTGTATTTTAGATGAAGGTTTACAAAACAAACTAGATTCTCATTAAACAGTTAGTACACATATTGTTTTATGACATTGGTTAACAACCCCACAACATGTCAACACTCTCCCTTATCAACCTTGGGTTCCCTAGTACCAGCTTTCCTGTCCACTCCTGCCTTCTAGTCCTTGTCCCTGGGCTGTTGTGTCCCTTTAATCTCATTTTGTTTTATGGGCCTGTCTAATCTTCGGTTGAAGGGTGAATCTTGGGAGTGACTTCACAACTGAGCTAAAATGGTGTCTGGCGGCCATACTCTGGGGTTTCTCCAGTCTCTATCAAGCCAGTAAGTCTGATCTTTTTTTGTGAGTTAGAATTTTGTTCTATATTTTTCTCCAGCTCTATCTGGGACCCTCTATTGTGATCCCTGTCAGAGCAGTCAGTGGTGGCAGCTGGGCACCATCTAGTTATACTGGACTCACTGTGGTGGAGGCCGTGGTAGTTGTGGTCCATGAGTCCTTTGAACTAATCTTTCCCTTGTATCTTCAGTTTTCTTCATTTTCCCTTGCTCCCGAAAGGGTGAGACCAGTGGACTATCTTAGATGGCTGCTCACAGGCTTTTAAGACCCCAGATGCTATTCACCAAAGTAGAATGTAGAACATTTTCTTTGTAAACTGTGTTGTGCCAGTTGAGCTAGACGTTCCCTGAGACCATAGTCCCCACAGCCCTCCGCCCAGCAATGCGGTCCCTCAGGGAGTTTGGATGTGTCTATGAAGCTTCCATGACCTTGCCTTGTACAAGTTGTGCTGGATTCCCCAGTACTGTGTACTGTCTTACCCTTCACCAAAGTTACCACTTATCTATTGTCTACTTAGTGTTTTTCCATCTCCATCCCTCCTCTCCCTCGTAATCATCAAAGATTGTTTCTTTTTGTGTGCAAACCTTTTCATGAGTTTTTACAGTAGTGGTCTCACACAATATTTGTCCTTTTGTGGTTAACTTATTTCATGCAACATAATGCCCTCCAGATTCATCCATGTTATGAGAAGCTTCACAGATTCATCATTGTTCTTTCTCGTTGCATAGTACTCCATTGTGTGTACGTACCATAGTTTGTTTATCCACTCTTCTGTTGATGGGAATCTAAGTTGTTTCCAACTTTTTGCTATTGTGAACAGTGCTGCCATCAACATAGGTGTGCATATGTCTATTTGAGTGATGACTCTTATTTCTCTAGGATATATTCCTAGGAGTGGGATTACTGGATCATATGGTATTTCTATTTCTAGCTTTCTAAGGAAGCGCCATATCATTTTCCAAAATGGTTGTATCATTTTGCATTCCCACCAGCAGTGCATAAGAGTTCTGATCTTCCCCACAGCCCCTCTGACATTTGTTATTTCCAGTGTTTTTGATAAGTGCCAGTAATGCCGGGGTGAGATGGTATCTCATTGTGGTTTTAATTTTCATTTCTCTAACGGCTAGTGATTGCAAGCATTTCCTCATGTGTCTGTTGGCCGCTTGAATGTCTTCTTTGGTGAAGTGTCTGTTCATTTTCTTTGCCCATTTTTTAATAGGATTGTTTTTCTTTTTGTTGTAGAGGTGTTGGATTTTCTTGTTGATTATGGAGACTAGACCTTTGTCTAACTTGTACTGTCCAAAATTGTTTTCCCAGTCTGTAGGTTCTCTTTTTACTCTTTTGGTGAAGTCTTTTGAAGAGCATAGGTGTTTGATTTTTAGAAGATCCCAGTTATCTAGCTTATATATTGGGGTTTGTGCATTGATGGTTATGATTTGTATCCTGTTAATGCCATGTATTAAGGTCTGAAGTGTCGGTCCTATTTTTTCTTCTATGAACTTTATAGTTTTAGGCTTTATATTCAGGTCTTTGATCCATTTTGAATTAGTTTTTGTCTATGGTGTGAGGTATGGGTCCTGTTTCATTTTTTTGCAGATGGATATCCAGTTTTGCCAGCACCATTTGTTAAAAAGACTGTTTTTTCCCCATTTGATGGACTTTGGGCTCTTGTTGGAGATCAGGTGACCTTAGGTGAATGGATTTACATATGGGTTCTCAATTCTGTTCCATTGGTCAATGTATCTGTCGTTGTACCAGTACCAGGCTGTTTTGACTACCGTAGCTGTATAGTAGGTTCTGAGGTCAGGTAGTGTGAGTCCTCCAACTTCAGTCTTCTTCTTCTGTAGTGCTTTACTTATTCGGGGCTTCTTCCCTTTCCATATAAAGTTAATGATTAGTTTTTCCATCTCTTTGAAGAATGTTGTTAGTATTTGAATTGGGATTGCATTGTATTTGTAAATTACTTTGGGTAGAATTGTCATTTTCACAATGTTGAGTCTACCTATCCATGAGCATGGTATGTTTTTCATTTATGTAGATCCCTTTGGGTTTCATGCAGTAGTGTTTTATAGTTATTTTGTATAGGTCTTTTACATTTCTGGTTAGATTTATTGCTAAGTATGTTATTTTTTTAGGGGCTTTTATAAATAGTATTGTTTTCCTGATTTCTTTTTCATCATTCTCTTGGTGTATAGGAATCCAACTGATTTTTGTCTGTTTATCTTGTATCCGGCTACTCTGCTGAATCTTTCTATTAGTTCCAGTGGATTTCTCGTGGAGTGTTTAGGGTTTTCTATGTATAGTATCATATCATCCACAAATAGGGACAGTTTAACATTTTCATTACCAATTTGGATGCCTTTTATTTCTTTTTCTTGCCTTATTGCTCTGTCTAGGACTTTCAGTACAATGTTAAATAGGAGTGGTAATAAAGGGCATCCTTGTCTTGTTGCTGTTCTCAAAGGGAATGTTTCCAGCCTCTCTCCATTAAGAATGATGTTGGCTGTTGGTTTTGCATAGATGCCCTTTATTGTGTTGAGAAATTTCCCTTCTATACCTATTTGATTGAGAGCTTTTATCAGGAATGGGTGTGGGACTTTGTCGAATGCCTTTTCTGCATCAATTGAGATGTTCACACAATTCTTTTCTTTCCTTTTATTTATGTGGTGGATTACGTTGATTGATTTTCTAATGTTGAACCATTCTTGCATACCTGGAATGAGTCCTACTTGGTCGTGGTGGTGTATAATTTTTTTGATAAGATGTTGAATTCTATTGGTTAGAATTTTGTTGATAATTTTTGCATCTATGTTCATGAGAGATATTGGTCTGTAATTTTCTTTTTTTGTGGTTTCTTTGCCTGGTTTTGGTATCAGGGTTATGCTGGCTGCATGTAATGAATTTGGAAGTGTAGCTTCCTTTTTTATGTTCTGAAATAGTTTGAGTAGTACTGGTGTAGGCTCTTGTCTGAATGTTTGGTAGAATTCATCTGGGCCAGGGCTTTTTTCGTTGTTGTTGGAAGGTTTTTTTTATTACCTTTTCAATCTCTTCTCTTTCTATGGGTCTGTTTAGATTTTCAACATCATTTTGTGTTGGTTTAGGTAAGTAGTGTGTTTCTGGAAATTTGTCCATTTCCTCTAGTTTTTCAAATTCATTATAGTTTTTCATAATACTCTATTATGATCCTTTTTATTTCAGTTGGGTCTGTTGTAATGTACCTTATTTCATTTCTTATTTGGGTTATTTGCAACCTCTCCTGTTTTTCTTTTGTCAGTTTGGCCAGTGGTTTGTCAGTTCTGTTGATCCTTTCAAGAAACCAACTTCTGGTTTTGTTGATTCTGTTGTTTTGTATTCTGTATGCCATTTATTTCTGCTCTGATCTTTATTATTTCCTTTCTTCTGCTGGCTGTGGGCTTTTTTTTTTTTTTTTTTTTTGGTGTTCCATTTCTATTTTTTGGTATTGTGTAGCTAATTTTTTGATTCTGTCCCTTTTGAAGATGATGATTTTTAATGTGAATGGAAAAGTGTGTAAAATAATCACTTAATACAAATCGTTTTTCCTTCCCTTTCCCTTTCTGTATTGGGCACATCATTCAGAAAAGGCTCCAAACATGCACATCCATTGTCAGTGGTAGAATTCTCCCCTTCCAGTTGGGAAGCTTAGGTTCAATTGCTGACCAATGCAGCTCAAGGGCAGCCACTTCCCGTATGTCACTGGAGGCTTCCATGCTGTTATGATGCTGAACAGGTTTAAGCAGAGCTACCAGACTAAGATGGACTGGAAAGAAAGGCCTGGAAATTTGCTTCTGAAAATCAGCCAGTGAAAATCCTATGGATCACAAGTGATCCTGGGGATGGTGGAGGACCTGGAGTAGCTTTTCATTGGATTTAGTTCCACTGTGCATGGGATTGCCAAAAGTCAGGAGCCCACTCAATGGGAGTTAACAACAACAATGCACATTCATAGAACCATAGGCTTGTGTAAATATATGAATATCTGAGGGATTCAGTATTTGATGTAAGATAGAACATGTATGTCATGGATTGAATTATGTCCCCAAAAAAATGTGTGTATCAATTTGGCTGGGTCACGATTCTCAGAATTGTGTAGTTGGCCTCAATTTTGTGATTGTAATTTTATGTTAAAGAGGATTAGGGTGGGATTGTAACACCACCCTTACCCATGTCACATCCCTGATCCAATGTAAAGGGAGTTTCCTTGGGGTGTGGCCTGCACCACCTTTTATCTCTCAAGAGATAAAAGGAGAGGGAAGCAAGCAGAGAGTTGGGGACCTCATACCATCAAGAAAGCAGTGCCCAGAGAAGAGCTCATCCTTTGGACCCAGGCCCCTGCACCAAGAAGCTCCTAGCTTCTTGCTCTGATGAGAAGGCCAAGAGAGAGAGAAAGACTTCCCTTGGAGCTGACACCCTGAATTTGGACTTTTAGCCTACTTTACTGTAAGGAAAGAAACTTCTCTTGTTAAAACCATCCACTTGTGGTATTTCTGTTATAACAGAACTAGATAACTAAGACAATGTATCTCTTGTTGTCATCCTGAAACAGAAAGAAGGAATTCACCAATTATTCATCCAACATCTCTTAAACGTGGGTCTTGTGCTAAACACTGGCAGTAGAGTTGGTTGTCTTCTGTCCTCCAGAAGATCACAGACTGAGGTGGAATAGCAGACAAGGAATGACAGTGATAATACAATGTATCACAGTGTAACTAGTACTAAAATAGAGGGGAACACCAGGGACTATGGGGGCCCAGAGTAGGGGCATCCAAAGCGTCCTGGAAGGAGTGGTATTGGTGGCAGGAATACCTGAAGAGTCCTAAGGTCATATAATTAGTAAGTGGTGGAGTCATAATTTGAATCTAGGTCTTTCCATAAGCTCCAAAACAAGTATTCTTTCCATTATACAGTATTGTCAAGAACAGAGAGCGAGGAGAAATACATGCAGAGGTCCCCTATCAGCTACCACACAACAGATCCACAATATTGGACTACTATGAATTCTTTATTGCAGAAATCTAGATTTTACCTTAGAATCCACACCAAATACTCAGTACAGGAACCAATTGCTGATAGTTATAGAAGATATGCAATGTAAAACCATTTTCAATTACATACAGCTACATGAAAGGGGAGTAATTGTCACTGGTCATTATTTTACATGGAGATATAGATGTGTATTTTGAGTTTGTACAACCTGCAATATGCCTGCTATCCTGCTGGTGTTCCCTATTCCCTTATCCTATGTAATACTTTGACATATCACTATCTAACATATTCTATAGTTGACTTACGTATCATATTTATTGGTTGTCTTCTGTATCTCACTTACTGGACTATAAGCTACACGTACACAGGAACTTTGTTTTCTAACTAATATATCCCAAGTGCCTGCAACAGTAACTGGGCCATAGTATAAACTATAAATATTTTTGAATGAATTGATAAATGAATGAGCAAGTCCTAATAATCATGTGTAATTAAACTTAAGTAAATGGAAACCTCAAGAGTCCTTCTTCCTCTAAGAATTCAGCGTTCTAAGTCCTTGTTTCTCAACTGTATTCTTCCTATGCTGTAGCATTTTCTGAGTTGTTAGGAGACATGCTTTACAAAAGTGTCCAATGACCAAATAAATCATTGAAATAATAAATATCTATGACAGATTTCATTTTTCAAAGACATAACCAACAATATTTCCCAAGCTAAATGTTCCCCTGCAATAAGACCTTGCCATTCTCCCATCAAGAGTTGTGGAGTTAAAGTCCCCTCACCCTGAATCTAGGCTAGCTCTATTATTCATTTTTAAGCTATAGAAAATAGCAGAAATGACGTTGAGAGACGTCCAAGCATTGGCCAGAAAAGGCCATGCTGCTTCTATTTGTTTCTCTCAGTATGCTCAGTCTGGTGGAAGTCATCAACTATGTATGTCCAACTACCCAGAGACCACCATGCTGAAGAGGATACATGTAGCTGCTTTGGTTGGCAATCCCAGCAGAGCTGACACTTGAAAACATCTTTGTCAAAGGGCCAGACATGTGAGTGAAGACGTCATCTTGGAAATGGATCCTCCAGCCAAGTTATTTCAGTTCCCACCTGTCATGGGTTGAATTATTTCCCCCCAAAACTGTGTGTATCAATTTGGCTGGGCCATGATTCCCAGTACTGTGCAGTTGTCTTCCATTTTGTGATTGTAATTTTATGTTAAGAAGGATTAGGGTGGGATTGTAACACCGTTACTAAGGTCACATCTCTGGTCCAATGTAAAGGGAGTTTCCCTGGGGTGTGGCCTGCACTACCTTTTATCTTACAAGAGATAAAAGGAAAAGGAAGCAAGCAGAGAGTGGGGGACCTCCTACCACCAAGAAAGCCATGCCGGGAGCAGAGCGCATCCTTTGAACCCGGGGTCCCTGTGCGGAGAAGCTCCTAGTCCGGGGGAAGATTGATGAGATAGAGAAAGAAAGCCCTCCCTTGGAGCTAATGCCCTGAATTTGGACTTCTAGCCTAGTATACTGTAAGAAAATAAATTTATCTTTGTTAAAGCCATCCACTTGTGGTATTTCTGTTATAGCAGCACTAGACAACCAAAACACCACCTACCTGAGTCATCTTTAGCCATTACAGCCTGCTAGCTGAGGTTCCAGACATCATGGAACAGAGACAAGCTATCCCCTTTATGTCCTCTTCAAGTCCTAACACTCAAAATTGGTAGACAGAAGTAAATCATTGTTGGTTTCTGACACTAAATTTAGGGTAATTTGTTATGCAGTAATAGGTAACTAAATAATATGGTACACCTTCTTTAGAGATTAAAGATGCACATTGCTAGTTTAAAAGGATTGATAATTCTACAGTGTCCTGGGTTAAATTGTGTACCCCATGAAGATATGTTGAAGTCTTAACCCCTGGTACCTGTGAATGTGACCTTACTTGCAAATAGAGTCTTTGCAGATGTAATTAGTTAACATGAGATCTGTTGCAATAGGATGGGCTCTAATTCAATATGACAGGTGTCCTTATAAAAAGAGGGGAAAAGACACAGACACAGTAGAAAGATGAAAGGATATAAACCAATGATACAATTAAAGGGTCACAATGCCCTCCTGAAAAGGACAACCAAGAACTGTGAATATGGAGGCAGAGATTGGAGTTATGCTGCCACAAACCAAGGAATGCCTGGGGTTACCAGAAGCTGGAAGAGGCAAGGAAATATCCTCCTCTGGAGACTTCAGAGGAAGCATGTCTCCTCCAACACCTTGATTTCAGACTTTAGCCTCCAGAAGAGTAAGAGAAGAAATTCTGTTATTGTAACCTATTTACTTTGTAGTAACGTGTGGCTATGAGTCAGAATTGACTCAATGGCAGTAGGTTTTTTTTTTTTTTTTTAATGTGTTACAGCCGACCTAGGAAACTAATACATTCATTAAAGACTTTTATTTCACGTTATATAAATTGATGTTTTTCAAACTTAATTTAACTCATAAAACTTTTTACAAAACATAACTTAGCATTTCAAGAATCATGAATGTTTTATGATATAAGCTTTGGTAAATGCTGTTTTTGACAAATTTCTCACTAGATAGGATAAAATACCCACAATTTAAAATTGTCTTTATTTCAGGATTCCTTTTGATCTTCTTCAACAGTTTTAGAAAAGTAATTCTGCAGACTATAGCTAGAATTACTTTTTGTTTTAAAGTGAATTTCCTGGTGCCTAGAGAGGTAGAACGCTGTAGTATGCTAGAAAAAAATCACTCAGCACTGATTAGAACTCAAAATAATAACTAGGTATCAGTTCTTTAGTCTTTCACTAGGTTCTACACTATCAGTTTACCAAGTTTCATGTTAACCTCGGAAATTTAAAGGACACTTTTTGAAGTAAATCAGCTGTTTGTCCTTCAGAAAAGTGAACTCAACTAAAATGCAAACTCATGGGAAGATCTGCTTTTAAAACAGAGCCAGTGTTTACAGTTTACTCACAAAGCATCACATTTTTCTGAGATTTTATTGTTTCTATTCATATTATATCATTAAAATAACCTAATTCAGGCATCACATGTGAATTACAAATATAATAAATCCATTGAAATCAATTGTGCTTATTTTGAATTTTAAAATTTCAAAAATTGCCAATGATTTTTTTAATTAATTATATGTATTATTTTGACTTAGCAACATAAAGTAGCACTATTAAGAGGCTTTTAGGATTAATGGGCATGAAAAAAAGTATGTTATCTTGTGCAACTTAATAGGGCAAAGTTGTCCAGGGCTGAGCAATGAAAAAAAAGAAGACAGAATAATTGATGTCTTTGAATACTGAATATACTAGAGAGTGCTAGAAGAATGAAAAAATAAATCTTAGAAAAAAATACAATCAGAATGTTCCTTAGAAGAGAGGAAGGTGAGACTTCTTGCTTACTTTCAAAATGTTATCAGGAAAGACCAATCACTGGAAAAGAACATCAGGTTTGGTAAAGTAGATGGTCAACAAAAATAAGAGAAACCTTGAATGAGACAGACTGACACAATAGCCAAAAAAATGGACTCAAAGATACCAGCAATGATGAAGATGGCTCAGGACCAGGCAAGTTTTCTTCTATTCTACGTGAGATCACCATGAATTGGAGCCTACTTGATGGCAGCTAGCAACAACATTCTTACCACCATTTCAGAAACACGTGTCTGCCTCATGAAACACATTGATCAGGAAATTGAATGTAGAATTTCTCTGTCAAGTGAACCTGAACATCCAAGCCTAAAATAAGGATAATCAGGGTGAAGTACACTGTGAAGGTGCTAGTGATCAGGATTGCTATGAAGAGAGAAAAAGGTCAGGTTGGAGACAATTACTCATTCACTTCCCAATGCTAAAAGCCAACCAAGCATCCAAGATCCCATAATCCAAAAGTAGGAGATTGTATTGATTTTGAGTCCAGATAGGGGACTTTTCACCTATTAATTCTGTAGCGTTTTAGAGATAGACCAGAGCTGAGTAGGTAAGATAAACATTTGACTCCACATGAGACAACATGGAGTAGCAGGACTGTTGTGAATATTTCCGCTCCAAATGGCACTCACATTCACATATTTTTAACATGTTGGACTGAACAAATTAAAGTATGGGAGCATAACAGTCCGTGGAAGGTTAGCTTACCACCCAGATTCAGACAAACTAATAGACATTAAAATGTACTATGGGAAACTATGATTATAAATTCATAACAAAGTTTGCTGAGTTTAGTGCAGTTACAGCAATTTAAAAGAAGTATGCTTGCTTCATAGTGTTCAGACTGTGATTTGTAGATTCCCTTTGTCAGTATCTAAAAATTTTCCGAGATACCTTTCTATCTAGCTTAAGCCATTATTAAACCTTGATCTTACATCTGCAACACGTGTCTAGAGAAGCACTTCAATCCAGAAGCTTTTCTGCCTTTTTTTTTCCCCTCCACAAAATGTAACATACTTAAGGAGTTGCATACATTTTTCTTTAAAATGTATGGCCTCGTGTTCTACATGAGGAGTAAAATTAAATTTTGAGGATGGGTGTATCTCTGCATTTTATTCTATTTGAGTCAATAATACAAAATAGTTATAACTATATTTTTTATTATTTTTATATTCTGTTAGGGCAAATACCTCTACTTTACTCTTGCTTATGTAAAGTTGGCTTAGGTATTCCTAAATTATTATTCCATGTAAATTATACATAAACTTTGTAAGTGTTTTTAAATATCTAACAGGAAATTTGATTAGATTGTATCAAAGTCATAGATTAATTTTAGGAGAAATGACTCATTTATAATAATAAGCTATGCCTTTTAAAATATGGACTATCTCTTGAAATATTATCTTCTATACTCTTTTTTATAGTTCATTTTTCCATATTGTACTCATGGTGAAGTAAATTATTATATTAATTAAAGTTTTTGTTGCTACTGTGATAGTGTTCTATTTTGTATTATAATTTCTAGTTGGTGTCAAAAACTGTGAAGGGTCTGAGATTTTTAGCCTGCTTGCAAGCTAATAAGTTGGCCTACCATGGTTTCATGGTTACTGGAAGAAGACACATAACTCAGGTTAGAGACAAGCGACAATTCAATGCTCACAGCAATATCATTAGCTAGAATATCAGTATTTTTTCCCTGGTTTTCTAAATCCCAGTTCCCATGGAACAATATGAAGAGAGTGGGTAAGGCCTGCACATGCAGTGGGGGATGTCAGAGGGGAGGATCCCTAAGTTCAGGAAATCCAAATCTTTATAATGAAAAATAAGCAAGTTTTCCCTTTTTCTGGATACAAACTTCATTGAAAAAAAATAGTCCCTGGAACAAATGCTGTCAGTGTCTGCCTACAAGATGTTCAAGAGACAAGGCCACTAGTTCATGGTTGTTTGTGTAGGGAAATGCTAATGTTTTTGTACACTGATCTTACAGGACTCACTGGACTCTCATTATGCCTTAAAGTTTATATGTTGATCCTATTGCTTGCTTTCCCCTAGGAAGATGATTAAACATCTGCATATAATAACGGTTTTAAGTTTTCTCTTTTAATCCGTAGACTTTAAAATTCTTTTTCCTTTCTATTCACATTAGACAGGGCTTTCAGTACTATGTTATACTATGTTATTTATGGCCTTGTTCCTCACCTTAAAAGTATGCATCTAAAATGTTTTGGTTGTGTATACTGTTTGCTATTGGTTTTATAGTACCATTTTATGAAGTTAAGAAAGATTTCTTCTGTCCTAGTTTATTAAGGGCTTTTTTTTTTTTTTTTTAACTGAGTTAGCCAAAATATTCATCTTATTGAGTGGGTTGAATATCATTGGTAGATTTTTCTAATGCTGAACCATACTTGCTTTCATACCAATCATGTAAATTGACAAGACTGTAGGATTAAGCTAATGTTTTATTTTAAAATTTAATATGTATTCATAAGTGAAATGGGACTATACTCCTCTTATGTTGTCGTTATCTCTTTTGGGAATCAATAGTATACTAATTCACAAAATGAACTGGGGAACTCTGTCCCTTACTCTGTTTTCTGGGACAACTTGTATAAGAGGAATTTAATATTATCTGAAAGATTTTCTGAATGTACTTCAAAACTTTTGATCCTAGTTTTTGTTTTGTTTTGTTTGTAAAGCAGAAATCTTAGCTGTATTTCAATTTTGTTTAAAACATATTGTTACAGAAAATATTTTGGCATTATATATTTGTTTAGAAATTTTAAATTTTTCCTTAGGTTTTGAAACTTGTTAATGTATGTGGCAACTTATATATGGCAAAGGGATTATCAAAATATTGGAGAAAGGACAATTTATCTATTAGAAGGGATTAGCTAATATAAAAACAGTGTGAGGGAGGTGTCTGACCTCCTCTAACTTCACAAGGCGGAAGGAGAAACAAGATCAACAGTGCAAGGCTGACTCCCATGAGGCAGAAGCCGGACAAGCCTCTTCTCTCTGACATCTTCACCAATTTAGACACCAACTGTCCCTCCCACAGCACTCTGCTGGGTTTGATAATTCATTGCAGTGGCCACACAGAACTCACAGATGAAACTCACAGTTATGGGATTTATTAGGGAAGTAACAGATTACAATTCAGGCTCAGGAACAAAGATACAGTTCTTCCACCAGTACAGCCTCTTCCCAGCTGTGCTCACAGCTCCCTGGCCCTAGACCTCTCCCCAAAGACACTCAGATTTCTCTCTTTGTGGATGGGGAAGACCACCTCGCCTTCTGCTACTGGGTCTCTGCTTCCGGGTCTCTCCTGCCACCACTTCTGACCGTCTTCAGGGTTACAGCTTGCTCTCTCTTTCTCAGTTTCCTACTTCCAGGAATGTCTTAGCATAGGGATCCTGGGTCCAAAGGATGAGCTGTCCACTCCTGGCTGTTCTTCCTTGGTGGTGGTACGATCCTCCTCTCTGCTCTGGAATTGGCTCCGTTTTAAGGCAAAACTGACCAACTCCTTGGTGAGCCACAATTACCCTATCACACAGTTCCACCCAATCACCTGGTGAGAGTACAATACCATGCCTAGAAAGGCCACACAAAAGTAATCAATTGCACTGCAGATAAATAACTACTTCATGGAGAAAAATAAAAATGTATATCTTCTTAATAGCCCTTCAAAAGTGACTTGATTGTTTAAAGATCTAAATGTAAGAACTAAACTATAAGAATAAGAAAAGAAAATGAAATAGATTATCCTTAAGCTCTATAAGTAGAAACATACTTTAAAAACAAAATTTCAAATAAAAAATCATAAGTCAAAAAAAGGATGAATTTGATTATATAAAGATATAAAATACTCTTCAATGAAAGACACAGGAAATAAAGTGAATAAATAGATAACAGAGTGGGAGCAGATGTGTAAAGAAAAGACTGGGTCGATACATAGAAAAGAAATCATGAATTCCAATACAAAGATAAACAATGGGTAGCTTTAAAAAACCCACAGCAAACACCAGGTTTACTGCACGTTCTGTTTAGAGTGGTAGTCATACAACAGTGAACCAAACAGCCTGAAATCCCAGTGCTAACGGGTCTGATTGACATAACGAATCTTCTCTTAAACCTTTAAGTAATATATAAAATACTTCATTTGGAAGTCCAGAAGCTTCTGGAAACCCTTTATTATATCTAGTAAGCTTCAAAAAGTGTTGCTATTTTTTGTTTTTGTTTTTTTCAAAAATTAACCATTATCTGAATAAATTAGTAAACAAGGAATTAATTAAATAAGCATACCTATGGTACAATGAATAGGAAACCAGTTAACATAGATTGAGTACATACTAGCTTAAAGCAATTTTCTGTTACATAATCTACTATAACTTAGGTTTTTATTTCTGTAAAATTCACTCTGCCTTTCCTGACCATAAGCCTGATTCTGTGTCACCATATGATTGTAAGTAATAAGCTACTACCAAAAGAGTTATAAATCAAGGAATCAATTTTTCTATAGATTAGTTAATTTAAATTTCACATAGTTCAGTGATTCAGAAAATATTAATGGACCTTTCTGTTAATATAACTTTGGTGTATATTGGGTAAGCTGATACCAAGACTTTCATTAGATTTATGAGTGATAAACATCCAGATTCTTCCTGTGTGAGACTGTGTCTTTTTGTCTAGATAGAGGGTGTCTTAGTTATCTAGTGCTGCTATAACAGAAATACCACAAGTGGACAACTTTAATAAAGAGAAGTTTATTCTCTCACAGTCCAGTATGTCACAAGTCCAAATTCAGGGCATCAGCTCCAGGGGAACACTTTCTCCATCGGCTCTGGAGGAAGGACCTGTTATCAATCTTCCCTTGATCCAGGAGCTTCTCTGCGTAGGAACCTCAGGTCCAAAGGACGCACTCTGCTCCCAGCACTGTTTTCTTGGTGGTATGAGGTTCCCATGTGTCTCTGATATCTTCTCTCTTTTATATCTCAAAAGAGATTGGCTTAGGACACTGTCTAATCTTGTAGACCTCATCAGTATAACTGCCACTAATCCATTTTATTACAGCATAGTGATAGAGTTTACAACACATAGGGAAATCACATCAGATGGTAAAATGGTAGACAGTCATACAATACTGGGAATCATGACCCAGTCAAGTTGACAGATATTTTGGGGGGACACAATTCAATCCATGACAGACGGGTAACATTTTGTTTTTAAATAAGCTTTATCTAACATTCCCTGATGAATAATTAACAGAATAGATTATTTCTTGATCTTTTCATCACTGAATTAACATTATCTTGCTAATTTTGAGTTTTAGGCTTAAAAGAGTGGGGGTGACGTTGAAGTTTAAAAAAAAAATAGAATGAATCATCAAAAATTGTTACCTGGTCAACTAACTAATGTAGTTTATCACCCTTAGTGTATTTATAATGACCGGAGAAAAAATATTATTTAATCAGGTAAAATACTTTGCTTTGGATTTTGTTTGGTTTTCTTTAATCTTGGACCTCAAAATCAATACTAACACTGTTGCTAGAATTAAATAAATAATTGCAAACCCTGGTGGCATAGTAGTTAAGCACTATGGCTGCTAACCTGCTAACCAGAAGGTCGGCAGTTCGAATCCAGCAGGTGCTCCTTGGAAACCCTATGGGAAATTCTACTCTGTACTATAGGGTCTTTATGAGTTGGAATTGACTTGATGGCAATGGTTTTTTTTTTTTTTTTAAGCATGTAATGCTCATGTTGTCTATTCATGAAAAAGAAAGGATGCGATGTACTTGAAAAAATGATACAGAAATTGATTTTGATTGACCTGATATTTTAGGCAAGTTTTATTAAGGATATCATTTAAAATCTATACTGAATTTTGTAGGGCTCTCTGGTCTCATTAATGATAAATCCCAGCAACTTAAAATAAATGAGCAGCTGTAATTTAGGGTTTCTAATGGGCATGCTATACAATCTTGTGCATGCATACTACAATCTTAATACAGAGTTCATCTGCCTACTTTTCAGTAGGCACTTACTGGTATATTTTTTCTTTAGTGTTTCCTCTACATTATGCTTCTTTATAGTTCATTGGAGTGGCAGAGATTTCTTTCTCCCACCACAGTCACAAATGAACAAGAAAAATTAGATGAACAGACATCATACAGGAACATCGTAAGTTAAAGATCAAATGTAAAATGAACTCCAGAGAAAGAGACCACAGCCATGACCCTAAAGTCAATACCCAAAAGTCATTATATAAGGATTTGAAAACTGGATGGAATCGCTCGTAGGCTCTGCAACTTAATATATAATGAAGAAATATGAATTATTGAGGACTTGCATACCACTTTCTTGACTCAATAAGGGACTATAATAAACAGGGGCATACTGAGGTGTGGTAGGAGGGGATAGTACTTTCCTGGCAGTCCAAAATATGCTGTTCTACCATCTTCTGTAGATATGTAGATATGGGAGAAGGTGATGTTGGGAGTGAGACAACATAAGAGACATAATGAAAGTGCAGGTAAAATATTTTCCCACCATGCATCTGTCAGTTAGTTGTAAGTGGTGGCTTGTGCGTTGCAGTGATGATGGAAGCTATATCACTGGTATTTCAAATACCAGCAGGGTCACCCATGCTAGACAGGTTTCAGTGGAGCTTCCAGACTAAGATAGACTAGGGAGAAGGACCTGACAGTCTACTTCTGAAAAGAAAAAAACAAAAAACAAAAAACTGGCCAGTGAAAAGATTATTAATAGCAGCAGAACATTATCTGGTATAATGCCAGAAGGTGAGCCCCTCAGATTGGAAGACATTCAAAATACAGCTAAGGAAGAGCTGCCTCCTCAAAGTAGAGTCAACCTTATTGACTTGGCCACAGTAAAGCTTTTGGGAACTTCGTTTGTTCACGTGGCATGACTCAAAATGAGAAGAAGAAGCTACAAACATCAATTAATAATCAGAACATGAAATATACAAAGTATGAATCAGGATAATTGGAAGTCATCAAAAATGAAATGGACCACTTAAAAATCAATATCCTAGGCATTAGTGAGCTGAAATGGACGGGTATTGGCCATTTTGAATCAGACAATCTTAGGGTCTACAATTCTGGGAAAGATAAATTAAAGCAGAATGACATCTCATTCATTGTCAAAAAGAATATTTCAAGATCTTATCCTGAAGTAGAATGTTGTCAGTGATAGGATCATATCCATATGCCTACAAGGAAGATCAGTTAATACGACTATTATTCAAATATATGCACCAACCACTAAGGCCAAAGATGAAGAAATTGAAGATTTTTACCAACCTCAGCAGTCTGAAATTGATCAAACATGCAATCAAGATGCATTGATACTTACTGGTGATTGGAATGTGAAAGTTGGAAACGAAGAAAGATCTGTAGTTGGAAAATAAGTTTTGGTGACAGAAACAATGCTGGAGATCACATGACAGAATTTTGAAAGACCAATGACTTCTTCTTTGCAAATACCTTTTTTCAACAACATAAACAGCAACTATACACATGGACCTCACTGGACGGAAAACACAGGAATCAAATGGACTACAGCTGTGTAAAGCGATGAGATAACATCTCAATATCATCAACAGAACAAGGCTAGGTGTCGACTGCAGAACAGACCATCAATTGCTTATATCCAAGTTCAAGTTGAAGCTGAAGAAAATTAGAGCTAATGCATGAAAGCCAAAATACGAACTGAATTTAGCGACCATATCAAGAATAAATTTGACACATTGAACACTAATGACCAAATACCACAAGACTTGTGTGGGATGCAGTTAAGGACATCATATATAAAGAAAGCAAACGGTCATTAAAAAGACATGAAAAAAAAAAAAAAAAAGGCCAAACTGGATGTCAGAAGAGACTCTGAAACTTACTCTTGAACATAGAGCAGCTAAAGCAAATGGAAGAAATGAGGAAGGAAAAGAGCTGAACAGATTTCAAAGGGAAGCTCAAGAAGACAAACTAAATTATTATGACAAAAAATGCAAAAACTTGGAATTAGAAAACCAAAAGTGAAGAAGAAGCTCAACATTTCTCAACCTGAGAGAACTGAAGAGAAAATTCAAGCCTTGAGTTGCAATATTGAACGATTCTATAGGCAAAATATTGAACAACACAGCAAGCATCAAAAGAAGATAGAAGAAATACAGAGTCAGCATACTAAAAAGAATTGGTCAACGTTCAACCATTTCAGGAAGAGGTATATGATTGAGAACCAATGGTATTGAAGAAAGAAGTCCAAGCTTCACGGAAGTCACTGGCAAAAATAAACAAGGCTCCAGGAATTGACAGATACAAACTGAGATGCTTCAACAAACAGATGCTATGCTGGAGGTGGTCACGTGCTATGCCAACAAATTTGGAAGACAGCTACCTGTCAAACTGACTGGAAGAGATATGTATTTGTTCCTATTCCAAAGAAAGGTGATCAAATGGAATGCTGAAGTTATCCAACAATATCATTAATACCACACACAAGTGAAATTTTGCAGAGGATAATTCAAAACTGGTTGCAGCAGTCCCTTGACTGGAACTGCCAGAAACTCAAGGCGGATTCAGAAGAGGACACAGAATGAGGGATATCATTGCTGATGTCAAATGAATCTTGGCTGAAAGCAGAGAATACTAGAAATATGATTACCTGTGTTTTATTGCCTATGCAAAGGCATTTGACTGTGTGGATCATAACAAATTATGGATAACGTTGTGGAGCATGGGAATTCCAGAACACTTAATTGTGCCTATACAGAACCACAGACCAAGAGGCAATCATTGAAACAAAACAAGGGGATACTGTGTGGTTAAAAACCAAGAAGAGTGTGTCAGGGTTGTATTCTTTCACCATACTTATTCAATCTCTATCTGAACAAATAATCCGAGAAACTGGACTATATGATGAGGGATGTGGCATCAGGATTGAAGCCTCATGAACAACCTGTTATATGCAGATGACATAACCTTGCTTGCTGAAATCAAAGATGATTTCAAGCACTTACTGATGAAGATCAAAGACTATGGCCTTCATTATGAATTATACCTCAACATAAAGAAAACAGGAACCCTCACAACAGGATCAATAAGCAACATCATGATAAACAGAGAAAAGACTGAAATTGTCAAGGGTTTCATTTTACTTGGAACCACAATCAATGCCCATGGAAGCAGCAGTCAAGAAATTCCAGCGATGGTATTTTCAATTACCTAATGTGCATAGGAAATCTGGACAATGAATAAGGAAGATCAAAGAAGTATCAATGCCTTTGAATTATGGTGTTGGTGAAGAATATTGAATATACTGTGGACCTCCAGAAGAGTGAACAAATCTGTCTTGGAAGAAGTACAGCCAAAGTGTTACTTGGGAGCAAGGATGGTGAGATTTCATCTCACATACTTTGGACAAGTTGTCAGAAGAGAACAGTCCTTGGAGAAGGATAACATGCTTGCTAAGATAGAGGGTCAATGAAAAAGAGGAAGACCCTCAACAAGATGGATTGACACCATGGTTGCAACAAATGGGCTCTAATATAGCAACCATTCTGAGGATGGTGCAGGACAGGGCAGTGTTTCATTCCGTTGTATATAAAGTCGCTATGAATAGACACGGACTCAATGGCACCTAACAACAACAACAAACGCTATTTTCTCTCTTCTTTATTTTTCTAGGAACTTCTCCTTCATCCCTTGCATCCATCTGGTGACTATGGGAGCTGTCACGCTTTTAACATAAAAAAGTGATGAGTGTATGTATAGGCACTTGATAGAAATTTTTCTTAGAATAGTGACTCTTTTCTGTAGGATTTTTGGACTATAAATTTAAAAGGAATTAAAGCAATCTTTTGAAGCTAGCTATAGTATCCAGAAAGTCCGGAGTTTTAGAGGTCAAGTGGAGAAAGATCTGTATTGAGAGAGAAGAATAATGTGAACATGCAGATTGAAAGAGACTTTTTTTCCCTGAGAAGAAAGGGAAAATACAGTGAAAACTGTGAGAGCAAAAACTGGCTGTGACTGCTTTTTTTTCCCCAGGTCTCACAAGTTTTCTGTCTTTGAGAGGGTCCAGTCACCACTTTTCTGTCACTCTCTACTTAGTGGAAAATATTTGTGTTTTCCTTCTCTGAGAACCTTATATAGGTTCTGGCTTTTGTAGGTTTTACTGGATATCAATTTCTGTTCTCAGGGAATACAAGACACATGCTTGTCTTCAGCGAAAGGCGCTATTAATGAATCTTATCACAGTCCATTGAATAAATATAGTGAAATGATATAACCCTGACACACAGCTTTCCTGATTTTAAACCATGCAGTATATTCTTGTTTTGTTAGAAAGTTGCCTGTTGGTCTAATGTACAGGTTCCTCATAAGCACAATTAAGTGTCCTGGAATTCCCATTCTTCATAATGTTATCCATAATTTGTTATGAGCCACACAGTGGAATACCTTCCCACTGTCTATAAAACACAGGTAAACATATTTCTGGTATTCTCTGCTTTCAGCCAAGATCCATCTGACATGAACAATGATATCCCTTCTTCCATGTCTTTTTCTGAATCTGGCTTGAAATTCTGGAAGTTCCCTGCTAATGTACTGTTGCTACTAATTTTGAATTTTACTTGTGTGTGATATTAATGATATCGATCCATAATTTCAGCATTCCATTGGATCTTTCTTTGGAATGGGCATGAATTTGGAACTCTTCCAGTCAGGTGGCCACATAGCTGTCTTCCAAATTTCTTAGATGAGTGAGCATTTCCAGGGTTGCATCTGTTTGTTGAAACATCTCAATTGGTATTTTGTCAGTTTCTGGAACCTTGTTTTTCATCAATGCCTTCAGTGCAGCTTGGACTTCCTTCTTCAATACTATCAGTTCTTGATTATATGCTACCTTCTGAAATGGATGAATATTGACCAATTCTTTTTGGTAAAGTGACTCTGTGTATTCTTTCCATCTTCTTTTAAGCATTACTGCGTTATTCAATATTTTGCCCATAGAGTCCTTCAATATCTAAATTCAGGGTTTGAGTTTTTCTTCAGTTCTTTCATCTTGAAAAATGCTGAACATGTTCTTCACTTTTGGTCTCCTAATTCCAGGTCATTGCACGCTTCATTATAATACTTTACTTTGTCTTCTTGAGCCACCCACTGAAATCTTCCGTTCAGCTCTTTTGCTTCATCATTTCTTCCATTCACTTTAGCTGCTCTATGTTTAAGAACAAGTTTCAGAGTCTCTTCTGACATCAATTTTAGTTTTCTCTTTCATTCCTTTATGCTGAACAAATAGTCCAAGCAGCTGTACTATATGAAGAAGAACACAGCATCAGGATTGGAGGGAGATTCATTAACAACCAGTAATATGCAGATGACTCAACCTTGCTTACTGAAAATGAAGAGGACTTGAATGAAGCACTTAGTGATGAAGATCA
Source organism: Dugong dugon (assembly GCA_030035585.1). Classification (NCBI taxonomy): domain Eukaryota; kingdom Metazoa; phylum Chordata; class Mammalia; order Sirenia; family Dugongidae; genus Dugong; species Dugong dugon. The sequence continues at coordinate 45,291,141 of CM057480.1, read as the reverse complement.
AAGACTACACTCTATAGTATGGATTACACCTCAGCATAAAGAAAACAAAAACCCTCACAAGTGTACCAATAAGAAGTATCATGACAAATGAAGAAAATATTGAACTTGTCAAGGATTTCATTTTACTTGGATCCACAATTGTCTCAGTCATCTAGTGCTGCTCTAACAGAAATACTGCAAGTGGATGGCTTTAACAAAGAGAAATTCATTCTCTCACAGTCCAGGAAACTACAAGTCCAAATTCAGGGCAACAGCTCCAGGAGAAGGTTTTCTCTCTCTCTCAGCTCTGGAGGAAGGTCCCTGTGATCCATCAGTCTTCCTTTGGTCTGGGAGCATCTCAGCACAGGATCCTCAGGTCCAGAGGATGTGCTCTGCTCCCAGCATGCTTTCTTGGTGGTATGAGGTCCCCATTTGTCTCTGCTAGCTTCTCTATTTTATATGTTAAAAGAGATTGCACTAAGACACTATCCAATCTTGTAAACCTCATCAGCATAACCTCACCACAGTGACAGAATTTACAACACATAAAGAGATCACACATAACCTTACCATAGTGATAGAGTTTACAACACATAAGGAAATCACATCAGATTACACAATCATACAATACTGGGAATCACGACCTAGCAAGTTGCTACACACATTTTTGGGGGGACACAATTCAATCCATGACAACAGTCAATGCCAAAGGAAGCAGCATTCAAGAAATCAAAGGTATATTACATTGGGCAAGTCTGCTGCAAAAGACCTCTTTCAAGTGTTGAAAAGCAAAGATGTCACTTTGAGGACTAAGTTGTGCCTGACCTAAGCCATGATATTTTCAATCACTTCTTATGCACGCAGAAGTTGGAAAATGAACAAGGAGAACAAAGAAGAATTTATGCCTTTGAATTATGGTGTTGGAGAAGAATATTGAATATACTATGGACTGCCAGAAGAATGAACACATCTGTCTTGGAAGAAGTACAGTCAGAATGCTCCTTAGAAGCAAGGATGATGAGACTTCACCTCACACTCTTTGGACATGTTATCAGGAGAGACCAATCCCTGGAGAAGGACGTCATGCTTGGTAAAGTAGAGGTCACCTGAAAAGAGGAAGACTCTCAATGACATGGATTGACACAGTGGCTGCAACAATAGGCTCCAGCATAGCAAGAATTCTGAGGATGGCACAGGACTGGGCAGTGTTTTGTTGTGTTGTACATAGGGTCTCTATGAGTCAGAACTGACTCGATGGCACCTAGTAACAATAACTGCATGCCTTTCCATTAATCTAGCAGAGGTAGCCCTAAATGTACATCTAGCTTAATAAAAATAATATTCTATCTCTTACTTTCTCTTCCATCAAAGTACTGTTAATAAATTCAAGATCTAATGCGTAAGAATAGTAGAAGATCTCAGGTGGTCCTTTGTTTTTGTTTTTGTTTTTGTTTTTTTTTTCTCCTTTGAAGCAATATTGCTATCATTGGAATTAGTGTCAGCAGGGAGCTATTGCTGACATGGAATTCAAACTATCATCTCATACTGGGTAATCACTGGGTGTTATGTTAAGTTATGGCCCTGCAGTGTTTGGTTGGCTGAAAGTGTTGTAAGTTAAAGAAATACAGATTGGATTGCCTACAAATTGCACTCTATTTAATAAGCAGATAAAGAAAATCCTTACAAAGCCAACATGGCACTATAGACAGATGTACCATGCCATCCCTCTGCAATAAGGACCCCAAAAAACTAAGGAAAACATATACAAATATCAATCCTAGAACCCTATGCATCCAATGAAAGGAAAAAGAAGTAGATCAAGCACTGAATGGAAGAAGAAACTGATGGAAAATAGAGGACTAGAAGAGATACAGAGAGGAGGTTCCCTGTCAGCTAACACAGCACAGAGTCACCACCTTGGAACACAGCCAACCGTGACCCTATATGGGGAGTACAGGAGGGCAAATTCACAGAGCCACCAACAGCAGATAGCGCACCTGGTAACCAGAGAAACATGTTTTCCCACCCCTCACTCTTCTGCCCTGTACACCACCTCCACACCTTTCCACCAGGCCATGCTCCATTGCTACAGCTAGAGAGCCACAAGCCTGCCACTGCCCTCGGTCCACCCCACATTCACCTGCAGGCTCCCGACATGCCATTACTTTTTTCTCTTTCTTTCCTTTTTCCATCCCACCTAGCTCTATATGCCAACTCCACCTCTTCCCTCCAGGCCATAAAGCACTACCTCAGCTAAAGAGTCACTTCCCTCGGTCTGACCATCCCCACCTGCCAGCTCCTGCTGCTCCACCTTTTTTTTTTTTTTTCATTCTCTTCTTTTTTTCCTTTACCCCTCCCATCTCGTCTTCTATGCCACCTCCATTCTTTCCCACCACGCCACAGAGCACTGCCTCAGCTAGAGAGACACCAGTCTGCCACCACCCTGGGTCTGCCCACCCCCACTCGTTGGCTCCCACTAAGCCACCTTTTTGTTGTTGTTGTTGTTTTTATTTCCCTTCTTTCTTTTCTCCCTCCTTCCCACCCAGCCCCATACATCACCTCCCCACCCCGCACCATTAGACCCACTATACCATTGTAGGTAGAGAGCCACTGGCCCACCACCACCTCGGGCCCACCCTATCCCCACCTGCTAGCTCATGCTATGCCATTTTTTTTTCTTTTCCCTTTGTTCCTTTTCTCCCTCTGACCTAGCCCTGTATATCACTTCCATTCCTTCCCACCGGCCCCCATCCATTGCTGTAGCTGCAAAGCCACCAGGCTGCTGCTGCCCTGGGTTCACCTTTACCCCACCTTCTAGTTCTTGCCTCTCCTCCCTTCCCACTGGTACTCAGGTCTACCCCATCTATACTCTCCATCCCCCACTGCACAGCCTGATTTTTATTTTAATTCCTTTTTCTCTTTGTTCCTTTTCTTTTTCCCTCTCACCTAGCCCTGCACACAATCTCCCCACTTTCCCACCACACCTTGCTCTCTTAGTTATCTAGTGTGCTTCTATAACAGATATACCACAGGTGGATAGATTTAACAAAGAGAAATTCATTCTCTCACAGTCTGGTAGGATACAAGTCCAAATTCAGGGTATCAGCTCCAGGGGAAGGCTTTCTTTCTCTGTCAGCTCTGGAAGAAGGTCGTCAATCTTCCTCTAGCTGAAGAGCTTCTCAGCGCAGGGACCCCAGGTCCAAAGGACGTGTTACTCTTCTGGCTCTTGTTTCTTGGTGGTATGAGGTCCCCCACTCTATGCTCACTTCTCTTTCTTTTTATCTCTTGTAGGATAAAAGGTGGAACAGGCCACACCCCAGGAAAAATCCCTTTACGTTGGATCAGAGATGTGACCTTAGTAAGGGTGTTACAATCCTACCCTAATCCTCTTCAACATAATCTAATCTAGCCTTATTAACCACAGTCAGAGAATAAGATTTACAGCACATAGGAAAATTACAATCACAAAATGGAGGACAACCACACAATACTGGGAATCATGGCCTAACCAATTTGACACATAATTTTTGGGGGACAAAATTTAATCTGTGACACCTGCCATGCCAATATGCCCAGAGAGCCACTAGTTCTCCAGCCCACAGCTATCCCAGGTTCACCTTGACCCGACCCAGCCCCCAGTGCATCACCATATTTTTTTTTCCTTTCTCCCTCCCACCTAACCCATACATTGCCTCCCCTCAGTTCCCACCAGCCCCCGGGTCCACTCTGCCTCAACTTGCTGGCCCCCCACTATGCTACTATCTTTTATCTTTTTCTTCTTTTCTATTTCTTCCTTTTCTTTCTCCTCCCACCTAACCCAGTATACCACCTACCCACTCTCCCCGCATCAGCCCTCACTGCACTCCCATGGCCAGAGAGCCACTGGACTGTCACCACCCCAGGTCTGCCCCTGCCCCACCTCTAGGATCCTGCCATGATGTCATTTTTCTTTACTTATTTCTTTTCTTTTCTTTCTTTCTTTCACCCTACCACCTAGCCACATAAGCCACCTCTCTTCCCGTCCCACTGAATCCCAGGTCCAACATTCCCCCTCTTGCTGGCTGATTTTTTTTCCTTTCTTACTTTTATTTATCCCTCTCACCTGGTCCTTAACATGAAATCTCCCCCCTCCTGTGAACCCTCGTCACTCAGCCAAGGACAGACTGCCACCAGCACACCTTCCTGCCACTGCCCAGGGATCATCCTGCCCCCATCTGCTAACCCCAATTGCATCACCATTTGCATTATTATTTTTCTTTTCGTTTATACCTCCCAAATAATCTCATATGCCACTCTTGCTCCCATGAGCCCCTATGTCTGCCCCGCTCCACCAACAGGCTACAATTTTATTCTCTCTTTTTTCTTTCTCTCTCTTTTCTTTTCTTCCCTGCCCCACCTAACCCCATGTGTTGCCCCCATTCCCGCTGGCCCCTGCTGTGCCACAGTGGCTAAAGCATCCAGAGTCTTCAAGCCTGCCATTACACTGGGCCACACGACCCCTTCCCTCTCACCACTTAACTATCTGATGAAGAGTGAGAAGTGAGCCTATACCATCCCTATCCAACAGCTATGTCTATCAGGTGTGGGGCTATGAATACACCCACATCACTGAACCAAAATTATGAGGCAGACAGCACCCACACAGTCTGCCCTCAGCCACCACATCAAACCAGTGTATAGCAAATTGGGCTCACCCTGCCTGCTGCTGCCCTGCCCACCTGGAAGAGGTTGTGATGGACATCATGCTCACTGACGAGCAAGCAGCAAAGCAAGCCTGGCCCATCTACCCTGACAAACAAAAAGAAAACAAAAAACAATATGAAACAAATGAACATGCAATCAATAAAGAAAACAATACCTTAATGTCTCAGAGACAGCAGACATTACCAAAACACAAAAAAAAAGCAGGACAAAGTGGCTCTAGCAAGTGACCAAAATAAAGAATCAGATGACCTTCCAGTACAAGAAAAGGCAGTGGAACTACCTGATATGGAATTCAAAACATTAATACCTAAGGGCTTACCAAGAGCTTAGGAAAGAGAGCAAGAAAAACACAAACAAAATCAAGGAAAAACTGGAAAAATCATGGAAAACACAGACAAAATAACCAAAATCAAGGAAAACACAGACAAACCAATAGAAGAGTTCAGGAAAATAATACAAGAACAAAACGTGAAAATAGATAAACAATTAGAAATCACACAAAAACAACAACTAGAAATCCAAAAGCTGACCATCAAAATTTCAAAAATGGACAACTCAATAGAAGGTAGTAGTAGCAAATTTGAAGCAATGGAAGCCAAAATCAACCAATTTGACCTCATAGACATATATAGAAGACATGACCCAACAGCAGAAAAATATGCATCCTTTTCCAATGCACATGGAACATTACATTCTGCAAAATAGACTACATTTTAAGCTACAAAGCAATCCTCATAAAATCCAAAATATCCCAATAAAACAAAGCATTCTCTCTGATCAAAACACCATAAAAGTAGAAAACAATAACAAGAATAGCAAAGGAAAAAAATCAAATACATGGAAACTGAGTAACAGAGGAAATAAAAACAAATTCATAGAATCAAATGAGAATGAAAACACATCATATCCAAACCTTTGGGATTAGGAGACAAAGCAACCCTCAATAAAATCCAAATGTTCAAAATAACACAAAGCATTCTCTCTGATCACAACACCATAAAAGTAGAAATCAGTAACAAGAATAGCAAGGAAAAAAAAATCAGCTACATGGAAACTGAATAACCCTTTGCTTTAAAACAACTAGTTAACAGAAAAAATCAAAGAAGAACTGAAAAATTCCTAGCATCAAATGAGAATGAAACCACTTTGTACTAAAATTGTTGGGACAAAGCAAAGGCAGTGCTCAGAGGTCAAGTAATAGCAATAAACACACACATCAAAAAAGAACACAGGAGGTGGGGCCAAGATGGAGGAGTACTCAGATGGTTTCCTATATCCCTCTTACAACAAAGACCTGGAAAAACAAGTGATTTGATTGTATATGAATATCTAGGAGCCCTGAACAAAGCAAAGTTGAGGAATCAGACTGAGTGGCGGGGGGAGAAGGGGACGGTTCTGAAGAAGCGAGGAACACCAGAGTGGCAGCGGCGAAACTGCAACTCTTCAGACACTCTGGGTCTGCAGTGAAGCAGGCAAACAGCTGCATGTGCACTCTGGGGGCAGTTTCCACATCGAGAGAGATCCAACAGCAGAGATTTTGCTTGGACACTCTGAACCAGTGAAAAGCAGCTCCCAAGTAGCTAAAGATAAGTACATGTGTGGGCCTTTCGTGGGGATTTAAAAAAAAAAAAAAATTTGGAAAAAGACCCTCTCCCTTTTACCTCCTCCTTCCTGGCTCTGCACTAGTCCTGCCTTCTGAAGTCTGAGTCCCTCTGAGTTCAATGGGCCTGAAGTAGATCCCAAAAGGCATCCTGACCCATTCTCCTGGCCTTGAAGAGGGAATAAGCTACAGGCTCCCCTAAGCCAGGAACTCAGGGTCGGCACAGCTCCTTTGCTAGACACAAGCATAAGGGGTCTGCAGACTTTGAGTGCCTTACACCCCTGTTTAAACTTGTGGTGATCCATTTCAACAGAGTTAGCCCTCACTACCACAGTACAAAAGGGTAAACATCTGAGGTCTATCTTCGACTGTTTCAGTTGTGAAGTAACAGATCTGTGACCCACAACACAGCCCTGCCCTTTAAGCAGACACATTTACCAATCCACACCAGGGGCTTGAGGATGGGTGGCTTCCCCTATGCCACCTAGTCACCTGCTACAGGAGTCTAAGAATAAGTGGTGCCCTGGAGTCTTTACAACCAACAGAGTGGGGTGCTCATAGTCCTGCTACAAAACTCACCTACCTACTCGCTGTAGGGAATAAGGACTCATTTTCCTTTCAGACTGTCAGGGGAAGCCATCAGCCCCCTGCCTGACTCAGCGCATCACACCCTAAACCAATACCTGTGTCTACACCAATCACCCATACCTCTCTAAGACTGTAGGTGAGAGCCTGCACCACACACTTGGTGACCGGATTCCTGGACACCCGAGCTGAACCCATACAGGAAAATTTAACGGACTCCTGTGTACACATACTTAGTTACAGAACTAACTACCTGGTGACAGGATGTTAGAGCTTCAAAGGTGTCAATAATCAAACTAACGCACATGAGTAGCCTATTGGGGCATATAAAAACAAAACAAAACAAGCTAGGACTCACTAAACAAATATAAAATAAAATTATAACAACTTATTGATGGCTCCAAGACAACAGTCAATATCAAATCACACAAAGAGGCAGTCCATGATGGCTTCAGCAAGCTCCCAAAATAAAAAATCAATAAATTCACTGGAGGAAGAGCAGTTCTTGGAATTACCAGAGGCAGAATACAAAAGATTAATACATAGAACTCTTCTAGAAATTAGAAAGGAAATTCTACATAATACAGACACTGCCAGGGAACATAGAGACAAAGTAGCAGCAGAACTTAAAAAAGTTATTCAAGAACATGACAGCAAATTTAATAGGCGGCAAGAATCCATACAGAGACAGCATTCAGAAATCAAGAAGATTAACAATAAAATTTCAGAATTAGACAACTCAATAGAAAGTCCTAGGAGCAGAATTCAGGCAGTAGAAGTTAGAATTAGTGACATTAACGATAAAGCACGTGAAGCCAACTTACTTGAGGAAAAATCAGATAAAAGAATTAAAAAGAATGAAGAAACTCTCAGAGTCATGTGGCACTCTATCAAGAGAAATAACCTATGAGTGATTGGAGTACCAGAATGGGGGGGATAACAGAAAATACAGAGAAAATTGTTGAAGATTTGTTGACAAAAAACTTCCCTGATATCATGAAAGACGAGAAGATATCTATCCAAGATGCTCATCGAACCCAACATAAGGTAGATCCCAAAAGAAAGTCACCAAGACATATTATAATCAAACTTACAAAAACAAGAGATAAAAAGAGAATTTTAAGAGTGGCTAGGGATAAAAGAAAAGTAACCTATAAAGAAGAGTCAATTAGAATAAGCTTGGACTACTCAGCAGAACCATGCAGGCAAGAAGTCAATGGGATGACACATATAAAGCCTTAAAGGAAAACAACAGCCAGCCAAGAATTATATATCCAGCAAAACTGTCTCTCAAATATGATGGCAAAATTAGTGCATTTCCAGATAAACAGAAGTTTAGGGAATTTGCAAAAGCCAAACCAAAATTACAAGAAATACTAAAGGGAGTCCTACGGTTAGATAATCAATAACATCAGATAACAATGCAAAACTAGAACACGTGACAGAGCAACCAGAAATTGACTCTCATAGGAAAGTTGAAAATACATCATAGCTAAAACACTGAAAATAGGAAAACAGAAATATTGATATGTAAAAAAGGACAACATTAAAACAAAAAAGACAGACTTAAAAAATTCACACCTTGATTTTTTCATATGGAGGGTAAGTTAAGGAGATATAAAGAAATAAAAGACTGGCACAAACATAAAAAATAGGGGTAAATATTAAGATAACCACAAAGGAATCTAACAATCCTACAAATCAAAAGAAAGACCCAGCAAACACAAAATCTACAATAATGAAAAAGGTAAAAAAATAAATGAAGAAAGAAAAATGACACAGCACAGAAAATTAAGGGGAACAAAGAAACTATGAACAACACACAAAAAGAGACAACAGGGTGACAGCATTAAACTCATAACTATCAATAGCTACGGTGAATGTAAACGGACTTAATGCACCAATGAAGAGAGAAAGAGTAGCAGATTGGATACAAAAGTATGATCCGTCTACATGCTGCCTACAAGAGATGCATCTTAGACTTAAAGACACAAACAGGCTAAAACTCAAAGGATGAAAAAAATATATCAAGCAAACAATACTCAAAAAAGAGCAGGAGTGGCAATATCAATCTCTGACAAAACAGACATGAAAGTAAAATCCACCACAAAGGATAAGGAACGGCACTATATAATGATTAAAGGATCAGTACACCAGTAGGACATAACTATAATAAATATTTACACACCCAAGGACAGGGCTTCAAAATACATACAACAAACTCTAACAGCACTGAAAAGCTGAAAAGAGAGATAGACAGCTCCACAATAGCAGTAGGAGACTTCAACACACCACTTTCGGTGAAGGACAGAACGTCCAGAAAGAAGCTCAACAAAGACACAGAAGAGCTAAATGCTACAATCAACCAACTTGATCTCATAGACATATACGAAACACTGCACCCAACAGCAGCCAAGTATACTTTCTTTTCCAATGCACATGGAACATTCTCCAGAATAGACCAGATATTAGGCCATAAAGCAAGTCTTAAAAAAATCCAAAACATCAAAATATTACAAACCATCTTTTCTGACCATAAAGCCATAAAAGTGGAAATCAACAACACAAAAAGCAAGGAAAAAAAATCAAACACATGGAAACTGAACAACACCTTGCTCAAAAACTACTGGGTTAGAGAAGAAATTAATGACGGAATAAAGAAATTCATAGAATCTAACGAGAATGAAAACACATCCTACCAGAACCTTTGGGACGTAGCAAAAGCAATGCTTGGAGGTCAGTTTATAGCAATAAATGCACACATCCAAAAGAAGAAAGGGCCATAATCAAAACATTAACCCTGCAACTGAAACAAGTAGAAAGAGAGCAGCAAAAGAAGCCCACAGGCGTCAGAAGGAAGGAAATAATAAGAATTAGAGCAGAATTAAATGAAATAGAGAATACAAAAAGAATTGAAAGAGTTAACAAGTCCCAAAGCTGGTTCTTTAAAAAGATCAACAAAATTGATAAACCACTGGCAAAGATTACAAAAGAAAAACAAGACAGGAAGCAGATAACCCATATAAGAAATGAGATGGGTGATATCACAACAGACCCAACTGAAATTAAAAGAATCATAACAGATTACTATGAAAAAATTGTCCTCTAACAAATTTGAAAACCTAGAGGAAATGGACAAATTTCTAGAAACTCACTAACTACCTAAATTAACACAAACAGAGGTAGAACAACTAAATAAACCCATATAAAAAGGAGACATTGAAAAAGTAAGTAAAAAACTCCCAGTAAAAAAGAGCCCTGGCCTGGACGGCTTCACTGGAGAATTCTACCAAACTTTCAGAGAAGAGATAACACCACTTCTACTAAAGGTAATTCAGAGCATAGAAAAAGATGGAATACTCCCAAACTCATTCTATGAAGCCAGCATAACCCTGATACCAAAACCAGTTAAAGACACCACAAAAAAATTACAGACCAATATCCCTCATGAACATTGACACAAAAATCCTCAATGAAATTCTAGCCAATAACACTCAGTGACATATCAAATAAATAATTCACCATGATCGAGTGGGATTTATACCTGGTATGCAAGGAAGGTTCAACATTAGAAAAACAATCAATGTAATCATCACATGAATAAAACAAAAGACAAGAACCACATGATCTTATCAATAGATGCAGAAAAGGCATTTGACAAAGTCCAACATCCATTCATGATAAAAAATCTCAATAAAATAAGAATAAAAGGGAAATTCTTCAATATAATTAAGTGCATTTATATAAAGCCAACAGCCAACATCATCCTAAAGGGATAGACTTTGAAACCATTCCCCTTGAGAACGGGAATGAGACAAGGATGCCTTCTATCACCACTCTTATTCAACATTGTGCTGGAGGTCCTAGCCAGAACAATTCGGCTAGAAAGAGAAATAAAGGGCATCCAAAATGGTAGGGAAGAAGTAAAAGTATCTCTATTTGCAGATGATACAATCTTATACACAGAAAACCCCAAAGAATCCACAAGAAAACTACTGGAACTAATAGAAGATTTTAGCAAAGCTTCCGGATACAAGCTAAACATACAAAAATCAGTTGGATTCCTTTACACCAACAAAGAGAACCTTGAAAAGGAAATTACCAAATCAATAGCATTTACAATAGCCCCCAAGAAGATAAAATACTTAGGAATAAATCTAACCAGAAAAGTAAAAGATCTATATAGTGAAAACTACAAGACACTACTGCAAGAAACCAAAAGAGACCTGCGTAAGTGGAAAAACGTACCTTGCTCACGGATAGGTAGACTCAGCGTAGCGAAAATGTCTATTCTACCCAAAGCGATGTACAGATACAATGCAATCCCAATCCAAATTCCACCAGCATTTTTTAATAAGATGGAGAAATAAATCACCAAGTTCATATGGAAAGGGAAGAGGCCCAGAATAAATAAAGCATTACTCAAGAAAATGAACAAAGTGGGAGGCCTTACACTACATGATTTTAGGACCTATTCTACTGCCATGGTTTTCAAAGCAGCCTGGTACTGGTACAACAACAGATACATAGACTAACGGAACAGAGTTAAGTATCCAGATATAAGCTCATCCACCTATGAGCAGCTAATATTTGACAAAGGCCCAAAGTCCATTAATTGGGGAAAAGACAGTCTCTTTAACAAATGGTACTGGCATAACTGGATATCCATCTGCAAAAAACTGAAATAAGACCCATACCTCACACCATGCACAAAAACTAACTCAAAATGGATCAAAGACTTAAATATAAAATCAAAAACAATGAAGATCATGGAAGAAAAAATAGTGACAATGCTTGGAGCCCTAATACATGGCAGAAACACAATACACACCATAAGTAGCAATGCACAAGCACCAGAAGAGAGACTAGATAAATGGAAGCTCCTAAAAATCAAACACTTATGCTCATCAAAAGACTTCACTGGAAGAGTCAAAGACGACCTACAGACTAGGAAAAAAATTTTGGCTACGACAAACCCGATCAGCGTCTAATCTCTAAAATACACAAGATACTGCAAAACCTCAACAACAAAAGGACAAAGAAGCCAATTAAAAAATGGGCAAAGAATATGAACAGGCACTTCACCAAAGAAGCTATTCAAGTGGCTAACAGACACATGAAGAAATGCTCACGATCATTAGCCATTAGAGAAATGCATATCAAAACTACAATGAGATATCATCTCACACCAACAAAGCTAGCCTTAATCCAAAAAGCACAAAATAATAAATGTTAGAGAGGTTGTTGAGAGACTAGAACACTTATGCACTTTTGGTGGGAATGTAAAATGATACAACCACTTTGGAAATTGATTTGGCACTTCTTTAAAAAGCTAGAAATAGAAGTACCATATGATCCAGCTATCCCACTCCTTGGAATATATCCTAGAGAAACAAGAGCCATCACACAAACAGATATATGCACACCCATGTTCACTGCAGCACTGTTCACAATAGCAAAAGGATGGAAACAACCTAAGCGCCCATCAATGGACGAATGGATAAACAAACTATGGTATATCCACACAATGGAATATTACACAACAATAAAGAATGATGAAGCTGTGAAACATCATATAACATGATGGAAGCTGGAACTTATGCTGAGTGAATTTAGTCAAGAAAAGATTTAAACACAGAAGAAAACATTCTTTGATGGTTATGGGGGTGGGGAGGGAGGGTGAGGGTGATTTATTAACTAGATAGTAGATAAGAATCATCTTAGGCGAAGGAAAGGACAGTACACACTACAGGGGAAGTCAGCACTACTGGACTAAACCAAAGCTAAGAAGTTTCCTGAATATAATCAAATACATTGAGAGACAGAGTAGCAGGGGTAAGGGTCTGGGGACCATGTTTTCAGGGGACTTCTAGGTCAATTGGCATAACAAGGATTATTAAGAAAATGTTCTGCATCCTACTTTGGTGAGCAGTGTCTGGCGTCTTAAAGCCTTGCAAGCCGCCATCTAAGATGCATCAATTGGTCCCAAAAGCCTGGAGTAAAGGAGAACGAAGAACACCAAAGACACAGGGAAGGTTTTAGCCCAAGAGACAGAAAGGGCCACATAAACCAGAGACTTCATCATCCTGAGACCAGAAGAACTAGATGGTGCCTGGCTACCACCAATTACTGCCTTGACAGGGACCACAATAGAGAGTCCCTGATGGAGCAGCAGAAAGATGGGATGCAGAACTCAATTTCTAGTAAGAAGATCAGACTTATTGGTATGACTGAAACTGGAGGTACCCTGGAAAGCATGGTCCCTGGATTCTCTATCAGCCCAGAACTAAAGCAATTTCCGAGGCCAACTCTTCAGACAGGGATTGGACTGGACTGTGGGACATAAAGTGATACTCGTGAGGAGTATGCCTCTTAGCTCAAGTAGATACAAGAGACTAAATGGGCAGCTTCTGTCCGGAGGTGAGATGGGAAGGCAGAGAGGGTCATGAGCTGGTTGAATGGACATGGGGAATCAAGGGCGGAAAGGAGGAGTGTGCTGTTGCAGAATGGGGTGAGCAATTTGGGACACGTAACAATGTACGTATAAAATTTTGTATGGGAGACTAACTTTAAATGTAAACTTCACTTAACTACAACAATTCAACTCACACACACACACATACACACAAAAGAATTGCACATATATATAGCCAGAAACTTATAACTTCACATACTAAAGGCAGTTCCCAGCATGTTATCAACTTGTTTCATTACGATGTTGTATCATTTTTCAATTTTTCTTCTACATGGATAGATAATGTGTCTTTTCATCAATGCTTTCTGATGAGCTCACCCAGACTTATAAACTGGTTTTCAAACAAAGCTTGGTGAGCAAAACTAAGTAGACTGAAAGTTATGTTGTCATTCTTTCTGCTTGTTTTGTTTTCAAACTCTGTGTTTTTAAGTCATGATTATATTTATAATAATAAAAATATGATGTTTCAAATCGAAGTGACTTATTTAGAAGAACAGAGAAGAGAAAAATTATGTTTACTTACACATAAAATAAAAAAGAAGAGGCTCAAATAAAAATTTTAGACTTACAACACAAACAAATAGGCAGAGAATAGCAAAAGAAGCCCAGTGCCACCAAAAGAAAGGAAATAATAAATATTAAAGCAGAAATAAATGAAACAGAGGATAGAAAAAGAATCAACAAGACCAAAAGTTTGTTCTTTGGAAAGATCAACGAAATCAACAAACATTGGCCAAACCAACAAAAGACAAACAGGAGAGGAAGCAAATACCCCAAATAAGAAATGAAATGGGGGACATTACAACAGACCCAACTGAAATAAAAAAGATCATAACACAATAATATGAAAAATTGTACTCCAACAAATTTGAAAACCTAGAGGAAATAGACAAATTCCTAGAAATACTCTACCTACCTAAACTAACACGAACTGAGATAGAAAATCTTAACAGACCCATAACAAGAGAAGAGACCAAACAGGTATTTATAAAAAAGCTCCCCCCACCACAAAAAAAAAAAAAAAAAAAAAAAAAGCTCTGACCCAGACAGTTTCACTGGAGAATTCTGCCAAACATTCAGAGAAGAGCTAACACCAGTACTCCTCAAACTATTTAATAGTGTAGAAAATGAAGGAATACTCCTAAATTCATTTTATGAAAACAGTATAACCCTGATATCAAAGCCAGGCAAAGACACAACAAAAAAAGAAAGTTACAGACCAATATTTCCCATGAATACAAATGCAAAAATCTTCAGCAAAATTCTAGCTAATATAATTCAGCATCACATCAAAAAAATTAATACACCACCTGGGGGGACATCTAGTTCAATTTACATAACATAGTTTATGAAGAAAATGTTCTACATCCTACTTTGGTGAGTAGTGTCTGGGAGCTTAAAAGCTTGTAAGCAGCCATCTAAGATACTTCACTGGTTCCACCCCTTCTGGAGCAAGGGAGAATAAAGAAAACAAAAGACACAAGGGAAAGATTAATCCAAAGGACTAATGAACCACAACTACCACAGCCTCCAACAGACTATGTTCAGCATAACTAGATGGTGCTTGGCCACCGCCACTGACTCATCTGACAGTGGTCACAATAGACTTCAGACAGAGCTAGAGAAAAATGTAAAACAAAACTCTAACTCACAAAAAAGACCAGACTTACTGGTCTGATGGAAACTGGAGAAATCCAAGAGCATGACCCCTGGATACGCTTTTAACTCAGTACTGAAGTCACTCCTGAGGTTCACCCTTCAGCCAAAGATTAGACAGGTCCATAAAGCAAACAATAATACACATAGCTCAACCATGTATATGAGACTAAATGAGCACACCAGGCCAGGGCAATAAGGCAGGAGGGGACAGGAAAGCTGGACAAAAGGAAATGAGGAACTCAAAGTAGAGAAGGGGAGAGTGTTGACACTTTGTGGGGTTAGCTATCAATGCCGCAAAACAATATGTTTATTAATTTTTTTAATCACAAACTAATTTTCTCTGTAAATCTTCATCTAAAGCACAATTAAAAAAATAATACTCCACAACCAAGTGGGATTCATACCATGAATGCAAGGATGGTGTGATGGTTATGGTTGTGTGCCAGCTTGGCTGTGCCATGGTTCTCAGTGGTTTGGCAGTTATGATGTAGTTTGGCAGGTATGCCATGATTTGATTGCCTCCATGATGAGATCTGTTGTTAGCAGCCAATCAGTTATGAGGGAGTTTCTTTGGGAGTGTGGCCTGCATCTAAAATAGGTGGATCCTACCACTAGCTCCTGTTCATCTGACCTCCAGTTCTTAGGACTTGAGATATTAGCTTACCTGCCATCTTACCTGCCAATCTTGGGATTTGACAGCCTCTGCAGCCTGTAAGCCAGAGGCCTGCTGTCTGACCTCCGATCATGGTTCACCAGCCCCTGCTGCTAAGTGAGTCAGAAAAGCCTCCAGCCTGACCAACGGACTCGAGACTTTTCAGCCTGTACAACTGCATGAGCCATTTCCTTGATATAAATCTCTCTGTGTATATGTTATATGCTGCACTGGTTTTATTTCTGTAGAGAACCTAGCTTTAGATATTTGGTACCAAGAGAGGTTTGAGAGAAACAAAATTGTAAGGATAGGTTTTCTAATTGGTTCTCAAGTCCGGTTAGTCTTAAAGATGTTGATGACTCTGCTTCCAGTAGTAAAGAGGGCAGTGTTAATCCATGGTGTGAGGTGGCAATAGCAATACGCAAAATATCACCATCAATATGTTAGGTATTGATGAGAGGTGAGTCTCTGGCTGATTGCACTTGTGATACCATGCTATAATTTTGTCAGAATGAGAAATATAAGGAAGCTGGTTGATTGATTCTACTTTCACTAGAAAAAGAGGTGATAGAGATGATTGAGCTCAGGGCTTCAGAGTCACAGCTCAAGCACCACATAAATGACCTCAAAGTATCCACTCATGCCTTGAAAGAAATCCTTATTTCTTGTAGTAACAGAGGTGATATTGTCGAAAACCAACCCAGAATCTTATCGTAAGGTTGGCTGAATTATAGCACCAATTAATTCCCAACCTTGGATGGTGTCTGAAGTTAAAGTGGGGGCATTGATTGAGAAGAAATAGGATCCTGAAACTTGAGATGGGGTCACAGGGGCAGATAATCAGGAAGATGGGGAGACACTGAGCCTCTAAATTCCATTGAATCACTCCTGCCAACAGAACCAGCCCTCTCACTCCCATCTGAAGAGATTACTCCATCTTTGTCTGCTAAGTCACACTCTCTGGTAAAACCATTAGTCCTTCTACCCACATCTGATGAAATTAATCCAGCTGTGTCTGAAGAGCCTTTGTCTGAGTCATTGCGGGGGAATTGGCTGAAGCAGATACCTTACAAGACTTTGCTGAATGATCTCAGAACATATCCCCATGACCCATTTTACTTCTAGACCTGTAACTAGACTTAAGTCCCAGTGAGCCCCAAAAGATGAAGTACAAAATGTGAACCAGGAGGAGATAAACTACACTCCATAAGAACTGCTTGAGTTTTCTAATATACACAAACAGAAACCTGGGGAATATGTGTGGGAATGGCTATTAAGAGTGTGGGATAATGGTGCAAGGAACATAAAGTTGGATCAGTCTGAGTTTGTTGATGTAGGCCAACTAAGCACAGAGTCTTCATTTAGTGTTTCAGCTCGAGAGGTTAGGAAAGGATCTAACAGTTTATTTTGTTGGCTCACTGAAGTATGGATTACACGGTGGCCTACACTAAATCAAGTTGAAATACCAGACTTGCCTTGATATAATATAGGAGAAGGTATCAAAAGCCTTAGGGAAATTGGCATGTTAGAGTGGATTTATCAGGTTAGACCCACAGACCCACATACCGAGTGCCTAGAGGACTCAATTAGTAGATCAGAAGTCTACTAAATATTTACTTGATCTATACAAGTGGAAGAATTCTATGTCGAGTAAACAGTAGTCTAATTGCCAGAGCCGATAGTCACTGACTCTCAATCAAATCCCAGATTTGAGCCAGGTTATGAACCAACAACCTTTGAATGAAGGGTAAGCCAGGTCCCCTTGAGGAAGGACCCCACAACATGCCATAAATTTATACTGTTAGTCTTTCTCCTAGCCTTCCCCAAAGGGATCTACAAACATTTATAAGAGTGACTGTTCATTGAGGAAAAGGAAATAATCAGACTTTTTGGGGAGTACTGAATATTGTCTCTGAACTGACCTAATTTCAGGAGACCTGAAACAGCACTGTGGCCCACCAGTCAGAGTAGGGTTTCATGGAGGTCAGGTTACTAATGGAGTCTTAGCTCAGGTCCAGCTCAAAATGGGTCTAGTGTATCCTCGACCTCATCCTGCAGTGATTTTCTCAGTTCCAGAAAGCATAATTTGAATAAATGTACTCAGTAACTGGCAGAACCCCCACATTAGATCCCTGACAGATGGATTAAGGTCTATTATGGTAGAAAAGGCCATTAGAACTGTCCCCTACCTGGGAAATAGTAACCCAAAGCAATACCACATTCCTGGAGGGATTGCAGAGATTAGTGCCACCATCAAGGACGTGAAGGTTGCAAAGGTGGTGATTCCCACAAAATCCCCATTCAACTCACAGTGCAAAAAACAGACAGATCTGAAGAATGACAGTGGATTATCAAAAACTTAATCAGGTGATGTCTTCAATTGCAATTGCTGTTCCAGGTGTGGTTTCATTGCTTGAACAAATTAATATATCACCTGGTACCTGTTACGAAGCTGTTGCTATGGCTAATGCCTTTTTCCTCATACCTGTATTGAAGGACCATCAGAAGCAGTTTGTCCTCAGTTGGCAAGGCTGGCAATACACCCTCATTCTCCTACCTCGAGGGTATATCAACTCTCCTGTCCTATGTCATAATATAGTCTGCAGTGAACTTGATTGCCTTTCCCTTTTACAAGACATTACACTGGTCCATTTCATTGATGACATTATGTTGACTGGACCTAGTAAGGAAGAAGTGTCAATGACTCTGGACTTATTGGTAAAACATTTGCATGCTAGAGGGTGGGAAGTTATCCAACAAAAATTCATGCTCCTTCCAACTCAGTGAAATTTCTAGGGGTCTAGTCGTGTGGGGCTTGTCTACATATTCCTTATAAAGTGAAGGATAAGTTATTGCACCTGGCTCCTCTCACAATTAAAATGGGGTCATAATGCCTAGTGGGCATCTTGGATTTTGAAGGCAACATTTCCCCCATTTGAGTTTTCTACTCTGACCTATTTATCAAGTGACTCAAAAAGCTGCCAGTTTTTAGTGCAACCCATTCCAAGAGAAGGCTCTGCAACAGGTTCAGACTACCATATAAGCTGCTCTGCCACTTGGGCTATATTATCCAGCTGATCCAATTGTGCTTGAAGTGTCAGTGGAAGATAGAGATGCTGTTTGAAACCTTTGGCAGGCCCATATTGGTGAATCGTAACACAGACCCTTAGGATTTTGGAGAAAAGCCCTGCCATCCTCTGAAGATAACTACTCTCCTTTTGAGAAATAGCTTTTGGCTTGTTACCAGGCCTTAGTAGAGACTGAACGTTTAACCATGGGCCACCAAGTCACCAAGCAGTCTGAGCTTCCCATCATGAACTGGGTGTTGTCTTACTCACAGAGTCATAAAGTTGGATGTGCACAGCATCATTCCATCATTAAATGGAAGTGGTATATATGAGATCCGGCCTGAGCAGGATCTGAAGGCACAAGTTACGTGAGGAGGTGGCCCAAATGCCCATGGTCTTCACTTCTGTCACATTATCTGCCCTCTCTCAGTATGCACCTATGGCCTCGTGGGAAGTTCCTTATGATCAGTTGACTGAAGAAGAGAAAACTTGTGCCTGGTTACAGATGGTTCTGCATTATATGCAGGTACCACTCGAAAGAGGACAGCAGCAGCATTACAGTCCCTTTCGTGACCCCCTGAAGGATAGTGGTGAAGGGAAATCCTCCCAATGAGAAGAACTTAGAGCACTGCCCCTGGTTGTCCACTTTGCTTGGAAGGAGAAATGGCCAGATGTATGATTGTATACTGATTCATGGTCTGAGGCCAATGGTTTGGCTGGATGGTCAGATACTTGGAAGGAATATGATTGAAAAATTGGTGACGGGGAGGGATCGGGAAGAGTTATGCAGATAGACCTCTCTGAATGGGCCAAAGAAGTGAAGATACTTGTGTCTCATGTGATGCTCACCAAAAGGTGACCTTGGCAGAGGAAGATTTTAACAATCCATTGGACAGCATGACATGTTCTGTGGAAACCAATCAGTCTCTTTCCCCAGCCACTCCTGTCATTGCCCAATCTGCCAGAACAATGGAACGGCCTTCTAAAGACACAATCACAGCACCAGCTAGGTGGCAATACCTTGCAGAGTTGGGGCTATATTCTCAAGGGGGCTGTATCTGCTCTAAACCAGAATCCACTATATGGTGCTGTTTCTCCCATAGCCAGGATTCATGGGTCCAGGAATCAAGGGGTGGAAATTGGAGTGGCGTCACTCACTATTACTCTTAGTGACCCACTTGCAAAATTTTTACTTCCTGTACCTGCGACACTATGCTCTGCATGTCTAGAGATCTTAGTTCCAAAGAGAAGAATGCTCCCACCAGGAGACACAACATTGATTCCATTGAACTGGAAGCTAAGAATGCCACCCAGCCATTTTGGGCTCCTCATGTCTCTGTATCAACAGGCAAAGAAGGGAGTTACCATATTGGCTGGTGTAATTGATCCTGATTACCAACGGGAATCAGGATTGATACTACATAATGTAGGTAAAGAAATGTGTGTCTGGAATACAAGAGATTCCTTAGGACATCTCCAGTACTACCATGCCCTATGATTAAAGTCAATAGGAAAATACAGCAAATTGACTACTAATGGTCTAGACCCTTCAGGAATGAAGGTTTCGATCACCCCACCAGGCAAAGAACCAAGACCAACAGAGGTGCTTGCTGAGGGCAAAGGGAATACAGAATGGGTAGTGGAAGAAGGTAGTTCAAAATACCAGCTATGACCACTTGACCAGTTGCAGAAATGAGGATTGTAATTGTTGAGTATTTCTTCCTTGTAAGTGTGCATCAAATATTTTTGTTTTCTTCCCTTATAAAATATAGGATATAAACAGAGCTAGTGCATTTTCAGTTGTATTTATGTTTGTTGTATCATGTTACTTGCAAGTATGACTTTATAATGTCTTTCTTTAGAGATGTGTACAGGTACCAAGTTGACAAGGGGTAGACTGTGATGGTTAAGGTTGAATGTCAACTTAGATGGACCACGATTCTCAGTGGTTTAGCAGTTATGATGTTGTTTGGTGGCTATGTAGTGACATGATCACCTCCATGATGAGATCTGTTGTGAGCAACCCTTCACTTGACAAAGAGTTTCCTTGGGGATGTGGCCTGCATCTGATATAGGCAGATTTTCTGGCAGGGCTTGCTGGTTTTTGCTCACTCTGGGTTCTGCAACTGGCTCCTTATCATCTGACCTTCAGTTCTTGGGACTTGAGCTAACAGCTTACCTACAGTCATACCTGCCAATCTTGGGATTTGTCAGTCTCCACAGCCTGTGATCCAGAGGCCTGATGTCTCACCTTCCAGTCTTGAGTACACCAGATCCTGTGGCTACATGAGTCTGGAAAAGCCTCCAGCCTGATCCACAGACTTAGGACTTTCCAGCCTCTAAAACCACATGAGTCATTTCCTTTACATATATATATATATGCTGCACTGGTTTTATTTCTCTAGAGAACCCAGCCTAAGACAGATGGTTCAACATTAGAAAATCAATCAATGTAATCCAACACATAAATAGGATAAAAGAAAAGAATAACACGATCATCTCAATCGACACCGAAAATCCATTTGATAAAGTTCAACACCCATTCCTGATGAAAACTCTCAATAAAATAGAAGTAGAATGGAAATTCATCAACATGATAAAGGGCATCTATACAAAACCAACAGCTAACATCATTCTCAAATGGATCAAGGCTGAAACTATTCCCCCTGAGAACAGGAAAAAAACAGGGATGTCCCTTATCACCACTTCTATTTAACATTTTGCTGGACTAGCTAGAGCAATAAGGCAAGAAAAAGAAATAAAGGACACCCAGATTGGAAAGGAAGAAGTAAATCTATCCTTATTTGCAGATGACAGTACCCTATAGGTAGAAAACCCCACAGATTCCATAAGAAAACTACTGGAACTAATAGAAAGATTCAGCAGTGTAGCAGGATACAAGATCAACATACAAAAATCAGTTGGATTCCTATACACCAACAGAGAGAACTTTGAAAAGGAAGTCAGGAAAACAATACTATTCATAATAGCATCTAAAAAGATAAAATACTTAGGAATAAATCTAACTAGGGACATAAAAGACCTATACAAACGAAACTACAAAACACTATTGCAAGAAACCAAAAGAGACCTACAGAAATGGAAAAACATACCATAATCATGATAGGAAGACTCAACGTTGTGAAAGTGTCAATTCTACCCAAAGTGATATACAGATATAATGCAATCCCAATCCAAATACCAACAGCATTCTTTAACAAGACAGAAAACTTAATCACCAACTTCATGTGGAAAGGAAAGAGGGCCCAGATAAGCGAAGCATTATTGAAGAAAAAGAACAAAGTAGGAGGCTTCACACTACCTGATCTCAGAACCTACTGCTATACAACCATGTAGTCAAAACAGCCTGCTACTGGTACAACAACAGATGCATAGACTAATGGATCAGAATCGAGAACCCAGATGTAAATCCATTCACCTATGGTCAGCTAAAATCTTTGACAAATGAACAAAGTCCATTAAATGGGGGAAAAGACAGTCTTTTTAACAAATGTTGCTGGCAAAATTGGACGATCATCTGTAAGAAAATTAAACAGGACCCATACCTCACAGTATACACAAAAGCTTACTCAGAATGGAGAGAAGACCTAAATATAAAACCTAAAACAATAAGGATTATGGGAGAAAAAATAAGGACAACACCAAGGGCCCTAATAAATGACATGGACTACAAACCATAACTAACAACGCACAACAACCAGAAGATAAGCTAGATAACAGGAAGCTGCTAAAAATTAAACACTTATGCTCATCAAAAGACCTCACCAAAAGAGTAAAGGGAGAACTTACAGACAGGGAAACAATTTTTGTCTGTGACATATCTGACAAGGGTCTAAGTTCTAAAATTTTTAGAATACTTCAACACCTCAGTAACAAAAATATGAATAATCCAATTAAAAAATGGGCATAGGATATGAACAGACACTTCACCAAAGAAGACATTCAGACAGCTAACAGACATATGAGGAAATACTCGCAATCATTAGCCATTTAAGAAATGCAAATCAAAACTTCAATGAGATATAATCTTACCTGACAT
Source organism: Dugong dugon (assembly GCA_030035585.1). Classification (NCBI taxonomy): domain Eukaryota; kingdom Metazoa; phylum Chordata; class Mammalia; order Sirenia; family Dugongidae; genus Dugong; species Dugong dugon. The sequence goes on along the minus strand of CM057480.1, from coordinate 45,268,359 downwards.
TACTGGCATTCATCAAAAAAAAAAAAAAATCAGAAAATAACAAATGTTGGAGAGGTTAAAGGGAGATTGGAACTCTTATGCACTGCTGGTGGGAATGTAAAATGGTACAACCACTATGGAAAAAAATATGGCACCTGTGTAAAAAGCCAGAAATAGAAATAACACAGGATCCAGAAATCCTACTTCTAGGACTATATCCTAGAGAAATAAGAGTCATCACAGGAATAGACACAAGCACACCCATTTTCACTACAACATTATTCACAATAGCAAAAGTGATGGAAACAACCTATGTGCCCATCAACAGATAAAGGGATAAACAAATAATGGTACATACACACAATGGAATACTACACAACAATGAAGAATTTGCAAAATATCTCAGGACATGGATGAATCTGGAGCATAATATGCTGAGTGAAATAAGTCAATCACAAAAGGACAAGTATTGTATGAGATCATTTATAAAGACTCAAGAAAAGGTTTACAAACAGAAAAAAAATCTTTGATGGTTATGAGGCAGGGGAATGGTGTGGAGTGGAAATCACTAACTTGATAATAGACAAGTGTTAATTTTGGTAAAGGGAAAAACAACACATAATATAGGGGGAGTCAGCACAACTTGACCAAGGCAAGGTCATAGAAGCTTTCTAGACACATCCAAACACCTTGAGTGACCAAGGATGGTTCTTCATTGCCCACAGTATAGAGCCCAAGCTCATCCTTATGGTCCAGCTCTAGAAGGTTCTGGAATGTCACTCTACCCCATCTTGCATTCACTTGCCCTCCAGACACACAAAGGACATGACTTTCCCTGATCACTCTGAACTTGACATGCCCTCTCCTCTGCCTCCTTCACCTGCTGAGATTGGGTTCATCTTCTGGCCTCTGCTTACTGAGAACTCTTGTCTGACTCTTTCCCTGATTCCTCCAGTGTAAGAGAATCCCTTGACCTGGGTTTTTGCAGAATCGACAGGAGAAAACCAGCCTACTGCTACAGCTGTACTCTAACAAACACAGGAAGAATGAGAACTCTGCCTCTCCAGCCAGAGTCCCACAGAACTGGTATCCAGGCCTGTTTGTTCTTTACTGCTCAGAAAACACCAAACTTTAGGGGACAGATTCTGGGGCAGCTAGCTCAATCCCCTTACTCCTTCTTTTATTCTTCCATACAAAATTCCAAACAATTTCCAAGCAGGCTTATGATTGCCCAGAAAACAAACACACACACACACTTTCCTGCTCCACTTGCCACAGGGGAAGGCCATAGCCTAAGTTCTAGCCAGTGGAACATAAATGGAAGTGTTGGCACACAGCCTCTGCCACTTTTCCTCATCATCACTTCCTCCATCTTTTCTTGGGATCAGATATGATGGCTGCCATCTTGGTCTACAGGGGCCATGTCCTTGGGAGGGCAGAGTGGTGAACCTGAAGGAGCCTTGATCCCTGAAGACTGCGTGGAGCAGAGTCAACTTCTCACTCAGTATGAGCAGTTTTACCACTGTATATGAGCCTGTGTTCAGCATTTCCTTCTAAAAAAAATCCCACTGTATTCGAGGAAGAATAAGTTATACTAAGACAAAGATATTTCATTGACTAAAAAAATAAAATTTTTTTAATCTTAATTTTGGTTTGATAATTTATCTATAAATATATATAACTGTTCCATATCTAACTATTTAAACTTTAATAATGCTAACCTAAAACTCTGTCATGTTTATCCTCTTATGACAAATGTTTATTTCAAATGGAAAAAATTAAAATAATTGACTTGAATTTGAATGCGAAGAAACTAATAGTAAAAAGTATGACTTTAGGCCAGGCCTAATGTTCAAATCTGTAGTAGTTTCCTCCATACCAAAAAAAAAAAAAAAAAAAAAAACTTGTAATGCAGTTTGCAGTTGCATATTTTTACAGATAATCAGAAGTATCATTGATTGAGAGCTTACTACGTGCCAGGTGATTTCTCTATTCAGCAATTTATGTACATTATTTGATTTAATTCCCTTAAGATTAGAAAGTATTATTATTCCAGTTTTACAGAATAGGAAAGATAACATGAAGTTAAAAACAAAACAAACAAAAAAACTTGCTTTACATTCCACTTTTTCTTCAAGCATTTTTTAGTGCTTGTTATATACACTCTGTGGTAGGTACTATGAACAAAATAGTAAATAAGACATAGCCCTTTTGATTAATGAGTATGGACTAGTCCCTAAAATCACTCAGCATATATCACCGGCAGGAATTGAACCTGGTTGTCTATAACTTGGCATTCTTGATCTCTGTGCTATGCTACACAATCCTCCTCCCAGTGCCACCCCCTTATCCCCCAAGTATATTAAAACACAAAGCGTTATATGGAATAATTGAAATCAGACCTAACTGTAAAGGGAACTTTCCCATTTTGCTATACCAGTATGTGGGCTGAGGGATTCTTTGGTTTGAGGACAATAAACGGTCACTGACAAGGCCAATGAATTCAAAATCTGTCTGATTAGACAAGTGATGTGAAATAGGACCTCTGTGCTATAGAAACAAATGGGAGACATTAGGTCATTTGCTCTCTGACCTCAATTTCCAAAATATCTTTCTCATAATTTCTTAGCCTAGTATTTGCAATTAAAAAAGCATAATGATCCCATAGACGTTTTCTAATTACAGATCTCATTTTCAGTCCCTGAATCATAAAAAAACACTCTTTATTTCTGGGTCAACTCTCCTCCATCTCCAAACTCCCTGTAAGGTGCTGTGATCTTTCTGAAGTGAATTTTCTTTGAGGCTTCTTGTTAATTTTCTTCCTTTAGCCCAAATCCCATTTATTAAAAGTGTTCCAACAGTGGAAAAGCTTTTCTGGAAGATCCTGAAGAGGATAATTTTCATATACATAATATGGCTAAAGAGAAAAATATAAAAGCATAGTTCGGTTGCCTCTTTGATTAGATTGGTATAGTCTACTTAGTTGTAATCTATTTAAATGCTTTCAAAGCTGTCATAAAACAAAATACCATAAAATGCAAGTGAAATCTGCACAATTTTGTGTTCTAAACAGTGCTTTGCATCCAAAAATGTCTTCAGTCTTGGCTATTCTGTGAGTGTTCAAGCAAAGGTAGTTTTATAAAAATGCACTAGCTTTCATTCAGTGAAACATTAGTATGCGTCTGACAATGCCCTACTTTATATATCATTTAATTTAATTTTCAAAAATTCTATCAAATACATAATATTACTATCCCTAATTCATAAATGAGGAACAGGAGATGAAAGAGAGGTAGATATCTTGTCAAATTTTCATAATTAGAAAGTTGTACAATTAATATTTAGTCTCCAGAAATATAAGTCAAGTGACAATTATCTTTCAAAACCAGATCATGTGGTAAATTCAGTGACCCAGGATAAGAAAATAGAAACTAAAGTCCTTGGAGTCATATCTAGATGCTTATCTGTTTCAACTATGTTGGCTGAAATAACTACCAACCTGTGCAATATTAGGCCATCAAGTTATCTGTTTTTCCATTTCAGAAAATGTACTGATTTTAATTAACATAATATTTCAGTCACTTATTTCTTAATATATTCAGACAATAAATATAATTTATCTTACAAGTGTGTTATTTAAGAAAACATTGCCTTGCATTATTAAATTTAATACTACTTAACCTGTCCCCTGAATATTATGATTTTAATTGCCAACCCATTCTTTTCTTTTTTAGCTTTTATTTCATCAAAAATAAAATCTTTCCTTTTGAACCTACAAAATCAGTCCACTACTCATGACCTCTGCCAGAAATGCTTTCCAAATATTACATTAATTACAGAATTAAATGGATCTGGATCTGTTCATAAATTCCATTCTTTTTTTTTATTCATGCTTTACACAATATCCTGAGATAAATGAATTTTTCAAGAATTTTGGTATTCACAATTAGAAAATGTGTGACTGTTCTCTTCAAAATGCTACAGTCATGAAGAGATAATATTCTTATCCTTTGAATGTTTCTTCTACATACTATTGTCAGTGATGATGTTAGGTGCCTTCAACTTGGTTCGCACTCATAGCAACCTTATGTACAACAGAAGAAAACACGGTCCGGTCCTGCACCATCCTCACAGTCATTGCCAAGTTTGAGCCCATTGTTCAGGCCACTGTATCATTCCATCTCATTGTGGGTCTTCCTCTATTTCGCTGACCCATTGTTTTACCAAGCATGATGTCCTTCTCCGGGGACCGCTCCTTCCTGATAAAATGTCCAAAGTATGTGAGATGAAGTCTCACCATCCTCACTTCTAAAGAGCATTCTGTCTGTACTTCTTCCATGACAGACTTGTTCATTCTTCTGGTAGTCCATGGTATATTCAACATTCCTCATCAACACTATAATTCAAATGCATCAATTCTTCTTTGGTCTTCCTTATTCATGTCCAGGTTTCACATGCAAATGAGGCAGTTGAAAATACCATGGCTTGGGTCAGGTGCACCCTAGTGCTCAAAGAGACATCTTTGCTTTTGGACACTTTAAAGAGATTTTTACAGCAGATTTGTCCAATGAAATATAGTTTTTTGATTTCTTGACTGCTGCTTCCCTGGGCATTGATTGTGGATCCAAGTAAAATGAAATCCTTGGCAACTTCAATATTTTCAAAATTTATCATAGTGTTCCTTATTTGTCCAGCTATGGGGATACTTGTTTTCTTTGTGTTGGTGTCTAATCCATTCTGAAGGCTGTAGTCTTTAATCTTCCTCAGTAAGTGCTTCAATTCCTCTTCATTTTCAGCAAGCAAGGTTGAGCCATCTGCATATCACAGGTTGTTAATGAGTCTTCCTCCAATCCTGATGTCACAGATGGAATAAGTATGGCGAAAGGATACAACCTTGACCCATACCTTTCCTTTTTTTAAATCATGCAGTATCCCCTTGTTGTGTTTGAATGACTGCCTCTCAGTCTATGTACAGGTTCTGCCTGAGAACAAAAGTCATGTTAGCTTATTTTTTGTCATATTTATTTATTTTTATTGTGCTTTAGATGAAGGTTTACAGAACAAATTAGTTTCTTATTAAACAATTTGTACAAATATTGTTTTGTGTCATTGGTTGCCAACCCTGTGGAGTGTCAACATTCTCCCCTTCTCAATTTTGGGTTCTGTATTTCCATTCGTCCAGCTTTCCTATTCCCTCTTGTCTTCTCATCCTTGCCCCTGGGCTGGTGTGCCCCTTTAGTCTCTAATTTGTGGTTGAGCTTCGTGTATTTTTGTTTGTTTTATGGACCTGTCTAATCTTTGGTTGAAGGGTGAACCTCAGGAGTGACTTCAGTACTGAGTTAAAAGGGTGTCCGGGACCATATTCTCAGGGTTTCTCCAGTCTCCGCCAGGCCAGTAAGTCTGGTCTTTTTATGTGAGTTAGAAGTTTGTTCTACATTTTTCTCCAGCTCTGTCTGGGACCCTCTATTGTGATCCCTGTAAGAGCAGCCAGTGGTGGCATCTGGGCACCACCTAGTTGTGCTGGACTCAGTCTGGTGGAAGCTGTAGTAGTTGTGATCTAATATTTCCCTTGTGTCTTTGATTTCCTTCTTTCTCCTTGCTCCTAACAGAGGGTGACCAGCTTCTAAGACCCCACACACCTACTCACCAAATGTAGGATATAGAACATTTTCTTTATAAACTAAGTTATGACAATGGGCTAGATGTCCCCCTTGACCATGGTCCCCAGCCTTCAACCCAGTAATTTGGTCCCTCTGGGGAATTTGGATGTGTCTGAGAAGCTTCTATGACTTTGCCTTGATCAAGTTATGCTGACTCTCCCAGTATTGTATACTGTTTTACCCTTCACCAAAGTTACCACTTATCTGTTATCTAGTAAGTGTTTTTCCCTCCCCACCACTCCCTTTCCTTGTAAATATCAAAGTTTTTTTTTTCTGTGTATAAATCTTTTCATGTGTTTTTATAATAGTGGTCTCATACAGTATTTGTCCTTTTGTGACTGACTTATTTCACTCAGCATAATGCCCTTCAGATTCATCCATGTTGTGTGATGTTTCCCAGATTCATCATTACTCTTTATCATTGTGTAGTATTCCATTGCGTGTATGTACCATAGTTTATCAGCTCATCAATTGACGGGCAGTTAAGTTGTTTCCATCTTTTTGCTATTGTGAATAAAGCTGCAATAAACATGGATGTACACATGTATATTCATGTGACAGTTCTTATTTCTCTAGGATATAATCCTAGGAGCGAGATTGCTAGATCTTGTGGTATTTCTATTTCTGGATTTTTAAGCAAGTGCTGTGTATTGGGGCCTCTATGTTGACCCTATTTTTTCTTCTATTATCTTTATAGTTTTTGGTTTTATGTTTATGTCTTTGATTCATTTTGAATTAGTTTTTGTGTATGGTGTGAGGTATAGGTCCTGTTAAATTTTTTTACAGATGGATGTTCAGTATTGCCAGTACCATTTGCTAAAAAGATTGTCTTTTCCTCCATTTAAGATTTTGGGCCTTTGTTGAAGATCAGGTGACCATAGGTCAATGGATTCACATCTGGGTTCTCTATTCTGTTCATTGATCAATGTATCTGTTGTACAAAAACCAGGCTGTTTTGACTAGCATAGATGTATAGGAGGTTCTGAGGTCTGGTAGTGCGAGTCCTCCTACTTTATTATTCTTCTTCAAGAGTGCTTTACTTATCTGAGGCCAATTTCCTTTGCATATAAAGTTAACAACTAGTTCGTCCATTTCATTAAAGAATACTGTTGATATTTGGATCGGGATTGCATTGTATTTGTAGGTTACTTTGGGTAGAATTGACATTTTTACAATATTGATTCTACCTATCCATGAGCAGAACAAAGGATATCCATGCTGATGTCAGATGGATCACGGCTGAAAGCAGAGAATACCAGAAAGATTGTTTACCTGTGTTTTACTGACTAGGCAAAGACATTTGACTGTGTGGATCATAACGAATTACGGATGACTTTGCAAAGAATTGGAATTCCAGGACACTTAATTGTGCTCATGAGGAACCTGTACTTAGACCAAGAAGCAGTCGTTCAAACAAAACAAGGGAATACTGTGTGGTTTAAAGTCAGGAAAGCTGTGTGTCAGGGTTTTATCCTATCACCATACTTATTCAACCTCTATCCTGAGCAAACAATCCAAGAAGCTGGGCTATATGAAGAAGAATGTGGCATCAGGATTAGAGGAAGACTTATTAACAACCTGTGATATGCAGATGACTCAACCTTGCTTGCTGAAAGTGATGAGAGCTTGAATTACTTACAGCTGAAGATTAAAGAAGACAGCTTTAGTATGGATTACACCTCAACACAAGGAAAACAAAAATCCTCACAATTGGACCAATAAGAAACATCATGATAAATGGAGAAAATATTGAAGTTGTCAAAGATTTCATTTTACTTGCATCCATAATCAACACCCATGGAAACAGCAGTCAAGAAATCAAACCATACATTGCATTTGGTAAATCTACTGCAAAAAATCTCTAAAACCAGAGACTTTATCGGCTTGAGACCAGAAGAACTAGACTGTACCTGGCTACCACAATCACTACCCCGACAGGGAACACAACAGATAGTCCCTGAGGGAGCAGGAGAAAAGTGGAGTGAAGAACTAAAATTATAGTAAAAAGACCAGGCTTAATGGTTTGATTGAGACTGGAGGGACCCCAGAAGAAATGGCCCCTGGAATGTCTGTTAACCCAAAACGAACTATTCCCAAGGCCAACTCTTCAGACAAAGATCAGACTGGACTATGAGACATAAAATGATACTCGGGAAGAGTGTGCTTCTTAGCTCAAGTAGATACATGAGACTAAATGGGCTGCTCCTATCCAGAGACAAGATGAGAAGGCAGAGAGGGTCAGGAACTGGTTGAATGGACACAGGAAATCCGAGGTGGAAAGGAGGAGTGTGCTCTCACAGTACAGGGAGAGAAGCTAAAGTCACATAACAATGTATGTATAAATTTTTGAATGAGAGACTAACTTGAATTGTAAACTTTCACTTAAAGCACAACAATAAAAAATAAATAAAAAAGATCTCTTTAAAGTGTTAAAAAGCAAAGATGTAAATTTAAGGACTAAAGTGTTCCTGACCCAAGCCATGTTGTCTTCTGTAGCCTTATATGCGTACGAAAGCTGGACAATAAGTAAGGATGAACAAAGAAGAACAAATGCTTTTGAATGATGGTGTTGGTGAAGACTACTGAACATACCATGGACTGCCAGAAGAACAAACAAATCTGCCTTGGTAGAAGAATATACAGAATGAACATTAGAAGGAAGGATGGCAAGACTTTGTCTCACATACTTTGGACATGTTATCAGGTCAGTGAAAAAGAGGAAGATCCTTAATAAGGTGGATGGACACAGTGGCTGCAACAATGGGCTCAAGCATAACAACGATTATGAGGATGACACAGGACCGAGCAGTGTTTCATTCTGTTTTACATAGGGTCGCTATGAGTTGGAGCTGACTCGACAACATCAAACAACCACAACATCCATGAGAACGGTATGTTTTTCCATTTATTTAAGTCTCTTTTAATTTATTGCAATAGAGTTTTGTAGTTTTTTTTTATGTCCCTGGTTAGATTTATTCCTGAGTGTTTTATTCTTTTAGGGACTATTATAAATGGTATTGTTTCCTGATTAACCTTTTCACAGTATTCTTTATTGGTGAATAGGAATCTAACTGATTTTTGTACTTTTATATTGTATCCTGCTACTCTGCTGAATCTTTCCATTAGTTCCAGTAGTGTTCTTGTGGTGTCTTTTGGGTTTTCTGTGTATAGTAGCATATCATCTTCAAATAGGGATAGTTTTACTTCTTCCTTACCAATTTGGATGTCCTTTATTTAGTTTTCTTACCTTATTTCTCTATCTAGGACTTCCAGCACAATGTTAAATATGACTGGTGATAAAAGGGCATTCTTGTCTTATTCCTGCTCTCAGGTCAAATGTTTTCAGCCTCTCTCCATTAAGAATGATATTGGCTATTGGTTTTATATAGATGACTTTCAATATGCTGAAGAATTTCTCTTCTATTTCTGTCTTATTGAGAATTTTTATCAGGAATGGTGTTGGACTTTATCGAATGCCTTTTCTGCATCCATTGATATGTTCATGTGATTCTTTTCTTTTGTTCTATTTATATGGTGGATTATGTTGATTGATTTTCTAATGTTGAATCATCCTTGCATACCTAGTATGAATCTCACTTGGCCAGGGTATATTATTTTTTTTAGATGATGCTGAATTCTATTGGCTAGAATTTTATTGAGAATTTTTGCATCTATGCTCATGAGAGATACTTCTGTGTAACTTTCTTTTTTTGTGATATCTTTGCCTGGTTTTGGTATCCTGGCATGCTGGCTTCATAGAATGAATTTGGAAGTGTCCCTTCCTTTTCTATGTTCTGAAATAGTTTGAGTAGTACTAGTATGAGCTCTTCTCTGAATGTTTGGCAGAATTCTCCAGTGAAGCCATCTGGGGCAGGAATTTCTTTTGATGTTGTTGTTGGGAGTTTTTTATTACCTTTTCAATCTCTTCTCTTGTTATGAGTCTGTTCAGATTTTCTACCTTAGTTTGTGTTAGTTTATATAGGTCGTGTGTTTCTAGAAGTTTGTCTATTCCCTCTAGGTTTTCAAATTTGTGGGAGTACAGTTTTTTAAAGTGCTATGTTATGATACTTTTTATTTCACTTGGGTCTGTTGTAATGTCCCCCATTTCATTTCTTATTTGGGTTATTTGCTTCTTCTTGTTTTCTTTTGTCGGTTTGGCCAATGGTTTGTTGCTTTTGTTGATCCCATCAAAGAAGCAACTTTTGGTTTTGTTGATTCTATTGTTTTTCTATTCTCTATTTTGTTTATTTCTGCTATGATCCTTATTGTTTCCTTTCTTCTGGTGCCTGTGGGCATCTTTTTCTGTTCTCTTTCTGTTTGTTTGAGTTGTATAGTTAACATTTAGATTTTATCCCTTTTTTCTTTTTTGATGTGTGCATCTATTGCTATAAATTGACCTCTGAGTACTGCCTTTGCTGTGTCCCAAAGGTTTTGCTATGATGTATTTTCAATCTCATTTGATTCTATGAATTTTTTTATTCCATTTTTCATTTTTTCTATTACCCAGTGGTCTTTAAGCAACATGGTATTCAGTTTCCATGTTTTTGATGTTTTTGTTGTTGTTCTTGTTGCTCTTCCTATTAATTTCTAGTTTGATGGTGTTGTGATCAGAGAAAATGATTTATATTATCTCAGTGTTTGGAATTTTACTGATGGTGGCTTTGTGGCCTCAGATATGGTTTATTCTGGAGAATGTTCCATGTGCCTTAGAAAAGAATCTATACTTTGCTGCTGTTGGATGGAGTAGTCTATATATGTCTATGAGTTCAAGCTGGTTGATTTTGGCCCTTAGATATTCTTTATCTTTGAGAAGTTTCTTTCTAGATTATCTTCCCTTTACCAAGTGCAGTGTGTCGAAGTCTCCTACTATTGTTGTGGAACTGTCAATTTATTTTTTCAGTACACTTTTTTTTTAATGTACTTTGGAGCCCTGTCATTGGGTGTGTAGATATTTATTATGATTATGTCCTCATGGTGGATTGTCCCTTTAGTCATTATACAATGTCCTTGTCTTTTATGGAAGATTTTGTTTTAAAACCCGTTTTTTCAGAGTTTAGTATTGCCACTACTGCTCTTTTTTGGTTGCTGTTTGTGTGATATATATTTTTCCATCCTTTGATTTTTAATAAATTCATGCCTTTGTTTCTAAGGTATGTCTCTTGTAGACAGCATATTGATTGGTCTTTTTTTTTTTTAATCTGTTCTGTCACTCCTTGTCTCTTTATGGATGCATTTAAGCTGTTTATGTTCAGTGTGATTATTGATAAGCATGAGTTTATTGCTGTCATTTTGCCATGCTTTTGTGTGGGGAGGGGATGGGAGAGGATGGCTGATGTTTTCTTTGTTCCTCTTACTCTATTGTGCTGAATTCCTTTTTTTGTGGATTCTTTTTTCATTTCTTTTGACTTTTTAGATTTTGTGTTTACTAAGACTTTATTTTTTTAATTTAATTTGATGAGTAGATTTGTTAACTTTCTTTGTGGTTACCTTGAAATTTATCCCTATCTTCCTAAGTTTACTTGCTATTGCCTTAACTTCTCCATTTGAAAGTTTTATACCTACATCATTTTTTCCCTCATTTATTGTTCTGATGTTGCTGTCATTTAGAGATTAATATGTCTGGTTCCTTATTGTGAATCTTTTAGTTTTGTTTTATCCCTGAGTTCTCATTACCTAGGTTGGCATCTGGCTGATGCTGTTCTGTGTCATAGATTCAGGTTGTCGTCTGATGTTATTTGTTCTCTAACCAAAGGGCTCCCTTTAACAATTCTTATAAGTTTGGTTTGGTTTCTACATATTCCCTTAACTTCTGTTTATCTGAAAATGTCCTAATATCATCAACTTATTTGAGTGAAGGTTTTACAAGATATATTAATCTTCGTCGGCAATTTTTTTCTTTCAAGTTTTTATATATGTCATCCCATTTCCTTGCCTGCATGTTTTCTGCCAAGTAATCAGAGTTTACTCTTATTGTTTCCCCTTTGTACATGATTTTTCATTTTGCTCAAGATGCTCTCAGGATTCTTCTTTGTCTTTACTTTTGGGAGATATGATTATAATATCTTGTTGACTTTCTTTTGGGGTCTATCCTATATGGGGTCCATTGAGATTCTTGGATGGTCAGCTTTTCGTCTTTCATGATATTAAGGAAGATTTCTGTCAGCAAATTTTCAGTGATCCTCTCTGTGTTTCCTGTATTTCTTCCCTTGTTTTGCACTTGATTGTATCCCACATCATTCTCAGGTTTTCCGCATTCTTTTCTCAATTTTTCCTCAAACAAAGTGGTATCCAAGGACTTGTTCCTTTTCATGGTCTTTCTTCTACTTTTTTTTTTCAAATTTTCTCCTAAACCCTTCTATTGCTCTGTCCATTTCTGAAAGCTTGTTGATCTTTTGGATTTCTAATTGCTGTTTTTGTGTGATTTCTAGTTGCTTATTTATTTTGACTTTTTGTTCCTGTATTGTCTTCCTGAATTCTTCCATTACTTTGTCTGTGTTTTCCTGAATTTTGTCTGTATTTTCCATGATTTTTGTCTATTTTTTCCTTATTTGTGTCTGTGTTATCCTTCATACCTTTCCTAATCTCTTGCAAAGCCCTGAATATTAGAGTTTTGAATTACCTATCAGGTAGTTCCAGTGCCTTTTCTTCTAATGGAAGGTCATCTGGTGTTTCATTTTGGTTGCTTACTAGAGCCATCCTGTCCTTTTTTTTTTTTTTTTTTTTTTTTTGATATGCTTTGATGTTGCCTGCTGCCTCCAGGACATATAGGAGTTATTTTATTCATTTTTTGATTGTAGATTTGTTTGTTTTATCTTGTTTTTCTTTTTTTTTTTCTTTTATTTGGTTATGTCTGCACAGGTAGGCTGGGTGTGATTTGCTCCTTGCTCATCTGTGGGCATAATAGTTCTCACCACCTTGTCCAGGTGGGCAGGGCTTGTCACTCATCTATGACGCAACAGGGAAGATCCAGCGTAGGGGTGGGGCTGGGATGGGTCGTTTGCGACATGAACTGAGGACGGCAGGGCTGGGCTGGAGGGTAATATGGGATGGGGTCCAGATGCTGCTCAGGAGCACTGAGGCAGTTGCATGGTGCAGATAGGCAAAAGAAAGAGAGAGGATGTGATGTGCGGAAGTAAGTGGGTGAGAAAAGAAGAGAGAAAAACAGAAGCAAAAAAAAAGCAAAATGGCAGTGTGGTGGGATTTGGTGGGTGGGGGTATGGCAGACTTAGGGAGGCCGCATGCTGGTAGCTCTCTAGCTGAGCAGTGTAGCTTGGTCTGTCAAGAAGGGATGTGGGTGGCTAGTTGGGCTAGGTGGGCAGGAGAAAGAAAAGGAAAGAAGGAAATAGAGGAAACAAAAACGAGTAAATAAATATGATGCTAAGGGAGCCAGCTGTTGGTGGTGGGATAGAACTGAGGTGGCAGTGAGCTTGTAAATGTCTGGCCAGGCAGTGAGGCATGGCCCCTCAGGAAGAGCTGGAAGCAGTACAGGGCCTAGGTAGGAGGGAGAAGGAAAGAGGATAAGGGGAAAAACAAAGCAAAAATAAAAATTAAAAATATGGCACTGAGGGAGCCAGCCTGTGGGGCTGCCGCAGACCTACAGAGGTTGTGTGCCTGTGGCTCTCTAGCTGTGAGGTGCAGTATGGCCCATTGAGAAGGAGGGAGTTGGTGCATGGGACTAGGTGGGCAGGAGAAAGGAATGGAAGGAAGGCAGAGAGAGAGAAGAAACAAGCAATAACAACAAAAAAAATTGTGCTGAGGGAGCCGACTGGTGATGGTGCACAGACTTGGGGAGGCTGTGTACAGGTGGCTCTATATACATGCAGTGCAGTATGGGCCATTGAGGAGGGGCAGGGGCAACACTTGGGGCTAGGTAGGTGGGAGAAAGGAAAAGAATGAAGGGAGAGAAAGAGAAGAAACAACAACAACAAAAAATGTAATGTTGAAAGAGCTGGCTGGGGGAGGGGATGGCATGGACTGGGGGAGGCCGTGTCAGTGTCTCTCTAGCCAAGCAGTGCAACACAGACTATCAAGAAGGAGTGGGGCTAGCACACTGGTTTAAGTGGGTGGGAGAAAGGCAAGGAAAGAAGGGATAGAGAGAGAAGGAACAAACCCAAAAAAAAACCCAAAATACAGCCCTGAAGGAGCCAGCTGGTGGAGGGGGCATGGACCTAGGGAGTCCTTTTGCCTGTGACTCTCTAGCCAAGCAGTGTAGCATAGCCCTTTGAAAATGGGCAGGGACGGCACATGGGGCTAGGTGTGGGGAAGGTGGGGAAGGAAAAGAAGGAAGGGAGAGAGAGAGAAGAAACAGAAAGGAAAAAAAATGGTGCTGAGGGAGTTGGCCATTTATACTTTGGCTATCATGGACTTATTTTAATTTTATTCAACTTCAATTTGAACTTGCATATCAGCAATTGATTGTCTGTTTCACAGTTGGCTCCTGGCCTTGTTCTAACTGATGATATTGAGCTTCTCCATCTCATTCCACAAATATAATCTACTTGATTCCTCTGTATACCACCCAGTGAGGTCCACATGTACAGTTGCTGTTTATGTTGTTTCAAAAGGGCATTTGCCATGAATAAGACATTGATCTTGAAAAATTATATCATGTGATCTCTCACTTCATTTCTATCAAGAAGGCCATATTTTCCAACTACTGATCCTCCTTTGTTTCTAACTTTCACATTCCAATCATCAGTAATTATCAATGGATCTTGATTGCATGCTTGATCAATTTCATACTGCAGAAGTTGGTAAAAATCTTCAATTTCCTTATCTTTGACATTAGTGGTTAGTGTGTACATTTGAATAATAGTCATATTAACTGGTCTTCCTTGTAGATGTATGGATATAATCCTATCACTGACAGCATTGTGCTTCAGCATAAATCTTGAAATGTTCTTTTTGACGATGAACGCTCTGCCATTCCTCTTCAATTTGTCTTTCCCAGCATAGTAGACTATATGATTGTCTTATTCAAAATGGCCAATATCAGTCCATTTCAACTCACTAATACTTAGGATATCAATGTTTATGTGTTCCATTTCATTTTTGACACCTTCCGATTTTCCTAGATTCATACTTCTTACATTCCACATTCTGATTATTAATGGATGTTTGCAGCTGTTTCTTCTAATTTTGAGTCGTGCCACATCAGCAAAAGAACTTTCAGAAAGCTTTACTCCATCTATGTCATTAAGGTTAACTCCTACTTTAAGGAGGTAGCTTTCCCCCAGTTGTAGTTTGTGTGCCTTCTAAACTGAGGGGATCATCTTCTGGCACTATACCAGACAATATTCTGCTGCTATTTATAATGTTTTCACTGGACAATTTTTTTTTTAAGAAGAAATTCACCAGGTCCTTCTTCCTTGTCTTAGTCTGGAAGGTCCCCTGAAACCTCTCCATCATGAGTGATCCTGCTGCTACTTGAAATACCAGAGTCATAGCTTCCAGAATTACTGCAATATGCAAGCCACCAGAGTATGACAAACTAACAGAGGAGTGGTGGTGTACAGACTATAGCTTTTTAAATAATGTGAAAGTTTACAGGGGTGATTGCATCAGTCAAAAGTTATTTTAGTGGAATTATATATTTTTCTGGGGAGCATTAGAATTTCTTCTTGGGTTAAAAAAATATTAAGGAAGAATACAATGAACAACCATACCATCCCATGCTATTTTAAAATAGCTGTATTGTGATTTGGGACAGTTACGTGGACTGATAATAAAAAGTTTCTACTCCTTTCTATCTACACACATACATGTATTTATTTATAGGTTTTCCCAGCTCTATTTATGTGTATGTATGCATGGATATGCCAGAAAGATGTTTACCTGTGTTTTATTGACTATGCAAAGGCTTTTGACTGTGTGAATCATAGCAAATTATGGATAACATTGCAAAAAAAGGGAATGCCAGAACACTTAATTGTGCTCAAGAGGAACCTGTACGTAGATCAAGAGAGAGTCATTTGAACAGAACAAGGGGATACTGTGTGGCTTAAAGTCAGGAAAGGCGTGCATCAAGGTTGCATCCTTTCAGCATATCTATTCAATCTGTATGCTGAACAAATAATATGAGAAGCTGGACTATTTGAAGAAGAACATGGCATCAGGAGTGGAGTAAGACTCATTAACAACCTGTGATATGCAGATGACACAACCTTGATTGCTTAAAGTGAAGAGGACTACAGCCTTCAAAATAAAGAACACAAAAATCTCCACAACTGGACCAATAAGCAACATCATAATGAATGGAGAAAACATTGAAGTTGTCAAGGATTTCATTTTACTTGGATCCACAATCAACACCCATGGAAGCAACAGGCAAGAAATCAAAAGACGGATGAGGAGCCAACATGGCACTATAGACAGAAGCACCATGCCATCCCTTCAGAGCAAAGACCCAAAAAACTAAGTAAAACAGATATAAACGTCAATCATGGAAACCTAAGCATCAAATGAAGGGATAAAGAACTCAACCAAGCACTGAATGGAATAAGAAACTGACAGAGAACAGAGAACAAGGAGACCTATGGAGAGGAGGTCCTGTCAGCTAAAGTGGCACGGATTAGCCATCTTGGACCCCTCAGCCTCCCAGAAAGGTGGACAGGGAGTACGGGAAGGCAGAAATTAAGGGAATATGTAAAAACCAAACCAAACTTACAAGAATTATTAAAGAGAGTCCTTCAGTTAGAAAACCAACAACATCACACAACACTCTGAATCTAGGAAGCAATACTGCATGAGCCAGATACCAACCTAGGTAATGAACTTTCAAGGATAAAACAAAACTAAAAGATTTACAACAGGGAACCAGAGAGGCTAATCTGTAAATGACAACAACACCAGAACAATAGAAGAGGGACTAAATGGCATAGGTATAGAACTTTCAAATGGAGAGAAAGTCAAGGCAATACCAAGTAATAAAAGACCGGTTCAAACTTAGGAAGACAGGGATAAATTTCAAGGTAACCACACAGAAAGTTAAAAAACCTACTCATCAAAATAAAGAAGAAAAACAAAATCTCAGTAAATACAAAATCTACAAAAACAAAAGAAATGAAAAAAAAAAATTCCACTGACATAAGGAATTATGCAGAGGAGAGTAAGAGAAACAAAACATCAGCACCACAAAAAAAAGCAGTATAAAATGACAGCAATAAACTCACATCTATCAATAACCATGGCTTAAATACACCCATAAGGAGACAGAGAGTGACAGAACGGATTAAAAAACAGAACCTATCAGTATACTGTCTACAAGAGACACATCTTAAAAACGAAGACATAAATTTATATTTATGTAAAAATTTACATAAAGATTACATGTTGATATACACATTAGTTTCCTAGGACTACTATAAGAAATTACTATAAACTAAGTGGCTTAATAAAACAGAAATTTGTTCTCTCACATCTCTGGAGACTAGAAATCTGAAACCAATGTGTCAGCAGGACCATGCTTTCTCTGAAGGCCTCTTTCTAGCTTCCTAGCTTCTGTTGGTTGCTGACAATTCTTGGCATCCATTGGATTACAGAAGCCTTACTCCAATCTCTGCCTCTATCTCCCTGTATGTCTGTGTCTCTGTGCCCAAATTTCCTTCTTCTTAAAAGGACACCAGTTATACTGGGTTTAGGCTCCACCTACCCTAGGAGTCCTTGGGTGGCATAAATGGTTAAGCACTAGACTACTAGCTATAAGGTTGGCAGTTCTGTCCAGAGTACCTTGGAAGACAGGCCTGTCGATCTGCTTTCAAATTGTCACAGCTTTGAAAACCATATGGAGCTGCACACATGGGGTCATCATGAGTCAGAATAGACTCGATGGCAACTAACAATAACAACTAACTCATCATGACCTTGATTGCATCTTCAAGACCCAGTTAAATGTGTATGTAAAGTACATACCATTTTAGGGTAAGATGTTTGAGTGTTAGGAATGGATTACCGAGTTTAAGCATGAGATACCTGTATTTGAGAATAAATTAACAATAAATAAATAGTCATGAAAGCTAGGATTAGACCTAGTTTTTATTTGTCTCTCAGCATGGCACTGTGAGCTCTGTTTAATAATTGTCAAATATTCAAAACCTGACTTTAGTTTTTATTTTTCATAGGGATGTTTAGTGTCTTGACTGCACTTTCAATAAAAGAAGCAACCCTAATGTGATTTAAAATTCAGTAAAATGAATACAATTATACTCTGTAAGATTATAATAGAAAAATTTTTTTGTCTTTTCATAAATAATTATTTTTGAAATGTGTCCATAGTTTAAAAGGGGGTAATAGAGGTTCAGTGACAGACTTTTTGCTTTCCATACAGGAAACTCAGATTTGATTCCCGGCCAGTGCACCTCAAGTGCAGTAACCAGCCATCTGTCAGTTGAGGTTTACAGAGCTTCCAGAATAAGACAGATTAGGAAGAAAGTTATGGTGATCTACTTATAAAAAATTAGCCAATGAAAACCCTTTGGATCACAAAATTCAGATCTGCAACTGATCATGGGGGTGGCACAGAATCAGGCAGTGTTTCATGCAATTGTGCATGGAATCATCATGTGCCAGGGGCCAAATTGAGGGCAGTTAACAACAATAACAACATAGTTTTAAAAAAAATACAGAACAGAAAGTACTGACTGGTAAGAATTTGAATGGTAACCCAATAGCTTTCAACTAGTCTGATAATAGGAAATTTCTAGAAATATCAATATATACTCTGGAGTGAAGTTGATGGTAGAATTCTTTTTTTTTTCTAAATTATTATCTTAATAACTTTTTTTTGTTTTTGTTTTTTGTTTTTTTTTTTTGTAGAGAATACCAGTACCATAATGTAGCAAACATCTGTGTCTTTTCATTTCAGGACATTTCTGCAGAACTCCAACGGCTAGCATCTCAATCTCCCTGCCTGAGGCTGTCTCTAACTATTGGAGCTCAAATTGCCTTTGTACATGACAGACTGCATGCCCCAGAGAATCAATGATCCAACAAAACAGTCATTAGCCAATAACTGATAGAAGTTGGTGTATAAATACTCTAACTCCTTTATCCTTCTGGGAAGATAACTGAGATTTCCCCATGTAATTCAAGCTGCAGTTGTCCACAAGATAACTTGCTCGATGACACACCTTTTCTTGGTTCTTTTCCTTCTCTGTATCACTGTTTGATTCCACTACTTGTATTTGCTGAAATATCTTGCAAATAAACTACTGGCACTTGAATTTTTGTCTGCTTCTGGGGGAACCCAAACTAAGACACATGGTAGTGAAAGTAGTTTTAGAAAGCAAATCCTCAGGATAAAACTCTGAAATTTGATCACGCACTAGCCAGATGCTTCTAGGATCGTATTACTGGTGAGGTAACGATAAATCCTAAAATCCTGTAGCATCATGATATCTGTGATGAATTGGGACAGGATACAGATGAAATGGAATGCACTGGCTTATGCAACAGAGATACGGAGACAATAGTTATAAGGGCTATGCAGTTGTTTGGTCAGTAAGTAATTAAAAAAAAAAAAAGCCAAAAAAAAAAACCTGAAGGTCAAATCAAACAACTATCAATTCAAGACTTTAATATGCAATCCAGAAGTCCTCTCTATGAGAGCATTTAAAGAGACTCTCAGTTAAAGCAATTATAGAGCACACTGTGCTGAAAATTAGGCCCAGTATTTGAGTGTGATATTAATGAAGTTACAAAGAAGGCTAAATTCATATCCCTGCAAGTTTTCCATACTAAAGTCAGAGCCCTAATAAAGAAAGAATATGACTCTGAGACCTGAGGTGAGATATATGGGAGGAGTGTTTGAGAACCTTGAATCCCCAGATCCCCAGAACACCATGGACTAGCAAAAGTGAACACTCTCCTTACCAGACAACAACAGTATCCCTTTTCTGGGGGCCGTGCAAAGACATCACCCAAGGCAAGTGTCTTGTAAGAATGTTTTTCCTTTTCCAGAGCTGCCCCCAATTCCCCGTCATTACTTCTAAATTAGTAACTATAATTAGGAATCAACGTAGCCTAACTGTAGAAGTACTATCCCAGTCATAGTAGTTATTTTTGCTGTGTGATTAATTACCACAAGCTGAGCATCTTAAAACAACATACCTTTATTTCACTGTTTCTGTGGACCAGCAGTCTAAGCATAGCTTAGTTGGGTCCTCTGCTTTGGCATCACAAATCTGCTATCAATGTGTCAGCCAGAGTTTCAGTTTCATCTGAGGCTTAACTAGAGAAGTCCCTGCTTCCAAGCTCGTATAGCTGTTGCCAGCATTCAGTTTTTTGTGGGTTAAAGGTCCATGGTCTCCTAAGAATTTGCTTAATTTATATAATAAATATACATACAAAACAAAACTTAAAATCAGGTGAGCAAATTGCTCATGTCAGTTGCCACAATGCAAAATCATAACCATACACTGATTTTCAGATCTGAGCCTGTTCTCAGACCCAGAGTATATTGAAGAAGAGGCTACATCTACTTGAGGAAGCACTTCAGCGGTGTGATCGATCCCCTTTGTGTGGTCTTTCTTGCCATGATCTTGTAACTCTTACTCAAGTGACTGGGTGGGACTAATAGGGTAATTGTGGTCCACCAGAGGGATTGGTCAGTTTTGCCATTCTACTGGGCTTGAAATGAGCCATCCCAGAGGAGGGAAAGAGAGGATCCTACCACCACAAAGGAAGAACCAGCAGGAGCAGAGAGCTCATCCTTTGGACCCAGGATCCCTGCACTGAGAAGCTCCTGGAACCAGGAGAACTAGAGAGAGAGTGAGCTGTAACCCTAAAGACTGCAGGAAGCCGTGGCAGGAAAGACCAGCAGGAGACTGCCCAGCGGGCTTCTTGGTCCACAGATCGAGAAAGCTGAGTGTCTTTGGGCGAAGATTTACTGCTGGAGTGGGGTGCATCTGGGCCCTTATCCGCAAAGCTAAAAGGGCTTCGTAACACTTGCCTGAGCAGGGCAGAGGCCTAGGGCCAGAGAAAGCTGTGCCTAGGAGCACAGCTGGAAGAGGCTATCCTGATGGAAGAATTGTATCCTGAATGTTCCTGAACTTAAACTGTAACCTATTACTTCCCTAATAAACCCCATAATCATGAGTATTGTCTGTGAGTTCTGTGTGGGGCCGTTGCAATGAATTATCAAACTCAGCAGGGAGGTAAATGGTGCCATGGAAGTGACGATTGGTGTCCGAATTGGTAAAGGTAGCTGAAAGAGGAGGCATGTCTGACCTCTGCCTCACAGGAATCAGCCTTGGGCTGTTGATGTTGATTCTTCTTCCCCTTTGTGAAGTTAAAGGTCAGACACCACCCTCAAGCTGTTTTTTACAATTTCTCAAAAACAAAGCATGTCTACACAATAGTAAATCCCCCAATCTTTTCCCAAAGGAACCTAGGGAAATTTACCAGAGTAACTGTATACTAACTAGGGAAAGGGCCTAGTTCTGTTTTTCGAGAGTTTTTGGATACGGTCTGAGCTGACACTGTACAGGGGGAAAAATGTTATTATAGTCCTTCAGTTAGAGTGCAAGCATATGGAGACCAGGGAATACATGGGATACTGGATTAAGTCATCTCATATTGCTAAATAATTCCAGAGATCCCACCCCCACCCCTGCTCCCTAGGCTCCTGAGTGCATAATCAGGATGTATATAGTTAGTTGGCAGAAACCTCATACTTGCAATCTGACCTGTGGAGGAGTGCAGTAATGGAAGGAAATATCAAGTAAAAGCCCCTGAAACGTGCCCCTTCCAGATAAGTTAGTAAATTAAACACTGCATCCCAGGTAGAATGGTAGGATAGCAGAGGCCTAAAGGATACAGTGTGGTGTGTGTATGTGTTTGTGTCTTTTTTTTTTTTTTTGCTTTTTCTTAACTCTATTTAATACATCAATCTGCATACACCCTCCAAAAACAAACAAAAAAATGGAGCATGGCAAATAATAGTGAACAGCTTAAACTTAACCAGGTGTTATTTCCAGTTGCAGCTGTTGTGGCAGATATGTAACTTTACTAGATGAATACAGTCTTGAGCATTTGATATACAGTTATTGGTCTGGTGAATGTGCTCTTTTCAATGTTAATCAGGAAACAGTGTTAGGAGCAGTTCATATTCACTTGCAGTGGATGGCAATATATACTCATAGCATTGCCCTAAAGCAACATCAACTCTGTTGCTCTCAACCAAATATAATCACAAGGAATCTTGGTCACTTGATCATTGCATACAGCTGGTAAATTATATTAATGTCATCATATTACTTAGGCATAGTGAGTAAGAATTTCCAACGACTCTGGATGCCGTATGATCTAGAGAATGGAAGAAAAATCCTACAAAGATTTACAAAACTTCCAAATGAGGGAAATTTTTAGGAATTAAGTAAATTGAGGAATACCAGAATATTTCCTCTAAATTGAAAGGCTGGTTATTGTACTTAAAACCTCCCATAATTATCAAAAATTCATTATTCTTAATAGGTCCATTTAGATTTTAGAGACACCACATATTGCGCTTGGTAACTCTACTCTAATACACTTATTGTGTGACTCAGAAGTCCGTTCAGTTTTGAGTGGGCCTGGAGAAAGATAGGATTTTGTAGAAGTTTCAGGCTGCCATATAAGCAGCCCTGCTATTTTGTCTATAAGGCCAGGCTGATTCCATGGCGCTGGTTCCTAGAAAAGAGAGTCATGTAGAATCTCTAGTATATAAGAGAGTTTGCAGCAAAAAACTATTTCTCATTAGAAAATCAACTTCTGGCATTTACTGGGCCCTAATAGAGACTGTCCACCACCTGTCTGTCAGTTTTATGTACTGTGGTAGCTTGCATGTTACTTTGATGCTAGAAGCTATGCCACCGGTATTTCAAATACCATTAGGGTTACCCATGGTGGACTAGTTTCAGTGGCACTTCTAGACTAAGACAGACTAGGAAGAAAGGCCTATTATCTACTTCTGAAAATTAGCCAGTATAAACCCCGTGGATCATATAATATTTTCTGAGACTTTGACTCAGTTATTTTGAAGATGTCATCAGAAGGGACCAATTGCTAGAAAAGGACATCATGTTTGGTAAAGTGGAGACCAGCAAAGGCAAGGGAAACCCTGAATGAAATGGATTGACACAATGGTCACAACAATGGATTCAAACATACAAACGATCGTGAAGATGACTAGGACCAGGCAGTCTCGATCTGTTATACATGGGTTTTCCATTACTCTGTGCTGACTTGACAGCAATTCATAAATTTCTGACAGCAACTGACAACAACAGTAGAGACTGAGAGCCTAGTCACAGGGCATCAGGTGACTACTCTTCATGAGCTGAGTATCATCAGACCTACCAAGTAAAAAAGTTGTATAGGAACATCATAAATCCATCATATAATAGAAATGACACTCAGGATCAGGCCTGAAGTGATCCAGAGGGCAAAGTAATTTACACAAAGAGGTAGAGCAGACTCTATGTTACCTGAGTCCATTATTTTAGCTCCTCTCCCTCAGCTCACACCTATGGGTTGGTATGCAATCCCGATATCAAGTTGATGGAGGAAGATAAAATTTTGTCCTGATTCATAGAGAGGTTAGTTGCTGAGAGATATTTCATTGATGTAAGCCAAAAATAGACTGTCAGAGAGGTGGCCTTGAAAGAAATATTGAGGGGAAATCTTCCCAACTTACAGAGGTTTGAGTAATGCTCCTGGTCATCAATAAGTTGGCAAAAGGAAGATGCCAGAAATACGAAGATTCATAAATTCCTGGACTGAGGCAAATGACCTGGATTGCTTGTCAAAGACGTGAAAAGAGCAAGATTGGAAGAGCAGAGATCTGAAGAAAAGCATGCAGATTGCCCTCTGAGAAAGCACAAAGTATGGGGATATTTGTGCCCCACGCCAGTGCCTACCAAGAGCATCCTTCACAGAGAAAGCACTGAACAACTAGGCAGATGGAATGACTCATCCAGTGGTGGTCAGTCATCCTCAGACCAAATTTTGTGTAATAAGCCCATGAATGGAGTAGTAGGGTAAGAGAAAGAAAGGGTATGCATTGGACTTGCACCATGGGCCGCTTCTCATCAAGACTGACCTAGCTACAGCTGCTACTGAATGATTGATGAATCAGCAGCTTAGGCCAATGCTGAAGCCTTGATAACATACTGGTTACCAATTCATTGTCCCTCAGTTCCTATTCCAGAGCCCTGGTGGCACAGTGGTTAAGAGTTCGGCTGCTAATTAAAAGGTCAGTAGTTCGAATCCACAGGCTGCTCCCTGGAAACCCTATGGGGCTGCTCTACTCTGTCCTATAGGGTTACTATGAGTCAGAATCTTCTCAACAGCAATGGTCTCATCTCCTATTCTACTCTTCTTGAGCCTGCTCTATGGTACTGGAATTTGACTCTATGAACGGTCCTCCTTTGCCAGCTGGTGCAATGCTAGTCTTTGTCAACAGGGGGTAGTGAAAGAACACTTTAATGTAATAGCAAGAGGAAGGGGCTTCTCTCCCTAATTCTAGTGTATTTTTATTTTCCTATGATGTTGCTAAGGAGGCCTAGTGGGACAGTACTTAAGTGCTGGGCTGCTAATCTTAAGATCGGCAGTTCGAACCCTCCAGCCACTCCACGGGAGAAAGATGTGGTAGTCTAATTCTGGAAAGATTTACAGCCTTGGAAACCCTATAGGGCAGTTCTACTCTGTCCTATAGGGTCACTATGAGTTTGAATCAACTTGATATGCAAACGGTTGGGGTTTTTTTGGTTTTATGATGTTGCTGCCAGGATATTGGTGGAAGCACACCCTCTCCAGAGAAATTCTTGGCCACTCACAGGTAGAACAGTTCCAGCCCACACCCTCTAGCGTACTTCTTCCACTGATCATCTGCATATTTGTGTGGTAGCCACACCCCTCTCCAATAAGGTGTGAACCTCAGCCTCAAGAAAGGGGAGGTCTCTTCTAAGATTTAATTCCTTCTTTGCTCACTTTTTTAGCTCTGTATGTAGTAGCTCCTTTTTGAAATTGTTTTTCCTGTGTTCCTTAAAGTCCTCTTTTGCTCCTTTTAGTAGCTAATTATCTTTTACTAGTTAATAATACTTTATGTTAAGTGTTTCCTGTTTAAATTACTAATACGATTTCTGTGTCATGACTGGTTCCAGATTAATACGCATACCATCCCTCAAAAAAACAAACCTGCTGTTTTATGGTTAATAGCTTGCATTTGCCACCTTCCACACTGGAGGAACAAACAATGATTTGTCCTTACTGGGATTCGTACATTTTCCTGGGGGAGACTCACATTTCCTTTTTGCAGTATCTTGGAATATCTGAGGGCTCACAGAGTATCTGATTTACTGTCATTGGATCCCATAATATCACCTTAAATGAAAGATCACATTTTATAAAAAAGAAAGTAAACAATGGGCACATGAGCAAGGTATCCACTGGTCCTACGTATTCATCACTTAGAAGCTACAAGTCTAATAGCATGCTAGAGTAACCTCTTAAATGCATAACTGAAACATCAGCTTGGGGATGGAGCCCTTTAACGTTGGGTGCTGTCCTTCAAGATGTAGAATATAGTTTGAACCAGGGACCATTATATGGTATTATGACCCTGATGGAGAGAATAAATAGATCTAAGAAACAAAGGGCAGAAACAGTGATCCTTCTCACCACACTCTGGAGACCCACTTAGGGAATTTGTGTCTCTTGTGCCTATATTTAAGCTCTGCTGGACTAGAGATCTTCATTCCTGGCAGAAGAGTTAATGTAAAAATACCCTAGTTCCCTTTGTCCTTAAAGGATACATCTCTGAGCTCCATAATCTACAATGTTTTTCAAATTTCTAGTTGTCTACAATAGTAACTTGCTTGATAAAACACACTTTATGTCTTCCTTTCTTTTCCTGTCTTATTTTTCTACCCCTCAATTACTATATCTGGGAATCACTTCCCAATATACTACTAGAAATGGAATCTTTATTTCAAGGTCTTCTGGGATAACCTAAATTAAAAAAACATGGGCTTTAGGTATTAAACTGATGGGGTTCTACATCTGATTTAAAAACATCCCTTTGTAATACCCATTTCCCCATTCTCCCTCCTTCTCATTTTTTCTCTTCTTCATTTTGCAAAACAATTTATGTGTTAGAGCACACATTTGTATTATTTGATATTGATAAATTCTTTACATCTTGTTAGTGACAAAATTTTAAATTTGTTACTTAATCTTTCATATCCTTAGTTTCCCATCTGCAAAATGAGGATAATAATATCTACTTTATAGAATATTTTGTCATTAATAAATAGATAAAGGCTTAAAGTACCTAGTTCTGTTTCTGTCTGGCATATATTAGACACTGTCTTTATAGTCCCATATTATCTTGCTTGAATAAATAGCAGTCTACAAATACATGAATCCTTTTACCTGAATAACTGATACAGTTAACATTAATTGTATAGTTTTATGTAATAATTTACATAATGTATGCAAAAAGTAGTAGTTAGAGTACTAAAAGGCATCTATTTGAATGTTTATAACAGTGTTATTTATAATTACATCAAATTGAAACTACCTAAATGGCCATCAAGAGTAGAGTTACTCAATGGAGTATTATGCAGCAATAAAAGCTAACAATCTACAACTATTTGCAACAATTTGGATGATTCTTACAAAAATAATGTTGAATAAAAGAAGTGAGACACAAATAAATACACAGTGTCTGTCATGGATTGAATTATGTCCCCCCGAAAAAATGTGTCTATCAATTTGGTTAGGCCATTATTCCCAGTATTGTGTGATTGTCCTCAATTTTGTGATTGTAATTTTACTTTAAAGAGAATTAGGGTGGAATTGTAATACCACCCTTACCCAGGTCACACCCGGATCCAATGTAAAGGGAGTTTCTCTGGGGTGTGGCCTGCACCACCTTTTATTTCTCAAGAGTTAAAAAGAAAGGGAAGCAAGCAGAGAGTTGGGAACTTCATACCACCAAGAAAGCAGTGCCAAGAGCACAGCTCATCCTTTGAACCTGGGGTCCCTGCATGGAGAAGCTCCTAGTCTGGGGGACAAAGATAGAAAACTTTCCCCTGGAGCTGACACCCTGAATTTGGACTTTTAGCCTACTTTACTATGAGGAAATAAACTTATCTTTGTTAAAGCCATCCATTTGTGGTATTTCTGTTAGAGCAGCAATAAATGACTAAGACACTGTCTTTGTTGTTCCACTAACCTAAAATACAAAAATCTAAGATGTGAGCAGTCAGGATGGTAATTATCCTTGGGGGCAGGTAAGGATAGAAAGGGAGCATGATAATGTTTTTTGTTGTGTTTACAATGTTCTCCTTTTTTAATGTGGGTATTGGTTGCACAGGAGTGTTCCATTTGTAAAAATGTAACGGATTTTACACTTATGATATGTACATTTTTTTATATGTGTGTGTGCATGTGTTTGTGTTTGTATTGATAAAAAGCTAAGAAAAACTAGATGGAGTTAAAATCAGAACTATTGTTCTTGAAGTTATCTGGTGTAACCAGGTTTTACAAACAGTAGAATTCATTATTTAAATTCATCAAAATATTTCCTTTGACATTCATCATGATTTCAATTGAGACACTTTATTACTGCCAGGTAATTTATTTCTATTGTATCATTATTTTTTCAGTAGTCCTGTGGTTTTTGAAAATTTAATGTCCGTACACTATGAATCTGAATACCTTTTTAACTCTGTTAAAATTCATGACAGGCTTGACAGATGCTGTTTCCAAACATTAAATGTATCCTTCAAATTAATTTCCATGATATTAATTTGAAACGCTTTAAAATTGGCTTTCAACTTTTTAACTTTGTTACATAAATCACAACAGTCAATATATCTTGGTTACTTACAATCTCATTATATCCACTTTTCTCCTTCTTTCTTCAACTTTTTTCTTATAATTGATGAAAATTTTTCTTATTTTTAGACCTTGGCATCAAATGATAAACTTTATTTTATATAATATCCTGCCTTGTCAGAGATCTGAGAGACTACAATAATGGGTGACAGATGATAGTTGTAGAGAGTAAAAGATAATTATTTGATGTTAATATCAAGACCACATTGGTATTATAAAATTTGGTTGCATAAAGAAAATTGTTTATGTTTTTAAAATCTATTTTGATGAACCAATCTGCTTATTCAACATTTATTGAGGAACTGCCTTATTACAACCAAGTGATTGGAGCCTGCGCTCAAAGATTTCATCACCTAGTGGGATGGATAGATAATAAAATAACATATCATGTCTTTATTGTCTTTCTAGATGTGATAACAGAGGTTTTCAAATAGTTTCTGGTAGGAAACTGTTAACCCTTTCCAGGGAAGTGAGTGCTACAGGTATTATATTAGTTTCCGTTAGGTATTTTAGCCAAATTATATTGATTAAGGGTAATTTCTACAATGTAATCTGTTTGTTAATTCCTTCATTCACTCATTTTTTATGCCCCAGGATTTCTTCTCCTTCCAAGGTGAGCACTTTTCTTCTACCTGCAGAAGGCCACAAGTATCTTTATGCTACTTTTCTTTACCTCATAAAGCTACCACCACAGGACCTAAAATTTATTTCATTCATTAGTTTAACAAAAAATTATGATCTATTTGATGTTCTAAATGACATTCCAGGCACTGGGAAAAAAAGATTAAGAGAAAACAAGCAAGCAAACTCATTCCAAATGAGGTAATAGGGTCTAAACCTGGGCTATGTGCAAAGGCTCTTGAAGAAGTGAATAAGTACTAGGTGGCAGAGTGGAGGGGATGGTGATGTTGGGCAAAGTGGAGGGCATGATGATGTTGGGGAAAGGGATCTGGGAAATTTTCAGTGAAGTTATAAACTCCTTGTGTATAGCCAATGTAACATAGAGATATATACAGGGTTAGCTTATATGCCTCTTGGCCATTAATGCTCAAAGTGATGAACTATGTTCTCCAGGATAGATTGCTTATAGTCTTTTACATTCCGTCAAAACAATTTGTCACATTTGGAGCCCAGCTATCATGTTATTAGGAAGCATAGGGCACACGGAGAAGCCACCAGCAGATGCTCTGGCCAACAGCCTTGACTAAGTTCTCAGTTAACAGCCAGGATCATCCACCAGATATGTGAGTGAGCAAACCTTCAGATGATTCTACAGCTCAGACTACCAGCTGCCCTAGCTAACATCAGTGGAGAAAGGATGAGTTATCACCACCAATGAGCTCTGTCCAAACTGATGATTAGTGAGGGAAAAAAATATATACATATTTTTTGTTGTTGTTTTAAGCCACTAAATTTTACATTTTTTTTTTTTTTTAATCTGGCCATAGTAACTGAAACAATCACAGTGAATATGTGAGACAAGGTAACTCTGAAATGAGATTGAAATGTCTCTTCAAAGAGCTTGCAGATTAGGAAAGCAATGTAAGACAAACACAAGAATATCTACAGTACAGGACAGAATATTAAGAAAAAATGTTTACTCAAACAGGACACTGATGAAGAAAGTTTTCAGGGTGAGAAAGGAAATACATCAATTTGGGAGTTAGAAAATACTTCATGGAGGAGGTAGCATTTGAGATATGCCATGCATCACTTATTTTCAGGAAAATATGTGGTTTTTGTACTGATACAAAATTTATACTTTGATGATAATTTAATTCTTTAGGGCTGTAACATAAGTCTGACAAATATATTTAAATTTCTTTTTTCCTACTCTCTGTCAATACTCTGTCCATATATGCAGACTAAGGAGACTAAAGTAAGTGAAGAGGAAGAGTCCCTAGATATGGCTCTAGGGTAAAATCTGTAGAGTATGCAGAAGGATAAGTAAGATGTACTTTCTTCACATCTTTCACCAGGGCTTAGGAGATTCCTGGGCTACCTGAAAGTGCATGTGCAACTGGACTGGAATCATGTTAGAACAATTAGCTGCCCAGTTGTACGTTTATTACAAACACCAAAACAACTAAAATAAAGCCGCAGGTATAACCTGAGGACTTAAACTTCATATATGAAATTTCCTCTATCACAGCAATTTGTGAACTGACTAGTTAATAAAGGGTAGAAATTGAAGCTGCTGAGAGTTAAAAGTATAGATTTTATTATTTTCTTATCAATCTTCCAGTTAAGAGCGTCTCAGTTGCTGGTGAATGCCCCAATGTGAGTGCCTCTAGGAGAATTATCTTCTAACTGCCAAACCAAAGTCATTATTTGAATAGCTATACACTTGCTAAGATGTTTTAATTCACATCTAGAATTTTCAAAATAGTAAAATGGCCCCAAGGTTAGTCAGAACACAGACAGTAAGTTTCAGAAGTCAAATATTTCTCAAAAATATCACAAGCTAAAAACTTGTGATCTATAGGGAATGTGTAATGTCTTTTTAGGCCAAATTATCCCAAAATATTTTCATGGGTCAAATCCTTCAGATATTTGTTCATTTTCAACCTTGAATACAAAAAGAATTGAAATATCTAAAGAATAGTTTTAATACTCTAAAATTCAAGTATAACTAGGCTATACGACTCCTAATTTAAAAGTTCCTTAATCAGTGCATTTGTTTTGTCCCCAGCCCCCATTCTAATATCAAAACACTATTGTGAAATTATTGGTCTAATTTGTTCTTTCATGATATTTGTTTCCACTTTTGTAACTAAATTGGTTCAACTACATGAAAATCACATCAGTTGCTCTGTTATTATCAAAGCTAAAACTGACACATTGGCCCACTGAATACAATTCAGCATAGATTTGCTTAAAGCCCATATTCTTTAACAGCTGTATTACCATGTACACAATTTTTCCCTCTGAATGGTGCATTAATATAAATAGTACCATGATATTTTATAAAAAATTAAGAGCACTTGTGAATATTTGCCGTATTCTTAAAATATTAAAAGTTAACTATGTATCTGGATGGTGCAAATGGTTAATACGCTTGAACGCTAACCGAAAGGTTAAAGGTTCAAGTCAATCAAAAGGCACCTGGTGATCTACTTCTGAAAAATCAGTTATTGAAAACCCTATGGAGCACAGTTCTACACTGACACATACAGGGTCACCATGAGTCAGAGCTGACTCCACGGCAACACGTTTTTATATGCCCAGTGGTTCTCAACTGAGGCAATTTTGCCCCTCATAGGCCAAGGAACCTGCTAAATATTCTACAATATAAGGACAGTCCCCCACAACAAAGAATTATTTGGTACAAAATAATTTGGTACAGTAGTGTCAAGGTTGAGAAACTCTGCCATACACCTCTTGTTATTTTATTTTTATTCTTTTTGGATTGTAAAAATCCAAGTGACAGTTCACATACCTGTTGCTTATACTTTCAGTTTAAAAGACTTATTATTTTTTATTGAAGAAAATGCATAGTGTTAATGAATTTGAATAAAGTTGTTTCATAGAGAATGTTTATTGAACTACTGAAATTAAAAATGGCACTTGAAAATACAGAGCAGTTTAGTTGAACAGAGATGAATGCTATTTATGTCTGAAGATTTCTTACAGGATGGTCTAGGCATAAAATGAACTGGAGGGACATTGAGAAGATTAATGTGATAGGCTTTGTAAAGTGGTTTGAGCTTTACCTCCTCTTGGTAGTATGGAAGCCAACTACCCAAAATGAGAAGGTATTAAAAGGTGATGATCAGCACTGTTTATACAACAGCATTGCCCAGACATCATTTTTCCCTTCAGACAGAGATATTTGGTTAGATGAAAGTATCTGCTTGGTTTCCACTTCCATCATTTCAGCCAGTGAATTAAAAATCCACTTGAAGAAGCAATCTAAAGACTTGATAGAATTGCAAAAACCAAAAAGAAAGGAAGGGAGGGAGAGACAACTAGGAGGCTTACAAAAATTTATGTTTAAAATAGATTGCCTGGGGAGGTTCTTAGTGATCATATTTAAGTAATCTGCATTATGGCTGTGGTATAATTTTGTATTCTGCACTTGCTTCTCTCTCTGTATGACTTAAATGAACTACCCTTGAAGACAGATGACTCTTGCATAAAAGACTAGAAAACGGATTGGGAAAGAAAACTGTAAATAATTATCTAATTTAAAATAAGGCAATTACTTACCTTTTCACAGCAATGCAAAGAGGTTCTCTTTACAACTCTTGAATTCTAAGCATTTTGAATACTGAGAAAGCTCATTTTATAATTTAAGGTGCACAATATACCTTTGTATTTTAAATGTAATTTTAATAGAATTGATAAATCCTGCATAATTATTCCATTAACCTCTATAAACATTTTTGCTTTCTTATGTAACTCTGTGACAGAATGAAAACATCCCCAGGACCTCATTTACTTGCTATACCTGTCCCATTTACAAGCCAATTAATTTACATTTTCAGTATTTCAATTACATGGCCCTATTAATGCCTCCAAATAATCTATAGTAAATAGCTTTCCAGATTTAAACTATTCTGAAACTATAAAATTATGAGTTTTCTGTCATGTGATATAAACCAAAAAGTACATGCTAATAGGATATATGACATGAGCCCAAATATGTACTATTACATGGATTTTTATAATCTAAATGAAACAGTTTATTATCAAGTCATACAATTAATATTAAATTTTCGAATCCTCAGAAAAAACTATATTCACAGCTGTGTGCCAGTGTCTGGAACACTGCTTTACCAATTAAAAAAACAAAACAAAACCTGTTGCCATCAAGTCTATTCCAACTCATAGTGACCACATAGGACAGAGTAGAACTGCCCCATAGGGTTTCCGAGGAGTGGCTGATGGATTCAAACTGCTAAACTATTGGTTAGCAGCTGAGCTCTTAACCACTGTGCAGCCAGGCCTCTGCCTTACCCATAGTAGGTGCTTAATATACATGCTCTATTCTGAGGGGGCAGATTGTCACCTGTTCTCCAAACCATATCCCTCTTCTTCCTAAGTACATGGCTAGACCAGTGAATGTGGTCATGTAATGGAGACCTAGCTAACAGAATATGAGCGATAGTGCAATCTCTACCTCCAGGTTTGGCCCATGAAACACCCGCCTTCCCCAGGTATGATTCTCTTGGTTAATTTTCCTTCCCAATGGTCAGAGTGGAGATGAAATCAGGGTGACCTGAGTCCTTGAATCTCTGCCTGGAGGGGAGCACCTGCTTTGATCATTAAATGAGTGAGAAATAAGTCTCAGTGAACAAGTAATGACACTTGAGGGTTTACCTGTAAAAGCAGCTCACTTTGTGAGGCAAAAACCCAAAGTAAATTTTTTTTGACATATGGGAACATGTAAAGAAGCTGTTTGGAAGATATACCTGTTGACTTATTTTATTTTTTGTATTTAATTTTATTTTGTTCAAGTTCTCACACAAAAATTGTTCTCATACAAAAATTTATACACATATTGTTATGTGACATCATTTGCAATCCCCACAATGTGACAGCACATACCACCTTTCTACCCCGGGTCTCCTGTGTCCATTCAACCAGTCCCTGTCCCTTCCTGACTTCTCTTCCTACCTCCATACAGGAGCCGCCCATCTGGTCTTGTGCATCTGACTGAACTAAGAAACAAATTCCTCACGAGTATCATTCTTCGCTCCATTGTCCAGTCTAATCTTTGTCTGAAGAGTGGGCTTAGGGAATGGTTCTAGTTCCGGTTAACAGAGCATCCAAGGGCCATAGTTTTAGGGTTCCTCCAGTCTCTATCCAACCATTAAACCTGATCTTTTTACGTGAATTTGAGCTCTACTCCCACTTTTCTCTCGCTCTGTCCAGGACTCTCTGTTGTGTTCCCTGTCAGGGAGGTCACTGGTGGTAGTCAGGCACCATCTAGTTCTTCTGGTCTCAGGCTGATGGAGTCTCTGGTTT
Organism: Dugong dugon; assembly: GCA_030035585.1. Taxonomy (NCBI): domain Eukaryota; kingdom Metazoa; phylum Chordata; class Mammalia; order Sirenia; family Dugongidae; genus Dugong; species Dugong dugon. Next base: position 45,234,871 of record CM057480.1, on the reverse strand, counting down.
ATGTGGACATTTTGTCTCTTGGGCTAATACTTTCCTTGTGTCTTTGGTGTTCTTCATTTTCCTTTGCTCCAAGTGGTTTGGGACCAATTGATGCATCTCAGATGGCTGCTTGCAAGCTTTTAAGACCTAGACGCTGCACACTAAATTGGAATGAAGAATATTTTCTTAATATAATTTGTTATGCCAATTGAACCAGTTGTCCCTCCAAAACTATGGTCCTCAGGACCCAGCCCCAGCTATTCTGTCCCGCTGAGTGTTTGGGTGTGTTCAGGAAAATTCTGAGCTTTGCTTTGGTCCAGTTGTGCTGACTTCCCGTGTATTGTGTGTTGTCTTTCCCTTCACCTAAAATGATTCTTGTCTGTCATCTAGTTTGTGAATTTTTCTCCCCCTCCTTCCCTACCCTCATAACCATCAAAGAATGCTTTTTTTCTGTATTTAAACCTTTTCTTGAGTTCTTACAATAGTGGTCTCAAACAATATTTGTCCTTTTGCAACTGACTAATTTCACTCAACATAATGCCCTCCAGATTCATCCATGCTGTGAGCTGTTTCAGGATTCATCATTGTTCTTTATTGCTGCATAGTATTGTATTGTGTGTATGTACCATAATTTGTTTACCCATTCGTCTGTTTCCAACTTTTTGCTATTGTGAACAGAGCTGCAATGAACACGGGTGTGCATATATACATTTGTGTTTTGGCTCTTATTTGTCTAGGATACATTCCAAGGAATGGGATTGCTGAATTGTATGGTACTTCTATTTCTAGCTTATTAAGGAAGTGTCAAATCATTTTCCAAAGTGTTTGTACCATTTTACATTCCTACCTGCAGTGCATAAGTGTTCCAGTTTCTCCACAACCTCTCCAAAACTTATTATTCTGTGCTTTTTGGATTAGTGCCAGCCTTGGTGGGGTGCAATGGTATCTCACTGTAGTTTTGATTTGCATTTCTCTAATGGCTAATGATCATGAGCATTTCCTCATGTATCTATTAGCCACCTGAATGTCTTCTTTGGTGAAGTGTCTGTTCATATCATTTACCCACTTTTTAATTGGGTTATTTGTCTTTTGTTGTTGAGGTTTTGCAGTATCTTGTAGATTTTAGAGATTAGCTTTTCAAACATGTCATAGCCAAAAATTTCTTCCCAGTCTATGCGTTCTCTTTTTACTCTTGGGTGAAGTCTTTTGATGAGCATAAGCATTTGATTTTAGGAGGTCCCAGTTATCTAGTTTCTCTTCTGTTTGTGTGTTGTTAGTTATGGTTTGTATACTATTTATGCCATGTATTAGAGCTCCTACTGTTGTCCCTATTTTTTCTTCCATGATTTTATTGTTTTAGATTTTATATTTAGGTCTTAGATCCATTTTGAGTTAGTTTTTGTACATGGTGTGAGTTATGGGTCCGGTTTTATTTTTCTTTGCAGATGGGTATCCAGTTATACCAGCACCATTTATAAAAGAGACTGTCTTTTCCCCATTTAACAGAACTTTGTCAAATTGCAGCTGCTCATAGGTGGATAAATTCACATCTGGGTTCTCAATTATGTTCCATTGGTCTATGTATCTGTTGTTGTACCAATACCAGGATGTTTTGACTACCGTGGCGGTATACTAGGTTCGGAAATCAGGTATTGTGAGATCTCCCGATTTGTTTTTCTTCTTCAGTAATGCTTTACTTATCCGAGGCCTCTTCCCTTTCCGTATGAAGTTGGTGATTTGTTTCTCCATCTTGTTAAAAATGCTCTTGGAATTTGCATTGGGATTTCATTGTTTCTATAGATTGCTTTGGGTAGAAATGACATTTTCACAGTGTTGAGTCTTCCTATCCATGAGCATCGTATGTTTTTCCACTTATGCAGGCCTCTTTAGGTTTCGTGAAATAGTGTCTTATAGTTTTCTTTGTATAGGTCTTTTACGTCTCTGGTTAGGTTTATTCCTAAGTACTTCATCTTCTTGGGGGCTATTGTAAACGGTATTGATTTGGTGATTTCCTTTTAGAAGTTCTCTTTGTTGGTGTAGAGGAATCCAACTAATTTTTGTATGTTTATCTTGTATACAAATACTTTGCTGAAATCTTCTATTAGTTCCAGTAATTTTCTTGTGAATTCTTTGGGGTTTTCTGTGTATGAGATTATATCATCTGGGAATAAGGATATTTTTACTTCTTCCTTACCAATTTGGATGCCCTTTATTTCTTTTTCTTGCCTTAGTGGTCTAGCTAGGACCTCCAGCACAATGTTGAATAAGAGTCATAATAAAGGGCACCTTTGGCTGGTTCCTGTTCTCCAGGGGAATGTTTTCAGACTCTCTCCATTGAGAATGATATTGGATGGTGGCTTTGTATAAATGCCCTTTATTATGTGGAGGAATTTCGCTTCTATTCTTAGCTTGCTGAAAGTTTTTATCAGGAATGAATGATGAACTTTGCCAAATGTCTTTTCTGCATTGATTGATAAGATGATGTGGTTCATGTCTTTTGTTTTATTTATGTGATGGATTACATTGATTTTTTTTTTCTAATGTTGAGCCATCCCTGCATACCTGGTGTGAATCCCACTTGGTCATGATGAATTATTTGTTTGATATGTTGTTGAATTCTATTGGCTAGAATTTTGTTGAGGATTTTTGCATCTGTATTCATGAGGGATATTGGTCTGTAATTTTCTTTTTTTGTGTTGTCTTTACCTGGCTTTGGCATCAGGGTTATGCTGGCTTCATAGAATGAGTTTGGGAGTATTCCATCTTTTTCTATGCTCTGAAATACCTTTAGTAGTACTAGTTTTAACTCTTCTCTGAAAGCTTGGTAGAATTCTCCAGTGAAGCTGTCAGGGCTGGGGCTTTCTTTGTTGGGGGGAGATTTTTTTAATTACCTCTTTGATCTCTTCCTTTGTTATAGGTTTGTTTTTGTTTTTTTTTTTTTTTTTTTTTTTTTTTTTAGTTTTTCTACCTTGGTTTGTGTTAGTTTAGGTAGGTAGTGAGTTCCTAGAAATTTCTCGATTTCCTCTAGGCTTTCAAATTTGTTGGAGTACAATTTTTCATGTTATTGTGATATGACCCTTTTTATTTCAGTTGAGTCTGTTGTGATATCACCCATCTCATTGCTGTCTCTCTATGGTTCCTAGCAGCCTGTTAAATTTGTTGTTCTGTTCTTGTGTGTTCATTGTCTCGTTGTGTTCTTTGGCTAGGTCTGAGATTTGGATGATCTCCTTCCTGATCTCTTGAAGAGCACTGTGTATTAATCTTTTGAATTCTAACTCCAGTAATTCCAAGACCTTCTCTTCCTCCAGAAGATTTCCTAGTTTTTTGTTTTGGTTTCTTGCTGGAGCCATCTTGACCTGTTTCTTTATGTGATTTGATATTGACAGTTGTCTCTGAGCCACCAATAAATTATTATATTTATTTATTGTATGTTTGCCTAAGGTGTCCTAGCTTTTTGTTTTGTTTTGAGATAACCACGTATGCTTGGTTATTGGTGTCTTTGAAGCTCTCACATCCTGTCACCAGGTGGTTAGAGCTGCTACTAGGTGTGTGAGTCCAAGAGTCTGTTCACTTTTCTTGTGCAGATCCAGCTCAAGTGTCCAGGTTGTTGATCACTGAGTGTGTGGTGCAGATTCTCACCTACAGTCCTAGAGGGGCAGGTCTGCATAGGGGTGATTGGAGAGGCACAGTTATCTGTCTGCCATAGGAGGGTATGTGCTAAGCAAGGCAGAGGACTGATGGCTGCCACTGAATGCCTGGGTAGAAGGCTTGTCCTTTTCCCCTACAGCACGTAGGTGGGTGGGTTTTACAGCTGGACTTTGGGTACCTGTCTTAGTCATCTAGTGCTGCTCTAACAGAAATAGCACAAGTGGATGGCTTTAACAAAGAGAAATTTATTCTCTCATAGTCCAGTAGGCTACAAGTCCAAATTCAGGGCATCAGCTCCAGGAGAAGGCTTTCTCTCTCTTTCGCCTCTGGAAGAAAGTCCATGTCATCAATCTTCCTTTGGTCTGGGAGCTTCTCTGCCCAGGAACCTCAGGTCCAAAGGATGAGCTCTGCTCCCAGCACTGCTTTCTTGGTGGTATGAGGTTCCCATGTGACTCTGCTTGCTTCTCTCTTTTATATCTCAGAAGAGATTGCATTAAGACACTATCTAATCTTTTAAACCTCATCAGTGTAACCTCATCACAGTGATAGAATTTACAGCACATAAGGGGATCACATATAACCTCATCATAACGATAGAGTTTACAACACATAAGGAAATCACATCAGATTACACAATCATACAGTACTGGGAATCATGACCCAGCCAAGTTGACAGATACTTTTGGGGGACAGTACCCAGTGCTATTGGCTGTAAGGACTGGGAGGCACCACTTATTCTCAGACCGCTGTCGTGGGTAGCTAGATGGAATGGGTGAAACTTTCAGCCTTTAGGTCCCTGATGTGGGTGTGTAAGGATACTACTTAATGGGCAGGGCGGTGTTAAATGTCATGAATCCTCACCAACCCCTTGGCTGCTGCAGTTGAAAATACGTTTCAGGTATAAACCCTGTTGTTCTGTGCTAATGAGGGCCTATGCTTCTGAATAGGCCCATACAGATCTAGGCAAGGGTGAAGGGCATTAGAGGTTTGTGGACCCCTTATACCAGTGCTTAGGCAAAGGGGCAGTGCCAGCCCTGAGTTCCCAGCTTAGGGAACATGGCAATATTTTGAAGATGCAAGACTGATTTACTGTTTTGGGCTCAGATAGTCCTGAGTTCCCAGCTTAGGGGACTTGACTTTTTTTTTTTCCCTAAAGACACAAGACCGGTTTGGGTGGATAGCCCTTAGTTCTGGCTTAGCTTAGGGGGTGTGGAGATTGTTGAACACTGCTGGACTGGTGTAGGAGCAGAGTTGGGAGGGAGGTGGGTAAAGGTAAAGTGACACTTCCACTGGGAAAGTCCCCAGGGAAGAGAGGTTATTTTGATACTGCATGGTAAGTTAGACACTTGCACTTAACTTGCTGATCCAGCATCGTCTCCCCCTGGCTCTGGAGACTTGTGCAGACTCTCTGCTGCCCAATCTCTCCTGACATTGCAAAACATGTCCTGAGCTCTCCTGTTCACCTCAGCCCCTGTGCGCCAGCTGACCCAGCCCGCAGGGTGCTGGCCACCTCAGGACTGGGGTTTCTTCACTACCTCTGAACTGTCTCTCCCTTCGCCTGCTGCTCAGTCTGGCTCCTCAACTTTGTGTTTGTTGATCAGTGCTCCTAGACTGTCGTGTATAATCGATTCACTTGTTTTTTGGGTCTTTGTTGTAAGAAGGACCACCAGAAGCATCTGACTATTCTGTCATCTTGGCCTCACCCTCCTCTGTTGATATATTTTAGGCACATATACACACACACACATTCATATATCAAAACATGCATGTTTTGATAAACTTCTTCAATGAAAGTCCTTTTTTATGGAATTTATTATTGCCTCTTATGAGAAATTTTAACAAATCTAAATCCAATGAGCTCAAGGATTAGAAGAGAGCATTGTTGGTTCAGTGGTAGAATTCTCAGCTACCTTGTAGGAGTCCTGGGTTTGATTCTGGGCAAATGCATCTCTTGTGCAGCCACCAGCTGTCTGTCAGTGGAAGCTTGCATGTTGCTATGATGGTGAACAGGTTTCAGCAGAGCTTCCAGACTAACACAGACTAGGAAGCAAGGTCTGGTGGTTACTTCAGAAAATCAGCCAATAAAAACCCTATGGATCACAGTGGTCTGAACAGTAACCCATCATGGGAATGGCACAGGAACTGGAGAGTGTTTTGTTCTGTTGTGCATGGGTGGCCATGAGTTGAGGCGACTCCACAGGAGCTAACAACAATAACAAAAAGGATTAGAAGTTTCTTCTACTGTGTTGCTCTCCTTCCCCATACAGGCTCTCAAATATTCTTATTCATATAAATCTTGGACTGCAATAGGAAGCAGAGCTTCCTGGATAACCATTACACTGTTCTCTCTGTTCTGATTAATGACTCAATTTCAAGCAATTCCACTTCATTTCACTTTTTATTCCAACCTTATCTTCACTGCCCTTGAATTTTCTGCTGCTAGTATTCCCGAATCAGAAAATTTTTACCTCAGAAGTACTAAGTATTGACTTATTCTAAATATTACATAAACCTGAATCATTCATTTTGAATGTTCTATATTGATTAGACCATAGGCAATATTTACTACTAACTTGATGTTCATTTTTATAGAGAACCTTTCTTTTTTTATTACAAGCAGTTGAACTGTACAAAATGATTGTGTCTTTCTTTTATTGTCTCAGAAATGTTAACCCAAGTAGAATATGTAAAAATTTCAAAATTATATGCATCTGGTGACATTTCTCTTCATAATGTGAGCATTGCTGAGTGTTCTTTTCCTCTATGATAGCTTTTACAAGGTATACCATGTCATTGACCTTTTATTTCACTGCGAGGCTTTCCATGTTCACCAAAGGCTGACAGCTCTACTCGATCTGGTGGGAATTCAGAGGAGATGGTGACAGTATGGCTAAACTAGGCCTCACAATGGGTGATCTTTGCAGTGTTAACATGAAAAGTCAGGGAGCAAAAGGAAGTATGAATAGAGTGCCAGATAAAAGGGAAATAAAGACCTAAGGACCAGTCACATAACACTTATTTTTCTGAGTAAAAATAACTGAGATATAATAAAGAACAATGGCTTTTAAGTCAGAAAGAGCTAGATTCACATATTTTGTCCTCTCTCAGCCTCTGTTTCTTTATCCTAAAAAAAAATAAAAGGGACAAAAATATCTATGCAATACAGTAATTTATGAAGATTAAGTGAAAATCATGTGTAAACATTCCAGCTCTGTATCTATCACCCAGAAGTACTAATGCTTACTGAACACTTTTATGTGCCAAGCATTGTTCTAGACACATAGACAAAAATCTCTTTCTCCCTTGGAGCAGCTGGTCGTTCCAACCAAGGACCTTTCAGTAGCACTTTAACCACTGCACCACCAGGAATGCTTGAAAGAGTCTCACTTACTTTTAATAGGATCACTCTGGCTGCTGTTTTGAGAATAGATAGAGGGGAAGCAAATGCAGAAGTAGGTAGACCAGTTTAAAAGCCTTTTTATTAATCTGGTAAAAGATGACGTACACTTGACATGAACCACTAGCCTACAGGTGATAAGGAGTGATTGAATTTTGTGTATAATTTGAAAGCAGAGTGGACAGAACTATCTGAGGGGTTGGATATGGGGGTCTGAAAGGCAGAAAGGAGTCAAGATGACTCTAAAGTTTTTACATGAACAACTGGAAAAATGTTAGTTCCTTCTCTTTTTCTTTTCCTTGCACATATTTTGGGGCTTATTAGTGGACAACAATAAATGATGATATCAGTTTACCTTCTAGAAACTGAATTCCCAGCAAATTTACAAATGAAGAATCTGCTGGTCACTGACATAACAAGAAGATTCTATGTGAGAACCAGAAGGAAGAAGACTTCAATCATGTTCTAGGGCCAATATTTAATAAATATGCATAAATACATTTTTAAAATCTTATAGAAGTTGAATGATATAATATTTTTGGTAAAACGGACTCTTCCTTTGTCAGATCAAAAATCTATTTACAATACTTCTGTCTCTACTCTTTTAGGGTCTATTTTTGTAGGTGAAAGTGTTACATAATTTGTTGACATATTGTTTATCCAGCCACAATTTTAAGTCCCGTGTTAGGCCAGAATAGGCATTGATAATAAATAATAAAAATATTTTAATATAACAAAATTTATTCCTTGCTTGTGAGAAGTTCAATGAGAATCAGGTCATTCTCTGACCAGGCAGTGACTTAGAGGTCAAGGCTCCACACATCTCAAAATCAGCTTCCACAGTCACCAAGGAAGAGGCAGTGAGAGCTTCAGGAGGTGCACAGACTCTTAAATAAAGTGACCCTAGAAATGGCACAATTGCTTCCATCACAGTTCTTTAGCTACAAGTCAGATGATACAATTTTTAGTCTAAGGATTCTAGGAAATACAAACCAAAACAAAACAAACCAATTGCCATCCAGTCAATTCTGACTCATGAGAAATCCATGTGTTTCAGAACTGCACGCCAAGTGTTTTCAAGGCTGTGATCTTTTGGAAGCACATTGCCAGGCCTTTCTTCCGAGGCACCTCTGGGTGAGTTCAAACCACCAGCCTTTCAATTAGTAGTCCAGAACTTAACCATTTACCCCATCCAGGGGACAATATAGAAAATTTGAGAAACACCAGTGTCTCTGCCACAGGTAACTTACCCATCATTTTAAAATTCCCACCCTTAAAAATAAAAAATCAAAGTAGTTCATCTCATCGAATTAGTATATACCCCTTTAATATTGTGGTACAGGTAGTCCCCAGGTTATGAATGAGATCCATTCCTAAGTCTGTCTTTAAGTCGAATTTGTAGGTAAGTTAGAACAGGTACGTACCGTTCTTATTTAGCATCAGTGAAATACTTCATTCTGTTGTACACAGGGTCGCTATGAGTTGGAACTCACTTGACAGCACCTAACAACAACAGTCAGATGTTTGTCTTAGTACAGTATATAGTATATATTTTTACTTTTCTATGCTTATAAAACACTTAAGAAACACTTCCAAACAGTGCAATGTCTTCACGAGTGTCACAAAGTGGTGCGTTTGTTCGGTATTATGAACCACTGTATTTAACTCAAAGTTTTAATGTAATAGGCTTTATGGCAGTCCTTTCTTAAGTATGAGTTGTCCAGAAGTCAGAGGTTTGTAACCTGGGGACTGCCTGTAATGTGGATTATACAAACTCTGATAATATAAAAAATTAGGAATTATTTGTTATTAATTAGCCTGTGGACAACTAACTCCCTGAACTCCTGCCACTAAAAGACATTCACCAATTCCTATGCCTATTTTATTTCATACTGTATCGTATTATTTTATTTTAATTTTGTTAAACTTTTCCTTGGACCTCAGATTCAAAAGGAAAAAATTATCTCACTTACCACATAACTGATAGGGTGCATTAGAACAAGGGACCACAAGGAGCTGGATTCTATCATCAGTGTGCCTGAATTTTTACTTTTTTAATAACAACTTCTCATTGAGAGACAGTTAACATACTATAAAATCCATCATTTTAAATTGTATGATTCAGTGTTTTTTAGCATATTTACAGAGTTGTGCAACTATCACCAGTATTTTCATCACTCCAAGAAGAAACCCGTTAGCAGTCATCCCTATTCTTTCTTCCCCTGCCTATGAACCACTAATCTACTCTCTGTGTCTATGGACTCGCCGATTTTGAACACTGCCTATAAATAGAATCATACATTATGTGGTTTTTTGGGTTTGGCTTCTTTACCTTTTCCACATAGTACATAGCATGTATCAGTGCTTCATTCCCTTATAAGGCCAAATAATATTCCGTCACATAGATATACCACATTTTGTTTATCCCTTCATCAGTTGAGAACATTTGGGTTGCTTCCAATTTCTGGCTATAATGAATAATACTGCTATGAACATTAATGTACAAACTTATGCATGGACATATGTTTTCAATTTTCTTGGGTATACACTGAGAAGTGGAACTAGTAGGTCATATGGCAATTCTATGTAATATTTTGAAAAACTGCCTGTTTTCCAAAGTGGCAGCACTGTATTACATACCTTCTAGGAATATATGCTATCACTGGTTGTGATTAGGTGCCCTCGTGTCACTCTGGTCCCTCCTGATAACATGTTCAAAATTCTTGAGACAAAATCTCACCATCCTCCCTTCTAAGGAGCATACTGGCTATAGTTTTTCCAAGACAGATTTGTTCATTTTCTGGCATTCTATGTTATATTCAATATTATTCACCAACACCAAAATTCAAATGCATCAATTCTTCTTTAGTCTTCCTTATTCATTATCTGTCTTTCGCACGCCTATGAGGCGACTGAAAATACCAGGGCTTGAGTCAGGCGGACCTTAGTCCTCAGAATGACATCTTGCTTTTTAACACTTTAAAGAGAACTTTTACAGAAGATTTTCTCAAAGCAATACTTCATTTGATTTCTTGTCTGCTGCTTCCATGGGTGTTGATTGTGGATAAAAGTAAAATTAAATCTTTGACAACTCCAATATTTTTCCATTTATCATGATGTTGTTTATTGCTGCATTTGTGAGGATGTTTGTTTTCTTTATGTTGAGGTGTAATCCATACTGAAGGTGTAGTCTTCGATCTTTATCAGTAAGTGCTTCAAGTCCTCTTTGCTTTCATCGAGCAAGGTTGAGTCATCTGCATAAAGCAGGTTGTTAATGAGTCTTCCTCCAATCCTGATGCCATGCCCAGTTTCTCAGATTATTTGATCATCAAAGAGAATGAATAAGTATGGTGAAAAGATACAACCCTGACACACACTTTCCTGACTTTAAACCATGCTATATACTCTTGTTCTGTTCAAATGACTGTCTCTTGGTCTATGTACAAGTTCCCCATTAGCATAATAAAGTGTTCTGGAATTCCCATTCTTTGCATTGTTATCCATAATTTGTTATGATTCACACAGTCGAATGCCTTTGCATAATCAATAAAACACAGGCAAACATCTTTCTGGTGTTCTCTGCTTTCAGTCAAGATCCATCGGACATCAGCAATGGCATCCCTTGTTTCACATCCTCCGCAGTTACCTGGCTTGAATTTTTGGCAGTTCCCGGTTGATGTACTGCTGCAAAAGTTTTGGAATTATCTTCCGCAAAACTTTAATTGCAAGTAATATTAATGATATTGTTTGATAATTTCCACATTCTGTTAGATCCTCTTTCTGTGGAATGGGTACAAATATGGAAGCTGTCTTCCAAATTTCTTGGCATAGGCAAGTGAACACTTCCAGTGTTGCATCTGTTTGTTGAAACATCTCAGTTGGTATTCTATTAATTCCTGGATCTTTGTTTTCAGTCAATGCCTTCAGTGCAGCTGAGACTTCCTCCTTCAACAATACCATTAGTTCTTGATCATATGCTACCTCCTGAAATGATTGAACATCGACCAATTCTTTTTGGTACAGTGACTCTGTGTGTTCCTTCCATCTGCTTTTGATGCCTCTTGCATTGTTCAATATTTTGCCCATAGAATCCTTCATTATTACAACTTGAGGCTTGAATTTTCTTCAGTTCTTTATGCTTGAGAAATGCTGCACGTGTTCTTCACTTTTTTTGTTTTCTACCTCCAGGTATTTGCACATTTTATTATAATAATTTACTTTGTCTTCTTGAGCTGCCCTTTGAAATCTTCTGTTCAGCTCTTTTCCTTCATCATTTCTTCCATTAGCTTTAGCTACTCTATGTTCAAGAGCAAATTTCAGAGTCTCTTCTGGCATTCATTTTGTTCTTTTTTCTCTTTTCTTTGTAATGATCTTTTGCTTTGTGTACGATGTTCTTGATGTCATCCCACAAATCTTCTGGTCTTCAGTCATTAGTTTTCAATGTATCAAATCTATTCTTGAGATGGTTTCTAAATTCAGGTGGGATACTACTGAAGGTAATACTTTGGCTCCCGTGGACTTGCTCTATTTTTCTTCAGCTTCAACTTGAACTTGCATAAGAGCAATTGATGGTGTGTTCCACAGTCTGCTCCTGGCCTTGTTGTGGCTGATGATATCGAGCTTCTCTGTCATTTCTTTCTACAAATGTATCAAATTTGATCCCTGTGTATTCCATCCAGCAAGGTCCATGTGTATAGTCACCATTTACACTGCTTAAAAAAAAGTTATTTCCAATGAATAAGTTTAGTCTTGCAAAATTCTATAATGAGATCTCTGGCGTTGCTCCTATCATCAAGTCCGTATTTTCCAACTACTGATCTTCTTTGTTTCTAACTTTCATATTCCAATCATCTGTAATTATCAATGCATCTTGGTTGCATGTTTAATCAATTTCAGGCTATGGAAGTTGGTAAAAATCTTCAGTTTCTTCATCTTTGGCATTAGTGTTTGGTGTGTAAATTTGAATAATTATTGTATTAACCGATCTTCCTTGTAGGCATATGTCATAGATTGAATTATGGTCTTCCAAAAATATGTGTCAACCTGGCTAGGCTATGATTCCCAGTATTGTGTGGTTGTCTATCATTTTGTGATCTCATGTAATTATCCTACGTGTTGTAAATCCTAACCTCTGTGATGTTAATGAGGCAGGATTAGAGGTAGTTATGTTAATGAAGCAGGACTCAATCTACTCGATTAGGTTGTGTCTTTAGCCAATCTCTTTTGAGACAAAAGAGAAAGTTGAACAGAGAGGAGAAGGACCTCATGTCACCAAGAAAGAAGCACCACCAGGAACAGAGCATGTCCTTTGGACCCAGGATCCTTGCACTAAGAAGCTCCTAGACCAGGGGAAGGTTGATGACTAGGACCTTCCCCCAGAGCTGACAGAGACAGAAAGTCTTCCCATGGTGATGGGACCCTGAATTTGGACTTCTAGCTTCCTAAATTATGAGAATAAATTTCTGTTTGTTAAAGCTATCCTCTTGTGGTTTTTCTGCTATAGCAGCACTAGACAACTAAGACAAAATTTCGTGCTGAGAGTGGAGTGCTGCTCCAACAGATACCTAAAATGTGTACAATGTTTTGAAATTGTGAATGGTTAGAAGCTGGAAGAGTTTCAAGGTGACTAGTAGAAAAATCCTAGATTGCCTTGAAGAGACTGTTGGAGGAATTGTGGACATCAAAGACAGTTCTGGTGAGGTCTCAGAAGTGAGGAGAGCTGTAACATAAGAGATGGCACAGACAGTGAAAAGCAGCAGCAGAGAAACGGCAGCAACAGAACCAGGAGACCGGTGCGAGATGGTACAGAAGCTAACCCATGGAGTGAGAGAGCTGAGTGCCTGTGTGGAAGAGGCTTCCTGGCAAGGTGTGGTACCTCTGGGCACTTATTGGTGAAGCTAGGCTTGCCAACTTATGGAGCAAGAGAGCTAAGTGCCTTTCAGCTGAGGTTTACTGGCAGTGTGGGGTACCTCCATGCACTTATGAGTAAAGCTAAAGAGCTTTGGAATATTTGCCTTAGCAGGGTAGATGCTGGGCCAGCCCAAGAGGCCTGAAGGGCCAAGATGCCAAGGAACCAGGAAGCAGAAGCCGAAGAGACAAGGAATACGAGAAGAAGAACTGTCTCAGTCTCGAAGGGTAGGGCCACAAACTCTAGGGTCTGAAAGGGTGGAGCCATGGCCTCTGGGGTTTCAAAGGGTGGGGCCACAGTCATCTAGGTTTCAAAGAGTCAGATCTTCACCAACTCAGTTCCTGTGTGTGAGGCTTCCTTTCATGAATGCCAGCAGTATGGGACCAGATTCATTGCCCAAAGGTGAGGGAGTTGGAGTTGCCATGCTCAATGGCGGAAGAATGAGGCCTGCCAAGGCAAATGAGTAGGGTCGCACTCAGACGGACTAGGAGAATGGGGTCACCCAAATGAGAGGGAGCAGAGTTGATGTTCTAGTGGGCCTGGAAGGCAGAGCTGAAGGCCAGGGTTGAGGGGCCTCTACCTAGAATCCGGAGAGTATGGCCAACACCCAGAGTCTGGAGGGCAGGGCCATTGTGTAAATGGTCTTAGAGAACAGAGGATTATTTTCAAGTCTTGAGAACTAACGTAATGTGTTCTGTTGACTCACTTGTTGCATGTTATTCTTTCTTTCTCTCCAATTTCTCCCATTTATAATGGAAATGTCTATCTTTTTCCACCATTGTACTTGTTCTAGATTCCACAGGTTAACAAGAATTTTGCAGAAGATGAGATTGCAGACTTGGAGTTGATTTAAGACTTCTGGGATAATATGATGGGGTGAATGTGTTTTACATGTGGCAAAGACATGAATTTTGAGGGGCAAAAGGGTGGAATATTATAGATTGTATTGTGACCCCCAAAAATGTGTATCAACTTATCTAGGCCATGATTGCCAGTATTGTGTGTTGTCCAACTTTTTGTGATCGCATGTGATTATCCTATGTGTTGTAAACCTTAACCTCTATGATGTTGATGAGGCAGGATTAGAGGCAGTTATGTTAATGAGGCAAGACTCAATCTACAGGATTAGGTTGTATCTTGAGTCAATCTCTTTTGCGATATAAAAGAGGGAATTGAGCAGAGAGGAGAGAAACCTCATGCCACCAAGAAACAAGCACCAGGAGTGGAGCATATCCTTTGGACCTGGGGTCCCTGTGCCGAGAAGCTCCTAGACCGGGGAAGATAGATGATAAAGACCTTCCCCCAGAGCTGACAAAGAGAGGAAGCCTTCCCCTGAAGCTGGAAACCTGAATTTGGACTTCTAGCCTCCTAAACAGTAAGGGAATAAATTTCTTTTGTTAAAGTCATCCACTTGTTATTTTTGTTATAGCAGTACTAGTTAACTAAGACAGCATATGAATATTATCTTATCACTGACAGCATTGTAGTTTAGGATAGAACCGTAATGCAGTTCCTCTTCAATTTGTAATTCCTGGCATAGTAGACCCTATTATTATCTGATTCAAAATGGCTAATACCAGTCTATTTCAACTCACTAATGCTTAGGATATCTATCTTCAAGTGTTCCATTTCATTTTTGGCAACATCCAATTTTCCTAGATTCATACTTTGTACATTCCATGTTCTGATTACTAATGGATGTTTGCAGCTGTTTCTTCTAATTGTGAGTCATACCTTATTATCAAATAAATGTCCTGATAGATTTACTCCATCCACGTCATTAAGATCGACTCCACTTTAGGGAGGCAGCTCTTCCCCAGTCGTATTTTGAGTGCCTTCCAACATGAGTGGTTCATCTTCAGCACTATTTCACACAATGTTCTGCTACTATTCATCAGGTTTTCACTGGACAGTTTTTTCAAAAGTAGTTCTTCAGGTCCTTACTAGTCTGTCTTAGTCTGGAAGCTCTGCTGAAACCTGTCCACCATGGGTGATCCTGCTCGTATTTGAAATACTGGTAGTATAACTTCCAGCATCACAGTAACAAGCAAGCCACCACAGTATGACAAACTGACAGACCAGTGGTGGTAGGAATGTGTATGAGTTCAATTTCTCCACATTCTCACTAACACATTTGAATGCTTGTCTTTTTGAGTGTAGCTTTCTTAGTGGATGTGAAAAGATTTTTCACTGTGGTTTTGATTTGCATATCCCTAAAGACTAATGATACTAAGCATCTTTTCATATGTTTAGTGGACATTTATATATATTCTTTGTAGAAATGTCTATTCACATACTTAGCCCATTTTGCGGGGGGGGGGGGGCTTATTTGTCTTTATTGTGGAGCTGTAAAAGTTCTTTATATCTTCTGCATAGTAGTCCCTGAATCAGATACATAATTTTCAAATATTTTCTCTCAATATGTGGATTGTATTTTTACTTTCTTGATAGTGTCCTTTGAAGTATAAAAGTTAGTAATTTTGATGATGTTTATCTGTTTTTTCTTTTGTTGGTTGTTCTTTTGGTGTCATATGTAAGAAATGTCAAAGACATGGAATTACTCCTTTGTTTTCTTCTATGAGTTTTATAGTTTTGGCTTTTACATTGTGATCTATTATTGGCTTTGTGTTAATTTTTGTGTATGGTGTGAGGTAGGGTCCAACTTCAATCTTTTGAATGTGTATACTTAGTTGTCCCATAAAAATTAGTTGAAAAGAACATTCTTTCCTATTGAGTTGTCTTGGTAACTTTGTTAAAAATGAATTAACCAAAAACGTGAAGACTTATTTCCACACTTAATTGTATTTCATTCATCTACATACCTATCTTTATGCCAGTACCACACTGTCTTGATTACAGTAGCTTTGCAGTGTTTCTAAATCAGGAAGTGTGAGTCCTCTGACTTAATTTTCAAAATTGTTTTGGGTCTTCTGGATCCCTTAGATTTCCTTATGAAGTTTAGGATAAGTTTTTCCATTTCTGCAAAAAAAGACACCTGGAATTTTGATAAGGGTCACCTAGAATCTGAAGATTAATTTGCAGAGTATTGCCATCTTAACAATATTGAGTCTTCCAATCCATGAACATGGGATGTTTTCCCACTTACTTAGGTCTGTTTTAATTTCTTTCAATGATGTTTTGGAATTTTCAGTGTACAAGTTTTACATTTCTTTTGTTAAATGTATTCTTAAATACTTTATTTTTATAAATGGACTTATTTTTTTAATTTCATTTTTCAGATTCTTTATTGCTAGTGTATAGAAATACAATTAATTTTTGCATTGATCCATGTCTTGCAAACTTGTCAAACTGGTTTATTATATCAAATAGATTTTTCTGTGAATTACTTAAGATTATCTCTCTAAAAATTATCTCATCTGTGAATACAGACAATTTTACTTTTTTTCTTTTCAACCTGGATATTTTTATTTATTTATTACTTACCTAATTGTCTTGGCTAGAAACCCCAGTACAATCAATGTTCACTAGAAGTGGCAACAGCAGATATCCTTGACTTTTTCCTGATCTTAGAAGGGCAGTCTTTCACCATTAAGTATGGTGCTAGCTGCAGACTTTTTTTGTTTTTTTGGTATATGAATAAGTTCTCTTCTATGTCTAGTTTCTTGAGTGTTTTCATCATGAAAAGATATTACATTTTGTCAAATGCTTTTTCATGTCTATTAACATGGCCATTTACTTTCCTTTATTCTATAAATATGGTGTATTGCATTGATCCATTTTCATATGTTAAACTAACTTTTCTTCCAGGGATAAGTCCCATTTGATTATGATATACTACTGCTATTAACAGTTGTCATCTAGTCAATTCCGACTCATGGAGACCTCATGTATATCACAGTAGAAATGTGCTCCTGGTTATGGTGTACAGTTCTTTATGTTGTTGGATTCTGTAATGGTTAATTTTATGTGTCAACTTGGCTATGTTATAGTGTCCAGCTGTTTGATCAGACACTAGTCTAGATGTTTCTGGAAAGGTATTTACATATGATTAACATTTAAATAAGTTGACCTCAAGTGAAATAGATTATCCTCTATAATGTTGGTAGGCCTCGTGTCACTCAGTTGGAAGCCTTGGAAACAAAAACTGAGGTTTCTCAACGGAGAAGAAATTCTGCTTCAAGACTGTAAGACAGATATCCTTCTGGAGTTTTCAGCCTGTTGCCGGACCCACAGCAACCTCCAAAGTCACATGAGCCAATTCCTTAAAATCTATGTATCTATTTATCTATCTGTCTGTCTTTCTTCTACCTACCTACCTATCTATCTACCAATCATCTATTTTTGAGTTCTCCAGAGAGACAGACTGTCACAGATTGAATTGTGTCCCCAAACTATGTGTCAACTTCTTTAGGCCATGTTTCCCAGTATTTTGTGGTTGTCCTCCATTTTGTGATTTTCCTGTGTTATAAATCATAGTCTCTGCCTGTGGTTAAAGAGGATTAGGGTGTTATGTAACACTCTTGCTCAGGTCATGTCCCTGATCCAATGTAAAGGGAGTTTCCCTGGCAGGTGACCTGCACTATCTTTTATCTTACAAAAGATAAAAGGAAAGAGAAGTGAGCACAGAGTTGGGGATCTCATACCACCAAGAAAACAGTGCTGAACGCAGAGGGCGTCCTTTGGGTTCTTGTGTGGAGAAGCTCCTACTCCAGGGGAAGATTAATGACAAGGACCTTCCTCCAGAGCTGACAGAGAAGTCCTTCCCCTGGAGCTGATTCCCTGAATTTGGACTTCTAGCCTACTAGACTATGAGAGAATAAAATTCTGCTTGTTAAAGCCGTCCACTTGTGGTATTTCTGTTACAGAAGCACTAGATGACTAAGACACAGATCAATAAGACAACTGTCTCTCTGGAGAACTCTAACACAGATTAAGTGTGTTAGTATTTTGTTGAGGGCATTTATGTTTATATTCATAAGGGATATTTGTTGGCAATTTTCTTATCTTGGATTTATTTTGTCTGGTTTTAGTGTCAGGGTAATTCTGGCCTCAGAGAATGAGAGGGGAAATAGTCCTTCCACTTTTTTTTTTTTTTGGAAAGTTTGTGAAAGATCAGTGTTAACTTTTCTTCTTTTTTAATGTTTGGTAGAATTCACCAGTGAAACATTTGTTCCTAGGCTTTTCTTTTTAAGAAGTGTTTAAATTACTAACTCGATCTTTTTTTTTTTTTTTTTTTGTTATAGGGTTTTCATATTTATATTTTCATCTTGAGTCAATTTCAACAGTTTATATTTTTCTAAAAATTTTTCCGTTTTATCCAAAGTTATCTAATTTGTTGGCATACAATTTTTTGTATTCTTCTCTTATTTTTTATTTCTATAAGGTCAGTAGTGATTCCAACACCCCACTCCCCTTCATTCTTGATTTTAGTAATTTGAGTCTTCATTAAATTTCCTTGGTCAGTCTAATAAAATGTTTGTCAATTTTGTTGATCTTTTTAAAGACCCAACTTTTAGTTTCACTTATTTTTTCTATTGTTTTTCTACTTTCAATTTCATTCTTTCTTCTTTCTTATGGTTTACTTTGTTCTTTATCTAGTTTCATCAGATTGAAAATTTGAGGTCTTTGGACTTGGGCAGACATGGCTATGGCAGCATGCTTGTCCGTTTTCCCATTCTTGCCTGTTCTGTAATATTCTTTGGACTTGGATGGACATGGCTCTAGCAACATGTTTGTCCATCTTCCCATTTTTGTCTGTTCTGTGATATTTCCTTGGACTCAGGCAGACATGGCTCTGGCAGCATTGTTGTCCGTTTCCCACTTTTGCCTTTTTGAATATATGCTGAATAAAACATTCTTTTTGCTTTAAAAAAAAAAAAGTTGGAAAATTTGGTTACTGTTATGGATTGGATTGTACCTCCCAAAAATGTGTATCAACTTGACTAGGCTATGATTCCCAGTATTGTGTTGTTGTCCACCATTTTGTGATCTGATGTGGTTTTCCTATGTGTTGTAAATCCTACCTCTATGATGTTAATGAGGCAGGATTAAAGGCAGTTATTTTAATAAAGCAGGACTTGATCTACAGGATTAGGTTGTATCTTGAGTCAATCTTTTTTGAGATATAAAAAAGAGAATCTAGCAGAGAAGAGAGGGGACCACATGTCACTAAGTGTGAAGAACCAGGAGGGGAGCATATCCTTTGGACCTAGGGTCCCTGGGCTGAGAAGCTCCTTGACTAGGGGAAGATTGATGACAAGGACCTTCCTCCAGAGCTGACAGAGAGAGAAAGCCTTCCCCTGGAGTTGGAACCCTGAATTTGGACTTCTAACCTCCTAAAGTATGAGAGAATAAAATTCTGTTAGCTAAAGCCATTCACTTGTGGTATTTATGTTATAGCAGCACTAGATAACTAAGACAGTTATTTAGTTGAAATTTTTCTTCTTGTTAATTATAGGTGTTTGCAGTTATCAATTTCCCTGTGAGTACTACTTTAGCTGTATGGCATAAGTTTTGGTATACTTTGTTATTGTTTTCATTCATTTCAAACTATTTTCTAATATATTTGAGATTTCTTCTTAATTTTTACATTAAAAAATCAAATTTCTCTCTCTTATTAATTTCTAATTTCATTCCATTGTAGTTGGATAAAAGATTTTGTAAAATTTCCATGCTTTTAAATTTATTGAATCTTATTTTTTGGCATAAACTTTTCAACCTGCAGAATGTTCAACGTACACTTGAGAGAAATGTGTATTCTCCTGTTGTTGAGTAAACTGTTCTATAAATTTCTGTTAGTTCTACTGGGTTTATAGCATTGTTTATGTCTTCTATTTCCTTGTTGATATTCTGCCTAGCTGTCCTAGCTGTTATGGAATGTGAGGTATTGAAACCTCCAACTATTTTAATCTGTCTATTTCTCTCTTCAATTTTTTTACTTTTGCTTCAGATTTTTGGAACTCTGTTTTTAGATGTATATAAGTTTATAATTGATATGTCTTCCAGACAGATTGAACCCTTTACTATTTAAAAAAAAATTTTGTCTCTAGCAATATTTTTTTTTTC
Organism: Dugong dugon; assembly: GCA_030035585.1. NCBI lineage: Eukaryota > Metazoa > Chordata > Mammalia > Sirenia > Dugongidae > Dugong > Dugong dugon. Next base: position 45,214,913 of record CM057480.1, on the reverse strand, counting down.
TTAATTTTATTTTATCTGATAGTAGTATAGCTACTCCAGCTGCCTTTTGGATCCTTTCTGCATGATATTGCTTATTCCAAATTTTTATTTTCAACCTATTTGTGTCTTTGAAACTAAAGTTTGTCTCTTGTAGATAGCATATAGTTGGATCATGTGTTTTTTTAATTTATTCTTCAAATATCTGACTTTTGACTGTTTAGTCCATTCACTTTTATTGTAATTATTACTAAGATAGGGTTTTTATATGCCATGGTGCTATTTTTTTTTTCTATATATTTTAGGTCTTTTTTGTTCCTCTATTCCTCCATTTTGGCCTTCTTTTGTTTAAAGGAAATTTTTCCACTATACCATTTTAATTCTCTTGTTTTCTTTGCTTTTTATTTTTGACATTTCCTACTAGTTATTCTTGGAGTAATAATTTAATTTTTAACTTTAAACTATCTAATTTGTATTATACCATCTTACTTTTAATACTATACAGACACTTTTCTCTTATTTGCTCCATAACTTTCCCGTTTTCTTAGTATTATTATTTTGTGTTATTATAGTCATACAAATTACACCTTTATATATTTTAAGCCCATCAACAGTTTTATAATTATTTATTTATTCAGCTACTAAGTTGTCTTTTAAATCAAATAAATGAATTAAAGAGTCGCGCAATATGTTTGTACTGATATATAGATAGATGATAGTTAGATTGATAGATACGTAGATAGATACATAGACACACACATCCTTTCCAGTGTTCTTTATTTCTTCACTTGGACTTAAATTGCTGTCTATTATCCTTTCATTTCTGCCTGAAGGTCTTGTAGGGTAGGGTTGTTAGCCATTAATTCTCTCAGTTTTTGTTTATCTATGAATGTCTTAGTTTCTCCTTACTTTTTGAACAATTCCTGGACCTAGAATTCTTGGTTAATGGTTTTCTTATTTTAGCACTTTGATTATGCCACCCCATTGCCTTCTGGCTTACATGATTTCTCATAAGAAGTCAGCTATTAATCTGATTGAGGCTTGCATATACATGATGATTTACTTTTCTGTTGCTGCTTTCAAAAATATCTCTTGGTCTTTGGATTTCAATATTTTGACTATCATGTGTCCAGGTCTGGATCTTTTTCAGTTCATCCTACTTGGAGTGTTTTGAACTCTTGGTTGTGCAGATTAATGTACAGTAAGAGACAGAACTTGATGGGACTGCCTTGTTTTCCCAGGTCTCACATATTTTCTGCCTTTGACAGGGTGCAGTCTTAACATTTTTCTATCACTTCTTTTAGTGGAATTTTTTTTTTTTTTTTAGTTTTCTTCTCTGACAGGTTTCTGCCTTACACAGTGTCCAGCTTTTGCAGGTTTTACTGTATTTTTATCAAACTGGAATTTTTACCGGTGTATCTTCAACTATCCTTTCTAACCATTTTTTCTGTCTTTTCTCCTTCTAGGTGTCTTATTATATGTATACTGGTATGTTTGCTGTTGTCTCACAGGTATCTGAGGCTTTATTTATTTTTCTTCATTCTTTTTCCTTATTTTCCTCAGACTTGATAATCTCATTGACCTGTTTTCAAGTTTGATGAATCTTTCTTCAGTCAATAAGAATCTACTATTGAGCTCCCTTTGTGAAATTTTTATTTCAGTTATTTTACTTTTCATTTCTGGAATATGTAACAAGTTATTTTTATAAATTCTATCTTTTTATCAATATTCTCTCTTCTGTGGGACTTTTTTTCATACTTTCCTTTGATTTTTTAAGATATTAAGTTCTTTAGTTCTTTGAACATATTTATAGTAGCTAATTTAAATTTTTTGTCTATTAAGTCCAATGTCTGTGTTTTCTTAAGGACAGTTTCTATTGACTGTTTTATTTCTTGTGTTTTGACCATGCTTTCCTGTTTCTTTCCTTATCTTATATTGGACATTCTCAATAATATTAGGCAGCACCTCTGAAAATCAGATTATCCCTTCATCAGTGAAATGGAGAAACAAGTACCCAAGAGTTAAATTTGCTATGATACATTTAAACTGCTTAGCATACTGCATAGTCATAGAAGGCTATTATTCCTTCATGTTCTTTTCATCTAAAACTCTTCTTCCTCCCAGACACCAAGAGTATGGGATGGATTATATTTAAATTTAGATTTACCAATTAATTGATGTGCTATTTTGGACTTATCAACCTTCAATTTCCTCATCAATTGTCTATTCACAGATTAAATAACTTAATGCTCATGGCTCGTCTCTGTAATTGTAATAAACATTGACATTTTCATTGTTATTACACACAACATTGATAAATATGGTCTATTATCAGTGGGAGCAGGACAAAAGTCAAAACTAGAGTGTTTCTGAATAACAAGTAACAAAATCCCAGATTATACAGATTTAAACATTATGCCTATTCACAATTTTGTATTCCTATGAAGAAAAAGCAGTTTATCTATACATGTTGTGTTGCTGCTATATTAATACATGGAAAGTGTTAAAAACATGGCTGAGGAGGCTATTATATAATTTACTTCTAAGTATTATTTTCTAAAAATGGATAAATGCATTCACCATGACTTATTTTAACATATACAAGGAAATATTCAGTCAAGCCTACATTTTAGTCTTTTCTCTCTGGACCTTTTAATTTCACTCTTTTCATTTGGTTCTTAACATTGAACATTGTTTTTAGGTCCTATTAGTTTTTAAACCAATGAATTAGTAATCACATTTTGAAAAACTCAAATTAATGTTGTGAAACATTTGAAAAAAGAAGAAAAATAAAAATTAGGTTACATAAAATGCTATGACATGTTAGATGAATATCTGTTAATCCCTTTCAAACCTTATCACTCAGACTTAACTGATAACTCCAGGTATCTTAAAGTAGTAATAATTGGGAAGTATATTTTTGTCAATTCATATTTAAAAATTCTTTGAATAGTGAAACATTTATTGGCATCTCCAAAGGTGTACCTCTCCTAAAATAGGGATTTGCTATGGAGAGGCAGGGAATAATTTTAAATAATAATGTAATCTAATAAATCTGATAATTCTATTTCACTCCAAGGTCCTCTTATTTGTTTCTTGATTAGGGCTACCGGCAGAAATAAAAGAAAAATGAAGTACTTTGATTTGGCAGAAATAAGAAGTGGCAGAGACAGAGCCAACATGGCACCGTAGACAGAAGTACCATACTACCACTATGCAGCAAAGACCCAAAAACACTAACAAAAACAGATACAAATGTGAATCCTGGAAACCTAAGCATCAAATGAAGGGATAAAGAACTCACTGAACACTGAATGGAAGAAGAAATTGAAGGAAAACAGAGAATGAGGAGAGATATAGACAGATGAGTTGCTATCTTTGAGCATGGCCAGCAACAACCCCAGACAGGAAGTATAGGAAAGCAACTTCACGGGGCTCTTAACAGGAGACAGACCACCCAGTAACCAGTGAAACATACTTTTCCACCCCTCACCCTTCTGCCTCATACACCACCTCCACCCATTCCAAGAGGCCATGCCATGTCATGCCACCTTGGCTAGAGCCCCTCCGGCCTGCCACCAACCCAGGTATGCCACCCCTACCTGCCAGGTCCTGCAGTGTCATTTTTGTCTCCTCTATTCTTTTTCTTTCTACTTCCCACCTAAGCCGATATACCACCTTTACCCATTCCTGCTGGGCCACACCACACTATCATGGGGAGAGAACCACCAGACCTCCACCAACCATCCTAGGTCCCTCTCTACCCCCACCCACAGGCCCCCACCCTGTCATTTTTTTCCCTTTTCTTCCTCCCTCTCACCTAGCTCCATACACCACCTCTATGTCTTCCCATTGGGCCACCTACACCACTATGGGTAGAGAGCCACTGGCCGACTACCACCCAGGGTTCGCCCCACCCCTACCTATTGGCTCTTGCTGCACGATATTTTCCATTTCTTCCTTTTCTTTCTCCCTATCACCTAGCCTCATACACCACCTTCTCCTTTTCATGATGGGCCATGCTGCACCTCTGTAGCTAGAGAGCCTGTAGCCTCCCTGAGTCTTCCCTGCCACTACTCACTGGCTTCCACCACACAATTATTTTCATTTTATTTTAATTTTTCCCCTTTCTTCTTTTTCTTTCTCCCTCCCACCTAGCCTCATATGCCACTTCTCCCCCTTCCCTCCAGGCCACACAACGTCAACTTCACTGTAGAGACACTGGCACACAGCTGCCCTGGGTCTACCCCATCCTCATTCTCTGGCTCTTGTCATACCATTTTTTTCCTTCCTTCCTTTTATTTCTCCCTCCCACCTAGCCCCACAGGCCAATTTCCTCTCTTCCCGTCAGGAACATTGCACCACTGCAAGAAGGGAGCCACTGGCCCACCACCAACCCAGGTCAGCCCCATCCCCACCCACTGGCTCCCACTATGCTGCTGTTTTTTTTTTTTTTTTGTTTTGTTTTTTTTTACTTTTCTTTCTTTAATTTCTCCCATCCACCTAGTCCTGTAGGTCATTTCCTTTCCCTTCCCACCAGCCCTCAGGTCCTCCCTACCCCCACTCACTGGCCCACACCACACTGCCAGGTTTTTTATTTTAATTTCCTTTTTTTCTTTTCTCTTTCTTCCTTTTATTTCTGCCTCCCACCTAGCTCCATATGCCACTTCACCATCTGGCCTCAGGCCCCTGCCTTGTTGCTGCAGGTAGAGAGGCACTGGCCTGCTGCCACCCTGGATCTGCCACGCTCCACCCATCAGTTCTCGCTGTGCTGTTATTTTTTTTTTCCTTCCCACCTAGCTCCATATGCCACCTCTACCCCTACCCACAGGCCCATGCTGCACAGCTGCAGCTAGAGAGCCACTGGCCCACCATGGCCCTGGCTATACCTCACCCTCACCTGCTGGCTCCTGCCATGCCACTGTTTTTTCTTTTCTCTTTCTTCCTTTTCTTCCTCTCTCCCAACTAGCCTGTACAGTACCTCCCCCTTTCCTGCTGGACCTAGTCACATAGCCTTGGCGAGAGAGGCACAGGTGCACCAGCCCACCGCTGCCTCAGGTCCACCACACCCCCACCACGACTCTTTTTTCTTTCTCTCTCCTACCTAGCCCAGCACATAACTGCCCCTCCCTTCCCATAGGTCCCAGTGTCCATCCTATACCAGCTGCACTGGCATTTTTTTCTTTTTTTTTCCCCCTTTCATACTTTTCTTTCTCTCTCCCACCTAGCCCCAAACTCCACCTCTCCTCCCTTCCTGCTAGTCCTCAGCTCTGCTTCACCCACACCTGCTAAGTACTTTTTCTTTCTTTCTCTCTCTTTTCATTTCTATCATTCCCCCACACCTATCTCCATAAGCCACACCCTCTTCCCACCAGCCCTCACTATGCCACTATGGCTAGAGAATCCATGGTGCTCAGGCCCTTCACCTCAATGTGATGCACTGCCCATCCCCTCCCGCCACTTGGCCAGTTGCTGAATGGTAGTAAGTGAGCCCATACCACTACCCTTCTGACATCCACACCTATCTGGTGGGGGACTGTGAATGCTCTCACACCACTGGACTAGCATCAGGAGGCAGACAGTGGCCACTCAGTCTGTCCGCAGCCAGTTTTCCAAATCAGTGTATAATGAAGTGGATTTGTCTTGCCTATTGCTGCCCTGCCAGGACAGAAACCAATGGTCATACAATCAATAAATAAAAAATAATACGTTAATGTCTCAGAAACAGTAGACAATATCAAAACATATATAAAAGCAGAACAAGATGTCTCCAGCCAGTGACTAAAATAAAGAATCAGATGACTTTTCAGTAGAAGAAAAGGCAGTGAAAATATCTGATATGCAATTCAAAAGACTAATATTTGAGGGCTGTCCAAGAGCTTAGAAAAGAGATCAAGAAAAACAATGACAACCAAGGTAAAAATGGGCAAAATCATAGAAAATGCAGATAAAACCAACAATAACATACCCAAAATCAAGGCAAACACAGACAAAGCAACAGAAGAACTCAGGAAAATAATACAAGAACAAAACATCAAAATAAAACAATTAGAAATCATACAAAAACAGCAACTAGAAATCCAAAAGATAAACAACAAAATTTCAGAAATGGACAATACAATAGAAGGTTTTAGATGCAAATCTGAAACAACAAAAGACAGAATCAGTGAGATTGAAGGCAAATCGCATGGACACTACTTTGAGGAAAAATCAGAGAAAAGACAGAAGAAAAATGCAGAAGACCTAAGAAGTATGTGGGACACAATCAAGAGTAAAAAGTTATGTGTAATCAGAGTTTCAGAACAGGGGGAGAAAGCAGAAAACACAGAGAAGCTTTTCTAATATTTCCTGCCAAAAATATCCCCAAATAACATGAAAATGAAAAGCTGACAATTCAAGAAGCTCAACAAACCCCATATAGGATAGACCCCAAAAGAAAGTCAACAAGACATATCATGATCTCACTTGCCAAAACCAAACACAAAGACAAAGTCCTCAGGGCAGCTTATGAAAAACAAAAAAGTCACTTACAAAGGGAACTCAATAAGCCTAAACTCTAATTACTCGGCAGAAACTATGCAGGCAAGAAGACAATGGTATGACATACATAAAACCTTGAAAGAAGAACAAAAAACAAAAAACTGCCAACCAAGAATAATATATCCTGCAAAACTCTCTCAAATACGGTGGTGAAATTAGGACAGTTCCAGATAAAGATAGTTAAGGGAATTCATAAAAAACAAAATCAAACTTACAAGAGATATTAAAGGGAGTCCTTTGGTTAGAGAACCAACAACATCAGACAACAACTGGAGTCTAGGACACAGGACAGCATCAGCCAAATATCAACCTAAGTAAATAACTCTCAATAATAAAACAAGCTAAAAGACTTAAAACAGGAGAAACATAGATGTTAATCTGTGACAATAATGTAAAAAAAGGGGGGGGGGAATAAACTGTGTAGGTATAGAACTTTCAAATGGAAAAGGTGATATCAAGTAATAAAGACTGTTTCAAACATAGAAAGATAAGGGTAGATTTCAAGGGAACCAAAAAGAAAGCTAACAAACCTACGCATAAAAATAAAAAAGAAGAAAAACATAAAGTAACAGTAAACAGAAAATCTATAATACAAGAAAAGAAAATCCACAAACAAAAGGATGTCAGCACAGGAAAGTAAGAGGAACAAAGAAAACATCAGTACCACACTAAAAAAGCATAGTAAATGACAGGAATAAATTCATATCTATTGATAATCACACTGAGTGTAAATAGCTTAAATGTACCTGTAAAGAGACAGATTATGGCAGAAGGGATAAAAAAGTACAACCCATTAGTATGCCATGTACAAGAGACACACCTTAGACACAAAGACATAAATTTATTAACAATCAAAGGATGGAAAAATGTATCAAGCAAACAATAACCAAAAAAAGGTAGCAGTGACCAAAAAAAGGGTACGAGTGGCAATACTAACACAGATAAAATACACTTTAAAACAAAATCAACCATAAAATACAAGCAAGGACATTATATACTGTTTAAAGGGACAATCCACCTAGAAGACATTACCTTAATAAATATCAGTGCACCCAAAGGCGTGGTTCCAAAATACAGAAAAAATCTCTAACAGCACTGAAAAAACAAACAGACAGTTCCACAATAATGATAGGTAGCTTCAACACACCACTCTTGGTAAAGGACAGACCACCTAGAAAGAAACTCAGCAAAGATACAGAAGCTCTAAAGACCACGATCAAGCAACTTGGCCTCATAGAAGTATATAACACTCCACACATCACTGGAAAAGAATACATTCTTTTCCAATGCATGTAGAATATTCTCCGGAATAGACCACACTACAGGCAACAAAGCAACCTTCAATAAAATCCAAAAATTTGAAATAATACAAAGCATTCTCTCTGATCACAATGCCATAAAAGAAATGAATAACAGGAAGAACAAGGAAAAAAAATCAAATACATGGAAACTACGTAACACCTTGCTTAAAACAACTGAGTAGTAGAAGAAATCACAGATGGAATAAAAATATTCCTAAAATCAAATAAGAATGAAAAGACATCATACTAAAACCTTTCAGACACAGTAAAGGCAATGCTCAGAGGTCAATTTATAGCAATAAATACACACATCAAAAAAATAAGAACAGGCCAAAATATTAGCCCTAAAACTCAAAAAAATGGGAAAAGAACAGCAAAAGAAGCCTACAGCCACGAGAAGAAAGGAAATGATGGTTAAGATTACGTGTCAACTTGGCTGGTCCATAATTTTCAGTGTTTATACATGATAACTCCCATGATTGAATATGCTGTGAGTAGCCAATCAGATGAAAGGAAGTTTCCTTGGGGGTGTGAACTGCATCTGGATATAAGCAGATGTTCTGGCTTTTTGCTCACTCTGGATCCTGAGGCTGCCTCCTGTCTTCTCACCTCCGGTTCTTGGGACTTGAGCTAGCAGCTTACCTGTCTATCTTGGGATTCATTGATCTTCACAGCCTGCGAGCAAGAGTCCTGCTACCCAACCTGCTGATCTTGGGTTCACCAGCCCCTGGAGCTACATGAATCAGGAGAAACCTTGTGATCTTGCCTGCCAATCTTGGAATTTGTCGACCTTCACAGCCTGTGAGAAGAAGCTCTGCTTTCCGAGCTGACGATCTTGTGCTCACCAGCTTCTGCAGCAGTGTGAATTGGGAGAGGCCTCTACCCTGATCCACAGACTTGCGACGTTCTAGCCTTTACAATCGTGTGAGATGTTTCCTTGATATAAATCTCTCTATACATGTATATATTTACATGCTTTACTGGTTTTGGTTCTCTAAGGAACACAGCCTAAGACAGAAATAAAAAAGATAATAGCATGTTATGGATTGAATTGTCTTCTCCAAATATGGTGTCATCTTGACTAGAACTTGATTCCTGGTATTGTGTGGTTGTCCACCATTTTGTGATATCATGTGATTTTCTTAATTATAAATCCTAACTTCTATGATGTTAATGAGGCAGGATTAGAGGCAGTTATGTTAATGAGACAGGACTAAATCTACAGGATTAGGCTGTATCCTGAGACACTCTTTTTTGAGATATGAAAGACAGAATTCAGCAGAGAGGAGAAGGATTTCATTACCACCAAGTAAGAAGAGTCAGGAGTGAAAACCTTCCTTTGGACTTGGGGTCCCAGCGCTGAGGATCTCCTAGACCAGGGAAAGACTGATAACAAGGAGCTTTCCTCAGAGCTGACAAAGAAAGCATTCCCTGCAGCTGGCTCCCTTAATTCAGACTTCTAGCTTCCTAAAGTATCATAGAATAAATTTCTGTTTGTTAAAGCCATCCACATGTGGTATGTTTGTTATAACAGCACTAGATAACTAAGACAGAGCAGAAATAAATGAAATAGAAAACAGAAAAAAACTAATGAAAGAATCAATAAGACCAAAAGTAGTTCTTTGAAAAGATCAACAAAAGCGACAAACCACTGGCCAAAGTGACAAAAGACAAACAGGAGAGGAAGCAAATAACCCAAAGAAAAATTGAGGTAGGGGACATCACAGCAGACTCAACTAAAATAAAAAGATCACAACAGAATATTATGAAAAATTGTACTCCAACAAATTTGAGAAATTAGAAAAAATGGACAAATTTCTAGAAACGCATTACCTACCTAAACTAACACAAGCTGAGATAGAAAATTCACACAGATCCATAACATGAGAAGAGTTTGAAAAGGTAATTAAAAAAAAAAAAAAAAAAAAAACTCCCAACAACAACAAAAAGTCCCGAAGCAGACAGCTTCACTGGAGAATTTTACCAAACATTCAGAGAAGAGCTCACACCAGTACTATACAAGATTTCTTTTTTTTTAAAGAATACATGTTTTTTTTTTTTTTTTTACTTTTTCGCGTACAAAAATTTATGCATACATTGTTATGTGACTTTAATTACTCTCCCCATACTGTGACAGCACACTCCTCCTTTCCACCCATGTTTCCCCATGTCCATTCAACCAGCTCCTGACCCTCTCTGCCTTCCCATCTCACCTCCGGACAGAAGCTGACCGTTTAGTCTCTTGTATCTACTTGAGCTAAGAGGCACACTCCTCATGAGTATCACTTTATGTCCCAGTCTAGTCCAATCCTTGTCTGAAGAGTTGGCCTCGGAAATTGTTTTAGTTCTGGGCTGATAGAGAATCTAGGGACCATGCTTTCCAGGGTTCCTCCAGTCTCAGACCATTGTCTGGTCTTCTTAATAGAATTTGAGTTCTGCACCCCACATTTCTCCTGCTCCATCCAGGACTTTCTCTTTTGTTCCCTGTCACGGCAGTCATTGGTGGTAGCTGGGCACCATCTAGTTCTTCTGCTCTCTGGCTGATGAAGTTTCTGGTTTATGTGGCCCTTTCTGTCTCTTGGACTACTACTTTCCTTGTGTCTTTCGTGTTCTTCATTCTCCTTTACTCCAGGTGGTTGGGACCAATTGATGCAGCTTAGAAAGCTGCTTGCAAGGTTTTAAGACCTCAGACGCCACTCACCAAAGTAGGATGCTTGTTATGCCAATTGACCTAGATGTCCCCTGAAAGCATGGTCTCCAGACACCTACCCTTGCTACTCTGTCCCTCAAAGTGTTTGATTGTATTCAGGAAACTTTCTAGCTTTGGTTTAGTCCACTTGTGCTGACTTCCCCTGTAGTGTGTGTTGTCCTTCCCTTCACTTAAGATAATTCTTATCTACTATCTAGTTAATAAATAAACCTCACCCTTCCTCCCCAGCCTCATAACCATCAAAGAATGTTTTCTTCTGTGTTTAAACCTTTTCTTGAGCTCGTATAGTAGTGGGCTTATACAATATTTGTCCTTCTGTGACTGACTGAATTCACTCAGCATAATAACCTCCAGCTTCCTTCATGTTATGTTTCCTGGCTTCAACATTGTTCTTTATCATTGTGTGGATATACCATAATTTGTTTATCCATTCATCCATTGTTGGGCACCTAGGTTGTTTCCATCTTTTTGCTATTGTGAACAGTGCTGCAATGAACATGGGGTGTGCATATATCTATTGGTATGATGGCTCTTATCTCTAGGATATATTCCAAGGAGTGGGATAGCTGGATCATATGGTACTTCTATTTGTAGCTTTTTAAGGAAGCTCCAGATTGATTTCCAAAGTAGTTGTACCAGTTTACATTCCCACAAAAAGTATATAAGTGTTCCAGTCTCTCCACAATCTCTCCAGCATTTATTATTTTATGTTCTTTTGGATTAATGCTAGCCTTGTTGGGGTGAGATGATATCTCATTGTAGTTCTGATGTGCATTTCTCTAATGGCTAATGATCATGAGCATTTCTTCATGTGTCTGCTAGCTGCCTGAATATCTTCTTTGGTGAAGTGCCGGTTCATATCCTTTGCCCATTTTTAAACTGGATTATTTGTCTTTTTGTTGTTGAGGTTTTGCAGTATCTTGTAGATTCTAGAGATTAGACACTGATCGGATTTGTCATAGCCAAAAACTTTTTCCCAGTCTGTAGGTTGTCTATTTACTCTTTTGGTGAAGTCTTTTGATGAGCATAAGTGTTTGATTTTTAGGAGCCCCCATTCAGCTGGTCTCTCTTCTGGTGCTTATACATTGTTACTTATGGTTCATATTGTGTTTATGTCATGTATTAGGGCTCCTAGCATTGTCCCTATTTTTTCTTCCATGATCTGTATCATTTTAAATTTTATATTTAAGTGTTTGATCCATTTTGTGTTATTTTTTGTGCATGGTGTGAGGTATAGATTTTGCAGATGGCTATCCAGTTATGCCAGCACCATTTGTTAAAGAGACTGCCTTTTCCCCAATTAATGGACTTTGGGCCTTTGTCAAATATCAGCTTCTCAAAGGTAGATGAATTTATGTCTGGATTCTCAATTCTGTTTCACTGGTCTATGTATCTGTTGTTGTACCACTACCAGGCTGTTTTGACTACCGTGACGGCATAATAGGTTATAAAATCAGGTAGTGTGAGGCCTCCCAACTTTGTTATTCTTCTTGAGTAATGCTTTACTTATTCAGGGCCTCTTCCCTTTCCATATGAAGTTGGTGATTTGTTTCTCTATCTCATTAAAAAATGCTGTTGAAATTTGGATTGGGATTGCATTGTATCTGTAGATCGCTTTGGGTAGAATTGACATTTTCACAATGTTGAGTCTTCCTATCCATGAGCAAGGTATGTTTTTCCACTTATGCAGGTTTCTTTTTGGTTTCTTGCAGTAGTGTCTTGTAGTTTTGATTGTATAGATCTTTTACATCTCTGGTTAGATTTATTCCTGAGTATTTTATCTTCTTGGGGGCTATTGTAAATGTATTGATTTGGCGATTTCCTTTTCAAGGCTCTCTTTGTTGGTGTAGAGGAATCCAACTGATTTTTGTATGTTTATCTTGTATCCTGAAACTTTGCTGAAATCTACTCGTTCCAGTAGTTTTCTTGTGAATTCTTTGGGGTTTTATGTGTATAAGATCATATCATCTGCACATAGAGATACTTTGACTTCTTCCCTACCTATTTGGATGCCCTTTATTTCTTTTTCTAGCCTAACTGCTCTGGCTAGGACCTCCAGCACAATGTTGAATAACAGTGGTGATAAATGACATCCTTGTCTGGTTCCTGCTCTGAAAGGAAGTGCTTTCAAAGTCTCTCCATTTAGGTTGATGTTGGCTGTTGGTTTTGTATAAACACCCTTAATTATATTGAGGAATTTCCCTTCTATTCCTATTTTGTTGAGAGTTTTTATCATGAATGGATGTTGGACTTTGTCAAATGCCTTTTCTGCATCAATTGATAATATCATGTGTTTCTTGTCTTTTATTTATGTGATGGATTACATTGATTGTTTTTCTAACGTTGAACCATCCCTGCATATCTGGTATAAATCCCGCTGATCATAGCGAATTTTTTTTGATGTGTTGCCGAATTCTATTGGTTAGAATTTTGTTAAGCATTTTTGCATCAGTGTTCATGAGAGATATTGGTCTGTAATTTTCTTTTTTTTTTTGCGGTGTCTTTACCTGGTGTATTCAAGATACTTGAGAGCATAAAAAAGGAAGGAATACTCCCCAAATCGTTCTATGAAGCTGGCATAACCCTGCTGGAAATGTCAGGCAAAGACAGCACATAAGAAGAAAATTACAGACCAATATCTCTCATGACTATAGATGCAAAAATTCTCAACAAAATTCTAGCCTATAGAATTTAGCACTATATCAAATGATAATAATACACCAAAACCAAGTAGAATCCATACCAGCTGTCCAAGGATAGTTCAATATTAGAAAATCAATAAATGTAATCCACCATATATATAGAACAAAAGGAAAAAATCACAAGATCATCTCAATAGGCAAAGAAAAGACATTTGAGAAAGTCCAACACCAATTCCTGACAAAAAATTCTCAATAGGATAGGAATATAAAGAAAATTCTTCAGCATAATAAAAGACATCTATCTTAGTTATCTAGTGCTGCTATAACAGAAACACCACAAGTCGATGGCTTTGACAAACAGAAATTGATTGTCTCACAGCCTAGGAGGCTAGAAGTCTGAATTCAGGGCACCAACTCCCAGAGAAGTTTTTTTCTCTTTGTCAGTTCTGGGGGAAGGTCCATGTCATCAATATTCCCCTGGTCTAGAAGTTTCTTGGTGCAGGGGCCCTGGGTTCAAAGGACAGAGTCCACTCCCGGCCCTTCTTTCTTGGTAGTAGAGGTCCCTCTCCTTTCTACTCTAGTCTCTGTTTTATATCTTGTCTTAGCCATCTAGTGCTGCTCCAACAGAAGTACCACAAGTGGATGGTTTTAACAAAGATAAATTTATTTTCTCACAGTCCAGTAGGCTACAAGTCCAAATTCAGGGCATCAGCTCCAAGAGAAGCTTTCTGTCTCTGTCGGCTCTGGAGGAAGGTCCTGGTGATGCATCAGTCTTCCTTTGGTCTGGGAGCTTCTCTGCACAGGAACCTCAGGTCCAAAGGACAAGCTCTGTTCCTGGCACTGTTTTCTTGGTGTTATGAGGTTCCCATGTGTCTCTGCTTGCTTCTGTCTTTTATATCTCAAAAGAGATTGCATTAAGACACTGATCTTGTCAACCTCACCACTATAACCTCATCACAGTGATAGAGTTTACAACACATAAGGAAATCACATCAGATTACACAATCATACAACACTGGGAATCATGACCCAGCCAAGCTGACAGATATTTGGGGGGGACACAACTCAATCCATGACATATCTCAAAAGAGAGCAACTTAAGATACAACCTAACCCTATACATTGAGTCATGTTTCATTAACATAACTGCCTCTAATCCTGCCTCATTAACATAACAGATGTTAAGATTTACAACATGTAGGATAATCATATCGGATTACAAAATGGTGGAAAACCACACAATATTGGCAATCATGGCCTAGCCAAGTTGATACACATTTTTGGGGGACACAATTAAATCCATAACAGCATATATATATAAACAGCCAACATCATTCTCAATGGAGAGAGATTGAAAGCATTCTCTCTGAGAACAGAAGCAAGACAAGGATGTCCTTTATCACCACTACTACTTAACATTGTGTTGAAAGTCCTAGCTACAGCAATAAAGCAATAAAAAGGAAAAAAAGCACATTCAGATTGGAAAGGAAAACGTTAAACTATCTCTATTCACAGATGATATGATCTTATACATAGTGAACCACAAAGATTCCACAAGGAAACTACTGGAACTAATAGAAATATTCAACAGAGCAGCAGCATACAAGATCAATATACAAAATCAGTTGGATTCCAATACAGTAACAAAGAGAATTTTGAAAAGGAAATCAGGAAAACAATAGCATTCATAATAGCCTCTAAAAAGATAAAATACTTAGGAATAAATCTAACCAGGGCCATAAAAGACCTATACAAAAGAAAAAAAAAAAAAAACCACAAAAACCCTACAATACTATTGCAAGAAACTAAAAGAAATACAAATAAATGGAAAAACATACCATGCTCATGGATAGGAAGACTTTACATTGTTAAAAATCTCAATTCTACGGAAAGCAATCTACAGATAGAATGCAATCCTGATCCAAATACCAACAGCATTCTTTAACAAGATGGAAAAACAAATCACCTACTTTGTATGGAAAGGAAAGAGGCCCCAGATAAGCACAACATTATTGGAGAAAAAGAACAAAGTAGGAGACCTTACACTACCTGATCTCAGAACCTACTATACAGCCATGGTAGTCAAAACAGCCTGGTACTGCTACAACAACAGATGCATAGACCAATGAAACAGAATCAAGAACCCAGATGTAAATCCATCCACCTCTGGTCAGCTGATCTTTGACAAAGGATCAAAGTCCATTAAATGGGGGTGGGGGAACAGTCTTTTAACAAATTGTTCTGGCAAAACTGGACGTCCATCTGTAAAAAAGTGAAACCAGACTCATACCTCACACCATACACAAAATGAATCAAAGAACTAAATATAAAACCTAAAATGATAAAGATCATGGAAGAAAAAATAGGGACAACACTGGAGACCTAATACATGTCATTAAGAGAATATGAACCATAACTAAAAATGCACTAATACTAGAAGATAAGCCAGATAACTGGGAGTTCCTAAAAATCAAACACTTATGCCCATCAAAAAGACTTCACTAAAAGAGCAAAAAGAGAACCCACAGACTGGGAAAAAAAATTGGGGCTGCAACGTATTCAACAAGTGTCTTACCTCTAAAATCTATAGAATACTTCAACACCTCAATCACAAAAAGACAAATAATCCAATTTAAAAAAATGGACAAATGATAGGAACAGACACTTCACCAAAGAAGACTTTCAGGCAGCTAACAGACACGTGAGGAAACGCTCATGGTCATTAGCCATTTGAGAAATGCAAATCAAAACAACGAATGAGATACCATCTCACCCCTTCATTACTGGCGTTTATGAAAAAAGAAAATAACAAATGTCGGAGAAGTTGCAGGGAGATTGGAACTCTTATGCCCTGCTGATGGAAATGTAAAATGGTACAACCACTATGGAAAATGATATGGCACCTCTTTAAAAAGCAAGAAATAGAAATAGCAAATGATCCAGCAATTCCCTTACTAACAATATATCCTAGAGAAATAAGAGCCATCACACGAATAGACATATGCACACCCATGTTCATTGCAGCATTATTCACAATAGCAAAAAACAGAAACAACCTAAGTGCCCATCAACAGATGAAGTGCTAAACAAATTATGGTACATGTACATACAATGGAATATTACACAACAATAAAGAATAATGATGAATCCATAGAACATTTCATGACATAGGTAAATCTGAAGGGCATTATGCTGAGTGAAATAAGTCAATCACAAAATAACAAATATTGTATGACACCACTAGTATAAAAACCCAATAAAAGGTTTACACACAAGAAAAAAAAATCTTTGATGGTTACTTGGCAAGGAAGGAGTGGAGAGTGGAAATCACTAGCTAGATAGTGCTTTGCCTTCCAGTTGATTCTGACTTAACAGCCATTCTGACAGAGTAAGACAGAGTAGAACTGCCCCCTAGGATTTCCAAAGAGGGTCTAGTGGGTTCAAACTGTCAACTTTTTGGTTAGCAGCTGTAGCTCTTAACCACTGTACCACCAGGGCTCCAACTAGATAGTAGAAAAGTGTTAATTTGGTGAAGGGAAAGACAACACACAATGTAGGGGAAGTCAGCTTGACCAAGGCAAAGTCATAGAAGCTTCCTAGACACATCCAAACACCTTGAGAGATCTAGTTACTGGGACTGAGGGCTGGGGACATGGTCTTGTGGGTCATCTAGGTAAATTGGCATAACATAGTTCATAAAGAAAATGTTCTACATCCTACTTTGGTGAGTGGCTTTTGGGTTTTAAAAGCTTGCTATTGGATCTGCCATCTAAGATAAATCTATTGATCCCATCCTGTCTGGAGCAAAGAGGAGTGAAGAAAACCAAAGACAAGGAAAATATTAATCCGAAAGACTAATGGACATATGAAGCACAGCTTCCACCAGCCTGAGCCCAGAAGAACTAGATGGTGCCAAGCTACCACCACTGACCACTCTGACAGGGATCACAATAAAGGGTCCCAGACAGAGTGTGAGAAAAACAAAGAATAAAATTCAAATTCACAAAAGACCAGACTTCTGAGAGAGACTGAAGGATCCTCTGAGACTACGGCCCATAGATACCCTGCTAACTCAGAACTGAAACCACTTCTGAAGTCCACCTTTCAACAAAAGATTAGACAGGCCTATAAAACACATGAGGAAAGTGCTTCTTAGTTCAATCAAGTATATGAGATCAAATGGGCAACACTTGTCCAAAAGCAAAAATGAGAAGGCAGGAAGAGACAGGAATACTGAACTAATGGACACAGGGGATCTGGATGGAAAGAGAAAGGAGGAGAGTGCTTACACATTGAGGGAATTGCAGCCAATGTCACAAAACAATTTGTGTATAAATTTTTGAATAAGAAACTAATTTGTGCTGTAAGCTTTTACTTAAAACACAATAAAGTTTAAAAAATATTTTTAAAAAAAGAAGTGTCAGGGATATAATTAGCCCAGCAAAGCCTTCTATAATTTACAGACCAGTAGCAACAGGTAGGGATAGAGTAAAAAACTTATTAATGACAATTGCACAACTATGTGATACTCAAGCCATATTCTCATGGACTCTATTATACTGTCCATATGCCCTTGTTTTTTTGCTCTCTTACCACCCATTCTTGCCTTTCTCCTCACTATTTCACCTTTCCAATTCTCTTCTGCCTAAGCTTTATGCCTCCAATAGCATTATAAACACCATGTCAAACAATGAGAAATAGTGGCATACAAGACTAAACAGATTTCTTACTTGGAATCTCCCCAATTATTTTACTTAGAGGTTGGGTAAGGTTGAAGGGCTGGTAAAGAAGGCAAAATCACAATGCTATAGTGATAAAGAGTTTCTGACTTTGGCCAGGCTTTTATTTTTCCCTGATTAAATAAATTTTAAGTAAGTAGTGGTTTTCAGAATATATTTTGACCTCCATGGTCATAAAGAACATGACGAATTCTCAGAAATTAGTTTAATTCTAAGTCAAATCTGTCCCAAAGAGCACAATAGATTTTAGTACACTAAGATTCAGCATTTAGTCTAGAATTGGAATCCAGTGTCAAGGTATCCTCAAAGGTCCACAAAATAGCATAGAAGGGTAGAGGAAAGAAATGTTAATTTGAGCTATTTAATACAATTTCTAAAATTCATCAACTCATGGAAAGGTAATCAGGCTTTTCAAGGTATGATAACCACAGACGATTTGAAGCCTCTGTGTATTGTTCCCCTAATCCTTCAGTTTCACAGCAGGAAGCCATGGGACAGATGTTCTCTGGTGGGAGACCATGTTTTCTCAAACTTTCTGGGTCTCATGTAGATGGCCCACACTTCCGGCTGAGCCTGAGGTCTCATATATCAGCCAAGAGAAATACTAAACATCATTCCAGGCCCAAAATTCCCTACAAGGTTTTCATAGTCAAGATTTATTTCCTTGGACAATTCTTTCCCTGAAACGAAAAAGGCTTGTGGTGAATTTCATAAAACATCCATAGAATAAATACTGTGTGTCTACTCATGTGTATCTAGAAATTAAAAAACAACAATAACAACAAAACACACATTTTCTCACCTCAAGGAAGGCATAGTCAAGTATAAAAAAGCCAGGAAAACTCAAGTGCTTAAACATGGTAAAGTAAGTGTTATCACATAGATAAACATAGGACATGATGGGGTGCAAGGACTGGGCCCCTAACTCCAGCAGAACAGGCAGGGATTATGGCTAATGGGAAGTGACACTGTAGCTACAATATGCAAATTACACCACCTTCCTTGCTGAAAAAAGAAGATGACTTGAGACACTTATTGTTGAAGGTCAAAAACTACAGCCTTCAGTGTGGATTACTACTGAACCTTAACAAAATTAAAATCCTCACAACTAGAACAATAAACAAAGCATGATAAATGGGGAAGAAATTGAAATAGTCAATGATTTCATTCCACTTTGATCAACAATTAACATTCCTGTTAGAAGCAGTCAAGAAATCAAACACTGTATTGCACCGGACAAATCTGCTGCGAAAGACCTCTTAAAGTTTTAGGTTGTCAAAAATGAGGGAAATCTTCAATCAGGTGGACTGACACAATAGCCAAAGCAATGGACTCAAACATAGCAATAATCATGAAGATGGTATAGGTCCAGGAAACATTTCATTCTATAATCCATAAGGTCGCTCTGAGTCGAAGCTGACTCGAAGACACCTCACAACAACAACAAACAACAAGAAAGGAAGTAGAGAAGCTCATTTTGTCAGAAAACAGCCCCTCCAAATTCATGGTGTTATAAAATAAAATAGAGTGGTTGCAGGAAACTTGGAGAAGGTGGTTTGGATGAATAGAGGAGTGCAGGGACAATGTAAAGGGTGATGACACTGGGGATGTGCAGAGGAGCCAGACAATATCCAACACCAATCCACTATCTGACATATTAAACTTTTCATCTTTGTTTCCCTCACAAATCAAAAATGGAAATTCAAATAAATAACAATGAGGTTTTAACCAGATGTTAATTGAATATTCTAAGTTATTTAAGCATACTCTTTTACCTTTGTTTCTTAATATGTTTTATCTTTAAGTGTTATATTTTCCTTTTGTGTGTGTGTGTGTATATATACATATATATATAAAACAAACAAACATAAGAAAGTGTTAGTAGACATAAGTGGGGTTTATGTAAACTATTGATAGAGCCTCAGTGAAGTACAGAAAGATAATGCTCATGAGAGTAAACTAATATTCAGTAAATTCACACCAAAGCTATTAGACATGAATCAGTGAAAAACAATTTCGGATGAGGAATCTGGTGTCATAGCTCCTTCTGCTGTTTCAGAGTATTATATCCCTTATTATAAGAAAGATGAGTCTTTTTTGAAGCATTTTGCAGTCTCTGTGTCCAATAGGAGCATAGGAATGCAGAAATAATTGAACGTCGCTCAAATCTTACCACTTATGAATGCATTTTTAGCTGTTTGCATTTTAGAAATGGCCAAATATGTCTCTTGGTGGCTAACTACAGGTGCATTTCAATTGTAATTTCCACATCACAGACATTGCAAGGGTGAAGCCAATTTCAAAATTGTCCCTGAAAAATCAACTCTTTAATGACTATCCCATAATACTGTGAAAGGAAGGATTCAACTCAGGGAAGATGCTAGCCATGAGGCAAATCAGATGCCACAATCACGAAGCAATGTTCATTTCTGCAAATCAACCATAGCAGCCTCATAAAGCATCTACAAATAAAAGTCCAGAAAAAAAGATATAGGATTCCTGAGAGGGATTTTTAGATATTCAGTAGTTACTCACAAAATTTGATAAAGAGTTCCTTTGGTTTAATATCCCTTTTTTGAACTGAAATGAATTCTTCTAAATCTTCACAATAATTTAAGAGATACTGACAATATTCTTAGCATGATTAAAAAGGAACAAAGCAAAGCATTCATTTTTCTGGGAGTGATGACACTAGAATATGAGGACTAGCCCCTAGAATTACTCCTCCATCAAATGTTCTCAAGTTACACTCTTGGAAGCCTACTTCTTGTTGCTGTTTATACTTCCTGTAGTTAAACCCACTATAGTCAAAACAATGTAATATTTTGTGCTTATTAACATAAGCACAAAGTGAGTAAAGAGACATCTCTGAATCTGGTCACACAAAAGACTGAGGAGTTTCAAAACTTATTTTCTTTATCTAAAAAAAGTTAATGTCTATTGCAAGATTATTTTCTTCCCAAAATAAAGCTGAAATGATTGTCAGAACAATTAGAGCAAGTTTATTGGTTCTGTGTACTCCAATCTAAATCCTGTGACAGCTCTGGAAAAAATTTGAACATGATGACAAATACATTTCAACTAATATGGGTAATTCTCTTTATTGGTCTTTAAATGAATATATGCTGTCAGCTGGATTCAGTGGCTGTTTGCTGTGTGTGAAAGTCAGAGATTAACAATAGCCTGCTTGAAATAATGGATTTATTTTCTGGTCTCTGTGGCAGAATCAAAATGTTAAAGGTTGAATGTTGAGTTCATTGCTAACAATTAATTCCCTTGGATAATGCATGTGTTGTGGGCATTTTGTGAGTGCAAATGGTCAGAGTTCATATTAGTCTGAAATATCAGCTGTGTAAGTGATGTTAGAGCTTGACTCAAAACATCCACAATGTGTACAGCTGATAGAGTAGGAGACAGAGGTGGATAAGGGAGATGGGAACAATCTTCTAACAGAAGCCACCCAGCTGTAATTTATGAGGAGAGTAAGTGGCTTTGAATGGACAATCTGATCTCCCACCTATCACAAGTAATCTCCCATCAGTCCTATGAATTCTATTTAGCATTTGGAATAAGCAGTGACAGATTATCTTTATAGGAAAGCAATGAACAGCACAGGATTAAATATGAAAAGTAACATGACCAAAAAAACCCAGATGTAATGAAAAGTTATCAAGGCTTGTTTATAGGAGCATGTACTAACTCATTCTGGAGTTATGTGACTCTCTGCAACACATAGTTAAGTTGTTGTGAACAAAGTTGACAAAAGGATCATCACTGTACTCCTCTCACACAAACAAATGTCTGTACTTTTTTTCAATAAGAGTTGTAAGAGGTTTCTGTACTAGAGAAAAGGGATAGACCAGGACAGATATAGCTATCTGTGGTCTCTGTCAGGTTTAAAACTCTTTGGTGAAGAAATTACTGTCTAGAATAGGGGTTGGTAAACTACGATTTGCAGGCCAAATCTGGCCCTCTGCCTGTTTTTATAAATTGTTGCCTTAGTACACAGCCACACTTGTTCATTATTATTATCTACAGCTCCTTTTGTGCTACAACAGGCAGAGATGAGTTAAGTGTGATATGGACTGAATGGCTAAAAAAGCTTAAAATATTTACTGTCCGCCCTTTCCAGAAAAAGTTTGACGACCCAGATCTGCAACTTGTAGATAACCTTGTAATGAACCCAACCATCTTCAGTGCACTCAGTGACAGTAATCAAAGTTGAAGGATATTGAGACCTTAAGGCGCACTTGGGATGGCTGTGAGGACCTCACTAGATCAAATTATTCCCAGAATTATTGATTGCCTACTGTGGTTTTGACATTGAATGATGTTCTAAATAAGAAGAGATACATGGTCCTTGAATTTATCTCCTGCTTGTTGTGTGACACGGAGTCAGTTCCAACTCACAGCAACCCTATAGTACAGAGAAGAACTGTCCCACAGAGTTTCCTAGGCTGTAATCTTTACAGAAGAAGATCACCAGGTCTTTTCTCCCACAGAGCCTTGGGTGGGTTCAAACCACCATCCTTTAGGTTAGTAGATAAGTGCTTAAACACTGCACCACTAGGGCTCCCTATATCTTCTGATAGGAAAGATTATATATGCAACACCTGATTACACACACACACACACACACACACACTACTCATTTTAAAAATGTCATTAAAAGGTTCAGCATGTGTTATGGATTGAATTGGGTCCCCCCAAAATATGTGTTGGAATCCTAACCCCTATACCCATAGATGTATCCTATTTACAAATAGGGTTTCCCTGGTTATGATAATGAGGTTGTATCAGTGTAGGGTGGGTTCTGAATGTAATCACTTCTGAGTTATTAACAAAAAAGAGCAGATTTTAGAAACTGAGGCAAGTAGACATAGCAGGAAGGCAGACGCTATCTGATGACAGAGGCAGCTGCATTGATAAGCCCAGGAACTCCAAGGATTGCCAGCTGCTAAAAGCTAAAATAGCCAAAGAAGGACCACTCACATCCTGAATTTCGGCTTTTAGCCTCTTACACTGTGAGAAAATAATTTTCTGTTCTGTAAAGCCACCCACTTGTGATATTTCTGTTATAGCAGCACTAGATAACTGAGACAGCATACAATGAGAGTTATAACTTTGGCTGGGTTAGGTTGGGGCATGACAGGGATAAGAATGTTGCCTGAAGAATAAGAAGGAGGACAGAGGGAGAGAGTATAGGACAGAGAAAGTCAGTAAGTGTGAGGCCCTGGGAAGAGAGGAGTTTGATACTTTCAAAGAAGAAAGGCTTTGTGGTATAAGTCAAAAAAAGAGATGTGCTGCCAATCATGGGTATAAACCAAAACCAAACTCAGCTGCCATCGAGTCGATTCCTACTCATAGTGACCCCATATCTAGATAGATCTAAATAGTCTCTAAAGTTGTATACAATTAGAGGGGCTCCAAAAATCTACTGTGTTTACTATAAATTCTCAGTATGCATTTTGATTCAGACTAGGAGAGGGATCAGAAATCTTTGAAAAGCTGTGCTTCAAGAGAGGAAGGAAACAAGAAATGGTGATCACTCACCTCTGAAACTTATACAAATTGCCAAAATCTTCAAGGAAATTCTTGTGGTGTTGTTAAAGCAGAAGGAATGGACTTTGAATGGAAGCTGGTAATTTCAAACCACATGCTCTTGTTGCTGACCTCCTGCAGAGATCTCACTGCTGATTTAAAGTGAACAGAAATCCTTTGGTGTTTGTGGAGAAGAGGGTGGCCTAAAATCCTCCCATGCTTTTGATTCTTAATAAAAACTGAAGACTTCTGAGGCATCTTTCTAACATTTAAGGGATATTTAGGAATATACATGTTCACAACAATGGTGTCTTGAATCAAATGCATTCTCAGCACTTAACAATTTTCCTCTTTTAGTCTCTATAGGTAACTGCTTTAAATAGTGACTTGAAATAGTTCTACAGGTTAGTTTCTAAATCCAAGAAACTAGTTGTCATTAAATTGATTCCAACTTATGGCAACTCCACGTGTGTCAAAGTAGAATTGTGCTCCATAAGCTTTTTAGTGGCTGATGTTTGGAAGTAGATTGCCAGAGTTTTCTTTTGAGATGCCTCTGGGTGTATTTGAACCCCCAGCATTTCAGTTAGCAGCCTAGTGTGTTAGCTGTTTATACCACCCAGGGACTATTCTTAAATACAATTCTATAAACTTACCAGGAACAAGGGAATAAATAACTGTGGTAGCAATCAAAGTAACTTGTCTTTAATCTGGTTTTAACATTTAGGTTAGGCAATGCTGTATGTGCTGTAACTGGAGGAGGAATTTCCAAAAAAAGTGATTAGATTCTTTAGGAGATGATCTTAACTAGGGAGATTATATGCCTTTGTCATTCTCCTTGCACTAGAGCTCTTCTTACATAGAATAAGTAGATGGGGCAGGTGTTCTCCTTCAAGTTAGTAAGGTGGGCCAGCAAGGAATTAAGAACTGATGCAATGATAATATCCTTCTCCCTAAAATATGAATGGATGATTTAAAAATATAGAAAAACAAACACAATAAACACTAATGAGTCAAGGGATATTGTCAATTCATCCTGTTTGGCTGAACATGGAATCAGGTCAGTGTCTATTTATCCTCTGTTGAAACACCTCTTTTACCTGGCCATGTTGATTTACCCACCAACCTGCCTGTGCTTTCATAACAAACCCTCACTCAAACTTACTCCAAAACAACCAGTTTCTCATATGCATCTTTCCTTCTCAAGCTCTGCCCTGTCCCAACCTCCCTTATCCTCAAACTTATAATTTTTATCCATGTATCCCATTTTTTGTTTATCAAAATGAAAAAGAATGAACATATTACCCAGGCTCAGATAACTCCATGACCAGTCCACTTGGGGTTTAAAAAAGGCTGCATGCCTTTTAGCATAGAAATATATACAGTATTTTTACACAAATAATGTACATGTTCTATGTTTGTTTGCCAACCATTCCCTCCCGCCACAATTTGAACATGTTGCTGTAAAAATTAGCATAATATGTTTACAAAAATACCTTGTGGAGGAGGGAGTGGTTGGCAAACAAATAGAACATGCGTGTTATGTGCATAAAAATACAGTATTACATTTTTATAACCACAGTTTTGAGAATGGTGCCAAATCATAAGCACAGCTAAATTTTCTAAGTATAATCTGTAGATCATTACCCAATATCTATTTTGACTTATTTCAGTTTTTAATCACTCTATGTATTTATTAAATACCAATAGATCAGTGGTGAGCCTCCTTTAATCTTTTCCAAAGATATTTCTTAAAAACTCCAGGCTTTAAAGGAAGATACGATTCTCAGGGGACACTGAGGTTTTGTTAAGGGTGATGGAAAAATTTGGTAATGGTTAAGGATAATGGTTGAACAAAATGATGAAAATACTTAATGCCACTGAATTGCAAATGCAGAGATTGTTGAAATCAAAAATCTTTTTCTACTGCATATTTTCCACAATAAAAACAAGACAAAACACCAAGCAGACACATACACAAACCCTTCAAGCTCTGTTCTGTAGTTCTGGTATCCCAAGGTGTAGTGACTAAGTCAGTCTGCATACTCATTGTAACTTTCATAAATGTATCAATTTTGATCATGTTCTCTCTCCATATTTACTTTTAAAAATATAATTTCATTAATTTGTCCTGAAGTCTTACAATTTTGGACTCGAACCTACTTCCTAAGAACTTGACTATGTTATCTGATTTTATTGAATTATCTTCTATGGATTCTGTAACTTTCTACTTTGTTTGTTTGTTTCTTTGTTTTTAATCTCCTTATGCTTTTCTTCTCATTTTACCAAATAATATACCATAACCTACGAGCTAGCATAAGAATATGTGAAAAGAATAAATATCTATTTTTTTCTTGCATCTGTGTAATAAAATAGTTGAAAGAGGGCCAATGAATTCTATCGTTTACAAGTTCTAAGAGAAAGTGGTCACTGCTGGATTAATTCTTGTAATATCGCTCTAAGTATATAAAAGGCGGTACCAAGCTGTTTCAAATTCTTGCCTTCCAGGAGCTCCAGCAGTGGTATGGAAAACTGTTTCATGACAGTTTACATGAACTGTTTTCTAGAGGAATGGAAGAATCAAGAAATGTAGATAGAGAAGGATCTGAAGGCCATGTTTTATATCTGTGTTTCTGTCTGAAGTGATAACCATTTATAACTTCTAGAATTGAAACTGGTTTCCCTGCTTCAGCAAAAGTGAGAGGGGTAATGGGCCAGTCAGAAGAGTCCACTTTGGAATATTAGCACATCTAAGTACACACACAATCACATAGAAACACACACATGTATACACACTCACACATTGTTTAATATCTGCTGTTCTGAAGTTGTCAAGGATTTTATTCTTCTTGGATCAACAATCAATCCATGGAAGCAGCAGTCAAGAAATCAAATAATGTGTTGCATTGGGAAAATCTGCTGCAAAAGATCTCTTTTAAATATTAAAAAGTGAAGATATCACTTTGAAGAATAAGTTGTGCCTGACCCAACCCATGGTATTTTCAGTCTCCTCATATGCATGTGAAAGCTGGACAATGAAGAAAGAAGACCAGAGAAGAATTGATGCCTTTGAATTATGGAGTTGGCAAAGAATATTGACTATACCATGGACTGCCAGAAGAATGAACAAGTCTGTCTTGGAAGAAGTACAGCCAGAATGTTCCTTGGAAGCAAAGATGACAAGACTTTGTCTCATTTACCTTGGACATGTCATTAGGAGGGACCAATTACTGGAGAAAGACATTATGCTTGGTAAAGTATATGCTCAGTGAAAAAAAAAGGAAGACCCTTAAAGAGATAGAAAGACACAGTGGCTGCAACATTGTGCTCAGATGTTGCAATGTTGTGAAGATAGTACAGGACCAGGCAACATTTAATTCTGGTACATATAAGGTCACTCTGAATCAGAGCTGACTCTAGGGCACCTAACGACAAGTTCTGAATGTAGGAGGCAGCACTGGTTATCAATCTAAAGAGATAATGATGAGATAATTCAGCAAGAAAAAAATATAAAAGCAAATATTTTCGGTTTCTTTATATATAGTATGTATTTTCTGTTATTCTTAATCCCTTGCCCACTTGTGAAGGGAGTCAATTTTACAAACAGTAGCAGTAAATCCCATATTTTCCTTACTTAAAGTTCAGACAATAGCTTGTTTCACCTCTTCCTTATTAATTGTTAGGACTTGAAGGACCAATTGTATGGTTCACCTGAAGGAACCAATGAGTAAGTGGCTATGGGGGACATCTTGAGTGTTAACTTCTAAAACCTGTACAACTTCCCCAGACAAAAACACTATGGGAGTTTTGGGACCAAAGATGGCAGATTGCATACCATGCGACCACAGAACACCAGCCTATAGCACTTGCTCCTGGTGTTCAGTCTGGAGATTAATGTCAGTTTGTTTTTTCTGCAGTAAAAACAGAAGAAGATGGACTGGAAATCTTCTCAGGTCACCATATGATACAATCTTTTTTTTCCTTCAGAGTCATATAATATATTCTTGTTGAAACAAGTGATTTTAAAACTCCTCTTGTTAAAGTGACAAAAACTGGCCTTGTTACCTTCATGTCTGACAAACCCATATGGAGAATTGCGAACTTCCACACTTTGAAGTAAATGTCTAGAAGGTAAAACTTTTTCAATCACATATCTTTTGTCAGCTTGTCAAAAACTTATCATGGGAAAAAAGTACTAATATGGTTGAGATATATGAAAGGTATGAGGTTTATGTAAGCAGGAGAATATGATTTAATGAAAGACTATGAATAATAGAATTTAATTTGATGGATTCTAGGAGGCATGAGCCTCCTCTTATGGATGATAAGTCTAAACAATGGAGAAGTAGCCTGATTTCATGCTTCAGAGAATATGGTATGATCTGGGTATTCACAGATACAGGCAGGGACACTGTTACTTCCTGTCTCAGTCATCTAGTGCTGCTTTACCAGAGATACCACAAGTGGATGGCTTTAGCAAAGAGAAGTTTATTCTCTCACAGTCCAGTAGACTACAAGTCCAAATTCAGGGCGTCTGCTCCAGGGGAACACTTTCTCCGCCAGCTCTGGAGGAAAGTCCATGTCATCAATCTTCCTTTGGTCTGGGAGCTTCTCTGAGCAGGAACCTCAAGTCCAAAGGACACGCTCCACTCTTGGGATTGCTTTCTTGGTGGTATGAGGTTCCCCTGTGTCTCTGCTCGCTTCTCTCTTTTATATCTAAAAAGAGATTGCATTAAGACACTATCTAATCTTGTCAACTTCATCAGTATAACCTCATCACAGTGATAGAATTTACAACACATAAGGATATCACGTATAATCTCATCAGAGTGGTAGAGTTTACAACACATAAGGAAATCACATCAGATGGCACAATCATACAATACTGGGAATCATGACCTAGCTAAGTTGCTACACACATTTTTTGGGGGACACAATTCAATCCATGACACTTCCCTAGAAGGAAATTTATAATAATACTTAAAAAATCTCTTCTAAAGTCTGTAGAAGTAGCCGTATACATGTGTGATATAGCTGCTGAAATTCTTTCTAGAACAACATATATTATAAATCAATAAAGAGGTCTGACGTATCTATTTGGCAAGTATGCTCTCTTCTTAGAAGAATGATTCAACATCTTCTAACCTGTGAAAACATACTTACTGATTTTTCCCTGGCTTTTTGTGGGACTAATTAACAGGAGTAATATTAAAAATTCAAATAAATTTATTCAGTGCCTACTCTATACTAGATACTTTGTGGGGACTTGAGGGTCAAAACAAAAAGTCACTGTTTTTGCTTCCAAGGACCTTATAATATAGTAAGGATACTTGCATTTAAATAAATCAAGACAATAAATTGAAACAAGGACAGGGAGTTAATGAAGCACAGTGGATGGAGCTCCTAGAGCTGGTCCAGGGGAAGTCAAGGAGAGCTTCACAGAGGAGTGGAGTAGAAGTATGGTGGGGAGCTTTTGAGAAGGTATAAATAGAAACTAACAGGTGATATTATTATGCAAGTACATTTCCAATCTTACAAGATGAAGAATATTGATTTTGAGGTAGGTGGTGGTATTCTATTTGTCTGAAGTCAAATTTGGTTAAAGATGTTATGTTTGATTGTTGGGTTTACATTAACTTTACCTTGATTCCTGACAGATAACCTCCAAATCCTTGTAATTTCCCCAGTAATTATAAGTTTTTGATGAGGGGTCCAGACCACACCTAATCTATCAGGTTATGCTAATGAGATGACCCTTGGGTGAAGGCTGGCTAGGTCAAAAAGATCTACCATGAGATAGCTACATTGTGATATCAGTGTTGTGATCACCTCATGATATCAACAGACCTCATGGAAGAGGGGATGGAGTTCGCACTACATAAGGAGACCCCAGTGAAATCTCCTTGGGCTTTCTGGTTTGTAAAAGACATCGGGACATGGAAGCTCAACATTGAGAATTGTACCAGATTTCACACTATGTCTCTCTTCATTTGTATCCTTTTTCCTAAAATAAAATTACAGTAATATGTATTGCACTTGCAGTGTACCATATTCACAAGTGTTAGTGAAGACCATTTAGAGCAGAACACAGACCAGACACTTTTCTAATGGTGTGGTCAACAGGCATTTATTATTCACAGAATAAACAGGACAGGGATGAGTAGAATAGCATACATCATCATTAGCGAAGGTTCCCCAAGGTTAGGTTCCCATCCCAGGGTGTATTGTTACATTGAATTCATGCTTGTACTCCTTGCTTGGTGCTATGGGAGAAGAACACCAGAGCTCGTTCCTGTCTCCCAGGATTAATATACTAGCAGGCTATAGAGTCTAGGTGCTAAACAGTATGAACAGAGAGCAAGTCGGACAAAAGGGTAATAAAAGATCAAAGGAAATAATAAAAGGTAAAAAAGTGGAAGTGCTCCTGTGGGCAATGGACATTATTCATTGCCCCTTTTCAGGGTGGGTGACCACTTCGTGATTCACAGTTCTACACTTACTGGTGTCAGAAAACATCTCTTCCTCCTTTACCCCTCTAAGATAGCTTAACAAAATTCTGGGTTTCTTCAGAGTGAAATCATCTTCCTAAGGCACATACTTTGTCTATTAGTAGCTATTATGTCCATTAGTAGCTATGGAGATGGTGAAAGATTATAGCACATCTGTAGACCCACTGGAACTTTCCTTGAGTTCTGTGAATCATTAAAGTAAATTATTGAACCTCAGGGAGTGGTAGGAGCTAGCAGATCAAAAGTGAGGGGCCTGGGGACCCCCAAGCTTATGGCTGGTATCCTGAGTTTATAGCCAGTGAATGCGTTATGGCTGGCTTCTGAGATCTTGAGAAGACTGGGCAGTCTGGAGGATTGTGCCATTTATCTTGTGATATATGTCCTAAGTTCAGGTGGTTAAGATGAGAAGGAGAAGTGTTGCATTGCAGCTTATGTCAGAACAGAAGTAAAACAGAGGGGGACATTTGACTCAGTTGATCTTTACAGTTTGTTGAGAAGTGAATATTTCATTTTACTTTTTTATGTACTGTTGTTGTTAGCTGCTGTCTTGTTGACTCCAACTCATGGTGGCCCCATGTGTATCAGAGTAAAACCATAATCCATAGGGTTTTCAGTGGCTGATTTTTCAGAAGTAGATCTCCAGCTTTTCTTCTGAGACACCTCTGGGTGAACTCAAAATTCCTACTTTTCAGTTAGCAGCAGAGCATGTTAACCATTTGTACACCCAAGGATTCCTTCCGAATACTATTATATTCTAATGATGAATGAAATACACAAAAATCAAGCAAACTTGCTCCAAGATATAGATAGATAGATAGATAAGTAGATAGATGGATGGATGGATGTGAAGGAGGGAGGGAGGGAAGGAGGGAAGAAGGAAGGGAGGAAGGAAAGACAGATAGATAGATAGATTATAGGTAGAGCAAAAATAAGCCATATAGGAATTAAAAAGAAGATAAGAACTACAAATAAAGCAGTGACTATTTTTAAATCATAAGCAAATGCAATGAATCACTTAATGCCAATAAATTGTAAAATACTTATTTGATAAAAATGTTCTGAAAATAAACAAACATATGAGCAAATTATCTCAAGAAGAAATGGGAACCGAAATAGATCAATGAGCATTAAACAAATTGAAGAGGTAGTCAACATCTCCCTTCCTTCCCCACTCTCCAATGACACCAAGTCTAGATGCCATTATAGGCAAGTTTTAACAAACCTCTCCAAATAGTTTATCTCTGACCTTCACAAACTTTTCCAGAGAATAGAAATAGAGAAAAAGTTATTCAACTCATTTTATAAGGTTCATGTAAAAAAAAAATATCAAAACTAAAGGATAGTAAATATATACATATGCACATATATATTTATATGTCAATAGCATTCATAAACTTCAAGCAAAAATCTTAAATACACTAAATTGCATTAGTATATTAACTCCAGCAATGTAGAAAATTTGCGTATTAAGGATGCAAAACAATTCATCAACGCAATGCATTAAGAGGGTAAAGAATGCATATGATCAGATTCTATTATCAAGGGTGGTGTGAGCTAGAAGAGTCAGTTTCTTCAGGTGTCTCCTCTTACATCTTGAGCCTTGAGTGGGGAACAATCTTCCATGTTGCTTCCCAGAACTGTTGGGTGGTTGTTTTAGCCGTTCTTGACTTGATTTCCCTCATCTTAGCCATAGGACAATTTTCTTTTGTCAATTTCTTTTGTCAAAGATAAGCTACATATTTATAATATTTTATTTTATTTTTTCCTAATATATGTTGGGGTGATTTTGAATCAGCTCAGATGACTATGTTAACAGAAGTTGCATAACGTACGCTAGACTATTTGAAGTCACTTTCAAATTGGTCAGACAAAACTCAGCTATAGTTCTTTGGCTAAAATAAAAACAAAAAACCTATTGCAATCCAGTCAATCCCCACTTATAGGGACCGTATAGGACAGAGTAGAACTACCTCATAGGGTTTCCAAGTCTGTAATCTTTACAGAAGCAGATTGCCACATCTTTCTCCATCAGAACAGCTGGTGGGTTTGAACCATCAACCTTTCGCTTACTGGTTGAGCACTTAACCACTATGCCACCACCAAACCAAAAAACTACTGCCATCGAGTCAAATTCAGAATCACAGCGACCCTATCAGAGTAGAACTGCTCCATAGGGTCTCCAAGGCTGTAAATCTTTACTGAAGCAGACTGTGACATCTTTCTCCTGCAGAGCAGCTGTTGGTTCCAACAGCCAACTTTTGGTTAACAGCTGAGCACTTAAAACCCCTGCACCACTAGGACTCCTTAATTCTTTGACTATAGACTCTAAAAGAGCATACTTAGAAGTGAACTTAGCATGAAGCTAATAAATCTCAAGCTTCAGAGGCCCCTGTCTTGAATGAACTGCTTTCCCAGCCCTCAAAATTTGACATAGTTAAATGTGGCATGATATTTTTCTTACAGACGATTCTCCCTCCCTTAATGGAACTGCTCCCTGGGAGTGACTCTTGAGACACTGAGTTCCAAAAAAGAAAATTCTAAACACGCAGTCTGTGGTAGCAACTAGAAGACTGTAGAAACTAGTGGGTACAACCTCAGATTTTCAACATCTTTGTCAGCAGATGGAAAGAGAAACACATAATTACAAATAAATACTAAAAGCCAGCATGATTCAGAGGAAATTGTCTTAGGATATAAATCTCAGAATGAGTTGAAGTTTCAAGAAAAATACCAACATGGGGAATATATATATTTTAAGCTATGTTCATAATACGAAAGAGAAAAAACGATAATCCCACTGCTTAAGAAAATGACAAAATGCTAGTGGCCAAAGGAAAAGGCACTCCTACTCAAATCCAATTTAAGTTCTGTCTTCCAGAGTCAGAAAAAAATGATCTTTATACTAGAGATGTATTTGAAGCACCAAATAAGTGATAAAATAATTTAAGATTTCTAGACATCAAGTTAGGAAGAAGCACATAACAGCATACTAAAGACACTGCAAATGTGGTGTCACAATCTGAGAAATTATGAAAATGGGAGACAGCACGCTCAGAAAATGGGAGATTAAGCAAATGTTATAATTTCCAAAATGAAGTCACAAAAGATAAGTTATTTTATAAAATTACAATCTGAACAACTTTGGCAAAAATTATAAATAATAGAAGAGTCTGAGAGGATTTTTTTTTTAAGTGTACAATGATCCCTATAACCTTCTCAGTTGACTCAAATGCAGTACATAATGACCTGCTCACCTCATTCACAGTTTTCTTTAATCAATTTCTTTGTGTGTGTGTTTTAAGTGAAAATTTACAGTGCAAATTAGTTTCTCATTCAAAAATTTGTACACAAATTGTTTTGTGACATTGGCTGCAATCCCCTCAATGTGTCAGCACTGTCTCCCTTTCCTTTTATACCCCACCCTCCTCATGTCCATTCTTCCAGGTTCCTGTCCCTTTCTGTCTTCTTGTTTTTGCTTTTGGGCAGATGTTGCCCATTTGGTCTCATAGCCTTGACTGAACTAAGAAGCACGTTCCTCAAGTGTGTCATTGTTTGTTTTATAGGCCTGTCTAACATTTAGCTGAAAGGTGGACTTTGGGAGTGGCTTCAGTTCTGAGTTAACAGGATGTCCAGGGGCCATAGTCTTGGGAGTCCGTCCAGTCTCTGTCAGACCAGTAAATCTGGTCCTTTTTTGTGAATTTAAATTTTTTTCTACGTTTTTCTTCTGCTCTGTCCGGGATGCTCTATTGTGATCCCTGTCAGAGCGGTTGATGGTGGTAGCCAGGCACCATCTAGTTCTTCTGGGTCACCTCATTCACATTTCAGGTGAAATTACTAGGAAGCTCATAGGTCATAGTAGATTCATTGTAAGAATATCAAGACACAAGGATGTCATGGGAGCTTCTATACAATGCCAAGAATAAAATAGGGTGATTTTAAGAAAATTGTTGATTAAGCTCCATTGAAAGCAAGATGGCATAAGCCTCTGGTAAAATACCAAGTGGCTCAGTTCTTGAATTATAATGATGATTTATTTTTCTTTATCTTCTTTTTTCTTTCTTTTTTCCAATTTAAAAACATTGAAGACAATTATGATATTTCTATTTATTTTTTCCCATACAAAAATTTATACATACGTTGTTATGTGACTCTAATTGCTTTCCCCATACTGTGACAGCACACTCCTCCTTTCAACACTTGATTGTCCATGTACTTTCAACCAGCTCCTAACCCTCTCTGCCTCCCATCTCACCTACAGACAGAAGCTGCCCATTTAGTCTCTTGTAACTACTTGAGCTAAGAGGCACACTCCTCATGAGTATCACTTTATGTCCCACAGTCCAGTCCAATCCCTGTCTGAAGAGTTGGCCTCAGAAATTGTTTTAGTTCTGAGATGATAGAGAATACAAAGGCCATTATTTCTAGGGTTCCTCCAGTCTCAGTCAGACCATTAAGTCTGGTCTTCTTACTAGAATTTGAATTCTGCATTCCATCTTTCTCCTGCTCCATACAGGACTCTCTGTTGTGTTTCCTGTAAGGGTAGTCATGGGTGGTAGCCAGGCACCATCAAGTTCTTCTGGTCTCAGGCAGATGAAGTGTCTGGTTTATGTGGCTCTTTCTGTCTCTTGGACTACTACTTTCCATGTGTCTTTGGTGTTCTTCATTCTTCTTTACTCCAGGTGGTTACGACCAGTTGATGCATCTTAGATGGCCACTTGCAAGCTTTTAAGATCCCAGATGCCACTCACCAAAGTAGGATGCAGAACATTTTCTTAATAAACTGTGTTATGCCAATTGAGACTGATACCCCTGCTACTCTGTCCCTCAAAGTGTTTGATTGTATTCAGGAAACTTCTTAGCTTTGATTTGGTCCAGTTGTGCTGACTTCCCCTGTAGTGTGTGCTGCCCTTCCCTTCACCTAAGATAATTCTTATCTACTATCTAGTTAATAAATAACCCTCACCCTCCCTCCCCACCCTCGTAACCATCAAAAAATATTTTCTTTTGTGTTTAAACTGGTTCTTGATTTCTTATAATATAGGTCTTATAAAATATTTGTCCTTCTGTGACTGACTGAATTCACTCAGCATAATGACCTCCAGCTTCCTCCATGTTACGTTTCACGGCTTCATCATTGTTCTTTACTGTTGCATAGTATTCAATTGTGTGGTTACACCATAATTTATTTATCCATTCGTCCATCAATGGGCACATAGGTTGTTTCCATCTTTTTGCTATTGCGAACAGTGCTGCAATGAACATGAGAGTGCATATATCTATTCGTGTGACAGTTCTAACTTCTCTAGGATGTATTCTAAGGAGTGGGATAGCTGGATCCTATGATACTTCTATTTCTAGCTTTTTCAGGAAGCACCAAATCGATTTCCAAAGTGGTTGTACCATTTTACATTCCCATCAACAGTGTATAAATGTTCCAGTCTCTCCAAAATCTCACCAGCATTTATTATTTTGTGGTTTTGGATTAATGCTAGCCTTGTTGGGGTGAGATGATATCTCATTGTAGTTTTGATCTGC
Source organism: Dugong dugon (assembly GCA_030035585.1). Taxonomy (NCBI): domain Eukaryota; kingdom Metazoa; phylum Chordata; class Mammalia; order Sirenia; family Dugongidae; genus Dugong; species Dugong dugon. The sequence goes on along the minus strand of CM057480.1, from coordinate 45,179,423 downwards.
ATTTCTCTAATGGCTAATGATCATGAACATTTCTCCATGTGTCTGTTAGCTGCCTGAATATCTTCTTTGGTGAAATGCCTGTTCTTATCCTTTGCCCATTTTTAAATTGGGTTATTTGTCTTTCTGTTGTTGAGGTTTTGCAGTATCTTGTAGATTTTAGAGATTAGACACTGATCAGAATTGTCGTAGCCAAAATTTTTTCTCCAATCTGTGGGTTCTTTTTTTACTATTTTGGTGAAGTCTTTTGATTAGCATAAGCATTTGATTTTAGGAGCTTCCAGTAATCTAGTTTCTTTTCTGTTTGTGCATTGTTACTTGCGGTACCTATTGTGTTTATGCCATGTATTAAGGCTCCTAGCGTTCCCTATTTTTCTTTGAAGATCTGTATAGTTTTCAATTTTATATATAAGTCTTGGATCCATTTTGAGTTAGTTTTCGTGCATGGTGTGAGGTATAGGTCTTATTTCAGTTTTCTACAGACGGATATCCAGTTATGCCAGAACCATTTGTTAAAGAGACTGTCTTTTCCCCAATTAATGGACTTTGGGCCTTTGTCAAATATCAGCTGCTCATACGTGGATGAATTTGTGTCTGGATTCTCAACTCTGTTCCATTGGTCTATGTATCTATTGTTGTACCAGTGCCAGGATGTTTTGACTACCGTGACGGCATAATAGGTTCTAAAATCAGGTAGTGTGAGGTCTCCCACTTTGTTCTTCTTCTTCAGTAATGCTTTACTTATTCAGGGACTGTTCCCTTTCCATATGAAGTTGGCGATTTGTTTCTCCATCTCATTAAAAAATACCAGTGGAATTTGGATCTGGATTGCATTGTTTTCTGTAGATTTCTTTGGGAGAATTGAAATTTTCGCAGTGTTGAGTCTTCCTATCCATGAACGAGGTATGTTTTTCCATTTTTCAGGTCTCTTTTGGATTATTGCAGTAGAATCTTGTACTTTTCTTTTTCTTTTTTAATTGCCCTTTAAGTGAAGGTTTACAGAACAAGTAGTTTCTCATTAAACAGTAGTACACATATTATTTTATGACATTGGCTAACAACCCCATGACATGTCAACCCTTTCCCCTCTGGACCTTTTTTTTTTTTTTTTTTTGGTGAAAATATATGCAGCCTAAGATACACTATTTCAAAAATTTCTACATGCACAGTTCAGTGACAATGACTATGCTTTTCCAATTGTGCTGCTATTCTCACTTTAGATGAAGTCTTATGGAACAAAATAGTTTCTCATTTAACAGTTAGTGCACATGTTGCCCTATGACAATGGTTAACAACCTCACAACACATCAATACTATCATTACTCAAACTTGGGTTCCCAATCACCAGCTTTCCTGTCCCCTCCTGCCTTCTAGTCCTTGTCCCTGGACTGCTGTGCCTCGTTAGTCCTGTTTTGTTTTATGAAGCTGTCCAATCCCCAGCTGAACAGTGAACTTCAGGAGGGGCTTCACCACTGACTTAAAAGGGTGTATTGGGGCCATACTCTGAGGGTTTCTCCAGTCTGTCAGGCCAGTAAATCTGGTCTTTTTTTGTGAGTTATAAATCTGTTCTACATCCTTTTCCAGCTCTGTCCAGGGCCCTCTACTATGATCACAGTCACAGCATTCAGTGGTGGTAGCCAGGCACCATCTAGCTGTACTGGACTCAGTCTGGTGGAGGTCGTGGTAGCTGTGGTCCATTAGTCCTTTGGACTAATCTTTTCTTTGTATCTTGTTCTCTTCATTCTCCCTTGTTCCTGAAGGGGTTAGTCCAGTGGAGTATCTTAGATGTCTGCTCACAGTCTTTTAAGACCCCAGATGTTACTCACCAAGGTAGAATGTAGAACATTGTCTTTATAAACTGTGTTATGCCAATTGAGCTAGATATTCCCCGAGACCATGGTCCCCACAGCCCTCTGCCCAGCAATTCAGTCCCTCAGGGAGTTTGGAAGTGTCTATGGAGCTTTCATGACCTTTCCTTGTACAAGTTGTGCTGGCTTCCCCAGTAATATGTACTGTCTTACCCTTCACCAAAGTTACCACTTATCTATTTAATTCCCCCCCACTTCTCCCATCCCTGGTAACCAACAAAGATTGTTTTTTTGTGTGTGTAAACTTTTACATGAGTTTTACAGTACAGGTCTCATACAATATTTGTCTTTTTGTTATTGACTTATTTCACTCAGCATAATGTCCTCCAGTTTTGTTCCTCTTACTCTCCTGTGCTGAGTTCCTTTTGTTTGAGGATTTTTTTTTTCATTTCTTTTGTTTTTGTAGGTTTTATTTTTACAGCAACTTTATGTTTTTCTTCTTTATTTTGATAAGTAGGTTTGTTAACTTTCTTTGTGGTTACCTTGAAATTTACCCTTATCTTCCTAGATTTGAACCAGTCTATTATTATTTGGTATCTCTTGAATTTCTCTGCATCAGGAGGTTCTATATCTACACCATTTATTCCGTCTTTTATTGTTCTGATGCTGTTAGCATTTACAGAACCTCTCTGGTTCCCTTTTGTAATTTTTTTGGTTTGGCATAGTCCTTAAGAGTTCATTTCCTAGGTTGGTATCTGGCTAGTACAATCCTGTGTCCTATATTCAGCCTCTGGTCTGATATTGTTTTCTCTCAGATCGGAGGGCTTCCTTTAATAAGTCTCATAAGTTTGCTTTGGTTTTTACATAGTCCCTTAATTTCTGTTTATCTGGAAATGACCTAATTTCACCATCATATTTGAAAGAGAGTTTTGCAGGATGTATTATTCTTGGCTGACAATTTTTTTCTATCAAGGTTTTATATATGTCATCCCATTGCCTTCTTACCTGAATGGTTTTTGCTGAATAATCTGAGCTTAGTCTTATTGTTTCTCCTCTGTATGTTACTTTTTGTTTTTCTTGAGCTGCTCTCAGGATTCTTTGTTTGTCTTTGGTTTTAGTGAGTGTGATTATGATATGCCTTAGTGATTTTCTTTCGGAGTCTGTCCTATATGGGTTTCGTTGTGCTTCTTGGATGGTCAGCTTTTCATCTTTCATGATATTGGGGAAGTTCTCTGTCAGCAATTCTTCAATGATCCTCTCTGTGTCTTCTGATTTTTGTCCTTGCTCTGATTGTATCCCAAATAATTCTCAGGGTCTCTTCATTTTTCTTAGTTCTTTTTTCTGATTTTTCCTCAAACAGAGTTGTATCCAAGTGTTTGTCTTAAATTCCACTGATCCTGTCTTCTACCATTTCACATCTGCTCCTCAGCCCTTCTATGACACTGTCCATTTCTGAAATCTTGTTGTTTATCTTTTGGATTTCTAACTGTTGTTTTTGTATAACTTCTAGTTGTGAATTTATTTTCGCATTTTGTTCCTGCATTGTTTTTCTGAATTCTTCCATTTTTTTGTCTGTAGTTTCCATGAATTTGTCTATTTTTCCCCTTTTTTGTCTGCTTTTTGCTTCAACTCTTGGATAATTTTTACTATTTGAGATATGAATTCCCTATCAGGTAGTTCTAGTGCCTTTTCTTCTACTGGAAAGTCATCTGGTGTTTTATTTTGGATGCCTACTGGAACTATCCTGTCTTGTTTTTGTAAATGTTTTGATATTGTCTGCTGTGTTCAAGGCATTCGGTAGTTATTTTTCTCACTTATTGATTGTAGACTTGTTTGTATCTTCCTTTTTTTTAAAATTTGGCTAAGTCTGAGCAGGCGGGCTGTGTGTTCTTTGTTGTTTGCTCATCACCTCCTTCTCCAATTGGCAGGGTCAGTCACTCAGATATGGTACAGCAGGGCAGGTCTAGCTGAAGAGGAGTTGCTAGGATGGGTTGTTTGTGGCACTTACTACAGCCACCAAGGTGGGTCAGTAATCAGTGCAAGGCAGGTTTCGGTAGGCCATATCTGTGCTAACTGGTGGTGTGATGTTAAGTGCACGGTACAGGTAGGAAGGATGGAGGGGGAAGATTGTGATGTGTGGAGCTAAGATGGTTATGGGAGAGAGGAGAGAGGAACAGGAGCCAAAAACATATAAACAAAAAACAGTGCTAGGGGAGCTTGCCATTGGAGTGGAGAGATGAGAGATTATGGAATGGAGAAAAACAAAAAGGGGAAGAAGAAAATAAAATAAAATAAAATAAAATAATGAATAGATAAAAATTAGAAAGAAAAAAGAACAGCAAAGCTCCCAGGGATCCCACTGATGCGGCTACGAGTTATGGTGAAGTTATTCCCAGGTGTTGAAGTACAGCCTGGCTAAGAGGCGTAGAGGTATTCAGCACCAGGTATCGAGGGGGCAGGAAGAGAAGGAAGGTATAGAGAGATGATAAAGTGAGTAATGAAGAAAGGGAAAATGAGGGAAAAGAAAAAACAAATTAAAAAAAAAAAGAACAAGACCCCTCCCCCCCAAAAAAAAAAAAAAAACCTTGAAAAAAGAAATGCCATCAGGGATCCCTCTGCACGTCTGCACAATCTGAGGGGGTAGATCCCAAGCCGCACAGCACTGCCTGGCTAGAACAGGCTCCCAACTTGAGAAAAGAAAAAACAAACAAACAAACAATTATATACAAAGAAGCAAACAAAAAAAGCCTCTGGATTGCACCAGTGTGGCAGCAGGGACCAGGAAGCAGTTCCACACTCGAATGGAGCTTCGCAGCCCCTCAGGAAAAAGAAAAGATAGTGCACGAAGCCAGATATTTGAGCAAAAGGAGGGGGAGGTGGTGACAGGTAAGGAAGAAATCAAAAGAAGGGAAAAAAAGCAACACCAGCAGCCAATAAATGGCACTTAGGGAGTCTGCCAGTTCAGGCGGGTGGAATCCAAGCAGCTGGTGCTTCCTGGCCAAGAGACTGTGGCCGCAGAAAGCAAAGGAGGCCAAGTGGGGGTGAAACAGGGTGGGGGGTGGGAAAGCATACATCGCTGTTTACTGGTTCTTCTGGCTCCTGCTGGAAGCTCCATGAAGCTGCTTTCTCATCCCCTGGTCTCTGATAGGAGTCCAAGATAGTGAATCCATGCTGCATTAGCTGATAGGGGACCTCTCCATGTATGTCTACTCACTCTCAGTTCTCTGTCAGTTTCTTATTCCATTTGCTGATTGGCTGGGTTCTTATTCTCTTCATTGGATGTTTAGGATTTCAGGATTGCTGTTTTCTCTGTTTGGCTTAGTTTTTCAGATCTTTGCTGAAGAGGGATGGCGTGGTGCTTCTGTCTAGATCGCCATGTTGCTGGAAGTCTATTGGCTAGAATTTTGTTGAGGATTTTTGCGTCGACGTTCATGAAGGATATTGGTCTGTAATTTTCTTTTCTTTTTTTTTTTTTTGGTGATGTCTTTACCTGTTTTTGGTATCAGGACTATGCTGGCTTCAGAGAATGAGTTTGGGAGTATTCCATCCTTTTCTATGTTCTGAAATACCTTCTGTAGTAGAGGTGTTAACTTTTTTCTGAAAGTTTAGTAAAATTCTCCAGTGAAGCCACGTGGACAAGGGCTTTTTTTTGTTGTTGTTGTTGAGAGTCTTTTAATTACCTTTTTAATCTTTTCTTTGTTGTGGGTTTATTTAGTTGTCCTACCTCTGTCTGTGTTAGTCTACGCAGGTAGTGAGTTTCTAGAAATTTGTCCATTTCCTCTAGGTTTTCAAATTTGTTAGAGGACAATCTTTCATAGTATTCTGTTATGATTCTTTTCATTTCAGTTGGGTCTGTTGTGATACAACTTATCTCATTTTTTATATGGATTATCTGCTTCCTCTCCTGTTTTTCTTCTGTGAATTTGGACAATGGTTTATCAATTTTGTTAATCTTTTCAGAGAACCAGATTTTGGTCATTTTAACTCTTTCAACTATTTTTTCTTTTATGTGTTTCATTTAATTCTTCTCTAATTCTGATTATTTGCTTTCTTCTGGCACCTGAGGGCTTCTTTTGCTGCTCTCTTTCTACTTGTTCCAGATGTAGGGTTAAAGGTTTGATTACGGCCCTTTCTTCTATTTGGATGTGTGCATTTATTGCTATAAACTGACCTCTGAGCACTGCTTTTACTGTGTCCCAAAGGTTTTGTTAGGATGTGTTTTCATTCTCATTTCATTCTATGAATTTCTTTATTCCATCCTTAATTCCTCCTATAACCCAGTAGTTTTTGAGCAAGGCGTTGTTCAGTTTCCATGTGTTTGATTTTTTTCCTTGCTTTTTCTGTTGTTGATTTCTACTTTTATGGTTTTATGGTCAGAAAATGTGCTTTGTGCTATTTGAATTCTTTGGATTTTGTTAAGGCTTGCCTTAAGGCCTAATATGTGCTCTATTCTGGAGAATGTTCCATGTTTGTTGGAAAAGAAAGTATAATTGGCTGCTGTTGTGTGGAGTGTTCTGTATATGTCTATGAGATCAAGTTGGTTGACTGTATCATTTAGCTCTTCCATGTCTTTGTTGAGCTTCTTTCTGTCTGTTGTTTCCTTCACTGAAAGTGGTCTGTTGAAGTTTCCTACTACTATTATGGAGCTGTCTATATCTTTTTTCAGTGCTGTTAGAGTTTGTATTTTGGAGCCCTGTAGTTGGGTACGTAAATATTTATTATAGTTATGTCCCTTGGTGTATTGACGTATTGACCTTTCAATCATTATATAGTGTCCTTCCTTACACTTTGTGGTGGATTTTCCTTTAAAGTCTATTTTGTCAGAGATAAATATTGCCACCTCTGCTCTTTTCTGAGTGCTGTTTGCTTGATATATTTTTTCCATCTTTTGTTTTAGTTTGTTTATGTCTTTAAGTCTAATTTGTGCTTCTTGTAGGCAGCATATAGACAGATCGTGATTTTTTATCCAATCTACCACTCTCTGTCTCTTTATTGGTGCATTTAGTGCATTTACATTCAGCGTAATTATTGATAGGGATGAGTTTAGTGCTGTCATTTTGATGTCTTTTTTTGTGTGTTGTTCACAGTTTCTTTGTTCCACTTAATTTTCTGTGCTGAATTTTTTTTCTGTATGTTTTCTTTTTATCTTTTTCATTGTTATTGATTTTGTGTTTGCCGAGTCTTTATATTTTTCCAGTTTTTTTATTTTGACTTGTAGTATTGTTAGTTTCCTTTTTTTACCCCTATTTTTCTAAGTTTACTCCAGTTTTTTTCTTTATATCGCCTTGCCTTCCTCTCCATGTGAAAAATCTATGTCTACATTTTTTAAGTCCCTCTTTTTTGTTTTAATGTTGTCATCTTTTACATATTGACATCTGTTTCCCTATTTTCTGTGTTTTAGCTTTGATTTACTTTCGTGACTTTCCTATCTTTGTTGATATCTGGTTGCTCTGTCCTGTGTTCAAGTCTTCGGTTGTTATCTGATGTTTCTGATTTTGTAACCAGAGGACCCCCTTTAGTATTTCTTGTAATTTTGGTTTGGTTTTGGCAAATTCCTTAAACTTCTCTTTATCTGGAAATGGCCTAATTTTGTCATTATATTTGAAAGACAGTTCTGCTGGATATATAATTCTTGGCTGGCAGTTTTTGTTTTTTTTTTCCTTAAAGGGTTTCTATATGTCATCCCATTACCTTCTTGCCTGCATGGTTTCTGCTGAGTAGTCTGAGCTTATTCTTATTGACTCTCCTTTGTAGATGACTTTTTGTTTATCCCTAGCCGTTCTTGAAATTCTCTCTTTATCTTTGGTTTTGGAAAGTTTGATTATCATATGTCTTGGTAACTTTCTTTTGAGATCTACGTTATTGTGGGGTTGAATGAGCATCCTGGATAGGTATCTTGTCATTTTTTCACGATATCAGGGAAGATTTCCACCAACAAATCATCAACAATTCTCTCAGTATTTTCTGTTATCACCCTCTGTTCTGGTAGTCCAATCACTTGTAGATTATTCCTCTTGAAAGAGTCCTACATAATTCTTGGGGTTTCTTCATTTTTTTAAATCCTGTTATCTGATTTTCCCTCAAATAAGTTGGTGTCAAGTGCTTTATCTTCATTCTCACTAATTCTGACTTCCATTGCCTCAATTCTGCTCCTATGACTTTCTATTGAGTTGTCTAATTCTGACATTTTATTGTTAATCTTCTGGATTTCTGATTGTTGTCTCTCTATGGAGTCCTGCAGCCTGTTAAATTTTCATTATGCTCTTCTATAATCTTTTTAATTTCCTCTATTGCATGTTCAGTGTTTTGGTTAATTTCCTTCCTAATTTCTTGAAGAGTTCTAAATATTAATCTTTTATATTTTGCCTCCAGAAATTCTGAGAAATTTTCCTCCTCTGTAAGATTTCTAGATTCTTTATTTTGGGAGTTTGCTGAACCCATCATGGATTGCCTCTTTATGTGATTTGATATTGACTGTTGTCTCCGAGCCATCAATAAGTTATTAAGTTATTTTATGTTTGCTTACTGTGTCCTAGCTTCTTGTTTTGTTTTGATATACCCTAATAGGCTGCTCTTATGATCTAGTTTGATTATTATCAATTTGAAACTCTAATGTCCTGTCACCATTTGGTTAGATCTGTTATTAGGTATGTGAGCTCAGGCGTTGGCCAACTCCTCCTGTACGAATTCAGCTCAGGTGCCCAGGTAGATACCCACCAAGTGTGTGGTGTAGGCTCTCACTTACAGTCCTAGACAGGTATGGGTGATTGGTGTAGGCAAAGGCATCTGGCTGCAGCATGGGGACACACTCTGAGAAAGTCAAGGGGCTTACGGCCACACCCGAGTGTCTGAGAGGAAGGCGTGTCCCTGTTCCCTACAGTGCATATGTGGGTGGGTTTTGCAGCTGGACTATGGACTCTGAGCACCTAATGTTGTTGGCTGTAAGGACTTGGGGACACCTTTTATTCTTGGGCCCCTATTTCAGGGGGCTAGGTGGTGTGGGTGGAGTCACCAGTCCTCTGGCCCCTGATGTGGGTAGGTGAAGACCCTGCTTAATGGGCAGAGCAGCGTCAAATGTTGAGAACCTGTCACTTCACAGCGGAAACAGTTGAAGTTAGAGTTCTCGTATATACCCTTTTGTACTGCTGTAATGATGGCCTATGCTGTTGAGATGAGCCCACACAAGTCTATGCAGGGGGAAAAGCACTCAGTGTCTGTGGATCCCTTATGCCTGTGCCTAGGCATAGGAGCTGTGCCTACCCTGGGTTTTTGGCTTAGGGGAGCTGGCAGTTTATTTTTTACCCATTTGTTAATTTGCTCACTCTCCAAAGCAGGGCGAATGGCTCTGAGTTTGTGGCGGATCCTGCTTCTGGACCAGGGGGCTTGGCAATGGCTGAAGCAGGTCCAGTACCCAGTGCAGAGCAGGGAGTGGGGAGGTAAATGGAAGAGAGGTTTTCCCTAAGAGGGGTGTTTTTGATCTGTGCAGTAGGCTGTATGCAAGTACTTAATCTTTCATCAAGGGCTGCTTCTCACTGGTTCTGGGTGGCTGAGTAGACTCCCTGGTGCTAGGTCTTTCATGGTGCAAAAAACATGCCTCCCAAGCGCCGTCACTTGCCTGCCTTACCACTTACCCAGGAGCTGCTCATGCCTGAAGGGCTCAGGCTCTCACTGGGTCAGGTCTGGCAACTCCTTCCTGCTTCCAAACAATCTGTCCCTCCCCCTGCCACTCAGTCCAGTTCCTCAACTCTGCCTTTGATGTTCAGGGCTCCCAGATTGCCATATATAATTGATTCACTTGTTTTTTCGGGTCTTTGTTGTAAGATGGTCCACCAGAAGCGTCTGACTACTCCACCATCTTGGCCCTGCCTCTGAATTTATGACATTTCTAAGTGAAATGGATTGGAAATAAAAGCTATTTTGGTGATCAACACAAGCAACATTTTTTAATTCAGGTCAAAATTAAAGAGATAAAACTAGAAGGGATCATGAACATCTTCACTTTTATTTCTTGAATGTGCTGGTGTGGAACACCTGCCCTATGCAGCAACTGTCTAATTAAGTTACAGTTTTCAAGTAAGGCAATAAAATAGTGATACTGCTGTCACAAACTCTAATGCAAGCCTAACATGACAGAACATGCCCAATCACAGGGAATGAAGTCTCTTTGTTGCTGCCATGAGCAGACTACATGTGATGAAGTGAGTTTAAATCTTGTGGTCCACATTAATAGAGACATTGAAAAACAAAAGAGTAATCATAGATAAGGTACAAAGAGGAATATCTGTAGTTTTTCTCAGCTATGGAAGCCACACACCATATTTAAGGAATTATTTCAGCTGGTTATTTAGTCTAAAAAGTGCAAGTCTGAGAGAACATATTATAGTCTTTAAACATTTGAAGAAATGTCATGTGAATTAGGAGTAGAAAATTTTTGTGCTGTTCCTTTTCTCCACATGAATACAGTGCCATGTCAAAGAGCAAGTCTTCTGTGAAACTCTGTTAAACTATCTTAGTTTTATGGTGTTGCTGTAATGGAAAGACCAAAACTGCGTGGCTTTAAACAATAAAAATTTATTTTCTCACAGCCCTGGGGGCTGAAAGTCCAAATCAGAGTGTTGGCTGCATTGATTCTTTCCCTGGGACTCTCTCCTAGTTTCTGATGTCTAATGGTAATGCTTGGCATTCTTTTTCTTATAGACAGTTCCTCATATGGCATCTGTCTCACCCTGCCATCCAGTTTTTTTTTTTTTTTTTTTAAATAGGACTTCACTTAGAAGTTTTTAGATTTACGACCTACCTTATGTTGGTATGGCCTCATTAAAATATTAAAAGAAAACCTTTATTTTCAGTCAGGGTCATATTTACAGGTACAGGGGTTAGGACAATAACATATCATTTGGGGGAACATCATTCAATCCATAGCACCAACAATCCCGGCAACGTGTTGTTCTATCAACTGCTTTTATTTATTTACTTATTTTTCCTAAGCTGTTTTTCTGGACTTCTCTACTATAACTTTCATAGCATGTGCATTGCCATTACCTGTTTATGGTTGTATTCCTCTCTAGAGTTGAGAGCAGAGATAATATTTTATTCAAATTAACAGGGAATCGATTTTTGGTTTAATTTAAGCAACAATTTTCAAGCAATGACAGCTGTTCAACAATAGAATGGAATGTGGTATTTTGAGATAAAATACTCATTTGCAAACATTATCAACTGAAAATTCTCCCATTTGCCATGTAGAGGACTTTTCCATCAAATTGGATTGAGGGAGAGGTGGAGATTAATAAAATGACCATAAAATTTTCTTCCAACATCAGTATTCATTGGTTTCCTTTTCATGTCTCTCCTTTCTGCCCTTCTTGTTCTGTAGGATATTTTGCAATCTGTTTCCTTTATAACAACTATGCAGTTGTCCTGCCTAGGATTCTTTAGCAATGAGACTTCTCTAGTAATCAAAACATTATTTCATCTAACTCCATTCAAACCCTTATTGTGTGGACAAGAAGCACTCTGACAAGACCTTGTGATTGGAGGACCCAATATTTATAACGAGTAAGGCAGACAAGTGAAAAGGGCACTGCATATTAATGTAGAATACCCCTGTTTGAAATTAACCTCATCTTGCTCATTGTATGACCTTTGGTAATTTGTTCAGCTTCTCTGCATATCAGCATCCTCTCAAAGAGGATAATGCATGTGAAAGAATCTATAAGATGCTTTACAAATGTTAAGTAGTATTGTTATTATTTTAAGGGTCTTTCTTCCCGCATTTTCTTCGGTGTATATGGACTGGAGGTCTTTCTGTGTGGACAAGAATGTGTTTAGGATATAGTGGATACATTTAATACCTGGCTTCTCTTCCTTCATCCACCTGTAAAGTCATTTTCCTCCGGCAACCAACCAGAGACAGAATTTTAGTATCATTTAGTGCACAGACTCTAAAGGTCCTTGGTCCTGATGTCAAAGAAAATTTTACATTCATATTAAAGTTTACTCTGACCACTCTGCTTTGTGTTCAGTGAGGAGAACTGGCAGTACATCATCCTGAAGAATCCCGGTTCTATATTTTATCCTTATCCCCCTTGTCTAAATGGGCACGTAAGCCCAAGTACCAGAGACTTTGCACTGGCATTTGGCTCATCTAGACCTTTGAAGTTTTACTGTACTTTTTAACCAAGTGCCAGGACTTGCTGCATAATTTGCAAGGCCCAGTGCTAAATGAAAATACAGAGCCTTTTATTCAAAACTTATTAAGAATTTTAAGATGGTGACAGCAGACCAGTAAAGCAAGCATGGAGCCCTTCTGAGTGTGGGGCTCTGTGTGACTGCACAGGTTACACTCCCATGAGATCAGTTCTGTCAAGTACCAATGCAATAATGAAGGGGAAATAGTTGTAAGCCATTATAGGAAGTTTAATAGGTATCATTACCAACTATGCAAACATTTGAATTAACGCTTAGAGGAATTTCTGAATAGACTCAAGCCTTTAAAGAGCTTTGGACACAATTCAAATTGCACTTACAGCTAAGAGAAAGTTTGCCTCAACTATCTCTCAGGGCAAAATCGAGCAGTTGCAGTTCTCCCTTTTGGTTAGAAACCTAAACACCAGTCAGGGCTGAGTTGCTATTAAATTGCCCTTGTGTTTCACCAGAGGTGGTTCCATCTCCGTGGAGAAGGTGATCTTGCAACAATGTGTCAATAAACATTTGTCAATGAGTTTGTGGTAAAAATATCCTTCTGAAAATACAAGTTATTATTTTTGTAAAATAGACTTTGCTAGAGACTCTGTTAGTCATTTCTTATATTGATGGCTATATATATATATTATATATATATAAGAGAAGAAGAGGAAGAAGAAAAAATATCTGTTGGAGGAGACTTGTGTTCTTGGGCTACATTCATCAGATGCTAAATGCTAGAATCTGTGAAACCATTTTTGACTATGTCATGGCTGACTCCATCTCAGCTACAAGCTTGGAATTTTCAAGGAGAGTTTTACACCATAGTAATTTCATTTTGATTAATAGGACTGACTTCAGTGTTTTATAAACTTCTCAAAAGGCAGGGATTCTCAAACAAGGCCTTGATTTTTTCATATTTTATGATAACAGTGTTCACTGATCTAATCTTTCCTGTGTTACCTTCTTCAACAATAATAAAGATTCAGAGTTTAATCCAAATGCAATCTTAGGGAAGATAGGAAAAAAGCCTGCTCCCAGTGAAATGCAGGTTTTTAGGCCATCTTCAAACCATTTATGTGAAGTGGCATTCAGATTTTATTTGGTGGTGAGGGAAATCGTTCAATTTTTTTTTCAAATGTTATCTATATTATGATTATTATTCTACATTTTATATTAGAAATTATATATATAGTATTATATAATATATATAATATATACGTGTGTGTATATATAATTCCCCTCTAATGATGGGCTTAGCCATAACTCTCTTATTATTAATAGACAGTATAGTGTACACACACACACACACACACACACACACACACACCATTTAAAGAGAAACTCCTTTAACACAGACTGAAGTATTATAATATCGTTACTTTCTGAAAGAGATACGTTTTGGTGGCATTACCTCTGTCATTGGTTCATTTTGAATATGATTTCAAATAACTTTTATTCTGTGAGCTTTGAAATGACACAATTTTCAAAAACAAGTCCTGCATCTTATTTAATAGCCACGAAAACTAAAACTTTAATCCATGGTGCCACTAGCCTCAAAAAGATATTTTATGTGACATGTGACCTAACCTCTGATTTATTCAACCAACATTTATTGAGAAAATGCCATGTGCTGATGCCACAGCCTGGGGCATCAGGATAGGACCAATTTGCTAAGAAGTTTGGCATATGAATATAAATAGTAACTGGAATACTTTTAAGTAAAAAATAAGCGTCTTTTCCTCCCTTGAAACCAAACAAAGTTTGCTGCATCTTAATATCGTTGTTTCTATCACATTCAAACAGGCTGAAAGTCTAATGGAAACATTTTGAAAGCTGTCAAAATTAATCGATGCCTATCAAAATATTAATGTGGATAAGAAATATATAAATTTTAACAAAATAAACAGAGCTTAGTAGTAACCATTCTTTAAGTTTTCAGAAATGTGATTATTTTCCTCTAGTCATAATGCAGATTTGTGTGTGTTTGTTTGTTTACAGATAAATTGTTGTAGTTTTTTAATCCTAAAATTCAGCCAAGTAGTAGGTAGTAGCATCTATTCAAACATTAGAAAGGATTAGTGCCATCTATTGTAGAAGACAGGAGAAATCTGTGAACTTCAGGTAAATCTCTACTTCCCTTTTAACACTTTATGTTCAGAATTGACAGCTGTTCTCTCAGAAGCTTCTGACTTTCATTTCTGAAGTGAAACATGAGACTTTTGAAGCTAAAATAATTCCTGCCAACTAATTTCAAACTGTCTTTCCAGACTGTGTTCCAAAACATTTTGGCAATTGTATTTATTGTTTGTATGTTCAAAAAATAATTTATTCACACTCGCACTCATTTATTCATTCTGGGCTTTGTTACTATACAGCCCTTTAGACATTTGAAAATTCAGGATACAAGTTCACACAAGAGACAAGCCTAGCTTCATTAACTAGAGCCAGAACTGACAGTGTCTGTGTATCCTCAATGACTGAGACCAACATCTAGATTCTAAATACTACTTCAGGTATCCCTGTTTCAGAGAAAGAAATAGCTTTTGAAAAATTTAAAATCTGTCTTGTGATGGGACACTTCCCTAAGCAAAGCTGGTAAGTAAATAAAATGTTTTCATTACCCATCTCCCCATTCCCTTTCCCATTAAATGTCCCCTTTATGTTTCAGCAGATTCTCAGGCACTTAATTTTCCTAGTGCCTCTCCATCCCTGTGTGGTCCCCTAATATATTCGCCTGTTTTCCACATATGCTCTCCCCTTCCTGGCCCCTACACACCAGACACGGTCTGGCTGTCTCCCTCAGAGTCTAGTTGTTTACCTATAAAAATAACCAGATGATTATTTTAAGCTTAGACCCTAACCCTTCTGTCTGACATTTTCATTGTAATTGAAGCTTCTAAAACATGAGAGGGTGTGGGGCATCAGAATAGGACCAACAACTCCATTTAAGAGGGGCTTTGAAAATTAGGTCAGTTAAAGGACACATGGAGTCGCCATGAGTTAGAACCAACTTGAAGGCAACTAACAACAGCAAGGACTGAGGGTGGTAAAAACCTATTGTTTTATTGTCTCATATAATTTTTTTTTACAACTCTCTCTCCTTCCCTTCCTCTCTCCCTTCCTCCCTCCCGTCTCTCTTTTTTTCTTCCTTCCCTCCCTCCCTTCCACCTTTCTTTTTTTCCTTCCTTCCTTCCTACCTTCCTGCTTTCATCTAACTCTAAAAAAACTCCTGTTGCCATTGAGTCAATTCCAAGTCACAGCGACCCATGTGTTACAGAGTAGAAGTGCTCCAATTAAGCTTACTTGGCTGTAATTATTACAGAAGCAGATTGCCAGAGCTACTTTCATGGTGCTGTGTGGGTTTCAACTGCTAACCTTTTGGTTAGTAGAGGAGCGCAAACCTTTTGCGCCACCCAGGAATCTCTCGCACTACGGAAAAGATGTCCTCAAATATACTGAAAATTACTTCTATATAATAGATATCCTGGCTTCCTCATACCATCTCTCCAATGTTTTTTATTCAGTGTTTTAGACTACCTAGAATAGATTTTGCTAGAAACTATTTCTTCTCTTGGACTTTCCTTTTCCCTTGAATTTTTTTTTTTTTTTTTTAGATACTGAGGTATTTTGTTTGGATATTTTTCCCATATTTCTGTCTCATGGGCAAAAATAAAGTTTGATTCCTCAGTTTCTTAATAAGAATTCATCTGGTTGAATTTTTCCTTATTCTTGTTAAAAATGATTCATGAATTTTGGTGTCATCCTTGCATGGGGCCATGCTAATCTTCTCTCTATTGTCCCAGTTTTAGTATATGTGCTACTGAAGCGAACACAAGGCTAAATCTTGTGTTTTTCGAAGTGGCAGACCAAACCAACTGTGGCTGCCAAGGTGGGTTGTGTGCCAGCAGCACCCCTGCAGCAGAAGAAACTAAAAAGAGCATTTATCTTGGCCTGTCCTTATCAGCAGATGTCATGAAATGCTGAAGTGTGATTCTTCTCATTTAATGTTTCATTTTACTAATGATATTTTCTTATCTGCAGTGAATCTTGCTGCCAGTATTTTAGACAAATATCCCTTATTTCCGGCAACACAAAGAAGACAAATCACATTATGCTGAGGCCACTGTTGCTGTGCTTCCCTCTGGCCCTTTCTCAGTGAGTGGAAATCCCCACCCAGGGAGGAAAGCTGTTGCTGCTCTTTCCAGGGCCATGGAGGGACCCACCTGCCCATGACCCATTAGGGAAGAGCCCTGGTTGCACAGTCGTTAAGCACTCGACTACCAACCTAAAGGTCAGCCGTTCTAACCCACCAGTGGCTCCATGGGAGAAAGATGTGGCAGTCTGCTTCCATTAAAAAAAAAAAAAAAAACTACCCTATGGGACAGTTCTACTCTGTCCTTTAGGTTCATTATAGGGCCGCTATGAGTCAGACTCAACTTGACAGCAACCGGTTTGGTTTAGTTTGGTTTGGTTTTCCTCATCTCAGCACAGAATGAGTTACAAATACTTGCTATGAAATAGCATATTCCTGTTTTTTAACTTAAGTATTTGTTGAACACCCTTTACATACAAATCATGGATACAGAGATTCATATGATATATTGTCTCTGGTATATCATCTCTGCTTTAAAAAGCTCACCATCTCGTTTTCTTTTTCACAGAACACTCCATCCCCTCAGTTACAATGAGAGGATTTATTACCTTCTTTACTTCAGGCACTCTCAAATTTCTGTTCCATTGTACATTGCAACGACAACTGATATTTACTGTAGATTCTGCCAAAATGCACCTGTGTTTTCTCCAACAAAATCTACTAGAAATATTTCAGAGCGACTGATCTGAGTTTTTAACATTGCATGATGACTTTTCAAAGGAGTATCTAGATAACTGATAAGCTATTGGTAGCTGAGAAGAACATAATAGAAAAAAAAAAATCCTGGATGACTGAAAAATGATTGTGAGCCTTTTTATTATGTTTATATGGCATGATTAACAAAAGTGTGATTAACCTGCAGCATCCCTTAACAACTTGCTGCAGAAGAAAAATACGCAGAACAACCTTTTACAACTGTTAATTTACAAGAGATAATTATAAGGACTAAGTATATTTTAACGCAATGCTTGGTTTCTGAAAAACACTGCATAGGAAAGTAATTAAAGCAAATCAAATTCTCCTAGTTTCTTCCTAAATATCCTTGGTAGGATAAATGAGATGCTAAACATATCTTTTATCTATTCCAAACACTTCCACTTTGGCTGTTATGCAGTAAAGGATTAATCTTGCCCAAAGAGAGGTATGACCTTTGCCCTCAGTCCCTGGGAGGTAATTTCCAAGTCTTTAGAATGTTCTGCCTGGTAAGAGTGACTTTAGGGTACAGTGGATAATCTATGCTAAAAGTGCACCTTATGTATGGTGGGGACTTTTTGTCACATGGTATCAGCTCAACCTCTGGAGGGTCTAGAGACTAAGGTCAGTTATATAAGTTAACCATATCTACATGAGTGAGCCCCAATAAAAATTCTGAAAACCAAGGCTAGAGTGAATATCACTGATAGCAACATCTAATGCATATTGTCACACATGGTTACTAGGAGAAGTTAGCATTGTTCATGATCCACTGGGTGGCATAAATGATTTGGGCTCGACTACTAACCTAAATATTTGGCAGTTGGAACCCACCCAGCAGCGTCACAAAGAAAGTCCTGGGGATCTGCTTCTGTGGATTACAGCCAAGAAAACCCAATGGGGCTCAGTTCTACTTTGTAACACATGGGACAGCCATGAGTCGGAATTGACTCGATAGCGATTGGTTTGGTTTTTGGTTTTAGTGAGTTTTGTGAGTCCTTGTAGCAAATTCTCAAAACTGAGGGCAGTTTTGGAAGCCCCCAAACTTGAAATTGGTGCCAGAAGTGAGAGTAGACTGGTAGACTTCTGAACTCTATAGATATGCATCTAATGGAGTGGGTCTTTTTATTTTTAAATCAATATTCTATTGAACTAATGTTCGATTTACTAGATATTCTGAAAACAGAATTGTCCTAGCACATAGGCCTACCTGATATGGTTTATAAGGCACCAAGAAAGTTTCAGCCTAAAAATACTTCCCTTGTTATTGCCTGAAATTGCTCAATTAGTAATTTTTTTTTTTTTTTTTTTTTACTTAGGTTTACTTCATTGCCCTTTCTGGACTCATTTGTATTAAAAATCGATAGTGTTTTCAGGTATGAGCCGGTTAAATGCGTCTGAATTCAATCCATGGGGCTTCCTAAGGAACAACATTTTAAATGTCTGTCCCATTCTTCTTTTGACCCCAGAGTAATAGACCTGGGGAAACAAGATCCCATGAGCCAGATCTAACATTTCCTTGATTTTACCCAACTGCATTTATTGACTCTTCAGTGAAGAAGGGCCTTGTACATCTTTTAAGAAAAATTTCCTGAAAGTTTTAATATGAGAATAAGGTATGAAATTCTTTATTATTATTATTTTATTGTGCTTTAGGTGAAAATTTATAGCTAAAGTTAATTTCTCATTCAAAAATGTATGCACATATGGTTTTGTGATATTGGTTGCAATCCTCACGATGTGACAGCATGCTCGCCCTTTCCCCCTGGGGTTCCCTGTGTCCATTTGTCCAGTTCCTGTCCCTTCCTGCCTCCTCATCTTGTATTTGGACAGGAGTTGCCCATTGGTCTTGTATATTTGATTGAACTAAGAAGCACATTCCTCATGTGTGTTATTTTTGTTTTATAGGGCTGTCTAATCTTTGTCTGCAAATTTGGTTTTGGGAATGGTTTCAGTTCTGAGTTAGCAGAGTGTCTGGGGGTCATAGACTCGGGGTTCCTCTAGTCCCTCTCAGACCAGTAAGTCTGGTCTTATTTCATGAATTTGAAATCTGTTCTACATTTTTCTTCCACTCTGTGTGGGGACTTTTTGTTGTGATCCCTGTCAGAGCAGTTGGTGGTGGTAGCCAGGCACCATCTACTTCTGGACTCAGGCTAGTGGAGTCTCTGGTTCATGTAGTCCTTTAGTCCTTTGGACTAATATTTTCCTTGTGTCTTGGGTTTTTTTCATTCTCCTTTGCTTCGGACAGGATGAGGTCAGTAGTTGTATCTTACATGGCTGCTTGCAAGCTTTTAAGATTCCGGGTGCTACTCACCAAAGTGGGGTGCAGAACATTTTCTTTATGAACCATGTTATGTCAACTGACCAAGATGTCCCCCAAGACTATGGTCCCCAGCCCCAGATAGTCTGTCCCTCAAAGTGTTTGGATATGCCTAGGAAACTTCTATGCTTTTGCTTTGGTCCAGTTGTGCTGACTTCCTCTGTATTGTGTGTGGTCTTCCCTTCACCAAAGGTGAAACTTGGCTACTATCTAGTTAGTGAAGTTAGTGATTTCCCCTAACCCTCCTTCCCCACCCTCATAACCATCTAAGATTTTTTTTTTTTCCTGTGTGTAAACCTTTTCTGGAGTTCTTATGATAGTGGTCTTATACAATATTTGTCTTTTTGTGACTGACTTGTTTTACTTAGCATGATGTCCTTTAGATTCATCCATGTTGTGAGATGTTTTGCAGATTCTTAATTGTTCTTTATAGTTTTGTAGTATTCCATTGTGTGTATATACCATAATTTGTTTATCCATTCATCTTTTGATGGGCATCTAGGTTGTTTCCATCTTTTTGCTATTGTGAATACTGCTATGATGGACATGGGTGTGCATATGTCCACTCGTGTGATGGATCTTATTTCTCTAGGATATATTCCTAGGAGTGGGATTGCTGCTTCTTACGGTATTTCTATTTCTAGCATTTTACATTCCCACCAAAAGTGCATAAAAGTTCAAATCTCCCTGCAACCTCTACAACATTTGTTGTTTTCTGTTTTTTTGGATTAGTGCCAGTATTGTTGGGGTGAGATTTTATCTCATTGTAGTTTTGATTTGCATTTCTCTAATGGCTAGTGATGGTGAGCAATTCCTCATTTGTCTGTTGGCCGCCTGAATGTCTTCTTTAGTGAAGTGTCTATTCATACTCTTTGTCCATTTTTTAATTGTATTATTTATTTTTTTGTTGTTGAGGTGTTGAAGTATTCTAAAGAGTTTAGAGATTAGACCCCTGTCAGATATGTTGTAGCCAAAAAATTTTTTCCCAGCTTGCAGATTCTCTTTTTACTCTTCTGGTGAGGTCTTTTGATGAGCATAAGTGTTTAATTTTTAGGAGCTCACATTTATCTAGTTTCTCTTCTGGTGTTTGTGCATTGTTAGTTATGATTTGTGTACTATTTATGCCATGTATTAGGACCCTAGTGTTTTCCCTATTTTTTCTTCTATTATCTTTATAGTTTTAGATTTTATATTTAGGACTTTGATCCATTTTGAATTAGTTTTTGTGTATGGTGTGAGGTATGGATCTTGTTTCATTTTTTTACAGATGGATATCTAGTTATGCCAGCACCAATTGTTAAAGAGACTGTCATTTCCACATTTAATGGACTTTGGCACTTTGTCAAATATCAACTGCTCATAGATGGATGAACTTACGTCTGGGTTCTCAATTCTGTTCTATTGATCTATATGTTTGTTGTTGTACCAGTACCAGGCTGTTTTGACTACCATGGAGGTATAATAGTTTCTAAAATCAGGTAGAATGAGGCTTCCCACTTTGTTCTTCTTCACTAACACTTTACTTATCCGGGTCCTCTTTCCTTTCCATATAAAGTTGGTGATTTGTTTCTCCATCTTGTTAAAGAATGCCATTGAAATTTGAATCAGGATTGTATTGTATCTGTAGATCACTTTGGGTAGTACTGACATTTTCACAATGTTGATCTACCTATCCATGAGCCTAGTATGTCTCTTTTGGTTTCTTGTAGTTTTCTTTGTATAGGCATTTTATGTCCCTGGTTAGTTTTATTCCTAAGTACTTTATCTTCTGTGGGGCTATTGTAAGTGGTATTGATTTGATTTACTTTCCAAAGTTCTTTTCCATGGTCTAGAGGAATACAACTGATTTTTGTATGTTAAGCTTATATCCTGCTATTTTGCCTAAATCTTCTATTAGTTCCAATAGCTTTCTTGCGGATTCTTTGGGTTTTTCTGCATATAAGATCATACCGTCTGCAAATAGGGATAGTCTTACCTCTTTCTTACAAATTTGGATACTCTTTATTTCTTTTTATTGCCTTATTGCTCTAGCTAGGACTTCTATCATGATGTTGAATAAGAGTAGTGACAAAGGGTATTCTTGTCTGGTTTCCATTTTCAGAGGGAATGCTTTCAGTCTCTGTCTGTTTAGAATGATGTTGGCTGTTGGTTTTGTATAAATGCCCTTTATTATATGGAGGAATTTCCCTTCTCTTCCTATTTTTATGAGAATTTTGATTAGGATTAGGTGTTGGTATTGTCAAATGCCTTTTATGCATCAATTGATACCATCATATTGTTCTTTTCTTTTGTTTTACTTATGTGGTGGATTACGTTGATTGATTTTCTAATGTTGAACCATCCCTGCATACCTGGTAGGAATCCTACTTGGTCGTGATTTTTTTTTTTTTTTTGATATGTTGTTGATTTCTATTGGCTAGAATTTTATTGAGAATTTTTGTGCCTATGTTTGTGATGGATATTGTTCTGTAGTGTTCTTTTTTTGCAGTGTCTTTGCCTGGCTTTGGTATCAAGGCTATGCTGGCTTCATAGAACTAATTCTGTAATATTCCTTCATTTTCTATGCTCTAAATAGTTTGAGTAATATAGGTATTATCTCTTCTCAGAAAGTTTGGTAAAATTCTCCAGTGAAACCATCTGATCCAGGACTTTTTTTTTGGGGGGGGGGGTGTTTATTACCTCTTCAATTTCTTCTTTTGTTATGGATTGCTTTAGTTTTTCTAAAGAAACACTTTAGAAAAATACTACTTAGTTTTCTTTGTTAGTTTAGGTAGGTAGTATGTTCCTAGAAATTTGTTCATTTCCTCTAGGTTCTCAAATTTGTTGGAGTACAATTTTTCATAGTATTGTTTTATGATAGTTTTTATTTCATTTGGGTCTGTTATGATATCGGCTGTCTCATTTCTTATTCGGGTTATTTACTTCTTCTTCCACTTTTATTTTGTCAGTTTTATCAGTGGTTTGTCGATTTTGTTGATCTTTTCAAAGAACTGACATTTGGTGTTGATTCTTTCAAGCATTTTTCTATTCTGTATTCCATTTATTTCTGCTCTAATCTTTGTTATGACTTTCTTCTGGTGCCTGAGGGCTTCTTTTGCTGCTCTCTATTTTTGTTTGACTTGTATGGTTAATGTTTTTATTTTGGCCCTTTCTTCTTTTTTGATGTGTACGTATTGCTGTAAATTGATCTCTAAGCACTGCTTTTGCTGTGTTCCGAAGGTTTGGTAAGGTGTATTTTCATTCTTATTTGATTCTATGATTTTTTTTTTATTCCATCCTGATTTCTTCTATAACCCGATAATTTTTAAGGAAGGTGTTGCTCAGTTTTCATGTATTGATTTTTTTCCTTGCTCTTTCTGTTATTGATTTCTACTTTTATGGCGTTGAAATCAGAGAAAATTCTTTGTATTATTTTGATGTTTTGGATTTTCTTAAGCTTGCTTTGTGACCTAAAATGTGGTCTATTCTGGAGAATGTTTCACATGCACTGGAAAAGAATGTATACTCTGATGCTGTTGGGTGAAGTGTTCTGTATATGGTTATGGTCAATTTGATTGATTGTGTCATTTAGATCTCCTGTATCTTTATTGAATCTCTATTGTTCTGTCCTTCACCAAAGTGGTGTGTTGAAGTCTCCTTCTATTACTGTGGAGCTGTCAATTTCTCTTTTCAACATTATTAGAGTTTGTTTTACGTATTTTGGAGCCCTGTCATTGGGTGTGTATATGTTTATTATGGTTATGTCCTCTCAGTATATTGACCTTTTAATCATTATATAGTGTCCTTCTTTGTCCTTTATGGTGAATTTCGCTTTAAAATCTATTTTATCGGAGATTAATATTGCCATGCCTACTTTTTTTGATTGTTGTTTGCTGGATGTATTTTTTTCCATCCTTTGAGTTTTAGTTTGTTTATGTCTTTGTGTCTAAGGTGTGTCTCCTGCAGACAGCATAAATGGATCTTTTTTTTTTTTTTTTTTTAACCCATTCTGACACTCTCTGTCTCTTTACTGGTGCATTTAGTCAATTTACATTCAGTGTAATTGTTGACAGATATGAGTTTACTGCTGTCATTCTTTTTTTGTGATGTTGACAGTGTCTTTGTTTTGCTTAATTTTCTGTGCTGTATTCTTTTTGTTTATGTATTTTCTTTTCATCTCTTTCATTATTGTTGGTTTTGTGTTTGCTGCATCTTTATGGTTTTCTTTTTTATTTTGATGGGTAGGTTTGTTAGCTTCCTTTGTGGTTGCCTTGAAATTTACCTTTTTTGTTTTTTTAAGTTTAAACCAGTCTTTTATTTCTTGATATCACCTTGACCTCCTCTCCATAGGGAAGTTCTATTTGTACACCATTATTCCCTCTTTTTTTTGTTTCGAGGTTGTCTTTGTTTACATATTGACATCTCTGGTTCCCTATTTTCAGTCATTTAGCTTTGTTTTGTTTTTGTGAATTCCCTATCTGGGTTGGTATCTGGTTGATCTGTCCTGTGACCTAGTCTTGGATAGTTGTCTGATGTTCTTGGTTCTCTAACTGGAGGACTCCCTTTAATATTTCTTGTAATCTTGGTCTGGGTTTTACATCTTCCTTTAATTTCTATTTATCTGGAAATGATCTAATTTTGCCCTCGTATTTGAGAGACAATTTTTCTGGATATAAAATTCTTGGCTGGCAATTTTTTTTTTCCCCCTTCAGGGCTTTATATATGCCATCCCTTTGCCTTCTTGCCTGCATGGTTTCTGCTGAGTAATCAGAGCTTAGACTTATGATTCTCCTCTGTAGGTGACTTTTTGTTTATCCCTAGCCGTGCTCAGGTTTCTTCTTTGGTTTTGATTGTGATATGTCTTGTTAACTTTCCTTTGGGGTCAGTCCTGTATGGGGTTCTTTGGGCTTCCTGGATAGATATCTTCTCATCTTTCATGATGTTAGGGAAGTTTTCTGCCAGCAAATCTTCGACAACTCTCTGTGTTCTCCATTATCCCCTCCTGTTCTGGTATTCCTATCACTTGTTTTTCCTCTTGATAGTATCTCACATAATTCTCAGACTTTCTTCATTCTTTTTTCTGATTTTTCCTCAAATTGGTGTCAAGGTATTTATCTTCAATCTCACTAATTCTGACTTCCATTGTCTCAATCCTGCTCCTATGATACTCTATTGAGTTGTATAATTCTGAAATTTTATTGTTAATCTTTTGGATTTCTAGTTGCTGTTTCTGTATGACTCCTAGCAGCTTGCTTATTCTGTCGTTTTGTTTTTGTATTGTTCTATATTCTTCTATTGCTTTGTCTGTATGTTCCTTGGTTTGTTCTATGTTTTAAATGATCTCCTTCTTGATCTCTTGGAGAGGTCTGTATATCAGTCTTTTGAATTCTTTATCAGTTAGTTCCATTGCCTTATATTCCTCCAGAAGGTTTTCTAGTTTTTTATTTTGGTCACTTGCTGAGCAATCTTGTCCTGCATCTTCATGTGATTTGATATCGACTGTTGTCACTGAGATTTCAATAAGTTATCGTATTTGTTTATTGTAGTTTTGTTACTTTGTCCTGAATTTTTGTTTTGTTTTGATATGTCCAAGTAGGGTGGATGTGTACTACTCTGGTTATTAACCTTGCCTTGTTGAAGCTCTCACCTCCTGTCTCCGGGTGATCAGAGCAGCTACTAGGTGTGTGAGCCTGGGAGTCTGTTCACTGTTCATGCGGGGGTGCTGATGACGTACCCATTACCCATTGCCATCAAGTCAATTCTGACTCATAGTGACCCTATAGGATGGAGTACAACTTCCTCATAGGGTTTCCAAGGAGTGCCTGCTGTATTTGAACTGCTGACCTTTTGGGTAGCAGCCATAGCTCTTAGAGACTATGCCACCAGGGTTTCTGCTGATGACGTAGGTGGTATTTTTTGGTAAGGCAGTGAATCTGTCCTGCTGGTCACTTGGCCATGGGTGCAGGGGATGTTCTCCTTGGTTGTTGGGTTGGGTTGTGTGTGTGTGCTCTCCTGCTTACTAGTTGGTTGGCAGCAGGTTCCCAGGTGGTCAGTCACCAAGTATGTGGTGTGGAGACTCTCACTTACAATCCTAGGCAGGTAGGCTGCCTGGGGATGTTTGGAGCAGGCACAGTTCTCTGGTTGCAGTGGTGGGTGATGTGGGAGACAAGGCAGGGGGCTGCCAGCTGCCCCTAGGTGCCCAGATAGAGGGTGTGCCCTGTCCACTAAAATGCGTAGCAGGGTGCATAGTGCAGCCAGTCTTTGGGTGCCCAGTGCCATTGGCTGGAAAGATTGGGAGGGACCACTAATTCTCAAGCCCCTGTTGTGGGCAGCTAGATGGAATGGGTGGTACTGCCAGCAAGCCTTCAGGCTTCCAGTGTGTGTGGGCGAGGTCCCATAGTAGGGGAAAGTGCAGTGTTGAATGCCACAAATCTGCAGCTCCAACTTAGTTGCTACAGGTGAAAATGAGCTTCAAGTGGATGTCCCACGCATTTTATCCTAATGAGGGCATGCCACATCAGACAGCCAGCAAGGCATTGGTTTGGGTAATCGATGTGGGTGAAAGGCACTGCAAATCCATGGACCTCCTATGCCAGAAGCTGAATGAAGGAGTGGGTGCCTCCAGACAGGGCTATGCGTTCCCTGCTTAGGGGGCGTGGCAATGTTGAATGCCACCAGGACTGATGTTGGAGTGAGGAGACAGATGGATGAGGAGAAGGGAGTGTTCCTAGGATGTGGAGCTCTGGTGGGGAGAAGCATTATGGTGTGTGTGCAGTGGTTTGGGAGCTTGTAATTTCACAGGTCTGGTGTCTCTTCTGTTTGGTTCTGGAGGTTTATGCAGATCACTGCTGATTGGCTGCACCAGATGGGGTGGGTTTTGGCTTGGGATGTTCCTGCTTGCCTCAACCTGTGTGCACTGGGTAGATTCAGCAACAGGACGCTGGTGATCCCATGATCCGTAATTTCCTATTTCTGCTGTTTTTGAATTGTCTTTCCTTCCACCTGTTGCTTAGTACAATTCTTCAGCTTTATCTTTTATGCTTAGGATTCCTAGGATATATATGGCAATGTAGGAACCTAGTGGACAGGTTCCTAGATTGCTGTCTATCAT
The DNA here is from genome assembly GCA_030035585.1 of Dugong dugon. Lineage (NCBI taxonomy): Eukaryota > Metazoa > Chordata > Mammalia > Sirenia > Dugongidae > Dugong > Dugong dugon. The sequence continues at coordinate 45,153,174 of CM057480.1, read as the reverse complement.
ATCCAATTCATTTGTTTTTTTTGGGTCTTTGTTGTAAGAGGGACAACAGAGAGCACCTGACTATTCCACCTTCTTGGCCTCACCTCTGAAATTCTTTATTTGTTCACTGTTTATTTCTTTGTGCATCTACCTGATGATATCTTTGAGATTAATTTCCTATATTCAATTTTCTTTTTCCAGGTCTTTCCTATTTAATTTTGCATTCCTTTTTTTTTTTTTTTAAAATCTGTGTCTTCATCTATGTACTGATAAATAATACAAATAAGAAGTATGTTTCATTTATTGAATAGAATTATATCTTTCTCATTCTTATCATAAACATCACATCTTGAACAATTTTATGCATCTTCAGTGTAGGTTGTTTTTTATCTATGTGGCCCTCATTTGTATACTGTGCTATTAACTCTGATAAGGAAAAGTTATCCATTCCTACTTCATAACACACCAAAAAATATTATGTCAAGACTACCTACAGTAATCTTATTTGTCTATACGTCATAAGTTCAGAAATTATACAGGTTACAAAGTGAGATTTTTATCTCATCTACTGTATATAACTAAGATTTGTTGATGGTATTTCAGACACTATTTCTAATAGATTTATTGAGGCATAACTGACATACAATTAATGACAAAGCATGCATTTGAATGTAAAAGTTAAAGGTTTGATCTATATATATACCTGTGAAACCATCACCACAATCAAAATAATGAACATATCCATTACTACCAAAAGTTTTCTGGTGACCCTTTCTAACTTCTCCCTTCTGTGCCCACCCCGTCTCCCATCCCCAGGCAAACTACTAATTTTCTGTAGCTATAGATTTGCATATGTTTTGTTGAAAGTTACATACAGGTGGTACTCAGGGTTACAAACTTAGGACTTAGGGACAACTGCTACTTGCCCTTTAATGTTATGTAAATTTGCCCTCACTTTGAAATGATTGAATTAACCCCTACTAGCAACAAATTCTTCATCACAATCACCTTCACTTGTTGCACTTGTAACTTTTAAATCATTGAAAAAACTTCAAGTCTTCTGGTACGAAAAAACCAAAAACCAAACCCATTGCTGTTGAGTCAATTCTGACTCATAGCCACCCTGTAGTGACCTTACAGGACAGAGTAGAACTGCCCTATAGAGTTTCGGAGGATTCATCCGGTGGATTCAAACTGCTGACCTTTTGGTTAGCAGCCATAACTCTTAACCACTATGCCACCAGGGTCCCTTGCATTAAAGTAAGGCTAAATAAGAGGCACATACATCTGTTCCAACTTACCTACAAACTTGACTTAAAGATACAGTCAGGAACGGATCTCATTCATAACCCAGGGCTGCCTGTAAATGGAATTATATCACATATACTCTTTTATTATGTTTTTTGTTCTGGCCTCTTTCAGTATAATTGTTTTGAGGGTCACCTGTGTTGTTGTGTGTATCAATAGTTTATTCCTTTTAATTGCTGAATAGTATTCTATTATGTTATTAATAAGGATGGAATTGTGCCCTCCCAAATCATATGTTGAAGTTCTAACCCCTACATTAGGAAAATAAGGATTTCCCTTGCAGATATTATCAGTTAAATTAACAAAGGTATACCAAAGTAGGGTGTGTATGAATCCTAATCTCTTCTAAGTGATGTCTTATAAAAGAGAAGGAAAGACATAAACAAAGTCACACACAGGGGAAAGATAGCATGCAAGGCTCCTTCTGCAAGCCAAGAAATGCCCAGGTCACAGAAGCTGGAAAAGATAAGACAGGAACTTCCTCTAGAACTGAAAGAATAAGACCATAGCACTGCTGATGACCTCAATCCAAGAATTTAGCCTCCAGAACTGTGAAAAAACAAATTTCTCTTCTTTAAAGCCACACACTTTGTGGTATTTTCTTATGGCAGCCATAGGAAACTAAAACAATTATTACACCACAGTTTGTTCATCTGTCAATGAATATTTTTTTTCCTTACATACTACTTTAAAATTTAAGCAAAATCTGCTACCAAGTACAAGTCATTATTTCAGATGCACTAAACTTCTTCAAAATGTTCAGTTAGGTAAAAGATTCTACTTGTTATGTTTTCTAGACATATCCTTTCCAAAAAGAGTGCAGAGGAGTAAAAACTACCTATCAGGATCTCTTATTTTAAAATATGGGGCATGTCTATGAACATGGATTTTAAAAAAGGACTAAGGTGTGCCTGACCCAAGCCATGGCATTTTCAATAGCTTCATATGCATGCGAAACCTGGACAATGAATAAGGAAGACCAAAGAAGAATTGATGCATTTGAATTATGGTGTTGGCAAAGAATATTGACTACACTATGGACTGCCAGAAGAACGAACAAGTCTGTCTTGGAATAAGTGCAGCTTGAGTGCTCCTTGGAAGCAATGATGGCAAGACTTCGTCTCACACACTTTGGTCATATGATTAGGAAGGACCAGTCCCTGGAGAAGGACATGCTTTGTAAGGTAGAGGGTCAGCGAAAAAGAGGAAGACCCTCAATGAGATGGATTGACACAGTGGCTGCAACAATGGGCTCAAACATAGCAAGGACTGTGAGGATGGCGCAAGACCAGGTAGTGTTTCGTTCTGTTGTACATAGGGTCTCTATGAGTCTGAATTGATTTGAAGGCACCTAACAACAACAATATATGTCTCATGTAATTAGCAAGTGAACAATATATAGCTGTTGTCAATATAATTGCTTTCTTTAAAACATGAGTAGGGGTGGAGATTCAAGAGTTAGTTGGTGATGCAGAAAAAGGAAATACATAGTATAGCAAGGTTTGATATATCACGATACTTTCACTAGGGAGACTATTCCCACTTTTTAAGTCATGTCAAGGTATTATTCCTCTAAGAAGCATCACTGTAAGAATCCAACATTTATTTCAATAGACTATTTCATTGGAGAGACATTTTTCTTAAAAGGATCAGCAGACAAAAGCCACTTGTGCTGGTTATTGTGCAGGTATGAGGGACCCCATCTTGAAAATAGCCTAAGTCTGATGCATTCTGCTTTTGACTCATCCCTTCTCTTCTGCTATCTGTATGGGCCTAGGTCAAGCAAGGCAAAAGTCAGGGGAAAGGCTCTAGCAGTGAAATGACAAATCTCTTGATTCTGGTCCTAAAAAACTGCAGCAGATATGCCTTGTAAGAAGAAAATTTCAAAAAGGTTTCAATTTTTATCTGAATTAATTGGCTTTATTTAGAAATTCGTAAATTGGGAAACATCACATCTGGACTTCGGATAAGAGCTCTGAAGGATAAGCAGAAGAGACAAAAATTATATAGGCAAAGTTGTATAAGAACAAGAAGTAACACTGGGCAAAAGTGATCGGTTATTTCTAAGTTACTTTCCTTATATGGCATATTGGGAACATTCATATCCAGGTCATATATTATATAGCTGAGACGGCAAGCGCAGATTGGTTGACTTAGGTTTCAGCTTCTGGTTAGGTCAGGCATTTACAATGAAATTGAAACTTAGTAAGGTTTCAGTTTGCTGACATTGGATTTAACATAAGTGGCTCCACATCTTGGGCCTTGTACAGTCAGGTTAACATTTCCCCTTATTTATGTGAAGTGTAACCTGTAACCTATACCACCTAGGAATAAAACAATAGTCTCTCTCATGCAGCTGTGTATGTGTATGTGTATGTGATATTTCTAGTGTTTTGTTGTTGTTTTTCTTCATAAGAATGGCATAAGAGAAACCAAGAGTTGTGTATTTTAAAAACCATCAAGTAACCTGGAAGTTATATTCTACTGGGATGGTTAATGGCAAAACCATGTTCTTCTCTAAAATGCGGCCTGATAGGAGAGGGCAGCTATTCCTCCCAAAGCTAGAAGGGCCTTAGAAGCACAAACTCTCTATCTTACTTTCCTGTAACAACTTTCCCTTAGGTAGTTCCTGAACTGGTACTTCGGCTAAGAAAAAGATTGATTACTTTTACTTGTGTGAATGGCATACGGTTTATGCCCTAACAAGCATGAATGTTAATTCAATATGCATCAGCTCAACTTTTTTTTGTCCTATTTAACTTCCAACCTTTTATCTGATCTTGAACACTTTTTTATCTGCATAGCCTTTGAATTATCTAGCCTGGGTTATCTACATATAGTTTAAGAAAAAAAGTAAGGAAATATTGGCAGTCAAGTATCTAACAGCACGCCAATGCATTGCTCCATAAGAGATCAACAAGTCAGATCTGGTTTTTCACAACTTTTCCTGCTTAAAAAGACCATCTTTTCCTTTTCACTGAGGAAATATCAATGGTTTCCCCTGCAATCTCCAGGTGCAGTGGAAGCACACACCTGGATAATTAGGCATTAAGCCTAGGTAATGTAACAACCTAGCCTGCCCTTGACTCCATCAGCACACATCAGGGAGACTTTGTTACTTTTTAGTGAGACATGTTCTCTGTTTATTTCCTTGCTCTGCATCTTGTCAAATTGAAGAAACACAATGTTCCCTTGATTGGATCTGCACTGTGGGGATGTCCTGATCTACAGTCATGGGAATAGTTACAGACAAAAAAGAAATCCAGGCACAAAATACTGCTACTTTCACAGAAACTATCCTGGCATTGATTATTCTGGCAACATTTTAAGAAAGCTTAGTTATGGCTCTTGGAACATCTTTCCTTTTCATTTTGTGTCATACAAGAATAGAAGTGAGGAACTCTGGAAGACATTGTGTCAGCATGCTTGTCTGTTTTCCCACTTTTGTCTGTTATGTGATATTTCCTCGGATTTGGGCAGACATGGCTCTGGCAGCATGCTTGTCTGCTTCCCACTTTTGCCCCTTTGAACATATGCCAAATAAAACTTTCTTTTTGCTTCACTAAACTTTGTGATTTTTTTCCCCTACAACAGTTAATGGTGTAGTTGTCAAGGATTTCTAAAGCTACCAATCCAGGCGACTTCAAGGAGACCTGGACTGTGGAGCAAAATCTAGCAAAGAGAGGTCTTATATTCTGGATCCACGTGTTCCAACTCCAAGTCTCTTCAACACTGACAGAGTGAGTGCTCTCGGAAAACTAGCCTTTGCTTATTCTTTTTTGTTCTCTTCTCATGTTTCCTTAAGTTTTGTTCAGCATATTTCTTTGAAAAACCAGTTGTTTGATTAAGGAGAATCTTTCTTAGATTTTTGCTTGATCTTTTGGTTAAGAGTGACATTTAGTAACTCTTTAGGTGAACTGAAGTTTAGGCCTGGATTAAGACATTTGAAACATTAAAGAGGTAATTCTGTTTTCAGAGAGGTTTGAGTCACTATAAGCTGAAAATTCAGGTCTGTTGTGGCTCAGAGAAAACCTAGAAAATAGTGCTCTATTTTTCCATATTTGCAGGGAGAGGTGGCAGCTCCTGACCTGTTTTGCCAAATTCTCAGGGAGAGGTGACAGCTCCTGATCTGTGTTATGAAATTTAAGGGAGAAGTGGTAGATTCATATCTTTTTTATGATACAGTTTATCAATAAAGAATCACAATGTTAAAATTAACATCATCAGTAGCTACTTTAAAGTACCATCCAATTGTAGGAACTAGTATATTTAAGGTCTAAAATAAGAGATTAGGTCTCTAGGCAGCTGAATGAATTAAGTTTAAAAGAAGGAAACCAAAATCTGAAACCTTAGAGCTTAACATCTTTGATAAATGAGGCTGGATTTCTGCCACTACTACTGAGACACTGGTTTGGGGTTCATATTTAAAAAACAATGAACTGAGTATACTAGAAGTAATCTGGAATTTCAGTGACTACTTTGGGAAAATGAGCTTTCATTTGTGTTGTCCTTTCTTTCTTCTTTAGGGAACTTTGCTTGATGCTCAGGTTTTGTCAGAAGGACTAATATCCTCCACCTGAGGCTCTGGCAAGTTAATACTTTTTATCTACAACCTGTTTTTTGCATTGAATTGAGTCAATCTTACCAAAAATTGCTATATACACTTTAAGAAACCAGGATCTCCATACCCTTGTTTTGTGTGGTATTGTTCGGTTAGTTTATGTGGTCCTTTTGGCCTAAGAGCTTACTTCTGGTCTAGAGCATTGTGTCTTGTGTTAGTTTAGAGGTTATGGCTGAGAATTGCTGTTTTTTTTTTAAGTCTGGTCATAGAACCTCAGTTCTTGCTTAGTCCAGAAAAAAACTATGTCTTGTGTCTGTCTTATGATTTAGATTTTTAACAGCTACTGTCATGGTTTGAATTATGTCCCCCAAAAAATGTGTGTATCAATTTGGCTGGGCCATGATTCCCAGAATTGTGTGGTTGGCCTGCATTTTGTGATTGTAATTTTATGTTAAAGAGGATTAGGGTGGGATTGTTACACCGCCTTTACTCAGGTCACATCCAATGTAAAGGGAGTTTCCAGGGGGTGTGGCCTGCACCACCTTTTATCTCTTAAGAGATAAAAGGAAAGGGAAGCAAGCAGAGAACTGGGGGACCTCATACCATCAAGAAAGCAGTGCCTGGAGCGGAGCACGTCCTTTGGACTGGGGTCCCTGCACTAAGAAGCTCCTAGTCCAGGGGAACACTGATGAGAGGGCAGAGAGAGAAAGCCTTCCCCTGGAGCTGACACCTTGAATTTGGACTTTTAGCCTACTTTACTGTAAGGAAATAAATTTCTCTTTGTTAAAGCCATCCACTTGTGGTATTTCTGCTATAGCAGCACTAGATAACTAAGACAGCTACTTGGAGAAACTTTGATATAAATTGGTTTATTTGAAAAGTACACTAAGATCTTTATGGTCTATACTATTTCAATCTTAAAAGCAAAATATTTCTAAGTTACCTAAGCTAGATATTATATGAAATGTGTTTTCTTAAAGGAAAAAGGATAATTCTGTGTTAAAGTAAAAGTAACAGTTCTAGAATAGTAAAAAAGAAATAAATTAGTTCTCTTTTGCCCTTCAAAATGTCTAGGTCAACTTAAAACATATGTAAATGTCTCCCAAAAGTTAAGAGAGTGAGGACTGGGCAAGATCAGGCCTCCTCAGCGCCCACTCTCCAAAGTCCTGTAGCTACAGGGAAGCTTTTGAAAAACCCTTTCCAACTAGGTGGAGACCCCTTTAAGACAGAAGATAAGAAAAATTTCTTATTTGCTATAGTTATCAGATACTGGGTGGATCCCAATCATAGAACTGTAAACAGGTTCTCTCTATTATAGGGGAACTTTAAGAAGCCAAAAAAAAAAAAAAAAAAATAGAAATCACAATGAGATGTACTTGAAGTGGCCTGGAAAAATGTTTCCACTCCTAGCCAGACACTTAAAGTTATATCCGTATCAATGAATTAGTCAGATAAGAAGAGACTTTGTGATTTCCAAAGCCAGTAGATAAAATCTTTAAGGGCTAAAATAAGATTGAGAAAATATAGGAAATAGTAAAAGTTTAATGAAAATTAGAATATTTAAACAGACTTTCTTTCAATTACTGTTATGTTTTATGATACACAGGCTTAAAATAGTTCCAAAGACATTTTAGGTAACTTACAGATATTAGATTGAGTTAATAGATATTTGTGATAATTTGAGTTTATATACTTTTGCTTTTTATGCCACAAGAGAAAGAATATATATATATATATATATATATATATATATATATAAGTCTGCTAATAAGTGAGTTCATTTTTGCCATTTAAAGAGAAGTACTGTAAGAGGTATGCAGCAAAGACAATGTTTAAGAAGTTTATTTAAAAAGAAAATTATTCAATATGGTCAAAAGTTTTATGTGTCTGACTAAAGTTTAAAGGTTTAAGTTAGAAAATTTTTAGGAGCTTTAGTGTTAAATAACATATATAAAGCAAAGAATTAGATTTCTCTCTGTTAAAATTTTCTTTGATTTCTGATTTAAAGTGTTAATTTATTTTTTGTGTAATCTGCTTCAAACACCAAGGTTTGGACTTCCATTAAAATAAGTTTTGTGAGTCAAAAACCAAGCCATATGGCTTTAGAGAAAAAAAAAAAAAGCTAAGATTTTTTTTTTACTTTAAGATCTTTGGTTAAATAACTTAAGTATTATTTCTCAGTGACCTATAATAAACTCCTGACAACTCTGAAACTTCATGGAAAGTCAGAAAAACTTTTATCAAGGAAAAGTACTAAAAAGTTTTATGTTATAAATTACACAGAGGTGTTGTCAAAATCAAGGGAAGTACCTGATTCTCTTTGAAATAAACTTTGTTAGTATTTCGTCTTATGTTTTTGCCTAATATGAGAAAACATGCATAATATGTCATAATTTTATTATTATTTCTTTATCACTAATTTGGTTGCAACTGTATCTTTTTGAATCTAGCATCATCAAAGACAATGGTTTGGGAAGTTCATATCATTTACCTGTGAAGTTTTTTTTAATTACTATTCAAGTATTTAGAGATTTGATAATCTTGGTATACTCTTGGTATATTCTGACTATATTGTATTTTGTCTCAAAATTATTATGTATTATACCTAAAGCTCTTCGAATACCGTTAATGGTTATATTTAGAAATATTTTTATCTAAAGTTTTTTTTTTTTTTAAACTGGATTTATTTGGCCTTTACATTGTGCTTGTAATTTTAATTTCTATCAGGTCTTTCACTGTTAAGAGTATTATTTTTATAAATTAATCATGGCCATATTAAGTTTTATCATCTGAAGAGAAGTTTTTACTTTGCTGATTTGCTGAAAATGTTTGACCAAAATATCTCAACAAAAAAATGGACTATATTGGACTTGTGAAAAAGACTGTGACTATACTGAATCAAGATTTTCAGAACTCTTATGCAGAGGCTGATGGACTCGCACAGACTGCAGCTGATCCAGAATCACGTGGAACAGAAATTAACTATGTAAGACTGAATAAACAAAAGGAAACTATCAGTTTTATGTGGGAATATTGCCGATGTTTTAAGGTCTTACTTTCTGGATATAAGAAACCATTTTCCTTTCTCCTAAATTATCTAACTAATGGGTTTAGATATTGTAACTCTTGAATTAGAAGTTCCTGTTGGAAAACTTAGCAAAATTATAAATATCTTAACCAAAGAAGTGTCTAAAATTTGAGCTATGGTTTTACAAAATAGAACAACATTGAATTTCCTGTTAGTCTCTCAAGAAACAGTTGTGCTTTTATAAATGTTGCTGTATTTATATTAACACTCAATCTGAGGTTTTGCAGAATATAGTTGCTGTTGAGGCACATGAAAAACAGTTACTAATGCTGCTTATGTATAGACAAACAACTCATAAGATTTGTATTCTTGGTTAAAAGACCTTAGGGTCATGGTTTCACTGGTTATTTCAGACAATTGGCCTAATATTATTGCTACTGTTTCTGTTTTATTATCCTAGTTTGCTGTATGGTGCTTGGTATCTTAAAAAGAAGATGATGCCCAATTATCATTTATTGAGCATTTTTGATAAAAGATACTATAGGAAGATCATGAGCCAAAGGAAAGAATGATGAGAGAATTGTATAATTCTCTTAGAATCCAGATTTCTGGCTTTCTCGGAGGTTGGGGCAACCTACAGAGACCATCGTCTTTGAGTGACCTTTTGAACCTCGAATTTTTTGGGGAAAAAAAAAAATTGGTTCCCAAAGCCACTTTTGAGTCAAACTATAGTCCAGATAAACAAGTAAGATCATTTTGCTCTGGGCATTGTGCTATTTTTTTGAAGAATTCAATCTGTTTTAGGAAACAACTTCAAAGATCAGACTGAGAGTTATGTTTAAGGTAAATCAGTAATTCATTTAATCAGTCTTTAAGACAATGTCGTATGAAATACCTGTCTAATGTTTGTAATCAAACTGTCGCCACCTTACTATACAGAAAATTATGTATCTTAAAGAAACCAGGTTCTTAGAGGAGATCGACATCATGGCTCAGACTCCATTTTGTCTTAGGTTCCACTTCTTCTGAAAAAGTGACCTATGGCTGTTAATAGGTAAACCAAGGAGGGGCAGCTTACCTTCAGTGAAGAACACTTAGTATGTTTTAAAGAGATTAATTGAAGACCTCCAATAGGAGAGGGCCATCCTCTATTATCTTGCTAATCATAAATTCTCTAATGGAAACTTGTTTGTCACAGGTAAATTTTTCTATATTTTCTGTTTCCTCTAGACAAACTTTGTGTGATCCTTATGGATATATGTTTCTGTGTGATAGATCCAACTATACTAATTTAGATGATCCTTTTCCAACTGATAGTAAATTTATGTGTGCAGTCTCTTGTTTAAATTCCTGACAAATGCATGGGCAATGTGCTTTGGAAACTTTAAGATTACCTTTAGATATTTATAGTAATGATGCTAGTAAATATTGGAAAGGTAATGTCAAATTGTTACACATTGTAAAATGAAAGTCAGAAGAAAACACATTGGTCCAACACTCAGGATATGGTTGGCAGCTTTAATTTCTACTTATGGCATATTTGAAGTGGAGAAATCTTTTAAAAATTTGTCAATTGCTAAGGGACAAATAGCAAACAAAGTTGCTAGTGAGATGGAAGCATAACAATGATATCTGATATCATAAGCCAAGGTGATATGAAATAACAGAATAACCTTACATTTTTTTATTATCCCAAGAAAGTGTAGTCTATGCTGTAGCAAACACCTCTTGTTGCATTTGGATAAATAACACAGGAGAAGTAGAACAAGATATACATAGAATTAGAGAGCAAGCTATTTGGTTACACACTGTAACACTCTTACAAACACCAGATTTGTTTGGTTGGTTACCATCAGGAGTAAGTACATGGGCTAGATCACTACTGCAAGGAATAGTAATATTCTTAGTCTACATCCTGATAGTATTAGGCATAATAAAGCTTATCTTCTATTGTCTTACACACCTAAAAGGCAAAAGAAGGTCTCGGGCTAAAATGTTAATGTGCATTGAATCTGCTCACTTCAGCAATGTGATTGATGAGAACATTCCTCTTACTTAATAACCTGGTGAAGAACCATTTGGTATCTGGTGGAAAACCAGCACCATGAGTTTAAAGAGCCTGCAATGGCCATCATCTAAGAGCTTGAATAAGTCCAGGTATTGTTCATCGATGTGTTATCTCCAGTCTCCGATCAAAAGGAGGGAATGATTTAGGAAATAATATTGGAATCATTATTCCCTGTACTTGAGATAGAGAATGTGACCCAGCTGGAGCTGGACTCACAAGGGCTAACAAGGACTCACAAGGGCACATCAACTGGGCCCTGAGGTATAAAGACAATAGCTAAGATAATCTTGGAAAATATCTTTTAGAGAAACTTAAACATAAACCATTCAAACAGAACACAAAAAGACTTTTCACTCTAATCTTTTTCTATTAGTATGTAATGAATAGAAAATTGTTGAACCAATGAAGATTCTCCTGACTGTCATTACTGAAACCTGTACCAATGATTGTTAAGAAAGACAATTCAAAATGTAGGATCACAGTTCCTAGCCAATCTGTGAAAAGGTGAAGCTTTCAATGGTTTTGCCCATTTGCAATGTTAATATATACTGAAGACTCTGTAATGGTCTTTGAACTTCCGCTGACATGGCTGTGGCAGCATGCTTGTCTGTTTTCCCATTCTTGCCTATTCTGTAATATTCTTTGGACTTGGACAGACATGGCTCTAACAGCATGCTTGTCCATTTTCCCACTTTTGTCTGTTTAATGATGTTTCCTTGGATTTGGGCTGACATGGCTCTGGCAGCATGCTTGTCACTTTCCCACTTTTGCCCCTTTGACTATATGCCAAATAAAAGTTTATTTTTGCTTTACTGAACTTTGTGATGTTTTTCCCCTGCAACAGTTTTGATATTCTGAGACTGTTATGTGTATAATATGGCATAAAATAAATGAGTACATTATTAAAAAAAAAAGAATAGGAGTGAAAAATGCTTTCACACAGCAAAACCCTTCCTGAGAAAGTGCCAAACTGAATAAATGAAACTCAGTAAAGATCACTGACTATAATGCTATGTAGCAAAGAAGGATCTGGCAGTCAACTTCTGAAAAAATTGGCCAGTGAAAAACTTATGAATAGCAGTAGAACATTGTCTGATATAGTGCCAGAAGATGAACCCCTCAGGTCAGAAGGCACTCAGAAGACAAATGGAGAAGAGCGGTCTACTCAAAGTAGAGTTAATGGCATGGATGGAGTCAAGCTTTCAGGATCTTCCTTTACTGATGTGGCACAACTCAAAATGAAAAGAAACATCTACAAACATCCATTAATAATTGGAACAGGGAATGTACAAAGTATGAACCTAGGAAAATTGGAAGTCATCAAAAATGAAATGGAATGCATAAATATCAATATCCTAGGCATTAGTGAGCTGAAATGGACTGGTATTGGCCATAAATGTGTACTATGTCCATAATACATAATAAAATATAATCAAGATATGATTCCTGATAGTCTGAATTTATAAGTCAGATTTAGAAATAAGTATACACTTACATAATGTACTAGAAGGCAAACTATGGAAGACACTATGGAAGTAGCGTAATAAGCAGGCCAATCAGCTCCATTCCTGTTGTGTATGAACCAATTTTCTAAAACAACAAAGAGTGACAAGAGCTGAACAATTTAGGATGTGGATTCCCAAGGAAAATTACTTGTCCATATGTCATTTAGCAATATGTATCTTTTTTAAGTACTGAATTCCAAGCAGGGTTTTTTTTTTAGTAAATGTTTCTACTGCATTCTGTTATTCTCATGAATAAGTACAAAACTAACTAGAATTGAATAGCCTAATGGTCCATTTGGAATTTATTAGAGGAATTATACCCACTTTGGTACAATGCAAATTGCTAATTAATGAAGTGATGCAAGTAAATCCTTAACAACATAAGTAATAATTATCTCTGGTTTGAGGTGTAGATGATACATGAGATTTTCAAATGTCTAGACAAAAATACATTGTTTTATTCCACAATCTTTCTGTTGTATGACGTGATCACAGAGTGAGTGTAACTGAATACCAGTATATCATAATGTACCACATTGAATGCAATCATGTGTAGAGAAATATGTAGAAATCTCCCCCGGGTCCCAGTGAGATGTACATGGCCTAGAACATTTTAATTCACAAAAAAATCATTTCCTGGCCAGGGATCCTAGATCTTTATGTAATCTGTCAGAATATTCAAATAGCAATGTATAAATATTATGAACAGATAAAGTTAATATCCAGACAGCTAGAAATCAGTTTCTTAAGATTCAATGATAAAGTTAATCTCCCCAAATTCTTGAAGGAAAACTAAAATATAAGAAACGTGACTTTTTTTCCAGCAGTGTTAAGAGAAATACAGGCACGGAAAAAAGGCCTTTAGTAAAACAGAACGAAGAAATTTAACCAAGTTAGAGTGCTTAGTATTGCCAGAATGGAATTCAAAGCTCAAATAATTCATTCAAATGACTCTCTTGAACACTAAGGAAAATAAAAAGTGCACAGAGGACACCATTTGGTTTATTTCCATAAATGATATGAGTACACTTTTCCAGGAAACATTATTGAAGAAACATTCTCATGATGACTAAGTCCATCTGCTATAGACCATTAAGAGTTTGATTTGTTTTGTGGTTTCTGACATACACGGCATTGTGCCAGAATTTTATTTTACTCTAATAAAAGGACTAAAGCAAATAAAGGGAGACAAAAAAAATTGATATCTTTATACGATTAAAGCCTTTGATTAGAAAATGTCTGATAAACTAGGTAGTTTGTCTAACGAAAAAAATTATCTTCTCTGGGTTTAACACTATCTCTGTGATAATTACAATAATAAAGAGAGAAGAGTAAAGAAAAATAACCTTAATACAGGTAAACTAGTGCTTTCTATTGTCATATGGAATGACCTGTTAAAAACTCAATACTGTTTTCTTCACATTTTGATCTATGAACTTTTGCCATGATTTGAAAACTAGATGATGCCCCAGATTAACTCAAATATTTTACAGAGGGAAAAAAAATGAGCCTCAGGAAGGTCAAGTGTGTTTTTCAGACTTCTACATCAGGTCTCCTGGGCCCCATTTCTTTCCTCTCCACCAAATCTGGCCTTGGTAAATGGTATTCCAACTGTAGTGCATATCTGTCACATCACACTTGAAATATTAGTCTTGGATTTTAGGAAGGGTCTTGGAATATCAAGGTGTTCACTTCAACCAAAGATACCTACCTGGAAGGCGCATCGTATGCAAGTGGGAAACGATTTGTTGTTCTAATGACCCTCCTAACATTTAGCACTCTCTGTCCTTATCCCATTTATTAAGTCTTAATTTTCAAACAAACATAGATGTCCTCAATGCCTCCATCTTTCTTAGTTTTCCATCTTCTTTTTCTTACATCTTGGTCCTGGGTTCTGTATTTATTACCTGATCTACTCCTTCACCACCCTCTTCAGTCTCAAGTAAAGCTCTGTGCTTCTCTTGCAACTATTGCATCAACTCCTTATCTAGTCAGTTATTACGTTATACTTTTTTGATCCTTCAGTCCTTCAGTGTAAATGCTAAGTGCCTATAAAGAAAACAGTACTATCTTGTGATTGGGTGACAATTCAGTGGTACAAAAGACTTCAAGCTGCTAGATAAACATTTAACTTGTCTTTAGTGACCACTCCTTTTATGCCCCTATGTGACTGTCCAGATATTAACAACTGTCCTCAAGTTCTGACCCAGTCCAGCTCCTGCTCTCCCCATTTTATGGCACTGTATAGCAACTGCTATGTTGTTTATCTGTCTCCACCAAATAGACTGTAGATTGTTTAGGAAGTAGTCATTTCTTGTTTAACTTTGTTTCTGCAATGTCTAGTCTACCAAAAGATCTAACACAAGTGAAAGGAAAGATAATGATTTTTTGCTGTTTCTATGTTTGTATTCTTCTTGCTGTAGTTTCTTCTACCTACCTTTTCCCTACCCTCCCACCATTCTTTTCATTTTTTACTGACAAACTTATGAATTTCTTTTATATCACCCATGTATCTCCTTTAGGAAGACTTACTTAAATATTCCTAGTCTGGGGTACCTACCCTGATCCAGTGCTCATGAAAAACCTGTGCGGTAATAAAAAAACTCCCAACCAAAAACAGCCCTGGTCCAGATGGCTTCACTGGAGAATTCTACAAAACATTTACAGAAGCACTAGTACCAGTTCTACTCAAACTATTTCAGAGCATAGAAGAGGAAGAAACACTTCCAAATTCATTCTATGAAGCCAGCATAATGCTGATACCAAAACCAGGCAAAGACGTCAGAAAAAAAAAGAATATTACAGACCAATATCTCTCATGAATATAGATGCAAAACTCTCAACAAAATTCTAGCCAATAGAATTCAGCATCATATCAAAAAAATAATACACCACGACCAAGTAGGATTCATACCAGGTATGCAAGGATGGTTCAACCTTAGTATATCAATCAACGTAATCCACCACATAAATAAAAGGAAAGAAAAGAATCACATGATCATCTCAATTGACACAGAAAAGGCATTCTAAAAACTCTAACTCCCATTCCTGATAAAAACTCTCAATAAAATAGGTATAGAAGGGAAACTTTTCAACATAATAAAGGGCATCTATGCAAAACCAACGGCCAACATCATTCTTAATGGAGAGAAGCTGAAAACATTCCCCTTGAAAACAGGAACAAGACAAGGATGCCCTTTATCACCACTCCTATTTAACATTGTGCTGGAAGTTCTAGCTAGAGCAATAAGGCAAGAAAAAGACATAAAGGGCATCCAAATTGGTAATGAAGAAGTTAAACTGTCCCTGTTTGCAGATGATATGATACTATACATAGAAAACCCTAAAGACTCCATGAGAAATCTACTGGAACTAATAGAAATATTCAGCAGAGTAGCAGGATATAAGATAAACATTCAAAAATCAGTTGGATTCCTATACACCAGTAAGGAGAACGATGAAAAGGAAATCAGGAAATCAATACCATTTTCAATAGCCCCTAAAAAGATAAAATACTTAGGAATAAATCTAACCAGGGATGTAAAAGACCTATACAAAGAAAACTATAAAACACTACTGCATGAAACCCAAAGGGATCTACATAAATGGAAAAACATACCATGCTCATGGATAGGCAGACTCAACGTTGTGAAAATGGCAGTTCTACCCAAAGCAATTTACAAATACAATGCAATCCTGATCCAAATACCGACAACATTCTTCAAAGAGATGAAAAAACTAATCATTAACTTTATATGGAAAGGGAAGAAGCCCCGAATAAGTAAAGCACTACTGAAGAAGAATAAAGTTGGAGGACTCACACTACCTGACTTCAGAACTTACTATACAGCTACAGTAGTCAAAACAGCCTGGTACTGGTACAACGACGGATACATTGACCAATGGAACAGAATTGAGAACCCAGATGTAAATCCATCCACCTATGGTCACCTGATTTTCGACAAGGGCCCAAAGTCCATCAAATGGGGAAAAGACAGTCTTTTTAACAAATGGTGCTGGCAAAACTGGATATCCACCTGCAAAAAAATGAAACACGACCCATACTTCACACCGTATACAACAACTGCTTCAAAATGGATCAAAGACCTGAATATAAAGCCTAAAACTATAAAGTTCATTGAAGAAAAGATAGGACCAACACTACAGGCCTTAATACGTGGCTCTAACAGGATACAAACCATAACCATCAACGCACAAACCCCAGAAGATAAGCTAGATAACTGGGATCTTCTAAAAATCAAACACCTGTGCTCTTCAAAAGACTTCACCAAAAGAGTAAAATGAGAACCTATGGACTGGGAAAAAATTTTCGGGCAGTACAAGTCAGACAAAGGTCTAATCTCTATAATCTACAAGAAAAGCCAACACCTCTACAACAAAAAGACAAATAATCCTATTAATAAACGGGCAAAGGAAATGAACAGATACTTCACCAAAGAAGACATTCAAATGGCCATCAGACACATGAGGAAAAGCTCGCGATCACTAGCCATTAGAGAAATGCAAATTAAAACCACAGTGAGATACCATCTCACCCCAGCATTACTGGCACGAATCAAAAACACTGGAAATAAGAAATGTTGGAGCGGCTGCGGGGAGATGGGAACTCTTATGCACTGCTGGTGGGAATGCAAAATGATACAACCATTTTGGAAAATAATATGGCGCTTCCTCAGAAAGCTACAAATAGACATACCATTCGATTCAGCAATCCCACTCCTAGGAATATATCCTAGAGAAATGAGAGTCATCACTCGAATGGAAATATGCACACCTATGTTCATGGCAGCATTGTTCACAATAGCAAAACGGTGGAAACAACGTAGGTGCCCATCAACAGATGAAGGGATAAACAAACTATGGTACATCCACACAATGGAGTACCAAGCAACGAGAAAGAACAACAATGAATCTGTGAAGCATCTCATAACATGGATGAAACAGGAGGACATTATGCTGAGTGAAATAAGTCAATCACAAAAGGACAAATATCATATAAGACCTCTATTGTAAAAACCCATGAAAAAGTTCACACACAAAATGTAACAATCTTTGTTGGTTACCAGGGATGGGAGGTGTCGGGGGGAAATACTAAACAAGCAATAGATAAGTGATATCTTGGGTGAAGGGTGAGACAGTACACAATACAGGGGAAACTAGCACAACCTGTACAAGGAAAGGTCATGGAAGCCCCACAGACACATCCAAACTTCCTGAGGGACTGAATTGCTTGGCAGAGGGCTGTGGGGACTATGGTCTTGGGGAACATCTAGCTCAATTGGCATGACACAGCTTATAAATACAATGCTCTATATTCTACCTTGGTGAGTAGTTTCTGGGGTCTTAAAAGCCTGTGAGCGGCCATCTAAGATACTCCACTGGTCTCAACCCTTCAGGAGCAAGGGAGTGTGAAGAGAACAGGATACAAGGAAAAGATTAGTCAGAAGGACTAATTGTCCACAGCTACCAAGGCCTCCAGCGGACTGAGTCCACTACAGCTAGATGGTGCCTGGCTACCACCACTGACTGCTCTGACCAGGATCACAACAGAGGGTTCTGGACAGAGCTGGAGAAGGATGTAGAGCATAATTCTAACTCACAAAAAAAAAGACCAGATTTACTGGCCTAAACGAGACTGGAGAAACCTCGAGAGTATGGCCTCCAGACACCCTTTTAGCTCAGTGGTGAAGTTACCTCCGAGGTTCACTGTTAGCCTGGGAGTGGACAGTCCCGTAAAACCAAATGAGACTAACGAGGTACAGTAGTCCAGTGACAAGGTCCAGAAGGCAGAAGGGGACAAGGAACCTGGTGATAGGGAACACAAGATTGAGTTAGGATATTGTTGATGTGTTGTGAGATTGTTAAGCATTGTCATAGGGCAACAGCTGTAGTAACTGTTAAATGAGAAACTATTTTGTTCTGTAAGCCTTCATCTTAAGTGAGAATAACAGCACAATTGGAAGAGCATAGTCAATGTCACTGAACTGTGCAAGTAGAAGTTTTTGAAATGGTGTATCTTTGGCTATGTGTATTTTCACCAAAAAAAAAAGGTTGAGAATTTAGAGGGTTTATATGTTGTGGGGTTGCTAACTAATGTCATAAAACAACATGTGTACTACTCTTTCATGAGAAACTATTTGTTCTGTAAGCCTTCACCTGAAGTACAATAAAATAAAATAAAAAAACCTGTGCGTAAGTTTATAATAGTTATTATTATATTGGCTCTACTAATTAAATTATACACATTGTAAAAAAAAATGGCATGAAAGGATAAAAAATAAAAAGTAAAATATCTTCTCTCCAGATTTCCTTGAAGGAGAATCTGGGAGTTAAATGGCTTAGCTTTTTTCAAACTGCACCAATTACTCAAAATCATGCATTGGTTGTTTGCTGTAAATTTAGATTATGATTTTTAAGAAAGAATTTTTTGTCTTCCTGAAGATTTGAATTGCTTTTTTTTTGTTTGCCTTTAGGAGGAGCATGTGACTTCAGCCTGATCCTAAGATCATCTAAGTTCCCAACCATAACATTTGTTATAACACCTCTAATTCTCTGTTTTAATTAGGGATAGTTGCTCTCTAGTTATGTAGCACAGCTAACATTCTGACATCCTGAATTCAGTGTATTTTTTTCATCCTGTGTGTTTTTCTTTCTTGAACTTTTTTTAAAAATTATACTTGAGAGTACACCTTACAGATCTGAAATTATTATTTTTTTTTTTTTGTCCTTACACATTACAGATGGTTTGGCAAGAATGTACAATTTTCTCATGGTCTTACATCATCTAATTTTGCTAATGCAAATCTGATTACTGTTCCTTTGTTTATAAACTAGCATTTTTCCACAATCAGTTATAAGACCATCTCTTTGTCTTTGAGGTCCTGAAATATCATGAGAATGTGTCTTAGAGAGGGATTTTTTTAATCTGTTGTTCCAGATACTTTATTCTCAATGTGTATCTATGACTGAATGATTAAATATTAAATATTAGCTGTTGACACTGGTTTCCTATGACATTGTGTAGGTCTTTATTTTGCTGTATAGCGATCTTGTTGGGAGTTATATCTCATGAGTGGGAACATGACAACTGGCAGGTTTCAGTTTAGATTTCCTGGGTGGGAACATATAAGCAGTCTATATCAGATTCTCTGTTTTATGCCAAAATAACATGTTTACTCTGAGTCCTTGCCCACCATGAATAGATTGTTTAATCTTTTTATGTGTAGTAAAGAATTTGGCCTTGTACAAAGAAACATCTGTTCTTTTTCCCTGGCTCTTGGGAGGTAACAACTAAATCCTTGGAATTTCCCAAGTGGTGGGAGTGTCTTTGTGCTAACCTGATAGTTTGTGCTAACCGAGTGACTCATGGTGGACCCCTGGGACCATTTGGTATCAGCCAGATTTGGAGTGGGGTGGAGAGAAGCATTGAAGACTGAATTCAACTATATGAGCAATTAATACATAATTAATTTCCAAAAAAAAATGCATGCTGTAGCTCAGGTAAGCTTCCCATGTTGATAATTCTCCATGTGTGGTTTCACTCATCTGTGCTGAAAGGGTCATGCATTCTGAGGACAATGATAACTTCATTCAGAACCCTCTTAGACTCTACCTCTTCTGTCTCTTCCTTTGGCTGGTTCTAATTTTATCCTTTCTCTGTAATAAACCATAACCAAGTGTATAATAGTTTTCAGTGAGTTCTGTAAGTATTTCTAGAAAATTATCAAATCCAAGGGTGGTTTTGGAAACCTCCGTAACTTGTAGTTGGTGTCAGAAGTGAGGATTGTCTTGTGTGGATGCTTCCCTAAAACTTTATAGTTGTACCATAACTCCTTACAGCTGGGATCAGAAGTTGTCACAAATTGAATTATGCGCCCCTCCCCCCCCAAATGTGTGTACCAGTTTGGCTGGGCCATAGATCCCTGTGTTTTGTGATTTTCCTATATGTTGTAAATCCTGCCTCTGTGATGTTAATGAGGGAGGATGGGCGGCAGTTGTGTTAGTAAGGCAGGACTCAATCTATGAGATTTGGATAGTGTCTTGAGGCAATCTCTTGAGATATAAAAGAGAGAAGCCAGCAGAGAGACAGGAGGATCTCATACCACCAAGAAAGCAGTGCTGGGAGCAGAGCATGTCCTTTGGGACCTGGGGTCCCTGTGCAAAGAAGCTCCTAGTCCAGGGGAATATTGATGAGAAGGCTGACAGAGAAAGAATCCGTTCCCCTGGAGCTGACGCCCTGAATTTGGACTTCTAGCCTACTTTACTGTGAAGAAATAAATTTCTCTTTATTAAAGCCATCCACTTGTGGTATTTCTGTTATAGCAGCACTAGATAACTAATACAGAAGTCTTAGGTGTACTTACTAGTCTGGAGGACCATACCCTTAAGCTCATAGTTTGGCTAACTCTGGGTGCATTAGAAAGCAAATCCCCAGTCTTCATCTTGGGGCTAATCAGAACGTGCCATATGGGAGTATGTGGCCATCTGCCTTCAATATTATGAATAAAATTACACATGTACGATTCAGGTTACTGTCCTGTACACTTCTCCTGTTCTCTGTGCTTGAAAACTCACTAGAGACCTGCTGAAATATGCTTTCTCTTTCTGACACAACCTCTCATACATGTTTATAGATTGCTAATTCTTCCACTATTCTTTATTTATTTCCATACGTGTTTTAAAGTCTCTAATCCATTGATAAGACGCTATCTTAATTATCTAGTGCCTCCATAGCAAAAATACCACAAGTGGGTGGCTTTAATGAACAGAAATTTATTTTCTCAAAGTTTAGGAGGTTAGAAGTCTGAATTCAGAGCACGAGCTCTAGGGGAACTCTCTCTCTGTCCACTCTGGAAGAAAATCCTTGTTTCTTTCAGCCTCTCTTCCTTGGTCCCTTGGTGATCTACACATGACATCAATCTTTCTTCATTTGTGCTTCCTTGCTTCTGTGCCTAATCTGTTCTTTTTATATCTTAAAGATGATTGGTTTAAAACACACCCTACACTGATACGACCTTATTAACATAGCAAAGAAAACCCTCTTTCCAAATGGGATTATATTCACAAATATAAGGGTTAGGATTTACAACACGTATTTTGGGGAAACACAATAACAGGCCCTTCTCACTGTAAAAACAGTTAATAATTTACATTCTTTTATACAACTTCACTGTCAATTCATGAAATTTGGGGTGAGAAGTGAGATAAATGTGTGTACATAATTAGCCATCTTGAAGTACAGCCCAGCCAACATATTGCCTTAACAATATTTATTTACCAAATTGCAGTAGCTAATGGTTTGGCACTATCATAATGCACCAATTACAATTTTTATGATTTCCTGCCTGAAATCCACTCACCTTTTTGTCATCAATAAACATGAATTGGTACACTGATAATACATATGTGTGTAATTACTTGTGTATGTATCCCTCTGCAATAAAGAATTGAATCCATTAATATATGAATCACATTATCTTAGTCTTTGGCTTGACAGCAGCTATCACCAAATGTTTGCTGAACTGACTTGTAAAGAATTATTTGTGTTTGTGACAGAGAAGAGGAAGTAGAAATACTCTGAAGCTTTGTAAAACAGGTCTAGGTCCAATGAAAGTTATAGAAATAAAACATATTTTAGCTATATATAAGGGTAGATTATCTAACAATCAGATTTTCCAGTCATGAAACAATCCATCTCAGAGACAGTGAGTTCTTTGTCACCCAAATGTTCAAGCAAGGAACAGATGGCCACTTGTGAGGGAATATCCTTGCACTGGTGGAGAGGTTTGTGTAGATGATCTTTAAGCTCTGTTTTAACTCTTAGATTTTAATGTCACATTCAACAATTGCCTGGAAATAATGAAAAGCTAGACCACAAAATGAAAATGAAACATGAATCAAAAGCCAAGTATCTAGTTAATGTGCATACTTGTCAAGCTAAAAAAGCCATCTGGTGACAAAATTTGTTTTCTAGTATCACACAAGAGCTATAGCCCCTCCACAACACACACGCTGCATAATGAGTCCAACAATATCTGCCAACTATAAATTTACTTCCACGACTCGTCTCTCAGTCTTACTGTGGTGGCTTGTGTGTTACTGTGATGCTTGAAGATATCCCAATGGTATTTCAAATATCAGAAGGTTCACCCATAGTGGACAAGTTTCAGTGGAGCTTCCAGACTAAGACAGACTGAAGAAGGACCTGGTGATCTATTTCTAAAAAAAATTGGCCAGTAAAAAACTTATGACTATCACTGGAACATTGTCTAATATAGTGCCAGAAGATAAGCCCTTCACCTTGGAAGGCACAAAAAATATGACCGGGGAAGACCTGCCTCCTCAAAGTAGAGTTACCATAATGATGTGGTTGGAGTAAAACTTTCAGAACCTTCATTTGCTAATGTGGCATGACTCAAACTGAGAACAAACAGCTGCAAACATTGATTAAGAATTGGAATGTGGAATGAACGAAGTATGAATCTAAGAAAATTGGATATTGTCAAAAATGAAATGAAACACATAAAGATCAATATCATGAGCATTAGTGAGCTGAAATGGAATACTATTGGCCATTTTGAATCAAACAATCCTATGGTTTACTATGATAGAAATGAAAAGTTGAAGATGAACAGCATCACATTCATTGTTGAAAAGAACATTTCAAGATATAGCCTGAAGTACAACACTGTCAGTGATAGGTTAATATCCATATGCCTACAAGGAAGACTACTTAATATGACTATTATTCAAATTTATGCACCAACAACTAGTGTAAAAGATGAAGACATTAAAGATTTTTACCAACTTCTGCAGTCTGAAATTTATCAAACATGCAATCAAGATGCATTGACAATTACTGATGATTTGAATGGAAAAGTTAGAAACAAAGAGGAAAGATCAGTAGTTGGAAAATATGGCTTTGGTGATAGAAACAACACGGAGATCACATGCTGAATTTTGCAAGACCAATGACTTATTCATTGCCAGTATCTTTTTTCAACAACATAAACAGCAAGTATACACGTGGACCACACTGGACAGAATACACAGGAATTGAATAGACTACATCCATGGAAAGAGATATTGAAAAGCTCAGTATCACCAGTTAGAAAAAGGCCAGGGACTGACTGCATAACAGACCATCAATTGCTCATATGCAAGTTCAAGTTGAAGCTGAAGAAAAAACAAGTCCACGAGAGTGAAAGTACAATACTGAGTATATCCCAACTGAATTGAGAGACCATCTCAAGAATAGATTTCATGCACTGAACACTAATGACCAAAGACCAGATGAGTCGCGGGATGAGATCAAGGATATCATACTTGAAGAAAACAAAAGGTCATCAAAAAGACAGGAAAGAAAGAAAAGACCAAAATGGATGTCAAAAAAGACTCTGAAAGTTGCTCTTGAATGTAGAGCAGCTAAAAAGAATGTAAGAGACGAGGTAAAAGAGCTGAACAGAAGATTTCAAAGGGTGGCTTGAGAAGAAAAGTAAAGTTTTATAATGAAATGTGCAAAGACCTAGAATTAGAAAACCAAATGTGAAAAACACACTTAGCATTTCTTAAAGTGAAAGAACTGAAGAAAAACATCAAGCATCAAATTGCAATATTGAAGGACTCCATGGGCAAAATAATGAATAACACAGGAACCATCAATGGAAGATGCAGGGAATACAGTCACTGTACCAAAAAGAATTGGTCAGTGTTCCACCAACTCAAGAGGCAGCATATGATCAAGAGCCAGTAGTTCTGAAGGAAGAAGTTCAAGGTGCACCAAAGAAATTGGAGAATAACAAGGCTCCAGTAATTGACGGAATAACAATTGAGATGTTTCAACAAACAGATGCAAAGCTGGAAACACTCACTGGTCTATGCCAAGAAATTTGAAAGGCAGCTACCTTGTCAACGAATTGGAACAGATCCACATTTGTTCCATTACAAAGAAAGGTAATCCAACAGAATGTGGAAATTATGGAACAATATCATTAATGTCATATGCAAGTAAAATATTGCTGAATAAAATTCAAAAATGGTTAAAGCAGTACATCAACAGGGAGCTTCCAGAAATTCAAGCCAGACTGAGAAGAGGACTTGGGACGAGTAAGATCATTGCTGATGTCCGGTGGATCTTGGCTGAAAGCAGAGAATACCAGAAAGATGTTTACCTATGTTTTGTTGGCTAAGCAAAAGCATTTGACTGTGTGGATCATAACAAATTATGGATAAAATTTCAAAGAATGGGAATTACAGAATACTTAATTTTGCTCATGCAGAACGTGTACATAGACAAAGAGGCAGTTGTTTGAATGTAATAAGGGGATACCACAGTGTTTAAAATCAGGAAATGTGTGTGTTAGAGTTTTATCCTTTCACCATACTTATTCACTCTGTATGCAGAGCAAATAATCTGAGAAGCTGAACTATATGAAGAAGAACGGGACATCAAGATTGGCGGAAGACTCATTAACAACCTGCATTATGCAGATGACACAACCTTGCTTGCTGAAAGTGAAGAGGACTTGAAGTCCTTACTGACAAAGATCAAAAACTACAGCCTTCAGTATAGATTACACCTCAACATAAAGAAAACAAAGATCCTCACAACTTGAACAATAAGCAACATCATGATAAACGGAGAAAAGTTTGAAGTTGTCAAGGATTTAATTTTACTTGGATTCACAATTTCATAGCCACACTGTAGGACAGAGTAGAACTGCCCTCATAGGGTGCCCATGAAAGCACGGGTCAAGAAATCAAAGGATGTATTGCATTGGGCAAAGTGCTGCAAAAGTCCTCTTTAAAGTGTTAAAAATAAGCAAAGATGTCACTTTGAGGACTAAAGTGACCCTGGCCAAAACCATGGTATTTTCAATTGCCTGATATGTATGTGAAAGCTGGACAATGAATAAGGAAGACCAAAGAAGAACTGATGCCTTTGAATTATGGTGTTGGTGAAGAATATTGAATATATCATGGACTGCCAGAAGAACAAACAAATCTGTCTTGGAAGAAGTAGAGCCAGAATGCTCCTTAGGAGTGAGAATGGCGAGACATTGTCTCATTTCCTCTGGATGTATTATCAGAAGAGAGCAATCCCTGGATAAGGACATCATGCTTGATAAAGTAGAGGATCAGAGAAATAGGCAGACCCTCACTGAGATGAATTTACACAGTGGCTACAACAATGGGCTCAAATACACCAACAATCTGTGAACATACAGACATTTATTTGCCAATCTATTACCTTTATGGTTTATTCTTCATGTATCGTGATGATTATATCTTTTTTGTTACCCTGAATTCATATAGATATTCACTTATTAGGTATTTAATCCACCAGAATATATTTTTGATGTATCATTTTTGAATTGAGTCCAATTTCATTCCCCCCATAGGAAAAACTGAGTGAATGTCATTTATTAAATAGTTGATATTTTTCTCATTGATCAGTGATGCCACTCTGTTTAGATATCAAGTTTCCACGTGTCTACTTGCTTATCCTTGCAAAATGTCACACTATCATAACTACAATAAATTCATAGTCAATCTTCATATCTGGTGTGGTGTGCCCACCCATCTTGTCTTCAAAATGTTCTTGATTATTCATTGTCCTTTCTTCTTCCACATACATTGTAGAATAAATTTTAAATTTTCTACAGCAGGGTTATGGTTTATTATAAGTATGGCATTGATTTTATGGATAAATTTAGAAATAATGAACATGTTTGTAATATTAAGCATCTCCAATCTATGAACTTGGTAAATCTATTTTTTATGCCATTTATTTCCACAATGCATTTAAAAAAAAATTTTTTTTTATTGTACTTCAGGTGAAGATTTACAGAACAAATAGTTTCTCATTAAACAGTAGTCCACATATAGTTTTATAACATTGGTTAAAAACCCCACAACGTGTCAATTCTCTCCCTTCTCAACCTTTTTTTTTGGTGAAAAAGTACATAGTCAAAGATACACCATTTCAAAAATTTCTACATGCACAGTTCAGTGACATTGACTACGCTCTTCCATTTTTGTTGCTATCCTCACTTTATATGAAGGTTTACAAAACAAAATAGTTTCTCATTAAACAGTTTGTACGCATGTTGTCCTATGACAATGGTTAACAACCTCACTACACATCAACACTGTCCTTACTCAACCTTGGGTTCCCAGTCACCAGCTTTCCTGTCCCCTTCTGCCTTCTAGCCCTTGTCCCTGGACTGCTTTGCCTCATTAGTCCCATTTGGTTTTATACTGCTGTCCACTCCCCAGCTGAATGGTGAACCTCGGAAGTGAATTCACCACTGAGCTAAAAGCGTGTCTGGGGGCCATACTCTCAGGGTTTCTCCAGTCTCTTTTAGGCCAATAAATCTGCTCTTTTTTTTTTTTTTCTTGTGAGTTAGAATTCTGTTCTACATCCTTTTCCAGCTCTGGCCAGAACCCTCTGTTGTGATCCTGGTCAGAGCAGTCACTGGTGGTAGCCGGGCACCATCCAGCTATACTGGACTCAGTCTGCTGGAGGCCTTGGTAGCTGTGGTCCATTAGTCCTTTAGACTAATCTTTTCCTTGTATCCTGTTCTCTTCACACTCCCCTGCTCCCGAAGGGATGAGACCAGTGGAGTGTCTTAGTTGGCTGCTCACAGGCTTTTAAGAACCCAGACACTATTCACCAAGGTAGAATGTAGAACATTGTCATTATAAACTGTGTTATGTGAATTGAGTTATGTTCCCTGAGATCATGGTCCCCACAGTCCTCTGCCCAGCTATTCAGTCCTTCAGGGAGTTTGGATGTGTCTATGAAGTTTCCATGACCTTTCCATGTACAAGTTGTGCTGGTTTCCCCAGTATTGTGTACTGTCTCACCCTTCATGCAAGATACCACTTATCTATTGCCTATTTACTATTCTCCCCCACTCCCACCCCTGGTAACCAACAATGATGGTTACTTTTTGTGTGTAAACTTTTTCATGGGTTTTTACAATAGAGGTCTCATACAATATTTGTCCTTTTGTGATTCACTTACTTCACTCATCATAATGTCCTCAAGTTTCACCAATGTTGTGAGAAGCTTCACAGATTCATCATTGTTCTTTCTC
Source organism: Dugong dugon (assembly GCA_030035585.1). Classification (NCBI taxonomy): domain Eukaryota; kingdom Metazoa; phylum Chordata; class Mammalia; order Sirenia; family Dugongidae; genus Dugong; species Dugong dugon. The sequence continues at coordinate 45,125,603 of CM057480.1, read as the reverse complement.
ATTGCATAGTACTCCACTCTGTGTATATACCATAGTTTGTTTATCCATTCATCTGTTGATGGGCATCTAGGTTGTTTCCATCGTTTTGCTATTGTGAACAATGCTGCCATGAATATAGGTGTGCATATGTCTATTAGAGTGACGACTCTCATTTCTCTAGGATATATTCCTAGGAGTGGGATTGCTAGATCAAATGGTATGTCTATTTCTAGCTTTCTGAGGAAGCGCCATATCATTTTCCAAAACGGTTGTATCATTTTGCATTCCCACCAGCAGTGCATAAGAGTTCCGATCTCCCCACAGCCCCTCCAGCTTTTGTGATTTCCACTGTTTTTGATTTGCGCCAGTAATGCCAGGGTGAGATGGTATCTCATTGTGGTTTTAATTTGCATTTCTCTAGTGGCTAGTGATCACGAGCATTTCCTCATGTGTCTGTTGGCCGCTTGAATGTCTTCTTTGGTGAAGTGTCTGTTCATTTCTTTCGACCATTTTTTAATAGGATTATTTGTCTTTTTGTTGTAGAGGTGTTGGATTTTCTTGTGGGTTATGGAGATTAGACCTTTGTCTGATTTGTACTGTCCAAAAATTTTTTTCCCAGTCTGTAGGTTATCTTTTTACTCTTTTGGTAAAGACTTTTGAGGAGCATAGGTGTTTGACTTTTAGAAGATCCCAGTTATCTAGCTTATCTTCTGGGGTTTGTGTGTTGATGGTTATGGTTTGTATCCTGTTAATGCCATGTATTAGGGCCTGTAGGTTTGGTTGTATTTTTTGTTCTATGAACTTTATAGTTTCTGGCTTTATATTTAGGTCTTTGATCCATTTTGATGCAGTTTTTTTATATGGCACGAGGTATGGGTCCTGTTTCATTTTTTTTGCAGATAAATATCAAGTTTTGCCAGCACCATTTGTTGAAAAGACTGTCTTTTCCCCATTTAATGGACTTTGGGCCCTTGTTGAAGATCAGGTGACCATAGATGGATGTATTTACATCTGGGTTCTCAATTCTGTTCCATTGGTCAATGTATCCGTCGTTGTACCAGTACCAGGCTGTTTTGACTACTGTAACTGTATAGTAGGTTCTGAGGTCAGGTAGTGTGAGTCCTTCAGCTTTATTCTTCTTCTTCAGTAGTGCTTTATTATCTGGGGCTTCTTCCCTTTCCATATAAAGTTAATGATTAGTTTTTCCATCTCTTTGAAGCATGTTGTTGGCATTTGGATCGGGATTGCATTGTATTTGTAAATTGCTTTGGGAAGAATTGTCATTTTCACAATGTTGAGTCTGCCTATCCATGAGCATGCTATGTATTTCCATTTATGTAGATCCCTTTGATTTTCTTGCAATAGAGTTTTGTAGTTTTCTTTGTATAGGTCTTTTACATCCCTGGTTAGATTTATTCCTAAGTATTTTATTTTTTAGGGGCTATTATAAATGGTACTGTTTTCCTGATTTCCTTTACATCATTCTCTTTATTAGTGTATAGGAACCCAACTAATTTCTGTATGTTTATCTTGTATCCTGCTAGTCTGCTGAATCTTTCTATTAGTTCCAGTAGATTTCTCATGGAGTCCTTAGGGTTCTACGTATAGTATCATATCATCTGCAGACAGGGACAGCTTAATTTCTTCATTACCAATTTGGATGCCCTTTATTTCTTTTTCTTGCCTGATTGCTCTAGCTAGAACTTCCAGTGCAATGTTAAATAGGAGTGGTGATAAAGGGCATCCTTGTCTTGTTCCTGTTTTCAAGGGGAATGTTTTCAGCCTCTCTCTATTAAGAATGATGTTGGCGGTTTGTTTTGCATAGATGCCCTTTATTATGTTGAGAAATTTCCCTTCTATACCTATTTTATTGAGAGTTTTTATCAGGAATGGCTGTTGAAGATTTTAGAATGCCTTTTCTGTATCAATTGAGATGATCATGTGATTCTTTTCTTTCCTTTGATTTATGTGATGGATTACCTTAATTCATTTTCTAATGTTGAACCATCCTTGCATACCTGGTATGAATCTGACTTGGTCATGTTGTATTATTTTTTTGATATGACGCTGATTTCTATTTGCTTGAATTTTGTTGAGAATTTGTGCATCTATGTTCATGAGAGATATTGGTCTGTAATTATCCTTTTTTGTGGTGTCTTTGCCTGGTTTTGGTATCAGCATTATGCTGGCTTCATAGAATGAATTTGGAAGTGTTGCTTCCTTTTCTATGCCCTGAAATAGTTTGAATAGTACTGTAACAAGCTCTTCGGTGAATGTTAGGTAGAATTCTCCAGGGAAGCCATCTGGGCCAGGGGTTTTTATTGTTGGGAGTTTTCTATTGACTTTTCCGTCTCTTCCCTTGTTATGGGTCTGTTCAGATTTTCAACATCACTTTGTGGTAGTTTGGGTAGGTAGTGTTTTTCTGGAAATTTATCCATTTCCTCTAGGTTTTCAACATTGTTGGAGTATAATTTTTCATAATATTCTGTTCTGATCCTTTTTATTTCAGTTGGGTCTGTTGTAATGTCACCCATTTCATTTCTTATTTGGGTTATTTGCATCCTCTCCTGTTTTTCTGTTGTCAGTCTGGCCAGTGGTTTGTAAATTCTGTTGATTCTTTCAAAGAACCAACTTTTGGTTTTGTTGATTCTTTATGTTGTTTTTCTATTCTCTATTTCATTTATTTCTGCTCTGATCTTTATTATTTCCTTTCTTCTTTTCGCTGTGGGCTTTTTATTTATTTATTTATTTTTGCTGTTCTCTTTCCATTTGTTTGAGTTGTGTAGTCAATGTTTTGGTTTTGTCCCTTTCTTCTTTTATGATGTATGCATCTATTGCTATAAATTGTTCTCTGAGAAATGCCTTTGCTGCGTCCCAAAGGTTTTTGTATGATGTGTTTTCGTTCTCGTTTGATTCTAGGAATTTTTTGATTCCATCTCTGGAATGTGTAAGCAGGGTATTATTCACTTTCCATGTAATTGATTTTTTTTCCCTTGCTCTTTCTGTTGTTAATTTCTACCTTGATGGCATTGTGGTCACAGAAGATACTTTGAATTATCTCAACGTTTTAGATCTTGTTTAGTATTGCTCTGTGGCCTAAGATGTGGTGTATTCTGGAGAACATTCCATGTGCATTGGAAAAGAAAGTGTACTTTGCAGCTGTTGGATGGAGTGTTCTATATATGTCTATGAGGTCAAGTTGGCTGACTGTGCCCTTTAGATCTTCTGTATCTTTGCTGAATTTCTTTTTAGTTGTTCTGTCCTTTACTGAGAGTTGTGTGTTGAAGTCTCCTACTATTATTGTGGAACTGTCAATTTCTCTTTTCAGTGTTGTTAGTGTGTGTTTTATGTATTTTGGAGCCATGTCATTGGGTGGGTAGATGTTTATTATGGTTACGTCTTCATGATGGATTGTCACCTTAATCATTATATAGTGTTCTTCTTTGTCTTTTATGGTGGATTTTGTTTTAAAGTCTATTTTATCTGAGATTAGTTTTGACACTCCTGCTCTTTTTTGGTAGTTGTTTGCTTGATGTATTTTTTTCCAACCTTTGACCTTTAATAAACTCATGTCTTTGTTCCTAATGTGTTTCTCTTGTAGACAGCATATTGATGGATCCTGTTTTTTTTTTTTTTATCCATTCTGTCACTCTCCATCTCTTTGTGGGTGCATTAAGTCCGTTTACATTTAGTGTAATTATTGATAGATGTGAGTTTCTTCCTGTCATTTTGTAGTGCTTTTTTTTTTTGGTGCTGATGGTTTTTTTGTTCTTCTTACTCTCCTGTGCTGAATTACTTTTGTTTGTGGATTTTTTTTTTCTTTTTTCTTTTTGTATGTTTTGTTTTTACTGAGACTTTATGTTTTTCCTCTTTATTTTTATGAGTATGTTTGTTAACTTTCTTTGTGGTTACCGTGAAATTTACCCTTATCTTTCTAAGTTTGAAGCAGTCTATTATTACTTGGTATCACCTTGCCTTCCTCTCCATTAGATGGTTTTATACCTACACTGTTTATTCCCTTTTTTATTGTTCTGATGTTGTCATTTACAGTTTAAAGTCCCTGGTTCTCTGTTATAATTCTTTTGGTTCTGGACACTCCTTGGGAGTTCATATCCTTGGATGGTATCTGGCTGGTACAATCTTGCATCCAAGATTCAGCCTGTGAGCTAAAGTTGTTTGTTCTCAGATTGAAGGACTCCCTTTAATAATTCTTATAATTTTGGTTTTGTTTTTACATATTCCTGTAATTTCTGTTTATCTGGAAATGTCCTATTTTCACCATCATATTTGAACAAGAGTTTTGCAGGATATATTATTCTTGGTTGGCAATTTTTTTTGTTTCAAGGTTTTATATATGTCTTCACATTGCCTTCTTACCTGCAGGGTTTCTCTGGAATAATCTGAGCTTAATCTTATTGTTTCTTCTCTGTATGTGACTGAGCTGCTGTCAGGATTCTTTGTTTTTCTTTGGTTATGGCAAGTGTGAATTTGATACGCCTTGGTGATTTTCTTTTGTGGTCTATTGTATATGAGGTTTGTTGAGCTTCTTGGATGGCCAGCTTTTCATCTTTCATGATATTAGGGAAGTTTTCTGTAACAGTTCTTCAATGATGTTCTCTGTGTTTTTTCCCCGTTCTGGAACTAAAAGCACTCAAAAATTTTTGCTTTTGATTGTATCCCACATAACTCTCAGGGTCTCTTTATTTTTCTTTGTTCTTTTTTCTGAGTTTTCCTTGAACAGAGTTGTATCCACGTGTTTGTCTCCTATTCCACTGATCCTGTCTTCCACCATTTCAGATCTGTTCCTCAGGCCTTCTATGACACTGTCCATCTCTGAAATCTTGTTGTTTATCTTTTGGATGTCTCATTGTTGTTTTTGTATAATTTCTAGTTGTGAATTTATTTTGGCATTTTGTTCCTGCTTTATTTTCCTGAATTCTTCCATTTTTTGTCTATAGTTTCCATGAATTTGTCTGCCTTTTCCATGAATTTGTCTATTTTTTCCTCATTTTTGTCTGCTTTTTGCTACAACTCTTAGATAATTCTAAGTATTAGAGATTTGAATTCCCTATCAGGTAGTTCTAGTGCCTTTTCTTCCACTGGAATGTCATCTGGTGTTTTATTTTGGACACCTACTGGAATCATCCTGTCCTGTTTTTGTAAATGTTTTGTTATTGTCTGCTGTCTTTGGTGCATTCAGCATTTATTTTTCTTGTTTTTTGATTGTAGATTTGTTTGTGTTTTCCTTTTTAAAATTTGGCTATGTCTGAGCAGGCAGGCTGTGTGTGCTTTGTTTGTCGCTGGGCATGATATTTTTTGCCTCCTTGTCAGTTGGCAGGGTCAGTCGCTCAGGTATGTTACAGCAGGGCAGGTCTAGTTGAAGAGGAGTTGCTGGTACGGGTTGTTTGTGGCACTTACTAGAGCCACCAAGCCTGGTCAGTAATTAGTGCAGGGCAGGTTCTGGCAGGTCGTGCCTGTGCTGCTTGTTGGTGCGATGTTAAGCACACAGTGCAGGTAGGCAGGATGGAGGGGGGAGATTGTTATGTGTGGAGCTAAGATGGATATGGGAGAGACAAGAGAGGAACAGGAGCTAAAAACATGCAAACAAAAAAGAGTTCTAGGGGAGCTTGCCATTGTAGTGGAGAGATGAGAGACTATGAAATGGAGAAAAACAAAAAGGGGAAGAAGAAGAAAAAAAGAAAAGAAAAGAATGCATAAATAAAGATTAGAAGGAAAAAAGAAGAGCAAAGCTCCCAGGGACCCCACAGGTGCAGCTATGATGTCTGGAGAAGTTGTACCCAGGTGTTGCAGTACAGCCTGGCTAGAAAGTGTAGAGGTATTCAGCACCAGGTATTCAGGGAACAGGAAGAGAAGGAAGGTATAGAGAGACAAGAAACTGAGTAATGAAGAAAGACAAAAATGGAAAAAGAGGAAAAAGAAAACAAAACAAATTTAAAAAATGAACAAGAAAAGCCCCCCCCCCCAAAAAAAGCAGAAATATAGAAAACCCATATAAAAAGAAATGCCCTCAGTTATCCCTGTGCACATGTGTGCAACTGAGGGGGTAGGTCCCAAGCCATGTAGCACTGCCTGGCCAGAATGGGCTCCCAACTCAAGAAACAAAAAGGAAAACAAGCAAACAATTCAAAACAAGCAAACAAACAAACCCTCTGGATCCCACCTGTGTGGCAGCCCAGATAGGGAAGCAGTTCCACACTTGAATGGAGCTCTGTATCCCCCAGGAAGAAGCAATGATGGCACACAGAGCCAAGTATTTTAGCGAGAGGAGGGGGAGGTAGTGAGAGGTAAGGAAGAAATCAAAAGAGGCAGAATAAAGCAACACCAGCAGCCAGCAAATGACACTTAGGGAGCCAGCCAGTGCGGGTGGATGGAATCCAAGTAGCCGGTGCTTCCTGGCCAAGAGACTGTGGCCACGGGAAGCAGAGGAGGCCGAGTGGGGGTGAAGAAGGGTGTGACTTGGGAAAGTGTATATTGCAAATTACCAGTTGTTTTGTCTCCTGCTGGAAGCTCTGTGAAGCTGTTTTCTCCTACCACCTATTTGCTGGTCTCTGATAGGAGTCCAAGATGGCGGATCTGCACTGCGTTACCTGATATTGGACCTCTGCATGAATCTCTCCTCGCTCTCCCTTTTCTGTCAGTTTTCTCACTCCATTTGGTGCTTGGCTGAGTTCTTTATCTCTTCATTTGATGTTTTAAGGTTTCAGGATTACTGTTTTCTCTGTTTGGCTTAGTTTTTCAGGTCTTTGCTGTGGAGGGACGGTGTGGTGTTTCTGCCTAGAGCGCCATTTTGTGGGTAGTCTCTATACCATTTTTAATGGTTGTAAAACTATTCATTTTTGTTTTATCTTGGTAAGTTTTGACAATTTTTTTTTCTAGTTAATCATCCATTTTATCTAAGCATTCATGTTTATTGAAATAAAGTATCATAATATTTACTTTGTTTTTTGTATACCTTACCTAAAACAAACCCATTGGTGTCTGACTCATAGCCACCCTATAGGAGGGAGTAGACCTGCCCCATAAGGTTTCCAAGGAGCAGCTGGTGGATTTGAACTGTCAATCTTTTATGTTAGTAGCAGTAGCTCCTTATCTATATGTGGTTATACGTCATTTTTATTTACATCGTTGTTTATGCTTTTCTTCTTTCTGTTTTGTCATTAATCAGATTAATTTTGTCAAAGGTTTAACAATTTTAACTTTGCAGAGAAGCAACATTTGGTTGTTTACTGTTCATTTGAATTTATTTATTCTATTATATTAATAACTTCCTACTTTTATTATTTGCTTAACTCTTTGCATGTACTGTGCTCATAGTTTTTTATTACAGTGATATTCAAACAATACATAAAACATTTAGGCAATTTTTGTATGTATACTTCAGTGACATTGATTACATTCAAGTTATGCATCCATTCTTGCTCTCTTTCACAAATTGTCTCACCACTATTAACATACATTCAGCGGACTTCCTCCCTCCATGGTAAACATGCTCATCAATTTTGACCTGCTTCTCTTCTAACATGAATATATTAAGGTTATACATTTCCCTCAAAATACTACTTTAGCTGCATACTTGAAGTTTTGATATGTAGGAATTCCATTATCCTTTATTTGTATAAATATTCTAACTTAAATTTTTTTTTCTTTTTTCTCTGAGATATTTGTGTGCTTTTTAAATATATCAATAAAGGAAAATGTTATTTTTATTTTATTATTGATTTTGTTGGCAATTGAATTGAGGTCAGAAAGTTGGTCTTATGCCATCAATTGATTGAAATTTGTTGAGATTTTCCACAAGGCTAGTGCATGACTATTTTTCTCAAATGTTACATTTGTATATTTGAAGAATGTGTTCTCTTTAATTATTGAATAAGTTGTATATGTTCATTAAACCAACCTTATTAATTTAGTTGTTCAAATATTTTCTTTCCTTTCTAACTTTTTACCTGCTTGATTTATCATTTAACAAACATAGGTACACTTAAAACTCCTCACTAATATGGGATTTGTCAAAGTCTTGTGATTTTTGTCAAATTTACTTTATGTATATATAGATAATTCAGGCACATAAAAATTTAGGATTTTAACATAATATAATATAACATTTAATGAACTGAAACAATATTTTTATGTAGTTTCTGGGAAGTCTATACTAATATAGACCCAGCAGGTTTCTTTTACATACTATTTTCTTGGAATAATTTTTTCATAATTTAACTTTTAATATTTTCATGTTCTTATGTTTTAGATATGTGTCTTATCAATGACTTATTTATATTCTATAATATCAAATATAAAAAGTATTTTTAATATTTGGTATAAAAATATCAGACATTTATCTCATATCAGTTGTTTATCTCACGTTTTTTCCTACACACACAGTTATTTTGATTTATGATATATTTTGATTCATATTAACATCATATTTTGTTCTTCCTTTAACTTTATGCCACAATGCTTTTCTTATGTTCTTTCCTGTCTTTTTTGAGGTAATCAATTGTTTTTCATCCCATATATATGCATATGCATATACATATGTATGTATATATGTATGTATGTATTTGTCTGTCTTTGGAAATTACACATTATATTTTTTTCTTCCCTTGCTTATGTCCTGTCATTTTTCCTTCTCTCCTTCCTTCCCGCTTTTATTCCTCCCTTTATTCTTCCTTCCTTCCTGCCTGCCTGCCTTCCTTTCTTTTTTCTTCCATGGTTTATTTATGGGGGTATCTACTACATAATTCCCAATAACTATTGCCAAATGAAAATTCTGTTGCCAGTCTCTCAGTTTGTGTTTTTTAACTTTTCATTTTGCAATAATTATAGACTTTTAGGAAGTTTCATAAAACATCCTGGAAAGTGACATCTTTCAAAAATTTAGTATCTGATCAAAACTAAGAGATTAACATTGGTGCAATCCACATAGGTCATTCAGATTTTATCAGTGTCCAGGCATGGACCAATAACGTGAAACTTGCCTCCAAAAATGGGGGTACCAAGAGACTCAAGAAGAGACAGACAATTCTAGGGTAATAATAAAGGAGTTTATCAGGGACACTTACAGATGAGGTAAGTTCTGGATGGCTGAAGGACCAAAGTAGATCTCTACACTCCACGGTGGGAGGGCAGAGGTTTTATAGAAGTGGTGGACAATAGTGGCTACATGCCAGCGACTTACATAAGAATGTGAACTGTAGTGAACTGGAGGAATGCATGAGGACACTCATGTTAGGCCTTGCAAAGCCTGTTTCCCCTTCTGTTCACCCCTTGAGGCCAGCTCTTACAATTAGCAACTTCTCTTCTTATGCCATATTATGAGAGACCCCATTCCTTTCCCGCCGGGAGCCGATATAGAAATGGGGTTTGCCAGGTGTCATGTGGTGCCCAGGCATGTGCAAGAGGCAGAGGAAGTTATTGTGTGCACAGAACAGGGGGAAGGCTTCTCTGATGAGGAGAAGGAACTGAGAGAGAAGGGGACCAAATTTGCAACCTTCTTATAAGAGAATGTTCTGGGCCCAAGGCCTTTACTTATTAACCATGGATGGGAGTTGTAGAAGCAGATAAATCTCCCAGAAGTCCACCCCCTGACTCCCATCAAGCTTCCAGAAAAAGAAACAAAGCAGTACCAAGTCATGTTATGTCCTTCACCCATTTTGGACTTTGAGCTGCATGTCCGTGATTTGGTGTATAACTCTGGTAGATGTTATAGCTGTGCATCATTTGAGGCAGCACTGAATAAGAATTGCTAGTAGGATTGTCCCCAGTAGATTGATCAGGACTGTTTGGAGGACAGATCCCAAGGCAGCCACCCCAGTTGTGGCTTAATCCAACCCAACTGAATAATTCAAAAGACTGAACTTGTCTAATCTTATATATGTATAACATGTCCTGATTCATTTATGTAAAGACAGCATATTTCTCCCAACATAGCACATTATATGAACAGTACACATTTCAGTACAAGTCATAAAAAATCTCCTTTTCTTAGCACACTTGAACAAGATATAACCATCTAGTAATGTGTCTTTTACATTTTTAACACACAGAGAGAAATTTTTCCTTCTAAAGTTGTAGCACTTCCCACTGGCAGCTTTCATACTTCAAAAGATGTTCTGCAGGAGTAGTGAAGTCAGCCATATTCATTTACCATGTGATCTCTTCAGTACACCAAGTTACACTTTCAGTTGATCCATGAGGTGTCCTACTTGTTGACAAATCAACTGGAGAGATGACTTGTCATCTTGGTTCAAATGTTGACAGAGCCAACAATTGGTCTGATTGGTAGCTCTAGCAAAAGCCTGTATCATTGGGGCCCATGGATGAGGGGCCTGTCCATCATTGTGAGATAATCTGGGAAGAAAAAGAGACAACATGAACAATTCCTCCTCCTTTCCTTTGAGGTGAGTGTTGCCCAGTTATAGCCACCCAGGCTGTCTGTCCTAGTCTTGAGGCAGGGACCTCTGTGGGAATGCAGATCTTTTGTCAGGAACAATTGCACACAAAAGAAATACGTTTTATAGAATAAACAGTTTTATCAAACATACAGTGAAAATGAAAAATGCTCTTGCAGGGAACTGCTGCATCGAAGGGCCAGTCTACTTGCCTGAGATGTATAGTTCAGACTGAGGTTGTTTTGTCCCCTCTCATCAGTCGTTTAAGCCTGTCCATTGAAGTGCTCAATCGCCTGTATGGCTTGGAGGTGGTATAGAACATGAAGAGATCATTCAAGATCCAGTGGAAGCCTCTGGATAGGATAAGAGGTCCCAATATGATTTATCTGCTGAGAAGGTCCTGGCTTGTAATTGACTCGGAAATCTGTCCCTGGGCAGCTTTTAGCCTTGGCCAGGGTCTGTTAGACAAGTCAGCTTTTCTATGCTGTTTGACTTTTTCTGATGACCGTAGCAGTCCAGGCATATAGGCCCAGTATATGATGGTGTGTGAATCTCCATGGGCCATCCTGTCTTAAATCCAGGAGGTGGCTGATTGCACATCTCTTTGCTCTGGAGCAGAGGATGCTTCAGCCTCCTCAGTCAGTCAGTTGGTGTCATGGATGGAATTGTGTACCCCAAAAATATCTGTCAACTTGGTTGGGTCATGATTCCCAGTATTGTATGAATGTGTAACATTCTGTAATATGATGTGATTTCCTTAAGTGTTATAAACTCTATCACTATGATATAAGATGGATTAGTGGCAGTTATATTGATGAGGTCTACAAGATTAGATAATGTCTTAAGCCAATCTCTTTTGAGATATAAAAGAGAGAAGCAAGCAGACACACATGGAAAACTCATATTACCAAGAAAGCAGCGCCGGGAGAAGAGCAAGTCCTTTGGACCTGAGATTCCTGTGCTGAGATGCTCCCAGACCAAGGAAAGATTGATGCATCACAAGCACCTTCCTCCAGAGCCTACAGAGAGAGAAAGCCTTCTCCTGGAGCTGATGTCCTGAATTTGGACTTGTAGCCTACTGGACCTTGAAAGAATAAATTTCTCTTTGTTAAAAACCATCCATTTGTGCTATTTCTGTTATGGCAGCACTAGATGACTAAGATAGTTGGCAAGAGCAGTCTGCTCGTTGGTTGTTTTCCCTTCTTAGCATAGGGGTCTTTCTGATGATCATCCACATGAGCAACAAAAGCTTATCAGGAGTAGAACTGATTTTTTTTTTTTTTTTTTTTTTTTTTTGGTCCATATGTCAGTGGTAAGATTGAATGGCCAGGATATTAGCTATAGCCCATGCAACAGTTTCCAAGTGCCCCACTAAAAATGGTCTTAATGGCAGTAATTCCCATCAGGGTTTGGAGGCAAAATTTTACAAAGGTGTACATTAATGCATCAACATCATCAGTATATATAGCAGGGGTTTGGAGGGTCCCTGAAGGGACTTATCCATAGTCAGGCTTGGACAAGGGCTTCAATGATGGTGACCTCAGACCCAAAAATCTTTTTTCATTTTGGTGTCAGGTGCTATAGAGATCATAGTCACCTGCTCAGTGGCATCAAAAAACCCAATACATAAAATTCATTTCCTCAATGAACTTTAATTGTAACATAAGGTCGTTGGTCCTCCCTGGTGACAGAGGGACCTAAGCTTAATCCTCCATCTTATTTCTGAAAGTCAGAAGACCTAGGCAAAGTTGGCAGAGCCCTCAGTCATTTGTGGAGCCACGCCTCCACCACACCAAATGCAAGTATGAGTTCAGCCCAGTTGCCGGGTAACATGGAGGAGGTCCCTCCTATTTTAGTTTTCCCCTTACTATTGCAACTGCAGCTACGTTGCTGCTTGGTTATCTTGGCAGGAGCAGTCATCATAGGATTCCAGAGAGGGTCTCTAAGGTTTCTTCAAGGCTGCTCAACACAAGCTATCTTGAAAGGTTTTTTATTCTTTTTTTTTTCCATGCTGTTTTAACTTTTGGTTTATGCTGAGTGTTACAGTATGTTCTCAGTGCCAGAGATATGCTTAGCCCATCCAACTATCTCTGGTCTCATTGTCGGAGAGCTCTGAGCAATGGCTAGTGGACTGTTCCCCGAGCCCTTGAATTCCCTCATCTTTACAAATCCGCAGGTAAAAGTTTCTAGTTGATCTTCTTGTTTGCAGATGTGGCTCCTCAATACATCAGTTGTGGCCACACACAACTGCCACATAATCCCTTTCCAACTGTAACTCTTCCTGCAAAGCTGTTACACACATACTTCAGCAGCTGGCTGGGCTTCAATGGCCAAACATCCCAGAGAAGTGGCCATCACATGGCTGCTACTGCTCTCCTAGCTTCTTTTGCACACTTAGGAACGTGGCCAACTGCCCAAAACTTGGCTATGCCACTTGGCATTTTCGAGGCATCCCTATACTCACACTACAGTTCACATGCATCAAGCATACAGGCCAGACTTCCCTGCATGGAGATTGCTGGCCAACCTGGGATTTCTCCTGCAGATGCTTCACTCCCACTTGCCATTTCCTCAGTCTTCTGACTGCCTCACCATTTGTACAGGCATGGATCAAGAACATGAAACTTGCTTCCAAAAATGGCGGCTGCCTAGAGACTGAGGAAAGAGGCAGGCAACTCCAGGGTGGCAGTAAAAGAGTTTATTAGCGAGACTTACAGATGAGGTGAGTACTGGATGGCCACAAGACCAAAACAGATCTCTGCACTTCTCAGTGGGAGGGCAGAGGTTTTATAGTGGTGGCAGACAATAGTGGCTATATGCCAGGGACTTACATAAGACTGCAAACTGTAGTGAACTGCAGGAATGCATGAGGCCTCTCATGAGGTCTCACAAAGCCTGTTTCCTGTTCAATCAGTTTTACAAGCACTTGTTTGAGTGTGTGTATGTATAATTCTATGCAATTTTATCACATATGCAGCTATGTTTAACCACCACCATATTCAAGATACAGAATGGTTACATTACCACAGGTCTCCCTCATGCTACCCCTTTATGTGGTTAGATATTTTTTAAATAAGCCATTTATTTACGTATCTGAATTTTATATTAAATATTCTATTTTTCAAATATTGAAAAATAGTTTAAAATATGTTAAGCCACTATTCCATCCAACACTGTGCAGACCTAGCAATACATGTCTATGGCCTGAAATAAGCCTTAGGCTGCCTGTTTGCCATCTAGTATACATTTTACATTACAATTCTGCTAAATAAAACTGTACCTGATGATCTATTATATGTCTTCACCTAGTATTTGTTTATCTGGAGACGTGGGTATTTACATTCTATACTCACTCCTTAATACTAAGACATTTTAAAGAAAAGGTTGAGATTGTCTCTTTCTAAGACTGCTAATCATTCATTATGTAAAATATTTAAAGTTGAACACAGTATGCCAGGTGTTATTCCTTTCCTTCAAGTAATCAACACATGCCTTCCATAAATCTATTTTCTTAGGCTCCATACTCTTGTCAATGTGTCAACGCTTAGGAATTTTGACTATGATTTGCCCATCAAGTATTCCCAAGATTAGTCAGCACAACATTAGGCTGGAAAGTTTTCCCTGGACCTGTGTAGCAAGTGTGAAAGCCTATGTGCATTTATTAATTTTTAGCCCTATGTTATACATGTTTGCTGGGGAATCAAAAATATATTTTCTCTCTTGGTTAAATCTCTGAAGGACTATCCTAATCTCCTTTCATATATCTTAGGTAATAATAGCTAAACTTTACTGTTCCTTTACTATAGGCGTGGAACTCTGCAACACACTTAGCATGGATTATTCCATTTCATTCTCAAAGCAACCTTTTAGGGTGAGCATATTATTATCCCTGTTTTACCAATGAGAAAATAGAGAGCTAAATAATGAGAGTTAAAGTCCACAAAAAGTCATGCAGGAAGGAGCTGTAATTAGGTAACGTGAATGCAAAAATTCTTATATTCTGTTATTCTCTGAGGATGAATTTTTAAGTGCTCGACTACTAGCTGAAAGGTTAGTGTTTCAAAGCCACTCAGACATACCTTGGAAGACTGTCCTGGTGATCAGCTTCTGAAAGGTCACAGCCTTTAAAACCTTGTGGAGAAGTTGTACTCTGCACATATGGTATTGCCATGAGTAGGAATCAACCCAACAGCAACTAACAACAATGACATATTCAAAATGGGGAAATAGAATATATGATAAAATAGCCAGACTGAAATCACACTGAGTCTGGAGGATGGGTGCCACATGTTTTGATCAAGTTCATACAGAGTTTCCTTTTTCTTTTTTAATTAAAAACAACAACATTCTATGAACCAAGTTGTCTTTGAAGGGTTATAACTTGGAAAGTTAAGCTAGTAGAAAAATACATCTTCTTCATTTAAATATAAGTGTAGAGGCTGGCCAATTTATCTCACTGTAGCTAAATACAAAGACACATAAATGTTTAGGATTGCTACAACATTAAATCACTGGACCAAACAAAAGTTGACAGTGAAAAGGACCTGAGTCCTTTTTTAAGAATAAATCAGAGCAACTAAGGTGTGCAGAAGGAACAGTTGATGAATAACCTGATAGTTGGCTAATAGATTATTTCATGAGATCAGAGATGAGGTCAGGCTCATGATGAGGTGTCTGCTTCTAGTCTATTTTTAATGATGCAGGATTTGGCAGGCAGTTTTCTTGCTAGAAGCATTTGTTGTTATTCCTGGTCAGGTAGGAAGAATGTAGAGTCTGACAATGATGGTCAGTGTAGCAGCAGCCTTGCTGCTTGAAAATTAATTTGAAGTCCTCTTCTAGAGTGCTGCTATCCTCTGTTACTACATAGAAACTTGATTGTGCTAATAAGAGATATAGAGCTAAGCAGAAGCCTAGGATTTCCAGAGAAAAGCAGAACATATTGCAGAAAAGAATTGAAGAGGAATTTTCTTAGGTAAACGTCTAAATTATTATTAGCAGAGTGATAATGAGTGTTCTGTGGCCATAGTTCAAACTACATTAGCAGCTTCAAACCATGTAAAATGTGCAATATGGGACCGTATATTCTGCATTAAGAAAAATTCCATATGGGATTGGTTTAATACTATGTTAAAGACTAATGCAAATAATAACAGGGAAAATATTTATTGAAATTGGTCTACAATAATGTTATTCAACATAAATTATTAAATAATATGTATTGAAAATAAACATATATGTGTTAGGTTAATTCTCACAAGCAATCTATGAGGCAGATATTGTTATTAATACTATTATTATTATCATCTGCATTTTAAAGATGAGAAAACAGAGGCACAGAGAAACTGATCACTTGGCCAAGTGAACCCAAGGATGTCTCCCAGGGTCACTGGTTCCAGGGCTGCGCTCTTATCCACAATGCTGCATGGCCTGTGCTAGTGATAAGGATGCTATGACAGAATGAGAATAAGACAAAGGCTAGAAAATTTCATAAGAGATTTTTAAATCAAGGCTATTTTTTGAATGTTTTGATACCCTTTCTCACTCTTTTCTCCACATCTTCACTAGCAAATCTGTTACCAATTTAACAGGAAAAAAGAAAAGAAAAAGTTAACGCTACTGCCATACAATCAAGGACTATCCAAGATCAATGAAACAAAAAAGTGCAATAAGGAGAAGAAGAACAGCAACGCTACCTGGATACAGAGGGATGTCATCACAACCTGAGATCACTAACTCTTTTTTTAGCTGTGTGTACCTTTTGGAGGATTAATAAAGAACAAATTAAATAATAAAAACAACATAATATGTATATGTTTATATGTGTATATGCACATACATTTATATATACTACATATACCATTTCTAGTACCAACTGTCATCTAGTCAACCCTAACTCACAGAGCCAATGGGTGAACACAAACCTCTAAGCTTTCAGTTAGCAGCCAAGAGCATTAAACATTTGCACCACCCAGGAACTTCTGTACTACATACATATGTATATATCTGTATACATTCCTATACACATATACATGTTTTTAAAGAAAACAATTTAAAAAATACTTCAACTCTCCCAGAAAAAGAACTAGGTTTTATTTTACTATGAAATAAGACATTCTTGGGATTTTGATAATATGTTTTCCCCCATTAATATTTCACTTGTAGAAACTATGATAGGTTTAAGAAATTAAGGACTATGCTAATTTTTTAGATATTTGGAAGGTTTTCCAATTAAGAACATCAATTCTGTAATAATATCAGGAGCTAACTTCTATTTGTTGCACTACATGAGTGTAACAGAAGTAGCATCCAGGACCAAAGCAAAACAGCTCACATGAAAGTATTATATTTTACTAACCTGGCGCCATGGACTCTGTCATTGTGATCCAAAAAGATTAATTAAAAAAAAAAGGGAGGGAAGTCTAAACATCACATTGTTGTGTCTAATAGTAGTTTTTAATAGTTTAATGATTTAGGGGAAAGAAGTACAGGCTGGACAGCCTGAGTTTGAGTCCTGATTCCAACACTTTATGAACTTGTAGTTACTTAATTTATCTGTGTCTCAGCTTGTATGTTTGAGAGATGGAAATAATAATAGTTTCTGCACCACAGAGTTGTTATTAATATTAAATCAGTTTATCTGTAAAGTTCTCAAAACATCCAAATATCTGGAAAAATTCAGTCCTTCCTTGCCATTTAAAAGCATAAAGAACAATAGCAGCATTCATGAGGAGATAAGGGTTCAAAAAAGGAAAATTTCCTCTTCTATAACTAATGAGGAGGAAATGCATGGATCCCCAGAACTCCATATGCAAAGCTGTAGGGAGGCTTGGCTTGCTTTCCCAAAGAATGAAGATGTGAGCTGAAAAATACTGTACCACAAATACCTGCCATTATGAACTTATATTTAATAAATTACTGAGGAAAAACTTCCCCAAGAAAGTTACAAGTTAGGTAAATTTTGTTTTCCTGATGCATGGACCATCCCACTCTGCATCCCTCTCCTCCTCCTGGATTACCCATCTTCCTGGAGCCATGATGCTGATTTAGCTACCCAGAGCTGCCCGCTACAACTTTCCAAGCCCCCTCATCTGACCCTGTTCTCCAGAGTACATGCCAAGTGTGTCCCCTCATCTTAAACCCTATCAAAACTTATTTATCCTTAGATTACTGCTTCTAGCTGGCTGAGAAAAACACAATCTGTTTGTTTGGTAATGACTGACAACAGCATAGTACATAAGTATCTGTATTTTCCAAAAATTTTCCTAGCATCATCACTACTTTTAGTGAAAAGATTGAAGTATAATGCTCACTCTAGGAACAAATGGAATTAAATTCTATGGAGGGTAGAGTATAAGTGGGAAGAGAGTAAGTGGTTTTCACCAAATCACACCACCAAGCATCCTTGATTTGATGGCTTCCATAAAGGCAGCAGAGGGCAGTCGTGGTCCAGCAGATCTGAGTTCGATTCTCAGGCAATACACCTCAAGCCACCATCCTTCTGTCAGTGGAGGCTTACATGTTGTTATGATGCTAAACAGGTTTCTGCAGAGCTTCCAGATTGAGATGGAATAGGAAAAAAGACCTGGTGATCTATTTCTAAAAATCAGCCAGTGAAAACCCTATGGATCACAACAGTCTGAAACCATTGTGCATGGGGTCACCATGAATCAGGGTTTGACTTGATGGCAGCTAACTACAACATAAAGGTAGCAATCTGCATGACACTGTTTCCTGATCAGTACTAGAACATAATAATTAACATAATGGCTAATATTTATTGCATTCCCAGCACTGTACTCACTGCTTACATTCACCTTTTATTTCATTCTTATAACCACAGCCAGTGAGGTAGGAGGTAGGGGATATTATTATGTTTATAAATGAGGAAACTGGGGATTACAACAACTAAGAATTTTGACAAAGGCAAACAGCTAGGAAACTGAAGATCCAGGCTTCTAACAAAATCTATCTGATTCAAAAGTTCTTGTGTATAGGGCAGTTACAGTTCCATTACATCCTTGGTTAGGAGAAAAGGCATCTTCAAAAGACACCTAATTATATTATTCAAAACATGTCTATCTATGCAATACTAACACATTAGACGAAACAAATCATGTTACCATGGAATACAATTGCTTCAAACCTTTCTGAGGATATTGTTGTTTTTAGGTGCTGTGGAGTAGATTCTGACTCATAGTGATCCCATAGAACAGAGTAGAACTGCCCCATAGGGTTTCCAAGGAGCAGCTGGTGGATTCAAACTGACAACCTTTTGGTTAGCAGGCGAGCTGTAACCACTGCATACCCAGGCTCCTTTCTGGGGATAGAAGCATTTTTCTATCTAGTTGTACATTATGATTACTTGAATGCCATAAAGTCATGTCCACATATACCAAAAAAAAAACCCGTTGCCTTCAAGTTGATTCTGTCTCATAATGACCCTATAGGACAGAGTAGAACTGCACCATAGTTTCCAAGGAGCCCCTGGTGGATTCGAACTGCAGACCTTTTGGTTAGCAGCCATAGCACTTAACCACTATGCCACCATATGTCCACATATAGTAAAATTTAATTGTTTTTTAAGTGCTTGACTTCCAGAAGTGAAAAAATAATACCATGCTTGAGTGTCCATAAGAAGCAGCCCTGCTCTGTCCCCTAGGCCTCCCATCTCTCCAGCTGGCCTAAAAGCTCTTCTTTGTGTTTGAATGTGTCCCTGATCTTCGTTTATTCAACACCCACGTATTCCCCAAGGCTTACCTCCGTGTAGACGTCTCTGATTCCTCATTTAGAAACAAACAAATAACAGAAAACCTCTCTTCCTTCTCTGAACTCCCTAAGTTGGCTGACTGTTCTCTAATGTGAGGTTTCACCTGATGTTCTGAATGATAGTTGTTTCAGCAACAGTTTAACTCACCACTAGCTTGTGAGCATCTTGAAGAAAGCAGGTCTACCTGACTTACCTCTTGTAACTCATGCACCATTTAGTTCAGTGATCTTCAAATAATAATAGTACTGCAAGTATTTACTTACACCATCGTTGTTGTTGTTGTTAGGTGCTGTTCCAACTCATAAGACCCTACGTACAACAGAACGAAACACTGCCTAGTCCTGCGCCATACTCACAATTGTTATGCTTGAGCTTTACACCATTAGGCACTTCGTGTACATTTTATTCCATTCCAGCAACAAAGCTGCAAGGTGGAAATATCACCTCCACTTAGAGATGAGGAAACTGAAGCCCAGATAGATCTTAATATCTTAATAAAGCCATCTTGATAAAGTTCTCATTATTGGCAAGAAGCAGAACTAAAATTAACCTAGGTCTTTTTTTAAAGTAAAGCTCAGGCTCTTTTCCCTCCAAAGCTGTCTCTTGTGATATTCGTGGAAACATAAATGCATAAGGATCTGCCTTTTTTTTACTTTCTCACATACTCTAGAAGCAGGAGAACTGAGGAGATTTTCTTTGGTCAATTTTGCTTGAGTAGGCAGAAGAGGAAGTGATTGAAATTCAAGAATAGTAGAAGGAAAAACACTCCTTCTTTGCCAGAATTTTACAGGAAGCAAAATCAAACTGGTTAGTAAAGGTGGGAGAGGTGAGGAAGGCCTGAAGGTGCCTGACGTAATAATGACAGCATATTTCAACCCTAGAATACAACAAACACACATCAAATATCAGTTGGATTTAATAGGCATTCATTTTATGCATGGTATCACAGGGGGCGTGTTTTATAGTCAACAAAGATGCCTGACTGCTCTGCAATAATCTGTCATAATCCATCCACCGTGCCTGAAATTATCACACTATTATAACTTCATCCTTTAAGATTTTAGAGGATACCAGTCCCAGCTGCACCCTAGTCTCCATTAAAATGTAAAACTCTAACCTGTAGGATAATAATTAACCCCTTAATGCACTACCTTGTTATCCCAATTAATGCAAGCTACAAAATAAACATACTTGCTTGAAAAAGTTGGCAGTGAATTGTGCATCATGGCAGAGCAGGTATATAGGCCAGTTCACAGACCTAAATGTTCAGGAACAACAGGCAGTCCTGTGAGGCCAGGGAAGGCATATTCCATGGGGTGTTTGGAAGTGGGTGGAAAGGGGAAGAAAAGAGAATAACCTGGAGGAATAAACAGGAAAGAGGACATAAAAGCGAGGGCGGGGTGTTACTGTAAACCATCTGCCACTCATTCTCTGGGCTGCCCCAAGAGTAAATCCCTAAATAACACTGGGTTAAGTAATGGCTGGAGTTTTATGGGTCCAGGTTTGATCAGCAGAGGCAAAGCAGAGGATAGGGATGGACAGAAGCCAAAATTTGAGTCTGCTAGGTCTGACTTAAGCAAGATAAACAACTGGACTGGCATTTAGTTACTTCCTATTCTTTGCCATTTACACTCAGGGACATCATTTGTACGGTATTCTGCAAAACAAGAGCTAAATTGTGATGAGAATTGATGCTTTCCATTTTTCATGTGTAATTTTCTATTTGACTGTTATGTCCAGAATCTCTTACTTGTCTTTCTCTAAAATGCCTGGATAATTGCTTCAGTTCTCAGCTTTGCTTTGGCTGTGGGAAGCTAACCCATTTGTGTCATGTTTTTTTTCAAATCACAATCACTTGGCTAAAAAAGGTGCTGCTACTGAAGCAATGAGGTCAGTATGGGCAGTTAGGCCTGAAAATTCATAAAGCTCAAGTCCCTGACTCAGTTACTTATGGCTTGAAAAAGAAGGGGAAAATGGCAAAGGCCTTATTCTTCTTAGCTCCTTTGAAGAGTAAAGAATTAACCATATGCCAAAGTCAGGTGAAACCGGCTCTCTTTTTCTGCCACACCAATGAGTTTCCTCATGTACAACCAAACCTGAGGATGGGAAGATTCTCTGAAGATGGCATATTTTCTAATACTCTCACGACTAATCCTCTTATTGTTTTTCTCCATTGTTGGACAATAGATTTATACCATGGTCTTGTAATCTTTCCAAAGACAGTTATTTCAGAGATTACATCAAGATTATGCAGCCAGATTAGAGGATGGGAATACAAGCAGTGTCCTGTGTGGTCTGAGGGCATTCACTATTGGTTTCAGACTAATTGGGAGTTTGTGTGCCTTTCACCCAAAACATTACTGACAGTAAAAATATTGCTACCTACCTGAAATCCCTGGATGTGCAAACATTTAACTCACTTGGCTGCTAACCAAAATCAGACAAAGCACCTTAGAAGAAAAGCCTGGCTATCTACTTTCAGAAAATCAGCCATAAAAAGTCTATGGAGCACAGTTCTTCTCTGAAACACATGAGATTGCCATGAGTTGGAGTTGACTTGATGAAAACATCTTTTTTTCTTTTCCTTTTACCTGCCTGAAACAAAGAAGGAAATGATGATGCTTTGCCTCATCTGCTTTCTTCAGAGATAGAAGAGGAACTTATTATCATAAGTGATTATCTGGTGATCAGATTTCAACGTCCTTGCATGTAAATTAGATTTGTGGAGTTAGAAAGTCTTACACACTGTATTAAGATTATAAAGTTTAAAAATTAAAGCTTTCAGAAGCTATTGTAAGCAGTCTGTTTATTGTTGAACAAAAGTTTCTGGACTCAGAAACTTTGAATCAAAAAGTTATAAGCATTCTTACATACAAATATATCACTGAGTTAGTAGCTCATTTAGTGAGTTAGTAGCCCATTTAGTAATATTTAAATTGAGTAATACTCTCTAAGGAACTATATAAATTATAGAAATGTAAACATTATATCCAAGAATTAGAAAAAAAATCAAGTATTAGTCCAAAGTTCACATCTTTCTTTTTTGTAGCCACACAAAATATGTTTATGATAGTGTATTTATGCAAGAATTGTTAACTGGAAACCTTTTGTATTAAAGACGTGGGACTAATAGCTGTTATAGAAACAAAGCTGTTCAAAGCACAAGGTCTGCCTTCTAGGCACTTGAAATCTAAAGATAAGAAACCAACATAGTATAAGGCAGCATGTGAAAAGTGATGCAAGAATGGGGCAAACAACATGAGCTGCCAAAATTCCAAAGCAGGATATTTCTCCTCCTGCAGTGTTCCAAAACTGGATTTTTTTTTAAATTTGGACCTTGACGCAGAATGTAATTTAGTTTGTGAAGATAATGAAGAGAACATTCAAGACTAAGAAAATTACATGGGAAAAAGCCACGAACATAGAACTTAGTATGGCTAAATCTGCCATTTTGGCTGGAGATTTGGGTGCCAATGGGAGATCAGCCTAGTAGTGTGGGCAGTAGTAAGTAGTCTGATCTTGATGAGCATGTGAGCAAGTATGTAGAGGCACAGCGTCCTTGCTCCCTGTTAAAACCTCCCACAACCATTGAGAGGAATACTACTTGTGTACTTGCATGTGTTTTCTCTAGATTTAGAAGCTTGCTTTTCAATACTTGGAATCTAGACGTATTCTTTAATTCACCAAAGTCTTCAATTGGTAATCCATCCTGTGAAGATTCATTTATAGATCAAAGAAAAACTAGCATTCCAAAGTTTGGAGGAAAATTCATAGAAGTTTAAATAAATGAAGGTATATTCACAAAATAAAGTAATAAGCATCAATTAAGATAGAATTGTAGAAAAATATTTAATATGACTGAATGATGCTCATTTTCAGTAAGTAAATAAGCACATTACAAAGCAGAAAGTACAGTATAATTCTTTGATTTAGAAAATATATGTGTGCACACACACGAGAAAAGGCTAAAAGAATATAGATTATATAAGCCAAAGTATCATCAGTTGTTTTCCCTAAAAAATGGGATTTTGGTATTTATTTTACTTTTTTTAAAACTTACGTGCCCTTAAACATATTCTACAGTGAACATTTTGTGACAAGACACAAACTTATTTTTTTTAATAAAATGATTAATAATAAACTCATTTTAGACTGCCTGTGGTAGTCATATGGGTTAGATCTGTGACCTGAGATCATGCTTATCTCCAAGACACGCCACCACAGTCCTCTGGAATGAAAAGACCTATGGCCTCAATGGTCAGAATTCAATCAGAGACTTTTAGAAATTTTGTTAACTGTGTTTCAGATTTTTCAGTTATAAAAAGGGGGCTCACGTTTAATTTTCCATGTTGACGAGAAGGTTACAGATGATTTATCTATATGAAGTAATTATAATTATATGTTAAAATTCATTATTAATCCAAAAACATGCATTGAGTTTCTTCTCTGTAGTAAATACTACTAGGTGAGAGGTTCAAATGTTGTTTTTTTCAACATCCATGTGGTTTTATTATTTCTTCATGAAAGTAATGCATGTGTGTTATAAGAAATCCAGACAATAGTGATAAAAGAACAAAAAAAAACTTAAAATTCATTAATGGATATCACAAAATATCTTACTAAACATTTATGTTTGCATGTATAATTATTTTTAATATATATGAAAATATGAATAAGATCAAGG
Source organism: Dugong dugon (assembly GCA_030035585.1). Lineage (NCBI taxonomy): Eukaryota > Metazoa > Chordata > Mammalia > Sirenia > Dugongidae > Dugong > Dugong dugon. Next base: position 45,101,761 of record CM057480.1, on the reverse strand, counting down.
AATTATACTGTTTCTCTTTTTGTAACTGCTTTCTAACAATTATATATCAAAAACATCTTTACATGTTAATAAGTACAAATGTATACAGTAATTCTAAGCTGGCTGGTGTCCAATTACGTGAATATCAAGAAATGTAAAGTGATAGGAAATTGAAAAGTAAATTAAGCTGTACAAACTATATCCCCAACTAGGGCTACATCTACACATCACCATATAAAGTTGGAGGTCAGATATCTTGCTTACTAACTTGGATTAAAGCACTAAGAATTAATTTTTTTCTCTGTTTGCCTAAGGTCTTCAAGTAGCAATTTAGATATTTTGCTTTGCCAGTACAAATTTTTCTTACCCATATAAATCATAGGAAGACATTTAAAATTGTTATGTGTCTTAGTTTGCTGACCTATATAAAAGAATTGGAGTGTTCTTAAAGATAATGTGGTACAAACGAAGTAGGGTTGGGGGAAAAAAAAGAACTTTGAAGTTCTGAAAAAGACAGGTGCAGTCTTATTCTGAGCACTAAAATCAAGGATTATTAGATCAGAAGGCATTTTAGACATGCACATATTCAACCCAACATTATGGATCCAAAAATAGAGATGACTTCCAGTAACATGGCACTCTAGGCAGAAGCACCATGAGATCCCTCCACAGCAAAGATCTGAAAACTAAACCAAACAGAGAAAACAGCCATCCTGAAACCCTAAGCATCAAATGAAGAGATAAAGAACTCAGCCAAGCACCAAATGGAATAGAAAACTGACAGAGAACAAAGAGTGAGGAGACGTACATGAAGAGGTCCCCTATCAGCTAACGCAGCATGGATCCACTGTCTTGGACTCCTATCAGAGACCAGCAAACAAGGGGTATGGGAAGGCAGCTTCATGGAGCTTCCAGCAGGAGACAGAATAAACTGGTAAACAGAGACATACGCTTTCCCACCCCCGACCCTTCTTCACCCCCACTTGGCCTCCTCTGTTTCCCACGGCCACAGTCTCTCAGCCAGGAAGCACTGGCTGCTTGGTTTCCACCTGCCCACACTGACCAGCTCCCTGAGTGCCATTTATTGGCTGCTGGTGTTGTTTTTTTTTGCTTCTTTTGATTTCTTCCTTACCTCTCACCACCTCCCCCTCCTCAAATACCTGGCTACATGCACCATCTATGCTTCTTCCTGAAAGGCTGTGAAACTCTGCTTGAATGTGAAAATGCTTCCTGGTCTGTGCTGTCATGCTGATGTGATCCCAGGATGTTTTTTTGCTTATTTTGAATTGTTTGTTTTCTTTTTCTTTTCTCAAATTGGAAGCCCATTCTAGCTGGGCAGTACTGCGCTCCTTGAGACCTACCCCCTCAGCTAGTGCAGACACACAGAGGGATCTCTGAGGGCATTTCTTTTTTCATGGTATTTTTTTTTTCTTTTTTGGGGGGAAGTTTTCTTTTTCTTTTTTATTTAAATTTCTTGTTTTCTTTTCCCTATTTTTCCCTTTTTGTCTTTCTTCATTACTCAGTTTCTTGTCTTTCTATACCTTCCTTCTCTTCTCCCCTGAATACCTGGTGCTGAGTGACACTTCTACACCTTCTAGCCAGGCTATATTTCAACACTTGGGAACAACTTCCCCAGACCTCATAGCTGCACCAGGGGGATCCCTGGGAGCTTTGCTTTTCTTTCTAATTTTTATTTATTAATTATTTTCTTTTCTTCTCCTTTTTTTCTTCTTCTTCCCCTTTTTGTTTTTCTCCATTTCATAGTCTCTCATCTCTCCACTTCAACATCCAGCTCCCTTAGCACTCTTTTTTGTTTGTATGTTTTTCGCCCCTGTTTCTCTATCCTCTCTCCCATACCCATCTTAGCTCCACACATCAAAATCTCCCCACTCCATCTTGCCTACCTGCAGTGTGCACTTAACATCACACCACCAAGCAGTACAAACGTGGCCTACAAGAACCTGTTCTTCACTGATTACTGACCTGCCTTGGTGGCTGTAGTACATGCCACAAACCACCCATCCCAGCAACTCTTCTTCAGCTAGACCTGCCTTGCTGTACCATATCTGAGTGACTGACCCTGCCAATTGGAGATGGAGGTGAAAAGTAGCGTGCCTATAGAAAACAACAAAGAACACACAACCCGCCTGCTCAGACATAGCCAAATTAAAAAAGGAAAAAACAAAAACAAATCTACAATCAGTAAACAAGAAAAATAACTACTAAATGCCCATAAGACAGCTGACAATATCAAAATATTTGCAAAAACAGGACAGGATGTTTCCAGTAGGCTTACAAAATAAAACACCAGATGACTTTCCAGAAGAAGAAAAGGCACTAGAACTACCTGATAGGGAATTCAAATCTCTAATACTCAGCATTATCCAAGAGTTGAAGCAAAAAGCAGACAAAAATGAGGAAAAAATAGACAAATTCATGGGAAAGGTGGACAAATTCATGGAAAATACAAACAAAAAAATAGAATAATTCAGGAAAATAATGTAGGAACAAAATGTCAAAATAAATTCACAACTAGAAATTATACAAAAACAACAATTAGAAATCCAAAAGATAAAAAAACAAGATTTCAAAAATGGACAGTGTCATAGAAGGGCTGAGGAGCAGATCTGAAATGATGGAAGACAGGATTGGAGGAATTGAAGACAAACAATTGGATACAACTCTTTTCAAGGAAAACTCAGAAAAAAGAATGAATAAAAATGAAGAGTCCCTGAGAATTACATGAGATACAATCAAAAGCAAAAATTTTCGGGTGATTGGAGTTCCAGAACAGAGGGAGAAAACAGAAAACACAGACAGGTTCACGGAAGAACTGCCATCAGAAAACTTCCACAATATCATGAAATACGAAAAGCTGGCCATCCAAGAAGTTCAATGAACCCCATATAGGATAGACCCCAAAAGAAAATCACTAAGTCATATTATAATCACACTTGCCAAAACCAATTCCTGAGAGCAGCTCGTGAAAAACAAGAAGTCACATACACAGGAGAAACAACAAGACTAAGCTCAGATTATTCCACAGAAACAATGCAGGCAAGAAGGCAATGGGATGACATATATAAAACCTTGAAATAAAAAAATTGTCAGCCAAGAATAATATATCCTGAAAAACTCTCATTGAAATATGATGGTGAAATTAGGACATTTCCAGATAAACAGAAATTAAGAGAATATGTAAAAACCAAACCAAACTTACAAGAATTATTACAGGGAGTCCTTCAATCTGAGAACAAACAACTTCAGCTCACAGGCTGAATCTAGGACGCAGGATCATACCAGCCAGATACCAATCTAGGAAATAAACTCTCAAGGACTATCCAAAACCAAAAGAAATACAACAGGGAATCAAAGCACTTAATCTGTAAATGACAACAACATCAGAACAACAGAACAGGGAATAAACGACTCAGTTATAGAATCTTCTAATAGAGAGGAAGGGAAGGCAATACCAAGTAATAATAGACTGCTTCAAACTTAGAAAGATAAGGGTAAATTTCATCATAACCAAAAAGAAAGTTAACAAACATAAAAATAAAGAAGAAAAACATAAAGTCTCAGTAAAAACAAAACCTACAGAAAAAAAAGAAATGAAAAAAAATCCACAAACAAAAGGAATTCAGCACAGGAGAGTAAGAGGAACAAAAAAAAGGTCAGCATCACAAAAAAAAAAGGACTACAAAATGACAGCAATAAACTCACATCTGTCAATAATTACACTGAATGTAAACGGACTCAATGCACCTATAAAGGGGTGGAGAATGACAGAATGGATAAAAAAATAAAACAGGATCCATCAACATGCTGTATACAAGAGATACACCTTAGAAACAAAGATGTGAATTTATTAGAAATCAAAGGTTAAAAACAATATATCAAGCTAACAACTACCAAAAAAGAGGAGTGACAATACTAATCTCAGATAAAATAGACTTTAAAAAAAATCCACCATAAAAGACAAATAAGACACTATATAATGATTAAGGGGGCGATCCATCATGAAGAGATAACCATAATAAACATCTATGCACACAATGACAGGGCTCCAAAATACATAAAACAAACTAACAACACTGAAAAGAGAAACCGACAGTTCCACAATAATAGTAGGAAACTTCAACACATCACTCTCAGTAAAGGACAGAACAACTAAAAACAAATTCAGCAAAGATACAGAAGACCTAAAGGGCACAATCAGCCAACTTGACCTCATAGACATATATAGAACACTCCATCCAACCGCTGCAAAGTACACATTCTTTTCCAATGCACATGGAATATTCTCCAGAATAGACCACATCTTAGGCCACAGAGCAATCCTCAACAAGATCCAAAACATTGTGGTAATTCAAAGTATCTTCTCTGACCACAATGCCATCAAGGGAGACATTAACAACAGAAAGAGCAAGAAAAAAAAAAAATCAGTTACATGGAAACAAACCACTGGGTAATAGAAGAAATCACAGATGGAATCAAAAAATTCCTAGAATCAAATAAGAATGAAAACACATCATACCAAAACCTTTGAGACACAGCAAAGGCAGTCCTCAGAGGACAATTTATAGCAATAGATGCACACATCCAAAAAGAAGAAAGGGACAAAATCAAAACATTAACTACACAACTCAAACAAATAGAAAGAGAATAGCAAAAAAGCCCACAGCCACCAGAAGAAAAGAAATAATAAAGATCAGAGCAGAAATCAATGAAATAGAGAACAGAAAAACAATAGAAAGAATCAACAAAACCAAAAGTTGGTTCTTTGAAAGAATCAACAAAATCGACAAACCACTGGCCAGACTGATAAAAGAAAAACTGGAGAGGATGCAAATGACCCAAATAAGAAATGAAATGGGTGACATTACAACAGACTCAAATGAAATAAAAAGGATCATAACAGAGTATTATGAAAAACTATACTCCAACCAATTTTAAAACGTAGAAGAAATGGATAAATTTCTAGAAACACACTACCTACCCAAACTACAACAAAGTGATGTTCAAAATCTGTTCTTGGCCCTTCCAGCATAAATTCAAAATAAGACTATTTAAAAAATGATGACTATTTCCCCTTTACCTGACACAGTTTACATGGACAAGGGCATTTATAGGAAGTAATACATCAGGCTCTGTGTGTGACATTTCTGGACGTTTTCAGTACATTTATTTTTTGTAATGCTACTCCAACATTCCCAGCTTATCAGATTGAAAGCTTTCTATCAGGAGTCAGTGAATCCTGCCACCTGAATCTGTCTGCTTTGATTGAGGAGGTGATTTGTGTAACTATGAAATAAAACACTATGTTTTTCTACAGCCTAAAATAAGACTCATCAGAAAATAAAATTGCCTGAGCAACTAGGATAGATTTGGGGGAGGCAGGTATGGGTCTGTGGTACTTGATGGCAAGCTTCTCTGGCACCAATGAGGCAAGATGTCACTTAAGGTAACAAAAACCTCTAGTAAACACCAAACTGTTTTCCATAGGGGCTGTACTGTTTTGTATTCTCACGAACAATGAATAAGGGTACTAATTTCTCTCTCCACTTCCTTGCCAATATTTATTTTCCATTGTGTTTGTTTGTTTGTTCTTAGCCATTCTATATACTGTTTTATTTCTGTTCTTTATTCTAAAAAATAAATTTTAAAAACATCCTAACTGTGAAATTTTTTATCACAAATGACTTCTACTGACTTTTCCTAGCTTACTTATTTTTATTATGGTTACCACTAAGATAATCTGTACTTTTCTGAGTCAGGTGCATTTCTGTAGGCAATAAGACTCAAAATCAAAATAAGATGGACATTGCCAAAACAACAGAGTCCAATCTTGTTCCTACTTCAGTCAAATTTTGATATGGTAACAAAAGGTATTTTAGTAAACGCAAATATTGTTGTTGTTGTTAGGTGCCCTCAAATCGATTCCAGCTCATAGCAACCCCATGTACAACAGAACAAAACACTGCCCAGTTGTGTGTTATCCTCAATAATTGCCATGCTTGAGCCCATTGTTGCAACTACTATGACAATCCATCTTGTTGAGGATCTTCCTCTTTTTCTCTGACTCTTGACTTTACCAACAATAATGTTCTTCTCCAAGGACTAGTCCTTCCTGATAGCATGTCCAAAGTAAGTGAGATGAAGTCTCACCATCCTTGCTTATGAGGAGCATTCTGGCTGTACTTCTTCAAGACAAATTTGTTTGTTCTTCTGACAGTCCATGGTATATTCAATATTCTTCTCCAACACCACAATTCAAAGGTGTCAATTCTCCTTTGGTCTTCCTTATTCATTGTCCAGCTTTCAGCAAAGGGATTTCTAAAAAACACATAAAAGCATCCCACCAGAAAGAATCTGCCACCATCCAAAGGTTCTATCTCTGGATTAAAATTTGCCAGTTAAAACCTTTCCTGCATCTTATATCTCTTCTACTTATCCTCACTTTGCTAGTCCTTAACTCTGGTGGTTGCCAAAGTAGAAGTTGCCTAGATGGAGATTACAGAAAAAAGGAAGAGACAGAATCTACATTTCCATTACTAACTGTGCAGGTCTCTGAGAATAAATCAGGTCTAATATGGGGTGAGAAGATTTAAATTGTATATATTTTTTAGAGTTTTGATATTGTAGTAGACTAGAGTTTTTAATTATCTAAAAAAAATAATTAAAGGAAAATGACATAAAAACCATTTGAATTCTGTCAGATTCCATCTAGGATTAGGGAAAAATATAAAGAAACTGATTTTGACAGGGAGTTTTAAGAAAAGATAAAGATGTTTAATGCTTGAATAGTATGAGTACAGCTCATAATCTGGGGTATTATACTTTTATAAATTTATTTTGTCATTATGTGATTAAGTCTTTTCTTTTTTCCTTGGTTCCAAGTTAGAACAGGGAAGGTTATCTGGCATAAAATAGGTCTGCACCAAATATTTGGAATGAATGTATTAAAAGGTCTCAATTGTCCATCCTTGCACCTCACTGTTAAATTACCATTGATGAACTAAGCATTAGTGTCTATCAGTTGTCTAGATTAAAACGTAGTTATATGCCATGTCCACAACATTGTTCTTTACCTGGAATGTATCTCCGTCTGCGAAACACGACATTTAACAACGTTTAACGTAAAGGTGTTTATTTCACTTTTCTCTGGAACAGAAGGAATCAGGAGAGTTACACTGAGGAGTGAGGATGAAAGGCAATTGAAAAAAGGAAATATAAAAGGAATGTTTGGATGTTATTGTTGTTGTTAAGTGTCTTCAAGTCACTTCCAACTCAGAACTACCCTATGTACAACAGAATGAAACACTGTCCGGTCCTGTGCCATCAGCATAATCATTGCTATGTTTGAGCCCATTGTTGCAGCCACTGTGTCAATCCATCTCGTTAAGGGTCTTCCTCTTTTTCTCTGACACTATACCTTACCAAGCATGATGTCCTTCTCCAGGGACTGTCCCTCCTGATAATATGTCCAAAGTACATGAAACAAAGTCTTACCGTCTTTGCTTCCAATGAACATTCTGGCTGTTCTTCCAAGACAGTTTTATTCATTCTTTTGGCAGTCCATGATGTATTCAATATTCTTCACCATCACTATAATTCAAAGGCAGCAATTCTTCTTTGATCTTCCTTATTCATTGTCTAGCTTATGCATGCACATGAGGGCAATTGAAAATATCATGCCTTGGGTCAGGCGCATCTTAGCTCTCAAAGTGAAATCTTTGCTTTTTAACACTTTAAAGAGGTCTTTTGCAGCAGATTTGCCCAATGCAATACATTGTTTGATTTCCTGACTGCTGTTTCCATGGGTGTTGATTGTGGATCCAAGTAAAATGAAATCCTTGACAACGTCCATCTTTTCTCCATTCATCATGATGTTGCTTATTGTTCCAGTTGTGAGGATTTTTGTTTTCTTTATGTTGAGGTGCAATCCATGCTGAAGGCTGTAGTCTTTGATCTTCATCCGTTAAGAGCTTCAAGTCCTCTTCACTTTCAGCAATCAAGGTTGTGTCATCTGCATATCACAGGTTGTTAATGAGCATTCTGGTTGTACTTCTTCCAAGACAAATAAGTTCATTCTTTTGGCCGTCCACGGTGTAATCAATATTCTTCACCAACACCATAATTCAAAGGCATCAATTCTTATTCTGCCTTCCTTATTCAATGTCCAGCTTTTGGATGCATATGAAGTGATTGAAAATACCATGGCTTGGGCAAGGCACACCTTAGTCCTTAATTTCTTGGATAGACAGTTTTAATTTTCAACTTGACTTGAGACTGTCAAAGTTTGTTTAAATACCTATTTATTTATGTTTCCTCACTACAAATCCTCCCTCTTCTCTCCATCTTAACACTGAAATATTAGTACTGTGGTAGGCAGTAGGGACAGACCCAAAATCACAATGGGAATCAATTTTTTTTAGCTCCCTTGCTTGTTATTTTAGATGCAATCTCCCCTAGCCTATCCTTTTATTCCAAACTTATATATATACATTACTAGAAGTGCATTAATTAGCAAACAACCTGGAACTCATTCTTTGAAGAAAAGTGAAAGTTTGAAAGATGATATATTAGACTTTGCAGAAGTCATTCGGTGATATATGTGTCACTTTACATGAATATAAATTGCTTTGAAACTGCTGAAAGCTTAGGGGCTGGGGTTTGTGTGGGATTACATTTCCTCTTCAAACTGCTTGTAGTAGTCATCATGTCAATTTACGCCCTTCATCACAATACTGAAAGTCTGTAGAGAATGGGAATATAAAAGTGGCTGGCAGATGAGGTTGCCTTAGAATGGAATAAAGTCCCACATAATGACAATGATAGAGTTTCAGCTGTCAGCAGGTCATCACCACCCCCAGTGAGGGTAGGGATGGAAACACCTGAATCAGATGAAATGAGGAGCAGCAGGGGAGCATGTCAGAAAGATACATTAAAAACTGTAGCCTAAATGATTTTTTAAAGAATCATTTATATTAACTGAATTTAATTTTTTTTTTTTGTTGATATGAATGACTATTAAAAGTTATATGGTGTGATGGTTAAGATAGTGTGTCATCCTGGCTGGGCCATGATTCTCAGTGTTTATATGTGATCACCCCCATGATGGAATCTGCTGTGAGTAGCCATTCAGTCGAAAAGGAGCTTCCTTGGGTGTGTGGCCTGCATCCGAATACAAGTGGATGTTCTGGCTTTTGCCTGTCTGGATCCTGCAGCTGCCTCCCGTTCGTCTGAACTCTGGTTCTTATGACTTGAGCTAGCAGCTTACCCGCTGATTGTGGTTTCCCCAGCCCCTACAGCTACATGAATCAAAAGAAGTCTTGCGGTCTTGCCTGTCAACCTTGGAATTCATTGATCTTCACAGCCTGCGAGCAAGAACCCTGTTCTCCGACATGCTGCTCTTGGGTTCACGAGACCTTGCGGCTATGTGAAGCAGGAAAACCTCTATCCTGATCCACAGACTTGGGACTTCCTTCCTCCACAAAAGAGTGAGCTATTTCCTTGATATCAGTCTCTCTATATATATACTTATATGATTTACTAGTTTTTTAAAATTTATTTATTGTACTTCAGGTGAAGGTTTACAGAACAAATAGATTCTCAAGAAACAGTAGTACACATACTGTTTTATGACATTGATTAACAACTCCACGACATGTCAACCCTCTCCTTTCTCGACCTTTTTTTTTTTTTTTTTTGGTGAGAATATACATAGACAAAGATACACCATTTCAAAAATTTCTACATGCACAGTTCAGTGACTTCTACTGCACTCTTCCAATTGTGCTGCTATTCTCATTTTAGATAAAGGTTTACAGAACAAAATAGTTTCTCATTAAACAGTTAGTACACATGTTGCCCTATGACAATGGTTAACAACCTCACAACACATCAACACTATCCTTACTCAAGCTTAGGTTCCCTATCACCAGCTTTCCTGTCCCTTTCTGCCTTCTAGTCATTGTCCCTGGACTACTGTGCTACATTAGTCCCATTTGGTTTTATGGGGCTGTACACTCCCCGGCTGAACAGTGAAACTTGGAAGTGACTTCACAACTGAGCTAAAAGGGTGTCTGGGGGCCGTACTCTCCGGGTTTCTCCAGTCTCCTTTAGGACAGTAAACCTAGTCTTTTTTTTTGAGTTAGAATTTTGTTCTACGTCCTTTTCCAGCTCTGTCCAGAACCCTCTGCTGTGATCCCGGTCAGAGCATTCAGTTGTGGTAGCCAGGCACAATCTAGCTGTACTGGACCCAGTCTGGTGGAGGCTTTGGTAGCTATGGTCCATTAGTCCTTCAGACTAATCTTTCCCTTGTATCCTGTTCTCTTCACACTCCCTTGCTCCCGAAGGGATGAGACCAGTGGAGTATCTTATATGGCTGCTCATAGGCTTTTAAGACCCCAGACACTACTCACCAAGGTAGATTGTAGAAAATTGTCTTTATAAACTGTGTTATGTCAATTGAGCCAGATGTTCAAAGAGACCATGGTCCCCACAACCCTCTCCCAGCAATTCAGTCCCTCAGGGAGTTTGAAAGTGTTTCTGGAGCTTCCATGACCTTTCCTTGTACAAGTTGTGCTGGCTTCCCCAGTATTGTGGACTGTCTCACCCTTCACCCAAGATACCACTTATCTACTGCCTATTTAGTATTTCACCCCTACACCTGCCATCCCTGGTAACCAACAATGATTGTTACTTTTGACCGGTGAACTTTTTCACGGGTTGTTACAGTAGAGATATCATACACTATTCATCCTTTTGTGATTGACTTATTTCACTAAGCATAATGTCCTCCAGTTTCATCCATGTTATGAGATGCTTCACAGATTCATCATTGTTCTTTCTCGTTGCACAGTACTCCATTGTGTGTATGTACCATAGTTTGTTTATCCATTCATCTGTTGACAGGCATCTAGGTTGTTTCCATATTTTTGCTATTGTGAACAATGCTGCCATGAACATATGTGTGCATATGTCTATTTGAGTGACGACTCTTATTTCTCTAGGATATATTCCTAGGAGTGGGATTGCTGGATAGTATGGTATGTCTATTTCTAGCCATATCATTTTCCAAAACGGTTGTATCATTTTGCATTCCCACCAGCGTGCATAAGAGTACCAATCTCCGCGCAGCCCCTCCAGCATTTGTGATTTCCAGTGTTTTTGATTCGTGCTAGTAATGCCGGGGTGAGAAGGCATCTCATTGTGGTTTTAACTTGCATGTCTCTAATGGCTAGTGATCGCGAGCATTTCCTCATGTGTCTGTTGGCCATTTGAATGTCTTCTTTGGTGAAGTGTCTGTTCATTTCCTTTGCCCGTTTTTAAATAGGATTATTTGTCTTTTTGTTGTAGAGGTGTTGGATTTTCTCGTAGATTAGACCTTTGTCTGACTTGTACTGTCCAAAATTTTTTTCCCAGTCTGTAGGTTCTCTTTTTACTCTTTTGGTGAAGTCTTTTGAAGAGCAGAGGTGTTTGATTTTTAGAAGATCCCAGTTATCTAGCTTATCTTCTGGGATTTGTGTGCTGATGGTTATGGTTTGTATCTTGTTAATGTGGTGTATTAAGGCCTGTAATGTTGGTCTTACTTTTTCTTCTATGAACTTTGTTGTTTTTGGCTTTATATTTAGGTCTTTGATCCATTCTGAATTAGTTTTTGTATATGGTGTGAAGAATGGGTCCTGTTTCATTTTTTTGCAGATGGATATCCAGTTTTGCCAGCAGCATTTGTTAAAAAGACTGTCTTTTCCCCATTTGATGGACTTTGAACCGTTGTCGAAGATCAGGTTACCATAGGCGGATGGATTTATATCTGGGTTCTCAATTCTGTTCTATTGGTCAATGTATCTGTCGTTGTACTCGTACCAGGCTGTTTTGACTACTGTAGCTGTATAGTAGGTTCTGAAGTCAGGTAGTGTGTGTCCTCCAACTTTATTCTTCTTCTTCAGTAGTGCTTTACTTATTTGGGGCTTCTTCTCTTTCCATATAAATTTAATGATTAGTTTTTCTATCTCTTTGAAGAATGTTGTTGGTATTTGGATCAGGATTGTGTTGTATTTGTAAATTGCTTTGGGTAGAATTGTCATTTTCACAATGTTAAGTCTGCCTATCCATGAGCATGGTATATTTTCCCATTGATGTAGATCTCTTTGGGTTTCTTGCAGTAGTGTTTTGTAGTTTTCTTTGTATAGGTCTTTTACATCCTTGGTGAGATTTATTCCTAAGTATTATATTTTTTTAGGGACTATTATAAATGGTATTGTTTTCCTGATTTCCTTTTCATCGTTCTTATTGGTGAATAGGAAGAACTGATTTTTCAATGTTTATCTTGTATCCTGCTACTCTGCGGAATCTTTCTATTAGTTCCAGTGGATTTCTCATGGAGTGTTTAGGGTTTTCTATGTATAGTATCATATCATCCACAAAAGGACAGTTTAACTTCTTCATTACCAATTTAGATGCCCTTTACTTCTTTTTCTTGCCTTATTGCTCTAGCTATAACTTCCAGCAGAATGTTAAATAGGAGTGGTGATAAACAGCATCCTTGTCTTGTTCCTTTTCTCAAGGGAAATGTTTTCAGCCTCTCTCTATTAAGAATGATGTTGGCTGTTGGTTTTGTATAGATGTCCTTTATTATGTTGAGAATTTTCCCTTCTATACCTATTTTATTGAGATTTTTTTTATCAGGAATAGGGGTTGGACTTTGTGAAATGCCTTTTCTGCATCAATTGAGATGATCACGTGATACATTTCTTTCCTTTTATTTGTGTAGTGGATTACGTTGATTGATTTTTTAATGTTGAAGCATCCTTGCAAACCTGGTATGAATCCTGCTTGGTCGTGGTGTATTATTTTTTTTGATATGATGCTGAATTCTATTGGCTAGAATTTTGTTGAGAGTTTTTGCATCTATATTCACGAGAGATATTGGTCTGTAATTTTCTTTTTTTGTGGCATCCTTGCCTGGTTTTGGTATCAGCATTATGCTGGCTTCATAGAATGAATTTGGAAGTGTTGCTTCCTCTTCTATGCTCTGAAATAGCTTGAGTGGTACTGGTACAAGCTCTTCTGAAATGTTTCGTAGAATTCTCCAGTGAAGCCCTCTGGGCCAGGGCTTTTTTTTTGTTGGGAGGTTTTTTATTTCCTTTTCAATCTCTTCTCTTGTTATGGGTCTGTTCAGATTTTCAACATCACTTTGTGTTAGTTTGGGTAGGTAGTGTGTTTCTAGAAATTTATCCATTTCCTCTAGGTTTTCAATTCTTTTGGAGTATAGTTTTTTGTAATATTCAGTTATGATCCTTTTTGTTTCAGTTGGGTGTGTTGTAATGTCACCCATTTCATTTCTTATTTGGGTTGTTTGCATCCTCTCCTGTTTTTCTTTTGTCACTCTGGCCTGTGGTTTGTCCATCTTGTTGATTCTTGAAAAGAACGAAGTTTTAGTTTTGTTGATTGTTTCCATTGTTTTTCTGTTTTCTATTTCATTTATTTCTGCTCTGATCTTTATTATTTCCTTTTTTCTGGTGGCTGTGGGCTTTTTTGCTATTCTCTTTATATTTGTTTGAGTTGTGTAGTTAATGTTTTGATTTTGTCCCTTTCTTCTTTTTTGATGTGTGCGTCTATTGCTATAAATTGTCCTCTGAGGACTGCCTTTACTGTGTCCCAAAGGTTTTGGTATGATGTGTTTTCATTCTCATTTGATTCTAGGAATTTTTTGATTCCATCTGTGATTTCTTCTATTACTCACTGGTTTGTAAGCAGGGTGTTATTCAGTTTCCATGTAACTGAGTTTTTCTTTTTCTTGCTCCTTCTGTTGTTAATGTCTCCCTTGATGGCATTGTGGTCAGAGAAGATACTTTGAATTATCTCAACGTTTTGGATCTTGTTGAGGATTGCTCTGTGCCTAAGATGTGGTCTATTCTGGAGAACATTCCATGTGCATTGGAAAAAAATGTGTACTTTGCAGCGGTTGCATGGAGTGTTCTATATATGTCTATGAGGTCAAGTTGGCTGATTGTGCCCTTTAGGCCTTCTGTATCTTTGCCGAGTTTTTTTTAGTTGTTCTGTCCTTTATTGAGAGTGGTGTGTTGAAGTCTCCTACTATTATTGTGGAACTGTCAATTTCTCTTTTCAGTGCTGTTAGAGTTTGTTTTATGTATTTTGGAGCCATGTCATTGGGTACATAGATGTTTATTATGGTTATGTCTTCATGATGGATCATCCCCTTAATCATTATATAGTGTCCTTCTTTGTCTTTTATGGTGGATTTTGTTTTAAAGACTATTTTATCTGATATTAGTATTGCCACTCCTGCTTTTTTTTTTTTTTTTTTTGGTAGTTGTTAGCTCGATACATTTTTTTCCAAACTTTGACTTTTAATAAATTTACGTCTTTGTTTTTAAGGTGTGTCTCATGTAGACAGCATATTGATGGATCTTGTTTTCTTAGTCATTCTGTCACTCTCAGTCTCTTTATGGATGCATTGAGTCCATTTACATTCAGTGTGGTTATTGATAGATGTGAATTTGCTGCTGTCATTTTGTAGTGCTTTTTTGGGGGGTGCTGTTGTTTTCTTTGTTCTTCTTACTCTCCTGTGCTGAGTTACTTTTGTTTGTGGACATTTTTTCATTTCTTTTGTTTTTGTAAGTTTTGTTTTTGCTGAGACTTTATGTTTTTCTCTTTAGTTTTATGAGTATGTTTATTAACTTTCTTTTTGGTTAGCATGAAATTTCCCCTTATCTTTCTAAGTTTGAAGCAGTCTATTATTACTTGGTATCGCTTTCCCTTCCTCTCCATTAGAAGGTTCTATACCTACACCCTTTTTTTCCTCTTTTATTTTTCTTATGTTGTTGTCATTTACTGATTAACTGCTCTGAGTCCCTGCTGTATTTCTTTTGGTTTTGGATAGTGCTTGAAAGTTCATTTCCTAGATTCATATCAGGCTTTTATCATCCTTTACCCTATATTCTGCCTGTGAGCTGAAGTTGTTTGTTCTCAGATCAAAGGACTCCCTTTAATAATTCTTGTAAGTTTGGTTTGGTTTTTACATATTCCCTTATTTTCTGTTTATCTGGAAATGTCCTAATTTCACCATCATATTTCAATGAGAGTTTTGCAGGATATATTATTCTTGGCTGGCAATTTTTTTTTCAAGGTTTTATATATGTCATCCAATTGCCTTCTTGCCTACATTGTTTCTTCAGAATAATCTGAGCTTAGTCTTATTGTTTCTCCTGTGTATGTGACTTCTTGTTTTTCATGAGCTGCTCTCAGGATTCTTTGTCTTTGGTTTTGGCGAGTGTGATTATAATATGCCTTGGTGATTTTCTTTTGTGGTCTATCCTATATGGGGTTGGTTGAGCTTCTTGGATGGCTAACTTTTCATCTTTCATGATATTAGGGAAATTTTCTGTCAGAAGTTCTTCAATGATCCTGTCTGTGTTTTCTGTTTTCTCCCCCTGTTCTGGAACTCCAATCACTTGAAAATTTTTGCTTTTGACTGTATCCTACATAACTCCAACGGTCTCTTCATTTTTTTTTGTTCTTCTTTCTGAGTTTTCCTCAACGAGAGTTGTATCCAAGTGTTTGTCTTCAATTCCACTGATGCTGTCTTCCACCATTTCAAATTTGCTCCTCAGCCTTTCTATGACACCGTCCATTTCTGAAATCTTGTTTTTCATCTTTTGGATTTCTAGTTGATGTTTTTGTAGAATTTTTAGTTGTGAATTTAGTTTGGCATTTTGTTCCTGCATTATTTTCCTGAATTCTTCCAAATTTTTTGTCTGTATTTTCCTTTAATTTGTCTATTTTTTCCTCATTTTTGTCTGCTTTTTGCTTCACCTCTTGGAGAGTTCTGAGTATTAGAGATTTGAATTCCCTATCAGGTAGTTCTAGTGCCTTTTCCTCCACTGGAAAGTCATCTGGTGTTTTATTTTGTAAGCCTACTGGAACCATCCTGTCCTGTTTTTGTAAACGTTTTGATATTGTCTGCTGTCTCTGGGGCATTCAGTAGTTATTTTTCTCATTTATTGATTTTAGATTGTTTTTTCTTCCTTTTTATTAAATTTGGCTATGTCTGAGCAGGCGGGCTGTGTGTTCTTTGTTGTTGGCTCGTCTGTGAGCACAATACTTTTCACCTCCTTCTCCAATTGGCAGGGTCAGTCACTCAGATATGGTACGGCAGGGCAGGTCTAGCTGAAGAGGAGTTACTGGGACAAGTTGTTTGTGGCACTTACTACAGCCACCAGGGTGGGTTGGTAATCAGTGCAAGGCAGGTTCCAGTAGGCCGTGCCTGTGCTGCTTGGTGCTGTGATGTTAAGCGCACAGTGCAGTTAGGCAGGATGTAGGGTGGAGATTCTTATGTGTGGAGCTAAGATGGATATGGGAGAGAGGAGAGTGGAACAGGAGCCAAAAACAAAAAAGAGTGCTAGGGAGGCTTGCTGTTGGAGTGAAGAGATGAGAGACTATGAAATGGAGAAAAACAGAAAGGGGAAAAAGAGGGGGGAAAAAAGAATAAATAAATAAAAATCAGGAAGGAAAAATAACAGCAAAACTCCCAGGGCTCCTACCAGTGCAGCTATGAGGTCTGCGGAAGTTGTTCTCACGTGTTACAGTACAGCCTGGCTATAAGGTGTAGAGGTATTCAGCACCAGGTATTCAGGGAACAGAAAGAGAAGGAAGGTATAGAGAGATGAGAAACTGAGTAATGAAGAAAGACAAAAAGCGGGAAAAGAAACAAAACAAGTTTAAAAAAAAAGAACAAGAAAAGCCCCCCAAAAAACAGAAAAAAAAAAGATAAAGAAATGCCCTGCTGGATCCCTCTGGGCATCTGCGCAAGCCAAGGGGGTAGGTTCTATGACTTTCAGCACTGCCTGGCAAGAACAGGCTCCCAACTCAAGAAAAAGAAAAGAAAACAAACAAACAAAGAATAGCCCCGGAATCCTACCAGCATGGCAGCCCCGACCTGGAAGCAGTTCCAAACTCATACAGAGCTCCGCAGCCCCTCAGGAAGAAGCAAAGATGGCACACAGAGCCAGGTATTTGAGGGAAAGGAGGTAGGGGTGGTGAGAGGTAAGGAAGAAATGAAAAGAAGCAGAAAAAAAGCAACAACAAATGGCACTCAGAGAGCCAGCCAGTGCGGGTGAGTGGAATCCAAGCAGCCGGTGCTTCCTGGACAAGAGACTGTGGCCTCAGGATGCAGAGGAGGCTGATTGGGGTGAAGAAGAGCAGGGGGTGGGAAAGCACATATCAAAAATTACCAGTTGTCTGTCTCTCACTGGAAGCTCCATGAAGCTGCTTTCTCATACCCCCTATTTGCTGGTCTCTGATAGGAGTCCAAGACGGCAGATGCACGCTGCATTAGCTGATAGGGAACCTCTGCATGAATCTCTCCTTGCTCTCCATTTGCTGTCAGTTTTCTCACTACATTGGTGTTTGGCTGAGTTCTTTATCTCTTCATGTGATGTTTTAGGGTTTCAGGATTGCTGTTTTCTCTTTTTGGCTTAGTTTTTCAGATCTTTGCTGTGGAGGGACAGCATGGTGCTTCTGCCTAGAGCACCATTTTGCCAGAAGTCCCTATGCTTTGCTAGTTTTGCTTCTCTAGAGAATCCAGCCTAAGACTTACGGTTTGGGTCAATTTCAAGGCATTGGAGAAATTTGAGATAAGAAGTTTTAGAAAAAATAAAAAAAGAAGTTGAATCTAGTTGAATTCTAATTAAAATATATAAGGATGTGATTGAGGAAAACAGTCACCAATCTTGTAAATGAGGAATAATTAGAGAGCAAATAGCTGAAACTTAAAGATATTTCATTTAGATACATAAATAAATCTCTTCCATTATTTTTTTTTTTCAAAAAGAACACAGATAAACTCACTTGCCCTTAAGAGGTAGGATAATGACAACGTTGAACATTATGTGTAGATGCTTTTTGAAGATTACAGTGGACTACACACATGCATCTATGTCCCCTCTCTACACAGTGACCATTACAGTGATACTAAAGGAATGTAGAAGTTGCAAATCCTCACTAGGGAGAGAGCTAGAAGAAGAAATAAAACTTTTGGTTAATTTCTGAAGCCTGAGAGCAAACAGAAAAGCAGAATAGAGGAGACTGCAATGTATCCTGTGCATAAGGCCTGCAGCAGGTGAGAATACACAAGTCCCACAGAGATCATACATGCCGTAGCTCTAAGAGGGCACAAATGACAAAAGAAGTGAGAGACAGCCAAATGGAGCTTAAAGCAAGTGATACACTACTAAGTCCACATTCATGCGTTTTTGTTGTTGCTGTTGTTTGTTTGTCACAACAGGAAAGACAGGAACACAATCAGAAAATAAATAACAAACAAAAAATTGTTTGAAAGCAGGGCCAAGATGGCAGAGTAGTTAGACATTTCCTGTAGACCGTCTTACAACAAAGACCCAATAAAACAAGTGATTCAATTATATACAGCAATCTGGGAGCCCTGAATATCAAAAGCAGAGTTGAGGAACCAGACTTAATGACAGGGAGAGGTAGAGACGGTTTCGAAGCAACAAGGAGCTTCCAGACCTGACTCGGCTAAAGCCTGAGCCCTTCAGGCCTGAGCAGCTCATGGGTGAGCACTGAGGCAGGCAAGCAGCTGTGCTCAGGTGGCACGTTTTCCACACCGGGAGAGACCCGGCATGAAAGAGTCTACTCAGTCACCTACAACCAGTGAGAAGCAGCCCTCAATGAAACATTAAGTACTTGCGTATGGCCTACCTCGTGGATCAAAAACACACCCCTTAAGGAAAAGCCTCTCCCCTATTTACCTCTCCACTCCTTGCTTTGCACTGGGTCCTGGACTGGCTTCAGCAGTTGCCTAGTACCCTGGGACAGAAGTAGGATCTGTCACTCTACCAGAGCTATTCTCCCTGCCTTGGAGAGTGAACAAATTAATAAATGGGAAAAAATAAACTGCCAGCTCCCCTAAGCCAGGAAGTCAGGGTAGGCACAGCTCCTTTGCCTAGGCACAGGCATAAGGGATCCATGGACTTTGAGTGCCTTTCTCCCTGCAAAGACTTGTGTGGGCCCATTTCAACAGCGTAGGCCCTCATTACTGCAGTACAACTGGGTATATAGCAGAACACTAACTTCAACTGTTTCAGCTGTGAAGTGGCAAGTTCTTAACATTTGACACTGCTCTGCCCGTTAAGCAGGGTATTCACTTACCTACCTTAGGGGCTGGAGCACTCGTGGCTCCACTCATGACACCTAGTCACCTGCAATAGGGGCCCAGGAATAAGAGGTGTCCCCCCAGTCCTTACAGCCAACAGCTTTAGGTGCTCAGAGTCCATAGTCCAGCTGCAAAACCCACCCATTTACGCACTCTAAGAAACAGGGACATGCCTTCCTCCTGGACTTTTAGGGGTTGCTGTCAGCCCCCTGCCTTGCTCAGAGTGTGTCCCCCTGCTGCATCCAGATGCCTGTGCCTACACCGATCACCCATGCCTGTCTAGGACTGTAAGTGACAGCCTACACCACACAGTTGGTAGCTATCTACCTAGGCACTTGAGCTGAATCCATACAGGAGGAGTGGGTGGACTCCTGAGCTCACGTAACTACTAACAGATCTAACAAACTGGTGACAGGACATTAGAGCTGAAAAGTTGCCAATAATCAAACTAGCTTATATGAACAGCCTATTTGGGCATATCAAAACAAAACAAGATGCTAGCACACAGTAAACAAACATAAAATAAATAATAACTTACTGATGACTCAGAGACACAGTCAATATCAAATCACATAAAGAGGCAATCCATTATGGCTTCATCAGGCCCTCAAATAAAGAATCTAGAAATCTTCCAGAGGAGGAAAATTTCTTAGAATTACAGAACTCTTCAAGAAATTAGGAAGGAAATTAAGGAAAATGCAGAACATGCAATAAAGGAAATTAAAAAAATTACAGAAGAGCATAATGACAAATTTACTAGGCTGCAAGAATCCATAGAAAGACAGCAGTCAGAAAGCAAGAAGATTAACAATAAAATGTCAGAATTAGAGAACTCAGTAGAAAGTCATAGGAACAGAATCGAGGCAATGGAAGTCAGAATTAGTGAGATGGAAGATTAAGCACTTGACATCAACTTATATGAGGAAAAATCAGATAAAAGATTTTAAAAAGAAGAAATCCTAAAAATTATGTGGGAATCTATCAAGAGGAATAACCTACGATTGATTGGAGTACCGCAGTAGAAGGGGATAACAGAAAATACAGACAGAATTGTTGAAGATTTGTTAGTAGAAATCTTCCCTGATATCGTGAAAGATGACAAGATATCTATCCAAGATGCTCTTCGAAACCCACATAAGGTAGATCCCAAAAGAAAGTCACAAAGACATATGATAATCATACTTGCCAAAACCAAAGATAAAGGAGAATTTTAAGAGTGGCTAGGGATAACAAAAAGTCATCTACAAAGGAGGGTCAATAAGAATAAGCTTGGACTACTCAGCCAAAACCTTGCAGGCAAGAAGGCAGTGGGATGACATATACAAAGCCCTGAAGGAAAAAAAAATTGCCAGCTGAGAATTATATATCCAGCAAAACTGTCTCTCAAATATGAAGGTGAAATTAGAGCATTTCCAGATAAACACAAGCTTAGGAAATTTGCAAAAACCAAACCAAAATTACATGAAATAATAAAGTGAGTCCTCCAGTTAGAATATCAGTAACATCAGATAACAACCAAAGACTTCAACACAGGACAGAGCAGCCAGATATCACAAAAGTAAATCAAAGCTAAAACACTGAAAATAAGGAAAAAGATGTCATTAAAAAAAAAAAGAAAACCAGGGACTTAAAAAATATAGACATAGATTTTTCATATGGAGAGTAAGTCAAGGCGATATACAGAAAGAAAAGACTGGTATAAACTTAGAAAAATGTGGGTAAATATTAAGCTAACCACAAAGGAAACTAACAATCCTACAAGTCAAAATAAAAAACTAGAAAAATATAAAGTTCACACATGAACATTGATGCAAAAATCCTTAGCAATATTCTAGCCAATAGAATTCAGCAACATATCAAAAAAAAATTTACCATGATCAAGTGGGATTTATACCAGGTATGCAGGGATGACTCAACATTAGAAAAACAATCAATGTAATCCATCACATAAATAAAATGAAAGACAAGAACCACATGATCTTATCAATCAATGCAGAAAAGGCATTTGACAAATCCAACAACCATTCATGATAAAAACTCTTAACAAAATAGGAATAAAAGGGAAATTCCTCAATATAATTAAGGACATTTATGCAAAGCCAACAGCCAACATCATCCTAAATGGAGAGAATTTGAAAGTATTCATCTTGAGAATGGGAATGAGACAAGGATGCCCTTTATCACAGTTCTTACTCAACACTGTGCTGGAGGTTCTAGTCAGAGCAATTAGGCTAGAAAAAGAAATAGAGAGCATCCAGATTGGTAGGCAAGAAATCAAAGTATCTCTATTTGCAGATGATATGATCTTATACACAAAAAACCCCAAAGAATCCACAATAAAACTACTGGAACTAATAGAAGATTTCAGCAAAATTTCAAGATACAAGATAAACATACAAAAATCAGTTGGATTCCTTTACACCAACGAAGAGAACCTTGAAGAGGAAATCACCAAATCAATACCATTTACAGTAGTCCCCAAGAAGATAAAATTCTTAGAAATTAGTCTAACTAGAGATGTAAAAGTTCTGTACAAGGAAAACTGCAAGACAGTACTGCAAGAAACCAAAAGATAACTACATAAGTGGAAAAACATACTTCGCTCTAGGATAGGTAGATTCAACATTGTGAAAATGTCAATTCTACCCAAAGTGATCTACAGATACAATGCAATCCCGATCCAAACTCCACCAGTGTTTTTTAATGAGATAGAGGAAAAAACCACCAACTTCATATGGAAAGGAAAGAGGCCCCGAATAAGTAAAGCATTTCTCAAGAAGAACAAAGTGGGAGGCCTCACACTACCTGATTTTAGTAACTATTATGCTGCAATTGTAGTCAAAGCAGCCTAGTACTGGTACAACAACAGATACATAGACCAATGGAACAGAATTGAGAATCCAGACAAATTCATCCACCTATGAGCAGCTGATATTTGACAAAGGCCCAAAGTCTGTTAATTGAGGAAAAGACTGTCACTTTAACAAATGGTGCTGGCAGAACTGGATATCCATGTGCAAAAACTGATACAAGACCAATACCTCATATCATGCACAAAAACTAACTCCAAATGGATCAAAGGCTTAAATATGAAATTGAAAATGATAAATATCATAGAAGAAAAAATAGGGACAATGCTAAGAGCCCTAATACATGGCATAAACACAATATTAACCATAAGTAACAGTGCACAAGCACCAGAAGAGAGACTTGATAAATGGGACCTCCTAAAAATCAAACACTTATGCTCATCAAAAAATTTCACCAAAACAGTAAAAAGACAACCTACAGACTGGGAATAAATTTTTGGCTACGACAAATTCAATCACTGTCTAATATCTAAAATCTACAAGACACTGCAAAACCTCAACAACAAAGAGACAAATAACCCAATTAAAAAATGGGCAAAGGATATGAGCAGACACTTTGCCAAAGAAGATTTTCAGGCGGCTAAGAGACACATGAAGAAATGCTCACGATCGTTAGCCATTAGAGAAATGCAGATCAAAACTGCAATATCATCTCACCCCAACGAGGCTAGCATTAATTCAAAACACACAAAATAATAAATGCTGGAGAGGTTGGGGAGAGACTGGAACACTTATACACTGTTGGTGGGAATGTAAAATGGTACAACCACTTTGGAAATCGATTTGGTGCTCTCTTAAAAAGCTAGAAGTAGAAGCACCATACGATCCAGCTATGCTGCTCCTTGGAATATATCCTAGAGTAATAAGAACCGTCACACCAATAGATATATGCACAACCATGTTCATTGCAGCACTGTTCACAATAGCAAAAAGATGGAAACAACCTAGGTTCCCATCAACAGACAAATGGATAAACAAATTATGTTTTGTCCACACAATGGAATACTACGAAACGATAAAGAACAACAATGAAGCTGTGAAACATAACATGGAGGAAGCTGGAAATCATGATGCTGAGTGAATTTAGTCAGTCACAGAAGGACAAATATAGTATAAGACCACTATTTTAAGAACTCAAGAAAAGGTTTAAACACAGAAGAAAACATTCTTTGATGGTTATGGGGATCAGGAGGGAGGGTGAGTGTTATTTACTAAATAAAAATAGTATTATTTTAGAATTATCTTAGGTAACGGGAAGGACAGCACACACTACATGGGAAGTCAGCACAACTGACTACACCAAAGCTAAGAAGTTTCCTGAATACAATCAAACACTTTGAGGGACAGAGTAGCAGGGGTAGGGGTTTTGGGGACCATGCTTTCAGGGACATCTAAGTCAATTGGCATTACAAAGCTTATTTAAAAAAAATGTTCTGCATTCTACTATGGTGAGTGGTGTCTGGGGTCTTAAAAGCTTCCAAGCAGCCGTCTAAGAAGTATCAATTGTTCCCAACAACCTGGAGTAAAGGAGAATGAAGAACACCAAAGACACAAGGAAAGTATTAGCCCAAGAGACAGAAAGGGCCACATAAACCAGAGACTTCATCAGCCTGAGACCAGAAAAACTAGATGGTGCCTGACTACCACCAATGATCGCCCTGACAGGGAACACAACAGAGAGTCCCAGATGGAGCAGAAGAAAGGTAGGGTGCAGAACTCAGATTTTAGTAAGAAGACTAGACTTAATGGTCTGACTGAGACCGGAAAAACTCCAGAAAGCATGGCCCCTGGATTCTCTATCAGCCCAGAACTAGAACAATTTCCAAGGCCAACTCTTCAGACATGGTTTGGACTGGACTGTGGGACATATGGTGATACTCGTGAGGAGTGTGCCTCTTAGCTCATGTAGATACAAGAGACTAAAGGGGCACCTTCTGTCTGGAGGTGAGATGGGAAAGCAGAGAGGGTTAGGAGCTGGTTGAATGGACATGTAAAATAAGGGGTTGAAGGGAGGAGTGTGCTGTCACAGTATGGGGAGAGCAATTATGGTCACATAACAATGTATGTATACATTTTTGCATGGGAAAAATAAATTTAAAAAATTGTTTGAGAAATGTGGTCCAAATATGACTTAAGTTGAATAAGGCATGATTTACAGAAAATGTTGGAAGGTGAGAAAGAATTGTAAACAAAGCTTCTTTCCTTTTATTATTAAAAGATAATTAAAATGAGAATTCCAGGGAAATTAAAGAATTAAAAGAAATAAATTTGATGAAGAGATTAGGAGAAAATACAGTAGAATGTGTTTAAGGCTTTGAGATGAGAAATAGATTCCTAAAAATGACACATAGAGAAAACAACAACAACAACAACAAAAATACTAAGCTAGATTAGAATTTAGACACAACTTTCATATGGAGAAGAAACATGGAAAGGTTAGAAGATGAGTGGTAGCTTAGGATAATATATTTGCAACATGTATGAAACAAAGGATGTTGTTGTTAGGAGCCATCAAGTTGGTTCCAACTCATAGCGACCCTATGTACAACAGAACGAAACACTGACTGGTCATGCGCCATCCTAGACATCATTGCTATGTTTGATCCCACTGTTGCAGCCACTGAGTAAATCCATCTCATTGAGGGCCCTCCTCTTTTTTGCTGACCCTCTACCTTAGCAAGCATGATATCCTTCTCCAGGGACAGGCCCCTTCTGATGACATGTCCAAAGTACATGAGACAAATTCTCACCATCCTTGCTTCTAAGGAGCACTCTGGCTGTACTTCTTCCAAGACAGACTTGTTCATTCTTCTGGCAGTCCATGGTATATTCAATATTCTTCACCAATACCATATTTCAAAGGCATCAATTCTTTGGTCTTCCTTATTCATTGTCCAGCTTTTGCGTGCATGTGAAGTGATTGAAAATATCATGGCTTGGGTCAGGTGCACCTTAGCCCCCAAAGTGTCATCTTCATAAAGAGCCAATATTTATTCATAATGCCTAAAAATAAAAAATACAAATAATCAATTAAACTAAAGGCAAAAAATATGAGCTGACAATTTGTAGAAGATGGGTATTGAAATTGTTTCCACTTTTTCCCAAGTTCACACATGCTGCAGTAAACCCTCTTGTTCTCATCTCCATGTACACAAGTCCACATGCTCCTCTGTAGGATCCAAAGCAGAGGGGAAGCTGGATAGCAGGATGTGTGTGTGTGTGTGTGTGTGTGTGTGTGTGTGTGTGTGTGTGTGTGTGTCTGTTTTAAGTAAATACGGTTTACTCAAGAAGTTATTCAGTATAAGTACAGGGAGACCATTTTTTAAAAAAAAAATAAAAATGTCTCAATGCAGGCAAGTCATACTTAGGCTTTTAAGGAGAAGAGGAAGAAACATTAAACTTAACCATTGGCTAGTCTCAACATGAGCCCTGGCGGTGCAGTGGTTAAGAGCTTAGCTGCTAACCAAGGGTTGGCAGTTCGAATCCACCAGCTGCTCCTTGGAAACCCTACGGAGCAGTTCTATTCTATCCTATAGGGTTGCTATGACTCGACTTGCTATGGAATGGACTCGACAGCATGGGATTTTAGTCAACATAATTGATTGAAATCATGCCTCCGTTTCTGAGATCAGCTGACATCAGATTACTAGGTGATTTCTGTAGGCCCCATTCATTTGCAATTGCCTAAAGTTAAATTCTTCTTTTTCTTTTAATTTTATTGTGCTTTAGGTGAAATTTCACAGTGCAAATTAATTTCTCTTTCAAAAATTTATTCACAAGTTGTTTTGTGACATTGGTTGCAATATTATTATTATTATTTGTTTTGTCTCAATAGATGTGACCAAATTGCCCTGGAGTGGCTATGATAATTTATATTATTTCTAGCAGTGCTTGAGAGTGTCCATTTCCCTGAAGCCTATTATAACATGTTTAATATTTTTTAGTCTGATATTCCAAAAATGGGATCTCACCAATAGATTGTACATTTCCCTGATTATTAGCAATGGTTAGGATAATTTCTTATGTTGATTTGATTTCTTCTTCTAAGACTTGTTTTTTTTTGTGTTGGGTTATTGGCTACAAGGATTTATTTTGTTCTTTTTTTATTTTTAAAATACACTTTATTTTTAGAGCAGTTTTAAGTTTACAGAAAAATTGTGAAGGAAGTACAGAGAGCTCCCTATACACACTGTCTCCATAGTTTCCCCTATTCTTTTTTTAATTTTTATTGTGTTTTAGATGAGGGTATACAGAGCAAATTAATTTCTCATTAAATAATTAATACACACATTGTTTTGTGACATTGGTTGCTACTCCCACGACATGTCAACAATCTCCCCTTCTCACACTTGGGCTCTCTGTTAACAGCTTTCCTGTCCCTTCCTGCCCTCTAGTCCTTGCCCCTGGGCTGTTGTGCCCATTTGGTCTCATTTTGTTTTATGGGCTTGTCTAATCTTTGGCTGAAGTGTGAACCTCAGGAGTAACTTCAGTACCAAGTTAAAAGAGAGTCTGGGGACCATACTCTTGGAGTTTCTCCAGTCTCTGACAGACCGGTAAATCTGGTCTATTTTTTTTTTTTTTTTTTTTTTTTTTTGGTGAGTTGGAATTTTGTTCTACATTTTTCTCCAGCTCTATTTGAGACCCTCTAATGTGATCCCTGTTAGAGCAGTCGGTGGTGGTAGCTGGACACCATCTAGTTGAGCTAGACTTAGTCTGGTGGAGGCTGTGGTACTTGTGGTACATTAGGCCTTTGGACTAATCTTTCCCTTGTGTCTTTGGTTTTCTTCATTCTCTCTTGCTCCAAATGGGGTGAGACCAATGGAGCATCTTAGATGGCTGCTCGCAAGCCATTAAGACCCCTGACACTACCCAACAAAGTAGGATGTAGAACATTTTCTTTATAAAATATGTTATACCAATTGAGCTAGATGTTCCCCGAGATCATGGTCTCCAGGCTTCAGCCCAGTAATTTGGTCCCTCAAGGAGTTAGGAT
Organism: Dugong dugon; assembly: GCA_030035585.1. NCBI lineage: Eukaryota > Metazoa > Chordata > Mammalia > Sirenia > Dugongidae > Dugong > Dugong dugon. Next base: position 45,074,715 of record CM057480.1, on the reverse strand, counting down.
GTATCTATGGAGCTTCCTTGACCTTGCCTTGGTCAAGCTGTGCTGGCTTCCCCAGTACTGTGCACTGTCTTACCCTTTACCAGTTACCACTTACCTATTGTCTATTTAGTGTTTTTCCCTCCCAACCTTTCCCTTCCCTGGTAAGCACAAAGACTCTTTCTTTTTGTGTGTAAACTTTTTCAAGATTTTTCATAATAGTGGTCTCATACAGTGTTTGTCCTTCTGTGATTGACTTATTTCACTCAGCATAATGCCCTTAAGATTCATCAATGTTGTGAGATGTTTCCCAGATTCATCATTGGTTTTTATCTTTAGGTAGCATTCCATTGTGTGCACGTACCATAGTTTGTTTATCCGTTCATGTATTGATGGGCATCTAGGTTGTTTCCATCTTTTTACTATTGTAAATAATACTGCAATGAACATGGGTGTGCAAGTCTATTTGTGTGATGGATCTTATGTCTTTAGGATATCTTCCTAGGAGTGGGATTGCTGAATCATATGTTATTTCTATTTCTACCTTTCTAAGGAAAAGCCATATGGTTTGCCAAAATGTTTGTACCATTTTATATTCCTACCAGCAGTGCATAAGATTTCTAATCTCCCCCTAACCTCTCCAACATTTGTTGTTTTCTGTTTTTGTTTGTTTGTTTTTTGATTCGTGCTAGTAATGTCAGGGTGAGATGATATCTTGCTGTGGTTTAGATGTGCATTTCTCTAATGGCAAGTGATTTCCAGCATTTCCTCATATGTCTGTTAGTCATTGGAATGTCTTCTTTGGTGAACAGTCTATTCATATCCTTTGCCCAATTTTTAATTGAATTATTTAACTCGATGTTGTAGAGGTGTTGGATCTTCCTGTAGATTTCAGAGATTAGACTTTTGTTGGATTTGTCATAGCCAAAAATTTTTCCCCATTCTATAGGTTCTCTTTTTATTCTTTCAGTGAAGTCTTTTGATGAGCATAAGTGTTTAATTTTTAGAAGATCTTAGTTATCTAGTTTATGTTGTTTGTAAATTGTTAATATCCTGTTTATGCCATGTATTAAGGCCTCTATCATTGACCCTATTTTTTCTTATATGATCTTCATTGTTTTGGTTTTATGTGTAGGTCTGTGATCCATTTTGAATTAGTTTTTGTCTGTGGTGTGACGAATGGGTCCTGTTTCATTTTTTTGCAGATGAACATACAGTTTTGCCAGCACCATTTGTTAAAAAGACTGTCTTTCCCCATTTGATGGACTTTGGGCTGTTGTCAAAGATCAGGTGATCGCAGGTGGATAGATTTACATCTGCATTCTCAATTATGTCCCATTGATCAATGTGTGTGTCATTGTACCAGGACCAGGCTGTTTTGACTATGGTAGCTATATAGTAGGTTCTGAGGTCAGGTAGTGCAAATCCTCCTACTTTATTCTTCTTCAGTAGTGCTTTACTTATCTGGGGCTTCTTCATTTTCATATAAAATTAATGATTAGTTTTTCCATCTCTTTAAAGAATGCTGTTGGTATTTGGAATTGCATTGTATTTGTAGACTGCTTTGGGTAGAATTGACATTTTCACGATGTTGGGTCTACCTGTCCATGAGCATGGTAAGTTTTTCCATTTATATAGAGTGTTTTCCGTTTCTTGCAGTAGTGTTTTGCAGTTTTCTTTGTATATGTTTTTGTGTCCCTAGTTAGATTTATTCCTCTTTTTTTTTAGGAGCTATTATAAATGGTATTGTTTTCCTGATTTCTGTTTCATCATTCTCTTTATTGGTGTATAGGAATCCAACTGTTTTTTTATGTTCTTCTTGTATCTTGCTACTCTGCTTAATCTTTCTATTACTTCATTTATTTTCTCATGGAGTCTTTTAGGTTTTCTATGTATAGTATCATATTATCCGTAAATAGTGACAGTTTTACTCCTTTCTTATCAACTTGGGTGCTCTTTATTTCTTTTTCTTGTCTTATTGCTCTAGCTAGTTCTTCCAGCACAATGTTAAATAGGAGTGGTCATAAAGGGCAACCTTGTCTTGTTCTTGTTCTCAGGGGGAATGTTTTCAGTCTCTCTACATTAAGAACGATGTTGGCTGTTGGTTTTGTATAGATGTCCTTTATTATGTTGAGTAATTTTCCTTCTAAACCTATTTTATTGAGAGTTTTTATCAGGAATGAGGGTTGAACTTTATAAAATGCCTTTTCTGCATTGATCAAGATGATAATGTGATTTTTTTATTTTGTTTATGTAGTGGATTACATTGATTGATTTTCTAATATTTAACCACCCTTGCATACTTATGAATCCCACATAGTCATGCTGTATTAATTTTTTGATATGATGCTGAATTCTGTTGGTTGGAATTTTGTTGAGAATTTTTACATCTATATTCATGAGAGATATGGGTCTGTAATTTTCTTTTTTTGTGGTGTCTTTTTCTGGTTTTGATATCAGGATTATGCTGGCTTCAAAGAATGAATTCAGAAGTATCCCTTTGTTTTCTGTGTTCTGAAATAGTTTGATTAATGGTGACGTAAGGTCTTCTCTGAATGTTTGGTAGAATTATACAGTGAAGCCATCTGGGCCAGGTCTTGTTTTTGGTGGGGGGGGGGGAGTTTTTTAATTATCTTTTCAATCTCATCTCTTTTTATGGTTCTGTTCAGATTTTCAACTTCAGTTTGTGTTAGTTTAGGTAGGTAGTGTGTTTCTAGAAATATGTCCTTTTCCTCCAGGTTTTCAAATTTGTTGGTGTGTAGTTTTTCATTGTAATCTGTTATGATCCTTTTTATTTTAGTTGGGTCTGTTGTCATGTCCCCAGTTTCATTCCTTGTTTAGGTTATTTGCATCTTTTCCTGTTTTTCTTTTGTCAGTTTGGCCAAAAGTTTGTCAATTTTGTTCATCCTTACAAGGAAACAACTTTTTGTTTTGTTGATTATTTCTATTGTTTTTCTATTATATATTCTGTATTTCATTTATTTCTCCTCTGATCTTTATTATTTCCTTTCTTCTGGTGGCTGTGGACTTCCTCTGCTGTTCTCTTTCAATTTGTTCAAGTGGTGTAGCTAACATTTTGATTTTCTCCCTTCTTTTTTGATGTGTGCATCTATTGCTATAAATTGACCTCTGAGGACTGCCTTTGCTGTGTCCCAAACGTTTTGGTATGATGTGTTTTCATTCTCGTTTGATTCTAGGAATTTTTTTATTCCATCTTTGATTTCGTCTATTACCCAGTGGTTTTTAAGCAGGGTGTTATTCAGTTTCCATGTATTCAATTTTTTTTTTTTCATTTCTCTTCCTGTTATTAATTTCTACTTTTATGGCATTGTGATCTGAGAAGATACTTTGTATTATTTAATATTTTGGATTTTATTGAGGGTTCCTTTGTGGCCTAAGATGTGGTCTATTCTAGAAAATGTTCCATGTGCATTGGAAAACAGTGTGTAGTCAGAGCTGATGGGTGGAGTGTTCTATATATGTCTATGAGGTCAAGTTGGTTGATTGTGTCCTTAGATTTTCTGTATCTTTGTTGAATTTCTTTCTAGATGCTCTGTATTTTACTGAGAGTAGTATGTTGAAGTCTTCTACTGTAATTGTGGAACTGTCAATCTCTTTTCAGTTCTGTTAGCATTTGTTTTATGCATTTTGGAACCTTGTCATTGGATGTGTAGCGATTTATTATGGTTATGTCTTCATGATGGATTGTTTCTTTAATCATTATACAATGTCCCTCTTTGTCTTTTATGGTGGATTTGGCCTTAAACTCTATTTTATCTGAGATTGGTGTTGCTCTTTTTTGGTTGCTGTCTGCTTAATACAATTTTTTTCATCCTTTGATTTTTAATATATTTATGTCTTTGTTTCTAAGGTATATCTGTTGTTGACAGCATATTGATGGGTCCTGTTTTTGTATGCATTCTGTCACTCTTTGTCTCTTTATGGGTGCATTTAGGCCATTTACATTCAGTGTGGTTATTGATAGGTGTGAATTTATTGCTGTCATTTTGTAGTGCTTTTTTTGTGATGCTGACATTTTCTTTGTTCATCTTACTCTTCCATACTGAATTTCTTTTGTTTGTGAATTTATTTCTTGTTTCTTTCATTTTTTAGATTATTTTTACTGAGGTTTTGTTTTTCTTCTTTATTTTGATGAGTATCCTTGTTAACTTTCTTTGTGGTTACCTTGTAGTTTACCCCTAACTTCTTAAGTTTAAACCAAACTTTTATTACTTGATATCCCCTTGACTTCCTCTCCATTTGAAATTTCTATACCTACACCATTTATTCCCTCTTTTATTGTTCTGATTTTATCATTTAAAGATTGACATCTCTGATTCCCTGTTGTAAATCTTTTAGTGTTGTTTTTATCTTGAGAGTTCATTATCTAGGTTGGTATCTGACTGATGCGGACTTGCATCCTAGATTCAGGCTGCTGTCTGATGTTGTAGGTTCTCTAACTGAAGGACTTCTCTTAATAATTCTTGTAAATTCGGTTTGTTTTTTACATATTCCTTTAATTTCTGTTTATCTGGAAGTGTCCTGATTTCATCATCATATATGAGCAAGAGTTTTGCAGGGTATGTTATTCTTTGTTGGCAATTGTTTTCCCTTCAAGGTTTTATATATGTTATCTCATTGTCTTCTTGCCTGCTTGGTTTCTGCCGAGTAATCAGAGCTGTCTCATTGTTTCCCCTCTGTATGTGACTTTTTGTTTTCCTTGAGCTGCTCTCATTATTTTTTCTTTCTTTGTGTTTTGCTTTAGTGAGTGTGACTATGGTATGTCTTGGTGAATTTCTTTTGAGGTCTATTCTATATGGGGTTTGTTGAGCTTCTTGGATAGTCATCTTTTCATCTTTCATGATATTAGGGGAGTTTTCTGTCAGTAAATCTTCAATGATTCTTTCTGTGTTTTCCATTTTCTCCTCTGTTCCGAAAGTCCAATAACATGCAGTTTTTTGCTTTTGATTTTATCCCACATAGTTATCAAGGTTTCTTCATTCTTTTTTCTGATTTTCCTCAAAGAAAGTGATATCCAAGATGTTGTCTTCAAGTTTGCTGATCCTGTCTTCCTTTGTTTCAAATTTGCTCCTGTAAACTTCTATGGCACTGTCCGTTTCTAAAATCTCTTTTTTTGTCTTTTGTATTTCTACTTTCTGTTTTTGAATGATTTCTAGCTGTGTATTTATTTTCACATTTTGTTCCTGTATTATTTTCTTGAATTCTTCCATTGTTTTGGCTGTCTTTTCCATGATTTGTTCTCTGTTTTCCATGATTTTTTAAATTTTTTTTTTGTCTGTGTTTCCCTTCATCTCTTTCATAGTCCTGAATATTAGAGTTTTGAATTCCCTATCAGTTAGTTTCATTATCTTTACTTCTACCGGAAGTTCATCTGGTGTTTTATTTTGGACACTTTCTGTAGTCATCCTGTCCTGTTTTTTTCCTATGTTTTCTATTGTCTGCTGTCTTTGAGACATTCAGGAATTATTTTCTTCATTTATTGATTTAAGAACTGTTTGCTTTTTCCTCCTTTTTTGTTTTATTTATTTTTGTCTGGGCAGCCTGTCTGGGTGTTATTTGCTGTTTGCTCTTCTGTGGGCATGATATTTGTCTCCATCTCATCCATGTGGACAGGGCCAGTTGATCAGCTATGGTAAAGCAGGGCAGGTCCAGCAGAGTGGAAGTGGCAAGTTAGGTAGTTGGTGGCACTTACTGGGGCTGATAGGGTGGGGCCAGGGGACAGTGCAGGATGGGGTCTGAAGGTCACTCAGCACATGGTACAGTTAGGCAGTAGAGAAGGGGGAGGATGTGTTGTGTGGAGCAAAGTGGGTGTGGGAAAGGAGAGAAGAGAGAGAAACAGAAGCTCAAAACAAAACAAACAAAACAAAAAAATAAAAATAAAAAGCAATTAAAAAATAACTGAATAAAAAATAAACAAAATAAAATTTTAAAAATGCTTGAGGGAGCTCACTGGCATAGCATCATGGACCAGGCAAGTTACATGCTGGTGGTTCTCCAGCCAAGTGGTATCACACAGTCCATCAGAAAGCAACAGAGATGTCACCTGGAGAAAGGAAAAGAAAGAAGGTAGAGAGAGTCAAGCAACTGAGGGAGGAAAAAAATTCCCCGAGGGAGCAAATAGCGTTGTAGCATAGCCTGTCACAAAGCACATGCTGCCAAGTGGTCAAGAGCAGGGAAGGCAAGTAAGGCAGAAAGAGACAGAAAACCAAGAATGATAAAAATAAATAAATAAGTGTCCCAAGGGAGATCACTAAAGTGGCTGTGCAGACTGGTGAAGCTGTGTGCCTGTGGCTCCCCAGCTGAGCAGTGTGGTACAGCCCATCAAAATCTGTGGATATGGCACATGCAGCCAGATAGTCAGGAGAAAGGAAGGTGGAGAGAGAGAAGAAACTGAAAGAAAGAAAAAAAAGTCCTAAGTGTGCTCACTAGTGTGGCAGCATGGACTGAGGAAGCCCTGTGCCTGTGGCTCCCCAGCCAAATGGTATCACACAGCCCATAAGAAACCAACAGAGATGGCACCTGGAGAAACGAAAGAAACAAAGGCAGAGAGAGTCAAGCAACTGAGGGGGGAAAAAATGTCCTGAGGGAGCCACTTGGCATGGAGGCAAAGATGAGGGAAGTGAATCCTCAGCCAAGTGGCATGACACAGCCCATCAAGAAGGAGCGGAGATGGCACACTGCACCAGACAGGAGAAGGGAAAGGAAGGAGGAGGAGAGAGAGAGAGAGAAAAAAAAAAAAAAAAGAAGCCAAAACACAATAAAAGGAACTGGCCAGTCAGTGCAGGGTGAATCCAAGTGGCAAGGAGTCATCTCTCTGGCCGAGTGACCTGTGGCCTGCTAGAAAGCGGCAGAGACCATGCAGAGGGAAGAAGGTTGGGGGGTGGGAAAGCGTGTATCCTTGGTTACCGAGTGCTCTGTCTCCTGTTGAGAGCTCCATGAAGTTGCCTTCTCCCTGCCCACTGCTGTTGGTGGCTGAGGGGCCCAAGATGGCATGTCCATTCAGTGTTAGCTGGTAGGAGATCTCCACTCCATAGCTCTCCTCAGTCTCTGCTTTCCGTCAGTTTCCTACTCCATTTGGTGTTTGGTTGAGTTCTCTATCCCTTCATTTGACACCCAGGATTCCAGGATTGACAATTATAACTGTTTTACTTTGTTTTTTGGATCTTCACTGTAGAGGGACAGCATGTTGCTTCTGTTCATAGTGCCATGTTGGCTCCACCCATATCTTGTCCATCTTTTATAGTATTTTGTATTTTATTCTTAGTTTTAAAATTTTCTTGTTATAAGAAGAACAGATACTTATGATTTCTATCTGTTTCTTATAATCCATCATGACAGTGTCATATTCATTTTATTTAGAGAAATAGAGCTCACTACCAGAATAACTACAAAGACAAATACTTAAGAATGGTTGCCTCTGGAATAGTAAGGGTTAGGGCAAAGGACTGCTCATTTTAATTATAAAAGGCATTGGATTATTTGGTTTCTAAAAAAAAAAAAAAAAAGGATATGCATTATATTGGACTTTAAAGGTCATCAATTATTGGAAAAAAGCAGTATTTAATATTTGCCAAATCCTGGATCTGCCTTTTATTACCTGTGATAAATTGGACAAGATACTTAACCCAATCTAAGCTTCAATTCCTTTGTGTGTAAAATAAAAATAATAATGCCTTCTTGCACTGTGTTCTTAGGACTGACTTACTTAAAATGTTTAGACAATATTACCTTATTTTTCCTCCTTTCTCCTATAAGTAACTTTACCCTTCTCCTGAAAATAATCTGTTAGAATATGAGTAAAATTTATCAAATCAATGTTGAATCAACACACTTAATCATTACTTACTAGATATAAGTTAATGATTTTAAATTCTGTTTGTAATTTCCTGTAAAGGTATGTGAGGTAAAAGGTGAAGTCAACGTTGACCTCTGTGTTTATTTTTTTTTTTAACCTGGAAAATTTAGTGGGTGATAATAACATTCAGACAGAGAAAGGAAGTAGGTGGGCACAAAAATAGACTAGTGAAAATAAAAAGGTGAATTTTTGACATGTAAATTTTCAGGTACCAGGAAATAAACAGTATCAAGATTTAAAAGAATGCTGAGGCTTTAAAAAAAAAAAAATTAAGAGTCTAAGAATAATTAAATGATGTGGTAACCAGGTGAGTGTGTAGAGAAAAAAAAAATTACTTTTGATAAAACCCTAGTACATTTTTATATAAAGGATAACTGAGAAAGAACAGTCAGTGAAGGAGACAAAGAAGAAGCAGTCAAGAGTACAAGGGAACATATCATCACAACATCACAGAAACCAAAAGAAGAGGCTTTCACTTCCACACTTAAAACTAAAACATTACTGAAAGAAATTAAAGAACACCTAAATAAATAGACAGACACCCCATATTCATATATGGGAATACATAATATTGTTATATGTCAATATTACCCAAATCAGTCCATAGATTCAATGCAATACTTATCAAAATTCCAACAGCCATTTTTGCAGAAATAGAAAAGCCAATTCTTAAATTCATATAGAATTGCAAGGGGCCATGAATAGCAAGGAAATTTTTGAAAAATAAAAAGTTGGAAAACTCATACTTCCCGGTTTCAAGACTTAATACAATGCTACCATATTCAAAAGAGTGTGGCAATGGCATAAGAATAAACATATAGACCAATGAAATAGAATTGGAAGTCCAGAAATAAACTCATACATCTATGGACAATAGATTTCAACAAGGGTTCCAAATCCACTCTATAGGGAAAGAATAGTCTTCTCTACAAACATGTTGGGAAAACTGAATTTCCACATGCAAGAAAGCAAGTTGAACTTCTACCTCACACTAAAAATAGACTCAAAATGCATCAATGGACTAAATATAAAAGCTAAAACCACAAACCTCTTAAAAGAAAACGTAAGGATAAATTCTTACAACTTTGGGTTTGTCAATGGATTCATAGAAATGACACCAAAAGCATGAGCAACCAAAGAAAAGATAAATTGGATTTCATTGAAATTAAAAACGTATCTTAATTTGTGTAAACAAAAAACATTATAAAAAACTGAAAAAAACCTACAGAATGGGAGAAAATATTTGGAAATCATATATTTGATAATAGTTTGATTTCCAGAATACATAAAGAATGTCTATAACTCAAAAACAAAAAGACAAGTAATCCAATTAAAAAATGTGCAAAGGAGTTGAATAGGCATTTCTCCAAAGAAGATACGCAAATTGCCAATCAGTACATGAAAAAATGCTAAATATCATTAATCATTAAGGAAATGCAAATCAAAACCACAATGAGAGACTGCTTCACACTTACTAGGATGACTATAACCAAAAACATAGAAAATAACAAGTATTTAAGAGGATATGGATAAATTGGAATTCTCATCTATTGCTAGTGGGAATGTAAAATGGTGCAGATACTGTGGAAAACAGTCTGTGGTCCCTTAAAAAGCTATATATAGAATTACCATATGACCCAACATTTCCACTGCTCAGATATATTCCCAAAAGAACTGAAAACAGGAGGGACTCAGATACTTGTATGTGATTGTTCATGTAGCACTACTCACAAACGCCAAAAAATGGAAACAACACATGTCCGTCTGCAGATGAATGGATAAACAAAATGTGATATATGCATACAATGAAATATTATTCAGCTATAAAAAGGAATGAAGTTCTGATACATGCTACAACTTGGATAAACCTTGAAAACATTAAGAGAAGCCAAACACAAAAGGACAGATAATGTATGATTCTGTTTATATGAAAAATAGATAGAGAGGGTAGATTAATGGTTATCAGGGGTGGGGATGGAGAATTATTGCTTACTGGTTAAAAAGTTTACGTTTGAGGTGGTAAAAAAATTTTGGGACTAGATAGGAGTGATGGTTCAACTATATTGTGAACAAAATTAATATCACTGAATTAATTAAAAATCACTTAAATGATTATAATGGCTAATTTTATGTTTTAAAATTACCACCAAAAAAAGGCATAAAATAATTAAATACTCCCCTTGCAAAAAAAAAAAAAAAAAAAGGAGAAAAGAAGAGAGACTTACAAGAGATAGGGTTTTCTATGTCAAATATCTCATAGGTTGCAGAAAGAACAAGAATTCGATTACAAGTTTAAAGAGAATTCATTACATTGTCTCGTTAGTGAGTCTTCTCAGGGATTTGTTTCAGTGAAATCACAAAAGTGGAAAAACTATATATAAAGGATTGTGAAAATATTGCCTCACACATGTTTCAGAACAGTTTCTATGATTCAGAAGTTGGGGAGTGGCATGTTGTTGTTAGGTGCCATCAAGTTGATTCTGACTCAGGGCGACTTTTTGAACAACAGAAAAAAATACTGACCTCTCTTGCACCATCCTCTAATTGTTGCTGTGTTTGAGCCCATTGTTGTAGCCACTGTGTCAATCCATCATTTTCAGGGTGTTCCTCTTTTTCGATGACCCTCTTCTACTTTACCAAGCATGATATCCTTTTCCAAGGACTGGTTCCTCCTAATAACATGTCCAAAGAAAGTGAGATGAAGTCTCACCATCCTTGCTTCTAAGGAGCATTCTGGCTGTACCTCTTCCAAGATAGATTTGTTTGTTCTTCTGGCAGGCCATGGTATATTCAATATTCTTCACCAGCACCATAATTCAAAGGCATCAATTCTTCCATCTTCCTTATTCATTGTCCAGCTTTCACATGCGTTTGAGGCAATTGAAAATACAATGGCTTTGATTAGGTGCACCTTAGTCCTCAAAGTGACATATTTGCTTTTTAACACTTTAAAGAGGTCTTTTGTAGCAGATTTGCCTAATGCAATACGTCATTTGATTTCTTGACTGCTGCTTCCATGGGCGTTGATTATGGATCCAAGTATAATGAAACACTTGACAGCTTAAATCTTTTCTCCATTTATCATGCTATCACTTATTTGTCCAGTTGTGAGGATTTTTGTTTTCTTTATGTTGAAGTGCAATCCATGCTGAAGGCTGTAGTCTTTGATCTTCATCTGTAAGCACTTCAAGTCCTCTTAACTTGTAGCAAGCAAGGTTATGTCATCTGCAAATCGCAGGTTCTTAATGATTCTTCCTCCAATCCTGATGCTGCATTCTTCTTCATATAGTTCAGCTTCTCAGATTATTTGCTCAGAGAAGCACAGGCTATATTAACAGAGGGAACAAAGGAGAAGAATTGCCCATAAATGAAATAATCAGTACTAAGATAATTACAGCTTAGTTGAGAGTATAACAGCAATTATGCAGTTTAATGCAATCATCCAAAAAGCATGTGAACAAATCCTACAAAAGAATAGCATTTAGAAGCTACGGAGACCATGTGCCCAAACAGTGAGACTCCGTTCCATTCTCTCTCTGCCCAATGATCAATAAGGCACATTCTTAATATTTTTTACAATTGAAATAATCCATGTTACTCTTAAATTAAAAAATAAACTACAGAAACATAATCTTTAATATTGGCATTTGATGGTCTTGGTAAACACTGGAATTAAAAAAATATATTTTGACAGAAATTCCAAGAAAGTTACTTTCTTTCCCATGTCAACTTTCTCCAGTAATGAACTCTTTTCTCTTTCCAAAGAACCTGCCAATCTATTTATTTTCATCATGATAATTCACTTTTTACAGATATTTTCTTCAGCTCTTGACATATAACCATGCTATATTTAAAGACGAGGGTCATTTTCTCAAACTCTTATTAAATGATGCACTTTTGTATTTGTTTTATGATGAAGTCTCTCAGGCTGAAGTGTGAGGAGAGCATATTAGCAATCACTGTCCCAAACCCCAGGGAACCAGTAAGCATATCAGCTCTTGCACAGGACATCTTTGCATCCTTGCTGGAGGAGGTAGAGTCAAACTCTGGCACTGGAAAGATGTTTTCAGACTGACTTCTATGTTTCTCAGTGGATAACCACATACTCAGCTCACAGTTTTCATTATATTAACTGTATGTATTCATTAATTTCTTTCATAAATGTTCAAAAGAGAAAACAAAAGCTAGACCTAAAATATGCCATTTTAAACAATGCATGGAAAACTCTTAGTCCAAATATAATGCCACAGTCACATCCCGTCATTTGCATGAGCAGTTACTGTACTAATTTAATGTTAGAGAAAAATGGAGGCTGGCTCTTTGGTTACATTTGTAGTGTAAACAATGAAATTTCCTACAGAAAATGATTAATTATTCTAAATGAGATTTGAAGTAAATGGTTTTTTTTTTTTTTTCTTCTTCTTCCTTTTCTTTTCCTTCATTTTTATGGCTAAATCTCAATACTCTTCTGAACAAAAATTGAAGGCATTCATAAGGAATTTGATGGTAAAATGTAGCACTAAGATCAAGTTTACCCTAGCAAAGCAGATAATTATTAAGTTAATCAAATGGAAATAAAAGCTTTTGATTCTATATCTGGCTATTTCAGGTCAAACAAAATAAAAGAAAATGTTTATATTAATCATGTGCAACAAAATTCAATTAATAGGAATTCCTCATTTGATTAATTTCATTTTCTTGATTACTAGTTTCTTTCATTCACCTATCCATTCATTCATTTGACTACAACTGATTTAGTAATTAAAATTTTCTGAATATCTAGTCTGGTATAGAGAAGGGAAACATGACTCTGCCTGAGGGAGAATATTCTTAGAAAAACATTCACAGAGGAGCCTTGTGAAAACTGTGTCTTAGAAAAGAAAAAAATTGCACCTCCTTCCACAAAGGCAATAATTTCCTTTCTTGTCATTGTCTTTATCTCCTAAGTTCTGGTGAAGAAAGTAAAATTTAAACAACAAAAATGATAATACCTAATTCTTTGGACACTTATTGTATGATAATAGTAAAATGTTTTATTTATAAACATTTTACAAAAATAACTTCTTTGGCAGAGTGTCTTTAATGTGAGTTCTGCCAGTTAGATTCATCACTTTTTGATTTATCAGGTATGTCAATTCCTCAAGGAAACTATAAATGTATGTTTTTTTTATCTGAGGCTTGGACAATTATCATTTAAAACTGAAAAACCTTTCAAAACTTGAAAATGTAAAATTGAGAACTCTTTATGTTTTTCTTAAGTTCTCGCCATACTTCTGTATCCTTTATCACCAGTAGCAGTCGCCCTCAAGTCAATTCTGACTCATGGTGACCCCATGTGTGCAAAGGAGGATTATCCAATAGGCAAGGTAAACACAGTGATTACCTTGCTTACCAGATTATCTGTAGTGAACAATGTTATGGTTTTTCACCACATCAAAGATTCTACTTTTAGATATGGCTCACATCTGTCTCTCTCCCAACCCCAGAGCACTTTCCTCCAGAATCAAAGGCTCTCTTTAAATGTACAATCCCTGACAGAGGTGGATGACCCAGTAAGCAAGGTAAGTACGGGCTTACTTGTGCTTGCTTAGTAATCTGTAGTGAACAATTTCACATGTGTTTCATGACACCTCTACAGACGATCTGGAAAGCAAGGTGAGTACTATGCACTATGTTTACCTTCTTATTTGATAATCCACCCCTGCATGTGTGTCAGAGTAGAACTGGACTCCATAGGGTTTTTAATGGTTGATTTTATTTCTGAGGCACCTCTGAGTAGACTCAAACCTCCACCATTTTAGTTGGCAGCCGAGTGCACCATCCAGGGACTCTGTATTCTTGCTTACTTCCTCCTGTTGCTTTTTACTTTGTTTTTAAGACAATGAAAAATAAGCAACATTCACTTAGATGTAAAATAAAAAGATTAAAAAGGAAGGGGAAATGGATTGGAGGATGAGAGTGTCTTAAGGCAAATGTTGGCTTTGGCCAACCAAAACAATGGATTTCGGGGAGGAGCTTGGTTTCCATCTCTGTCAGTTTCCTTCTTTAAGGCATCATTTAAGAGTAAAATGCACATATAGACCATCTTGCCAGACAGCTTCAGCACGCTGTCAGTGGGCCTTCCTCACCAGTCCTTGTTCTCTATACAGCCCGATGATAGTATGTCTTGGGTTTTGATTTTCAAAATGTGAGATCTGGCTCAGCTTGGCTTGGTAGGCAGGCTCCTTCATTTCAACATTTAAAGCATATTTGTATTCAGTTCTCAGCCAAGAAGCACAAATGCTGTACTAAGAGGAAGACGCAACTGGAGAAATTACAGAGAAATCTTACTCTTTCATGCTTCTAACAAATGGTAGAAATTCATACTACATTTTTTATTTATATTGTTATTGAGAATATACACAGCCAGACATACAATTCAACAGTTTCTACATGTACAATTCAGTGACATTGATTACATTATTCTAGTTGTACAACCATTCTCACCCTCCTTTTCTGAGTTGTTCCTTCCCCATTAACATAAATTCATTGCCCCCTAAGGATCCTATCTAATCTTTTGAGTGGCTGTTGTCACTCACTTTGATCCCATGTATATAGTTCTTAAAAGAGCATAATGCTCAAGGAGACATTTTTTTACTAGTTAAGCTAAACTCTTGTTTGGTTTTAAGAAGACTTCAGGAGATATTGTTGGTGTAAGTTTTAAAAATTCTCTTAGGGCAATAGTTTTGTTGTTCATCCAACCCCCTTGGCTACAGAAAGTCTGGAGTCCATGGAATTTCAAATTCTGTTCTGTATTTTTCCCTTTTGATCAGGATTCTTATATAGAATCTTTGATTAATATATACGGTAATGGTAGCCAGGCAGCATCCAGATCTTCTGGTTTCATAACAATATGATCTTTTGTTCTTAAATTCTGGGAGCAGATATGGTACTTTTCTTTGAGTTTTGTAGTTTACCCCAATTTTATATAACTTGTGACTCATTTCCTTAATCCAAATACATATAAAAATACATGGTCTTAAAAAACAATCAGTTGAGGAAAGTTAAGGAGAACCAAACTTCACTGACTCACAAATTTTAAACTTAAAGGTCCCGGGTCAGAGGCATCACTGTAGAATGTTGATTAATAAATTACAGTCCACACGTCCAAGGCTTACAGAAGTTTGTAGCATAAACAAAACACTCCTTTTTCCTACTGTGAGTTTCAGGCTTTTTTTCTTACCTGGAAATATATCTGAAAGTAGAAAGGGCATTAAAAATATAACTCCATGAAATGGAATTACTTATTTCAAACACTTGAAATACTTTTTTGAAAGAAAACTGCATTTTATCTCTAGGTGCATGGGAAGCATTAAGGAAAAGTTTTATTTTCTACAGGGTATCAGAGAAAGAAAAAATAAAATAACTGTTAATATCACAGAAAAATATAGGATGTGCTTAGGTAGTTAACTAATAACCTAAAAGGAATAATTTTATGAAATATAGAAATAGTGTCCATATTATGTATGATTAAAAAGAAATTGTGGAGGCAGAGCCAAGATGGCAGACTAGTCAGAAGTATTTAGCCATGCCACTGCAGCAAAGACTCAAAAATTAAGTAAAGCAGATACAGATGTCAGTCCTAGAACCCTGAACCTTAAATGAATGGATAAAGTATTAGACTGGAGGTCACTGAGGAGAAGAAACTGATAGAAAACAGGGATGGAACAGAGATACAGGGTGACGATTCCTGTCCAAATAGTATGACTCAGCCTTGTCATCTTAGAATAAAGCCAAGAACCCCACCACAGAGAGGCACCTCCACAAAATTCCCAAGTGGAGATGGAAGTACCGTGAGGACACACTCAGGACCAAGTAAGACCACTTCTGCTGGCTGTAACTCAAGAAGCCCAGACTCCCTCACCCAGTAACCACAGAAGCATGGTCCTACAACCCCTACCCCTCTGGTGAACAGTAGCTATAACCGCAACCCCTACTGCCAGGAACCAGAGTACCAACACACACTATTGCCCTCCTCCATCTAGCCCCCTGCTCTTGACTTCACCCACGCTCTTAACTCTCTCCTCCACCCTGAGGCCCCTAGGGGACCCAGGCTGGACCCCAGGCTCCTTTCTGTAGCCCGGATTTCTCCTGCCACCCCTTGTGGCAACCAGGTGACCTGGCTGGGACCCCAGGCCCTTTCCCACTGGCTATGGACCCCTCTCACCACTTGGCAACCAGAGGGCCCAACCAGGACCCCATGCCCCTTCCTGCCAGCTCTACACCCATCCTGCTGCCCGCTGTGCCCCCTGGGGTCCCGGCCCAGACCCCAGGCCCCATCCTGCAAGCTCCAGACCTCTCCTGCCACCTCCCACCTCCCCGAGGGGACTGGCCCGGACCCGAAGCCCCTCTCTGCAGCTCTGGACCCCTCCTGCCAGCTCAGGACCTCTCCCACCACCAGCCAGAGCACCCGGGGGACCTATGCTGTACCTTAGGTCCCTTCCCATCTTCTCTGGAACCCTCTCACCACCCACTGTGGCCACCAGTGGACCAGGCCTGGATCCCAGACCCCTTCTCACCATCACCAAACCCCTCCCACCAAACACTGCATCCCCCAGGGAATTTGACCAGGAAGCCAGGCCTTTCCCCACCAGTTCTGGACCTCCCCACCTCCCTGAGTAGCCCAGCTCCAGCCCCAGGCCCAGATGACTCTGTAGACAAATGACTCATCTCCATCCTCACTGTTTCTGTTGGACCTGCCCTGCTACACCATAGCTTAGTGACCAGGCCTGCACACTAGGACAAGGTGGTGGCAACTATCAGTGCTCACAGAGCAAGCAACAATGCATGTCTGGCCCACTTGCCCAGATAATCAAACAAAACAAAAAAGCAGGACAAAACAAACCAACGATCAATGAACAAAGAAAATAAGACCTTAATATCACCGAGAGAGCAGACAATATCAAAATATTTTTTAAAAAAGGACAAGATGGATCCAGAAAGCCAATAGAATAAAGTGCCAGTTGACCTTCCAGCAAAAGAAAAGGTATTGGAACTACCCGATGTTGTTGTTGTTAGGTGCCATTGAATTGGTTCCGAATCATAGCGACCCTAAGTACAGCAAAACAAAACACTGCCCAGCCCTACACTATTCTCACAATCGTTGTTATGTTTGAGCCCCTTGTTGCAACCACTGTGCCAATCTGTTGCATCGAGAATCTTCCTCTTTTTCACTGATCCACTACTTTACCAAGTGTGATGTCCTCCTCCAGGGACTGGTCCCTCCTAATAACATGTCCAAAGTTAGACAAAGTCTCACCAGCCTCACTTTTAAGGAGCACTCTGGCTGAATGTCTTCCAAGATAGACTTGTTTGTTCTTTTGATAGTCCACGGTATATTCAATATTCTTTACCAACACCATAATTCAAAGGCATCAATTCTTCTTTGGTCTTTCTTATTCATTGTCCAGCTTTTCTGTGAATATGAGACAATTGAAAATATCATGGCTTGGGTCAGACACACCTTAGTCTTCAAAGTGACATCTTTGCTTCTTAACACTTTAAAAAGGTCTTTTGCTGCAGATTTGTCCAGTGCAATACATCATTTGATTTCCTGATTGCTGCTTCCATGGGCATTGATTGTGGATCCAAGCAAAATGAAATCCTTGATTTCAATCTTTTCTGCATTCATCATGATGTTGCTTATTGAAGATTTTTGTTTTCTTTATGTTAAGATGCAACCCATACTAAAGGCTGTAGTCTTTGATCTTCATCTCTAAGTTCTTCAAGTCCTCTTCACTTTCAGCAAGCAAGGTTGTATCATCTCACATGTTGTTAATGAGTCTTCTTCCAATCATGTCATATTCTTCATATAGTCCATCTTATCCGATTATTTGCTCAGCATATGATTTGAATAAGTATGGTGAAAGGATGCAATCCTGACACACACCTGTCTTGATTTTAAACTATGCAGTATCGCCTTCCTCTGCTCAAACAACTGCCTCTTTGTCTACGTACAGGTTCTACCTGAGCATAATTAAGTATTCTGGAATTCCTATTCTTCACAATGTTATCCATAATTTCTTATTATCCACACAATCTAATACCTTTGCATAGTCAATAAAAAACAGGTAAACATCTTTCTGGTATTATCTGCTTTCTGCCAAGATCCATCTGACATCAGCAGTGATGTCCCTTTCTCCATGTCCTCTTCTGAATCTGGCTTGAATTTCTGGCAGTTCTCTGCCTATGTACTGCTGTAACCATTTTTGAATGATCTTCAGCAAAACTTTACTTATGTGTGATATTAATGATACTTTTCAACAATTTCTGCATTCTGTTAGATCACCTTTCTTTGGAATGGTCACAAATATGGATCTCTTCCAGTTGCTTGACCAGGTAGATATCTTGTACATTTCTTTGCATAGATGAATGAGCACTTCCAGTGCTGCATCCATTTGTTGGAACATCTCAATTGATATTCCATCAGTTGCTAGAGCCTGGTTTTTCACCAATGCCTTCAGTGCAGCTTTGACTTCTTCCTTTAGTACCATTAGTTCTTGATCATAGGCTACCTCCTGAAATGGTTGAACATCAACCAATTATTTTTCGTACAGTGAGTCTGTATTCCTTCCATCTGCTTTTGATACTTATTCATCATTCAGTCTTTTCCCCATAGAATCCTTCACTATTGCAACTAGAGTCTTGAATTTTTCTTCAGTTCTTTCGGCTTGAGAAATGCCTAGAGAGTTCTTCCCTTTTGGTTGTCTATCTCCAGATATTTGCATATTTTATTATAATATTTGATTTTTTCTTCTAAAAAGCTGTCCTTTTAAATCATTTGTTCAGCTCTTTTACTTCATCATTTCTTCCACTGGCTATAGCTACTCTATGTTCTACTCTACTTTCCTGTCTTTTTAATAATCTTGTTCTTTCTTCATGTATGGTGTCCTTGATGTCTTCCTACAACTCACCTGGTCTTTGGTCATTAGAGTTCAATACGTAAAATTTATTCTAAAGATGGTCTCCAAATTCAGGTGGGATATATTCCAAGTTGTATTTTGGCACTTGTGGACTGTTTTAATTTTCTTCAGCTTCTACTTAAACTTGCATATGAACAATTGATGATCTGTTCCACAGACAGTCCCTGGCCTTGTTCTGCTAGATGATATTGATCTTTTCCATTGTCTCTTTCCACAAATGTAGGAGATTTGATTCCTGTGTTTTCCATTTGCTGAGGTCCACTTGCACACTTGCCATTTATGCTGTTTAAAAAAGTTATGAAGAAGTCATTGGTCTTGTAAAATTCTATCATACTATCTCTAGCATTGTTTCTATCACCAATGCCATATTTTCCAACTATCAATCATTTTTCTCCATTTCCAACTTTTGCATTCCAATTAATTATAAACACATCTTGATTGCATGTTTGATCAGTTGCAGACTGCAGTCGGTGGTAAAAATTTTCAGTTAACTACCTGGACTAAAAACTCTAATATTTAGGGCTATCCAAGACATTAGGAACGAGATCAAGGACAGCACAGACAAAATCATGGAAAACACAGACAAAACAAACCAAAACATAGAAAAAAATCAAGGAAACACAGACAAAGCAATAGAAGAATTAAGGAAAATAATACAGGAATAAAATTTCAAAATAACTAAACAATTAGAAATTATACAAAAACAGTAATTAGAAATCCAAAATATAAACATCAAAATTTCAGAAATATACAACACAATGGAAGATTTATGAGTAAGTTTGAAACAATGGAAGACAGGATCAGCGAAATTGAAAACAAATTCATGGATGCCAATCTGAAGAAAAATCAGAGAAAATAATGAAAAAAAATGCAGAAAGCCTAAGAATTATGTGGGATAAAATCAACAGCAAATATTTGGACATGATCAGAGTTCCAGAACAGGAGGAAAAAATTGAAAACACAGAGAGGATCACTGAAAATTTGTTCTGAAGATTTGCTTGTATAAATCTTTCCTAATACCATGAAAGATGATAAACTGACAATCCAAGAAGCTCAATGAATCCCACATAGGATAGACTCCAAAATAATACCACGAATACATATCATAATCACACTTGCCAAAACCAAAGACCAAGAAAGAATCTTGAGAGCAGCTTGAGAAAAACAAAAGGTTACTTACAAATGGAAAACAATAAGACTAAACTCTGGTTACTTGGCAGAAACAATGCATGCAAGAAGGCAGTGAGAGGACATTATATATATATAATATTGAAAGGAAAAGATGGTAAGCCAAGAAAAACATATCCTGCAAAACTCTTTCTCAAATATGATGGCATAATTAGGATATTTATAGATAAATAGAAATTAAGGGAATTTGTAAATATCAAACCAAACTTACAAAAATTATTAAAGGGAGTCCTTCATTTAGAGAACTAACATTAGACAACAATCTGAATCTAGGATATAGGTCAGTATAAGCCAAATACTGACCTAGGTAATGAACTCTCAGGGATAAAACAAAACTAAATGATTCAAAACAGGGAATTAGAGATGTCAGTCTGTAAATGACAACAATGTCAGAACAATAAAAGAGGAAACACATGGTATAGATATAGAACTTTCAAATGGAGAGGAATCCAAGGTGATATCAAGTAATAAAAGACTGACTCAAACTTAGGTGGATTAGGGTAAATTTCAAAGTAACTGCAAAGAAAGTTAACAAACCTACTCATCAAAATAAACAAGAAAAACATAAAATCTCAGTAAAAACAAAATCTACAATTATGAAAGAAATGAAAAGAAACGTCACAAACAAAAGAAACAGCACAGGAGAGTAGAGGAACAAAGAAAACCTCAGCACCAAAAACACACACACACACACACACACACACACACACACACACAAATGACGACAATAAACTCAAACCTATCGATAATTACACTGAATATAAATGGCTTAAATGTCCCCATAAAGAGACAGAGAGTGACAGAATGGATTAAAAAAAGACCCATGAATATGATATCTACAAGAGACACGCCTTAGACAAAAAGACATGAATATATTAAAAATCAAAGGATGGAAAAAATATATCAAGCAAACAGCAACCAGAAAACAGCAGGAGTGGCAACTCTAATCTAAGATAAAATTGACTTTAAGGGAAAATCCACCATAAAAGACAAGGAAGGACATTATATAAAGATTAAAGGGACAGTCCACCATGATGACACAACTATAAATAAAAAATACTCAACCTATTTGAGAACATAGAGAAGGAAGAGATACTTCCAAATTCATTTGATGAAACTAGCATAACCTTAATGCCAAAATGAAGCAAAGACATCACAAAAAAAGATTACAGAAAAATATGTCTCATGAATATAAAAATTCTCAGCAAAATTCTAGCTGATAGAATTCAGCACCATATCAAAAAAAAAAAAAAAAAAAGACACCTGGAACATGTGGGATACATGTCAGGTATGCAAAGATGATTCAGCATTAGAAAATTGATCAATGTAATCCATCACATAAATAAAATAAAAGAATCACATGATCATCTCAATTGATGCAGAAAAAACATTCCATAAATCTAACACTGATTCCTGATGAAAACTCTCAATAAGCTAGGAATAAAATGGAAATTCCTCAATATAGTAAAAGGGGTCTATACAAAATGAACAGTCAACATCATTCTCAACAGAGAGAGGCTAAAAACATTCCCCTTGAGAACAAGAACAAGGATGTCCTTTATCAACACTCCTATTCAACATTGTGCTGGATGTCCTAGCTAAAACAATAAGATAAGAAAAATAAATAAAGGGCATCCAATCTGGTAAGGAAGAATTAAAACTATCCCTATTCATAGATGATATGATACTATACATGGAGAAACTCAAAGGTTCCACAAGAAAACTACTGGAACTAATAGAAAGATTCAGCAGAGTAGCAGTATATAAGATCAACATACAAAAATTGGTTGGATTCTTATACACCTATAAAGAGAGCTAAGAAAAGAAAATCAGGAAAACAATACCATTTATAATAGCCCCTAAAAAAAGTAAAATACTTACAAAAATATCTAACCAGGGAAGTAAA
The DNA here is from genome assembly GCA_030035585.1 of Dugong dugon. Lineage (NCBI taxonomy): Eukaryota > Metazoa > Chordata > Mammalia > Sirenia > Dugongidae > Dugong > Dugong dugon. The sequence continues at coordinate 45,052,808 of CM057480.1, read as the reverse complement.
AAACATATACAAAGAAAACTGCAAAACACCACGGCAAGAAACCAAAAGAGACCTACATAAATGGAAAAACATACCATGCTCATGGATAGGTAGACTCAACATTGTGAAAATGACAATTCTACCCAAAACAATCTACAAATATAACACAATCCTCATCCAAATACCAACAGTATTCTCTAATGAGATGGAAAAACTAATCATTATCTTTATATGGAAAGGGAAGAGGACCCAGATAAGTAAATCATTAAGTAAAACAAAGTAGGAGGACTTGCACTACCTGACCTCAGAACCTACTATATAGCTACAGTAGTCAAAAACAGCGTGGTACTGGTACAACAATGGACACATCGACCAATGGAACAAAATTGAGAACACAGATGTAAATCCATTTACCTACTGCCACCTGATCTTTGACAAAGGCCCAAAGTCCATTAAATGGGGGAAAACAGTCTTTCGAACAAATGGTTCTGGCATAACTGGATGTCCATCTGTAAAAAACTGAAACGGGAACCATACCTCACACCATACACAAAAACAAATTTAAAATGGATCAAAACCGAAATATAAAACCAAAAGCTATAAAGATCATGGAAGAAAAAATAGGTTCTATACTAGGGGCCCTAATATATGGCATGAACAGCATACAAACCATAATTAACAATACACAAACATTAGAAGATAAGCTAGCTAAATGGGATCTCTAAAAATTGAACCTATGCTCATCAAAAGACTTCACCAAAAGTGTAAAAAGAGACTTTGCAGACTGGGAAAAATTTTTGACTATGACATATTCAACAAAGATCTAATCTCTAAAAGTTGTAGGAAAAGTCAACACCTCTACAATAAAAAGACAAAGAATCCAGTTAAAAAATGGGCAAATGATATGAACAGACACTTCACCAAAGAACACATTCAGGTGATCACTAGCCATTAGAGAAATGCAAATTAAAATCACAAGAGAAACCATAACACTCAGAAATTACTGGCACAAATAAAAAAACAAAAAACCCAGAAATTAACAAATGGTGGAGAGATTGGAAGCCTTATGCACTGCTGGTGGGAATACAAAATGATACAACCATTTTGGAAAATGATACAGAGCTTCCCTAAAAAGCTAGAAATAGAAATACCGTATGCTACAGCAACCCCACTCCTAGGAGTATATCCTAGCGAAATAAGAACTGTCACACAAATAGACATATGAACACCCATGTTCATTGTGGCATTGTTTACAATAACAAAAAGACAGAAACAATGTAGATCCCCATCTACAGATGATGGATAAACAATCTATGGTACATACACACAATGGAATATTATGCAATGATAAAGAATTATGATGAACCTGCAAAACATCTCATAACATGGATGAATCTGGAGGGCATTATGCTGAGTGAAATAAGTCAATCACAAATGGACAAATACTGTATGAGACCACTATTATAAAAACACCTGAAAAAGTTTACACACAGAAAGAAACAATCTTTGATGGTTATGAGGGAGGGAAGGGGAAGGGAGAGAAAAACACTAACTAGATAGTAGATAGATGGTACCTTATCTAGTAGATAAGTGAAGGATAAGATAGTACAAAATACTGGGAAGTCAGCACAGTTTGACCAGGGCAAAGTCAAAGAAGCTTCAGAGACACGTCCAAATGCCCTGAGAGACCGAGCTACCAGACTTAGGTCTGGGGACCATGGTCTCAGGGAACATCTAGCTCTATTGACATAACATAGGCTATAAAGAAAATGTTCTACATCCAACTGTGGTAAGTAGCAAGTAGGGTTTAAAAAGTCTTTGAGCAGCCATCTAAGATACATCTACTGGTCCCATCCTGGATTGAGAAAAGGAGAAAGAAGACCAAAGGAATCAAGAGAAAGAATAGTCCAAAGGACTAGGTACCACTTCAGACCCACCAGGGTGGCTAACAGAAAGAAAGGAGACGAGGGGAGGGGAGGGAAGGGACCACAACCACCACAACCTCCACCAGACTCAGCCCAGAACAACTAGATGGTGCCCTGTTACCACCACCAACTGCTCTGACAGGGATCATAATGGAGGGTCCCAGACAAAGCAGGAGCAAAATGTAGAATAAAATTCAAATTCACACACACACCACAAAAAACCCCAGCTTTGCTAGTCTGACAGACTGGAAAAGCCTCAAAAGTATAGCCCCCGGACACCCTTTTAACTCAGTACTGAAGTCACTCCTAAGGTTAACCCTTTAGCCAAAGATTAGACAGTTCTGTAGGACCAACAATAACACACTTGAGGAAGAAGCTTCATAGCTCAATCATGTATACATGGCTAATAGGCACATAAGCCCCAAAGTAAAGGACAGGAAAACTGGACAAACGGAAACAGGGAACCTGGGGTGGAGAACGGGAGAGTGTTGACACATATTGGTTGGCAACCCATATCACAAAACAATTTGTGTATTAACTGTTTAATGAGAAACTAATTTGCTCTGTAAACTTTCAACTAAATCACAAGGAAAAAAAAGAAATTCTAGTAACCTGTTAAAATTTTCTAAAATGTGGGGATGGTGACAACTTAATCATCAAACAGTTATGATTAAGAGCAAAGTATTGGGTTGATAATCTTCATTTTTTCCTGTCTCATTTTATCTGATGCACTGAGTTCTTTAATCAAGTCAGCATATTGTGTGTGGAATTGTTGAAGAAGAGTTTCATTTAGGTGCTCGTAGTAGTTCAGGAATGCTCTCATGAACCAACGTTTCAAATCACTGGATCTTGTCTCCCTAACTCTCCAATTTATTTATTTTTTTCAAACTATAGTTTGTAACCTACTAGTATATCCTGAAATCAATTTGGTGGGGTGCAACCAAGTTTTTATTTCATGGAATAGAATATTTAGAATGTTTACAGAGCTGTGCAACTATCAACACTAATTAGTTCCAGAATATTTTCATTACCCACAAAAGAAACCTCAAACCCTTTAGCAGTCATTCCTCATTCCCCTGATATGCAGCCTCTGGGTACCACTAATCTACTTACTGTAGATTGCCTTTTCTAGACATTTCTATAAGTAGAATCATGTAATACATGTTCTATCGTGTCTGGTGTCTTTCACTTAGCATGTTACTAAGCTTCATGTTGTAGCATGTATTTAGGCTATTTTCATGTTGATATATTTATTATAATTTTATAGAATATTCTGGGTAAATTATCCACCACTGTTCTTGCTTAAAATGTTCTTAGCTATAGTTCTGCATTTCCTTTTTTTCCATATTAATATTTATTTGTGTGTATCAAATTTATTTGCCCATGGAAGTAGCAGTCAAGAAATCAAACTATGTATCACATCGCGCAAATTTGCTGAAAAGGACCTCTTTAAAGTGTTAAAAAACAAAGATATCACTTTGAGGACTAAGATGCACCTGACCTAAGTCATGGTATTTTCAATCGTCTTAATGTGCATACAAAGCTGGGCAATGAATAAGAAAGACCAAAGAAGAATGATGCCTTTGAATTATGGTGTTAGCAAAGAATATACCATGTACTGCCAGAAGAACAAACAGGTCTGTCTTGGAAGAAATACAGCCAGAATGCTCCTTCGAAACTAGGATGGCAAGACTTTGTCTCACATACTTGGGACATGTTATCAGAAGGGACCAGTCCTAGAGAAGGATATCATGCTTGGTAAAGTAGACGGCCAGCGAAAAAGAGGGAGACCCTCATCAAGATGGATTGACACGGTGGCTGCAACGATGGGTTTAAGCATAGCAATGACTGAGGATGGCTCAGGACTGGGCAGTGTTCCGTTCCATTGTCCACAGGGTCACTGTGAGTTGGAACTGACTTGACAGCACCTAACAACATCAAATCTATTGGGCTTGCTTTGAGTTTATGAATTAATTTGGGCAGAACTTTTATCTTTTCAATATTAACTCTTTTCATCCATGTAGAAGAAATATTATTGTACTCAATCAGATTTTCTTATTTGTTTTGTCACTAAAGGGTTATAATTTTCATCACTGTGAAGATTTCTTCTCAAGTGTATTCCTAAGCATTAAATAGTTTTAATTACTATTGGATGGTGATCTTATCTGTAAGATATTTTAATTAGTTATTATTATGAATTGAATTGTGTCCCCAAAATATATGTTGTAAATCCTAACCCCTATACCTGCCCTGGTGGAGCAGTGGTTAAGAGCTCAGCTGCTAACCAAAAGGTTGGCTGTTTGAATCCACCAGCTGCTCCTCGGAAACCCTATGGTGCAGTGGGGCAGTTCTACTCTGTCCTATAGGGTCACTATGAGTCGGAATAGACCCAACTGCCATGAGTTTGTTTTTTTTGGTTTTATACCTGTAGTTATAATCCCATTTGTGAATGAGTTTTCTTTGTTATGTTAATGAGGCAGTATTAGTGTATTGTGTGTTTTAAGTCAATCTCTTTTGAGATATATACTGAGCAGATTAGGTTCAGAGAAGCAATCAGAGATGGGGGAAGAGAGATGCTGCACCACATGAAGAACTCCGAGGAAGCAAGGAAAAAAGACCTTCCCCCAGAGCCTACAGAAAAAGCCTTCCCCTAGAGCTGGTGCCCTAAATTCAAACTTCTAGCCTCCTAAACTGTAAGAAAATTAATTTGTGTTTGTTAAAGCCACCCACTTGTGGCATTTCTGCTATAGCAACACTAGATAACTAAGACAGATATATTAATTATATTATCTGAAAATATTTTGATTCCTTTCCAGTAGTTATTATGCTTTATAAATTTTGTCCTTTATCTTTTTTTTTTTATGGATTAAAGCAATAGTTGTAAATAGGGTGCAGTTTGCAATCTGTAGCGGACCTTTGGCAATATCCAGAGACACTTTTGATTGTCATGAGTAAGGGGATGCTACTAATTGCTAATGATTAAAGGTCAGGGATACTGCTGAATGTCATATAATGGATAGGACAAAAAATTATCTCGTCTAAAATATTAATAGTCCCGAGATTGAGAAATCCTGAATGAGAGCATCTAGTACAATGTCAAATAGAGGTAATAATAGTAGTCATCTGTGTTAGGTTGGGTTCTCTAGAGAAGCAAAACAAGTGAAGTGTATATATCTATATATCTATTTATGTGTCTGTCTATCTACAAAAAGAGAGAGAGATTTATTTCAAGGAAATGGCTCATGAGGTTGTAGAGGCTGGCAAGTCCCAAGTCAATGGGTTAGGTGTCAGGCTGACTCGTGTAGGTGCAGGGGCTGATGAATCCAAGAATGGCAGATAAGACGGCATGCTACTGGCTCACAGGCTGTGGAGGCTGATGAATCCCAATATCGGCAGGCTATACAGCAGGCCATTGGCTCAAGTCCCAAGAACCACATGTCAGATGATGATGAGCCAGATGCAGGATTCAGAGCAAGCAAAATCCAGCTAGCTTTGCCAGAACATCCATACATATTGAATGCAGGCCACATCCCTAAGGAAACTCCCCTTAAAACTGATTGGCTGCTCATACTAGATCTCATCATGGAGGTGATCACATTATATCAGAGCTCACACTAGTCAAAGGATCTTGGTCAAAGCATTTCTCAGATATGGCCTTGATTTTCACATGTGTAGTATGAGGCAGCATGAAAAGGTGATCTTTTAGAATCCTAGCTTCATATATATATATATATATATATATATATATATATATATATAATTGAATAGATTTTCAAACAGTACCTGAAACAAAATTGTTGTGCAACTAGTATTAGGTAAATTGACAAATAAATGAGCCAGGCATGTAATGGATTTGATTAAGGACAAACTAAAAACCCAACCAGTTGCCATCAAGCCTATACCAGTTCATGGTGACCCCATGCATGCACAGTAGAACTGACTCCATAGGTTTTCAAGGCTGTGACCTTTCAGCACCAGGCCTGAACTGTGTGCATATACACATACGTGTCCATACACACATGTACCTCTAAATCCCAAGTAATCATGAGACTGCTGGGATGAAGACTACTATTTGCTACGATTGGGTTGTATTCACAAGACACACATTGTTGGTAATTGAAAGACATTATTATTATTTATAGAAGGTAAACAGTAAACAACAAGAACAGACTACTTACAGAAAGCAAACAATAAACAATAAAAACAGATTTGAGGTGAACCAGCCCCCTCTATCCCACTTAGCATCATAGGGGAGGAAAGCACCTATTTTTAAAAGGGTACCTGTCCAAGTTAGGACAAGCATGGCTGTGTTTGTTCTCTGGACCCCTGTGTTTTCTGGTCCTACTCTCAACCAGCAGCTTTGGGGCAACCCTGGGCAAATGTCAGAGTCAGGCCAGCGTTACATCAGCTCTCATGGCAAAACATTTACAGGTAAACATATGGTCTATGTCCAAGCCTCTGCCTCTTTGGCAATCTCCTGACTGGAGGTGCCCACCTCTGCTCAGTGGGCCAGCTTGCCCACTTTTGCTGTTTTTCCATGGGCCAACTTGCCCAACACTGTCCTCTGCTGGTCTTGTGGTGCCACCCACTCACACTGCTGCTGCAGTTTCTCTGCCATTTTGTTCTGCTGTGCTTGCTGTTGTTTGTTCTGGTCTTCAGTGTGACCAGCTCAGTAAGTGTTACTACCTCAGTGTTATAGACCGTGACCCATATTACAGCTCTTCCAGGAAGTTCTCAGTACAGGACTTTGCATCCAAAGGACACACTCCCCTTCAGCTTTCATAAATTAGTAAGCCCCATCTGAGCCTTAGCATCCTAGGTTTTTATCAGTCACTGAGTGGGCCCCCGAGCCAATACTGGTAAAAGTCAACTACTTGGTGGGGCTCCCCAGCTAATCTGTGTAAAGGTGGCTCATAAACGGACCATATTTGTAAGCCACTTTGTGGATAGCAAACCAACCAACCCCTTGAAAGTAGATTATGAGGATAGTAAACCGACCAATCACTTACCAGATGGCAGCCTGACCAAACATTTTGAGAGAATTACAAACCCAGGATCAGAAAGGCCAAATAAAACAAAACCCATTAAACCACAAGTCACTTCTTCTGAGGCACCTGTGGGTGGGTTCAAACTGCCAAACTTTCCATTAGTATTTCCTTATATCTTGTTTTCTTCATTCTTCCTTATTCCGTCCCAAAGGGGTGATGATGGCTGTTAATAGGCTTTAAGACCCTAGAATGTAGAACGTTTTCTTATGAACTGTGTTATGCCAGTTGAGCTAGAAGTTCCCCAAGACCATGGTCCCAAAGCCCTCCGCCCAGCAATTCAGTCCCTCAGGGAGTTTGGATGTATCTATGGTGCTTCCATGACTTTTTCTTGTACAAGTTGTGCTGGCGTCCCCAGTATTGTGTACTGTCTTACCCTTCAACAAAGTTACCACTTTTCTACTGTCTATTTAGTATTTCCCCCTCCCATCCCTCTCATTCTTCATAAACATCAAAGATTGTTTCTTTTTTTTGTTGTTATATAACTTGTTATCAATTTAGTAATTTATACGACAGCAAAAACTGCCACTGAACCTCTTTGGTTCATTAGATTACATGGGGTTTTTTTGTTTTTTGCTTTATTTATTTTTTTATTCTACCTTAGGTAAAGGTTTGCACAACAAATATTTTCTCATTAAACAGTCAGGACACATATTGTATTATGAAGTTGGTTAACAACCCCACAACCTGTCAACATGCTCCCTTCTTGTCCTTGGAAGACCCATTTTCTTTTTGTTTGTGAAAATATTCATAGCCAAAGATACACCATTTCAAAAATTTCTACATGTACAATTCAGTAATGTCTATTATGTTCTTCCAGTTGTGCTGCTATTCTCACTTTAGATGAAGGTTTACAGAACAAAATAGTTTCTCATTAAACAGTACATATATTGCCCTATGACAATGGTTAAGAACCCCACTACGTGTCAACACTGTCCTTATGAAAACTTGGGTTCCCTATCACCAGCTTTCCTGTCCCCTTCTACCTTCTAGTCCTTGTTCCTGGACTGCTGCGCTCATTAGTCCTGTTTTGTTCTATGGGGCTGTTCAGTCCCAGGCTGAATGGTGAACCTTGGGAGTGACTTCACCACTGAGCTAAAAAGGTGTCCAAGGGCCATACCCTCGGGGTTTCTCCAGTCTCTGTCAGGCCAGTAAATCTGGTCTTTTTTGTGTGTTAGAATTTTGTCCTACATCCTTCTTCAGCTCTGTCCAGAACCCTCTGTTGTGATCTTGGTCGGAGCAGTCAGTGGTGGTAGCCAGGCACAATCTAAATGTACTAGACTCAGTCTGGTGGAGGTCTTAGTAGCTGTGGTCCATTAGTCCTTTGGACTAATCTTTTCCTTATATCCTGTTCTCCTCATTCTCCCTTGCTCCCAAAGAGGTGAGACCAGTGGAATATCTTAGATGGCTGCTCACAGGATTTTAAGACCCCAGACACTACTCACCAAGGTAGAATGTAGAACAAAGTCTTTATAAACTGTGTTATGCCAATTAAGTTAGATGTTCCCCGAGACCATGGTCCCCACAGCCCTCTGCCCAGCAGTTCAGTCCCTCAGGGAGCTTGGATGTATCTGTGGAGCCTCCATGACTTTTCCCTCTACAAGCTGTGCTGGCTTCTTCAGTATTGTGTACTGTCTTACCCTTCACCAAAGTTAGCACCTATCTATCGTCTATTTAGTATTTCCGCCCCACCCCTCCCATCCCTCGTAACCAACAAAGATTGTTTCTTTTTGTGTGTAAACTATTTCATCAGTTTTTACAGAAGTCTCATAAAATATTTGTCCTTTTGTTATTGACTTATTTCACTTATTTTCTCCAGTTTCATCCATGTTATGACATGCTTCACAGATTCATCACTGTTCTTTATCACTGCATAATACTACAATGTGTGTATGTACCATAGTTTGTTTATCCATTCATTTGTTGATGGGCATCTAGGTTGTTTCCATCTTTTTGCTATTGTGAACAATGCAGCCATGAACGTGGGAGTGCATATGTCTATTAGCGTGGTTTCTCTTATTTCTCTAGGATATATTCCTATGAGTGGGATTGCTGAATCGTATGGTATTTCTATTTCTAGCTTTCTAAGCAAGCACCATACCACTTTCCAAAATGGCTGCATCATTTTGCATTCCCCCAGCAGTGCATAAGAGTTCCGATCTCCCGGCAGCCCCTCCAGCTTTTGTGATTTCCAGTGTTCTTGATCTGTGCCAGTAATGCCGGGATAAGATGGTATTTCACTGTGGTTTTAATTTTCATTTCTCTAATCGCTAATGATCACGAACATGTCCTCATATGACTATAGGCCACTTGAGTATCTTCTCTGGTGAAGTGTCTGTTCATTTTCTTTGCCCATTTTTAATTGGATTATTTGTCTTTTTGTAGTAGAGGTATTGGATTTTCTTGTAGATTTTAGAGGTTATACCTTTGTCTGACTTGTAATGTCTGAAATTTTTTTCCCAGTGTGTAGGTTCTCTTTTTACATTTTTGGTGAAGTCTTTTGATGAGCATAAGTGTTTAATTTTTAGAAGATTCCAGTTATCAAGCTTATCTTCCAGAGTTTGTGTGTTGTTGGTTATGGTTTATATCCTGTTAATGCCGTGTATTAGGGCCTCTAGGGTTGATCAAATTTATTCTTCTATGAACGTTATCATTTTTGGCTTTAGATTTAGGTCTTTGATCCACTTGGAATTAGTTTTTGTATATGGTGTGAGCTATGGGTCCTGTCTCATGTTTTTGCAGATGGACATCCAGTTTTGCCAGCAGCATTTGTTAAAAAGACTGTCTTTTCCCTATTTAATGGAAATTGGGCCCTTGTGAAAGATCAGGTGACTGTAGGAGGATGGAATTACATTTGGGTTCTTAATTCAGTTCCATTGGTCAATGAATCTGTCCTTGTACCAGTACCAGGTTGTTTTGACTACCGTAGTTGTATAGTAGGTTCTGAGATCAGGTAGTGCAAGTTCTCCCACTTTACTCTTCTTCTTCAATAGTGCTTTACTTACCCGGGGCTTCCTTCCTGTCCACGTAAAGTTAATGATTAGTTTTTCCATCTCTTTAAAGAATGTTGTTGGTATTTGGATAGGGATTGCATTGTATTTGTAAATTGCTTTGGGTAGAATTATCATTTTCACAACTTTGTGTCCACCTATCCATGAGCATGGTATGTTTTTCCATTTATGTAGATCCTTTTGGGTTTCTTGCAATAGTGTTTTGTAGTTTTTTTGTGTAGGTCTTATACATCCCTGATTAGATTTATTCCTAAGTAGTTTATTTTGGGGGGGCTACTACAAATGGTATTGTTTTCCTGATTTCTTTTTCATTGTTCTCTTTTTTGGTGTGTACGAAACCAACTGATTTTTGTATGTTTATCTTGTATCCTGCTACTCTGCTGAATCTTTCTATTAGTTCCAGTAGTTTTCTCGTGGAATCTTTAGGGTTTTCTAAGTATACTAGCATATTATCTGTGGACAATTTAACTTCTTCATTCCCAGTTTGGATGCCATTTATTTGTTTTTTTGTTTCATTTTTGTTTTTTGTTTTTCTTACCTTATTGCGTTAGCTAGAACTTCCAGCACAATGTTACATAGGAGTTGTCATAAAGGGTATCCTTGTCTTCTTCCTGTTCTCAAGGGGAATGTTTTCAGCCTGTCCCCTTAAGAATGATATTGGCCCTTTTTTTTTGCATAAATATCATTTATTATGTTGAGGATAATAAGATATAAGAAAAATCAGGAAAACAATACCATTTATAACAGCCCCTAAAAAATTAAAATACATAGGTATAAATCTAACCAGGGATGTAAAAGACCTATACAAAGAAAACTACAAAACACTACCGCAAGAAACCAAAAGGGATCTACATAAATGGAAAAACATACCATGCTCATGGATAGGTAGACTCAATCTTGTGAAAATGACAATTCTACCCAAAGAAATTTACAAATACAATGCTATCCTGATCCAAATAACAACAACATTCTTCAAAGAGTTGGAAAAACTATTCATTAACTTTATATGGAAAGGGAAGAAGCCCCAAATAAGTAAAGCACTACTGAAGAAGAAGAAGAAAGTAGGAGGACTTACACTACCTGACCTCAGAACCTACTATACAGCTACAGTAGTCAAAACAGCTTGGTACTGGTACAACGACAGATACATTGACCAATGGAACAGAATTGAGAACCCAAATGTAAATCCATCGATCTGCAGACACCTGATGTTCAACAAGGGCCCAAAGTCCATCAAATGGGGAAAAGACAGTATTTATGACAAATGGTGCTGGCAAAACTGGATATCCATCTGCAAAAAATGAAACAGGACCCATACCTCACACTATATACAAAAACAAATTCAAAATGCATCAAAGACATAAATACAAAGGCAAAAGCTATAAAGTTCATTGAAAAAAAAATAGGACCAACGCTACAGGCCGTAATAGATGACATTAACAGGATACAAACCTTAACCATCAACCCACAAACCCCAGAAAATAAGCTAGATAACTCGGATCTTCTAAAAATCAAACACCTATGCTCTTCAAAAGACTTCACCAAAAGAGTAAAAAGAGAATCTACAGACTGGGAAAAAAATTTTGGACAATACAAGTCAGACAAAGGTCTAATCTACAAGAAAATCCAACACCTCTACAACAAAAAGACAAATAATCCTATCAAAAAATGGGCAAAGGAAATGAACAGACACTTCACCAAAGAAGATATTCAAGCGGCCGACACTCACATGAGGAAATGCTCCCGATCACTAGCCATTAGAGAAATGCAGATTAAAACCACAATGAGATACCATCTCACCCCGGCATTACTGGCGCAAATCAAAAACACTGGAAATCACAAACATTGGAGGGGCTGTGGGGAGATTGGAACTCTTATGCACTGCTGGTGGGAATGCAACATGATAAAACCATTGTGGAAAATATGGTGCTTCCTTAGAAAGCTAAAAATAGAAATATCATATGATCCAGCTATCCCACTCCTAGGAATATATCCTAGAGAAATAAGAGTCATCACTCGAATACACATATGCACACTCATGTTCATAGCTGCATTGCTCACAATAGCAAAATGTTGGAAAAACCTCGATGTCCATCAACAGATGAATGGACAAACAAACTATGGTACATACACACAATGGAGTACTATACAATGATAAAGAACAATGATGAATGTGTGAAGCATCTCCTAACATGGATGAAACTGGAGGACATTATGCTGAGTGAAATAAGTCAATCACAAAAGGACAAATATTGTATGAGACCTCTATTGTAAAAACCCAAGAAAAAGTTCACACACAAAAAGTAACAATTTTTCTTGGTTACCAGGGATGAGAGGGGTGGGTGGAAATAGTGAATAGGTAATAGATAAGTGATATCTTTGGTAAAGGGTGAGACAGTACACAATACTGGGGAAACCAGCACAGCTTGTACTAGAAAAGTTCATGGAAGCTCCATAGACACATCCAAACTCTCTGAAGGAATGAATTGCTTGGCAGAGGGCTGTGAGGACCATAGTCTGGGGGAACATCTAGATCATTTGACATAACACAGTTTATAAAGACAATGTTCTATGTTCTACCTCAGTGAGTAGCGTCTGGGGTCTTAATATCCTGTGAGCAGCCATCTAAGATATTCCACTGGTCTCACCCTTCCGGAGCAAGGGAAAATGAAGAGAAAAAGGATACAAGGAAAAGATTAGTCCAAAGGACTAATGGACCACATCTACCAAGGCCTTCACCAGACTGAGTCCAATACAGCTAGATGGTGCCTGTCTACCACCACTCACCGCTCTGACAGGGATCACAGCAGAGGGTTCTGGACAGAGCTGTAGAAGGATGTAGAACAAAATTCTAACACACAAAAAAGACCAGTTTTACTGGCCTAAAAGAGTCTGGAGAAACCCTGAGAGTATGGCCCCCAGACTTCTTCTAGCTCAGTGGTGAAGTCACTACCGAGGTTCACCATTCAGCCGGGGATTGGGCATCCCCATAGAACAAAATGGGACTAATGAGGCACAGCAGTCCAGGGACAAGGACTAGAAGGCAGAAGCGGACAGGAAAGCTGGTGATAGGGAACCCAAGATTGAGTGAGGACAGTGTTGATATATAGTAAGGTTCTTAACCCTTGTCATAGGGCAATGTTTGTACTAACTGTTTAGTGAGAGACTATTTTGTTCTGTAAAACTTCATCTAAAGTAAGAATAGCAGTACAACTGGAAGAATTTAATCAATGTCACTGAACTGTGCATGTGGAAATTTTTGAAACAGATGGTGTATCATTGGCTATGTATATTCCCCCCCCAAAAAAAAATAAAGTTCAACAAGGGAGAGGGTTGACATGTTGTGGGTTTGTTAACCAATGTCATGGAACAATATGTGTAGTGACTGTTTAATGAGAAACTATTTGTTCTGTAAACCTTCACCTGAAGCACAATTAAAAAAAAAAAAAAAAAGAACGATGTTGGCTGTTGGTTTTGCATAGATTCCCTTTATTATGTTGAGAGATTTTCCTTCTATACCTATTTTATTGAGGGTTTTTATAAGGAATGGGTGTTGGACTTTGTCAAATGCCTTTTCTGCAAGAGTTGAGATGATCATGTGATTCTTTTCTTTCCTTTTATTTATGTGGTGGATTACGTTGATTGACTTTCTAATGTTGAACTATCCTTGCATATCTGGTATGAATCCTATATGGTCTTGGTGTATTATTTTTTTGATACGATGCTGGATTTTATTGGCTAGAATTTTGTCGAGAATTTTTGCATCTATATTCATGAAAGATATTGGTCTATAATTTTGATTTTTTTGGTGCGTCTTTGCCTGGTTTTGGTATCAGGGTTATGCTGGCTTCATAGGATAAATTCAGAAGTGTTCCTTCCTTTTCTATGCTCTGAAATAGCTTGACTAGTACTGGTAAAAGATTTTCTGTGAATGTTTTGTAGAATTCTCCAGTGAAGCCATCTGGGCCAGGGCTTTTTTTTGTGGGGAGTTTTTTTTTTTTTTTTTTTTTTTTTTTTATTAACTTTTCAATCTCTTCTTTTGTTATGGATCTGTTCAGATTTTCAATATCACTTTGTTGTAGTTTGTGTAGGTAGTGTGCTTTTAGAAATTTATCCATTTCCTAGGTTTTCAAATTTTTTAGAGTATAGTTTTTCATAATATTCTGTTCTGATCCTTTTTATTTCAGTTGGGTCTGTTGTAATGTTGCCCATTTCATTTCTTATTTGGGTTATTTGCATCCTCTCCTGTTTTTCTTTTGTCAGTCTGGCCAGTGGTTTGTCGATTCTTTCAAACAGCCAGCTTTTAGTTTTGTTGATTCTTTCTATTGTTTTTCTATTCTCTGTTTCATTTATTTCTGCTCTGATCTTTACTATTTCCTTTCATCTTGTGGCTGTGTACTTTTTTGATGTTCTCTTTCTATCTGTTTGAGTTGTGTAGTTAATGTTTTGATTTTGTCCCTTTCTACTTTTCTGATGTGTGTATCTATTGCTATAAATTGTCCTCTGATGACTGCCTTTGCTATGTCCCAAAGGTTTTGGTATGATGTGTTTTCATTCTCATTTGATTCTAGGAATTTTTTGATTCTATCTCTGATTTCTTTTATTACCCAGTGGTTTGTAAGCAGGGTGTTATTCAGTTTCCATGTAATTGATTTTTTTTCCTTGCTCTTTCTGTTGTTAATTTCTACCTTGATGGCACTGTGGTCAGAGAAGATACTTTATATTATCTCAACGTTTTGGATCTTGTTGAGCATTGCTCTGTGGCCTAAGATCATGGTCTATTCTGGAGTACTTTCCATGTGCATTGGAAAAGAAAGTGTACTTTGCAGCTGTTGGATGTAGCGTTCTATATATGTCTATCAGGTTAAGTTGGCTGATTGCACCCTTTAGGTCTTCTGTATCTTTGCTGAGTTTCTTTTTAGTTCTTCTGTCCTTTACTGAGAGGTGTGTGTTGAAGTCTCCAACTATTATTGTGGAACTGTCAATTTCTCCTTTCAATGCTGTTTGAGTTTACGTATTTTGGAGCCCTGTCATTGGGTGCATAGATGTTTATTATGGTTATGTCAGTTGGTATTTGGATACCGGAGGCATAGCTTCCTGCATCACAGCAACACACAAGCCCCCACAGTATGACAAACTGACTGATGAGTCGGGGAGACCTTACTAGTGAAAGTATAGATGGCAACAATCTGTCACATATCTGAAGTGTAGGAAAGAAAGAGCAAAGTAAAGAAAAGAAACTTAAGAAGGGAGACCCTGTGCCCTGATACAGATATACTTACCATAGGAAAGCAAAAAGAGACCAAGAAAATTGGTTCTCTTAAGTGCATGCAGGACCAAGTGAGAGTAAGTGTGAATAGTTTGGTCAAGTAGAAGTAGAGGACTTCAGCTGAGCTTTATCAATAAAACGTTCTGTCTTCCATGGTATTTTAGTTTCCTAGTGCTGCTGTAATAGAAATACCACAAGTGAGTAGCTTTAAAAAAAACAACTGATATTGGATTCACCCCACCCCCACTGGTCAGCCCCTTCAGTGCCATCTTTTTGTTGCCATTGTTGCTTTTTTGGCTTCTTTTGATTTCTTGTCTCTCTCTCAACACCTTCCTTCCCATTCTTATGCACATCTGGCTCCATCTGCTGTCTCCACTTCTTCTTGACAGGCTGAGCATCACTGCTCAGCTGGGGAGCCACTTCCCAGGTCCACACAGCCAAGGTGGTGGGCACCCTCAGGGCTTTTTTTTTCCTTTTCTCAGTTTTTTGTCTTTCTCTGCTTTCTTTTCTTTCCATTCTCCCAAACACCTGGTGCTGGGTGCCATCTTCAATCTTTCTTGATGGGTTGTGCAATGCCACTTGGCTGGGGGGCTCCTTCCCAGGTCTGAGCCACACACCAGTGGACTTCCTTGGGGCATTCTTTTTTTAAAATTTTTTCTCCTTTTTTCTTTGTTTCTCAGTTTCTTGTCTCTCTCTACATTCTTTCCTTACCCTTTTCCTGAACACCTGGTGTCATATGCTGTCTCCATTCCTTCTTGATGGTCTGTACAGTGCCACTCGGCTGAGGAGTGCTTCCAGTGGGCTCCCTCAAGGTATTTTTTGTTTTTTTCTCGGTTTCTTGTCTCTCTCTACCTTCATTCTTTTCTGTTCTCCTAACCACCTGGCCACTTGTTCTTTTCTCTCTCCCTCTTTTTTTTCCAGTTTCATAACTCTCTTTCCCTTCCTTCCTTTCTTTTCTCTCACACATCTAGCCACAGGAGCCAACTCTGACCCTCCTTGACAGGCTGTGTCACACCACCTGGTTAGAAAGCCACTAGCACATGGCTTCCCTCAATCTGTGCCACTCAAATGGCAGGCTACCACAGCAACTTTTTGTTTTGGTTTATTTGGTTCCTGTTTCTCTCTCTTCTTTCCCACACCTACTTAGCTCCACATATCATATCCTCCCACACCTTCCTGCTTATAGGCACCATGTGCTGAGCACCATGTCCCCTGAGAAGCACAGACATGGACTACCAGACCTTCCCCTGCACTATTTACTGGCCTCACCCTGTTGGGCCCAGTATGTGCCACAAATGACCCATCCCCACCTCTCCCCTCTGCTGGACCTGCCCTGCTGCACCATAACTGAGCAACTGGCCCTGCCTATTGGAGAAGGTAGTGAGAAATATTGTGCCCACAGAGAAGCAAACAACAAAGGAAGCCCAAAATACCTGCCCAGACATAAACAAATAAAACCAAAAAGCAGGACAAAACAAACAAATCTATAACCAATAAATGAAGAAAATAATTCCTTAACGTCCTGAAGAAAACAAATAATATCAAAACATATAAAAAAGACAGTACAGGATGGTTCCAATAAGCATCTAAAATAAAAACACAAGATGACCTTCCAGTAGAAGAAAAGACACATCTCTAACATTCAGGGATATCCAAGAAAAAGCAGACACAAATAAGGAAAAAATAGACAAACTCACAGAAAAGACAGGCAAAACAATGGAAGAATTCAGGAAAATAAATAAATAATACAGGAATAAAATTTCAAAATAAATACACAACTAGAAATCATATGAAAACAAAAATTAGAAACCCAAAAAATAAACAATAAGAATTCAGAAATGGACAATGTCATAGAAAGATTGAGGAGCAAATTTGAAACGATGAAAGACAAGATCAGCAGAACTGAAAGCAAATCCTTGGATACCATTTTGTTGGAGGAAAAATCAGAGAGAAGAAACAAGAAAAGCAAATAAACTCTGAGAACAATGTGGGATACAATCAAAAGTAAAAATTTGTGAGTGATTGGAGTTCCAGAACAGGGGGAGAAAACAGAAAACACAGAGAGGATCATTGAAGAATTGCTAACAGAAAACTTCCCTAGTATCATGAAAGATGAAAAACTGACTATCCGAAAGCTCAAAAAAAAAAAAAAAAATCCATATAGGATAAACTCCGAAAGAAAGTCACCAAGGCATATCATAATCACACTCGCTAAAACCAAAGACAAAGAAAGAATCCTGAGAGCAGTTGGAGAAAATCAAAAAGTACCATACAATGGGGAAACAATAAGACAAAGCTCTGATTACTTGACAGAAATGATGCAGGCAAAAACGCAATGGGATAACATATATAAAACCTTGAAAGAAAAAAGAAATGCCAACAAAGAATGACATAGCCTGCAAAACTCTTGCTCAAATATGATAGTGAAATTAGGACATTTCAGATAAACATAAGTTAAGGGAATATGTAAAAAAAAAAAAAAGCTAAACTTACAAGAATTATTAAAAGGAGTCCTTCGGTTAGAGAACCACCATCACACAACAGCCTGAATCTAGGATGCAAGACCGCATCAGCCAGATATCAACCTATGTAATAAATTCTCAAAGATAAAACAAACTAAAATACTTACAACAGGGAAGCAGAGAGGACAATCTATAAATGAAAACAATATCAGAACAAAAAAAGAGGGAATAAACAGTATAGGTATAGAACTTTCAAATGGAAAGGAAGTCAAGGGGATACCATGCAATAAAAGATTAGTTCAAACTTAGGAAGTTAAGGGTAAATTACAAGGTAACCACAAAGAATGTTAACAAAGTTACTTATCAAAATAAAGAAGAAAATCATAAAATCTCAATAAACAGGAATCTAAAAAAAATGAAAGAAGCAACAAAAAAAAAATCCACAAAAAAGGAAAGGAATTCACTACAAGAAAGTAAGAGGAACAAAGAAAACAGGCACTGCAAAAAAAAAAAAAAAAACTATAATACACCTATCAGTAATCACACTGAACATAAATAGATTAAATGCACTTGTAAAGAGACAGAGAGTGACAGAATGGATAAAAAAAAAGACCCATCAATATGCTGTGTATAAGACACACATATTACAAACTAAAACATAAATTTATTAAAAATCAAAAGATGGAGGTTCCGGCAAAATGGCACTCTAGGCAGAAGCACCACGCCGTCCCTCCACAGCAAAGATCCGAAAACCTAAGCCGAACAGAGAATACAACAATCCTGAAACCCTAAAACATCAAATGAAGAGATAAAGAACTCAGCAAAGGCACCAAATGGAGTGAGAAAACTGACAGAGAACGGAGAGTGAGGAGAAAATCATGCAGAGGTCCCCTACCAGTGAACGCAGCGTGGATCCGCCATCTTGGACTTCTATCAGAGACCAGCAAACAGGGGGTACAAGAAAGCAGCCTCACGGAGCATCCAGCGGGAGACAAAACAACCGGTAATTTTTGATATACGCTTTCCCACCCCCCACATTTCTTCACCCCGACTCAGCCTCCTCTGCTTCCTGCGGCCACAATTACTTGACTGGGAAACACTGGCTGCTTGCATTTCACACATCTGAACGGGCCGGCACTCTGAGTGCCATTTGCTGGGTATTGGTGTTGCTTTTTTTCGCTTCTTTTGATTTCTTCTTTACCTCTCACCACCTCCCCCTCCTTTCGTTCAAGTACCTGGCTACCTGTGCCAACTTTGCTTCTTCCTGAGGGGCTGCAGAGCTCTGGTAATTTGTGATACATGCTTTCCCACTCGCTACCCTTCTTCACTCACACTCGGCCCCCTCTGCTTTCTGCGGACACAGTCTCTTGTCTGAGAAACACCAGCCCGCACTAGCTGGCTCTCTGAGTGCCATTTGTTGGCTGCTAGTGTTGCTTTTTTTTCTGCTTCTTTTGATTTCTTCCTTACCTCTCACCACCTCCCCTTACTTTTGCTCATATACCTGGCTCCATGCACCATATTTGCTTCTTCCTGAGGGGCTATGGAGCTCCATTCAAGTGCAGAGCAACTTCGCAGTCTGGGCTGCTGCGTTGGTGGGATCCCAGGGCTTTTGTTTGTTTTGAATTGTTTGTTTGTTTTCTTTTCCTTTTCTTGAGTTGGGAGCCCTTTCTGGCCACGTGGTGCTGTGGGGCAAGGAGACATCCCCCTCTGCTTGCACAGATGTACAGAGGGATCCCTGAGGGCATTTCCTTTTTTGTTGTGTTTTTTTTCCTTTTTTGTGGGGGGACCTTTCTTGTTCTTTTTTTTGTAATTTGTTTTGTTTTCTTTTCCCTCTTTGTCTTTCTTCATTTCTCAGTTTCTCATCTCTCTATATCTTCCTTCTGTTTCTGTTCCCTGAATACCTAGCTTTGTATACCTCTATGTTTTCTAGCCAGGCTGTACAACAACCCCTGAAAGTGACTTCCCCAGACCTCATAGCTGGACTGGTGGGATCCCTGGGAACTTTGCAATTTTTAAACATTTCTGATTTTTATTTATTCATTCTTTTCGTACTCTTACCCTTTCTGTTTTTCTCCATTTCATAGTCTCTCATCTCTCCACTAAAATGGCAAGCTCACCTACCATTCTTTTTTGTTTGTTTGTATGTTTTTGGCTCCTGTTCCGCTCTCCTCTCTCCCATATCCATATTAGCTCCACACATAATAATCTTCCCACTGTACCCTGCCTACCTGTACCGTGTGCTTGACATCTCACCACCAAGCAGCACAGGCATGGCCTACTGGAACCTGCCCTGCACTGATTACCGACCCACTATGGTGGCTGCAGTAAGTGCCACAGACAACCCATCCCTGTAACTCCTCTTCATCTAGACCTTCCCTGCTGTACCATATCTGAGTGAATGACCCTGCCAATTGGAGAAGGAGGTGAAAAGTATTGGGCCCACAGATGAGCAAACAACAAAGAACAAAGTCCGCCTGCTCAGACATAGTCAAATTTCAAAAAAGAATAGGGACGAAACAAACAAATCTACAATCAATAAACGAGCAAAATAACTACTGAATTCCCCGAAGACAGCAGAAAATATCAAAACATTTACAAAAACAGGACAGGATGGTTCCAGTAGGCATCCAGAATAAAACACTAGATGACTCTCCAGTGGAAGAAAAGGCACTAGAACTACCTGATAGGGAATTCGACTCTCTAATATTCAAAACTCTCCAAAAGTTGAGGCAAAAAGCTGAAGAACATGAGGAAAAAAATAGGCAAATTCATGGAAATCACAGACAAAAAATTGGAAGAAAGCAGGAAAATAATACAGGAACAAAATGCCAAAATAAATTCACAACAAGAAATTATACAAAGACAACAATTAAAAATCCAAAAGATAAACAACAAGATTTCAGAAATGGATGGTGTCACAGAAGGGCTGAGAAGCAGATTTGAAACAGTGGAAGACAGGATCAGTGGAATTGAAGACAAACACTTGGACACAACTGTTTCAGGAAAACTCAGAAAAAAGAACAAAGAAAAATGAAGAGACCCTGAGAGTTATATGGGATACAATCAAAAGCAAAAATCTTCGAGTGATTAGAATTCCAGAACAGGGGGAGAAAACAGAAAACACAGAGAGGATCATTAAAGAACTGCTGACAGAAAACTTCCCCAATATCATGAAAGATGAAAAGCTGGCCATCCAAGAAGCTCAACGAACCACATATAGGAGAGACCCCAAAAGAAAATCACCAAGACATATATTCACACTCGCCAAAACCAAAGACAAAGAATCCTGAGAGCAGCTTGTGAAAAACAAAAAGTCACATATAGAGGAGAAACAATAAGACTAAACTCAGATTATTCGGCAGAAACCACGCAGGCAAGAAGGCAATGGGATGACATATATAAAATCTTGAAAGAAAAAAAATTGCCAGCCAAGAATAACATATCTTGCAAAACTCTCATTCAAATATGATGGTGAAATTAGGACATTTCCAGATAAACAGAAATTAAGGGAATATGTAAAAGTCAAACAAAACTTACAAGAATTATTAAAGGGAGTTCTTCGATCTGAGGACAAACAGCTTCAGCTCATAGACAGAATCTAGGACACAGGATCGTACCAGCCAGATACCAATCTAGGAAATGAACTCTCGAGGATTTTCCAAACCAAAAGAAATACAACATGGAATCAGAGCAGTGAACCAGTAAACGGCAAAAACATCAAAACAATAAAGAGGGAATAAATGGCATAGGTATAGAACCTTCTAATGGAGAGGAAGGAAGGCAATAACAAGTAATGGTAGACAGCTTCAAAGTTAGAAATATAAGGGTAAAATTCATGGTAACCACAAAGAAAGTTAACATTACTCATAAAAAAGAGGAAAAAAGTAAAGTCTCAGCAAAAACAAAATAAATTAAAAAAAAAAAAACCACAAACAAAAGTAACTCAGCACAAGAGGGTAAGAAGAACAAAGAAAACTTCAGCACCACAAAAAAAAAGCACTACAAAATGACAGCAAGAAACTCACATCTATCAATAATTGCACAGAATGTAAACAGAGTCAATGCACCAGTAAAGAGAAGGAGAGTGACAGAATGGATAAGAAAACAGGATCCATCATTATGCTGTCTACAAGACACACAGCTTAGAAACAATGATGTGAATTTATTAAAAGTCAAAGGTTGGAAAAAAATATATCAAGCTAACAACTACCAAAGAAGAGCAAGAGTGGCAATTCTAATCTCAGATAAAATAGACTTTAAAACAAAATCTACCAGAAAAGACAAAGAAGGACACTATATAATGATTAAGGGGGTGATCCATCATGAAGACATAACCATAATAAACAACTATGCACCCAATGACAGGACTCCAAAATATATAAAACAAACTCTAACAACACTGAAAAGAGAAATTGACAGTTCCGCAATAATAGGAGGAGACTTCAACACACCGCTCTCAGTAAAGGACAGAACAACTAAGAAGAAACTCAGCAAAGATACAGAATTCCTAAAGGGCACAATCAGCCAACTTGACCTCATAGACATATATAGAACACTCCAACCAACAGCTGTAAAGTACACACTCTTTTCCATTGCACAGGAACTTTCTCCAGAATAGACCACATCTGAGGCCACAGAGCAATCCTTAACAAGATACAAAACGTTGAGATAATTCAAAGTATCTTCTCTGACCACAATGCCATCAAGGTAGAAATTAACAATAGAAAGAGCAAGGAAAAAAAATCAGTTACATGGAAACTGAATAATACCCTGCTTACAAATCACTGGGTAATAGAAGAAATCAGAGACGGAATTAAAAAATTCCTAGAATCAAATGAGAATGAAAACACATCATACCAAAACCTTTGGGACATAGGAAAAGCAGTCCTCATAGGACAATTTATAGCAATAGATGCACACATCAAAAAAGAAGAAAGGGACAAAATCAAAACATTAACTACACAACTCAAACAAATAGAAAGAGAACAGCAAAAAAAAAAAAAAAAGCCCACAGCCACCGGAAGAAAAGAAATTGTAAAGATCAGAGAAGAAATAAATGAAATAGAGAACAGAAAAACAATGAAAAGAATCAGCACAACCAAAAGTTGGTTCTTTGAATGAATCAACAAAATCGACAAACCGCTGGCCAGACTGACTAAAGAAAAACCGGAGAGGAAACAAATAACCCAAATAAGAAATGAAAGGGGGACATTACAACAGACGTAACTGAAATAAAAGGATTATAACAGAATATTATAAAAACTATACTCCAACAAATTTGAAAACCTAGGAATTGGATAAATTTCTAGAAACACACGACCTAACCAAACTACAACAAAATTATGTTGAAAAACTGAACAGACCCATAACAAGAGAAGAGATTGGAAAGGTAATAAAAAAAAACTCCCAACCAATAAAACCCTGGCCGAGATGGCTTCACTGGAGAATTCTGCAAAGCATTTACTGAAAAGCTTGTATCAGTACTACTAAAGCTATTTCAGAGCATAGAAGATGAGAAACACTTCCAAATTCATTCTATGAAGCAAGCATAATGCTGATACTAAAACGAGGCAAAGACATCACAAAAAAAGAAAATTACTGACCAATATCTCTCATGAATATAGATGAAAAAATTAACAAAAGTCTAACCAATAGAATTCAGCATCATATCAAAATAATAATACACCACCACCAAGTAGGATTCATACTAGGTATGCAAGGATGGTTCAACATTAGAAAATCAATCAATGTAATCCACCACATAAATAAGAGGAAAGAAAAAAATCACATGATCATCCTAATTGATGCAGAAAATGTATTTGACAAACTCCAACACCCATTCCTGATAACTCTCAATAAAAAGTTATAGAAGGGAAATTTCTCAACGTAATAAATGGCATCTATACAAAACCAACTTCCAACATCATTCTTAAAGGAGAGAGGCCGAAAATATTCCCCTTGAAAACTGATAAAGACAAGGATGCCCTTTATCACCACTCTTATTTAACATTGTGCTGGAAGTTCTAGCTAGAGCAATAACGCAAGAAAAACAAAAAAATAAAGGGCGTCCAAATTGGTAATGAAGAAGTTAAACTGTCCCTGTTTGCAGATGATATGATGCTATACCTAGAAAACCTGAAAGACTCCACGAACAATCTACTGGATCTAATAGAAAGATTCAGCAGAGTAGCAGGATACAAGATAAACATTGAAAAATCAGTTTTATTTCTATACACCAATGAAGAGAACGATGAAAAGGAAACCAGGAAAAAAACACCATTTTCAATGGCCCCTAAAACGATAAAATACCTGGAATAAATCTGACCAGGGATGTAAAGACCTATACAAAGAAAACTACAAAACACTACTGCATGTAACACAAAGGGATCTCCATAAATGGAAAAGCATACCATGTTCATGGATACGAAGACTCAACATTGTGAAAATGACAATTCTACCCAAATCATTTACAAATACAATGCAATCCTGATCCAATTACCAACAACATTCTTCAAAGAGATAGAAAAACTAATCATTAACTTTATCTGGAAAGGGAAGAAGCCCCAAATAAGTAAAGCCCTACTGAAGAAGAAGAATAAAGTTGGAGGACTCACACTACCTGACTTCAGAATCTACTATACAGCTACAGTAGTCAAAACAGCCTGGTACTGGTACAACGACAGATCCATTGACCAATGGAACAGAATTGAGAACCCAAATGTAAATCCATCCACCTACAGTCGCCTGATTTCGACAAGGTCCCAAAGTCCATCAAATGGGGAAAAGACAGTCTTTTTAACAAATGGTGTTGGCAAAACTAGATATCCATCTGCAAAAACCTGTAACAGGACCCATACCTCACACCGTATACAAAAACTACTTCAAAATGGATGAAAGTCCTGAATATAAAGCTTAAAACTATAAAGTTCATAGAAGAAAAAATAGGACCAACATTTCAGGCCTTAATACACGGCATTAACAAGATACAAACCACAACCTTCAATGCACAAACCCCAATAGATAAGCTAGATAACTGGGATCTTCTGAAAATCAAACACCTATGCTCTTCAAAAGGCTTCATCAAAAGAGTGAAAAGAGAACCTACAGACTGGGAAAATATTTTTGGACAGTACAAGTGAGACAAAGTCTAATCTCCATAATCTACAAGAAAATCCAACACCCCTACAACAAAAAGACAAATAATCCTATTAAAAAATGGGCAAAGGAAATGAACAGACACTTCACCAAAGAAGACATTCAAATGTCCATCAGACACATGAGGAAATGCTCACGATCACTAGCCATTAGAGAAATGCAAATTAAAACCACAATGAGATACCATCTCACCCTGGCATTACTGGCACGAATCAAAAACACTGGAAATAACAATTGTTGGAGGGGCTTCAGGGAGATCGTAACTCTTATGCACTGCTGGTGGGAATGCAAAATGATACAACCATTTTGGAAAATGATATGGCGCTTCTTCAGAAAGCTAGAAATAGACATACCATTAGATCCAGCAATTCCACTCCTAGGAGTATATCTTAGAGAAATAAGATCCGTCAGTCGAATAGACATATGCACACATATGTTCATGGCAGCATTGTTCCCAATAGCAAAACAATGGAAACAATCTAGATGCCCATCAGCAGATGAATGGATAAACAAACTATGGTACATACACACAATGGAGTACTATACAACAAGAAAGAACAACAATGAATCTGTGAAGCATCTCATAACAAGGATGAAATGGAGGACATTATGCTGAGTGAAATAAGTCAATCATAAAAGGACAAATATTGTATGAGACCTCTATTGTAAAAAGACCATGAAAAAGATCACACACAAAATGTAACAATGTTTTTTGGTTACCAGGGATGGTAGGGGTGGGGGGGAAATACTAAATAGGCAATAGATAAGTGGTATCTTGGGTGAAGGGTGAGACAGTAAACAATACAAGGGAAACCAGCACAACTTGTAGAAGGAAAGGTTATGGAAGCCCTATAGACACATCCGAACTCCCTGAGGGACTGAATTGCTGGGTGGAGAGTTGTGGGGACCATAGTCTGGAAGAACATCTACCTCAATTGGCATGACACAGCTTATAAAGACAATGTTCTACATTCTACCTTGGTGAGTAGAGTCACAGGTCTTAAAAGCCTGTGAGCGGCCATCTAAGATACTCCACTGGTCTCATCCCTTTGGGAGCAAGGGAGAATGAAGAGAACAGGATACAAGATAAAGATTACTCCAAAGGACTAATTGTCCACAGCCACCAAGGCCTCCACCGGACGGAGTCCAGTACAGTTAGATGGTGCCCGGCTACCACCACTGACTGCTCTGACCAGGATCACCACAGAGGGTTCTGGACAGAGATGGAGAAGGATGTAGAACATAATTCTAACTCACACAAAAAATAAAGACCAGATTTACTGGTCGAAAGGAGCCTGGTGGAACTCCAAGAGTTTGACCCCCAGCTACGCTTTTAGCTCAGTGGTGAATTATCTCTGAGGTTTACCGTTCAGCCTGGGAGTGGACAGCCCTGTAAAACCAAATGAGACTAACGAAGTACAGTAGTCCAGTGACAAGGGCCAGAAGGCAGAAGGGGACAAGGGAGCTGGTGATAGGGAACCCAAGGTTGAGTAAGGATATTGTTGATGTGTTGTGAGATTGTTAAGCATTGTCATAGGGCAACATTTGTAGTAACTGTTAAATGAGAAACTATTTTGTTCTGTAAGCCTTCATCTTAAGTGAGAATAACAGCATAATTGGAAGAGCATAGTGAATGTCACTGAACTGTGTATTTAGAAATTTTTGAAATGGTGTATCTTTGGCTTTGTGTATTTTTACCAAAAAAAATTTTGAGAAGTTAGAGGGTTGATGTGTTGTGGGGTTGTTAACCAATGTCATAATACAATATGTGTACTACTGTTTCATGAGAAACTATTTGTTCTGTAAGCCTTCACCTGAAGTACAATAAAAAATAAAAAATAAACAAAAAAAACCTGGAAAAGTATATACATATATATAAAGCAAACAGCTACCAAAAAGGAGCAGATGTGGCAAAACGAATGTTATCTAAAATAGAATTTAAAACAAAATCCACCATAAAGGACAAAGGAAGGCATAATATAATGATTAAAATGACAATCCATCATGAAGACATAACCATAATAATTATCTACACACCCAGTGATAAGGCTCTAAAATACATAAAACAAACTGTAACAGGACTGAAAAGAGAAATTGACAGTACCACAGTAATAGTAGGAGACTTGAATGTACAACTCTCAATAAAATACAGAACCACTAGAAAGAAACTCAGCAAAGATACAGAAGATCTAAAGGCCACAATCAGCTAACTTGATGTCATAGGCATGTATAGAACACTCCACCCAACAACAGGGTAGTACACATTCTTTTCCAATGCATACGGCACGTTCTCCAGGATAGACCACATCTTAGGCTGCAAAGCAACTCAAAAAAATCCAAAATAGTGAGATAATACAAAGTATCTTCTCAGATCACAATGCTGTAAAGGTAGAAATTAATAACAGGAAGCAAGGAAAACAATTCAAATACATGGAAACTGAATAATATCCTGTTTAAAACCACTGAGTAATACAAGAAATTGACGATAGAATAAAAAATTCCTAGACTCAAATGAGAGTGAAAAACATCATACTAAAATCTTTGGGACACAGTTACGGCAGTGTTCAGAGGTCAATTCATAGCAATAGATGCACACATCAATAAAGAGGAAAGGGACAAAATCAAAATATTAGTTACACAACCTGAACGAATAGAAAGAGAACTTCAAAAGAAGGCCACAGCCACCAGAAGAAAGGAAATAACAAAAATCAGGGCAGAAATAAAATAGAGAATAGAAAAACAGTAGAAAGAATCAACAAAACAAAAAGTTAGTTCTTTGAAAGGATCAACAAAATCAACAAACCACTGGCCAAATGACAAAAGAAAAACAAGAGAGGAAGCAAATAAAAAATGACGTGGGGGACATTACAACAGATCCAGATGAAATAAAAAAGATCATAACAGAGCATTATGAAAAACTATACTCCAGCAAATTTGAAAACCTAAGGGAATTGGACAAATTTCTAGAAATAGAATACCTACCCAAACTAACACAAACTGAAGTTGAAAATCTAAAAAAAAGCCCATAACAAGAGAAGAGATCAAAAAGGTAATTTAAAAAAAATCCAATTTAAAAAAAGCCCTGGCCCCCTGTGGGGACCATGGTCTCAGGGAAAATCTAGCTCAATTGGCATAACAGTTTATAAAGAAAATGTTGTACATTCTACCTTGGTGAGTAGTATCTGCGATCCTAAAAGCCTATGAGCAGCCATCTAAGATTCTCCACTGGTCTCACCCCTTCAAGAGCAAGGGAGAATGAAGAAAATAAGATATAAGGGAAAGATTAGTTCAAATGACTAATGGACCACAACTACCACGGCCTCCACCAGACTGAGTTCAGTACAACCAGATGGTGCCTGGCTACCACCACTGACTGCTCTGACAGGGATCACAACAGAAGGTCCCAGACAGAGCTGGAGAAAAATGTAGAACAAAATTCTAACTCACAAAAAAAGACCAGACTTACTGGCCTGACAGATACAGAAGAAACCCTGAGAGTATGGCCCCCAGACATCCTTTTAGCTCGGTAATGAAGTCACTCCCAAGGTTCACCGTTCAGCCAAAGTTTAGACAGACCCATAAAACAAAACAAAACTAATGGGGCACGATAGCTGAAGGACAAGGATGAGGAGGCAGTAGGGGACAGGAAAGCTGGTAATAGGGAACCCAAGGTTGAGAAGGGACAGTGTAGAAATATCATGGGGTTGTTAACCAATATCATAAAACAATATGTGTACTAACTGTTTAATGAGAAACTACTTGTTCTGTAAACCTTCATCTAAAGTATAATAAAAAAAAATTGAAAAACAAAACAAAACAAAACCCTAGCTTCACTGGAGAATTCTACCAAACATTCAGAGAAGAGCTTACACCAGTACTATTCAAAGTATTTCAGAACATACAAAAGGAAGGTTTATTTCATAATTCATTCTATGAAGCCAGCATAATCTTAATACTAAAACCAGGCAAAGACACCACAAAATAAGAAAATTATAGACTAATATCTCATGAGCATAACCTTAATACTAAAACCAGGCAAAGACACCACAAAATAAGAAAATTATAGACTAATATCTCATGAATATAGATGCAAAAATTCTCATCAAAATTCTAGCCAATAAAATTCAGCATCATATTAAAAAAATAATACACCACGACCAAGGGGGATTCATATCAGGTATGCAAGGATGGTTCAACATTAGAAAATCAGTCAATGTAATCCAACACAAAAATAAAATGAAAGAATCACATGATCATCTCAATAGATGCAGGAAAGGCATTCACCAAAGTTCAACACCCATTCCTGATAAAAACTCTCAAAAAATAGGTACAGAAGAGAAGTTCCTAAACATTTATAAAAGGCACTTATAGCTATAAGTCAGAATCATCTTGATAGCAACGGGTTTGGTATGGGTTATACAAAACCAACTGCCAACATCATTCTTAATGGAGAGAGGCTGAAACCATTCCCTTTGAGAACAGGAACAAGACAAGTGTGCACTTTATTACCACTGCTATTCATCATTGTGCTAGAAGTCCTAGTTAGAGGAATAAGGCAAAAAAAAAAAAAAAAAGAAAAAAGAAAGAAAGAAAGGGCATCCAAATTGGTAATGAAGAAGTAAAACTGTCCCTATTTGTGGATGATATAATACTAAACATAGAAAACTCAAAAGACTGTAAGAAAACTACTGGAACTAACAGAAAGATTCAGTTGAGTAGCAAGATATGAGATAAATATACAAAAATCAGTTGTATTCCTATACACCTAAAAAAAGAACTGCAAAAAGGAAATCAGGAAAACCATACCCATCATAGTAGTTCCTAAAAAAAAAAAAAAAAAAAAAAAACTTTGGCATAAGTATAACCAGGGATGTAAAGATCTATACAAAGAAAACTACAAAAATTACTGCAAGAAACCAAAAGAAACGTACATAAATGGAAATATGTACCATGCTCATTGATAGGTAGACATAACATTGTAAATATGTCAATTCTACCCGAAGCAATCTACAAATACAATGCAATCCCGATCCAAATACTAACAACATTCCTAAAACAGTTGGAAAAACTAATCATTAACTTTATACAGAAAAGGAAGAGACCCCAGATAAGTAAAGCAATGTTGAAGAAGAAGAATAAAGTAGGAGAACTCACACTACCTGACCTCAGAATGTACTCTACACCTATGGTAGTCAAAACAGCCTGGTACTTGTATAATGAGAGATACATTGACCAATGGAACAGAATTGAGAACTCAGATGAAAATCTACCCATCTACAGTCACCTGATCTTCGACAAAGACCCAAAGTCCATCAAATGAAGAAAAGACTTTTATGTTTTTTAATGGTGCTGGCAAAACTGGATGTCCATCTGCAAAAAAAAAAAAAGGACACATACCTCATTCCATACACAAAAACTAATTCGAAATGAATCAAAGACCTAAATACAAAACCAAAAACTGTAAAGATCATAGAAGAAAAAATAGAGTCAATTCTAGAGGGCTCTATACACAGCATAAAGAGGATACAACCCATAACTAACAATACACAAACACCAGAAGATAAACTAGATAACTGGAGTCTTCCAAAAATTATAGTTTATTCATCAAAAGAATCATCAAAAGAGTAAAAAGAGAACATACAGACTGGGAAAAAAAAATTTTGGCTATGACAAATCCAACAAAGTTTTAATATCTAAAATTTATGGGGAAAGCCAACACCTCTACGACAAAAAGACAAATAATGCAATGAAAAAATGGGCAAAGGATATGGAGAGATACTTCACTAAAGAAGACATTCAAGTGGCTAAGAGACACATGAGGAAATGCTCGTGATCACTAGCCATTAAAGAAATGCAAATTAAAACCACAATGAAGTACCATCTCACCCTGACATTACTGGTACAAAACAACAACAATAAAAACAGAAAAAAAATGTTGGAGAGGCTGCAGGGAGATTGGAACTCTTAAGCACTGCTGGTGGGAATGCAAAATGGTACAACCATTTTGGAAAACTACATGGCACTTCCTTAAAAAGCTAGAAATAAAAATACCATATGATTCAGCAATCCCACTCCTAGGAATATATCCTAGAGAAATAAGATCTATCACACGAATAGACATACATACCCATGTTCATTGCAGCATTGTTCCCAATGGCAAAAAGATGCAAACATCCTAGATGTCCATCAACAGATGATTGGATAAATGTACTGTGGTACATACACACGATGGAATACTACACAACAATAAAGAACAATGATCAATCTGTGAAACATCTCACAACATGGATGCATCTGGATGGGCATTATGCTGAGTGAAATCAGTCAATCACAAAAGGATACATATTGAATGAGACCACTATTATAAAAACTCATGAAAAGATTTACATACAAAAAGAAACAATCTTTGATGGCTACGATGGAGGGGAGATGTGGGGAAGGAAAAAATACTAAATAGACAATACATAAGTGGTAACTTTTGTGAAGGGTAAGAGTACACAATACTGGAGAAACCAGCACAACTTGTTGAAGGCAAGGTCATGGAAGCACCATTGACACATCCAAAATCCCTCAGGGACCAAATTCCTGGGCTGGGGGCTGTGGGGACCATGATATCAGGGAACACCTAGCTTAATTGTCATAACATTTTTTATAAAGAAAATGTCCTACTTTCTACTTTGGTTAGTAGAGTCTGCCATCTTAAAAGCTTGTGAGCAGCCATCTAACATACTCTACTGGTCTCACCCCGTCTAAGCATGGGAGAATGAAGAAAACCAAAGACACAATGGAAAAATTAGTCCAAAGACTAATGAACCACAAGTACCATAGCCTCCACCAGATTGAGTCCAGCTCAACTAGATGGTGCCTGGCTACAAGCACCGACAGCTCTGACAGATATCACAATAGAAAGCCCCAGACAGACCTGGAGAACAATGTAAAACAAAATTCTAACTAAAAAAAAAAAGACCAGACTTAATAGTCTGACAGAAACTGAAGAGACTGGCCCCCAGACACCCTTTTAGCTCAGTACTGAAGTCACTCCAGAGGTTCACCATTCAGCCAAAGATTAGACAGGCCGATAAAACAAAATGAGACTAAATGGGCGCACCAGTCCAGGGGCAAGGACGAGAAGTCAGAAGGGGGCAGGAAAGCTGTTACTGAGGAACCCAAGGTCAAGGAGAGGAGAGTCTTGACATGTTGTGGGATGGCAACCAATGTCATATGTTTATTGATTTTTTAATAAGAAGCTAGTTTGCTCTGTAAACCTTCATTGAAAGTAAATTTTAAAAAAGGAAAAAAAAAAAAACTGTACCAATGCATTCCTACCATGTTCTCCTAGCATTTCCACTACCTTTTGCTTTACACATTAAAAAGAAACAAACAAACAGATATTTATTTTCTCATAGTTCATAAAACTAGAAGCCTGTATTCAGGGCACTGGCTCTAGGAGAAGTCTCACTGTCAGCTCTGGGGGATGATTCTTCTCTCAGCTCTTCTAGCCCCAGTATTCTCCACTTCCTTCATGCTCACGTGTGCTTCTGTCTTCCCCAGGTTGTGCTTAGTGTCTCTGTGTCTATGCTGCTCCTTAAACACAGAAGTGATTAGGTTTAGGACACAACCTAACTGGTGAATTACTTTTTGATGATTTACTGAATTCTATTGGCTAGAATTTTGTTGAGGATTTTTGGGTCAATGTTCATGAGGGATATTGGTCTATAATTTTCTTTTTTTGTGGTGTCTTGACCTGGTTTTGGTATCAGGGTTATGCTGGCTTCATAGAATGAGTTTGGGAGTATTCCATCTTTTTCTATGTTCTAAAATACCGTTAGTAGTGGTGGTGTTATCTGGTAGAATTCTCCAGTGAAGCTGTCTGGGCCAGAGCTTTTTTTTGTTGGGAGTTTTTAAATTACCTTTTCAATCTCTTCTTTTGCTATGGGTTTATTTAGTTGTTCTACCTCTGTGTTAGTTTAGGTAGGTACTGAGTTTCTAGAAATTTGTCCATTTCCTCTAGGTTTTCAAATTTGTTAGAATACAATTTTTCATAGTAATCTGTTATGATTCTTTTAATTTCAGTTGGGTCTGCTGTGATATCACCCATCTCATTTCTTACATGGGTTATTTGCTTCCTCTCCTGTTTTGATTTTGTCAGTTTGGTCAATGGTTTTTTTGATGATCTTTTCAAAGAACCAGCCTTTGGTCTTGTTAACTCTTTCAATTGTTTTTCTATTTTCCTATTTCATTTAATTCTGCTCTAATTCTTATTATTCCCTAGCTTCTAGCACCCAAGGGCTTCTTTTGCTGGTCTCTTTCTGCTTCTTCTAAAAGCACTGGTGGCATAGTGGTTAAGTGCTACGGCTGCTAAACAAAAGTTCAGCAGTTTGAATCCACCAGGCGCTCCTTGGAAACCCAGGGGGCAATTCTACTCTGTCCTGTAGGGTCGTTATGAGTTGGAATCGACTCGACAGTAACAGGTTTGGTTTTTTGGTTATATATATTTATAAAAACCAAGCCAAACCCGTTGCTGTCAAGTCGATTCCAACTCATAGCGACCCTGTAGGACAGAGTAGAACTGCCTCATAGAGTTTCCAAGTATAGTGTATATATATACATTTTTTTCTCTGTATTCAAAGTGGAGGATTTCAAACTATGTACAAAGTATTCATATATGTAGACTTATGATAGATTTTTGTGTTTTCTGCTCTCTATTTTAGAATGTCTGCATTGTGATGGGACTGTACCTCACACATACCTAGAATCACTCTGTTCAGTCTGCTTATCAGTTGATGCAGGTTTTGAGTCTGTTCTTTTGCTGATGAGCAGATAATCCAATTTAGGGAATTTTCAATAATATGTTTGCAGTACATGTTTGTGTAATAATGAAAACAGGAAACTAGCTCTATTCCAGGGCTGCATCAAGCAAGAGGGTATCAGGAAGTTGGACTAACTTGGGACTCCTCCCAACTCTTAGAGCATGTATTAAAGAGGGAGAATTTATATACCAACATCGCCAATCCCCTTTACCCTGCTCTCCTTTTATGGCTTTCCATAGCTCTTCTTACGATCGAAGATATGATACAGCTTACTTATTTTTAAATTCAGTAAATTTAACATTGATAGTTCTATGTAATCTACAAGCTGTTTTCTGATTTGTCAATTATTCCAGTAATATCTTTTATAGATTTGTTTTACAGTTCAGGAATGATACAGGATCTCATACTGCATTCAGTTCATGCATCTTTTTAGCTTCCTTTAATCTGGAACAGTTCATTTTTGTATTTCTTTATCTTCTATAGGAACCCTGGTGGCGCAGTGGTTAAAGCTATCGACTGCTAACCAAAAGGTCGTCAGTTTGAACTCACCAAGTGCTCTTTAGGAGAATGATGTGGAAAACTCCTTCCAGAAGGATTTACAGCCTTGGATTCATTGGATCAATTCTATTCTGTCCTATAGAGTTGCTATTAGTCAGAACTAACTTAATGGCAGTTGTTTTTTTTCTTTAATAGAGTGGTATATATAAAAATAATTTTACTTTTAGAGTTAATATATAGTTTATAGACTGTGTAAATATCCTGGCTTCATAAAACCTGATCATCTCCTGAGATGCTAAATTTAATGTGAGATTATTGCCTGAATCAATTTTTACTATGATTATAAAGTAATTTTCTATATCCACCATTTCTGTTATATTTATTAGTTACCATTTCATTGTAAAGAAGAATTTTCCCTCCCTGCACTTTATCTACCCTATCTATCTGATATATTTCTATCTCCTATCAGTGTAGACTCATGGATTCTTCTTTTGTTCAATAGACTGTCTCTCATAACTGTCCTTGTTTATATTAATGCTTATATTTTCATAGTATAAATTTACATTTTTCTTATTATGAGTTAATATAATCATCTTTTCATATATTTAAGTCATTTAAAAATATTTTTGTGAAATGTCAGTTTAAACTTTTTACCCAGTTTCATATGATTGTTGGTCTTTTTAATCTCAGTTTTAGAAGCCATTTATATAATACAAATTGATCAAAAATGCAGTCGAGATGCATTGATAATGGTAATTGGAATGGAAAAGTTGGAAACAAAGAAGAAGGATCAGTAGTTGGAAAATATAGCCTTAGTGATAGAAACAACACTGGAGATTGCATGGTAGAATTTTGCAAGACCAACGACTTCTTTAGCAAATACCTTTTTTAACATCATAAATGGCAAATTATACATGTGGACCACACCGGATGGGAAACACAGGAATCACATTGACTACATCTGTGGAAAGAGACAATGGAGAGGCTCAATGTAATCATTCAGAACAAGGCCAGGGGCCGACTGTGGAACAGACCATCAATTGCTCATATGAAAGTTCAAGTTGAACACGAATAAAATTAAAATAAGTCCACAAGAGCCAACTACCAACTTGAGTATATCCCACCTGAATTTAGAGACTGTCTCAAGAATAGATCTGACTCATTGAACACAAATGACCAAACACCAGACAAGTTGTGGGATGATATCAAAAACATCATACACAAAGAAAGCAAAATGTCAGTAAAAAGACAGAAAAGACCAAAATGGATGTCAGAAGAGACTCTGAAACTTGCTCTCGAACATAGAGTAGCAAAGTGAAAGGAAGAAATGACAAAGTAAAAGAGCAGAACAGAAGGTTCCAAAGGGTGGCACAAGAAAACAAAGTATTATAATGATATGTGCAAAGACCTGAAGTTAGAAAACCAAATGGGAACAACATGCTCAGTATTTCTCAAGCTGAAAGAAATGAAAGAAAAATTCAAGCCTCAAGTTGAAATTTGGAAGGTTTCCATGAACAAAATATTGAACAACACAGGAAGCATCAAAAGAAGATGGAGGAATATGCAGACTCACTGTACCAAAAAGAATTGGTTGATGTTCAACCAATTCAGGAAGTAGCATATTATGAAGAATTGATGGTATTGAAGGAAGAAGTCCAAACTGCACTAAAGGGAATGGCGAAAAACAAGGCTCCGGGAATCAACAGAATACCAATTGAGATGTTTCAACAAACGGATGCCGTGCTGGAAGGTGCTCAGTTGTCTATGCCAAGAAATTTGGAAGATAGTTACCTGGCCAACGTGCTGGAAGAGTTCCGTATTTGTGCCCATTCCAAAGAAAGTTCGTCCAACAGAAAAAGGATCAATATCATTAATACCACATTCAATATCCTCCTCTTATTCCTAACTCTCCTTCTTCTGTTACTCCAGGTAGAGACCAATTGTTGTGCCTTGGGTGGCTGCTTGCACACAATTTTTGGCAATTCAGATTTTACAATCCTTTCTTTGTATATAGGTTTTGTACATTTTTGTTAGGTTTATCTCTAAGTGTTTTATCTTTTTGTTGCTATTTTAAGTAAAGTTTTCTCTAACACTAAAATTTCTAGCTTCTGTTTTTTTTTAGAAGAAAGCTATTAATGTTAACATGTCAAATTTTATAGGATGCTGCCATGCTGACATTTTTATTGCTTTAGTTGTTCCATTTATTTTAACTAATTCCTTGTACCTCTGATTTCATATCCCTATTTACTTTTTCTCTTTCTTGATCTCTGAAGTTTCCTATTGTGTTATTATTACCATGTGTCTATTTATTTCTCTTCTTATCTCTGGATTTATATAGATTATTGTTCTCATATGTTCTGTATGGGTAGTCATAATTGGTAAATCTTCATTGTAAATTGTGGCTTCTAGCTTTAAAATATGTCCTTGTTAATCTCATCAAATGCAAGCTTTTGTTGTTTTTTTGCTTACTTGTCTTTTGTCTGATATCTGCTTTCTTATTGTTTTCTTTTGCCGGTATTTATTTCATGTGACCTTTATTTTTAGCTTTTGTGAATCACTTGGTTTTAGGAGTATCTCTTGTTTGCTCTGAGCCTTGGTGGCGCAGGGGTTAAGAGCCACAACTCTTAAGCAAACTGTTGGCAGTTCGAATACACCAGCCATTCCTTGGAAGCCCTACAGGGGCGGTTCTACTGTGTCCTATAGGGTTGCTATGAGTCAGAATTGACTCAATAGCAACGGTTCTGTTTTTTTTTTTTTTTTCTTGTACACACATAGAGTTAGGTTTCCTTTCATGAGCCAGTTGGAAAATCCTTTTCTTTGACTAGATGAGTTAAGTACTGTAATAATTATTGATATAACTGATATGCTTTGTCTCAGCTTTGTTATATCATTTTATATTATGATTACTGTGTATATGGTGTTATAGTTACTGAGTTCACTCTCAATGCCAAGTACCTATTTTGGTATTTAGGAAGGTTTATACTTTTTAAAATACTAGTTGTTGTTAGTTGCCATTGAGTACATTCCGACTCTTTGCGGCCCCATGTGTGCAGAGTAGATCTTCTAAATAGGATTTTCAAGGCTGTGACCTTTCAGAAACAGATTGGTAGGCATGTCTTCTGAGACACCTCCGGGTGGGTTCAAATTGCCACTTTCAGCAGGTAGACGAATGCCAGGGACTCCTTTAAAACAGTAATTACCTTTAATCACCACTCTTTAATGATTTAATCACCTGTCTATCTGTATTCTCAATTTGAAATAGCATTCTTTGACTTCCACCTATTACTTATGGAACAATTAATGCTCATACTCTATTTTTCCCTTTCTCTTATTTCTTTAAATTATACTTTAGATGAAGCCTTACACAACAAATAGCTTCTCATTAAATAGGGCACATATTGTTTTATGACAATGGTTAAGAACCCCACATGTCAACACTGTCCCTTCTCAGTCTTGGTTCCCTATTACCAGCTTTCCTGTTCCCTCCTCTTTGTCCTTGGACTGTTGTGTCCCATTAGTCTCACTTGGTTTTACGGGGCTGTCTAAGCTTTGGCTGAAGGTAAAACCTCAGGAGTGACTTCATTAATGGGCTAAAAGTTTGTCAGGGGGGCCATACTCCTGAGGTTTCTCCACTCTCTGTCAGGCCAGTAAGTTTGGTCTTTTTTGTGTGTTAGAATTTTCTACATTTTTCTCCAGCTCTGTCGGAGACCCTATGTTGTGATCACTGTCAGAACAGTCAGTGGTGGTAGCCGGGCACCATCTAGCTATACTGGGCTCAGGCTGGTGGAGGCCTTGGTAGCTGTGGTCCATTAGTCCTTTGGACAAATCTTTTCCTTGTATCCTGTTCTCCTCATTCTCCATTGCTCCTGAAGGGGTGAGACCAGTGGAGTATCTCATATGGCTGCTCACAGGCTTTTAAAACCTCAGACGCTACTCACCAAGGTAGAATGTAGAACATTGTCTTTATAAACTGTGTTATACTAATTGAGCTAGATGTTCCCTGAGACCATGGTCCCCACAGCCCTCCGCCCAGCAATTTAGTCACTCAGGGAGTTTAGATGTGTCTATGGAGCTTCTATGACCTTTCCTTGTACAAGTTGTGCTGGTTTCCCCAGTATTGTGTACCGTCTCACCCTTCACCCAAGATACCACTTATCTATTACCTATTTCGTATTTCACTCCCACCCCTTCCATCCCTGGTAACCAACAAAGATTCTTACTTTTTGTGTGTGAGTTTTTCATGGGTTTTCACAATAGAGATCTCATACAATATTTGTCCTT
This sequence comes from Dugong dugon, assembly GCA_030035585.1. Classification (NCBI taxonomy): domain Eukaryota; kingdom Metazoa; phylum Chordata; class Mammalia; order Sirenia; family Dugongidae; genus Dugong; species Dugong dugon. The sequence goes on along the minus strand of CM057480.1, from coordinate 45,014,373 downwards.
TTGTGATTGACTTATTTCACTCAGCATAATGTCCTCCAGCTTCATCCATGTTAGGAGATGCTTCATAGATTATCATTGTTCTTTCTCATTGCAGAGTACTCCATTGTGTGTATGTACCATAGTTTGTTTATCCATTCATCTGTTGATGGGCATCTAGGTTGTTTCCATCTTTTTGCTATTGTGAACAATGCTGCCATGAACATAGGCGTGCATAAGTCTATTCGAGTGATGACTCTTATTTCTCTAGGATATATTCCTAGGAGTGGAATTGCTGGATCATATGGTATTTCTATTTCTAGCTTTCTAAGGAAGTGCCATATCATTTTCCAGAATGGTTATAACATTTTGCATTCCAACCAGCAGTGCATAAGAGTTACGATCTCCAAGCGCCCTTCCAACATTTGTTATTTCCAGTGTTTTTGATTCATACCAGTAATGTCGGGGTGACATGGTATCTCATTGTGGTTTTAATTTGCATTTCTCTAATGGCTAGTGATAGCGAGCATTTCCTCATCTGTCTGTTGACCTCTTGAATGTCTTCTTTGGTGAAGTGTCTGTTCGTTTCCTTTGCCCATTTTTTAACAGGATTATTTGCCTTTTTGTTGTAGAGGTGTTGGTTTTTCTTGTAGATTATGGAGATTAGACCTTTGTCTGACTTGTACTGTCCAAAAACTTTTTCCCAGTCTGTAGGTTCTCTTTTTACTCTTTTGGTAAAGTCTTTTGAAGAGCATAGGTGTTTGATTTTTGGAAGATCCCAGTTGTCTAGCTTATTTTCTGGGGTTTGCATGTTGATGGTTATGGTTCGTATCCCGTTAATGCCATGTACTAGGGACTGTAGCGTTGGTCTTATTTTTTTCTTCAATGAACTTTATAGTTTTTGGCTTTATATTTAAATATTTGATCCGTTTTGAATTAGTTTTTGTATATGGTGTGAGGTATGGGTCCTGTTTCATTTTTTTGCAGATGAATATCCAGTTTTGACAGCACTATTTGTTAAAAAAGACTGTCTTTTCTTCATTTGATGGACTTCAGGGCCTTTTCGAAGATCAGGTGACCGTAGATGGATGGATTTACATTTGGGTTCTCAATTCTGTTCCATTGGTCAATGTATCTGTCATTGTACCAGTACCAGGCTGTTTTGACTACTGTAGCTGTATAGTAGGTTCTGAGGTCAGGGTAGTGTGAGTCCTCCAACTATATTCTTCTTCAGTAGTGCTTTACTTATTCAGGGCTTCTTCCAATTCCATATCATGATTTGTTTTTCCATCTCTTTGAAGAATGTTGTTGGTATTTGGATCAGGATTGTGTTGTATTTGTAAATTGCTTTGGGTAGAAATGTCATTTTCACTATGTTGAGTCTACCTATCCCCTAGGTTTTCAAATTTGTTGGAGTATAGTATTTCATAATATTCTGTAATGATCCTTTTTATTTCAGTTGGGTCTATTGTAATGTCCCCCATTTCATTTCTTATTTGGGTTATTTGCGTCCTCTCCTGCTTTCGTTTTGCCATTCTGTCCAGTGGTTTGTCGATTCTTTTAAAGAACCAACTTTTGTTTTTTTGATTTTTTCTATTGTTTTTCTGTTCTCTATTTCATTTATTTCTGTTCTGATCTTTATTATTTCCTTTCTTTTGGTGGCTGTAGGATTTTTTTGCTGTTCTTTTTCTATTTGTTTGAGTTGTGTAGTTAATGTTTTGATTTTATCCCTTTATAATTTTTGATGTATGCATCTATCGCTATAAATTATCCTCTGAGGACTGCCTTTGCTGTGTCCCAAAAGTTTTGGTATGATGTGTTTTCATTCTCATTTGATATTAGGAATTTTTTGATTCCATCTCTGATTTCTTTTATTACCCAGTGATGTGTAAGCAGGGTATTATTCAATTTCCAGGTCATTGATTTTTTTCCTTGCTCTTTCTGTTGTTAATGTCTCCCTTGGTGGCATTGTGGTCAGAGAAGATACTTTGACTTATCTAAATGTTTTAGATCTTGTTGAGGATTGCTCTGTGGACTAAGATGTGGTCTATTCTGGAGAACGTTCTATGTGCATTGGAAAAGAATGTGTACTTTGCAGCTGTTGGATGGAGTGTTCTATGTATGTCTATGAGGTCCAGTTGGTTGACTGTGCCCTTTAGGTCTTATGTGTCTTTGCTGAGTTTCTTCTTAGTTGTTCTGTTCTTTACTGAGAGTTGTATGTTGAAGTCTCCTCCTATTATTGTGGAACTGTCAGTTTCTCTTTTCAGTGTTGTTAGAGTTTGTTTTATGTATTTTGGAGCCCTGTCACTGGGTGCGGAGATGTTTATTATGGTTATGTCTTCATGATGAATCATCACCTTAATCATTATATAGTGTCCTTCTTTGGCTTTTATGGTGGATTTTGTTTTAAATTCTATTTTAACTGAGATTAGTATTGCCACACCTGCTCTTTTTTGATATTTTTTCCAACTTTTGACTTTTAATAAGTTCATGTCTTTGTTTCTAAGGTGTGTCTCTTGTAGACAGCATATTGATGGATCCTGTTTTCTCATCCATTCTGTCACTCTGTGTCTCTTTATGGGTGCATTGATTCTATTTACATTCACTGTAATTATCAATAGATGTGAGTCAGTTGCTGTCATTTTGTAGTGCTTTTTTGTGGTGTTGACGTTATCTTTGTTTTTCTTACTGTCCTGTGCAGAATTACTTTTGTCTGTGGATTTTTTTTTTTTTTTTGTAGGTTTTGTTTTTGCTGAGACTTTATGCTTTTCCTCTTTATTTTTATGAGTATGTTTGTTAACTTTCTTTGTGGTTACCATGAAATTTCCCCTTATCTTTCTAAGTATGAAGCAGTCTATTCTTACTTGGTATTGCCTTGCCTTCCTCTCCGTTAGAAGGTTCTATACCTACACCATTTATTCCCTCTTTTATTGTTCTGATGTTGTTGTCATTTATTGATTAACAGTTCTGATTCCCTGTTGTATTTCTTTTGGTTTTGGATAGTTGTTGAGAGTTCATTTCCTAGATTGGTATCTGTCTGGTATGATCCTGCATCCTAGATTCTGCATTTGAGCTGAAGTTGTTTGTTCTCAGATTGAAGAACTCCCTTTAATAATTCTTGTAAGTTTGGTTTGGGTTTTACATATTCCCTTAATTTCTGTTTATCTGGAAATGTCCTAATTTCACCATCAAATTTGAACAAGAGTTTGCAGGATATATTATTCTTCACTGGCAATTTTTTTCTTTCAAGGTTTTATATATATCATCCTATTGCCTTCTTGCCTGCATGGTTTCTGCCGAATAATCTTAGCTTAGTCTTATTGTTTCTTCTCTGTATTCGACTTCTTGTTTTTCAGGAGCTGCTCTCAGGATTCTTTGTCTCTGGTTTTGGCCAGTGTGATTATGATATTCCTTGTGATTTTCTTTTGGGGTCTATCCTATATGGGGTTCATGGAGATTCATGGATGGCCAGCTTTTCATCTTTCATAATATTGGGGAAGTTTTCTGTCATCAGTTCTTCAATGATCTTCTCTGTGTTTTCTGTTTTCTCCCCTGTTCTGGAACTCCAATCACTTGACAATTTTTGCTTCTGATTGTATCCCACACAACTCTCAGGGTCTCTTCATTTTTCTTTGTTCCTTTTTCTGAGATTTCCTCAAAGAGAGTTTTATCCAAGTGTTTGTCTTCAATTCCACTGATCCTGTCTTCCACTGATTCAGATCTGCTCTTCAGCCCTTCTATGGCACTGTCCATTTCTGAAATCTTGTTGTTTATCTTTTGGATTTCTAATTGTTGCTTTTGTATAATTTCTAGTTATGAATTTATTTTGGTATTTTGTTCCTGCATTATTTTCCTGACTTCTTCCATTTTTTTGTCTGTATTTTCCATGAACTTGTCTGCCTTTTCCATGAATTTGTCTATTTTTTCCTCATTTTTGTCTGCTTTTTGCTTCAACTCTTGGATAATTCTGAGTATTAGAGATTTGAATTCCCTATTAGGTCGTTTTAGTCCCTTTTCTTCCACTGGAAATTCATCTGGTGTTTTATTTTGGACATCTACTAGAACCATCCTGTCCTATTTTTGTGAATGCTTTGATATTGTCTGCTGTCTTCGGGGCATTCAGTAGTTATTTTTCTCATTTATTGAATGTAGACTTTTTGTTTTGTCCTTTTTTTAAAATTTGGCTATGTCTGAGCAGGCAGACTATCTGTTCTTTGTTGTTTGCTAGTCTGTGGACATGATACTTTTCGCCCCCTTCTCCAATTGGCAGGGTCAGTCACACAGATATGGTACAGCAAGGCAGGTCTAGCTGAAGAGAAGTTACTGGGATGGGTTGTTTGTGGCCCTTATTACAGCCACCAGGGTGGGTCAGTAATCAGTGCAGAGTAGGTTCTGGTAGGCCGTGCCTGTGCTATTTGGTGGTGTGATGTTGAGTGCACAGTGTAGATCGGCAGTATTTGGGGAGAGATTGTTATTTGTGGAGCTAAGATGAATATGGGAGAGAGGAGAGAGGAACAGGGGCCAAAAACATGGAAACAAACCACAAAGAATGCTAGGGGAGCTTGCCATTGAGTTAGAGAGATGAGAGGCTATGAAATGGAAAAAAACAAAAAGGGGAAGAAAAAGAAAAAAAGAAGAAAAGAATGAATAAATAGAAATCAGAAAAGAAAAAGAACAGCAAAGTTCCCAGGTATCCCATTGGTGCTGCTATGAGGTCTGGGGAAGTTGTTCTCAGGTGTTGCAGTAAAGCCTGCCTAGAAGGCGTAGAGTTATTCAGCACCAGATATTCAGGGAACAGGAAGAGATGGAAGGTATAGAGAGATGAGAAACTGCGTAGTGAAGTAATACAAAAAGGGAAAAAGAGGGAAAAGAAATCAAAACAAATTTAAAAAAAAAGGAAAAGAAACAAGAAAACCCCCCCAAAAAACCCAAGAAAAAATAAATGCCCCCATGGATCCCTCTGCAAATCTGCGCAAGCCTTGGGGGCAGGTCCCAAGCCATGCAGCACCACCTGGCCAGAACGAGCTCCCAACTCAAGAAAAAGAAAAGAAAACAAACAACTCAAAACAAACAAATGGCATGGCAGCCCAGACTGGGAAGCAGCTCCACACTTGAACGGAGCTCTGCAGCCCCTCAGGAAGAAGCAAAGATGGCACTCGGAGCCAGGTATTTGAGCGAAAGAAGGGGGGGTGGTAAGAGGTAAGGAAGAAATCAAAAGAAGTGGAAAAAAGCAACACCGGCAGCCAACAAATGGCACTCAGAGAGCCGGCCAGTGAGGACAGGTGGAATCCAAGCAGCCGGTGCTTCCCAGAAAAGAGACTGTGGCCACAGGAAGCAGAGGACGCCGAGTGGGGATGAAGAAGGGTGGGGGTGGGAAAGTGTATTTCACTGTTTACTGGTTGTTTTGTCTCATGTTGGAAGCTCCTTGTAGCTGCTTTCTCGTACGCCCTATTTGCTGGTCTCCAATTGGAGTCCAAGATTGTGGATCTGCACTGCATTAGCTGATAGGGGACCTCTGCATGAATCTCTCCTCACCCTCCATTCTCTGTCAGTTTTCTCACTCCATTTGGTGCTTGGCTGAGTTCTTTATCTCCTCATTTGATGTTTTAGCATTTCAGGATTGTTGTTTTCTCTGTTTCACTTAGTTTTTCAGATCTTTGCTGTGGAGGGATGGTGTGGTGCTTCTGCCTAGAGGGCCATTTTGCCCGAAGTCCCCTTTCTTCTTTTTTGATGTATGCATCTATTGCTATAACTTGTCCTCTGAGGACTGCCTTTGCTGTGTCCCAAGAGTTTTGGTATGATGTATTTTCATTCTCATCTGATTCTAGGATTTTTTTGATTCCATCTCTGATTTCTTCTTTTACCCAGTTGTTTGTAAGCAGTTTCCATGTAATTGATTTTTTTCCTTGCTCTTCCTGTAGTTAATTTCTTCCTTGATGGTGTTGTGGTCACAGAAGATACTTTGTATCACCTCAATGTTTTGGATCTTTTTGAAGATCGCACTGTGGCCTAAGATTTGGTGTATTCTGGAGAACATTCCTTCTGCACTGGAAAAGAATGTTTAATTTGCAGCTGTTGGGTGTAGTACTTTGTATATGTCTATGAGGTCAAGTTGACTGATTGTGTCCTTTAGGTCTTCTGTATCTTTGTTGAGGTTTTTTATAGATGTTCTGTCCTTTACCAAGAGTGGTGTGTCTCCCACTATTATTGTGGAACTATCAGATTCTTTTTTTAGTGCTGTTGGAGTTTGTTTTATTTATTTTGGAGCCCTGTTATTGGGTGCATAGATGTTTATTATGGTTATGTCTTCATGATGCATCATCCATCTTCCCTGTAATCATTATATAGTGTCCTTTTTTGTCTTTTATGGTGGATTTTGTTTTAAATTCTATTTTACCTGAGATTATTATTGCCATTCCTGCTCTTTTTTGGTAGCTGTTTGCTTTATATATTTTTTTCCATCCTTTGATTTTTAATAAATTTATTTCTTTGTTTCTAAACTGTGTCTCTTGTAGACAGCATATTGATAGAGCCTGGTTTTTTTTTTTTTTCTTTTTATTGATTTGGTCACTTTCTGTCTCTTTTTGGGTGCATTTTGGCCATTTACATTCAGTGTAATTATTAATAGGTGTGACTTTATTGCTGTCATTTTGTAGTTTTTTTTTTTTTTTTTTGTGGTGCTGACATTTTCTTTGTTCCTCTTACTTTTCTGTGCTGAATTCCTATTGTTTGTGGATTTTTTTTATTTCTTTTCTTTTTGTAAGTTTTATTTTTACTACCCTTTTCTTATTTTCAAATTTACATTTTTTCTACTTTTTCAGAAATATTATGTTTATATGTTATTTTTCAGTATGTCCTTACTCCTGCTTCAGTGTTAGATCAAACATTAAATAGTCATCATTACTTAGGTTTTGCATGATGTAGCTCATCCTATAGTATATTTCTTACAAGGGTAGCTATATTTTTGATACTTAAAGAACAGGTTGGCTGGATGTAAAATGCTTGGTCCCCACTATTTTTTTTTTTTTTTTTAATTTTCTTGCCAATGCTTCTCCATTGTTGCCTTACTTTGGATGATTTGAGATATCTGGTGCCAACCTTGAAATTTTTACTCATAAATAATTTGGTCATTTTACCCAGAGGTCCTGAGAAAATTTTATGTGTCTTTACAGTCTAATACTTTTACCAAGATATGACTCAGAATGACTGTTCTGGGTCAGTTTTCTCAGGTGCTCATGGACTTTTTCAGTATGTTGATATAAAGTCTTAGTTATCTAGTGCTGCTGTAACATAAACACCACAAGTTGATGACTTTATCAAACAGAAATTTATTCTCTCACATTCTAGGAGTTTAGAAGTCCAAATTCACAGTGCCAGCTCCAGGGGAAAGCTTTCTCTCTCTGTCAGCTTTGGGGGAAGGTCCTTGTTATCAATCTTCCCCTGGTCTAGGAGCTTTTCGGTGCAGGAACCCTGGGTCCAAAGGATGATCTCTGCTCCCAGCACTACTTTCTTGGTGGTATGAAGTCCCCACATCTCTCTGCTTGCTTCTTTCTTTTATATCTCAAAAAAAAAAAAAAAAAGGCTTAAGACAAAATCTGATCTTGTAGATTGATTCCTGCTTCATTAACATAAATGTCACTAATCCCATTTCATTAACATCATAGTAGTTGTTGTTGTTGTTGTTAGGTGCCATTGAATAGGTTCCAACTCATAGCCACCCTATAGGATAGAGTAGAACTTCCCGATAGGGTTTCCAAGGAGTGACTGGTTGATTTGAACTGCTGACCTTTTGGTTAGTAGCCAAGCTGTTAACCACTATGGCACCAAGCCTCCAATAACATCATAAAGATAGGACTTACAACACATAGGAAAATCACATCAGATGACAAAATGGTAGACAATCACACAATAGTGGGAATCAAGGCCTAGCCAAATTGATACACATATTTTTGGGGGACACAATTCAGTCCATGACATACAGGGATTTTACTTTTGCTGGATAATTTTTACTGTTATAAATGGTAGCATAGTTTTATTGTTTTGTTTTTCTTATTAAGAGACTCCACTTAGGGGTGGGCCAAGATGGTGGAGTAGTTAGACACTTTTGGCGGTCTCTCTCACAACAAAGACCAGAAAAAACAAGTGAATTGTTTATATATGACAATGTAGGAGCCCTGAACATCAAAGGCAAAGTTGAGGAATTGAACTGAGTGGCAGGAGAGAGAGATGGTGAGGAAGCAGCAACAAGTTGCCAAACCTGACACAGCAAGACACTGAGGCCTTCTAGCCGGATAAGTTTGGGGTGAGCGGTGAGGCAGTCAAGCAGTAGCGCTCGGGATGTGTTTTCCAAATCAGGAGAGACCCAGTGGCAGAGAATCTACTCGGATATCCAGAATCAGTGAGAAGCAGCCCTCAATCAGCAAAAGATAAGTTCTTGCATCTGGCTGATAGTGTGGAGCAAAAACACAACCCTCAGGGAAAATCCTCTCTCACATTTGCCTCCCTGCTCCCTGCTCTGCACTGGGTCCGGGACCAGCTTCAGCAATTGCTGAGTCCCTGGGCCAGAAGTAGGACCTGTCACAAGCCCTGAACCATTCTCGTGGCCTTGGAGAGTGAACAAATTAACAAACAGGGGGAAAAATCTGCTTGCTGCTCTAAGCCAGGAATTCAGAGTAGGCACAGCTCCTTTGCCTAGGCACAGGCATATGTGATCCATGGACTTTGAGTGCCTTTCCCCCTGCAGAGACTTCTGTGGGCCCATTTCAACAGTGTAGGCCCTCATTATCACAGTACAACAGGGCATATACCTGAAGTCTAATTTCAACTGTTTCAGCTGTGAAATGGCAGGTTCGTAACATTTGACACTGCTCTGCGCATTAAGCAGTGTCTTCACCTATACGCTTCAGAAGCTTGAGGACTGGTGGCTCCATCCATGCCACTTAGTCACCTGTGATAGGGGCCCAAGAATAAGAGGTGTCCCCCAGTTCTTACAGCTAACAGCACTGGGTTCTCATAGTTCTGCTGCAAAACCCACCCATCTACATGTCCTAGAGAAAAGGGACACGCTTTCCTCCTGGACACTAAGGAGTGACTGTCAGCCCCATGCCTTGCTCAGTCTGTGTCTCCCTGCTGCAGCCGGATGCCTGTGCCTACACTAATCACCCATGCCTGTCTAGAAGTGTAGGTGAGAGCCTGCACCACACACTTCATGGTGGACTACCTGGACACCGGAGCAAAATCCATATAAGAGGAGTGGGCAGACTCCTGGGCTCACATATTTATTGGCAGCCCTGGCCACCTGATGGCAGGACATTGGAGCTTCAGGGGTGCTGTTGACTGGGCTAGCTCACACGAGCTGCCTATTTAGGCATATCAAAACAAAACAAGAAGCCAGGACACATTAAGCAAACATAAAATAAATAAATGCAATAAATTATTGATGGCTCAGAAACAACACTCGATATCAAATCACATAAAGAGGCAGACAATGATGGCTTCAACAAGCTCCCAAAATAAAGAATAGAAATTTTGTGGAGGAAGAAAATTTCTTGGAATTACCAGAGGTAGAATGCGAAAGATTAATATACAGAACTCTTCCAGAAATTAGGAAGGGAATTAATCAAAATGCAGAACATGTGATAGAAGAACTTAAGAAGATTAGATAAGAGCACAATGACAAATTTAACAGGCTGCAAGAATCCTTAGAGAGACAGCAATCAGAAATCCAGAAGGTTAATAACAAAATTTCAGAATTAGACAACACAATAGAAAGTCTTAGGAGCAGAAATGAGGCAATGGAAGTCAGAATTTGTGAGATTTAAGATAAAGCACTTGATACCAACTTATCTGAGGAAAAATCAGATAAAAGAATTTTAAAAAATGAAGAAATTCTAAGAATTGTGTGGGATTCTAGCAAGAGAACTAATCTACGAGTAATTAGAATACCAGAACTGGGGAGATAGCTGAAAACACAGAAAGAATTATTGAAGATTTGTTGGCAGAAAACTTCCCTGATATCATGAAACATGACAAGATATCTACCCAAGATGCTCATTGAACCCAACCTATGTAGATCCCAAAAGAAAGTCACCAAGACATATTATAATCAAACATGCCAAAACCAAAGATAAAGAGAGAATTTTAAGAGCAGCTAGGGATAAAAAAAAATCATCTACAAAGGATGGTCAATAAGAATAAGCTCAGACTACTCAGCAGAAATCATGTAAGAAGGCAATGGGATAATATATATAAAGCCACTTTGAAGTAAATAAACTGCCAGCCAAGAAATATATATCCAGAAAAACTCTCTCTCAAATATGATGGTGAAATTCGGGCATATCCAGATAAACAGAAGTTTAGGGAATTTGCAAAAACCAAACCAAAATTACAAGAAATACTAACGGGAGTCCTCTGGTTAGAAAATCAATAACATCATCAAACAACCCAAGACTAGAACACAGGACAGAGCAACCAGATGTCAACCCAGATAGGGAAGTCACAAAAATAAATCACAGCTAAAACACTGAAAATAGGGAACAGATGTCAATATGTAACAGATGACAACATTAAAATATAAAAAAGGGACTTAAAAATATAGACATAGATTTTTCATATGGAGAGGAAGTCAAAGCAATATAAAGAAATAAAAAATGGTATAACCTTAGAAAAATAGGGGTAAAATACTAAGGTAACCTCAAAGGAAACTAACTATCCTATACATCAAAATAAAGCACAAGAAATATATGAAGACTCAGTAAATACAAAACCAACAACAATGAAAAAGATGAAAAGAAAATATGTAAAGAAAAACAGCTCAGCACAGAAAATTAGGTGGAACAAAGATACTGTGAACAACATACAAAAAAAGGTATCAAAATGACAGCACTAAACTCATACCTATCAATAATTATGCTGAGTGTAAGTAGACTAAATGCACCAATGAAGAGATAGAGAGTGGCAGATTGCATAAAAGGCAGGATCTGTCTATATGTTGTCTACAAGAGACATACCTTAGACTTAAAGACACAAACTAAAACTAAAAGTATGGAAAAAATATATCAAGTAAACAATAATCAAAAAAGAGCACAAGTGGCAATATTAATCTCTGACAAAATAGATTTTAAAGTAAAATCCACAACAAAGGATAAGGAAGGACATCATGTAATGATTAAAGGGTCAATACACCAAGTGAACAAAACCATAATAAATATTTATGCACCCAACAACAGGGCTCCAAAATACATAAAACAAACTCTAACAGCATTGAAACGAGAGATAGATCCACAATAGTAGTAGGAGACTTCAACACACCACTTTCGGTGAAGGACAGAACACCCAGAAAAAAGCTCAGCAAAGACACGGAAGATCTAAATGCTACAATCAGTCAACTTGATCTTATAGACATATACTAAACACTGCACCCAACAGCAGCCAAATATACTTTTTTTTCAAACGCACATGGAACATTCTCCAGAATAGACCACATATTAGGCCATAAAGCAAGACTTAACAAAATCCAAAGCATCGAAATATTACAAAGCATCTTTTCTGACCATAAAGCCATAAAAGTAGAAATCAATAGCAGAAAAAGCAAGGAAAAAAAAATCAAACACAGTGAAACTGGACAACACCTTGCTCAAAAACTATTGGGTTATAGAAGAAATTCAAGATGGAGTAAAGAAATCGTAGACTCAAATGAGAATGAAAACACATCCTACCAGAAACTTTGGGACACAGCAAAAGTAGTGCTCTGAGGTCAGTTTATAGTAATAAATGCACACATCCAAAAAGAATAAATGGCCAAAATCAAAACATTAATCCTAAAACTGGAAGAAGTATAAAGAGAGCAGCAAAAGGAGCCCTCAGGCACCAGAATAAAGGAAATAATAAGAATTAGAGCAGAATTATTTAAAACAGGGAATAGAAAAACAACTGAAAGCGTTAACATAAAAAAAAGCTAGTTCTTTGAAAAGATCAAAAAAATTGATAAACCATTGACCAAACTGCCAAAAGAAAAACAGGAAAGGAAGCAAATAACCCGTGTAAGAAATGAGATGGGTGATATCACAACAGACCCAACTGAAATTAAAGAATCACAACAGAATACTATGAAAAATTGTACTCTAACAAATTTGAAAACCTAGAGGAAATAGACAAATTTCTAGAAACTCACTACCTATCAAAACTAACACAAACAGAGGTAGAACAACTAAATAAACCCATAACAAAAAAGAGAGATTGAAGAGGTAATTTAAAAACTCTCAACAAAAAAACCTGGCCTAGATGGCCTGGCTCTGGAGAATTCTACCAAACCTTCAGAGTAGAGTTAACACCACTACTACTAAAGGTATTTCAGAGCATAGAAAATGATGGAATACTCCCAAACTCATTCTATGAATCCAGCATAACCCTGATACAAAAACTAGGTAAAGATACCACAAAAAAGAAATTTACCAACCAATATCACTCATGAACATTAACACAAAAATCCTCAACTAAATTCCAGCCAATAGAATTCATCAACATATCAAAAAAATAATTCACCACGATCAAGTGGGATTTATACCAGGTATGCAGTGATGGTTCAACATTAGAAAAACAATCAAGGTAATCCATCACATTATAAGACAAAAGACAAGAACCATATGATCTTATCAATCAATGCAGAAAAGGCATTTGACAAAGACCAACACTGTTTCATGATAAAAACTCTCAGCAAAATATGAATAGAACAGAAATTCCTCAACATAATAAAGGTCATTTATACAAAGCCAACAGCCAACATCATCCTAAATGGAGAGACTTTGAAAGCATTCTCCTTGAGAACGGGAAGTAGGCAAGAATGCCCTTTATCACCACTGTTATTCAACATTGTGCTGAAAGTCCTACCCAGAACAATTAGGCTAGGAAAAGAAATAAAGTGCATCCAGATTTATAGGTAAGAAGTCCAAGTATCTATATTTGCAGATGATATGATCTTATACAGAGAAAACCCCAAAGAATCCACAAGAAAAATACTGGAACTACTGGAAGATTTCAGCAAAGTTTCAGAATATAAGATGAACATACAAAAATAATTTGGATTCTTTTACACCAACGAAGAGAACTTTGAAGAGGAAATCACTAAATCAATACCATTTACAATAGCCCCCAAGATAAAATACTTAGGAATAAATCTAACCAGAGATGTAAAAAACCTGTACAATAAAAAGTACAAGGCATTACTTCAAGAAACCAAAAGAAGTCTGCATAAGTGTAAGAACATACCTTGCTCATGGATAGGAAGACTCAACATTGTGAAAATGTCAATTTTTCCTAAAGCGATCTACATATACAATGCAATCAAGATCCAAATTCCACCAGCATTTTTTAATGGAGAATCAAATCACCGACTTCATATGGAAAGGGAAAAGGCCCCGAATAAATAAAGTATTACTCAAGAAGAAGAACAAAGTGGGAGGCCTTACACTACATGATTTTAGGACCTATTATACCGCCACGGTAGTCAAAACAGCCTGGTAATGGTACAACAACAGATACATAGACCAATAGGACAGAGTTGAGAATCCAGATATAAGCTCATCCACCTATGAGCAGCTAATATTTGACAAAGGCCCAAAGTCCATTAATTGGGGAAGAGACAGTCTCTTTAACAAATGGTACTGCCATAACTGGATATCCATCTGCAAAAAACTGATAGAAGACCCATTCCTCACACCATGCACAAAAACTAACTCAAAATGGTTCAAAGACTTAAATATAAAATCATAAATGATAAAGATCATGGAAGAAAAAATAGGGACAATGCTAGGAGCCCTAATACATGGCATAAAGAGGATACTAACCGTAAGTAAAAATGCACAGGCACCAGAAGAGTGACTATATAACTGGGAGCTCATAAAAATCAAAGATTATACTCATCATAATGCTTCTCCAAAAGAGTCAACAGACAACCTACAGACTAGGAAAAAAATTTTGGCTACGACAAATCCGATCAGCGTCTAATCTCTAAAATCTACAAGATACTGCAAAACTTCAACAACAAAAAGACAAATAGCCCAATTAAAACATGGGCAAAGATATGAACAGGTACTTCACCAAAGAAGACATTCAGGTGGCTAACAGACACAGGAAAAAATGTTCATGATCATTAGTCATTAGAGAAATGCAAACCAAAACTACAATGAGATACCATCTCATCCAAGCAAGGATAGCATTAATCCGAAAAATAGAAAATAATAAATATTGGAGAGGTTATGGAGAGACTGGATCACCTATATACTGGTGGTGGGAATTTAAAATGGTACAACTTTGGAAATCGATTTGAAGCTTCCTTGAAAAGCTAGAAAGAGAAGTACCATACTATCCAACAATCCCACTTCTTAGAATATATCCTAGAGATATGAGCCATCAATGAATAGATATACGCACACCCATGTTCATTGCAGCACTGTTCACAATTGCAAAAAAAATGGAAACAACCTAGGTGCCCATCAAAGTCCAAATGGATAAACAAATTATGGTATATTAACACAATGGAATACTATGCAATTATACAGAACAATGATGAAGCAGTGAAACGTCTTATAACATGGAGTAATCTAGAAGGCATTATTCTGAGTGTATTTAGTCAGTCACAGAAGGACAAATACTGTATAAGACCACTATTATAAGAACTCAAGAAATAGTTTAAACACAGAAGAAAACATTGTTTGATGGTTACGAGGGTAGGGAGGGAGGGTGAGGGTTATTCACTAACTAGGTAGTCGACAAGAATTAGGTGAAGGGAAGGACAGCACACACTACAGTGAAGTCAGGTCAACTGGACTAAAGCAAAGCTAAGAAATTTCCTGAATATAATCAAACACTTTGAGGGACAGAGTAGAAGGGCTGAGGGTCTGGGGACCATGCTTGCAAGGGACATCTAGGTCAATTGACATATCAAAGTTTAAGAAAATGTTCTGCATCCTACTTTGGTGAGTGGCATCTGGGGTCTTAAAATCTTTCAAGTGGCCATCTAAGATGCATCAGTTTGTCCCAGCCACCTGGAGTAAAGGAGAATGAAGAACACGAAAGACACAAGGAAACTATTAGCCCAAGAGACAGACAAGACCACATAAACCAGAGACTTCATTAGCCTGAGACCAGAAGAACTAGATGGTGCACAGATACCACCAACATCCGCCCTGACAGGGAACACAACATGGAGCCCCTGATGGAGCTGTAGAGAGGTGGTGTGCAGAACTCAAATGCTAGTAAAAAGATCAGACTTAATGGTCTGACTGAGCTTGGAGGAACCCCGGAGCATGGCCCCCAGACTCTCCATCAGCCCAGAAGTAAAGCAATTTCTGAGGCCAACTCTTCAGAGAAAGATTGGACTGGACTGCAGGACATAAAATGATACTCATGAGGAGTGTGCTTCTTAGCTCAAGTAGATACATGAGACTAAATGGGCAGCTTCTGTTTAGAGGTGAGAGGAGAAGGTAGAGAGGATTAGGAGCTGGTTGAATGGACACGGGATATCAGGGGTGGAAAGGAGGAGTTTGCTGACACAATGTAGGGTGAGCAATTAGGGCCACATAAAAGTGTATGTATAAATTTTTGTATAAGAGACTAACTTGAAATGTAAACTTTCTCTTAAACTACAATTAACAAAAAAAAAAGAGAGAGAGAGAGAGACTCTACTTATACATCTGTTGATCTTCTTTGCATGTATTCTATTTCAACCACTTTTTTCTCTATTTTTTACTTTTTTATGTTTATATGCATTGTTATTTTTCTGCTTTCTTTCAATGCCTCATATTAAATTTTCAATCAATTATATTCTCCCTTAAGCCCCTTGAAATGTATGCTTTATTTCTGACTTGGCTTTTAAATTAAAAAAAAAATAAAAATTTTCTGAATGCAATCCATTCTCATTGCATGTCACACTAATGTGTTTGTTTATTTTTGTTCTATTTGTGATGTTAGCTTTTTTCCTTTTTAATTTCTGAATATATATATATGTGTGTATATATATGTGTGTGTGTGTGTGTGTGTGTGTGTATATATACATACCTGAATGATTATTTAAGGCTGTTTAACCCATTTGCATTTTTGGGGGGACATTTTGTTCTTCTTTTGGTTGGACATTTAGAAAATATTTAATAGATGATGTATTTTCTGTTTTCTTTTTCAAGTAGTTTGGTATAAAATTGGTCTAGTTTTTCCTATTTTCAGGCTTTTCATGGACAGGATTCTTCTCTTGAGAATGCTCTCTTCTCCCAGTATAATGACATTGCATTTGCTTCAATGGTTGGTAATGATGTTAGGGGAGGGGGACAGATTGGTTTTTTTGTAGTTTTATATTATTTCTGAAGAATCTTTAATTTTCCTGTCTTATTTGTTTATTTTCCTTCAGTAACGTATTTCCAAGGAGTGCCTTTCTTCTCCCAGTAGAAATGCTTCTGAGGCTACCACCTCCAAGGACACCCTCTTTTAAGCCCCTTGCTCTAGCCAATGTTATGAACCCAAAATCTCTGACTTGTGTTCAGTATTTTGAAACTTAGTGTTGGACTTTCTCTTTTGGGAATTGATATTTTTCCTGTCATTTGTCTATGTTCTCCTCTCACTTTTTCTCTCTTCTATCTGTTGTCTGGAAAAAATGTCTGGCAATTTATTTCCAATGAAAACTCAATGGATCACAACAGAATATTGTCCAGTACAGTGCCTGAAGGCACTCAAAATACACAATGGTGACAATAATGGACTCAAGCTACAAATGATCATAAAGATGGTGCAGGACCAGGCAACATTTTGTTCTCTTGTATTTGAGGTTGCCACTAGCTGGAGCCAACTCAATGGTAACTAACTACAAAAAAAATCTGTTATCTGTTTAGACTTCTTTTTCCCCACTAGTCTTTTCATTGACAAGCTGCAACGTTGAAAGGAGTTCCAAAAGTAACTATTGGAATTTTGTGTTTATTTCCCTACTTACAAGTAGCTTAAAGTTAACAGTAATTTTTGACTCTTACTAATACTGAAGATATTTTTTGTGTCTCTTCAAGCTTGTCTGCTTGCATATATTTATATATATTTTATGTATTTAAAACTGTAATGCATATTTAATTTTAATTTTCTTTTTCTCTTGGCTGTATATCATATTAACTATCTCATGATTTCATAAATTTTACCTAGCCTTTTCAAGACTTAAAATATTTTAATTCAGCTTTCTATGTATAGAAGAATACTGATTTAGAAATTTTACAAAGTACAAAAAAATAACGAGTCTTGAAAATAGTAATTTCATCTCCCAGAAGCAAGCATTAACAGCTACATTTTTTTCTTCCAAAATATTTTTACACAGATTTACAGAGATAATATTACATTTACAATTTGAAATCCTGCTCTTTTAACTTAACTGCATTTCCTAATTATTTTCACACATAATTTATTTATAAACATCATTTTCGATGGATTGCTGATATTCCACCATATGGACATTCTCCTAATATTGATTTCAATTTTCATTATTAACAAAAATTCTACAATGAACAACTTTGTGCATACATTTGCATACATATTTAAGATTTTTTTTATGATAAATTTCTGGAAGAGCAAAATAAACCCACAATATCATCATTGCTGAATTACAAACTCTGATTCATTCTCAGATTAAAAGTATAACTCTAAGTACTCTCTTTTAAAGGCAGGTGAAGGTAGTTACACTTTTGGAACATGTACATATCTGAATTGCTTATTCTTGCCTTTACATATGATATGTAATTTAACATAATAACAATTATTGGGACAAAATATACTTTTTTACATCAATACAGATATTGCTCCATTTGCTTCTGTCACTTAATAATGCAGAAACTCTCAGAGAAGCCTGTTTTCTTCCCTTGTAGATTATGTATTTTTCCAATCTGGATTTATCTGTTAAACATTCATAAGTATCTCTAGCCAGAGTGCACCTTTGAACACTAATGTCACATATACAATAGCCAAACTAATCATCTCCGCTTTGATATATAACAGACATCTCAATTTTAACAAGTACCTCAACTTAACAAGCCTCACATACAGAACCCTTGATCTCCTTCCTTGTTACTGAAACACACACAGTAACACACTCTTGTATGCACACACACACACATTTGCTCACACACACACACACACAGTCTGCTGCACCCTAGCACACACCTTGACTACCCACCTAGAAATTTAAGGCACAACTTGATTGCTAAGTTTCTTACTGTTCCTTATGCCCAGTCCAATATCTCAGTAAGTGTATGACCCTTTAAAGATCCAATTATTTTCTGCTCAAAATTTTTTGTTCATACCATGTGTTTTCAGTAGTGGAATGTGAGCTAACTCATTGGATATGTTCAAATTTTTGGTTGGTAATATAAAATGAGAAGAAACAGCTGGAAACATTCATTAATAATGTGGAATGTATGAAATATGAATCTAGGAAAATTGGAAGTCATCAAAATGAAATGGAACACATAAAGACTGATATCCTAGGCAGTAGTGAGCTGAAATGGGCTGGTATTGGTCACTTTGAATAAGACAATTACATGGTCTATTTTTTGGGAATAACAAACTGAAGAGGAATAGCATTGCATTCATTGTCAAAAAGAACATTTCAAGATCTATACAGAAATACAACACTTTCAGTGATAGGATAATATCCATACCCCTACAAAAAAGACCAGTTAGTATGAATATTATTCAAATTTACACACCAACCATTAATGTCAAAGATGAAGATATTAAATATTTTACCAACTTCTGAAGTCTGAAACTGATCAAACATGCAATCAAAATGCATTGATAATTACTGGTGATTGGAATGTGAAAGTTGGGAACAAGAAGGATCAGTAGTTGTAAAATATGGCTTTGGTGATAGAAACAATGCAGAAGATCACATGATAGAATTTTGCAAGACCGATGACCTATTCATTGGAAATATCTTTTTTCAACAACATGAACAGTGACTACATACATGGACCTCACCAGATGGAATATACATAGATCAACGGACTACATCTGTGGAAAGAGATGATGGAGAAACTCAATATTATCAGGCAGAATAAGGCCAAGGGCCGCCTATGGAAAAGACCATCAGTTGCTTCTATGCAAGTTCAAGTTGAAGCTGAAGAAAATTAAAACAAATCCATGACAGCGAAAGCATAACTTTGAGTATATCCCACCTGAATTTAGAGACCATCTTAAGAATAGATTTGACACATTGAACACCAATCACCAACGACCAGATGAGTTGTGGGATGACATCAAGGACATCACAGATAAAGAAAGAAAAGACCAACAAAAGAGACTCTGAAACTTGCTCTTGAACATAGAGTAGCTAAAGCAAATGCAAGAAATAATGAAGTAAAAGGGTTGAAGAGATTTCAAAAGGTGGCTAGAGAAGACATAGACACATATTATAATGAAATGTGCAAAGACCTGGAGTTAGAAAACCAAAAGGGAAGAACATACTCAGCATTTCTCAAGCTAAAAGAACTGAAGAAAAAATGCAAGCCTCAAGTTGCATGGTGGCATAGTGGTTAACAACTCGGCCGCTAACCAAAAGGTAAGCAGTTAGAATCCACCAGGCTCCTTGAAAACCCTACGGGGCAATTCTTCTCTGTGCTATAGGGTTGTTATGAGTCAGATTCAACTTGACGGCAATGGGATTTTTTATGAACAAAATATTAAACGACACAGGGAGCATCAAAGGAAGATGGAAGGAATACACAGTGTCACTACACTAAAAAGAATTGGTCAGTGTCCAACCATTTCAGAAGTTACTGTGTGATCAAGAAGTAATGATAGCGAAGGAAGAAGTCCAAGCTGCACTGAAGGCATTGGCAAGAAAAACAAAGCTCCAGGAATTGATGGAATTCCAACTGAGATGTTTCAATAAACTGATGCAATGCTGGAAGAGCTCACTCGGCTATGCCAAGAAAATAGGAATAGTTACCTGGCCAACCAACTTGAAGAGATCCATATTTGTGCCCATTCCAAAGAAAGATGATCCAATAGAATGTGGAAATTATTGAACAATACCGTTAATATCACACACAAGTAAAATTTTGCTGAAGATAATTTAAAAACGGTTGTAGCAATACATCAACAGGGAACTGCCAGAAATTCAAGCCGGATTCAGAAGAGGACATGGGATGAGGGATATCATTGCTGATGTCAGATAAATCTTGGATGAAATCAGAGAATAACAGAAATATGTTTACCTGTATTTTATTGACTATGCAAAGGCATATGACTGTGTGGATCATGACAAATTATGGATAACATTTTGAGGAATAGGAATTCCAGAACACTTAATTATGCTCATGCAGAACATGTACTTAGGCCAAGAGGCAGTCATTCAAAAAGAACAAAGGGTTACTGTGTAGTTTAAAATTAGGAAAATGTGTGTGCCAGGGTTATATCCTTTCTCCATACTTATTTAATCTGTATGCTGAGCAAATAATCCGAGAAGATGGACTATATGAAGAACGTGGCAGCAGGATTGGAGAGGACTCATTAACAACCTGTGATATGCAGATGACACAACCTTGCTTGCTGAAAGTGAAGAGAACTTGAAGCACTTTCTGACTAAGATAAAAGATTACAGCTTTCACTGTGGATTACACCTCAACATAAAGAAAATAAAAATCCTCACAACTGGATCAACAAGCAACATCATGATAAATGGAGAAAAGACTGAAGTTGTCAAGAATTTCATTTTGCTTGAATCCACAATCAAAGCCTATGGAATCAGCAGCCAAGAAATCAAACAACATATTGCACTGGGCAAATGTGCTGCAAAAGACCTCTTTAAGGTATTAAAGCGTAGATATGACTTTGAGGGGTGAAGTGTGCCTTACCCAGTCCATGGTATTTTCAATCACCTGATACACATGCAAAGGCTGGACAATGAATAAGGAAGACCAAAGAAAAATTGATGCCTTTTAATTATAGTGTTTGCAAAGAATATTGAATATACCATGGACTGCCAAAAGAATGAACAAATCTGTCTTGGAAGAAGTACAGCCAGAATGCTCCTTAGAAGAGCGGATGGCAAGACTTTGTCTCAAGTACCCTGCACATGTTTTCAGGAGGGACCATTACCTGGAGACGGATATCATGCTTGATAAAGTAGATGGTCAGTGAAAGAGAGGAAGACCCTTTACGAGATGGAATGACACAGTGGCTGCAACAAAGGGTTCAAGCATATTAACGATTGTGAGGATGGCACAGGACAGGGCAGTGTTTAGTTCTGTTGTACATAGCATTGTTATGAGTTGGAATGGACTCAATGACACCTAAGAAGAAGAACAACAACAATACAGATTTTGAGAAATATTATGTGACAATACATGATTTGTGGGAATCCATCTGGCCCAATGGTCTTGGGTAGCAGGCTTTATTGCAGGAGCTTTCCATTTGGGTACCTTGGGCACCTCTGTTTTTGTCTAATGCCCCAGCTATTTTGCTTCAAGGAATATTTCTTTCAACTTTCACTGTTACACAAGTCCCCAGTGGAGGGAAGCAAATACTTTCAGTGGGGAAAATACACTCCCAAAGAACTCCAGAGGCATAAGAAGTAGATGGGATACTATGTTTTGCAAGTCACGAAAGGGATAAACTGTACCTTCAAAGCATAACCTGATCTATTAACTTTTTTCCATCTCCACTGCTAACACAGCAGTCTATTTTATCTTACCTGGACTACTATAATAATTTCTTCAGTGACCACCTAGATGTTCTCTTAGGTTTCATTCTCCCCCAGAAGCTGAGGATCTTTTGTTAAACAGTAAGTCTGATTTTGTCAATCCTCATATTAAAATCTTCCAGTGGCTTCCCATAATAATGACCAAAACCAAAAACCCATTGCCTTTGAGTAGATTCTGACTTCACTGGGACCCTATAAGACACAGTAGAACTACCCTATTGGGTTTCCAAGGAGTAGCTGGTTGATTTTAATGGCTGACCTTTTGGTTAGCAGCCGAGCTCTTAACCACTGCACCACCAGGGCTCCATAGTAACAACAGTACAATTCAAAGTCTTTGCCCTGGTCTACAAGGCCCTCTAAAGTCAGCCTCTGTTTTCCTAACTTAGCTAGTGGCATTTCTCTTTCATTTGCTTAGTATATTTAAACTACACTTGTCTTTCAGTTACTGGAATACACCAGTTTTTTCCTACCTTAGGGCCTTTTCAACAGGTGTTGTTACTGCTCAGAATGTTCCTGTCATGGACTTTCTCTGCTTTTTGTTCTTGCCTCAATTTAAAAGTCATCTTCTCAAAAGGGCCTTCACTGACCACCCAACCTTAAATGACCTCCAGACTCTCTCATATAGTCGTATGTTCATCATAATACTTAATATTGATGTTTTCTTGTTTATTTTCTTATCTGTTTATTGTCTCTCCCTCTTATTATGAAGGGACAGACAATAAATAAATACATAAACTACTTTTCCATAAATAAATTAATTACTTTTAATTAACAAAAAATAATTAAGATAAATGAATTATTCTTCCACATTCTGTACCCCTGTATCCTCAGAACCCAGAGTAGCGTTTTATAAATGAATTTATACAGGGACAAATCTTTTCATTATATTGCAATTCTATAATGTTGATAAAATTTATCTACATATGTTCTCTGACCTGGTCTATCAACAGTTCACATCTTTGTCCTTTTCCTCTTCTTTCCCAGGGACAATTTTGTCTTCCTCGTCACTGGCTTTCTGTAATGTCAGTTTTAATCTTTCTTGCCTTCAATGTAGATTTTAATCTTGTGATTGCAATTTCAGGCTTCCTTCATCCTAAATTCTTTTCTCATCCCTCTCCCTTTCCCCTTTGACTTGTTTGGTTTCATTTGAATTTGCTCTCTCAATATTTATTTCTACTCCTATTTTATCCAGATAATCAATCATTTTATAATATGGAATATCAAATTATTTTGTGAATTTTTTTACCCGTCTCCTTAGAGGCATTCTTTTTCTGAAACTTTAGAATGATGTTAGTTATTCTGCAGTATTTTACAGTCCTCATGATGCATATGTGTATGACTGTTTAGAAAGAGATTTGACTAGAGTCAGTGTTTGCCCCTGTCAAAAAGTGGGTATATGGGTTTTCCTTTGTTCTCTCTGATTTCTGAATAACAGTTTAGTGTGTGTAAGCCCTTGCCCAATTCTCACTCACAAGATTTTCTCTAGTATAGATGTGCTGAGCTAAGCTCTGAACTGATGAAGAAGATGAAAAACTAACATTCCCAGTATTTACTGCTACCAGAGCTCTTTCTCTTTCCATTTCCATTTTTAAGACTTGACTGAGAGGATTAAGTCTCCCAAGATGGAATGTGTCACTGTAACTCTTCCCCACTTTCTGCCCAGTTGCTTCATGGGTATTAAAATCTAATTGTACAAAGAAACTGATTGATATTGGGGTATATTATACTCTGGTTGACTCAAAGGACAGCAGATAGTACTAGAATGATGGCTGCTCATTAATTCTGGTGTATAAATATTTTTGTTCAGGATAAACAAAAAGACAAAGGCTAGGGGAAAAATAAAATTTTCTCTTAATAATTTCAAGTGAGACAATCAGATGTGATCAACACAGTTCTTCATGAAGCCCTATTTTGTTGTTAGTTGCTGTCAAGTTGGCTCTCACACATGGCAACTTTAAGTCTAACAGAATAAAACATTGCCCTGTCCTGTGACATCTTCATGAGCATTGGTGTGCTTGCATCTATTGTTGTGGCTATTATTTGCAGTTTGTCACATTGTGGTGGGTTTTATGATACTATTATGCTGGAAACTATGCCAACATTATTTTAAATAATAGCAGAATCATCCATGGTGGACAGGTTTCAGCAGCACTTCCAGGTTAAGAAACACTAGGAAGAAAGGTCTGATAATCTACATCCAAAAATTCACCAGTGGAAATCCTATGGATTATAACAGAAACCAACCATAAAGTTAGAGGAAAATCCTCCCAACATTGGGCAATCTGACTCTCTCCTCTGATTTTCAGTGTTGTAGATTTGAATTTTTTTCCTCTTTTCACATGTACTTTAATATGAAAATGAAAGAAGTTTTTTTTTTTTCAGGCTGCCAGCCTGAGGAAGTTTTTAACATGAAGCCTTCTAGATATTAGATAAAGCAACATCAGCCCAAGAGTTTGCATTTGAATTATGCTTTACTTTGAAGTAGGCAGTACACTTAATCAGAAGAAAAACTTTCTTCAGAAAAGAAGTATCTTCTATCTTAACAGGGAAATGTAATTTATGCATTGGTAAAAATAAAATGAATCCAGAGTATTCTAGGATCTAAAATCGAAGAAAAATAATAACAAAATAATTTTGAACTCATCAAAAGGTACAGGTTTGTCTTTGAGAATCTCACATTGCTCATAGTTTGACATGAGTAGCTCCGAGGAGAAAAAGAAAACTATTTAATGGTGGCATTTTTCTTAGAACACACACACAAACACAGCCACACACACCTAAATAGGAGCATAGTTTTAAAACTGATCAAATTGTCTTGATTTGATGACAAAGTACTACTGTACAGTATCTGATACATAGTCACTAACTACAAATTAAATTAAAAATAAATAAAGTTAAAAATTCTATTCCTCAAACTAGCTAAATTTCAAATGCTCAGTAGCCAAAAGTGGCTAGTGGCTACTATATTGGACAACACAGATATAGAACTTTTCCATACTTGCAGATCATTTTATTGAATAGAGCTGATCTAGAATAAAATACTAATTTAATATCTATTGTTTATAAATTTCTGCAAAATGTACAAGTTGCAAGCCCTATCTCAAATATTTTTTTTTTAATTGTATTTCAGGTGAAGGCTTACAGAACAAGTACTTCCTCATGAAACAGTAGTACACATATTGTTTTATGACATTGGTTAACAACCCCACAACATGTTAACCCTTTAACGTCTCAACTGTTTTTTTTTTTTGGTGAAAATAAACATAGCCAAAGGTACACCATTTCAAAAATTTCTACATGCACAGTTCAGTGACATAGACTACGCTCTTCCAATTGTGCTGCTATTCTCCCTTAAGATGAAGGCTTACAAAACAAAATAGCTTCTCATTTAACAGTTACTACAAATGTTGCCCTATGACAATGGTTGACAATGTCACAACACATCAACAATATCCTTACTCAAACTTGGGTTCCCTATCACCAGCTTCCTTGTCCCCTTCTGCCTTCTGGCCCTTGTCACTGGACTACTGTACATCATTAGTCTCATTTGGTTTTACGGGGCTGTCCACTCCCAGGCTGAATGGTGAACCTCAGAGAAAACTTCACCACTGAGCTAAAAGTGTGTCTGAGGGCCATACTCTTGGGGTTATTCCAGTCTCCTTTAAGCCAGTAAATCTGGTCTCTTTTTTTGTGAGTTAGAATTATGTTCTACATCCTTCTCCAGCTCTGCCCAGAACCCTCTGTTGTGATCCTGGTCAGAGCAGTCAGTGGTGATAGCCGGGCACCATCTAGCTGTACTGGACTCAGTCTGGTAGAGGCCTTGGTAGCTGTGGGCAATTAGTCCTCCTGACTAATCTTTTCCTTGTATCCTGGTCTCTTCATTCTCCCTTGCTCCCAAAGGGATGAGACCAGTAGAGTATCTTAGATGGCCGCTCACAGGCTTTTAAGACCCTGGACATTACACACCAAGGTAGAATATAGAGCATTGTCTTTATAAGCTGTGTTATGCCAATTGAGCTAGATGTTCCCTGAGACCATGGTCCCCACAGCTCTCCGCCCAGCAATTCAGTCCCTCAGAGAGTTTGGATGTGTCTATGGGGCTTCCATAACCTTTCCTTCTACAAGTTGTGCTGGTTTCCCTTGTATTGTTTACTGTCTCACCCTTCACCCAAGATACCACTTATCTATTGCCTATTTAGTATTTCCCCCCCAAACCTCCCATCCCTGGTAACCAAAAAAGATTGTTACATTTTGTGTGTGAACTTTTTCATGGGTTTTTACAATAGAGGTCTCAAACAATATTTATCCTTTTGTGATTGACTTATTTCACTCAGCATAATGTCCTCCCGTTTCATCCATGTTATGAGATGCTTCACAGATTCATTGTTGTTCTTTCTCATTGCATAGTACTCCATTGTGTGTATGTACCATAGTTTGTTTATCCATTCATCTGTTGATGGGCATCGAGGTTGTTTCCATCGTTTTGCTATTGTGAACAATGCTGCCATGAACATAGGTGTGCATATGTCTACTCAAGTGACAAGTCTTATTGCTCTAGGATATATTCCTAGGAGTGGAATTGCTAGATTGAATGGTATGTCTATTTCTAGCTTTCTGAGGAGGCGCCATAGCGCCATATCATTTTCCAAAATGGTTGTATCATTTTGCATTACCACCAGCAGTGCATAAGAGTTCCACTCGCCTCGCAGCCCCTCCAACATTTGTTATTTCCAGTGTTTTTGATTCATGCCAGTAATGCCGCGGTGAGATGGTATCTCATTGTGGTTTTAGTTTGCATTTGTGTAATGGCTACTGATCACGAGTATTTCCTCATGTATCTGTTGGCCATTTGAATGTCTTCTTTGGTGAAGTGTCTTTTCATTTCCTTTGCCCATTTTTAACAGGATTATTTGTCTTTTTGCTGTAGAGGTGTTGGATTTTCTTGTAGATTATGTAGATTAGACCTTTGTCTGACTCATACTGCCAAAATTTTTTTCCCAGTCTGTAGGTTCTCTTTTGACTCTTTTGGTGAAGTCTTTTGAAGAGCATAGGTGTTTGATTTTTAGAAGATTCCAGTTATCTAGCTTATCTACTGGGGTTTGTGTGTTGATGGTTATGGTTTGTATCCTGTTAATGCCGTGCATTAAGGCCTGAAGTGTTGGTCCTATTTTTTCTTCTATGAACTTTATAGTTTTAGGCTTTATATTCACGTCTTTGATCCATTTTGAAGTAGTTTTTCTATACGGTGTGAGGTATGGGTCTTGTTTCATTTGTTTGCAGTTGGATATCCAGTTTTGCCAGCACCATTTGTTAAAAAGACTGTCTTTTCCTCATTTGATGGACTTTGGGCCCTTGTCGAAGATCAGGTGACCGTAGGTGGATGGGTTTACATCTGGGTTCACAATTCTGTTCCATTAGTCTATGTATCTGTTGCTTTACCAGTACCAGGCTGTTTTGACTACTGTAGCTGTATAGTAGATTCTGAAGTCAGGGAGTGTGAGTCCTCCAACTTTATTCTTCTTCTTCAGTAGTGCTTTACTTATTAGGGGCTTCTTCCCTTTCCATATAAAGTTAATGATTAGTTTTCCATCTCTTTGAAGAATGTTGTTGGTATTTGGATTGGGATTGTGTTGTATTTATAAAATGCTTTGGGTAGAATTGTCATTTTCACAATGTTGAGTCTGCCTATGCATGAGCATGGTACGTTTTTCCATTAATGTAGATCCCTTTGGGTATCTTGAAGTAGTGTTTTGTAGTTTTGTTTGTATAGGTCTTTTACATCCCTGGTCAGATTTATTCCTAAGTATTTTATCTTTTTAGGGGCTATTGAAAATGGTATTGTTTTCCTGATTTCCTTTTCATCGTTCTCCTTACTGGTGTATAGGAATCCAACTCATTTTTGAATGTTTATCTTGTATCCTGCTACTCTGCTGAATCTCTATTAGTTCCAGTAGATTTCTCGTGGAGTCTTTAGGGTTTTCTGTGTTTAGTATCATATCATCTGCAAACAGGGACAGTTTAACTCCTTCATTACCAATTTGGATGCACTTTATTTCTTTTCCTTGCCTTATTGCTCTAGCTAGAACTTCCAGCACAATGATAAATAGGAGTAGTGATAAAGGGCATCCTTATCTTGTTCCTGTTTTCAAGGGGAATGTTTTCAGCCTCTCTTCATTAAGAATGATGTTGGCCGTTGGTTTTGTATAGATGCCCTTTATTATGTTGAGAAATTTCCCTTCTTTACCTATTTTATTGAGGGTTTTTTATCAGGTATGGGTGTTAAACTTTGTCAAATGCCTTTTCTGCATCAGTTGAAATGATCATGTGATTTTTTTTCTTTCCTTTTATTTATGTGGTGGATTACATTGATTGATTTTCTAATGTTGAATCATCCTTGCATACTTGGTATGAATCCTACTTGGTGGTGGTGTATTATTTTTTTTATATGATGCTGAATTCTATTGGCTAGAATTTTGTTAAGAATTTTTACATCTATATTCATGAGAGATACTGCTCTGTAATTTTCTGTTTTTGTGACATCTTTTCCTGGTTTTTGTGTTGGCGTTATGCTGGCTTCATAGAATGAATTTGGAAGTGTTGCTTCCTCTTCTATGCTCTGAAATAGCTTGAGTAGTACTGGTACAAACAATTCTGTCAATGTTTTGTAGAATTCTCCAGTAAAGCTATCTTGGCTAGGGATTTTTTGGTTGAGAGTTTTTTTTTTTTTAATTACCTTTTCGATCTCTTTTCTTATTATGGGTCTGTTCAGGTTTTCAACATCACTTTGTTGTAGTTTGGGTAGGCTGTGTGTTTTTAGAAATTTATCCATTTCCTCTAGGTTTTAAAATTTGTTAGAGAATAGTTTTCCATAATATTCTGGTATAATCCTTTTTATTTCATTTGGGTCTGTTGTAATGTCCCCCATTTCATTTCTTATTTGGGTTATTTGTTTCCTCTCCTGTTTTTCTTTTGTCAGTCTGGCCAGTGGTTTTTCAATTTTGTTGATTCTTTCAAAGAACCAACTTTTTGTTTTGTTGATTCTTTCTATTGTTTTTCTGTTCTCTATTTCATTTATTTCTGCTCTGATCTTTACTATTTCCTTTCATCCGGTGGTTGTGGGCTTTTTTCGCTGTTCTCTTTCTATTTGTTTGAGTTCTGTAGGCAATGTTTTGATTTTGTCCCTTTCTTCTTTTTTGATATGTGCATCTATTGCTATAAATTGTCCTCTGAGGACTGCCTTTGCTGTGTCCCAAAGGTTTTGGTATGACGTGTTTTCATTCTCATTTGATTCTAGGAATTTTTTAATTCCATCTCTGATTTCTTCTATTACCCACTGATGTGTCAGCAGGGTATTATTCAGTTTCCATGTAGTGGATTTTTTGTTTTTGCTCTTTCTATTGTTAATTTTTACCTTGATAGCATTGTGGTTAGAGAAGATACTTTGAATTATCTCAACGTTTTGGATCCTGTTGAGGATTGCTCTGTGGCCTAAGATGTGGTCTATTCCGGAGAACGTTCCAAGTGCATTGGAAAAGAAGGTGTAATTTGCAGTGGTTGGATGGAGTGTTCTATACATGTCTATGAGGTCAAGTTGGCTGATTCTGCCCTTTAGGTCTTATGTAACTTTGCTGAGTTTCTTCTTAGTTGTTCTGTCCTTTACTGAGAATGGAACTGTCAATTTCTCTTTTCAGTGGTGTTAGAGTTTGTTTTATGTATTTTGGAGCCCTGTCATTGGGTGTCTAAATGTTTATTATGGTTATGTCTTCATGATGGCTGGTCCCCTTAATCATTATATAGTGTCCTTCTTTGTCTTTTATGGGAGATTTTGTTTTAAAGTCTTTTATCTGAGATTAGAATTGCCACTCCTTCTCTTTTTTGGTAGTTGTTAGCTTGATATATTTTTTTTCAACTTTTGACTTTTAATAAATTCACATCTTTGTTTCTAAGCTGTGTCTCTTGTCAACCTCATTTTGATGGATCCTGTTTTCTTATCAATCTGTTATTCTCCATCTCTTTATGGGTGCATTGAGTCCATTTACATTCAGGGTAATTATTGATAGATGTAAGTTTGTTGCTGTCATTTTGTAGTGCTTTTTTTTGTGGTGCTGAAGTTTTCTTTGTTCTTACTCTCTTGTGCTGAGTAACTTTGGTTTGTGGATTTTTTTTTCAGTTCTTTTGTTTTTGTAGGTTTTGTTTTTGCTGACACTATATGGTTTTCGTCTTTAGTTTTATGAGTTGGTTTTTTAACTTTCTTTGTGGTTACCATGAATTTTACCCTTATTTTTCTAAGTTTGAAGCAGTCTACCCTTACTTGGTATCGCCTCGCCTTCCTCTCCCTTAGAAGGTTCTATACCTATGCTGTTTATTCCCTCTTTCATTGTTTTGATGTTGTTGTCATCCTTCGATTGACTGCTCTGATTCCCTGTTGTATTTCTTTTTGTTTTGGATAGTCCTCGAGAGTTCATTTCCTAGATTGTTATCTGGCTTGTACGATCCTGCATCCTAGTTCCTGCCTGAGGGCTGAAGCTGTTTGTTCTCAAATCGAAGAACTCCCTTTAAGAATTCTTGTAAGTTTGGTTTGACTTTTAAATATTCCCTTAGTTTCTGTTTATCTGGAAATGACCTAATTTCACCATCAAATTTGTACGAGAGTTTTGCAGGATATATTATTCTTGGGTGACAATTTTTTTCTTTCAAGATTTTATATATGTCATCCCACTGCCTTCTTACCTGCATGGTTTCTGCCGAATAATCTGAGCTTAGTCTTATTGTTTCTCCTCCGTGTGTAACTTCTTGTTTTTCACGAGCTGCTCTCAGGATTCTTTGTTTGTCTTTGGTTTTGGCGAGTGTGAATATGATATGCCTTGGTGATTTTCTTTTGGGGTCTCTTCTATATGGGGTTCATTGAGCTTCTTGGATGGCCAGCTTTTCATCTTTCATGATATTGGGGAAATTTTCTGTCAGCAGTTCCTCAGTGATCCTCTCTGTGTTTTCTGTTTTCTCTCCCAATTCTGGAATGCCAATCACTTGTTAATTTTTGGGTTTAATTCTGTCCCACATAAGTCTCAGGGTCTCTTCATTTTTCTTTGTTCTTTTTTCTGAGTTTTTCTGAAACAGAGTTGTATCCAAGTGTTTGTCTTCAGTTCCACTGATCCTGTCTTCCATGGTTTGAAATCTGCTTCTCAGCCCTTCTATGACATCATCCATTTCTGAAATCTTGTTCTTTGTCTTTTTGATTTCTAATTGTTGTTTTTGTATAATTTCTAGTTGTGAATTTATTTTGGCATTTTGTTCCTGCGTCAACTTCCTGAATTCTTCCAATTTTTTGTCTGTATTTTCCATCAATTTGTCTATTTTTTCCTCATGTTTGTCAGCTTTTTGCCTCAGTTCTTAGAAAATTCTGAGTATTAGAGATTTGAATTCCATATCAGGTACTTCTAGTGCATTTTCTTCCACAGGAGAGTCATCTGGTGTTTTAATTTGGATGTCTACTGGAACCATTCTGTCCTGTTTTTGTAAATGTTTTGATATTGTTTGCTGTTTTCTGCACATTGAGTAGATGTTTCTCTCATTTATTGATTGTAGATTTGTTTGTTTCATCCCTTTAAAAAAAAATTGAGTATGTCTGAGCAGGTGGACTGCATGCTCTTTGTTATTTGCTCGTCTGTGCGCTCAATACTTTTTGCCTCCTTCTCCAACTGGCAGGGTCAGTCACTCAGATATGGTACAGCAGGGCAGGTCTAGCTGGAGAGGAGCCACTGGGACGGTTTGTTTGTGGCACTCACTACAGCCACCAGGGCGGGTCGGTAATCAGTGCTGGGCAAGTTCCAGTAGGCAATGTCTGCACTGCTTGGTGGTGTGATGTCAAGCACATGGTGCAGGTAGGCAGGATACAGCAGGGAGATGGTTATGTGTGGAGCTAAGCTGGATATGGGAGAGAGGAGAGAGGAACAGGAGCCAAAAAACATACAAACAAACAAAAAAGAATGCTTGGGGGGCTTGCCATTGGAATGGAGAGATGAGAGACTATGAAATGGAGAAAAACAGAAAGGGGAAGAGGAAGAAAATAAAAGAATGAAAAAATAAAAATCAGAAAGTTTAAAGAACCACAAAGTTCCCAGGGATCCCACCGATGCAGCTATGAGGTCTGGGGAAGTGGCTTTCAGGTGTTGCAGCACAGCCTGGCCGGAAGGCACAGAGGCATACAATGCCTGGTATTCAGGGATCAGAAAGAGAAGGACGATATAGAGAGACGAGAAACTGAGCAATGAAGAAAGACAAAAGGGAAAAAGAGGGAAAAGAAAACAAAACAAGAAAGCCCCCCCCCCAAAAAAAAAACAGGAAAAAAAAACCAACAAAGAAAGAAATGTCCTTAGGGATCCCTCTGCATGTCTGTGGAAGCCGAAGGGGAGTCTCCCTGGCACACAGGTCCACCTGGCCAGAAAGGGATCCCAACTCAAGAAAAGGAAAAGAAAACAGACAAACAATTCAAAATGAAGAAAATCCCCAGGATCCCAGCAGCGTGGTAGCCCAGACCGGGAAGCAGCTCCACACTCAAAAGGAGCTCCACCGCCCCTCAGGAAAAAGCAAAGATGGCGCACGGAGCCAGGCCCTTGAGTGAAAGGTGGGGGAGGTGGCGAGAGGCAAGTGAGAAATCAAAAGAAGTAGGAAAAAAAAGCAACACTAGCAGCCAACAAATGGCACCCAGAGAGCCGCCCACTTGGGTGTGTGGAATCCAAGCAGCCGGTGCTTCCCAGTCAAGAGACTATGGCCACAGGAAGCAGAGGAGCCCGAGCCAGGGCGAAGAGGAGTGGGGGGTGGGAAAGCGCACACCGCAAATTACCAGCTGTTTTGTCTCCCACTGGACGCTCCGTGAGGCTGCTTTCTCGTATCCCCATTTGCTGGTCTCTGATAGGAGTCCGAGATGGTGGATCCGCGCTGCGTTAGCTGGTAGGGGACTTCTGCATGAATCTCTCCTTGCTCTCCGTTCTCTTTCAATATTCTCACTTCATTTGGTGCTTGGCTGAGTTCTTTATCTCTTCATTTAATGTTCTAGGGTTTCAGGATTTTTGCATTCTCTGTTTGGCTTAGTTTTTTGGATCTTTGCTGTGGAGGGACGGCGTGGTGTTTCTGCCTAGAGCACCATATTGCAGGAACCTCTCCAAGCATTGTCATTTTTGATCCTATGAGTCTTCTTTATCAATCATGCCCTGTCTAACCGTCAACATTATTACACTAGCTAAGTAACCTTGTCAAGTTACTCCGTCTCATCTTTAAAGTGGCCATGATGAGAAAACTTATCTCATAAATTTGCTGTGTGGAATATAATATACATTGTATATAAAGTGGAGAGCAGTTAGAATGATCAATCTGATATCAATCTATACCTCTTCTTTAACACATACTAAATTGATGAAATTCAGTTCTAATTAAGATCTATTCAAGTCAATTCCATTCCAATTCAACTACACTTGCAGCACTTCTTCCTCTGACCCTAATCACCAGAACTAGGTCAAACCTCACGAGTGAAACGGCACAGTCCTCTGGGTTTCCAATTCTATTCAGGACTTCAGAAGCCAACCACAATCTTGAGGGTCCCCACAAACACCCTCACTACTGGCTATAAATTGGGAAGTTTCCCACCACCCCTTCAGAATTCCAGTTGTAAGGATGCCCCCCTCAATTCTAATCTGTTGGCTGAAAATTTGATGTTTTCCTCTACCCTCCTCAGGATACCAGCTGTAAACTCAGGGGTCCCCAAACTCCTTCACCTATGACCTGCTGGATCCCACTACTCACTTGGGTTTGATAATTCACTAGAACGAATCGTAGACTTTAGGAAACCACTATACTTAAGATTACAATTTATTGCAGTAAAGGGGATATAAATAAAGAGATTCATAAAGTGAGATCTGGGAAGGTTTTTGATGGAGCTTCCTTGTCCCAAAAGTGCTACCCTCCCATGTGCACCAATTTTTATCACCTATCAGAAAGCTCAAGGAGATCTCTCATGTCCACAGCCTTTATTGGAGCCTCATTACTTAGCTATGATTGATTGAATCATTCTCTAACTACCCCCTCTCCTCTGACGTTTGGCTGATATTAAGAGGTGGGTCTTTCTGGTCTGGCCAGCCATCACCCAAGTCATCTTATCAGCTTAAGCCTTCAGATGTGATCTGGAGCCCTTGTAGATAAAAGATACTTAGATCACTGGGGATTTCCAAGATTTTAGAGCTTATCTCTCAGGAAGAAAAGAAAAAGGCCAAATTATTTGGGTAAACTTAATTGTAAATCCCACACCAGTATCTGGCAAAAGTAAGCACTAAATGAATCTAATCTATTACTTTTTGTGTAGGTGGTGGTGATGATCACTATGATGCATCTGGAGTTTCTTTCTTTTTTTTTGACCTAATTCACTATTGTTCAATACAGTACTTGTATATCTGACTTTTTGGATCCTAATTTCATATAGGCCTGGAAATCTGCACCCTTTTTGGGGATCCTGAGGACCCTCTAACCATCTGTTCACTATATTTCTTTCACACTTACTAGTTAATTCCATTCCTGGCATCCTCAAAATCAAATGAAGTGTTACTAAGATTTGTTTCCTTTATTTATTTTCATTGGAGTGGGAGTCAGCCATTTTTTATTGTCTATGATTCCAGAGATCCCTAAAAATCCCTTGTTCTGTCATCACTGTCAGCTTTTCAAGGTGGTTTCATGTGGGATCCAGTGCCACCCTTCGCATGTAAGTTTCTCCTTATTAAAGCCTTTAAATTTAAGCCACCTGGCTTTCCTGCCTCTTTTTTCAGAGTCTGAACCAAACCATTCCAACAGTGATTCAAGGTTGCTTTATCCACCCACACCCCCATATCACCCTGCTGTGACTCCAGCTGACACCTTGGTGCTGCCTTAACTGCTGGCCAGGTGGAACACTATCGGTTGGGAATTTACAAAGGAAGCCATGCTTCCCATTCTTGAAACTTGCCCCTTCCCTGACTTCTCTAACTCCATTGTCTGTGTTTTCTTTTTATCTCTCTTGTCACTCATTTTTAACCTTAAGTATTAGTGCCCCCAGTTGTGTCTGTTCTCAGGTTTTATTTCTTCTACTTCAAGTTGATAACTATGGATTTTTTCAGCTGTATTCCTGGAGTCCAAAATTTATATCCCCAGCCCAGATATCTCTCTTAAGCTTCAGGACCATTAATTCAACAGCATACTAAACATTTACATTATTTTGAAAGTATGAAATTTCTGTTATTTGACTATTTTGATCCAAACATATCTAATTTGGCTGAATCCAATACCTATATGTTCTATAATAAAACAGTTGCTGTTCTGTCAATTCTGACTCATAGCGATCCCATGTGTGTTAAAGAAAAACTGTGCTCCATAGGGTTTTCAATAGCTGATTTTTTGGGTGTAGATTGCCAGGACTTTCTTCTGAAGAACCTCTGGGTGGACTAGAACCACCAATCTTTTGGTTAACAACCAAGCACTTTAAATTGTTTATACCACCCAAGGACTCCGAATGTTAAATCAACACCTGAAATTACTCAATGATAAAAAATACTTGTAATCTTTAATTCTCTAAATATCTACCCTTAATTTTCATTTTGGTAAATGTCACCAAATACACCTATTTCCCAAGCTAAAAACCAATAATTCACTTTAATATAGTTCATTTCCTTTACTGACCTGTGAATTTAATTACTAAATTCCATCCATTTTTCATCCAAAGTATTTCTTATTTCTGTTCTCTCTCCATTTCTACTGACACTTCCTTACTTCAGACTTTCAGTGTCTCCTACTGTTATGGACTGAATTGTGCCCCCCACCCCAAAAAAAATGTGTCAAAAATCCTAATCTCTATGCCTGTGGTTATCATCCCATTTAGGAATAGGTTCTTTCTTATGTTAATGAGGCAGGATTAGTATAGGTTGTATCTTGAATCAATCTCTTTTGAAATATAAAAGAGATTAAACAAGCAAGCTAGGAATCAGAGATATGGGAAGAAAGATGCCAAGCCACATGAAGACTGCCCAAGAGCAGAAGCTCAGAAGAGACAAGGACCTTCCTCCAGAGCCAACACAGACAGAAAAACTTCCCATAGAGCCAGCACCCTGAATTCGGACTTCTAGCCTCCTAAACTGTGAAAGAATAAATTTCTGTTTGTTAAACCCATCCACTTGTGGTGTTTCTGTTACAGCAGCACTAGATAACTAAGACCTCATTTCTCACAAAGATCTTCCATCATTACTTTTTTAAACTCTGGTTCTGCAAATATACCTTGCAAAAATCTTCCAGGATTCCCCTTTGTTCACAGATTACATCTAAATTTCTTTGCTTGGTATGCAAGAATATTTATACTTAGCCCAGGCAAACTGTCCAAATCTACTTCTCTAGATAAAAATAAGGAACTACTTTTCCTCTCCGATACATACTGTGCTCAGTAATAACTCCATATTCCCACTCCCTAGAATACACTGCTTTGTGTTATGTAAAAGGATAATTCCTGCCTCAATTATCATCTTAGGTGCTACCTCCTCTGAAAGTTACCTATGACCTCTGCCATCAAATTTCAACTATTCTGTATCATATGTTCCTCCTGAAGTTTTTCATCCCTCTGTTGTGGCAAATGTTAAGAACACAGCAGAATTCTGCTGCTAACCAAAAAGCTGGCAGTTGGAATCCACTAGCCACTCCTTTGAAACCCTATGGGGCAGTACTACTTTTTCTATAGGGCTGCTATGAGTCGGAATTGACTCGATGACAACACGTTTAGGGTTTTTTTTGTTTTTTTATTGTAGTAATTAAACATTGCAGTGAAATTATTTCACTCTCTCTTAACCTTCTAGTGCAAGAGCTTTACGTATACAAATACCTGAGATTTCTCTTGGCATATCATGGATATTCAGTGAATGTAAGTTAAAAAAAAAAATTCTAAACGCAGATAAAGGCTAAATAGGGATGGAGTAGTGTTTCTTATTCTCTGTCATCTATTAATATTATGTCATCTATCCCCAGCCATGTGCCCATCTTTTCTAAGTTCTAGATGTGAATATAGATTTTAAAATATATATTTTTTATTGTTACAGATTTATAAAACTTAGTTTTTTCTTGGCAGTAGTGTAGGAAGAATAGTTGCTGAGTATCCAGTAAAGACAGGCAAATGGACAAAACATGTTGAACAGTTCTTATGAGCACTTGGACCTGAAGGAGATCACTTCCATGAAATTATTTCTACAGGTGGGTAGAGCAAGAGGGGAAATAATACATTTTTAATCATGTAGAGCATGCATATAAATTATATAATGCAGGTTAATAATAATATATGATGTGGTTATGAAAGTAGGTAAATACCTCTATTATGGAAAGCCTTTTAGGTAAGTTGTTTTTGCTTCAAAAATGGATATTTGAGGGAAAAACTCCATCAGAGGTAGACGTATCAATGAGTGGTTCACATTTCTCTGGATTCAAATGGCAGCTCTCTGTTCCAAATGCAGGACTGCCGGAGGACTCTGCTTTGCTTTAATAAAGGCAACCTGGTGTGGTGTGCAGTTTGAAATGGCCGGGTGTTACAATGCTTTGGCTGAAAGCAGAAGTAATTCTTTCCATATAAACAATGTAGTTTGCTGCTATGTACCAGAGAAACATGACATTATTACTTGTACTTCCACAGCAATCTGTTTTCCAATGCAAGCGTGATCTTTCCCTCATGTTTACCAAAAAGAGATAAAAGAAATAAAGACAGTTTCTGCTTTTTGGATAAAAGAGTATTGATTGTTCAACAAACCAGTAAAGAAGGGTAAGTACTAGATGGAAATCATAACACTATGATGTTCTCTGTGGGCAAAAATCAATAGAAAGGGAATGGTTTTATAAGAGCTATACAATATTATTATTATAATACCCCAGGTCATAAAGCTGAAGCATTTGAGTGTGACATGACATAGAGTCTGAAATGACGGGGCATCATCCTAGCAACCGTTTCTGATAGAGCACAACTCCCTCCCCACCACCACCACACACACACCTTCACACACACACACAGCAGTAAGCTCTAGCTATACTGACTTTCAATTCCTTCATTTATTTGAATTCCTGAAGTTTGTTTTCACCCCAGGGCCTTTACCCTTGATGTTTCTTGTGCCTGGAATGCTGTTCTCACATATCTTTCAATGGCCAATTCTTTCTCAACATTCAGATCTCTGCTCAAAGCCACTTCCTCAGAGAAGACTTGCCAGACCACCCTATCTTTAAAAACCATACCCTCCACCTTGTGCCAGAGTAACCGTCTGGCCCATTGCCTTCTTTGCATTTTCTTCAGCGCTTATACTCCTCTCTGGAGCTGTTGCTGTATTTGCTACTTTTCTGTCTTTTCCCTCAGTAGAATGTAGGCTCTATTTTCTATCTTGTTTAGAACTATCTTCCCCAGACTGTAGAAGTCTATTTGGAATATAACCTGTAATCCATAATCTGTTGCTGCCGAGTTGATTCCAATTCATAGTGACCCTATAGAACAGAGTGGAACTGTCCCATAGGGTTTCCAAGGAGCAGCTGGTGGTTTTGAACTGCTCACCTTTTGGATAGCAGCTAAGCTCTTAACCACTGCACCACTGGGCTCCACATTTGGAATATACTGGATGCAAACTAAGTATCTACTGAATGAATGGAAGAATAAGAAAGACTACTAACTAATACTAACTTTTAATAACTTTTTTTTTTTCTGGTAGCTATGTCTGTCTGCTGTCTTTTTCCTATCAGATTGCAAACCTCTGGATGGCAGGGCTACGACAGTATCTTCAACAAAAGTGCTCTACCTCCCCTCACACTACAGAACACTGTACAATGTAGTTCATCTGTTTAGATCATTTCCGTTTTTGATTCCTTGAACACGTTAACTCCTTGTGGAGGAAAAGCTTGCTATTTAGGAATGTTTGTTGTTTTTTCTGTCTGTTTGGCCATTCTGGCCACATTTTTCTGTGGGTATAATAAAACAGATGAAAAGTATTCTTAGTAATTTGCTTCTTTTCCCATCTGTTGTTCCATAACAGAGTTATCAAGTGACTCTCCCCTGGGTGGGGGAAAGAATCCTCTTTTTTGGAAAAATATTCTTTGCTCCTAAGCTGCACATAGAAACTAGGAGAAAGCAGGAGAAAAAGCAAGTCAGCATTTTTAAGGCTTTAGGGCTTCATGGTATTCAGTTGACTAACTAGTTCTTATACTCTGTTACTGCCTCATTAAATATAGAAGAGAAATGATCTTGGTTTCAAAGCCACAGATAAACCAGAGCTTTTATTCCATAAGGGAAAATTCAATTATAGTTTAAAGAGTCTATGTGAGTAATATTGATATGAAATGTAGAAGAGAACTATTAAATTACCTAACTAAAATATTAGTAATAAATGTATCTCTTCTAGGTCAGTAACTTTTTTTCTTTCCATTTTCTGGGAGCATTAATTATTTATTCATTAAGTTCCTTTGCTAACTGTAAAAGTCTTACCTTGTACTTCAGTCTGTACATTTTCTATATTCTCCATACCTGTCTCATTTATAAAAAGTCTTCCTAAAACAAAAGTTTGCTACCTACTGCTTAAGTGTATTGGTAGTTCTAGATTAAAAATTAAATGCTATGTATATACACCTGAGAACTCAGAATCTAAATTATAGCTTACAAAAAAACTCATTAGCATCTTAAACAATTTTCCCAAGTATAAATTTATAGAAAATCAATTTACTTTCTCTTTTTCAATCTCAGGCTCAGGTTGTAATTTTGCAGTACCCAATATCACTCAGAAGCCTATGCTATATTCTTCCACTTCTTTTCTAACTATGCATTTCATACCTAGCCTTTGGAGTTGATCTTGAAAGAAAATTAATGGCCTCCTTTTTCATTATTGCAGTGTTTCAGGTAGCAAATGTATGACAGCTACTTAACCAATCCTTGAGTAGCCAGCCTGTGAATATGGCATCAATGATTTTGGAGAAAGTTAACTAAGTACATCTATCGCTTTGTCATATGTGGTAAAAGAATGCATCAATCAGAGGGTAAGAAGGGAACTGTCTTTGCTTCTGTCTGTGAGTATTAGTGAAATCTGTTATAAATATCAATAGAATGGAATGGTAAGCTGCATTTATGTTGACTAAATAAAACAGTTGGAAAAATAGAAGGTAGGAGGCTGGTAATACAGTTCCTGGAATAAAGCACAGGTCAGTTTCCTGAGACAAGAATCATCTGTAGGAACTGGACATTCCTGAGGAGTTTTCCAGTATCAGTGTCTTGTAAAGATGATCTGAATGGTTGAGCTATTAACTTTCTTTAAAGAGCTATTTAACCTGATACTAAGAGAAGC
This sequence comes from Dugong dugon, assembly GCA_030035585.1. Classification (NCBI taxonomy): domain Eukaryota; kingdom Metazoa; phylum Chordata; class Mammalia; order Sirenia; family Dugongidae; genus Dugong; species Dugong dugon. The sequence continues at coordinate 44,974,317 of CM057480.1, read as the reverse complement.
AAGTTTATAATCCAGTCACGGGTGGTTTACCCTATTATTTAATTGCACCCTCAATGGAATTCATTTGGGAGATGCTCAGTGGACTTGCTTCCTAACACAAAGGCCTAATTTCTGTCACTGCAGCAGTATCCCTACTGTACTTTTATATTTTAACTACTGAAATCCCTCCATCTCTGCACATCCTCCCATCTGGAATTTCTTTAGCAAGAACAGATGAAGAGAAAGGGATCTAATAAAAGATGAAGACAAAAATAAGCATTTGTTGAATGACTATTATGAATGAAGAATTGAGGGAACAGATAAGAGGAATAAAATGTCAATCCTGAAGACAAGCTTGGAAATTACATGAACAAGAAAATAATATAATATAATTTTTAAATATAGATGGAAGTTAATAAAAAAAAAAAAAAATCAATGATTAAAAAAAAGAACAGTAAGCTATCTTCACAGAAGGACAAAACAATGATTAGGTTATCAAAGAACAAGAACTGAGGCCCACCTACAAATAATTCTCAAGTATATACAAAAATACTAGGTGTACTCTTATTCACAGTTATTTAAGTGCACAGTGGTAGAACATTTCTGGGAAGCAATTTAGTTATATTTGTGAAGAAACTTAATGTTGTTAATATCTTTGACTCAATAATTTCCATTCAAGAAATATATCTGAGGTAAATATTCTGAAATTAGGATGAGGAACTATACATGCAACCAATTGACAATGCTATTTAGTGTAACACAATTGTTGAAAAAAATTAAACTTGCAACAATAGAGAAATTTTTCAATAAATTATAATACATATATTCCAATGAAATTTATTTAGAGAGTAATAAACAATGGTTTATTTCAACATGTCAAGTTAATAAAAATATATTTATTGTGTGTGTGTGTATATATATATATTTATTAGATGGTAGCCTCTCAATTTTCATTTGTTAAAGGAATATTGTGAAAAGTAATTGCATTTCTTACTGAAATGGAAATTACTGGAGAAAGCATAGTGTTACACTGTGGAAAGAGCTTTAGAACTGCAATAATTGGAATTCAGTTTGTTCCAACACATGACAGAAACGTTTAGTGCTTATTGAATATTCTATGTGCCTAAACTCTCTTTTAGTTAGTTTGGTGCCATGGGAGTTCTAGTCAAAGGGCTATGATGGGCGTTGCTTCCAGATCAGAATTCATAAACCTATGTGCCTCCACCATCTTCTCTTCCTGTGCCATGATGCTCATCAAGGTAGTGTGTACCAGGTAGCACAATCATAAGAGAGAGGAGGGCAGTCCAACCTGCATTGGCCTGTGACATGAGTGAAAAATGGACTTGTTTTAAGCTACTGAGATTTCAGGGATTGTCTATTTTTGCAGGATAACCTAACCTATACTGACTAACACACAATACTTAATAGCTGTATGAGTTTGAGATAGTTACTTAATCTTTCTAACCTCTATTTGCTCAATTGTAAATTGAGGCTTAAGGCTTCTGAAACACATCTAATAGGGCTGCTTTGAGAATTTAGTGAAATAATACATAGAAAATGACTGTACTATAGTCCTAGGTGAATCTGAATTTCTTTTAGGCAGAATAATCAAATCTCATATTTTATCTGCTTATTACAGTATTTTTATTCCTTCATATTGTTGACCCTTTTGGAATTGGAAGCAATCACTATATCATATCATTTGTTAAAGAATTGGTCAGAAGACAGAAAATGTATAAAATAGGAAAGAGTATCGGTCTTGGGAATAAACTAAGATAAGAAAAAACAAAGAAAAGAGAAGTGAGGAAATAAAGATAGAAGTGAAAGCTGTGTGACCTCTCAAAGCAGAGTTCGGATAGCCTCACAATAACATAAAAAATAAAAATATACATTGTCTTCATTTAAATAATCATCATATTATTTAAGTGATTTAGAGGCATGCTTTTCTTTTTGTCAGAGTTATTAAATAAATCAACTCACTACATGTTATACATAAAAATAACATAGAACTTTTTTTTAGTTTCCAAGAGGGGAAAACATGAGAGACAGAAACTGTATGTAGAAGGTGCAGTAGTGGCAGTAGGAGTTAGCAAAATAAGTTTAAAGAAAACAAAGAAGAGATGGAGAATTATATTGTTTAGATAAAAGAAAAATAAAAACCACAGCCACAGAAGACATTACCATACTCTTGCAAGGTAGCCCAAACTATTTTAATAGCATGCTTTTCTCTAGGGTTATAAGCTCCATTAACAAAAACTATGATATAACTTTGAAACTATCTGAATTAGCTCAAGTAAATTATTTCCTTCCCCTGAACCCCACCACATAAAGCTGAAAACCCCTGGTTGGTTAAGCAAGCATCGAAATTTTGGAAATGTAATAAATGCATCTGTAAGATTTCTAAGATTCCAACAATAATCTCAAAGGGAAAATATACTGATCCAATCACTGTGGTACTGCATCATGAGGCACTGAATAGAAAAGTCAATAAAAGCATCAGAGCACAGAGAGGCAAGCTGTAGTCAGTACTGGATTTTGAAGAAAGCTGTCAGATAAAAGATTATTCAGATTTACTAAAATTTACATCCTAATATTTTGGACTTACAAGGCATGGAATTCAGAGAATGCATTCAATCATATTTTAGCCCCCCTTTCATTTATCCTCTAGTCTTCTTCATCTACTATAATAAGGTATTGATATTATATACATTTCAAGAAAATATTTGCCAGCTGGAGTTATAATTGGTCACTTCACAACAAACCAAAAAATTATTTGTAGAAAAGAAATTCAATATCACCAAATTCATACATTGACATCTAGTCAGGATTAAACAAACCATTTTGTTATATAGAAAGAACATGAGAAATAACCAGAAATTCTTTAGTGTTTTTGCTGTTGACTTTATATTCCTAGGCACAGTTATTACCTGAACAATTTAAAGCTTATCAATATCCATTCAAATAAAAACGGACTAGTCAAGCCTCAGTTTGGAGGCACAAAAGCTTTGGTGATTCCCTACTAATTGAAAGTTTCGGGGTTCAGATTCACCCAGAGGGATCTTGGAAGAAGGGCCAGGAGATCTGCTTCTGAGACATTACAAGCCATTGAAAACTGGAGCACAGTTCTACTCTGACACACACGAGATTTCCATGAATCTGAATCGACTCAACAGCAACTGGTTTGGTTTTTGTATTTAGTTAAGCCCCACCACGTCTAGATTGCAATATTATCTGCACCATGAAGTCTAGACCTACAACCATGACAGATTGGTGATAGATTACACAGTCTTTGGATTTAGATAAGGCTTTCCAACACGGCTTTACCAAGGACCTACTGTGTTCCATCAAACAAGTCCCTTACCACTCATGAAACTGGAATGATGTGGGCTCTGGTTATTGTGATGCACAGGTCTTTACACAAATTTAATATGACTAATTTAGAGTAATTTTTATTATCAAAAGATTTGCAACCTTTTATCTCAATCGTTTTCCTCTCAACATAGAACAATTTCACTTCAGTAAAGGTTAGCTTTTCCTGCCCCAAAAATGTCAACTTTAGTTCTGATCTTCAGTTTGTAAATCATATACTGAATTCAAGTAATGCTGTGGAGGTTTTCATTCATTTAGACACTCCTCATTTATACAACAGTAATATTTTTGAAAGAATGATATTGTGGGTGCACAAACATGTAAACATGTTTATAGTAACCTCCCCAATCTGGAGGTTACTATAGATCTGTATGTACATAGATCAAGAGGTAGTTGTTCGGACAGAACAAGGGGATACTGTGTGGTTTAAAGTCAGGGTTGCATTCTTTCACCATACCTATCCAATCTATATGCTGAGCAAATAATCTGAGAAGCTGGACTATATGAAGAAGAACAGGGCATCAGGATTGGAGGAAGACTCATTGACAACCTGCATTATGCAGATGACACAACCTTGAGTGCTCATAGTGAAGAGAACTTGAAGCACTTACTGATGAAGATCAAAGACCACAGTCTTCACTATGGATTACACCTCAACATAAAAAAAACAAAAATCCTCACAACATCATGATAAACGGAGAAAAGACTGACGCTGTCAAGGATTTCATTTTACTTGGATCTACAATCAACAGCCATGGAAGCAGCAGTCAAGAAATCAAAAGACGCATTGCATTGGGCAAATCTTCCGCAAAAGATCACTTTAAAGTGTTGAAAAGCAAAGATATGGCCTTGAAGACTAAGGTGTTCCTGACCCAAGCCATGGTATTTTTAATCCATCATATGCATGCAAAAGCTGGACAATGAATAAGAAGACCAAAGAAGAATTGATGCATTTGAATTGTGGTATTGGCAAAGAATATTGAGTATACCACGGACTGCCGAAAGAACGAACAAATCTGTTTTGGAAGAAGTACAACCAGAACTCTCCTTAGAAGCAAGGATGGCGAGACTGTCTTACATACTTTGGACATGTTGTCAGAAGGGCTCAATCTCTGGAGAAAGACATCATGCTTGGTAAAGTAAAGAGTTAGTGAAAAAGAGGAAGACCCTAAATGAGATGGATTGACACAGTGGCTGTAACAATGGGCTCAACCATAACAATGATTGTGAGCATGGTGCAAGTCCGGGCAGGGTTTTTTTCTGTGGTACACAGGGTGGCTATGAGTCAGAATCAACTTGACGGCACCTCACAACAACCTCAACCTGAAGGAGTTTCTAATCTTATGAGGTGAGCCAAAACCACAAAGAACTAGGAAAGCAAGATCAAACGAGCTTCTGTTAAGGATGATGGAAAAATTTGGAAACAGACAGTGATGACTGTTGAACAAGATGAGCATAATCAATGTCACTGAATTGTAGGTGTAAAAAATGTTGAAATGGTAAATGTTTTGTTACATATACAGCTGCAATTGAGACATTCCATTCAGAAGGAATGTCAACTAAGGAGAATCAGAACAAGCTGGAGTCAGATGCCAAGAGAGGCTTCCTGGGGAAGGTGAATTTAGAACTTAGAAAAATGATGAATCAAAAAAAAAAAAAAAAAAAAAAAACCACTATGCCACCAGAGTTTCCAAATGATGGATAAGATAGAAAATAGATGTATCTCCCTCACTAGAACAATTCATTGCATAAGTATATTGTGTTTTCTGTTTCTGTAAATCGTGGAGTACCATTCCTCTGACTTACTCTGGGTACAAAGAAAAAGTATTGTACTGCGCTACTTTAGCTGATCCAAGACCTCCAATTGCTTCCCATTGAACTGAAACACTCAACACTATAGCAGAAATTAAATGTAGAAGTTATAAAGCACACGTTTCCCAAAATATAAGAAATATAAGTGTCACTTAATAAGTATAACTTGAAAGGCAATGTGGCAGTAATTGAGATGCTTTATAAAAAAGTTGAGAAACACGGCAAGCAAAAAATATATAGAAAAAATGTGTTGTCCAAATTTAAGCCATAAATAATGAGATAATCACAACAGCTGTCAAATTAAAAATGTAAACCCAACATAGCTTGACTATTTTAACACAATCTTTGAAGTGTCTGGAGAATTTGAAGAATGAGAAACTATTTCCTGATTTTAGAATTTCTGAAGCTACATTCTAAAAACTTCTAAGTACTCTTAGGTGCTCCATGGAAAAGTTACTATGGTCATATGGGATTGGAAAGTGTATTTTCTTAAGTGTAGCTCATCTTAGAACTTTTGTCAATATACATTGTAAATCTTCTAAAGACATAGGTAACATACAAGAGATTCTAAGTTTATGTGATGACAGAATTCTCCCCTACTCCAAAGAAAATAACTGAAAATATTTTGAGGAACACTAGTTTTTGAAGAGGAAGATCCTGGTGGCACAGTGGCACAGGTTAAGTGCTTGGCTGCTAACCAAAAGGTCGGGGGTTCAAACCCAGCAGCTGCTCAATGGGAGAAAGACATGGCAGTCTGCTTCCATAAAGATTACAGCCTTGGAAACCCTACAGGGCAGTTATACTCTGTCCTATAGGGTCACCATGAGTAGGAATTGACTTGATTGCAATGGGTTTGGGTTTTTTTGTGAAAAAGGGCTCTTAATTTGTTAACTTTCAATCAGACTACTGCATTCTTCCATGACCAGATAATTTGCTGTAAATGTACTTTTCTTGCAAAAAGAATGTAGTGGAAGTTCTCTTTAGTCTCTGTCCATATACGCACATTCTGGATAGGCTAGCGTATTCTTCAAAAGTGTGGACTCCAAGTAACAGTGCCTGAATTAAAATCACTGCTGCACAATTAACCAGATGAGGACCTTACAAAAGCTACTTGCTTCTCTGAAACCCAATTTTCTTCTCTATAAAATATGGATAATAAAACTAACTAATGCACAGTATTATTTTGAGTGTTAAATGAGTTAATTCAGTCAATGCCCTTTTCATATACTAAATGATCACTAGAAGTTAGCTCATCATTTTTTTGCTGTTGTTACCTCAAGAGTAAATGATTATTTGGTTGATTGCACTGGGCAGGAAAATAAGCCTCTTTGTGGAGCACTGGTGAAGTATTATTCAAGTGTCTGGAGAAGCCAGCAGTGTAAAAAGTGATTGGCATCACCACAAAGCCCTGCTGCTACTTCATCCCTTCAGCCCTTCACTGACCACCCTTTCTCCATATTTCCTTTCCTTCTGGATTTTTACCACTCCACGGAGATGTGGAATTGACAGACATCAAGAGTGGGAAAGCTGCAAAACTCCTAGGCAATCCCAAAGTTCTTAGAATAACTGTTTCTGTTTTAAAGCTCCGTCTCCCTCTTGTGTAATCAAGAAAGCCACTGAATGGACACTGGACATCCACCTTATTTCTGTCTCAATAGTGATGTTGTAGAAATGGGCTCCCAAAAAGTGAGGAAACTGAATGACACACAGAACAAGTTAAAAAAAATTTCTCCCCTTGGTAACCAGAAGGCCCTGAATGTTATTGAGCTCTGGGTCAAATGGCAGCAAACAGTCTCTGATCATCTCAGTGAGATTTGGATTGGCCTTGATCCATACAGGAGCATGCAACTGCTTTATTTTTTATTAATAATATCTTAATAATATTAATTGAGAAAATTAGACTAGGATTTTGAACATGTGTGGCTATTTTTTTTAACAGAAATTTTGGCATGCAAATACCATTGTAGGGAGAGGAAGATTGGGATAAGGATAAACCTAGCGTGATAGAGAGTTTTTCTGGGTGCCAAATAGTTATTTTTTAAAGTGAACTTTTCACTGAAGACTAGCAGAGACATAGTAGAGAGAACAAATCATAATTTCATAATTAAAATTTTCATAAGTGAACATACCCTGAACAAAAAGTATTTTATATATATTATCATCCAAGAAGCCCTCTTCTTAGCGTCCATTTCCAGTCAATTCCCGCAAAAGGTAAACATGAGCCTGACTTCTATCACCTCAAATTAATGTGGCCTGTTGTTGAACTATATGTAAATGGAATCATACAATGTGTATAATTTTGTGCCTGGAGTCTTTTCCCCAAATTATATTTGTAAGACAAATTCTCTTGGGTCTCTTCTCATTCTCATTCTCCTTTTAACGTTTCCTCAAGTTCTCTTTAATTTCTTAACTCAGGATACAAGATCAATATATTCCTGAGTCTTGACACGCACAACACTGACATGCACAAAACTGAACTTAGATTTTCCTCCCCACAACCTGCTCCACCTATAAAGTTTCCTGTCTCCAGTGATGGCAGCTCCATTCTTCCTGTTGCTTAGGCCTCAAACTTCTGTGTCATTTCTGATTTCTATCTCTCTCTCTCTCTCTTTTTGTATCCCATTGCAGCAGGAAATCCTGCTGATTCTACCTGAAAAATACACACACTATCTGACCATTTTTATCCCCTGCCTTACTACTACCCTAGTTTGAACTACCTGGCTTCTTCAGTTTCCTTTTATGCAGTCTCCCTGCTTCTATACTCGTGCCAGCCACTGTTGTCAAATAAGCAAATAAAATCAGTCATAGTGATCCTTTGCAGATGTAAGCCGGATCATGTCTCTCTGCTTAAATCCACTTCTGACTGCATTCCCCTCAGATACACCCTAAAAGCTTTCCTTTTACTCAAGTAAAAGCCAAAGTCCTTGCAGTGGTCTGTAAGGCTGTGTATGATCTGGAACCCTCTTGCTCACTACCGCTACCCTCCCTCACTCTGCTCCAGTCACTCTGGCCTCTGACTATTTCTCAAAAACATCAGCACCCTATGCTTTTAGACCTTTGCAATGCCTCTTATCTTTACTGGAACACTCTTCCTCCAAATATAAGGGAGCTAACTCTCTCAGCTCCTTTGAGTCTTTTCTAAAATGTAATCTTAATAAGACTTTCCCTGACTACCATGTTTAAAGTCACATCTTATCCTTCAATCATTTACTTTGTTCTGTGTTTTCTTTTTGTCATAGCAGTTAGCATTGTCTAACATACTATATCATTAAGCTAATGTTATAATTAATCTTTGTTCTGTCTCCTTCTTGCTAGAATATATGTACTAAGGGACCAAAAATACTTGTCTGTTTGGTTCACTGATCTACTTCAAAACTTGAAATGGTGCATGATACATAGTAAGCACTCCATGAATATTTGCTGATACATGGATATACTGCATTATAATAATATCTGTAAATTAAAAATTTACTTGCTATCTGCATCATCTAATGTGGCAGGAACTATTATGACCTTCAATTAAGAGATGAATAAATGAGGATTTGAGAAGTTAAGTAATTTGTTTGAATGCCATACAGCTAATAAATTGAACATTAATAACTCACATTAAGCCCAGGTGTTTTGCTTTCAAACCCATCTCTTAATGGTCATGCCATGTTTCCTTTCTAGATAAACTCGTAATAATGAGGATGGTCATCCACAGTTAAATTAGCCAATTAGATTGTCTCAAATTGCGTGTGTATTAAGTAACACTGCAATAAGCACACTTAGGGCCAGTTCCTCATCATGTTAGTTTGGTCACAATATTGAATTGACTTATTGGCAGGCAGAGAGTTGAACAACAGAAGTAGAAAAACAGAATTTGAGAGGTAGAACTCACCTTAAAGCTTTTTAAGTTAAACTTTCATTCTACAAATAAATAAATTGAATACAAGAGGTAAAATGATTTCTCTAGGGTCTCACAGCCAATTGGTGAAAATCATTACTCTCAGTCCAGTCTAGTCCATGATGTCTTGAGCAAGAGAATATACAATATTGGAGGGAAAAACATACTGTTATCTGTTTTGACTTCATTTTGAAACTAGTCTTTACTATGCCTAAAAGAAAAAAAAAAAAGAATGGATTTTAATTAATTCATTTTTCCCCCACCAGTTACCCTCCAAACCACTCTCAGCATCTAGCAGATTTCTTTATAACCAGTGGATTCTCATAGAGTGTCTATTAATTAAATGGCTGTAAACACTTGAATTCAGAGACTATAAAATGAATTAAGTTGTTTATAAAAGGATGCTTTACATTAATAGAAGGCTCACACCCTGAATACCTTTCTTTCACCTTACCTGCTGTGCTGAAAAAAGCAGAATCCATGTGCTCAGAAGGAATCCTTGGGGCCACAGCAGGGCCAGAGCACCACTTCCTGGGGCAATGCATTAATCCCCTCGGCCGGACTCCTCACAAAGTCTGAGGCCCTGACTGCGTAGGAGTCACTTGCACTTGAGCCTTAAAGACAGAAGGCAGTTGATAAGAAACTTTTTTACTCTCTTATGCAATTGATGGAAAGCAGAGAGTTGTCTTCAAAAAGAAGTTAGAAGGGACCTAGATTTTCAGCATGTACAATAACCGCATGAGCTTCAAAGATAAGCTTTTTTTGTTTTTTTTTTTTTAGGCACTAAATTTAGTGTCATAAAACTGTCTTCAATGTTTGAAAGCTGAGGATTGGAAATATGTCATGTTAACATGGTTCAACATTTACAACTTTTTGAGTTAAAACTTAAAATGCCCTTTTCCACTTGGATACGTTTTTTTTAATGGATTTTCTGTTCAAATGTTCTAAGAATATTCATCCCCATATTGAAATATCTTCCATAACTTTACATCAAGAAGATAAAGAGCCCAAGTAAATGAGAAGAAAAATAAAGTGAAAATTTGGTTATTACTTTGAATTTAGCATGTTTTGAGTATAATATTATTATAGCAACTCCTTCAATGCCACAGTTATTAGAAGATTGGCCTTGGGAAAGCTAGAAACTCTTGCAATTTAACATTTACTAAACAACTTTTTAGTATGTGTTCCATGTACATTATTCTGCTGGTAACTATAGCATGATACAAGCATGGGAAGTATTTGCTGGCCCTAAAAAAATTACAATATAGCCCACGTATGTGTGATTATGTAGTATGAAGTGATACATCCATGAATGCCTCTAATAAAATAGAAATTACAGAATAATTGCATGGATAACACCAACTGCTGTGGAAAAAACTTCATAATGAGGACTGAATTAGAAATGTGCCTGAAAAAATAGATAGAATTTCAGCAGATAAAGTGAATGAAGTAGCAGAAGACTAGAGTTAGGAATATTCTGATGAGAAAAGGGGAATAACTTAAAAAATGTATTAATACCCCAAAATCAATATAATGCACCAAATTAAAAGACTAAAGGAGAAAAATCATAGTATCATTTTAACTGATAAAGGAAAAAAAAAAAACATTTGACAAAATCTAACCTGCTTTTATGATAAAAAATTGAACAAATCAAGAGTAAAAGAAACTTTCTCAATTTCATAAAGTCCATGTATAAAAACCTACAACTAGCATCATAATAACAGCATGCTAAATGGTGAAAGAAGGCATGTTTTTTCCCTAGGATCAGATGTCCACTCTCAACACATTATTCAACTTTGGACTGAAGGTTCCAGCCTGGGCAAATAAACAAAAGGAGAGGGTAGGTTTCCAGATTGCAGAGGAAGAAGTAAATCCATCTCTATTTGCAGATGACATGATCTTGTATGTGGAAAATTCCAAGTAATTTACCAAAAAGACATTGTTGCCCTTGTTGTTGTTAGGTGTCCTCCAGTAGGTTCTGACTCATAGCAACCCTATATACAACAGAATGAAACGCTGCCTGGTTCTCTGCCAGCCTCACAATCATTGCTATGTTTGAGCCCATTGTTGCAGTCACTATGCCAAGCCATCTCATTGAAGTTCTTCCTCTTTTTTGCTGACCCTCTACCTTACCAAGCCTGATGACCTTCTCAGGGACTGGTCCCTCCTGATAACATGTCCAAGGTATGAGAGACAAAGTCTTGCCATCTTTGCTTCCAAAGAGAAATCTGCCTGTATTTCTTCCAAGACAGACTTGTTCATTCTTCTGGCAGTCCATGGTATATTCAATATTCTTCACCAATACCACAATTTAAAGGCATCAATTCTTCTTCAATATTCCTTATTCATGTCCAGCTTTGGCATGGATACGAGGTGAATGAAAATATCATGGATTGGGTCAGGTGCACCTTAGACTTCAAAGTGACACCTTTGTTTTTCAACACTTTAAAGAGGTCTTTTGGAACAGATTTGCCCAATGCAATACATTGTTTAATTTCTTGACTGCTGCTTCCATGGGTGTTGATGGTGGATCCAAGTAAATGAGATCCCTGACAATATCAGTATTTTCTCCATTTATCATGATGTTGCTTATTGGTCCAGTTGTGAGAATGTTTGCTTTCTTTATGTTGAGGTGTAATCTGTACTGAAGGCTGTAATCTTTGGTCTTCATCTGTAAGTGCTTCAAGTCCTCTTTCAGCAAGCAAGGTTGTGTCATCTGCATACCACAGCTTGTTAATCAGCCTTCCACCAACCCTGATGCCTCATTCTTCTTCATATAGTCCAGCTTCTCAGAGTATTTGCTCAGCATATAGACTGAACAAGTATAGTGAAAGTATATAACTCTGATGCACACATTTCCATGTTCTGTTCGAACAACTGCCTCTTGGTCTATGTACAGGTTCCACATTAGCACAATTAAGTATTCTGGAATTCCCTTTCTTCACAATGTCATCCATAATTTGTTATGGTCCACACAGTTGAATGTCTGTGTATAGTCAATAAAACACAGGTAAACATGTTTCTGGTATTCTCTGCTTTCAGCCAAGATCCGTCTGACATCAGCAGTGATATTCTTCACTCCACATTGTCTTATGAATCCAGCTTGAATTTCTGGCAGTTCTCTACTGATGTACTGCTGCTACTGTTTTTGAATTATCTTCAAAATATTGCTTGTGTGAGATAATAATGACATTGTTCGATAATTTCTGCATTCTGTTGGATCACCTTTCTTTGGTATGGGGACAAATATGGATGTCTTCCAGTCAGTTGGCCAGGTAGCTGTCTTCCAAATCTCTTGGCATAGACAAGTGAGCACCTCCAGCACCGCATCCATTTGTTGAAACATCTCAATTGGCTTTCCGTCAATTCATGGACCTTGGTTTTTTGCAATACCTTCAGTGCACCTTGGACTTCTTTCTTGAATATCATTAGTTTTTGATCATATGCTACCTCCTGAAATGGTTGAATGTCAGCTAATTCTTTTTGATACAGTGACTCTGTGTATTCCTTAGAATCTGCTTTTGATGCTTCCTGCATCTATATCAATATTTTGCCCACAGATTCCATCAGTATTGCAACTCGGGGCTTGAATTTTTTCTTAACCTCTTTCAACTTGAGAAATGCTGAGCCTGGTTCTTCCCTTTCGGTTTTCTAACTCCACGTTTTTGCACGTGTCATTATAATACTTCACTTTGTCTTCTTGAGCTGCTCTTTGAAAACTTCTGTTCAGCTCTTTTACTTCATCATTTCTTCCATTTACTTCAGCTACTCTACATTCAACAGCAAGTTTCAGAGTCTCTTCTGACATCCATTTTGGTCTTTTCTTTCTTTCCTTTCTTTTTAATGACCTTTTGCTTTCTTCATGTATGATGTTCTTGATGTCATTCCACATCTCATCTGATATTTGGTTATTAGTATTCAGTGAGTGAAATCTATTCTTGAGATGGTCTCCAATTCTCAAAAGACATTAGAACTAATAAATAAGTCCATCAAGGTTACAGAATACAAGATCAATACACAAAAATCAATGTATTTCTATATACTAGCAATGAATAATCTGAAAATAAAAGTAAGGAAACAATTTCCATTTACAATAGCATCAAAAAGAATAAAAGACTTAGGGATAAATTTAACAAAAGTAGTGCAAGACTTGTACACTGAAAACTGTAAAACATCACTATAAGAAATTAAAAGAGATCTAAAAAAAAAAAATAGAAAGGCATTCCATGTTTGTAGATTTGTTAAAATGCCAATACTCCCTTATCCAAATAAAGAAACTCATTTTACCACAACCCCAAATTTATTTACACATTAAATACAATTCCTATCGAATTCCCAGCTGTCTTTTTTTGCAGAAATTGACAAACCAATCCTAAAATTCATAGGAAATTCAAAGCGCTCAGAATGGTCAAAGCAATCTGGAAACAGAAAAACAGGGTGGGTAGACTTATACTTTCCAATTTGAAACTTATGAAAAAGCTATAGTATTCAAGACAGTTTGTTACTGATATAAGAACAGGCACATAGATCAACAGAATAGAATTTAGAGTCCAGAAATAAACCCTAACGTTTATGCTCAATTGATTTTTGACAAAAGGGTCAAGACAATTTAATGGGAGAAAAAATAGATTTTTAGCAAGTGGTGCTGGGAAAACTGAATATTCACCTGCAAAAAAATTAATACAAATAAAAAATGAAGTTGAACCCCTTTCTTATACCATAATCAAAAATTAACTAAAAAGGGATCAAAGTGTTAACTCATATACCCCATTCAAATGTGTGAGTAAGCAGAGGTGTTTAGGCCCTCACATGTCTTAATCCAGCCCTAGTCAGGGAGAAAATTTGGTATCATGAAATTTAAAATAGTGTTCAGTAATAGAAATTATTTCAATATTGTTGGCTGCTGCTGGAGTTCTATTACCAGGGAGCCTGAAAAATACCCAATAGATTTAACAACATGGAGAACGTGATTGATCCTAGCAAATTCAATTTCTGTGAATTTGTTGGGTCAGAAACCAGATTAGAATGGATTAAAGAAATATGGACAGCTAGTATACATTAGGGGACCTGCTTGTGCTGTGGCTAAGTGCTTGGGTGCTAACCAAAAGTTCACAGTTCAAAGCCACCAGCTTGCTCTTCAGGAGAAAGATGTGGCAGTCTGCTTCCCTTAGGATTTATAGCCATGGAAACCCTATGGGGCAGTTCTTCTCTGTCCTACAGGGTCACTATGAGATGCAGTTGACTTGACAGCAACAGGTTTAGTTTTTTGATTTTTAGTATAGATTACTCTGGTTGTGAAGGGGGAAGAGAAAAATACGTGAGCACAAAGAAGTTGCTTTTGTGATCTTGAAGTTGGAAGACCCTTGATCATATATAAATGCTAATGAGAGAGATCAGATAGAGACTGAAGATACACTATAGTGCAGGGTTTCTAGGATGGGAAAGATAAGCAGAAGAGAAAAAATGGGAACAAATTCAAACATATGAGTGGCTTGGCCTCAGGAATTTGAATTACTCCTTGTTTAAAGGTTTCTATTTAATTTGTTAAAATAAATATAACTTTGCATGACAACAATGAGGATGGAGGTGACAGGGTTAGAAATCTGAGGAGAGTCAAGTAGAATTAAAATAGTCATTGTAGGGAAACATAGTAGGATTTCCAGGCAATGCTGAGGGCCCATTAGAGTACAACGACTCTCAATTTATTGTGGTCTAAATCTGCTCTGATGGTGACTTTCCCCAGCACTGCTCACTTGCCTAGGTGCAGACAAAAAGAGTTGTTTGGTTTATCCAAACTAAAATCAAACCAAATTAGATGCTTCCAAGTCGATTCTGACTCATGGTGACCCAATGGATTTTAGAGTAGAGCTGTGTTCCACAGAGTTTTCAATGGATGATTTTTTTTTGGAAGTAGCTCCATGGGCATTTCTTTAGAGCAGCCAACCTTTTCAATAGTAGTGCAGTGCTTAACTGTTTGTACTACCCAGGGGCTCCTTGGTTTATCCAGAGATGGAATATTGTAAGATGAAAATATGGAGTAACAAGGGGGTTTAGGTGTCTGTTAAATAGAGATATTGAAATGTTAAGTTATAGATTTAAAGCTGCAAGGTGAGCTCAGTGAAGATGGGAGGGGACTAATATGGAGAAAGAAAATAAGGGCATGAATGTTCATGATGAAGTTTTCATACTGGTTGGAAAACAAGCTGGAGTGGTAGGAGTAGTAGGAGATGGTGATAAAAGAATAACCATCTGTCATCAAGAAAAACTCTATGTCATGGCTTTAAAGTCATAGAATCCCACCATACACGTCATTTTCAAACCATACTTTCTCCCTCTGTATTATCTTTGTCCTTTCTTCTGGCTTCTAAATATTTGCTCTATCACTCAACTACAACTACTGCTTTTGGGGAGAACCAAAGATTACTGAATGGTAGCACAGAAGAAGCAAATATAACTGGAACCAGAGTCAGAGGGAAGCCTTATGCATAGTAACCTGGAAGCAGATGGGCTGATATAACTTCATTTGTGTGTTTGTATTCCTTAGTCTGCATAAAAGGCTGTAAATTGATTACATGGCTCTTCCAGGCTGAGTCTTAACAGGCTGAGTCTTACAGGCTGAGATATAAACAATAACAGTAGTGATAGCAAATACCATTTAAGGAGAATCTAATGTGTCCAATCATTTTCATAACTTTATGAAATTCATCTTGTTTAATACTCACAATATTCATGAAAGGTAGATATTATCCTTCTTACTTTACCTAGGAAACTAAAGGCCAAAAGTGTTAAATAATTTGTCCAGTTTACTCAACTACTACCAAAACTAATCTTTAAATCCAGTTCTATTAGACTCCAAAGCTTGTCCTTTTTTCACTGTGCCACACTGAAAGTTACACAGAAAACTGTATAACTTAGACATCTTTATACTTGTGTGTGTATGATCTTCCCTACACAATAAACATAAAAGAAAGCAAACTAGTTATTGACCAGTTATTATTTTTTTGTTCATTTTTGTACATATGAGAAGACAGAGGCACAAAGAGGTTACCAGCAATATCAGTCAATTTTTCACTTCAGTTCTCCTAACACAAGAGAGAGCCGGATTGAAAATTTTATCACATATATTGAGTGGCTTTATTTTTTTATATTGCATAATTAAAATCTCTGTCCACTAACACACCATTACAGATTTGAGGAAGAGAAGTAGACTGAATACAAAGATTTGGCTGGAAATGTGCAGTCCAAGAATTACAAAATATCACTGCAAAACCCATTGAATAAATTTTACTTGTAAGAAAATGAGTGTGTGAACAGTTTTTGCTCTGAATTTGTAATTATGCCAAGCCCTACATTTTCTTAAACACTCTTCAGATTTGTTTAATTTTTAAAATGTGCTCTTCCAAGAATTGCTTCTGGGAGAAATAGCTAATAAAGGTATTAAAAAGAGACTCCTCGTGACATTGCAATTTATATTGCATGTTTTACAAAATCAGCTATAAAATTTTAACATAACACCCTAAAATATGAAAACTGCAGGCCTTGCACCAGTCACTGAGAGACTAAATATTGGTTTTCCAGGTATAGACAGTCAAGACCTTCTTTAGATGAGGTCACACTAATAAATACCTAAGCCCTGGCTCCCCAAAGATAGATTCTGGGTAACATCAGTAGGAACACATTGGTTAATCTCCGTTATTTTGAGACTGCAATTGAAAGCAGTGATTTCTAATATAGTGAGAACTGCAAACACTTAGAGTTTTTTAGAACATTTTTAGCACCATAAATTACACTCACAAAGAAAGCAGTGGTCAGTGCAATCTGGTTTGCTATGTATTACGTGTTTCAGTTATTCATGTAAGCCTTATGTCACACACAAGAGAACAGCAAATGAATTGATTATTGCTTCCAAGAAGTGTAAGAGAAATACAATGGGAAAATTGAGGTCAGACAACCTCAAACACTTAGATGTAACTTTTAAAAATCATTATTGAATAAGGCTTTGAGTATAAAATAGGGCAATTACTTAATTAACCAATAATATGTATATACATGTTTTTCCTCTAGCAAATTCAATTTTTTTGAATAATGTTGGATATATACTATAATTAATTAGTCATAGAATATTTATGTCCTGTATTTACCTGGCCATTGTTTCCCTAAGATAAGTGTAAAACTCTGATAAAGCGATTTATGATATGCAGTCTTTTCATGGAATATTATTGCTGATGGCTATCCAATCGGCAGACATTATCCAACTAATATATCATTTCATGAAGTAGATGGTATATCTGGTTCTACTAGTTTGTAACACATAACAATATCATGAATACTGACAACTTAAAGGACCATAATCCTGACCTCTTCTGTAGCACACACACAAAAAAGAAAAAAACCCATCTGTGCTGCACTCAGTGTGCCTCTTTTGTTCAGTATATAGCCCTGGAAAAAATTAATGCTTATCACTGCAAGGGAAATGCAGAATGCCACTTCATGATTAAAAAAAAAAAACTTTCAGGAAACTAGGGATAGAATGGGACTTCTTTCACCTAACAATGTGTGTCTACAGAAAACATACTTTTAGTCCATATAGTTAATGTTAAAAGACTTCATATTTTTTCCCAACGCCAGTACTTCCAGATGACATTGGAAATACTAGCCAGCTGTATCAGTCAAAGTTCTCCAGAGAAACACTTACCTTTACAGGAACATGTAGACTAGTATTTGACCAAAAAAAAAAAAGGTACTGTAGCCTAGCTACATTGATATAAAATTAACTATCCCCAAGTGCTCCTAGAACTAATAAATGAGTTTATTATATTTGCAGGATACAAGGTCAAAATTAAATACAAAAATATATACCCAAAATGTGCAAAACACTTAGGTATAATTCTAATAAAATGTAAATCTTCTGTCAGTGTAAAACTACAAATGCTGGTTAAAAAAAAAAAAAAATTGAAGACCTAAATAAATGGAGAGGCATACTACATTTCCTGGATTAGAAGACTCAATATAGTTAAGGTGTTATTTCTTCTCTAATTGAATTAACATAGTTTCAAGCAAAATCCAGGCAGCAATTTTTGTACATATAGTCAAGCTGGATCTAAAGTTTATATAAAAAGGCAAAGGAAATATAACAGTGAAAAAATTTTGAAAAGAGAAATTTTTTCCCAGTTCTAAAAAGTATTATAAAGCTAAAGTAATCAAGATGGTGGTACTAGAGAAGGGAGAAGCACAAAGATTAATAGATGAGAACAGAGATCTTGTAAATAGATCCATACAAATATAGTTAATTGACTCTTGACAAAGGTACAAAGGTAATTAATTCCATGGAGAAAGGATGATCTTTTCAACAAATGATATTGCAACAATTGGACGTCATATGCAAAAAAAAAAAAGAGTGAACTTTGACATAAATCTTATATAAATTTTATACAAAAAGAATAACCGAAAATGGATTATTAGAGCTACATATAAAATGTAAAACTATAAAATTATAGAAAAAAAATTATCCAAAAAAATCTATGTGACTGTAAGCTTGGCAAAGTGTTCTTAAATATGACAGAACACTTACAATCCATAAAAGAAAAGGTTGGTTATCTGGAATTCATTGAAATTTTAAAAAGGTTGCTCTGAGGAAGACTGTTAAAAGAATGAAAAAGACAAGCTACAGGTTGGGAAAAATATTTGCAAATCACATATGCAACAAAGGAATATGTAAAGGATTCTCAAAACTCAACAGTTAAAAAAAAAAAAGAACAGATAAAATGAAAAGAAGATTTGAACAGATAACTTCACCAAAGAAGACACACAGGTGGCAAATGAGCACATTAAAAGATGCTCAGCATATTAGCCATCAGAAACATGCAAATTAAACCATAAGGAGATACTCATACACACTTATTTAGAATGGAAAAAAAAAAGAGAGAAAGAATGAGACATGACAATTCCAAGTACTGACAAAAATTCAAAACAACTGGAACTCTCCTACATTTCTGAGAGGACTGCAAAATGCCACAGCTACTCTGGAAGAATTTAACAGTTTCTTATGAGATTAAAGATACTTATTATATGACCAGCAATTCTATTCCTAGATACTCTAGAGAAATGAAAACTTATGTTTACACAAAATCTCTATGAAAATGTTTTTGAAAGTATTGTTCATAAATAACCCAGAAAACATAAATTGTCCAGATGTCTTTCAAAGGGAATGGATAAACAAAATGTGGTATATTTATTCAATCGAATACTAAACCACTTTTGTTGTCAAGTTGACCTTGACTTATGGTAACCCCATGCATGTTAGAGTAGAACTGTGCTCCATAGAGTTTTCAGTGGCTGATATGTTTGGAAGTAGATCACCAAGACTTTCTTCTGAGGTGCCGCTGGGTAGCCTCAAACCTACAACTTTTGGGCTAGCATTAACAGTTTGTACCACCCAGGGACTTCAATGGAATACTGTTGTTGGTGGAAGCTATCAAATCAATTACAACTCATAGTGAGCCTATGTGACAGAGTAGGACTGCCCCATAGGGTTTTCTAGGGTGTTATCTCTATGGGAACAGATTGCCAGGTCTTTCTCCTGTGGAGACAATGTATGGTTTTGAACTGTCAATCTTTAGGTTAACAGCTGAGTGCTTAACTGTTGTGTCACTAGGGCTACATACTACTCACAGATAAAAAGACTATATTGATACTTAAAACCAAAAAAAAAAAAAAATTGTTGCCATCGAGTCAATTCTGACTCATAGTGACCCTATAGGACAGAGTAGAACTGCCCCATATGGTTTCTAAGGAGCACTTGGTGGATTCTAACTACCAACCTTTTTGTGAGCAGTCGTAGCTCTTAACAACTCCACCACCATGGTTTCCATTGACATAGGTGGGTAACAAAAGTATTATGTTGAGTGAAAGAAACTAGTCTCAAAAGGTTACAAACTATGTGGTTCCATTTATCTGGTATTATGGAAAAACAAACCTATGGGGATAGAGAACAGATCACAGCTTAGGGATATGGAAGGGTCTGATCACAAAGGGGAAGCTTGGGAGTTTTTGAGGAGATAGAATTTTTCATTATCCTGATTGTGATGTTGGTAACATGGATCTATACAGGTCTTAAACTCATAGAACTGTACACCAATAATAATAAAAATAATAACGATGTTAATAATAATAAACAAGCTGTAAAAGAGAGAGAAAGAAATACTCTACCAACACATGCATGTTTATTTATGAGCCAAGAAAGTATTTCTTGGTTTCAGCTTTCTCTGTTACCAAATAGTTGAGTGCTTAAAAAAAAAAAAAAAAAAAAAAGCTTTCAAGTAAAGAAAAGAAAAAGAATGTTCTTTCAGTGCTGCCTGGCAGATGACCAGGATCCTGATGGCTGTGGAATAAAGAAGCTTTACCCACAAAGTGGTGTTGCCTCGTAGTGAAATAGCCCTTGTTCTGGCCATCGTGGCTTAATGCCCTGTAAGTCCTGGAAAGATGACTTACTTTAACAATATTGTAATTACTGACTCCAGAGTTGAGATGCTGTGTACTGGAATCCCAGCATTGCCAGGAGCAGGGGATGGTCAACAGCCCCTAGCTGGGCTACCTCCTCCAGTCATTGACACCTCTGACACTACTACTGTTGAAGTCACTGCTCAGAACAAAGTAGCTCCTCAAGGTTCAAGTGTAAAGGCTCCTTTCCCCCAAAACAGGCTTACTCAAGGCTGCTACACACACTAAGTCACCTATACCCCAGTGGTCCGACTCTTGGATTCACTCTCACAGCCACTTCTGCCATGGAGGCTAGGGAGAGACAGGATCTAAGTTTAGACTCATCAGAGATTTAAAACGAGTGTTCCCTTTCCTTTAGCAGCCCTGATGCAGAGATTAGCCCTCCCCCCAAGCTCTGTGATGAATTGTATTTCCGAGTCACCATATTTTTCAGATATCTGGCCACGGCCAAAGTTTGGTGGCAAGTGTATATATAGATAAAAGGACTTTGCCCAAACCCTCCTGACATCAGGAAATATCTACTATCAGATAAGTCAATTGACAGATACCTAATGTCACACTACTAAAACTTGAGTGCAGGACTTGGAATCAAAATACACTGTTATATCAGTATTATAAGTAGAGGAATTGGAAAGACCATGAGATATCATTATATTTAAACTTCATACAGAATATCCCAGAAAGATGATCATGTAAGTTCTGTTTAAATACCTGGCGTGTTGGAGTCCTCACTAGATTTTGAGGCAGACTAATTCACTGTGAGTCATCTTTTGCTGTTAGAAAGCTTTTAATGTAATTTATTTTTTAGTCTTAAATGTTGACATTTTTCAAGCTGAAAGAACTGAAGAAAAAAGTCAAACCTCAAGTTGCAATTCTGAAGGATTCTATGGGCAAAATATTGAACAACACAGGAAGCATCAAAGAAGATGGAAGGAATACATACAGTCAATATACCAAAAAGAATTGGTCAACGTTCAACCATACCAGGAGGTGGCATATGATTAAGAACCAATGGTACTGAAGGAGGAAGTCCAAGCTGCACTGAAGGCATTGGTGAAAAACAATGCTCCAGGAATTGACGGAATGCAAATTGAGATATTTCTACAAACGCATGCAGCACTGGAAGTGCTCACTTGTCTGTGCCAGGAAATTTGGAAAATAGCTACCTGGCTAACGAACTGGAAGAGACCCATATTTGTGCCCATTGCAAAGAAAGGTGATCCAATGGAATGCAGAAATTATCGAACAATATTAATATCACACCAAATAAAATTTTGCTGAAGATAATTCAAAAAGAGTTGCAACAGTACGTTGACAGGGAACTTTCAGAATTTCAAGCCTGATTCAAAAGAGGACATAGAACAAAGGATATCACTACAAATGTCAGATGGATCTTGGCTGAAAGCAGAGAATACCAGAAAGATGTTTACCTGTGTTTTATTGACTATGCAAAAACATTTGACTGTGTAGATCATAACAAATTATGGATAACATTGTGAAGAATGGAAATTCCAGAATACTTAATTGTGCTCATGAGGAACATGTACATAGACCATGAGGTAGTCTTTCGAACAGAACAAAGGGATACTGCATGGTTTAAATCAGGGAAGGTGTGCATCATGGTTGTATACTTTCACCATACTTATTCAATCTGTATACTGAGTAAATAAGCCAAGAAGCTGGACTATATGAAGATGAACATGAAGGAGGAAGACTCATTAACAACTTGCAATATGCAGACGACACAACCTTGCTTGCTGAAAGTGAAGAGGACTTGAAACACTTGCTGATGAAGATCAAAGGCTACAGCCTTCAGTATGGATTACACCTCAACGTAAAGAAAACAGAAGTCCTCACAACCGGACCAACAAGCAATATAATGATAACAGAGAAAAGACTGTAGTTGTCAAGGATTTCATTTTACTTGGATCCACAATCAACATACATGGAAGCATCAGTCAGTAAATCAAATGATGTATTGCATTGGACAAATCTGCTGCAAAAAACTTCTTTAAAGTATTGAAAAGCAAAGATGTCACTTTGAGGACTAAGGTGTATCTGATCCAAGCCATGATGTTTTCAATTGCCTAATATGCATGCAAAAGCTGAACAACGAATAAGCAAGACTGAAGAAGAATTGATGCATTTGAATTATGGTGTTGGTGAGGAACATTGAATATATCACGGACTTCTAGAAGAGTGAACAAATTTGTCTTGGAAAGAAGTACATCCAGAATGCTCCTTAGAAGCGATGATTGCAAGATTTCATCTCATGTACTTTAGACATCTTATCAGGAGGAACCAGTCCTTGGAGAAGGACATCATCGTTAGTTGAGTAGAAAGTCAGCAAAAAAGAGGAAGACTGTGAACAAGATGGATTGACACAGTAACTGCAATGATGAACTCAAATATAGTATTGATTGTAAGGATGGTGTAGGACTGGGCAGTGTTTCATTTTGTTATGGCTATCAGTTGGGACTGATTCAACAGCACCTAACAACACATTTATTTGTGTAAATTTTTATTGGTTCTGCCACATCCTTTTAACCTGTTAGCATAATATAGGGACCTTATTTCCATCACCTATGATATTAATAAAAGCATTCAATTTATCTCATTGCATAAGGATAAGTTTATCTCCTACATTTTTATTTGAATCACATATAGCAATCCCTGCGGCGGGAGTCTAGTTTTGGTATCCTCTCCAGAACAGACATTCTCATTTCTTTACTCTTATGATAAAGTGTCCATGAAAACCATGACATCCATCAGGATTTCTTTCATCCCCGTTTGGCAGCCTTTCACTAATACTTGCCTTTTACTTCCAAAGTGATACCATTAATAAATTAGCATCAGATAATTCTCTTTCACTGTAACTGTAGATTCAACTTGAAATTCAAGTAAAAACATTGTGGTCATTCAGGAGTGGTACCTACAGGGGTTACTTTCCCAATGCCAGAGGGTTTTTTTTTTTTTTTTCAAGAATTAAGGCACTTCTGCACCATGACCATCAAACATATTAATATGCTGATTGTTAATTCTCTAACTGGAGAAAGACTAGAGAACATGAGTAGGGAAGTAATTGATTCATATATGCAAATGATACAATGTTACAGATATTGCATTCCTAATGTGTTCTTTTTTTTATCTAAGTGTTTTCATTTATTCCGAGGCTTTGAAATTTCTTACAAAGGAAGGCAATTGAAGTGGTTTTGTAAATGACTCCTAGGAAGGTAGTATAGATTGAGTTCTGGTTGTAAGGTCAAACAAGCTGCATTCAAATCCCATCTTGACCACTTGGCTGTGTGACCTTGGACTTAGCTTCTCCTCTTTAGTATGAAAATAATAACACGATAAACTGCACAGGGATATTGTGAGGGTGAAGTTAGTATATGTAAAGTATATGCCAAGACCTCCCCAGAACAACCTGTTGATTAGACAAGGTCGAACTTACTCCTTACCAAGGAGAACAACAGCTCAGCAGAGTCTGATAACTGTCTCCGATTCAGGAAGGATAGGCTTGATTTATTAAAATTTTAAAGTCTGGTTGAAAGGGGGTGATTTAATGTGGGGTTTGATGAAGATTGAGTAAGGATCCTGATACACTAGTTTAGGATGGGTGGGGTTTGATGAGGATTGGGTAGGGATCCTGATATGATAGTTTAGGATGGATGGAAACAGCTAGGAGAAAATTTTGATTCAAGAAGTTTTAGGTAGTAAATTGCTCATGCTTTCTATTGAAAAGTTATTGGCTCTTTTGGGAATGCCTGTACAAACAATGTATTTTATCTTCCTGAGTAAGGGTTTCCTGGAATAGGAAAGTTATGCTAATGACAGCTATGAAATAGTAAAATCATGTTAAGATGGTTTTGATTCTCAGGGCCCAAGCTATGTGATCTACAAATGTTAGGTTAATCTGAATAGTGCTATATGCAATTAGCAGCATAAGGGTTGGAAGAAGGCAGTGTTTTAAGACATGCAAATACAATGTTTTAAACATTATCTTCCTAATACACATGATTATACTTGATTGAGTTACCAATGTTTACGTTTCAATCTTCAGTCTGGTGTCCTCCTATCTAGCAGGGAGGAGAGAGTAGTAAGATCAGAGCTTCTGGGTGTGCAATTAACTCTCTGTCATCAGGAATAAGCTTTAGCACCCCAGCATTTCAGTTTTCTCATCTCTAAAATAATATGATTGACCTAAGTGGTTCTTAACTGAGGTGTAGAAACTATCTTCCTGTTCAGTTGTGAAAAATGTAGACTCACAGTGTGTGGATGGGTAAGGGAGATTAAACAGCCTGAACCCTGTTCCATCCACTCATCAACCTGCACTAACCTGCTGCATCAATCTGTGCCAACCTGCTCCAGGAATTTTGGATGCTAGAGGAAGCCCAGCAAGAGCATGCTGGTTCCCTGGGCTTAGAAACCCTCAACTGTTGTCAAACATTAAGCTAGTTGGTCTCTAAACTCTCAACACCAAAAATTTCATAGATTGAGAGGTTGTGTAAACAAGAATTGATTATTATTTTTTAAATTGTCAAAAGGGCCACTATCAAGATTAAAGAGAAATTATTTTTGAGCTCAGGCTATGACTATTTTAGTAATTTATGGTTATATGATCATTTGACTGAGAAATTTGCTTAAGAGTTGTGTCTGGTACCTATGAAAATTCAATCTGCCTCTAATATGTGAGAACAATATATTTTTTTTCCATTTTTTTCTTGCATTCAAAAGAAAATAACAAGTAATAATTAAGAATAAAACATCTAGCATTTAACTTTCAAGTTGCAAGTTAAACAAAGAGAAGCCAGGCAACATTCAAGATGAAATTTTTAATGTTGACATCAACTGACTCGTGATGAATAGGATAAACACGAAATAAGTAATTGCATGCTATGCTAAATATATTATTAGAAAACTCCCTCTCTGGCATTTCCTGAATAGTTTCATTCACAACCAGGAACTAATTATATTTTAGCATCTAATGGACAGAACTAAATGAGTACATTCAAAGGCCACAGTTCTTGTTTCAATATATTTCTTTTTTTTTTTTATATATATATTTTATTCTACTTCAGGTGAAAGCTTACAGAGCAAATAGTTTCTCATGAAATAGTAGTACACATGTTGTTTTTTGACATTGGTTAACAACCCCACAACGTATTAAGCCTCTAAATTCTCAACCTTTTTTTTTGATGAAAATTACAGATAGCCAAAGATACACCGTTTCAAAAATTTCTACATTCACAGTTCAGTGACATTGACTACGCTCTTCCAACTGTGCTGTTATTCTCACTTAAGATGAAGGCTTACAGAACAAAATAGTTTTTCATTTAACAGTTACTACGCATGTTGCCCTATGACAATGGTTAACAATCTCACAGCACATCAAGAATATCCTTACTCCACCTTGTGTTCCCTATCACCAGGGGGCTTCCTAGTCCCCTTCTGTCTTCTGGACCTTGTCAGTGGACTATTGTACCTCTTTAGTCTCATTTGTTTATTTATTTATTTATTTATTTTTATTTTATTTAAACACCATTTCAAAACTTTTTACTTACACATTTAAGTGATATTGACTATGCTCTTCCAATTGTGCTGCCATTCTCGCCCAAGATGAAGGCTTACAGGACAAAACAGCCTCCCATTTAATAGTTACTACAAATGTTGCCCTATAGCAGTGGTCAACAATCTCACAATACATCGACAGTGTCCTTATTCAATTTGTGTTCCTTATCATCAGTTTCCTACTCTCCCTCTGCCTTCTGGCCCTTGTCACCGGACTCCTGTACATCGTTAGTCCCATTTAGTTTTACTGGGGTGTCCATTTCCAGGCTTAACATCGAACCTTGAAGGTAACTTCCCCTCTGAGCTGAAAGGGTGTCTGGGGGCCACACTCTCGAGGTTTCTCTAGTATTCTTTAGGCCAGTATATCTGGTCTTCTTTTTTTTTTTTTTTTTTTTTTTTGGGAGTAAAATTATGCTCTACATCCTACTCCAGCTCTGCCCAGAACCCTCTGTTGTGATCCTGGTCAGAGGAGTCATTGGTGGTAGCCGGGCACCATCCAGCTGTACTGGGCTCAGTCCCGTGGAGGCCTTGGTAGCTGTGGACCATTAGTCCTTCGGACTAATCTTTTCCTTGTATCCTGTTCTCTTCGTTCTCCCTTGTTCCCGAAGGGATGAGATCAGTGGAGTATCTTAGATGGCCGCTCATAGGCTTTTAAGACCCCAGACACTACTCACCAAGGTAGAATGTAGAGCATTATCTTTATAAGTAGTGTCTTACCAATTGAGCTAGATGTTCCCCGAGATCATGGTCCCCAGAGCCCTCCGTCCAACAACTCAGTCCCTCGGGGGGTTTGGATGTGTCTATAGGGCCTCCATGACCTTTCCTTGTGCAGGTTGTGTTAGTTTCCCCTGTACTATGTACTATCTCATCTCTCACCCAAGTTACTACTTACCTATTACCTATTTAGTATTCCCCCCCACCCCCATCCCTGGTAACCAACAAGGATTGCTACATTTTGCATGTGAATTTCTTCATGGGTTTTTACAATAGAGGTCTCATACAATATTTGTCCTTTTGTGATTGACTTATTTCACTCAGCATGATGTCCTCCAGTTTCATCCATGTTATGAGATGGTTCACCGATTCATTGTTCTTTCTCGTTGCATAGTACTCCATTGTGTGTATGTACCATAGTTTGTGTATCCATTCGTCTGTTGATGGACATCGAGGTTGTTTCCATCGTTTTGCTATTGTGAATAATGCTGCCATGAACATAGGTGTGCATATGTCTACTCGAGTGATGACTCTTATTTCTCTAGGATATATTCCTAGGAGTGGGATTGCTGGATCGAATGGTACGTCTATTTCTAGCTTTCTGAGGAAACGCCATATCATTTTCCAAAATGGCTGTATCATTTTGCATTCCCACCAGCAGTGTATAAGAGTTCCCGTCTCCCCGCAGCCCCTCCAACATTTGCTATTTCCAGTGTTTTTGATTCGTGCCAGTAATGCCGGGGTGAGATGGTATCTCATTGTGGTTTTAATTTGCATTTCTCTAATGGCTAGTGATCGCGAGCATTTCCTCATGTGTCTGTTGGCCATTTGAATGTCTTCCTTGGTGAAGTGTCTGTTCATTTCCTTTGCCCATTTTTTGATAGGATTGGTTGTCTTTTTGTTGTAGAGGTGTTGGATTTTCTTGTAGATTATGGAGATTAGACCTTTGTCTGACTTGTACTGTCCAAAAATTTTTTCCCAGTCTGTAGGTTCTCTTTTAACTCTTTTGGTGAAATCTTTTGAAGAGCATAGATGTTTGATTTTTAGAAGATCCCAATTATCTAGTTTATCTGTTGGGTTTTTTGTGTTGATGTTTATGGTTTGTATCCTATTAATGCCATGTATTAAGGTCTGAAGTGTTGGTCCTATTTTTTCTTCTATGAATTTTATAGTTTGAGGCTTTATATTCAGGTCTTTGATCCATTTTGAAGTAGTTTTTGTATATGGTGTGAGGTACGGGTCCTGTTTCATTTTTCTACAAATGGATATCCAGTTTTGCCAGCACCATTTGTTAAAAAGACTGTCTTTTCCCCATTTGATGTATTTTGGGCCCTTGTCAAAAATCAGGTGACTGTAGGTGGATGGATTTACATCTGAGTTCTCAATTCTGTTTCATTGGTCAATGTCTCTGTTGTTGTACCAGTACCAGGCTGTTTTGAGTACTGTAGCTGTATAGTAGGTTCTCAAGTCAGGTAGTGTGAGTCCTCCAACTTTATTCTTCTTCTTCAGTAGTGCTTTACTTATTCGGGGTTTCTTCCCTTTCCATATAAAGTTAATAATTAGTTTTTGCATCTCTTTGAAGAATGTTGTTGGTATTTGTATCGGAATTGCATTGTATTTGTAGATTGCTTTAGGTAGAATTGCCATTTTCACAATGTTGAGTCTGCCTATCCATGAGCATGGTATGTTTTTCCATTTATGTAGATCCCTTTGGGTTTCATGCAGCAGTGTTTTGTAGTTTTCTTTGCATAGGTCTTTTATATTCCTGGTCAGATTTATTCCTAAGTATTTTATCTTTTTAGGGGCTATTGAAAATGGTATTGATTTCCTGATCTCCTTTTCATCGTTCTCTTTACCGGTGTATAGGAATCCAACTGATTTTTGAATGTTTATCTTCTATCCTGCTACTCTGCTGAATCTTTCTATTACTTCCAGTAAATTTCTCGTGGAGTCTTTAGGGTTTTCTACGTATAGTATCATATCATCTGCAAACAGGGAGAGTTTAACTTCTTCATTACCAATTTGGATGCCCTTTATTTCTTTCTCTTGCCTTACTGCTCTAGCAAGAACTTCCAGCACAATGTTAAATAGGAGTGGTGATAAAGGGCATCCTTGTCTTGTTCCTGTTTTCAGGGGGAATGTTTTCAGCCTTTCTCCATTAAGAATGATGTTGGCTGTTGGTTTTGCATAGATGCCCTTTATTATGTTGAGAAATTTCCCTTCTATACCTATTTTATTGAGAGCTTTTATCAGGAATGGGTGTTGGACTTTGTCAAATGCCTTTTCTGCATCAATTGAGATAATCATGTGATTTTTTTCTTTCCTTTTATTTATGTGGTGGATTACGTTGATGGATTTTCTAACGTTAAACCATCCTTGCATACCTGGTATGAATCCTACTTGGTCGTGGTGTATTATTTTTTTGATATGATACTGAATTCTATTGGCTAGAATTTTGTTCAGAATTTTTGCATCTATATTCATGAGAGATATTGGTCTGTAATTTTCTTTTTTTGTGATGTCTTTGCCTGGTTTTGGTATCAGCGTTATGCTGGCTTCATAGAATGAATTTGGAAGTGTTGCTTCCTCTTCTATGCTCTGAAATAACTTGAGTAGAACTGGTACGAGCTCTTCTGTAAATGTTTTGTAGAATTCTCCAGTGAAGCCATCTGGGCCAGGGCTTTTTTTTGGTTGGGAGTTTTTTTATTACCTTTTCAATCTCTTCTCTTGTTATGGGTCTGTTCAGATTTTCAATATCACTTTGTTGTAGTTTGGGTAGGCCGTATGTTTCTAGAAATTTATCCATTTCCTCTAGGTTTTCAAATTTGTTGGAATATAGTTTTTCATAATATTCTGTTATAATCCTTTTTATTTCAGTTGGGTCTGTTGTAATGTCCCCCATTTCATATCTTATTTGGGTTATTTGTGCCCTCTGCTGTTTTTCTTTTGTCAGTCTGGCCAGTGGTTTGTCGATTTTGTTGATTCTTTCAAAGAACCAACTTTTGGTTTTGTTGATTCTTTCTATTGTTTTTCTGTTCTCTATTTCATGTATTTCTGCTCTGATCTTTACTATTTCCTTTCTTCCGGTGGTTGTAGGCTTTTTTTGTTGTTCTCTTTCTATTTGTTTGAGTTCTGTAGTTAATGTTTTGATTTTGTCCCTTTCTTCTTTTTTGATATGTGCATCTATTGCTATAAATTGTCCTCTGAGGACTGCCTTTGCTGTGTCCCAAAGGTTTTGGTATGATGTGTTTTCATTTTCATTAGATTCTAGGAATTTTTTAATTCCATCTCTGATTTCTTCTATTACCCATTGATGTGTAAGCAGATTATAATTCAGTTTCCATGTGTTTGATTTTTTTTCCTTGCTCTTTCTAGTGTTAATTTCTACCTTGATGGCATTGTGGTCAGAGAAGATACTGTGAATTATCTCAGCATTTTGGATCTTGTTGAGGATTGCTCTGTGGCCTAAGATGTGGTCTATTCTGGAGAACGTTCCATGTGCATTGGAAAAGAATGTGTACTTTGCAGCGGTTGGATGGATTGTTCTATATATGTCTATGAGGTCCAGTTGGCTGATTGTGTCCTTTAGGTCTTCTGTATCTTTGCTGAGTTTCTTTTTAGTTGTTCTGTCCTTTACTGAGAGTGGTGTGTTGAAGTCTCCTACTATTATTGTGGAACTGTCAATTTCTCTTTTCAGTGCTGTTAGAGTTTTTTTAATGTATTTTGGAGCCCTGTCATTGGGTGCATAGATATTTATTATGGTTATGTCTTCATGATGGATCATCCCCTTAATCATTATATAGTGTCCTTCTTTGTCTTTTATGGTAGATTTTGTTTTAAAGTCTATTTTATCTGAGATTAGAATTGCCACTCCTGCTCTTTTTTGATAGTTGTTAGCTTGATATATTTTTTTCCAACCTTTGATTTTTAATAAATTCACATCTTTGTTTCTAAGATGTGTCTCTTGTAGACAGCAAATAGATGGATCCTGTTTTCTTATCCATTCTGCCACTCTCCGTCGCTTTATGGGTGCATTGAGTCCATTTACGTTCAGTGTAATTATTGATAGATGTGAGTTTGTTGCTGTCATTTTGTAGTGCTTTTTTTTGTGATGCTGAAGTTTTCTTTGTTCTTACTCCCTTGTGCTGAGTTCCTTTTGTTTGTGGATTTTGTGTTCATTTCTTTTGTTTTTGTAGGTTTTGTTTTTGTTGAGACTTTATGTTTTTCTTTATTTTTATGAGTTGGTTTGTTAACTTTTTTTGTGGTTACCATGAATTTTACCCTTATCTTTATAATTTTGAAGCAGTCTACCGTTACTTGGTATCGCCTTGCCTTCTTCTCCTTTAGAACGTTCTATACCTATGCCGTTTGTTCCCTCTTTCATTGTTTTGATGTTGTTGTCATCCTTTGATTGATTTCTCTGATTCCCTGTTGTATATCTTTTGTTTTTGGAAAGTCGTCTGTAGTTGAGTTCCTAGAGTGGTATCTGGTTCATGTTAACCTGCGTCCTAGGTCCTAGGTCCTGCCTGAGGGCTTAAGCTGTTTGTCCTCAGATTGAAGAACTCCCTTTAATAATTCTTGTAAGTTTGGTTTGACTTTTGCATATTCCTTTAGTTTCTGTTTATCTGGAAATGACCTAATTTCACCATCAAATCTGAATGAGAGTTTTGCAGGATATGTTATTCTTGGCTGACAATTTTTTTCTTTCAAGATTTTATATATGTCATCGCATTGCCTTCTTGCCTGCATGGTTTCTGCTGAATAATCTGAGCTTAGTCTTATTGTTTCTCCTCTGTATGTGACTTCTTGTTTTTCATGAGCTGCTCTCAGGATTCTTTGTTTGTCTTTAGTTTTAGCGAGTGTGAATATGATATGTCTTGGTGATTTTCTTTTGGGGTCTCTTCTATATGGGGTTCGTTGAGCTTCTTCGATGACCAGCTTTTCATCTTTCATGTTATTGGGAAAGTTTTCTGTCAGCAGTTCCTCAATGATCCTCTCTGTGTTTTCTGTTTTCTCCCCCTGTTCTGATATGCCAATCACTCGTAAGTTTTTGCTTTTAATTGTGTCCCACATAACTCTCAGGGTCTCTTTATTTTTCTTTGTTCTTTTTTCTGAGTTTTCCTGAAACAGAGTTGTATCCAAGTGTTTGCCTTCAGTTCCACTGATCCTGTCTTCCATGGTTTCAAATCTACTTCTCAGCCCTTCTATGACACCGTCCATTTCTGAAATCTTGTTGTTTATCTTTTGGATTTCTAATTATTGTTTTTGTATAATTTCGAGTTGTGAATTTATTTTGGCATTTTGTTCTTGCATCATCTTCCTGAATTCTTCCAATTTTTTGTCTGTATTTTCCATAAATTTGTCTATTTTTTCCTCATGTTTGTCAGCTTTTTGCCTCAGTTCTTGGAAAATTCTGAGTATTAGTGATTTGAGTTCCGTATCAGGTACTTCTAGTGCATTTTCTTCCACAGGAGAGTTATCTGGTGTTTTAATTTGGATGCCTATTGGAGCCATCTTGTCTTGTTTTTGTAAATGTTTTGATATTGTTTGGTGTTTTCGGGGCATTCAGTAGATATTTCTCTCGTTTATTGATTGTAGATTTTTTTTTGTTTTGTCCTTGTGGTACAGCTGGGCAGATCTAGCTGAGGAGGAGCCACTGGGACGGGTTGCTTGTGGCACTCACCGCAGCCACCAGGACGGTCAGTAGTCAGTGCTGGGCAGGTTCCAATAGGGCGTGCCTGCACCGCTTGGTGGTGTGATGTCTAGTGCACGGTGCAGGTAGGTAGGTTGCAGCGGGAAGATGGTTATGTGTGAAGCTAAGCTGGATATGGGAAAGAGGAGAGAGGAGGAGGAGCAAAAAGCATACAAACATAAAAGAATGCTAGGGGAGCTTGTCGTTGGAATGTACAGATGAGAGACTATGGGATGGAGGAAACCAGAAGGGGGAAGAGAAAGAAAAGGAAAGAATGACCAAATAAAAATCAGAAAAGTTAAAGAACTGCAAAGTTCCCAGGGATCCCACCGATGCAGCTATGAGGTCTGGGGGAGTCGGTCTCAATTTTCACAGCTCAGCCTGGCCAGAAGGTACAGAGGCATACATCGCCTGGTATTCAGGGATCAGAAAGAGAAGGAAGAGATAGAGAGACAAGAAATTAAGCAATGAAGAAAGACAAAAGGGAAAAAGAGGTTAAAGATGACAAAACTAATCAAAAAAGGAAGAAAAATAAAATTAAAAAATAAAAAAAAAGGGCAACACCAGCAGTCAGTGCCTACAAATGGGACCCAGAGAGCCCTCACTCAGGGGCGCGAATTCCAAGAAGCCGGTAGTCTCGGGATTAAGAGACCGTGGTCAC
Source organism: Dugong dugon (assembly GCA_030035585.1). NCBI lineage: Eukaryota > Metazoa > Chordata > Mammalia > Sirenia > Dugongidae > Dugong > Dugong dugon. Next base: position 44,941,134 of record CM057480.1, on the reverse strand, counting down.
GGGAAGCAGAGGGGCCAACGAACAAAGGCCCCGGGATCCCACCAGCCTAGTAGCCCAGACCTGGAAACAGTCACACACCTGAACGCAGCCCCACAGCTCCGCAGAAGAGAGCAAAGACGGCACCCGGAACCAGGCACCCAGGCAAAAGGAGGGGGAGGCGGCAGAAAAGGGTTCGCTAGCTGCCAGCAAACTGCTCCCAGAAAGCCGCCAGCCCGGGCGTGCGTAATCCAAGCACTGGCCCCCCCCAAGCCCAGGGATTCTGGCCACGGAAAGCCGAGAGGCGAACGAGCAAAGGCCCCGGGATCCCTCCAGCATGGGAGCCCAGACCTGGAAACAGCCACACGCCCGAACGCAGCCCTACAGCCCTGCAGGAGAGAGCAGAGACGGCACTTGGAACCAGGCACCCAGGCAAAAGGAGGGGGAGGCGGCAGAAAAAGGTTCGCTAGGTGCCAGCAAACGGCTCCCAGAAAGCCTCCAGCCCGGGTGCGCAGAATCCAAGCACCGGCGCCCCCCAGCTCAGGGACTCCGGCCACGGAAAGCAGAGGGGCGAACGAACAAAGGCCCCGGGATCCCACCCACGCGGGAGCCCAGACCTAGAAACAGCCACACGCCCGCACGCAGCCCTACAGCCCCGCAGGAGAGAGCAGAGACGACACTCGGAACCAGGCACCCAGGCAAAAGGAGGGGGAGGCTGCAGAGAAAGGTTCGCTAGCTGCCAGCAAACGGCTCCCAGAAAGCCGCCAGCCCAGGCGCGCGGAATCCAAGCACCAGCACCCCCCAGCCCAGGGACCCTGGCCACGGAAAGCAGGGGATCCCCAGCTGAGGCGGAGAGGGGTGGGGGGTGGGAGAGCGCGCACCGCAGTTTACCGGTCGTTCTGTCTCCGACCAGATGCTCTGCAAGGCTGCTCTCCCGTTCGCTGGTCTCCGATAGGAATCCAAGATGGTGGATCCGCGCTGCGTTAGCTGGTAAGGAATCTCTGCCTGAGTCTCTCCTCGTTCTCCGTTCTCTTTTAGTATTCTCACTCCGTTTGGTGTTTGGCTGAGTTCTTTATCTCTTCATATGGTGTTCTAGGGTTTCAGGATTGTTGATTCTCTGTTAGGCTTAGTTTTTCGGATCTTTGCTGTGGAGGGACGGCGTGGTGTTTCTGCCTAGAGCGCCATCTTGCCCCTCCAATTTCTGTAGTTTTATTTCTTGCATGATAGTTTCGGTTTAAAAAAAAAAAAAACAGGATATATATGTGGGGTGCCCAGGTATGTTCATTTCAGGAGCCCTTTTGAAGAACAGAAGGTCTTACCCCTGGGAATTATTCCCTGTGCATGAAAAGAATCAGTCACACTTTCAGCCTGACATTTCATCTAAACAATCTTCAGACAAAGGTGGGGTCAAGCATAAAAGTTTTGAAGGGTTGTCCTCCTGGTTGCTGAACTCTGTCAACTCCCAGGGCCAGTGGTAGTTGGGGTTTCCATTTTCTCCGTGGAAAAGGAGTGACCTCAAGTGCCTGTGTCTGTAGCAGCATTTGGCTGAGATGCAGAGTGACAGAAGACCTGCAAAGAAGATTCCTTCCATATTAAATTCTGAAGTGCTATTACTCTCCAGAAGGCTAAGGGAATTGAACTGAACAGCCTCAGGGTTAGCACCCACAGTGCTTTTTCTAGGTTAAGCAATTCACCATTCTCAGGAAACAGGTGGACAAAATCAAAGGTAAATCATTGTCTATAACATGCATCATTAGGTTCCATTCTCTGAGTCACACAAACTTTAGAGATGAAAAACAGGAGTTTATTCTTTTTTTGTCCCTAACAGAATGTTGCATTATAAAGAATCTCTTCATATTAATAAGTAATATAATAAATAATCATATTTTATCCCCCCCCCAATTCATATAGGTCTGAAGCATATGGCTTTTATTTTTGGAGGGAGCAAGAGAACAGTGAGTTGAAGTGATGATTCTTGTGAAGTATTTTATTAAGTAATATTACAATGTTATTACATGCACCAGAGACCATTTCTGCATTAAACATACATTTTGAATCAGGGTTGTGGGTGAAGTAGGGGAGGCAATGGTTCACCTAAATAATAAACTCACAGGCCAGAGATCACAAAACATGGTGTAAAACCGCTGTATGACAGCATACAGCCAGTATTAACATTCAGTCCTGCAATGCATGGAACAGGTGCTTGTTCTCATTCACTGGGGGCTCAATAACCCTGAGTTTTCTACTCCTGGTTTCACTGTGAGCATTGTGACTAACAAAACTACAACCTGTGCAATATATATTCTCTCCAGTAGTTCTTTTTCCCACAGATTTATCTCTTTTTGTTGATATGTTGTATTTTGAATTATCTTTCAATTCCAAGGAAACTGTTCTTTTTTTCTCACAAATTTCCCTTTTCTTTCTCTCCTTGTTATTAATAAGTCTCCCCCAAAGCTTACTTCAAGAAATTGAATTCTATAATGAAAAGTATTGTAAGACTGCTTTTCTTCTTATAACATGAAAAAGCTAATAAAAAAAACAATACTTTTGCACACATTTGAGTAGGGTGAGGGGGGAAGGGACAAAAAGAGCATCTCTGAGCTACCATCCTATCCACTTATTCTATTGTCTTGTCATGAGTTACACGTCAAGCACAGTTAGGCTAAGTCAGACAAGAGACCTCTAAGGAAGGTATAGATTCTTCTGGAAATGTGGACTAATGATTCATTTTCTGACATTTTTGTCTTTTCTTACAGAATAGGTTGTAAATCATTGACCTGGTATGGAGCTATAGGGTGATATACTATCTTTTAGAAAGGTAATGAAACAGTGATGTCAAGTATATGGCATTTTTAAAGAAGTTTTAGTAAGCCCAAGAGGCTGACGGTGCTGTCCTTATCCAAGTACCATGTAAAGGTTGGGGAGGAGGAAGCTATTATAGTTTAAATTATCCATGCAAAATGCAAAATCCCTGCACTTGCTCAACTGGGAAGACATGATGGGTTATGCTTAAATCGGCATCAGAAAACTCAGGTCAGCTTCCTTCTTTATGAATATGGATGAAGGAGTGTGTGATATTGGGAAAAAAGGGAGGAAGCAGGATGATAAAAATTTACTGGCTATAATCAGTAGAATTCATGTCTTTAATATTAGTTTGTCATCACCTATTCTTCCTAAGCAACTGAACCAGCATGTCTCTAGAACAGGACAGCTAGGAAACTGCTTCTAGATTTAGCAATTTAGAAGTAATTAGAAATTTATTGAGCACTGAGCTAAAGACTAAGGGATGGAATCTAATTCTGAAGCTTAAAAATCTTACTATTTTCTATAACAAGCTAATTAAATTCGAAATGTATTTGTGGATTTTTTTCCCATGTACTTGAGATGAGTAATGTGAAGATGATTAAATCAGATTTCCTGCCCTCAGAAACTTACTGGCATGAGTATAATTCAAGTGGTGTCAGATAAATGTCTCAAATGAAGTCCAATAAAGTGTTATGCAGTTCCAAGAAATGAAACATTACATAGAATGGAGAAATCAAAGAGTTTTCCCAGAGTAAATGGTGGTTTGACATAGATCTTTTAAATGGATACAATTTGTACTGTAAGTTCATGGGGAAGGAGATAGGGGCAGTAGCTCTGTCAGAAGGAACATCATGACTAAAAGCAAGTGCTTGGAAAGCAAAGGAAATAGGAGACAGAGAATATCTTTGTTTCACTGTAGTTCAAGGGAAAGGGAGGAAGAAAAATAAACAGAGGTAAGAAAAGTAGATGAGACTAATGATATGGAGGTTTTGGGTTGCAAAAAAGAAAGACTTTAATTAATGATATGAAAAATGAAAAGGGTATTAAAGGAATTCAAAAGCAAAGATTAACTGCTTATACCAGCGTGTTGGCAGTGATCATAAAGAATAGAAAGTTGGTTTGAGAACAAATTCAACATAACATTGTTATAATTTGCAACAACAAATATAAGTACTTAGGTAGAAGTCAAAGATGACTGAAATTTGGGATGTGAATGATGAAGAGAAATTTAATAAAATTACTTATAAAGAAATGAAAATAAGAGTTTGGTTTTGGAAAGAAGATACACTTATTTTTTAATGCAATGAATTCAAAAACTGTTATTTAAAATAAAAAAAAAAGGAAGGTGAGGCCAAGATGGCAGAGTAGTCAGATGCTTCTGGTTGTCCCTTTTACAATAGAGACCTAAAAAAACAAGTGAATTGATTATATATAACAATCTAGGAGTCCTGAACATCAAAGGCAAAGTTGAGGTATCAGACTGAGGGGCAGGGGAAGGGAGAGAGAGTTCAGAAGCAGCGAGGAGATGCCAGACTTGACCTGGCGGGAATCAGCACCCTGCAGGCCACAACAGCTGGCGCGCATGGTGAGGCAAGTAATGGTGTTTGAGATGCGTTTTCCACGTCGAGAGAGACCAAGCAGTGGAAAGTCTACTCAAGCCTCCAGAACCAGTGAAAAGTGGTGCTCAATCAGCAAAAGATAACTACTTGCAACTAACCTATAGCATGGATCAAAAAACACCTCATTTGTGAAGAACCTCTGTCCCATTTACCTGCTCCCTCCCTACTCTGCATGGGGTGGGCTTTAGCAATCACCCCATCCCTGGGCCAGAAGTAGGACCCATCATGCATCCTGAGCCATTCTCCCAGACTTGGAGAGGGAACAAATCAACCAACAGTACAAAATCTGCCAGCTCCCCTAAGCCAGGAACTCAGGGCAGACATATCTCCCTAGGCACAGGCATAAGGGGTCCATGGACTTTGAATGCCTTTCACCCCTGCATAGACCTGTGTGGGCCCATCTGAACAGCATAGGCCCTCAATGGCACAGTACAACAAGGTATATACCTAAAGCCTAACTTCAACTGTATCAGCTATATGGTGGAGTGGCAGGTTTGTGACATTTGACACTGCTCTGTCCATTAAGCAATGCCCTCACCTACCCACATCAGGGGCCTGAGGACTGGTCGCTGAACCCACAGAAAACGGTCAATATCAGATCACATAAAGAGGCAGACCATGATGGATTCAGGAAGCTCCCAAAACAAAGAATCAAGAAAACTTCCAGAGAAGAGAAATTCTTGGAACTACCAGAGTTAGAATATAAAAGATTAATACACAGAACTCTTCAAGAGTGCTCACTTCAGCAGCACATATACTAAAATTGGAATGATACAGAGAAGATAAGCATGGCTCCTGTGCAAGGATGACACACAAATTTGTGAAGTGTTTGGTATTTTTAGCTCGTGGGTGAGCAGTGAAGCAGGCAAGCAACTGTGCTCAAGAGGTGCGTTTTCTGCATCGGGAGAGACCCAGCACCAGAGAGTCTACACAGCCACCCAGAACCAGTGAGAAGCAACCCTCATTGGCAAAAGATAATTGTGTACAGACTACCGCGTGGATCAAAAACAGCCCCCTTAGGAAAAAACTCCTCTCTCATTTACCTGTGCGCTCCTAGCTCTGCACTGCATCCCAGATCAGCTTCAGCAATTGCCGAGTCCCATGGGCTGGAAGTAGGATCAGTCACATGCCCGGAGCCATTCTCCCTGCCTTGGAGAGTCAGCAAATTAACAAACAGAGGAAAAATAAACTGCTGTCTCCCCTAAGCCAGGAACCCAAGGTGGGCACAGCTCTTTTGCCTAGGCACGGACATAAGCGGTCCATGGACTTTGAGTTCCTTTCCCCCTGCCCACTTGGGTGGGCCCATCTCAACAGCATAGGCACTCTTTACCACAGTACAACAGGGTATATACCAGAACTCTAACTTCAGCTGTTTCAGCTGTGAAGTGGCAGGTTCTTGACATTTGACACTGCTCTGCCCATTAACCAGGGTCTTCACCTACCGACATCAGGGGCCTGAGGACTGGTGACTCCACCCATGCCACCTAGTCACCTGTGATAAGGGCCCATGAATAAGAAGTGTCCCCCAGTCCTTACAGCCAACAGCATTAGGTGCTCTTAGTCTGGCTGCAAAACCCACCCACCTACATGCTCTAGGGAACAGGCACATGCCTTCCTCCTGCATACTCGGGGATGGCCATCAGCCCCCTGCCTTGCTCAGAGTGTGTCCCCCTGCTGCAGCCAGATGCCTGTGCCTACAGCAATCACCCGTGCCTGTCTAGGACTGTAAGTGAGAGCCTACAACACACACTTAGTGGCTATCTACCTGGGCACTTGAGATGAATCCATATAGGAGTAGTGGGCTGACTCCTAAGCTCACATACCTAGTAACAGATCTAACCACCTGATGACAGAACGTTACAGGTTCAAAGTTGCCAATAATCAAACTAGCTCATACGACCAGCCTATTTGGGCATATTAAAACAAAACAAGAAGCTAGGACAAAGCAAGCAAACATAAAATAAATAAATATAATACCTTATTGATGGCTCGGAGACACAGTCAATATTAAAACACATAAAGAGGCAGTCCAGCATGGCTTCAGCAAGCTCCCAAAGAATGTAGAAACTTTCCAAAGAAGGAAAATTTGTTGGAATTACCAGAGGCAGAATACAAAATATTAATATACAGAACTCTTCAAGAAATTAGGAAGGAAATTAAGCAAAACACAGAACATGCAATAGAGGAAATTAAAAAGATTAGAGAAGAACATAATGACAAATATAACAGGCTGCAAGAATCCATAGAAAGACAGCAATCAGAAATCCAGAAGATTAACAATCAAATGCCAGAATTAGACAACTCAATAGAAAGTTATAGAAGCAGAATTGAGGCAATGGAAGTAAGAATTAGTGAGACTAAGATAAAGCAGTTGACATCATCTTATTTTAGGAAAAATCAGATAAGAGGCTAAAAAAGTGAAGAAACCCTAAGAATTATGTGCAACTCTATCAAGAGGAATAATATACGAGTCATTGGAGTACCAGAAGAAGTGGAATAACAGAAAATACAGAGAGAACTGTTGAATATTTGTTGGCAGAAAATTTCCCTGATATCACGAACGATGAGAAGATATGTATCCAAGATGCTCATAGAACCCTATGCACAGTAGATCCTAAAAGAAATTCACCAAGACATATTATAATCAAACTTGCCAAAACCAAAGATAAAGAGAGAATTTTAAGAACGGCTAGAGTTAAACGAAAAGTCATCTACAAAGCAGAGTCAATAAGAATAAGCTCAGACTACTCAGCAGAAACCACGCAGGTAAGAAGGCAATGGGATGACATATATAAAGCCTTGAAGGAAAAAAAAAAAAAACCTGCCAGCCGAGAATTACATATCCAGAAAAACTGTCTGAAATATGATGGTGAAATTAGGGCATTTCCAGATAAACAGAAGTTTAGGGAATTTTCAAAATGAAACCATAATTACAAGAAATATCCTCTGTTTAGAAAATCAATTAACATTAGATAACAACCCAAGACTTGAACATACGACAGAGCAACTAGATATCAACCAAGATAGGGAAGTCACAAAAGTTGATCAAAGCTAAAACACTGAAAATAGGGAAACTGATGTCAATAAGTAAAAGATGACAACATTAAAACAAAAAAGAGGGACTAAAAAAATGTAGACATAGAGGGGCAAGATGGCGATCTAGGCAGAAGGACCACGCCGTCCCTCTACAGCAAAGATCGGAAAAAGTAAGCCTAACAGAGAATCAACAATCCTGAAACCCTAGAACACCAAATGAAGAGATAAAGAACTCAGCCAAACACCAAACGGAGTGAGAACACTAAAAGAGAACGGAGAGCGAGGAGAGACTCAGGCAGAGATTCCTTACCAGCTAACGCAGCGCGGATCCACCATCTTGGATTCCTATCGGAGACCAGCGAACGGGAGAGCAGCCTTGCAGAGCATCTGGTCGGAGACAGAACGACCGGTAAACTGCGGTGCGCGCTCTCCCACCCCCCACCCCTCTCCGCTTCAGCTGGGGATCCCCTGCTTTCTGTGAACAGGGTCCCTGGGCTGTGGGGCACCGGTACTTGGATTCCGTGCGCCCGGGCTGGCGGCTTTCTAGGAGCCATTTCCTAGCAGCTAGTGAACCTTTTTCTGCCGCCTCCCCCTCCTTTTGCCTGGGTGCCTGGTTCCGAGTGCCGTCTCTGCTCTCTCCTGCGGGGCTGTAGGGCTGCGTTCGGGCGTATGGCTGTTTCCAGGTCTGGGCTACTAGGCTGGTGGGATCCCGGGGCCTTTGTTCGTTGGCCCTCTGCTTCCCGTAGCCACGGTCTCTTAACCCCGAGACTACCGGCTTCTTGGAATTCGCGCCCCTGAGTGAGGGCTGTCTGGGTCCCATTTGTAGGCACTGACTGCTGGTGTTGCCCTTTTTTTTTTTTTTTTAATTTTATTTTTCTTCCTTTTTTGATTAGTTTCGTCATCTTTAACCTCTTTTTCCCTTTTGTCTTTCTTCATTGCTTAATTTCTTGTCTCTCTATCTCTTCCTTCTCTTTCTGATCCCTGAATACCAGGCGATGTATGCCTCTGTACCTTCTGGCCAGGCTGAGCTTTGAAAATTGAGACCGACTCCCCCAGACCTCATAGCTGCATCGGTGGGATCCCTGGGAACTTTGCAGTTCTTTAACTTTTCTGATTTTTATTTGGTCATTCTTTCCTTTTCTTTCTCTTCCCCCTTCCGGTTTCCTCCATCCCATAGTCTCTCATCTGTACATTCCAACGACAAGCTCCCCTAGCATTCTTTTATGTTTGTATGCTTTTTGCTCCTCCTCCTCTCTCCTCTTTCCCATATCCAGCTTAGCTTCACACATAACCATCTTCCCGCTGCAACCTACCTACCTGCACCGTGCACTAGACATCACACCACTAAGCGGTGCAGGCACGCCCTATTGGAACCTGCCCAGCACTGACTACCGACCGTCCTGGTGGCTGCGGTGAGTGCCACAAGCAACCCGTCCCAGTGGCTCCTCCTCAGCTAGATCTGCCCAGCTGTACTACAAGGACAAAACAAAAAAAAATCTACAATCAATAAACGAGAGAAATATCTACTGAATGCCCCGAAAACAGCAAACAATTTCAAAACATTTACAAAAACAAGACAAGATGGCTCCAATAGGCATCCAAATTAAAACACCAGATAACTCTCCTGTGGAAGAAAATGCACTAGAAGTACCTGATAAGGAACTCAAATTACTAATACTCGGAATTTTCCAAGAACTGAGGCAAAAAGCTGACAAACATGAGGAAAAAATAGACAAATTTATGGAAAATACAGACAAAAAATTGGAAGAATTCAGGAAGATGATGCAGGAACAAAATGCCAAAATAAATTCACAACTCGAAACTATGCAAAAACAACAATTAGAAATCCAAAAGATAAACAACAAGATTTCAGAAATGGACGGTGTCATAGAAGGGCTGAGAAGTAGATTTGAAACCATGGAAGACAAGATCAGTGGAACTGAAGACAAACACTTGGATACAACTCTGTTTCAGGAAAACTCAGAAAAAAGAACAAAGAAAAATAAAGAGACCCTGAGAGTTATGTGGGACACAATTAAAAGCAAAAACTTACGAGTGATTGGCATACCAGAACAGGGGGAGAAAATAGAAAACACAGAGAGGATCATTGAGGAACTGCTGACAGAAAACTTTCCCAATATCATGAAAAATGAAAAGCTGGCCATCAAAGAAGCTCAACGAACCCCATATAGAAGAGACCCCAAAAGAAAATCACCAAGACATATCATATTCACACTTGCTAAAACTAAAGACAAACAAAGAATCCTGAGAGCAGCTCGTGAAAAACGAGAAGTCACATACAGAGGAGAAACAATAAGACTAAGCTCAGATTATTCAGCAGAAACCATGCAGGCAAGAAGGCAATGCGATGGCATACATAAAATCTTGAAAGAAAAAAATTGTCAGCCAAGAATAATATATCCTGCAAAAGTCTCATTCAGATTTGATGGTGAAATTAGGTCATTTCCAGATAAACAGAAACTAAAGGAATATGCAAAAGTCAAACCAAACTTACAAGAATTATTAAAGGGAGTTCTTCAATCTGAGGACAAACAGCTTAAGCCCTCAGGCAGGACCTAGGACCTAGGACGCAGGTTCACATGAACCAGATATCATTCTAGGAACTGAACTACAGAGGACTTTCCAAAAACAAAACAAATACAACAGGGAATCAGAGAAATCAATCAAAGTATGACAACAACATCAAAACAATGAAAGAGGGAACAAACGACATAGGTATAGAACCTTCTAAAAGAGAGGAAGGCAAGGCAATACCAAGTAACGGTAGACTGCTTCAAAATTATAAAGATAAGGGTAAAATTCATGGTAACCACAAAAAAAGTTAACAAACCAACTCATAAAAATAAAGACAAAAGACATAGAGTCTCAACAAAAACAAAACTTACAAAAACAAAAGAAATGAACACAAAATCCACAAACAAAAGTAACTCAGCACAAGAGAGTAAGAAGAACAAAGAAAACCTCAGCAGCACAAAAAAAGCACTACAAAATGACAGCAACAAACTCACATCTATCAATAATTACACTGAATGTAAATGGACTCAATGCACCCATAAAGAGACGGAGAGTGGCAGAATGGATAAGAAAACAGGATCCATCAATTTGCTGTCTACAAGAGACACATCTTAGAAACAAAGATGTGAATTTATTAAAAATCAAAGGTTGGAAAAAAATATATCAAGCTAACAACTATCAAAAAAGAGCAGGAGTGGCAATTCTAATCTCAGATAAAATAGACTTTAAAACAAAATCTACCATAAAAGACAAAGAACGACACTATATAATGATTGAGGGGATGATCCATCATGAAGACATAATCATAATAAATATCTATGCACCCAATGACAGGGCTCCAAAATACATAAAAAAAAACTCTAACAGCACTGAAAAGAGAAGTTGACAGTTCCACAATAATAGTAGGAGACTTCAACACACCACTCTCAGTAAAGGACAGAACAACTAAAAAGAAACTCAGCAAAGATACAGAAGACCTAAAGGACACAATCAGCCAACTGGACCTTATAGACATATATAGAACAATCCATCCAACCGCTGCAAAGTACACATTCTTTTCCAATGCACATGGAACGTTCTCCAGAATAGACCACATCTTAGGCCACAGAGCAATCCTCAACAAGATCCAAAATGCTGAGATAATTCACAGTATCTTCTCTGACCACAATGCCATCAAGGTAGAAATTAACACTAGAAAGAGCAAGGAAAAAAAATCAAACACATGGAAACTGAATAATAATCTGCTTACACATCAATGGGTAATAGAAGAAGTCAGAGATGGAATTAAAAAATTCCTAGAATCTAATGAAAATGAAAACACATCATACCAAAACCTTTGGGACACAGCAAAGGCAGTCCTCAGAGGACAATTTATAGCAATAGATGCACATATCAAAAAAGAAGAAAGGGACAAAATCAAAACATTAACTACAGAACTCAAACAAATAGAAAGAGAACAACAAAAAAAGCCTACAACCACCGGAAGAAAGGAAATAGTAAAGATCAGAGCAGAAATACATGAAATAGAGAACAGAAAAACAATAGAAAGAATCAACAAAACCAAAAGTTGGTTCTTTGAAAGAATCAACAAATCGACAAACCACTGGCCAGACTGACAAAAGAGAAACAGCAGAGGGCACAAATATCCCAAATAAGAAATGAAATGGGGGACATTACAACAGACCCAACTGAAATAAAAAGGATTATAACAGAATATTATGAAAAACTATATTCCAAAAAATTTGAAAAACTAGAGGAAATGGATAAATTTCTAGAAACATACGGCCTACCCAAACTACAACAAAGTAATATTGAAAATCTGAACACACCCATAACAAGAGAAGAGATTGAAAAGGTAATAAAAAACCTCCCAACCAAAAAAAGCCCTGGCCCAGACGGCTTCACTGGAGAATTCTACAAAACATTTACAGAAGAGCTTGTACCAGTTCTACTCAAGCTATTTCAGAGCATAGAAGAGGAAGCAACACTTGAAAATTCATTCTATGAAGCCAGCATAACGCTGATACCAAAACCAGGCAAAGACATCACAAAAAAGAAAATTACAGACCAATATCTCTCATGAATATAGATGCAAAAATTCTGAACAAAATTCTAGCCAATAGAATTCAGTATCATGTCAAAAAAATAATACATCACGACCAAGTAGGATTCATACCAGGTATGCAAGGATGGTTTAACATTAGAAAATCCATCAACGTAATCCACCACATACATAAAAGGAAAGATAAAAATCACATGATCATCTCAATTGATGCAGAAAAGGCATTTGACAAAGTCCAACACCCATTCCTGATAAAAGCTCTCAATAAAATAGGTATAGAAGGGAAATTTCTCAACATAATAAAGGGCATCTATGCAAAACCAACAGCCAACATCATTCTTAATGGAGAGAGGCTGAAAACATTCCCCTTGAAAACAGGAACAAGACAAGGATGCCCTTTACCACCACTCCTATTTAACATTGTGCTGGAAGTTCTAGCTAGAGCAGTAAGGCAAGAGAAAGAAATAAAGGGCATCCAAATTGGTAATGAAGAAGTTAAACTCTCCCTGTTTGCAGATGATATGATACTATACATAGAAAACCATAAAGACTCCATGAGAAATTTACTGGAACTAATAGAAAGATTCAGCAGAGTAGCAGGATACAAGATAAACATTCAAAAATCAGTTGGATTCCTATACACCAGTAAAGAGAATGATGAAAAGGAGATCGGGAAATCAATACTATTTTCAATAGCCCCTAAAAAGATAAAATACTTAGGAATAAATCTGACCAGGAATGTAAAAGACCTATACAAAGAAAATACAAAACACTGCTGCATGAAACCCAAAGGGATCTACATAAATGGAAAAAACATACCATGCTCATGGATAGGCAGACTCAACATTGTGAAAATGGCAATTCTACCTAAAGCAATCTACAAATACAATGCAATCCCAATACAAATACCAACAACATTCTTCAAAGAGATGGAAAAACTAATTATTAACTTTATATGGAATGGGAAGAGACCCCAAATAAGTAAAGCACTACTGAAGAAGAAGAATAAAGTTGGAGGACTCACACTACCTGACTTGAGAACCTACTATATAGCTACAGTACTCAAAACAGGCTGGTACTGGTACAACAACAGAGACATTGACCAATGGAACAGAATTGAGAACCCAGATGTAAATCCATCCACCTACGGTCACCTGATCTTTGACAAGGGCCCAAAATACATCAAATGGGGAAAAGACAGTCTTTTTAACAAATGGTGCTGGCAAAACTGGATAACCATTTGTAGAATAATGAAACAGGACCCATACCTCACACCATATACAAAAACTACTTCAAAATGGATCAAAGACCTGAATATAAAGCCTCCAAGTATAAAATTCATAGAAGAAAAAATAGGACCAACACTTCAGGCCTTAATACATGGCATTAACAGGATACAAACCATGAACATCAACACAAAAAACCCAACAGATAAACTAGATAATTGGGATCTTCTAAAAATCAAACATCTATGCTCTTCAAAAGACTTCCCCAAAAGAGTTAAAAGAGAACCTACAGACTGGGAAAAGATTTTTGGACACTACAAATCAGACAAAGGTCTTATCTCCATAATCTACAAGAAAATCCAACACCTCTACAACAAAAAGACAACCAATCCTATCAAAAAATGGGCAAAGGAAATGAACAGATACTTCACCAAAGAAGACATTCAAATACCAACAGACATGAGGAAATGCTCGCGATCACTAGCCATTAGAGAAATGCAAATTAAAACCACAATGAGATATCATCTCACCCCGGCATTACTGGCACGAATCAAAAATACTGGAAATAACAAATGTTGGAGGGGCTGCGGGGAGACGGGAACTCTTATACACTGCTGGTGGGAATGCAAAATGATACAACCATTTTGGAAAATGATATGGCGTTTCCTCAGAAAGCTAGAAATAGACATACCATTCGATCCAGCAATCCCACTCCTAGGTATATATCCTAGAGAAATAAGAGTCATCACTCGAGTAGACATATGCACACCTATGTTCATGGCAGCATTATTCACAATAGCAAAACGATGGAAACAACCTCGATGTCCATCAACAGACGAATGGATACACAAACTATGGTACATACACACAATGGAGTACTATGCAACGAGAAAGAACAATGAATCGGTGAACCATCTCATAACATGGATGAAACTGGAGGACATCATGCTGAGTGAAATAAGTCAATCACAAAAGGACAAATATTGTATGAGACCTCTATTGTAAAAACCCATGAAAAAATTCACATGCAAAATGTAGCAATCCTTGTTGGTTACCAGGGATGGGGGTGGGGGGGGATACTAAATAGGTAATAGGTAAGTGGTAACTTGGGTGAGAGATGAGATAGTACATAGTACAGGGGAAACTAACACAACCTGCACAAGGAAAGGTCATGGAGGCCCTATAGACACATCCAAACCCCCCGAGGGACTGAGTTGTTGGACGGAGGGCTCTGGGGACCATGATCTCGGGGAACATCTAGCTCAATTGGTAAGACACTACTTATAAAGATAATGCTCTACATTCTACCTTGGTGAGTAGTGTCTGGGGTCTTAAAAGCCTATGAGCGGCCATCTAAGATACTCCACTGATCTCATCCCTTCGGGAACAAGGGAGAACGAAGAGAACAGGATACAAGGAAAAGATTAGTCCGAAGGACTAATGGTCCACAGCTACCAAGGCCTCCACGGGACTGAGCCCAGTACAGCTGGATGGTGCCCGGCTACCACCAATGACTCCTCTGACCAGGATCACAACAGAGGGTTCTGGGCAGAGCTGGAGTAGGATGTAGAGCATAATTTTACTCCCAAAAAAAAAAAAAAAAAAAAAAAAGAAGACCAGATATACTGGCCTAAAGAATACTAGAGAAACCTCGAGAGTGTGGCCCCCAGACACCCTTTCAGCTCAGAGGGGAAGTTACCTTCAAGGTTCGATGTTAAGCCTGGAAATGGACACCCCAGTAAAACTAAATGGGACTAACGATGTACAGGAGTCCGGTGACAAGGGCCAGAAGGCAGAGGGAGAGTAGGAAACTGATGATAAGGAACACAAATTGAATAAGGACACTGTCGATGTATTGTGAGATTGTTGACCACTGCTATAGGGCAACATTTGTAGTAACTATTAAATGGGAGGCTGTTTTGTCCTGTAAGCCTTCATCTTGGGTGAGAACGGCAGCACAATTGGAAGAGCATAGTCAATATCACTTAAATGTGTAAGTAAACAGTTTTGAAATGGTGTTTAAATAAAATAAAATAAAAAAAAAAAGAAATGAGACTAAAGAGGTACAATAGTCCACTGACAAGATCCAGAAGACAGAAGGGGACAAAGGAAGCCCCCTGGTGATAGGGAACACAAGGTGGAGTAAGGATATTCTTGATGTGCTGTGAGATTGTTAACCATTGTCATAGGGCAACATGTGTAGTAACTGTTAAATGAAAAACCATTTTGTTCTGTAAGCCTTCATCTTAAGTGAGAATAACAGCACAGTTGGAAGAGCGTAGTCAATGTCACTGAACTGTGAATGTAGAAATTCTTGAAACGGTGTATCTTTGGCCATCTGTAATTTTCATCAAAAAAAAAAAAAAAAGGTTGAGAATTTAGAGGCTTAATACGTTGTGGGGTTGTTAACCAATGTCATAGAACAACATGTATACTACTATTTCATGAGAAACTATTTGCTCTGTAAGCTTTCACCTGAAGTACAATAAAATATAAAAAAAAAATGTAGACATAGATTTTTCATATGAAGAGGAAGTCAAGGCAATATAAAGAAATAAAACACTGGTATAAACGTAGAAATATAGGGGTAAAATATTAGGGTAACCACAAAAGAAGCTAACAATCCTATAAGTCAAACTAAAAAACTAGAAAAATATAAAGACTCAGCAAACACACAACCAACAACAATGAAAAAGATAAAAAGAAAATACATAAAGAAAAATGATAAAGCATAGAACATTAAGTGGAACAAAGAAACTTTGAACAACACACACAAAAAAAAGACATAAAAATGACAGCAGTAAACTCATACCTGTCAATAATTATGTTGAATTTAAATGGACTAAATGCACCAATAAAGAGACAGAGAGTGGCAGACTGGATTAAAAAAAAAACACAATCTGTCTATATGCTGCCTACAAGAGACACAACTTAGAATTAAAGACAAACACAAACTAAAACTTAAAAGAGGAAATAAATATATCAAGCAAACAACACGCAGAAAAAAGCAGGAGTGGCAATATTACTCTCTGACAAAATAGACTTTAAAGTAAAATCCACCACAAAGGATAAGGAAGTACACTATATAATGATTAAATGGTCAATACGCCAGGAGGACATAAGTATAATAAATATTTATGCACCTAACGACAGGGCTCCAAAATACATAAAACAATCTCTAACAGCACTGAAAAAAGAGAGAGACAGCTCCACAACAGTAGTAGGAGACTTCAACACACCACTTTTGGTGAAGGACAGAGCATCCAGAAAGAAGCTCAACAAAGACACGGAAGAGCTAAATGCTACAATCAACCAACTTGATCTCATAGACATATACCGAACACTCCACACAACAGCAGCCAAGTATACTTTCTTTTCCAATGAACATGGAACATTCTCCAGAATAGACCACATATTAGGCCATAAAGCAAGCCTTAATAAAATCCAAAGCATCAAAATATTACAAAGCATCTTTTCTGACCAAAAAGCCATAAAACAGCAGAAAAAGCAAGGAAAAAAATTAAACACATGGAAACGGAATAACACTTTGCTTAAAAGCTACTGGGATATAGAAGAAATTAAGGATGGAATAAAGAAATTCATAAAATCAAACGAGAATGAAAACACATCTTACCAGAACCTTTGGGACACAGCAAAAGCAGTGCTCTGAGGTCAGTTTATAGCAATAAATGCACACATCCAAAAAGAAGAAAGGGCCATAATCAAAACATTAACCCTACAACTGGAGCAAGTAGAAAGAGAGCAGCAAAAGAAGCCCACAGGTGCCAGAAAAAAGGAAATAATAAGAATTAGAGCAGAATGAAATGAAATAGAGAATAGAAAAACAACTTAAAGAGTTAACAAGACCAAAAGCTGTTTCTTTGAAAAGATTAACAAAATTGATAAACCACTGGCCAAACTGACAAAAGAAAAACAGGAGAGGAAGCAAATAACCTCTATAAGAAATGAGATGGGTGCTATCACAACAGACCAAATTGAAATTAAAAGAATCATAACAAAATACTATGAAAAAGTGTACTCTAACAAATGTGAAAACCTAGAAGAAATGGACAAATTTCTAGAAACTCACTACATGCCTAAACTAACACATAGGTAGAACAACTAAATTAACCCCTAACAAATGAAGAGATTGAAAAGGTGATTAAAAAACTGCCAACAAAAAAAAGCCCTGGCCCAGATGACTTCACTGGAGAATTCTACCAAACTTTCAGAGAAGAGGTAACACCACTACTACTAAAGGTATTTCAAAAAGTAGAAAAGGACAGAAGACTCCCAAACTCATTCTATGAAGCCAGCATAACCCTGATACCAAAATCAGTTAAAGACACCACAAAAAAATTACAGACCAATATCCCTCATGAACATTGCCGCAAAAATCCTCAACAAAATTCTAGCCAATAGAATTCAACAACATAGCAAAAAAATTATTCACCATGATTAAGTGGGATTTTTACCAGGTATGCAGCATTAGAGAAACAATCACTGTAATCTATTACAAAAATAAAACAAAAGACAAGAACCACATGATCTTATCAATCAATGCAGAAAAGGCATTTGACACAGTCCAACACCCATTCATGATAAAAACTCTCAACAAAATAGGAATAGAAGGGAAATTCCTCAATATAATTAAGGCAATTTATACAAAGCTGATAGCCAACATCATCTTAAATGGAGAGACTTTGAAAGCATTCCCCTTGAGAATGGGAACCAGACAAGGATACCCTTTATCACCACTCTTATTCAGCATTGTGCTGGAGGTCCTAGCCAGAGCAATTAGGCTAGAAAAAGAGATAAAGGACATGCAAATTGTTAGTGAAGTCAAAGTATCTCTATCTGCAGATTATATAATCTTATACACAAAAAACCCCAAAGAATTCACAAGAAAACTACTTCGACTAATAGAAGATTTCAGCAAAGTTTCAAAATACAAGATAAACATACAAAAATCAGTTGGATTCCTTTACACCAACAAAGAGAACTTCGAAAAGGAAATCACCAAATCAATGTAATTTACAATAGCTCCCAAGAAGATAAAATACTTAGGAATGAATCTAACCAGAGACATAAAAGATCTATACAATGAAAATTGCAAGACACTACTGCAAGAAACCAAAGAGACCTGCATACGTGGGAAAACATACCTTGGTCATGGATAGGTAGACTTAACGTTGTGAAAATGTCAATTCTACCAAAAGCGATCTACAGATACAATGCAATCCTGATCCAAATCCCACCGGCATTTTTAATGAGATGGAGAAACAAATCACCAACTTCATATGGAAAGAGAAGAGGTCCTCAATAAATAAAGCATTACTCAAGAAGAAGAACAAGGTGGGAGGCCTCACACTACCTGATTTTAGAAACTATTATACCACCACAGTAGTCAGAACAGCCTAGTTCTGGTACAACAACAGATACATAGACCAATGGAACAGAATTGAGAATCCAGATGTAAATTCATCCACCTTTGAGCAGCTGATATTTGACAAAGTCCCAAAGTCCATTAACTGGGGAAAAAAACAGTCTCTTTAACAAATGATGCTGGCATAACTGGATATCCATCTGCAAAAAACTGAAACAAGACCCATACCTCACACCATGCACAAAAACTAACTCAAAATGGATATAAGACTTAAATATAAAATCCAAAACGATAAAAATCATGGAATAAAAAACAGGGACAAGGGAGCCCTAACACATGTCATAAACACAATATGAACCATAAGTAACAAGGCACAAGCACCAGAAGAGAGACTAGATAAATGGGAGCCCCTAAAAATCAAAAACTTACACTCATCAAAAGACTTCACCAAAAGAGTCAAAAGACAACATACAGACTGGTAAAAAAAATTTGGCTATGACAAATCCAGTCAGCATCTAATCTCTAACATCTACAAGATACTGCAAAACCTCAACATGGAAAAGAAAATTAACCCAATTTGAAAATGGGTAAAGGATATGAACAGGTACTTTGCCAAAGAAGATATTCAGGTGGCTAACAGACACAGGTAGAAATGCTCACGATAATTAGCCATTAGAGAGATGGAACCAAAACTACAATGAGATACTATCTCACCCCAACAAGGCTAGCATTAATCCAAAAAGCACAAAATAATAAATGTTCAAGAGGTTGTGGAGTGACTTGAACACTTCTACACTGTTGGTGGGAATGTAAACTGTTACAACCACTTTGGAAATCAATTTTACGCTTCTTTAAAAAGCTAGAAAGAAGTATCATATGATCCAGCGATCCCACTCCTTGGTATATATCCTAGAGAAATAAGAGCTATCACACCAATAGATATATTCACATCCATGTTCATTGCAGCACTGTTCACAATAGCAAAAAGATGGGAATGACCTAGGTGGCCCATCAATGGATGAATGGAAAAATAAATTATCGTATATCCACACAATGCAATACTACTCAATGATAAAGAACAATGATGAAGCCATGAAACTTCTTATAACACGGTCATTATGCTGAGTGAATTTAGTCAGTCACAGAAGGACAAATATTGTAAAAGACCACTATTATAAGAACTCAAGAAAAGGTTTAAACACAGAAGAAAACATTCTTTGATGATTACCAGAGTGGGGAGGGAGAGGGAGGGTTATTTACTAACTAGATAGTAGACAGGAATTATCTTAGGTGAATAGAAGGACAGCACACACTACAGGGGAAGTCAGCACAACTGGACCAAATCAAAGCTAAGAAGTTTCCTGAATACAATCAAACACTTTGAGGGACAGAGTAGCAGGGATAGGGGTCTGGGCACCATGCTTTCAGGGGACATGTAGGTTGATTGGCTTAACAAAGCTTATTAAGAAAATGTTCTGCATCCTACTTTGGTGAGTGGCATCTGGGGTCTGAAAAGCTTGCAAGTGGTTATCTAAGATGCATCAATTGGTCCCAACCACCTGAAGTAAAGGAGAACGCAGAATACCAAAGACACAAGGAAAGTAGTAGCCCAAGAGACAGAAAGGACCACATAAACCAGAGACATCATCAGCCTGAGACCAGAGGAACTAGATGGTGCTCAGCTACCACCAATGACCACCCTGACGGTGAACACAACAGAGAGTCCCAGATGGAGCAGGAGAAAGGTGGAATGCAGATCTCAAATTCTAGTAAGAAGACCAGACTTAATGGTCTGACTGAGACTGGAGGAACCCTGGAAAGCATGGCCCTTGGATTCTCTATCAGCCCAGAACTAAAACAATTTCCGAGGTCAACTCTTCAGACAGGGACTGGACAGGACTGTGGGACATAAACTGATACTCGTGAGGAATGTGCCTCTTAGCTCAAGTAGATACAAGAGACTAAACGGGCTGCTTCTGTCCAGAGGTGAGATGGGAAGGCAGAGAGGGTTAGGAGCTGGTTGAATGGACATGGGGTATCAGGGGTGAAAGGAGGAGTGTGCTGTCACAGTATGGGGAGAGTAATTAGAGTCACATAACAACGTATGTATAAATTTTTGTATGGGAAAAAATAAAAAAAAACACAAATCTTCAAGAGTTCAGGAAAAATGTTGCACAAGCCAAGGAACACACAGACAAAGCAATAGAGGAACTTAAACAGATTAGAGAAGAGCACAATGACAAATTTAACAGGCTGCAAGAATCCATAGAAAGACAGCAGTCAGAAATGAAGATTAACAATAAAATTTCAGAATTAGACTACTAAATCGAAAGTCATAGGAGCAGAATTGAGGCAATGGAAGTCAGAATTAATGAGACTGAAGATAAAGCACTTGACACCAACTTATATGAGGAAAAATCAAATGAAAAAATTAAAAGAAATGAAGAAATTCTAAGAATTATGTGGGACTCTATTAAGAGGAATAACCTACAAGTGATTGGAGCACCAGAACACAGGGGGATAACAGAAAATACAGAGAGAATTGTTGAAGATTTTTTGGCAGAAAACTTCCCTGATATGACAAATGATGAGAAGATTTCTATCCAAGGTGCTCATCAAACCCTACACAGGGTAGATCCTAAAAGAAAGTCACCAAGACATATTATAATCAAACTTGCTAAAACCAAAGATAAAGAGAGAATTTTAAGAGTGGCTAGGGATAAACGAAAAGTCATCTACAAAGGAGAGTTAATAAGAATAAGCTCAGACTACTCAGCAGAAACCACACAGGCAAGAAGGCAATTGGATGACATATATAAAGCCTTGAAGGAAAACAACTGCCAGCCAAGAATTATATATGCAGCAAAACTGTCTCTCAAATATGATGGCAAAATTAGGGCTTTTCCAGATAAACAGTAGCTTAGGGAATTTTCAAAACCAAACCAAAATTACAAGAAATACTAAAGGTAATCCTCTGGTTAGAAAATCAATAACGTCAAATAACAACCCAAGACTAGAACACAGGACAGAACAACGAGATATCAACCCAGATAGGGAAGTCACAAAAGTAAATCCAAGCTAGAACGCTGAAAATAGGGAAACAGAGACATCAATATATAAAAGATAACACCATTAAAACAATAAAGAGGGACTAAAATATGTCACAGAGCTTTCATATAGAGAGGAAATCAAGGCAAAATAAGGAAATAAAAGAGTTGTTTAAACTTAGAAAAATAGGGGTAAATATGAAGGTAACCACAAAGGAAACTGATAATCCTAAAACAAGAAAAACATAAAAACTCAGCAAATACAAAATGAACAACAATGAAAAGAAAACACATGAATAAAAATGGCTCAGCACAGAATATTAAGTGGAACAAAGAAACTGTCAACAGCATACAAAAAAAAAAAAAAAAAGACATTAAAATGACAGCATTAAACGCATACCTATCAATAATTACGCCAAATGTAAATGGACTAAATGCACCAAAAGAGAGACAGAAAATGGCAGAATGGATAAAAAAAAACCATGATCTGTCTATATGCTGTCTACAAGAGACATACCTTAGACTTAAAGACACAAACAAGCTAAAACTCAAAGGATGGAAAAAAGTATATCGAGTAAATAACAATCAAAAAAGAGCAGGAGTGGCAATATTAATCTCTGACAAAATAAACTTTAAAGTAATATCCACCACAAAGGATTAAAAAAAAAAAAAAACCTACCAGGGTTTTGAATATATATGTTTCCACGTCTGGAGAAGGACAACGGGAATTATATGCACAGAAATTATATGTTAAGTTCTGAAAGTATATCCAAATTAGAATAAGTTAAAATAGAAAGTGGCTCAAGAAGCAAACTCTAGGAAATATATGTATTTCTGGGTTTTCTGAAGGAAAAATAAATTAGAGAAGAATCAAAGTGATAAAAATAAGAAAACAAGATGGTTCCTATAATTTTAAAAAATGAGGATTTTAAGAGAGAAAGATAAACGTGTCAAATACTGAGAAGTCATTAAATTTAGCAATTTGATGGATTTAATTTTTCTGAAAATCAACAGAGTAATGATACTTCTAGTCATGCTACATAAGATTGTATCATACTTTTTCTCCTGTTGTAAGCAAATTAGAAAACTAAATATAATATTGATGAAATAATTATTTCAGACATTGAGGAACAGGGAGATTAGGATTGTAACACAAGAGGGGCTTTATCCACGCCACAGTGTAGGAAGGGAAAACCCAGTGTACAGTGATCTCCCTAAGTTATGAAAACAAAGAATGGAATTTGCAGGACAGGTAACCAAAGAATATGAGCAACATAGAGAAAGAACTCCAGAGAACTACATATGCAGAGTGAAACTCCACAAGTCCAGACAACTAGCAATTCTGAGAGCTCATATGGGTGTGGAGAATATTCAACTTCTGACTACCCAGACTGGAAAGAACTAATTGAAAACTTGGGCCATTCAGTATAGAAGAAAGAAGGATCATAATTTAGTAATAAGCTAATGTAGCCTTAGAATAAAAACTACTCTGAATTTACTAGTTGTTATTGTTATTAGCTGCCATTGAGTGGTTCTGACTCATGTCAACCCCAAGTGTGCAGAGTAGAACTACACTGCATAGGGTTTTCAAGGCTATGACCTTTTGGGAACAGATCACCAGGTCTTAGTTCCAAGGCACATCTGGGTGAGTTTGAACCATCAACCTTTCAATTAGCAGTGCAGTGCTTAACGATTTGCGCCACTTAGGGACTCCAGACTCACCTTATCAACAAATCTTAAAAAGCCAGCTTTGAAACGATCAAGATTATCTGCAAGTTACTATCAGCTGGAAAAATCAAACTTCAACACTCTTTAAGGAAAACAACAGATTTCAGACATTCAATAATGTAATATACACAACGTCTAGCATCCATCAAAGAGCATCAGACATGCAAATAGACAGGAGTATTTGACTTAAAATCAAGTAGGAACAGGCAAAGAAATGACAGAAATGATGGAATTAACAAATATTCTGAAACAGTCATTTTCTTGTCAGTAGACCTGCACTACAAAGAATGTAAAGGGAGTTCTTCAGGCTGAATAAAACTGATTCTAATTAGAAACTCAGATCTATAAGAAAGAATAAATGGTGCTGGAAATAGTAAATACATGGATAAATACCACAGACTTTTTGACTTGAGTTTTTTATGTAATTTTTTAAATAAATGAGTTTAGCAAAGTCATAGGATGAAAACTCAATATATAAAAATAAATTGTATTTCTATATACTAGCAAAGAACAAAAGGTAATAGAAATTTAAAAAAATAACATTTACAGTAGCATCAAAAGAAATATATATATACACTTAGGGATAAATATACGCTTAGGGATAAAGAAATACACACACTTAGAGATAAATCTAACAAGATATGTGTAAAACCTATCCACTGAAAACTACAAAATGTTGACAAGAAAAATTAAAGAAAACATACATAAATGATAGCTATATCATGTACATGGATCATAGATTGACAGACTCAATAATATTAAGATGCAAACTCTCCCCAAATTTAACCTAGATTAAATATAATCCAAATCAAAATTTCAGCAGGTTAAAATAAAATGTGCAATTCTATTGTTTTCTTTTCATTGCTAAGTTTCCAAATCCTACCACTCATTTTTCAATTCTTACCTCTATCTAGGCAAGCTGGTGAGAAAGCTTGAGTGCTTCCTTCTTTGATGCTGTCTGAAACTTTAAACCATGCAAGCCCCAGCCCACATGTGGGAATCATCACAAAGCTCCACTCTGTAACCTCAATAAAAGCAAAGCCAGTTGCCCCCCTCTTTACTCTCTCTCAAGCCATTTTTGGACCTGCTTGAAACTCTGTCCTTCTCTTGCCAGAAAGACCTATTATGTGAGAAACAAATCTCCTCATACCCTCTGGGTACATGTGCAGCATCATCATTCTCAACATATGAAACAAATTTTGGGTGAGGGATCCATCGACCTTCATAAGTTAACTGCCACATGGGTATTTTTGAAGATATTGACAAGATAAACCTAAAAAGTATATGAAAATGCAAAAATACCTAGAAGGGACAAAAGAACTTTGAAGAACTCCAAAGTGGTAGGACTCACACTACCTGATTTCAAGACTTAATATAGAGTTACACTAGTCAAGACATTGCACTTTTGGTGGAAGAAGAGACGTGTAGATCAATGGTACAGAATAGAGGGTCCAGGTAATAGACTAACACCATATACGGTGAACTGAATTTCAACAAACATCCCAAGACAATTTAACGGGGAAAGGATAATCTTTTCAACAGATAGTGCTGGAACTATAGGATATTTGTATGCAAAAAAATGAACCCCAACCCTTTTCTCATACCTTATATAAAAACTGAAGCACAAAACAGATCATAGTCCTATATATAAGCACTAGAAATATAAAATTTCTAGAAGAAAATATGGGACCAAAATTTTAGAGACTCAGGGTAAGCTAAAGATTTCTTTAAAAGAACAAAAGTTACAAATTATAAAAAAAGAAAATGGTGAAATGGACTTTATCAAAATTAAGTTTTTTCTCCCCCAAATAATTTATTCACCAATCAAAAATTTAAGCCATAATCAGGGAGAATATACTGGCTAAACATGTATATTATAAAGGACTTTTATCCAGAATATATAAAGAGCTCTTATAACTCAATACTTGGAAGACAATTAAACCCAATCTAGTTAAAATATGGGCAAATTGGCTGTGGGGGCCATGGTCTTGGGAAACATCTAGTTCAACTGGCACAACATAGTTTATAAAGAAAATGTTCTACATTCTACTTTGACGAGTAGCATCTGGGGTCTTAAAAGCTTGTGAGTGGCTATCTAAGATACTCCACTGGTCTCACCTGTCTGGAGCAAGGGAGAATGAAGAAAACCAAAGACACAAGGGAAAGATTAGTCCAGAGGACTACAACTACCCCAGCCTCCACCAGACTGAGTCCAGCCCAACTAGACACTGCCTGGCTACCACCATTGACTGCTCTGACAGGGATCACAACAGAGGGTCCTGGACAGAGCTGGAGAAACATGTAGAACAAAATTCTAACTCACAAAAAAAGACCAGACTTACTGGCCTGACAGAGACTGGAGAAAACCCAAGGGTATGGCCCTAGGACACCCTTTTAGCTCAGTAATGAAGTAACACCTGAGGTTCACCCTTCAGCCAAAGATTAGACAGGCCAAAAGGCCAAAACAAGACTAAAGGGGCACACCAGCCCAGGGGCAAGGATGAACAAGCAGGAGGGGACAGGAAAGCTGGCAATAGGGAACCCAAGGTCAAGAAGGGAAGAATGTTGACATGTTGTGGGGTTGGTAACCAATGTCACAAAATAATATGTGTACTAATTGTTTAATGAGAAGCTAGTTTGTTCTGTAAACCTTCATCTAAAGTACAATTTTTTTTTAAAAAGTGGGCAAAATATTTAAATAGACAGTACAAAGGTGATATACAGACAGGAAATAAGCCATAAAAAGATTTTCAACATCATTAATAAATAAGGAAATACAAATTAAAACCAAAATAAGATAGCTCTACAAATCCACTTCAACAGGTAAATTTAAAAAGACTGGCAATGCCCAATGCTGGTGAGGATGTGAAGTAACTAGAACTCTCATACATTTCTTTTGGTAAAGCAAAATGGTACTGCTACTTTGGCAAACAGTTTGGTGGTTTCTCAGGTAGATAAACATACACTCACCATATGACCCTGCAACCTCACTCTCAGGTATTTACTTAAGAGAAATGACAGCGTATGCCCATCTAAAAACCCACAGACAAATGTTCATAGCCACTTTATTCATAATAGCTCAAAACTGATAATGGATAAATAAGGTGTATACTCTGTTTTTATGCAAATAACAGGCACCTTCTATGTTTGTTTGCCAACTGCTCCCTCCCCCGTGAGGTATTTTTCATAAGCACTGCTAAGCCAATTTCTTTTTATATTTTTTTGTAAAAACAAATTAGCATAGCATGCTCAGGAAAATACTTGGGAGGGTGGTTGGCAAATAAACTTAAAAGCTGTGCGTTATTTGCATAAAAATACAATGGAATGTTGTTAGGTGCCATTGAGTTGGTTCCAACTCATAGCCACTTTACATATACAGAATGAAATGTTGTCCAGTATATTACCTGCCATCCTCAATCATTGCTATGTTTAAGCCCATTGTTGCAGTCATTGTGTCAATCTATCTCATTGAGGGTCGTCTTTTTTCTTGACATTCTGCTTTTCCATGCATGATGTCCTTCTCCAGGGAGTGGTCTCTCCTGATAATATACTCAAAGTAAGCAAGACAAAGTATCCCCATCCTCTCTTCTAAGGAGCATTCCAGCTGTACTTCTTCCAAGAGAGATTTGTTCCTTCTTCTGGCAGTTATTGTACATTCAATATTCTTCACCAACACCACAAATCAAATGTGTCAATTCTTTTTTGGTCTTCCTTTTTCTTTGTTCAGCTTTCACAGGCATATGAGGCGATTGAAAATACCATGGCTTGGGTCAGGCCCATCTTGGTCATCAAATTGACATCTTTGTTTTTTTACACTTTAAAGAGGTTTTTTGCAGCAGATTAGTCCAATGCAATACATCATTTGATTTCTTGACTGCTGCTTCCATAGGATTGATTACTGATCTAGTAGAATCAACTGAATGCAATGGAATTCTTCTCCATAATATAAAGGAACAAACTACTGATACACAGAAGAGCATGTATGAATGCCAAAATGATTATATTAGGTAAGTGAAGCCCGACACAAAAGGCTACATATTGAATGATTCTTCGGCGGAGTGAAGGGAAGGAGGAGGGGTGTTGACCTCAAAGAGGAATGTAATATTTTTTGGAATGATGGAAATGTTCCATACATGATGAAATCGTGACTATGCAACTGTATACATTTGTAAAATGTATTAAATAATATACTTAAAACTGACGGAGCCCTGGTGGCGCAGTCATTAAGAGCTCAGACAGAAACCAAAAGGTTGGCAGTTTGAATCCACCAGCCACTCTTTGGAACCCCATGGGGCAGTTCTACTCTGTCCTATAGGGCCACTATGAGTTGGAGTCGACTTGACAGCAAAGGGTTTGGTTTTTGGTTTGGTATACTTAAAACTGATGAAAACTATTGTATCTAAAAGGACCCCTGGTGGTGCAGTGGTTAAACTGAAGGACTGGTATTTTCAATCACCTCATATGCATGCAAAAACTGAACAATGAGTAAGGAAGACTGAAAAAGAATTGATGTCTTTGAATTAATTGTGGTGTTGGAGAGGAATATTAAATCTACCATGGACTGCCTGAAGAACAAACTTGTCTTGGAAGAAGTATAGCCAGAATGCTCCTTGCAAGTATTTTTTATACTATAAAACAATTGTACAACATTTAACTTTTCTAACTAAATTAGATAAATTTTACATGATTTTGGTCAGCAGTTTGAAACCTCCAGTGGCCCTGCAGGAGAAAGATGTAGCAGTCTGGTTTCATAGAGATTTACAGCCTTGGAAACCCGAAGGGGTCACTATGAGTTGGAATTGACTTGATAGCAGGTTTTTGTTTTTTTTTTAATTGTATCTAAATCTTATTTAAATCAAGCTCACATCATATAGTTGACAGTTTTAAGCATATATATATATGTGTGTGTATATATATATATATATATATATATGTGTGTGTGTGTATATATATATATATATATATATATATATATATATATATATATAGTTGTTATGTGCCATCAAGTCAATTCCAACTCATAGCAATCCCATGTAATGGAGTAGAAATGCCCCATAGGATTTTCAAGACTGTAATCTTTATGGGAGCTGACCACCATGCTCTTTCTCCTGAAGAGCTGCTGGGTGGTTTGAACTGCCAACCTTTCAATTAGCAGCCAAGTGCTTAACCATTGCATTGTCAGGGCTTGCTCACTCTCTGTCTCTCTCTCTATATATATATATATGTATATATGATTTATAAGATATTCATAAATAAAATATAATAACAATACAAAGTATATGGGGGGATGAATGTATACTGTTGTTATCTTGTATTACATGGAAACTGGTATGATATTATTTGAAGGTAGACTTTGATAACTTAAATATTAATATTGTAAGACTTACAGCAAGCACTAAAAAAAAAAAAAAAAAGACAAAAAAGTATAGCTAATAAGCCAATTTCTTACAATGTTGAATCCTAAAAACTAACAAAAACAAAACACTACATTAATTTAAATAAGGCAGAAAAAGTGGAAAAAATAAAAACAATTTAGATGTGATAAATAAAATATAGCAGGATAACTACAGAAGACGTATGGTAACATTTACTGAGTTCTTTGTATGTGCCATAGACAATGGTGATTATTTTTCTTATATCGTTCTATTTAACACACAAAGTGTATATAAATATGATGGAATGTTGTTAGCTGCCATCAAGTCAGTTCTGACTCATAGTGACCTTATGAACGAACAATCCTAACAATTCCAAAGAAGTCATTATCATGTACTGTAGTTTCATTTTAGAGGAGAAAGGAATTTATACTTAAAGAAATTTTTCAAACTTTCAAGTTCACCAAGTGTCTCGGTCATCTAGTGCTTCTCTAACAGAGATGCCACGAGCGGATGTTTTTAACAAAGAGAAATTTATTCTCTCATAGTCCAGTAGGCTACAGGTCCAAATTCAGGGCATCAGCACCAGGGGAACGCTTTCTCCATCGGCTCTGGAGGAAGGTCCATGTCATCAATCTTCCTTTGGTTTGGGAGCTTCTCTGCACAGGAACCTCAGATCCAAAGGACGCGCTCTGCTCCCGGCGCTCCTTTCTTGGTGGTATGAGGTTCCCATGTGTCTCTGCTTGCTTCTGTCTTTTATATCTCAAAAGAGATTGCATTAAGACACTAATCTTGTCAACCTCATCGGTATAACCTCATCACAATGATAGAATTGATAACACATGAGGAGATCACATATAATCTCATCATAGTGGTAGAGTTTACCACACATAAGGAAATCACATCAGATAACACAATCATACAATACTGGGAATTATGACCTAGCCAAGTTGCTAGGTTTTGGAGGACACAATTCAATCCATGACAGCAAGCTAGTGAGCTGGGATTCATAATAAGTTCTGTCTGACTCCAAAGCCTCTATTACACAGCTTTTCTGATCACACCTGAGTTTAAATAAACAATGTGTTCTTGAGCAAAGTTCATTACCTACTGGTTTAGAGGTAAAACCAGGAATTAAGAAGAATCGTTAACTTTGTATTGGCCTTATAAATGGGTAAAAAGCATGGGACCTCCATTCAAGAGGATTAAATGTAAAACAGCATTTTAAAGAGAAATCAGGTATTAGTTAAGACAAAGTGAGAAGGTGGAGAGGAAGGAGAAGGCTGGTGAGAGAAATTAGGGAACAGGCTGAACACAGAAATATTGTCTCAGAGTAGAAGGTGAAATAAAGGGTTGGAGGACAGTTTGGAAAGCCTTATCAAGGAATTACATTCAGGTAGAGGCTGAGTAGTTCACTAAAAGTTTGATAATACACTGGAAAGAAGAGTGCCGTACAAAATTGGAAGACGCCATGAAAGGCTTGGAATTTGAAGAGTACAGCCTTCCCGTTGAAGGTCTGAGAGTGTCCTGATCTCTACTCAAGTTGTTTTTTCCCATTTCTTCCACCCATCATAAGCACAAGGACACCTAGACAGAGGCTACAGCAAGGCAATCAAGGGGTCATCAGTGCACTGACTCTGGTGATGTGACTGAATGGAAATGTTCTTTAGGAAGAGGAAAGGAACAAAAGAAAGAAGGGAGGCTGCCCAGACAAGAAATCACTTTTTTCCTGCAGCCATAGGATATTTTAAACTAAACTTCTGTTTGTTACAGGAGCAGATCTATTCATTTCAGTCCAGGAAGAAGGCCACAAAATCTGTTGGGATCAAACTGCAAAATTCTGGTACAGAATAGTTATTTCATATTTCCTTAGATTTTACATTTTAGGTTAAGAAAAATTATTTACCTATCAACCTATAAACTTAACATGTTTGGCTCCTCAGTTCGTCTAATTATATTTTGGATTGTAGCTCAGTAAACAAATATTTTAGAAATCATTACCATTTTTTACTCAAATTAAACATAAAATTCATGTAAAATTTATCTAACTTAGTTAGAAAAGTTAAATTTTGTACAATTCTTTCATAGTGTAAAAAATACGTGCAAGGAGCATTCTGGCTGTACTTCTTCCAAGACAAATTTGTTTGTTCTTCAGAATATTTAATATTTCTCTCCAACACCATAATTAATTCAAAGACATCAATTCTTTTTCAGTCTTCCTTACTCATTGTTCAGTTTTTTCATGCATATGAGGTGATTGAAAATACCATGGTTTGGGTCAGGGGCAACTTAGCCCTCAAAGTGACATCTTTGTTTTTAAAAGAACACTTTAAAGAGGTCTTTTGCAGCAGATTTGCCCAATGCAATACATTGCTTGTGATTTCTTGACTGCTGCTTCCATGGGCATTGATTGTATATCCAAGTAAAAAGAAATCCTTCACAACTTTAATATTTTCTGCATTTATCATGATGTTGCTTATTGGTCCAGTTGTGAGGATTTTTGTTTTCTTTATGTTGAGGTGTAATCCATGCTGAAGGCTGTAGTCTTTGATCTTCATCAGTAAGTGCTTCAATCCTCTTCACTTACAGGAAGCAAGGTTGTGTTATCTGCATATCTCAGGTTGTTAATAAGTCTTCCTCCAATCCTGATGCCCTGTTCTTCTTCAAATAGTCTAGCTTCTTGGATTATTTTCTCAGCATACCAATTGAGGAAGTATTGTGAAAGGCTACAAACCTAAGGCACACCTTTCCTGGTTTTAAACTAAACAGTATCCCTTTGTTCTGTTCAAACTACTGACTCTTGGTCTATGTACATGTCCCTCATGGGCAAAATTAAGTGTTCTGGAATTCCCATTCTTCACAATATTATCCATAATTTGTTCTGATCATCACTGTCAAATGTCTTTGCATAGGCAATAAAACACAGGCAAACATCTGTTTACTTGAGTATGATATTAATGATATTATTCAATCATTTCTGTATTCTGTTGGATCATCTTTCTTTAGAATGGGCAAAATATGGATCTCTTGCAGCCACTTGGCCAGGTAGCTATCTTCCAAATTTCTCGGCATAGATGAATGAGCACCTCTAGCACTGCATGCATTTGCTGAAACATCCCAATTGGCATTTCCTGAATTCCTGGATCATTGGTTTTTGCCAATATCGTGAGTGCAGCTTGGACTTCTTCTTTAAATATCATTGGTTCTTGATCATATGCTACCTCCTGAAATGGTTGAATGTCGAGCAATTCTTTTTGGTACAATGACTATATGTATTCCTTCCATTTTCTTTTGATGCTTCCTGCACCTTTCAATATTTTGCCCATAAAACCAAAAAACCAAACCCACTGCCCTCAATTCAATTCCAGCTCATAGTGACCCTATAGGACAGAGTAGAACTGTCCCATAGAGTTTCCAAGGAGTAGCTGGAGAATCCAAACTGCCGACCTTTTGGTTAGCAGCCATAACTCTTAACCACTGTGCCACCAAGGCTCCATTTTGCCTTTAGTATCTTTCAGTATTGCAACTCAAATCTTAAATGTTTTCTTCAATTCTTTTAGCTTGACAAATGCTGAGCGTGTTCTTCCCTTTTGTTTTTCTAACTCCAGGTCTTTACACATTTCGTTATAATACTTTGATTTGTCTTTTCAAGCTGCCCATTGAAATCTTCTGTTCACCTCTTTTACATTTTTTACATTCCTTCCATTCGCTTTAGCTACTCTATATTCAAGAGCAAGTTTCAGCATCTCTTCTGACATCCATTTTGGTCTTTTCTATCTTTTTAATGAGCTTTTGGTTGCTTCATGTATGATGTCCTCTATGTCATCAAACAACTCGTCTGGTCTTCAGTCAGTAGTTGTCCATATATCAAATCTATTCTTGAGATAGTCTCTAAATTCAGATAGGTTATACTCAAGGTCATATTTTGGCTCTCGTAGACTTGTTTTAATTTTCTTCAGCTTCAACTTGAACTTGCAAAACAGCAGTTGATGGTCTGTTCTGCAGTTGGCACCTGGCCTTGTTCTGACTGATGATATTGAGCTTTTCCATAGTCTCTTTCCACACATGTAGTCAATTTGATTTCTGTGTATTCCATCCGGTGAGTTTCACGAGTATAGTCGCCTTTTATGTTGTTGAAAAAAGGTATTTGCAGTGAAGAAGTCGTTCGTCTTGCAAAATTCTATCATGAGATTTCCGGAGTTGTCTCTATCACCAAGGTCATATTTTCCAAGTGCAATTCCTTCTTTGTTTCCAGCTTTTGCATTCCAATCACCAGTAATTATCAATGCATCTTCATTGAATTTTTGATCAATTTCAGACTGCAGAAGTTGGTAAAAATCTTCAGTTTCCTTATCTTTGGGATTAGTGATTGGTGCATAAATTTGAATAATAGTTGTATTAACTGGTCTTCTTTGTAGGCATATGAATATTATCCTATCGCTGACAGCATTGTGCTTCAAGATAGATCTTGAAATGTTATTTTTGATGATGAACGCCGCACCATTTCTCTTCAATTTGTCATTCTCAGAATAGTAGACCACATGATTATCTGATTCAAAATTGCCAATAGCAGTCCGTTTCAGCTCACTAATGCCTGGGATATCGATGTTTATGTGTTCCAGTTCATTTCTGATGACTTCTAATTTCCTAGATTCATACTGTGTACATTCCACTTTCCAATTACTAATGGATGTTTGCAGCTATTCTCATTTTCAGTCGTGCCAGCTGCATCAGTAAATGAAGGTCCTGAAAGCTTTATTCCATCCATGTCATTAAAGTTGACTCTACTTTGAGGAGCTTCCTCTTACCCAGTTGTATTTTTAGTGCCTTCCGAACTGAGGAGCTCATCTTCAGGCACTGTATCAGACAATGTTCCCTTGCTATTCATAAGGTTTTCACTGGCCAATTTATTCAAAAGTAGAGCACCAGGTCCTTCTTCCTAGTCTTTCTTAGTCTGGAAGCTCTGCTGAAACCTGTCCACCATGGGTGACTCTGCTGGTATTTGAAATTTCAGTGGCATAGCTTCCAGCATCATAGCAACAAGCAAGCCACCACAGTATAACAAACTGACATGCAACTGATGAAAAGTTACGTTAGGGAACATGAATGTGTAATACTTTAGTAATGAGTAGTCATCAGTTTATTAGATTATTTTATTTGATATGGTATAAAATGAAAATATAAGCCCAACTGTATGAGCTAAAACTTGGAATAATTTCATTAAAACAACATTTTTAATAATTCATTTTATTTTACTTGTTGTTGGGAATATATACAGCAGAACATACATCAATTCAACAGTTTCTACATGTAAAATTCAGTGACATTTATTACGTTCTTCCAGTTGTGTAACCATTCTCACCCTCTTTTTCTGAGTTCTTCTTCCCTCTTTAACATAAACTCACTGCCCCCTAAGTTTTCTATCAAATATTTTGAGCTGCTGTTGTCAATTTCATCCCATATAGATGGATTTAAAAAGGTTTTAATGATCAAGGCGGGCATTTTTACTAGTTAAGATAAACTATTATTTGGTTATTAAAACAACATTTTAATAAACACTATTTTATTTGGACCAAAGGAGGGCACATCTCCTTCAAGATTCAAAAACTCATATGGACTTTGGAGATATGTTCTTCCAGTTTATCCATTTTAATCACACAAAGAATTAAAAGGGGGAAACTGACACATGATTTCCAAAGCTTATAGGCTCAAGCATTATATCAGGCAATAATCTATTGTGAACCATAGAGCTTTCATTGGCTAATTTTTGGAAGTAGACCACCAGGCCTTCCTTCCTGGCCTTAATTTAGAAACTCTGCTGAAATCTGTTTACCATGGGTGACCCTGCTGGTATTCGAAATACTGATGGTATAGCTTCCAGCATCACAGCAACAAACACACCACCACAGTATGACCAACTGAAAGACTGGTGGTATTCCCTAGAAGTTAGGATGGGGAGACTTCTACTCGCTTACTTTGGACACATTATCAAGAAAAAACTATCAAAGGGCCTCTGGGTAACATGGCACTATAGACAGAAGAACCATGCCATCCCTCCATGGTGCAGATCCGAAAAACTAAGTCAAACAGAGACACACATCAATCCTGAAACCCTAAGCACCAAATGAAGAGATAAAGAACTCAGCGAAGCACTGAATGGAATAAGAAAATGACAGAGGTCACAAAGCAAGGAGAGATAAATGCAGAGGTCCCCTATCAACTAACGCAGAATGGATCCGCCATCTTGGACTTCTATCAGAGATCGGCAAACAGAGGGTACGAGAAAACAGCTTCACGGAGCTTCCAGCAGGAGATGGAACAACCAGTAACAAACCCTCACTCTTCTTCATCCCCACTCTGCTTCCACTGCTTCCCGAGGCCACAGTTTCTTGGCCGGGAAGCACCAGCTTCACCATGGTGCAGTTTGAATTCCCCCGCCCACACTGGCTGGCTCCCTGAGTGCCATTTGTTGGCTGCTGGTGTTGCTTTATTTCTGCTTCTTTAGATTTATTCCTTACCTCTCACCACCTTCCCCTCTTTTCTTACAAATACCTGTCTCCATGTGCCATCTTTGTGTCTTCCTGAAAGGCTGTGAAACACTGCTCGACTGTAAAACTGCTTCCCAGCCTGTGCTGCCATGCTGGTAGGACCCCTGGGGCTTTTTGTTTATTTGTTCTTTTTTTTTTTTTTTACGCATATTGTTTTATGACATTGGTTAACAAACCCACAACCTGTCAACATTCTCCCTGCTTGACCTTGGAGGACTTTTTTCTTTTTTGGTAAAAATATACATAGCGAAAGATACACTATTTCAACAATTTCTGCATGTACAGTTCACTGACATCAATTATGTTCTTCCAGTTGTGCAGCTAATCTCGCTACCCTTTTCCAAATTATTCCACCACTATTATCTTCAACTCACTGCCACCTAGGCTTCCCATCAAACCTTTCGAGCTGCTGTTGTCAATTTGATCTCACATAGATAATTCTCTTTTTTGCACTTTAGATGAAAGTTTACAGAATGTAATAGTTTCTCATTAAAGAGTTAGTACAGGCATTGTCCTATGACAATGGATGACAACCTCATGACATGTCAACACTGCTCTTTCTCAACCTTGGGTTCCCTATCACCAGCTTTCCTGTCCCCTCCTGCCTTCCAGTCCTTTTCTCTGGACAGTTGTGCCTCATTGCCCTGTTTTGTTTTATGGGGCTGTCCAATCCCTGGCTGAATGGTGAACCTCAGAAGTGAATTCACCACTGAGCAAAAAGGGTCTCCAGGGGCCATAATCTCGGGGTTTCTCCAATTTGTTTCAGGCCAGTAAATCTGGTCTTTTTTTGTTTTGTTAGAATTTTGTTCTACATCCTTCTCCAGCTCTGCCCAGGACCCTCTGTTGTGATCCTGGTCAGAGCAGTTAGTAGTAGTAGCTGGTCACCATCCAGCTGTACTGGACCCGGTCTGGTGGAGGCCTTGGCAGGCATGGTCCATTAGTCCTTTGGACCAATCTTTTCCTTGTAGCCTGTTCTCTTCATTCTCCCTTGCTACCAAAGGGGTGAGACCAGTGGAATATCTTAGATGGCTGCTCACAAGCTTTTAAGACCCCAGATGCTACTCACCAAGATAGAATGCAGAACATTGTCTTTAGATACTGTGTTATGCCAATTGAGCTAGATGTTCCCCAAAAGCATGGTCACCACAGACCTCCACCCAGCAATTCAGTCCCTCAGGGAGTTTGGATGTGTCTATGCAGCATCCATGACCTTTCCTTGTACAAGTTATACTGGCTTCCTCAGTATTATGTACTGTCTTGCCCTTCACCAAAGTTACCACTTATCTACTGTCTATTAAGTTTGTTTGTTCTGATTTGTTCTGTTTTGATTTGTTTGTTTGCTTTCTTTCTCTTTTCTTGGCTTGGGAGCCCCTGCTATCCAGCAGTACTGTGCAGCTTGGGAGCTACTCCCTTATTCTGCACAGATGCGCAGTGGGACCCCTGGGGGAAGTCCTCTTTTTCTTTTTTTTTTTTTGGTTTTCTTTTCTTTGTTTTTTTTTTCCATTGTTTTGTTTTCTTCTCTTTCTTTTCACTTTTTGTCTTCATTTCTTAGTTTCTCATTTATCTATACTTACCTTCTCTTCCTGTCTCCTGAATACCTGGCACTATGTGACACCTCTAACCCTTCTAGCCAGGTTGTACTTCACTGCTGGGGAACAACTTCCTAAGTCCTTGCAGCAACACCAATGAGATCCCTATGAATTTTTCTTTCTTTATTCCAAATTTTTATTTATTCATTTTTTCTTTTGCCCTTTTTCTTTTTTATCCATTTCTCAGCCTCTCATCTCTCCACTCCAACAGCAAGCTTCCTTATCACTCTATTTTGTTAGTTTATTTCTTTGTTGTTGACCCCGTTCCTCTCTCCCTTCTCTCCTCTTTCTCATACCCATCTTACCTCCACACATCACAATCTGCCACCTCCTTCCTACCTACCTGCAGTGTGAGCTGAACATCCCACTCCCAAGCAACACAGGCACAGCCTACTGGAATCTGCCTTGCACTGATTCCCAGCCATCCCTATTATCTCTAATATGTACTGCAAAAAACCCATCCCAGTAACTCCCCTTCAGCTGGACCTGCCCTTCTGTACCATGCCTGAGTGATTGGCCCTGTCCATTGGAGAAGGAGGTGAAAAGTATCCTGCCTACAGACGAGCAAACAAAAAAGAACACACAGCCCACCTGCTCAGACATAACCAAAAAAAAAAAAGGATGAAACAAACAAATCTACAATCAATAAACGAGGAAAACAACTACCGAATGCCCCAAAGACAGCAGACAATATCAAAACATATACAAAAATAGGACACGATGGTTCAGGTAGGCATCCAAAATAAAACATCACATGACTTTCCAGTACAAAAAAAGACACTAGAACTACCTGATAGGGAATTAAAATCCCTAATATTCAGAATTATCCAAGAGTTGAAGCAAAAAGCAGACAAAAATGAGAAAAAAATAGACAAATTCATGGAAAAAAACAGACAAATTCATAGACACTACAGACGAAATGGAAGAATTCAGGAAAAAAAACAGGAACAAAATGCTAAAATAAATTCACAACTATAAATTATACAAAAACAACAATTAGAAATCCAAAAGATAAACAACAAGATTTCAGAAATGGACAGTGTCATAGAAGGGCTGATGAGCAGGTTTGAAATGATGGAAGATAGGATCAGCGAAATTGAAGACAAACACTTGGATACAACTCTGTTTGAGGAAAAATCAGAAAAAACAATGAATAAAAATAAACCCTGAGAATTATGTGGGATGCAATCAAAAGCAAAAATTTTCAAGTGATCGGAGTTCCAGAACACGGGTAGAAAACAGAAAGCACAGAGAGGATCATTGAAGAACTGCTGATAGAAAACTTCCCCAATATCATGAAAGATGAAAATCTGACCATCCAAAAAGCTCAACGAACCCTATGTAGGATAGACCCCAAAAGAAAATCACCAAGGCATGTCATAATCACACTCGCTAAAACCAAAGACAAAGAATCCTGAAAGCAGCTCAAGAAAAACAAAAAGTCACATACAGAGGAAAAAAAATAAGACTAAGCTCAGATTATTCAGCAAAAACCAAGCAGCCAAGAAGACAATGGGATGACATATATAAAACCTTTAAAGAAAAAAAAAATTGCCAGCCAAGAATAATATAGCCTGCAAAACTCTCATTCAAATAGGATGATGAAATTAGGACATTTCCAGATAAACAGAAATTAAAGGATTATGTAAAAACTATGCCAAACTTATGAGAATTATTAAAGGGAGCCCTTCCATCTGAGAACAAAGAATATCAGACCACAGGCTGAATCTAGGATGCAGAATTGTACCAGCCAGATACCAACCTAGGAAATGAACTCTTAAGGACTATTCAAAACCAAAGAATTACAACATGGAACCAGAGAGGTTACTCTGTAAATGACAACATCAGAACAATAAAAGAGGGAGTAACAGTGTAGACATAGAACTTTCTAATGGAGAGGAAGGCAAGGCTATACCAACTAATAATAGACTGGTTCAAAACTACAAAGACAAGGGTAAATTTCAAGGTAACCACAAAGAAAGTTAACAAAACTCCTTATCAAAATAAAGAAGAAAAACGTAAATTCTCAGTAAAAACAAAATCAACAACAACAAAAAGAAAAGGAAATGAAAACAATCCACAAAACAAAAGGAATTCAGCACAGGACAGTAAAAGGAACAAAGAAAAAGTCAGCAGAACAAAAAAAAATCACTACAGAATGACTACACTAAATTCACACCTATCAATAATTACACTGAATTAAAATTGCCTAAATGCACCCATAAAGAGATAGAGAGTGACAGAATGGATACAAAAAACAGGATCCATCAATATGCTGCCTACAAGAGACACACCTTAGAAACAAAAATGTAAATTTATTAAAAATCAAAGGATGGAAAAAATATATCAAGCTAACAACTTCCAAAAAAGAGCAGGAGTGGCAATAACAATCACAGATAAATTCCATCATAAAAGACAAAGAATAACACTATATAATGATTAAGGGGATGATCCATTATGAAGACTTAACCATAATAAACATCTACGCACCGAATGACAGGGCTCCAAAATACATAAAACAAACTCTAACAACACTGAAAAGAGAAATTGGCAATTCCACAATAATAGTAGGAGGCTTCAACAACCCACTCTAGGTAAAGGACAGAACATCTAAAAAGAAACTCAACAAAGATGCGGAAGACCTAAAGGACACAATCAGCCAGCTTGACCTCACAGACATATATAGAACACTACACCCAACAGCTGCAAATTACGCATTCTTTTCCAATGCACATGGAACATTCTCCAGAATAGACCACATCTTAGGCCACAGAGCAATCCTCAACAAGATCCAAAATGCTGAGATAATACAAAGTATCTTCTTTGACCACAACGCCGTCAGGGTAAAGATAAACAAAAGAAAGAGCAAGTAAAAAAAAATCAATTACATGGAATCTGAATAACACCCTGCTTTCAAACCACTGGGTAACAGAATAAATCAGAGATGGAATCAAAAAATTCCTAGAATCAAATGAGAATGAAAACACATCATACCAAAACCTTTGGGACACAGCAAAGGTACTCCTCAGAGGACAGTTTGTAGCAATAGATGCACACATCAAAAAAGAAGAAAGGGATTAATTAAAACATTAACTACAGAACTCACACAAATAGAAGGAGAACAGTAAAAAAAAACCCTCACCCACTAGAAGAAAGGAAATAATAAAGACCAGAGCAGAAATAAATGAAATAAAGAATAGAAAAACAATTGAAATAATTAACAAAATGAAAAGTTGGTTCTTTGAAAGGATCAACAAAATTGACAAACCACTGGTCAGACTGACAAATGAAAAACAGGAGAGGAAGCAAATAACCCAAATAAGAAATGAAATGGGGAACATCACAACAGACCCAACTGAAATAAAAAGGATCATAACAGAGTATTATGAGAAACTATACTCCAACAAATTTGAAAACCTAGAGGAAATGGATAAATTTCTAGAAACACACTACCTACCCAAACTACCACAAACTGATGTTGAAAATCTTAACAGACCCATAACAAGAGAAGAGATTGAAAAGAAAATTGAAAAACTCTTAACAAAAAAAAGCCCTGGCCCAGATGGCTTCACTGGATAATTCTACCAAACATTCAGAGAAAAAGTTATACCAGTACTATTCAAAGTATTTCAGAACATAGAAAAGGAAGCAACACTTCCAAATTTATTTTATGAAGCCAGCATAATGCTGATACCAAAACCAGGCAAAGACACCACAAAAAGAAAAGAAAGAAAACTACAGACCAATATCTCTCATGAATATAGATGCAAAAATTCTCAACAAAATTCCAGCCAATAGAATTCAGCATCATATCAAAGAAATAATACACTACAACCAAGTAGGATTCATATCAGGTATGCAAGGATGGTTCAGCATTAGAAAATCAATCAACGTAATCCACCACATAAATAAAACAAAAGAAAAGAATCACATGATCATCTCAATTGACGCAGAAAAGGCATTTGACAAAGTCTAACATCCATTCCTGATAAAAATTCTCAATAAAATAGGTATAGAAGGGAAATTTCTCAACATAATAACGGGCATCTATGCAAAACAAACAGCCAACATCATTTTTAAAGGAGAGAGGCTGAAAATATCCCCCCTGAGAACAGGAACAAGACAAGGATGCCTTTTATCACCACTCCTATTTAACATTGTGCTGGAAGTTCTAGC
This sequence comes from Dugong dugon, assembly GCA_030035585.1. NCBI lineage: Eukaryota > Metazoa > Chordata > Mammalia > Sirenia > Dugongidae > Dugong > Dugong dugon. The sequence goes on along the minus strand of CM057480.1, from coordinate 44,900,029 downwards.
TAGAGCAATAAGGCAAGAAAAAGAAATAAAGGGCATCCAAATTGGTAAGGAAGAAGTTAAACTGTTCCTGTTTGCAGATGATATGATACTATACATAGAAAACCCTGAAGACTCCACGAGAAAACTAATACAATGATTCAGCAGAGCAGCAGGATACAAGATACACAAAAATAAGTTAGATTCCTATTCACCAACAGAGAGAATCATGAAAAGGAAATCAGGAAAACAATACCATTTATAATAGCCCATAAAAAAATAAAATACTTAGGAATAAATCTAACCTGGTATGTAAAAGACCTATCCAAAGAAAACTACAAAACACTACTACAAGAAACCCAAAGGGACCTACATTAATGGAAAAACATATCATGCTCATGGATAGGTAAACTCAACATTGTGAAAATGACAATTTTACCCAAGCAATTTACAAATACAATGCAATCCTGACCCAAATACCAACAACATTCTTTAAAGTGATAGAAAAACTAATCATTAACTTTATTTTATTTATTTATTCTTTGGAATCAGCTCGATTTATTTCCCCCATATTCGTGACTAAGCTAAACAAATCCAGGCATATGTGTATTTTACTTTTACCAAAAGGAATAAGGAAAACCAAGAATTGACCACCTTTTATATTTTTCCGCCTCTATCTTGTGATCCCAACTACATGTGTGGACTTCTTTCACATTTCCAAGGGTATCCTTATTCCAATGCCACATTAACTGGTTCTGGATCACAAAAGAAGATACAGGGATTTTCAATTTGTTTTACACAACACGGAACTCTTACTCCTAAATCTGAAAACCAGCAGTAATGTAGGAAGGTGAATTTATATTCTGAATCTAAATAAACCTGCAATTAAAAGGATCAACAGTTGAAAAATACAACAAATGAGATAAATCTACAAGTTACTCATATATAACAGAACACAAGAAGACATTCCTGTGCTCCCTCCAGCCCCACTTTGCCTCCACTACTTAGAAGGTTAAAAGCCATTTGCAACAACAAAGTGAAGTATCTGTCTCAGACTTCACTAGGGGTGGGAGGCCCTGCTAGAGTTAACCCAGAAATGAGAACTGGCCCTGGTATAAGCACTGGCCCCAGCTCATTCTCTGCCTGCAGCTCTCCCTTCCTCATCTCTCCAAATTTCTTCATATGGCTTTGGAGTCACTGGGGTCAGTATCGTTGATCTTGGCCATAAACTCCAGGATTTTTGTCTTGCTTGCTTCAGCTTGGGCTCTGGGACCCCATAGGAATTCTTAGCGTGGAGGATCACTGTTGGGCACCTGCCTGTACTCCAGATACTTTTCCTGCCCCAAATCTTTGGTGAGGAACTTCGTAGGCTCCCCAAAGATGAAGTGCCTCCTCCCATCGTAGATCCCCAGCATATTCAGGAACTCCCACATCTCCTCCTCGGTGGCACGGTTGCCATTTAATCATTAACTTTAAATGGAAAGGAAAGAAGCCCCAGATAAGTGAAGTACTATTGAATAAGAAGAATAAAGTAGGAGGACTCGCACTACTTGACCTCAGAACCTACTATACAGCTATGGTAGTCAAAACAGCCTGGTACTGTACAACTACAGATACACTGACCAATGGAAAAGAAATTGAGAACCCAGATGTAAATCCATCCACCTACGGTCACCTGATGTTCAACAAGGGCTCAAAGTTCATCAAATGGGGAATAGACAGTCTTTTTAACAAATGGTGCTGGCAAACTGGATGTCCATCTGCAAAACAATGAAACAGGACCCATACTTCATACCTTATACAAAAACTAATTCAAAATGGATCAAAGACCTAAATATAAAGCCAAAAACTATCAAGTTCATAGAAGAAAAAAATAGGATCAACGCTAGAGGCCCTAATACATGGCATTAACAGGATACAAACCATATCCAACAAAACACAAACTCCAGAAGATAAGCTAGATAACTGGGATCTTCCAAACATTAAACACCTGTGCTCATCAAAGACTTCACCAAAAGAATAAAAAGAGAACCTACAGACTGGGATACAACTTTTGAACATTACAAGTCAGACAAAGATCTAATCTCTAAAATCTACAAGAAAATCCAACACCTCTACAACAAAAAGTTAAATAATCCAGTTAAAAAATGGGCAAATGACACTTCACCAAAGAAGACATTCAGATGGCCAACTGACACATGAGGAAATGCTAGTTATCACTAGCCATTAGAGAAATGCAAATTAAAACCACAGTGAGATACCATCTCACCCCAGCGTTACTGGCACAAATCAAAAACACATTTTGAAGCAGATGCGGGGTGATTGGAACCCTTATGCACTTCTGGTGGGAATGCAAAATATTATAACCGTTTTGGAAAATGATACAACACTTCCTTAGAAAGCTAGAAATAGAAATACCGTACAATCCAGCAATCCTACTCCTAGGAATAGGTCCTAGAGAAATAAGACTCATCACATGAATAGATATATGCACACTCATGTTCATAGCAACATTGTTCACAATAGCAAAAAGATGGAAACAACCTAGATGCCCATTAACAGATGAATGGATAAACAACTATGGCACATACAGTGGAGTACTATGCAATGATAAAGAACAATGATGAATCTGTGAAGCATCTCATAAAATGGATGAAACTGGAGGACATTATGCTGAGTGAAGTAAGGCAATCACAAAAGGACAAATATTGTATGAGACCACTACTGTAAAAACTCATGAAAAAGTTTACACAAAAAGAAACAATCTTTGTTGTTTAAGAGGGATGATTATATATATATTATATTATATATATATATAAAAACGTAAGTGGTAACTTTGGTGAAGGGTAAGACAGTACACAATACTGGGGAAGCCAGCACAGCTTGTACAAGGAAAGGTCATGGAAGCTCCATAGACACATCCAAACTCCCTGAGGGACTGAATTGCTGGGCGGAGGGCTGTGGGGACCATGGTCTCGGGGAATGTCTAGCTCAATTGGCATAACACAGTTTATAAAGAAAATGTTCTACATTCTACCTTGGTAAGTAGCATCTGGGGTCTTAAAAGACTCTAAGCAGCCATTTAAGGTACTCCACTGGTCTCACCCCTTTGGGAGCAAGGGAGAATGAAGAAAACAAGCTACAAGGGAAAGATTAGTCCAAAGGACTAATGAACCACAACTGCCATGGCCTCCACCACAGTGAGTCCAGTATAACTAGATGGTGCTGGGCTACCATCACTGCCTGCTCTGACAGGGATCACAACAGAGGGCCCCAGACAGAGCTGGAGAAGGATGTAGAACAAAATTCTAACTCACAAAACAAGACCAGACTTTCTGGTCTGACAGACACTGGAGAAACCCCGAGAGCATGGCCCCCAGACACCCTTTTAGCTCAGTAATGATGTCACTCCTGAGGTTCACCATTCAGCCAAAGATTAGACAGCCCCCTAAACAAAACAAGACTAAATGGGGCACAACAGTCCCAGGACAAGAACTAGAAGGCAGGAGAGGACGGGAAAGCTGGTAATAGGGAACCTAAGGTTGAGAAGGGACAGTGTTGACATGTCGTGGGATTGTTAACCATTGTCATAAAACAACATGTGTACTGTTTAATGAGAAACTATTTGTTCTGTAACCTTCATCTAAAGTACAATAAAAAAAATAAAAATGAAGAAAGAACAATCAGTAGAAAAAGACACCATGTTTAGTAAAGCAGAGGGTCAGAGAAAATGAGGGAAATCCTCAATGAGATGGATTGACAAAATTGTGGCAACAATAGGCTCAAACATGGCAACAGTTGAGAGGATGGCTCAGGACCAGAAAACATTTTGTAATGTTATAGGTAAGGTCACCATAGTCAAAGCCGTCTCAATGGCAACTAGCAACATCAACAACATGGACGCAAAGCCAGCATGTACAGGACTATTAACCTCATTACTAACTATAGCTTGGTGCAGACTAAAATTTACAGACAGGAGTCGGCCGATATAATGGATACCCACCCTGTTGACCTTCTTTAAAGAGGCCTCCTAAAAGCTGGACGTACTGTGGGTCCTTGATCCAGGATGTGGCGAAGCCCCTGCTAGTTTCTATTCTTATAGGGCAAGAGTGAGAGCAGACTTTTAAGTGGAGGATTAAGAAACCAACCTTCAATCCCTAAAAGGTTCCCCCTATTCAGGGAAAAGCTGGAAATGCCAACTATCCAAAAGTTGCATAAAAAAAATAACAATAATAATAACCTAGCGTTTAAAGGACTTTCCCTAACTGACCACTTCACAGCCTTCACACATTACTTTTTTATTTTTTTCTTTCAGCTCCCATCAGGCCAGTTCCTGTCCTTCTCTACTGCAGTTTTGCCAGCACATCTATATGTACAGACTCCCACTTCCTCACTGCTTTATTGCAATGCCCTCCTCATTCCATCTAGAATGGCTTCACTTCCTCTTTTGTACTCTATGACCCTTCCTCTCCTTAAAACCCTTCCTTAAGACAGATCAAATCAACAACTTCTTCTCTAGCTTGTATGGTGTGGACCTTGAAAGAGTCTTTAGTATGTAAATGTCATCTGGTGTGGTTTTTTGCCCTTAAGCAGTCATTTGTGTGAATCTCTGGGGAAAGAGTGGCAGTTGTTTCAGGAGGGCAGGAGAAGGAACTTGAAAGAGATTTTGAGTGGAGGAACAGAGAGCTAAAATGCATTTCCATGGCTGCACTCTGAAAAGCCTGCAGAACTCATAGTCTAAAATTATTAATAGAGAAAAACAGACTAATTCCAAATGTTTTGTTTCCTAGCATTCTATCGAGCTAAGAATTACCATCAGGAAGCCTGTGAGCAATGTGATGCTGTCAGTAAAATTATCTTTCAAGGATGACAGCTCTATAACTCCCATTTGTCTGAAGTGAATTAATTCATTCAGTGTGCATTCAGTGAGCATTTATTCTGCTCTCAGCATGGCAGAATCACAGAATATGAGGGCTGGAAGGGAGCTCAGGAATCATCTTACACTCCCGCCTCTATTATTTTCCTGTAAAAATCTCTGCGGTAGTGTGATAAGTAAAATAATTGTGCAGCTTCTCATTTACTGCCATGAAATAGGTGAAAAAATAAGCATGTTGATACTTATACTGTCCCTAAACCACAGCCCCAAGGGATTTTTAAAGTGTGAAGGACAGTTGGAGTTCAGGATTTTAAGAATCAGTACAGATCTCAACCACGTCCTCTTCCTAACCAAGTTCATCCTCCTCAGTGAAAACAGTACTGGAATATGAGGAAGAAGACCTGGCTACACCTGGCTACTTGTGGAAACTTAGCAGTTCTTTATATTTCTATGAGTCTCTGGTTATACAGCTGTGAAATGGAGATAATGGTGCATGTCCTCACAGAGTTAAGGCATCAAGTGGGAGGTAAAAATTCCAACATGCTTTACAAGTATAATAATACTAGTCCATTGCTCCTGTTCATAGAAGCTTTTGGAGGTAGATACAGCAATAACTACATCTTTAAATGGATAAATTGAACATTTTTCAACTCCATAAACAACATATTTCAGCAACGATGAAGAAGAAAATATTAGTTGTTCTTTTCCATTTAGCTTGTATTAACCACTTGCTTATGAAACTTCTGGTGTTGTTAGGTGTGGTCGAGTCACAACTCCATGTAAAACTGAAAGAAATACTGCCTGGTCCTGTACCATCCTCACAACCATTGCTATGTTTGAGCCCATTATTGCAGCTACTGTGTCAATCTATCTCCTTGAGGGTCTTCCTCTTTTACTCTGGCCCTCTATTTATCAAACATGATGTCCTTCTCCAGTGATGGTCCCCCCTAATAACATGTCCAGAGTACATAGACAAAGTCTCACTATCCTCACCCTCAAGGAGCATTTTGGCTGTAGTTCTTCCAAGACAGATTTGTTCTTTCTTCTGGCAGTTCATGGTATATTTAATATTCTTTGCCAACACCATCATTCAAATGCATCAATTCTTCAATTTTCCTTATTCATTGTATAGCTTTCACATGTGTATGAAGCAATTGAAAATACAATGGCTTGGATTAGGTGCACCTTAGTCCTTTATTCATTGTTTAATGAAATTGCTGTTGTTGTTAGGTGCCTTCGAGTTGGTTTCAACTCATAATGACCTTATAGGATAGAGTAGAACTGCCCCATAGGGTTTCCAAGGAGGGGCTGGTGGATTTGAACTGCCAACTTTTTGGTTAGCAGCCGAGCTATTAACCACTATGCCACCGGGGCTCCGTGGAGTCAACTTGGCTGCTATTTATTTTTCTTTCATTTCTATTAAGATGCACAGAGCCATCTAAACATATTTTCACAATATTTTCAACCTGTAATTCCAATGATTTCTGTATAATCTTCCAAGCTTATTTATATATATATAATACACTTTTATGACTTAATCAAAAGATTGACATAACATGGGTAAATGATACACTAAAGAAATAAATGATTATACACTATCACAGTTCAGCAATTCTTGATCATAATCATTAACTTTTTTAAAAGTAAACTTTAACTCTGGAGATTTTCAACAAGAAAGGTACATTTTTTTAATTTTTTAAATGTCTTAATTTAGGTACCACTGATAATAAACATTGCTAATAAACATTTATTACATAAAATGTATTCACTTCTTTTTCTGTTAAGAAACCTTTCTTTTTTAAATGTTCTATATTCTACTTTGGTGAGTAGCATCTGGGGTCTTAAAAGATTATAAGTGGCCATCTAAGATACTCCACTGATCTGACCTCATCTCGAGCAAGGGAGAATAAAGAAAACCAAAGACACAAGGGAAAGATCAGTCCAAATGACTAATGGACCTCAAGTACTACAGCCTCCACTGGACTAAGTCCAGCACAACTGGATGGTGCCTGGCTACCACCACCCACTGCTCTGATAGGGATCACGACAGAGGTTCCTGAACAGAGCTGGAGAAAAACGTAGAACAAAATTTTTACTCAGAGGGGAAAAAAAAAGACCAGACTTACTGGTCTGAGAGATACTTGAGAAATCCCAAGAGTACGGCCCCCGGACACCCTTTTAGCTTAGCAATGAAGTCACTCCTGAGGTTCACCCTTCAGCCAGAGATTAGACAGACCCATAAACCAAAACGAGACTAAATGGCCTACCAGCCAAGGGGCAAGGATGAGAAGGCAGGAGGAGACAGGAAAGCTGGTAATAGAAAACCCAGGGTTGAGAAGGGAACAGTGTTAACATGTCATAAGGTTAGCAATCAATGTCACAAAAAAAATGTGTACTAATTATTTAATGAAAAGCTAGTTCATTCTGTAAACCTGCATCTAAAGTACATCAAATAAATAAGAAAGAAATAGAAGGAGGATATAGAAAATATGGCTAATCGCCTCCATGAACAACTGTCTCCTTGGCCACGAGACCAGAAGAACTGGATGATGTCCAGCTACCATTACTGAACATGCTGATCAAAGATTTTATAGAAGAATCCTGACAAAAAGGGGGGAAATGCAGAGGACTTTAAAAACGGCACTCTAGGCAGAAGCACCACGCCGTCCCTCCACAGCAAAGATCCGATAAACTAAGCCGAACAGAGAATACAACAATCCTGAAACCCTAAAACATCAAATGAAGAGATAAAGAACTCAGCCAAGCGCCAAATGGAGTGAGAAAACTGACAGAGAATGGAGAGCGAGGACAGATTCATGCAGAGGTCCCCTACCAGCTAACGCAGCATGGATCCGCCATCTTGGACTCCTATCGGAGACCAGCAAACAGGGGGTACAAGAAAGCAGCCTCATGGAGCATCAAGTGGGAGACAAAACAACCGGTAATTTTTGATATACGCTTTCCCACCCCCCACACTTCTTCACCCTGACTCGACCTCCTCTGCTTCCCATGGCTGCAATCTCTTGACAGGGAAACACCGGCTGCTTGGATTTCACACACCTGAACGGGCCGGCTTTCTGAGTGCCATTTGTTGGGTGTTGGTGTAGCTTTTTTCTGCTTCTTTTGATTTCTTCCTTACCTCTCACCACCTCTGCCTCCTTTCCCTCAAAAACCTGGCTCCGCGCACCATCTTTGCTTCTTCCTGAGGGGCTGCAGAGCGCTGCTAATTTGTGATATATGCTTTCCCACTCCCTACCCTTCTTCACCCACAATCAGTCCCCTCTGTTTCCCACGGACACAGTCTCTTGTCCAAGAAACACCAGCCTGCACTAGCTGGCTCTCTGAGTGCCATTTGTTGGCTGCTAGTGTTGCTTTTCTTCTCTGCTTCTTTTGATTTCTTCCTTACCGCTCACCAACACCCCCTCCTTTCACTCAAATACCTGGCTTTGTGCACCATCTTTGCTTCTTCCTGAGGGGCTGTGGAGCTCCGTTTGAGTGTGGAGCTGCTTCCTAGTCTGGGCTGCCATGCTGGTAGGAACCCGGGGCTTTTGTTCATTTGTTTGTTTTGAATTGTTTGTTTGTTTTCCTTTTCTTGAGTTGGGAGCCCTTCCTGGCCAGGCAGTGCTGCGTGACAGGGGGACTTCCCCTTCGGCTTGCACAGACGTGAAGAAGGATCCGTGAGGGCATTACTTTTTTTGTTGGTTTTTTTCTTCGGTTTTTTTGGGGGCCTTTCTTGTTCTTTTTTTTTTTTTAATTTGCTTTGTTTTCTTTTCCCTTTTTGTCTTTCTTCATTGCTCAGTTTCTCATCTCTCTATATCTTCCTTCTCTTTGTGTTCCTTGAATACCTGGTGTTGTATACCTCTACGCCTTCTAGCCAGGCAGTACTGCAACACCTGAGAACATGAAAAACAAGAACTCACATACACAGGAGAAACAATAAGACTAAGCCCAGATTATTCGGCAGAAACCATGCAGGCAAGAAAGCAATGGGATGACATATATAAAATCTTGAAAGAAAACAATTGCCAGCCAAGAATAATATATAGTGCAAAACTCTCGTACAAATTTGATGGTGAAATTAGGTCATTTCCAGGTAAACAGAAATTAAGGGAATATGTAAAAGTCAAACCAAATTTACAAGAATTGTTAAAGGGAGTTCTTCAATCTGAGGACAAACAGCTTCAGCTCAGAGGCAGAATCTAGGACACAGGATCATACCAGCCAGATACCAATCTAGGAAATGAACTCTCTAAGACTATCCAGAAACAAAAGAAATACAACAGGGAAACAGAGCAGTTAATCAGTAAATGACAACAACATCAAAAAAATAAAAGAGGGAATAAATGGCATAGGTATAGAACCTTCTAATGGAGAGGAAGGCAATGTGATACCAAGTAATTGTAGACTGCTTCAAACTTGGTAGGATAAGGGTAAAATTCATGGTAACCACAAAGAAAGTTAACAAACATACTCATTAAAAAAAGAAGAAAAACATAAAGTCTCAGCAAAAACAAAACCTACAAAAACAAAAGAAATTTTTTTTAAAATCAACAAACAAAAGTAACTCAGCACAATAGAGTAAGAAGAACAAAGAAAACTTCAGCACCACAAAAAAAAAAAAAAAAAAAATCAGTTGGATTCCTATACACCAATAACGAGAACGATGAAAAGGAAATCAGGAAAACAATACCATTTATAACAGCCCCTAAAAAGATAAAATACTTACGAATAAATCTGACCAGGGATGTAAAAGACCTATACAAACAAAACTACAAAACACTACTGCACGAAACCCAAGGAGATCTACATAAATGGAAAAACATGCCATGCTCATGGATATGTAAACTCAACATTGTGAAAATGACAATTCTACCCAAAGAAATTTACAAATACAACGCAATCCCGAACCAAATACCAACAACATTCTTCAAAGAGATGAAAAAAACTAGTCATTAACTTTATATGGAAAGGGCAGAAGCCCCAAATAAGTAAAGCACTACTGAAGAAGAAGAATAAAGTTGGAGGACTCACACTACCGGACTTCAGAACCTAGTATACAGCTACAGTAGTTGAAACAGCCTGGTACTGGTATAACGACAGACACATTGACCAATGGAGCAGAACTGAGAACCCAGATGTAAATCCATCCACCTACGGTCACCTGATCTTCGACAAGGGCCCAAAGTCCATTAAATGGGAAAAGACAGTCTTTTTAACAAATGGTGCTGGCAAAACTGGATATCCATTTGTAGAAAAATGAAACAGGACCCATACCTCACACCATATACAAAAACTACTTCAAAATGGATCAAAAACCTTAATATAAAGCCTAAAACTATAAAGTTCATAGAAGAAAAAATACGACCAACACTTCAGGCCTTAATACATGGCATTGACAGGATATAAACCATAACCATCAACGCACAAACCACAACAGATAAACTAGATAACTGGGATCTTCTAAAACTCAAACACCTATGCTCTTCAAAAGACTTCATCAAAAGAGTAAAAAGAGAGCCTACAGACTGGAAAAAATTTTTGGACACTACAAGTCAGACAAAGGTCTAATCTCCATAATCTACAAGAAAATCCAACACCTCTACAACAAAAAGACTAATAATCCTATTAAAAAATGGGCAAAGGAAATGAAGAGACACTTCACCAAAGAAGACATTCAAATGGCCAACAGACACATGAGGAAATGCTCGTGATCACTAGCTATTAGAGAATTGCAAATTAAAACCACAATGAGATACCATCTCACCCCAGCATTACTGGCACAAATCAAAAACACTGGAAGTAACAGATGTTGGAGGGGCTGCAGGGTGATCGGAACTCTTATGCACTGCTGGTGGGAATGCAAAATGATACATCCAATTTGGAAAATGATATGGCGCTTCCTCAGAAAGCTAGAAATAGACATACCATTAGATTCAGCAATTCCACTCCTAGGAATATATCTTAGAGAAATAAGAGTCATCACTCGAATAGACATATGCACACCTATGTTCATGGCAGCATTGTTCAGAATAGCAAAACGATGGAAACAACCTCGATGCCCATCAACAGATGAATGGATAAACAAACTATGGTACATACACACAATGGAGTACTATGCAACGAGAAAGAACAACAATGAATCTGTGAAGCGTCTCATAACATGGATGAAACTGGAGGACATTATGCTGAGTGAGGTAAGTCAATCCCAAAAGGACAAATATTGTATGAGACCTCTATTGTAAAAACCCATGAAAAAGTTCACACACAAAATGTAACAATCTTTGTTGGTTACCAGGGATGGGAGGTGTGGGGGGGAAATACTAAACAAGTAATAGATAAGTGATATCTTGGGTGAAGGGTGAGACAGTACACAATACAGGGGAAACTAGCACAACCTGTACAAGAAAAGGCCATGGAGGCCCCATAGACACATCCAAACTCCCTGAGGGACTGAGTTGCTGGGCGGAGGGCTCTGGGGACCATGGTCTCGGGGAACATCTAGTTCAATTGGCATGACACAGCTTATAAAGACAATGTTCTACATTCTACCTTGGTGAGTAGTGTCTGGGGTCTTAAAAGCCTATGAGCAGCCACCTAAGATACTCCACTGGTCTCATCTCTTCTGGAGCAAGGGAGAATGAAGAGAACAGGATACAAGGAAAATATTAGTCTGAAGGACTAACTGTCCACAGTTACCAAGGCCTCCACCGGACTGAGTCCGCTACAGCTAGATGGTGCCTGGCTACCACCACTGACTGCTCTGACCAGGATCACAACAGAGGGTTCTGGACAGAGCTGGAGAAGGATGTAGAGCATAATTATAACTCATAAAAAAAAGACCAGATTTACTGGCCTAAAGGAGACTGGAGAAACCCCAAGAGTATGGCACCCAGACACCCTTTTAGCTCAGTGGTGAATTTATCTCCGAGGTTCACTGTTCAGCCTGGGAGTGGACAGCCCCGTAAAACCAAATGAGATTAACGAGGTACAGGAGTCCAGTGACAAGGGCCAGAAAGCAGAAGAGGACAAGGAAGCTGGTGATAGGGAACCCAAGGTTGAGTAAGGATATTGTTGATGTGTTGTGAGATTGTTAACCATTGTCATACGGTAACATTTGTAGTAACTGTTAAATGAGAAACTATTTTGTTCTGTAAGCCTTCATCTTAAGTGAGAATAACAGCGTAATTGGAAGAGTGTAGTCAATGTCACTGAACTGTGTATGTAGAAATTTTTGAAACGGTGTATCTTTGGCTATGTGTATTTTCACCAAAAAAAAAAAAAAAAGATTGAGAACTTAGAGGGTTAACATGTTGTGGGGTTGTTAACTAATGTCATAAAACAATATGTGTACTACTGTTTCATGAGAAACTATTTGTTCCGTAAGCCTTCACCTGAAGTAGAATTAAAAGAAAAAAAAAGGGGGGTGGGTGGGAAACGCAGAACAGAATTTCAAATGCTCGTGGACTCCAGACTTCCTGGAGCCATGAAGGTTGGCTGAACCCCTGAAACCATTGCCCTGAGATTATCTTTAATCCTTAAACCAAAAATATACCCTGAAGTCTTCTTAAAACCAAACAATACTTTAGCTCAACTAGTAAAGAATATCTGTCTTGAGCATTATGCTCTTTTCAGATCTATCTATACGGGATTAAACTGACAACAGCAACTCAAAAGATTAGTTAGGAACCTTAGGTGTAGCAAATTTATGTTAATGGACGAGGATCAAACAACTCAGAAAAGGAGGGTAAGAATGGCTACACAACTCAAAAAATGTAATCAATGTCACTGAATTGTACATGTAGTAATTGCTGAATGTTTTGCTGTGTACATTCTCAACAACAACAATAAAATAAATATAAAAAAAAAGAAATCTGTCTTTTTTTCTCTCTAAAACCACCTTTTATATTAAAAAAGCAAAAAGATATTTAATAATTAGTGGGCAGTAGGAATAAATTGCCACTGAATTGACCCCATGTATATCATAGAAGAAAAGTGCCCCATAGGATTTACAATTGCTGATTTTTTGGAAGTGGATTGCCAGGCCTTTCTTCTGAGGTGCTTCTGAGGGTACTTGAACCTCCAGCCTTTAGGTTAGTAGCTGAGCGTGTTAACATTTGCACCACCCAAGAACTCCATAGTAGAAGTGAACACCACAAAATGATGAAATATATTATTAAATTATAAAAAGAAGCAGAGCTTTTGATCTTTTCCGCTCACTCCTTATAGTTTTAAATTATTTGCAAGCTTAACAATGCTGTTTTTTTTTTTGTTTATTTGTTTGTTTTATAAAATCCTGAATATATCTAAAGTAAATAATTAGCTCGACTAGTTGAATGGACGTCTTTGCCTCACTTTTTTTAATTATAAATGAATCATGATTTTATTCATATAAGTTAAATTACAGTTTGTGGTATACGATGTCCAATTAAAAGGAGGCACTGAAAAAATATCAGAACACATATTAACCTTATAATTTTTAATCAATTGTTATAGTGAAATTGGTGTCGCTGTTAATAAAAGACAGTTTAAATTCATTTATGAGAAAAGCCTTTCTTATTTCCTGATTACTTCTCTAAGCACTCTATTTTGGCTTTGACAATAGGTTAAAGAGTCTTTGTTGTTGTTGTTAGGTGCCGTGGAGTTGGTTCCAACTCACAGCAACCCTATGTACGACAGAACAAAACACTAGATGCCTAGTCCCACACCATCCTCACAATCGTTGCTATGCTTGAGCTCATTGTTGCAGCTGCTGTGTCAATCCACCTCCTTGAGGGTCTTCCCCTCTTTTGCTGATACTGCACCAAGTATGATGTCCTTCCCCAGGGACTGGTCCCTCCTGATGATATGTCCAAAGTTCATGAGACAAAGTCTCATCATCCTCTCTTCTAAGGAGCAATCTGGCTGTATTTTTTCCAAGATGTATTTGTTTGTTTTCTGGCAGTCCGTGGTATATTCAATATACTTTACCAACACCATAATTCAAAGACATCAATTCTTCTTCAGTCTTCCTTGTTCATTGTCCAGCTCTTGTATGCATAAAATATGATTGAAAGAGTCTTTAGGTATGTGAAAAATAAGAGTTTAAAAAATATTTCTCATTCAAACCCACTGTCATTTTTACATTCTGTTTGGGAAATTAATAATTCTCCTTTGTTTTCTTTATTCCTGGAAATGTAACTAAGTAAGCAGATAGATTAAAAAGCCCTTTCTAGAAACTGACGTCTGAGTCTTTAGAGAACTGAAATCTCTAAGACAAACAGAAGTTAATTAGTTAAATTGGAGAAGGAGAAAAGGAGACATTCGAAATAGAATATAAAAGGGAAAAAAAAGCAATAAACTTTTAAAAGGGAAGAAATTTGACAAGAAAGAAAGTACTGTATTTATAGCTATTAATAAATGAACTACAGCTTTTACTGTCTTTTCTTATGGCTGACTGAGAGAGTCAGTGATTAACGGTGGTTTCTGAATCAATATGATTATAATTTGCTGATGCCATATCGAAAGAGACTTTGGAAACAGCATGCACAATCAATGGTTGCAGTCTTCTCTGCAATTACTACCTATAATGCTTAGAAATTAAAAAAAAAAAACTAAAATAAATAAATAAACACATTTTCCATCTTAACTCTTGATTTGTACCTAACCACTTAATACTTACTGATATTAGTCAGGCATTTACTAGTAGAAACTGATTTCAAAGTATGGGCCTTCATCAGACCTACATGGCTGCCATAGCACAGAAACCAAACCCATTGCCATCAAGTCAATTCTGACTTATAGTGATCCTTTAGGACAGAGTTGAACTGTCCCATAGGGTTTTTACTGAAGCAAACTGCTGTATCTTTCTACTGCAGAGTGGCTGGTGGGTTCGAATTGCCAACCTTGGTTAACTGCCAAGCTCTTAACCACTGGGCCACCAGGGCTCATACCATAGCACAGAGCCAGACTTAAACAATGAAGTGGCAGACCTTCTCTGGGCTGTTTTATACAAATATACAAGTAAGGACTATTGATCCCATAAAGAAATTGGTGAGGAATGAGATATATATATATATATATATTTTTTAAGTCCAGGTTGTATTTTGGGCTTGGCTGTAAGCTAATTGCTGAACTTACACAAGTCATTTTTCTTTTTTGGGTTTAGTTTTCTATTCTTTAAACTAAGTATGGTGAGTAACATACCAATTCTCACAGAAATGGCAAGCAGAGGCAATGAGAGTATACAAGGGCAAGGGCAATGGAGGGGTATTTAGGTATCAGATGTTGTCTCCAAGTAATGCAGTTCAGCCTATGACTTGACACATTCTGAATCCATTGTCATATCAAATGAAGTGCTTGGATTGTATTTATAACATTGCACATGAGAGTGAGTAACACATCTGATTCTTCCCTAAATGAAGAAAAAATGCAAATGTGGGTATAATCTTAAGGTTGTGTGTCAGCTTGGCTGGGCCATGATTCTCAGTGGTTTAGCAGTTATGGTATAGTTTAGCAGTCATATAATGATAAGATTTGATATAATGTGATCATCTCCATGATGGGATCTGCTATGAGTAGCCAATCAGCTGAATGGGCATTTCCTTGGGGGTGTGACCTGCATCCAATATAGGTGGACTTTCTAGCAAGGCTCATGGGCTTTTGCTCACTCTGAATCCTGCAGCTGGCCCTTGTTTGTCTAACCTCTTGTTCTTGGGACTTGAGCTGGCAGCTTACCTGCCGTCTTGCCTATTGATCTTGGGATTCGTCGGTCTTAGCATCTTGTGAGCCAGAGCCTTTCTGTCTGACTGGCTGATCTTGTGATTATCAGCCCCTGTGACTATATGAATCAAGAGAAACCTCTGGCCTGACCCATGGATTTGGGATGTTCCAGTGTTCCAGTCTCTACAACAATGTGAGCCATTCCCTTGATATAAATCTCTCTATCTCTCTATGTATATATATATATATGTATATATATATATATACACTTTACCAGTTTTACTTCTCTAGAGAACCTAGCCCAAGACAGACCCACAGCCCCTCGAATGAAGGGGAGGCAGGGTCCCATTGAGAAAGGACTCCACTACACTGCAAAAAATTTATACTGTTATTCTTTCTCCTAGCCTTCCCCAAAGGGATCTAAAGCCTTTTACTAGAGTGACTGTTCATTGGGAAAAATGAAATAATCAGATTTTTCAGGGATTACTGGATACTGGCTTTGAACTGAAACTAATTCCAGAAGAACCAAAACATCACTGTGGCGTACCAGTCAGAAAGGGGGAATATGGAGGTCTGGTTATTAATGTAGTCTTAGCTCATGTCCATCTCACAGTAAGTCCAGTGGGTCCCAGGATCCATCCTATAATGATTTCCAAGTTCCAATTGGAATAGATATACTTAGCAAATGGCAGAACAGCCACACTGGATTTCTGACAAGTGGAGTAAGGGCTATTATGTCAAGAAAAGCCAAGTGGAAGCCATTAGAACTGCCCCTACTTAGGAAAATAATAATAAATTAAAAGCAATACCACATTCCTGGAGGGATTGCAGAGATTATCACCACCACCATCAAGGACTTTAAGGATGCAGGCGTGGTAGTTCCTACTAAATCTCCATTCAACTTGCCTATTTGGCCTCTGTATTAAAAAAAAAAAAGGATTTTGCATAATGACGGGATTATCGGAAACTTAACCAGGTGGTGACTCCAATTGCAACTGCTGTTCCAGATGTGGTTTCATTGCTTGAGCAAATTAATACATCTCGTGGTACCTGGTACTCAGCTATAGATATGGCTAATGCCTCTTTCTCCATACCTGCTTTGAAGGATCACCAGAAGCAGTTTGACCACAGTTGACAAGTCCAACAATACAACTTCAGTGTCCTACCCCATAGCTATATCAACTCTCCAGCCCTATGTCATAATTTAGTCTGCAGGGACATTGATTGCCTTTCCCTTCCACAAGATTTCACACTGGTCCATCACAATGATGACACTATGCTGACTGGACCTAGTAAGGAAGAATTGTCAATGACTCTGGACTGATTGTTAAAACATCTGCATGCTAGAAGGTAGGAAATTAATCTGACAAAAATTCAGGCACCTTCTACATCAGTGAAATTTCTAGGGGTCCAGTGGTGTGGGGCATGTCAAGTTATTCCTTCTAAAGTGAAGGACATTTTATTGCATCTGGCCCCTCCCACAACTAAAAAAGGAGGCACAACACCTAATGCACCTCTTTGGATTCTGGAGGCAGCATATCCCTCATTTGGGTGTGCTACTCGGGCCTATTTATCAAGTGACTCAAAAAGCTGCTAGTTTTGAGTGGGGCCCAGACCAAGAGAAAACTCTACAACCAGTTCAGGCTGTCATGCAAGTAGTTCTGCCACTTGGGCCATATGATCGGGCAGATCCAATGGTGCTTTAACTGTCAGTGGCAGATAGAGATGCTGTTTGGAGTCTTTAGCAGGCTCCTATTGGTGAATCACAGTGCAGACCCTTAGAATTTTGGAGCAAACCCCTTCCACCCTCTGCAGACAACTACTCTCCTTTTAAGAAACAACTTTTGGCTTGTTAAACCATGGGCCACCAGGTCACCATGTGGCCTGAGCTGTCCATCATGAACTGAGTATTGTCTGACCTACAGAGCCTTAAAGTTGGATGTGCACAGCAGCACTCCATCATTAAATGGAAGTGGTATATACGAGGTTGGGTCTAAGCAGGACGTGAAGACACAAGGAAGTTGTGTAAGGAAGTAGCCCAAATGTCCATAGTCTTCACTCCAATCACATTACATTCCATCTCCCAGTCTTCACCTATGGCCTCATGAGGAGTCTCTGATGATCATTTGTCTGAGGAAGAGAAAACTCATCCCTGGTTTATAGATGTTTCTGCACAATATGCAGGCACTGCTCAAAAGTGGACAGTGGCAGCACTGCAGCCCCTTTTTGGGACCTCCCTGAAGGACAGTGGTGAAAGAGAATCCTCCCAATGGGCAGAACCTTGAACAGTACACCTGGTTGTTCGCTTTACTTGGCAGGAGAAATGGTCAGATGTGCAATTGTATAATGATTCATGGGCTGTGGTCAATGGTTTGGCCGGGTGGTCAGGGACTTGGAAGGAACATGATTGGAAAACTAGAGATGAGGAGGTATGGAGAAGAGGTGTGTGGATAGATCCCTCTGAATGGGCCAAAGAAGTGAAGATATTTGTGTCCCATGTGAATGCTCATCAAAGGGTGACCTCAGCAAAGGAGGATTTTAACAACCAAGTGGATAGGATGACAAGTTCTGTGATAACCAGTCATCCTCTTTCCCTAGCCACTCCCATCATTGCCCAATGGACTCATGAACAAAGTGGCCATAGTGGCAGGGATGGATGTTATGCAATGGGATCAGCAACATGGACCTCTACTCACCAAGACCGACTTTGCTACAGCCACTGTTAGGTGCCCAATCTGCCAGCAGGAGAGACCAACACTGAGTCCCTGATATGGCACCATTCCTCAAGGTGATCAGCCAGAAACCTTGTGGCAGTTTGATTACATTGGACAGCCTCCATCATGGTAAAGACAGTGTTTTGTTCTTACTGGAATAGACACTTACTCTGCACACAATGCTTCTGACAAACCTACCATCCATAGACTTACAGAATATCTTATCCAACATCATGGTATCCCACACAGCATCGCCTCAGATCAAGGGACTCATTTCACAAGCAAATGAAGTTTGGCAATAGGCCAATGCCCATGGAATTCACTGGTCTTACCATGTTCACCATCATCCTGAAGCAGCTGGATTGATAGAACAATGGAATGGCCTTCTAAATACACAATTATGTTGCCAGCTAGTCAGCAATACCCTGTAGGGTTGGAGTAATGTTCTCCAGGAGGCTGTATATTCTCCAAACAAGCATCCAATGTATGGTGTTGTTTCTTTCATAGCCAGGACTCATGGGTCCAGGAATCAAGTGATGTAAATGGGAGTGGATCCACACACTATTACCCCTAGTGACCCACTCACAAAATTTTAATTTCCTGTCCCTGCAACCCTATACTCTGCAGGTGTAGATGAATTAGTTCCAAAGGAAGGAATGTTCCCACCTGAAGACACATCACTGATTTCACTGAACTGGAAGTTAAGAATGCCACCTGGCCACTTTGGGCTCTTTACGCCTTTGGATCAACAGGCAAAGAAGGGATGGCTGGTGTGATTGATCCTGATTACCAAGGGAAAATAAGGTTAATATTACATAATACAGGCAAAGAAGAGTATGTCTAGAATGTAAAAGGTCCCTTAAGGTGTCTCTTAGTACTACCATGCCCTGTAATTAAATTCAATGGAAAATTACAACCCAATTCTGATATGACTACTAATGGCCCTGACCCTTCATGAATGAAGGTTTGGATCACCCTACCAAGCAAAGAACCATGACCAGGTGACGTGCTTGCTGAGGGCAAAGGAACTATGGAATGGGTAGGAGAAGAAGGTAGTGATTAGTTGCAGAAAGAAGGACCTCATACCACCAAGAAAGAAGTGCCAGGAGTGAGTGTGTCCTTTAAATCTGGAGTCCCTGCACTGAGAAACTTAGACCAGGGAAAGAATGATGACAAGGACCTTTCCCCAGAGCCGACAGAGAAAGCCTTCCCCTAGAGCTGGCACCCTGAATTCAAACTTCTAGCCTTCTAGACTGTGAAACAATAAATTTCTGTTGTTAAAGCCATCCACTTGTGGTATTTCTGTTACAACAGCACTAGATAACTTAGACGGTTGCTCACCCTGCCTTCAGCCTGCTCCTCAGACATAGGGATTAAGTTTTAAATGTAAGTCCAAGCAGTAGTTGACTGCTGTTGCATTGATTCTGACTCATAGTGACCCTATGTGACAGTGCAGAACTGCCCCATAAGGCTTTCTGAGCTGTTAATCTTTATGAAAGCAGATCATTATGTCTTCTTTTTTTTTTTTTCTTCTTTCAGAGCCCCTGGCTGGGTTTAAAGCGCCAACCTTTCTGTCAGCAGCCAAACTGCTTAACCGTTCCACCACCAGCGCTCCTCGGTAACCTCATATAATTCTTAGAACCAATACAAAGTGGTATAGAAATAGGTTTCTTTTTTTTTTAGCTGATATGTCCCTATAGGAAATGAATTCCTATAGAAGACAAAAGCTTCCTATAGAAGACAAAAGCCATAGAGTAGGCTTTGATTCAGGGTGACCTTAGGTACAACAGAATGAAACTTTGCCCAGTCCTTCACCACCATCATGATCATTGGTACTTGCCACACTGGAAATATTGTGATCATCTCTTTGTAGCACTTTTCCATTGTCTGATCCCTGAGAGCAGTGTGTAAACACTGCGAAACAGGAATCTCAAATAAGTTGATCAGTACAACGTGGTTCATGGATTTTCTGGTGAGGCAAAGGGTTTGCCTACTAACTTTTCTACAATTTCTCCATAAAAACCTCTATTCCTCCCCACTGTCTGCTCCATTCCTCCCAATATCTCTTGCTATTGCTCCAAAGCCTTCAGTAAGGATATAGCAACTCCTGACTTTAATGCTGATTATAGGTGGGAAGAAGGTGCGTGTGTCGTTTTCTAGTGCATTACAATTCTCTAAATGTATCATTGCCGTGGAAATAATGTAGTGAATATTTGATTGCATTAATTTCTACATGAGATATTTTAGAGGTGTTTTATATTTTGTTTTTTTTTTAATTCCTTAGTTTTTTTTTATTGTTGTAATTAAATGAAGTTTACATTTCAACTTAGTCTCCCATACAGAGTTTTTTTTTACACATATTGTTATGAGACCCCAACCGCTCACCCCATTCTGCGACAGAAAACTCCTCCCCTCCTCCCCTGATTCCCCATGAACATTCAACCAGTTCCTAACTCTCTCTGCCTTCCTATCTCACCTCTACACAGAAGCCACCCCTTTGGTCTCTTGTATCTACTTGTCTAAGAGGCACATTCTACACAAGTATCACTTTATGTCCCACAGTTCAGTCCAATCCCTGTCTGAAGAGTTGGCCTTGGAAACTGTTTTACTTCTGGGATGATGGAGAGACCAGGGGCCATACTTTCCAGGGTGCCTGTAGTCTTATTCAAACCATTATGTCTGGTCTTCTTACTAGAATTTGAGATCTGCATCCCATCGTTCTACTGCTCCATCAGGGACCCTCTGTTGTGTTCTCTGTCAGGACATTCATTGGTGGTAGCCAGGCACCATCTAGTTCTTCTGGTCTCAGGCTGATGAAGTCTCTGGTTTATGTGGTCCATTCTGTCTCTTGGGCCAATACTTCCCTTGTGTCTTTGGTGTTCTTCAATATCCTTTACTTCAAGCTGTTGGGACCAACTGATGCATCTTAGATGGTTGCTTGCAAGCTTTTAAGACCCCAGCCGCCACTCACCAAAGTAGGATGCAGAACATTTTTTTAATAAGCTTTGTTATGCCAATTGACATAGACGTCCCTTGACAGCATGGTCCCCAGACCCCGCATCCCTGCTACTCTGTCTCTCAAAGTATTTGATTGTATTCAGGAAATTTCTTAGCTTTGGTTTAGTCCAGTTGTGCTGGCTTCCCCTGTAGTGTGTGCTGTCCTTCCCTTCATCTAAGATGATTCTTATCTACTATCTACTTAGTGAATAACCCTCACCCTCCCTCCCCACCCCTGTAACCATCAAAGAATGTTTCTTCTGTGTTTAAACCTTTTCTTGAGTTCTTATAATAGTGGTCTTATACAGTATTTGTCCTTCTGTGACTGACTAAATTCACTCAGCATAATAAATTCTAGCTTCCATCAAGTTATACGATGTTTCACACCGTCATCATTGTTCTTTTTCATTGCATAATATTCCATTGTGTGGATATACTATAGTTTGTTCATCCATCCGTCCATCGATGGGCACTTAGGTTGCTTCCATCTTTTGGCTATTGTGAACAGTGCTGCGATGAACACGGGTGTGCATATATCTATTCATGTGATGGCTCTTATTTCTCTAGGATATATTCCAAGGAGTGGGATAGCTGGATCGTATGGTACTGCTATTTCTAGCTTTTTAAGGAAGCCCCAAATCGATAAAAGTAGTTGTACCATTTTACATTCCCACCAACAGTGTATAAGTGTTCCAGTCTCTCCACAACCTCTCCAGCCTTTGTTATTTTGTGTTTTTTGGATTAATGCTAGCCTTGTTGGGGTGAGATGGTATCTCATTGTAGTTTTGATCTGCATTTCTCTAATGGCTAATGATCGTGAGCATTTCTTCACGTGTCTGTTAGCTGCCTGAATATCTTCTTTGGAGAAGTGCCTGTTCATATCCTTTGACCATTTTTTAATTGGGTTATTTGTCATTTTGCCGTTGAGGTTTTGCAGTATCTTGTAGATTTTAGAGATTAAATGCTGATCGGATTTGGAGTAGCCAAAAATTTTTTCCCAGTCTGTAGGTTGTCTTTTTACTTTTTTGGTGAAGCCTTTGGATGAGCATAAGTGTTTGATTTTTAGGAGCTCCCATTTATCTAGTCTCTCTTCTGGTGCTTGTGCATTGTTACTTATGGTTCGCATTGTGTTTAAGCCATGTATTAGGGCTCCTAGCATTGTTCCTATTTTTTCTTCCATGATCTTTATTATTTTCAATTTTATATTTAAGTCTTTGATCCATTTTGACTTAGTTTTTGTACATGGTGTGAGATATGGGTCTTGTTTCAGTTTTTGCATATAGATATCCAATTAGGCCACCACCATATGTTAAAGAGACAGTATTTTCCCCAATTAATGGACTTTGGGCCTTTGTCAAATATTAGCTGCTCATAGGTGGATGAGCTTATATCTGGATTCTCAACTCTGTTCCATTTGTCTATGTATCTGTTGTTGTACTGGTACCAGGCTGTCTTGACTACCGTGGCAATATAATAGGTCCGAAAATCAGGTAGTCTAAGGCCTCACACTTTGTTCTTCTTCTTGAGTAGTGTTTTATTTATTCAGGGCCTCTTCCCTTTCCATAAGAGGCTGGGGATTTGTTTCTCCATCTCATTAAAAAATGTTGGTGGAATTTGGATCCGATTGCATTGTATCTGTACATTGCTTTGGGTAGAATTGACATTTTCACTATGCTGAGTCTACCTATCCATGAGCAAGGAATATTCTTCCACTTATGCAGGTCTCTTTTGGTTTCTTGCAGAAGTCTCTTGTAGTTTTCATTGTATAGGTATTTTACATCTCTGGTTAGATTTATTCCTAAGTATTTTATCTTCTTGGGAGCTATTGTAAATGGTATTGATTTGGTCATTTCCGCTTCAAGGTTCTCTTTCCTGGTGTAAAGGAATCCAATTGATTTTTTTTTTTTTAATATATATTTTATTGTACTTCAGGTGAAAGCTTACAGAGCAAATAGTTTCTCATGAAATAGTAGTACACATGTTGTTTTTTGACATTGGTTAACAACCCCACAACGTATTAAGCCTCTAAATTCTCAACCTTTTTTTTTGATGAAAATTACAGATGGCCAAAGATACACCGTTTCAAAAATTTCTACATTCACAGTTCAGTGACAGTGACTACGCTCTTCCAACTGTGCTGTTATTCTCACTTAAGATGAAGGCTTACAGAACAAAATAGTTTTTCATTTAACAGTTACTACACATGTTGCCCTATGACCATGGTTAACAATCTCACAGCACATCAAGAATATCCTTACTCCACGTTGTGTTCCCTATCACAAGGGGGCTTCCTTATCCCCTTCTATTTTCTGGACCTTGTCAGTGGACTATTGTACCTCTTTACTCTCATTTGTTTATTTATTTATTTATTTATTTTTATTTTATTTAAACACCATTTCAAAACTGTTTACTTACACATTTAAGTGATATTGACTATGCTCTTCCAATTGTGCTGCCATTCTCGCCCAAGATGAAGGCTTACAGGACAAAACAGCCTCCCATTTAATAGTTACTACAAATGTTGCCCTATAGCAGTGGTCAACAATCTCACAATACATTGACAGTGTCCTTATTCAATTTGTGTTCCTTATCATCAGTTTCCTACTCTCCCTCTGCCTTCTGGCCCTTGTCACTGGACTCCTGTACATCGTTAGTCCCATTTAGTTTTACTGGGGTGTCCATTCCCAGGCTTAACATCGAACCTTGAAGGTAACTTCACCTCTGAGCTGAAAGGGTGTCTGGGGGCCACACTCTCGAGGTTTCTCTAGTATTCTTTAGGCCAGTATATCTGGTCTTCTTTTTTTTTTTTTTTTGGGGGGGAGTTAAAATTATGCTCTACATCCTACTCCAGCTCTGCCCAGAACCCTCTGTTGTGATCCTGGTCAGAGGAGTCACTGGTGGTAGCCGGGCACCATCCAGCTGTACTGGGCTCAGTCCCGTGGAGGCCTTGGTAGCTGTGGACCATTAGTCCTTCGGACTAATCTTTTCCTTGTATCCTGTTCTCTTCGTTCTCCCTTGTTCCCGAAGGGATGAGATCAGTGGAGTATCTTAGATGGCCGCTCATAGGCTTTTAAGACCCCAGACACTACTCACCAAGGTAGAATGTAGAGCATTATCTTTATAAGTAGTGTCTTGCCAATTGAGCTAGATGTTCCCCGAGATCATGGTCCCCAGAGCCCTCCGTCCAACAACTCAGTCCCTCGGGGGGTTTGGATGTGTCTATAGGGCCTCCATGACCTTTCCTTGTGCAGGTTGTGTTAGTTTCCCCTGTACTATGTACTATCTCATCTCTCACCCAAGTTACTACTTACCTATTACCTATTTAGTATTCCCCCCCCCATCCCTGGTAACCAACAAGGATTGTTACATTTTGCATGTGAATTTTTTCATGGGTTTTTACAATAGAGGTCTCATACAATATTTGTCCTTTTGTGATTGACTTATTTCACTCAGCATGATGTCCTCCAGTTTCATCCATGTTATGAGATGGTTCACCGATTCATTGTTCTTTCTCGTTGCATAGTACTCCATTGTGTGTATGTACCATAGTTTGTGTATCCATTCGTCTGTTGATGGACATCGAGGTTGTTTCCATCGTTTTGCTATTGTGAATAATGCTGCCATGAACATAGGTGTGCATATGTCTATTCGAGTGATGACTCTTATTTCTCTAGGATATATTCCTAGGAGTGGGATTGCTGGATTGAATGGTACGTCTATTTCTAGCTTTCTAAGGAAACGCCATATCATTTTCCAAAATGGCTGTATCATTTTGCATTCCCACCAGCAGTGTATAAGAGTTCCCGTCTCCCCACAGCCCCTCCAACATTTGTTATTTCCAGTGTTTTTGATTCGTGCCAGTAATGCCGGGGTGAGATGGTATCTCATTGTGGTTTCAATTTGCATTTCTCTAATGGCTAGTGATCGCGAGCATTTCCTCATGTGTCTGTTGGCCATTTGAATGTCTTCCTTGGTGAAGTGTCTGTTCATTTCCTTTGCCCATTTTTTGATAGGATTGGTTGTCTTTTTGTTGTAGAGGTGTTGGATTTTCTTGTAGATTATGGAGATTAGACCTTTGTCTGACTTGTACTGTCCAAAAAATTTTTTCCAGTCTGTAGGTTCTCTTTTAACTCTTTTGGTGAAATCTTTTGAAGAGCATAGATGTTTGATTTTTAGAAGATCCCAATTATCTAGTTTATCTGTTGGGTTTTTTGTGTTGATGTTTATGGTTTGTATCCTGTTAATGCCATGTATTAAGGTCTAAAGTGTTGGTCCTATTTTTTCTTCTATGAATTTTATAGTTTGAGGCTTTATATTCAGGTCTTTGATCCATTTTGAAGTAGTTTTTGTATATGGTGTGAGGTATGGGTCCTGTTTCATTTTTCTACAAATGGATATCCAGTTTTGCCAGCACCATTTGTTAAAAAGACTGTCTTTTCCCCATTTGATGTATTTTGGGCCCTTGTCAAAAATCAGGTGACCGTAGGTGGATGGATTTACATCTGAGTTCTCAATTCTGTTCCATTGGTCAATGTCTCTGTTGTTGTACCAGTACCAGGCTGTTTTGAGTACTGTAGCTGTATAGTAGGTTCTCAAGTCAGGTAGTGTGAGTCCTCCAACTTTATTCTTCTTCTTCAGTAGTGCTTTACTTATTCGGGGTTTCTTCCCTTTCCATATAAAGTTATTAATTAGTTTTTCCATCTCTTTGAAGAGTGTTGTTGGTATTTGTATCGGAATTGCATTGTATTTGTAGATTGCTTTAGGTAGAATTGCCATTTTCACAATGTTGAGTCTGCCTATCCATGAGCATGGTATGTTTTTCCATTTATGTAGATCCCTTTGGGTTTCATGCAGCAGTGTTTTGTAGTTTTCTTTGTATAGGTCTTTTATATTCCTGGTCAGATTTATTCCTAAGTATTTTATCTTTTTAGGGGCTATTGAAAATGGTATTGATTTCCTGATCTCCTTTTCATCGTTCTCTTTACTGGTGTATAGGAATCCAACTGATTTTTGAATGTTTATCTTCTATCCTGCTACTCTGCTGAATCTTTCTATTACTTCCAGTAAATTTCTTGTGGAGTCTTTAGGGTTTTCTATGTATAGTATCATATCATCTGCAAACAGGGAGAGTTTAACTTCTTCATTACCAATTTGGATGCCCTTTATTTCTTTCTCTTGCCTTACTGCTCTAGCTAGAACTTCCAGCACAATGTTAAATAGGAGTGGTGATAAAGGGCATCCTTGTCTTGTTCCTGTTTTCAGGGGGAATGTTTTCAGCCTTTCTCCATTAAGAATGATGTTGGCTGTTGGTTTTGCATAGATGCCCTTTATTATGTTGAGAAATTTCCCTTCTATACCTATTTTATTGAGAGCTTGTATCAGGAATGGGTGTTGGACTTTGTCAAATGCCTTTTCTGCATCAATTGAGATAATCATGTGATTTTTTTCTTTCCTTTTATTTATGTGGTGGATTACGTTGATGGATTTTCTAATGTTAAACCATCCTTGCATACCTGGTATGAATCCTACTTGGTCGTGGTGTATTATTTTTTTGATATGATACTGAATTCTGTTGGCTAGAATTTTGTTCAGAATTTTTGCATCTATATTCATGAGAGATATTGGTCTGTAATTTTCTTTTTTTGTGATGTCTTTGCCTGGTTTTGGTATCAGCGTTATGCTGGCTTCATAGAATGAATTTGGAAGTGTTGCTTCCTCTTCTATGCTCTGAAATAACTTGAGTAGAACTGGTACGAGCTCTTCTGTAAATGTTTTGTAGAATTCTCCAGTGAAGCCAACTGGGCCAGGGCTTTTTTTGGTTGGGAGTTTTTTTATTACCTTTTCAATCTCTTCTCTTGTTATGGGTCTGTTCAGATTTTCAATATCACGTTGTTGTAGTTTGGGTAGGCCGTATGTTTCTAGAAATTTATCCATTTCCTCTAGGTTTTCAAATTTGTTGGAATATAGTTTTTCATAATATTCTGTTATAATCCTTTTTATTTCAGTTGGGTCTGTTGTAATGTCCCCCATTTCATTTCTTATTTGGGTTATTTGTGCCCTCTGCTGTTTTTCTTTTGTCAGTCTGGCCAGTGGTTTGTCGATTTTGTTGATTCTTTCAAAGAACCAACTTTTGGTTTTGTTGATTCTTTCTATTGTTTTTCTGTTCTCTATTTCATTGATTTCTGCTCTGATCTTTACTATTTCCTTTCTTCCGGTGGTTGTAGGCTTTTTTTGTTGTTCTCGTTCTATTTGTTTGAGTTCTGTAGTTAATGTTTTGATTTTGTCCCTTTCTTCTTTTTTGATATGTGCATCTATTGCTATAAATTGTCCTCTGAGGACTGCCTTTGCTGTGTCCCAAAGGTTTTGATATGATGTGTTTTCATTTTCATTTGATTCTAGGAATTTTTTAATTCCATCTCTGATTTCTTCTATTACCCATTGATGTGTAAGCAGATTATTATTCAGTTTCCATGTGTTTGATTTTTTTTCCTTGCTCTTTCTAGTGTTAATTTCTACCTTGATGGCATTGTGGTCAGAGAAGATACTGTGAATTATCTCAGCATTTTGGATCTTGTTGAGGATTGCTCTGTGGCCTAAGATGTGGTCTATTCTGGAGAACGTTCCATGTGCATTGGAAAAGAATGTGTACTTTGCAGCGGTTGGATGGATTGTTCTATATATGTCTATGAGGTCCAGTTGGATGATTGTGTCCTTTACGTCTTCTGTATCTTTGCTGAGTTTCTTTTTAGTTGTTCTGTCCTTTACTGAGAGTGGTGTGTTGAAGTCTCCTACTATTATTGTGGAACTGTCAATTTCTCTTTTCAGTGCTGTTAGAGTTTTTTTTATGTATTTTGGAGCCCTGTCATTGGGTGCATAGATATTTATTATGGTTATGTCTTCATGATGGATCATCCCCTTAATCAGTATATAGTGTCCTTCTTTGTCTTTTATGGTAGATTTTGTTTTAAAGTCTATTTTATCTGAGATTAGAATTGCCACTCCTGCTCTTTTTTGATAGTTGTTAGCTTGATATATTTTTTTCCAACCTTTGATTTTTAATAAATTCACATCTTTGTTTCTAAGATGTGTCTCTTGTAGACAGCAAATAGATGGATCCTGTTTTCTTATCCATTCTGCCACTCTCCGTCGCTTTATGGGTGCATTGAGTCCATTTACGTTCAGTGTAATTATTGATAGATGTGAGTTTGTTGCTGTCATTTTGTAGTGCTTTTTTTTGTGATGCTGAAGTTTTCTTTGTTCTTCTTACTCTCTTGTGCTGAGTTCCTTTTGTTTGTGGATTTTGTGTTCATTTCTTTTGTTTTTGTAGGTTTTGTTTTTGTTGAGACTTTATGTTTCTCGTCTTTATTTTTATGAGTTGGTTTGTTAACTTTTTTTGTGGTTACCATGAATTTTACCCTTATCTTTATAATTCTGAAGCAGTCTACCGTTACTTGGTATCGCCTTGCCTTCTTCTCCTTTAGAAGGTTCTATACCTATGCCGTTTGTTCCCTCTTTCATTGTTTTGATGTTGTTGTTATCCTTTGATTGATTTCTCTGATTCCCTGTTGTATGTCTTTTGTTTTTGGAAAGTCGTCTGTAGTTCAGTTCCTAGAATGGTATCTGGTTCATGTTAACCTGCGTCCTAGGTCCTAGGTCCTTCCTGAGGGCTTAAGCTGTTTGTCCTCAGATCGAAGAACTCCCTTTAATAATTCTTGTAAGTTTGGTTTGACTTTTGCATATTCCTTTAGTTTCTGTTTATCTGGAAATGACCTAATTTCACCATCAAATCTGAATGAGAGTTTTGCAGGATATATTATTCTTGGCTGACAATTTTTTTCTTTCAAGATTTTATATATGTCATCCCATTGCCTTCTTGCCTGCATGGTTTCTGCTGAATAATCTGAGCTTAGTCTTATTGTTTCTCCTCTGTATGTGACTTCTTGTTTTTCACGAGCTGCTCTCAGGATTCTTTGTTTGTCTTTAGTTTTAGCGAGTGTGAATATGATATGTCTTGGTGATTTTCTTTTGGGGTCTCTTCTATATGGGGTTCGTTGAGCTTCTTCGATGACCAGCTTTTCATCTTTCATGATATTGGGAAAGTTTTCTGTCAGCAGTTCCTCAATGATCCTCTCTGTGTTTTCTGTTTTCTCCCCCTGTTCTGGTATGCCAATCACTCGTAAGTTTTTGCTTTTAATTGTGTCCCACATAACTCTCAGGGTCTCTTCATTTTTCTTTGTTCTTTTTTCTGAGTTTTCCTGAAACAGAGTTGTATCCAAGTGTTTGTCTTCAGTTCCACTGATCCTGTCTTCCATGGTTTCAAATCTACTTCTCAGCCCTTCTATGACACCATCCATTTCTGAAATCTTGTTGTTTATCTTTTGGATTTCTAATTGTTGTTTTTGTATAATTTCGAGTTGTGAATTTATTTTGGCATTTTGTTCTTGCATCACCTTCCTGAATTCTTCCAATTTTTTGTCTGTATTTTCCATAAATTTGTCTATTTTTTCCTCATGTTTGTCAGCTTTTTGCCTCAGTTCTTGGAAAATTCTGAGTATTAGTGATTTGAGTTCCGTCTCAGGTACTTCTAGTGCATTTTCTTCCACAGGAGAGTTATCTGGTGTTTTAATTTGGACGCCTATTGGAGCCATCTTGTGTTGTTTTTGTAAATGTTTTGATATTGTTTGCTGTTTTCGGGGCATTCAGTAGATATTTCTCTCATTTATTGATTGTAGATTTTTTTTTTTTTTCATTCTTGTGGTACAGCTGGGCAGATCTATTTGAGGAGGAGCCGCTGGGATGGGTTGCTTGTGGCACTCACCGCAGCCACCAGGACGGTCGGTAGTCAGTGCTGGGCAGGTTCCAATACGGCGTGCCTGCACCGCTTGGTGATGTGATGTCTAGTGCACGGTGCAGGTAGGTAGGGTGCAGCGGGAAGATGGTTATGTGTGAAGCTAAGCTGGATATGGGAGAGAGGAGAGAGGAGGAGGAGCAAAAAGCGTACAAACATAAAAGAATGCTAGGGGAGCTTGTCGTTGGAATGTACGGATGAGAGACTATGGGATGGAGGAAACCAGAAGGGGGAAGAGAAAGAAAAGGAAAGAATGACCAGATAAAAATCAGAAAAGTTAAAGAACTGCAAAGTTCCCAGGGATCCCACCGATGCAGCTATGAGGTCTGGGGGAGTCGGTCTCAATTTTCACAGCTCAGCCTGGCCAGAAGGTACAGAGGCATACATCGCCTGGTATTCAGGGATCAGAAAGAGAAGGAAGAGATAGAGAGACGAGAAATTAAGCAATGCAGAAAGACAAAAGGGAAAAAGAGGTAAAAGATGACAAAACTAATCAAAAAAGGAAGAAAAATAAAATTGAGGAAAAAAAAAAAAAAAAAGGCAACACCAGCAGTCAGTGCCTACAAATGGGACCCAGAGAGCCCCCACTCAGGGGCACGAATTCCAAGAAGCCGGTAGTCTCGGGGTTAAGTGACCGTGGCCACGGGGAGCAGAGGGGCCAACGAACAAAGGCCCCAGGATCCCACCCGCGCGGGAGCCCAGACCTGGAAACAGCCACACGCCCGAACGCAGCCCTACAGCCCCGCAGGAGAGAGCAGAGACAGCACTCGGAACCAGGCACTCAGGCAAAAGGAGGGGGAGGCGGCAGAAAAAGGCTCGCTAGCGGCCAACAAACGGCTCCCAGAAAGCCCCCAGCCCGGGCGCACGGACTCCAAGCACCAGCGCCCCCCAGCTCAGGGACTCCGGCCACGGAAAGCAGAGGGGCGAACGAACAAAGGCCCCGGGATCCACCCACGCGGGAGCCCAGACCTAGAAACAGCCACACGCCCGCACGCAGCCCTACAGCCCCGCAGGAGAGAGCAGAGACTGCACTCGGAACCAGGCACCCAGGCAAAAGGAGGGGGAGGCGGCAGGAAAAGCTTCGCTAGGTGCCAGCAAACGGCTCCCAGAAAGCCTCCAGCCCGGGCGCGCGGAATCCAAGCACCGGCGCCCCCCAGCTCAGGGACCCTGGCCACGGAGAGCAGGGGATCCCCAGCTGAGGCGGAGAGGGGTGGGTGGTGGGAGAGCGCACACCACAGTTTACCGGTCATTCTGTCTCCGACCAGATGCTCTGCAAGGCTGCTCTCCCATTCGCTGGTCTCCGATAGGAATCCAAGATGGTGGATCCGCGCTGCGTTAGCTGGTAAGGAATCTCTGCCTGAGTCTCTCCTCGTTCTCCGTTCTCTTTTAGTATTCTCACTCCGTTTGGTGTTTGGCTGAGTTCTTTATCTCTTCATTTGGTGTTCTAGGGTTTCAGGATTGTTGATTCTCTGTTAGGCTTAGTTTTTCGGATCTTTGCTATGGAGGGACGGTGTGGTGTTTCTGCCTAGAGCGCCATCTTCTGTTCTCCAATTGATTTTTATGTGTTTATCTTGTATCCTGAAACTTTGCTGAAATCTTCTATTAGTTCCAGTAGTTTTCTCATAGATTCCTTGGGGTTTTCTGTATATAAGGTCATATTATCTGCGAATAGAGATACTTTGACTTCTTCCCTACCTACCTGAATGCCCTTTATTTCTTTTTCTAGCCTAACTGCTCTGGCTAGGACCTCCAGCCAATGTTGAATAATAGTGGTGATTAAGGGCATCCTTGTCTGGTTCCTGTTCTAAAGGGGAATGCTTTCAAAGTCTCTCCATTCAGGATGATGTTGGCTATTGGTTTTTTATAAATGCCCTTAATTATATTGAGGAATTTCCCTTCTATTCCTTTTCTTTCTTTTTTTTAGAGTTTTTATCATGAATGGGTGTTGGACTTTGTTAAATGCCTTTTCTACATCGATTGATAAGATCATGTGGTTCTTATCTTTTGTTTTATTTATGTGATGGATTACGTTGATTGTTTTTCTAATGTTGAACCAGCCCTGCATAACTGGTATAAATCCCACTTAGTCATGGTGAATTATTTTTTTGATATGTTGATGAATTCTATTGGGTAAAATTTTGTTGAGGATTTTAGCTTCAATATTCATGAGGGATATCAGTCTGTAATTTTGTATTTCTGTGGTGTCTTTACCTGGTTTTGGTATCAGGGCTATGCTCACTTCATAGACTGAGTTTGGGAGTATTCCATCGTTTTCTATGCTCTGAAATACCTTTCGTAGTAGTGGTGTTAACTCTTCTCTGAAAGTTTGGTAGAATTCTCCAGTGAAATGGTCCAGTCCAGGGCTTTTGTTTTTGTTGGGAGTTTTTTAAGTACCTTTTCAATCGCTTCTTTTGTTATGGGTTTGTTTAGTTGTCCTAACTCTGATTGTGTTAGTTAAGGTAGGTAGTGAGTTTCTAGAAATTTGTCCATTTCCTCTAGGTTTTCAAATTTGTCAGAGTACAATTTTTCATAGTATTCTGTTATGATTTGTTTTATTTCAGTTGGGTCTGTTGTGGTATCACCCATCTCATTTCTTATACGGGTTATCTGCTTCCTCTCCAGTTTTTCTTTTGTCAGTTTGGCCAGTGGTTTATCAATTTTGTTGATCTTTTCAAAGAACCAGCTTTTGGACTTGTTAACTCTTTTCTATTCTCTATTTCATTTAATTCTGCTCTAATTCTTATTATTTCCTTTTTTCTGGCACCTGTGGGCTTCTTTTGCTGCTCTCTTTCTACTTGTTCCAGTTGTAGGGTTAATGTTTTGATTATGACCCTTTCTTCTTTTTGGATGTGTGCATTTATTGCTATAAACTGACCTCAGAGCACTGCTTTTGCTGTGTCCCAAAGGTTCTGGTAAGATGTGTTTTCATTCTCCTTTGATTCTATGAATTTCTTGATTCCATCCTTAATTTGTTCTATAACCCAGTAGTTTTTGAGCAAGGTGTTGTTCAGTTTCCATGTGTTTGCTTTTTTTTTTCCTTGCTTTTTGTGTTGTTGATTTCCACTTTTATGGTTTTATGGTCAGAAAAGATGCTTTGTAGTATTCTGATGTTTTGGATTTTGTTAAGGCTTGCTTTGTGGCCTAATATGTGGTCTATTCTGGAGAATGTTCCATGTGCATTGGAAAAGAAAGTATACTTGGATGCTGTTGCTTGCAGAGTTCGGTATATGTCTATGAGATCAAGTTGGTTGATTGTAGCATTTAGCTCTTCTGTGTCTTTGTTGAGCTTCTTTCTGGATATTCTGTCCTTCACCGAAAGTGGCATGTTGAAGTCTCCTACTACTATTGTGGAGCTGCCTATCTCTCTCTTCAGAGCTGTCAGAGTTTGTTTTATGTATTTTGGAGCCCTGTTGTTGGGTGCATAAATATTTATTATAGTTATGTCCTCCTGGTGTATTGACCCTTTAATCATTATATAGTGCCCTTCCCTATCCTTTGTGATGGATTTTACTTTAAAGTCTATTTTGTCTGAGATTAATATTGCCACTCCTACTCTTTTTTGAGTGTTGTTTGTTTGATATATTTTTTTCCATCCTTTGAGTGTTAGCCTATTTGTGTCTTTAAGACTAAAGTGTATCTCTTGCAGGCAGCATATAGATGAATCATGCTTTTTTATCCAATCTGCCACTCTCAGTCTCTTTAGTGATGCATTAAGTCCATTTACATTTAGCGTAATTATTGAAGGTATGAGTTTAGTGTTGTCATCCTGATATCTCTTTTTGTGTGTTGTTCAGAGTTTCTTTGTTCTACTCAGTTTTCTGTGCTGAGTCCTTTTTCTTTATGTATTTTTTTTTCATCTTTTTCTTTTTTGTAGATTTTGTGTTTGCTGAGTCTTTATGTTTCTCTACTTTTTTTTTTTTTTTTTTTTTTGTATGATTGTTAGATTCCTTTGTGGTTACCTTAATATTTACCCCTATTTTTCTAACTTTATACTGGTCTTTTATTACTTTATATTGCCTTAACTTCCCCTCCATAAAGAAAATCAATGTCTCTAATTTTTAAGTCCCTCTTTTTTTGTTTTAATATTACTTTTTATTTTTTTTTTTTTACATATTGGTATCTGTTTCCCTATTTCAATGTTTTAGCTTCAAAGTAATTTCAATTTCTGTATCTGGGTCAATATCTGGTTGCTCTGTCCTGTGTTGTAGTCTTGCTTTGTTAGCTGGTGTTATTATTAATTATCTAACAGTAGAACTCCCTTTATTATTTCTTGTAATTTTGGTTTGGTTTTTGCAAATCCCTTGAACTTCTGTTTATCTGGAAATGTCCTAATTTTCCATCATATTTGAGAGGCAGTTTTGCTGGATATATAACTCTTGGCTGACAGTTATTTTCCTTCAAGGCTTTATATATGTCATCCCTTTGCCTTCTAGCCTGCATGGTTTCTGCTGAGTAGTCTGAGCTTATTCTGATTGACTCCCCTTTGTAGATGACTTTTCTTTTATCCCTAGCCGTTCTTAAAATTCTCTCTTTATCTTTGGTTTTGGTAAGTTTGATTATAATATGTCTTGGTGACTTTCTTTTGGGATCTACCTTATGTGGGGTTCGATGAGTATCTTGGATAGATATCTTCTCATCTTTCATGATATCAGGGAAATTTTCTGTTAACAAATCTTCAACAATTTTCTCTGTATTTTCTGCTATCCCCTCCTGTTCTGGTACTCCAATTACCCGTAGGTTATTTGTCTTGATAGAGTTCCACATGACTCTTAGAGTTTCTTCTTTCTTTTTAATTCTTTTTTCTGATTTTTCCTCAAATAAGTTGGCTTCAAGAGCTTTATCTTCAATGTCACTGATTCTAACTTCTACTGCCTCAATTTTGCTCCTATGACTTTCTGTTGAGTTGTCTAATTCTGAAATT
Source organism: Dugong dugon (assembly GCA_030035585.1). Lineage (NCBI taxonomy): Eukaryota > Metazoa > Chordata > Mammalia > Sirenia > Dugongidae > Dugong > Dugong dugon. Next base: position 44,864,999 of record CM057480.1, on the reverse strand, counting down.
TTATTTTTAATCTTCTGGATTTCTGATTGCTGTCTCTTTATGGATTCTTGCAGCCTATTAAATTTGGCTTTGAGTTCTTGAATAACTTTTTTAAGTTCTGCTACTACTGTGTCTGTATGTTCCCTGGATGTTCATACATTCTGTCGAATTTCCTTTCTTATTTCTAGAAAAGTTTTGTATATTAATCTTTTGTATTCTGCCTCTGGTAATTCCAGGGTGTTCTCTTCCTCCAGAGGATTTATTGATTCTTTATTTTAGGAGCTTGTTGAAGCCATCATGGACTGCCTCTTTATGTGACTTGATATTGACTGTTGTCTCCAAGCCATCAAGAATTTATTATGATTTTATTTTGTATTTGCTTAGTGAGATCTAGCTTCTTATTTTGTTTTGTTTTGATATACCCAAATAGGCTGCTTGCGTGCACTAGTTTGTTTTTTGACACCTTTGGATTTCTAAAGTCCTGTCACCAGGTAGTTAGTTCTGTAACTAAGTATGTGCACACTGGAGTCTGTTAAGTTTTCCTATATGGGTTCAGCTCCGGTGTTCAGGCAGTTGGTCACCAAGTGTGTGATGCAGGCTCTCACCCTTAGTCCTAGAGAGGCATGGGTGATTGGTGCAGGCACTGGACTCTGGCTGTGGTAGATCACTTGCTGAGCCAGGCAGGAGCTGACTGCTGCCCCTGAGAGTCTGAAAGGAAAGCATGTCCCTATTCTCTAGGGTGAGTAGGTAGGTGAGTTTTGCAGCCCGACTAAGAGCACCCCACTCTGTTGGCTGTAAAGACTCGAGGGCACCGCTTTTTCTTGAACTCATGTAGCAGGTTACTAGGCACTTTAGGTGCTGCTACCAGTCCTCAAGACCCTGTTGCAGATCGATAAAAGTGCTTACTTAAGGGGCACAGCTGTTTCGAGGGTCACAAATCTCCCCGTTCACAGCTGAAGCAGTTGCAATTAAACTTCAGATGTCTGCCCTGTTGTACTGTGGCAGTGAGGGCTATACAAGTCTATACAGGGGTGTAAGGCACTCAGAGTCTGTGGATCCCTGGTGCCTGTGGCCAGCAAAGTAGCTGTGCCAACCCTGTGTTCCTGGCCTAGCGGAGCCAGCAGCTTATTTGTTCCCTCTCCAAGGCCAGGAGAATATGTCAGGGCACCTTTTGGGATCTACTTCTTGCCCAGCAGACTCTCGGTGTGTAGCGTGGAGGGAGGAGGTAAAAGGGAGAGAGGTTTTTCCCAAATGGGCTTTTTTTTCTTTAATCCCTGCAAAAGAGTGCATGCACGTACTTATCCTAGCCTCTTGGGAGCTGCTCTTCACTGGATCAGAGTGCCCAAGCAGAATCTCTGCTGCCAGGTCTCTCTCAATGTGGAAACTACTTCCCGAGCGTGTGCACAGCACAGCTGTTTACCTGCTTCACCGTGGACCGGAGTGGCTGTGGCTCTGCAGTTTCGCTACCATGGCTCTAGGCCTCCTCACCTCTTCCAAACGGTCTTCCTCTCCCGTATCACTCAGACGGATTTCTTAACCTTGCCTTGTTCAGGGCTGCTAGAAGTTCACATAAAATCAAATCACTTGTTTTTCCAGGTCTTTTTTGTAAGAGGGATATAGGAAGTGTCTAACTATACTGCCATGTTGACTATGCCTCGTGTTTTGCATTTTCTGTAGCATAATATAGCATCATGAAAAAAATCCTTATATTGAAAATATATTTTGATCTTTATTCTCAACCCATTTGAAATAATTTTTAAAAATCCATATTTTGCTTGCATGGCTCTTTTATAATTGCCCATTACTTTAAAAAGTCTAGAAAGAAAGATTATAGTCTTGGGAATGTATAAAGAAGGGATTAAGTGTGTACAATTCACGGTGTGTATTGCAGGTTTCCCTTCAGAATATATCAAACTCTCATTTTCTTGTTACTTTTTCCAAGCCAGCACATGGTTACTATGCCTACCTATTGTCACCAGACTTGTGCTATTAGCTACATCATCAAGAAGAATTCAACTGCAGCTGTTGATGAAGCATGCCATTCCTCGTTCTTTCATGTCCCATTCTTACAATGACATGTTTAACTAGGGTAACACAGTTATATTTGCCAAAAAGCCCTCTGGAGATGATAATGTTAGGTTGGGGAGATGAATATAAAGACTAGGAGTAGTCAGTCACTTACTGAGCCCTTGAGAATATTCACCTAAAAGAAAACTCACTCTAAAAGGCAGCTATAGACTAGGGGGCAAGATGGCGCTGTAGGCAGAAACACCACGCCGTCCCTCCACAGCAAAGATCTGAAAAACTAAGCCTAACAGAGAATCAACAATCCTGAAACCCTAGAACAGCAAATGAAGCGATAAAGAACTCAGCCAAACACCAAACGGAGTGAGAATACTGGAGGAGAACGGAGAGCGAGGAGAGACTCAGGCAGAGATTCCTTACCAGCTAACGCAGCGCGGATCCACCATCTTGGATTCCTATCGGAGACCAGCAAACGGGAGAGCAGCCTTGCAGAGCATCTGGTCGGAGACAGAACGACCGGTAAACTGCGGCGATGTATGCCTCTGTACCTTCTGGCCAGGCTGAGCTGTGAAAATTGAGACCGACTCCCCCAGACTTCATAGCTGCATCGGTGTGATCCCTGGGAACTTTGCAGTTTTTTAACTTTTCTGATTTTCATTTGGTCATTCTTTCCTTTTCTTTCTCTTCCCCCTTCTGGTTTCCTCCATCCCATAGTCTCTCATCTGTACATTCCAACTACAAACTCCCCTAGCATTCTTTTATGTTTGTACGCTTTTTGCTCCTCCTCCTCTCTCCTCTCTCCCATATCCAGCTTAGCTTCACACATAACCATCTTCCCGCTGCACCCTACCTACCTGCACCGTGCACTAGACATCACATCACCAAGCGGTGCAGGCACGCCGTATTGGAACCTGCCCAGCACTGACTACCGACCGTCCTGGTGGCTGCGGTGAGTGCCACAAGCAACCCATCCCAGTGGCTCCTCCTCAACTAGATCTGCCCAGCTGTACCACAAGAACGAAAAAAAAGAAAAAAATCTACAATCACTAAACGAGAGAAATATCTACTGAATGCCCCGAAAACAGCAAACAATATCAAAACATTTACAAAAACAAGACAAGATGGCTCCAATAGGCGTCCAAATTAAAACACCAGATAACTCTCCTGTGGAAGAAAATGCACTAGAAGTACCTGATACGGAACTCAAATCACTAATACTCGGAATTTTCCAAGAACTGAGGCAAAAAGCTGACAAACATGAGGAAAAAATAGACAAATTTATGGAAAATACAGACAAAAAATTGGAAGAATTCAGGAAGATGATGCAAGAACAAAATGCCAAAATAAATTCACAACTCGAAATTATACAAAAACAACAATTAGAAATCCAAAAGATAAACAACAAGATTTCAGAAATGGACGGTGTCATAGAAGGGCTGAGAAGTAGATTTGAAACCATGGAAGACAGGATCAGTGGAACTGAAGACAAACACTTGGATACAACTCTGTTTCAGGAAAACTCAGAAAAAAGAACAAAGAAAAATGAAGAGACCCTGAGAGTTATGTGGGACACAATTAAAAGCAAAAACTTACGAGTGATTGGCATACCAGAACAGGGGGAGAAAACAGAAAACACAGAGAGGATCATTGAGGAACTGCTGACAGAAAACTTTCCCAATATCATGAAAGATGAAAAGCTGGTCATCCAAGAAGCTCAACGAACCCCATATAGAATAGACCCCAAAAGAAAATCACCAAGACATATCATATTCACACTCGCTAAAACTAAAGACAAACAAAGAATCCTGAGAGCAGCTCGGGAAAAACAAGAAGTCACATACAGAGGAGAAACAATAAGACTAAGCTCAGATTATTCAGCAGAAACCATGCAGGCAAGAAGGCAATGGGATGACATATATAAAATCTTGAAAGAAAAAAATTGTCAGCCAAGAATAATATATCTTGCAAAACTCTCATTCAGATTTGATGGTGAAATTAGGTCATTTCCAGATAAACAGAAACTAAAGGAATATGCAAAAGTCAAACCAAACTTACAAGAATTATTAAAGGGAGTTCTTCGATCTGAGGACAAACAGCTTAAGCCCTCAGGCAGGACCTAGGACGTAGGATGCAGGTTAACATGAACCAGATACCATTCTAGGAACTGAACTACAGAGGACTTTCCAAAAACAAAAGATATACAACAGGGAATCAGAGAAATCAATCAAAGGATGACAACAACATCAAAACAATGAAAGAGGGAACAAACGGCATAGGTATAGAACGTTCTAAAGGAGAAGAAGGCAAGGCGATACCAAGTAACGGTAGACTGCTTCAAAATTATAAAGATAAGGGTAAAATTCATGGTAACCACAAAAAAAGTTAACAAACCAACTCATAAAAATAAAGACGAGAAACATAAAGTCTCAACAAAAACAAAACCTACAAAAACAAAAGAAATGAACACAAAATCCACAAACAAAAGGAACTCAGCACAAGAGAGTAAGAAGAACAAAGAAAACTTCAGCATCACAAAAAAAAGCACTACAAAATGACAGCAACAAACTCACATCTATCAATAATTACACTGAACGTAAATGGACTCAATGCACCCATAAAGCGACGGAGAGTGGCAGAATGGATAAGAAAACAGGATCCATCTATTTGCTGTCTACAAGAGACACATCTTAGAAACAAAGATGTGAATTTATTAAAAATCAAAGGTTGGAAAAAAATATATCAAGCTAACAACTATCAAAAAAGAGCAGGAGTGGCAATTCTAATCTCAGATAAAATAGACTTTAAAACAAAATCTACCATAAAAGACAAAGAAGGACACTATATAATGATTAAGGGGATGATCCATCATGAAGACATAACCATAATAAATATCTATGCACCCAATGACAGGGCTCCAAAATACATTAAAAAAACTCTAACAGCACTGAAAAGAGAAATTGACAGTTCCACAATAATAGTAGGAGACTTCAACACACCACTCTCAGTAAAGGACAGAACAACTAAAAAGAAACTTAGCAAAGATACAGAAGACCTAAAGGACACAATCAGCCAACTGGACCTCATAGACATATATAGAACACTCCATCCAACCGCTGCAAAGTACACATTCTTTTCCAATGCACATGGAACGTTCTCCAGAATAGACCACATCTTAGGCCACAGAGCAATCCTCAACAAGATCCAAAATGCTGAGATAATTCACAGTATCTTCTCTGACCACAATGCCATCAAGGTAGAAATTAACACTAGAAAGAGCAAGGAAAAAAAATCAAACACATGGAAACTGAATAATAATCTGCTTACACATCAATGGGTAATAGAAGCAATCAGAGATGGAATTAAAAAATTCCTAGAATCAAATGAAAATGAAAACACATCATACCAAAACCTTTGGGACACAGCAAAGGCAGTCCTCAGAGGACAATTTATAGCAATAGATGCACATATCAAAAAAGAAGAAAGGGACAAAATCAAAACATTAACTACAGAACTCAAACAAATAGAAAGAGAACAACAAAAAAAGCCTACAACCACTGGAAGAAAGGAAATAGTAAAGATCAGAGCAGAAATCAATGAAATAGAGAACAGAAAAACAATAGAAAGAATCAACAAAACCAAAAGTTGGTTCTTTGAAAGAATCAACAAAATCGACAAACCACTGGCCAGACTGACAAAAGAAAAACAGCAGAGGGCACAAATAACCCAAATAAGAAATGAAATGGGGGACATTACAACAGACCCAACTGAAATAAAAAGGATTATAACAGAATATTATGAAAAACTATATTCCAACAAATTTGAAAACCTAGAGGAAATGGATAAATTTCTAGAAACATACGGCCTACCCAAACTACAACAAAGTGATATTGAAAATCTGAACAGACCCATAACAAGAGAAGAGATTGAAAAGGTAATAAAAAAACTCCCAACCAAAAAAAGCCCTGGCCCAGATGGCTTCACTGGAGAATTCTACAAAACATTTACAGAAGAGCTCGTACCAGTTCTACTCAAGTTATTTCAGAGCATAGAAGAGGAAGCAACACTTCCAAATTCATTCTATGAAGCCAGCATAACGCTGATACCAAAACCAGGCAAAGACATCACAAAAAAAGAAAATTACAGACCAATATCTCTCATGAATATAGATGCAAAAATTCTGAACAAAATTTTAGCCAATAGAATTCAGTATCATATCAAAAAAATAATACACCACGACCAAGTAGGATTCATACCAGGTATGCAAGGATGGTTTAACATTAGAAAATCCATCAACGTAATCCACCACATAAATAAAAGGAAAGAAAAAAATCACATGATTATCTCAATTGATGCAGAAAAGGCATTTGACAAAGTCCAACACCCATTCCTGATAAAAGCTCTCAATAAAATAGGTATAGAAGGGAAATTTCTCAACATCATAAAGGGCATCTATGCAAAACCAACAGCCAACATCATTCTTAATGGAGAAAGGCTGAAAACATTCCCCTTGAAAACAGGAACAAGACAAGGATGCCCTTTATCACCACTCCTATTTAACATTGTGCTGGAAGTTCTCGCTAGAGCAGTAAGGCAAGAGAAAGAAATAAAGGGCATCCAAATTGGTAATGAAGAAGTTAAACTCTCCCTGTTTGCAGATGATATGATACTATACATAGAAAACCCTAAAGACTCCACGAGAAATTTACTGGAACTAATAGAAAGATTCAGCAGAGTAGCAGGATACAAGATAAACATTCAAAAATCAGTTGGATTCCTATATACCAGTAAAGAGAACGATGAAAAGGAGATCAGGAAATCAATACCATTTTCAATAGCCCCTAAAAAGATAAAATACTTGGGAATAAATCTGACCAGGAATATAAAAGACCTATACAAAGAAAACTACAAAACACTGCTGCATGAAACCCAAAGGGATCAACATAAATGGAAAAACATACCATGCTCATGGATAGGCAGACTCAACATTGTGAAAATGGCAATTCTACCTAAAGCAATTTACAAATACAATGCAATTCCGATACAAATACCAACAACATTCTTCAAAGAGATGGAAAAACTAATTATTAACTTTATATGGAAAGGGAAGAAACCCCGAATAAGTAAAGCACTACTGAAGAAGAAGAATAAAGTTGGAGGACTCACACTACCTGACTTGAGAACCTACTATACAGCTACAGTACTCAAAACAGCCTGGTACTGGTACAACAACAGAGACATTGACCAATGGAACAGAATTGAGAACTCAGATGTAAATCCATCCACCTACGGTCACCTGATTTTTGACAAGGGCCCAAAATACATCAAATGGGGAAAAGACAGTCTTTTTAACAAATGGTGCTGGCAAAACTGGATATCCATTTGTAGAAAAATGAAACAGGACCCATACCTCACACCATATACAAAAACTACTTCAAAATGGATCAAAGACCTGAATATAAAGCCTCAAACTATAAAATTCATAGAAGAAAAAATAGGACCAACACTTCAGACCTTAATACATGGCATTAACAGGATACAAACCATAAACATCAACACAAAAAACCCAACAGATAAACTAGATAAGTGGGATCTTCTAAAAATCAAACATCTATGCTCTTCAAAAGATTTCACCAAAAGAGTTAAAAGAGAACCTACAGACTGGGAAAAAATTTTTGGACAGTACAAGTCAGACAAAGGTCTAATCTCCATAATCTACAAGAAAATCCAACACCTCTACAACAAAAAGACAACCAATCCTATCAAAAAATGGGCAAAGGAAATGAACAGACACTTCACCAAGGAAGACATTCAAATGGCCAACAGACACATGAGGAAATGCTCGCGATCACTAGCCATTAGAGAAATGCAAATTAAAACCACAATGAGATACCATCTCACCCCGGCATTACTGGCACGAATCAAAAACACTGGAAATAACAAATGTTGGAGGGGCTGCGGGGAGACGGGAACTCTTATACACTGCTGGTGGGAATGCAAAATGATACAGCCATTTTGGAAAATGATATGGCGTTTCCTCAGAAAGCTAGAAATAGACGTACCATTCGATCCAGCAATCCCACTCCTAGGAATATATCCTAGAGAAATAAGAGTCATCACTCGAATAGACATATGCACACCTATGTTCATGGCAGCATTATTCACAATAGCAAAACGATGGAAACAACCTCGATGTCCATCAACAGACGAATGGATACACAAACTATGGTACATACACACAATGGAGTACTATGCAACGAGAAAGAACAATGAATCGGTGAACCATCTCATAACATGGATGAAACTGGAGGACATCATGCTGAGTGAAATAAGTCAATCACAAAAGGACAAATATTGTATGAGACCTCTATTGTAAAAACCCATGAAAAAATTCACATGCAAAATGTAACAATCCTTGTTGGTTACCAGGGATGGGGGGGGGGGGAATACTAAATAGGTAATAGGTAAGTGGTAACTTGGGTGAGAGATGAGATAGTACATAGTACAGGGGAAACTAACACAACCTGCACAAGGAATGGTCATGGAGGCCCTATAGACACATCCAAACCCCCCGAGGGACTGAGTTGTTGGACGGAGGGCTCTGGGGACCATGATCTCGGGGAACATGTAGCTCAATTGGCATGACACTACTTATAAAGATAATGCTCTACATTCTACCTTGGTGAGTAGTGTCTGGGGTCTTAAAAGCCTATGAGCGGCCATCTAAGATACTCCACTGATCTCATCCCTTCGGGAACAAGGGAGAACGAAGAGAACAGGATACAAGGAAAAGATTAGTCCGAAGGACTAATGGTCCACAGCTACCAAGGCCTCCACGGGACTGAGCCCAGTACAGCTGGATGGTGCCCGGCTACCACCAATGACTCCTCTGACCAGGATCACAACAGAGGGTTCTGGGCAGAGCTGGAGTAGGATGTAGAGTATAATTTTAACTCCCCAAAAAAAAAAAAAAAAAAAAAAAAAGAAGACCAGATATACTGGCCTAAAGAATACTAGAGAAACCTCGAGAGTGTGGCCCCCAGACACCCTTTCAGCTCAGAGGGGAAGTTACCTTCAAGGTTCGATGTTAAGCCTGGGAATGGAAACCCAGTAAAACTAAATGGGACTAACGATGTACAGGAGTCCGGTGACAAGGGCCAGAAGGCAGAGGGAGAGTAGGAAACTGATGATAAGGAACACAAATTGAATAAGGACACTGTCGATGTATTGTGAGATTGTTGACCACTGCTATAGGGCAACATTTGTAGTAACTATTAAATGGGAGGCTGTTTTGTCCTGTAAGCCTTCATCTTGGGCGAGAATGGCAGCACAATTGGAAGAGCATAGTCAATATCACTTAAATGTGTAAGTAAAAAGTTTTGAAATGGTGTTTAAATAAAATAAAAATAAATAAATAAACAAATGAGAGTAAAGAGGTACAATAGTCCACTGACAAGGTCCAGAAGACAGAAGGGGACAAGGAAGCCCCCTGGTGATAGGGAACCCAAGGTGGAGTAAGGATATTCTTGATGTGCTGTGAGATTGTTAACCATTGTCATAGGGCAACATGTGTAGTAACTGTTAAATGAAAAACTATTTTTTCTGTAAGCCTTCATCTTAAGTGAGAATAACAGCACAGTTGGAAGAGCGTAGTCAATGTCACTGAACTGTGAATGTAGAAATTTTTGAAACGGTGTATCTTTGGCCATCTGTAATTTTCATCAAACAAAAAGGTTGAGAATTTAGAGGCTTAATACGTTGTGGGGTTGTTAACCAATGTCAAAAAACAACATGTGTACTACTATTTCATGAGAAACTATTTGCTCTGTAAGCTTTCACCTGAAGTACAATAAAATATATATTAAAAAAAAAAAATAAAATAAAAGGCAGCTATAATGAATATAGCATATTTACACATGTGATAGAATGCATAATAGATATGAAACTCCCTGACAATATATAGATCGGTATTAAGATACCCCACAGTTCTATGCAAGTTGTTGGCATGTTAAAATTAAAGTCCATTTTGCAGTATTTATCTCTAGAGAAGAAATGATGAATGCTTAGATGTGAGAAAACTTCTCTTCTTTCATGTAGCTGTTGTGTTAAACAATGAAGGACACCTCAAAGGGGTTCAAAGTTGGAGATAATATGCTGCAGAGAAGGTAAGTTACCAAATTATCTTCATTTTTCTGCAGATTTTGAATCTACTAAGTGTTTCAAGAAATCAATTTAAAAAAAAATGTTGGGACAGAACTTCCAGCATCATAGCACCGTAGGCAGAAGCACTATGCCATCCCTCTACGGCAAAGATCCGAAAAACTAAGCCAAACAGAGAAAACAGCAACCCTGAAACTCTAAAACATCAAACAAAGAGATGAAGAACTCAGTCAAGCACCAAATGAAGTGAGAAAACTGACAGAGAACAGAGAGCAAGGAGAGGTTCATACAGAGGTTCCCTATCAGCTAACGCAGCGTGGATCCACCATCTTGGACTCCTATCAGACACCAGCAAATAGGGGGTATGAGAAAGCAGCTTCATGGAGCTTCCAGCAGGAGGCAGAATAACCGATAACTGGTGATATATGCTTTCCCACCCCCCCCACCCTTCTTCACCCACACTTGACCTCCCTTCCTCCCCACGGCCACAGTCTCTTGGCCGGGAAACACTGTCTGCTTGGATTCCACCCACCTGCACTGGAGGACTCCCTGAGTGCCATTTGTTGGCTGCAGGTGTTGTTTTTTACACTTCTTTTGATTTCTTCCTTAGCTGTCACCACCTCCCCCTACTTTCACTCAAATACCTGGCTCTGTGCACCATCTTTGCTTCTTCCTAAGCGGCTGTGGAGCTCGTTCAAGCATGGAACTGCTTCCCGGTCTGTACTGCCATGCTGGTGGGAGCCGGGGGCTTTTTTTCTTTGTTTGCTTTGAGTTGTTTGTTTGTTTTCCTTTTCTTTTCTCGAGCTGGGAGCCCGTTCTCGCTGGGCAGTGCTACATGGCTTAGGACCTACCCCCTCAGCTTGCACAGAAACACAGAGGGATCCCTAAGGGCATTTCTTTTTTCGTGGGTTATTTTTTTCTGTTTTTTGGGGGCTTTTCTTCTTTTTTTTTAAATTTATTTTGTTTTCTTTTCCCTCTTTTTCCCTTTTTATCTTTCTTCATTGCTCAGTTTCTAGTCTCTCTATACCTTCCTTCTCTTCCTGTCCCCTGAGTACCTGGTGCTGAATACCTCTATGCCTTCCAGACAGACTGTACTGGAACATCCAGAAACAATTCGCCAGACCTTGTAGCTGCACCAGGGGGATCCCTGGGAGCTTTACTGTTCTTTTTTTCTTTCTAATTTTTCTTTATTCATTCTTTTCTTATTTTTCTTCTTCTTCTCCTTTTTGTATTTCTCTACTTCATAGTCTCTCATCTCTCCACTCCAATGGCAAGCTCCCCTAGCACTATTTTTTGTTTCTATGTTTTTGGCTCCCATTACTCTCTCCTGTCTCCCATATCAATCTTAGCTCCACACATCACAATCTTCCCCCTCCATCCTGCCTACCCGCACCATGCGCTTAACATCATACCACCAAGCAGCACAGGCATGGCCTACCAGAACATGCCCAGGACTGATTACTGACCCACCCTGGTGGCTGTAGTAAGTGTCACAAACAACCTATCCCAGTAACACCTCTTCAGCTAGACCTGCCCTGTTGCACATGCCAGTTAGGGAAGGGGGAGAAAAGTATCATGCCCACAGACGAGCAAACAGCAAAGAACACACAGCCCACCTGCACAGACATAGACAAACTAAAAAAAAAAAAAAAAAAAAAAAGACAAAACAAACAAATCTACAATCAATAAATGAGAAAAATAACTAGTGAATTCCCCGAAGACAGCAGATAATATCAAAACATTTACAAAAACAGGACAGGATGTTTCCAGTAGGTGTCCAAAATAAAACACCAGATGACTTTCCAGTGGAAGAAAAGTCACTAGAATTACCTGATAGGGAATTCAAATCTCTAATACTCAGAATTATCCGACAGTTGAAGCAAAAAGCAGGCAAAAATGAGGAAATAATACACAAATTCATGGAAAAGGCAGACAAATTCATGGAAAATACAGACCAAAAAAAAAGGAAGAATTCAGGAAAATAATGCAGGAACAAAATGCCAAAATAAATTCAAAACTAGAAATTATACAAAAACAACAATTAGAAATCAAACAGATAAACAACAAGATTTCAGAAATGGACAGTGTCATAGAAGGGCTGAGGAGCAGATCTGAAACAGTGGAAGACAGGATCAGTGGAACTGAAGACAAACATTTGGATAAAACTCTCTTTGAGGAAAACTCAGAAAAAAGAAAATGAAGAGACCCTAGAATTATGTTGGATACAATCCAAAGCAAAAACTTACAAGTGATCGGAGTTCCAGAACAGGGGGAGGAAACAGAAAACACAGAGAAGCTCATTGAAGAACTGCTGACAGAAAACTACCCTAGTATCATGAAAGATGAAAGTTGGCCATCCAGGAATCTCAACGAATCCCATATATGATAGAACCCAAAAGAAAATCACCAAGGCCTATCATAATCACACTCGCCAAAACCAAACAAAGAATCCTGAGAGCAGCTCGTGAAAAGCAAGAAGTCACATACAGAGGAGAAACAATAAGACTAAGCTCAGATTATTTGGCAGAAACCATGCAGGCAAGAAGGCAATGTGATGACATATATAAAACCTTGAAAGAAAAAAATTGCAAGCCAAGAATTATATATCCTGCAAAACTCTCATTCAAATATGATAGTGGAATGAGAGCATTTCCAGATAAACAGAAATTAAGGGAATATGTAAAAACCAAGCCGAATTTACACGAATTTTTAAAGGGTGTCCTTCTATCTAAGAACAAACAACTTCAGCTGAAAAGCTGAATCTAGGATGCAGGATGTTACCAGCCAGATACCAATCTAGGAAATGAACTCTCAATGACTATCCAAAACCAAAAGAAATACAACAGGGAATCAGAGCAGTTAATCTGTAAATGACAACAACCTCAGAACAATAAAAGAGGGAATAAATGGTGTACGTATAGAACTTTCTAATGGAGAGGAATGCAAGGCGATACAAAGTAATAATAGACTACTTCATACTTAGAAAGATAAGGGTAAATTTCATGGTGATCACAAACAAAGTTAGCAAAAGTACTCATAAAAGTAAAGAGGGAAAACAAAAAGTCTCAGCAAAAATAAAACCTACGAAAAAAAAGGAAATGAAAAAAAATTCACAAACAAAAGTAATTCAGCATAGGAGAGTAAGAACAAAGAAAATGTCAGCACACAAAGAAAGCACTACAAAATGACAGCAATAAACTCACATCTATCAATAATTACACTGAATGTAAATGGACTTAGTGCACCCATAAAGAGATGGAGAGTGACAGAATGGATAAAAAAACAAGATCCATCAATATGCTGTCTACAAGACACACCTTAGAAACAAAGATGTGAATTAATTAAAAATCAAAGGGTGGAAAAAATATATCAAGCTACAACTAACAAAAAAGAGCAGGAGTGGCAGTACTAATCTCAGATAAAATAGACTTTAAAACAAAATCCACCATAAAAGACAAAGAAGGACACTATATAATGATTAACGGGATGATCAATCTATCAGGAAGACATAACCATAATAAATGTCTATGCACCACATGACAGTGCTCCAACATACATAAAACAAACTCTAACAACACTGAGAAGAGAAATTGACACTTCCATAGTAATAGTAGGAGACTTCAACACACCACTCCCAGAAAAGGACAGAACGACTACAAAGAAACTCACCAAAGACACAGAAGACATAAAGGGCAAAATCAGTCAGCTTGACCTCATAGACACATATAGAACGCTCCATCTGACAGCTGCAATGTACACACTATTTTTCAATGCACATGGAACATTCTCCAGAATAGACCACATCTTACACCACAGAGCAAACCTCAATGAGATCGAAAACCTTGAGATAATACAAAGTATTTTCTCTGACAACAATGCCATCAAGGAGAAATTAACAATGGAAAGAGCAAGGAAAAAAAAAATCAATTATGTGGAAACTGAATAACACCCTGCTTACACATCACTGGGTACTAGAAGAAACCAGAGGTGGAATAAAAAACTTCCTAGAATCAAATGAGAATGAAAACACATCATACCAAACCTTTGGGACACAGCAAAGGCAGTCCTCAGAGGACAATTTATAACAGTAGATGCACACATCAAAAACGAAGAAAGGGACAAAATCAAAAAATTAATTACACATCTCAAACAAATAGAAACATAAAAGTAAAACAGAAAAAGCCCACAGCCACTAGAAGAGAGGAAATAGTAAAGATCACAGCAGAAATAAATGAAATACTGAACAGAAAAACAATAGAAAGAATCAACAAAACCAAAAGTTGGTTCTTTGAAAAAATCAACAAAATCGACAAACCACTGGACAGGCTGACAAAAGAAAAACAGGAGAGGACACAAATAAACCAAATAAGAAATGAAAGGGTTGACATTACAACAGACACAAAGGAAATAAAAAGGATCATAACAGAGTATTATGAAAAACTATACTCCAACAAATTTGAAAACCTAGAGGAAATGGATACATTTGTAGAGACATACTACCTGCCCAAACTACAACCAACTAATGTTGAAAATCTGAACAGACCCGTAACAAGAGAGGAGACTGAAAAGGTAATTAAAAATACTCCCAACAAAAAAAACCCTGGCCCAGATGTCTTCATTGGAGAAGTCTACTAAACATTCAGAGAAGAGCTTGTACCAGTACTACTCAAGCTATTTCAGAGCATAGAAAAGGAAGCAACACTTCCAAATTCATTCTATGAATCCAGCATAATGCTGCTACCAAAATGAGGCAAAGACGTCATAAAAAAAGAAAATTACAGACCACTACCTTTCATGAATATAGATGCAAAAAATCTCAACAAAATACTAGCCAATAGAATTCAGCATCATATCAAAAAAAAAATAATCCACCACGACAAAGTAGGAGTCATACCAGTTATGCAAGGATGGTTCAACATTAGAAAATCAATCAATGTAATCCACCACATAAATAAAAGGAAAGAAAAAAAAACATGATCATCTCAATTGACGCAGAAAAGGTGTTCGACCAAGTCCAACACCCATTCCTGATAAAAACCCTTAATAAAATAGGTATAGAAGGGAAATTTCTCAACATAATACAGGGCATCTATGCAAAACCAACGGCCAACATCATTCTTAATGGAGAGAGGCTGAAAACATTCCCCCTGAGAACAGGAACAAGACAAGGATGCCCTTTACCACCACTCCTATTTAACTTTGTGCTGAAAGTTCTAGCTAAAGCAATAAGGCAAGGAAAAGAAATAAAGGGCATCCAAATTGGTAATGAAGAAGTTAAACTCTCCCTGTTTGCAGATGATATGGTACTATACACAGAAAACCCTAAAGATTCCACGAGAAATCTACTGGAACTAATAGAAAGGTTCAGCAGAGTAGCAGGATACAAGATAAACATAAAAAAATCAGTTGGATTCCTATACACCAATAAAGAGAATGATGAAAAGGAAATCAGGAAAACAATACCATTGATAATAGCCCCTAAAAAAATGAAATACTTAGGAATAAATCTAACCAGGGATGTAAAAGCCCTATACAAATAAAACTACAAAACACTACTGCAAGAAACCCAAAGAGATCTACATAAATGGAAAAACATACCATGCTCATGGATAGGTAGACTCAACATTGTGAAAATGACAATTCTACCGAAAGCAATTTACAAATAAAACACAATCCCAATCCAAATACCAAAACATTCTTCAAAGAGATGGAAAAAAACAATCATTAACTTTATATGGGTAGGGAAGAAGCCCTGAATAAGTAAAGCACTACTGAAGAAGAAGAATAAAGTTGGAGGACTCACACTACCTGACTTCAGAACCTACTATACAGCTACAGTAGTCAAAACAGCCGGTGCTGGTACAACGACAGATACATTGACCAATGGAACAGAATTGAGAACCCAGATGTAAATCCATCCACCTACGGTCTCCTGATCTTCAACAAGGTCCCAAAGTCCATCAAATGGGGAAAAGACAGTCTTTTTAACAAATGGTGCTAGCAAAACTGGATATCCATCTGCAAAAAAAATGAAACAGGACCCATACCTCACACCATATACAAAAAGTAATTCAAAATGGATCAAAGACCTAAATATAAACCCAAAAACTATAAAGTTCATAGAACAAATAAAGGACAAAGTCTACTGGCCCTAATAGATGGCATTAACAGGATACAAACCATAACCATCAACACACAAACCCCAGAAGATAAGCTAGATAACTGGGATCTTCTAAAAATCAAACACCTATGCTCTTCAGAATACTTCACCAAAAGAATAAAAAGAGAACCTACAGACTGGGTAAAAATTTTTGGCAGTACTAGTCAGACAAAGGTCTAATCTCCATAATCTGCAAGAAAATCCAACACCTCTACAACAAAAAGACAAAGAATCCTATTTAAAAAATGGGCAAAGAAATGAACAGACGCTTCACCAAAGGAGACATTCAAGAGGCCAACAGACACATGAGGAAATGCTCATGATCACTGGCCATTAGAGAAATGCAAATTAAAACCACAATGAGATACCATCTCACCCCGACATTACTGGCACGAATCAAAAACACTGGAAATAACAAATGTTGGAGGGGCTGCAGGGAGATCGGAACTCTTACGCACTACTGGTGGGAATTAAAATGATACAACCATTTTGGAAAATGATATGGCGCTTCCTTGGAAAGCTATTAATAGACATACCATTCGATCCAGCAATCCCACTCCTAGGAATATATCCTAGAGAAGTAAGAGTCGTCACTCAAATAGACATATGCACACCTATGTTCATGGCAGCATTGTTCACAATAGCAAAAAATTTGGTAACAACCTAGATGCCCATCAACAGATGAATGGATAAACAAACTATGGTACATACACACAATGGAGTACTATGCAACGAGAAAGAACAATGATGAATCTGTGAAGCATCTCATAACATGGATGAAACTGGAGGACATTATTCTGAGTGAAATATTCAATCACAAAAGGACAAATATTGTATGAGACCTCTATTGTAAAAACCCATGTAAACGTTTATACACAAAAAGTAACAATCTTTGTTGGTTACCAGGGATGGGAGGGGTGGGGGGGAAATGCTATATAGGCAGTAGATAAGTGGTATCCTTGGTGAATGGTGAGACAGTACACAATACTGGGGAAACCAGCACAACTTGTACAAGGAAAGGTCATGGAAGCGCTATAGATACATCCAAACTCCCTGAGGGACTGAATTGCTGGGCAGAGGGCTGTGGGGACCATGGTCTCAGGAAACATCTAGCAGAAGTGGCATAACACAGTTTATAAAGACAATGTTCATTCTACCTTGGTGAGTAGCATCTGGGGTCTTAAAAGCCTGTGAGCAGCCATCTAGGATACTCCACTGGTTTCATCTCTTCTGGAGCAAGAGAGAATGAAGAGAAAATTATACAAGGAAAATATTAGTCCAAAGGACTAATGGACCACAGCTACCAAGGCCTCCATCTGACTGAGTCCAGTACAGCTAGATGGTGCCTGGCTACCACCACTGACTGCTGTGACCAGGATCAAAACAGAGGGTTCTGGATAGAGCTGGAGAAGGTTGTAGAACAAAATTCTAACACACACACACACAAAAAAACAGATTTAGTGGCCTGACAGAGACTGGAGAAGCCCCAAGAGTGTGGCCCCCAGACACCCTTTTAGCTCAATGGTTAAGTCACTTCCGAGGTTCACCGTTCAGCCGGGGACTGGACAGCCCCATAAAACAAAACAGGTCTAATGAGGCACAGCAGTCCAGGGACAAGGACTAGAAGGCAGAAGGGGACAGGAAAGCTGGTGATAGGGAACCCAAGGTTGAGTAAGGATACTGTTGACATGTAGTGAGTGTTAACCATTGTCATAGGGCAACTTGTGTACTGTTTAATGAGAAACTATTTTGTCTGTATACCTTCTGCTAAATTGACAATAGCAGCACAATTGGAAGAGCATAGTTGGTGTCACTGAACTGTGCATATAGAAATTTTTGAAATGGTATATCTTTGGCTATGTATATTTTCACCAAAAATAGGTCAAGTAGGGAGAGGTTTGACATGTCATGGTGTTGTTAATCAATGTCATAAAACAATATGTGTACTGCTGTATTTCTCATTAAGAGAAACTATTTGTTCTGTAAACCTTCACCTGACATACAATTAAAAAAAGAAAAGCAGAAAAAAGAGAAGGGGGAACTTACCAATGAGAAAAGGAGGCGTGGTTGAGGGACTTGGCTGAAAAAAAGCAACATTGATTGGATGGAAAAAGAAACGAAAGTGTGATAATAATGCAAAAACCTCCTCCTCTGATTGTTGTCTGGTAAAGATAGCAATTTTCATTTGCCTTATCTGCATTCCATCCAACCACATCAGTACCTCCTATCAACATGACCTTGTAGGTTCATAGACTCTTTGTTGTTACTTTTCCTCCTTGAGACATTTAACCTGGCACAGCGACATCAGATCATATTTCCTTTCAGTCAAACAAAACCCAACTAAATTATTAAGCTTTCCTGTGCTTATATCAAAATTTCTTGGAGCTAGGCATTCTTCCTGATCTCTAATATGTGAGCACTTGAGGTTTGAATTTCTAATGAGGTGGACTGGGTTAATGAGAATAAAACAATACCTCTCAAAACTTGTCTTTCCTATAGGTTATGGTATTTGCATTTCTAATTAATGGACATCAGAAAATTACCTGTTTCCTTTGATGTACAATTCACAAGAAAACCCAGATACTTGTATATGTCTTAGAGTCATGGGAGGTTTTCTCTAGGATTTATCAATATAGAACCAGCTTGCTGTTGTTAGCTCACTCTTCTTTGTATGTAAAGTGTCCAGGACTAATAGAAGGAGTTATCGCAGTTATCATTGGCCAAACATCTACATGTTCCAAGTATTGTACTCTGCAGTACTTTCACGTGAATGGGGTTTTCCTAATCTTCTTCCCATATAAGTCAATTGTGAACTACAATCAGTTTCCACTAATCTATCCCTTGGAAGTTTTGCTTTTTATTCTTACACAATTATTATATTATATTTATTGTAACTTTTCATATTTATTATACCTCTCCCTTATGAATGAATGGTAAGTGTAGGCTATTCCATGGAAAGATTTTACTGATAACTGATGTTTCCTTGTTTCCTTGTAAAGCCTTCACACTTCTTCTCTTCTCTTTAATCCTCTAGCAGGTGTTTTCTTGTTAGCAGAAATAATAATATTTGGGACAAGTACCTGTCACAGGGTGGCTATTGGGAAGCTATTGTTTGTGATAGGTTGGAGCCCTTCAGCTGGTTTCACAGAGGTGGTTTCAAACTTATTTAAGAAGGAATGGGAGGCAGTGATGTGTTTAATCACGGGTAGGGGGTATACTGTGCCTTTAATTCCAGACAGAAAACATTGGGGAGAGTAAGTAGACCAATTCTTCTAACATTTTCTTCTGGAAGTTAGGAGCACATACTTCCCTCTCCTGTTTCTAGCATTCCCACACCTCCTAGCTGTCCCCAGAAATACTGATTTGTCCTATGTAAATGCTCTACTAATTGTAGGAGTCAGGTAGAAAAACATGATTTATAGTGCATAGACTTAAGTTTAAATCCTGGCTCAAACAGTACAAGTTTTATAACCTTCACAATTATTAACCTCTCTAACCACCTCTTTTCTCATCTATAAAATGGATAATTTAATACATACTTCACAAGGTGATTTTGAAAATATAATGAAATAATATAAGTACTTAACACAGTTCTTGGCACAAATATGGATGTTCAAAATATGTTAAGTCCCTCTTCTCACCCATTTTGTACATAATGCTTACGTTTTTATACTTTTTTATCATAAACACTAGAATAATAATAGAACAGTTTCAGTACTCTCATTGTGCTAGGTTAGATGAATTTTGTTAATAATATACTTGGAATTCTTTTTGTATATTTACAGAGTTTAGAGTTTGCTGCTGAAATGCTGTTAAACTACTCAGAGGGAGTTCATGTACATGATAGGGCAGTGGCAAGAGCTCTTTGGGGGTTCAAAGACACTGTGGTAGCCCCACCCAAACCTAATTCATCCATGCTTAAGATCAGCTCTTGTAATGAAGAGCAGTGGAAAAGGATAGATAACCAGTGAGCAAAAACTCTACTTAATTTTCAGTCTTATGCTTCAGGACATGTTTTTGCTAGGTGTCCGTCAAGTGAGTTCCAACTCATAGCGACCCTATGTACAACAGAACTAAACACTGCCTGGTCCTGTGCCATCCTCACAATCATTGTTATGCTTGAGCCCACCACTGCAGCCACTATATTAATCCATCTCATTGATGGTATTTCTCTTTTTCACTGGCCCTCTGCTTTAGCCAGCATGATGTCCTTCTCCAGGGACTGGTCTGTCCTGATAGCAGGTCCAAAGTATGTGAGATGAAGTCTCACCATCCTAGCTTTTAATGAGCATTCTGGCTATACTCCTTCCAAGACAGATTTGTTTGTTCTTCTGGCCGTCCATATTATATAATATTTTTTACCAACACCATAATTCAAAGGGATCAATTCTTCTTTGACCTTCCTTATTCACTGTCCAGCTTTCACATGCATATGAGGCAACTGGAAACACAATGGCTTGGTGCGTGGTGCACCTTAGTCTTTAAAGTGACATCTTCATGTTGTAAAACTTTAAAGAAGTCTTTCCCAGCAGATTTGCCCAATGCAATGTGTCATTTGATTTCTTGACTACTGCTTCCATGGTGTTGATTGTGGATCCAAGCAAAATGAAATCCTTTACAGCTTCACTATTTTCCCCATTTATCATGATGTTGCTTATTGGTTCAGTTGTGAGGATTTTTGTTTTCTTTATGTTGAGGTGGAATGCATACTGAAGGTTGTGGTCTTTGATCTTCATCAGTAAGTGCTTCAAGTCCTCTTCATTTTCAGGAAGCAAGGTTGTGTTATCTGTATAACGCAGGCTGTTAATGAGTCTTCCTCCAATCCTGATGCCACATTCTTCTTCATATTGTCCATCTTCTTGGATTATTTGATCATCATACAAACTGAATAAGTATGGCAAAAGGATACAACCCTGATGCACACCTTTATTAACTATAAACCATGCAGTATCCTCTTGTTCTTTTCGAATGACTACCTCTTGGTCTATGTACAGGTTCCTCATAAGCACAGTTAAATGTTCTGGAATCCCCATTCTTCGCAATGTTATCCATAATTTGTTAAGATCCACACTGTCGAATGCCTTTTCATACTCAATAAAACACAGGGAAACATCTTTCTGGTATTCTCTGCTTTCTGCCAGAATCCATCTGACATCAGCAATGGTATCTCTCATTCCACACCCTCTTCTGAATCCAGCTTGAATTTTGGTCAGTTGTCTGTCAATGTACTGCTGCAATCACTTTTGAATGATCTTCAGCAAAAGTTTACTTATGTGTGATATTGATGATATTGTTCTATAATTTCCACAATTCTGCTGGATCACCTTTCTTTGGAATGAGTACAAATACAGATCTATTCCAGTTGGTTGGTCAGGTAGCTGTCTTCAAAATTTCTTGGTATAGACGTGTGAGTGCTTCCAGTGCTGCAATTAAGATGTTTGTTGAAACTTTTTAATTGGTATTCCATCAATTCCTGGAGCCTTGTTTTTTGCCAGTGCTTTCAGTGCAGCTTGGACCTCTTCCTTCAGTACCATCGGTTCTTGATCATATGCTATCTACTGCAATGGTTGGACTTCAACCAATTATTTCAGTTACAGTGACTGTGTATTTGTTTCATCTTCTTTTGATGCTTCCTGCATCGTTTAATATTTTCTCCATAGAATCCTTCCATATTGCTTGAGTTTTTTCTTCTGTTCTTTCCGTTTGAGTAATGCTGAGCATATTCTTCCCGTTTGGTTTTCTAACTCCAGGTCTTTGCACATGTCATTATAATACTTGATTTTGTCGTCTCGAGCTACCCTTTGAAATAGTCTGTTGAACTCTTTTACTTCATCATTTCTTCCTTTCACTTTAGCTACTCTAAGTTGAAGTGCAACTTTCCAAGTCTCTTCTGACATTCATTTTGGTCTTTTCTTTCTTTCCTGTCTTTTTAATGACCTCTTGCTTTCTTCATGTATGATATCCTTGATATCATTCCACAACTCGTCTGGTCTTTGGTCATTTGTGTTCCATGTTCAAATCTGTTACTGAGAGGGTCTCTAAATTCAGGTGGGATATACTCAAGGTCGTATTTTGGCGTTTGTGGACTTGTTCTAATTTTCTTCAACTTCAACTTGCATATGAGCAATTGATGGTCTTTTCCATAGTCGGCCCCTGTCCTCGTTCTTACTGATAATATTGAGCTTTGCCATAGTCTCTTTCCACAGATGTAGCCGATTTGATTCCTGTGTATTCCATCTGGTGAGGTCCACATGTATAGCCACCGCTTGTGTTGTTAAAAAAAGGTATTTGCAATGAAGAAATCATTGGCCTTGCAAAATTCTATCATGCAATCTCTGGCATCATTTCTATCACCAAGGCCATATTTTCCAAGTACCGATCCTTCTTCATTTCTCGCTTTCACATTCCAATTGCCAGTAATTATCAATCCATCTTGATTACGTTTTTGATCAATTTCAGACTGCCGAAGTTGGTAAAAATCTTCAGTATCTTCGTCTTCAGCCTTAGTGGTTGGTGGATAAATCTGAATAATCGTCATATTAACTAGTCTTCCTTTTAGGCATATGGATATTATTTTATCACTGACAGCATTGTACTTCAGGGTAGATCTTGAATTGTTCTTTTTGATAATGAACCTGACACCATTCCTTTTCAATTTGTCATTTGCAACATAGCAGACCATAACACTGTCTAATTCAAAATGGCCAATACGTTTTCATTTCAGCTCGCTAATGCCTAGGATATCGAAGTTTATGCGTTCCATTTAATTTTTGATGACTTCCAATTTTCCTAGATTCATATTTCATACATTCCGCATTCTGATTATTAATGGATGTTTGTAGCTGTTTCTTCTCATTTTGAGACATGCCATATGAGCTGATGAAGGTCTCCAAGTCTTGACTCCTTCCATGTCATTAAGGTTGACTCTACTTTAAGGAGGCAGCTCTTCCCCTGTCCTTTTCTGAGTGCCTTCCAACCTGAGGAGCTCATTTTCCCGCACTATGTCAATGTTTCACTGTTATCCATAAGGTTTTCACTGGCCAGTTTTTTCACTGGACCTGCCAGGTCCAGGTCCTTCTTCCTAGTTTGTGTTAGTCCATGTCAAGACATGAACTATCTTTTAAGTCTTGGTAGGCAGGAGAGTGAGGAGGTGCTTGCTTAGGTTTATAAGATAGTAGAATTTGTTGCTTTTCAGCCTAGTGTGTCCAAGATTTTCCTATCAAACAATTCCTGAGAATTCTCTATGCTATTCCAAAGATTAAGAAATTAGTGGTAAGCTGAGTAATTTAGATTCTAATATAGACTAAAATTCAAGATTCAATTGTCAATCAGATCACTTATTTAAAATCCAATTGTTGCTAAATGGATATGTTGAGTACTCTCAGTGTCCCTGGGATAGGGAAAGGACACCTTAATGTCATCGAAGCTTCCTCTATCCTTTTCCCTCCCTCCTTCCCCCAACATCTTTTACTTCTCCTGCCCTCAAAATATTAGAAAAAAAATCATTGTGTAGATTCTATAACTAGCATAATTTATCTTCCACCCCCCTGCCCACTTCAGCAATATTTCCGTGGTTGTTGTTGGTTGCTGTCAAGTTGATTCTGACTCATGGTGACCCCATGTGTTCAGAGTAGAACTGCTGCACAGGGTTTTCAACGTTGTGACCTTTCAAAGCAGATCACCAGGCCTGTCATCAGAGGTGTCTCTGGGTAGGTTTGAACCACCAACTTCTTGGCTAGTAACAAGTATTTAACTTGATGCATCTAGACAGATATCCGGGGCCATAGATAGCCTCAAAGGTTGCAGATTGTGATGACCAGAAGGACCCTAGGAGTTCCCTGTGATCCTAACCTCCTACTATTCATGCCCTTTCATCCTTCCCCCTGAGTGTTGGCAGAAACTGTAAGCTGTTTCTAACAAATAGAATGAAGCAGAGGTGGCTGGGTGTCATGTTTGTGATAATGTAAGATTATCACCCATCTTGCTAGGAGACTCTTTTCCTTGTGAAAGCAACCATGTTGGGAAGGCCCACATGGAGAAAAGATGAGGGAAGCATTTAGATGACAGTCAGCAAGACTGTCCAACAACCCACAAGGAAATGAGTGCTGTCAACAGCCATGTAAACTTGGAAATGACTCCTTTTCTAGTTGAGTCTTAGCTAAGTCACAGCCCTGGCAGTGGCCAACACCTTGATTGAAGCCTGATGATATGCTTAAGCAGAGGACCCAAATCAACTGTGCTGAACTTCTGACACATAGAAAATGTGAAATAATAAATGTGTGCTGTGTTAAGCCACTAATTTAGTGGCAATATTTTTATACAGCAATATATAATTAATATATAGAACAAGTAGATAATATATAAAGCATAGTATATAATTAATGTATACAACAAATCTGACGGATCTGGACGAAAGGGAGAAGGGGCACTTCAGCAGCCAGTGGTTATTGGGATGTAGGTAGCTATTTTAATGACACTAGGAGCACAAATGATGGAATTATCAATTCCAAATAGAAGAACTAAGAAAGGCTTCATAAATTTTAAAGGAACTGATAAAATCCTCAAAAAGGAAGATCAAGAGGAGTTCCAGCAAAACGGCACTCTAGGCAGAAGCACCACACAGTCCCTCCACAGCAAAGATCCAAAAAACTAAGCCAAACAGAGAATACAACAATCCTGATACCCTAAAACATCAAATGAAGAGATAAAGAACTCAGCCAAGCACCAAATGGAGTGAGAAAACTGACAGAGAACGAAGAGTGAGGAGAGATTCATGCAAAGGTCCCCTACCAGCTAACGCAGCATGGATCCACCATCTTGGACTCCTATTGGAGACCAGCAAACAGGGGTATGAGAAAGCAGTCTCACGAGCGTCCAGCGGGAGACAAAACAACCAGTAATTAGCGGTGTGCGCTTTCCCATCTCCCACCCCTTTTCGCCCCAGCTTGGCCTCCTCTGCTTCCCGTGGCCACAGTCTCTTGACCGGGAAGTGCTGGCTGCTTGGATTCCACACAACCAAGCAGGCGGCTCTCTGGGTGCCATTTGTTGGCTGCTAGTGTTGCTTTTTTTTTCTGCTTCTTTTGATTTCTCACTTGCCTCTCGCCACCTCCCCCTCCTTTCACTCAAGTGCCTGGCTCCGTGCACCACTTTTGCTTCTTCCTGAGGGGCTTCAGGGTGCCAGCAATTTGTGATATATAGTTTCCCACTCTCCACCCTTCTTCACCCACACTTGGCCTCCTCTGCTTCCTGCGGACACAGTCTCTTGGCCAGAAACATCAGCCCGCACTGGCTGGCTCTCTGAATGCCATTTGTTGGCTGCTGGTGTTGCTTTTTTTTTTTCCTGCTTCTTTTGATTTCTTGCTTGCCTCTCGCTGCCTCCCCATCCTTTTGCTGGAGTGCCTAGCTCCATGTGCCATCTTTGCTTTCTCCTGAGGGGCTGCGGAGCTCCATTTGAGTGTGGAGCTGCTTCCCGGTCTGGGCTACCGCACTGGAGGGATCTGGGGGCTTTTGTTTCTTTGTTCATTTTGAATTGTTTGTTTGTTTGTTTTCTTTTCATTTTCTTGAGTTGGGATCCCTTTCTGGCCAGGCAGAGCTGTGTGGCAAGGAACTCCCCTTCAGCTTCCACAGAAATGCAGAGGGATCCCTGAGAGCATTTCTTGTTTTGCTCGGTTTTTTTTTTTTTCTGTTTTTCGGAGGGGTCTTTCTTGTTTTTTTTTTTTTTTTAATTTGTTCTGTTTTCTTTTTCCTGTTTTTCCCTTTTTGTCTTTCTTCATTGTTCAGTTTCTCGTCTCTCTATATCTACCTTCTCTTTCTGATCCCTGAATACCAGGTGTTGTATACCTCTACGCCTTCTAGCCAGGCTGTACTGCGACACCTGAGAGCAACTTTCCCAGATGGCATAGCTGCATTGGCAGGATCCCTGGGAACTTTGCAGTTCTTTAAACTTTCTGATTTCTTTTATATTTATTTTTTTTTATTTATTCATTCTTTTATTTTCTTCCTCTTCCCCTTTCTTTTTTTCACAATTTCATAGTCACTCTTCTCTCCATTCCAACGGCAAGCTCCCCTAGCATTCTTTTTTGTTTGTTTGTATGTTTTTTGGCTCCTGTTTCTCTCTCCTCTCTCCCGTAACCATCTTAGCTCCACACATAACAATCTCCCCGCTGCATCCTGCTACCTGCACCGTGTGCTTGACATCACCACCAAGCATTACAGACACGGCCCACTGGAACCTGCCCAGCACTGATTACCGACCCGCCCTGGTGGCTGGGGTAAGTGCCACAAAAAACCCATCCCAGTGACTCCTCTTCAGCTAAACCTGCCCTGCTGTACCATATCTGAGTGACTGAACCTGCCAGTTGGAGAAGAAGTAGAAAATTCTTGAGTGCACAGACGAGCAGACAACAAAGAACACACAGTCTGCATGCTCAGACATAGTCAAATATTTTTTTTAAAAAAAGGGATGAAACAAACAAATCTGCAATCAATAAACGAGAAAAATAACTATCAAATGCCCTGAAAACAGCAGACAATATCACAACATTTACAAAAACAGGACAGGATGGTTCCATTAGACATCCAAATTAAAACACCAGATAACTCTCCTGTGGAAGAAAGTGCACTAGAAGTACCTGATAGGGAATTCAAATCTCTAATACTCGGAATTTTCCAAGAACTGAGGCAAAAACCTGACAAACATGAGGAAAAAATAGACAAATTTATGGAAAATGCAGACCAAAAATTGGAAGAATTCAGGAAGATGATGCAGGAACAAAATGCTAAAATAAATTCACAACTAGAAATTATACAAAAAGAACAATTAGAAATCCAAAAGATAAACAACAAGATTTCAGAAATAGATGATGTCGTAGAAGGACTGAGAAGCAGATTTGAAATGGTGGAAGACAGGATCAGTGGAACTGAAGACAAACACTTGGATACAACTCTGTTTCAGGAAAACTCAGAGAAAAGAACAAAGAAAAATGAAGAGACCCTGAGAGTTATGTGGGACACAATTAAAAGCAAAAATTTACAAGTGATTAGCATTCCAGAACAGGGGGAGAAAACAGAAAACAGAGGATCATTGAGGAACTGCTGACAGAAAACTTTCCCAATATCATGAAAGATGAAAAGCTGGCCATCCAAGAAGCTCAACGAACCCCAAATAGAAGAGACCCCAAAAGAAAATCACCAAGGCATATCATATTCACACTCGCCAAAACCAAAGACAAACAAAGAATACTAAGAGCAGTTCGTGAAAAACAAGAAGGCACATACAGAGGAGAAACAATAAGACTAAGCTCAGATTATTCGGCAGAAACCATGCAGGCAAGTATGCAATGCGATGACATATATAAAATCTTGAAAGAAAAAAAAAATTGCCAGCCAAGAATAATATATCCTACAAAACTCTCGTTCAAATATGATGGTGAAATTAGGTCATTTCCAGATAAAAAGAAATTAAGGGAATATGTAAAAGTCAAACCAAACTTACAAGAATTATTAAAGAGAGTTCTTCGATCTGAGGACAAACAGCTTCAGCTCACAGGCAGAACCTAGGAAGCAGAAGCGTACAAGCCAGATACCAATCTAGGAAATGAACTCTCAAGGACTATCCAAAACCAAAAGAAATACAACAGGGAATCAGAGCAGTTAATCGATGGATGACAACAACATCCAAACAATGAAAGATGGAATAAATAGCATAGGTATAGAACCTTCTAATGGAGAGGAAGGCAAGGCGATACCAAGTAATGGTAGACTGTTTCAAACTTACAAAGATAAGGGTAAATTTCATCATAATCACAAAGAAAGTTAACAAACCAACTCATAAAAATAAAGACGAAAAACATAAAGTCTCAGCAAAAACAAAAACAAAAGAAATGAAAAAAAAATTCACAAACAAAACTAACTCAGCACAAGAGAGTAAGAAGAATGAAGAAATCCTCAGCGCCACAAAAAAAAGCACTACAAAATGACAGCAACAAACTCACATCTATCAATAATTACACTGAATGTAAATGGACTCAATGCACCCATAAAGAGACGGAGAGTGACAGAATGGATAAGAAAACAGGATCCATCACAATGAGGTCTACAAGAGACACACCTTAGAAACAAAGATGTGAATTTATTAAAAGTCAAAGGTTGGAAAAAAATATATCAAGCTAACAACTACCAAAAAAGAGCAGGAGTGGCAATTCTAATCTCAGATAAAATAGACTTTAAAACAAAATCTACCATAAAAGACAAAGAAGGACACTATATAATGATTAAGGGGACGATTCATCATGAAGACATAACCATAATAAACATCTACGCACCCAATGACAGGGCTCCAAATTACATAAAACAAACTCTAACAACACTGAAAAGAGAAATTGACAGTTCCACAATAATAGTAGGAGACTTCAACACACCCCTCTCCATAAAGGACAGAACAACTAAGAAGAAACTCAGCAAAGATACAGAAGACCTAAAGGGCACAATCAGCCAACTTGACCTCATAGACATATATAGAACACTCCATCCAACCGCTCCAAAGTACACATTCTTTTCCAATGTACATGGAACATTCTCCAGAATGGACCACATCTTAGGCCACAGAGCAATCCTTAACAAGATCCAAAACGTTGAGATATTTCAAAGTATCTTCTCTGACCACAATGCCATCAAGGTAGAAATTAACACTAGAAAGAGCATGGAAAAAAAATCAACTACATGGATACTGAATAATACCCTGCTGACACATCAGTGGGTAATAGAAGAAATCAGAGATGGAATCAAACAATTCCTAGAATCAAATGAGAATGAAAACACATCATACAAAAACCTTTGGGACACAGCAAAGGCAGTCCTCAGAGGACAATTTATAGCATTAGATGCACATATCAAAAAAGAAGAAAGGGACAAAATCAAAACATTAACTACAGAACTCAAACAGATAGAAAGATAACAGCAAGAAAAGCCCACAGCCACCAGAAAAAAGGAAATAGTAAACATCAGCGCAGAAATAAACAAAATAGAGAACAGAAAAGCAATAGAAAGAATCAACAAAACCAAAAGTTGGTTCTTTGAAAGAATCAACAAAATCGACAAACCACTGGCCAGACTGACAAAAGAAAAACAGGAGAGGACACAAATAACCCTAATAAGAAATGAAATGGGGGACATTACAACACACCCAATTGAAATAAAAAGGATTATAACAGAATATTATGGAAAACTATACTCCAACAAATTTGAAAACCAGAGGAAATGGATAAATTTCTAGAAACAAACGGCCTACCCAAACTACAACAAAGTGATGCTGAAAATCTGAACAGACCCATAACAAGAGAAGAGATTGAAACGGTAATAAAAACACTACCAACTAAAGAAAGCCCTGGCCCAGATGGCTTCACTGGAGAAGTCTACAAAACATTTACAGAAGAGCTTGTACCAGTACTAGTCAAGCTATTTCAGAGCATAGAAGAGGAAGCAACACTTCCAAATTCATTCTATGAAGCCAGCATAACACTGATACCAAAACCAGGCAAAGACATCACAAAGAAAGAAAATTACAGACCAATATCTCTCATGAATATAGAAAATTCTGAACAAAATTTGAGCCAATAGAATTCAGCATCATACCAAAAAAATAATACACCACGACCAAGTCAGATTCATACCAGGTATGCAAGGGTGGTTCAACGTTAGAAAATCAATCAATGTAATCCACTACATAAATAAAAGGAAAGAAAAGAATCACATGATCATCTCAATTGACACAGAAAAGGCATTTGACAAAGTCCAACACCCATTCCTGATAAAACTCTCAATAAAATAGGTGAAGAAGGGAAATTTCTCAACATAATAAAGGGCATCTATGCAAAACCAACGGCCAACATCATTCTTAATGGAGAGAGGCTGAAAACATTCCCCTTGAAAACAGGAACAAGACAAGAATGCTCTTTACCACCACTGCTATTTAACATTGTGCTGGAAGTTCTGGCTAGAGCAATAAGGCACGAAAAAAAAAAAAAAATAAAGGGCATCCAAATTGGTAAGGAAGAAGTTAAACTGTCCTCTTTGCAGATGATATGATAATATACATAGAAAACCCTAAAGACTCCATGAGAAATCTACTAGAACTAATAGAAAGATTCAGCAGAGTAGAAGGATACAAGATAAACATTCAAAAATCTGATGGATTCCTATACACCAGTAAGAAGAACGATGAAAAGGAAATTAGAAAAACAATACCATTTTCAATAGCCCCTAAAAAGATAAAATACTAAGGAATAAATCTGACCAGGGATGTAAAAGACCTATACAAAGAAAACTACAAAACACTACTGCATGAAACCCAAAGGGATCTACATAAATGGAAAAAACATACCATGCTCATGGATAGGCAGACTCAACATTGTGAAAATGTCAATTCTACCCAAAGCAATTTACAAATACAATGCAATCCTGATCCAAATACCAACAACATTCTTCAAAGGGATGGAAAAACTAATCATTGACTTTATATGGAAAGGGAAGAAGCCCCGAATAAGTAAAGCACTACTGAAGAAAAAGAATAAAGTTGGAGGACGCACACTACCTGACTTCAGAACCTACTATACAGCTGCAGTAGTCAAAACAGCCTGGTACTGGTACAACAACAGATACATTGACCAATGGAACAGAATTGAGAACCCAGATGTAAATCCATCCACCTACGGTCACCTGATCTTCGACAAGGGCCCAAAGTCCATGAAATGGGGAAAAGACAATCTTTTTAACAAATGTTGCTGGTAAAACTGGATATCCATTTGCAAAAAAAAGAAACAGGACCCATACCTCACACCGTATACAAAAACTACTTCAAAATGGATCAAAGACCTGAATATAAAGCCTAAAACTATAAAGTTCATAGAAGAAAAAATAGGACCAATACTACAGGCCTTAATACATGGCATTAACAGGATACAAACCATAACCATCAACACACAAAACCAAACAGATAAGCTAGATAACTGGGATCATCTAAAAATCAAACACCTATGCTCTTCAAAAGACTTCACCAAAGAGGAAAAAGAGAACCTACAGACTGGGACAAAATTTTTGGACAGTACTAGT
This sequence comes from Dugong dugon, assembly GCA_030035585.1. NCBI lineage: Eukaryota > Metazoa > Chordata > Mammalia > Sirenia > Dugongidae > Dugong > Dugong dugon. The sequence continues at coordinate 44,833,570 of CM057480.1, read as the reverse complement.
CAGACAAAGGTCTAATCTCCATAATCTACAAGAAAATCCAACACCTCTACAACAAAAAGACAAATAATCCTATTAAAATATGGGCAAAAGAAATGAACAGACACTTAACCAAAGAAGACATTCAAATGGCCAACAGACACATGAGGAAATGCTGGCGATCACTAGCCATTAGAGAAATGCAAATTAAAACCACAACGAGACACCATCTCACCCCGGCATTACTGGCACGAATCAAAAACACTGGAAATAACAGATGTTGGAGGGGCTGCAGGGAGATGGGGACTCTGACGCACTGCTGGTTGGAATGCAAAATGATGCAACCATTTTGGAAAATGATATGGCTCTTCTTCAGAAAGCTAGAAATAGACATACCATTCGATCCAGCAATCCCACTCCTAGGAATATATCCTAGAGAAATAATAGTTGTCTCTCGAATAGACATATGCACACCTATGTTCATGGCAGCATTGTTCAGAATAGCAAAACGATGGAAACAGCCTAGATGCCCATCAACAGATGAATGGATAAACAAACTATGGTACATACACATAATGGAGTACTATACAACGAGAAAGAACAACAATGAATCTGTGAAGCATCTCATAACATGGATAAAACTGGAGGACATTATGCTGAGTGAAGTAAGTCAATCCCAAAAGGATAAATATTGTATGAGACCTCTATTGTAAAAACCCATGAAAAAGTTCACACACAAAATGTAACAATCTTTGTTGGTTACCAGGGATGGGAGGATTGGGGGGGAAATACTAAATAGGCAATAGATAAGTGGTATCTTGGGTGAAGGGTGAGACAGTACACAATACAGGGGAAACTAGCACAACCTGTACAAGGAAAGGTCTTGGAAGCTCCATAGACACATCTAAACTCTCTGAGGGACTGAATTGCTGGGTGGAGGGCTATGGGGACCATGGTCTCGGGGAACATCCAGCTCAATTGGCATGACACAGCTTATAAAGACAGTGTTCTACATTCTACCTTGGTGAGTAGTGTCTGGGGTCTTAAAAGCCTGTGAGTGGCCATCTAAGATACTCCACTGGTCTCACCCCTTCGGGAGCAAGGGAGAATGAAGAGAACAGGATACAAGGAAAAGATTAGTCAGGAGGACTCATTTTCCACAGCTACCAAGGCCTCCACCAGACTGAGTTCAGTACAGCTAGATGGTGCCTGGCTACCACTACTGACTGCTCTGACCAGGATCACAACAGAGGGTTCTGGACAGAGCTGGAGACGGATGTAGAGCATAACTCTAACTCACAAAAAGAAGACCAGATTTACTGGTCTAAAGGACTGGAGAAACCTTGAGAATATGGCCCCCAGACACCTTTTCAGCTCAGTGGTGAAGTTTCCTCCGAGGTTCACTGTTCAGCCTGGGAGTGGACAGCCCCGTAAAACCAAATGAGACTAATGAGGTACAGGAGTCCAGTGACAAGGGCCAGAAGGCAGAAGGGGACAAGGAAGCTGGTGATAGGGAACCCAAGGTTGAGTAAGGATATTGTTGATGTGTTGTGAGATTGTTAACCATTGTCGTAGGGCAACATTTGTAGTAACTGTTAAATGAGAAAGTATTTTGTTCTGTAAGCCTTCATCTTAAGTGAGAATAACAGCATGATTGGAAGAGCGTAGTCAATGTCACTGAACTGTGTATGTAGAAATTTTTGAAACAGTGTATCTTTGGCTATGTGTATTTTCACCAAAAAAAAAAAAAAAAAGAGGTTGAGAATTTAGAGGGTTAATATGTTGTGGGGTTGCTAACCAATGTCATAAAACAACATGTGTACTACTATTTCATAAGAAATGATTTGTTCTGTAAGCCTTCACCTGAAGTATAATAAAATATATATATATAAAAAAAAGGAAGATCGAGGAAAATCTAATGACAAGACTATTAGAAATGTACAGGCAGGGTTACGAGAACAAACGCAGAAGGGTACAGCATCCAGAGTTTACCAAAAGCATAATGTCATTGCTTTCCTTAGGCATGAAGTGTTGAGGGGAGAGAGGTACTATAATTCAGGACAGAGCTATAGCAGTAGAGGAATCATGGTTTTGGGTAAAGGAGCATGCAAACCAAATCCATAGCCTTGGAGTTGCTCCCGACTCACAGCAACCCTGTAGGATAGGGTAGAACTGCCCCATATGGTTTCTAAGGCTGTAAATTTTTACAGAAGCAGACTACCACATCTTTCTCCTGCGGAGAAGCTGGTAGGTTCAAACTGCCGACTTTTTAGTTAGCAGCTGAGTGCTTAACCACTGCTCCACTAGAGCTACTTAGAGGATCATGTTGTTGTTGTTAGGTGCTGTCAAGTTGGTTCCAAATCACAGTGGCCCTATGTACAACAGAATGAAACAATGCTCAGTTCTGTGCCATCCTCACAATCATTGTTATGCTTGAGCCCACTCTTGCAGCCACTTTGTTGAGTATCTTCCTCTTTTTTGCTGACCCTCTACGATCTACAGGATCATAGTAATGGCTGAAAAAAATCCCATATCTCCCTCTACCACCCTCACATCTCTTGCCAATACCTGGCACTGACCAAACCCAAACAGAACTCAGAGGGCTAGAAGGCCTTGGCGTTGCAGTAAAAGTGGCCATCCTTCCAGGTTACGGAGCAGCATGAAGTGGGGATCTAGATGGGCAAATTTAAGGTTGGCTAGCATGGGCTGGGAATTGAAGGAGAGCATTTTAAGCTAAGGCAACTGCATGGATAAAGGCAGAGAAATATAAACTTCCAGAACATGTGTAAGCAATTGTCAATAGTCTGATATAGTTGGAGTATGGGTACCTGAGGGTGATAGACTGAGTTAAAGCAGACTTGGCTCAGGAAGGAAGCAAACAGGAGGGTTGACAGGATCCAGGTCCAAAGGCTGAAGGTCATGGCTCATGTCAGGAAATTCAGTAGACCCAGGCAAGATAGGGCAAGAATGATTTATACATTATAATCAAACTGTCTTATCCCCAGTTGTCACTTCAGGAAGTTAGGATTGAAGAATGTGACTGGGCTGGTGATTTTCTGACTACATAATAATGAGCTATAACAAGTTTGTATTGATTTGCACCTGGCCATCCCCATCAAGTTCTACACACTTAATTGCTAATTGTTTTCAACAGAGAACACCCTAGTAAGTCTCTTAATCATTGCTCTTGAGCACTTGATTTTCTTTCAATTTTCAGGGACTAAAGAGGCCCCATTAAATGTTATATTCCAGGTGCATTTATATCATCATCATATGGGAAGAGTCCTTTGTGTGGTGTGAAATCACACAGGCATTGCTGCAGCTAATTTACTGGATGACAACCAATCCCTCAAGTCTTTTCCAACATTATTGCTTTCCCAGCTTTTCACACTCATCATGTCTACACGTTTCCCCAGTCTCTTAGCTCAGCCTTTTGCTTGCAATATAACATTAATTTATCAAAAGCTTTTTTAACCTTTCTTCATTCTTTTTCACTGTTTTGTCTTCTTGATATTTTTTGTAGCATCTCCTGGGGCAACATCCCCTTAGAATTCTGTTGACATACAACTTCCTCCATCTTCTAGAAGAATTTAGCAGCGCAAAGCAAGTTACATTTTTAAATTGCTAATTTTTTCTTCAGAAACAAGTCATTTCATATTTTACACTTTTCTTTCTCTCTTCAGGATAGGAAATTACCTGTATTGGGTAACCATACTTGATAAATAATGCTACATGCATTTCATTTGCTAACTTACTCCTCACAAAAATGTCATGAAGAAAATGTCTTGTCTCTCTATTTTCGTATATCCTTGTGACTTAGAGTGATCGTATAATTTTTCCAACATCACATAAGCAAAATATTTTAGAGCTAGGATTTAAACTTTGGTCTCCCTAGCTCCAGAAACTACAGTCTTTTCCCCTATGCCATACTTTATAGAGTTCTCTACCACCCTTTACTTTCCAAATCCAAAAAGAAACAAACAAACCTGTTGTCATCCAGTTGATTCTGACTCATAGTGACCCTATAGGACAGCGTAGAAGTGCCCCATAGGGTTTCCAAAGAGCAGCTGGTGATTTGAACTGCCAGCCTTTTTGGTTATCAGCTGAGCTCTTAATCACCGTCCCACCAGGCTCCTTTACTCTCCAGAGGTGGCCAATACAGTCATGGCTAGAAGAAAATGGAATTATATAAATCATCACATTGTGAATAAATTATCGCTTTCTTTGCAAGTGTATTTGTATTTACAAAAGATCTAATGGAAACAACAACACCAAAAAAAAAAACCTGTGAGAAATGACATTGAATGATTCTCAAGCACTGTGACTGGCTGTAGCAGTTACTTTTGGATGAAGAAATTTTTTTAAGCATTCAAAATTTAATAAGTAGATCTCTAAACCTTCATTGCAGAATTAATTTAAAGGTTTCATAAGTAAGATTTTCTAGACATTGACTCCTTTATTTATACAGCAAGGTAAGATTTTTTACCTTCCTGAACAGGATACAACTCAACCTTTGATTTCCTCCCGTGGTATTGGTTCATTGCTGAAATGCAGATAAATGTGAACTATCACCACCACTAATAGTGGTCCCATACCCTTAAACACACATTGTGACCCACATTATTTGAGAGATTCTGTATTATTGAAATGCTTAGTTGTCTTCCTTGAACAATAATAGGTTCTAGACTAAGATTATAATTTTTAATAACTTTGGCTTGGAAGGAATTCTCATTTACTCTAGAAATTTCCTTTTCAGACCAGGTTTCTGGCCAGGAACATTTCTAAAGAGGATAATTGTGCCCCAAAGACCCTCTAGGCAACCCTGTCCACCTCAGGATGGCCTGAAAGAGACATATTTACTGAGAATCCCTTGGAAAATTCTCACTTCTTCTTTTGATCTGCAAGACTTCAGTTACGCATCATACCAAAAATGGTTTCTCTGTAGTGGATTCAGGCAAGAGTAGGCTATCTGGAGTGACTCCATAAGAGCAGCAGCTTGTTCTATCATGATCAATGTTCCCCACACCAAGTGTGCAATAGTGCATAGAACACAGAAGTTTCTTAATAAATATGTACTGAATGAATGAATTCATAACATTTCTTGACTATCTAGGATATACCAGAAACTCCAGCAAAGGTTATATATGCTAACACTAAGTTGAACATCACATCTACTGAAAAAGAATTTGTAGTTTAAAACAGGAATACATAATGGAGTTGGAGTACAAAAGTTCACATCTATAAAGAATTCAAGACTCCAGATTCTAAGCACAGCCTACATATGATGAAGTAGACAATGTCAGCCTCCATCCATTAGCTGGAAAATGTTATACTAAGTTATAGGCTTCATTTTCTAAGGATAAAAACAGAGAAGAGAAAAATTATAAGGAAGAGAACATGAGAAAAACCAAGTGTACTTTTTTTGTGGAGTACTGTATTCATTCTGAAAATTTGTGCTCTCTTCTGTTTTATTTGTTATTTTTAAAACAAATTTTTATTGGAGTATAACAAAAATATAGCAAGGCAAAATTTATGATAGTTCAACTTTATAAATTATTTTAAAAAAGCTTGTGGGACTGTCATAGATTGAATTTTGTCCCCCCAAAATATATGTCAACTTGGCTAGGCCATGATTCCCAGTATTGTGTGGTTGTCCTCTATTTTGTGATTTGATGTAATTATCCTCCATTTTGTGATGTGTTGTAAATCCTGACCTCTAAGTGTCAATGGGGGCCCTGGTGACACAGTGATAAAGAGCTAGGCATGCTATGACTGCTAACCAAAAGGTTGGCAGTTCAAATCCCTCAGCTCAGCTGCTCCTTGGAAACACTATGGAGCAGTTCTACTCTACAGAGTCACTATGAGTTGGAAACAACTCAACAGCAATGGGTTTCACTTTCAGGTTATATGCCAGTGAGGCAGGAATAGGTTATGTTAATAGGCATTAGGTTATGTTTGTTATGTAAATGAGGCAGGATTAGAGTGGGATGTATCTTGGGTCACCATCCTTACCCAGGTCATAGCCCTGATCTAACGTAAGGGAGATTCTCTAGGGTGTAGCCTGCCCTCATAAGCCTTTATCTTGTAAAAGATAAAAGGAGAAAGGAACCAGAGAGCAGAGGAACTCATTACCTTCAAGAAGGAAGAGATGGGAGCAGAGCAAGTCCTCTGGACCCAGGGTGCCTGCACTGAGAACCCCCTAGACCCAGAGGAAGATTGACTCCAAGTCATATGCTGATCTCCAAGGAATGCTGGGCCCACAGATGTTGAAAGGAGACAAGGACATTTCCTCAGAGCCAAAAGAGAGAAAAAGCCTATCCCTAGGGCTGGTGCTCTGAATTCAGACTTCTATCCTCCTAAACTGTGAGAACAACCAAAGACCAGATGAGTTGTGGAATGACATCAAGGACATTACACATGAAGAAAGAAACAGGTCATTAAAAAGACAGTAAAGAAAAAAAAGACCAAAATGGATGTCAGAAGAGACTCTGAATTGCTGTTGAACTTCAAGTAGCTAAAGCAAACAGAAGAAGTGATGAAGTAAAAGAGCTGAACAGAAGATTTCAAAAGGGGGCTTGAGAAGAAAAAATATTATAATGACACATGCAAAGATCTGGAGTTAGAAAATCAAAAGGAAAGAACACACTCAGCATTTCTCATGCTGAAAGAAATGAAGAAAAACTTCAAGCCTCGCGTTTCAATATTGAAGGATTCTGTGGGCAAAACACTGATCGACGCAGGAAGCATCAAAAGCAGATGAAATACACAGTCACTGTGCCAAAAAGAACTTGTCCATGTTCAATCGTTTCAGGAGATAGCATATGATCAAGAACCGATGGTACTGAAGGAAGAAGTCCAAGCTGCACAGAAGACATTGGCCAAACAAAAAAAAAAAAAGCTCCAGGAATTGAGGGAATACCAACTGGGGTGTTTCAACAAATGGATGCAGTGCTGGAAGTGCTCACTTGTCTATGCCAAGAAATTTGGAAGACAGCTACCTGGCCAATCAACTGGAAGAGATCCATATTTATGCGTATTCCAAAGAAAGATGATCCAACAGAATGTGGAAATTATTGAACAATATCATCAATATCACACAAGTAAAATTTTGCTGAAGATCATTCAAAAGTGGTTGCAGCAGTACATCGATAGGAAAGTGCCAGAAATTCAAGCTGGATTCAGAAAAGGGCATGAAACAAAGGAAATCATTGCTGATGTCAAAGGGCTCGTGGCTGAAAGCAGAGAATACAAGAAAGATGTTTACCTGTGTTTTATTGGCTATGCAAAGGTATTCGACTATATGGATCATAACAAATTATGGATAACATTGCAAACAATGAGAATTCCAGAACACTTAATGGTGCTTAGGAGGAAACTGTACATAGACAAAAAAGGCAGTCGTTCGAACAGAACATCGGAAGACTGCATGGTTTAAAGTCAGGAGAGGTGTGCATCAGGGTTGTATCTGTTCACCAGCCTTATTCAGTCTGTATGCTGAGCAAATACCTTGAGAAGCAGAACTATATGAAGAAGAACGTGGCTTCTGTATGGAGGAAGACTCATTAACAACCTGTGATATGCAGATCACACAACCTTGCTTCCTGAAAGTGAAGACAACTTGAAGCACGTACTGATGAAGATCAAAGACTACAGCCTTCAGTACAGAATACACCTCAGTATAAAGAGAACAAAAATCCTCAAAACAGGACCAATAAGCAACATCATGATAAACAGAGAAAACATTGACATTATCAAGGATTTCATTTTACTTGGATCAACAATCAACTCCCATGGAAGCAGCAGTCAAGAAATCAAATGATGTATTGCATTGGGCAAATCTGCTGCAAAAGATCTCTTTAAAGTTTTCAAAAGCAAAGATGTCACTTTAAGGACTAAGGAGTGCTGACCCAAGCCACGGTGTTTTAAATTGCCTCACATGCATGTGAAATTTGGACAATGATTAAGGAAGACTGAAAAAGAATTGACGCCTTTGTATTATGGTGTTGACGGAGAATATTGAAAATACCATGAACTACCAAAAGAATGAACAAATCTATCTTGGAAGATGTATAGCCAGAATTCTCCTTAGGAGCCAGGATGTTGAGACTTCGTTTCACATACTCTGGACCTGTAATTAGAAGGGACCAGTCCCTGGAGATGGACATCATGGGTAAAGTAGAGGGTCAGCCAAAAACAGAAAGACCCTCAATGAGATGGATTGACACAGTAGCTGCAACAACAGGCTAAAGCATAAAAATGATTATGAGGATGGCGCTGGATCAGGCAGTGTTTTGTTCTTTTATACATGGAGTCACTATGAGTGGGAACCTACTGGACAGAACCTAACAACAACAACAAACTTTGAGAGAATAAATTTATGTTTGTTAAAGCCATCCACTTGTGGTATTTCTGTTATAGCAGCACTAGATACCTAAGACAGGAACCATCACCTAGATTAAGATTTGGGACATTACTAGCCTTTCTCACCCATCTGGCAACACTATCAGCCCCCTATTTTCTAAAGAAAATCATTACTGCCACTTCTAACACCATGGATTAGTTTACCCAGTTTTTATCTTTTTATAAAAGGACTTATCTGTATGCATGTACCCTTTTGTATCTGGCTTCTTTTTTCCGATACTTTTTATATGGGCGGGGGGGAGGTATTTATGCATGTTGTTTGGCTTAGCACTACTTCATTTCTTTCTGTTGTACATTATTCCAATGATTTAATATCCCATAATTTAATTTAATCCTACCATTGATGAAGAATTGTGCTATTTTGGTTAATGCTGTTATGACCATTATTATACGTGCCTTTTGGTGTGCAAATACAAACACACATGCGTACACAAAAACTCAGAGACACTCAGAGAGACACACACAGTTAAGGGTGTAATTGCTGAGTAGTCAGGCATCTATCTGTCTTATGTTTATCATCTATCTATCTATATCTGACCGTCCTTTCAAATTTAGTAGATAATAAGTTTTCCAAAATGTCTTTGGCTAAAAGTAATCAACACTCTGAGTAGCAATGAATCAGCCTTCTAAAATTTTCACAGTTCAGTTTTGTATATCATGGTTTTACATTGTGGTTTTAGTTTCCTGATGACTAATGGTGTTGAAGACTTTTTTTTTGTGAAATGCCCACTCAACCCTCTCACAGTTTTTTCTATTGAGTGGAATCCCTTTTTTATTGTAGAGTTATATATAATGGGTACAACCTTTTTGCAAGTTATATGTGTGTCAAATATATTCTCCATTTTGTTACTTACATTTATATTTTCTTAGTGACGTTCTTTGATGAATGAAAGTTCTTAACATCATAACAGTCCAATCTATCCATCTTTTCCTCTATGGTCAAGGGTATATTGTTATTCATCATTTTACTTTCATCTTCTTAAAGTTTTTATATTTAATACGTGCCTCATCAGAAGAGTATACTTGTTCTTTTTAACCAAATCTAATAATCCTTATCAGTTAGAGTAATGAGTCTGTTTATATTAATGTAATTACTAAGATAGATGGATAAATAGATATAGATAGATACTTTTTACCTTATTATTTATTTTCTTTTTTGTCCCACGTGTTCATTGTTGGTTATTTTTTCTACTTATTCATTTGAGCTTCTCTGCATTTTTTAATAAGTAATTTTGTTAAATTATTTATTTTTCCTTTCATTGTCTCATTAGTTACTCATTTCATTTAGTACTTACCCTAGATGTTAGAACTTGCATCTATGATTTATTAACATTTAGTGTAAATTTTTTTTTTGCCACTTTCTAGACTAATCAAACCTTTAACTCTACTCATTGTCATCCTGAGTTACATGTTCTTTTTGTCAAATGACTTGTGTCTTATGTTTTAAGTCTCAAGTAATTATTATTATTGCTTTATACAATCAATATTCTTTTAGTTTCATGTAGATATTTACCATTTTAACTGCTCTTTATTCTTTCATGAATTCCGCACTTACTTCTGAGGACACTTTCCCTCTGTTTGAAGAACACTTTTTTTGTCTTCTTTAGTACAGGCCTGTCATATACAAAACCTCTCAGTTTTTGTATTCTTTGAAAATGTCTTTAATCTGATTTTTTTTTTTAAGATAATATTTTATTGTGTTTTTGGTAAAAGTTTACAGAGTAGATTCAGTTCCCATTCAACAATTTCTACACAAATTATTCAGTGACGTTGGTTACATTCTTCACATTGTGTGAACATTCTCACTATTTCTGTTCTGGATGTTCCTTTTCTAGTAATTTTGTTTCCCTGCTCCCTTAACGTCTCACCTTTTTTTCTTTTTTCTTTTTAAAGTAATTGTTAACCTTTTGGTTTCATACAGACGATTTTTTTAAAGGACCAAAGTACTCACAGGTAATATTCTTTATTTTGTGAGCCAATCTGTTATGTAGCTAAAAGGTGGCCTCGGGATATTTTCAATTCAAGGTTTAAAGAGTATTTTAGGGCACTAGTCTCACGGAGCACTCTAGTCTCAATCAATCCAATAATTATAGATTTTTTATGAATTTGAGATTTTGTTTCACATTTTTCTCCTATCCTACCAGAATTCATCTATTGTAGCCATGATCAGAATGATTGATAGTGGTACTCAGGCACCATCTAGTTCTGGTCTCAGGGTAGATGAGGCCATGATTCATGTAGACAGTCCTGTAGACTAGTTTCTTCTGTGTTTTGGGTTTCCCTTTTATCTCTTTTGTTCCAGATAAGAAGAGACCAATAGGTGTGTCTTATATAGCTGCTCACAAGCTTTTAAGACCTCAGGCACTACTCACCAGACTAGGATATAGAACAAAAATTTTATGAATGGTATTGTGACTATTCACCAAGTTGTTCCACAAGACTATGGTCCTAAGCCTTTAAACCCGGAAAACTAATGAGGTGTTTGGTTATGTCTAAGTACTATCTGTAACTATGCCCCCTATGTGCTTTATTATATGTATGAATATATATGCATGTTCACACATACATGTGTATGCATACACATACACATACACTTATATTTACCCACATATGTAATTCCTTAGACATACCTATACACACATATGCATACATACATACATATATACCCAAACATATATTTTTTTTCATTGTTGTTGAAAAGTTATATATGCCATAGCTATTACCAAAGGGTTCTTTTTTCTTGTGTACATCTTAGTGATGTCTTTTGCCTTGGTCAGGCTTTGCACACTTCACCCATATTCAGTGTTGTGTTTCCCATCGCCCAAAACAACAAGTGTCAACACTTCTGGCTAAATGGTACTCTAGGCAGAAGCACCATGCTGTCCCTCCACAGGAAAGATCCAAAAAACTAAGCCAAACAGAAAACAGCAATCTTGAAACCCTACAACATCAAATGAAGAGATAAAGAACTCAGCCAAGCACCAAATGAAGTGAGAAAACTGACAGAGAACAGAGATCAAGGAGAGATTCATGCAGAGGTCCCCTATCAGCTAAGGCAGTGCATATTCGCCATCTTGGACTCCTATCAGAGACCAGCAAATAGGGGGTACGAGAAAGCAGCTTCACGGAGCTTCCAGCAGGAGACAAAACAACCGGTAATTTTCAATGCACACTTTACCACTCTCCACCCTTCTTCACCCAAACACAGCCTCCTCTGTTTCCTGCGGCCACAGTCTCTTGGCCAGGAAACACCAGCTGCTTGGATTCCACCCACCCACATTGGCCGGCTCCCCGCGTGCCATTTGTTGGCTTCGGGTGTTGTTTTTTCCACTTCTTTTGATTTCTTCCTTACCTCTCACCACATCCCCCTCCTTACGCTCAAATACCTGGGTCTGTGTGCCATCTTTTCTTCTTCCTGGGGGGCTGTGGAGCTCCATTCGAGTGTGGAACTGCTTCACAGTCTGAGCGGCTATGATGGTGGGATCCAGGGCTTTTGTTTGTTTTGAATTGTTTTTTTGCTTTCTTTTCCTTTTCTCAAGTTGGGAACTCGTTCTGGCTGAGCAGTGCTGCACAGCATGGGACCTGCCCCCTCAGCTTGTGGAGACCCTCAGAGGGATCCCTGAGGGCATTTCTTTTTTCAAGTTTTTTTTTCTTTCTGTTTTTTGGGGGGCTTTTCTTGTTCTTTTTTTTAAACTTGTTTTTTCTTTTCCCTCTTTCCCATCTTGTCTTTCCTAGTTACTCAGTTTCTCATTTTTCTATACCTCCGTCTCTTCCTGTTCCCTGAATACCTGGGGCTGAATGCCTCTACACCTTCCAGCCAAGCTGTACAGCAAAACATGGGAACAACATCCCCGGACCTCATAGATACACCAGTGGGATCCCTGGGAGCTTTGCTGTTCTTTTTTCTTTCTAATTTTTATTTATTAATTCTTTTCTTTTTCTTCTTCTTCCCCTTTTTGTTTTTCTCCATTTCATAGTCTCTCATCTCTCTACTCCAACAGCAAGCTCCCCAGCACTCTTTTATGTTTGTTTCTTTCTTTTTTTTAATTGTACTTCAGGTGAAGGTTGACAGAACAAATAGTTTCTCATGAAACAGTAGTACACATAATGTTGTATGACATTGGTTAACAACCCCACTGCATGTCAACCCTCTCCCTTCTTGACCTTTTTTTTTTTTTTTTTGGTGAAAATATACATAGCCAATGATGAAACATTTCAAAAATTTCTACATGCACAGTTCAGTGACATCGACTATGCTCTTCCAATTGTGCTGCTATTCTCACTTTAGATGAAGGTTTAAAAGAACAAAATAGTTTCTCATTAAACAGCTAGTACAAATGTTGCCCTATGACAACGGTTAACAACTTCACAACACATCAAAACTATCCTTACTCAGCCATGGGTTCCCTATCACCAGCTTTCCTGTCCCCTTCTGCCTTCTAGCCCTTGTCCCTGGACTGCTGTGCCTCATAAGTCCCATTTGGTTTTATGGGGCTGTCCAACCCCCGGCTGAAAGGTGAACATCAGAAGGGACTTCACCACTGAGCTAAAAGGATGTCTGGGGGCCATACTCTTGGGGTTTCTCCAGTCTCCTTTAGGCCAGTAAATCTGGTCTTTTTTTTTGTGAGTTAGAATTTTGTTCTACATGCTTCTCCAGCTCTGTCCAGAACCTTCTGTTGTGATCCCGGTCAAAGCAATCAGTGGTGGTAGCCAGGCACCATCTAGGTGTACTGGACTCATTCTGGAGGAGGCCATGGTAGCTGTGGTCCATAAGTCTTTCAGACTAATCTTTCACTTGTATCCTGTTCTCTTCGATCTCCCTTGCTCCCGAAGGGATGAGACCAGTGGAGTACCTTAGATGGCAGCTCACAGGCTTTTAAGGCCCCAGACACTACTCACCAAGGTAGAACGTAGAACATTGCCTTTATACACTATATTATGCCAACTGAGCTAGATATTCCCTGAGACCATGGCCCCACAGCCCTCTGCCTAGCAAACCAGTCCCTCAGGGAGTTTGGATGTCTCTATGGAGCTTGCATGACCTTTCCTCGTATGAGTTGGGCTGGTTTCCCCAGTATTGTGTTCTGTCTCACACTTCACCCAAGATACCACTTACCTATTGCCTATTTAGTATTTCCCCCCCACCCCTTCCATCCCTGGTGACTAACACAGATTGTTACTTTTTGTGTGTGAAACTTTTCATGGGTTTTTACAATAGAGGTCTCATACAATGTTTATCCTTCTGTGATTGACTTATTTCACTCAGCATAATGTTCTCAAGTTTCATCCATGTTATGTGATGCTTCACAGATTCATCATTGTTCTTTCTCATTGCATACTACTCCACTGTGTGTATGTACCATAGTTTCTTTATCCATTCATCCATTGATGGACATCTAGGTTGTTACCAAATTTCTGCTATTGTGAACAATGCTGCCATGAACATAGGTGTGCATGTGACTATTCGAGTGACAACTCTTATTTCTCTAGGATATATTCCTAGGAGTGGGATTGATGGATCATATGGTATGTCTATTTCTACCTTTTTAAGGAAGTGCCATATCATTTTCCAAAATAGATGTATCATTTTGCATTCCCACCAGCAGTGCATAAGGGTTCTGATGATCTCCCTGCAGCCCCTCCAAAGTTTGTTATTTCCAGTGTTTTTGATTCGTGCCAGTAATGCCAGGGTGAGATAGTATCTAATTGTGGTTTTAATTTGCATTTCTCTAATGGCTAGTGATTGTGAGCTTTTCCTCATGTGTCTGTTGGCCACTTGAATGTCATCTTTGGTGAAGTGTCTCTTCATTTCCTTTGCCCAATTTTTAATAGGATTGTTTGTCTTTTTGTTGTAGAGGTGTTGGATTTTCTTACAGATTATGGACATTAGATCTTTGTCTGACTTGTACTGTCCAAAAAGTTTTTCCCAGTCTGTAGGTTCTCTTTTAACCCTTTTGGTGAAGTCTTTTGAAGACCATAGTGTTTGAATTTTAGAAGATCCCAGTTATCTAGCTTATCTTCTGGGGTTTGTGTGTTGATGGTTATTCTTTGTATCCTGTTAACGCCGTGTATTAACGCCTGTAGCGTTGGTCCTATTTTTTCACTATGAACTTTATAGTTTTTGGCTTTATATTTAGGTCTTTGCTCCATTTTGAAGTAGTTTTTGTATACGGTGTGAGGTATGGGTCCTGTTACAGGTTTTTGCGGATGGATATCCAGTTTTTACAGCACGATTTGTTAAAAAGATTGTCTTTTCCCAACTGATGGCCTTTGGGCACTTGTCGAAGATCAGGTGACCATAGATGGATGGATTTATGTCTGGTTACTCAATTCTGTTTCATTGGTCATTGTATCTGTCGTAGTACCAGTACCGGCCTGTTTTGAGTACCGTAGCTGTATAGTAGGTTCTGAGGTCAGGTAGTGTGAGTCCTCCAACTTTATTCTTCTTCTTCAGTGGTGCTTTACTTATTCGGGGCTTCTTCCCTTTCCATGTAAAGTCAATGATTAGTTTTTCCATCTCTTTGAAGAATGTTGTTGGTATTTGGATTGGGATTGCATTGTGTTTGTAAATTGCTTTGGGTAGAATTGTCATTTTCACAATGTTGAGTCTGCCTATCCATGAGCATAGTATGTTTTTCCATTTATGTAGATCCCTTTGGGTTTCTTGCAGTAGTGTTTTGTAGTTTTCTTTGTATAGGTCTTTTACATCCCTGGTCGGATTTATTCCTAAGTATTTTTTTTTTTAGGGGCTGTTATAAATGGTATTGTTTTCCTGATTTCTTTTTCATCGTTCTCCTTATTGGAGTATAGGAATTCAATGGATTTTTGTATGTTTATCTTGTATCCTGCTACTCTGCTGAATCTTTCTATTAGTTCCAGTAAATTTCTCATGGAATCTTTAGGGTATTCTATGTATAGTATCATATCATCTGCAAACAGGGAGAGTTTAACTTCTTCATTACCAATTTGGATGCCCTTTATTTCTTTTTGTTGCCTTATTGCTCTAGCTAGAACTTCCAGCACAATGTTAATAGGAGTGGTGATAAAGGGCATCTTTGTCTTGTTCTTGTTTTCAAGGGGAATGTTTTCAGCATCTCTCCATTAAGAATGATCCTGGCCATTGGTTTTGCCTAGATGTCCTTTATTATGTTGAGAAATTTCCCTTCTTCACCTATTTTATTGAGAGTTTTTATCAGGAATGGGTGTTGGACTTTGTCTAATGCCTTTTCTGCATCAATTGAGATGATCATGTAATTATTTTCTTTCCTTTTATTTATGTGGTGGATTACGTTGATTGATTTTCTAATGTTGAACCATCCTTGCATAACTGGTATGAATCCTATTTGGTCGTGGTGTCTTATTTTTTTGGTATGATGCTGAATTCTATTGGCTAGAATTTTGTTGAGAATTTTTGCATCTAGATTCATGAGAGATATTGGTCTATAGTTTTCTTTTTTTGTGGCGTCTTTTCCTGGTTTAGGTATCAGCATTATGCTGGCTTCAAAAAATGAATTTGAAAGTGTTGCTTCCTCTTCTATGCTCTTAAATAGCTTGAGTAGTACTGGTACAAGCTCTTCTGTCAATGTTTTGTAGACTTCTCCAGTGAAGCCATATGGGCCAGGGGAGTTTTTTCTATTACGTTTTCAATCTTTTCTCTTGTTATGGGTCTGTGCAGATTTTCAGCATCACTTGGTTGTAGCTTGGGTAGGTAGTGTTTTTCTAGAAATTTATCCATTTCCTCTAGGTTTTCAAATTTTTGGAGTATAGTTTTTCATAATATTCTTTTATGAACCCTTTTATTTCAGTTGAGTTTGTTGTAATGTCACCCATTTTATTTCTTATTTGAATTATTTACATTATCTCCTGTTTTTCTTTTGTCAGTCTGGCCAGTGATTTGTCGATTTTGTTGATTCTTTCAAAGAACCAATTTTTGGTTTTGTTGATCCTTTCTATTGTTTTTCTGTTCTCTATTTCATTTATTTCTGCTCTGATCTTTACTATTTCCTTTCTTCTGGTGGCTATTTATTTCTTCCTGTTCTCTTTCTATTTGTTTGAGTTGTGTAGTTTATGTTTT
Organism: Dugong dugon; assembly: GCA_030035585.1. Taxonomy (NCBI): domain Eukaryota; kingdom Metazoa; phylum Chordata; class Mammalia; order Sirenia; family Dugongidae; genus Dugong; species Dugong dugon. Next base: position 44,817,099 of record CM057480.1, on the reverse strand, counting down.
AAGTTTCTCCCTTTCTTCTTTTCTGATTATGCATCTATTGCTATAAATTGTCCTCTGAGGACTGCCTTTGTTGTGCCCCAAAGGTTTTGGTATGATGTGTTTTCATTCTCATTTGATTCTAAGAATTTTTTTATTCCATCTCTGATATCTTCTATTACCCAGTGATGTGTTAACAGGGTGTTATTCAGTTTTCATGTAATTGATTTTTTTTCCTTGCTCTTTCTGTTGTTAATTTCCACCCTGATATCATTGTGGTCAGAGAAGATACTTTGAATTATCTCAACATTTTGGATCTTGTTAAGGATTTCTCTATTGCCTAAGATGTGGTCTATTCTGGGGACTGTTCCATGTGCATTGGAAAAGAATGTGTACTTTACAGTTGTTGGATGAAGTGTTCTATAAATGTGTATGAGGTCAATTTGGCTGATTGTTCCCTTTAGGTTTTCTGTAACTTTGCTGAGTTTCTTTATAGTTATTCTGTCCTTTACTGAGAGTGGTGTGTTGAAGTCTCCTACTATTATTGTGGAACTGTCAATTTCTCTTTTCAGTCTTATTAGAGTTTGTTTTATGTATTTTGGAGCCCTGTCATTGGGTGTGTAGATGTTTATTATGATTCTGTCTTCATGATGAATTGTCCCCTCAATCCTTATGTAGTGTCCTTCTTTGTCTTTTATGGTCAATTTTATTTTAAATTCTATTTTATCTGAGATTAGTATGGCCACTCCAGCTCTTTTTTGGTAGTTGTTAGCTTGATATATTTTTTCCAACATTTGACTTTTAATAAATTCACATCTTTGTTTCTAAGGTGTGACTTGTAGACATCATATTGATGGATAATATTTTTTTTATCCATTCTGTCACTCTCCTTCTCTTTATCAGTGCATTGAGACCATTTACATTCACCGTAATTATTGATAGATGTGAGTTCATTGCTGCCATTTTGTGGTGCTTTTTTTTTGTGGTGCTGGCATTTTCTATGTTCTTCTTACTCTCCTGTGCTGAGTTAATTTTGTTTGTGGATTTTGTTTTTCAATTCTTTTGTTTTTGTAGGTTTTGTTTTTGATGAGCCTTTATGTTTTTCCTCTTATACATATGTTATTAACTTTCTTTTTGGTTACCATGAAATTTACCCTTATCTGTCTAAGTTTGAAGCAGTCTATTATTACTTGGTATCACCTTGCCTGCCTCTGTATGTTTTTTGGTTTCTGTTCCTCTCTCCTTTCTCCCATACCCATGTTAGCTCCACACTTTGAAATCTCCCCCCTACATCTGGCCTACATACTCCATGAATTTTACATCACACCACCAAACAGCACAGGCATGGCCTACCGGAACCTGCCCTGAACTGATTACTGACAAGCTCTGGAGCTGTAGTATGTTCCAGAAACAACCCATCCCAGCAACTCCTCTTCAGCTAGACCTGCCCTGCTGTAACATATATGAGCAACTGAACCTGCCAATTGGAGAAGGAGGTGAAAAATATTGTACCCACAGATGATCAAACAACAAAGAACACACAGCCCGCCTGCTCAGACATAGCCAAATAAAAAACAAAGGATGAAACAAAAAAATCTACAATCAGTAATCGAGAAAAATAACTACCGAATGCCTTAAATACAGCAGACAATATCAAAACATTTACAAAAACAGGACAGGATTGTTCCAGTTCCAGTAGGTTTCCAAAATAAAATACCAGATGACTTTCCAGTGGAAGAAAAGGCACTCGAACTACCTGATAGGGAATTCAAATCCCTAATACTCAGAATTATCCAAGAGTTGAAGCAAAAATCAGACAAAAATGAGGAAAAAATAGACAAATTCATGGAAAATACAGACAAAAAAGGAAGAAGTCAGGAAAATAATGCAGGAACAAAATGCTCAAATTAATTCACAACTAGAAATTATACAAAAACAACAATTAGAAATCCAAAAGATGAACAACAAGATTTCAGAAATGGACAGTGTCATAGAAGGTCTGAAGAGCAGATTTGAAATTGTGGAAGACAGGAACACTGAAGAATTGAAGACAAGCACTTGGACACAACTCTGTTTGAGGAAAAATCAGAAGAAGAACAAAGAAAAATGAAGAAACCCTAAGAGTTATGTGGGATACAATCAAAAGAAAAATGTGCAAGTGATCCGAGTTCCAGAACAGGGAGAGAAAACAGAAAATAAAGAGGATCCTTGAAGAACTGCTGACAACTTCCCCAATATCATAAAAGATGAAAAGCTGGCCTTCCAAGAAGCTCAAAGAATCCCATATAGGATAGACCACAAAAGAAAATAACCAAGGCATATCATAGTCACCGTCGCCAAAAACAAAGACAGACAAAGAATCCTGACAGCAGCTCGTGAAAAACAAGAAGTCACATACACAGGAGAAAAAATATGACTAAGCTCAGATTATTTGGCAGAAACCATGCAAGCAACAAGGCAATGGGATGACATATATAAAACCTTGAAATAAAAAAATTACCAGCCAATAATAACATATCCTACAAAACTCTCATTCAAATATGATGGTGAAATTAGGACATTTCCAGATAAACAGAAACTAAGGGAATATGTAAAAACCAAACCAAACTTACAGGAATTATTAAAGGGAGTTCTTCAATCTGAGAACAAACAACTTCAGCTCACAGGCTGAATCTAGGACACAGGCTCTTACCAGCCAGACACCAATATAGGAAATGAATTCTCGAGGACTATCCAAAAGCAAAAGAAATACAACAGGGAATCAGAGTGATTAATCTGTAAATGACAACCACAGCAGAACAATAAAAGCAGGAATAAATGGTGTAGGTATAGAACCTTCTAACAGAGAGGTAGGCAAGGCGATACCAAGTAATAATAGACTGCTTCAAACTTAGAAAGATAAGGGTAAATTTCATGGTAATTGCAAAAAACGTTAGCAAAAGTACTCATAAAAATAAAGAGGGAAAACAAAAAGTCTCAGCAAAAACAAAACCTAGAAAAACAAAAGAAATGAAAAAAAAAAAAAAACACCCACAAACAAAAGTAATTCAGCACAGGAGAGTAAGAAGAACAAAGAAAACGTCAGCACCACACACACACAAAAAAAAAGCCACAAAATAACAGCAACAAACTCACATCCATCAATAATTACAGTGAAGGTAAATGGACTCAATGAACCATAAAGAGATGGAGAGTGACAGAATGGATAAAAAGACAGGATCCATCAATATGCTGTCTACAAGAGACACATCTTAGAAACAAAGATGTAAATTTATTGAAAGTCAAAGGTTGGAAAAAAATATGTAAGTCTAACAACTAACAAAAAAGAGCAGGAGTGGCAGTAGTAATCTCAGATAAAATAGACTTTAAAACAAAATCCACCATAAAAGACAAAGAAGGACACTATATAATGATTAATGGGATGATCGATCCATCATGAAGACAGAATCATAATAAACATCTACACACCAAATGACAGGGCTCCAAAATACAGAAAGCAAACTCTAACAACACTGAAAAGAGAAATTGACAGTTCCACAATAATAGTAGGAGACTTCAACACACCACTCTCAGTAAAGGACAGAACAACTAAGAAGAAATTCAACAAAGATACAGAAGACCTAAAGGGCCCAATCAGTCTACTTGAACTCATAGACATATATAGAACATTCAATCAAAAGACTGCAAAGAACACATTCTTTTCCAATGCACATGGAATGTTCTCTGGAATAGACCATACCTTCGGCCACAGAGAAATACTCAACAGGATCCAAAACGTTGAGATAATTCAAATTGTCTTCTCTGACCACAGTGCCATCAAGGAGAAATTAACAACAGAAAGAGCAAGGAAAAAAAATTCAGTTACATGAAAACTGAATAACACCCTGTTTACACATCACCAGGTAATAGAAGATATCAGAGATGGAATCAAAAAATTCCTAGAATCAAATGAAAATGAAAATACAGCATACCACAACCTTTGGGACACAGCAAAGGCAGTCCTCAGGGGACAATTTAAAGCAATAGATGCACACATAAAAAAGAAGAAAGGGACAAATCAAAACATTAACTACACAACTCAAACAAACAGAAAGAGAACAGCAAAAAAAGCCCACAGCCACCAGAAGAAAGGAAATAGTAAACATCAGAGCAGAAATAAATGAAATAGAGAATAGAAAAACAATAGAAAGAATCAACAAAACCAAAAGTTGGTTCTTTGAAAGAATCAACAAAATCGACAAATCACTGGCCAGACTGATAAAAGAAAAACAGGAGAAGATGCAAATAACCCAAATGAGAAATGACATGGGCGACTTTACAACAGAACCACCTGAAATAAAAGGGATCATAACAGATTATGAAAAACTATACTCCAACAAATTTGAAAACCTAGAGGAAATGGATAAATTTCTAGAAACACACTACCTACCCAAACTACAATGAAGTGATGTTGAAAATCTGAACAGACCCATAACAAGAGAAGAGATTGTAAAGGTTATAAAAGAAACTCCCAACACCAAAAAAAAAAAGGCCCTGGCCCAGATTGCTTCACTGGAGAATTCTATGAAGCACTCACAGAAGTGTTTGTACCAGTACTACTCAAGCTATTTCAGAGCATAAAAAAGTAAGCAACACTTCCAAATTCATTCTATGAAACCAGATTAATGCTGATATCTTAATCAGGCAAAGATAGCACAAAAAAAGAAAATTACGGACGAATATCTCTCCTGAATATAGATACTAAAAATATCAACAGAAGTCTAGCCAATAGAATTGAGCATCATATCAAAAAAAATAATACACCACGACCAAGTAGGACTCATACCAGATATGCAAGGATGATTCAACATTAGAAAATTGATCAACGTAATCCACCACATATAAAAGGAAAGAAAATAATTACATGATCATCTCAATTGACACAGAAAAGGCATTAGACAAAGTCCAACACCCATTCCTGATAAAAACTCTCAATAAAATAGGTATAGAAGGGAAATTTCTCAACATAATAAAGGGCATCTAGGCAAAACCAACGGCCAACATCATGCTTAATGGAGAGAGGCTGAAAACATTCCCCTTGAAAACAAGAACAAGACAAGGATGCCTTTTATCACCACTCCTATTTAACATTGTGCTGGAAGTTCTAGCTAGAGCAATAAGGCAACAAAAAGAAATAAAGGGCATCCAAATTGGTAATGAAGAAGTTAAACTCTCCCTGTTTGCAGATGATATGATACTATACATAGAATACCCTAAAGACTCCACGATAAATTTACTGGAACTAATAGAAAGATTCAGCAGAGTAGCAGGATACAAGATAAACATACAAAAATCAGTTGGATTCCTATACACCAATAAGAAGAGTGATGAAAAGGAAATCAGGAAAACAATACCATTTATAATAGCCCCTAAAAAATAAATTACTTAGGAATAACTCTAACCAGGGATGTAAAAGACCTATACAAGGGAAACTACAAAACACTACCGCAAGATATCCAAAGGGATCTACATAAATGGAAAAATGTACCATGGTCATGGATAGACAGAGTCAACATTGTGAAAATGACAATTCTACCTAAAGCAATTTACAAACACAATGCAATCCCAATCCAAATACCAACAACATTCTTCAAAGAGATGGAAAAACTAATCATTAACTTTATATGGAAACGGAAGAAGCCCAGAATAAGCAAGGCACTACTGAAGAAGGATAAAGTAGGAGGACTCACTCTACCTGACCTCAGAACCTACTATACATTACGGTAGTCAAAACAGCCTGGTACTGGTACAACGACAGATACATTGACCAATGGAACAGAATTGAGAACCCAGATGTAAATCCATCCACCTCCGGTCACTTAATCTTCGACAAGGGCCCAAAGTCCATCAAATGGGGAAAAGACAGTCCTTTGAACAAGTGGAGCTGGAAAACTGCAAAAAAATGAACCAGGACCCACACCTCAAACCATATAAAAAAACTAATTCAAAATGGATCAAAGACCTAAATATAAAGCCAAAAAGTATAAAGTTCACAGAAGAAAAAATAGGACCAATGCTACATGCCCTAATACACGGCTTTGATAGGATAAAAACCATAACCATCAACACACAAACCCCAGAAGATAAGCTAGATTTCTTGGATCTTCTAAAAATCAAACACATATGCTCTTCAAAAGACTTCACGAAAAGAGTAAAAAGAGAACCTACAGACTGGGAAAAAACTTTTGGACAGTACAAGTCAGACAAAGGTATAGTCTCCATAATCTACAAGAAAATCCAACACCTCTACAACAAAAAGTCAAATAATCCTATTAAAAAGTGGGCAACGGAGATGAACAGACACTTCACCAAAGTAGACATTCAAGCGGCCAACAGACACATGAGGAAATGCTCACGATCACTAACCATTAGAGAAATGGAAATGAAAACCATAATGAGATACCATCTCACCCCGGCATTACTGGCAGGAATCAAAAGCACTGGAACTCACCAACGTTGGAGGGGCTGCGGGGTGATTGGAACTCTTGTGCATTGCTGGTCAGAATGCAAATTGATACAACCATTTTGGAAAATGATATGGCACTTCCCTAGAATGCTAGAAATAGAAATACCATACTATCCAGCAATCCCACTTCTAGAAATATATCCTAGAGAAATAAGAGTCGTCACTTGAATAGACATATGCACACCCATGTTCATTACAGCATTGTTCACATAGCAAAAAGATGAAAACAACCTAGATGCCCATCAACAGATGAATGGATAAACAAACTATTGTACATACACACAATGGAGTACTATGCAACGAGAAAGAACAACAATGAATCTGTGAACCATCTCATAACATGGATGAAACTGGAGGACATTATGCTGAGTGAAATAAGTCAATCACAAAAAGACAAATATTGTATGAGACCTCTATTGTAAAAACCCTTGAAAAAGTTTATACACAAAAAGTAACAATCTGTGTTGGTTACCAGAGATGGGAGGGGTGGGGTGGGGGAATACTAAATAGGCAATAGATAAGTGGTATCTTGGGTGAAGGGTGAGACAGTACACAATACTGGGGAAACCAGCACTGATTGTACAAGGAAAGGTCATGGAAGCTCCATAGACAGATCCAAACTCCCTGAGGGACTGAATTTCTGGGCAGAGGGCTGTGGGGACCAAGGTCTCTGGAAACACCTAACTCAGTTGACGTAACACAGTTTATAAAGACAATGTTCTACATTCTCCCTTGGTGAGTAGTGTCTGGGGTCTTAAAAACTTGTGAGCTGCCATCTAAGATACTCCACTTGTCTCATGCCTTCGGGAGCAAGGGAGAATGAAGAGAACAGGATACAAGGAAAAGATTAGTCCAAAGGACTAATGGACCACAGCTACCAAGGCCTCCATCAGACTGAGTCCAGTACAGCTAGATGGTGCCTGGCTACCACCACTGACTGCTCTGACCGGGATCACAACAAAGGGTTCTGGACAGAGCTGGAGAAGGATGTAGAACAAAGTTCTAACACACACAAAAAAGACCAGATTTATTGGCCTAAAGGAGACTGGATAAACCCCGAGGGTATGGTCCCCAGACACCCTTTTAGCTCAATGATGAAGTCACTTCCGAGGTTCACCGTTCAGCTGGAGATTGCACCATAAAATCAAACTGCGCTAATGAGGCACAGCAGTCCTGGGACAAGAGCTAGAAGGCAGAAGGGGACAGGAAAGCTGGTGATAAGGAAACCAAGTTTGAGTAAGGACAGTGTTGACGTGTAGTGAGGTTGTTAACCATTGTCACAGGACAACATGTGTACTAACTGTTTAATGAGAAACTATTTTGTTCTGTAAACCTTCATCTAAAGTGAGAATAGCAGCACAATTGGGAGAGCGTAGTTGATGTCACTGAACTGTGCATGTAGAGATTTTTGAAATGATGTATCTTTGGCTATGTATGTTTTCACCAAAAAAAAAAAAAAAAGTCAAGAAGGGAGAGGGTTGACATGTCGTGGGGTTGTTAATCAACGTCATAAAACAATATGTGTACTACTGTTTAATGAGAAACTATTTGTTCTTCAAACCTTCACCTGAAGTACAATTAAAAAAATAATTTAAAAAATTAAAAAAAAAAACAAGTGTCTACCAACTAGAGAGTAATTCCCCCTGCCCGCCCCCCCCCCCCATTTCTGGTAAACATCAATGAATATTAGTCTATGAATATATGCCTATTCTTATCTTTTTGAAGAAAGAGAGATCATAAAATATGTGTCCTTTTGTGATTGACTTATTTCACTCAGTACAATGTCCTTCAGATTAATTGACTTTATAAGATATTTTGAGTACTCATCATTATTCTTTATGGCTATGCAGTATTCCATCATATGTGTGTATCACATTTTGTTTATCTATTCATCTGCTAATGGGCACTGTGTTGGTCATCTAGTGTTGCTATAACAGAAATACCACAAGTGGATGTCTTTAACAAAGAGAAATTTATTCCCTCACAGTCTAGTCAGATAGAAGTCCAAATTCAAGGCATCAGCTCCAGGAGAAGGCTTTCTCTCTCTGTCAGAAGGAAGGTCCTTGTGATGTCTCAGTCTTCCCTTGGTCTGGGAGAATCTAAGTGCAGGAACCTCAGGTCCAAAGGATGCACTCTGCTCTTGGCACTGCTTTCTTGGTGGTATGAGGTTCCTATGTGTCTCTGCTCACTTCTCTTTTATATCTCAGAAGAGATTGGCTTAAAACACTATCTAATCTTGTAGACCTCATTATATAACTTCTGCTAATCCATTTTATTAGATCACAGTGATAGAGTTTACAACACATAAGGAAATCACATCAGATTACAAAATGGTAGACAATCATACAATACTGGGAATCATGGTCCTGCCAAGTTGATAGATATTTTGGGGGGACACAATTCAATCCGTGACAGGCACTTAGGTTGTTTTGCTTCCATCTTTTTGCTATTGCGCATAGTGCTGCAATAATAATAGGTGCACATATTCTGTTTGTGTCAAGGCTATTAGATTTCTAGGGTATATTCCTAGGGATGGGATTGCTAGATCATAAGGTAGCTCTGTTTCTGTTTGAGAACAGGACACACTGTTTTCCATAGTGGTTGTATCACTTCACAATCCCACCAGCAATGGATAAGGATTCTAATCTCCCCACATCTTCTGCAGCCTTTGTTGTTTTCTGTTTTTTTAATCAGTGCCATTTTAATACGGGTGAGATTATATCTTATTGTAGTTTTGATTTGCATCTCTATAATGTCTAATAAAAGAGGCCCTGGTGGTGCAGTGGTTAAGTGCTCGGCTGCTGACTGAAAGGTCAGGGGTTTCAACCCACCAGCTACTCCATAAAAGAAAGATGCAGCAGTCTGCTTTTGTAAGGATTACAGCATTGGAAACCCAGTGGAACACTTCTACTCTGTCCTATAGGATACTATGAGTCGGAATTACTGTAGGACAATGAGTTTTGTTCTTTTGGAATGGCTGATGATCATGAACATCTGTTCATGTGTTTGTTGGCTGCTTAAATATGCTGTTTGGTGAAGTATTTGCTTATGTCCTTTGTCCATTTTTTTAATTGGATTGTTTTTTTCTTGTTGAGTTGTTGAAGTTTTCTATATATTTTAGAGATTAGACCCTCATTGGATCTGTCGTTCTTGAAGATTTTTTTCCCAGTCTGTAGATAGTCTTCTTACTCTTTTGACAAAGTCTTTTGATGAGTGTAAATATTTAGTTTTTACAAGGTCACAGCTATCTAATGTCTTGTGTATTTGTAGTTGTGTTTGATAATCTATTTAAAAAAAAAAAAAGTCGCATCATCTTGTCTGTATGTTTTCTTCCAAATACTTTAAGTTTTAACCTTAACTTTAGGTCTTTGATCCATTTTTAGTTAGTTTTTGTGTATAGTGTGAGGTGTGGGTACTGTTTCATATCTCTGCAACTGGGTATCCAATTTTGCCAGCACCATTTTTTAAAGGTTTTCACTGGCTTTTTTTTTTTTTTTTTTTTTTGGAAGTAGATCACCAAGTTCTTCCTAGTCTGTCCTAGTCTAGAAGCTAAAAGAAAACAAAAATCCTCACAACCGGACCAAAAAGCAACATTATGATAAACGGAGAAAAGGTTGAAGTTGTCCACTATCTTATTTTACTTGGATCCACAATCAATGCCCATGGAAGCAGCAGTGAGGAAATCAAAGGACGTATTGCATTGTGTAAATCTGCTGCAAAAGACCTCTTTAAATGTTCGAAAGCAATGATGTCACTTTGAGGACTAAGGTGCGCCTGATCTAAGCCATGATATTTTCAATTGCCTCATATGCATGAGAAAGCTGGACAAAGAAGACTGAAGAAGAATTGATGCATTTGAATTATGATGTTGGTAAAGAATATTGAATACACCATGGACTGCCAAAAGAACAAACAAATCTGTCTTGGAACAAGTATAGGTGAATGCTCCTTAGAAGCAAGGATAGGGAGACTTTGTCTCATGTACTTTGGACATGTTATCAGGAGAGACCAGTCCCTGGAGAAGGACATTACGCTTGGTAAAGTAGAACAAGAGGAAGCCCCTCAACAAGATGGATTGATACAGTGACTGCAATGATGGGCTCAAGTATAAAAACAATTGTGAGGATGGCACAGGACAGAACAGTGCTTTGTTCTCTTGTACGTAGGGTTGCCATGAGTTAGAACCAACTTATAGAACCTAACAACAATGACAATTTGTTTATAAGATTGTTTTTCCCCCTATTGAATTGACCCTGACCCCTTGTCAAAAAATTGGTCATCTACAGATGGAGAGATTTATTTCTGGGTTCTCAATTTTATTCCACTTGTCTATGTGTCTATTGTTGAACCTGTACCAAGCCATTCTGATTACTGTAACTGTACAGCACATTTTGAGATCAGAGAGTGTGAGGCCTCCTCCTACTTTGTTCTTCTTAAATATTGCTTTGGGTATTCGTGGCCTCTTTCCTTTTCATATAAAGTTGTTGATTAGTTTCTCCATTTCAATAAAGAATGTTGTTGGAATTTGGATTGAGATCACATTGTATCTATAGATCGCTTTAGCTAGTATAGGCATTTTCATAATACTGAGTCTTCCAATCCATGAGCATGGAATGTCCTTCCATTTATATAGGTTTCTTTTAGCCTCTTGTAGTAGTGTTTTATAGTTTTCAGTGTATTAGTCTTTCCCATCTCTGGTTAGGTTCTAAACTGAATTTTTGAAGGATAATTTTTCTTGATGTAGAATATTTCTTTTACCATTTTAGTCTTCTCAGACTTTGAAAATATTATTTTAATGTCTTCTGGTCTATTGCTTTTGTTGAGAATTCAACAGTCAGCCCTATTTTTGCTTCTTTGAAGGTAATGTGTTCCCCTTCAACCCCTTGGCTGTCTTTGAGATATTTTCTTTTGTTTCAACATTTTTACAATAATTTTATGTAGGATTGTAGTTATTTTATGATCTTTCTGTTTGGGAAATTTTTTGATAATTATCTCTTCAAATATTACTTCTACATCAATCTTTCCCTTTTTCTTCTTACAGTAAATCTTTTTGCTGTATTCTAAATATCATTTTTTTCTTTTACCTGATTATGCTATCCTTTTATATAATTTTTTTCCTATTCATGTTTTACACATATGTATTTCTGTCACACCATTTATGTCATTCATTCTCACTTCAGCAGTGTCCAATATGAGGTTAATCCTATCCATTTAACTGTTTATTTCAGTTATTATATGTCTTAGATACCTAGTACTACCATAGTAGAAATACCACAACTGGTGACTTTAAAGAATAGAATTTTATTGTCTCACTGTTCTAGAGGCAAAAAGTAAAAATCAGGGTCTCAGCTGGGTCAGTTCCCTTCTGTGAGTCTCTCTCTTGGTTTCTGGTGTCGACGAGCAATTCTTGGTGTTCCTTGGTGTCTGGCTTCCACCTGTGTGTGTCCCTGTATTTATTCTGCTCTTTTTTTTTTTTTTTAATAACTCATAGTGATTAGGTTTAGGACCCACCCTACTCTGGTATGATCTCTTTAACATAACTGTATTTCCAAACAAGGTCATATTTATAGGTACAGGTGTTAGGATTTCAACACATATTTTTGGGAGATACAATTTAATACGTAACATATTATTTGGTTCTTGATTTTTAATTTGAGTCTTAATAATCCTCAGTTATGTGCTGAAATTTTCAATCTTACTTTTTTTAATTACTTCAGTATATAAATTAAGTACATAATACTTAAGTCTGAGCCCTGGTGGTACAGTGATTAAGAGCTTGGCTGCTAGTTTAAAAAAGGTCAGCAGTTTGAATCTACCAGCCACTCATTGGAAACCCTATGGGTAGTTCTACTCTGCCCTATAAGATTTCTATGAGTTGGCATCGACTGGACAGCGACAGGTTTGCTTTTTTTGGTTTTAAGTCTATATAAAATAACTTCATTATCTGGATCTCCAATAAATCTGTTTCTATTATCTTTTTAAAAACTTTATAGTTTAGACCCAATTCAGTCTTCGATGGTATGCCTGACTATTTTTGACTAAGTGCTATAACTGTATATGAAAAAAATTAAAGATAATTTGAATCGTTCTATGATATTACCAAGGAACTCTGGTGGCACAGCTGTTAAAGTGGTCTGCTGCCAACCAAAGTGTTGGTGGTTAGAACTCACCAGCTGATCCATGGGAGAAAGATGTGGCAGTCTGCTTCCATAAAGAATTTACAGCCTTAGAAACTCTGTGAGGCAGTCCTACTCTGTACAATCGACTCTACTCACCTGTGAGTGTGAATGGAGAGAGGGGTTGCAAGTATCCACATACTGAGGTTGCCAAAATGGAAAAATTTAACTTTTTGTTACCAGAGTCCAGGTTTATGGAGCACGACATGCAGCAAGCAACCACCATCTAAGAAATTACTAAGTAAAAAGGATACTATTATAAGATATATGAATAGCATACAAGATGAAAGTTATTCTTCTTGACCCTATACCAAAATCATTTATAAGCTTTTCACAGTGGAAAGACGTTTTCTTGGGTATTCATAGATATTGTTCAGAAGCAGGTATTTTCTTCAAAGTGTTTTCAGAGCATGTGTGTACTAGAGGGAAGCCATACCTTCAATATGTTTGTGTATTTGTAAGACAGCATGCAGAAACAGGCAAACTAAAAGTTAAATAAATAAAACATTCTCCAGGAGCACTTATTGTTGAATAGCTTACAAAGACTATACCCTCTGTAGTACTACTAATAAATAAAAATTGCAGTAAATGGTACAACAATAGCCTATATTTATTTAGTAATTTCTGCAAGCCAGGAACTCTGCCAAGAGCTTATGAATGCTACTGCATTTAATTCTCATAATAACTCTATGAAATAGCTGTTATTTATTTATTTACTTATTGTCCTACAGATGAGGAAACTGAAACTCGAAGATCCTAGGTGTCTTAGGCTGCATTCTCTAGAGAAGTAAAACCAGTAAAGTGCATAAATATACATAGAGAGAGGGATTTATATCAAGGAAACAGCTCACACGATTGTAGAGGCTAGAACGTCCCAAGTCCGTGGATCAGGGTAGAGGCAGCTCCCAAGTCACGCAGTCGCAGAAGCTGGAAAGCTCAAGATCAGCAGGTCAGAGAGCACGGCTCCCACTCACAGGCTGTGCAGATTGATGAATCCCAGGTTCGGCAGATAAGCTGACAGCTCAAGTCCCAAGAACAGGAGATGAGACGACAGGAGGCAGCTGCACGATCCAGAGACAGCAAAAAGCCAGAATGTCTGCTTATATTCAGATGCGGGCCACACCCCCAAGGAGACTCCCTTTCATCTGACTGGCTACTCACAGTATATTCAATCATGGGAGTGATCACATTAAAACACTGAGAATCATGGCCCAGCCAAGTTGACACACAATCTTAACCATCACACTAGGTGACTTGCCCAAGGTCATGCATCTTATAATTGCAGGTTCATCAGACTCTGTAGCTATGCTTCTAATCACAATGCTATAGAGTCTATGTTAAGAAAGCGATAGGGCAACCATGGAATGGTGTGAAACATCATGATGCATTAAAGGATGGAGACACAGTGCAGAAGAGTATTTGGATCAAAATCCAGATTCTTACTATTCTAGTTCCCCCTGTCTAACAGCCAGACTTAATGCTAGATGTCTCTCGTAGTGATACACCCCCCCCCTCTTTAAATATAGGTGTGTGCATGTATCTGTTCACTGTTGGTAAGGTATTTATAGTCTGTTTACTTTTATGAATTCAGTCAGTTTTCATATAATCATTTTTAGGATAAATGTCATGGTGAAGTACAAAAGTGCTCTGTTTGGAGAGAGAATTTTTTGGTGTCCACAATTTTTTAATGGTCAATCTCAGTTAAGTTTTTCCTGAAGTCAGTTTCTTCAGCTAAAAATGTAGAGACTTTGAGTTAGGAAATAATATTGGAGTTATTATTACTTGTCCTTGAGCATAGAGAATGTGACCTACCTGGAGCTGGGTTCACAAGGGCTCAAAAGGACACATCAACTGGGCCTTGAGGTATAAAGGCATTAGCTAAGGTAATCTTGGAAAATATCTTTTAGGGAAACTTTCATGTAAAGCCCATCAAACAGAACACAAAAGACTTTCTAGTCTTATCTTTTTCTATTAGCATTTAGTTATTAGAAATTTGTTGGACCAATGAAGACCCTCCTGTTGTTACTGAAACCTGTACCAATGATTGTTAAGAAAAATAATTCAAAATGTGAGATCACAGTTTCTAGCCAATCTGTGAAAAGGTGAAGTTTTAAATGATTTTGCCCATTTGTAGTGTTAATATATACTGATGACTCTATAATGGTCTCTGGAATCGGGTAGACATGGCTATGGCAGCATGCTTATCCATTTTCCCATTCTTGCCTATTCTGCAATATTCTTTCGACTTTGACAGACATGGCTCTAGCAGCATGCTTGTCCGTTTTCCCACTTTTGTCTATTCTGTGATATTTCCTTTGACTCGGGCAGACCTGGCTCTGGCAGCATGATTGTCTGTTTCCCACTTTTGCCTTTTTGAATGTATGCCGAATAAAATTTTCTTTTTGCTTTACTAAACATTGTGATGTTTTCTCCCCTACATCAATATCAATATTACACTCTTATGGATACAATTAGATTAATTATAATAATTCTTATAATTTAATTGTAGATGATCAATTGATATTGTGGTGTTGTTTTGCCTTGAATAGCCTCTTAAAATTAATACCCTACAGTATAGATTAAGAAAGACAACTGGACTTCATGGACTCCACTTGATTGATTCCCATTCTTAAGTCAAGGAAAGTGCTGAAGCTGGGTACTTATGTGAGTGGTGGTGGGGATACAACAAAGGCAGAAGGAACGTGATTCATGGTCTTGATAGGAAACCAAGGTTTTAGCTGAAAAGAGAATGTTAAGCATTTGGCCAAAGACTCTATACTGCAACTGAGTTAGGAAAAACAAATAAACAAATTAAAAAAAAAAAAAAGATCAGAAGCCAAAGACTAGACATTAGAATAGACTTTCAATCAAGTACCACTGGTGACAGTGGAAGCCACCGTTAGGATATTTACTTATTAGGATAAGTAAATATAATTAGAACTAAAAACTTGATCAACAAGATAACACCTATGTTCCTGTTTCTTTGCTTCCTGGCATGTGGGATGAGGACAAAGGACAATTTAAGGTTGTCTTTTATAAATCTCTAAAAAGCATAGTAAAAATGTTTGTGCTCAAACTGGGTAAAGACCCCTTAATGAGCACTGTGGAATAGTATCTATTCTTTTACAAATACATAGAACATCAGCCTTATTTTGCCTTTATAAATTCACTGGCAAATTCCATGGTGAGGTAATGACAACTGAATTCTTCCTGAAATATCAGAAATCATCTGAAGAGTTTCCAGTTTGGCAAAAATAATCTGGATTTTAAGTGTCTTATTTTTAAAATGAGTTAATTTCATGGATTGAATTGTGTCTGCCCAAAATATCTGTCAACTTGGCTGGGTCATTGTCATGGATTGAATTGTGTCCCCGCAAAATATCTGTCAACTTGGCTTGGTCATGATTTCCAGTATTGTATAATTGTGTACCATTTTGTAATCTGATATGATTTCCTTATGTGTTGTAAACTCTATCAGTATGATATAATAAGACGGATTAGCGGCAGTTATACTGATGAGGTATACAAGATTGGTTAGCGTCTTAAGCCAATCTCTTTTGAGATATAGAAGAGAAGCAAGCAGAGACACACGGGAACCTCCTACCACCAAGAAAGCAGCGCAGGGAGCACAGCGTGTCCTTTGGGCCTGAGGTTCCTGAGCAGAGAAGCTCCCAGACCAAGGGAAGATTGATGCATCACAAGGATCTTCCTCCAGAGTCAACAGGGAGAGAAAGCCTTCTCCTGGAGCTAATGCCCCGAATTGGACTTGTAGCCTACTGGACTGTGAGAGAATAAACTTCTCTTTGTTAAAGCCATCCACTTGTGGTATTTCTGTTACAGCAGCACTAGATGACTAAGACTGTCATGATTCCCAGTATTGTATGATTGTGTACCATTTTGTAATCTGACGTGATTTCCTTATGTGTTGTAAACTCTATCAGTATGATATAATAAGATGGATTAGTGGCAGTTATACTGATGAGGTCTACTAAGATTAGATAGTGTCTTAAGTCAATCTCTTTTGAAATACAAAAGAGAGAAGTGAGTAGAGGCACTTGGGAACCTCATACCACCAAGAAAGCAGTGCTGGAAACAAAACTCGTCCTTTGGATCTGAGAAGCTCCCAGACCAAGGGAAGATTGGTGACACGGACCTTCCTCCAGAGCTGACAGAAAAAGTGTTCCCCTAGAGCTGACACCCTGAATTTGGACTTGTAGCCGACTAGACTGTGAAAGAATAAATTTCTCTTCGTTAAAGGAGAAACGTAATAAGTGATTCCTTGATATTTACTGATGTAGAAAGTTAAACCCAATGAAATATATCATAGAAGATGTACACAACATGGTGACACGTGTATATCATCTTTGTGTCATTTAGTTCTCATGTTTAAGCCATTTACAATACCATCCACTTGTGTTACACTTCTGTTACAGCAGCACTAGATGACTAAGACATAATAATTTGATTGAGATACACTTTTTATTTATACAGTTTTCTAGGATGTAGACTGACAAGTTTTATGGCATGTTCATATGACCTTCTCCAAATAGGGTCAATTTCTATAACCTTTTTTTTACACCAGGCTTTCAACACTAGGTAGAGGCTTGTATAACTGTGGTTCATGTTACGTGAGCATTTTGATCTTTTAGAGGCATGCTATTATTGTTTTTTTTTTTATTTTTTTTGTTTTTTCCATACAAAAATTTATACATACATTGTTATGTGACTCTAATTGTTCTCCCCATACTGTGACAGCACACTCCTTCTTTCCACCCCTGATTCCCCATGTCCATTCAACCAGCTCCTAACCCTCTCTGCCTTCCCATCTCACCTCCAGACAGAAGCCGTCAATTTAGTCTCTTGTATCTACTTGAGCTAAGAGGCACACTCCTCACAAGTATTACTTTATGTCCCTAAGTCCAGTCCAATCCCTGTCTGAAGAGTTGGCCTCGGAAATTGTTTTAGTTCTGGGCTGATAGAGAATCCAGGGGCCATGCTTTCCAGGGTTCCTCCAGTCTCAGTCAGACCATTAAGTCTGGTCTTTTTACTAAAATTTGAAATCTGCATCCCACCTTTCTCCTGCTCTATCCGCGACTCTCTGCTGTGTTTCCTGTCAGGGTGGTCATTGGTGATAGCTGGGCACCATCTAGTTCTTCTGGTCTCAGGTTGATGAAGTCTCTGGCTTATGTGGCCCTTTCTGTCTCTTGGGCTAATACTTGTGTCTTTGGTGTTCTTCGTTCTCCTTTAATCCAGGTGGGTTGGGACCAATTGATGCATCTTAGATGGCCACTTGCAAGGAGAAGTATGCTATTATTGTCTTAACCCAATTAGGTTTATTTATAAGGCATGTAGCTTAATAACTAGACATTAATAAAAGGAATATAAAATAAGCAATATTTCTAGCATGTTTAAGAAATAAAACTCTATTAAAAGGTATAAACCTTCTATCTGAGGATATTTTCTCAATGATTCAGTATTGAAAACAGCTCTTACTGGATGTCCGTCTGCCTGTACTCACTAATGCCAGTGTCTGCTCCACAGTTGTCTTTAGGAAATTTAGCTAACATTTTATGTTTAGCTATTTCATACTGATTCTTTAAACCACACTGTTCCCAGTCAATATGCGGTGGAGGTTTGGGGATATTTGTTCATGGTCTCAATTCCTCTGAAAACATTTATTATCTTTATAAGCAATTGCTCTGCTGCTTATTTATCTGGTGTTTTGTTCCAATCAGGAGAATTTTGAAGTAGATCCAAGTAAATATTCATGGTCTAGGCAAAGTGTGGACAATTTTTGGTATTGTGTTTATAATATAATGAGGGAGTTCTTTGGATGCCTTAGCTTTTCTGGAATCTGACAAGAAAAAGTAATGGTTTTCAGGCAAGAATGACTTCTTATGACCAATACATAAAATAAAAAATGGCATAAATTAAATAGATATGATGTAATATACCATATTTTATGCAAATAATGTGTGTCTTGTATGTTTGTTTGCCAACTGCTATCTTCCCTCGCCCCTTGAGGTATTTTCGTAAGCACTGCTATGCTAAATTTTTTACATGTTGCTTTAAAAAACATTAGCACAGCATGCTTATAAAATACTTCACGGGGTGTGGGAGTGGTTGGTAAACAAATGTAGAAGGCACATTATTTGCGTAAAAATATGGTATGTTGCATTTATTTGTCTATAATAAATGTCTGAACACGTAATGTGTATAATTTCCATTATACTGTACTGGCAACGTATTTTCAGATGACAATTTTTAAAAAATATTTGCTGTGCTTTTAGTTCATGTTTGGTTGAAATAGTAAAAAGTGATTCCGTGATATTTACTGGTGTAGAAAGTTAAATCAAATGAAATACATCATAGAAGAAGTATACAACATGGACACACCTGTATATCATCTTTGTGTCATTTAGTTTTCATGTTTAAGCCATTTACATGCATTACTAGGAAGACACTTTAAAATGGAGACATTAAAAATATGGTACATAATGCACAATACATATCTTGTGAACTAAACGTATTTTCTATACTAGAAAAGAGGTGACTTACAAGATTCTGTATAAAGAAATAGTGTATGCTTTTATTTCTAGAGTAAGTGATTGCATACTTTAAATTTAACTTACATAATGACTTACCCTTGTATGAATGCCAAGGCTGGGGTTCTATTTCTGATTTTGCCAAGCTGTAGACTTATGTTGTGAGTATTGTATGTATTAAATATATTTAGGTTCATATAGTTTCTCCTTTACTATTAATTAATAAATTTGGAATGACCTAGGAATGTGATTTTTACAAGGTGGAATATTTAACATTGTGTAATAAGGAGGAGATGCAATGCTATTCATAAGTTCTTACTTGGTCCTTGGCCCTTTTAAAACAAGACCAGCTACCTTCTACTGAGTCCATTTCTGGCAATTGTCCAGAAGATCTCTCTCTATACCCTTGACTTGCCATTATGGACTTGCTATTCTACATCATCCTTCCAACTCTCTTTTGCTCTACTTGTTTTTCTATTAGCCCCTTAATTTGAGGTTCCATGATCCTCCCTGTCTTTTATACCATGAGATTCTTGGTTTTTTACCCAGCCCCAGCATATGATATTTACTAAATGTCTTGTAAAATTTCTGATGCCAGTCATATGGTCCCGAGCTGCTACTGCTTGTTCTTACCTTTGCCTAGTAAAAGTTATTTAGATACTGGACCCTTTAAATCTATGCTATCCAAATAAAACCAATTTGTAAGCTAAAATCGCCTATTTATCTTTGAGCAATGCTTGCATGTTCACTATATGGGTCAGGCTGGTTGCCATGTGTGACTGTGTGGCTTGTGCCTATTTGGGTTACTTCTGAGAAGGAAATAAAGACAAGGCATGAAGGGAACAATTCCAACAGTTGGTAAATGAGGATGTAACTAACAATAAATTTATGTAAGGAATTAATATTCTAGATGGAAAGAACTAAGATTTAGGAATAAGGAGAGCTGCAATATGCAGTTAGATAAGGCTTCAAGACTGGCAGCCTAGAAGCCTAGAAATCTAGAAGCAGAAGCACAGCAAATGGGTAGATGTTGGCCATTGAAGGGTTGAGTCAAATATGAAATGGGGTTTGGGATGAGGGAAGGAGATTCAGCAACAAGTCTATAAATATTGGAGCCCTTTTGGGAAATTTCAAGGCTCTGAAGGGCATTGGCAGGCTGTACTTCTCAAAAAGCAAAGAATAAGGCCTATCCTGGTTGACCTTTCTCACAGGCTTTAGGTTAGAACACCTGCGTACATGTCTTAGTTCTCCTCCTTATCTGTGTGCACACACGACTTACTTAACCTCTTTAAGTTTTGGTTTCCTCTTAGGTAAAATGTGGACAATAAAATTATCCCTATGTTCCTCAATCCTCACAGTACCACTAAAAAAAGAGTATTGTAGGTGTTTGAGGGGGAGATCAAGAGGTTTTATACAGGTAAGCCCCTATCATTACTCAGCCAAAATTACAAAATCAAGAATTCCTTTGAGTTTATCCTCCTCTTCTAGAGAGTTGAGAGGTTGATAACAGAACCTTTGCCCAATACAGCAATATCTTCTGTGAAACACAAAAATCAATATAAAATAAGTAAATAAATAAATACCCATTTACCTAGGCAGGTATGGGCAGAAAATCAATAAGAATATACATATAAAAGCCAAATTTCCTGCTAAAACTCCAGAGCAAAGAGGAAATTGTGTTGAACAAATAATTATGTATGTCATATCTTTTTCTCATTCATAGTCTGGTTGATAATTTTTACTTTTCTATTATGCGAGATACACACACACACACACACACATATATGCATACACACATACATATGTATGTTGTTGGCATTTGTGGTTATATATACGGCATTGTGGTTCAGTGGTAGAATTCTCACCTTCCATGGGGGAGACCCAGGCTTGATTACCCAGAGACGTACCTCAAGCACAGCCAGTGGAGGCTTGTGTATTGCTATGATGCTGAACAGGTTTCAGTGGAGCTTCCAGGCTAAGATTTACTGGAAAAAAGTCTTAACAATTTACTTCTGAAAATCAGCCAATAAAAACGTTATGGATCACAACCATCTGATCTGCAACCCATCAAGGGATGACACAAGATGTGGCAGGGTTTCATTCCATTGTGCATGGGATCATGATGAGTTGGGGGCTAACTCAATGACAGCTAATAACAACAACATATATATATTTATATCTGTGTGTGTATGTTTATATATATATTTATATGTGTGTATAATTTGTGTGCTATTCTATAAAACATAATTACTATGTTTAAAAGACCATAAAATTTTACTAGCACTTACATAACTCTTTAGAGTTTTTAAAATTCTTTCAAGTCCTTGTTACTGATTTCATTTTTCTAGTGCTTTTAAGATTCAATATAGGTTATGGCATAAATGTACAATATATGTCCATTTGGCATCAGTGTGGGGATATATGGATATAGAAGTTTTAACAGTGCTTTACTCTGGAGAGAAAGCAAGCCGAAGTAACTTTAAATAAAATATAGGATAGAGCCAAGTAGATGGTATCATGTAATGGTCAAGAGAGGGGGCTCTGGATTCAGACAGCTTGGACTTACATCTAGTTCTCCAATTCCTCAGTGTGTGACCATGAAAAACAAATAATGATGGTGCTTACTTTTAAAGTTTTGCTGTGGATTAAAAGTATTAATTCATGTATATCAGAGGAGTGTCAAAGATAATATGTGAGATTTTCTCAGGTTTTAACAGTTTAAGATTGATGGGAGGACTGTAGCTAGAATATTGATCAAAGAAGTTTTAAAAATATTAAAAATAAAGTCTGTTTGATGTATGGATATGGGCAAAATGCGAAAGCAGAGTTAGCAAATTTTGCCACCTTAAGATATAACTGCAAGCAGTGGAAACTGCTTGTGGTCTAGGATCTGTGGGAAGCATGATGCAGACCTCAGCGAGAGTAAATAGTTATCTTAAAAGACCTAGAACAGCTGAGATCTTGCCTCGTCAGATCCAACCCTGCTAAGGTAGTTTCTGATTGATATGAAAGAGGTTTTATTATCACCTACCCAAGAGCTCTTCACTGTCCATGGGGAGGGACAACACTCAAGTTCTGGCCATATTTGAAATCTAGTTGGAGAAAGGGGCAGGCCTGTTGACAGTCTTGCCTCTGGATAACAGCGTTAGCCTACAAAGTAGGCATGATTTGGAGCCTGGTGTGAGCAGGCCAGCAGATGAACCAAACTGTGAGTTAGCAGGCATGACCAAGTGACAGATATGGACAATATACTATGAGTACTAAAGAATTGAAACAGACAATGATATGATTTCATGTGAGTATTTGAAAAATACTTCTGGCAGGTGTGTGTGAGAGAGAATGGTGAGAGGTTCGACTGGAGATGGGGAACTAGATTGGAACCTGTTGCAAGAGATATTGAGGGCTACAGCTAGGGCAGCAGCAATGGGGCTTTATAGATCAGGGGGCTGGCAAACAGAGACCCACAGGCTAAATCTGATCCATCACTTGTTTTTCAAAATAAAGTTTAATTAGAATGTAGTCATGCGTATTCATTTATGTATTTTATCCAGCTGTTTTCATGCTATGATCCCAGAGTTAAGTAGTTATAATAAAGATTATATGTCCCTCAAAGCCTAAAATATTTACTCTCTGGCCCTTTCCAGAAAAAGGTTGCTGACCCCTGCTCTAGTTGGATCTCCCAGAAGGTAGGTTTCTTGCCTCTACCCAGGCCACTTTCTGGATCAGTCCATCTGGGTTAATTCCTCAATAAAATATTCTCAGGGAGAGTTGTTGTTCAGTAGTATAATTCTTTCATTTGATGCAGGACACAGAGTAAAATTCTTGGCCAATGTACCTTGTGTGCAGCCAACGCCTGCTTGTCATTGGAGGCTTGCATGTTGTTATGATTCTGAAAACATTTCAGTGAAATGATCTGATTCACAACCAATCATGGGGATGGTGTGGAACTGGGTAGTGTTTTGTCCAATTGTGTATGGGATCGCATGAGCTGGGGGCTAACTCAATGGTAGCTAACAACAACAAAACATTCTTAACTCCCTGAGATGTTGTGGCAGTGTAGTTGGTGATCACCATACAATTCTCCCCTTTAATGTACAGACTATAGCATGAAACCTTCTATGGCATATAAAAAGAGAAGGGACACAGATACAGAACATCAAAATAAAACAAAAACAAAGTAATGGAGGAGTTTTTTGTGTGTTTTTGCTGTTGTTCAGAGCCAAAGGGCCAAAAGTTTTATATAGTTTCTTGTCCAGGACTTGCTTCTACCAGGCCTAAACATTATTATCATATGTCTAATGTCTTAAAAGAAGTCTCTCTTTAGTAGAAGTCCCCCCCTTCCAGCCCTTTTCTAACATGTGAATACACATGAACTATTTCCATACATTTCCCAGAGTAAAAGAGCAGAGCAGGCAGGCATGAAGAACTCTTTAGGCTAACAAATTCTCACCAAGAATTTCTGATGTTATTGCTCCTATTTAACACCGTGCTGAAAGTCCTAGCTAGAGCAACAAGGCAAGACAAAGAAATAAAGGGCATCCAAACTGGGAATGAAGAAGTTAAACTGTCCCCATTTGTGGATGATATGGTACTATATATAGAAAACCCAAAAGACTCCACCAGAAAACTACTGGAACTAATAGAAAAATTCAGCAGAGTAGTAAGCTACAAGATAAACATACAAAAATCAGTTGGATTTATATACGCCAGTAAAGAGAACAATGAAAAGGAAATCAGGAAAACAATACCATTTATAATAGCTCCTAAAAAAATAAAATACTTAGGAATAAATCTAACCAGGGATGTAAAAGACCTATTCAAAGAAAACTACAAAACACTATTGCAAGAAATCTAACAAGATCTACATAAATGGAAAAACATACCATTCTCATGAATAGGTAGACTCAACATTGTGAAAATGACAATTCTACCCAAAGCAATTTACAAATACAATGCGATCCTGAACCAAATACCAACTACAGTCTTTAAAGAGATGGAAATAATAATCATTAACTTTATATGGAAAGGGAAGAAGCCCTAGATACGCAAAGCACTATTGAAGAAGAAGAATAAAGTAAGAGGACTCGCACTACCTGACCTCAGAACCTACTATACAGCTACGGTAGTCAAAACAGCCTGGTACCGGTACAATGACAGATACATTGACCAATGGAACAGAATGAAGAACCCAGATGTAAATCTACCCACCTACGGTCACCTGATCTTTGACTAGGGCCCAAAGTCCATCAAATGGGGAAAAGACAGTCTTTTTAACAAATGGTGCTGGCAAAACAGATGTCCATCAGCAAAAAAATGAAACAAGACCCATACCTCATACCATATAAAAAAGCTAATTCAAAATGGATCAAAGACCTAAATATAAAGGCAAAAACTATACAATTCATAGAAGAAAAAATAGGATAAGTGCTAGAGGACCTAATACATGACATTAACAGGATACAAATCATAATCAACAACACACAAACTCCAGAAGATAAGCTAGATTACTGGGATCTTCTAAAATTAAACACTTATGCTCATCAAAAGACTTCACAAAAAGAGTAAAAAGAGAAACTACAGACTGGGAAAAAAAAATTTGGCCATTACAAATCAGACAAAGGTCTAATATCTAAAATCTACAGGAAAATCCAATATCTCTACAACAAAAAGACAAATAATCCTATTTAAAAAATAGGCAAAGGAAATGAACAGACACTTCACCAAAGAAGACATTCAAGTGGCCAACAGACACATGAGGAAATTCTAGTAATCACTAGCCATTAGATAAATGGAAATGAAAACCACAATGAGATACTATCTTACCCCGGCATTGCTGGCATGAATAAAAAACAAATGGAAATAACAAATGTTGGAGAGGCTGTGGGGAAATCGGAACTCTTATGCACTGCTGGTGGGAATCCAAAATGATACAGTTCCTTAGAATGCTAGAAATAGAAATACCATATGATTCAGCAATCCCACTTCTAGGAATATATCCTAGAGAAATAAGAGTCGTCACTTGAATAGACATATGCACACCCATGTTCATTACAGCAATGTTTACATAGCAAAAAGATGCCCATCAACAGTTGAATGGATAAACAAACTATGGTAGTTACACACAATGGATCGCTACACAATGATAAAGAACAATAATGAATCTGTGAAGCATCTCATAACATGGATGAATCTGGAGCATTATGCTGAGTGAAATAAGTCAATCAGGAAATGACTACTATTGTATGAGACCACTACTGTAAAAACACATGAAAAGGTTGACACACAAAAAGAAACAATCTTTGATGGTTACGAAGAAGGGGAGGACACTAAATAGACAATAGATAAGTGGTAACTTTGGTGAAGGGTAAGACAGTAGACAGTACTGGGAAAGCCAGAACAACTTGACCAAGGCCAGGTCATGGAAGCTCCATAGACTCGTGCAAACTCCCTGAGGGACAGAATTGCTGGGCGGAGGGCTTTGGGGATCATGGTCTCGATTGACATAACATAGTTATATAAAGAAAATGTTCTACATTTTACCTTGGTGAGTAGTATCTGGGGTCTTAAAAGCCTGTGAGCAGCCATTTAAGATACTCCACTGGTCTCACCCCTTCGGGAGCAAAGGACAATGAAGAAAACAAGACACAAGGGAAAGATTAATACAAAGGACTAATGGACCACAACTACCACGGCCTCCACCAGACTGAGTCTAATACAGCTAGATGGTGCCCGGCTACCACCACTGACTGCTCTGACAGGAATCACAACAGAGGGTCCCGGACAGAGCTGGAGAAAAATGTAGAACAAAATTTTAACTCAAAATAATAGTAGACTTACTGGCCTGACAGAGACTTGAGAAACCCTGAGAATATGCCCCCCTGTCACTATTTTAGCTCAGTAATGAAGTGACTCCTGAGGTTTACCCTTCAGCCAAAGAACAGACAGGCCTATAAAACAAAATGAGACTAATGGGGCCCAACAGCCCAGAACAAGGACTTGAAGGCAAAAGGGGACAGGAAAGCTGGTAATAGGGAGCCCAAGGTCAAGAAGGGAGAGTGTTGACATGTCTTGGGGTTGTTAACCAATGTCATAAAACAATATGTGTACTAACTCTTTAATGAGAAACCATTTGTTCTGTAAATCTTCATCTAAAGTACAATAAAAAAAATTTTTTTAAAAAGAATTTCTCGTGTTACAAAATAGTAGTACCAACCACCCCAT
Source organism: Dugong dugon (assembly GCA_030035585.1). Classification (NCBI taxonomy): domain Eukaryota; kingdom Metazoa; phylum Chordata; class Mammalia; order Sirenia; family Dugongidae; genus Dugong; species Dugong dugon. The sequence continues at coordinate 44,790,676 of CM057480.1, read as the reverse complement.
AACCCATGAACATGGGTGGTGGAGGCACATACATTCTATTTCATCAGCCAATTAAATGATACTTATTGTATATTTATATTTTACATTTTTATTTAATATATTTATATTTTGTTGATATTTTGAAGCCTTTGTTGTTGTTGTTAGGTGTCATTGAGTCAGTTCTGACTTATAGCAACCCTATGTACAACAGAAAGAAACAGTTCCCCATCTTGCACAATCTTCACAATAGTTGCTATGTTTGAGCCATTGTTGCAGCCATTGTGTCAATCTATCTCTTGAGCGTCTTCCTCTTTTTTGATGACCTTCTACTTTACCAAGCATAATATCCTTCTCCAGGGACTGGCTGCTCCTGATAACATGTCCAAAGTGTGTGAGAAGAAGTCTCTCCTTCCTTGCTTCTAAGGAGTATTCTGGCTGTCCTTCTTCCAAGACAGATTTGGTCATTCTGGCATTCCATGGTATATTCAATATGCTTTGCCAACACCATAATTTAAAGGCATCAATTCTTTTTCAGTCTTCCTTATTCATCGTCCAGCTTTCCCGTGATTTTGAGGCAATTGAAAACACCATGGCTTGTGTCAGGTGCACTTTAGTCCTTACATTAATCTTTTTTGTTTTTTAACATTTTTAAAGAGTCTTTTGCATCAGATTTACCCAATGCATATGTAGTTTGATTTCTTAACTGCTGCTTCCGGGGACGGGGATTGCGGATATAAAATGAAATCCTTTACTACTTCAATAATATTTTCTCCATGTAATAAGATGTTGCTTATTGGTCTAGTTGTGAGGTTTTTTTTATTTTTACTTTTTTTTTATGTTGGGGTATATCCATACTGATGGCTGTAGTCTTTGATCTTCATGAGTAAGTGCTTCAAGACCTCTTCACTTTCAACAAGCAAAGTTGTGTCATCTGCATATCACAGCACAGGTTGTTAATTCTTCTTCCTCCAATCCTGATGCTGCATTCTTCTTCCTACAGTTCAGCTTCTTGGATTATTTGCTCATCATATAGATTGAATAAGTATGGTGAAAGGATACAACCCTGATGCACACTTTTCTTGACTTTAAACCATGCAGTATCCCCTTGCTCTTTTCAAATGACAGCCTCTTGGTATATGTACAGGTTTCTCAAAAGGACAATTAAGTGTTCTGGAATTCCCATTCTGGAATTCCCATTCTTCACAATGTTATGTATAATTTGTTATGATCCACACAGTTGAATGCCTTTGCATAGTCAATAAAAAACAGGTTAAACATCTTTCTGGTATTCTCTGCTTTCAGCCAAGATCCATCTGACATCAACAGTGATATCACTTATTCCAGGTCCTCTTCTGAATCCGCTTGAGTTTCTGGTAGTTCCCTGTTACTGTACTGCTGCAACCATTTTTCAATGATCTTCAGCAAAAATTTTACCTGTATGTGATATTAATGATATTTTTTGATAATTTCCTCATTCTGTTGGATCACCTTTCTTTGGAATTGATATAAATATGGATCTCTTCCAGTTGACTAGCCAGGTATCTATCTCCCAAATTGCTTGGCATAGATAAGAAAGCACTTCCAGCACTGCATCCATTTGCTGAAACATCTCAATTGGTATTCCCTCAATTCTGGAAGCCTTGTTTTTCACTAATGCCTTCAGTGAAGCTTGGACTGCTTCCTCAGTACCAACGGTTCTTGATCATATGCTAATCTCCTGAAATGGCCGAACATGGACCAATTCTTTTTGGTATTTTGACTCTGGATATTCCTCCCATCTTCTTTTGATGCGTCCTCCACCATTTAATATTTTCCCCATATAATCCTTCCAAATTGAATTTTTCTTCAGTCCTTTCAACTTGATAAATGCTGAGCATATATTTCCCTTCTAGTTTTCTAATTCCATGTCTTTGCACATGTCATTATAATTCTTTACTTTGTCTTCTCGAGCTGCCCTTTGAAACCTTCTGTTCAACTCTTTTACCTCATCATTTCTTCATTTCATTTTAGCTACTTTACATTCAAAAGCAACTTTCAGAGTCCCTTCTGACATCCATTTTTGTCTTTTCTTTATTTCCTGTCCTTTATTTTTTTTTTAATTTTCATTTTATTGTTGTACTTTAAGTGAAAGTTTACAATTCAAGTTAGCCTCTCGTATATAAAAATTTATGCATACATTGTTATGTGACCCTCGTTGCTCTCCCTATATTGTGACAGCACACTCCTCCTTTCCGTCCCTGATTTACCGTGTCCATTCAGCCAGCTCCTGACCCACTCTGCCTTCTCATTTCACCTCTGAACAGGAGTTGCACATTTAACTCATGTAACTACTTGAGCTATGAAACACATTCTTCACAAATATCATTTTATGTCCCATAGTCCAGTCTAATCTTTGTTTGAAGAGTTGGCCATGGGAATGCTTTTAGATTTGGGCTAACAGAGTCCAGGGGGAATGTCTTCCAGGGTCCCTCCAGTCTTAATCAAACCATTAAGTCTGGTCTTTTTACTAGAATTTGTGTTCTGTACCCCACTTTTCTTATGCTCCAGCAGAGACTCTCTGTTGTGTTCCCTGTCAGGGAGGTCATTGGTGGTAGCCAGGCACCATCTAGTTCTTCTGGACTCAGGCTGATGAAGTCTCTGCTTTATGTGGCCCTTTCTGTCTCTTGGGCTAATACTTTCCTTATGTCTTCGGTGTTCTTCGTTCTCCTTTAATCCAGGTGGGTTGGGACCAATTGATGCATCTTAGACGGCTGCTTGCTAGCTTTTAAGACCCCAGATGCCACTCGCCAAAGTAGGATGTGGAAAATTTTCTGAATAAACTTTGTTATGCCAATTGACCTAGATGTCCCCTGAAACCATGGTCCCCAGAAACCCGCCCCTGCTACTCTGTCCCTCAAAGTTTTTGTTGCATTCAAGAAACTTCTTAGCTTTGGTTTATCCCAGTTGTGCTGACTTCCCCTGTAGCACGTGCTGTCCTTCCATTCACCTAAGATAATTTTTGTCTATTATCTAGTTAGTAAATACCCCTCTCCCTCCCTCCTCACACTTGTAACCATCAAACAATGTTTCCTTCTGTGTTTAAACCTTTTCTTGAGTTCTTATAGTAGTGCTCTTATACAGTATTTGTCCTTCTGTGACTAAATTCACTCCACATAATGCCCTCCAGATTCTTCCATGTTATAAGATGTTTCACGGCTTCATCATTGTTCTTTATCATTGTGTAGTATTCCACTGTGTGAATATACCAAAATTTGTTAATTCATTCATCCGTTGATGGGCATGGAGGTAGTTTCCCCATTTTTGCTCTCATGAACAGTGCTGCAATGAACATGGGTGTGCATATACCTATTCGTGTGATGACTCTTATTTCTCTAAGATATATTCCTAGGAGTAGGATTGCTGGATTGTATGCTATTTCTATTTCTAGATTTTTAAGGAACTGATAAATCTATTTCCAAAGTGGTTGTACCATTTTACATTCCCATCAATACTGCATAAGTATTCCAGTCTCTCCACAACCTCTCAAGCATTCATTATTTTGTGTTTTTGGGATTAACGCTAGCCTTGTTGGGGTGAGATGGTATCTCATTGTAGTTTTGATTTCCATTTCTCTAATTGCTAATGATCGTGAGCATTTCCTCGTGTGTCTGTTAGACGCCTGAACATCTTCTTTGGTGAAGTGCCTGTTCATATACTTTGCCCATTTTTTTAAATTGGGTTATTTGTCTTTTTGTTGTTGAGGTTTTGCAGTATCTTGTAGATTGTAGAGATAAGATGCAGATCAGATTTGTCATAGCCAATTTTTTTTTCCCAGTCTGTAAGTTGTCTTTTTACTCCTCTGGTGAAGTCTTTTGATGAGCATAAGTGTTTGATTTTTAGGCACTCCCAGTTTTCTAGTTTCTCTTCTGGTGTGTGTGCATTGTTACTTATGGTTTGTATTCTGTTTCTGCCATGTATTAGGGTTCCTAGCATTGTTACTATTTTTTCTTCTATGATCTTTATCATTTTAGATTTTATATTTAGGTCTTTGATCCATTTTGAGTTAGTTTTTGTGGTATGAAGTATGGGACTTGTTTCATTTTTTTGCAGATGGCTATCCAGTTATGCCAGCACGATTTGTTAAAGAGACTGTCTTTTCCCCAAGTAACGGACTTTGGGCCTTTGTCACATATCACCACTCATAGGTGGATGAATATATGTCTGGATTCTCAATTCTGTTCCATTGGTCTATGTATCTGTTGTTGTACCAGTACTAGACTGTTTTGAGTACCATGGTGGTATAATCAGATCTAAAATCAGGTAGTGTGATGCCTCCCACTTTGTTCTTCTTCAGTAATGCTTCACTTATCCAGGGCCTCTTCCATTTCCATATGAAGTTGGTGATTTGTTTCTCCATCTCATTAAAAAATGCTGTTGGAATTTGGATTGGGATTACATTGTATCTGTAGATTGCTTTGGGTAAAATTAACATTTTCACAATGTTGAGGCTTCCTATCCATGAACAAGGTATGTTTTTCCACTTATGCTGGTCTCTTCTGGTTTCTTGCAGTACTGTCTTGTAGTTTTCATTGTATAGGTCTTTTAAGTCTCTGGTTAGATTAATTTCTTAGTATTTTATCCTCTTGAGGGCTATTGTAAATGGTATTGATTTGGTGATTTCCTCTTTGTGCTTCTCTTTGCTGGTCTAGAGGAATCCAACTAATATTTGTATGTTTATCTTGCATCCTGAAACTTTGCTGAAATCTTCTATTAGTTCCAGTAGTTTTCTTGTGAATTATTTTGGGTTTTCTGTGTATAAGATCATATCATCTGCAAATAGAGATACTTTGACTTCTTCCCTATGAATTTGGATGTCCTTTATTTCTTTTTCTAGCCTAATCTCTCTGGCTAGGACCTCTCGCACAATGTTGAATAAGAGTGGTAATAAAGGGTATCCTTATCTGGTTCCCGTTCTCAAGGGAAATGCTTTCAGACTCTCCATTTAGGATGATGTTGGAAATTGGTCTTGTATAAATGCCCTTAATTATATTGAGGAATTTCCCTTCTATTCCTATTTTGTTGAGAGTTTTTATCATGAATGGGTTTTGGATTTTGTCAAATGCCTTCTCTGCATCAATTGATAGATCATGTGGTTATTGTCTTTGCTTTTATCTATGTGATAGATTACATTGATTGTTTTTCTAATGTTGAACCATCCCTACATACCTAGTATAAATCTCACTTGATCGTGGTGAGTTACTTTTTGATACGTTGCTGAATTCTGTTGGCTAGAATTTTGTGGACGAGTTTTGCGTCTGTGTTCATAAGGTTTATTGGTCTGTAATTTTCTTTTTTTGTGTGGAAATTTTGCCTGGTTTTCACATCAGGGCTATGCTACCTTCCTAGAATGAGTTTGGGAGTATTCCATCCTTTTCTATGCTCTGAAATACGTTGAGTAGTAGTGGTGTTAACTCTTCACTGAAAGTTTGGTAGAATTCTCCAGTGAAATGGTCCAGGCCAGGGCTTTTTTTTTTGTTGGGAGTTTTTAAAGTACCTTTTCAATCTCTCCTTTTGTTATAGGTTTATTTAGTTGTCCTAACTCTGATTGTGTTAGTTAAGGTAGGTAGTGAGTTTCTAGAAATTTGTCCATTTCCTCTAGGTTTTCAAATTTGTTAGAGTACAATTTTTCATAGTATTCTGTTATGATTATTTTAATTTCAGTTGGGTCTGTTGTGATATCACCCATCTCGTTTCTTATACAAGTTCTTTGCTTTCTCTACTCTTTTTCCTTTGCCGTTTTGGCCAAAGGTTTATCAGTGTTGTTCATCTTTTCAAAGAACCAGCTTTTGGTCTTGTTAACTTTTTCAATTGTTTTTCTATTCTCTATTTCACTTAATTCTGCCTTAATTCTTGTTATTTCCTTTCTTCTGGTGCATGAGGGCTTCTTTTGCTGCTCTCTTTTTACTTGTTCCACTTGTAGGGTTAGTGTTTTGACTTTGGTCCTTTCTTCTTTTTGCATGTGTGCATTTATTGCTATAAACTGACCTCTGAACACTGCTTTTACTCTGTCCCAAAGGTTCTGGTAGGATGTGTTTTCATTCTCGTTTGAGTCTATGAATTTCTTTATTCCATTCTTAATTTCTTCTATAACCCAGTAGTTTTTGAGCAAGGTGTTATTCAGTTTCCATGTGTTTTATTTTTTCTTTGCCTTTTCTATTATTGATCTCTAGTTTTATGGCTTTATGGCCAGGTAAGATGCTTTGTAATATTTTGATGTTTCGGATTTTATCAAGGCTTGCTTTATGGCCTAATATGTGGTCTATTCTGGAGAATGTTCCCTGTACGTTGGAAAATAAAGTATTCTTGGCTGCTATTGGGTGGAGTATTCAGTACATGTTCATGAGATCAAGTTGGTTGACTGAAGCATTTAGATCTTCTGTGCCTTTAGTGAGCCTTTAGTGAGCCGATGTTGTGTCTTTCACCAAAAGTGGTGTGTTAAAGTCTCCTACTATTATTGTGGAGCTGTCTATCTCTCTTTTTAATGCAGTTAGACTTTGTTTTATGTATTTTGGAGCTTTGTCACTGGGTGCATAAATATTTATTATAGTTATGTCCTCCTGGTGTATTGACCCTTTAATCATTATATAGTGTCTTTCCTTATCCTTAGTGGTGGATTTTAGTTTAAAGTCTATCTTGTCAAGATGTTAATATTGCCACTCCTGGTCTTTTTTGAGTGTTGTATGCTTGATATATTGTTTTCCATCTTCTGAGTTTTAGTTTGTTTGTGTCTTTAAGTCTAAGCTGTGTTTCTTGTAGGCAGCATATAGATAGATGGTATTTTTTTTTTTTATCCATTCTGCCACTGTCTGTCTCTTTATTGGTGTATTTCATCCATATACATTAAGCATAATTATTGATAGGTATGAGTTTAGTGCATAATTTTGATGTCTTTTTTTGTGTGTTGTTGAAAGTTTCTTTGTTCTACTTAATTTTCTGTGCTGAGTCATTTTTCTTTATGTATTTTCTGTTTATTTTTTTCATTGTTGTTGATTTTGTATTTGCTGAGTCTTTATATATTTCTTGTTTTTTATTTTGACTCGTAGGGTTGTTAGATTCCTTTGTGGTTACCTTAATATTTACTCCTATTTTTCTAAGTTTAAACCAACCTTTTATTTCTTTATATTGCCTTGACTTCCACTCAATATAAAAAATCTAAGTCTGCATTTTTTCGTTCCTCTTTTTTGTTTTAATGTTGTCATCTTTTACAAATTGACATCTCTGTTTCCCTATTTTCAGTGTTTGAGCTTTGATTGATTTTCATAACTTCCCTATCTGGGTTGATATCTGGGTGCTCTGTCTAGTATTCTAGTCTTTTTTTTTTTTTTTAATTTCTTACTGTACTTTAGTTGAAGGTTTACATAACAAATAGTTTCTCATTAAACAGTATACCTATTGTTTTATGACAGTGGTTAACCCCACAACTTCTTAACACTGTCTCTTCTCAACCTTGAGTTCCCTTTTACTATCTTTCCTGTCCCCTTCTGCATTCTAGTCCTTGCACCCGGACTGCTGTGATCCATTAGTCTCATTTTGTTTCGTGGAGCTAATATTTGCCTGATCAGAGAACAATGGGAGTGACTTCATTTTGAGCTAAAAGGGTATCTGGGGGCCATAGTCTCTGGGTTTCTCCAGTCTCTGTCAGACCAGTAAGTCTGGTCTTTTTTGTAAGTAAGAATATTGCTCTACTTTTTTCTCCATCTCCGTCCAGGATCCTCTGTTGTGATCCCTGTCAGAGTAGTCAGTGGTGGTAGCTGGACACCGTCTAGTTGTATTGGATTCAGTTGGTGGAGGCTGTGGTGCTTGTGGTCCATTAGTCCTTTGGACTAATCTTTTCCTTGTATCCTGTTGTCTTCATTCTCCCTTGCTCCCGAAGGGATGAGACCAGTGGAGTATCTTAGATGGCTGTTCACAGGCTTTTAAGACTCCAAACACTACTCACCAAGGTAAAATGTAGAATATTTTCTTTATATACTGTGTTATTCCACTTGAGCTAGATGTTTCCAAAGACCATGGTCCCCACAGCCCTCTGTCCAGCAATCAGTCCCTCCTGGATTTTTCATGTGTCTATGGAGCTTCCATGACCTTTCCTTGTACAAGTTGTGCTGGCTTTACCAGTATTGTGTACTGTCTTACCCTTCACCAAAGTTACCACTTAACTATTGTCTATTTAATATTTCCTCCCCCACATCATCAATCCTTCGTAACTGTGATGGTTAAGATTGTGTGTCAACTTGGCTGGGCCATGATTCTCAGTGTTTTAATGTAATCATTCCCATGTTTGAATATACTATGAGTAGCCAATCAGATGAAAGGGAGTCTCCTTGGGGGTGTGCCCTGCATCTGTATATAAGCAGACTTTCTGGCTTTTTGCTCTCTCGGGATCCTGAGGCTGCTTCCTGTCATCTCATATACCTTTCATGGAACTTAAGCTGTCAGCTTACCAGCCAAACCTGGGATTCATCGATCTGCACAGCCTGTGAGTGGGAGCCCTGTTCTCCAACCTGCCAATCTTGGGCTTGCCAGCTTCTGAAGCTGTGTGACTTGGGACAGGCATCTACCCTGATCCACAGACGTGGGACATTCTAGCCTCTACAATCACTTGAGCTGTTTCTTTGATATAATCTCTCTCTATATGTATATTTATACACTTTACTGGTTTTGCTTCTCTATAGAACCCAGCCTAAGACAGTAACCAACAAAGATTGTTTCTTTTTGTGTGTAAACCTTTTCATCAGTTTTTACAGTAGAGGTCTCATACAATATTTGTCCTTTTGTGATTGACTTATTTCACTCAACATAATGTCCTCCAGTTTCTTCCATTTTATAAGATGCTTCACAGATTCGTCATTGTTCTTTATCATTGCATAATACTGCATTGTGTGTATGTACCATAGTTTATCCATTCATCTGTTGATGGGCATCTTGTTGTTTCCATTTTTTTTTTTTTTGCTATTGTGAACAATACTGCAATGAACATGGGTGTGTGTATGTCTATTTGTGTGACAGCTCTTATTTCTCTAGGATATATTCCTAGGAGTGAGATAGCTGGTTAGTGTGCTATTCCTATTTCTTGCTTTCTAAGGAAGCCCCATATCATTTTCTAAAATGGTTGTATCATTATGCATTCACACCAGCAGTGCATAAGAGTTTCGATTTCCCAGCAGCCTCTCCAACATTTGTTATTTCCATTTTCTTTTTTTTTTTTTTTTTTGACTCATGCCGGCAGTGCTTGGGAGAGATGGTATCTCATTAGGGTTTTAATTTCCATTGCTCTAATGGCTAGTGATTGTGAGCATTTCTTCATGTGTCTGTTGGCAGCTTGAATGTCTTCTTTGGTGAAGAGTCTGTTCATTTCCTTAGCCCATTTTTTAATTGGATTATTTGTCTTTCTGTTGTAAAGATATTGGATTTTCCTGTAGATTTTAGAGATTAGACCTTTGTCTAACTTGCAAAGCCCAAAATTTTTTTCCCAGTCTGTATGTTCTCTTTTCACTCTTTTGGTGAAGTCTTTTGAGGAGAATACGTGTCTAATTTTTAGAAGATCCCAGTTATCTAGCTTGTCTTCTGTAGTTTGTTTGTCGTTTGTTGTGGTTTGTCCTGTTAACGTCGTGTAATATGGCCTCTATCATTGATCCTATTTTTCTTCAATGAACTTTATACTTTTTGGCTTTATATTTAGGTTTTTGATCATTTTGAATTAGTTTTTGTATGTGGTGTGAGGTATGCATCCTATTTCACTTTTTTTGCAGATTGGCATCCAGTTTTGCCAACACCATTGGTTAAAAAGAATGTATGCAATTTGAGGGATTTTGGGCCCTTGTCAAAGATCAGGTGACTGTAGGTGGTTGAATTTACATCTTTGCTCTTAATTCTGCTCCATTAGTGAATGTATCTGTCATTTTACCAGTACCAGGCTGTTTTGACTCCCATAGGTGTAGAGTAGGTTCTGAGGTCAGGTAGTGGGAGCCCTCTTACTTTATTCTTCGTCTTCAATAGTGCTTTACTTCTCCGGGGATTCTTCCTTTTGCATATAAATTAATGATTAGTTTTTCTATTTCTTTAAAGAATGTTGTTGGAATTTGGATCGGGATTGCCTCATATTTGTAAATTGCTTTGTGTAGAATTGTTATGTTCACAATGTTAAGTCTACCTACCCATGAGCATGGTATGTTTTTCCATTTATGCAGATCTCTTTGGGTTTCTTGCAGTAGTGTTGTGTAGTTTTCTTTGTATACGCCGTTTACTTCCCTGGTTAGATGTATTCCTAAGTTTTTTTTTTTTTTTTTAGGGGCTATTATAAATAGTATTGTTTTCCTGATTTCCTTTTCATCATACTCTTTATTGGTGTATAGGAATCCAACTCATTTTTGTATGTTTATCTTGTACCCTGCTACTCTGTGGAATCTTTCTATTAGTTCCAGTAGTTTTCTTGTGGAGTCTTTAAGGTTTTCCAGGTATAGTATCATATCACCCTCAGATAGGGACAGTTTATCTTCTTCATTCCCAATTTGGATGCCCTTTATTATTTCTTTACTTATTGTTCTAGCTGGGACTTCCAGTGCAATGTTTAATAGGAGTGGTAATAAAGGGCATCCTTGCCTTCTTCCTGTTCTCAAGGGGAATGTATTCAACCTCTCACCATAGAGAATAATACTGGCCATTGATTTTGCATAGATGCCCATTACTATGTTGAGAAATTTCCCTTCTATACCTATTTTATTGAAAGTTTTTATCAGAACTGTGTGTTGGACTTTGTCTAATGCCTTTTCTGCATCAGTTGAGATGATCATGTGATTCTTTTCTTTCCTTTCATTTATGTGGTGGATTACATCGATTGATTTTCTAATGTTGAACCATCCTTGCAGACCTGGTATGAATCCGACTTGGTCGTGGTGTATTATTTTTTTGATATGATGCTGAATTCTATTGGCTAGAATTTTGTTAAGAATTTTTGCATCTATATTCATGAGATATTTTGGTCCGTAATTTTCTTTTTTCGTGCCGTCTTTGCCTAGTTTTGCTATCAGGATTATGCTGGCTTCATAGAATAAATTCAGAAGTGTCACCTCCCTGTCTATGTTATGAAATAATTTGAGTAGTACTGGTATAAGCTCTTCTCTGAATGTTTGGTAGAATTCTCCAGTGAAGCCACCTGGGTCAGAGCTTTTCTTGTTGGGAGTTTTTTTTTTTTTTTTTTTTTTTTAATTACCTTTTCAATCTCTTTCTCTTGTTATGAGTCTCTTCAGGTATTCATCATCACTTTGTGTTAGTTTGGGTAGGTAATGTGTTTCTAGAAATTTTTTCATTTCCTCTAGGTTTTCAAATTTGTTGGAGTATAGTTTTTCATAATACTCTATTATGATCCTTTTTATTTCATTTGGGTCTATTGTAATGTCACCCATTTCATTTCTTATTTGGGTTATTTGTGTCCTCTCCTGTTTGTCAGTCTGGCCAGTGGTTTTTCCATTTTGTTGATCCTTTGAAAGGACAAACTTTTAGTTTTGTTAATTCTTTCTATCTTTTTTCTATTCTATATTCCATTAGTTTCTGCTCTGATCTTTATTATTTCCATATTCTGCTTGCTGTGTGCTTTTTTGCTGTTCTCTTCATATTTGTTTGAGGTGTGTAGTTAATGTTTTGATTTTGTCCATTTTTTTCTTTTTTGATGTGTGCATCTATTGCTATAAATAGTCCTCTGAGGGCAGCCTTTGCTGTTTCCCAAAGGTTTAGGTGCTTTCTTTCTTGTTTGAGTCTAGGAATTTTTTGATTCTATCTCTTATTTCTTCTATTACCCAGTGGTTTATATGGAGGGTGTTATTCAGTTTCCATGTATTGATTTTCTTTCCTTTCTCTTCCTGTGGTTAATTTCTACATTGATAGCTTTGTGATTAGAGAGGATACTTTCTATAATCTAAATGTTTTGGATTTTGTTGAGGGTTGCTCTGTGGCCTAAGATGTGATCTATTCTGGAGAACGTTCCACGTGCATTGGAAAAGAATATGTACTTTGCAGCTGTTTGTTGGAGTGTTTTATATATGTCAGTTTCTCTTTTCAGTGCTACTAGAGTTTGTTTTATTTATTTTGGAGCCCTATCATTAGGTGGGTAGATGTTTATTATTGTTATGTCTTCATGATGGATCACCCCCTTGATAATTATATGGTGTCCTTCTTTGTCTTTTATGGTGGATTTTGTTTTAAAGTCTATTTTATTTGAGATTAGCAATGCTACTCCTGCTCTTTTTTGGTAGCTGTTTGCTTGATGTATTTTTTTTTCCATCCTTTGATTTTTAATAAATTTATGTTTTTGTTTCTAAGGTGTGTCTCTTGTAGATGGCTTATTGATGGATCCTGTTTTTTAATCCATCTGTCACTCTCCGTCTCTTTACGGGTACATTTAGGCCATTAACATTCAGTGTGATTATTGATAGGTGTGAGTTTATTGCTGTCATTTTGAAGTCCTTTTTTTTCTGGTGCACACATTTTCTTTGTTCCTTTTACACTCCTATGCTGAATTCCTTTTGTTTGTGGATTTATTTTCATTTCTTTTGTTTTTGTAGGTTTTGTTTTTACTGAGACTTTGTTTTTCTTCTTTGTTTTGATGAGTAGGTATGTTAACTTTCTTTGTGGTTACCTTGAAATTTACCTCTGTCTTCCTAGGTGTGAACCAGTCTATTATTATTTGGTATTGCCTTACCTTCCTCTCCAGTAGAAAGTTCTATACCTATGCCATTTATTCCCTCTTTTATTGTTCTGATATTATTGTCATTTGCAGATTAACCTCTCTGATTCACTGTTGTAATTCTTTTGGTTTTGGATAGTCCTTAAGAGTTCATTTCCTAGGTCAGTATCTGGCTAGTAGGATCCTGCATCCTAGATTCAGCCTGTGGTCTGATGTTGTTTGTTCTCAGATTGAAAGACTCCCTTTAATAATTCTTGTAAATTTGATTTGGTTTTTACATAGTCCCTTAATTTCTGTTTATCTGGAAATGTCCTAATTTCATCATCATATTTGAATGAGGGTTTTGCAGGATATATTATTCTTGGCTGGCAGTTTTGTTTTTTGTTTTTTGTTTTTTTCTTTTAATGTTTTATATAGGTAATCCCATTCTCTTCTTGCGTGCATGGTTTCTACCAAATAATCCGAGCTTAGTCTTATTGTTTCTCCTCTTTATGTGACTTTTCATTTTCCTGAGCTGCCCTCAGGATTCTTTGTCTTTGGTTTTAGCAGGTTTGATTAAGATATGCCTTGGAGATTTTCTTTTGGGGTCTATCCTATATGGAGTTCATTGAGCTTTTTGGGTGGTCAGCTTTTCATCTTTCATAAAACTGGAGAAGTTTTCTGTCAGCAATTCTTCATTGATCCTCTTTATCCTTTATGTTTTCTCTCCCTGTTCTGGAACTCTGATCACTAGAAAATTTTTGCTTTTGATTGTATCCACATAATTCTCAGTGTGTATTAATTTTTCTTCATTCTTTTTACTGATTTTTCCTCAGAGTTGTATCCAAATATTTGTCTTCAATTTCCCTGGTCCTGTCTTCCATCATTTCAAATCTGCTCCTCAGCCCTTCTATGACAATGTTCATTTCTGAATCTTGTTATTTATCTTTTGGATTTCTAATTGTTGTTTTTGTATGATTTCTAGCTGTGAATTTATTTTTTTATTTTGTTCCCGCATTATCTTCCGAATTCTTCAATATTTTTGTCTGTATTTTCTGTGAATTTGTCTGCCTTTTACATAAATTTGTCTATTTTTTGCTCATTTTTGTCTCCTTTTCTTCAACTTTTGGATAACTCTGAATATTAGAGATTTGAATTCCCTATCGGGTACTTCTAGTACCTTTTCATTTACTGGAAAGTTATCTGGTGTTTTATTTTTGATGCTTACTGAAACCATCTTCTTTTTTTATATATATGTTGTGATACTGTCTGCTGTCTTTGGGACATTCAGTAGTTATTTTCCTCATTCATTGATTGTAGATGTGTTTATTTAATCCCGTCTTTTTGTTTTATTTGGTTATGTCTGAGCAAGTGGACTGTGCATTCTTTGTGAGTCACTCAGCTATGGTACAGCGGGGCAGGTCGAGCTGAAGGGGAGTTAGTGGGATGCATTGTTTGTGGCATGTACTAGGGCCGACAGGGCATGCCAGGAATCTGTGCAGGGCAGGTTCCGGTAGGTCATGCCTGTGCTGCTCGGGGGTGTGATGTTCAGCACACAGTGCAGGTATGCATGAAGGAGGGGAGAGATTGTGATGTGTGTAGCTAAGACAGGTATGGGAGAGTGGAAAGAGGAACAGGAGCCAAAAACATACAAACAAACAAAAAAAAATGAGTGCTAAGGGAGTTTGCCATTGGAGTGGAGAGATGAAAGACTGAGAAATGGAGAAAAACAGAAAGGAGAAAAAGAAAAAGGGTAAAAGAAGAAAATGAATAAATAAAAGTTAGGAAAAAAAGAAAAGATAAGCTCCAAGGATCCCACCGGTGTGGCTGCGAGGACTAGGGAAGTTGTTCCCAGGCCATGAAGTACAGCCTGGCTAGAAGGGGTAGAGGTGTCACACAGTGGCAGGTGTTCAGGAGACAGGAAGAGAAGGTAATTATAGAGAGACGAGAAACTGAGAAATGAAGAAAGACAAAAAGGGAAAAAGAGAAAATAAATCAAAATGAACAAAAAAAGAAAAAAGAAAAACAAAAAACAAGAAAAAGAAATGCTCCCAGGGATCACACTGCATGGCTACACAGACTGAGGGAGTAGGTTCCAAGCTGTGCAGTACTGCCCTGTTAGAAGGGACTCCCAAGCTGATAAAAGAATAAAAAACAAACACACAAACAAATCAAAACAAACAAAAGACCCAGGGATACCTAAATGCACAAAGTATGAATCTAGGAAATGGACTGGTATTGGCCACTTTTAATCAGACAATCATCTGGTCTACTATGCTGGGAAAGACAAATTGAAGACGAATGGTGTTGCATTTACTGTGAAAAAGAACATTTCAAGATCTATCCTAAAGTACAATGCTGTCAGTAGTAGCATAATATGCATATACCTACAAGGAAGACCAGTTAATATGAGTATTATTCAAATTTATGCACCAACCACTGAGGTCAAACATGAAGAAATTGAAGAATTTACCAATATCTGCAGTCTGAAATTCATCAAACATGCAATTAATGTGCATTGATAATTAATGGTGATTGGAATGCAAAAGTTGGAAACAAAGAAGAACTGGCAGTTGGAAACTATGCACTTGGTGATGGAAACTACACTGAAGATCACATGATAGAATTTTGCAAGACCAAAGACTTCTTCATTGAAAATACTTTTTTTTCTACAACATAAATCATACACTTGGACCTCACCAGATGGAATACACAAGATTCAAATCAACTACATGTGTGGAAAGAGATGATGGAGAAGATCAGTATCATCAGTCAGAACAGGCCAAGGCTGACCATAAAACAGACCACCAATTGCTCATATGCAAGTTCAAGTTGAAGTTGAAGAAAATTAGAACAATGACATCAAGGACATCATATATGAAAAAAGTGAGAGGTCATTAAAAAGGTAGGAAAGAGGAGGCAGGGCCAAGATGGCGGAGTAGTCAGAACCTTCTCGTGGTCCCTCTTACAATAAAGATGGGAAAAAAACAAGTGAATCGATAGTATATGACAACCAAGGAGCACTGAATATCAAAGGCAAAGTTGATGAATTGGACTGAATGGCAGGGGGAAGGAGAGAAGTTTCAGAAACAGTGAGGAGTTGCCAGACCTGACCCAGAGGGAGCCAGCATAGTTCAGGCCAGATCAGCTCATGTGTGCGGTAAGGCAAGCAGTGGTGCTTGGGAGGTGTTTCCCACATCAGGAGAGACCCAGTGGAAGAGAGTCTACTTGGGCATCCAGAACCAGTGAAAAGCAGCCCTCTACTGGCAAAAGATAAGTACTTGTGACTAGCCTACCACTCGGATCAAAAAACACCCCCCTTTGCGTAAAACTCCCCTCTCATTTACCCCGTTACAGATCAGTGAACAGGGAGTACAGAAAAGCAGCTTCACGGAGCTCCCAACAGGAGACAGAACAACTGGTCCTTCTTCTTAGTCTGTCTTAGTTTGGAAGCTCAGCTGAAACCTGTCCACCATGGATGACCCTGCTAGTATTTGAAATACCAGTGGCATAGCTTCCAGCATCCTAGCAATGCGCAAGCCACCACAGTATGACAAATGGACAGATGCGTGGGATTGAAGTATTTAGGTGGGGTAAATATTCCCTCTAGTTTAGAAATTCATGGCTTATGAATGTTTCTGAGTTTTACAACTCCCAAGCCCAGCCAGTGTAAATGCCCTCCTTGCCTCCCTCCTCTTCTCTTTGCTTTTCTTCTTTTTCTCCCTCTCCCTCTTCTCCTTGTTCTTTATTCTCCTCCTCCTTGTCTCTCTCTTTCTCTCTCTCCTCTCCTCTTCTTTGTTTCTGTCTCCCTATGTCTCTCTCTTTCTCAAGAACTAGTCATTATAGTCAGCTACATACCAAGCATCTCTGTGCTGTATATGGGAATAAAAGAGAAACATGCTAAACCTGTTTCCTACTCTCAAGGAGTTTATAATACATCACAAGGCAAGGAGACATTGAACTAAACAAACAAACAAATACTGTAAAATGGAAATTGTCATAAGTGCTCTGGTGTAAAGCCCAGGGTGCTCCAAGAATACCTAACAAGTATGTCAATGTCAAATTCCCATAGCTTTTTCTAACCCTACAGCCAGAACCACTCTCTCCTGTTAACTACACATATGCACTCCCCTTTCACTCCTCTCCTTCTAGTCTCTGGCACTGGCAACAGAATGAGGCCCAGCACTCTGATTATGCCTGCTGGGAACCTAATAGTCTTGCTTCACCACCTAATCTGCCCGCAGACCTACTAGTCCCCCACATTCCTGTGCATGTCAGTCTTCCCAAGACATCCAGGAGATTCAAGCTATCCTTCATCACCAGACTCTTCTCGCCTAATTTAACCCCACCTGTCCCAAATCCCCAGACCCTATTTTTTTTATAGAAGAGTAGTTTTGTTGCCAGCAAACAAAATTGGTCTTGACTTCTATAAATCCAAATCCAATGATCAATTCTCAATCTTGCCTTATTTTGTTATCAGTTGATCACTCCCTCATTCTTGAAACATTATCTTCACTTGGCTTCTGAGACAACACTCTCTCTCTTTCAAAACATATTTTGCTGATTCTTCTTCATTTCCCCTGCTTCTTTACATTGTAGTATCCAAAGGCTCAGACCTCAGATCTCTTTTGTTCTTTATCTACACCACACTCTGGATCAACTTACCCAGTATTGTGGTTTAAAACATCATCTCTGCCCTTATGATTCCCTAATATATAGCACCAATCCCAACTACTGCCTTAAACTGTAAGCTTGTGTATCCTTCTACCTATAAAATATCTCCACTTATAAATCTAACATAAATCTCAGACTTAACAAAACCACATATTTGATTTTCCCCCAAAACCTGATCCTCTGCTGGTATTCTTCATCTTAGAAAATGAGAACTCCATTCTTCAAGTTGCTTGTGCCAAAAACTAAGAGTCAAAATTGATTTCTCTCTTTTTCTCATAGCCCCCATCAAATCCATCAACAAGATCCTATCAATTCCATCATCAAAATATATGTCCAATCTGACCACTTCTCACCATCATCTCTCCTAGGATTATTGCAATTACCTTTTAAATGCTCTCCCGGGTTCTAGTCTTCTTATCTACAGTCTCTTTTTGACATAGCAGCCAGAGTGATGTCTGAAAACGTGAGTTAGATCATGTCATTCTTCCGCCTCAAATTCTTTGATAGATTCTATCTCACAAAAAAGTAGAATAGTATAGAAGGTCCTACATGGTCTCTGCTACATCATCTCTCAACCCTCAATATTTCAATGGCTCTTTTCTTCATTTGTATTAAGTCTGTTTCAAATTTCACCTGTCAGAGAAGACTTTCCTGACCACCATTCATAAAATAGCAAATCCCACTCACACCAACCCCATCCTTGCAACAATCCCTATCCTCCCCTTCCTTCTTTATTTTACTTTGAAGTAAAATAAAGTCTAAGCTTCTGTAAAGATCACGGCCAAGAAAACCCATGAAGCAGTGCTCTACTCTGTAACACAAGGTGCTGACATGAGTCGGAATCGACTTGAGAGCAAGCAATGGGTTAACATATTACATTTATTTATTTACTCATTGTCTGTGTTTCCTCAGTACCACATATACTTCACGAGATCAAAAGTTTTCTCCACCATATACCGAGCACTTTTCTAGGTGCCTACCACATAAAATGTATGTAATAAATATTTCTTGAATGTTTGAATGAAAGAGCTACAATAGCACACCTATGTCACTCTGTTATGATACTCCTCATTTTGACTTTATGTTTCAATTATTTAGGTACTTCTTTACTACCAAGAGGACAGGAATCATCTTTATGCCCCCATTATCTAGGATAGTGCATGCAAATAGTAGATGCTTGGTAAGTGTTCTAATAAGCAAATCAAGATCTTCTAATAACCCATACAACAACGATGTGAAAATTGGTCCAAGCAAGTTCTCAATTGTTTATTTGTTGGAACATGGATTGTAGAAGAATAAGATTAATTAGAAAGGATGATCTACATCTTACAGGAACAAATATTTCAGCCTTCCTAAGCTAAAGGACCAATCAGATTAAGAGACCAGGATGATGACCATCTGTGAGTGGAACAGCTGTTCCAAGCTGTTCACTTCTGTTATATTATGTCGCTGTAAGTAAGAAGCATGACATGGGTTTGTTTCCTCTGAAAGCACATCTGCTGTCTTCTCATATTCTCCTAAAGCTCAGTTACTCCAATAACTAAATATTTCTTCCCAGCATTTTTTAACAACTTACTGTGTCTCTCTATACAGTTTGTACTATTAGGTACTTTATTTTTTCACTTCTAATTTTCCAGTTCTGCATCACCAAAAACTTTGCCTTCAACTATACATCACTGAAAGATTATTCGTCCAGGAAGCTCTGTGATAGTCTAGAAACTATATTCCCTGTGTCAAAAAAAAGTGGTTGTACCATTTTACATTCCCACCAACAGTGTTCTAGTCTCTCCACAACATCTCCAGCATTTATTATTTTGAGTTTTTTGGATTAATGCTAGTCTTGTTGGGGTGAGATGATAACTCATTGTAGTTTTGATCTGCATTTGTCTAATGGCTAATGATCGTGTCTGTTAGCCTCCTGAATGTCTTCTTTGTCCAAGTGCCTGTTCATATCTTTTGCCCATTTTTAAATTGGGTTATTTGTCTTTTTGTTGTTGAGGTTTTGCATTACCTTGTAGATTTTAGAGATTAGCCACTGATTGGATTTGTCATAGCAGAAAATTTTTTCCCAGTGTATAGATTGTCTTTCGACTCTTGGTGAAGTTTTTGATAAACATACGTGTTTGATTTTTAGGAACTTCCAGTTATCTAGTCTCTCTTCTGGAGCTTGTGCATTGTTAATTATGGCTCTTATCCTGTTTATGCCATATATTAGGGTTCCTAGCATTGTCCCTATTTTTTCTTCCATGATCTTTATCGTTTTTGATTTTTTGTTTAATCTTTGATAGATTTTGAGTTAGTTTCTGTGCATGGTGTGAGCTATGGGTCTTGTTTCAGTTTTTTGCAGATGGATTTCCAGTTATGCCAGCACCATTTGTTAAAGAGACTGTATTTTCCTCAATTAACAGACTTTGGGCCTTTGTGAAATATCAGCTGCTCGTAGGTAGATGAATTTATGTCTGGGTTCTCAATTCTGTTATATTGGTCTATCTATCTATTGTTGTACCATTACAGGCTGTTTTGACTACCATGGCAGTATAATAGGTTCTAAAATCAGGTAGTGTGAGGCCTCCCACTTTGTTCTTCTTCTTGAGTGATGCTTTACTTATCCGTGGCCTTTTCCCTTTCCATATGAGTTTGATGATTTGTTTCTCCATCTCATTAAAAAATGCCGTTGGGATTTGGATCAGGATTGCATTGTATCTGTAGATCGCTTTGGGTAGAATTGACATTTCCACGAGGTTGAGTCTTCCTATTCATGAGCAAGGTATGTTTTTCCACTTATGCTGGTCTCTTGGTTTCTTGCAGTAGTGTCTTATAGTTTTCATTGTATAGGTCTTTTGCATCTCTGGTTCGATTAATTCATAAGTATTTTATCTTCTTGTGGGCTATTGTAAATGGTATTGATTTGGTGATTTCCTCTTCGAGGGTCTCTTTGTTGGTGTAAAGGAATCCAGATGATTTTTGTATGGTTATCTTTTGCATCCTGATACTTTGCTGAAATCTTCTCTTAGTTCCAGTAGTTTTCTTATGGATTCTTTGGGGTTTTCTGTGTATAAGATCATGTCATCTGCAAATAGAGAAACTTTGACTTCTTCCCTTGCAATTTGAATGTCCTTTATTTCTTTTTCTAGCCTAATTGCTCTGTCTGTGACCTCCAGCACAGTGTTGAATAAGAGTGGTGATAAAGGGCATCCTTGTCTGGTTCCCGTTCTCAAGGGGAATGCTTTCAGACTCTCTCCATTTCAGATGATGTTGGCTGTTGGCTTTGTATAAATGCCCCTAATTATATGGAGGAATTTCCCTTCTATTTCTGTTTTGAGAGTTTTTATCACGAATGGGTGTTGGACTTTGTCAAATGCCTTCTCTGCATCAATTGATAAGATCATGTGATTCTTCTCTTTTGTTTTAGTTATGTGATGGATTACGTTGATTGTTTTTCTAATGTGGAACCATCCCTGCATAACAGGTATAAATTCTACTTGATCATGGTGAATTTTTTTTTGATATGTTACTGAATTCTATTGCCTAGAATTTTGCTGAGGATTTTTGCATCAATGTTCATGAGGGATATTTGTCTGTAATTTTCTTTTTCTGTGGAGTCTTTACCTGGTTTTGGTATCAGGGTTATGCTGGCTTCCTAGAATGAGTTTGGGAGTATCCCATCCTTTTCTATGCTCTGAAACGCTTTTAGTAGTAGTGGTGTTAACTCTTCTCTGAAAGTTCGGTAGAATTCTCCAGTGAAATGGTCTGGTCCAGGGCTTTTTGTTGTTGTTGTTGTTGGGAGTTTAAGCACCTTTTCAATCTCTTCTTTTGTTATGGGTTTATTTAGTTGTCTTAACTCTGATTGTGTTAGTTAAGGTAGGTAGTGAGTTTCTAGAAATTTGTCCATTTCCTCTAGGTTTTCAAATTTGTCAGAGTACAATTTTTCATAGTATTCTGTTATGATTCTTTTAATTTCAGTTGGGTCTGTTGTGATATCACCCATCTCATTTCTTATACGGGTTATCTGCTTCTTCTCCAGTTTTTCTTTTGTCAGTTTGGCCAGTGGTTTATCAGTTTTATTGATCTTTTCAAAGAACCAGCTTTCGGACTTGTTAACTCTTTCAATTGTTTTTCTATTCTCTATTTCATTTAATTCTGCTCTAATTCTTATTATTTCCTTCCTTCCGGCACCTATAGGCTTCTTTTGCAGCTCTCTTTCTACTTGTTCCAGTTGTCGGGTTAATGCTTTGCTTATGAGCCTTTCTTGTTTTGGGATATGTGCATTTATTGCTATAAACTGACCTCTGGGCACTGCTTTTGCTGTGTCCCAAAGGTTCTGGTAAGATGTGTTTTCATTCTCCTTTGAGTCTGTGAATTTCTTGATTCCATCCTTAATTTCTTCTATAACCCAGTAGTTTTTGAGCAAGGTGTTGTTCAGTTTCCATGTGTTTGCTTTTTTTTCCTTGCTTTTTGTGTTGTTGATTTCCACTTTTATGGCTTTATGGTCAGAAAAGATGCTTTGTAGTATTTCAATGTTTTGGATTTTGTTAAGGCTTGATTTATGGCCTAATATGTGGTCTATTCTGGCAAATGTTCCAGGTGCATTGGAAAAGAAAGTATACTTGGCTGCTGTTCGGTGCAGAGTTCAGTATATGTCTATGAGATCAAGTTGGTTGATTGTATCATTTAGATCTTCCGTGTCTTTGTTGAGCTTCTGTCTGGATGTTCTGTCCTTCACTAAAAGTGGTGTGTTGAAGTTTCCTTCTATTACTGTGAGCTGTGTATCTCTCTTTTCAATGCTGTTAGAGATTCTTTTATGTATTTTGGAGCCCTGTAGTTGGGTGTGTAAATATTTATTATAGTTATGCCCTCCTGGTGTATTGACCCTTCAATCATTGTATAGTGTCCTTCCTTATCCTTTGTGGTGGATTTTCCTTTAAAGTCTATTTTGTCTGAGATTAATATTGCCACTCCTGCTTTTTTTTGAGTGTTGTTTGCTTGATATTTTTTTTTTCCATCCTTTGCGTTTTAGTTTGTTTGTGTCTTTAAGTCTAAGATGTGTCTCTTTTAGGCAGCATATAGACAGATGGTGTTTTTTTAATCAAGTCTGCCACTCTCTGTCTTTTTATTGGTGCATTTAGTCCATTTACATTCAGTGTAATTATTGAGAGGTATGAGTTTGGTGCTATCATTTTGATTTTTTTTGTGTGTGTTGTTTACAGTTTCTTTGTTCCACTTAATTTTCTGTGTTGAGTCGTTTTTATTTATGTGTTTTCATCTTTTTCATTGTTGTTGAGTCTTTATTTTTTCTAGTTTTTTATTTTGATTTGTAGTATTGTTAGATTCCTTTGTGGTTACCTTAATATTTACACCTATTTTTCTAAGTTTATACCAGTCTTTTATTTCTTTATATCACCTTGACTTCTTCTCCAAATGAAAAATCTATGTCTATATTTTTTAAGCCCCCTTTTTGTTTTAATGTTGTCATCTTTTACTTATTGTTTCCCTATTTTCAGTGTTTTAACTTCGGTTTATTTTTGTGACTTCCTTATCTGGGTTGATATCTGGTTGCTCTGTCTTGTGTTCTGGTCTTGAGTTTTTATCTGATGTTGTTGATTTTCTAACTGGAGGAATCACTGTAGTATTCCTTGTAATTTTGTTTTGTATTTTTCAAGTTTCCTACATTTCTGTTCATCTGGAAATGCCCTAATTTCACCATTATATCTGAGAGATAGTTTTTCTGGATATGTAATTCTTGGCTGGCAGTTTTTTTCCTTCAAGGTTTTATAAATACCATACCATTGCCTTCTTTCCTGCTTGGTTTCTGCTGAGTAGTCCAAGTTTATTCTTATAGACTCTCCTTTGTAGATGACATTTCATTTATCTCTAGCCGCTCTCAAAATTTGCTTTTTATCTTTGGTTTTGGCAAGTTTGATTATAATATGTCTTGGTGACATTCTCTTGGGATCTACCTTATGTGGGGTTCAATGAGCATCTTGGATAGATAGCTTCTCATCTTTCACGGTATCGGAGAAGTTTTCTACCAACATATTTTCAACAATTCTCTCTGTATTTTCTGGTATCTCCCACCCCACCCGCCCCCATTCTGGTACTCCAGTCACTCATAGGTTATTCCTCTTGACAGAATTCCACATAATTCTTAGAGTTTCTTCATTTTTTTTAATCCTTTTATCTGATTTTTCCTCAAATAAGTTAGTGTCAAGTGTCTTATCTTCAGTCTCACTAATTCTGACTTCTATTGCCTCAATTCTGCTCCTATGACTTTCCATTGAGTTGTCTAATTCTGACATTTTATTGTTAATCTTCTGGATTTCTGACTGCTGCCTCTCTATGGATTCTTGCAGCCAGTTAAATTTGTCATTATGCTATTCTCTAATATTTTTAATTTCCTCTATTGTGTGTTCTGCATTTGGTTAATTTCCTTCCTAATATCTTGAAGAGTTCTGTATATTAATATTTTGTATTCTGCTTCTGGTAATTCCAAGAAATTTTCCTCCTCTGGAAAATTTCCAGATTCTTTATTTGGGGAGCTTCCTGAAGCCATCATGGACTGCCTCTTTATGTGATTTGATATTGACTGTTGTCTCTGAGCCATCAATAACATATTATGTTTATTCATTTCATATTTGCTTACTGTGTCCTAGCTTCTTGTTTTGTTTTAATATGCCCAAATAGGCTGCTCGTGTGAGCTAGTTTGAAGATTATTGGCACCTTTGAAACCCTAATGTCCTGTCACCAGGTGGTTAGATCTGTTAGTAGATATGTGAACTCAGGAGTCCACCCACTTATCCTGTATGGATTCAGCTCAGGTGCCCAGGTAGATAGCCACCAAGTGTGTGGTGCAGGCTGTCACCTACAGTCCTAGACAAGCATGGGTGATTGGTTTAGGCACAGGGATCTGGCTGCAGTAGGGGGACACACTCTGACCAAGGCAGGGGGCTAACGGCTGCCTCTGAGTGTCCAGGGGGAAGGCATGTCCTTGTTCCCTAGAGTGTGTAGGTAGGTGGGTTTCGCAGCCGCACTTTGAGCACCCAGTGCGGTTGGCTGTAAGGCCTGGAGGGCACTTCTTATTCTTGGGTCCTTATAGCAGGTGGCTAGGTGGTGTGTGTGGAGCCACCAGTCCTCAGGCCCCTGATGTGGGTAGGTGAAGACCCTGCTTAATTGGCAGAGCAGTGTCAAATACCACAAACCTGCCACTTCACAGCTGAAATAGTTGAAGTTAGACTTCAGGTATATACCCCGTGGTACTGCCGTAGTGAGAGCCTACACTGTTGAAATGGGCCCACATAAGTCTATACAGGGGAAAAGGCACTCAAAGTTCATGGATCCCTTATATCTGTGCCTAAGCAAAGGAGCTGTGCCTACCCTGAGTTCCTGAGATCCTGGCATAGGGGAGCCGGCAGTTTATTTTTCCACTTTTTTGGTAATTTGTTCACTCTCCGAGGCCGGGAAAATGACTCCGGGCGTGTGACAGATCCTACTTCCAGCCCAGGGAATTCAGCAGTTGCTGAAGCCAGTCCGGGACCCAGTGCAGAGCAGGATGTCGGGAGGTATTAGGAGAGAGGTTTTTCCCTAAGGGGGTAGTTTTTAATCCTTATGGTAGGCCGGACACAAGTACTTATTTTTCACTGATCAAGGGTTGCTTCTACTGGTTCTGGGTGGCCTAGTAAAAAGACTCTGCCACTGAGTATCTACCGGTGTAGAATATGCCTCCCTAGCACCATTGCTTGCCTGCCTCAGCACTCACCAATGAGCAGATCTGGCCTGAAGGGCTCAGGCTCACACCAGGTCAGATCTGGTAAATCCTCGCTGCTTCCAAACTGTGTCTCCCTCTCCCTGCCACTCAGTCCTGTTCTTCAGCTTTGCCTTTGATGTTCATGGCTTCTAGATTGTCACATATAATTGGTCCACTTCTTTTTTCTGGTCTTTGTTGAAAGAGGGTCCACCAGAAGCATCTCTTCTCTGAACATTTGGTAGGATTCTCCAGTGAAGCCACCGGGGCCAGGGCTTCTTTTTTTGGTTGAGATTTTTTTATTATCTTTTCAATCTCTTCTCTTGTTATGGATCTGTTCATATTTTTAACATCACTTGGTGTTAGTTTGGGTAGGTACTATATTTCTAGAAATTTATCCATTTCCTCTACGTTTTCATATTTTTTGGAGTATAGATTTCATAATACTCTGTTATAATCATCTTATTAAAGTTGAATCTGTTGTAATGTCCCCCGTTTCTTTTCTTATTTGGGTTATTTGGATCCTCTCCTGTTTTTCTTTTGTCAGTCTGGCCAGTGGTTTGTCAATTTTGTTGATCCTTTCAAGGAACCAACTTTTGGTTTTGTTGATTCTTTCTATTGTTTTCTTATTCTCTATTTCATTTATTTATGCTCTGTAATTTTTTTATTTCTTGTCTTCTGGTGACTGTGGAATTTTTGCTATTCTCTTTCTATTTGTTCCAGTTGTGTAGTTAATGTTTTGATTTTGTCCCTTTCTTCTTTTTTGATGTGTGCATCTATTGCTAGAAATTGTCCTCTGAGTACTGCCTTTGCTGTGTCCCAAAGGTATTGGTATGATGTGTTTTCATTCTCATTTGATTCTAGGAATTTTTTTGATTCCATCTCTGATTTCTTCTATTACCCAGTGGTTTGTAAGCAGGGTGTTATTCAGTTTCCATGCAATTGATTTTTTTTTTTTTCCTTACTCTTCCCATTGTTAATTTTACCTTGATGGCATTATTGTCGGAGAAGATATTTTGCAGTATCTCAACATTTTGGATTTTGTTGAGGGTTTCTCTATGGCCTAAAATGTAGTCTGTTCTGGAGAATGTGTACTTTGGAGGCCATTAGGTGGAGTGTTCTATCTATCTATGAGGTCAAGTTGACTGATTTCGCCCTCTAGGTCTTCTGTATCTTTGCTGAGTTTCTTTCTAGATGATCTGTCCTTTGCTGAGAGTGGTGTGTTGAAGTCTCCTACTATTATTGTGGAACTGTCAATTTCTCTTTTCGGTGCTGTTAGAGTTTATGTATTTTGGAGCCCTGTCATTGGGTACAAAGATGTTTATCATGTTATCTCTTCATTTTTGATCATCCCTTTAATCACTGTATAATGTCCTTCTTTGTCTTTTATGGTTGATTTTGTTTCAAAATCTATTTTACCAGAGATTAGTATTGCCCTGCTGCTCTTTTCTGGTAACTGTTTCTTTGATATATGTTTTTCTTTCATTCTTTGATTTTTAATAAATTTACATCTTTGTTTCTAAGGTTTGTCTTTTGTAGACAGAGTATTAATGGATCCTGTTTTTTTTTAATCCATTCTGTCTCTTTATGGGTGCATTTAGGCCATTTACGTTCAGTGTAATTATTGATAGTTGTGAGATCATTGCTGTCATTTTAAAGTGCTTTTTTGTGGTGCTAACGGTTTCTTTGTTCCTTTTACTCTCCCATGCTGAATTCCTTTTGTTTTTGGCTTTGTTTTTTCATTTCTCTTGTTTTTGAAAATTTTGTTTTTACCGAGGCCTTATATTTTTCTTCTTTATTTTGATGAGTAGGTGTGAGACCTTGAAAGTTACCCTTGTCTTCCTAGGTTTGAACCAGTCCATTATTACTTGGTATCACCTTGCCGTCCTCTCCATTAAAAAGTTTTATACCTACACCGTTTATTCCCGTGTTTATTGTTCTGATGTTGCTGTCATTTACAGATTACCCTATCTGCTTCCCTGCTCAAATTCTTTTGGTTTTGGATAGTCCTTGAGAGTTCATTTCCTATTTGTTATCTGGCTGGTATGACCCTGTGTCTTAGATACAGGCTGTGGTCTGATGATTGTTCTCAGACAGGAAAACTCCCTTTCATAATTCTTGAAATTTTGGTTTGGTTTTTACATAGTCCTTTAACTTCTGTTTATCTGGAAATGTCCTAATTTCACCACATATTTGAATGAGGGTTTCGCAGGATATATTATTCTTTTTTTTTTTTTTTTTAAATTGTACTTCAGGTGAAGAATTACAGAAAAAAAAATTCTCGTGAAACAGGAGTACACATATTGTTTTACGATATTGGTTAACAACCCAACAACATGTCAACCCTCTCCCTTCTCGACAATTTTTAATTTATTTTTTTTGGTGAAAATATACATAGCCAAAGATACACCATTTCATCAATTTCTACATGCACCATTCAGTGACATCAGCTACGTTCTTCCAATTGTGCTGCTATTCTCACTTTAGATGAAAGCTTACAGAACAAAATAGTTTCTCATTTAACAGTTACTACACATGTTGCCCTATGACAATGGTTAACCACCTCACAACACATCAACACTATCCTTAATAAAACTTGGGTTCCCTATCACCAGCTTTCCTGTCCCCTTCTGTCTTCTGGCCCTTGTCCCTGGACTGCTGTGCCTCAGTCCCATTTGGTTTTATGGGGCTTTCCAGTCCCCGGCTGAATGGTGAACCTCGGAAATGACTTCACCACGAGCTAAAAGGGTGTCTGGGGGCCACACTCTAGGGGTTTCTCCAGTCTCCTTTAGGCCAGTTAATCTTGTCTTTTTTTCTTTTTTTTTTTTTGTAAGTTATAATTTTGTTCTACTTCTTTCTCCAGCTCTGTCCAGAACCCTCTGTTGTGATCCTGGTCAGAGCAGTCAGTGGTGGTAGCCGGGAACCATCTAGCTGTACTGGACTCAGTCTGGTGGAGGCCTTGGAAGCTGTGGTCCATTAGTCCTTTGGAATAATCTTTTGCTTGTATCCTGTCCTCTTCATTATCCTTTGCTCCCGAAAGGATGAGACCAGTGGAATATCTTAGATGGCCGCTCACAGGCTTTTAAGACCCCAGACGCTACTCACCAAGTTAGAATGTAAAACATTGTCTTTATAAACTGTGGTATGCCAATTGAGCTAGATGTTCCCCGAGACCATGGTCCCCACAGCCCTCCGCCCAGCAATTCAGTCCCTTAGGGAGTTTGGACGTGTCTATGGAGCTTCCATGACCTTTACTTGTAAAAGTTGTGCTGGTTTCCCCTGTACTGTGTACTGTCTCACCCTTAACCCAAGATTACACTTAGCTATTGCCCATTTAGTATTTCTCCCCCACTCCTCCCATCCCTGGTAACGAACAAAGATTGTTACATTTTGTGTGTGAACTTTTTCATGGGTTTTTACAATAGAAGTCTCATAAATATTTGTCCTTTTGTGATTGACTTATTTCTCTCAGCATAATGTCCTCCAGTTTCATCCATGTTATGAGATGCTTCACAGATTCATCATTGTTCTTTCTCATTGCATAGTATTCCACTGTGTGTACGTACCATAGTTTGTTTATCTATTCATCTGTTGATGGGCATCTAGGATGTTTCCGTCACTTTGCTATTGTGAACAATGCTGCCATGAACATAGGCGTGCATATGTCTATTTGAGTGACGACTCTTATTTCTCTAAGATATATTCCTAGGAGTGGAGTTGCTGGATCAAATGGTATGTCTATCTCTAGCTTTCTGAGGAAGAGCCATATCATTTTCCAAAATGGTTGTATCATTTTGCATTCCCACCAGCAATGCATAAGACTTCGGATCTCCCCACAGCCCCTCCCACATTTGTTATTTCCATTGTTTTTGATTCGTGCCAGTAAGGCTGGGGTGAGATGGCATCTCATTGTGGTTTTAATTTGCGTTTCTCTAATGGCTAGTGATCACTAGCATTTCTTCATGTGTCTGTTGGCCATTTGAATGTTTTCTTTGGTGAAGTGTCTGTTCATTTCCTTTGCCCATTTTTTTTAAATAGGATTCTTTGTCTTTTTGTTGTAGAGATGTTGGATTTTCTTGTAGACTATGGAGATTAGATCATTACTGTCCAAATTTTTTTTTTATCAGTCTGTAGGTTCTCTTTACTCTTTTGGTGAAGTCTTTTGAAGAGCATATGTGTTTTATTTTTAGAGGATCTCAGTTATCTTGCTTATCTTTTGGGGTTTGTGCATTGATGGTTATGGTTTGTATCCTGTTAATGCCGAGTATTAAGGCCTGTAGTGTTAGTCCTATTTTTTCTTGTTTGAAGTTTATAGTTTTAAGCTTTGTATTCAGGTCTTTGATCCATTTTGAAGTAGTTTTAGTGTACAGCGTGAGGTATGGTTCCTGTTTCTTTTTTTTTTTTTTTTTTGCGGATGGATATCCAGTTTTGCCAGCACCATTTGTTAAAAATACTGTCTTTTCCCCATTTGATGGACTTTGGGCCCTTGTCGAAGATCAGGTGACTGTAGGTGGATGGATTTACATCTGGGTCCTCAACTCTGTTCCATTGGTCAATGTATCTTTCGTTGCACCAGTACCAGGCTGTTTTGACTACTATAGCTGTATAACACGTTCTGAAGTCAGGTAGTGTGAGTCCTCCAACTTTATTCTTCTTCTTCAGTAGTGCTTTACTTATTTGGGGCTTCTTCCCTTTCCATATAAAGTTAATGATTAGATTTTCCATATCTTTGAAGAATGTTGTTGTTACCTGGATGAGCATTGCGTTGTATTTCTAAATTGCTTTGGGTAGAATTGTCACTTTCACAATATTGAGTGTACCTATCCATGAGCATGGTATGTTTTTCCATTTATGTAGATCCCTTTGGTTTTCTTGCAGTAGTGTTTTGTAGTTTTCTTTTAATATGTCTTTTTCATCCCTGGTTAGATTTATTCCTATGTATTTTATCTTTTTAGGGGCTATTGAAAATGATATTGTTTTCCTGATTTCCTTTTCATCATTCTCCTTATTGGTGTATAGGAATCCAACTGATTTTTGTATGTTTATCTTGTATCCTGGTACTCTGCTGAATCTTTCTATTAGTTCCAGTAGTTTTCTTGTGGTGTATTTAGGGTTTTCTATGTATAGTATCATATCATCTGCAAACAGGGACAGTGTAACTTCTTCATTACTGATTTGGATGCACTTTATTTCTTTTTCTTGCCTTATTGCACTGGTTAGAACTTCCAGCACAATGTTAAATAGGAGTGGTGATAAAGGGCATCCTTGTCTTGTTCCTGTTCTCATGGTAATGTTTTCAGCCTCTCTCCATTAAGAATGATGTTGGCCATTGGTTTTGCATAGATGCCCTTTATTTTGTTGAGAAATTTCCCTTCTATACTTATTTTATTGAGAGTTTTTATAAGGAATGGGTGTTGGACTTTGTCGAATGCCTTTTCTGCATCAATTGAGATGATCATGTGATTCTTTTCTTTCCTTTTATTTATGTGGTGGATTACAGTGATTGATTTTCTAATGTTGAAGCATACTTGCATACCTGGTATGAATCCTATTTGGTCGTGGTGTATTATTTTTTTCATATGATGCTGAATTCTATTGGCTATAATTTTGTTCAGGATTTTTGCATCTATATTCATGAGAGGTATTGGTCTGTAATTGTCTTTTTTTGTGACGTCTTTGCCTGGTTTTGGTATCAGCATTATGCTGGCTTCTTAGAATGAATTCAGAAGTGCAGCTTCCTTTTCTATGTTCTGAAATACTTTGAGTAGTACTGGTATAACCTTTTCTCTGAATGTTTGGTAGAATTATCCACTGAAGCCATCTGGGCCAGGGCTTTTTTTGTTGAGAGTTTTTTAAAATTTTCTTTTCAATCTCCTCTCTTGTTATGGGTCTTTTAAGATTTTCAACATCACTTTGTGGTAGTTTGGGTAGACTGTGTGTTTCTAGAAATTTATCCATTTCCTCTAGGTTTTCAAATTTGTTGGAGTATAGTTTTACATAATATTCTTTTATAATCCTTTTTATATCAGTTGAGTCTGTTGTAATGTCCCCCATTTCTTTTCTTATTTGGGTTATTTGCGTCCTCTCCTGTTTATCTTTTATCAGTCTGGCCAGTGGTTTGTCACTTTTGTTGATTCTTTCAAGGAACAAACTTTTGGTTTTGTTGATTCTTTCTACTGTTCTTCTGTTCAGTATTTCATTTATTACTGCTCTGATCTTTACTATTTCCTTTTTTCTGGTGGCTGTGGGATTTTTTGCTGTTCTCTTTCTATTTGTTTGAGTTGTGTAGTTAATGTTTTGATTTTGTCCCTTTATTCTCTTTTGATGTGTGCATTTATTGCTATAAATTGTCCCTGAGGACTGCTTTTGCTGTACCCCAAAGGTTTTTATATGATGTGTTTTCATTCTCATTTGCTTTAGAATTTTTGATTCCATCTCTCATGTCTTGTATTACCCAGAGATGTGTAAGCAGGGTAGTATTTAGTTTCCATTTAATTGATTTATTTTCCTTGCTGTTTCTGTTGTTAATTTCTACCTTGATGTCATTCTGGTCAGAGAAGATACTTTGAATTATCTCAACATTTTGGGTCTTGTTGATGATTGCTCTGTGGCCTCAGATGTGGTCTATTCTGGAGAACATTACATGTGCATTGAAAAAGAATGCGTAATTTGCAGCAGTTGGATGGAGTGTTCTATATATGTCTATGAGGTCAAGTTAGCTGATTGTGCCCTTTAGATCTTCTGTATCTTTGCTGAGTTTCTTTTTATTTGTTCTGTCCTTTACTGAGAGTGGTGTGTTGAAGTCTCCTACTATTATTGTGGAACTGTCAATTTCTCTTGTTTGTGTTGTTAGAGTTTGTTTTATATATTTTGGAGCCCTGTCCTTGGATGCGTAGATGGCTACTATTGTTATGTCTTCAAGAAGGATCATAACCTTGATCATTATATAGTGCCATCTTGGCATTTTATGGTAGATTTTGTTTTAAAGTCTATTTTATCTGAGAGTAGTATTGCCACTCCTGCTCTTTTTTGGTAGATGTTAGCTTGATATATTTTTTTCCAATCTTTGACTTTTACTAAATTCACATCTTTGTTTCTAAGGTGTTTCTCCTGTAGACAACATATTGATGGATCCTGTTTTTGTTTGTTTTTTTTTTTTTCCTACCACTCTCTGTCTCTTTATGGGTGCATTGAGTCCATTTACATTCAGTGTAATTATTGATAGATGTGAGTTTGTTGCTGTCATTTTGTAGTGATGTTTTTTGTGTTGCTGAATTTTTCTTTGTTTTTTTTACTCTCTTGTGCTGAGTTACTGTTGTTTGTGGATTTTTTTTTTCCATTTCTTTTGTTTTGTATATTTTGTTTTTGCTGAGACTTTATGTTTTTCCTCTTCATTTTTATGAATATGTTTTGTAGATGCCATGAATTTTACCCTTATCTTTCTCAGTTTGAAGGAGTCTACCATTACTTGGTATTGCCTTGCCTTCCTCTCCATTAGAAGGTTCTATACCTATGCTGTTTATTCCCTCTTTTATTGTTTTAATGTGTTGTCATTTACTGATTAACTGCTCTGATATCCTGCTGTATTTCTTTTGGTTTTGGATAGTCCTTTAGTGTTCATTTCCTAAATTGGTATCTTGCTGGTATGATCCTGCATCTTAGATTCTGCATGTGAGCTGAAGTTGTTTGTTCTCAAATCGAAGAACTCCCTTTAATAATTCTTGTAACTTTGGTTTGGCTTTTACATATTCCCTTAATATCTGTTTATCTGGAAATGACCTAATTTTACTATCATATTTGAACGAGAGTTTTGCAGGATATATTATGCTTGGCACATAATTTTTTTTTCTTTCAAGATTTTATGTATGTCATCCCATTGCCTTCTTACCTGCTTGGTTTCCGCTGAATAATCTGAGTTTAGTCTGATTGTGTCTCCTCTGTATGTGACGACTTGTTTTTCACGAGCTGCTCTCAGGATTGTTTGTTTGTCTTTTTGTGTTGGTGAGTATGATTATGATATGCCTTGGTGATTTTCTTTTGCTGTCTATCCTATATGGGGTTCATTGAGCTTCTTGGATGGCCAGCTTTTCATCTTTTATGAGATTGGGGAAGTTTTCTGTCATAAGTTCTTCGATGATCCTCTCTGTGTTTTCTGTTTTCTGCACCTGTTCTGGAACTCTGATCACTTGAAAATTTTTGCTTTTGAATGTATCCCTAATAACTCTCAGGGTCTCTTCATTTTTCTTTGTTATTTTTTTCTGAGTTTTCCTCAGAGTTGTGTCCAAGTGTTTGTCTTCAATTCCACTTATCCTGTCCTCCACCGTTTCAGATCTGCTTCTCAGCTCTTCTATGACAACTTCCATTTCTGAAATCTTGTTTTTTTCTTTTTTTGGATTTCTAATTGTTGTTTTTCTATAATTTCTAGTTGTGAACTTATTTTGGTTTGTTTTCCTGCATTATTTTCCTGAATTCTTCCTATTCTTTGTCTCTATTTTCCATGAATTTGTCTATTTTTTCCTCATGTTTGTCTGATTTTTGCTTCAAGTCTTGGAGAATTCTGAGTATTAGAGATTTGAATTCCCTATCAGATAGTTCTAGTGCCTTTTCTTCCACTGGAAACTCATCTGGTGTTTTATTTTGGACACCTACTGGAACCATTCTGTCTTGTTTTTGTAAATGTTTTGATATTGTCTGCTGTCTTCGGGGTTTTCAGTAGTAATTTTTATCATTTATTGATTGTAGATTTGTTTGTTTCACCCTTTTTTTTTTTTAATTTGGTTATACCTGAGCAGGAAGGCTGTGTGTTCTTTGTTGTTTGCTCATTTTTTGGCACAGTACTTTTCACCTCCTTCTTCAAATTGGCAGGGTAAGTCACTCAGATATGGTACAGCAGGGAAGGTCTAGCTGAAGAGGAGGTACTGGGACGGGTTGTTTGTGACAATTCTACAGCTACTGGGGAGGGTCAGTAATCAGTGCAGGGCAGGTTCTGGTAGGCCATGCCTGTACTGCTTGGTGGTGTGATGTTAACCGTACAATGCAGGTAGGCAGGTAAGAGGGGGCAGATTTTTATGTGTGGAGCTAGGATGGACATGGGAGAGAGGAGAGAGGAACAGGAGCCAAAAACATACAAACAAAAAAGAATGCTTGTGGAGCAGGCCATTGGAGTGGATAGATGAGAGACTACGAAATGGAGAAAAACAAAAAGGGGAAGAGGAAGAAAAGAAAAGGATGAATAAATGAAAATCAGAAAGAGAAAAGAACATAAAATTTCCCAGGGATCCCAGCAGGACAGCTATGGGGTCTAGGGAAGTTGTTCTCAGGTGTTGCAGTACAGCCTGGCTAGAAGGCGTAGAGGTATACAATGCCAGGTATTCAGTGAACAGAAAGAGAAGGACGATATAGAGAGTTGAGAAACTGAGTAATCAAGAAAAACAAAAAGGACCTCCAGACTGAGTACAGTACAGCTAGATGGTACCCGGTTACCACCACTGACTGTTCTGACCAGGATCACAACAGAGGGTTCTGGACAGAGCTGGAGAAGGATGTACAGCATAATTCTAACTCACAAAAAAAAAAAAAAAAGACAAGATTTACTGGCCTAAAGGAGACTGGATAAACCTCGAGAGTATGGCCCCCAGACACCCTTTTAGCTCAGTGGTGAAGCTACCTCCGAGGTTCACTGTTCAGCCTGGGAGTGGACAGCCCTGTAAAACCAAATGAGACTAACGAGGTATAGGAGTCCAGTGACAAGGGCCAGAAGGCAGAAGGGGACAAGGAAGCTGGTGATAGGGAACCCAAGGTTGAGTAAGGATATTATTGATGTGTTGTGAGATTGTTAACCATTGTCATAAGGCAACATTTGTAGTAACTGTTAAATGAGAAAGTGTTTTGTTCTGTAAGCCTTCATCTTAAGTAAGAATAACAGCACAATTGGAAGAGCGTAGTCAATGTCACTGAACTGTGCATGTAGAAATTTTTGAAATGGTGTATCTTTGGCTATGTGTATTTTCACCAAAAAAAAAAAGGTTGAGAAGTTAGAGGGTTAATATGTTGTGGGGTTGCTAACCAGTGTCATAAAACAACATGTGTACTACTGTTTCATGAGAAACTATTTGTTCTGTAAGCCTTCACCTGAAGTACAATAAAATATAAAAAAAAGAAAAGCAAAAAGGAAAAAAGATGGAAAAGAAAACAAAACAAATTTAAAAAAGTAAAAGAGCAAGAAAAGTTACCCAAAAAAACAGAAAAAAAAAGAAAACCCCAATGAGAAAAGAAATGGCCTCAGGGATCTCTCTGTACCTCTGTGCAAGCCAAGGGTGTATGTTTCAAGCCACGCAGCACTGCCTGGCCAGAACAGGCTCTAAACTCAAGAAAAGGAGAGGAAAACAAACAATTCAAAACAAATGAACAGAAGCCCTGGGATCCCACCAGCGCAGCAGCCCAGACAGGGAAGAAGCTCCACACTCAAACGGAGCTCTGCAGCCCCTCAGGAAGAAGTAGAGATGGTGCACGGAGCCAGGTATTTGAGCAAAATGACAGGGAGGTTGTGAGAGTTAAGGAAGGAATCAAAAGAAGCCGAAAAAAAGCAACACCAGCAGCCAGCAAATGGCACTCAGAGAGCCAGCTAGTGTTGGGTGGTGGAATCCAAGCAGCCATGCTTCCCAGACAAGAGACTGTGTCCATGGGAAGCAGAGGAGGCCGAGTGGGAGTGAAGAAGGGTGGAGGGTGGAAAAGCATATATCACAAATTACCGGTTGTTTCGTCTCCCTCTGGAAGCTCCGTGAACCTGCTTTCTCGTACCCCCTGTTTGCTGGTCTCCGATAGGAGTCCAAGATGGCGGATCCACACTGCGTTAGCTGGTAGGGGACTTCTGCATAAACCTCTCCTTACTCTCCATTCTCTGTCAGTTTTCTCACTCCATTTGGTGCTTGGCTGAGTTCTTTCTCTCTTCATTTGATGTTTTAGGGCTTCTGGATTGTTGTTTTCTCTGTTTGGCTTAGTTTCTAAGATCTTTGCTGTGGAGGGATGGCGTGGTGCTTCTGCCTAGAGTGCCATTTTGCCGGAAGTTCTGGGTAGTCAGCTTTTCATCTTTCATGATGTTGGGAATGTCTTCTGTCAGCAGTTCCTCAATGATACTCTCTGTTTTCTGTTTTCTCCCACTGTTGTGAAACTCAGATCACTCATTAACTTTTGCTTTTGAATGTATCCCACATAATTTTCAGGGTGTATTCATTTTTCTTCATTCTTTTTTCTGATTTTTCTTCAAACAGAGTTGTTTCCAGGTGTTTGTCTTCCGTTTCACTTATCCTGTCTTCTGTCATTTCAAACCTGCTCCTCAGCCCTTTTTTGACACTGTCCCTTTTTGAAATCTTGTTTTTCATCATTTGGATCTCTAATTTTTGTTTTTGTATGATTTCTAGTTGTGAATTTATTTTAACATTTCCTTCCTGCATTATTTTCTTTTTTTTTTTTTTTATTGTACTTCGGGTGAAGGTTTACAAAACCAATAGTTTCTCATTAAAGAGTAGTACATATATTATATTATGCCATTGTTTAACAACCCCATGATATGTCAACCCTCTTCCTTCTCGACCTTTTTTTTGTTGTTTTTGAAAATATATAAAGCCAAAGATACACCATTTCAGAGATTTCTACATGCACACTTTAGTGACATTGACCACGCTTTTCCAATCATGGTGCTATTCTCACCTTAGATGGAGGTTTACAGATCAAAGTAGTTTCTCATTAAACACTTAGTACACATGTTGTCCTATGACAATGGTTAACAACTCACAACACATCAACACTATCCTTACTCACCAGCTTTCGTGTCCCCTTCTGCCTTCTGGACCTTGTCCCTGGACTACTGTGCCTCATTAGTCCCATTTTGTTTTATGGGGCTGTCCACTTCCCAGCTAAATGGTGAACCATAGAAGTGAATTCACACTGAGCTAAAAGGGTGTCTGGCGGCCATACTCTCAGGTTTCTCCACTCTCCTTTAGGCCAGTAAATCTGGTCTTTTTTTGTGGGTTAGAATTTTCTTCTACATACATTTCCAGCTCTGTCCAGAACCCTCTGTTGTGATCCAGGTCAGAGCAGTCAGTGGTGGTAGCCAGGCACCAACTAGCTGTACTGGACTCAGTCTGGTGGAGCCCGTGGTAGATGTAGTCCGTTGGTCCTTTGGATTAATCTTTTCCTTGTATCCTGTTCTCTTCACTTTCCCTTGCTCCCGAAGGGATGAGACCAGTGGAGTATCTTAGATGGCTGCTGACAGGCTTTTAAGACCCCAGACACTACTCACTAAGGTAGAATGTAGAACATTGTCTTTATAAACTTTGTTATGCCAATTGAGCTAGATGTTCCCTGAGACCATGGTCCCCACAGCCCTCCACCCAGCAGCTGAGTCCCTCAGGGAGTTTGATGTGTCTATGGAGCTTCTATGACCTTTCTTTGTAGAAGTTGTGCTGTTTCCCCAGTATTGTGTACTGTCTCACCCTTCACAAAAGATACCACTTATCTATTGCCTATTTAGTATTTCCCCTCACACCCCTCCCATCTCTGGTAACCAACACAAATTGTTACTTTTTGTGTGTAAAATTTTTCATGGGTTTTTACAATAGGGGTCTCATACAATATTTGTCCTTTTGTGATTGACTTATTCGGCATAATGTCCTCCAGTTTCATCCATGTTATGAGATGCTTCACAGATTCATCATTGTTCTTTCTCTTTGCATAGTACTCCATTGTGTGTATGTACCATAGTTTGTTTATCTATTCATCTGTTGATGGACTTCTAGGTTGTTTCCATCTTTTTGCTATTGTGAACAATGCTGCCATGAACATAGGCGTGCATATGTCTATTCGAATGACGACTCTTATTTCGCTAGGATATATTCCTAGGAGTGGGATTGCTGGATCGAACTGTATGTCTATTTCTAGCTTTCTGAGGAAGCGCCATATCACTTTCTGAAATGGTTGTATCATTTTGCATTCCCACCAGCAAAGCATAAGAGTTCCTATCTCACCGCAGCCCCTCCAACATTTGTTATTTGCAGTGTTTTTGATTCATGCCAGTGATGCTGGGGTGAGGTGGCATCTCATTGTGGTTTTAATTTGCATTTCTCTAATGGCTAGTGATCGTAAGCATTTCCTCATGTGTCTGTTGACCATTTGAATATCTTCTTTGGTGAAGTGTCTATTCATTTCCTTTGCCCATTTTTTAATAAGATTATTTGTCTTTTTGTTGTAGAGGTGTTGGATTTTCTTGTAGATTATGGAGATTAGACCTTTGTCTGACTTGTAGTGTCCAAAATCTTTTTCCCCGTCAGTAGATTCTCTTTTCACTCTTTTGGTGAAGTCTTTTGAAGAGCATAGGTGTTTGATTTTTAGAGGATCCCAGTTATCTAGCTTATCTTCTGAGGTTTGTGTGTTGATGTGTATGGTTTGTATCCTGATAATGGCGTGTATTAGGGCCTGTAGCATTTGTCCTGCATTTTCTTCTGGGAACTTTATAGTTTTTGCTTTATATTCAGATCTTTGATCCATTTTGAATTAGTTTTTGTATATGGCGTGAGGTATGGGTCCTGTTTCATTTTTTTGCAGATGGATATCCAGTTTTGCCAGCACCATTTGTTAAAAAGACTGTCTTTTCCCCATTTAATGGACCTTGGGACCTTGTCTAAGATCAGATGACCATAGGTGGATGGATTTACATGTGGATTCTCAGTTCTGTTCCATTGGTCAGTATATCTGTCATTTTACCAGTAACAGGCTCTTTTGACTACTGTAATGTACTGTAGGCTCTGAGGTCAGGTAGTGTGAGTCCTCCAATTTTATTCTTCTTCTTCAGTAGTGTTTTACTTATTCGTGGCTTCTTCCCTTTCCATATAAAGTTAATGATTAGTTTTTTCATCTCTTTGAAGAATGTTGTTGGTATTTGGATTGGGATTGGGTTGTATTTGTAAATTGCTTTGGTTAAAATTGTCATTTTCACAATGTTGAGTCTACCAATCCATGAGCATGGTAGGTTTTTCCATTTATGTAGATCTTTTTGGGTTTCTTGAAGTAGTGTTTTGTAGTTTTCTTTGTGTAGGTCTTTTACATCCCTGGTTAGATTTATTCCTAAGTATTTTATTTTTTTAGGGGCTATTATGAATGGTATTGTTTTCCTGATTTCCTTTTCATCGTTCTCTTTATTGGTGTATAGGATTCCAACAGATTTTTGTACGTTTAGCTTCTATCCTGCTACTCTGCTGAATCTTTCTGTAAGTTCCAGTAGCTGTCTCGTGGAGTATTTAGGGTTTTCTAGGTACAGTATCATATCATCTGCAAACAGGGAGAGTTTAACTTCTTCATTACCAGTTTGGATGCCCTTTATTTCTTTTTGTTGCCTTATTGACCTAGCTAGAACTTCCAGCACAATTTTAAATAGTAGTGGTGATAAAAGGCATCCTTGTCTTGTTCCTGTTCTCAAGGGGACTATTTTAAGCCTCTCCCCATTAAGAATGATGCTGGCCATTGGTTTTGTATAGATGCCCTTTATTATGTTGAGAAGTTTCCCTTCTATACCTGCTTTATTGAAACTTTTTATCAGGAGCAGGTGTTGGACATTGTCAAATGCTTTTTCTGTATCAATTGAGATGATCACATGATTCTTTTCTTTCCTTTTATTTATGTGGTGGATTACATTGATTGATTTTCTAATGTTGAACTATCCTCGCATACCTAATATGAATCCTACTTGGTCATGATGTCTTATGTTTTTGATATGATGCTGAATTCTATTGGCTAAAATTTTGTTCAGAATTTTTGCATCTATATTCATGAGAAATATGGTTTTTAATTTTCTTTTTTTGTGGCATCTTTGCCTGGTTTTTGTATCAGCATTATGCTGGCTTCATAGAATGAATTTGGAAGTGTTGCTTCCTTTTCTATGCTCTGAAATATCTTGAATAGTACTGGGATACGTTCTTCTGTGAATATTTTGTTGAATTTTCTAGTGACGCCTTCTGGGCCAGGGCTTTTTTTTTTTTTTTTTAATTACCTTTTCAGTCTCTTCTCTTGTTATTAGTCTGTTCAGATTTTCAACTTCACTTTGTTTTATTTTGAGTAGGTAGTGTCTATATAGAAATTTATCCATTTCCTCTAGGTTTTCAAATTTGTTGGAATATAGTTTTTCATAATATTCTGTTATGATCCCTTTATTTTAGTTGGGTCTGTTGTGATGGCACCCGTTTCATTTTTTATTTAGGTTATTTGCGTTCTCTCCTGTTTTTCTTTTATCAGTCTGGCCAGTGGTTTGTTGATTTTGTTGATTCTTTCAAAGAACCAGCTTTTGGTTTGGTTGATGCTTCCTGTTTTTTTCTGTTTTGTATTTCATTTATTCCTACTCTGATCTTTATTATTTCCTTTCTTCAGGTGGCTTTGGGCTTTTTTCTTTTCTTTTTATTTGTTTGAGTTGTGTAATGTTTTGATTTTGTCCCTTTCTTCTTTTTTGATGTATGCATCTATTGTTATAAATTGTCCTCTGAGGACTGCCTTTGCTGTGTCCCAAAGGTTTTGGTATGATGTGTTTTCATTTTCATTTGGTTCTAGGAATTTTTTTATTCCATCTCTGATTCCTTGTATTACCCAGAGATGTATAAGCAGGGTATAATTCAGTTTCCATGTAGTTGATTTTTTTTCTTGGTCTTTCTTTTGTTAATTTCTACCCTGATGACATTCTGCTCAGGGAAGATACTTTGAATTATCTCAATGTTTTGGATCTTGTTGAGGATTTTCTTTGGCCTAAGATGTGGTCTATTCTGGAGAACGTTCCATGTGCATTGGAAAAGAACGTGTACTTTGCAGGTGTTGGATGGAGTGTTTTATGTATGTCTTTGAGGTCAAGTTGGCTGATTGTGCCCTTTTGGTTTTCTGTATCTTTGCTGAGTTTCTTTTTAGTTGTTCTGTCCTTTACTGAGAGTGGTGTGTTGAAGTCTCCTACTATTATTGTGGAACGAACAATTTCTCTTTTCAGTGTTTTTAGAGTTTGTTTTATGTATTTTGGAGCTCTGTCATTGGGTGTGTAACTGTTTGTTATATTTAAGTCTTCATGATGGATCATCCCCTTAATCATTGTATAGTGTCCTTCTTTGTCTTTTATGGTGGATTTTGTTTTAAAATCTATTTTATCTGAGATTAGTATTGACACCCTTGCCCTTTTTTGGTAGTTGTTAGCTTCATATATGTTTTTTCAACCTTTGACTTTTAATAAATTCACATCTTTGTTTCTAAGGTATGTCTTGTAGACAGCATATTGATGGATCCTGGTTTTATATCCATTCTGTCACTCTCTGTCTCTTTATGGGTGTATTGAGTCCGTTTACATTCAGTGTGTTATTGATAGATGTGAGTTTGTTGCTGTCATTTTGTAGTGCTTTGCTTTGTGGTGCTGACGTTTTCTTTTTTCTTCTTACTCTCCTGTGCTGAGTTACTTTTGTTTGTGGATTTTTTTTTTTTTCATTTCTTTTGTTTTTGTAGGTTTTGTTTTTGCTGAGACTTTATGTTTTTCCTCTTTATTTTTATAAGTATGTTTGTTAACTTTCTTTGTGGTTACCATGAAATTTACCCTTATCTTTCTAAGTTTGAAGCTCTCTATTATTACTTGGTATTACCTTGCCTTCCTCTCCATTAGAAGGTTGTATACCTACTCCATTTATTCCGTCTTTTATTGTTCTAATGTTGTTGTCATTTACCGATTAACTGCTTTGATTCCCTGTTGTATTTATTTTGGTTTTGGATATTCCTTGAGAGTTCATTTCCTAGATTGGTATCTGGCTGGTACGTTCTTGCATCCTAGTTTCAGCCTGTCAGCTGAAGTTGTTTGTTCTCAGATCGAAGAACTCCCTTTAATAATTCTTTATGTTTGGTTTGGTTTTTACATATTACCTTAATTTCTGTGTATCTAGAAATGTCCTAATTTCACCATCATATTTGAATGAGAGTTTTGCAGGATATATTATTCTTGGTTGGCAATTTTTTTCTTTAAAAATTTTATATATATAATCCCATTGCCTTCTTGCCTGTCTGATTTCTGCCAAATAATCTGAGCGTAGTCTTATTGTTTCTCTTCTGTATGTGCCTTCTGTTTTTCACAAGCTGCTCTCAGGATTCTTTGTCTTTTGTTTTGGCAAGTGTGATTATGATATGCTTTGGTGATTTTCTTTTCTTTTGGCATCTCTCCTATATGGGGTTCGTTGAGCTTCTTGGATGGCCAGCTTTTCATCTTTCATGAGATTGGTTAAGTTTTCTGTAAGCAGTTCTTCAATGATCCTCTCTGTGTTTTCTGTTTTCTCCCCCATTCTGGAACTCCGATCACTCGAAAATTTTTGCTTTTGATTGTATCCCACATAACTCTCAGGGTCTCTTCATTTTTCTTTGTTCTTTTTTCTGAGTTTTCCTCAGAGTTGTATCCAAGTGTTTGTCTGCAGTTCCACTGATCCTGTCTTCCACCATTTCAGATCTGCTCCTCAGCCCTTCTATGACACTGTCCATTTCTGAAATCTTGATGTTTATCTTTTGGATTTCTAATTGTTGTCTGGCATTTTGTTCCTGCATTATTTTCCTGAATTCTTCTGATTTTTTGGTCTGTATTTTCCATGAATTTGTCTGCCTTTTCCAGGAATTTTGTCTATTTCTTCCTCATTTTTTTGCTTTTTGCTTCAACTCTCAGATAATTCTGATTATCAGAGATTTGAATTCCCTATCAGGTAGTTGCAGTGCCTTTTATTCCACTGGAAAGTCATTTGGTGCCTTATTTTGGACACCTACTGGAACCATCCTGTCCTGTTTTTGTAAATGTTTTGATATTGTCTGCTGTCATCAGGCATTCAGTAGTTATTTTTCTTGTTTATTGATTGTAGATTTGTTTGTTTCTTCCTTTTTTAATTTGGCTATTTGTGAGCAGGCGGGCTGTGTGTTCTTTGTTGTTTGCTCTTCTGTGGGCACTATACTTTTCACCTCCTTCTCCATTTGGTAGGGTCAGGCGCTCAGATATGGTACAGCATGGCAGATCTAGATGAAGAGGAGTTACTGGGACTGGTTGTTTGTGGCATTTACTAGAGCCACCAGGGTTGGTCAGTAATCAGTGCAGGGCAGGTTCTGGTAAGCCCTGCCTGTGCTTCTTGATGATGTGATGTTAAGCACATGGTTCAGGTAGGCAGGATGTAGGGAGGAGATTGTCATGTGTGGAGCTAAGATAGATATGGGAGATAGGAGAGAGGAACAGGAACAAAAAAGATACAAACAAAAAATAGTGCCAGGGGAGCTTGCCATTGGAATAGAGAGATGAGAGACTAAGAAATGGAAAAAAACAAAAATCGGAAGAAGAAGCAAAAGAAAAGAATGAATTAATAAATTCAGAAAGGAAAAAGAACAGGAAAGCTCCCAGGGATCCAATCGGTGTGGCTGCGAAGTTTGAGGAAGTTGTTCTCAGGTGTTGCAGTACAGCCTGGCTAGAAGACTTAGAGGTATTCAGAACCAGATGTTCAGGGAACAGAAAGAGAAGGAAGGTATAGAGAGATAAGAAATTGAGTAATGAAGGAAGACAGAAAGGGAAAAAGAGGGAAAAGAAGACAAAAGAAATTTAAAAAAAAGAAAAGCCCCCCAAAAAACAGGAAGAAAAAAACCTATGAAAAAAGAAATGCCCTCAGGGATCCCTCTGCATCTCTGCACAAGTGAAGGGTGTAGATCCCAAGCCTCACAGCACTGTCCGCCCAGAATGGGGACCCAACTCAAGAAAAGGAAAAGAAAACAAACAATCAATATTCAAAAGAAACAAACAAACAAAAGCCCTGGGATCCTACCAGTGTGGCAGCCTAGACTATGAAGCACTTCCACACTCAAACAGAGCTCCGCAGCCCCTCAGAAAGAAGCAAAGATGGTGCATGCGGCCAGGTATTTGAGCGAAAGGATGGTGAGGTGGTGAGAGGTAAGGAAGAAATCAAAAGAAGCTGAAAA
The DNA here is from genome assembly GCA_030035585.1 of Dugong dugon. Classification (NCBI taxonomy): domain Eukaryota; kingdom Metazoa; phylum Chordata; class Mammalia; order Sirenia; family Dugongidae; genus Dugong; species Dugong dugon. The sequence continues at coordinate 44,746,589 of CM057480.1, read as the reverse complement.
AAAGCAACACCAGCAGCCAACAAATGGCACTCAGAGAGCTGGCCAGTGTGGGTGGGTGGAATCGAAGCAGCCAATGCTTCCCAGACAAGAGACTGTGGCCGCAAGAGGCAGAGGAGGCAGAGGGGCAGTGAAGAAGAGTGGGGTGTGGGAAAGTGTATATTGCAAATTACCAGTTGTTCTGTCTCCTGCTGGAAGCTCTGTGAAGCTGCTTTCTCATAGCCCCTATTTGCTGGTCTCTGATAGGAGTCCAAGATGGTGGATCCACCCTGCATTAGCTGATAGGTGACCTCTGCATGAATCTCTTCTTGCTCTCTATTCTCTGTCCGTTTTCTCACTCCATTTGGTGCTTTGCTGAGTTCTTTATCTCTTCATTTGATGTTTTAGGATTTCTCTCTTTGGTTTAGTTTTTTGGATGTTTGCTGTGGAGTTACAGTGTAGTGCTTCTGCCTAGAGTGCCATTTTGCCAGAAGTCCTTCCTGCATTATTTTCCTGAATTGTTCCATTTTTTTGTCTGTATTTTCCACAAATTTTTTCTGCCTTTTCCATAAATTTGTCTATTTTATCATCATTTTTGTCTATTTTTTGCTTCAACTCTTGGATAACTCTGAATATTAGAGATATGAATTCCTTGTCAGACAGTTATAGTGCATTTTCTTCTACTGGAAAGTTATCTGGTGTTTATTTGGACGTCTACTGGAAGTATCTTGTTTTTTTTTTTTAAATATATGCTTTGTTATTGTTTGCTGCCTTTGGGACATAAAATAGTTATTTTCCTCATTTATTGATTGTAGATTTGTTTGTTTCTTCCTGATTTTTTGTTTTATTCCATTATGTCTGAGAAAGCAGGCAGTGTGTTCTTTGTTGTTTGCTTGTCTGTGGGCATGATACTTTCTGTCTCCTTTTCCAGTGTGCTGGGTCAGTCACTCAACTACGGTGCAGTAGGTCAGGCTCAACTGAAGAATTGCTTGGATGGGTTTTTGTGGCACGTACTAAGGCTGACAGAGTGGGCTGGGAATCAGTACAGGGTATTTTCCAGTAGGTCATGTCTGTGCTGCTCGGGGGTGTGATGTTCAGCACACACTGCAGGTAGGGAGGAAGGGGTGGGGATTGTGATGTGTGTAGCTAAGATGGGCATTGGAAAGGGGAGAGAGAGGAGAGAGAAACAGGAGCCAAAAAGAAACAAACAAAAGAGTGCTAAGGGAGTTTGCCATTAGGATGGAGAGACGAGAGACAAAGAAATGGAGAAAAACAAGGATAAAGGTTAAAAGAAGGAAAAATGAATAAATAATAAGTAAATAAATTAGAAGAAAGAAAAGCATAGTTTCCAGGGATCTCACCGGTGTGTCTGCGAAGACTGGGGAAGTGGCTCCCAGGCTGTGAAGTACATCCTGGCTAGAAGGGGTAGAGGTGTCATACAGCACCAAGTATTCAGGAGATAAAAGGAGAAGGTAATTATAGAGAGACAAGAAACTGAGAAATGAAGAAAGACAAAAAGGGAAAAAGAGAAAAAAGAAAACAAAAAGCATACAAAACAAAACAAAAAAAGATAAATGAAATGCACCCAGGGATCCCACTTCACTGTTGAACAGACTGAAAAAGTAACTCCCATGCCGCACAGTACAGCCCAGATAGAAGTGTCTCCAAAGCGGAGAAAAGAAAAGGAAACAAGCAAAGAAACAAATAAAAACAAACAAACAAAAAAGCCCCAGGGATCCCACCAGCATGGCAGGGCAAGCCAGGATTCAGATCCTAGTCAAGCAGTGTTTCAGTGTTTCAGGAAGAAGCAGCGATGGCACCTGGAGCCAGGTATTTGAGAGAAAAGAAGGGGAGGTGGTGAGAGGTAAGGAAGAAACCAAAAGAAGCAGAAAAAAGAAACACCAGCAACAAACAAACGACACTCAAGGAGCCGGTCAGTGTGGGCAGGTGGAATCCAAGCAGCAGAGGGCTGAAGCCAGCATCTCCTGGCCAAGAGACTGTGGCCACAGGAAGTAGAGGAGTCTGAGTGGGGGTGAAGAAGGGTGGAGGTTGAGAATATGTATAGTGCTGGTTACCAGTTCTTCTGTCTCCTGCTGGGAGCTCCATGAAGCTGCTTTCCCATACTCCCTGTTCACCGATCTCTGACAGGAGTCCAAGATGGCAAATACTTGCTGCATTAGCTGATAGGGGACCTCTACACATATCTCTCCTTGCTCTCTGTTCTCTGTCAGTTTTTTATTCCATTTGATGCTTGGTTGAGTTCTTTATCTCTTCATTTGATGCTTAGGGTTTCAGGATTGATGTTTGTGTCTGTTTGACATAGTTTTTCAGGTATTTGCTGTGGAGGGACAGCATGCTGTCTATAGCGCCATGTTGGCCTGAAGTCCTTAACCTATTATTCTTTAATAAATAATTATAAGACAGAAATATAAAATAACTATGTCCTAACATCATAAGTAATTTAAAATAGCAAAAATCTTTTCAAAATTTTTCTTCAAAAATCCTGAAAGTAATATAGGCCATAGCCACATTAGCCTTACATTCCTGCTTCAATGAAACCTTATCATTGGAGAAGAAGCTGAAGGAAGATGGGCTAGAGAAGATACAGGGAGGACGATTTGAAGCCAAACCAAACCCTACAGCTGTGTTATCGAATTACTTTTTATTTTCTCATCTCCTATAGTTCCCTAAACACCCAGATTCTCCCTGAATTATCATCCCTCCCACACACATCTCATTTTTATGCATATTATTTAAAACCTTTTACACTAGGTAAAAATCCTTCATTTTTTCTGAATTAGAGATTCAAAGAGAATAGTCCTTTTTAAGCTTATGGTGGTTCTGGGAAGACTGTGAACATTCCCCGATGAATAAATATTTCTTTCATCTCATTGTGTTCATTCATTCATGTGTGCAGCAAATATTTATTAACACCCACCACGTGTCAGACACTGTTGTAAGTGCTAGAGATGGAGTGGTGAATAAAATATTGTCCCTGCCTATGTGCATTTATTGTCTAGTGACTAAGATGTGCCAAAGAAACAATAGGATAAAACAAAACTCCATGACTAAATATGTACCCTACAGTAAAAAATAGCTCTAATTATGATTGCTATTTTGGTGGCACAATGATTAAGCACTTGGCTGTTAACCCAAAGGTCAGTGGTTCAAACCCACTAGCCAACCCTCGAGAGAAAAATGTGGCAGTCTGCTTCTGTAAAGTTTTACAGCCTTGGAAACCCTACTGGGCAGTTCTACTCTGTCCTATAGGGTCACTATGAGTCAGAATTAACTTGATAATAGTGGGTTTTAATAAAGTATATTCATTTCAGAGTAGGAGACTTTTGGACTGAAACCTGAATAAAATGAAAGAACAATTTATGTGTTTGAGATTCAGTGAATAGAAGGTTCAAATGTCCTAGGATAGGAATTTGCTTGTCTTGTTAAATGAGTAGTAAGAAAGCTAGTATTGCTACAGATGTGTGAGCAAAGACAAGAGTGCCAAGGGATGAAGCTGCTGTGGTCTCAGGGGCCAGACCTTACAAGAAAAGCCATTGGATAATTTTGAGCAAAGAAATTACAAAAATTAATATATATATAAATTTTTTTAAAGGGATGATGTGTGGGGAATAACCTGAAGAAAGCATGATAAGAAAAGAAGAAGCAGGGAGACTAGTTTTGAAGCTATTGTAGAATTCTAGGGAAGAAAGAATAATAGGTTGAAGAATGGAAGTACTGGAATTTGGAAGAACTGTTTTGACATTAGATATATTCTGAAGTGGCACTTACAAGATTTTTTTACAATGGGGTACAAGAAAAAGAGAGGAATTAAAGATACAGCCAACATTCCATCATGAGTAACAGGGCCAGTAGTGGTGTCATTTGCTGAGATAGGAAACACTGGTGGGGAAGGAATCTGAGGAAGGGGTCAAGAGTTGAGTTGTGGACATGTAAAATTTGAGCCAAGTACAGCTATTACTATACAAGCTTGAAGTTCAGAGGAGAATTTGAGCAGAAAGTATAATTTGGGATATCTTTAGAACTGAATTGTTCTTGTATCCAGACACAGACCTGGATGAGATTATCTAAGGAGGGATTACAGGTAAAGAAGGACTCTAATATTTAGGAGTCAGGAGAATGAGGATGATATCACAAGAGACTGAAGGGAGTAACCAGTGAGGGCAGTGAAAAATCAAGAGAAAGCAAAGTCTTGAAACCAAGTGAAAGAAAGTTTCAAGATGGTTGCATCTGTGTCAAAACTTCTTTAAAAGTCCAGAATAAGATGGTAGTATGAGCAGCTGCAAGCTCCTGAACCCCCACAAAAACAAACACAAAAGAATCAAGCAAAAGCTGGCAGAACCAACTTTGTCAGAAAGCTGGAAATGAGTCAAATAATTATAGTAACTAAACAAACATTCAATGAAGAAAAAGGTGACAACTAAAAGATAAAAAACTTTCGTTTTCTATTTACCTGTGTCCCACCCAGTTCCTGGCTTGGTGTGGTCATCTTGAAGTGATAGTGACATTCCTAGGGAATGTGTCTTACTTTAGTTAGAGCAGAGTAAACTTTCTTCACAAATTATTGTGTGTATCTGTTCTAACCTATCTGGGGCTGCCTAAAGGATTGAAGCAAAGCATTCTTCTCAATTTGGCCTGTCTCACAGCTCATGCAGGGTGGAAGAGCTCAGAGGAGTAACCACCGGTAGCCTCCTACAGCTAATAAGTTTAATAAAGGCATACAATAGGCCCATAAATACTGGAAGGGTAAGCCAGGGAGAGATTTTCTTTAAAAAATTAAAGTTTTCAAAAGCACCATGTATATAGGAGAATTGAGAAAGCCACATGTATGCCCAGGGCAAGACATGCTCAGAAATTACCTGAGAAAACCCTTCATGTTCACCTCAGGCTGATCTCTAGGCTCAATACAAGCCTGACTAAGGAGTCAATTAACAAAGACTAAGAAAGGTAGTCCCTCATCCTCCCCAACCCTCGGTATTCAAGAACTCTCTGTGCTAACACTAGCTGAACACAAGCTAAGGAAGCAATACTTCAGTGGCCACACATGTGTAGGAAGACAATCTTTATAAAAATAGTTTGGGGATATCACTAAACAAACAAAAGACTATAGACTTCAACAATTTAAAACAAAATGAGAAAAAGAGAGAATCTAATTTCCAGAGTCACTACCTAATAATATTCAAACGCCCAGTTTAAAAAAAAAATCAAAAAGCAGAAACAAAACAAAGACTTTAAAACAATAGTAATAAATATGCTCAAAGAGCTGAAGTAGAGCACAAAGGAATAAAGGAAATCAGGAAAAATACATGAATGAGAATATCAATACATTAAAACCAAACTCACTGCTGTTGAGTCAATTCCAACTCATGGTGACCCCATGTGTTACAGAGTAGAACTGAGCTCCATAGGGTTTTCTTGGCTATAAGCTTTATGGAAGTAGGTTGTCAGAAAGGCCTGCTGGGCCTTCACAGTGCTGCTGGGTGGGTTTGAATTGCTAACTTTTAGGTTAGTAGGTGAGCACAAACCATTTGCACCACCCACGAACCTTGAGAATATCAATAAAGAGAGATAAATTATAGAAAAAGAACCAAACAGAAATAGAACTGGAAGTTAAAATAACTAAAATTAAAAAAAAAAAAATTTCACTGGAAGGGTTCTACAGAAAATGTAAGGCAGCAAAAGAATCAGGGAACTTAAAGATAATTGAAATTTTTGAGTCTAATGAGCAAAAGGAAAAAGAATAAGGAAAAGTGATTAGAGTCAAGGTACTTGCAGGATACCATCAAAGTGACCAATATATGCATATGGGAGTCCCAGGAGGACAAGAGAGGAAAAGGGTCAGAAAAAATATTTGAAGAAATAATGGCTGAAAACTTCCCAAATTTAATTAAAGTTATGAATCTACACATCAAAGAAGCTCAACAAAATACAAATAACATAAACCAAAGATACCTACACCAAAACACATCATAAACTCTCAAAAACCAAAGATAAAGAGGGAATTTTGACTATGGCAAGAGAAAAACAAATTGTCACTTACAAGGACTTCTCAATAAGCTAAAGCACCAATTTCTTCTCAGAAACCATGGTGACCAGGGAACACTGGGATGACATATTTAAAGTGCCCAAAGAAAAGAATTGTTGACCAAGAATTATATATCTAGCAAAACTTTCCTTCAAAAATGTGGGCAAAATTAAGACTTTCCCAAGTAAATAAAAGCTAAGGGAGTTTGTTACTATGAGACCTGTACTACAGCCACTCAATTCAAACCATTTAAACTTTTGTCTGAGTCTGATAATGATGAGTAGTATGATTGAGTAGGTACATGCAAAACCAAGAAACAAGCAAACAAAGAAACAAAAATCTGACAAGATCAGAACTACTTAGGATGTCTCCGACAATGTATCACCACTGAGGCCCAGGGAAAACTAGAAGATAAGTAGCACCTAGCAAAGTAGACATTGTTTTGTGAGAAAATACCAGAAATCTCTCTGACAGTGCTAGAGATATTTATGTGGGTGTTGACTTAACAAGAAAGCCTGAGGATAACCTAATTAGGTTGAGTCATGGACTAGTACAATTGGAAATAATCACTTTAAGTCTTTGATAAATTAATATTATATTGAAACTACAATTTTTTAAAATTTATATCGTGTTTATGGTCATTCATAGCAAGAAGTGAGTAAAACAAATAAAAATTATAATCTTACATGTGGAAGACAAGATGTGCTGAGCTGGTAGAATGTGATGTAAGAAAAAGAGAGGTTCAAGGAAGTATAGTAGGCATGAGTTATTGCACTGTGTTTAAGAGATTAGCTCTGTAGGGCTGTGTTCAAGACAGGTATGTCAGAGGGAGGCTGACTTGAGGCAGGATTAGTGGAGCTATTTCAATGAAAAATGCCAAACCTGGATTTGAATTCATCTTTGACTGTAGAGAAGTTTTTCTTGTTGATATGTCAGCAATAGTATGAGGAGTTCAGGGTTGATCATATATGCTTCTTGAACAAACCTATCACAAGGCTAGCGTTTAGATCTATCTATATATTTTCCAAGATGTCTAGATATCCAAAGATACTGGAGAGCCTGGATGACATATATTTACATCTGATAAAGGGTTTTTTTTTTACATATGCAGAAAAATTATTTTAGAAATTTATTAGTTATGACTCACAATTATATTGGTTATGAATGTTTTATAGAGAGTTTAGGTCAGACTTGTAAGTATTATTCTTGCCCTATTATACTGCATAGTTTTCTATTCCCAACTCTAAAGTTTTTATGATTTTTATGATTTATATGATCTAAAAATCCAACTATAAAATTAGAGGCTTCAGGCAATGTTGATCTTAATAAAAGTGATAATTCTTAGTTATAAAATTCCCTCTCTTAGGTATATACCAACAGTAATTTGTAATATTCATCAAAAGGTATGTAAAATCATTTTCATAGCATCAATATCCAAATGTCCATCAACTGTCAAGTGTATAAACTGTGATATAGTCACAAGATGCAAGATTATACAGCAATGACAGTGAATAATCTATAATTAATGAAACAATATGGATTAATTTCACAAATAGAATGTTGAACAAAAGATGCTAGACACAAAATAGCACATCTACTTATATAAAGTTCAAATTTAGTAATAACTAATTTATCTGTTAGAAATTAGGGTAAGGTTACCCTTGCTGGGGTATAATGATTTGAAGGAAACACTTCTGAGGTGTTTACTTTGTGAAAATTCATTTACTTTGTGTTTTTTTTAATGAAAGTTTATCAGACTATATACTTACAACTGTATACTCTCTGCATGTATATTAAGCTTCAATAAAGAGTTCAAAATTAAAAAGAAGTCTTATTAAATTGGTAAACAGCAGCCTGCTCTAGCAGAAAAGTTCTGATATAGGCCTGAGAACTGCTTCCAGAAGAAGCCCCACAGGCACAGAGGGTGGAGAAACTAGACCGAGAAAACCTGTGAACACAACAATAAGTGCAATCCTGTCATCAAGTAAGATATGGAAGTCTTGGTTTCAGCAAATATTTTTAAAACATGTGCTGAATCAGAATTAGGGTGAACAATTCTCCAGAATTAAAAACACAGAAACAAACTAACTCATGTAATTCACAATCTGGCAGTGATGTTTTCCAAAAGAATAAACAATCTGCCAAGGAATGTCTGAACACACCACAGTGACTATATGGATGAAGGAGTACTGGTTTGCTGGAAAGCAGATCTATCCATCAGTTTATGTGAGACATACTCTTTGATCAACCTGATAAAATAACCCCTTTATAAAGCAATAATCCAAAGAGTGGAGAGACCCCCCAGAAGACTAGTAAGAGACTGCTAATCAGTGAGATGGGCACTGATCCAAGCAGTTTCAGGAAAAAAAAAAAAAAAAAGTTGCCTTTGAGTCAATTCTGACTCACAGCAACCCTATAGGACAGAGTAGAACTGTCCCATAGGGCTTCCAAGGAGCATCTGATGGATTTGAACTGCTGAACTTTTGGTTAACAGCCAAGCTCTTAACATGTGCGCATTGTGAACTAAACATCTTTAAAAAAAACTGAAGTGGATTGCAGGGTTAGAGCAAAATTCTAAGCATCTACTGTATTGCTACCATTTGCAATCAGCTGAGGATGGTAAACACTCCTTTGCATTTGAGGAACCTCTGTGGTGGCAAAGCAGCCAGGTTTAGCAAACAGCAAATAAAATCAAGATAAGGGTACTTCTCAGGAAAGAAAGCAGTGTTCTTTATGATTTCTTTGGGCTATAGACCTTGCATGTAAGCAAAACAAACAACCTGGAGGTTTTATTGAACTGATGCATCACACACACTCACACACACACACCACAAACACAATTTCATTGATTGCAATACCTATAAATGATGACTCAGAAATAATTAGTGTTAATTCTTCCCTATCATGTCCATGCTGGGCATCGACATAACCTCTCACATCTCAGAAGTTGCTTGAAGACCACAGCACTTTGAAAGCCAGTGAATCTATGTCTCTATGTGCTAGCTTCCCATCCTTCCCAGGTTACATAAAATCCCACAACTTATATGACTTTTCTCTATAAAATGGAATCCAGGAACACCTCCAATTTAGCTGCACTAAGAAGTAGTAGTGCCAGATAAATACAAGATGTAAAGTTAAATTTGAATTTCAGATAAACAATAAATAATTTTTTAGTGTAAGTATGATCCATACAATACTGGTGTATATATATAAAGATTCTGATTCAAATTTAACTGAACATTCTATATTTTGACAACCCTACAGTCCAGGCAAACTCATACCTAAGAGCTGATCCAACCAATCCAACCAACCAGATAGCATTGGATAGCAGTAACACAAGCTTGCAGGATTTTAACAATAGAATTGCAGGATCTGAAGTGGGGGAGCCTAAATTCAGAGTTTTAAGAAACCTAAAGATTTCATAAGGGAAATAAGGGTGGCAACATGAAACCACCTCCACAATTTTACATTCTCCTCAACTACAATTGGAAGTGGAATTTCAAGTTAAGCTCTTTCTAGGTACTTCCCAGCTTGTGGTTTGATGACTTGGTAAATTACATTTCTCATGTTGTTGTTAGGTACGGTCGAATCAGTTCCAACTCAGAGCTTAGTACAACAGAACAAAATCCTGCCTGGTCCTGCACCATCCTCACAATCATTGCTATGTTTCAGCCCATTGTTGCAGCCACTGTGTCAACTCATCTCGTTGAGGATCTTCCTCTTTTTCACTGACCCTCTACTTTACCAAGCATGATGTCTTTCTCCAGGAACTGGTCCCTTCTGATTACTTGTCCAAAGTATGTGAGACAGTCTCACCATCCTCCCTTCTAAGGACCATTCTTGTTATACTTCTTCCAAGACAGATTTGTTCATTCTTCTGACAGTCCATGTTATATTCAATATTCTTTGCCAACAACCATAACTCAAATAGATCATTTTTTCTTTGATTTTCCACCACTCAACTGTCTGTTATACTGTGGTGGCTAATGTGTTGCTCTGATTCTGGAGGATATGCCACTAGTATTTCAAATATCAGCAAGGTGTATTTGGTATGGTAGACAGGATTCAACAAAACTTCCATAATAAGAGGGATTAAGAAGAAGGATCTAGCAGTCTACTTCTGAAAAAAATTAGCCAGTGAAAATCTTATGAATAGCTGCAGAACAGTGTCTGATATAGTGCTGGAAGATGATCCCCTCAGGTTGAAAGACACTCAAAATAGGACTGGGGAAGAGCTGCCTCCTCAAAGTACAGTCGACTTCAATGATGTGGATGGAGTAAAGTTTTCAGGACCTTCATTTGCTGACATGTCACGAATCAAAATGAGAAGAAACAGCTACAAACATCCATTAATAATCAGAACATGGAATATACAAAGTACGAATCTAGGAAAATTGGAAGTCATTAATAATAAAATGAAATGCATAAAGATCGATATCCTAGGCATTAGTGAGCTAAAATGGACTGGTACTGGCCACTTTAAATCAAACAATCATGTGGTCTACTGTGCCGTGAATGACAAATTGAAAAAGAACGGCGTTGCATTCATTGTCAAAAAGAACGTTTCAAGATCTATCCTGAAGTACAATGCTGTCAGTGATAGGATAATATCCATATACCTACAAGGAAGACCAGTTAATATGACTATTATTCAAATTTATGCACAAATCACTAATGTCAAAGATGAAGAAATTGTAGATTTTTTACCAACTTCTACGGCCTGAAATTGATCAAGCATGCAGTCAAGATGCATTGATAATTACTGGTGAATGAGAAAATTAGAAACAAAGAAAAAGGATCAGTAGTTGGAAAATATGGCCTTGGTGATAGAAATGACACCAGTGATCAGATAATAGAACTTTTGCAAGACCAGTTACCTATTCACTGGAGATACCTTTTTTCAGCAACATAAACAGCAACTATACACGTGGTCCTCTCCAGATGTAATACACAGGAATCAAATTGACTACATCTGTGGAAAGAGACTATGGAGAAGCTCACAAGCATCAGTCAGAACAAGGCCGGGGCTGACTCAAGAACAGACCATCAATTGCTCATATGCAAGTTCAAGTTGAAGCTGAAAAAAATTAAACCAAATCCACAAAAGCCAAAGTACAAACTTGACTATATCCCACGGGAACCTTTCTCACAGGCATTTGTCATTTGTTGGCAAATTGGAGAAGAAGGAGAAGATTGCAATTACTAACTGAAGCTTCAGCTTTCCTCAGGCATAAATGGTAAAAATAGTCCAACAGTGATGGTTAAGATTGTGTGTCAACTTGGCTGGGCCATGATTTTCAGTGTTTATATGTGATCACACTCATGATGGGATCCACTATGAGTAACCAATCAGTTGAAAGGGAGTTTCCTTGGACATGTGGCCTGCATCCAAATATAAACGGACGTTCTCACTTTTGCCTGCTCTAGATCCTGCTTCTGGCTCCTGTTCATCTGACCTTTGGTTCTTGGGACTTGCGCTAGCACCTTACCTGCCGATCTTGGGATTTTGTTGATCTTCACAGCCTGTGAGCAAGAGCCCTGCTCTCCAACCTGCCAACCTTGGGTTCACCAGCCCCTGTGGCTACTTGAATCAGAAGAAGCCTCTTTCCTGATCCATGGACTTGGGACATTCCAGCCTTTACAACCACATGAGCCATTTCCTTGATATAAATCTCTCTATATATATGTTTATATGCTTTACTGGTTTTGTTTCTCTAGAGAACCTAGACTAAGATATCAACCATAGTGAAAAATATAGCTGAAGAAACCTGGAGAAAAAAAATTCTGGTACTAATTATCTGTTAACTTTACAATTAATAAAAAAAAAAATGAAGGAGGCTTGATTGAATTTTATTTGTGTCCACAGGATTAAACCATGTTACTGGGAGGCACTAAGAAATACCTGAATAATATAGACATGTTAACATCAGTACTTTTTAAGTTTTTAAAAATTTAAATTTATGCTTTATTTTTAATCTTTCATTATTGTTTCTAATGTCATTTATAAGGTGAAAATAAACTAGCTGGACCAAAAACATTATTCTTTCTTCTTAGGAGTTCTTGATTTTTATAATCATTTTATTATGGTGCAACTATAAAGAAATGAGCATGATTTTAACATGTCAACACAAGAACATACAAGTGAGTGCTATTCTCTTCAAATAAGAATATAATGCATTTTAATAGTGTTGCTATTATCCAAATAGTGTCACCATAGAACCTCATCTGAAGTTCTTTTGATTAGTCTTAGCATTAATCTTCACTACTTAAAAGTATATTTAATTTACAGAATGACTATAGTTATTTAGAATTGTCTTTGGCAAATAAAGGGTTTACTCTAACTGGATAATATTGTGTTTGATTATAAATATTTGGTTAGAAATAAATTATACCAGCTAGGAATCTGACTCTAAACCACAATGTCAAAAGTGTGACACACGTGGGGTCACCATGAGTCAGAATCAACTGGATGGCAACTGGTTTGGTTTTGGTTTAATATGTGTGTATGAGGTCATCGTTTTTTAAAATTAATAACATCAAATTTTTATTGAGCACCTGCTATGCTCCAGATGCAGGGAATCTGATGCCTGAGATAGAGAGGACATTGATCTCACAGAATTTACAATTCTATTAGGATGGTGAGTCTCCTCTTGGGGTTAAAGCCCCACTAGTTGAAAAATTCTGCCCCTACAGACAGAACTTAGAGTCATCATTTTATAAATATAATTTATTTTGTTTTTAATTGTTGTTGAGAATATACATAGAACATACAAAAAATCAACAATTTCTACATGTAAAATTCAGTGACATACTTCAATTTGTACAACCATTCTCACCTTCTTTTTCCAAATTATTTAACCTCCATTAACATAAACTCACTACTCCTTAAGTTTTTATCTAATCTTTCAAGTAGTGTTGTCAATTTGATCCCACGTAGATTGTTCCTAAAAGAGCACACTCCTCAAGGCAGACATTCTTTACTAGTTAATGAGACATCCCAGTTAATCAGCTTAATATCATGTTTAGTGCTTCTATTCTACCTCCTAGTTTGTTGCGTAGGGCCTGGGGTCTTAAAATCTTGCAAGTGGCCATCCAAGGCATAACAATTGGTCTCTATCCACCTGGAGCAACAGAGGAAGAAGGAGAGTCAGGAATAGGAGAGGAAATGGAATACATGGTTGATTGTCTCCATGAACAACTGTCACGTTTGCCATGAGACCAGAAAAACTGAATAGTTCCAGCCTCCCATTACTAAACATTTTGATCAAAGATTCTATAGGAGAATTCTGATCAAAATGGGAAAAATGCAGAAGAAAATTTCAAATTCTCATAGATCCCAGACTTTCTGGAGCCATGGAGGCTAAATGAACCCCTGAAACTATTACTCTGATATAATGTTTAAATCTTAAACTAAAAATATCCCCTGAAGTTTTCTTAAAACCAGACAATAGTTTAGCTTTTAAATGTGTTGTTAGTCAAGATACCTACTTTGAAGGAATGTGCTTGTATGACTTTCAGGGTGCTTCAGAGAAATATCAGTCTATGATCCTAGAAAGAGTTTATTTTGGCTATCCCTGGAGCAAACACTAAAGTCAGAAATTATTGGTGGAGGACAACAATCAGAAGTGATCAATAAGGCAGTTCCATGGTATCTCTTTAGATGTAGCTCTTTATAAAAGAAATGTCACCTATGCCACTGGTTATTTTCCCTGGTCTTTGGAGTTGAATGGTACTGGATACGTTGGTAACATCAAGAAGGGTACACTGCACATAATAGGACTAATGGAGGCTTGTGAGATTTTGACAACAAAACTGCAGGGTCTCTAGGAGAGAGACCTAAATACAGAGTTTTGAAAAACCTAAAGGATTCATGAGTCTGTAGGAAAACCCCAACGTGTCAAATCATAATTTATTAGTTGAACTCTCTGCAGAATGTTATCTTTGATATGAAGAGAAATGTTGCACTGAAAAGATGAGGATGCTGTAGGGACTTTCTCATTCTTTATTAATAAAAAAATCTGAAAAAGAAAAATTAAGGGATTCTCTGTTGGATTCTCTATGTTCCAAGGAGCCTGTGACCAAAGATGTTTCTATCTTTTAAAAAAGGTTGCAATGATCTAATCTGGCTCTGATTTGCTCCATTTGGGGGAGAATTGTTTTCAACTATAAAATGAATATTTCTTTAAAATCTTATCCCAAGAACTTATTTCATGTTCTAGGACTTTTTGTGCATTTCTTTTATTTCATATTATCTTTGCCTGACTATGATTTATAAGGTATTTTAATGGTCCAGAATACAAGCCTAAAACTTACTGTAGTGTGAGATTTTGTTACATTCTGTTCCTGCTATAATTCCAACTTCTGCCAAAGTCTCACATACATAAAATTGGTGAAGAAATCTTTTACTGTTACCTCCTTTATTTCTTGACTCTGTGTTACTTTTCTATCCCTGCCATCTCTCAGTTAAACTGTTGTTATTGGATCTTAATTGGGTTTCCTCATTATGACCTTTTCCCCTCTACCTATTCTCCACATCTCTGCCGAGTGGTTTACCTAAAATGTCAGTTATAATACTTCTTAGCTTAAAATTCTGTAATACTCCATTGCCTTCAAGATAGATCCCATATTGTAAACATAACATCAAGGTCTTTTCTGATAAGGCTAATGCCTCCTCTGGGTCTATTCTATGTTCTTAAACTTTATCTAGTTCCTCAATTAAGCTTCTCTGTCTTTGCTTACTCTCCTACTCCCTGGAATGTTCCCCTGTCTCTCATGACTTTGCTTTCTAACACATATGTCTCCTCCAGGAAGTTTGCCTTAGAGCAATCACAGTGTTCTACACTGTATTTAAATTTTATTTATCTTTCACCTTATTGGACCTTAATACTTTGAGGGAGGACTTTTTGAAATTTTTATTCTTACATTTCTGGTGTCTAGGCCTTAAATTCCATATCCCATTATGTACAATTTCTTAAACAGAAGTGATTTTCTTGCTCCTAAAATTCTGTATGGGAACTTAATTGCCAAAACAACAGCAGCAGTATCAACCACAACAATAACAACAAACAATAATTAAATATTTAATCAATGCAAAGAGTTTTTATGATGTTCAGGTATCGTTAATGTTTATATTTTTATTCACTTTTCACGATACCACCAGTAAGGTATGCTTTGCCTGCCTGTATCACAAACCTGCCTATAGCATCTTAAGCAGATGAATGGTTTATTTTTTGCCACATAACAAGAAGCGCAGATGGAAGCCATTCAAGGTTAGTGCAGTGGCTTCCAGATGCCATCAGTGCCCTAGTCTATTTTATTTCTGCCATCCACAGCATATGGATTTCCTTCTCGTGGTAACAAAATGGCTGCTCCAAATCTATCTTCCATCTCCCTTTCCAGCATCAAAGAGTGATCAGGGGAAGGCGTAGAATTCATACTGGGAGAGCAACATTTTCTAATAAATTCTAAGCATACATGTTTTTTTAACCTCACTGGCCAGAACTGGGACAAATAATTTCTTTATCTGCAAGAACAGCTGAGAAAGGAATTTTAACTAATCATGTTACCATTCTGAGAAAGTTTGCTTTTTATTAGTATGGGAAAAAAAAACATGAACACTAGTTAAGCAACTAGTAGTGCCTGGCACAAGTAATTAAGCAATATTGTAACACCAAAGAATAGCCAAGAGAAGTTATTTGCCCCACCAGTCCAAAAGATGGGTAGGTGACTAGAACCTATATTTCTAGACAGAGCTCTGTTGCTTTCATATATTTAATTAAAGGTGTTATTCATAGGTTAATATTCATTAAAACCTTCCATTGCTTTTTTTTCTATAGGGAGAATGCTTTATAGGTAATAGATTGAGGCATTAAATAATAGTTCCCAATGGTGTTTTTTTTTGGAGAGAGAGAAAAAACACAATCTGGAAACAAAACTTAGATCTCCCACCCTGAAACAAATATTAGATAAGTACTTGTCATCCAACACACTAGCTGGATAGAGACTGAGAATTAGGAAGGAAATCCAGAGAGAAAAGCACTATATAACTTGTTTTGTTATTATATATTGTCTACTTGATTCCAACTCATAGCGACCATACGTACAACAGAACAAAACACTGCCTAATCCTTCACTATCCTCACAACCGTTCCTGTTTGAGCCCATTATTGCAGCCACTGTGTCAATCCATCTTGTTGAGGGTCTTCCTCTTTTTCTCTGACCCTCTACTTAACCAAGCATGATGTCCTTTTCCAGGGATTGGTCCCTACTGATAGCATGTCCAAAGTATGTGTCCAAAGTCTCGTCATCATCCCTTCTAAGGAAAATTCTAGCTGTACTTCCTCCAAGACAGATTTTTTTTTCCTAGTGGTCCATGGTATATTCAATATTGTTTGCCAACCTTGTAATTCAAAGGCATCAATTCTTCTTCAGACTTCCTTATTCATTGTCCAGCTTTTATATACATATAAGGTGATTGAAAATACCATGGCTTGGGTCAGACACACTTTAGTCTTTAAAGTGACATCTTTGCTTTTTAACGCTCTTAAAGAGGTCTTTTGTAGCAGATTTGCCCAATACAATACGGCCTTCAATTTCTTGACTGCTGCTTCCATGGGCATTGTTTGTGGATACAAGTAAAATGAAATCCTTAACAACTTCAATATTTCTCCATTTATCATAATGTTGCTTATTTGTCCAGTAGTGAGGATTTTTGTTTTCTTTATGTTGAGAAGTAATCCATACTGAAGGCTGTAGTCTGTCATTTTTATCAATAAGTGCTTCAAGTCTTCTTCACTTTCAGCAAGCAAGGTTGTGTCACCTGCATATCTCGTGTTATTAATGAGTCTTCCTCCAAACCTGATGCTGTTTTCTTCTTCATATAGTTCAGCTTCTCAGATTATTTGCTCAGAATACAGATTGGATAAGTACGGTGAAAGGATACAACTCTGACGCATACCTTTCCTGATTTTAAGCCACTCAGTATCCCTTTGTTCTGTTCAAATCACTGCCTCTTGGTGTATGTACAGGTTCCACATGAGCACAACTAAGTGTTCTGGAATCCCCATTCTTCACTGTGTTACCCATATTTGGTATTATCCACACAGTCTAATGCCTCTGGAAATTGATAAAACACAGGTAAACATCTTTCTGGTATTCTCTGCTTTCAGCCATGATCCATCTGACATCAGCAATGATATACTTTGTTCCGTATCTTCTTCTGAATACAGCTTAACTTTCTGGCAATACCCTATGATGTACTACTATAACTGTTTTAAATTACTTATGTCTTATATTAATTTTACTTGTGTGTGATATTAATAATATTTTACTTGTGTGTAATATTAATGATATTGTTTGATAATTTCTGCATTCTGTTGGACAACTTTTCTTCGGAATGGGCATGAATATGGATCTCTAGGTTGGCCAAGTAGCTGACTTCCAAATTTCTTGGCATAGATGAGTGAGCGCTTCCAGCATTGCATCCATTAGTTGAAATGTTTCAATTGATATTCCATCAATTCTTGGAGCTATGTTTTTCTCCAATGCCTTCAGTGGAACTTAGACTTTGTCTTTCAGTACCATAGGTTTTGATCAAATGCTACCTCCTGAAATGGTTGAACTTTGACCTTTTTTATTGGTACAGTGACTCTGTGTATTCCTTCCATCTTCTTTCAATGCTTCCCGTGTCATTCAATATTTTGCCCATAGAATCCTACAAAACTGCAACTCAAGGCATGAATTATTTCTTCAGTTCTTTCAGCTTCAGAAACGCTGAGTGTGTTCTTCCCTTTTGGTTTTCTAACTCTAGGTCTTTGCACGTGTCATTATAATGCATGACTTTGTCTTTTCCAACTACTCCTTGAAATCTTCTGTTCAGCTCTTTTATGTGATCATATCTTCCTTTCACTTTAGCTATGCTATGTTCAAAACCATATTTCAGAGCCTCTTCTGACATCCATTTTGTTTTTATATTTCTTTTCTGCCTTTTTAATGACCTTTTGCTTTCTTCATGTATGATGTCCTTGGTGTCATTCCATAACTTGTCTGGTCTTCGGTCATTAGTGTTCAATGCATCAAATCTATTCTTGACATGGTCTCTAAATTCAGGTGGGATTTACAAAAGGTTATACTCCAACTCTCATGGATTTATTTTAATTTCCTTCAGCTTCAGCTTGAACTTGCATAGGAGTAATCGATGATCTGTTCTGCCGTCAGTCCCTGATCTTGTTCTGACTGATGATATTGAGCTTCTCCATCATCTCTTTCCACAGATGTAGTTGACTGGATTCTTGTGTATTCCATCCAGCAAATTGCATATGTATATGTTACTGTTTATGTTGTTGAAAACAGGTATTTCTAATCAATAGTTTGTCTTGCAGAATTCTATCATTGATCTCCAGCATCGTTTTTATCACTGAGGTCATATTTTCCAACTACTGTTACTTTTGTGTTTCCAACTTTGGAATTCTAATCACCAGTAATTATCAGTGCATCCTGATTGTGTGTTTGATCAATTTCAGAATGCAGATGTTGGTAAAAATCTTCAATTTCTTCATCTTTGGCATTAGTGGTTGGTGCGTAAATTTGAATAATAATCATGTTAACTGGTCTTCCTTGTAGATGTAAGGATATTATCTTATCACTGACAGCGTTGTACTTCAGGATAGATCTTGGAATGTTCTTTTTGACAATAAATGCAATGCCGTTCCTCTTCAATTTGTCATTCTTGGCATAGTAGACCATATGACTGATTCAAGATGGCCAATGCCAGTCCATTTCAGCTCATTAAAACTTAGGATATTGATCTTCATGAGTTCTGTTTCATTTTTTACAACTTCCAATTTTCTTAGCTTCATACTTCATACATTCCACATTCTGATTATTAGTGGATGTTTGCAGCTGTTTCTTCTCATTTTGATTAGTATCACATCAGCAAATGAAGGTCTTGACAGCTTTACTCCACCCACATCATTAAAGCTGACTCTACTTTGAGGAGGCAGCTCATCCACAGTCATATTTTGAGTGCCCTCCAACCTGAGGAGCTCATCTTCCAGTACTATATCAGACTATGTTCTGCTGCTGTTCATAAGGTTTTCACCGGCCAATTTTTTCAAAAGTATACTGCCAAGTCCTTCTTCATAGTCTATCATAGACTGGAGGCTCTAGTGAAACCTGTTTACCATGGGAGACCCTACTGGTATTTGAAATACCAGTGGCATAGCTTCCAATGTCATAGCAACACACAAAGCACCACAGTATGACAAATGATAGATGGGTGGTGAATAATAAAACTAGTTATATATTAAGCAGATTTATTTTTTTATTGTAAATATACAATCCAATGATGTTTTAGGTCATGCAAAGTTTCTCATAAAATTTTGTAAGGCTCTCTGAAATTTTCCTGAGTTTTGAAATAAGGTAAAGCCTAAGAAATAAATAGCCTTTGGTTCATTTCCCTAGCACATATATATTATATTTTTTAAAAATTAATCCTAATTTCTTTTAAAAAAATCAGTTGATATATTTTTCTGGGATCATTATATAAATGTATACACCAAAATTTCTTTAACTAATTTTTTTATAATTTGTGGAAATCTTGATAGCTTATTTTCTTCTTTTGTTATTATGATTCCCTGAGTTAAAATAATAATAATTGTGCACTTCTTTTCTCTCAAATATTTAGCTCCATGTGCCATCTTTGCTTCTTCCTGAAAGTCTGTGAAAAGCCACTCGACTGTGGAACTTCTTCCCAGCTGGCCCCACCACACTGGTGGGATTGCTGAATTTTTGTTTGTTTGTTTTGATTTGTGCTGTTTTGATTTGTTTGTTTGTCTTCTTTTTCTTTTCTGGGCTTGGGAGCCCCTTCTAGCTGGGCAGTACTGCATGGCTTGTAAGCAACTCCCTCAGTCTGTGAAGCCAAGCAGTGGGATCCAGGGGGACATTACTTTTTCTTGTTTTTGGTGGGTGTTTTTTGTTTGTTTGTTTTCTTTTCTCTCTTTTTCCCTTTTTGTCTTTCTTCATTTCTGTTTCTCATCTCTCTATACTTACCTTCTCTTCCTGTCTTCTGCATTTCTGGCACTGTGTGACACCTCTATCCCTTCTAGCCAGACCATACTTCATGACCTGGGAACAACGTCCCACGTCCTCACAACTGCACCAGTGGGATTCCTGGGGGCTTTTCTTTTATCCTAACTTTTACTTATTATTTTTTCTCTTTTAACCTTTTTCTTTTTTTTTTTTTTTTCTCCATTTCTCAGTCTCTCATCTCTCCACTCCAATTGCAAGCTACATTAGTGCTCATTTTTGTTTGCTTGTCTCTTTGTATGTTTTGGCTCCTGTTGCTTTCTCCTCTCTCTCATCTTTCCCGTACCCATCTTAGCTCCACACATCACAATCTCCCCGCACCTTCCTGCCTACCTGCACCATGCACTGAACTTCACATCCCCAAGTAGCACAGGCACAGCCTACTGGAACCTGCTCTGCACTGATTGCCTACCCGTCCTGTAGGCCCTAGTACGTTCCACAAACAACACATCCCAGCAACTCCCCTTCAGCTGGACATGCCCTACTGTACATACCTGAGCAACTGACACTGCCCATTGGAGAAGGAGGTGAAAACTATTGTGCCCACAGATGAGCAAACAACAAACAATGCACAGCCTGCCTGCTCAGACATAACCAAATTAACAAAAAAGCAGGAAGAAAAAAACAAATTTACTGTCAATAAATGAGGAAAATAACTACTGAATGTCCCGAAGACAGCAAACAATATCAAAACATATTTTAAAAAAACAGAAAAAGATGATTCCAGTAGGTGTCCAAAATAAAACATCAGATGACTTTCCAGTAGAAAAAAAGGCACTATGACTACCTGATAGGGAATTCAAATCTCTAATATTCAGAGCTATACAAGAGCTGAAGCAAAAAGCAGACAAAAATGAGGAAAAAATAAACAAATTCATGGAAAAAGCAGACAAATTCATGGAAAATACAGAAAAAAAAATGGAATAATTCAGGAAAATAATGCAGGAATAAAATGCCAAAATAAATTCACAACTAGATATCGTAAAAAAGCAACAACTAGAAATCCAAAAGATAAACAACAAGATTTCAGAAATGGACAGTGTCATAGAAGGGCTGAGGAGCAGGTTTGAAATGATGGCAGACAGGATCAGCAAAATTGAAGACAACACTTGGAAAGAACTCTGTTTGAGGAAAAATCAGAAAAAGAATGAAGAAACCTAAGAACTATGTGAGATACAATCAAAAGCAAAAATTTTTGAGTGATAGGAGTTACAGAACAAGGGGAGAAAAAAGAAAATATAGAGAAGATAATGAAGAACTGCTGGGCAGAAAACTTCCCCAATATCATGAAAGATGAAAAGCTGACCATCCAAGATGCTTAATGAACCCCATATGAGATAGACCCAAAAAGAAAATCACCAAGACATACCATAATCACACTCACTAAAACCAAAGACAAACAAAGAATCCTGAAAGCAGCTTGAGGGAAAAAAAAGTCACATACAGAAGAGAAACAATAAGTCTAAGCTCAGATTATTCAGCAGAAATCATGCAGGCAAGAAGGCAACGGGATGACATATATAAAACCTTGAAAGAAAAATAAAATGCCAACCAAGAATAAGATATCCTGCAAAACTGTCATTCCAATATGATGGTGAAATTAGGACATTTCCAGATAAACAGAAATTAAGGGACTAGGTAAAAACCAAACCAAACTTACGAGAATTCTTAAAGAGAGTCCTTTGATCTGAGAATAAACATCAGACCACAGGCTGAATTTAGGATGCAGGATCATACCAGCCAGATACCAACCTAGGAAATTAATTCTCAAGGACTATCCAAAACCAAAAGGATTACAACCAGGAACCAGAGAGGTTATTCAGTAAATGACAACAACATCAGAACAATAAAAGAGGGGATAAATGGTGTAGGTATGGAAGTTTCTAATGGAGAAGAAGGCAAGGTGATAATAAGTAATAATAGACTAGTTCAAAACTAGGAAGATAAGGGTAAATTTCAAGGTAACCACAAAGAAAGTTAACAAACCTACACATCAAAATAAAGAAGAAAAACATAACATGTCAGTAAAAGCAAAAACTACAAAAACAAAACAAATGAAAAAATATCCACAAACAAAAGGAATTCAGCACAGGAGAGTAAGAGGAGCAAAGAAAATCTCAGCAACACAAAAAAAAAGCACTATAAAATGACAGCAATAAACTAACACCTGTCAATAATTACACTGAATGTAAATGGCCTAAATGCAACCTAAAGACACAGAGAGTGAGAGAATGGATTGAAAAAAACAGGATACGGAGTTCCAGCAAAATGGCGCTCTAGGCAGAAGCACCACGCCGTTGCTCCACAGCAAAGGTCTGAAAAACTAAGCTGAACAGAGAATACAACAATCCTGAAACCCTAAAACATGAAATGAAGAGATAAAGAACTCAGCCAAGCACCAAATGGAGTGAGAAAACTGACAGAGAATGGAGAGTGAGGAGAGATTCATGTAGAGGTGCCCTACCAGCTAACGCAGCATGGATCCGCCATCTTGAACTCCTATTGGAGACCAGCAAACAGGGGGTACAAGAAAGCAGCCTCATGGAGCATACAGCGGGAGAGAAAACAACTGGTAATTTTCAATATATGCTTCCCCCCCACCCCCAATTCTTCATCCTGACTCGGCCTCCTCTGCTTCCCGTGGCCACAATCTCTTGACCGGGAAACACTGGCTGCTTGCATTCCACACACCCGAATAGGCCGGCTCTCTGAGTGCCATTTGTTGGCTGTTAGTGTTGCTTTTTTTTCTGCTTCTTTTGATTTCTTCCTTACCTCTCACCACCTCACCCTCCTTTCGCTCAAATACCTGTCTCTGTGCGCCATCTTTACTTCTTCCTGAGGGGCTGCAGGCTCCAGTAATTTGTGATATACGTTTTCCCACGTCCTACCCTTCTTCACCCACACTCGGCCACCTCTACTTCCCGCGGACACGATCCCTTGTCCAAGAAACACCAACCCGCACTAGCTGGCTCACTGAGCGCCATTTGTTGGCCGCTGGTGTTGCTTTTTTTTCTGCTTCTTTTGATTTCTTCCTTACCTCTCACCACATCCCCTTCTGCTTCTTTTGATTTCTTCCTTACCTATCACCACCTCCCCCTCCTTTTGCTCAAATACCTGGCTCCCCGTGCCACCTTTGCTTCTTCCTGAGGAGCTGTGGAGCTCCTTTTGAATGTGGACGTGTGTCCTGGTCTGGGCTGCCACGCTGGTGGGATCCTGGGGCATTTGTTCGTGTGTTTGTTTTGAAATGTTTGTTTGGTTTCTTTTACTTTTCTTGAGTTGGGTGACCTTTCTGGCCAGGCGGTGCTGTATGGCAAGGAGACTTCCCCCTCGGCTTGCACAGACGTGCATAGGGATCCCTGAGGACATTTTTTTTCCTTGTTTTTTTTGTTTTCTGTTTTTTGGGGGGGGGCCTTTCTTGTTCTTTTTTTAATTTGTTTCATTTTCATTTATATCTTTTTCCCTTTTTCTCTTCCTTCATTGCTCAGATTCTTATCTGTCTATATCTTCGTTCTCTTTCTGTTCCCTGAATACCTGGCTTGTATACCTCTAGGCCTTCTAGTCAGGCTATACTGCAACACCTGAGAGTGAATTCCGCAGACCTCATAGCTGCACTGGTGGCATCCCTGGGAACTTTGCGGTTCTTTTAACTTTCCAATTTTTATTTATTCCTTCTTTTCTTTCTCTTCCCCTTTCTGTTTTTCTCCATTTCATAGTCTCTCATCTCTCCACTCCAACGGCAAACTCCCTTAGCATTCTTTTTTGTTTGTTTGTAAGTTTTTGGCTACAGTTCCTCTCTCCTCTCTCCCATATGCATCTTAGCTTCACACATAACAATCTCCCCACTACATCAGGCGTATCTGCACCATGCACTTAACATCACACCACCAAGCAGCACAGGCACGGCCTACTGGAACCTGTCCTGATCTGATTACCAACCCACTCTGGTGACTGTAGTAAGTGCCACAAACAATATGTCCCAGTAACTCCTCTTCAGCTAGACCTACCCTGCCGTACCATATCTGAGTGACTGACCTTGCTGATTGGAGAAGGATGTGAAAAGTATTGCGCCCACAGACAAGCAAACAACAAAGAACACACAGCCTGCCTGCTCACACATAGTCAAATTAAAAAACAAAAAGGGATGAAACAAACAAATCTCCAATCAATAAACGAGAAAAATAACTACTGAATGCCCCGAAGACAGCAGACAATATCAAAACATTTACAAAAACAGAGCAGGATGGTTCCAGTAGGCGTCCAAAATAAAATAACAAATGACTCTCCAGTGGAAGAAAATGAATTAGAACTATCAGATAGGGAATTCAAATTTCTAATACTCAGAATTCTCCAAGAGCTAAGCCAAAAAGCTGACAAACATGAGGAAAAAATAGACAAATTCATAGAAAATACAGACAAAAAATTGGAAGAATTCAGGAAAATAATACAGGAACAAAATGTGAAAATAAATTCACAACTAGAAATTGTACAAAGACAACAAATAGAAATGCAAAACATAAACAACAAGATTTCAGAAATGGACGGTGTCATAGAAGGGCTGAGAAGCAGATATGAAATTGTGGAAGACAGGATCAGTGGAATTGAAGACAAACACTTGGATACAACTCTGTTTCAGGAAAACTCAGAAAAACGAACAAAGAAAAATGAAGAGACCCTGAGAGATATGTGGGACACAACCAAAAGCAAAAATCTGCAAGTGATTGGATTCCAGAACGGGGGAGAAAACAGAAAAAAAAGAGAGGATCATTGAGGAACTGCTGGGCAGAAAACTTCTCGAATATCATGAAAGATGAAAAGCTGGCCCTCCAAGAAGCTCAACGAACCCCATATAGAAGAGAACCGAAAAGAAAATCACCAAGGCAAATCATGATCACACTCACCAAAACCAAAGACAAACAAAGAATCCTGAGAGCAGCTCGTGAAAAACAAGAAGTCACATACAGAGGAGAAACAATAAGACTAAGCTCAGATTATTTGACAGAAACCATGCAGGCAAGAAGGCAGTGGGATGACATATATAAAACCTTAAAAGAAAAAAATTGCCAGCTAAGAATAACATCCTGCAAAACTCTCTTTCAAATTTGATTTCGAAATTAGGTCATCTCCAGGTAAACAGAAATTAAGGGAATATTTAAAAGTCAAACCAAACTTACAAGAATTATTAAAGGGAGATCTTCTATCTGAGGACAAACAGCTTCAGCTCACAGGAAGAATCTAGGATGCAGGATTGTACAAGCCAGACACCAATCTAGGAAATGAACTCTCAAGGACTATCCAAAACCAAAAGAAATGCAACAGGGAATCAGAGCAGTTGATCAGTAAATGACAACAACATCAAAAGAATAAAAGAGGGAATAAACGGCATAAGAATAGAAACTTCTAATGGAGAGGAAGGCAAAGTGATACCAAGTAATGGTAGATTGCTTCAAACTTAGAAAGATAAGGGTAAAATTCATGGTAACCACAAAGAAAGTTAACAAACATACTCATAAAAAAAGAGGAATAACAAAGTCTCAGCAAAAACAAAACCTACAAAAACAAAAGAAATGAAAAAAAAATCCACAAAAAAAAGCAACTCAGCACAAGAGAGTAAGAAGAACAAAGAAAACTTCAGCACCACAAAAAAAAAAAGCACTACAAAATGACAGCAACAAACTCACATCTATCAATAATTACACTGAACTTAAATGGACTCAATGCACCCATAAAGAGATGGAGAGTGACAGAATGGATAAGAAAACAGCATCCATCAATATTCTGTCTAGAAGAGACACGTTAGAAATAAAGATGTGAATTTATTAAAAGTCAAAGGTTGGAAAAAAGTATATCAAGCTAACAACTACCAAAAAAGAGCAGGAGTGGAAATTCTAATCTCATATAAAATAGACTTTAAAGTGAAATCTACTATAAAAGACAAAGAAGGACGCCATATAATGATTAAGGGGATGATCCATCATGAAGACTTAACCATAATAAACATCTACGCACCCAATGACAGGGATCCAAAATACATAAAACAAACTCTAACAACACTGACAAGAGAAATTGACAGTTCCACAATAATAGTAAGAGACTTCAACACACCACTCTCAGTAAACGACAGAACAACTAAGAAGAAATTCAGCAAACGTAAAGAAGATCAAAAGGGCACAATCAGCCAACTTGACCTCATAGACATATATAGAACATTCCATCCAACCGCTGCAAAGTACACATTCTTTTCCAATGCACATGGAACATTCTTTAGAATAGACCACATCTTAGGCCACAAAACAAACCTCAACAAGATCCAAAACGCTGAGATAATTCAAAGTATCTTCTCTGACCACAATGCCATCAAGGTAGAAATTAACAATAGAAAGGGCAAGAAAAAAATTAATTACATGGAAAATGAATAATACCCTGCTTACACATCAGTGGGTAATGGAAGAAATCAAAGATGAAATCAAAAAATTCCTAGAATCAAATGAGAATGAAAACACTTCCTACCAAAACCTTTGGGACACAGCAAAGGCAGTCCTCAGAGGACAATTTATAGCAACAGATGGACATGTCAAAAAAAAAAGAAAGGGACAAAATCAAAACATTAACTACAGAACTCCAACAAATAGAAAGAGAACACCAAAAAAAAAAAAAAAAAAACCACAACCACCGGATAAAGGAAATAGTAAAGATCAGAGCAGAAATAAATGAAATAGAGAACAGAAAAACAATAGAAAGAATCAACAAAACCAGAAGTTGGTTCTTTGAAAGAATCAACGAACTCGACAAACCACTGGCCAGACTGACAAAAGAAAAACAGAAGAGGACACAAATAACCCAAATAAGAAATGAAATGGGGGACATTACAACAGACCCAACTGAAATAAAAAGGATTATAACAGAATATTATGAAAAACTATAGTCCAAAAAAATTGAAAAACTAGAGGAAATGGATAAATTTCTAGAAATGCACGGCCTACCCAAACTACAACAAAGTGATGTTGAAAATCTGAACAGACCCATAACAAGAGAAGAGATTGAAAAAGTAATAAAAAAAACTCCCAACCAAAAAAAGCCCTGGCCCAGATGGCTTAACTGGAGAATTCTACAAAACATTTACAGAAGAGCTTGTACCAGTACAAGCTACTTCAGAGCTTAGAAGAGGAAGCAACACTTTCAAATTCATTCTATGAAGCCAGCATAATGCTGATACCAAAACCAGGCAAATACACCACAAAAAAAGACAACTATAGACCCATATCTCTCATGAATATAGATGCAAAACTTCTCAACAAAATTCTAGCCAATAGAATTCAGCATCATATCAAAAAAATAATACACCACAACCAAGTAGGATTCATACCAGGTATGCAAGGATGGTTCAACCTTAGTACATCAATCAACGTAATCCACCACATAAATAAAAGGAAAGAAAAGAATCACATGATCATCTCAATTGACACAGAAAAGGCATTCAACAAAGTCCAACACCCATTCCCGATAAAAGCTCTCAATAAAATAGCTGTAGAAGGGAAATTTCTCAACATAATAAAGGGCATCTATGCAAAACCAATGGCCAACATCATTCTTAATGGAGAGAGGCTGAAAACATTCCCCTTGAAAACAGGAACAAGACAAGGATGCCCTTTATCACCACTCCTATTTAACATTGTGCTGGAAGTTCTAGCTAGAGCATTAAGGCAAGAGAAATAAATAAAGTGCACCCAAATTGGTAATGAAGAATTTAAACTGTCTCTGTTTGCAGATGATATGATACTATACATAGAAAACCCTAAAGACTCCACGAGAAATCTACTGCAACTAATAGAAAGATTCAGCAGAGTAGGAGGATACAAGATAAACATTTAAAAATCAGTTGGATTCCTATACACCAATAAGGAGAACGATGAAAAGAAAATCAGGAAAAAAATATCATTTTCAATAGCCCCTAAAAAGATAAAATACTTAGGAATAAATCTGACCAGGGATGTAAAAGACCTATACAAAGGAAACTACAAAACACTACTGTAAGAAACCCAAAGGGATCTACAGAAATGGAAGAGTATACCATGCTCATGGATAGGCAGACTCAACACTGTGAAAATGACAATTCTACCCAAAGAAATTTACAAATATAATGCAATCCCAATCCAAATACCAACAACATTCTTCAAAGAGATGGAAAAACTAATTATTAACTTTATATGGAAAGGGAAGAAGACCCGAATAAGAAAAGCACTGCTGAAGAAGAAGAATAAAGTTGGAGGACTCACACTACCTGACTTTAGTACCTTCTATGCAGCTACAGTAGTCAAAACAGCCTGGTACTGGTACAACGACAGATACATTGACCAATGGAACTGAATTGAGAACCCAGATGTAAATCCATCCACCTACGGTCACCTGATCTTTGACAAGGGCCCAAAGTCCAACAAATTGGGAAAAGGCAGTCTTTTTAACAAATGGTGCTGGCAAAAGTGGATATCCATCTGCAAAAAAATGAAACAGGACCCATACCTCACACCATATACAAAAACTACTTCAAAATGGATCAAAGACCTGAATATAAAGCCTAAAACTATAAAGTTCATAGAAGAAAAAAATAGGACCAACACTTCAGGCCTTAATACATGGCATTAACAGGATACAAACCATAACCATCAATGCACAAACCCCAATACATAAGCTAGATAACTGGGATCTTCTAAAAAGCAAATACCTATGCTCTTGAAAAAACTTCACCAAAAGAATAAAAAGAGAACCTACAGACTGGGAAGAAATTTTTGGACAGTACAAGTCAGACAAAGATCTAATCTCCATAATCGAAAAGAAAATCAACACCTCTACAACAAAAAGACAAATAATCCTATTAAAAAATGGGCAAAGGAAATGAGCAGACACTTCACCAAAGAAGGCATTCAAATGGCCATCAGACACATGAAGAAATGCTCACAATCACTAGCCATTAGAGAAATGCAAATTAAACTGACAACGAGATACCATCTCACCCTGGCATTACTGGCATGAATCAAAAACACTGGAAATAACAAATGTTGGAGGGGCTGTGGGGAGATTGGAACTCTTATGCAGTGCTGGTGGGAATGCAAAATGATACAACCATTTTGGAAAATGATATGGCGCTTCCTCAGAAAGCTAGAAATAGACATACCATTCGATCCAGCAATTCCACTCCTAGGAATATATCCTAGAGAAATAAGCGTTGTCACTTGAACAGACATGTGTACACCTATGTTCATGGCAGCATTGTTCACAATAGTGAAATTATGGAAACAGCCTAGATGCCCATCAACAGATGAATGGATAAACAAACTATGGTACATAAACACAATGGAGTACTATGCAACGAGAAAGAAGAGCAATGAATCTGTGAACCATCTCACAACATGGATGAAACTGGAGGAGATTATCCTGAGTGAAATAAGTTAATCACAAAAGGACAAATATTATATGAGACCTGTACTGTAAAAACCCATGAAAAAGTTCACACACAAAATGTAACAATCTTTGTTGGTTACAAGGGGTGTGGGGGTGGGAGGGAAATACTAAATAGGCAATAGATAAGTGGTATCTTTTGTGAAGGGTGAGACAGTACACAATACAGGGGAAACTAGCACAACTTGTACAAGAAGTCATGGAAGCCCCATAGACACATCCAAACTCCCTGAGGGAGTGAACTGCTGGGCTGAAGGCTGTGGGGACCATGGTCTTGGGGAACATCTAGCTCAGTTGGTATGACACAGCTTATAAAGACAATGTTCTACATTCTACCTTGGTGATAGGTCTGGGGTCCTAGAAGCCTGTGAGTGGCCATCTAAGATACTCCACTGGTCTCATCCCTTAGGGAGCAAGGTATAATGAAAACAACAGGATACAAGGAAAAGATTAGTCCGAAAGACTAATTGTCCACAGCTTCCAAGGCCTCCACCGGACTGAGTCCAGTACAGCTAGATAGTGTCCGGCTACCACCACTGACTGCTCTGACCAGGATCACAACAGATGTTTCTGGACAGAGCTGGAGAAGTTTGTAGAACATAATTCTAACCCACAAAAAAAAGACTAGATTTACTGGCCTAAAGGAGACTGGATAAACCCCTAGAGTATGGCCCCCAGACACCCTTTCAGCTCAGTGGTGAAGTTACCTATGAGGTTCACCGTTCAGCCTGGGAGTGGACAGCCCCATAAAACCAAATGAGACTAACGAGGTACAGCAGTCCAGGGACAAGGGTCAGAAGGCAGAAGGGACAAGGAAGCTGGTGATAGGGAACCCAAGGTTGAGTAAGGATACTGTTGATGTGTTGTGAGATTGTTAACCATTGTCATAGGGCAACATTTGTAGTAACTGTTAAATGAGAAACTATTTTGTTTTGTAAGCCTTCATCTTAAGTGAGAATAACAGCATGATTGGAAGAGCATAGTCAATGTCACTGAACTGTGCATGTAGAAATTTTTGCAATGGTGTATCTTTGGCTATGTGTATTTTCACCAAAAAAAAAAGGCCAAGAAGGGAGAGGGTTGACATGTTGTGGGCTTGTTAACCAAGGTCATAAAACAATATGTGTACTACTGTTTCATGAGAAACTATTTGTTCTGTAAGCCTTCACCTGAAGTACACTAAAAAAGTAAAAAGAAAAATTATATCCGTACTTTAAGACCCCACCCCCCAAAAAATGAGAATAAACAACAACGACAACAAAACACGCTGCTGTCAAGTTGCTTCTGACTCATAGCAACCCTAGAGGACAGAATAGAACTGCCTCATAGGGTTTTCAAGGCTGTAAATCTTCATGGAAGCAGACTGTCACATCTTTCTCTCATGGAACAGCTGGTAGGTTCGAATCATCAACCTTTTGGTTAGCAGCTGAGTGCTTTTACCACCATGCCACCAGGGCTCTCAAATGAGAATACCAAAAAAAAAAAAAAAAAAAAAAAACCAAACCCATTGCCTTTGAGTGGATTCTAACTAATAATGACCCTATAACAAGGTTAATTAACCTATAAAATGTTAAACACAAGAAGTAGTACTATAATAAATGACTTTAATTGTGCTTTATGATATCTGTATTTTTACCCCTTCCCCTTTTTTAAAATTATAACTATGCATAAAACTTAGCTCCATCAGTTACCAGTTGCATGCGTATGAGCATTTTACTGACCTTAGTTTTCTAAGCTACATGAGTGAAATAAGAATACCAATTCTACAGGGTTATTGTAAAGATTAACACTGAGCATTTGGCACCTGGCCAACACTCAATGAGTAGTTATTTTCATTATTGTATCTATAGGGTTTATGATGACGCTTACTTCATAGAAAAACAGAATCTTCGCAGTCACCCAGATCACCCTCCAGGCAAATGTAGAAATTCCTTCCACAGAGTGCTTGGAAGGAAGTAAATATTTAAGAGAAGTTGTCATGTGAAAGGAAAATGTTTATTGGTTTTGCCCGAGAGAGCCGAACTAAGAAGAAGTAGGTAAAGTTTCATGGAGTATGATCCCACCTTAACCAAAGAATAATTTAACAACTATACTTGGCTAACAGTAAATTGGGTTGTTTTGTGAATTAATGAGTTCCTTGTCACAGGAAGTGTTCAAGTAGAAGCTGTCTGGTTTTTGGTCAGGATTATAGAAGGGGATCTAGGGAAATATGATCAAAAGTAAAATAAGATGACACAGACTTTCTTGTATTTAATTTTGGTTTTCTTTTCTTTCCTGAAATATATGGGCAGGACTCAATAGGCTGATTTAAGATTGGTAAAGACTGATTCTTTATGTTTATTTTAAAGTGTGGTCCCCCCCAACCCATCATTGAAGAGTGGTGAGGCGATTCTCTGGTAGTTTTCCTTGTCCATTTCAGAAGCTCATGATGAACTTCTGGATAAAACTCTGCTGTCAGAATGAGGACTGCCTGGTGACAAAGAATAAGGAGACACCTCCAGCTGCTTCCTATCCATCCCGTCCTGATAATACAGTGGCCTTTTTAAATTGTAAACATGATCAAGTTACTCCCCTATATATTAGTTATCAATCACTGGATAACAAATTACCACAAAATTTAGTGGCTTAAAACAGAAAACACATATTACTTCACACAGTTGAGGGTTCAGAAACAGTTTATCTGGCTGGTTCTTGTTCAAGTTACTCATGATATTGCAGTCAAGATGTTAGCTAGGAGAGCAGTCTTCTGAAGGCTTGACTAAGGTTGGGAGATTCACTTCATAGGTTATTCACTCACGTGGCTGTTGGCAGGAGACCTCAGTTCTTTACAATGTAAGCCTCTGTAGAGGGTTGCCAGAATGTCCTTAAAATATGTCAGCTGGTTTCCCCCAGAGTGAGTGATTCAAGAGAAAGAGAAAAGAGAAATCCACAATGCCTTTTTGTCCTAATTTCAGACATTATACATCTTCACTTTGACCATATTAGCCTCCTTTGAAGAATAGACGACGTTAAGGGGAGGACAATTAGGCTCCACTTAGAATTGAGGAGTATCAAGGAATTTGTGAACATATTTTAAAACCACCACATTCTAATTAAAACCAGTCAACCGCTCTTAATTTCTTACAAAATAAAGTCCTAACAGCTTCACATCATAAAGATAATACTCTAGTCATGGTGTCCTCCACAATTTTCCCCTCATAATATTCCCTTAGAATTCTCCAATACAGTCATTTGAACTGCTTAAAATCCCCCAAATAAAGCAGAATATTTGATACCTTTGTGTACCTATTGGAGCTTAAATCTGCCTTGCTCTTCCTTCCCTATCTGCCTAGTAATATCTGCTCATTACAACTCAATTGAAAGTTTATCTTATATATGGAGACTTTCCTGACTCCAGACCGGGTTGAAATGAGCTTCGAGGGAAAGGGACAGAAATTGCAGAAAGCCAAAGAGAGAGTATGTGCTTAAAAGTAGAAATCAGAGACAGGATGTGGCAAAACTTCCTGAGTTTGGTAGTGTAGGAATAGCAACCTTTCTCAAGGAGTCTAAAGGCTTGGGGTGACCCATTTATTTTGTACGCACAGTACCTGGCACAGTGCTCAACACGTTGATTAAAGAATAACAAATCTCTTTCAAGTTGTCTCACCTTTCCAATAGGGTGAGAAACTTTAGAATTTTTTTTTTTTAATGTTAGAGGTTAGTTTCAATTAGCTTGACTAAAGCAGAGAACTAAAAAAAGATAATATTTATAGATGACATTCACTTTGTCCCATAAATAAATGCTTTTCCTCTTTCTCATTCTCATGTGAATTTGCAATATAATAGAGCTAAGTTACCTAAATTTTTTTTTCACTTAATCGTATAAGTCTACCTTAATATACACACTAGCTTTATTGAAGCAGGTATTGACTTGTACCAAAGAAATATGTTTCCTTGGATATCTAGCCCCTGTTAAAAGAATACTTACACTGGCAAGTCCTCTGAGAATAGAGCCTTTTATCAAAAGTCATTTAGGTCCAGAGTTCAGGATCCTCACACTTTAGGAAATGGTAGAGGAGCTGGGCACTCTTGAGGCAGGTGTGTTGAGCACAGGACATAGGTATGGGTGTTTATGCTGGCTGCTAGGGTGAGGGACTACGCTTCTGGGGAAAAGGCAGCTCTGTTACTGTCCAGTTTTCAGATGACTACATCCCTTTTGCCTCTGATTAGAAGAGAGTTCCAAGAAAGGGTGGGAGATTTGTCTCTGTCCAAGAAAGCCCAAGGATTGAGACTTTCATCATCTGGGGGAGAAGAGTCTTTCTTTAAGGTGATGTGGAAGGGAGAGGTACACATTGTGATAAATATTCTTATTTTGCTCTTATTATTTCCATTTCTAATAATTATGTTTTTGGTTATGAAATATCTTCTTCTTGCCTTCCTTCCTTCCCTCCTTCCTTCCTTCGTTCATTAAATAAAGATTTTAATGCATTTGTTCGTAACCTATTTTATTTGCTATTTTCAAGTGCTAGCAATTTTGTCTACATGCATAAAAGCTTTAGAAGACTGAGAACAATAATGAACAATAATGCAAATATTTAGGAATAATTACAACATAACTACTCTAACAGTATAACAGGGTCTCAAAGTTATCTTTAAAAGCATTCACTCTTCTGTCATACTCATTTGGTCAATATTTGACATTGGTCACTGTTTTATCTGAACTATTTATTGCCTGAATAGTAAACCCCTTATACCTTGGGACAATTTTTGTCTCTTTTATTAAACATATAACATGTCTTTGGAGTTGCCTGGACATTATGTAAAGCATATCTCCTATTACAGGAAGGTGTATCCCACTCTCCAGAGCATCACGTTATTGTTCTGCTCAACATTCTCTATGAGAAATCATGGTTATAGAATGTGGCTCAAGTTGGGCAAAAATATAATGTACGCTTGGAAGAGAATTTAGTAGGGCACTTAGGAAGGTTTAGATATACATAAATGTAAGAAGGAATACTTTATTCTATTGACAATTTCTGATATAGGTTACAAGTTGCCTTATGGGAGAATTTTTTACTCTTTTCCAAATCTACATATAGTTCTATTTAATTTATAAGGTTGATTGCATT
Organism: Dugong dugon; assembly: GCA_030035585.1. Lineage (NCBI taxonomy): Eukaryota > Metazoa > Chordata > Mammalia > Sirenia > Dugongidae > Dugong > Dugong dugon. The sequence continues at coordinate 44,711,924 of CM057480.1, read as the reverse complement.
TGGGAGAAAAAAATAAATAAACTTTTTTTTTTTGGCTGAGAGGAAAAATTATTAGCATTTTATCCATTTATTGATTCATTCATTCACTCATTCAAGAAATACTGAGTGCCTTTCATAGACTAGGTACTATGCAAGTCATTGGGAATATGATGGGCGCTAACACAGGTCTCTACTTTCTTGAGGTGCCCCATATAGTGAGGGGGAGAGGTTAATCAAACAACCACAATTTATTCTTATATTTTGGAGCCCTAGTGGCTCAGTGGTTAAGAACTTGGCTGCTAACCAAAAGGTCAGCTGTTCAAATCCGCTAGCTGCTCCTTGGAAATCCTATGGGCAGTTCTACTCTGCCCTATAGGGTCCCTATGGTAGGAATCAACTCAACAGCAATGAGTTTGGTTTATTTACTGAGTTCCCACTAATATTTTTTTCATATTCAATACTGCGGTTTACTCTTACTGTTTCGGGGTTATGCTGGTAGAAATTTGAGTGAAACTGTCAGCCTTATGTGAGTAGGATTATTTTCTCTCATTTATTTAATGTTCTGTGGTTGTTTGGAGCATGTGTTTTGGTACCATGCAGACCTGGGTTTTAATTCTACTTCTGCTGCTTACAAGCTGGGTTAGCCAAGGCTTATTACTTATCCAACCTTCTGTATTTCACCTGCCTCATTTCATAACAGTCACTCCCTCCCTCCCTATGTTTCAGTCACACAGGCACTAACCATTTTCCAGTTGCTAATAAAGCTCTAGTAATATTCAGGAACCTTAAGATTCTGCCTGGCACCATCCAGCAAACAAAAGTAATTGAAAAGCAACCTAAGTATTTACTGAAATTACAGGAAGATCAGAGGGCTGATTCTGTTGATAATACATGGCAAAACTCAGAAATCATTTTATCCATCTCTTCACATATACAAGTACACATGCACCCACAAACCCCCAAGGAGACATTTTTTCCAAACTCCATCCCAAGTCCTCTCACCCAGCCTAATCAGGATTTGTCATTTGTCTTACTTCTCCTTTTCCCCTACACTTACAAATGAATTATTTTCCTATTTTGCAAATAATTTTGCTTTTACAAAAAAAAAAAAAACAAGGAATCTATGGGGTTCTCCTCTCATCCACTCACTGTTTCTACCTAACAGTAGACAAGAAACTCAGCTTTTATAACTCACTTACCTTTGAGTCTTCTCTTTTGTTAAAAGAGGAAGGGCCTGAAAATAACCTTTTAATATCTATATTTGATCTGTTACACTCATGTGATGAAGCTCATTGATACTTGTACTGTTCTTTCTACCTGGAAGTCTGTCCACTCACACACGTTGTTTTCACCATTCTAATTCGATTACAAGCTGGACTGCAAATGGAACTTAAATATGATTTTCTTCCTAGTCTTCCTAGAAGCTTCAACTGAGGTTAACTGTGGAAAATTTCACATCACTTTGTATTGCTCTTACATAAACTTATCATAATCATTGCTGTTAATTGCCTTTGCATTGGCTCTGACTCATGATGACCCCATGTACAACAGAACAAAATGTTGCTAGGTCCTGCACCCTCTTCATGATCATTGGTATGCTCAAGCCACTGTCTATTTTGAGTTCCTTCCAACCTAGGGGGTTCATCTTCCAGCACTATATTGGACAATATTCTGTTCTGTTCCACAGGAATTTCATAGGTTAAATGACAGAAGTAGATTACCAGGCCTTTCTTCCTAATCTGTCTCTCTTAGCATAGAAGCTCCACTGACATCTGTTCACCATGGGTGACCCTGCTAGTATTTGAAATACTGGTGGCTTAGCTTCTAATATCATAGCAACACACAAGTACAACAAACTGACAGATGTTGTTGTTAGGTGCCTTTGAGTTGTTTCTGAGTCGTAGGTACCCTATGTACAACAGAATGAAACACTGTCTAGTCCTGTGCCATCCTCACAATAGTTGCTGTGCTGGAGCCATTGTTGCAACCACTGTGTCAATTCAGCTCATTGAAGGTCTTCCTCTTTTTCACTGACCCTCTACTTTACCAAGCATGATGTCCTTCAGGGGCTGGTCCCTCCTGATAACATGCTCAAAATATATGAGACATAGTCTCTCCATCCTTGCTTCTAAGGAGAATTCTGGCTGTACTTCTTCCAAAACAGATTTGTTTGTTCTTCTGGCAGTCCATGGTATATTCAATATTCTTTGCCAACACCATTTGAGGTATCAATTCTTCTTTGGTCTTCCTTATTCATGAATAAGAAAAACTGACAGATAAGTGGTAGATAATAATCAAAGCTATATATTATGTAATCATATAATCATACATTAATGTCTCTCTCTCCCATTGTAAAATGTAGCCTGACCAAGGCCACCTCATTGTGTTCTGTGTGAATGAAGCCCCTCAAGCAGGGCCATCTTGTGGCTCAGAAGCCTCTGTGTCAGTGGAAAATGTTGCTGTGTAACACAATGTTGACTCTTTAACAGATGCTCAATGAATCTTCAGTCCATAAATGAATCTCTTTACCCTAAACCCAAACCAAACCCATTTCTGCCAAGTTGATTCCGACAGAGTAGAACTGCCCTATAGGGTTTCCGAGGCTGTAGTCTTTACACCCATGGAGTGACTGGTGGGTTCAAACAGCTGACCTTTCAGTTAGCAGCCAAGCACTTAACCACTGCACCACCAGGGCTCCTTTCTTTACACTAGGGATTGTAATAATATTTTCACCATATATCACTATGAGACCCATTTTGATATTGCAAAGCACTTACCACTGAGCCTGCAATATAGGAAGCCTCAGTAAATGTTAGCTATTATCATTATATTTTTTTGCAGCAAAACAACCTCAAAAGGATGAGACTGAGAGAATTTGAAATCTTCTAGTCTAAACATTATCCACTTTCCTTTTCCCTGCCCTTTCAAACAAGGAGTTTACACATAGTGTAGCTCCGATTAAAATTGTCTTGAAAGATTAATCAGCATATTTCATTCACTAACTGAAAAAAATCACAGAACAAATCCAAATGCATTATTATAGCAAGTGTGTATTACAGTAGGTAGTGAGTTATGGGGCTGTAAATATTTCCAGAGGAAAAATCAGAAGGTTTTTTTTTTTTTTTTTTTAAATCAAAGACCAAAGAGCTCATTTCTAATTAAATTATAGGATTTGTAGCTGAGATGAGGGTTGAGCTACAGACTTGATTGGTCTTCCATTTAGCAAAATGTTTGATTCATTAGCTCATGAAATGTTACTCATTTATTTTAAATTCTTTTAAATATGAGCCCCCCCATGGGCTGACAGTTTTCTAAATTCTACTGCAAGTATTAATATACCCCATGTGTACCCTAGAATATTCCCACCACACTGCTTTTTAAGGGAATCTAAAAATTCTGTTTACTAATTACCACTGGTCCTAAAGGAATTTCCTTGATGCAGGCGGAAATTAGTTTTTGTGGCTAGAATCTTGTTCTTAGAAAGATCATGAAATGTGCACTCTAATGTAATGAAGTTACTTCCACATCCACTTTAATAGCCACTTCAACACTGCTACCATTGTAATAAGTCACTGTTAAAACGAGTCAACGGGGTTGCTGTGAGACCCTTTTCCAAGTCCAATTCTACCCCTTATTATTTAATGTGACCCTGGTCAAACTGTTATCCTACCTGTGACTTAATTTCTTCATCTCTAAAATATAGATAGTATCATCCTTACAGAAGTATTGGATGGATAAAAATGACACTTAAAACAGTGCCTGGAATGCAGTGATTATTCAGAAAATATTAATTATTATTCTGCTCAAAGAATTCTAGTGTTGAGTAGACTCGTTCTCCTCCCTCACTGCAGTGAGAAGTGGAATATAAGTCTATTCAGCAAAGGATCATCCTTTTTGGAAATAGACACTCTCATTAAAACTTAAAGCTCTGACACATTTATTAAAATGATGGGATACTATGTTTTACTCTTTAGTGTTTATTTCTTACTAGGGAGTGTTTGTTTTCTTTTTCAAAAAGGTCATGATTATATAGAATAACTTTCACTGTTCATACTACTTATCCACAGAAACCTAGGACCTGTCCTAATAGCTTTAATTAATTCTTTCTTAATCACTCCAATGAACCTTATTCTACCATTCATCTGTCAGTTTGTCATACTGTGGTGGCTTGTGTGTTGCTATGATGCTGGAAGCTATGCCACTGGTATTTCAAATACCAGCAGGGTCACCCAAGGTAGGCAGCAGAGCTTCCAGACTAAGACAGACTAGGAAGAAGGATCTGGCAGTCTACTTCTGAAAAGAATTAGCCAGTGAAAACCTTTAAAGTGGTAAAAAACAAAGATGTCACTCAGAGGACTAAGGTGCACCTGACCCAAGCTGTGGTATTTTCAATCACCTTATATGCATGGGAAAGCTGGACAATGAATAAGGAAGACCAAAGAAGAATTGATGTCCCTGACTTAGTTATGGCATTGGCAAAAAATATTGAATATACCATGGACTTCCAGAAGAACAAACAAATCTGTTTTGGAAGAAGTACAGCCAGAATGCTCCTTAGAAGTGAGGATGGTGAGACTTTGTTTCCAGTACTTTGGATATGTCATCAAGACAGACCAGTCCTTGGAGGGCACCAGGCTTGGTAAGGTAGAGGGTGAGCAAAAAAGACAAAGACCCTCAATCAGATGGATTGACATAGTGGCTGCAACAATGCGCTCAAGCATAACAATGATTGTGAGGATAGCATAGGACTGGGCAATGTTTTGTGCTGTTGTACATAAGTTCTCTATGAATCGGAACTGACTCAATGGCACCTAACAACAACAACATGAACCCTATTACTTGGCTTATCACTTGGTCTTTGTACATGTTCCTTAATTATTTCATGCTGTGTGTCAGCATTTGCACTGGTGTATTCTCATGTTGTAGTAGTTTAAAATGTGCAAGCCTTGTCTCTCCAACTGTCCTGTGAGCTCCTTAAAAAGTTGGATGAAGTGATACAGTTCTGTGAACGGCCCCAATACCTGACACAGAGGTGGGTGGGAAATGCATAGAAGGAAAGAACAGCAAAACAAACTGGAAAGCACTAATATGCAGATTGTTGTCTGAGATGACACTGCCCACATCTGATCGAGTAGCTGTGAAGTGTGCCAAGTCTCATCATAGACATAGACAGAAATCACAAAAAAAAAAGAAGCAAAGGAAAGAGAACTACCCAGATTAAAAAAAACTAGGGCAAAGATTTTCCTGTAATGTACATATATCAGACAGGGATCCAAAGATTTTTTTTTTAATCAATTAGTTTATTTACACATAAGGCAATATCTATTTTTATATACTTGTGTATGTAAGTTCTTATATATGAGATCATGCCTTAAATGCTTTTATTTGAGGGCAGTATGTTTCTTTTTCCGTCTTCTTCTTGGTTTTCCTGTCCTACTTCCCTCTCTCCTTTCACCTACAATAGCCCTCCATACCCAGCGTAAACTGAATCTGTGTTATGTATATATTTTGCCATACGTGTTCTTTCATTGATTTATTTAACCCTATACAAACATACATTATATGGCATATGGTATATGATATAAAATATAAATGAAAATGAGACATTATACATATTTTTCTGCATGCTGATTGTTGGTTAAAAAAATAGCTAACAACTCCTGAAAGTTCCCAGTTCAACTGATAGTTCTAAATAAATATTTGAAGACTGCTCAGTATTCCTTGGTGAGGGTAAAATTCAGCCAGTTTCTCATTGGTGGGCATTTATTTGATTTCCATTTTCTTGTCATTGCAAACTATGCTGCAGTAAACATGCGTGTCCAGCTGACTTCATATACTAATGCTTTTCTTTCTGTCAGAAAGACTACCACTAATGAGGCTGCTGGGTCAAAAGATTTTTGGAAGTTCAACTTTAATAGATTCTGCCCAATTGCTTTTCCAAAATCTTGTAATGCTTCACATTTCTACTAGTAAGCTGTGAAGACATCCTTACTCTACAGTCCCTTCAGGAAGAAATGTTAAATCTCTTCTTTAATGTTTGTTAAAATTAATTTCCTCTTCCAATTATCCTTTGCCTTATTTTGTTATTCTTTTGGCCACTCAATTTGTCCATTACTCAGAGTAGGGAAACCTTCTATTATAATTGTATTTCTAGCCAATTCTTGCATTTCTTTCTTTGTGTGTGGGTGTGGGTGGGTGCGTGGGTGATTTTAGCTATTCTGTTTGTGGTATGCAGATTTATGGCTAATATAGTTTCTTAATAGACTGTACTTTTATTATTATGTCTTTCTTTATCCTGTTCAGTGATTTTTAACCTAAATTCTCAGTTGTCTGATATTAATTTTTCACATTTACTTCTTTTTAAATATTTTAACTTTTATTTCCCTTTGTCTAGTATCCTTTAATTGTTTTCTTGATTAGTTTTAAATGTGTCTGCCATGTAATGAATTACTTAATATGGCCCTTCTAGCCATGGTTTTTGTGACTCACACACATCGATTGAGTGGGACTATAAAAATAAGGTATATGGAACCTGTGAGAGTTAGGGTTATGTGTCAACTTGGCTAGGCCATGATTTCCAGCATTGTGTGGTTGTCCTCCATTTTATGTGTTATGGATCTGACCTCTACATACTGATGAGGCAGGATTGGTGTAAGGTGTGTCTTGGGTCACAGCCTTGCAAGAGGGTCTGACTCAAGCCCCACCCTTACTAAAGTTACTCTCTTCCCTGGGGTGTGGCCTGCACCTAAGATATATGCGTGTGTCCTGGTGAGTCTATCTCTCTCTGCATCTGGATCCCATGTCCAGTTCATGATCAACTGACCTCCCCAGAGACCTGCTGTCTGACCTGCTGATTCTGGGATTTGCCAGCCTCCACAGCCCCTTGGGCCGGCTACCTATCTTGTGACATGATTCACCAGGTTCCACAGCCTTGTGAGCCAACACCCTGTGGTCTGAACTGCCAGTTTGAGTTCATCAGCTCCTACAGCCACATGCATTGGGAGAAGCCTACACCTGACCGTAGAATGTGGGACTTGCCAGAATCCACAACCACATGAGACATTTCCTTTATATGGTTCATGAGTTTTGTGAGACCACTGCAGTGAATTAGGGAACCCAAAGATGAGAGGGAGGGGACTGAGGAGAGAGGAAGTAGTTGATGTTAGAGATGATGGAGTGGTACAACAGTTTGTAAAAGTTGGACATTTGGGACACCTTTAACCTCTGCCTCATAGGAACCAGCTTTGTGCTGATCCTTATAAAAGAAATTATTCATTTAGTGTCTTTTAATTTATATTTTACATTATAAGCTAACATAATAAAAATAAAATAATGTTTAAAAGAAAACGATATGTTCAAAATATTTGCATTCACAGATATATGGTTCTAATAGGGAAAGGCTTTATTATAGTTGTTGTTTTACTTCCTGGGTCAGCTCACAAGAATATATGTAATAGGCAAAGTAAAAGGGAAGTAGAAGTAGATCATTAATTTAAGTTTCAACAGTATCATCTATAAACTTCAGTTCACTCACTGAATTGTTAAGCTATGAACAGCTGAGCTGAACCATGTTAATGTGCTGCACTTTAATTTCCTTAAGTTTTGTTATTATTACTTTAAATTTAGGCCTTCAGTTGTCTGTTACATGTCTTGTGTGTGTTCTGACTGACAGTCTTAGATCCTGAGATCTTCAGATGGTTGAGATTCTCAGATCTCCTCTGCTCTTAACTCATTAGGATTCAACCCTAAAAGTTAGAAAGTGTGGGTGTTGTTGCAGTCTCCTGCTGGTAGATTTCCAAGTGGCTTCTTTCCCCCCAAGGCCTCAAGTATGGAAGCAGACAAGTTGCCAATTTGCAGCTGTAATACCTAGAAGAATCCTACCCATTCCCTGGCTTCCTCAAGCTCTTATAGACTCAGTGTCAGGGAGGACCTAGTCCAACTGTTCAGCTTCTTCTAAACATTTTGAAGCCCAGGGGAAACAGCCAAACTTACATCAGATCATTTTCAAAATGTACCCTTTCTTCCACCCTGAAAGGGTGCTCTCTACATATCTTTGAGTACCAAGATCTTCCCAGAATATGCTACTTTCTGACTCATGCACTGGGGCTCCTGGAAAATACCTCCAGGCACTTGCTTGCCCCACCATGAAGAAAGGCCTGCACCGTTTATCCTTACTGAGGTTCCCTTAGATTAGGATTGGCTGATAAACAAGACGGTCAATGAAATTTGATTTTCAGATAAATAATGCTTTTTTTTTAAGTATAAAAAATATACAGAAGGGGATAATGAGGGAAACAAGCATTTTTCATTGAATAATGAGAGTTCCTGAAGGATAAAAAGGATGGAGGAGAGGCAACAATCATCTCATAATGATATCTAGGTATATGATACTATAATCCTTGGCAAAGGAGAAAATAACAACAATGTCGTTGGACATCTCATTTGCAGTACTAAAGGCTTGAAGATGGTAGATTGGATTTTGGCATCTACAGGCCACTGGCTGAAAAGATTTAAAGCTCAGAGTAGACTGGATATTAAGGATTGAAGTGTGTTCACCAAGATATGTATTGAAATCTTCAACTCTGTACCTGTGACTATCATGGTGATTGGAAATAGGGGTTTTCTTTTGTTATCCTAATGAGGCCCTACAAGTATAGGGTGGTGAGTCCTGAACCTTATCATTTCTGATTTATAAAAGGACCAGAATAGACACAGAGAAACACATGGGGGAAGACGGATACCAAAGAATGCCAGGGAACTCCTGGAACTACTGACAAGGAAGGTCCTTGCCCAGAGCCACATCCTGAATTTCAACTTCTAGTCTTCTGATCTGTGAGAAAATAAACTCTTGTTCTTTAAAGCCATCCACTTTTTTCCCTCCTTTCGTATATTTTTCTTTTTTTTTTTTTAGTGGCAACACTAGGTCACAGAGACAGAGGTAGATCTCCAGCCCAATGCCAGCCTTTACCTGCATAGGTTTAATGGCTCACACACTCGGTCTTTGACTAAACAAGGGATTTCTGCTTGCACCTACCTCAGGGCCTACAGTTGAGACCTGTGTTTTAAAAGTCAACTGTCTTAGGCTGGTTTCTCTATAGAAGCAAAACCAGTAAAGCATACAAATATGTATACAGAGAGAGTTATATCAAAGAAATGGCTCACGCGATTGTAGAGACTGGAATGCCCCAAGTCCGTGAGTCAGGCTGGAGGTTTCTCTGGATTCACTTACCTACAGGGGCTGGCAAACCCAAGAGCAGCAGGTCAGAGAGCAGGGATCTTGTTCACAGGCTGCGAAGATCGACAAATCCCAAGATTGGCAGCCAAGACCACAGATAGCTGCTAGCTCAAGTCCCAAGAACCGGAGCTCAGACCAACAGGAGCCAGCTGCAGAATTCAGAGCTAGCAGAAGCCATGAGCCTTGCCAGAATGTCCATTTATATTTGATGCAGACCACATGCCCAAGGAAACTCCGTTTCAACTGATTGGCTACTCATAGCAGATCCCATCATGAGGGTGATCACAACATCATACGACTGCCAAACCACTGAGAATTATGGCCCAGCCAAGTTGACATACAATCTTAATCATCACACCAATGATTCACAGAATGTTCCCCCCACCTAGCTCTTGTTTGAGAATACTATTTCCCCTGAAGCTGTATTACATAAAATGCTGCTGATTTTCCAAAACTAAGCTTACCTCTGGCTTGGGATATAGTCAAAAGCCTTTTTGTTCCCCAATGCTTTTCCAACCCTTTACTCCTCTACTCTCCTGTACAATTCCCACTCCTTTGATCCTCAGCCATCTGGCTACTCTACCCATCTCTCCCACCTGTTCTATTTCAGTTTTTGACCTCCTGGTCACTCCCCACTAATTAATTGAAGACTTTAGCACCTGGTTCACATTTTTCTCTAACTCCTAAATATTTAAAACTAAGCAGTCATTTCTATTAAAACATTTCGTTCTATGCATGCGATATTGTTTAAGAGTTTTCAAAGGACTTGAAATTACTTTTAATTTCAGCCTCTATCCAATGGAAATTTTATTCTACCTCACTTTTGCTTCAAATATTGCACTTCATGCTTAAAAAAAAGTAAACTTGTTGGTCACCTCTCCATTAATGTCTCTAAAAGTAAGAATTTTATGACAGATAAGAAAAAAAGTCAAGGTCAGAGCAGGAAACAGGGAAGAGATTTTTGTTGAGGAAATTTTGGATATTGATTTTTTAATATTAAGTTTGGCAAGAGTCACTGACTTAGAGTCTGTGTAACAGTCAGTTGTTACTACAGAGAGAGGAGGAAAGCAATCTTAACAAATCCTGACAACCACTTTGAGAGCTAGATATTAGCCTCAGTTTATAATTGTGGAACAGACTTAAAGAGATTGAGGGACTTATTAATCGTCCCAAGCTAACAATGGTGACATTAGTATTTAAACTGAATTCTGTCTGATCCTAAAGTCCATATTATTTCTATTATATAAATGTATTACTCGATGGAGTAATTACAATGGAGTAAACCAAGGAACCAGAAGACCTGAAAAGTTACATTGCCTTCTTGAAAGTCAGAATGATGATGCATTTCCTTTCAAAAGAATTCATTTCCTGAGAAAACTTAAAAGACAAAGAATGAACTTTCAGATGATCACCAGAAGAGATAAAAAGTCGAAGTTCTGGAAATAAGGTGCATTGGTTCAGAGAATGTTGAGATTGTCATCTAAGACGTGTAAACATGAGACTTCCCTATGACTAAGCTATTTGCTAGTCTCCTTTTCAGAAGCTTATTGGATTAGTGAATTGATTAGTAGATTAGGGATCAATGAATTTATGCATGCTTCATCTATTTAATCTCTGGATTATTTTCTGTTCTCTATCCTTTTTTCTTCAACTTGGCTTTGAATCTCTAAACAGTAATCTAAAATCCTAGAAGATGATGATTTGGTTTTCGTATCCCATCTTCTGCACCTCTCCATTTTTCTCTCCCTGTCTACTCCCTTCAACTCTGACAAACAAATTCTATAATTTTTAAGATCATCATTCTAACTACTTCCATTCCAATCCGAATATTCTGAAGATCAAAAGTAATGACTTTTGAGGAACTATCGGGTTTGGATAAGGTCCCTCAGTGGTACAAGCTGTGTGCAACCAGCTGCTAACCTGAAGATAGGCTGTTCAAACTCACTCAGCAGTGCTGTGCAAGAAAGGCCTGGTGATCTGCTTCCATAAAGATTACAGCCAAGAAAACCCTGTGAAGCAGTGCTACTGTGTAACATATGAGGGCAGTAATGAGTCTGAACTGACTTGGTGGTACACTGGTTTGGTGGTTTGGTACCAGGCTTGGAGAAAAATGGTAGTCACCTGATACACTCTACCCTGAAAAAAACACCCTATAAAATCAATAAGGAGGGCAAATAAACCACACAAAACCAGTATCCTTAGTATCATTGAGAGACAGGGGAAAATGCAACTTTACAATTACCTGTAAGTTGAGGGGGAAAAAAAAGATTAAACAATTCTCTAACCACCAGCACTGTGCTACAAGCTTGTGGACACAGAGAGCAAAGGAGGGAAAATAACAATTCTCGTTGAGTAAGAGTAGAGGAGAGCAAAGGACTGAGATGAAGCACACACGAAATTACCTAAAAAAGAAAATGTGCAATAAGAAATGTTAAAATAGGATGCAGGGCCAAAATGACCGAGTAGTCAGATGGCTTCCTATATCCCTCTTACAACAAAGACCTGGAAAAACAAGTGACTTGATTGTATATGAATATCTAGGGCCCTGAACAAGGCAAAGTTGAGGAATCAGACTGAGTGATGGGGGGAGAGGGAGATGGTTCTGATGAAGCGAGAAGTGCTGGACCGCGGCTGAAGCTGCAACACTACAGCCCGGACTGGCTCCTAGGTACTCAGCGAAACACGAAACATGCAAACAGCTGCGCGTTCGCACTCAGTAGGCAGTTCCAATATCCAGAGAGATCCGACAGCAGAGATTCTGCTTGGACACTCCAAACCAGTGAAAAGCCGCTCCCAAGTGGCTAAAGATAAGTACATGCATGCAGCCTCTGGTGGGGATTTAAAAAAAAACCCATTTGGAAAAAGCCTCTCCCTTCTACCTCCTCCCTCCCGACGCTGCACCAGTCCAGAAGTCTGAGTCCACTGGGCTGGAACTAGATCCCAAAAGGCACCCTGACCATTCTCCTGGCCTTGGAGAGGGAAAAAATAAGCTACTGTCTCCCCTAAGCCAGGAACTCAGGGTCAGCACAGCTCCTTTGCTAGGCACAGGCTTAAGGGGTCCGCAAACTTTGAGTGCCTTACACCCCTGTATAGACTTGTGGGGACCCACCTCAACAGCATTAGCCCTCACTACCACATTACAACAGGGTAAACATCTGAAGTCCAACTTTAACTGTTTCAGCTGTGAAGTGGCAGATTTGTGACCCTCGACACAGCCCTGCCCCTTAACCAGGCACTTTTATCAATCTGCAACAGGGGCTTGAAGGCTGGTGACTCCACTTATGTCACCTAGTCACCTGCTACAGGAGTCCAAGAAAAAGTGGTGCCATCGAGTCTTTACAGCCAACAGAGTGGGGTGCTCATAGTCCGGCTGCAAAACTCACCTACCTACTCGCAGTAGGGAATAGGGACACGCTTTCCTTTCAGACTCTCAGGGGCTCCCTACCTGGCTCAGCACGTGATCCTTGACTGTAATCAGATACCAGTGCCTACACCAATCACCCATGCCTCTCTAAGACTGTAGGTGACAGCCTGCATCACACACTTGGTGACTGACTGCCTGGACACCTGTGCTGAACCCATATAGGAAAATTTAAAAGACTCCTGTGTGCACATACTTATGTACAGAACTAACTACCTGTTGATAGAACGTTAGAGCTTCAAAGGCGCCAATAATCAAACTAATGCACATGAGCAGCCCATTGGGGCATACCAAAACAAAACAGAACAAGAAGCTAGGACTCATTCAGAGAATATAAAATAAAATTATAATAACTTATTGATGGCTTGGAAACAACAGTCAATATCAAATCACATAAAGAGGCAATCCATGATGGCTTCAGCAAGTTGCCAAAATAAGAATCAATAAATTCTCTGGAGAAAGAGAATTTCTTGGAATTACCAGAGGCAGAAAACAAAAGATTAATATACAGAACTCTTCTAGAAATTAGAAAGAAAATTCCACAAAATGCAGAAACTTCCAAAGAACACACAGACAAAGTAGTAGCACAACTTAAAGAAGTTATTCAAGAACATAATCACCAATTTAATAGGCTTCTAGAATCCATAGAGAGACAGCAATCAGAAACACAGAAGATTAAAATAAAATTTCAGAATTAGACAACTCAATAGAAAGTCATAGGAGCAGAATTGAGGCAGTAGAAGTTAAAATTAGTGACATTGAAGATAAAGCACTTGACACTAACTTATTGGAGGAAAAATCAGATAAAAGAATTTTAAAAAAATGAAGAAACTCTAAGAGTTACGTTGGACTCTATCAAGAGAAATAACCTATAAGTGATTGCAGTACCAGAACAGGGAGGATAACAAAAAACACAGAGAAAACTATTGAAGATTTGTTGGCAGAAAACTTCCCTGATATCATGAAAGATGAGAAGCTATCTATCCAAGACGCTCATCGAACCCCACAAAAAAAAGATCCCAAAATAAAGTCACCAAGACATATTATAATCAAATTTACAAAAGCCAAAGATAAAGAGAGACTTTTAAGAGTGGCTAGGGATGAACAAAAAGTCATCTACAAAGAAGAGTCAATAAGAATAAGCTCAGACTACTCAGCAGAAACCACGCAGGTAAGAAGGCAACGGGATGACACATATAAAGCCTTGAAGGGAAACAACTGCCAGCGAAGAATTATGTATCCAGCAAAACTCTCTTAAATATGATGGTGAAATTAAGACATTTCCAGATAAACAGAAGTTTAGGGAATTTGCAAAAATAAACAAAACAAAATTACAAGAAAAACTAAAGGGAGTTTTATGGTTAGATAATCAATAACATCAGGTAACAACGCAAGACTAGAACACAGGACAAAGCAACTAGATATTGACTCAGATAGGGAAGTTCAAAATACATCAAAGCTAAAATATTGAAAATAGGGAAACAGAGATATCAATATGTAAAAATGGGCTACATTAAAAAAAAGAGGGACTTAAAAAATGCAGACATTGATTTTTCATATGGAGGGGAAGTCAAGGCGATATAAAGTAATAAAAGACTGGTATAAACTTAGAAAAATAGTGGTAAATATTAAGGTAACCACAAAGGAATCTAACAATTCTACAAATCAAAATAAAAAAACAGAAAAACATAAAGACCCAGCAAACACAAAATCTACAATGAAAAAGATAAAAAAAATACATAAAGAAAAACGACTTAGCACAGAAAATCAAGATGAACAAAGAAAATGTGAACAACACACAAAAAGAGACATCAGGATGACAGCACTAAACACATACCTATCAATAATTACTCTGAATGTAAACTGACTTAAGGCACCAATAAAGAAACAGAGAGTGGCATCTTAGATAAAAAAGCATGATCCATCTACATGCTGACTACAAGAGATGCACCTTAGACTTAAAGGTACAAACAGACTAAAACTCAAAGGACGGAAAAAATATATCAAGCAAACAACACTCAAAAACAAGCAGGAGTGGCAATTTTAATCTCTGACAAAATAGACTAAAATAAAATCCACCACAAAGGATAAGGAAGGGCACTATATAATGATTAAAGGGTCAATACACCAGGATGACATAACTATAATAAATATTTACCCAATAACAGGCTCCAAAATATATAAAACACACTTAACAGCACTGGAAAGAGAGACAGATATCTCCACAATAGTAGTAGGAGACTTCAACACACCACTTTTGGTGAAGGACAGAATATCCAGAAAGAAGCTCAACAAAGACACGGAAGAGCTAAATGCTACAATCAACCAACTTGATCTCATAGACATATACCGAACACTGCACCCAACAGCAGCCAAGTATACTTTCTTTTCCAATGCACATGGAACATTTTCCAGAATAGACCACATATTAGGCCATAAAGCAAGCCTTAACAAAATCCAAAGCATCAAAATATTACAAAGCATCTTTTCTGAACATAAAGCCATAAAAGTGGAAATCAACAACACAAAAAGCAAGGAAAAAAATGAAACACATGGAAACTGAACAACACCTTGTTCAAAACCTACTGGGTTATAAAAGAAATTAAGCATGGAATAAAGAAATTCATAGACTTAAACAAGAATGAAAACACTTCTTACCAGAACCTTTGAGACACAGCAAAAGCAGTGCTCAGAGGTCAGTTTATAGCAATAAATGCACACATCCAAAAAGAAGAAAAGGCCATAATCAAAACATTAACCCTACAATTGGAACAAATAGGAAGAGAGCAGCAAAAGAAGCCCACCGGTGCCAGAAGGAAATAATAAGAATTAGAGTAGAATTAAATGAAATAGTGAATAGAAAAAAAATTGAAGGAGTTAACAAGTCCCAAAGCTGGTTCTTTAAAAAGATCAACAAAATTGATAAACCACTGGCCAAACTGACAAAAGAAAAACAGGAGAGGAAGCAGATAACCCACATAAGAAATGAGATGGGAGATATCACAACAGACCCAACTGAAATTAAAAGAATCAGAACAGATTACTATGAAAAATTGTACTCTAACAAATTTAAAAACCTACAGGAAATGGACAAATTTCTAGAAAATCACTACTACTTAAATTAACACAAACAGAGGTAGAACAACTAAATAAACCCATAACAAATAAGAGATTGAAAAGGTTATTAAAAAACTCCCAACAAGTAAAAAAAAAAAGCCCTGGCCTGGATGACTTCCCTGGAGAATTCTACCAAACTTTCAGAGAAGAGATAACACCACTGCTACAAAAGGTATTTCAGTGCATAGAAAAGGATGGAACATTCCAAAACTCATTTCTTGAAGCAGGCATAATCCTGATACCAAAACCAGGTAAAGACACCACAAAAGAAGAAAATTACAGACCATTGTCCCTCATGAACATTGACACAAAAATCCTCAACAAAATTCTAGCCAATAGAATTCAGCAACATATCAAAAAAAAAATAATTCACCATGACCAAGTGGGATTTATACCAGGTATGCAGGGATGGTTCAACATTAGAAAAACAATCAATATAATCCATGACATAAATAAAACAAAGGACAAGAACCACATGATCTTATCAATCTATGCAGAAAAGGCATTCAACAAAGTCCAACACCCATTCATGATTAAAAAACTCTCAATAAAACAGGAATAGAAGGGAAATTCCTCAATATAATTAAGGGCATTTATATAAAGCCAACAACCAACATCATTCTAAATGGAGAAACTTTGAAAGCATTCCCTTTGAGAACGGGAACCAGACAAGGATACCTTCTATCACCACTCTAATTCAACATTGTGCTGGAGGTCACAGGACAGAGCAATTAGGCTAGAAAAAGAAATAAAGGGCATCCAAATTGGTAAGGAAGAAGTCAAAGTATTTATTTTGGCAGATGATATGATCTTATACACAGAAAATCCCAAAGAGTCCACAAGAAAACTACTGGAACTAATAGAAGCAAAGTATCAAGATACAAGATAAACATACAAAAATCAGTTGAATTCCTTTACATCAAAAAGGAGAAACTAGAATAGGAAATTACCAAATTAATACCATTTACAATAGCTCTCAAGAAGATAAAATACTTAGGAATAAATCTAACCAGAGACGTAAAAGACCTATACAACGAAAACTAGAAGACACTACTGTAAGAAACTAAAAGAGACCTGCATAAGTGGAAAAATATACATTGCTCATGGATAGGTAGACTCAACATAGAGAAAATGTCAATTCTACCCAAAGCAATCTACAGATACAATGCAATCCAGATCCAAATTCCAACAACACTTTTTAATGATATGGAGAAACAAATCATCAAATTCATATGGAAAGGGAAGCGGCCCTGAATAAATAAAGTACTACTCAAGAAGAAGAACAAAGTGTGAGGCCTTAGACTACCTGATTTTCAGACCTATTATATTGCCACGGTAGTCAAAACAGGCTGGTACTTGTACAACAACAGATACATAGACCAATGAAACAGAGTTGAGAATCCAGATATAAGCTCATCCACCTATGAGCAGCTAATATTTGACAAAGGACCAAAGTCCATTAATTACAGAAAAGACAGTCTCTTTAACAAATTGTGCTGGCATAACTGGATATCCAGCTGCAAAAAAACTGAAACAAGACCCATACCTCACACCATGTGGAAACACTAACTCAAAATGGATCAAGGACTTAAATATAAAATCCAAAACAATAAAGATCATGGAAGAAAAAATAGGGGCAAAGCTATGTGCCCTAATACCTGGCATAAACACAATCCAAACCATAAGTAACAATGCACAAGTACCAGAAGAGAGACCAGAGAAATGGGAGCTTCTAAAAATCAAACACTTATGCTCATCAAAAGACTTCACCAAAAGAGTCAAAAGACAACCTACAGACTGGGAAAAAAATTATGGCTACGACAAATCTGATCAGTGTCTAATCTCTAAAATCTACAAGACACTGCAAAAACTTAACAACAAAAAGACAAAAAACCCATTTAAAAAATGGGCAAAGGATATGAACAGGCACTTCACCAAAGAAGATATTCAGGTGGCTAACAGACACATGAAGAAATGCTCACGATCATTAGCCATTAGATAAATGCAGATCAAAACTACAATGAGATATCATCTCCCCCCAACAAGGCTAGCATTAATCCAAAACACACAAACTAAAATGCTGGAGAGGTTGTGGAGAGACTGGAACACTTATACACTGTTGGTGGGAATGTAAAATGGTACAACCACTTTGGAAATTGATTTGGCACTTCCTTAAAATGCTAGAAATAGAAGTACCATACAATCCAGCTATCTGGCCCCTTGGAATATATCCCAGAGAAATAACAGCCATCACACGAATAGATATATGTACACATGTTCATTGCAGCACTGTTCACAATAGCAAAAAGATGGAAACAAGCTAGGTGCCCATCAATGGATGAATGGATAAACAAATTATGGTATATGCACACAGTGGAATATTATGCAACTATAAAGAACAACGATGAAGCTGTGATACATCGTGTAACATGGTGGAAGCTGGAACTTATTATGCTGAGTGAATTTAGTCAGTCACAGAAGGACAAATACTGTATAAGATTACTATTATAAGAACTCAAGAAAGGTTTAAACACAGAAGAAAACATTCTTTGATGGTTACAGGGGTGGGGAGGGAGGGTGAGGGTTATTCACTAACTAGATGGTAGATAAGAATCATCTTAGATGAAGGGAAGGTCAGCACGCACTACAGTGGAAGTCAACACAACTGGACTAAACCAAAGCTAAGAAGTTTCCTGAATACAATTAAATACTTTGAGAGACCGAGTAGCAGGGATAGGGGGTCTGGGGACCATGCTTTCAGGGGACATCTAGGTCAATTGGCTTAACAAAGCTTATTAAAAAATGTTCTGCATCCTACTTTGGTGAGTGGTGTCTGGGGTCTTAAAAGCTTGCAAGCGGCCATCTAAGATGCATCAATTGGTCTCAAGCACCTGGAGTAAAGGAGAATGAAGACCACCAAAGACACAAGGAAATTATTAGTCCAAGAGACAGAATGGGCCACATAAACCAGTGACTTCATCAGCCTAAGACCAGAAGAACTAGATGGTGCCTGGATACCACCAATGACAGTCCTGACAGGGAACACAACAGAGTCCCTGATGGAGCAGCAGAAAGATGGGGTGCACAACTCAAATTCTAGTAAGAAGGTCAGACTTAATGGTCTGACTGAGACTGGAGTACCCCAGAAAGCATGGCCCCTGGTCTCTCTATCAGCCCAGAACTAAAACAATTTCCAAGGCCAACTCTTCAGACAGGGATTGGACTGGACTGTGGGACATAAAGTGATACTCGTGAAGAGTGTGCCTCTTAGTCAAATAGATACAAGAGACCAAGGGGGCAGCTTCTGTCCAGAGGTGAGATGGGAAGGCAAGAGGGTTAGGAGCTGGTTGAATGGACATGGGGAATCAGGGGCAGAAAGGAGAAGTGGGCTATCGCTGAATGGGGTGAGCAATTAGGGTCACATAAAGATGTATGTATAAAATTCTGTATGGGAGACTAACTTGAAATGTAAACTTCATTTAACTACAACAGTAAGAAAATAAAACTACTTTAAAATAAAAAAAAAAGAAATGCTAAAATAAGGAACATACATATGAATTTGGTAGTTCATAACATTAACCAAAAAACTTGAAAATGTTTAGGACAAGAAGTACTAGTCTCAAAGATAAATTGTTTCTGGAGAATGAGATATATAAAGATGGATATACCCCTGGGAGATGAAACAGTAAAAGGAAAGTAGAAAATAAGGAAGCAAAATTAAGGATCTGGCAGAGAAATGAAAAAGAACATCCATCCAACTGAAGATAACTGGGAAAATGTTGAAAAAGCAATGGATGGTGAGTATTTCATAAATTTAATATAAGAGTAAAGCAACATCAGGCCGTATCAAAAACCAAACCCGTTGCTGTAGAGTAGATTCTGACTCATAGCAACCCTATAAGGACAGAGTAGAAATGCCCCCATAGGGTTTCCAAGGAGCGGCTGGTGGCTTTGAACTTCTAACCTTTTGGTTAACAGCCAAGCTCTTAACCACTGTGCCACTAGAGCTCCGTATACACAAAAACATGCACAAACACACACATAAATACATATATTTCACCCATGCATCTGTCAGTTTGTCATACTGTGGGTGCTTGTGTGTTGCTGTAAATAACACCAGGGTCCCCGTGGTGGATAGGTTTCAGCTGAGCTTCCAGACTAAAATAGACTAGGAAGAAGGACCTGGAGGTCTACTTCCGAAAAAAACAAAAATTAGCCATTGAAAACCTTATGAATAGCAGCAGAACTCCGTCTGATATAGTGCTGGAAGATGAGCCCCTCAGGTTAGAAGGTACTCAAAATACTACTGGGTAAGAGCTACCTCCTTAGAGTTAACCTTAATGACGAGGATGGAGTCAAGTTTTGGGACCTTCATTTGCTGATGTAGCATGATTCCAAATGAGAAGAAACAGCTGTAAACATCCATTAATATTCGGAATGTGGAGAGTACGAAGTGTGAATCTAGGAAAAATGGAAATCATAAAAAACGAAATGGCAAGCATAAAGATCTATATCCTAGGCATTAGTGAGCTGAAATGGACTGGTATGAGCCATTTTGAATCAGACAATCATATGGTCTACTATGCCGAGAATGACAAATTGAAGAGGAATGGCCTTAAATTTATTGTCAAAAAGAACATTTCAAGACCTATTCTGAAGCACAATGCTGTCAGTGTTAGGATAATATCCTTACATCTACAAGAAAGACCAGTTAATATGAATATTATTCAAATTTACACACCAACCACTAATACCAAAGATGAATAAATTGAAGACTTTTAGCAATATCTGCATTCTGAAATTGACCAAACATGCAATCAGGATGAACTGATATTTACTGTCGATTGGAATATGAAAGTGAGAAATGAAGAAGGATCGGTACTTGGAAAACGTGGCCTTGGTGATAGAAATGATGCCAAAGATTGCATGATAGAATTTTGCAAGACCAATGACTTCTTCATTGCAAATACCTTTTTTCAACAACATAAACAGTGATTATGCATGGGCCTTGTCAGATGGAATACACAAGAATCAAAACAACTACATCTGAGGAAAGAGACAATGGAAAAGCTCAATATCATTAGGCAGAACAAGGCTGGGGGCCAACTGTGGAAGAAACCTTCAGCTGCTCATATGCAAGTTCAAGCTGAAGCTCAAGAAAATTAGAAAGAGTCCACGAGAGCCAAAGTGTGACCTTGAGTATATCCCACCTAAATTTAGAGACCATCTCAAGAATAGATTTGATGCATTGAACACTGATGTCTGAAGACCAGACTAGTTGTGGAATGACATCAGGGACATCATACGTGAAGAAAGCAAGAGGTCATTATAAAGGAAAGAAAGAAGAGATGAAAATGAATGTTAGAAGGGACTCTGAAACTTCCTCTTAAATGCAGAGTAGCTAAGGCTAACAGAAGAAATGATGAAGTAAAAGAACCGAACAGAAGATTTCAAAGTGCAGCTGGAGAAGACAAAGTAAAGTATTATGACATGTGCAAAGACCTTGAGTTAGAAAACCATAAGAGAGGAAAATGCTCAACATTTCTCAAGCTGAAAGAACTGAAGAAATAATTCAATCCTCAAGTTGCAATAGTGAAGGATTCTATGGGCAAAATATTGAATGACAGAGGAGCATCAAAAGATGGAAGAAATACACAGAGTCACTGTACCAAAAAGAATTGGTTGATATTCAATCATTTCAGGAGGTAGTATATGATCAAGAACTAATGGTACTGAAGGAAGAGGTCTGAGTTATACTAAAGACATTGGCAAAAAACAAGGCTGCAGGAACTGATGGCATACCAGTTAAGATGATTCAACAAATAGATGTTCTGGAAGTGCTCGCTTGTCTATGCCAAGAAATTTGGAAGACAGCTACCTGGCCAATTGACTTGAAGACATCCATATTTATGCCTATTCCAAAGAAAACTGATCCAACTGAATGAGGAAATTATTGAACAATATCATTTATATCACATCCAAGTAAAATTTTGCTGAAGATCATTCAAAAGTGGTTGCAGTAGTAAACCAACAGTGAACTGACAGAAATTCAAGTTGGATTCAGAAGAGGTTGTGTAACAAGGGATATAATTGCTGATGTCAGAAGGATCATGGCTGAAAGCAGAGACTACCAGAAAGATGTTTACCTATGTTATATAGACTATGCAGAGGCATTCAACTGTGTGGATCATAAAAATTATGCATAATGTTGCAAAGAATGGGAATTACAGAACACTTAATAGTGCTCATAAGGAACCTGCACACAGACCAAGAAGCAGTCATTCAAAGAGAACAATAGGATACTGTATGGCTTAAAATTGTGCTGCTATTCTCCTTTTAGATGAAGGTTTACAGAACAAAATAGTTTCTCATTAAACAGTTAGCACACATGTTGCCCTATTACAATGGTTAACAACCTCACAACACATCAACATTATCCTTACTCAACCTTGGGTTCCGCATCACCAGCTTTCCTGTCCCCTTCTGCCTTCTAGTCCTTGTCCCTGGATTGCTATGCCTCATTAGTCCCATTTGGTTTTATGGGGCTGTCCACTCCCCGGTTGAACAGTGAACCTCAAAAGTGACATCAGCACTGACCTAAAAGGGTGTCTGGGGGCCATACTCTCCGGGTTTCTCCAGTATCCTTTAAGCCAGTAAATCTGGTCATTTTTTGTGACCAGCTCTGTCTCCAGCTCTGTCCAGCACCCTCTGTTGTGATCCTGGTCAGAGCAGTCAGTGGTGGTAGCCGGGCACCATCTAGCTGTACTGGACTCAGTATGGTGGAGGCCTTGGTAGCTGTGGTCCATTAGTCCTTTGGACTAACCTTTTCCTTGTATCCTGTTCTTTTCACTCTCCCTTGCTCCAGAAGGGATGAGACCAGTGGAGTATCTTGGATGGCCGCTCACAGGCTTTTAAGACCCCAGACACTACTCACCAAGGGAGAATGTAGAACATTGTCTTTATAAACCGTGTTATGCCACCTGAGCTAGATGTTCCCTGAGACCATGGACCCACAGCCCTCCTCCCAGCAATTCAGTCCCTCAGGGAGTTTGGATGTGTCTATGGAGCTTCAATGACCTTTCCTTTTACAAGTTGTGCTGGCTTCCCCAGTATTGTGTTCTGTCTCACCCTTCACCCAAGATATCACTTATCTATTACCTATTTAGTATTTCCCCCACACACACACACCTCCCATCCCTGGTAACAAAGATTGTTACTTTTGATCTGTGAACTGTTTCATGGGGTTTTACAATAGAGGTCTCATATAACATTTGTCCTTTTGTGATTGAATTATTTCACTCAGCATAATGTCCTCCAGTTTCATCCATGTTATGCGATGGTTCACAGATTCATTGTTTTTCTTTCTCGTTGCATAGTACTCCATTGTGTGTATGTACCATAGTTTGTTTATCCATTCATCAGTTGATGGGCATCTAGGTTGTTTCCGTCGTTTTGCTATTGTTAACAATGCTGCCATGAACATAGGTGTGCATATGTCTATTCAAGTAATGACTCTTATTTCTCTAGGGTATATTCCTAGAAATGGGATTGCTGGATCAAATGGTATGTCTATTTCTAGCTTTCTGAGGAAGAACCATAACATTTTCCAAAATGGTTGTATCATTTTGCATTCCCACCAGCAGTGCATAAGAGTTCCCATCTCCCCGCAGCCCCTCCAACATTTGTTATTTCCAGTGTTTTTGATTCGTGCCAGTAATGCTGGGTGAGATGGTATCTCATTGTGGTTTTAATTTGCATTTCTCTGATGGCTAGTGATTGCGAGCATTTCCTCATGTGTCTGTTGGCCATTTGAATGTCTTCTTTAGTGAAGCGTCTGTTCATTTCCTTTGCCCATTTTTTCATAGGATTATTTGTCTTTTTGTTGTAGAGGTGTTGGATTTTCTTGTAGATTATGGAGATGAGACCTTTGTCTGACTTGTACTGCCCAAAAATTTTTTTCCCAGTCTGTAGGTTCTCCTCTTACTCTTTTGGTGAAGTCTTTTGAAGAGCATAGGTGTTTGATTTTTAGAAGATCCCAGTTATCTAGTTTATCTGTTGGGTTTTTTGTGTTGATGTGTATGGTTTGTATCCTGTTAATGCCATGTATTAAGGCCTGAAGTGTTGGTCCTATTTTTTCTTCTATGAACTTTATAGTTTTAGGCTTTATATTCAGGTCTTTGATCCATTTTGAAGTAGTTTTTGTATACAGTGTGAGGTATGGGTCCTGTTTCATTTTTTTGTAAATGGATATCCAGTTTTGACAGCACCATTTGTTAAAAAGACTGTCTTTTCCCAATTTGTTGGACTTTGGGCCCTTGTTGAAGATCAGGTGACCATAGGTGGATGGATTTACATCTGGGTTCTCAATTCTGTTCCATTGGTCAATGTATCTGTCATTATACCAGTACCAGGCTGTTAGGAGTACTGTAGCTGTATAGTAGGTTCTGAAGTCAGGTAGTGTGTGTCCTCCAACTTTATTCTTCTTCTTCTTTAGTAGTGCTTTACTTACTCAGGGCTCCTTCCCTTTTCATATAAAGTTAATGATTAGTTTTTCCATCTCTTTGAAGGATGTTGTTGGTATTTGGATCGGGATTGTATTGTATTTGTAAATTGCTTTGGGTAGAATTGACATTTTCACAATGTTGAGTCTGCCTATCCATGAGCATGGTATGTTTTTCCATTTATGTAGATCCCTTTGGGTTTCATGCAGTAGTGTTTTGTAGTTTTCTTTGTATAGTTCTTTTACATCCCTGGTTAGATTTATTCCTAAGTATTTTATCTTTTTAGGGGCTATTGAAAATGGTATTGTTTTCCTGATTTCCTTTTCATTGTTCTCCTTACTGGTGTGTAGGAATCCAACTGATTTTTGAATGTTTATCTTGTATCCTGCTACACTGCTGAATCTTTCTATTAGTTCCAGTAGATTTCTCATGGACTCTTTAGGGTATTCTGTGTATAGTATCATATCATCTGCAAACGGGGACAGTTTAACTTCTTCATTACCAATTTGGATGCCCTTTATTTCTTTTTCTTGCCTTATTGCTCTAGCTAGAACTTCCAGCACAATGTTAAATAGGAGTGGTGATAGAGGGCATCCTTGCCCTCTTCCTGTTCTCAAGAGGAATGTTTTCAGCCTCTCTCCATTAAGAATCATGTTGGCGATTGGTTTTGCACAGTTGTCCTTTATTATGTTGAGAAATTTCCCTTCTATACCTATTTTATTGAGAGTTTTTATTAGGAATGGGTGTTCGACTTTGTCGAATGCCTTTTCTGCATCAATTGAGAGGAGCGTGTGATTATTTTCTCTCCTTTTATTTATATGGTGGATTACGTTGATTGATTTTCTAATGTTGAACCATCCTTGCAGACCTGGTATGAATCCGACTTGGTCGTGGTGTATTATTTTTTTGATATGATGCTGAATTCTATTGGCTAGAATTTTGTTGAGAATTTTTGCATCTATATTCATGAGAGATATTGGTCTGTAATTTTCTTTTTTTGTGATGTCTTTTCTTGGTTTTGTTATCAGCATTATGCTGGCTTCATAGAATGAATTTGAAAGTGTTGCTTCCTCTTTTATGCTCTGAAATAGCTTGAATAGTACTGGTACAAGCTCTTCTGTAAATGTTTTGTAGAATTCTCCAATGAAGCCATCTGGGCCAGGGCTTTCTTTGGTTGGGAGATTTTTAATAACTTTTCAATCTCTTCTCTTCTTATGGGTCTGTTTAGATTTTCAGCATCACTTTGTTGTAGTTTGGGTAGGCCATGTGTTTTTAGAAATTTCTCCATTTCCTCTAGGTTTTCAAATTTGTTGGAGTATAGTTTTTCATAATATTCTGTTATAATCCTTTTTATTTCAGTTGGGTTTGTTGTAATGTCCCTCATTTCAGTTCTTAGTTGGGTTATTTGTGTCCTCTCCTGTTTTTCTTTTGTCAGTCTGGCCAGCGGGTTGTCAATTTTGTTGATTCTTTCAAAGAACCAGCTTTTGGTTTTGTTGATTCTTTCTATTGTGTTTGTGTTCTCTATTTCATTTATTTCTGCTATGATCTTTACTATTTCCTTTCTTCCAGTGGTTGTGGGCTTTTTTTGCTGTTCTCTTTGTATTTGTTTGAGTTCTGTAGTTAATGTTTTGATTTTGTCCCTTTCTTCTTTTTTGGTGTTTGCATCTATTGGTATAAATTGTCTTCTGAAGACTGCCTTTGCTAAGTCCCAAAGGTTTTGGTATGATGTTTTTTCATTCTCATTTGATTCTAGGAATTTTTTGATTCCATCTCTGTTTTCTTCTATTACCCAGTGATGTGTAAGCAGGGTATTATTCAGTTTCCTTGTAGTTGATTTTTTTTTCCTTGTTCTTTCTATTGTTAATTTCTACCTTGATGGCATTGTGGTCAGAGAAGATACTTTGAATTATCTCAACGTTTTGGATCTTGTTGAGGGTTGCTCTGTGGCCTAAGATGTGGTCTATTCTATAGAACATTCCATGTGCTTTGGAAAGAATGTGTATTTTGCAGAGGTCAGATGGAGTGTTCTATATATGTCTATGAGGTCAAGTTGACTGATTGTGCCCATTATGTCTTCTGTATCTTTACTGGGTTTCTTGTTAGTTGTTCTGTCCTTTACTGAGAATGGAACTGTCAATTTCTCTTTTCAGTGTTGTTAGTGTTTGTTTTATGTATTTTGGAGCCCTGTCATTGGGTGCGTAGATGTTTATTATGGTTAAGTCTTCATGATGGATCGTCCCCTTAATCATTATATAGTGTCCTTCTTTGTCTTTTATGGTAGACTTAGTTTTAAAGTCTATTTTATGTGAGATTAGATTTGCCACTCCTACTCTTTTTTGGTAGTTGTTAGCTTGATATATTTTTTCCAACCTTTGACTTTTAATAAATTCACATCTTTATTTCTAACGGGTGTCTCTTCTAGAAAGCATATTGATGGATCCTGTTTTCTTATCCATTCTGTCACTCTCCATCTCTTTATGGGTGCACTGAGTCCATTTAAGTTCAGTGTAATTATTGATAGATGTGAGTTTGTTGCTGTCATTTTGTAGTGCTTTTTTTTTTTTTGTGGTGCTGAAGTTTTCTTTGTTCTTCTTACTCTCTTGTGCTGAGTTACTTTTGTTTGTGGATTTTTTTTCTTTTGTTTTTGTAGGTTTTGTTTTTGCTGATACTTTATGTTATTCCTCTTTTTTTATGAGTATGTATGTCAACTTTCTTTGTGGTTACCATAAATTTTACCCTTATCTTTCTAACTTTGAAGCAGTCTACCATTACTTGGTATCGCCTTGCCTTCCTCTCCATTAGAAGGTTCTACACCTATGCCGTTTATTCTCTCTTTTATTGTTTTGATGTTGTTGTCATTTATTGATTAACTGCTATGATTCCCTGTTGTATTTCTTTTGGTTTTGGATAGTCCTCGAGAGATCATTTCCTAGATTGGTATCTGGCTTGTATGATCCTGCATCTTAGGTTCTGCCTGTGAGGTGAAGCTGTTTGTCCTCAAATCGAAGAACTCCCTTGAATAATTCTTGTAAGTTTAGTTTGAATTTTACATATTCCCTTAGTTTCTGTTTATCTGGAAATGAGCTAATTTCAGCATCAAACTTGAACGAGAGTTTTGCATGATATATTATTCTTGGCTGACTATTTTTTTCTTTCAAGATTTTATATATGTCATCCCATTGCCTTCTTGCCTGCATCGTTTCAGCCAAATAATCTGAGGTAAGTCTTATTGTTTCTCCTCTGTATGTGAATTCTTGTTTTCCACGAGCTGCTCTCAGGATTCTTTGTTTGTCTTTGGTTTTGGTGACATATGATATGCCTTTGTGATTTTCTTTTGGAGTCTTTTCTATATGGGGTTCATTGAGCTTCTTGGATGGCCAGCTTTTCATCTTTCATGATATTGGGGACGTTTTCTGTTAGCAGTTCCTCAGTGATCCTCTCTGAGTTTTCTGTTTTCTCCCCCTGTTCTGGAATTCTAATCACTCATAAATTTTTGCATTTAATTGTGTCCCACATAACTCTCAGGGTCTCTTCATTTTTCTTTGTTCTTTTTTCTGAGTTTTCCTGAAACAGACTTGTATCCAAGAGTTTGTCTTCAGTTCCACTGATCCTGTCTTCCACGGTTTCAAATCTGCTTCTCAGGGCTTCTATGACATCATCCATTTCTGAAATCTTGTTGTTTATCTTTGGGATTTCTAATTGTTGTCTTTGAATCATTTCTAGTGGTCAATTTACTTTGTGTGTTTTGTTCCTGCATTATTTTCCTGAAGTCTTCCAATTTTTTGTCCATATTTTCCATGAATTTGTCTATTTTTTCCTCAAGTTTGTCAGCTTTTTGCCTCAGTTCTTGGAGAATTCTGAGTATTAGAGATTTCAGTTCCCTATCAGGAAGTTCTAGTGCATTTTCTTCCAAGGAGAGTCGTCTGGGGTTTTATTTGGGACATCTACTGGGACTATCCTGTCCTGTTTTTGTAAATGTTTTGATATTGTCTGCTGTTTTCAGGGAATTCAGTATTATTCTCATTTATTGATTGTAGATTTGTTTGTTTCACCCCTTTTTAAAAAAATAAATTTGACTACATCTGAGCAGACGGACTTTGTGTTCTTGGTTGTTTGCTCGTCTGTGGGGACAATACTTTTCACCTCCTTCTCCAACTGGCAGGGTCAGTCACTCAGATATGGTACAGCAGGGCAGGTCTAGCTGAAGAGGAGTTACTGGGATGGGTTGTTTGTAGCACTTACTATAGCCACCAGGGCGGGTTGGTAATCAGTGCAGGGCAAGTTCCAGTAGTCCATGCCTGTACTTCTTGGTGGTGTGATGTCAAGCGCATGGTGCAAGTAGGTAGGATTCAGCAGGGAGATTGTTATGTGTGGAGCTAAGATGGATATGGAAGAGAGGAGAGAGGAACAGGAGCCAAAAACATACAAACAAAAAAGAATGCTAGGGGACCTTGCCTTTGGAATTGAGAGATGAGAGAATATGAAATGGAGAAAAACAGAAAGCAGAAGAGGAAGAAAAGAAAAGAATGAATAAATAAAAATTGGAAAGGTTAAAGAACCACAAAGTTCCCAGGGATCTCGCTGATTCAGCTATGAGGTCTGGGGAATTCGCTCTCAGGTGTCGCAGTACAGCCTGGCTAGAAGGCGTAGAGGTATACAATGCCTGGTATTCAGGGATCAGAAAGAGAAAGAAGATATAGAGAGACGAGAAACTGAGCAATGAAGAAAGACAAAAAGAGGGAAAAGAAAACAAAACAAATTAAAAAAAAAAAAAGAACAAGAAAGGCTCCCAAAAAAACAGGAAAAAACAACAACAACAAAAAAAAAAAAAATGCTCTCATGGATCCCTCTGCACGTCTATGGAAGCTGAAGGGGAGTTCCTTGCTACGCAGCTCTCCTGGCCAGAAAGGGCTCCCAACTCAAGAAAAGGAAAAGAAAACAAACAAAATTTTCAAAATGAAAAAACAAAAGCCCCTGGATCCCAGACCAGGAAGCAGCTCCACACTAGAATGGAGCTCCGCAGTCCCTCAGGAAGAAGAAAAGATAGTGAACGGAGCCAGACACTCGAGCGAAAGGAGGGGGAGGTGGCGAGAAGCAATCAAGAAATCCAAAGAAGCAGGAAAAAAACAAACAAAAAAAAGCAAAACCAGAAGCCAACAAATGGCACTCAGAGAGCCGGCTAGTGTGGGCTGGTGTTTCTGGACAAGAGACTGTGTCCACGGGAAGCAGAGGAGGCCGAGTGTGGGTGAAGAAGAGTGGAGAGTGGGAAAGCATATATCACAAGTTGCTGGTGCTCTGGAGCCCCTTAGGAAGAAGTAAAGATGGCGCACGGAGCCAGGCACTCGAGTGAAAGGAGGGGGAGGTGGTGAGAGGCAAGTGAGAAATCAAAAGAAGCAGAAAAGGAAAAGCAACACTAGCAGCCAACAAATGGCACCCAGAGAGCCGCCCGCTTGGGTGTGTGGAATCCAAGTAGCCAGTGCCTCCTGGTCAAGAGACCATGGCCATGGGAAGCAGAGGAACAAATGAACAAAAGCCCCAGGATCCCACCAGCATGGTAGCCCAGACCAGGAAGCAGCTCCACCCTCAAATGGAGCTCCACAGCCCCTCAGGAAGAAGCAAAGATGGCACACGGAGCCAGGCACTTGAGCGAAAGGAGGGGGAGGCAGTGAGAGGCAAGCAAGAAATCCAAAGAAGTAGGAAACAAAAAAAAAAAAGCAACACCAGCAGCCAACAAATGGCACTCAGAGAGCCAGCTAGTGAGGGCTGGTGTTTCTGGACAAGAGACTGTGTCTGCGGGAAGCAGAGGAGGCCAAGCTGGGGCGAACAGGGGTGGGGGGTGGGAAAACGCACACCGCAAATTACCAGTTGTTTCGTCTCCCGCTGGATGCTCCATGAGGCTGCTTTCTCATACCCCTGTTTGCTGGTCTCCGATAGGAGTCCAAGATAGTGGATCCACGCTGCATTAGCCGGTAGGGACCTCTGCATGAATCTCTCCTCGCTCTCCGTCTCTGTCAGTTTTCTCACTCCATTTGGTGCTTGGCTGAGTTCTTTATCTCTTCATTTGGTGTTTTAGGGTTTCAGGATTGTTGTATTCTCTGTTTGGCTTAGTTTTTTGGATCTTTGCTGTGGAGGGACGGTGTGGTGCTTCTGCGTAGAGCGCCATTTTGCCAGAACACCCTCAATTGGTTTTCTATTCTTTTATTTCATGTAATTCTACGCTAATTCTTATTATTTCCTTTTTTCTGGTGCTCAAGGGCTTCTTTTGTTGCTCTCTTTCTACTTGTTCCAGTTGTAGGGTTAATGTTTTGATTATGGCCCTTTCTTCTTTTTGGATGTGTATATTTATTGCTATAAATTGACCTTTGAGCACTGCTTTTGCTGTGTCCCAAAGGTTCTGGTAGGATGTGTTTTCATTCTCATTTGATTCTGTGAATTACTTCATTCCATCGTTAATTTCTTCTTTAACCCAGTAGATTTTGAGCAAGTTGTTGTTCAGTTTCCATGTGTTTGATTTTTTTTTCCCTTGCTTTTTCTGTTATTGATTTCTACTTTAATAGCTTTATGATCAGAAAAGATGCTTTGTAATATTTAGATGCTTTGGATTTTGTTAAGGCTTGCTTTATGGCCTAATATGTGGTCTATTCTGGAAAATGTTCCATGTGCATTGGAAAAGAAAGTATACTTGGCTGCTGTTGGGTGCAGTGTTCGGTATATGTCTATGAGATCAAGTTGGTTGATTGTAGCATTTATCTCTTCGTTGTCTTTGTTGAGCTTCTTTCTGGATGTTCTGTCCTTCACCAAAAGTGGTGTGTTGAAGTCTCCTCCTACTATTGTGGAGCTGTCTATCTCTCTTTTTAGTGTTGTTAGTGTTTGTTTTACATATTTTGGCATCCTGTTGTTGGGTGCATAAATGTTTATTATAGTTATGTCCTCCTGGTGTATTGACCCTTTAATCATTATATAGTGTCCTTTCTTATCCTTTGTGGTGGATTTTACTGTAAAGTCTATTTTGTCAGAGATTAATATTGCCACTCCTGCTCTTTTTTGAGTGTTGTTTGCTTGATATTTTTTTCCATCCTTTGAGTTTTAGTTTGTTTATGTCTTTAAGTCTAAGGTGTGTCTCTTGTAGGCAACATATGGATGGATCATTTTTCTTATCCAATCTGCCACTCTGTCTCTTTATTGGTGCATTTAGTCCATTTACATTCAGCATAATTATTGATAGGTATGAATTTATTGCTGTCATTTTCACGTCTTTTTTTGTGTGTTGTTCGCAGTTCCTTTGTTCCACTCAATTCTCTTTGCTGAGTCTTTTTTCTTTATGTATTTTCTTTTCATCTTTTTCATTGTTGTTGATTTTGTGTTTGTTGAGTATATTTTTCTAGGTTTTTATTTTCACTTGTAGTATTATTAGTTTCCTTTGTGGTTACCTTAATATTTACCTCTATTTTTCTAAGTTTATACCTGTCTTTTATTTCTGCATATCACCTTGACATCTTCTCCGTATGAAAAATCTATGTCTACGTTTTTTCAGTACCTCTTTTTTGTCTTAATGTTATCATCTTTACATATTGACATCTGTTTCCCTATTTTTAGTGTTTTAACTTTGATTTCCTTTTTGTGACTTTCCTCTCTGGGTTGATATCTGGTTGCTCTGTCCTGTGTTCAAGTCTTGAGTTGTTATGTGATATTACTGATTTTCTAACCAGAGGACTCCCTTTAGTATTTCTAGTAATTTTGGTTTGACTGTTGCAAATTCCCTAAACTTCTGATTACCTCAAAATGCCTTAATTTTGCCATCATATTTGAGAAAGTTTTGCTGGGTATATAATTCTTGGCTGGTATTTTTTTTTTTTTTCCTTTAATGCTTTATATATGCCATCCCATTTCCTTCTTGCTTGCATGGTTTCTTCTGAGTAGTCCGAGCTTATTCTTATTGATCCTGCTTTGTAGATGACTTTTTGTTTATCCCTAACTGCTCTTAAAATTCTTTCTTATCTTTGGTTTTGGCAAGTTTCATATGTCCGGGTGACTTTCTTTTGGGATCTACCTTATGTGGGGTGCAATGAGCATCTTCGATAGATGTCTTGTCATCTTTCATGGTATCAGGGAAGTTTTCTGCCAACAAATCTTCAACAATTCTCTCTGCATTTTCTTTTATCCCCCCCGGTCTGGTACTGCAATCACTTGTATGTTATTCCTCTTGATAGATTCCCACATAATTGTTAGGGTTTATTTTTTTAACCCTTTTATCTGATTTTCCTCAAATAAGTTGGTGTCAAGTGCTTTTTCTTCAATCTCACTAATTCTGACTTCCATTGTCTCAATTCTACTCCTATGACTTCCTATTGAGTTGTCTAATTCTGAACTTCTATTGTTAATTTTCTGAATTTCTGATTGCTGTCTCTCTATGGATTCTTGCAGCCTGTTAAATTTGTCATTATGCTCTTCTCTAATTTTTTTCATTTCCTCTCTTGCGTATTCTGCGTTTTGTTTAATTTCCTTCCTAATTGCTTGAAGAGTTCTGTATATTAATCTTCTCTATTTTGACTCCAGTAATTGCAAGAAATTTTCCTCCTCTGGAAAATTTCCAGATTCTTTACTTTGGGAATTAGCTGAAGCTGTCATGGACTGCCTTTTTATGTGATCTGATATTGACTGTTGTCTCTGAGCCATCAATAAATTACTATATTTATTTATTTTATGTTTGCTTACTGTGTCCTAGCTTTTTGTTTTGTTTTGATATGCCCAAATAGGCTCATTGTATGAGCTAGTTTGATTATTGTCACCTTTGAAGCTCTAATGTCCTGTCACCAGTTGGTTAGATCTGTTACTACGTATGTGAGCTCAGGAGTCTTCCCACTCCTCCTGTATGGATTCAGCTCAGTTGCTCAGGTAGATAGCCACTAGGTGTGTGCTGTAGGCTCCCACTTACAGTCCTAGACAGGCATGGGTGATTGGTGTAGGCACAGGCATCTGGCTGCAGCATGGGGACACACTCTGAGCAAGGCAGGGGCCTGCCGGCTGCCCCCAAGTGTCCAGGAGGATGGCATGTCCCTGTTCCCTAGAGTGTATAGGTGGGTGGGTTTTACAGCCAGTCTATGAACACCTAATGCTGTTGGCTGTAGGGACTCTGGGGCACCTCTTATTCATGGGCCCCTCTCACATGTGACTAGGTGGAGTGGGTGTAGCCACCAGTCCTCAGGCCCCTGATGTGGATAGTAAAGACCCTGCTTAATAGGCAGAATGCTGTCAAATGCCAAGAACCTGCCACTTCACTGCTGAAACACTTGAAGTTTGACTTGAGGTATATACTCTGTTGTACTGCAGTAAAGAGAGCCTACGCTGTTGAGATGGGCCCACACAAGTCTATGCAGGCGGAAAGGCACTCAAAGTCCATGGATCCGTTATGCCTGTGCCTAGGCAAAGGAGCTGTGCCTACCTGGGTTCCTGGCTTAGGGGAGCCAGCAGTTTAATTTTTCCTGTTTGTTAATTTGTTCATTCTCCAAGGCCAGGAGAATGGCTCTGGGCATGTGATGGATCTTATTTCTGGCCCAGGGGACTTGGCAATTTCTGAAGCCTTTCCAGGACCCAGTTCAGAACAGGGAGAGGGAAGGTAAATGGGAGAGAGGTTTTTCCCTAAGGAGGATGTTTTTCATCAACTTGGTAAGCCATATGGTAGTACTTACCTTTCGTGGAGGGCTGCTTCTCACTGGTACTAGGTGGCCATGTGGAGTCTCTGGTATTGTGTTTCTCCCAGTGCAGAAAACGTGCCACCTGTGCACGGCTGCTTGCCTACTGCACTGCTCACCTCAGAGCTGATCAGGCCTGAAGAGCTCAGGCTGTCGCCAGGTCAAGTCTGGCAACTCCTCACTGCTTCCAAACCGTCTCTCCCTCTCCCTGCCACTGAGTCCAGTTCCTCAACTCTGCCTTTGATGTTCAGGGCTCACACATTGCCATATATAATCGAATCACTTGTTTTTTCAGGTCTTTGTTGTAAGAGGGTCCACTGGAATCGTCTGACTCTCCACCATCTTAGCCTCTGTCTACCACATTTCTAAAACTGCAAATGATTTGGTTTTATTTGTTATTTTCTTAGGAAGCTAACACAGTATATCTTTGAAATTGAGTTAAATTATCCTCTTTTTTTTTTTTTTTTTTTAGTACATGTTTAGATATGATAAGAGTGGCTTGATAGAAAAGACAAAGTTCCCCTTTTCTCAAGAGGTGTATGCCCTGTGTGGGCAACTGCTTATTTCACCAAGGGCTTTTGACAGCTCTGTCTGTCACATCCTGTAAGGCCTACACAGGACACTCCTTTCCTGGAAGACTCTCCTTATTCCACCTGCCATTAGCCGATTTCTTTTCTTTGCTCCTTGAATTCTCCTTTCTCCAATCAGCCAGAATACAACCCCCTTTACTAGTAATTATTTATTTATGCCATTTTTCTCCACTAGATTATATTCTTGTACACTAGACTGAACTTCTTAAAGGGCAAAGCCCATTACATATCTATCTCTGAATCTCCAGTGCCTAGTCAGAGTAGAGAAGCCCTGGTGGTGCAGTGGTTAAGAGGCTGCTAACCAAAAGGTTGGTAGTTTGAATCCACCAGCCGCTTCCTGGAAACCCTACGGGGCAGTTCTACTCTGTCTGTAGGGTTGATATGAGTCAGAATCAACTCAACAGCAGTGGGTTTATTTTATTTATTTTTTTGGAGTCAGTACACATCCAAAATAAATAAGCAAATGAATAAATATTTTCTTTCTAATTCTAAAAAAAGAAAAAAATAAGGATTATAATGGGATTATAAATCCCTGAGTGGTGCAAACAGTTTTCACTTAGGTACTGATCAGAAGATTGGAGGTTCCAACCCACCCAACATTGCTGTGCAAGAAAGACCTAGCCATCTGCTTCCATAAAGATTTCAGTGAAGAAAACCCTATTGTGCTCAGTTCTACTCTGTAACACATGTGGTCACCATGAGTCAAAATGAATTTGGCAGCAACAGGTAACGGATTTATGTGTATCTGCACTTTGGGAAAACTCAGAAGTGAGAATATCAAGCAATACTTTTCATGTTTGCAATAAGCTTCACATTGGGTTGAAAAGAAAAAGAGAATGAGAAAGTCTCATATTATTTAATTAATTTTGAACACATATGTACTGAGCACTTAATGTTGCCAGGCATTTTTCCAGGTACTTGGGATGCATTAGTGATAAGCAGGCCTGACCTCAGAAACTTCCAGTCAAATGCAACTGGATTGATTATGTCAGGTTATAATAGACCATACAGTGGGTTAGCTAAGAGGGGAGGAGAAAGTTCACCCCATTTTATTTAGTTATGTTTCTTGGCCTTACTCAATTTCTGGGTTAGCTGCCATCTTTCTGGTAGCATAAGTGAATGTATGTCATTCCCTGTGTGCCCCTGAAACACAGAGAACGTCCTCTACTATGTCTAGAAGGAGAACTAGTTTATCACAGGTTATGACTAGAGGTATTTTTTTTCATGTAAAACACTTTGGATTTCCCCCAAAACATTGGCAGTTGAAGATAGTTCAAGGATAGTTCAAGGAAAACAATGAAAATATAATAATAAAAGTCTGCATAATAATATTCTCTACAGTATCTCAGGCATAATGATAGAAACTCTGCCTTTAACAAATAATAAGTAACATTAACAAATCTACGAATAGGCTTCAAATTTAAGTCAGAGAAAGCAGGGCCTATTTCAATTTCTTTTACTCCCTGCAATCCAACATTTTTGTATAAACTTGATAAATATCTTAAATGACTTGTAAAAATGGTTTTGGGGCAGTGTCTGACATCCTCCAACCCCACAAGGGGGAAGGAGAAGCAAGATCAACAGCGTAAGGCTTTACTCCCATGAGGCAGAGACCACACAAGCCTCCTCTCTACACCATGTTACCAATTCTGACACCAACTGTTCCTCACATAGCACTCTCTGCCTCTCTGCTGGGTTCAGTAATTCACTGCAACGACCACATAGAACTCATAGATCATACTCACCACTATGGGGTTTATTAGGGAAGTAACAGTTACAATTCAG
Source organism: Dugong dugon (assembly GCA_030035585.1). Lineage (NCBI taxonomy): Eukaryota > Metazoa > Chordata > Mammalia > Sirenia > Dugongidae > Dugong > Dugong dugon. Next base: position 44,675,604 of record CM057480.1, on the reverse strand, counting down.
GCTCAAGAACACCCAGGATACAGTTTTTCCATCAAGACAGCCTCTTCCCAACCATGCTTGAAGGCATGCCTCTCCCTGGCCCTAGGCCTCTCCCCAAAGGCACTCAGCTTTCTCTCTCTGTGGACTGGAAAGCCCCCCGTGCCATCTCCTGCTACTGAGTCTCTGCGGCCAGGTCTCTCCTGCCACAGCTTCTCACCATCTTCAGGGTTATAGCTTGCTCGCTGTCTCTCTCTCTCTCTTTCTCTCTGTCTTTTGCTTCCAGGAGCTTCTCAGCACAGGATCCCAGGTCCAAAGGATGCACTCTCTGCTCCTGGCTGTTCTTCCTTGGTAGTGGTAGGCTCCTCCTCTCTGTTCTGGAATTGGCTTTCTTTTAAGGCAGAACTGACCACTCGCCTTGGTGGACCACAATTGCCTTATCACATAGTCCCACCCAATCACCTGGGTGGGAGTTACAAGACCATGGCTAGAAAGGCCACACACAAAGTAATCAATCACACCGCTTGACTATCTTATTTTTGTAATTAAAGAACTCAAGATGGAAAATATGAAATTTCTTCCTTTAGTTTGTAAGGTGGTTTTTATTTTTCTAATCCTGTTTGATGTATTGGCAGAAGATAGCTTAGAAAAGAAGATTTTACGTTAGTTTATTTTGGGGCTATGAGTGGCTGGCAAGGAGTTGGGTTATTATTTTTATTTTAGTTTATTATTCATTTTTTGAATGGAAGTAGGGTTATTTTGGTATTCAGTTTGAGGTAAATCATTAGAAATCCAGCTACAGAGCTACCTTGGCCTGTAGCCCCTTTCCCCACATGTACCTGTTGGATTCTCAGCATTGATTTCTTTATGCATCTACCTCCACACCCCACCCACCCACCGTGCAGTCAGCTCCAGGCTTTGCTGAAATTTTTCCTCATGAATCAATCTTCCTTTCAACTGGGAAGTCATCCCACTTGGTAGAGTCTAACTTCCTCCTAGCCCTCCAACCTTCCCAGATGATTATCATTAATCTTTATTAACCAGAACACATTTTGTGATATGCATCCTTCCAAAGTCTGAGGTGATGTAAATCAAGCTTACCAGAGGTTAACTTGATATCGTTGGCAAAAAGGTACCTTACCACAAGTATAGAAATTATATATTTTGGCAACGGACATCTTAGGCTTTGATGCTTATATTGCCGTACTTAATAAGTCTGAATTTTGCAACTTTTTGTTTCCATGTGTAAGTATTTGTTATTTTTAATTCCCCTAGTTGACTTTCACAGTACAAGAATTAACATTTGCAGTCTTGGGGAAAGAAAACAAGATAACATGTACACAGAGTATCTGCAAAAGTCAGTGCCACATGATTTCATAATTTTTGAATTACAAATAACTTGCTGAAAGAGTTATTCTTGCTTTTTTTAATTGGAGGGCTAGGGCAAGGCCCAAAAAGCCAGAATTCATGGCAGCCCTTTTTTAAACGTGAACTGTGTGTGGTCCCAGGATATTTTCATATGCAGTACATAACTGGTACTAATGTTGATTTAAAAAAGAAAAGGCTCTAATTATTACTCGGTAGTTGAAGTCAGTGATTTCATTCCCTCAGGTGGCAGGGAAATTTGCTGTTAGTGTGCTAGTCTAACCCATGCTTCCTGACAGCCTCATCTCTACCAATACCCACTCCCATCCCACTCTTTAACTCTTAATTTATGCTATTCTATTTACCCTTGTGTATGTATCTTCCCAATATGTGCCCTTATACCTTTCCCTTGAATGAGTAGAAATTTTTCCTACTTAACTGCACTCCAACTAGTACATTCAACTGGCCTAATTTCATTTTCTTTCCCAAGTCCAACTCAAACTCCCTACCTGAAGTCTTTCCCTAGCACACCAGCTGGAAGTTATCCTTTTCACTTGTACTCTTCCACAGTTCCTCTATTTTAACACACGTAACATACTTCAACATGGTAGTCTAACTGTATACATGTCTTTCCACTGAAGGGCAAGCTTCTTGAGGCAAAAACTATAGCTTACTCACTTCTCAGACACTCTAAAAGTATTGGTTAAATTGACCTAAAATGGTGGCATTTTCTCTTTGAAAGAGGTTAAGCCTGGCAGCAATCTAATGTGACCTGCCAGAATCTGTCTAAACGTTTCTCTAAGAAACAAAACAAAACAAAAAACATTTGTTACGGAGTCGATTCTAACTCATGACAACCCCATGTATGTCAGAGTAGAACTGTTCTCCACAGGGTTTTTACTGGCTGATTTTTCAGAGGTAGGCTTAGCTTCCCACAGAGACTATCAGGTAAAAGGAGCTTCTCCTGACTTGTATGTTCATTTCACACTATAAGAGATGTGTTTAATACATAATATCAAACGACTCAAACTCTGTGTATGACTTTGGAATGCTCACTCAAATACCTACATGTGTAAAAGGATGTCGGGTGGCACTTCCCAGAAATTGGTTGGTGAGAACAAAAGGCAGAAACAAAGGGGCTCTAGGCATGCATATTCTAAAGGGACCTGCAATCAACTGGGGCCTGACATCTCCCCTTGATTTCCTAAAAGTTAGCAGCTGAACCAGCTCTGCTAGAACTAACGGTCTCCACTGCTCCTTCCCTACCTCCTTTCTAGCCTGTATAAAGGAAGACTGGGGAGAGCAGGAGAGGGAGTACAGGCAGTCCCCAGATAATAAAAGAGTTCCATTCCTAAATCTTTCTTTAAGTCAAATTGGTACATAAGTTGGAACAGTTAGCTACAGTAGGTATCTAAAGTCAGTTAGTCAAATGCTTATGTAGTGTATAGTACACAGTGTACCTTTCTATGCATAAAAAACATTAAAGAAACATTTCCAGATACACTAAAACATCTTTAACATAATAATACAGTAATAATAATAGTAATAATGTTTTCATGAGTGTCACAAAGTAGCACCCATTTGTTATTACTAACCATTTTATGTACCTCAAATTTTTAATATAATAGACTTTATGCAGGTTGGTTCGTTTGTAAGTCGAACATTCATAACCCGGGGACTGCCTGTCATAACAGTCTTGGGTCAAGGATTTAAAAGTTTTTTTTCTATTTTCTACTCCTTAGAAATGCCTCATTAAGTGAGGGGGGCTTCCAGAGAACCTCCTGAGAGATTGGGAGCAACTACAAGAAAAAAAAAAGAAGAGCCTTGGTATTCCGGGTCTCCGGAAGCAGTGAAGATGTTTGTACTGCCATGATAAGGGTGTGTGTTCATCCCCATAACTGTATGGACCTAATGAATGTAACTAGGCTGGGGCCAAGTATTTATCAGTACTCCCAAGAGGCTTAATTGACAGGCAAGTAGACATCAAGAGAAGCAGATTGTGGGGTATGTAGTCAGTCAGAGGGAGGAGTTGATGTTGAAAACTGTGATGTAAGGACAAGACAGGGTGAGCTGTATTTGGGCTGAATATAGATGAAACAGGAAGAGTTAAGCAGACATGAAAAGAGAAACAGATTGGAGAGACCACGTTGCCCCAATGAGAGAGAGAGAAGTGGAAAGAGTAGTTGCCGTGGTTCTTGACACTGTATACCCTACATCCTTCCAACAAAAATCAAGAATGTAAGAGATGCTGGTTACACAGCAGTCGTCAAAGAATGCTCATTATTAGCCAGGAAAACGGGGAGAAACAACAAAAGAGGTCTGCATCAGAGCAAATCAATAAGGGGCAAATCCCTTTCCCTATTCAGACTCCACTTTGTTAGGGGAAACTAGAAATCCAGAAGAAGTAGGACAGAAGAAAAAACCTGGACACCACATCAGCCAGTGAGAAACAGTGGTTCTCAAACTTTTTGTTTTCAGGAATCCCATGTACTCTTAAAAATTATTAAGGATGTCAAAGAGCTTTTATATTTACCATATTTTTACACACCTTCAATGTTTGTTTGCCAAAACCTCCCTCTCCAGGCCAGGTATTTTCACAAATGCCCCTATGCCAGGGTTTTTTTTTTTTTTTTTAACATATTGGTGTAAAAAAATTAGCATAGAGTGCTGAGAAAATACCTCAGGGAGGGAGGGAGTGGTTAGCAAACAAATGCAGAAGGCTCCCGTTATTTGCATAAAAATATATGGTATATGGGTTTTATCTAACACTATCTGTCATATTTAGATTTAAAACTGAGAGAATTTGAAATTACTTATTAACTTTAAAATAACAACAAAGCTATTATCTATTAACATATATCAAATATTTTTATGAAAAGTGATTATATTCCCAAAACAAAAAAAGTTTAGTGAAATAGTAGCATTGTTATACAGTTTTGCAAATCTCATTAATGTGTAGCTTAATAGAAGATAGCTGGATTCTCACATCTGCTTCTGTTCTCAATCTGATGCAGTATCTTGTTTTGGTTGAAGTATATGGAGGAAATGCAGCCTCACAATGCTACGTAGTTGGAAAAGGGAGGAATAACTTAATACCCTTTTCAGATAATTGTGGATATTTTTCTTTGATGCTGCGCTAGATAGAACTCAACAGTTGTCAGTAGTTTCTTACAAGTTAGTTTCAATGTGGAATCTCAAACCATATCAATAAAGTTTTGTACTCTGTTATTTTAAAATGGATAGGTGTTTCTTGTATTTTGTGGATCTTCTACCCACACAATTTTGTAATATTGTTGCACTGCAGAATGATGGCACAATGTATCATGGACAAGCCACCTTAAAGAGAGAAGGCTTTGGCTTGAAGCACATCAGGTTTGCAGCTGATGAGCAATGGAATATCCCAGGCAGAGAGACAGGGAAAAAGGTGAGGAGTAGGGTACAATAGTGCAGAGTCAGGATTCAATCTGTTGTTAATTCCAAAGCATGTGCTCACTGAATTAGGGATAAAATTATCTTTTGAATTCAGTTCACATAGTCAGCTATTTAAATCTGAACACAGGGCTTTACACAGATAAGCACACTGTTCAGAAACATAGATAAAAACATGTATCCAAGCCTAAACTCATTTTCTTCTGCCCTTGACACCAGGGGCCATCATTCTGTAGGGCAGAAGACTCTTAGGTACCTCTGGATGGGCTAGCCAGGATGTCACTGGATTATTTGAAATACCATATTATGTTTTTTTCACCTGGGTTTGCATACTTGAGTTAAAGTTTCTCAGGAGGTTGAAAGCAGCATAAACCAATGATATATAACCTTGGGCTTTATACATACACATATATATATATAGTCGGAATCTACTCCATGGCAGTGGGTTTGGTTTTCGGTGAAAGGAGGACTGGTGGTGCAATGGTTAAGCACTTGGCTGCTAAACTAAAGGTTGGTGGTTCAAACCCACCCAACAGCTCCTTCTCAGAAGTACAGAGCTGGTGATTTGCTTCCGTAGAGATTAAACCCACTGGCATCAAGTTGATTCCAACTCATAGTGACCCTATAGAATAGAGTAAAACTACCCCATAGGGTATCCTAGGCTGTAATATTTATGGAAGCAGACTGCTTTCTCCTGTGGAGTGGCTGGTGAACTCAAACCAAAGACCTTTTTGGTTAGCAGGGGAGCGTTTAACCACTGCTCCTTCTGTGAAGATTACAGTCTAGGAATCCCTGCAGGGCAGTTGTATTCTGTCATATGGGGTTGCTATGAGTTGAAAATCAACTGAATGGCACGTAACAGTAACAACAAAAACCCCTGCTTGGTTCCAAGAAGTGGATTCTAACTACACAGTCATATGTCAAGAGGAGGAGTGATGACCAATAAAAACACGGTTTCAAGTGAAATTTGACTATGAATCCCAAACAGACAAATGGAGCCATGAGGGGGCACTAGCACTCACCTGAAGGAGTTTCTCAATATAAGAGTAATAAGAAGAACTGAGTACCACCCTGAGCATGTGTCACTAAGGAGCAGACAGGGGAAAAGGGAAATGTCCTTTGTGAACCCTGCTAGGGCATTTGTGCACAGCTTAAAGTGTCAAGAGAATTGAGAGGGGTCTGTGCAGATTATATGGCCAATTCTTATTGGAACAAGTTTTAATCTTTGAAAAAGGGCTTTCATATTTCTCTTTACTAATGCCCCTCTAAAACTAATTGTGTCATATTTATTGTAGATGGTTTCAATAATAGTAAAGAGTGCTTTATTTACCCAATGCTACCATCTTCTACAACTTAAAAACAAAAAAACCATATTATTAGATCAAGTTCTAGGATTGCTTTTAGAATTAGGTCCTAAAAAGATAATGCATCAATCATTTAATTTTATATATCATGTAATTGTTTTCTGAGTGGAACAAAGTCAGTTTAAATAGAGCTGAACTATTAATATGCTGAAAAAATTCATTAGCAAGAGTTGAGAGAAATATATACCTTTGCAATACTTAAAGAGAGCTTGTTTGGTTATGATAGCAAACCAGACTTAAAGACCTAAACATGTTTAATTAAAATAAAGTAATTTTTGCAGATCTATATTTGAACAGACGATACAGTACCAGCAATACTCTGTAATTATGCAGATCCAATCACAGAATAGTAGAGGTTTCAACGTCACTAAGCACAATAAGGATAATTAGTCTTTCCATTATTTTGATGGGCATATAATTAGCAACTTAAAAAAAAAAGAAATAATCTTCATAGGGATATAATAGCCACAATTTCAATACAGACTTACGGTGTAAGCAGCTGGATTAATTGTATTGTACTTAAAACTGACCTTTTTCATTGCAGTTTTAAATCCCATACTAGCACTTTTTCAACAAATGTCTATTTTAGCCTTTTCAAGCTTAGCAAAACCCCATTACTACCATATTTACAGTATGCCTAATGGTCTCAAGCTTTGCCTTCAAACTTTAAATGCTGTCTGGCATCTATTTTCTTTCAATTGAAAATCATGCCATATCTTTTTGAATAATATTAACTTTAAAAAATACGAAATAATATGACAAATTCATGAAAAGCTTGATCTTAAAGAAAAATATTCGTAATTTTATTACCTAAATATTATTAATAAAATAACTTTATATTTCCTTCTATTTCCCTACATAGGCATATATTTAAAGACATTTGTAATTACAGGGAACACAGGTTTAATGAATTTCTCTTCTCAGTCACTTTCATATATATATTCCAATCCTGTTAAATTGTCTGCATATATAAGTAATGTTTGCATAATATTATTTCCAAATAGAAATACTGTAATTTACTTAGTCATTTCCTTGTTATTTGGACATAAAGGTTTTTTCTAATCATCCATTTCTATAAATAACTGTCTTAAACTTTGGCTCGAGCAGTCAACATGGAAAACAACATTAAGGGGTCTACAAACGAGTAAGTTGCAAATGTGTCATTTTAACCATATGAATATCAAGATATTAAAAAATAATTAAATTTACAGGTATATTGATTTTAGAACTGAAGGGAGGAAAACAGCTATAATCAAATTGTCTTTATTCAGTCATTGTGGTTCATTGTATTCAGTTCTCTCTTCCTGAGTATTTTTAAATGTTGTGAACAAATATGGCATATCTAATTTTATATTTTTCTTTTTTAACCTACGATTATTTCACTTTTGAAGACCCCATTATTGTGCAGCATTTATTCCTTTTTTCTTTTATTGTTGTAGTTCAAATGAAGTTTACATTTCAAGTTAGTCTCCCATACAAAAATTTATACATGCATTGTTATGTGACCCTAATTGCTCTCCCCATACTGTGATAGCACACTCCTCCTTTCCACACAATTCTCCACGTCGATTTCAACCAGCTCCTAACTCTCTCTGCATGCACATATCACCTCCAGACAGAAGCTGCCTGATTAGTCTCTTGTACCTACTTCAGCTAAGAGGCACACTCCTCATGAGTAAAACTTTATGTCCCACAGTTAAGTCCAATACCTGTCTGAAGAGTTGGCCTCGGAAATTATTTAGTTCTCGGCTGATAGGGAATCCAGGGGCCATGCTTTCTGGGGTTCCTCCAGTCTCAGTCAGACCATTAAATATAGTCTTCTTACTAAAATTTGAGTTCTGTACCCCACCTTTCTCCTGCTCCATCAAGAATTCTCTGTTGTGTTCCCTGTCAGGGGGGTCATTTGTGGTAGCCAGGCACCATCTAGTTCTTCTGGTCTCAGGCTGATGCAGTCTCTGGTTTATGTGGCCCTTTCTGTCTCTTGGGCTACTACTTTCCTTGTGTCTTTGGTGTTCTTCATTCTCCTTTATTCCAGGTGGTGGGGACCAATTGATGCATCTTAGATGGCCGCTTGCAAGCTTTTAAGACCCCAGACGCCACTCACCAAAGTAGAATGCAGAACATTTTCTTAATAAGCTTTGTTATTCCAACTGACCTAGATGTCCCCTGAAAGCATGGTCCCCAGACCCCTACACCTGCTACTATGTCTCTCAAAGTATTTGATTATATTCAGGAAACTTCTTAGCTTTGGTTTAGTCCAGTTGTGCTGACTTGCCCTGTAGTATGTGCTGTCTTTCCCTTCACCTAAGATAATTCTTATCCACTATCTATTTAGTAAATAACTCTCACCCTTCCTCCCCACCCTTGTAACCATCACAGAATGTTTTCTTCTGTGTTTAAACCTTTTCTTGAGTTCTTATAATAGTGGTCTTATACAATATTTGTCCTTCTGTGACTGACTAAATTCACTCAGCATAAGGCCCTCCAGATTCCTCCATGTTATAAGATGTTTCACAGATTCATTGTTGTTCTTTATCATTGCATAGTATACCATTGTGTAGATATACCATAATTTGTTTCTCCATTCATCCATTGATGGGCACATAGGTTGTTTCCATAATTTTGCTATTGTGAACAGTGCTGCAATGAACATGGGTGTGCGTATATCTATTCGTGTAATGGCTCTTATTTCTCTAGGATATATTCCAAGGAGCTGGAGAGCTGGATCATATGGTAATTCTATTGCTAGCTTTTTAAGGAAGTGCCAAATCGATTTCCAAAGTGGTTGTACCATTTTACATTCCCACCAACAGTGTATAAGTGTTCCAGTCTCTCCACAACCTCTCCAGCATTTATTGTGTTTTTTAGATTAAGGCTAGCCTTGTTGCGGTGAGATGATATCTCATTGTAGTTTTGATCTGCACTTCTCTAATGGCTAATGATCGTGAGCATTTCTTCATGTGTCTGTTAGCTGCCTGAATATCTTCTTTGGCTAAGTACCCATTCATATCCTTTGCTAATTTTTTAATTGGGTTATTTGACTTTTTGTTGTTGAGATTTTTCAGTATCTTGTAGATTTTAGAGATTAGATGCTGATCAGATTTGTTGTAGCCAAAAGTTTTTTCCCAGTCTGTAGGTTGTCTTTTTACTCTTTTGGTGAGGTCTTTTAATGAGCGTGTTTGATTTTTAGGAGCTCCCAGTTATCTAGTCTCTCTCCTAGTGCTTCTGCATTGTTACTTACGGTTTGTATTGTGTTTATGCCATGTATTAGGGTTCCAAACATTGTCCCTATTTTTTCTCCCATTATCTTTATCATTTTCAATTTTATATTTAAGTCTTTGATCCATTTTGAGTAGTTTTTGTGCATAGTGTGAGGTATGAGTCTTGTTTCAGTTTCTTGCAGATGGATATCCAGTTATGCCAGCACCATCAGTTAAAGAGACTGTCCTTTTCTCCAATTAATGGACTTTGGGCCTTTGTCAAATATCAGCTGCTCATAGGTGGATGAATTTATGTCTGGATTCTCAATTCTGTTCCATTGGTCTATGTATCTGTAGTTGTACCACAACCAGTATGATTTGACTACCGTGGTGGTATAATAGTTTCTAAAATCAGGTAGTGTGAGGCCTCGCATTTTGTTCTTGAGCAATGCTTTACTTATTCGGGGCCTCTTCCTTTTCCACATGAAATTGGTTATATGTTGCTCCATCTCATTAAAAAATGTCAGTGGAATTTGGATAAGGATTGCATTGTATATGTAGATCACTTTGGGTAGAATTGACATTTGCATAAGGCTGAGTCTTGCTATCCATGAGCAAGGTATGGTTTTCCACTTATGTAGGTCTCTTTGGGTTTCTTGCAGAAGTGTCTTGTAGTTTTCATTGCATAGGTGTTTTACCTCTCTGGTTAGATTTATTCCTGAGTATTTTATCTTCTTGGGGGCTATTGTAAATGGTACTGATTTGGTGATTTTTCTTTGAGGTTCTCTTTGTTGGTGTAAAGGAATCCAACTGATTTTTGTATATTTATCTTGTATCCTGAAACTTTGCTGAAATCTTCTATTAGTCCCAGTAGTTGTCTTGTGGATTTTTTTGGGTTTTCTGTGTATAAGATCAGATCATCTGCAAATAGAGATACTTTGACTTTTTCCCTTCCAATTTGGATGCCTTTTATTTCTTTTTCTAACCTAATTGCTCTGGCTAGGACCTCCAGCGCAATGTTGAATAAGAGTGGTGATAAAGGGCATCCTTGTCTGGTTTCCTTTCTCAAGGGGAATGCTTTCAAAGTCTCTCCATTTAGGATGATGTTGGCTGTTGGCTTTGTATAAATACCCTTAATTATGTTGAGGAATTTCCCTTCTGTTCCTATTTTGTTGAGAGTTTTTATCATGAATGGGTGTCAGACTTTGTCAAACGCCTTTTCTGCATCAATTGATAAGATCCTGTGGTTCTTGTCTTTTGTTTTATTTATGTGATGGATTACATTGATTGTTTTTCTAATGTGGAACCATCCCTGCATACCTGGTAGGAACCCCAATTTCTCGTGGTGAATTAATTTTTTTGATATTTTGCTGAGTGCTATTGGCTAGAATTTTGTTCAGGATTTTTGCATCAATGTTGATGAGGGATATTGGCCTGTAATTTTCTTTTTTTGTAGTGTCTTTACCTGGTTTTGGTATCAAGGTTATGCTGGCTTCATAGAATGAGTTTGGGAGTATTCCATCCTTTTCTATGCTCTGAAATACCTTTAGTAGTGGTGGTGGTAACTCTTCTCTGAAAGTTTGGTAGAATTCTCCAGTGAAGATCTCCAGGCCAGAGTTTTGTTTTTTTTTTTTTGGGGGGGGGGGGCGGTTTTAAATACCTTTTCAATCTGTTCTTTTGTTATGGATTTATTTAGTTGTTCTACCTCTGTTTGTGTTAGTTTAGGTAGGGAGTTTCTAGAAATTGGTCATTTACTCTAGGTTTTCAAATTTGTTTGAGTACAGTTTTTCATAGTATTCTGTTATGATTCTTTTAATTTCCATTGGGTCTGTTGTGATATCACCCATCTCATTTCTTATACGGGTTATCTGCTTCCTCTTCTGTTTTTCTTTTGTCAGTTTGGCCAATGGTTTATCGATTTCATTGATCTTTTCAAAGAACCAGCTTTTGTTCTTGTTAACTCTTTCAATTGTTTTTTCTATTCTCTGTTTCATTTAATTCTCCCCTAATTCTTGTTATTTCCTTTCTTCTGGTGCCTGAGGGCTTCTTTTGCTGCTCTCTTTCTACTTGTTCCAGTTGCAGGGTTAATGTTTTGATTATGGCCCTTTCTTCTTTTTGGATGTGTGCATTTATTGCTATAAACTGACCTCAGAGCACTGCTTTTGCTGTGTCCCAAAGGTTCTGGTAAGATGTGTTTTCATTCTCATTTGATTCTATGAATTTCTTGATTCCATCCTTAATTTCTTCTATAACCCAGTAGTTTTTTAGCAAGGTGTTGTTCAGTTTCCATGTGTTTGCTTTTTTTTTTTTTTTCCTTGCTTTTTGTGTTGTTGATTTCCACTTTTATGGTTTTATGGTCAGAAAAGATGTTTTGTAATATTTTGATGCTTTGGATTCTGTTAAGGCTTGCTTTATGGCCTAATATGTGGTCTTTTATGGAGAATGTTCTATGTGCATTGGAAAAGAAAGTATACTTGGCTGCTGTTGGGTGGAGTGTTCAGTGTGTGTCTATGAGATCAAGTTGGTTGATTGTAGCATTTATCTCTTCCATGTCTTTGCTGAGCTTCTTTCTGGATGTTCTGTCCTTCACCAAAAGTGGTGTGTTGAAGTCTCCTACTACTACTGTGAAGCTGTCTATCTCTCTTTTCAATGCTGTTAGAATTTGTTTTATGTATTTTGGAACCCTGTTATTGGGTGTGTAAATATTAATTATAGTTATGTTCTCCTGGTGTATTTACCTTTTAATCATTATATAGTGTCCTTCCTTATCCTTTGTGGTGGATTTTACTTTAAAGTCTATTTTGTCAGAGATTAATATTGCCACTCCTGTTTTTGTTTTTGTTTTTTTTTTTAGAGTGTTGTTTGCTTGCTTTTTTTTCCCATCCCTTGAGTTTTAGTTTGTTTGTGTTTTCAAGTCTAAGGTATGTCTCTTGTAGGCAGCATATAAATGGGTCATGATTTTTTTTATCCAATTTGACACTCTCTATCTCTTTATTGGTGCATTTAATCCATTTGCATTCAGTGTAATTATTGATCAGTATGAGTTTAGTGTGCCGTCATTCTGATGTCTTTTTTTGTGTGTTGTTGACAGTGTCTTTGTTCCACTTAATTTTCTGTGCTGAGTCATTTTTCTTTATGTGTTTTCTTTTCATCTTTTTTCATTGTTATAGATTTCGTATTTGCTGACTCTTTATATTTTTATATTTTTGTAGGATTGTTAGTTTCCTTTGGGGTTTCTTTAATATTTCTCCCTGTTTTTCTAAGTTTATACCAGTCTTCTATTTCTTTATATTGCATTGACTTCCTCTGCATATGAAAAGTCTGTGTCTACATTTTTTAAGGCCCTCTTTTTTGTTTTAATGTTGTCATCTTTTACATATTGACATCTGTTTTCCTATTTTCAGTGTTTTAGCTTTGGTTTATTTTTGTGACTTCCCTGTCTGGGTTGATATCTGGTTTCTCTGTACCATGTTCTTCTCTTGGGTTGTTATATGTTGTTATTGATTTTCTAACCAGAGGACTTCCTTTAGTATTTCTTGTAATTTTGGTTTGATTTTTGAAAATTCCCTAAACTTCTGTTTATCTGGAAATGCCTTAATTTCACCATTATATTTGGGAGACAGTTTTGCTGGATATATCTTTCTTGGCTGGCAGTTGTTTTCCTTCAAGTCTTTATATATGTCATCCCATTGCCTTCTTGCCTGCATGGTTCTGCTGAGTAGTCTGAGCTTATTCTTATTGACTCTCCTTTGTAGATGACTTTTTGTTATCCCTAGCCACTCTTAAAATTCTCTTTATCTTTGGTTTTGGCAAGTTTGAGTATAATATGTCTCGGTGACTTTTTTTGGGGATCTACCTTATGTGGGGTTCAATCAGCTTCTTGGATAGATATCTTGTCATCTGTCATGACATCAGGGAAGTTTTCTGCCAACAAATCTTAAACAATTCTCTGTATTTTCTGTTTTCCCCTTCTATTGTGGTACTTCAATCACTCGTAGGTTATTCCTCTTGATAGATTCCCACATAATTTTTAGGGTTTCTTCCTTTTTTAAAATCCTTTTATCTGATTTTTTCCTGAAATAAGTTGGTGTCAAGTGCTTTTATCTTCAATCTTACTAATTCTGACTTCCATTGCCTCAATTCTGCTCCTATGGCTTTCTATTGAGTGTGTAATTTTGAAATTTTATTGTTAATCTTCTTGATTTCTGATTGCTGTCTCTGTATGGATTCTTGCAGCTTGTTAAATTTGTCATTATTCTCGTCTCTAATCTTTTTAATTTCCTCTATTGCATGTTATGCATTTTGATTAATTTCCTTCCTAATCTCTTGTAGAGTTCTGTATATTAATCTTTAGAATTCTGCCTTCTCTGGAAAATTTCTAGATTTTTTTATTTTGGGAGCTCACTGAAGCCATCATGGACTGCCTGTTTATGTGATTTGATATTGACTATTGTCTCCGAGCCATCAATGTTACTATATTTATTTATTTTATGTTTGCTTATTGTGTCTTAGCTTCTTATTTTGTTTTCATTTGCCCAAATAGGTTGCTCATGTGAGCTAATTTGATTATTGGCACCTTTGAAGCTCTAATATCCTGTCACCTGGTGGTTAGATCTGTTACTAGGTATGTAAGCTCAGGAGTCCGCCCACTTCTCCTGTATGGATTCAGCTCAGGTGCCCAGGTAGATAGCCACCAAGTGTGTGATGCAGGCTCTCACCTACTGTCCTAGACAGGCATGGGTGATTGCTGTAAGGCAGGCATCTGGCTGCAGCTTGGGGACACACTCTGAGCAAGGCAGGGGGCTGCTGTCCACCCCCAAGTGTCCAGGAGGTAGGCATATCCCTGTTCCCTAGAGCACATAGGTGGGTGGCTTTTGCAGCTGGACTATCAGCACCTAATGCTGTTGGCTGTAAGGAGTTGGGGGCACCTCTTATTGTTGGGCCCCACATTTACTATTAAAGCCATAATGTGAGTACCAAATTTCCTAAATATTCTCCAACATTTGAACATCAAGGTTTTTTCAGTATGTTTCATGCTATCAATAATGTTGGGATAAATATCTTTGAATATATAGATATACTGATATTTTCTCTTATATTGTTGATATATATATATGTGATAGATATATGATATATATATATATTTCGTTTGGCCCAGTATTTCTCTAATTTTCTTCTGGGACTATGGGACTATTGGGATTATATTTTGAGAATTTTTTTTTTTCCTTGACTTTGGACAATATATGCAATTTATTTTCAAAACAGTGGTCTGAAATATACGAGACTTCCGTTTTCATCCTGTCTTGGACAACACTCAATAGTTAAAAATAAATTTCTTATTCAACAGATGAAAAAGTGTTTTATTTCATTTTTGCTCATATATTAATTTGTTTACTTAACAGAGATGGGGTGTTTTAACATTTATATCAATTATTTTGAACTTGGAATTTGGTCTATTTATTTGTTTAGTTCTTAATATTTTTCTTACAGATTTTTCTGAGTTATTGATATAAGTAAAATATTAATATTGTCACATCTAGTGTACATAAATAACTAATTAATTGCCTTTCAATTACATTTATTTTTCCTTTTAGCATAGTGAGTTTTTAAATCATACTGTTAAATCTGTTAATTTTAACTTCAAAACTTTTTATTTTACTTCTAAACTTACAATTTTATGCCTTCTCCAAAATTTCGTTAAAAATCAATTTCTTTTTTCCTCAGGTAAAATAACATATGCAACTATTTAATAAATGAGGTGTATATTTTTGCTTACAGTCTAAGTTAAAGATCTAAATGGATTTTTTTCAAGTTACTGAACTGTTTGTCACAATACCACATGTTGAAATATATTAAAAGATTGTTCCTTCATTGAAACTTGTTTATTTCCTAGCAGCAAAATGTCTTCAACTTCCTTAAACAAACTAACCTATAAGCAAATGGGTGAAAGTAGTGATTTTTATGAAGAAGTATGAAGTAATAAGTGAGTTTCTTTTGTAACCTAGGGTCAGTGAATGTAGTCAGAGTTCACAAGGATTGAAAACAAAAATGAAAAACTATCAAGAACCAAGACAATTACTCCTTCCAGTACTCTTTCTCTGGGCCACCTGGTCTCTGCAATCTTTCTCAGCATGTGTCTCCCTGACTCCTCTTATGCTTCATCTATGTTTGCCCCAAACATGGCCACCCCTGCCCTGCCCTTACAAACACAGTATCTACAGCTAAAATCTTTCATTTCAAATTACTACTCCACAGACCTTTGAGAAGGTTCCCCTTTAGTCAGGTATCTACTCCTTGTCCAGTTCAATGTGGTTGGGGGCAGAGTCATAAAGTACACACATGGATACAGTTTCCCACCTCTCATGGTAGAAGCCAGTTGTCAGAAAAGAGGGTGGAGGAGAGGCAGGCATCACAAAGTTAGTCTATTGCAATCACTGAGGATCATTAAAGAATTTACCTCAATAACCGCAGAGACCTTGAGAGATACAAACAGTTAAGAGCTCAGCTATTAACCGAAAGGTTAATGGTTTGAATCCACCCAGAGACACCTCTGAAGAAAGATTTAGTGTGAATAGGAATCAACTTGACTGCAATTGTGGTTTTTCCAATAACCACAATTTACACTATTTTTAGCACCAAACCAAAAAACCTATTGCCATGGAGTCAATTCTCTACTCACAGCAATCCTATAGGTGGGGACAGATTATCCAATAGGCAAGGTAAGCACGGTGCTTACCTTACTTACAAGTTCATCTGTAGTGAACAATTTCACATTTTTCACCACATTAAAGATTCTGCTTATACGTATAGCTGGTATCTGTCTCTCTCCCAATCTCACAACACCTCCCTACAGAATCAAAGCCTCTTTTCAAATTTACAATTCCTGATGGGGACGGATTACCTAGTAAACAAGGTAAGCAGGGACTTACTTGTGCTTTCTTACTAATCTATAGTGAACAATTTCACATAGGTTTCACCACATCAAACGTATGAAATTGTTCACTACAGATACAGAAATTGTTTCATTACAGTGCTTACCTTGCTTATTGGGTAATATGCCCTTGCCTATAGGACAGAGTTGAACTGCCCCATAGGGTTTCCAAGGCTGTAATCTTTATGGAAACAGAATGTCACATCTTTCTCGCATGGAGTGGCTGGTGTGTTCGAACCGCTGATCTTTTCATTTGCAACTGAGTGCTTTAACCACTGTGCCACCAGGGCTCCTTATTTTTTAGCACAGTACCTCACAAATAGTGTTTAATATATCTCAGTTGAACTATATTATACATTTAAAAACTACTAATTTTATTTAGAATGTAACTTCTTCTAGTTCACTAAACATAATTCAATCTACATGAATATAACTTTATTAGTAATGTATCTACCATGTCCAAAAAAAAACCCATTGCCATCCAGGGAGACCTGGTGGTTCAGTGGTTAAGAGCTCAGCTGCTAACCAAAAGGCCAGCAGTTCGAATTCACCACTCCTTGAAAATGCTATGGGAGAGTTCGATTCTGTCTATAGGGTCGTTGTAAGTCAGAATCAATTTCATGGCAATTGGGTGTGTGTGTGTATTGCCATCCAGTGGATTCCAATTCATAGCGACACTATAGGACAGAGTAGAACAGCCCCATAGTGTTTCCAAGGGGGTAAATCTTTACAGAAGCTGACTGCCATATCTTTTCCCCACAGAGCATCTGGTGAGTTCAAACAGCAGACCTTTCAGTTAGCAGTTAAGTGCTTAACCACTGTGTCATCAGGGCTCCTACAGCATACATATATGTGTCTGTTCATTGTCATTATATCTTAGTTTTTTATACAGAGGTTTTCTTTTTTTTTATATAAATGTTAACTTCTATTGTCAAGTGTAATCTGCTAGAAAGAGCACCATTTCATTGCTTTAAACCTCATCTTAATGGGCCTTCTTTGGTTTTTTGTTCCAAATCAGATGTAAACTATCTTTTAATAATGTTAGATACATCCTACTCTTTGTCTTTTCCTTCACCAATATTCTGCTTCTTTCCCTAAAAGGTCTCTTAGTCCCTTCACCTCTCAATGAAATTTTAATATGTGAGTTATAGATGAAAAATAATTAGAGATCTAACTTTATTCTAATTTATTAATTTTTGCTATTAAGTTAAAGTTCATTTAGAATAGAATCGTGTATGTTTCAATAAATGATCTCCAAGATCTCTTCTGCTAAAAGCTTTTTTTTTTTTTTTGGCTTTTTGTTTCTAGATCTACATTCTGTCATATTGCTATATATTATGTTAGTTTTTCTTAGGTAAACAAACCAAAAATTAACATATTTTCCTTTACTGTTGATTAATTAAATATGTCATATTAGTTTTCATTTAGATATTAAATTTAATGTCTGCTATTTGTGTGTTTTTCCTTCATCTTTTCTGACTTTTACCCATGAATGATTAGGAAAAACTTTACTCTCTTCTCTTTCTGTGTAGAAGAACAGACCAAAAGTAGAATTTCCAAATGAATTTCTGAGAATGTGTACATTGTCTTGTCGATGAATACAACAGGTATTGCCTGAGATTTATACCAAAATTTATAATAACAAATTTGCAAAGACTTCCATTAGAGATGTATAGAATCACAATCAATTTGTATTTATAGAGTTGAAATACTTTTGTTGAAATAAAAATATTTTACTCTATAACTACTTGCTGTTTATTTCGTAGTTATTCTCTAATGTAAAATACTGTACTTATAATTTTTCTATTTGTCTTTAAAAGTTAATAACATTTGCTGTGGCACATTCCATCCTTCAAATATTCAGTTATCTTTCTAAGGTTATGTAGGCACATTTTTATCATAGTGTACCAAAATCAGATTTGAAAATATGTTATTTATACAAACTTATTCTATGTTTGTGACTTTAAAGAGAAGAGGCTTTTAAGATGCAGGACTGTCCCTCTATTAACCTCTTTATTGACCACTTGAGTGTGGCAGGTACTTATTTCTATGGTAGGCCACCATACAGAAGTGGGAAAGAACAACAGCCAATAGCCACCATCAATGAACTCTGCCCGTGGGGTATCAAGTACATTAAAATCCATACAAACTACAAAGGACACTAGCACTACAGAGTTTTTTGCAAGATGAATTTGTGTTAATATTTTTATTTCAGTATATGACTCTGGCCCATATTCAAGAGAGTTTTGAACTCTTTATTCTGTCTAGGTTTTTTTTTTTTTTTTTTCCAGTCAATAGTTTTCTTTTTTTTTTTCTGAGGTCTATGTCTGGCTGGTGCCAAATAGCAGCAAATTTAGAAGATTAGCACCCATAACTCTATCCTCATTTTTCTGGGCTCATACAGAATGAGTCAATGCATCTATATTGATTTTTTTTGTTTGTTTTTACAACTTTTCCAAATTTTATTGTGGCAAAAAAGTTTTCCCTTTAATCATTTTTAAGTACAGAATTCAGTGACATGAATTACATTCACCATATTCTGCTACCATCACCATTATCCATTTCCAAAAGTTTTGTATCGCCCCAAACAGAAACCCAGTACCCCTTGAGCGACAACTCTCATTCCCTCCTTCTCCAAGCCCCTGGTAACCACTAATAAACTTTTTTATCTATGCACTTGCCTATTCTAGATATTTCCTATACATGGGATCATACAATATTTGTCCTTTTGTTTCTGACTGACTTCACTCCACATAATGATTTCAAGTTTCATCCGTGTTATATTATGTACCAGAATTCCATTTCTCTTTGTGGCTAAATAATATTTCATTGTGGTACATTTTATTTATTCATTTATCTGTTGATGAACACTTGAGTGGTTTCCAGCATTTGGCTACTGTGAATAATGCTGCAATAAACACTGGTGTACAAATATCTATTTGAGTCCTTGCTTGTGTTCTATCATCTATTGGTATTTGATCAAAGACAGTACAGTGATTCATGAAACAGCAAACAGGCACTAGAACCAAATACAACTCTGCTAATGTTAACAATGGCAGCACCTACATTTGGTAGAGAACATCCATTTAACTTAAGTACTATAACTAATGAGCTGCATAAGCCAAATGTCTAGCTATGGCTATAGGAAAACTAAGAGAGAGAATATTTACCCATGAGAAAATTTCAAACAAGAAACTCTAGCCAGTGATGCACAGAGATAAGTGTATAAAAAGAATAGGACACCAAAGTTAGCATAGGCAAGATGTAGTCAGATATGGTAAAATCCTAGCTGCAAGGTAAATATAAACACATACCTAGAGAATCTGTGACGGGGTTATTATGAAGGTGTTAAAAAGTTGTTATATTTGACTATATAAAAACCAACAACTTCTAATGTCAAAATAACACCGTAAACAAAATTGGAAATCAGAGACAAACCAAGTAAAATACTTGCAACACGTTTGTCAAAGTATGATCGCTCTTAATATGCAATTAGCTGTGCAAGTCAATAAGAAAAAAGATGAACATCCGAGTAATAAAATAAGTAAGGTTTAAAAGGAGAATTAATTCAAAAAGAAGAAAAATAAATTCTATGACAAATTTATATACATGAAAATCTTCAACCTCAATAGTCAAAGAAATGCAAATTTTATAACAATGAGATTTAATGCTTTACTTCTCAAGTTGTTGTGGTTAATTGACATCAAGTTGACTCCATCTGATGGCAACCCCATGTGTTGCAAAGTAGAACTGCTCCATAGGATTTTCTTGGCTGTCATGTTAAGGGAAATAAATCGCCAAGCTTTTTCTTCTGCAGTACCGTAGGTGAGCTCAATTTGCCCACCTTTAGGTTCTCAGTCAAGTCAAAACTGTATGTGCCATCTAGGTACCTCACTTCTCAACTTAGAATGATTTAAAATATAATATCCAACAATACAGAGAAATAGACTTTGATATGCTGCTAGTTAGAGTGTTGGTTTTATTCCAGAAAACTATTTGATAATACATATCAAAAATTTTTTTTTATCTTTTTTTATTGTTGTAGTTTAAGTGAAAGTTTACAATTCAGGTTAGTCTCTCATAAAAAAATTTATACATACATTGTTATGTGACCCTAATTGCTCTCCCTATACTGTGACAGCACATTCCTCCTTTCCACCCCTGATTTCCCATGTCCATTAAACCAGCTCCTAACCCTCTCTGCCTTCTCATCTCACCTCCAGAGAGAAACTGCCCATTTAAGCTCGTATATCAACTTGAGCTAAGAAGCACACTCTCCACGAGTATCATTTCATATCCCACTGTCTAGTCCAACCTTTGAAGTGTTGGCTTCTGGAATTGTTTGAGTTCTGGGTTGACAGAAAGTCTGGGGACCATTGTTTCCAGGGTTCCTCTAGTCTCAGTCAGACCATAAAGTCTGGTCATTTTACTAAAATTTGAGTTCTGTACTCCACCTTTCTCCTGCTCCATCAAGGACTCTCTATTGTGTTCCCTCTCAGGGCGATCATTGGTGGTAGCCGGGCACCATATAGTTCTTCTGGTCTCAGGCTGATGCAGTCTTTGGTTTATGTGGCCCTTTCTGTCTCTTGGGCAAATACTTACCTTGTGTCTTTGGTGTTCTTCATTCTCCTTTACTCCAGGTGGTTGGGACCAGTTGACGCATCTTAGACGGCCACTTGCAAGATTTTAAGACCCTGGACGCCACTCATCAAAGTACGATGCAGAACATTTTCCTAATAAACTTTGTTATGCCAGTTGACCTAGATGTCCCCCGAAAGCATGGTCCCCAGACCCCTGCTTCTGCTACTCTGTCCCTTGAAGTGTTTGATTGTATTCAAGAAACTTCTTAGCTTTGGTTTAGTCCAGTTGTGCTGACTTCCCCTGTAGTGTGTGCTATCCTTCCCTTCACCTAAGATAATTCTTGTCTACTATCTAGTTAGTGAATAACACTCACTCTTCCTCCTCACCCTCATAACCATCAAAGAATGTTTTCTTCCCTGTTTAAACCTTTTCTTGAGTTATTATGATAGTGGTCTTATACAATATTTGTCCTTCTGTGACTAACTAAATTCACTCAGCAAAATGTCCTCCGAATTACTCCATGTTATGTTTTGAAGATTTATCATTCTTTATCATTGCATAGTATTCCATTGTGTGAATATACCATAATTTGTTTATCCATTCATCCGTTGATAGGCACCTAGGTTGTTTCCATATTTTTGCTATTGAGAACAGTGCTGCAATGAACATGGGTGTGCATATATCTATTCGTGTGATGGCTCTTGTTTCTCTAGGATATATTCCAAGGAGTGGGATTGCTGGATCGTATGGTACTTCTATTTCTAGCTTTTTAAGGAAGCGCCAAATGGATTTCCAAAGTGATTGTACCATTTTACATTCCCGTCAACAGTGTATAAGTGTTCCAGTTTCTCCACAACCTCTCAAGCATTTATTATTTTGTGTTTTTTGGATTAATGCTAGCCTTGTTAGGGTGAGATGGTATCCCATTGTAGTTTTGATCTGCATGTCTCTAATAGCTAACGATTGTGAACATTTCTTCATGTATCTGTTAGCCGCCTGAATGTCTTCTTTGGAGAAGTGCCTGTTCATATCCTTTGCCCATTTTTTAATTGGGTTATTTGTCTTGTTGTTGTTGTTTTGCAGTATCTTGTAGATTTTAGAAATTAGACATTGATCGAATTTGTCATAGCCAAAAATCTTTTCCCAGTTTTTTAGGTTGTCTTTTGACTCTTTTGGTGAAGTCTTTTGATGAGTGTGTTTAATTTTTAGGATGTCCCAGTTATCTAGTCTCCCTTCTGGTGCTTGTGCATTGTTACTTATGGTTCATATTCTGTTTATGCCATGTATTAGGGCTCCTAGCATTGTCCCTATTTTTTTCTTCCATCATCTTTATAATTTTAGATTTGATACTTAGTTCTTTGATTCATTTTGAGTTAGTTTTTGTGCACAGTGTGAGATATGGGTCTTGTTTCATTTTTTTGCACATAGATATCCAATTATGCCAGCATCATTTGTTAAAGAGACTGTCTTTTTCCCAATTAACAGACTTTGGACCTTTGTCAAATATCAGCTGCTCATAGGTGGATGAATTTATGTCTGAATTCTCAGTCCTGTTCTATGGGTCTGTGTATCTGTTTTGACTACTATGGGTATATAATAGGTTCTAAAATCAGGTAATGTGAGGCCTCCCACTTGATTCTTTTTCTTGAATAATGCTTTACTTATCTGAGGCCTCTTCCCTTTCCATATGAAGTTGGTGATTTGTTTCACCATCACATTAAAAAACGTTGGTGGAATTTGGATCGGGATTGCATTGTATCGGTAGATCTCTTTGGGTAGAACTGACATTTTCACAATGTTGAGTCTTCCTATCCATGAGCAAGGTATGTTTTTCCACTTATGCACGTCTCTTGATTTCTTGCAGTAGTGTCTTCTAGTTTTCATTGTATGATCTTTTACTGGTTAGATTTATTCCTAAGTATTTAATCTTCTTTGGGGCTATTGCAAATGGTATTGATTTGGTGATTTCTTCTTTGAGGTTCTTTGTTGGTGCAGAGGAATCCAACTGATTTTTGTATGTTTATCTTGTATCCTGAAACTTTGCTGAAATCTTCTATTAGTTCCAGTAGTTTTCTTGCGGATTCTTTGGGGTTTTCTGTGTATAAGATCAGATTATCTGCAAATATAGATACTTTGAATTCTTCCCTATCAATTTCAATGCCTTTATTTCTTTTTCCAGCCCAATTGCTCTGGCTAGCACCTCCAGCACAATGATGAATAAGTGTGGTGATAAAGACATCCTTGTCTGATTCTCGTTCTCAGGGGGAATGCTTTCAAACTCTGTCCATTTAGGATGATGTTAGCTGTTGGCTTTCTATAAATTCCCTTAATTATATTGAGGAATTTCCCTTCTATTCCTATTTTGTTGAGAGTTTTTATTATGAATCCTTGTTGGACTTTGTTAAATGCCTTTTCTGCATTGATTGATAAGATCATGTGGTTCTTGTCTTTTGTTTTATTAATGTGATGGATTACATTGATTGATTTTCTAATGTTGAACCATCCCTGCATATCTGGTATAAATCCCACTTGATCATGGTGAAATTTTTTTTTTTTTTGATATGTTGATGAATTCTACTGGCTAGAATTTTGTTGAGAATTTTTACATAATGTTCATGAGGGATATTGGTCTGTAATTTTCTTTTTTTGTGGTGTCTTTACCTGGTTTGAATATCAGGGTTATGCTAGCTTCATAGAATGAGTTTGGGAGTATTTCATCCTCTTCTATGCTCTGAAATACCTTTAGTAGTAGTGGTGTTAACTCTTCTCTGAAAGTTTGGTAGAATTCTCCAGTGAAGTCATCCAGGCCAAGACTTTTTTTTTGTTGGGATTTTAAGTACCTTTTCAATGTCTTCTTTTGTTATGGGTTTATTTAGTTATTCTACCTCTGTTTGTGTTAGTTTAGGTAGGTAGTGAGTTTCTAGAAATTGTACATTTCCTCTAGGTTTTCAAATTTGTTAAGAGTACAATTTTTCGTAGTATTCTGTTATGATTCTTTTAATTTCCATTGGGTCTGTTGTAATATCACCCATCTCATTTCTTATAAAGTTCTTTGCTTCCTCTCCTGTTTTTCTCAGTTTGGCCAACAGTTTATCAATTTTGTTGATATTTTCAAAGAACCAACTTTTTGTCTTGGTAACTCTTTCAATCGTTTTTCTATTTTCTTTTTCATTTAATTCTGTTCTAATTCTTATTGTTTCCTTTCTTCTGACGCCCAAGGGCTTCTTTTGCTACTTTCTTTCTACTTGTTCCAGTTGCAGGGTTAATGTTTTGATTTGGGCCCTTTCTTCTTTCTGGATGTGTGCATTTATTGCTATAAACTGACCTCTGAGCACTGGTTTTGCTGTATCCCAAAGGTTCCGGCACGAGGTTTTTTTCATTTTTGATCCTATGAATTTCTTTATTTTGTCCTTAATTTCTTCTATAACCCAATAGTTTTTGAGCAAGGTTTTGTTCAGTTTCCAAGTGTTTGATTTTTTTTTCCTTGCCTTTTCTGTTATTGATTTCTACTTTTATAGCTTTTTGGTTAGAAAAGATGCTTTGTAATATTTCAGTGCTTTGGATTTTGTTAAGGCGTGCTTTATGGCCTAACATGTGGTCAATTCTGGAGAATGTTCCATGTGAATTGGAAAAGAAATTATACTTGGCTGCTGATGAGTGGAGTGTTCGGTGTATGACTCTGAGATCAAGTTGGTTGATTGTAGCATTTAGCTCTTTCGTGTCTTTGTTGAGCTCCTTTCTGGATGTTCTGTCCTTCACTGAAAGTGGTGTGTTGAAGTCATCTACTACTATTGTGGAGCTATCTGTGTCTCTTTCCAATGCTGTAGAATTTGTTTTATGTATTTTGGAGCCCTGTCATTGGGTGTGTAAATACTTATTATAGTTATGTCACCGGGTTTATTGACTATATATCATTATATAGTGATATATCCACCTTATCCTTTGTGGTGGATTTTACTTCAAAGTCTATTTTGTCAGAGATTAACATTTCTACTCCTGCTGTTTTTTTGAGTGTTGTTTGCTTCATATATTTTTTTCAGTCCTTTCAGTTTTAGTTTGCTTGTGTTTTTAGGTCTTAAGTGTGTCTCTTGTAGGCAGCATATAAACAGATCATGTTTTTTTTATCCAATTTGACACTCTCTGTCTCTTTATTGGTGCATTTAGTCCATTTACATTCAGCGTAATTATTGATAGGTATGAGTTTAGTGCTGTCATTTTGATGTACTTTTTTGTGTTGTTCACAGTTTCTTTTTTCCACTTAATTTTCTGTACTGGGTTGTTTTTCTTTATGTGTTTTCTTTTCATCTTTTTCATTGTTGTTGATTTTGTATGTGCTGCATCTTTATATTTTTCTAGTTTTTTATTTTGACTTGTAGGATTGTTAGTTTTCTTTGCAGTTACCTTAATATTTACCCCTATTTTTCTAAGTTTATACCAGTCTTTTATTTCTTTATATCGCCTTGACTTCCTGTCCATATGGAAAATCTATATTTTTTAGTCCCGCTATTTTGTTTTAATGTTGTCATCTTTGACATATTCATATCTCTGTTTCCTTATTTTCAGTGATTTAGCTTTGATTTTATTTCCCTATCTGGGTTGATATCTGTTTGCTCTATCCTGTGTTATAGTCTTGGGTTGTTAACTGATGTTATTTATTTTCTAACTGGAGGACTCCGTTTAGAATTTTTTGTAATTTTGGTTTGGTTTTAGCAAATTCCCTAAACTTCTGTTTATCTGGAAATGCCCTAATTTCACCATCATATCTGAGAGAGAGTTTTGCTGGATATATAATTCTTGGCTAGCAATTTTTTTCCTTCAAGGCTTTATATATGTCACCCAATTGCTTTCTTGCCTGCATGGTTTCTGCTGAGTAGTCAGAGCTTATTCTTATTGACTCTCCTTTGTAGATGACTTTTCATTCATTCCTAGCTGCTCTTAAAATTCTGTCTTGGTTTTGGCAAGTTTGCTTATCATATGTCTTGGTGACTTTCTTTTTGGATCTACCTTATGTGGGGTTCAATGAGCATCTTGGATAGATATCTTGTCATCTTTCAAGATATCAGAGAATTTTTCTGCCAACAAATCTTCAACAATTCTCTCTGTATTTTCTGTTTACCCCCTCGTTCTGGTACTCCAATCACTCGTAGGTTATTCCTCTTGATAGAATCCCACATAATTCTTAGGGTTTCTTCATGATTTTAAATCCTTTTATCTGATTTTTCCTCAAATAAGTTGATGTCAAGTGTTTTATCTTCAATCTCACTAATTCTGATTTCATTGCCTCAATTCTACTCCTATGACTTTCTGTTGAGTTGTCTAATTCTGACATTTTATTGTTAATCTTCTGGATTTCTGATTGCTGTCCCTCTATGGATTCTTGCAGACTGTTAAATTTGTCATAATGCTTTTCTCTAATCTTTTTAAGTTCCCCTATTCTGTTTTTTATGTTTTGCATAATTTCCTTCCTGATGTTTTTAAGAGTTCTGTATATTAATCATTTGTATTCTGCCCCGGTAATTCCAAGAAAATTTCTTCCTCCAGAAAATTTCTAGATTCTTTGTTTTGTGAGCTTGCTGAAGCTATCATGGTCTGCCTCTTTAGGATATTTGATGTTGACCATTGTCTCCAAGACATCAATAAGTTTTTATGTTTATTTTATATTTGCTTACTGTGTCCTAATTCTTGTTTTCTTTTGTTTTGATATGCCCAAATAAGCTGTTTGTGTGAGAGAGCCAAATTAGCAGTGCTCCTGAAGCTCCAACATCCTGCCACCAGGTGCCAGAGCTGCCACTATGTGAGCCCACCAGTCCGCCTACTCCTCCTTATGGATTCAGCTCAGATGTCCAGGTAGTTGGCTACCAAGTGTGTGGTGCAGGCTCTCACCTACCATCCTAGACAGGCATTAGTATTGGTGTAGGCACAGACATCTGGCTGCAGCAGGGGGACACAGGCTGAGCAAGGCAGGGGCCTGACAGCCACCCCTGAGTGTCCAAGAGGAAAGCACGTCCCTGTTCCCTATAGTGTGTAGGTGGGTGGGTTTTGTAGCCAGATTATGAGCACCCAATGCTATTGGCTGTAAGGACTGGGGGCACCTCTTACTCTTGGGCCCCTGCCTCAGGTGGCTAGGTTGCATGGGTGGAGCCACCAGTCCTCAGGCCCTTGATATGGGTAGGTGAAGACCCTGCTTAATGAGCAGAGCAGTGTCAAATGTCACAAACCTGCCACTGCTGAAACAGTTGAAGTTAGACTTCAGGTATATACCCTGTTGTACTGTGGTAATTAGGGCCTATGCTGTTGAAACGGGCCCACACATGTCTATGCAGAGGGAAAGGCACTCCAAGTCTGTGGATCCCTTATGCCTGTGCCTAGGCAAAGGGGCTGTGCCTACCCTGAGTTCTTGGCTGAAGGGAGCTGGCAGATTACACCCCCCCCCCCACCGTTTGTTAATTTGTTCCCTCTCCAAGGCCGGGAGAATGGCTCAGGGCACATGACAGGTCCTACTTCCAGCCAGGGGACTCAGCAGTTGCTGAAGCCATCCTGGACCTAGTGCAGAGCAGGGAGCAGGGAGGTAAATGGGAGAGAGTTTTTTTCCCTAGGGGAGGTGTTTTTGATCCATGTGGTAGGCCAGACACAAGTACTTATCTTTCTCTGATTGAGGGCTGCTTCGCACTGGTTCTGGATGGCCGTGTAGACTGTCTGCCACTGGGTCTCCCCTGATGTGGAAAACGCCTCCCAAGTGCCACTGCTTTCCTGCCTTACCACTCACCCCAAGCTGTTCCAGGATGAAGGGCTCCGGCTCCTGCCGGTTCAGGTCTGGCAACTCCTCACTGCTTCTGAACCATCTTTCCCTCCCCCGCCACTCAGTCTGATTCCTCAACTTTGCCTTTGATGTTCAAGGCTCCTTGTCATATATAATCGATTCACTTGATTTTTTGGGTCTTTGTTTAAGAAGGCCGACCAGAAGTGTCTGACTACTCCACCATCTTGGCCCCCTCAAAATTCTTAAAATGAATTACAATTTAAATTCAAGAAATTTATACTTGGAAAATTTCAGGGAAAATACATATATGTTATTGTACCCATTGTTGATAATGATACTCAATATGTCCTAAATATTCAAGAATTAACATTATTTAAATAAGTTATGGTATATGCATACAACGAAAAACAATATTTAAAATGATACCCTAGAATAATAATTAAGAAGATAGGATGATGTTTCTAATTTTAATTTGGAAACTATTTTATTTTTATGTCCTTTTATTATTAAAACATAGCAAAACCTATAAAAATAAACCAAGTTAAATATGATTATTTTTGGTAATATAATAAAAATAATACCACCACCAAGAATAATACATAACATTCATAGAGCAATTTCCAGGCACCAGGCACTCTGCTCAGTGCTTGAAGTAGATGATAGTAGCCTCTCAACATCCCTACCAGTAAATATGAGTATAATTCACACTTTGCAATCATTTAAATTTGAGAATATATATAAAATAATAAGTATGTAAATTCTGAGTGAAGGGACTACAGTTGATTTTTATTTCTTCTTTCTGCTTTTTCTATAATACCTGAAACTTATTAAATTATATGAATGTCAAAAGGCATTTTAAAAACTGTGAGTTAAGTGTATCTTATTAAAGTCACTGCTGCCAGAAAGGACTACAGTTTGAAATCCAAGATGTAAGATCCTTTATGCTCTTCTCAAATATATCCTGAGACCAGGATTTAATTATCACCAGAGTATTCATATGTTTTCACTCTCACCTGTTCACATGCATTCAGAATAATAAAACTAGCAAAATTAGACACTAATGTAAACTTAAATGTGCCCAAGATGTCTCAACACACATGCTCATGAGCATAATTTTTTTTCAATTTTTCATATTTATTTACTTATCTATTATACTTTAGATGAAGGTTTACAGAATAAACTAGCTTCTCATTAAACAGTACACATATTGTTTTATGACACAGGTTAACAATCCCAGGACATGTCAGTATTCTCCTTTCTTGATCTTGAGTTCCCTATTACCAGCTGTCCTGTCCCCTCCTGCATTCTAGTCCTTGCCTGTGGGCCCCTTTGGTCTCTTTTTGTTTCATGAGCTTATCTAATCTTTGGCTGAAGGGTGAAACTCATGAGTGACTTCATTACTGAGCTAAAATGGTGTCCAGGGGCCATATTCTCTGGGTTTCTCCAGTCTCTGTCAGGCCAGTAAGTCTTATCTTTTTTTGTGAGTTAGAATTTTGTTCTACATTTTTCTCCTGCTCCGTCAGGGACCCTGTATTGTGATACCCATCAGAGCAGTCAGTGGTGGTAGCCAGGCAACAACTAGTTGTACTGGACTCAGTCTGGTGAAGGCCATGGTAGTTGTGGTCCATTAGTCCTTTGGGCTAATCTTTCCCTTGTATCTTTAGTTTTCCTCATTCTCCCTTGCTCTCAAAGGTGTGAGACAAGTGGAGTATCTTAGATGGCTGCTCACAGGCTTGTAAGATCCCAGATGTTACTCACCAAATTAGAATGTAGAACATTTTCTTTATAAACTGTGTTAGGCCAATTGAACTACATGTTCCCCATGACCATGGTTCCCACAGCCCTCAGCCCAGCAATTCGGTCTCTCAGGGCGTATGGACGTGCCTATGGAGCTTCCATGAGCTTGCCTTGTACAAGTTGTGCTTGCTTCCCCAGTATTGTGTACTGTCTTAACTTTCACCAAAGTCACCAACTATCTTTATTTAGTGTTCTTCCATTCCAACCCTTTCCCTCCCTTATACCATCAAAGATTATTTCTGTGTGTAAACCTTTTCATGAGTTTTTATAGTAGTGATCTCACACAGTATTTGTCCTTTTGTGATTGACTTATTTCCTCAGCATAATGTATACAGATTCGTCCATGTTGTGAGATACTTCACAGATTGATCATTGTTCTTTATAGTTGCATAATACTCCATTGTGTCTATGTACCATAGTTTGTTTATTCATTCATCTGTTGATAGGCATCTAGGTTATTTCTATCATTTTACTATTGTGAACAATGCTGCTATGAACATAAGTGTGCATATGTCTATTCGTATGATGGCTATTATTTCCCTAGGATATATTCTTAGGAGTGGGATTGCAGAATCATATGGTATTTCTATTTCTAGCTTTCTAAGGAAGCGCCATATCATTTTCCAAAAGGTTGTGTCATTTTGCATTGCCACCAGCAGTGCATCAGATTTCCAGTCTCCCCGCAGCCTCTCCAAGATTTGTTATTTTCTGTTTTTTTGATTTGTGCCAGTAATGTGGGAGTGAGATGTTATCTCGTTGTTTTGATATGCATTTCTCCAATGCCTAGTGATCGCAAGCATTTCTTTATGTGTGTGTTAGCTGCCTGAATGTCTCCTTTAGTGAAGTTTCTGTTCTTTTCCTTTGCCTATTTTTTAATAAGATTATTTGCCTTTTTGTTGTAGAGGTGTTGGATTTTTCTTCAGATTTTAGAGATTAGAACTTTTTCAAATTTGTAATAGCCATTTTTTTCCCCCCAGTCTGTAAGTTCTCTTTTGACTCTTTTGGTGAAGTCTTACAATGAGCATATGTGTTTAATTTTTAGAAGATCCCAGTTATTTAGGTTATCTTTAGGAGTTATTGTGATTTTACTTATGGCTTGTATCCTGTTAATAAACTGTATTAGGGCCTCTAGCATTGATCCTACTTTTTCTTCTATGATCTTTATAGTTTTTGGCTTTATATTTAGGTCTTTGATCCATTTTGAATTCATTTTTGTATATGGTGTGAGGTATGGGTTCTGTTTCATTTTTTTGCAGACGGACACACAGTTTTGCCAGCACCATTTGTTAAAAAGACTGTCTTTTCCCCATTTGATGGACTTTGGGCCCTTGTCAAAGATCAGGTGACTGTATGTGGATGGATTTACATCTGGGTTCTCAATTCTGTTCCATTGATCAATGTATCTGTTGTACCAGTAACAGGCTGTTTTGACTAATGTAGCTGTATAGTAGGTTCTGAGGTGAGGTAGTGCGAGTCCTCCTACTTTATTCTTCTTTTTCAATAGTGTTTTACTTATCTTGGGCTTCTTCCCTTTTCATATAAAGTTAATGATTAGTTTTTCCATCTCTTTAAAAAATGTTGCTGGTATTTGGATTGGGATTGCACTGTATTTGTAGACTGCTTTGGAAAGAATTGTCATTTTTACAATGTTGAGTCTACCTATCCATGAACATGGATTTTTTCCATTTATGTATATCTCTTTTGGTTTCTCACAGTAGTGTTTTGCAGTTATCTTTGTATAGGTATTTTACATCCTTGTTCCATTGGTCTGGTTAGATTTATTCCTAAGTATTTTATTTTTTTAAGGGCTATTATAAATGGTATTGCTTTCCTAATTTCTTTTTCATTGGTCTCTTTATTGGTGTGTAGGAATCCAACTGATTGTTGTATGTTTATCTCGTATGCTGCTACTGTGCTGAGTCTTTCTATTAGTTCCAGTAGTTTTTTTTTGGAGTCTTTTGGGTTTTCTATGTATAGTATCATATCATCCACAAATAGGAACAGTTTTATTTCTTCATTACAAATTTGGATAGCCTTTATTCTTTTTCTTGCCTTATTGGCTCTAGCTAGGACTTCCTCAACAATGTTAAATAAGAGTGGTGATAAAGTGCATCCTTGTTCCTGTTCTCAAGGGGAATGTTTTCAACCTCTCTCCATTAAGAATGATGTTGGCTGTTGGTTTTGGATAGATGCCCTTTATTATGTTGAGGAATTTCCCTTCTATACCTATTTTATTGAGAGTTTTTATCAAGAATAAGTTTTGGACTCTGTCAAATGCCTTTTCTGCATCGATTGAAATGGTCATGTGATTATTTTTTTCCTTTTATTTATGTGGTGGATTATGCTGATTGAGTTGCCATCCTTGCATACGGGGTGTGAAACGTACTTGGTCATGGCGTATTTTTTTTTTTTTTTGATCTGATGTTGAATTCTGTTGGTTAGAATCTTGTTGAGAATTCTTGCATCTATATACATGACAGGTAATGGTCTGTAATATTCTTTTTTTGTGGTGTCTTTGCCTAGTTTTGGTATCAGGGTTATGCTGTCTTTGAAGAATGAATTTGGAAGTGTTGCTTCATTTCCTAGGTTCTGAAATTTTGAGTAGTACTGGTGTAACCTGTTCTTTGAATGTTTGGTAGAATTCTCCAGTGAATCTATCAGTTCTGGGCTTTTGGGAGTTTTTTTTATGACCTTTTCAACCTATTTGCTGTTATATGTCTGTTCAGATTTTCAACATCATTTTGTGTTAGTTTGGGTAGGTACTGTGGTTCTAGAAATTTGTCCATTTCTTCTAGGTTTTCAAATTATTGGAGTATAGTTTTTCATAATATTCTGTTATGATTCTTTTTATTTCAGTTGGGTCTATTGTAATAGACCCCAATTTCATTTATTATTTGGGTTATTTGTGTCCTCTCCTGTTTCTTTTTTGTCAGTTTCACCAGTGGTGTGTCAATTTTGTTGATCCTTTCAAAGAACCAACTTTTGGTTTGTTGATTCTTTCTATTGTTGTTTCTATTCTCTATTTCATTTATTTCTGCTCTGATCTTTATTAATTACTTTCTTCTTGTGGCTGTGGGCTTCTTTTCCTGTTCTCTTTCTATTTGTTCAAGTTGTGTAGCTAATGTTTTGATTTTGTCCCTTTCTTCTTTTTTGATGTGTGCATCTATTGCTATAAATTGTCCTCTGAGGACTGCCTTTGCTGTGTCCCAAAGGTTTTGGTATAATGTGTTTTCATCCTCGTTTGATTCTAGGAATTTTTTGATTCCATCTTGGATTTCTTCTATTACCCAGTGGTGTTTTTAGCAGGATGTTATTCAGTTACCATGTAATTGATTTTTTTTTCCTTGCTTTTCTTGTTGTTAATTTCTACTTTGATGGCATTGCGATCAGAGGAGATACCTTGTATTATCTCATTGTTTTTGATTTTGTTGAGGTTGCTTTATGGCCTAGTATGTCATCTATTCTGGAGAACGTTCCATGTGTGTTGGAAAAGAATATGTACTTTGCAGCTGTTGGGTGGAGTATTCTATATGTGTCTATGAGTTCAAGTTGGCTGCTTGTGTCCTTTAGATCTTCTGTATCTTTGCTGAATTTTTTCTACATGTTCTGTCCATTACTGAGAGTCATGTGCTAAAGTCTCCTACTATTATTGTGGAACTGTCGACTTCTCTTTTCAGTGCTGTTAGAGTTTGTTTTACGTATTATGGAGCCCTGTCATTGGGTGCATAGATATTTATTATGGTTATGTCTTCATGACGGATCATCCCTTTAAACATGATATAGCATCCTTCTGTGTCTTTTATGGTGGACTTTGTTTTAAAGTCTATTTTATCTGAGATTAGTATTGACACTGCTGCTCTTTTTTGGTAGGTGTTTGCTTGATATCCTTTGATTTTTAATAAATTTACATCTTTGTTTCCAAGGTGTGTCTCTTGTAGACAGCATATTGATGGATCCTTTTTTTTTTTTTTTTAATCCATTCTGTCACTCTCTGTGTCTTTATTGGTACATTTAGGCCATTTACATTCAGTGTAATTATCGATATGTGTGAGTTTATTGCTGTCATTTTGTAGTGTTTTCTTTTGTGGTGATTTTTTTTGTTCCTCTTACTCTCCTGTGCTGAATTCCTTTTTTTGTGGATTTTTTAAAATTTCTTTTGTTTTTGTTGATTTGTGTTTACTGAGACTTAATGTTTTTCTTCTTTATTATGATGAGTAGGTTTGTTAACTTTCTTTTATGGTTACCTTGAAATTTACCATTACTTAGGTTTGAACCAGTCTATTATTATTTGGTATTGCCTTGCCTTCCTCTCCATTAGAAAGTTCTATACCTACAACATTTATTCCCTCTTTTATTGTTCCGATGTTATTGTCATTTATAAATTAACCTCTATGCTTCCCTGTTATAAATCTTTTGGTTTTGTATAGTCCTTGAGAGTTCATTTCATAGGTTGTTATCTGGCTGGTGCGATCTTGCATCCTAGATTCAGGCTGTAGTCTGATGTTGTTTGTTCTCAAATCAAAGGACTCCCTTTAATAGTTCTTGTAAGTTTTGTTTGGTTTTTACATATTCACTTAATTTCTGTTTATCTGGAAATGTCCTAATTACAACCATTATATTTGAATAATAGTTTTGCAGGATGTATTATTCTTGGTTGGCATTTTTTTTCTTTCAAGGTTTTATATATGTCATCCCATTGCCTTCTTGCCTGCATGGTTTCTGCCGAGTAATCAAAGCTTAGTGTTATTGTTTCCCCTCTGTACGTGACTTCATTTTTCTGGAGCTGCTCTCAGGACTCATTATTTGTCTTTGGTTTTATCGTGTGTGATTATGATATGTCTTCATGATTTTCTTTTGGGGTCTGTCTTATATAGGGTTCGTTGAGCTTCTTGGATGGACAGTTTTTCATCTTCTATGATATTAGAGATGTTTTCTGTCAGCAATTCAATGATTCTGTGTTTTCTGTTTTCTCCCCATTTCTGGAAATCTGATCACTCGAAAATTTTGTTTTCAATTGTATCCCACATCATTCTCAGAGTTTCTTCATTTTTCTTCATTCTTTCCTCTGATTTTTCCTCAAAGTGGTATCCAAGTATTTGTCTTCAATTTCACTGATCCTCTCTTCCATTGTTTCAAATCTGCTCCTCAGACCTTCTATGACAACGTTCATTTCTGAAATCTTGTTGTTTATCTTTTGGATTTCTAATTGTTGTCTCTGTGTGATTTCTAGTTGTGAGTTTATTTTGGAATTTTGTTCTTTCATCATTCTCCTGAATTCTTCCATTTTTCATCCGTATTTTCCATGAACATGTCCATTTTTCCCCCATTTTTGTCTGCTTTTTGAATCATAAGCATAATTTTTAAAAAAGCTCATATCTGTTTTGAGCAGTAGAAAAGAGTTTTGCTAAGTTAATATGGGATTCTTGGGAGAATGGAACAGTTTTTTTTTTTGTTTTTTTTTTTTTTTTTATTAGGTCTGGGAACTTACCCAAGGAAGGGAAGCAGGTGCCTCAATGCCAGTTATTAACTCAGGGATCCGGAACTCCCAAGGTAACTGTAGATCTGACTCTAGGATCTTCAAAGACCAGTAGTTAGAGATGTGAGCAGAATTTTCAGTGCCACAAAAATCGCTGTTGTCTTCCTATACTGCTTTCTTTTTTTTTTGTTCCTCCCTCTTCTTCCATATCTTAGGATTTTTCCTGGGGAATGTCTGTTGTTTCGTGTGAGAAAACAATGGTGTTGACTTCAATGGAAGTAGGGCCAGTTTTATGGGCATATAACCTGAACAGCCAGACAGGGCCCCATGCTCAGAAGGGCCCCATACTTGGATTAATGCTCTGCTGTCCCCTTCTTAAAATTCCTCATAATTTTATCTTTGAACTATGTCTTGTATGGGAAGTCAGATGGAATAATGGAGCACACAAGTAAGCAGAGGACATACCTGTAATATGTATGCTCAACCTTCCAACCTTCCTTGTCATTTTGCTCCCGTGAGCACAGAATTCTGGCGGATCCACCATGCCTGGGAGTTTAATGAGACTCAAGAAGAGTACAAGACAACCAAACAACCAAATACCCTATCATACCCTTCTTTACTTATTTTACTCCCCTATATTAGCCAACTACTTATACCAAAAATAACACAGAAAGAAAAGGAAAGAAAGGGAAACCTGTACTTACTTTTCTTTTCAGTCCTTCCTTCCTCATCAATAAGCCATATGTAGAGAGCTTTGGTAAAATGTGTGCATATCAACAAGTGAAATAAAAAGAACTTGAGCTTATTTTGTGCAGATTCCACTCTTCAAGTAAGAATAAAATATATACACAAGTATGATATACAAAGTTGTTTTTATTAGGTGTCTTCGAGTCTGTTCCAACTAATTGCAACACTATATGTACAACAGAACGAAACACTGCCTGGACCTGTACCATCCACATAGTCCTTGCTATGTTTGAGCCCATTGTTGCAGCCACTGTGGCAATACATCTCATTGAGGGTCTTCCTCTTTTTCACTGACACTCTACCTTACCAAGCATGATGCCCTTCTCCAGGGACTGGTTCCTGCTGATAAGGTGTCCAAACTACTTGAGATGAAGTCTCGCAATCCTTGCTTCTGAGGAGCACACTGAGTGTACTTCTTATAAGACAGATCTGTTCGTTCTTCTGGCATTCCATGCTATTTTTAATATTCTTCGCCAACACCATAATTCAAAGGCATTGGGTTTTTTTTTCCGTGTTCCTTATTTGTTGTCAAGTTTTCACTTGTTCATGAGGCAATTGAAAATATTATGGGTTTGGTCAGGAGCATCTTAGTCCTCAAGGTGACGTCTCTATTTTTCAACTCTTTAAAGAGGTCTTTTGCAGCAGATTTGCCCCATGCAATAAGTGATGTGATTTCTTGACTGCTGCTTCCATGGGAATTGATTGTGGATCCAAGTAAAATGAAATCCTTGGCAACTTCAATAACCGTGATGTTGCTTACTGGTCCAGTTGTGAGAATTTTTATTTTCTTTATTGTCCAGGATTGATTTGTGTCCCCAAAAAAATGTGTGTCTGCTTGGCTAGGCCATGACTCCCAGCACTGTGTGATTGTCATGTGATGTGATTTTCCTATGTGTTGTAAATCCTACCTCTGTGATGTTAATGAGGCGGGATTAGTGGCAGTTACGTTAATGAGGCAGAATTCAATCTACAAGATTAGGTTGTGTTTTAAGCCAATCTCTTTGAGATATAAAAAGATACGAGAAGCCAGCAGAGAGCTATGGGGACCTCATACCACCAAGAAACAAGAACCAGAAGAATAGCAGTTTCTTTGGATCCAGGGTCCCTGTGCTGAGAAGCTCCTTGACTGGGGAAGATCGGTGACAAGGGTCTTCCTTTAGAGCCGACAGAGAGAGAAAACCTTCCCCTGGAACTAGCACCCAGAATTCGGACTTCTAGCCTCTGACTGCGAGAGAATAAAATTCTCTTTGTTAAAGACATCTACTTGTGATATTTCTGTTATAGCAGCTTTAGATAATTAAGACATTTATGTTAAGGTGTAATCCATACTGAAGGCTGTAGTCTTTGATCTTCATCAGTAAGTGCTTCAAGTTCTCTTCACTTTCAGCAAGTTGTGTCATCTGCATATTGCAGGTTGTTAAGGAGTCTTCCTTCAATTCTGATCTCACATTCTTCTTCATGTAGTTCAGCTTCTTAGATTATTTGCTCAGCATACAGATTGAATAAATATGGTGAAAGGATACAACTCTGAGGCACACTTTTCTTGATTTAAACTATGACGTATTCTCTTGTTATATCCAAACAACTACCTCTTGGTCTATGTACAGGTTCCGCAGGAGCACAATTAAGTGTTCTGGAATTCCCATTCTTCACAAAGTCATCCATAATTTGTTATGATCCACACAGTTGAATGCCTTTGTATAATAAAACACAGGTAAACATCTTTCTGGTATTCTATGCTTTCAGCCAAAAACCATCTGACATCAGCAATGATATACCTGGTTCCACATCCTTTTCTGAACCCAGCTTGAATTTCTGGCAGTTCCCTGTTGATATACTGCTACAACCATCTTTTGAATTATCTTCAGCAAAATTTTACTTCCATGTAATATTAATGATATTGTTAGACAATCTCTGAATTCTGTTGGAACACCTGTCTTTGGAATGGCATCAAACATGGATTTCTCCCATTCAGTTGGTCAGGTAGCTATCTTCCATGTTTCTTGGCATAGACAAGTGAGCACCTCCAGAGCTTCATTCATTTGTTGAAACATCTCAGTTAATTTTCCTTCAATTTCTGGAGCATTGTTTTTTGCCAATGCCCTCAATGCAGCTTGGATTTCTTCCTTCAGTAATACTGGTTCTTGATCATATGATACCTCCTGAAATGGTTGAACTTTGACCAACTTTTTAGGTACAGTGACTCTATTACTTCCATCTGCCTTTGATGCTTCCTGCATCTTCCAATATTTTGCCCATATAATCTTTCCAAACTGTAACTCGAGGCTTGAATTTTTTCTTCAGTTCTTGCAGATTGAGAAATGTCAAGTGTGTTCTTCCCTTTTGGTTTTCTAACTCCAGGTCTTGCACATTTCATTATAATACTTTACTTTGTCTTCTAGAGCCACCCTTTGAAATCTCATTCAGCTCTTTTACTTCATTTTTTGTTTTTGCTTTAGCTACTCTACATTCAAGAGCAAGTTTCAGAGTCTTTTCTAACATCTGTTTTGGTCTTTTCTTTCTTTCCTGTCTTTTTAATGACCTCTTGCTTTCTTCATGTATGGTGTCCTTGATATCATTCTACAACTCATTTGGTGTTCAATCATTAATATCCAGTGTATCAAATCTATTCTTGAGATGGTCTCTAAATTCAGGTGGGATATACTCAAGGTCATACTTGGCTCTCTTGGACTTGTTTTAATTTTCTTCAACTTCAACTTGAACTTGCATATAAGCAATTGATTTTCTGTTCTGCAGTTGGCCCCTGGCCTTGTTCTGACTGTTGTTATCGAGCATTTCCATCGTCTCTTTCTACAGTTGTAGTCAATTTCATTCCTGTGTTTTCCATCCTCTGAGGTCCTCGTGTATAGTTGCCATACATGTTGTTGACAAAAGGTATTTGCAATGAATAAGTCATTGGTATTGCAAAATTCTATTGTGAAATCTCCGGGGTCTTTTCGATCACCAAAACCGTATTTTCCAACTACCGAGGCTTCTTCGTTTCCAATTTTCACTTTCTAATCACCAGTAATTATTGATGCATCTTGATTGCATGTATGATCATTTTCATACTGCAGAAGTTTGTAAAAATCTTCAATTTTCTCATCTTTGGCATTTGATTGGTGCATAAATTTGAATAGTCATATTAACTGGTCTTTTTGTAGGCATATAGCATCTGGATATTACCTTATCACTGACAGGATTGTACTTCAGGATAGGTCTTGAAATGTTCTTTTTGATGATGAATTCTATGTCATTCTGCTTCAATTTATTATTCCTGGTATAGCAGAATATATGATTCTCTGATCCAAAATGGCCAATGCCTGTCCATTTCAGCTCACTAACGCTTAGGGTATTGATCTGTATGTGTTCTATGCCATTTTTGATGACTTTCAATTTTCCTAGATTCATACTTCCTACGTTCCGTGTTCTGATTATTAATGGAGGTTTACAGCTGTTTCTTCTCATTTTGAGTCACGCCACATCAGCAAATGAAGGTTCTGAAAGCTTCACTCCATCCACGCCATTGAGGTTGACTCTACTTTGAGGGAAGCAGCTCTTCCTCAGTCATATTTTGAGTACCTTCTAACCTGAGGAGCTCATCTTCTTGAACTATATCAGACAATGTTCCACTGCTATTCATAAGGCTTTCACTAGCCAATTTTTTAGAAGCAGACCACCAGGTCTTTTTTCCTAGTCGATCTTAGTCTGGAAACTCAACTGAAACGTGCCCACCATGGGTGACCCTGCTGATATGTGAAATATCGGTGGCATAGCTTCCAGCATCACAGCAACACAGAAGCCAACACAGTATGAAAACTTGACAGATGGGTGGTCATCAGAGCTACAAAATACAAACTGAGTAATTTGGGTGATTGTGCATAGGAGTTAAATGCTCTTACATTTGCATTTGTTCAACCATTTCAAGAGTCAGCATATGATCAACCGATGGTACTGAAAGAAGAAGTCCAAGGTGCACTGAAGGCACTGATGAAAAAAAAGGCTCCAGGAATTGACAGAATACCAGTTAAAATGTTTCAACAAATGGATACAATGCTGAAAATGCCCACTCATCTATGCCAAGAAATTTGGAAGACAGCTACCTGGCTAACCGAATGGAAGAGATCTGTATATGTGCCTATTTCAAAGAAAGGTGATCCAAGGGGATGTGCAAATTATCAAACTATACCATTAATATCACACACAAGTGAACTTTTGATGAAGATAATTCAAAATAATTACAGCTGCACATCAACAGGGAACTGCCAAAAATTCAAGCCGGATTCAGAAGAGGATGTAGAACAAGGGATATCATTGCTAAAGTAAGATGGATCTCGGCTGAAAGCAGAGAATGCCAGAAAGATGTTTGTTTGTGTTATATTGACTATGCAAAGGCATTCGACTATATACGTCGTAAGAAATTTTGGATAAGAATGGGAATTCCAGAATACTTAATTATGCTCATGTGGAAACTGTACATCGACCAAGAGGCAATCATTTGAAAAGAACACGGGGATACTGCATAGTTTAATATCAGGAAAGGTGTACCTCAGGGTTGTATCTTTTCACCGTACTTAAGCACTCTGTATGCTGAGCAGATAATCCCAGAATCTGGAGTATATGAAGAAGAACATGGCATCAGTACTGGAAGAAGACTCATTAACAACCTATGATATGCAGATGACACAACCTTGCTTGCTGAAAGGCAACAGGATTGAAGCACTTACTGATGAACAAAGACTACAGCCTTCAGTATGGATTACACCTTAATGTAAAGAAAACAAAATTCCTCACAACTGAACCAATAACCAATATTATGATAAACAGAGAAAAGACTGAAGTTGTGAAGGATTTCATTTCACTTGGATCCACAAGCAACATTCATGGAAGCAGTAGTCAAATAACATATTGCGTTGGGCAATTCTGCTGCAAAAGACCTCTTTAAAGTGTTAAAAAGGAAAGATGCCTCCTTGAGGACTAAAGGTGCACCTGACCCAAGCCATGGTATTTTCAATCGCCTCAAATGCATGTGAAACTGGACAATGACTAAGGAAGACTGAAGAAGAATTGATGCCTTTGAATTATGGTGTTGGTGAAGAATATTGAATATACCACCAACTGCCAGAAGAACAATTAAATCCATCTTGGAAGAAGTACAGCCAGAATTCTCCTTAGAAGCTAGGATGGTGAGACTTTGTTTCAAGTACTGTGGACCAGTCCTTGGAGGACATTAGGCTTGGTGAAGTAGAGGGTGAGCAAAAAGGAGGAAGACCCTTAAGGAGATAGATTGACATACTGGCTACAATAGTGAGCTCAAGCATAGCAACAATTGTGAGGATGGTGCTGGACCAGGCAGTGTTTCATTCTGTTGTACATAGGGTAGCTCTGAATGGGAACTGACTCAATGGTACCTATGAACAACATATTTGCATTTAAAACTGGCATCGCACAAACAATATAAAAATGGACTGTAAAATTGATGCTAATAATTTTTTTTTTCTTAGAATGACATTAAATAAAAATTAAAAGTCAAGAGGCAATGAAAGAAAGGAAAGAGCTTTATATCTTAGTACTTCAATGGCACTTTATTCCTACTTTTTGAATGTTTTTATATTCTGTTTGATTCCACAAATTATGTAACTGGAAGAAGTTTTTGTTTGCTTCCTTTTTTTTTTTTTTTACAGTTTTTGCCCATAATATGTTCCCAGGGACCTAAGGCAATGCATCAGCTACATTGGTTCAGACTTAGTTTCACTGCTAGAGATTACAAAGGAAAGTATGAGCTATTACAGGTTAAAAACTGCCCATTTAAATCTTTTTTTACATATGAAAGGAACACAGAGATTAAACGTCTTCCAAAAAGTCACCAGCACCTGAATGGAGATGAATGTATAGAAGGTTAAGAGGATCCCTGCCCTTTTGTGATGACTCAAATTGAGGAGAAACTACATGTCATCATTCATCATATCACCCTTAGTTTCAATATAACCTGAATTTTTACTAGAAATTTATATATACCTGCATTGAACAGTAAAAAGTTTTTTTGTATTAAAAGACACTGCACTTAAAGAAAAGAGTTTGAACTATTTAAGTGATTTGGTATGCTAAAGAATTAGAAAAATGTGGAAATGAAAGCAAGCTTAAGGCTAAGAGGTCAGGAGTATTTCATCAAGACTCACTTTGACATTGGCTCTTGGAGGTGATCAATAAATTAATAAACTTACTGAGTATGAAGTGAAACAACTAAATCTTGGCTCAACTTTAAGTTAAAGCAATAAAGAACCAAAACCCACTGCTGTCAAATCAATTCTGACTTACAGTGATCTTATAGGAGAGCGGAGAACTGCCCTATAGGTTTCCAAGGATGTAAATCTTTACAGAGGCTGAATGACACATCTTTCTCGC
Organism: Dugong dugon; assembly: GCA_030035585.1. Taxonomy (NCBI): domain Eukaryota; kingdom Metazoa; phylum Chordata; class Mammalia; order Sirenia; family Dugongidae; genus Dugong; species Dugong dugon. The sequence goes on along the minus strand of CM057480.1, from coordinate 44,633,573 downwards.
ATGGCGGGCTGGTGAGTTCAAACCGCTGACCTTTTGGTTAGCAGCCACATACTTTAGCCACTGCGCCATAAGGGCTCCCTAGGAATAGAGAACAGTACAGTTTTTATACTATCTGTGCATTTTATCAATCTCTGTACTAGCCGGGATTTCTATTGTTTTATACAGCGGAGTCACGTAGGCAACAATGCAGTTGAGCTAGATATACACGGAATGGCTGAGTTTCGTCCTAAATACAAAAGCAAAAAAACCAAACACACTGCCATGGAGTTGATTCCCACTCATAGTGACCCCATAGGGTTTCCAAGGCTGTAAATCTCTATGGAAGCAGTCTGCCATGTCTTTCTCCTGCAGAGCTACAAGTGGCTTCTAACAGCCAACCTTTCAGTTAGCAGTCAATCTCTTTAACAATTGCACCACCAGGGCTCTTTTACCCTAAATAAAATTAAAAAAAAAAAAAAAAACTGTTTCTGTTGAGTCATTCCGAACTGTAGCAACCCTATAGGACAGAGGCACATTGGTTAAGTGTTTGGCTGCTAACCAAAAGGTCAACAGTTCAAATCCACCAACCACTCATTGGAAACACTATGGGACAGTTCTACCTTAAATACAGCCCTCACAATATCCAGTTTAGACTGTCAAACTGAAATGACCATAACCTGTTTAGACCAGCCCCAGGTGCTTCCACCTAAAAACTTTACTTAGCTGGCATTTTCCAAGCCCACATTCTCTTGTGACTTCATCCTGGTAAAGCCAAAACCCCATGAGCCTATTCAAATGAAAGAAAAGGACATGTGGCCCAATCACCAACTGCCCCAATTTTAAAAGGACCACCTTTGCTCAAATGACAACTTTTCAGATTATGTTCCTTTTTTCCCAGCTAACTTCCCCAAAGCTTCTTACAAAAGGAGAACACTGTCTCTCTTAAACTGAAGTCCTTGGTGCCAATTTAAGGTGTCTCCTCTTGAGTGTCAGTCTTCCTTGCTGCAGCAATTAGGTTTACTCCTAAATAAAATCTTTGTTAAAATTTTTATAACTCAACTCCACAGAATCTGTCATATAACAGGACTCTGCAATCGTTTATCTGCCACTACTTTGCTCTATCTCCCTCCTTACAAATTTACCTTTGTTCCTCTGCCAGAAATATCTTCCTAAACACAGATCACTCTCTTGCTTGCAAATCACTGTTGGCTCCTGACAATGTTGAATTTTACTTGAACCCTGTGATCCTGGAAAACGCGATGGTTAAAGAAATTCCCCCACCCGTTTGAGTTCTGGAAAATGGCTTACTGTAAGGAGTAAGACTCCTTATGTAAGACTCACAGATGTCCTTTGTTTACTTACAACAAGGTCAGGCACAGACCCTACAAATTCCCATTCCTTGGGTCATAAATGATTTAACTGAACTGCTTGTCCCCACTGATCAATCAGAAACAAAATGCTTTTTAAACAAACTTTGGTTAACCTTCTCTCCTTCCCCCAGTTCCTGAATTTTGGTCCACCCTCAGCCTATTCCAGCATATAACCCTTCTTTAATGGCCCTTCCCAAAAAATAGGCTGAACTCAGCATACAACATTCTCTGATTTACTATTCAATCACATTGCCCTTTCATTCCACTTCTCTACACCTGTTTTTCTCTAGCTTTGTTTACTCTTGTCTCTATTACAGAAAACCCCATTTGCCTAACTCTTGAAATACTTGCTGATCTTATGGTCAGAACATTCCCTCTATTGCAATATCCCCCTTCCCCGATATTGCAGTAGTCCCTTTCCCACTCCCTCCCTCCGTGCAATAACTCTTTCTAAATAAAACTCCTCCCTAAACCCAGATCTGTTTTATTTTGACACTCCTCACCTCCAAAATCATAGACTCCAAAGCCTTTATTTAAGATTCAAGGCATCCTGATCCATCCTGTGTCTGGGGAGGATATTCCATATCTGCTGTTATGGATTAAATTGTGTCTGCCAAAAATACGTGCTGTAAATCCTAACCTCTATGCCTGTGGTTATAATCCAACTTGGAAATGGGTTGTCTTTGTTATGTGAATGAGGCAGGATTAGTGCAGGGTGTGTTTGAGTCAATCTCTTACAAAATATAAAACAAGCAGATTAAGCAAGCAGCGATGGGGGAAGATAGATGCCAAGCCACATGGAGATGTCCAAGGAACCAGGAAACAAGCTGAAGAGACGAGGACCTTCCTATAAAGCCAACAGAGAGAGAAAGCTTTAGCCTAGAATCAAGCCCCTGAATTCAGACTTCTAGCCTCCTAAACAGTAAGAAAGTAATTTTCTGTTTGTTAAAGTCATGCACTTGTGGTATTTCTGTTATAGCAGCACTAGATAACTAAAACACTTACATTTCCTCAAAAAGGACTTGGTCCCGGTGTTCCCTCTGCTTTCGTTATCCTATATCTCCCTTTATTTGATGCTCTTTTAAGTGTGAGAAAAATTGCACAAAACTTGAAACTATAGTTATCTCTCCTTAAATACAATTTATTCTAAATGTCACGAATTCATAAACACTGTGGTATACTTTTTCAACATCTTTAAGAATTTTTTATCTGGTGTCCAAAAATTTTAAGTCACTTTTTTTTTTCCCCAATAATAAGGCAAAAAAAAAAAAAAAAAAAAGTGGGATGGGAATACAATAGAGAAGTAAATCAGAGAAAGGTGGTGGTTTTCTGCAGTGTAGCCCAGGGGAAAGGTAAAGGAAAGTGAAGGAAAGGAAGCAGTGAACTCAGAATTTTACCCCATCTTTCAAAAAAATGGAAGTAGCAAAGATGTGTAAAAGGGATTTGTTTCAGGGCAGAGATGCAGGATGATGGAGGTGCAAGAATTAGCAAATCTTGAGGCATAAATACAAAAAATCATGGCAAGACATAGGAGGGGTATGAGATATCTGCCACAAAGAAAAACACAGTTACAACAGCAAAACATCTCATCGTAGCTACTGCAAAGTGAGCTGAAAATTGTCCTGTGTGAGCAAAGGATGGCTAAAGAAAATGTGCACAGTGCCCAAGAGCATAAATTTAAGTGAGTGAAATGCCCCTTGTTGTTGTTTTTGAGTCTTACTCCACATCAAACTCCAAGGGAAGTCCTTCCTGGACCAGTGTTTCTTTCAAAATTCTGGGTTTTTGTGAGGGGGCTCTTAGCCTATCCCAGCTGCCTGAAAGTTTAATTCCGGTCCAGGAAGTGTCTTGCTTATGCGTAGTCTGTGGCCTGGTAGCAGAGGCTGGGTTTCCCTGCCAGCCTTTGTTTTAAAGGTGGGACAACCGGACCCTTCTTGGTGAGGCAATTAGAATGTAAAGTCCCAACCCAGTTGTCTAAATACCACCTACCCACTCTTTATAATGTATGGTTCGGCTAATTTTTGATTGCTGAAGGGAAAAAGAACCAACTTGCTTTTGAATTACCAATAGCAACAACAAAAACAATAAAGCTAGTAAAGAAAATAGCACACTTCAAAATATAATTTGATGGAAGTAGGGGGAAGGAGGACAGTCTTTTTATATCCTGGCTTTTTCTTTTTTTTTTTAAATAAGATCCTCAAGTATATCTTCTGTAGAGATGTATCTGTTATACAGCCACTGGCTGCCCTAAGAAATAAGCTTCTGGATTGTTCAGCGCTCAAACCCAGGTTCCCAACACACTGAGATCCTCTGGCAGAGACAGCAAAAGAGGTTGAGGGAATGGACTCTCCTGATCTTTTAGAAGGCCACAGACCATTATGTGTGTGTGTGTGTGTGTGTGTGTGTGTGTTTTCTTCCAAATGCTGCTGTATATGTATTGATTAGCACAATCCAGGCTAAGTACACTGGCAATCTTCATTAGAGTATTTCCAGCACAGACCTTAGTAACTTCTAGCTATTCTAGGAATGGAATAGAATTCTAGCAATGGAAATGCCTCATTGATTGTGTTAACTTATTTAATAACCACTGCTTGTGTGTGCTAAATAGATTCTGTGAGTGATAATATACACAGGATATTGTGCCAGATTTCCTTTAACATATACACACACATGCCCCACGTATAAATCCTAAGAGTTTTCATGTATTTGCTCCTAATCTTGGAATCCCTATTCCTATTTTTCATAAAAGTTTTGCAATTCTTCAGTAGTAAATTTTCATACATGGGCATTTTCGGTAACCTTATTATCATGTTTATGGAAGGGCTTTGAAAGGGGCATTTTGGTATAATCCAATTTCTTGCATTTTTAGGAGAAAAGTGCTTTATAAACCAATAGAGTCATATTAAACCTTGTTTGTACCCTGATTTGAACAAACCACTGTTAAAAAAAAAAAAAAAAGTAAATAATGATTTTAAAGCAATCTGGGAAACTTGAATGTGTACTAGGTGTTAGAAGATAATGAGGAATTGTTTTTAATGTTGTGAGATATGATAATGGTGAGGTGATTATGAAAAAAATTCTGTATCAGTTAGAGATCATAGAAAAGCATTTGCAGGTGAAACACATGGTATCAGAGATATGCTTTAAACTTTTCCAGTCTCTCCAAAGCACAAATCATGGCATATATGAAATTGCAAAAAATTTATTATTGTTGAATTATTGATCATTGTTGAATATTGTTGGTAAAGTGCATTACTATTTTCTCAGCTTTAGTGTGTTTCAAAATCCCCAAGTATAATGTAAAATAAATAAATAAATGAAATAAATTCATCCAAAATGGTCAAGGAACTAAACACAAAACAAAATTAAATTTCAACAATCAGATGAACAATAAGAACTAAAAATAAAACTATTTTAAATGTTTTCTAAAGAATTAAATATAGACAGATGTTCCCAAAGTTTTAGAATGAATCAAGAAAATATGCAAACTTAAAAGCCTCATAAAATACAGCTATTCAGAATTAAGAGCCTAGAAAGGCATCATAATAATCATGATGTGTAGGAGATGATTATTCAGTCTCTAGAGATGGAGAGCAGCTCTTCCCCTGCCTCACATGCTTTCAATGTTCATTGTCACATCTGATCAGAGCCTTGATGTGTTCATTTCATAGAACCATTGAATGTTAGGCCAGTAGGGAACCTTAAAATTCACTTTAGTCTCACTTGGCTTCCACAGGATATCATTTTGCGTTACCTGTACAAATTGCCAAGTCTTCAAACTTCTAAATGAGTAGACTGACAACATATTGTAATTTCAAATTACACAAGGGACTGGCATTTGCTTTGGAAATCATGCGCTTCTTTGCAAAAAACAATAGCAATTAATAATAACCAACAACTTCTAAGTGAACACTTCCATCGAAGTTCAAAGTAATCAGAGACTTTATTTTAGGCTCACACATTTCCGTATTGCGCAGATCTAAGAAATTACATCACTACTTTACTTATCAATAATGTAGGATCATTCCTATTATTCTATAAACTAGTTAGGAGTTTTAATATGCTACCTTAATACTGGTGATACTTTTGACACACATCTTAGTTATCTAGTGCTGTTAAAACACAAATACCACAACCGAATGGCTTTAACAAATAAAAATTTATTTTCTCACAGTTTAGGAGGCTAGAAGTCCAAATCCAGGGGAAGGCTTCCTCTCTCTGTTGGCTCTGGAGCAAGGTCTTTGTCTCTTCAGTTTCTGCTTCCTGGTTCCTTGGAGATCTCCATATGTCTTTGCATCTAACTTACCCCATCTCTCTCTCTTCTCTCTTGTTTAATCTCTTTTTATATCTCAAAAGAGATTGACTCAAGATACACCCTACACTAATCCTGCTTAATTAACATAATAAATACAACCCATTCCCAAATGGAATTATAATTACAGGCATAGAGGTTAGGATTTACAAAATATTTTGGGGGGACATAATTCAATCAACAACACATAATTTAGTTCCAAGTAAAGACTAATATCTATGCCAGATATTTAAAGTGTCTAGCATGGAACTGTTTAAAGCAGGAGTTGACGAACTACTGCCAGCAGGCCAAATCTGACCCACCATCTTTTTTTGTAAATGAAGTTTTACTGGAACACAATTACATCCATTTGTTTATGTCTTGTCTCTAGCTGCTTTCACGCTATAACAACAGAGTTGAGTAGTCTACAGAAACCATAGGGCCCACAAGCCTAGTATTATACTGTTTATCTCCTTGTAGAAAAAGCTTGCTAAACTCTGGTTTATAGCATGACTCTGGAAATTACCAATGGCATAGCAGTTTTCCAAAACAACTATTACTAATACCAGATGTGGAGAAATTCTTCTTAAACTATATGATAAACATGAGGACAGTGACCATATTTACATGTGTTTACAGCGATGTCTTTATTAATATATTTTCTAAGAATTTTTTGGTTCCTTTTACTAACCAGAATAGACACCACCAGCAAGTTAGTAGCAATGATAATTTCTAGAAAAAATTCCTAAAATATTTTTTTCCATTGTAATATTGGTGATAAGTTTGCCGGTTGTGTCTAAAAAGGGGGAAAAAAAAAAAGCAGGATACATAAATCCTTGAATTCTCTATCAGGAGACTACAATTGCTATAACTATTTGTGATGGTTAAGATTGTATGTCAATTTGGCTAGGCCATGATTCTCAGTGTTTATATGTGAACACTCCCATGATTGAATCTGCAGTGAGTAGCCAATCAGTTGAAAGGGACTTTCCTTGGGGGTGTGACCTGCATCTGAATACAGACAGATGTGCTGGCTTTTTGCTCACTCTGGATCCTGTGGGTGCCTCCTCTGCCTGACCTCCAATTCTTGAGACTTGAGCTATCAGTTTATCTGCTGATCTTTGGATTCATTTATCTTCACAGCCTGTGAGCGGAGCCCTGCTCTCCGACCTGCCCATCTTGGGTTCACCAGCCCCTGCAGCTACATGAATCAGGAGAAGCCTTGCGGTTTTGCCTGCCAATCTTGGGATCCGTCGAAATTCACAGCCTGTGAGCAAAAGCCTTGCTTTCTGACTTGCTGATCTTGGGATCCCCAGCCTCTGTGGCTATATGAATTGGGAGAACCCTCTATCCTAATCCACAGATTTGGGAAGTTCCATCCTCTACAGCATGAGCTGTTTCTTTGATATAAATTTATCTATTTATTTATACACTTTGCTGGTTTGCTTCTCTACAGAAACCAACCTAAGACACTATCATTTGGGGGCACCCAGCAAAGAGAAGGAGAAACACAGACATATAGAGAAAGAAAGAAAGAAAGAGAAAGAGAGAGGGTAAACAAGATAGAGTATTTTTCAAGGGCATTGTTTGCTTCTAGATGGGCTGAAGACCTTGCTGTCCAGAATAAAATCAAAAGTGCCAATCTCCTTAACACTGTTCTCTTGGTTATATCATAGCCACTGATGTACAATCTTGGACATTATGCTATTAAAAAAAAAAAATGCCATAGAGTGGATTCTGACTTATGGTGACCCTGTGTGTATCATAGTAGAACTGTACTCCACAGGGTTTTCAATGGCTGTGACCTTTGAGAAGCAGAATGCTAGGCCTTTCTTCCAAGGTGCCTCTGGGTGGGTTGGAATCCCCAGCCTTTCAATTAGTAGCCAAGTGCTTAACATCTGCGCCAATTAGAGATTCCTTTGCTTACTATAAACCAAAAAAAAAAAAAAACCCAACCTCGTTTCCAAGGAGTCAATTCCAACTCATAGCGATCCTATAGGACAGAGTAGAACTGACCCATATGGTTTCCAAGGCTGTAATCTTTACAGAAGCAGACTGCTACATCTTTCTCCCACGAAGCAGCTGTGGATTCAAAGTGCCAACATTTCAGTTAGCAGTAGGGCACTTAACCACTGGCCACCAAGGCTCCTTTTGCTTACTATACCAAAAAAAAGAAGGAAAAAAACCAAACCCGTTGCCATCCAGTTGATTACAACTCATAGCGACCCTATAGTGCTCCTTAAATTTCATATAGGGAAGCCGAGGAAGTTCAAATTGAACTAAAGATATATTTTTTATGGGTTCATTTGCCCAAAGGAAATGGATAAAATCCAATGATCATAACATTCATGATGCAAGATTTTCAAATGTCAACCTTAAACATATAGGTTGTTTGAGATTTTATTAAACATCATAGTAGACACAAGGAACATGGCCAGGCCATCATGGCCTTGACACACCATAGAAGGTATAATTTGATTATGTCTGAAACCTGAGGTTATTTGGACTTTTGTGTTTCTGGAGAAGGCCTCTTGTAAGCATCCATCAAATCAGGTACGTTTTGCTGAGGAAAACAAGATTTCCTCTAGAGATGAAGTATCAGTTAGATCTTGTGCATTGGAACAAGATTCATAAAGACCAGGTCAGCAAGTTCCTTATAAAAGGTTTTATTTTTTTTCTAGAATTTTGAAGATGAGCTGCAATATCTTACACCATGTTACAGAAGCCTTCAAAACTGGTCTCATCTAAGAGCTATTTATCCAATAAATTAATTAATATTGAAGATGGAATCAGTCATTGGTGTTCATGTGGTAAATAAAAGAATCAGAGTTCTTGTCACATAAATCATTGGAACTAATGAGAGAAGGAATTGATGTATTAAACCTCACTGTTAACTTATATTTAAAGCATATGTGCATCATTTGCACTGATGGTACACCTTTTACTCTATGAAATAAATTGAGGATTGCTGTCTGCAGAAAGATGTCTCAAAAATGACATGTTGTGCTGTCTTGGCCTTTTTGGTGAATTCCTTAATTATTAACTTAAAAGTTCTTTTTACCGCTGCAATGACTCGTAAATTTCAGGAGAAGATATGCTAAACATATTGCCAGTTCAGTGCTTTTGTGAAGAAAAACTGGTATACAGCCAAATTCATTTCTTTTCCACATAGAAGTGAAGTAGATTTCCTAGGTGGCCAGTACCTACTTCTATTTTTGAAATGTGTTATAAAAATCAGTTAGTTTTTTTGTAACCAAAACAGTAATGTTGTTGATAAGTTCAAAAATGCAAAGTTTATCTGTTTCCTAGCTTATCTGACAGATGTATTCTAAAAGTGCATAATACACCTATGGGAGGAACTAGTGAATACTGTGACAGTCAGAGACATCTTATCTGATTTTATAAAGAAAACTTTAGCATGGATGAAGTGAATTAAAGAAAATTTTATTATTAACTTCATTTTTGAAAACATCTTTCATTGAGAAAATAATCTTTTTATACACTGGAATACTGTTGAGAAAATAAATGTGTGATGAACTTTTTTTTCCTTTTTAACCTATGATTTATCATTAATAGGTATTAGATGAAAGACTATCTCTTTTAATAGATAAAGGATAAGACAAGAGCCAAATCTAAATAGAGTTGGAAACAATGAAATTTGAGATTTTCTCTTGTGTTCAAACAGCTCAATTTCAACACAGTAAAAACAGTGCTAGAGATTCTTGTGCACTTAAAAATATGTATTTGTGTGAAATGGTATTTCATTTATATTTTCACATAAAAAACAAACAATAACAAACAAAAACCTGTCCAGAAACAGATAGCTTGCTTAGGGCTAGTTTTTAATAATTAGTATCCTTAGCAAAGTCTACAATGGAAGATTTCTGAGTGGGTAGGCATTTTAAAAGTGTAAAGTTTCATCTGTCTAACGCTATTATGAAATGAAAATAGATGTATTTTTCTCTTCCATTCTACAGTTATGTTATATATGAACTAAAAATACTTATGCCAGTAATTTTTAAGAATTGAAGAGGTATAATTTTCAGTAAAATTAAGAAACATGATTTTAAAATCCAAATAATCTAAAACTGGAATTGAATCTCATAAGCCTTTTCTACATGCAGATGTATGATAACTATACTCTGCAAAGATAAAGGGGAAACTCACCCAAAGTATGTTGGTGGCTATTATTTGCATGTATTTATCTTCCGGTTTTTGACTCTCAGTGTATCACTATGTACTCTGCCATTTATCACAATCAACAAAACATTCAGATTACCACAACTTTCTAATAACTAGATGAATTGTTAAAAGTGACAGAATGAGTCAACTGTTTTAACTACTAAGTAAATTAAAAAAAATTGCTGGATTTTGTTAGCAAATAGTATGAATATTTCAACATAGTGATGAAAATTTACTGAAAGCAAAGAGGATTTAAAGCACTTACTGTTGAAGATCAAAGCCTACAGTCTTCAGTATGGATTACACCCCAACATAAAGAAAAGGAAAATCCTCACAACTGAACCAATAAGCAACATCATAATAAATGGAGAAAAGATTGACATTGTCAAAGATTTCATTTTACTTGAATCCACAATTAACACCCATGGAAGCAGCAGTCAAGAAATCAAATGACGCATTGCATTAGGTAAATCTGCTGCAAAAGACTTCTTTGAAGTGTTAAAAAGCAAAAATGTCTCTTTGAGGACTAAGGTGCACCTGACCCAAGCCATGGTGTTTTCAATCGCTTCATATGCATGTGAAAGCTGGACAATGAATAAAGAAGACCGAAGAAAAAATAATATCTTTGAATAACGGTGTTGGCAAAGAATATTGAATATACTATGGACTTCCAGAAGAATGAACAAATTTGTCTCAGAAGAAGTACAGTAGAATGCTTCTTAGCAGCAAGGATGGCAAGAATTCATCTCACATACTTTGGACATGTTATCAGGAAAACCAGTCCCTGGAGAAGACATTATCCTTGCTAAAGTAGAAGGTCAGGAAAAAAGAGGAAGATCCTCAATGAGTTGGACTGACCCAGTGGCTGCAACAATGGGCTCAAACATGGCAATGATTGCGAGGATGGCGCAAGACCAAGCAGTGTTTCGTTCTGATGCACTTGCTATGAGTCGGCACCTAACAATAACAGTGATCTACAAGATATTACTTAGATAATTCTAAGGGTGCAAGTAGTTTGGGATGGGCTACTAACCTAAAGGTAGGAGGTTCAAACCCACCTAGTGGCACTGAGGAAGTAAGGCCCGGTGATCTGCCTTTGTAAAGATTACAGGCAAGAAAACCCTATGAAGCACTTCTACTTTGTAACATATGGGGTCACCATGAGTCAGAATTACCAAGTTGTTGTGAATACTAAAGAATAAAGCATTACATGAAACCAATAATATCTGTCATTACTCTGAAAATTTCATTTTAGCCATTTGTTTAAAACTTTTCCTCCACCAAATTATTCACCATCACTGCTATACCCCAAAACCAAACTCATTGCTGTTGAGTCGATTCCAACTCATAGCAACCCTATAGGACAGGGTAGAACTGCCCCATAAGGCTTCTAAGGCTGAAATCTTTACAGAAGCAGACTGCCACATCTTTCACCCATGGAGCAGCTGGCAGGTTCTAACTGCCAACCTTTCAATTAGAAGCCGAGTGCTTAACCATTGTGCCACCAGGGCTCCTTGTGTATTTCAGTCATCACTAGAAGCCTCATTCCATATTACAAAGCTATGGAACTGTGAAATTGATTGATTGATTGGCTTTACACCTTCTCTCCCTTCCCTTCCCACCCTTTTGGTGACAGTGCTAATGAACTGTCAGATGGCTGGAAATGAACAGTTAAATCCTGGCTGTGGGTATACGAAGGAGAAGTGAGAGGCATAGTGTTAACCACTATCAAGATACCTGTGTTTTCATTAATTGAGAGCTGAATGTAATGCGTTTTTGCTTAATTTGAGATAGCTTAAATTTTTATTAACTGGATAGTATATATCATATATCTTATACAGAAAAAAATCTGCATAACAAAAGAAATTCTATTGACGCTTTGTTTAAACATAACCCATTAATCTTAACATTTACCTGAAGAGGATGTGTTATAGGGTAAAGTTATTGATTAGTTCCAAAAATCTTCATTAAGGAACTGTCAACACACTGTCAGTTCTGGTGTCAAAAGTAGAATTTCTTTAAGCACTAACTACATTTTTTGGCAGAGCTTGGTAGGCAGATGCCAAGTCTACATATGATTCCTGTAACTGGAAAAATTACATGGGAAAATACTGCTACCATTTGTCTTGATCAAGTATCTCTGATTTTGACAAAAGAAAGCATACTCTTGTCCAAAAAAGGTTAAAGGACATTAAGTAACACATTAGAAATTAGAATTTAATTTAAAATTAAAGAATGTCATCACCAGGCTGCACTAATAACAAGTATTTAGAACAATTATCCAGGTAGTCATCAATCAAAGTGTACAGAATGAATTTGAACAGAGCAGGTGAGCACTGTTTATAGCATCAGCAGGTGAGTGCTGATGAACTCACACGTAGAGTATTGGGCTTTGGGTTGCTGAAAGTAGGGTATCACAGGAACTCTAAAGTATGTGACAAGTAAGAATTAATGTTTAGTTTTGAGAATTTAAAAATACCGTCAATTTAATAATTAGAATTCTGAATGGGGGCAGGGTTAACCATAAGACTATTAGCAAAATAAAAGTGAGTCAGGGGCAACATGGTGCTATAGGCAGAAGCACCATGCTGTTCTGCCACAGCAAAGATCCGGAAAACTAAGCCAAACAGAGAAAATACAAATCCTGAAACATTAAGCATCAAACAAAGAGATAAAGAACTCAGCCAAGCACCAGATGGAATAAGAAACTGACAGAGAACATACAGCGAGGACAGATACATGCAGAGGTCCCCTATTAGCAACCACAGCATGGATCTGCCATCTTGGACTCCTATCTGAGATCAGCAAACAGGGAGCACAAGAAAACAGCTTCACGGAGTTTCCAACAGGAGACAAAACAACCAGTAAACAGCGATATACACTTCCCCATCCCCCACCCTTCTTCACCCCCACTCGGCCTCCTCTGCTTCCTATGGCCACAGTCTCTTGGCCGGGAAGCACTGGCTTCACCCCAGTGTCGCTTCAATTCCACCTGCCTGCACTGGCTGGCTCCCTAAGTGCCATTTGTTGGCTGTTCATGTTGCTTTTTTCCACTCTTTAGATTTCTTCCTTACCTCTCACCACCTCCTCCTCCTTTTTCTCAAATACCTGGCTCCATGCACCATCTTTGCTTCTCCTTGAAAGGCTGTGAAATGTCACTCGAATGTGAGACTGCTTCTTGGCCTGTGCTGCCACACTGGTGGGATCTTGGGGCTTCTTTTTTTGTTTTGAATTTTTTATTTGTTTTCATTTTCTTTTCTCGAATTGGGAGCCCATTCTAGCTGGGCAATACTGAGTGGCTTCGGACCTACCCCCTCGGTTTGCAATGATGTGCAGAGGGATCCCTGAGGGCATTTCTTTTTTCTTGGTTTGTTTTTTCTGTTTTTTTTTTTTGGGGGGGGGGGTTCTTGTTCCTTTTTTTAAAATTAGGTTTGTTTTCTTTTCCTTATTTTTCCCTTTTTGTCTTTCTTCATTACTCAGTTTCTCATCTCTCTATACTTTCCTTCTCTTCCTGTCCCCTGAATACCTGGCACTGAGTGACATCTCTATGCCTTCTAGCCAGATTGCAATTCACAGCCTGGGAGCAACTTCCCCAGACCTTGTAGCCACACCAATGGGATCCCTGGGAGCTTTTCTTTTTTCTTTATAATTTTTATTTATCAATTAGTTTTCTTTTTCTCCTTTTTGTTTTTCTCCATTTCAGTCTCTCATCTGTCCACTCGAACAGCAAGCTCCCCTAGCACTCTTTTATGTTTGCATGTTTTTGGCTCCTGATCTTCTCTCTTCTCTCCCGTAGCCGTCTTAGCTCCACACATCACAATCTCCCCCCTCCAATCTGCCTACCTGCACCATACACTGAACATCACCACCAAGGAGCCCAGGCAAGGCCTACCGAAACCTGCCCTGCACTGATTACTGACCCACCCTGGTGGCCATAGTAAGTGCCACAAACAACCCATCCCAGCAACTCCTCTTCAGCTTGACCTGCCCTGATGTACCATATCTGAGCAACTGACTTGGCCAATTGGCGAAGGAGGCAAAAAGTATCATGTCCACAGACAAGAAAACAACATAGAACACACAGCCTGCCTGCTCAGACATAGACAAATAAAACAATATAACAGGATGAAACAAACAAAACTAAAATCAATAAATGAGAAAAATAACTACTGAATGCCCCAAAGACAATATCAAAATATTTCCAAAAAAGGACAGAATGGTTCTAGTAGGTGTTCAAAATAAAACACCAAATGACTGTCCAGTAAAAGAAAAGGACTAGAACTACATGAAAGGGAATTCGAATTTCTAATATTCAGAGCTATCCAAGAGTTGAAGCAAAAAGCAGACAAAAAGGAGGAAAAAATAGATAAATTCATGGAAAAGGGAGACAAATTTATGAAAAATACAGACAAAAAAAATGGAAGAATTCAGGAAAATAATGCAGTAACAAAATGCGAAAATACCTGCACCGCTAGAAATCATACAAAAACAATTCGAAATCCAAAAGATAAAAAAAAGATTTCAGAAATGGACAGCATCATAGAAGGGCTGAGGAGCAGACTTGGAATGGTGGAAGACAGGATCAGTGGAATTGAAGACAAACACTTGGATACAACTCTGAGAAAAAATCAGAAAAAAGAACAAAGATAAATGAAGAGACCCTGAGAATTATGTGACATACAATCAAAAGCAAAAATTTTCGAGTGATCAGAGTTCCAGACAAGTGTGAGAAAACAGAAAACACAGAAAGGTTCATTGAAGAATTGCTGACAGAAAACTTCCCCAATATCATGAAAGATGAAAATCTGGTCATCCACGAAGCTCAACGAACCCATATAGGATAGATCCCAAAAGAAAATCACCAAGGCATATCATAATCACACTCGCCCAAACCAAAGACAAACAAAAAATCCTGAGAGCAGTTCAAGGAAAACAAAAAGTCACATACAGAGGAGAAACAATAAGACTTGGCTCAGATTATTCGGCAGAAACCATGCAGACAAGAAGGCAATTGGATGACATATACAAAACCTTGAAAGAAAAAAGTTGTCAGCCAAGAATAAGCTATCCTGCAAAACTTGCATTCCAATATGATGGTGAAATCAGGACATTTCCAGATAAACAGAAATTAAGGGAATATGTAAAAACTAAATCAAACTTACAGGACTTATTAAAGGGAGTCCTTTAATCTGACAAAAAACAACTTCAGCTCACAGGCTGAATCTAGAACACAGGATCACACCAGCCAGATACCAGTCTAGGAAATGAACTCTCAAGGACTATCCATAGCCAAAAGAAATACAACAGGGAATCAGAAAAGGTAATCTGTAAATGACAACGACATCAGAACAATAAAAGAGGGAATAAACAGCATAGGTATAGAACCTTCTAATGGAGAGGAAGCCAAGGTGATACCAAGTAATAATAGACTACTTCAAACTTAAAAAGATAAGGGTAAAATTCGAGGTAACCACAAAGAAAGTTAACAAACCTACTCGTAAAAATAAACAGGAAAAACATAAAGTCTCAGTAAAAACAAAACTTACAAAAACAAAAGAAATGAAAAAAAAAAACCCACAAAAAAAAAAAAAAGGAATTCATCACAGGAGAGTAAGAGGAACAAAGAAAATGACAGCACCACAAAAAAAGGACTACAAAATGACAGCAATAAACTCACACCTATCAATAATTATACTGAATGCAAATGGCCTTCATACATCCATAAAGAGATGGAGAGTGATGGAATGGATAAAAAAAAAAAAAGGATCAATCAATATGCTGTCTACAAGAGACACACCTTAGAAATAAACATGTAAATTTATTAAAAATCAAAGGTTTGAAAAAATATATCAAGCAAACAACTATCAAAAAAAAAGCAGGACTGGCAATACTAATCTCAGATAAAACAGACTTTAAAACAAAATCCACCATAAAAGACTAAGAAAGACACTATATAATGATTAAGGGGATGATCCATCATGAAGACATAACCATAATAAACATCAACACACCCAATGACAGGGCTCCAAAATACATAAAACAAACTCTAACAGGACTGAAAAGAGAAATTGACAGTTTCACAATAATAGTAGAAGATTTCAACACACCACTCTCAGTAAAGGACAGAACATCTAAAAAGAAACTCAGCAAAGATATAGAAGACTTAAAGGGCACAATCAGCCAACTTGACCTCATAGACATATATATAACACTACAGCTGCAAAGTACACATTCTTTTCCAATGCAGAATAGACCACATCTTAGGCCACAGAGCAATCCTCAACAAGATCCAAAACACTGAGATAATACAAAGTAACTTCTCTGACCACAATGCTATCAAGATAGAAATTAACTACATGAAGAGCAAGGGAAAAAAATCAATTATATGGAAACTGAATAACACCCTGCTTACAAACCACTGGGTAATAGAAGAAATCAGAGATGGAATAAAAGAATTCCTAGAATCAAACGAGAATGAAAATACATCATACCAAAACCTTTGGGACACAGCAAAGGCAGTCCTCAGACGATAATTTATAGCAACAGATGCACACATCAAAAAAGAAGAAAGGGACAAAATAAAAACATTAACTACACAACTCAAACAAATAGGAAAAGAACAGCAAAAAAGCCCACAGCCACCAGAAGAAAGGAAATAGTAAAGATCAGAACAGAAATAAATGCAACAGAGAATAGAAAAACAATAGAAAGAATCAAAAGTTGCTTTTTTAAAAGAATCAACAAAATTGACAAACCACTGCCCAGACTGACAAAATAAAAACAGGAGAGGACGCAAATAACCCAAATAAGAAATGAAATGGGGGACATTATAATAGACCCAACTGAAAAAAAAAAGGATCATAACAGAGTATTATGAAAAACTATACTCCAACAAATTTGAAAACCTAGAGGAAATGGATAAATTTCTAGAAACATACTACCTACCCAAGCTACAACAAAGTGATGTTGAAAATCTGAACAGACCCATAACAAGGGAAGAGATTGTAAAGGTAATAAAAAAAACTCACAGCAACAAAAAAAAAGCCCTAGTACAGATGGCTTCACTGGATAATTCTACAAAACATTCAGAGAATAGCTTATACCAGTACTATGCAAACTTTTTCACAACATAGAAAAGGAAGCGACACTTCCAAATTCATTCTGTGAAGCCAGCATAACCCTGATACCAAAACGAGGCAAAGATGCCACAAAAAAAGAAAATTACATACAAATATCTCTCATGAATATAGATGCAAAAATTATCAAAAAGTCTAGCCAATAAAATTCAGAATCATATCCAAAAAATAATACACCACGACCGAGTAGGATTCATACCAGGTGTGCAAGGATGGTTCAACATTAGAAAATCAATCAACGTAATCCACCACATAAATAAAAGAAAAGAAAAGAATCACATGATCATCTCAATTGATGCAGAAAAGGCATTCGACAAAGTCCAAAACCCATTCCTGATAAAAACTCTCAATAAAATAGGTATAGAAGGGAAATTTCTCAACATAATAAAGGGCATCTATGCAAAGCCAATGGCCAACATCATTCTTAATGGAAAGAGTCTGAAAACATTCCCCCTGAGAACAGGAACAAGACTAGGATGCCCTTCATCACCAGTCCTATTTAACATTCTGCTGAAAGTTCTAGCTAGAGCAGTAAGGCAAGAAAAAGAAATAAAGAGCATGAAATTGGTAATGAAGAAGTTAAACTGTCCTTGTTTGTGGATGATATGATACTTTACATAGAAAACCCTAAAGACTCTAAGAGAAATCTACTGGAATGAGTGGAAAGATTCAGCAGAGTAGCAGGATACAAGATAAACACACAAAAATCAGTTGGATTCTTATACACCTATAAAGAGAATGATCAAAAAGAAATAAGGAAAACAATATCGTTTATAATAGCCCCTAAAAAAAAATATTTAGGAATAAATGTAACAAGGGATGTAAAGACATATACAAAGAAAACTACAAAACACTAATGCAAGAAACCCAAAAGGATCTACATAAATGGAAAAACATACCATGCTCATGGATAGGTAGACTCAACATTGTGAAAATGACAATTCCACCAAAAGCAATGTACAAATCCAATGTAATCCTGATCCAAATACCAAAAACATTCTTTAAAGAGATGGAAAAACTAATCATTAACTTTATATGGAAAGGGAAGAAGCTCTGAATAAATAAAGCACTATTGAAGAAGAAGAATAAAGTAGGAGGACTCACACTACCTGACCTCAGAACCTACTATACAGCTACGGTAGTCAAAACAGCCTGGTACTGGTACAACGACAGATACACTGACAATGGAACAGAATTGAGAACCCAGATGTACATCCACCCACCCACGGTCACCTGATCTTTGACAAGGGCCCAAAGTCCATCAAATGGGGAAAAGACAGTCTTTTTAACAAATGGTGCTGGCAAAACTGGATGTCCATCTGAAAAAAAAATGAAACAGGACCAATACTTCACACCATATACAAAAACTAATTCAAAAAGGATCAAAGACCTAAATATAAAGCCAAAAACTGTAAGTTCATAGAAGAAAAAAATAGTATCAATGCTAAAGGCCTTAATAGACAGCATTAACAGGATACAAACCATAACCATCAACACACAAACTCAAGAAGATTAGCTAGATAACTGTGATCTTCTAAAAATGAAACACCTATGCTCTTCAAAAGTCTTCACCAAAAGAGTAAAAAGAGAACCTACAGACTGGGAAAAAAATTGGAGGCATTACAAGTCATACAAAGGTCTAATCTCTATAATCCACAAGAAAATCCAACACCTCTACAACAAAAAGACAAATAATCCTATTAAAAAATGGGCAAAGGAAATGAACAGACACTTCACTAAAGACGACATTCAAGCAACAAACAGAAACATAAGGAAATGCTCATGATCACTAGCCATCAGAGAAATGCAAATTAAAACCATAGTGAGATATCCTCTCTCCCTGGTATTACTGGCATGAACCAAAAAAACACTGGAAATAACAAATGTTGTAGAGGCTGCGGGGAGATCGGAACTCTTATGTACTGCTCGTGGGGGTGCATAATGGTACAATCATTTTGAAAAATGACATGCTGCTTCATTAGAAAGCTAGAAATAGAAATACTATATGATCCAGCAATCCCACTCCTAGGAATATATCCTGGAGAAATAAGAGCCTTCACAAGAATAGACATATGCATACCCATGTTCATTTCAGCATTGTTCACAATAGCCAAAAAAGGAAACAACGTAGATGCGCATCAACAGATGAACGGATAAACTAACTATGGTACATACACACAATGGAGTATTATGCAACGATAAAGAACAATGATGAATCTGTGAAACATCTCATAAAATGGATGAAACTGGAGGATGTTATGCTGAGTAAAATAAGTCAATCACAAAAGGACAAATATTGTATGATACCTCTATTTTAAAACTCATGAAAAAGTTTACACTCAAAAAGTAACAATCTTTGTCGGTTACGAGGGATGGTGGGTGGGGGAGAATACTAAATAGACAATAGATAAGTGGTAACTTTGGTGAAGGGTAAGACAGTACACAATACTGGGGACACCAGCACAACTTATACAAGGAAAAGTCATGGAAGCTCCATAGACACATCCAAACTCCCTGTGGGACAGAATTGCTGGGTGGAGGGCTGTGGGGACCATGGTCTTGGGGAACATCTAGCTCAATTATCATAACACAGTTTATAAAGATAATGTTCTACATTCTACCTTGGTGAGTAGCGTCTGGGGTCTTAAAAGCCTGTAAGCAGCCATCTAGGATACTCCACTGGTCTCACCTTTTGGGAGCAAGGGGGAATGAAAAGAACAGGAAACAAGGAAAAGATTAGTCCAAAGGACTAACGGACCACAGCTACCAAGGTCTCCACCAGACTGAGTCCAGTACAGCTAGATGGTGCCCGGCTACCACACTGAGGCTCTGACCAGGATCACAACAGAGGGTTCTGGAGAGAGCTAGAGAAGGATGTAGAACAAAATTCTAACACACACAAAAAAAGCAGATTTACTGTCTTGACAGAGACTGGAGAAACCCTGAGAGTATGGTCCCTGGACACCCTTTTAGCTCAGTGGTGAAGTCACTCCCTAGGTTCACCGTTCAGTCGGAGATTGGACAGCCCCATAAAACAAAATGGGACTAATGAGGCACAACAGTCCAGGGACAAGGACTAGAAGGCAGGAGGGGACAGGAAAGCTGGTGATAGGGAACCCGAGGTTGAGAAGAGACAGTGTTAACATGTGGTGGGGTTGTTAACCATTGTCATAGGGCAACATGTGTACTGCTTAATGAGAAACTATTTTGTTCTGTAAACCTTCATCTAAACTGAGAATAGCAGCACAACTGGAAGAAAGTAATCGATGTCACTGAGTTGTACTTGCAGAAATTTTTGAAATGGTGTATATTTAGCTATGTATATTTTGACTAAAAAAAAAAAAAAAAGTCCTCCAAGTTCGAGAAGGGAGAGTGTTGACATGTCGTGGAGTTGTTAACCAATGTCATAAAACAATATGTGTACTGACTATTTAATGAGAAACTATTTGTTCTATAAACCTTCACCTGAAGTACAAAAAAATAAAATAAAATATCTGATAAGATTCCAAACCACCCCCCGCCCCCAAAAAAAAAAAGTGACTTATATTTTTTTCTGGGAAGCAGTCTTCTCACAGAGTTGTTCAGGGCCCTGGGATGAGTTTGACAATTTGGACCTTACTGTTTCTACATCTGATGTTAGTTTTGGAGACACTGCCTGTTTTAACCTTTCCAGTCTTTGCCTAACAAAGTACTGCTTATCCTCATTTATGCCATAATCTTTGGTGATCTAATTTACTCAATTCTTCTTCTTGTCTGGCTGGGCCCAGTAGTTGCCATTGAACTTATTCTGCTGACTGTTGTCTTATTCATGATTTTTCCCATCATTCCACTAGGCTGCCTGCTCCTCTCTCTTACATGAGTGTTTGTAATCAATGTCTGCTAGGGTTATATATCACTCTAGCCAGCTGTTACTACTCTATTATATTTTCTCTTTAGTTCAGAGTTGAGTGGTCAATAGCCACTGCTTCTCAAAGTCAGTATAGTGAACAATATCTTCCTGTATTGCTCCATTTGTTTTCTTGCTCATGTCAATTTGTGGCATGGTGGACAGAGTTCACTAAGTTTGGGACTATATGGGAAGATGAAATTTAGAGATGATGCCTCTTATGACTTCAGTTGTGTCCCTCAAAAATGTGTATTGTAGATCCTAATCTCTATACTTGTGAATGTAATACCATTTGGGAATAGGATTTTATTTGTTTTGTTAATGAGGTCATATCAGGGTAGGGAGTGCCTTAAACCTAACCACTTTTGGGATGTAAAAAGAGCAGATTAGGCCCAGAGACAAGCAAGTGTAAATGGGGGAAAGACAAATGCCATGTGAAGATCTTTAAGCAATGCCAAGAAGAATGTCAGAGAAGCTGAAAAAAGAATTTTCCCGCAGAGCAGACAGAGATAGCCTTCCTCTAGACCCAGAGCCCTGAATTCATATTTCTAGCCACCTAACCTGAGAAAATAAATTTCTGTTTGTTAAAGTCACCAACTTGTGGTATTTCTGCTACAGAAGCATTAGGAAACTAAGACAACACAGGACTCTCCATGGTACATCTATTTAAATTAGGTTTGGGGCTCCTGGGTGAGAAAACAGAAATAGTTGAGTGAAGATCCTGCGTATGGCAAGCATGGGAAAAACAGTAATGGGTCATGGCCATTACATAGGACTGTACGGAGTTAGAAAGCCTCTGGTCATTGTAACCTCAAATAGCCAGGGCACAATGTATTATTGAAACATATGTGGGCTAAGCATAATTCAAATCCTTAGCAAACTAGGATCAACAAGCTTCAGATCCAGAGGGAAGATTCAAGAAAGGATGTTAGTTGCACCGAGGATATATCCAAGATAGTTGCTGCCCTGAAAGTCTCTTTCTTGTGTTGGAAAAATACTCTCATTAACAAAGGTGTATGTATAAAGGACAATTTTTATATGGTGTTAGCCTGGTGTTTAGAGGGCACCATGCTGGGCCAGACATGATATGTATCACCCTGATTTAACAAAAACATCTGCAAATTATAAAGGGCTCCATACTCAGTGATCT
Organism: Dugong dugon; assembly: GCA_030035585.1. Lineage (NCBI taxonomy): Eukaryota > Metazoa > Chordata > Mammalia > Sirenia > Dugongidae > Dugong > Dugong dugon. Next base: position 44,611,582 of record CM057480.1, on the reverse strand, counting down.
ACTCACGTTTTTAGGTGAGAGTGTAGAGACTATCATTTGTAATATTTTCCATGCTTTTTATAGAGTGCCCAACAAACTTCTAATTAAAATTTCATTCCCAGGAATGTAATGATAACAGGAAAAAATTGGTACAGTTTATTTAGTAATCCTGATCATTGTTGTTGTTCATTGCCATTGAGTTGATTCCAACTCCTGTTAACTCATGTGAGAAGAGTAGAACTGCTCCATAGGATTTCCAAAGCTGTGACCTTTCAGAAACAGATCTCCAGGCCTGTCTTCTGAGGTGCCTTATGTGGGTTTGAACCACCAAACTTTCAGCTAGTGGCCAAGCACTTGAACATTTGTGCCACCGAGCAACTCCTATAATCTTGATTGGCTAATCCTAAAGACGTAGTAGTAGATGTTTTGCTACGTTACCTTTTATATCTGGTAGAACTTCATTTATATGGAGAATATTCTCCACATGATGTGAAAGAATACTCTCCTTCATCTATGACTTGTGTTGGGACCCAAACTTTACTGTACTCAACCTTTATCATGAGCATAATAGTAACCATTCTTACATAGATTTATTTCTATGTTTAATCCATTTTTCTTTATTTTAGAGCCATTGGCTTTGCAATTATTTGAAATAATCTTTTAAAATATATTTCAAGATCTTAAAAGGAACTCTTTACCAGTATGACCCAGCAGTGCTGTAGATAAATCGCAGGATTTATAACAGAATACAGACTTTTGGTTCCTATTCCGAGATTGTTCTTGAGAGTAGCGGTAATTTCAGTCAACAACGTTTCCAAAAATATACCCTCTAAACTCTTTCAAATAAATGAGGAGGAATCAGAATACTGTCTATCATGAATATTCTGAAAGCAGCAAGTCAGGAATGGGTTATACCTTAAGATCCAGCACTAACTCTTGTCTAGGGTAGAGGGCAATTACTTACTGGACACTGTTCACAATTAACTTAAACGTTTTACTTTTTATTTGACCAACACTACTCTATAACTTGAAGTGAAGTGCTAATGTATTATACCTCACTAAGTATAAAGAACATCTACATGATTCTTCAAAGTATGTTTTGAAAGTGTACACTCTGAACACAATCAGCAATGTTGTAACCAAATATTAAAGAGCAGCCTGTAAGACTGGATATTTTCCTTCTGTTCAGAATCACATTTTCAAAGGCTAACAGTTTAGTTAAATTTACCTTCTTAAGAAAGTCCTTACTAAGTCTGATGAATTACTTGGAGCTCTGAAAGCTTAGTTATGAGAAGAAAACTCTCTATAGTACAAAAATGGCATGTGGAGAGTTTCTTTCCTACATGAGACTTTCAAAAAAGTTTATGACTAAACGTGGATTTATTTAGAAACCATTCCCAAGCCAAGGCCATTGCCATCAAGTCGATTCTGACTCATAGCGACCCTAAAGGACAGAGTAGAACTGTCCCATAGGGTTTCCAGGGAGCAGCTGGTAGATTAGAACTGCCGACCTTTTGGTTAGGAGCTGTAGCTCTTAATTGCTGTGTCACCAAACACAGTATTATGAAACTTTCAAACATTTGTTCTTATAAATGCCTTGTAAAATACTACTTTAATGTCTGAATTTAACTGTAAAAATTTCATTTTGTTGTTCTTAGTTGCCATTGAGTTGGCTCTGACTCATGGTAAATGAATGCACAAAAGAATGAAACATGGTCCAGTCCTGCACCATCTTCGTGATTGTCATTATGCTTGAACAATTGTTGAGAACCTTCCAACCTAGGGGACTCAACTTCCAGTATTATATGAGACAATATTTTGCGGTGATCCATAGGGTGTTTATTGGCTAACTTTTGGAAATAGATCACTAGCCCTTTCTTTCTAGTCTGTCTTAATCTGGAAGCTACACTGAAACCTGTCCAGCATGGTGACCTTGCTGGTCTTTGAAATACTGGTAGCTTAGCTTCCAACATCACATCAACATGCAAGCCAACATAGTATAACAAATGACAGATGGTTGAAAAATTTCACTACATTGAAATAATTTCTTAGAGTCTTAGAATTGGAAATTCATATACATCAAGCTAAACTTCTTTCTTGATTCAAAAGTGTTTGTGCTGCCTTTGAAAGACAGGCATTTGACTTCTGTTTGGCCACAACTAGGATTTTTTTACTTTGGAACATTCCTAACTGATTGAAAGCTGTCTCTCACATTGCTCCAAAACGCTCCTCCATTACTCCTGGCCATGGAAGTAACACAGGGCTGGCTAAGTTTTTTCTGTTCCACATGACAACACATTAAATATTTAAGACAGCTCTATTATTAGTTCATAATGCCATTTTAATTTCACATATCTCTTAAATTATACGTCCTTTCAGAGGGTCTGGACAGAAGAGCTGGAGAAGGATGTAGAACAAAATTCTAACTCACAAAAAAGACCATATTTACTGGCCTGACTGGAGAAACATGAAGAGTATGGCCCCCGGACTCCCTTTTAGCTCAGTGGTGAAGTCACTCCCGAGGTTCACCATTCAGCTGGGGATTAGACAGCCCCATAAAACAAAATGGGACTAATGAGGCACAGCATTCCAGGGACAAGGAGTAGAAGGCAGGAGGGGACAGAAAAGCTGGTGATAGGGAACCCAAGGTTGAGAAGGGACAGTGTTGATATGTCATGGAGTTGTTAACCATTGTCATAGGGCAATATGTGTACTAACTGTTTAATGAGAAACTATTTGTTCTATAAACCTTCATCTAAAGTACAAAAAAGAAAAAAAGAATTATCTATGTGAGATCAGATTGACAACAGCAACTCAAAAGGTTTTACGGGAAGCCTAGGGGACAGTGAGTTGAAGATAATGGTGATGGAATAATTTGGAAAAGGACAGTGAGAATAGCAGCACTGCTGGAAGAATGTAATCAATGTCACTGAATTGTACATGTAAAAACTTTTGAAGTGGTGTAACTTTGGCTACGTATATTTTCACCAAAAAAAAAAAAAAAAAAAAAGGTCCTCCAAGTTCTAGAAGGGAGAGTGTTGACATGTCATGGGGTTGTTAACCAATGTCATAAAACAATATGTGTACTAACTGTTTAATGAGAAACTATTTGTTCTGTAAACCTTCGTCTAAAGTATAATAAAAAAAAATTATACATCCTTCCCCTTTTGGTCACAGTGCCATAGGCACACACTAGCTTATCACTGTCCTTCTTTACATGTGCTGTCATATTATCAACCAAACTGATCTTATGATTTGCCAGAACTATCATCTGTTTTCCATTTGAACTGCTAACCAGATCAAGTATTCATTACTTTTCATTTGGGAAGTTGCAATTTTGAATGTGAATTTAGGATTCTCATTTAAACTCAAACCAAAACCAAACCTGTTGCTGTGGAGTCAATTCTGACTCACAGCAACCCTATGGAACAGAGTAGAACTGCCCCATAGGGTTTCCAAGGAATAGCTGGTAGATTCAAACTGCCAACCTTTTGGTTAGCAGCCAAATGTTTAACCACTGTGCCATGAGGGCCCCCAAGGATTTACATTTATACCTGCTAAATTTCATTGTCCACGTCCCCTTCTGAGCTGACCCCGGCTTGTGTGATCCAGTCCCCAACCACAATTTATTGGACTGAGGCTCCACCTATCAAGACTGTTCCTTCTATTGACTATTCAGAAACATGTCTTTTCTGTGATCTGTATGAGGAAGATGATTAAATCATTCATCACAAGAATTAAAATAAGGGCAGTATTTCTCAAAGTGTGGTATGTATACTATTGGTAGCATACAAAATTATTTTAGGTGATATATTGCATCATCAGGGGTCACTCCCGCTAGTGAGTCCCACCTTCTATTGACACTAATTTGTGATATCAAACCAGTCCAGGGAAATATCAGCTTCCCTTCTCTGGTCAGTTCAGACCCCAGCTGCCAGCGCAGCCTTTTCTCTCTCATCCCCACTTGCCCAGGGATAGGTCATTGGCATCGGCCCCTTCTGTTTTTTTTAGGTCCAATAATCCACCAAAACGACTCACAAACTGCAGGGAAAGGGCTCTCTTTAATCTCAAAGGAAAAAGGATACAAACACAAGGCTGAAAGGTTGCAGGGGGGTCTCAGCACAAAGTTTCCATGTCCCCAGGGGACATGCTTACTCTCTGAGAACTTCTCTACCCTAGAAGCTCCAATGAGCCTCCAACATCCAAGGCCTTCCATTGGCCTCATCAAGTAGCCATGATAGATGACATCTCCTGCCTTCTGAGGCTTAGTCAGCATCAGGCCCCCAGGTGGTCCCTTTTAGACTGGTCAACCCCCATTCATTGTTCTCAAGTGTGGTCCTGCTCTCAGGAATGAGAACCCAAGGCCAAATTGTTTACTGCAAAGGGGTTCCACGCCTCACATATATGCACAATTTAAACAAAAATAGTTAACAGTTAGTATATGTTTGCTTGCATCTGCCAATTTGTCATACTGTGGGGGCTTGCATATTGCTGTGATGCTAGAAGCTATGCCACTGGTATTCAAATACCCGCAGGGCCACTGTCTTAGTTATCTAGTGCTGCTATAACAGAAACAACACAAGTGGATGCCTTCAACAAAGAGAGATTTATTCTCTCACAGTCTGGGAGGCTAGAAGTCCGAATTCAGGACGTCAACTTCAGAGGAAGGCTTTTTCTCTCTGTCAGCTCTGGAAGAAGGTCCTTGTCATCAATCTTCCCCTGGTTGAGGAGCTTCTCAGAGCAGGGACCCCAGGTCCAAAGGACACGCTATGCTCTCGGTGCTTCTTGGTGGTATGAGGTCCTCGTTTTTCTCTGCTTGATTCTCTCTTTTATATCTCAAAAGAAATTGGCTCAAGACGCAATCCAATCTTGTAGATTGAGTCTTGTCTCATTAACATAACTGCCACTAATCCCATCTCATTAACATCATAGAGATAGGATTTACAACACATAAGAAAATCACATCAGATGGCAAAATGGTGGACAATCACACAATACTGGGAATCATGGCCTAGACAAGTTGACAGATATTTTTGGGGAACACAATTCAATCCATGACATTCTACCCTTTAGCCCCCAAAATTCATGTCCTTGCCGCATGTAAAACACATTCACCTCATCATATCATAGCAAAAGTCTTAAATCAACTCCAAGTACAAATTCCAAAAATTCTTCATCTGTCAAATCTAGAATATGAGTTATCTCCTTCCAAAGTACAATGGTGCAATAGGCAGGCACAAGCTAGACATTTCCATTACAAATGGGAGAAACTGGAGGGAAAGAAGGGATAACAGGCACCAAGCAAGTCAGCAAAATACATTACTTTAGCCTCAAGGCTTGAAACTAATCCTCTGTTCTCTAAGACCATTTACACAATAGCCCTGCCCTCCAGACTGATTCGGAGTGGAGGCCCCTTGGATCTGGGCTTCAGCTCTGCCTTCCAGGCCCACCAGAACAGCAATTCTGCTCCCTCAGCTTTTAGCAGCTCCATTCTCCTTGTCCATCTCAGTGGCGACTCCACCCTTGAGACTGAGGCATCTCTGCTCCCTGTGTTTTGTCTCTACAGCTTCTGCTTTCTGGTTCCCTGTCCTCTCAGCCCCTCAGTCCTCACCATCTGCCTCTTCCTGGCTCTGGCAAGTGTTCCAAAGCTCTTTAGCTCCACCGGTAAGTGTCTGGAGGCACCCCACTCCCACCAGTGTACTTGGGCAAGAAGGTACTCAGTTCTCTTGCTCCATGGGTCAGCAAGCCTCATTCCACCGAGAAATGCTAAGAGGCAACCCACTCCACTAGGAAGCCTTCCTGCCAAAGGCACTCAGCTCTCTCACTCCATGAGTCAGCTCCAGTGCTGTCTCATGCTGATCTCCTCATTCTGCTGCTGCCAGTTCTCTGCCAGTGCCGGTTCTCTGCCTCTGCTTCTTACCATCTGCACCATTTCCAGTGAAACAGCTCCACTCACTTCCTTCTGAGTCTCACCAGAATTGTCTTTGACGTCCATAATTCCACCAACAGTCTCTTTGAGGCAATCTTAAGACTCTTCCAGCCTCTCTCCATTCACATTTTAGGTATCTATTAGAGTAACACCACACTCCCAGTACCAAATTCTGTCTTAGTTGTCTAGTGTTGCTATAACAGAAATAACAGAAGTGGATGGCTTCAACAAACAGAAATTTATTCTGTCACATTCTAGGAGGCTGTTTACTCAATCTCTCTTTTATATCTCAAAAGAGATTGGCTCAAGACATAATCTAATCTTGTGGATTCAGTCTTGCCTCATTAACATAATTGCTGCTAATCCCATCTCATTAACGTTATAGAGATAGGATTTACAACACATAAGAAAATCACATCAGATGACAAAATGGTGGATGATCACACAATACTGGGAATCATGGCCTAGCCAAGTTGACAGATAATTGTGGGGGACAAAATTCAATCCATGACAGTCACTCATGGTGGACAGGTTTCATCAGAGCTTCCAAACTATGACAGATTAAGAAGAGAGACATGGCAGTCTACCTCTGAAAAGAATAAACCAGTGAAAACCTTATGAATAGCAGTGGAACATTGTCTGATGCAGTGCCAGAAGATGAGGCCTGAAGATTGGAAGGCACTCAAAAGACAACTGGGGAAGAGCTTCTGCCTCAAAGTAGCATCACCTTTAATGATGTGGATGGAGTCAAGCTTTTGGGACCTTCAGTTGCTGTTATGGCACGACTCAAAATGAGAAGAAACAGCTACAAACATCCAATAATAATCAGAAAGTAGAATGTACGAAGTATGAATCTAGGAAAATTGGAAATCATCAGAAATGAAATGGAATGCATAAGCATCACTATGCTAGGGATTAGTGAGCTGAAATGGACTGGTACTGGTCATTTTGAATCAGACAATCATATGGTCTACTATACCAGGAATGAGAAATTGAAGAGGAACAGAACTGCATTCATCCTCAAAAAGAACATTTCAAGATCTATCCAGAAACACAACCTTGTCAGTGATAAGATAATATCCATATGTCTACAAGGAAGACCAGTTAATATTACTGTTATTCAAATTTACAGAACAACCACTAAGGCCAAAGATGAAGAAATTGAAGACTTTTTACCAACTTCTGCAGTCTGAAATTGATTAAACATGCAATCAGGATGCATTGATAATTATTGGTAACTGGAATATGAAAGAAATATGGAATATGGAATATGAAAGAATATGGAAAAAAAGAAGGATCAGTAGTTGGAAAATATGGCCTTGGTAATAGAAACAATACTGGAGATTACATGATAGAATTTTGCAAGACCAATGATGTCTTCATTGCAAATATCTTTTTCCAGTAACATAAACAGTGACTATACATGTGGATCTCACTAGATGGAATACACAGGAATTAAATCAACTATATCTGTGGAAAGAGACAATGGAAAAGCTCAATATCATCAGTTAGAGAAAAGCCAGGGGCTGATTTCAGAACAGACCATCAAACGCTCATATGCGAGTTCAAGTTGAAGTTGAAGAAAATTAAAACAAGTCCACGAGAGCCAAAATACGACATTGAGTATATTCCACCTGAATTTAGAGACTATCTCAAGAATAGATTTGACTCATTGAACACTAATGACAGAAGACCAGACGAGTTGTGGAATGGCATCAAGGACATCATACATGAAGATAGCAAGAGATTATTAAAAAGACAGGAAAGAAAGAAAAGACAAAAGTGAAGGTCTGAAGAGACTCTGAAACTTGCTCTTGAACATAGAGTAGGTAAAGCGAAAGGAAGAAATGATGAAGAAAAAGAGCTGAACAGAAGATTTCAAATGGTGGCTCTAGAAGGCAAATTATCCTAATGTCTTGTACAAAGACCTGGAATTAGACAGTCAAAAGAGAAGAACACGCTCGGCATTTCTCAAGCTGAAAGACCTAAAGAAAAAAATCAAGCCTTGAGTTGCAATATTGAAGGATGCTACAGGGAATATATCAAACAACACAGGAAGCATAAAAAGAAGATGTAAACAATACATGAGTCAATACACCAAAAATAATTGGTTGACATTCAACCATTTCAGGAGGCACCATATGATCAGGAACCAATGATACTGATGGAAGATGTCCAAGTTGCACTGAAGGCACTGTTGAAAAACAAGTCTCCAGGAACTGACGGAAGACCAATTGACATGTTTCACCAAATTGATGTAGTACTGGAAGTGCTCTCTAATCTATGCCAAGAAAATTGGAAAACAGCTACTTCCACAACGACTGGAAGAGATTCACATTTAGGTCTATTCCAAAGAAAGGTGATCCCACCAAATGCAGAAATAATCTAACAATATCATTAATATCACACACAAGTAAAATTTTGCTGAAGATCATTCAAAAGCAGCTGCAGCAGTATATCAACAGGAAACTGCCAGAAATTCAAGCCAGATTCAGAAGAGGATGTGGAACCAGGGATACCATTGCTGATGTCAGGTGGATCATGGGTAAAAGCAGAGAATACCAGAAAAATGTTTACCTATGTTTTATTGACTATGCAAAGGAATTCGACTGTGTGGAACATAACAAATTATGAATAACGCTGTGAAAAACAGGAATCGCAGAACACTTAATTATGCTCATGAGGAACCTGCACATAGATAAAGAGGCAGTCAGTCAAACAGAACAAGGGGATACTGCATGGTTGAAAGTCAGGAAAAGTGTATGTCAGAGTAGTATCCATTCACCATACTTATAGAGTCTGCATCCTGAGCAAATAATCTGAGAAGCTGGACATAAGAAAAAGAACAGAGCACCAGGATTGGAGGAAGACTCATTAACATGTGTTATGCAGATGACACAACCTTGTTTGTTGAATGTAAAGAAGACTTGAAGTACTTACTAAAGAAGATCAAAGACCACATCCTTCAGTATGGATTACACCTCAACATAAAGAAAACAAAAATCCTCACAACTGGCCCACTAAGCAACATCATAATAAACAGAGAAAAGACTGCAATTGTCAAGGATTTCATTTTGCTTGGTCTACAATCAACACCCGTGAAAGCAGCAGTCGAGAAATCAAACAACACGTTACATTGGGTGAATCTGCTGCAAAAGCACTCTTTATTTTTATTTATTTATTTTATTGTACTTCAGGTGAAAGCTTACAGAACAAATAGTTTCTCATGAAACATTAGAACACATATTGTTTTATGACATTAGTTAACAACCCCACAACATGTCAACCCTCTACCTTCTCAACCTTTTTTTTTTTTTTTGGTGAAAATATACATAGCCAAAGATACACCATTTCAAAAATTTCTACATGCACGGTTCAGTGACATCAACTACGCTCTTCCAATTGTACTGCTATTCTCACTTTAGATGAAGGCTTACAGAACAAAATAGTTTCTCATTTAACAGTTAGTACACATGTTGCCCTATGACAATGGTTAACAACCTCACAACACATCAACACTATCCTTACTCAACCTTGGGTTCCCTATCACCAGCTTCCCTGTACCCTTCTTCCTTCTGGCCCTTGTCCCTGGACGGCTGTACTTCATTAGTCCCATTTGGTTTTATGGGGCTGTCCACTCCCAGGCTGAACAGTGAACCTCAGAGATGACTTCACCACTGAGTTAAAAGGGTGTCTGGGGGCCATAATCTCGGGGTTTCTCCAGCCTCCTTGAGGCAAGTAAATCTGGTATTTTTTTTTTTTTTTTTTTTTTGTGAGTTAGAATTTTGTTCTACATCCTTCTCCAGCTCTGCCCAGAACCCTCTGTTGTGATCCTGGTCAGAGCAGTCTGTGGTGGTAGCCCGGCAACATCTAGCTGTACTGGACTCAGTCTGATGGAGGCCTTGGTAGCTGTGGTCCATTAGACCTTTGGACTAATCTTTTCCTTGTATCCTGTATTCTTCATTCTCCCTTGATCCTGAAGGGATGAGACCAGTGGAGTATCTTACATGGCTGCTCACAGGCTTTTAAGACTCCAGATGCTACTCACCAAGGTAGAATGTAGAACATTATTTTTATAAACTGTGTTATGCCAATTGAGCTAGATGTTCCCCGAGACCATGGTCCCCACAGCCCTCCACCCAGCAATTCAGTCCCTCAGGGAGTTAGGATGTATCTATGGAGCTTCCATGACCTTTCCTTGTACAAGTTATGCTGGTTTTCCCTATATTGTGTACTGTTTCACCCTTCACCCAAGATACCACTTATCTATTGCTTATTTAGTATTTCCACACCACCCCTTCCATCCCTGCTAACCAACAAAGATTGTTACATTTTCTGTGCGAACTTTTTCATGGGTTTTTACAATAAAGGTCTCATACAAATATTTGTCCTTTTGTAATTGACTTATTTCACTCAGAATAATGTCCTCCAGTTTCACCCATGTTATAAGATGTTCACAGATTCATCATTGTTCTTTCTTGTTGCATAGTACTCCATTGTGTGTATGTACCATAGTTTGTTTATCCATTCATCTGTTGAGGGGCATCTAGCCTGTTTCCATCGTTTTGCTATTGTGAACAATGCTGCCATGAACATAGGTGTGCATATATGTCTATTCGAGTGACGACTCTTATTTCTCTAGGATATATTCCTAGGAGTGGGATTGCTGGATCAAATGGTATGTCTATTTCTAGCTTTCTGAGGAAGCGCCATATCATTTTCCAAAATGGTTGTTATCATTTTGCATTCCCACCAGTGGTACATAAGAGTTCCGATGATCTCCCCACAGCACCTCCAACATTTGTTATTACCAGTGTTTTTGATTTGTGCCAGTAATGCCGGGGTGAGATGGTATCTCATTATGGTTTTAATTTGCATTTCTCTAGTGGCTAGTGATCGCCAGCATTTCCTCATGCATCTGTTGGCCATTTGAATGTCTTCTTTGGTGAAGTGTCTGTTCATTTCCTTTGCCCATTTTTTAATAGGATTATTTGTCTTTTTGTTGTAGAGGTGTTGGATTTTCTTGTAGATTATGGAGGTTAGACCTTTGTCTGACTTGCACTGTCCAAAAATTTTTTCCCAGTCTGTAGGTTGTCTTTTTACTCTTTCGGTGAAGTCTTTTGAAGAGCAAAGGTGTTTGCTTTTTAGAAGATCCTAGTTATCTAACTTATCTTTTGGGGTTTGTGCATTGATGGTTATGGTTTTTATCCTGTTAATGTCGTGTATTAAGGCCTGTAGTGTTGGTCCTATTTTTTCTTCTATGAACTTTATAGTTTTAGGCTTTATATTCAGGTCTTTGATCCATTTTGAAGTAGTTTTTGTATACGGTGTGAGGTGTGGGTCCTGTTTCATTTTTTTGCAGTTGGATATCCACTTTTGCCAGCAACATTTGTTAAAAAGACTGTATTTTCCCCATTTGATGGACTTTGGGCCCTTGTCGAAGATCAGGTGACTGTAGGTGGATCGATTTACATCTGGGTTCTCAATTCTATTCCATTGTTCAATGTATCTGTTGTTGTACCCGTACCAGGCTGTTTTGACTACTGTAGCTGTATAGTAGGTTCTGAGGTCATGTAGTCTGAGTCCTCCAACTTTATTCTTCTTCAGTAGTGCTTTGCTTATTCGGGGCTTCTTTCCTTTCCATATAAAGTTAACAATTAGTTTTTCCATCTCTTTGAAGGATGTTGTTGGTATTGAGATCAGGATTGCATTGTATTTGTAAATTGCTTTGGGTAGAATTGTCATTGTCACAATGTTGAGTCTACCTATCCATGAGCATGGTATGTTTTTCCATTTATGTAGATCCCTTTGGGTTTCTTGCAGTAGTGTTTTGTAGTTTTCTTTGTATAGGTCTTTTACGTCCCAGGTTAGATTTATTCCTGAGTATTTCATCTTTTTAGGGGCTATTATAAATGTTATTGCTTTCCTGATTTCCTTTTAATCATTCTCCTTATTGGTGTATAGGAATCAAACAGATTTTTGTATGTTTATCTTGTATCCTGCTACTCTGCTGAATCTTTCTACTAGTTCCAGTAGATTTCTCGTGGAGTCTTTAGGGTTTTCTATGTATAGTATAGTATCATCTGCAAACAGGGACAGTTTAACTTTTTCATTACCAATTTGGACGCCCTTTATTTCTTTTTGTTGCCTTATTGCTCTAGCTAGAACTTCCAGCACAATGTTAAATAGGAGTGGTGATAAAGGGCATCCTTGTCTTGTTCCTGTTTTCAAGGGGAATGTTTTCAGCCTCTCTCCATTAAGAATGATGTTGGCTGTTGGTTTTGCATAGATGCCCTGTATTATGTTGAGAAATTTCCCTTCTATACCTATTTTATTGAGAGTTTTTATCAGGAATGGGTGTTGGACTTTGTCAAATGCCTTTTCTGTGCCAATTGAGATGATCATGTGATTCTTTTCTTTCCTTTTATTTATGTGGTGGTTTGTGTTGATTGATTTTCTAACGTTGAACCATTGTTGCATACCTGGTATGAATCCTTCTTGGTCGTAGTGTATAATTTTTTTTTTTTTGATATGATGCTGAATTCTATTGGCTAGAATTTTGTTGAGAATTTTTGCATCTATATTCATGAGAGATATTGGTCTGTAATTTTCTTTTTTTGTGACGTCTTTGCCTAGTTTTGGTATCAGCATTATGCTGGCTTCACAGAATGAATTTGGAAGTGTTGCTTCCTCTTCTATGCTCTGAAATAGCTTGAGTAGTGCTGGTGCCAGCTCTCTGTAAGTGTTTTGTAGAATTCTCCAGTGAAGCAAAAGTACTCTTTAAAGTGTTAAAAAGTGGGACTTCCAGGCAACGTGGCACTATGGTCAGAAGCACCACGCTGCCCTTCTGCAGCAAATATCAGAAAAACTAAGTCAGATAGTCATGTGTCAATTCTGAAACTCTAAGCATCAAATGAAGAGATAAAGAACTGAGCCAAGCACTGAATGGAATAAGAATCTGACAGAGAATGGAGAGCAAAGAGAGGTATATGCAGAGGCCCCATATCAGCTACTGCAGCATGGATTCACCATCTTGGACTCCTATCAAAGATCAGCAAACAGGGGGTATGAGGAAGCAGCTTCATGGAGCTTCCAGCAGGAGACAGAACAATCGGTAACCAGTGATTTAGACTTTCCCACCCCCCACCATTCATCACCCCATCTTAACCACCTCTACTTCCTGCAGCCACAGTCTCTTGGCCAGGAAGCACTAGCTTCACCCGGTGTCACTTGGTTTCCACCCATTTGCACCTGCCATCTCCCTGAGTGCCTTTTGTTGGCTGCTGGTGTTGCTTTTTTCTACTTCTTTAGATTTCTTCCTTACCTCTTACCACCTCCCCCTCCTTTCTCTCAAATACCTGGCTCTCAAATATGCCATCTTTGCTTCTTCCTGAAAGGCTGTGAAATAGGGCTCAACTGTGAAACTACTTCCCAGCCTGTGCTGCCATGCTGGTTCGACCCCTGGGTTTTTTTGTTTGTTTGTTTGCTCTGATTTGTTCTGTTTAGATTTGTTTGTTTGTTTTCTTTTTCTTCTCTCAGCTTGGGTACCCCTTCTAGCTGGGCAGTACCACACGGCTTGGAAGCTACGTCCTTACTCTATGCAAATGCACAGGTACATCCCTGGAGGCATTTCTTTTTTCGTTTTTTTTTCTTTGTTTTGTTTTCTTCTCTCTCTTATTTCCTTTTTGTCTTTCTTCATTTCCAGTTTCTCGATTTATTCATTTTTTTCTTTTGCCCTTTTTTTAATTTTTGTTTTTCCCTATTTCTCAGTCTCTCATCTCTCCACTCTAATAGCAAGCTCAGTTAGCACCCTTTTTTGTTTGTGTGTGTTTTTGGCTTCTGTTCCTCTCTCTTCTCTCTCTTCTTTCCCATACCCATCTTAGCTCCACACATCACAATCTACCTGCTCATACCTGCCTATCTGCACCATGCGCTGAACATCACACTCCCAAGCAGCACAGGCACAGCCTACTGGAACCTGCCCTGGACTGATTCCTGGTCCGCTCTTTCAGCCCTGGTATGTGCCACAAACAACCCATCCCAGCAACTCCCCTTCAGCTGGACCTGACCTGCTGTACCATACCTGAGTGACTGACCCTGACCATTGGAGAAAGAAGTGACAAGTAGTGTGTCCTCCGATGAGCAAACAACAAAGAAAGCACAGCCCACCTGCTCAGAAATAACAAAACAAAAAAGCAGGATGAAACAAACAAATCTACAATCAATAAATGAGGAAAATAACCACTGAATGCCCCAAAGACTGCAGACAATATCAAAACATTTACAAAAACAGGATGGAATGGTTCCAGTAGGTGTCCAAAATAAAACACCAGATGACCTTCCAGTAGAAGAAAAGGCACTAGATCTAACTGATAGGGAATTCAAATCACTACTATTCAGAGCTATCCAAGAGTTGAAGCAAAAAGCAGACAAAAAGGAGGAAAAAACAGAAAAATTCATGGAAAACACAGACAAATTCATGGAAAATACAGACAAAAAACAGAAGAGTTCAAGAAAATAATAGGGAACATAATACAAAAATAAACTCACAACTAGAAACCATACAAAAACAACAATTAGAAATCTGAAAGATAAACAAGATTTCAGAAATGGACAGTGTCATAGAAGGGCTGAGGAGGAGGTTTGAAATGATGCAGGATAGGAACAGAAAATTGAAGACAAACACTTAGATACAACTCTGAGGAAAAAACAGAAAAAAGAATGAATAAACCCTGACAATTATGTGGGATAAAATCAAATACAAAAATCTGGGAGTGATCGGAGTTCCCGAACAGGGGGAGAAATCAGAAAACACAGAAAGGATCATTGAAGAATTGCTGACAGAAAACTTCCCCAGTATCATGAAAGATGAAAAGCTGACCATCCAAGAAGCTCAATGAACCCCATATAGGATAAACTCCAAAAGAAAATCACCAAGGCATATCATAATCACACTCTCTAAAACCAAAGAGAAACAAAGAATCCTGAGAGCAGCTCAAGAAAAACAAAAAGTCACATACAAAGGAGAAACAATAAGACTAAGCTCGGATTATTCAGCACAAACCATGCAGGCAAGAAGGCAATGGGATGACATATATAAAACCTTGAAAGAAAAAAATTGCCAGCCAAGAATAATATATCCTGCAAAACTCTCTTTCAAATATGATGGTGAAATTAGGTCATTTCCATATAAACAGAAATTAAGAGACTATGTAAAAAACAAACCAAACTTACAAGACTTATTAAAGGGAGTCCTTCAATCTGAGAACAAACAACACCAGACCACTGGCTGAATATAGGACACAGGATTGTACTAGCCAGATACCTACCTAGGAAATGAACTCTTAAGGACTATGCAAAACCGAAAGAATTACAGCAGGGAACCAGAGAGGTTAATCTGTAAATGACAACAGCATCAGAACAATAAAAGAGGGAATAGACGGTGTAGGTATAGAACCTTCCAGTGGAGAGGAAGGCATGGAAATACCAAGTAATAATAGACTGGTTCAA
Organism: Dugong dugon; assembly: GCA_030035585.1. NCBI lineage: Eukaryota > Metazoa > Chordata > Mammalia > Sirenia > Dugongidae > Dugong > Dugong dugon. The sequence goes on along the minus strand of CM057480.1, from coordinate 44,596,164 downwards.
ATCTAGGAAGATAAGGGTAAATTTCAAGGCATCTACAAAGAAATTTAACAAACCTACTCATCAAAATAAAGAAGAAAAACACAGTCTCAATAAAAACAAAACCTAAAAAAACAAAAGAAATGAAAGAAAAAAAAAACCCACAAGCAAAAGGAACAAAGAAAACGACAGCACCACAAAAAACAGTACCACAAAATGCAATCCCACGCCTAGGAATATATCCAAGGAAATAAGAGCTGTCACACAAATAGACATATGCACACCCATATTCATTGCAGTACTATTCACAATAGCAAAAAGATGGAAACAACCTCGATGCCCATCAACAGAGGAATGGTTAAACAAATTATGGTACATACACACAATGCAGTATTATGCAAAGATAAAGAACAATGATGAATCTGTGAAGCATCTCATAACATGGATGAAACTGGAGGGCATTATGCTGAGTGAAATAAGTTAATCACAGAAGAACAAATATTGTGAGACCTATACTGTAAAAACTCATGTAAAAGTTTACACACAAAAAGTACCAATCTTTGTTGGTTACGTGGGATGGGAGGGGAGGTGGGGGAACAACAAAAAAAGTATTAAAAAGCAGTTTAGGGTGGGGTTGGCCATTTCTAAGAGCTTTAATTCCTAGTTATGCTATATTTGAATTGAAGAAATCTATCAATTACTATGGGACAAATAGCAGATGAAGTTGCTAGAGGGATGGAAGCACAACAGCAATTTCTGACCTCATTGGCCAAGGTGGCATTAGACAACAGAATAGCCTCGGACTTTTTATTAGCCCAAGAAGGTGAAATCTGTGCTGTAGTAAATACCTCTTGTTGCATTTGGATAAGTAACACAGGAGAAGTAGAACAGGATACACAGAGAATTAGACAACAAACTACTTGGTTACACACTGTAATCCCCTTACAAACACCAGATCTATTTGGTTGGTTGTCATCAAGAATAAGTACATGGGCTAGATCACTACTGCAAGGGATAGTAATATTCTTGGTCTGCATCCTGATAGTATTAGGTATAATAAGATTTATCACCTTACACACCTAAAAGGCAAAAGAAGGCCTCGGGCTAAAATGTTTTTGTACATTGAGTCTGCTCACTCTGGCAATGTGATTGATGAGAACATCGCTCTTACTTAAGATCCTGGTGAAGAACGAGATGGTATCCGAGGGAAAACCAGCACTGTGAGTTTAAAGAGCCCGCAATGGCCGCTATCTAGGAGCTCGACTAAGTCCAGGTATTGATCATAGATGTGTTATCTCCAATCTCCAATCAAAAGGAGGGACTGATTTAGGAAATAATATTGGAGTTACTATTCCCTCTCCTTGAGCATATAGAATGTGACCTAGCTGGAGCTGAGCTCACAAGGACTCACAATGACACATCAACTGGGCCCTGAGGTATAAAGACAATAGCCAAGATAATCTTAGAAAATCCTATCTTTCAGGGAAACTTTCACATAAAGCCAATCAAACACAACACAAAAGACTTTCCACACTTATCTTTTTCTATTAGCATTTAGTGAATAGGAATTTGTTGGACCAATGAAGACCCTCCTGACTTTCGTTACTGAAACCCATACCAATGATTGTTAAGAAAGATGATTCAAAATGTAAGATTACAATTTCTAGCCAATCAGTGAAAAAGTGATGCTTTCAATGATTCTACCCATTTTGTGATGTTGATATATACTGATGATTCTGTAACCTTCTTTGGACTCAGGCAGACATGGCTGTGGCAGCATGCTTGTCCGTTTTCCCATTCTTGCCTATTCTGTGATATTGTTTGGATTGGGGCAGACATTCTAGCTCTGGCAGCATGCTTGTCCGCTTCCCACTTTTGTCCTTTTGAATATATGCCAAATAAAACTTACTTTTTCCTTAAAAAAGAAGAAAAAAGTATTAAAAAGCAAAGATCTCATTTTAAAGACTAAGGTGTGCCTTACCCAAGCCTTGGTGTTTTCAATCACCTCATATGCGTGGTAAATCTGGACAATGAATAAGGAAGTTTGAAGAAGAATTGAAGCCTTTGAATTATGTCGTTGGTGAAGAATACCGAATACACCATGGACAGCCAAAAGAACAAATAATTCTGTCTTGGAAAAAATACAGCCAATATGGTCCTTAGAAGAAAGGATGGCAAGACTTTGTCTCACATACTTTGGACATGTTATCAGGAGAGATTAGCCCCTGGAGAAGGACATCATGTTTGGTAAAGTAGAGCGTCAGTTAAAAAGAGGAAGACCCTCAATGAGATGGAACGACACAGTGGCTGCAACAACGGGCTCAAGCATAACAATGATTATAAGGATAGCCCAAGACTGGTGGGTAATGTTTCATTCTGTTGTACATAGGGTAGCTATGAGTTGGAACAGACTTCATGGCACGTAACAACAACAACATGTATTAATAATAATTAAAATATCAACCCACTAGTTAGATAGAAATTGTCTGGGGTTAGTTAAGGAAAACAGAAGCAATTTAATGTTGATTGAAGAAGAATTATTAAGTAAATAAGAGAGACTTAATAAAAAATAATAATAATAACTGGAACATATTTTGAGACCAAGTCCCTTGAGATCAGTTTTTCTTACAAAATATATCTAGCTATCCTTCCTAGGAATGTGTATCTTCAATCTTATGAACATGTTCTTCATATCTCTTTCAACTAACTGATAAATTGGTGAATGAGATTTATAGAAAGGGGGAAGAAACGGAAACTAAAACTTATTGGTGCATATTTTCTGTCAGATAAAATCTCAGTCTTTACAGACCAGCTACTGCAAAGCTATCTCAGTCTATCAGGGCAGATATCCTAATTTCATCTCTGTCACCCCTAGCTGTTTACTTTCCCCTTTATGGAGTTTTTGAATCATGTCTATTTTGTGGTATTTCCAGGCGTATATGGATGCATGTATATAATATCTTAGGTGTCATAAGTGCTACTATTATTTTTAATCAAACGAAAGATTGTAGTTGAAACACTGTTACCACTACATAATTGATTTCTTCATACAAAGGAGAAAGGTAAAGGTGAAGATAAAAATATCAAAAGGCCTTAAAAGATGATCTTTTTATGATGAAGAAGTGTGTAGCAAAGTAGAGAGACAAAACTTTAGGAAAGGCAGACGTGGATTTGAAACTGGTTCTTCTTTTTACTAAGTGAACTGAAGCAAATCACGTATTATCCTTCACCCTCGGGTTTCTGATCTGTAAAATGGAGATTTGCACTTAAGGTGTCAAGGATAGAGTAAATCCATCCAGTAACCATTACCATCAACACTGTATTATTCTTATATTTTAACTCAGAAAAAAGGATTAAGATAGGAGGCAGAACCAACACAGCACTATAGACAGAAGCACCATGCCATCACTCTGCACAAAGATTGAAAAACTATGTAAAACAGACAGAAACGTGAATCTTGGAACCCTAAACATCAAATGAAGGAATGAAGCACTTGATCAAGCACTGAAAGGAATAAGAAACTGACAGAGAACAGAGAATGAGGACAGCTATGGAGTGGAGGTCCCCTACCAGCTAACTCAGCATGGATTCGCCATCTTGGACCACAGCCACCAAGGACTTCAGACAGGGAGTATGGGAAGGCAACTTCACAGAGCTTCCAACAGGAGACAGAGTACCCAGTAACCAGGGATATATGCTTTTCCACCTTCCACCCTTCTTCCCTGTACGTGGCCTCCACCACTTTCCAACGGGCCACGGTTGCTCCGCCAGAGAAACAACAGCTCATTGCTGCCCGGATTCACCATCTTTGGACCTCAGCCATCAAGGACCGTGAACAGGGAGTATGGGAAGACAACTTCACAGAGTTCCCAAAAGGAGACAGAACACTGGTAAACAGGTATGTGTGCTTTCCACACACCTCCCCCCCCAACCCTTCTTCCCTTTAAAAGACCTCCAGCCACTTTCCAATGGGCCATGGTTGCTCGGCCAGAGAGACACTAGCTCACTGCTGCCCAGGGCTGCTCCACCCCTACCAGCTGGCCCCTTAAGCACCATTTTTCTTTGTTTGGTTGTTTTTTTGTTTGTTGTTTGTTTCTTTGGTTGCTTCTCCCTTTCTCTCCCTCCTTTCCTTTCTCCCACTCAGCTAGCCTCATATGCCTTCCCCTCTCTCTTGACAGGCTGTGATTTTTTGGTTTGTTTGCTTTGTTCTTTTTTTTTCCTTTTTCCTGTTTCTTCTCTCTCTTTCCTTCCTTTCCTTTCTCCCATCCACCCAGCCCTGTGCATCACCCCTGCCACTTCTCTAGGGGCCATGCTGCACCACTTTGCTGGAGAGTCACTGCATGCTGCCTCCCTGGGTCTGAACCCCCATCACCGACCATCTCCCTCAGCACCATTTTATTTACTGATTGTTTGTTTTCTCTTTTTTTATTGTTGTCTCTTCTCTCTATCTCCCTTCCTTTCTTTCCTTTCTCCCACCCACCTAGGCCCATGTGCTGCCCCCTCTCCTTTCTTGGCAGGCTGTGCTGCACCACTCAGCTGGAGAGCCTCTGGCACATGGCCTCCCCAGGTCTCCTTGCCACCACAGGTCAGCTCCTTCAAGGCCATATTTTTTTTTAATTTTTCTTTATTTTTCACTTTCTCCCTTTTCTTTTTCCCACCAACCTAGTCCCTGTGCTGCCTCTCCTCTTCCTGACAGGCTGTGCCATGCCACCTGGCAAGAGAGAGATATCAGCTCACTGCCACCCCAATTCAGCTCCACTCCCAATGGCCAGATCCCCCCACCATTTTGTTGGTGGTGGTGTTGTTTTAATTTTTTCTTTTCTTTACAATTTATTTATTTATTGTTGGTTGGTTGGTTTCTTCTCTCTTTCATCTCTTTGCTTTCCTTTCTCCCACCCATCTAGCCCCATGCGCTGCCCATGTCCTTCTCAACACGCCAAGCTGCACTGCTTGGCTAGAGAGTCACTGACACATGGTCTCACTGGATCTTCCCCACCCCCAAATGCTGAATCCTACCATGTCACCATTTACTTTTTTCTTTTTTCCTTATTTTTATTTTTTTTCTTTTGTTTCTTTCGTCTTTCTCTTCTTTTACTCACCCACTTAGCTCTGCACATCACATTGTCTCCCTTCCCTCCTGCCTATCTGCACCACATGCTGAGTGATGTTCCCTCAAGCAGCACCAACGTGGTCCCATGGACCCCACCCTGTACTGCCCACCAGCCCTGCCCTGTTGGCCACAGTTCATGCCAAAAACTAAAAATCCCTACCCTTACACTCGCACTGGACCCACCCTACTGCACCATAGCTGAGTGACCAGCCATGTCCATCTGGACAAGGTGGTGAGACGTATCGTGCCCACAGATGAGCAAGCAACAAAACATTCCCAGCCCACCCGCCCAGACATAACCTAATAAAACAAAAAAGCAGGATGAAACAAAAGAATCTACAATCAATGAATGAAGGAAATAATTCCTTAAAGTCCTGGAGATAGCAGACAATATCAAAACATATAAAAAAAGAGGACAGGATGACTCTAGAAAGCAAACAAAATAAAACACCAGATGACCTTCCAGTAGGAGAAAAGGCACTGTAACTACCTGATAGGGAATTCAAAACTCTAATATTCAGGGTTCTCCAAGAGATGAAGGAAAATGCAGACAAAAATAAGGAAAAAATAGACAAAATTATGGAAAATACAGAAAAAAATCAGGGAAAATACAGACAAAGCAATGGAAGAATTCAGGAAACTAATACAGGAACAAAATGGCAACATAAATAAACTAGAAATCATACAGAAACAGCAATTAGAAATTCAAAAGATAAACAACAGGATTTCAAAAACGGACAGTGCAATAGAAGGATTCAGGAGTAAATCTGAAACAATGGAAGACAGGATCAGCGAATATGAAGACAAACACTTGGACACCACTTTGAGGAAATATCAGAGAAAAGAATGAAGAAATCCTGAGAATGATGTGGAATACAATCAAAAGCAAAAATGTCTGTGTTGCTGGAGTTTCAGAATGGGGGAAAAAGCAGAAAACACAGACAGAATGATTGAAGATTGCTGACAGGAAACTTCCCTAATATCATGAATGATGAAAACCCAACCATTCAAGAAGCTCAACAAACTCCAGATAGGATAGACCCCAAAAGAGACTCACCAAGACATGTCATAATCACACTCACTAAAACCAAAGAGAAAGAAGGAATCCTGAGAGCAGCTCAAGAAAAATGAAAAGTTACATACAAATGGGCAAAAATAAGACTAAGCTCTGATTACTTGGCAGAAACCATGCAGGCTTCTGTGGTGCAATTAATTACTTCTGTGTGTCGTCTTTCTAGCCATTGTCTTGTGACTCCCACCAAGGTGATTGGGTAGGGCTGTGCAAGTAAGAAAATTGTGGCCTACCAAGGGTACTGGTCAGTTTTGCCTTAAAAGAGAGCCAATTCCAGAGCACAAAGGAGAGCCCACCACCATCAAAGAAGGAGACACCTGCAGCAGAGATCAGCAGCAGAGACTTGCAGGATGGTGCAGTGGGCTTCCTGGCCCATGGAAAGAGAAAGTTGAGTGCCTTTGGTCAGAGACTGAGGGCCAGGAAGAATTCTATGCCTGACGCACTAATTTGGGACTTGCCAGCCTCCAAAACTGCATGAGCCATTTCCTTTATATGGTTTGTGAGTTCTGTGAGATGTTGCAGTGAATTAGAAAACCCAAAGACAGGACAGAGAGTACTGAGTTGAGAGGAAGCCTTTTTGTTAGAGATGATGGAGTGGTACAGCAGCTAGGAAAAGTTAGACATTTGGGACATCTTTTACCTCTGCCTCATAGGAATCAGCTTCGTTCTGATCCTTATTAAAGAAATTATTCATTTAGATGACATACATAAAATCTTGAAAAAAAAATTGCTAACCAACAATAATATGTCCTGCAAAACTCACGCTCAATATGATGGTAAAATTAGGACATTTCCAGACAAACAAAAATTAAGGGAATTTGTAAAAATCAAACAAAACTTACAAAAATTATTAAAGGGAGTCGTTCCGTTACAGAAGCAACATCAGACAACAACCTGAATCTAGGACACAGAACAGCATCAGCCAGATACCATCCTAGGTAATGAACTCTCAAGGATAAAACAAAACTAAAAGATTTACAACAGGGAATCAGAGAGGTAAATCTAAATGACAACAACATCAGAACAATAAAAGAGGGAATAAAGAGTGTAGGTATAGAACTTTCAAATGGAGAGGAAGTCAAGGTGATATCAAGTAATAAAAGACTGGTTCAAACTTAGGAAGATAGGAGTAAATTTCAAAGTAAACACAAAGGAAGTTAACAAACCTATTCAACAAAATAAACCAAAAATAGCTGGTGCCTGGGGACCATAGTTTTGGGGGACATTTAGGTCAATTGGCATAACATAGTTTATTAAAAAAATGTTTTACATGCCACTTTGGTGAGTGGCATCTGGGGTCTTAAACGCTTGTGAGCGGCCATCTAAGATACATCAGTTGTTCCCATCCCACTCAGAGCAAAGAGACTGAAGAAAACCAGACACAAGGAAAATACTAGCACAAAGGACTAAAGGACCAAATAAACCAGAGACTCCACCAACCTGAGACCAGAACTAGATGGGGCCCAGATACCACCAATGACCACCCTGAGAGGGAACACACTAGAGAGTCCTGGACAGAGCAGGAGAAAAATGTATAACAAAACTCAAATTCACATAAAAAAGACCAGACAATGTTCTGACAGAGACTGAAGGAACCCACGAAACTATGGCCCCCAGAGGCAGTGTTAACACAGAACTGAAACCATTCCCAAAGCACACTCTTCAGGCAAAGATTAGACAGGAGTATAAAACAAAAAGTAATACACGTGAGGAATGTGTTTCTTAGTTCAATCAGATATAGAAGACCTAATGGGCAGCTCCTGTCCAAAAGCAGAATGAGAATGCAGGAAGGGACAGCATCTGGTCGAATGGACACAGGAAACCCAGGGTGGAAAAGAAGAGTAAGAGTGTGCTGCTACATTGTGGGGATTGCAACTAATGAAGAACAATTTATTTTAAAAAGTTTAAAAATAAAATAAAGAAGAAAAACATAAAGTCTCAGTAACACAAAATCTACAAAAACAAAAGAAACAAAAACAAAATCCACAAATAAAAGGAATTCAGCACAGGAGAGTAAGAGGGACTAAGAAAACATCAGCACCACACACACAAAAAAAACTACAAAATGACAGCAATAACCTTACACCTATCAATAATCACACTGAATGTAAATGGCTTAAATGCACCCATAAAGAGACAGAGAGTGAGAACGGATTAAAAAAAAAAAAAAAAAAACAGGACCCATCAATATGCTGTCTCCAAGAGACACATCTTAAAAATAAAGACATAAATAAATTAAAAATCAAAGGATGGAAAAAATAAAAACATATATCAAGCAGAAGTAGCAACCAAAATAGAGCAAAGTGGCAATACTAATCTCAGATAAAATAGACTTTAAATCAAAACCCACCATAAAAGACAAGGAAGGACATCATATAACAATTAAAGGGACAACCCACCATGAGGACATAACCATAATAAATATCTAAACACTCAATGATAGGGCTCCAAAATACATAAAACAAACTGTAATAGCACTGAAAAGAGAAATCAACAGTTTCAAAATAGTAGTAGGAGACTTCAACACACCACTGTGGGTAGAGGACAGAATATCTAGAAAGAAACTCAACAAAGATACAGAAGAGATTAAAGCCACAATCAACCAACTTGACCTCATAGACATATATAAAACACTCCACCCAAGAGCAGCAAAGCACACATTCTTTTCCAATGCACATGGAAAGTTCTCCAGAATAGACCACATATTAGGCCACAAAGCAACCCTCAACAAAATCCAAAACATTGAGATAATACAAAGCATCATCTCTGATCAAATGTCATAAAAATATGAATTAAAAAAAGGAAGAGCAAGAAAAAAAATCAAATTTTGAAAACTGACTAACACCTTGTTGAAAAGCCAATGGGTAATGGAAGAAATCAAAGATGGAATAAAAAAATTGCTAGAATCAAACAAGAATGAAGACACGTCATACCAAAATATTTGGGACACAGCAGATGCAGTGCTCTGAGGTCAATTCATACCAATAGATGCACATATCAAAAAAGTAGAAAGGGACAAAATCAAAACATTACAACTCAACAACATTACAACATATACAACTTGAACAAATAGAAAGAGAAGACTAAAAGAAGACCACAGCCACCAGAAGAAAGGAAATAATACACATCAGAGTGGAAATAAATGAAATAGAAAATAGAAAAAAAATAGAAAGAATCTATAAAACAAAAAGTTGGTTCTTTGAAAGGATCAACAAAATTGACAAACCATTGGCCAAATGAAAATAAGGAGAAGACGGAAATAACCCAAACAAGAAATGAAATGGGGGACATTACAACAGACCCAAATGAAATAACAATGATCATAACAGAGTACTCTGAAAAACTATACTCCAACAAATTTGAAAACCTAGAGGAAATGAATACATTTCTAGAAACACACTATCTGCCTAAACTAACACAAATGAATGAGATTGAAAATGTAATTAAAAAAAAAAAAAAAAAAAACTCCCAACAAAAAAAGCCCTGGCCAAGATGGCTCAATGGAGAATTCTACCAAACATGCAGAGAAGAGCTCATATCAGCACTACTCAAACTATTTCAGAACATAGAAAAGGAAAGGATACTTCAAATTCATTTTATGAAGCCAGCATAACCATGATACCAAAACTAGGCAAATATGCCACAAAAAAAGAAAATTACAGACCAATATCTTTCATGAATATAGATGCAAAAATTCTCACCAAAATTCTAGCAAAAAGAATTCAGCATCATATTAAAAAACTACTACACTAGGGACAAGTGGGATTCATACCAGGTGTCCAAGGATGGCTCAACATTAGAAAATCAATCAATGTAATCTACCACATAAATAAAAGGAAAGAAAAGAATCACATGATCTTCTCAATCAATGCAAAAAAGGCATTTGATAAAGCACAACATTTCTGATAAAACCTCAATAAAATAGGTATAGAAGGGAAATTCCACAACATAATAAAAGGCATCTATACAAAACCAACAGGCAACATCATTTTTAATGCAGAGAGGCTGAAAACATTCCCCCTGAGAACAGGAACAAGACAAGGATGCCCTTAATCACCACTCCTATCTAACATTGTGCTGGAAGTCCTAGCTATAGCAATAAGGCAAGAAAAAGAAATAAAAGTTATCCAAATTGGTAAGGAAGAAGTAAAACCATCCCTATTTGCAGATGATATGATATTATACATAGAGACCCCAAAAGATGTCACAAGAAAACTACTGGAACTAATAGAAAGATTCATCAGAATAACAGGATACAAGCTAAACATACAAAAGTCAGCTGGATTCCTATATACCAATAAAGTGTTATACGAAATGGAAATCAGAAAAGCAATACAATTTATAATAGCCCCTTAAAAAATAAAATACTTAAGAATATATCTTACCAGGGACATAAAAGACCTATACAAAGAAAACTACAAAACACTGCTGCAAGATACCAAGAGAGGCCTACATAAACAGAAAAACACACATGTTCGTGGATAGGTAGACTCTACATTGTGAAAATGTCAATTCTACCCAAAGCAATCTACAAATACAACACAATCTCAATCTGAATACCAACAGCATTCTTTAATGAAATGGAGAAACTAATCATTAACTTTAGGAAAGGAAAGAGGCCCCAGATAAGTAAAGCACTATTGAAGAAGAAGAATAAAGTAGGAAGACTCCACCTGACCTCAGAACTTACTATACAACTATGGTAGTCAAAACAGCCTGGTACTGGTACAACAGTAGACACACTGACCAATGGAACAGAATCAAGATCCCAGAAGTAAAACCATCCACCTACTGTCACTTGATCTTTGGCAAAGTCCCCAATCCATTAAATGCCGAAAAGACAGTCTTTTTAACAAATGGTGCTAGCAAAACTGGATGTTCATCTGTAAAACAATGAAACAGGACCCATACGTCACACTGTACACAAAAACCAATTCAAAATGGATCAAAGACCTAAATACAATACCAAAATGTATGAAGATAATAGAAGAAAAAATAGGGTAATGCTAGAGGCCACTGAGTGATTTCAACTCATAGCGACTCTATACACAGCATAAAAAGGATACAAACCCTAATTAACATTATCAGAAGATAAGCTAGATAACTGGGATCTTCTAAAAATTGAACACTTATGTTCATCAAAAGACTTCACCAAAAGAGTAAAAAGAGAACCTACAGACTGGGACAAATTTTGGGCTATGACAAATCTGACAAAAGGTTCTAATCTCTAAATCTATAGGAAAACCCAACACCTCTACAACAAAAGGACAAATAATCCAATTAAAAAATAGGCAAAGGTAAGAACAGACACTTCTCCAAAGAAGACATTCAGGCAGCTAACAGACACATGAAGAAATGCTCGCCATCAGTAGCCATTAGAGAAATGCAAATCAAAACTACAACAAGATACCACCTCACCCTGACATTACTGGCACAAGACAAAAAAACAGAAAATACAAATGTTGGAGAGGCTCCGGGGAGACTGGAAATCTTATGCTCTGCTGGTGGGAATGTAAAATAGTACAACCATTTTGGAAAACGATATGGTGCTTCCTTAAAAAGCTAGAAATATAAATACCATATGATCTAGTAATCCCACTCCTATCGTTGAGAACAAAGAACCATCACAAGAATATACACATGCACACCCATGTTCATTGCAGCACTATTCACAATAGCAAAAAAGATGAAAAAACCTAAGTGCCATCAATAGATGAATGGATAAACAAACTATGGTACATACACACAATGGAATACTACACAACAATAAAGAACAAAGATGAATCTGCAAAACATCTCACAACTTGGATGAATCTGCAGGAAACTATGCTGAGTGAAATAAGTCAATCGGAAAAGGACAAATACTGTATGAAACCACTATTATATAAACTCATGAAAAGGTTTACACACAGAAAAAAACAATCTTTGATGGTCACTAGGGAGGGGAGAAGAGGGAGGAGGAAAAAAACTAACTAGACAATAAATAAGTGGTAACTTTGATGAAGCATAAGAGAGTACATGATATAGGGGAAGTCAGCACAACTGACCAAGGAAAGGTCATGGAAGCTTCATAGACACAACCAAAATCCCTGAGGAACTGAATTACTAAGTTGAGGGCTGGGGACCATGGTGTCAGGGAACATCTAGCTCAACTAGCATAACATACTTTATAAAGAAAATGTTCTACGTTCTGCTTTGGTGACTAGTGTCTGGTGTCTTAAAAGCTTGTAAGCAGCCATCTAAGATACTCCACTGGTCCCAACCCATATGGAGCAAGGGAGAATGAAGAAAACCAAAGACACAAGGGAAAGATTAGTCTAAAGGACTAATGGACCAAAACCACCACAGCATCCACCAGACTGAATCCAGCACAACTAGATGGTGCCTGGCTACCACCACCAACTGTTCTGACAGGGATCACAATAGGGGATCCCACACAGCTAGAGAAATATGTAGAACAAAATTCTAACTCATAAAAATGACCAGACTTACTGGTCTGATGGAAACTGGAGAAACTCTGAGAGTATGGCCCCCAGACACCCTTTTAACTCAGTTCTGAAGTCACTCCTGAGGTTCACCCTTCAGTCAAACATTAGACAAGCCCGTAAAACAAAACAAGACTAAATGGGTACGCCAGCCCAGGGATAAGGATGAGAAGTCAGGAGGGGACAAGAAAGCTGGTAACAGGGAGCCCAAGGTCAAGAAGGAGAGAGTGTTGACATGTCGTGGGGTTGGCAACCAATGCCACAAAACAATTTGTGTATTACTTGTTTAATCAGAAATTAATTTGCTCTGTAAAGCTTCATCCAAAGTACAATAATAAATAAATAAAAGGATTAAGGCAGATTTTCAGAATAAACTTTCATATAACTCGTAAGAATCGTTGTTTTTACAGGCATTCCATCTTAAGTAAAACAAATAAACAAAAAACATTATAGCCGTAGAATTCACTTTATAATGAAATTTTTGAATTGTTCAGAAGTTATACATAAAGGAAACGCAATTGAGTTCTTTTTATTTTTCCAAGTTATAAATAATTATAATTTGGATCCTTATAAGTTTATTTGCTATCAGGGCTTTTATTTTCATCTAAAAAAATTATCTTTTAATCTAAAAAGTATACCTTAAAAAATCAATACACTAGTAGTAACTCACTCCAATTTAAATGAAATTGATTAATTAGAACTGTATTCTAATTGATACAAGTTCATAGTAACAAAGTCTTTATATGAGACTACATGGTACTAGATATCTAAAGCAATCTTTCTTAGTGTGAAATTGGACTACTTTTATTTCTTCCCAATTAAATTCAAGTCTCCTCAGAGCAATATAGTCTAAGACAGCTGAATAGAAATTGGTTGGGTTTTTATTTTAATAATTTTTACCACTGCTATTTACCTATAAGCAATATTAGAAACTTAAAGTCAGTGAACTTATACTCAATTGCATTTGGAGAGGGAAATATGCAGCAATTAAATTTTAATTTGCATTCTGTGTAGGCTAATGTACAAGGATAATTTGATAAGAGGATGAGGAGGAATACAATATGATACTTTTATTAATATGCAAGCAGAACTGGGTTTTTTCTTTTTAGGTTTCCTTCTAATTAGATACTGTTAGTAAGGTAGACAAGTTAAGTTTAGAGTGTGCCCCTCTGCAAAGTAGGAATGTGAAACAAATGTTCAATTTCAGGGGAGTGCAATATAATTAGAAAATGCTTGGTGAATCGTTGACACCAGGAAAGACATTAAAAACACAATCATGGCCCTTTTAAAAGATCAAATTCCATTATAAGGAAACCCTGAGAAAAATCAGTGAACTCACTCACAAAGGTAAAATAAGGAGATTGCAGTGGTCAATACTTCCTAGCCCCATGTACCCAGCTCTCTATGATTTGTTTTAGGAACAGTGACCCTGGTGGCAGAAAATTGAAAGCCAGATTCTCCTGCATATATTGCTCCTTGCTCTGCTTTATTTAAAAAATAATGGTCATTGCACAACCAGGGCCCATGCCTGTAGATAGATTCCTACCTACACAATTCAACCACCTTCCTCTGCGACAGACTATAAAGAATACAATCTTGTGATACAAGCTGTTAAAAGTCAGACCATTCAACATCTCTGCTCAAAATTCTTCTGTGGTTTTTATCTCACCTTCCAATGACCTACAAGGCCATGATCGGGCTCCCATTACCTCCCTGATGTCATCCCCAGTTACCCCTTGCTCATTCTGCTCTAGTCACATTGGCTGTCTATCCCTAAAATACACCAGACTACCATGTGCTTCTGGGACTTTGCATGTATTCTTCCTTCTGCCTAGAATGTTCTTTTCCCAGATAACCACATGGTTTGCTCCCTACCTCTGGTTTCAGCTCAAATATAACTTGATCAGATTGGCCCTCCTTGACCACCTCAATAAAAAATTAAACAATACAAAGCACTCTTTCCTCCTGTCTTGTTTTATTTTTCTCTATAGCACATATCACTCCTAACATACTACAGAATTTACTTATTTAATTTGTTTATTTAATATCCTCCCCCACAAGGATTAAAGTTGTATCATAGAATGAATGCCTAGAAGAGTACCTGGAACAAAGTAAATGCTCAATAAATACTTGTTTAATAAATAAATGAATGGAGAGGATTTAAATAAGCCCATATGAAAGGGTAGGAAGGCATTCAAGCAGAAGACATTATAAGACAAAGTACAAATCTGTGTGGTCACTGGGCATGAGGAACATGAAGTTCTTCTTTTTGACTGCAACAGAAGACATATAAAGGAGAATACAAGGAAAATTGATGGGAAAGGTGAGTCAAATTATGAACACTTCCATCAAAGATACAGAGTTTTACTAATATTTATTCCTGCTTTAAGTAAGACCTTGAGTATATCCCACCTGAATTTAGAGACCGTCTCAAGAATAGATTTGATGCATTGAACACTAATGACTGAAGACCAGACGAGTTGTGGGATGACGTCAAGGACATCATATATGAAGAAAGCAAAAGGTTATTAAAAAGACAGAAAAGAAACAACAAACAAAACAAAGTAGATGTCAGAAGAGACTCCAAAACTTGCTCTTGAGTGTAGAGGAGCTAAACCCAACAGAAGAAATGATGAAATAAAAGAGCTGAACAGAAGATTTCAAAGGGCAGCTCTAGAAGGCAAAGTAAAGTATTATAATGACATGTGCAAAGACCTGGAGTTAGGAAAACAAATGGGAAGAACATGCTCGGCATTTCTCAAGCTGAAAGAATGGAAGTAAAAAAAAATGAAGCTTCGAGTTGCAATATTAAAGGATTCTATGGGCAAAATAATGAATGACACAGGAAGCATCAATAGAAGATGGAAGGAATACACAGAGTTATTGTACCAAAAAGAACTGGTTGATATTCAACCATTTCAGGAGGTAGCATATGATCAAAAATTGATGGTACTGAAGGAAGAAGTCCAAGCTGTATTGAATACACTGTCGAAAAACAAGGCTCCAGGAATTGATGAAATACCAATTGAGATGATTCAACAAAAGGATGCAACTCTGGAAGTGCTCACTCACCTATGTCAAGAAATTTAGAAGACAGGAGGTACATGGCCAAATGACTGTAGGAGATCTATATTCGTGCCCATTCTAAAGAAAGGTGATCCAACTGAATGGAGAAATTATCAAATAACATCATTAACATGACAGGCAAGTAAAATTATGCTAAAGATAATTCAAAAAATGTTTCAGCAGTACATCAACGGGCATCTGCTAGAAATTCAAACTGGATTCGGAAGAGGACATGGAACGAGGGATATCACTGCTGATGTCAGATGGATCCTGGCTGAAAGCAGAGAATATCAGAAAGATGTTTACCTGTGTTTTACTCACTATGCAAAGGCATTTGACTGTGTGCATCATAACAAATTATGGATAACATTGCAAAGAATGGGAATTCCAGAACACTAATGTGCTCATGAGGAATCTGTACATAGACCAAGAGGCAGTTATTGGAATGGAACATGAGGATACTGCATGGTTTAAAATCAGAAATGGTGTGCTTCAGGGTTATATCCTTTCACCATACTTATTCAATCTGCATGCTGAACAAACAATCTGAGAAGCTGGACAAAATGAAGAATGCAGCATCAGAATTGGAGGAAGACTCACTAACAACCTGTGTTACGCAGATGACATAACCTTGCTTGCTAAAAATGAAGAGGACTGGAAGCATGTAATGATGAAGATCAAAGACTACAGCCTTTAGTATGGATTACACTTCAACATAAAGAAAACAAAAGCCTCACAACTGAACCTATAAGCAAAATCATGACAAATGGAGAAAATATTGAAGTTGTAAAGGATTTCATTTTACTTGGATCCGCAATCAAGGCTCATGGAAGTAGCAGTCAAAAAATCAAATGACCTGTTGCATTGGGCAAGTTGGCTGCAAAAGACCTCTTTAAGGTATTAAAAAGCAAAGATGTCACTTTGAGGACTAAGGTGTGCCTGACCTAAGCCACAGTATTTTCAATTGCCTCATATGCATGTGAAAACTGGACAATGCATAAAGAAGACCAAAGAAGAATTGATGCCTTTGAATTACGGTGTTGGCAAAGAATATTGACTATAAGATGGACTGCCGGAAGAATGAACAAGTCTTTCTTGGAAGAAGTACAGCCAGAGTTCTCCTTGGAAGCCAGGATGGCGAGATTTCATCTTAAGTACTTTGTACATATTATTAGGAAGGACCAGTCCTTGGAGAAGAATATCACGCTTGGTAAGGTAGAGTATCAGCGAAAAAGAGGAAAACCCTCAAGGAGATGAACTAACGCAGAGGCTGTAACAATGGGCTCAAGCACAGCAATGATTGTGAAGATGGTGCAGGACTGGACAACTTTTCATTCTGTTGTATATAGGGTCCCTAAGAGTGGGAAACAACTTGAGGGCACCTAACAACAACATATCCACATTTTTACTCAAATAACTCGCATTTTGTAAGTTTGTTTACCAACCGTTCTCTCCCCCGTGAGGTATTTTGTAAGTGCCGGTATGATAATTTTTTTACGTGTTAAAAAAAAAAAGCATAGCATGCTTAAGAAAGTACCTAGAGGAAGGAGGAAGCAGTTGGCAAACAAACTTAAACGGAGTGCATTATTTGCATAAAAACCGGTAACTTCCGCAGAGGACTGTAAAAAACAAAAAATCAACTAGACCTAACCTTACAAATTTATGACTAACTCTCTGCTTTTGGTCATTATTTTGTTGTTGTTTTTAATTGTTTTATCTTTTAGGTCTTTTTTTTTTTCTCCTCTCTCTCACTAAATGACATTTTTTTTTTTTAATTCGTATTTATTTGAAATGTTTCCTTACTTTTTTCTCACAAAATTAATACTTTTGCCCCATACCTTTTTTTTTCTTTCTTAATATAGCTAAATCTGAATTCAACTTTTATGTTTTTCACTCTTTCATGGGTCTTCAGCTTTCTTTTTCTTGTATCTCATTTGATTATTTTTAAATGTCCTTAGTTCTAAGCAGTTTTTCTTGCTTTGAATCTTTTTTAAACCTTTAATGCATTTAAATATCTTACTATGAAACTTAACAGTTTAGTTTTCCCTTTTTTTAACATAATGAGCTTTAAACCTCTCAACCATCTACATTTTATTTCACTATTTTATATTAATCTTATTTTTACTATTTTCTTCTCCATTTACCTTTTATGATTTTTTTTTTTTTTTTTTTTGATGCAGGTCAACAAGAAGTACAAATGTGAAGATGATAGCACTGATAAACACCAGAACTATGCATAAATGTAGTGAGAGGTCTTTTCAACTTCCCCACAACCCAGCCCCATCTCTATCCCCCAGCTCTCTGAACATCCACTGTAACTACTCCTCATCCAGCAGGGAGAATAGCGTTCCAAAAAATTTACCTTGAAAAAAAACAAGGGAATAATGAGTTAATTATCTCAAGTTCTGCAAGCACTAACCCCCAAATCCCCAAACACAGTCATTAATTTGCTTAGACTATATTACATGCTCACATCATTCTATTTAGTATGCCATGTCAAAATCATATCATAAGCTAGGAGGGGATAGGATGAGTGGGGTCACACCAGAGAAAAAACTTTTAGTAGCCTTACTCAGTTGAAGAATCCAATGGTGTTACAGGTCCCAATAGATATTCAAGGAAAAAAAGAGCAGAAAGGCTTCCTTATCCAGATGTCTTGCACTACTCTTAAACTAGCCTGGTTTCAACATGCTCTCTCCATTCCTTTTTCCTCAGTATGAGGATCAAGGAAAATCCCTTTTAATAAAAGGAAAAAATAAATAGTGATCAGATGTGCCCCTCTCTGTGTGGTTCCTTTACTTTCTTAGGTGCTACTTTGTAACTCAGACTAGCTTAGTGGTTATAACAATATAAGAAGAGAGCTGGTTTGAGAAGTTTCCTCAAATTATTGCACCTCTTATTCAATTTCAAGATATGTTACCTCCCGTTTCAGTTTTCTCCCTGAGAGTTTGATCTACTTGCCACCATCACTCACTCTTCTATTCTTCATTCTTTAGTTGCTTTACCAGCAAGTCTCACTCCAGCACAAGCAAACTGGACAGAATGTCTTTACACACAAGTAAGACCTTTCTTGTATGTAAAGATAGAAATGCCTGAACTTGGTCCCAAAACTAGGCAGGCCGCACTGTGGGAACAATCTTTGTCGTAGATGAAAATTCATTTAGTAAGACCTCAAGTGGCAGCTTTGGACATCTGGTAGACTTGAAAGATTCTCACCCACAATGACAAAGACTCCTCTCCAGGAACATTGCAAAATGCATACTTGAAGTAAAGACCCTGAAAATCTGCTATTTCTAAGGGGCTTTTTATTATTGTAAGTCTGTAAGGAAATTCACTTTAAATATTTAGGACAATTTAAGGTATTTAATACAGCCTCTTAGGCCTCTAAATTCTAAGATGAAATGATTGCAAGGACTATTAGAAATTACATAGACCAAATCCACAATTTTCTAATAGATGGACTAAGGTATCTTCGATGGTTGTTTGTCAGCTTGGATAGGCTACGGTGCCCCGTTTCTTGGTCAAATACTAGTATAGTTGCTATTATGAAGTAGTTACATGTGATTAAATCAGTTGGTCTTAAGTAAACCTGATTACCTGCATAATGTGGGTGGGCCTCAACCAATCAGTTGAAGGCCTTCATAGCAAAAAGGGAGTTTTCCTAGGTTGTGTTCTGCCTCCAGACTATAAAGAGACATGCTGCCAGAATTCCCTCACTCTTCACTCTTCCCATCAACAGACCTATGGATTTGGGGACACAAATCTGCAGGAATCTCCTGCCTGTTGCCTTCTACAGATTTTAGACTTGCTATCCCCCCAAATCATGTGAACCAATTCCTTGAATCTATTTCTCTATCTATCTATCCAATTGGACTTGTTTCTCTAGAGAACCCAGATTAATTTAAGTATCCTTTTCCCAAAAAGTCTATGATATGAGGTTTACAGTTCAATTCAAAAGGTAGCTTTTAGGAAACACAGATAAGGGAAGGAAGAAAGAAAGAAAAGAGAGAAGGAAGGAAACAACCTAAGATGAAAGTAATGAAGGACAGCCTAAAACTTTCCTGAGTGTGTTTTCATGAGGAATTGATTTCTTCTAAATTTTTCTCACTTTAATTTTCTCCTTTATATTTTCCATACAAAACATTTGACGTTATTATGTATGTATAGTGTATTCAATTGCATATTTTTTCCTTTGTTTTTATTTTGTTATTTTTATTTCTGTGTTCTTCCTCCCTCCATTTTTATTCTACTTACTTTCTTCCTCCTCTGCCCTAATTTCCTTCTAATTCCTATCCCCCCATTTCAGAAAGAATGAATTTCCATCCTAGCTTTTGAAAGAAATAAAATAAGCAACTCTCATGAAATTAGACTGTTAAAAACAAAATATAGTTTGTAACATCCATTCCCTACACACTGCACCTCCAAAATTCTGTGCTTAGTAGTTGGAGGAGAGAGTGGTTTGGTCACAACGTCACTGACAGATGGGAATATCAGTGTCAGGCTTCAGTGAGATTCAGTAGCCCCTGCAATTCTGCTCTGAAAGCTTCCCAGTTTATCTTGTGGGAAGCCCAGCCCTGCTTGAAGACTCATTCAGTTTAACTCCCCGGGTCTCTCTGAAAATCACTCTGAAGCCTGGTATGGGCCTGTACCAGGCTGAAGGCTAATTCCTGAAAATCAGGCAAGATTTATTTTATTTCATTTCATCTCTTGATTCCCAGTTAAGCCTCTGGCGGGAGATTTTTGAGGTTACCATCCAGTATCTATAGCTCAAAGAGGACAATTACACTTGCAACTGGAAGCTTCATCTCAGCTTTAGATAGAAATTTTAACACAGAGAGTGCCTCAAAGTCAGAAGCAGTAATTGGGATATGGGAAATCTTTGTCATTTACATACTCTGTCTCAACATATGGCAGTATCTGTCAATGCCAACTGAAGTCACTCTTAATTAAAAAATTAGATGGTAGATCTGCAGGATTATGAAGACTTTTTTCTAAGCTCTTTTACATTATTCAACCTGTCTATATGTCCACCAAAGAAAAGAAAATTAAAAAAAAAAAAAAAAAAGGCATGAAGTTAGAGATTGGAGAGTTTTGTTTTCCTTGATTTAACATTATATTAAATCTCTATACGAGCAGATTAGTATAAAGTTTGCAATCCAATAGGACAATAGTGATTTCATATTACATCATTAAAGTAAAATTTTTTAAATTTGGAACACATTTCCAATCTATAATAATTTTCATATAGCTTGGGTTATTTACTTTTTATTACTCATTAAAAGAAAATGGAATTACAAAGTAAGTACATCATTGAAGGTAAATATACAACCTATTTTATAAAACAAACCACTTTTAAACAATATATTAATTTTAAATATTTTGAAATTTATTGATCAAATTTGAACTTCTAGCAAGCATTTTTATCTAATATGCTTTATATAGAGTTTACTAGAAAATTAACACAGAGTATTTCCAATAAAATATCATTTGATTGAATTGAACATAATTCATTGATTTGAACTACTCTTCCTCCCAATTAGTCTTCACAGTTTCATTTGAAATCCATGGGGCTTTGTGAGTATGTTATTTGATGACTTCCAAAAATCTTGAAAAAATATTCTCTCTTCAAATAGTGTTTTGCTTTATGTCCTCTTTCTTCGGGGATTCCAAGTAAATATATATTAAATCTTCTCACTCTGTCCTTTGGGTCTCTTACCCTCTCTCCTGTACCTTCCAGATTTTGTCACTTCATCTTCATTCAAGATGGTTTCTACTAACAGATTTTCCAATTCATGAATTCTCCTTTAATGTCTAGCCTGTTTTTAAATCTATCTCTTAGAGTTCTTAATTTGGTTATTTTATTTTTTAGCTCTAGAATTTCTACTTAGTTCTTTTTTTTTTAAGTATCACAATATTATGTTATACAGTTTCCTAATCCTTGATAACATTTTTAAATTAAGCTATTGTTTCCATGAGCATAGTTGGCGTATATATATATATATATTTTTTTTTTTTTTTTCCCTAATCTGAATCTAGTGATTCCACTATATGGCATACCTATGTTTGTGTGTCTGTTATTTGTACTGGTTCTCTTTCATGTTGCCTTCTCTTCCTGTATATGTTGATATCTCTGTGTGCTGGAAAATTTTAGAAAAAATTATAGCATTTGAAAAATTTTGTAGAAGGAATTTTAGGCCTAAGATGATGTTATTATCTTCCAGACAGAATTTTCATTTCCTTCTGTGGGTGCCTAGAGGAGGTCTTAGTTTCCCAAGATCTGCTTAATCCAAGTTTTTCCTGAGCCACCCAAATGACTTGAGGTTAGGTTGCAATCTATTCCAGGGTGGTTTTACTTCTGTTTCAATCTTGTTTTAGATTGGGTTCTCAAATTTAAATGAGAGAAGTTCATTCAAGGACCTCAACTTGGAAAGCCCTGGATTCTAACTTTTGTCTTTAAAGCTCTGAAACTCTGTCAAAAGCCTGCTCAGTTCTCAGCTGCCTCCTCTCGTCAACAAATGCTCCTAGGGTCAAAGAAGTTTCAAATGCTAGGTTTAGCTCTCTGAATTCCTTCTTCTCTTGTATCTTGACCCAGTTATTTCTCACTATCTTGATAGCTTTTGATGCTTGGAAAGGTTTTATATTTGTAAATTATCATCAGCAAGAGGATTGGTTCAAATTACGCAGTCTATCGTTACCATCAATGGAAGTCCTTTTCTAATTTCTCCTAAGTAGGCCAAGTGACTGTACTGATAGGCCTATAAAACAGTGTTACTATTTACACTGGCAATAAAGGTAAGGTAGATCCAATTGGAAATTTTCTATCAATTCTATATCTGTCCTGTCTAAGCTGATGTGTGAATCACCTAAAAACTCTGCACAATGGTTTCCCTATATCCCCAAAAGAATTTATTGAAATAGCTTAGCTTCTAGAAAGTATAAAAACAAAGTAAAATTGCCAGTTTGGTCATTAGGTACAAGAGTGAACCATAGGGAGAAATATAAGAGAGAAATCCTGTGAAAAATGAAGACAATAGCAATGTCTTAATGAAACTCATATACCAAGATAAATTAAAGTCTGGAGATATTTGTGAATACGACAAAACTATGATCAAGACTAGAAGACTCTCACAATATACCAATAAATCTCACACTAATAAAGTGTTGTTTAAGTGTATATACATATATATATATATATATACAAGCAGTCTCCAGGTTATGAACATCCAACTTGCGTACAACCTGTAGTTATGAACCAATTTACATAAAGCCTGTTATATTAAAAATTCGAGGTATATACAATGGTTCATAACAACGGGCACTACTTTGTAATGCAAATTAAAACATTGTTACTATTATTACAGTATTATTATGTTAAAGATGTGTTTAGCATGTCTGGAAGTGTTTCTTCAATGTTTTTTATGCACAGAAAGGTACACTATATACTAAGACAAACATTTGACTGATGGTAGATACAAACCATACCTAACTGTTCTGACTTACATACAAATTCGAGTTAAAGACAGATTTAGAAATGGAACTCATTCATAATCTGGAGACTGCCTGTCTGTGTATGTATATATCTATATCTATCTATCTATCTATATATAAATATATATATATATAGCTGCTAACCAAAAGGTCAGTAGCTCAAATCCACCAGCTGCTCCTTGGAAACCCTATGGGGAAGTTATACTCTGACCTATAAGGTCGCTATGAGTCGGAAGAGACTTGATGGAAATGGGTTTTTTTATATATATATACACACACATATATACATATATATGTATATATGTGAGTGTAGATATATACATATATATGTATATATGTGAGTGTAGATATATATGCATATATATATATACATATACTGAGACATGGTCAGTGAAATAATAAGGAATTGACACACGGTACCTATTATGGATTGAATTGTATCACCCCCCAAAAGATATACTGAATACCTAACCCCCAGTATCTGTGGATGTGATCTTATTTGGAAATAAGGTCTTTGCAGCTGTAATCAAGATAAGGCCAGACTGAAGTAGTGTGGTTGTAATCCAATATGACTGGTTTCCTTATAAGAAGAGGATAAGAGACAGAGACACATAGGGAGAACATCATGTGATGACAGAGACAGAGACTGAAGTTATGCTGCCTCAAA
Organism: Dugong dugon; assembly: GCA_030035585.1. NCBI lineage: Eukaryota > Metazoa > Chordata > Mammalia > Sirenia > Dugongidae > Dugong > Dugong dugon. The sequence goes on along the minus strand of CM057480.1, from coordinate 44,572,300 downwards.
CCAAGGAATACCATAGGATTGTTGGCAACCACCAGAAGTTAGGAAGAAGGAATCTTCCCTATAACCTTCAGCGGGAGCATGGCTCTGCCAGCACATTGATTTCATACTTCTAGCCTACAGAACTGTAAGAGAACAAATTTCTATTGTTTCTAGCCTCCCAGTTTGTAGTACAGGCAGTCCTCAGGTTACAAATGAGATCCGTTTCTGAGTGTGTCTTTAAGAATTTGTAGGTAAGTCGGAACAGCTGTATATGGGTTGCTATGGGTGGGAATCGATTCTATGGCAACTTTTTTTTTTTTTTTCAGGGCAAGAAAAGGCTTAAAGCCTTTTCAATGATTTAAAAGTTGCACATGCAGCAAGTGAAGGTGATTGTGATGAAGACTTTGTTGGGAGTAGGGGTTGTATCAATCATTTCAAAGTGAGGGTAATTTATATAACAAGTTGCCCGTAAGTTGGACGTTCATAACCTGGGGACTGCCTGTACTTTGTTACACCAGTGCTAAGAATCTAATACAGTGGCCAAGCCCTCAATCAGACACAACTAAAAATGATGCTCAAGCAATCGGTTGTTCAAGACAATCAAGGGGAGGGAGACTTACTCTCCAAACCACTGTCTTCACTCAACAGAACTTGATGAGCTGCCTTAATTCTAAATATTAGGAGAATGGAGAGAGGTTTTCAAACAAGAAAGGGAAAAATAAACAGGCATATGCCAGTGTAAATACAAGAAAAATTAGGTCAGGGAGATCTGAGAGAACATACAAAATTTAGAAAATTAATCCATCTGTGTTTATGGAGTACCAGCTGTGTCCAGGGAACTGTATTCTGCAAAGAAACCCTGGTACTGACATAAAAAATCACTCATAAAATATTGAGTGTCTATTATATAACTAGCAGTTGGTGTACATCTACTGAACCAATAAGACTAAATCCCTCCTTCCTAGAATTTACCTTCTTACATGGGGAGGTAGGCAATAAGCTATTATAATAAACAGATAATAAGAGGGAGCTGGAGCTAGAGTGGCACATGGAAAAATGACAGACGATGGAACAAGGTCCCAGGAGGCAGATCACATAGACACTTAGGAAGACTCCACTGAGCAGAGAATACAGTCCTGTAGTACAAAGGAGCTAACTAATATGGGAGGTTGCCTGGCATGTAAGAGAAATGAGAAAGGAATGAATGTGATTGGAATGATGTGTGCAAAGGGGAGGGTAGTGGAACATAAGATCAAAAGGTTATAGATGTCTAAATTTGTAGGGTCTTGTAGGCTTTTAACCTGAATGAAACAAAGCCTTTGTGAGGTTTTATGCAGAGGAGTGGTATCATTTCATATTTTAATATAATTACTCTAACTAATAAGAAGAGAATAGGTGGGTAAAGACAAGCAAAGAAGCAGGGACACCTGTTTGGAAACCATTGCCGGGATCCAGGTGAGAAATGGTGGTAAAAAGAAAGTAGTTGGAATAGTAATTCTGTAAACTACATTTACTTTCTGTCATTAGGTAGGAATACGGATACCCCAGTTAGACAAACTCCCTCCCTAACTGGACAAAATTATCTATAGAAGCTTTCCAAATTAAAGAAGTTTTATATAATCTATGTCATGCCTAGATTCTAAAACTGAAATTTGTAACAAAAATCAATTGCTTGAGAATAACCACCACAAATTATAAATAAATTTTTATTTACTAATAGAGAAATTAAATCTCTTATCAATTATAGGCTTGCATTATAAATGCAAGTTTTAGTATGATATAGTGGCCTTTCACACAGATTAGGTGGTGGATGCCTTGGAGCTGGAGGTGGAGAGGTCAGTGTTTACAGCCTGCTGAATTAACCCAATCTACTACCTGCAAAAATGGCATGGGGGTGGTATTTGACCTCCTCTAACTTCACAAGGGGGAGGGTAAATCAAGAACAGCCCAAGGATGATTCCTATGAGGTGGAGGTCAGATATGTCTCCTCTCTCTGCCATATTTACCAATTCTGACATCAACCTACCCTCCCACAGCACTACTTCTCTGCTGGTTCAGTAAGTCATTGCAATGGCCACACAGAACTCGCAGACAATACAATTATGGGGTTTATTACGGGTGTGACAGTTACATTTCAGGCTCAGGAACACTCAGGATACAGTTCTTCCATCAGGATAGCCTCTTCCCAGCCCAGGCACGCCTCTCCTTGGCCCTAGGCCTCTGCCCAAAGGCCCTCAGCTTTCTCTGGGAGCTGGGAAGCCCACCACGCCATCTTCTGCTGCTAGGTCTCTGCCACCGCATCTCACTGCCTTCGGTGTTACATCTCTTTCTCTCTCCATCTCCTGGTTCCAGGAGCTTCTCAGCACAGGTCCAAAGGACGTGCTCTCCCCTCCTGGCTGTTCTTCGTTGCTCGTGGTGGGATCTTCTCTTTCCTGTCTCTGTGTGGCTCATTTCAAACCCAGTGGTATGACAAAACTGACCAGTCCCTTTGGTGGATCACCATTACCCTATCACACAGTTCTGCCCAGTCACTTGGGTGGGCGTTACAAGACCATGGCTAAAAAGGCCACACAAAAGCGATTCATTGTGATGCAGGCCACCCCGTGGCTGTTCTAGCCATGGTTCTTTCATACTTGGAGGATAAACTCCCCCTCCCGATCATTTTACCATTCCAAAACAGTCACTAACAATTAGTCCTTCTATAGCGCAGAGTTCTAAGGGTGAAGTTACTCAGGTACCAGCCATTCAGATTGTCTGCAGGTGTCCATTTGATCTGGTTAGGTTCTCCAAACAGTATCTTGTCTTCACTCTTTCTGGCCTCTGATAAAATTTAACTGAGAAAAAATTATTCCCTTGCCTCACTCGAGCTATAAACACAACAAAACCTTTAAGGGACTTTAAGTTTGGCAACTGTACTTAAGTCCTGCAATGCCTCCTCCTTAGTCCACTCTTTCACAATTACTACAATTACGGTTTTTACAGTCTCAATTAACCCTGTCAACAGTCAACACTCACAGCTGAATCATATAATTCTATCAACATCTTCCCCACCTTTTCTTCCCCAGGATTATTAGGAAAAGAGGAATCTATTCAGTGGGGATCCTTCCTTGTCCACCTCATTTTGACTATAAGCACATCCATGAGAGCATGTAAGCCAGCCACTTCATTTCTTTGTCTCCCCCCTATTTTAGATAGCCAAAGTTTAAATTGCCAGTCCTTATCAAACCAGTACTCTGAGGAGACAAGTATATTTCTTGATCTTGAAGAATCTTCTGTTCTGGCTGGAACTTTGAGCATCTGCGTCCATAAGCAAAGTCCAGTCTTGAGCAAGCCATCAAATTGCAGCCATCTACACCAGCTCACGGTGTCAAACATCTTTCTCTTCATTCGGTTGGGTTCTGGTCAGCTCATCCGAACCCATCCAAGCTAGGTCACAACGTGTAGCAGCCTCAGGCTCAAGAGTTCACACACACCTCCCAGCCTTTAGACAGCCCCATTCACACTCTCTTATCCCTAGCCCCCTTGGGCTAGGTCAACTGGTTCCACTTGTAAACTTCAGGAATCCACACAACTCCCTTTACTTTTGACCAGCTAGCCCTTCTCTTATCCCCACCCCCCACCCCCCACCCCCGTGGGCTAGGTCAACAGGTGCCAATGGAACATGTCCACACTCTTTTACATCTCTGGTTAGATTTATTCCTAATATTTTCTTGGGGGCTATTGTAAATGGTATTGATTTGGTGATTTCTTCTTTGTGATTCTCTTTGTTGGTGTAGAGGAATCCAACTAATTTTTGTATGTTTATCTTGCATTCTGAAACTTTGCTGAAATCTTCTATTAGTTCCAGTAGTTTTCTTGTGGATTCTTCGGTGTTTTCTGCGTACAAGATCATATCATCTGCAAATAGAGATACTTTGACTTCTCCCCTACCAATATGGATGTCCTTTATTTCTTTTTCTAGCCTAAGTGCTCTGGCTAAGACCTCCAGCACAGTGTTGAATAGGAGTGGTGATAAAGGGCATCCTTGTCTGATTCCCGGTCCCAAGGGGAATGCTTTCAAAGTCTCTCCATTTAGCATGATGTTGGTTGTTGGCTTTCTATAAATGCCTTTAATTATGTTGAGGAATTTCCCTTCTATTCCTATTTTGCTGAGAGTTTCTATCACGAATGGGTGTTGGACTTTGTCAAATGGCTTTTCTACATCAATTGATAAGATCATGTGGTTCTTGTCTTTTGTTTTATGTATGTGATGGATTACACTGATTGATTTTCTAATGTTGAACCATCCCTGCAAACCTGGTATAAATCCCACTTGATCATGATGAATTATTTTTTTTGATATGTTGCTGAATTCTATTGGCCAGAATTTTGTTGAAGATTTTTGCGTCAATGTTCATGAGGACTATTGGTCTGTAATTTTCTTTTTTTGTAGTGTCTTTACCTGGTTTTGGTATCAGGGTTATGCTGGCTTCATAGAATGAGTTTGGGAGTATTCCATCCTTTTCTATGCTCTGAAATACCTTTAGGAGTAGTAGTGCTAACTCTTCTCTGAAAGTTTGATAGAATTCCCAGTGAAGCCATCCAGGCCAGGGCTTTTTTTTGTTGTTGGGAGTTTTTAAATTACCTTTTCAATCTCTTCTTTTGTTATGGGTTTTACTTAGTTGTTCTACCTCTGTTTGTGTTAGTTTAGGTAGGTAGTGAGTTTCTAGAAATTTGTCCATTTCCTCTAGGTTTTCAATATTGTTAGAGTATAATTTTTCATAGTATTCTGTTATGATTCTTTTAATGTCCGTTGGGTCTGTTGTGATATCACACATCTCATTTCCTATATGGGTTGTTTGCTTCCTCTCCTGTTTTTCTTTTCTCAGATGGCCAATGGTTTATCATTTTTGTTGATATTTTCAAAGAACCAACTTTTGGTCTTGTTAACTCTTTGAATTGTTTTTCTGTTCTCTATTTCGTTTAATTATGCTCTAAATCTTATTATTTCCTTTCTTCTAGTGCCCAAGGACTTCTTTTCCCACTCTCTTTCTACTTGTTCCAGTTGTAGGGTTAATGTTTTGATTTTGGCCCTTTCTAGTTTTTTGGATGTGGGCATTTATTGTTATAAACTGACCACTGAGCACTGCTTTTGCTGTGTCCCAAAGGTTCTCATAGGATGTGTTTTCACTGTTGTTTGATTCTATGAATTTCTTTATTCTATCCTTAATTTCTTCTGTAACCCAGTAGTTTTTGAGCAAGGTGTTGCTCAGTTTCCATGTGTTTGATTTTTTTGCCCTGCTTTTTCGTTATTGATTTCTACTTTTATGGCTTTATGGTCAGAAAAGATGCTTTGTAATATTTCAATGCTTTGGATTTTGTTAAGGCTTGCTTTATGGCCTGATATGTGGTATATTCTGGAGACTATTCCATGTACGTTGGAAAAAAAGTATACTTGGCTGCTGTTGGGTGGAGTGTTTGGTATGTGTCTATGAGATCAAGTTGGTTGATTGTAACATTTAGTTCTTCCGTGTCTTTTTTGAGCTTCTTTCTGGATGGTCTTTCCTTCACCGAAAGTGGTATGTTGAAGTCTTCTTCTACTCCTGTGGAGCTGTCTATCTCTCTTTTCAATGCTGTTAGTGTTTGTTGTATGTATTTTGGAACACTGTCATTGGGTGTGTAAATATTTATTATAGTTATGTCCTCCTGGTTTTTTGACCCTTTAATCATTATATAGTGTTCCTCCTTATCCTTTGTGGGGATTTCCTTTATAGTCTATTTTGTCAGAGATTAATATTGACACTCCTTCTCTTTTTTGAGTGTTGTTTACTTGATATATTTTTTTCCATCCTTTGAGTTTTAGTTTTTTTGTGTCTTTAATTCTAAGATGTGTCTCTTGTTGGCAGGATACAGACAGATCATGTTTTTTTAATCCATTCTGTCACTTTCTGTCTCTTTCCTGGTGCGTTTAGTCCATTTACATTCAGCGTAATCATTGATGGGTATGTGTTTAGTGCTGTCATTTTGATGTCTTTTTTTGTATGTTGTTGACAGTATCTTTGTTCCACTTAATACTCTGTGCTGAGTCATTTTTCTATATGTATTTTCTTTTCATCTTTTTCATTGTTGTTGATTTTATACTTGCTGAGTCTTTGTATTTTTCTTGTTTTTATCAAAATAAAAATGTGCAAGATTGTTCATTTCCTTTGTGGTTACCTTAATATTTACCCCTATTTTCTAAGTTTATACCAGTCTTTTACTTCTTTATATCGCCTTGACTTCCTCTCCATAAGAAAAATCTATGTCTACATTTTTTAGTCCCTCTGTTTGGTTGTAATGTTGTGATCTGTTACATGCTGACATCTCTGTTTCCCTATTTTCAGTGTTTTAGCTTTGATTTATTTTTGTGACTTCTCTATCTGGGTTGATATCTGGTTGCTCTGTCCTGTGTTCTAATCTTGGGTTGTTATCTGATCTTACTGATTTTCTAACCAGAGGACTCCCTTTAGTATTTCTTGTAATTTTGGTTTGATTTTTGCAAATTCCCTAAACTTCTGATTATCTCAAAATGCCCTAATTTTGTCATCATATTTGAGAGAGAGTTTTGCTGGATATATAATTCTTGGCTGGCAAGTTTTTTTCCTTCAAGGCTTTATATATGTCATCTCATTACTTTCCTGCCTGCATGGTTTCTGCTAAGTAGTCCAAGCTTATTCTTATTGGCTCTGTTTTGTAGATTACTTTCCGTTTACCCCTAGCCACTCTTAAAATTCTCTCTTTATCTTTGGTTTTGGCAAGTTTGATTATAATGTATCTTGGTCACTTTCTTTTGGGCTCTACCTTATGTGGGGTTTGATGAGAATATTGGATAGATACCTTTTCATCTTTCATGATATCAGGGAATTTTTCTGCCAACATGTCTTCAAAAATCCTCTCTTTATTTTCTGTTATCCCCCCCCGCCTCCCGTTCTGGTACTCCAATCACTCATGGGTTGTTCCTCTCAATAGAGTCCCACATAATTCTTAGAGTTTCTTCATTTTTTTAAATCTTTTTATCTGACTTTTCCCCAAATAAGTTGGTGTCAAGTGCTTTATCTTTGATCTCTCTAATTCTGCCTTCCATTGCCTCAATTCTGCTCATATGACTTTCTATTAAGTTGTCTAATTCTGAAATTTTATTGTTAATTTTCTGAACTTCTGATTGCTGTCTCTCTATGGATTCTTGCAGCCTGATAAATTTGTCATTATGCTCTTCTCTAATCTTTTTAAGTTCCTCTATTGCATCTTCTGCATTTTGCCTAATTTCCTTCCTGATGTTGTGAAGAGTTCTATATATTAATCTTTTGTATTCTGCTTCTGGTAATTCCAAGAAATTTTCTTCCTCTGGAAAATTTCTAGATTCTTTATTTTGGGAGCTTTCTGAAGCCATCATGGTCTACCTCTTTATATGATTTAGTATTGACTATTGTCTCTGAGCCATCAGTAAGTTCTTACACTTATTTATTTTATGTTTGCTTATTGTGTCCTAGCTTCTTGTTTTGTTTTGTTTTGATATGCCCAAATAGGCTGCTCTTGTGAGCTAGCCCTATCCCCAGTGCCCCTGAAGCTCCAACATTCTGGCATCAGGTGGCCAGACCTGTCACTATGTGAGCTGAGGAGTCCACCCAGTCCTCCTGTATGGATTCAGCTCAGGTGTCCAGGTAGTCAGCCACCAAGTGTGTGGTGTAGGCTCTCAGCTACAGTACTAGATAGGCACAGGTGACTGGTGTAGGGACAGGCATCCAACTACACAAGAGGGACACACGGTGAGCAAGGCAGGGGGCTGATGGCCACCCTCAAGTGTCCAGGAGGAAAGCATGTCTTTGTTCCCTAGGGCACGTTGGGTGGTAGGTTTTGCAGCTGTACTATGAACACCCAAAGCTGTGGGCTATAAGCACTGGGGAGCACCTCTTATTCTTGGGTCTCTGTTGTAGGTGGCTAGGTGGCGTAGATGGCTTCACCAGAACTCAGGCCCCTGATGTGGAAAGGTGAAGACCCTGCTTAATGGGCAGAGCAGTGTCAAATGTCACAAACCTGCCACTTTACAGCTGAAACAGTTGAAGTTAGACTTCAGGTATATACCCTGTTGTACTGCGGTAATGAGGGCCTACGCTGCTGAACTGGGCCCACATGAGTCTATGCAGGGGGAAAGGCACTCAAAGTCCATGGATTCCTTATGCCTGTGCCTAGGCAAAGGAGCTCTGCCTACCCTGAGTTCCTGGCTTAGGGGAGCCAGCTGATTATTTTTTCCCCCATTTGTTAATTTGTTCCCTCTCCAAGGCTGGGAGAATGGCTCAGGGCATGTGATAGGTCCCACGTCTGGCCCAGGGACTCAGCAATTGCTGAAGCCATCCTGAACCCAGTGCAGAGCATGAAGCAGGGAGGTAAACAGGAGAGAGGTTTTTTTTTTTTTTTTCTCTAGGGGAGGTGTTTTTGACATGCACAGTAGGCTAGACACAAGTACTTATTTTTCACAGACTGAGGGCTGCTTCTCACTGGTTCTGGATGGCCAAGTAGACTCTGTTGCTGGGTCTCTCCCAGTGTGGAAAATGCCTCCCAAGTACTGCTGCTTGCCTACCTCACCACTCACCCTTGAGCTGATCTGGGCTGAAGGGCTCTGGCTCCCACTGGGTCAGGTCTGGCAATCCCTCGCTGCTTCTGAACCATCTATCCCTCACCCTGCCACTCAGTATGATTCCTCAACTTTGACTTTGATGTTCAGGGCTCCTAGATTGTCATATATAATCGATTCACTTGTTAGTTTTTCCGATCATTGTTGTAAGAGGGACCACCGGAAGCATCTGACTACTCCACCATCTTGGCCCTGCCTCCATAAGTGTTCCTCTTTATTGTTGATATTTTATTATTATTGTTGTTGTTGTTATTATTATCATTATTCCTTATATTACCACTTTCCCACTAGAAGAAAAGCTCTTTGAGGGTTGATATCTTTGTCTGGAATATTCTCTGCTATATCACTAGTACCTAGAACAATGCCTGGCACATACCAGGCACTCAGTAAAGAATTATTGAATGAATGAAGAACTGAATAGATGAATCATTATTTCAGCTGCATCTAAACAATTTAAGTCACAGTTTTTCCATAATCGTGCCATCCCTGATTAGTATAACTTATTTTTGTTCATATATAAAAGGTATAAATACATAACTGATTTTGTGTCTTTTTGATGATTAGTAAGGAAGACCAGTTAAATTTATTCAAATTTACACACCAACCACTAAGGCCAAAGATGAAGAAACTGAAGATTTTTACCAACTTCTGCAGTCTGAAATTGATTGAACATGCAGTCAGGATGCATTGATAATTACTGGTGACTGGAATGTGAAAGTTAGAAACAAAGAAGAAAGATTGGTAGTTGGAAAATATGGCCTTGATGATAGAAACGATGTCAGAAATCACATGATTCAATTTTGCAAGACCAATGACTTCTTCATTGCAAATACCTTTTTTCACCAAAATAAACAGTGACTATACACAAGGACCTCGCCTGATGGAATACACAGGAAACAAACTGACTACATCTTTGGAAAGATGATGGAAAAGCTCAATATCATCAGTCCGAACAAGGCCAGGGGCCGACTACAGATCAGACTGTCAATTGCTCATATGCAAGTTAAAGTTGAAACTGAATAAAATTAGAACAAGTCCACTAGAGCCAAAGTACTACCTTGAGTATATCACACCTGAATTTAGAGACTATCTCAAGAATAGATTTGACGTGTTGAACACTAATGACAGAAGATCAGATGAGTTGTGGAATAACATCAAGGACATCACAGAGGAAGAAAGCAAGAGGTCATTAAAAAGACAAGAGAGAAAAAAAAGCCTTAAATGGATGTCAGAAGAGACTCTGAAACTTGCTCTTGAACATCAAGTAGCTAAACCAAAAAGAAAAAATGATGAAGTAAAAGAGCTGAACAAGATTTCAAAGGGCAACTCAAGAAGACAAAGTATTATGATGACATGTGCAAAGACCTAGAGTTAGAAAACCAAAAGGGAAGAACACGTTCAGGATTTCTCCAGCTGAAAGAACTGGAGAAAAATTTCAAGCCTCAATTTTCAATACTGAAGTATTCTACAGGGAAGTATCAAAAGAAGATGGAAACAATAACAGAGTCACTATACCAAAAAGAATTGGTTGACATTCAACCATTTCAGGAGGTAGCTTATGATCAGGAACCAACGGTACTAAATGAAGAAGTCCAAGCTTCACTGAAGGCATTGGCAAAAAACAAGGCTTCAGGAATTGATGAAACACCAGTTGAGATATTTCAACTAACAGATGCAGCACTGAAAGTGCTCACTTGTCTATGCCAAGAAATTTGGAAGACAGCTACCTGGCCAACAGACTGGAAGAGATCCATATTTATGCTTATTCCAAAGACAGTTGCTCCAACCAAATGCAGAAATTATCAAACAATATCACACGCAAGAAAAATTTTGCTGAAGATCATTCAAAAGTGGCTGCAGCAGTATGTCGACAAGGAACTGCCAGAAATTCAAACTGGATTTAGAAGAGGATGTGGAATCAGGGATGTCATTGCTAATGTCAGATAGATCCTGGCTGTAGGCAGAGAATACCAAAAAGATGTTTACCTGTGTTTTACTGACTATGCAAAGCATTTGACTGTGTGGATCATAACAAATTATGGATAACATTGCAAAGAATGGGAATTCTGGAACAGACTTAATTGTGCTCATGAGGAACCTAAACATAGATCAAGAGGCAGTCATTCAAACAGAACAAGGAAATATTGTGTGGTTTAAAGTCAGGAAAGGTGTGTGTCAGGGTTGTATCCTTTCACCATACCTATTTAATCTGTATGCTGAGCAAATAATCCGAGAAGCTGAGTTATATGAAAAAGAATGGGGCATCGGGATTGGAGTAAAACTCATTAATAACCTGTGTTATACAGATGACACAACCTTGCTTGCTGTAAGTGAAGAAGACTTGAAACACTTAATGATGAAGATCAAAGACCACAGCCTTCAGTATGGATTATACTTTAACATAAAGAAAACAAAAATCTTCACTACTGAACCAATAAGTAACATCATGATAAACGGAGAAAAGACTGAAGTTGTTAAAGATTTCATTTTACTTGGATCCACAATCAACACCCATGGAAGCAGCTGTCAAGAAATCAAAAGACGTATTGCATTGGACAAATCTGCTGCAAAAGACCTCTTTAAAGTACTGAAAAGCAAAGATGTCACTTTGAGGACTAAGGTGCACCTTACCCAAGCCATGGTGTTCTCAATCACCTCACATGCATGTGAAAACCAGACAGTGAGTAAGGAAGACCAAAGAAGAATTGATGCCTTTGAATTGTGGTGTTGGGGAAGAATAGTGAATATACCATGGACTGCCAAAAGAACAAACAATTCTGTCTTGGAAGAAATACAACCAGAATGCTCCTTAGAAGCAACAATGGCGAGACTATGTCTCACATACTTTGGACATGTTATCAGGAGGGACCAGTCCCTGGAGAAGGACATCATGCTTGGTAAAGCAGAGGATCAGTGAAAAAGAGGAAGACCCTCAATGAGATGGAGTGACAGAGTGGCTGAAACAATGGGCTCAATCATAACAATGATTATGAGGATTGTGCAGGACTGGACAGTGTTTCTTTCTGTTGTACACAGGGTCGCTATGAGTAGGAACTGACTCAATAGCACCTAAGAATAACAACTAAGTGTTTTATGTTTATCATTTCATTTCATCCTCACCACAAATCTAGGAGTCACATAATATTATTCCCTTTTTTCAGTTGATGAAACTAAGGCTTAAGAAGATTAATTAATTTTCAGTGGTAACAAGGTAGTATAAGGCATAATAAAGAGTAAAAGTCATTTCCATCCAAATCCAAAGCCAAAGTTATTTCAATTACTTTAAGCTACCTGAAGTACCAAAACTTTGGAATTCTGAAGTGTGTATTGTTTGGGACGTCAAGTCATTTTTTAAATGCTGAAAACCACTCTCAGTTATACCAGTCAACAAAGGCAGCTCTGGACCTCGAGAAATCACACCTATTTTATATGTTTGGGATAGCACAGCATACACTTTGAGTCACTTTTCTAATTTTATTTCTTAGCCCTTTTCCATTGTGGTTCCTTTTGAGAAATTGGGGTTTTCTTTGTTTCCTTTATGTTGTGTTATTCTTTTTCTTCTGAAGCTAAGTGGTTCATACAATGATAGAAACCTTTGCCTTTGCTTCAAAAGTACCAGCTCTCAACAGGGAATATACTTATCCCAGAAAGGACAAAGAAGTAATTTAGAAGGGCCAGAGGATTTTTCACAGTAAATGCTTTAGTCTGGATGTCCTCCTGTTGACCTTACCTGCCAGTTATCCATCTGTGACCTTTATCATGGTAAGAGTTAACTTGAAATTTGATATATCTTCAAAACCTACATCACCAATTATCTTTGATGTGTTGTTTCACCTCTGACTGACTCCCCATTTCTGTAATCTGGCAGAAATAATCTCTCTGATGCTATAGTGAAAGCTGTGACAGCCAGAACTTGGCAGGACTGTCTTGTTTTTCTGGGTCTCACAAGTTTTCTACTTTTGACAGGGCGCAGTCTTACCACTTTTATATTGCTCATTTTAATGGAAAATATTTGAGTTTTCCTTCTCTGACAAGTTTCCACTTCACACAGGTTCTGGCTTGCACAGGTTTTACTATACATACAAGGAACACAGATTTCTCGCTTCCATGTCATTGGCAACTTTCTCTAACGTGTTCTGATCCTCTTCACCACTGGATGAGAGCTGACCCAGCTTCAGAAACCTGCTGAACACAGCATGGCAGCCTCTGGTGGCACTGGGTTTAAAATGAAATATCTTTGCCACCCTTAAATTTTCCTTAGTGTTTCTGCCTTTTCTCCATTACAAATGAGAAGGCAGGTGGTGGGTTATGAGGAAGTCAACAAATAATAGGGCTTTGATGGGATGAAGGGTGCATCTTTGAGGACAAGATAGGAGGCTGTGGGTAGGTGACTGACAATGGCATCTTGCAGTACCTGGTCAGCAAGACCCTCCAGCACACAGTCCAGGGCCTTGTTCATGGCTCTCACTCCTGTAAAGATCATAATAAACTGCAGTTTGGTTTCCCATCTGCCAAAGAAAAAAGCTAACCGCATATAAAATAAGAAAAATTGGAAACTGCTATTATAACCAACAGACCAGATACAAAATATGCATTAAGCCATGTTGTTGTGCATTTGCTTGCTTAATCAGTTAAGTAACAAAAACATACTTGGAGGTTTGTGCTATTCAACTCTTCATAATTGCATTAGTGGAAAGTGGCATTTTTTTGCACTTTGGAAAAATACTTTTCTTCACTTTTATGTATCTCATTTATTAGGACTAAGGGTAGGCATTACATAAATGGCCTGTAAATCTACTCATTAAAGAATGTTTCTTTTCCTTTACAAAGTTAATGAGCACCAATGATCTAGCCAGACAATTGTGCTAACTCTGTCAGAATCACACAACCAGTTACAATTTAAAATCAGCCAGATGCAACCATATTGTTTCAGAAATAGCATTTGTTTAGTGGCAGAATATAACCAATCCTTTCCTTGTAATTTACTCAGGCCAAAACTCAATAGAAAGAGAGAATAATAATAATTTCTGCTGCTTGTTGAAAGTTATCTTTTTAAAGTGTTTTATGGATGAATGTATATTTCTACACAGACTGCCCATGAACAGGGAGAGTGGAATAGATGGGTCAGCTTCCAGGAGGGGCACCCACTCCCTATGTCAACGATGCTCAAGTTAGGGCACAACAAGAGTTCATTTTTTCAAGGTTCATGCGCCTTCCTCTGACCGAGGGTAGGCTTAAACCATTGTATCCCTAATTGGGATATTTCTTGAATGCTAATCACACGTATTTAGGATAGCATGAGAGAGAAGAATAATTGGAAATATGTCAGTTAGGTCTCTCACAATGAGAGTGTTAACATTTAAGGGAAAAACTGAAAGCCACAGTACTGAAAATGACCTAATTATACAGGACATCAAAGGAAGATATGATTCAATTCTAGATGGAATTCTTCAGCCAGATTCAACTCTGTTATTTACATCCAGGTTTCATAAGATTGATTAAATCACGTTTTAAGTATCTTTGTATAAATAATATAGTCAGAGCTTGCTGACTTGAATTCAATTATATTCATTTTTTGACAGTGTAATTGGTGTCAGATTAATTATAATGATCTGCTAAAGCTATAGCTTCTTTTGTCTTCCTAATTGCGATGGAGTTATTTAGCAGAGAGAAGCTATTGTCATCTTCTCTGTTACCCTTAAACAAAAAAGTATTCATTTTCAATTTATTCATACCAAAGAATAGCATACCAGCTAATTTATTCACTAACTTGGAAAAAAAATCCTATTAGGTGGTTCACATGAAGGAAGGAAAAAAAAAAAAAAACTGCTTACCATTTAACCAAAAGAATACTTCCTTATAAAACGGTTATATCTTTGACTGGCTTACAGATATCTTTTTGGTTGAAGCAACTAAAATTGTTATGGTATGAGCCTTCTGATAGTAATGGAGGCACTGTTTTGATATTCATTTTAAACTAGAGCAAAGTTCTAGGTGGAATGTTTTATAACCTTCCTGCCCCACAGAAAGTGCAAAACAAGTCTGCATTCTTAAGATCAGTCTCTCTCCTAAATGCTCTGTTTCTACAGCTATTCTTCTTTCTAGGGAATAGCCTTGGAGAAAAGAGCCATCCTTTAAAATTGGTGTGGGGAGAATGGAGAATATATTATCACATTCCTGATGGACCACCAGAAAGGTATGTTTGCAGACCTGCCCCTGTGGACTTAAGGGAGGTATATTTTCCATCATTTTTCACTTTCTACCATCTGTTTCTCCTCTCGTAGCTAGTCTTTTCTGTTCTCCCTACCTTGCCCTGGCTCCTCAGAATCCCCACCCAACACAACACCAAGTGCCCTGTGGTCAGAACGTATTTCTTCAGACAAGCTTTAAGAGAATCAGAGATTTTGAGTGGTTAAGATACTTCTAGTGTTCTCTCAACCTAACACTCTCTCTCATGTAGCAACTCCAAAACAGCACATTCCAGGGTTTTCTTTTGTTCCCTCCAGTGGCTAAAATGGAGCCATACGCCTCAAGTATATTGATAGCAAGATAATTCTTATATTTAGTCAAAACATGGTTCCCTTTTAAGTTTTAGCCACTAGTCTTGATTTTGCTCTGTGGGAATAGAGTACACATCTAAATTTTCTTTTATGTAATAATCCACTAAATATTTTCAATTCTTAATCATGCCTCTGCATTAAGTTATCTTTCAAACTTTTGGTTCCTTCTATTATTTATACTCTCATATGGTATTGAGTTCTCAGTGTCCACCTCAGAACAGCGTTATCATTATGGACATTCTTAGAATTTGCCACCGAGAAAATGGAAACAAAACACATACACACACACACACACACACACACACACACATATATATAAACAGGTCACACTATTACATAATATTGAGATTTTGGTCAATAAAATTTTGCTACCTATTTCTCACAGAACTCCTGCTAAACCAAGTTTTTCCCATTCTGTACTTAATGAGATATACAAGACTTAACCTTTGTGTAATTTAAGTTTCAATTCAACATTTCACTCTACCAGATCATTTTGAATATCAGTTTAAAATTTAGCACATTAGTTGTCTATTCAAAATGTTAGTCAGTTAAAGGATTATATCTCTAATATGTAAAGTTATTCTGAAAACAGAGAAGGAATTGTCCAAAAATCTTATAGAAAAATAAACTACAGCTATAAAAACAAATTACATTAAAAATGTGAATGGGTCCTGACCATGCTCAAATCACTCATAATAAAATAAACACAAACTAAAACTACACCAAGATACCTTTCTCATTTGTTGTTGTTTTTACTTGCTGTATAGTCAGTTCCAACTCATGGTGAACGCATGTGTGCAGAGTACAACTACTCCATAGAGTTATCAAGGCTGTGACTGTCTGGAAGCAGATCGCCAGGTCTGTCTTCAAAGGTGTACCTGGGTGGATTTGAACAGCCAACCTTTTGGTTAGTAGTCAAGCACTTCACCATTTGCAACACCCAGGGATTCTCTCACTTATTAGAATGGGGAAAAAAATTCAAGAATTTACTACATACTGTTGACAAAGCTATAGGGAAAGATACTATCCCTTTCTCTGAGTGGGAATGTAAAATGATGCAGTACCTACAGAGGAAAAAGTGGTAATATCTAGCAAAATCATATATGCATCTTCCTATTGACCAACCAATTCCACTTCCAGGAAATCTCCTTCACAAATATACTAGGAAACAATAGGATGTGATGTAAGCACTGTTTGTCATCCCAGAAAAATGGAAAATGTTATCTATCAAATAGAAACTTGCTTGAATAAACTATGATATATACACAATAATTTCTAAGTGACTGAAAATGGAATGAGGAATATCTCTATGTTGGCATTATGGAGTGCTCTCTGGATCTACTGGTAAGTTTTTAAAAGCCAAGATGGAGAAAAGTATGTATAATATCATACTGCTCTTTACCTAATAGAGGAAGAAGTATGTGTGCGTATACATATTTGCTTATATTAAAAGAACAATGGAAGGATAAATCTTAGAAACATTCCTTAAAAGGTATTTACAGAAAGAAGGAGAGAATAGGGTAGAGGAGACAGGTATAAAAACTACATTTCTTTTAATACATCTTCCTCGGCTTTGTTTGGGGATAATGTAAATATTTTACATAATTATAAAATAAGATTAAATTTTTTAAAAAGCAAGCCTTAAAAATCTAAAGTAAAATGAAACAAATAAATCTAACTTTTCATCTAGTTGGTGGCATAAACACGAAGAGAGACAGTACTCCAAGTGACTGTGAAATATAGTCATTTGATTGTACATTTGTAGTTGGATATACTCTGTGGACAAAAATTATTGCTAAAGAAAACAAACTTTTTAATGCCTATGTTTTAATGGTAGTGTTGGTATTATTCTAAGACTTTTGTACGTGTACAGTAGAATCATTCAAATGAGTGATTATGCTGGTGTCATTGAGAACTGAGATTCGGAGTGGAAATATAAGCATGAACCCATGATATATTTATCTTTTTAAAAGCTTGTATTTTTCAACAAAGCTGTCAAAACATTCGATGAAAGAATAGTCTTTTCAACAAATGGTGCTGGGACAACTGGTTGTTCACAGGCCAAAGAATAAAGTTGGACCATATCTCACATGATCTACAAAAATCAACTCAAATACATCATAGACCTAAATGTAAGAGCTAAAACTGTAAAACACTTAGAAGAAAACATGGGAATGAATCTTTGACACCTAGAGTTAGGCGATGATTTCTTAGATATAGTATCAAAAGGACAACTGATAAAAAAAAAAGATAAATTAGACTATGTCAAAAATTTTTTTAAAAGTTTGTATTTCAAATGTCTCCATCAAAAAAGTAAAAAGACAACCCAAAGAATGGATAAAATTTTGTAAATAATATATCTGATACAGGACTTCTATCCAGAACATATAATGAACTCTTACAGTTCAATAATAAAAAGATAAATAACCCAATCAATAAATGAGCAAAGGACTTTAATAGATATTTCTCCAAAGAAGATGTACATATGGGCAATAAGCATATGAAAAGACTATCAAATTAGTCATTAGAGACATGGAAATTGAAACTACAATGAAATACCACTTCACACTCACTAGGATAGCTAAAATATAAAAGACAACAATAAGTATGGTGAGGATGTGGAGAAAGTAGAATCCTCACACACTGCTGGTGAGAAGTAAAACAATGCAGCTGCTTTGGAAAACAAAATGTTAAACATAGAGTTATCATATGACTCAG
Source organism: Dugong dugon (assembly GCA_030035585.1). NCBI lineage: Eukaryota > Metazoa > Chordata > Mammalia > Sirenia > Dugongidae > Dugong > Dugong dugon. The sequence continues at coordinate 44,554,393 of CM057480.1, read as the reverse complement.
CAATTCCACTCCTAAGTATATAGCCAAGAGAATGAAATACATATCCAGACAAAAACTTGCACATGAATGTTCACAGCAGATGGATAAACAAAATGTGATATATCTGTATAATCCATTATATCCATATAATGGAATATTATTGAGCAATAAAAATGAATGAAGTATTGATGTATACTATCACATGGTTGAACCTCAAAAAAATTTTGTTAAGTGAAAAAGTCAGTTACAAAACATGACATATATGATTCCTTTTATAAGAAATGTTTAGTATTGGCAAATCTATAGAAACAGAAATTACATTAATAGCTACTTAGGGGCTGGTGGGTGATAGGAGAGGAACAGGGAGTGATTTTCAATGGGTTTCTTGACTGAGAGATAAAAATGTTTTAAAATTAAGTTATGATGATTGTTGTACAACTCTATAAAGAGGCAAAAAAATTGAACTATATACTTTAAATGGGAGAATTTTATGGCATATAAATTATATCCCAATGAAGCTGTTAAAGATACATATTTTCTGCTCTGTCCACTGAAACAGCCTAGAATGAATGACCAGTCCAGTAGCAATAAGCACCACTTGCACCCATTTGACAACTCCCAACATAAGGCACCATGGCCTCATGGAATAATGACAGACTCCAGGTCTGGGACAAAAAAAATGAAAAATTACGCCTGAAATAACATGTTACACCAGGAAGCAAACAATCTATCAGACTTCTAGGGTTGTCAAAGTGACTAAAATCCAGAAGATGGAATAATGTAAGTATTTAGAAGGATAATAACTGCATGGATTGAAATATATCAAATAATTTAAAATTCATGAGTTCCTGATATTACACACAGATACACATATTCTTTACTAGTGGGCACTTCTGAAAAATGGTAGAAAGTGAGTGGATTACTTTAAAAACTAGTAAATAAAGGAGAAAGAAAATGAGCATTTATTCTGCTCTTGTATATGAACTATACTACAGGTTATCAGGAGGGAACTGTCCCTGGGGAAGGACATCATGCTTGGTAAAGTAGAGGTCAGCAAAAAAGAGGGAGACCCTCAATGAGATGGACTGACACAGCGGCTTTAACAAAGGGCTCAAACATAGCAACAATTGTGAGGATGGTGCATGACTGGGCAGCATTTCATTCTGTTGTACACAGGGTCACTAGGAGTCAGAACCAACTCAATGGCACCTAACAACAAAAATACTATAGTGAAACCTTCTCTTTATGGAAATATTTGAACTAATATAAAATGAAAAATGATAGACTTAGAATCACCATTTTTTAAGATCAAGCAGCTAGACCAGTCCAGATCATATCTTGTCCATGAGGTTACTTTTTTCTCGTATTAAGTAACTGCCACTACTGCTGCTGCTACTGCTGCTGCTTTGAAAGATGACATTTGCTTGACAGGGATATCTCCTAATCCTGTTCCACCATCTTGATTGCATGTGGGGAATGGTCCAAACACAACCAAACCCTCTGAGGAATGAGGTGGCTATCCAAACATTGTCCTATAGGTGTTGGGTGGTCCTCAAGAAAATTCACTCTGTGAAGTTTTGTTCCCCTGCTGCAGCACCAGAGTGATACCAGTAAGAAATCAGGGGAGAAATTCTGCCAAAAAGATATCAGAAATGAAAGGGGGGAGGAGACCTCAGGTACTGGTATATAAAGCAAGTATTTATAATCTCTATCATCCACATTCCCCCACACGTGTCAGTTTGTCATACTCCGGGGGCTTGTGTGTTGCTGTGATGCTGGAAGCTATGCCACCAGTAGTCAAACACCAACAGGGCCACCCATGGCAGACAGGTTTCAGCTGAGCTTCCAGACTAAGTCAGACTAGGAAAGAAGGATTTGGCGATCTACTTAAGAAAATAATTAGCCAGTGAAAACCCTATGAATAGTCCCGGAACATTGTTTGATATAGTACCAGAAGATGAGTCCCTCAGGTTGGAAGGCACTCGAAATACAACTGGGGAAGAGCTGCCTCCTCAAAGTAGAGTCGACCTTAATGACATGGATGTAGTCAAGCTTTCAGGACTTTCATTTGCTGATGTGGCATGACTCAAAATGAGAAGAAATAGCTGAAAACATCCATTAATAATCAGAACCTGGAATGTACGAAGTGCGAATCTAGGAAAATTGGAAATAGTCAAAAATGAAATGAATAAAGATCGATATCCTAGGAATTAGTGGGCTGAAATGGACTTGTACTGGTCATTTTGAATCGGACAACCACATGGTCTACTATGCCGGGAACAACAACTTGAAGAGGAATGACGTTGCATTCACCGTCAAAAAGAACATTTCAAGAGCTATCCTGAAGTACAACGCTGTCAGTGACAGGATAATATCCATACGCCTATAAGGAAGACCAGTTACTATGACTGTTATTCAAATTTACGCACCAATCACTAAGGCTAAAGATGAAGAAATTGAAGATTTTTACCAACTTCTGCAGTCTGAAATTGATCGAGTATGCAATCAGGATGCACTAACAATTACTGGTGATTAGAATGCGAAAGATAGAAACAAGAAGAAGGATCGGTAGTGGGAAAATAAGGCCTTGGTGATAGAAATCATGTGGGAGAACGCATGATTGAATTTTGCAGGACCAACGATTTCTTCATTGTAATACCTTTTTTCACCAAAATAAACAGTGACTATACACAAGGACCTTGCCGGATGGAATACATAGGAATCAAATCGACTACATCTGTGGAAAGAGACAATGGAAAATCTCAATCTCATCAGTCAGAACAAGGCCAGGTGCCAACTGCGGATCAGACCATCAATTACTCACATGCAAGTTCAAGATGAAACTGAAGAAAATTAGAACAAGTCCACTAGAGCTAAAGTACAACCTTGAGTATATCCCACCTGAATTTAGGGACCATCTCAAGAATAGATTTGACACGTTGTACTCTAATGACCGAAGACCAGATGAGTTGTGGAATGACATCAAGGACATCATATATGAAGAAAGCAAGAGGTCATTAAAAAGACAGGAGAGAAAGAAAAGCCTTAAATGGATTTCAGAAGAGACTCTGAAACTTGCTGTTGAATGTTGCATAGCTAAAGCAAATGGAAAAAATGATGAAGTAATAGAGCTGAACAGAAGATTTCAAAGGGCAGCTCAAGAGGACAAAGTAAAGTATTATGATGACATGACCAAAGACCTGGAGTTAGAAAACCAAAAGGGAAGAACATGCTCAGCATTTCTCAAGCTGAAAGAACTGAACAAAAATTCAAGCCTTGAGTTGTAATACTGAAGGATTCTATGGGCAAAATATTAAATGACTCAGGAAGCATCAAAAGAAGATGGAAGGAATACACAGAGTCATTATTCCAAAAAGAATTGGTAGACGTCCAACCATTTCAGGAGGTAATTTATGATCAGGAACTGATAAAGGAGGAAGTCCAAGCTGCCCTGAAGGCATTGATGACAAACAAGACTCCCGGAATTGATGGAATACCAATTGAGATGTTTCAACAAATGGATGCAGCACTGAAAGTGCTCACTTGTCTATACCAAGAAATTTGGAAGACAGCTACCTGGCCAACAGACTGGAAGAGATCCATATTTATGCTTATTCCAAAGACAGTTGCTCCAACCAAATGCAGAAATTATCAAACAATATCACATGCAAGAAAAATTTTGCTGAAGATCATTCAAAAGCAGCTGCAGCAGTATATAGACAGGGAACTGCCAGAAATTCAAACTTGATTTAGAAGAAGATATGGAACCAGGGATATCATTGCTGATGTCAGATGGATCCTAGCTAAAAACAGAGAATACCAGAAAGATAGACGTTTACCTGTGTTTTATTGACTATGCTAAGGCATTGGACCGTGTGGATCATAAAAAAATTATGGATAACATTGTGGAGAATGGGAATTCCAGAACACTTAATTGTGCTCATGAGGAATCTGTACAGGGATCAAGAGGCAGTCGTTAAAGTCAGAAAAGGTGTGACTCAGGGTTGTAACATTTCACCATACCTATACAATCTATATGCTGAGCAAATAATCCAAGAAGCTGGACTATATGAAGAAGAAAGGGGCAGGCATCAGGATTGGAGGAAGACTCATTAACAACCTGCATTATGCAGATGACACAACCTTGCTTGCTGAAAGTGAAGACAACTTGAAGAACTTACTGATGAAGATCAAAGACCACAGCCTTCAGTATGGATTACACTTCAGCATAAAGAAAACAAAAATCCTTACAAGTGGACCATTAAGCAACATCATGATAAATGGAGAAAAGATTGAGGTGGCCAAGGATTTCATTTTACTTGGATCCACAATGAACACCCATGGAAGCAGCAGTCAAGAAGTCAAAAGACGTATTACATTGGGCAAATCGGCTGCAAAAGACCTCTTTAAAGTGTTAAAAAGCAAAGATGTCACCTTGAGGACTAGGGTACATCTGACCTGAGCCATAGTGTTTTCAATTGCCTCATATGCATGCGAAAGATGGACAATGAATAGGAAGACAGAAGAAGAATTGATGCCTTTGAATTGTGGTGTGGGGGAAGAATACTGAATATAGCATGGTCTACCAAAAGAATGAATAAATCTGTCTTGGAAGAAGTACAACCAGAATGCTCCTTAGAAGCAATGATGGAGAGACTACGTCTCACATACTTTAGACAAGTTATCCGATGGGATCAGTCCCCGGAGAAGGACATCATGCTTGGTAAAGTAGAGGGTCAGTGAAAAAGAAGAAGACCCTGAACTAGATGGATTGACACAGTTCCTGCAACAATGGGCTCAAGCATAAGAACAATTGTGGGGATGGTGCAGGACCAGGCAGCGTTTCATTCTGTTGTGCATAGGGTTGCTATGAGTTGGAACCGACTTGACAGCATGTAACAACAACAACAAGAACATCCAGATTGCAAATGATTATACCATGTACTGCCTTAAGTTCTGAAATTAGACAAAACTTTTTTATGTTAAATATATATACATATACACACATACACAGAGCAAATTTATTTAGATATATGATAGGTAGATACACAGGTAGGTAAGTAGGTAGGTAGGTAAGTGGATAGATAGGTAGGTAGGTAGATAGACAGGTAGATAGATTTATCTTAAAAAGTAACAGGTAGGCTTTTTTAATAATTACTAAAACCAATCCAATAAGGGAAACTGGTTGGAAGCAAGGCGATGAGCAACTTTGTCAAAGTGAAGACACTTACTTATTATTGTTAAAACTTAACCTAGACATTTGTGAATAATGCCCCTTCATTTAGTAGTTTAGAAAAGAAATATTGCTGGGGATTAATTGTATATTTTTGGTGTAAGGTAGTAATTTATAAGAAGGTTAAAGAGCCTATGAAGAGAACTTTTCTATAAGTTAGGTTAGTAACATTGTAAAAGATAACATCTCTACTATAGGAAAACAGATTATTCGCTGGCAGAGGGACTTGGAAAACAATAGTCCCCGTAATAATTATGATATAGAAGGGAGAATAATAGTTATTTCAAAAATGTAGAATCTTTGTCCCCAAGGAGGCCAAAAAAAAGTGGGACACAGAAATGTATAATTTTCTCATATTCTTTAGTATTTATCACAGTACCAGTTTTGAGCCCATTTTGGATAATGGTGGTGGACTGAATGCATTAATTAACTTTTACATCCTTCAAAAATTTCATTAAAACATTGTTTTAAACACCATGAACCCATAAAGACAACAAAATGGAAAGGAGACAAAAGCAACAAAATTTTGGAACCTGAAAAATGGAAACTGAAACTGACAACGCTTAAAAAAGCAGAGAAGCACTCCAATTTACACTGCTGATTTCCATCAAAGAAATGAGAACACCAGGTATATTTGCAACAGGCAACAAAGAGGGGCTAGAAATAGATTCTTCAAGACACAGTTAGATCTCCTAAACTAGTTGGTAGACTCTCCCCTACCTTGTTATAAGACTAGAGGTTTATTCTGTACAGATGGTGATATAAGGGATGTTGGGGGTAGGAGGAAAGGGTGAAGTCAGGGAGACCTCCCCTAACAATAGGGTAATAAGAGAACATAACTAACCAACCAGTAGTTCTCAAGTCGATTCCAACTCGTGGTGACCCCATGAGTGTCATAGTAGCACTCTGCTCCACAGAGTTATCAATAACTTATTTTTTCAAAAGTAGATTGTCAGAGTTTTCTTCCAAGGGCCTCTGGGTGGACTCAGACCTTCAACCTTTTAGTCAGCAGCCCATTGCATTAACCATTTGTACCACCCAGAGACTCCTAAGAGATCATACACATACTGAATACTGAGGCTAGAGTCCAACCCTGATTCTTCACTCAGCTTTCAGATAGAGCAGCCAGATTCATCCCCCAAGACAAAAAATTAGCAGGTCTTTCTCCAGAAAATCTAACCAGTTCTAGGGTGTGACCCAAAGTTATTGACGTCAGAAGCTTCTAAAAGAAAGGGCTTTGCCAAATCACCTTATAGATAGTTAAACCCACTCACACACTAAGATTACAATCATCTTCATAATAAACCAAAAAAAAAAAAAAAATACCAAAACCAAAAAACCCAAACCTCCTGCTGTCAAGTGGATTCCGATTCATAGTAACCCTATAGTACAGAGTAGAACTGCCCCATAGGGTTTCCAAGGAGCAGCTGATGGATTTGAACTGCTCACCTTTTGGTTAACAGCCCAGCTGTAAACCACTGTGCCACCAGAGCTCCATCATAATCCCACTCTTAAATCCTAGAAAACTGTCTGGGTTCACCAGATAGCGAAGAAAGTTTCAAATGCGACAAGTAGTTAACATAGTTCATAAAGAAAATGTTCTACATTCTACTTTGGTGAGTAGCATCAGTGGTCTTAAAGCTTGCAAGTGGCCATCTAAGATACATCTGCTGGTCCCATCCCATCCAGAGCAAAGGAGAATTAAAAAAAACAAAGATACAAGGAAAATGTTAGTCTAGAGGACTAAAAGACCACATAAACCAACAACCTCCACCAGCCTGAGCCCAGAAGAACTAGATGGTGCCTGGCTACCACCACTGACTGCTCTGACAGGGATCACAATAGACGGTCTGGGACAGAGTGGGAGAAAAATGTAGAACATAAGCACACAACAAAAGACCAGAGTTACTGGTCTGATGGAGACTGGCGGAACCTCCGAAACTATAGCCCCCAGACACTCTGCTAACTCAGAACTGAAGTCACTCCAGAAGTCCACCTTTCAGCCAAAGATTAGACAGGCCTATAAAACACAAATAACACACATGAGGAACATGCTTCTCTAGTTAAATCAAGTTTACAGGGCCAAATGAGCAATACTTGCCCAAAAGCAAAGACAAGAAGGCAGGAAGGGACAGAAAAATTGGACGAATGGACACAGGGATGAAAGGGGGAGAGTGCTGACACACTGCAGGGATTGTAACCAATGTCACAAAACAATCAGTACATAAATTTTTGAATGAAGATCGAATTTGCACTGTAAGCTTTCACCTAAAGTACAAATTTTTTTTTTTAAAATGTAACAAGCTGAGGACAAGTCAAACAAAAGAAATAAGCAACTGGAAGGAAAAGAGAATCACAGGAGAAGAAAATATTTTTTTAAAAAAATCATTGATATTCTCAGACAGGAAAAGAAAAAATTGCATTTATGAAACGAGAACAAGAATTATATTTTTTTAAAAAGAAAGAAAGCAAAGGAATTTTGTTCTGGTGAGATAAAGGAAGATGGGTAGTGGGGGGGCAGACAGAACCATGGATGACATAGCAACAAACTGGGCAATAGGGAATACCAGAGACTAAGCATGACGGTGGGTGTGGCCAAGCCCCCACCAGTGGCAACAGGGCCAGTGAGAAACAGCAGTTGCATGGCAGGAGCATCAAGAAGTGAAAGGGAACTAAAGATGGGCCTAGCAGTCTCCTTGGAACCCAAGCTAGGCGACACATTCTTCCAAAGGGTGAGGACGCTACGCTGAAGCAAACTGAGTGAAAGGTCAGAGAACAACTAGCTAGAAGGGAAAGATGGTCTCACAACTCAAAGTTGTGAGTGAGTGAAAAAAAATTCCTGGTGAGTCACAAAGAGATCAAAAGTGCTGTGTTGGTCTAAGCCCTGAGAATCTCAGAAACTCCAGTAAATTGTCTCATGAAATCTTCTGTAAGAAGAGAATCTCTTCTTGAGGAAAGAAGAAAAAAAAAAAAAATACTACGCAAGGGAAGCCAAATAGGTCAAAATGGGGCAGAAATGCTCAGGGTATAAGAAGGTTTAGGTCGTAGGGAAGAAGGAATCAGAGAAAGCAGACACCAAAAAGTACTAAAACCACAAAATGTCAATACAGCTTCTCAAAGTGAGAGCACCATTGCCAAAAGCAAAGACTGATGCATTCTGGGAAATATCAGACTCTGGACAGATGATCTTACAGAGAAGCAGGTCACAGGGGGTCATAATCTAGCTATAAAGAAGTGAGACCCCACGCTTTATCAATAAACACACAGAGGATTCCTTGTTCACCCAAGATAGAATTAATCTCTTGAGACAATTCAAAGAAATATTCCTCAAGAAAATGCCATCCATTTGGGGAGAGTCAAAATATTAAAATTAAAATATTAATGGGTCCCAACTTCCGGCAACATGGCGCTCTAGGCACAAGCACCACGCTGTCCCTCCACAGCAAAGATCTGAAAAACTAAGCCAAACAGATAAAACAGCAATCCTGAAACCCTAAAACATCAAATGAAGAGATAAAGAACTCACCGAAGCACCAGATGGAGTGAGAAAACTGACAAAGAACAGTGAGCAAGGAGAGGTTCATGCAGAGGCCCCCTATCAGCTAACACAGAGCATATCTGCCATCTTGGACTCCTACCAGGGACCAGCAAACAGGGGGTACAAGAAAGCAGCTTCACGGAGCTTCCAGCAGGAGACAGAACAACCGGTAATTGGCGATATATGCTTTCCCACCCCCCACCCTTCTTCACCCCCACTCGGCCTCCTCTGCTTCCCGTGGCCACAGTCTCTTGGCCGGGAAGAACCGGCTGCTTGGATTCCACCCACCCGCACTGACTGACGCCCTGAGTTCCATTTGTTGGCTGCTGGTGTTGCTTTTTTCTGCTTCTTTTGATTTCTTCCTTACCTCTCACCAACTCCCCCTCCTTTCACTCAAATACCTGGCTCTCTGTGCCATCTTTGCTTCTTTCTGGGGGGATGCAGAACTCCATTCGAGTGTGGAACTGCTTCCCGGTCTGGGCTACCATGCTGATGGGATCCCGGGGCTTTTGTTTGTTTGTTTGTTTGTTTTGAATTTTTTGTTTTCCTTTTCTTGAGTTGGAAGCCCTTTTTGTCTTTCTTCATTACTCAGTTTCTCGTCTCTCTATACCTTCCTTCTCTTCCTGTCCCCTGAAAACCTGGCACTGAATTCCTCCATGCCTTCTAGCCAGGCTGTACCACAACACCTGGGAACAACTTCCCCAGACCTCGTACCACACCAGTGGGATCCCTGGGAACTTTGCTGTTCTTTTTTCTTTCTAATTTTTATTTATTCATTCTTTTTTTTTTCTTCTTCTTCTTCCCCTTTTTGTTTTTCTCTATTTCATAGTCTCTCATCTCTCTACTCCAACAGCAAGCTCCCCTAGCACTCTTTTTTGTTTGTATGTTTTTGGCTCTTGTTCCTCTCTCCCATACCTATCTTAGCTCCACACATCACAATCTCCCCCTCCTTCTGCCTACCTGCACCATGCACTTAACTTCACACCACCAAGCAGCATAGGCACAGAACCTGTCCTGCACGGATTACCGACCTGCCCTGAAGGCTGCAGTAAGTGCCACAAACAACCCATCCCAGCAACTCCTCTTCAGCTAGACCTGCCCTGCTGTACCATATCTGAGTGACTGACCCTGCCAATTGGAGGAGGCAAAAAGTATCGTGTCCACAGATGAGCAAACAACAAAGAACACACAGTCCACCTGCTCATACATAGCCAAATAATGATAAAAAAAGGACAAAACAAACAAATCTACAATCAATAAATGAGAAAAATAACTACTAAATGCCCTGAAGACAGAAGACTATATCAAAACGTTTACAAAAACAGGACAGGATGGTTCCAATAGGTGTCCAAAATAAAACACCAGATGACTTTCCAGTAGAAGAAAAGGCACTAGAACTACCAGATAGGGAATTCAAATCTCTAATACTCAGAATTATCCAAGAGTTGAAGCAAAAAGCAGATAAAAATGAGGAAAAAATGGACAAATTCATGGAAAATACAGACAAAAAAATGGAAGAATTCAGGAAAATAATGCAGGAACAAAATGCCAAAATAAATTCACAACTAGAAATTATACAAAAACAACAATTAGAAATCCAAAAGATAAACAACAAAATTTCAGAAATGGACAGTGTCATAGAAGGGCTGAGGAGCAGATTTGAAATGGTGGAAGACAGAATTGGCAGAATTGAAGACAAACACTTGGATACATTTCGGTTTGAGGAAAAATCAGAAAAAAGAATGAAGAAAAATGAAGAAACCTTGACAATTATGTGGGATACAATCAAAAGCAATAATCTGCTAGTGATCGGAGTTCCAGAACAAGGGGAGAAAACAGAAGACACAGAGAGGATCATTGAAGAACTGCTGACAGAAAACTTCCCCAATATCATGAAAGATGAAAAGCTGACCATCCAAGAAGCTCAACGAATCCCATATAGGATAGACCCCAAAAGAAAATCACCAAGGCATATCATAATCACACTCACTAAAACCAAAGACAAAGAATCCTGAGAGCAGCTCAAGAAAAACAAAAAGTACATATAGAGGAGAAACAATAAGACTAAGCTCGGATTATTGAGCAGAAACCATGCAGGCAAGAAGGCAATGGGATGACATATATAAAACCTTGAAAGAAAAAAATTGCCAGCCAAGAATAATATATCCTGCAAAACTCTTGCTCAAATATGATGGTGAAATTAGGTCATTTCCAGATAAACAGAAATTAAGGGACTATGTAAAAACCAAACCAAATTTACAAGACTTATTAAAGGAATTTCTTCTATCTGAGAACAAACAATATCAGACCACAGGCTGAATATAGGACACAGGATTGTACTAGCCAGACACCTACCTAGGAAATGAACTCTTAAGGACTATGCAAAACCGAAAGAATTACAACAGGGAACCAGAGAGGTTAATCTGTAAATGACAACAGCATCAGAACAATAAAAGAGGGAATAGACGGTGTAGGTATAGAACCTTCCAATGGAGAGGAAGGCATGGAAATACCAAGTAATATTAGACTGGTTCAAATCTAGGAAGATAAGAGTAAATTTCACAGTAACCACAAAGAAAATTAACAAACCTACTCATCAAAATAAAGAAGAAAAACAAAGTCTCAGTAAAAACAAAACCTACAAAAACAAAAGAAATGAAAAAAATCCACAAACAAAAGGAACTCAGCACAGGAGAGTAAGAGGAACAAAACTGGAGGACATTATGCTGAGTGTAATAAGACAATCACAAAAGGACAAATATTGTATGAGACCTCTCCTGTATAACTCATGTAAAAGTTTACACACAAAAAGAAACAATCTTTGTTGGTTATGAGGGATGGGAGGAGTGGGGGTAGGGAGACTAAATAGATAAGTGGTAACCTTGGTGAATGGTAAGACAGTACACATTACTGGGAAAGCCAACACAACTTGTACAAGGAAAGGTCATGGAAGCTCCATAGATACTTTCAAACTCCCTGAGGGACTGAATTGCTGGGCAGAGGGCTGTGGGGACCATGGTCTCAGGGAACATCTAGCTCAACTGGCATAACACTGTTTATAAAGACAGTGTTCTACATTCTACCTTGGTGAGTAGTGTCTGGGTCTTAAAAGCCTGTGAGCAGTCATCTAAGATACTCCACTGGTCTCACCCCTTCGGGAGCAAGGGAGAATGAAGAGAACAAGATACAAGGAAAAGATTAGTCCAAAGGACTAATGGACCACAGCTACCATAGCCTCCACCAGACTGAGTCCAGTACAGCTAGATGGTGCCTGGCTACCATCACTGACAGCTCTAACCGGGATCACAATAGAGAGTCCTGGACAGAGCTGGAAAAGGATGTAGAACAGAATTATAACTCCCAAAAAAGACCAGATTTATTGGCCTGACATAGACTGGAGAAACCCCAAGAATATGGCCCCCTGGTCACCCTTTTAGCCCAGTGGTGAAGCCCCTCCAGAAATTCAACTTTCAGCCGGGGATTGGACGACCTCATAAAACAAAACAGGACTAATGAGGCACAGCAGTCCAGGGACAAGGACTAGAAGGCAGGAGGGGACAGGAAAGCTGGTGATAGGAAACCCAAGGTTGAAAAGGGACAGTGTTGACATGTTATGGGGTTGTTAACCATTATCATAGGGCAATATGTGTACTAACTGTTTAATGAGAAACTATTTGTTCTGCACACCTTCATTTAAGGTAAAAAAAAAAAAAAAAAAGAAGAATTATCTATGTGAGATCAAACTGACAACAGCAACTAAAAAGGTTTGATGGGAAGCCTAGGGGACAGTGAGTTGAAGATAACGGTGATGGAATAATTTGGAAAAGGATAGTGAGAGTAGCAGCACAACTGGAAGAATGTAATCGATGTCACTGAATTGTACATGTAGAAACTTTCAAAATGGTGTAACTTTGGCTATGTATATTTTCACCAAAAAAAGGCCCTTAAGGTCAAGAAGGGAGAGTGTTGACATGTTGGGGGGTTGTTAACCAATGTCATAAAACAATATGTGTACTGACTGTTTAATGAGAAACTATTTATTCTGTAAACCTTCATCTAAAGTACAATAAAAGAATTTAAAAAAATATTAACGGGTCCCTGATTGGTTGGATTATTAGGTTAGAATTTAGGTCAATGCACAACAAGGTCACAGTCCATTCTTCACACCAGTTGCGCCACTTACAAGCCTTTTGAACTTGGGCGAGTTACTTACCCTCACTGTCCCTCAGTTTCCTCATCTGTAAAATGGGGACAATTGTAGAATATTATTCCCATAGGATTTTGTGGAGATAAAATTAAACATTTAGAATAATGTCTAGCACATAGTAAGCACTCACTGAATAAATATTTGACATTAGCATTATGAGTAATTCCAGTTCCATAGTCATGGACTACACTTTGGAACCTGATCACCTTGTGTTAAACAGTGCATGAAAAGATCAAAGTCATGTAATGATAGAGTAGGAATAAATCAGTAAACCAGGAGGGACCCTAGTTTTCACCTCTTTAATCTCATTGCCTGTAATAGTATCTGATAATCACTTGTACTCAGTGAATCCATGTTAAATGAGAAACAAAGAACTATCATCACTACAGAAGAAATAATTCAAAGTCCATGTTCAATAATCAATGTTTTAATATTACCAGTTCCTCGCAATTATTATACATGGCAAGTTAGAATTTGTGTCTTTATTGTTTTTATTTTCTACACAAGTAAGCCCTGGTGGTGCAGTGGTTAAGAGCTTGACTGCTAACCAAAAGGTCAGCAGTTCGAATCCACTAGCCACAGTCTGGAAACCCTATGGGGCAGTTCTACTCTGTCCTATAGGGTTACTATGAGTTGCTATGACTGACGACAAGGGAAATTATGAATACATTTTCACTGTACAAGGTTTAGTATGTTTTTTGTTTATTTGATTAAGAAGATTTTTAAATGAAAGAAGAACTCATATAAGCACAATTCTAAAAATTAAAATATATTGTTTTTAATATTAGTAAACAAGGCAGTATATTTACTCTAAGGCTAAGGAAAAATACTTATTGTCTAGGTAATTGAAAATATTATGCAATAAAAATATCACAATTATGTTCATGTTCTCATTCAATGCTCAGTGGTAAATTGTTTATTCTTTTATCTTTAAATAAAAGGATATAGAGCTCTTTGAAAATACCTCTTTTTTCTCTCTGAAGTAACCAAGTAACCAATGCGAAAATAGAATGTGCTACTCTTTTGATTTGTGACAAAAACATGTTATAATAATTCAGATTATCAAATACTGGAGTGTTGGTCTATTAGATGCCCAACCTCCAGGTAATATTCCAGATACTTAACTGATTCTGCCTCGGCACTGAGCACTGACCAATGAGAAAGGATGCTAGCTGTCAGCAAAGTGTCCAGCTGTTCTTGGCTTCCAGCTGAATATCAGCCAGGCCAGACTTCCATTTTTTTAAAAACACTTGCTTAAGCCACCTTAAAAAAAAAAAAAATGTGTATTCATAAAACCTGCAGGGTGTATTTGTTGTTCTTTTCTTGAGGCATAACACAAGTATATTCCCCAAGCTTTTCAGTGTTTTGAAAATAACAGAAAAATATTCAGTTGTCATTCTATTGTATCACTACTTCACAAAAAATTTGATCTACAGTAGGTTCTTAATCATTTAGAAAAATAAAAATACAGTGTTAGAACTAAGACATTGGAACAGCATAAAGCATATGTTGTGTATAAATGCAATATATTCATTCTTTCATTAATTTTACTTCCCCCATGGAACACATAAACATCTTCCATAGGTCTTTGTCAGCTAGATCATTAATTTTTGTTTTAAATTCGAGTGTAGTTCTGTAGTCTTGAAAATGTTTGCCTTTGCATCTGCATATACCCCTGGGAGGATGTATTATGACTTTTTTTTTCCAATAGAGCTTCCTTGACATTATTCTTAGGGGAGGTGATTTTTCCTATTGATTTCTTTGATATTCATTCCTCACATGTTTTTTTCAGACACCCTTTTGTGTTTGCATTTTTCTCCCTTTTCAATTGTAAAGAATTCTGTGGTATCACAGAGCCACAGGAAATCTCCCACTTGCTTCCTTGTTTTCAGTTATTGTGATTTAATCTCAGAGTCAAAATGTAGTTTTCCCACTGAAGAATTTTCTTCTTATTTTATTATTAATGTGTGCGGACTCTTCCAGAAGGGCAGATGCATTTAAACATAGTTAATGCTGAAGATGACTCCACTATATTTTCTATTTTTCTGCCAGTAGCAATACCTCTGAGGACTCCCTTGGTCTCCTCTGCATATACCATTATAGGACACTCTAGGCTTTCCCCCCCACCCCCCGCAGGTTTTTCCCGACAAAGGATTCACAGTGAAGAATGCAGCAACAGGTGGCCCTGCAGACCCTGACTCGCATTACACTAGAGTGAATATGAGATGCATGCCTCCTCTATCTTTCCCTCTCCAGAGGGTTGTGGTGCCCACCTTCCACAATGGCCCTGATACTGGTGTGAGACATGCCAAATGGTCTGACTCTGACTTTTCTGTCATGGCTCTACATGGCAGAGCTAAGTGTGGCTGGGCTGGAAAGAATAGCACAAGGAGGCACTAAATGGCTGTGACAAAGTACAAGTCCAATTTGTAACCTCATCTAGTTCTAAAAGGAGGCCATTATCCAGAAGGAAAGACCTGGGCAATTTAAAAAATCAGGATTTTTTTCATATTGTTTTTCTGCCCTTTCAATGAAATGACATTATTTAATAAATGATTAATCCTTACTGGACTCAACCAAAAAGAAAACAAGACTTACAGATGCTTTCACTGACACCAGGTTTCTAAGTTGTCATTTCCAATAACCAGGATTATCATTGTGCTTTTATGCACTTCTGAGGTGAGGAGTGGTGGCTTTACGTCTTTAGAGAAGGCTCAAAACTGGGCATTAAAAAAATGGAAGAAATTAAAAATATACCCTGAAGAACATTCTCAGAAGAGCTAATTGGAAAATATGAACTATCGAGAATTAGAAAAGTGACAAGGGAATGATTATACAGAGAGAAGTATTTGTGAACAAAATTTAGAAGAGAATTTCAGGCTGTAACGGCCACAGTGGACAGGTACCAAGCAAGGAGAACAGATTATATCCAGTTAGGTTTCAAAAACCCAAATGGCAGATATAGTGCTGGCATTTGAGACACAGTAGGATTTAAGAATACCATTAGACTCAGTAGCGCTGGTGGCACAATGATGAAGCATTTGGCTGCTAACCAAAAAGTTGACAGTTCGAATCTACCAGCCACTCCTTGGAAACCCTATGTGACGGTTCTACTCTGTCCTATAGGGTCACTATGAGTCAAGTAGGAATTGACTCGACAGCAACAGGTTTGGTTCATTAGACTCACTCACTAAAATTGGATTCAGTTGCTAGTTTTGCCATTTACTACCTCTTGAGCCTCAGTTATTCTTTCCAATAAAGTGGGGATGATGTACCTGCCTTGCCTGTTACTGATGAGTTTTCATGAAGATTATCAAAATCCATTTTAAAAGTGCCATGTAAACTGTACAAATATGAGGAGTTATTATATGAGAAACTGGGCTCATAGTAGTGTTTGTTAACAGAATGAATAAGAAATGAATATAAGTCTTATCTACTGCTGAACGCAGTTACTTGTAGTTTGAACCTATAGTAGAGCACTAAATAATGTCCTATTTTATAACTGTTATCTGTTTCTGGTTTAATTTTATGTTTGCAAAGACTACCTGCTAGGAAAAACAAACAAACAAACAAACATGTATATGCTTCTAGGTCATTGCCCTGTATGTTTTGTACCCTGTTGTTGTTGTTGTTGTCCTTGAGTCGATTCCAACTCATTGCCACCTCTGCACCATCTTGATAATTGTTGGTATGCTCAAGTCTATTGTTGCAACTGCTGTGTATTTTAAGTGCCTTCCAACCTAAGGGGCTCATCTTCTAGCACTACAGCAGACAATATTCTGCTGTGATCCATGAGGTTTTCATTGGCCAATTTTTGAAAATAGATCACCAGGCCTTTCTTCCTAGTCTGTCTTAGCCTCGATGTTCTGCTGAAATATGTTCACTATGGATGGCCCTGATGGTATTTGAAATACCAGTGGCTTAGCTTCCAGCATCACAGCAACACACAAGCCACCACAGTAAGACAAACTGATAGACGGGTGATCATTGTACCCTTTACCACTCATAACATAACAAGGCAGCAAGGCAATGCAGGTTAGTGGAAAAAGCATGAATGCAATGTCAGAGTTTCCTGAATTTAAAACCCAGCTCTGCCATCCATTAGATGTGGGACCTCAAATAAGCCAAGTAACTTCTCTGAAGCTCAAATTTGTCATCCATGAAATGAGCATAACACCTACCTCATAAAGTGGCTGTGAAGATCTAACTTATAATATAGGTTAGGAATCTGGTAATTATTTGGCGCAGTGATAGGATTTTTATTAGCCTATATCTATTTTGAAAATGATTTCCAGATCCTCTCATCCAGTTTTACAAAGATGTCATTTCCAAGTGTGAACAGTTGTGAGATGGAAAGAATTGTACATTCAAAGTATCCTCAGGCAAATCATCAGGGCCAATCCATCCCCTCCAAAATTGGCTTTTGAAGACCTTACCATCTTTAACACCTCTTCCGCTTACTCAACTTGTGGTGGAAGAAATTATCACCGTGTCTCTTATAGTCCAGAGGTGCCAAAAAAGTGAAGGCCTTTTTCCACTCCCCAAAGCAGAGACTGACTTTCTCATCTATTCATCTATTCACTCTTCACAGCTGGGTTCTGTTCATTCTATCAAGTGTTGCTGACAGCTACCACCCGATGACATACTCTTTTCCTTCCAATCTCTTTGTATTTGCACCATCAGTACTTCTTGCTACCGTTTTTCCTGTCTACACTTATTAAAAAGCCCACTCAATGCTCAGAGTTAAAATCAAGTTCCATCGACTTCCATGAAGCTTTCCTGTCCACTTGTCCCCATATTAACTTTTCCGACTCTGAATTCTTACAGTACTTACTTTCTGCACTGTTAACTCTGCACTCTTCTTGCATAATAGTTTAATCCTTATTTAGGGCAGCATTCTATGTTTTATACTTTATATCATCCATGATGTTGTAAAATTGTGCTGTAAATAGAATCTATTTCCTGAGTTACATAAATGAATCAGACACAAACACGAATTCTATTGAAAACATCCCAAAGCACTGATAATTTGAGGGTCTCTGTTCCAGTGCTCTGATTCCATTATCCCAGAGAGAAGAATTAATCATACTTTCTTCTTCTATTATGTACTTTTCCCATTTAGCCACAAGGTGGTCTTCAGTTGCTTTCTTGGCTTCTCTTGTTATTATCTAAAATGTCAGCAAAGACTAGCAGGAATCTACATACTGAGGAAACCACAGGAGCAAACAAAGCTCCTTGCTTACAGTTGCATAAATGCTCTCACTCTGTATACAATATCTATTCTGTTTTCAAAAGTGACACCCTTCATTCCCAAGGCTGTAAATCTAACGCTTTCTCTCCTAAGACAAAATGCAGTTAAACAGAAGAAAAGAACTGGAATTGCAGTAGTGATGAGGTGAAGTGATAAATGTGTGAAATTTTCAGCATCAGATAGGTCAAAATAAGGACAGATTCTAGAGGTAGCAGAAAGCTGAATCAGTGCATAATGGGTACAGAATACAGGCTTACACTGGGAAACTACTGTCTTCCCAGCAGTTTTTGAAAATATTGAATCTTTTCCAAAACATATAAAATTACAAGGAAGAAAGGAAGATGATTTTGTTGAAGTACACTATTTCCCCTAAGAGGCAAAAACACCAGTCACCTTTGCACCATAAGATTTTCTTGACTTCTTTATCTGCCTTCAAAAGGGACTTTCTCTATTCCATAACCTTGCCCAGAGCCCCATTGCCGTATTTGTCTTGAATAGGACTATGAGAAGCCACATTGAGTTCTGTACCTAGAGGTGGCTCTGTGGAGGTCGTTAGAGTCTTTGAGTCAGAACCCAGCATGGACTTAACCAGTGTGGAAAATGTCTTCCTGTTCTTTCCACAACTTTTGTCCAATCTCCAGTCACAGGAATTATTCAGGCAAGTTTCACAAAAATACTATTTTTGCTCAATAACATTAAATATCATAATAAGAAAACAGTTGCATATTAGAAAAGTTATAGCCAATAGAAAACAGCAGTAAGATAGATCCTAAGACATTTGACCAGCATTATATGGTAAAATGGGATGGACCTTTCCCAAGAACTTTCTACCTGATGGGACACAAACATTCATCAGCATCACACTCACATCCTATCAGGTGGATCTCCTGGCATTTGCCCAGCACCTGAAGAGCTGTCACCCACTGAGCCACCTTCTAGTTAAACATTCGCAGGAGAAAGTCTCTGCACAAAAACAAATTTCATCAACATCAACATCAAGTTTAGTTGTCTTACTAACATAGTTTAACTACAGATAAAATTTCCAGTTGCAAGATTATTCTAGGCTTCTGTTTTTTCTTTCTGCTAATACCTGAAGACAATACTGCACTTTCATTTCCCAAAGTCCTAGATCAGGAGTGATAAATTATTAATGAAAGGTAACTTAACACTAGAGATGACAACTAGTTGTCCTAAATGCAAAAAACAACATGTAATTTCAAAGCTGTCTATCTGAAATGTTTAAAATTATCAAATCCCTGGAATATAGGGATAGGACAGGACTCAATTCATGTTCATAAGCTTTATTTCCAATAAGTCTAAACTTATGGAAACAATATGAACACATAACATAGATGAACACTTGTTATTTTGCTTAAAATAATATGTGAAAAGTAGCATTTGAAATTATTATTGATTATTGGAACCAGAAAGTCCTCTACACATATCCTCCAAATAGGCCTGTGAACAAGTGTTTTAAAAACTAATTTTTTTGGGCAAAATTGTAGACGTCATTCAACTGATGGCGTTAAAAGATGATCATAATTCAGCCACATAGTTCCCTTTCTCCTAAGACACACTCAGAAACTGAATTTCTGAAAATTAGGCCAGAGAAGAGGATATTCTCATCCGGGTTTTTCCATGATAACGATGACTGTGCAGCACAGGGACCCTGGGAAATGCTTTGATAATCAGTGAGACAAGAAGTAAAAAAGATGTAAGATTGATGAGAAGAAGGGAGGGGCAAAAAGGTCAGCAATGATTTTAAAACTAAGAGGTGTCAGATGGTTACATGGAAGGTTCTCATTGGGACCTGAAGCATCCCATTGACACTAGGTAGTGCAATCTTTGCAACTGCCTACCCCCCCTGCAGCTTAGAATAATTAATATATCTTAGTGCTTACAATTAAATTATCATTATTCTTGCAACTACTCCCTTTAAGGCAGGAATTTACCCCCTCCCCCTGCCCCTCGGAAACAGGGACAGTAGTAAAACTATCTGAAATGTAGCTCAGGTGTTAACTTTGATACCCGTGTCTAGTTAGCTGGCCTGTGTGCAGTATCTAAGAGCCAGGGTGGTCACTAGGAAACAGAGCATCCTGAGAACTCTTATTAACTACACAAACAAAGCCCTTTCAGATTTTGCTTTTTACTAACATTGCAAATTTAACTCAAGAATTAGAAGAAAACAAGTGGTAAACCAAAGCAAAGGTACAGTAAAACAGCTCATCTGATGATGGTCTGTCATCAGATGATTCTGTCAGCCATTCTGATTGCCTATTGATGCTGGGTGGTGCAAACGGATAACATGCTCCACTGCTAACCGAAAGATCAGAGGTTCAAGTCCACTCAGAGGTGCCTTGGAAGAAAGGTCTGATGATCTACTTCCAAAAAAGCAGCCATTGAAAATCCTATGGAGCACAGTTCTACTCTGACTCACAAGTGGAGCCCGTGAGTTGGGGTCAACTTGATGGCAACTGTTTTTATTTTTTAATTTAGGGCATCAACTAGTCACATACTGTCTTAGGCTGGGTTCTCAAGAGAAGCAAAACAGGTGAAGTGTGTATATATGTTATATATGTTATATATGTATATACATATATAGGGAGAGAGAGAGAACGAGAGATTTATCTCAAGGAAATGGCTTACGCTCTTGTAGAAGCTGGCAAGTCCCAAGTCTGTGGGTCAGGCATCAGGCTGGAAGCTTCTCCTGACTCACATAGCTGCGGGGGATGACAAACCCAAGATCCACAGGTCAAACAGCAGGCTGCTGGCCCATGTCCCAGGAACTGGAGGTCTGATGCTGACAAATCAAATGTAGGATCCAGAGCAGAGCAAAAGCCAGTGAGCTTTGCCAGACAGTCCACATATATTGGAGGCAGGCCACTTCCCCAGGAAAACTCCCTTTCAACTGATTGGCTACTCACAGCAGATCTCATCATGGAGGTGATTACATTATATTCAGATCTCATCATTGGAGTAATTATAACACTATAGGACTGCCAAACTACATCATAACTGTGAAACCACTGAGAATCATGGCCCAGCCAAGTTGATTGACAACCTTAACCAGTCCACCCCTTGTCAATTTGGCACCTGCACACATCTCCTTAAACCCTATATAATCGCTGAATAAAGACAATTATAAAGTCATACTTGTGCCTAACATGATACAACCAACACGTGTACAATCGAAAACTCACTAGCCCCATTTACAGCTTATATTTTATAAGTGAAGGAAATAAAAATATTTGATACACTCATGCAAAGTAGAAATACTCATAACAATTACAGTCCCTGTTTCTGCAACTGGTCACGTGGCCGTAACTGGTATTTATAACTACCTTCTTCCACCACCCATTCTGTATTACCTTTGTCCTCAGCAAGTACCTCAGCTGGTTGTGGTTCTTTGCCTGGTGGGGTGACAAAAACCTTCATTCCTGAAGGGTCTGAGCCATTAATAGTCATGTCAAAATTGAGTTGTGGTAATTTTCCATTTACTTTAATCACAGGGCATGGTAGTACTAAGAGATGCCCTATGGGATCTCCTGCATTCCAGACATACTCTTCTTTACCTCCATTATGTAATATCAACCTGATTTCCTCTTGGTAATGAGGATCAATCACACTAGCCATTATGGTAACTCCCTTCTTTGCCTATTGATCCAGAGGGAGCCACTAGGTGTTCCTGTAGTCAAATATGTAAATTCATCAATGTAACAAACTTAGACTAAGCTGAAAGTCTGAATTAAATTCAGCTGAAACTTTCTGGTTTCATTCACTACAATCTACCACTTAGCCTCATTGGTTATGGGACTCAGAAAGACATAGATATTCTGAGATACATAAATAAACCCAGATGAATTAATACTCCAGGATCTTTCAATTACATTTGCTTAGAGTCAGATAGACACAACCATAAAGTTAGAATTTGTAAGAACCTAAATAGCAGTGACAAAACTAGAAGGAAAAACACACACACACATATTTACTTGAAAAAGTGAACAGTAGAAATAGGGCAGGTCTCCAGTGAAATAATCATCAAGAGAAAACTGCCACACCACTAAGATTTTACAAAGGACAGCATGGAATGTATTGCAAGATGATAATAGAAAGCAAGCTATAAAAAGCAAGGTATGCTAATAGGGAAGGAACAATTTGGAAAAGGAGGGTACAAACTGTTCTACAACTCAAAGATTATAATCGATGTCACTGAATTGTACGTGTAGAAACTATTGAATTGGTGGATATCTTGCTGTGTATATTCTCAACAACAATAAAATAAATATATATATTTTTTTAAAAAGCAAGGATATTTTTCTCAGAATAAGGGGAAAATAATGTGTTATACTAGTCTACAGAAACGTTTCAAACAAAGCTCTTTGATTTGAGAAAAGAACAAATAGGAAGGAAACCAGTAAGAAACCTCAATTTTTGCTACTCCCTCTTTCATATCTAGACTATACACTTTGTATCATGGACCACCAGAATATCTATCTCTGTAGAAATGTGGATGCTCACAATTTAAAAGGAAAAGAAAAAGGTATTGCGGCACTCTCATTTGTTTTCATTTGCTAAATTCTTTTAAACTGTATCAATTATGATCAATTTTATTAATTTCACTTTCTTATTTCCTTAAAGAATTTAATATCACATATAACTAACTAAACAGTTGCCATGGAGTTGATCTCGACTCAGGGTGATCCCGTGTATGTCAAAGTATAACTATGCTCCATAGGGTTTTCAATGGCTGATTTTTCAGGAGTAGGTCACCAGGCCTTTCTTCTGATGCACCTCTGGGTGGATTCAAATTTCTTACTTTACGGTTAGTGGCTGAGGTGTTAGCCAGGGACTCCACATTGAATATACCCATATTTTAATAATGGCTATTCTACTTGGAAGACATGTAACTTTGCCAAGTAAAATCTTAATTCCCAAACTGAGTTTCTATTTCTGTAAAATGAGGACTTCACAGAACTGTTGGGAGAGTCAGAGATAATATATGTTGCCAGATATGTCATATGTGCCTGGTAACTATTAGTTCCTCCAAATTACTAATTTTTAGGAAAACAGATTTTTTTTTTAAGATTTTTAGAGTTATTATTCCCAATATCTACCAGATTCTATAATTCTACCAGATTCTGGGGCAATGCATAATTTAAACAATTTCAAAATGCTAAGTTGCCTATACTACTGTTCCAGACCCTTCTTGAAAATAGTTAATAGCTTATTTTTGAGCAGCATTATGTGCAGATTTATGTTTTAGAAAACTAACAATATTGCTCACTCTGATCATATCATTTAAGACTAAAAGCACTTTAGTGGAAAAATTAAGGCTTTTCAGGTAAATGTACAAACTCTGAAACAATTTCCAGGAAAGTGCAATATTTATAATGGGAGTAAGCATGAGTTAAAGCAATTTTGTAGAGCAAAAAAAGAAGCAAGCCAACCCATTTCAACAAATATTTATTTAATGTATACTAGGCAAAAAGCCGCTGGAATTTAGACATGTAGCAGACTAAAGTGCAGAGACTGTGCTATAAAATATATTCCAGAGGACTGAATCCCCTCTATCAAACCCCTGGCCAGCACTAATCAGTATTTGGTCAGCAGATGAGCTGATAGCATACATGATTATGTCTGCAAACGACACAAAATGGAAATTCCCCATAGGAAAGTCTAGGGAAATTCAATAGTAGGATAAGGTAAAAACACAAAATTGCCTCAGGATGCTGATGATGTGCCCGAAACCTAGAAGAAAGGAATCCAAGGAGCAGAAGGCACACTACCAGAGGAAAGCCAGGCTAACAATTTAAGTCAGGAGGAACTGTTGTCAGATATGTTCTATCTTTATTTCTTATATGATTTCCTTGCCCAAAGATCTGATAAAACAACATAGTCAACACACACACACAATAATAATAATAATAATAAATGCTTAAATGAATGACAATACCAAGTAATTCCCAGGATATAGAGCAACTGGAAGTCTCTGAGATTACTGGTGAGAGTGTAAATAAAACAATTTTGGACAAATGTTTCACAGTATATATATAGCTTATGTTTCCCTGGGTGGCACAAATGGATAAGTGCTTGGCTGCTACTTGAAAGGTAGAAAGGCTTGGCAATCTACTTCCAAAAAATCAGCCATTGAAAATCTTAGGAAGCACAGTTCTACTCTGACGTACGATTGCTATGAGTCAGAATCAACTTGACAGCAACTGGTATGACCCAGTAGTTCTACTCCTGGGTATATACCTAATAGAAATGAATGTTTGTGGTCACTAAAAGATATCTATAAGAATATTTGTAGCAACTTATGCAAATTTTATTTGTACAATGAAATATTGCAAAGTGAGATAAAAGAACTGCCAATACATTGAACAACATGGATAGATCTAACATGAATAAATCAAAATGTTAAGTGAAAGAAGCAAGACACGAAAGAGAATATATTGCATATTTCTATGAGTTTCACAAGCAAACAAAAGCTATCTCCGATGACAGAAGTCAAGGTGGCATTTAACCTTAGGGGTGGGAATACTGACTGGGAAGAGGCATAATGGTTTTATCTAGGGTGATGGAAATGCTCTATATTATGATCTGGATGCTATTTACAAGGAAATATACATATGTTAAAAATTCATCAAGATGTTCAGTTATGATTAGTGTACTTTACCTTACCTTAAATATATAAATTCATATATAAAATAAGCATATACGTGCATGTATACACACATACATACACATATATAGCTGTTGTTGTTACTTGTCATCAAGTCAATTCTGACTCATTGTGACCCCATGTGTGCAGAGTAGAACAGCTCCACAGGGTTTTCAAGACTGACCTTTTGGAAGCAGATTGCCAGGCCTGTCTTCCAAGGCACCTTTGGATGGGTTCAAACAGCCAACCTTCCAGCTAGTAGTTGAGCACTTAACCGTTTGCATCACCCAGGGACTCCTTATATGGACGTATGTGTATGTATATGTGTGTGGGCATATATATATATATATATATATATATATATATATATATATATATATATAATTTCTAATTTATGACATTATTGAAAGATTAAAAATTGTTCAGAATAAAGCCCTATTTGGTATATATATTATCTATATATATATATATATATATATATACACACACACACATACATATATGTATATATATATCATAGCCCTCTGTCTTAGTCATCTAGGGCCACTCTAACAGAAATACCACATATGGATGGCTTTAACAAAGAGACACTTATTTCTTCACAGTAAAGTAGGCTAAATTCAGGGCGTCAACTACAGGGGAAGGCTTTCTTTCTCTGTCGGCCTTCTCATCAATGTTCCCCCGGACTAGGAGCTCCTCTGCACAGGGACCCCAGGTACAAAGGACACGCTCTGCTCCTGGCACTGCTTTCTTGGTGGTATGAGGTCCCCAATTCTCCACTTGCTTTCCTTTCCTTTTATATCTTACAAGAGATAAAAGGTGGTGCAAGCTACACCTCAGGGAAACTCCCTTTACATTGGATCAGGGATGTGACCTGAGTTAGGGTGGTGTTACAATCCCACCCTAATCCTCTTTAATGTAAAATCACAATCATAAAATGGACGGAAACCACACAACACTGGGAATCATGGCCTAGCCAAATTATACACATTTTTTGGGGGGGCACAATTCAATCCATGACACCCTCTATTTGGCCTTAAGCTTTTAGATGGAGATGGTCCTTCCTATATGCTTGAGATTAAAATCCATTTCTCATATCCCTTGCAATTCTACACGATAGTGAAATGAAGAATGAAGGCTAGGACTATACCTAAAAGGACCCATCAATTTGCAGGCAAGGTTGTTTCTGTATGTGTGTAGTTACCAGCATAAGTAAGAAAAGGTAACTAGGTAAATTGGCTAATGGATCTGATCTGATCATATGTATATGAGTAACACCTGAATTTCTAGATGAATAAAGTTGGAGGACTCACACTATCTGACCTCAGAACCTACTCTACAGCTATGGTAGTCAAAACAACCTGGTACTGGTACAACGACAGAGACATTGACCAATGGAACAGAATTGAGAACCCAGATGTAAATTCATCTACCTACGGTCACCTGATCTTTAACAAGGGCCCAAAGTCCATCAAATGGGGAAAAGACAGCCTTTTTAACAAATGGTGTTGGCAAAACTGGGTGTCCATCTGCAAAAAAATGAAACAGGACCCATATTTCATACCATACAGAAAAACTAATTCAAAATGCATCAAAGGCCTAAATATAAAGCCAAAAACTGTAAAGTTCATAGAAGAAAAAATAGGATCAACACTAGAGGCCCTAATACAGGGCATTAACAGGATACAGACCATAACCAACAACACACAAACTCCAGAAGATAAGCTAGATAACTGAGATCTTCTAAAAATTAAATACTTATGCTCATCAAAACACTTCACCAAAAGAGTAAAAAGAGGACCTACAGACTGGGAAAAATTTTTGGCTATTACAAATCAGATAAAGGTCTAACTTCTCAAATATATAGGAAAATACAACATCTCTACAATAAAAAGACAAATAATCCAATTAAAAAATGGCAAAGGAAATGAACAGACACTTCACCAAAGAAGAAATTCAAGTGGTCAACAGACACATGAGGAAATGCTCACAATCACTAGCCATTAGAGAAATGCAAACCAAAACCACAATAAGAAACCACCTCACCCCAGCATTACTGGAACAAACCAAAAAAACAGGAAATAACAAATGTTGGAGAGGCTACAGGGAGATCGGAACTCTTATGCACTGCTTGCTGGTGGGAATGCAAAATGATACAACCATTTTGGAAAACAGTATGGTGCTTCCTTAGAAAGCTAGAAATAGAAATACCATATGATCTAGCAACCCCACTCCTAGGAATATATCCTAGAGAAATAAGAGCCATCACAAGAATATACATATGCACACCCATGTTCATTGCAGCATTGTTCACAATAGGAAAAAGACGGAAACAACCTAGATGCCCATCAACTATGGTACATACACACAATGGAGTATTATGAAATGATAAAGAACAATTATGAATCTGTGAAGCATCTCATAACACGGATGAATCTGGAGGGCATTATGCTGAGTGAAATAAGTCAATCACAAAAGGAGAAATATTGTTTGAGACTACTACTGTAAAAACCCAGGGAAGAGGTTACACACAAAAGGAAACAATCTTTGATGGTTACGAGGGAGGGGAGGGGTGGGGAAGGAAAAACACTAGATAGACAACAGGTAAGTGTTAACTTTGGTGAAGGGTAAGACAGTACACAATACTGGGGAAACCAGCACAACTTGTACAAGGCAAGGTCATGGAAGCTTCATAGACACATCAAAACTCCCTGAGGGACCGAATTGCTGGGCTGAGGGCTGTGGTGACTATGGTCTCGGGGAACATCTAGCTCAACTGGCGTAACATAGTTTATAAAAAAAATGTTCTACATTCTACTTTGGTGAGTAGCGTCTAGCGTCTTAAAAGCCTGTGAGCAGCCATTTAAGATATTCCACTGGTCTCACCCCTTCAGGAGCAAGGAAGAATGAAGAAAACTAAAACTACAAGGGAAAAATTAGTCCAAAGGACTAATGGGCCATATCTACCATGGCCTCCACCAGACTCCAGACTGAGTCCAGTCAGTACACTGGATGGTGCCCAGCTACCACCACTGACTGCTCTGACAGGGATCACAATAGAGCATCCTGGACAGAGCCGGAGAAAAATGTAGAACAAAATTCTAACTTACAAAAAAGTCAGATTTACTGGCCTGACAGAGACTGGAGAAACCCTAAGAGTATGGTCCCCGGATACTCTTTTAGCTCAGTAATGAAGTCATTCCCTAGGTTTACCCTTCGGCCAAAGATTAGACAGGCCTATAAAACAAAATGAGACTAAAGTGGCACAACAGCCCACGGGCAAGGACTAGAAGGCAGGAGGGAACAGGAAAGCTGATAATAGGGAACCCAAGTTTGAGAAGGGAGAGTGTTGACATGTTGTGGGGTTATTAACTGATATCATAAAATAATATGTGTACTTTTAATGAGAAACAAGTTTGTTCTGTAAATCTTAATCTAAAATACAATAAAAAAAGAACATCTAATTTTCTACTGTGCCATCAACAATGACCAATATTTTAGCCCTTATCTATTGTCTTTCACTGTATCTGTGTGTTTGTTCCTCCACCAGACAGCCTGCTCTTCCAGATTTATGTCTCCAATTGTGTGTTGTGCCTCCACAGACCTAGTGCTAAGTTGGGCAAGCATACGTAAGGTGTTCAATTGATGTGCGTAATAAAAATAATGATGCCTTTTGTCGTTCACCATTCTGTTGTAAACAAAATAAAGAATACTCCTATCAACCCTATGAAGCAGGTGTTCTTTATTCCCAGTGTACAGATGAGAAACCTAGGTTCAGAGATTTCACATGGCTAATAATTAGAACAGCAGACTTTCAAATGTTGTATACAAATCTTGTTTACTTTCCACTCTGCCACAGACAACTCTTCATTGGAGTAGTAGCCTGATTATAAAACACCCGTGTAGACCTTCCAACTGCAATTTCATCACCATGTTTCTGCCTAGAGGAATCTGTTTGGTGCCTCTACTAATATCAGGGTCCATTCTTACTAAACATGGCCTAAAAATTCAAAAGGCCTGCAATTCTTTTTTTCTTTTCTTTTTTTTTTTAATTGTGCTTTAGGTGAAGGCTTACAGAACAAATTTGTTTCTCATTAAATAATTAATACACATATTGTTTTTTGACATTTGTTACCAACCCCATGGTATGTCAACACTCTCACCTTCTTGACCTTAGTTTCCCCATTTCCATTCATCCAGCTTTCCTGTCCCCTCCTGCCTAATCATCTTTGGGCTAGTGTGCCCATTTAGTCTCATATACATGGTTCAGCTTCGTGTATTATTGTTTGTTTTATGGGCCTGTCTAACCTTTGGATGAAGGGTAAACCTCAGGAGTGACTTCAGTATGACGTAAAAAGGTGTTCATGGGCCATACTCTCAGGGTTTCTCCAGTCTCCTTCAGACCAGTTAGGTCTGGTCTTTTTTTATGAGTTTGAATTTTGTTCTATATTTTTCTCCAGCTCTGTCTGGGACCTTCTATTGTGATCCCTGTCAGAGCAGTCAGTGGTGGTAGCTGGTACTTTCTAGTTGTGCTGGACTCAGTCTTGTGGAGGCTGTGGTAGTTGTGTTCCATTAGTCCTTTGGACTGATCTTACTGTCGTGTTTTTGGTTTTCTTCATTCTCCCATGCTCTAGACAGGGTGGGACCAGTAGACATATCTTAGATGGCCACCCAAAATCTTTTAAGACCCTAGATGCTTCTCACCAAAGTAGGATGCAGAACATTTTACTTGTAAACTATGTTATGCCTTATAAACTATGTTATGAAAATTGAGCTAGATGTCCCTGAAACAATGGGACCCAGCCCTCAGACAAGTAACTCGATCCCTTTCGGAGTTTGGATGTGTCTATGAAGCGTCTATGAATTTGCCTGGGTCAAGTTGCACTGGCTTCCCTAGCACTGTGTACTGTCTTATGCTTCACCAACGTTACCACTTATCTATTGCCTAGTTAGTGTTATTCCCTCCCCACAACTCCCCTCCGTCGTAACCATCAAAAATGGTTTCTTTCTGTCTGTAAACCTTTTCATGTATTTTTATAATAGGGGTCTCATACACTATTTGTCTTTTTGTGATTGACTTATTTCACTCAGCGTAATGGCCTTCAGATTCATCCATGTTGTGAGATGTTTCACAGATTCATCATTGTTCTTTATCGTTGGTAATATTCCATTGTGCATATGCACCATAGTTTGTTTATCCATTCATCTGTTGATAGGCACTTAGGTTGTTTCCATTTTTTTGCTATTATGAATAATGCTGTAATGAACATGGGTGTGTATATGTCTATTTGTGTGACGGCTCTTATTTCCCTAGGAAATATTCCTAAGAGTGGGATTACTGGATCATTTGGTATTTCTATTTCTAGCTTTTTAAGGAAGCTCATTAGAAGCGAGGATGGCAAGACATCATCTCACACACTTTGGAGAGGTTATCAGGAGGGTTCATTCCCTGGAGAGGGACATTGTGCTTGGTAGGGTAGAGGGTCAGTGAAAAAGAGGGAGACCCTCAACAAGATGGATTGACAGAGTGGCTGCAACAATGGAATCAAGTATAACAACAATTGTGAATATGGCACAGGACCAGGCAGTGTTTTGTTCTATTGTACAAAGTGTTGCTATGAGTTGGAACCCACTCGACAGCAACTAACAACAAGGAAGCACCATATCGTTTCCCAAAATGGTTGTACCATTTTGCATTCCCACCAATAGTGCATAAGAGTTCCAAGCTTCCCACAACTTCCACAACATGTTATTTTATGTTTTTTTTTTGATTTGTGTCAGTAATGCCAGATGAGATGGTATCTCATTGCAGTTTTAATTTGTATTTCTCTAATGGCTAGTGATTGACAGCATTTCCTCATGCATCTGTTAGTCACTTGAATATCTTCTTTGGTGAAGTATCTGCTCATATCCTTTGCTCATATTCTAATGGGATTATTTGTCTTTTGTTTTAGAGGTGTTGGATTTTCCTATATATTTTAGAGATTAGACCTTTGTCTGATATGTCATAGTCAAAATTTTTCTCCCAGTCCATAAGCTTTCTTTTTACTTTTTTGGTGAAGTCTTTTGAGGAGCATAAGTGTTTAATTTTTAGAAGAACCCAGTTATCTAGCTTATCTTCTGGTATTTGTGTATTGTTAGTTATAGTTTGTACCATATTTATGCCATACATTCGGTACTCTAGTGTTGATCCTTTTTTTTTCTTCTATGATCTTTATAGTTTTCAGTTTTATATTTAGGTCTTTGATCCATTTTGAATTAGTTTTTGTGTATGGTGTGAGATATGGGTCCTGTTTCATTTTTTTTACAGGTGGACATCCAGTTTTGCCAGCACTATTTGTTAAAAAAACTGTCTTTTCCCCTTTTGATAGAACTTGGGCCTTTGTTGAAGATCAGGTGACCGTAGGTGGATGAATTTACGTCTGTGTTCTCAATTCTGTTCCATTGGTCAATGTGTCTGTCATTGTACTAGTACCAGGATGTTCTGACTACTATAGCTGTATAGTAGGTTCTGAAGTGAAGTAGTGTGAGCTCTCCTATTTTATTCTTTTTCTTTGATAGTGCTTTACTTATTCGGGGCCTCTTTCCTTTCCATACAAAGTTAATGATTAGTTTTTCCATCTTGTTAAAGAATGCTGTTGGTACTAGGATCAGGATTGCATTCTATTTGTTGATTGCTTTGAGTAGAATTGACATTTTCACAATGTTGAGTCTACTTATCCATGAGTATGGTATGTTTTTCCATTTATGTAGGTCTCTTTTGGTTTCTTGCTGTAGTGTTTTGTAGTTTTCTTTGTATAAGTCTTTTATGTCCTTGGTTAGATTTATTCCAAAGTATTTTATTTTTTTAGGGGCTACTATAAATGGTATTGCTTTCCTGATTTCCTTTTCGTAGTTCTCTTTATTGGTGTATGGGAATCCAACTGATCTTTGTGTGTTTATCTTACATCCTGCTACTCTGCTGAATCTTTCTCTTAGTTCCAGTAGTTTTCTTATGGGGTTCTTTAGGTTCTCTATGTATAGTATCATATTATCTGCAAAGAGGGATAGTTTTACTTCTTTCTTACAAATTTGGATGCCCTTAATTTCTTTTTATTGCCTTATTGCTCTAGCTAGGACTTCCAGTACAATGTTAAATAGGAGTGGTGATAAAGGGCATCCTTGTCTTGTTCCTGTTCTCAGGGGGAATGTTTTCAGCCTCTCTCCATTGAGAATGATTTGGCTGTTGGTTTTGTATAGATGCCTTTATTATGTTGAGGAATTTCCCTTCTACACCTATTTATTGAGAGTTTTTATCAGGAATGGGTGTTGGACTTTATCAAATGACTTTTCTGTATCCATTGAGATGATCATGTGATTTCTTCAGTTTTATTTATGTATTGGATTACTTGATTGATTTTCTAATGTTGAACCATCCTTTCATACCTAGTATGAATCCCACGTTCGCGTTTTTTTGTTTTTTTTAGTTTTTTTTAATGTGATGCTGAATCCTACTGGTTAGAATTTTGTTGAAAATTTTTGCATCTCTATTCATGTGAGATATTGGTCTGTAATTTTCTTTTTTATTTTCTTGGTATCTGAGTGGTTTTAGTGTCAGGGTTATGCTGGCTGCATAGAATGAATTTGGAGTATCCTTTCCTTTTCTATGTTCTAAAATAGTTCGAGTAGTACTGGTGTGAGCTCTTCCCTGAATGTTTGGTAGAATTCTGCAGTGAAACCATCTGGGCCAGGACTTTATTTTGGTGTTGGGAGCTTTTTTATTATTATTATTATCATTACCTTTTCAATATCCTCTCTTGCTATAGGCCTGTTTAGATTTTCAACCTCAGTTTGTGTTAGTTTAGGTAGGGAATGTGTTACTAGAAATTTGTCCATCTCCTCTAGGTTTTCAAATTTGTTGGAGTACAGGTTTTCATAGTACTCTGTTATGATCCTTTTTATTTCAGTTGGGTCAGTTGTAATGTCTGCCATTTCATTTCTTATTTGGGTTATTTGCTTTCTCTCCTTTTTCTCTTTTGTAAATTTCTCCAATGGTTTCTCAATTTTGCTGATACTTTCAAAGAACCAACTTTTGGTTTTGTTGATTCTTTCTATTGTTTTTCTATTTTCCATTTCATTTATTTCTGCTCTGCTGTATATTACTTCCTTTCTTCTGGTGGCTGTGGACTTCTTTTGATGTTCTTTTTCTATTTGTTCAAGTCATATAGCTAATGTTTTGATTTTGTCCCTTTCTTCTTTTTTGATGTGTGCATCTATTGCTATAAATCAATCTCTGAGCACTGCCTTTGCTGTGTCCCAGAGAATTTGGTATGATGTGTATTCATTCTCATTTGGTAGCAGGAATTTTTTTATTCCATATTTGTTTTCTTCTATTTCCCAGTGGTTTTTAAGCAAAGTGTTATTCAGTTCCCATGTATTTGATTTTTTCCCCTTTCTCTTCTTTTTATTAATTTCTGCTTTTATAGCATTGTGATCAGAGAAGATACTTTGCATTATGTCAGTGTTGTGGATTTTGTTGAGGGTTGCTTTGTGGCCTAAGATATGATCTATTCTAAACAATGTTCCATGTGTGCTGGAAAACAATTTATACTTTGCTCTTGTTGGGTGGAGTATTCTATATATGGCTATGAGACCAAATTGGTTGACTGTGGCCTTTAGATCATCTATCTCTTTATGGAGTTTCTTTCTAAGTGTTTTGTCCTTTACTGAGAATCGTGTGTGAAACCTCCTACTCTTATGCTGGAACTGTCAATTTCTCTTTTCAGTGCTGTTAGAGTTTGTTTTATATATTTTGGACCCCTGATGTTGAATGCATAGACATTTATTACGGTTATGTCCTCTTGGTGGATTGTTCCTTTAATCATTATATAATGTCCTTCCTTGTCTTTTATGTGGGTTTTGTCTTAAAGTCTGTTTCATCTGAGATTAGTATTGCCATTGCTGCTCTTTTTCAGTTGTTGTTTGCTTGATATTTTTTTCCATCCTTTAATTTTTGAAATATTTATGTCTTTCTTTCAAAGTGTGTCTCTTGTAGACAGCATATTGAAGGATCTTGTTTTTTTTTTTTTTTTTCAATCCATTCTGTCAATCTCTGTCTCTTTACAGGTATATTTAAGCCATTTATGTTAAATGTGATTATCAGTAGGTGTGAGTTTATTGCTGTCATTTTGTAGTGATTTTTTTTTTTGTGGTGCTGACGTTTTCTTTGTTCCTCTCACTCTCCTGTGCTGAATTCCTTTTGTTCGTGAATTTTTTTTATTTCTTTCAGTTTTTGTAGATTTTGTGTTTACCGAGACTTTGTGTCTTCTTTATTTTGATGAGTAGGTTTGTTAACTTTCTTTTTAGTTACCTTGACATTTACCCTTATCTCCTAAGTTTGAACCAGTCTTCTATTACTTGATATCCTCTCCATTTGAAAGTTTTACACCTACACCGTTTATTCCCTCTCTTATTTTTCTGATGTTATTGTCATTTATAGATTTACATCTCTGGTTCCCTGTTGTAAATCTTTTAGTTTTGTTTTATCCTTGGGAGTTCCTTACCTAGGTTGGTATCTGGTTGATGCTGTTCTGTGTCCTAGATTCAGGTTGTAGTCTGATGTTGTTGGTTGTCTAACCAAAGGACTCCCTTTAATAATTCTAGTAAGTTTGGTTTGGTTTTTACATATTCCCTTAATTTCTGTTTATCTGGAAATGTCCTAATTTTGCCATCATATTTGAGCAAGAGTTTTGCAGGATATATTATTCTCGATTGGCAGTTGTTTTCTTTCAAGGTTTTATACAAATCATTCCATTTCCTTCTTGTCTGCATTGTTTCCACCAAGTAATCAGAGCTTAGCTTTATTTTTTTCCCTGTGTATGTGACTTTTCATTTTTCTTGAGCTGCTCTCAGTCTTTGGTTTTGGTGAATGTAATTATGATATGTGTTTGTAACTTTCTTTGGGGTCTATCCTTATATGGCATTCACTGAGCTTCTTGGATGATCAGTTTTTCATCTTTCATGGTATTAGGGATGTTTTCTGTCAGCAAATCTTCAATGATACTCTCTGTGTTTTCCATTTTCTTCCCCTGTTCTGGAACTCCTATTATACATAAATTTTGGCCCTTGATTATATCTCCCATAGTTCTCATGTTTTCTTCATTCTTTTCTCTGCTTTTTCCTCAAGGTTGTATGCAAGGATTTCTCTTCAATTTCGTTGATCCTATCTTCCATTGTTTCAAATTTGCTCCTAAAGCTTCTATTGTATTGTCCATTTCTGAAATCTTGTTGTTTATCTTTTGGATTTCTAATTGCTGTTTTTGTATGATTTCTAGTGGTTTGTCTATTTTGACATTTTGTTCCTGTGTTATTTTCCTGAAATCTTCCATTGCTTTGTCTGTATTTTCCCTGATTTTGTCTGTATTTTGCATGATTTTGTCTGTTTATTAGTTTTGTCTGTGTTTTCCTTCATCTGTTTCCTAATCTCTTGAAGAGCCCTGAATATTAGATTTCTGAATTTCCTATCAGGTAGTCCCAGTGCTTTTTCTTCTAGAAGAAGGTCATCTGGTGTTTTATTTTGTTTGCTTACTGGAGTCATCCTGTCCTTTTTTTTATATATATGTTTTGATATTGCCTGTTGTCTCTGGGACACTCAAGAATTATTTTGTTTATTCATTGTAGGTTTGTTTGTTTTGTCCTGCTTTTTTGTTTTATTTATTTATGTCTGGGAGGGCTGGCTGAGTGTGTTACATTACTTGTTCATCTGTGGGTATGATACTTCTCACCACCTTGTCTAAGCTGGCAGGGCTGGTCGCTCATTTATGGTACAGAGGGCAGATGCGGTGGGGAGAGGGGTGAGGATGGGTCATTAAGGCAAGAACTGGGGCCAGTGTGGCTGTGTTGGAGTCAGCACAGGGCAGGGTCTGGGAGTCCGGGGGTCCATGCCAGTGCTGCTTGGGGTATGGCACTTGGCATGCGATGCAGATAAGCTAGAGGGAAAGGAGAGGATGTGATATGCAGAGTGGGTGCTCTGTCTCCTGTTGGGAGCTCCGTGAAGTGGCAAAAGGACTACAATTCTGAAGTAACATGCTCAAGGCCTCAAAAAGAGCCAATGTAGTTCACATAGCTAGTTTGTAGCCTTAAAGCCTTCTAAGTGTTCTATAATTGCTTCTCAGTATATTCTCATGTTAAGTCAGCAAAATAAATCTGTTCAGGGCTCTTTGGTAGCTCACTTAATGCAATTTACCTTCTCCTTTGCCATCTCCTATCCAATTACTGGAGTTCCTGGGTGGTATAAATTGTTATGCACTTGGCTACCAAAAGGTTGGAGGTTCAAGTCAACTCAGAGGTACCTTGGAAGAAAGATCTAGCAACCTAATTCTAAAAGATCACAGTCATTGAAAACTCTATGCAGCAGAGTTCTACTCAAAAACATGCAGGGTTACTTTGAAATGGACACATGACAGCAAATGGCTTGCTTTTAGTTTGATCCAAGTACATATAATTAAATTTATAATGTAATTAGGAACAGTTTTATATATATATATATATATATATATATACACATATATGTATGGAGACCTGGTGGCACAGTTGTTATAAGCTTGGCTGCTAACCAAAAGGTTGGCAGTTCAAATCCAGAAGCCACTCCTTGGAAACCCTATGGGGCAGTTTGCTCTGTCCTATAGGGCAGTTTACTCTGTCCTACAGGGCAGTTTACTCTGTCCTATAGGGTCACTATGAGTCAGAATTGACTAGATGGCAAAGGGTTAATTTATATATATGTATATATATATATATATATATATATATATATATATATATATATACTACAAATATAATATATATATAATTTATAATATACATACATATATATAAAATATATATGATATATATGTATGTGTATATGTACATATCTACATATATATATACAAAATAGGCCTTTACTCTGAACAACTTTATAAAGCATAAATTCAAACTTTTTTTCTTTCTTGATCATGTCTAGGAAGATAATTTAACCTTTCTTTGAATGGCCAATGATTTTTCAAACTATCACCAAAGCAGATTGGTGCTTTGGTGACAGAATGCCATTAATTCATGTCCTTAGAGACAGCTAGCCTCTCTGCAAAAAACTCTTGTCTTATTTTGCAATCTGCATTGAATAACATTGTCAACCTACAATTTGTTTGATAGTTGCACATCCTTCACTCACCTAATTTTACTTGACAGCTAAAAGTAGATCACAATTATAAAATACCAGCACATTTTAGGTGGCATGAGCATTTCTTTCATATGATGATCTGTCAGATTTAATGCACATATAGGTAGAATGCTCCTTAGTGTTGGCAAATTCATATTCATCATTCACACTCTGTGGATGGTTAAATAATGCAGCATCTAACTGGAACCTTATTATCCTGTTACATAGCCCACATTAAACCTTTTGTAGAGGACTGAGTCTAGTTGTGGGCAGTTCTAACTTGAAGAAAATATATTTAAAGAGAAGTAAACCAGGAGTAAACCACTCACAGGAGTCCTTGGATGGCACAAATGCTTAAGCACTTGTGTAATAGCCAAAAGGCTGGTGGTTCAAACTCACCCAGAGGTACCTCGGAAGACAGGCCTGGTGAACCATTTCTGAAAGGTCACAGCCTTGAAAACCCTATGGAGCAGTTCTACTCTGCACACATGGGGTCACCATGAGTCCGAATTGACTCAACAGTAATTAACAACAAACCATCAACAGAGATTTGAAAGGGGGAAAAAAAACAAAAACAAACCCGTTGCCATAGAGTTGATTCCAACTCATAGTGACCCCAGAGTAGAACTGCCCCATAATGACTCCAAGGAGCAGCTGATGGATTCAAACTGCCAATATTTTGGTTAACAGCCAAGCTCTTAACTACTGCACCACCAGGGCTCCGTAGAGAGGAAAGCATTGAGGAAAGGGATAAAAGTGCTTAGAGCGATGTACATATCACTGTAAATGTACCAGAAACACTCCTGGGTTAAATCTGTTTCCACAATATACCGTGTGATCTTAAAATCATAGCCTCAGTCTCCCCATTTGTAAATTTATTGTAGAAGTTAAGCGATGCTTTAAAAGGATAGTTACACAAAAGTAGATCTCTTCACTTGAGAGAATTTTCCATGACTAACTTAGGTTAAGAGTCTCTGGGTAGTGCAAATGGTTAAAATGGGTTTGGCTGCTAACTAAAAGGCTGAAGGTTCAGATCCACCCAAAGGCACATCAGAAAAAAGGCCTGGCAATCTGCTTCTGAAAAATCAGCCACTGAACCCTATGGAGTACAGTTCTATTCTGTCACACGGGGACTGCATGAGTTGGAATAGAGTTGACAGCAACTTGTTTTTCACTTAGATCCATCTTGTCTTCAATACTTATAGTCTTGTGTTATCCTCTGAGAAAGAGCAAGCCACAGGATAATTGATGCAACTGCTGACTGCAGCAATTTGTGAATTGAACTATACAAACCTTCTTATAAGGAGCTGTTATGACTAAAATAGGATCTAAGACCCAAGCTTTGTGTCATTTATTTTTCAAATAGTGGAATTGGACTTGAGTCAGTTTATCTATCACAAAATAATTTATGTGTCTCCTAATCACAGGATTTAAATTATGATTTTAGTTCTCAAAGAACTGTTACTGAATCATTTTCCTCTTACTTAATCATTTTCCTCTTTAAATATTCTCTTTCAAGTTCTCACTAAAATTTCAGTTGAAGACTTTATTATCTTCATCAGCAAACTTGAATTTTGTTTCAAATTCTCTGAAATAGGTTTTGCTTGGTTCACCTTTCCTAGAAGATAATTTTCTTACCATCTACTGTCAGTGTCTGCATCTTAATGCAAGAGGAAGACACTTTCCTGTATGTATCTGTAAGTATGCTATTAAAATAATAATGTGGGATTTGATGTTCATAACATTTCTTACAGTAGTCATGGAGTCCTGGTGCTGCCACTTTGTAGCTGTGTAACCTGGAACATGTCATGAAGCTCCCTGTACATCGCTTTATTCATCTGTAAAATGGGAAAAAAAATAGTATAGTATCTATAAGACTGTTGTGAGGAATAAATGAATACTTATAAAACACTTAGAAATAGTTCTGCCATTAAAAAAAAAAAATGTCATTGAGTTAATTCTGACTCATGGTGACCCCATGTGTTACAGAGTACAACTAAACTCCATAGGGTCTTCTTGGGTGTAATCGTCATGGGAATAGAGCATCAGGTTTTTCTTTTGCAGTGCTGCTGGTGGGTTCGAATTTTTCATTTATTTGCCAGGCATAAACTATTTGCACCACCCAGACACCTTACTAAGTATTTAATAAATCTAACAATTAAGGATACATACCAAGTCAGAATGAGTATTAAATAAGATGTATTTCAAACACATAGCTACTAGTTTTCTTCATTTTAAAGACTTAATATATAGAGTATTATATAGTTTTGTTTTCTTTTGCTCTGCTTCCACTATCTCTCTTCTCCTAGTTTCTGAGATATCAGAAGTCCTAACTAGCATATAGTAGACACCAAATAAACACTAGTTAAATTCATCAATTAGTGATTTATAAACAGTGAAAGAAAAGTTTATTTCAGCTCTTGAACTTTAAGTATTATGATATCATCAATAATTCAAAAGTGTTCCTGCACTTAATGATGCATGCAATAGAAAGAAATTTATAGACAACCAAAGTGACTCTCCCCTCTGGATACATCAATCAGAAAGGGCCAACTAAACAGAAAATTCATGGTTCCAAGCATTTTGCAAGACAATATTTAGAATATCTCTATCATTTAAATTCAGTAAATTAAAGTAGAGCAAAGTCTAGGTATTTTCAAACAGACTGGGATATAGACTACATGTATTGACAAAAAGCTGAATTAAAGAATGCATTTAAAGAGGTTCTAGTCTTCTGAAATACATAAACTTTATTGCCAAGAAAGTGTTTCAGGCAGAGTTCTAATTAAAACTAACCAAATGTATAAGAATCATATGAAATTATCTGATCAACTATTTACAAATTATTGCTAATGATGTACTTTCCATTTCCTCTCTTTAAATGATAGATTACAATGGCAAGGCTATCTTACAGGTAACAAGTCAATGATAGATTACAATGGCAAGGCTATCTTACAGGTAACAAGTCTATATTTTATTTATAAACTTTTATTTTTTTTTTAAAGTATAAACGTATTTTCAGGACTGAATTTTAGATGAGATCTGAATTAATAGCATTCTATTCAAATCTGGCCAAAAATGGAATGAGTTGTGTGAAATATTAAATGTCTTCTCTTGGATGGGTTTAGTATGAATAAATAATAATTTCTATGCAATGTTGACTAAGCAACAACAAAAAAAAATTCTATATCGGATGAGAGTTTGAAGTCAGTATATTCTGCAGTTGCTTTCATCTCAATAATTCTAATTTGAATCTATATCATCACTGAATATTAAGCTCTAGTAGTTTTATATGATTAAATTCCTACTGATGGATGGAAGAGTTAGAAGCAAATCATTTATAAAATGTGTGTTCATTTACCTGAATGTTGTGTTACATAAGAGAAAAGGCAGTGCTATTATTCCTTCATCAATGTCTCCCACCATTATATTCATTTGGCATTCATTCAAGTCCAATAGCCATTTTACAACAGATTTATTTGCTATTTCAGTGGGTATCATCTGTATTATCAATTTCTGTGACAACGGCTTTGTAATCCTGTAGTCGTATTGGGTCTCATTAGTGTACTTACCAAATGTTTCCATGAGAACATTCATATTCTATAATGATAAAGACTAAATAATTTTTTTCTTTGATCCTCTATATTTTTTTTTCTTTGAAGGGATTTGTGTGTCTTTGTTTCTCTCTGAAGATTTCAATTAGTCCAGCTTTTCCTACTCAAGCTATCAAGATTTTTATCAGAAGCAGCATTTTCCTTTCCAAAGAATGCAAGTCAGTCTCATTTAGCACTGTTCCAAGTGTAAAAATTTATTACAATGCCTTGCAGGAATTGTGAACGTGACTCCACTTAGATTTCTGGTCATTCCATATGCACTGGGAGCAGGACCTGCTGGCTGTCCTTTTCTTGTGTAACCTTCTGCCCCCCTCACTGGATGGCTCAAGTAAATATTTATCCCTGGAAAGAGTTTCTGTAATAGTATTTGATGGTATTCTCCAGGCATTTGCTAGTCTTGCCTTTCTTTTTAGCTGAACTTGCTTTTATCTTCTTACCTTTCCTCCCACTGTGTGTAAACAAACCTCAAGGCAAACAATTGCTATGCAAGTGCATTTATCAGCAGAGGAGAGAAAAACAAAATAGCTTTAATCCTAATTCAACTCAGTTCAACAAGCATTTATTGAGCACTCATTTCATGCTATGCACTGAGCCAGCAATTGGGAAAATGAAATGGAAGAAGACAGTTTCTGTCCTCGAGGAATTTAGCAGAGGAGGTTTGTATTTCACAATAAAAAATGCTATAAAGTAATAAGTGTTTTAACCTATGTGTAATGCAGTGGTGTCTATGAGAGTCATGTTAGCATAATGGTTAAGTAAACGGACTCTGGAGGAACTCAGAACCAGACTCCCTGGGTTTGAATCTCAACTCTACCTCTT
Organism: Dugong dugon; assembly: GCA_030035585.1. Lineage (NCBI taxonomy): Eukaryota > Metazoa > Chordata > Mammalia > Sirenia > Dugongidae > Dugong > Dugong dugon. Next base: position 44,512,913 of record CM057480.1, on the reverse strand, counting down.
ACTACCTGTGTAACTTAAGGTAAGTAAACTTTCTGTACCTCAGTTACTTAACCTGTAACATAATGATACAAACAGTACCTACTCCATAAGGTTATTATAAGGATTAAACGAGTTAGTACTTATAAAGTGCTTAATATAGTACTTGGTACACATTAGGTGCTATGTAGGAAGTCTTTGTTAAAGAAAATAATGTAAGCTACATATACCTTAGGGAGGAATAAAGATGATCCCTGTAGAATATTAGGGAAGGTTGTACTTTACAGAACAGGTATTACATAATTAGAGTCTCCAAGGATAAATAAACATTTTCCAAAATGGATGAGAAGTAGAAAGTATTAATAAAGGTACGCGGGTGCATCAAATCTCTAGAATATTTAGCAAAAGGTTAGCATGCTCTGCACATAAAAGAAAATCTTCACTAGAAAGAGTGCCTGAAGATGAGACTGGCCAGGAGGATGGGACCAAATTCTGATGGAGCAAGTTAAGGACTTTAGATTTCAATCTCCAGGTAATGGGGAGTTATGAGGGCTTTTAACTTAGTGAGTGGTGTGATTAGAGTTGTATTTTGGAAAGACAATTTTGGTCATAGTATAGAAGTTGAATTAGAGTAAGAGGTACTGCAAGTATGATGACAGCAGACCACTGTAATAGTCTGGGAGGAGACTTCTTAGGCTAGGAAAGGGGATGTCTTTAATGGAGAAACAGATAACGAAATATGGCCCCATTCAGGTGTATTCATGATAAAATGCATAATCTCCTCCTCAAAGAAGGTATCATGCCCTGTAAAATGCTTCCATAATTTTCCGATGAATGTTAATGGATTAAGATTCCTCTGGGAAACTGGTTACCCATCAACCCAGCTGTCAGCCAAGAGTAAAGACATTTAACTAGAGATTCTTTTTTTTTCTCATACCCAGACTAACCAAGGTTATTTTCTCATTAATTTTTCCTATAAAAACGCCCCATCCAAGAAGAGATTTTTGAAAGAGTCTTCTTAAGTCTCCTGTCTAAGAGGAATTTTGAAGTAAAATTTGATATGTGTTTTTCACTAAAGTGTCAGGAAAAAAATTTTGATAAATGAAAGCAGAAATTTAGAGGAAAAGGATGGCTTTGGCTGGGAAATTCTGAGCTGGGAAGAACTTTCAGGATAGCCAGGTGGAAAGGATGATGATGGTGATGATGATGATGATGCTCATGTGGAAGCTCTACACCAGGTGTTTTATTTTTCATAAATCTGACAACAATCCAGGAGTTAATATCATCATTCCCATCTCATAGATGCAAACATTGAAACAAAGAGAAGTTATGAAACTTGCCCAAGGCCACTTGACTATTGGTTCCTGAGATGAGATTCAGATCTTGTTCCTTGATGTCATGGGTCTGTACAAATTCTGTTAAAACAAACTGACTTTCTGGTATCCGGTGGTTAGGACACGGTGTATATAGTATTGCCCCAAATGTAATTATTATTGATTTACAAATTTATTAATGTCTCTATAAAACATATTAAAAGGTTTACTCCATTCTCAAGTTAATTTTAAAATTAGAACGTAGGAAGGCATTCTGTCAGAATAATCAACAGCACAAACTAGACACAGGCAGACCCAGGTTTGAATTGGTAACTTTGAAAAACTTATTAAGCCTTAGTATTCTCATCTGTAAAATGGAGCTAATGTGTGTCTCATAAGATTATTGTAAATATATAACCAAAGAATATTTGCCAAGAATTTTGCACAATGACTGGCAAATAGTTAAGTAATCAAAGGTAGCTCTTATCACTATTACTATTATTTATGATAACTTAAGTCAGGAATATTTTTGTGGTGACGTGCTTGAGATTATAGTGAAAATTGACTATGAAAAGCTTGACAACTAGGGATTAAAAAAATAAATAAATAAGCATTACAGCCATTCAAGAGACCACTGTGATCAGAGAGTCAATGAAATATACAGGCAAACCTCATTTTATTGTACTTCGCTTAACTGCTCTTCACAGATATTGTGTTTTTTACAAATTAAAGGTTTGTGGCAACTCTGCATTGAGCAAGTCTATCCAACAGCATGTGCTCACTTTATGTCTCTGTGTCACATTTTGGTAATTCTCATAATATTTCAAACTTTTTCATTATTATTGTAGATGTTTTGGTGATCTGTAATCAGTGATCTTTGATGTTACTATTGTAATTGTTTTGGGATACCACATCTGTGCCCATATAAGACGGCAAACTTAATAAATGTGTGTGCTCTGACTGCTCCACTGACTGGCCGTTACCCCATCTATCTTCTTCTCCTCAGCCTCCCTATTCTCCAAGACATGATAATATTGAAATTAGGCCATTAATAAGCCTACAATGGCCTCTAAGTATTCAAGTGAAAGGAAGAGTGGCATGTTTCTCACTTTAAATAAAAGCTAGAAATGACTAAGCTTAGTGAGGACGGCATGTCGAAAGCTGATACAGGCCAAAATTTAGGTCTCTTGCGCCAGTTAGCCAAGCTGTGAACGCAAAGGGAAACTTCTTGAAGGAAATTAAAGGTGCTACTCTAGTGAATGGAAACTCTGGTGGCGTAGTAGTTAAGAATTTGGCTGGTAACCAAAAGGTCGCTGGTTCGAGTCCACCAGGCACTCCTTGGAAAACCCTGTGGGGCAGTTCTTCTCTGCCCTATAGGGTCTCTATGAGTCAGAATCTAATCAACGGCAACGGGTTTACTATAGTGAACACATGAATGATAAGAAAGTGAAAGAGACTTATTGCTGATGTGGAGAAAGTTTTATAGCCTGGATAGAAGATCAAACCAGCCACAACATTCCCTTAAGCCAAAGCCTAATTCAGAACAAGCCCCTAACTCTTCTATTCTATGAAGGCTGAGAGAAGTGAGGAAGCATCAGAAAAAAAGTTTGAAGCTAACAGAGGCTGGTTCATGAGGCTTGAGGAAAGAGGCCATTTCCATAGCATAAAAGTGCAAGGTAAGGCAGCAAGTGCTGATGTAGAAGCTGCAGCAAGTTATCTAGAAGATATAGGTAAGACAACTGATAAAGGTGGCTACACTAAACAACAGATTTTTAGCAGAGATGAAACAGCCTTAAATTAGAAGAAGAAGCCATCTAGGACTTTCATAGCTAGAGAAGTCAATTCCTGGCTTCAACGCTTCAAAGGACAGGCTGACTCTCATTAGTGGTTAATGTTCTGGTGACTTTAAGTTGAAGTCAATGCTCATTTACCATTCTGAAAATTCTAGAGCCCTTAAGAATTATGCTAAATCTACTCTGCCTGTGCTCTATAAATGGAACAACAAAGCCTGGATGACAGCACATCTGTTTACAATATGGTTTACTGAATATTTTAAGACCATTGTTGTGACATACTGCTTAGAAAAGAAAAACATTCCTTTCAGAATATTACAACTCATTGACAATGCACCTGGTCACCCAAGAGCTTTAATGGAGATGTACAATGAGATGTTGTTTTCATGCCTACTAACACAACAACCATTCTGCAGCCCATGGATCAAGGAGTAATTTTGACTTTGAAGCCATACTATTTAAGAAATACATTTTGTAAGGCTATAGCTGCCATAGATAGTGATTCCTCTGATGGATTTGGGCAAAGTAAATTTAAAAACCACTGGAAAGAATTCACCATTCTAGATGCCACTAAGAACATTCATGATTCATGGGAGGAGGTCAAAATACCCACATTAGCAGCAGTTTGGAAGAAGTTGACTCCAACCCTCAGGGATGACTTTGACAGGTTCAAGACTTCAATGGAGGAAGTAACTGCAGATATAGCAGAAATAGCAGGAGAACCAGAATTAGAACTGGAACTTGAAGATGTGACTGAATTGCTGCAATCTCATGATAAAACTTTAATGGATGAAGAGTTGCTTCTTACGGATGAGCGAAGAAAGTGGTTTCTTGAGATGGAAGCTATTCCTGGTGAAGACGCTGTGAACACGGCTGAAATGACAACAAAGAATTTAGAATATTATATAAACTTAGTTGATAAAGCAGCAGCAGGGTTTGAGAGGACTGACTCCAATTTTGAAAGACATTCTACTGTTGGTAAAATGCCTTCAAACAGCATTGCATGCTACAGGGAAATCTTTCATGAGAGGAACAGCCAATTGATGTGACAAACTTCATTACTGTCTTATTTGAAGAAATTGCCACAGCCACCCCAATCTTCAGCAACCACCACATTGATCAGTCAGCAGCCATCAACATCAAGGCAAGACCCTCTGCTAGCAAAAAGATTATGACTTGCTGAAGGCTTAGATAATGGTTAGCATTTTTTAACAATAAAATATTTTTTATTAAGGTATGTACATTTCTTTTAGACATAATGCTATTGCACATTAGACTATAATATAGTATAAACATAACTTTTAGATGCACTAAGAAACAAAAAATTCACGTGACTCACTTTATTGTATTTTGTGCTTTATTGCAGTCGTCTGGAACCAAACATACAATATCTCTGAGGTGTGCCTGTATTGTCAGCTTACTTGCACTAAGGGGACTCTTAGATGACAAGGCTCTTCCTTTAAATAGGCTTGCCTTTGGATGCTAACAATTATTCCTGACTAGCAGCATTGTTATTTCATTTTTTTATTCAATAATTATTCAATGAGCATTTACTATTGGATAATAACTTCTCTGCACCATGAGTCTGTCAGTTTGTCACACTGTGGTGGCTGTGATGCTGGAAGCTAGACCACAAGTATTTCACATACCAGCAAGGTCACCATTCATGTACAGGTTTCAGCAGAGCTTCCAGACTAAGATATACTAGGAAGAAGGACCTGATGGTCTCCTGAAAAAATTGTCCAGTGGAAACCTTATGAGTAGCCACAGAATATTGTCTGACAATGAGCACCTCAGGTTGGAGGGCACTCAGAATACGACCAGGAAAGAGCTATCTCCTCAAAGTACAGTCAACCTTAATGACATGGATATTGTCAAACTTTAAAGACCTTCATTTGCTCATGTGCCATGATTCAAAGTAGGAAGGATCAGCTACAAACATCCTTTAATAATTGGAATGTGGAATGTATGAACTATGAATCCAGGAAAATTGAAAGTCATCAAAAATGAAATGGAGGACTCTTCCAGCAAGATGGCGATCTAGGCAGAAGCACCACGCTGTCCCTCCACAGCAAAGATCCAAAAAACTAAGCCAAACAGAGAAAACAGCAATCCCGAAACCCTAAAATATCAAATGAAGAGATAAAGAACTCAGCAAAGCACCAAATGGAGTGAGAAAACTGACAGAATGGAGAGTGAAGAGAGATTCATGCAGGGGTCCCCTAGTAGCTAACGCAGTGTGGATCTGCCATCTTGGACTCCTATCAGAGACCAGCAAACAGGGAGTATGAGAAAGCAGCTTCACGGAGCTCCCAGCGGGAGACAAAACAACCGGTAATTTGAGATATACACTTTCCCACGCCCCACCCTTCTTCACCCACACTCGGCCTCCTCTGCTTCCCTTGGAGACAGTCTCTTGTCCTGGAATCACCAGCTGCTTGGATTCCACCCACCCACACGAGCTGGCTCTCTAAGTGCCATTTGTTGGCTGCTGGTGTTGCTTTCTTCTCCCGCTTCTTTTGATTTTTCCTTACCTCTCACCACCTCCCCCTCCTTTCACTCAAATACTGGGCTCCGTGCGCCAACTTTGCTTCTTCCTGATGGGCTGCGGAGCTCTGTTCGAGTATGGAACTGCCTCCTGGTCTGGGCTGCCACGCTGGTGGGATTCTGGGGCTTTTGTTTGTTTGTTTGTTTTGAACTGTTTGTTTTCTTTTCCTTTGCTTGAGTTGGGAGCCCATTCTAGCCAGGCGGTGCTGCGTGGCTTGGAACCTACGCCCTCAGCTTGTGCAACACGCAAAGGAATCCCTAAGGGTATTTCTCTTTGTGGGATTTTTTTTCTTCCTGTTTTTTTTTGGAGGCTTTTCTTGTTCTATTTTTTTTAAACTTGTTTTGTTTTCTTTTCTCTCTTTTTCCCTTTTAGTCTTTTTTCATTACTCAGTTTATCATCTCACTATACCTTCCTTCTCTTTCTATTCCCTGCATACCTGGTGCTAAATACCTCTATGCCTTCTAGGCAGGCTGTACTGTAACACCTGACAACAAATTCCCCAGACCTCATAGCCGCACCAGTGGGATCCCTGGAAACTTTGCTGTTCGTTTCCCATTCTGACTTTTATTGATTCATTCTTTTCTTTTTTTCTTCTTCTTCTTCTTCCCCTTTTTGTTTTTCTCCATTTCATAGTCTCTCATCTTTCCACTCCAACGGCAAGCTCCTCTAGCATTCTTTTATGTTTGTAAGTTTTTGGCTCCTGTTCCTCTCTCCCATATCCATCTTAGCTCCACACATAACAATCTGCCACTACACCCTGCCTACCTGAATGTGCAGTTAACATAACACCACCAAGCATGACAAGCACAGCCTACTGGAACCTGCCCTGCACTAATTACAAACCCGCCCTGGTGGCAGTAGTAAGTAACTCCACTTCAACCAGACCTGCCGTGCTGTACCATATCTGAGCGACTGACACTGCCAATTGGATGAGGCAAAAACTATCGTGCCCACAGAGGAACAAACAACAAAGAACACACAGCCCACCTGCTCCGACATAGCCAGATTAAAAAAAAAAAAGGATTAAACGAATAAATCTACAATCAATAATCAAGAAAAATAACCACTGAATGCCCCGAAGACAGCAGACAATAACAAAACATTTACAAAAACAGGACAGGATGGTTCCAGTAGGCAACCAAAATAAAACACCAAATGACTTCCCGGTGGAAGAAAAGGCACTAGAACTACCTGATAGGGAATTCAAATCTCTAATACTCAGAATTCTCCAAGAGTTGAAGCAAAAAGCAGACAAAAATGAGGAGGAAAATAGAAAAATTCATGGAAAATACAGACAAAAAATTGGAAGAATTCAAGAAAATAATACAGGAACAAAATAACAAAATAAATTCAGAGCTAGAAATTACACAAAAACAACAATTAGAAATCCAAAAGACAAACAACAAGATTTCAGAAATGGACAGTGTCATAGAAGGGCTGAGGAGCAGATTTGAAACAGTGAAAGACAGGATCAGTGAAATTGAACACCAAAACATGGACACAACTCTGTTTGAGGAAAACTAAGAAAAAAGAACAAAGAAAAATGAAGAGACCCTGAGAGTAATTTGGGATACAATCAAAAGCAAAAATTTTCAAGTGATTGACGTTCCAGAACAGGGGGAGAAAACAGAAAACACAGAGAGGATCACTGAAGAACTGCTGACAGAAAACTTCCCCAGTATCATGAAAGATGAAAAGCTGGCCATCCAAGAAGCTCAATGAACCCCATATAGGATAGACCCCAAAAGAAAATCACCAAGACATATCATAATCACACTCGCCAAAACCAAAGACAAACAAAGAATCCTGTGAGCAGCGCGTGAAAAACAAGAATTCACATACAGAGGAGAAACAAAAACACTAAGCTCAGATTATTCGGCAGAAACCCTGCAGGCAAGATGGCAATGGGATGACATATACAAAACTTTGAAAGAAAAAATTGCCAGCCAAGAATAATATATCCTGCAAAACTCTCATTCAAATATGATGGTGAAATTAGGACATTTCCAGATAAACAGAAATTAAGGGAATATGTAAAAACCAAACCAAACTTACAATAATTATTAAAGGGAGTTCTTCGATCTGAGAACAAACAACCGAATCTAGGATGCAGGATCGTATCAGCCAAATACCAATCTAGGAAATGAACTCTCAAGGACTATCCAAAACCAAAAGAAATACAAGAGGGAATCAGAGCCATTAATCTGTAAATGACAACAACATCAGAACAATAAAAGAAGGAATGAATGGCATAGGTATAGAACCTTCTAATGGAGAGGAAGACAAGGCAATACCATGTAATAATTGACTGCTTCAAACTTAGAAAGATAAGGGTAAAATTCATGGTAACTACAAAGAAAGTTAACAAACATACTCAAAAAAATAAAGAGGAACAACATAATGTCTCAGCAAAAACAAAACCTACAAAAACAAAAGAAATGAAAAAAAAAAATCCACAAACAAAAGTAACTCAGCACAGGAGGGTAAGAAGAACAAAGAAAACGTCAGCACCACAGAAAAAAGCACTACAAAATGACAGCAACAAACTCACATCTATCAATAATTACAATGAATGTAAACATACTCAATGCACCCATAAAGAGACAGAGAGTGACAGAATGGGTAAGAAAATAGGATCCATTAATATGATGTCTACAAGAGACAAACCTTAGAAACAAAGATGTACATTTATTAAAAGTCAAAGGTTCGGAAAAAAAAAAAAGCTAACAACTACCAAAAAAGAGAAGGAATGGCAGTATTAATCTCAGATAAAATAGACTTTAAAACAAAATCGACCATAAAAGACAAGAAGGACAGTATATGATGAATAAGAGGACAATCAATCATGAAGAGATAACTATAATAAAAATCTATGCACCCAATGAAAGCGCTCCAAAATACAGAAAACAAACTTTAACAACACTGAAAAGAGAAAGTGACACTTCCACAATAATAGTAGGAGACTTCAACACACCACTCTCAGTAAAGGTCAGAACAACTAAGAAGAAACTCAGCAAATATACAGAAGACCTAAAGGGCACAATCAGCCAACTGGACCTCATAGACATATATAGAACACTCCATCCAGCAGCTGCAAATTACACATTCTTTTCCAATGCACATGGAACGTTCTCCATAATAGACCACATCTTAGACCACAGAGCAATCCTCAACAAGATCCAAGTCTTTGAGATAATTCAAAGTATCTTCTCTGACCACAATGAAATCCAGGTAGAAATTAACAAAAGAAAGAGCAAGGAAAAAAAATCAATTACATGGAAACTGAATAATACCCTGCTGACACATCAGTGGGTAATAGAAGAAATCAGAGATGGAATCAAAAAATTCCTAGAATCAAATGAGAACGAAAACACATCATACCAAAACCTTTGGGACACAGCAAAAGCAGTCTTCAGAGGACAATTTATAGCAATAGATGCACACATGAAAAAAGAAGATGGGGACTAAATCAAAACATTATCTACCAAACCCAAACAAACAGAAAGAGAACAGAAAAAAAAAGCCCACAGCCACCAGAAGAAAGGCAACGGTAAAGATCAGAGCAGAAATAAATGAAATAGGGAACAGAAAAACAAAAGAAAGAATCAACAAAACCAAAAGTGTTCTCTGAAAGAATCAACAAAATCGACAAACCACTGGCCAAACTGACAAAATAAAAACAGGAGAGGACTCAAATAACCCAAATCAGAAATGAAGTGGGGGACATTACAACAGACCCAACTGAAATAAAAAGGATTATAATAGAATATTATGAAAAACTATACTCCAAGAAATTTGTAAACCTAGAGGAAATGGATAAATTTCTAGAAACACACTACCTACCCAAACTACAACAAACTGATGTTGAAAATCTGAAGAGACCCATAACAAGAGACTGAAAAGATAATTTAAAAAACTCCCACAAAAAAAAAAAAAAAAAAAAAAAAGCCCCAGCCCAGATGGCTTTACTGGAGAATTCTACAAAACATTTACAGAAGAGATTCTACCAGTACTACTCAAGCTATTTCAGAGCACAGAAAAGGTAGCAAAACTTATAAATTCATTCTATGAAGCCAGCATAACACTGATACCAAAACCAGGCAAAGACACCACAAAAAAAGAAAATTACAGACCAATATCTCTCATGAATATAGATGCAAAAATTCTCAAGAAAATTCTAGCTGATAGAATTCAGCATCATATCAAAAAAAATAATACACCATGACCAAGTAGGATTCATACCAGGTATGCAAGGATGGTTCAACATTAGAAAATCAATCAACATAATCCACCACATAAATAAAAGGAAAGAAAAGAATCACATGATCATCTCAATTGACAAAGTCCAACACCCATTCCTGATAAAAACTCTAATAAAATAGGTATAGAAGGGAAATTTCTCAACATAATAAAGGGCATCTTTGCCAAACCAATGGCCAACATCATTCTTAATGGAGAGAGGCTGAAAACGTTCCCCTTGAGAACGGGAACAAGACAAGGATGCCCTTTATCACCACTCCTATTTAACATTGTGCTGGAAGTTCTAGCTGGAGCAGTAAGGCAAGAAAAAGAAATAAAGGGCATCCAAATTGGTAATGAAGAAGTTAAACTGTCTCTGTTTGCAGATATTATACAATACATAGAAAACCCTAAAAAGTCCACGAGAAATCTACTGAAACTAATAGAAAGATTCAGCAGAGTAACAGGATACAAGATAAACAAAAATATACAAAAATCAGTTGGCTTCCTACACACCAATAAGGAGAACGATGAAAAGGAAATCAGGAAAACAATATGATTTATAATAGCCCCTAAAAAAATAAAATACTTAGGAATAATCTAACCAAGGATGTAAAAGACCTATTCAAAGAAAACTACAAAACCCTACTGCCAGAAACCCAAAAGGAACTACATAAATGGAAGAGCATACCATGCTCATGGATAGGCAGACTCAACATTGTGAAAATGACAATTCTACCTGAAGCAATTTACAAGTACAACGCAATCCCAATCCAAATGCCAATAACATCCTTCAAAGAGATGGAAAAACTAATCATTAACTTTATATGGAAAGGGAAGAAGCCCCGAATAAGTAAAGCACTACTGAAGAAGAAGAATAAAGTTGGAGGACTCACACTACCTGACCTCAGAACCTACTATACAGCTACAGTAGTCAAAACAGCCTGGTACTGGTACAAAGACAGACACATTGATAAATGGAACAGAATTGAGAACCTAGATGTAAATCCATCCACCAACGGTCACCAGATCTTCGACAAGGGCCCAAAGTCCATCAAATGGGGAAAAGACAGTCTTTTTAACAAGTGGTGCTGGCAAAACTGGATAGCCATCTGCAAAAAAATGAAACAGGACCTGTACCTCATGCCATATACAAAAACTACTCCAAAATGGATCAATGACTTGAATATAAAGCCTAAAACTATAAAGTTCATAGAATTAAAAATAGGACCAACACTTCAGGCCTTAATACATGGCATGAACAGGATACAAACCATAACCATCAACACATAAACCCCAAAAGATAAGCTAGATAAGTAGGATCTTCTAAAAATCAAACACCTGTGCTCTTCAAAAGACTTCACCAAAAGAGTAAAAAGTGAACCTACAAACTGGGAAAAAATTTTTGGATAGTACAAGTCAGACAAAGGTCTAATCTCCATAATCTACAAGAAAATCCAACATCTCTACAACAAAAAGACAAATAATCCTATTAAAAAATGGGCAAAGGAAATGAACAGATACTTCACCAAAGAAGACATTCATGCGGCCAACAGACACATGAGGAAAAGCTCGCGATCACCAGCTATTAGAGAAATGCAAATTAAAACCACAATGAGATACCATCTCACCCCAGCATTACTTGCACGAATCAAAAACACTGGAAATAACAAATGTTGGAGGGGCTGCGTGGAGATTGGAACACTTATGCACTGCTGGTGGGAACACAAAATGATACAACCATTTTGCAAAATGATATGGCGCTTCCTTAGAAAGCTAGAAATAGACATACCATTCGATCCAGCAATCCTGCTCTTAGGAGTATATCCTAGAGAAATAAGAGTCATCACTCGAATAGACATATGCACACCTATGTTCATGGGAGCATTGTTCACAATAGCAAAACGATGGAAACAACCTAGATGCCCATCAACAGATGAATGGATAAACAAACTATGGTACATACACACAATGGAGTACTATGCAATGAAAAAGAACAACAATGAATCTGTGAAGCATCTCATAACATGGATGAAACTGGAGGACATTATGCTGAGTGAAATAAGTCAATCACAAAAGGACAAATATTGTATGAGACATCTATTGTAAAACCCATGAAAAAGTTCACACAGAAAATGTAACCATCTTTATTGGTTACAAGGGATGGGCGGGGTGGACAGGAAATACTAAATTGGTAATAGATAAGTGGTATCTTGGGTGAAGGGTGAGACCGTACACAGTACAGGAGAAACCAGCACAACTTGTACAAGGAAAGTTCATGGAAGCTCCATAGACATATCCAAACTCCCTGAGGGACTGAATTGCTGGGTGGAGCACTGTGGGGACCATGGTCTCGGGGCACATCTAGCTCAATCGGCATAACACAGTTTATAAAGACAATGTTCTACATTCTACCTTGGTGAGTAGTGTCTGGGTCTTAAAAGCCTGTAAGCAGCCATCTAAGATACTCCACTGGTCTCATCCCTTCGGAAACAAGGGAGAATGAAGACAACAGGATATAAGGAAAAGATTAGTCCAAAGGACTAATGGACCACAGCCACCAGGGCCTCCACCAGACTGAGTCCAGTACAGCTAGATGGTGCCCGGCCACCACCACTGACTGCTATGACCGGGATCACAACAGAGGTTTCTGGACAGTGCTGGAGAAGGATGTAGAACAAAATTCTAACTCACAAAAAAAAAAAAAAAAAAAAAAAAAAAAGACCAGATTTACTGGCCTAAAGGTGACTGGAGAAACCCTGAGAGTATGGCTCCAGACACCGTTGTACCTCAGTGGTGAAGTCATTTCTGAGGTTCACTGTTCAGCCGGGCAGTGGACAGCTGCATAAAACCAAGTGGGAGTAATGAGGCTCAGCAGTCCAAGGACAAGGGCCAGAAGGCAGAAGGGGACAGGAAAGCTGGTGTTAGGGAACCCAAGGTTGAGTAAGGATAGTGTTGATGTGTTGTGAGGTTGTTAACCATTGTCATAGGGCAACATGTGTACTAACTGTTAAATGAGAAACTATTTTTTTCTGTAAGCTTTCATCTAAAGTGAGAATAGCAGCACAACTGGAAGAGCATAGTCGATATCACTGAACTATGCATGTAGAAATTCTTGAAATGGTGTATCTTTGGTTATGTATATTTTCACCAAAAAAAAAAAAAAAGTTCGAAAAGGGAGAGGGTTGACATGTTGTGGGGTTGTTAACCAATGTCATAAAACAATGTGTGTACTACTGTTTCATAAGAAACTATTTGTTCTGTAAGCCTTCACCTGAAGTACAATAAAAAAAAAAAAGATAAAAAAACATAAAAGTGCTTTGAACATGGTGACATGCCACGCAAAAAAAAAAAAAAAAAAAATGAAATGGAACACATAAAGATCGATATCCTAGGCATTAGTCAGTTTAAATGTACAGGTATTGGCCATTTTGAACCAGACAATGAAAAATTGAAGAGGAATGGCTTTGCATTGATCACCAAAAAGAACATTTCAAGATCTACCCTGAAGTAAAACTCTGCCAGTGATAGAATAACATCCATACACCTACAAGGAAGACCAGTTAATACAACTATTATTCAAATTTATGCATCAACCACTATTGCAAAAGATGAGGAAATTTAAGATTTTTTACCAACTTCTGTAGTCTGAAATTGATCAAATATGTGAACAAGATTCATTGCTAATTACTGTTGATTGGAATGTGAAAGTTGGAAACAAAGAAGGATCTGTTCTTGCAAAATCAGGACACTGGAGAATACATGACAGAATTTTGGAAGACCAACGACTTATTCAATGCAAATACCTTTTTTCAACAACAAAAACTGCTACTATACACATGGACCTCAACAGATGGAAAATATGGAAATCAAATCGACTACATCTGTGGAAAGAGACAATGGAAAAGCTCAATATCATCAGTCAGAATATGGCCAGAGGCAGACTGTGGAAGAGATCATCAATTGCTCATTGTAAAAATGGCTTGGGTGTGGTGTCTGAACTCCTCCAACCCCATAAGTGGGAAGAAGAACCAGGATCAACAGCCCAAGGCTGATTCCTATGAGGTGGGAGTCAAACATGCCTCCTCTCTCTGCCATCTTTGCCAATTCTGATACCAACTGTCCCTCCCATAACGCTCTCTACTGGGTTCAATAATTCATTGCAATGGCCACACAGAACTCAAAGACTATACTCACTATTATGGAGTTTATTATAAGGGAAATAACAGTTACAATTCAGGCTCAGAAACACTCAGGATACAGTTCTTTCATCAGGATAGCATCTTCCCAATCATGCTCACAGTCAAGCCTCTTTCTGGCCCTAGGTCTCTCCCAAAAGGCATTCAGCTTTCTCTCTCCATGGGCCAGGAAGCCTACCACGCTGTCTCCTGCTGCCAGGTCTCCGTTGCCGGGTCTCTCCTGTCACTGCTTCTCACTGTCTTCAGGATTACAACTTGCTCTCTCATTCTCTCTCTCTCAGTATCCTGCTTCTAGGAGCTTCTCAGCACAGGGACAAAGGATGGGCTCTCCGCTTCTGGCTGTTCTTCCTTGGTGGTGGTAGGATCCTCCTCTCTGCTCTGGAATTGGCTCTCTTTTAAGGCAAAACTGACCAATCCACTTGGTAGGCCACAATTATCTTATTTGCACAGCCCCGTCTAATCACCTGGGTGGGAGTTACAAGACCATGGCAAGAAAGGGCAATGCTAAATAATTCATCATGTTCACATTAAAATAAGTCCATGAAAACCAAAATACAACCTTGATTATATCCCACCTGAATTTGGAGACCATCTCAAGAATAGATTTGATACACTGAACACTGATGACAAAAGAGCAGATGAGTTGTGAGGTGATAACAAGGACATCATACATGAAGACAGCAAATGATCATTAAAAAGAAAGAAAAGAGCAAAAGGGATGTCAGAAGAGACTCTGAAACTTGCTCTTGAATGTAAAGTAGCTAAAGCAAATGGAAGAAATGATGAAGTGAAACAGATGAATGGAAGATTCAAAAGGGCAGATTGAGAAGACAAAGTAAAGTATTTTAATGACATGAATTTTATAACATGCAAGGACCTAGAGTTAGAAAACCAAAAGGGAAGAACACACTTGGCATCTCTCAATCTGAAAGAACAGAAGAAAAAATTCAAGCCTCAAGTTGCAATTCTGAAGGATTCTATTGGGAAAATATCAAACCACACAGGAAGCATCAAAAGAAAATGGAAAGAATAGTCACTGTACCAAAAGGAATTGGTCACTGTTCAACCACTTCAGGAGGAAACACATGATGAAGAACCTGTGGTACTGAAGGAAGAAGCCCAAGCTGCGCTGAAGGCACTGGAGAGAAACAAGTCCCCAGGAATTGATGAAACACCAGTTGAGATGTTTCAACAAACAGATAAAGCACTGGAGGTGCTGACTCGTCTATACCAAGAAATTTAGAAGACAGTTACCTGGCCCAATGACTGGAACAGATCCACAGGTATGCTCATTCCAAAGAAACGTGACCCAAGAGAATGTGGAAATCATCTAACAATATCATTAACATCGCCTGCAAGTAAAATTTTCTGAAGATAATTCAAAAACAGTTGCAGCAGTACATCCACAGGGAACTGCTAGAAATTTAAACCTGATTCAGAAGAATACATGGAACAAGGGATATAATTGCTGATGTCAGATGGATTATGACTGAAAGCAAAGACTACCAGAAAGATGTTTACCTATATTTTACTGACTATGTAAAGCCATTCGACTGTGTGGATCATAACAAATTATGGATAACATTGTGAAGAACAGGAATTCCAGAACACTTAATTGTGCTCATGAGGAACCTGTACAGGGAACAAGATGTAGTTATTTGAAGAGAGCAGGTTACTGCGTGGTTTAGAATCAGGAAAGGTGTTTGTCAGAGTTTTATCTTTTCACCATACTTATTCAATCTGTATGCTGGACAAAAATATTCTGAGAAGCTAGAATATATGAAAAAGAACACGGCATCAGGCTTGGAAGAAGACTCATTAACAATCTATGATATGCAGAGGACACAACCTTCCTTGCGGAAAGTGAAGAGGACTTGAAGCATTTACTGATGAAGATTAAAGACTAAAGCCTTCAGTATGGATTATACCTCAGCATAAAGAAAACAAAAATCCTCACAACTGGACCAATAAGCAACAGCATGATAAATGGAGAAAATATTGAAGTTGTCAATGATTTCATTTTACTTGGATCCACAATCAATGCCCATGGAAGCAGCAGTCAAGAAATCAAACGAGACTACAAATAGAAGTACCATACCATCCCTCTGCAGCAAAGACCTGAAAAACTAAGTAAAATAGATACAAATGTCAATCCTGGAACCCTAAGCATCAAATGAAGGGATAAAGAACTCCATCAAGCATCCAATGGAATAAGAAACCAACAGAACCGAGAATGAGGAGAGCTATGGAGTGGAAGTCTCCTACCAGCTAATGTGGCATGGATTCACCATCTTGGACTACAGTCACCAAGGAACGCAGACAGTGAGTACAGGAAGGCAACTTCAGGGAGCTCCCAACAGGATACAAGGCACCCGGTAACCAGGGATACACCCTTTCCTACCCCCACCTTCCTTCCCTCTACTTGGCCTCTGTCACTTTGAAATGGGCCACAGTTGGCAGGACAGACACTAGCTCAATACTGCCTGGGTCTGCCCCGCCTCCACTGGCCAGCTCCTTCAGCATCATTTTTTTTGGTGGTGTTGTTATTGTTTTTCTGGCTTTTTTTGTTTCTTCTCTCTCTCCCTTCCTTCTTTTACTTTCTCCCACCTAGCTAGCCCTGTGTGCCATCCCCGGCGTTCCACACCACTCAGCTAGAGAGCCACCAACCTAGCCTTCCAGGTTCTTTGCTGCCCCCACAGGCCGGGTCCCTCAGTGCCATTTTTTTCAGTTTCTTCTCTCTCTCCCTTCCTTGCTTTCTTTTCTCCCACCCAACTAGCCCCATGACCTGCCTCCACTGCTTCTCAACAGGCAGTGTTGCACATCTCAGCTAGAGAGCCACTAGCACTTGGCCTCCCCAGGTCCCTGCCACCCCCACAGGCCGACTCTCCCTCATTGCCAAAATTTTTTAGGTTGGTTGCTTCATACTTTTTTGTTTTCTGTTTCTTCTCTCTCTCTCTCTCCCTTTATTCCTTTCTTTTTTCCCACCTACCTAGCCCTGCACATCCCTCCCCTCATTGTAGTTCCATGCTCTGCCACTCAGCTAGAGTACCACTGGCACAACCTCCTCAGGTCTGCACCACCAGCACCAACTGGCTCCCTCAGCATCATTTTTTTCCCTTTTTTCTGTTGTTGTTTCTTCTCTCTCTCTCTCACCTTTCCTTCCTTTCTTTTCTCCCATCCATCCAGCCCTGTGCACTTCCCCCTTCCCCTTGACAGGCTGTGCTGCACTGCTTAGCTAAAGACCCTTTGGCACACTGCTTCCCCGGGTCTGCATCACCCCTATCGGCTGGATCTCTCAGCATCATATTTTTTCTTTATCTTTCCCCTTTTCCATTTTCCTCCTCCATCCCACCTAGGGCCTCCACTTCCTCCACCTCCTCCTGATGGATTATGCTGCAATGCCTGGCGAGAGAGACATAAACTCGCCATCATCTCAGTTACACCTCACTCTCAATGGCTGCCTCCCTCAGCACCATGTTTATATTTTGTTGTTGTTGTTTTGTTTTGTTTCCTCTCTCTCTTTCACTTGTTCCCTTTACTTTTTCCTGCCCACCTAGGCCCGTGCACCACCCATGTCCCTTCTCAGCAGGTCAAGCTGCACCAATTGGCTAGTGAGCCACCAGCACACAGCCTCCCATAAAAAGAGTATCTACAGACTGAGATAAAATTTTTGGCTATGATATATCCAACAAAGGACTAATCTCTAAAATCTATGAAAAAATCCAACACATCTACGACAAAAAGACAAATACTCCAATTAAAAAATAGGCAAAGGACTGACAGAGACTGGAGAAACCCTGAGAGTATGGCCCCCAACACCATTTTAGCTCAGTAATGAAGTCACTCCCAAGGTTCACCAACCAGCAAAAGATTATACAGCCCCATAAAACAAAATGAGACTAATGGGGCACAGAAGTCCAGGGACAAGGACTAGAAGGCAGGAGGACACAGGAAAGCTGGTAATAAGGAACCCAAGGTTGAGAAGGGACAGTGTTGACATGTAGTGGGGTTGTTAACCACTGTCATAAAACAATATGTGCACTGTTTAATGAGAAACTATTTTTTCTGTAAACCTTCATCTAAAGTACAATAAAAAAAAGAAAAAAAATAGGCAAAGGATATGAATAGACAATTCACCAAAGAAGACATTCAGGCATCTAACACACATGAGGAAATGCTTGTGATATGTAGCCATTAGAGAAATGCAAATCAAAACTACAATGAGATATCATCTCACCTCTACTTTACTGGCACTAACTAAAAAAAGAGAAAAAAACAAATGTTGGAGAGGCTGCAGGGAGATTGGAACTGTTATGCACTGCTGTAAAATGGTATGATCATTATGGAAAATGATATGGTGCTTTCTTAAAAAGCTAGAAATAGAAATACTATAAGATCCAGCAATCCCACTCCTAAGATTGTATCCTAGAGAAGGACTGTCACACAAATAGACATATGCACACGCATGTTCATTGCAGCATTATTCACAACAGGAGAAAGATGGAAACAACCTAAGTGCCCATAAACAGATGAATGGATAAACAAACCATTGTACATATGCACAATGGAACATTATACAACGATAAAAAACAATGATGAATCTGTGAAACAGCTCACAACATGGATGATTCTGTAGAGTACTATGCTGAGTGAAATAAGTCACTCACAAAAGGACAAATACTGTACAAGACAACTATTATAAAAACTCATGAAAAAGTTTACACACGGAAAGAAACAATCATTGATGGTTACTATAGGATCACTATGAGTAGGAATCAACTGGACAGTAATGGTTAGGGAGGGAAAAACATTAACTAGAGAATAGATAAGTGGTAACTTGGGTGAAGGGTAATACAGTACACAATACTGGGGAAGTAGGCACAACTTGACCAAAGCAAGGTCATGGAAGTTTAATAGACACATCAAAACTCCCCAGGGGAGAGGGCGGGACCAAGATGGCAGAGTAGTCAGATGCTTCCATTGGACCCTCTTACAACAAAGACCCGAAAAAAACTAGTGAATCAATTATATATAACTATCTAGGAGCCCTGAACATCAAAGCAAAGTTGAAGAACTGGAAAGAGTGGCGGGGGAGGGAGAGAGTTCAGAAGCAGCGAGGATTTGCTAGACCTGACCCAGAGAGAGCCTGAGCCCTTCAGACATGATAAGCTCATGGGTGAGCAGTAAGAAAGGCAAGCAACAGTGCTTGGGAGGCTTATTCTGTACCGAGAGACACCCAGTGGCAGAGAGTTTACTCAGCCACCCAAAACCAGTGAAAAGCAGCCCTCAATCGGCAAAAGATAAGTACGTGCATCTCGCCTATAGCACAGATCAAAAACACCCCTCTTAGGGAATAACCTCTCTCCCATTTACCTCCCTGCTCCCTGCTCTGCACTGGGTCCTGGAACAGCTTCAGCAATTGCCAAGTCCCCTGGGCCAGAAGTAGGATCTGTCACATGCCCTGAGCCATTCTCCTAGCCTTGGAGAGTGAACAAATTAACTAACAGGGGAAAAAATGAACTGCTGGATCCTGTAGCACAGCTACTTTGCCTAGGCACAAGCATAAGGGATCCATGGACTTTGAGTGTCTTTCCCCCTGCATAGACTTGTGTGGGCCTATTTTAACAGTGTAGGCCTTCATTACTGCAGTACAACAGGGTACATACCTAAAGTCTAACTTCAACTGTTTCAGCTGTGAAGTGGTATGTTCATGACATTTGACACTGCTCTGCCCATTAAGCAGGGTCTTCACCTACCAACATCAGGAGCCTGAGGACTGGTAGCTCCACCCCTGCCACCTAGCCACCTGCTATAGGGACCCAAGAATAAGAGATGTCTCCTAGTCATTACAGCCAACCGTACTGGGTGCTCATAGTCAGGCTGCAAAACTCACCCACCTACACACTCTAGGGAACACGGACACGCCTACCTACTGGACACTCAGGGGTGGCTGTCAGCCCCCTGCCTTGCTCAGAGTGTGACCCCTGCTGCAGCGAGATGCCTTTGCCTACACCAATCAGCCATGCCTGTTCAGGACTGTAGGTGAGAGCCTACACCACACACTTGGTGACTATCTACCTGGGCACCTGAGCTGAATCCATACAGGAGAAGTGAGCAGACTCCTGAGCTCACATACCTGGTAACAGAGCTAACCAACTGCTGATAGGATGTTAGCGCTTCAAAGGTGCCAATTCAAACTAGCTCACACAAGCAGCCTATGTGAGCATATCAAAACGAAATAAGAAACAAGAACACAGTAAGCAAACATAAAATAAATAAATATAATAACTTAGTGACAGCTCAGAGACAACAGTCAATATCAAATCACATAAAGAGGCAGTCCATAATGGCTTCAGCAAGCTCCCAAAATAAAGAATCTAGAAATTTTCCAGAGGAGGAAAATTTCTTGGAATTACCAGAGGCAGAATACAAAAGATTAATATACAGAACTCTTCAAGAGATTAGGAAGGAAATTAATCAAAACGCAGAACACACAATAGAGGAAATTAAAAAGATTAGAGAACAGCATAATGACAAATTTAACAGGCTGCAAGAATCCACAGCGAGACAGCAATCAGAAATCCAGAAGATTAACAATCAAATGCCAGAATTAGACACTCAATGGAAAGTCACAAGAGCAGAACTGAGGCAATGGAATCAGAATTAGTGAGATTGAAGATAAAGCACTTGACACCAACTTATTTGAGGAAAAATCAGATAAAAGAGTTTTAAAAAGGAAGAAATCCTAAAAATTATGCAGGAATCTATCAAGAGGAATAACCTACGAGTGATTGGAGTACCAGAACAAGGAGGGAGGGATAACAGAAAATACAGAGAGTATTGTTGAAGATTTGTTGGCAGAAAACTTCCCTGATACTGTGAAAGATGAGAAGATATCTATCAAAGATGCTTATCGAACCCCACATAAGACGTATTATAATCAAACTTGCCAAAGCCAAAGATGAAGAATTTTAAGAGAAGCTAGGGATTACTGAAAAGTCATCTACAAAGGAAAGTCAATAAGAATAAGCTCGGACTATGCAGCAGAAACCATGCAGGCAAGAAGGAAAAGGGATGACATATATAAAGCCTTGAAGGAAAAAAGAATTACCAGCCAAGAATTATATATCCAGAAAAATTGTCTATCAAATACAACAGTGATATTAGCATATTTCCAAATAAACAGAAGTTTAAGGAATTTGCAAAAACCAAACCAAAATTACAGGAAACACTAAAGGGAGTACCCCAGTTAGAAAATCAATAACATCAGCTAACAAACCAAGACTAGAACACAGGACAGAGGAATCAGATATCAACCCAGATAGGGAAGTCACAAAAATAAAACAAAGCTAAAACACAGAAAATAAGGAAATAGATGTCAATATGTAAAAGATGACAACATTAAAACAAAAAAGAGGGACTTAAAAAATGCAGACAAAGATTTTTCATATGGGGAGGAAGTCAAGGCGATATAAAGAAATAAGACTGGTATAAACTTAGAAAAATAGGGGCAAATATTAAGGTAACCACAAAGGAAACTAACAATCCTAAAAGTCAAAATAAAAACCTAGAAAAATATAAAGACTCAGCAAACACAAAGTCAACAACAATGAAAAAGATGAAAAGAAAATACATAAAGAAAAACAACTCAGCAAAGAAAATTAAATGGAACAAAGAAACTGAACAACACACAAAAAAAGACATCAAAATGACAGCACTAAACTCATACGCTGAATGTAAATGGACTAAATGAGTCAATAAATAGACAGAGAGTGGCAGACTGGATAAAAAAACATGATCCATCTATATGCTGCCTACAAGAGACACAAAGACTTAAAGACACAAATAAACTAAAACTCAAAGGATGGAAAAAAATATAAGAATCAAACAACACTCAAAAAAGAGCAGGAGTGGCAATATTAATCTCTGACAAAATAGACTTTAAAGGAAAATCCACCACAAAGGATATGGAAGGACACTATATAACGATTAAAGGGTCAATACACCAGGAGGACATAACTATAATAAATATTTACACACCCAATGACAGAGCTCCAAAATATATAAACTCTAACAGCATTGAAAAGAGAGACAGCTCGACACTACTAGTAGGAGACTTCACTAGAGAATTCTACCAAACTTTCAGAAAAAGAGTTAACACCACTAATACTAAAGGTATTTCAGAGCATAGAAAAGGATGGAATACTCCCAAACTCATTCTATGAAGCCAGCATAACCCTGACACCAAAATCAGGTAAAGACACAACAAAAAAGAAAATTACAGACAAATATCCCTCATGAACATTGATGCAAAAATCCTCAACAAAATTCTAGCCAATAGAATTCATCAACATATCAAAAACATAATTCACCATGATCAAGTGGGATTTATATGAGGTATGCAGTGATGGTTCAACATTAGAAAAACAATAAATGGAAACCATCACATTAATAAAACAAAAGACAAGAACCACATGATCTTATCAATAGATGCATAAAAGGCATTTGACAAAGTCCAACACCCATTCATGATAAAAACTCTCAACAAAATAGGAATAAAAAGGAAATTCCTCAACATAATTAAGGACATTTATACAAAACCAACAGCCAACATCATCCTAAATGGACAGAGTTTGAAAGCACTCTCCTTCAGAATGGGAACCAGAAAGGATGACCTTTATCACCACTCTTATTCAACATTGTGCTGGAGGTCCTAGCCAGAGCAATTAGACTAGAAAAACAAATAAGGGGCATCCAAATTCGTAGGGAAGAAGTCAAAGTATCTCTATTTGCAAATGATATGATCTTATACACAGAAAACCCCAAAGAATCCACAAGAAAACTACTGGTACTAATAGAAGATTTCAGCAAAGTTTCAGGATACAAGATAAACATACAAAAATCAGTTTGATTCCTTTACAACAACAAAGAGAACTTCGAAGAGGAAATCACCAAATAAATACCATTTACAATAGTCCCCAAGATGATAAAGTACTTAGGAATAAATCTAACCAGAGATAGGAAAGACCTGTACAATGAAAACTACAAGACACTACTGCAAGAAACCAAAAGAGACCTGCATAAGCGGAAAAACATACCTTGCTCATGGATAGGAAGACTCAACCTCATAAAACTGTCAATTCTACCCAAAGTGATCTATAGATACAATGCAATCCCAATCCAAATTTTAGCGGGAGTTTTTACTGAGATGGAGAAACAAATCACCAACCTCATATAGAAAGGCAAAAGGCCTTGGATAAGTAAAGCATTACTCAAGAAGAAGAACAAAGTGGGAGGTCTTACACTACCTGATTTTATAACCTATTTATAACCTACACCATGGTAGTCAAATCATACTGGTTGTGGTACAACTACAGATACATAGACCAATGGAACAGAATTGAGAATCCAGACAGAAATTCATCCACCTATGAGCAGCTGATATTTGACAAAGGCCCAAAGTCCATTAATTAGGGGAAAAGACAGTCTCTTTAACCAGTGGTGCTGGCATAACTTGATATCCATCTGCAAAAAAATGAAACAAGACCTATACCTCACTCCATGCACAAAAACTAACTCAAAATGGATCAAAGACTTAAATATAAAATTGAAAACAATAAACTTCATGGAGGAAAAAATAGGAACAATGCTAGGAGCCCTAATACATGGCATAAACACAATACAAACTATAAGTAACAATGCACAAGCACCAGAAGAGAGACTAGATAAATGGGAACTCCTAAAAATCAAACACTTATGCTCATCCAAAGACTTCACCAGAAGAGTCAAAAAATAACCTACAGATTGGGAAAAAACTTTTGGCTATGACAAATCCGATCAGCATCTAATCTCTAAAGTCTACAAGTTACCGCAAAACCTCAACAACAAAAAGACAAATAACCCAAGTAAAAAATGGAAAAATGATATGAATAGGCACGTCAACAAAGAAGATATTCAGGCGGCTAACAGACACATGAAGAAATGCTCACGACCATTATCCATTAGAGAAATGCAGATCAAAACTACAATTAGGTATCATCTCACCCCAACAAGGCTAGCATTAATCCAAAAAACACAAAATAATAAATGCTGGAGAGGTTGTGGAGAGACTGGAATACTTATGTACTGTTGGTGGGAATGTAAAATGGTACAACCAGTTTAGAGATTGATTTGGCCTTTCCTTAAAAAGCTAGAAGTAGAAGTACTATAAGATCCAGCAATCCCGCTCCTTGGAATATGTCCTAGAGAAGTAAGAGCCATCACAAGTATAGATATATGCACACCCATGTTCAAGAAAGCAAAAAGATGGAAACAACCTAGATGCCCATCAACAGATGAATGGATAACAAATTATGGTATACCCACACAATGGAATATTATGCAATGATTAATAACAATGATGAAGCCGTGGAGCATCTTACAACATGGATGAATCTGGAAAGCATTATGCTGAGTGAATTTAGTCGGTCACAGAGGGACAAATATTGTATAAGACCACTATTATAAGAACTCAAGAGAAGGTTTAAACAGATAAGAAAACATTCTTCGATTGTTACGAGGGTGGGGAGGGAGGGTGAAGCTTATTTACTGACTAGATAGTAGATAAGAATTATCTTAGGTGAAAGGAAAGACAGCACACACTACAGGGCAAGTCAGCACAACTGGACTAAACCAAAGCTAAGAAGTTTCCTGAATATAATCAAATACTTTGAGAGACAGAGTAGCAGGTGTAGGGGTCTGGGGACCATGCTTTCAGGGGACATCTAGGTCAACTGGAATAACAAAGCTTATTAAGAAAATGTTCTGCATTCTACTTTGGTGAGTGGTGTCTGGGGTCTTAAAAGCTTGCAAGCAGCCATCTAAGATGCATCAATTGGTCCCCACCACCTGGAATAAAGGAGAATGAAGAACACCAAAGACACAAGGAAAGTAGTAGCCCAAGAGACAGAAAGGGCCACATAAACCAGAGACTTCATCAGCCTGAGACCAGAAGAACTAGATGGTCCTGGCTACCACCAGTGACCTCCCTGAGAGGGAACACAACAGAGAGTCCCTTATGGAGCAGGAGAAAGGTGGGTTGAAGAACTCAAATTCTAGTAAGAAGGCCAGATTTAATGATCTGACTGAGACTGGAGGTACCCTGGAAAGCATGGCCCCTGGATTCTCTATCAGCCCAGAACTAAAATAATTTCCGAGGCAAACTCTTCAGACAGGGATTGGACTGGACTGTGGGACCTAAGGTGATACTCGTAAGGAGTGTGCCTCTTAGCTCAAGTATTTAGAAGAGACCAAAGGCGTAGCTTCTGTCCAGAGGTGAGATGGGAAGGCAGAGAGAGTTAGGAGCTGGCTGAATGGACATGGGGAATCAGGGGTGGAAAGGAGTAGTGTGCTGTCACAGTATGGGGAGAGCAATTAGGGTCACATAACAATGTATGTATACATTTTTGTATGGGAGACTAACTTGAAATGTAAACGTCATTTAAACTACAGCAATAAACAAAAAATAAAATAAAAAAAGAACTGAAAGAGGAAAAAACAAAATCTCTCTAAGGGATTGAATTACTGTGCTGAATGCTGGGGACCATGGTCTTGGGGGACATCTAGCTCATTTGGCATGGCATAGTTAGTAAAGAAAATGTTTTACATTCTACTTTGTTGAGTAGCGTCTGGGGTCTTAAAAGTTCGCGAGTGGCCATCTGAGATACTCCACTTGTTAGACCCCGTCTCGAGCAAGAGTGGATGACGAAAACCAAAGACACAAGGGAAAGATTAGTCTAAAGTACAAATGGACCACAACTGCCACATCCTCCACCAGACTGAGTCCAACACAGCTAGATGGTCACAGCTACCACCACCAACTTCTCTGACAAAGACCACGATAGAGGGTTCAGGACAGAGCGGGAGAAAAATGTAGAACCAAATTCTAACTCACAAAGAAGATCAGACCTACTGGTCTGATAGAGGCTGGAGAAACCCCGAGAGTATGGCTGCTGGACACTCAGTACTGAAGTCACTTCTAATGTTTACTCTTCAGGCAAAGATTAGACAGGCTCTTAAAACAAACAATAATAAGTGTAGCTCAACCATGTATACAAGACTAAATGGACACACCATCCCAGGGGCCAGAATGAGAAGGAAGGAGACGACAGGAAAGCTGGATGAATGGAAATGGGGAACCCAAGTTTGAGAAGGGGATAGTGTTGACACGTCATGGGGTTTGTAACCAATGTTACAAAGCAATATGTGTATTAGTTGTTTAATAAGAAATCAATTCGTTCTGTAAACTTTCATCTGAAGTACAATTTAAAAAAATCATTAACAAGGGAAAAAAAAAAGAAGTCAAATGACATATTGCATTTAGTCCATCTGCTGCAAAAGACCTTCTTAAAGTGTTAAAAAGGAAAAATATCACCCTGAGGACTAAGGTGCAAGTGACCCAAACAATGATATTTTTAATTGCCTTCTATGCATGTGAAAGCTGGACAATGAGTAAGGAAAACTGAAGAAAAATTGATGCCTTTGAATTATGGTACTGGAGAAAAACATTGAATATATCGTAGACTGACCGAAGAACAAACAAATTTGTCTTGGAAGAAGTACAGCCAGAATGCTCCCTAGAAACAAGGATGGCAAGACTTCATCTCACATACTTTGGACAAGTTATCAGGAGGGAACAGTCCCTGAAGAAGGACATCATGCTTGGTAAAGATGAGGGTCAGTGAAGGGGAGGAAGACCCTCAATGAGATGGACTGGCACTGTCACTGCAACAGTGTGCTCAAATATAGCAAGGATTATTAGTATGGCACAGGACCGGGCAATGTTTCATTCTTTTGTACTTAGGGTCGCTATGATTCAGAACTGACTTTAGGTCAGCTAACAACAGCAACAACAACGACTGCTCTAGGTCCTGGAATACACCATGATTAGACAGACAAGTACTTCTCCCATTCCAGTGCACAGAATAGTTCACCACTTTGGGACTCCCAACTGCTCATAAGTTTTCCCTAGCCTCCCAACTTTCATACTCATATCTCTACCATCCTAAACATACCTCCCTAGAAAAACAATCACTACCCATGTCCAGGGAATTGCAAGAATCACTTTGAGAAGCATTGAGAAGCACAGAATTAGAAGGTATTGTAAAAGTATGCCAAATACTTCTGAATAAACATCAAATCAGTTTTCAGTTTTCCTCATTCCAGCCAAGAAAAGGTATAGACATCTAGAACAATCCCAAGGCTGGAACTGGGCTTCTCATTTATTTATTCAAAATTTATTGATTCGATCTTCTACTATGTATCTTATATTGTGATGCTACTGGTGTTATAAAGGTGAAAGACACAGACTCTGCCTTCAAAATACTTCCAGTATAGTGGTGAAGAGAGAGGAGTAAGCAATTAAGTGCAGTGTAATGTGATGAGGCAATGACTGGATTAACATTTGGTCTGTCTGTCAAGCCATGCCAAGCCAGTTGCCATCCAGTTGATTTTGAATTATGGCAAACCCATGTGTGTCAGAGTAGAACTGTGCTCCACAGATTTTTCAATGGCTAATTTTTCAGAAGTTGCCTTCCAGGTCTTTCTTCCAAGGAGTTTCTAGTTGGACTTGAACCTCCAACTTTTCAGTTAGCAGCTGAGCACAAACCATTAGCACCACCAAGGGACTCCTGGGTCATCTCTATTACAGAGCAATCCAGGGTGCTCAAGGGGTTACAGGGTAACTGGATTTGGGAATTCAAGTTGAAGCAGGATTAAATTCTAGGCCTCAAACCCAAACTGCAATAGATATAAATCTCACATGAGCCTTTAAGCTGACCCCGCATTCTGATCTCCTGTTGGCTATGGCATAACAAGGGTTAAGTCAGCTCTCTGTGGACATGAAACAGTTGCTTGGGAGATAGGAGTGCTAAATTAAATTGAGTGGCCTTTAGCTCAGGATACAAGAAAATTAAAAGTTCAGTGGCCTTTACCTTAGGATACAATAAAATTAAAAGTTCAGTGGTGTTTAGCTCAGGATACAAGAGGCCGAATTTACTGAGACTAGCTAATGTGAGTAGAGAGGCAGAACATTAAAGGCACAAGAGGAAGTTTGTTTTGAGCCCCATCATTAAGCAACTATTAAGCATTTGTTATGTTTTCAGCCCTGTGCTAGGGACAGGGTAGAACAAAAAGGGAAGCAAATCATTAATCCTTGCTCTCAGATAACTTGTATTTGAATTACAAGAGAACTGTTAAACATAAAACTAGGAAATAATGGCCCAATCCCAATAAACTCAGTACCTGTCATGGCCTAGACATTTTATATATGTTATGCCTGACAATCTAATACAAATCTTGTGAGGTAGGTAGTAATATCCTCATTTTACACATGGTAAAACTGTTCAGAAGGGTTAAGAATAGAGCTTAAGTCTGTAACAATAAATTAATTTTTTTAAAAAGTAGTTGATCCCACAGCTGTCAGCTCCTAAGAGAGTCTTTTTCTCTGTACATGTTGCCTGTGATCTTTCTGCTCCTCTCTTGACACCTGTGCAACTCAGTTTTCTTGTCAGCAAAATCAAGATGGTGGGCTAAAATTAGTGGCTGTGCCTCAGAATAACCAGGGCTTTCTGTGAAGGGCACAGATGCCTGGGATTCTATCCAAGAGATTCTGTTTCATCAGATCTGAATAAGGCCCTAAAATCAGCATTTTACAAGTGGCTCCAGATGATGGCCATATGACTGGTCGCCATAAACAGGTACTTGGAACCCAAAAGACTAGAACCTTGCATTTTACAGGGACCAGGAGCATTGTAAGACTTGGGAGCTGATCAGAAATGCAGAAGCTTGGGCCCTACCCTAGTGATACCAAGTCAGAGTCAGAATCTGCATTTTAATAAGACCTCAGGTAATTTGTATGCATAGCAATGCTTGGGAAGCATAGAGGATTCTCTTACTGTTAAATTCTATGATCCTGACAGTAAAAGCTATAGGGGTACTAGGAAGGAAGAAGTTAAAGTAGGCTAATGTAACTGACAAAAAATTAGGCGGGGCTAAAGATGGGTAGGATTTGGACTGGCAGATGGGAAGGGGAAGGGCATTTTGGAATTCAGGAAACCAACAATACTGAAAACACTGGATGGACCTAAACCCGGAGATTTGTGGGCTGGTGAAGAGATTAATTTGATTGAAGAGAAGTTTTTACATCCTACCTCTCCTTTTGACCAATTTAAATGCCTTGGACAAGCCTCCTTTTTTTCATTTTCTTATCTAGAAAAAAAAAAAAATAGGATGAATCTCCTGATTTTACTTTCCACATTGTGGGCACGGTCAGATACTCCAATAGGTGACTCACTTTCAAGGGACAGAGGTTATTTTGAAATCACTGCCTTGCTGTGCCCAGGCAGTCTGATTTGCCAAGAACATTCAGAGACGACAGTGATGAGGCTATTGAAAACTTAATTTTCCGTTTTGGTCTGACATGGCAACATTTTTTGCAAACACTGCTGACTGGCTGCCTGTGAAGCGGTGGCAAGTAGTGTGAGCTCCGCTTGGGTGCAGGAGAGAAATAGAAAAGACAGCCTCAGAACGCGGTAACCTTCGATCCAGGGTGGCCGGAAAGGAGACAAGGCCGACAGCCGCAGGATGAAGAGCTGGGACCTGCATGCTGTGACGCTCAGGTTGCTGCTTTCTGGCCAGAAGGCAGAGACGCAAATGAAAGACCGCTCTCTGAAGGGAGCAATGGGCTTCACAGTGAGGACCCACCCTTTATCATGATCCACATGCCAGGAGGCCAGCCATATCCTGGCTTTGTGTAAAGTAGCTGCAGCAGCTTCATCTCTAAGACAAACTAAGCGCCTGCGCAGAGGCCCAGCTGACGGGGCAGAGGTAGCCGAGGTCCATCTGCGCAGGGCTGGCCGTGAAGGCGAATTCTGATGTAACTTCACACCAAAAACCCAAAATGTGGATTGCCTTTTTGCTTAGTTTGTGTTCCAAAGACCTCTTGTGTGGCAGATACATGGTTTGATATGTATTTTTAAACCTCCAGGTTTATGCTGAGTCATGTTAACTTATCAAATATTTCACCATAAACTTTAACTCAGGTGGCGCAGTGGTTAAGCCCTCAGCTGCTGACCAAAAGGTCTGTGGTTCAAACCCACCCAGCAGCTTCGCGGAAGAAAAACCTGGCAATCTGCTCCCATAGATTCCCAAAACCAAACCCATCACCATGTAGTAGCGACCCTATACCTTAGAGGGCTGTTCTACTCTGTCCTATAGAGTCGCTATGAGTCGGAATCAACTCTGGGCAATAGGTTTGGTTTGGTTTTTTTTTTAAAAACTTTAATGTAAAGATCTCTGTTTGACTCACTCCAAGTTTTCATTGGCTAAAACTTGTAGATATTTTGGAATGAAACCTTCAGGCTAAAATCTAGCAGCTCCGATATGATGCACTTCTAGAGGTGAAGGTGGATATTTTGAACAAAGCAAACTGCCATTAACAAGTGTAACTGATACAAAATAAAGCACCAGGTGACGTAACTATTAGATTGAAATAAAGGCGGATGACAACTAAGTAAGTTTGCATTTTCTAAGTAGCTGTGAGTAAAATAATCAGCTCCCAGACTTGGCATGAATTAATTCTACTATTTTCTTTTTAAACTTCCCCAGGGTTAGCAGGAATCCATCGTCCCCTCAGTTTGCTCTTAAACGTCACCAGAACCTCTGCTCAGAATTACAACCTAATTATAACATACACATTTGGGGGTACTTTAATGTTAAGAATTTGTGCAAATTTAACGAATGAAACCAGATGAAGTGAAGCAAGGAGAACCACATGAGAAACATAATGTGGATGTAGAGGTTAAAAACATTAGGCAATATTCCCGACGTTTTCTCCTTTATCATTAAATGTTTATCAGGGCTACACACTGCAATAATGGTGACTAATGTGGCATGGTATAATGGAAAATGATTGAGAGGTATATTAGAGCAGTAGCTACATACACATCTGAGTGTGTACTTAACAGCTTGGCTAGTTTTAATATATGCCAAAATTACAGATTCTAAACTGGCAGGCTTAGCTAAAAGTGATTAAGAAAGTGATCACCGAAATAAAATACAACATGGTTAAAATCTTTTTAACCTTAATACTACTCCCCCCATTATCTTTATCCCAATGACACACAAAATAATTTTGCTACTCTTCAGCAAAAATGATTAGGATGTAAAACTTCATTTAGACCTTGCAATAGTTCTGTCCATAGGCATTCCACTTGCTAAAGAACAAAGTAGAACTTCATTACAACACTGAAGGAGCAAACAGGATTCACATCTCAGCTTTTCACACTGTCCTATAGCCTGAAGGCATGATTTAACTGTCATTAAAATTTAATCTATAATATAAATATATATTATAATTATATTTATATATATATAATTATATAATTATATTAAAATTATATTTTAAAATATAAAATGAGGATTTATGTAGTTTTCCCATTCCTGATCTCTTTTTTTTTTTTCTGTTCAGAGCGGAAGAAAGCCTTTTTAATTTTTGTATAAGGCCTTTAAACCAATTTCCATTCTCCTCTAATCTGTGATAAAGAGGTGGGCACTGGCTTCTTAACCTCAATTCTTTCCAACAATACAGTCTAGTGAAAGAAACGCATACCAAAAAGTTGACCTGTTAAGGTAAAGATCCACTAAATTATATTTATCTAATGATTTTCATTACAAAACTGCACAGGTAGTCTTTGGCCAAAAACCAATCCCGTTGCCGTTGGAAATGACCCTGTAGGACAGAGTAAAACTGCCCCATAGTGTTTCCAAGGAGGAGCTGGCAGATTCGAACTTGAAACCTTTCCTTAGTGCTCTTAACCACTACTCCACCAGGGGTCCAGTCTTTTGCAAATATTTAAACTCTAAAAGTGATTTAAAATTGTCTCAAAAATACATCCATCTTTTAAGACATATAAACTGAAAATACTTCCTTGATAAAAATACTATGATAGTGTTAAAATATTTAAAGCAGTTACTGTCTTTCCCTAAAAGTTAAAAATGGAAATACTAGAAGTAGTAGTCTGTGGATGTATGATCATTCTCTGTACCTTATCCATTGTTTTTCCAGGATTGTGGCAAATCCCTAAAGCATCAGTAATTTGCTTTGGTTTTCCACATATTTTCAAGCTACTTTAACAACACCAATTCTACTTTAAAAATAATAATTTCCTTTTTAATTTTTTTTTATTTCTTCCCTTTAGTTGACCATATTTGAACTTTATATACATGTATAACTGGTAATAATAATTGAAATTTATAATTTCTTGGTTAAAAGGAATTATCAAATCTGTAATGAATCACAACAAAGTACTTGCACAACTAATGTAATAATGACAAATTTTAGTGAGTAGATAGTCTTTAATAATATCTCTTGGTTACTTTAAATCCCACATGTCCAAAATGCAGAGCACTACAGCACTAATTTCAATGTATATTTTCTTTTATAACATTTAAAATTATATATGTAACACTATATATAAAATATGGAAACCCTGGTGGTGTAGTGATTAAGATCTACGGCTGTTAACCAAAAGATCAACAGTTCGAATCCATCAAGTGCCCCTTGGAAACTCTATGGGGCAGTTCTACTCTGTCCTATAGGGTCGCTATGAGTCAGAATCGACTCGAGAGCAATGGGTAAGTATGTATAAAATATACATACAATTTTGTAAATAAAATATATGTATAATATATGTAACAAAAAAAAAAAAAACGAAAACCAAACCCATTGTCTTTGAGTCTATTCTGACCCATAGAGACTCTATAGGAAAGAGGAGAACTGCCCCATTGGGTTTCCAAGAAGCAGCTGATGAATTAGAACTACTGAACTTTTGGTTAGCAGCTGACTACTTAACCACCGTGCCACCACAGCTCCTAATGTATGTAATATATATTATATATACAAAATATATATATAATTTATTATACATAATATAATTTTATTATATAATACATATTATATATAAATATATAATTTTATAGTATATGTAATTTAAAATTAACACTTACATTTTTAAAGTTTAAAATTATTTATATAGCTATGTATATAAAATTATATAGTATACATGATTATATATATGTATGTATAAAACAGGAGCCCTGGTGGTACAGTGGTTAAGAGCTTGGCTGCTAACCAAAAGGTTGGCAGTTCGAATCCACCAGTCTCTCCTTGGAAACCTAATGGGGCCGTTCTACTTTGTCCTATAGGGTCGCTATGAGTTTGAATCCACTTAATGGCAACAAGTTTTTATGTATAAAAAATATACATCTGTATTATATATGTGTGTATTATAATACAATGTATTATTATACATTATATAATTAATTATATAATATATACATAATTATATATAATATATATGCAAAAATATATAATTTTATTATACATAATATATATTTTTTATAATATATATTATTTAAAATTATATATATGTATATTATTTACATAATAATTTATAATAATATTATGTAAATAATATACATATATATAATTTTAAATGTTAAAAAAGAAAAGATACGTTGGAATTAGTGCCATAGTGCCGTACATTTTGAACATGTGGGACTTTAAAGTAACCAAGAGATATTATTAAAGAATATCTATTCATTAAAATTTGTCAATATTACATTAATTGCACAAATACTTTGTAGTAATTCATTATAGACTTGATAATTCCTTTCATAAAGAAAACAAATATTCTCACAACTGGACCAATAAGCAACATCATGATAAACAGAGAAAATATGGATATAGTCAGGGATTTCATTTTACTTGGATGCACAGTTAACACACATGGGAGTAGTAGTCAAGAAATCAAAGAACGCACTGCATTGAGCAAATCTGCTATAAGTTGGAACCAACTGGATGGCACCTAACAACAACAATATATGCATATAAATTATATATATATATACACATATATATGTATGCATATAAAGGCCAGCATATCCAATTCTTCTTCAGCACTGAGGAAGTGTATATTTAATTGCCCACCAACTATTAACTAATTCTTCTTAACGATTAGAAAGAAAAGGAAAAAAAAAAATCAGTAACCTCCTAATTTCATAATACAATTTTTAATCTAATATTTCGTTTATGAAAGAGTTGGCAAAACGAAGAAATGTTTGTTAAATTTAGGAACTGTTTTATAATTATCCTACCTTATCTATCACACAGGGAAGAAAGATGTAGTCAGGACCACAGCTAACAACAGAATTAGAAACAAGATCAAGATGGAGATCCAGTACCTCTATATTCCTGAAGGAGATGTCATTCCTTAACTGGGAATAGTGGTGACTTACATAAGATTGGAACTTTTTATATTTATTATATTCTAGGGAAAAAAATAGTATTCACTGTTAACAAAGTTAAATACAGTGATATCCTTGTATTTGAAACCAGTCCCATTAGCAGGGGAAATTAGTATCTTCAATTTAATCTAATCTCTTAAATTGATCAAAAGAATTCCTAGCAGAGACACGCTAAGTGATTATCTGTTTATTGACAATTAGAGCTGTAGCCAGAACCTCAGAGACTGTTTTTTTTTTTTTAACATTATCTTCCTTTAATTTAAGCTTTGAGTCCAGCAATTCCTTGTATAAGATACAAACAGAGAACGTTAATAAGTAGAAGCAGGGGAATTTACATATTCTGTATTTTGTAGAAGATGTTTTTAAAAGCAAATCAGTCATAAACAGTACTGAATAATTTTATGAGCATTTGATGAGAGCCTACTGAGTAAAGCAGTGACTTAATTTTAAAATACCTTTAGCAGGGGAAATTAATTTTGAACTCCAAGGGTCTGCAATTAAAGCATGAAAACCTCACCAAAGGTACAAACAGATTTTGAAGTTTTGTGTTTCTTCTTAAGAACTCGTTACTGCTCTATAACATATCCTTGTATTTTAATATAAATAGATGTGTTAGTCATGGTACTCTGAGAGCCAATGCCAAAACAGGATTAAACATGCACAAGATATTTATTAGGATAAATTCTTGCAAAGGAAAATGGGAAGGGGACTGAGGGAAGTTGGGGAACTGTTAGACCACCCGTAGATCTGGCCTTTGTGAAGGAGGGGGGGAGGAGGGAAGGTGAAGTGGAAGAGCCCTGGACTGCAATGCAGCTCTAATGAAGTTGTACAAGATCAATGGGGAGTCCATGAGTCAGAGTTGCCTTTCAGAGAAGTGGCCCATCTCTCAGAAATGGACTTCCTTTGTCCCTGCCATGTTCAGTCACTGACTGGGAGGAGCCCATGGGAAGTGTGTGTTTGGTGGGAATATGTTGTGGATTTACAGCTCAGCAGTGGGAACTCTCGGTTAATTGAG
This sequence comes from Dugong dugon, assembly GCA_030035585.1. Lineage (NCBI taxonomy): Eukaryota > Metazoa > Chordata > Mammalia > Sirenia > Dugongidae > Dugong > Dugong dugon. The sequence goes on along the minus strand of CM057480.1, from coordinate 44,477,487 downwards.
GTCCCTGCAGGTGGAGATCTGAGAGGGATGTTTTCATGGCTGCCATGATAAGGGTAATTTAAGCCAATCAGGAACAGGAAAGGAAATTTTCAGAAAAGATGCAATTGAGCTCTCTTAGTTTGAGAGGACAGATGACCCTGCACATAAAAACCTTCCTCTTTCTGTTGGTGTTACAACACTACTATGACAAACTCCATATTTTAAGTGACCATCTAAATGCGTCTTGTTTGAGTTTTTGTTTGTTTGTCCTTTGTTTCCTTTTTCTTTTTTTGCAGCTACTGTCTAATACCTATTCACTGGTTGTAGCAGGGATCAGCACATCACCTTCTTTGCTTAAAATCCTTCAGAGAACTTCAGACAACATTATGCCTTTCAGAACTCTTGATAATAATCAGAACAACAGCTGGTTTTTCCCAGTTACACTGAGAACTTCCTATTTTTTAACTATTGATTCATATATCCAGTTGAAAATAAAAATTCAAAACTACAAGAGCACTTGTGGATAAAGATGGAGTTTTGATGGGCTGCATATATTTCCTCTACTGCCCAAATTACCAAAGCCAAAAAACAAAACAACAACATGGGAAGGCTTTCTTCTCAGGATTTATTAGAAATCTTCCCACAAATGCCTTTTAGTCAGAGACACTAAAACTGTTGAATGCATTTTCACCTCTTCTTTAAAACATCAATATCAGGATGTTTTTCTCCTGACGTGATTCATATATACAAGTCTTCTTAACTGGAACTCAGTGTTCTTGATACAGGATTAAAATTTGGACATTTGTAACTCCAGTGGCATGCTAGAGTTGGCTCAATTCAGCTCATACCAATTAATGAGAGTCGAATGGTAAATTTTTATGAATTTTGAAAGCTGATGAGCAGCTCTTGTTGGTAGCCTGAAATCGTCTATGGTGGGAGTATTTACACACTGGAAATTAGCCATTAAGCAAATCAAGGCCTTTTTTTTTTTTTTTTTTTCCGAGATTAGGTTGTAAAACATTTGCCAGCACACTGGAACCCACAGTCTTTGCTACAATACCATATGCTTCTCTGTATAATAGTCAAGATCTATAGTGTATGTAGTATGTGTAGGTCAGAAACAATCCCTTATTTGGGAATTGAAACAGTTTACAATCTTTTCCTTTCAAAAAAATATGATGAACACTCTTATTTATTTACTTTATAAACATCTGTAATTATATGTTTATGACTTAGTTCCCAAAAATAGGTGCCAGAGAACACTATTCTCCCAAGAAGTTCTTTCTACTTAGAAAATGTTACATGTTACAACCGTGCCCTCTCCCCAATCCACATGCACACTGCTTTGTCTTAGCATATCAAAGACTGAGAAGATTTAAGTTTCTACCTCTTTTCCACATAACGTTAACATCTTCTGGGTCACAATGGTGCATGGGAGATAATTGGGAAATACAAGCTTGGCATACATTACTCAAGTACAATTACTAAGTCAAACTGCTGGTTTTGATACATATTTCCAAGCTTCCCTCCAAAATGTTTGCATTAATTCATATTTCTGTCCAGTTCTTTACACTTTCACTCAAATTGGGTACTAATAGTTTAAAAACTTAAGTTATTGACCACCAATATGGTTTCTATTACTGACAGCTTAGTATGTTCAGCAAATATAAAACAGATTATGTAGTTTTATCCAGAACATGATAAAAAAAATCTAATGGTATTGGATTTATGATTATAGAATTGACACCTTTGAATTATGGTATTGGCAAAGAATATTGAATATATCATGTACTGTCAGAGGAACAAACAAATCTGTCTTGGAAGAAGTACAGCCAGAATGCTCCTTAGAAGCAAGGATGGCGAGACTGTCTCATGTACTTTGGACAGACCATTTCCTGGAGAAGGACGTCATGCTTGTAAAGAGTCAGCAAAAAAAAGGAAGAAACCAAAGGAGATGAATTGACACAGTGCCTACAACAATGGGCTCAAACATAGCAAGGATCGTGAAGATGCTGCAGGACCAGGCAGTGTTTTGTTCTGTTGTACATAGGACCTCTATGAGTCGGAACAGACTCAACAGCACGTAATAACAATAACAACAATGCAGGGTATTTCAAATATTTTTTTACTGAAACTAACAGTGAAAAATACATTTTACTATGACACTGAGAAAACAGCCACTCACATGCACAAAACTAACACAAGAGTTACATAAAATGTTAGTTAGATTTACTATATGTGATGCAGCTGGTGTTTTCTATTCTCGTCTAGTGTTCTCTATTTTATTTAATTTTTAAAATTCTGGTTGAGACGTACTAAATTAATTTCATCACCTATTAATTGGGGGAAAATACAAGTGACTTCTCCAGATTTTTTTTCAACTTCATTGAGCAATAATGTACATCCTATAAAATTGAAGCATTTCAGTCGTACTTTTGGATAAGTTTTGACAAATGTATGTGTCGAATAACAGTCCCAAATCAAGTCAGAGATTATTTCCAGCACCTCACCTCTATGCAGTCAATACTCATGCCCTAGAAAACTATTGATGTGATTTCTATCATAAAAGATTAAGTTTTTTATAGAAAATGGAATTATAAAGTATGAACAATTCTGTATCTGGCTTCTGTTTTCAACATAATGCCTGTGAGATCTACTCATGAATATCAGCAGTTCATTCTTTTCTTACTGAATAGTATTCTAGCGTATTAATATTCCACAATTAATCCACTTACCTGTTCAGGAACATCTCCTCCCACTAAGTTTTTGATTATTATGAATAAAGCTGCTATAAAAAATGTGTGTGCTTTTTTTTTTATGGGAGTCTGTTTTTATTTCTCTTGGGTAAATATCTAGGAATTAAATTGCTGGATCATAGGTTGTGTATATGAAAGGTTATAAGAAACTGCTAAATTGCTTCCTAAGTGGTTGTATCATTTTGCGTTCCCAGAAACAATATATTAAAATTATAGTAATTATATATCTTTGTCAACACTTGGTATTGTCAGATTTTATATTTTTTAGCCATTTTAGTGGCTATGTAGTGGTATCTCATTAGAGTTTTAATTTGCATTTTCCTGATGACTAATGATGTTGAGTATTTTTTCATGTGCTTATTGGCATTGGTCATTAGTATATATTGTTGGAACTTTTTCCTTTTTTTCCTAAGAAATATTTGCTTACTCCAAATCTGTGCACATTTTCTCTTATGTTTTCTTCTGGGAATTATAGTATTGGATTTTATGTTTGAGTCTATGATCAATTTTAAGTTAATTTTTGTTTTTGGTGTGAGGTAGGGATTGAAGTCCACTTTTTTCTCATATAGATATCTATTTGTTGAATAGACTATCTTTCCCCACATAATTGCCTTGCCACCTTTATCCAAAATCAATTGACCATATAAATGTGGATCTATTTATGTACTCACTGTTTTGTCCCATTGACCTGTTTTTATATCCTTATACCAATGCTGCACTCTTGAATACTATAGCTTTTTATCAAGTGGTCTTCCAACTTTCATTTTTATTTTTAAAAATTGTTTGTATATCCTGATTCTTTGTATTTATATATTAAATTTAAAATTAGCTTGTCAATTTCTACTAAAAATTCTTTTAGAATTTTGAATGTGATTGCATTTAAATGTCAAAAGAAGATGAGACCACCACTGAATATATGAAATATAAAAAGACAAATACATTCGTTAAGAAGAAAGAAAACCTTTCCAATCTTCTCAGATTTGCCAAAATAATAACACTCAGGATATATTAAAAAAAAATAATGTATCTGTGACTATAGTTCTGGGGAAAAAACAAAATGAATTTATGCCTTATTATAATAAGGGAGAGCTATGCTTGTTAGTCACTTGGAACAAAACAGAGTGTTGACCTTTGACAGGGTTTTTAAATTTCATTTATTTTGTTGTTGTTGTTTTTGAAAATATACACAGCAAAACATTTTCTACATGTACTATTTAGTGATATTGATTATATTCTTCGAGTTCTGCAATCAACCTCACACCCTTTTTCTGAGTTGTTCCACTCTCTTTAACATAAACTCACTACCCCCTAAGTTTCCAATTTAATCTTTCAAGTTGCTGTTGTCAATTTGATCCAATACATATATTTCTTAAAAGAGCTTAATGCTCAAGGCATGGTGGTACAGTGGTTAGGTGTTCGACTGCTAACCAAAAGACTGGCAGTTCGAATCCACCAGCTGCTCTTTGGAAACCCTATGGGGCAGTTCTACTCTGTCCTATAGGGTCACTATGAGTCGGAATTGACTGGTTGGCAATGGGTTGTGTGTTGTTTGTTAGACTTTTTTACTAGTTAAGCTAAACTATTGCCTGGTTTTAAAAAGACTTTGTGGGATTATTTTTGGTTTAAGGTTTAAAGATTATCTCAGGGCAATATTTCAGGGATTCATCCAGGCTCCATGACTCCAGAATGTCTGTAGTCCATGAGAATTTGAAGTTCTCTTCTGCATTTTCTCCCTTTTGATCCAGATTCTTCTATACAATATTTGTTCAAAATATTCAGTAATAATAGCCAGGTACCCTCCAGTTCTTATGGTCTCATGGCAAAGGAGACTCTTGTTCATGGAGGCAATTAGCCACACATTACATTTCCTTCTCCTGTTCCTGACTCTCTTCTTCTGTTGCTCCAGGTGAGTAGAGACAAATAGTTGTGCTTTGGATGGCCACTTGCAAGATTTTAAGACCCCAGGCTCTACGCAGTGAACTAGGAAGTACAACAGAAGCACTACACACCTTATTAAGCCAATTAACTAGGAAGTCCCATGGACCTATGACCCTAAATCTCCAAACTAAGGGACCAAATCCCAAGAGGCATTTGGTTGTACATAAGCAGGCTCAGAAGCTACTCTTTTTTCTTTTTTCTTTGGCATTTTGTAAATATATGTATCATAAAACTTTTTCCAATTCAACTTTTTACAATCTATGACTTATTGACAGTTCTTACAATAATTGGCTGTGCAACCTTTAATCAATGTGATTTTTCCGTCACCTTGGAGTCCTGGTGGTGCATTGGTGAAAAGCCAGGCTGCTAACAAAAAGGTTGGGAGTTCGAATCCACCAGCTGCTCCTTGGACACCCTATGGGGCAGTTCTCCTCTATCCTATAGGGTTACTATGGGTCAGAAGCGACTCAACAGCAACACGTTTGTTTTTTTTTTTAAAACCCAAATTCAGTGATCCATAAGCAATAAGCCCTCCCTATCCATCTCCCTCCCACTGCTGGTAACCACTAATAAATTTTGGTCTCTATACATTTGCCTTTTCTTGTCTTTTTATATAAGAGATCATATATTTATCTTTTGTGATTGAATTATTTCACTTAGCTTAATGTCTTCAAGCTCCAACCATATTGTATCTTGTATCAAGGCTTCATTTCTCCTATTGGCTGAGTAGTATTCCATTGTATGTATGTATCACATTTTGTTTATCCATTCATCTGTTGGTATAGGATTTTTGAACAGTGCAAAGTCCAACGATTGGTGGACTTTCAGAGACATAAGTGTACAGATAAGATCTACAGAGGTGTGGTTACTTGACAAAATTGGCTAAAACTCAGAGAAGTGTTTATTGAAGTAAGTCAAACATACTGATTGGTTGACTTGTTCACTGAGGTGAGTTGTCATTGATCGACTGAACATGTTTAAACCAGTTCTAGTGGACACATTACCATGGCTAAATAACAATACTTTTATAAGTTTGAGGAAACTTTCCTTAGATTTTATGAACTCTTAATGGTATTTACTATTTATCCATGAAGATGATGTGTATATATATTTATTTAGGTCTTTAATTTTACTCAGCAATATTTTGTACTTTATCTGGATTTTACTTCATGAACTAATTTATCAAGGCCAATTTCCCTCCAATGATATTAAGTCATTTAACCACCCCAAATCCATTTGTGTGAATTTATCATTCCGAATATCTCTATTTTATCCAGAATAATTTTTTAAGAAAGTTAAAAAATATGTTAAGGATCTTATATATCATAGAGTTTTGAAGGATTCAAAGGACCCACGCCACTTACATAGTATACACTCAAATAGAAATGTTAACAGGTGGAAGGAATGTCAAGAACTGATATTCCAGATGTACTCCATAGCTTCAAACCTATTCTATATCCATATTTTATTTATCTGACTGATAGTAAACAGTCTAGTTTATTGATTTGGAATTCATATATCCCCCTCCCTTAATTTTTATCTGAAAGTAATAATAAATACAATACTAAGAAGTGAGGTTGCTGGAAGGAATAATAAAGGCACTGATTTTGCCTACCATTCCCAGAATAATACAAAGCATACTGAATGCTGACTTTTTCTTTAATATGCCAATTCCACCGTTATGTATTTATTTAAAGCTCTTTTAAATTAAGAAAGGCCATATGCAATTTTCTGATCCAATATTTCTTGCAGACTTTCTTTAGTGGGGGAGCAGGCATTCATTGTTACTCAGTTTATACTTATGTGATAACTTATTCAGTTTTAATTGTGATGAAGATTGACAATTTGCAATGTAAAAATGTCTATAATGTAAGTGCACAGAGATCTAACTGGAATTAAACTGGAACCAAAATGTATGAGCTAATTAATTTTCCTGTAACTTGATTTCCTTTCTTCAATTTTCGATCAATGTGAAGCTTATGATATAGGTTGTAATTGCATATAGTCTTTATAACAATGATCTACAAACTTTTATGAACCCACATGCCTCTCTGTAAAATAATTTTATCACAACTCTTCCGATGTAAATATTAGTTACTTAAACAGTGTATGCATATTATATATGTATACGTATATTTGTCTATACATACGCTTACACACACATACATATTTTAATTTATTTACTTTTAATAGACTTTATTTTTACAGCAGTTTTTAGATTAACAGAAAAAATGGGCAGAAACTACAGAGAGTTCTTATATACCTCCTCCCACCTGCACACAGTTTTTCCTACTGTTAACATCTTGCATTCCTGTCGTGCATTCATTAAAACTGATGGACCAATACCTTATTACTGACTGTGTTGTACAGTCCTATGGGTATTGACAAGTGCATAATGTCATGTGCTCATCTCTACAGTATCATACAGACTAGTTATTTTGCCCTAAAAATGTCCTGTGCTTCACCTATTCATCCCTCTCCTGTCCCCTAAACCCCCTGGCAAACACTGATCTTTTCACTCTGTAGAGTTTTGCCTTTTCCAGAATTTCATATAGTCAGAATCATATAGTATGTAGCTTTTTCAGACTAGCTTCTTTCACTTAGCAATATGCTTTTAAGTTTCCCTCATGTGTTTGCATGTCTTGATAGCACATTTCTTTTTATTGCTGACTAAAACCCCATTGCATGGAAGTACTGGTTTGTTTACCCATTCACCTATTGAAGGATATCTTGTTTTATTTCATTTTTGGCAATTATGAATAAAGCTGCTATAAACATTTGTGTGCAGGTTTTTATGTGGACATATATTTTCACTTCATTTGGATAAATACCTAAGAGCATGCTTGCTGGATCAAATGGTAAGCCTTGTTTAGCTTTGTGAGAAACTTCCAGATTGTTGTCCGAAAAGTCTCTGTCGTTTTGTATTCCCATCAGCAGTGAAAGAGTTCCTGTTGTTTCACATCCTCCCTAGTGTTTGGTGTTGTCAGTGTTTAGATATTAGCCATTCTAAAAGGTGTGTGGTGGTATTTCATTGTTTTGATTTGCAATTCCCTAATGACATGTGGGGGCCCTGGTGGCGCAGTGGTTAAGAGCTCAGCTAGAAACCAAAAGGTCAGCAGTTTGAATCCACCAGCCACTCTTTGGAAACCCTATGGGGCAGTTCTATTCTGTCCTATAGGGTCCCTATGAGTTGAAATTGACTTGATGGCAATGGGTTAATGACATATGATATTGAGGATCTTTTCATATGCTTGTTTGCCGTCTGTATATCATCTTTGGTGAGGAGCCTGTTCAGATCTTTTGTCCATTTTTTTATTGAGTTTTTGGTTTTTTTATTGTTGAGTTTTAAGAGTTCTTTGTGTATTTTTGGTACAATTCTTTTTCAGATATATGTTTTACAAATATTTTCTCCCAGTCTGTTGCTTGCTTTTCATTCTCTTAATGTTTTTCACAGAACAGAGGTTTTTTTTTATTTTAATGAAGTCAAACTTATTAATCTTTTTTTCTTTTGTGACTTATGCTTTTAGCAAATCAGGAATCATGTTTGATAGCACATTCATTATAAGGAGATGAGAGATAACTCCCAGTTTTTCCTTTTCCCCAGTATTTTGCAAAGTCTTCAGCAATAATTTCCGAGTGCATCCTCATCTAATAACCCTTTTCCATTGCCCATCCAATTTTTAGATAATTTCTTACAAGTGAAAAACTGTATCTAATATTTATTTTATTTTAAAAGGTTACATAGGTAGTAAGAGACTAAGCCAGGATTTGTATCCAGGTTATACCGCCATGCTGCTCCTCAGACTTTAGCGAAAAAAAACAAAAGTTCTAGATTCAGCCTATTAGGACATTTCCAGGCCACCATACTGCCCCATTCCTTAAAGTAGTATGTTTTTTATCAACTCTGTAACTCTTCATGTCTCCCAGCTTTATGCAATGCTTCATTTGTGCAAAAGCTGCATTTTATGTAGACCAGAGGCCAAAGTAAAGACAGAGAATGATTCTTTTGGTCTTCTAAAGAAATCAGATGTGTAGTGGGTGGCCAATGGCCAGGCAGGCTGACTTCTCAAATGACTGTCTTCTAAGTTGATTTGAATGTTATCTTCATTGCTCTGTGAACTGACCATGTGAGAATGTCTTCCCGACTTAGCATTGGTTGAGGGCCATGGTGAGTTCAACACAAATGATTTGAGTTTTAAGCTTTGTATTTGTATAAATAAAAACCTCTATTATTCACTATTTGATTTGGGTAAGTGTAGTCTGAGATGCTAAGCCGTCCCTTCCTGCAACTCCAGAAAACCATCAGGCATACAGGTGACTTTTTTCAACAGGTCAGGACCTAACTAGATAAACACTGACAATGCTAATTACTCCTTGCTCTGCTCAGATATAGGCCAGTGTCCCAATCTATGCAGATTTATGCCAACCTCACATTTTTTTTTTTGCTAATGTAGATGGTCAAGGTTGTGTATGTACTTGGCTGAGCCATGACTTTCAGTGGTTTGGGAGTTATAATATAGTTTGGCAGCAGTGTAATGATGAAATTACTTCCATAATGAGATCTGATATAATGTAATCGCATCCTTGATGAGATCTGGTATGAGGAACTAATCAGTTGAAAGCCAACCAGTTTTCTTGTGGGTGTGGCCTGCATTCAATATATGTGGACTTTCTGGCAAGGCTCAAGGTTTTTTGCTTGCTCTGGATCCTGCATCTGGGCTCTAGTTCTTGGGACTTGAGCTAGCAGCTTACTTACCGATCTTGGAATTCATCAGCCTCTGCAGCCTTGATCCAGCAGCCTGCCATGTTACTTGCCAATCTTGGTATTTGTTGGCCACTGCATCCTGTGATCCAAAGGCCTGCTGTCTTACCTGCTGATCTTGGGTTCATCAGGTAAGTGAGTCAGGAGAAACCTGAAGCCTGCAACCATGTGAGCCATTTCCTTGATGTAAATCTCTCTCTCTCTCTCTATATATATATATATATGTATATGTATATAATTATAGAAGTATAATTATATATACTTCACTGGTTTTGCTTCTCTATAGAATCCAGCCTAAGACATTTGGTACAGAGAGTGATTCTAGAGAAACAAAACTGTAAGGATGATTTTTCTAAACTGGTTCTCAAGTCTGATTAGTCTTAAAGATGTTGATGACTTTTCTTCTAGTAGTAAAGAGGGCACTGTTAATCCATGGGGTGAGGTGGCAATAGAAATGTGCAAAATATCACCACCAATAGATCAAGTATTGGTGAGAGGTGAGGCTCTGGATGATCATATGTTTGATACCTTTCTAAAAATTTTGTCATAATGAGAAGTGTAAAGAAGGTTGGTTGGCCCTCCTTTTGCTAGACAAAGTGGTAAAAGAAAGAAATGAGCTCAGGACTTCATAGTCACAGCTCAAGCACTGCAAAAATGATCTCCATGTTTCCGCTTGTGCCTTGAAAGAAAGCCTTATTTCTTGTAGTAACAGAGTTTATATTGCTGAAAGCCAAACCCAGAGTCTTGTAAGAGTGGCTAAATTATGGGAAGTCAGCATAACTTGACCAAGGTAAAGTCATAAAAGATTCATAGACACATCCACACTCCCTGAGGGATCGAGTTACTGAGCTGAGGGTTGCAGACCATGGTCTTGGGGAAAACTAGCTCATTTGGCATAACATAGTTTTCAAAGAAAATGTTTTACATCCTACTTTGGTGAGTAGCATCTGGGGTCTTAAAAGCTTGTGAGCGGCCATCTAAGATATGTCTACAGGTTCCATCCCATCTGGAACAAGGGAGAATGAAAAAACCAAAGACACAAGGGAAAGATTATTCCAAAGGACTAATCGACCACAACTACCACAGCCTCCACCAGACTAAGTCCAGCACAACTAGATGGTGTCCAGCTACCACCACCAACTGCTCTGACAGTGATCACAATAGAGGGTCCTGGACAAAGTGGGAGAAAAACATAGAAAATTCAAATTCACAAACTCACAAAAAAAAAAAAAAAAAAAAAAGACTTGACTTACTGGTCTGACAGAGACTGGAGAAGCCACAAGATTATGGCCCCAGAATACCCTTTTAACACAATACTGAAGTCACTCCTGAGGTTCACCCTTCAGCCAAAGATTAGGGAGGCCTATAAAACAAACAATAACACATGTAGTTCAACCATGTATACAAGAACAAATGGAAACACCAGCCCAGGAGCAAGGACAAGAAGGCAGGAGGGAACATGAAACCTGAGCAAATGAAAATGTGGAACCCAAGGTCAAGAGGGGGAGAGTATTGACACATCATGGGATTTGCAACCAAGGTCACAAAACAATATGTGTATTAATTGTTTAATGAGAAACTAATTTTCTCTGTGTCTTAGTAATCTAGTGCTGCTATAACACAAGTGGATGGCTTTAACAAAGAGAAGTTTATTCTCTCACAGTCCAGTAGGCCACAAATCCAAATTCAGGATGTCAGCTCCAAGGGAACACTTTCTCCATCTGCTCTGAAGGGAGGTCTGTGTCGTCAATCTTCCCTGGGTTTGGGAGCTTCTCTGCACAGGAACTTCATGTCCAAAGGATGAGCTATGCTCTCAGCACTGCTTTCTTGGCGGTGTGAGGTTCCCATGTGTCTCTGCTCATTCTCTCTTTTATATCTCAAAAGAGATTGGATTAAGACACTATCTAATCTTGTAAACCTTATCAGTATAACCTCATCATAGCGATAGAGTTAACACATAAGGAAATAACATATAACCTCATCATAGTGATAGAGTTTACAACACATAAGGGAATCACATCAGATTTACAAAATGGTTCACAATCATACAATACTGGGAATCATGACCCAGCCAAGTTGACAGACATTTTGGGGGGACACAATTCAATCCATGACACTCTGTAAACTTTCACTTAAAGCACGATAAGAAGAAAAAAAAAAGAAAAAGAGTGGCTGAATTACAATGTCAACTGAATTTTCAGACTCAAATTGTGTCTGAAGTTAAACTGAGGACATTGGCTGGAAAGAAATTGGATCCTGAAACTTGGAATGCAGACATATGGGCAGATAATCGGAAGATGGGACACTGAGCCCCTATATTCTGTATAATCACTCCTGCCAACAGAACCAGCCCCCTTACTGCCATATGAAGAGATTACTCCATCTTTTTCTGTTAAGCCACACTCCCCAGTAAAACCATTACTCCCTCCACCCCCATCTGATAAGATTAACACAGCTGTGTCTGAAGAGCCTTTGTCAGCCTCATCCCCTGCAGAGGCATCTGAGTCATTGCCTGAGGAATTGACTGAGGCAGATGTCTTACAAAATGTTTCTGAGTGTTCTTAGAACACATCCTTGCCACCCATTTTTGCTGCTAGACGTATAACTAGATTTAAATCCCAGCAAACCCCGAAAGGTAAAGTACGAATCATGACCCAGGAGGAGGTACGCTACACTGCAAAAGAACTGCTTGACTTTTCTAATATGTACAAACAGAAACTTGGAGAGTATGTGTGGGAATGACTATTAAGGGTGTGGGATCATGGCTCAAGGAACATAAAATTGGATCAGTCTGAATTTATTGATATGGGTGCACTAAGCACAGATTCTTCATTCAATGTTTACACTCGTATAGTTTATTTGGTTGGTTTGCTAAGGCATGGATTACGTTATGGACTACACTAAATCAAGCTGAAGCACCAGAACTGCTTGGTATACTGTAGAAGAAGAAAACTAAAAGCTTAGGGAAATTGGCTTGTTAGAGTGAATTTATCAGATTAGACCCACAGACCTACACATGGAGTGCCCAGAAGACACACATTTTACCAAAACAGTGAGGCACAAATTTGTGAAGGAAGCCCCAGCATCCCTGAAGACTGCTGTGATTGCTATTTTATGTAAGTCAGATTTGATAGTGGGAAGCTCCCTAACTGAATTAAGACACCTAACTACAGTGGGGCTGATTGAATCCTGTGATGGTAGGGGCCAAATGATGGCACTCAGTAGACAAAGATAAGGTGGGTATGGTTACTGTAATGGACAGAGAAGTCAAAGCAGTAATCAAAATTGTCTGATTCATATGGACTTATGGCTGTGGCTACTTAGTCATGATGTCCCTAGGAGTGAAGTAGATCGGAAATCTACTAATTATTTGATTGTACAAGCTGAAGAATTCTAGGTCAAGTGAACAGCAGTTTAACTTGAATTGCTGGAATAGCGACTCATGGCTACTCAATCAATGCCCAGACTTGAGCCAGTTTATAGACTCACAACCTCTTGAATGAGGGGGAGGCTGGGACACCTTGACGAAGGACCCTACTACACTGCCAAAAATTTATACTGTTAATCTTTCTTCCAGCCTTCCCCGAACGGATCTATGGATTTTTAGTGACAGTTCATTGGGGAAAAAGAAATAATTAGACTTTTGCAGATTACTGGATACTGGCACCTAATTGACACTAATTCCAGGAGACCCAAAACGTCACTGTAGTCCATCAGTCAGAGTGGGAGCATATGCAAGTCAGGTTATTAATGGAGTCTTAGCTCAGGTTTGGCTCACAGTGGGTCCAGTGAGCCCCCAAACCCATCCTGTAGTGATTTATCCAGTTCCAGAATACACATTTGGAATAGATATACTCAGCAAATGGCAGATCACCCACACTGGATTTCTAACAAGTGGAGTAAGTGTTATTGTGACAATTAAGACTGTGTCAACTTGGCTGGGCCATGATTCTCAGCTATGATATGTGATCACTCCCATGATAGAATCTACTATGAGTAGCCAATCAGTGTAAAGGGAGTTTCCTTGGTTGTGTGGCCTGCATCCAAATATTAGCAGACATTCTGGCTTTTTGTTCGCTCTGGATCCTGTGGCTGGCTCATGTGCATCTGACCTCCAGTTCTTGGGACTTGAGCTATCAGCTTATCTGCAAATCTTGGGATTCACCAATCTTCACAGCCTGTGAGTGGAGCCCTGCTCTCCAACCTGTAGATCTTGGGTTCACCAGCCCCTGCAGCTATGTGAATTGAGAGAAGCCTCTATCCTGATCCACAGACTTGGGACGTTCCAGCCTCTACACTTGAATGAGCCATTTCCTTGGTATAAGTCTCTCTTTCTGTACATTTATATGATCTATGGGTTTTGCTTCTCTAAAGAACTCAGCCTAAGACAGCTATTAATGTAGGAAAAGCCAGACGGTAGCTATTAGAACTTTCCTAGCTAGGCAAATAGTAAACCAAAACCAATACCACATTTCTGGAAGGATTGCAGAGATTACTGCCACCATCAAGGACTTGAAGGATGCAGGAGTGGTAACTGTTACCACTTCCCCATTAAACTCGCCTATTTGGTCTGTGCAAAAAACAGATGGATTTTGGAAAATAACAGTGGATTATCAAAACTTTAACCAGGTGATGACTCCAATTGCAGCTGCTGTTTCAGATGTGGTTTCATTGTTTGAGCAAATTAAAACTTCTCCTAGTACATGGTATGCAGCTACTGATATGGTTAATGCTTTTTTCTCCATACCTGTTTTGAAGGAGCACCAAAAGCAGTTTGCCTTCAGCTGGCAAGGCCAGAAATACACCTTCACTGTTCTACCTCATAGATATATAAACTCTCCAGCTCTATGTTATAATTTAGTCCACAGGGAACTTGATCACCTTTCCCTTCCACGAGACATCACACTCATCCATTATATTGATGACATTATGCTGACTGGACCTAGAAAGGAAGAAGTGTCAATAACTCTGGACTTACTGGTAAAACATTTGCATGCTAGAGGGTGGGAAATTAATCCCACAGAAATTCAGGCATCTTCCACCTCAGTGAAATTTCTAGGGGTCCAGTGGTGTGGGACATGTCAAGATATTCCTTCTAAAGTAAAAGATAAGTTATTGAATCTGGACCCTCCCACAACTAAAAAGGAGGTACAATGCGTGGTGGGCTTTTTTGGAATATGGAGGCAACATATCCTTCATTTGGAGTGCTACTATGGCCTATTTTTCAAGTGACTTGAAAACTCCTAGATTTGAGTAGGGGCCAGAAACAGGGAAGGCTCTGCAACAGGTTCAGGCTGCCATACTAGTTGCTCTGCCACTTGGGCCATATAATCCAGCTGATCTGAAGGTGCTTGGAGTATCAGTGGCAGACAGAGATCCTGTTTGGAGTCTTTGGCAGACACCTATTGGTGAATCACAGCACAGACACTTAGGATTTTGGAGCAAAGCCCTGCCATCCTCTGCATATAACTACCCTCCTTTTGAGAAACAGCTTTTGGCTTATTACTGGGTCTTAGTAGAGACTGAACACAATCATGGGCCACAAAGGCACCATGCTGCCTGATCTTCCCATCATGAACTGGGCGGTGTCAGACCCACAGAGTCATAAAGTGAGACACGCACAGCAGCACTCCATCAATAAATGGAAGTAAAACATACAAGATCAGGCCTTAGCAGCACATGAAGGCACAAGTAAGTTGCATGAGGAAGTGGTCCAAATGTCCATGGTCTCCACTCATCACATTATCTGCCCTCTCCCAGTGTACACCTATGGCCTCATGGGGAGTTCCTTATGTTTAGTTGACTGAGGGAGAGAAAACTTGTGCCTGTTTACAGACATTTCTGGCCAATATGCAGGCACCACTCAAAAGTGGACAGCAGCAGCACTACAGCCCCTTGCTGGGATCTCCTTGAAGGATGATGGTGTAGGTAAATCCTCCTAATGGGCAGAACTTCAAGCAGTGCACCTAGTTTTTCACTTTGCTTAGAAGGAGAAAGGGCTAGATGTGTGATCATATACTAATTTATGGGCGATGGCCAATGGCTTGGCTGGATGGACAGGAACTTGGAAGGAATATGATTGGAAAATTGATGACAAGGAAGGATTGGGAAGAGATATATGGACAGACATATCTGAATGGGCCCAAGGAGTGAAGATATTTGTGTCTCATGTAAATGCTCACCAAAGGGTGACCTCAGCAGAGGATAATTTTAACAATCAAGTTGATAGGATGACACATTCTGTGGAAACCAGTCATCCTCTTTCCCTAGTCACTCCCAACATTGTCCAATGCGTTCATGAACAAAGTGGCCATGGTCTCAGGGATGGAATTTATGCATGGGCTCAGCAACATGGATTTCCGCTTATCAAGGTAGACTTGGCTACAGCCACTATTGTGTGCCCATTCTGCCAGCAGCAGAGACCAACAGTGAGTCCCCAGTATGGCACCATTCCCCGAGGTGATCAGCCAGCAACCTGGTGGCAGGTTGATTAAACTGGACCGCTTCCATCATGGAAAGGGTAGCATTTTGTTCTTACTGGAATAGACACTTACTCTAGATACGGATTTGCCTTCCACAAGCTTAATGCTTCTACCAAAACTACCGTCCACAGACTTACAGAATGCTTTATCCACCATCATGTTATCCCACACAGTATCTCCTCAGATCAAGGGACTCACTTCACAGCAAGTGAAGCACCGCAGTGGGCTCATGCTCATGGAATTCACTGCTCTTGCCACGTTCCCCATTATCCTGAAGCAGGTGGCTTGATAAAACAATGGAATGACCTTCTAAAGACACAGTTACAGCACCAGTTGGGTAGTGATACTTTTCAGGGTTGAGACAATGTTCTTCAGGAGGCTGTATATGCTATAAACCAGCATCCAATATATGGTGCTGTTTCTCCCATAGCCAGGATTCATGGGTTCAAGAATCAAGGGGTGGAAATGGAAGTGGTACCACTCATTATTACGCCTCATGACCCACTTGCAAAATTTTTGCTTTCTGTCCCAGCTCTGTGGGTCTAGGGGTCCTAGTTCCAAAGAAAGGAATTCTCCCACCAGGAGACACAGCATTAATTCCATTGAACTGAAGGTTAAGAATGCAACCTGGCCACTTTGGATTCCTCATGCTGCTGCATCAACAGGCAAAGAAGGAGTTATTACGTTGGCTGGTTTGATAGATTCTGATTACCAAGAGGAAATTGGATTGATACTATGTAATGAGGATTAGAGTATGTCTGGAATACAGGAGATCCCTTAGGAAGTCTCTTGGTACTACCATACTCTCTGGTTAAAGTCAATGGAAAATTATACCAACTCATTCTCGACATGACTGCTGATGGCTCAAAACCTTCAGGAATGAAAGTCTGGGTAACTACCAGGCAAAAAACCATGAGCAGCTGAGGTGCTTGCTGAGGGCAAAGGGAAAATGGAATGCGTGGCAGAAGAAGGTAGTTGTAAATACCAGCTACAAACATGTGACCAGGTGCAGAAACAAGCACTGTAATTGTTTTGAGTGTTTCTTCCTTGTATGTGTGCATCAGATATTTTTGTTTTCTCCACTTATAAAACATAAGAAGCAAACAGGGTGTGTTTTTGGTTGTATGTGTGTTTCCTGTATCATGTTTGGCACAAGTATGACTTTATAATTGCCTTTGTTGAGAGATTATTTATGGTTTAGGAAGACGTGTATGGGTGCCAAGTTGGCAAAATGATTAACGTTCTGTTTCAACTTGTCTGAACCATGATTCTCAGTGGTTTGGCAGTTATGATGTAGTTTAGCAGCAATATAATGATGTAATCACCTCCGTAATGAGATATGATATAATGTAATAATCTTCATGATAAGATCTACTATAAGCAGCCAATCAGTTGAAAGAGAGTTTCCATGGGGTGTGGCATGCATCCAATATATCTGGACTTTCTTTTTTTTTTTTTCCCACTCTTTTTTTTTTTTTATTGTACTTCACGTGAAGGCTTACAGAACAAATAGTTTCTCATGAAAGAGTAGTACACATATTGTTTTATGACATTGGTTAACAACCCCACAACATGTCAACCCTCTCCTTTCTCAACCTTTTTTTTTTTTTTGGTGAAAATATACATAGCCAATGACACACCATTTCAAAAATTTCTACATGCACAGTTCAGTGACATCAACTACGCTCTTCCAATTGTGCTGCTATTCTCACTTTAGATGAAGGCTTACAGAACAAAATAGTTTCTCATTTAACAGTTAGTACACATGTTGCCCTATGACAATGGTTAACAACCTCACAACACTTCAACACTATACTTACTCAACCTTGGGTTCCCTATCACCAGCTTTCCTATCCCCTTCTCCTTCTGGACCTTGTCCTTGAACTGTGGTGCCTCATCAGTCCCATTTGGTTTTATGGGGCTGTCCACTCCATGGCTGAACAGTGAACCTCGGAAATGACTTCACCACTGAGCTAAAAGGGTGTCTGGGGGCCATACTCTCGGGGTTTCTCCAGTCTCATTTAGGCCAGTAAATCTGGTCTTTTTTTTGTGAGTTAGAATGTTGTACTACATTCTTCTCCAGCTCTGTCCAGAAATCTCTGTTGTGATCCTGCTCAGAGCAGTCACTGGTGGTAGCTGGGCACCATCTAGCTGTACTGGATTCAGTCTGTTGGAGGCCTTGGTAGCTGTGGTCCATTAGTCCTTCGGACTAATCTTTTCCTTGTAAACTGTTATCTTCATTCCCCCTTGCTCCCAAAGGGAAGAGACCAGTGGAGTATCTTAGATGACTGCTCACAGGCTTTTAAGACCCCAGACGCTACTCACCAAGGTAGACTGTAGAACATTGTCTTTATGAACTGTGTTATACCAATTGAGCTAGGTATTACCGGAGACTATGGACCCCACAGCCCTCCGCCCAGCAATTCAGTCCCTCAGGGAGTTTGGATGTGTCTGTGGAGCTTCCATGACCGTTCCCTGTACAAGATGTGCTGGTTTCTCCTATATTGTGTACTGTCTCACCCTTCACCCAAGATGCCACATATCTATTGCCTATTTAGTATTTCCACCCCAGCCCTCCCATCCCTGGAAACCAACAAAGATTGTTACATTTTGTTGTGAACATTTTCATGGGTTTTTACAATAGAGGTCTCATACAATATTTGTCCTTTTGGGATTGACTTATTTCACTCAGCATAATGTCCTCCAGTTTCATCCATGTTATGAGATGCTTCACAGATTCATCATTGTTCTTTCTCGTTGCATAGTAGTCCATTGTGTGTATGTACCATAGTTTGTTTATCCATTCATCTGTTGATGGGCATCTAGGTTGTTTCCATCTTTTTGCTATTCTGAACAATGCTGCCATGAACGTAGGTGTGCATATGTCTATTCGAGTGATGACTCTTATTTCTCTAGGATGTATTCCTAGGAGTGGGATCACTTTATCGTATGGTATGTCTGTTTCTAGCGTTCTGAGGAAGCACCATATCATTTTCCAAAATGGTTATAACATTTTGCATTCCCACTAGCAGTGCATAAGATTTCCAGTCTCCACGAAGCCCCTCCAACATTTGTTATTTCCAGTGTTTTTGATTCGTGCCAGTAATGCCGGGGTGAGATGGTATCTCATTGTGGTTTTAATTTACATTTCTCTAATGGCGAGTGATCGCATTTCCTCGTGTCTGTTGGCCATTTGAATGTCTTCTTTGGTGAAGTGTCTGTTCATTTCCTTTGCCCATTTTTTAATAGGATTATTTGTCTTTTTCTTGTAGAGATGCTGGATTTTCTTGTAGATTATGGAGATTAGACCTTTGTTTGACTTGTACTGTCCAAAAAATTTTTTCCCATTCTGTAGGTTGTCTTTTTACTCTTGGTGAAGTCTTTTGAAGAGCATAGGTGTTTGATTTTTAGAAGATCCCAGTTATATAGCTTATCTTTTGGGGTTTGTGCATTGATGGTTATGGTTTGTACCCTGTTAATGCCGTGTATTAAGGCCTGTAGTGTTGGTCCTATTTTTTCTTCTATGAACTTTACAGTTTTAGGCTTTATATTCAGGTCTTTGATCCATTTTGAAGTAGTTTTTGTATATGGTGTGAGGTATGGGTCCTGTTTCATTTTTTTTGCAGATGGATATCAAGTTTTGCCAGCACCATTTGTTAAAAAGACTGTCTTTTCCCCATGTGATGGACTTTGGGCCCTTGTCGAAGATCAAGTGACTGTAGGTGCTTTGTTTCTAAGGTGTATCTCTTGTAGACAGCATATTGATGGATCCTGTTTTCTTATCCATTCTGTCACTCTTGGTGCACTGAGTCCCTTCACATTCAGTGTAACTATTGATGTGAGTTTGTTGCTGTCATTTTGTGGTGCTTTTTTTTGTGGTGCTGAAGTTTTCTTTGTTCTTCTTACTCTCCTGTGCTGAGTTACTTTTGTTTGTGGATTTTTTTTCATTTCTTTTGTTTTTGTAGGTTTTGTTTTTGCTGAGACTTTAAGCTTTTCCTCTTTATTTTTATGACTATGTTTGTTAACTTTCTTTGTGGTTACCATGAATTTTAGCCTTATCTTTCTAAGTTTGAAGCAGTCTACCATTACTTGGTATTGCCTTGCCTTCATCTCCATCAGAAAGTTCTATACCTATGCCATTTATTCCCTCTTTTATTGTTTTGATGTTGTTGTCATTTAATGATTAACTGCTCTGATTCCCTCTTGTATTTCTTTTGGTTTTAGATAGTCCTTGAGAGTTCATTTCCTAGATTGGTATCTGGCTGGTACAGTCCTGTGTCCTAGATTCTGCCTGTGAGCTGAAGTTGTTCATTCTCAGATCGAAGAAATCCCTTTAATAATTCTTGTAAGTTTGGTTTGGTTTTTACATATTCCCTTAATTTCTGTTTATCTGGAAACGTCCTAATTTCACCGTCATATTTGAATGAGTTTTGCAGGATATATTATTCTTGGCTGACAATTTTTTTTTTCAAGATTTAATATATGTCATCCCATTACCTTCTTGCCTGCATGGTTTCTGCCGAATAATCCGAGCTTAGTTTTATTGTTTCTCTTCTGTATGTGACTTCTTGTTTTTCACGAGCTGCTCTCAGGATTCTTTGTTTGTCATTGGTTTTGGCGAGTGCGATTATGATATGCCTTGGTGATTTTCTTTTGGGGTCTATCCTATATTGGGTTTGGTGAGCTTCTTGGATGGCCAACTTTTCATCTTTCATGATACTGGGGAAGTTTTTTGTCAGCAGTTCTGCAATGATCATCTCTGTGTTTTCTGTTTTCTCTCCCTGTTCTACAACTCCAATCACTTCCAAATTTTTGCTTTTGATTGTATCCCACATAACACTCGGGTCTCTTCATTTCTCTATGTTCTTTTTTCTTAGTTTTCCTCAGAGTTGTATCCAAGTGTTTGTCTTTAATTCCACTGATCCTGTCTTCCACTGTTTCAAATCTGCTCCTCAGCCCTTCTATGACACCGTCCATTTCTGAAATCTTGTTGTTTATCTTTTGGATTTCTAATTGTTGTTTTTGTATAATTTCTAGTTGTGAATTCACTTTGGCATTTTGTTGCTGCATTATTT
This sequence comes from Dugong dugon, assembly GCA_030035585.1. Lineage (NCBI taxonomy): Eukaryota > Metazoa > Chordata > Mammalia > Sirenia > Dugongidae > Dugong > Dugong dugon. Next base: position 44,456,495 of record CM057480.1, on the reverse strand, counting down.
TCTTGAATTCTTCCAATCTTTTGTCTATATTTTCCATGAATTTGTCTATTTTTTCCTCTTTTTGTCTGCTTTTTGCTTCAGCTCTTGGAGAATTCTGAGTATTAGAGATTTGATTTCCCTATCAGGTAGTTCTAGTGCCTTTTCTTCCACTGGAAAGTCATCTGGTGTTTTATTTTGGATGCCTACTGGAACCATCCTGTCCTGTTTTTGTAAATGTTTTGATATTGTCTGCTGTCTTTGGGGTATTCAGTAGTTATTTTTCTTGTTTATTGATCATAGATTTGTTTGTTTCTTCCTTTTTTTTAAATTTGACTATCTCTGAGCAGGCGGGCTGTGTGTTCTTTGTTGTTTGTGCATCTGTGGGCACAACACTTTTCACCTCCTTCTCCAATTGGCAGGTTCAGTCACTCAGATATCGTATGGCAGGGCAGGTCTAGCTGAAGAGGAGCTACTGGGATGGTTTTTTTGTGGCACTTACTACAACCACCAGGGCAGGTCAGTAATCAGTGCAGGGCAGGTTCCAGTAGGCCGTGCGTGTGCTGCTTGGTGGTGTGATGTTAAGTGCATTGTGCAGGTAGGCAGCATATAGCTGAGAGATTGTTATGTGTGGAGCTAAGATGGATATGGAAGAGAGGAGAGAGGAACAGGAGCCAAAAACATACAAACAAATAAAAAAGAATGCTAGGGGAGCTTGCAGTTGGAGTGGAGAGATGAGAGACTATGAAATGGAGAAAAACAAAACTGGGAAGAAGAAGAAAAGAAAAGAATGAATGAATAAAAATCAGAATGGGAAAAGAACAGCAAAGTTCCCAGGGTTCCTACCTGTGCAGCTCTGAGGTCTGGGGAAGTTGTTCTCAGGTGTCACAGTATAGCCTGTCTAGAAGGCGTAGAGGTATACAACGCCAGGTATTCAGGGAACAGAAAGAGATGGACGATATAGAGAGATGAGATACTAAGTAATGAAGAAAGACAAAAAGGGGAAAAGAGGGAATAGAAAACAAAGCAAATTTAAAAAAAGAACAAGAAAAGCCCCCCAAAAAAAACAGGGAAAAAAAAAACAACGAAAAAAGAAATACCCTTAGGGATCCCTCTGCACGTCTGTGCAAGCTAAGGGGGTAGGTTCCAAGCCACGCAGGTCTGCCTGGCCAGAATGGGCTCCCAACTCAAGAAAAGGAAAAGAAAACAAACAAACAATTCAAAACAAACAAACGACCAAAAGCCCTGGGATCCCATCAGCATGGCAACCGAGACCATGAAGCAGTTCCACACTCGAATGGAGCTGCGCAGCCCCTCAGGAAGAAGCAAAGATGGCGCACAGAACCAGGTATTTGAGTAAAAGGAGGGGGAGGTGGTGACAGATAAGGAAGAAATCAAAAGAAGTGGGAAAAAAAAAGCAACACCAGCAGCCAACAAATGGCACTCAGAGAGTCAGCCAATACGGGCTGGTGGAATCCAAATAGCCGGTGCTTCCCGAACAAGAGACTGTGTCCACGGGAAGCAGAGGAAGCCGACTGTGTGTGAAGAAGGGTAGGGGTTGGGAAAGTATATATCACAATTTACCAGAGCTCTGCAGCCCCTCAGGAAGAAGCAAAGATGGTGCACGGAGCCAGATATTTGAGCAAAAGGAGGGGGAGGTGGTGAGAAATAGAGAAGAAATCAAAAGAAGCGGACAAAAGCAACACCAGCAGCCAACAAACAGCACTCAGAGAGCTGGCCTGTTCATGTGGGTGGAATCCAAGCAGCCGATGCTTCCCAGACAACAGACTGTGGCCGCAGGAAGCAGAGGAGGCCGAGTGGAGGTGGGAAAGTGTATATCGCAAATTACCGGTTGTTTTTTCTCACGCTGGAAGCTCCTTGAAGCTGCTTTCTCGTACCCCCTGTTTGCTGGTCTCTGATAGGAGTCCAATATGGCAGATCCACACTGCATTAGCTGATAGGGGACCTCTGCATGAATCTCTTCTTGCTCTCCTTTCTCTGTCAGTTTTCGCACTCTATTTGGTGCTTGGCTGAGTTCTTTATCTCTTCATTTGATGTTTCAGGGTTTCAGGATTGTTTTCTCTGTTCACCTTAGTTTTTTGGATCTTTGCTGTGGAGTGATGGCATGGTGTTTCTGCTTAGAGAGCCATTTTGCCAGAAGTCCCTATGTGGACTTTCTTGCAAGGTTCGCAGGCGTTTGCTTGCTCTGGATTCTGCATCTGACCTCCAGTTCTTGGCACTTGAGTTAGCAGTTTACCTGCAGATCTTTGGGATAGGTCAACTTCCACAACCTGTGAGCCAACATCCTGCCATCACTTACTGATCTTGTATTTGTCAACCCCTGCAGCTATGTGAATCAGGAGAAACCTCCAGTCTGACCAACAGACTTTGGACTTTCCAGTATCTACAAATACATGACCTATTCCTTTATATAAAACTGTCTGTCCAGCTCTCTCTTTTTCTTCCTCTGTCTGTCTGTCTCTGTCTCTGTCTCTCTCGATATGTATACGTATTTATATATGCATCACTGGTTTTAATTCTCTAGAGAACCCAGGCTAAGACAGCAGATTTCACAGAAGACTGCAAAACACACATAGACGTATCCTTGGCAAGTTGACCCTGGGAAATACTAGACGTAAAAATTACTGAAATTCTCCCATACAATCTCATAGGTTTTCCAGGACTCCTGAGGTTCTCAAGTAATTGTCATAAAAAATTTTACAGAGGTAGGGGCAAGAAAACAGAGTAGTCAGATGCTTCCTGTGTTCCCTCTTACAACAGAGACTTGAAAAAACAAGTGAATTGATTATATATGACAATCTAGGATCTCTGAATATCAAACACAAGGTTGAGGAATCAGACTGAGTGGCAGGAGGAGGAAGAGATGGTTCAGAAGCAGCCAGAAGTTGCGAGGCCTGAGCTGGCCAGGACCAACACCCCGCAGGCTGGATCAGCTAGCGCGTGAGGGGTTAGGCAAGCAGTGGTTCTCAGGATGTATTTGCCACATTGAGAGAGATTGAGTGGAGGAGAGTCTGTTCAAGCCTACAGAAGCAGCGAGAAACAGCACTCAATCAGCAAAAGATAATTACAAGCATGTAACCTACTGTCCGAATCAAAAACAAACAAACAAAAAAACCCTTTTGGGAAGTACCTATCTCCCATTTACCTGCCTTCTCCCCACTCTGCACTGGGTCCCAGTCCAGCTTCTGCAATTCCTGCCCCACCCCGGGCCAGAAGTAGGACTTGTTGTGCACCCTGAGCCATTCTCCCTGCTTTGGAGAGGGAACAAATTAACAAACAAGAAAAAATAATCTGCCAGCCCTTCTAAATTGGGAACTTAGGGCAGGCACAACCCCTTTGCCTAGTTGCAGGCATAAGGGGTCCATGGACTTTGAATGACTTTCAACCCTGCCTAGACCTGTGTGGACCCCTTTCAACAGCATAGTCCCTCATGAGCACAGTACAACAGGGTATACACCTGAAGCCTATAATCATCTGTATCAGCTATAAGGGGGAGTGGCAGATTCCTGACTTTTGACACTGTACTGCCCATTAAGCAGGGTCCTCACCTACCCACATCAGGGCCCTGAGGACTGGCAGTGCCACCCACTTCACCAAGCCACCCACAAGAGGGATCCAGGAATAAGTGGTGACTCCCAGACCTTACAGCCAACAGCATTGGGTGCCAATAGTCCGGTTGCAAAATTCACCTACTTATGTGCTGTAGGGCACAGGCACATGCCTTACACCCAGACACTCATGGGCAGAGATTAGCCCCCTGTCTCAATCAGTGTATGACCCCCTACTGCAGCCAGATACCTGTGCCTACTAGAATCACCCCTGCCCATCTAAGACTGTAAGTGAGAGCCTGCACCACACACTTGCTGACCGACAACCTGGTCACCTGAACTGAATCCAAACAAGAAAAGTAAACAGACTCCTGGGCTCACATACCTAGTAACAGCTTCTAGCCACCTGAAGACAGGACGTGAGAGCTTCAAAGATACCAATAATCAAACTAGCTCACATGAACAGCCTATTTGGGCATATCAAAACAAGAAGCTAGGATGCATTAAGCAAACATAAAATAAATAAATACAATAACTTATTGATGGCTCAGAGCCAACAGTCAATATCAAATCACATAAAAAGGCAGACCATGATGGCTTCAGTAAGCCACCAAAACAAAGATAATTTCTTGGAATTACCAGAGGTAGAATTCAAAAGATTAATATATAGAACTCTTCAAGATATCAGGAAGGAGATCATACAAAGTGCAGAACAAGCCAAGGAACACACAGACAAAGCAACAGAGGAACCAAAGAAGGTTATGCAAGAGCATAATGACAAATTTAACAGGCTGTGAGAATGCAGAGAAAGACAGCAAACAGAAATACAAAAGATTAACAATAAGATTTCAGAATTAGATGACTCAATAGAAAGTCACAGGAGCAGAATTGAGACAGTAGAAGTCAGAAGTAGTGAGACTAAATAAAAAGTGATTGACACCAACTTCTTTGAGGGAAATCACATAAAAGAATTAAAAAAATGAAAAAACCCCAAGAATTATGTGGGACTCAATCAAGAGGAATAACCTATGAGTGATTAGAGTACCAGAACAGATGGGGATAATAAAAAATATGGAGAGAATTGTTGAAGATTTGTTGGCAGAAAACTTCCCTGATATCATGAAAGATGAGACGATATCTATCCAAGAAGTCATCATTCCTCACACAAGGTAGATCCTAAAAGAAAGTCATCACGAGAAATTACAATCAAACTTGCCAAAACCAAAGATAAAGAGAGAATTTTAAGATCAAATAGGGATAAACAAAAAGTCATCTACAAAGGAGAGAATATAAGACTAAGCTTGGAGTACTCAGCTGAAACCATGCAGGCAAGAAGGCAATGAGATGACATATATAGAACTTTGAAAGGAAAAAACTGCCAGCGAAGAATTATATATCCAGCAAAACTGTCTCTCAAATATGATGGCAAAAGTAGGACATTTCCTGTTAAACAGAAATGTATGGAATTTGTAAAAACCAAAACAAAATTACAGGAAATACTAAAAGGAGTCCTCTGGTTAGAAAATAAATAACATCAGATAACAATTCAAGACTAGAGCACAGGAGAGAGCAACCACACATCATCCCAGACAGGGAAGTTGCAAAAATAAATCAAAGCTAAAATACTGAAAATAGGGATACAGAGAGGTCAATATGTCAAAGATGACAACATTAAAACAAAAGAGAGGGACTAGATAACATAGTCAGAGATCTTTCACATGGAGAGGAAGTCAGGGTGATATAAAGAAATAAAAGCTTGGTTTAAACTTAGAAAAATAAAGGTAAATATTAATGTAACCACAAAGGAAACTGACAACCCTAGACATCAAAATTAAAAAACAGGAAAAATATGAAGACTCAGCAAATACAAAATCAACAACAATGAAAAAGATGAAAAGAAAATACATAAAGAAAAATGAGTCAGCACAGAAAATTAAGTAGAACAAAGAAACTGTCAACAACACAAAAAGATATCAAAATGACAGCACAAAACTCACACCTATCAATAATTATGCTGAAAGTAGATGGACTAAATGCACCAATAAAGAAACAAATAGTAGCAGAATGGATTTAAAAAACGATCTGTTTATATGCTGCCTACAAGAGACACAACTTAGACTTAAAGACACAAACTAAAACTCAAAGAATAGAAATATATATATCAAGCAAAAAGCACTCAAAAAAAAGCAGGAGTAGCAATATTAATCCCTAACAAAATAGAGTTTAAAGCAAAATTCACCACAAAGGATAAGGAAGGAAACTATGTAATGACTAAAGGGTCAATACACTAGGAAGACATAACCATAATAAATATTTACACTCCCAACAAAAGGGCTCCAAAATACATAAAACAAACTCTAACAGCTTTGAAAAGAAAAACAGACAGCTTCACAATAATAGTAGAAAACTTCAACACACCACTTTCAGTTAAGGACAGAACATCCAGAAAGAAGCTCAATAAAGACAGGGAAGATCTAAATGCTACAATCAACCAACTTGATCTCAACTCGTATACCGAACACTCCACTCACCAGCAGCCAAGTATACTTTCTTTTCCAACACACATGGAACGTTCTCCAGAATAGACCACATATTAGGCCACAAAGCAAGTCTTAACAGAATCCAAAACATCGAAATATTACAAAGCATCTTTTTCTGATCGTAAAGGCATAACGGTAGAAATCAATAACGGAAAAAGCAAGGAAAAAAAACCAAACACATGGAAACTGAACAACACCTTCCTCAAAAACTACTGGGTTATAGAAGAAATTAAGGACAGAATAAAGAAATTCATAGAATCAAGTGAGAATGAAAACATATCCTACCAGAATATTTGGGCCACAGCAAAAGCAGTACTCAGAGGTTATTTTATAACAATAAAATGAAGGAAGTTTATAATAAATCATATTTCTGCTAATAAAAATATAAAAGAAGAAAGGACCAAAATCAAAACCTTATAACACTTCAACTTGAACATGTTGACAGAGAACAGCAAAAGAAGCCCTTGGGCACCAGAAGAAAGCAAATAGTAAAAATTAGAGAAGAATTAAATGAGATAGAAAATAGAAAAACAATTGAAAGAGTTAACAAGATCAAAAGATGGCTTTTTGAAAAGATCAACAAAATCGATAAAACATTGACCAAACTGAACAAAGAAAAATAGGAGAGGAAGCAAATAACACGGATAAGAAATGAGATGGGCGATATCACAACAGACCCAACTGAAATTAGAAGAATCATTACAGAATACTATGAAAAAGTGTACTCCAACAAATTTGAAAACCTAGAAGCAAAGGACAAATTTCTAGAAACACACTACCTACCTAAACTAACACAAACAGAGGTAAACAACTAAATAAACCTATAACAAATGAAGAGATTGAAGAGGTAATTAAAAAACTCTCCCCTAAAAAAAGCCCTGGCCCTGATAACTTCACTGGAGAATTTTACCAAACATTTAGAGAAGAGTTAACACCAGTACTAATAAAGGAATTTCAAAGAATAGAAAAGGATAGAATAGTCCCGAATTCTTTCTATGAAGCTGGCATAACCTTGATGCCAAAACCAGGAAAAGACACCACAAAAAAAGAATATTACACATTAATATCCCTTATGAACATAGACACAAAAATTCTCAACAAAATTCTAACCAACAGAATTCAACAACATATCAAAAAAATAATTCTCCATGACTAAGTGGGATTCATACTAGGTATTCAGGGATGGTTCAACATTAGAAAAACAATCAATGTAATCCATCACATAAATAAAACAAAAAATAAGAACCACATGATCTTATCAATTGATGCAGAAAAAGCATTTGACAAAGTCCAACACCCATTCATGATAAAACTCTCAGCAAAATAGGAATAGAAGGGAAATTCCTCAACACAGTAAAGGGCATCTATACAAAGCCAACAGCCAAGATCGTCCTAAATGGAAAAAGAGTCTGAAAGCACTCTCCTTGAGAACGAGAAACAGACAAGGATGCCCTTTATCATCACTCTTATTCAACATTGTGCTGGAGGTCCTGCCCAGAGCAATTAAGCCAGAAAAAGAAATAAAGGGCAAGGAAATCGGTAAGTGTCATGGATTGAATTGTGTCCTCCAAAAATATCTGTCAACTTGGCTGGGTCATTATTCCCAGTATTGTATGATTGTGTAATCTGATGTGATTTCCTTATGTGTTGTAAACTCTATAACTATGATGCGGTTATATGTGATCTCTTTATGTGCTGTAAATTCTATCACTGTGATGAGGTTATAATGACGAGGTTTACAAGATTAGATAGTGTCTTAATCCAGTCTCTTTTGAGATATAAAAGAGAGAAGCGAACAGAGACACATGGGCTCACACCACCAAGAAAGCAGTGCTGGGAGCAAAGCTAGTCCTTTGGACCAGAGGTTCCTGAGTAGAGAAGCTCCCAGACCAAGGGAAAACTGATGACATAGACCTTCCTCCAGAGCTGATTGAGAAAGTGTTCCCCTGGAGGTGAAGCCCTGAATTTGGACTTGTAGCCTATTGGACTATGGGAGGATAAACTTCTCTTTGTTGAAACCATCCACTCTTGGTATTTCTGTTAGAGCAACACTAGATGACTAAGACAGTAAGGAAGAAGTATAAGTATCTGATTTGTAGCTGATATGATTTATACACAGAAAACCCCAAAGAATCCACAAGAAAACTACTAGAACTAATAGAAGATTTCAGCAAATTATCAAGATACAAGATAAACATACAAAAATCATTTGGATTCCTCTACACCAACAAACAGAACTTGCAAGAGGAAATCATCAAAACAATATAATTTACAATAGCTCACAAGAAGATAAAGTACTTAGGAATAAATCTAACCAGAGACGTAAAAGATCTATACCGAGAAAACTACAAGACAAAAACCTATACAATGAAAACTACAAGACACAATTGGAAGAAACTAAAAGAGACCTACATAAGTGGACAAACATACCTTGCTCATGGACTCAACATTGTGAAACTGTCAGTTCTACTTAAAGCGATCTACAGATACAACACAATTCTGATCCAAATTCCAAAGCATTTTTTAATGATATGGAGAAAAAGTTAACCAACTTAATATGGAAAAGCATGAGGCCCCGGATAAGCAAAGCATTACTGAAAGAAGAACAAAGTGGGAAGCCTCACACTACCTGATTTTAGAACCTATTATACCCTCATGTTAGTGAAAACAGCCTGGTACAGGTACAATAACAGATACATAAACCAATGGAACAGAATTGAGAATCCAGACATAAATTCATCCACCTATGAGCAGGTGATATTTGATAAAGGCCCAAAGTCTATTAAATGGGGAAAAGACAGTCTCTTTAACAGATAGTGCTTGCATAACTGGATAGCCATCTGCAAAAAACTGAAACAAGACCCATACCTCACACCATGCACAAAAACTAACTCGAAATAGATCAAAGCCTTAAATATAAAATATAAAATGTTAAAGATCATGGAAGAAAAAAATATGGAGAAGGCTAAGAGCCCTAATACGTGGCATAAACAGAAAACAAAACGTAAGTAACAATGCAGAAACACCAGAAGAGAAACTAGAAAACTGGGAGTTCCTAAAAATAAAACACACTCATCAAAAGACTTTACCAAAAGAGTAAAAAGGCAACCTACAGACTGGTAAACAATTTTTGGCTACAGCATATCCGATCAGGGTCTAATCTCTAAAATCTACAAGATATTCCAAAACTTCAACCACAAAAAGACAAATAACCCAATTAAAATATGGACAAAGGATATGAACAGGCACTTCACCAAAGAAAACATTCAGGCTGCTAACAGATACATGAGGAAATGATCACAATCATTAGCCATTAGAGAAATGCAAATCAAAACTACAATGAGATACCACCTTACCCCAGCAAGGCTGGCATTAACCCAAAAAACACAAAATAATAAATGTTAGAGAGGTTGTGGAGAGACTGGAACACTTATACACGGCTGGTGGGAATGTAAAATGATACAAGCACTTTGGGAAATGATTTGGCACTTATTTAAAGAGCTAGAAATAGAAGTACCACATAATCCAGCAATCCCACTCCTTGGAATATATCTTAGAGAAATAAGAGCTGTCATACGGATAGATATATGCACACCTATGTTCACTGCAGCACTGTTCACAACAGCAAAAATTGGAAATAACCTAAGTGACCATCAAGAGACTAATGGATAAACGAATTACAGTATATTCACACAATGGAATACTAATCAACAATAAGGAACAATGATGAATCTGTGAAACATCTCATAACCTGGATGAATCTGGAAAGCATTTTCCTGAGTGAAATTAGTCGGTCACAGAAGGACAAATATTGTATGAGACCACTATTGTAAGAGCTCAAGAAAAGGTTTAAACACAGAAGAAAAGATTCTTTGATGGTTCCGAGGGTGGGGAGAGAGAGAGAAAGGGGTATTCACTAACTAGATAGTAGACAAGAATTATCTCAGGTGAAGGGAAGGACAATACACAATACAGGGGAAGTCAGCACCACTGGACTAAACCAAAAGCTAAGAAGTTTCCTGAACATAATCAAACACTTTGAGGGACAGTGTAGCTGGGGCGGGGATCTGAGGACCATGGTTTTAGGGGACATCTAGGTCAACTGGCATAACAAAGTTTATTAAAATAATGTTCTGATTCCCACTTTGTTGAATGGCATCTGGGGTCTTAAAAGCTAACAAGCGTGAGTTCCGGTAAAATGGTGCGTTAGGCAGAAGCACCACGCCATCCCTCCACAGCAAAGATCTGAAAAACTAAGTAAAATAGAGAATACAACAATCCTGAAGCCCTAAAACATCAAATGAAGAGATAAAGAACTCAGCCAAGCACCAAATGGAGTGAGAAAACTGACAGAGAACGGGCGAGGAAAGATTCATGCAGAGGTCCCCTAACAACTAACGCAGTGAGGATCCACCATCCTCAAATCCTATCAGAGACCAACAAACGAGATATGAGAAAGCAGCCTCACGGAGCTTCCAGCGGGAGACAAAACAACCGGTAATTGGTGATATACGCTTTCCCACCCCCGACCCTTCTTCACCCTGACTCCACCTCCTCTGCTTCCTGCAGCCACAGTCTCTTGACCGGGAAACAGTGGCTGCTTGGATTCCACACACCCAAATGGGTGGCTCTCTGAATGCCATTTGTTGGCTGCTAGTGTTGCTTTTTTTTTTTCCCCTGCTTTTGATTACTTACTTGCCTCTCGTCACCTCCCCCTCCCTTCGCTCAAGTACCTGGCTCCATGCGCCATCTTTGCTTCTTCCTGAGGGGCTGTGGAGCTCCGTTCGAGTGTGAAGCTGCTTCCTGGTTTGGGCTGCTGCACTGGTGGGATCCCGGGGCTTCTGTTCATTTGTTTGTTTTGAATTGTTTGTTTGTTTTCTTTTCATTTTCTTGAGTTGGGAGCCCTTTCTGGCCACACGGAGCTGCGTGGAAGCGAGACTCCCCTTTGGCTTCCACAGACTTTCAGAGGGATGCCTGAGGGCATTTCTTTTTACTTTGGTTTTTTTTTTTTTTTTTTTTTCTGTTTCCTTGGGGGCCTTTCTTGTTTTGTTTTGTTTTTAATTTGTTTTGTTTTCTTTTTCCCTTTATGTCTTCATCGCTCAGTTTCTCCTCTCTATATCTCCCTTCTCTTTCTGTTTCCTGAATACCTGGTGTTGTATACCTCTACGCCTTCTAGCCAGGCTGTCCTGCAACACCTGAGATCAACTTCCCCAGACCTCATAGCTGCAACAGTGGGATCCCTGGGAACTTTGAGGTACTTTTAACTTTCTGATTCTTATTTATTCATTCTTTTCTCTTCTTCCTCCTCCCCTTTCTGTTTTTCTCCAATTCATAGTCACTCATCTCTCCACCCCAACAGCAAGCTCCCCTAGCATTCCTTTTTGTTTGTATGGTTTTGGCTCCTGTTCCTCTCTCCTCTCTCCCATATCCATCTTAGCTCCACACATAAAAATCTCCCTGCTACATCTTGCCTACCTGCACTGGGCGCTTGACATCACACCACCAAGCAGCACAGGCACAGCCTACTGGAACCTGCCCTGCACTGATTACTGACCCGCTCGGGTGGCTGTAGTAAGTGCCACAAACAACCCATCCCATTAACTGCTCTTCAGCTAGACCTGCCCTGCCATACCATATCTAAGTGATTGACCAAGCCAGTTGAAGAAGGAGACGAAAAGTATTGTGCCCACAAAATAGCAAACAACAAAGAACACACAGTCTGCCTGTTCATAATCAAATTTTTTTTAAAAAAAAGGGACAAAACAAACAAATCTACAATCAATAAATGAGAAAAATAACTACTGAATGCCCCGAAGACAGCAGACAATAACAAAACATTTACAAAAACAGGACAGGATGGTTCCAGTAGGCATCCAAAATAAAACACCAGGTGACACTCCTCTCAAAGAAAATGTGCTAGAACTACCTGATAGGGAATTCAAGTCTCTAATACTCAGAATTATCCAAGAACTGTGGCAAAAAGCTGACAAACATGAGGAAAAAATACACAAATTCATGGAAAATACAGACAAAAAATTGGAAGAAATCAGGAAAATAATGCAGAAACAAAATGCCAAAATAAATTCACAACTAGAAATTATACAAAGAAAACAATTACAAATCCAAAAGATAAACAACAAGATTTCAAAAATGGACAATGTCATAGAAGGGCTGAGAAGAAGATTTGAAACAGTGGAATTGAAGACACTTGGATACAACGCTGTTTCAGGAAAACTCAGAAAAAAGAACAAAGAAAAATAAAGAGACCCTGAGAGTTATGTGGGACACAATCAAAAGCAAGAATCTGCAAGTGATTGGAATTCCAGAACAGGGGGAGAAAACAAAACACAGAGAGGATAAGCGAGGAACTGCTGACAGAAAACTTCCCCAATATCATGAAAGATGAAAAGCTGGCCATCCAAGAGGCTCAACAAACCGCATATAGAAGAGACCCCCAAGAGAAAATCACCAAGGCATATCATATTCACACTCACCAAAACCAAAGACAAACAAAGAATCCTGAGAGCAGCTCATGAAAAACCAGAAGTCACATGCACAGGAGAAACAATAAAACCAAGCTCAGATTATTTGAGAAAAACCACACAGGCAAGAAGACAATGGTATAACATATAAAAAATCTTGAAAGAAAAAAATTGCCAGCCAAGAATAATATATCCTGCAAATCTCTCATTTCAAATTTGATGGTGAAATTAGGTCATTTCCAGATAAACAGAAATTAAGGGAATATGTAAAAGTCAAACCAAACTTACAAGAATTATTAAAGCGACTTCTTCAATCTGAGGACAAACAGCTTCAGCTCACAGGCAGAACCTAGGATGCAGGATTGTACCAGCCAGATACCAATCTAGGAAATGAACTCTCAAGGACTATCCAAAACCAAAAGAAATACAAGAGGGAATCAGAGCAGTTAATCACTAAATGACAACAACATCAAAACAATAAAAGAGGGAATAAATGGCATAGATATAGAACTTTCTAATGGAGAGGAAGGCAAGGTGATCCCAAGTAATGGTAGAGTGCTTCAAACTTAGAAAGATAAGGGTAAAATTTATGGTAACCACAAATAAAGTTAACAAAAATATTCATTAAAAAAAAGGAAAAACACAAAGTCTCAGCAAATACAAAAGAAATGAAAAAAAAATCCACAAACAAAAGTAAATCAGCACAAGACAGTAAGAAGAAGAAGGAAAACTTCAGCACCACAAAAAAAAGCACTACAAAATGACAACAAGACCACATCTGTTGATAATTACACTGAATGTAAATGGACTCAATGCACCCATAAGGAGATGGAGAGTCACAGAATGGATAAGAAAGCAGGATCCATCAATATGCTGTATACAGGAGACACACCTTAGAAACAAAGATGTGAATTTATTAAATGTCAAAGGTTGGAAAAAAATATATCAAGCTAACAACTACCAAAAAAGAGCAGGAGTGGCAATTCTAATCTCACATAAAATAGACTTTCAAACAAAATCAAAGATAAAAGACAAAGAAGGACACTATATAATGATTAAGGGGAGGATCCATCATGAAGACATAACCATAATAAACATCTACACCCTCAATGACAGGGCTCCAAAATACATAAAACAAACTCTAACAACACTGAAAAGAGAAATTGACAGTTCCACAACAACAGTAGGAGACTTCAACACACCACTCTCAGTAAAGGACAGAACAACTAAGAAGAAACTCAGCAAAGATACAGAAGACCTAAAGGGCACAATCAGCCAACTGGACCTCATAGACATATATAGAACACTCCATCCAGCAGCTGCAAATTACACATTCTTTTCCAATGCACGTGGAATTTTCTCCAGAATAGACCACATCTTAGGCCACAGAGCAATCCTCAACAAGATCCAAAATGCTGAGATAATTCACAGTATCTTCTCTGACCACAATGCCATCAAGGTAGAAATTAGCACTAGAAAGAGCAAGGAAAAAAAATCAACTACATGGAAACTGAATAATACCCTGCTTACACATCACTGGGTAATAGAAGAAATTAGAGATGGAATCAAAAAATTCCTAGAATCAAATGAGAATGAAAACACATCATACCAAAACCTTTGGGACACAACAAAGGCAGTCCTCAGAGGACAATTTATAACAATAGATGCACATATCAAAAAAGAAGAAAGGGACAAAATCAAAACATTAGCTACAGAACTCACACAAATAGAAAGAGAACAGCAAGAAAAGCCCATAACCACCAGAAGAAAGGAAATAGTAAACAACAGACCAGAAATAAATGAAATAGAGAAGAAAAAAACAATAGAAAGAATCAACAAAACCAAAAATTGGTTCTTTGAAAGAATCAACAAAATCGACAAACCACTGGCCAGACTGACAAAAGAAAAACAGGAGAGGACACAAATAACCCAAATAAGAAATGAAATGGGGGACATTACAACAGACCCAACCAAAATAAAAAGGATTATAACAGAATATTATGAAAAACTATACTCCAACAAATCTGAAAATCTAGAGGAAATGGATGAATTCCTAGAAACACACAGCCTACCCAAACTACAACAAAGTGATGTTGAAAATCTGAACAGACCCATAACAAGAGGAGAGATTGAAAAGGTAATAAAAAAAACTCCCAACCAAAAAAAGCCCTGGCCCAGATGGCTTCACTGGAGAATTCTACAAAATATTTACAGAAGAGATTGTACCAGTACTACTCAAGCTATTTCAGAGCATAGAAGAGGAAGCAACACTTCCAAACTCATTCTATGAAGCCAGCATAACGCTGATATCAAAACTAGGAAATGATGTCACAAAAAAGGAAATTACAGATCAATATTGCTCATGATTATAGACGCAAAAATTCTCAACAAAGTTCTAGCCAATAGAATTCAGGATCATATCAAAAAAATAACACACCATGACCAAGTAGGATTTATACCGGGTATACAAGGATGGTTCAACATTAGAAAAACAATCAATGTAATCCACCTCATAAATAAAAGGAAAGAAAAGAATCACATGATCATCTCAGTTGACGCAGAAAAGGCATCTGACAAGTTCAACACCCATTCCTGATAAAACTCTCAATAAAATAGGTATAGAAGGGAAATTTCTCAATATACTAAAGGGCATCTATGCAAAACCGATGGCCAACATCATTCTTAATGGAGAGAGGCTGAAAACATTCCCCTTGAAAACAGGAACAAGACAAGGATGCCCTTTATCACCACTCCTATTGAACATTGTGCTGGAAGTTCTAGCTGGAGCAATAAGGCAAGAAAAAGAAATAAAGGGCATCCAAATTGGTAATGAAAAATTTAAACTGTCCCTGTTTGCAGATGATATGATACTATACACAGAAAACCCTAAAGACTCCACGAGAAATCTACTGGAACTAATAGAAAGATTCATCAGAGTAGCAGGATACAAGACAAACGTTCAAAAATCAGTTGGATTCCTATACACCAATAAGGAGGACGATGAAAAGGAAATCAGGAAAACAATACCATTTTCAATAGCTCCTAAAAAGATAAAACACTTAGGAATAAATCTGACTAGTGATGTAAAAGACCTATACAAAGAAAACTACAAAACACTACTGCTAGAAACCCAAAGGGAGCTTCATAAATGGAAAAACATTCCATGCTCATGGATAGGCAGACTCAACATTGTGAAAATGACAATTCTACCCAAAGCAATTTACAAATACAACACAATCCCGATCCAAATACCAACAACATTCTTCAAAGAGATGGAAAAACTAATCATTAACTTTATATGGAAAAGGAAGAAGCCCCGAATAAGTAAAGCACTATTGAAGAAGAATAAAGTTGGAGGACTCACACCACCTGACTTCAGAACCTACTATACATCTATAGTAGTCAAAACAGCCTGGTACTGGTACAAATACAGATACATTGACCAATAGAACAGAATTGAGAACCCAGATGTAAATCCATCCACCTATGGTTACCTGATCTTGAACAAGGGCCCAAAGTCCATCAGATGGGGAAAAGACAGTCTTTGTAACAAATGGTGCTGGCAAAACTGGATATCCATCTGCAAAAAAATGATACAGGACCCATACCTCACACCGTATACAA
The DNA here is from genome assembly GCA_030035585.1 of Dugong dugon. NCBI lineage: Eukaryota > Metazoa > Chordata > Mammalia > Sirenia > Dugongidae > Dugong > Dugong dugon. The sequence goes on along the minus strand of CM057480.1, from coordinate 44,440,304 downwards.
AAACTACTTCAAAATGGATCAAAGACCTGAATATAAAGCCGAAAACTATAAAGTTCATAGAAGAAAAAATAGGACCAATGCTTCAGGTCTTAATACATGGCATTAACAGGATACAAACCATAACCATCAATGCACAAACCTCAATAGATAAGCTAGATAACTGGGATCTTCTAAAAATCAAACACCTATGCTCTTCAAAAGACTTCACCGAAAGAGTTAAAAGAGAACCTACAGACTGGGAAAAAATTTTTGGACAGTACAAGTCAGACAAAGGTCTAATCTCCATAATCTACAAGAAAATCCAACACCTCTACAACAAAAAGACAAATAATCATATTAAAAATGAGCAAAGGAAATGAAAAGACACTTCACCATAGAAGACATTCAAATGGCCAACAGACACATGAGGAAATGCTCGCGATCACTAGCCATTAGAGAAATGCAAATTAAAACCACAATGAGATACCATCTCACCCTGGCATTACTGGCACGAATCAAAAACACTGGAAATAACAAATGTTGGAGGGCCTGCAGGGAGATCGGAACACTTATGCACTGCTGGTGGGAATGCAAAATGATACAATCATTTTAGAAAATGATATGGTGCTTCCTCAGAAAGCTAGAAATAGACATACCATTTGATCCAGCAATCCCACTCCTAGGACTATACCCTAGAGGAATAACAGTTGTCATTCGAATAGACATATGCACACCTATGTTCATGAAAGCATTGTTCACAATAGCAAAATGATGGAAACAACCTAGATGCCTATCAACAGATGAATGGATAAACAAACTATGGTACATACACACAATGGAGTACTATGCAATGAGAAAGAACAACAATGAATCTGTGAACCATCTCATAACATGGATGAAACGGGAGGACATTATGCTGAGTGAAATAAGTCAATCACAAAAGGACAAATATTGTAGGAGACCTCTATTGTAAAAACCCATGAGAAAGTTCACATACAAAATGTAACAATCTTTGTTGGTTACCAGCTATGGGAGGGGTTGGGGGGGAATACTAAATAGATAATAGATAAGTGGTATCTTGGGTGAAGGCTGAGACAGTACACAATACAGGAGAAAGTAGCACAACTTGTAGAAGGAAAGGTCATGGAAGCCCCATAGACACATCCAAACTCCCTGAAGGACTGAATTGCTGGGTGGAGGGCTATGCGGACCATGATCTCAGGGAACATCTAGCTCAATTGGCATGACACAGCTTATATAGACAATGCTCTACATTCTACCTTGGTGAGTAGTGTCGGGGTCTTAAAAGCCTGTGAGTGGCCATCTAAGATACTCCACTGGTCTCATCCCTTCGGGAGCAAAGGAGAATGAAGAGAATAGGATACAAAGAAAAGATTAGTCGGAAGGACTAATTGTCCACAGCTACCAAGGCCTCCACCGGAATGAGTCCAGTACAGCTAGACGGTGCCCGGCTACCACCACTGACTGCTCTGACCAGGATCACAACAGAGGGTTCTGGACAGAGCTGGAGAAGGAGGTAGAGCATAATTCTAACTCACAAAAAAAAAGACCAGATTTACTGGCCTAAAGGAGACTGGAGAAACACCGAGAGTATGGCCCCCAGACACGCTTTTAGCTCAGTGGTGAAGTTACCTCCGAGGTTCACTGTTCAGCCTGGGAGTGGACAGCCCCGTAAAACCAATTGAAACTAACGAGGCACAGGAGTCCAGTGACAAGGGCCAGAAAGCAGAAGGGGACAAGGAAGCTGGTGATAGGGAACCCAAGGCTGAGTAAGGATATTGTTGATGTGTTGTGAGATTGTTAACCATTATCATAGGGCAACATTTGTAGTAACTGTTAAATGAGAAACTATTTTGTTCTGTAAGCCTTCATCTTAAGTGAGAATAACAGCACAATTGGAAGAGTGTAGTCAATGTCACTGAACTGTACATGCAGAAATTTTTGAAATAGTGTATCTTTGGCTATGTGTATTTTCACCAAAAAAAAAAAAAAAAAGTTGAGAAGTTAGAGTTTTGATATGTTGTGGGGTTGTCAACCAATGTCATAAAATAACATGTGTACTTCTGTTTCATGAGAAACTATTTGTTCTGTAAGCCTTCACCTGAAGTACAATAAAAAAAGAAAAAAGAAAAAAAAATTGCTAAATGTGATTTGATTTAGGAGAAGCTATATGTGACAAGGAGCCCTGGTGGTGCAGTGGTTAAGTGTTCAGCTGTTAACGAAAAGGTTGGTAGTTTTGAATCCACCAGCTGCTTCTAGAAAACCCTTTGGGACAGTTCTACTCTGTCGTATAGGTTCGCTATGAGTTGGAATCAACTCAACTGCAGTGGGTTTTGTTTTTATATGTGACAATGGTATCAGAGGATATTTGCTATTTATGTCTCTCATTCTTTCCATATGATAGAAAAATTCTGTAGGATTCAAATATCGAATTATTTTTTGCTCAGTATAGTAATACTCAGTGTATTAGGATGAGAAGAACTTGTGACAGTTAAAAATGGTAATAGGAATATGTAATGTGAAGAAGGAGGATAATGTAGGAAGGAGGATATGCATAATTAATAAAAAGAATCACAAAGTCAGAGTTTATAAAGAGAAGTTGCATTTAGTACTATTATTTTCACTACAGAACTTTAGGTGGCTTAGATTTTGTATGCATAAATATCAATCAACAAGTCAACCACTGAGCACTCACTGGATCTGACTATAGAGTTGGGATATAGGAAATGTTTCCTGTACTTGAAAAGTCCATAAGAAAGACAGACACATAGTTTAGAGAATATAATTTTCTTATTCTGAAGCCAAGAGTTTGAGTTGTATATTATTCTACACATGAGGGATTTAAGGATAGCATAAGCTGTCCACAGCTAATAAGCATAAAAGATGGTATTCAAACGCAAGAATCTCCAGCTCAAGGTTCACGCTCTTCCCATCTATAAGAAACTGCCTGACTCACTAAATATTTATGGGAGTTCAAGAGAGGAGGGCTAATTTGGCTTTAAGTTCTCAGGTGGACTTTCTGAAGCAGAAGTAACTTGAGTTGGTTCTTGAAGAATGAATACGATTTTTTAAAGTGAAGAAGTGTCGGGAAGGTTGTCCAGACACGAAGGAGGGGAGGCCCACAAGTGCAAGGCCAGTATGGCAGGAATGCCAATGTGATGGCCCAGGGACACATGCAGAGTTTCTGGGCTGGAGTAAATAGTGTGTGCTGGGAAATATCATGATATAAGACAGATGGATGCAGGGAGCCAGTGTTGGAGGGACTTGAGTGCCAGAGAGTGGACAACAACAGAGAGAGTTTACATGGGAGGAAACAGGAAATCATTGTATGCTCCCTTTGCATAATGAAAGCAGGGTTTTAGAAAGGACAGTCAGGGGAAGGAGTCCAGAAGGCCTTGAATGGGAAGACAAGAGAGGCAAGAAGACCAAACGTCAAAAAGCCCATTGGGGTAAATTGCATTTTTCCTCTCATTGAGCTAGCTATTTGCAATTACCTCTGTCTAGCAAGTGGAAACCCTGGTGGCATAGTAGTTAACAGCTACAGCTGCTAACCAAAAGGTTGGCAGTTCAAATCCACGAGGAGCTCCTTGGATACTCTATGGGGCAGTTCTACTCTGCCCTGTAGGGTCACTATGAGTCACAGAATCGACTAGACAGCAATGGGTTTGTTTTTTTTTTGTTGTTGTTGTTAGGCAAATGTTAGCTGACTAGGGGAGAAAAGGGAATAAGCTGATATTGGCAGCTATCTGATTATGGAGAGCTTATCAGATCACACTAATAAGGGGACAGAAGTTTCCCAAACTAGGCTGAGGCTCCTCAGAGGGCCATGAGCTCATATAATGCATCTAAAATCCATACTTGAAAAAAAGTAAGTTGAAAAAAAATAACATCTCATATCTATGTAAACTTCAATTTTTCAATACTTTGTAAGTCATGTAAATTAGTCAATTAAAAGCTTAAATAAATCTGTAGTATTTTTGTCATTTTTTTTTCAATTATTAAATACTAAAAGCACAACCTCTACTGTGCAAGGGTTTGTTTGTGAAATGGTTTTTAAAAAACATTTAGAAGCTCTGCTCCAGGTGAGGAGTAACACTGAAAGTTTTTCAACAGAGTGATATGGTCAGATTTACATTCTGACAGCTTGTTGAGAGTGAATTAGAGTAGATCAAGGCTACAGGGAGAGCAGTTATAGCCTAGATATAAATATGAGAGCTTGTGCTAAGGCAGTGAGAGAAAGGGTGGAAAGAGTATGTATAGAGAAGCAGGTATATTCAAGCAATATTCAAGAGGTGAACTTATACGTGGAAGATGAGACACTTAGGTCAGTTTTGACATCTGAGAAGTAGAAATAATAATAGAGCCTGAGACACAGATGAAAAGTTTGAGAGACTGGAGGGATGCTGTGATGTGTCAAGAAGATTCCAGAAAGTTGATCCTTAACTGTACTTCTAATTCACTTTGTGAACTTATATATGTTGCCTAACTCTCTAAGCCTCGAGACATCTCTGGGTCTCAAAAAAAGTGGAGATGAGAGTGTGGAAGCAGGATATGTGGTGATAGAGAAACTAAATCTAGATTCCAAATACTGGATTGGGTCCTGGACCCACTAAAACAGATTCTGATGCTGTTGTATGTGAACTACCAGATGTCAATACCCCAAAAGTTTTTGTCACTAGTGAAATTTAGGAACAGTCCCTGGAGCTTAACCCTAGTCTTCATCACCAGGAAGTAACTCAGAACAATTTAGAAACATGGTACAGACTTCCAGGTGGAAGTTGAGGCAATCGGGTAGAATTTGGCATCTAGAAAATAGAATTAGTAGCTGGGTCTGAGACACAGATAAACAGTCTGAGGGAACAGAAGGAACCTGCACTGAAAAGATGTGGAGGGAAGATATTTTAAAGGACTTTCCTGCTTCGAAGTTCTATGATAAATTCTTACTATTTGCTCTTTTATCATAGGATGATGAAAGAGCAAATAGCAAGAATCCTGTTACTAAGTGAACAAAGCAACAGTGTCCTTCAAGGAACAAATTGCTAAGTCCATTTTTATTTTAATTGTACTGTGTAAGTCAAGAATATATTTGGGGAAATGGATGGAGATATAGCCTTGAATCCATATATTCAGTCAGTGAGGTAAAGACTCAGAGCTCAGATGAAGAGCAATGGATCAACAGGGGTGAAGACCCAAACCCTGAGGGCCTAGAAATAACGGGGTTGCATGGGTCAGTATCCATGGTAATATGGCTCAAAATCAGCAGAGGAATTGAAGACGCATAGCAATGTGATTATCCTCATGTCCCAAGGAGGAAAGCTTGAGTTAATGGATTCTTAGCATATATCCACCTCTTTGCCAAGCTGTGCTGAACATTAGGATCAAGAAATACCTATAACACTGTCTCTACCTTAAAGGAGCTTACAGTCTGTGTAGCACTAAGTATGAGGTAAGGGACAAGAAGGTACATCTGAAACCAGAGCTCAAGCCCAAAGGTCAAGAAATTTACATGTAATCTTAACAAAACCAGGAACCCTGGTGGTGCAATGGTTAACTGCTTGGCTGCTAACCAAAAAGTTGGCAGTCAGCTGCTCTGAGGGACAAAGATGTGGCAATACACCTCCCTAAAGATTACAGCCTTGAAAACCCTATTGGGCAGTTCTACTCTGTCCTATAGGATTGCTATGAGTTAGAATCCACTTGACGGCAACAGGTTTGGGTTTGGTTTAATCTTTATGGAAGCACACTGCCACATCTTGCTCCTGCATAGTAGCTGGTGGGTTCAAAGCAGGTGAGTGCTTAGCTACTGCTCCACCAGTACTCCTTGTTGTGTGTATAGAAGATTTATGTCCTACTTGAATCAGTAGTAAAATTTTATGTTCATTTTCCAAACAATATGCAACCCATGATAAATTTCATATGTTTTACATTTTCCAAAAATTTAGCTAGATCCATTATTTTAAAATGCATGGTGTCCCAGATTATAAATTAGATTATATACCATAAATAAACTCCTTTGGAACTTCAAGAAGGGTTATCCTTAATACTAACTGATCCTTAAAGATTTACTTAACTTTTTTGTTATTTTTTAAAAATATTTTAAGAGCCTCTTTGCCCCTTCTATAATTATACATCTTAACTTTTGTTATTAGAGGAAGTTCGAATCATTAACTTTTGCTTCAGATGACAACTATTTTATATAAATTTCCACTTTCTTCACTTAATCATTTTGTTTCACATTCTTTAACTACCTCCTAGTTGAGTCATCTATAACAAATTAGCCTTTCACCATACTTATTCAATCTATATGCTGAGCAAATAATCTGAGAAGCTGGATGTGAAGAAGAACTCAGCATCAGGATTGGAGGAAGACTCATTAACAACCTGTGATACGCAGATGAAAACCACTTTACTTGCAGAAAGTGAAGAGGATTTGAAGCACTTACTGATGAAGATCAAAGACTACAGCCTTCAGTATGGATTATACCCCACCTGAAGAAAACAAAAATTCTGACAACTGGACCAATAAGCAACATCATGATAAATGGAGAAAAGATTGAAGTTGTCAAGGAATTTGTTTTACTTCAATCCACATCAATTGCCATGGAAGCACCAGTCAAGAAACCAAACAATGTGGAGGCAGAGCCAACATGGCACTATAGACAGAAGCACCACACCATCACTCCACAGCAAAGACCTGAAAAACTAAGTAAAACAGAGACAACGTCAATCCCGGAACTCTAAGTGTCAAATGAAGAGATAATGAACTCACCAAGCACTGACTGAAATAAGAAACTGATTGAGAACAGAAAGCGAGGAGAGACAGGAGCAGAGGTGCCCTATCAGCTAATGCAGCACAGATTCGCCATCTAGGACTCCTGTTGGAGATCAGTGGACAGGGAGTACAGGAAAGCAGCTTCATGGAGCTCCCAACAGGAGACAGAGCACCCAGTAACCAGCAATACATGCTTTCCCACCTCTACCTTTCTTCCCCTGGCTTGACCTCTGCTGCTTCCCAAAGGGATGAGGTCACTCTGCCAGGAGGCACTGGCTCTGTGCCATGTGGATTCACCCCACCCACACTGGCTAGCTCCTTCAGTGCCATTTCCTTGTAGCTGGCATTGCTTTTTTTGGCTACTTCCCTGTCTCTCTCCTCCTTCTCCTCCTATCTTTCAAACACTCAGCTGCATGTGCCATCTTTGCTTCTCCTTGACAGATTGTGAAGTGCCACTCAGTTGAGGAACTGCTTCCCCAGTCTGCACCACCACACTGGTGGGATTCCTGGGGCCTATTTTGTTTGTTTATTTTATTTTTCTTTTTGCCTTTTTGTTTTCTTGATTTATCAGTTTCTCATCTATCTCTACTTACCTTCTTTTCCTGTCTCCTGAATACCTGGCACTGTATGCCATCTTCGCTCCTTCTAGCTGGGCTGTACTGTGAAATCTGGGAGCCACTTCTCCGGCCTGTGCAGCCACATCAGTGGGATCCCTGGGGGGCACTTCATATTTATTTATTTATTTTTCTTTTTTCCTTTTTGTCTTCATTTCTCAGTTGCTTGTCTCTCTCTACTTACCTTATTTTCCTGTCTTCTGAATACCTGGCACTATGTGCCATCTCCACCTCTTCTAGCCAGGCGGTACAGCTCAGCTTGGGAGTCAATCCCAGGTCAGTACAGCAGCGTCAGTGGGATCCCTGAAGGCCTTTTTTTTTTTTTAAATATTATTTTTTCTTTTTGGTTTTTCTTCATTTCTCATTTTCTCATATCTCTCTACTTACCTTCTTTTCCTGTCTCCTGAACAACTGGTGCTGTGTGCTATCTCCACCCCTTCTAGATCGGCTGTGCTCTGAGGCCTAAGAGCCACTTCCCCAGTCACTGGTGGGATCCCTGGGGGCATTTCTTTTTTCTTTTCATTTATCTATCTATCTATCTATTCTCTTTTTCTTTTTGTTTTTCTTCATTTCTAGGTTTCTCAGTACTCCACTCCAATGGCAGGCTCCCTCAGCACCTTTTTTTTTTTTTTTTTTTTTGGCTCCTGTTTCTCTCTCCTCTCTCTCTTCTTCCCCATATCCAACTTAACTCCACACATCACAATCTCCCCCATCCATCCTGCCTATCTGCACCTTACACTGAATATTGCATGCCCAAGCAGCACAGGCACAGCATACTGGAACCTGCCCTGCACTGAACCCTGGCCTGCCCTGGTGGCACCAGTATGTGCCACAAACAACCAATGCTAGCCCCTCCCCTTAAGCTGGACTTACCCTGGTGCACCATGGCTGAGTGACTGGCCCTGTTTTTGGACAAGGAGGTGAAAATATCTTGCCCATAGATAAGCAAACAACAAAGAATGCACAGCCAGCCTGCTCAGACAAAACCAAATAAAACAAAAAAGCAGGGTGAAACAAATCTACAGTCAATCAATGAAGAAAATACTGAATGTCCTAAAGACAGCAGACAAGATCAAAACATATAACAAAACAGGACAGGATGGTTCCAGTAGGTGTCCAAAATAAAACACCAGATGACTTTTCAGTAGAAGAAAAGGCACTAGAACTACCTGATAGGGAATTCAAATCTCTATTATTCAGAGCTATCCAAGAGTTGAAGCAAAAAACAGACAAAATGAGGAAAAAATAGACAAATTAGTGTAAAAGACAGATAAATTCATGGAAAATACAGACAAAAAATGGAGGAATTCAGGAAAATAATAGAGGAACAAAATGACAAAATAAATGTACAACTAGAAATCATACAAAAACAACAATTACAAATCTAAAAGACAAACAACAGGATTTCAGAAACGGACAAGTCTGAGGAGCAGGTTTGAAACAATGGAAGACAGGATCAGCGAAATTGAAGATAAATAATGGGATACTACTTTGAAGAAAAATCATAAAAAAGAATGAAGAAAAATGAAGAAACACTGGTAATGATGAGGAATACAATCAAAAGCAAAAATTTGTGAGTGATCAGAGTTCCAGAACAGAGGGAGAAAATGGAAAACACAGAGAGGATCACTGAAGAATTACTGACAGAAAACTTCCCTAATATCATGAAAGATGAGAAGCTGACCATCCAGGAAGCTCAACGAACCCCATACAAGTTAGACTTCAAAATAAAATCACCAAAGCATATCATAATCACATTTGCTAAAACCAAAGACAAGGAAAGAATCCTGACAGCAGAAAAAGAAAAAGTCACATACAGAGGGGAAACAATAAGACTAAGCTCTGATTACTCAGCATAAGCCACACAGGCAAGAAGGCAATGGGATGACATATATAAAACTCTGAAAGAAAAGAAAAAATTGCCAATCAAGAATAATATATCCTGCAAATTCTTATTTAAATATCATGGTGAAATTAGGACATTTCCAGATAAACAGAAAATAAGGGAATATGTAAAAACCAAACCAAACTTAAAAGAATCATTAAAAGGAGTCCTTTGGTTTGAGAACAAACAACATCAGATGACAGTTTGAATCTAGGAGGCAAGATTGCACCAGCCAGATACTAACCTAGAAAATGAACTCTCAAGGACTATTCAAACCAAAAGATTTACAACAGGGAACCAGAGAAGTCAATCTGTAAATGACAACAGCATCAGAACAATAAAAGAGGGAATAAACGGTGTAGGTATACAACTTTCTAATGGAGAGAAAGACAAGGCGATATCAAGTAATAATAGACTGGTTCAAACCTAGGAAAATAAGGGTAAATTTCAAGGTAATCACAAAGAAAGTTAACAAACCTACTCATCAAAATAAAGAAGAACACATAAAGTCTCAATAAAATCAAAATCTACAAAAACAAAAGAAACAAAAAAAATATATCCACAAACAAAGGGAATTCAGCACAGAGAATAAGAGTAACAAAGAAAATGTCAACACCACAAAAGAAAGCACTACAAAATGACAGCAATAAACTCATACCTATTAATCATTATACTGAACATAAATGGCCTAAATGCACCCACTAAGAGACAGAAAGTGACAGAATAAATTTAAAAAAAAAAAAAAAAAACAGGATCCATCAATATGCTATCTACAAGTGACATACCTTTGAAACAAAGATGTAAATTTATTAAAAATCAAAGAATGGAAAAAAAAATCTTAAGCAAACCACTACCGAAAAAGAGCACAAGTGGCAGTACTAACCTTGGATAAAATAGACTTTGAAACAAAATCCACCATAAATACAAAGAAGGACACTATGTAATGATTAAAGGGACAATCCATCAAGAAGCTATACCCATAATAAATATCTACGCACCCAATGACAGGGCCCAAAAATACATAAAACAAACTCCAACAGCACTGATAAAGAGAAATTGTCAGTTCCACAATAATAGTAGGAGACTTCAACACACCACTCTCAGTAAAAGACAGAACATTTAGAAATAAACTCAACAAAGATACAGAAGATCTAAAGGACACAATCAGTTAACTTGAACTCATAGATTTATGTAGATCACTCCACCCAACAACTGCAAAGTACATATTCTTTTCTGACACGCACAGAGAATTTCTCCAGAACAGACCACGTATTAGGCCACAAACCAACCCTCAACAAAATCCAAAACTCTGAGATAACACAAATTATCTTCTCTGATCACAACAGCATCAAAGTACAAATTAACAACAGGAAAAGCAAGGAAATAAAATCAATTACATGGAAACTGAATAACACCCTGCTTACAAAGCACTGGCTAATAGAAGAAATCAGAGATGAAATTAAAAAATACCTAGACTCAAACGAGAATGAAAACACAGCATACCAAAACTTTGGAACACAGCAAAGGCAGGGCTCAGAGATCAAATCATAGCAATAGATGCACACGTCGAAAAAGAAGAAAAGAACAAAATAAAAACAGTAGTTACACAACTCAAACAAATAGAAACAGAACACCAAAAGAAACCCACAGCCATCAAAAGAAAAAGGACAATAAAGAGCAGAGCAGAAATACATGAAAAAGAGACTAGAAAAACAGTAGAAAGAATCAACAAAGCCAAAAGTTGGTTCTTTGAAAGAATCAACAAAAACAACAAACCACTGGCCAAACTGACAAAAGAAAAACAAGAGAGGACACAAATAACCCAAATAACAAATGAAATAGGGGACATTACACAGACCCAACTAAATAAAAAGGATCATAAAGAGTATTACAAAAAACTATACTCCAACAGATTTGAAAATCTAGAGGAAATAGGCAAATTTCTAGAAACACACTACCTACCCAAACTAACACAAAATGATGTTGAAAATCTGAACAGACCCATAAAAAGAGAAGAGATTGAAAAATTAATAATAATAAAAAAAAAATCCAATCAAAAAAAGCCTTGACCCAGATGGCTTCACTGGAGAATTCTACCAAATATTCAGAGAAGAGCTTACACCAGTACTAATAAAACTATTTCAGAACATAGAAAAGGAAAGGATACTTCTGAATTCATTCTATGAAGCCAGCATAACCCTGATACCAAAACTAAGCAAAAACACCACAAAAAAAGAAAATTTCAGACCAGTATCTCTCATAAATATAGAAGCAAAAATTCTCAACGAAATTCTAGCCAGTAGAATTCAATACCGTATCAAAAAAATAATACACCATGATCAAGTAGGATTCATACCAGGTATGTAAGAATGGTTCAACATTAGAAAAATCAATCAATGTAATCAACCACATAAATAACTAAAAAGAATGACATGATCTCAATCGATTCAGAAAAGGCATTCAACAAAGTCCAACATCCATTCCTGATAAAACTCTCAATAAAATAGGTATCAAAGGGAAATTCCTCAACATAATAAAGGACATCTATACAAAACCAATGGCCAACATTATTCCCTAATGAAGAGAGGCTGAAAACATTCCCCTTGAGAACAGAAACAAGACAAGACTCCACTCCTGTTTAACATCATGCCAGAAGTCCTAGTTAGAGCAATAAGGCAAGAAAAGAAATAAAGGGCTTCCAAATTGGTAATGGAGAAGTAAAACTGTCCCTATTTGCAGATAATATGACATTATACATAGAAAACCCAAAAGACTCCACAAGAAAACTACTGAAACTAATAGAAAGATTCAGCAGAGTAGCAGGCTACAAGATAAACATACAAAAATCCGTTGGATTCCTATACACTAATAAAGAAAACATTGAAAAGGAAATCAGGAAAACAATCCCATTTATAAGAGCCCATAAAAAAAATAATTAGGAATAAATCTAACCAGGGATATAAAAGACCTGTACAGAGAAAACTACAAAACACTACTGTAAGAAACCAAGACATTTACATAAATGGAAAAAATGTACCATGCTCAAGGATAGGTAAACTCAACATTGTGAAAATGATGATTCTATCCAAAGCAATTTACAAATACAATGTAATCCTGATCCAAATACCAACAAAATTTGTTAAAGAGTTAGAAAAACTAATCATTAACTTGATATGGAAATGGAAGAGGCCACGGATAAGTAAAGTACTATTGAAGAAGGAGAATAAAGTAGGAGGACTCACACTACCTGACTTCAGAAACTACTATCCAGCTACGGTAGTCAAAACAGCCTGGTACAAGTACAACACCAGATACATTGACCAATGGAACAGAATTGAGAACCCAGATGTAAATCCATCCACCTACAGTCACCTGATCTTCAACAAGGGCCCAAATTCCATCAAATGGGGAAAAGACAATCTTTTTAACAAACAGTATTGGCAAAACTCGACGTCCATCTGCAACAAAACGAAATAGGACCCATACCTCACACAATACACAAAACTAATTCAAAATGGATCAAAGACCTAAATATAAAACCCAAAACTGTAAAGACCATTGAAGAAAAAATAGAATTAATGCTAGAGGCCCTAATACATGGCATTAACAGGATACAAACCATAATTAACAACACACAAACTCCAGAAAACAAGCTAGATAACTAGGATCTTCTAAAAATTAAACATTTATGCTCATCAAAAGACTTAACCAAAAGAGTAAAAAGAGAACCTACAGACTGGGAAAAAAATTTTGGCGATGACAAATCCGACAAAGGTTTAATCACTAAAATCTAGAGGAAAATCCAATACCTCTACATGAAAAAGAAAAATAATCCAATTAAAAAATGGGCAAAGAAAGTGAAAAGACACTTCACCAAAGCAGACATTCACACGGGCTAACAGACACATGAGGAAATGCTTGTGATCACCAGCCTTTAGAGAAATGCAAATCAAAACCACAATGAGATACCATCTCACCCCGGCATTACTGGCATGAATAAAAAATCAGAAAATAACAAATGTTGGAGAGACTGCGGGGAGATTGGAGCTCATATGCACTGCTTGCTGGTGGGAATGCAAAGCTGTACAACCATTTTAAAAAGTGATTTAGCACTTCCTTAGAAAGCTACAAATAGAAATACCATATGATCCAGTAATCTTACTCCTAGGAATATATCCTAGAGAAACAAGAGCTGTCACACGAATAAACATATGCACTCCCATGTTCATTGCAGCACTGTTCACAATAGCAAAAAGATGGAAACAACCTAGATGTTCATCAACGGATGAATGGATAAACAACTATGGTACCTACACACAATGGAGTACTAGGCAATGGTAAAGAACAATGATGAATCTGAGAAGCATCTCACAACATTGATGAATCTGGAGGGCATCATGCTGAGTGAAATAAGTCAATCACAAAATTACAAACATTGTATGAGACTACTGCTATGAAAACTCATGAAAAGGTTTACACACAAAAAGTATCAATCTTTGATGGTTATGGGGGGGAGAGGTGGGGATGGAGGAACACTAAATAGATAATAGATAAGTAATACCTTTGGTGAATGGTAAAATAGTACACAGTACTGGGGCAGTCAGCACAACTTGTACAAGGAAAGGTCATGGAAGCTCCACAGACACATCCAAACTCTCTGAAGAACAGAATTACCGGTCTGGGGCATCTGGGGACCGTTGTCTCAAGGAACATATATCTCAATTGGCATGACATAGTTTGTAAAGAAAATGTTCTACATTCCACTTTGGTGAGTAGCATCTGGGGACTTAAAAGCCTATGAGCGGCCATCTAAGATACTCCACTGGTCTCACCCCTTTGGGAGCAAGGAAGAATGAAGAAAACAAGATATCAAGAAAAGATTAGTCCAAAGGACTAATGGACCACAACTACCACAGCCTCCATCAGACCGAGTCCAGTACAACTAGATGATGCCAGGCTACTGCCACTGACTGCTCTGACAGGCATCACAATAAAGGGTCCCAAACAGAGCTGGAAAAGAATGTAGAACAAAATTCTAAATCACAAAAAAGGACCAGACTTACTGGCCTGACAGACTGGAGAAACCCCAAGAGTATGGCCCGCAGACACCCTTTAACCTCAGTAATGAAGTTACTCCTGAGGTTCACACTTTAGCCAAATATTAGACAGCCCCATAAAACAAAATGAGACTGAAGGGGCACACCAACCCGGGGCAAGGACTAGAAATCAGGAGGGGACAGGAAAGCTGGTAATAGGGAACCCAAGTTCAAAAAGGGAGAGTGTTGACATGTCATTGGGTTGTTAACCAATGTCATAAAACAATATGTTTACCTACCGTTTAATGAGAAGCTAGTTTGTTCTGTGAACCTTCATCTAAAGTACACTAAAATAGAAAGAAAAGAAATCAAACGATACATTGTATTGTGCAAATCCGCTGCAAAAGACCTCTTTAAAGTGTTAAAAAGCAAAGATGTCACTTTGAAGACTAAGGTGTGCCTGACCGAAGCTATGGTGTTCTCAATTGCTTCATATGCATGCAAAAGCTGGGCCATTAATAAGGAAGAGTGAAGAATTGATGCCTTTGAATTATGGTGTTTGTGAACAATATTGAATATACCATGGACTGCCAGAAGAATCAACAAATTTTCCTGAAAGAAATTCAGCCAGAATGCTCCTTAGAAGTAAGGATGGGGAGACTTTGTTTCATGTACTTTGGACATATTTTCAGGAGGAAACAGTCCCTGAAGAAGGACATCATGCTTGATAAAGTAGAAGGTCAGGAAAGGGAGGAAGACCCTCAAGGAGCAGGATTGACATGTGGCTTCAACAACGGGCTCAAGCATAACAAGAATTGTGAGGATGGTGCAGGACCAGGCAGTGTTTTGTTCTGCTGTACATAGGGTCGCTACGAGTTGGAAGCGACTTGAGGGCACCTACCAACAACAGTTTAGTTTTATTGATTGTAGAGTGAGGTAACAAAATCTGTACATATTCCTAAAGGATTTCAAGCAAGAGCGCATCACTGTTTTTTATAAATAAAGGATGGTATTTCTTTACCAGACTTGATCGACTCTACAAAATTCACCTAGAATCTCATTTTCTGAATCAAAAGTGTGACCTCTTTGTGTTTTATTATCCCAATATGAATACAATC
This sequence comes from Dugong dugon, assembly GCA_030035585.1. NCBI lineage: Eukaryota > Metazoa > Chordata > Mammalia > Sirenia > Dugongidae > Dugong > Dugong dugon. Next base: position 44,424,879 of record CM057480.1, on the reverse strand, counting down.
CAGGCTAACTCTTATAAAGTTAAATTTATAAACATAATTTTATAAAGTTGGATGCCAGGGTTTCTATTCAAATGAGTTTTCATGTACAAGAAAATCTATTCTTATTCTATCTTTGATGAGGTGTTTGTGGCTATTTTCTATATGCTCAGTGGCTATTAAAAGTATGCCTTCTTCATAAATACAGCATAAACACTGGACACACTTAAGGTACTTTGTGTAAAATTAAATGAAGTATCATATTACTTTAAAATTTACTAAAGATCTGTAGATCACAAAATATTTGCCAAATATTTTTATTCACCATTTTGTTATCTTTTATACCTTAATAACTCTGTGATATTTGCCGTTTCCAGTTCTCAGAGAAATCAGATAAGTAGCTAATCTCTTTGAATGTGCAGATTTCTCCATGCCCTCAAAAGCTCCTTCCAAGTTATCTATATTTTAGTACCGATACTGATTTTCATAAATTAAAGATACATTTGTTAAGTTGTCTCCTTTTTGTAAGTAGTTGTTTCTCAAACTGCCAAGCTAACGCTCCTCCTCCTTTTAATCCATATGGTATATAGAGTTAAAAATAATAGCCATTTTCCTGAGATGTAAACTACTCTTTGTCCTGGACACAGGGAAGAAGACAGGTTAAACCTTATCTTTCACTTCTTCTACCAGTCATAAGGAGTGCCTGGGTGGTGCAGTTGACACTCTCATGTGCTAAATGAAAGATTGAAGGTTTGAATCCACCCACAGGCACCTCAGAAGAAAATCCTGGTGATCTGCTTCCAAAAAATTAGCCATTGAAATTCCTATGGGGCACAGTTCTACTATGACACACATGGGGTTGCCATGAGTCAGAATCGATTTGATAGCAACTCGTTAACTAGTCATAAAACAGCCAAGCTTTCTTCTGACCTGTGCTGGTCACAGAGGAGTTGATAGAAAGGAACAGATTCAGGGACAATATAAATTCTTTGAATCTACATGAACCAAAATACGAGTTTTATTGTGGAAGGTAAACACTGAAAATTACTGTATAAGAGTTGGAAGAATGAGAGATTTTGATAGAAGGATCAAGAGCAGAGTGGAAGTTTACCCAGAGCATTACACATCAGGGCCTTGATTTGGCAAACTGAAAGGCTTAATGGAAAGAACAGAATAGAATGAGAAAAAGCTAGATTTTAGAAAAGAAATTAATTTCACAAGAATAAGTAATTCATCTGTGAGAGCTACTCTAATATACACCTGTAGATCCATAGCCCATCTATCAGTTCAACCTCTACTGATTTGCCTAATAAGCCTTTATTGTCTTATTGCACCAGACATTGTTCTTCATTCTGGAAATACAAAAGTTAAAGAACATTGCCTTCAATCTTTGGGGGCTTCCATATTAGAAAGATGGATTTGCTAGACGGACATACAACAAATTTAGAGAACCATTTAATGTCATTTTAAGGGAAATTTAAGTATTTAGAATAGTCCAGAAAATAAAAGACCAAGGTAACTGGGATCTGTGCAGCCTTTAAGAATATGTCTTTCGTAAAGTAGAAAGGAAAAGGGATCTGCTTTTGTTAGTTGCTGTTTAAGGGGTGCATTTATCTTGCTTAGTTCTAGTCACAGATAAATTGACATTTGCAGTATTGCCGTTGTTGTTAGGTGCTGTCCATTTGGTTCTGACTCAGAGCAACCCTATGTACAACAATACAACTCTTCATCAATAAGTGCTTCACATCTTCTTCACTTTCAGTAAGCAATGTTGTGTCATCTGCATATCATAGGCTGTTAATGAGTCTTCTTCTGATTCTGATGTTGCATTCTTCTTCATATAGTCCAGTTTCTCAGATTTTTTGCTCAGTATACAGATTGAATAAGTATGGTGAAAAGATACAATCCTGATGCACACCTTTCCTGATTTTAAACCACACAGTATTCCCTTGTTCTTCTCAAAGGACTGCTTCTTTGTCTATGTACAGGTTCTGCATGATCACAACTAAGTGTTCTGGAATTTCTATTCTTCATGATGTTATCCATAATTTGTCATGATCTACACAGTCAAATGCCTTTGCACATCAATGAAACACAGGTAAACATCTTTCTGGTATACTCTGCTTTCAGCCAAGATCCAAGTGACATCAGCCATGATATCCCTAGTTCCACATCATCATCTGAATCCGGCTTGAATTTCTGGCAGTACCCTGTCGATGTACTGCTACAACCATGTTTGAATTATCTTCAGAAAAATTTTGCTGAGTGTGGTACTAACGATATTGCTCAATAATTTTTGCATTTTCTTGGATCATCTTTTTTTGGAATGGGCACAAACATACATGTCTTCTAGTTGGTTGGCCAGGTAGCTGTCTTACAAATTTCTTGGCATAGACAAGTGGGCACTTCCAGCACTGCATCCATTTGTTGAAACATCTCAATTGGTATTCCGTCAATTCCTGGAGCCTTGTTTTTTGCCAATGCTTTCAGTGCAGCTAGGACTTCTTCCTTCAATACCATCGGTTCTTGATCATATGCTACCTCTTAAAATGATATTTGCAATACTGAAGTCCATTTCTAGGTGTCTTTGAGGAGCACTGAAATATTCTTGGACCATTGCCAGCGCCACTTTGGGTTTTCTATCTGCACTTGCATGAAAAGATTCGTTCATGCACTATAGCACCTATGACATTTAAGATACTAGGATATTTAATTGCATCATTTTTTAAAAGAGGAAATAGAGTACCATTTTAAAGTGAAGATTCTCTAGGGATTGGTTTTAGGTCAGCCTGTGAATGTTTCCCAACTTGAGTCCAAATATGCCCTGAATTTGACAATGTAGCTTATATATTATTACTGATTTATTTTATTTTTTTAAGAAATAATTTGTTTTTGTTTTTTTTAATGTGAATAAACTCATTCTAGGCAATGAGTACATGAAATAAATTGGAAATAATACAAGTAAAATTGAAGCAGAGGTCTTTGGATAAAGAAAATATTAAGTGTAACAATTATAAACCAAAATCAAAACCAAACCAACTGCTGTTGAGTCAGTGCAGACTCATAGCGACTCTCTAAGACAGGGCAGAACTGCTCCGTTGGGTTTCCAAGGCGGTAAATATTCACAGAAGCAGACTGACACATCTTTCTCCCTCAGAGGGGCTGGCGAGCTTGAACCACCACCATTTTCTTTAACAGTCGAGTGTTTTAACCACTGCACCACTGCTACTCTTATTTCTCATTTCAAAAAGAAACAGGATCCCATGAATCCAAAAGTATTTGCACCTTAATAGCTATTATCCTTCTCGTGCCGTTTTGTAGCTAGGTAAGCTCTCCTGTTGCTCATTATTCACCTCACTGATTCCAATGAAAAATAAAAATTCCATGGGGTTTCCAGAGGGGAAGGAATTTAATGCAGACAGGAGTACAGCTCTTCACATACGATGGTGTCTTAAACCATATTCAAAAGATTTAAAGCGATAAGGTGAAGATACAGTTAATTGGAAAACATTACTAGGCCAATATTAGCCTGTATTCTACTTGCCATTGATTCTACCAAGTGGAAAAATCAAAAGCAGAAGTACCATGATAACCTGGGTGTTGCTATGCTTGTCAATATGAATGTGGTGTAAGAACTACCAAAGCTGCTCAATAGTTGGGAGTGAAGGAGTGGTTGCTGATAAAATTCCCATATGTCCTTCAGCATTATTTTAGTGGGAAATACTTTTCTTCCTGCTTCTGAAAATAGTGTTTTCCCAATATACATTTAATTACATTTTCCAGTCCATCAGCAAAGAATTTCTAATATAACACATTTTGAATAAGGCTATAAACAGACCATAAGATTCAGTTAAATGAAAGAAGAGATATTTAAATTAGATTTTAAAATGTAGTGGTTTAGCCAATTCATGTTTTTATTTTTATTTTTTATTTCACAGAGGAAATGATGCTTGAATCAGAATTGAGAAGTAAAATATTTTCTAGTCTGCTGATTCTCATTTTTTTAATCAGCAAAACCCTTTATTCAAAAACAAAGAAAGGAATTCTGTAAAATAAAAGCTGTTCTAGTTGATATGTAATCTTCCATGAGATGGCTCTATCCTTGCTCTATCCTCATACTCCCTGTCCCTCAGGACTCATCTCTGCTTATTTCACCAGTTCCTCTTCTCACTTCCTACTTGTAGACATTTCTCCAAGTCTAAGGCTTGACCCTCTCTGTTCATCTTCCTTTCAGCTCAATCTCTTTCTCTCCTCAGAGGAGCAGCATTACACTCAGAACGTCAGACACATCTAGGAATCTTATTACTACTTTATTTTTTGTGTTCCTAACTTGTCTTTCAGTAGACAGCATTCTTGGAGTGGGATTTAAGTTACAGGAGAAATAGAAATAAGAGACTACTTATTTGAGAATGCTGTCAACCAAAAAAAAGAAAGAAAAACCAATCATTTCCTAAAGAGGCAGAGATAGAGCTGAATCTATAACAAACCAATTCTATAAAACAAAACAGTAATGTCCTCAACATTACACAATCTTCATTGTACATTGGTCTGTTCCTGCATTTCTGCCTTCATTGTTACTTATTTTTCTTCCTAAATAGTAGCAGTTAATTGAGATCCTGCCTGTTCATAGTCTTCATATCTGGCCAGACTCTGTTTGTACAGCTGGAATAGTATCAGTAAAATATCCTTTGTTAATAGAAGGTGAAGAGTTTTTAAAGTTTGAGGTCAAGTATGGCCCATTGATAAGCTGCATTCATAGAAAACACATCTATGTACCATGGGAGAGATGATTTCATTACCTTGTGTGGAATGTGACAATGTAGATCTCACAGATACTTATGTAAAACTTGTCTTCATTCTTAGTGAGACATGCTATGTTTGAAACAACTAGTTTGCTCATTTATGTATAGTTTCCTTTCATTAAGAGTAGCTGGAATAATTCATTAATTTATGTAGACAGCTTAGTTAACTGCACTTTAATCACAACAGTTATTTTATTTATTTCATTTGCTCTACTAAAAAATTTGCAAAAAGTCAGGCCAAGTATTATTGTCCCTACTTGTTAGATAAGGAAACTGAGAATCAATAAGTGATAGAAGTCAGTCTAAAAATGAAGCTTACTGTCACTTCACTCTGGTCTTGACAACTACATTTCTTCTCTGTTGCATGGTACGCAGTTATAAAGAAAGTTCTATTTAGAGGGAGGTTCTATTCTAGAGGGAGAGAAAATATGAGCATCTTTGAGAAACTCCAAAACACATGAAATACATGTGTATATATATTTGTATTGTACTTCAGGTGAAGGCTTACAGAAGAAATAGTTTCTCATGAAACAGTAGTACACATATTGTTTTATGACATTGGTTAACAACCCCACAACATGTCAACCCTCTCCCTTCTTGACTTTTTTTTTTTTTGGTGAAAATATACATAGCTAAAAATACACCATTTCAAAAATTTCTACATGCACAGTTCAGTGACATCGACTACACTCTTCCAATTGTGCTGCTATTCTCACTTTAGATGAAGGCTTACAGAACAAAACAGTTTCTCATTTAACAGTTAGTACACGTTGCCCTATGACAATGGTTAACAACCTCACAACACATCAACACTATCCTTACTCAACCTTGGGTTCCCTATCATCAACTTTCCTGTCCCCTTCTGCCTTCTGGCCCTTGTCCCTGGACTGCTGTGCCTCGTTAGTCCCACTTGGTTTTATGGGGCTTTCCACTCCCCGGCTGAATGGTGAACACATGAAATATATTAAAATATAAAATAAAATACAAGTGAAAGTTTGACTGATATCCTGGACAGTTCCACGGAGCCTTGAGCCTTAGGATCCTGTAGCAAACACCAAGAAACTTGACCCTTTGACACCTTGCACCCTCTTACAGTCACTAGAGATCTCTATGGCTCACAATAATTTTATTGTTGTTGTTCCATGGTTTACTGGCATTAGCAGAAGTTTTCAAAAAGAAAAAAAATGCAAGGAATACTATCAAGATTTGCAGAAACCCTTACACCTCCTTTTTACCTACAAGATTTTTTTCACGTTCCTCTTTCTTTTTTAAAATGTAATTGTTAAATTTTGTGTTTTATTTATGTTACTGACTATGGTTATTCAGAGCTTGCATACCTGAGATTTTTAAAAGCAAGTATTACCAAGAGAGACAAATGCTTTCTGTAATAGAGTAAGGATTCCATGACAAATAATTAATATTGGCATTCATTTTGGAAAATATTAGTAATAATAGATCTATGATTTTCTTATATGTCTACACAAAGGCAAAGAAACGTCATACGCTGGTGCAGAGAGAAAAGGTAGCCCAAACTGACAATGGGTATAAGAAATATTTTATAGTTTATGCATTATTCCTCACTCTATCACTTTTTTTTTAAAATCCTGGTATAGATATACAAAAATTCCTAGGCAATGCAAAGTTGGGTTAAAGACAAAGCATAAATCACAATTCTCACTGAGTACTTTTAATTTTCTAGGTTAAATTCTGAAAAAGTGAATGTTAGGAGAAACAGCTATTACAAAAGGAAAGGCCTATATTGTGGTATAATGAATGTAGAATGTTGTTATTCTTTAATAAACTCTTTGTTCTGAAATAGTTTCAGATTTACAGAAAAATTGCAAAATTATCCCAGAAAGTTCCATATAGAAGTGGAGTCAACATGGCACTATAGACAAAAGCACAAAAGACATAAATATATTAAAAATCAAAAGATGGGGGGAAAAATCAAGCAAACAGCAACCAAAGAGCAAGAGTTGCAATTCTAATCTCAGATAAAATAGATGTTAAAACAAAATCCACCATAAAAGACAAAGAAGAACATTATATAATGATTAAAGAGACAATCCACCATGAAGACATTACCATAATAAATATCTATGCAACCAATGACAGGGTTTCAAAATACATAAAACAAACTCTAACTGCACTGAAAAGAGAAACTGACAGTTCCACAACAATAGCAGAAGACTTCAACACACCACTCTCAGTAAAGGACAGAACATCTAGAAAGAAACTCAACAAAGATATAGAAGATCTAAAGGCCACAATCAACCAACTTGACCTCATAGACATGTATAGAACACTTCACTCAACGGCAGCAAATTATATATTCATTTCCAATGCTCATGAAATATTCTCCAGAATAGACTACATCTTAGGCCACAAGCAACCTTCCACAATATCCAAAACAATGAGGCAATACAAAGCATCTTCTCTGATCATAATGCTATCAAAGTAGAAATTAATAAAAGGAAGAGCAAGGAAGAAAAAATCAAATACATGGAAATTGAATAACACTCTTCCTAAAAATCACTGAGTAATAGAAGAAATAAAAGATGGAATAAAAAAATTCCTAGAATCAAATGAGGATGAAAAGACATCACACCAAAACCTTTGGAACACAGCAAAAGCAGTGCTCAGAGGTCAATGCGTAACAATAGATGCACACATCAAAAAAGAAAAAAGGGACATAATCAAAACGTTTGCTATATAACTCAAACAAATAGAAAGAGAACATCAAAAGAAGCCCACAGCCACCAGAAGAAAGGAAATAATACAGAACAAAAGAGAAATAAATGAAATAGAAAAACAATAGAAAGCATCCACAAAACCAAAATTCGATTCTTTGAAAGGATCAACAAAATCAACAAACCACTGACCAAATTGGCAATAGAAAAACAGGAGAGGAAGCGAACAACCCAAATAAGAAATGAAATGGGAGAAATTACAACAGACCCAACTGAAATAAAAAGGATCATAACAGAGTACCATGAAAAACTACACTCCAAACAATTTGAAAACCTAGAGGCATTGGACAAATTTCTAGAAACACACTACCTTACCTGTCTTAGTCATCTAGTGCTTCTATAACAGAAATACCACAAGTGTATGGCCTTAACAAAGAGAAATTTATTCTTTCACAGTCTAGTAGGCTATAAGTCCAAATTCAGGGCACAGCTCCAGAAAAAGGTTTTTTCTCTCTTTGGGCTCTGGAGGAAGGTCCTTGTCATCAATCTTCCCCTGGTTGAGGAGCTTCTCAGCACAGGGACCCTGGGTCCAAGGGACACACTCTGCTCCTGGTGCTGTTTTCTTGATGGTATGAGGTCCCTCCACTCTCTGCTGGCTTCCCTTTCCTTTTATCTCTTGTAAGACAAAAGGTGGTGCAGGCCAAACCCCAGAGAAACTCCCTTTACATTGGATCAGGGAAGTGACCTGAGCAAGGGTGTTACATCCTACCTGAATCCTCTTTTACATAATCTAATCTTGCCTCGTTAACCACAGGCAGAGATCAGGATTTACAACACCTAGAAAAATTATATCAATCACAAAATGGAGGACAACCATTCAATACTGGAAATCATGGCCTAATCAAGTTGACACATATTTCTGGGGGACACATTCAATTCATGACACTACCTAAAGTAACACAAACTGAGGTGAAAAATCTGAACAGACTCAAAACAAGAAAAGAGATTGAAAAGGTAACAAAAAAAACTCCCCCAGCCAAAGAAAAAAAAAAAAAAAACAAACCCTCGCCCAGGTGGCTTTACTAGAGAATTCTTCCCAACATTCAGAGGAGAGCTTGCACCAGTACTACTCAAACTATTTCAGAACGTAGAAAAGGAAAGGGATACTTCCAAATTGATTCTAGGAAGCCAGCGTAACCTTAACACCAAAACCAGGCAAAGATACCACAAAAAAAAAAAAAAAGAAAGAAAATTGCAGACCATTATCTCTTAAGAATATAGATAGACACAAATATACTCAACAAAATTCTGGCCAATAATATCGGCATCACATAAAAAAATAATACACCCTAACCAAGTGGGATTCATACTAGTTATGCAAGGATGGTTCAACATTAGAAAATCAATCAAGGAAACCCACCACATGAAAAAAAAAAGAATCACATGATCATCTCAATCAATGTAGAAAAGGCATTTAATAAACTCCAATACCCATTCCTGATAAAAAAAAAAAAAACTCTCAATAAAATAGGAATAGAAGGGAAACTCCTCAACACAATAAAGGACATCTATACAAAACCAACAGCCAACATCATTCTCTATGGAGAGAGGCTGAAAACATTCCCCCTGAGAAAAGGAACAAGACAAGGATGCCCTTTATTATCATTCATATTTAACATTACATTGAAAGTCCTAGCTAGAGCAATAAGGCAAGAAAAAGAAATAAAGGGTATCCATATTAGTAAGGAAGAAGTAAAATTGTCCCTACTTGCAGATGATATGATACTGTAAATAGAGAACCCAAAGAACTCCACAAGAAAACTACTGGAACTAATAGAAAGATTCAGCAGAGTAGCAGGATACAAGATAAACATACAAAAATCAGTTGGATTCCTATACACCAATCAAGAGAACTATGAAATTAGGAAAGCAATACCGTTTATAATAGTCCCTAAAAAATAAAACATTTAGGAATAAATCTAACCAGGGATGTAAAAGACCTATACAAAGAAAACTACAAAACACTGTTGCAAGAAACCAAAAGAGACCTACATAAATGGAAAAGCATACCATGCTCATGGATAGGTAGACTCAACATTGTGGAAATGTCAATTCTACCCAAAGCACCTACAAATACAATGCAATCCTGATGCAAATACCAACAGCATTCTTTAATGAGATGGAAAAACTAATCATTGACTTTATATGGAAAGGAAAGAGACCCCAGATAGGTAGAGCACTACTGAAGAAGGAGAATAAAGTAGGAGGACTTGCACTACTTGACCTCAGAACCAACTATATAGCTATGGTAGTCAAAACAGCCTACTACTGGTACAACAACAGAAACATTGACCAAAGGAACAGACTCAAAAACCCAGATGTAAATCCATCCACCTATGGTCACCTGATCTTTGACAAAGGCCCAAAGTCAATTAAATGGGTAAAAGACAGTCTTTTTAACAAATAGTACTGGCAAAACTCAATGTCCGTCTGTAAAAAAATGAAACGGGACTCATACCTCACACCATACACAAAAATTAATTCAAAATGGATCAAAGACCTAAATATAAAACAAAAAACTATAAAGATCATAGAAGTAAAAAACAGAGTCAATGCTAGAGGCCCTAATACATGGCATAAATAAGATACAAACCATAACTAACAACACACTAACTCCATAAGATAAGCTAGAAAACTGGAATCTTCTAAAAATAAAACACGCTCATCAAAAGTCTTCACCAAAAGAGTGAAAAGACAATCTACAAAATGGGGGAAAAAAATTGGCTATGACAAATCCAACAAAGTTCTAATCTCTAAAATCTGTAGGAACATCCAGCACCTCTACAACAAAAAGACAAATAATCCAATTAAAAAATGGGCAAAGGACATGCACAGACACTTAACCAAAGGAGAAATTCAGGCACCTAACAGACAAATGATGCAGAGCTCACGATCACTAGCCATTAGAGAAATGCAAATCAAAACTACAATGAGATACCATATCATCCCTACATTACTGGCACAAATCATAAAAACACAAAATAACAAATGTTGGAGAGGTATGGGGAGATTGGAACTCTTACGCATTGCTGGTGGGAGTACAAAATGGTCCAACTATTTTCAAAAACAATATGACACTCCCTTAAAAAGATAGAAATCGAAATACCAAACAATCAAATCACTAATACCTAGGATATCGATGTTTAGGCATTCCATTTCATTTTTGACAATTACCAATTTTCCTAGATTCATACTTTGTACCTTCCAAGGTCTGATTATTAATGGATGTTTGCAGCTGTTTCTTCTCATGTTGAGTTGTGCCACATCAGCAAATGAAGGTCCCAAAAGCTTGACTCCATCCACATCATTAAAGTCGACTCTACTTTGAGTAGGCAGCTCTTCTCCAGGCATATTTTGAGCGTCTTCCAACCTGAGGAGCTCATCTTCCAGCACGGTATCAGCCAATGTTTCACTGGTATTCATAAGGTTTTCACTGCTAATTCTTTTCAGAAGTAGACTGCCGTGTCCTTCTTCCTAGACTATCTTAGTCTGGAAGCTCAGCTGAAACCTGTCCACCATGGGTGACCCTGCTGGTATTTGAATACTGGTGGCATAGCTTCCAGCATCACAGCAACACACAAGTCCTCACAGTATAACAAACTGACACACATGGGGGGATGAGGGTCTTTATGCTGAGTGAAATAAGTCAATAACAAGAAGGACAAATACTGTATGAGACCGCTATTACAAAAACTCATGAAAAGATTTACACACTGAAAGAAACAATCTTTGATGGTTAAGAGGAAGTGGAAGGATGGGGAGGGAAAATCACTCTCTAGAAGATGGATAAGTGATAATTGGTGAAAGGATAAGACAATACACAATACCGGGGAAGTCAGAACAACTTGTCCAAGGCAAGGTCATGGAAGCTCCATAGACACATCCAAACTCCCTGAGGGACCGAATTACTGGGCTGAGGACTGGGGACTGTGGTCTCGGGGGACATCTAGCTCAACAGGCATAACATAGTTGATAAAGCAAATGTTCTACATCCTACTTTGATGAGTAGTGTTTGGGATCTAAAACGCTTGTGTAAAGATTAGTCTAAATGGACCACAACTACCATGGCCTCCACCAAACTGAGTCCTGTACTACTAGCTGGTGCCTGGCTACCACCACTGACTACTCTGACAGTGATCACAATAGAGAGTCCCTGACAGAGCTGGAGAAAAATGTAGAACAAAATTCTAAATCACAAAAAAAAAAAAAACTTACTGGTCTGACAGAGACTTGGGATACCCCAAGAATATGGCCCACAGACACCCTTTTAACTCAGTACTGAAGTCACTCCTGAGGTTCACACTTTAGCCAAAGATAAGATGGGCCCATAAAACAAAATGAGACTAAATGGGTACGTTTGTCACAATTAATGAACCAATATCAATACATCATTATTAATTACACTTCATATTTTATTCAGATTTCCTTAGGTTTTACCTAATGCCATTTTTCTGTTCCAGAATCCTATCCAGGCACCACGTGACATTTAGGCATCATGTCTCCTTGGGTTACTATTGGTTCTGACAGTTTCTGAGACTTCCCTTATTTTTGATGACCTTGACAATTTTGAGGTCAGGTATTTTGTGGAACGTTTCTCAGTTGAAATATGTCTAATGTTTTTCTCAAGAATAAAAGGGACAAGCTATTTCAGAGCATAGAAGAGGAAGCAACACTTCCAAATTCATTCTATGAAGCCAGCATAACGCTGATACCAAAACCAGGCAAAGACATCACAAAAAAAGAAAATTACAGACCAATATCTCTCATGAATATAGATGCAAAAATTCTGAACAAAATTCTAGCCAATAGAATTCAGTATCATATCAAAAAAATAATACACCACGACCAAGTAGGATTCATACCAGGTATGCAAGGATGGTTTAACATTAGAAAATCCATCAACGTAATCCACCACATAAATAAAAGGAAAGAAAAAAATCACATGATCATCTCAATTGATGCAGAAAAGGCATTTGACAAAGTCCAACACCCATTCCTGATAAAAGCTCTCAATAAAATAGGTATAGAAGGGAAATTTCTCAACATAATAAAGGGCATCTATGCAAAACCAACAGCCAACATCATTCTTAATGGAGAGAGGCTGAAAACATTCCCCTCGAAAACAGGAACAAGACAAGGATGCCCTTTATCACCACTCCTATTTAACACTGTGCTGGAAGTTCTAGCTAGAGCAGTAAGGCAAGAGAAAGAAATAAAGGGCATCCAAATTGGTAATGAAGAAGTTAAACTCTCCCTGTTTGCAGATGATATGATACTATACATAGAAAACCCTAAAGACTCCACGAGAAATTTACTGGAACTAACAGAAAGATTCAGCAGAGTAGCAGGATACAAGATAAGCATTCAAAAATCAGTTGGATTCCTATACACCAGTAAAGAGAATGATGAAAAGGGGATCAGGAAATCAATACCATTTTCAATAGCCCCTAAAAAGATAAAATACTTAGGAATAAATATGACCAGGAATATAAAAGACCTATACAAAGAAAACTACAAAACACTGCTGCATGAAATCCAAAGGGATCTACATAAATGGAAAAACATACCATGCTCATGGATAGGCAGACTCAACATTGTGAAAATGGCAATTCTACCTAAAGCAATCTACAAATACAATGCAATCCCGATACAAATACCAACAACATTCTTCAAAGAGATGGAAAAACTAATTATTAACTTTATATGGAAAGGGAAGAAACCCCGAATAAGTAAAGCACTACTGAAGAAGAAGAATAAAGTTGGAGGACTCACACTACCTGACTTGAGAACCTACTATACAGCTACAGTACTCAAAACAGCCTGGTACTGGTACAACAACAGAGACATTGACCAATGGAACAGAATTGAGAACTCAGATGTAAATCCATCCACCTACGGTCACCTGATTTTTGACAAGGGCCCAAAATACATCAAATGGGGAAAAGACAGTCTTTTTAACAAATGGTGCTGGCAAAACTGGATATCCATTTGTAGAAAAATGAAACAGGACCCATACCTCACACCATATACAAAAACTACTTCAAAATGGATCAAAGACCTGAATATAAAGCCTCAAACTATAAAATTCATAGAAGAAAAAATAGGACCAACACTTCAGACCTTAATACATGGCATTAACAGGATACAAACCATAAACATCAACACAAAAAACCCAACAGATAAACTAGATAATTGGGATCTTCTAAAAATCAAACATCTATGCTCTTCAAAAGACTTCCCCAAAAGAGTTAAAAGAGAACCTACAGACTGGGAAAAAATTTTTGGACAGTACAAGTCAGACAAAGGTCTAATCTCCATCATCTACAAGAAAATCCAACACCTCTACAACAAAAAGACAACCAATCCTATCAGAAAATGGGCAAAGGAAATGAACAGACACTTCACCAAGGAAGACATTCAAATGACCAACAGACACATGAGGAAATGCTCGCGATCACTAGCCATTAGAGAAATGCAAATTAAAACCACAATGAGATACCATCTCACCCCGGCATTACTGGCACGAATCAAAAATACTGGAAATAACAAATGTTGGAGGGGCTGCGGGGAGACGGGAACTCTTATACACTGCTGGTGGGAATGCAAAATGATACAACCATTTTGGAAAATGATATGGCGTTTCCTCAGAAAGCTAGAAATAGACATACCATTCGATCCAGCAATCCCACTCCTAGGAATATATCCTAGAGAAATAAGAGTCATCACTCAAATAGACATATGCACACCTATGTTCATGGCAGCATTATTCACAATAGCAAAACGATGCAAACAGCCTCGATGTCCATCAACAGATGAATGGATACACAAACTATGGTACATACACACAATGGAGTACTATGCAATGAGAAAGAACAACAATGAATCTGTGAACCATCTCATAATATGGATGAAACTGGAGGACATTATGCTGAGTGAAATAAGTCAATCACAAAAGGACAAATATTGTATGAGACCTCTATTGTAAAAACCCATGAAAAAATTCACATGCAAAATGTAACAATCCTTGTTGGTTACCAGGGATGGGAGGGGGGGAGAAATACTAAATAGGTAATAGGTAAGTGGTAACTTGGGTGAGAGGTGAGATAGTACATAGTACAGGGGAAACTAACACAACCTGCACAAGGAAAGGTCATGGAGGCCCTATAGACACATCTAAACCCCCTGAGGGACTGAGTTGTTGGACGGAGGGCTCTGGGGACCATGATCTCGGGGAACATCTAGCTCAATTGGCATGACACTACTTATAAAGATAATGATCTACATTCTACCTTGGTGAGTAGTGTCTGGGGTCTTAAAAGCCTATGAGCGGCCATCTAAGATACTCCACTGATCTCATCCCTTCGGGAACAAGGAAGAATGAAGAGAACAGGATTCAACGAAAAGATTAGTCCAAAAGACTAATTGTCCACAGCTACCAAGGCCTCCACCGGACTGAGTCCAGTACAGCTGGATGGTGCCCGGCTACCACCAATGACTCCTCTGACCAGGATCACAACAGAGGGTTCTGGGCAGAGCTGGAGAAGGATGTAGAGCATAATTTTAACTCCCAAACAAAAGAAGACCAGATTTACTGGCCTAAAGAATACTAGAGAAACCTCAAGAGTGTGGCCCCCAGACACCCTTTCAGCTCAGAGGTGAAGTTACCTTCGAGGTTCGATGTTAAGCCTGGGAATGGACAGCCCAGTAAAACTAAATGCGACTAACGAGGTGCAGGAGTCCGGTGACAAGGGCCAGAAGGCAGAGGGAGAGTAGGAAACTGATGATAAGGAACACAAATTGAATAAGGACACTGTCGATGTATTGTGAGACTGTTGACCACTGCTATAGGGCAACATTTGTAGTAACTATTAAATGGGAGGCTGTTTTGTCCTGTAAGCCTTCATCTTTGGCAAGAATGGCAGCACAATTGGAAGAGCATAGTCAATATCACTTAAATGTGTAAGTAAAAAGTTTTGAAATGGTGCTTAAATAAAATAAAATAAAAAAAAAAACAAATGAGACTAAAGAGGTACAATAGTCCACTGACAAGGTCCAGAAGACAGAAGGGGACAAGGAAGTCCCCTGGTGATAGGGAACACAAGGTGGAGTAAGGATATTCTTGATGTGCTGTGAGATTGTTAACCATTGTCATAGGGCAACATGTGTAGTAACTGTTAAATGAAAAACTATTTTGTTCTGTAAGCCTTCATCTTAAGTGAGAATAACAGCACAGTTGGAAGAGCGTAGTCAATGTCACTGAACTGTGAATGTAGAAATTCTTGAAACGGTGTATCTTTGGCCATCTGTAATTTTCATCAAAAAAAAAAAAAAAAAAGGTTGAGAATTTAGAGGCTTAATATGTTGTGGGGTTGTTAACCAATGTCATAGAACAACATGTGTACTACTATTTCATGAGAAACTATTTGCTCTGTAAGCTTTCACCTGAAGTACAATAAAATATAAAAAAAAAAAAAAGAAAAGAATAAAAGGGAGTTTAAAATTTTGAAGACCACAGAGGTAAAATGTCCTTCTAATCACATCATATCAAGTGTATATACTACCTGCATGATTTTTCACTGTTGACATTGACCTTGTTAACCTGGCTGATGTAGTGTTTGTCAGGTTTCTTCACTGTAAAGTGACTCTTTTCCCCCTTTCCATACTTTACTCTTTGGAAAAAGGTCATTATGTGCAACCCACACCTAAGGAGTGGGGAGTTATGCTCCACCTCCTTGAGAGTGAGTATCTACATAAATTATTTAGAATTCTGCATGAGAAATTTGTCTATTTTCTCCCACATATTTATTTATATCAGTATGGACTCATAGATATTTATTTTATAATTTGGGTTATAACTTAATGCTACTTCATTTACTTTGTTACAGGGAGCAAAAGTTGGCAGTTCAAATTCACCAACTCCTCCTTGAAAACCCTATGGGGCGGTTCTATTCTGTCCTATAGGATTGCTATGAGTTGGAATCAGCTTGAGAGCAGTGGGTTTTATTTACTTTGTTGCTCAAGTCGTTTCAGCTTTGGCCTTTGAGAACTCTTCCTGTTGGCTCTATGTCCCTTTGACATACCCTGATGGATGTGGTTTTTTGTTCGCAATTTTTTTTTGTTTGTTTTTAGCACTTCATTACTCAGTCACTACAAGATTCTCTGCACTCACTGTACATACTGCCCTTACCAGTCCTAGAATCAGCTATTTCTCTAAGGAGTAGAATGGATTTTGAAGACAAAGATATATGGATTCAAATCCTGCTTCCACACTTATTCAGCTATGACCTTTGGCAAATTATTTAGCATCTCTGAGACTCAGTTTAATCACTTGTAAAATGAAAACGCTACTAACTTCCAAGGGTTACTACTAGGTCTAAATGACAAAACCGATGTAAAAGCCCTATTTCTAGCACTACACATACTTAATAAATACAAATTATTTTCTGTTCCTCTTTTCTTCATCACCAGTTAGCAGAGCTCCCTACTTCTTTCCTGTCAGTTGTCTCCCTGAATCACTGCTATCTTCTACTAACTGTAAAAGCTTCCAAAAACACTGGCCTAAAACAGTCACTCTAGTTACTTACAATCTAGGGATAAACACACAGACCACACACACACACACACACACACACACACACACACACACACACAGATGCACACACATCTATGCTTGTGTTACTTCATGTAAATGTAAGATATTTTCAAGCTAACATGTTTGTTTTTAGTATTAGAAATGTTTTATATGAAATTCATCATGGCAATAATTTTGTAAAGGTAGTATTTCAGGTGGCTAATATAAATAGGGAGACAGTACTTGTCAAAATGAGTAGTTACCATAACAACTGCATGCAAGTGTTTTTATATTTAATTATTTATTTGGGGGTGGAGGGGCAATCACGTCATCGTCGTTTAACATTTCAGTTTCCATGACAATCAAATTCATTTAGCATTATCTCTAAATATACTCCCCAGGTATTTTTTTCTTCAGTGAATCAAAGTCTTTCATTTTATACTAAAGAGATCAAGGTTATTTGGATAAATTCAATGTAAAAATTTATCAAAGACAATCCTTTATCATAAAAAAATGATAGAAATCAAATATCATTATGGCTACAATCTTTTTTTGTATCATAATCATGTTTATCAAGTTTTAGAAAAAATATGCCACAAATAACCAAACGAAATTCTTATGGATTTCTAGCAGAGGTTATGCCCAAAGGAAAGAAGCTTTTAGCTCAGAAACTCAGAACTGATATTTAGTTGGCATTTTTATGAACAACTAACCTTTTAGTCACTACGAGACATGGAGCACACAGCTCCAATTCCAGTGTGGCTCCTTTCTCTTAACAAAGAATTTTATGGAAGTGAACCTGTTTCTGTTGAAGCTGGAGTTGTAACTTCATTTTTCCTTCAGATAGTAACATTCCTATTATTCTTCCTCTTTTCTCATTTTTTTCATTCTTCATTTTCTCTTCTTTTTCCTCTTCTCTTTCTCTTCCTCCACCTTTCTCTTTTCTCACATGAACTGCCAACCCCATTTAAGATGGTGGTAGTAATAGTAGTAAAGTAGATTAGGGAGAAGGGTGCTCAATAAATGTTTTTCTTGGGTCAAAATACTACTTAGGGAAAACCCCAATCAAAATTTTTTCATCATTCAAATACAAGTATTTTGCAGGACATCTTGTTTGGTAAAGTGGAGGGTCAGTGAAAGAGAGGAAGACCCTCAATGAGAAGGATTAACACAGTGGCTATAACGATGGGCTCAAGCATTGCAATGATTGTCAGGTTGGCACTGGACTGGGCAGTGTTTCATTCTGTTGTACATAGGGTCTCTATGAGTCAGAACCGACTCTATGGCACCTAACAAAGACAAAGGAAGAAAACTGTGGACCTCAGTATCCAATCCTTTTTCTGCCTTAGCTTTCAGAATTACTTAATATCAAGGGTTCATTATTATGAGATGCTGAATCTGTAATGTAATAACGGGTATAGAAAAAACATGGCTCCAATTCAGCAATTTTACCAGACATATAGTTATTGTTGTGTCTGTTTTTGTTCAGATAGGCTCTCAATAAGTATACCAAAAAGTTCAACATAAGAATGGATCTAAATGAGATATTTTTTTAAAGATTCTGTACCTGTTAATTTGCCTGGGTTCAACTTAATGCTAATCAATGTAGTGATACTACATGATACTATCATTTTTCTGAGCCTTTGCTAACCCAAACTCTGTAATACCAATCATAATATTAGAAGCCAAAGCAATCATGGTCCAACTCCATAGTTCAATTATTTTTATTGTTGTCAGCTTTACCTGACCAGCAAGGTCCTCAGATTAGTAATTTGTAGCTACATTTCCTTCTCAGTATTCCTTTGAAAAAAATCTTTTATATGAAATATGTCTTACCCACTCACCTTTCTTTCACTATTAAGAACTAAGAACTATTAAGAAAATAAAGTTTTAATTATGATAGAAAAAACACAAACTTAGGGAATTGCACATAATATATCTAACTTAAAAGCTTATGTATTAATTAGGATATTATTTTGGGTGCATATAACACCAACCCAAAACAGCAGTGTTTTAAACAAGATAGAAGTATTTTACATTCTCACATAGCAGTATAAAAGGTAGGCAGTCCAAGGCTGGTTTAAGGGCTGAGCTATATGTGATCATTTAAGGGCATTTTTGTTTCCCTTTCCTGGGATACTGTTCTTGTCCCACAGTTCAGGATGTCTTGCCATCATGTTCATGTTCCAGGCAACAGGATGGAGGCAGGGTATGAGATCGCATTCCTCTCTCTATTAGGACTTGAGTTAGAAGTCCCATACTTCACTTCTGCTAGCATTCTATTGTCCAGAACCTATTGCCTCATAGCCACACCTGCCAGTGGGGGGTGGGGAGTGGTGTTAGTAAAGGAGCCTAGTCAATCATGTGACAGCTACAAATAGATGATTCTATTCCTATAAGAGAGAAAGGGAGAACAGATATTGGGAGACAACTGTTAGCCTTTGTCAGTTTCCATTCTTGCTAGAAAGTTGTTTGTGTATATGTGTATTTCTTATTTCCTAAAATTCAAAGGTGATGTAGAAGAAGCCAAAATAGAATGTGACTTGAAAATTTCTGCTGCTCTGGAAAATGGGGCCTTGACTCATTCATTCACTGCTGAGACGTCTACTCCTAATGGATGCCCTTATCATTAACTATCAGTAATCATTGATCTGCTTTCTAATTACCTAGAGTACTCCAGAAAAACCATCACCTTGCTTTGACCCCAAGAGCTGTCATTTTCTATTTTTCTTATTCACTTCTACAAGAATCAGAATTTTCTGGTTCTTTATGGCTTTTGTGGAAGGAAGACAGTTGTTTCCTCTTCCAGAGGCATTAACTGTGATTGTCATAGTCTACTTGCTTCCTTACTGAAGTTCTTTCATTAAGTTATTGCCTTCATATTCTAGGGCTGCAATAATGAAATACCATGAAGTGGATGGCTTTAAAAAGCAGAAATTGATTGTCTCGCACTTCTGGAGGCTAGGAGTCCAAATCAGGGTATCAGCTGTGTTGGTTTCTTCTGAGGGCTCTGAGACAGAAACTCACATGCCTCTCTCCTAGCCTCTGGCGGCTCCTGGCAATGCTTCGTGTTCCTTGGCTTGCAGAACATCTTCACATGGCGTTTTCCTCTATGTCTGTCTGTGTTTTTCTCTTTTATAACACATCACTTAGAAAGGAGCAGGTCACACCTTACTACTGAACAACCTCATGTTAGCCTAAAAGGTAAAATATTCAAAGAAAGGCACGATTTCCAAACAAGTCATATTCACAGGTATCAGGGGTTATAAGTTCAACACATCTTTTTGAAGGACATAATTCAATCTATAAAAATTATTTTCTTTCCACTTACAACCTTTACACATACACACATATACACACACACAAACTATACAGCCTCTAGCTGTTAAATGGGAGTAGTTTCAGTTCTTAATTTTATATAATCAAGTAAATTTGAATGGAAATTAAAAATAAATGAATAGAGAACTATTAGCCATTTGTAATCCAACAGCCTGGCATGAGCCCTGGAGTTGCCCAAAAGTAAAATGTTGACTGACGAGAAGTCTAAAAATTTTCTCCATTCCCATCCTGTTTTTTTCATTCCTAATAACGTCATTCTGTTTGTTGTAGGGTGAAGAGATACGAGAGTGATAGATTTAAATATGTCTATGTTTATAATTTCCCAAATTTAAATATATATGGGTCTACAATTAAAAAAAAAAGACCAGAAAAATATGCCTAGAGAAACGCCAGGGCTTAACCACAGCTTTAAGTTTGCACACTGAAGCATGGGGAACACACTCCAAGCACTTTGAACACTTAGAAAGAGCCTATCACAATAAAAACATAATTAACCTAAAATGGTGCTGAAAAGTCAGTCTTGGTTATTTCCCATAAAAAAGTTGTGATTTCCGGTAAAATCTAGCATTTACCTGATCTACAGGGGACTTTGAACTCTAATAGTTCTTACTGTATAGGTCAAGAAACCAATGCAAAAGTTATGCCAATGCTAAGTATATTATATACTGGAAAACCAAGGAGATGAACACTGGAAGGGCACACACATCTAGTGGACATGCAGTGATTTGGGCTTAGGCAAGAACTCTATTATCTGAGTCTCACCTGTGCCTACTCAATCAGAGGAGCTTTAATGATGGTGCTTGGGTCTCTGAATATCAAAGTCAACTGAATATCTTTGTATCCAATGGCACTTGAAGGGTCTACTTACTCCTCTTTCCCCAGTGTATGATCTCCAAAAGTAAATAGCTGTAAGTATTTTAGGGAAAGACTAGAGAAAATATTGCCTTTTTATTACAAGGGCCTTCCTCATGGGTCTTGGCCTTGCTTCAGTTGATGGTTTCTGGGTCTGAAATCAGACTCAGTTTTGAAAACTAGCCAAGGGATAGTGGTTTTCCACTGGGTCAGCTGACCTCAGTCTTCTCTCATACATTCTTTTTTTTTTTTTTTTTTATTGGGTTATTTGCCTTTTTATTGTTAAGTTGTTGAAGTTTTACATATATTTTAGAAATCAGACCTTTATTGGATATAGTGTTCCTGTAGATTTTTTCCCAGTCTATAGGTTGTCTTTTTACTCTTATTATTAAGTTTTTATTTATTTTCATTGTACTTTAGATGAAGGTTTACAGAGCAAATTACTTCCTCATTAAACAGTACGCATATAGTTTTGTGACATTGGTTGCCAACCCCACGACATGTCAACACTCTCCCCTTCTCTACCTTGGGTTCCCCATTACCAGCTTTCCTGTCCCCTCCTGCCTTCTCTTCCTTGCCCCTGGGCTGGTGTGCCCATTTAATCTCGTTTTGTTTTATTGGCCTGTCTAATCTTTGGGTGAAGGGTGAATCTCAGGAGTGACTTCAGTACTGAGCTAAAAGGGTGGCTGGGGGCCATACTCTCCGGGTTTCTCCAGCCTGTCAGACCTGTAAGTCTGGTCTCTTTTTTGTGAGTTACGATTTTGTTCTACATTTTTCTCCAACTCTGTCCGGGACCTTCTATAGTGATCACTGTTAGAGCAGTCGTGGTGGTAGCCGGGTACCATCTAGTTGTGCTGGACTCAGTCTGGTGGAGGCTGTGGTACTTGTGGCCTGTTAGTCCTTTGGGCTAATCTTTCCCTTGTGTCTGGTTTTCCTCATTCCCCCTTTCTCTAGACAGGGTGAGACCAGTGGAGTGTCTTAGATGGCCGCTCACAAGCTTTTTTTTTTTATATATTTTATTGTACTTCAGGTGAAAGCTTACAGAGCAAATAGTTTCTCATGAAATAGTAGTACACATGTTGTTTTTTGACATTGGTTAACAACCCCACAACGTATTAAGCCTCTAAATTCTCAACCTTTTTTTTTGATGAAAATTACAGATGGCCAAAGATACACCGTTTCAAAAATTTCTACATTCACAGTTCAGTGACATTGACTACGCTCTTCCAACTGTGCTGTTATTCTCACTTAAGATGAAGGCTTACAGAACAAAATAGTTTTTCATTTAACAGTTACTACACGTTGCCCTATGACAATGGTTAACAATCTCACAGCACATCAAGAATATCCTTACTCCACCTTGTGTTCCCTATCACCAGGGGGCTTCCTTGTCCCCTTCTATCTTCTGGACCTTGTCAGTGGACTATTGTACCTCTTTAGTCTCATTTGTTTATTTATTTATTTATTTATTTATTTTTATTTTATTTAAACACCATTTCAAAACTTTTTACTTACACATTTAAGTGATATTGACTATGCTCTTCCAATTGTGCTGCCATTCTCGCCCAAGATGAAGGCTTACAGGACAAAACAGCCTCCCATTTAATAGTTACTACAAATGTTGCCCTATAGCAGTGGTCAACAATCTCACAATACATCGACAGTGTCCTTATTCCATTTGTGTTCCTTATCATCAGTTTCCTACTCTCCCTCTGCCTTCTGGCCCTTGTCACCGGACTCCTGTACATCGTTAGTCCCATTTAGCTTTACTGGGGTGTCCATTCCCAGGCTTAACATCGGACCTTGAAGGTAACTTCCCCTCTGAGCTGAAAGGGTGTCCGGGGGCCACACTCTCGAGGTTTCTCTAGTATTCTTTAGGCCAGTATATCTGGTCTTCTTTTTTTTTTTTTTTTTTTTTGGGAGTTAAAATTATGCTCTACATCCTACACCAGCTCTGCCCAGAACCCTCTGTTGTGATCCTGGTCAGAGGAGTCATTGGTGGTAGCCGGGCACCATACAGCTGTACTGGGCTCAGTCCCGTGGAGGCCTTGGTAGCTGTGGACCATTAGTCCTTCGGACTAATCTTTTCCTTGTATCCTGTTCTCTTCGTTCTCCCTTGACCCGAAGGGATGAGATCAGTGGAGTATCTTAGATGGCCGCTCATAGGCTTTTAAGACCCCAGACACTACTCACCAAGGTAGAATGTAGAGCATTATCTTTATAAGTAGTGTCATGCCAATTGAGCTAGATGTTCCCCGAGATCATGGTCCCCAGAGCCCTCCGTCCAACAACTCAGTCCCTCGGGGGGTTTGGATGTGTCTATAGGGCCTCCATGACCTTTCCTTGTGCAGGTTGTGTTAGCTTCCCCTGTACTATGTACTATCTCATCTCTCACCCAAGTTACCACTTACCTATTACCTATTTAGTATCCCCCCCCCTCCCATCCCTGGTAACCAACAAGGATTGTTACATTTTGCATGTGAATTTTTTCATGGGTTTTTACAATAGAGGTCTCATACAATATTTGTCCTTTTGTGATTGACTTATTTCACTCAGCATGATGTCCTCCAGTTTCATCCATGTTATGAGATGGTTCACCGATTCATTGTTCTTTCTCGTTGCATAGTACTCCATTGTGTGTATGTACCATAGTTTGTGTATTCATTCGTCTGTTGATGGACATCGAGGTTGTTTCCATCGTTTTGCTATTGTGAATAATGCTGCCATGAACATAGGTGTGCATATGTCTATTCGAGTGATGACTCTTATTTCTCTAGAATATATTCCTAGGAGTGGGATTGCTGGATCGAATGGTACGTCTATTTCTAGCTTTCTGAGAAAACACCATATCATTTTCCAAAATGGCTGTATCATTTTGCATTCCCACCAGCAGTGTATAAGAGTTCCCGTCTCCCCGCAGCCCCTCCAACATTTGTTATTTCCAGTATTTTTGATTCGTGCCAGTAATGCCGGGGTGAGATGGTATCTCATTGTGGTTTTAATTTGCATTTCTCTAATGGCTAGTGATCGCGAGCATTTCCTCATGTGTCTGTTGGCCATTTGAATGTCTTCCTTGATGAAGTGTCTGTTCATTTCCTTTGCCCATTTTTTGATAGGATTGGTTGTCTTTTTGTTGTAGAGGTGTTGGATTTTCTTGTAGATTATGGAGATTAGACCTTTGTCTGACTTGTACTGTCCAAAAATTTTTTCCCAGTCTGTAGGTTCTCTTTTAACTCTTTTGGTGAAATCTTTTGAAGAGCATAGATGTTTGATTTTTAGAAGATCCCAATTATCTAGTTTATCTGTTGGGTTTTTTGTGTTGATGTTTATGGTTTGTATCCTGTTAATGCCATGTATTAAGGTCTGAAGTGTTGGTCCTATTTTTTCTTCTATGAATTTTATAGTTTGAGGCTTTATATTCAGGTCTTTGATCCATTTTGAAGTAGTTTTTGTATACGGTGTGAGGTATGGGTCCTGTTTCATTTTTCTACAAATGGATATCCAGTTTTGCCAGCACCATTTGTTAAAAAGACTGTCTTTTCCCCATTTGATGTATTTTGGGCCCTTGTCAAAAATCAGGTGACCGTAGGTGGATGGATTTACATCTGAGTTCTCAATTCTGTTCCATTGGTCAATGTCTCTGTTGTTGTACCAGTACCAGGCTGTTTTGAGTACTGTAGCTGTATAGTAGGTTCTCAAGTCAGGTAGTGTGAGTCCTCCAACTTTATTCTTCTTCTTCAGTAGT
This sequence comes from Dugong dugon, assembly GCA_030035585.1. Lineage (NCBI taxonomy): Eukaryota > Metazoa > Chordata > Mammalia > Sirenia > Dugongidae > Dugong > Dugong dugon. The sequence goes on along the minus strand of CM057480.1, from coordinate 44,399,844 downwards.
GCTTTACTTATTCGGGGTTTCTTCCCTTTCCATATAAAGTTAATAATTAGTTTTTCCATCTCTTTGAAGAATGTTGTTGGTATTTGTATCGGGATTGCATTGTATTTGTAGATTGCTTTAGGTAGAATTGCCATTTTCACAATGTTGAGTCTGCCTATCCATGAGCATGGTATGTTTTTCCATTTATGTAGATCCCTTTGGATTTCATGCAGCAGTGTTTTGTAGTTTTCTTTGTATAGGTCTTTTACATCACTAGTCAGATTTATTCCTAAGTGTTTTATCTTTTTAGGGGCTATTGAAAATGGTATTGATTTCCTGATCTCCTTTTCATCGTTCTCTTTACCGGTGTATAGGAATCCAACTGATTTTTTAATGTTTATCTTCTATCCTGCTACTCTGCTGAATCTTTCTATTACTTCCAGTAAATTTCTCGTGGAGTCTTTAGGGTTTTCAATGTATAGTATCATATCATCTGCAAACAGGGAGAGTTTAACTTCTTCATTACCAATTTGGATGCCCTTTATTTCTTTCTCTTGCCTTACTGCTCTAGCTAGAACTTCCATAACAATGTTAAATAGGAGTGGTGATAAAGGGCATCCTTGTCTTGTTCCTGTTTTCAGGGGGAATGTTTTCAGCCTCTCTCCATTAAGAATGATGTTGGCTGTTGGTTTTGCATAGATGCCCTTTATTATGTTGAGAAATTTCCCTTCTATACCTATTTTATTGAGAGCTTTTATTAGGAATGGGTGTTGGACTTTGTCAAATGCCTTTTCTGCATCAATTGAGATAATCATGTGATTTTTTTCTTTCCTTTTATTTATGTGGTGGATTACGTTGATGGATTTTCTAATGTTAAACCATCCTTGCATACCTGGTATGAATCCTACTTGGTCGTGGTGTATTATTTTTTTGATATGATACTGAATTCTATTGGCTAGAATTTTGTTCAGAATTTTTGCATCTATATTCATGAGAGATATTGGTCTGTAATTTTCTTTTTTTGTGATGTCTTTGCCTGGTTTTGGTATCAGCGTTATGCTGGCTTCATAGAATGAATTTGGAAGTGTTGCTTCCTCTTCTATGTTCTGAAATAACTTGAGTAGAACTGGTACGAGCTCTTCTGTAAATGTTTTGTAGAATTCTCCAGTGAAGCCATCTGGGCCAGGGCTTTTTTTGGTTGGGAGTTTTTTTATTACCTTTTCAATCTCTTCTCTTGTTATGGGTCTGTTCAGATTTTCAATATCACTTTGTTGTAGTTTGGGTAGGCCGTATGTTTCTAGAAATTTATCCATTTCCTCTAGGTTTTCAAATTTGTTGGAGTATACTATTTCATAATATTCTGTTATAATCCTTTTTATTTCAGTTGGGTCTGTTGTAATGTCCCCCATTTCATTTCTTATTTGGGTTATTTGTGCCCTCTGCTGTTTTTCTTTTGTCAGTCTGGCCAGTGGTTTGTCGATTTTGTTGATTCTTTCAAAGAACCAACTTTTGGTTTTGTTGATTCTTTCTATTGTTTTTCTGTTCTCTATTTCATTGATTTCTGCTCTGATCTTTACTATTTCCTTTCTTCCGGTGGTTGTAGGCTTTTTTTGTTGTTCTCTTTCTATTTGTTTGAGTTCTGTAGTTAATGTTTTGATTTTGTCCCTTTCTTCTTTTTTGATATGTGCATCTATTGCTATAAATTGTCCTCTGAGGACTGCCTTTGCTGTGTCCCAAAGGTTTTGGTATGATGTGTTTTCATTTTCATTTGATTCTAGGAATTTTTTAATTCCATCTCTGATTTCTTCTATTAACCATTGATGTGTAAGCAGATTATTATTCAGTTTCCATGTGTTTGATTTTTTTTCCTTGCTCTTTCTAGTGTTAATTTCTACCTTGATGGCATTGTGGTCAGAGAAGATACTGTGAATTATCTCAGCATTTTGGATCTTGTTGAGGATTGCTCTGTGGCCTAAGATGTGGTCTATTCTGGAGAACGTTCCATGTGCATTGGAAAAGAATGTGTACTTTGCAGCGGTTGGATGGATTGTTCTATATATGTCTATGAGGTCCAGTTGGCTGATTGTGTCCTTTACGTCTTCTGTATCTTTGCTGAGTTTCTTTTTAGTTGTTCTGACCTTTACTGAGAGTGGTGTGTTGAAGTCTCCTACTATTATTGTGGAACTGTCAATTTCTCTTTTCAGTGCTGTTAGAGTTTTTTTTATGTATTTTGGAGCCCTGTCATTGGGTGCATAGATATTTATTATGGTTATGTCTTCATGATGGATCATCCCCTTAATCATTATATAGTGTCCTTCTTTGTCTTTTATGGTAGATTTTGTTTTAAAGTCTATTTTATCTGAGATTAGAATTGCCACTCCTGCTCTTTTTTGATAGTTGTTAGCTTGATATATTTTTTTCCAACCTTTGATTTTTAATAAATTCACATCTTTGTTTCTAAGATGTGTCTCTTGTAGACAGCAAATAGATGGATCCTGTTTTCTTATCCATTCTGCCACTCTCCGTCGCTTTATGGGTGCATTGAGTCCATTTACATTCAGTGTAATTATTGATAGATGTGAGTTTGTTGCTGTCATTTTGTAGTGCTTTTTTTTGTGATGCTGAAGTTTTCTTTGTTCTTCTTACTCTCTTGTGCTGAGTTCCTTTTGTTTGTGGATTTTGTGTTCATTTCTTTTGTTTTTGTAGGTTTTGTTTTTGTTGAGACTTTATGTTTTTCGTCTTTATTTTTATGAGTTGGTTTGTTAACTTTTTTTGTGGTTACCATGAATTTTACCCTTATCTTTATAATTTTGAAGCAGTCTACTGTTACTTGGTATCGCCTTGCCTTCTTCTCCTTTAGAAGGTTCTATACCTATGCCGTTTGTTCCCTCTTTCATTGTTTTGATGTTGTTGTCATCCTTTGATTGATTTCTCTGATTCCCTGTTGTATATCTTTTGTTTTTGGAAAGTCGTCTGTAGTTCAGTTCCTAGAATGGTATCTGGTTCATGTTAACCTGCGTCCTAGGTCCTAGGTCCTGCCTGAGGGCTTATGCTGTTTGTCCTCAGATCGAAGAACTCCCTTTAATAATTCTTGTAAGTTTGGTTTGACTTTTGCATATTCCTTTAGTTTCTGTTTATCTGGAAATGACCTAATTTCACCATCAAATCTGAATGAGAGATTTGCAGGATATATTATTCTTGGCTGACAATTTTTTTTCTTTCAAGATTTTATATATGTCATCCCATTGCCTTCTTGCCTGCATGGTTTCTGCTGAATAATCTGAGCTTAGTCTTATTGTTTCTCCTCTGTATGTGACTTCTTGTTTTTCCCGAGCTGCTCTCAGGATTCTTTGTTTGTCTTTAGTTTTAGCGAGTGTGAATATGATATGTCTTGGTGATTTTCTTTTGGGGTCTCTTCTATATGGGGTTCGTTGAGCTTCTTGGATGACCAGCTTTTCATCTTTCATGATATTGGGAAAGTTTTCTGTCAGCAGTTCCTCAATGATCCTCTCTGTGTTTTCTGTTTTCTCCCCCTGTTCTGGTATGCCAATCACTCGTAAGTTTTTGCTTTTAATTGTGTCCCACATAACTCTCAGGGTCTCTTCATTTTTCTTTGTTCTTTTTTCTGAGTTTTCCTGAAACAGAGTTGTATCCAAGTGTTTGCCTTCAGTTCCACTGATCCTGTCTTCCATGGTTTCAAATCTACTTCTCAGCCCTTCTATGACACCATCCATTTCTGAAATCTTGTTGTTTATCTTTTGGATTTCTAATTGTTGTTTTTGTATAATTTCGAGTTGTGAATTTATTTTGGCATTTTGTTCTTGCATCATCTTCCTGAATTCTTCCAATTTTTTGTCTGTATTTTCCATAAATTTGTCTATTTTTTCCTCATGTTTGTCAGCTTTTTGCCTCAGTTCTTGGAAAATTCCGAGTATTAGTGATTTGAGTTCCGTATCAGGTACTTCTAGTGCATTTTCTTCCACAGGAGAGTTATCTGGTGTTTTAATTTGGACGCCTATTGGAGCCATCTTGTCTTGTTTTTGTAAATGTTTTGATATTGTTTGCTGTTTTCGGGGCATTCAGTAGATATTTCTCTCGTTTATTGATTGTAGATTTTTTTTTTTTTTTCGTTCTTGTGGTACAGCTGGGCAGATCTAGTTGAGGAGGAGCCACTGGGATGGGTTGCTTGTGGCACTCACCGCAGCCACCAGGACGGTCGGTAGTCAGTGCTGGGCAGGTTCCAATAGGGCGTGCCTGCACCGCTTGGTGATGTGATGTCTGGTGCACGGTGCAGGTAGGTAGGGTGCAGCGGGAAGATGGTTATGTGTGAAGCTAAGCTGGATATGGGAGAGAGGAGAGAGGAGGAGGAGCAAAAAGCGTACAAACATAAAAGAATGCTAGGGGAGCTTGTCGTTGGAATGTACAGATGAGAGACTATGGGATGGAGGAAACCAGAAGGGGGAAGAGAAAGAAAAGGAAAGAATGACCAAATAAAACTCAGAAAAGTTAAAGAACTGCAAAGTTCCCAGGGATCCCACCGATGCAGCTATGAGGTCTGGGGGAGTCGGTCTCAATTTTCACAGCTCAGCCTGGCCAGAAGGTACAGAGGCATACATCGCCTGGTATTCAGGGATCAGAAAGAGAAGGAAGAGATAGAGAGACAAGAAATTAAGCAATGAAGAAAGACAAAAGAGAAAAAGAGGTAAAAGATGACAAAACTAATCAAAAAAGGAAGAAAAATAAAATTGAGAGAAAAAAAAAAAAAAGGGCAACACCAGCAGTCAGTGCCTACAAATGGGACCCAGAGAGCCCCCACTCAGGGGTGCGAATTCCAAGAAGCCGGTAGTCTCGGGGTTAAGTGACCGTGGCCACGGGAAGCAGAGGGGCCAACGAACAAAGGCCCCAGGATCCCACCCGCGCGGGAGCCCAGACCTGGAAACAGCCACACGCCCGAACGCAGCCCTACAGCCCCACAGGAGAGAGCAGAGACGGCACTCGGAACCAGGCACCCAGGCAAAAGGAGGGGGAGGCGGCAGAAAAAGGTTCGCTAGGTGCCAGCAAACGGCTCCCAGAAAGCCTCCAGCCCGGGCGCGCGGAATCCAAGCACCGGCGCCCCCCTGCTCAGGGACTCTCTCATACATTCTTAAACTCTTTTGATTATGTGTATTAAATAGCACCCTCATTGACTACCCAGCTATCTCTTTTCCTAGAAATACCACACTCTAATTTCCATCTTCAAAGGTCTTTGTGGATCAGGACCCCCTGAACTTTCTACCCATAGCAGTAATTATTATTATATTACTATTATTATTATTATGCCCATCGTGCTTTAGACAGTTAAGAGCTGCCAACTAGTCTCTACTATTATAAGATCCTAGCATCTCCTACCATCAGCCCTGGCCTACAGAGAACAGTTAGTAGTGAGCTTCTCAATAATGTTAGTGCTCCTCATCGCGTGTTGCTTTGATAAATGGAATGTCAGTGGGGTCTCCCCAGACACACAGTCAGCTTCGAGGTTTTCCAGTCTTATGTAGTAGAACATGATATCACACAGACTTCCCTGATTTTTTAATTCCATTCTCCACTGCCTGACATAGCAGTTCTGGGATCTCTTTCAAGCCTCTATGAGCTCTCACAGCAACATAATACAACTAGCCCTTAGTGGCCTGTCAGCATGTTAAGTCCTGTGTCAACAAACTCTTCCCTGCCAGATGTATATTCTGCCCTCCTTGATCTAGTACTCTCAGGTGTGGTATCTGTCTATATATATATATATATAAAAATAAATAGATTATATTTATATATATATATTATCATGTAGATAATAATGTAGATCTCTTCATCAGCAAATGCAATTGCTAATGGTGCCTAATTACATATGCCATTTTCACCCAATCAGCATTTAATGAGCACCTAGTAGATATGGAGACTGTGCTAAATATTACTTTAATATCTCATAATTTAGCAGCAGACATAATTTATTTTGCTGGCAGTTTTTAGGTGCTTTCAAAATACTATTCAGAGGTTTGCTTTGGATTTAAAATTAATCCTCAATTCCTTACAGTTACAAATTTTAAATCATATTTTTATGCTAAAATTTAAGTTTGGCATATAAATCTTATTTTTCTATTTACAAATCTAGAAAATTTAAACAATTATTTGCAAGGGAACTTTGAAAAATGTTTGGTTCTTTTAACAAATATTACTAAGCACCCCCAAATATTTCAACCATGTTTATAAATTTAATTATATGAATTCCTATTTTAAAGAACTTTAATTGTCTGACTTAGCAAACCAAACCTTCTGGATTATAGTACTAAATGATTGTTATAAATTGAATAAACTTTATAAATACTGTGAATATAAAGTTATCTTAGATATTCCAAAACTCTGCATAAACTTAGTAAGATTTCAATTTAAGATTATAAATCTACATCAATTACACAATTTTACACTTTAAATTGGACTGTTAAAGCTATCATGCTAATACATCAAGTTCTCTTAAAAATTATAGGTATAGAAATGCCAAATATTCATACATATCTTCTTAAATTAAAAATACTATTACTAACATTTTTATTTTCTTAAATCTTTTGTATTTAATTCTAAATATCCTAGAGTTTAAATATGTATAACTACTATGGGAGACAATTATTAGCTCAGTTAACTGAGGTTATGTAACACCTTGAACATAAGACTTAGAGCTGTCACCCTCCAGAGAGCTTTTTTTTCTCAAATACTGGACAGTCAAACTGAGCCCTTTTCAATAGTCACGGTATCATTGGCTTCAATACTTCAAAACTATTTAGTGTTGTAGCTCACACAGCCTACTTATTTTATTCAACTCTCACCCAGGTTGGTTATTTGACTGGACTTTGCATTCCTTAGGTTTAGAAATAAATAAATGTCTTCCTGCCTAACTCTTAAACACCTTTGAATTTGATAACATCCTAGCTTATGTAGATGTTTTTTTCTTTTAGCTCACAGACTTTGACTAAGTATTGAAAACCTGCATTCTTCCGTGTCCTTAGGACTACACAACACTTTTGTATATTTAAAGTGATTCCCAGTGAATTTTGGATCTTTTACATGGTTTTACCCGACTGTGGTCACCACAACTTATAACATCCACCTACTGAAAAATGAGAATTAAACTGTACTATTGCAGATTCAGAGAGCAATCATTTCTTAATCTTCTGAAAATTCTACTTCTACAAATGTGTCCATCCATTCATTTATCCACTGAGTGGTTACTAAAGCCTCACTACCTTGGAATGCCTTTTTCCAGGAAGATCAAGTGACAGAAATGATTGCCTGTTGTTGAGGAGAAACATGTCAGAAAAGAAGCAACACTAGTTCCCTTGCTGATAAAATAAGAATAACCATGAATATAAAATTCTTTACACAAGAACCGAGGACATAGACGTCTTTACATAAATGATAGCGTAGATACATGAGAGTCCTTCAAATAGGACTGAACTCGGGGCTGTGGAGGCCATGCTCCTGTTAATGGGCAAGAGGGTCACCCATCTCTTAGTGAACACTTGGGATGTACTGAGGTTGTTACTTGTATGATGATTAGAGTAAGTGTGAAGCACTGTAGATTCAGTCACAACAGTCTCTTAAATGACAGTAAAGCTTACAGCATCATAGAATTCACCTGTGGCCTGAAACAAAAGCAAAATGTTCATGAACAAAGATCCATTGAGTAGTCACAACTCATCACTTTCCTGGATGCTGAGGATATAGCAGTGAACACAACAGACAGAACAAATTCCTACTTTTCATGGAGCTTACATTCTGATGGCCACAGTCTCCAGATAACTAGGGAAAAAGAGGAAGCCAGTATGATAAAATTGCTGTGAAAAGTGAAAAGGGAGTTTTTCACACCTGGCATAATCCCTACTCTGCATGGCCATGTGGTGAACTTTGAAGCATCTGGGAGCATCCTGTGATTCCTGTTTGTTTTTATTTTTTAATAATCTCTATTAATGTCTGTATTTTCCATTGAAGAAATTTTATACTGGTGTCTTTTGGCACTTTCCCCTTAATCCCATCACAGCAACCACAGAGCAGTCTAATAAGACTTAAAAAAAATTAATCATACGATAGAACATTAATTATTACTACACTACAACCTGAATTGAACTGCACCCGACAATAGAGCTGTATTTAAAAACTTACTCTATTTTGAGGCATCTCTTTGAATTTTATAGTTTCTATTAAGACTCTCACAGGAATGATTGAAGTCAGCTGAAGAAAGATGATTTAAAGTTTGGTGAACGGGATTTAATGTAATGGATTAAGAGTGTCAGAGCCTAGCATCAGGGCTCATCTCATATAATCTGCACTCCATTTTGCTGCTAAACAGAGTGTTGTTATAGTCCTTAGCAGCATAACAGAGAATGTGTGTGGCTGATCTCCAGCTATCCTAGAGCTGGCACCTGTGTGTTCTCCTGATTGTTCACACTGCCTGTATGTTATGGAAGCCAAGTATATTACATCTTCCTTTTTTAAATTTCTGCAATTTCTAGTATTTCTGTATCACTGTCAATAACCTTCTCAATGATTTTAAATTTCAAATTTTATTCGGAGGAGAAGACCTATTACAAAGCTTTATTATGAGCTCCATATGCCAGGTTTACCCTGTCATACAAGAGTTGAGAGATTTCCAAAACTGTACAGTTAACAGAAATATGATAGCTCTGAATTTAAGCAGATAGTTCAATTTATGAAGTATAAATTCTATAAGTGAATCAAATTGATTTAGTCTTGGGAGAAATGGTACATGAATGTTCATGGCAGCATTATTTGCAATTGCCCAACACTGGAAATAACACAAATGGCCATCAACAGATGAATCCATAAACAAAATGCTGTATATGCAGACAATGAAACACTAGCTTGGCAACAAAAATAATGAACTACTAATACACACAACTTTAAGGATGAATTGCAAAAACATTATGCTGAGTGAATGAAACCAGAAAATGCAAAAGAGAGTACGTGTAAGATGATTCAATCTTAATAAAATGCAAACCCACTGTAGTGACACAAAGCAAATCACTGTTTACCTGGGTCAAGGAATACAGGGAGGAATCACCTGCAAAGGGTCACAAGGAATCCTTTGAGGATGATGGAGGTGATCTGTTCCTTGATTGTGGTGGTGCTTTTATGGGTGTATGCAACTGACGAATTGTAAACTTCAAACGGATGTATTTACTGCATGTAAATTATTCTTCAACAAAATCTATAAGCAAAAAGTTCTTGGGAGGGTGGGAGAAGGAAAAATTACATATAAAGTGAAGATAATCTACTTTAGCATTCGACTGCTCTTCAACATTAAATTCTCAATGGCATTAGAATTTCTTCAAAATGATGAAGAGAACAGAATTTAGCTCTTTTGTCTGTAAGTCCTATTTAAATAGTTTTCTCTTTCTTTCATATTACACACACACACACAGACACACACACTTGGCATTTTAAATTTCATATGCAGAGAAGGATTTGCCTGCTATTCCCTTTATATTACTACCTCAGAATTTAAACCAAGATAACTAGCCTGGTTCTGAGCCAAGTGAAAATACGTGAAGGTGTCTTGAAAGAGGTGAAAAATAAAAAGTTTTATTCTTCTAAATTTTTTATTTTTGAGTGATACATGCAGTCTCAATCCCTGGCTTCTGTGGTGCTCTGGTGCCAGCCATGCTTTCCAAGGGAACAAACAATCCCAGAATTCCCCATAGTCTGGTGTACAGCCAAAAGCTACCCCACCCCACCAGCCAGAGTTTGAACTAATCATTGTAGCACTTGCTCCACCAGTTACTGATTAGTGCAGGTAAAGTCAAAGTCAAAATCTTGAGTGTCAGCTTCTATTTCCTTAAAAGAAATAGAAGTGAATCACGTGAAGAAATCAGGGGCTGACTGTGGGTCATTTTGCCAGCAGAGCACAGAGCCAGATTCGGATCTTTTCCTGGGTACTCCTCAGAGGGCAGTTGCCACATCTGAAAAAAGTTTACAACTCTAATAAAAAAGGGAACATTCAGTGAGGGTGGGACACTTACTGTGCAGCTAGAACCTTCCTACAGCTGACACATTTTATTGTTGTAACAAATATCCTCTGGGTTAAAAGAATTAGATATCTTCTCATAAAATGTAAGTTGTTTGAACTGATAGCCTGTTTTTACAAACTCATAAAAAGAAGAAATAACTCAGTGTTCTTTCTTCCTGGTTCCTGATGCCAGTGTTCAGCAGCTATGGCTCTCTCCCTCACTTTTTTCAGTGAAATTCTTTCTGCCAACTGATTCAAAATTAAACCTTACCAAAATCTACCCCTTCAATCACACAGTCACACACATGCACAACATACTACCTATACCCCTTCCCTGATTTATATTTTTTCGTAACAGTTCTCATCATGATAAAATCTATATTTTACTCATTTATTTTCTGACTTTGTCCCCATCAACGTTGAAAAGATTTTTCTGCTTTGTTCACTCCATACCATATTTCTGAGGTCTAGAAGAGTTTCTAGTATATAATGGACACTAAATAAATATCGATGAATAAATGAATGAATGAGTGGCTGTGATACAGAGAGGAGAGGATAGGTCAAATGCAAAGATTGGAGCTCAATTCATTAATAGACTGGCAAAAATAAGTGGGGAATGTTCTCCTTACACCTAGATAAGAAATCCTCCCTGAGTCTCAATGAACAGAACATCTAGAATTCCATTCCCAAGCATTTTCCAAATTGTTCCAATTATTGTTCACGTATTGATATGTGCTGGTTACAAAAAGGTATCTATGGATAAATACTTTTTAGAAATATGCATTACTTCTAATTTTTGGTGAAGCATAAAGCACAATATATTATTAAGGGCTCTAAGAAATCCTGCAATAAAATTAATTTAAAAAGCAAACAAACAAAATAACAGAACAGATTATTTTTCATTTTGTTTTAACTACTTTCCCAAATTATTTAACAATAATGCCCCCTCCCTATTTGAAACATCTGTTAACTGTTCATTGAGTACTAGTATTCTGTGAAGGACAACTTAGGAAATTCTTGCATATTCAAAAGTTTCTTCATCTCTGAACACAAAAACAAAAACAAACAAACAACAATATTATCCATTCAAAGTCTCAGATGGTTTAACACTAATACAGCATTCTGAAAACAGTTGTTCAAGAATTAAATTCAGCCAAATATGAAGTGAATCATAATAACAAATCAAAAAAAGGAGTACAAATCTTTTGCAGAAACAGTGTGAGCTATGAATTTGCACTTAAGCCTTTGCACTTAAGCCTTTGCACTTAAGGCTTAAAGCTAAGTTTATGTCAATACTGATTATTTTTTTTGAATTTTAGTACAATTCTAAAAAGGGATCTTTTAAATATAAGATAAAATGCAAAAATAAGTGTGATGATACTTGTGTAAGAAGTCAAAAAATAATGAAAGTGACACTTAAAAACAGTAGATAGATTCTTCAATAAATGTTTAGACCACCTTAAAAAAATGTCACCTTCCTGCTGCTGAATCACTGCTTTCCTGAGAAGGAAGCTCCCAGCACGCCACGCGGATAACTTGCTGGGGACCAGGTTCAGGTTCCACCATTCTCCCTGTGATGGGGTGTGTGGCGCGCAGGGACCCTCAGAAAGCAGCCGCCCTGGACTTCCTGCACGGGGTCCGAGGCCGAGCACAGTGCCATCCCTGGCTCCCAGCTCTGCTGACTGCAAACGGTGGACCAGGGAGCGACTTTCACTCCTGTTGCTTGGCAGATACAAGCCACTTACCTGCTCTTAGGTGAAAGCGGACAGACTAAGTCATGGGTGCCGGAAACGTAGTCACCTCTGAGTGTGCTGATCACACTATAGAAGGCCTGACCCGAAGCCCAGAGGACGTTGTGAAGGGAAGCCTGGGCCTTCCCACGGGGCCGGGCCTGCATCGCGATTCCAGGGGAGAGGACTCTACTGGCCTCCCCACCTGTGGGCCACTGTCAGCTGGCCCCCAGCCTGCTCCCCAGCAGCCCTCCTCTGTCAAACAGCAATGATGTTACACTTTCAATGTAGTCAAGACAGGACCTAAGTTATTGTTTACATAAAGAAGAATCATGTTCCCTGTGTACATTTTTTTTAAAAAAGGCAATGTCTGAGTTGTATGGGAATAAAACTTGTTTGAAAAGTTGAACAAAAAAAAAAAAATGTTGAGACCACTAACCCTCGTTTTGGAGTAGGAGAGATGCCCATCATGCACACAAAAAATTTAATTGGATTAAATTTTAACAGCAAAATTAAATTATAACAAAATAAATAGAAAATAGGAGGATGATTTAATACTTTGGGGCTAAAGTCTTTCTAAGCAGATTTAGTGAAGACTGATTTAGAAATTTTAGAAATTCAGAATCAGCTCGATAGCAATGGGTATATGGGTCATTTTAGAAAAGGTCCCTGGATAGCACAAGCAGTTTGCCGTCAGCTGCAAACCCAACAACTCTGTGGAAAACAGGCCTGGTGAACTGCTATCGTAAAGATCACTACAAAGAAAACGCATGAAGCAGTTCTATGCTGGAACATATGGACTCTTGTTGAGTCAGAAGAAAAGTCACAGGTATGTCTCAATTGTACTTAAACAGTATACATTAAAAAAAAAATCACAAAAGCATAATTTAAGGATAAACAGCAATCTTTGAAAAATATCTGTAACATGACAAAGGGTGATACATTTAACTTATAAAGTGCTTTAACATTCAATATGAATGAAGACAAGTATCTTCAAATTCATGTTTTTCTTTAAAAAGGAAGTAACAAAAATAAACATTACACTTTTGAAAAGAGGCTTGAAATTTTTTAATTTAGTGTCTATACATTTTTCAAAATTAATAAAAACAATAATTCTCAGAATTAGCAAGTGTTTGGGGAAATACCAATTGCCATTGACTCAGTTCTGACTCATGGTGACCCTATGTGTGTCAGAGCAGAACTATGCTCCATAGAGTTTTCAATGGCTGATTTTTCAGAAGTAGATAGCCAGGCCTTTCTTCTGAGGTGTCTCTGGGTAGACTCAAACCTCCAACCTTGCAGTTAGCAACTGATCACATTAATCATTTGTACCACCCAGGGACTCCTTGGGAAAATTATAAAAAAAAAAGTCATTGAGTTGATTCCAATTCATGGTGATTCGATGTGTTACAGAGTAGAGCTGCTCCATAGGGTTTTCTTGGTGGTAATCTTTCAGAAGCAGATCACCAAGCCTTTCTTCCACGGTGTTGCTGGGTGGTTTTGAGCCACCAACTTTTAGATTAGTAGTCAAGTGCAATCCATTTGCACAACCCAGATACTCCCTGGGGGAAGTAGGCACTCTCAAATACACCCTTGGTAGGAGTGACTTTCTCTCCCAATACGTACCAGAATTTAAATTATTCTTTGAGCCCAATAATTCCAGTCCTAGAATTTATACAAAGGAAAGAATTGGACAAATGCACAGTATCTCCATATTCATTACAGCTTTTTTTTTTAATTGAGAAAAACCCATTAACAATTAAATAGGGAAGGATTTGAAGCACAGTTAAAAAATGCTTTGTAATCAGGACAACCCAGCTACACTGAATTCTGAGATTCTAGACGATGTCTTAACATTCTTAAGTCTCAGTCACTCATGTAACAGAAAGAAATCCTAATATGAGATTAGATGTTAGATATTATATTAGATATTAGGGTGCTACAAGAGATATAAGAGCTCAATTAGTTAATGTACGTAAAATACTTTGCCCATTACTGGAATATAGCAAATGCACAGTTATATGTGTGTGTGTGAGTATGTATGTATGTGTGTGTGTGTGTGTATACCTATACACACACACACACGCACATATATATATATATATATATATATATATACTGATTCAATGGAATATTATGGCTCTTCAAACAAATGACATAAATCTATGTATTAGCATGAAAAATGTTCATGATATATTGTTAAATGAAAACAACCAAGTCCAGTATATAGTTTAGATATATTTATATCATATACCAAACCATGTATTAAATATCACATCATGAAAAATACATCTCAAACTATCAGCAATGATTATCTCAGGGAGCAGAGAGGTGGTAGGCCAGGGAAAAGTACTGGAAGTAAGAGGAGACTTGCACTTTCTACTTTATATACTTCTGTATTGTTAAAATATTTGACAACAAATGTGCACGACTTTTATAAATCAGCAACAACAACAAAAACACTTCCCTTGGAAAAAATATCAAAGCCAAACAAGCCTATTTGTTGTAGTTTCATATAATACTCACTGAAGATTTCCCTATGAATGCATGGATACCTTACTGATGATATTCAATGTGCTTTTCATTTCAGATAAATAAAAAAGCATTAATAATATCAGTCCACACATATACTCAAAATTAGGTATACCTGAGATTCATAGATTACCTATTAATCCTTTTATTGAAAACAATATCCAATAATTTATTTTTCAATTATAAGAACTGAATTCCCCATGGCTTAATTAATACTATTATAGGATTAGAATGAGATTTAATAATGAACTCAGGGGATTCCATTTAAAAGTCATTTTTAAAACTCTTTTGGATTTGCAAGTGAAATAAGAAACTAAACTGAGATACAAAGAGCAAACAAATCTCAAAATTAGAGGTTAATCCCAAGATTATGTATTTTAATAATTATGTATGTAATTTAATCACTTGAAGGTAAAGACTTAAACACTGTTTCTATGTTTGCTTAAATAATCTCTCACTGCAGCAATTCACTGAAATTTAATTACAGCCTAGGTGGTGATTCTCCTGCCAGGCTTGGAATGCTAGTGTAGACACATCCAAAGTTCATTTTAAAATTTAAGATTCAAAAATCTAAAAATTCCAAGCGTGTCTGCACCAGTGCTGTGCTGAGAAAGAATCTTACAAAGACAGTTGGTGATTGTATTACTCTAAAAACAGTAGCTCTACAAACATATCTTCTGGGAATAATTTCCTAGCTGGAAAGAGTGAGCACACTATCTACTTAGTAACACAAATTTATTCTAGAGAAAGACCAATATTTTTGGAGTTCATAGAATCAGAAGTCTGATGTCTTCAGAAGACTTTTTTTTTTTTCCTGTTCCGGAAAAATCTTTCTTATGCAGCAAAGCCTGTAATATTGACTTGTTTAGAATAGAGCATAACTCAAAGCAAATACTATATTGAAAATGTAGCATTAAAATATGTGTTGAATGAAGCAATTCCTATTTCATACCTGAAGAAGCGACCTATTGTTCTTTACTAAACAAAATAAATACTCTGAAGCCACTAAATTAAAATAACAGTTTTAGAACTCCCATGGCTCACTTAAATACTATTTTATTAAAGTTCCCCCTAAACTTTCTCACTTCAATTCAATCTCTACTTTCTAAATATATCCTCCAGGCGAGATGAAAACATTTGACCAAAATATAAATTAATCTTCTGCAGAGAGTCAAAATACCTATTTTGACTTTCACCACGTACAACATTACTTCTCCAGTCCAAACCACCAGCATCTCACACCTGGATTTCAGAAATCGCCTTCTTCAATACTTTCCTCCCTTCTTCAGTACCTGTCTCCTGTGGTCTTTTCTCCAAACAACAACCAAAGTAATCCCTTTAAAATGGAAGTATTGAGCTACTGCTGATAACAAAAAGATCGGCAGTTCGGATCCACCAGGAGCTTCCTGGAAACCCTGTGGGGGCAGTTCTACTCTATCTTATAGGGTCGCTATGGGTCGGAATGACTTGACGGCAACAGGTTTGGTTTTTTGGGTTTTTTTTTAATTGTCATGGCACTCTCCTGCACAAAATCTCCCAATGACCCCTCCCCCACAATGACTTTTAAAATAAATCCAAAGACCCAGATGGCCCGTATGATCTGGTCCCCCTCTAACACTTTTCTTCTCTTGCAATGCTTTGTATGCACTGTCCTCCATCATGGTCCTCAAATACTCTTAACGCTCTAATACCTATGATAGATACCTCTATTGCTTACTTTCTCTCTTCATTTAGGTCTCTGTTTAAATGTCATCTCAACAGAGAGGTCTCTTTTGTTTAAAATGAGACCTCCTATCATTTTTATTTCATTACCTTATGTTTGATTTTATATATTTATGGAAGTTGTTGCTGTTGTTGTTAGTGTTGTTGTCTCTCATCACAAGTATATAAACTCCCTAAGAGTGTGGATTTTAACCGTTTTCTATGCAAAACACATAGCACCAGTTACCAGTACCAGTTGCCATAGAGTCAATTCCGATAGATAGCCACCCTGTATCTGAGTAGAACTGTTTTCCATAGAGTTTTCACTGGTTAATTTTTTTGGAAATAGATCTCCAGGCCTTTCTTCCAAGGTGCCTCTGGGTGGACTCAAACCACCACCTTTCAGTTAACAGTCAAGTGTGTTAATTGCTTCCACCAACCTGTGACTCCAGACATGTAGTAGGTACCCAGTGAATATTTGTTGAGTAAGTAAATGAAGATTTGAAAAAATAACTCAACATTGTTTTATTTTCCATAGCCCTGACTTTTTTCACATTCTCCTCAAGTCCTGCTATGCAAATAGATCTATATATTATTTTTTGTATTTTTACTTTTCCATATTCTTATTAAAATATGAAATGCAAAACCAAAACCCAAGGGAATGTTTTGGCTGGTTTGATCTTCTATCCAGACCACTAAAACTTTCTCTATATCAGCAATAAATCTGTTTCACTTTCTTATCATTTCTGTGTTCACTGGAGTAGCACCTTTAATTTCCTTCAAGAAGTTTCCCTTTGCACTCACAACCTGGCTAACTGGTACAAGAGGCCTAAATTTTAGCCTATATCAGCTTTCAACATGCCGTCCTCACTAAGCTTAGTCATTTCTAACTTTTATTTAAAGTGAGAAACATGCCACTCATCCTTTCACTTCAACACTTAGAGGCCATTATAGGCTTATTAATTGGCCTAATTTCAATACTGTCATGTCTCAGAGAGTAGGGATGCTGAAGACAGAGAGAGAGAGAGATGGGGGAACAGCTGGTTAGTGGCAGTCAGAACACATACAACATTTATAAAGCGTGACATCTTATATGGGTGGGGTTCATGGAGCCTCAAAACAATTCTAATAGTAACATCAAAGATCACTGATCACAGATCACCACAACAGATAAAATAATAATGTAAAAGTTTGAAATATTGTGAGAATAACCAAAATGTGACCTAGAGACAAGAAGTGAGCACATGCTATTGGAAAAATGTCAGGGATAGACTTGCTCGATGCAGGGCTGCCACAAACCTTCAATTTGTTAAAAACGCAGTATCTGCTAAGTGCAATATAGCAAAGCATAGTAAAATTATTATACCTTTCATACAGAGTTTATTAAGTCATTTTCTACATTTCAGAGGTTCAAAACTCTAACTCTTTTTCCCTTAGTGTTATGGATTGAATAGTGTCCCTCAAAAATGTCTGTCAACTTGGCTAGGCCATGATTCCCAGTAGTGTGTGGTTGTCCATCATTTTGTCATTTGATGTGATTTTCCTAAGTGTTGAAAATCCTACTTCTATGATGTTAATAAGGCAGGATTAGGGTCAGTTATGTTAATGATGCAGGACTCAGTTTACAAGATTATGTATCTTGAGTCAATCTTTTTTGAGATATAAAGAAGAGAGGTGAGCAGAGAGACAGGGAGACCTCATACCACCAAGAAAGTAGAGCCAGGAGCACACATCTTTTGGACCCAGGGTTCCTGCGCTGAGAAGCTCCTACAGCAGGGGAAGATTAATGACAAGGACCTTCCTCCAGAGCCAATAAAGAGAGAAAGCCTTCCCCTGCAGCTAACACCGTGAATTCTGACACCCTTCTAGCCTCCTAGGCTGTGAGAGAATAAATTTCTCTTTGTTAAAGCCATTCACTTGTGATATTTCTGTTATAGCAACATTAGAAAGCCAAGACACTTAGCCACACAAGACTACCAAAGGTTTCTTTAGCTTCTCAGTCACTTCTTTCAGAATTAGAAAATTGCCCCATGGGAAAGTTATCCCTAGAGTCCAGGCTCACCACCAGCTGAGATTTTGCATACTGTCTATAAGTATGGAACCAGGACTTCTTTTTTCTTTTTTTGCTTATTGTTGTAGTTTAAGTGAAAGTTTACATTTCAAGTTAGTCTCTTATATAAAAATTTATACATACATTGTTATGTGACTGTAATTGTTCTCCCTATACTATGACAGCACACTCATCCTTTCCACTCCTGATTTCCCGTGTCCATTCATCCAGCTCCAGACCCTCTCTGCCTTCTCATCTCACCTCTGGACAGAAGCTGCCCATTTAGTCTCATGTATCTACTTGATCTAAGAAGCACACTCTTCACAAGTATCATTTTATGTCCCACAGTCCAGTCCAATCTCTGTCTGAAGTGTTGTTTTAGTTCTGGGCTGATAGAGAATCCGGGAGCCATGCTTTCTGGGGTTCTTCCAGTCTCAGTCAGACCATTAAGTCTCGTCTTTTTACTAGAATTTGAGTTCTGCACCCCACCTTTCTTTTCCTCCATCAGGGACTCTCTGTTGTGTTCCCTGTCAGGGGGTCATTGGTGGTAGCCGTGCACCATCTAGTTCTTCTGGTCTCAGGCTGATGAAGTGTCTAGTTTATGTGGCCCATTCTGTCTCTTGGGCTAATACTTTCCTTGTATCTTTGGTGTTTTTCATTCTTCTTTACTCCAGGTGGTTGGGACCAATTGATGCATCTTAGATGGCCACTTGCAAGCTTTTAAGACCCCAGATGCCACTCACCAAAGTAGGATGCAGAACATTTTCTTAATAAGCTTTGTTATTCCAATTGACCTAGATGTCCCCTGAAAGCATGGTCCCCAGACCCCCACCCCTGTTACTCTGTCCCTCAAGGTGTTTGATTGTATTCAGAAAACTTCTTAGCTTTGGTTTACTCCAGTTGTGCTGACTTCCCCTGTAGAGTGGGCTGTCCTTCCCTTCCCCTAAGATAATTCTTATCTACTATCTAGCTAGTGAATAACCCTCACCCACCCCACCCTCATAACCATAAAAGAATATTTTCTTCTGTGTTTAAGCCTTTTCTTCAGCTCTTATACTAGTGGTTTTACACAATATTTGTCCTTCTGTGACTGACTAAATTCACTCCGCGTAATACCCTCCAGATTCCTCCATGTTATAAGACGTTTCATGGATGCATCATTGTCCTTCATAGCTGCGTAGTATTCCATTGTGTGGATATACCATAATTTGTTTATCCATTCGTCCATTTATGGGCACCTAGATTGTTTCCATCTTTTTGTATTGTGAACAGTGCTGCAATGAACATGGGTGTGCATATATCTATTCCTGTGACAGCTCTTATTTCTCTAGGATATATTCCAAGGAGTGAGTTTGCTGGATCATGTGGTACTTCTATTTCTAGCTTTTTAAGGAAGCACCAAATCGATTTCCAAAGTGGTTGTACCATTTTACATTCCCACCAACAGTGTATGAGTGTTCCAGTCCCTCCATAGCCTCTCTATTATCTATTTTGTGTTTTTTGGATTAATGCTAGCCTTGTTGGGGTAAGATGATATCTCATAGTAGTTTTGATTTGCATTTCTCTAATGACTAATGATCGTGAGCATTTCTTCATGTGTCTATTAGCCGCCTGAATGTCTTCTTTGGCGAAGTGCCTGTTCATATCCTTTGCCCATTTTTTAATTGGGTTATTTTGTCTTTTTGTTGTTGAGGTTTTGCAGTGTCTTGTAGATTTTAGAGATTAGACACTGATCAGATTTGTCATAGCCAAGATTTTTTTCCCAGTCTGTAGGTTGTCTTTTTATTCTTTTGGTGAAGTCTTTTGAAGAGCATAATTTTTAGGAGCTCCCAGTTATCTAGTCTCTCTTCTGGTGCTTGTGTTTTGTTACTTATGGTTCATATACTGTTTATGCCATGTATTAGGGATCCTACCATTGCCCCTATTTTTTCTTCCATGATCTTTATTATTTTCAATTTTATATTTAAGTCTTTGATCCATTTTGAGTCAGTTTTTGTGCGTATTGTGAGGTATTGGTCTTGTTTCAGTTTTTTGCAGATGGATATCCACTTGTGCCAGCACCTTTGTTAAAGAGACTGTCTTTTCCCCAATTAATGGACTTTGGGCCTTTGTCAACTATCAGCTGCTCATAGGTGGAGCACCCAGGACTTCTTTACTATCAGCTTTCTAAATCTTCAAGCCCATGGCTCTTTGTTTCTTGTTTGTTTGTTTGTTTGTTTTTAACAGATGTTTCCAGCTTTCTTACTTGTACTAGTAGTCAAGTTATTTAATCTGCCATTGCTGAAAATAAAAGGTATTGGTTTTAAATGAGGAAGTGAACATAGAAACTGATACTAGAGTTTCAGAACAGAGGGAAGATAAGTTAAGCATCCCAGATGATGAACTTCTCAGCTGATGCCAGGTTAGCCTGATCACTAGTAAAGACTAGTCTCCTAATATTGCCTAAACAATATCTTGATATACTGTAAATCCTCAAAGGAGAAGTGACAGGAAATATCTTAACTGACTGAGATACACTTTTACTGTCTGAGTTTACCTAAATTGACTGAAATTATTAGGAAGTGCTCTCTATATAAACTAAATATTTATAGAGAAAATAAAGTTAGATTTTGGCACATTGACATTTGGTGGAATAGTGGATATACCTGGGCACTAATCCATGTCTATTATGTATATATATATGTTGTTACTCAGAATTGACCTATGTTGTTCAGAAATCTTTGAATTCCTTTCTGAATGATTTTCTATCAGATTTAATTTGGTATAAATAAGAGGATGCAGTGCCAAGATGGTGGAGTAGTCAGTGCTTCCGGTGATCCCTCTTACAACAAAGACCCAAGAAACAACTGAATTGATTATATATGACAATCTAGGAGCCCTGAACATCAAAGACAAAGTTGAAGAATCAGACTGAGTGGCAGGGGGAGGGAGAGATGGCTCAGAAGCAGCGAGGAGTTGCCAGACCTGACCTAGCAGGAGCCAGCGCCCTGCTGGCTAGATCAGCTGGTGTGCATGGTGAGGCAAGCAGTGGCATTCAGGATGCGTTTTCCATGTCAGGAAAGACCAATCGGCAGAGACTCTGCCCAGGCCTCCAGAGCAAGTGAATAGCAGCACTCAATCAGCAAAAGATAAGTTCATGCATTTAACCTACAGTATGGATCAAAAAACACCCCATTTGGGAAGAAGCTCTCTCCCATTTACCTTCTCCTTCTTTGTTCTGTACCAGGTGCCGGGCTGGCTTCAGCAATTGCCATGTTCCCTGGGCCAGAAGCAGGACTCATCATGCATCCTGAGCCATTCTCCTGGTGTTGGAGAAGGGACACATTAACAAACAGGAAAAAATAATTTGCCAGCTCCTCTAAGCCAGGAACTCATGGCAGGCACAAATCCTTTGCCTAGGCAAAGACATAAGGGATCCAAGGACTTTGAATGCCTTTCACCCCTGCATAGACTTATGTGGGCCCATTTCAACACTGTAGGTCCTCATTAGTACCGTATAACAGGGTATATACCTGAAGACTAACTTAACTATATCAGCTATATGGTGGCGTGGTAGATTCATGACATTTAATACCACTCTGCCCATTAAGCAGTGTCCTTACCTACCCATCAGGGGCCTGAGGACTGGTGGTTCCACCCACGCCACCTAGCTACCTGTGACAGGGGTCTGAGAATAAGTGGTGCCTCCCAGTCTTACAACAAACAGCATTGGGTTCCCATAGTGTGGCTGCAAAACCCACCCACCTACACACTTTAGAAAACAAGCACACACTTTCCTCCCAGACACTCAAGGGAAGCCATCATCCCCCCACTTTGCTCAGCACGTGATGCCCTACTACAGCCAGACACCTGTGCCTACTCTAATCACCCTGCCCATCTAGGACTATAGGTGAGAGCATGCACCACACACTTAGTGACCAACTATCTGGACATCTGACCTGAATTCATACAAGAAAAGTAAACAGACTCATGGACTCACATACCTAGTAACAGATCTAACCACCTGGTGACAGGATGCTAGAACTCCAAAGGCACCAGTAAGCAAACTAGCTCACACAAGCAGCCTATTTGGGCATATCAAAACAAAACAAAACAAGAATCCAGGGCACAGTAAGCAAACATAAAATAAATAAGTATAATAACTGATTAATGGCTCAGAAACAATAGTCAATATCAAATCACATAAAGAGGCAGACCATGATGGCTTCAGTAATGGGATACATTCAGGCAGCTAATAGACACAGTAAGCTCCCAAAACAAAGAATCAAGAAATTTTTTGGAGGAAGAGAACTTCTTGGAATTACTGGAGGTAGAATACAAATGACTAATATACAGAACTCTTCAAGATTATCAGGAAGTAGATCGGGCAAAACACATAACAAGTCAAGGAACACACAGACAAAGTAATAGAGGAATTTAAGAAGATTAGAGAAGACCACAATGATAAATTTAACAGAATGCAAGAATCCATAGAGATAGAGAAACAGCAAACAGAAATCCAGAAGATTAACAATAAAATTTCAGAATTAGAAAACTCAATATAAAGTCATAGGAGCAGAATTGAGCCAATAGAAGTCAGAATTAGTGAGATTGAATATAAAGCACTTGACACCAAATTATTTGAGGAAAAATCAGATAAAAGAATTTAAAAAAATGAAGAAACACTAAGAATTATGTGGGACTCAATCAAGAGGAATAACCTACGAGTGACTGGAGTTTCAGAAGGGGGGAGGGGTATAACAGAAAATACAGAGAATTGTTGAAGATTTGTTGGCAGAAAACTTCCCTGGTATTGTCAAAGATGAGAAGATATCTCTCCAAGATTCTCATCTAACCCCTTACAAGGTAGATCTCAAAAGATAGTCACCAAGACGTACTATAATCAAACTTGCCAAAACCAAAGATAGAGAATTTTAAGAGTGGCTAGGGATAAAAGAAAAGTCATATACAAAGGAGAGTCAATAAGACTAAGCTTGGACTACTCAGCAGAAACCATGCAGGCAAGAAGGCAATGGGATGACATATATAAAGCTTTGAAGGAAAAAAAAAAATTGCCAGCCAAGAATTATATATCCAGCAAAACTCTCTCCCAAATATTATAGCAAGATTAGGGCATTTCCAGATAACCAGAAGTTTAGGGAATTTGTAAAAATCAAACCAAAATCACAAGAAACACTAAAGGGAGTCCTCCAGTTAGAAAATGAATAACATCAGGTAACAACCCAAGACTAGAACACAGGACAGAGCAACCAGATATCCACGCAGCTAGGGAAGTCACAAAAATAAATCAAAGCTAAAAACAGGGAAACAGAGGCATCAATATGTTAAAGTTGACAACATTAAAACAAAAAAAAGAGGGACTAAATAATGTAGTCATACGTGTTTCATATGGAGGGAAGACAAGGTCATATAAAGAGATAAAAGAGTAGTTTAAACTTAGAAAAGTAGGTGTAAATATTAAGGTAACCACAAAGGAAACTAACAATCTTACATATCAAAATAAAAAACAAAAATCCATAAAGACTCAGCAAATAGAAAATCAACAACAATAAAAAAGATGAGTAGAAACTACATAAAGAAAAACGACTTAGCACAGAAAATTAAGTGGGAAAAAAAAACTAACAACACCAAAAAAAAAGACATCAAACTGACAGCAATAAACTCATACCTATCAATAAATACGCTGAATGTGAATGGACTAAATGCACCAACAAAGAGACAGAGAGTGGCAGATTGGATAAAAAAACAAGATGCATCTATATGAGGCCTAAAAGAGACACACCTTAGACTTAAAGACACAAACTAACTAAAACTCAAAGGATGGAAAAAAAAATCAAGCAAACAACACTCAAAAAAGAGAAAGAGTGGCAATATTAATCTCTGACAAAATAGACTGTAAAGTAAAATCCACCACAAAGGATAAGGAAGGGCAGTATACAATGATTAAAGGGTCAATACACCAGGAAGACATATCTATAAAAAATATTTACACACCCAATGACATGGCTCCAAAATACATAATACAGAGAGATAGACAGCTCCACAATAATTGTGGGAGACTTCAACACACCACTTCTGGTGAAGGACAGAACATCCAAAAGGAAGCTCAATAAAGACACAGAAGATCTAAATGCTACAGTCAACCAACATGATCTCATACACATATACAGAGCACTCTACTCAACAGCAGCCAAGTAGACTTTCTTTTCCAATGCATGCATAACATTCTCCAGAATAGACCACATATTAGGCCATAAAGCAAGCCTTAACAGAATCTAAAGCACTGAAATATTACAGAGCATCTTTTCTGATCATAAAGCCATAAAAGTAGAAATCAATAAGAGAAAAAGCAAGGAAAAAAAATCAAACACATGGAAACTGAATGACACCTTGCTCAAAAACTACTGAGTTATAGAAGAAATTAAGGATGGAATAAAGAAATCCACAGAATCAAATGAGAACGAAAACACATCCTACCATAACCTTTGGGACACAGCAAAAGCAGTACTCAGAAGTCAATTTACTGCAATAAATGCACACATCCAAAAAGAAGAAAGGGCCAAAATCAAAACATTAACCTCACAACTTGAACAAATAGAAAGAGAGCTGCAAAAGAAGCCCTCAGGCACTTTAAGAAAGCAAGTAATACAAATTAGAGAAGAATTAAATGAAACAGAGAATAGAAAAACAAATGAAAGAGTTAACAAGAAAAGATCAACAAAATCGGTAAACCACTGGCCAAACTGACAAAAGAAAAACAGGAGCGGAAACAAATAATCTGAATAAGAAATGAGATGGGTGATATCACATCAGACCCAACTGAAATTAAAAGAATCATTAACAGAATACTATGGAAAATTATACTCTAACAAATTTGAAAATGGACAAATTTGTGGTATAAATATTAGAAATGAGCCCTGATGATGCAGTAAATAAGCACTTGGCAGCTAACTGAAAGGTCGGTGGTTTGAACCTGCCAGCCAGTATTAGAAACTTTTTTTTCACAAGTCACTGATCTAATAAGATTAGCAATAATTCTAAATTCTAGTCATTAAAACTTACATATGACAAGAATTGTGCTAAATGAACCCTTTTAAGTACATTGTTGAGGCAAAATCATCTCCCTAGAAAATCACTTGCTGTCTAGTCAGTTCCAACTCATGACAACCCCATGTGTGTCAGAGAACACCTGTACTCCACAAGATTTTCAATGTCTGATTTTTCAGAAGTAGATCACCAAGTCTTTCTTCCAAGGCACCAAGCATGTTGGTGGACTCAGCAGCCAAGTGTGCTAACCTTTCGCACCATCCAGGGATTCCTGGGTTCAAAACCTAGCTCTGCTTCTTGTGAAATTACTTAATCTCTGTATACCTCATTTTCCTACCCTGTAAAATGGGAATAACAATACCATCTACTTCAAAAGGTAGATTTAACAACTAAATGATTTCATTCACATAAAAAATTTAAAACAGGGCATGGTAAGTATAAAGTGCTCAATATATGTAAGTTATTGTTATATTTCAGCTTAAAACAACCCTGCAAGATGGTTGTTATTGTCTCCATTTTTCAGTGGAGTAGACTTGGTGGTGTTATGCATCCTGCTCAAAGTTACGAAGTGGTGGAGCCCAGAAATCAACCTGAATTTATCAAATTCCAAATTATAGTATATTCACTTCACGACAGTGGCCCTGTTTTATCTCAGCATATGCCCTCATTTTCTACTTGACTAAGGTCAAGACAAATATAAAATTATATATCAAATTCCTTACCCCTTCATCCAAATCTCTCTGCATAATTTTTTCCTTTCCCCTTGTCCCGTTATTTCAACTAAATTGTAAGTCTTGGTTTTTATTTCTCTTCTTCTCCTTTGGATTCCCCTTCTCATAAATATACTTGTCTTCTCTATTCCAAAATAATTAAACAAACAATAATATACACATAAAAATAAACTTGCTCTTTCATGAAACTCTTCTATTTCTCTCCTTTTTGTATCCAGATTTTTAAAAAATTAATTTCATTTACTGCCCCAAAGCACTCATCCACTAGTAAACCCTTTATGTTTTACGTTCTATTTTTACCATTCAGTGGAGACTGCTCTCTCAAGATTGAATTTCCAAATCAGCTGTACTTGCCTAATTATCTACCTTTGACCTTTCTTCAAGATTTGACTACCAATACTCCCCTCTTTACCATTAGTTTTTATAGTTCTGAATTCTCCAAGATCGCCACCTATTTCAATTCTTTTGCATTGGTTACTTTTTTTTGAAATTTTGTATTCTCTCCAGTCCTCAAAATGATTGCATTTCTCCCAACACTATGAATTGGGCAATCTTTCTCTCTAAATTTGTGGTTACACCTACTCCTAAAACTTGATCATAAATTATATAGATTTTTCTAAGTCTTTATCTTTAAACCTTGCAATTCTACCCAAATCCAGGCACATTTAAAACTGTTAAAAGAACTATTCAATCATGTGGCTCTATATACCTTAACCTCAATGAAACTAAGTCATTTTAATCTGCAAACTATCATTACTAAGTCGAAGTAGAACCTAGATTTTCTTTTGCCAACATCATTCGTTCTCACTTGTTCAAACTTTTCACTCCATTACCCTGCTGCAACTGAGGAACATACTGTCAGGACCAGAAGTAAAATATATTATCTATGGGACAGTGCTTTAAAGACCACAAGAATATTTTATGACCCTTTATTTATGTTTATAAATTTTCTAGTTTTTAAGACATACTTCCTCTTCCTCTTCTTATATCAGCGTAGAAGCTGCCACCACTACCCCCTTTTACTACTGAGTCTATTCCTACTAGTGGAATTCACATGCGTGCCAAAGGATAACTGTGTTTTTGATGGCTGATATTTCATCAGTAGATGCCAGGCCTTTCTTCCAAGGAGCCCATGTGTGGAATCAAACTTTCAACTGCTCACTTAGCAGCCAAGCACATTAACCATTTGTACCACCCAGGGACTCAGAGAAGGAACATAGTTATATTCGTCTATATCATAATATCCCATAACTTGACATCTGTTATCAAGTTAGTCCTCTTTTCTTCTCCACTGTAACAGTGGTATGCTAGTAAATATTTAATAACAAGTTCTCTGTGAGTGGGGGGTTGGAGAAATGCCCTGATATGTAGAATGTGCCTATTTTCTTGGTGTACCTATACCACCATGGTAAATTTAAAGCTACCAATGGGACATCATTAAACACAGACTTGAGAAGAGTTGCACACAATCAACTCTCAAAAGCTGGTACGAGCCAGATCCAGTATAGCACTGAGGCCAACTAAACAAGTTCTATACCTTTATCTTTTCCTTTCAGGTATCTGCTCTCAGGGCATTAAGAAACTTCATAGCAGCAATTAAATTGTTATGATTTCTTATTACAGTAAAAATGCCCCCAGATAATAATTGTTTTGTTTTGGGGGGAAAATAGTGGGATTGGTGGTTCAGTGATTAAGTGCTTGGCTGCTAACTGAAAGGTTGGCGATTTGAATCCACCAGCTGCTCTACCGGAGAAAGATGTGGCAGTCTGCTTTTGTAAAGATTTACAGCCCTGGAAACCCTATGGGGCAGTTCCACTCTGTTACATCAAGTCACTATGAGTCGAAATTGAATCACCGTCACACAATAACATTATGTAGTAATTAAACTTAGAGTGCTCAAAATACACATACAGAAGACAGACAAAATTTTGCTTCAAAGAATTTTTATTCTTGTTGAGGGAGGCAGACAACAAACAAAAAACAATAACAACAAAATAAGAAAAGTAGTTTCTTATAGTACAATAGGCTATGAAGGAAATAAATAAAATTGTATGATTAGAGAGTGATAGTCGTTCTATCCAACAGAATAGTTCTTTCTTCCTTTTTCTCAGTCCCCAAAGTCTTATTTATTAAAGATCTAATGATCTAATTTACTTTGTGTATTTATGGAAACAACTAATTTTTACTTGTTCAGTGAAGTTTAATGTCATTTTTAAAACTTTCAGAATTCAACTGACCTTGATAAAAAATGATTGAATTTAATGACACACATCAGGTAAACCTATACAGCCTTCTTCCCAATTCCCTCACTCCAATGCCAAAGGGAAGGAAAGTTGTCAGAAGCATGTGATCATTGACCTTTAGGATAGGAGGGAAATGAGAGGTGGTCAAATGAGAGAAGAGTCATTTCTTTTATGATGTAAGGGCACTTTAGGCTTATTTTCCTTTTTAAAGAAGGATTTCTAAAAATATTTCACAGAAATATTCATTAAGCAGTTGACAAGACTTGAATTAGTGATAGAATCAGAATTTATTATTGAACAGCATTAAGCAATTATGTTGAAAAAGCTGCCAATTAGTTTCCACATAATATCATCTCAGGAATATGATTACAGTCTTTAGTTCTTGATCTAATAACTATATATAAATAGTGAAATGGTTACTTATCCAAATAGTAAGCACTCATAAATGTATTAGAATTCACAGTCATGGGTTATATTTATATTCTGTATTTCACAGATATTTTCTATTATGATTTAGAGGTGGGGGAAGTATGACAATATTTCCTTATTTAAATAGGTACATTTTGTACAGCCCTCCTTAGATATCAAGACTTAATTCAGGCAATTGGCTTGGGAATATAAGTGCATGTATTATTATTTTCATTACTACTTTATTCATTTATATAGCATCCCTCTCCCTCAAGGATTTTGAGGTGATTTACAAACATTAATTGCCAAATACACATAGTGTTCCTTTGAGATATGTAAACCTGAAATTGTACTAATTAAAAATTATAATCAAAGTACTTCCAGGCAACACGGCACTATAGACAGAAGCACTACGCCATCCCTCCACAGCAAAGATTCAAAAAACTAAGAGACACACATCGATCCTGAAAACCTAAGCATCAAATGAAGAGATAAAGAACTCAGCCAAGCACCAAATGGAATAAGAAACTGACAGAGAGCAGAGAGTGAGAAGAGATACATGCAGAGGTTCCCTATCAGCTAATGCAGCACAGACCAGCCATCTTGGACTCCTTTCAGAGATCAGTGAATGGGGGTAAGAAAAAGCAGCTTTATGGAGCTTCCAGCAGGAGACAGAACAACCAGTAACCAGCCATATACACTTTCCCACCCCTTACCCTTCTTTGCCCCTACTTGGCCTCCTCTGCTTCCTGCGACCACAGTCTCTTGGAGAGGACAAACTGGCCTTACCCCAGAGCTGCTTGGATTTCAGCTGCATGCACTGGCCACCACGCTGAGTGTCATTTATTGGCTGCTGGTGTTGCTTTTTTCCACTTCTTTAGATTTCTTCCTTACCTCTCACCACCTCCCCCTACTTTCTCTCAAATACCTGGCTCCGTGTGCCATCTTTGCTTCTTCCTGAAAGGATACAAAACACCACTTGACTGTGAAACTGCTTCCCACCTCATGCCACCACGATGGTGGAACCGCCAGGGCTTTTGTTTGTTTGTTCTGATTTGTTCTGTTTTGATTTGTTTGTTTGTTTGTTTTCTTTTTCTTTTCTTGGTTTCGGAGCCCCTTCTAGACAGGCAGTGCTGCACAGCTTGAGAGCTACTCCCTTGTTCTGCATACAGGTTCAGTGGCATCCTGGGGGCATTTCTTTCTTTTTCTTTCTTTGTTTTGTTTTCTTCTCTCTCGTTTTCTCTTTTGTCTTTCTTAATTTCTCTGTTTCTTGTCTCTCTATACTTACCTTCTCTTCCTGTCTCCTGAATACCTAGTGCTGTGCAACACCTCTACCACTTCTAGCCAGGCTGCACTTCATGGCCTGGGAGCAACTTCCCCAATCCTCACAGATGCACAGGTGGGAATCCCTGGGGGCTGTTTTTTTTCTAATTTTTATTTATTCATTTTTTTCTTTTATCCTTCTTATTTTTTTTCTTTTTTTTCTCCATTTCTCAGTTGCTCATCTCTGAACTCCAACGGCAAGCTCCCTTAGCACTCCTTTTGGTTTTTTTGTGTGTATGTTTTGGCTTCCATTCCTCTCTCCTGTTTTGCATACCCATCTTAGCTCCACACATCACAATCTCACCCCTTATTTCTGCCTACCTGCACCATGCAAGCAACATCACACCACCAAGAAGCACAGGCATGGCCTACTGGAACTTGACTTACACTGATTCCTGGCCCAACCTGTCGGCCCTAATATGTGTCACAAACAACCCATCCCAGCAACTCCCCTTTCATCTGGACCTGCCCTGTTGTACCATACCTGAGCAACTTACCCTACCCATTGGAGAAGGAGGTGAAAAGTATCATGTCCACAGACAAACAACAAAGAACACACAGCCTGCCTGCTCAGACTTAACCAAATAAAACAAAAAATCAAGATGAAACAAATAAATCTATAATCAATAAACAAGGAAAAAAACTCCTGAATGCCCCAAAGACAGCAGACAATATCAAAACATACGAAAACCAGACATGATGGTTACAGTAGGTGTCCAAAATAAAACACCAGATGACTTTCCAGTAGAAGCAAAGGCACTAAAACTACCGGATAAGGAATTCAAATCTCTAATATTCAGAGCTATGCAAGAGTTGAAGCAAAAAACAGACAAAAATGAGGAAAAAAATAGACAAATTCATGGAAAATGCAGACAAAAAATGGAAGAATTCAGGAAAATAATACAGGAAGAAAATGCTAAAATAACTTCACAACTAGAAATCATACAAAAACAATAATTAGAAATCTAAAGGATAAACAACAAGATTTCAGAAGTGGGCAGTGTCATAGAAGGGCTGAGGAGCAGGTTTGAAATGAGGAAAGACAGGATCAGCATAATTGAAAACAAAGACCTGGATACAACTCTGAGGAAAAATCAGAAAAAAGAATGAAGAAAAATGAAGAAACCCTGAGAATTATGTGGGATACAATCAAAAGAAAAAATTTGTGAGTAATCGGAGTTTCAGAACAAGGGGAGGAAACAGAAAAGACAGAGAGGATCACTGAAGAACTGTTGACAGAAAACTTCCGCAATATCATGAAACATGAAAAGCTGACCATCCAAGAAGCACCACAAACCCCATATAGGATAGATCCCAAAGGAAAATCATCAAGGCATATTACAATCACACTTACCAAAATCAAAGACAAAGAATCCTGAGAGCGAGTTCTGGCAAAATGGTGCTCTAGGCAGAAGCACCATGACGTCCCTCCATAGCAAAGGTCCGAAAAACTAAGCCGAACAGAGAATACAATAATCCTGAAACCCTAAAATATCAAATGAAGAGATAAAGAACTCAGCCAAGCACCAAATGGAGTGAGAAAACTGACAGAGAATGGAGAGCGAGGAGAGATTCATGCAGAGGTCCCCTATCAGCTAACACAGCACAGATCCGTCATCTTGGACTCCTATCGGAGACCAGAAAACAAGGGGTACGAGAGAGCAGGCTCATGGAGCATCCAGCGGGAGAAAAAGCAACCGCTAATTTGGAATATACGCTTTCCCACCCCCCCACCCCTCTTCATCCTGACTTGGCCTACTCTGCTTCCCACAGCCACAATCTCTTGACCAGGAAACACCGGCTGCTTGAATTCCACACACCCGAATGGGTGGCTCTCTCAGTGCCATTTGTTGGCTGCTGGTGTTGCTTTTTTCCACTTCTTTTGATTTCTTCCTTGCCTCTCGCCACCTCCCCCTCCTTTCACGTGAGTACCTCGCTCCGTGCGCCATCTTTGCTTCTTCCTGAGGGGCTGCAGAGCACCAGTAATTTGTGATATACACTTTCCCACTCTCTACCCTTCTTCACCCACACTCGGACCCCTCTGCATTCTGTGGGCACTGTCTCTTGTCCAGGAACACCAGCCCACACTAGCTGGCTCTCTGAGTGTCATCTGTTGGCTGCTAGTGTTGCTTTTTTTATTTCTACTTCTTTTGATTTCTTAGTTGCCTCTTGCCACCTCCCCCTCTTCTTGCTCTAGTACCTGGTTGCATGCATCATCTTTGCTTCTTCCTGAGGGGCTACGGAGCTCCATTCGAGTGTGAAGCTGCTTCCCAGTCTGGGCTACCGTGCTGGTGGGATTCTGGGGCTTTTCTTCGTTTGTTTGTTTTCTTTTCCTTTTCTTGAGTTGGGAGCCCTTTCTGGCCAGGCAGAACTGCGTGGCAAGGAGACCGCTTCAGATTCCACAGACGTGCAGAGCGATCCCTGAGGGCATTTCTTTTTTTGTTGGTTATTTTTTCTGTTTTTTGGGGGGTCTTTCTTGTTCTTTTTTTTTTTTTTTTTAATTTGTTTTGTTTTCTTTTCCCTCTTTTTCCTTTTTTGTCTTTCTTCATTGCTCAGTTTCTTGTCTGTCTATGTCTTCCTTCTCTGTCTCTTCCCTGAATACCTGGAGTTGTATACCTCTACGCCTTCTAGCCAGGCTGTACCGCAACACCTGAGAGCAACTTCCCCAAACCTCATAGCTGCACCGGTGGGATCCCTGGGAACTTTGCGGTTCTTTAACCTTTCTGATTTTTATTTATTCATTCTTTTCTTCCTCTTCTCCTTTGTTTTTCTCCATTTCATAGTCTCTCATCTCTCCACTCCAACAGCAACCTCCCCTAGCATTCTTTTTTATTCGTTTGTGTGTTTTTTGGCTCCTGTTCCTCTCTCCCAAGCCCATCTTAGATCCACACATAACTATCTCCCCACTACATCCTGCCTACCTGCACCGTGCGCTTTACATCACACCACCAAGCAGCACAGGCATGGCCCAATGGAACCTGCCCTGCACTGATTACCAACCCGCTCTGGTGGCTGTAGTAAGTGCCATTAACAACCCATCCCAGTAACTCCTCTTCAGCTAGACCTGCCCTGCCTTATGACATCTGAGTGACTGACCCTGCCAGTGGGAGAAGGAGGCAAAAAGTATTGTGCCCATAGATGAGCAAACAACAAAGAACACACAGTCCACATGCTCAGACATAGTCAATTTTTTTTTAAAAAAAGGATGAAACAAACAAATCTACAATCAATAAATGAGAAAAATAACTACTGAATGCTCCGAAAACAGTAGACAATATCAAAACATTTACAAAAACAGGACAGGATAGTTCCAGTAGATGTCCCAAATAAAACCCCAGATGACTCTCCTGTGGAAGAAAATTAACTAGAACTGCCTGATAGGGAATTCAAATCTATAATACTCAGATTTCTCCAAGAACTGAGGCAAAAAGCTGACAAACATGAGGAAAAAATAGACAAATTCATGGAAAATACGGACAAAAATTGGAAGAATTCAGGAAAATAATGCAGGAACAAAATGCACAAAATAAATTAACTGCTAGAAATGATACAAAGACAACAATCAGAAATCCAAAAGATAAACAACAAGATTTCAGAAATGGATGGTGTCATAGAAGGGCTGAGAAGCAGATTTGAAGCAGTGGAAGACAGGATCAGTGGAATTGAAGACAAACACTTGGATACAACTCTGTTTCAGGAAAGCTCAGAAAAAAGAAAAAGAAAAATGAAGAGACTCTAAGAGTTACGTGAGACACATTCAAGAGCAAAAATTTTCAAGTGATTGGAGTTCCAGAAAAGGGGGAGAAAACAGAAAACACAGAGATGATCATTGAGGAACTTCTGACAGAAAACTTCCCCAATATCATGAAAGATGAAAAGCTGGCCATCCAAGAAGCTTAACAAACCCCATGTAGAAGAGACCCCAAAAGAAAATCACCAAAGCATATCATATTCACACTCGCCAAAACCAAAGACAAACAAAGAATCCTGAGAGCAGCTCGTAAAAAACAAGAAGTCACATACAGAGGAGAAACAATAAGACTAAGCTCAGATTATTCAACAGAAACCATGCGGGCAAGAAGGCAATGGGATGACATATATAAAATCTTGAAAGAAAAACATTGTCAGCTAAGAATAATATATCCTGCAAAACTCTCATTCAAATTTGATGGTGAAATTAGCTCATTTCCAGATGAACAGAAGTTAAGGGACTAGTAAAAGTCAAACCAAACTTACAAGAATTATTGAAGGGAGTTCTTTGATCTGAGGACAAACAGCTTCAGCTCACAGGCAGAACCTAGGACACAGGATCTTACCAGCCAGATACCAATCTAGGAAATGAGCGCTCGAGGACTATCCAAAACCAAAAGAAATACAACAGGGAATCAGAGCAGTTAATCAGTAAATGACAACAACATCAAAACAATAAAAGAGGGAATAAACGGCATAGGTATAGAACCTTTTAATGGAGACTAAGGCAAGACGATACCAAGTAATGGTAGACTGCTTCAACTTAGAAAGATAAGGGTAAAATTCACGGTAACCACAAAGAAAATTAACAAACATACTCATAAAAAAAGAAGAAAAACAAAGTCTCAGCAAAAACAAAACCTACCAAAAAAAAAAAGAAATGAAAAAAAATCCACCAACAAAAGTAACTCAACACAAGAGAGTAAGAAGAACAAAGAAAACTTCAGCACCACTCAAAAAGCACTACAAAATAACAGCAACAATTTCACATCTAGCAATAATTACACTGAATGTAAAGGGACTCAATGCACCCATAAAGAGATGGAGAGTGACAGAATGGGTAAGAAAACAATATCCATCAATATGCCATCGACACGAGACACAACTTAGAAACAAAGATGTGAATTTATTAAAAGTCAAAGGTTGGAAAAAAATATATCAAGCTAACAACTACCAAAAAAGAGCAGGAGTGGCAATTCTAATCTCAGATAAAATAGACTTTAAAACAAAATCTACCATAAAAGACAAAGAAGGAAGGGGACGTCCCATCATGAAAACATAACCATAATAAACATCTACGCACCCAATGACAGGGTTCCAAAACACATAAAACAAACTCTAACAACACTGAAAAGAGAAATTGACAGTTCCACAATAATAGTAGGAGACTTCAACACACCCTCTCCGTAAAGGACAGACCAACTAAGAAGAAACTCAGCAAAGATATAGAAGACCTAAAGGGCACAATCAGCCAACTTCACCTCATAGACATATATAGAACACTCCATCCAACCACTGCAAAATACACATTCTTTTCCAATGCATATGGAACGTTCTCCAGAATAGACCACATCTTAGTCCACAGAGCATTCCTCAACAAGATCCAAAATGTTGAGATAATACAAAGTATCTTCTCTGACCATAACATCATCAAGGTAGAAATTAACAACAGGAAGAGCATGGAAAAAAAATCAATTACGTGGAAACTGAATAAAACCCTGCTTAAAAACCACTGGGTAAAAGAAGAAATCAGAAATGGAATAAAAAAATTCCTAGAGTCAAAGGAGAATGAAAACACATCATATCAATACCTTTGGAATACAGCAAAGGCAGTCCTCAGAGGACAATTTAAAGCAATAGATGCACACATCAAAAAAGATGAAAGGGACAAAATCAAAACATTAACTAAAGAACATGAACAAGTAGAAAGAGAACAGCAAAAAAAGCCGACAGCCACTAGAAGAAAGGAAATAATAAGGACCAGAGCAGAAATAAATGAAATAGGGAATAGAAAAACAATAGAAAGAATGAACAAAAATAAAAGTTGGTTCTTTGAAAGGATCAATAAAATCAACAAACCACTGGCCAGACTAACAAAAGAAAAACAGGAGAGGATGCAAATAACTCAAATAACAAATGAAATGGGGGACATTGCAACAGATCCAACTGAAATAAAAAGGATTATAACAGAGTATTATGAAAAACTATATACTCCAAAAAATTTGAAAAACTAGAGGAAATGGATACATTTCTAGAAACACACTACCTACACAAACTACCACAAAGTGATGTTGAAAATCTGAACAGACCCATAACAAGAGAAGAGATTGAAAAAGTAATAAAAAAATTCATAACAAAAAAAAGCCTTGACCCAGATGGATTCACTGGAGAATTCTACAAAACATTCAGAGAAGAGCTTATATCAGTACTACTCAAAGTATTTCAGAACACAGAAAAGGAAGAGACATTTCTAAATTCATTCTATGAAGCCAGCATAACCCTGATACCAAAACCAGACAAAGACACCACAAAAAAAGAAAACTACAGACCTATATGTCTCATGAATATAGATGCAAAAATTCTGAACAAAATTCTAGCCAATAGAATTCATTATCATATCAAAAAAATAATACACCACGACCAAGTAGGATTCATACCAGGTACGCAAGGATGGTTTAACATTAGAAAATCCATCGACATAATCCACCACATAAATAAAAGGAAAGAAAAGAATCACATGATCATCCCAATTGATGCAGAAAAGGCCTTTGACAAAGTCCAACACCCATTCCTGATAAAAGCTCTCAATAAAATAGGTATAGAAGGGAAATTCCTTGACATAATAAAGGGCATTTCTGCAAAACCAATGGCCAACATCATTCTTAATGGAGAAAGGCTGAAAACATTCCTCTTGAGAACAGGAACAAGACAAGGATGCCCTTTATCTCTACTCCTATTTAACATTGTGCTGGAAGTCCTACCTAGAGCAATCAGGCAAGAAAAGGAAATAAAGTGCATCCAAATTGGTAATGAAGAAGTTTAACTGTCCTTGTTTGTGGATGATATTGTTACTGCAAATCACAGATTTGAGCCCCCTGCTGCAAAAGCCAATACTGAGACAATGGTGAGGTAAGCAGCAAGAGGGTTTTATTGTATATCGATATACAGGAGACAAAGGGGAATGAGCTCCTCCAAAGCACCTGTCTCCCCAACTGGAGACTGGCTGAAAGTTTTTATATGGACAGGATTACACTTTCTCTTCTGGTGGTCATGTTTCTCATGTCTCAGATGACCTAACTTCTTACTGTCAACCCTTGAAGTTTATCTGGCACCATTAGTCACAGTTGTCACATCGCAGATAGTTAATCCTAGTCCTTGAGGGTTATCAATTTGTTCTGCAATCCTCTAAGGAGAAACTAGTTAATCTTACTGGAATAGGAGGAGGGAGAAAGAATGACAAAAAAGAAAATATCATGAGGAAAAGCAGGGGCCAGTAATGGTGTGAATCATTTATTCAGTGATGGTGGTAATTGAGTTTATGCAGCCTGTTCCAATATGATACTATACATAGAAAACACTAAAGACTCCACGAGAAAACTACTGGAACTAGTAGAAAGATTCAGCAGAGTAGCAGGATACAAGATAAACATACAAAAATCAGTTGGATTCCTATACATCAATCAAGAGAACTATGAAAAGAAAACAGAAAACAATACCACTTATAATAATGCCTAAAAAAATCAAATACTTAGGAATAAATCTAACCAGGGATGTAAAAGGCCTATTCAAAGAAAACTACAAAACACTACTGCAAGAAACCCAAAGGGATCTACATAAATGAAAAAAAATACCATGCTCATGGATAGGTAGACTCAACGTAGTTAAAATGATAATTCTACCCAAAGTAATTTACAAATTCAATGCAATCCTGATTCAAATAGCAACAGCATTCTTTTAAAAGATGGAAAAACTAATCATTAACTTTATATGGAAAGGAAAGAAGCCCCAGATAAGTAAAGCTCTGTTGAAGAAGAAGAATAAAGTAAGAGGACTCACACTACCTGAACTCAGAACCTACTATACAGCTGCAGTAGTCAAAAGAGCCTGGTACTGGTACAAAGACAGATACATTGACCAATGGAACAGAACTGAGAACCCAGATGTAAATCCATCCACCTATGGTCACCTGATCTTTTACAAGGGACTAAAATCCATCAAATGGGGGAAAAGACACTCTTTTTAACAAATGGTGCTGGCAAAACTGGATGTCCATCTGCAAAAAAATGAAACAGGACCCATACTTCACACCATATACAAAAACTAATTCAAAATGGTCAAAGACCTAAATATAAAGCCAAAAACTATCAAGTTCATAGAAGAAAAAATAGGATCAATGCTACAGGCCCTAATACAGGGCATTAACAGGATAAAAACCATAACTAACAACACACAAACCCCAGAAGACAAGCTAGATAACTGGGATCTTCTAGAAATTAAACACCTATGCTCATCAAAAGACTTCACCAAAAGAGTCAAGTGAGAACCTACAGACTGGGAAAAAATTTTGGACATTACGAGTCAGATAAAGTTCTAATCTCTAAAATCTATATGAAAACCCAACACCTCTACAACAAAAAGACAAATAATCCAATTAAAAAATGGGCAAAGGAAATGAACAGACACTTCACCAATGAAGACATTCAAGTGGCCAACAGACACATGAGGAAATGCTCTTGATCACTAGCCATTAGAGAACTGCAGATCAAAACCACAGTGAGATACCATCTCATGCTAGCATTACTGGCATGTATCAAAAAAACTGGAAATACAAATGTTGGAGAGGCTACAGGGAGGGCAGAACTCCTATGCACTGCTGATGGGAATGCATAATGATACAACCATTTTGGAAAGTGATACGGTGCTTCCTTAGAAAGTTAGAAATACCATACAATCCAGCAATCCTACTCCTAGGAATATATCCTAGAGAAATAAGAGCCGTCACACGAATATACATATGTACACTCATGTTCATGGCAGCATTGTTCACAATATCAAAAAGATGGAAACAACCTGATGCCCATCAACAGATGAATGGATAAACAAACTATGGTACATACACATAATGGAGTACTATGCAACGAGAAAGAACAATGATGAATCTGTGAAGCATCTCATAACATGAATGAAACTGGTGGACATTATGCTGAGTGAAAGAAGTCAATCATAAAAGGACAAATATTGTATGAGACCTCTACTGTAAAAACTCATGAAAAGTTTACACACAAAAAGAAACAATCTTTGTTGGTCTAGAGGGACAGGAGGAACTAAATAGACAATTAATAAGCGGTAACTTGGATGAAGAGTAAGACAGTACACGATACTGGGGAAGCCAGCACAACTTGTACAAGGGAAGGTCATGGAAGTTCTATAGACACATTCAAACACCCTGAGGGACTGAATTGGTGGGCAGAGGGTTGTGGGGACCATGGTCTCGGGGAACATCTAGCTCAATTGGCATAAAATAATTTATAAAGAAAATGTTCTACATTCTACTTTGGTGAGTAGTGTCTGGGGTCTTAAAAGCCTGTGAGCAGCCATCTAAGATACTCCACTGGTCTCACCCCTTTGGGGGCAAGGGAGAATGAAGAAGACAAGATATAATGAAAAGATTAGTCCAAAGGACTAATGCACCACAACTATCACGGCCTCCACCAGACTGAATCCAGTACAACTAGATGGTGCCTGGCTACCACCACTGACAGCTCTGACCCGAATCACAACAGAGGGTCCCAGATAGAGCTGGAGAAAAATGGAGAACAAAATTCTAACTTACAAAAAAAGACCAGATTTACTGGCCTGATAGAGACTGGAGAAAACACCGAGAGTATGGCCCCTGGACACCCTTTTAGCTCAGTAAAGAAGTCACTCCCAAGGTTCCCGTCCAGCCAAAGATTAGACAACCTCATAAAACAAAATGAGACTAATGGGGCACAACAGTCCAGGGAAAATGTCTAGAAGGTGGAAGGGGACAGGAAAGCTGGTAATAGGGAACTCAAGGTTGAGAGGGGACAGTGTTGACATGACGTGGGTTTGTTAACCATGGTCATAAAACAATATGTGTACTGTTTAATGAGAAACTATTTGTTTTGTAAACATTCATCTAAAGTACAATAAAAAATATATTAGAAAAACAAAAAAATTATAATCAAATCCCCATTCTTCTCTCTCTATCTCTCTCTCATGTGTGCTTGCAAACACACACATTCTACAGGGAAAACTTATTTACAAAATAATCCATTCTAGATTCTGAAAGTGCAACTTTTCTGGACTGGCTGATGGATAAAAAATGGCAGCCAGTTGCTGAGGCCAGGACAGCGATAGGACATGTGAGAATCTAGCCCTTCTCTTTGAAGTGATTCACCTACGTGTTGGAACAAAAATGAGTGTCCATGAAAATGTCGCTCTATTTGATTATACCAACAGAATTCTAACTTCAAGCTTGCACCCTTCTGGAATGGAAGAAAAATTCCATTTCCATCTTTATTGAGGTTTCTTCTATGTTTTAGTATTGCATTAGAATTCCAAAGGCTACATGCTATTCAAAAAAAGCATCTTTAACGTGTAGTGTCTCTGAGTTACCCCTACCATCCTCACTGTTGATGGCTCATTCAGCTTAGGGACTCTCTTCTTCTATGTTCTGTGTCATCATACTGCCTCTCCAACCACATTAGGCAGTCAGTGCCTCTAAGGTCTGGCCACCTCATTGAGGTGCTGCTGTAGACCAGACATTAAAAAGATAACAGAATAATGTAAACAACTCTACTGATAAACTTACAAATTTGGATGAACTCAAACAACTGGAAAACACAACTTATAACATTGAAGAAGAAGAAATAGAAAATTCTTCATATTCCTTTAACTATTAATGACATTAAAATGATAATTTTAGGAAAATGGGGTAAGCAAGATATCTAGAGCTGCTGGGTACTAAATTTATCACTCTTTTCCTTGGGCTTTGTAAATGAGAAAGTTGAGCAATATTGTCATTCCACAGAGAAAACTTCAGACAGATACGGCTTCCCCAGCAAATTCTGCCAAATATTTAAGGAAGCAATAATGTCAATCTTACATTCACTCTTCCAGAGAACAGACAAAGCAGATACTTTCAACTCTTTTTGAAGCCATCATGTCCATCGGCAAACCCCAAAAAAGAACAGTACAAGAAAGGAAAACACAGGCCAAGCCCATTTACGAGCATCAGTGGAAAATTCTAATGAAATATTAGCAAAACAATTTCAATACTAAATACAATACATCATGATCAAGTAGCATTTATTTCAGAAATACAATGTTGATTTAACAGTAGAAAGTCTATCAGTGTACTACTCTACCCTTTTAACAGAGTAAAAGAGAAAAGTTTTATGATCATCTCAACAGATGTATTAGAAAAAATGTTTAAAGAAGTGTAACATTTATTATTAAACAAAAAAGAAAATCCTGAAAAACTAGGAATGGAAGGAATATTTCTTTTTCTTTCTTTTTTTTTACTTTTTACTTCTAAACATAAAACTTTGTTACACTTCTGTCCGTGACGCTTTGTGTGATATCTAGGACCAAGTACATAATAGACCAAAAAAACTCATTGCCGTCGAGTTGACTCCGACTCATAGCGACCCTATAGAGAAGTCTTAATTTTACCTTTGGGCTGATATGGTTTCCACTCCCACCAATATAGTGATCCCTGTGTCCCTTTCAGCTTGAGACACTTGGTGTTACAAAGAGTGTCTTGCTGAGGTGATGGGACTCAAGTCAAAAATTTCCCAGAGCAAGTAAGAACAAACTGAGTGAGGAAGTCTTCTATCTCTCAGGGTCCACCCATGGTTAGCAGGAGAAGAGGACACAGAAGTCTTTGTGGGAGTCACAGTAGGCATAGATATCTTTAAGAAGGGGGATTGAAGACTTCAAGGTATTTTCCCCATCCCCACCCCAGTCCTTCTTCACCCTGTTACTTTCTGGCCACACTTATAATCCTATATTGTTGTTTGTTTCCATCAAGTGGATTTCGACTCATGGCAAAACCATGTGGCACAGTAGAACTCTTCCACAGGGTTTTTTTTTAAAATAATTGATGTTACTTTTTGCTGTTGTTGATAATATACACAGCAGAACATAGATCAATTCAACAATTTCTACATGCACAATTCACTGACATTGATTACACTCTTAAAGTTGTGCAACCATTCTCACATTCCTTTTCTGAATAGTCCCTCCCCCATTAACATAAACTCACTGCCCCCTAAGTCTCCTATCTAATCTTTCCAGTTACTGTTGTCAAGTTGATCCCATATAGATAGATCTTAAAATAGCGCAATGCTTATAAGGCAGACGTTATTTACTAGTTAAGCTAAACTATTGTTTAGTTTTAAGACTGCAGGGAATACTTTTGGTTTAAAGTTTAAAGATTATCACAGGGAAATAGTTTCTGGGATTCAGCCAGCCTCCATGGCTCCAGAAAGTGTAGATTCCATGAGAATTTGAAGTTCTATTCTACATTTTCTCCCTTTTGATCAGGATTCTACTACAGAATCTTTGATCACAGTGTTTATTCAATAATGGTAGCTGGGCAACATCCAGTTCTTCTGGTCTCATGGCAAAAGAGGCAACAAACCACACATTCCATTGCTTCCTCCTATTCCTGACTCTCTTTTTTCCTCTGTTTCTCTAGGCAAATACAGACCAATTGTTGTACCTTGGATGGCACTTGCAAGCTTTTAAGATCCCAGGCACTACACAACAAACTGGGCAATATAACGAAGCATTTAACACTTTATTAGGCCAATTAACTGGGATGTCCCATGAAACCATGACCCTAAACCA
Organism: Dugong dugon; assembly: GCA_030035585.1. NCBI lineage: Eukaryota > Metazoa > Chordata > Mammalia > Sirenia > Dugongidae > Dugong > Dugong dugon. The sequence continues at coordinate 44,357,425 of CM057480.1, read as the reverse complement.
CCAAACAGAGAAACCAAATCCCATCAAGTGTTTGGCTATACATAAGAAGCCTCAGTAGCTACTCTTTTTTTGTTGTGTTGTAAATGTATCTTTCACACAACTTTTGCCAATTCACGTTTTACAGGTCTAGAACTTATTAACAGCAATTACATTAGTCAGTTGTACAACCATCAGTGCTCCATAAGCAATAGCCTCCTTCTCCCCCTCCCTCCCACTGCTGGTAACCACTAATAAATTTTGGCCTTTATACATTTGCCTGTTCCTGTTTTTTGTTTTTTTTTATATAAGTGAGTTAATACAATATTTGTCCTTTTATGATTGACTTTTTCACTCAGCATAACGTCTTCAAGGAGCCCTGGTTGGGTAGTGGTTAAGAGCTTGGCTGCTGACCAGAAAGGTCAGTGTTCAAATCCACCAGACACTCCTTGGAAACCCTATGGGACAGTTCTACTGCGTCCTACAGGGTTGCTATGAGTTGGAACTGACTCCATGGCACATAACAAGAACAACAATGTCTTCAAGCTCCATCTATGTTGTAGCATGTATCAAGACTTCATTTCTCTTTCAGGTTGAGTAGTATTCCATTATATGCATGTACCACATTTTGTGTATCCCTTCATTTGTTGATTGGCATTTAGGTTGTTTCCACCTTTTGGATAATGAATTGTGCAGCAATGAACTTTTAGATATGTCTGTTTGCATTGCTGCTTTCAAGTCCTTTGCGTATATTCCTAGCAGTGGAATTGCTGGGTCATATGGTAGTTTTATATTTACTTTTTGAGGCATCACCATACGATTTTCTACAATGACTGTACCATTTTTCATTTCCATAAGGGTTCCAATTCCTCCACATCCTTGCCAACATTTGTTATTTTCTTGTTTTTTTTTGTTTTTGTTTTTTAATATCTTAGCTATCCTAGTGAGAGTAAAACAGTATCTCATCGTGGTTTTGATTTACATCTATCTGATGCCTAATGACATTGAGCATCTTTTCATGTGTTTGGTGGCCATTTAAATGTCCCCTTTGGTGAAACGTCTATTCATGTAATTTGCTCATTTTTTGGTTAGGTTATTTGTCTTTTTGTTGTTAATGCTCCATAGGGTTTTCAAGGCTGTGACCTTCAGAAGCAGATTGCCAGGCCTGTCTTTCAAGGCACCTCTGGGTGGGTTCAAACCACCAACCTATCTACTAGTAGTCGACAGCTTAACCATTTGAACCAGCCAGGGACTTCTTATAATCCTACAAGCCACCCCATCTCCCAAATGCCACCACTCACTTTCTGTTCTAAGCAGTCTGAGCACAGGAAGAAAGAGGTACCTCTGACCAGAGATCTCAGAAGCACCCTGGGAGACCCCCAATCAGCTTTAGAAAATGGGGACCAGACATCTGAAAACAAGCCTGCTCCTTCTACCATAAGAAGGTATGAAGGCGCCCAGGGAAGATGCTGCTCTGATTGGCCCCTGTGCTTTACATTGTTCACTTTCCTTCTCCTACTCCTACCCCCAACCCAGATAAACAATATATATGTGTAGTGAAATAAGAAGAGGCTGAAGCAGAGAGGCCCGGGCACACAGACCTCTTCTACCTTCCCGAGATGACAGGTTCCATGGGTTGCAAAAGGAATACAGGACAAGGCTTGCAAGTCCAGGAGACTGAGATAAAAACTCTCTGGATTTGGGGGGCTCAGAGGGAGAAACAACTACAACTATGTAGCCTAGCAACTGCGAGGGGAAACTTCATTAACTTGAATTCACTTCCAACTTTCATGTTCCCTGCTTACCCCAAGCCCAGCTATTAAGAAGAATTTGGTGCCATGTAGTGGCTAGAGGGGAGGAGATACCTTCAGACCATTTCTTGTCGAGCCAACCAAGGACAAGAGCCAGTCCCCAGTTCTTCCAACCCCACAAGGTACCTACAACATTCACAGTCAGAGAGGCTACCACATTCAGGACAATAAAGAAACTTGGCATATTACTTGAGGGTTATGAAAAGAGTCTGAGACCCAAACCCTGGTCATAAGCTCAGCTCTCTAGGAATGGAGAGTTCAAGGTGGAGTGGAACAGGGGAGGCTTGCTTCTTAATTGTGGTCCCGCATCAGCTGCAACACAAAGGTGAGGATGTAGACAGTGTCCATGTAGATCTGCAGGAGGCCAGTGATGTAGTCCTCCAGGATGATGGTGTCTTCCTGTTCCCAGGGCCAGCTGTGTGTCATAAACCAGAAACAGAGTGAAAGCCATGGCTCTCAGAGCGGTATAGAACATGTGGAGCCAGTAAATATATTTGAAAGATAGCACAATGGCAGTAACAATCCCAGTCACCATAAGCACAATTCACTAAACACAGAGGAGGCCTACATATGAGGTGAAGTCCGCCTTTGTTTGAAAGCAGAAAATGATGTTAGAAATGGATTCCACAGAAGCAACAATAATTGCAATGGTGATAGCTTTGGGGTTATACATATACAAAACGGTCTCCATCATGAAGCCCAAGGCAAGAGTAAAGAAGGTGAGCAAGATTATGTTCCATGGGAAACAATGTCTTCATCCCTGGAAGTCAGGTAGGTAGGTGGCCAGGAAGACAGCATAGGATGTGGAATAAACAGCCCCATTTCCCCTCACAAACTTGCCACTGGTCTCATGAAGGTGAAGACAGTGATGATGGCCACTGTGACAAGCAGCTGGATGGAGAGTGTGGTGTAAACCTTTCTGATGAAGGTGTGCCAGACTTTTCTGTCATCCCAATCTCCAGGCCCCAGGTTGTCACTCAGTACTCTCTCCTCCCTGCCATAGCCCGTGCCTGGGCCATAGTTCATGGGTATTGGGCATATATATATATATATATGTATATAGAGAGAGAGGGAGTGTGATGGTTAAGATTGTGTGTCAACTTGGCTGGGCTATGATTCTCAGTGTTTAATGTGATCACTCCCATGATTGAATATACTGTGAGTAGCCAATCAGATGAAAGAAGCCTCCTTGGGGGTGTGGCCTTCATTTGAATATAAGCAGATGTTCTGGCTTTTTGCTGTCTCTGGATCTTGCGGCTGCCTCTTGTCGTCTCATCTCCAGTTCTTGGGACTTGAGCTGTCAGCTTATCTGTCAAACTTGGGATTCATCAATCTTCACAGCCTGTGAGTGGAGCCCTGCTCTCTGACCTGCCGATCTTGGGTTCGCCAGCTCCTGCAGCTACATGAATCAGGAGAAACCTTGTGGTCTTTCTTGCTGATCTTGGAATTCATCAACCTTCACAGCTTGTGAGTGGGAGCCCTGCTCTCCAACCTGCCGATCATGGGCTTGCTGGCTTCTGCAGCTGTGTGACTTGGGAGAGGCCCCTACCCTGATCCATGGACTTGGGACATTCTAGCCTCTACAATCCTGTGAGATGTTTCCTTGATATAAATCTCTTTCTCTCTGTATATATTTATATGCTTTACTGGTTTTGCTTCTCTAGAGAACCCAGCCTAATACATATAGTTTGTTTGTTCTTAGTTGCCCTCAAATTAGTCCCCAAGCATAATGGAAAGAAATGCCAGGTGATACTACACCATCCCCATGATTGGTTGCAGATCAGAACGTTGTGATCCATAGCTTTTCAAAGATTAATTTTCAGAAGTACATCACCAGGTCTTTCTACTCCATCTTAGTCTGGAAACTCCACTGAAACATGTTCAGCATCCCAGCAACATGAAAGCTTCCACTGATAGATGGATGTGGCCATGCATGAGTTGCATTGGTTGGGAATAGAACCTGGATCTCTCTCATGAGAGGTGAGAATTCTACCACTGAACCACCACTCTATACACACATACACTTTCAAAAACAGTCCAAAATCAACTATAAACTTTGTTGAGCAAACTAACTTTTAAAAAGCAAAGAAGAGTTTACAACAAAAATAAGGGTAGTAGTTGTTTTCAGGAAGGTAGGAAGACATCAAGTAAAAATAAATAAGGTTGGCCATGTTTGTTTGAAAACTACTTCTATATTAATCTAACACCAGTAAGGATAGTTTGATGTCTGGGAGCATATCAAACAACATGCTATAGTGCATTTAGAAGAGAACTGGAATCCCTATGTTGTGCAAATAGTAAATGTGCCTGGCTGCTAACTGAAAGACGAGGTTTGAGTCCACCCAGAGGAATCTCAGAAGAAAGACCTGAAGACCTACTTCTGAAAAATCAGCCATTGAAAACCCTATGGAACATAGTTCTACTCAGACACATATGGGGTCACCTTGAGTTGAAATTTACTCGATGGCAACTGATTAAAAGAGAACCAATGCAAACCAGGAAACCTGAACTTCAGGCAAAGCAGGGGGAAAAAAAGTAAGGGAGTCAAAAAAAATCTTACCTGAATGACAGAATTCTAATCAGATATATGGCACTTACAAAGATGTAAACACATTCCGTGTGGCCTTTGCCTCAGGGCTGGCCATTTCACCAGAGGACTGCTTTCATGGATTTCTCAATTCCCTAAAGTGGCTCTGTCTTCTCCGGCTGGTTGCTTGTTGCATGACTCAGCTTCCACATCTGACAGGTCACTTTCTACCACTTTCTGCTTACATAGCCTTTTGCCTGGTGGGAAATCCACTGCGAGAGAGGCCTTTTCAAGTCTATTCGTAAATGGTTACCTTTCTTGGTAACCTGGAGAGGACACAAACAGAACCCTGCTCTGCCAGCCGTAAGAACAGCAGCTCCCTCCCAGTATGCACCCTTTTCTCTCAGGGACCATGAGACAATTACTTTCTCTTCCTGTGCTCCAGTCTCCTTCTTTGTAAAATGAGGATATTAATAGTCCCTAACTCAGAAGGTTGTTTTGAGGATAATAGTTAACATATATAAAGCATTTAGAATATTGTTTGGTGTAAAGTTAACTATTTTGATCATTAACATCCACCACAAGGTGGACTTACAATTTGGCCCCAAAGAATAATTATGTCATAATATATTCAGCCTGTTTGAGTTCTTTCCTCTTGCACGGCAGGATAAGTAGACCATCAGGTGGTTATCCAGGTTGAGCTAAGCCAATTCCAGGTTTGTCTTTTCCTATAGTCTCATTTCCCTTAGATGAAGATTGATCTTGAAAACCCTGTCCCGTCTCTTGCTTTCCCATCACAGACGAAGAGCTGTGACAACCAAGGTTCTCTCTCTCTCACACTCACATATTCTCACTTGCATAGGCATGTGTATCTCCAGGAGATTTACAAAGCATGAAGTTCAGATGTATCAAGAAAAGGAAAGCTCCCCATACAGTACCGAAACTGGCTTAGGGTCACAGCTCTGCCTCAAGCCACCCATAGAACTTACCTTACCAATTTTCATTTAGAATCTTAGGGTATACGGTCTCCATTTTTAAAAATAGTTTTTTTCTTAAGGAAAATTAAGGAGTACCCCACTCTGCATTAAAAGATGAGCCTTAATGGATACATTCACCCTTTTGTTTTGTTTTCCAAAATAAAGGAACAGTCTGTTCCAAATGTAAATTCAAGTATCAATCTCTTGTAAATCAGAAAGTGCTTTCAGATTATGCTGAGTGAAATAAGTCAGTCACAAAAGGATAAATATTGTATGAGACCACAACCATAAAAACTCAAGAAAAGGTTTACACACAAAAAGAAATAATCTTTGATGGTTATGAGGTAGGGGAGGGTTGGGGATGGAAAAACACTGAACAGACAATAGATAGGTGGTAACTTTGGTGAAGGATAAGACAATATACAATACTGTGGAAGCCAGCACAACTTGTACAAGGCAAGGTCATGGAAGCTCTGTAGACGTATCCAAACTCCCTGAGGGACTAAATTGCTGGGCTAAGGTCTGTGGGGATCATGGTCTCAGGGAACATCTAACTCAGTTTGCATAACACAGTTCATAAAGAAAATGTTCTACATTCTACTTTGGTGAGTAACATCTGGGGACTTAAAAGCTTATGAGTGGCCATCTAAGACACTCAACTGGTCTCACCCCTTTGGGAGCAACAGAGAATGAAGAAAACTAAAGACACAAGGGAAAGATTAGTCCAAAGGGCTAATGGACCACAACTACCACAGCCTCCACCAGACTGAGTACAGAACAACTAGATGGTATCCAGCTACCGCCACCAACTGCTCTGACAGAGACCACAATAGCGGGTCCTGGACAGAGCTTTAGAAAAATGTAGAACAAAACTCTAACTCACAAAAAAAGAACAGACTTACTGGCATGACAAAGACTGGAGAAACCTCGAGAGTATGGCCCCTGGATACCCTTTTAGCTCAGTAATGAAGTCAGCAAAAGATTAGACAACCCCATAAAACAAAATGAGGCTAAAGAGGTATACCACCCCAGAGACAAGGACTAGAATGCAGGAGGGGATAGGAAAGCTGGTAATAGGGAACCCAAGGTCGAGAAAGGAGAGTGTTGACATGTTGTGGGGTTGTTAACCAATGTCATAAAACAATATGTGCACTAAACGTTTAATGAGAAGCTAGTTCGTACTGTAAATCTTCATCTAAACTATAATAAATAAATAAGACAAAACAAAACTTTAGAGAAGCTAGTTTGTTCTGTAAATCTTCATCTAAAGTATAATAAATAAATAAAACAAAACGTTAGGGCCAAATTTCAGTCAGGACTGAAATATTAGAAAGCTCAATAAGATATTCTTCAGCACCCTCCTTGCACAGTGGTCTGATTCTATCTTTCAGTATATCCCCAAAAGTATTAAAACATGCAAAATGAAGAACAGAGCATAGATATATGTCTTAATTTGGGTTTCTGTTCTTCGGGAGTCTTACTATTTGTGAATCCTTGAGGATATGGGCAAGAGTGATTATCTGAAGAGCCTAGTTTTTTAGATGTTTTATACAGCAGGATCTGGAAACTGGTCACTTCTGTAACTGATGTCCACTGCGATGGAGTTGGTACCATCAGGTACCATCCTAGAGGCTTTGGGGAAGAAGGAATAGTTGGAGATGAATTGTTACATGAATTCAGCATCCCAAGGTGAATGAATGTCCAGTTTCAGTGCACACAGAGAAAAGTGGTAGATTTACATTAGTAGTTTTATTTAGGTGAATTAAGTAAGTTACTCTTTAAACCAGCAGTTTTACTGGTATGCTTGCTAATCACCTCATTAAGACTCGGAGTATTTAAGTGAGGTCAAGCAGTCCTACTGGCTCCTTGGCCCTAACATACTCTGCAGAAAACGTAAGTTAAGTTGGATGTGATTTTGTGGGAGAATGGGTCCTAATTAAAATGCAGTGGTAGTTTGCATATGCCTTCCTCACTGTTATCCCCTGCAATTTATTCAAGGTGAATTTGCCAACCCCAGGAAAAATAGAAAATAAAGCTCATTATCTAACAAATGGGAAAAAGAATTTGCAAAAACAAAAAAGAGCTCTTTTTAATTTTCTTGCTTATACATTCTAGACTGAGTCTCAGGGTATATTTACTTCTAAAATGTTTTCTTCTCTTTCTTTTCCTTTTTGTGTCTCACTGTCACAGCATTCTGTATAGATTAATTCATGGAACTATAAATACTTCCCTAGGTGCAAGACTTTTAAAAATTGGTGTTTAGTCTAACACCACTGAAACTTTATGATGAAATTGCTGATAAAAATATGCATGTAATTGTAAGTCATATAAATGATGTAAAAATATATAAATGTATGGCTTATGTATATGTATATAAACGAAATCTCTCTTATTCGGCACATGGTCACTGATATACTCTGAAGGATGTATTTGGCTCAGTTTGGAGGCCAAATTCAGTCAGTAGAAAACTATCTTGGAGGTACCATCAAGCCTTATTTGGCAACGAGAGTGGTGTGTGACAGCACTTCATGAAATACCATATCTTTTCAATTAAAATTTTATATACTTGAGGTTTACTTAAATTACACCAAATAATTTTGAAATCAAAACCGTGGAGAGACATCAGAGAATGAACTATGTACTTTTCAATGCTTTCATGTGAACTCTTCTTCATTATTTTTCATCATTAAAAAAAACCACTTTTTCCCCAAATAATAAATATTAAGAGAAGTGAGCATTCTATAATACAACATTTATTTTTATTTTAAATAATTTGTCCATTTCTGAAGAGCCAAAATAAAATTAAGCTTCATCAAAACTCCTATTCATGCTTTCCAAACAAGAATTAATAAGCTGTCATTTTATGTATGCAGTTCTTTCAATTTTGTGATTATGGAATAGTGGTTTTCTGATTTGTTTCTTCCAATGTGAACAGTTGACTGTATTCTGTGGTTAGCTGATACTTGTCTGGAAGAAAAGTTATCACCAGTGCATTGTGGTCCAGAATACTTGTCAGTGACTCTGAGAGTCAGATAAGGGGTAAAACATACTCAGAGCCTCCATATTTTAGTCCCAATTATAAAAGCAGCAGAAGTGAATATTTTTTAAAAGATTGATTAATGCCTCAAACAATTCTCTTAGAATTGAATTGGTAGCTGCCAGATTGTCAATTGGAGGCTATCCAGAGGAGGAAAAAGCATTTTTGGATGAAATGAGTGCTATGTGTTTGTTTTTATTATGTGTGTGCATATGTATATATGAGGAGCTAATGGCCCTAGGAATTATCAAATTAGTAGATTTTGCATCTGCTGATTTCTCTATTTCTCAATCTCATAGTTAATTTATTTAACTGTCCCCTCATTAGGGTTTCTTAGCAAATAATATGGCCCTTTAAATGTGAAGGTGTTTTATGCATGGCAAAATCCTTCAACATCTACTCTTTATTATTTGATCTTCATAATTCTGTTGGCTAAATTGGGCTAATATTATTTTCTAATGAAGAACCTAAAGCTCAGAAAATGTATATGACTTGCTTGAGTGTACTCTGACTTTTTAAAAGCTAGAGTGAAATAGAATTTCCTCATTCCTATTGGTATGATTTTTATATTCTACCACATCAAAAAAAAAAAAAAAAACAAAAAGGTACCAACAAGTCAGTCTCAACTTATAGTGACCAAACATATGTCAGAGTAGAACTGTGTTCACGGGGTTTTCAATAGCTGATTTTTCTAAAGTAGATTGCAAGGCCTTTCTTCAAGTGCCTCTTGAATAACCAAACTTACAGTTAGCAAATGAGCACTTTAACTATTTACACCACCCAGGAACTCCACCCAGAATGATAGTTCTTCATGAACTGAACAATTTGTCCTTAAGACAAACAAAAACACGAGATCGCCTACATAAACTACCACAAATTGAGATAAAAAATCTGAACAGGCCCATAACAAGGAAGAGATTGAGAAGGTAATAAAAAATAAATAAAAAAATAAAAAACCCACAGAAAAGAGCCCTGGTACAGGTGGCTTCACTGAATTTACACCAAACATTCAGAGAAGAGCTTGCACCAGTACTATTCAAACTATTTCACAACCTAGGAAAGGAAGGGATACTTCCAAATTCATTCTATGAAGCCAGCATAACTCTGATACCAAAACCACACAAAAACACCACATAAAAAGAAAATTACAGGCTAATATCTCTCATGAATATAGATGCTAAAATTCTCAATGAAATTCTGGTAAATAGAATTAAACACAATACAAAAAATAATACACCCTGACGAAGTGGGGTTCATACCAGTTATGCAAGGATGGTCCAACAAAATCTACCACATAAATAAAACAAAAGAAAAGAATCACATGACCATCTCAATTGATGCAGAAAAGGCATTTAATAGAGTCCAACACCCATTCCTGATAAAAAACTCTCAATAAAATAGGTATAGAATGGAAATTCTTGAACATAATAAAGGGCATCTATAGAAAACCAACAACCAACATCATTCTTAATGGAAAGAGACTGAAAACATTCTTCCTGATAACAGGAACAAGACAAGGATGTCCTTTATCATCAATCCTATTTAACATTGTGCTGGAAGTCCAAGCTAGAGCAATAAGGCAAGAAAAAGAAATAAAGGGCACTCAAATTGGTAATCAAGAAATAAACACTATCCCTATTTGGGGATGATATGATACTATATATATAAAAAACCCAAAAGACTCCATGAGAAAACTACTGGGGTTCAACAGAGTGGCAGGATACAAGGTAAACATACAAAAATCAGTTGGATTCTTATATACCAAGGAAATCAAGAAAGTAATACCTTTTTTAGTAGCTCCTAAAAAGATAAAATACTTAGGAATAAATCTAACCAGGGACATAAAAAAACCTATACAAAGACAACTACAAAACACTACTGCAAGAAACCAAGAGACTTACATAAATGGAAAAACATACCATGCTCATGGATAGGTAGATTCAACATTGTGAAATGACAATTCTACTCAAAGCAATCTACAGATGCAATGCAACCCTGATCCAAATACCAACAGAATTCCTTAAAGAGATAGAAAAACTAACCACTGCTTTATATAGAAAGGAAAGAGGCCCCAGATAAGTAAAACACTAGGGAAGAAGAATAAAGTACGAAGACTTGCACTACCTGACCTCAGAACAAACTATACAGCAACAGTAGTTAAAACAGCCTGGTACTGGTACAATGACAGACACTTTGACCAATGGAACAGAATTGGGAACCCAGATGTAAATTCATCCACCTACAGTCACTTGATTTCGACAAAGTACCAAAATCCATTAAATGGGGAAAAGAGTCTTTTTAACAAATGGTGCTGGCAAAACTGGATGTCCATTTTTTTAAAAATGAAACAGGACCCATACCTCACATCATACACAAAAAACTAATTCAAAATGGATCAAAGATCTAAATCTAAAACCAAAAACTATGAAGATCATAGAAGAAAAAATGGGGTCAAAGCTAGAGACTCTAATACATGGAATAAATAAGATACAAACTATAACTAACAACACACTAGCATCAGAAGATAAGTTTAGGTGAAAGGTAAAACAGTACACAATACTGGGGAAGTCAGCACAACTTGGCCAAACCAAGGTCATGGAAGCTTCATAGACACATGCAAATTCCTGGAAGGACTGAATTAGAGGGCTGAGGACTCTGGGAACCATAGTCTCTGTGGACTTCTAGCTCAATTGCCATAACATAGTTTATAAAGAAAATTTTCTCAACTTCCAGGCAACACAGCACTATAGACAGAAGCACCATGCTGTACCTCCATAGCACATATCTGAAAAACTAAGCAGAACAGAGACATGTCAATCCTGAAACCCTAAGCATCAAATGAAGAGATAAAGAACTTAGCCAAGAACCAAATGGAATAAGAAACTGACAGAGAACAGACAGTGAGGAGAGAAACATACAGAGGTCCCCTATCAGCTAATGCAGCATGGATCCACCATCTTGGACTCCTATCGGAGATCAGCGAACAGGGGGTATGAGAAAGCAGCTTTATGGACTTCCACTGGGGGAGAAAAAAACGTATATTTGAGATATACGCTTTCCCACCCCCCACCCTTCTTCACCCCCACTCAGCCTCCTCTGCTTCCTGTGGCTACAGCCTTTTGACTGGGAATCACTGGCTTCACCCCAGAGACACTTGGATTCCACCTGCTTGCATGGTCCAGCTCCCTTAGTGCCATTCGTTGGCCGCTGGTGTTGCTTTTTTCTGCTTCTTTAGATTTCTTCCTTACCTCTCAGCACCACCCCCTCCTTTGTCTCAAATATCTGGCTCCTTGTGCCAACTTTACTTCTTCCTGAAAGGCTGCAAAACCCACTTTACTGTAAAACTGCTTCCCAGCCCATGCCGCCATGTCGTGGGACCCCAGGGGCTTTATTTGTTTGTTCGTTTGCTCTGATTTGTTCAGTTTTGATTTGTTTGTTTGTTTTCTTTTTCTTTTCTTGGCTTGGGAGCAACTTCAAGCTGGGCAGTACTGTGTTGCTTGGGAGCTACTTCCTTACTCTGCACAAACGCACAGTGACATACCTCTTGGCATTTCTTTTTTCTTTTTTTGGTTTGGTTTTCAGTTTTTTGTTTCTTTGTTTTGTTTTCTTTTCTCTCTTTTTCCCTTTTTGTCTTTATTCATTTCTCAGCTTCTCATCTCTTTATACCTACCTTCTCTTCCTCTTTCCTGAATATCTGGCACTGCTTGACACCTCTACCCCTTTTAGCCAGGCTATACTTCATGGCCTGGGAGCAACTTCCTGTGTCCCTACAGCCACACCAGTGGGATCCTGGGGGGGCTTTTTCTAAACAGCAAGCTACCTGAGAACTCTGTTTGTTTGTGGGTATTATTTTGGCTCCTGTTCCTCTCCTTTCTCTCCTCTCTCCAATACCCATTTATCTCCACACATCACAGTCTCCCATCTCCTTCCTGCCTACCTGCACCATGCACTGAACATCACACCACCAAGCAACCCAGGCATGGCCTACCAGAAATTACCTTGCATTGATTACCAGCTCACCCTGGTGGCCATACTAAGTGCCACAAACAACCCATCCCAGCAACTCCTCTTCAGCTAGACCTGCCCCGCTGTACCATAGCTGAGCGAATGACCCTGCCAATTGGAGAAGGAGGCTAAAATTGTTGTGCCCACAGATGAGCAAACAACAAAGAACACACAGCCTGCCTGCTCAGACATAGCCAAATAAAACAAAAAAACAGGGCAAAACAAACAAATCTACAATCAATAAACGAAGAAAATAATTACCATATGCCCTGAAGACAGCAGACAATATCAAAACATTTACAAAAACAGGACAGGATGGTTCCAGTAAGCATCCAAAATAAAAGACCAGATGACTTTCCACTATAAGAAAAGACACTAGAACTACCTGAAACGGAATTCAAATCTCTAATATTCAGAGCCATCCTAGAATTGAAGCAAAAAGGAGACAAAAATGAGGAATAGACAAATTAATGGAAAAGACAGACAAATTCATGGTAAATACAGACAAAAAAAGGAAAAATTCAGGAAAATAATGCAGGAAAAAAATGTGAAAACAAATTCACAACTAGAAATCATGCAGAAACAGTAATTAGAAATCCAAAAGATAAACAACAAGATTTCTGAAACAGACAGTGTCATAGAAGGTCTGAGGAGCAGGTTTGAAATGGTGGAAGAAAGGATCAGCAAAATTGTAGACAAACACTTGGATACAACTCTGTGTGAGGAAAATTCAGAAAAAAGAACAAGGAAAAATGAATAGACTCTGAGAATCATATGAGATACAATCAAAAGCAAAAATTTACAAGTGACCAGAGTTCCAGAACAGGAGGAGAAAACAGAAAACACAGAGAAGATCATTGAAAAACTGCTTACAGAAAACTTCCCAAATATCATGAAGGATGAAAAGCTGGCCATCCAAGAAGCTCAACAAACCGCATAAAGTATACACCCCAAAATAAAATCACCAAGGCATGTAACAATCACACTGGCCAAACACAAAGACAAAGAATCCCGAGAGCAGCTTGAGAAAAACAAAAGGTCACATATAGATGAGAAACAATAAGACTAATCTCTGATTACTTGGCAGAAAGCATGCAAGCAAGTAGGTAATGGGATGACATGTATAAAACCTCAAAGGAAAATAATTGCCAGCAGAGAATAATATATCCTGCAAAACTCTCATTCAAATATTATGATGAAATTAGGACACTTCCAGACAAACAGAAATTAAGGGAATATGTAAAAACCAAACCAAACTTACAAGAAATATTAAAGGATTTCTTTGATCTGAGAACAAACAACATCAGCTCACAGGCTGAATCTAGGACTCAGAATCATACCAGCCAGATACCAATGTAGGAAATGAACTCCCAGGGACTATCCAAAAACAAAAGAAAGGCAACAGGGAATCAGAGAAGTTAATCTGTAAATGACAAAAACATCAGAACAATAAAATAGGGAATGAATAGTGTAGGTATGGAACCTTCTAATGGAGAGGAAGGCAAGGCGATACCAAGTAATACTAGAATATTTCAAACTTAGAAATGTAAGGGTAAATTTTATGGTAATCAAAAAGAAAATTAACAAACCTACTCATCAAAATAAAGAGGAAAAACAAAGTATAAGTAAAAACAAAACCTACAAAAACAAAAGAAATGAAGAAAATGCACAAACAAAAGGAATTCATCACAGAGAGTAAGAGAAACAAAGAAAAAGTCAGCACCAAAAGGCACTACAAAATAACGGCAATAAAGTCACGCCTATCAATAATTACACTGAATATAAATGGCCTAAACACAACCATAAATTGACGGAGAGTGACAGAATGGCAAAAAAAAAAAAAAAAAAAACAAGATCCATCAATATGCTGTCTACAAGAGACACACCTTAGAAACAAAGACATAAATTTATTAAAAACGAAAGGATGGAAAAAATATTTCAAGGAAAAACCTACCAATAAAGAGCAGGAGTGGCAATATTAATAGCAGGTAGAATAGACTTTAAAACAAAACCCACAATAAAAGACGAAGAAGGACACTATATAATGATTAAGGGGATGATCCATCTTGAATACATAACAATAATAAACAGCTATGCACACAATGACAGGGCTCCAAAATACTTATAACAAACTCTAACAGCACTGAAAAGAGAAAATAATGGTTTCACAATAATAGTAGGAGACTTCAACACACCACTAAAGGTAAAGGACAGAACATCTAAAAAGAAACTCAGAAAAGATACAGAAGACCTAAAGGGCACAGTCAGCCCACATGACCTCATAGACATATATAGAACACTCCACCCAACAGCTGCAAACTACAGGTTCTTTTCCAATACACATAGAATGTTATCCAGAATGGACCACATCTTAGGCCACAAGCAATCCTAAACAAGATCCAAAACACTGAGATAATTCAAAGTAACTTCTCTGACCACAACATCATCAAGGTAGAAATTAAGAACAGAAAGAGCAAGGAAAAAAAATTAACTACATGAAAACTGAATAACACCATGCTTACAAACCACTGGGTAATAGAAGAAATCAGAGATGGTATCAAAAAATACCTAGAGTTAAATGAGAATGAAAACTCATCCTACCAAATCTATGGGACACAGTAAAGGCAGTCCTCAGTGGACAATTTATAACAATAGATGAACACATCAAAAAAGAAAGGGACAAAATCAAAACATTAATTGCACAACTCAAACAAATAGAAAGAGAACAGCAAGAAAACTAAACAGCCACCAGAAGAAAGGAAATAATGAAATCAGAGAAGGAATAAATGACATAGAGAATAGAAAAACAATAGAATCAACAAAAGCAAAAGTTGGTTCTTAGAAAAAAATCAACAAAATCGACAAACCACAGGACAGACTGACAAAAGAAAAATAGGAAAGAATGCAAATAACCCAAATAAGAAATGAAAAGGGGGACATTACAACAGATCCAACTAAAATCAAAAGTATCATACATGAACATTATGAAAAACAATACTCCAACAAATTTTAAAACCTAGAGGAAATGGATAAATTTCTAGAAACACACTACCTACACAAACTACCACAAAGTGATGCTGAAAACCTGAACAGACTCATAACAAGAGAAGAGATTGAAAAGGTAATAAAAGAACCTCACAACAACAACAAAAAAAGTCCTGTCCCAGAAGGCTTCACTGAAAAATTCTACAAAATGTTCAGAGAAGAGCTTTTACCAGTACTGCTTAAACTATTTCAGAACACAGAAAAGGAAGTGACACTTCTGAATTCATTCCATGAAGCCAGCATAACCATGATACCAAAACCAGGCAAAGATGCCACAAAAAAAGAAAATTACAGACCAATATCTCTCATGAATATAGATGCAAAAATTTTCAACAAAATTCTAGTCAATAGAATTAAACATCATATCAAAAAAATAATACACTAGGACCAAGAAGGATTCATACAAGTTATGCAAGGATGATTCAAAATTAGAAAATCATCAACGTACTCCACCAAATAAATAAAAGGAAAGAAAAGAATCACGTGATCATCTCAATTGACGAGGAGAAGGCATTCAACAAAGTCCAACACCCATTCGTGATAAAAAATCTCAATAAAATAGATATAGAAGGGAAATTTCTCAACATAATACAGGGCATTAATGCAAAACCAATGGCCAACATCTTTCTTAAACTAGAAAGGCTGAAAATATTCCCCTTGAGAACAGGAACAAGACAAGGATGCCCTTTGCCACCAGTGCTATTTAATATTCTGCTGGAAGTTCTAGCAAGAGCAATGAGGCAAGAAAAAGAAATAAAGATCATTCAAATTGGTAATGAAGAAGTTAAATTCCATGTTTGTGGATGATATGATACTATAACTAAAAAACCCTAAAGACTCCATGAGAAATCTAGTGGAACTAATAGAAAGATTCAGCAGAATATCAGGATAAAGATAAACATACAAAAATCACTTGAGAGAGTTCCAGCAAAATGGAGCTCTAGGCAGAAAGCCCACACTGTCCCTTCACAGAAAAGATCTGAAAAACTAAGCCGAACAGAGAATACAACAATCCTGAAACCCTAAAACATCAAATGAAGAGATAAAGAACTCAACCAAGCACCAAATGGAGTGAGAAAACTGACAGAGAATGGAGAGCGAGGAGAGATTCATGCAGAGGTCCCCTACCAGCTAACGCAGCACAGATCCACAATCTCGGACTCCTATCAGAGACCAGCAAATGGGGGTATGAGGAAACAGCCTCACGGAGCATACAGCGGGAGACAAAACAACCGTCGCTCATCTCTCCATTCCAATGGCAAGCTCACCTAGCATTCTTTTTTGTTTGTTTGTATGTGTTTGGATCCTGTTCCTCTCTCCTCTCTCCCATATCCATCTTAGCTCCACACATAACAGTCTCCCAGCTGCATCCTGCCTACTTGCACCGTGCGCTTGACATCACAACACCAAGCAGCACAGGCACGGCCTACTGGAACCTACCCTGCACTGATTACCGACACGCCCTGGTGGCTGTAGTAAGTGCCACAAACAACCCGTCCAGTAAATCCTCTTCAGCTAGACCTGCCCTGCTGTACCATATCTGAGTGAATGACCCTGCCAGTTGGAGAAGGAGATGAAAAGTATTGAGCACACAGAAGAGCAAACAACAAAGAACACGGAGTCCACATGCTCAGACATAGTCAAAATTTTTTTTTAAAGAAAGGGACAAAACAAACAAATCTACAATCAATAAATGAGAAAAATAACTACTGAATGCCCTGAAAACAGCAGACAATATCAAAACATTTAAAAAAACTAGACAGGATGGTTGCAGTATGTGTCAAAAATAAGACACCAGATGACTCTCCTATGGAAGATAATGCACTAGAACTTCCTGATAGGGAATTCAGATCTCTAATATTCGGAATTCTCCAAGAACTGAGGCAAAAAGCTGACAAACATGAGGAAAAAATAGACAAATTCATGGAAAATACAGACAAAAAATTGGAATAATTTGGGAAGATGATGCAGGAACAAAATGCCAAAATAAATTCACAACTAGAAATTATACAAAAACAACAATTAGAAATCCAAAAGATAAACAACAAGATTTCAGAAATGGATGATGTCATAGAAGGGCTGAGAAGCAGATTTGAAACGGTGGAAATGAAGACAAAAACTTGGATACAACTGTGTTTCAGGAAAACTCCGATAAAAGAACAGAGAAAAATGAAGAGACCCTGAGAGTTATCTGGGACACAATTAAAAGGAAAAATATACGAGTGATTGGAATTCCAGAAAAGGGGGAGAAAACAGAAAACACACAGAGGATCATTGAGGAACTGCTAACAGAAAACTTCCCCAATATCATGAAAGATGAAAAGCTGGCCATCCAAGAAGCTCAACGAACCCCATATAGAAGAGACCCCAAAAGAAAATCACCAAGGCATATCGTATTCACACTCACCAAAACCAAAGAAAACAAAGAATCCTGAGAGCAGCTTGTGAAAAACAAGAAGTCACATACAGAGAAGAAATAATAAGACTTACCTCAGATTATTCAACAGAAACCATGCAGGCAAGAAGGCAATGGGATGACATATATAAAATCTTGGAAGAAAAAAAATTGTCAGCCAAGAATAATATATCCTGCAAAACTCTCGTTCAAATTTGATGGTGAAATTAGCTCATTTCCATATAAACAGAAATTAAGAGAATATGTAAAAGTCAAACCAAACTTACAAGAATTATTAAAGGGAGTTCTTTGATCTGAGGACAAACAGCTTTAGCTCACAGGCAGAACCAAGGACGCAGGATGTTACCAGCCAGATACCAATCTAGGAGATGAGCTCTCGAGGACTATCCAAAACCAAAAGAAATACAACAGGGAATCAGAGCAGTTAATCAGTAAATGAAAACAACATCAAAACAATAAAAGAGGGAATAAACGGCATAGGTATAAAACCTTTTAATGGAGACTAAGGCAAGACCAAGTAATGGTAGACTGCTTCAAACTTAGAAAGATAAGGGTAAAATTCATGGTAACCACAAAGAAAATTAACAAACATATTCATAAAAAAAGAAGAAAAACATAAAGCCTCAGCAAAAACAAAACCTTCAAAAAAAAAAAGAAATGAAAAAAAATCCACAAACAAAAGTACATCAGCACAATAGAGTAAGAAGAACAAAGAAAACTTCAGCACCACAAAAAAAAACACTACAAAATGACAGCAACAAACTCACATCTATCAATAATTACTCTGAATGAAAACGGACTCAATGCACCCATAAAGAGACGGAGAGTCACAGAATGGATAAGAAAACAGGATCTATCAATATGCTGTCTACAAGAGACACACCTTAGAAACAAAGATGTAAATTTATTAAAAGTCAAAGGTTGGAAAAAATATATCTAGCTAACAACTACCAAAAAAGAGCAGGAGTGGCAGTTCTAATCTCAGATAAAATAGACTTTAAAACAAAATCTACCATAAAAGACAAAGAAGGACACTATATAATTATTAAGGGGATGATACATCATGAAGACATAACAATAATAAACACCTACTCAACCAATGACAGGGCTCCAAAATACATAAAACAAACTCTAACAACAATGAAAAGAGAAATTGACAGTTCCACAACAATAGTAGGAGACTTCAACACACCCCTCTCTGTAAAGGACAGAACAACTAAGAACAAACTCAGCAAAGATACAGAAGACCTAAAGGGCACAATCAGCCAACTTGACCTCATAGACATGTATAGAACACTCCATCCAACTGCTGCAGAGTACACATTCTTTACCAATGCACATGGAACGTTCTCCAGAATAGACCACATCTTAGGCCACAGAGCAATCCTCAACAAGATCCAAAACGTTGAGGTAATTCAAAGTATCTTCTCTAACCAGAATGCCATCAAGGTAGAAATTAACGATAGAAAGAGCAAGGAAAAAACTCAACTACATGGAAACTGAATAATAACCTGCTTACACATCACTGGGTAATAGAAGAAATCAGAGATGGAATCAAAAAATTCCTAGAATCAAATGAGAATGAAAACACATCATACCAAAACCTTTGGGACACAGCAAAGACAGTCCTCAGAGGACAATTTATAGCAATAGATGTACATAACAAAAAAGAAGAAAGGGACAAAATCAAAAGATTAACTACAGAACTCAAACAAATAGAAAGATAACATGAAAAAAAGCCCACAACCACGGGAAGAAGGGAAATAGTAAAGATCAGAACAGAAATAAATGAAATAGATAACAGAAAAACAATAGAAAGAATCAACAAAACCAAAACTTATTTCTTTGAAAGAATCAACAAAATCGACAAACCACTGGCCAGACTGACAAAATAAAAACAGGAGAGGACACAAATAACCCAAATAAGAAATGAAATGGGGGACATTACAACAGACCCAACTGAAATAAAAAGGATTATAACAAATATTATGAAAAGCTATACTCCAATAAATTTGAAAACCTAGAGGAAATGGATAAATTTCTAGAAACACATGGGCTACCCAAACTACAACAAAATGATGTTGAAAATCTGAACAGACCCATAACAAGAGAAGAGATTGAAAAAGTAATAAATAACTCCCAACCAAAAAAAGCCCTGGCCCAGGTGGCTTCACTGGAAAATTCTACAAAACATTTACAGAAGAGCTTGTACCAGTACTACTCAAGCTATTTCAGAGCATAGAAGAGGAAGCAACACTTCCAAATTCATTCTATGAAGCCAGCATAACGCTGATACCAAAACCAGACAAAGACGTCACAAAAAAAGAAAATTACAGACCAATATCTCTCATGAATATAGATGCAAAAATTCTGAACAAAATTCTAGCCAATAGAATTCAGCATCATATCAAAAAAATAATACACCATGACCAAGTAGGATTCATACCAGATATGCAAGGATGGTTCAACATTAGAAAATCAATCAACATAATCCACCACATAAATAACAGGAAAGAAAAGTATCACATGATCATCCCAACTGATGCAGCAAAAGCATTTGACAAAGTCCAACACCCATTCCTGATAAAAACTCTCGATAAAATAGTTAGAGAAGGGAAATTTCTCAACATAATAAAGGGCATCTAGGCAAAACCAATGGCCAACATCATTCTTAATGGAGAGGCTGAAAACATTCCCCTTGAAAACAGGAACACAACAAGGATGCCCTTTATCACCACTCCTATTTAACATTGTGCTGGAAGTTCTAGCTAGAGCAATAAGGCAAGAGAAAAAAATAAAGGGCATCCAAATTGGTAATGAAGAAGTTAAACTGTCCCTGTTTGTAGATAATATGATACTATACATAGAAAACTGTGAAGACTCCACGAGAAATCTACTGGAACTAATAGACACATTCAGCAGAGTAGCAGGATACAAGATAAACATTCAAAAATCATTTGGATTCCTATACACCAGTAAGGAGAATGATGAAAAGGAAATCAGGAAAACAATACCATTTTCAATAACCCCTAAAAAGATAAAATACTTAGGAATAAATACGACCAGGGATGTAAAAGACCTATACAAAGAAAGCTACAAAACACTACTGCATGAAACCCAAAGGGATCTACATAAATGGAAAAACATACCATGCTCATGGATAGGCAGACTCAACATCTTGAAAATGTCAATTCTACCCGAAACAATTTACAAATACAACGCAATCCCGATCCAAATACCAACAACATTCTTCAAAGACCTGGAAAAACTAATCATTAACTTTATACAGAATGGGAAGAAGCCCCGAATAAGTAAAGCACTACTGAAGAAGAAGAATAAAGTTGGAGGACTGACACTACCTGACTTCAGAACCTACTATATAGCTACAGTAGTCAAAACAGCCTGGTACTGGTACAATGACAGATACATTGACGAATGGAACAGAATTGAGAACCCAGATGTAAATCCATCCACCTATGGTCACCTGATCTTTGACAAGGGCCCAAAGTCCATCAAATGGGGAAAAGACCATCTTTTTAACAAATGGTGCTGGCAGAACTGGATATCCATTTGCAAAAAAATGAAACAGGACCCATACCTCACTCCGTATACAAAAACTACTTCAAAATGTATGAAAGACCTGAATATAAAGCCAAAAACTATAAAGTTCGTAGAAGAAAAAATAAGACCAATACTTCAGGCCTTAACACATGGCATTAAGAGGATACAAACCATAACCATCAACGCACAAACCCCAATAGATAAGCTAGATAACTGGGATCTTCTAAAAATCAAACACCTATGCTCTTCAAAAGATTTCACCAAAAGAGTAAAAAGAGAATCTACGGACTGGGAAAAAATTGACAGACAAAGGTCTAATCTCCATAATCTACAAGAAAACCCAACACGTCTACAACAAAAAGACAAATAATCATTTTAAAAAATGGGCAAAGGAAATGAACAGACTCTTCACCAAAGAAGACATTCAAATGGCCAACAGACACATGAGGAAATGCTCACAATCACTAGCCATTAGAGAAATGCAAATTAAAACCACAATGAGATACCATCTCACCCTGGCATTACTGGCATGAATCAAAATCACTGGAAATAACAAATGTTGGAGGGGCTGCAGGGAGATCGGAACTCTTACGCACTGCTGGTGGGAATGCAAAATGATAAAACCATTTTTGAAAATGATAAGGCGCTTCCTCAGAAAGCTAGAAATAGACATACCATTCGATCCAGCAATCCCACTCCTAGGAATATATCCTAGAGAAATAAGAGTCATCACTCGAATAGACAAATGCACACCTATGTTCAAGACAGCATTGTTCACAATAGCAAAACAATGGAAACAACCTAGATGCCCATTAGCAAATGAATGGATAACTATGGTACATACACACAATGGAGTACTATGCAACAAGAAAGAACAATGAAGAATCTGTGAAGCATCTCATAACATGGATGAAACTGGAGGACATTATGCTGAGTGAAATAAGTCAATCACAAAAGGACAAATATTGTATGAGACCTCTATTGTAAAAACCCATCAAAAAGTTCACACACAAAATGTAACAATCTTTGTTGGTTATCAGGGATGGGAGGGGTGGGTGTGGGGGAAATACTAAATAGACAATAGATAAGTGGTATCTTGGGTGAAGGGTGAGACAGTACACAATACTGGGGAAACCCACACAACTTGTACAAGAAAAGGTAATGGAAGCGCCATAGACACAGCCAAACTCCCTGAGGGAATGAATTGCTGGACAGAAGCCTGTGGGGACCATGGTCTCGGGAAACATCTAGCTCAGTTGGCATAACACAGTTTATAAAGACAATGTTCTACATTCTACCTTGGTGAGTAGTGTCTGCAGTCTTAAAAGCCTGTGAGCAGCCATCTAAGATACTCCACTGGTCTCATCCCTTCGGGAGCAAGGGAGAATGAAGAGAACAGGATACAAGGAAAATATTAGTCTGAAGGACTAATGGACCACAGCTACCAAGGCCTCCACCAGACTGAGTCCAGTACAGCTAGATGGCGGCCAGCTGCCACCACTGACTGCTCTTAACGGGATCACAACAGAGGCTTCTGGACATAGCTGGATAAGGGTGGAGAACAAAATTCTAACTCACAAATAAAAGATCAGATTTACTGTCCTATAGGAGACTGGAGAAACCCCGAGAGTATAACCCCTAGACACCCTTTTAGCTAAGTGGTGAAGTCACTTCCGAGGTTCACCATTCAGCCAGGGAGTGGACAACACCATAAAACCAAATGGGACTAATGAGGAACAACAGCCCAGGGACAAGGGCTAGAAGGCAGAAGGGACAGGAAAGCTGGTGATAGGGAACCCAAGGTTGAGTAAGGATAGTGTTGATGTGTTGTGAGGTTGTTAACCATTGTCATAGTGCAAGTGTACTGTTTAATGAGGAACTATTTTGTTCTGTAAACCATCTAAGAGAATAGCAGTACAATTGGAAGAGTGTAGTCAATGTCACTGAACTGTTCGTGTAGAAATTTTTGAAATGGTGTATCTTTGGCTATGTATATTTTCACCAAAAATAAAAAAAGGTGAGAAGGGAGAGGATTTACGTGTCATGGGGTTGTTAACAAATGTCATAAAGCAATATGTGTGCTACTGTTTCTTGAGAAACTATTTGTTCTGTAGACATTCACCTGAAGTATAACTAAAATAAAAGAATGTCACCAAGACATATTATAATCAAACTTACCAAAACCAAAGATAAAGAGAGAATTTTAAGAGCAGCTCGGGATAAAAGAAAAGTCATTTACAAAGGAGAGTCAATTAGAATATGCTCGGACTACTCAGCAGAAACCATGCAGGCTACAAGGCAATGGGATGACATATATAATCCTTGAAGGAAAACAAATGACAGCCAAGAATTATATATCCAGCAAAACTGTCTCTCAAATATGATGGTGAAATAGGGCTTTTCCAGATAAACAGAAGTTCAGGGAATTTGCAAAAACCAAACCAATATTAAAAGAAATACTAAAGGGTGTCCTCTGGTTAGATAATAAGATCAGATAACAACACAATACTAGAACACAGGATAGAGCAACCAGATATTGACTCAGATAGGGAAGTCAAAAATACATCAAGACTAAAACATTGAAAATAGGGAAACAGAGATATCAATACAAAAAAGTTCAACATTAAAACAAAAAAGAGGGACTTAAAAAATGCAGACATTGATTTTTCATATTGCGGAGTCAAGGTTATATAAAGAAGTAAAAGACTGACATAAACTTAGAAAAATAGAAGTAAATATTATGGTAACTACAAAGGAATCTAAGAATCTTACAAATCAAAATAAAGAAGTAGAAAAATATAAAGATCGAGGAAACAAAATCTACAACAATGAAAAAGATGAGAAAAAAATACATAAAGAAAAACAACGCAGCACAGAAAATTAAGTGGAACAAAGAAACTGTGAACAACACACAAAAAGAGACATCAGTATGACAGTACTAAACTCATACCTATCAATAATTAGGCTGAATGTAAGCTGACTTAATATACCAATGAAGAGACAGAGAGTGGCAGATTGGATAAAAAAGCATCATCTGTCTGTATGCTTCCTACAAGAGACTCACCTTAGATTTACAGACACAAACAGGCTAAAACTTAAAGGATGGAAAAAAGAATATATCAAGCAAACAACACTCAAAAAAGAGCAGGAGTGGCAATATTAATCTCTGACACAATAGACTTTAAAGTAAAATCCACCACAAAGGATGAGAAAGGGCACTGTATAATGATTAAAGGGTCAATACTTCAGGACATAACTGTAATAAATATTTACACATGCAACGACAGGGCTGCAAAATACATAAACTATAACACACTGAAAAGAGAGACAGACAGCTGCAAAACAGTAGTAGGAGATTTCAAAACGCCACTTTCAGTGAAGGACAGAACATCCAGGAAGTAGCTCATCAAAGACATGGAAGAGCTAAATGCTACAATCAACCAACTTGATCTCATAGACATATACTGGACACTGCACCCAACAGCAGCCATGTATACTTTCTTTTCCAACGCACATGGAACATTCTCCAGAATAGACCACATATTAGTCCATAAAGCAAGCCTTAACAAAATCCAAAACATTAAAATATTACAAAGCATCTTTTCTGAACATAAAGCCATAGAAGTGGAAATCAACAACGCAAACCACATGGAAACTGAACACCTTCCTCAAAAACTACTGGGTTATAGAAGAAGTTAAGGATGGAGTAAAGAAATTCATAGAATCAAATGAGAATGAAAACAAATCCTACCAGAACCTTTGGGACATAGCAAAAGCAGTGATCAGAGGCCAGTTTATGGTAATAAATGCACACACTAAAAAAAAAGAAAGGGCTGTAATCAAAACATTAACCGTACAACTGGAACAAGTAGAAAGAGAGCAGCAAAAGAAGCCCACAAGCACCAGAAGGAAGGAAATAATAAGAATTAGAGCAGAATTAAATGAAATAGAGAATGGAAAAACAATTGAAAGAGCTAACAATTCCAAAAGGTGGTTCTTTGAAAAGATCCAGAAAATTGATAAACCATTGTCTAAAATGAAAAAAGAAAAACAGGAGAGGATGCGGATAAACCATATAAGAAATGAGATGGGTGATACCACAACAGACCCAACTGAAATTAGAAGAATCATAACAGAATACTATGAAAAATTGTGCTCTAACAAATTTGAAAACCTAGAGGAAATCGACAAATTTCTAGAAACTCACTACCTACCTAAATTAAGACAAACAGAGGTAGAACAACTAAATAAACCCATAAAAAAAGAAGAGATTCAAAAAGTTATGAAAAAACTCCCAACAAAAAAAAAAAAGCTCTGGCCCAGATGGCTTCACTGGAGATTTCTAACAAACTTTCAGAGAAGAGATAACACCACTTCTACTAAAGGTATTTCAGAGCATAGGAAATGATGGAATACTCCCAAACTCATTCTATGAAGCCAGCATAACCTTGATACCAAAACCAAAAAAAGAAAATTACAGACAAATATACCTCATGAACATAGATGTGAAAATCCTCAACAAAATTCTAGCCAATAGAATTCAGCAACATATCAAAAAAAATAATTTACCATGACCAAGTGGGATTTATACCAGGTATGCGGGGATGGTTCAACATTAGAAAAACAATCAATGTAATCCATCACACAAATAAAACAAAAGACAAGAACCACATGACCTTATCAATCAATGCAGAAAAGGCATTCAACAAAGTCCAATACCCATTCATAACAAAAACTCTCAACAAAATAGGAATAGAAGGAAAATTCCTCAATAGAATTAAGGGCAATTATACAAAGCCAAGAGCCAACATCATCCTAAATGGGCAGAGTTTGAAAGATTCCCCTTGAGAACGGGAACCAGACAAGGATGCCCTTTATCATCACTCTTATTCAACATTGTGCTGGTCGTCCTAGCCAGAGCAATTAGGTTAGAAAAAGAAATAAAGGGCATCAAAATTGGTAGGGCAGAAGTCAAAGTATCTCTATTTGCAGATGATATGATGTTATACACAGAAAACCCCATAGAATCCACAAAAAAACTACTGGAACTAATAGAAGATTTCAGCAAAGGCTCAGGATACAAGATAAACATACAAAAATTAGTTGGATTCCTTTACACCAACAAAGGGAACCTTGAAGAGGAAATTACCAAATCAGTATCATTTACAATAGCCCCCAAGAAGATAAAATACTCAGAAATAAATCTAACCATAGAGGTAAAAGATCTATACAGAGAAAACTACAAGACACTACTGCAAGAAACTAAAAGAGACCTGCAAAAGTGGAAAAATATACCTTGCTCATGGATAGGTAGATTCAACATAGTGAAAATGTCAATTCTACCCAAAGCGATCTACAGATACAATGTAATCCGGATCCAAATTCCACCAGCATTTTTTAATGTGATGGAGAAATAAATCACCAACTTCATATGGAAAGGGAAGAGACCCTGAATAAATAAAGCATTTCTCAAGAAGAAGAACAAAGTGGAAGGCCTTACACTACCTGATTTTAGGACCTATTATACTGCCACGGTAGTCAAAACAGTCTGGTACTGGTACAACAACAGATACATAGACCAGTGGAACAGAGTTGAGAATCCAGATATAAGCTCATCCACCTATGAGCAGCTAATATTTGACAAAGGCCCAAAGTCCATTAATTGGGGAAAAGACAGTCTCTAACAAATGGTGCTGGCATAACTGGATATCCATCTGCAAAAAACTGAAACAAGACCCATACCTCACACCATGCACAAAAACTAACTCAAAATGGATCAAAGACTTAAACATAACATCGAAAATGATAAAGACCATGGAAGAAAAAATAGGGACAAACTAGGAGCCCTCATACATGGCATAAACACAGTACGAACCATAAGTAACTGCACAAGCAGCAGAAGAGAGACGAGATAAATGCGAGCCCCTAAAAATCAAACACTTATGCTCATCAAAGACTTCACCAAAAGAGTAAAAAAGATAACCTATGAAAGTAATAACACAAAAAGCAAGGGAAAAAAATCAAACACATGGAAGAATTGCTTTCCCTGCTGATTTACGGGATTCTTGACTCTGGACTACAGGTTAAAGTCTCTGTATCACTGCTTAGATCTGATCATCATAGAGATTAGTATTACCCAGGTACATTTCTCTTGCTAACATTTGGCATCCTGGGTTCATATAATCCAAACGAATTCTCCATATACATAATGGTAGTAGCCACATAAAATTACAGAAGCAATTTAAGTCAGAAAAGAAATATATCCTCAAATGAAATATCTATGACAGTGCTGGGCTGAGCTACCCTATTATTTTTAAATCCACACCACAGCAGAAAAGTTTTAAAGATGTCAGGAATACTTTCATCAGAATTTAGACAATCGCCCATATGACATGTCAAGTTTTCATCACTACTCAGTGTCTATGTGACACATACATGATATTATAAACAAGACCATCATTTTAAGTACTTATTTTCTGGCTCTAATGATCTTTTCAAAGCCTATAATCCTTTGTTTGTGAACTCAGAATTTATTCCTATGGAAACATGATTATGAGTTCAGGTAAAGGAACAAATGATAGAAACAGATGAAACTTTTAAAAGTATCCTTCCTCATGCAAATACCTCTAGAAATAAAGTGAGAGTTAAGAAAATAGAAAATGCATGATAAGCTCGTGAATTTATGTCTAAATATACTGCTTCTAAAATTTTATCAGTGCCAGGTACTTGAGAAGTACACAGACCGTTTAAGGTGACTGCAAGTGCTACCTCTGCAAGTCACTTTTTTCCCACTTGATTTGCTGGTACTTTCAACATTTTGCAAAATTTTTACCCTACTTCTTAAATTTCACTTTTCCTGTAATTTAAAGGAAAGAAAATTTTTTTCGAACTCTAATTTTATCCAAATGGATGAAATTTCTAAAAGGTGTATTTATGTCAACAGCTTTCAGGATACATTCTACAAATTGCTCTGTAGGTCATTGAATTTTTAACACTGAATTAAATAACAGCAAAACATTGTATATATACTCACTCCTCACTTATCAACATGGTTAAGTTCCAAAGACCAGGTCATTATGTGAAAATTAGCATTATGGGAAAATGGAGGATGGCCACACAAGATCACAAAATATTATGTGGGACCCAAGAGGAATAAAATGTAGGTGGGTGGTGTATGTCCCACTGGTTATGAAAATGTTACTACCAGATGTATATCATTAATGCACAAAATAGATAGTAGATTTTTTACTATTGTTGTAAACGCAAAATGTCGAATAACCAGATAGTCAATAAGTGAGAAGTATGTGTAATATACTTGCCTCCTACTGGTATTAGGCACAGTGTGATTAATGTCTTTAATCTCAACTCTTTACCCAAAATTTCATTGATGACAGTATTATCACTTTCAATAATTTTTTTTATAAATTATTTTTACTGTACTTTAATTATTAAACTTTGATCTACCCAATTTCTTGACACTTCCTCCTTCACATGAATCTCTGAAATGCCTCTTTCCTGGTTCTCCTTCTATGTCTCTAACCACTCCTTACTCTCTTTCCTATGCTTCCTTACATCATTCAGCCCCAAAGTGATTCAATTTCACAAGCTTCAAATCTTGATCTTTAGCTTTTATTTCTCTTTTTCATGATTTTGTAGAGTCCCCCTCCAAATAAGATAGCATCAAATGTCACTGTTCGTCTATGTCTCCCAGATTAAACTCTTCAGACTTTCCTTTACTCAGATCTGCTCATAGAATTTCTCCATGTGAATATCAAAACATCATGTTTAACATGCTGAGAACAAACTTCTTTTTCTAAAATTTAGTCCTTTCTTTTACCATCTCTTACCCCTAGTGCCTGCAGCATTCTTTTAGCCTCTTAGACTAGAAATCTTGAAATTATCTTTAAATTTTCACTTTTCCTCATTATCTAAATCCAGTCTGTCACTATAATAAAATATTTCCTCATTCAAAATGTCTCCTTTCTCCACATTCCCACAACCAGTTGCATAACTTGAGCCATAATTACCATCAACTATATAGCTCTCAGGTACCCTGGTGGTACAGTGGTTAAAGCACTCAGCTACTGACTGAAAGATCGGAGGTTCAAAATCGCCACCGACTCAATGGGAGAAAGATGTGGCAATCTGCTTCTGTAAAGATTTATAGCCTTGGAAATCCAATGCAGGCAGTTCTACTAAGTCCTATAGGGTCACTATGAGTCAGAATCGACTCAACAGCAGAGGGTTTGGTTTTTGGTTTATACAACTCCTAGCTTATACCCTGCCCTGAATATTGCCTCCCCATTAGTCCTTCAAATAAAAATGGAACTATCATCCCAAAATATCCCATAAAGCATGCTAATCCCTATGACAAGAACATGACCTAGTTCCCTGTTTTCCAACTCCTACTTCCAATTTGATATATTCAGCCCCATTTTATTAATCTAACCTGATGTCTGACTAATCCTCGTTGTATGGTTTGTAATCCAGTAGTCCCCTCTTCCTACAAATTTTCTTTTTTTTATTCTACTTTAGATGAAGGTTTACAGAACGAATGGGCTCCCCATTAAACAGTTACTACACATATTGTTTTATGACATTGGTTAACAACCCCATGGCTGTCAACACTCTCCCTTCTCGAACTTGAGTTCCCTATTACCAGCTTTCCTTTCCCATCCTGTTTTCTAGTCATTGCCTCTGGGCTGGTGTGCCCCATTAGTCTCACTTAGTTTTATGGGCCTGTCTAATCTATGGCTGAAGGGTGAACCTCAGGAGTGAATTCATTACTGAGTTAAAAGGGCTTCCGGGGGCCATACTCTCCAGGTTTCTGCAGTCTCTGTGAGGCCAGTAAGTCAGGTATTTTCTTGTGAGTTAGAATTTTGTTCTACATTTTTCTCCAGCTCTGTCCAGGACCCTCTATTGTGATCCTTATCAAAAAGTCAGTGGGGGTAGCCGGGCACCATCTAGTTGTTCTGGACTCAGTCTGATAGAGGCCGTGGTAGTTGTGGTCTGTTAGTCCTTTGGACTAATCTTTCCCTTGTATCTTTAGTTTTCTTCATTCTGTCTTGCTGCTGAAGGGGTGAGACCAGAGGAGTATCTTAGATGGCCAGTCACAGGCTTTTAAGACCCCAGATGCTACTCACCAATGTAGAATGTAGAACATTTTCTTTATAAACTATGTTATGCCAATTGAGCTAGATGTTCCCAGAGACCATGGTCCCCTCAGCCCTCAGCCCAACAATTCTGTCCCTCAGGGAGTTTGGATGTGTCTGTGGAGCTTCCATGACCTTGCCTTGTACAAGTTGTGCTGGCTTCCCCAGTACTGTGTACCCTTCACCAAAGTTAGCACATATATACTAGTTAGTGTTTTCAAATCTCACCCCTCCCCTCCCTCGTAATCATCAAAGATTGTTTCTTTTTGTGTGTAAACCTTTTCAGGAGTTTTTACAATAGTGGTCTCATACAATGTTTATCCTTTTGTGATTGACTTATTTCACTCAGCATAATGTCCTCTAGATTCATCTATGTTATGAGATGGTTCAAAGATTCATCATTGTTATTTATCATTGCATAATACTCCATTGTGTGTATGTACCATAGTTTGTTTATCTATTCGTCCGTCGATGGGCATCTAGGACGTTTCCATCTTTTTTCTATTATGAACAAAGCTGCAGTGAACATGGGTGTGCATATGTCTATTCGTGTGACAGCTCTTATTTCTCGAAGATATATTCCTAGGAGTAGGATTGTTGGATCATATGGTATTTCTATTTCTAGCTTTCTAAGGAAGTGCCATATTGTTTTCCAAAATGGCTGTATCATTTTGCATTCCCACCAGCAGTGCATAAGAGTTCTGATCTCTCCCCAGACTCTCTGAAATTTGTTATTTTCTGTTTTTTTGATTCGTGCCAGTAATACACATTGTGGTTTTGATTTGCATTTCTCTAATGGCTAGTGATTGTGAGCATTTCCTCATGTGTCTGTTAGTTGCTTGAATGTCTTCTTTGATGAAGTGTCTGTTCATTTCCTTTGCCCATTTTTTAATTGGATTATTTGTCTTTCTGTTGGGAGAGGTGTTGGATTTTCCTATCGATTTTAGAGATTAGAAACTTGTTGGACTTGTAATAGCCAAAATTTTTTCCCAGTGTGTAGGTTCTCTTTTTACTGTTTTGGTGAAGTCTTTTGATGAACATAAGTGCTTAATTTTTAGACGATCCCAGTTATCTAGCTTATCTTCTGGAGTTTGTGTATTGTTAGTTATGGTTTGTGTCCTGTTAATGCCCTGTATCAGGGCCTCTAGCATTGATCCTATTTTTTCTCCTAGGATTTTTTAGTTTTTGGCTTTATGTTTAGGTCTTTGATCCATTTTGAATTTATTTTTGTGTATGGTGTGAGGTATGGGCCCTGTTTCATTTTTTTGTAGATGGACAGTCAGTTTTGCCAGCATCATTTGTTAAAAGGACTATCTTTCCTCATTTGATGGACTTTGGGTTGTTTTCGAAGATCAGGTGACGGTAGGTGGACAAATTTACATCTGGGTTCTTAATTCTGTTCCATTGGTCAATGTATCTGTTGTTGTACTAGTACCATGCTGTTTTGACTACCGTACCTGTACAGTAGGTTTTGAGGTCAGGTAATGTGAGTCCTCCTACTTTAATCTTGTCATGCTTTGTTTATCCAGGGCTTCTTCCCTTTCCATATAATGATTAGTTTTTCTGCCTCTTTAAAAAATGTTGATATTTGGTTAGGGATTGCATTGTATTTATAAATTGCTTTGGGTAGAAATGTCATTTTCACAATGTTGAGTCTACTTATCCATGTGCATCGTATGTTTTTCCATTTATCTATATCTGTTTTGGTTTCTTGCAGTAGTATTTTGTAGTTTTGTTTGTATATGTCTTTTACATCTCTGGTTAGATTTACTCCTAAGTATTTTTTTTTTTAGGGGCTGTTATAAATAGTATTGTTTTTCTGATTTCCTTTTCATCGTTCTCTTTATTGGTGTATAGGAATCCAGTGGATTTTTGTATGTTTATCTTGTATCCTGCTACTCTGCTGAATCTTTATATTACCTCCAGTGATATTCTCTTTTAATTTATTGAGTTTTCTGTGTGTGGTATCATATCAACTGAAAACAGGGACAGTTTTACTTCTTCATTACCAATTTGGATGCCCTTTATTTCTTTTTCTTGCCTTATTGCTCTAGCTAGGACTTCCAGCACTATGTTAAATAGGAGTGGTGATAAAGGGCATCTTTGTCTTGTTCCTGTTCTCAAGGGGAGTATTTTCAGCATTCTCCATTAAGAATGATGTTGGATGTTGGTTTTGTATAGATGCCATTTATTATGTTCAGAAATTTCCCTTCTATATCTATTTTATTGAGTGCTTTTATCAGGAATGGGTGTTGGACTTTGTCAAATGCCTTTTCTGCCTCAATTGAGATGATCAAATGATTCCTTTATTTATGTGGTTGATTACATTGATTTATTTTCTAAAGTTGAACCATCCTCGCATACCTGTTTGAATCCTACTTGGTCGTGGTGTATTATTTTTTGATATAACGCTGAATTCTACTGGTTAGAATTTTGTTGAGAATTTTTGCATCTATATTCATGAGAGATATTGGTCTGTAATTTTTTTTTTTTTGTAGTGATTATGCCTGGTTTTGGTATCACGGTTATGCAGGCTTCATAGAATGAATTGACAAGTGTTGCTTCCTTTACTATGTTCTGAAATAGTTTGAGTAGTACTGGTGTAAGCTCTTCTCTGAATGTTTGGTAGAATCCTCTGATGAAGCTATCTGGGTCAGGGCTTTTTTGTGTTGGGAGTTTTTTTTATTACCTTTTCAATCTCTTCTCTTGTTATGAGTCTGTTCAGATTTTCAACCTCACTTTGTTGTTGTTTGGGTAGGTAGTGTGTTTCTGGAAATTTATCCATTTCCCCTAGGTATTCAAATTTCTTGGAGTGTAGTTTTTCATAATATTCTGTCATGATCATTTTTATTTCATTTGGGTCTGTTGTAATGTTGCCCATCTCATTTCTTATTTGGGTTATTTGCGTCCACTCCTGTTTTTCTTTTGTCAGTTTGGACAGTGGTGTGCTGATGTTTTTGATCCTTTCAAAGAGCCAACTTTTGGTTTTGTTGATTCTTTTTATTGTTTTTCTGGTCTCTATTTCATTTATTTCTGCTCTGATCTTTATTCATTCCTCTCTTCTGGTTTCCATGGGCTTCTTTTCCTGTTCTCTTTCTATTTGTTCACGTTGTGTAGCTAATGTTTTGATTTTGCCCCTTTCTTTTTTGATGTGCGCATGTATTGCTATAAATCGACCCTGAGCACTGCCTTGGCTGTGTCCCAGAGGGTTTGGTATGACGTTTTCATTCTCGTTTGATTCTAGGAATTTTTTTATTCCATCTCTGATTTCTTCTATTACTCAGTGGTTTTTAAGCAGGCTGTTATTCAGTTTTTATGTAATAAATATTTTTCCTTGCTCTTCCTATTGTTAATTTCTACTTTGATGGCTCTTTGGTCAGAGCAGATACTTTGTATTATCCCAATGTTTTGGATCTTGCTGAGGGTTGCTCTGTGTCCTAAGATGTGGTCGATTCTGGAGTACATTCCATGAGTGTTGGAAAAGAATGTATAATTTGCAACTGTTGGGTGGAGTGTTCTATATATGTTTGAGAGGTCAAGTTGCCTGATTTTGGCCCTTAAATCTTTCGTATCTTTGTTCAGTTTCTTTCTAGATGTTCTGTCCTTTACCAACAGTGGTGTGTTGAAGTCTCCTACTATTATCGTGGAACTGTTAATTTCTCTTTTCAGTGGTTTTAGAGTTTGTTTTATGTATTTTGGTGCCCTGTCATTGGGTGCGTAGATATTTATAATGGTTACGTTTTCATGATGGATAGTCCCTTTAATCATGATATAGTGCACTTCTTTGTCTTTTATGGTTAATTTTGTTTTAAAGTCTATTTTATCTGGTATTAGTATTGCCACTCCTGGTCTTTTTTGGTAGCTGTTTGCTTGAGATAATTTTTTCCATCCTTTGATATTTAATAAATTTACATTTTTGTTTCTAAGGTATGTCTCTTGTAGACAGTATATTGATGGATCCTGTTTTTTTATCCATTCTCTCACTCTTCAACTTTTTATGGGTACATTGAGGCCACTTACATTCAGTGTAATTATTGATAGGTGTGAGTTAATTGCTGTCATTTTGTACTGCTTTTTTTGTGGTGCTGACATCTTTTTTCTTCCTTTTTCTCTCCCTTGTTGAATTCCTTTAGGTTGTGGATTTTTTTGTTTGTTTGTTTCTTTTGTTTTTGTCAATTTTGTTTTTACTGAGACTTTGTATTCTTCTTCTTTACTTTGTTGAGTAGTTTTGTTAACTTTCTTTGTGATTACCTTGAAATTTACCCTTAACTTCCTGTATTTGAACCAGTCTATTATTATATGGCATTGCCTTGCCTTCCTCTCCATTAGAAAGTTCTATAGCTACACCGTTTATTCCCTATTTTATTGTTCTAATGTTGTTGTCATTTACAGATTAACCTCTCTGGTTCCCTTTTTTAAATCTTTTGGTTTTGAATAATCCTTGAGAGTTCATTTCCTAGGTTGGTATCTGGCTAGTGTGATCTTGCATCCTAGATTCAGGCTGTCTTCTGATGTTGTTTGTTCTCAAACCAAAGGACACCCTATAGTAATTGTTGTAAGTTTAGTTTGGTTCTTACATATTCCCTTAATTTTTGTTTATCTGGAAATGTCCTAATTTCACCATCATATTTGAATGAGAGTTTTGCAGGATATATTATTCTTGGCTGGCAATTTTTTTCTTTCAAGGTTTTGTATATGTCATCCTATTGCCTTCTTGCCTGCAAGATTTCTGCTGAGTAATCAGAGCTTAGTCTTAGTGTTTTCCCTCTGTATGTGACTTTTTGTTTTTCTTGAGGTGCTCTCAGGATTCTTCGTCTTTGGTTTTAGCAAGTGTGATTATGATATGCCTTGGTGATTTTCTTTTGGGGTCTATCCTATATGGGGTTCATTGAGCTTCTTGGATGGTCAGCTTTTCATCTTTCATGATGTTAAGGAAGATTTCTGTCAGCAATTCTTCAATGATCCTCTCTGTGTTTTCCGTTTTCTCCCCCTATTCTGGAAATTCGATTACTCACAAATTTTTGCCTTTGACTGTATCCCACGTCATTCTCAGGGTTTCTTCATTTCTTCATCCTTTTTTCTGATTTTTCCTCAAACAATGTTGTAGCCAAGTGTTTATCTTCAATTTCCCTGATCCTGTCTTCCATCATTTCAAACCTGCTCCTCTGATCTTCTATGACACTGTCCATTTCTGAAATCTTGTTGTTTACGTTTTGAATTTCTAATTGTTGTTTTTGTGTGATTCGTAGTTGTGAATATACTTTGACCTTTTGTTCTTTTATTGTTTTCATGAATTCTTCCATTTCCTTGTCTGTTTTTTTCCATGACTTTGGCTATTTTTTCCTCATTTTTGTCTGGTTTTGGCTTCAACTCTTGGATTGCTCTGAATGTTAGAGATCTGAATTCCCTATCAGGTAGTTCTAGTGTCTTTTCTTCTACTAGAAAGTCACCTGGTTTTTTATTTTGGATTCCTACTGAAATCATCCTTTCCTGTTTTTTAATATGTTTTCATGTTGTCTGCTCTCTTCAGGATACTCAGCATTTTTTTCAGTTATTGATAGCATATTTTGTTTTGTCCCACTGTTTTGTTTTATCTGGTTATGTCTGATCAGGCCATCTCTGCATTCTTTGTTCATCTGTGGGCACAATACTTTTCACCTCCTTGTCCAATGGGCAGGGCAAGTTGTTCAGCTACGGTGCACTTGGGCAAATCCAGTTGATAGGATGGAGCTGGGATAGGTTGTGTTTGGCACATACTGAGGCAGAAAGAGTGGACTGAGGGTCAATGCAGGACTAGTTCCTGTAGATAGTGTCTGTGCTGCTCAGGGGTGTGACATGCAGTGCACGGTGCAGGTAGGCAGGAAGGAGGGGAGAAGTTTTTATATTTGGAGCTAAACTGCATATAGGAAAGAAGTTAGAGAGGATAGAGAAACAGGAGCCTAAAAACAAACAAACAAACAAAGTGCTGAGGGAGCTTGGCGTGAAGAGACATGAAACCGAGAAATGGAGAAAAACAAAGATGAAAAAAGAAAAAGAGAAAAAATAAATACATAATTTAAAAAAAAAAAAAAAGAAAGAAAGAAATTCCCCCAGGGATCCCTCTGGCCACTGGGGAAAGTGGCTTCCTGGCCTCAGTGCACAGCCCCTCTAGAAAGGGCACAGATGGCACACAGTGCCGGGTATTCAGGAGACAGGAAGGGAAGGAAAGCAGAGAAAGATGAGAAACTGAGAAATGAAGAAAGTCAAAAATGGAAAAAGAAAATAATAATAATAAAAAGAGAGAAAAAAAAAAGAAAAGCTCCCAGGGATCCCACTGGTGCAGCTGCGCAGACTGGGGAGGTGGATCCCAAGCCACTCAGTACGGCCTGCCTAGAAGGAGCAGAGATGGCACACAGTGCCAGGTATTTATGAGACAGGAAAAGAAGGTAAGTATAGAAAGATGAGAAACTGAGAAATGAAGATAGACAAAAAGGAAAAAAAAAAAAAAGTCCCCAGGGATCCCACTGGTGCAAATGCACAGATGGGTAAGTGGCTCCCAAGCCACGTGGTACAGCCCAGCTAGAAGGGGCTCCCAAGCCTCTAAAAGGAAATCAAACAAACAAAACAAAAACAAAAAAACAAAAAAAGACCGTGGGGATCCCACCAACATAGTGGCTCAGACTGGGGAAGCAGTTCTCCAGCTGAGCAGCACTTCACAGCCTGTCAAGAAGAAGAAAAGATGACACATGGAGCCAGGTGTTCAAGAGAAAGGAGGGGGAGGAGGTGAGAGGCAGGGAAGAAACAAAAGTAGCTGAAAAAAGCAATACCAGCAACAAAGAAATGGCACTGAGAGAACCAGCTGGTGTGGGCAGGCAAATCCATGTGGCATGCAGCTGGCACCTCCCAGACAAGGGACTGTGGCCAGCTGGGAAACGGCAGAGGCTGAGCAGGAGGAGGAAGGGTAGGGGTTGGGAAATCATATATCACTGGTTACCGGGTGCTCTGCCTTCTGCTGGGAGCTCTATGAAGCTGCTTTCCTATATTCCCTGACCACAGATCTCTGAAAGGAGTTAAAGATGGTGAATCTGTGCCTTGTTAGCTGATAGAGGACCTCCACTTGTATCTCTCCTTCTCTCTGTTTTCTGTTAGTTTCTTATTCCATTTGGTGCTTGACTGAGTTCCTTATCTCTTCATTTGATGCTTAGGGTTGGTTCCAGGATTGATGTTTTTCTCTGCTTTACTTAGTTTTTCAGGTCTTTGCTGTGGAGGAATGGTGTGCTGTTTCTGTCTATACTGCCATGTTGGCTTTGCCCAGCCCCAACCTTTTATTGTTGATCTCTCTTTTAATATCTTTTCTCATGCTAACCTCCTATCCAAGAAGACGTAATTCTTTTTTCCATCTATTGAAATTCTGCTCCTCCTTCAAAGTCCACCAAATTTCCCTGCGTCTAAGTTCACACACACACTGATCTCTCTCATCTCTAATATCCTAATACACTGAAGCTCTAAGTCATTTGGCACAATACTATTACACAGCTAAGGCTGCCTGCATGACACTTCAGGCCAGGTCTCATCAGGTGTCTGTACTTAGTGAATTCACCATTCTTTGAGCTGTGATAGCCATCTTTGCACTTTCAGGAACTCAAATTCTTCTGATTACCCAGGTATGATCAGGCTATGCTTAGTGGGAAAGAAGAAAAAAAAAGTAGAAAACTGGATTATTCTAAGTCCAAGCCAACAATATGAACTTAAGAAAACCACTTAAACTTTCCCAAACATTAAATTCTTCATGGTTAAAATTGGGATATTAATGTCAATATTCCCCAACACACTACACTGCTAGAGAAATCAAATAAGATAATTTATGTGGAAGAATATTGTAAAACATTATACAAATGTACAGAATTATTATTTATTCATACTAACAAAATTTATGAGATACTTAGTTCTAAGCCATAAAGTTAATTTAATAATTTATAAAGAGGAATAAATATTTCCACTGACTGGAGAGATGTGTGTGCTCTTGAGGTAAAACCGTACTGGGATTAAAGGATCTGAAGAACTTAGTACGTAATTATAAGGGTTTGGGAGAAATAGATCCTAAGGGAATTGAATAGTTTTGAGTGACAGCTTGCAGTAATTCTTGATCTTTTAGGTGGTGATTAGTAGATGACGGAGATAGGAGCCATGTACTCCTTTCTGCAGATATCCAAACCCACCGTGGCATAGGAATTCATGTTAGCTTCAAAAACAGAAGACAGCTGTATTTTCTGAATTTATGCATTCCTCAGTTGGACCTTATCACTGTCAATTAACCCATAAAGACAACCTGGTTTATAATGTTTTCAAGTCTCTCAGCATTATACTATCTGCAAGAATAAATTGCTTCCTCCTCTAGATTCATTTATAATTTTATATGTAAGACGTAGAAACCAGATTGCCTGAGGTCATACCTATACTTGCCACTTACTATTTTTGTTATTTTGAGAAGATACTTCACACATCTTTATGCCTCTATACTTCACATATATCTCTTTTCTTATCTGTGAAATAGGGATAGTAATGTACTTACATTCAAGGATACGGCAAGAATTAGATGAGTTAATATATGGAACGCAACAAGTGTTCAATAAATTTTATATTCTGCTTTAGCACCTATTTTATTCTGCTTTGTACTGTAACCATCTCTTTGCATATCTGTTTATTCTGCTGGACTGCAAGCAACTTCAGGGCACGGGTTCTATCTTATCACTTTCTGTTAGCTTCTTAGCATTTGAAACCCAGGGCTGTTTCTTGCTTTCTTAACTAGTACTTGATATTAGAAGTTCAGTAAAGCCTCATTGAAGGCTAAAGTTATGTCTGATACTCTTTTATTTCTCCCAAACAACTTGCACTTAATAAATATTGATGATTAATTGATTGTACATGAAATGGATTCTAACATCCTCATAAAACCTGAGTCATGAAACATGTTGGTTCAAGATTTTTATCCTGCTTTCTCCTTTATCTTCCCTTTGGCCATAAGCACTCATCTCCTACAGCATCAACCAGGGCTTGCAGTGACTGCAATAATGCCAAGTATGCACTAAGTCAACTGTAGAAGCATTGCAAATCTGATCACAGAAACAAGCACTTCAGAGATAATAAAATATTAATTGCTACATTACTAAGACTTTTGGAAGAAGCCGAGCAGCACAAAGAATTAATAACTAAGCAGTGGTTTCAATATGACAGAAAAGAAAACTATGAGAACAAGACCCTTTATGAATCATATGGAGAGACTAAGAATTTGAAAGGATGGTACTCACTGATGCTCCATTTTCTTCAGGAACATGAAACTATTCCTTTCCTCCACAAACATCAAAATTTATTTTGATGCCACTTTATTCTCTGGGGAGTTTAAACAGTTGACAAACTCAGCTGCTAACTGAAAGGTTGGAGGTTCAAGTTCATCCAGAGGTACCTCAGAAGAAAGACCTGGCAATCTACTTCTGAAAAATCAGCCTTGAAACTCTACAGAGCACAGTTCTACTCTGACACTCAGAGGGTCTCCACTAGTCTGGGCCAACTCGCTGGCAACTTGCAAGGGGTGCTTATTCTCTAAAGATGGATCTATATTCATATGTTGTATAATTCAATTAAATTAGAATCTTTAATCTTCCACATTGCAGTGCTCTCTCTGACTCTCCAAGAGAAATGCCTTTCTTTGTTTTCCTTTTATTGTACTCTGTAGATACAGACTATACTGTTTTTAAGTATTCCTTTACAAGTCTATTCCACAAAGAACAGCATATCCCCAAGTAGGCTATAAGCTATAATAGGCAGAAGCCCAGCATTTATTATCTCTGTAAGCGCTGTACCTAGAAGAATGCCTAAGACATGGTAAGTATTCAATAAAAATGTGTGGAATAAGCAAAGGATGAACAAAAGGACAAATGTATGTTTACCAAATGCCAAAGCCCTGGGAATTTCAAATAAAATATAAGACCAAGTGCTTACCTGCAAAAGGCCTGCAATCTAGATGAAGACACAAAATACACACAATTGAAAAATAATAATAATATTAAGCTTCAACATCCAGTTATGACAGAATACCTGGTACTGTAGTAGTCCTACCATAAACAATTAGAAACTAGACAAAATCACTGTAAGGAACTCCACATTTTCTGCAGCTCTGTGCATTGGGAAAATGTCCCCAAAACAGCAAAGATAAATGGAGTCCAAGCAAGGCACAGTCATCCCCCTGAGCTAAGGAGAAAGACATCAGAACTTGAGTTTGGGAGGATCCAGAAATCTGAACAGGAAGGTACCAGAAAGGATGGAGTTGGAGATGGGGTGGAGTCCAGAAGTCTTTGTGGAAGTTCTCAATGAGTTCTTGGCTAAATTCTGGGATACACATGCAAAGAGTGAGACTGTGTGAGGTTTACCAGTAAGCAGTTGTTATGAGGTTGACAGCAGAACAGAAATAAGGGAGGTTTAGGAGTTCTGGGACCCATGGATATACGGATAAAACACATAAACTCTGTTTTATAGGTGAAAACTGCACTGTAGGGTAAAAGCTTCTCTAGATCCACATTAGCAATACCTAAAAACAAGCCTTGACAAGATCTACAAAAAAGACAAAGTTTGGAGTCTAGGCTCCACAGGTTTAGAGGCTCTTGGTAAATACTTTGGACTTCCCAGTGACTCATCTGAACGGAATAAATAAATACATAAATCTAAAACTCACAAGTTCAGGATGTCAGAACAAAAATCAATATTCTTCAGAAGAAGATAATAGAACACAGAATCTCTTCAATGTATCACCCACAACATCCAGTAAACAATAAAATATTACTCGATATTCAAAGAAACAGAGAAATGAGAACCATAGTCAAGAAAAAAATGCAGAGAAAAAAACAAAAAACTGAACCAGGATAACCTAGATACTGGATTTTGCAAAATTTCAAACTCATTATTTATTAGATACAGGACACAAAGTTATGAGTCACATTACATATATACGTATGTATGCACTTATATACATACACATACATATATGTATGTGAATAATAATTGACCTCTCATTTAAAAAATGGAGGTCAGAAGCCAATGGAGGATTGTCTTTGATGTGTTTAATAAACAAAGACAAATACCAGAGCATAACTCTACAAATTCAACAAAAATATCTTTCAAATTTAAGAATGAAATAAACATATTTGCAGATTAATAAAAAATGAAAGAAATTGTCAATAGCAGGTATGTACTGTAATAAATACTTACAGATATTCTTCTAGAGAAGCAAAATGATACCAGTTAGAATACTGGATCTAGAGAAAAGAATTTAATTCCCAGGGGAAAAACTAAAGAAAAGAAAAAAGGTAATAAATATATTTAACCCATACATTCATGGTGAACTGATTTTTTACAAGAGTGTTCAGTCAATTCAATGGGAAAAGATGAGTCTTTAATAAATGGTGCTGGGATACTGGGTTTCTACAAGCAGAAGAATGAAGCTGGATCTGTACTTCACACCATATACAAAAATTAATTCCAAATGGATCAAGAACCCAATCTGAGAATTAAAACCATAAAACTCTTAGAAGAAAACAGGGTTATTGTTTTGGGACATAGTTTTGTTTTTCTGAAATTTCAGAGTTATAAATAAAGTTTTATTGGAGCACAGTCATAACTATTTGGTTACATATTATCGACGGCAGCTTTCGCTCTACAATGGCAGAGTTGAGTAGTTGCAACAGACTGTGTGGCCTGCAAAGCCAACAATATTTATTATCTGGGCATTTACACTAAATGTTTGCTGATCCATGGTTTAGCCACCGAGCAAGTGCTTTCAAGCACCCATTATGTGTCAGGCAGTAAGGTTATAGCGAGAGGAGAAAATCAACTAGAAATATTCACTAGAAAATTTAAAAGCATGACGGGACCATAAGACACAAAACGATACTCGTGAAGAGTGCGCCCCCCAGCTCAAGCAGATACACAAGACCAGATGGACAGCCCCCGTCTGGAGGCGAGAGGAGAAGACCAAAAGGGGCAGGAGATGGCAGAATGGACACGGGAAACCTGGAGTAGAAAAGAGGAGTGCGCTGCCACATCACAGGGACAGCAACCAGTGTCACACAACAATACGTGCACAAATTTCCACACAAGAAACCAGCTCGAGCCGCAACCCCCCACTGAAAGCACAACAACAACAACAACAACAACAACAAAAAAAGCATGATGTTCGGAATCATGTAGGCATGGGAGCCCATCTCAGCTCTACTGATGATGTAAAACAGAGGTGTGGATTATTCCCCTAAATTGGATATGTGGATATTAAATGAGATAACTCATGCCAAGTGCCTTGCACAGAGAAAGCAGATTAGCAAACAATATTTCCTTCCTGTTTCTCCCTCTCTTCCTACGTATGCCAAGAAAGCAGGCAAGAAGAGGTGGGTGAAGTCATCTCCTCCTTGTCTAAACGTTTTCTTATTAGAAAACATCTTTCTTCTTTTTTTTTTATTCTTAATTTTATTCCATTGTACTCCAAGTGAAAGTCCACAATTCAAGCCAGTCTCTCACACGCAAATCCACACACACATTGTCATGTGTCCCCAGTTGCCCTCCCCTCATCGTGATAGCACACTCCGTCCCTCCACCCTCAACATCCTGCTTCCAACCAACCAGCCCCTGACCCTCTCTGCCCTCCCACCTCACCTTGAGACAAGAATCGCCCACCTAGTCCCATGCATCCCCCCAGCCAAGAAGCACACCCTCCACCAGCACCATTCCACAACCCACAGTCCAGTCTAATTTTTGACTGAAGAGTTGGCCTTGGGAATGGTTTTAGTGCTGGGTTAACAGAGATTCAGAGGTCCATGCTCTCCAGGGTTCCTTCAGTCTCAGTCAGACCATTAAGTCTGGTCTTTTCACTAGAATTTGAATTCTGCACCCCACTTTTCTCCTGCTCCAAGAGGGACTCTCTGTTGTGTTCCCTGTCAGGGCGGTCATTGGTGGTAACCAGGCAACATCTATTTCTTCTGGTCTCAGGTTGTTGTGGAAGTCTCCAGTTTATGTGGCCCTTTCTGTCTCTTGGGCTAATGCTTTCCTTGTGACTTTTGTATTCTTCATTCTCCTTTATTCCAGGTGGGTTGGGACCAATTGATGCATCTTAGATAGCTGCTCGCTAGCTTTTAAGATCCCAGATGCCACTCACCAAAGGAGGATGCAGAACATTTTCTTAATAAACTATGTTATGCCACTTGACCTAGATGTTACCTGAAAGCATGGTCCCCAGACCCCCACCCCTGTTACTCTGTCCCTCAAGGTGTTTGATTGTATTCAGAAAACTTCTTAGCTTTGGTTTACTCCAGTTGTGCTGACTTCCTCTGTAGTGTGTGCTGCCTTTCCCTTCACCTAAGATAATTTTTGTCTACTGTCTAGTTAGTGAATAACCCTCTCCCTCCCTCCCCACCCTCTTAACCATCAAAGAATGTTTTCTTCTGTGTTTAAACTTTTTCTTGAGTTCTTATAATAGTGATCTTATACAGTATTTGTCCTTTTGTGACTGACTAAACTCACTCAGCGTACTTCCATCCAGATTTCTCCAGGGACATAGTTTTTAATAGTGGGTTCTTAGATATGATGCCAAAAGTTTAAGCAATAAAAGACAAGATAGATAAATTGGACTTCATCAAAATTGCAAACTTTTGTGTACCAAAGGATTTTATCAATAAAGTGAAGATTCAATCTATAGGTTGGGATAAAGTTTTGTAAAGACATATATCTGATAAGGATTTACTATCCAGAATATATATATATAAAACCTATACTGTAACAACAAAAAGACAAACAACCCAATCAAAAAATGGGCAAAGGGCTTGAATAGACATTTCATAAAAAGGATATACATGAAAAGACGCTCAATGTCATTAATTGTTAGAGAAATGCAAATAAAAACCACAATGAGATACCACATCACCCCCACTAAAATGGTTACTAAAAAAAAAAAACAGAAAACAATAAGTGTTGACAAGGATGTGGAGAAATTGGAACCTTTATCCATTGCTGATGGGAATGCAAAATGGTTCAGCCACTGTGGAAAGCAGTTTGGTGGTTTCTCAAAAAATTAAACATGGAACTACTATATGACCTAGCAATCTCAATCCTAGGTATATACCCAGAAGTGAAGACGTGAATACAGACAGAAACCTGTATG
This sequence comes from Dugong dugon, assembly GCA_030035585.1. Taxonomy (NCBI): domain Eukaryota; kingdom Metazoa; phylum Chordata; class Mammalia; order Sirenia; family Dugongidae; genus Dugong; species Dugong dugon. Next base: position 44,312,739 of record CM057480.1, on the reverse strand, counting down.
TCAATGTTCATTGCACCACTATTCACAATAGTGAAAACAACCGAAATGTCTATCAACAGATGAATGGCTAAGCAAAATGGGGTACGTACATACAATGGAATATTATTCAGTCATAAAAAAGGGGAATCTTAATGAATGCTACAACATGGGTGAACCTTGAAAACAATATGCTGAGTACAAGTCAGTCGGTCACAAAAGGACAAATAATTCATGATCCCACGTACATGAAATAAGTTAATGTATAGAGACCAAAGCTTATTAATGGTTACCAGGAGTGAGAGGGAGGAAGAAGGTGGAATCATTGTTTAGCGGGCACTGAGTTTCTGTTAAGTGTGGTGGAATGATTTGGAAAAATATAGGAGTAATGGTTTTGCAACATGACGTATATAATTCATGTCACTGAATTATATATACAAAAATTGTTGAACTGATAAAAGTTCATATATATATTTACATTTATATATTAACAATAAAATAATTTTTAAAATTAACAAATAAATTTAATAATAATAAAGAGCTAACCAAAAAAACCCATTGAGTCGATTCCAAATCTAGTGACCCTTTAGGACACAGTAGAACTGGAGTGCCTGCTGGATTCGAACCGCTGACCTCTTGGTAAGCAGCCATAGCTCTTAACCACTAAGCCAGCAGGGTTTCCAATAAAGAACTAAAGAAGGAAATAAAATAGAATACTAAAAAAATTCATTATTCCAAAAGAAGGTAGAAAAGTCGAGAGGATCAAAAACAAATCAGAGAAACAGTCAACAAATAGCAAAATGATAAACTTGAAATCAGAACAACTGTTACACTAAATGAGCTAAACACTCCAATTCAAAGGCAGAGATAGACTCCATAGCAAAAAAAAACCTAACTATATTCTATTTAAAAGAGGCATTTTAAATATATAGAGAAAGATAAGTTGAAATAAAAGGATGCAAAATATATGCAAACACTAAGCATATTAGGGCTAACATGACTATATTACCTGAAAAATTAGACTTGAAGACAAAATATATTACCAAAGATAAAGAGAGACATATTATGAAGGTAAGAAGGAAAATTAATTCGGACGTCACTACAATCCTAAATGTGCATGTCTTAATAACATAAATTCAAATTAATGAAATAAGAGCCAATGAAATTAGAGGAAGAAATAGACAAATATATAATCATAGTTGGAGATTTTAACACATTTCAGTAATTAATAGAACAGACAAATATGCCAATTTGGAATATGGAAGATCTAAACAATGCTATCAGCCAAGTTTATGTAATGATTTTTACAGAACATCCTACTCAACAACTCCAGAACACAAGTGAACATGGGAATATCAGGAAGAGAGAACCTATGCTGAGAAAGAAACTGTTTCAAAAAATTTAAAAACAAATTCCACAGAGTTTGTTCTCTGACAAAAACTGGGAAAAAAATTAGAAATCAACAATAGATATATGAAAAAACTGCAAATATTTCGATACCAAATAACACACTTCTAAATAAGCCATTAGCCAAAGAAGAAAAAAAGATGAGAATTGTTTTTAATGATAATGAAAAAACAGTATATCAAACTTTGTGGGTTGCAGCTAAGGCAGTACTTACACAGAAATTTATACTTTTAAAAGCCCATATTAGAAAAGAAAAATACTTTTAAATAGATTGTATAAATATATACCTTAAAAAGATAGAAAAGTAAATTAAATTTACCTCAAACTACATTTAAGGACAGAAATAACAAAAATAAGAGCATAAATATAATAAAGAGAAAAAAAATAGAGAAATTTAGCAAAAGCAAAAGCTACTTCTCTGGAAAGAGTAATAAAGTTCATAGACCCCTAGCTAGAATAATAACAGAAAAAAATGACGAAAAGCATTAACAGATATAAAAAAGATATCACAGCATCATCTATAAACACTAACAGGAAATTGTTATAAACAATTTCATTCTAATAAATGTAGTAATATAGATGAAATTAATAAATTCCTTGAAAGCACAACCTTCCAAAACTGACTCATGTGGGGAAAAAAGTCTACTACAGAAATAGAAATTTCTACTAAATTTGTATTAAAGAAATTGTAATCAAAGAGTTTTCCACAATAAAAATTTCATGCCCAAATGGTTTCACTATTGAATACCATTAAACATTTAAGAAAAAATAGTACCAAACATAAAAAGTATTATCAGAATATGAGGGATAAAAACTTTCCAATGTATTTTATGGAGCCAGTTTTTTTTTTGTTGTTGTTTTGTTTAATTTTAGCCATTAAAATATGTGTATAGCAGTATCTCATTGTTGTTTTAATTTGGAATTCCCTAATTACATTTGATCTTGAGCATCTATTCCCATGCTTATTTGTCATCTGTATATCTTCTTTGGAGAAATGTTTGTTCAGATCTTTCGTCCATTTTTTATTAGATTGTTTTTTTTCTTCTTGTTGAGTTTAAGAGTTTGATGTGTACTTTGGACACAAGCCCTTTGTTAGATGTGTGTTTTACAAATTTTCTTCAAGTCTGTGACTTGTCTTTTCATTCTGTTAACAATATCTTTCACAGAGCAGAAGTTTTTGAATTTTAATAAAGACTAAATTTTCAATGATTTTTGCTTCATTGACTGTATTTTGGTGTTATACTAAAAACGCATTGTCAAATGCAAGCTTACCTAGATTTCTCCTGTGTTATTTTCTAGATGTTTTGCAGTTCTACACTGTACATTTAGGCCTATAATCCACTTTGTGTCATTTTTTTTGTGAAAGATGTAAGGTCTGGTATAGATTAATTTTTTGCATTTGAATGACCAATTTTTCCAGCACCATTTGTTTTTTAAGATTATACTTTATTCCTTGAATTGCCTTTGGTGTTTTGTTGAGTGCTTTTGTGTGAATCTATTTCTGGGCTCTCTATTCTGTCCCATTGATCTGTTCATCTATCCTTTTGCCAATACCACGCTGTTTTGTTTACTATAGCTTTATAGGAATTCTTAAAGTTGGGTAGTGCCAGTCCTTCAACTTTGTCTACTTTGGCATTGTGTTGGCTATTCAGGTCTTATGTCTTTCCATATACACTTTAGAATCAGTTTGTCCAAATCCATAAAATAACTTGTTGGAATTTAGATTGGTTTTTTAGTTACCTAGTGCTGCTTTAATACAAAAAGTGAGTGACTTTAAAAAACAAATTTATTTTCTCAGAGTTCTGGGAGCTAAAATTTCAAATCAGTATTTCAGGCTTGTCAATTTCTCCCTTGAAGATAGTCTTGAGTTTTCCTTGGTAATCCTCACATAACATCTGTCTTCCCTCATGTGTGCATCTAATCCGTTCTTTTTATATCTCAGAAGTTATTAGGTATGGCTCTACACTGGTATGGCTCATTAATAGGAAAAAAAACAAAAACAAAAAACCCTATTTCCAGACAGGATTGCATCCGCAGGTATAGGGGTTAGGATTTCAATACATATTACATATTTTGGGGAGACACAATACAATCTATAAGAAATGGGATTACATTTAATCTATAGATAAATTTAGGAAGAATACACATCTTAAAAATATAGATCTTTCTATCCATAAACATGGAATATCTTCCCATTTATTTAGATCTTCTTTGATTTCTTTAATAGTTTATTGTTGTTATGAAGGAAAGCAATTACTTTTGTATATTAGCCTAGTATACCTCGTTATGATGGCTTGTTAGTTCCAGGTTTTTTCTCAGTTCTTTGGCATTTTCTTTATAGACAATCATGTCATCTGAAAACAAAGACAGTTTTATTTCTTCCTTCCCAATCTGCATATGTTTTATTTCCTTTTTTTTAAAATTTATTGCATTAGCTAAGACTTCCAGTACAAAGTTTAATGGGAGGAGTAAGAGCAGACTTTCCTTTCGGGTTCCCAGTCTTATGGGAAAAGCATCTAGCTTCTCACCATTAAGTATAGTATTAGCTGTAAGTTTTTTATAAATGTTCTTTATCAAGTTGAAGAAGTTCTCTATTCCTGCTTTCTGAGAGTTTTATCACAATTAGGTGTTAGATTTTGCCTAATACTTTTTATGAATTTTTTGATATGATCATATGACTTTTCTTCATTAGCCTGTTGATGTAGTGGATTACATTAATTTTATTTTCAAATATGAATCATCCTTGTACACCTGAAATTAACCCCACTTGATCGTGGTGTATAATTCTTTTTATACATTGTTGGATTCAATTTGCTAATATTTTGTTGAGGATTTTTTTCATCTATGTTCTTGAGAGATATTGTCTGTAGTTTTCCTTTCTTGTGATGTTTTTCTCTGGTTTTAGTACTAGGGTACTGGTAGAATAAACTAGGAAGGATTTCTCCTACTTCTATTTTCTTTAAGATATTGTAGATAAATGATATAATTTTTCCTTAAATATTTGGTAGAATTTACCAGTAAAACCATCTTGACCAGGTTCTTTCTTTTTTGGAAGGGTATTAATTCTGATTTACTTTTTAAATGGTTGTGGGTCTATTCATATTATTTGTTTCTCCTTATGAAAGTTTTGATAGTTTGTTTCTATCAAAGAATTGGTCCATTTCATGTAAGTTATCAGATTTGCAAATATTGTGTTGGTCATAGTATTTATTATTCTTTTAATATCCATGGGATTAGTAGTGATGACTCTTCTTTCTTTTTCGGTATTAGTAACTTGTGTCTTCTCTGTTTTTTTCTTGGTTAGCCTTTCTAGAGGATTATTGATTTTACTGATCTTTTTAAAGAACCAGCTAGAGGAAGGCTAGAGGGGTCTATAATTTTCTATTTGCCCTACCCCCAGGTCAGATAAATCAGGTGAAGTAGTTTCCCTTGGAGGGCAGGCCTTTATTATAAAGAATGCTCAAGACATATTACAAAATAATTGCCTTTCTTCTGGGATTTGTTCAAAAATGGTTACTTTCTTCTGCTACTGCTAGAAAGAGGGAAGAATTTTTCTCTGGTCTCTGCTGAGAGAACCTACTGATATCCCTGGAAGTAAAACTCACAAAAATGTGCTTCCTCTCCAAAACTGTGCCCCCAGGAGTTTTCAACTCTCAAGCTAGTCCACACTCAACTTCCACCAATTTGCCAAAATTACTATTTAAGTATTCGTACCTGTTTCTGATGTCAGTGACTTCTGCTTCATGTAAGCAGATCTTGGCTGTGATTCCGTGTATTTGCCTGTCTCTCCAGATTTCAGTGTGGTGATTTATCTTATGACCTCAGTTGTCTGATAAACCTAGGCAAAGTCATTGGTTTTTAGTTTGTTCAACTTTTTTTCTTGTTGTAAGAAGTGTGGTGATTTCCAAGTATTTTACATGTCAGAGCTGAAACCAGAAGTAATCAATTCATTTTTTTTTTTTTTTTCTAAATGCCAAGCTAGTTCAATGGGTGAACTATCTTGTTTTTTTGACAAATGGTGCTCAAACAACCGCATATCTATATGAGAAATAAGCAGATGTCAAGTGTACTTCATAACACATAGGAATATTACAGAAATTCAAAATGGATTATGGACTGAAACATAAAAGCTAAAACTTCAAAATTTTTAGAAGACAAAATAAATCTTCACAATTTTGGGTAGGCAGATACTTATTAGAAAAGACACAAAAAGCTCAAACCATGAAAAAAAATGTACTTCATTAAAATTAAAAATGTCTGCTCTATAAAAGATATCATTTAATTTTTTGAATGACAGACTGTGAGACAATTGTATGTGTTGTGTACACACACACATATATACATATACACACACATACATAATGAACTCTTATGGCTTAATAATAAGAAAATTCAGAGGTGAACGCAACATTGCACTATGGACAGAAGCACCACACTGTCCATCTACAGCAAAAACCCCAAAAAACTAAGGAAAACACTTACAATGGTCAATCCCAGAACCCTAAGCATTAAACGAAGGAATAAAGAACTCAGCCAAACACCAAATGGAGTAAGAAACTGATAGAGAACAGAGAACAAGGAAAGCTATGGAGTGGAAGTCCCCTGCCAGCTAATGTGGCATGTACGCACCATCTTGAACCCCTCGGCCACCAAGAACAACAGACAGGTAAGTATGGGAAGGTAACTTCATGGAGCTCCCAGCAGCCAACAGAGCACCAGGTAACCAGGGATACTTGCTTTCCTACCACCCACCTTCTTCCCTCTGCATGGCCTCCACTGCTTTCCAGAGGGCTGTGGGTTGCTTGGCCAGAGAGAGGCTGACTTCTTGCCACTTGGATTCGCCCTGTCCACACTAGCCAGTTCCTTCAAGGTCGTTTTATTTGGTGTTGTTGTTGTTTGGCTTCTTGTTGTTTCATCTCTCTCAACTCCTTCCTTTCCTTTCTTCCATCTAACTGGCATCATGCACCATCGCCACCAGCTTTGACAGGCCGTACTGCTCAGCTGGGGAGACACTTCCCCCGTCTGTACTGCCAGGTAAGTTGGCTCCCCCAAGGCATTTTTTTTCTCAGTTTCTTTCCTTCTTTCCTTTCTTCAGGTGTCGGTCTCTGCCGCTTTTTGACGGGTGGTGCCACACCGCTCAGCAGAGGAACTTCTGGCACAAGACTTCCCTATTCTGTGTCGCCACACCAGTGGGCACCCTTGGGACATTTTTTTTCTATCAGTTTCTTGACTTTCTCTACCTTCCTTCCTTTCCCTTCTCCAGGTGCCTTCTCCACCACTTTTTAACGTGCTGTGCCACACCCCTCAGCTGGGGGGCCGCTTCCCGCATTCCTGTGGCCACGTTGCTGGGCACCCTTGGGACATTTCTTTTTCTTCTCTTTTTTTCTTTTTTCCTTGGTTTCTTGACTGTCTCAACCTTCCTTCCATTCACTGTCTCTGCTACTTTTTGACAGGCTGTGCTGTGCCTTTTGCCTGGGGTGCTGCTTCCCCCATCCATGCCACCACACTGGTGGGCTCCCTCTGGGCACTTTTTTTTCTTGGTTTCTTGACATTCTCTACATTCCTTCCTTTCCTTTATCCAGGTGCCCTCTGCCACTTTTTGATGGGCTGTGCCACACTGCTCAGCTGGGGAGACATAGACACAGTGTTTCACCAGTCCACACTGCTGTGCTGGTGGGCTCCCTTGGGATATTTATCTGTTTGTCTTTCTTTCTTTCTTGTCTCTCTCTACTTTCGTTTCTCCCAACCACCTGGCCTCATGTGTCAGTGGGCTCCCTTGGGGCATTTTATTTTTTCTCAGTTTCTTGTCTCTCTCAATTTTTCTTCCTTTCCTTTCTCCCATCCACCTGGCCTCATGTGCCATCTCTGCTGCTTTTTGACGTACCACACCACTTGGCTGGGGAACCACTAACACACAGCTTACCCAGTCCACACTGCCACACCGGTGGACTCCCTACAGGCAGTTTTTTTCTTTCTTGTATTGGTTTCTTGTCTCTATCTACCTTCTTTCCTTTCTTTCTCCCAACCACCTGGCTGCATGTGCCATCTCTGCCGCTTTTTGAGGGGCAGGTGACACATGACTTAGCTAAGGGATGCTGACAGGAGGCTACCCCAGTCCATGCCACCATGCTAGTGGACTCCCTCAGGGCAGTTTTTTTTTTTTTAATTGTATTTTATTTTCTAACTTATTTTATTTTTATTTATTTTTTGGCTTCTGTTTCTCTACACTCTCTTCTTTCCAACACCCATTAGCTCCACACATTACATACTCCCCCTTCCCTTCTGGCTAACTGCACCATGTGCTGAGCACTGCACCCCTGAGCAGCACAGGTGCAGACCACTGGACACCACCTTGCACTGCCCTCAGCCCCACCTGGTTGGCCCGAGTATACGCCACAAACTACACATCCCTATCCCTCCTCCTCTGCTCGACCTGCCCTGTTGCACCATACCTGAGCAAGTGGCCCTGCTTACCTGGACAAGGTGGTGAAAAGTACCATGTGCACAGACAAGCAAACAACAAGGAATTCCCAGCTTTACCTCCCAGACATAACAAAATAAAACAAAAAATCAGGACAAAACAAACAAATCTGCAATCAATAAATGAAGAGAATAATTCCTGAATGTCCTCAAGACAGTAGACAATATCAAAACATATTTAAAAAACAGGACAGTGTGTCTCCAGAAAGCATCCAAAATAAAACATCAGATGACCTTCCAGTAGAAGAAAAGGCACTGGAAGTATCTTACAGGGAATACAAAACTCTAATATTCAGGGTTATCCAAGAGATGAAGGAAAACACAGACAAAAATAAGGAAAAAATAAAGAAAGTCATGGAAAATACAGACAAACTCATGGAAAAGACAGACAAAACAATGTAATAATTCAAGAAAATAATACAGGAACAAAATGTCAAAATAAACAACTAGAAATCATACAAAAAGAGAAATTGGTAATTCAAAAGTTAAACAATAAGATTTCAGAAATAGTGCTGTAGAAGGTTTTAGGAAAAAAATTGAAACAATCACAGACAGGATCAGCTAAATGGAAGACAAATCCTTGGCTACTACACTGTTTGAGGAAAAATCAGAGAAAAGAATGAAGAAAAATGAAGAGACCCTGAGAACAATGTGGGAAAAAAATGAAAAGCAAAAATTTGCATATGATTGGAGTTCCAGAATGGGGGAGAAAACAGAAAACACAGGATCACTGAAGATTTACTGACAGAAAACTTCCCTAATATCATGAAAGATGGAAAGCTGACCACCCAAGAGGCTCAAAAAACCCCATATAGGATAGACCTCAAAAGAAAAACACCAAGACATATAATACCACTTACTAAAACCAAAGACAAAGAGAGAATCCTGAGAGCAGCTCAAGAAAAATGAAAAGCCACATACAGAGAGGAAACAATAAGACTAAGTTCTGATTACTAGGCAGAGACTCTGCAGGCAAGAAGGCAATGGGATAATATATATAAAACAATGAGAGAGAAAAAATTGCCAACCAAGAATAATATCCTCTACAAAACTTTTGCTCCAATATAATGGCAAAATTAGGACATTTCCAGGTAAACAAAAATTAAGGGAATATGTAAAAACCAAACCAAACTTACAAGAATTATTAAAGGGAGTCCTTCTATTAGAGAACAAACATCAGATGACAGCCTGAATTTAGGACACAAGAGCACATCAGCCAGATACCAACCTAGGGAATAAACTCTCAAGGATAAAAACAAACAAACAAAAGATTTATAACAGGAAACCAGATACGTCAATCTGTAAATAACAACAATATCAGAACAATAAAAGAGGGAATAAATGGTGTAGGTATAGAATTTTGAAATAGACAGGAAGTCAAGACTATATCAAGTATTAAGACTTGTTCAAACTTAGGAAGAAGGGGTAAATTACAAGATAACCACATAGAAAGATAACCAATCTAATCACTGAAATAAAGAAGAAAAACATAAAGTCTCAGTAAACACAAAATCTACAAAAAAGAAAGAAACAAAAAAAAAAATCCATAAACAAAAGGAATTCAGAACAGAATAATAAGAGGAACAAAGAAAACGTCAACACCACAAAAAGGTACTACAAAGTGACAACAATAAACGCAAACCTATCAATAATCAAACTGAACATATGTTGCTTAAATGTACCCACAAAGAGACAGAGTGACAGAATTGATTAAAAAAACAGAATCCATCAAAATGCTGTCTAAAAGGGACACACCTTAGAAACAAAGACATAAATATATTAAAAATCAAAACATGGAAAATATATCAATCAAATATATTAAACCAAAAAAAGAGCAAGAATGGAAATACTAATCTCAGGTAAAATAAACTTTATAACAAAACCCACATTAAAGATTAACGGGACAATCTACCATGAAGACATAACCAAAATAACCCTGCACCCAATGGCAGGGCTCCAAAACACAAAAAACAAACTCTAGCAGCACTTAAAAGAGAAATTGACAGCTCCACAATAATAGTAGGAGACCTCAACACTCCACTTTCAGTAAAGGGCAGATCATCTAGAAAGAAACTCAACAAAGATACAGAAGATCTAAAGGCCACAATCAACTCAACTAACTTGACCTTATTGAAATACATAGAACACTCAACCCAACAGCAGCAAAGTACATATTCTTTTATAACATACATTGAATGTTCTCCAGAATAGACCATATCTTAGGCCACAAAGCAACCCTAAACAAAATCCAAAGCATTGAGATAATACAAAGTATTTTGTCTGAACCACAAAGCCATAAAAGTATAAATTATTAACAGGAAGAGGAAGGGGAAAAAATCAAATACATGGAAACTGAATAACACCTTCCTTAAAAACCACTGGATAATAGAAGAAATCAAAGATGGAATCAAAAAATTCTTAGAATCAAACAAGCATGAAAACACATCATACCAAAACCTCTGGGACACAGCAAAGTCAGAGCTCAGGGGTCAATTTATAGCAATAGATGCACACATCAAAAAAGAAGAAAGGGACAAAATCAAAACATTAGTCACACAACTTGAAAAAATAGAAAGAAAACAGCAAAAGAAGCCCACAGCCACCAGAAAAAGGAAATAATAAAGATCAAGGCAGAAATAAATGAAATAGAGAATAGAAAAACAATAGAAAGAATCAACAAAACCAAAAGTTGGTTCTTTGAAAGGATCAACAAAATTAACAAACCACTGCCCAAACGGACAAAGCAAAAACAGAAGAGAATGCAAATAACCCCAGAAAGAAACAAGATGGGGGACATTACAACCAGACTCAAGTGAAATTAAAAGGATTGTAGCAGAGTACTACAAAAAACCATACTTTAACAAATATGAAAACCTAAAGGAAATGCACAAATTTCTGTAAACACACTACCTATCTAAACTAACACAAACTAAAGTTGAAAATCTGAACAGAGTTCTAACAATAGAAGAGATTGAAAAGATAATACAAAAACTCCCAACAAAAAAAAAGTCCCGGCCCAGATGGCTTCACTGAAGAATTCTACCAAACATTCAGAGAAAAGCTTACACCAGTACTACTCAAACTATTTCAGAACACAGAAAAGGAAGGGATACTTCCAAATCCATTCTATGGAACCAGCATAAGCTGGATACCAAAACCAGGCAAACACACCACAGAAAGAAAATTACAGACCAATATCTCTCATAAATATTTATGCAAATTTCTCAACAAAATTCTAGTCAATAGAATTCAGCATAATATGAAAAAAATAATACACCGTGACCAAGTGGGATTCATACCAGGTATGAAGGATGGTTCAACATTAGAAAACCAATGAATTTAATCCACCACATAAATAAAAGAATCACATGATCATCTCAGGAGAAGCAGAAAAGGCATTAGACGAAGTCCTATACCCATTCCTGATAAAAACTCTCAATAAAATAGGTATAGAAGGGAAATTCCTCAACATAATAAAGGGCATCTATACAAAACCAGCAGCCAACATCATTCTTACTGGAGAGAAACTGAAAACATTTCCCTTGAGAACAGGAAGAAGACAAGGTTGACCTTTATCACCACTCCTATTTAACATAATGCTGAAAGTCTGAGTTTAAGCAATAAGGCAGGAAAAAGAAATAAAGGGCATCCAAATTGGTAAGGAAGAAGTAAAACTACTCCCCTTTGCTGATGATATGATACTATATGTAGAAAACCCAAAAGACTCCAGGAGAAAATTACTGGAGTTAATAGAAAGATTCAGCAGAGTAAAAGGATACAAGATAAACATACAAAAAATCAGTTGGATTCCGATACACCAGTAAAGAGAACTCTGAAAAGGAAATCAGTACAAACAATGCCATTTAAAAATAGCTCCTAAAAAAATAAAATACTTAGGAATAAATCTAACCAGGGACATAAAAGACCTGTACAAAGAAAATTGCAAAACACTACTATAAGAAACAAAAAGAGAGCTACATAAATGGAAAAACATACTATGCTCATGGATAGGTTGACTCAACATTGTGACAATGTCAATTCTACCCAAAGCAATCTACAAATACAATGCAATCCTGATCCAAATACCAGCAACATTCTTTAAATAGATGGAAAAACTAATCATTAACTTTATATGGAAAGGGAAGAAGCCCCGGATAAGTAAAACACCACCAAAGAAGAATAAAGTAGGAGAACCCTCTTCACCAGACCTCAGAACCTACTATACAGCTATGGTAGTCAAAACAGCCTGTTACTGGTACAGTGACAAACACATTGACCAATGGAACAGAATTGAGAACCCAGATGTAAATCCATCCACCTATGGTCACCTGATCTTTGACAGAGTCCCAAAGTGTATCAAATGGGGAAAAGAGTCTTTTTAACAAACGGTGCCTGCAAAACTGGGTGTCCATCTGCACGATAATGAAACAGAACCCATACCTCACACCATACACAAAAACTAATACAAAATGGATCAAAGACCTAAATATAAAACCCAAAACAATAAAGATCATAGAAGAAAAAATAGGGTCAACCCTAGAGGTCCTAATATGTGGCATAAACAGGATACAAACTGTAACTAACAATACACAAACACCCAGAAGATAAGCTAGATAACTGGGATCTTCTAAAGAATAAACACTTGTCAAAAGACTTCACCAAAAGAGTAAAAAGAGAATATAGACAGTTGGAAAATTTTTGGTCAAGACAAATTCAACAGAGGCCAAATCTCTAAAATTCTTAGGAAAATCCAGCACCTCTACAATAAAAAGACAAATAATCCAATTAAAAAATGGACAAAGTATACGAACAGACATTTCACCAAAAGAGACATTCAGGCAGCTAACAGACACATGAGGAAATGCTTGTGATCACTAGCCATTAGAGAAATGCAAATCAAACCTACAATAAGATACCATCTCACCCAGACATTACTGGCACATATCATAAAAACAGAAAATAGCAAATGTTGGAAAGGCTATGGGAAGACTGGAATGCTTATTCAGTGATGGTGGGTATGTGAAATTGTACAATCATTTTGGAAAACGATATGACTCTTCCTTAAAAAGCTAGAAATAGAAATACCATATGATCCAGCAATCCCACTTCTAGGAATATATCCTAGAGAAATAAGAGCCATCACACGAATAGACATATGCACACCCATGTTCATTGCAGCATTATTCACAATATCACAAAGATGCAAACCACCTAAGTGCCCATCAACAGATGACTGGATAAACAGACTATGCAAACTATCTTTCACACAATGGAGTGCTATGCAACAATGAAGAAGAATAATGAATCTGCGAAACATCTCACAAGATGGATGAATCTGGAGGGCATTATGCTGAGTGAAATAAGTCAATCACAAAAGGACAAATATTGTATAAGACCACTATTATAAAAACTCATGAAAAGGTTTACACACAAAAAGAAACAATCTTTGATGGTTAGGAGGGAGGAGAGGTGTGGGAAGGGAAAAATACTAAATAGACGATAGATAAGTGGTAACTATGGTGAAGGATAAGACAGTACACAATACTGGGGAAGCCAGCACAACTTTACCTAGGCAAGGTCATGGAAGCTCCCGAATTACTGGGCTGAGGGCTGTGGGGACCATGGTCTCAGGGAACATCTAGCTAGATTGACATAACATAGTTTATAAAGAAAATGGTTTATATCCTACATTGGTGAGTAGCACCTGGGGCCTTAAAAGCTTGCAAGTGGCCATCTAAGATACTCCACTGGTTTCACCCCATCTGGAGCAAAAGAGAATGAAAAAAATCAAAGACACAAGGGAAAGATTAGTCCAATGGACTAATGGACCACAAGTACCACAGTCTCCACCAGACTGAGTCCAACACAATAAGAAGGTGCCCATCTACCACCACTGACTGCTCTGACAAGGATCACAATAGAGGGTCCTGGACAGAGCAAGAGAAAAATATAGAACAAAATTCTAACACTCACACACACACACAAAACAGACTTACTGGTCTGAAAGAGACTGGAGAAACCCCAAGAGTTTGGCCCTCAAACTCCCTTTTAACTCAGTACTGAAGTCACTCCTGAGATTCACCCTTCAGTCAAAGATTAGACAGACCTATAAAACAAAACGAGACTAACTGGGCACGTTTGCCCAGGGTTAAGTACAAGAAGGCAGAGGAGGACAGGAAAGCTGGTAATGGGGAAATGAAGGTTGAGAAAGAGTGTTGACATATCAAGGGGTTGGCAACCAATGTCCTAGGTGTATTAATTGTTTAATAAGAAACTAATTTGCTCTGTAAATCTTATCTAAATACAATAATAAAAAAAATGAAATTAAAACATGCTCAAGATCATTTACCAGCAAAGAAATTGCCAATTAAAACCACAGTGAGATACAACTTCACAGGCAAAGATGGTGAGCAACTGCAACTATCACATATTGCTGATATATAAACAGTTTGGAAAACAGTTTGAAAGTTTCTTATAAATTTAAACTTATACCTTCACATGATGCAGCAATTTCAGCCACTCTTCAAATCCTCCAATGGCTTCCCATCACTCTAACAAATTAAATTCAATTTTTTTACAAAGCCAACAAGTACCTGTATGATCTATTCCTGTCTAACTCTCCGGACTCATCTCCTATCACTTTACCTGGGCCCATTTTGCTCTGCCTCCACTCTGGCCTTTTTGCTTTGTTGAGAATATGTCACCTCTTTCTTTCCTTAGGCTCTTTACCTAGAATATTTTTCACCCAAAACATTCACATTGATTGCTTCAATCACTTCATTCAACGTGAAATTTAAATGTCAGTGCCCCAGGTAAGACTCATTTCATCATTCTATGTGAAATAGTCTATCCTTGTCCCCCCTTCATGTTTTATCCACTTACCCTGCTTTATTTTTCATCATAGATTCAAATCTCCATGAAAGCATGTTATTTAGTTTTTTTATTGGGTTGATTATTATCTGAATCTCTATTTCTAGAATAAAATCTCCATGGGATAGGGCTCTTATTTGCTACTGATTCTCCATAGCCTTTTCTGAATGAACTAATAAATGGATCAGAAAAGCCCAGTTCTAACACTTACTAGCTGTGTGAACTTGGAGAAGTTATTTAAATATTCTAAGGCTCAGAATCATCATTCCTTTAATGGAGATAAAAATAAAACTACTACTACCCAGGACTTGATGAAGATTAAATTGGATAACACATTTAATGGACCTTCTATACTATCCCAAAGTAAGCAATGAATTGTTCCCCATGTTGGATGAAGCAAATGCCTTCCAGAACCTTAAAAGAGGACAAATTTTAAGGTTCTTCCATTTCCAATTTAGGAGAAAAAAAATATTCCCTATAATGTTGAAAACTTCTCTTCTCAGAGTCACCATTTGTGCAACTGCTTAAGACTCTAGGAAAGACCACACAGAAGATGATTAACAAAGTTCCAGGGCATAAGGATCCTTGTTTTTATTTGTTCAATTTTTAAAACAGACTCTCAGCTCATACACTCTAGCTGTAGAACAACCATTTATAGAGCTCGCAGTTATTGCAATTCCTTGAGACAAACTATTAACTTGTTTAAGAGAAAATGAGAAAAAAAAGTCTCACCTTTCTTGTCAGTTCAAGTTGTTGGAGTTTTGGTTCAAACATGATTCCAAGTATATAAAAATTCAATCTGGAGTGAAGAATTCTATAGTGCAGTTGGTGAAAATACCATAAAGGGATGAAACATCACATGGCCAGGTGCACAATAACAGCATACTGGGCCAGGCCATGGGGGTGGGGTGGGCAATCATGTGTCAGATCCACCACAACAGACAAGGAAGTTTCCAAAACATTTCACTAAACACTGACATACATAATCTTGGTTCACTCTGTATTATAAAAACACTTTTTAGCCACCAGGCAACATTCAGGAAATAACTTGAAAGACTGAGAAGAAAAGCCCATTATATTGCTGCTTTATTATTTTTAAATCTTTATCTCAATACCAAGTAAATGGGCCCCGGGTCTCTGAAAACAGATTCCATGTGACCAAAAGTTTATCAGAGGAATTTTATGCAGAAGTCCAAATAAATCCCCAACTAGTCTCACCACCTGTATTCTAATCTATATGGTGCTAGTAGATGAATCTGCCCAAAATGCAATATTTTTCCTGGCCAGTCCTCTGCACAAGCACTTACTGAGTTCCCCATCAACAATGGCTTGGAGCCCAAACTCCTGAGGCTCACATTCAAGGGCCTGAACATGTGACTCTTGCTTATCTTTCCAATCTTATCTGCTCCTACTGTCTTCAACATACTCTTACTTCTTCTTAAATATTATTTTTCAGTTGGTGCTTTTCTCACCTCATTTTACTTTTGGATGAACCATCCAAATCCTTATGAAATTCTTGCCTACATTGAGACTCTCTTGGTATCATTTTTGTATTTTATATCCCCTCTTTGTAAATCTATGTGTTTTTTAGTTATAACTATTTTTTTTTGCCTGTGACATAAATTCAGCTCATTCATTTTATTAATTTCATATATTTCTACTACATTCCAAGTAGTGTGCTAGACACCAGAGCTTCAGTTTTGAACAAAAATATGGATGATTGTTTATTTCGTGGCATTTATAGCTAGTGGGACTTTATTAAACTAAATGATTGCAGAAACAAATGCAAAATTGTAACCATAACTATGAATGGAAATACCAATGCTCTGAGATCATATAATAGTATATTTGGCCAAGTCAAGAAGATTAGAGGAGTTTACCTAAAAAAGTAACAATGGAGATTATGAGATAGAAGAATGACTTAAATGTATTGGATGAAGACAATGGGAAAGAGAATTTCTGGCACAGAGACCATATTTGGAGGGAACGTGGTAAGAACAAGGAACTGAAAGAAATCAGTGTTTATGGAGTAAAAAGAGAAATGGGTGTGGAGCAATATAAGGATGGAAACTTACACAGTGGCCAGGCCATGGATGCCCTTTTAAGTCAGTGGTTCTCAAACGTTTTACTGTCAGGAATCCTTTACACTCTTAAAAGTTACTGAGAACTCCAAAGAGCTTTGACTTATGGACATTATATCTATCAATACTTACTATTTTACAACTTAAAATTCAGAAATTTGAAAAGTATTTGTTAATTTTAAAATAACAAAAATATATCTGAATTCTCACATATGTTTCTGCATACCCTGTGTTGCAATATCACAGGTCACACTGCCCTGGAACACTTTATTCTGATGAGAAAGAAAGAGAGTGAAAAGGGGAAAGAATGTCCTGGTATTATTATGAAAATAATTTTGACCTTGTAGAACTCCTGAACAGGTCCCCAAATGGCACCTTTAGAGCAGCTATTCTAGGTAATGTTAACAAATACGTGTTCTATGCCATGCGGAGAATAGATTACAGGGAAATGAGAGGAGATGGAAGTAGAAAAGTAAGGTCTTTTATAATACTTTACTGAAGTTGGTAGCTTGGATTAAGGTATTTCACAGCTTTTGAAAAGCTAGGAAGATCCAACTCGTTAGGAGATTGAATGGACAACACTTGTTGACAGATTTTATATGGGGAAAAGGAGAAAGATATGGAAAGAATGAGTCCTAGGCAATGGATTTGTGCTACTTTGTGGGTAATTGTGCTGGTCTTTGAAACAGAAAACAAATAAATAGGAACAGCTTTAGGGAGCATGATCATGAGTTTATTTTGTTCAATTTGAGGTTTAAGTGTCTTTGAGACCTCCAAAAAATGGCAAGTAAGCAATTGACTGTGCCCAGAACACAGAATAGAACTCTTTCTTACAGACAAATACGTGACTCCTTAGTAAAACTATAGATATGCAAAAGTTTGCCCAAGAGAGAACAAGGAGAGCACAGAACCAATACTTGAGGAATTTCTAAATATAATGGTTGAGGTAAGAAGACCACATCCATAATGCAAAATGGAGACAAGGGAGCCACGGAGGTAGGAGGAAAACTAGGACAGTATTCTATCTGGGAATAAACAATAGAGTAAGGCTCCTGAGAATGATGGGGTCCAAGTTAGCATTTTTCTTTTGCTCTCTGATGTCATCCTGGAAGGAAAAGGGCCAGGGACCTAAACATCTATTATATGAGAATAGGACTACCTTTAACTATAAAAAAAAAAAATTGTCCAGAAACTGGCTTTTCAGAAGCTAGAAATGAAATTGATTAGAAAACATTTTATCTTGCAGATGGTGTTAGGGTTAAGAAGCCATAGGTAAAAATGTTACCTAATAACTACATAGACATTATATGTGATTAGGTGATGCAAGTAAGAGAGACAGTGAATGCTACTGCTCAGTTACTCAGCCCTTTAAACAAGCCTAATGGGGTAAAAATTGCATGAAGATGGTTCATCTTTGACTAAGAATAGAGGATTTCTCTGAGCTCTACATAACCTCGATTATTGGTTTGCCATACTGCGGTGGCTTGAATGTTGCTGTGATATTGGAAGCTATCTCACTGATATTCCAAAAACGAGCAGGGTCACTCATGGTGGACAGGTTTTAGCAAAGCTTCCAGATTAAGACATACTAGGAAGAAGGATGTGGTGATCTATTTCTAAAAACATTGGCCACTGAAAACCTTCTGAATAGCACGCTGATATCACTCTGGAAGATAAGTCCTTTAGGTTGGAAGGTACTCAGAATACGGCTGGGGAAGAGATGTTCCCCAAAGTACAGCTGACCTTAATGATGTGGATGGTGTAAAGCCTTCAGGACCTTCATTTGCTCACGTGGCAAAACTCAAAATGAAAATAAACCATTGCAAACATCCATTAATAATCAGAACATAGAATGAACAAAGTATGAACATTGGATAATTAGAAGACATCAGAAATGGAACAGAAGGTATGAAGATTGATATCCTAGGAATTAGTGAGCTGAAATGGACAGGTATTGGCCATTTTGAATTGGACAATCATATAGTCTACTCTGCTGGGAATGAAAAATTGAAGGGGAATGGCATCACATGCATTATCAAAAAGAAAATTTCAAGATCTCTCCTGAAGTACAATGCTGTCAGTGATAGGATAGTATTCATATGCCTACAAGAAAAACCAATTAATGCAACCACTATTCAAATTTTCCCACCAACCAATAATGCCAAAGATGAAGAAATTGAAGATTATTACTAACTTCTGCAGTTTGAAATTAATCAAACATGCAATCAAAATGCTGTGATAATTACTGGTGATTAGAATCTTATAGGTGGAAACAAAGAAGAACCTGTAGCTGGAAAATATGGCCTTGGTGATAGAAACAATGCCAGAGACTGCATGATAAAATTTTGCAATATCAAGGACCTATTTATTGGGATTACTCTTTTTTCAACAACATAAATGGCAAATATGCACATGGATCTCACCAGATAGAATACACAAGAAACAAATTGACTACGTCTATGGAAAGAGATGTTGGAAAAGCTCAATATCATCAGTCATAACAAGACCAGGGGCCGACTGCAGAACAGATAATCAATTGCTCATATGTAAGTTCAACCTGAAGCTGATAAAATTAAAACAAGTCCATCAGAGCCAAAGTACCTTGAGTATATGCCACCTGAAATTAGAGATCTTCTCAAGAGTAGATTTAATGCATTGAACACTAATGACTGAAGACCAGACAAGTAATGGGAGAAAATCATATACGAAGAAAGCAAAAGATCATTAAAAAGAGAGGAAAGAGGAGGCAGGGCCAAGATGGTGGAGTAGTCAGGCACTTCTGTGGTCCCTCTTACAACAAAGAACCAAAGAAACAAGTAAATCAATTACATATGACAATCTAGGAGCCCCTAACATCAAAGACAAAATTGAGGAGTCAGACTGAGTGTCGGGAAGGGAGAGACAGTTCAGAAGCAGCAAGGATTTACCACACCTGACCTGGTCTGCACCCTGCAGGCTGGACCATTTGGCACACTTGGGCTGAGGCAAGCAGTAGTGCTCAGGACTCCACATCAGGAGAAACCGAGTGGCAGAGAGTTTTCTGAAACCTCTGGAACCAGGGAGAAGTGGTGCTGAATTGGTAAAAGATATGTACAAGTGTCTAACCTACCTCTCAGATCAAAAAAACCTTCTCCACCTTGGGGAACTCCCATTTACCTGCCCCTCCTCTCTCTGCTATGGGTCCCAGTCAGACTTCAGCCATTGCTGCGTGCCCTGGGCTGGAAGTAGGACCCATCACACACCTAAAGCCATTCTCCTGGCTTTGGAGAGGGAAAAAATTAACAAGCTGGAAAAAATTATTTGCAGCTCCCCTAAACTGGGATCTCAGGGCAGGCACAGCCCCTTGCCTAGGCATAGGCATAAGGGGTCCATGGACTTTGAGTGTATTTCACCCCTGCCTAGACCTGTGTGGGCCCATTTCAACAGTGTAGGCCCTCATTAGAACAGTACAACAGTGTTATACCTGAAGCCTATTTTCAATTACAACAGCTAAGGGGGAGTGGCAGATTCATGACATTTGACATCACCCTGCCCATTAAGCAGGGTCCTCACCTATGCACATCAGATGCCTGAGGACTGATGGCTCCACCCACTCTGCCTAGCCATCCATGACAGGAGTCCAAGAATAAATGGTGCCTCCCGGTCCTAACAGCCAACAGCCTTGGGTGCTCAAAGACCAGCATGAAAACCCACCCACCTACGTGCTCTAGGGAACAAGGACATACCTTCCACCCAGGAACTCAGGGGTAGCCATCAGCCCCCTTCCTTGCTCAGCACATGACCCCCTACTGCAGCCAGATACCTGTTCCTATTCTAATCACCCCTGCCCATCTAGGACTGTAGGTGAGAGCCTACACCACACATTCAGTGAACAAGGACCTGGACACCTGAGCTGAATCCGAAAGAAAAGTAAACAGACTCCTGGGCACACACACTTAGTGACAGCTCTAACCACCTGGTGACAGGACGTGAAAGCTTCAAAGATGTCAATGATCAATGTAGCTCAGCCTATTTGGGCATATCTAAACAAAAAACAACAACAACAAAAAAAAAAAACCAAGAAGCTAGGACACAGTAAGCAAATATAAAATAAATAAATATAATAAATTATTGATGGCTCAGAGACAACAGTCAATATCAAATCACATAAAAAGGCAGACCATGATGACTTCAGCAAGCTCCCAAAGCAAAGAACCAAGAAACCTCCCAGAGGAAGACAACATCTTGGAATTACTGGAGGTGGAATTCAAATAATTACTATACAGAGTTCCTCAAGAGATCAGGAAGGAGACCAGGCAAAACATAGACCAAGGCAAGGAACACACAGAAAAAGTAACAGAGCAATATTA
This sequence comes from Dugong dugon, assembly GCA_030035585.1. NCBI lineage: Eukaryota > Metazoa > Chordata > Mammalia > Sirenia > Dugongidae > Dugong > Dugong dugon. Next base: position 44,291,576 of record CM057480.1, on the reverse strand, counting down.
TACAAGGACATAATGACAAAATTAACAGGCTACAAGAATCCATAGAGAGACAACAAACAGAAATCCAAAAGATTAACAATAAAATTTCAGAATTAGACAACTCAATAGAAACTCAAAGGAGCAGAATTGAGGCAAAGGAAGTCAGAATTAGTGAGATTGAAGATAAAGTACTTGACACCAACTTATTTGAGGAAAAATCAGACAAAAGGGTTTTAAAAAATGAAAAAAACCCTAAGAATTACGTAGGACTCTATCAAGAGGAATAACCTATGAGTGACTGGAATACCAGAACAGGGGAGATAACAGAAAACACAAGAGAATTTTTGAAGATCTGTTGGCAGAAAAATTTCCTGATATCATGAAAATTGAGAGGATATCTATCCAAGAAGCTCATTGAATCTTGCATACTGTAGATCTCAAAAGAAAATCAGCAAGACATATTATAATCAAACTTGCCAAAATCCAAAAAAGGAAAGAATTTTAAGAACAGCTAGGGATAAACGAAAAGTCATCTATAAAGGAGAGTCAATAACACTAAACTCTGACTACTCAGCAGAAACAACATAGGCAAGAAGGCAATGGGATGACTGGCATGGTTTGAATTTTGTCCCCCAAAAAATGTTTGTATCAATGTGGCTGGGCCATGATTCCCAGAATTGTGTGGTTGGCCTCCATTTTGTGATTGCAATTTTATTTTAAAGAGGATTAGCGTGGGATTGTAACACCACCTTTACCCACGTCAAGGAGTTTCCTTGGGGTGTGACCTGTACCATCTTTTATCTTTCAAGAGATAAAAACAAAGGGAAGCAAGCAGAGAGTTGGGGACCTCATACCATCAAGAAAGCAGTGCTGGGAGCAGAGCATGTCCTTTGGACCAGGGTCCCTGAGCAGAGAAGCTCCTACTCCGGTGGAACATTGATGAGAAGGCCAACAGACAAAGACTTCCCCAGGAGCTGATGCCCTGAATTTGGACTTTTAGCCTACTTTACTGTGAATAAATAAATTTCTCTTTGTTAAAGCCATCCACTTGTGGTATTTCTGTTGTAGCAGCACTAGATGGCTAAAACAATGATGTATATAAAACCTTGAATTAAAAAAAAAAAAATTCCAGCCAAGAATTATATATCCAGCAAAACTGTTTCTCAAATATGATGGCAAAATTAGGGCATTTCCAGATAAACAGAAGTTTAGGGAATTTGTAAAAAACAAACCAAAATTACAAGAAATACTAAAGAGAGTCCCTGGTCAGAATATCAATAACATCAGATAACAACCTAAGATTAGAACACAAGATAGAACAACCAGATATCAACCCAGATAAGGAAGTCACAAAAATAAGTCAAAGTTAAAACAGTGAAAATATGGAAACAGAGATGACAACATGTAAAGGATAACAACATTAAAACAAGAAATAGGGACTAAATATTGTAGTCATAGAAATTTCATATAGAGAGGTAGTCAAAGTAATATCAAGAAATAAAAGATTGGTTTAAACTTAGAAAAATAGAGGTAAATGTTAAGGTAACCACAAACGAAACTAACAATCCTAAGTATCAAAATAAAAAACAAGAAAAACATAAAGACTCAGCAAATACAAAATCATCAACAATGAAAAAGATGAAAAGAAAATACATAAAGAAAAATAACTCAGCACAGAAAATTAAGTAGAACAAAGAAACTGTCAACAACACACACATAAACAAATACATCAAAATGACTGTACTAAACTCATATCTATCAATAATTATGCTGAAAGTAAATGGACAAAATGCACCAATAAAGAGACAGAGAGTGGCAAAATGGGTTAAAAAACACAATGCATCTATATGCTGCCTACAAGAGACACACCTTAGATTCAAAGACACAAACAAACTAAAACTGAAAGGATGGAAATATATACATATCAAGCAAACACCACTAAAAAAAAGGCAGGAGTGGCAATTTTAATCTCTGACAAAAAAGACTTTAATGCAAAATCCACCACAAAGGATAAAGAAGCACACTATATAATGATTAAAGGGTCAATACACCAGGAGGACATAACTGTAATAAACATTTACGCACCCAAAGACAGGGCTGCAAAATACATAAAACAAACTCTGACAGCACTGAAAAGAGAAATAGCTCCACAAAAATATTAGGAGACTTCAACTCACCACTTTCGGTGAAGGACAGAACATCTAGAAAGAAGCTCAACAAAGAAAGGGAAGATCTAAATGCCACAATCAACCAACTTGATCTCATAGACACATAAAGAACACTCCACACAACAGTAGCTAAGTATACTTTCTTTTCCAACACACATGGAACATTCTCCAGAAATGACTACATATTAGGCCATAAAGCAAGCCTTAACAGAATCCAAAGCATAAAAATATTACAAAGCATCGTTTCTGATCATAAAGCCATAAAAGTAGATATCAAAAACAAAAAAACAAGGAAAATAAAATCAGACCAATGGAAACTGAACAACACCTCGCTCAAAAACTACTGGGTTATAGAAGAAATCAAGGAAGGAATAAAGAAATTCATAAAATCAAATGAGAATGAAAACACACCTACCAGAACCTTTGGGACACAGCAAAAGAAGTGCTCAGAGGTCAATTTATAGCAATAAATGCACACATCCAAATAGAAGAAAGGGCCACAGTTAAAACATTAACCCTACAACTTGAACAAATAGAAAGAGAGCAGTAAAAGAAGTCCATGGGCACTAAAAGAAAGAAAATAATAAAACTTAAAGCATAAATAAATGAAATAGAGAAAAGAAAAACAATTGAAAGAGTTGACAAGACCAAAAGCTGGTCCTTTGAAAAGATTAAAAAAAAATCAATAAACCATTGGCCAAACTGACAAAACAAAAACCAGTGAGGAAGCAAATAACCTGATTAAGAAATGAGATGGGCAATATCACAACAGACTCAACTGAAATTAAAAGAATCATAACAGAATACTATGAAAAATTGTACTCCAACAAATTTGAAAACCTAGAGGAAATGAATAAATTTTGTAGAAACACACTACCTACCTAAACTAACACAAACAGAGGTAAAACAATTAAATAAACCTATAACAAATGAAGAGATTGAAGAAGTAATTTAAAAACTTCCCAACCAAAAAAGCCCTGGCCCTGATGGCTTCACTGGAGAATTGTACCAAACTTTCAGGGAAAAGTTAACACCAGTACTACTAAAGGTGTTTCATAGCATAGAAAAGGATGAACTCTTGAACTCCTTCTATAAAGCCAGCATAATCCTGATACCAAAGCCAGGTAAAGACACCACAAAAAAAAGAAAATTACATAGACACAAAAATCCTCCATAAAATTCTAGCCAATAAAATTCAACAACATATAAAAAAAAAAAAAATCCACCATGACCAAGTGGGATTCATACCAGGTATGCAGGGATGGTTCAACATTAGAAAATCAATAATTGTAATCCATCACATAAATAAAACAAAAGATAAGAACCATATGATCTTATCAATTGATGCAGAAAAGGCATTTGACAAAGTCCAACACACATTTATGATAAAAACTCTCAGCAAAACAGGAATAGCATGGAAATTCCTCAACATAATAAACGGTATTTATACAAAGCCAACAGCTAACAGCTTCCTAAATGGAAAGAATCTGAAAGCATTCCCCTTGAGAACTGGGACCAGACAAGGAGGCCCTTTATCACCACTCTTATTCAACATTGTACTGGACGTCCTAGAGAGAGGAATTAGGCAAAAGAAAAAAGAAAAAAAAGGGCAACCAAATTGGTAAGGAAGATGTCAAAGTATCCCTATTTGCAGATAATATAATTTTATACACAGAAAACCCCAAAGAATCCACAATAAAACTACTGGAACTAATAGAAGATTTCGGCAATGTATCAGGATACAAGATAAACACAAAAATCAGTTGGATTCTTTACACCAACAAAGAGAACTTTGAAGAGGAAATCACCAAATCAATACCATTTACAACAGCCCCCAGAAGATAAAATACTGAGGAATAAATCTAACCCAAGATGTAAAAGACCTAAAAAAATTTTGGCTATGACATATCCTATCAGGGTCTGTTCTCTAAAATCTACAAGATACTGCAAAACTTTAACAACAAAAAGATAAATAACCCAATTAAAAAATGGGTAAAGGATATGAACAGACACTTCATCAAAGAAGACATTCAGGCGGCTAACAGATACATGAGGAAATGCTCATGATCATTAGCCATTAGAGAAAAGCAAATCAAAACTACAGTTAGATACCTTCTCACCCCAATCAAAAAACCACAAAATAATAAATGTTAAAGAGGTTGTGGAGAGACTGGAATACTTATACACTTCTAGTGGGAAATGTAAAATGGTACAACCACTTTGGAATTCCATTTCGCACTTCGTTAAAAAGCTAAAAATAGAAGTACCATATGATCCAGCAATCCCACTCCTTGGAAAACATCCTAGAGAAATAAGAGCCATCACACAAATAGATATATGCACACCCATGTTCATTGTAGCACTGTTCACAATAGCAAAAAGATGGAGACAACCCCGGTGCCCACCAACGGATAAATGGATAAACGAATTATGGTATATTCACACAATGGAATACTACACAACAATAAATAACAATGATAAATCCAGGAAACATCTCACAACATGGATGAATCTGGAAGGCATTATGCTGAGTTAAATTAGTCAGTAGTAAAAAGACAAATATTGTATGGGACCACTATTATAAGAACTCCAGAAAAGATTTAAACACAGAATAAAAAATTCTTTGATGGTTATGATGGTAGGGAGGGAGAGGGGAGTTCACTAACTAAATAGTAGACAAGAATTATCTTAGGTGAAGGGAAGGACAACACACAATACAAGGGAAGTCAGCACAACTGTACTAAACCAAAGCTAAGGAGTTTCTGAGTAGCTGGGGTGGGGCTCTGGGGACCATGGTTTTTGGGGGCATCTATGTCAATTAGCATAACACAGTTTATTAAGAAAATGTTCTGCATCCCGCTTTCGTGAGTGGCATCTTGGGTCTTAAAACCTAAAGAGTGGCCATCTAAGATGCATCATTTTGTCCCAACCCACCTAGAGCAAAGGAGAATGAATAATACCAAAGACACAAGGAAAATATTAGCCGAAGAGACAAAATGGGCTATATAAACCAGAGACTCCATCAGCCTGAGACCTGAAGAACTAGACGGTGCCTGGCTACCACCAATGACCGCCCTGACAGGGAACACAATAGAGAGTCCCTGACGGAGTAGGAGAAAAGTGGGGTGCAGAACTCATAAATTCATGTAAAAAGACCAGACTTAATCGTCTGACTGAGACTAGAGGAACCCCAGAAGACATTGCTCCCAGACTCTCTGTTAACCCAGAATTAAAACCATTCCTGAAACCAACTCTTCAGACAAAGATCAGACTGGACTATAAAACATAAAATAAAACTAATAAAGAGTGTGCTTCTTAGTTCAAGTAGATGCATGAGACTATGGGCAGCTCTCGTCTGGAGGTAAGATGAGAAGGCAGAAAGGGATAGAAGCTGGTTGAATAGACATGGGAAATCCAGGGTGGAAAAGGGAATGTGCTGTCACATTAAAGGGATAGCAACTAGGGTCACATAACAATATGTGTATAAATTTTTTGTATGAGAAACTAACTTGAGCTGTAAACTTTCACCTACAGTACAATAAAAAAATTTTAAAAAGGAGAAACAAAGACCAAAATGAATGTCAGAAGAGACTATGAAACTTCCTCTTGAATGTAGAGTAGCTAAAGCCTACTGAAGAAATGATCACTTAAAAGAGCTGAACAGAAGATTTCAAAGGGAGGCTGGAGAGAACAAAGTGCAGTATTGTAATAAATTATGCAAAGACTTTGAGTTAGAAAAACAAAAGGGAAGAACATGCTCGGCGTTGCTCAAGCTTAAAGAATTGAAGAAAAATTTCAAGCCTTGAGAGTTGTAATTTTGAACGGTTCTATGGGCAAATATCGAACGAAGTAGGACACATCAAAAGAGGATGGAAGGAGTATATAGGGTCACTGTACCAAAAAGAATTGGTGGACATTCAACCATTTCAGAAGGTAGTATATGATAAAGAACCTATGATACTGAAGGAAGAAGTCCAAGCTGCACTGAAGGCACTGGCAAAAAAACAAGGCTCCAGGAATTGATCGAGTACTAACTGAGATGTATCAACAAATAGATGCAATGCTGTAAGTGCTCATTTGTCTATGCCAAGAAGTTTTGAAGACAGCTACCTGGCCAACAGACTGAAAGAGATCCATATTTGTGCCCATTCCAAAGACAGATGACCAAACAGAATGTGGAAATGATCAGACAATATGACTGATGTCACATGCAAGTAAAATTTTGATGAAGATAATTCAAAAGCAGTTGCATCAACAGGGAACTGCCAGATTTTCAAGCTGGATTCAGAAGAGGACATGAAAAGAGCAATGTCACGGCTGACGTTAGATGGATAATGGCTGAAAGCAGAGAATAACAGAAGTTTAACTATGTTTTCTTGATTATGTAAAGGTATTCCACTGTGTGTATCATAACAAATTAAGGATAACATTGTGAAGAATGGGAATTCCAGAACACTTAATTGTGCTCATGTGGATTCTGTACATAGACCAAGAGGCAGTCATTCAAACAGAACAAGGGGATACTGTGTGGTTTAAATTCAGGAAAGGTGTGCATCAGGACTGTATCTTTTCACCATACTTATTCAATGTATATGCTGAGTAAATAATCCAAGAAGCTGGACTATACGAAGAAGAACAGGGCATCAGGGTTGGAGGAAGACTCATTATTATCCTTGGATATGCAGATGACACAAACTTGCTTGCTGAAATTGAAGAGGATTTGAAGCATTTACTGATGAAGATCAAAGACTACAGCCTTTAGTATGGATTACACCCCAATATAAAGAAAACAAAATTTCTCACAACTGACCAATAAGCAATATCATGATAAATGGAGAAAAGATTGAAATTGTTAAGGATTTCATTTTACTTGGATCCACAATCAACGCCCATGGAATTAGCAGTCAAGTAATCAACCAATGGATTCTTTTGGGCAAATCTGCTGCAAAAGGCCTCTTTAAAGTGTTAAAAAGCAACAATGTCATTTTGAGGACTAAGGTGTGCCTGATCCAAGCCACGGTTATTTTCAATCATCTCATATGCATGCAAAAGCTGGACAATGAATAAGGAAGTACAAAGAAGAATTGATGCCTTTGAATTATGGTGTTGGCAAAGAATATTGAATATACCATGGGCTTCCAGAAGAATGAACAAATCTGTCTTGGAAGAAGTACAGTCAGAATGTTCCTTAGAAGCGTGGATGGTGAGACTTCGCCTCACATACTTAGGACATGTTATCAGGAGGGACCAGTTCCTGTAGAAGGACATCATGCTTGGTAAAGTAGAGGGTCAGTACAAAAGAGGAAGACCTTCAATGAGATGGATTGACACGGTGGCTGCAACAATGGTTCAAACATAGCAACAGTTGTGAGGATGGTGCAGGATCAGGAAGTGTTTTGTTCTGTTGTACATACAGTCACTATGAGTCAGAACTGACTTGATGACACCTAACAACAATGCAGAACCTGAACTACTTGACCATTCCTTCTCTGACACTAAACATGAGGAATCAATCAAATCAATCTAAAATCAATGTATTTATTCCACTTTGTTGACACCAACTGAGTAAAAAGTACCTCTTCTCTGCTCTAACCACTTGGAGCTAGGTCAGGTCTCACAGGTTAAAGGATACCGCTCTTCAGATTAATTTGCTAGAATGACACAGAGCTCATGGAAAGCTTTATAATTATGATTCCTCTTTTATTATAGAGAAAAGTGTACAAATAAAGGGATACATAGTGAGAGATCTGGAATGCAGAGCTTCCATAGCCCAAAAAGGGACATGCTACTACACCCCTATGTGCATTGGTGTCTTTTACCCACCAGGAGGCCCATGGAGCTTCTGTGTCCAGAGCCTTTATTGAGGATTCATTATGTAGTCATGATTGAGTGAATCATGCCCTTTCTCCTGAGGCCAGCTAATATAAGAAGATGGGTCTTTCTGGCATGGCCAGCCTCTATCCAAGAGTCATATCAATGGCATAAATTTCAGGTGTCCACTGGAGATCTTGGCAAAAACACTTCAATCATGGGGAATATTCCAAGGTTTTAGAGGCTATCATTCAGGAACCAAGAACAAAGACCAAATTTTTTAGGTAAAGTTAATCATAAACCCCCTGTGTATTAAGGTCTTCTTAAATGCATTTCAAAATTATGATCCAATGTCAGCTAGAATGTTTCAGCTTGGAACTCTTTCAATAATAAATCTGTCTCAACAAGCAAAAATATGTGATCCTGTGTAACATGGTTACTATGGGGATTAACATATCTAATGTAGATTTTAGTCGACGGTATTGATCAGAAAGAGCAGGAAGCAAAAGAGAAAAAACTAAGGTTGGGGAAGCAAACAGCTGAGAATTTCCTTACTGCATAGGAAAGGAAAACCAGACTTACACACGAGCTAACTTGAAGCAGTAAATATTTTAGCATCAACCATGTGCCAATTACCTTGACTGATACCACAGATAAAAATATGAAAAAGAGAACATTTATACTCTGGGGATAGGTATATGTGAATGTCTAATTTCAAAACAATGTGATTTGTGCCATGTTTTCCTTTGTCTTCTTCCTTCTGTTGTTGAAGGAGAAGATAAAAGGATTTTAAGCTCTTTGAGAGATAATCAGAATATTAGGAGGGCAATGGTTAAACTATTCTTGGAATTAGAAGAAATTAAGAGAGCCTAGAATTTAGACAAAAGGAAGTTACAGTGTGACTTATTTTGTTCCAGTAGAAATGACATCTAAGCTTTAGATAAATCTAGGTATTTTGACAGAAGATTAGGTAAGCAGAAATAGAAAAGCTGGAGGAAATGTTATCTGTTGATTTGATTTGGGTTAGTTGACAATCAAACAGGCAAATGAGACCAGACTATGGTGGTGGCTGTGACAGAAGAATGACGACACCTATTAAAAGATGCCAGAGGCATTTGTCACCAACTTGCCTAGGAATTTTCTCCAGACAGCGTCTTCAAATAATATTTGGGATGAGTCCGTGGTACTGAAAGAAAATCAAGGTTAGCTTAAGTTCTAAATGATGAGATCAAATTTGTGCAAAATCTATCATTTTAGCCCTATTATTTGTGTTTTATTTTATCTTCCTTGAGTTATTTTGCTTAAATCTTTTAACAGAAGATTCACTTTTTGTTGAAAAATATAAATTTGTGAAAAAAGTTATTCATTTAATTAATATTTATTGAGTTTGTGTCATGCAATGTGCTAGTTAATTATGATGTTGAAAGCAACTCAAACATGGTTTAGATTTATACATTTCTTTGAGCAACTTACAGGTATTAATGAAGGCAACCCCTTCATAGGGTTGTAGAATAGTCTAATAGACATGCCACATAGAAGACTGTTAATATGTTCAGTATCAGAATTTTAAAAATAAATTTCGAGTGCATCTCAGAGATATGCCTCTTACATGTACACTTGGACTGTTACTAAGGATCAGGAAAAAATGTAATATTTACCATAACATTTACCTTGTTGGAAATTACCCAGATTTAACTCACTCATGAGTTGGAATTGACTTAATGGCAACAGGTTTTTTTTTTTTTTTTTTGTTACCCTACTCATATGGCCTTGTACCACAGCATATTTCACAGTGTCAGGAATATGGGAGGAGCTTACTAAATGAGTGTGGCCTCAGTCAATCAAGAACAGAACACCATCTATGAATTTGAACCTTTACTAAAAATTTCAGCCCAGATTTGACCCATAACCTAATGACAATAATTGCATCAAGAACTCAGCCTACCATGGGTAGGCAAGCATGTTTACAAATGATTAGATGAAAATAAAAGGAAAGATGGTAACGTGTTTAGAGTGCTGCTGAGGAAGATATGAAAGCTACCAAATGACCCAGAAAGATGGTAGCTCAAAAAGAAAATACTTGAGCTGTATTTTAAACACGGAATAGATATTTAACAAGAAAAGAATAATAAGCAAGTCAACATTTGAGGAAATACTCTCCCCGCAAAACATCATGTCCAGCTACAACCTTCTTGTAACCTTATTTGGAAATCGGGTCTTCGCAAAAATAATTAAGATGAGGTCTTACAAGATTAGAGTAGGCTTTAAATCCAGTAACTTGTGTAGTTATAAGAAGAAGGGAAGACACAGAAACACAGTGAGAAGAAAGATATGTGACGATAGAAGCGAGATTGGAATGATTTGTAGGTAAGCCAAGGAATGGCAAAGATTGCTGGCAACACCAGAAGTTAAGAGAGAAGCAAAGAACAATTTCTCCCTCAGAACCTCCAGAAGGAACCAACCCTTCTGTTACCCTGATTTCAGACTTCTGGCCTCCAAAACTGTGAAAGAATACATTTCTGTTGTTTTGAGCCACCTAGTTTGGGGTAATTTGTCACAGCAGCCCTAGGAAACTAATACAGTATGCTAGGTAGTGAAACAGAATGATGAAAGGCACAGTGGGATGAAAAGAATGCTATTTTTATGGATGAGAAATCATCTGGTGTGGTTAAAGGAAGACATTTAAATTGGGCTTGGCAGAGTATAAGCCTGTAAAGGCTGAATTAAAAGCCCCAGATGGTAAAAGTCTTCTCGTGCTATTCAGAAGGTTTTACCCTACACCTTGTTAAAGGAAAGATTTTAACACTAAGTCCCTACTTTTAAAAAAAAAAATCAGTTGCAAAAGTTTAATACATAAAAATAATTAAGAGTGAACAAGGAGTTGTGTACTCACATCATGTTTTGTGACCTCCTGCCTATTTGAAGATCACAGCAGAGGGGATGCAGAGAAGACATGCAGAGTCAAGCAATGCTGAGGTGGTAGAACTGAGTCGTCCCTATTCTTCAGTCATAACTCCCAGTAAAACCACAGTCACAAAACCTACAAGCCACCTTCCCGTGGGTTGGGATGCTGGGCTTCTGTGTTCCCACTCTTTCCGGGTTCTCCTTCAACCCATCAGTAGCCACCATGGCTTCTCTACATCCATTTGTCCTTTGCGATTTGTTTTACAAGAGTCCCACCTTAATCTTTACACACTCTTTCTGTGCAATAGCAACCACTCTTATGGTTTAACTAAGATCCATATATGCCAGTGACTCCCAAATACGTATCTCTAATCCTGGTATCTCACCTAACACAGTGGCTGGGCCTTTCTACTTCACTGGCTCACAGACCGAAACTTAGAATGCTTGAATTGTGGCATTAAAAAATATCTGAAAGGTTTTCCCTTTCTATGTCCACATTTTACAAAACCAAAAAATGTTTATTGTTCTCCCCAAGTTTGCCTTTCTCCTCAGTGTCCAAAATGGGAGTAGAACCCAGATCCCTTGACTCATGTTCCTTCTTTTCCCTAATATTTACTTTAACATATCCACTGACCCCCATGAGACTCTGTGCCATGGGAAAAGCACTGCCTGTCACCTTAGGAGATAGAAAGATGAATGAGACGCTCTAAGCAGTTTATAATCCAAGAGAATAAATACGCAAATATAATTGATTCTTTAGGGCTATTAACAAAAAGCTATAGGGGTTTAGGAAATCTCAGTGGCATGGTGGTTAAGGGCTATGGATGCTAACCAAAAAGGTCAGCAGTTCAAATCCATCAGGCACTCCTTGGAAACCCTATGGGGCAGTTCTACCCTGTCCTATAGAGTCACTATGAGTCAGAATCGACTCGATGGCAGCAGATTTGGTTTGGTTTTTATAGGGGTTTAAATGAAAAAGTTTGTGTTATTTAATTTTTTCTTCTAAGTGTGACATGCATCTTAGAAATTTAAGATCCCTGGGTGGTTCATGCAGTTTGTGATTAGCTGCTAACCAAAAGGTTGAGAGTTCCAATCCACCCAGCAGTGCTGCAGAAGAAAGGCCTGGCAATCTGCTTCCATAAGGATAAAAAAGCAAAACAAAACCCTTTGCCTTCCTTTAGCCACACCATTGATTCCAACTCAGAGCAACCCTATAGGACAGAATAGCACTGCCCCATAGGGTTTCCAAGGATGTAAATTTTTATAGAAGCAGCCACATCTTTCTCCCATGAAGCAGTTGGTGGGTTCAAACCACTGACCTTTCAGTTAGCAGCTGAGCACTTTAACCACTGTGCCACCAGGGCTCCTTTCCGTAAGATTACAGCCAAGAAAATGCTATGGAGCACAGTTCTATAAGTCAGAATCATGGGGTGGCTATGAGTCAGAATCAGCTTGGGGGAAGAGGACTTAGTTTGTTTGTTGTTTATATATATTTAGCTATGCTCCCAACTGGGCTACATTTTACACATCAAACACAGTTGTCATTCATTTATTTCTTCCTCAAAAGAAAGCAACACATTTACTTTAGGATCATAGCTGGAGTTTTGTGTACTTTCTACCCCAAGAGGAGCCCAAATCCATTGACTTCTCTGAGTGTTGGGAGATATTGGGGTTGAGGAGTATAGAGACAAGCAGTAAAGTAATTCAAGCCCAGAGCAGTTGGGTGTTGCAGAAATTTCCCACTGGATCATAAGAGAAGCTGTCAGTGCTGCTTCCCATGCTGCCATGACATGTCAACATAACACTGGATCCAGAAAACAACCTGTTTATTCCAATCACAGTAGTATGGGCGAGTTCTGGTCTTTGAATTTCGGCATCCACAATACTTCTGTCTTCTCTTAGGTCTCTCCAGGCTCAGAACTCATTAGGGAAGCAGAGAGAAGTGCAGAGCTCACTAAAGTGAAATGCATATCACTAAGAACCTTTTCAATTTAACTCGGTAGAGAGAATACCTATTAGGACAGATGTTACTGCATGAGATCCCTGAAGTCCTCTTACGGATTGTGAGCAATGGTAAGGAAAAAGAGTTCAGCTAGATCCACCGAGAATCTAAATTTTAATAGGAGTCTGATTGGCATTTTCCTAGGTTATACCCTCTGCCTCAGAAAAAGGAGAAAAATTATGACACTGAAAAAGTAACATCAACCCTCTCAGGGTCCTCCACAGCTCTTGTACCTGCAAAATTCAAAGCAGCAGAAAGTCATCATAGGTTCATTTACAGGGCAGTAGGAGAAATAGGGGAAAATGGCCCCAAGTCACAGTGCAAAGACTGGAAAGTAAACTTCAGAGAGGAAATGATAGGTAAGAACTCTGAAAAATTATCCCTTGCAACATCAATATATGCAACATATTTATACTAAGACACCATAAAATATAGAACTAAAAGTTCCAAGAGGCAATAAGCTGGGATTTTTAAACCTTAATGTGCATCTGAATTCCCTGGGGATCTTGCTAAAATGCAGATTCTGATTCAGTAGGTTTGCGGTGGGTCCTAGGATTCTGCATTTTTAACAAGCTCACAAGTGATGCTGCAGGTGCTGTGGAATATTCCACCCACACTATGAATAGCAAAGGGAAGGAAAAATCATCAAGTTAGAGGTCAGAAAACCTGGACCATATACCACCACCACCATGCCAACACCCTCCACCCTCCCCCACACAGCCTTAAACCAAACTCAAAACCAAGCCCACTGCCATCCAGTTGATTCTGACTCGCAGCAACCCTATAGGAAGGACAGAGTAGAACTGCCCCCACTGGGTTTCTAAGGCTGTAAATCTTTACGGAAGTAGATTGCCACATCTTTCTCCTGTGGGGCAGCTAGTGGGTTTGAACCACCGACCTTTTTGGTTAGCAGCCAAACTTTAACCACTATGCTGCCAGGGCTCCTTCCACATAGCCTTATACTTAAACATTGTGTAATCCACAGCCAGAAACATGACCTCTCTGGGCCTCCATTCTTATAAAATGAAACCAGTAACTGGTTGCTGTTAAGTCGACTATGATTCATGGAGACCCCATGTGTGTCGGAGTAAAACTGTACTCCATAGAGTTTTCAATGGTTGATTTTTCAGAAGAAGATAATAAGGACTTTTTTGCTAGGAGCCTCTGGGTGGACTTGAACTCTCAACCTTTTGGTTAGTAGCCAAGTTCATTAATCGTCTGCACCACCCAGGGACTTCTATGAAATGAGATACTAATCATATGCCTAAAATAGAGTATCCTCAAAGAATAATGCATATGAATATAGTTTAATTGTAAAGCAATATATAAATAAAATGCACTGTCATTGTTATTTGAATAAAGAGGAACATGGAATTATTTATCTTAAAAAAAAGAAAAGCCATTGAGGGTTATAATGGTCAGTATTTAAAGTTTTCCTCTATAGAAACCTGAAATTAAATTGCTTTCCATTTCTAGAGACAACTGCTCTAGTCATTTATAGCAGTGGTTCTCAAACCTTGTTGCCCAGGAAAATCATCTGAGTAGCTTTCAAAACTATCACTACCTGGCCACCTACCATCTCCCCCTGCTATTCTAGTGCGATTCTCCTAAAAGGGGACCCAGGCACAAAAGAGCTCTTCAAGTAGTTCTAATATGTAGTCTATGTTGAGAACCAGTGAACCCTTGAAAGGGATGATCACTGAGCAAAGCTTAGTGGGAAAGGCAGGGAAAGTCCACTGGATTGCTGCAGAAGCTTAAAAGAATCTCCAGAGGAGGTCCCTGTCTAGTGTCTACCTGTCCACATATGAAAATCTGGTTTCTTCATCAAGGATAAAAAATATTCAAAAAGAACTTGAGGAGTTAGTGAAGGTGATAATAAGGCCTATCTCCCTGCTGATTGTGAGAATCAAATGAGACAATGTCTGTGAAAGCACTTGAATGCCTGTTAAGTGCTATAGAAATATGGAGTATTGTTATTACCAGAGTCATCAAACAACTCTTCTACCTGAGACAGAGTGAGACGCAACTGTTAAAGAGGATTCTTCTAAAGCTGCCTCCTTCATAATTCAGCTCCTAACATAGTGTCTTGCGAGTGTATAAAAGAATCAACTGAGGAATCTCTGTGGTATGGACGAAGTAGAATCTCTGGCTTTTGTCTGCATTTTTTCTTTTTTGTTCTTGACCTTAGTGATTACTTGGTGCTTTATTGATGAAGTACTCTGGAAATTTAAACTTTGAAACAAAAACAAGTTTTTGGCAGCCTCTTACAAATAGAACAACCTTTAAGTGGCTGCAAACAAAAATAAAAGAAAGAAAAAGATTGAGGCAAGCAGGTGTGTCATATGGACAAATTTACATAACAAGCAGGTGTTGAAAATAAAAAGCCAGTAGCAAACAGCATCCTTCCAAAGGAAGGATGTAAGGAGGAGGTTAGTCAGTAATCAATGGCCTCCACTTTGGCATACAAAAGATCACAGCCCTTTACCTGTGACTGTCTAGGAAAAGATTACAGGCCCTTATACATAAAATGGTCTTGGACATTGTCTTAGTTATCTACTGCTGCTATAACAGAAATACCACAAATGGACGGCTTTACCAAAGAGAAATTTATTCTCTCACAGTTTAGGAGGCTAGAAGTCCGAATTCAGGGTGCCAGTTCCAGGGGAAGGCTTTCTCTCTCTGTCAGCTCTGGGGGAAGGTCCTTGTCATCAATCTTCCTCTGGTCTAGGAGTTTCTCAGCACAGGGACCCCAGATCCAAAGGATGCGCTGTTATCCTGGCTCTTGTTTCTTGATGGTATGAGATCCCCCTGTCTCTGCTTACTTCTGTTTTATATCTCAAAAGAGGTTGACTCAAGATACAACCTAATCTTGTAGATTGTGTCCTGCCTTATTAACATAACTGCCTCTAATCCTGCCTCATTAACATCATAGAGATAGGATTTACAAGATACAGGAAAATCACATCAGATCACAAAATGGTGGCCAATCCCACAATACTGGGAATCACGGCCTAGCCAAACTGATACACATTTTGGGGGGACACAATTCAATCCATAACAGATGCAGAGGCTCTTAGGTTGTCAGGATCTTTGAAGCATGGATGTTGTAATAGTGCTGAGATGCAAGCCAGCTAGTAGGGTAAATCTCCCTTCTGGGGAGAAGGAAAAACTCAAGAATGCAAATACAAGTTTATAAAATTCAACATGCGCTTGCGTTCATGTGTGTGGAATTTATAGGTATATGTTTGGTTATGAGGATTAAATTGTGAACAGTACTGTGAGTGTTCACTATATGCTACCAACAGTATTCAGCCTTTGCATATATTAATTCTTGGAATACTCACAATAATTAATTCAGGTATTATTAGTCTTGTTTTACAGATGAGGAAACTGAGATGGCCAAGCAGCTCGTACCATAGATGGCATATACCAGGATTTGAATGTAGGTAGTTTGACCCAACAGCAATAACAACAACAAAACCCACTGCCACTGAGTTGATGCCAACTCATAATGACCCCATAGGGTGGAGTAGAATTGTTCCATAGGGTTTCCAAGGCTATAAATCTTTATGGAAGCAGACCGCCACATCTTTCTCCCACAGAGTGGCTGATGAGTTTGAACCATTGACCTCCCGGTTGGCAGCTTAGCACTTAACCACTGTACCACCAGGGCTCCCCTAATTTGACCCAAGAGACTGTAACTGTAAATACTACACTCTTGAACTTAGTGGGATGTTTCTAGTGGAACCTCTATTAACTAGTGAAATGAAAGTATTTCTACTTTAGGTCTGATTGGGAAGGACTTCTTACTAATGAGGTTAAATATGATATGTTATCAGCTGATATCTCTTTATTGATAATAGCAGAGTCTTTTGTTTCCTGCTCCTAGTTCAAGCTGTACAACCTACAAGTCTAGCACTTCTTCCAGTTGAATTTAATTTTGTATATCTATCTCCCCCTTATTAGACTATGAACAATAAGACTATGAATGCCATTCTTCTAAAAACTGTGTCTTATTCATCTTTGTAGAGCCAGTGCCTGGCAATTTGAGGTGTTCAGTATAAGTTTACAGAATAATTAGTGCTGAATGGACCATTCAGGAGTAGCTATCTAACATAATGAGGTTAAAGAAATTATAAGCAGAGAGAGGTCAAGACCAGAGTTTGCCCCAAACATAACATCCCTTAAGGAAGGGAGTGTAGAGGAAAATTAGAAGAAAACTAACGTCAGGGTGAACATTTAAATGGTTCACTTGTCTCTTTTACTCTGTGCCTGGTATTTTTTAGAATGAAATATTTTACATAAGAATAAGAAAACAAAGGTACCTAGAGTTAAATAAGCAATCTGTGAGGTATTTGAAAAATGGAAAACACACTGATGAAGCTACACTGAGTGGACACTTGAATGGCCAAGTGAAAATCTTGGGGCATAGTGTTCCAGGCAAAAGGAGTAGCAAGGACAAAGGCAGGAATAAGCAATGATGTTGAAGGACAAAAAAGCCAATGCAGCTGAACATAGAACACTAACTGTGTAGGACAATCCCAACAAAGGCAGGTTAGAAACCAAAGGAAATCTGACTTGTCAAATGCTGAGAAGAAAGTGAAGACTTGGATGGAGTTAAGGTTCCTCGGTTTGGTAACTAGGATAGGAAATCACTTGTGTTTTTAAGAGGGCAATTTTAGTGGAGCTGTCAAGATAGGGGGCTTTGGATTACAGCGATCTAAGAAATGAATTAGCTCATGAGAAAATGAAGACATTAAAGGATTTTAAGAGGTAAGGAATAAATTGAACATGCAAGTAAGAGAGAGGATAATAATTGATTATGGAAAAATATTTAGATGATAGGATTCAGGACATAAACTGTTTGAATTAGATTTGGAAGGAGAAAAGTCCTACTGACTAGAGACTGAGTAGAGACTGAGTGAAAAAGAGAATTGCCAATTAGGGTTTCCAAGGCTGTATATTTTCAGGAAAACAGACTGCCACATCTTTCTCCCACAGAGTTGCTTGTGGGTTTGAACTACAGACCTTTGAGTTAGCAGCCAAGTGCTTAACCAGTGTGCCACCAGGGCTCCCTGATAAAAGTATATTTGGAAAATCTAAGGTAAGAAGGAAGAAATCAGAGATAGCTCATGGCACTTAATGTTATTTTTTTCACTAAAGTAGGTGGTAGGGTAATTTATTGAGAATGGAAACAAATAGGAACAGGCTTGGGCATTTGAGGAGAATGGCTAATGCAGGTAACACAGAAGGAGAAGAGTAGAGTAATACCTAATGCTTTACGCGTTATAAGTTAAGGGCAGACAGAAACTGTATCTTACTCATTCCTGGGTTCCTGACTTTACACAAAATGATATCCTTCAAAGTGAAGCTGCTCAGTTCCCATTTGCCTAAACAAAGAATGATTTGGATATAGAGAAAAAGATGCGGGAGTTTAATTTTGGACATCTGATTATGTCCTTCTTCAGGATCAAATCTAAATTCCTTGTTATTCTTCTGTGTATTCAGGTCGATTCCAACTCATAGCGACCTTATAGGACAGAGTAGAACTGCTCAATAGGGTTTCCAAGGAGTGACTAGTGGATTCAAACTGCCGACCTTTTGGTTAGCAACTGAACTCTTAACAACTGTGCCACCTAAATCCCTTAGCACAACACAAAATGCCCCTTATGATCTAGTCCCAGGCTAACTTTCCAGCCTTATTTCCTGTGTCTTCTTCCACAGGCCCATTCTTCTTGTCAAGCTAAACCATTCTCTATTCCTTCAATAGACTGTGTTTTAAATTTTAACATCTTTACACTTGCTGTTCATACCATCTAGAATACCCCATCTCATTGTAAATGCCTGTTAAACCTCAACTCATCTTTTAAGCCTCTGATTAAATGACTCATCTTCTTTGAAACCTTGTCATACTCTCCACACAATTACTCTGACTTCTTTAGTTTCCTGTAGTATAACACTTTATATATACCTCCTTTATAACATTTATCACATTGTATTTTCTTTACTTGTTTACATGTTAAAGCGGCTCAGGATCAGGAAAAATTTTGTATCAGCTTTGTATACCCAGGGTGGATCACTACAGTACTTAGCATATATTAGGCACTCAGTGTATTTTTACAATATGAATGAATTATCAGCATATCTAATAAACTGCCTTTTTCCTATGCTACTAGAGCAAGCTTTTAACAACTGATGAATGTATCTAGTAAGATCATAATTTTAAACATATCACAAATACACTAGGACGACTTTTCTATGCTATGCTCTAAAAGGGGTAATACTAGCCTTAGCAACCATACATAAGGAGGATCAAGATATTATATTATAGTGAAAAATATGAAGAACAGACATAACTTTGTCCAGGTGTTAAGCCAACCCACTACCAAAAAAGCAGATCCAGTAGGGATGCTTGCACTAAGGTCGTTTTTTTTTGTTTTGTTTTTTTTACTTTTTGTTTTTTTTTTTTTCACTTTAGGTGAAGGTTTACAGAACAAATACACATATCGTTTTATGACATTGGTTAACAACCCCACGACATGTCAAGACTTTCCCTTCTTGACCTTGGAGGACATTTTCTTTTGTATCTTGGTGAAAATATACATAGCCAAAGTTACACCATTTCAAAAGTTTTTACATGTACAATTCAGTAACATCGACTACATTCTTCCAGTCATGCTGCTATTCTCACTATCTTTTTCCAGATTATTCCATCAACATTATCTTCAACTCACTGTCTCCTACACTTCCCATCAAACCTTTTTAGTTGCTGTTGTCAATTTGATCTCACATAGATAATTCTTTTTTTATTTTTTGTACCTTAGATGAAGGTTTACAGAACAAATAGTTTCTCATTAAACAGTTAGTACACATATTGCCCTATGACAATGGTTAACAACCCCACTTGTCAACACTGTCCTTTCTCAAACTTTGGTTCCCTATCATCAGCTTTCCTGTCGTCTCCTGCCTTCTAGTCCTTTTTCCTGGACTGCTGTGCCTCATTAGTCCTGTTTTGTTTTATGGGGCTGTCTAATCCCTGGCTGAAAGGTGAACCTTGGGAGTGACTTCACCACTGAGCTAAAAAGGTGTCCAGGGGCCATTCTCTCAGGGTTTCTCCAGTCTGTCAGGCCAGTGAATCTGGTCTTTTTTGTGAGTTAGACTTTTGTTCTCCATCCTTCTCCAGCTCTGTCCAGAACCCTCTGTTGTGATCCTGGTCAGAGCAGTAAGTGGTGATAGCCAGGCACCATCTACCTGTACTGGAATCAGTCTGGTGGAGGCTGTGGTAGCTGTGGTCCATTAGTCCTTTGGACTAATCTTTTCCTTGTATCTTGTTCTCTTCATTCTCCCTTGTTCCCGAAGGGATCACACCAGTGGAGTATCTTAGATGGCTGCTCACAGGCTTTTACGACCCCAGACGCTACTCACCAAGGCAGAATGTAGAATATTGTCTTTAAAAACTATGTTATGCCAATTGAGCTAGATGTTCCCCAAGACCATGGTCCCCATAGCCCTCGGCCCAGCAATTCAATCTCTCAGGGAGTTTGGAAGTGTCTATGGAGCTTACATGACCTTTCCTTGTACAAGATGTGCTCGCTTCCCCAGTATTGTGTACTCTCTTACCCTTCACCAAAGTCACCACTTATCTATTGTCTGTTTAGTCCCCCCTCCCATCCCTAGTAACCAGAAGGATTGTTTCTTTTGTGTGTAGACTTTTACATGAGTTTTTACAGTAGAGGTCTCATACAATATTTGTCCTTATTTGATTGACTTACTTGACTCAGCATAATATCCTCCAGTTTGATCCATGTTATGAGATGCTTCATAGATCCATCATTGTTCTTTATCATTGCATAATACTCCATTGTGTGTATGTACCATAGTTTATCCACTCATCTGTTGATGGGCATCTAGGTTGTTTCCATCTTTTTGCTATTGTGAACAGTGCTGCAATGAATATGGGTATGCATATGTCTATCCATGTGACAGCTCTTATTTCTCTAGGATATGTTCCTAGGAGTGGGATTGCTGGATCATGTGGTATTTCTATTTCTAGCTTTCTAAGGAAGCATCATATCATTTTCAAAATGGCTGTATCATTTTGCATTACCATCAGCACCGCATAAGAGTTCTGATCTCCCTGCAGCCTCTCCAACATTTGTTATTTCCAGTGTTTTTGATTCATGCCAGTAATGTCTGGGTGAGATGGCATCTCATTGTGATTTTAATTTGCATTTCTCTAATGAGGAAAGATTGGGAGCATTTCCTCATGTGTCTGTTGGCCACTTGAATGTCTTCTTTGGTGAAGTGTCTGTTCATTTCCTTTAGCCATTTTTTAATTGGATTATTTGTCTTTTTGTTGTAGAGGTGTTGGATTTTCTTATAGATTTTAGAGATTAGACCTTCGTCTGACTTGTAATGTCCAAAATTTTTTCCCAGTCTGTAAGGTTCTCTTTTTACTCATATTGTGAAGTCCTTTGATGAGCTTAAGTGTTTAATTTTTAGAAGATCCCAGTAATCTAGCTTATCTTCTGGGATTTGTGTGTTGTTGGTTATGGTTTGTATCCTGTTAATGCCCTGTATTAGGGCCTCTAGCATTGATCCTATTTTTTCCTCTATGAACTTTATAGTTTTGGCTTTATATTTAGGTCTTCGATCCATTTTGAATTAGTTTTTGTGTATGGCATGAAGTCTGGGTCCTGTTTCATTTTTTTTGCAGATGGACATCCAGTTTTGCAAGCGCCATTTGTTAAAAAGAATGTCTTTTCCCCATTTGATAGACTTCAGGCCCTTATCGAAGATCAGGTAATGGTAAGTGGATGGATGTACATCTGGGTTCTCAATTCTGTTCCATTGGTCAATGTAACTGTCGTTGTACCAGTACCAGGCTCTTTTAACTATGGTAGATGTATAGTAGGTTCTGAGGTCAGGTAGTGCGAGTCCTTCTACTTTATTCTTCTTCTTCAACAGAGGTTTATTAGCAGGGGCTTCTTCCCTTTCCATATAAAGTTAATGATTAGTTTTTCCATTTCTTTAAAAAATGCTGTTGGTATTTGGATTGGGATTGCACTGTATTTATAAACTGCTTTGGGTGGAATTATCATTTTCACTATGTTGAATCTACCTACCCATGAGCACAGTATGTATTTACGTAGATCCCTTTGGGTTTCTTGCGGTAGTGTTTTGTAGTTTTCTGTGAATAGGTCTTCTACATCTCTGGTTAGATTTATTCCTAAGTATTTTATGTTTTTAGGGGCTGTTAAAAATGGTATTGTTTCCTGATTTACTTTTCATTGTTCTCTTTATTGGCATATAGGAATCCAACTGATTTTTGTATGTTTACCTTGTATCCTGCTACTGTGCTGAAACTTTTTATTAGTTCCAGTAGTTTTCTCATGAAGTCTTTAGGGTTTTCTATGTATAGTATCATATCATCCACAAGTAAGGACAATTTAACTTCTTCATTACCAACTTAGATGCCCTTTATTTTTTTCTTACCTTATTGCCCTACCTAGGACTTCCAGTACAATGTTAAACAGAAGTGGAGATAAAGATCATCTTTGTTTTCTTCCTGTTCTCAAGGGGAATGTTTTCAGCAACTCTCCATTAAGAAGGACATTGGAAGTGGGGCAAATATATTAGTCAGACGGTTCCAGTGGACCCTCTTACAACAAAGACCCAAAAAAACAAGTGATTCAATTATATATGGTCATCAGGAAGCACTGAACATCAAAGGCAGAGTTGAGGAACTAGATGGAGTGGAAGGGGGAGAGAGAGACGGCTCAGAAGCACCGAGGAACTGTCAGACCGGACCTAGCGAGAGCCTGAGCACTTCAGGCCTGAGCATCTCCTGGGTCAGCTATGAGGCAAGCAGACAGCTATGCTCAGGAGGCACATATTCCACACCAGGAGAGACCCAGCAGCAGAGAGTCTACACGGACACCCAGAACCCTTGAGAAGCATCCCTGGATCCAGCGAAAGATAAGTAATTGCATACAGCCTACTGTGCAGATCAAAAACACCCCCCTTAGGGAAAAACCTCTCTCCCATTTACCTCCCTGCTCCCTGCTCTGCACTGGGTCCTTGACTAGCTTCAACAATTGCTGAGTCCCTTGAGCCGGAAGTAGGATCAGTCACATGCCCGGAGCCATTCTCCCTGCCTTGGAGAGTGAACAACTTAACAAACACGGGAAAAAAATAAACTGTTGCTTCCTCTAAGCCATGAAACTAGTGTAGGCACAGCTCCTTTGCCTAGGCACAGGCATAAAGGATCCACAAACTCTGAGTGCCTTACCCTCTGCATAGACTTGTGTGGGGCCATCTCAACAGTGTAGGGCCTCATTATTGCAGTACAACAGGGTATATACTGGAACTCTAACTTCAACTGTTGCAGCTCTGAAGTGGCATGTTCCTAACATTTGATACTACTCTGCCCATTAGGCAGGGTCTTCACCTACCCACATCAGGGGCCTGAGGACTGGTGGCTCCATCCATGTCAAGTAGCCACCTGCTATAGGGGCCCATGAATAAGAGGTGCCCCCCCCAATCCTTACAGCCAACAGCATCAGGGGCTCATAGGCTGGATGCAAAACCCATGCACTTACCTGTTCCAGGGAACAGGGACATGCCTTCCTCCTGGACACTCTGAGGAAGCCATAAGCCCCTGCCTTGCTCAGAGTATGTCCCTTTGCTACAGCCAGATGCCTGTGCTTACACCAATCACCCATGTCTGTCTAGGACTTCAAAAGACAGCCTACAACGCACACTTGGTGAATATCTACCTGGGCACCTGAGCTGAATCCATACTGGAGGAGTGGGTGGACTCCTGAGCTCACATACCTAACAACAGATCTAACCAACTTCTGACAGGACATTAGAGCTTCAAAGTTGCGAATAATCAAACTAGCTCAGATAAGCAGCCTATTTGGGCATATCAAAACAAAACAAGAAGCTAGGACACAGTAAGCAAACATAAAATAAATATAATAATTTATTGATGGCTCAGAGACAACAGTCAATATCAAAACACACAGAGGCAATCCACAATGGCTTCAGCAAGCTCCCAAAATAAAGAAACTAGAGATTTTCCAGAGGAGGAAAATTTCTTGGAATTAAAAAAGGCAGAATACAAAAGATTAATATACAGAACTCTTCAAGCAATTAGGAAGGAAATTAAGTGAAACACAGAATATGCAATAGAGGAAATTAAAAAGATTAGAGAAGAGCATAATGACAAATTTAACAGACTACAAGAATCCATAGAGAAACAGCAATTAGAAATCCAGAGGATTAACAATAAAATTTCAGAATTAGACAGTTCAATAAAGTCATAGGATCAGAACTGAGGGAATGGAAGTCAGAAGTAGTGAGACTGAAGATGAAGCACTTGACACCAACTTATTTGAGGAAAAATCAGATAAAAGGATGTAAAAAATGAAGAAACACTAAGAATTACGTGGAACTCTACCAAGCATAATAACCTACAAGTGATTGGAGTACCAGAACGGGGGGGGGGGGATAACAGAAAATACAGAGAGAATTGTTGAAGATTTGTTAGCAGAAAAATTCTCTGATATTGTGAAAGATGACAAGATATCTATCCAAGATGCTCATTGAACCCCACATAAGTTAGATCCAAAAAGAAAGTCACCAAGACATATTATAATCAAACTTACCAAAACCAAAGATAAAGAGAGAATTTTAAGAGCAGCTACGGATAAAAGAAAAGTCATCTACAAAGGAGAGTCAACAAGAATAAGCTTGGACTACTCAGCAGAAACCATGTAAGCAAGAAGGCAATGGGATGACATATATAAAGCCTTGAAGGAAAAAAAAAAAACTGCCAGCCAAGAATTTTATATCCAGCAAAACTGTCTCTCAAATATGATGGCAAGATTAGGGCATTTCCAGATAAACAGAAGTTTAGAGAATTTGCAAAAAATTAAACCAAAATTACAAGAAATACTAAAGGGAGACCTCTGGTTAGAAAATCGATAACATCAGATAACAGCCCAAGACTAGAGCACAGGACAGAACAACCAGACATCAACCCAGATAGAGAAGATGCAAAAGTAAATCAAAGCTAAAACACTGAAAATAGGGAAACAGATGTCAATATGTAAAAGATCATGACATTAAAACAAAAAAGAGGGCCTAAAAAAATGTAGACATAGATTTTTCATATGAAAAGGAAGTCAAGACGATATAAAGAAAGAAAAGACTGGTATAAACTTAGAAAAACAGAGATAAATATTAAGGTAACCACAAAGGAAACTAACAATCTTACAAGTCATAACAAAAAAACTAGAAAAATCTAGATTCAGCAAACACAAAATCAACAACAATGAAAAAGATGAAAAGAAAATGCATAAAGAAAGATGACTCAGCACAAAAAATTAAGTGGAACAAAGAAACTGTGAACAGCACACACAAAAAAAAACATCAAAATGCCAGCACTAAACTCATACCTATCAATAATTATGCTCAATGTAAATGGACTACATGCACCAATAAAGAGATATAGAGTGGCAGAACGGATTAAAAAACATAATCTGTTTATATGCTGCCTGCAAGAGACACACCTTAGACTTAAAGACACAAACAAACTAAAACTCAAAGGATGGGAAAAAATATATCCAGCAAACAAAACTCAAAAAAGAGCAAGAGTGACAATATTAATCTGTGACAAAATAGACTTTACAGTGAAATCCACCGCAAAGGATAAGGAAGGACACTATATAATGATTAAAGGGTCAATACACGAGGAGGACATAACTATAATAATAAACATTTATGCACCCAGGGACGGGACTCCAAAATACATAAACTCTAACAGCACTAAAAAGAGAGATAGGCAGCTCCACAATAGTAGTAGGAGACTTCAACACACCACTTTTGGTGAAGGACAGAACATCCAGAAAGAAGCTCAACAAAAACATGGAAGAGCTTAATGCTACGATCAGCCAACTTGATCTCATAGACATATACTGAACACTGCACCCAACAGCAGCCAAGTATACTTTCTTTTCCACGCACATGGAACATTCTCCAGAAATGACCACATATTAGGCCATAAAGCAAGCCTTAACAGAATCCAAAGCATAAAAATATTACAAAGCATCGTTTCTGATCATAAAGCCATAAAAGTAGATATCAAAAACAAAAAAACAAGGAAAAGAAAATCAGACAAATGGAAACTGAACAACACCTCGCTCAAAAACTACTGGGTTATAGAAGTAATTAAGGATGGAATAAAGTATTTCATAGAATCAAATGAGAATGAAAACATATCCTACCAGAACCTTTGGGAAACATCAAAAGCAGTGCTCAGAGGACAGTTTATAGCAATAAATGCACACATCAAAAAGAGGAAAGGGCCATAATCAAAACATTAACCCTTCAACTGGAACAAGTAGAAAGAGAGCAGTAAAAGAAGCCCTCTGTAACCAGAAAAAGGAAATAATAAGAATTAGAGCAGAATTAAATGAAATAAAGAATAGAAAAACAATTGAAAGAGTTAAGACCAAAAGCTGGTTCTTTGGAAAGATCAACAAAATTGATAAACCATTGGCCAAAATGAAAAAAAAAACAGGAGAGGAGCAGATAACCTGTATAAGAAATGACATGGGTGATATCACAACAGACCCAACTGAAATTAAAAGAATCATAACAGAATACTATGAAAAATTTTACATTAACAAATTTGAAAACCTAGAGGAAATGGACAAATTTCTAGAAACTCACTACCTACCTAAATTTACACAAACAGAGGTAGAACAACTAAATAAACCCATACCAAAAGAAGAAATTGAAAAGGTTATTTAAAAACTCCCAACAAAAGAAGCCCTGGCCTGGATGGCTTCACTGAAGAATTCTACCAAACTTTCAGAGAAGAGTTAACACCACTACTAATAAAGGTATTTCAGATCATAGAAAAAGATGCACTATTCCCAAACTCATTCTATGAAGCCAGCATAACCTTGATAGCAAAACCAGATAAAGATGCCACAAAAAAGAAAATTACAGACCAATATCCCCCATGAACATTGACGCAAAGATCCTCAACAAAATTCTAGCCAATAGAATTCAACAACATATCAAAAAATAATTCACCATGATCAAGTGGGATTTATACCAGGTATGCAGAGATGGTTCACCATTAGAAAAACAATCAATGTAATCCATCACATAAATAAAACAAAAGACGAGAATCACGTGATCTTATCAATCGATGCAGAAAAGGCATTTGACAAAGTCCAACACTCATTCATGATAAAAACTCTCAACAAAATAGGAATCAAAGGGAAATATCTCAATATAATTAAGGGCATTTATACAAAACCAACAGCCAACATCATCCTAAATGGAGAGACTTTGAAAGCATTCCCTTTGAGAACAGAATCCAGACAAGGATGCCCTTTATCATCACTCTTATTCAACATTGTGCTGGAGGTCTTAGCCAGGGCAATTAGGCTATAAAAAGAAATAAAGACATCCAGATTGGTAGGGAAGAAGTCAAAGTATCTCTATTTGCAGATGATAGGATCGTATACACAGAAAACCCCAAAGAATCCACAAGAAAACTACTGGAACTAATAGAAGATTTCAGCAAAGTTTCAGGATATAAGATATACATAAAAAATCAGCTGGATTCCTTTACACCAACAAAGAGAACCAGGAACAGGAAATCACCAAATCAATACCATTTACCTTAGCTCCAAAGAAGATAAAATACTTAGGAATAAATCTAACCAAAGATGTACAAGACCTATAAAATGAAAACTACAAGACAGTACTGCAAGTAACCAAAAAAGACCTGCGTAAGTGGAAAAATATACCTTGCTCATGAATAGGTAGACTTTACATTGTGAAAATGTCAATTCTACCCAAAGGGATCTACAGATACATTGAAATCCCGGTCCAAATTCTGCTGGCATTTTTTAATGAGATGGTAAAACAAATCACCAACTTAATATGGAAAGAAAAGAGGCCCCAAATAAGTGAAGCATTACTCAAGAAGAAGAACAAAGTGGGAGGCCTCACACTACCTGATTTTAGAACCTATTATACCACCAAGGTAGTCAAAACAGCCTGGTACTGATACAACAATAGAGACATACACCAGTGGAATAGAATTGAGAATGCAGACATAAATTCATCCATCTATGAGCAGCTGATATTTGAGAAAGGCCCGAAGTCCGTTAACTGGAGAAAAGACAGTCTCTTTAACAAATGGTGCTGGCATAACTGGATATCCATCTGCAGAAAACTGAAACAAGACCCATACCTCACACTATGCACAAAAACTAACTCAAAATGGATCAAAGACTTAAATATAAAATCAAAAATGAGAAGACGGTAGAGTAGTCAGATGGCTTCCTATAGCCCTCTTACAGAAAAGACCTGGAAAAACAAGTGGTTTGATTGTATATGAATATCTAGGAGCACTGCACAAGACAAAGTTGAGGAATTGGACTGAGTAACAGGGGGAGAGGGAGATGGTTCAGAAGAAGTGATGAGTGCCAGATCAGCTGCAGCAGAACCTGCAGCTCTTCAGCCCTGAAAGGCTCTGGTTGCGTGGGCAAACAGCTCCACGCGCACACTCAGGAAGCAGTTTCCACATCAAGAGATATCTGGCAGCAGAGATTCTGCTTGGACACTCTGAACCAGTGAAAAGCAGCTCTCAAGTGGCTAAAGATAAGTACATGCGTGTGGCCTTTCATCAGGATTTAAAAAAAAGGAAGCCCATTTGGGAAAAACCTCTCTCCCTTTTACCTCCTCCCTCCCCGTTCTGTACTGATCCTGCCTTCTGAACTCTCTGACACCACTGGGCCAGAAGTAGATCCCAAAAGGCACCCTGACCCATTCTCCTGGCCTTGGAGAGGGAACAAATAAGCTACTGGATCCCCTAAGCTAGGAACTCAGGGTCGGCACAGCTCCTTTGCTAGGCACAGGCATAAGGGGTCCGCAGACTTTGAGTGCCTTACAGCCCTGTATAGACTTGTGTGGACCCATCTCAACAGCGTAAGCCCTCACTTCCACAGTACAACAGGGTAAACACCTGAAGTCTAACTTCGACTGTTTCAGCTGTGAAGTGGCAGATTTGTAACCCATGACACAGTCCTGCCCTTTAAGCAGGCACCTTTGCGGGTCTGCACCAGGGGCTTGAGGACTGATGGCTCCACTTACATCACCTAGTCACCTACTACAGGGGTCCAAGAATAAGTGGTGCCCCCAAGTCTTTACAGCCAACAGAGTAGGGGACTCATAGTCAGGCCACAAAACTCACCTACTCACTCTAGGGAATAGGGACATGCTTTCCTTTCAGACACTCGGGGCAGCTGTCAGCCCCCTGCCTTGCTCAGTGCATGACCCCACTACTGCAGCCAGATATCTGTGCCTACACCAATCACCCATGCCTCCCTAAGACTGTAGGTGAGAGCCTGTGCCACACACTTGGAGACTGAATGCCTGGACACATGAGCTGAAACCATACTGCAGAATTTAACCGACTCCTGTGTGCACATACTAAGTTACAGAACTATCTACCTGCTACAGGACGTTAGAGCTTCAAAGTCACCAATAATCAAACTAGCACACACGAGCAGCCTATTTGGGCATATCAAAACAAAACAAGAAGCTAGGACTCACTAAACAAATGTAAAATAAAATTATAATAACTTATTGATGGCTCAGAGACAACAGTCAATATCAAATCACAGAAAGAGACAGTCCATGATCACTTGAGCAGGCTCCAAAAATAAAGAATCAATAAATTCTTTGGAGAAAGAGAATTTCTTGGAATTATCAGAGGCAAAATACAAAAGATTAATATACAGAACTCTTCTAGGAATTAGAAAGGAAATTCTACAAAATGCAGAAACTTCCAAAGAATATACAAAGTAGTAGCAGAACTTAAAAAAAGTTATTCTAGAACATAATGACAAATTTAATAGGCTGCAAGAATCCATAGAGACACAGGAATCAGAAATCCAGAAGATTAACAGTAAAATTTCAGAATTAGACAACTCAATAGAAAGTCATAGGAGCAGAACTGAGACAGTAGAAGTTAGAACTAGTGACACTGAAGATAAAGCACTTGACACCAACTTATTTGAGGAAAAATCAGATAAAAGAATTAAAAAGAATGAGAAAACTCTAAGAGTTATGTCAGACTCTATCAAGAGAAATAACTGATGAGTGATTGGAGTACCAGAACAGTTGTGAACAACAGAAAAAGAGAAAATTCTTGAAGATTTGTTGACAGAGAACTTCCCTGATATCATGAAAGATGAGACGATATCTATCCAAGATACTCATCGAACCCCACATAAGGTAGATCCCAAAAGAAAGTCATCAAGACATATTATAATCAAACTTACCAAAACCAAAGATAAAGAGAGAATTTTAAGAGTGGCTAGGGATAAAAGAAAAGTCATCTACAAAGGAGAGTCAATTAGAATACGCTCGGACTACTCAGCAGAAACAATGCAGGCAAGAAGGCAATAGGATGACATATAAACCTTGAAGGAAAACAACTGACAGCCAAGAATTATATATCCAGCAAAACTGTCTCTCAAATATGATGGCAAAATTAGGGCATTTCCAGATAAACAGAAGCTTAGGGAATTTGCAAAAACCAAACCAAAATTACAAGAAATAATAAAGGGAGTCCTATGGTTAGATAATCAATAACATCAGATAACAACCCAAGACTAGAACACAGGACAGAGCAATGAGATATTGACTCAGATAGGGAAGTCAAAAGTACATCAAACCTAAAACACTGAAAACAGGGAAATAGAGATATAAATATGTTAAAAAAAGAACAACATTAAAACAAAAACAGAGACTTAATAAATGCAGACATAGATTTTTCATATGGAGAGGAAGTCAAGGCAATATAAAGAAATAAAGGACTAGTATAAACTTAGAAAAATAAAGGTAAATAATGAGGTAAGCACAAAGGAATATAACAATTCTACAAATCAAAATAAAAAAACAGAAAAATATAAAGTCTCAGCAAACAGAAAATCAACAATGAAAAACATGAAAAAATACATAAAAAAAGACTCAGCACAGAAAATTAAGGGGAACAAAGAAACTGAGAACAACACTTGAAAAAAGACATCAAGATCATATCACTGAACTCATATCTATCAATAATTACGCTGAATGTAAACAGACTTAATGCACCAATAAAGAGGCAGAGAGTGGCAGAGTGGATTAAAAAGCATGATCCATCTCTATGCTGCCTACAAGAGAAATACCTTAGACTTAAAGACACAAGCAGGCTAAAATTCAAAGGATGGGAAAAAAAATATAAATCAAACAATACTCAAAAAAGAGCAGGAGTGGCAATATTAATCTCTGACAAAATAGACTTTAAAGGAAAATCCACCACAAAGGATAAGGAAGGACACTATATAATGATTAAAGGGTCAATACATGAGGAGGACATAACTATAATAAATATTTACACACCTAAAGACAGGACTCCAAAATACCTGAAACTCTAACAGCATTGAAAAGAGAGATAGACAGCTCCACAATAGTAGTAGGAGACTTCAACAAGCCACTTTTGGTGAAGGGCAGAACATCCAGAAAGAGGCAAAACAAAGACACTGAAGAGCTAAATGCTACAATCAACCAACTTGACCTCATAAACATATACCAAACACTGCACCCAACAGCAGCCAAGTATACTTTCTTTTCCAAAGCACATGGAACATTCTCCAGAATAGACCACATATTACACCATAAAGCAAGCCTTAACAGAATCCAAAACACTGAAGTATTACAAAGCATCTTTTCTAACCGTAAAGCCATAAAAGTGGAAATCAACAACACAAAAAGCAAGGAAAAAAACCAAACACGTGGAAACTTAACAGGACCTTGTTCAAAAACCGCTGGGTTACAGAAGAAATTAAGGGTGGAATAAAGAAATTCTTAGAATCAAAGGAGAATGAAAACACATCTTACCAGAACCTTTGGGACAGAGCAAAAGCAGTGCTCAGAGGTCAGTTTATAACAATAAATATACACATCCAAAACGAAGAAAGGGCCATAACCAAAACATTAACCCCACAACTGGAACAAGTTGAAAGAAAGCAGCAAAAGGAGCCCTCAGGAGCCAGAAGGAAGGAAATAAGAATTAGAGCAGAATTAAATGAAATAGAGAATAGAAACAATTGAAAGAGTTAAGAAGTCCAAAAGCTGGTTTTTTGAAAAGATCAACAAAATTGATAAACCATTGGCCAAACTTACAAAAGAAAAACAGCAGAGGAAGCAGATAACCCATGTGAGAAAAGAGATGGGTGATATCACAATAGACCCAACTGAAATTAAAAGAATCATAACTGACTACTATGAAAAATTGTACCCTAACAAATTTGAAAACCTAGAGGAAATGGACAAATTTCTAGAAACTCACTACTTACCTAAATTAACACAGAGGTAGAACAACTAAATGAACCTATGACAAAAGAAGAGATTGAAAAGATTATTAAAAAACTCCCAACAAAAGAAAGCCATGGCCCAGATGGCTTCACTGGAGAATTCTACCAAACTTTCAGAGAAGAGATAACATGACTTCTACTAAAGGTATTCCAGAGCATAGAAAAGATGGAATACACTCAAACTCATTCTATAAAGCCGGCATAACCCTGATAACAAAACCAGATAAAGACATCCCCAAAAAAGAAAATTACAGACCAGTATTCCTCATGAACATTGACGCAAAAATCCTCAACAAAATTCTAGCCAATAGAATTCAACAACATATCAAAAAAATAATTCACCATGATCAAGTGGGATTTATACCAGGTATGCAGAGATGGTTCACCATTAGAAAAACAATCAGTGTAACCCATCACATACATAAAACAAAAGACAAGAATCACATGATCTTATCAATCTATGCAGAAAAGGCATTAGACAAAGTCCAACACTCATTCCTGATAAAAACTCTCAACAAAATAGAAATTGAAGGGATATATCTCAATATAATTAAGGACATTTATACAAAACCAACAACCAACATCATCCTAAATGGAGAGACTTTGAAAGCATTCCATTTGAGAACAGGAACCAGACAAGGATGCCCTTTATCATCACTCTTATTCAACATTGTGCTGGAGGTCTTAGCCAGGGCAATTAGGCTAGAAAAAGAAATAAAGGGCATCCAAATTGGTAGGGAAAAAGTCGAAGTATCTCTACTTGCAGATGATATGATTTTATACACAGAAAACCCCAAAGAATCCACAAGAAAACTTCTGGAACTCATCGAAGTTTTCAGCAAAGTTTCAGGATACAAGATAAACATACAAAAATCCATTGGATTCCTTTACACCAACAAACAGAACCTCGAAGAGGAAATTACCAAATCAATACCATTTACCTTAGCTCCAAAGAAGATAAAATACTTAGGAATAAATCTAACCGGAGAGGTAAAAGATCTATAAAATGAAAACTACAAGACACTACTGCAAGAAACTAAAAGAGACCTGCATAAGTGGAAAAATATACCTTGCTCATGGATAGGTAGACTCAACATAGTGACAATGTCAGTTCTACGCAAAGCTATCTACAGATACAATGCAATCCCAATCCAAATTCTGCTGGCATTTTTTAATGAGATGGAGAAACAAATCACCAACTTCTTATGGAAAAGCAAGAGGCCCCAAATAAACAAATCATTACTCAAGAAGAAGAAAAATATCTACCTGATTTTAGAACCTATTATAATGCCACGGTAGGCAAAACAGCCTGGTACTGGTACAACAACGGATACATAGACTAATGGAACAGAGTTGAGAATCCATATATAAACCCATCAGCCATTAATTGGGGAAAAGACAGTCTCTTTAACAAATGGTGCTGGCATAACTAGATATCCATCTGCAAAAAACTGAAACAAGACCCATACCTCACACCATGCACAAAAACTAACTCAAAATGGGTCAAAGACTTAAACATAAAATTGAAAACGATAAAGATCATGGAAGAAAAAATAGGGACAAAGCTAGGAGCCCTAATACATGGTATAAACACAATACAAACCATAAGTAACAATGCACAAGCACCAGAAGAGAGACTACATAAATGGGGGCTCCTAAAAATCAAACACTTATGCTCATCAAAAGACTTCACCAAAAGAGTAAAAAGACAACCTACAGACTGGGAAAAAAATTTTCAATATGACAAATCCGATCAGCATCTAATCTCTAAAATCTACAAGATACTGCAAAACCTCAACAACAAAAAGACAAATAACCCAATTAAAAAATGGGCAAAGGTTATGAACAGATACTTCACCAAAGAAGATATTCATGAGGCTAATAGACAGGTGGAGAAATGCTCATGATCATTAGCCATTCAAGAAATGCAGATAAAAACTGCAATGAGATACCATCTCACCACAACAAGGCTAGCCTTAAACCAAAAAACACAAAATAATATATGCTGGAGAGGTTGTGGATAAACTGGAACACTTATAAACTGTTAGTGGGAATGTAAAATGGTACAACCACTTTGGAAATTGATTTGGCGCTTCCTTAAAAATCTAGAAATAGAAGTACCATAAGGTCCAGCTATCCCGCTCCTTGAAATATACCCTAGAGAAATAAGAGCAGTCACACGAATAGATATACGCACACCCATGTTCATTGCAGCACAGTACACAATAGCAAAAAGATGGAAACAACCTAGGTGCCCAATGACAGACAAATGGATAAACAAATTGTGGTATATCCACACAATGGAATACTACACTATGTAAAGAACAAGGATGACGCCGTGAAACATTGTATAACATGGAGGAAGCTGGAACTTATTATGCTGCGTGAATTTAGTCAGTCACAGAAGGACAAACATTGTATAAGACCACTATCATAAGAACTCAAGAAAAAGTTAAAACACAGAAGAAAACATTCCTTGATAGTTATGAAGGTGGGGAGGGAGGGTGAGGGTTATTTACTAACTAGACAGTAGGTAAGAATTCTCTTAGGTGAAGGGAAGGACAGTAAACACTACAGGGGAAGTCAGAACAACTGGACTAAACAAAAGCTAAGAAGTTTCCTAAATATAATCAAACATTTTGAGGGACAGAGTAGTAGGGGTAGAGGTCTGGGGACCATGCTTTCAGGGGACATCTAGGTCAATTGACATATCAAAGCTTATGAGGAAAATGTTCTGCATCCTAGTTTTGTGTGTGGTATCTGGGGTCTTAAAAACTTGCATGTGGACATCTAAGATGCATCAATTGGTCCCAACCACCTGGAATAAAGGAGAATGAAGAACACCAAAGACACAAGGAATGTATTAGCCCAAGAGACAGAAAGGACCACATAAACCAGAGAATTCGGCCTGAGACCAGAACTAGATGGTGCCCAGCTACCCTCAATTATCGCCCTGACAGGGAACACTACAGAGAGTCCTGGATGGAGCAGAAGAAAGGTGGGGTGCAGAACTCAAATTCTAGTAAGACCAGACTTACTGGTGTAAATGAGACTGGAAAGAAAGCATGGCCCCTGGATTCTCTATCAGTCCAGAACTAAAACAATTTTTGAGGCCAACTCCTCAGATATGGATTGGACAGGACTGTGGAACATAAAGTGATACTCGTGAGGAGTGTGCCTCTTGGCTCAAGTAGATACAAGAGAATAAACAGGCAGCTTCTAACTGGAGGTGCAATGGGAATGCAGAGAGGGTTAGGAGCTGCTTGAATGGACTTGAGGAATCAGGGGGGGAAAAGAATGAGTGTGCTGTCACAGTACGGACAGACAAATTAGAGTCACTTTGCAAGCTATGTATATATATTTGTATGGGAAAAAATAAAAATATGTATTAAAAAAAAGACAACCTACAGACTGAGAAAAAAATTTTGTCTACGACAAATCCAATCAGCATACAATCTCTAAAATCTACAAGATGCTGCAAAGCCTCAACAACAAAAAGACAAATAACCCAATTAAAAAATGGGCAAAGGATATGAACAGGCATTTCACCAAAGAAGATATTCAGGCGGCTAACAGACACATGAAGAAATGCTCAAGATCATTAGCCGTTAGAGAAATGTAGATCAAAACTACAACGAGGTATCATCTCACCCCAACAAGGCTAGCATTAATTCAAAAAACACAAAATAATAAATGCCAGAGAGGTTGTGCGGAGACTGGAAAACTTATACACTGTTGGTGGGAATGTAAAATGGTACAACCACTTGGTAATCTTTTTGGCGCTTCCTTATAATCTAGAAATAGAAGTACCATACAATCCAGCTATCCCACTCCTTGGAATATATCCTGGAGAAATAAGAGCTGTCACACGAAGAGATATATGCACACCCATGTTCATTGCAGCACTGTTCACAATAGCAAAAAGATGGAAACAACCTAGGTGCCCATCAACAGATGACTGGAGAAACAAATTATGGTATATCCACACAATGGAATACTACCCAACAATAAAGAATGATGAAGCCATGAAACATCTTACAACATGGAAGAAGTTGCAGGTCATTATGCTGAGTGAATTTGCAGTCACAGAAGGACAAATATTGTATAAGACCACTATTATAAGAACTCAAGAAAAGGTTTAAACACAGAAGAAAACAGTCTTTGGTTATGAAGGTGGCGAGGGAGGGTGAGGGTTATTTACTAACTAGATAGTAGATAAGAATTCTCTTAGGTGAAGGGAAGGACAGCACACACTACAGAAGTCAGCACAACTGGACTAAACCAAAGCTTATTAAGAAAATGTTCTGCATCCTACTTTGGTGAGTCGTGTCTGGGGTCTTATGAGTTTGCAAGCGGCCATCTAAGATACATCAATTTGTCCCAACCACCTGGAGTAAAGAAGAATGAAGTACACCAAAGACACAAGGAAATTATTAGCCCAAGACAGAAAGGGCCACATAAACCAGAGAATTTGTCAGCCTGAGACCAGAAGGTCTAGATGGTGCCTGGCTACCACCAATGACCGCCCTGACAGGGAACACAACAGAGAGTCCTGGATGGAGCAGTAGAAAGATGCGGTGCAGAACTCAAATTCTAGTAAGAAGACAAGATTTAATGGTCTGACTGAGACTGGAGGAACACCAGAAAGCATGGCCCCTGCATTCTCTATCAGCCCAGAAATAAAACAGTTTCCCAGGCCAACTCTTCAGACAGAGATTGGAGTGAACTTTGAAACATAAAGTGATACTCTTGAGGAGTGTGCCTATTAGCTCAAGTAGATAAAGGAGAATAAACAGGCAGCTTCTGTCTGGAGGTGCAATGGGAAGGCAGAGATAGGAGCTGGTAAAGAAAAAAATAAAAATAAAGAATGATGTTGGCGATTGGTTTTGCATAGATGTCCTTTATTATACTGAGAAATTTCCCTTCTATACCTATTTTATTGAGCGTTTTATCAGGAATGGGTGTTGGACTTTGTCAAATGCCTTTTCTGCATCAGTTAAGATGATTAAATGATTCTTTTCTCTCCTTTTATTTATGTGGTGCATTATGTTGATTTTCTAATGTTGAATCATCCTTGCATATCTGGTATGAATCCTACATGGTCATAGTGTATTATTTTTTTGATATGATGCTGAATTCTATTGGCTAGAATTTTGTTGAGATTTTTGCATCTCTATTCATGAGATATTGGTGTGTAATTTTTTTGTGTGTGTGTGACGTCTTTGCCTGGTTTTGGTATCAGGGTTATGCTGGCTTCATAAAAAGAATTTGGAAGTATCCCTTCCTTTTATATGTTTTGAAATAGTTTGAATAGCACTGGTATAATCTCTTCTCTGAATGTTCGGTAGAATTCTCCAGTGAAGTCATTTGGGGCAGGGCTTTTTTTGTTGGGAGTTTTTTTTTTTTTATTACCTTTTCAATATCTTCTCTTGCTATGGGTCTATTCAGATCCTTAACATCACTTTGTGTTAGTTTGGGTAGGTAGTGTGTTTCTAGAAGTCTATCCATTTCCTTGAGGTTATCAAATTTGTTCGAGTATATTTTTTTTAATAATACTCTGTTATGATCCTTTTTATTTCAGTTGGGTATGTTGTAATGTCCCCCATTTCATTTCTTATTTGGGTTATTTGCCTCCTCTCCTGTTTTTCTTTTGTCAGTCTGGCCAGTGGTTTGTCAATTTTGTTGATCCTTTCAAAGAACTAACTTTTGGTTTTGTTGATTCTATTGTTTTTCTATTCTCTATTTCGTTTATTTCTGCTCTGATCTTTATTATTTCGTTTCTTCTCGTGGCTGTGGCCTTTTTTTGCTGTTCTCTTTCTATTTGTTTGAGTTCTGTAGTAAATGTTTTGATTTCGTCCCTTTCTTCTTTTTTGCTGTGTGTATCTATTGGTGTAAATCATCCTTTGAGGACTGCCTTTGCTGTGTCCTAAAGGTTTTGGTATGATGTGTTTTCATTCTTGTTTGATTCTAGAATTTTTTTTTATTCCTTTTCTGGTTTCTTCTATTACCCACTGGTTCGTAAGCAGGGTGCTATTCAGTTTCCATGTAACCGATTTTTTTCCTTGCTCTTCCTGTTATTAATTTCTCCCTTGATGGCATTGTGGTCAGAAAAGATACTTTGTATTACCTCAACATTTTGGATCTTGTTGAGGATTGCTCTGTGGCCTAAGACGTGGTCTATTCTGGAGAATGTTCCATGTGATTGGAAAAGGATGTGTACTTTGCAGCTGTTGGGTGGAGTGTTCTATATATGTCTAGGTGGTCAAGTTGGCTGACTGTGCTCTTTAGGTCTTCTGTATCTTTGTTGAGTTTCTTTTGAAATGTACTGTCTTTTACTAAGAGTGGTTTGTTGACATCTCTTACTATTATTGTGGAACTGTCAGTTTCTCTTTTCAGTGCTGTTAGAGTTTTTTAATGTATTTTGGAGCCCTGTCATTGGGTGCATAGATGTTTATTATGGTTATGTCTTCATGATCGATTGTCTCCTTAATCCCCTTTATACAGTGTCCTTTGTCTTTTATGGTGGATATTGTTTTAAAGTCTATTTTATGAGATTAGTGTTGCCACTCCTGCTCTTTTTTGGTAGCTGTTTGCCTGATATATTTTTTCCGTCCTTTGATTTTTAATAAATTTATGTGTTTTTTTCTAAGGTGTGTCTCTTACAGGTAGCATATTGATGGATCCTGTTTTTTTAATCCATTCTGTCACTCTCCATCTCTTTATGGGTACATTTAGGCTATTTACATTCAATGTAATTATTGATAGGTGTGAGTTTGTTACTTTCATTTTGTAGTGCTTTTTTTTTTTTTTTTTTTTGTGGTGCTGACGTTTTCTTTGTTCCTCTTATTCTCCTGTACTGAATTCCTTTTGTTTTGTTTTGTTTTTTTAATTTCTTTAGTTTTTGTAGGTGTGGTTTTTACTAAGACTTTATGTTTTTCTTCTTTATTTTGATGACTAGGTTTGTTAAATTTCTTTGTGGTTACCTTGAAATTTATTCTTATCTTCCTAGGTTTGAACCAGTCTATTATTACTTGGGATTGCCTTGCCTTCCTCTACATTAGAAGGTTCTATGCCTACACTGTTTATTCCCTCTTTTATTGTTCTGATGCTGTTGTCATTTACAGATTAACCTCTCTGGTTCCCTGTTGTAATTCTTTTGGTTTTGGATAGTCCTTAAGAGTTCATTTCCTAGGTTGGTATCTGGCTAGTACAATCCTGTGTCCTAGATTCAGCCTGTGGTCTGATGTTGTTTGTTCTCAGATTGAAGGACTCTCTTTAATAAATCTTGTAAGTTTTGTTTGGTGTTTACATAGTCCCTTAATTTCTGTTTATCTGGAAATGTCCTAATTTCACCATCATATTTGAACAAGAGTTTTGCAGGATATATTATTCTTAGCTGGCAATTTTTTTCTTTCAAAGTTTTATGTACGTCATCCCATTGCCTTCTTGCCTGCATGGTTTCTGCCAAATAATCCAAGCTTAGTCTTATTGTTTCTCCTCTGTATGTCACTTTTTGTTTTTCTCAAACTGCTCTCAGTATTCTTTGTCTTTGGTTTTCATGAGTGTGATTATGGTATGCACTGGTGATTATCTTTTGGGTCTATCTGATATGGGGTTTGTTGACTTTTTGGATGGTCAGCTTTTTATCTTTCATGATATTGGGGAAGTTTTCTGTCAGCAATTCTTCAATGATCCTCTCCATGTTTTCTGTTTTCTCCCCCTGTTCTGGAACTCCAATCACTCGAAGATTTTTGCTTTTGATTGTATCCCACATAATTTTCAGGGTGTCTTCAGTTTTCTTTGTTCTTTTCTTTTGATTTTTGCTCAAAGAGAGTTGTATCCAAGTATTTGTCTTCAATTGTGCTGATCCTGTCTTCCATCGTTTCAAACCTGCTCCTCAGCCCTTCTATGACACTGTCCATATCTGAAATCTTGTTGTTTATCTTTTAGATTTCTAATTGTTGTTTTTGTATGATTTGTATGTGAATTTATTTTATCATTTTGTTCCTGTATTATTTTCTTGAATTCTTCCATTTTTTGTCTGTATTTTCCGTGGATTTGTCTGCCTTTTCCATGAATTTGCCTATTTTTTCCTCAATTTTCTCATTTTTGTCTGCTTTTTACTTCAACTCTTGGATAGCTCTGAATATTAGAGATTTGAATTCCCTATCAGGTAGTTCTAGTGCCTTTTCTTCTACTGGAAAGTCATCTGGTGTTTTATTTTGGATGCCTACTGGAACCATCCTGTCCTGTTTTTGTAAATGGTTTGATATTGTCTGCTGTCTTCGGGGCATTCAGTAGTTATTTTCCTCATTTATTGATTATAAATTTGTTTTTTCCTGATTTTTTGTTTTATATGGTTATGTCCAAGCAGGCAGGCTGTGTATTTTTTGTTGTTTGCTTGTCTGTGGGGAGGGTGTTTTTCACCTCCTTCCCCAATGGCAGTATGGTACAACCAGGCAGATCCAGCTGAAGGGGAGTTACTGGGATGGGTTGTTTGTGGCATGTACTAAGGCCGGTAGGGCAGACTGGGAATCAGTGCAGGGCAGGTTCTGGTAGGCCATGCCTGTTCTGTTTGGGAGTGTGATATTCAGTGCATGGTTTATGTAGGCAGGAAGGAGGGGGGAGATGGTAATGTGTGGAGCTAAGATGGATATGGGAAAGAGGAGAGAGGAACAGGAACAAAAAACATACACACAAACAAGAAAGAGTGCTAAAGGAGCTTGCTATTGGAGTGGAGAGATGAGGGACTGAGAAATGGAGAAAAAGAAAAATGAAAAAATGAATAAATAAAACTTAGAGAAAATAAAGAAAAAAAGAAAAGCCCCCAGGGATCCCACTGGTGCAGCTGCTAGGACTGGGGAAGTTGCTCCCAGGCCATGAAATACAGCCTGGCTACAAGGGGTAGAGATATCACACAGTGCCAGGTGTTCAGGAGACATGAAGAAAGGTAAGTATAGAGAGATGAGAAACTGAAAATGAAGAAAGGAAAAAAGAGAGAGAAGAAAGCAAAA
The DNA here is from genome assembly GCA_030035585.1 of Dugong dugon. Classification (NCBI taxonomy): domain Eukaryota; kingdom Metazoa; phylum Chordata; class Mammalia; order Sirenia; family Dugongidae; genus Dugong; species Dugong dugon. Next base: position 44,250,244 of record CM057480.1, on the reverse strand, counting down.
CAAAACAAAAAAGAGGAAAAAAAAAATATGAGAAAAGAAATGCCCCTAGGGAAGTCACTGTGAGTCTGCCCAGAGTAAGGGAGTAGCTCCCAAGCCGCCCAGTACTGCCCAGCCAGAAGGGGCTCCCAAGCTGAGAAAAGAAAAAGAGAACAAATCAGAACAAACAACCAAACCAAAACAAACAAACAAACAAACAAACAAACCTGGGGGCTCCCACCAACGTGGCAGCATGGGCTGGGAAGCAGTTTTACAATCGAGCAGTGTTTCACAGCCTTTCACAAAGAAGCAAAGATGGCACACAAAGCCAGGTATTTGAGAGAAAGGAGGGGGAGGTGGTGAGAGGTAAAGAAGAAATCTAATGAAGCAGAAAAAAGCAACACCAGCAGCCAACAAATAGCACTCAGGAAGCCAGCCAGTGCAAGTGGGTGGAATCCAAGTGACACTGGGATGAAGCTTGTGCTTCCCAGTCAAGAGACTGTGGCAGAAAAAGAAACAGAGGAGGTCGAGAGGGGGTGAAGAAGTGTGGGGGTTGGGGGTAGGAAAGCATATATTGCTGGTTACCGGTTGTTTTGTCTCCTGCTGGAAGCTCATTTCTTGTACCCCCTGTTTGCTGATCTCTGATAGGGGTCCAAGATGGCGGATCCGTGGTGAGTTAGCTGATAGGGGACCTCTGCATGTATCTCTCCTTGCTCACTATTCTCGGTCATTTTCTTATTCCATTCAGTGCTTGGCTGAGTTCTTTATCACTTCATTTGATTCTTATGGTTTCAGGATTGATGGGTGACTCTGTTTGACTTAGTTTTTCTGATCTTTGCTGTGGAGGGATGGTGTGGCACTTCTGTCTATAGTGTCATGTTTCCCAGAAGCCTCAGATCAATATTTTTGCATTATTTCTAGACAAGGGGTTTGAATCTTCTTGAGCCAGTGATGGGTTGAGATTTTCAAGTTCTGTATCATCTAACACAGGAGTGTCACCTAAGTCCTGAAAACAAACAAACAAAAACTATTTGAAATAGAAGTTAACAGCCGAATTAACCATCTCTAAAGAATTTTTAGCGAGATAATCTTTGAGAAACAGAAGCTTCTTAGTTTAAGAAGAACTGTGCCCTCATGTGTCTGCTTTGATAAGTGATGGCTTATTTACAAAATGTATCCCCAAAGATCTGAACAAATTAACTTGTAGAAAGTTGTACGACAGAATAATCCAATTCTGCCCAAAAGGAGAAATAACTGTTATTTTCAAGTGCTTAGTAAATGCTCAGCCGCTAACTGAAACTTTGGTGGTTCAAATCCACCAGTGACTTCATGGAAGAAAAGACTAGGCAATGAACTCTTGTAAATATTACAGCCTAGGAAACCCTATGGAGCAGTTCTACTCTGTCACATGGGGTCACTATAAGTCAGAATTGACTCAATGACATCGAATAACAATAACAACAACAGTATGTGCCAAAGGAGTCCCTGGGTAGTGCAAACAGTTAAGCGCTTAGCTACTAGCTGAAAGGTTGGCGATTGGAGCCCACCCAGAGGCACCTCGGAAGATAAGCCTGGTCATCTGCTTCTAAAATTTCAGTCTTGAAAACCCTATGGAGTAGTTCTACTCTGCACACATGGGATTGCCATGAGTTGGAACCGACTCGACAGCAACCAAAAACAACATTAACAAGTATGCGTCAGGCTACGTGTTAAATATTTTACATGGAAATTTTCATAAGAACTTTATGAAGTAAGTATAATTATCCTTATTTTACTGATGAGAGAAAACAAGTTTAAGAAGATGAATAATTAACTAAAAAGTTCAGAGATAGGTAAGAGAACAGAGATTTGAATGCTGGTTGCCTCATTCCAGAGCCTGGACACTTATCCACCATGGTAGAGTCTCTCCCATAAGCTGTGGGCTCGAGCCTCCTAGATAATTCAGAGTATGTACTTGCTTATTTTTATCTACTCTAGTTAAGAAGGTAAAGTCCAGCTTTCTTATGTTTGACTACTCAGTAAAAATACATCAAGTTCATAACTTAGAGCAGTCCTGTGTCTTTAACATCTAATATCCAACACAATCAATATTGGACACACTCAATAATGAATGGTATAAATAGCACCACAGATTTCTGCCATCTTAATTATTTCAACCATAAGAATGTGTGACTCTCTTACTACTTAGAGAGTTTACCATACACATATATTCTCCACTATTAGAATTAAAGATGATACAATTGGCTACTATAGTTAATCCTTTGACTTCCATTCTAAAATGAAAAGAACAAGCTTCTCTATTCTGAAAAAATTTGTAGCAGTATGTGGTTTTCAGATGGATTGATTCAGCTGAAAATTTGAATGACTTGTTAGTAATTGACATAATAAAAATAAAGTAAAAGATATAAAAATATATGACACATGTGATGCTTAGTTACTGAAAAAGTGGAATAGCAAAACTGAGCAATAAAAAAGAGTATTTGTAATGCCTAAGTGGTTTGGAAAATTCTTGGCAATGAATTCAATGGTAACAGATCCAAAATTTTTATCCTGAAAGTCATTATTCTTGCTTTTCACCTTGATTATTTAAAAGTTTTAAGAGCTGAATCAAAATGGTTGTTGGAAGAACCAGAGAAGGAAGTGGGTACAAAGAGAGAAAGAGACTGAGGAACTACTGAGGATAAAAAAGAAAAAAATAAAAATAAGCTTCCTTTTCAAATGGAAATCAGGCCCAACACAGTGAGGCAAACCCCACTGGAGAAAACACTGCACACAAAAGTGAAGAACAGAGATGGTTAATGGACAGAATAATTCACCTGATGCTGGATTTTTCCAGCAAACAGCATTTCTAAATCAGGCATCTTTTGTTATGAGTGTCAAGAGAATACAAAGACAGTCTAAATCCAACAAAGAAAATCATTGATTCAAAAAGAAGAGATGGGAACCCATTGATAATGAGCCCCAGAGTAATACAACTTCAAAAATATTTGGCAGCATACTCTGAATGCGGCTTAGCTCCTCAGGGAATATCATGCCCAGTCAAAGCCTTGTCCCAGGATTTTATCACAGCTAGCAAATTCTCTTTAATTAGGATGACTTTTATATAGAACTGAGGTCACATTTATAAAACTTTATACTGCCAGGAAAAACAGAAGAAAAAGTCAGTATACTGAGGGCCTACTCCTAGTATTCAGTCATTGCTTTGGATGGTTTGAATAACAGCTCAGCAGCTTCCAAATGTGTCGTGTTGCTTTGGGTTTACCTATCCTTGAAACCCAAGGATATTTGGGCAAAGGTATGAATGAACATCTAGTCTCAACCCACTAAGCTGTAGATAATGCAGAGTCTTTATATAATACTGATAAGTTTTTAAGCTAATTTAGGCGAGCTTATAATGTTGAGGGTTACAACCGAACCAGGCAGTATTCATACTTTTATGGAAGCCTTACCAATAAAATGAAGGATTTCAGATTTTGAGAAACATGTGTGACTTCAGGTCACAATCTCTCCTCCTCCCCTCGCCCCAACCTTTTATCCATCAGCTTGAGGTAACAGTGACAAAACAATTATATTTTCTGCAGGGTTGTTGATGGGATATGGAGGAGAACAAATCACAAAATAAAGAACACTTACATAGCAATGTTTACTCTGTAACAGAAGCAGAATAAGAGTTCTATGGTTTGTGCTAGGTCTGTGATGTTGTCATATTTAACTTCGTTTTATAGTATACAACTATACATTCCACAACTCCAGAGGTGAAGGAGGCAGGCAAGCACCAAGGAAAGAAGAAAGAATGTTTTTTCACTGTCTTCTAAAAAGAAAGACAGGGTAGTTCAGCCAACAAGTTTATTCTTCAAATATTAGGTTTTCCATTCCTTTTACATGATTCTAAATTTGATTTCAGGCAGGATACTTTAGCTTTCCGAAATTAGTCAATTTCTGTCTATTATCCCATATGCTGGGAATATAAAATTCCCTATTGCAAATTCATTGTTCAAAAATGACCACCAGCACTCACCCTTGGTTGCCTAGAAGACAGGCAGCTGAAACCAAGGGCTTTCCCTTCCCCCAACAGGAGGGGCTTTGCCCACCTCAGCTTCCCAAGGCCCTGAAGGCCCCTACAGGCAGGGCAGCTTCCCAATAACTTCTGAAAACAGTTGATACCTAATCCAAACTGCCTAGTGCCATAAAGCCTAGTAAACCAGTTGCCATTGAGTCAGTTCTAACTCATGGAGACCTCATGTGTGTCAGAGTAGAACTGCTCCATAGGGTTTTCAATTGCTGATGCTTTGAAACTAGATTGCCAGATCTTTCTCACAAGGCACCTCTGGTTGAACTTGAACTGCCAGCCTTTCAGTTATCAGCCCAGAACTCAGGAGTCTAATTATCCTCCCACTGACAAAGTTCCTCTTGTAATTGACATACAAAAGGTATAATGGAAGTAAGGTCCCTCCCCTGGAATGCTGACCACACTGAAAGTCCAGCAGAGTCTCCTAGCACCAGCAGATTTCCTCATGAGGACACTGAGGAAATAGGGGGACATATGTCTTCTCTCCTTCATGACCTTGGCTCAGAAGTTTCCCCAAAGAAATCTGTCCCTTACTCCACTCCAAATTGTGTGGTACTCTGGAATTCATCAACAGCAGGTGCAGAAATCATGATTTCTTACTCATTACATCACACATTGTAAAGATATTTGTGAACAAAAGTGAAAGAAATTGTATGGCTTTTCCTGTGTTTCATTATTTTGAAATTTTTAATTAGAAAATTTGAACCTGTAATCAAATTTATTTTGATTTCATTTAGGATTCCAGAATCATTAAATTACATGTAAGATCACTCAGTTGCTACCTAGTACCAAATTCTATGACCACAAATATAGCATTGTTGATTAAAAATCATAAAAGTAAGCACAAATAATTGAGAAAGGAAAGCTACAGTTACTGAAGAGCTGAAGTAGTAAATAAATAAACAAAGTTACCAAAACTTAAAGTTTATTGCATATTTTTCAGTAATTTAGTATTCCTGTGAAGTTTTGAACTATACTATGGTCAGAGTCCAAGAATTTATAATTGCCTACATGTAGATTTTCTACAAAAATCGTCATTAAAAAACACAGATAAATCTCAGCTCTCAAATATAAGCTATATTGATTCAAACACAGGAACCCTGATGGCACAGTGCTTAGGAGCTACAGCTGCTAACCAAAAGGTTGGCAGTGAGAATCCACCAGCAGATCCTTGGAAATTCAATGAGGCAGTTCTATTCTGTCCTATAGGGTTGCCATAAGTAAGAATCTACTCGATGGCAATGGGTTTGGTTTGGTTTGACTCACACACTTGCAATTTACAGTGAGACCAATGCTCCAACCCATGAACAATCTTGCCCACCATCCTCTGATAGGGTGCCAAAGATGGTTGTTTTTGTTAGGTGTCCTCGAGTCAGTTCCAACTCATAGTGACCCTATGTACAACAGAGTTAAACACTGCCTGGTCCAGTGCAATCCTCACAATCATTGCTATGTTTGAGCCCATTGTTGCAGCCACTGTGTCAATTCATCTCTTTTAGCGTCTACCTCTATTTCACTGACCCTCTACTTTATCAAGCATGATGTCCTTCGGCTACTTGTACCTCCTTTTAACATGTCCAAAATAAGGGAGGCAAAGTCTCACCACCCTGGCTTCTAAGGAGCATTGTGGCTCTACATCCTTTAAGACAGATTTATCTGTTCTTCTAGCAGTCCATGGTATACTCAATATTCTTTATCAACACCTAACTCAAAAGCATTAATTCTTCTTTCATCACCCTGAAAACATACACAGCCAAAGATACACCATTTCAAAAATTTCTACATGCACGGTTCAGTGACATCAACTACGCTCTTCCAATTGTGCTGCTATTCTCACTTTAGATGAACGCTTACAGAACAAAATAGTTTCTCATTTAACAGTTAGTACACATGTTGCCCTATGACAATGGTTAATAACCTCACAACACATCAACACTATCCTTACTCAACCTTGGGTTCCCTATCACCAGCTTCCCTGTCCCCTTCTGCCTTCTGACCCTAGTCCCTGAACTGCTGGACCTCATTAGTCCCATTTGGTTTTACGGGGCTGTCCATTCCCAGGCTGAACAGTGAACCTTGGAGATGACTTCACCACTGAGGTAAAAGGGTGTCTGGGGGCCATACTGTCGGGGTTTCTCCAGTCTCCTTTAGGCCAGTAAATCTGGTCTTATCTTTTGGGAGTTAGAATTATGTTCTACATCCTTCTCCACAACTGTCCAGAGACCTCTGTGATCCTGGTCAGAGCAGTCAGTGGTGGTAGCCGGGCACCATCTAGCTGTATTGGACTCAGACCGGTGGAGACCTTGATGGCTGTGGTCCATTAGACCTTCAAATAGTCTTTTCCTTGTATCCTGTTCTCTTCATTCTCCCTTGCTCCCAAAGCGATGAGACCAGTGGAGTATCTTAGATGGCCGCTCACAGGCTTTTAAGACCCCAGACGCTACTCACCAAGGTAGAATGTAGAACACTGTCTTTATAAACTGTGTTATGCCAATTGAGCCAGATGTTCCCAGAGACCACGGTCCCCACAGCCCTGCAGCCAGCAATTCAGTCCCTCAGGGAGTTTGGATGTGTCTATGGAGCTTCCACAACTTTTCCTTGTACAAGTTGCGCTGGTTTCCCCTGTATTGTGTGCTGTCTCACCCTTGACCCAAAATACCACTTATCTATTGCCTATTTAGTATTTCCTCCCAACCCCTCCCATCCCTGGTAACCAACAAACATTGTTTCTTTTTGTGTGTGAACTTTTTCATGGGTTTTTACAAAAGAGGTCTCATACAATATTTATCCTTTTCTGATTGACTTATTTCACTCAGCATAATGTCCTCCAGTTTCATCTGTTATGAGATGCTTCACAAATTCATCGTTGTTCTTTCTCATTACATAGTACTCCATTGTGTGTATGTACCATAGTTTGTTTATCCATTCATCTGTTGAGGGACAACTAGGATGTTTCCATCTTTTTGCTATTGTGAGCAACGCTGCCATGAACATAGGTGTGCATATGTCTATTCGAGTGACAACTCTTATTTCGCTAGGATATAGTCCTAGGAGTGGGATTGCTGGATCGAATGGTATGTCTATTTTTAGCTTTCTCAGGAAGTGCCATATCATTTTGTGTTCCCACCAGCAGTGCATAAGAGTTCCGATCTCCGCGCAGCCCCTCCAACATTTGTTACTTCCAGTGTTTTTGATTCGTACCAGTAATGCCGGGGTGAGATGTTACCTCATTGTGGTTTTAATTTGCATTTCTCTAATGGATAGTGATCAGGAGAATTTCCTCATGTGTCTGTTGGCCATTTGAATATCTTCTTTGGTGAAGTGTCTGTTCTTTTCCTTTGCCCAATTTTTAATAGGATTATTTGCCTGTTTGTTGTAGAGGTGTGGGATTTTCTTGTAGATTATGGAGATTAGACCTTTGTCTGACTTGTACTGTCTAAAAATTTTTTCCCATTCTGTAGGTTCTCTTTTTACTCTTTTGGTGAATTCTTCTGAAGAGCATAGGTGTTTGATTTTTAGACGATCCCAGTTATCTAGCTTATCCTTTGGGGTTCGTGCATTGATGGTTATGGTTTGTATGCTGTTAATGCAGTGTATTTAGGACTTCAGTGCTTGTCCTACTTTTTCTTCTATGAACTTTATAGTTTTAGGCTTTATATCCAGGTCTTTGATCCACTTTGAAGTACTTTTTGTATATGACGGAGGTATGGGTCCTGTTTCATGTTTTTGCAGATGGATATCCAGTTTTGCCAGCACCATTTGTTAAAAAGACTGTCTTTTCCCCATTTGATGGACTTTGGGCCCTTGTCGAAGATCAGGTGACTGTAGGTGGATGGATTTACATCTGGGTTCTCAATTCTGTTCCATTGGTCAATGGATCTGTCGTTGTACCAGTACCATGCTGTTTTGACTACTGTAGCTGTATAGTAGGTTCTGAAGTCAGGTAGTGTGAGTCCTCCAACTTTATTCTTCTTCAGTAGTGCTTTACTTATTCGGGTCTTCTTCCCTTTCCATATAAAGTTAATGATTAGTTTTTCCACCTCTTTAAAGGATGTTGTTGGTATTTGGATCGGGATTGCATTGTATTTGTAAATTGCTTTGGGTAGAATTGTCATTTTCACAATGTTGAGTCTACCTATCCATGAGCATTGTATGTTTTTTCCATTTACGTAGATCCCTTTGGGTTTCTTGCAGTAGTGTTTTGTGGTTTTCTTTGTATAGGACTTTTACGTCCCTGGTTAGATTTATTCCTAAGTATTTTATCTTTTTAGGGGGTATTATAAATGCTATTGTTTTCCCGATTTCCTTTTTGAAGTTCACTTTGTTGGTGTATAGGAATCCAACTGAATTTTGTATGTTTATCTTGTATCCTGCTACTCTGCTGAATCTTTCTATTAGTTCCAGTAGATTTCTCATGGAGTCTTTAGGGTTTTCTATGTATAGTATCATATCACCTGCAAACAGGGACAGTTTAACTTCTTCATTACCAATTTGGATGCCCTTTATTTCTTTTTCTTGCTTTATTGCTCTAGCTAGAACTTCCAGCACAATGTTAAATAGGAGTGGTGATAAAGGGCTTCCTTGTCTTGTTCCTGTTTTCAAGAGGAATGTTTTCAGCCTCTCTCCATTAAGAATGAGGTTGGCTATTGGTTTATTATGTTGAGGAATTTCCCTTCTCTACCTATTTTATTGAGAGTTTTTATCAGGAATGGGTGTTGGACTTTGTCAAATGCCATTTCTGTGTCAGTTGAGATGATCATGTGATTCTTTTCTTTCCTTTTATTTATGTGGTGGATTATGTTGATTGATTTTCTAATGTTGAACCATCCTTGCATACCTGGTATGAATCCTACTTGGTCGTAGTGTATGATTTCTTTGATATGATGCTGAATTCTATTGGCTAGAATTTTGTTAAGAATTTTTGAACCAATATTCATGAGAGATATTGGTCTGTAATTTTCTTTTTGTGATGTCTTTGCCTGGTTTTGGTATCAGCATTATGCTGGCTTCATAGAATGAATTTGGAAGTGTTGCTTCCTCTTCTATGCTCTGAAATAGCTTGAGTAGTACTGGTACAAGCTCTTCTGTAAATGTTTTGTAGAATTCTCCAGTGAAGCCATCTGGGCCAGGGCTTTTTTTGTTTGGGAGTTTTTTTAATTACCTTTTCAATCTCTTCTCTAGTTATGGGTCTGTTCAGATTTTCAACATCACTTTGTTGTAGTTTGGGTAAGTAGTGTGTTTCTAGAAATGTATCCATTTCCTCTAGGTTTTCAAATTTGTTGGAGTACAGTTTTTCATAATATTCTGTTATAATTCTTTTTATTTCAGTTGGGTCTGTTCTGATGTCCCCCATTTCATTTCTTATTTGGGTTATTTGCGTCCTCTCCTGTTTTTCTTTTGTCAGTCTGGCCGGTGGTTTGTCAGTTTTGTCGATTCTTTCAAACAACCAACTTTTGGTTTTGTTGATTCTTTCTATTGTTTTTCTGTTCTCTATTTCATTTATTTCTGCTCTGATCTTTACTATTTCATCTGGTGGTTTTGGGCTTTCTTGCTGTTCTCTTTCTATTTGTTTGATTTCTGTAGTTAATGCTATGATTTTGTCCCTTTCTTCTTTTTTGATATGTGCATCTATTGCTAAAAATTGTCCTCTGAGGACTGCCTTTTCTGTGTCCCAAAGGTTTTGGTATGATGCGTTTTCATTCTTATTTGATTCTAGGAGTTTTTTAATTCCATCTCTGGTTTCTTTTATTACCCAGTGATGTGTAAGCAGTGTATTACTCAGTTTCCAGGTAACTGATTTTTTTCCCTTGCTCTTTCTGTTGTTAATTTGTACCTTGATGGCATTGTGGTTAGAGAAGATACTTTGAATTATCCCAGTGTTATGGATCTTGTTGAGTATTGCTCTGTGGCCTAAGATGTGGTCTATTCTGGAGAAAATTCCATGTGCATTGGAAAAGAATGTGTACTTTGCAGTGGTTGGATGGAGTGTTCTATATATGTCTATGAGGTCAAGTTGGCTGATTGTGCTCTTTATGTCTTCTGTATCTTTGCTGAGTTTCTTCTTAGTTTTTCTGTTCTTTACTGACAGTGGTGTGTTGAAGTCTCCTACTATTGTGGAACTGTCAATTTCTCTTTTCAGTGTTGTTAGAGTTTGTTTTATGTATTTTGGAGCCCTGTCATTGGGTGCTTAGATGTTTGTTACGGTTATGTCTTCATGATGGATCATCTCCTTAATCATTATATAGTGTCCTTCTTTGTCTTTTATGGTAGATTTTGTTTTAAAGTCTATTTTATCTAAGATTAGTATTGACACTCCTGCCTTTTTGTGTTAGTTGTTAGCTTGATATATTTTTTCCAACCTTTGACTTTTAATAAATTTACATCTTTATTTCTAAGGTGTTTCTCTTGTAGACAGCATATTGATGGATCCTGTTTTCTTATCCATTCTGTCACTCTCCAAATTTTTATGGGTGCAGCGAGTCCATTTACATTCAGTATAATTATTGATAGATGTGAGTTTTTGCTTGTCAATTTTTAGTGTTTCTTTTTGTGGTACTGACATTTTCTTTGTTCTTCTTACTCTCTTGTGCTGAGTTATTTTGTTTGTGGATTTCTTTTTCATTTCTTTTCTTTTTGTAGGTTTTCTTTTTGCTAAGACTTTATGTTTTTCCTCTTTTTTTATGAGTATGTTTGTTATCTTTCTTTGTGGTTACCATGAATTTTACCCTTATCTTTCTAAGTTTGAAGCAGTCTACCATTACTTGGTGTCGCCTTGCCTTCCTCTCCATTAGAAGGTTCTATTCCTATGCCGTTTAATCCCTGTTTTATTGTTTTGATGTTGTTGTCATTTACTGATTAACTGCTGTGATTCCCTGTTGTATTTCTTTTGGTTTTAGACAGTCCTCGAGAGGTCATTTCCTAGATTGATATCTGGCTGGTACGATCCTGCATCCTAGATTCTGCTTGTGAGCTGAAGTTGTTTGTTCTCAGACCGAAGAACTCCCTTTAAAAATTCTTGTAAGTTTGGTTTGGCTTTCACATATTCCCTTAATTTCTGTTTATCTGGAAATGACCTAATTTCACCATTATATTTGAATGAGAGTTTTGCAGGACATATTATTCTTGGATGGCAATTTTCTTCTTTCAAGATTGTGTATATGTCATCTCATTGCCCTCTTTCCTGCATGGTTTCTGCAGAATAATCAGAGCTTAGTCTTAATTGTTTCTCCTCTGTATGTGACTTCTTATTTTTCATGAACTGCTCTCAGGATTCTTTGTCTTTGGTTTTGGTGAGTGTGATTATGATATGCCTTGGTGATTTTCTTTTGGGGTCTCTCCTATATGGGTGGGGTTCATTGAGCTTCTTGGATGGTCAGCTTTTTATCTTTCATGATATGGGGAAGTTTTCTGTCAGCAGTTCTTCAATGATCCTCACTGTATTTTCTGTTTTCTCCCCATGGTCTGGAATTCCAATCAATTGCAATTTTTTGCATTTGATGGTATCCCACAGAACTCTCAGGGTCTCTTCATTTTCCTTTGTTCTTTTTTTCTGAGTTTTCCTCAGAGTTGTATCCAAGTGTTTGTCTTCAATTCCACTGATCCTGTCTTCCACCATTTCACATCTGCTTCTCAGCCCTTCTATGACACTGTCCATTTCTGAAATCTTGTTATCTTTTACATTTCTAATTGTTGTCTTTTTATAAGTTGTAGTTGTGAATTTACTTTGGCATTTTATTTCTGCATTATTGTCCTGAATTCTTCCATTTTTTCGTCTTTGTTTACCATGAATTTGTCTATTTTTTCCTCATTGTTTTCTGATTTTTGCCTCAGTTCTTTGAGAATTCTGTGTATTAGAGATGTGAATTCCCTGTCAGGTAGTTCTAGTGCCTTTTCTTCCACTGGGAAGCATCTGCTGTTTTATTTTGGTTGCCTACTGGAGCCATCCTGTCCTGTTTTTGTAAATGTTTTGGTATTGTCTGCTGTCTTCGTGTCATTCAGTACTTATTTTTTCGTTTATTGATTGTGGATTTGTTTGTTTATCCCCTTTTTAAAAAATATTTGACTATGTCTGAGCAGGTGGACTGTGTTTTTTGTTGTTTGCTCGTCTGTGGGGACAATACTTTTCACATCCTTCTCCAAATGGCAGGGTAAGTCACTCAGATATGGTACAGCAGGGCAGATCTAGCTGAAGAGGAGTTACTGGGATGGGTTGTTTGTGGCACTTACTACAGCCACCAGGGTGGGTCGGTAATCAGTGCAGGGTAGATTCCAGTAATCCGTATCTATGATGCTTGGTGGTGTGATGTTAAGCGCACGGTGCAGGGTAGGCAGGATGTAGTGGGGAGATTGTTACGTGTGGGGCTAACATAGATATGGGAGAGAGGATCGAGGAATAGGTGCCAAAAACATACAAACAAAAAAGAATTCTACGGGAGCTTGCCATTGGCATGGAGAGATGAGAGACTACGAAATGGGGAAAAACAAAAAGGGGAAGAGGAACTAAAGAAAAGAATGAATAAATAAAAATCCAAAAGGGAAAAGGACAGCAAAGTTCCCACGGATCCCTCTGGTGCGGCTATGAGGTCTGGGGAAGTTGTTCTCATTTGTTGCTTTACAGCCTGGCTAAAAGGCGTAGAGGTGTACAATGTATAGAGAGAAGAGAATCTGAGTAATGAATAAAGACAAAATCAGAAAAAGAGGTAAAAGAAAACAAAACAAATTAAAAAAATAAAGGACGAGAAAATCCCCCCAAAAAAACCAAAAAAAAAAATAAAAAAGCAATGAAAAAAGAAATGCTCTCAGGGATCCCTCTGAACGTCTTTGTAAGCCGAGGGAGTAGTTTCCAAGCAACACAGCACCGCCTGGCCAAAACGGCTCCCAACTCAAGAAAAGGAAAAGAAAACAAACAATTCAAAACAAACAAATGAACAATTCAAAACAAAGAAATGAACAAAAGCCCTGGCATCCCACCAGCACAGCAGCCCAGCCAGGGAGGCAGCTTCACACGCGAACGGAGCTCCGCAGCTACTCAGGAAGAAGCAAAGATGGCACGTGGAGCCAGGTGTTTGATGGAAAAGAGGGTTAGGTGGTTAGAGGTAAGGAAGAAATCAAAAGAAGGTGATAGAAAATGACATCAGAAGACTTCCATGAAAATGGCACTCTAAGCCGAAGCACCACACCGTCCCTCCACAGCAAAGATCATAAAAACTAAGCCAAACAGAGAAAACAATAATCCTGAAACCCTAAAACATCAAATGAAGAGATAAAGAACTCAGCCAAGCACCTAACGGAATGAGAAAACTGACAGAGAACAGAGAGCGAAGAGAGATTCATGAGGATGTCCCGTACAAGCTAACGCAGTGCAGATCCGCCACCTTGGACTCCTATCAGAGACCAGAAAACACTGGGTACGAGAAAGCAGCTTCACAGAGTTTCCAGTGGGAGACAAAACAACCGGTAATTTGCAATATACGCTTTCCCACCCCCCACCGTTCTTCACCCCCACTTGGCCTCCTCTGCTTCCCGTGGCCACAATCTCTTGTCCGGGAAATACCAGCTCCTTGGATTCCACACACCCGAACTGGCTGGCTCTCTGAGTGCCATCTGTTGGCTGCTGGTGTTGCTTTTGTCTGCTTCTTTTGATTTCTTCCTTACCTCTCATAGCCTCTGCCTCCTTTCCCTCAAATACCTGGCTCCATGCGCCAACTTTCCTTCTTCCTGAAGGGCTGTGGAGCTCCTTTCGAGTGTGGAGCTGCTTTCCAGTCTGGGCTGCTGCACTGGTGGGATCCCAGGGCTTTTGTTCATTTGTTGGCTTTGAATTGTTTATTTGTTTTTTCCTTTTCTTGAGTTGGGAGCCCTTCCTGGGGAGGCGGTGCTGCGTGGCAAGGAGACTACACTCTCGGCTTACACAGACGTTCAGAGGGATCCCTGAGAGCATTTCTTTTTTTATTCTTTTTTTTTGTTCTTTTTTTCTGTTTTTTAAGGGGCTTTTCTTGTTCTTTTTTTTTTTTTTTTTTAATTTGTTTTCTTTTCTTTTCCCTATTTTTCCCTTTTGGTACTTCTTCATTACTTAGTTTCTCCTCTCTATATATCTTCCTTCTCTTTCTGTTCCCTGAATACCTGGCTTTCTCTACGTCTACGCCTTCTAGCCAGGTGGTACTGCAACACCTGAAAGCGACTTCCCCACACATCACAGCTGCACAGGAGGGAACCTGGGGAAATTTGCAGTTCTTTAACCTTTATGATTTTTATTTATTTATCCTTTTCTTCCTCTTCCCCTCTCTGTTTTACTCCATTTCATAATCTCTCATCTCTCCACTCCAACAGCAAACTCCCCTAGCATTCTTTTTTCTTTGCTTGTATATTTTTGGCTCCAGATCCTCCCTCCTCTCTCCCATATCTATGTTAGCCCCACACGTAACAATCTCCCCACTACATCCTGCCTACCCTGCACCGTGCGCTTAACATCACACCACCAAGCATCATAGATACGGATTACTGGAATCTACCCTGCACTGATTACCGACCCACCCTGGTGGCTGTAGTAAGTGCCACAAACAACCCATCCCAGTAACTCCTCTTCAGCTAGATCTGCCCTGCTGTACCATATCTGAGTGACTTACCCTGCCATTTGGAGAAGGATGTGAAAAGTATTGTCCCCACAGACGAGCAAACAACAAAAAACACAGTCCACCTGCTCAGACATAGTCAAATATTTTTTAAAAAGGGGATAAACAAACAAATCCACAATCAATAAACGAAAAAATAAGTACTGAATGACACGAAGACAGCAGACAATACCAAAACATTTACAAAAACAGGACAGGATGGCTCCAGTAGGCAACCAAAATAAAACAGCAGATGCTTCCCAGTGGAAGAAAAGGCACTAGAACTACCTGACAGGGAATTCACATCTCTAATACACAGAATTCTCAAAGAACTGAGGCAAAAATCAGAAAACAATGAGGAAAAAATAGACAAATTCATGGTAAACAAAGACGAAAAAATGGAAGAATTCAGGACAATAATGCAGAAATAAAATGCCAAAGTAAATTCACAACTACAACTTATAAAAAGACAACAATTAGAAATGTAAAAGATAACAAGATTTCAGAAATGGACAGTGTCATAGAAGGGCTGAGAAGCAGATGTGAAATGGTGGAAGACAGGATCAGTGGAATTGAAGACAAACACTTGGATACAACTCTGAGGAAAACTCAGAAAAAAAGAACAAAGGAAAATGAAGAGACCCTGAGAGTTTTGTGGGATACCATCAAATGCAAAAAATTGCAATTGATTGGAATTCCAGACCATGGGGAGAAAACAGAAAATACAGTGAGGATCATTGAAGAACTGCTGACAGAAAACTTCCCCATATCATGAAAGATAAAAAGCTGACCATCCAAGAAGCTCAATGAACCCCACCCATATAGGAGAGACCCCAAAAGAAAATCACCAAGGCATATCATAATCACACTCACCAAAACCAAAGACAAAGAATCCTGAGAGCAGTTCATGAAAAATAAGAAGTCACATACAGAGGAGAAACAATTAAGACTAAGCTCTGATTATTCTGCAGAAACCATGCAGGAAAGAGGGCAATGAGATGACATATACACAATCTTGAAAGAAGAAAATTGCCATCCAAGAATAATATGTCCTGCAAAACTCTCATTCAAATATAATGGTGAAATTAGGTCATTTCCAGATAAACAGAAATTAAGGGAATATGTGAAAGCCAAACCAAACTTACAAGAATTTTTAAAGGGAGTTCTTCGGTCTGAGAACAAACAACTTCAGCTCACAAGCAGAATCTAGGATGCAGGATCGTACCAGCCAGATATCAATCTAGGAAATGACCTCTCGAGGACTGTCTAAAACCAAAAGAAATACAACAGGGAATCACAGCAGTTAATCAGTAAATGACAACAACATCAAAACAATAAAACAGGGATTAAACGGCATAGGAATAGAACCTTCTAATGGAGAGGAAGGCAAGGCGACACCAAGTAATGGTAGACTGCTTCAAACTTAGAAAGATAAGGGTAAAATTCATGGTAACCACAAAGAAAGATAACAAACATACTCATAAAAAAAGAGGAAAAACATAAAGTCTTAGCAAAAAGAAAACCTACAAAAAGAAAAGAAATGAAAAAGAAATCCACAAACAAAATAACTCAGCACAAGAGAGTAAGAAGAACAAAGAAAATGTCAGTACCACAAAAAGAAACACTAAAAATTGACAAGCAAAAACTCACATCTATCAATAATTATACTGAATGTAAATGGACTCGCTGCACCCATAAAAATTTGGAGAGTGACAGAATGGATAAGAAAACAGGATCCATCAATATGCTGTCTACAAGAGAAACACCTTAGAAATAAAGATGTAAATTTATTAAAAGTCAAAGGTTGGAAAAAATATATCAAGCTAACAACTAACACAAAAAGGCAGGAGTGTCAATACTAATCTTAGATAAAATAGACTTTAAAACAAAATCTACCATAAAAGACAAAGAAGGACACTATATAATGATTAAGGAGATGATCCATCATGAAGACATAACCGTAACAAACATCTAAGCACCCAATGACAGGGCTCCAAAATACATAAAACAAACTCTAACAACACTGAAAAGAGAAATTGACAGTTCCACAATAGTAGGAGACTTCAACACACCACTGTCAGTAAAGAACAGAAAAACTAAGAAGAAACTCAGCAAAGATACAGAAGACATAAAGAGCACAATCAGCCAACTTGACCTCATAGACATATATAGAACACTCCATCCAACCACTGCAAAGTACACATTCTTTTCCAATGCACATGGAATTTTCTCCAGAATAGACCACATCTTAGGCCACAGAGCAATACTCAACAAGATCCATAACACTGGGATAATTCAAAGTATCTTCTCTAACCACAATGCCATCAAGGTACAAATTAACAACAGAAAGAGCAAGGGAAAAAAATCAGTTACCTGGAAACTGAGTAATACACTGCTTACACATCACTGGGTAATAAAAGAAACCAGAGATGGAATTAAAAAACTCCTAGAATCAAATAAGAATGAAAACGCATCATACCAAAACCTTTGGGACACAGAAAAGGCAGTCCTCAGAGGACAATTTTTAGCAATAGATGCACATATCAAAAAAGAAGAAAGGGACAAAATCATAGCATTAACTACAGAAATCAAACAAATAGAAAGAGAACAGCAAGAAAGCCCAAAACCACCAGATGAAATAGTAAAGATCAGAGCAGAAATAAATGAAATAGAGAACAGAAAAACAATAGAAAGAATCAACAAAACCAAAAGTTGGTTGTTTGAAAGAATCGACAAAACTGACAAACCACCGGCCAGACTGACAAAAGAAAAACAGGAGAGGACGCAAATAACCCAAATAAGAAATGAAATGGGGGACATCAGAACAGACCCAACTGAAATAAAAAGAATTATAACAGAATATTATGAAAAACTGTACTCCAACAAATTTGAAAACCTAGAGGAAATGGATACATTTCTAGAAACACACTACTTACCCAAACTACAACAAAGTGATGTTGAAAATCTGAACAGACCCATAACTAGAGAAGAGATTGAAAAGGTAATTAAAAAAACTCCCAAACAAAAAAAGCCCTGGCCCAGATGGCTTCACTGGAGAATTCTACAAAACATTTACAGAAGAGCTTGTACCAGTACTACTCAAGCTATTTCAGAGCATAGAAGAGGAAGCAACACTTCCAAATTCATTCTATGAAGCCAGCATAATGCTGATACCAAAACCAGGCAAAGACATCACAAAAAGAAAATTACAGACCAATATCTCTCATGAATATTGGTTCAAAAATTCTTAACAAAATTCTAGCCAATAGAATTCAGCATCATATCAAAGAAATCATACACTACGACCAAGTAGGATTCATACCAGGTATGCAAGGATGGTTCAACATTAGAAAATCAATCAACATAATCCACCACATAAATAAAAGGAAAGAAAAGAATCACATGATCATCTCAACTGACACAGAAATGGCATTTGACAAAGTCCAACACCCATTCCTGATAAAAACTCTCAATAAAATAGGTAGAGAAGGGAAATTCCTCAACATAATAAACCAATAGCCAACCTCATTCTTAATGGAGAGAGGCTGAAAACATTCCTCTTGAAAACAGGAACAAGACAAGGAAGCCCTTTATCACCACTCCTATTTAACATTGTGCTGGAAGTTCTAGCTAGAGCAATAAAGCAAGAAAAAGAAATAAAGGGCATCCAAATTGGTAATGAAGAAGTTAAACTGTCCCTGTTTGCAGGTGATATGATACTATACATAGAAAACCCTAAAGACTCCATGAGAAATCTACTGGAACTAATAGAAAGATTCAGCAGAGTAGCAGGATACAAGATAAACATACAAAATTCAGTTGGATTCCTATACACCAACAAAGTGAACTTCAAAAAGGAAATCGGGAAAACAATAGCATTTATAATACCCCCTAAAAAGATAAAATACTTAGGAATAAATCTAACCAGGGACGTAAAAGTCCTATACAAAGAAAACCACAAAACACTACTGCAAGAAACCCAAAGGGATCTACGTAAATGGAAAAAACATACAATGCTCATGGATAGGTAGACTCAACATTGTGAAAATGACAATTCTACCCAAAGCAATTTACAAATACAATGCAATCCCGATCCAAATACCAACAACATCCTTTAAAGAGGTGGAAAAACTAATCATTAACTTTATATGGAAAGGGAAGAAGACCCGAATAAGTAAAGCACTACTGAAGAAGAATAAAGTTGGAGGACTCACACTACCTGACTTCAGAACCTACTATACAGCTACAGTAGTCAAAACAGCATGGTACTGGTACAACGACAGATCCATTGACCAATGGAACAGAATTGAGAACCCAGATGTAAATCCATCCACCTACAGTCACCTGATCTTCGACAAGGGCCCAAAGTCCATCAAATGGGGAAAAGACAGTCTTTTTAACAAATGGTGCTGGCAAAACTGGATATCCATCTGCAAAAACATGAAACAGGACCCATACCTCCGTCATATACAAAAAGTACTTCAAAGTGGATCAAAGACCTGGATATAAAGCCTAAAACTATAAAGTTCATAGAAGAAAAAGTAGGACAAGCACTGAAGTCCTAAATACACTGCATTAACAGCATACAAACCATAACCATCAATGCACGAACCCCAAAGGATAAGCTAGATAACTGGGATCGTCTAAAAATCAAACACCTATGCTCTTCAGAAGAATTCACCAAAAGAGTAAAAAGAGAACCTACAGACTGGGAAAAAAATTTTTAGACAGTACAAGTCAGACAAAGGTCTAATCTCCATAATCTACAAGAAAACCCCACACCTCTACAACAAAAAGACAAATGATCCTATTAAAAAATGGGTAAAGGAAATGAACAGACACTTCACCAAAGAAGACATTCAGATGGCCAACAGACACATGAGGAAATTCTCCTGATCACTATCCATTAGAGAAATGCAAATTAAAACCACAATGAGGTAACATCTCACCCCGGCATTCCTGGCATGAATCAAAAACACTGGAAGTAACAAATGTTGGAGGGGCTGCGGGGAGATTGGAACTCTTATGCACTGTTGGTTGGAATGCACAATGATACAACCATTTTGGAAAATGTTATGGCACTTCCTGAGAAAGCTAAAAATAGACATACCATTCGATCCAGCAATCCCACTCCTAGGACTATATTCTAGAGAAATAAGAGTTGTCACTTGAATAGACATATGCACACCTATGTTCATGGCAGCATTGTTCACAATAGCAAAATGATGGAAACAACCTAGATGTCCATCAACAGATGAATGGATAAACAAGCTATGGTACATATACACAATGGAGTACTATGTAATGAGAAAGAACAACAATGAATCTGTGAAGCATTTCATAACATGGATGAAACTGGAGAACATTATGTTGAGTGAAATAAGTCAATCACAAAAGGACAAATATTGTATGAGGCTTCTATTGTAAAAACCCATGAAAAAGTTCATCCACAAAATGTAACAATCTTTGTTGGTTACCAGAGATGGAGGGGTGGGGGGGAAATACTAAATAGGCAATAGATAAGTGGTATCTTGGGTGAAGGGTGAGAAAGTACACAATACAGGGGAATCTAGCACATCTTGTACAAGGAAAGGTCATGGAAGCCCCATAGACACATCCAAACTCCCTGAGGGACTTAACTGCTGTGCGGAGGGCTGTGAGGACCATAGTCTCGGGGAACATCTAGCTCAGTTGGTATAACACATCTTATAAAGACAATCTTCTACATTCTACCTTGGTGAGTAGTGTCTGGGGTCTTAAAAGCCTGTGAGCGGCCATCTAAGGTACTCCACTTGTCTCATCGCTTTGGGAGCAAGGGAGAATGAAGAGAACAGGATACAAGGAAAAGACTATTCTGAAAATCTAATGGACCACTGCCACCAAGGCCTCCACCGGTCTGAGTCCAGTACAGCTAGATGGTGCCCGGCTACCACCACTGACTGCTCTGACCAGGATCACAACAGAGGGTTCTGTACAGAGCCGGAGAAGGATGTAGAACGTAATTCTAACTCACAAAAAAAAGACCAGATTTACTGGCCTAAAGGAGACTGGAGAAATCCGAGAGTATGGCCCCCAGACACCCTTAGTTCAGTGGTTATCTCCAAGGTTCACCATTCAGCCTGGGAGTGGACAGCCCCGTAAAACCAAATAGGACTAATGAGTTACAGTAGTCCAGTTACAAGGGCCAGAAGGCAGAAGGGGACAAGGAAGCTAGTGATAGGGAACCCAAGGTTGAGTGAGGATATTGTTGATGTGTTGTGAGATTGTTAACCATTGTCATAGGGCAACATGTGTAGTAACTGATAAATGCGGAACTATTTTGTTCTGTAAGCCATCATCATAAGTGAGAATAGCAGCACAATTTGAAGAGCGTAGTCAATGTCACTGAACTGTGTATGTATAAATTTTTGAAATGGTGTATCTTTGGCTATGTGTATTTTCAGCAAAAAAAGAAAAGGTTGAGGAGTTAAATGGTTGACATGTTGTGGTGTTGTTAACCAATGTCATAAAACAATATGTGTACTACTGTTTCATGAGAAACTATTTGTTCTGTAAAACTTCACCTGAAGTACAACTTTAAAAAAAAGCAATAGCAGCAGCCAACAAATGGTGCTCAGAGAGCCAGCTAGTGGAGGCTGGTGGAATCCAAGCAGCTGGTCCTTCCCAGACAAGAGACTGTGTCTGCAGGAAGCCGAGGAGGCCAAGTATGGGTGAAAAGGGGTAAGGGATGAGAAAGCGTATATCACAAATTACTGGAGCTCTGCAGCCCTTCAGGAAGAAGCAAAGATGGGACACGGAGCCAGGTATTTGAGCGAAAGGAGGGGGAGGTGGTGAGAGGTAAGCAGGAAATCAAAAGAAGTGGAAAAAAGCAATACCAGCAGCCAACAAATGGCACGCAGAGAGATTGTCCATTCGGGTGGGTGGAATACAAGCAGCCGGTGCTTCCCAGAAGAGACTGTGGCCACAGGAAGCAGAGGAGGCCGAGTGGGGGTGAAGAAGGGTGGTGGGTGGGAAAGCATATATCGCAAATTACCGGTTGTTTTTTGTCCCTCTGGAAGCTCCGTGAAGCTGCTTTCTCGTACCCCCTGTTTGCTGGTCTCTTATAGAGTCCAAGATGGCGGATCCGCACTGCGTTAGATGATAGGGGACCTCTGCATGAATCTCTTCTCGCTCTCCATTCGCTGTCAGCTTTCTCACTACATTTGGTGCTTGGCTGAGTTCTTTATCTCTTCATTTGATGTTTTAGGGTTTCAGGATTATTGTTTTCTCTGTTCAGCTTAGTTTTTTGGATCTTTGCTATGGAGGGACAGTGTGGTGCTTCTTCCTAGAGTGCCATTTTGCTGGAAGTCCCTGCTGCCACCATTTTTTAATTATATTGAGCATAATTTTATTTCCATGTGATATTAATATTATTTGATAATTTCTGCATTCTGTTGGATCAGGATATACTGATTCACACGCTTGCAATTTATAGTGTGACCAATGCTCCAACTCATTAAGAATCTGGCTCACCATCCTCTGTCAGGGTATCAAAGATGATGCATAGATCATGTTTTAGGAGTACATTGGGGAATTACTACAAGCATAAACCAAGACCAACTTACAAACTCAGTGAACTGTCTCTCTGCCTCCAGTCTTATCTTTTTCTTTGTCTCTGTTCCTTACTGCCTGTTATAGATTGAATTCTGTTTTCCAAAATTATGTGTTAGAATCCTAACCCCTATACCTGTTGATGTTATCCTGTTTAGAAATAGGATTTTTTTTTTTGTTATTTTAATTAGATCATACATGAATGGGGTAAGTTCTAAATCTAATCACTTCTGAGTTATCAAAAGATTAAAATAAATAGAGAAACTGGGAAAGACAGACACCGTGTTAGGATCATCTACAAGCCAAAGAAAGCCCAGGACTACCTACTAGGAAGAAATAGATATGACCATAGCCCTGATTTGAACTTTTAGCCTCTGAAAACATGAGAAAATAAGTTTCTGTTCTTTAAAGCCACTCACTTATGTTATTTCTGTTACAGCAGCACTGGGTAACTAAGACATTGCCTAACCACCACTCTGCTCTCCCAGGCTCCTGAGTATCTGTTCCCATACACTTGCGAATTACTCCCACACTGGGCTCCATGTTCTCTAGCTTTGGTGGCTGTCCATGTCTGGCACAGAGCTTGGCATATTAGAGGTACTCAGTGTTAGTCAAATGAATAACTCAATAGTCTTAATTTCTCCTTTATGTGAATATGTCTTTCAGGGAAACATTCCCTTTACAACTTAAGATTCAAGATTCTAATCAACTAATGACACATCCTCTTGTCCAATTTTGACCTTTCAAGCAAGATAAAGAAATAAATTGTGTGTCTTCTACAGAATCCATTCTTTTTGTATCTTAAGCATCAAACTAGACTAATCATGCAATTTTTAAGTCAAGAATGTAAAAAAGGACTTCTTACTTTTGTCACTGTTCAAGATGAGATGTTATTTTGTGAATTTAGGTGCTAGAGACAGCTGAGATAATTTGCACCTAAGAGAATAAAACTTACTTTATCTTTTATTGCAAGACAGTTGTTCATGTTTCAAATAAATCCTCCAGGGAGGCGGGCCAAGATGGCAAAATAGACACTTCATGTCATCCTTCTTACAATAAAGAACTGAAAAAACTAGTGAATCAGATATATGAAAATCTAAGAACCTTAAGCATCAAAGATAAAGCAGAAGAATTTGACTGAATGACAGGTGGAAGGAGAGATATATTCAAAAACAGCAGAAGTGGAGAATTACAGATCACAAATGTCCCACTAGCCGAATCTGCACAGCATGGACATATTGAGGCAAGCAGCCGCATCCCTAGCCAAAACCCACCCTACCTGGTACAGCTAAGCAGGAGAGACTCCACATACACCTCCAGAGTCAACCAAGAGTGATACCAGACCCGCAAAAGTTAAGTATACACACCCAACCCACCACACACACCCCAGCCCCCCCGCCAAAGCTCCACAGGCTGAAGAGCACTTCATCATCCTCTTCACTCCAACACCAGTCCAGCAGCATTCAACAACACCATACCTCCTAATCAGGGAATTCATAGCCCTGGTCTGGAGTTACTCGCCCCTTAGGCTAGCTACTGGCACATGGGGTCTGTGTGCTTGCAGCACCATCCAGCACCTCTGATCACCTGCACCAGTGCCTTGCTGACTGAGCCAGCACTGCACATCCACATTGGGACAAGGTGGGCAGTGTTCCCAGCTTAAGTCCACTTTATCTGCAGCAGCCAAGCAGAGCTTCAGACCTGTGGTATTTCATACTGACTCGTCCCCTAAGCCAGTAGCACTTGGCCTGGTCTGAGGTACACATCCCTTCAACCAGCCACTGGTAAAGGGGTCCACAGACTTGTAATGCCCTCAATCCCTTCCAATCACCTGCTCCAGTACCTTGGTGGCTGAGCCAGCACAGCACGTCCATAATGAGACAAGGCAGGCAGTGTTTCCAGCTAAATCCCACTTCATCTGCAATAGCTAAGCAGGAGCTGCAGATCTAAGGTATTCAACACCACCCCATCTTTAAGAAGAGAGCTCAACCACCTACGTTGGGGGCCTGAGGGCTGGTGGTACTGCCCATCCCATCCAGCATTCCCATGACAGGGACTGGGGACCAGTGGCACCCCCAATCCCTCCAGCCAATGGCACTGGGTACCTGAGGACTGGCTTCACAACCTCCCACACAATGCACTCTAGCAGACAGGGGCACACCCTACAACTGGGCACCCATGGGCAGCTGACAACTGCTTGCCTCACCTACCATTTTGCCCACCGCTGCAACCAGATACTAGTGCCTGTTCTGAACACCCCCACACAGCCCTGCCTACCTAGGGCTGTAGGTGACAGTCTCCACACCACACTCAGTGACTGACAACACGGGAATCTTCACCCCAACCATCCAGCAAGTAGTGGAACACACAAACAACCCCGAATACAGTGAACAAGGAGGACACCCTCTGTACCAATATCCAGATGACTAGCAGGACAGATACATCACCTCACAAAACATGTCACCTTCATCTTCAGCAGCCTCACAAGAACAACAAACAGAGACCCATGCTCACATACTTAGTAGCTGCTCCACCAACTCAGAGACAGGTGATGAGAACTTCAACATGACCAGATAAGGAACCAGAGTGTAGCACACACACACAGTCTACTTGGGTACTTGGATATATCAAAACAAAATAAAAATTTATGATGCAGTAAACAAACATACAGTAAAAAAGTAAATACAATAAAGTCTTGATGCCTCAGAAACAACAGTAAATAACAAACCACATAAAGAAGCAGGCTTCAGTAAGTTACCAAAATAAAGAGCCAGAAAACCTCCTGGAGGAAGATAAGGCAATGGAACTACCTGATAAAGAATTCAAAAAACTAATATACAGAGTTCTCCAAGAGATCAAGAAAGAAAGCAGGGAAAATACAGACAAAACCAAGGAAAACCACACAAAGCAATACAAGAATTCAGAAAAACAATACAAGAATAAAACTACAAAATAAATAGGCTACTAGAAACCATACAAAAACAGAAACTAGAAATCCAAAAGATTAACAATAAAATTTCAGAATTAGACAACTCAATAGAAGGACAAAGGAGCAGAATTGAGATAATGGAAGATAGAATTAGTGCTATTGAAGACAAATCCCTTAATAGCAATTTATTTGAGGAAAAATTAGAAAAAGAATGAAGAAAGCCTAAAAATTTGTGGGACATTAGCAAGAGGAAAAACTTAAGTGTGATCAGAATTCCAGAACAGAGAGAGGGTAGATAATGGAAAACACAGAGTGAATTGTTGAAGAGTTACTGAAAAAAATCTTCCCTAATACCATGAAAGATGAGAAGATATCCATCCCAGAAGCTCAACAAACTCCATATAGGATAAACCTCAAAAGAAAGTCACCAAGACATATCATAGTCAAACATACAAACATGAAAGACAAAGAAAAACTCCTGAGAGACTTCTGGCAACATGGTGCTCTAGGCAGAAGCACCATGCTGTTCTTCCACAGCAAAGATCCAAAAAACTAAGCCAAACAGAGAAAACAGTAATCCTGAAACCCTAAAAATCAAATGAAGAGATAAAGAACTCAGCCAAGCACCAAATGGAATAAGAAACTGACAGAGGAGAGAGCGAGGAGACATAAATGCAGAGGTCCCCTACCAGCTAACGCAGCACAGATCTGCCATCTTGGACTCCTATCAGAGACCAGCAAAGAGGGGCTTCCAGCAGGAGACAGAACAACAGGTAAACAGTGATATACATTTTCCCACCCCCAACCCTTCTTCACCCCCACTTGGCCTCCTCTTCTTCCTGTGGCCACAGTCTCTTGGCCAGTAAGCACTGGCTGCTTGGATTCCACTCACTGGCACTGGCCAACTCCCTGAGTGCCATTTGTTTGCTGCTGGGGTTGCTTTTTTCCACTTCTTTCAATTTCTTCCTTACCTCTCACCATCTCCACCTCCTTTTGCTCAAATACCTGGCTCTGTTTGCCTTCTTTGCTTCTTCCTGAGGGTCTATGGAGCTCTGCTTGAGTGTGGAAATGCTTCCAGGTCCGTGCTACCACAGTGGTGGGATTCCGGGGCTTTTTTTGTTTGTTTGTTTTGAATTGTTTGTTTGTTTTCTTTTTCTTTTCTCGAGTTGGGAGCCCGTTCTGGCCAGGCAGTGCTGCACAGCTTGGGACCTAACCCCTCAGCTTGCGGAAATGCGCAGAGAGATTCCCTGAGGGCATTTCTTTTTTCGTGGGGTTTTTTCTGTTTTTTGGCTGTTTTTCTGGTTCTTTCTTTTTTTTATTTGTTTTGTTCTCTTTTCCCTCTTTTTCCCTTTTTGTCTTTCTTCATTACTCAGTTTCTCATATCTTTATACCTTCCTTCTTTTTCTGTCCCCTGAATACCTGGCCCTGAGTGACATCTCTACACCTTCTAGCCAGGCTGTACTTCAACACCTGGGAACAACTTCCCCAGGTCTCGTAGCCACACCGGTGGATTCCTAGGAGCTTCTCTTTTCTTTTTTCTCTCTAATTTTTATTTATTCATTCTTTCCTTTTCCTTCTACCTCCTCCCCTTTTTGTTTTTCTCCATTTCATGGTCTCTCATCTCTCCATTCCAATGGCAAGCTCCCCTATCACTCTTCTTTGTTTGTTTCTATGTTTTTGGCTCCTGTTCGTCTCTCATATCTCCCATACCCATCTTAGCTCCGCATCTCAAAATCTACGCCCTCCATCCTGCCTACCTGCACAGTGTGCTTAACATCACACCACTAAGCAGCAGAGGAACAGCCCACCAGAGCTTACCCTGCACTGATTGCTGACCCACACTTGTGGCTGTAGCAGGGGCTGCAGACAGCCCATCCCAGCGACTCCTCTTCAGCTGACCTGTCTTGTTGTGCAACGTCTGAGGGACTGACCCTGCCAATTGGACAGGGAGGCAAAAAGTATCATGCCCACAGATGGGCAAAAAACAAACACGCAGCCCTCCTGCTCAGATAAACACAGAAAAAAGAACAAAGAAAAATGAAGAGACCCTGAGATTTATGTAACGTACAATCAAAAGCAAAAATTTGCAAGTGATTGGAGTTCAAGAACGGGGAGAAAACAGAAAACACAGAGAGGATCACTGAAGAACTGCTGACAGAAAACTTCCCCAATACCATGAAAGATAAAAAGCTGGCCATCCAAGAAGCTCAATGAACCCCATATAGGATAGACCACAAAAGAAAATAACCAAGACATATCAGATAGCCAAAGGAAAAAAAGGATGAAACAAACAAATCTACAATCAATAAATGAGAAAAATAACTACTGAATGCCCCGAAGACAGCAGACAATATCAAAACATTTACAAAAACAGGATAGGATGGTTCCAGTGGGCATCCAAAATAAAATAAAACACCAGATGACTTTCCAGTAGAAGAAAAGGCACTAGAACTTTCTGATAAGGAATTCAAGTCTTTAATGCTCAGAATTATCCAAGAGTTGAAGCACAATGCAGACAAGAATGAGGAAGAAATAGACAAATTCATGGAAAGGACAGAAAAATTTATGGAAAATAGAGAGAAAAAAATGGAAGAATTCAGGAAAATAATTCAGGAACAAAATGCCAAAATAAATTCACAACTACAAATTATACAAAAACAACAATTAGAAATCTAAATGATAAACAATAAGATTTCAGAAATGGACAGTGTCATAGAAGGGCTGAAGAACAGATATAAAATGGTAGAAGACAGGATCAGTGGAATTGAACACAAAAACTTGGATACAACTCTGTTTGAGGAAAACACAGAAAAAAGAACAAAGAAAAATGAAGAGACCCTGAGAGTTATGTGACGTACAATCAAAAGCAAAAATTTGCAAGTGATTGGAGTTCAAGAACGGGGAGAAAACAGAAAACACAGAGAGGATCACTGAAGAACTGCTGACAGAAAACTTCCCCAATACCATGAAAGATAAAAAGCTGGCCATCCAAGAAGCTCAATGAACCCCATATAGGATAGACCACAAAAGAAAATAACCAAGGCATATCATAATCACAATCGCCCAAACCAAAGACAAAGAATCCTGAGAGCAGCTGGTGAAAAACAAGCAGTCACATACAGAGGAAGAACAATAAGTCTAATCTCAGATTATTCAGCAGAAACCATGCAGACAAGAAGGCAATGAGATGACATAGAAAACCTTGAAAGAAAAAAATTGCCAACCAAGAATAATATATCCTGCAAAACTATCGTTCAAATATGATGGTGACACTACGACATTTTCAGATAAACGGAAATTAAGGGAATATGTAAAAACCAAACCAAATTTACAAGAATTATTAAAGCGAGTCCTTCGATTTGAGAACAAACAACTTCAACTCACAGGCTGAATCTAGGATGCAGGATTGTACCAGCCAGATACCAATCTAGGAAATGAACTCTCAAGGACTATTCAAAACCAAAAGAAATACAACAAGGAATCAGAGCAGTTAATCTGTGAATGACAAAAACAGCAGAACAATAAAAGCAGGAACAAACAGTGTAGGTACAGAACTTTCTAATGGAGAGGAAAGCAAGGTGATACCAAGTAATAATAGACTGCTTCAAACTTAGAAAGATAAGGATAAATTTCATGGTAACCACAAAGAAGGTTAACAAACATATTCATAAAAATATACAAGAAAAACATAAAGTCTCAGTCAAAACAAAACCTACAAAAACAAAATAAATGAAAAAAAATCTACAAAAAAAAGTAATTCAGCACAGGACAGTAAGAGAAACGAAGAAAACGTCAGTACCACAAAAAAAAGCACTACAAAATGACAGCAATAAACTCAAACATATCAATAATTACACTGAATGTAAATGGCCTCAATGCACCCATAAAGAGATGGAGAGTGAAAGAATGCATAAAAAATAAAAGGATCTATCAATTTGCTGTCTACAAGAGACACACCTTAGAAACAAAGATGTGAATTTATTAAAAATTGAAGGTTGGAAAAAAAAGTATCAAGATAACAACTACCCAAAAAAGAGGATAGGCACTACTAATCTCATATAAAATAGACTTTAAAACAAAATCCACCATAAAACACAAAGAAGGACACTATATAATGATTAAGGGGATGATCCCTCATGAAGACATAAACATAATAAACATCTACACACCCAATGACAGAGATCCAAAATACATAAAACAAACTCTAACAGGACTGAAAAGAGAAATGGACAGTTCCACCTTAATAGTGGGAGACTTCAACACACCACTCTCAGTAAAGGACAGAACATCTGAAAAGAAACTCAACAAAGATACAGAAGACATAAAGGGCACAATCAGCCTTCTTGACCTCATAGACATATATAGAACACTCCATCCAACAGCTGCAAAGTATACATTCTTTTCCAATCACATAGAACGTTCTCCAGAATAGGCCACATGTTAGACCACAGAGCAATCCTGAACAAGATCCAAAACAATGAAATAATACAAAATATCTTCTCTGACCACAATGCCATCAAGGTAGAAATTAATAACAGAAAAAGCAAGGAAAAAAAATTGACTACCTGGAAACTGAATAACACCCTGCTTACAAACCACTGGGTAATAGAAGAAATCAGAGATGGAATCAAAAAATTGCTAGAATCAAATGAGGATGAAAACACATCATACAAAAACCAGTGGGACACAGTAAAGGCAGTCCTCAGAGGACAATTCATAGCAAAATATGCACACATGGAGAAAGAAGGGACAAAATCAAAACATTAACTACACAACTCAAACATATAAAGAGAACATCAAAAAAGCCCACAGCCACCAGAAGAAAGGAAATAATAAATATCAGAGCAGAAATAAATGAAATAGAGAACAGAAAAACAATAGAAAGAATCAACAAAACCAAAAGTTGATCCTTTGAAAGAATCGACAAAATCGATAACCTGCCGGCCAGACTGACTAAAGAAGAACAGGAGAGGACGCAAATAACCCAAATAAGAAATAAAATGGGCGACATTACAACCGACCCAACTGAAATAAAAAGGATCATAACAGAGTATTATGAAAAACTACACTCCAACAAATTTGAAATCCTAGAGGAAATGGATAAATTTCTAGAAACACAATACCTACCTAAACTACAAAAAGTGATGTTGAAAATCTAAACAGTGCCATAACAAGAGAAGAGATTGAAAAAGTAATTAAAAAAAAAAAAAAATCACCCAACAAAAAAAGCCCTGGCCCAGATTGCTTCACTGGAGAATTCTACAAAACATTCAGAGAAGAGCTTGTATCTGTACTATTCAAATTATTTCAGAACATAGAAAAGGAAGCAAAACTTCCAAATTCATTTTATGAAGTCATCATAACACTGATACCAAAACCAGGCAAAGATGCCACAAAAAAAGAAAATTACAGACCAATATCTCTTGTGAATATAGATGCAAAAATTTTCAACATAACTCTAGCCAATAGAATTCAGCATCATATAAAAAAAAATAACCATGACCAAGTAGGATTCATACCAGATATGCAAGGATGGTTCAACATTAGAAAATCAATCAACATAATCTACCACATAAATAAAAGGAAAGAAAAGAATCACATGATCATATCAATTGATGCAGAAAAGGCATTCAACAAAGTCCAACACCCATTCCTGATAAAAACTCTCAATAAAATAGGTATAGAAGGGAAATTTCTCAAGATAATATAGGGCATCTATGCAAAACCAACAGCCAACATCATTCTTAATGGAGAGAGGTGGAAAACATTCCCCTTGAGAACAGGAACAAGACAAGGATGCCCTTTATCACCACTCCTATTTAACATTCTGCTGGAAGTTCTAGCTAGAGCAATAAGGCAAGAAAATGAAATAAAGGGCATTCAAATTGGTAATGAAGAAGTTAAACTGTCCCTGTTTGCAGATGATCTGATACTTTACATAGAAAACCCTGAAGACTCCACTAGAAAACTACTGGAACTAATAGAAAGATTCAGCAGAGTAGCAGGATACAAGATAAACATATAAAAATCAGTTGGATTCCTATACACCAATAAAGAGAACAATGAAAACGAAATCAGAAAAACAATACCATTTATACTAGCCCCTAAAAAAAAAAAAATACTTAGGAATAAATTTAACCAGGGATATAAAAGACCTATACAAGGAAAACTACAAAACACTACGGCAAGAAACCCAAGGGGATCTAAATAAATGGAAAAACATACAATGCTCATGGATAGGTAGACTCAACATTATGAAAATGACAATTCTACCCAAAGCAATTTACAAATACAATGCAATCCCGATTCAAATACCAACAACATTCTTCAAAGAGATGGAAAAACTAATCATTAACTTTATATGGAAAGGGAAGAAGCCCCGATTAACTAAAGCACTATTGAAGAAGAATAAAGTAGGAGGACTCACACTACCTGACCTCAGAATCTACTATACAGCTCTGGTAGTTAAAACAGCCTGGCACTGGTACAATGACAGATACATTGACCAATGGAACAGAATTAAGAACAAAGATGCAAATCTATCCACCTATGGTTACCTGATCTTCGACAAGGATCCAAAGACCATCAAATGGGGAAAAGACAGTCTTTTTAACAAATGGTGCTGGCAAAACTGGATATCCATTTGCAAAAATAATGAAACAGGACCCATACTTCACACCATATACAGAAACTAATTCAAAATGCATCAAAGACCTGGATATAAAGCCTAAAACTATAAAGTTCATGAAGAAAAGATAGGATGAATGCTAGAGGACCCAATACAAGGCATTAACAGGATACAAACCATAATCATAAACACACAAACCCCAGAAGATAAGCTAGATAACTGGGATCTTCTAAAAATCAAACACCTATGCTCTTCAAAAGACTTCACCAAAAGAGTAAAAAGAGAACCTATAGACTGGGGAAAAAATTTTGGACAGTACAAATCAGAGAAAGGTCTAATCTCCATAATCTACAAGAAAATCCAACACCTCTGCAACAAAAAGACAAATAATCCTATTTAAAATTGGGCATAGGAAATGAACAGACACTTCACCAAAGAAGACATTCAAGTGGCCAACAGACTCATGAGGAAATGCTCGCGTTCACTAGCCATTAGAGAAATGCAAATTAAAACCACAATAAGATACACAGCTCACCCCGGCATTACTGGCACGAATCAAAAACACTGGAAATAACAAATGTTTGAGAGGCTGGGGGAGATTGGAACTCTTATGTACTGCTGGTGCGAATGCAAAATGATGCAATCATTTTAGAAAATGATATAGCACTTCCTTAGAAAGCTAGAAATAGAAATACCATACGATCCAGCAATTCCACCCCTAAGAATATATCCTAGAGAAATAAGAGCCATCACCGAATAGACATATGCACACCCATACTCATTGTAGCACTGCTCACAACAACAAAAATATGGAAACAACCTAGATAGCCATCAATAGATGAATGGATAAACAAACTATGTTACACACAATGGAGCACTACGCAATGATAAAGAACAATGATGAATCTGTGAAGCATCTCATAACATGGATGAAACTGGAGGACATTATGCAGAGTGAAATAAGTCAATCACAAAAGGACAAATATTGTATGAGACCTCTATTGTAAAAACTCATGAAAAAGTTTACACAGAAAAAGTAACAATCTTTGTTGGTTATGTGGGATGAGAGGGGTGGGGGGAAATACTAAACAGATAATAGATAAGTGGTAACTTTATTGAAGGGCAAGACAGTACACAATACTGGGGAAGCCAGCACAACTTGTACAAAGAAATGCCATGGAAGCTCCACAGACACTTCCAAACTCCCTGAGGGACTGAATTGTTGGGTGGGGGGCTATGGGGACCATGGTCTTGGGGAACATTAGTTCACTTGACATAACACAGTTTATAAAGACAATGTTCTACATTCTACCTTGGGGAGTAGCATCTGGGGTCTTAAAAGCCTGTGAGCAGCCATCTAAGATACTCCACTGGTCTCACCCCTTCGGGAGCAAGGGAGAATGAAAAGAACAGGATACAAGGAAAAGATTAGTCCAAAGGACTAATAGACCACAGGTACCAAGGCCTCCACCAGACTGAGTCCAGTACAGCTAGATGGTGCCTGGCTACACCACTGACTGCTCTGACCAGGATCACAACAGAGGGTTCTAGACAGATCTGGAGAAGGATGTAGAACAAAATTCTAACACACACAAAGAATACAAGATTTACTGGCCTGAAAGAGACTGGAGAAACCCTGAGAGTATGGCCCCCAGACACCCTTATAGCTCAGTGGTGAAGTCACTTCCGAGGTTCACTGTTCAGCTGTGGATTGGACAGCCTCATAAAACAAAATGTGACTAATGAGTCACAACAGTCCAGGGCAAGGACTAGAAGGCAGAAGGGGTCAGGAAAGCTGGTGATAGGGAACTCAAGTTTGAGTAAGGACAATGTTGACAGGTAGACGGATTTTTACCCATTGTCATAGGGCAGCAAGTGTACTAACCATTTAATGAGAAACTATTTTGTTCTGTAAACCTTCATCTAAAGTGAGAACAGCAGCACAACTGGAAGAGCATACTCAATGTCACTGAACTGTGCATGTAGAAATTTTTGAAAGGGTGTATCTTTGGCTATGTATACTTTCACCAAAAAAAAAAAAAAAAAGGTCGAGAAAGGAGAGGGTTGACATGTCGTGGGGTTGTTAACCAATGTCATAAAAGAATATGCGTATTGACTGTTTAATGAGAAACTATTTGTTCTGTAAACCTTCACCTATAGTACAATTTAAAAAAAAGCCCATTAAAAAAATATCCTGATCAGCAAATGAAAAACAAAGGACAACAAATAAGACTAAACTTTGATTTCTCAGCAAAAACCATACAGGCAAGAAGGCAATGGGATGACATATATAAAGCCTTGACGGAAAAAAAAAAAATTGCCAGCCAAGAATTATATATCCAGCAAAATTGTTTCTCAGATACAATGGTGAAATTAAGACATTACCAGATGAATATAAATCAAGGGAATATGTAAAAACCAGACCAAACTTACAAGAAATGTTAAAGGGAGTCCTTTGGTTAGAGAATCAATAACAATAGACAACAATCTAAGATTAAGACACAGGACAGATCAACCAGATAGCAATCCAGAAAGGGAATTCTCAAAAATAAAACAAATCTAAAAGACTGAAAATAGGGAAAAAGAAACATCAATATGTAAATGATGATAACGTAAAAACAAAAGAAGAGAATAACGGTATAGGTATAGAACTTCCATATAGAGAGGAAGTCAAGGCAATATCAAGAAATAAAAGACAGATTTAAACCCACAAAAATAAAGGTAAATTTCAAGATAACCACAAAGGAAGCTAACAAGCCTATCCATCAAAATAAAAAAGAAGAAAAACATAAAGACTCAGTAAACACAAAATCAACAGTAATGAAATAAATGAAAACAAAATCCATACACAAAAACCTACCAAAACTAACACAAACTAAGGTAGAAAAATTAAACAGTCCTATAACAAAAGAAGAGATTGAAGAGGTAATTAAAAGAAACTCCCTGCCCCCAAAAAAGTCCTGGCCCAGATGGCTTCACTGGAGAATTCTACCAAATTTTCAGAGAAGAGCTTACAGCAATACTACTCAAATTATTTCAGAGCCTAGTAAAGGAAGGAATACTCCCAAATTCATTCTATGATGCCAGCATAATCCTGATACCAAAGCCAGGCAAAAACACCAGAAAATAGAAAATTGCAGACTAATGTCCCTCGTAAATATAGATGCAAAAATTCTCAACAAAATTTTAGCCAATATAATTCAACAGCATATCAAAACAATAATACATCATGATCAAGTGGGATTCGTACCAGGTAAGCAAAGATGGTTCAACATTAGAAAATCAATCAACATAAGTCACCACATAAATAGAACAAAAGTAAAGAATCACATGATCATCTCAATTGATGCAGAAAATCCAACACCTATTCCTGATAAAAATTCTCAGCAAAATAGGAATAGAAGGGAAATTCCTTAATATAATTAAGGGCATTTATGTAAAACCAACAGCCAACGTCATTCTCAACAGAAAGAGACTGAAAGCATTCCCCGTGAGAACAGGAACCAGACAAGGATGGCCTTTATCACCATTCTTATTCAACATAGTGCTGGAAGTCCTAGCTAGAGCAATAAGGTAAGAAAAAGAAATAAAGTGCATTCAAATTGGTAAGAAAGTGATAAAACTATCCCTCTTTGCAAATGATACCAGAAAAAAAAAAAAGTTGCTATCGATTCATTTCCGACTCATAGCAACCTTATAGGACAGAGTAGAACTGCCGCAGAGGGTTTCCAAGGAGCAGCTGGTGGATTTGAACTGCTGACTTTTTGGTTAGCAGCTGTAGCCCTTAACCACTGTGTCACCAGGGTTCACAGATGATATGATCCTATAAATATAAAAACCTGAAGAATCCACAAGAAACCTACTGAAGTAGTAGAAGATTTCAGCAAAGTAGCAGTATACAAGATTAACATACAAAAATCAGTTGGATTCCTCTACACTAAAAATGACAACTTCGGAAAGGAAATCAGCAAATCAATACCATTTACAATAGCCCCCCAGAAAATAAATACTTAGGAATAAATCTAACCAGGGATGTAAAAGACCTATACAAAGGAAACTACAAAAGACTTGCAAGAAAACAAAAGAGACCTACATAAATGGAATAACATACCATACTCATGGATAGGAAGATTCAACTTTGTGAAAATGTCAATATTACTTGAAGAGATCTACAGATAAAATGCAATCCCGATCCAAATTCCAATAGCATTCTTTAATGAGATAGAGAAACAAATAACCAACTTTATATGGAAAAGAAAGAGGCCCAAGATAAGTAAAGCATTATTGAAGAAGAATAAAGTGGGAGGCCTGCCACTACCTGATCTTAAAACATATTATATAGCCATGATAGTCAAAATAGCCTGGTACTGGTACAACAAAATATACGTAGATCAATGGAACAGAATTGAGAATCCAGAGGTAAATTCATCCATGTGTAAGTAGCCGATATTTGACAAAATCCATTAAATGGGGAAAAGAGAGTCTCTTTAACAAATAATGGTGGCATAATTGGATGTCAATCTTTAAAAACATAAAACAGGATCCATACCTCATACCAACACAAAAACTAGTTCAAAATGGATCAAAGACCTAAATATAAATCCTAAAAATATAAAGATCATGGAAGAAAAATTAGGGACAATGCTAGGGGCCCAAATACATGGCATAAAGAGAATATAAATCATAACTAACAATGCACAAACACTAGAAGAGAAACTAGATAACTGGGAGCTCCTAAAAATTAAACTCTTATGCTCATCAAAAGACTTCACCAGAAGAGTAAAAAGAGAACCAACAGACTGGGAAAAAAAAATTTGGCTACAGCAAAGGTCTAATCTTTAAAATCTACAAAATACTTCAAGACCACCACAACAAAAAGACAAATAATACAATTAAAAATGGGCAAAGGATATGAAAAGACACTTCACCAAAGAAGACATTCAGGTGGCTAACAGACCCATGAGGAAATGCTCAGGATCATTAGCGATAGGAGAAAAGCAAAACAAAACTACAATACCAAAACTACAATGAGATACAATCTCAACTCAAGAACACTAGCACTAATTAAAAAAACAAACAAACAGAAAATAATAAATGTTGGAGATGTTACAGGGAGATTGGAACTGTTATGCACTGCTGGTGGGAACGTAAAATGGTACAACCACTTTGGAAAACAATATGGCAGCTCCTCAAAAAGCTAAAAATAGAGATACCATACAATCCAGCAATCCCACTCTTAGGAACATATCCTAGATTAAAAGGGCCATCACATGAATAGACATATGGACACCCATGTTCATTGAAGCACTATTCACAATAGCAAAAAGATGGAAACAACCTAAGTGCCCATCAAGGGATGAATGGATAAACAAACTATGGTACATACACACAATGGAATACTACACAATGATAAAGAACAATGATGAATCTGCAAAACATCTCACAACATTGATGAATCTGGAGGGCATCAGGCTGAATGAAATAAGTCAATCGCAAAAGGACAAATATTGTACGAGATCACTATAATAAAAACTCAAGAAAAGATTTACACACAGAAAAAAATTATTTGATGATTATGAGGGTGGAGAGGGATGGGGAAGGCAAATAACTAACTAGATAATGGACA
This sequence comes from Dugong dugon, assembly GCA_030035585.1. Classification (NCBI taxonomy): domain Eukaryota; kingdom Metazoa; phylum Chordata; class Mammalia; order Sirenia; family Dugongidae; genus Dugong; species Dugong dugon. The sequence continues at coordinate 44,212,819 of CM057480.1, read as the reverse complement.
AATGTCAAGTTTTGTGAAGGGAAAGACAACACAAAATATAGGAGAATTCAGTACAACTTGACCAAGGCTAAGTCATGGAAATTTCCTGTTGTTGTTGTTAGGTGTCATCCAGTCGGTTCCGACTCATAGGACCCTATGTACAACAGAACGAAACACTGTCCAGTCCTGCAGCATGCCCACAATAGTTGTTATGCTTGAGCTCATTGTTGCAGCCACTGTGCCAATTCATCTCACTGATTTTTCGCTGACCCTCTAATTTACCAAGCATGATATCCTTGTCCAGGAACTGATCCCTCCTGACAACATGTCCAAAGAGACGTAGTCTCGCCATCCTTGCTTCTAAGGAGCATTCTGGTTGTACTTCTTCCAAGACAGATATGTTAGTTCTTTTGGCAGTCCATGGTATATTCAATATTCTTCACCAACAATTCTTCTTTGGTCTTCCGTATTCATTGTACAGCTTTCTAATGCATATGATGCAATTGAAAATACCGTGGTTTGGATCACACGTACGTTAGTCTTCAAGGTGACATCTCTGCTTTTCAACACTTTAAAGAGGACTTTTGCAGCAGATTTGTCCAATGCAATACGTCTTTTGATCTCTTGACTTCTGCTTCCGTGGGTGTTGATTGTGGATCCAAGTAAAATGAAATCCTTGACAACTTCAATCTTTTCTCCATTTATCAAGATGTTACTTATTGGTCCAGTTGTGAGGATTTTTGTTTTCTTTATGTTGAGGTGTAATCCATACTGAAGGCTGTGGTCTTTGATTTTCATCAGTAGGTGCTTCAAGTCCTCTTCACTTTCGGTAAGCAAGGTTGTGTCATCTGCATAATTCAGGTTGTTAAAGAATCTTCCTTCAATCCTGATGCTGTGTTCTTCTTCATATAGTCCAGCTTCTTAGATTATTTGCTCAGTATTCAGACTGAATAGGTATGGTGAAAAGATACAACCCTGACACACACCTTTCCTGACTTTTAACCACACAGTATCCCATTGTTCTGTCAGAACGAATGCCTCTTGATTTATGTACAGGTTCCTCATGAGCACAATTAAGTGTTCTGGAATCTTCATTGTTCATAATGTTATCCATAATTTATTATGATCCACATGGTCGAATGCCTTTGCATAGTCAATAAAACACAGGTAAACATCTTTCTGGTATTCTCTGCTATCAGCCAAGATCCATCTGACATCAGCAATGATATCACTAGTTCCATATCCTCTTCTGAATCCGGCCTGAACTTCTGGCAGTTCTCTGTCGATACACTGCTGCAGCCGCTTTTGAATGATCTCCAGTAAAATTTTACTTGCGTGTGATATTAGTGATATTGTTCAATAATTTCCGCATTCAGTTGGATCACCTTTCTTGGGAATAGGCATAAATATGGATCTCTTCTGGTCAGTTGGCCAGGTAGCTGTCTTTCAAATTTCTTGGCATATACGAGTGAGCACTTCCAGTGCTGCATCCGTTTGTTGAAACATCTCAATTGATATTCTGTCAATTCCTGGAGCCTTGTTTTTCATCAATGCCTTCAGTGCAGCTTGGACTTCTTCCTTCAGTAACATTGGATCCTTATCATATAATACCTCTGAAATGGTTGAACATCGACCAATTCTTTTTGGTATAATGACTCTGTGTATTACTTCCATTTTCTTTTGATGATTCCTGAGTCCTTTAATATTTTCCCCATGGAATCTTTCATTATTGCAACTAGAGGCTTGAAAGTTTCTTCAGTTCTTTCAACTTGAGAAATGTCGAGCATGTTCTTCCCTTTTGGTTTCCTATCTCCAGGTTTTTGCACATGTCATTATAATACTTTACTTTGTCTTCTCGAGCAGCCTTTTGAAATCTTCAGTTCTTTTACTTCATCATTTCTTCATTTTGCTTTAGCTACTCGACATTCAAGAGCAAGTTTCAGAGTTTCTTCTGACATCCATTTTAGTCTTTTCTTTCTTTCCTGTCTTTTTAATGACCTCCTGCTTTCTTCATGTTTAATGTCCTTGAAGTCATTCCACAACTCGTCTGGTCTTCCGTCATTAGTGTTCAGCACATCAAATCTATTCTTGAGATGGTCTCTAAATTCAGGTGGGATTATACTCAAGGTCGTGCTTTGGCTCTTGTAGACTTGTTCTAATTTTATTCAGTTTCAACTTCAACTTGCATACGAGCAATTGATGGTCTGTTCTGCAGTTGGCCCCTGGCCTTGCTCTGACTGATGATATTGAGATTTTCCACTGTCTCTTTCCACAGATGTAGTCGATATGACTCCTGTGTGTTCCATCTGCCATGTGTATAGTTTCCGTTTACATTGTTGAAAAAAGGTATTTGCAGTGAAGTAGTGTTTGGTCTTGCAAAATTCTATCATGCTATCTCTGGCATTGTTTCTATTACCAAGGCCATATTTTCCAACTACAGATCGTTCTTTTTTGTTGCCAACTTTCACATTCCAATCACCAGTAATTATTAATGCATCCTGATTGCATGTTTGATCAATTTCAGACTGCAGAAGCTTGTAAAAATCTTCAATTTCTTCATCTTTGGCCTTAGTGGTTGGTGTGTATATTTGAATAATAGTCATATTAACTGGTCTTCCTTGTAGGCATATGGGTATTATCCTATCACTGATAGGGTTGTACTTCACGATATATCTTGAAATGCTCTTTTTGACAATGAATGCAACACCATTCTTCAACTTGTCATTCCCGGCATAATAGGCCATATGATTGTCTGATTCAAAATGGCCAATACCTGTCCATTTCAGCTCACTAATGCCTAGGATATCAGGTTTATGCATTCCATTTCATTTTTGACAATTTCCAATTTTCCTAGATTCATACTTCGTACATTCTATGTTCCAATTATTAATGGATATTTTCAGCTGTTTCTTCTCATTTTCAGTCGTACCACATCAGCTAATGAAGGTCCTGAAAGCTTGACTCCATCCAGAGCATTAAGGTCGACTCTACTTTGAGGAGGCAGCTCTTCCCCAGTCGTCTTTTGAGTGCTTTCCAACCTGGGGGGCTCATCTTACAGCGTTTTATCAGACAATGTTTTGCTGCTATTCATAAGGTTTTCACTGGTTAATTCTTTTCAGAAGTAGACTTCTGAGTCCTTCTTCCTAGTCTGTCTTAGTCTGGAAGCTCAGCTGAAACCTGTCCATCATGGGTGACCCTGCTGGTATCTGAATACCTGTGGCATAGCTTCCAGCAAATGCTTCATAGCATAACAGCAAAACACAAGCCCCCATAGCACAACAAATTGACAGACACATGGGGGAGAAGTTTCCTAGACACATCCAAACACCTTGAGGGACCAAGTTGCTGGAGCTGAGGGCTGGGGACCATAGTCTTGGGGGACATCTAAGTCAATTGGCATAAAATTTTTCATAGAGAAAATGTTGTACATCCTACTTTGGTGAGTAGCTTCTGGGTCTTAAAAGCTTGTGAGCAGCCATCTAAGATACATCTATTGTTCCCACTCCATCTGGAGGAAAGCATAATGAGGAAAACCAAACACACAAGGAAAATATTAGCCCAAAGGACTAAAGGACCACATGAACCACAGACTCCACCAGCCTGAGCCCAGAACTAGATGATGACTGGCTACCACCACCAACCACTCTGACAGGGATCACAATAGAGTGTCCCAGACAGTGCAGGAGAAAAATCTAGAACAAGACTCAAATTCACAAAAAAAGACCAGAATTATTTGTCTGACAGAGACTGGAGGAACCTTCGAGACTATGGCCCCTGGACACCCTGCTAACTCAGAACTGAAACCACTCCTGAAGCCAGTTTTCAGGCAAAGATTAGACAGGACTATAAAACAAACAATAACACACATGAGGAACATTCATCTTAGTTCAATAAATATAGGAGACTAAATGGGCAAAAGCAAGAAGAGAAGACAGGAAGGAACGAATGGACACAGGGAACTTGGGGTGGAAAGGGGGAGACTGCTGTCACATTATGGGGATTGCAACCAACGTCACAAAACAATTCGTACCTAAATTTTGGAATGAGAAACTAACTTGAGCTGTAACCTTTCACCTAAAGCACAATAATATTTAAAATAAGTAAATAAATAAATCCTCCAGAGGAACTCTCTTGTTCCTGTGATATTTCTTTTACTTTTTTTACATTTGTGACACTTACCACATTCCATCCTATATTAAAATTATTCATGTTAGTTTATGTCCTCTAATAGATCATAAATTCCTTGGGAGTAAAAGCCTCATATCTACATGATCCTAGAGCAGTTATAACAGTACTTAGAAAATGGTAGTTATGCAATAAATATTGGTTAAGCGTATAAATGAATGATTGGCTCCTAAAGGAAAAATCCCTCAAGTCCTCCAGCCAGCTTTTTTGCTCTGTGCTTGTGTTCCCCCTCCCCCATACATGAAAGCTTAGGTTGAATATAAAAGAATCAAAGCCAAGCTACAGGATAAGAATAAACTCAACCTCGTGGTTCTTTATAAATAAATCAAATACTTATCACACACTACATGTCACACCAAGTGAGAGAGCTCATAACCAGCAGGTAGCACCAAAGATGGTCTTCTGCAAATGTCTGCTGCCACCTCTTAGTCACCTTGTAATCACCTTGCAGTCTTGACTGATGCCCGAACTTCTGGATCACAGCCCACCATCTGGAATTTATCCTCCTCCGAGTGCATTCCCTGTACTGGGCCACTGCTCAGTTGTTAATTAGTGACACTGACTGAAGCAAAATGTCCTACTCATGATCATTTAAATTATGAGTGACTTCTTTTTTTTCCCCAACAGCAATAATTGCCAAACACCCTTCATTCCAAGCTTCTACCTAATTCTAAGTTTGACAATATGTTATTTGCACATTAAGAATAAATGTTGTTAGAGGTTTGGCCAGAGAAATAGACCTTCTCTAAGTTTTTTAGTGATTGCAGCTTAAAAAAAAAAAAAGACATTGAAAGAGCAAACAAAATCATGAATGGTTAAGATTGGGGCTGGAATTTTCCAGCCTTGCCAGCCAGCCCCAACCAGCTACCTGTGACTTTCCACACATCAGCAAGTTTGCCTCATAAAAGGTTTACAGCTCAAGCCGTGCTGGCTGTAGACAGAATTAAACCAACACATTACAAAAAAGTGAGGGTAAAACTGTGTGAGACCAATTAAAACAAATTGGTAATGAAAGCAACAGCTGCATGTCAACATGTTCTGCTCTGTTAATGGCATGTTAATGGGGTGATTTTTAAAGGAACTGGTGCTGTCTGATGGGAAGAAGAAATCAGCACCCGAATGGGACAGAGCAGGCCTGTAACTCACCAGGGGCTTTCCTGCCTCTTCCGGAAGCCCACCTGCTCAGATGAAAACCCTTGCAAGAAACTGTTCTCTCTTCTAAAGCCTCCAACCAGACTCTTGTCGCCACAGGGTCTAACATTCCTTTCACCTTAATGCTGAGCTCAGAGCTCATTTGGAAAATGATGTTATGACAGGGGAGACAAGCTCAGTGAAGTCCCACAAGCACTGGGAAAGCACAAATCCTGAGTTCTTGGCCCAGTGCTGTTACTACAACCTCTGTCCCACTACGTCTCAGACACCACCTCGTCTGTAAAGTGAGGAATATAATACATCCTTTTGCCTGCTTTACAGGGGTTTCATGAAGATGACTTGAGAAATTGTATATGAAGCAGTTTGAAAATTGTAAACATTGCTCATTAAGGAATTTCTTTTTTAAATGACTGGCTAGAGTATTTTGAAACTGATTTCATAATTGTTTCAGAGCATGTAATGGTGAAGCCCCCTCTTCCCATTTGAAAAAAAAAAAACAAAAAACTTGCAATCAAATTAGTCCTGACACATGGCAACTCCTTGTGTATCAGAGTAGAACTCTGCTCCATGGTTTTCAATGGCTGATTTTTTCACCAGGCCTTTCTTCTGAGGTGCCTCTGGGTAGACTTGACTTCCAACCTTTTAGTTTGCAATCAAACATGTCAATGGTTTTCACCACCTAGGGCCTCCATAGTACAAGGTAAAGCTAGGTCCATATTACTGCTTAGAAATTACAGGTCAGATGTAATATCCTACATTGATTGAGTGCAAACGTGTTAGATCTTTTGATCATTTTATCCTCATAACAAGTCTCTGAGTTAGGTATCATATTCACACTTTACAGTTTACAGATAAGGGAACTGAGGGCCAGAGGGGTTGCATAAATTGTTCTAAGTCACACAGCTATTTATTTAGTTGCTGAACCAGGACTAAAGGGCAAAGCCTTTGCTTTTAATCACTATGTTATACCCTGCCTTAATTTTTCCTATTTTAATGTAACAGGAGGTTATAAACGATTGAACCCCAGAAGTCAACAGCAAAATCATATTAAATAATAGTGATCAGGGACTAAATATGAACCATTCACAAGGGCCAGGCTTAGAGTAATTTGGGTTTCCATCTAAGAAGAGAAATTAGGTGAATTAATTGTATTGAGTGCACCAGTTAACTAGGTTTTGAGCAAGGAATCTCAGGTAATCAGCTGTTATATAAATGAGCCTAAGATGACCTCTCTTTATTGGCCCCAGATAGTTTACGTCTTCATAACAAGCTAAGGCCCTTTAGCTCAATACACCTGCAGCCGCAAAACTCAAATTTTTACATATCCATTTAAAAAAAAAAAAAAAAAAGCCCAAATAAGCAGAGTTTAAGCCACTTGGAGCCTGCCTGCTTTGCATAGCTTGCAAAACTGCACCCAATGTCCGCTAGCCATAAGTAAGATAAAACCCTGTAGTTGTAAGGATCCCATGCCACTGCTGTCTTTCAGAGCTCTCTGATCCAGAGACTCCACAACTTCCTGCCAAGAAACATATTCTAGATACAGTAGGCTCTTCCCCTCTCTCCTTTCCCCCAGGAGTTCCCTTGTCCTCTCCTCCTTCTGGTGACTCTCTGTACCATTTGCCTCTGCCAGTCTCCTGTTGTTAGGTGCCTTCCAGTCGATTCCAACTCATAGCAACCCCATGTGACAGAGTAGAACTACCCCATAGATTTTTCTTGGTTGTAATCTTTATGGAAGCAGATCACCAGGTTTTTCTTTCTCGGAGTCGCTGAGTGGTTCAAAGACAGCTTACTTTAACCTGCCAGCCTCCTGCTGCAGGGAACTGCCCCCTGCCTGTGGTCTGCCCGGGTGCTGGCCCCAGTAAATAGCTTGTTGTGCAACACTGCTATCTCATGGTCGTATCTTTTTCCTTGATCAGCCCCAAACTTCTTTGAACTCGCTACATCAGCCTAAGGAGATACCTCACCCCCTCCTAAGAAATGGGTCCTTGTTGTGGGAGAGAGGTTTTCTATAAACCTATAAACCCATTGCCTTCAAGGTGACTCCAACTCATAGCGACCCTATATGACAGAGTAGAATTGCCCCTTAAGGTTTCCAAGGAGTGGCTGGAGGATTGAAACTACTGACCTTTTGGTTAGCAGCTGAGCTCTTAATCACTGCACCACCAGGGCAGCTTTGGGCAACTGTAGAGTCCAGAAACGGCAGCCATACCAATTCGAAACATTATCAGCCAAGAAAGACATTTTCTACCATGTACCTCGCCTCCATCCCCCACATTCTAACATGGTAGTCAGAGGTTGCCTAGTGAAAAGGAACGGATAAAAAAAGTAGAAGATAGGAATGGGAAAAAGAGAAAAAACAACACCCACCCCTGCAGACCCCAACTGAAGGAAGGGAGATATGTGAACTCTGAATTAAGTAAGGAATTTTTATTACACTGGAAGATACATTTTAATCATTGTTCTTGTGACCAGCTGTGACCCAGTTCTTTTTTTCTTTTTCTTTTTTTTTCACCCATTCTATCAGAGAGGCTGGAGAAACTATGGAAACTTCTCACATTTTCATTCAATGTCAGGAAAGAACTAGGACCCTGAAGGAGTTTGGAGTTAGAGGGGAGAAAAAAATTAAGTTACCTTATGAATTACTCCATTCTTTTAAAATATACAATTACGCTCTCCTGGACCTAGAAGTGGAAAAATGGCCAGGGTTTAAGAAGTATGATTGGCAATGCAGAAATAAAACATGGTTCAAAACCAGCTGGGCATTTTAGAGGGAGAATACTTGGAGAGGAAAAGGAAGGATCAGGTCAAGTCTTCTTCTCACGTTAATGTAGCCCCAGCCCAGGGCAAAGTAATCTGAAGTTCTCTGTGTGTGGAGCTCCTTTACAGATCTCAGACCCCAACCTGAAGCTCTCTGATACACTGCCAGACTGTCCAGTGCTTCAGAAACGGCCAAGTGCCTTCCAAGTCTCTATCTATCTCTTGTTCTTCCCTCCTTTCCCTTCCCCATCCTGTCCTTTGGAAAGTTGTACTTACTTCTGTAAGATGCCAAGTGTAAAATGGACCATGGAATCATTCCTCAGTCAAAAATATATTCCTACAGGCCCATCGAATCATTCATCAATAACTGCAGGTTTATAGAATAAAAATAAAAGTAAATTTCAAAACTATCCAAGTTTGGTGGAGGGTGATGGGAGATCTAAGCAGCAGATTGATCAACACTTACTGGTTTCTTTAGTCTGTCAGGAAATGCCATGAATAAAATGGAGAAAATGGAATAAAATTCATTTGCAGCAGGTGAAACAACAGGTGTATATGTATACATATACCCTAGGCAATTGTCTTAGGCTGGGTTCTCTAGAGAAGCAAAACCAGTAAAATGTATAAATATATATAAAGATATATTTATATCAAGCAAATAGCTCACCCAGTTGTAGAGGCTAAAATGTCCCAAGGCCTCTCCCAATTCACAGAGCCGCAGTTGCTGGTGAACCCAAGGTCAGCAGGTCAGAGAGGGGCTCCCGCTCACAGCTGTGAAGGTCAATGAATTCCAAGATAAGCAGACAAGACCGCAAGGTTTCTCCTGATTCATGTAGCTGCAGGGGCTGGCAAACCCAAGATCAGCAGGTCGGGGAACCAGACTCTTGCTCACAGGCTGAGAAGTTCGATGAATTCCGAGATCAACAGGCAAGCTGCTAACTCAAGTCCCAAGAACCAGAGGTGAGACAACAAGAGGCAGCTGTTGAGTCTGGAACAAGCCAAAAACCTTGGCAAGGCGAGAAGGCAGAAAGTGACTGGTGGAAGGCAAAGAGATGAAATTGAGGGGGCAGTGAACTGCCACAGGCCTCACCTCCACCAGTACCACTCAGCAGATTCCATCATGGGGGTGATCAGAACATTATACAACTGCTAAAACACTGAGAATAATGGCCTAGCCAAGTTGACATACAACCTTAACCATCACAGCAATGTAATGGAAAACTCCAGCCATAGGTTATAACAGAAGTAAACAGAATCAATCCAAAGGTATAATTTCCTCCAAACAGACAATTCTGTAGTTTCATAACTGATGAATACCAACAACAGAATCAATTTTAATAATTCACTAAGCAGTAGACTATAAAGCCTAATGAATATCAAAAGACATAAACGTCTCTAACAGTCATCCTGCAATCTTCAGTGAAACGTTAGATTCTATACCAGCTCAACTTTTTGAGGCTTGGGTGGAGCAATAAGATGTTGAGATCAACTAAGATACTATAACAGAGGACTCAGAAAAAGAAATGTAAAGTTATGGCCCTAAGTTCACTAGGTCTGCATTGCTTCTAGAGTAAACATCCTTTATTTTGCTGCAACCTGTGAAACTAGAATATTAATCTGGGGAATTGCATACAACTGAAAGATTTGAATTACACACATTTACCCTCATAATTTCAAGTTCCAGGGGATAAGATATATTGGACAATGAGGTTTGAGTTATAGAGTCTAATGGCACTGTGACAAAAAAAAAAAAAAAGAAAAAACCCTTGCAATCAGGTTGATTCCAACTCACGGTGACACCATGTGTGCTGAGTAGAACTGCTCCACAGGGTTTTTAAGGCTGTGACCTTTTAGAAGCATACTCCCAATCCTGTCTTCTGAGGTGCCTCTAGGTGGGTTTGAACTGCCAGTCTTTCAGTTGAGTGCTTAACTGTTTGCACCACTCAGAGCATTGTGACAAGGAGTGTTAAAACTGGTCTTTGGCATTGGCGTATTTCCTATGAGATAGACAGGGAGGGTATATTTTAATGATTGAGAGCATGAACCTAGACTGACCCAAGATCTATTATTTACAGTTAAGTTAGGCTTGGCTTCCCAAATAGAAAAATGGAGGTAAAGATACCTACCTCAAAGAGTGTTGTGAAGATTATATAAGTTATCAGTGGACGAAACATCTAGGATAGTGTCATACACAGCAGTTTGTCCTAAAAAAAAAAAAAAAAAAAGATAGCCTTTATTATTCTTATTTTAAATTAAAAGAGTAACCCATTTAGCCACGTTCCATCTTATCCTGAAGAAGATTCCTTCCGAAGAGCGTAGTCAATGTCACTGAACTGTGAATGTAGAAATTTTTGAAACGGTGTATCTTTGGCCATCTGTAATTTTCATCAAAAAAAAGGTTGAGAATTTAGAGGCTTAATACGTTGTGGGGTTGTTAACCAATGTCAAAAAACAACATGTGTACTACTATTTCATGAGAAACTATTTGCTCTGTAAGCTTTCACCTGAAGTACAATAAAATATATATTAAAAAAAAAAAAAAAAAAAGATTCCTTCCGAAAAACTCAGTCTTACCTCTTCTTGAAGCCAAGTAAAGCATTCCCTGACCCTTCCCTTGGAAGAACTTCTTCCTGCTTTTATTTTCCATTACCCATTTCTCTCTTAAGCACTGAGCATGATCTCTCTTGTGTTTCTTATCTAAGGGAATATTTTAGAGCCCTCTCAAATATTGAAGTTGTCAAGGATTTCATTTTACCTTGCTCTGCAATCAACACCCATGGAAGTAGCAGTCAAGAAACCAAACAACATATTGCATTGGGCAAATATACTGCAAAAGACCTCTTGCAAGTGTTAAAAAGCAAAGCTGTCACCTTGAAGGCTAAGGAGCATCTGATCCAAGCCGTGGTATTTTCAATCCCCTCACATGTATGTGAAAGCTGGACAATGAATAAGGAAGACTGAAGGAGAATTGATGCCTTTGAATTATGGTGTTGGCGAACAATATTGGGTATACCATGGACTGCCAAAAGAACAAACAAATCTATCTTGGAAGAAATACAGCCAGAATGCTCCTTAGAGGCAAGTATAGGAAACTTCATGTCATATACTTTTGACATGTTATCAGGAGGGACCAATCCCTGGAAAAGGACATCATGCTTGGTAAGGTAGAGGGCCAGCTAAAGAGAGGAAAACCCTAGATGAGATGGATTGACATAGTGGCTGCAACAGTGAGCTCAAGCCTAGCAATGATTGTGAGGGTGGCACAGGACCTGGCTGAGTTTCATTCTGTTCTACATAGGGTCATTATGAGTTGGAACCAACTCAACAGCACCTAACAACAACTCAAGTGTAACATATTTAAAAATAAAGTATCTGAGTCATCTTTGGTTCATCACTCCTGTTGTTGTTGTTTGTAGGTGCCATCAATTTGATTTTGACTCATAATGACCCATGTAACATAATAGAATTTCCTCATATGGGTTTTCTAGGCTATAATCTTTAACAGACTAGATCGCCAGATTTGTCTTATAAATATCATTAACTTGGATAGAAAGTAAATAGAAATTTTTGATATCCAATGCATCTAATACTACTACCTTCTATCTAACACAATGGCATTGGAGGAGCTGTGCAAATAATTAACCATACCATGCTTTCTGACCCAACTAGGTTTAAAAAATTGTGATTTATCAGCCATTATTAATAAACATTTCATGCTAGCTATAATATGATTTTAAAATCAAGTATCTCCACGTGTTATTGTTGTTGTTGTTGTTGTTTTTTTAAGTGCAGGATCTAAAGGAACAGTTACCTAAAAAAGTAGTCAAGCATTCACTGTATTTCAAACTCTGTCAGGTAAATTGAGAAACAAAGAAGTGTTTATAGCTGGAGAGTCTGTCCTTGCAATTGTGCTGGAGTGGTCACTGGAGCCAGTCATCCCCAAGGTAAGGAGGTATAAACTTGACTTTTGATAACTCAATGGCTAGATAAGAAGGAAAAAAAAAAATCTCCAAAGAAAAAACTGAACACTTCTTTCATTGTCATGGCTGCTTTGATGAAGTGAAATAATAATCATATTATTATAAGTTCCCCTTCAGCCACTTACTAGCTGAGTGACAAAGCCAATTTACTTCATCTCTCTCCATAATCTGGAGTCCCTGGGTGGTGTAAGTGACTAACTACCTCGATTGCTAAACAAAAGTTTGGAGGTTTGATTTTACCCAGAGGTAAGTTGGAAGAAAGGCCTGGTGATCTAATTCCAAAAGTCAGCCCTATGGAGCAATTACACTCTGATATACAGGGCATCACTAAGAGGTGGGATTGACTATGGCAACTGTTTTCTGTGTGTGTGTGTGACCATGAAAAAGTGACATTATGCAATGAGCTTAGGTCATACATGGCCATTTAGCTTGTACTGATAACTCATAATCTAGAAGCACAGTGATACTACCTATTTTTTAAGTCTATTGTGGAGATCAAATATGTGATATAATTTTAAAATCTGTAAGACACTATGTCTTAGTTATCTAGTGCTGCTATAACAGAAATATCACAAGTGGGTGGCTTTAACAAATAGAAATTTATTTTCTCATAGTTTAGAAGGCTAGAAGTTTGAATTCGGGGTGCCAGCTCTCGGGGAAAGCTTTCTTTCTCTATCTGTTCTGGATAAAGGTCCTTGTCTCTTTGAACTTCTGCTCTTCGGAGATTCTCATCTGGCTTGGCATCTCTCTTCCCCAATCTCCGCTTCTGTTCACTTGTTTAATCTCTTTTATATCTCAAAAGAGATTGACTCAAAATATACCCTACACTAATCCTGTCTGATTAACATAACAAAGACAACCTATTCACAAATGGGATTATAACCACAAGCATAGAGGTTAGGATTTACAATACATATTTTGGGGGGACCTAATTCACTATACATTTATTATTTCTGTAACATTTAATCCATGTTTATGGATCAGCTCTGTGGTATGTCTAGGAAAATAGCAATGAATAAGGCACTTTCTGTAGTAGAGACTTCTGTTAGGTTGTTGTTAGGTGCCATCGAGTCAGTTCCAACTCATTGCAACCCTATGTACAACAGAACAAAATACTGCCCGGTCCTGCACCATCCTCAAAATCATTGCTAAGCTTGAGCCCATTGTTGCAGCCACTGTAACAATCTATCTTGTTGAGGGTCTTCCTCTGTGTTGCTGACCCTCTACTTTACCACGCATGATGTCCTGCTACAGGGACAGGTCCCTTCTGATAACACGTCCAAAGAACATGAGATGAAGTCTTGCCATCCTGGCTTCTAAGAAGCATTCTGGCTCTACTTCTTCCAAGACAGATTTGTTCATTCTTCTGGCAGTCCATGGTATATTTAATATTCTTCACCAACACCATATTCAAAGGCATCAATTCTTCGGTGTTTCTTATTCATTGTCCAACTTCTGAATGCATAGGAGGTGATTGAAAAATACCATGGCATAAGTCAGGCGCACCTTAGTCCTCAAGGTGACATCTTTGCTTTTTTTTTTTTTTTTAAAGCAAAAACAAAGTTTTATTTGGCATATATTCAAAAGGCAGAAGTCGGAAGCGGACAACCATGCTGTTAGAGCCTTGTCTGCCCAAGTCCAAAGAACATTACACAACAGGCAAGAATGGGAAAACGGACACACATGCTGCCACAGCCATGTCTGTCTGAGTCCAAAGAGCAATTACGGAGCCATCAGTGTATATTAACATTACTAATGGGAAAAACCATTGAAAGCTTAGCCTTTTCAGATTGGGTAGAAACTTGTGATCCTACATTTTGAATTGTATTTCTTAACAATCATTGGTACATGTTCCAGTAATGACAGTCAGGAGGGTCTTCACTGGTCCAACAAATTTCTATTCACTAAATGCTAATAGAAAAAGATAAGAGTGGAAAGTCTTTTGTGTTCTGTTTGATTGCCCTTTTGTGAAAACTTCCTTACGATAATTTCTGAGACTGTCCCATCTATTGTCTATCTCAGGGCCCAGTTGATGTGTCTTTGTGAGTCTGTGAGGGCTCAGCCCAGCTGGGTCATATTTCTCCATGCTCAAGGTCAGGTAATAATGATTCCAAATATATTTTCTAAATCAACCCCTCTTTGTGATTGAAGATTGGAGATAACACATCAATGATCAGTACCTGGACTTAGTCGAGCTCCTAGATGGCGGCTATTGCAGGCTCTTTAAACTCACGGTGCTGGTTTTCCACAGAATACCATCTGGTTCTTCACCAGGATCTTAAGTAGGAGCAATGTTCTCTGCAATCACATTGCTGGAGTGAGCAGACTCAATGTACATCAACATTTTGGCCTGAGGCCTTGTTTGCCTTTTAGGTGTGTAAGACAATAGAGGACAAATATTATGATGCCTAACACTATCAGGATGTAGACTAAGAATATTACTGTTCATTGCAATAGTGACCTAGCCCATGTACTTATTCCTGATGGTAACCAACCAAACAAATCCGGTGTTTTTAAGTGTTACAATGTGTAACCAAGTAGCTTGCTGTCTAATTCTATGTATATCTTGTTCTACTTCTCCTGTGTTATTTATCCAAATGCAACAATAGGTATTTGCTACAGCATAGACTACACTAATAAAAAAAATCTAAGGCTATTTTGTTATTTTATGTCACCTAGGCTTATGAGATCAGAGCTCACTTTTGTGCTTCGATCTCATCTGTTACTTGCCCCATAGTGACTGACAAATTTTCTTAAATAGTTCTCCAATTCAGATATATCATAAGTAGGAATTAAATCTACCCACGATACCCTGAGTGTTGGACCAATGAGTTTTCTTCTGACTTTCATTTTACAATTTTAACATTACCTTTTCAGTATTTACTAGCATAATTACTATGAATATCTAAAGATAATCCTAAAGTTTAAAAATTGCATTTTCCACACATTCATGAGGAATTTAAACAAGAGATTGCCCACAGAAATTCACCATCAGTTGGAAAGGGATCATCTAAATTAGTACAGTTGGATCTACCACACAAATATATATATCCATGAAGAACACTCAAAGTTTATCTAGAGAAAACAGAAAATATAGAAAAATTTGCATGTGACAAACAAGTTTTCATTAGAGAACTAATAATTTAGCAAGATAATACAGGATGGACCTCTCCTGTAGGATGTCTTCAGTTAGTCTCTTTAAAACAAACTAAGTGTTCTTCCCAAGGGCAACCCCTCCTTGGTTTACCTATTAATAGTCATAGGTCACTTTTTCAGAAACAGAAATGGAACCTAAGACAAAACGGAGTCTGAACCATGAGGTCGATCTCCTCTGAGAACCTAGTTTCCTAGATACATAATTTTCTGTAACCTGAGAGGGTGACAGTTTGATTACAAACATTAGACAGGTATTTCATATGACATTGTCTTAAAGACTGATTAATTACTAATTTACCCTAAGCATAACTCTGTCTGATTTGAAGTTAGTTTCTTAAAACTGACTGCATTCTTCCAAAAAAAAAAAGCACAGTGCCCAGCGCAAAATGGTCTTACTAGTTTATCTGGAGCATTGTTTGACTCAAAGCAGCTTCAGGAACCAGTTTTTTTTTTCCTCAAAGCTCGAGGTTCAAAAGTATACCCAAAGGCAATAACCTGTGTGGGTTACCCCAACCTCCGTGAAAACCAGAAATCTGGATTCCAGGAGAATTACATACAACTCTCTCATCATTCTTTCCTTTGGATCATGATCTCACTATAGAATCTTTTATCAAAAATGCTCAGCAAATGGTGATTGGGCATCATCTGGTTTTTCAGATCCCAGGCAACATACAGCGAACTAGGAAATAAAATGGAAACACTAACAATTATATTAGGCCAATTGTCTGAAATAACCAATGAAACCATGACCCTAAGGTCTTTGAACCAAGGAAACAGATCTCATGAGGTGTTTGTCTCTACATAAGCAACATTAGTGACTTTTTCATGCGCTTCAACAGCAACTACATTCTGCAAAACCTCAGACAGAGTATTAATATAAATACAGCAACATTTATCTACTAAGGCACAAAACTGTTTCTTACAAGAACTAATGGGAAATCTAATGCTGTTCTATTTTGTAAAATCATAGCTCAAATTTCAGATACTTCTCTGGTTAGATATCTACAACTTCGCTAATTTTACCAACAGAAACTTCTAATTCAAAAGTTACAATATCTAAACCCATTAGTTACATAATTTAGGAGAAAGGAAAGTGGTTTCCTATGTCAAGAAAGTAGGACCTTAAAACACCAGCAATAGTAAAAAAAAAACACAGTTTTCTTTCCTTTACTCAGTCTTATGTAGTTAATTTCTCTTCCACGTGATTCTGGATCAGCCACAGTCTGAGAATTCATCAACTTCTGCATAGGAGCTCTGGAAATTTTGTTCAGTCTAGTCACAGTCTTTTTAGCATGTCCTATATAGTCCATCTTTTTGTTGAGATATTTTGGTCAAACATTTTCAGCAAATCAGCAAAGTAAAAACTTATCTGCAGATGACAAAACTTAATATGGCCATGATTAATTCATAAACATATTAATAGTAAAAGACCTGATAGAAATTAATTACAAGCCCAACATAAAGGCCAAATAAAATCAGTTAAAAAAAAACTTTAGATAAAAAAATATTTCTAAATACAACCATTAACCGTATTCAAAGAGCTTCAGATATAATACATAATAATTTTGAGAGAAAATACCATATAGTCAGGATATATTAAGAATACACGAAGATTATCAAATCTCTAAATACCTGAATAGTAATATAAAGAACTTTATAGGTAAATGATGTGAATTCCCCAATCAAACCATTGGCTTTGATGATGCTAGATTCAAAAAGATAAAGTTGTGACCACGTTAGCAATAAAGAAATAATAATATTACAAGTCACTGTGAAACAATACTTAAGTTATTTAACCAAAAATCTTAAAGTAAAAACTTTAACTTTCTTTTCTAAAAGCCATGCGGCTTAGTTTTCAGACTCAGGAATCTTATTCTAATGAGAGACCAAATCTTTGTCTTCCAGGCAGATTACACAAAGAATAATTAACCATTTAACTCAGAAATTAAAGGAAATTTTGTTATTTTAACTGTGAGAAACCCAATTCTATGTTTTATATGCTACTTAACATTAAAACTCCTAAACATCTCATAAATCAAACCATTAAACTTTAGATAAAACTTGACCATATCAAATAAATTTATTTTTCAATAAACCTCTTAAACATTGCCTTTGTTGCATATCTGTTATAGCGCATCCCTTTAAATGGCAAAAATGAACACACTCATTAGCAGACTTAAATACATATATCTGTCTATCCTTTCTCTTGTGGCATAAAAAGCCAAAGTATATAAGCTTAAATTATGACAAGTATCTATTAACTCAATGTAACATCAATAAGTTACCTAAAATACCTTTGGAATTATTTTTAAGCCTGTATATCATAAAACGTAATTGTTGTTGTAAGAAAAGTCTATTTAACATTCTAAGATTTCATTCAACTTTTACTATTTCTCATATTTTTCCCAATCTTATTTTAGCCCTTAAAGATTTTATCAACTGGCTTTGGAAATCACAGTCTCTGCTCAATTGACCAATTGATTGATATGGATATAACCTTAAGTGTTTGGCTAGTGCTGGAAACATGCTTCCAGGCCACTTCAGGTGTATCTCATTGTGAATTCTATTTTTTTTTTTTTACTTCTTAACATTCCCCTATAATAGAGAAAACTGGTTTACAGTACTAAGATTAGGATCCACCCTATTTCTGATACATATAGCAGAGCAGCAATTTTTCTTATCTTTTGTCTTAAACATGTCTCCACCTAGCTGGAAAGGGTTCTTTCCAAAGCTTCCCTGGTGCTACACCACATTGGAGACTGGGAGCTTGGGGATGAAAAGGGCTGATCCTGCCCCACCCTTACTCTCTTGACTCATGAAAGATATTTACATATGTTTAAATTGATGGAGGCCTTTTGAAAGGCTATCTACCCAGTAAATAGCAAAGCTCTGTAACAATTTTGTAAATGAATCCATCAATGCTTGGCTAGCAAGACTGGGGCATTTCCCAATTCGTTTACATATGTTTAAATTGACCTAGGAATTTTGAAGGACAAAAGATAGCTGATTTCTTACTGTTCTGGAAAGGCCACTTTTACTTTAAAACAAAAATCATTCTTTTTCCTTAAATAAAGCACGTTTTATATAATATCTAGCTTAAGTTACTTAGAAAGGTTTCACTTTTAAGATTGACATATAAAACATAAAGATCTTAGTGTACTTTTTAAATAGACCAATTTATATCAGTTTCTCTAAATAGCTATTAAAAATTAAAAATCTAAATCATAAGACAGACACAAGACACAGTTTTTTTCTGGACAACGAAAGAACTGAGGTTCTATGACTAGCCTTACAAAAAAAAACAATTCTTAGCCATAGCCACCAATCTAATACAAGACGAACGTAGACACGATGCTCTAGACCAGAAGCAAGCTCTTAGAACAAAAGGAGACAGAAAGGCCACATAAACTTCAACCAGGTAATACCACACAAAACAAGGATATTGGGGATCCTAGTTTCTAAAAGTGTATATAGCAATTTTTGGTAAGATCGACTAAATTCAACTGGAAAAACAGGTACAGAACTACCATTTCTCCCTTAAATATCATAACACAGGTCAGGAACTGCCACCTTCCCCTGAGGATTTGGCAAAACAGAGCACTATTTTCCAGGTTTTCTCCGAGCTACAAAAAGGCCCGAATTTTGTGGTTTATAGTGACTCAAAGCTCTTTGAAAATAGAATTACCTCTTCAAACACCCGAATCCAGGCCTAAACTGCAGTTCACTTAAAGGGTTACTAAATGTCACGCTTAACCAAACGATCAAGCAAAAATCTAAGACAGATTCTCCTTAATCTATCAACAGGTTTTACAAATGAATATGCCAAACAAAACGTAAGAAAACATGAGAAAGAGAAAAACAAAAGAATAAGCAAAGGTTTGTTTTCTGAGAGCATTCACCCCGTCAATGTCAAAGGGACATGGAGTGGGAACACGTGGGTCCAGAAGATAGGCCTTTTCATTGACGGCTTCTGCTCCACAGTCCAGGTCTCTTTCAGGTTGACTGGATTCGTAGCTTCAGATCCTTGACCACTAGGCCATTAACTGTAGTAGGGGAAAAACGTCATACAGTTTAATAAAGCAAAAAGAAAGTTTTATTTGGCATATATTGAAAAGGCAGAAGTCGGAAGCGGACAACCACGCTGCTAGAGCCATGTCTGCCCGAGTCCAGGGAAATATCACAGAACAGATAAAAGCTGGAAAATGGACAACCATGCTGCTAGAGCCATGTCTGCCCAAGTCCAAGGAAATATCACAGAACAGACAAAAGTGGGAAAATGGACAAGCATGCTGCCACAGCCATGTCTGTCTGAGTCCAAAGAGACACATCTTTGCTTTTTAACACTTTAAAGAGGTCTTTTGCAGGATTGTTGTTATTGTCAAGTGCTGTAAGTTGGTGCTGACTTATAGTAACCATACGTACAACAGAAGGAAGCACTGCCCTGTCCTGCGCCATTCTCACAATCGTTGCTATGTTTGAGCCCACTGTTGCAGCCACGGTGTCAACCCATCTCGTTGAGGGTGTCCCTCTTTTTCAATGACCCTCTACTTTACCAAGCATGATGTCCTTCTCCAGGGACTGGTGCTTCCTGATAACATGTCCAAAGTAAGAAGCATTCTGGCTGTACTTCTTCCAAGATAGATTTGTTCGTTCTTCTGGCAGTCCATAGTATATTCAATATTCTTTGCCAACACCACAATTCGAATGCGTCAATCCTTCTGCCTTTCTTTTTCATTGTCTGTCTTTCCCATGCATATGAGGTGACCAAAAATACCATGGCTCGGTGCACCTTGGTCATCAAAGTGATATGTTTGTTTTTTGGCATTTTAAAAAGTTCTTTTTAAACCAATTTAGCCAACACAATATGTCATTTGATTTCTTGATTGCTGCTTCCATGTGCATTGATTGTTGATCCAAGAAGAAGGAAATTCTTGACAACTTCAATTTTCTCACCATTTATCATAGTATTGTTTATTGGTCTAGTTGTGAGGATTTTCATTTTATTTATGTTGAGGTGTAATCCACACTGAAGGCTATGGTCTTTGATCTTCATCAGTAAGTGCTTCAATTGGTCATTACTTTCAGCAAGCAAGATTGCATCATCTGCGTATTGCAAGTTGTTAACGAGTCTTCCTCCGATCCTGATGCGGCATTCTACTTCATACAGTCCAGCTTCTCAGATTATTTGCTCAGCATACAGTTTGGATACATTATACCCTTGGTTTTTCTCCTAACTCAATGGCCACTCTTTCTTGATGTTCCTTAACTGCATCCTCCCCAACTTTTCTTACTTCTAAATGTTAATATCCCAGTATTTTCTTCTCTTTTTACTTCTCTAATTACACTTGCTCTTTAAACGATGTCATTTACCTACATGGATTTAACTACCTGCTAAATCAGGATTTCTTAATCTTGGCAATATTGACGTTTCGGGCTGAATAATTCTTTGTATGTGGAGCTGGCCTGTGCATTTAGGATGCTTAACAGCCTCCCTGGCCTTTACCCACTAGATGACAGTAGCACCCCCTCCTCAGTTATGCCAACCAAAAATGTCTCCAGACATAGCCTAATGTCCTTGGGAGGCAAATTATTCCCCAGTTGAAAACCACTATTCTAGATGATAATGTCTTCCAAGATTTTATTTCAAGTCCTGTTCGCTCCACTGGGCTCATGATTTCTAAATCTAACTACTTACCTGACAGCTCTACTTGGGTATCTAACAGGCATTTTAAACTCAACAGGTCCCAAACAGACCTTCTGAAGTAGCCCTAAAGCCTGATCAACCCTAAATATTTCAAGTCTTAATAAATGGCACCATCATTCACCCAATTGCTCAGACCCAAGACCTTGAAGTCATCTTTGATTCCTTTCTTGGCTTTCCTCATACAATTCATTTCTTCGATTTCCCCATTCTGCATACGATTCTACAGCAAATCTTGTCAATTTTACCTTCAGTCCCCAATCTGGCTATTTAGCACTTCTACCACCACCGGTCTAATCCTCCATTGTGATTTACCTGGGCTCATGTAGTAGCTTCCTATTTCATTTCCCAGTTTCCACACTTGCCTCTTTCAGTCATTTCTTTACCCTGTATTCAGAATGTTCTTTACAAATACAGGCCAGATTAAGTTGTTTCCCTGTTCCAAGCCCTTTGGTCCTATCATCACGCTCAGAACAAAATATAATCTCCTTTTCATGGTTTATGCTGCCTCAGATGATCGAATTTATCTCTCTGTGCTCATCTAATTCTCCTCCCTGCTTTGTTCACTCTACTGTAAGGACACTGACCCTCACTCTGGCCTCATGGATTTCATCTCTGCTTTTCCTGGAATGTTTATTCCCGCAATGTTACTATGGCTCAACTCTCTCACTTCATTCAGAGCTCTGAACAAAAACCACTTTCTCAGAAAGGTCTGTCCTGATTACCCAATTTAAAATAACACCTATCCCAGTAATTCTCTATCATTTACTCTGATTTATTTTTCTTTACAGCACTTATCATGACCTGACAGTATTAAAATGCATGTTGCATATCTCCCTCATTATAATGTAAGCTTCATGAATGAAAAAAATGTGTCCATCTTACTTATCTTAGTACCTCCTCAGGTCTAGCCCAGGGTAGGCACTCAACAAATGTTTACTCAATGAATGAACCAATAAGTGTATGAATGCTAGGTGCCAGGTAATATTTATTGTACATTTATTAAGGAGTAGAATTGACACTAAGATCTCTCCATGTATTGTTTTTTTCCACAATAGTCCAATGTTATAAGGATTATTCTAAACCTCTTTTAAGCACAAGGAAACTAAAATTTGTCCAGGTTCTCACAGATTAGAAGTAGCAGAATAGGGCTTCAAAATTAGGCCCTTCACTACCGTGCTGTATCATTATCCACATTTCCAGATTGATAGTTCAGGTAGATAGTAGTGCCATAACTAGGAGTCGGGGAGATGGTGATAGGGGATGCTGATGAGCTCATTTTGGGCTGATTGACCTTTATGTGCCTCTCAGACATCTAGATAGAGATGAGAACCCAAAGAATGAGACAAAGGTCAGGAACGGAGATAAAACAAAGAGGGAATATTTAAAACTACAGCCTAGGGAGAGAGTTGAAGTAGAATACGTTCTAGAAATCCCCTTGAATAGAGGAAAAGTTAAATACTGTGCTGTATCTATGATTACCAGATATATAAGAAACATCAGTGTCTATTGTATAGGAACAACACATTCCTATGAGATACTTCTGAGGGAGTATTTCCTGTCATAAAGATATATGATTTTGAATTATCTTCAGGTCATATAACGGTTCAGAGCCTAAATAATAAAAAACTTCACAAACCAACTCATGTCCTATCAGGACAGTAGGAAACTACACAATCTTTCTGAACCCTGTTTTTGTCCACTGTTTTTTTTTTTCTTCTGAAATTCTAATGAGATAAATGATTGTGCGGTACAAACGCCAGCATTCTATAATAAACCTGTATTCTAGTCTAAAGTTCATTTTAACCTGTGTACATACTATAAACTTCAAGTTTCCCCTTTAGAGGAAATGAGTTTCTAAATGTAACAAATGATATCTGAATCTCATTGACAACTCTGATACTAATATATAGGCATAATCACACAGCAAGTTTAACTTCCTCACCTCTTAAAATCTTTAGTGTCATATTTATCAAGACTTCATCTTTTGTAAATTTTGTAGCACCTTACTTTTTGTTAGTATTTATTTATTTATTTATCATATATTATATATGCATGTATGTATATAAAAGCAAACGTATGTGTTAAATAAAAATATATATTTATTTACTAAGATATATACAGAGAGAAATATAGAGGTAGATAGGCAGGCAGGCAGACAGGCAGGTGAGCGGGCTGGCGGACAGATGATGGATGGACAGACAGATTAAAACAAAAATCACATTAAGCAATAATAGAAATTGAAGTGTACTGAATATTTGATTTGCAAATCAGGATAACGTTTTTGCTAGGGGCTCAAAAACACTCCGAAGATGAGAGAACCTCCAAAGATTCTTCTACCCCATCTTATCGACATTGCCATGGAAAAGGGCCAGGGTTTGCACAATAACAATTTACAGCTAAAACACAGCTTCCAGTGAAACTCTGGAGTCTTTGTTTCCCGAAACTGACTTACTCCTTCAAAAGATCACAATGCCCAAGGCAAAATAGTCTTTACGATTTAGCAAGACTATTTTTTGACTTAAGAGCCCTGGTGGTACAGTGTTTACAGAGATCAACTGCTAACCGAAGGTCTGTGGTTTGAAACTACCAGTGGCTCCATGGGAGAAAGATGTGGTAGCTTGCCTCTGTAGAGATTTACAGCCTTGGAAACCCTATGGGGTCACTATGAGTCAGAATCAACTTGATGGCAGTGGGTTTATTGTTTAACTTAAAGGTGACTTTTAGGAGACCAGTCTGCTCAGTGCTCAAAGTGCAAAAGAAGATCTCAGCACAACGGCCTGTGTGGGCCACCTGAACTCCACGGACCTCAGAAACCTGGATTCCAGGAGAATTAAAACTGTTTCATATATATGTGTGTGTGTGTGTGTATATATATGTGTATATACATATGTGTCTATATATGTGTCAGTGATATATAGCACAGTGATTAAGAGATCTGCTGCTAACCAAAAGATTGGCAGTTCAAATCCACCAGCCACTCCTTGGAAACCCTATGGGGCAATTTTAGTCTGTCCTATAGGGTCACTATGAGTCGGAATCGACTCAGTGGCAACAGGTTTTAAATATTTACTGAGCATCTAGGTTTGTTGATCACTGGCTTGGAGCAGAAGGAGCACTCGTGGCGCAGGGGTTGAGAGCTATGGCGAGCTATGGCTAATAACCAGAAGGATGGCAGTTCAAATCCATCAGTTGCTCCTTGGAAACCCTATGGGGCAATTCTAGTCTGTCCTATAGGGTCCCTATGATTCGGAATCGGCTCAACAGCAATGAGTTTGGCTTGGAGCAAGAGATATCAGGATAAACTAGACAGACACAGTTCCTGCCTCCATGAAGCTTACCTTCTAGGATGTTACAATGGCAGAGTAAAGGGTGCTATGGAATATATAGTAAATGTGTAATGAGTGCCTTTTATCCCCATACTCACGGAAATAAATCAAATTTATTCCTCAAGACCCAGTTCAAATGCTATCTTCTAGAATCCTCCCCTGATTACTGATCCAATTGGAAGTGACTTTTCCCTTCTCTCAACTCCCGTAACACTTCATTATTCATTTATTCAACATATATTCAATGATGAAAAAGATGCTTAATGAATGAACCAATGAATGCATGAATACTAGACACCAAAGTAATACTTAATGCCTAATTTGTTGTTTTTATGTGCTATTGAGTCCATTCTGATTCATAGCAACCCTATAGGACAGAGCAGAACTGCTCCATAGGGTTTTCTAGGCTATAATCTTTATGGGAGCAGATCACCAGATCTTCTCTCCCATAGAATGGCTGGTGGGTTCAAACTGCCAACCTTTTTGGTCAACAGCCGAACACTTGACCATTGAGCCATCAGAGTTCCTATGAGTTGAGTTCTGAATGAAGGGAGGTGGTAGAACAAAGGTCTTATCTGACGGAAGAACATTCCAGACAGAGGAAAAAGCTGGAGCAAAATTCCTGAGGTCAGAACAACATGTGAGTGTGACTGAGAAGAGTGGTGGGAGAGAAAAGGAAAATGAAATCAGAAAACTAGTTAAGAACCAGATTTTGTAGTACTATGTCAAGTCAAGGAATTTGGTAGGAGATTAGTATAATCCTGCCTTAAAATAATAAAGTATTTAAATCTCAAGGAGGTAGATACAGCACAGGATAGTAGAGAGAAAATTATGCTTGAAGCCAAAAATCAATCAATCAAACAAACAAAAACCCTGAAGTCAAGTAACCATGAGGGTTCCTTCTTCAGACCAAGTTATTAACATTCCCTGACCCTGTTTTCTGTTTTACAAAATGAAGACAGTACTGCCTTAAGGCAGGGATGACAACAATACAGCCCTAAACACTAAGGGTTAAACATTAAAACTGGCACAAACCAAAAACTCATTGCTGTTGAGTTGATTCTGACTCATAGCGACTCTAAAGGACAGAGTAGAACTACCTCATAGGGTTTCCTAGGCTATAATCTTTATGGGAGCAGATTGCCAAGTCTTTTCTCTTGTGGAGCAGCTAGGGGGTTCAAATGGCCGACCTTTTGGTTAGCAGCCAAGTGCTTACCCACTGTGCAACCAGGGCTCCTAAAACTTGCACAAGTTATATAAAATCACTTATATGAAAAGCAGCTTAGAGAAGGAAAAAATATTCCCTATGCCAGAAGCAGAAAGGGAAACACTCTGGCTGCAACTATGTTCATAAAAATCACATATCTCAAGAAAGAATGAGTCCATCAGAAAATGAATCAGTCAGCAAGGAGCATAAGAGAAAGGAAGGCATGAATTATCAGTATGTCTTCAGCACTAACTGGGAACCAAAGTCCTTATTGTCAAGATAGATCTATCAGAACTTTGGAGCCTGATGCTCTTAAATATATGTTATCCAACAAACCCTCCCTGTCCTGATTCCATGCTCACAAGTACCTTCTGATAATCTGGCTTCCCAGAATGTTTTTCTACAGGAAGAGAACACTCTGGTGTGCTGGAAAGTTACATTTCTCACTATAAATTACAGCATTGGCATTCTGGATTTTATACTCCATTCTCCTGTGGATTTAGTTGATGTGAATCAGCACGCCTAAGTTCAGTACAGCTCTGGGAAATTGACACTATTTTCTGAATCTGTGTGACTGAGGGGTCATACCCTGGGTTGTGATGAAATCAGCAGGAGATACCCTTCCAGAGGCTGTCAGTAACTAGCCAGCCACACATGTTGTATTTTAGCTTCTATACTACCCAATCGAAGAGTTGTGAGGTTTAGATGAAATAATGTCCTTGAAAGTGTTTAGAAAACTGATACGTTTTTTAGAAGATCACTGAAAAGTACCTTGGAGATGGTAAGAGGAACAAACTGAAATCTACTGTGTACCTTGCTATTAGGAACCATCTGGGTGTATAGAAGAAAAATTTTCCCAACTAAGAGTAATGGATGTGTATCAGCCCCATGAAAAAAAACCCATTGCCATCAAGTCGACTCCAACCCATAGTGACTCTACAGGACAGAGTAGAACTGCCCATAGGGTTTCCAAGGAGCGCCTGGTGGATTTGACCTGCTGACCTGTTGGTTAGCAGCCATACCTCTTAACCGCTATGCCACCAGGGTTTCCATCAGCCCCATAGAGAAGGTAAAACTCACAGGATCAGATTTGGATCAGAGGGTAAGTTACCCTTCCTTTTTTGAATATTTTTCTTCAAGGAATAGAAATTCTGGATTTTGTGTAAGTAAAGAATATAATATTATAATATTAAAATTTGGTACCAGGACTGAGCCTTTGCCTTTACACTTACATTCATATACAGGTACAGTACTTATAATGTGCTAGACATCTGAGCTGGGTATATCATTTGCAGGGGCCTGTTTAAAAAGCAAGAAAAAAATGCCATTAATGGAACTAACAGATGAGGCTTTCTCCCTTCTTCCATAGTCACTGTCTTCACTTGTCATGGTGGTTTTGATTTGCTATTGAATGTCATTATAAGGAAAGAAAAATTAATTTTAAAAATTTTAGCATGAAATTTATCATCCAGAATTTGGCCTCAGTGACACCAGCGTCCATCGGCTTACATGCTTTGTCATTGTGCTGTAGTTCTCCCAATGTCCATTTTAATGGTGCCAAGGGTGATACACTGGGACCAAACCTATAAAGATATAGTTTACTTCTGCCTCAGAAGTAAGCAATATCACAGCCTCAAAGTCTGAAGTATAATTCAATTGCAAAAACAGATAAAGAGTTTGACATTCAAAATTTTACCTCAGTGTAAAT
This sequence comes from Dugong dugon, assembly GCA_030035585.1. Taxonomy (NCBI): domain Eukaryota; kingdom Metazoa; phylum Chordata; class Mammalia; order Sirenia; family Dugongidae; genus Dugong; species Dugong dugon. The sequence goes on along the minus strand of CM057480.1, from coordinate 44,185,665 downwards.
GTGCTATTTTCCTTTCAGAGCTTCTTCCTTTGTTTGAAGAAGGTTCAAATAGATTTAGCCTAGAATGAAATGCCAGAAATACGGAGTATCCACAAAAAGTTTAGGATGCTGTCCTTGGAGAAACAATTATGGTTAGCTGATAACCTCTAAGCAAATAGAGGTGGTAGTTGGATGAGCTTTCTTAATTGAATCCAATGGACAGAGGAAGCTCAAGTCCTGGTCTTGCTTCTGATATCCATTAACACTACATAATTCTTTGAACAACCTTGAGATCAAAAGAGATGGGCATAAAACTGGAAAGCTGCCAGATCAGTCTCAAAAATAGAGTTTTCTATTCAGAAGCTACTTTCAGAATAGCATAATTGTTACAGTAGATTACATAATTAAATACTAAAAAGCATAATCAGAATAGCCATCTCCAAATATCTTACTAACTTAGTAAAATTTAAAAAAGAAAAGAAAGCATGAAGAAAAAATTTTGGTCCTGGGCATAAAACTAAGGAGCTAAGGGATTGTTAAAGTCCAGAAGCCATGTGTAATTATGGAAGACTTTTAAATTCTTGGCAAATTTTCAAGGCACATAAAGGAAGATTAGGACTGTTTTTCCTAACAGATTTTTAATTATAAGAGCGTTTTATTCAAAAGTTGCTGAATTTTCTTACCTTCCGTTGTATAATCTGCATTTAGTTGAAGATCCATTAGAGAACAAGTGGTTCTTCTATTGCTGTTCACCTGAGGATCTTAACATATTAGAGATATTTTTAAAATAACCAAAGGCGTAAACTTGTTTAAAAAAACAGAAAAGAATGGGATTCAGAAGTGAGGTGCACTTGCTAGCGAATAAAAGTGTTCATTTCCCTCCCTATTCCTTCTATTGGACCACACATCTCCAGAATTCTCAGTTGTCTTAACAGCAGCTGTCTTCGCTTGTGTTCTCCAGAAGGCAGGGCCAGAGACAAAGGATTAAATGCAAAAATTTAATTGCGAGTGCTATGGAGGTGTCAGGAATAAGGAGCAGAGGAATTGAAACAGGGAAGGAGGGAGAGGAATACAAGAATGTGTTATGGCCATTACTATCATAATAAAAATGCTTCTCTAACCAAAGGGATCATAAGAGAAGTGGTTTAAACTACACCTTACCCACTACTGTCGAGGTGATTCTGACTTATAGTGACTCTATAGAACAGAACAGAACTGCCCCATTGAATTTTCAAGGCTGTAATCTTTAAGGAAGCAGACTGCCACCTTTTTCCCCCAGAGAGCAGCTGGTGGGTTCAAACCTTCCACCTTTCAGTTAGCCGCCCAGCACTTAACCACTGTGCCACAAAAGCTTCTTAAAGTATACCTCAAGACATGTGTTTGTCTGGGAAAAGAAATTTATCCATTGGAACTTATTCTTCATTGGTTAACCCCCACCACAACACACACACACACACACACACACACACACACACACACACACACACCCAGAGACATACACAGACACACTTATAACTACACACGTGCACATACTTCAGGATTTCACATGTGGGAGGGCCAAGTGGGCTCCTGTGGATACTCCATGCCCCTGTGAAAGGGAGGCTGCAGGGCAGGCAGCCAGAGTCTCGCACTGGGCAGGTCTGAGATCAGGTGTTGTTGGGATGCTCCTAAATGAAGCTGGTTGAAGCCTGCATTCAAAAGAACTGTGCCTAAAGTAAGAGGAAAGAGGGAGAAGATTTGAATCATGCACAAGAAGAGCCTGATAGTGTGGTCATGTTCACCTCAGACTAATTTCCATTCTAAGTTCTGAGCAGCTGTTTTACAAGCATTTTTATCCCTGGTGGTGCAGTGGTTAAGAGCTCAGCTGCTAACCAAAAGATCAGCAGTTCAAATCCGCCAGCCGCTCCTTAGAAACCCCACGGGGCAGTTCTACTCTGTCCTATTGGATTGCTATGAGTCAGAATTGATTCAACAGCAACAGGTTTAGACTCTTCTTAAAGAAATAGTATGGTTTCATAAAGGATTCATTTCTCCCTTAAAGTAGACTTAAATTTTCTCTACCCCTAAATCCCATGTCATCTTGAATTCTTCTCTGTCTCTAATAAAGAGTGAATGTCCATAGCGCCAAAGCTAACCCCCACACGTTTGCTGCTAACCATTCACTCACACCGACTCAGGGTTGGCGATACCTTGTTAAGTTGCCAAGCTTCCCTTCTTCTCTCTTGCCTGGAGCCTTCCCTCTGTTTTACAACCCTGGGAATGTTAGGCACCATCTCCTGGAAGATGAATGTGTTTTGCTTCCACTGACATTTTTCCTCAGCTTTTCCTACTTCTCCACGTTGACCTTCACCATCCTCTAGCCTCACTTTCTCTTTCTTCTCTCTAAAGATGTGATTTCTCCAAGGTTCTGACTGTCAAACTCAAAATTCACACAGTGGTGTCATCAACATTTGCCTTACCACCACACAAGCCCCTTTCTCCACCCCACCCTTCTTATGACTCTTTTAACTATCTTTTTTGAAGCCCAGTTGTAACTGCTAAAACCAGTATCTCAAATGTAAGTCTGTCCTAAACTAAATGTGTGGACTTCTCTCTAAAACTGTGTCTCCTTGTGTGTTTTCAATTTCTGTTAATGACACATTCATTCTTACAGTCTCCCAGGTCCTAAGCCCTGTTTATAAATGCTGCTTCCCCCATACATTTATTCTAGTCTCTCTGTTTCTAAAGGAAAAAAAAAATAGGATATGATTCAATTCCTTTCAAATAGTTCCATGGCAAATGCAACCAAACTGTAAACCCTCTGTAGGTTATTTCCATCTTCACTTTAAGAGTCCCCAGAATGGTGACCTCTTGGTCATAGACAAAAGAAAAAAAAAAAAAGTTAACCATTGAAAGGGATCTAGTCACTCAGGACCAATCATGGGCTTGACTCAAACTGTGTTTTAAAATTTCTTTTTGTATACATACTCTTTATAATTCTAATTTTACATACATGCATAAATATGATCATAGCATGTATTCTTTTAAATTTATTTTTAGTTTATGTTTTACTTTTTTGCTTCTCTCCTTTTCTCCCCACCCATGTAATATCTTCTAATGTCCACTCCAACTAGGTAATCTACATTAACAACCTAAAATGTATCCTTTCATGTATTTTCCTCCATGTTCACTTAGTCAGGTGTATGTTCATATATACATATACTTGTTTATGAATACACATATCCATATATAGGGCTCTTCCAATATGTTATAAAAATGGGATCATGTTACATAGTATTTTGGTTATTGTTTTTACATACAGTTTTATAGAAATATTTCCAAGTATCTGGTATAGCCTTCGTGTTTTTTTTAGTGGTTTGGAGCCATAAAACTTTATTAATCTATGTAAGTATTGATAGATTTTGCTCCCCTCCCCCCCAGTAGGAACAATGCTGATATAAACAACCTGGTAGATACTGGAACTTTTTTCATATAGGATAAATTATCAGGAAAGGGATTACTGGGTCATAAGAATATATACATTTTTTTAAATTGTAATATGTGTTGAGAGATTGCTTTCAAATTTCTTTTAGTATTTTATGAACATACCATTTTTCCCACTCTCAGGCAGCAATAGACATTGTCTATTTCAATATTTGCCAGTGTGAGGGGTATAAAATGAAATCTATTACCCTAATTTGTCTTTTCTTGACTACTAATGTATTTGTGCATCTTTTCATGGACTTCTTTCCAAGTAGATTTTCACAACTATAAATATCCTTTTCATACTCTTTACCACTTCTTTACTGTTTATATCTTCTTTTTTTTTTTTTTTTGTCATTTTATGAATCTTTCATACAGTACCTTGCTTTGCAAGATTTTTTCTCCCCAAATCTGTTCTTGGCTTATTCACTTTTTGTTATCTTTGCCATAATGAAAACTTTTAAATTTTATACAGTCAATTAGTTGTCTTTTCTTTTATAGCTTCAGAGTGTTTAGAATTAGAAGCCTTCACAAGCTTCTAGAATGTTCACAGTCTTCTAAATTTTTTTAAAAGATTTTTATTGCTTTATATATTTTTCACTTGAATATCCAAACCAACTGCATCTTATTTTTATATAAGATAAGAAAGGGGCCCATTTTTAATTTTTTCTTGGTTGATATCTAGTTGTGTTCTATTAATAACCCACTGGTTTTTATTTATTAAATAACCCATGGCTTAAATAACCCATTATCTTCCTTCTATACTGAAACATTGCCTTTGTCATATGTTAAATGCTCATATATATCAGGATCTACTTTTGGATTCTCTCAAATTTTCCATGTTCCTATGGCAAGATTGTAATGACTTATAAACAGAAGTTTCTGTTTACTAGTATATTCTGAATCTCTAAGGCAAATCCCCCCTCACTATTTCTCTTGGATATTCTTGAATATTTATTATAATAAATGAATGAATGGATGAATGAATGAATGAATAAATAAAAACTTAAAGACCATTCTATCAAATTAAAAACAAAATTGAGATTCTAACTGTAAAAGTATTGAATATGAATATTAGCATTGAGAGGATTGATATTTTTATGATGTTAAGTCTTCTAAGGCAGGACCAAATCTTGCTTAATATCTTTAGATTTTAGAACTTTTTTCATGCAGGTCTTAGCTTTTTGTTATGAATTGAATTGTGTCCCCCCAAAATCTGTGTTAAAATCCTGACCCTCTTACCTGTGAATGTGATCCTATTCAAAATAAGATTTTCCTTTTTTTATCGTATCGAGGTCACACCACAGTAAGGTGGATTCTAAACCTAATTGTTTCTGAATTATAAAAAGAACAGGATAGACACAGAGACACACATGCAGAGGGAAGAGGAAGACAGACAACAAAGACAGATGCATTTTCAAGGCCAGGAACACTAAGAATTACTGTAGCTTTTAGAAGCTATAATAGATAATTCATGCTCTGAATTCAGACTTCTAGCCTCCTGAGCTGGGAAAAAATAAATTTGTTTTTTAAAGCCACCCACTCGTAGTATTTCTGTTATGGCAGCACTATGTAACTATGATACTTAAAAAAATATATGTTATTAAATAATTTCATGGCTATATTTTTTCTTGAGTTGGACAATTTCCTTCTTTTCTCCTTTTACACACTGAACTGGATTTTTCTATTTTAGACTTCATTTTACTGAGCACTATGTTTTCCAGAATTCCTTTCTTTATATCACAGGTTAGAGCTGGCCAAAAGTAAAGTTGCATAAAATATCAGAGGCATAAATAATGTAGAGGCCATTAAGTTCTGAAGGTCGTTATTGATTAGAGGCAAAGTCAGTTTCCAGTTTGTACTTGCATTTCCCCAGCTCTCCTTCCCAATCATTGGTCCTACTGACCAACAGTGATCTGCCTCCAGCACTTTACTGTTAATTCAGAGACAGTGGCCAATAAAAGCCAACAATCATCCACAGACATCTGCACAATCTTCTATGAACTTATACACCAGCCTCCTTCATGGGTTCAAGTACTGTAACCAGATGTGACTATCTTCCAGATGTGTGACACATGAATACCTGCCCCATGATTGGTTAGTAATTTTTCTCTGATATTTTCACTCCCCTTTACTTTTCAAGATCTTCCCACGTTTTGTCAGATTTAATTCCTATAGCAAATTTTCTATTTCATAATACTCAGAGTAATTTATCTTTTAAGTTCTTTCATTACTTTTCTTAGATTTTTGTAAAATATTCTATACTTTCTAGTATGCAATCTTATTATCAATTAAATAAGATATCTTTATCTTTGCCAATGTTTGTATCAGTTGTTTTCTTCTTATTTTCTTTGATGACAAAGACAAGTTTTGCTGGAACCTCTATGTCATTGTTGAATAACATCAGGAAATAAAATACTATGGGCTGGTGATAACAGTAGCAGGTAGACTACCAGTCCCCTGATGAGACCTTAGGAGGAATCTTCACTGATCCGAAGTCTCTCCACACTCCCTGAGCCTCATGGGTTGGAGAACTCAGCCCATTGGCTCAGCTCCTTGATTTCTTTGGGGTTAGGAAGTCCAACACAATCACACAAAGATGATGCTTACATCGTCCTTTCCTTAACACTCCTACTCCCACCAGGACGAGCTTCATAGGCATATGATATGTGCAGTCACGCAAAGCCCCATGTTTAGAAGGACCCCATGCTTGGTTTAATGGTCTGCTGTCTCCACATTTTGTTCTGCACTTGGTCTCCAAATTAGGTAGCTGGTCCTGCACCCACTACGTATCTACATATACAATTGAGACAAGTTCTCTCAGGGATAGTCTCAGTCCCAATCTTTGTCCCTGAGTTATCAGATATTGATATCCAGTATCTTCTCTTGTCACTACTTGGATTCTCACAGCATATAGTATATTCCTTGCACCCAGCAGTGTGTTGCCCCTTTAGCCATTTGACCTAGAAGAGGCAGATAAAAAGCACCGGATGTGGAAGGGTAAAAAGCCATGGTCAACTTACCATTTCCTAGAATTCCTTGCTGAACACTTCATGGGTCCAGCTACAGTGACCAAACATGCCTTTCTTCCAGATGTCCAACACATGAATACCTGCACTTGGGTTCAAAATGAGCAGAATTATACATATGAATCCCAAAAGGAATTGAATATTTACAAGAAAAGTGAAGGCTAGAATAATCCATTGTCGTGATGAGGGAAGAGAACAGGGTTAGTGGAAGTGAATGGGTACAAGAAATATCAGGACAGGACCAGAGCACTAGAAGCTTAATGGTAGATAAGACAGATAAACCAAAAGTGGTATCAAAGTTCAATAATAAAACTCACAGTGAATGAAAATCTTTAATTACTTATTTGCTACTTGTCTGTCTTTAGTTAGGCAAGTATGCTGAATATATGTTCAACTTCTTTCAAAAATTAAGTATTTTTAGTTTCTTAGGCTCATTATTCTAAAACTTCAAGAATCTTTTTAGAAAGTGGATGAAGCTTGGAAACATGCTGAGTGAAACAAGTCAGTCACAAAAGGACAAATATTGCATGATTTTACTTTTATGAAATATCTAGGACAGATAATTGTATAGACCTAAGTTATTAGTGGTTACCAGGAGTGGATGGCAGGAAGGGGGATAAGAGGACTCACTGCTTAGGATACACTGAGCATCTATTAAGAGTGATGGAAAAAGTTGGAAATGGATAATAGTGATGGTTGCACAACATGATGAATGCAATTAGTGTCACTAAGTTACAATGTGAAGAATGTTGAAATGACAAGCGTTTTTTTACTAATATATTTACTATAATTAAAAAAAAAATGTTTGTAAAAGTATGTAAGTGTAGAAGATACAAGATGTTGGATTGAAGTTTCTTGGACACCAGGATGTATTCTAGAAGTTGTATACATAACATGGAAACTACAACATCAACAAATACTTTGAGAGGTTACGATTTGTTGAGCAACATATGCTTTCCAAGGGATTTACATCTTTTATTCCTAAAAATAAATCTATGAACTGAGTATTATGATTCTCATTATAAAGATAAAGAAATCAGGCCTTAAAGAGATTTAATGACAAGTTTAAGGTCACATAGACACCAAGATTAAAATCCAGAAAATGTCTAATAATAAGAGCTCTTTTTTAAAGATAGATGATTTATGCAATGCCTTTTTTATGTCAAGATAGAAATCTTTGTTTATTATGGTAAATGTATATGTAAGAAAACATTTAGCATTTCAACATTATTCAAACGTACAATTCAATGACCTTAATTATGTTCATCATGTTGTTCAACCATAGCCATTATCCATTTCCAAATTTTCCATCATCTGTAACGGAAGATCAGCATCCCCTAAGCAATTATTCCCCCTTTACGCCTCCTTCCTGCCTGCCTCTGGTAACTACTAATAAACTTTGGTCTGTATACACTTGCCTATTCTAGATATTATATAATTGGAATCATATAATATTTGTCCTTTTGTGACTGACTTATTTTATTCCACATAATGTTTTCGAGGTTCATCCATGTTGTAGCATGTATCAGAACTTCATTTCTCTTTATGGCTGAGTAGCATTCCATTGTGTGTATATCTCACACTTTGTTTATCCATTCTTCTATTGACGAACATTTAGGTTGTTTCCACCTTTTGTCTATTGTGAATAGTGCTACAATGAACATTGGTGTACATGTGCTTATTTGCGTTCCTGCTTTCAATTCTTTTGGATTATTCTGTGCCATTCTGAGTTATCAGTCTGGTAACAATCTAGCTCTTTCCCTTTTTGCTCAGTTACCCAGAGTATCAAGAACACTTAGAAACCCAACTATGGAGATCTTTTGCCACTGTTTCCTGATCCAGAGAAAGGGACTATTTTGTAAATTGAATGAATGGAAAATGAATGAGTGAAACATGCTGAAGTGTGTCTTTCCGTTTGTGTGTGTGTGTGTGTTTATAAAAGTGGTGGTGGGAAAAGAATGCTTTTGGAGTTGAAGACTAGGGCATATGGCCCTTAACTATCTTTTATTTCTCCCAGATACTTCTGTTAATGAATAAAGACTAGGGTTTTCCAAGGAGCCCTATCTACTAATAGGCATAGCCTCAAATTCTGCTGAGTAAATCACAGCCTGGAGATCAGGAGTCTCCATTGCAGCACACCTAATTTGAGAATTCCTCCAGGAACACCTACTCTCAAAGAGGCAAGTAATTTACTCTAGACAAAGAAATTCTTATTTCCTCAGAAACTACATCTCTGTTCTCAGTAACTCTTCTCATCTAATCCTTAACAGCACTTTTCTTCTGTTCCTAAATGACACATAAGTTTCTCCTGGATAAAGTTGCATATGGACTTTCTCATCTTTCCTATTCCATCTACATAATCATCATAAGATTCTAATTTGATGCTTTGCAGATAAGTCTTTTGCATCTTATTTTTAGTGATTACAGACCATAATTATAAACATCAGAACACCATTTTAATCAATTAACTATAAATTTTCTCTAATAGGGCATTGCAAATTTAATCTGCAGAGATTGGAATAGCATAGAAGAAGGCTTCACGTTTGCAGTGCACTTGAAAATTCAAAATAGATATGGAGTATTGTTCCTTAAATTGAGAAGTTTCATGATTACAAATTAGAGAAAAAGAAGGAGGGGAAGAAAAAGAACAAGAAGGATAAGGAGAAGAAGAAGGAGGAGGACAAAATAAAAAGAAGAGAGGAGTAGGAGAAAGGGAAGGAAAATGAGAAGGAGGAGGAGGAGGAAGGAGTGAGGTATAACAGTGAAGTTTTGATCAGAAAAACAGAAACTACCTCAAGTACTTATATCAGAGGGAATTTAATTTAGAAAATTGGCTACACAGTGATAAAGGAGCTGAGAAGCCAAGGGCTAGGAGACAAAGGGACAAAAAAGCAGGGACCAGGAACCCCTGAGAGAAACCGGACCCACAAGAGACCTACCAGGTGGAAACTGGAACCATGGAGGGTCCCAGTCCAGTCAGAGATGCCACTGGAGGGAGAATTAGAGGAGGAGAAATACTCGGATCTTCCAGATTTTCACCCAGTGCTTGATTTTCTACCACTCATCTGTCCATTTGTCCTACTGTGGAGGCTTGTGTATTGCTGTGATGCTGGAAGCTACGCCATCAGTATTTCAAATGCCAGCAGAGTCACCCACAATGGAAGGGTTTTGACAGAGATTCCAGACTGAGACAGAGAAGGAAGAAGGAACTGGCAATCTATTTCTCAAAAAATTGGCCAGTGAAAACCTTATGGATAGCATGGAACATTGTCTGATATAGTGCCAGAAGATGAACCCCTCAGGTTGGAAGGCATTGAAAATATGACTGGGAAAGAGCAAACTCCTCAAAGTACAAAAAAAAAAAAAACAATGTCATCGAGTCAATTCCAACTCATAGTGTTCCCATAGGGTTTCCAAGACTGGAAATCTCCACAGAAGCAGACCGCCATATCCTTCTTCCATGGAGCCACTGCTGCTTTCAAACCACCAACCTTTCAGTTAGCAGTCAACTGCTTTAACCATTGTGCCATTAGGGCTCCTTCCTCAAAGTAGAGTTGACCTCAGTGCTGTGAATGGAGTAAAGCTTTCAGGAACTTTATTTGCTGATGTGCCGTGACTCAAAATGAGAAGAAACAGCTGCAAACATCCATTAATAATTGTAACATGGAATGTATGAATTATGAATCTAGGAAAATTGGAAGTTGTCAAAAATGAAATGTAATGCTTAAATATAGATATCCTAGGCATTAGTGAGCTGAAATGGACTAGTATTGACCATTTTTGAATCAGAAAATCATACAGTCCACTATAATGGGAATGAAACATGGAAGAGGAACGGCATCACATTCATTGTCAAAATGAACATTTCATGTTCTCTCTTGAAGTAGAATGCTGTCAATGATAGGATAATATCCATACACCTGCAAGGAAGACCACTTAATATGACTATTATTCAAATTTAAGCAACAACCACTAAGGTCAAAGATGAAGAAATGGAAGATTTTTACTAACTTCTGTGGTCTGAAATTGATCAAACATGCAATCACGATGCATCAATAATTACTGGTGATTGGCATGCAAAAGATGGAAAATAAGAAGAAGAATCAATAGTTGAAAATATGGCCTCTGTGATAGAAACGACACTGGATATCTCATGATAAAATTTTGCAAGACCAATGACCTATTCGTTGGAAATATCTTTTCTCAACAACCTAAATGGTGACTATACACATGGACCTCATTGGAGGGAATCAAATAGACTACATCTGTGAAAGAGACAGTGGAAAATCTCAATATTATTAGTCAGAACAAGGCCAGGGGCTGACAGCACAACACTTCATCAATTACTTATATACAAGTTCAAGATGAAGCTGAAGAAAATTAAAACAAGTCCATCAGAGCCAAACTACGACCTTGAGTATATCCCAGCTGAATTTAGAGACCATCTCAAGAATAGACTTAATGCATTGAACACTAATGACCGAAGACCAGATGAGTTTTGGAACGACATCAAGAACATCAAACATGAAGTAAACAGTAAGTGATTAAAAAGACAGGAAAGAAACAAAAGACCAAAATGGATGTCAGAAGAGACTCTGAAACTTACTCTTAAACTTAGAGTAGCTAAAGCAAATGGAAGAAATGATGAAGTAAAAGAGCTGAACAGAAAATTTAAAAGGGCAGCTCAAGAAGACAAAGTAAAGTATTACCATGAAATGTGCAAAGAACTGGAGTTAGAAAACCAAAAGGGAAGAATACACTCGACATTTCTCAAGCTGAAAGAACTTAAGAATATATTCAAGCCTCTAGTTGCAATATTGCAGGATTCTATGGGCAAAATATTGAACGATGCAGGGAGGTATAAAAAGAAGATGGAAAGAATTCACAGGGTCACTGTATCAAAAAGAACTGGTTCAACAATTTCAGGAGTTAGCATATGATCAAGAATCAACGGTATTGAAGCAAGAAGCCCAAGCCTCACTGAAGACATTGGCAAAAAACAAGGTTCCAGGAATTGACAGAATACCAATTGAGATGTTTCAACAAATGGATGTAATCCTAGTAGCACTTACTCATCTATGCCAAGAAATTTGAAAGATAGTTACCTTGCCAACCTACTGGAAGAGATCCAGATTTGTGCCCATTGCAAAGAAAGGTGATCCAATGGAATACAGAAATTATCAAACAATATTATTAATATCACTTGCAAGTAAAGTTTTGCTGAAGATAATTCAGAAACGCTTGCAGCAGTACATTGATAGGGAACTGCTGGAAATTCAAGCCGGATTCAGAAGAGGACATGGAATGAAGGATATCACTGCTGATGTCAGATGGAGCTTGGCTGAAAGCAGAGACTACCAGAAAGATGTTTATCTGTGTTTTATTGACTATACAAAGACATTTGACTGTGTGGATCATAACATATTAGGGATAACATTGCAAAGAATGAGAATTCCAGAACACTTAATTGGGCTCATACAGAGCCTCTGCATAAACCAAGAGGCAGTCCTTCAAACAGAAAAAGGGAATACTGCGTGTTTTAAAATCAGGAAAGGTGTGCATCAGGATTTCATCCTTTCACCACACTTATTTTATGTGTATGCTGAGCAAGTAATCTAAGAAACTGGACTATATGAAGAAGAATGTGGTATCAGGATTGGAGAAAGACTCATTAAAAACCTGCAATATGCAGATGACACAACCTTGCTTGCTGAAAGTGAAGAGAACTTGAATTACTTACTGATGAAGATCAAAGATTACAGTCTTCAGTATAGATTACACTTCACCGTAAATAAAACAAAAATCCTCACAACTGGACCAATAAGCAACATCATGATAAACTGAGAAAAGATTGAAGCTGTCAAGGATTCTATTTTACTTGGATCTGCAATCAGTGCCCATGGAAGCAGCAATCCAGAAATCAAATGACGTATTGCATTGGGCAAATCTGCTGCAAAAGACTTCTTTAAAGTGTTAAAAAGCAAAGATAACACTTTGAAGACTAAAGTGGGCCTGACCCAAGCCATGATATTTTCATATGCATGGGAAAGCTAGACAATGAAAAAGGAAGATTGAAGAAGAATTGTTGCATTTAGATTATGTTGTTGTCAAAGAATACTGAATATAAAATGGACTCCCAGAAGAATGAACAAATCTGTCTTGGAGGAAGTACAACCAGAATGGTCCTTAGAAGTGATGATGGTGAGACTTCATCTGGCTTTCTTTGGACATGTTATCATGAAGGACCAATCCCTGGAGAAGGATATCATGCTTGATAAAGTAGAGGGTCAACGAAACAGAGGAAGACCCTCAATGAGATGAATTTATACGGTGGTTGCAACAATGGGCTCAAACAAACCTACTATTTGAGAATGGAGAGGGACCAGGCAACATTTCTTCTGTTATTGGAAAGGTCGCTATTAGTTGGGGCCAACTCGATGGCACCTAAGAACAAAAACAGCACATCAAGAACACAAATATTGTCTTCTAAATACAATTTTCCACTAAAAGGGACTTTGGCTCTTTGAAATAGCTGATTTCAGGTTTGGGGCAAGGTTTTAAGTATAGACATAGAACATACTGTTGTGTCAGAGAGTAAAAACGTACTCATAAAAATTAGGGACATATCAAAAAGACACAGAAACCAGACTGAAGCAGCTCCACGGGCCAAAAACAGAACACACTGATTATCAAAATAATGACAGTAATTGAATATAACCCATTGAATAAAATGGTAAAGCACATGTCCATACAGATATAAATAAGACTAAATTGAAAGTTTGATGAAGAACAGGATATTTACATATTTTCAAAATATCTTTCCACAATCTACTTATTAATCACAAAGGTGAAAAGGTAAGTGGAAATGCCTGACAGACACTACCAGAATCAAATGATCAAAGTTAAATAGCTAGTAATGGGGCAAATAAAATTTGTGCCTCACCTGATAGGATGCAATGAGAAAAACCATTATCACTTCTGGGATATTCCTGCCAAAGATGTATAGTCTGCATTTAATCATAATAATGCATATCAGACAAGCCCAAACCAAGGGACAGTCTACTAAAAAAAAATGGCCTGTAATTTTCAAAACTATTAAGAACATGAAAATTAAGGAAAGACTGAGTACTTGCTCTAGATCAATAAAGAGTCATTGAAAATAAAATATTAACACATGATTCTGCATTGAATCATTCTGCTATAGTGGATATTATAGGAACAATTGTTGAAACTTGAATAGGGCCAAAGGATTAGATAATGTTGGAGTCATAATGGCTATCTGATAAATCACCCTATACACTAAATACACACTAAAACATTCAGAAGTGATTGGGTAACAGGTCACCAGCTTGCTCTCAAACTGTTCATTAAAAAAAGGGGGGAAGGGGTATTTATACTGTGCCTCCAACTTTTCTATAAATTTTTGATTGTTTCAAAAAAGTTCAAAAACAATACAATTTTCTTTAAAAACTGTATGAGAGGTAACGAAGACGTATAAACTTACTACCCAATCTCTTCTATTCCATGTTCTGGGCAGAGATCAGCTGATTAACTCACAATAAAAAATGGTTCTGAGTCATCCAGAAATTCTTTTTCTTTTATTTATTTATTATTTTTATTTTATTATTGATTTTTTTATTGTGCTTTACATGAAGGTTACAGAGCAAATTAGTTTCTCATTAAACAACTAACACACATATTGTTTTGTGACATTGGTTGCCAACCCCATGACATGTCAACATTTCCCCCTTCTCTACTTTGGGTTCCCCAGTACCAGCTTTCCTGTCCCCTCCTGCCCTCCTGTCCCTGGCCCCAGTCTGGTGGGCCCATTTAGTTTAGTTTTGTTTTATGGGCCTGTCTAACCCCTGGCTGAAGGGTGAACCCCAGGGCTGACTTCAGCACTGAGTTAAAAGTGTGTCTGGGAGCCATACTCTCGGGGTTTCTCTAGTCTCTGTCAGATAAGAAAGTCAAGTCTATTTCTGTGAGCCAGGATTTTGTTCTACATTTTTCTCTTCAGCTCTGTCTGGAACCCTCTATTGCGATCCCTGTCAGAGCAGTCGGTGGTGGTAGCCAGGTACCATCTAGTTATGCTGGACTCAGTCTGGCGGAGGCTGTGGTATTTGTGGTCCATTAATCCCCTGGACAAATCTTTCCCATGTGTTTTTGGTTTTCTTCACTCTTCCGCACTCCAGACCAGTTGGAACCAGTGGAGTATATTAGATGACCACTCACAAGCCTCCGAGACCCCAGATGCTATTCACCAAAGTAGGATGCAGAACATTCTGCTTATAAACTATGTTAAGCCAACTGAGCTAGATGTCCCCCCGAGACCACAGTCCCCAGTCCTCAGCCCAATAATTTGGTCCCTCGTGGAGTTTGGATGTGTCTCTGAAGCTTCCATGACCTTGCCTTGGTCAAGTTGTGCTGACTTCCCCAGTACTGTGTACTGTCTTACCCTTCACTAAAGTTATCACTCATCTATTGTCTATTTAGCATTTTTCCCTTCCCACCCCTCCCCTCTCTCGTAACCACTAAAGATTATTTCCTTTTGTGTATAAACCTTTTCATGAGTTTTTAAAATAGTAGTCTCATAGATATTTGTCCTTTTGTGACTGACTTATTTCACTCAGCATAATGCCTTCCAGATTCATACCTGTTGTGAGACATTTGGAAGATTCGTCGTTATTATTTATCGTTGCGTAGTATTCCATTGTATGTATGTACCATAGTTTATCTATTTATCTGTTCATAGGCACTAAGGTTGTTGCCATCTCTTTGTTACTGTGAATAATGCTGCAATGAACATGGGTATGCATATGTCTATTTCTGTGATGGCTCTTATTTCTCTAGGATATATACCTAGGAGTTGGATAGCTGGATCATACGGTATTTCTATTTCTAGCATTTTAAGGAACCACCATATTGTTTTCCAAAATGGTTGTATCATTTTGCATTCCAGCCAGCAGTGCATAAGAGTTCCAATCTCCCCACAGCCTTTCCAATGTTTGTTATTTCCTGTTTTTTTAATTAGTGCCAGTAATGTAGGGGTGAGATTGTATCTCACTGTAGTTTTAATTTGCATTTCTCTGATGGTTAGGGATAGTGAGCATTTCCTCATGTGTTTGTAAGCCTCAGAAATTCTTTATCTACCCTCCTACAGATCCTGTCTGCTGCACACGTCTTATTATCTTATACCCTCTTGTGTTCATAAACAAACAACCAATCAAAAATCATTGCGGTCAAGTCAATTCTGACTCATGTTGTTGTTGTCAGGTACCTTCCAGTTGGTTGCAAATCAAAGCAGCCCTATGTACCACAGAACATTGCCCAGTCATGTGCCATTCTCATGATCATTGCTGTGCTTGAAGCCATTGTTGCAGCCACTGTGTCAATCCATCTTTTTGAGGGTCTTCCTCCCTTCCACTGACCCTCTACTTTACTAAGCATGATGTCATTCTCCAGGAACTGACCCTTCCTGATAACATGTCCAAAGTATATGAGACAAGTCTTACCATCCTCGTTTCTAAGGAACATTCTGGTTGTACTTTTTCCAAGACAAATAGTTTGTTCTCTTGGCAGTCCATCATACAGTCAATATTCTTTGCCAACGCCATAGTTCAAAGGTGTCAAATCTTGTTCTGAATTCCTTATTCTTTGCCCAGCTTTTGCATGCATATGAGGTTATTGAAAACACCATGGTTTGGGTCAGGCACACCTTAGCCTTAAAGTGACATCTTTACTTTTTAACACTTTAAAGAGATCTTTTGCAGATTTGCCCAATGCAATGGGTCATTTGATTTCTTGACTGCTGTTTCCTTGGGTGTTGATTCTGGATTCAAGTAAAATGAAATCCTTGACAACTTCAATCTTTTCTCCATTTATCATGCCCTTGCTTAACAAGCAATGATCCACTTGTGAGGATTTTTGTTTTCTTTGTATTGAGGCGCAATCCATACTGAAGGCTGTAGTCTTTGACCTTCATCAGTAAGTGCTTCAAGTCCTTTTCATTTTCAGCATGCAAAGTTGTGTCATCTGCATATTGCAGATCATTAGTGAGTTCTCCTCCAATCCTGACACTCCATTCTTCTTCATATAGTCCAGCTTCTCAGATTATTTGCTCAGCAAACAGGTTGAATATGGTGAAAGGATACAACCCTGATGCACACCTTTCCTGACTTTAAACCACACAGTATCCTCTTGTTCTGTCCAAACGACTGCCTCCTGATCTACATACAGGTTCCTCATGTGCAGAATTAAGTGTTCTGGAATTCCCATTCTTCTCCACGTTACCCATAATTTGTTACAATCCACACAGTCGAATGCCTTTGCATAGTCAATAAAACATCTTTCTGGTATTCTCTGCTTTCAGCCAGTATCCAGCTATCATCAGCAATGATATTCCTCATTCCACATCCTCTTCTGAATCCGTCTTGAATTTCTGACTCATAGTGACCCTATAGATACCATATCTGTGTGTGTGTGTGTGCATATTTTTTGTCGGTTGTGGTAGACTCGACTCTGACTTTTGATGACCCCATGTACAACAGAATGAAATGTTGCCTGGTCCTTCACCATCTTCACTATTGTTTGTATGCTCAAGTCTACTATTGCAGCCATGGTGTATTTTGAGTGCCTTCTAATATAGGGGGCTCATTTTCTAGCACTATATCAGACTATATTATCTTGCGATCCATAGGGTTTTCAATGGCTAATTTTTAGAAGTAGATCACCAAACCTTTCTTCCTAGTCTGTCTTAGTCTGGAAGTTTCACTGAAACCAGTCCACCATGGATGACCCTGCTGGTATGTGAAATAGCTTCCAGCATCATAGCAACATGCAAGCCACCACAGTACCACAAACTAACATGTATGTCATGCATGTGCATGTTACATAATCTGTTAAATAAACATGTATGTTTTCACTGAGTAGCTAATGAATCGATCACTGGTATGAATTCATGCATTAGAAAACAAAGTTCCTTCATTTGCATTTGTATTAATAGTAAACATACTCTACCAGGACAAAGTTATTTAAAGAAAATAAAAGTCAAATAGTAGAGTGAAGTCCTCAGAGACTGACAAAAGTTGCATTAAACACGTGAGTGGCTTTCACTTTAGGTTAATGTGGTAGGGGCAGTTGTTGTTCACAAACCCTTATCCCTTTCCTCCTGGGCTCATAGCCAGCCTTTATTTCTGAGAGCTTTTAGCCTGGATTCTTCAATGATCATGTGGAGCAGAGCTCTCCATTTCGTTTTTTAAATCAGCTAAAATAACCTATTTTAAGCCCCACTACCCATCTGTCAGTGTGTCATACTGTGGTGGCTTGCATATTGCTGATTCTGGTAAGCTGTGCTATTGATGTTTCAAATACCAGCAGGGTCACACATGGTGGAAGGGTTTCAGCAGAGCTTTCGGACTAAGAAAGGCCTGACAATATACCTCCGAAACTTAGCCAGTGAAAACCCTATGAACCACAGAATATTGTCCAAGGCATTGATATGCTTACTCTGTATGTGTCACCAAGAGTGACCGATTGCTGGAGAAGGACATCATGTTTGGCAAAGTAGAGGACCAGCTAGCAAAGATGAGGAAAACTCACAATGGAATGGATTGACACAATGGTCATAATGATGGGTTTAAACACACCAACAATCATGAAGATGGCATAGAACTGGGCAACATTTCATTCTGTTATACATAAGGTTGCCTTCAGTCAGAGTCAACTTGACAGAAACTAACAAAAACTAACAACAACAACTTTAAAGACACTGATTTTTTTCCCTATCATAGTAACTACCGTTACCTAAACCAAAACCTTTACTCACTTGCTGCTATGTCGCTGAGACTACAATTGAGTGTAGGTTTCATTAAGTCCTTGGATGACAAAGTTAAACTCTTGATTACTAGCCAAAATGTTGATGATTTGAACTCACCCAGAAGTGCCTTGGAAGACAGGCCTGGCTATCTGCTTCTGAGAGGTAACAGCCTTGAAAACCCTATGGAGCAGTTCTACTCTGCTCATGTGCAGTCACCATGAGTCAGAATTCACTCACAGCAACTAACAACAACATTGTTAGGTCCTTGAGTTTCCTCAGAATGAATAATTTGCAGGACAAAATTTTCTGTTGTTAATATTTGCTGGCTTTAAGAGAATGAATCTTCTTTTTCTTGTGCTAATGACATAATTCAATTTTCTCCAACTATCAATGGTCTTCTACAGGAAGGGAGTGCAAGGGAGAAAAGAGCAATCTGTCACATCTATATCACTATGGCATCCACTGACATCCATCTATTGAAACCTGTTATCTACTAGCTGCAGAATTTCAAGTCTTGTGGGGAAAACTTATACTAAATATAATTTTACTACTAATAATTAATTATTAATTCTAGTAACATGTGGTGCATACAAGAGCAAAAGAATTAACATGGTCTATTGTTAGGTAGCATCAAGTTAAACTCATGATGACCCTGTAGGACAGAGTACAACTGCCCCATACAGTCTTCTAGGCTGTAATCTTTAGGGTAGCATATCACAGGGTCTTTCTCTCACATAGCTGCTAGGTGGTTCAAACCACCAACCTTTTAGTTATGATTTAGATTAAAATTGGAGCCATTATTCCCTGTCCTAGAGCATAAAGAATGTAACCCAGCTGGAGCTGAACTCACAAGGACGCGTCAGTTGGCCCTGAGGTATAAAAACTATAGCTAGGGTAATCTTGGAAAATACCTTTTTAGGTACTCTTCCACATAAACCAATCAAAAAGAGTACAAAACACCCACATATTCCTCCTCTCTTATCTTTTTCTATTAGCATTTAGTAAATAGTAAGATTTGTTGGACCAGTGAAGACTCCCCTGACTGTCATTACTGAAACCTGTACAAATGATTATTAAGAAAGACGATTCAAAATGTAGAATCACAATGATTTG
Organism: Dugong dugon; assembly: GCA_030035585.1. Lineage (NCBI taxonomy): Eukaryota > Metazoa > Chordata > Mammalia > Sirenia > Dugongidae > Dugong > Dugong dugon. The sequence continues at coordinate 44,166,267 of CM057480.1, read as the reverse complement.
ACAGTTTTTAGCCAATCGGTGAAAAGGTGAAGTTTTCAATGATTTTACCCATTTTTAATATTAATATACACTGATGATTCTGTAACATTCCTTGGACTCACACAGTCATGGCTTTGGCAGCATGCTTATCCTTTTTCCCACTTTTTCCTGTTCTGTAATATTCTTTGGACTTGAGCAAACATGGCTCTGGCAACATGCTTGTCCATTTCCCATTTTTGCCTCTTTGAACATATGCTGAATAAAATCTTTCTTTTTACTGTACTTTAACTTTGTGGTGATTTTACCCTAGGCAATTGATGGCATATTTAGCAGGATTTTCTAAAGCCACAAATCCAGTTGACCTCAAGGACACTTGGACTGTGGAGTAGAAGCTGGCAAAGAGAGGTCTTATCTTCTGGATCCCATACTTTAGCACTCCATGTCCCTTAGACACTGATAGGGTGAGTGCTCTCAGAAAACAAGCCTTTGCTTATTTGTTTTTGTTCTCTTTCACATGTTTTTTAAGGTTTTTTTTTTTTGACATATTGTTTGAAAACCAGTTGTTTGATTAAGGAGAATCTTTCTTAGATTTTTCTTGATTGTTTGGTTAAGTGTGACATTTAGTAACTCTTTTGGTGAACTACAGTTTAGTGTCTGGATTCAGGTGTTTGAAACATTAAAGAGGTAATTCTATTTTCAGAGAGCTCTGGGTCACTATAAACCACAAACTTTGGGCACAGGTTGGCCAGTAAAAGCCATTAAGGCAGTCGCCAGCACCCATCATGAGCTTTAAAGATTCCCGTGACAGGATAAGGTGGTAGCAAGACAGGCTAGAGTATGAGGCTGCTGCCACCCACAAGGAAATTCATAAGCAAGGAAGATACACATTGATATAAGCAAAACACAGTCCAAATCCCTTGGCATTCCCTGTTAGAGTTCTTTTGGTGGCTCAGAGAAAATCTGGAAAATAATGCTCTGTTTTGCCAAATTTGCAGGGGAAGGTGGCAGTTCCTGACCTGCTTTATGAAATTTACAGGGAGAGGTGGTAGATCTTGCCCTGTTCCATGAAATTAACAAGGGGCAATGGTAGCTCCAGACCTGTTTTATAATACAGTTTCTCAATAAAGAAACACAATGTTAAAATTAAAATCATCAGTAGCTACTTTAAAGTACTTTCCTATTGGAAGAACTAGTATATTTAAGGTCTAAAATAAGAGATTAGATCTCTAGCCAGAAGAATAATTAAGTTCAAAAATAAGGAAACCAAAAGCTTGAACCTTAGAGCTTACTATCTTTGATAAATGAGCCTGGATTCCCCCCCACAGCTACCAAGACACTGGTTTGGGGTTCATATTTAAAAACACCATAAACTGAATACACTAGAAGTAATTTGGAATTTCAGTGACCACTTTAGGAAAATGAGCTTCCATTTGTGTTGTCTTTTCCTCTCTAGGAAACTTTTGTTTGATGTTCAGGTTTTGTCAAAAGGTCTAATATTCCTCCATCTGAGGCTCTGGCAAGTTAATAAGTTTTGTTTAGAATCTGCCCATTTTCCACTGAATTGTGTCAATCTTAACAAAAATTGCTAATACACTTCAAGAAACTAGGCTCCCCATATCCTTGTTTTGTGGGGTATTGTCTGGTGAGTTTATGTGGTCTTTCTATCTTGTTTTGTTCTGAGAGCTTGTTTATGGTCTAGTTGAGTATTAGGTAGGAGCTAGTATCAGGTAGGAGGCTATGGCTGACAGCTGCTGGTTTTGTAAGGCTGTCTTAAAACTCAGTTCTTTCCTTGTCCAAGAAAAACTGTGTCTTGTGTCTGTCTTGTCATTTAGACTTCTAGTAGCTCATTTGAAAAACTTTGTATTGTGTACTAAGTCAATCTTAACAGTGGAACTTTTCTAAGTAACTTAAGCTAGATATTATGAAATGTGTTTTATTTAAGGAAAAAGGATAATTTTGTCTTAAAGTAAAATTAGTAGTTCCAGAATTGGAAAAAAGGAAGCATAGGACAAGCCTAGGGGGAAAGAAAAAGGCTAGCCAAGAATTGATGGATTCCTTTAGAAAATTGCTAAAGAGTTTTGATGTTTACTGGGTAGATAAAAGGCCATGAGAAAAAGAAAGCAAAACTCCTTACCAAAAGAATAGCAGAAGGAAAAGAAACTATCTTTTGCATTTTCAAAATTCCTAGGCCGACTTAAACCTAATCTTGTCTTCTATCGTGAGTCAAAAAGAAAGGGAGTGTGAGGTAGGGTCAAGCCTCCCTGGCTCCCAGTCTTTGAGCTTAGCAACAGGCAAGATTTTGAAAGGCCCCTTCCAACTAGGTGGAGACATTTTTAAGACAAAAGAAAATAAGAAAAAATGACTGTCTTACTATAATTATAAGGAAGTGGGTGGACCTCAATCACAAAAAAAAAACCAAAACCCTGTAAACAAGTTCTCTCTATTGTAGGGGAACTCTAAGAAGCAAAAAAAAAAAAAAAAAAAATGGAACTCACAATGAGAAACAACTGAAATGACCTCAAAAAATGTTTCCAACCTTAGAGACTTAAGGTAATATCTATATCAATGAATTGGTCAGTTGAGAAGAGACTTGGTGAATTCCAAAGCTAGTTGATAAAATCTTTAAGGGCTAAAATTAGATTGGGGAAAATATGGGAAATAGTAAAAGTTGAATGAAAGAATATTTAAACAAACTTTATTTTGACAGTTACGTTTTATGGTATACAGGCTTAAAATAGTTTCCAAAACCTTTTAGGTAACTTACTAATTTAATTGAGTAAATAGATATTCATCATAATTGAAGTTTATATATTTTTATTTTTTATGTCACAAGAGAATATACACACATATATTTGGGTCTGCTAATGAGTGTGTTCATTTTTGCCGTTTCAAGGGATGTACTATAAGAGATATCCAACAAAGATAACGTTTAAGAGGTTTATTAAAAAAAATTTATTTGATATGGTCAAAAGTGTTATCTGTCTAGCTAAAGTTTAATGGTTTAGTTTGTGAGATTTTTAGGAGCTTAAATGTTAAACAACATATAAAAGAAAGAATTGGGTTTCTTGTTAAAATAACAAAATTTTATTTGATTACTGGATTGAAGGATTAATTTATTCTCTGTGTAATTTGCATCAAAGATAAAGATTTGGCCTCTCATTAGAATAAGATTGAAATAATAATAAGAATAACAATAATAAGAAATAAGAATAAGTTGAAAACCAAGCTGCATGGCTTAAAAAAAAAGAAAGAGAAAAAAAACCTAAGGTTTTTACCTTTAAGATTTCTGGTTAAATAACTTAAACATTGTTTCTTGGTGACCCGTAACAAACTCCTGACAACTTTCAAACTTCATGGAAAGCTGCAAAAAATTTTATAAAGGAAAAGTGGTAAAAAAGTTTATTTAATATATTATAAGTTACATGGAACCTATTGTCAAAATCAAGAGAAGGAACTGATTCTCTTTTTGAGTTAACATTTGTATGTTAGTATTTCCTCTTATGCCTTTGCCTAATATTAGACAATAAATGCATAATGTTATTTCATAATTTTATTATTTTTTCATTGCTAACTTGATATCAACTTTATTATTTATTTATTTGAATCTAGTATAATCAAAGCCAATGGTTTGACTGGGGAATTTACAACATTAACCTATGAAGTTTTTCTTTTTTTCTTTTTTTTTTTTTTAATAAATTACTATTCAGGTATTTAGAGACTTGATAATCTTGGCATATTCTTGGTATATTCTGACTATATGGTAGTATATGTCAAGATTATAATGTATTATACCTGAAGCTCTTTGAAAATAAGGCTAATCATATTTAGAGATATTTTTGTCTAAAGTTTTTTTTTTTAGCTGACTTTATTTGGCTTTACATTACGCTTGTAATTGATTTCTATCAAGTCTTTCACTTTTAAGAGTATAATTTTTATAAATTAACCATGGCCATATTTTTGTAGTCTGGAGATAAGTTTTTACTTTGCTGATTTGCTGAAAATGTTTGACCAAAGTATCTCCACAAAAAAGATGGGCTATATTGGATTTGTGAAAAAGACTGTGACTAGACTGAATCAAGATTTCCAGAACAATTACGTAGAAGCTGACGAGTTCACAGATTGTGGCTGAACCAGAATCACATGGAATAAAAATTACATAAGTCTGAGTAAAATAAAGGAATACTATGGATTTTGTGTCAGAATATTGCTGATGTTTTAAGGTCCTACTTTCTGGATATAAGAAATAATTTTCCTCCTTTCTCTTAAATTATCTAACTAATGAGTTTAGATATTGTAAATCTTGAGTTAGAAGTTCTTGCCTGTAAACTTAGCAAAGTTATAAATATCTCAGCAAGATAAGTGTCTGAAGTTCAACCTATGATTTTATAAAACAGAATAGCATTAGATTTCCTGTTACTCTCCCAAGGAATAGTTTGTACCTTAATATATATGGTGTTATGTTTATATTAATACTCAGTCTGAGGTTTTGCAGAATGTAGTTGCTACTAAGGCACATGGAAAGCAATTACTGTTAATGCTTACGTATAAATAAACACCTCATGACATTTGTTTCCTTGGATCAAAAACCTTAGGGTCATGGTTTCATGGTTACTTCAGACAATTGGCCTAATCTTATTGTTAGTGTTTCTGTTCTACCTCCTAGTTTTCTGTATTGTGCCTGGGATATTAAAATCATATGGTGCCCAACTACCATTTATTGAACATTTCTGATCAAAGATTGTACAGCAAGAATGTGATCCAAAGGAATGAATGATGAAAGAGTGGTAATTCTCCTTGAATCTAGATTTCTGGCTTTCATGGAGGTTGGGGTAACCCACGTGGGCCATTGCCTTTGAGTGTGTTTTTGAGCCTTGAGCTTTGAGAAAAACTGTTTCCTGAAGCCACTTTTGAGTCAAACAGTGGTTCAGATAAACTAGTAGATCGTTCTGCTCTGAGCTATGTACTTTTTTGAAGAATTCAATCTGCTTTAGGAAACTAATTCCAAAGATCAGACTGGAAGCTATGTTTAAGGCAAATCAGTAATTAGTTTAATTAGTCATCAAAACAATGATATGAAATACCTGTCTAATGTTTGTAATCAACTGTCACCCTCTTGCTATGCAGAAAATTATCTATCTCAAAGAAAACAGGTTCTCAGAGGAGATCGACCTCACACTTTGAGTCAGCCTTTTGGGAAATCAAGATAGTTCCTCCAAGGTGGCCTTGCCCTGAAACTGAGGCATTTGACCTAACTAACAAGTTCTGGTTCAGACTGCATTTTGTCTTAAGCTCCACTTCTGCTTCTGAGAAAGTGACTGTCATGGATTGAATTGAGTCCCCCAAATATATGTTTATCAAATTGGTTAGGCCATGATTCCCAGTATTGTGTGATTGTCCACCATTTTGTCATTTGATGTGATTTTCTTATGTGTTGTTAATCTTATCTCTGATATTGGTGAGATGGGATTAGCAGCAATTATGTTAATGAGGCAGGAGTCAATCTACAAGATTGGATTGTGTCTTGAGGCAATCTCTTTTGAGATATAAAAGAAAGAAGTGAGCAGAGAAATGTGGGGACCTCATACTCCACCAAGAAATGAGAGCTAGGAGAATAGCATGTCCTTTGGACCCAGGGTTCCTGCACGGAGAAGTTCCTAGTCCAGGGGAAGACTGATGACAAGGACCTTCCTCCAGAGCAGACAGAGAGAGAAAGCCTTCCCCTGGAGTTAATGCCCTGAATTTGGACTTACAGCGTACTAGACTGTGAGAAAATAAATTTCTCTTTCTTCTGTTATAGCAGCAGTACATAACTAAGACAGTGACCCATGACTGTTAATGGGTAAACCAGGAAGGGATAGCTTGTCTCAGGAAAAGCACTTATGTTTCAAATAGACTAATCAAAGACCTCCAACAGGAGAGGTCCATCCTTTATTATTTTGCTAATCATGAATTCTCTAATGGAAACTTGGTTATCACACGTAAATTTCTCTATATCATCTGTTTCCTCTGGACGAATTTGTGTTTATGTATATATGCTTTTGTGTTGTGAATCCAACTATACTAGTTTAGATTATTCCTTTCCAACAGATACCGAATTTACATGGGCAAACTCTTGTTTAGATTCCTGATGAATGCGTGGGCAAAGCACTTTGGGAACTTTAGGATTACCTCTAAGTATTCACAGTAATGATGCTACTAAATATTGGAAAGGTAATGTCAATTATTTACACTTTGTAAATCGAGAGTCAGAAGAAAACCCGTTGGTTTAATTCTCAGGGTGGGGATGGTATCTGTAATTCCCATGTATGGTAAAGTTGAATTAGAGAAATCTTCAAGAAATTTAGAGGCAGGGCCAAGATGATGGAGTAGTCTGATGCTTCCAGTGTTCTCTCTTACAACAAAGACCCGAATAACAAGTGAATCAATTGTATATGACAATATAGAGCCCTGAACATCAAAGGCAAAGCTGAGGAACAAGACTGAGTGGCAGGGGGAGGGAGAGATGGTTCAGAAGCAGCAAAGAGTTTTCAGACCTGACTTGGTAAGAGCCTGAGCCCTTCAGCCCAGATCAACTCGGGGGTGAGTGGTGAAGCAGGCAAGCAGTGGCACTCAGGAGACGTTTTCAACACTGGGAGAGACCCAGTGGCAGAGAGTCTACTTGCCCATCCAGAACCAGTGAGACGCAGCCCTCGATGGGTGAAAGAAAAATGCTTGTATCTGGTATACCGTATGGATCAAAAACACCCCATCTTAGGGAAAAACCTCTCTCCCATTTATCTCCACACTCCCTGCTCTACAGTGAGTACCAGACCAGCTTCAGCAATTGCCAAGGCCCCTGGGCTGGAAGTATGACCAGTCACACATCCTGAGCCATTCTCCCAGCCTTGGAGAGTGAACAAATTAACAACAGGGGAAAAAAATAATCTGCTGGCTCCCCTAAGCCAGAAACTCAGGGTAGGCACAGCTCCTTTGCCTAGGCACAGGCATAAGGCAGCCACAGACTTTGAGTGCCTTTCCCCCTGTATAGACTTGCTTGGGCCCATTTAAACAGTGTAGGCCCTCATTACTGCAGTACAACAGGGTATATACTTAAAGTCTAGCTTCAACTGTTTCAGCTGTGAAGTGGCAGGTTTGTGACATTTGACACTGCTCCGCCAATTAAGCAAGGTCTTCACCAACTGACATCAGGAGACCTAAGAAATGGTGGCTCCACCCAAGCCACCTAGCCACCTGCTACAGGGGCCCAAGAATAAGAGGTGTCCCCCAGTCCTTACAGACAACAGCACTGGGTGCTCATAGTCTGGCTGCAAACGCACACATATATGTGCCCTAGGAACAGTGACACACGTTCCTCCTGGACACTTGGGGGTGGCTGTCGACCCCGTCTTGCTCAGCCTGTGTCCCCCTGCTACAGATGGATGCCTGTGCCTACACCAATCACCCACACCTGTCTAGAACTGTAGGTAACAGCCTACACCTAACACTTGGTGTCTAACTACCTGGACACCTGAGCTGAATCCATGCAGGACAAGTGGGCAGAATCCTGGTCTCACATACTTAGTATCAGTTCTGGCCATCTGGGGGCAGGACTTTGGAGCTTCAGGTGTGCTGGTGACTGAACTAGCTCACATGAGCAGCCTATTTGTGCACATTAAAACAAAACCAAACCAAAAGCTAGGACACAGTAAGCAAACATAAAATAAATAAATATAATAACTTATTGATGGCTCAGAAACAACAGTCAATACAAAATGACATAAACAGGCAGTCCATGATGACATCAGCAATCTCCCAAAATAAAGAATCTAGAAATTTTCCAGAGGAAGAAAATCTCTTGGAATTACTAGAGGCAAAATACAAAATATTAATATACAGAACTCTTCAAGAGGTTAGGAATTAAATCAATCAAAATGTGAAACATGCAATAGAGGAAATTAGAAAAATTAGAGAAGAGCATAATGGCAAACTTAACAGGCTCCAAGAATCCAAAGAGAGATAACAATTGGAAATCCGGAAGATTAACAACAAAATTTCAGGATTAGACAGCTTAATAGAAAGTCATAGGAGCAGAACAGAGGCAATGGACGTCAGAATTAGTGAGATTGAAAACAAAGCACTTCACACCAATTTATTTGAGGAAAAATCAGATTAAAGGATTAAAAAATGAAGAAACCCTAGGAATTATGTGGGATTGTATCAAGAGGAATAAACTACGAGAGATTGGAGTACCAGAAGGGGGGGGGGGGCGGATAACAGAAAATACAGAGAGAATTTTTAAAGATTTGTTGGCAGAAAACATCCCCAATATTGTGAAAGATGAGAACATATCTATCCAAGATGCTCATCGAACCCCACATAACGTACATCCCAAAAGAAAGTCACCAAGACATATTATAATCAAACTTGGCAAAACTAAAGATAGAGAGAGAATTTTAAGAGCAGCTAGAGATAAAAGAAAAGTCATCCACAAAGGACAGTCAATAAGAATAAACTCGAACTACTCAGCAGAAACCACGCAGGCAGGAAGTCAATGGGATGACTTATATAAAGCCTTGAAGGAAAAAAATAGCCAGTGAAGAATAATATATCCAGCAAAACTGTCTCTCAAATATGATGGCAAAATTAGGGCATTTCCAGATGAAAAGAAGTTTAGGGAATCTGCAAAAACCAAACCAAAATTACAAGAAATACTACAGGGAGTCCTCAATAACATCAATAACAATAAATCAATAAATCAATAACATCAGATGACAATCCAAGACTAGAACACAAGACAGAGCAACCAGATATCAACCCAGATATGGAAGTCACAAAAATAAATCAGAGCTAAAAACTGAAAATAGTGAAACGGATGTCAATATGTGAAAGGTGACAATATTAAAAAAAAAAAAAAAAAGGACTTAAAAAAATGCAGATATAGATTTTTCATATGGAGAAGAAGTCAAAGAGATATGAAGATATAAAAGACTGGTATAAATTTACAAAAATAGGGATAAATGCTAAGGCAACCACAGAGAAAACTAACAATCCTACAAGTCAAAATTAAAAAATATATATATATAAAGACACAGCAAATAAAAATTCAATAACAATGAAAAAGATGAAAAGAAAATACATAAAGAAAAACAACTCAGCACAGAAAATTAAGTGGAACAAAGAAAGTGTGAACAATACACAAAAGACATAAAAATGGCAGCACTAAACTCATAGCTATCAATAATTATGCTGAATGTAAATAGACTAAATGCACCAATAAAGATACAGAGAGTGGCAGATTGGATAAAAAAAAACACGATCTGTCTATATGTTGCTGACAAGAGACACCTTAGACTTAAAGTCACAAACAAAAACTCAAAAGGTGGGGGAAAAAAATCAAACAAACAACACTTAAAAAAAAGCAGAAGGGGCAATATTAGTATCTGACAAAATAGACTTTAAAGTAAAATCCAGATTAAGGAAGGACACTATAATGATTAAAGTGTAAATACACCAAGAGGACATAACTATAATAAATATTTATGCACCCACTGACACGGCTCCAAAATACATAAAACTAACTATAACAGCATTGAAAAGAGAGAGAGACAGATCCACAATAGTAGAAGGAGACTTCAACAAACCACTTTCAGTGAAGGACAGAACATCCAGAAAGAAGCTCAACAATGACACAGAAGATCTAAATCCTACAATCAACCAACTTGATCTCATACACATATAATGAACACTCCACCAAATGGCATTCAAGTATACTTTCTTTTCCAGTGCACATGGAACAGTCTCCAGAATAGACCACATATTAGGCCATAAAGCAAGCCTTAAAAAAAGCCAAAGCATCAAAATATTACAAAGCATTTTTTCTGACCATGAAGCCATAAAAGCAGAAATCAATAAAAGAAAAGGCAAGGAAAAAAAAAATCAAACACTTAGAAATTGAACAACACCTTGCTCAAAACTGCAGATTTATAGAAGAAATTAAGAATGGAATAAGGAAATTCATAGAATCAAATGAGAATGAAAAGACATCCTACCAGAACCTTTGGGACACAGCAAATTCAGTGCTCAGAGGTCAGTTTATAGCCATAAACGCACACACTAAAAAAAAAGAAATGGCTGTAATCAAAACATTAACCCTACAACTGGAACAAGTAGAAAGAGAGCAGAAAAAGGAGCCCTCTGGTGTCAGAAAAAAGGAAATAATAAGAATTAGAGCAGAATTAAATGAAATAGAGAAACAATTGAAAGAGTTAACAAGACCAAAAACTGGTTCTTTGAAAAGATCAACAAAATTTATAAACCATTGGCCAAACTGACAAAAGAAAAACAGGAGAGGAAGCAAACAACCAGTATAAGAAATGAGGTTGGGGATATCACAACAGACCCAACTGAAATTTAAAAAATCATAACAGAATACTATGAAAAGTTGTACTCTAACAAATTTGAAAACTTAGAGGAAATGGACAAATTTCTAGAAACTGACTACCTACCCAAACTAACAAAAACAGAGGTAGAACATCTAAATAAACCCATAACAAAAAAAGAGATTGAAAAGGTAATTTAAAAACTACCAACAAAAAAATGTCCTGGCCCAGACAGCTTCACTGGAAAATTCTACCAAACTTTCAGAGAAGAGTTAACACCACTTCTACTAAAGGTATTTCAGAGCATAGAAAAGGATCTAATACTCTGAAACTCATTTCTATGCAGCCAGCATAAGCCTGATACCAAAACCACGTAAAGGTGCCACAAAAAGAGAAAATTACCAACCAATATCCCTCGTGAACAAACTCTTCAACAAAATTCTAGTCAACAGAATTCAGCAACATATCAAAAAAATAATTCACCATTAACAAGTGGGATATATATAAGGTATGCAGGGGTATTTCAACAATAGAAAAATAGTCAATGTAATCCATCACATAAATAAAACAAAAGACAAGAACCACATGATCTTATCAATCAATGCAGAAAAGGCATTAGACAAAGTCCAAAACCCATTCATGATAAAAACTCTCAACAAAATAGGAATAGAAAGGAAATTCCTCAGTATAATTAAGGACATTTATACAAAGCCAACAGCCAACATCATCCTAAATGGAGAGACTTTGAAAGCATTCCCCTTGAGAAAGGGAAGCAGACAAGGATGCCCTTTATCACCACTCTTATTCAATATTGTGCTGGAGGTCCTAGTCAGAGCAATTAGGCTAGAAAAAGAAATAAAGGGCATCCAAATAGGTAGGGAAGAAAATCAAAGTATCTCTATTTGCAGATGATATGATCTTATACACAGAAAACCCCAAAGAATCCACAAGAAATCTACTGAAACTAATAGAAGATTTCAACAAAGTATCAGGATACAAGACAAACATACAAAAATCAGTTGGATTCCTTTATACCAACAAAAAGAACTTTGAGGAGGAAGTCACCAAATCAATATCATTTACAATAGCCCCCAAGAAGATGAAATACTTAGGAATAAATCTAACCAGAGATGTAAAAGACCTAGAGAATAAAAACTACAAGACACTACAGCAAGAAATGAAAGAGACCTGCATAAGTGGAAAAACATACCTTGCTCATGGATTGGAACACTCAACATTGAGAAAATGTCAGTTCTATCCAAAGTGATCTACAGATACAAAGCAATCCCAATCCAAATTCCAACAGCATTTTTTACTGAGATAGAGAAACAAATCACCACTTCATATGGAAAGGGAAGTGACCCTGGATAAGTAAAGCATAACTGAAGAAGAAGAACAAAGTGGGAGGCCTCACATTACCTGATTTTAGAACCTATTATATCGCCACATTAGTCAAAACAGCCTGGTATTGGTACAACAGCAGATACATAGACCAATGGAACAGAATTAGGAATCCAGACATAAATTGATCCACCTATGAGCAGCTGATATTTGACAAAGGCCCAAAGTCCATTAATTGGGGAAAAGACAGTCTCTTTAACAAATGGTGCTGGCATAACTTGATATCCATCTGCAAAAAACTGAAACAAGACCCATACCTCACACCATGCACAAAAACTAACTCAAAATGGATCAAAGACTTAAATATAAAATCAAACACAGTAAAGATCATGGAAGAAGAAATAAGGACAATGCTAGGAGCCATAATACATGGCAGAAACAGAATACGAACCATAAGTAACAATGTACAAGCACCAAAAGAGAGACTCAATAACTGGGAGCTCCTAAAAATCAAACACTTATGCTCATCAAAAGATTTCATCAAAAGAGTAGAAAGAAAACCTACAGACTGGGTAAAAATTTTTGGCTATAATAAATCCAATCAGTGTCTAACGTCTAAAATCTACAAGATACTGAAAAACCTCAATGACAGAAAGAGAAATAACCCAGTTAAAAAATGGGCAAAGGATATGAACAGGCACTTCGTCAAAGAAGATATTCAGGTGGCTAACAGACACATGAAGAAATGTTCACGATCATTAGCCATTAGACAAATGCAGATCAAAACTACAGTGAGATATCCTCTCACTCCAACAAAGCTAGCATTAATTCAGAAACAAAATAATAAATGCTGGAGAGGCTGTGGAGAGACTGGAACACTTCTACACTGTTGGTGGGAAAGTTAAATTTTACAAACACTTTGAAATTGATTTGGCACTTCCTTAAAAAGCTAGAAATAGAAGTACCATATGATCCAGCAATCCTGCTCCTTGGACTATACCCTAGAGAAATAAGAGCCATCACACGGATAGATACATGCACACCCATGTTCATTGCAGCACTGTTCACAATAGCAAAAATATGAAAACCACCTAGGTGCCCATCAACGGACAAATGCGTAAATGACTTCTGGTATATCCACACAATGGAATACTACACAACGATAAAGAACAACGATAAAGCTGTGGAACATCTCATAACGTGGAAGAATCTGCAGGGCATTATGCTGAGTGAATTTAGTCAGTCACAGAAGGACACTGTATAAGACCACTATTATAAGAACTCAAGAAAATGTTTAAACACAGAAGAAAACATTCTTTCATGGTTATGAGGGTCGGGAGGGAGGAGGAGGATTATTCACTAACTAGACAGTAGATAAGAATTATCTTAGGTGAAGGGAAGAACAGCACACACTGCAGTGGAAGTCAGCACAACTGGTCTAAACCAAAGCTGTTTCCTGAATACAATCAAAAACTGTTTGAGGTACAGAGTAGCAGGGGTAGGGGTCTGGAGACCATGCTTTCAGGGGACATCTAGGTCAATTGACATAACAAAGTTTATTAAGAAAATGTTCTGTATCCTACTTTTGGTTAGTGGCATCTGGGGTCTTAAAAGCTTGCAAGGAACCATCTAAGATGCATCAATTGGCCCCAACCACCTGGAGTAAAGAATAATGAAGAACACTAAAGACACAAGGAAATGATTAGCCCAAGAGACAGAAAGGGCCACATAAATCAGAGATTGCATCAACCTGAGACCAGAAGAACTAGATGGTGCCTGGCTACCACCCAATGACCGCACTGACAAGGAACACAACAGAGAGTCCCTGATGGAGCAGAGGCAAGTGGGGTGCAGAACTCAAATTTTAGTAAAAACACCAGACTTAATGGTCTGTTACTGGAGGAACCCTGGAAAACATGGCCCCAGATTCTCTATCAGCCCAGAACTAAAACAATTTCTGAGGCCAACTCTTCAGACAAAGGTTGGACTGGACTGTGGGACATAAAATGATAATCGTGGAGAGTGTGCTTCTTAGCTCAAGTAGATACATGTGACTAAATGGGCAGCTTCTCGATGGGGTGAGATGAGAAGGCAGAGAGGGTTAGCAGCTGGCTGAATGGACATGGAAAATTAGGGGTGGTTAGAAGGAGTGTGCTGTCACAGTATAGGGAGAGCAATTAGGTTCACATAACAATGTATGTGTAAACTTTTTTTAAAAATATTTTGTTGTACCTCAGGTGAAGGCTTACAGAACAAACAGTTTCTCATGAAACTGGAGTACACATGTTGTTTTATAACATTGGTTAACAACCCCACAACATATTAACCCCCTAAATTCTCAACCTGTTTTTTTTTTTTTTTTTTGGTGAAAATACACATAGCCAAAGATACACCGATTCAAAAATTTCTACACGCACATTTCAGTGACATTGATTACGCTCTTCCAACTGTGCTGTTATTCTCACTTAAGATGAAGGCTTACAGAACAAAATAGTTTCTCATTTAACAGTTACTACAAATGTTGCCCTATGGCAATGGTTAACAATCTCACAACACATTAACAATATCCTTACTCAAACTTGAGTTCCCTATCATCAGCTTCCTTGTCCCTTCTGCCTTCTGGCCCTTGTCAGTAGACTCCTGTACCTCTTTAGTCTCATTTGGTTTTATGCGGTTGTCCAGTCCATGGCTGAACAGTGAACCTCGGAGGTAGCTTCACCACTGAACTAAAAGGGTGTCTGGGGGCCATACTCTCGAGGTTTCTCCAGTCTCCTTCAGGCCAGTAAATCTGGTCTTCTTTTGTGAGTTAGAATTATGCTGTACATCCTTCTGCAGCTCTGTCCAGAACACTCTGTTGTGATCCTGGTCAGAGCAGTCAGTGGTGGTAGCCAGGAACCATCTAGCAGTACTGGACTCAGTCTGGTGGAGGCCTTGATAGCAGTGGTCCATTAGGCCTTCGGACTAATCTTTTCCTTGTATTCTGTTCTCTTCATTCTCCCTTGCTCCTGAAGGGATGAGACCAGTGGAGTATCTTAGATGGCTGCTCACAGGCTTTTAAGACCCCAGACACTACTCACCAAGGTAGAATGTAGAACATTCTCTTTATAAGCTGGGTCATGCCAATTGAGCTAGATGTTCCCCAAGACCATGGTCCCCAGAGCCCTCCGCCCAGCAATTCAGTCCCTCAGGGAGTTTGGACGTGTCTATGGGGCTTCCATGACCTTTCCTTTTACAGGTTGTGCTAGTTTCCCCTGTATTGTGTACTGTCTCACCCTTCACCCAAGATACCACATATCTATTGCCTATTTAGTATTTCCCCCCCACCCCTCCCATCCCTGGTAACCAACAAAGATTATTACATTTTGTGTGTGAACTTTTTCATGGGTTTTTACAATAGAGGTCTCATACAATATTTGTCCTTTTGTGATTGACTCATGTCACTCAGCATAATGTCCTCCAGTTTCATCCATATTATGAGATGCTTCACAGATTCATTGTTGTTTTTTCTCGTTGCATAGTACTCCATTGTGTGTATGTACCATAGTTTGTTTATCCATTCATCTGTTGATGGACATCTAGGTTGTTTCCATCTTTTTGCTACTGTGAACAATGCTGCCATGAACATAGGTGTGCATATGTCTATTCGAGTGACGACTCTTATTTCTCTAGGATATATTCCTAAGAGTGAGATTGCTACATCGTATGGTATGTCTATTTCTAGCTTTCTGAGGAAGCACCATATCATCTTCCAAAATGGTTGTATCATTTTGCATTCCCAGCAGCAGTGCGTAAGAGTTCCCATCTCCCCGCAGCACCTCCTACATTTGTTATTTCCAGTGTTTTTGATTCGTGCCAGTAATTCTGAGGTGAGATGGTATCTCATTGTGGTTTTAATTTGCATTCCTCTAATGACTAGTGATCACGATCATTTCCTCATGTGTGTGTTGGCCATCTGAATGTCTTCTTTGGTGAAGTGTCTGTTCATTTCCTTTACCCATTTTTTAATAGGATCATTTGTCTTTTTGTTGTAGAGGTGTGGGGTTTTCTTGTAGATTATGGAGATTAGACCTTTGTCTGACTTGTACTGTCCAGAAATTTTTTTCCCAGTCTGTAGGTTCTCTTTTTACTCTTTTGGTGAGGTCTTTTGAAGAGCTTAGGTGTTTGATTTTTAGAAGATCCCAGTTATCTAGCTTATCTGTTGGGGTTTGTGCATTGATGGTTATGGTTTGTATCCTGTTAATGCCATGTATTAAGGCCTGAAGTGTTAGTCCTATTTTTTCTTCTATGATCTTTATAGTTATAGGCTTTATATTCAGGTCTTTGATCCATTTTGAAGTAGTTTTTGTATACAGTGTGAGGTATGGGTCCTGTTTCATTTTTCTGCTGATGGACATCCAATTTTGCCAGCACCATTTGTTAAAAAGACTGTCTTTTCCCCATCTGATGGATTTTGGGCCCTTGTTGAAGATCAGGTGACCGTAGGTGGATGGATTTACATCTGGGTTCTCAATTCTGTTCCATTGGTCAATGTATCTGTCGTTGTACCAGTACCAGGCTTTTTTGACTACTGTAGCTGTATAGTAGTTTCTGAGGTTAGGTAGTGTGAGTCCTCCAACTTTATTCTTCTTCTTCAGTAGTGCTTTACTTATTCGGGTCTTCTTCCCTTTCCATGTAAAGTTAATGATTAGTTTTTCCATGTCTTTGAAGAATGTTGTTGGTATTTGGATTGGGGTTGCATTGTATTTGTAAATTGCTTTGGTTAGAATTGATATTTTGAGTCTGCCTATCCATGAGCATGGTATGTTTTTCCATTTATGGAGATCCCTTTGGGTTTCATGCAGTAGTGTTTTGTAGTTTTCTTTGTATAGGTCTTTTACATCTCTGGTCAGATTTATTCCTGAGTATTTTATCTTTCTAGGGGCTATTGAAAATGGTATTGTTTTCCTGATTTCTTTTTCATCGTTCTCCTTACTGGTGTATAGGAATCCAACTGATTTTCAAATGTTTATCTTGTATCCTGCTACTCTGCTGAATCTTTCTATTAGTTCCTGTAGATTTCTTGTGGAGTCTTTGGGGTTTTCTATGTATAGTATCATATCCGCAAACAGAGACAGTTTAACTTCTTTGTTACCAATTTGGATGCCCTTTATTTCTTTTTCTTGCCTTATTGCTCTAGCTAGAACTTCCAGCACAATGTTCAACAGGAGTGGTGATAAAGGGCATCCTTGTCTTGTTTTCAAGAGGAATATTTTCAGCCTCTCTCCATTAAGAATGATGTTGGCCATTGGTTTTGCATATATGCCCTTTATTATGTTGAGAGATTTCCCTTCTCTACCTATTTTATTGAGAGTTTTTATCAGGAATGGGTGTTGGACTTTGTCAAATGCCTTTTCTTCGTCAATTGAGATGATCATGTGATTGTTTTCTTTCCTTTTATTTATGTGGTGGATTACATTGATTGATTTTCTAATGTTGAATCATCGTTGCATACCTGGTATGAATCCTACTTGGTCATGGTGTAGTATTTTTTTGATATGATGCTGAATTCTATTGGCTAGAATTTCGTTCAGAATTTTTTCATCTATCTACATGAGAGATATTGGTGTGTAATTTTCTTTTTTTTGTGATGTCTTTGCCTAGTTTTGGTATCAGCATTATGCTGGCTTCATAGAATGAATTTGGAAGTGTTGCTTCCTCTTCTATGCTCTGAAACAGCTTGAGTATTACTGGTACAAGCTCTTCTGTAAATGTTTTGTAGAATTCTCCAGTGAAGCCATCTGGGCCAGGGCGTTTTTTGGTTGGGAGTTCTTTTATTACCTTCTCAATCTCTTCTCTTGTTATGGGTCTTTTCAGATTTTCAACATCACTTTGTTGTAGTTTGGGTAGGCCATGTGTTTCTAGAAATTTATCCATTTCCTCTAGGTTTTCAAATTTGTTGGAGTATAGTTTTTCATAATATTCTGTTATAATCCTTTTTATTTCAGTTGGTTCTATTGTAATGTCCCCCTTTTCATTTCTTATTTGGGTTATTTGTGTCCTCTCCTGTTTTTCTTTTGTTAGTCTGGCCAATGGTTTGTCGATTTTCTTGATTCTTTCAAACAACCAACTTTTGGTTTTGTTGATACTTTCTATTGTTTTTCTGTTCTCTATTTCATTTATTTCTGCTCTGATCTTTACTATTTCCTTTCTTCCGGTGGTTATGGGCTTTTTTTGCTGTTCTCTTTTTATTTGTTTGAGTTGTATAGTTAATGTTTTGATTTTGTCCCTTTCTTCTTTTTTGATATGTGCATCTATTGCTATAAATTGTCCTCTGAGGACTGCCTTTGCTGTGTCCCAAAGGTTTTGGTATGATGTGTTTTCATTCTCATTTGATTCTAGGAATTTTTCAATTCCATCTCTGATTTCTTCTATTACCCACGGATGTGTAAGTAGATTATTCAGTTTCCATGTAGTTGAGTTTTTTTCCTTGCTCTTTCTATTGTTAATTTCTACCTTGATGGCATTGTGGTCAGAGAAGATACATTGAATTATCTCATCGTTTTGGATCTTGTTGAGGATTGCTCTGTGGCCTAAGATGTGGTCTATTCTGGAGAACATTCCATGTGCATTGGAAAGGAATGTGTACTTTGCAGCGGTTGGATGGAGTGTTCTATATATGTCTATGAGGTCAAGTTGGCTGATTGTGCTGTTTACATCTTCTGTATCTTTGCTGAATC
Source organism: Dugong dugon (assembly GCA_030035585.1). Taxonomy (NCBI): domain Eukaryota; kingdom Metazoa; phylum Chordata; class Mammalia; order Sirenia; family Dugongidae; genus Dugong; species Dugong dugon. The sequence continues at coordinate 44,147,873 of CM057480.1, read as the reverse complement.
TCTTCTTAGTTGTTCTGTCCTTAACTGAGAGTGGTGTGTTGAAGTCTCCCACTATTATTGTGGAACTGTCAATTTCTCTTTTCAGTGTTGTTAGTGTTTGTTTTATGTATTTTGGAGCTCTGTCGTTGGGTGTGTAGATGTTTATTATGGTTATGTCTTCATGATAGATCATCCCCTTAATCATTATATAGTGTCCTTCTTTGTCTTTTATGGTAGACTTAGTTTTAAAGTCTATTTTATATGAGATTAGAATTGCCACTCCTGCTCTTTTTTGGTCGTTGTTAGCTTGATATATTTTTTCCAACCTTTGACTTTTAATAAATTCACATCTTTGTTTCTAAGGTGTGTCTCCTGTAGACAGCATATTGATGGATCCTGTTTTCTTATCTAGTCTGTCACTCTCTGTCTCTTTATGGGAGCATTGAGTCCATTTACATTCAGTATAATTATTGATAGATGTGAGTTTGTTGCTGTCATTTTGTAGTGCTTCTTTTTGTGGTACTGATGTTTTCTTTGTTCCTCTTACTCTTGTGTGCTGAGTTACTTTTGTTTGTGGATTTTTTTTTCACTTCTTTTGTTTTTGCAGGTTTTGTGTTTGCTGAGACTTTATGTTTTTACTCTTTTTTTGTGAGTATGTTTGTTAACTTTCTTTGTAGTTATCATGAATTTTACCCTTATCTTTCTAAGTTTGAAGCAGTCTACCATTACTTGGTATCGCCTTGACATCCTCTCCATTAGAAGGTTCTATACCTATGCCGTTTATTCCCTCTTTTATTGTTTTGATGTTGTTGTTATTTACTGATTAACTGCTCTGATTCCCTGTTGTATTTCTTTTGGTTTTGGATATTCCTCGTGAGTTCATTTCCTAGATTGGTATCTGGCTCATATAATCCTGTGTCCTGGATTCTGCCTGTGAGCTGAAGCTGTTTGTCCTCAGACGGAAGAACTCCCTTTAATAATTCTTGTAAATTTGGTTTGACTTTTACATATTCCCTTAATTTCTGTTTATCTGGAAATGACCTAATTTCACCATCAAATTTGAATTAGAGTTTTGCAGGATATATTATTTTTGACTGACAATTTTTTTCTTTCAAGATTTTATATATGTCATCCCATTGCCTTCTTGCCTGCATGGTTTCTGCCAGATAGTCTGAGCTTAGTCTTACTGTTTCTCCTCTGTATGTGACTTCTTGTTTTTCACAAGCTGCTCTCAGGATTCTTTGTTTGTCTTTAGTTTTGGCGAGTGTGAATATGATATGCCTTGGTGATTTTCTTTTGGGGCCTCTTGTATATGGGGCTCGTTGAGCTTCTTGGATGGCTAGCTTTTCATCTTTGATGATATTGGGGAACTTTTCTGTCAGCATTTCCTCAATGATCCTCTCTGTGTTTTCTGTTTTCTCCCCCTGTTCTGGAATTCCAATCACTTGTAAATTTTTCTTTTAATTGTGTCCCACATAACTCTCAGGGTCTCTTCATTTTTCTTTGTCCTTTTTTATGAGTTTTCCTGAAACAGAGTTGTATCCAAGTGTTTGTCTTCAATTGCATTGATCCTGTCTTCCACCGTTTCAAATCTGCTTCTCAGCCCTCTATGATATCATCCATTTCTGACATCTTGTTGTTTATCTTTTGGATTTCTAATTGTTGTCTTTGTATAATTTCTAGTTGTGAATTTATTTTAGCATTTTGTTCCTGCATCATCTTCCTGAATTCTTCCAATTTTTTGTCTGTATTTTCCATGAATTTGTCTATTTTTCCCTCATGTTTGTCAGCTTTTTGCCTCAGTTCTTGGAGAATTCTGAGTATTATAGATTTGAATTCCCTATCAGTTAGTTCTAGTGTATTTTCTTCCACAGGAGAGTCATCTGGTGTTTTATTTTGGATGCCTACTGGAACCTTCCTGTCCTGTTTTTGTAAATATTTTGATATTGTCTGCTATTTTCGGGGCATTCAGTAGTTATTTTTCTCATTTATTGATTGTAGATTTGTTTGTTTCATCCCTTTATTTTTTAAAATTTGACTATTTCTGACCAGGCAGACTGTGTGTTCTTTGTTGTTTGCTCATCTGTGGACACAATACTTTTCGCCTCCTTCTCCAATTGGCAGGGTCAGTCTCTCAGATATGGTAAGGCAGGGCAGGTCTAGCTGAAGAGGAGTTACTGGGACGGGTTGTTTGTGGCACTTACTACAGCCACCAGGGTGGGTCGGTAATCAGTGCAGGGCAGGTTCCAGTAGGCCGTGCCTGTGCTGCTTGGTGGTGTGATTTTAAGCACACGGTGCAGGTAGGCAGGATGTAGTGGGGGGATTGTTATGTGTGGAGCTAAGATGGATATGGGAGAGAGGAGATAGGAAGAGGAGCCACAAACATACAAACAAACAAAAAAGAATGCTAGTGGAGCTTGCCATTGGAGAGATGAGAGACTATGTAATGGAGAAAAACAGAAAGGGAAGAGGAAGAAAAGAAAAGAATAAATAAATAAAAATCAGAAAGGTTAAAGAACTGCAAAGTTCCCAGGGATCCCACCGATGCAGCTATGAGGTCTGGGGATGTCGCTCTCAGGTGTTGCAATACAGCCTGGCTGCAAGGCGTAGAGGTATACAACACCTGGTATTCAGGGATCAGAAAGAGAAGGAAGATATAGAGGGATGAGAAACTGAGCAAATGAAGAAAGACAAAAAGGGAAAAAGAGGGAAAAGAAAACAAAACAAATTAAAAAAAAAAAAAAGAACAAGAAATTCCCCCCCAAAAAACAGAAAAAAAACACAAAGAAAAAAGAAATGCCCTCACGGATCTCTCTGCACTTCTGTGGAAGCTGAATGGGTGTTCCTTGCCACGAAGCTCCTCATGGCTAGAAAGGGCTCCCCACTCAAGAAAATGAAAAGAAAACAAACAAACAATTCAAAACGAACAAAAGTCCTGGGATCCCACCAGCGCGGTAGCCCAGACCGAGAAGCAGCTCCACACTCAAATGGAGCTCTGCAGCCCCTCAGGAAGAAGCAAAGATGGCGCATGGAGCCATTACTTGAGTGAAAGGAGGGGGAGGCGGCAAGAGGAGAGCAAGAAATCAAAAGAAACAGGAAAAAAAAAAAAAAAAAAGCAACACCAGCAGCCAACAAATGGCACTCAGAGAGCCAGCTAGTGTGGGCTGGTGTTTCTGGACAAGAGACTGTGTCCGTGGGAAGCAGAGGAGGCCAAGTGTGGGTGAAGAAGGGTAGAGAGTGGGAAAGTGTATATCACAAATTGCTGGAGCTCTGCAGCCTCTCAGGAAGAAGCAAAGATGGCGCACGGAGCCACGCACTCGAGTGAAAGGAGGGGGAGGTGGCGAGAGGCAAGTGAGAAATCAAAAGAAGCCAAAAAAAAAAAAAAAAAAAAATGCAACACTAACAGCCAACAAATGGCACTCAGAGAACCAGCCAGTGCAGGCTGGTGTCTCTAGACAAAAGACTACATCCGCGGGAAGCGGAGGCTATCGAGTATGGGTGAAGAAGGGCAGAGAGTGGGAAAGTGTACACCACAAACCGCCAGTGCTCTGTAGCCCCCCAGGAAGAAGCAAAGATGGTGCACGGAGTGAGGCATCTGAGCAAAAGGAGGGGGAGATGGCAAGAGGCAAGGAAGAAATCAAAAGAAGTGGAAAAAAGCAACACCAGCAGCCAACAAATAGCACCCGGAGAGCTGCCTGCTTGGGTGCGTGGAATCCAAGCAGCTGGCGCTTCCTGGTCAAGAAGCCATGGCCGTGGGAAGCAGAGGAGGCCAAGCCAGGGTGAAGAGGAATGGGGGGTGGGAAAGCGCAAACCAGAAATTACTGGTTGTTTTGTCTCCCTCTGGATGCTCTGTGAGGCTGCTTTCTCGTACCCCCATTTGCTGGTCTCCAATAGGAGTCCAGGATGGTGGATCTACACTGCGTTAGCTGGTAGGGGACCTCTGCGTGAATCTCTCCTCGCTCTCCGTTCTCTGTCAGTTTTCTTACTCCATTTGGTGCTTGGCTGAGTTCTTTATCTGTTCATTTGATGTTTTAGTGTTTCAGGATTGTCGTGTTCTCTGTTTGGCTTAGTTTTTCAGATCTTTGCTGTGGAGGGACGCCGTGGTGCTTCTACCTGGCGCGCCATTTTGCTGGAACTCCAGTATGTGTAAATTTTTGTACAAAAGACTAACTTGAAATATAACGTTTCACTAAAACTACAACAATAAACAAACCAAAAAAATTGCTGAAAGGATTAAATCAGCAATGCATACAAAAAATTTTTAAAAAGAAAGAAATTTAACGATTACTATGGGACAAATAGCAAAGTTGCTTATGGGATGGAAGCACAACAGTGATCTCTGACCTCATTAGCCAAAGTGACATTAGATAAAGTATGGCCTTAGATTTTTTATTAGCCCAAGAAGGTGTAGTCTGTGCTGTATCAAATACCTCTTGTTGCATTTGGTTAGATAACACAGGAGAAGTAGAACAAGATGTACATAGAATTAGACAGCAAGCTACTTGGTTACACACTATAACACCCTGACTAACACCATCAGGGCTAAGAGTATGAGCTAGATCATTATTGCAAGGAATAGTAATATTCTTAATCTGCATCCTGATAGTATTAGGTATAGGGTTCTGGTCAGCTCATCTCTAGCCATCCAAGCTAGGTCATAGTAGGTAGCAACCTCAGGCTCTAGAGATCACACACATACCTCCAAGCACTTCAGACAGCCCCTTTGCACTCTCATCCCTAGCCCCCTTTGGCTAGGTCAATGTGTTTCACCCATAAACATCAGGAGTCCAACAACTCCTTTTATTTCTGACCAGCAGCCCTCCATCTCTCTCTCAACCCTAGCCCCAGTTGGCTAGGTCAATGTATGCCAATGGAACATATCTTAACTCGGCCCATTTCTTCATTGCTGCACTTCCCTCACTTCCATTCATGAGGGGACTCAGGTGGTCATTACAAGTGAGCAGACCAAGCTGTCTACTCACCAGCTACCTTTAACTTCCAGTCCTGGAAGGGGGCCTCCTCTGGTGGACACTGACTTTTCCTGCCTCCATGTATCCAATAGCAAATTGCTTGCTAGAAATTCAAAAAACAAAACAGTCACTTTTTTTCTTCCCCCTTCTGCAAGTCCTTCCTTCAGATGCTAATCTCTGGTTCTCTAAGCAGTTCTTGGTGGTTTTGCACGTCTTTTCAAATGCAAATCTGTGTGGAGCTCAGGTTTCCAGCCTAAGCCCTTACTCTATACACAGGGCTACTACATTCAAACCAACAGTCTGTGTTTCCCTCTGGCAAATCTTAGTTCCCTTTTTAGCATACCCAATCAAGTATTGGCTGAAGGCAGGGATACACACTGTCTGTAATCTATAATATCCAACATTCATTTCTAGCATATATTTAGGTCTACTTTAACACATTAGGTAGGAGAAACATTCAATATCCATAGGACATTCAGATAAACATGTGACCTTAAACATATTATAACCCTTTATAAAATATTCCAGTTTCATCTTCTCTTCTCCACCACTTAACTATTTTCCCATTCATATACATATGGACTTGGGCCTCTGGCTGGATAGAACTAGTAGACCCTGGCCCCCTATCAGTCATCCTGGTTATCTGTCCTGGCTTTGGCCCTAGGCCACTCCCGGTGGGGCTTTCCTCCCCTCAGCTGCAGCATAAGCTTCCCTTCAGCTATTACAGGCAATGACAATCAAAGTAACCATTTAAGAATCAAAAATTTCACTTCCCAAATCCCTTCATTCTTTCTCTTACAAAGTCCCATGCTTCTGGAGCCATTAGTCTGGAGCCATTGCAAAGTATCCCTTTCCAGCGCCAACTGTAAAAATGGTATGGAGGCAGTGTCTGACCTCGTCTAACTTCACAAGGAGAAAGGATAATCAAGATCAACAGCTCAAGGCTGATTCCTATGAGGCAGGGTTCAGACATGCCTGTCTCTCCACCATCTTCACCAATTCTAACACCAACCATCCCTCCCATGACACTCTTTTTACTTCTCTGCTGGGTTTGATAATTCATTGTAGTGGTCACACAGAACTCAGACAATATTCATGATTATGGGGTTTATTAGGGAAGCAACAGTTACAATTCAGGCTCAGGAATACCTAAGATACAGTTCTTCCGTCAGGACAGCCTCTTCCCAGCCATGTTCACAGGCAAGCCTCTCCCTGACCCTAGGCCTCTGCCCAAAGACACTCAGCTTACTTTCTCCATGGGCTGGGAAGCTCACCATACTGTCTCCTGCTGCCGGGTCTCTGCTGCCAGGTCTTTGGTGCTGGGTCTTTGCTGCTGCTTCTTGCTGCCTTTAATGTTACAGTTCTCTCTCTCTCTCTCTGTCTCCTTGTTCCAGAAGCTTCTCAGTGCAGGGATCCTGGGTCCAAAAGATATACTGGTTCTTCTTCCTCAGTGGTGGCGGAATTCTCTCTTTGCCACCTCTGGGATGTCTTACTTCAAGCCCAGCAGGATAGCAAAACTGATCAACCCCTTTGGTGGGCCACAATTATCACATGTGCACAGTCTTGCCCAATCTCTTGGGTGGGAGTTACAAGACTATTTATTGCTAGAAAGGCCACACAAAAGTAATCCATCGCATCACAGCTTTCCAGAGAATGTATCTGCACCAATCTCTCTGAATCCCTCTGTATGTGTTACTTTCCTGACTTTAGGCCATGTATGTTTCTCATGAAAGTCAATCCTTCATCATGTGTAGGATTATCCCTAGTATCTCACAACAAACCATTTTATTTCTACTTTCTGTTGCTTTCCTTGGTCCAAACTAGCTTCAACTTTCCCATCTGTAAATAAGAATAAAACTCAACCAAACCCATTGCTGGTTGTGTTGATTCCCACTCATAGCAACCCGATAGGACAGAATAGAACGACCTCATAGGGTTTTCAAGGAGCTGTGGTGGATTCAAATTGCTGACCTTTTGGTTAGCAGCCTGAACTCTTAACCATTTCATGGGTTTATTATGAGGTTCATGGCATGGGTGTTAAAAATAATCAAAACTCAATGAAATTTGAACATAAGGTTTATTCTGAGCAGGTGTTCTATATGTATATAGGGAGATAATTTTGATTCCAGAAAAAGCAAACGGCTCAAAGAAACTAGGTACAATAAGGCTTATAAAGAGAAGATGAGGGAGCAATATAGAAGATCAACCACTGGCTAATCTTAACATGATTGATTGAACCCTGCCCTCCCCCTTTTACCAAGATCAAAGTGATGTCAAGTCACAAGGAGCTCTCTGCCCCTCCACTCAGCCATAGCTTTTGAAATTCAAATTCAGTAAGCCTGGCTTTAAACAGGAAAAAAAGGATTTGCAATTTTGGGTGAAAGAAAAGCCAATGGCAGATTATTTTGGCCACAAATTTCTTTAAAGTGAATATTTGTTTTCGTAAGTTAGAAAACACCCAAAAAAATACATCTGCTATCTATTTCTCTCTTTGACAAGAGTAAACTGCAATTTCATATCTTCAGGCCAAATTTTTTCAATCTAATGACCTAATCTATCAGACATACATATCTTATTCCTCATTTACTATGGAAGTTTATGTTGACCTTTTGACATACCTGTCGAAGAACAGATATATGAGTATTAAGTTTGCGGTTTCCCTCAATCTTACCCTTCTGGTTTTTTTTTTTTTTTTATGAACTTGTCTATATCTTTGCTCTCCTTTGTAAGTGATAACTGTAGATATCTTGGCTCAGGTTAAGTTCTCTGCCAACCTTCCTGTGTACAAAGTAATGACTTAGTCAGCCAAGAGAGCCATAATTAGTTATAGTGATAATAATATTAATAATAGCAGCTATTTTTTATCAGGCATGTTCTAGCTATATCATAAGGTTAATTTTCTATTCTTATTAAATCCTAAAATACTTTGCAATATTTCTATTTTATAAATAAATTTATTGAGCTAACTGTGGTTGACTAATTTGCTCAGGGTCATACAACTAGTTGGTACTAGAAGTCGGATTCAACCTCAGGTCTGTTTGCCTAAAATGTATCTTTTTTATACTACACAAAATGCCTTTCTATAAAGAACTTTCAAAATATTTTCTTGTAAAAACCAAAGGGATCTACATAAATGGAAAAACATACGATGCTCATGGATAGGTAGACTCGACATTGTGAAAATGACAATTCTACCCAAAGCAATTTACAAATACAATGCAACCCCAATCCAAATACCAACAACATTCTTCAAAGACATGGAAAAACTAATCATTAACTTTATATGGAAAGGGAAGAAGCCCCGAATAAGTAAAACACTACTGAAGAAGAAGAATAACGTTGGAGGACTCACACTACCTGACCTCAGAACCTACTATAGAGCTACTGTAGCCAAAACGGCCTGGTACTGGTATAACGACAGATACATTGGCCAATGGAACAGAATTGAGAACCCAGACGTAAATCCATCCACCTATGGTCACCTGATCTTCGAAAAGGGCCCAAAGTCCATCAAATGGGGAAAAGACAGTCTTTTTGACAAATGGTGCTGACAAAACTGGATATCCATGTGCAAAAAAATGAAAAAGGACCCATACCTCAGGCCATATAGAAAAACTAATTCAAAATGGATCGAAGACCTAAATATAAAGCCAAAACTATAAAGTTCATAGAAGAAAAAATAGGACCAATGCTACAAGCCTTAATACACGGCATTAACAGGATATAAACCATAACGATCAACACACAAACCCCAGAAGATAAGCTAGGTAACTGGGATCTTCTAAAACTTAAACACGTATGCTCTTCAAAAGACTTCACCAAAAGAGTAAAAAGAGAACCTACAGACTGGGAAAAAAATTTTGGACAGTACAAGTCAGACAAAAGTCTAATCTCCATAATCTACAAGAAAATCCAACACCTCTACAGCAAAAAGACAAATAATCCTGTTAAAAAATGGGCAAAGGAAATGAACAGACACTTCACCAAAGAAGACATTCAAGCGGCCAACAGACACATGAGGAAATGCTCGCGATCACTAGACATTAGAGAAATGCAAATTAAAACCACAATGAGACACCGTCTCACCCAGGCATTACTGGCACGAATCAAAAACACTGGAAATAACAAATGTTGGAGGGGCTTCCGGGAGATCGGAACTCTTATGCACTGCTGGTGGGAATGCAAAATGATATAACCATTTTGGAAAATGGTATGGCGCTTCCTTAGAAAGCTAGAAACAGACATACCATACGATCCAGCAATCCCACTCCTAGGAATATATCCTAGAGAAATAATAGTCGTCACTCGAATAGACATATGCACACCTATGTTCATGGCAGAATTGGTCACGATAGCAAAAAGATGGAAACAACCTAGATGTCCATCAACAGATGAATGGATAAACAGACTATGGTACATACACACAATGGAGTATTATGTAACGATAAAGAACAACGATGAATCTGTGAAGCATCTCATAACATGGATGAAACTGGAGGACATTATGCTGAGTGAAATAACTCAATCACAAAAGGACAAATATTGTATGAGACCTCTATTGTAAAAACCCATGAAAAAGTTTACACACAAAAAGTAATGATCTTGTTGGTTACCAGGAATGGGAGGGGTGGGGGGGGGAATACTAAATAGGCAATAGATAAGTGGTATCTTGGGTGAAGTGTGAGACAGTACACAGTACTGGGGAAACCAGCACAACTTGTACAAGGAAAGGTCATGGAAGCTCCATAGACACATCCAAAGTCCCTGAGGGACTGAATTGCTGGGCAGAGGGCTGTGGAGACCATGGTCTTGGGGAACATCTAGCTCAATTGGCATAACACAGTTTACAAAGACAATGTTCTACATTCTACCTTGGTGAGTAGCGTCTGGGGTCTTAAAAGCCTGTGAGCAGCCATCTAAGATACTCCACTGGTCTCATCCCTTCAGGAGCAAGGGAGAATGAAGAGAACAGATACAAGAAAAAGATTAGTCTGAAGGACTAATGGACCTACCAAGGCCTCCACCAGACTAATTCCTGTACAACTAGATGGTGCCTGGCTACCACCACTGACTGCTCTGACCGGGATCACAACAGAGGGTTCTGGACAGAGCTGGAGAAGGATGTAGAACAAAATTCTAACTCACAAAAAAGAAGACCAGATTTACTGGCCTAAAGGAGACTGGAGAAACCCCGAGATTATAGGCCCCCCTAAACTCAGTGGTGAAGTCACTTCGAGGCTCACCGTTCAGCCAGGGAGTGGACAGCCCCATAAAACCAAATGGGACTAATGAGGCACAGAATTCCAGGGATAAGAGCTAGAAGGCAGAAGGGGACAGGGAAGCTGGTGATAGGGTACCCAAGCTTGAGTAAGGATAGTGTTGATGTGTTGTGAAGTTGTTAACCATTGTCATAGGGCAACATGTGTACTAACTAATGAGAAACTATTTTGATCTGTAAACCTTCATCGAAAGTGAGAATAGCAGCACAGTTGAAAGAGTGTATTCGATGTCACTGAACTGTGCATGTAGAAAGTTTTGAAATGGTGTATCTTTGGCTATGTATATCTTCACCAGAAAAAAAAAAAGTCGAGAAGGGAGAGGGTTGACATGTCATGGGGTTGTTAACTAATGTCATAAAACAATATGTGTACTATTGTTTAATGAGAAACTATTTGTTCTGTAAACATTCACCTGAAGTACAATAAAAAAAAAAAATCCTCGTAACCGTTCTTATTTTATTGCCACACCTTTGTCCTTGTTAGTCCGTTCCGACTCGTAGTGACCCTACGTACAACAGAATGAAATACTGCCCATTGCTGCGCCATCCTCACAATTATTGCTATGATTTTGCTGACCATCTACTTTTCCAGGGACTGGTCTTTCCTGATAACTTGTCCAAAGTACATGAGACAACGTCTCCCCATCCTCACTTCTAATGAGCATTCTGGCTGTACTTCTTCCGGGACAGAACTGTTTGTTCTTCTGGTAGTCCACGGTATATTCAATATTCTTCACCAGCACCACAATTCAAAGGCATCAATTCTTTGTTGGTCTTCCTTATTCATTGTCCAGCTTTTGCACACATATGAGGTGATTGAAAACACCATGGCTTGGATCATGCAAACCTTAGTCCTCAAAGTGACATCTTTGCTTTTCAACATTTAAAGGGGTCTTTTGCAGCAGATTTGCTCAATGCAATACTTCACCTGATTTCTTGACAGCTGCTTCCATAGATGTTGATTATGGATCCAAGTGAATTGAAATCCTTGACAGCTTCAATCTTTTCTCCATTTATCACAATGTTGCAATTTGGTCCAGTTGTGAGGATTTTTGTTTTCTTTATGTTGAAGTGTAATCCATACTGAAGGCTGTAGTCGTTGATCCTCATCTGTAAGTGCTTCAAGTCCTCTTTACTTTCAGCAAGCAAGGTTGTGTCGTCAGCATATAGCAGGTTGTTAAAGAGTCTTCCTCCAATCCTGATGCTACATTCTTCTTCATATAGACCAGCCACACCTTAAGCCATAATAATTATCAGTGAATATATTTAATAGTACATCAAAATGTTATGAACTTGGAATCTGAGGATAAGTTCAGGAAAAAGCAATACAAAGTTCTAAAATATAGCTGTTGAATGAAAATTACCCATCTTCAAGATGGTAATATGATATCAGGTAATTAAAGAAGATTTGAGTGACTGAAAACCAAATTCAGTAGTTGTTATGAATTGAATTGTGCCCCCCCAAAATGTGTGTCAACTTGGTTAGGCCATGATTTCCAGTATTGTGTGGTTGTCCATCATTCTGTGATCCGATGTGATTATCCCATGTGTTGTAAATTCTAACTTTATGATGTTATTGAAGCAGGACCCAGTCTACAGGATTAGGCTGAATCTTGAGTCGTTCTCTTTTGAGATATTAAAAACAGAAGCTATTAGAGAGGAGAGAGACCTTATACCACCAAGAAAGAAGCAATGGAAGCGGGGCGTGTCGTTTGGACCTGGCATCCCTGTGTTGAGAAGCTCCTAGACCAAGGGAAGATTGATGACAAAGACCTTCCCCCAGAGCCAGCAGAGAAAGAAGGCCTTCCTCTGGAGCTGGTGCCCTAAATTTGGACTTGTAGCCTCCTAAATTATGAGAGAATGAATTTCAATCTGTCAAAGTCATCCACTTGTGGTATTTCTTTTATAGTAGCACTAAATAATTAAGACAGTAGTAAAACGAAATGTGTGTTACTCTAGCACTAGCCGGAGTAAAGTGCACCTGACATGTCCATTTTCTGGTTTGACCAGGCCATAGCCCTAAAAAACAAAGAATGTATTGTGCTATGGTAGTTGATCATACTGTCCATTAAAATTAATTTGTTTCTCATACTATGGCATTTCTTCCTACTCTTCATTTATTGATAATTCTATTCTCCTATTGGAAGAGAGTATGCTAATCATGTGGCTCAGATAACTCAGTCTGCTTAAGAGGAATCAGATCCATGAATCTGTGTTTGCATAGGTGCTATATAAAAGGCAATCCAGAGAAAACTGTTTCTGAGCTTAAGTAATTGGCCTTCTTGTTGAAAAGTTGTCTCCTACATTTGGCTCAGTGTCCTCACAAACTAACCACCCTTTGAGGAATGAGTAAAATCTATTCCTCAAGCTGAAAAGCTGAAGACCAGACCCTGGGTGAAGAAAGCCCCATTTGCAAGACATTGCCAACATCAATCCATCAGCTATTGTTCTTTCTTGATTGATTCTATTATTCAAATATTTTTTTTCCTCCCAATCTTTAGGGTTAGCAATTTATTTTAGAATATTTCTTTTTATAGGTCTTTAAACTATTTCCTTCAAGCTTTATCCATTGGTTTACTTTAACAGAAAGCTTATTTCTGTGTTTTGGTTTCAACAGTGGTCTCCACAAGTCTTCTGTAATTCTTTATGGTTCTCTTGAGCAGAGCAGAAACTTAGTGTAGTTCTCTTCACTATCAGGTTGGCCTCTGATGAAATATGTGAGCACACATGGCCCTAACTCCCCCAACCCTGGGGAATGGAGTAATTTATGAATTACTGCTCTCCAGCTGATTCATTGTGGCTAAATTTGCTGCAACTTGAACTCTAGAGAGCCAAGTCTTTCAAATAATAATTAAAGACAATCAGAGAAAAGTAACTAGAAGACGCGAGGATATTTATAAGATACTGTTGAATTTCATAAAATTTCCATTAGCTTAGATTATCTAGAGATTACCCTCAGGCAGAAATTCATTGAAATTACATGATAAATCTAGTTCTCTGACATCCAGACGTAATAATTACTGGAAATAGAAACATCTCTGTTTTGTTTATATTTTTCCCTATCATCAGGCAGACTTTTTTTTTTTTTTTTTTAAATTGTGGGATCAAACTTCTTCTTCCTTATATTATGCTTCAAGTAGAATATTTCCAAATGTGTTTGAAAGGAGACTATAATTCATTCCTAAGCCTGTTGATTATACTGATTCCTTGTTTAATCATACCGATAGTTAACATCCTAGAAATGTTTCATTGCAATGACGTTTCCTCTGCCCGAAATGCCTTTCATTGTTACTTCTCACCATCTGGAGAAACAATTTCCAGGACCCTGCTCAGTCTTCACAGAGGAGATGATGCTTAAACTTTGTGCCTGAAAATTCCTTTCTGAGCCTTTCTTGTTTCCCATTCCTTCCTCAAATCACAACATTAAAGATACCCTCTATGTGCCCTTACCCTAGATTACATAATGGCGTCTTGGCTAGCCTGTTAGCTCCTGAAGTAAAGGATGGTATCTTATTTAACTTTGTATTTCTGACTCATAGCACTAGTCCTAACACAAAATAGATCCTCACTAAAAGGAGCCCTGGTGGTGCAGTGGTTAAAACCCTCAAATGCTAACCAAAAAGTCAGCTGTTCAAAACCACCAATGGCTCCAGGAGTGAAAGATGTGGCAGTCTGCCTCCGTAAAGATCACAGCCTTGGAAACCCTATGCAGCAGTTGTACTCTGTCCTATAGGGTTGCTATGAGTTGGAATCATCAATGGCAGTGGTTTTAAAGGGCAGGCCAATGACATTAGAATCTCTTCCTTAAAACTTTGTCCATCTGCTAGGTAAAGGTAAATTAGGCCTGATGCAGAGTTGCTCAATGTCATTTGATCAGTAATTCTCAAACGTTATCATGCATCAGAGCCAACTGAATGGTTTAAATAAAATACAGATTATTGGGTGCCATGTCCAGAGGTCTAATTCAGTAGGTCTGAGAACAATGGTGGTTCTCAAAGTGGGATCACTAGAACAACAACATCAGTATTACCTGGGAACTTATCAGAAACCAAAATTCTTGGACCTCCCCCCAGACCTATTGAATCAGAAACTGCAATGGGGTTTATCAGCCTGAGCTTTAACAGGCCTGGAAGGTGATTCTGATACACGCTACTAAAATTTGAATACCAATAGAGTATTAGATACTCTGAAACAGTAATGATGTCTTCTATTATACTACACATGATAGTATTTTGAGCACAATAGTTTTTATGTGTTTGTTTTGTTTTTTGTTAATGTTAACTGATTTCTAATGTATAAAGTGGCAAATGTTCAGATTGGCATCACAGAGGAACTAATTTCCACTGATTCATCCTTAACCTTTTCAACACAATTCTCGCCCTGGCCAATACCATTTTTCACACATGAGCACTTCCTTGTCATTAAAGAGATTAAGTGTATTCTACTTGCAGAGCTATTTGTTGCAATTATCAAAGATAGATCTGATAAGATTATCGTATTGTTTCTGGAGATAGTCTGTATCAATATAATAAGCTGAAGGACTTGAATGATAAAACAGTGATAGGGTCTCAATGAATAACAATGATAATGATGTTAATATTGATAATTCAGACTCACATACTCATGCCAGAATAAAAATACTGATTCTCACTCCCATTTAGCAATAAAAATATTGGGGAAGTTAGCTAAAAGAACCTCTGTTACTGGTGTGTTGCTCAAGTATTGGTCCAAACATGAATTTCCATGTGTAGTTAAGTGATGATCCTTTTCACGCTAGCCGATGGGACATAATGGTCCCAGCTGGGATGTATAAGCACCACAACTCAGTCTGACTTCTTTATGCCCACAAGACCTGTGACCTCCTCACTATGTGTACTGCCTTCCATTGTTAAGCTTTACAAAGACTTCTAGGAAATGAGCTCTGAGGATGGAATCATTTCCTTATAACCTGGGATATAGATAACAAAGATGTCACAACTTATGTAATTAAGATATGATTAAGTTGCTATATAAGCCCACAAAGCAAGATTTGATTCCTGGCCAATGCACCTCATGGGCAGCTACCACCAGCCTGTCAGTGGAGAGTTGATACTGAACAGGTTTCAGGGAAGCTTCCAGACTAAGACAAACTAGGAACAAAGATCTAGCAATCTACTCTGAGAATCAGGCTATGAAAACCCTATGGATCACAATGATCAGATCTACAACCAACATGAGGATGGTGCAAGGCTGGGAAATCATTTCATTGCATTTCATGGAGTCACCATGAGTTGAGGTAGACTCAATGGCAGCTAACAACATTTCCCTGTACATGACACACACGCTTATCTTCATCCAGGCTCATAGGCCATGCTACTCTTGTTATGTCTCTAAGTTTTTGCTCTCTGTCCATCTTCTCCACTTACTCTGCTTTCAAACTGAAATGCAAACTCCATTCCTTCCATGAGCCTTTCTTCATTTCTTTAATCTCACTGGTCTCCCCTTACTCAGAACTCTTTCCATGAAGAAGTACCTTATGATTGAATGTCTAATACTTCTATAATTGTTTTGTCTGTATCATCACTGACTCTTAAAAGGTAGTAGCCATGCTCCATACTGCTTTTGAATCAGCTACAATAATTAGCACAAGACAGTCACAAAGTAAGTATTTAGTATTTGTTACCTACTTAAACTGACTGATAGACTCTCATCTGAGCATCAGTGTGTTCCAGGGAAATGTTGTGATTAGTAACATAAACCCAAACCAAACCCACTGCTGTCAATTCAATTCTGACTCACAGCAACCCTATAGGATAGAGCTGCCCCATAGGGTTTCCAAGGCTGTAAATCTTTATGGAAGCAGACTGCCACATCTTTCTCTGACGAGCCGCTGGTGGTTTCAAATCACTGACCTTTCAGTTAGCAGCTGAGGGTTTTAACCACTGCGCCACCAGGGCTTCATCAGTTAATAATGTATGCCCTTCTTTTTGATCAGAACATCTAGGAATCTAGAATTTTCCAACAGGAAAGATGACTGAGAGACCAGTGATGTGTTAAAGAAAAAAAAAAAGGACATTGAAAGGTGGTTTTTCAAAAGAGGGTCAGTGGCTTATAGCATTTTTTAGTATTTGCTTTCAGAAAAGAGTTCAATTCTTTTCTAATTACATATTGTCAGACACACTTTAAGTGTATTTTCAGATTAGTCCCATAAATTAAACTGGCTTGCTCAGTTATACTTCAGCTGGGTTATGATGATAATGTAGACAATGTAGGTGGTTTTATTTGCCTTACTTACATTGCTTTTTTTCAAAAGTTATGTTGAATATAATTGGTATTTTTCTGTAATCAGAAAGGATTCTCCTCTGAGTTGTGTCTTCCAAAGATGGTTGGTAATTATTACAGCCTTAATTTGTTTGTTTAAAATGCTTTTCAGTAATGGTTTTTCAGTAATTAAATTCCACTGACCTAGTTTTCACTTCCTTGGTCTGTAATCCATTTTATCTCCTAAATTCATATTAAGCAATTACACAGATAAGTGATAAAATAGCAAAAGGAGACAGTAGAAAAATCAAACAGTCCAAATAATTCACACTTGGGATCATCAGTCACATAATATCTAAGGTATAGTTGTAATTTGGTTGTGAGGGACACTCTCTACATGCCAGTTACGACACTACTAGACATGGTGTTCTTCTCATTAGTATACACAAGTCCTTTGTAGAAACATGCCACAGTATTTCATATTCTAAGCCTTTTAAATCTATTCACTAATGAGATTAGGTGGATTCTTGTCATTTCTCTAAAATAATTTTCAAAACTTAGTTGAACCACTAATGAAGAGTGCTACTTTGACTTGAAAAAGATGTAAGCCCAAATCCATTGATTAGAGCAGTCATTCTTGGATGCCCAGCTTCCCCTTTAGCTACAAATGTTGTCAAGAGCCTTTTTAAAAAACTAATTTATTCATCAAATATTTATTGAAACCCAAGCACTATGCTAGGTACTTGGGACAAAGAAGTAAACAAGACACATGTGTTCTCTCTTTGCCCACATGGAATTCCTCCAAAGCTGAGTGACACAGTAGCCACTAGCCACATGGGACTGTTGGACACTTGAAATGTGGCTTGTGAAAACTAAGAAGTGTGCTAAGTGAAAACACACATCAGATTTTAAAGATTTACCACCAAAAAAATGTAAAATATCTTATTAATTTTTTATGGATTACACTTTGAAATTATGATACTCTGGATATGTTGGGTTAAATAGAATATATTACTAAAATTAACTTCACCTATGTCTTTTTACTTCTTTAAATGTGGCTTCTAAAAAATTTTAAATCACACTGACTCATTTGCATTTGTGGCTCATATTATATTTCTGTTGTGCAGCGTCTTTCCAAAATCCCTAGAGAAATAGGCCATTAAATAAAATCAAAAAAATGTAATGAAGTATAAGGAAAATATTAGAATGTATAGGCAGCAGGAACCTTGAGTCATGGGCAGATATTAGGCTCCTTCTGGTGACCATATTAACATCCAAGGGGTTCTAGATTTGAATGGCTATCTTAGCTAATTTAATAGGTTCCTCTTTTCTAGCCTCTGGCAGGTTGCTTATTCTATTAGCACTTATGATGTTGTATTTCTATTACTTTTATTCAATAATAAATAATAATATAAGCATGCTGTCACTTATATTGATAGTCCTAGTACATGTCAGTGTTTCTCATACATAATGGGTGTATATTAAAGGATAAAAATTGCCTCCTAGAGAAATATGAAATAAAGTTGACAATTTGGAGCATCTTTGCATATGAATACTACTACTACCCTTCACCAGGGCATGCTGTCCTTCCTGGTCCTACCTAGGAACCAAGATATTTTTGCAATTCACTCCCTGCAAATGTCCAGCCTAGCAGAACTGATATTTAGTGGTACTGTTGTCAACACCTGATGATTGACAGAGCCTTGTACTTGGAAACTGCCCTCTGGTGTGAAACATGGCAGGACGGTTGTGTTGCTGGAAATGATGCACCAGTAACAGATCCAGGCTCACATCCATAAGGAAAACTGGACACTGCTCCTGCATGGTAGACTTTCATTTCAGACTGGGGTTTGATGTATCTTTGACTGACAGACTACCAGAGGGTGGATTAGTTTCTTGAATATGGTTTATGTCATTGCCTAATATTGTATCACCTTGTGTGCTGCTGAGGTGTAAAAAAATCAATCACTGCACTTAGTCTGTATTTCAGAAACTCCAAGTTTGTCTGGCCCAAGTTTACAGAAAGCCTCTTTCTTCCTTCAGGCTTATACTCTGCTAGTTTTATAAAAGAACGCAGGACCCTCTCCAAAATGCTCCAAAAGCAAAAGCAAAATCATCAATGAAAACAGCTTCACTGTCATGATTTCAAAGTGTTTGATGGGTCTTTTAGGTTATATCTATGCAGGCCCTGGGAACACTTTTATTTTTCTAATTACCTAAAGAAGAAAATTAGTCCTTGAAAAAAATATGGTTATGTCATGTCGTGGGTGGCTAGGTGGAATGGGTGAATCCGCCAGTCCTCAGGCCCATGATGTGGGTAAGTGAGGCCCCTGCTTAATGCACACGGCAGTGTCAAATGTCACAAATATACCA
Organism: Dugong dugon; assembly: GCA_030035585.1. Lineage (NCBI taxonomy): Eukaryota > Metazoa > Chordata > Mammalia > Sirenia > Dugongidae > Dugong > Dugong dugon. The sequence continues at coordinate 44,129,033 of CM057480.1, read as the reverse complement.
CTCCCCCTTGGATGTTGCTGTTGAAAACAGGCTTCAGGTATATACCTGTGTGTTCTGTGCTAATGAGGGCCTATGCTGTTGAATTGGCCCACACAGGTCTAAGCAGGAGTGAAAGGTGTTCAAAGTCCATGGATCCCTTACGTTTGTGCTTAGGCAAAGGGGCAGTGCCTGCCCTGAGGCATAAGGGGTGTGGCAATTTTTTAAAGCTGGGAGACTGTGGTTAGTCCTGAATACCTGGCTCAGAGGAGTTGGTGTTTTGTTTGTTTGTTTGTTTTTTTCCCCTAAAGCTTCAAGACGATTTGGGAACAATAGGTCCTATTTCTGGCCTAAGGGGCATGGCAATTGTTAAATACTGAAGGGCTAGTATTGTAGCAGAGCAGGGAGGGGGATGGGTGAGGGGAAAAGAGGCACATCTCCACCATGAAAGTCTCAGAGGAGGAGAGTTATTTTGATCCCACGCGGTAGGTTAGAGGCTTGCACTTAAATTTGAAGATCCAGTGCCACTTCCTCCTGGCTTTGGATGCTTGTGCAGACTGTCCACCACCCAGTCTCACCGAACATGGTAAAATGCGTCCCCAGCACTACTGCTTGCCTCAGCGGCACTCGCCAGCTGATCCTGCTAGCAGGGTGTCAGTTAGCTTAAGTCTGCCACTTGTTTGCTGCTTCTGAACTGTCTCTCCCTCCCCCTGATGCTCAGTCTGACTCATCAACTTTGTTTTTGATGTTCAAGGCTCCTAGATCTTCATATAAAATAGATTCACTTGTTTTTTGGGGTCTCTGTTGTAAGAGGGACCACAAGAAGAGTCTGACTGTACTGACATCTTGCCCCGCCTTCCTTGAGGAGTATTTTGAGGAACATTTATAAACTTTGATTTCTTATATTAGAAAATAATAAAGAGTAGAAATCAACGAGGTAAATATCCAGCCCAAGGATATACTTAATGACAATCTAACTGTGACATATTCATATGCCAGAATACTACACAGCAGTGAGAATAGATGCACTACAGCTATCCCTACCAACATGTATGAAACTTAGAAACAGTTTTAATTGAAAAAAAAAGTAAGCCACCTAAGAATACCTGTAGTTTGATACCATTTCCTTAAACGTCATACCCATAAAAATGCATTGCTGAGAGATACATAATTTTTAATAAAACTGCACTAAAAATTGAGAATGCAGTCTGTAAATATAAAATTCAGTACAATTTTCCCCACTGGAGAATGAAGAAACATGCAACTGGCCAGGGCATAGCTGGGGCTTCAAAGATATTTGTAGTGATCTATTTTTAAGCTGGAGCCCTGGTGGTGCAGTGGTTAAGTGGTACAGCTGCTAATCAAAAGCAGTTCAAATCCATCAGCTGCACCTTGAAAATCATATGGGACAGTACTACTCTGTCTTCCAGGGTTGCTATGGGTTGAAATTGACTGGAAGTCAATGGGTTTGTTTTTTTTGGGGGATGGGTGGGTATTTTTAAGCTGCATGTTGGGTACTAGGGTGTTTATTTATTTTACTTATTTTCACTGTTTATTTTTAGTTCATTTTATATTTGTGTGTGTTTGTGTGTATCTATAAACAGTGAAACTTCTGAGAGCTGGGATTCAATGGGACTGCCTTGTTTTTCTGGGTTTCACAAGCTTCCTGCCTTTGACAGAGTGCAATCTTATAATTTTTCTGTTGCTCTTTATTAGTGTAAAATATTTGGGTTTTTCTTCTCTGATAGGTTCCTGCTTTATATGGGTTCCAGCTTTCACAAGTTTTACTATATAGATATATAAAGAGAATTTTCATGTTTTATCATTCTTATAGAGATATTATATAGTCCTAATTATATATTTTTTCATATATTTCCTAATTCATAAAAAGGAAAAAAAATAAATTCTTAAAATATAACCCAATATTTATGTATATCTTCAATAACAACACATGTGTTGACACTAGAGCCATAGAGCCTATCTGGTCAAACCTCTTCATTTTACGACTGAAGAAATTAAGGCCTTTGAGGTGAAATCTCTTGTCTAAGATCACACAGTAAGTTAGGGGCAAACATGAAATTAGAAACTTGAACTTCTGACTCCAAAACCAGTTCTTTGTTTTATTATTCTCCATGGAAACTTTGTCCCTACATGTGTGTCAGACCACAAAAATGTTAAAATTTATTGGTAAAAACCTGACTAAAATCTTACTTGTGATAACTGATTGGAGAAAAAAAGTATGTCTACTTTGGAGCCCTGGTGACAAAGTGGTTAAGAGCTCAGGCTGCTAACCATAAGGTCGGCAGTTCGAATCCACCAGCAGCTCCTTGGAACCCTATGGGGCTGTTCTACTCTGTCCTATAGGGTCACTCTGAGTTGGAATCGACTCAATGGCACACAACAACAACAATAACAAACGTCTACTTTGCCACCATCCGTCTGTCAGTTTGTCTTATTGTGGTGGTTTGTGTGTTGCTGTAAGGCTGGAAACTATGCCACAGGTATTCCAAATTCCAGCAGGGTCACTCATGGTGTACAGGTTTCTGTGGAGCTTCCAGACTCTGACAGACTAGAAAGCTCTACTTCTGAAAATTAACAAATGAAAAGCCTATGAATTACAACAGAACATTTTCCAACTCTCTCATTTTGAACATGTCATCAGGAGGGATCAATAGTTGGAAGAGGACATTATGTTTGGTGAAGTAGAGGGCCAAGGAGGGCTTGAGAGACCCTCAGTGAAATGGATTGTCACAACAGCCACAACAATGGACTTGAACATGAGGATAACACAGGACTGAGCATATTCTCATTCCGTGATACATAGATCACCGTGATGGGAGTCAACTCAATGGCAGTTAAGTAACACATGTCTACTTTGAGATGAAAATGTAATTCTTAGTGGCTATTTATGATATATACAGCCGTAATCAATAATTTACACTTTCATATATCACTTCACCAAGTTGATTTTCAGGACAGTGATTCCAAAAGATACTTCCAAAAATCAAGTTTTTGTGGTTAAATAAATTTGAGAAATAGCGAAAATTTTATGCATTGCTTAGGGATTCATTGCTTACTTAAGTCTCTGAGAAGTGTTGCACTAAAGAAACTTGTTGCCTTGTTTAATCAAACAATCCCTACATGTGTTTGTCTATGTCCCCAGTTTAGCACATAGTACTTAAAAACATCCCAAGGAACATTTGAGATTCACTTTGAGAAAGTCTAGTTTTCTTATTCCATTAAATTAAGAAGCACAAAACTAGACTAACAAAGGACAAGAAACTATACGATCTGGCCAGTGTAGCTGGAGGCAGCAGAAGAGGATCTACGATCGAGGAACCTCACAAGGTCTGCAGCACAGACTCCAGCCAGGTGCCTGTGAAAGAAGGAGGAGAACCTCAGGGATGTGGCACAAAGAAGTGAGAGAGGAGTACTGAAACAGAAATAGGGAGTTTCCAGAGACAAATGTCGCCCATCTCACAATGACTTTAAAGTCAGCTCTCCCTTTCTCTTGTTTTCACAGCTCTGATATCTGATCTCAGAGGAGGGAATGCCATTAAACTCTCCTAGGACTGAAGTCTAAACGTGCTGCATGTGATGTTAAACTTGATACCTTAGTTACCTAGTGCTGCCATAGCACAAATGCCACAGTGGGTGGCTTTAAAGAACAAGAATTTATTGTCTCACAGATTTGGAGGCTAGAAGTCCAAATGAGGGCGCCAGCTCTAGGGGAGAGTCCTTCCTTGTTGGTAGCTCTGGGTGTTGCTTGGCATTCCTTGGTTTGTAGAGGGATCTTTACATGGCATCTGTCTCCCCCCATGTGTGTCTGTGTCCATTCTGCTCTTTTTATAAGACACCACTGAGAAGGGATTAGGTTTAAGACTTACCTTACTCTCTCATGACCACATTAACATAATAAAAGAAAACCCTTATTTCCAAACAGGGTCATATTTATAGGTATAAGTGTTGGGACTTCAACATAAATTTTTGCAGGAAATAATTCTATCAGTAACATACTGAGTAGCTGTTTCTAAGTCCAATAGTTAAAAAAAAAAATGACAAAACACCGATATACATTGCCTAAAATGACAGAATCAAATGAATATAATTCTGTTTTTTCTATACATTATAAACTTAAATTATTTATATATATATAATTGTATAAAAAAAATCTGAGTGATAATCTCCCAATAGAATATTTTTCTTATTGTTGGGAAATGCTAGTGAAACATATAGCCAGTCAAACACCCTGAAGAGTGGGCAAGGCCTACATAAAGAACAGTTACAGCATTTTAAACCACAAAAAATATATCAAATATTAAGTAAAGGGCAAGAAAACAGATAATGGAAAAATCTTGAAAGCTAGGTTTTTCTGTCCTTGATGAATTCCTACAGATACCACTAAGGACACTAAATTGTAATTTGTCCAGCTTTATTGATGTATTTTTATTACACTAAGTTAATATGCCATTTTATATTATATTGGAGCCCTGGTGGCATAGCAGGTAAGAGCTCAGCTGCAAACCGAATCCACCAGCCTCTCCTCTGGAAAAGGATGCAGTAGTCTGCTTCCGTAAAGATTTACAGCCTTGGAAACCCTGCGAGGCAGTTCTATTCTGTCCTGCTATGAGTCGGAATTTGACTTGAAGGCAATGGATTTGGGTTTTTTTGTTTTTTGGTTTTTTTTGGTATAGTAGATTATCTAGGGCAGGTTTCAACTTTTTTGCCTATTATAGCATAAATGAAATGTACTGCTTAATTATTTGGTGGCCCTTCTAAGCAGTCATGAATCTGGTAGCAAGTGCTGTAAACACAAAAGGCAAAGGTGAAAATAGCCCAAATCCACAGCCCTTAAAGTACGGAACAGAGCATCTATTCAACTGAATATTTTAAAGAACTGGGGAAAGTGAGGAGAAATAGCAAATATGTACATTTCTTACATTATTTTATAGCTTACATGGAATTTATAAAACAAACAAGTTACAGAAGGAGTTAAGGATAAAAGCAAACATCTGCATTGTCAGTGCAGAAGGATCTGAAGTTCAGGGCAGACTATTTGGAGACCAGAGAGAAAAAGGTAAGGATGTGAGATCCTGGGGGTGGAGGTAGAATACAACCACAATGATGACACATTTAGAGCACCCCAGCACTCATGGAAGCAGGTCCTGGGAAGACTGGAGATTTCACAGCTGTGAACAAGTTTTATTCCAAATCTCTGTCTGGGAACAATGCAACCCTAGAGGCTGGTTGTGATGCTGGCAGAGGTTCAGACCATCTGTGGGTCCAGGAGACGTGGCAAACAGAAGAAACAGAGGAAGCAGTGACTTAGGGACTCTTCTGTTTAAGGCTCTTAGCTTAGCATAAGCAGACAATGAAAAAGTTGTCAACAAACTCTAATGTTCTAACTATCTTTTGAGCAGTTCAAAAGTCTGCAACTATTCACTGAGTTACTACATTTGTAATTCTAGGGGCCTTTACTGGCTCCTTCAGTCTGAAAAACTCTAGCTCCTAGTTGGACCCTCCATGGACTCTGATATCAGTAGGTTGATATTAGAGTATAATGCTGTTGTGAATTCTGCTAATAGCAAAATTTTCACTATTTTAGCTGGGTTTCATATTTTGAAATTTTTTATAAATTTATTTCCTCTTCATTTTGTGATATTAGAGTTTTATTGTCTTTGTATGCCTTAATTTTATGCCTACGCTTTCATGAACCACTTCACTGAGTAAGAGTGTTGTTGTGTTATCACCTTATTTTAAACCAAGTCCTAATTATTTGCTAGCATATTATAATACACTTTCAACAACTTCATGTTTGAAATGGACCTCTTCCAGTCAGTTGGCCAGGTAGCTGTCTTCCAAATTTCCTGGCAGATGAATGAACACTTCCAGCATTACATCCATTTGTTGAAATATCTCAACTGCAATTGCTATTCCATCAATTCCTGGAACCCTGTTTTTCGCCAATGCCTTCAGTGCAGCTTGAACTTCTTCATATAGTCCAGCTTCTTGGATTATTTTTTCAGCATACAGATTGAATAAATGCGGTGAAAGGATACAACCCTGATGCATACCTTTCCTGACTTTAAACTATGCAGTGTCCCCTTGTTCTGTTTGAATGACTGCCTCTTGATCTGTGTACAGATTCCTCTTGACCGCAATTAAGTGTTCTGGAATTCCCATTCTTTGCAATGTTATACATAATTTGTTATGATCCACAGAGTCAAATGCTGTGATGGTTAAGATTGTGTGTCAGCTTGTCTGGTCCATGATTCTCGTGGCTTGGCAGTTGTATGATATTGTGATCACCTCCATGATGGGATCTGCTTTGAGTAGCCAATCAGTTGAAAGGGAATTTCCTTTGGTGTGTGGCCTGCATGGAATGTAAGTGGACATTCTGTCAAGGCTCATGGGCTTTTTGTTCGTGCTAGATCCTGTAGCTGGCTCCTGTTCATCTGACCTCCAGTTCTTTAGACTTGAGCTAGCAGCTTACCTGCTGTCTTGCCTATCAATCTTGGGATTCATCAATCTTCACAGCCTGTGAGCAAGAGTCCTCCTCTCTGACCTACTGATCTTAGGTTCACCAGCCCCTGTGGCTACATGAATCAGAAGAAGCCTCTATCCTGACCCACAGACTTGGGGTGTTCCAGCCTCTACAATCACATGAGCCGTTTCCTTGATATAAATCTCTCTCTATATATATATTTATTTGCTTTACTGGTTTTGCTTCACTACAGAACCCAGCCTAAGACAATCACCTTGACAAATCTGAGGAGCACTGGTCAGATATTCATAGAACTTCCCTAAATTGGTATTTTTCTGATGTTTTTCTCATGATTAGATGGAGGTTATGGGCTTTGGTGAGGAAGACCACCAAGGTGAAGTGCCATTTTCATCCTATCCTACCAAGGGTACATGGTATCAACATGACTTATCACTGTTCATATTGACTTTGATCACCTGGCTGAGGTAGTGTTTATCAGGTTTCTCCGCTATAACATTACTCTTTTTCCCCCCATTCATGCTGTGCTATTTGGAAGGAAGTCACTATGTGTAGCCCACACTTAAGGAGTGGGGGGTTATGCTTCATCTCATTGAGAGTGGAGTATCTACATATATTATTTAAAATTCTTCTGCTCAGGAGATTTGTCTATCCTTCCCCATTATTTATTTATTCAATCATTTATTTATATCAGTATGGACTCATTGATACTTATTTTGTTCTTTGGGTTATGATCTAATACTATGTTATTCATTTTGTTACTCAAATTGTATCCAAGGGGTTTTGATTCCAGAAGGACCTTGATATCAGATGGTCCTGCCCTAGGAAAGAGAATCATGGTAGGAAGACAGAGTGGTGGTGTAGGAGGAGGGTCAGGGACTACTAGTTATGAGCAAGCTTCACTCCATTTGTACTTTATGTTGTAGTAGGGTCCTAGCAGCTACTAAGAACATTTTAAGGAGGTGGGAGAAGAGGAACCTCCCACTCCCATCATCATTATCACTGCAGAAGAATTAGACAAAGAAAGGCTCAACCTGGCTAGAACTGACTCTCTGTTCCCCTGAATGATCTTGATGACAAGATTTAAAGGGGTAGCCACCTATGTCCACACAGTCTCCTGTTACTCGTGTTATGTGTTAAAAGTTTCTTGAGTAACCTGGAGTAAAGCAATAGGAAAACCTTGCTGGTTTCACTTCATATGTGTGCCACCAGAACAAGTGCTCCTTAGCCATAGAAAACAGGTGAAGGCCACTCCTGATGATTCATGACATCTGCAGAAGGAACAGCAGGACCCCAGCAAGGGACTTTAGCTGCTGAAAAAGATCTATTGAAGGTAGGAGAGCTGGGTTTCAGTGCCTGCTTCATTATTAACTTGCAGCATGTCACCGGGCAGGATGCCTTTACATATATGTGTCTGGGCTTTGGTTTCCACCTGTAAAACATGAGAGCTAGGAGCAAATAATATAAACAACAACAACAAGGCTAGCAGCAATACTGCCATTTATTAGGTTCTTATTCAGTATTAGATGCTAGTAGGGGCAGTGGTGGTTCACTGGTAGAATTTGTGCCTGAATGTAGGAGACCCAGGTTCAATTCCCAGCCAATGCACCTCATGTGCAACCACAGCAGTCTGTCAATGGAGGCTTGCATGTTACTATGATGCTGAACATGTTTCAAATGCCTTCACAACATCAATAAAATACAGGTAAATATCGTTCCAGGATTGGAGGAAGGCTCATTAACAACCTGTGTTATGCAAATGACACAACCTTCCTTGCTGAAAGAGAAAAGGACTTGAAGAACTTACTGATGAAGATCAAAGACGATAGCCTTCGGTATGGATTACACCTCAACATAAAGAAAATAATAATTCTCACAACTAGACCAATAAGCAACATCATGATAAATGGAGAAAAGATTGAAGTTGTCAAGGATTTCCTTCTACTTGGATCCACAATCAGCATCCATGGAAGTAGCAGTCAAGAAATCAAAAGACGCATTGCATTGAGCAAATCTGCTGCAAAAGACCTCTTTTAAGTGTTGAAAAGCAAAGCTATCACCTTGAAGACTAAGGTGCACCTGACCCAAGCCATGGTGTTTTCAATTGCATCATATGCATGTGAAAGCTAGAAAGTGAATAAAGAAGACTGAAGAATTGATGCCTTTGAATTGTGGTGTTGGCGACAACGAATATTGACTATACCATGGACTGCCAAAAGAATGAACAAGTCTGGCTTGGAAGAAGTACAACCAGAATGCTCCTTAGAAGCAAGGATGGCAAGACTACATCTTACATACTTTGGACATGTTGTCAGAAGGGATCAGTCCCTGGAGAAGGACATCATGCTTGGTAAAGTAGAGGGTCAGCAAAAAAGAGGAAGACCCTCAATGAGATGGATTGGCACAGTGGCTGCAACAATGGGCTCAAGCATAACAATGATTGTGAGCATGGCGCAGGACTGGGCAGTGTTTCATTCTGTGGTACATAGGGTCGCTATGATTCGGAACAGATTCAACGGCACCTAACAGCAACAACAACAAATATCGTTCTGCCATTCTGTGCTTTCAGTCAGGATCCATCTGACATCAGCAATGATATGTCTTCTTCCACATCCTCTTCTGAATCCAGTTTGAATTTCTGGCAGTTTCCTGCCTATGTTCTCCTGCAACTGCTTTTGAATGGTCTTCAGCAAAATTTTACTTGTGTATGATATTTAAGATATTGTTCAATAATTTCCACATTCTGTTGGATCACCTTTCTTTGGAATAGGCATAAATATGGATCTCTTTCAGTCAGTTGGCCAGGTAGCTGTCTTCCAAATTTCTTGGCATAGAGGAGTGAGCACTTCCAGCACTGCATCTGTTTGTAGAAACATCTCAATTGATATTCCATCAATTCCTGGAGCCTTGTTTTTCACCAGTATCTTCAGTGCAACATAAACTTCTTCCTTTAGTGCCATCAGTTCTTGACCATATGCTTCCTCCTGAAATGGCTGAACATCGACCAGTTCTTTTTAGTACAGTGACTCTGTGTATTCCTTCTATCTTTTTTTGATACTTCCTGCATCATTCAATATTTTGCCCATAGAATCCTTCAATATTGCAACTCTAGTCTTGAATTTTTTCTTCAGTTCTTTCAGCTTGAGAAATGTTGAGTGTGTTCTTCCCTTTTGCTTTTCTACCTCCAGGCCCTTGTACATGTCATTATAATATTTAGTCCTCTTGAGCTGCCCTTTGAAATCTTCCATTCATCTCTTTTACTTCATCTTTCTTCCATTTGCTTTAGCTACTCGACATTTGAAAGCAAGTTTCAGAGTCTCTTCTGACATCTATTTTGGCCTTTTCTTTCTGTCCTATGTTTTTAATGACCTCTTGGTTTCTTTATGTATGATGTCCTTCATGTCATTCCACAGCTTGTCTGGTCTTCGGTCATTAGTGTTCAAAGCGTCAAATCTATTCTTGAGATGGTCTCTAAATTCAGGTGGGATATACTCAAGGTCCTATTTTGGAGCCCTGCTGGCACAGTGATTAAGAGTTCAGCTGCTAAACAAAAGGTCAGCAGTTCAAAACCACCAGCCGCTCCTTGGAAACCCTATGGGACAGTTCTACTCTCTCCTATATGGTCACTATGAGTTGGAATTGATTCAAGGGCAATTGACTTGGTTTCTCTTATCTTAATAAGCTGTATTTATAGACAAAACTACTGGAGGGAGTAATATTATAACTTTTTGAGGCATCATTTAGTGTTCAACTATTTAATTAGTTCAGTCAATTAATTAGGAGAATAAATAAGACCAAGATGGTATAGCTTATCTTCATGTGTTAACTCTGCTGTCAACTAGCAATCTCATTAATGCATACAACTGGTACCAGGTTGTATAGGAGAGGGGGTATGGATGGCGTACAATTGGACATAGTCCAACGATAAGAAAAACAATTCAATTTGTCTACCAATGGTTTGTCATAGGTACTATCTGAGAGTCTTTCCATCACAGACTAGCAGAGCTACAAAGCATCTTAGAGTTCATACTCTCGTGTTATAGATGTAAGAATTTGAGGTCCAGAAAGGTGATATGGTTTATCTAAGACCAAAAATAATACAGTTATGGAAGTTGTGTTATAGCACAGACCAAAAAGATTAAAAAGTGAGGGTAAAAGTGGATTTAGTGAGTTAGATATAAATGTTGATATTGTTTGTAGGTTCCAATTCACGGCAACCTGGAGTATAACATGAAGAAACATTACCTGGTCCTGGTGTCGTCTTCATGATCATTGGTATGTACGAGTCCATTGCTGTGGCAATTGTGTCAAAGAGCTTAAATAACTGTTCATGTTGGTACAGTTAAGTTTTACCCCACATGAGTGAAATACGTAACCTGAAAAAAACATGGATTTCAGAGTCAGGGAGACATAGATTCTATGCTTTTTCTGTCATTCACAGTTCTATGAGCCTTGGGCATCAACTTTAGCTCTCTAACCCAATGTCTTATTTTTTATAATTGAGAACAAAACACCAGCTAATATGGTTGCTGTGAGAAGCAAATGAGATAACATATGAAAACATCTAACACAGTATCTTAATATATACACATTTCCTTTTCTATCTTTCCTTCTGTTTATTAATTCATGTGACTTGGGACTAGAATAGCATTCAAGGTGATGAATGCCTGAAACTCAACAATAAGCAGCTCTTCTAAAAGGGAATTTTTTTAAGTGTTATATGTACTTGGAGCCCTGGTCACACAGTGGTTAAGAGCTACAGCTGCTAACCGCAAAAGTCAACAGTTCGAATCCACCAGCCTCTCCTTGGAAACCCTATGGGAGTGGTTCTACTGTGTCTTATGGGGTGGCTCTGAGTCAGAATCAATTCAAGGGCAGTGGTTTTTTGTTTGTTTGTTTTTTTAATATATACTTAGTCTACCCAGAGGAAAAAAAATCTAGAAGAACATATACCAAGTCCTCAGCAGCAGTTTTTTTTTTTTTTAATGTGGAACACAATTGGGAGGAGGAGTCTTTAACTTTTGAAATATCTCTTATTTTCAATTTTTATAATAAGCATTTATTAGTTTAATAATAAAGAGGAAATACGAGATAAAAAGAAAATTATTGGCTATATCTTAAAACCCTTCTATAGTTTACTATATTAAGCACATTAATTCTTCTGGATACTCTTCTTAGATTTTACAATTTATTTAAGAGCATGGAGCGGGTATTTCTAATGAATGGAAGGAGGGAAGCATACATACCTACCTTTCCTTGGCCACGACATGGTTTTGTGGCTGTCATTTTAATGCGTGTCTTTACAACATATTCTACCCAAACTTCTGATTCAGTGCTTTGGCTTTCCTTACACTTTTCCATTCCAAATAACAGAACTGTATTTAATCTGCCTTATAAATCAAAATTTTAAACACTTCTTTGATCATCAGAACCCTCTGACTTTTTATATTATTTGTCACCAGAAGACATGTGTGCACATGTGATAATCCATTCAGAGTATCATAAAAAGTGTTACTTTCTGATCCTTTACGATGTAAGTTGAATCCATGCTTGCTGCTTTTAATAACATACTATACTCTTGGCAAGGAGCCCTGGTGGCACTGTGGTTAAGCGCTCAATTGCTAACTGAAAGGTAGGTGATTTGAACTCACCAGGCGCTATGCAGGAGAAAAATGTGGTGGTCTGCACAGGTAAAGAGTACAGCCTTGGAAACCCTATGCGGCACTTCTACTCTGTCTTAAGGATCACAAACGATTCAGTGGCAATGGGTTTCATACTCTCAGCGGGAGCCTGGGTAGTACAAGTGGTTTGCTATTAGCTGCTAACTGAAAGATTGGAAGTTCAAACCCACCCAGCAGCTCCACAGAAAAAAGACATGACCAACCGCTTCCATAAAGATTACAGTCAAGAAAACCCTATGGAATAGGTCTACAATGTAACACATGAGGTTGCCATGAGCTGTAATCAACTTGAGGGCAATAAGTTTTTTTGGTTATTTATTCTCTTGGCACATGTTCAACAGGAGCAGGGTAAAGACCCTTTGCTATGAACTGAAATGTGTCTCTCAAAAATATATGTTGTGGAGGGGCAAGATGGCGCTCTAGGCAGAAACACCACGCCGTCCCTCCACAGCAAAGATCCGAAAAACTAAGCCTAACAGAGAATCAACAATCCTGAAACCCTAGAACACCAAATGAAGAGATAAAGAACTCAGCCAAACACCAAACGGAGTGAGAATACTAAAAGAGAACGGAGAGCGAGGAGAGACTCAGGCAGAGATTCCTTACCAGCTAACGCAGCGCGGATCCACCATCTTGGATTCCTATCGGAGACCAGCAAACGGGAGAGCAGCCTTGCAGAGCATCTGGTCGGAGACAGAACGACTGGTAAACTGCGGTGCGCGCTCTCCCACCACCCACCCCTCTCCGCCTCAGCTGGGGATCCCCTGCTTTCCGTGGCCAGGGTCTCTGGGCTGGGGGGTGCTGGTGCTTGGATTCCGCGCGCCTGGGCTGGCGGCTTTCTGGGAGCCGTTTGCTGGCAGCTAGCGAACCTTTCTCTGCCGCCTCCCCCTCCTTTTGCCTGGGTGCCTGGTTCCGAGTGCCGTCTCTGCTCTCTCCTGCGGGGCTGTAGGGCTGCGTGCGGGCGTGTGGCTGTTTCTGGGTCTGGGCTCCCGCGTGGGTGGGATCCCAGGGCCTTTGTTCGTTCGCCCCTCTGCTTTCCGTGGCCGGGGTCCCTGGGCGGGGGGGCGCCGGTGCTTGGGTTCCACGCGCCCGGGCTGGGGGCTTTCTGGGAGCCGTTTGCTGGCACCTAGCGGACCTTTTTCTGCCGCCTCCCCCTCCTTTTGCCTGGGTGCCTGGGTCCGGGTGCTGTCTCTGCTCTCTCCTGCGGGGCTGTGGAGCTGCGTGCGGGCGTGTGGCTGTTTCTGGGTCTGGGCTCCCGCGTGGGTGGGATCCCGGGGCCTTTGTTCGTTCGCCCCTCTGCTTTCCGTGGCCGGGGTCCCTGGGCGGGGGGGCGCCGGTGCTTGGGTTCCGCGCGCCCGGGCTGGGGGCTTTCTGGGAGCCGTTTGCTGGCACCTAGCGGACCTTTTTTTGCCGCCTCCCCCTCCTTTTGCCTGGGTGCCTGGTTCCGAGGGCCGTCTCTGCTCTCTCCTGCGGGGCTGTAGGGCTGCGTTCCGGCGTGTGGCTGTTTCCAGGTCTGGGCTCCCGCGCGGGTGGGATCCTGGGGCCTTTGTTCGTTGGCCCCTCTGCTTCCCGTGGCCACGGTCACTTAACCCCGAGACTATCGGCTTCTTGGAATTCGCGCCCCTGAGTGGGGGCTCTCTGGGTCCCATTTGTAGGCACTGACTGCTGGTGTTGCCCTTTTTTTTTTTTTTTTCTCAATTTTATTTTTCTTCCTTTTTTGATTAGTTTTGTTATATTTTACCTCTTTTTCTCTTTTGTCTTTCTTCATTGCTTAATTTCTTGTCCCTCTATCTCTTCCTTCTCTTTCTGATCCCTGAATACCAGGCGATGTATGCCTCTGTACCTTCTGGCCAGGCTGAGCTGTGAAAATTGAGACCGACTCCCCCAGACCTCATAGCTGCATCGGTGCGATCCCTGGGAACTTTGCAGTTTTTTAACTTTTCTGATTTTCATTTGGTCATTCTTTCCTTTTCTTTCTCTTCCCCCTTCTGGTTTCCTCCATCCCATAGTCTCTCATCTGTACATTCCAACGACAAACTCCCCTAGCATTCTTTTATGTTTGTACGCTTTTTGCTCCTCCTCCTCTCTCCTCTCTCCCATATCCAGCTTAGCTTCACACATAACCATCTTCCCGCTGCACCCTACCTACCTGCACTGTGCATTAGACATCACATCACCAAGCGGTGCAGGCACGCCCTATTGGAACCTGCCCAGCACTGACTACCGACCGTCCTGGTGGCTGCGGTGAGTGCCACAAGCAACCCATCCCAGTGGCTCCTCCTCAAATAGATCTGCCCAGCTGTACCACAAGAACGAAAAAAAAAAAAAAAAAAATCTACAATCAATAAACGAGAGAAATATCTACTGAATGCCCCGAAAACAGCAAACGATATCAAAACATTTACAAAAACAAGACAAGATGGCTCCAATAGGCGTCCAAATTAAAACACCAGATAACTCTCCTGTGGAAGAAAATGCACTAGAAGTACCTGATACGGAACTCAAATCACTAATACTCGGAATTTTCCAAGAACTGAGGCAAAAAGCTGACAAACATGAGGAAAAAATAGACAAATTTATGGAAAATACAGACAAAAAATTGGAAGAATTCAGGAAGATGATGCAAGAACAAAATGCCAAAATAAATTCACAACTCAAAATTATACAAAAACAACAATTAGAAATCCAAAAGATAAACAACAAGATTTCAGAAATGGACGGTGTCATAGAAGGGCTGAGAAGTAGATTTGAAACCATGGAAGACAGGATCAGTGGAACTGAAGACAAACACTCGGATACAACTCTGTTTCAGGAAAACTCAGAAAAAAGAACAAAGAAAAATGAAGAGACCCTGAGAGTTATGTGGGACACAATTAAAAGCAAAAACTTACGAGTGATTGGCATACCAGAACAGGGGAAGAAAACAGAAAACACAGAGAGGATCATTGAGGAACTGCTGACAGAAAACTTTCCCAATATCATGAAAGATGAAAAGCTGGTCATCCAAGAAGCTCAACGAACCCCATATAGAATAGACCCCAAAAGAAAATCACCAAGACATATCATATTCACACTCGCTAAAACTAAAGACAAACAAAGAATCCTGAGAGCAGCTCGGGAAAAACAAGAAGTCACATACAGAGGAGAAACAATAAGACTAAGCTCAGATTATTCAGCAGAAACCATGCAGGCAAGAAGGCAATGGGATGACATATATAAAATCTTGAAAGAAAAAAATTGTCAGCCAAGAATAATATATCCTGCAAAACTCTCATTCAGATTTGATGGTGAAATTAGGTCATTTCCAGATAAACAGAAACTAAAGGAATATGCAAAAGTCAAACCAAACTTACAAGAATTATTAAAGGGAGTTCTTCGATCTGAGGACAAACAGCTTAAGCCCTCAGGCAGGACCTAGGACCTAGGATGCAGGTTCACATGAACCAGATACCATTCTAGGAACTGAACTACAGACGACTTTCCAAAAACAAAAGATATACAACAGGGAATCAGAGAAATCAATCAAAGGATGACAACAACATCAAAACAATGAAAGAGGGAACAAACGGCATAGGTATAGAACCTTCTAAAGGAGAAGAAGGCAAGGCGATACCAAGTAACGGTAGACTGCTTCAAAATTATAAAGATAAGGGTAAAATTCATGGTAACCACAAAAAAAGTTAACAAACCAACTCATAAAAATAAAGACGAAAAACATAAAGTCTCAACAAAAACAAAACCTACAAAAACAAAAGAAATGAACACAAAATCCACAAACAAAAGGAACTCAGCACAAGAGAGTAAGAAGAACAAAGAAAACTTCAGCATCACAAAAAAAAGCACTACAAAATGACAGCAACAAACTCACATCTATCAATAATTACACTGAACGTAAATGGACTCAATGCACCCATAAAGCGACGGAGAGTGGCAGAATGGATAAGAAAACAGGATCCATCTATTTGCTGTCTACAAGAGACACATCTTAGAAACAAAGATGTCAATTTATTAAAAATCAAAGGTTGGAAAAAAATATATCAAGCTAACAACTATCAAAAAAGAGCAGGAGTGGCAATTCTAATCTCAGATAAAATAGACTTTAAAACAAAATCTACCATAAAAGACAAAGAAGGACACTATATAATGATTAAGGGGATGATCCATCATGAAGACATAACCATAATAAATATCTATGCACCCAATGACAGGGCTCCAAAATACATAAAAAAAACTCTAACAGCACTGAAAAGAGAAATTGACAGTTCCACAATAATAGTAGGAGACTTCAACACACCACTCTCAGTAAAGGACAGAACAACTAAAAAGAAACTTAGCAAAGATACAGAAGACCTAAAGGACACAATCAGACAACTGGACCTCATAGACATATATAGAACACTCCATCCAACCGCTGCAAAGTACACATTCTTTTCCAATGCACATGGAACGTTCTCCAGAATAGACCACATCTTAGGCCACAGAGCAATCCTCAACAAGATCCAAAATGCTGAGATAATTCACAGTATCTTCTCTGACCACAATGCCATCAAGGTAGAAATTAACACTAGAAAGAGCAAGGAAAAAAAATCAAACACATGGAAACTGAATAATAATCTGCTTACACATCAATGGGTAATAGAAGAAATCAGAGATGGAATTAAAAAATTCCTAGAATCAAATGAAAATGAAAACACATCATACCAAAACCTTTGGGACACAGCAAAGGCAGTCCTCAGAGGACAATTTATAGCAATAGATGCACATATCAAAAAAGAAGAAAGGGACAAAATCAAAACATTAACTACAGAACTCAAACAAATAGAAAGAGAACAACAAAAAAAGCCTACAACCACTGGAAGAAAGGAAATAGTAAAGATCAGAGCAGAAATCAATGAAATAGAGAACAGAAAAACAATAGAAAGAATCAACAAAACCAAAAGTTGGTTCTTTGAAAGAATCAACAAAATCGACAAACCACTGGCCAGACTGACAAAAGAAAAACAGCAGAGGGCACAAATAACCCAAATAAGAAATGAAATGGGGGACATTACAACAGACCCAACTGAAATAAAAAGGATTATAACAGAATATTATGAAAAACTATATTCCAACAAATTTGAAAACCTAGAGGAAATGGATAAATTTCTAGAAACATACGGCCTACCCAAACTACAACAAAGAGATATTGAAAATCTGAACAGACCCATAACAAGAGAAGAGATTGAAAAGGTAATAAAAAAACTCCCAACCAAAAAAAGCCCTGGCCCAGATGGCTTCACTGGAGAATTCTACAAAACATTTACAGAAGAGCTCGTACCAGTTCTACTCAAGTTATTTCAGAGCATAGAAGAGGAAGCAACACTTCCAAATTCATTCTATGAAGCCAGCATAACGCTGATACCAAAACCAGGCAAAGACATCACAAAAAAAGAAAATTACAGACCAATATCTCTCATGAATATAGATGCAAAAATTCTGAACAAAATTTTAGCCAATAGAATTCAGTATCATATCAAAAAAATAATACACCACGACCAAGTAGGATTCATACCAGGTATGCAAGGATGGTTTAACATTAGAAAATCCATCAACGTAATCCACCACATAAATAAAAGGAAAGAAAAAAATCACATGATTATCTCAATTGATGCAGAAAAGGCATTTGACAAAGTCCAACACCCATTCCTGATAAAAGCTCTCAATAAAATAGGTATAGAAGGGAAATTTCTCAACATCATAAAGGGCATCTATGCAAAACCAACAGCCAACATCATTCTTAATGGAGAAAGGCTGAAAACATTCCCCCTGAAAACAGGAACAAGACAAGGATGCCCTTTATCACCACTCCTATTTAACATTGTGCTGGAAGTTCTCGCTAGAGCAGTAAGGCAAGAGAAAGAAATAAAGGGCATCCAAATTGGTAATGAAGAAGTTAAACTCTCCCTGTTTGCAGATGATATGATACTATACATAGAAAACCCTAAAGACTCCACGAGAAATTTACTGGAACTAATAGAAAGATTCAGCAGAGTAGCAGGATACAAGATAAACATTCAAAAATCAGTTGGATTCCTATACACCAGTAAAGAGAACGATGAAAAGGAGATCAGGAAATCAATACCATTTTCAATAGCCCCTAAAAAGATAAAATACTTGGGAATAAATCTGACCAGGAATATAAAAGACCTATACAAAGAAAACTACAAAACACTGCTGCATGAAACCCAAAGGGATCTACATAAATGGAAAAACATACCATGCTCATGGATAGGCAGACTCAACATTGTGAAAATGGCAATTCTACCTAAAGCAATTTACAAATACAATGCAATTCCGATACAAATACCAACAACATTCTTCAAAGAGATGGAAAAACTAATTATTAACTTTATATGGAAAGGGAAGAAACCCCGAATAAGTAAAGCACTACTGAAGAAGAAGAATAAAGTTGGAGGACTCACACTACCTGACTTGAGAACCTACTATACAGCTACAGTACTCAAAACAGCCTGGTACTGGTACAACAACAGAGACATTGACCAATGGAACAGAATTGAGAACTCAGATGTAAATCCATCCACCTACGGTCACCTGATTTTTGACAAGGGCCCAAAATACATCAAATGGGGAAAAGACAGTCTTTTTAACAAATGGTGCTGGCAAAACTGGATATCCATTTGTAGAAAAATGAAACAGGACCCATACCTCACACCATATACAAAAACTACTTCAAAATGGATCAAAGACCTGAATATAAAGCCTCAAACTATAAAATTCATAGAAGAAAAAATAGGACCAACACTTCAGACCTTAATACATGGCATTAACAGGATACAAACCATAAACATCAACACAAAAAACCCAACAGATAAACTAGATAATTGGGATCTTCTAAAAATCAAACATCTATGCTCTTCAAAAGATTTCACCAAAAGAGTTAAAAGAGAACCTACAGACTGGGAAAAAATTTTTGGACAGTACAAGTCAGACAAAGGTCTAATCTCCATAATCTACAAGAAAATCCAACACCTCTACAACAAAAAGACAACCAATCCTATCAAAAAATGGGCAAAGGAAATGAACAGACACTTCACCAAGGAAGACATTCAAATGGCCAACAGACACATGAGGAAATGCTCGCGATCACTAGCCATTAGAGAAATGCAAATTAAAACCACAATGAGATACCATCTCACCCCGGCATTACTGGCACGAATCAAAAACACTGGAAATAACAAATGTTGGAGGGGCTGCGGGGAGACGGGAACTCTTATACACTGCTGGTGGGAATGCAAAATGATACAGCCATTTTGGAAAATGATATGGCGTTTCCTCAGAAAGCTAGAAATAGACGTACCATTCGATCCAGCAATCCCACTCCTAGGAATATATCCTAGAGAAATAAGAGTCATCACTCGAATAGACATATGCACACCTATGTTCATGGCAGCATTATTCACAATAGCAAAACGATGGAAACAACCTCGATGTCCATCAACAGACGAATGGATACACAAACTATGGTACATACACACAATGGAGTACTATGCAATGAGAAAGAACAATGAATCGGTGAACCATCTCATAACATGGAGGAAACTGGAGGACATCATGCTGAGTGAAATAAGTCAATCACAAAAGGACAAATATTGTATGAGACCTCTATTGTAAAAACCCATGAAAAAATTCACATGCAAAATGTAACAATCCTTGTTGGTTACCAGGGATGGGGGGGGGGAATACTAAATAGGTAATAGGTAAGTGGTAACTTGGGTGAGAGATGAGATAGTACATAGTACAGGGGAAACTAACACAACCTGCACAAGGAAAGGTCATGGAGGCCCTATAGACACATCCAAACCCCCCGAGGGACTGAGTTGTTGGACGGAGGGCTCTGGGGACCATGATCTCGGGGAACATCTAGCTCAATTGGCATGACACTACTTATAAAGATAATGCTCTACATTCTACCTTGGTGAGTAGTGTCTGGGGTCTTAAAAGCCTATGAGCGGCCATCTAAGATACTCCACTGATCTCATCCCTTCGGGAACAAGGGAGAACGAAGAGAACAGGATACAAGGAAAAGATTAGTCCGAAGGACTAATGGTCCACAGCTACCAAGGCCTCCACGGGACTGAGCCCAGTACAGCTGGATGGTGCCCGGCTACCACCAATGACTCCTCTGACCAGGATCACAACAGAGGGTTCTGGGCAGAGCTGGAGTAGGATGTAGAGTATAATTTTAACTCCCAAAAAAAAAAAAAAAAAGAAGAAGACCAGATATACTGGCCTAAAGAATACTAGAGAAACCTCGAGAGTGTGGCCCCCAGACACCCTTTCAGCTCAGAGGGGAAGTCACCTTCAAGGTTCGATGTTAAGCCTGGGAATGGACACCCCAGTAAAACTAAATGGGACTAACGATGTACAGGAGTCCGGTGACAAGGGCCAGAAGGCAGAGGGAGAGTAGGAAACTGATGATAAGGAACACAAATTGAATAAGGACACTGTCGATGTATTGTGAGA
Source organism: Dugong dugon (assembly GCA_030035585.1). NCBI lineage: Eukaryota > Metazoa > Chordata > Mammalia > Sirenia > Dugongidae > Dugong > Dugong dugon. Next base: position 44,108,351 of record CM057480.1, on the reverse strand, counting down.
TTGTTGACCACTGCTATAGGGCAACATCTGTAGTAACTATTAAATGGGAGGCTGTTTTGTCCTGTAAGCCTTCATCTTGGGCGAGAATGGCAGCACAATTGGAAGAGCATAGTCAATATCACTTAAATGTGTAAGTAAAAAGTTTTGAAATGGTGTTTAAATAAAATAAAAATAAATAAATAAATAAATAAATAAATAAACAAATGAGACTAAAGAGGTACAATAGTCCACTGACAAGGTCCAGAAGACAGAAGGGGACAAGGAAGCCCCCTGGTGATAGGGAATACAAGGTGGAGTAAGGATATTCTTGATGTGCTGTGAGATTGTTAACCATTGTCATAGGGCAACATGTGTAGTAATTGTTAAATGAAAAACTATTTTTTCTGTAAGCCTTCATCTTAAGTGAGAATAACAGCACAGTTGGAAGAGCGTAGTCAATGTCACTGAACTGTGAATGTAGAAATTTTTGAAACGGTGTATCTTTGGCCATCTGTAATTTTCATCAAAAAAAAAGGTTGAGAATTTAGAGGCTTAATACGTTGTGGGGTTGTTAACCAATGTCAAAAAACAACATGTGTACTACTATTTCATGAGAAACTATTTGCTCTGTAAGCTTTCACCTGAAGTACAATAAAATATATATTAAAAAAAAAAATAAAAATAAAAATAAAAAAAAAAAAAAAAAAAAAATATATGTTGTAAATCCTAACCTCTATGCCTGTGGTTATAATCCGATTTGAGAATGGATTGTCTTTGTTATGTTAATGAGACAGGATTAGTGTAGGGTGTATATAAAAGAGATTAAACAAGCAAGGGAAAGAAGCAGAGATAGAAGAGAGATATCAAGCTACATGAAGATTACCCAGAAGCAGAAGCTCAGAAGAGACAAGGGCCCTCCTCCAGAGCCAACAGAGAGAGAAAGACTTCCCCTAGAGCTGGCATCCTGAATTCAAACTTCTAACCTCCTAAGATGAAAAAAATAAATTTCTGTTTGTTAAAGCCATCCACTTGTGGTATTTCTGTTATAGCAGCACTGGACAACTAAGACAACACTGGAGTTTTTGTCCCCAAGCTATTGAAAACAAAACATCTCACATTTGGGCAGCTACTGTTTTTTTTTTTTTTCCTGGCTGTATCCTACAATATATTCCTATTGAACTCATTAAACTAGAAGTTCCCTGTGGGTGGATGGCTGTATTGTATCCTCGATAACTAGTAAAAAAATAACTAGATTAAGAGTAAAGATCCTTTGCATGTTATACTTATTGTTCTGTCCCTAACAGAAAAACAGAGTTAAACTTCAAGACAGTCTCTATAGGCAAAGAATACTCAATCAATCTACTTTCTGTGGCTGAACGTACTCTCCTGTCAGCAACTGTTTTTGTTGTTGTGTAATTGAAAATGGGGTTGAATATTGATAGGAAAGGGGGTTCAAAGGACAGATGTACTATCTTCCAAGGGACCATGATATATATTCAAAATGACTATTGATCACCCTTCCGAATTCCTTAGGCTTTATACCCAATGTTTTTGTAAAAAAGACAGCTTCTCTGACCTCCTCGGGTAAGAAGTTTAGCATCTGTAACACGATTATCCCCACAGAGCTGCATTTTCTCTCTTTTCTGCATGTATTATAACAATCTGTTCCACTCCCTCTCCCTGCCCATGTGCAGAGGAGAACATATGGCTTTATGATTATTATAATGAAAAATTACCAACTCTAAGGAGAATTCACATGTTTCTTGCTATGGTCAGCTTGACTAATATTATTGGAGGTCTAGTCCTAAAACTTTTAATGAGTCTTTATGGGAGATTAAAGACTATGAAAACACAGTCCTGAGGCAAGGGTGTTTTTGCCCTTAAAAAGAGGTGTTTCTTCCCTTAAAAAGAGAAAGAAAGGAACTATAAGATTCAAAGAAAATAAGAGCTGCAGTCAAAACCAGAATGAGTAAAAAGTGGTGCATTGACTACAATTCAGCAAGGGAAGAAAAAAATAGAGAACTGTTGAGCTCTTTCTACACAGAAACCATTTTATAACATAAACATTTTATAAAACATTACATTCCATTTATTTTAAAGACATTTCTTATGTAAGTGACTGCAAGCCAATCTCTGCATTTCCCTTAACTATGCATGCACACCAGGTGAGCCCTTTCCAATTTTTTACCCTAAGCCTCATCAAGTAGGGCAGTATTTTAATAGTGGGGATGGATGTGGAATTAGTCTTGTTGCCCACTATCTCCGATATTTCTGACATGAGCCCTTGAGTTTCTAAGTCACAGTTATTAGTCACTGAGCTCTAGGCACCAGCCACCAAGCCATGGTCACTAGTAACCAAGCCATAACAATAAGCCACCTGGCCAGAAAAAGCCATCAGTGAATCACAGTCACCAATCACCAGGCCACAGTTACCAGTCACTCGGTCAAAGTCATTAGGTCACAATCACCAGGCACTGGGCTATAGGCACCTGTTAAGCCATGGTCACCAGTCACTAGCCAAAGGCACCAGTCACCAAGTCACACCTTCCAGTCCCTGCCATGTTTTCTCAGTTCAATTAACTTACCCAGGGATTGGTAAACTTTTTCTGTAAAGGACCAGATAGCAAATACTTTAGGTTTTGCAGGTTGCATATAGTCTCTGTCCCATATTTTATTCTTCTTCGTCTTCTTTTTTTTTTTTTTAACAATGCTTTAAAGATGTAAAAATAATTCTTAGCTCAAGGACCATATAAAAATAGGTAGCAGGCCATATTTGGTTCATGGACCATAGTTTGCTGGCCCCTGGACTAGATTCCTGGACCAGACAACAAAATCTGTTGAAAATAACCTTTCCAAATCCCATATACTCAATATGCTTATCAAAAAGAGATCTTCTCTGACCTCCATATGTAACAAGTCTGGTATCTGTGTCACATTCTCCCTTTTCAACATATATCACAGTCTGAGTTTCCCCGTTGCACCCCTACTTGCCTTGTGGAAACTGGAGTCCTGCCCTAGGCCCAAGTAAACTTGGCTCATCCTGGAGACTGAACTCAGTTTCCTGTAGATAGAGCCACTGCCAGAAGTATTATTTTAAACCAGAAAGAATCAACCACAATGGTAACATTTCTCTGAACACCAGCTCTTCCTGACACTGACTCCAGACCATACCCACTACTACTCAGCGTGGGCAGGTTCTGAGGTTGAACTCATCGTGCCCCTTTGCACTGTTCTCTGTGCTGTTCCTGTACCCTGCTAATAGGCAGCGTTGCTTTGTTTCCTAACATTCATAACCTCTCTGCCAGACCACATGACTGCAGTCCTAACATGTTTCATAATAATTCTCTTGAGGTCAGAGGGATAACTTCTATGTTATGGAAGAATTCTGCCATTCTGCTTTGCTGTGATCTGCTTGTCATTAAGACACCAAGTTTCAAGGATAATTTGCTTGATCCTCCCAAAGAGCACATTAAGTTCCCTGAGCGGAACATAGCACTTTGCTTTGGAGCGTGTGAGACAAAGACTGAGAAGTCTATTGGTAAGCAAAGCAGGATTATTCTCCAAACCTGAAGATCACCTAGCTCCACCTTCTTCCTGTTTCATCTATATCAGGCCCCTAGAGCAGACATGATAACCTAGCAGACATGTCTGTCCTTTTCATCAGCTTTGTTTGACTCTTCAATTTTTTGTCATTTTGTTATGTTTTGTTTTTAATAAAATACAGGTCCCCAATCTAAAAATCAGAATTTCTCATGAAAGTCTACATGTATAGCTTTTCTTGAGAAATAAGCCTAAATAACAAAGAGACAAAGGCAGTAACGAAGCACACAAAAATGGGCTGTGGCTAAGCAGTGGCTGCCCATTTCAGTGGGGCTTGTGCTATCTCATTTGCTGCTGCTCCTCCCTGGACCTCTTGTTTCACTTATTACACTACTTGTCAGGCCTCAGAAAGCATTTTACTTTGAGAACCCAGCCAAAGAGAATATAAACACTAACCAAACGGTTAAATCAGCCTGAGAACATGTCATTCTTTTCCAGTAAAAATGTGGGGCACTGAGTTAAGAGTGTCCTTCCTCCACCAGGAAAACCAGATCTACTTTAACTGACTCTTTCAGACCGGAAGTAGACTAGGGAGCTCTGAACTCCCAAGACACAAAGCTTCAGTCTTCACAAGTTTCTCACTAACTCTCAGAGCATGTGTGCCCTCTGCGGGAGCATCCGCTGCCTGCCTGCCAGTAGATGACCTCTGAAGTGAGGCTGGTAGCTAACCCTCAGATAAGTCAGTTGAATCAGGTCTGCCTTCCCTTGTCCGTGATGATACGAACCTGTATCACCCCCAGATGCCATAGCCAAGATGACACAATCAAGATGGCCCAGGGTTACAGGATGTTCTTTGCTTAAGATCTGAAGTGAAAGGGGCTCATCAGTCATCAAATTTTAATCATGAGGCAGAAAGATAACCCAAACTCCTTAAGATTAACAACATGGAAAAAGTGAAAAACAAACAAACAAAAAATATATATACACATAATGGGGCATTAGTGATTTAGTAGTAGATTTCTCACCTTCCGTGTTTGAGACTAGGGATCAATTCCTCGCCTATGTACCTCATGCACAGCCACCATCTGTCACTGGGGGCTTGCATGTTACTATGATGTTGAATAGGATTCAGTGGAGCTTCCAGATTAAGAAGGACTAGAAAGAAAGACTTCGGATAATCAGCCAATGAAAACCTTTATGGATCACAATGTTCTAATCTGCAACTGATCATGAGGATGGCATATTACTGGGCAATGTTTCATTCTATTGTGCATGGATGAGGTCACCATGAGTCAGGGGCCAATTTGATGGTGGCATAGGGTCGCTACGAGTCAGAATCAATTCAACGACAATGGGTTTTTTGGTTTAACTTCAGACTATATATACATATATATATATATGTATATGTGTGCGTGCATTAAAAAAAAAAAACGTTGCCATCAAGTCAATTGTGACTGATAGTGACATGGTAGCAGCATACGTATATATGTGTATGTGTGTGTATAGAGATAGAATATATAAATAGCTAGATAGATTAGGTAGATAGAAAGATAGATATGATATACGATATGATATGATATCTGAAGAGAATTCAGGGTAGGAGAGACAACAGTGAGGAACCAACTGGTCCCTATACCTGGCAATAGCAAATCTTCCAATCACAGATTCACTATAAGAAGAGGGGCCACAGTAAATAGGATGATAATATCTTGCTGACCCAGAGAAGAGACACTGTTGTCCCAGGACAAGATCTGAGTGGCAAGGACACAAGGCAGGCTGATACCTAGGACAGATGCCCAGTCAGGCTTCATGGGCAGCATGTTCTCTGAGCCACGGGACAAGAAATTCCTATCCAATTTATGACTCATAGTGAGTAGGAAGAAATGATATTTTGATTAATTTTAATTCATCCATGGTATGAAGACACAGAATATTAAGGCAATGGAAAAAAGAAGCCTCTGCTCTTGAATGATTCAATTCAACTCTTATACACTTTTGTTTACTGATAATCTGGTTTCTGATTTTAAATTTTCTATTTTACATGTAAATTTTATTGAATTCTGCAATGGGTTTAATATACTTTAATAGTTTTTTTTTTTTTTTTAAAAAAAAAAAAGAAAAAACAAGGCCCATTTGGCCACATTCCCAGAAATGAAATGGTCTTACCAAATTGTACTCAAATATACCACCCCCTACTCCAGCTTACCCCCAATTTACAACTTACGTTTCCATCTGCATTTGTTAATTATAGGTGTGATGTATACATTGCTATGTAATTTTGAGTATAATTAATTCCACCCTTTTATGAGCAAAATATGCAAAACATTTTATTTTAAAACAGAGATTTACCATACTTATGATGGATAAAATGTGAATTCACCTTAATCAGTATGCCTGAATTCCCATTCCTCTCTCTCAACTTAGAAATAAAGACTAACATTAAACTGCTTTTACATAGCTTTCAATTTTTTGACTTTTATTTCCTCCACCATTTCCTAATTAGATTTCTCTCTCCCCCACTTTTCCTCCTTGCATGTGTACCCTTCTCTCATAATTTTTATTTTATTCAACCGTTAGTTTACTACATGCTAGGTATCATCATGATCATAGAAATTAGACATATAATGATAAATAAAACAATGTATCTTCTTCAAGAAACTCATAATCTGATGGGGGAGGCATTCTGTTTAAAATATATATATATTTGTTTATTTATTGCCTCCACAACCAATAACTGGGTGCTTAATAGATATCATTGTGTTAGGGATGGGATAAAGCAATCATTGTCTATGACATAAGGTGCTCTCCGTCTAGTGGGGGGTGAGAGACAATAAATACATAAAACACAATATGTAATTACAATTGAGTAAAGTTTTATGAAGGTAAGTAGGATGCTATGACGTACAATAAAGTGAGAGGCCTACTCAAAGATAGACATCAAAGGAGATTTAGAAGGAACAGAGAAGTCAAAGGAAAATCAGGAGAACCAAGAGAGGACAGAGTTTCAATGAAGATGAGAGGTCAACTATAACAAACAGTGCTTTGCAGAACTGAGTAGTATTTTCCCATATGTCTGTCTGCGCTGGTGGATGGGGAGTTGACTCTTGAGAAGGATCTTAATGCATGTATGGAAGTTTTCCAAGACGAAAGGTGGAGAAGATGTGCTGTTTTTCCAGCAAAGAGTAGCGACATAGAAAAGCATGTAAGTATGAAAGACTGTGATGCATTTGGGTAATGGAAAGTCTTTCTGCAGAGCTGGGACATAGCTTCTGTGGAGGAGAGAGGCAGTATCTGAAGTTGAAACAATAGATCATGAGAGGACTTAAAAGCTGTGATGGTTAATTTTAAATGTCAACTTTGCTAGGCTGTGGTTCCCAGTTTTTTGGCCAAACCCTAGTTGCTGTCATAGTTGTCATAGTTGCTGTCAGATAGTCATAATTGGTGATCTATTTTTCTTTTCCAAAACAGTAACCACATAAAGTAAATTATCATTGCATGTGATTAAATCAGGTGGCCTTCTGTGGAGCAGATTATTTTTATTGTTGTTGGGTGCCATTAAGTTGATTCTGACTCATAGCAACCTAATATGACAGAGTAGAACTACCCCATATGATTTTCTTGGCTGTAATTTTTAACAAAGCAAATTGCCAGGTCTTTTTCCTGCAGAGCAGTTGGGTAGGCTCGAACCTTCAGTCTTTTGGTTAGCAGCTAAGCACATAACCATTTGCACCACGAGAGTAGATTACCTCCCATAATGCAATGTAATATAATGCAATCATATTCCATAATGTAATCTAATCTAATGTAATGTTATTACCTTCTATAATACAATCTAATATAATATAGTCAATTAATTAGTTGAGGTTATTCTGTTGTAGGGTGGATCCTAAACCTAATCACTTCTGAGTCATAAAACACGGCAGAATGGACGTAGACACATACACACGTAGAAGAAGATAGACAACAAAGACAGGAATCTACAAGGATTGCTAGCAGCTACTAGAAGCTGAAGTAGACAAAGAAAGCCCTCCCACTAGAGCCACACCCTAAGTTCAGACTTCTAGCCTCTGAACTGTGAGAAAATAAAACTATGTTCTTTACAGCCATCCATTTATGATATTTTTGTTGCAGCAGCACTAAGGAACTAAGACACATACCATGCTGAGGAACTTAGACTTTGCCTTTGAATAATTTTGTTTTAAATGGAGAAATGATGTGACCAGATTTGTACTTTAAAAAGGTAAATCTGATTATGAAGGAGTGGCAGAGTGGTTAAGAGCTCAGCTGCTCAAGAAAAGGTCAGCAGTTCAAATCCCCCACCACTCCTTGGAAACCCTATGAGGCAGTTCTACTCTGTCCTATAGGGTCGCTATGATTCGGAACCAACTCAATAGCACCTAATAACAACAAAAACAGGGAGGGTGAGAATTTTGTCAGTGAAAACAGTTAGGAAGACACTGCAATCACAAGCTGGTAAAAGTATGTGGAATGCAGAAAATCTGAGTGTGATCCTCTAGAAAACAATTAGATTAGTTCAGATATGAGTTTATGGAGTTTAAAGCTATGGTGGTGTTAGTTGCACCATAAGGGAACAACAGCACAGTAGACATAATAGGCACAATAATGGAATATGCCTAATGAGTAGATAATTGATAACAGAAATTGAGGGAGGGGCAGAGTAAAGATGGCTATAAGATTTACTATAAGAACCTATTTATCCAGATCAGGGATTGGTTTTACTAAAAATGAGTGAACCATATGTAGATATAAAGGAGATAGTTATTCAAAACTAGGGCTTAAGAAAAAGAAGAAGCTTGGAAATTCCTATTTTTAGAGCTATCAATTTAGCAGGTCCAGCTGGAGCCTTGAGAGTGTATTAGAGAAAGCATTGTATGTAAACCTTCCTAGGTAATAACTGTAGAGCCAGAAATACAGAAAATTAATAAAAATTTAGAGCTACAGCCTACACTGAGAAGCAAGGCAAGACAGGGCAACTAAGAGATTCATTGAAACAACGTCTAAAGAAGGAGATCCAGAACATTAATATGTCATGGAAGCCAGTATAGAATTTAGACAAGAAAATGGATTCAGAGAGTGGGTAGGCATTGATGAATTTAGAGAGAACACTCACGGTAGATAGGTGGAAGCAGAATCCAGTTTGCAAATAGTTGTGTTAGCAGCGGGGAAAAAAAAAAGGAAAACTCTTTTACCTCTATATCCATTTGTCTCTTCCCTTTCCATATTCATTGCCGTCAAGTTGATTTTGACTCATAGCGACCCTATAGAGTAGAACTGACTCATAGGGTTTCCAAGGAGTACCTGATGGATTGGAACTGCCGACCTTTTGGTTAGCAGCTGAACTCTTAACCACCACCAGAGTTTCCTCCCTCCCCATAGGGATAAGAAATTACTACACTTATTGTTCAGATTTGGAATTGTGACCTAACCACCTCTACTGGTGGGCAGAGGCACTATACTTCAAAAGTTCATACATATTTTTGTGGGGCACTTTTTTCTACTGTGTAAATTAAGATTGTCCAACTGAATCAGGCACCCTTTTGGAATTTGGCTATGCATTTTTCTTTTCCTGATAAATAGGAACCACATAAAATAAATTATCATCACTTCAGACTTGAAGTGTCAGTCATTGTTAAAAGTAGGACTGACGGAGAAAAAAGAGTTCTACTTCTTTTATTATTATTATTTTTATTGTGCTTCAGGTGAAGGTTTACAGAACAAATAGTTTTTCATTAAACAGTAGTACACATATTGTTTTATGACATTGGTTAACAACCCCATGACGTGTCAACCCTCTCCCTTCTCGACCTTTTTATTTTTGGTGAAAATATACATAGCCAAAGATATACCATTTCAAAAATTTCTACATGCACAGTTCAGTGACATCGACTACGCTCTTCTAATTGTGCTGCTATTCTCACTTTAGATAAAAGTTTACAGATCAAAATAGTTTCTTGTTAAACAGTTAGTACACATGTTGCCCTATGACAATGGTTAACAATCTCGCAATACATCAACACTATCCTAACTCAATCTTGAGTCCCTATCACTAGCTTTCCTGTCCCCTTCTGCCTTCTAGCTGTTGTCCCTGGACTGCTGTGCCTTATTAGTCCCATTTGGTTTTATGGGGCTGTCCACTCCCCGGCTGAACGGTGAACCTCGGAAGTGACCTCACCACTGAGCTAAAAGGGTGTCTGGGGGCCATACTCTCGGGGTTTCTCTAGTCTCCTTCAGGCCAGTAAATCTGGTCTTTTTTTTGTCAGTTAGAATTTTGTTCTACATCCTTTTCCAGCTCTGTCCAGAACCCTCTGTTGTGATCCCGCTCAGAGCAGTCAGTGGTGGTAGCTGGGCACCATCTAGCTATACTGGATTCAATCTGGTGGAGGCCTTGGTAGCTGTGGTCTGTTAGTCCTTCGGAATAATCTTTTCCTTGTATCCTGTTCTCTTCATTCTCCCTTGCTCCTGAAGGGGTGAGACCAGTGGAGTATCTTAGATGGCTGCTCACAGGCTTTTAAGACCCCGACACTACTCACCAAGGTAGAATGTAGAGCATTGTCTATATAAGCTGTGTCATGCCAATTGAGCTAGATGTTCCCTGAGACCATGGTCCCCATAGCCCTCCACCCAGCAATTCAGTCCTTCAGGGAGTTTGGATGTGTCTATGGGGCTTCCATGACCTTTCCTTGTACAAGTTGTGCTACTTTCTCCTGTATTGTGTACTGTCTCAGCCTTCACCCAAGATACCACTTATCTATTATCTATTTAGTATTCCCCCCCCACCCCTCCCATAGCTGGTAACCAACAAACATTGTTACATTTTGAGTGTGAACTTTTTCATGGGTTTTTAAAATAGAGGTCTCATACAATATTTGTCCTTTTGTGATTGAATTATTTCTCTCAGCATAATGTCCTCCAGTTTCATCCATGTTATGTGATGCTTCACAGATTCATTGTTGTTCTTTCTTGTTGCATAGTACTCCATTGTGTGTATGTACCATAGTTTGTTTAGCCCTTCATCTGTTGATGGGCATCTAGGTTGTTTCCATCTTTTTGCTATTGTGAACAATGCTGCCATGAACATAGGTGTGCATATATGTCTATTCGAGTGACGACTCTTATTTCTCTAGGATATATTCCTAGGAGTGGGATTGCTGGATCGTATGGTATGTCTAGTTCTAGCTTTCTAAGGAAGTGCCATATCATTTTCCAAAATGGTTGTAAGTTCTACTTCTTTTTGAGCCTTAATTATGTGCTCTAACACAGTCTCTCAAAGGTGCAAGAAATTGTGATTTGGGGCAATTGTCAAGGCATTTTGAATTATCACTTGTGCAACGTATTGAGCCAATTCAGTAACTTTGAATTTGACAAGGCAATATATGGGCTTTCCTGAGATATTGAGCCAAAAGCAATCAAATTCACCAATATCCTAAAAATGCGGTGATTAATATTCAACCAGAGATTGTGAACATACAGTCTTGTTTGATTATTGAGTATATAGTAGCTTTTAGTACTAAACTTTCTTTTGGATCTTTTAATAGCTTCTATGTCTCTGCTGAGATTTTCTGCTTTTTAAAAATTTATTGTGAGAATATTTTGCTTTATGTCTTTGAGCACAGTTACAATATATGCTTTAAATTTGTGTTTGCTATCTCCAGCATATGGGTCATTTCAACACTGGTCACTGTTTTTTTCTTTTTTTTTTTTTGCACCTCAGATTTTTTTTTAATTGTACTTTAAGTGAAAGCTTAAAATTCAAGTTAGTCTCTCATACAAAAAATTATAAATACATTGTTATGTGATCCTAAATGCTCTCCTTATACTGTGACAACACACTCTTCCTTTCCTCCCTTGATATCCCATGTCCATTCAATCAGCTCCTGACCCTCTCTGCCTTCTCATCTCATCTCCAGACAGGAGCTGCCCATTTAATCTCATGTATCTCCTTGAGCTAAGAAGCACACTCTTCAGGAGTATCATTTTATGTCCCATAGCCCAGTCTAATCCTTGCCTGAAGAGTTGACTCCAGGAATGGTTTCAGTTCTGGGTTGACAAAGAGTCTGGGGGCCATGCCTCCTAGGGATCACCCACTCTCAGTCAGAACATTAAGTCTGGTCTTTTTACTAGAATTTGAGTTCTGCAACCCACCTTTCTCCTGCTCCATCAGGGACTCTCTGTTGTGTTTTGTGTCAGGACAGTCATTGGTGGTAGCCGGGCACCATCTAGTTCTTCTGGTCTCAGGCTGATGAGGTCTCTTGTTTATGTGGCCCTTTCTGTCTCTTGGGCTAATGCTTTCCTTGAGACTTTGGTGTTCTTCATTCACGTTTACTCCAGGTGAGTTGGGGCCAATTAATGTACCTTAGATGGCCACTTGCTAGCTTTTAAGATCCCAGACGCAACTCAGCAAAGTAGGATGCAGAACATTTTCTTAATAAACTCTGTTATGCCAGTTGACCAAGATGTCCCGAAAACATGGTACCCAGACCCCTGCCACTGCTACTCTGTCCCTCAAAGTGTCTATTTGGTTCTATTCAGGAAACTTCTTAGCTTTGGTTAGTCCAGTTGTGCTGACTTCCACTGGAGTGTGTGCTGTCCTTCCCTTCACCTAACATAATTCTTGTCTACTATCTAGTTAGTGAATAACCCTCCATTCCTCCCCACCCTCGTAACCATCAAAGAATGTTTTCTTCTGTGTTTAAACCTTTTCTTCAGTTCTTATAATAGCGGTCTTATACAATATTTGTCCTTTTGTGACAGACTAAATTCACTTAGCATAATGCCTTCCAGATTCCTTCATGTTATAAGATGTTTCAGGGCTTCATTGTTGTTCTTTGCTGTTGCATAGTATTCCAACTTGTGAATACACCATAATTTGTTTATCCATTCATCAGTTGATGGGCACCTAGGTAGTTTCCATCTTTTTGCTATCGTGAACAGTGCTGCAATGAACATAGGTGTGCATGTATCTATTCATGTGATGGCTTTTATTTCCCTAGGATATATTCCAAGGAGCAGGATGGCAGGATTGTATGGTACTTCTATTTCTAGCTTTTTAAGGAAGTGCCAAATCGATTTCCAAAGTGGTTGTACCATTTTACATTTCCATCAACAGTGTATAAGTGTTCTAGTCCCTCCACAACTTCTCCAACATTTATTATTTTGTGTTTTTTGGATTACTGCTAACCTTGTTGGGGTGAGACAATATCTCATTGTAGTTTTGATTTGCATTTCTCTAATGGCTCACGATCCTGAGCATTTCTTCATGTGTCTGTTAGCCATCTGAATATCTTCTTCAGCGAAGTGCCTGTTCATATTCTTTGCCCATTTTTTAGTTCGATTATTTGTCTTTTTGTTGTTGAGGTTTTGTAGTATCTTGTAGATTTTAGAGATTAGACACTGATCAGATTTGTCATAGCAAAAAAAATTTTTCCCAGTCTGTAGGTGAAGTCTTTTGATAAGCATAAGTGTTTGCTTTTTAGGAGCTTCCGGTTATCTAGTTTCTCTTCTGGTGTTTGTGCATTGTTACTTATGGTTCTTATTCTGTTTCTGCCATATATTTAGCGCTCTTAGTGTTGTCCCTATTTTTTCTTCCATGATCTTTATTGCTTTCGATTTTGTATTTAGGTCTTTGATCCATTTTGAGTTAGTTTTTGTGCATGGTGTGAGGCATGGGTCTTGTTTCAGTTTTTTGCAGATGGATATCAAGTTATGCCAGCACTATTTGTTAAAGAGACTGTCTTTTCCCCAATTAATGGACTTTGGGCCTTTGTCAAATATCAGCTGCTCAAAGGTGGATGAATTTATGCCTGGATTCTAAGTTCTTTTCCAATGGTCTATGTATCTGTTGTTGTACCAATACCAGGCTGTTTTGACTACTGTGGCAATATAATAGGTTCTAAAATCATGTAATGTGAGGCCTCCCACTTTGTTCTTCTTCTTGAGTAATACTTTACTTATCTGAGGCCTCTTCCCTTTCTATATGAAGTTGGTGATTTGTTTCTCCATCTCATTAAAAAATGCTGTTGGAATTTGGATAGGGATTGCATTGTATCTGTAGATTGCTTTGGGTAGAATTGACATTTTCACAATGTTGAGTCTTCCTATCCATGAGCAAGGTATGTTTTTCCACTTATGCAGGTCTCTTTTGGTTTCTTGCAGTAATCTCTTGTTGTTTTCTTTGTATAGGTCTTTTATGTCTCTGGTTACATTTATTCCTAAGTATTTTATCTTCTTGGGGGCTTAAATGGTATTGATTTGGTGATTTCCTCTTTGAGGTTCTCTTTGTTGGTGTAAAGGAATCTAAATGATTTTTGTATGTTTATCTTGTATCCTGAAACTTTGCTGAAATCTTCTATTAGTTCCAGTAGTTTTCTTGTGTATTTTTTTGGGTTTCTGTGTATAAGATCATATCATCTGCAAGTAAGGATATTATAACTTCTTCCTTACCAATTTGGATGCCCTTTATTTCTTTTTCTTGTCTTATTGCTCTGGCTAGAACCTCCAGCACAATGTTGAATAAGAGTGGTGATAAAGGGCATCCTTGTCTGGTTTCCGTTCTCAAGGGGAATGCTTTCAAACTCTCTCCATTTAGGATGATGTTGTCTGTTGGCTTTGTATAAATGCCCTTAATTATGTTGAGGAATTTCCCTTCTATTCCTATTTTGTTGAGAATTATTATCACGAATGGGTGGTGGACTTTGTCAAATGTTTTTTCTGCATCAATTGATAAGATCATGTGGTTCTTGTCTTTTCTTTTATTAATGTGATGGATTATATTGATTCTTTTTCTAATGTTGAAACATCCCTGCATACCTAGTATAAATCCCACTTGATCGTGGTGAGTTATTTTTTTGATATGTTCCTGAATGGTATTGGCTAGAATTTTGTTGAGGATTTTTGTGTCAATGTTCATGAGGGATATTGCTCTGTAGTTTTCTTTTTTTGTGGTGTCTTTACCTGGTTTTTGGTATCAGGGTTATGACAGCTTCATGGAATCAGTTTGGGAGTATTCCATCCTTTTCTATGCTCTTAAATACCTTTAATAGTAGTGGTGTTAATTCTTCTATGAAAGTTTGGTAGAACTCTCCAGTGAAACTGTCCATGCCAGGGCTTTTTTTTGTTGGGAGTTTTTAAATTACATTTTCAATCTCTTCTTCTGTTATAGGTTTACTTAGTTGTTCTACCTCTGTTTGTGTTAGTTTAGGTAGGTAGTAGGTTTCTAGAAATTTGTCCATTTCCTTTAGGTTTTCAAATTTGTTAGAGTGCAATTTTTCATGGTATTCTGTCATGATTCTTTCAATTTCTGTTGCGTCTGTTGTGATATCACCTATCTCATTTCTTAAACATGTTTTTTGCTTCCTCTTGTTTTTTCTTTTGTCAGTTTGGCCAATGGTTTATCAATTTTGTTGAGCTTTTCAAAGAACCAGCTTTCGGTCTTGTTAAGTCTTTCAGTTGTTTTTCTATTCTGTATTTCATTTAATTCTGCTCTAATTCTTATTATTTCCTTTCTTCTCATGCCTGAGGGCTTCTTTGGCTGCTCTCTTTCTACTTGTTCCAGTTGTAGGATTAATGTTTTGATATTGGCCCTTTCTTCTTTTTGGATGTGTGCATTTATTGCTATAAACTGTCCTCTGAGCACTGTTTTTGCTGTGTCCCAGAGGTTCTGGTAGGATGTGTTTTCATTCTTGTTTGATTCTATGAATTTCTTTATTCTTTCCTTAATTTCTTCTATAACCAGCAGTTTTTGAGCAATGTGTCATTCAGTTTCCATGTATTTGGTTTTTTTCCTTGTTATTTCTGTTATCGATTTCAACTTTTATGGCTTTATGGTCAGAAAAGATGCTTTGTAATATTTCAATGCTTTGGATTCTGTTCAGGCTGGCTTTATGGTCTTATATGTGGGCTATTCTAGAGAATATTCCATGTGGTTTGGAAAAGAAAGTATACTTGGTTGCTGTGGGTTGGGTGTTCAGTATATGTCCTTGAGATCAAGACGGTTGATTATAGTATTTAGATGTTCCGTGTCTTTACTGAGCTTCTTTCTGGATGTTCTGTCTTTCACC
The DNA here is from genome assembly GCA_030035585.1 of Dugong dugon. Classification (NCBI taxonomy): domain Eukaryota; kingdom Metazoa; phylum Chordata; class Mammalia; order Sirenia; family Dugongidae; genus Dugong; species Dugong dugon. The sequence goes on along the minus strand of CM057480.1, from coordinate 44,092,755 downwards.
AAAAGTGGTATGTTGAAGTCTCCTGCTATTATTGTGGAGCTTTTTTCAATGCTGTTAGAATTTATCTATTTTGGAGTCCTGTCATTGGACATGTAAATGTTTATTATTGTTATGTCCTCCTGGTGTATTGACCCTTTAATCACTATATAGTGCCCTTCCTTATCCTTTGTGGTGGATTTTACTTTAAAGTCTGTTTTGTCAGACATTCGTATTGCCACTCCTACTCTTTTTTGAGTGTTGTTTGCTGGATATATTTTTTTCCATCCTTTTGTCTTTAAATCTAAGGTGTGTCTCTTGTAGGTAGCATATAGATGGATTGTATTTTTTTATCCTTTCTGCCACTCTCTGTCTCTTTATTGGCTCATTTAGTCCATTTACATTAAGCATAATTATCGATAGGTATGAGTTTAGTGCTGTCATTTTAATGTCTTTTTTTGTATTTTGTTGACAGTTTCTTTGTTCCATTAATTTTCTGTGCTGAGTGGTTTTTCTATATGTATTTTCTTTTCATCTTTTTCATTGTTGTTGATTTTGTATTTGCTGAGTCTTTATATTTTTCTTGCTTTTTATTTTGATGTGTAGGATTGTTAGTTTCCTTTGTGGTTACCTTAATATTTACCCCTATTTTTCTAGGTTTAACCAGTCGTTTATTTCTTTTTATTGCCTTGATTTCCTCTCCATATGAAAAATCTATGTCTATATTTTTTAGTCCCTCTTTTTTGTTTTAATGTTATTATCTTTTACATACAGAGATCTCTGTTTCCCTATTTTCAGTGTTGTAGCTTTGATTTATTTTTGTGACTTCCCTATCTGGGTTGATGTCTCGTTGTGCTGTCTTGTGTTCTAGTCTTGGGTTGTATCCGATGTTACTGATTTTCTAACTGAAGAATCTTGTTAGTTTTTTTTGTAATTTTGGTTTGGTTTTTGCAAATTCCCTAAACTTCTGTTTATCTGGAAATGCCCTAATTTCACCATCATATCTGAGAGAGTTTTGCTGGATATATATATTCTTCGCTGGCAATTTTTTTTTACTTCAAGGCTCTATACATGTAATCTCATTGCCTTCTTGCCAGCGTGGTTTCTGCTGAGTAGTCCAAGCTTAGTCTTATTGATTCTCCTTTGTAGATGACTTTTTGTTTATCCCTAGCCACTCTTAAAATTCATTATTTATCTTTGGTTTTGGCAAGTTTGATTATAATATGTCTTGGTGACTTTCTTTTGGGATCTACCTTATGTGGGGTTCAATGAGCATGTTGGATAGATATTTCTCATCTTTCACGATATCAGGGAAGTTATCTCCCAAGAAATCTTCAACAATTCTCTCTGTATTTTCTGTTATTCTCCCCTGCCCCGTTCTGGTACTCCAATCACTCGAAGATTATTCCTCTTGATAGAGTCCCACATAGTTTTTAGGGTTTCTTCATTTTTTTTTAATCCTTTTATCTGATTTTTCCTGAAATAAGTTGGTGTCAAGTGCTTTATCTTCAGTCTCACTAATTCTGACTTCTATTGCCTCAATCTGCTCCTATGACTTTCTATTGAGTTGTTTAATTCTGAAATTTTATTGTTAATCTTCTGGATTTCTGATTGCCATCCCTCTATGGATTCTTTCTTTCTGTTAAATTTGTCATTATGCTCTTCTCTAATATTCTAAAGTTCCTCTAGTGCTTGGACTCTGATTTGTCTGATCTCCTTCTTGATCTCTTTAAGAGTTCTGTATATTAATCTTTTGTATTCTGCCTCCAGTAATTCTAAGAAATTATTCCTCTTCTAGAAAGTTTTTTGATTCTCTATTTTGGGAGCTTGCTGAAGCCATCATGTTCTGCCTGTTTATGTGATTTGATATTGACTGTTGTCTCTGAGATATTAATAAGTTGTTATATTTATGTATTTTATGCATGCTTACTGTGTCCTAGCTTCTTGTTTTGTTTTGTTTTGTTATGCCTAAATAGGCTGCTGTGTAATCTAGCCCAATAACTGGAGTCCCTGAAGCTCCAACATCCTGCCACCAGGTGGCCAGACCTGCCACTAAGTATGTAAGCCCAGTAGTCTGCCCACTCTTCCTGTATGGATTCAGCTCAGGTGTCCAGGTACTCAGCCACCAGGTGTGGGGTGCAGTCTCTCACCTACAGTCTTAGACACGCATGGGTGATCAGTGTAGGCACAAGCATCTGGCTGCAGCAGGGGGTCACTTGCTAAGCAAGGCAAGGGGCAAACTGCCACCCCTGAGTGTCCGGGAGGAAAGAGTGTCCCTGTTCCCAATAGCGTGTAAGTGGGTGGGTGTTGCAGCCAGACTATGAGCACTGAATGCTATTGGCTGTAAGGCTGGGAGGCACCATTTATTCTTAGACCCCTGTTGCAGGTGGTTAGGTGGCTTGGGTGGAGCCACCAGTCCTCAGGCTCCTGATGTGGGTAGGTGAGGACCCTGCTTAATGGGCAGAGCAGTGTCAAATGTCACAAACCTGCCACTTCACAGCTGAAACAGTTCAAGTTAGACTTCAAGTATATACCCTGTTGTACTAGGGTAATGAGGGCCTACACTGTTAAAATGGGCCCACACAAGTCTATGCAGGGGGAAAGACACTCAAAGTCTATGGACTCCTTATGTCTGTGCCAAGGCAAAGGAGCTGTGCCTACCCTGAGTTCCTGGCTTAGGGGAGCCAGCAGATTATTTTTCCCCTGTTTGTTAATTTGTTCCCTCTCCAAGGCTGGGAGAATGGCTCAGGGCACTTATCGGGTCCTATTTCCGGCCCAGGGGACTCAGCAGTCCCTGAAGCCATCCCATACCCAATGCAGAGCAGGCATTGGGGAAGTAAATGGGAGAGAGGTTTTTTTCCAAAAGGGTGTGTTTTTGATCCGCGTGGTAGGCCAGATGCAAGTACTTATCTTCCACTGATCAAGGGCTGTTTCCCACTGGTTTTGGATGGCTGAGTAGACTCTGCCACTGGGTCTCTCTCGGTTTGGAAAAAGCCTCCTGAGTGCTGCATCTTGCCTGCCTCACTGTACACCACGTGCTGATATGGCCTGAAGGGATCAGGCCCTCTTTGGGTCATGTCTGGCAACTCCTCGCTGCTTCTGAAGCATCTCTCACTCCGTCTGTTACTTAGTTTGATTCCTCAACTTTGCCTTTGCTGTTCAGAGCTCCTAGATTGTCATATATAATTGATTCATCTGTTTTTTCAGGTCTTTGTTGTAAGAGGGACCTACTTGGCCCCACCTCCCAAAATGGAGTGTTTTTTACACATAAATAATAGAGACAACATTTGTCATTCCCTACAAATACAACTGATAACTTCAAATTCCTGGTAGGATGGACATCCATAACATACCACTATGGTTCTTTGGACAGTATCTTATAAGTACATATCTTTGGGTATCTGTCTATCAAAATTTACCTATGGAAGGTGTCATGGATTGGATTGTGTCCCCCAAAAATATATATCAGCTTGGCTAGGCCATGATTTCCAGTACTGTGTGATTGTCTACCATTTTGTCATCTTTTAGGATTTTTCTATGTGTTGTAAATCCTATCTCTATGTTGTTAATGAGATGGGATTAGCAGTAGTTATGTTAATGAGGCAGGACTCAATCTACAAGATTGGGTTGTGTCTTAAGCCAATCTGTTTTGTGATATAAAAGAGACAAGTGATCAGAGAGACATGGGGACCTCATACTACCAAGAAAGAAAAGCCAGGAGCAGAGCACCTTTTTTTGGACCTGAGGCTCCTGCACAGAAAAGCTCCTAGATCAGGGGAAGATTGACGTCAAGGACCTTCTTCCAGAGCCAACAGAGAAAGCCTTCCCCTGGAGCTGTTGCCCTGAATTTGGGCTTCTAGCCTACTAGACTGTGAAAGAATAAATTTCTCTTTGTTAAAGCCATCCACTTGTGGTATTTCTGTTATAGCAGCTCTAGATAACTAAGACAGAAGGGAAATTATCTTGTGCGGAATGGAAAGATGCTTTCTCTAAGTCATTATTTACTCATTCCCGAAAAGAAAGTGATTACTTTGAAGAACAGGCCTTCCTAAGTTGTTCTTGATGCTACAAATTTTATGCCAGTCTTATCACAGATTTTTATAATAAATTATATGCTGTACTATATCATCCCCTAATTATTGACTATAGGGATATATCAGTTAGGAAAAAGGATTTTTTTTTTTCCCATTCTGATTTGAGTTTATCAGTTTGCACTAATGTTATTTGCCAATAGCAGTCTAACATACACACAGTTCACCCTAACAGAGAACAATACTCTGTAAGCACAAGGAAAAATTTAGATACTACTTACCTCACTTCTGTACCTTAGACCTGGCTTTGATACAAGCAACTCATCAGATCATTATTGTCTGTGTACAGAACACATCACGCTTTGTGATAAATTTTAATAAGTTTAACAATTTGTAAGTAATATAAAGTTTATTATTTAATAACAAATTTAATACATTTAACAAATTAAGCACTTAAAATTTTTATATCTGTAAAGTTAGGTTGGTTACCTTTTACTTTTTTCTATCTCAGACCAAATAATCCCTATTATTATGTCTTTTTTAACATAATATTTTTAGATTTCTTGTATGCCTCATGTCCAAATTTCTTAAATCTCTAGAATTGTGGTGTCAAATTTGGCACAGAGCTCCAATAACAGGTGTTGGATAAGTGCTGGCTTTTCTAGGAGGATCATCAAACTGTGCTTAATGCTGTTCTCAAGTCCGTGAATCCCAAGGTTATACTCACTTGTAAATGAAATGAATGCAAGAATTTCTTCTTCTAGTAGAAAGGAAAATCAGTGAAAATATTTCAGTCACTTTTCTTCAACAGCCTGAAATAAATGACTGCCCCAACGATATTTATAAGAAGCGCCGACATTTCAGAAAAATACTTGTGCAAATAAAAACACTCCCAGGCCAGACCCATATGCTTACAGCACTGGATATTTGCACATTGATTTGGGAGCACTATATTTAGGTGGTGTAGTGGTTAAGTGCTCTGCTGCTAACCCAAAGGTCAGCAGTTCAAACCCACAAGCCACTCCTCAGGAGAAAGATGTGGCAGCCTGCCTCCGTAAATATTACAGCCTAGGAAACTCTATGGGACATTTCTACTCTGTCCTATAGGTTCACTGTAAGGTGGAATCAAGTCAACAGCTGTAAGTTTGGTTTTCCGGCTTTTTTTATTTAGGAACAAAACTGATCTTTTGGTCAAGGTTTAACTCTTATGATTTTTACAGAGGAGCAAAGAACCAACTCTCAATGAGTTATTCTGATATATTTTGAGAAAAAAATGTTTAACAATTAAAGTAAAATTTTATTTTGGTACATTAAAATATTATTTTGGGAGCACTAAGTATATGATCAGAGGGCATTTGTGGTTCAGTGTTAGAAGTCTCTCTTTCCACATAAGAGACAAGTTCAATTCTTGACCATTTTACCTCATGTGCAACCACCACTCATCTGTCAATGAAGACTTGTGTGTTGCTGTGTTGCTGAACAGTTTTCAACAAAACTTCCAGACTAAGACAGACTAGGAGGAAAGGCCTGACTCTCTATTTCTGAAAATCAGCCAGTGAGGACCCTATGGATCACAATGAAGTGATCTCATTGTTCACAGGGTTGCCATGAGCCAAGGACTGATTCGACGACAGCTAACCACAACAACAAAAACAAAAAGTGTATAATCAACCATATGTAGACAAAAATAAATTTGAAGGATAAGAGAAGCAAAGATAATAGATTAATAAATTAAATATCTAATGAGCCAGTCTCCAGTACCTGTGAATGAAACCTTATTTGGAAATAAGGTCTTTGCAGATATAATCAGTTTATGAGGTCATACTAGATTAAGGTGGGCCCTAGATTTATTGACTGATGTGCTTACAAGGAGAGGGAGATTTTCAGACACAGAAGAGACACACAAAGAGGGAAGAAGGCTATGTGAAGGCTGAGGCAGAAACTGGAGTGAGGTAGCTACAAGTCAAGGAATGCCAAGCTTTGCCGGCAACAATCAGAAGCTGGAAGAGGCAAGGAAGGTTTATCCCCTAGAGCTTCAGAAGGAGCAAGACCTTAATGGCACCTTGATTTCAGACGTTTAGACTCCAAAACTGTGAGAAAATAAATTTATATTGTTTTAAGCCTCCCAGTTTGTGGTACTTTGTTGGAGCAGTCCTGAGAAACTAATACAATAGGCAACATTGATTTGGGCAAAAATGGTCCCTGATTGGCAGACTGCATCTGGACTGGAAGGAACTATAAAGATACTATTATACTTGATGAGGACATCATTCTCACTTTGGGCTTCTGTAAGTTTTGATGACCTGTGTATGCACATGGCCTTTTAGTTGTCTCTGGAAGGTATGACAATATGCCATTTTGACTCTCATGGAACATGAGGCTTCTAAGTAAGGGAGGTTCTAGCATTTACCCAGTATTGATTTCATCTCCTAGTACCTGAGAAGACAGCTCCTAGCTGGCTGCATGAAATGCTGCAAGGACTTCTGCAGAAGACAAATGTCCAACACTGCTCTGTTGGCAAGATATAGTTCCTTTCCTATATCCTTCTGGGCAGATTGTTGCCAAATATGGTCTATGGTGATCTTGTGAGTCCAAATTCATCTGAGCTCTCCCAACACACACATACACATGTAGTTATTGCATACTGTCTTAGGCTGGGTTCTCTAGAGAAGCAAAACCAGTAAAGAGTATACATATATATAGAGAGAGATTTGTGTCAAGGAAACAGCTCACATGACTGTAGAGGCTAGAATGTCCCAAGTCCATGGATCACGGTAGAGGTCTCTCCCAATTCATGCAGCTGCAGAAGCTGCCAAGCCGAAGATCTGCAGGCTGGAGAGCAGGGCTCCCACTCACAGGCTGTGAAGATCAACGAATCCCAAATTCAGCAGATAAGCTGATAGCTCAAGTCCCAAGAACCGGAGATGAGATGATGGGAAGCAGCCGCAGGATCCAGAGTGGGCAAAAATCCAGAACACTGGTTTATATTCAGATGCAGACCACACCCCCAAGTAAACTCCCTTTCGTCTGATTGGCTACTCACAGCATAATTCAATCATGGGAGTGATCACATATAAACACTGAGAATCATGGCCTAGCCAAGCTGACACACAATCTTGACAATCACACATACTAAATTTGTTTTCGATATAATGTGCTTAGGTCTCCAGCTTTAAGTAAACATGCCATTTTTAAAAGACTTAATATGATATATCTCTTCTTCATAGGTGTACTACTCATCCCTAATACCATACCAAGTGTGAGTCAGTTGTCTGCAGAGACTATAAATACAATAATAAAATCACACAAAATAGGTTTGCTTTTTATGATCACCATGTGCCTGCAATTCTAAACAATGTCAATAATATTCTTCCCCCAGGGCAAACTGTTCCTACTGTCTTGCCTTTGGTATACACCATGTATTATTTGCCAAATGGCATTCAACTTTCAAGGGAATAAACGTAAGTTTAATGGGAGTCAGAATCCAAGGCATTAGGCAGGTTTCATGGATTGCCGAGCAATTAGGAAGCCAAAGAATGATAATTAAAAGGGTCCCTTCCTTCTTATAACTGCATCCTTTCTCCATGCATCTCTATCAAGGAGTCTAAAACCACTACTAATATAGTGACTCACCCCTCTTCATACGAGAACTTGACAGATATGAGCTGAGGAAGAGACCATCCAAGTGTGGTCTGGGCAAGTTTGCACTAAACACTTTAGGTAAAGGAGAAGAAACTATTCGGAGTCACCATTATGTTTTAGCTATACTTGGCATTTAATGAAACAATCACAAGAAAAATGTACAGTTGCCAAGTAATCCAAAAATCCCCTTAGGTACGTATGGATAACCATGGCATAAAGTTGTAAGAACTTTAACTGTGACCTGTCTGTTATCTGTCATTTGAGTTTGTGGTTTAATCTACAAGCTTGCTTCAGTTCTAATGTAGACATAGCAGGAAAAATGAAATAAACAATATATATTAGTTAGAGGGAAGGAATCCTCTCTAAGACTCTCCAAAGAGAAAGGGGTGGGGGGAGATGCTTTTACTTTAAAACAAAAGCTCTCTCTGTTTGACCACTGTGCGTGAGGTATGGTTACCAATTGCCTTCTCTTTAACTGTAGTCTGATGTCTCTGACACTCAGAAGGAGTTGGTCTAAATGACCTCAAGATCCCTCCTGACCTCTCAAAGTCAATGACCTTTTATCTCATTTAAACTGTTGCTAAAAGTAAAACTTGGTAAAAGAAAGAAACTCTCATTATTAAATTCATACCTATTCCTGGAAAAACAAATCAAAAGTCATGTCTTAGCTGGGCAAGTAATTGTTTTTCTTTCAATCTTTAAAATGCTATTCACACTGTAACTGTGCCTTCTCCAAGCTTACTCTCCTTGATCATTGATTTTTGAAGAAGTTACTGAAATCTCTATTCCACAACTTAATTATGCCTCTGTAAAACAGTATAAGTAGGTTAGAAATTCCCTTTTCCTCCATTTCACTTAATCAAAACTTACTTCTTCAGTAAAGATCCCCAGTGCTATGGTAAGCAACTTTAAGAATCAGAGAAGAATTGAGCAAAGGAATCCAAGCACCAGGATGTAATCAACAAAGGACATTGTCAATAAGTGTCAGGTTAATAGAACTGCCTTTAATCTTGGATAAATTAAGGTTAAGACCACATAATTTCAGATACTGTAAATAATTCCCTGCTGGGATAAAATGTTTTGTAGACAAGATCAGAGATCAATGACAACCAGCTACTTTAAATACTATGCATTCCTCTCTCATTAAATGTTCCTATAAATGTCTTCTCAGCAACGGGATGTTAGTTTCTAGCAGATTCTGATTCCCCACATATGTGTTTTTTATTTGTTTTAAATGTACAATATCTTTTATTTTCACTTTTAAAACGTAGAAGAACTTTATATTTCTGAAAGGAAATATAGCACGACTTATGTCTTTACTGTTTTAAAAGATTCAAGCAAAAAAGAAAAATTTTGAAACTAGGTTATGTAGTAGTGTACACTCACCAAGAAGAAAGAGCCATTTTAACATTTGAGCAAATAAGTAATTATCACACATTAGCAATAGGATTCAACTGAAAATTGCAGCAAAGACTCTTTTATCTGCATATGATAGAATATTTTTATTACTGTGGGCTTGAAGGGGGAAGAGGAATGGGAAATTGTACCTGAAAAATGATAAAAAACCAACACATATAATTTTATTTGGAAAAAAAGGAGACTCCAAAATGAAATTAATAAGTAAAATAGAGAAATACAGTACCACAAACGAACTCTAATCCCCGTCTTACCTGAATGTTTGGCGTTGAGGGTATACTGGTAAGCTCCATAAAACAGAATTGATGAATGCTTTACATTATGAACATCAGAGTTCATTTGAGTTTATTATTCATTCTTGCCCTAGTGTGAATGAATCTAGGGTAGTAGAAAGGACATGGCTTTGGAGCCAGGCAGAAATGAGTTTAAATCAAGTCTCTGGCATTTACAATGCATGGGAACTTGGGCAATCCCTTACCTTTCTGGTGGAAACTCTGGTAATGTAGTGGTTAAATGCTATGGCTGCTAACCAAAAGGTCAGCAGTTTGAATCCAGCAGGCGCTCCTTGGAAACTCTATGGGCAGCTCTATACTCTGTCCTATAGGGTTGCTATGAGTCTGAATCCACTCAACAGCAACGGGTTAGGTCTGCCTTAATAAATTAGCACAAACTGGGTGGTTTGGTATAACGGAAATAAATTCTCACCGTTCTGGAGTCCAGAATTCTGAAATCAAGGTATTGGCAGGTACGCGTTCCCTCTGGAGACTGTAGCGCACTCCTTGGCTTGTGACTGTACCACTCCAATCTCTTCTGTTTCTTATAAGGATAGTTATTATTACATTTAGGGCTCAACAGGATAATGTCATCTTGAGATCCTTAATTTAATTACATCTGCAAACACCCTTTTTCCAAATAAGTTCCCATTCACAAGTTCTGGGACACTAAATATCTTTTTTAGGGGAGACCATTCAGCCCACTACAGGGCCTAAAACCTAAAAAATGCTCAATAAATGGCAGATTTTTCCTGACATAAAAACAATGTATGTATTTACAGAAAGTTTAAGGAAGATAAGGAAGAACGAACAGCGATGAATGGGATATTGAGGATAAAATTTATCTTCAGCCTTCTCCTAAGGTCACTAATTTTTCTAAGACTCAAATATGTATATAATTTGATAATTTTCTTATATCTACCCATCTAAATTGACTATTTTACCAGAATAGTTCCAGAGAGAAGGAGCCATGCCTTCCCACTCACAGTGCCTGGCATTTAGTGGGAGATCAATAAGTATTAATCGAATGAATGTATGAAAAGGAACTGACATCTATATGTCAAGAGTCTCACAGCTAGTTGAGGCAAAGCCAGGTCCAAAACCTGGTTATTCTGATTTACCATTACTACTGTTAGGAGGGTTTGTTTTTTATTTTGAATAGAAGCGAATTGAACCACACATTAACTCAGATGAATGTATCCTGCTATTGCTCTTGGAAAAACTCTGTGACCAGTCAATCATTTAGGGAGCAAGATCACTGACAAAGCCATATAATTTTGATTAGTTACACTAAATAGATCAAAATAATTCTTCGCAAGGCAATCTTGGTGTTCAAAATGTAACACAAGTCACTTTGACCAGGATTAGTGGAAAAAGGAGCCAATGTAGTAGGATTTGTACACCACCAGATAAAGTTCCTGCTTGAATGTATCTTCTTCCTTCTAGAAGTTTCATTGGAGATTATGTCCTTTAGATCTTGAATACATTGCATTTTTTGAAAAATCTACCATTAAAATGCTAAATGTAATTCCTTGGGAGGGAATTGTATTTTCTTTATCAAGCAATGCAAATCTGCGGAACACATACTGTGTGCAGAATTTTGCCAGGTATTGTGAAGTCTATGAAATGAACAAGATATAGTCCTTGCTCTCAAAAAGTTTGTGGTCCAGTAGGACAAACAATATCTGTGCTACTAAACCTAATTCAAAGCAGAAATTTTTACATTCCAAAGTAACGTGTTGCAGGAACACAGAAAAGGCAAGTATTGATTCTGATCAAAAGGAAAAGGAAGTGGTGAAATTAGAACTGAATTTTGAAAAATGGGTTGGGTTTTGACAAGAAAAAATAGAGAAAAGGTCGTTAAAGGCTGAGGAAAGTAGAAAGGGGTGATGCTGTTAACAACCAAGAAATATAAGGGATAGGGAGAAACTAAGTAAAGGAAAAAGAAAGAAAATGTCAATAATTTTCTAGCTTCTATCTCTAGTATTTACCTTGCTTTCAGTATTTCCTAAGATTGCAGACAAAGCCCAAAGAGTCAATAAACACAGTGGTGTTGGATTTGGGAGATGAGGGTCCCTGAGAGATAATTAGAAAGAGTGGGTTTTGAGAAGACCAAATCCAAAAGTTGTGGACTGGGAAGGAATCCTCCGAACTCATTTCTAATCTTTTCTAGATTTCCAGGGAAATTATACTAGCCACCCAGAGTGTAGAGCCTGGATAATGAGCCATCCAGCAATACTCAGGCTGCCTGAGTTGTTGTCCTGCAATGCAGAGATGTGCACTCTCCTACCCAATGGCTTCTCCACAGCCAGCCAGCTCAGAACCCCACCTGACTTTTTCTTTGTTTTCAGGCTATTTGTTCTCTTGATTGACTTTCCTCCAGGTCATTCTCCAGCTCCAGTCTTCCTTTATTTATTTATTTATTTCATTGTTTTTCATTTCTTGCCCCCTTTATGCTTTTTGCCCCAGACCTCTCTTCTTTATTCTCCTAGATACTCTTGTGCTGAGGTGATCTATCTCAGTTGATTCTAGAGGAAATAAGAAGACAGAAGGATTAAACGTCCTTAGTAAAAAACTGGTTAGTTGCCCCCAAATATTTACATAGGAAAAAGACTGTCTATTTAACTGACTTGGTGAGGAAAAAAAATTATGTTTGCTTAACTGGGGAAATTGCTTCTTTAGTGCAATGAATTTCCATGGCCTAATAAAGGATTAACAGCACACCTAGCTTGGAAGTACTTCTTAAAAGCCTCAGCCTACGCCTGTAAGCTCTAAATTGCTGTTTCAAGTGTCTACTTCCTGCTGAGCTGCTTTTGTTCCCTTCACAAAATTTCCCTGATCTATTATGGCTGTTGCATGCTTCTCTAATCTTACTGAGCATACAGTAATTTCTAAGGATGACTTCATACATCTTATATAGGGTTTTTAAAGCCATTTGTGAAGGAAAAGTGAGTATTTTAACAGCAAAATGCATTTCTGAGAGTCTCCGATAATGGGGATGATCTCTTAATCAGACATTTCTTTCTTTATAGGGGTAAGACTTTTTTTTAATGCTGGCTTTTTCCATTGAGTTCAAGCTTTAAGATAAGAATTAGTGATTTCCTGAAGATTCATATTGCCCTTATTTAAATAAGAGGACATTTAAAGCTAGGCACATTTTAGATCACTGTCATTTTGGATATCCTTTGGTCAATATGAGGACATTGGTGTAATAATGAGTTTGCTAATTTTGTCCAGTCCCTGAAAACCTGAATTACTTATATATGGAAGATTACAACTAAGTGAAAATCTTATTGTTTTCTTTTACTTTGAAATGATTGTAGGTAACCAAAATAGCCTTCTTCATCTTCACTTTTAGAGTTTCATTTCCTTAGAAACTTTCATTAATAACATCAGAGGGATTTTTTTAATCCCTATTCTTGTTCAACAATGAAAGAATTAAGAACAACTTTTATGATTTATTTTCTTTTGTTTCAAAGCCTCAGTACTTATTAAGTAAAACAAAAAAAAAAAAAAAAGGAACTAAATTTGCTATGATATTTTTATCTTTGTTCTTTGGTAAAGGAGGGAGGAAAAATTAAGTTTCTCCTGGAAAGCAGGAGAATCGAAACATAGCCAGTCCCTGCTTACTGCCACTTCTGGGGTTGTTTTTCTTTTCTTTATACCATAGTCTAAATTTCACTCTTAGAAATAAAATTCTGATATGATTAACAAATAGAAATTTTCTTTCCGGCTATAAGATGTGGGTTAGGCTTATTCTTATTAATGTCTTTCTAAGGTAGTTTAAATAGAAATAGCCACCTCACTGATCTTTCATGAGAGTCGCTGCACAAATCTAGTCACTGGCTCCACTGATAGATGAATAAACTTTGCCTAATCTATCCAAAATTAACAAGAAATCTATATGGCACAACCATTGTGCCCCAGTGTGACAGTACAGCTGAAGCTTCAGAATTTTGATTTCTTCTAAATTAAATAAGTAGAGATGAAAACACTGCAAGATAATGACAAAGGCAATGAAGCAGACAGCCAATGGCCCGGGCCAAATTTGGGGTAAATATTTATTCATTGCTATTGTCACAGAAAATGTGCCTGGTGCCTGAACTCCCTGCACCACATGGGCTTGGCTGTTGGAACAGGCCTCTTTAGTCATAAGATCAGTACTTAATCTGATTACACCTTTAAGCTAATTTCTTTTTAATGTGGTTATGGAAGATGCTTTTGGAAAAATTAGACTATTTATTGGCCAGTAATTATAGAAATGTTCATTGCCAGAGTTAGGAGACAGGACACGGGAGTTCTAAGATAGGTTTTGTCTCACATGAAGTCTATGCCCTTGGGAAAAACTATTTAAAAATTTTCATTATTGGAGTAATTTTGAAGTATTGTATGCATTGTTAAAGAGCAAACTATTGAGTTTCACCCAGGTTAGTTAAATACTAGGTGTATCCAAAGCACTAATGCTCAGAGTGACTGTGTGAAGTGATTGGTAAAATACATAGGAGCATAAAATGGACATGCTGTGCCCCATTAAAAACTATAAAAATTTCACGTGAAAAATAATTTTATTCATTTCAATAACTAGATACCCTAATTTCATGAAACCAATGCTGTTGTTGTTGAATTTTTGTGCTGTTGTGTCAATTCTGACTCATGGCAACTCCATGTGTTACAGAGTAGAACTGCCCCATAGGCTGTAATCTTTACTAAGCAGATCGCCAGATATTTCTCCCTCAGAGCCTATGGGTGGGTTTGAACCACCAAATTTTGGATATTTGTCAAGAGCTTAACTGTTTCCTCACCAGGGCTCCTTCATGCAGCAATAGTGTCCAAAAATTTGTATTTGGAAACTCACTAGGGATTTCTTCTTCAAGCAAATCATTCTTCTGTGGCATGACGTATTCCTTCCTACCACACATGCTAGTAAAATTGATACTGTCATAAAGAAGTACACATTCTATGCCCTTTGCTGTGTGACTGTGTGGTACCTCCTCATCCCAGAAACTTGGGCTTAGCCAAATTACTTGCTTAGACCCATGGAAAGTTAGTGGGCCTGACAGGAGAAGAGGTTTAAATGTTGTACATGAATGGTTTGATTTGCCCTCTTGCCTTCCCACCATTAGCCATGAAAAGATGTATCCTGGGTATCCAGGACCGTTAAAAATCAAAGACACGTGCAGCAGAATGGAACCTGACACAAAGCCTGAAATACAGCCACACCGACTGATCCAAAGGTCCACAAGGAAAAAAAAAATGGTTTCATTATAAGCCCCTGAGATTTTGAGACTATTACACAATATTATTCCACTAGAATTTAGAGACTATCTCAAGAATAGATTTAGTGCAGTGAACACTAATGACCAAAGACCAGATGAGTTGTGTGATGACATCAAGGTTATCATACATGAAGAAAGCAAAAGTTCATTAAAAAGACTGGAAAGTAAAGACCAAAATGAATGTCAGAAGAGATTCTGAAACATGCTCTTGAACGTAGTGTAGATAAAGCAAAAGAAAGGAATGATGAAGTGAAAGAGCTGAACAGAAGATTTCAAAGGGTAGCTCACGAAGGCAAAGTATTATAATGAAGTATGCAAAGACCTGGAGCTAGAAAGTCAAAAGGGAAGAACACACTCAGCATTTCTCAAGCTGAAGTTGCAATATTGAAGGATTCTATGGGGAAAATATTGAACGACACAGGAAGCATCAAAAGAAGATAGAAGGAATAGAGAGTCACTGTACCAAAAAGAATTGGTTGACTTTCAACCATTTCAGGAGATGGCATACGATCAAGAACCTGTGGTATTGAAGGAAGAAGTCCAAGCTGCACTGAAGGCACTGGTGAAAAACAAGGCTCCAGGATTTGACAGAATACCAATTGAGATGTTTCAAAAAACAGATGCAGTGCTGAAAGTGCTCTTTTGTCTATATCAAGAAGTTTAGAAGAGAGCTTCCTGGCCAACCAACTGGAAGAGATCCATATTTGTGCCCATTCCAAGGAAAGGTGATCCAACGGAATGTGGAAATTGTCGAACAATATCATGAATATCACAGAAAAGTAAAATTTTGCTGAAGATCATTCAAAAGCAGTTATAGCAGTACATCATCAGGGAACTGCCAGAAGTTCAAGCTGGATTCAGAAGAGGATGTGGAATGAGGGGTATCATTGCTGATGTCAGATGGGTCTTGGCAGAAAGTAGAGAATACCAGAAAGATGTTTACCTGTTTTGTTTTGTTTTTTTACTATACAAAGGCATTTGACTGCATGGATCATGACAAATTACCGGTAACATTGGAAGAATGGGAATTCCAGAACACTTAATCTTGATCATGAGGAATCTGTACATAGACGAAGAGGCAATCCTTCAAACTGAACAAGAGAATACTGTGTGGTTTAAAGTCAGGAAAAGTGTGCATCATTGTTGTATCCTTTCACCATACTTCTTCAATTTATATGCTGAGCAAATAATATAAGAAGCTGGACTGTATGAAGAAGAAGGCAGCATCAGGATTGGTGGAAGACTCATTAACAACCTGCAATATGCAGATAATACAACCTTGCTTGCAGAAAGTGAAGAGAACTTGAAGTACTGACTGATGAAGATCAAAGACTATAGCCTTCAGTATGGATTACACCTCAACATAAAGACAATAAAAATCCTCACAACTGGACCAATAGACAACATCATGCTAAATGGAGAAAAGATTGGAATTGTTAAGGATTTCATTTTACTTGGCTCCACAATCAACACCCATGGAAGCAGCGGTCAAGAAGTTAAACGACATGCTGCATTGGGCAAATCTGCTGCAAAAGACCTCTTTAAAGATATATATATACATACATACATATATATATATATATGTGTGTGTGTGTGTGTGTGTGTGTGTGTGTGTGTGTGCGTGTATTTATAAAGAGAAACAGAGAGATTGATTTTTCTCTGCAAGGAGACTCAAAGAAATTTTAAAGCCATTTTCTTAGAGAAATGAGAGTAAGAAATCCAGATGAAAGAGGTATCAGGATGGGATGTTTTTATTCTATACCATTCTTTACATTTTTATAATGAGACCATGCTAACAAATAAAGAATTTTTTTTCTTGTCACAAGAGTAAAACATATTTTCAGACCTAGAAATTCAGATTTGCAAAAGAAAACTAAAATAACATAAACAACGAGAAAAATCACTATCAACGAACTCATTGTTGAAGTTTTCCTATTATATACATATGTATATCAGTATGTATTTTTATACTGTATTTTTTATAATCTATACTTCTAACAATATATGATGATAATTATTTCAATGTTAATAAATATTCTTCCACTTCATTTTTAATATCAATAACTTCTCCTTTATTTTGTAATACATGTCACTATTTCTTTATTTTTGATATTTTTTCCATTTTTTCAAGAAATAATTCTTAAATATTTATTTACTATAACTTTGTGTACTTTCTTAATTCTTTTTTTTAACTAATCCTTATGTTCAAAATTATTATTTTCAACAAGAAAATCATAAAAACTTCATCTGTACCAACACTAATTGTGCCTTAGTAATTTGTGCACAAAATTGAGGTTAACAGAATGATTTTAGATGCTTTGGTCAGTATTGGAAAAAAAAAATGAGGAAAAAAAAGTATCAAGGTAAATTTCCTAGTACTGTCATCCAAATTATCCCAAAAGACCCTTTCCAAGTCCTAAGAAGGCAAGCAAAGTTATCACTAAATAAAAGTTCAAAAACATGTTTGATTGAATATATTATTTGTGACCAAATTTATAACATAACAGAATTTTGTTTTGTGAGCTTCATGTATATTTTACAGTTCAGGTTGGACCATAGGAAATTGCCAATATTTAACCCTTTTGGACCAACAAACATGAAAATAAATTACTGGTTTTAGTATACAATATAATGTTGTATTTCTTTCTCAAAGACAGAATAAAAGTCAATAAATAAAATTTATTGTGGTGACTATTTGTCTCTCCTTTTATTCAATGTTTTGGGTTGTGAGTATTATTTACAGGTTACTAAAACCTGAATAAGAAATAAAATTTCCAACTCTAATATTTTATATGGGAAAATGTGTTCCACAGCTTATTGATTTCTAGAAATATATACCATCAAAATGGTCATTTGTAGAAGTTACAAAGAAAAAGAAAATATCAAAATTGGGCCATTTTCTCTATTCAGAAAACGGTATAAAATTTAAGAATTACCAGGCAAATGATATTTGGAGTCATTTATTCAATGTGCCTGGATAGGAACTTTATAAATATTGATCTGACTTCTATTTCATCTATGACATAGGAAAAAATAATTGATGAAAGTGAAATATTTATCTTGATTGAGTATTCTGTGTTTCTTCTACCAGAATTCTGAGATAGGAAAACAAGCTTTCCCTTTTGACCTAACTTACTCATACTAATTAAAAAAAACACATTTAATGGCTGTCTTCAGAGCATTCTTTTATAAACATGACTGATTTTTAAAAATGTATGTGGACATCACAATTACCAAGAGAAAGAGATAACTCCTTGGGTTTTAATAAAAGGATAAATGAGAGGAATTGATGCTGGAAAGACAACCACAAAGCAGTATCACTTGAGTTCCCAGAGCATTACCATTCTATAGTGATAGAGTGCTTTATTTTGCACCAGAGCTCACGGGGACAAGCACGGCCAACTTCTTGTAGAGGTAAAGCAGCAACACAACCACTAGCCCATACTCATTCCAGTACTTTGCTCATACTATTCCTTAGGTTGAAGCCTCAGTGTCATTTCTTGCTGAAACCAGAGTACTCATACCTAACAGAGTGACTATTTATCCTGATCAAGGTATCTCCTGCTGTCATGCAGGGTGGCTTCCGTTACAGGTCCTTAGCAATTTTGCCAGGCAATAGTGGATCCTCAGGTTGACAGGTGGGTCACACCTTGTCAGTGTTCTTCTTAGTCAGGGGGAATCCACTTCAAACTTAGCCTGGACTCCAATGATTACAATAATATAGGATCTCTGGTGGCACAGTGTTTAAGTGCTTGCTTGTTAACAGAAAGATCAGCAGCTTGAACTCACCAGCTGCTCCACAGGAGAAAGATGTGGCAGTATTTTCCCATAAACATTACAGCTTTGAAAACCCTATGGGGCAGCTCTGCTCAATCCTTTAGGTCACTATGAGTTGGAATCGACTCAATGGCAATGCACTTTAGGACTTAATATCAGAGAGTAAGGAGAATATCATGTATAGTCAATGTACATACACACACCAGTTGCCATCAAGTTAATCCTAACTCTTGGAAACTCCACGTGTTGAGTAGAGATGTCCTCCACAGAGTTGTCAATGACTGACTTTTCAGAAGTAGATTGCCAGAACTTTCTTCTGAGGCTCCTTTGGTAAGACTCACAATTCCAACCATTCAGTTAGCAGCTGAGAAGGCTAACCACTTGTACCACCCAGGGATTCCATCGTCAATCACATACCTTTAAAATTTCAGATCCCTTCTCCATGTGGTGCTATGCTAACACTATGGGAGGCATATGTGAACAAAATCTGAAAGAGAAAACAATAAATGAAGTTTTCTATTTCACTCTGCAGTGCAGGTCCTTTAAAATTCAGTAACAATGGATAGAAAGGTCCATAAATAGTAAATTGTTATTTTGAGTTTCTATTTTCTGACATGTACATGTGGTTGAATTTCTGAGTTAAATTTTGTATGAAGCAAGTCCCATGTCCTCACACAGATACTTCCCTAGATCACAATTTTGTCAGGTGTGCTTGGCAGATTAGATCTGTGCTTCTCAGCTGCTGAAATATCCATCTTCCTCAGCCCCCACTCCTTGACTCAAGAGTCAACCCCCTGACTGAGACTCTATCACCTTTCATGATAAAATCCCTCTCAAGAGACTTTTTTCAGGATGGACTGATAAGAGCCACTCCAACCAATAAGACTAGTTTTAACATATATGAATTTCAAAAGAGAAGTCCTGGGACCTTTCCTCATGTAAATTTGTGAGTACAAATAGAAGAGGCACAATTGCTATACCTACCTCCATTTAGCATCTTCCAAGTTTCACAAAAAAAGAATATGACCCTACCCAATACTAGAGTTTCTGCCTAGGTCCTTTTACACAGAGAGACCACCTGCATATAGTAGATGTTCAATAGATGCCATTCCATTATCATTTTCTTCTTTTAAGTACAGTCATAAAAAGGCATGACAATCTGAACAGAGGAATGTGTGATGACCAGAGGAGGGAAATGTATTAGCATTAAGCACCTCTATTTCTTCTTTGAGTCACCTTTCCTAGATACAAATCTATACAAGAAATGACTGGAGTCACTCCTGAACACCCTTCTGCTCCCATTCCCAAACCCACAATATCTCCCAGTATTGTACTTTTTAATTAAAAAAAATAGCCCATACTAAAGAGTTTCAGTTTCTTTGGGGGTTCATTTTGAGTGGTAATAACCTCAAACTAATGTTAGGAAATGAAAGAATTTATGAGTTAGTAGATAGAAGCTCATAGATTGCCTTCTGATCGTGGCCATTATTTTGTTCTTTTCTTTAGTAATTGAGATTTACTAATCCAACCTTCTTTAGATTGCCCATGATGATGACAATCTGAAAGCAGATTTCTACATTTACCAGGTCATTTTCTCAGTCTTGTGGAATGCTTTAAATAAAATTGGAACATGGTACTGCAATTGTTTATGATCTTCAGCTATTTATGACTTTCGTTGTTCCCAAGGTATTAGAATTGATCACTCTTTTCAAATATATCTTATGGATATTTCTAAATTATTTTTCATCCATCAGGTCATTAATTAACACAGTCCATGATCATAATCAAGTAACCTTTAGAAAAGGAAGAAGTTGTAAAGTCCGATGACTGCTAAACTAAAACTGTTCGATGTGTCAGTTTCAAACAAAAAATCTCAAAGCATATTCAAAAAAATCAATAAAACATAAAGTCGTAGAAGTCTGGAGCTGCAAGGAGCCTTACATTTCTCTCAGAAAAGGAAAATTGTGAAAGCACTTAGTAAACTGTAAAATGCCATGCAAATCTATAACATCTGTAATGTTCTCATCTAGATAAAGCCCCTCATTTAACAAGTAACAGAACAGAGAGCCAAGGAGATTAAAAAGATTCTTCAAAAGACTTTGCAATGTTTTCCCAAAATCGTTAGGACTATCAATAGCCACCCCCAGGCAAATTCCCATTAAGTGTAATCCACAATTACTGGTCAAGCTTCGGCAATTTTTCTAGTCATCCTCATTTAGCTCAGCAGCTGCATATATCTCTAAACTAGTCCAGAAAATATAAGAATATGCATATAACTGGCATTTTGTTAGATTCCCTCATAACCATATATTTTCTCAAAAAGGAAATGAAAGAGAATACTTAGGCATACTTTATTTTTCTAAACTGGCTGGCCAAATTCTTTTAGGTCTTAATATATTATCTTCTTTTATAACTGATAACATTTAGCTCTTTAAACATATAAATTTGAGATTAACCACTCTCACCCTACAAGCTATTAAGATAAGTTGGTCAGAAACAGAAAAGAGGAAGAAAATTTGCAAATTTTAGCTTAAGAGCTCAACAAAAAATGATGTTTGGATAGTGAATTAAGTTATTACAGTACTCTCTGGAGCAAAGTTTTCAAATGTATTTTAGTCATATATCTATATCAATAGACATATATATAAATATATATATATATATTTTTGTTTCATAAAAGGCTTCCATAAAGCCAAGGAAAACAAATGAACAAGGAACTTCTCTGGTTGCAATATGGGTGGAACATTCAGACAAAGCCCTGATGGGAGCTCCACTGAGCATATTTAGAAAACAGTCCCTAAAGGATGAAGCCCAAACCCTCTAAACTGGTATTATTTGGACCAATCTAGTCTAACTTCAACACAGAAGTTTAATAAATAGAGAGTGCTCTGAGAACAGGAATTTTCAGTCTTTGAGCCCTGGTGGCTCAGTGGTTAAGAGCTATGGCTAGTAACCAAAAGGTTGGCAGTTTGAATCCACAGTTGCTCCTTGGAAACCCTATGGGGAAGTTCTACTCTGTTCTATAGGGTCGCTATGAGTTGGAATCCACCAGATAGTGATGGGTTTTTTTTATATATGCAGACAAATTAGCATATAAAAAGCGCACAAATGCTGTTGAGTGGCAACAAGGAGTGGTAGAAAGAGAACAGAAGACTTCATTTTTCATCTGTTCTATTCTGTGTGACCTGAGTGATTCTCTAAACTTCTGGGCTTCAGGTAACTCATTTGTCAAGCACAAGGTTAGTATTACACTTTTATCAGGGCAATGTACAAAATCGTTTCTTAATATTTCATTTCACTCTAAGATATATGATTCAGTTCAACAAATATTTGTTGAGTGATGATTCCACGTTAAGACAGAAATCTAACGATAAGCAAGACAAAGCGTAAAGTCTAATGAAAGGAACATTTGCCATTATCTTGTTCTTTTTCCTAGCAGCTTGTGTTCAGATTATTCACTGAGTGACAATCTGAAATCAGCCCCCTGTATAGACCAGGTCATTTTCCCTTAGAAGTACTTGGAAGAGCCTGGATTTCCATACAGTTTATCAGTCTTGGTGCTATTATAACATCTGATCCAGATTTTATGGTCTTGGTTAGTTAAGTAGTTACAAATCCACCCCTAAAGTGAGAACAGAGGATTCAGTGGGATTAAGGGGATAAATTTAGGCCACTGTAGTTGACAGTCTCACCAAGGAATAAGAATGCTAAGCAGTCAAAGCAATAGATAATCCATAGACAGCTAATAAAGACTTAGAAAGACTGACTGAAATAAGTGACATGTAAACTGAAACTTAAAGTATGAGAAGGAGGTAGTCTACTTAGGGTGGGGGAAAGTGACAGTGGAGCAAGTAGACCAGGCACAAGAAATAAGCTTCAACAAAGACTTGTAGTGAGAGAAGAGATGAGGCTGAAGGAGAATGCAGAGGCCAAATTATTCAGGGCTTTGTGTATCTTGTTAAAGACAGTGGGCTTTACCATAAAGCCAAAGCTTAGAATGAAAAGATTTGAGCAGGAGCAAGATTCAGTTAGATTTGTGTTTTTAAAGTATATTTCTACATTTAGTGTGGAAAATAGGAAGGAAACAGGTATTATAGGTAGTGAAGCTTTAGCTAGGAGGCTATTGCAGTAATACAGGATCATACTTGTGGTATTGGGGTAGAGGAAAGGGAGTAGATTCAAGAGGTGAGGAGGCAGTAGTATCCACAGATTAGGCCATTCATTGGAAATAGGGGAGAGTAGGGGAGGAACTGATGATAACGCTGAGGTTTCTAGCTGAGCCATCAAGTGAATTATAGGACACGGAGGAATAATAATTTTTTTTTTCACTACGAGAACATCAGGTAAGTTTATTTCAGATATAACAGCAATGTTAAAATTGACAAGTTTAATTCTTAACTGCATCAAGTAAACTTAGCCACTTAAGTATTTTTAAAGTCATTACCTCCAAAAAACTGAGGGAGCTTTTCTTTTCCACCACCACACACCATGGTTTCCCAACAGTTTTGTTTTTTGGAAGACTTTCAATTGATGAGTAAACTGCCTTGGAGATATTTCACAACTTCTTTCCCCAAATGAAAACTAATCTGAACAAATTATATATTGCATAGATTTCTCTGCAGATTCTTTTCTCTAGAAGCTAAATGCAATACCACACAGTGTAATTTTTACCTATTCACCCCACAGTAAAAACTAACTGTCCTGAAAAATATGATGGGCGTATTCTGTGTTTTTACAGTTAATACAATTATTGTTTTACATCAAACAAGATAATTTTTATCCTATAGCAAAATAAACAACTCAACAGTATTTCAGTATTTACTGAGTCGTAGGAATATGAACGAGGGCTCAGCTTCTACCTCCTCCGTATCTCCCTCCTCCTCCGTAAGTGGATAGAATTATTTAATACAAGTTTGATGTAGGGGAATTTACATTTACATCTTAGGTTAACTCACTGACTAGTGCAGAAAAAATTCTATAATGATAGGGAGCCTACACATTCAATTCAAAAATTAATTTTCTTCCCCTCTTAAATAACATGTACTTAATTGTCATAAGGCAGCTATTCTGTTTCCAATAACCACATTTAGGGATACTTTCATAGGACTGACTAGATAGTCCAGGTGAAATGGTTATAGAAGTAGAGGCAGTGTCATCTCAGAAAACTCAATTTATACATCAAAATCTATTTTAATGCCTGGAAGTTTAGAAAAAGGCTGAGTTCTCCAAAACTAATTATGCTTTCTGTAACTCAAGCACTCTTCTCTCAGTAACAGCAAGCAAATTACCCATGAAGGTTAAAGGTGCTTAATACTAAACCTTCTTCCTAATATTTGAACTGCTTAAGAAACTAATACTCAACAAACTAGAGTGGTCTTTCCACATTTTTACTATCTTAAGATTACACCCATATATACTCATTCATCAACTATCTTCCTTTTCTGTATTATTCTTGGCACTCAATAAGACCGTTGAAGTCTATTGTACTTTCACATTCTTGAATAAGAATTTAGGATTATAAAATGTGCATAAACATCCTGTAAAATCTTTTTGTCATCTAATATGTTTGAAGAGATGAGACTTTTATACCGGAATTTTACATGAGGATAAACATTATGAATCACTCTTCCTTTTAAAGTCAAAAGACAGAAAATTCAGCCCTATGTGCTGTTTTAAAGTCTAATAAGAACATTTGTTGGCCTATCAGTATTGGCAATGTAAAAAACTTAAGATATTGGCGATTGGATTACGACAGTTTCAGATGTCTCCCATGTTACAGTAAGTTATCAACCCGTCAAAGCCATTTCCTGTATACCAGATAATAATCTGGCATAAACCAGTCTGGTCAGTAGAGCAGGTCACAGTGACATTTGCATCAACACTTCTAGACTTCTACTTTTCCTAGAAACATTATGTTTAACAATCCCACCCTTCTCCAAATCCTTAAACTCAACATTGTAGGCACAGAGTGTCAAACAAATCTGGGATATTCTCCAACAGATAAGCAATAGCACAGCTATGTTATTTTGAAAAATACTGTCTAGATAGTCTTTCCTATATAATCAAATACTTAGTGGCCACAGGTTTAGCAATCTGCACTAGCTGACATTAAACGCATTTATTGTGCCACAAGTCCATCACAGTTTCCTTTTAGGAACTTTTTAATATGTTCAGGAGAAAACCTGCTTCAGGTTTACTTAAGGGTATTGACCTATTGAACATCAACTCCATTTTTAAGGTTAGACAAACTATTGTTCGGTTTAATGAAGAAAAAGGACCAGAGAAAAAAGTAAATCACAGCAAACCTCTTTAGGCCAGTTAAAGGCCATATCTCTAGCTGGGACATTTAAAAAAAAAAAGTAATCTCACCAGCCCACGCTCTAAAAGTTAATGCCACTACTAACAATCAGTAGCAGGAAAAATGAACCTGCTAACAACCAGCCCACACATTAGCAAAAAGCAATTTAACTCAAACACTGAGACCAAAATATAGAACACAACCTATCCAAACTGCCCCACCCACCCTCAACCACCAACAGGAAGAAAGCAAATAATTGCTCAAAAACAAAATAAGCTTAGTGTTTCTTACAAGGATAACAATGGTCCAATTCCAGAGACAGTGCTCAGAAGGACTAAATGTGGAGTGAAGGCAATGTCTAGGGATTAGTATCCCACAAATACTCTTTTAAAACACAAAGTACCACAAACATACTAAATTTGTCTATGAATTAGAGAACAAGATATTGCTGCTGTTTCTTCCTGTCTTTTGAAATATACAATATTTCGTAGGCTCTGCCTTTCAGTGTGAAAGTAGGACACTAAAAAAAATCAGTTAAAAAATCTAAAATTATTTAACACTCAAAATTTTGGGACCATATGTCTTAACTGTGAAACAAACAAATCTATACCTTTTCCTTCCTTCAATCAAACCATCTCACAAAATTAAGAAAACTAAAACAATCCAAACACGATTTTTAAAGTCCTTGAAAAGTATTAAAACTTTTAGAGGAAAGGAGAAGAAAGAAAGAGAAACAAGAATAAAGTGGAGGGGAGAAAGCTTTAAAGGGGGAAATCAATGGGCCTCTCTTTTATTTAGTGACAAGCAAGTGCAAGAAAGTTCATTTGTAATTTGTTCAGTTGTCTATCTTTTGCACATCTGCATTCTGGCCAGAGGGGCTTTGAGGTTTTTCTGCAACACATGAGCATCTGCGGGCTCTATCCTCTTATAGTAGTTCTTCTTTGTCTCAATAATCTCAAAGCCAAACTTCCCGTAGAAGTCGATTGCTGACTTATTGCTGATCTGGACATGCAGACAGATGTCGTCAAAAGTGCCATCTTTTTCACAGATGTTTAAGACATGATTTAACATTTTAGTTCTTATTCCTAGCCTTCGGTAAGGTGCCAGACATCCTACTGTCATGGTGTAAAGTCTCTTCAGATTCTGTGAATGATCCACCAGACAGCATACTGCACCTACTGCAATATCATTGAAATATGCAAGCTTTGCTAGCTCGCCAACCTCCAGCATATCCTTGTAGAACTGGTCATTCTAGCTGACTGGAAAGATGACCTGGTTTAATCTCTTCAACTGCTTAATGTGTGGTGTCACATCTCCCAGCTGGATCCAGCTACCTTTCATCTTCCCCGCCTGTTGAGACCGTCGTTACCACTGATATCAACGCCACCCTCGCCTCTGCCCTGAGCTCTCCGCGCCCTCAACTCGGCCACTCAGGCCCACCAGCCGGCCTCTTCACCTGAGGCAGAGAGCTGAGCGGGTGACAGAGGCCGCAGGAGGCCAGCGTGGCCCTGTGTCCGCCACCACCACGCCGGGACCGCTGCTTCTCCACACATGCACACTAGGCGCTCAGCTCCGGCCCACCGCCGCCAATCAGACCCGCCGCCCTGCAGTGACCTTTCCAGGAATAATGATTTTTCAAACAGTAATAACCAACGTTTATATACTTCTTACTGTGTGAGGGCACATATATTAACACATTCATCCTCAAACAACTCTCTGAGGTAAGTAATATCTTTGTGCCTTTTTATAGATGAAGAAACTGGACACAGGCTAAGTGACCTGCCCAAGTCTCATGACCAACAAGTGGCCAAAGTGGTCACATCAAACCATTTAGAAGTGAGAAGAGCAGAAAAAAAATCTCCCCAATTTTAGTCATGCTGAGATTGGGGATCTGAGGATCAATACAGTAGGCATTTGAACCCGTAGTTTTGAAGCTCAAGAGAAAGACTTGGATTATAGCATGATTTAGAAGTAACTAAATCTGTAGCAATGGATGGTATGACAACATGCAAAAAGACAAAGAATAACCAATTTCAGTTGAATAAAAAATCAACAATAAGAGTTTTGTAAAGGCTAATGAAAGTAACAGTCATAAATTTAAGCAAGTAAACCTTG
Organism: Dugong dugon; assembly: GCA_030035585.1. NCBI lineage: Eukaryota > Metazoa > Chordata > Mammalia > Sirenia > Dugongidae > Dugong > Dugong dugon. The sequence goes on along the minus strand of CM057480.1, from coordinate 44,065,952 downwards.
AACCCATGTATAAGCAGAAAATAGAGCAAGGATTTTGAAATAAGAAGTAACCAGTTTTAGTCCAGAACAGTTTGGGCATAAGACCTTGGGTAAAGTCTCCATATGTCCTTGGAATCAGATCTACAGAGTCCATTCTCTCCATAATACTTGAAGATAAGCCCTCACCAAGCTCCTCAGAGAGGAGAAATTAAAAGTTTATATCAAGTCCTAATACGTTAGTGAAGAATATTGAATATACCATGGACTGCCTGAAAAATGAACAAATCTGTCTTGAAGGAAGTACAGCCAGAATACTCCTTGGAAGCAAGGATGGCGAGACTTTGTCTCAGGTATTTTTGACATGTTATCAGGAGGGACCAGTCCCCAGAGAAGGACATCATGCTTGGTAAAGTAGAGGATCAGCGAAAAAGAAGAAAACCCTCAAGGAAATGGACTGATACAGTGGCGGCGACAATGGGCTCAAACACAGCAATGATTGTGAGGATGCCGCAGGACCGGGTGGTGTTTCACTCTGTTGTGCATACGGTCACTGTGAGTTGAAACCAACTCCAGGGCACCTAACGACAGCAATACATTAGCAGTTACTGCATACAAGTGGTAACTTATGTTCATTATATACTATTTTCATTTACTCAAACTAAATATTCTATCACTCAACTAATCGTTTTCTTGCCTCACAAAAGTTCTAATTAAAGAACTTCTGGATTTTTATAGGGAGACCACTGCAGACAAGATTCAAGACCCCAAAGGGGACAAATCCAGACAAACAGCACCTTTAACAGAATATTGCTTGTTGCTTCTACAATGCTTATTTTTGTCTCTGTGTTCTATACACTAATTAGCACAGTCCTGTGCACTGAATATTCAATAACTGCTTAGTAACAGCAGGACAGCTGATAACTGCTACTGTGGTTTTAGCCAGTCAGAATGCTAAGAATTTTACAGTCTCAATTTGCAAAGACTGAAATCCTGTCAATACAAAAAAACAAAAATGGAAATAAGCTGGAAGAGTCAGACTAACCAGATACATTGTCTTCCTTTTATATATTTTCTTTACCTATAAAGTAGATTAGCATGCTCCACCCTCCCCCCCCAAAAAAGTCACCACAAACCAAGATTAGATAAGAAATCTAAAAGGTATCATATGTGAAGAAAATATAAAGGGAAAAGATAGCCTGGTGTTGCTAGCTCTCCTGTTGAACATTGTCTCCTTGGACCCCCACCTATCAAGTGAATTGATCCCCAAAGTATTTGAGTGCAGGCACTGCATGTCTGATGCACGCTTATAGAGAGTGCTGATTTCTATCCCATACACAGGCAGAGCAGAGGAAGGCGAAGAATATCCATCCTTGTGGATGTTTTTGCTTACTGCATCTCAGCTGATCTTCCACTTAGTCCATTAACCAACACACACGTGCTGATGTCATGTGCCGACACTCCCTATGCACTAGGGATGCTGCAGTGAGCAGAAAGACACAGTCCTACTAAACAGGACCAGAGACCTTCTCCCAGCTATTAAGTATGGCACTAGTCAAACTCAAGTATTTGGCTCCTAAACCTCTGCCCTTTTTACTGTACTGCCCTTCCTCCTGGGCATTTCTACCTTACTCTCTGGATTGCACAGATCAGTGTCCCTAACTCAGCATTAGGAATCAGAGACAGAATTAGGAATAATATTTTTAGAGTAGTTGTTGTTTATGTTGGGGAATATCCGTGTGAGATAGTAGAATTATTAAAATGAGCCCCTTATCAGTTGCCTTCCAAGATGGCCAGAGGGAATCTACGAGGTGAAACAGAAGGAACCTCTCCTCTAGGCTGAGTAGTGGTCTGGCAGTACCTAAACATGAAGAGAGATTTGAGATTTATTTCTCTAAATCTCCTGCACACTTCCTAAACCCAAAAGGACTGTCTAACATTAAATTAGAAAATGACAAAATTGTCTTCACAGTCTGTTTTTACTTTTGTTCACAAAATGTCCGTGTAAAGAGTAAATCAGAGCTGAGTTGCCACAAGGTATTACATCAGGTCAGTCCACTCTTTGATAAAAATTTCTATACTATAATACAATCATGGTCCAAGTGACTGAAACTAGATGATTGCTGGCTGTAATATGCTGAATCACTGCTTCATAAAATCAAGGCACTTCTTCATGAGGACAAAATTACTAGTGATCTTCCAATTTAACTAAAAATACATGAGACTTACCTCTGTGAAAAGTGTGCTGTCAAGTTTCACAGAGTACGAGCCTCAAGCCCAAGTCTTGGTTGTGAATTTAGGATCCTCACACTGATACCTGTTCTTTGCTTTAGCTCATTTCAGGCCCATAATTAGCCATGTGTGAGGGCTCCTTTTCCTCAGAGATATTCGCAAAATGCTAACCCATGATCAAATTACTGCAGCAAATAAGAACCTGCTTCCCCACTACTTAGCATGTTCTTTCACTTATTATATAACATGAAAACATGTGTTAATTGTTTACCAATTTGCTGGCCGCAGTTTTTATCTTTGTTATAAGGTCCTTAAAGAATTTTAAGCGCTGCCTCCTGAGAGAACTGTTTCTTATATTCAAAGCAAATTAGCTTCCCTTGCTGGCAAGATGGCCCAATGAATATTATTTTCTCACTTACCAGATTAAAAACTAGTTGTCTGTGAGCTACCCCGACTCATGGCAACCCCATGTGTGTCAGAGTAGAACTATGTTCCATAGGGTTTTCAATGGCTAATTTTTTGGAAGTAGAACACCAGGCTTTTCTCCCAAGGCATCTCCGTGTGGGCTCAAACTTCCAATCTTTTGGTAGACAACCAAGCACATACATTGTTTGCACCATCCATGGACTACTCACTTGTCAAATTAGGAGGTGTTCTCATTAGGGGAGAAATCATTTTCCAGAAAGATTATTCTCCAATACTCCCTAGCTTGAAACAAATACCCTCTTCACTGTGAGCTGAAGTAGGGCTTTGCAGAGAGAAAGCCTTAGGGCAGAACAGGGTAGGGCAAAGCAAAAAAAACACCAAACCTGTTGCCATTGAGTCAATTCAGATTCATAGCGACCCTATAGGACAGAGCAGAACCACCCACCCCATAGAGTTTCCAAGGAGCAGCTGGTGGATTTGAACTATCGATCTTTTGGTAAGCAACCCTGCAAGCAGGGACTACTTAAAATGTATAGGAGTAGCTTCTTCTACCCAAACGTGCTTTATTATGGAAAGTAGTAATTTCCCTTAAGTATGGTCCCTTTAAAAACACAGATCAGGCAAAGGACTCAGGTTACTAAGGAGTCAGTGTGACAGCATTGTGCACTCAGAAGGGAGGAGGCCCTTCTTTGAGGCACTAAATTAAAGCAGCAGAAGAAAAACCTCTCTCCATACTTTTTTTTTTTTTTTTTTTTTGAGTTGGGGGGACAGATCTTACATTCTTATGTTGATGGGCATGCCAGAAAGAGGGAATTTTATTCAGTTGCTGCTCGCTTGCTGATGAACTAAACACAGGCTTGAGAAATTCCTATAAAATTTGACCACCAGAAGAACTTTCTCAAGCAATCAGCCCCAACTTCCTTTATCTCTTCTTGGATTCAGGAAGAAGTAGCAAGTCATGATTTAGCCACAGACTACCAAGCAAATATCAACAGATTGGCCTCTCTTGGTTCAGATTCCACCAAAAAAGGGTGAGTCAGTATATGCCTAAGGACATACCTGAACTAGGGGCATAATTTACAAATACCTTAGTAAACTGTCTATGCCACAAAAGACTGAGTACAAAATTACATCAGAATGTCTTGAAAGTTACTTTAATACAAGACCTATTAAAATGAAAGATTCACACCTCAATTGTCTTTTAATAACGTTTCATTATTTCCTCATACTTATGGAATCCACAGTTACAGCGAGACCTGACAGCTCTGAAATTTTAACAAACTACCACTCAAGTCCCAAGGAAAATAAGGACCTCAGAGTTCTTCCCCTGCTCTCAGAGTGAATTATGAATTGGCTGACCTACACTAGTACAGCCTTCAACTTAAAAAAAAAAAAATTATAAAGACATGAGAACTTGGGAATAAATCAGCCATCCCCTGAGGACACAGGACAGAGGTGAGAACTCGCTGACTTCTTTGAGTTCTCCCAGTGTGACAACCAGGACACGGAAGCTAAAAAGAACAAAGGCTATAAGAAGTAATAAAAATGTTGGCTCTGAATTTTAGGCTGTCACATCACAAAGCAAAACTGAGATTTAAGAGTGATTTGGTGTAATATTTGTCATCCCAAAGGTTCTGAGTTGCCAAGCAAGCCCTATAGATCAATTCTTTTTAACCAGTAGTGTGTGTCAGAGTCACATGTGGAGCTTTTTAAAAAAGCTCTTCACTGTCTGTATGTCACTGAAGGGTCAGTGGGCCTGAGGTGGGACCTGGCTGATTTTCCAGAGCTCCTTAGAGAATTTGAAGGCACTCCTTTGATTGAAAATCACTTAGGAAGGCTGATTAATTTCCAGGGGGTGCAGTGCTTATGAATCCCCCCTAGGGATCGTATTAAAATGCAGATTCTGATTCAATGGGTTTGGGATGGGCTGAGTTTCTAACAAGCTTCCAGGTGATGAAGATACTGCTGTGGGGACCACACTCTATATGGCCACTCAGTAAGCTTTACTCCTCAATCTCAGGTGAACGGGCCTAGGGTGGAGGGTGGAGAGCTGGTCCTGGTTCATGAGTGATTTGTGGATCAGCTACTGCAAGATCACCTGAGGTGCTTATTAATAACTAAGATTCCAGGAACTCACCCCAAACATACCCAGTCAGAGCTAGCTAAACAGGTTCCCCAGGTATTTCTTGTATACACACTAAAATGTGAGGAGCACTAAGTTAGAGAATCATCACCAAGGGATAATTAAAATAATTATGAGTCCCATAATCATTCAATGATGAATTATATATTTAAATGCATTATTAATTTAACACATTTTGAGCCTTCTCTATTCCCTAGTCGAAATTATGAGATGTGAGTAAGAGTTCAAAAACAATATAATCACCTTGCTACATGACATTAAAAAACATATATGAAGGAATAAATAAAAACTCCAAGTATCATGAAGCTTGCTTATCTCTACAGTGACTCTGTTCTCCCCATGAGACTGTCCCCAGAAGTGTTATGCTTTGGGGTCACTTGTCATCTACTTTAACCTATTCTCAACTGCTTTTCCTTTATACCACTCCCTCCTGATAACATGTCCAAAGTACATGAGACGTAGTCTCACCATCCTCACTTCTAAGGAGAATTTTGGCTGTACTTTTTCCAAAACAGATTTGTTTGTTCTTTTGACAGTCCACCGTATATTCAATATTCTAGGCCAACACACAGTAATTCAAATGCATCAGTTCTTCTTTTGCCTTCCTTATTCACTGTCCAGCTTTCGCATGAATGTGATGCAACTGAAAACGCCATGGCTTGGGTCAGGTGCACCTTAGTCTTCAAAGTGACATCTTTGCTTTTCAACCTTTAAAGAGGTCTTTTGCAGTGGATTTGTCCAATGCAATGCATCATTTGATTTCTTGACTGCTGCTTCCATGGTGTTGATTGTGGATGCAAGTAAAATGAAATCCTTGATGACTTCAATCTTTTCTCTGTTTATCATGATGTTGTTTATTGGTCCAGTTCAATTAAAATGGTTAAAATTAAAGACTGACAATACCAATTATTGACAAAGATGTGGAGCAACTGTAATACTCATACATTGCAGATGGAAGTGTGAAATGTTACAGGTACTTTGGGAACGTTTGATAGTTTCTTATAAAATGAAACACCCTTATCATAGAACTCAGAAATCCCACACCTAGGTATTTATTCTAGAGTAATAAAAGCATATGCTCATAGCAGCGTCATTCCTAGTAACTAAAACTAGTAGACGGTTAGCAATAAAGAGGAAGACCCTCAATGAGATGGATTGACACAGTGGCTGCAACAATGGACTCAAGCATAACAACGGTTGTGAGGATGGTGCAGGACCAGGCAGTGTTTCATTCTGTTGTACATAGGTTCGCTATGAGCCGGAACCAACTCAAAGGCACCTTACAACAACAACAAAAACTGGAAAACAATCCAGTTACTCATCAACAGGTGAATGGGAAAAATGTGGTATATCTGTATGCTGGAATAACAATTAGCACTATAAACAAACTACCCATACATTCAATAGCATGCTTAAATACTAATAAAGTCCTGCTGAGTGAAAGAAGCCAGCCACAAAAGAGTACATACAATCTGTATGATTAACTGAAACTCTAGAAAATACAAATCTAATTTACAGTGATAGGAAGCTGATGAGTCTAAAGGCCAGTGACAAGAATGAAGTGTTGACTGCAGTGTGTGCAACGGAACTTTTTGGAATAAATGAAATAGTCTACATTTTGATTGTGATAGTAGTTACTAAGGTATACATGTTTTTCAGAACTCATCAAACTGTGAACTTCATGGACTCACCTTGTTGTAAGTTAAACCTCAATAAAATAGATTTAGAAAACTACACCTCTAGATCTACCTTCAGACCAGTTCATCTCACAGTCTCCTTTGTTTCAGTTCATCACAACTGTGTCATACCAGTTTTTCAAGTCAAATATTTTGGAGTTATCCTTGATTCCTCTCTTTAGCTCATATTCTGTATCCAATTTATTAGCTGATGATATCAGCTCCACCTTCAAAATACATCCCAAACCCAATTATTTCTCAGTATCCCCACACCTACCCTCCTGCCAGGCCACCATTTACTCTCATTTGCATTGCTGCCATAAATTTCTTCCTGTGGTGTTTGTTTTTTCCACTTTTCTTCCATACTTTTTACTTACCACAGAGAAGAAAAACTGTTTTATTTAAAATAGAAATCAGATCACATCAGTCTTCTGCTCAAAACCCTCCTGTATCTTCCCATTTTACTCAGAGTGAAAACCAAAGTCCTTACAACCACCAAAAGACCTGAAATAATCTTCCTACCTATCACCTACCCCACATCTCTATATGCAACATCTGACTTCTGTCATTTTCTGCTCTAACCTCACTTGCTGATACACTCTGCCAGGCTTACTCCACATCAGCTCCATTGGCCTCCAGCAGTCCCCTGAACTTGCTAGGCATCTCTTGCTCAAGGCTTCAACACTGTGCTTCAAATTTCTGCTCAAATGTTATTTGCTCAATGATGTCTTCTTTGAGCACCCTAAATAATGTAGTCTCACTCCCCAAACCCCCACTCTATCTGCCTTACCTTGCTAATATTTTCTTTTTAGCACTTAACACCTTCTGACAATAAATACTAGTTGAATGAATGTATGAAAAGACACAAAATCTTTCTCAATAAAAACATTTAATGCCAGAGGAAAATTCTTAAGATACATTGGTTACAAAACATGCACATTATAAAACGATTCCCCTGTATATTTTCAATTTTGTAAATAAATGTTATGTACATATGTCTGTATAAACAGAAAAGGATTTAGAAATATTCACCAGTATTTGGTTTCTGGGAGGAAGAATGTGACTGCTTTCAATTTTCTTCTTTAACTTTCTACAATCAACATCTATTATTATAAATAGACAAAACAATATTACTACAATGCAAATGAATAAACTGAATATGTATTTAACTGAAAGGACCATTCATCTTGGTCCTTCTGTAATGCATTTGAAGTACAGGGAATATTACAGGGCCCTGAGTATTGATCTGGTGGTACAGTGGTTAAGAGCTCAGGCTTCTAACCAAAAGATTGGTAGTTCAAATCCACCAGCCACTCCTTAGAAACCCTATGGGGCAGTTCTACTCTGTCCTATAGGGTCACTATAGGGTCACTATGAGTTGGAATCGACTTGACAGCAATAGGTTTGGTTTGGTTTGGAATATTGATCTAGGACTTCAAATAGTAGACATGTACACAGAGAAGCCATTTTTTCTTCTTCCAATTGCCATTGAGTCAATTCTGACTCATGGAGACCCCATGTGTTGCAGAATAGAACTGCACTATATAGGATTTTCAAGGTTGTGAACTTTCAGAAGCAGTTCACCAGGCTTTTCTTACCAGGAGCCTCTGAGCGAGTTTGAACTGTCAACCTTTCAGTTAGTAGTTTAATACTTAATCATTTGCACCATCCAGGGATGCCTATACAAAAGACATACCAGAACAAACACTGCTGAGCAGGTACTTATTCCAAGGGGCTAGAAAATGGGCTGGGACACCAGGTTATGTGCAACTGTCTCCTCTTATTTAACCTAGCGCTAGATCACTAATAGTTCAAGCCATCTTTCAGGGAAATACAAATGTTAATAATTAATGCCATTCAAACCTACAGGTTTACCTACTCCAAATTAACTTGATAGCTACATTTGACAAGATTACCAACTTAACTATTCAAAAATATGGCTAGGCTCTGAATTTTGGGTATATTATTCATGCCTCAAATCTGCTTCTTCTTGTCTTCAGCAGGGCTCCAAATAAAGCAAAGCCTTAAAACTAGATGAATTGCTTTCACCTCTTAATATATCTATGCAAAACTTAAACTAAGTGTTATCTGTTAAATCTACTGTTAACTTTAGAGTGACAGAAACTAGGAGAAGGTGAGAAAGTATAACAATTTATGATTCAGAAATTTGTTTTCTCTTTCATCTTTCTCTAAAGAATCAGTGAACATTGTCTTCAGAGAAATTCAGACTTGGAACAAAATGTAAGTCTTGGGCAGAGTGACAATTTTTAAAACCAAGTGAGTTTACTTCAAAGAAATATAACTTTGAGAAGAAACAATTGGACATACACAGTTTTGAACTTTCCTAACCACAAAAATGTTTATTACATTTCACTGTCTAGACTTAGAGTTATTTCATTCCTAGTATGGCTGTTTGGATCCATCATTCATTAGATCCATAAGATCTAGTATAAAAAGTATACCACCAACTCATGTTTGTGTCAGTAAAAATGGGTACTTATTTACTACAGTACCAGCTATAGCATTTGACATGTGCCTGTATTCCAGGAAGTAGAATTTTCATAATTTTTCTTGGGAGATACTTTTTGGGTCTAATTTTTCCAGACACATAGTTTTCTTTGAAAGTCTGCTAGTGGTTTCCTCTAATAAACTGATATCTATCATGTAAAATATTTGTACTTACTCTGTTGCTTCACAGAAGCTTATATATGTAAGTCTTGTTGTTGAGGTGTCTACAAATTCATATATTTTCTCCACGAAACTCCCATGTCTTTCTACCATAGCTCTCCCTTCTGCCATTGATTTTTGTGTCTGTGATTGAGGGGAAGCTCCTGACCAGAGTATAAAATTAGTCAATTGTTGCAAGCAGTGAAAATAAATAGAATGGATTCCTTATCCAACATTGATGAGGAACCTAATGAAGCTTTTGAAGGTTTGCAGGAAATAAGAGATGAGCTTTTGGCCAACAAACCTTGGAAAGGAAAAGTAACTTCCATTGGCAGTTGGAACAGATGGCATCTTAAGCATGACAGATTTCCCACCACTCCAAATAGAATCAATATCCAGTAGCATGATGCAAATTAGCTGGCAGTTGGGTACGACATATGCAAATTAGTTTGATTTAGATATGGGCCAATTTGCATAGTTTTGTCATGATAATATGTTTCAGTTCGTTACTTGTGAGAGATTCAATAGCAACCATCCCAAGGATTGTGTGATGACTGGCTCACCAATGTAAACTTGAAACTGGAAAGATTTAAAAAGAAAGAGTAAGAGAATTGAAGAGCTAAACTATATCTCCATGTTAGCTTTCTCCTTCTGTAGACATTCAGATAAGGTAATTTCATGGGCAGCACTTTTCTGAGACAAAGTTGCAAAGTAAGTGTCTTAGGTTGGGTTCTCTAAAGAAACAAAACCAGAAAAGCGTAGAAATATATATAGAGAGAGATTTATATCAAGGACACAGCTCACTCTATTGTAGAGGCTAGAACATGCCAAGTCCATGGATCAGGGTAGAGGCCTCTCCCAATTCATGCAGCCACAGTAGCTGGCGAGCCCAAGATCGGCAGGTCAGAGAGCAAGGCTCCCGCACACAGGCTGTGAAGGTCAACAGATCCCAAGATTGGTAGACAAGCTGACAGCTCAAGTCCCAAGAACAGGGGGTGAGACAACAGGAGGCAGCCACAGGATCCAGAGTGAGCAAAAAGCCAGAACGTCTGCTTATCAAATGCAGTTCACACCCCCAAGGAAACTCCCTTTCATCTGATTGGCTACTCACGGCATATTCAATCTTGGGAGTGATCACATATAAACAGTGAGAACCATGGCCCAGCCAAGCTGACACACAATCTTAACCATCACAGTCCACCCCTTGTAAGCTTGGCACATGTACACATCTCCTTAAACCATACATGGTCTCTGAAGAAAGACAACTAGAAAGTCATACTTGCGCCTAACATGATGCAACTAACATGCTTACAATCAAAAACGTACTAGCCTGGTTTACATCTTATATTTTATAAGTGAAGGAAACAAAAATATTTGATGCACACATACAAAGCAGAAATACTCATAACAATTACAGTCCCAGTTTCTGCAACTGATCACATGGCCGTAACTGTTATTTAGAACTACATTTCATTCCATATTCCCTTTGCCCTCAGCAAGCACCTCAGCTGGTCGTGGTTCTTTGCCTAGTGGGTTGACCCAAACCTTCATTCTTGAAGGGTCTGGGTCATTAGTAGTCATGTCAGAATTGGGTTGCTGTAGTTTTCCATTGACTTTAATCACAGGGCATAGTAGTACTAAGAGACGCCCTAAGGGATCTCCTGTATTCCGGACATACTCTTCTTTACCTTCATTATGTAATATCAATCTGAATTCCTCTTGGTAACTAGGATCAATCACACCAGCCAGTATGGTAACTCCTTTCTTTGCCTGTTGATCTAGAGGCAGAAGGAGCCCAAAGTGGCCAGGTGGAATTCTTAGCTTCCAGTTCAATGGGATCAGTGATGTGTCTCCAGGTGGGAGCATTCTTCCCTTTGGAATTAAGACCTCTAGACCTACAGAGCATAAGGTCGTGGGGACAGGAAGCAAAAATCTTGCAAGTTGGTTGCTAGGGGTAATAGAGAGTGGTGCCTCTCCCATTTCCACTCCTTGATTCCTGGACACATGAATCCTGGCTATAGGAGAAACAGCACCACATATTGAACGTTGGTTTAGAGCATTTACAGCCTCCTGGAGAACACTGCCCCAACCCTGCAAGGTATTGCCACCTAGCTGGCACTGTAATTGTGTCTTTAGAAGGCCATTCCATTGTTCTATCAAGTCAGCTGCTTCAGGATGATGGGGAACATGGTAAGACCAGTGAATTCCATAAGCGTGGGCCCACTGCCACACTTTATTTGCTAGGAAGTGAGTATCTTGATCTGAGGCAATGCTGTGTGAGATACCATGACAGGGATAAGGCGTTCTGTAAGTCTACGGATGGTAGTTTTGGCAGAAGCATTGTGTGCAGGGAAGACAAATCCATATCCAGAGTAAGTGGCTATTCCAGTAAGGACAAAATATGCCCTTTCCATGATGGAAGTGGTCCAATGTAATCAACTTGCTACCAGGTTGCTGGCTGATCTCCTTGAGGGATGGTGCCATATCGGAGACTCAGTGTTGGTCTCTGCTGCTGGCAGATTGGGCACTCAGCAGTGGCTGTAGCCGAGTCAGCCTTGGTGAGTGGAAGTCTATGTTGCTGGGCCTATGCATAACCTCCATCACTGCCACCATGGCCACTTTGTTCATGAGCCCATTGAGCAATAACAGGAGTAGCTGGGGAAAGAGGTTGAGTGGTTTCCACAGAACATGTCATCCTATCCACTTGATTGTTAAAATCATCCTCTGCTGAGGTCACCCTTTGGTGAGCATTCACATGAGACACAAATATCTTCACTTCTTTGGCCCATTCAGAGAGGTCTATCCACATACCTCTTCCCCATAAATCCTTGTCTCCAATTTTCCAATCATGTTCCTTCAAAGTCCCTGACCACCCAGCCAAACCATTGGCCACAGCCCATGAATCAGTATACAATCACACATTTGGACATTTCTCCTTCCAAGCAAAGTGAACAACCAGGTGTACTCCTCGAGGTTCTGCCCATTGAGAGGATTTCCTTTCACAAGTCCTGGAAAGGGGCTGTAGTGCTGCTGCTGTCCACTTTCTATTGGTGCCTGCATATCATGCAGAACCATCTGTAAACCAGGCACTAGTTTTCTCTTCTTCAGTCAACTCATCACAAAAGAGTATTGTTCTAACAGATACCTAAAATGTGGAAATGGTTTTGAAACTGTGAATGGATAGAGGAGTGGCAGTGGCAGAGGACCACCAGCAGCAGAGAATCTGCAGCAGCAGAGAAGCGGCAGTGGCAGTGAACAAGCAGCAGTAGAACCAGGAGACCAGTGTGAGATGGCGCTGGAGCCGACCCACTGAGCGAGAGCTGAGTGCCTGTGTGCAGGAGGCTTCCTGGTGGAGTGGGGTGCCTCCAGACACTTATTGGTGGAGCTACAGAGGTTTGGAACACTTGCCCCAGCAGGGCAGATGCGGGCGTGAGGCCCAAGGAGCCAAGAGGCCACAGGAAACAGAAACTGAAGAGACAAGGGACACAAGAAGCCACACTGCCTCAGTCTCAAAAGGTATGGCCATGACCTCAGGAGTTTCAAAGGGTGGAGCCATGGCCTCTGGTGCTTCTAAGGTTGGAGTTGCCACTCAGATGGACTAGGAGAATGTTGCACCTAAAGCAAAGGGAGCAGAGTTGCTGTCCCAGTGGGCCTGGAAGGTGGAGCTGAAGTCCAGGGTCAAGGGGCCTCCACTCAGAATCTGGAGAGTGTGACCAATACCTAGAGTCTGCAGGTTAGGGCCATTGTGTAAATTGTCTCAGACAACAGAGAATTATTTTCAAGCCTTGAGGACTAATGTAATGTGTTCTGCTGACTTGCTTAGCGCCTGTTATCACTTCTTTTCCTCTAGTTTCTCCCATGTTAATGGAAATGTCTAGCTTGTCCCTGTTCTGCCATTGTACCTTTGGAATCAGATAACTTGTATTCTAGATTTCACAGATGAAGAGGAATTTTTGGATTTTAGACTTGGAGTTAATACTTTTGCTCTGACATGATGGGATGAATATGTTTTGCATGTTGCAAGGATGTGATTTTTGGGGGACCAAAGGGTGGAATGTCATGGATTGAATTATGTCCCCCCAAAAATGTGTGTATCTATTTGGCTGGGCCATGATTCCCAGTATTGTATGATTGTGTACCATTTTGTAGTCTGGTGTGATTTCCTTACGTGTTGTGGATGCCATCATTGTGGTCTAGTGGGATGGACTGGTGGCAGTCATGCTGGTGAGGTTTAAGGGATCAGATGGTGTCTTGATCCAATCTCTTTTGAGATGTAGGGGAGAGAGGTGAGCAGAAACATGTGGGAGCCTCATGCCACCGGGAGGGCAGCACCAGGAGCAGAGCACATCCTTTGGACCCGAGGTTCCTGAGCTGAGATGTTCCCAGACCAAGGGAAGACTGATGCATCACAAGGACTTCCTCCAGAGCTGACGGAGAGAGAGTGCCTTCCCCTGGAGCTGAAGCTTGAATTTGGACTTGTAGCCTACTAGGCTGTGGGGGAATAAATTTCTCTTTGTTGAAGCTATCCACTTGTGGTATTTCTGTTATAGCAGCACTAGATGACTAAGACAGTAAGTGAAGGAGAATTGGGAAGTATATGGAGAAGAGACCAATATTTACATTATGTCTGGTGTTTCCCAACTGGAATTCTTTTCATTCTTATGGCAGATGACATAGTAAATGACAGAGTCTAGTATTAAATTCATGTTTGGCTAAGACCAAAATCCTTTTATTTTCAACTTTTCAATTGCATTATGCTGATGGTATTCCACTAGGGTTTAGCTCTTTTATTCTACTAGACATCCTGCCTGAGCCCGTTCTTAAAGGTTTTTCCTCCTGAGGAAATTCTTCATGTCCTGGTCCTAAAATGCTGATAGATTGTACTGACTGTATATAAGGTTAAGTATATTTTAACTAGGAATCCCAGTAATTTAATCCAAAGAAATGAATTCCTAATGATGTATTATCAGTCATTCATTCATTTACATATTCATACAACAACTATTCACAAAGCATCCACTCTGTGCCAGGCACACAGTGCTAGGTGCTGGGGAAAAAATAATGAGCAAAATTGACACTGTTCTTGTTTTCTTGGTGCTTGGTTGGGGAGATGTATATTAGTCAAATAATCACATAAATATTCATGAAGTTCCAATTGTTAAGAGTGTTATAAAAGAGAGTTAAAGGATATAATAATGAAGTCTTCAGCTGCAGGTGGTTCCCTGGGAAGCAAACTCTAAGATGGAGAATAGTGTGTAGGAAGTTTATTAGGAAGCATTCGTGAGATCAATGCTTGCAGAAAGGAGGGAAGTGAGTAGGTTTGGGAAGAAGGAGAAATTGGACTGTAGTACAGGCTCAGTGAAGACCTCAGTTGATGTATCAGGATCTCTGAAGTTGAGATGTCTTCAAGTTTCCTCAAGTTGGATCAAGGGGCCAGGTCTTTACCCTCTGCATCAATCAGTAATTGAAAATGTGCTGCCTCAGTAAGTGTTCAGACGACAGAACAGGATTGTGAAAATGGAGACAGGGAATGTAGGCAACTTTTCCTTGGAAATTTGGCTTATTAAGGGAAGGAGAGTGATAGAGTGATAGCTAGAGGGCAATGGGGGCTGCAGCGAGCATCGTATTTTCAATAGAAGCTTTGGCCTGGTCCAGGTGAGAAGGAGAGACTTTATAGATATGTTAGGGTACATGTTTCTGGATAAGAGGTTATATCAGAAGCACAAACATTTCACTACAAAAACAATCTTTGTATAAGGTCTGTGTTGCTCCTTGGGTTGGGTATAAATAAAAAAAGTATAGTAAACATAGATGTAGAACTTTAATCTCTTTACTTGAAGATTGTACTTCCTACATTTTTCAAAATATTTACTAGGAGGCCTACCTCACCAAAGTTGGAGATGTAGGTAGTAATGAAGGTCAAACAGAGAAGCCTCGGTCATAGTCAAGACATGAGATAAAAGAGTGAAATGAGTTTGGTCTAGGATATTGGGACCAACCATCTTAGGATCTGCAATAGGAAGATGGTTCTTTAACATAATACCAAATGATGCAACTATTAACTGATCCAGAACTAGAATTCTTGTCTTTGTTCTAAGTATTAGACAATTTACCTGCTATATTGTGAACCAGCTGGTATGGGTGTTTCCAAGAAGAACTGGAACCATGACAGATAGGGATGATGGCAGTAGGGAACCCCATCAGATATGAAGCCCCATGGTTCAGCTTCTCAATAATCTGGATGGACCTGGAATGAAAAGTTTGTAAAACACCAAATTTAACACTTTTTATGGCACTAATGTTCTAGATATTTTACTGACTATTTCATCACAAGGAATTTCACTATTTCCACTTTCTGTCTGGGTGATGCATTCTATAAAACATATTTATGGCTCATGATACAGTCATTCCTTCACTCAACAAATACATACACACACACACACACACACACACACACACACACACACACATATATATGCACTCTGAGACTGGCGCTGTGCTACTAGCAGAGTATAGAGCAATACCAAAAAATAGATGTGGTCTCTGACTTAATGGAGCTATGAAGCAGTCTTGTGGAGAAGACAAACAATATACAAAGAGTGTTTGTTAATTAAATGGTTATAGAATGTTATAAATAAAGGAAATGAGTGCCATAGTAGAGACGAATAGAGCAGGAGTGATCTAGCAGGTGAGGGAACCCACTTTAAACAGAGTGATCAGAGAAGATCTTTCTAAGGAGTTGGTACTTATGCTAAGACCTCAGGAAGAGAGTGAGCCAGATAGAAGAAGGTGGAAAGAGCATTCCAAGAAGATGGAACAGCATGTGTGAAGACACTGAGAAATGAAAAGGGGTTTGAGGAATTGAAAGATATCCAGGGAAACTGGAAATGTTGCAGAGGAGATGAGTCATATCACAAGGACCCATGGTTAGCCACATGGTAAGTGCAATGAGGACTCATCCTGTGTATGATGGCCAACTTGTGGAGAATTAATTGTGGCAGGGGAAAGAGTGGAAGCAATGGTTTAGGTAAGAAATAATATGTAATAGCATGGAGGGATTATAAAGGAATGGAGTAAGCTAGAGTTTGAAGAAGAAATGACCAAAAATATTAATGAATTGAGTATGAGATGTTACAGACAGAAATAAATCTTGGATGAGGCCCAGATTTCTGGATTGAGATCCTGGATGGCCTATGCATTGTACACGTAGTTTGCCTCAAAGGCTGTCTCCAGATCCCAACTACCCCCCAGAGTACTGGGATGAGAATTCCACTCAGTGGTACCAACCACTCCATGGGTGTTATTTCTATTTATCCTGATCAAGTCATAACACATGAGACACATGCATAGTGTTGCCAATAGTAAAAGCCATTTTAATTAGTTAGACGCAGCATATAGTGTACATCAGGAAAAGTTCCATCACAGTTTCCTCTCTGGCTCCAAATCTGTCCAGGTGGGATGGAAAACTTTCTTTGCACCATGGTTGAAGGACCCTGAAGATCTTCCCCCATCCAGTTTTATATTACAGGGGTTGTATATCACCGAACAGAGCACAATGACAATGCAATTTTTCCCACCTGATTACCCAAAGAAGGGGGTAGTCAGACACGGGGGCACCAGTCAGGAATTGTTATCCCAGCATTGTATCTTTTTAGCCCTGTTGCTTATTTAAACTATTAGGCTTTGGGGACTGGGGGGAAGCCCAAAGATTTGTTGGGAAACCCAAAGATGCTAGTGGGGGGAAGGAAAGGGGAGTAATTATAGCTGTTTGGGCCATCCAAAGGACTGCCTCCTCTTAGATTGTGGTATTATTTATTGAAAATGAAAAGACTTTGGAGAAAGAGGTTGGGGAAGGGGTGAGCTACTGAGGATTTAAGTGTGGGTGTACTGCACTTGAGATATTTATGAGCCATCAAAGTGGATATTTCAAGTAGGTAAATGGGTATATGGGTGTCTAATGATGAGAACAATGATTTCTGTGTGAGAGATAAATTTTGGAGTTGACAACACATAAGTGATACATAGTCAAAGTAAAGGTTAAGATCATTTAGAGAAGGAAATGATCAGGGAAAAGCAGAGAGGGTGCATTACAGAGCCCTGAAGAACTCTAACATTTAGACTTCAAGTGAATGAGAAAGTGATCTTAGTGCTTAAGTGAGAATTCCCATGGTACGATGACATAAGATCTGGTAACATTTTTACAGTGACAACCAGGTAAATGAAATAAGAACAATTTATATGGATAAAGCACTTATTATGTGGCAGCTAAGGAGCCCTGGTAGTGCAGTGGTTAAGCACTTGGCTGCTAACAGAAAGGTTGGCAGTTTGAACCCACCAGCCACTCCGTGGGAGAAAGACCTGGCAGTCTTCTTCCCTAAAGATTTACAGCCTTCGAAACTGTGGAGGGCAATTCTACGTAGGGTCACTATGAGTTGGAATCAACTTGACAGCAATTGGTTTGGTTTTTGATTTATGTGGAAGTGACTGTTCCAAATGTTTTGCTTCCACTAACATGTTTAATTCTTACAACATCTTATGTGGCAGGTACTACTGCAATATCTTCATTTTAAGGTTGAGGAACTGTGAGACCCAGAGAGGATGACTAACATGTGCAAGGTTATGTACAAAGCCAAACTTCAAACCCAAGCAGTCAGACTCAAGAGCTTGCTCTTAATCACTATTCTATTTTGCCTCTTAAATGTTTTTTACATGAGGCATAATGTGCTATCTTAAGTGACAGAATGTAATACAATATTTGACAAATGCTGTCTTGCCCCAGTTTGGAGATCATGGCTAAAAAAACTCTCAATTCTCCTTTGCAAGCAGTTTGCTAAGCCCACACCCCAATTACTTCCTAACACCTAAGCTCTAACACATTGGGTTACTACACACAGAGGTCCCCAGATGTTTGCCATCCAAAGATGGCCCTTTCTTCCTTGTTGGGCTTGTGGAGTTATTCAAAATATCCAATTCTGGGGAAGTCCATAAAATCTAGCTATCCCACACCACTGGCAATGGATAAGCCATCCCCTACAATTCCAGCTTGCTGTTACTCTGTCCCTGGGTAAAACCTCCTGTGTGGTCCTGTTGTGGCAGCTTTCTCTTATTTGGAGCTGTAAGTAACAAAGAGTTCTGCTTTTCATCTACCCAAGTGTCTTTGTGTTGTGTTCTGCCATTCAATGAAGCCATAATCCTACCTAGTAGCTTGTAATTATGAAACACAGTTGTGGATTTGGGCTAAATCCAAGGGTGTCCTGACGTATCCATAAGCCAATCTTGGCACTATTTGCATTAAAGAGTAAGATATAATTCACCATAAGGGGAAAGAGAGTCAGAACATGCAAGTATGATCTAAGGATAAAGTCTCAGAGCAGCATTTACTCCTCTGATAATTTTCTGACCAGTATTATGTATTCCTGTCCTAATGCTAGAGAAAGGGAACTGCAAGCAAACATGGGCCAAGCAGACTGAGAGCACAAGGCAGCAGAGCTTTGAAAACCAGGGCAAGAAGTGTATCCCAGAGGAAGACACCTCCTCATTTCAGCTGAGCACATACAGTGTGTGCCTGAGACAGGCATATTAGCAGGGGCAGAGGTGAAGGTTTTTATCTCTTGGCTGCTTTGTGAGTCTAATGGCTGTCAACCAAGTAGACAGCAGCTTTAGTGATAGCAACATGTATTTTATAGCTGCTTTATGGAATTATTGTCAGTTAACATCATTTGCAGGTGGTTGTGGGGAGACTCCATCAAGAATTTTCAGGTATCAGAAGGTTTGGCAGACATTATGGACGTAGCTAAGAGAGAGGGAAAACAATATAAACCATGGTACCAGTTTTTAAGTTATTTTTTCTGGGCTCCAAATTCACCCCTCTGTCCTCACCTTGTGATGTTTGATGTTGTTGTGGTTAGGTGACATTGAGTCAGTTCCCACTCATAGCAACCCTATGTACAATAGAACGAAACACTGCCCTGTCCTGTGCCATCCTCACAATCATTTTGCTTGAACCCATTGTTGCAGCCACTGTGTCAATTCATTTCAGTGAAGGTTTTCCTCTTTTTTGCTGACCCTCTACCAAGGATGATGTTCTTCTCCAGGGACTGATCCCTCCTGATAACATGTCCAAAGTATGTGAGACATAGTTTCACCATCTTTGCTTCTAAGGAGCATTCTGGCGATATTTCTTCCAAGACAGATTTGTTTGTTCTTTTGGCAGTCCATGGTGTGTTCAATATTCTTCCCCAACACCATAATTCAAAGGTGTCATTTCTTCTTTGGGCTTCCTTATTCATTGTCCAGCTTTCACATGAATATGAGGTGATTGAAAACACCATGGCTTGAGTAAGACACATCTTAGTCCTCAGAGTGACATCTTTGCTTTTAAACACTTTAAATCTGATGTCTTTTGCAGCAGATTTGCCCAATGCAAATCTTGACTGTTGCTTCCATGGGTGTTGATTGTGAATCCAAGTAAAATGAAATTCTTGATGACTTCAATCTTTTCTCTGTTTATCATCATGTTGCTTATTGGTCTAGTTGTGAAGATTTTTGTTTTCTTTATGTTGAGGTGTAATCCATACTGAAAGCTGTAGTCTTGGATCTTCATCAGGAAGTGCTTCAAGTCCTCTTCACTTTCAGCAAGCAAAGTTGTGTCATCAGCATATCTCAGGTTGTTAACGAGTCTTCCTCCAATACTGATGCCCCATTCTTCTTCATATAGTCCAGCTTCTCGGATTATTTGCTCAGCATACAGATTAAATAAGTATGGTGAAAGGATACAAAACCGAAGTACACATCTCTTGACTTTAAACCACACAGTATCCCCTTGTTCTGTTCAAAGGACTGCCTCTGGTTCTGTGTACAGTTTCCTCATGAGCACAATTAATTATTCAGGGATTCCCATTCTTCGCAATGTTCCATGATTTGTTATGTGATGTTGGATAGTGACTCTGAAACCACATTTCAGCTTCCAATTGGCTCCATGTTAGGGTTTTCAATAGGAGGCGCTGGAGGGACACTGCAAAGCTGAAGGAGAGAGGTGGGACTTACTCCTTCAACTTTTCATCCTGTGAGCTTCCCTTCAGCCGCCTGTTCTTGGAAGGATCACTCCAGTTTCACTTTTCACCCCAGCAACAGCAGCATCTTCCTACAGCAGCAACAGAACCTAGTTTGAAGTTTCTTGCCACTTGGAAGAATCAGATCCTTCACCTCATCCAGCTGAAGCCTGATCCTTAGAGATCTAAGTCCCAGTTCCATGGGGCTCCTCCTCCAAGCTCAGAGACACCAGCCAGCCAGCATCCCTTCCTCAGACTTCTGGCAGCCTCACCAGACCCTTCTTTAAACTTTTAAGTTTTAATAATTCCATCCTCCCTTTGTTCTCTGGCTGCAGGGAGTCATAACAGCTTCTTGCAGGTGTTACCCCAGTGATAAGTTAGAGATCTCCTCTTATCCTTTCAGTCACCTACTTAACAACTTTTATCTAGTCAACAAGCATTTATAGTATTAAATCCCCTCTGTTCAAATAATTGATGCGTTTCTGTCTCTTGGCTGGATGCTGATGAGTACATCATGTGTGTTTATGAGTACAGGTACTCCCCAACTTACGACGAGGTTCTGTTCCGAAGACTCTGTGGTAAATTGTTCTGACAGAAATCAAATACCTCTTTTTTTCTTAGCTTTCATAATTATAGCCTTTTATTATCAGTATCTTTATAAATCCAATCTTTCTTTGTCTTTGGGGGTTGGAAATATTACATATAAACTTACAGCTTCCACGTTGGAGCTTCCTGCTTCTCCAGTTATATGCACATTATGTAAGCCAAAAAATGGAAAACAAAAAAAGGATGGCCATAAGTAAAGTTCCTCCTAACTCGAATGAGTGGTAAGTTGGGGACTACCTGCCCATGCTAAACAGCTGGGGGCAGAGCTGCCAAAACTGATAGGCGATAGAATTTCAGGAATACTGTTATTGTAACCCTAGATTTGTTTTCCAGTTTCACTTGTCTGCCATAACTCTATTGATTTGTACACCATAGGATTAGCTGAGCAAACCCATTGGAGGTGTTATTTTTCTGCCTGAAAATGTGGGAAATTAAACTTGCTAAACAGTTATGTTCAAAGTAGACATGGGATGTTTTATGTGATGTTTTGTACTTAGCTATTGTGACAGTTATCATTTGCTCAAAAAACAGTAGACTGGAAGCCAGAAGACCTCTGTTCTACTCCTGGCTCTGTCGTTAGTGAGAGATATGACCCTTAATAGGGTGTTGTTGTTAGGGGCTGTAGAGTCAGTTCTGACTCATAGCAACGTTATGTACAAAAGAACGAAACACTGCCTGGTCCTGTGCACCATCTTTTTACGTCTCAGATTCCTCATCAGTAATGTAAGGGGTTTAGAGGAGAAAATTTTGATGGTCTTATATAGGTCTAACATTGCATGACTCATTGCTGAAAATATTTAAGAAGCAAGTGTGAGGAGATAGTTGTTAATGAAAGCTTGTGAGACTATATTGGTTTTCTATTGCTGTGTAACAAATGATCACAAATTTAGCAGCTTAAAGCAATACCCATTTATGATTTCACAGTTTCCTTGGGTCAGAAGTCCAAGGCAAGTGTTAGCTGGGTCTTCTGCTCCAGGTCTCACAAGGCTACAATCCAAGTGTCAGCAAGTGTGTGAGCTTGTCTGAGACCAGGGCCCTCTTCCAAGTGCACTGACTGTTCAGAGAATTCAGTTAGTTCCCTGTAGTTGAAGGACTGAGATCCCTACTTTCTTGGTGGCTGTCAGCCGGAGGCTATCCTCAGGTTTAGAGGCTGCCCACCATTCCCTGACACATGGCTCTCTCAACAGTATGACAGTTTGGTTCTCCAAGGTCATTAGGAAAATCCCTCTTGCTTCAAATCTCTTACTTCAAGAAGGACCTAGTTGCTTTTATAGGCTCACCTGATTAGATCAGACTAAGGTTACTTTCCCTTTTTGATTAACTCAGTGTCAACCGATTTGGGACTGTTATCGTATCTGCAAAATCCCTTCATCCTTTTTATATAATCTAACCTAATATTTGCAATAAAATCTAACTTGTTCAGAGATTCCACCCACACTCAAGGGGAGGGGATTATGCAAGGCCTATACGTCAGGGGCTGTGAATCTTGGGGGCCATTTTAGAATTCTGCCCAACACAGAGACCATAGTTGCCTAACAGACTGGAAAGGCTTTAGCCTCCTGAGCGTACTGTGGGTCATATAGCTGCACATGCTCATTCCAATATGCGTATTGGAAGCCACTCCAACCCAAGCAACCTTCTTTTCCCCTTCTCCCTAAGTAGTCCACAGCTTCTGTGGAACTGAAGTGCAAGATCACACACTGAGCAGTTGCTTTGGCCACTGACACATACTCTGTCCCACTTGAACACTAGTTATAATGGTTTTTGCAATAGAATTTCTAAACCTAGTTGAAACTAAAATGTTTCAGCATGTCAAAATCCCAGATGTGGCAGAAGCTCAGAGTGAGTGCTAACTGGAGCTGGCATAATCTTTTGGATGGTGTAAGTTCACAATAACAACTCATTATAATTTGTTGTCCATAGGGATGTATACATTTTATCACCATTATTGGTTCACTAACCAGTGCCTTATATATAGCAGGCATGTAGCAGGTATTTGTTAAATTAAATCAAAGTTGCCTTTTTATAATAGCTATTTATCTGTATCTGAACTTGCCTTTCTATAAATAGCTATTTATCTGTATCTGAACTAGCACATACAAAATTTGAATTTTTATAACCTGACTTTCCCTAATCTGCTTTTAAACAGTCTATTAAAAGAATAGACATCATATTCCTTTTTTTGTCCAGATAATTGTATTTCTGACTGATGTGACACCCACACCTTTAAAAATCATGTGGCAACCTCTGGCCAACATGGCGCTATAGACAGAAGCACCACACCGTCCCTCCACAGCAAACACCTGAAAAACCAAGCCAAACAGAGACAAATGTTAATCCTGAAACCCTAAGCATCAAATGAAGAGATAAATAACTCAGCCAAGCACTGTACGGAATAAGAAACTGACAGAGAAGAGAGAGCAAGGAGAGACATGTGCAGAGGTCCCCTATCAGCTAATGCAGCACTCACTCACCATCTTGGGCTGCTGTCAGAGATCACCAAACAGGAAGTATGGGAAAGCAGCTTGACAGAGCTCTCAGCAGGAGACAGAACAACCAGTAACCAGCAATATATGCTTTCCCACCCCCACCCTTCTTTATCCCCACTCGGTCTCCCCTGCTTCCTGTGGCCACAGTCTCTTGGCTGGGAGGCACCAGCTTCAACCCTTTGCCTCTTGGATTCCACCCACCCACACTGGCTGGCTCCTTGAGTGCCATTTGTTTGTTGCTGATGTTGCTTTTTCCCACTTCTTTTGGTTCCTTCCACACCTCTCACCACCTCCTCCTCCTTTCTCAGAAATACCTGGCTCCATGTGCCATCTTTGCTTCTTTCTGAAAGGCTGTGAAATGCCGCTTGATTGTGGAACTACTTCCCGGCCTGCCTTACCATGCTTCTGGGATCCCTGGGGCTTTAGTTTGTTTGTTTTCATTTGTTCTGGTTTGATTTGTTTGTTTGTTTTCTTTTTCTGTTCTTGGCTTGGGAGCCCCTTCTAGCTGGGCTATCGTGTGAGACTTGGGAGCTAATTTCTCAGTCTGCACAGCCACAAAGTGGGATCGCTGGGGGCATTTCTTTTTTCTTTTTGTTTGTTTGTTTCTTTGTTTTGTTTTCTGTTTACTTGTTTCTTTTTGTTTGTTTTCTTTTCTCTCTTTTTCCCTTTTTGGCTTTCTTCATTTCTTAGTTTCTTCCATCTCTATACTTACCTTCTCTCCTAGTCTTCTGAATGCCTGGCACTGTGTGACACCTCTACCACTTCTAGCCAGGCTGTACTTCACAGCCTGGCAGCCACTTTCCAAGTCTTTGCAGTCACACTGGTGGGATCCCTGAGGGCTTTTCTTTTATATATATATTTTTTTTCTTTTACACTTTTTCTTTTTTTATTTTTGCTTTTTGTTTTCCTCCATGTCTCAGTCTCTCATCTCTCCAATCCAATGACAAGCTCTCTTAGCACTCTTTTTTTTTTTTTGGTTTGTTTGTTGGTTGGTTTTGTCTCCTGTTTCACTCTCTTCTGTCTCCACCTTCTCATACCCATCTTACCTCCACACATCACAATCTCCCGTCTCCTTCCTGCCTACCTACACTGTGTGCTGAACACCAAACCCCTGAGCAGAATAGGCACGGCCTACCAGAACCCGCCCTGCACTGATTCCTGGCCCGTCGTGCTGGCCCTAGTACATGCCAAAGATGACCCATCTCAGCAACACTCCTTCAGTTGGACCTGCCCTGTTGCAGCATACCTGAGTGACTGGCCCTGCCCGTTGGACAAGGAGGTGAAAAGTATGCCCAAAGATGAGCAAACAACAAAAAATGCACAGCCTGCCTGCTCAAATATAACCAAATTAAAAAATAAAAGCAGGCTGAAACAAACCTGTAATCAACAAGCAAGTAAAATCTCTACTGAATGTCCCAAAGACAGCAGACAATATCAAAACTTATAAAAAAAGGACAAGGTGGTTCCAGTAAACATACAAAACAAATCACTAGATGATTTTACAGTAGAAGAAAAGGCACTAGAACTACCTGATAGGCATTTCAAATCTCTAATATTCAGAGCTATCCAAAAGTTGAGGCAGAAAGCAGACAAAAATGAGAAAAAAATAGACAAATTCATGGAAAAGGCAGAGAAATACATGGAAAATACAGACAAAAAAAATGGAAGAATTCAGGAAAATAATACAGGAACAAAATACCAAAATAAATTCAAAACTAGAAATCATACAAAAACAACAATTAGAAATCCAAAGGATAAAAAATAAAATTTAAGAAAAGTAAAGTGTCATAGAAGAACTGAGGATCAGCTTTGAAGCAGTGCATGAAAGGATCAGTGAAACTAAAGGCAAACACTTGGATACAATACTCTTTGAGGAAAAATCAGAAAAAGAAAGAAGAAAAATGAAGAAACCCTGAGAATCATGTGGGATACTATCAAGGGCAAAAATTTGTGAGTGATCAGAGTTCCAGAACAGAAAGAGAAAACAGAAAACACAGAGATCACTGATGAACTGCTGCCAGAAAACTTTCCCAATATCATAAAAGATGAAAAGCTGGACATCCAAGAAGCTCAATGAACCCCATATAGGATAGAACCCAAAAGAAAAGCATCAAGGCATATCATAATCACACTTGCTAAAACCAAAGACAAAGAAAGAATCCTGAGAGCAGCTTGAAAACAAAAAAGTCACATACAAAGGAGAAACAATAGACTAAGCTCAGATTATTCAGCAGAAACCATGCATGTAAGAGGGGAATGGGATGACATATATAAAACCTTAAAAGAAAAAAAAATTGCCAAC
This sequence comes from Dugong dugon, assembly GCA_030035585.1. Lineage (NCBI taxonomy): Eukaryota > Metazoa > Chordata > Mammalia > Sirenia > Dugongidae > Dugong > Dugong dugon. Next base: position 44,040,384 of record CM057480.1, on the reverse strand, counting down.
CAGGAATAATATATCCTGCAAAACTCTCATTTGAATATGATGGTGAAATTAGGACATTTCCAGATAAACAGAAATTAAGAGAATATGTAAAAACAAACTAAACTTACAAGAATAATTAAAGAGAGTCCTTTGGTCTGAGAACAAACAACATCAGACTACAGGCTGAATCTAGGACAAAGTATTGTACCAGCCAGATACCAACTTAGAAAATGAACTCTCAAGGACTAGCCAAAACCAAAAAAACTACAACAGCAAACAAGAGAGGTTAATCTGTAATTACAACAACATCAGAACAGTAAAAGAGGGAAGAAAAAAGTATAGGTAGAGAATCATCTAATGGAGAGGAAGGCAAAGTGATAGCAAGTAATAATAGACTGGTTCAAACCTAGGAAGATAATGGTAAATTTCAAGGTAACCACAAAGAAAGTTAACAAACCTACTCATCAAAATGAAGAAGAAAAACATAAAGTCTCAGTAAAAAAAAAAAAAAAAAAAAAATCTATAAAAACAAAAAAAATTTAAAAACATCCACAACCAAAAGGATTTCAGCATGGGAGACTAAGAGGAACAAAGAAAAAATCTGAACCACAAAAAAAAAAAAAAAAAAAAACTACAAAATAACAGCAATAAACTCACACCTATAAATAATTACACTAAATGTAAATGGTCTAAATGCACCCATAAAGAGACACAGAGTGACAGAATTGATTTAAAAAAACGGATCCATCAATATGCTGTCTACAAGAGACACACCTTAGAAATAAGACTTAAATTTATTAAAAATCAAAGGATGGAAAAAATATATCAAGCAAACTGTTACCAGAAAAGAGCAGGAGGGGCAATATGAATCTCAGATAAAATAGACTTTAAAACAAAATCCACCATAAAAGGCAAAGAAGGACACTATATAATGATTAAGAGGATGACCCATCATGAAGACATAGCCAAAATAAACATCTATGCACCCAATTACAAGGCCCAAAAACACATAAAACAAACTCTAACAACACTGAAAAGAGAAATTGACAGTTCCACAATAATAGTAGGAGACTTCAACACACCACTCTTGGTAAAGGACAAAACATCTAGAAAGAAACTGAACAAAGATACAGAAGACCTAAAGGGCACAATCAGTCAACTTGACCTCGTAGACATATATAAAATGCTCCACCCAAAAGTTCCAAGGTACACATTCTTTTCCAATGTACATGGAATGTTCTCCAGAATAGACCACATCTTAGGCCACAGATCAATCCTCAACAAGATTCAAAACACTGAGATAATACAAAGTATCTTATCTGACCACAATGCCATCAAGGCAGAAATTGACAGCAGAAAGAGTAAGGAAAAAATAACAACTACATTGAAACTGAATACCACCCTGCTTACAAACCACTAGGATATAGAAGAAATCAGAGATGGAATAAAAAAATTCCTAGAATCAAATGAGAATGAAAACACATCATACCAAAACCTTTGGGACACAGCAAATGCCTCAGAGGACAATTTATAGCAATAGATGCACATATCAAAAAAGAAGAAATTGATGAAATCAAAACATTAACTACACAACTCGAACTAATAGAAAGAGAGCAGCAAAAAAGCCCACAGCCACCAGAAGAAAGGAAATAATAAAGATCAGAGCAGAAATAAATGAAATAGAGAATAGAAAAATAATACAAAGAATCAGCAAAACCAAAAGTTGGTTCTTTGAAAAGATCAACTAAATTGACAAATGACTGGCCAAACTGACAAAAGAAAAGCAGAAGAGGATGCTAATAACCCAAGTAAGAAATGAAATGGGGGCATTACAACAGTCCCAACTGAAATATAAAGGATCATAACAGAGTATTATGAAAAATTATACTCCAACAAATTTGAAAACCTAAAGGAAATGGACAAATTTCTAGAAACACACTACCTACCCAAACTAACACAAAATGAGGTAGAAAATCTGAACAGACCCACAAACAAGAGAAGAGATTGAAAAGGTAATTAAAAAAAAAATTCCACAAACAAAAAGCCCTCGACAAGATGGCTTCACTGGAGAATTCTACCAAACATTCAGAGAAGAGCTTATACCAGTACTACTCAAACTATTTCAAAACAGAGAAAAGGAAGCAACACTTCTGAATTCATTCTATGAAGCCAGCATAACCCTGATATGAAAACCAGGTAAAGACACCACAAAAAACGAAAATTACAGACCAATATCTCTCATGAATATAGATGTAAAATTCTCAACAATATTCTAGCCAATAGAATTCAGTATCATATCAAAAAAATAATACTTCATTACCAGGTAAGATTCATACCAGGTATGCAAGGATGGGTCAACAGTAGAAAATCAATCAACTGATTCCACCACATAAATAAAAGGAAAGAAAAGAATCATGCGATCATCTCAGTTGATGCAGAAAAGACATTCTACAAAGTCCAACACCCATTCCTGATAAAAAGTCTGAATAAAATAAGTATATAATGGAAATTTATCAACATAATAAAGGGTATCTATGCAAAACAAACAGCCAACATCACTCTTAATGGAGAGGCTGAAAACATTCCCCTTGAGAACAGGAATAAGAGAAGGATACCCTTTATAATCACTCTTATTTAACATTGTTTTGGAAGTTCTAGCTAGAACAAGAAGGCAAGAAAAAGAAATAAAGGGCATCCAAACTGGTAATGAAGAAGTTAAACTGTCCCTGTTTGCAGATGATATGACACTATATATAGAAAACCTTAGACTCCATGAGATAACTACTGGAACTAATAGAAAGATTCAGCAGAGTACCAGGATACAAGATCAACATACAAAAATCTGTTGGATTCCTATACACCAATAAAGAGAACAATGAAAAGGAAATCAGGACAACAATACCAATTATAATAGCCCCAAAAAAATAAAATACTTAGGAATAAATCTAACCAGGGATGTAAAAGACCTATACAAAGAAAACTACAAAACACTACTGCAAGTAACCCAAAGGGATCTACATAAATGGAAAAAACTTACAGCACTCATGGATAGGTAGACTCAACATTGCGAAAATGACAATTCTACCCAAAGCAATTTACAAATACAACACAATCCCTATCCAAATACCAACAACATTCTTTAAAGATATGGAAAAATTAATCATTAACTTTATATGGAAAGGGAAGAAGCCCCAGATACGTAAAGCACTATCAAAGAAGAAGAATAAAGTAGGAGGACTCACACTACCTGACCTCAGAACCCACTATACAGCTGCAGTAGTCAAAACAGCCTGGTACTGGTACAATGACAGATACATTGACTAATAGAAGAGAATTGAGAACCCAGATGTAAATCCATTCACCTACGGTCACCTGATCTTTGACAAGGGCCCGAAGTCCATCAAATGGGAAGCAATCTTTTTAACAAATGGTGCTGGCAAAACTGGATGTCCATCTGCAAAAAAATGAAATAGGACCCATACCTCACACCATACAGAAAAACTAATTCAAAATGGATCAAAGATCTAAATATAAAGTCAAAAACTATAAAGTTCATAGAATAAAAAATAGGATCAGCACTAGAGGCCCTAATACACGGCATTAACAGGATACAAGCCATAAGCAACAACACACAAACTCCAGAAAATAAGCTAGATAACCAGGATCTTCTAAAAACTATACACTTACGCTCATCAAAAGACTTCACCTAAAGAGTAAAAAGAGAACCTACAGACCGGGAAAAAAATTTTTGGCTATAACAAATCAGACAAAGTTCCAATCTCTAAAATCTACAAGAAAATCCAACACCTCTACAACAAAAAGACAAATAATCCAATTAAAAAATTGGCAAAGGAAATAAACAGACATTTCACCAAAGAAGACATTCAATCAGCCCACAGACAGAGGAAATTCTTGTGATCACTAGCCATTAGAGAAATGCAAATTAAACAACAGTGAGATATCATCTCGCCCCAGCATTACTGGCATGAATCAAAAAACCTGGAAATAACAAATGTTGGAGATGCTTTGGGGAGATAGGAACTCTTATGCACTGCTGGTGGGAATGCAAAATTATACAACCATTTTGGAAAACCATATGGCACTTCCTTAGAAAGCTAGAAATAGAAATACCATATGATCCAGCAATCCCACTCCTAGGAATATATTCTAGAGAAATAAGAGCTGCCGTAAGAATAGACATATGCACACCCATGTTCATTACAGCATTGTTCACATAGCAAAAAGATAGAAACAACCTAGAGGCCCATCAACAGATGAATGGATAAACAAACTATGGTACATACACACAATGGAGTATTATGCAACCATAAAGAACAATGATGAATCTGTGAAACATCTCATAACATGGATGAAACTGGAGGACATTATGCTGAGTGAAATAAGTCTATCACAAAAGGACAAATATTGTATGAGACCACTACTGAAAAACTCATGAAAAGGTTTACACACAAAAAGACACAATCTTTGATGGCTATGAGGGATAGGTAGGGTAGGAGGGAATACTAAATAGACAATAGATAAGTTGTAACTTTGGTGAAGGGTAAGACAGTACACAATACTGGGAGAAGCCAGCACAGCTTGTACAAGAAAAGGTCATGGAAACTCCATAGACACATCCAAACTCCCTGAGGTCCCAAATTCCTGGGCTGAGGGCTATGGGGACCATGATCTCGGGAAACATCTAGCTCCACTGACATAACACAGTTTATAAAGAAAATAGTCTACATTCTACCTTGGTGAGTAGGTGTGGGGTCTTAAAAGCCTGTGAGCAGCCACCTAAGATATGCCACTAGTCTCACCCATTCAGGGAGCAAGGGAGAATGAAGAAAACAAAATACAAGGGAAAGATTAGTCCAAAGGACTAATGGACCACAAGTACCATGGCCTCCACCAGACTGAGTCTAGTACAACTTGATGGTGCTCGGCTATCACCACCTACTGCTCTGACAGGGATCACAGCCGAGGGTCCTGCACAAAGCTGGAGAAGTATGTAGAACAAAATTCTAACTCACAGAAAAAGACTAGACTTACTGGCCTGACAGAGACTGGAGAAACCCTGACAGTATGGCTCCTGGACCCTCTTTTTAGCTCTGTAATGAAGTCACTCCCGAGTTTCACCGTTCAAAGATTAGACAGCCCCATAAAACAAAATGAGTCTAATGGGACACAACAGCTCAGGGACAAGGACTAGAAGGCAGGAGGGGACAGGAAAGCTGGTAATAGGGAACCCAAGTTTGAGAAGGGAGAGTGTTGACATGTCGGGTTATTAACCAATGTCCTAAAATAATAAGTGTACTAACTGCTTAATGAGAAACTACTCGTTCTGTAAACCTTCATCTGAAGTACAATACAAAGAATAGTAAAATCCATCTTGGAAAATTAAAAAAAAAAAATTACGTGTATTTGTGAGGCAGAAGTTACTGTTACTTTATATCATATTGCTCAAATCACTACGTGTCTGTCAGTTTGTCGTACTGTGGTGTCTTGCGTGTTGCTGTGATATTGGATGTTTTGCCACCAGTATTTCAAATACTAGCAGGGTCACCCTTGGTGGACAGGTTTCAGCTTTGCTTCCAGACTAAGCCAGACTAGGAAGAAGGAACTGGTTGTCTACTTCTGAAAAAATTGGCCAGTGAAAACCTTATGAATAGCAGCAAAACATTGTCTGATATAGTGCTGGAAGATGAACCGCTCAGGTTGGAACGTTCTCAAAAAAAGAATGCATTTGAATTATGGTGTTGGAGAAAAATATTGAATATACCATGCACTGCCAGAAGAACAAACAAATCTGTCTTGGAAGAAGTACAGCCAGAATGCTCATTAGGAGCAAGGATAAAGATACTTCATCTCACATACTTCGGACATGTTATCAGGAGGGACCTGTTCCTGGAGGAGGACATCATGCTTAGTAAAATAGAGGGTCAGCAAAAAAAAAGGAATACCCTCAAGGAGACGGATTTACACAGTGGCTGCAACAATGGGCTCAAGCACAACAACAATCATGAGGATGGTGTAGGACCGGACAGTGCTTCTTTATGTTGTACATAGGGTCGCTATGAGTCATAACCAACTCAACAGCACTTAACAACAATATTGTTCAAAAGAATAAACAACTTACTTTTAGTCATCCAGATGGAAAAAAAAAAAGAGTCATCTAAGGCCCCTGTGGTTGTAAATGAGGACTGTTCATTGAGCCAGATGTCAGACCTCAGTATCCCGAACAACTTACTTTCAGTTATCCAGGTGCAAAAAAAAATTACCCAGCAGCCCTGCAGTGAATTTCTGGAGGTGTTTCATTACCATGGTAGATATAAGTAATCCCATGTCCAGAAAAGATACAAGGAAAACATTGTTAACCATTGAGGTAACAAAGATTGCCCACTTCTCTTGTCAGTCCAGTAAAAAGATCAATATTTGCCACACTGTGTTCCACAAAATATTAGTGCCTTGGGATATTAGTAAATATTCCTAACAGAAGTTTCTATTGCCACTATTTTGGGAAACATGACACACTTAATCCCCTTTTCAGAGAATCCCAATTTACATTAAACAAACAAACCAAAAAAAAAAAAAAAAAAAAGTTGCCACAGAGTCAATTCTGACTCATGGTGACCTCATTTGTGTCAGAGTAGACTGTCCTCTATAGGTGTTTCAATAACTGTTATCTTTCAGAAGTAGATCACCAGGTCTTTCTTCCAAAGCACATCTAAGTGGATTTGAACTACCAACTTTTCAGTTTCATAGCCAAGCACGTTAACTGTTTACACCACCCAGGAACTCCTACAATTTACACTAGCAGTCAAAAGACTCTAAGCAAAAAAAAAAAAAAAAGACTCTAAGCAGTCATGAAGACAGCTATTTAGTCTCTCATTTTCCAAACTAATTTACCACCAACACTACTTTTTGCTCCCCTCTGTGGCTCTGTGGATTACCAAATAGTATCTCAAGAAAATAATGTTCCTGGACCACTTTGAAGAAGGCTATCTAGATTAACGAGGCATTACATAACAAGGGCTTGAGGCACAGTTCTTCTAACCGAGGTGAATAGTTAAGAGAATTCAGAGTGATTGAGCACTTGTTATATATAAGACATTGCACAGTGTCTCTTTTTAACCTCAAAATAACCCCATGAGAGAGGTACAACTAGCTTATCAAAACCAAAACTCAGGGCTCTTTGTACTATTAATATTCACTCTCCTGTATAGACTTAAAAAACAAAACTGCTGACAACACATATCTGTACTGTATGCATATGTAAAGTACAGCTTTCATGAGAGCGTTCTGGAGATGGCTTTGGAGGAAAATCATGAGCCTGTTACTGTCTTCAAGTGAGGTTTTGAATATAGTGTGTTGGGCAAAAGCACATCAATGTTTTCATTAGCCAGGGCTCCTGGGGTTGGAAATGAGGGGTGCTAGTTGAGCCAGATGTCAGACCTCAGTATTCTCAGTCTTCTGCGATGGGATAACCATGCCCAGCTCCTGGACAGAGATATGTCCGTGTTTCTGTCAGTGCTCTGACTCCATCATTGAGCTCCTGGCTAGATATTTTCCCACCTGAGATTTGATTGATATTATGTCTTTATGAATTTTCCCTTTAAAGGAAAAGTAAGTACTCAGTCTTTGCCACATGCATCAGAAATAGATGATAAAACATCTTAAAATGTTTATTTCTCTGAAATACTGTAAGTAGAATCATCTACAGAAATAAAATTTTAGGAAAAAAATCTCATTGCTAGGCTACTGGAGACTCAACTGTACAGCAGGATTGTGTATTTTGAGGACTACTTCCTTAGTACTATATTTTAGACCCTTTTTGGAAAAATTGCTCTCATGTTATAAACTATTGGAGTGATTTTGAAAAATAGTGTTAATAAAAGGTAGCTCATTGAGATTCAGGGTTTTATTTGTTTTGGTTAGTAGGGAGAGTTATATTAATATGTCTTAAAATGGCATAGTAAAAAGAAGTATTTATTTTTTTCCACGAGTATATACGATGTATAGTATTTTTCCAAATATCAACTGTTGCTCAATTTCAGTGTCATGCAAGGCATTTAATCAAGATAGACTTTAAAATGGCATGTAGTGGCATTAACCAAATACTATTGCCATGGAAAGTGATGAAGAGTATTTTAGTTGAATTATTTGTAACCAAAAATGCCTAAGATATAGGCTTGTTGCATACCTTCTCCAGGCAATACCCTCGTTCACCTTGTCACTGAAAGACTTTGTGCTTTAACTGTGCACTAATCCATCTTGTTCCAGTCAGCTCTACACACAGCCAAGAACAGAAGGAAAACCCCACAGAAAACTCTTTACTGCACTCTGGCCATTCTTCTAATCAAGCAGGGATTTATACTAGTTTAGGATATTTATATTTGTGTATATACTGTACTCATGTACATGATGGCTCTACTAGTTTCTGTTAGGATTTGTGGCTTCTGAAATTAATCAGTCCTCTAAATCACAGGCTGAATGGTTTTCTCACGTGTTATGATGAGGTATGGAGTTTATCTGCGTGTATTGCTCAGTGAAGTGGTTCTCATTCTCAGCTGCTCGTTAGAATTTCCTGAGAACCTTTTAAAAAATACACGGAAACCTAGGCCCCACCCCAGAACAAGTAAATCAAAATCTCTGAATGTGGGGTAAGGGCATAGTTATTTATTTCTTCTTTATGGATTTTTGAACTTTTTTTATTATGGAACATATTTAACACATATAAAAAGTGGAAAATAATATAATGAACACCCAGTATAATGTAGCTATCATCCACCTATGTAACCAACTATTAATCAGCTCATTGCTAAATTTGTTTTACCTATAGCCCAACTGTCTTTCATTGTCTGCCTTCCTTGGTTTATTTGGACACCAGTAACCAGTAAATCATGTATTGCATTGGGCAAATCTGCTGCAAAAGACCTCTTTAAAGTGTCAAAAAGCAAAGACGTCACATTGAGGACTAAGGTGCACCTGACCGAAGTCATGGTATTTTCAATCACCTCATATGCATGTGAAAGCTAGGCAATGAATAGGAAGACTGAAGAAGAACTGATGCATTTGAATTATGGTTTTGGAGAAAAATATTGAATATACCATGGACTGCCAGAAGAATGAACAAATCTATCTTGGAAGAAGTACAGCCAGAATGCTCCTTAGAAGCAAAGATGGTGAAACTTCGTCTCACATACTTTGGACATGTTATCAGGAGGGACCAGTCCCTGGAGAAGGACATCATTCTTGGTAAAGTAGAGGGTCAGTGAAAAAGAGGAAGACTCTTAAAGTGATGGATTAGCACGGTGGCTGCAACAATAGGTTCAAGGATAACAGTGATTGTGAGGACAGTGCAGGACCTGGTAGTGTTTCGTTCTGTTGTACATAAGATTGCTATAAGTTGGAACTGATTCGAGGGCACCTAACAACAACCAGTTACTGCAAAGTCGATTCCAACTCATGGCGACCCTATGTGTGCAAGAGTAGAATTGTGCTCCGTAGGGTTTTAATGGCTGATTTTTCAGAAAAAGACTGCCAGGACTTTCTTCTGAGGCACCTTTCAGTGGATGCAAACCTCCAAACTTTCAGTAAGCTGTCAAACTGGTTAACAGTTTGCATCACCCAGGGACTCCCTGCTTGGAGACACACCCTACACATGATACAATTTCATCTGTAAACATGTTAGTATGTATGTGTGAGTAAAAGAAGAGGATCATTTTAAAACTCTATAACACTAAAAACAACTCAGTCCCTTAATATAGTAAGACATCTTTTCAATGCCCAAACTTCCCCAATTATCTCTCTCTTTTCTTTTTTTTAGTTTGTTGGCTAAATTCAGGATTCAAATAAAGTACATTCATTGGGCTTGGTTAATGAATATCTTATATCTCTTTTCAATGTATAGATTACTCTCCATCTCTTTTTTCCCTTGAAATTTTCTTTTTGCTTTTGTTGCAATTTTTATAAAAGACTGGGTCATTAGTATTGTGAGTTTTTTCAAATGGTTACAAATGGCGGAATTTCTGTGGTATCTTTTAACACATTCCTCTGTTCCCTGTATTTCCTGTAAATTGCTAAGTAGAGCTAGAGGCTGGATAGGATTTAGAATAGATTGCTTTGGAAAGACTAGTTAATAGATGTTATTGGGTATATCCATCAAAAGAACAAGATGTCTGATTTTTTTTTTCTTTTTTTGATATTAATAGCCATTGATGATCAATGCCTAGACTTTTTTTTTTAATTAGGGTTTACAAAGTGGTGATATTTGAATTTAAGGAGTCCTTCTTCACTTACTAGCTGAAATACTTCTATAATTCCCTCACTATCTATTTGGCTACCCTGAGATACAGTTTGTAATAAATATAAAGGAAAAAATATTTGATTATTTCTCTTTATTCACAAGTTTTCAAATGACAAAGTGGCTCCCTAATTTTCACCAATAACTTTTTTGGTGTTATGATGATTGCATAAATTTAAAATACTTAATATATGTCAATGCTTTACAATTATTCTCCTTATTTGTCTTTAAGTTGTTTCAATAATAGCTAAAGGAGTCTCTTCATTTTGGATTCTCAGCTCTCTTGGACAATATCCTAGTAGTCTTTAATAACTTTCTTTTTTAGCGGCTATTATACATGGTATTGTTTTCCTGATTTCCATTTCATCATTCTCTTTACTGGTATATACGAGTCTAACCGATTTTTGTGTGTTTATCTTCTATCCTGCTACTCTGCTGAATCTATTAGTTCCAGTAGTTTTCTAGTGGAATCCTTTGGGTTTTCTATATATAGTATCATATCATCCGCAAATATGGATAGCTTAACTTCTTCATTAACAATTTGGATGTGCTTTAATTCTTTTTCTTGCCTTATTGCTCTAGATAGGACTTCCATCACAATGTTAAACAGGAGTGATGATAAAGAGCATCTTTGTCTTGTTCCTGTTTACAATGGGAATGTTTTCAGCCTCTCTCCATTAAGAATGATATTGGCGTTGGTTTTGCATAGATGCCCTTTATTATGTTGAGAAATTTCCCTTCTATACCTATTTTATTGAGACTTTTTATCAGGAATGGGTGTTGGACTTTGTCGAATGTCTTTCCTGCATCAATTGAGATGATTATGTGATTCTTTTCTTTTCTTTTATTTATACAGTGGAATAAGTTGGTTGATTTTCTAATGCTGAACAATCCTTGCATACCTGGTATGAATCCTACTTGTTCATGGTGTATTATTTTTTTTTATATGATACTGAATTCTATTGGCTAGAATTTTGTTGAGAATTTTTGCATCTATATTTATGAGACATACTGGTCTTTAATTTTCTCTTTTTGTTATTTCTTTGCCTGGTTTTGGTATCAGGGTTATCTGGCTTCATAGAATGAATTCAGAAGTGTCACTTCATTTTCTACGTTCTGAAATATTTTGAGTAGTGCTGGTGTAAGCTCTTCTCTGAATGTTTGGTAGAATTCTCCAGTGAAGCCATCTGGGCCAGGGCCTTTTTTCATTGCAAGCTTTTTTTATTACCTTCTCAATCTCTTCTCTTGTTACGGGTCTGTTCAGATTTTCTACCTCATTTTGTGTTAGTTTGGGTAGGTAGTGTGTTTCTAGAAATTTGGCCATTTCCTTTCATATTTGTTGGAGTATAGTTTGTCATAATACTCTGTTATGATCCTTTTTATTTCAGTTGGGTCTGTTGTAATGTCCCCCATTTCATTTCTTATTTGGGTTATTTGCATCCTCTTCTGTTTTTCTTTTGTGAGTTTTGCCAGTGATTTGTCAATTTTGTTGATCTTTTCAAAGAACCAACTTTCGGTTTTGCTGATTCTTTGTATTATTTTTCTATTCTCTATTTCATTTATTTCTGCTCTGATCTTTATTATTTCCTTTCTTCTGGTGGCTGTGGGCTTTTTTGCTGCTCTCTTTCTAGTTGTTAAAGTTGTGTAGTTAATGTTTTGATTTTGTCAATTTCTTCTTTTTTGATATGTGCATCTATTGCTATAAATTGTCCTCTGAGGACTGCCTTTGCTGTGTCCCAGAGGTTTTGGTATAATGTGTTTTCATTCTCATTTGATTCTAGGAATTTTTTGATTCCATCTCTGATTTCTTCTATTACCCAGTGGTTTGTAAGCAGGGTGGTATTCAGTTTCAATGTAGTGGATATTTTTTTCCTTGCTCTTCCTTTTGTTAATTTCTCCCTTGATGGCATTGTGGTCAGAGAAGATACTTTGTATTATCTCAGTGTTTTGGATCTTGTTGAGGATTGATCTGTGGCCTAAGATGTGGTCTGTTCTGAAGAACGTTCCATGTGTATTGGAAAAGAATGTGTACCTTGGAGATGTTGGGTGGAGCATTCTATGTATGTCTATGAGGTTAAGTTAGTGGATTGTGCCCTTTAGGTCTTCTGTATCTTTGTTCAGGTTCTTTCTAGATGCTCTGTCCTTTATCAAGAGAGGTGTGCTGAAGCCTCCTACTATTATTGTGGAATTCTCAATTTCTCTTTTCAGTGCTGTTAGAGTTTGTTTTATGTATTTTGGAGCCCTCTCATTGGGAACGTAGATGTTTGTTGTAGTTATGTCTTCATGATGGATCATCGGCTTAATCATTATATACTGTCCTTATTTGTCTTTTATGGTGGATTTTGTTTCAAAGTCTATTTTAGCTGAGATTAGTATTACCACTCCTGCTCTTTTCTGGTAGCTGTTTGCTTGATATATTTTTTCCATCCTTTGATTTTTAATAAATTTACATCTTTGTTTCTAAGGTGTGTCTCTTGTAGACAGCATATTAATGGATCCTGTTTTTTTGTCCATTACGTCACTCTGTGTCTCTTTATGGGTGTATTTAGGCCATTTACATTCAGTGTAATTATTGATAGGTGTGAGTTTATTGTTGTCATTTTGTAGTGCTTTTTTTTTTTTTGTGGTTCAGACATTTTCTTTCTTCCTCTTATTCTTCTGTGCTGAATTCCTTTTGTTTGCAGATTTTATTTTCAATTCTTTTGTTTATATAGATTTTGTTTTTACTGAGACTTTACATTTTTCTTCTTTATTTTGATGAGTAGGTTTGTTAACTTTCTTTGTGGTTACCTTGAAATTTACCCGTATCTTCCTAGGTTTGAACCAATCTATTATTACTTGATATCACCTTGCCTTCTTCTCCGTTAGAAAATTCTATATCTACACCATTTATTCCCTCTTTTATTTTTGTGATGTTGTTGTCATTTATAGATTAACCTCTCTGGTTTTCTATTGTAATTCTTTTGGTTTTGTCTAGTCTCTCTGAGTTCATTTCCTAGGTTCGTATCTAGCTTTGGTCTGATGTTGTCTGTTCTCAGACCGAAGGACTCCCTTTAATAATTCTTGTAAGTTTGGTTTGGTTTTTACATGTTCTATTAATTTCTGTTTATCTGGAAATATGCTAATTTCACCATCGTATTTGAACGAGGTTTTGCAAGATATATTATTCTTGGTTGGCAATTGTTTTCTTTCATGGTTTTATATATGTCATCCCATTGCCTTCTTGCCGCACGGTTTCTTCCAAATAATACGAACTTAGTCTTATTGTTTCTCCTTTGTATGTGACTTTTCATTTTTCTCAATCTGCTCTCAGGATTCTTTCTTTGTCTTTGGTTTTAGCAAGTGTGATTATGATAGGCCTTGGTGATTTTCTTTTCTGGTCTATCCTATATGGGGTTCGTTGAGCTTCTTGGATGGTCAGCTTCTCATCTTTCATGATATTAGGGAAGTTTTCTGTCAGCAGTTCTTCAATGATCCTCTCTGTGTTCTCTGTTTTCTCCCCCTGTTCTGGAACTCCGATCACTTGAAAACTTTTGCTTTTGATTGTATCCCACATAATTCTCAGGGTTTCTTTTTCTTCTTTCTTTTTTCTAATTTTTCCTCAGAGTTGTATCCAAGTGTTTGTCTTCAATTTTGCTGATCCTGTGTTTCATAGTTTCAAATCTGCTCTTCACCCCTTCTATGACCCTGTCCGTCCATTTCAGAAATATTATTGTTTAGCTTTTGCATTTCTAATTGTTGTTTTTGTATGATTTCTAGTTGTTAATTTACTGTGGCCTTTTGTTCATGCATTATTTTCCTGAATTCTTCCATTTCTTTGTCTGTATTTTCCATGAATTTGTCTATTTTTTCCTCATTTTTGTTTTCTTTTTGCTTCAACTCTTTGATACCTCTGAATATTAGAGATTTGAATTCCCTGTTAGGTAGTTCCAGTACCTTTTCTTCTACTGGAAAGTTATGTGGTGTTTTATTTTGGACAGCTACTGGAACCATCCTGTCCCATTTTTTGATATAGTTTGATATTGTCTGCTGTCTTCAGGACATTCAGTAGTTATATTCTTCATTCATTGATTGTAGATTTGTTTCATCCAGCTTTTTTGTTTTATTTGGTTATGTCTGAGCAGGTGGGTTGTGCATTCTTTGTTGTTTGCTCATCTTTTTGGGCATAATACTTTTCACCTCCTTGTCCAATGGACAGGGCTAGTCACTCATCTATGGTACAGCAGGAAAGATCCAGCTGAAGGGGAGCCCCTGGGATGGATTTTTTGTGGCACGTGCTAGGGCTGATAGAGCAGGCCAGGAATCAGTGCAGGGCAGGTTCTGGTAGGCTGTGCCTGTGCTACTTGGGGGTGTGATGTTCAGCGCACAGTGCAGGTAGGTAGGAAAGAGAGGAGAGATTGTGATATGTGGAGCTAAGATGAGTATGCAAAAAAGAGAGAGGAGAAAGAAACAGGAGCCAAAAACAAACAAAAGTGCTAGGGTAGTTTGCCATTGGAGGGGAGAGATGAGAAACTGAGAAATGGGGAAAAACAAAACGGGAAAAGAAAAAAAGAGAAAAAAAAAGATTATCCCACTGGTGTGGTTGCACAGACCGGGGAAGTGACTCCCAGGCCCCGAAGTACATCCTGGCTAGAAGGGGTAGAGATGTCAGACAGTGCCACATATTCAGGAGACAGGAAAAGAAGGTAAGTATAGAGAGATGAGAAATTGAGAAATGAAGAAAGTTAAAAAGGAAAAAAGAGAAGAAAGAAAAAAAAAAAGAAAAGAAAAAAGAAATTCCCCCAGGGATCCCACAGGTGCAGCTCGGCATACTGGGGAAGTGGCTCCCAAGCTGCGCAGTACAGTCCAGCTAGAAGGGGTTCCCACACTGTGAAAAGAAAAAGGAAACAAACAAAACAAAGAAAGCCCTGGGGATCCTACTAACATGGTGGCGCAGGCCTGGGAAGCAGTTCCTCAGTTGAGTGGCACTTCACAGCCTTTCAAGAAGAAGGAAAGATGGCACACAGAGCCAGGTGTTCTACAGAAAGGAGGGGGAGGTGATTAGAGGCATGGAAGAAACCAAAAGTGGATAAAAGCAACACCAGCAACAAACAAATGGCATTTTGGAAGCTGGCCAGTGTGGGCGGGGTGAATCCAGGCAGCATGGGGCTGAAGTCAGTGTCTCCTGGCCAAGAGACTGTGCTGGCAGGAAGCAGAGGAGGCTGAGTGGGGGGGAGGAAGAGTCGGGGATGGGAAAGCATATATCACTGGTTACTGGTTGTTCTGTCTCCTGCTGGAAGCTTCATGAAGCTGCTTTCCCTGTATTCCCTGTCCACTGATCTCAAGTGTGGGCTGGGTGAATCCAATCAGCATGGACCCTGCACTTCCCAGCCGGCTGAGCAACCACAGACTGCTATGAAGCAGCAGAGGTGGAGTGGGGGGAGAAGGAAATGGGGTGGGAGAGCATATATTGGGGCTTACCGGATGCTCTGTCTCCTGCTGGAAGCTCCATGAAGCTGCTTTCCCATACTCCCTGTCCACCAATCTCCAACAAGAGTCCAAGATGGTGAATCCATGCTGCATTAGCTGATGGGATCTCCACATGTATCTCTCCTAGCTCTCTGTTCTCTGTCAGTTTCTTATTCCATTCACTGCTTGGCTGAGTTCTTTGTCTCTTCATTTGACCCTTAGGGTTCCAGGATTGACATTTGTCTCTGTTTTACTTAGTTTTTCAGGTCTTTGCTGTGAAGGGATGGTCTGGTGTTTCTGTCTATAGAGCCATGTTGGCTCCGTCTGTGCTTTCTTGCTTTCTGATATGAAAGCCCATCTTGAACTATTCCTGGAAAAACCATTTCTCCAAGGAGGCCTAGTTCCTTTTAGTGGGAAATGTACTCAGAGGCACAAATCTGGTTGCTAGGCATGCTCATTACTACTGGGTTGCTTATTTTCTAGACCTTTTCAATAGAGCTGGGAAACATGAATATATTTTTAAATTCAGTTACAGTGTTTACCCTTAACTTCATCACTTTTATATCCGAATCTCCTTTCTTCTATGTCAAAAATCTCAGTGCCTAATTACATTCCTATAAGAACTGATTTACTTATCCCACGTGGCACATTGCATTTTCCAAAAATGACTACAGAAATGTTTCCAATCCCATGTGTGCTTCTAGAGCCTTGCCACCTCCCCTCAGGAAATGGAGTTTATTTTTCTTCCCCTTGAACCTGGGTGGACCTTTGCATCAGTCTCAAAGGACAGAAAGTGCACAAATGACACTGCAGGAATTCACTACATGAGCTTAGGTTACAAAAGGTTATATAGCTTCTACTGGGCTCTCTGTCAGGATGCTTGCCCTTGGAACCAGCCACCATGTTGTAAAAGAGTGCAGCCACGGAAAGAGGTTACCAGTAGGTTTCTGGCTGACAGTCCCAGTATGATCTCAGCCAACAGACAGCATGAATCACCAGACTTGAGAGAATTCCAGTCACCCAGGTGACATGCATTGGAGCATAAATAAACTCTTTCCCCAAAACACTTCCCAAATAATTGATTCAGGAGAAAAATTAATGTCACTTTTTTGTATTAAATTAACGATGCTTTCTTGCTTCTTAGTATAGCACTTCCTTTTATCTTTTTACTTAGTAATTTTACCAACGTACAACTGACATTTAAAAAACTATACGTATTTAAAGTGTACCATTCAGTAAGCTTGACACATGTATAAATCTGTGAACCCATTGGCACAATCAAGTTAATGAAGCGACCACCCGCAAGAGTTCCTTTGTGATCTTTGTAACCCCTATCTCTAGGAACCACTCATTGACTTTCTGTTATTATATATTAGTTTAGTTTTCTAGAATTTTGTGTAAATGGAATCATCCAGTTTTAACTTTTTATTGTTTGGCTTCTTTCACTCAGCATTATTATTTTGAAATTATCCATGTTGTAGTGTCTATCAATAGTTCATTCCTTCTTAATGCTCAGTAGTATTCCACTGTATGGATAAATAAACCATCTACTCATCCATTCACCTTTTGATGAGCATTTGGGTTGTTTGCAGTTTTTATTTCAAGTAAATTTGCAATGAATATTTGTGTAAAATTCTGTGTATAAACTTATGCTTTCATCTTTCTTGGATAAATACCTAGGAGTCATATAAGACAGGTGCATTCTTAACTATTTAAGGAACTGCCACTCTATATTCAAAAAGTAATTATGTCACTTTATATTCCCACAAAAAATGGGAACTCATCATGAGTTCCAGGTTCTCCACATCATCACCAACACTTGGTATGTTCAGTTGTTTTTAATTTTAGCTTCTCTAATAGGTTTGTAATAATAAATTATTTTGTTTTTAATGTGCATTTCCCTAATGTTTAATGATAATCAGTATATTTCATGTACTTATCTGTCAATCTTATATCTTCTTTGATGAAGTGTATCTTCATACATTCTGCAGATTTTTTAAAATTGGGTTGTTTATTTTCTTATTGAGTTTTGAGAGTTCTTTATATGTTATGGATATAAGTTCTTTATCAATATTTACATATTCTGAACCACTATATTATGCAGCCATATTCACTGGACTATCATCCCTCATTATACATACAGCTATCTCAAAAATAACAATAACAACACTATCCACAAAGAGCATGATTGTTTGTTCAACAATCTGAATGTATTCCTTTTGTAAAATAGGTTCATGTCATTTGCATTTATTGATATAATCGAATAGTTTGGTCCCTGATTCTGTCATATTGTTTTTTATAATTATCATATGTATATAATCTTTCACTATGTGCGGTATTTTATTTGCTCATTTTCCCGACTCCTTTCTTTCTCTCTCTGGCTATTTTCTATTTCTTTCCTACTAACAGAAATCTTATAATTTACTAGTAGCTTCTTGCTATCTTCTCCCTCTTCTCCAGCATCAATTTGAAATTATATTCTTCTACTCCCAGATAATAATAAAAGGCAATCAGTGAGTTCATTCTCCTTTTCATGAGTCCTCATTCTCCTCCCCCTATTTTATATTGTCACAGACTACAACTATCACACATTATATTTTTCCATTATAACCATCATTTTATCTTAGGTGTACAGATAAACATATTTAATATTTATCCCCAGATCTTATGTCAGTGTTTCTCTTGTCATTTTGGTAGTCTGAAATGAGTTATTTAGAGAAACAGTATTCTCTGCTTTTCTTTGTGTGTGTGTGTGTGTGTGTGTGTATCAAGTGAAAGTTTACAGCACAAATTAGTTTCTCATTCAAAAATTTATACACAAATTGTTTTGTGACATTGGTTGCATGCCCACAATGTGTCAGCACTCTCCTCCTTTTCCTTTTAACCATGGATTCCCCATGTCCATTCCTCCAGGTTGCCTGTTCCTTCCTGTCTTCTCCTCTTTGCTTTTGGGAAAGTGTTGCCCATTAGGTCTCCTACACTTGATTGAACTAAGAAACGTGTTTCTCACATGTGTTATTGTTTTATTGGCTGAAAGGTGGGCTTCGTGAGTGGCTTCAATTCTGAGTTAGCAGGGTGTGTGGGGGCCATAGTCTCGGGGGTTCCTACAGTGTCTGTCAGACCAGTCAGTCTGGTCCTTTTTTCGTGAATTTGAATTTTGTTCTACATTTTTCTTTCACTCTGTCCAGAAACCTCTATTGTGATCCCTGTCAGAGCAGTTGGTGGTGGTAGCCAGGCACCATCTATTTCTTCTGGTCTCAGGCTGGTGAAGGCAGTGGTTCATGTGGTCCACTAGTCCTTTGGACTGATATTTTCCTTGTGTTTATGGTTATCTTCATTCTCCTTTACTCTGAACGTGATGAGACCAATAGATGTATTTTAGATGGTTGCTTGCAAGCTTTTAAACCCCAGACGCTACTCACCAAAGTAGGATGTAGAACATTTTCTTCATGAACTGTTATGTCAACTGACCTAGATGCTCCCCCAAGACTAAACCCCAGCCCTAAACCCCAGTCCTTCGAGATGTTTGGATGTATATAGGAAGCTTCTATGGGTGTTCCTTGGTCAAGTTGTGCTGACTTCCCCTATGTTGTATGTTGTCTTTCCTTTCTCCAAAGTTAACATTGTCTACTATCTAGGTAGTGAATTCCCCTCCCCAGCCCTCCCTTCTTTCTAACCATCAAAGGTTGTTTTTTTCTGTGTGCAAACCTTTTTTCGAGTTTTTATAATAGTGATCTTATACAATATTTGTCCTTTTGTGATTGACTTACTTTCCTCAGCATAATATCCCCCAAATTCATCCACATTGTGAGATGTTTCACGGATTCATCATTGTTCTTTATTGTTGCATAGGATTCCATTGTGTGTATGTGCCATAGTTTATTCATTCATCTGTTGATGGGCACTTAGGTTGTTTCCATGTTTTGCTATTGTAAATAATGCTGCAGTGAATGTGGGTGGGTGTATGCCTATTCTTGTGACAGCTCTCATTTCTCTAGGATGTATTCCTAGGAGTGGGATTGCTGGATCATATGGTATTTCTATTTCTAGCTTTTTAAGGAGGCACCATGTCGTTTTCCATAGTGGTCATACCATTTTACATTCTCACCAGCAGTGCATATGTGTTCCAATCTCCATGCAACCTCTCCAATATTTGTTATTTTCTTTCTTTATTTTAATGGGTGCCGGTAAATTTGGGGTGAGATGGTATCTCATTGTGTTTTTATTTGAATTTCTCTAAAGGCTAATGGTGGCGAGCAGTTCCTCATGTGTCTGTTAGCCACCTGAATGTCTTCTTTAGTGAAATGTCTGTTTATATCACTTGCCCATTTTTTAATTGGATTAGTTGTCTTTTTATCATTGAGGTGTAGAAGTATTTTATAGATTTTAGAGATTAGACCCTTGTTGGATATGTCGTAGCCAAAAATTTTTTGCCAGTCTCTAGGTTCTCTTTTTATTCTTCTGGTGAAGTCTTTTGATGAGCACAAGCTTTCAATTTCCAGGAGCTCCCAGTTATCTAGTTTATCTTCTGGTGTTTGTGCATTGTTAGTTATGGTTTGTATTGAATTTATGCCATGTATTAAGGCCTGTAGCATTGTCCCTAATTTTCCTGTCCATGATCTTTATTGTTTCAGGTTTTATATTTAGGTCTTTGATTCATTTTGAGTCAGTTTGTGTGTATGGTATGAGGTATGGGTCCTGTTTCATTTTTTTACAGATGGACATCCAGTTTTGCCAGCACTGTTTGTCAAAAAAACTTTCTTTCCCCCATTTAATAGACTTTGGTCCTTTGTCAAAGATCAGCTGATCATAGGTGGATGGATTTACATCTGAGTTCTCGATTCTGCTCCATTGGCCTATGTGTCTGTCGTTGTACCAGTACCAGGCTGTTTTGACTACCATAGCTGTATAGTAGTGTCATGGATTGAATTGTGTCCCCCCAAAATATCTGTCAACTTGGCTAGGTCATGATTCCCAGTATTGTATAATTGTCTACCATTTTATCATCTGATGTAATTTCCTTATGTGTTTTAAATGCTATCTCTATGATGTAATAAGATGGATTAGTGGCAGTTATATTGATGAGGTCTGCAAGATTAGATAGTGTCTTAAGCCAGTCTCTTTTGAGACATAAAAGAGAGAAGTGAGCAAAACAGACATGGTGACCTCATACCACCAAGGAAAGCAGTGCCAGGAGCAGAGCGCATCCTTTGGACCTGAGGTTCCTGAACTGAGATGCTCCCAGACCAAGGAATGACTGATACCTCACAAGGACCTTTCTCCAGAGCCAACACAGAGAGAAAGACTTCCCCTGGAGCTGATGCTTTGAACTTGGACTTATAGCCTACTAGACTGTGAAAGAATAAATTTCTCTTTGTTAAAAGCCATCCACTTGTGGTATTTCTGTTATAGCAGCACTAGATGACTAAAACAAGCAGGTTATGAGATCAGATAGCGTGAGGCCTCCTTCTTTGTTATTTTTCTTCAGTATGCTTTGCTGATTTGGTGCTTCTTTCCTTTCCCTATAAATTGGTGATTATTTTTTCCATCTCTTTAAAGAATGCTGCTGGTATTTGGATCAGGATTGCATTATATCTGTAGATTGCTTTGGGTAAGATTGACATTTTCACAATGTTGAGTCTTCCTATCCATGAGCATGTTATGTTTATTTCTTTTGTTTTCTTGCAGTAGAATTTTGTAGTTTTCTTTGTATAGGTCTTTTACCTCCCGGCTTAGACTTATTCCTAAGTATTTTATCATTTTAGGGGCTATCATAAATGATATGGTTTTCCTGATTTCATTTTTGAAGTTCTCTCTGTTGGCATATAAGAATCCAACTGATTTTTGTATGCTGATCTTGTATACTGCTACTCTGCTGCATCTTTCTATCAGTTTCAGTAGTTTTCTTGTGGGATCTTTGGGGTTCTCTATGTGTAGAATCATATCATCTGTGAATATGGAGACTTTTACTTCGTCCAATTTGGATGACTTTTGTTTCTTTTTCTTGCCTTATTGCTCTAGCTAGGATTTCCAGCACAATGTTAACTATGAGTAATGATAAAGGGCATCCTTGTCTTGTTCCCATTTTCAGTGGAAATGCTTTCAGTCTTTCTCCATTGAGAATGATGTTGGCTCTTGTTTTGGTACAGATGCCCTTTATTATGTTGAGGAATGTCCCTTCTACTCCCATTTTATTGAGAGTTTTTATCAGGAATGGATGTTGGACTTTATCAAATGCCTTTTTTGTGTCAATTGAGATGATCATGTGATTCTTTTCTTCTGTTCTATTTATGTGGTGGATTACACTAATTGATTTTCTAATGTTGAACCATCCTTGCATATGTGGTATGAATTCCACTTGGTCGTGGTGTATTTTTTTTTTTTTAATATGATGCTGAATTCTATTGATCAGAATTTTGTTGAGAATTTTTGGCATCTACATTCATGAGACATAATGGTCTGTAATTTTCTTTTTTTGTGATGTCGTTGCCTGGTTTTGGTATCAGAATTATGCTGGCTTCATAGAGTGAATTCGAGTGTATTCCTTCCTTTTCTGTGCTCTGAAATTGTTTGAGTAATACTGGTGTAAGCTTTTCTCTGAATGGTTGGTAGAATTCTCCAGTAAAGCCATCTGGGCCAGGGCTTTTTTTTTTTTTTTTGGTAGGGATTTTTCTTATTACCTCTTCAATCTTCTTTTGTTATGGGTTTATTTATTTATGTATTTTTTACCTCAGTTTGTGTTGGTTTATGTAGGTAGTGTGTTTCTAGAAATTAGTCCATTTCCTCAACTTCTTCAAATTTGTTGGAGTACAATTTTTTGTAGTATTCTGGTATGATCCTTTTTATTTCAGTTGGCCTGTTGTAATGTTCCCCATCTTATTTCTTATTTGGGGTATTTTCTTCCTCTTCTGTTTTTCATTTGTCAGTTTGCCCAATGGTTTGACAATTTTGTTGATGGTTTTCAAGAACCAAATTTTGTTCTTGTTTGTTCTTTCTATTGTTTTTCTTTTCCCTATTTCATTTATTTCTGTTCTAATCTTTATTATTTCCTTTCTTCTGGTGGCTGTGAGCTTATTTTGCTATTCTCTTTCTATTTGTTTTGCTGTTCTTTTTTCTATTTGAGTGTAGGGCTAACATTTTGAATTTGGCCAGTTCTTCTTTTTTGATGTGTGTGTTTATTGTTATAAATTGACCTCTGAGCCTGTCTTTACCGTAGCCCTCTGCTTTTCTCATTGGTTGTCTTTGTTGCAAGATAATAACAGTTGTCCACTTTTTACTTGAAGGCCAGTTTTGATATATAACACACTGTGGTTCACATTTTCCCCCCTTAAGTATCTTATATGTGTTGCTTCATTTTCTTCTGACACAAAGTCAAAATGTTTGATGACAACGTGATTTTTTTTCCCTACAAATGACTTTGGGAGGTGAGGGTAGCTAGATACTCAGAGAGAAGACTTTTATTTTTAAAGCCCAATTATATCACTAGAATATGTCTTGGTGTTGGCTGTTCTGTGATGATTTCCCCATTTATATGGTTTACCCTTTCAATATGAAGTTTCAAGACTTTTAATTTTTTTTTCTAACCTTAGTAAGTTTTCTTGATTTGTAGTCTTTAGCATTTGGTCTCTTTCATTGCTTTAGTTTTCTCTGGGAATTCCTATGACAGTGTGTCAAATCTTCTTTGCTTATCTTCCATAACTAACATTTTTTCAATAATAATTTTAACTTTTTTTTTTGCATCTTTTTCTGATTTTGAAAATTTCCCTTTTTTCACCTTCTATTTTTCTTAAGGCATTATCCATTGTGTTCATTTGCTTTAGAGTAATTTCAAGTTTAGTCTTCATTTCTAAAATGACATTATGACTTCTTCCTTTTGCTGCCTTTCTTTTCATAGCTTCCACTTACCAATCACATCATTTATAAAATTTCTAATTCTGTTTTATGCTCTTGTTTCATAGCTTCTATCTCTTTCTATAATCAGGACCGGTGGTATATATAGCTACCACTTTACTTTTTGTACCTATGGGGTTCATGGGGAAACTACTGTATCACTGACATTATGAGCTTCTGGTAGGCAGGGTGCTATAAAACAGTATGAAATTAAATTTGAAATTGAATTTTTGATAGAAAAATATGAATTTTGAAAATTTTTATTTGGTACACATCTGTACCTCTGTACCCTGGTGATAGAATTTGTGTTAATAAGGGGTACACATATGTCCTTCTGGACTCTGAGGATATGATTTGTGGATTGAGGCATAAAACAAAAACCGTATTACCTACCAAATATTCAAACGCACTCAATGATTCTGCATGTCCTCCATTACTGAAAACACGCAGTATCAACAAAAATTTTAAAGGAAAAAATAATTAGCTCACAAAAGGGTTAAAAATGTTTTCACTTTTTTTTTTTTTTTTTTTTAATATCAAGATAGAGTTTTGTGGGCATGCATTTCCAGAATGCCTTGCTGTTTTTTATCTGTTCCTTATTTCTTTTATTTTTTTCCCTTTTAATAACTTTTTATGGAATTTAACCACACTCCTTTTTTTTTTTTTTTGCTCCTATTTAAGTAAAATGAATTTTCCCATATTTTAGATATGTAGGTGGTTCAGTGATAGCATTCTCACCCTCCATGTGGAAGACCCATGTTCAGTTCTCAGCCAATGACCTTATGCACAGCCACCACCTGTGTGTCACTGGAGGCTTGAGTGTTGCTATGATGTTGAACAGGTTTCAGTGGAGCTTCCAGACTAACATGTATTAAAAAAGGTCTGAAGATCTACTTCTAAAAACCAACCAATGAAAATCCTATGGATCACAAAGGTCTGATCTGCAACTGATCATGGGGATGGCACATACCAAGCATTGTTTAGTTTGATCGTGTATGGACTCACCATGAATCGGGGTGACTCTAAGGGAGCTAGCAAAAACAAAAACATATTTTAGTTAGGAAGCGTGTTCCAGGATAACTTTCCTAGTTTCAGGGCTTTAGAACTACCTTTTCTGTCATTTTCATGAAAACATAATCATGATTTTAAAAATGGCATATCGGTCTCTGAGATATGATTCTTCTGCACCCTTCCCCCACTTTTTATCTGGATCTTTTCTTCACTGTATTGTACCTGTCCTACTCAATTAGTATTCTCCTCAGAATGAAGTTTTACCTTGGGAGGGAACTTCCTTTTATTCACTTAGAAATTCATTGAGCTCCAACTTGGCATGCCTTATCCTATCTTACAACTCCCCCCTTACCCAGAACATTGATATGCGTCCAACAAAAGCCCTCCCAGTCTCCCAGTTGTTTAGAGATTGGCATATCACTTTGCACTGAGTACTTCTTGGCATTTTGGGTCTCTGTGGTTCTTAGAGCCATCAGAAGATGGCTGTGTCACCCTCTCTCGTTCTCCTGCCTGGTTGCAGATGACAAACATGCATCCATATTGCTGCTGATTTTCTCCATTTTCTTGCTTGTTTTTTGCTGTTCGTGTATACTCCTTGTTTTGTTCTTGGCATTCTCTGTGGGTGTTTGGATTTGTTCACCTAGCTTTTCTGTCAGATTTGATTAGAAAAGAGAAGGGATTCTGGGATATTTAAAAATCAAACAGCCACCACTGTTGTTCTTTTCCCAAATCCCTGGTATTTCTTTTTTACTAGTTTCCGTGATGATTATAAAGTACAGTCAGATTTGAGAAGAGAGATTATCTAAATTCTTGCTCTATCTCTATCACTTTCTGGAAATGACACTTTTTAAAGTCACTTAAATTATCTGAACTTCAATTTCCTTATTGACAAAATGAGCACAATACCTGCACTGTCCTCCTCATAGAGTTAATGTATAAGATTCATGCATGAAAAATTCTTTGAAAATGTAAAATAATGCCCAATGTGTGGTGTTAGTAGTTCATTCTTAAATGAGTACTGGACACCAACAGCATCAGTAAGCATCCCTTTGATGCATGTACAAAGTGCTTACACAGACACTGCAGAGGTGAGGGGCAGTGCTTACATTTTTTACTAATGAAACCTAGGCTCTAGCGTTATTTTGAGACTCTTGGTCCTTCCTGGTCTACAATAGTGGTTCTCTAAGTCTGCCCTGTTCCCTTTTAATAACTTTTTATGGGATTTAACCTGAGTATGGGGACTGGGGACTGGGCACTGGGGATGGGCTAAGTCTACTGGGTTCTGATTCAACCAGAACAGCTCTCCTCTTTATCTAGTTTACATTTGTTCTCATACAAACAACTCTGTATAGTAAGAGTGCCTCAACAATAATAACAAAAACAATGACAATTGTTGATTTAAAAAATATCCTGGATACAGGCAATATACAATTTATACAGAGACTGTGAAGTGAAATTTATCTCTCCGTCAGTTGTTTGGAATTCTATGCATTTTCTATAATAGATACACTACATATACACTAGCTAATCCTTATGCTGCCCTTCAAAATATACTGAATTCATTACGTACCCAAACTATGTGCTTATAATACTAACCTGAATATACCATCTTGTTTGTCTTGGCAGAAAGGAGTAATATGACACTAAAGAGAGAAAGGAATTCTTTTTTTTTAACAAATTCCTGGTAATCTGACAATTTCAGGCAAATTTTTGGAATAGTTAACATTTAATTTTCCATCATTTTACCTTTCTTTCTGTCTTCCTCTCCAACATCCTCCTGCCCATCTCTTCCTGACCTCCAAAGAATTTAGGCTACCACTTTGTATCATTTTAACTGAGGGGGTAGAAAAAAGTCTTCATCTTCTAAAATGATTTGCTGATCTTGTTGGACCAAAACTATAGTTTCCCTTCCACAAAGCAGCTGATCTTTGTCAGTCATTAGGAAATTAATGTAATTAAGCCAATTCACAGTAGTGAATGACTGATGCCCCATAACCATTCCAGAGCTATTAATATGTTAAAAATAGGGTGGTTAAATTGCTAATTGGGGAATTTTAACCACTCTTGTTAAAAAATGGAAGAAAAAAAAAAAAGGCAAAAAACCCCGAAAACGTCAGGCCATATCAGAAATGAGTTGTGCACAGATGAGCTAATAACTGGGTTCATGGGTTAAGACCGCTGCATAGCATGCAAGCCGTGCTCTACACAGTCCCAGCAAGTGCCATAATATGAAAGGTATCACTGGAGTTTGGTTTCTCAGTGCCCCTACCAGGGTAAGAGCATTAAACATTTTCTTGCTTTTCTCCAAGTTGAATTCCACAGGTTTCTTCAAAGCATTAAATTTCACAATTTCTCCTCAAATAGTAGAGGCAGATCATTTATAAATACAGATTGTTTTAAAAGTCAGATGGTTTAAATTGGGGGTGCCTCCAGACATGCTTGGACTCTCAAGTAGGTTTATAGCAGAGACTTCCAGTTGCTTAACCTCACATCCAAGATCTTTTTTCTCTTAATTCACATACCTTTGATATGTTGGGGGTGGCAGAGTGTCCAGCCAGGAGCTTCCATTTTTCAGCATTCCCTGTGCTAGGTGATAGGCCTATTTTTAAGGTCTGGCCTCTGAGATGTAAGCAAGAATGCTGCATAAATTTTCCAAAAACAGACTTTAAAAGATATGGGATGCCCCTTTGTTCTTGCTCCTCTCTTTCTTTCTACTGGCTGGAACTTGGACCTACTAGCTGGAGATACAGGAGCCATTCTGGTGGAGCAGAAAGATAAGAGTCAAAGTCCTTGATGACAGTGTAAAGCCAAAATACCAGCTTTAGTCTGCTCATATCTGGAAAGCTTTTACATGAGAAAAAAATAAACTTGTTTTGTTTAATCCTCTATTTTCGTAGTCTCTATTACCCACAGCCAAACCTATTACTGTTAAAAACCTCCTAATGCACAATTTAACTATAATCAGGGCATGGTTCCTAAGTCATTTATAGTTAAACAAAATGACTTGAATTGTTTCAAGATGTATAAAGTTTCAGTTTAAGTCCATTTATTCTATGCAGAAATTAACTTTTAAAAGTCAATCAGACCTTAGAAATTCTAACTCTTATTTAAACTGCAACAGAAATATGCTCAGAAGTGTTTAACACATTGTTTCTCAATTTTCAAAATGCATATTCATCTCCTGAGAATCTTGATAAAACCCAGATTTTGATTCAGAAGCTCTGTGATGGGGCCTGAAAGTCTACATGTCTAACAAGCTCCAGATGATACTAGTGCTGCTGATCTGGGGAACAAACTTTGGATGATCCCCATCAGAACTGCTTGGAGTGTCTCTAAATGTGCAATTACAGTTTTAAATGTGATTCTTCTCTCCCTTCTTTGCCTCCTCCCCTCTAGAATTTCTAGAGGTGGCCATCAGAAAGCTGCATGATAATTAATAAGCATCACATGTAATTATAGGTATGTATGTTATTTGTTATTTGCAAATTTCAAACAGCACAGTAGCTACTAATACAGCCGGCAGGAAGTCTGCTTCCTTCTTTAAGAAGACAGATAATCTCTGTTTTTAATCCAGAGTGTGCAGAAACAGCCAGGTTTTTTTTTTTTTTAAATTGTTGTAATTAAATGAAGTTTACATTTCGAGTTAGTCTCCCATACAAAGTTTTTACACATACATTGTTATAAGACCTTAATTGCTCACCCCATTCTGCGACACCACACTCCTCCTTTCTGCCTCTGATTCCCCATTACCATTCAACCAGCTCCTAACCCTCTCTGGCTTCCCATCTCACCTCTGGACAGAAGCTGCCCCTTTGGTCTCTTGTATCTGCTTGACTAAGAGGCACAGTCTTCACCAGTATCATTTTATGTCCCACAGTCCAGTCCAATCCCTGTCTGAAGAGTTGGCCTTGGAAATTGTTTTAGTTCTGGGCTGATAGAGAGTCCAGGGGCCATGCCTCCATGCCTTCCCCGGCGCCTCCAGTCTCATTCAGACCATTAAGTCTGGTCTTCTTACTAGAATTTGAGTTCTGTGACCCACCTTTCACCTGCTCCATCAGGGACTCTCTGTTTTTTTTTTCCCTGTCAGGGCAATAAATGATGGTAACTGGGCACCATGTAGTTCTTTGTCTCAGGCTGTTGAAGTCTCTGGTTTATGTGGCCCTTTCTGTCTCTTGGGCTAATACTTTCCTTGTGTCTTTGGTGTTCTTCGTTCTCCTTTACTGCAAGTGATTGGGACCAATTGATGCATCTTAGATGGCCTCTTGCAAGGTTTTAAGACCCCAGACGCCACTCACCAAAGTAGGAGGCAGAACATTTTCTTAATAAATTTTGTTATGCCAATTGACCTAGATGTCTCCTGAAAGCATGGTCCCCATCCCTGCTACTATGTCTCTCAAAGTATTTGATTGTATTCAGGAAACTTCTTAGCTTTGGTTCAGTAAAGTTGTGCTGACTTCCCCTGTAGTGTGTGCTTTCCTTCCCTTCACCTAAGATGATTCTTATCTACTATCTACTTAGTGAATAACCCTCAACCTCCCTCCCCACCCCTGTAAACCATCAAAGAATGTTTTCTTCTGTGTTTAAACCTTTTCTTGAGTTCTTATAATAGTGGTCTTCTACAGTATTTGTCCTTCTGTGACTGACTAAATTCACTCAGCTGCTCATAGGTGGATGAGCTTATATCTGGATTCTCAACTCTGTTCCATTGGTCTATGTATCTGTTGTTGTACCAGTACCAGGCTGTTTTGACTACCGGGGCAGTATAATAAGTCCTAAAATCAGGTAGTGTAAGGCCTCCCACTTTGTTCTTCTTGAGTAGTGCTTTATTTATTCAGGGCCTCTTACCTTTCCATATGAAGTTAGTGATTATTTTCTCCATCTCATTAAAAAATGTTGGTGGAATTTGGATCAGGGTTGCATTGTATCTGTAGATTGCTTTGGGTAGAATTGACATTTTCACTATGTTGAGTCTGCCTATCCATGAGCAAGGTATATTTTTCCACTTATACAGGTCTCTTTCAGTTACTTGCAGTAGTGTCTTGTAGTTTTCTCTGTATAGATCTTTTACATCTCTGGTTATATTTATTCCTAAGTATTTTATCTTCTTGTGGGATATTGTAAATGGTATTGATTTGGAGATTTCCTCTTCAAGGTTCTCTTTGTTGGTGTAAGGGAATCCAATTGATTTTTGCACATTTATCTTGTATCCTGAAACTTTGCTGAAATCTTCTTAGTTTCAGTAGTTTTCTTGTGGATTCTTTGGGGTTTTCTGTGTATAAGACCATATCATCTGCAAATAGAGATACTTTGACTTCTTCCCTACCTATTTGGATGCCCTTTATTTCTTTTTCTAGCCTAATTGCTTTGGCTAGGACCTCCAGCACAATGCTGAATAATAGTGGTGATAGAGGGCATCCTTGCTTGGTTCCTGTTCTCAAGGGGAATGCTTTCAAAGTCTCTCCATGTAAGACGATGTTGGCGAAACAGCCAGGTTTTTAAGCATTCAGCCTCTTTCTAGTCCAGCCTCTGAGGACAAGTGCCAGAACAGAGAATCTTTTTGCCTGTGAAATACTAGTCTAAGTGTCTGATTAGGGAGACAAGGCTGAAAAATATTCTCTACATCAAATAATGCACTGGCATTCTTAGGAGCTATTCGAGCTAAAACAGAATCAAAGAAACTTACGCTATTTTTAATCTCAGGGTGGGTTATATATATATATATATATATATATATGTATGTATTTTTTTTTCAGAATTACTGCTTTTTATACAACATACAGAAACACTGATGGTGTAGTGGTTAAGAGCTATGGCTGCTAACTGAAAGGTCTGCAGTTCGAATCCACCAGGCACTCCTTGGAAACCCTAAGGGGCAGTTCTTCTCTGTCCTATACGGTTGCTATGAGTTGGAATCTACTCGACGGCAATGGGCTAGGGCTTTTTTGTTTTTTAATAGTACTTACGGCCTTTGGGTTGTCTTTTTCTATTTTTTATTTATTTTTAATTGTACTTTAGGTGAAGGTTTACAGAACAAATAGTTTCTCATTAAACAGTCAGTACACATATTGTTTTATGACATTGGTTAACAATCCCATTACATCTCAACACTCTCCCTTCTTGACCTTGGAGGACCTTTTTTTTTTTTTTTGGTGAAAACATACATAGCCAAAAATACACCATTTCAAAAATTTCTACATGTACAATTCAGTGACATCGATTACTTTCTTCCAGTTGTGCTGCTATTCTTGCTATCCTTTTCCAAATTATTCCATCACCATTGTTTTCAACTTACTGTCCCCTAGGCTTCCCATCAAACTTTTTGAGTTGCCGTTGTCAATTTGATCTCACATAGATAATTCTTTTTTTTTTACTTTAGATGAAGGTTTACAGAACAAAATAGTTTCTCATTAAGAAGTTAGTATACATATTGCCCATTGACAATGGTTAACAAGCCCACAACATGTCAACACTGTCCATTCTCAAACTTGGGTTCCCTATCACCAACTTTCCTGTCCCTTTCTGCCTTCTTGTCCTTGTCCCTGGCCTGCTGTGCCTCATTAGTCCCATTTTGTTTTATGGGGCTGTCCAATCCTCAGCTGAACGATGAACCTTGGGAGTGACTTCACCAATGAGCTAAAAGGGTGTCCAGGGGCCATACCCTCGGGGTTTCTCCAGTCTCTCTCTGTCAGGCCAGTAAATCCGGTCTTTTTTTGTGTGTTAGTATTTTGTTCTACATCCTTCTCCAGCTCTGTCCAGGACCGTCTGTTGTGATTCCAGTCAGAGGAGTCAGTGGTGGTAGCCAGGCACCATCTAGCTGTACTGGACTCAGTCTGGTGGAGGTGTTGGTAGCTGTGTTCCATTAGTCCTTTGGACTAACCTTGTCCTTGTATCCTGTTCTCTTTATTCTCTCTTGTTCCTGAAGGGGTGAGACCAGTGGAGTGTCTTAGATGGCTGCTCACAGGATTTTAAGACCCCAGACGCTACTTATAAAAGTAGAATGTACAATAAATGGTGTTATGCCAATTGAGCAAGATGTTCCCCGGGACCATTGTCCCCACAGCCTCTGCCAGCAATTCAGTCCCTCAGGGAGTTTGGATGTGTCTATGGAGCTTCCATGACCTTTCCTTGTACAAGTTATGCTGACTTCCCCAGTATTACGTGCTGTCTTACCCTTTACCAAAGTTACCACTTATCTATTGTCTACTTAGTATTCCCCCCGACCCTTCCCATCCCTTGTAACCAACAAAGATTGTAACTTTTTGTGTGTAAACTTTTTCATGAGTTTTTACAGTAGAAGTCTCATACAGTATTTGTCCTTTTGGATTGACTTATTTCACTCAGCATACATACCTCCAGTTTCATCCATGTTATGAGATGCTTCACAGATTTATCATTGTTCTTTATCATTGCAAAATAAACCATTGTGTGTATGTACCATAGTTCATTTATCCATTCATCTGTTGATGGGCATCTACATTGTTTCCATCTTTTTGCTATTGTGACCAATGCTGCAATGAACATGGGTGTGCGTATGTCTATTCGTGTGACGGCTCTTATTTCCCTAGTATATATTCCTAGGAGTGAGATTGCAGGATTTTATGGTATTTCTATTTCTAGCTGTCTAAGAAAGCACCATATCATTTTCCAAAATTGTTGTATCATTTTGCATTCCCGCTAGCAATGCATAAGAGTTCTTATCTCCCCACAGCCTCTCCAACATTTGTTATTTTCAGTGTTTTTGATTCGTGCCAGTAATGCTGGAGTGAGATACTATCTCACTGTGGTTTTAATTTGCATTTCTCTAATGGCTACTGTCTGGTACCAAATTCTGTCTTAGTCATCTAGTGCTGCTACAACAGAAATACCACAAGTGGATGGCTTTAACAAGGAGAAGTTTATTTCTTCACAGTAAAGTAGGCTAAAAGTCCAAATTCAGGGTGTCAGCTCTAGGGGAAGGCTTTCTCTCTCTGTCAGCCTTCTTATCATTGTTCTCCCAGACTAGGAGCTTCTCGGCGCAGGGACCCCGGTCTAAAGGACGTGCTCTGCTCCCAGCACTGCTTTCTTGATGGTATGAGGTCCCCCAACTCTCTGCTTGCTACCCTTTCCTTTTGTCTCTTGAGAGATAAAAGGTGGTGCAGGCCACACCCAAGGGAAACTCCCTTTACATTGGATGTGACCTGGGTAAAGGTGGTGTTACAATCTCTCCCTAATCCTCTTTAACATAAAATTACAATCATAAAATGGAAGACAACCACACAATTCTGGGAATCATGGCCTAACCAAATTGATAACCACTTTTCTGGGGGGACATAATTCAATTCATGAGAGCCAGTGATCGCGAGCATTTCCTCATGTGTCTGTTGGCCGCTTGAATGTCTTCTTTGCTGAAATATTTGTCCGTTTCCTTTGTCCATTTTTTAATAGGATTATTTGTCTTTTTGTTGTAGAATTGTTAGACTTTCTTGTAGATATTATAGATATTAGACTTTTGTCTGACTTGTAATGTCCAAAAATTTTTTCCCAGTCCGTAGGTTCTCTTCTTGTTCTTTTGATGAAGTCTTTTGAAGAGCATAAGTGTTTGACGTTTAGAAGATCCCAGCTATCGAGCTTATTTTCTGGAGTTTGTGTTGTTGGTTATGGTTTGTATCCTGTTAATGTTGTGTATTAGTGCCTCTAGCGTTGATCCTATTTTTCTTTAATGAACTTTATAGTTTTGGGCTTTATATTTAGGTCTTTGAGCCATATTGAATTAGTTTTTTATATGGTGTGAAATATGGGTCCTGTTTAATTTTTTGCAGATGGACATCCAGTTTTGCCAACACCATTTGCTAAAAAAAGTGTCTTTTCCCCATTTGATGGACTTTGGACCCTTGTCGAAGATCAGGTGACCGTAGTTGGATGGATTTACATCTGCGTTCTCTATTCTGTTCCATTGGTCAGTGTATCTGTTGTGGTACCAGTGTCAGGCTTTTTTGACTACCGTAGATGTACAATAGTTTCTGAGGTCAGGTAGAGTGAGTCTTCCTACTTTATTCTTCTTCTTCAATAGTGCTTTCCTTATTCGAGGCTTTTTCCCTTTCCATATAAAGTTAATGATTAGATTTTCCATCTCTTTAGAGAATGTTGTTTGTATTTGGATGGGGATTGCATTGTATTTGTAAATTGCTTTGGGTAGAATTGTGATTTTCACAATGTTGAGTCTACCTATCCATGAGCATGGTATGTTTTTCCATTTATGTAGATCCCTTTGGGTTTCTTGCAGTAGTATTTTGTAGTTTTCTTTGTAAAGGTCTTTTAGAACCCTCGTTAGATTTATTCCTAAGTATTTTATTTTTTTAGGGGCTATTATTGTTTTCCTGCTTTCTTTTTCGTTCTCTTTATTGGTGTATAGGAATCCAACTGATATTTGTATGTTTATCTTGTATCCTGCTACTCTGCTGAATCTTTCTATTAGTTCCAGTAGTTTTCTTGTGGAGTCTTTAGGGATTTCTATGTATATTATCATATTATCCACAAACAGGGATGGTTTAACTTCTTCATTACCAATTTGGATGCCCTTTTTTTTTTTCTTGCCTTATTGCTGAAGCTAGGACTTCCAGGACAATGTTAAGTAGGAGTGGTGATAAAGGGCATTTTTGTCTTGTTCCTGTTCTGAAGGGGAATGTTTTAGGCCTCTCTACATTAAGAATGATGTTAGCTGTTGGTTTTCATAGATGCCCTTTATTATGCTGAGAAATTTCCCTTATATAGCTATTTTATTGAGACTTTTTATCAGGCATGGGTGGTGGACTTTGTCGAATGCCTTTTCTGCATCAATTGAGATGATCATGTGATTCTTTTCTTTCCTTTTATTTATGTTCTGGATTACATTGATTGATTTTCTAATGCTGAACCATCCTTGCATACCTGGTGTGAATCCTACTTTGTCGTGATGTATTTTTTTTTTTTTTATATGATGCTGAATTCTATTGGCTAGAATTTTGTTGAGAATTTTTACATCAATATTTATGAGAGATATTGGTCTGTAATTTTCTTTTTTGTCACATATTTGCCTGGTTTTGGTATCGGGGTTATGCTGGCTTCATAGGATGAATTTGGAAGTGTCATTTTCTTTTCTATGTTCTGAAGTAGTTTGAGTAGTACTAGTATCAGCTCTTCTCTAAATGTTTGGTAGAATTCTCCAGCGAAGCCATCTGGGCCAGAGCTTTTATTGTTGGGAGGTTTTTTTTTATTACCTTTTCAATTTCTTCTCTTGTTATTGATCTGTTCAGATTTTCAACATCACTTTTTGATAGTTTGGGTAGGTAGTGTGTTTCTAGAAATTTATCCATTTCCTCTAGGTTTTCCAGTTTGTTGGTGTGTAGCTTTTTGAAATACTCTGTTATGATCCTTTTTATTTCAGTTGGGTCTGTTATAATGTCATCCATTTCATTTCTTATTTGGGTTATTTGTATCCTCTCCTGTTTTTCTTTTGTCAGTCTGGCCAGTGGTTTGTCGATTTTGTTGATTCTTTCAAAGAACCAACTTTTGGTTTTGTTGATTCTTTCTATCTTTTTTATATTCTCTGTTTCATTTATTTCTGCTCTGATCTTTATTATTTCCTTTCTTCTGGTGGCTGTGGGCTTTTTTGATGTTCTCTTTATATGTTTGAGTTGTGTGTTTAATGTTTTGATTTTTTTCCCTTTCTTCTTTTTGGATGTGTGCATCTATTGCTATAAATTGTCCTCTGAGTACTGCCTTTGCTGTGTCCCAAAGGTTTTGGTATGATGTGCTTTCATTCTCATTTGATTCTAGGAGTTTTTTGATTCCATCTGTGATTTCTTTTATTACCCAGTGGTTTGTAAGCAGGGTGTTAGTCAGTTTCCTTGTAGCTGATTTTTCTTTTTTCCTTGTTCTTTCTGTTGTTAATCTCTACCTTGATGACGTTGTCTTTAGGGAAGATACTTTTTATTATCTCAACTTTTTTGTTCTTCTTGAGGATTGCTCTGTGGCCTAAGATGTAGTCTATTCTGGAGAAAGTTCCATGTGCATTGGAAAAGATTGTGTACTTTTCAGCGGTAGGGTGGAGAATTCTATATATGCCTATGACATCAAGTTGGCTGATTGTGATGTTTAGGTCTCTGTATCTTTTTTGAGTTTCTTTTTAGATGTTATGTCCTTTAATGGTGTGTTGAAATCTCCTACTATTATTGTGGAACTGTGAATTTCTCTTTTCAGTGCCATTAGAGTTTGTTTTATGTATTTTGAAGCCTTGTCATTGTGTGTGTAACTGTTTATTATGGTTATGTCTTCATGATGGATTGTCCCCTTAATCATTATATAGTGTCCTTCTTTGTCTTTTATGGTGGATTTTGTTTTAAAGTCTATTTTATCTGAGATTAGTATTGCCACTCCTGTTCTTTTTTGTAGTTGTTTGCTTTATATATATTTTTTTCCATCCTTTGATTTTTAATAAAATTATGTCTTTGTTTCTAATGTGGGTCTCTTGTAGACAGCATATTGATGGATCCTTTTTTTTATCCATTCTTTCACTCTCCATATCTTTATGGCTGCATTGAAGCCGTTTAAATTCAGTGTAATTATTAAGAGATGTGAGTTTATTGCTGTCATTTTGTAGTGCTTTTTTTTTTTTTTGTGGTGCTGAAGTTTTCTTTGTTCTTCTTACTCTCCTGTGCTGACTTCCTTTTTTTGTGGATTATTTAATTTCTTTTGTTTTTGTAGATTTTGTTTTTACTGAGACTTTAGGTTTTTCCTCTTTATTTTTATGAGTATGTTTGTTAACTTTCTTTGTGGTTACCTTGAAATTTACCCTTATATTTCTAAGTTTGAAGCAGTCTATTATTACCTGATATCGCCTTGCCTTTCTCTGCATTAGAAGGTTTTATACCTACACTGTTTATTCCATCTTTTATTGTTCTGATGTTGTTGTCATTTACAGATTAACTGCTCTGATTTCCTGTTGCATTTCTTTTGGTTTTGGATAGTCCTTGAGAGTTCATTTCCTAGATTAGTATCTGGCTGGTATGATCCTGCGTCCTAGATTCATCCTATGAGCTGAAGTTGTTTGTTCTCAGTTGAAGGACTCCCTTTAATAATTCTTGTAAGTTTGGTTTGTTTTTAACATATTTGCTTAATTTCTGTTTATGTGGAAATGTCTTAATTTCTCTTTCATATTTGAACAAGAGTTGAGCAGCATATATTTTTCTTGGCTGGTAATTTTTTTATTCAAGGTTTTATATATGTCATCCCATTGCCTTCTTGCCTGCATGGTTTTTGCCAAATAATCTGAGCTTAGTCTTATTGTTTCTCCTCTGTATGTGACTTTTCATTTTTCTCAAGCTGCTCTCAGGATTCTTTGTTTGTCTTTGGTTTTGGCGAATTTGATTATGATATGCCTTGGCGATTTTCTTTTGAGGTCTGTCCTATATGGGGTTCATTGAGCTTCTTGGATGGCCAGGTTTTCATCATTCATGATATTGGAGAAATTTTCTGTCAGCAGTTCTTCAATGATCCTCTCTACGTTTTCTATTTTTTCCCCCGTTCTGGAACTCTGATCACTCGCAAACTTTTTCCTTTTGATTGTATCCAACATAATTCTCAGGATTTCTTCGTTTTTCTTTTTTTTCTGATTTTTCCTCAGAGTTATATCCAAGTGTTTGTCATCAATTTTGCTGATCCTCTCTTCCACCATTTCAAAGCTGGTCCTCAGCACTGTCCCTTTCTGATATCTTTCTGTTTATCTTTTGGATTTCTAATTGTTTTTGTAGGTGTTCTAGTTGTGAATTTATTTTGGCACTTTGTTCCTGCATTGTTTTCCTGAATCCTTCCATTTGTTTTGTCTGTATTTTCCATGAATTTGTCTGCCTTTTCTATGAATTTGTCTATTTTTCCTCATTTTTGTCTGCTTTTTGCTTCAATTCTTGGATAGCTCTGAATATTAGAGATTTCAGTTCCCTATCAGCTAATTCTAGTTACCCTTTATTCTACTTGAAAGTCATCTGGTGTTTTATTTTGGACACCTATTAGAACCATCTTGTCCTGTTTTTGCAGATGTTTTGATATAATCTGCTGTCTTTGGGGCATTTGTTAGTTATCTTCTTAGATTATTGATTGTAGATTTGTTTCAGCCTGCTTTTTTGTTTTATTTGGCTATGTCTGAGCAGACGGGCTTTGTGTTCTTTGTTCTTTGCTCATCTATGGGCATAATACTTTTTGCCTCCTTCTCCAATTGGCAGTGTCAGTCACTAAGATATGGTAAAGCAGGGAAGGTCTAGCTGAAGAGGAGTTGCTGGGATGGGTTGTTTGTGGCACTTACTATGGCCTCCAAGGAAGGCCAGTAATCAGTGCAGGGCAGGTTCTTCTTGGCTGTGTCTGTGCTGCTTGGTGGTGTGATGTTCAGTGCACAGTGCAGGTAGGCAGGAAGGAGAGGGGAGATTGTGATGTATGGAGCTAAGATGGGTATGGGAGATAGGAGAGAGTGGAGAGAGGAATGGGAGCCAAAAACATACAAACAAAAAAGAGTGCTAGGGGAGGTTGCTGTTTGAGTGGAGAGATGAGAGATTATGAAATGGAGAAAAAGAAAAAGGACAAGTACAAGAAAAAAAGAAAAGAGAAAAATTAATAAATAAAAATCAGAAAGAAAAAAGAAAAGCTCCAGGGATCCCACTGGCGTGGCTGCGAAGTCTGGGGACGTTGCTCTCAGTCCGTGAAGTACAGCCTGGGTAGAAGTTGTACAGGTCTCACTCAGCACCAGGTATTCAGGCGACAGGAAGAGAAGAAAAGTATAGAGAGATGAGAAACTGAGTAATTTAGAAAGACAAAAAGGGAAAAAGAAGGAAAAGAAAATAAAACAAACAAATAAAAAAA
This sequence comes from Dugong dugon, assembly GCA_030035585.1. NCBI lineage: Eukaryota > Metazoa > Chordata > Mammalia > Sirenia > Dugongidae > Dugong > Dugong dugon. The sequence goes on along the minus strand of CM057480.1, from coordinate 44,001,884 downwards.
GAACAAGAAAACCTCCCCCCCAAAAAAAACAATAAAAAAGAAATACTCTCAGGGATCTCTCTGCACATCTGTGCAAACTGAGGGGGTAGGTCCCAAGCCATGCAGTACTGCCTGGCTAGAACAGGCTCCCAGTTTGAGAAAAGAAAAAGAAAATAAACAAACAATTCAAAACAAACAAAGAAACAAAGCCCTGGGATACCACCAGTTTAACAGCAGGGGCTGGGAAGCAGTTTCACACTTGAGCGGTGTTTCACAGCCTTTCAGGAAGAAGCAAAGATGGTGCACAGAGCCAGATATTTGAGAGAAAGGAGGGGGAAGTGATGAGATGTAAGGAAGAAATCTAAAGAAGCAGAAAAAAGCAAGATGAGCAGCCAACAAACGCCACTCATGGAGCCGTCCAGTGCGGGCGGGTGGAGTCCAAGTGACACCAGGGTGAAGTTGGTGCTTCCTGGCCAACAGTCTCTGCCACAGGAAGCAGAGGAGGCTGAGTGGGCGTGAAGAAGGGTGGGGGGTGGGAAAGCATATATCACTGGTTACCAGTTGTTCTTCTCCTGCTGGAAGCTCCATGAAGCTGCTTTCTCATACCCCATTTACTGATCTCTGATGGGAGTCCAAGATTGCAGATCCGTGCTGCATTAGCTGATGGGGACCTCTGCATGTATCTCTCCTCCCTCTCTGTTCTCTGTCAATTTTTTATTCCATTTGGTGCTTGGCTGAGTTCTTTATCTCTTCATTTGATGCTTAGGGTTTCAGGATTGCCATTTTCTCTGTTTGGCTTAGTTTTTCAGGTCTTTGCTGTGGAGGGATAGCATGGTGCTTCTGCCAAAAGCTCCATGTTTCCTGGAAGTCCTCCTGGGCTATCTTTTTATCCAGATATCAAGCACTTGAGTAAGGGGTAGAATTCTGTACTTTCAAGGCAAAGTGAAAAATTATAGCAACCATCTATATTAATTTAGCTAGGAAAAAACCTCTCTGGAAATAGTCAGAAAATTATGAGAGAAAAGTGTTTCTCTTTTGGTTCCAGTGATTTGCATAAATACCTTGGGACTATTACATGTCTCTGTGTATAAACCCAGTCATGTATGATTATGCTTTTCTACAATTGGGTATTTTTTCTTCTTCTTCAATTTTCTTTTCCCTAAAGAAATATCCTCTCTGAAAATCTTTGACTTTATTTAAAACTGGCTTTTTTTTTTTTTTAAATAATGAATTCTCTTTGATTTATCTGAGCTCTTCTTTATGTATGATACTGTGGGGTGAAAAATTTAGCTTTACTCAAAGTGGTCTTTGTCTTTGGTTCCTGAGAAATAACCCTGGGAGTAATTGAGATGCTTTTATCTGAAAACTCCAGACCACACCTGAGGATTTGTGCTAATAAGTGGGGCCTAGACAGACCAGAAAAGATTCACCAACCAATGTTAACTAACTTCAAACCAAAAAACCAAACTTACTGGCATTGAGTTGATTCCGACTCATAGCAACCTTAGAGGACAGACTAGAACTGCCTCATAGGGTTTCCTAGGAGCAGAGGGTGGATTTGAACTGCCAACCTTTTGGTTAGCAGCCATAGCTCTTAACAACTGTGCAACCAGGGCTCCAACAACTAACCTCAGGAGGCATAATTTAGCCTATCATGCATATGCAATGAGGGCTCAATGATGACTGGCTGATAAAAGCCCTGAAGACAGAGACTCGGAGAACTTCCTGGTTGGTAAAAGACATCCATGCATCTGAGGGGATAGTCTGTCCTTTGAGATATGGAATCTCTGCACTGGGGACCCTCACAGACTGCATCCATGTGTCTCTTCCTTATGACAATCCTGATTTGTATCCTTTTGCTATAATAAATCTATAATCCTAAGTATAGTATTCTCTGTGAGTTCTGTGAGTAGTTTCAGTAAATTATCAAATCCAAAGGAAAAGGGAGAGCCACCAGATGAAAGACAGGGTGTTGTGTGGACTCTCAAACTTGTGGCTGGTGTCTGCCTATTTGGAAGTCTAAAAGGATGCTGTTCTTTAAACCTGTGAGATCTACGCTATCACTGGGTGGCAAGGGTCAAAGAGAGAGTATGCCATCTCAGTAGCTGGTGTCAGAAATGATTGGGAAGTGGGATTGTGGGGACTGGATCAATATCCATAATTTAGAGATTGGATTCATACTGATTCTTATTCACGGAGTTATCCATGAAGATATATTCCATTTATTTTTTTTTACCTCTTTTTTCTTGTCATTTTTTGGATTGATTGAGGCTTTCTATTGTTTTTTCTAGTCTTCTTTCTCTATTTATTTGGAAGTATATGTTTATGTTATCCTCTTAGTTATTACTCAAGCTATGCCATATGTACTTGTAAAAGTTTAAAGTTATCCAAAACTATTCCTTCCTCTAAAATCACAAGTCTGATTTCCACCCTCACTACCTACTTGCAATTATTGTTCAGTGGTTTAATTTTCCCCGACTTATGTGTCCCATGAATAATTATTGTTTCAGTTGCTGTGGCTATTTTTGCTGTTATTGTTGATTTCTTCAGTCAATGCTTGTTTAGATCTACCCACTTATATCCCAAAGCTATTTTTGATTATTGATTCTTCTTATGTATTTGACTTCCCATCTAGGATCATTTTTCATTGGCCTGAAATATATTCTGTAGAATTTCAGTTAATGAGGGTGTGTTAATAAATTTTTTCTATTTTTGTTTTTCTAAAAATGTTTTTATTTTGCTCTTACTATGAAAATTCAGTTTCCTGTACCCCTAAAACCCATAGGAGTGATGCAGAGGCAGGTCCAGGTGAATGCTGCACACGGGGTCTATGTGGATCTACGTCACAGCTGAGGAATACTGAGCTTAAGAAACCCTCAATCTTATAAGGAGACTACTAGAAAACCTGCTCATTCTCTTCTCTGGAAAGAGAGAGCTTGCGTTTATTACCCTGAAATATAATCAAATCTTTTCCAGGTAGGGAGGGAAGGGTCTTTATCTTTACTATCCTGGAATATCTCCTTTGAGGGGTACATTCTCTATTTTTACTATCATGGAATATTTGTTAGCACCTAGTCAGTGAGAAACATGAGATAATCATGGAGAGTTGTCTCCTGAAACATATGTTCAGTATGTTAGAGTTATAAAGCATTTTATAACATCTATTATCTTATGGGAGCCCTGGTTGCACAGTGGTTAAGATTTCAGCTGCTAATTAAAAGGTCGGCAGTTCAAATCCACCAGCCTCTCCTTGCAAACCCTGTGGGGCAGTTCTAGTCTGTCCTATAAGGTTGCTATGAGTCTGAACTAACTCGACAGCATCTAACAACAACATGTCTTAATGTTATTTATTGTTTACGGTGTGAACATAAGTATGTTTTGAATTTTAAAACTAAAAAGGCTTTGGGAAAAATGGAGTTCTATAGACATATAATCAATAATATTAATTCTCACATGTGCTTCCATAGATATTTAATTACTAAGCCCAGATGAATCCTCAGTTGTGTTGTCAAATCTTAAATTACAATTTTCATAGAAAGAAAGGGCATGATACTAGATTAGATTGGAGCTGCATATGTGCCAGATCCTTGACAGTTAGTAGGTGTTCAATAAATTTTGCTGAATGTATGGATAAACTGACAATGTTCATAAGCAGTAGTCAAAAAAAGGAATATGAAATGTTAAAGGCATTTAGTGCATATGTGTGTGGTGCATGTATGCATATGTGTGTTACAGAGTTAGCAAGCAGGGTTTGATAGTCAGTGTGGCTCCTCTATACTCATGCAACTGATAGCCAAATCGGGACCAAACTGTCTAGTTTATTGATTGGCCAGGAAACCAACTGGCCAATAACTTCCACCATCAGAGTCATTAGGCAAGTAAGGCTGGGATCTTAAGTAATATACCAGGACTCAGCCTGCCTCACACTCTCCAAATCAGCGGCAGAACCTAGAGTGAGATTCCAAGTTCTGTTTTCTTCATGGATATGGAGCACAAGAGAGGCAATTGACAAGAATAGCAACTAATTTCAGTGAGTGCTTACTATATGATAGGCAGATACTCTTTATGGACATTGCATGTATAACCTCATAACAATTCTTATGACAATTCCATAAGATATGTGAACTTATAAGCCCCATTCCACAACTGAAGAAATCGACACAGAGGAATTAAGCAACTTGCCTCAGGCCACCCAACTGATAGGTTGTGGAGCTTAGATTCCAACCTAGATGTTTTAACTCACAAAAACCAAGACCGAGGAGGCAAGGCCAAGATGGCAGAGTAGTCAGATGTTTCCTGTGGTCCCTCTTACAAGAAAGACCCAAAAACAAGTGAATTGATTATATATGACTATCTAGGAGCAATGAGCATCAAAGATTAAGTTGAGGAGTTGGACAGAGCGGCAGGGAGAGGGAGAGACAGTTCAGAAGCAGTGAGGATTTTCCAGTCCTAGCCTGGCAAGCACTCTGTAGGCTGGATCGGCCAGAGCATGCAGGCTGAGGAAAGCAATAGTGCTCGGGAAGCATTTTTCACACCAGGAGAAACAAAGCAGGAGAGAGTCTCCTCAAGCCTCCAGAACCAGGGAGAAGCAATGCTGTATCTACAAAAGTTAAGTGCAAGCATCTAACCTACCACGTGGGATCAAAAAAAGCCCTTCCACCCTCTGGGAAGTACCTCTCTCCCATTTACCTGCCCCTTCCCTGCTCTGCTCTGGTCCTGATCCAACTTCAGTGACTGCCACACCCCCAGGCCAGAAATGGGACCCATCGCACACTCCAAGCCCTTCTCCTAGCTTTGGAAAGGGAGCAAATTAACAAACAGGAAAACATAATCTGCCAGCTCCCCTAAGCTGGGAAATCAGGGAAGGCACAGCCCCTTTGCCTAGACACAGGCATAAGGAGTCCGTGGATTTTGAATGCCTTTCTCCCCTGCCAAGACCTGTGTGGGCCCACTTCAACAGCATAGGCCCCTATTAACACAGTACAACAAGGTATATACCTGAAGCCTATTTTCAACTACAACAGCTAAGGGCGATTGTCAGATTCATAACATTTGACACCACCCTACTGATTAAGTAACACCCACACACACCCACATCAGGGTGCTGGCTCCACTCACTCCACCTAGCCGCCCACGACAGGTGTCTGAGAATAAGTGGTGCCTCCCAGTTCTTACAGCCAACAGCATTGGGTGACCAAAGTCCAGCTGCAAAACCCACCCACCTATGCACTCTAGGGAACAAGGACATGCCTTTCAACCAGACACTCAGGGGCAGCCATCAGCCCACTACCTTGCTCAGCACATAACCCCCTACTGCAGCCAGATACCTGTGCCTACTGTAATCACCCGTACGTAGCCCTACCCATCTAGGACTGTAGGTGAGAACCTGCACCACACACTCAGTGATTAATGACCTGGAGACCTGAGCTGAATATACACAAGAAAAGTAAATGGACTCCTGGGCTTACATACCTACTAACAGCTCTAACCACCTGGTGACAGGACATTAGAGCTTCAAAGACATCAATAATCGAAGTAGCTCACATGACCAGCCTATTTGGGCATATCAAAAGAAAACAAAACAATAAGCTAGGACACAGTAAGCAAACATAAAATAAATAAATAACTTACTGATGGCTCAGAGACAATAGTCAATATCAATTCACATAAAGAGACAGACCATGATGGCTTCAGCAAGAAATCAAAACAAAGAACCAAGAAAACTCTTGGAAGAAAAAAAGGTCTTGGAATTACTGGTGATAGAATTCATGAGATTAATATACACAGCTCTTCAAGAGATCAGGAAGGAAACCAGGAAAATGTAGACCAATCCAAGGAACATACAGAAAATACAACAGAGGAATTTAAGACAGTTATAAAAGAGCTTAATGACAAATTTAACAGGCTGCAAGAATCCAGAGAGAGGCAGCAAACAGAAATCCAATAGATTAACAGTAAAATTTCAGAATAAGACAACCCAGTAGAAAGTCACAGGAGCAGAATTGAGACAATAGAAGTCAGAATTAGTGAGACTGAAGATAAAGCACTTGACACCAATTTACCTGAGGAAAAGTCAGATAAAAGAATTTTTAAAAAGTGAAGAAACCCTAAGAATTATGTGGGACTCTATCAAGAGGAATAACCTACGAGTGATTGGCGGACCAGAACAGGGGAAGATAACAGAAAATAGAGAGAATTGTTGAAGATTTTTGGCAGAAAACTTCCCTGATATCATGAAAGATGAGAAGATATCTATCCAAGCAGCTCATCGAATCCCAGACAAGGTAGATCCCAAAAGAAAGTCACCAAAACATAATTATAATCAAACTTGCCAAAACCAAAAATAAAAAGAGAATTTTAAGAGAGGCTAGGGATAAACGAAAAGTCACCTACAAAGGCACATCAATAAGCTCTGACTACTCAGCAGAATCCATGCAGGCAAGAAGGCAATGGGATGACATACATAAAGCCTTGAAGGAAAAAAATTGCCAGCCAAGAATTATATATCGAGTAAAACTGTCTCTCAAATATGATGGTGAAATTAGGGCCATTTTAGATAAACAGAAGTTAAGGAAATTTGTAAATAGCAAACCAAAATTACAAGAAATATTAAAGGGAATCCTCCAGTTAGAAAATCAATAACATCAGATAACAAGCCAAGACAAGAATACAGGACAGAACAACCAGGCATCAACCCAGATAGAGGAGCCACAAAATAAATCAAAGCTAAAACTCTGAAAATAGGGAAACAGAGATGTCAATATGTAAAAGATAAAAATATTAAAACAAAAATGAGGGACAAAATACTGCAGTCATAGGACTCTCATATGGAGAAGAAGTCAAGGGGATATCAAGAAATAAACGATTGGTTTAAGCTTGGAAAAATAGAGGTAAATATTAAGGTAACCACAAAGGACACTAACAATCATACACATCAAAATAAAAAAGAATAGAAACATAAAGACTTAGCAAATAGAAATTCAACAATAATGAAAAAGATGAAAAGAAAATACATAAAGAAAAACAACTCAGCACAGAAAATTAAGTGGAACAAACTGTTAAAAACACAAAACAAAGACATCAAACTGACAGCAATAAACTCATACCTATCTATAATTATGCTGAATCTAAATGGATTAAATGCACCAATAAAGAGACAGAGAGTGGCAGAATGGATAAAAAACCCAATCCGTCTATATGCTGCCTCCAAGAGACACACATTAGACTCAAAGACACAAACAAACTAAAATGCAAAGGAAGGAAAAAAATATATCAAGCAAACAACAATCAAAAAAGAGTAGGAGTGGCAATATTTATCTCTGACAAAATATACTTCAAAGCAAAATCCAACACGAAGGATAAGGAAGAACACTATATAATGATTAAAGGGCCAATACACCAGAAGTACATAACCATAACAAATATTTACACACCCAAAGACAGGGCTCCAAAATACATAAAACAAACTTTAACAGCATTGAAAAGTGAAATAGCTCCACAATAATAGCAGCAGACTTCAACACAACACTTTTTGTGAAGGATAGAACATCCAGAAAGAAGTTCAATAGGGACATGGAAGATTTAAATGCCACAATCAACCAAACTGATATCATAGACATATACAGAACACTCCACCAAATAGCAGCCAAGTATACTTTCTTTTCCAATGCACATGGAGCATTCTCCAGAATAGACCACATATTAGACCACAGACTAAACCTTAACAGAATCCAAAATATTAAAATATTACAAAGCATCTTTTCTAACCATAAAGCCATAAAAGTAGCTATCAATAACAGAAAAAGCAAGGAGAAAAATCAAATACATGGAAATTAAACAACACTTTGCTCAAAAACTACTGGGTTATAGAAGTAATTAAGGATAGAATAAAGAAATTCATAGAATCAAATGAGAATGAGAACTCATCCTACCAGAACTTTTGTGACACAGCAAATGCAGTGTTCAGAGGTCAATTTACAGTAATAAATGCTCATATTCAAAAAGAAGAAAGGGCTAAAATCAAAACATTAACACCAAAACTCAAACAAATAGAAAAAGAGCAACAGAAAAAGCCCATGGGCACCAGAGCAGAAATAAATGAACTAGAGAACAGAGAAAAACAACTGAAAGAGTCAACAAGACCAAAAGCTGGTTCTTTGAAAAGACCAACAAAATCGATAAACTGTTGGCTGAACTGTCAAAAGAAAAACAGGGGAGGAAGCAAATAACGCAAATAAAGAATGAGATGGGTGATATCACAACAGACCCAACTGAAATTAAAAGAATCATAACAGAATACTATGAAAAACTGTACTCCAACAAATTTGAAAACCTAGAGGAAAGGGACAAATTTCTAGAAACACACTACCTACCTAAACTAACACAAACAGAGGTAGAACAACTAAATAAACCTATAACAATAGAAGAGATTGAAAAGGTAATTTAAAAATTCCCAACAAAAAAAAAGCCGTGGCCCTGCGGGCTTCACTGGAGAATTCTACCAAACTTTCAGAGAAGAGGTAACACCAGTACTAATAAAGGTATTTCAGAGCATATAAAAAGATGGAATAGTCCCCAACTCTTTTTACGAAGCGAGCGTAACCCTGATACTAAAACCGGGTAAAGACATCACAAAAAAAGAAAATAACAGACTAATATCCTGCATGCACATTGATGCGAAAATTCTCAACAAAATTCTACCCAGTAGAATTCAACAACGTATCAAAAAAATAATTCACTATGATGAAGTGGGTTTCATTCCAGGTATGCAGGGATAGTTCAACATTAGAAAAACAATCAATGTAATCCATCACATAAATAAAACAAAAGAGCCTCTTGATCTTATTACTTGATGCAGAAAAGGCATTTCATAAAGTCTAACACCCATTCATGATAAAAACTCTCAGTAAAATAGGAATAGAAGGGAAATTCCTCAGCATAATAAAGGGCGTTTATACAAAGCCAGTAGCCAACATCATGCTAAATGGAGAGAGTCTGAAAGCATTCCACTTGAGAACGGGAACCAGACAAGGAAGCCCTTTATCACCACTCTTAAGCAACATTGTGCTGGAGTTTATAGCCAGAGCAATAAGGCAAGAAAAAGAAATAAAGGGCAGCCAAATTGGTAGAAAAGTAAAATTATCCCTATTTGCAGATGATATGATCTTATGCACAGAAAACCCCAAAGAATCCACAGGAAAATTACTGGAACTAATAGAAGATTTCAGCAAAGTATCAGGATACAAGATAAACATGCAAAAATCAGTTGGACTCCTCCACACCAACAAAGAAAACTTCGAAGAGGAAATCACCAAATCAATATCATTTGCAATAACCCCCAAGAAGATCAAATACTTAGGAATAAATCTAACCAGAGACGTAAACGACCTATACAAAGAAAACTACAACACACTACTGCAAGAAACCAAAAGAGACCTACATAAGTGGAAAAACATACCTTGCTCATGGATAGGAAGACTCATATTGTGAAAATGTCTATTCTACCCAAAGTGATCTACAGATACAATACAATCCTTATACAAATTCTCATAGCACGGATGAATCTGGAAGGCATTACGCTGAGTGAAATTACTCAGCCACAAAAGGACAAATATTGTATGAGATCACTATTATAAGAAAAGGTTTAAACACAGAGGAAAAAATTCTTTGATGATTATGAGGGCGAGGAGGGAGGAAAAGGGGAATTCACTAACTAGATAGTAGACAAGAATCATCTTAGGTGAAAGGAAGGACAACACACAACATAGAGGAAGTCAGCACAAATGGACTAGAGCAAAAGCTAAGAAGTTTCCTGAACACAACCAAACACTTTGAGGGACAGAGAAGTAGAGGTGGGGATCTGGGGACCATGGTTTTGGGGAACATCTAGGTCAATTGGCATAACAAAGTTTATTAAGAACAAGTTCTGCACCCTACTTTGGTGAGTGGTGTCTAGGGTCTTAGAAGCTAGCGAGCTTAAAGATGCATGAACTGTTCCCAATCCACCTGGAACAAAGGAGAATGAAGAACACCAAAGACAAAAGGAAAGTATTAACCCAAGACACAAAAGGGCCATATAAACCAGATTCTCCATCATCCTGAGAACAGAAGAACCGGATGGTGCCCAGCTACCACCAATGACCGCCCTGACAGAGAACATAACAGAAAGTCCCTGATGGAGCAGGAGCAAAGTGTGGTGCAGAATTCAAATTCATGTAAAAAGACAAGACTTAACAGTCTGACTGAGTCTAGAGGCACCCCAGAAGACATGGCCTCTGGACTGTCTGTTAACCCAGAACTAAAACAATTTCTGAAGCCCACTCTTCATATAAAGATTAACTGGACTATAAAATATAAAATAATACTCATGAAGAATGTGCTTCTTAGTTCAAGTAGATACATGAGAGTAAATGGGCAGCTCCTGTACAGAGGCAGGATGAGAAGGCAGAAGGGGATAGGAGCTGGTTGAATGAGCACAAAACCCCTGGGTGGAAAGGGGGAGTGTGCTGTCACATTATAGGGATTGCAACTAGGATCACATAACAATATGTGTATAAATTTTTGTATGAGAAATTAACTTGAGCTATAAACTTTCACCTGAAGCAGAATTTAAAAAAAATAAAAAGGTCAGCAGTTCAAATCCACCAGGTGCTCCTTGGAAACCCTTTGGGGCAGTTATGCTCTGTCCTATAGGGTCTTTATGAGTCAGAACCGACTCGATGGCATCCAACAACAGAAAAACAAAGGAAAAAGAGAACCAAGACTGAAGAGTCTGAACGAAATTGAGCACTAGCTTCCTTTACTCTAGTGCAGTGATTCTCAGCCAGAGGCAGTTTTACTCCTGCAGCAGATAATTGACAATGTCTGTTGACAATTTAAATAGTAATGACTTGTTGGGGAAAGGGGAACATGGTACTGTTATCTACTGGGTAGAGAACAGGGATGCTGCTAAAACTCCTACAATACATAGGATGGCCCTCCACAAGAAATAAGTATCTGGTCAAAAAATAGTGCAAGAGACTTCTGGGCAACATGGTGCTATAGTCAGAAGCACCACACCACCCCTCCACAGCAAAGATCCGAAAAACTAAGTCAAACAGAGTCACACGTCAGTCCTGAAACCCTAAGCATCAAATGAACAGATAAAGAACTCAGTCAAGCACCTAATAGAATAAGAAACTGACCAAGAAGAGAGAGTGAGGAGAGATACATGCAGAGGTCCCCTAGCAGCTACCCCAGCATGGATCCACCATCTTGGACTCCTATCAGAGATCAGTGAACAGGGGGTATGAGAAAGCAGCTTCATGGAGCCTCCAGAAGGAGACAGAAGAACCGGTAACCAATTCACTGAGCTGTGAATGTAGAAAATTTTGAAACGGTGTATCTTTGGCCATCTGTAATTTTCATAAAAAAAAAAGGTTGAGAATTTAGAGGCTTAATACGTTGTGGGGTTGTTAACCAATGTCAAAAAAAAACAACATGTGTACTACTATTTCATGAGAAACTATTTGCTCTGTAAGCTTTCACCTGAAGTACAATAAAATATATAAAAAAAAAAAAAAAAAAAAGAACCGGTAACCAACAATGTATGCTTTCCTACCCGCCCCCCACCCTTCTTCACCCCCACTCGGCCTACTCTGCTTCCCGTGGCCACAGTCTCTTAGCCAGAAAGCATCAGCTTCACCCCAGAGCCTCTTGGATTCCACTCATCCATACTGGTCAGCTCCCTGAGTGGCATTTGTTGGCTGCTGATGTTGCTTTTGTCTGCTTCATTAGATTTCTTACTTACCTCTCATCACCTCCTCTTCCTTTCTGTCAAATACCTGGCTCTGTGGCCATCTTTGCTTCTTTCTGGGGGCTGTGAGGTGCTGCTCAACTGTGGAACTGCCTCCCAGTCCATGCCACCGTACTGGTGGGACCCCTGGGGCTTTTGTTTGTTTGTTCTGATTTTGTCTTGATTTTTTTGTTTGATTGTTTTCTTTTTCTTTTCTTGGTTTGGCAGCCCTTTCTGACCAGTCAGTGTCACACAGCTTGGGAGATACTCCCTTACTCTGTGCAGACACACAGTGACAACCCTGGGGGCATTTCTTTTTGTTGTTGTTGTTTTCTTCTCTCTCTTTTTCCTTTTTTGTCTTCCTTCATTTCCAGTTTCTCGATTTATTCACTTTTTTATTTTACCCTTTTTCTTTTTTTCTCTATTTCCCAGTCTCTCATCTCTCCACTCCAGTAGCAAGCTGCTTTAGCACTGGTTTGTGTGTGTGTGTGTGTGTGTGTGTGTGTGTGTGTATGTGTTTGGAACCTACTCCTCTCTCCTCTCTCTCTTTCCCACACCCATCTTAGATCCACACATCAAAATCTCCCCCCTCTTTCCTGCCTACCTGCACTGTGCACTGAACATCACACTCTGAAGCAACACAGACACAGCCTACGGGAAACTACCATGCACTGATCCCCAGCCCTCCATGTCGGCCCTAGAAAGTGTCACAAACAACCCATCCCAGGAACTTCCCTTCAGCTGGACCTGCCCTGCTGTACCATACCTGAGTGACTGACCCTGTCCATTGGAGAAGGAGGTGAAAGTATCGAGCCCACAGACAAGTAAACAATAAAGAACACACAGCCCACCTGCTCAGATATAACCACATAAAACTAAAAGCAGGGCAAAACAAACAAATCTACAATCAATAAATGAAGAAAATAACTACTGAATGCCCCCAAAGACAGCAGACAATATCAAAACATATACAACACCAGGGAAGGATGGTTCTAGTAGGCATCCAAAATAAAACAAAAGATGACTTTCCAGTAGAAGAAAAGGCATTAGAATGATCTGATAGGGAATTCAAATCTCTAATATTCAGAATTATCCAACAGTTGAAGAAAAAGCAGACAAAAATGAAAGAATGCAAAAAAATAATACAGAAACAAAATGCTAAAATAAACTCTCAACAAGAAAACATACAAAAACAGCAATAAGAAAACCAAAAGATAAACAAGATTTCAGAAATGGACAGTGTCATAGAAGGGCTGAGGAACAGGTTTGAAATGATGGAAGACAGGACCAGTGAAATTTAAGACAAACACTTGGATACAACTCTGTTTCAGGAAAAATCAGAAAAAAGAATGAAGAAAAATGAAGAAACCCTGAGGATTATGTGGGATGCAATCAAAAGCAAAAATATGCAAGTGATTGGAGTTCCAGAACATAGGGAGAAAACAAAAAACACAGAGATGATAATTGAAGAATTGCTGACAGAAAACTTCCCCAATATCATGAAAGGTGAAAAGCTGACCATCCAAGAAGCTCAATGAACCCCATACAGGAGAGACCACAAAAGAAAATCACCAAGGCCTATCAATCACTCTTGATAAAACCAAAGATAAACAAAGAATCCTGAGAGCAGCTTGAAAAAAACAAAAAGTCATATATGGAGGAGAAACAATAAGACTAAGCTCGGATTAGTTGGCAGAAACCATGCAGGCAATAAGGCAATGGGATGACATATATAAAACCCTGAAAGAAAAAAATTGCCAACCAATAATAATATATCCCACAAAACTCTTGTTCAAATATGATGGTAAAATTAGGACATTACCAGATAAATAGAAATTAAGGGAATACGTAAAAACCAAACCAAACTTACAATAATTATTAAAGGGAGTCCTTCGATCTGAGAACAAACATCAGACCACAGGCTGGATCTAGGACACAGGATTGTACTAATCAGATACCAACCTAGGAAATAAACTCTTAAGGACTATCTAAACCTGAAAGAATTACAACCAGGAACCGGAGAGTTTACAACATCAGAACAATAAAACAGGGAATAAACGGTGTAGGTATAGAACCTTCTAATGGAGAGGAAGGTAGGGTGATACCAGGCAATAATAGACAGGTTCAAACCTAGGAAGATAAGGGTAACTTTCAAGGTAACCGCAATGAAAGTTAACAAACCTACTCATCAAAATAAAGAAGAAAAACATAAAGTCTCAGCAAAAACAAAACATACAAAATGAAATAAATGAAAAATATCCACAAACAAAAGGAATTCAGCACAGCACAGTAAGAGGAACAAAGAAAATGTCTGAACCACACACACACAAAAAAATAAAGCACTACAAACTGACAACAATAAACTCACACCTATAAGTAACCACACTGAATGTAAATGGCCTAAATGCAACCATAAAGAGACGGAGAGTGACAGAATGGATAAAAAAACAGGATCCATCAATTTACTGACTACAAGAGACACACCTTGGAAGCAAAGATGTAAATTTATTAAAAATCAAAGGATGGAAAAAATATATATTAGGTAAACAGCTATCAAAAAAGAGCAGGAGTGGCAATACTAATCTCAGATAAAATAGACTTTAAAACAAAATCCACCATAAAAGACGAACAAGGACACTATATAATGATTAAGGGGACAATCCATCATGAAGACATAACCATAATAAACATCTATGCAACCAATGACAGGGCTCCAAAATACATCAAACAAACTCTAACAGCACTGAAAAGAGAAATTGACAGTTCCACAATAATGGTAGACTTCAACACACCACTCTTGGTAGAGGACAGAACATCTAGAAAGAAACTTAACAAAGATACAGAAGACCTAAATGGCACAGTCAGCCAACTTGACCTCATAGACATATATAGAACACTACACCCAACAGCTGTAAATTATGCATTCTTTTCCAATGTACATGGTACGTTCTCCAGAACAGACCACATCTTAGGCCATAGAGCAATCTTCAACAAGATCCAAAACGTTGAGATAATACAAAGTATCTTCTCTGACCACAATGCCATCAAAGTAGAAATTAACAACAGGAAGAGCAAGGAGAAAAAAATCAATTACATGGAAACTGAATAACACCCTGCTTACAAACCACCGGGTAAGAGAAGAAATCAGAGATGGAATAAAAAAAAATCCTAGAATCAAATGAGAATGAAAACACATCATACCAAAACCTCTGGGACACAGCAAAGTCAGTCCTCAGAGCACAATTTATAGCAATAGATGCACACATCAAAAAAGAAGAAAGGGAAAAAAATCAAAACATTAACTGCCAAACACCAACAACAAAACTCCCTGAGGGACTGAATTGCTGGGTGGAGGGCTGTGGGGACCATGGTCTTGGGGAACATCTAGCTCAATTGTCATCACACAGTTTATATAGACAATGTTCTACATTTTACCTTGGTGAGTAGCGTCTGGGGTCTTAAAAGCCTGTGAGCAGCCACCTAAGATACTCCACTGGTCTAATCCCTTCGGGAGCAAGGGAAAATGAAGAGAACAAGATGCAAGGAAAAGATTACTCCAAAGGACTAATGGACCACAGCTACCAAGACCTCAGCAGACTGAGTCCAGTATAGCTAAATGGTGCCTGGCTACCACCACTGACTACTCTGACCGGAATCACAACAGAGGGTCCTGGACAGAGCTGCAAAAGGATGTAGAACAGAATTCTAACTCACAAAAAAAGACAGTATTTATTGGCCTGACAGACTGGAGAAACCCCGAGAGTATGGCCCCCGCATACCTTTTTAGCTCAATGCTGAAGCCCCTCCTGAAGTTCACCATTCAGCTGGGGATTGGACAGCCTCATAAAACAAAACAGGACTAATGAGGCACAGCAGTCCAGGGACAAGGACTAGAAGGCTGGAGGGGACAGGAAAGCTGGTGAGAGGGAACCCAAGTTAGAGAAGGGACAGTGTTGACATATCATGGGGTTGTTAACCATTGAAATAGGACAATAGGTATACTAACTGTTTAATGAGAAACTATTTGTTCTGGAAATCTTCATCTAAGGTACAAAAAAAAAAAAAAAGAATTATCTATGTGAGATCAAATTGAGAACAGCAACTCAAAAGTTTTGATGGGAAGCCTAGGGGACAGTGATTGAAGATAATGGTGATGGAATAATTTGGAAGAGGATAGTGAGAATAGCAGGACAACTGGAAGAATGTAATCAATGTCACTGAATTGTACATGTAGAAACTTTTAAAATGGTGTAACTTTGGCTATGTATATTT
Source organism: Dugong dugon (assembly GCA_030035585.1). NCBI lineage: Eukaryota > Metazoa > Chordata > Mammalia > Sirenia > Dugongidae > Dugong > Dugong dugon. The sequence continues at coordinate 43,985,860 of CM057480.1, read as the reverse complement.
TCACCAAAAAAAAGTTCCTCAGGGTCGAGAAGGGAGTGTTGACATGTCATGGGGTTGTTAACCAATGTCATAAAACAATATGTGTACTGACTGTTCAATGAGAAACTATTTGTTCTGTAAACCTTCACCTAAAGTAAAAAAAATAATAATAAAAAATAATGACCTTAGGGTAAGCATCCCTACTGGATCTGTCTTTTTGGTAGTGGGTTGGCTTAACATCTGGACAAAGTTATGTCTATTCTTCATATTTTTCACAATAATATAATATCTTGATCTGACCTCTTCCTCTCCACCTGGCACACACTGCAAGCAGTCTGCCTCCAGGTTCAACTATGTGCCTGTGAGATAGTTGTGACCCACCAGATACCCCACATACTTGGTCACCACCAAAACCCAACACAAAATCTCCCACACTCAAATTCCAAGTGATGCTAAACCAGCAAATCTCAGGCTCTGACGTTTGGAAGTGGCAGTGGTGGCAGGTCTTGTGGGAATGACAATCTTGAAATAACAAAGCAAGAAAAGATGATTTCAAACATTTCACACTCAAAGCCCATAGACATAATATGTTTTACTGTTACGTAAATAAAATATGAGAAGAGAACACCAACAAATAGAAAGAGAACATCAAAAAAAAGCCCACAGCCACTAGAAGAAAAGAATAATAAAGATCAGAGCATAAATAACAAAAAAAAAAAAAAAAGAGAGAGAGAGAGAATAGAAAAACAATAGAAACAATCAACAAAACCAAAAGCTGGTTCTTTGAAAGGATCAACAAAATCGACAAACCCCTGACCAGACTGACAAAAGAAAAACAGGAGAGGATGCAAAGAACTCAAATAAGAAATGAAATGGGGGACATTACAACAGACCAAGCTGTAATAAAAAGGAATATAACAGAATAGTATAAAAAACTATACTCCAGAAAATTTGAAAACCTAGAGGAAATGGATATATTTCCAGAAACACACTACCTACCCAAACTACCACAAAGTAATGTTGATAATCTGAATAGGCCCATAGCAAGAGAAGAGAATGAAAAGGTAAGAAAAAAACTCCCAACAAAAAACAGCCCTGGCCCAGATATCTTCAGTGGACAATTATACCAATCATTCAGAGAAGAGCTTTTACCAGTACTACTCAAACTATTTCAGAACGTAGGCAAAGAAGGGATACTTCTGAATTCATTTAACAAAGCCAGCATATAGCTGATACCAAAACTAGGCAAAGATGTCACAAAAAAAGAAAATTACAGACCAATATCTCTCATGAATATAGAAGGAAAAATTCTCAACAAAATTCTAACCAGTAGATTTCAGCATCATATCAATAAAACAATACACCACAACAAAGTAGGATTCATACCAGGTATGCAAGGATGGTTCAACATTAGAAAATCAATGTAATCCACCACATAAATAAAAGGAAAGAAAAGAATCACATGATCATCTCAACTGATGTAGAAAAGGCATTCAACAAAGTCCAACACACATGCTTGATAAAAACTCTCAATAAAATAGGTATAGAAGGGAAATTTCTCAACATAATAAAGGGCATCTGTGTAAAACCAATGGCCAGCATCATTATTAATGGAGAGAGGCTGAAAACATTCCCCTTGAGAACAGGCACAAAACAAGGATGCCCTTTATATCCACTCCTATTTAACACTGTGCTGGGCATCCTAGCTAGAGCAATAAGGCAAGAAAAAGAAATAAAGGGCATCCAAATTGGTAGCGAAGAAGTTAAACTGTCCCTGTTTGTGTATGATATGATACTATACATAGAAAACCCTAAAGACTCCACAAGAAAACTACTGGAACTAATAGAAAGATTCAGCAGAGTAGCAGGATACAAGATAAACATACAAATATCAGTTGGATTCCTATACACCAATAAAGAGACTGATGAAAAGGAAATGAAGAAAGCAATGCCATTTATAATAATCCCTAAAAAAATAAAATGTTTAGGAATAAATCTAACCAGGGATGTAAAACACCTTTACAAAGAAAACTACAAAACACTACTGCAAGAAACCCAGAGGGATCTACATCATTGGAAAAACATACCACTTTCATGGATAGGTAGACTCAACATTGTGAAAGTGACAATTCTACCCAAAGCAATTTACAAATACAATGCAATCCCGATCCAAACACCAACAGCATTCTTTAAAGAGATGGAAAAACTAATCATTAACTTTATATGGAAAGGGAAGAAGCCTCGGATAAGTAAACCTCTACTGAAGAAGAAGAATAAAGTAGGAGGAATCACACTACCTGACCTTAGAACCTGCTATACATCTATGGTAGTCAAAACAGCCTGGTACTGGTACAACGACAGACACATTGACCAATGGAACAGAATTGAGAACCCAGATGTAAATCCATCTACCTATGGTCACCTGATCTTTGACAAGGGCCCAAATTCCATCATATGGGGAACAGACAGTCTTTTTAACAAATGGTGCTGGCAATATTGGATGTCCATCTTCAAAAAAATGAAACAGGACCCATAACTCACACCATATGCAAAAACTAATTGAAAATGGATCAAAGACCTACATATAAAGCCAAAAACTATAAAGTTTATTGAAGAAAAAATGGGATCAAAGCTAGTCCCTAATACATGGCATTAACAGGATACAAACCATAACGAACAACACACAAAGTCCAGAAGATAAGCTAGATAACTGGGACCTTCTAAAAACGAAACGCTCATGATCATCAAAAGACTTCACCAAAGGAGTGAAAAGGGAACCTACAGACTGGGAAAAAAATTTATGGACATTCAGGGCCAAACAAAGGTCTAATCTTTATAACAATCTACAAGAAAATCCAACACCTCTACAACAAAAAGACAAATAATCCTATTAAAAAATGGGCAAAGGAAATGAACAGAAACCTCAGCAAAGAAAACATTCAAGCGGCCAACTGGCACATGAGGAAATGCTCGTGATTACTAGCCATTAGAGAAATGCAAATCAAAACCACAATGAGATACCATCTCACTCCGGCATTACTGGCACGAATCAAAAACACTGGAAAAACAAATGTTGGAAAGGCTGTGGGGAGATCAGAACTCTTATGCACTGCTGATGGGAACCTAAAATGATACAACCATTTTGGAAAATGATATGGCACTTCCTTAGAAAGCTAGAAATAGAAATACCATATGATCCAGGAATTCCATTCCTAGGAATATATCCTAGAGAAATAAGAGCTGTCACATGAATAGACATATGCACACTCATATTCATTGCAGCACTGTTCACAATAGCAAAAAGATGGAAACAACCTACATGCCAATCAACAGAAGAATGGATAAACAAACTATGGTACATAAACACAATGGAGTATTATGCGAAGATAAAGAAAAATGATGAATCTATGAAGCATCTCATAACATGGCTAAAATTGGAGAACATTATGCTGAGTAAAATAAGTCAATCACAAAAGGGCAAATATTGTATGAGACCTCTACTGTAAAAACTCATGTAAAAGTTTACACATAAAAAGAAACAATCTTTGTTGGTTATGAGGGATGGGAGGGGTGGGGGGGGAAACTAAATTAACAATAGATAAGTGGTAACGTTGGTGAAGGATAAGACAGTATACTGGGGAAGCCAGCAGGACTTGTACAAGGGAAGGTCATGGAAGCTCTATATAGACACATCCAAACTCCCTGAGGGACTGAATTGCCTGGCAGAGGGCCTTGGGGCCATGGTCTCGGGGAACATCTAGCTCAGTTGGCATAACACAGTTTATATGGACAATGTTCTACATTCTACCCTGGTGAGTAGTGTCTGGGGTCTTAAAAGCCTGTGAGCAGCCATCTAAGATACTCCACTGGTCTAATCCCTTCGGGAGCAAGGGAAAATGAAGAGAACAAGATACAAGGAAAAGATTAATCCAAAGGACTAATGGACCACAGCTACCAAGGCCTCCACCAGACTGAGTCCAGTACAACTAGATGGTGGCTGGCTACCACCACTGACTGCTCTGACAGGGATCACAACAGAGGGTCCTGGACAGAGATGGAAAAGGAGGTAGAACAAAATTCTAACTCACAAAAAAAGACCAGATTTATTGGCCTGACAGACTGGAGAAACCCTGAGAGTATGGCCCCTGGACACCCTTTTAGCTCAGTGGTGAAGTCACTCCCAAGGTTCACCGTTCAGCCGGGGATTGGACAGCCTCATAAAATAAAACGGGACTAATGAAGCACAGCAGTCCAGGGACGATGACTAGAAGACAGGAGGGGACAAGGAATCTGGTGATAGGGAACCCAAGTTTGAGAAGGGACAATGTTGACAAGTCATGGGGTTGTTAACCATTGTCATAAGGCAATATGTGTACTAACTGTTTAATGAGAAAACTATTTGTTCTGTAAACTTTCATCTAAGGTACAAAAAAAAAAAAAAAAAAAGAAGAAGATGAAGAATTACCTGTGTGAGATCAAATTGACAACAGCAACTCAAAAGTTTGTTGGGAAGCCTAGGGTACAGTGAGCTGAAATAATGGTATTGGAATAATTTGGAAAAAGATAGTGAGAATATCAGCACAACTGGAAGAATGTAATCGATGTCACTGAATTGTACATGTAGAAATTTCTGAAATGGTGTACATATGGCTATGCACATTTTCACCAAAAAAAAAAAAAAGGTCCTCCAAGGTCAAGAAGGGAGAGTGCTGACATGTCGTGGGGTTGTTAACCACTGTCATGAAACAATATGTGTACTGATTGTTTAAGGAGAAACTTTTTGTTCTGTAAACCTTCACCTAAAGTACAATGAAAATATACATATATATATATATATATATGTATGTATGTATATATAAAATAGTGCAGAGCTTGAGAACTCCTGATCTAAGGTAGCAACCCTCAGCCTAGACTAAACATTAGAATGATTTGGGAAGCTCTGAAAATTCCCAGCAACTAAGATGCAACCCACACCAATGATATCAGAATGAATTGTGTGGGATCTAGGCTGTAGTATTTTTTTAAGCTCCCCAGGTAATCCCAATGTGCAGCCGAGATAGACATCCACTGCACTAGGGAAACTTGTGCTTTTATTTAATGTCAGGTCCTCACCAAGTCCAATTAGCTCCTCTGGGTAGATTCAAACCCTAACTTTTTAGTTAGCAGCCCAGTGCATTAACTGTTTTGCACCACCTGGGGTGTCCGTGGGCAAGTACCACTCATTGCTAGGATACATGAAGGTTTAGCATCAAATCTATTCATATATTTATCTTTCATAGTTTAAGCACTGATAAAATCTATAAGTACATGGAAATAGAAGGAGTATGGTTATATTAATTTTGTTCAATCATTTAAACTCCTCCAGAGTTACGTATCCAAAATCACACAGAAATCTGTAATTAAAAAGAAATAATTTTAAATGATTTTTTAGCCTTTTTTGTGAAAGTAGAGAACTGGTAGGAAACTGACTTGCCAAAATGTTGTTACTAGGTCATGAGAGTCATTTACAAATATTTAGAATACTTGGCATTCTGGACAGATTTAAACCCAGGAGCAATGCTCCAAAATAAGAACCTTGTTGGATGATGTCATAGGCAAAATAATGACCCTGCCAAAGATGCCCACATCTTAATCTCTGGGAAGTGTGGATATGTCACCTTACATAGCAAAAGGGATTGTGCAGAAGTGAACAAATTAATAATTTTGAGATTGGGAGATTATCCTGCGTTATCTGGATGGGTCCAATGAAATTACAAGTGTCTTTAGAAGAGGGAGGTACAGTGTCAGAGTCAGAGAAGACAAAGTGACTACAGAAACAGAGTAGAGAAAGAGACTGCAAGATGCTATGTGGCTGGCATTGCAGTTGGAGGAAGGCCCACAAACCAAGGAATAAAGCCAACCTATAGAAGCTGAAGAAGGAAAGGAAACATATTCTTCCTAGAGCCTCCAGAAGCAATGCAGCTCTGCTTACACATTTATTTTAGCCCCATAAGACCAATTTTTAGACTTCTGACTTCCAGAATTATATAAAATAAATGTGTTGCTTTAAACCAATAAATTTGTGGCAATAACAAACTAATACTGATGTTAAAGTAAGAGAACAGCAATTGTGAAAGGGAAGATGAAAAAGGACAACTAGTATAAAGATAACAGCAAACTTATTTCCAGGCTAGTCAATTCAGGAAAGGAAATTTATGAATGTTGAAAATCAACAAAATGATTTTCTCAAGTTACTTGTGTTCTGAGAACCCCTTGAGAAAGTTTCTGTGCTTCACAGTACAAGTATCCATCTTGAAAACCACTGTCTGTAGGAGCTTCCCATGATAGTTTGTTGCTGAATTACTGTAGCAGAAAAGATCATTGGAGCAGAATACAAGGAATTAAAAGGTCAAAGTTTGGAGTGAGCATCTATGTGGATAATGAATTAAAAAGAAATATAGACAGCAATAAACTTATACCTATTAATAATAACACTGAAAGTAAATGGCTTAAATGCATTTGTAAAGAGACAGTGAGTGGCAGAATGTATAACAGAACATGACCCATCAACATGCTGTCTACAAGAGACACACATTAGACACAAAGACATAAATATATTAAAAATCAAAGGATGGAAAAATATGTATCAAGCAAACAGCAACCAAGGAAGAGCAAGAATGGCAATACTAATCTCAGATGAAATAAACTTTAAAACAAAATCCGCCATAAAATACAAGTAAGGACATTATATAATGATTAAAGATAAATTCCACCAAGAAGCTATAACATTAATAAATATCTATGCACCCAACGAAAGGGCTCCAAATACATAAAACAAACTGTAACAGAACTAAAAAGAGAAATAGACAGTTTCACAATTATACTAGGAGACTTCAACACACCACTCTTGGTAATGGACAGAACATTTAGAAAGAAGGTCATCAAAGATATAGAAGATTTAAAGGCAAAAAACACTAACTTCATTTCGTAGACATATACAAAACACTCCACCCAACAGCAGCAAAGTATATATTCTTTTCCAACACACATGGAACATTGTCTAGACTAGACTATATTTGAGGCCACATAGCAACCCTCAATAAAATCCAAAACATCAAAATAATACAGCAAAAGCAATGCTCAGAGGTAAATTTATAACAATAAATGCACAAATCAAATAAGAGGAATGGGCCAATATCAAAAAGTTAGCCCTATAACTCAAACAAAGAGAAAAGAGAATAGCAAAATAAGCTCACAGCCACCAGAAGAAAGGAAACAATAAAGATTAGAGCAAAAATAAATGAAATACAGAAAAGAAAAATAATAGAAAGAACCAATAAGAACAAGAGTCGGTTCTTCGAAAAGATCAACAAAATTGACAAACCATTGGCCAAACTGACAAAAGAAAAACAGGAGAGAAAGCAAATAACCCAAATAGGAAATGAGATGGGGAACATTACAATAGACCCAACAGAAATAAAAAGAATCATTACAGAATACTATCAAAAATTGTACTCCAACAAATTTGAAAACCTAGAAGAAATGGACAAATTTCTAGGAACACACTACCTACCTAAACTAACACAAACTGAGATGGAAAATCTGAGACATAACAAGAGAAGAGATTGCAGAGGTAATAAAAAAAAAAAAAAAAAAAAAAAAACCTCCCAACTAAAAAGTTCTAGCCCAGATGGTTTCATTGGAAAATTCTACCATATGATCCACCAATCCTACTCATAGAAATATATCCTAGAGAAATAAGAGCCGTCATATGAATAGACATATGCACACTTATGTTCATTGCAGCATTATTCTCAATGGCCAAAAGATGGAAACAACCTAAGTGCCTATCAAGTCATGAATGGATAAACAATGAAATACTATGCAAAGGTAAAGAACAATGACAAATCTGTGAAACATCTCACAACATAAATGAATTTGGAGGGCATTATGCTGAATGAAATAAATCAATCACAAAAGGACAAATACTGTATGAGACCACTATTATAAAAACCCATGAAAAGGTTTACATACAGAAAGAAACAATTTTTGATGGTTACGAGGGAGCGGAGTGGTGGGGAGAGAAAAACACTAAATAGACAACAGATAAGTGGTAACTTTGGTGAAGGATAAGACAGTACACAATACTGAGGAAGCCAGCACAATTTGACCAAGGCAAAGTCATACACATCCAAACTCCCTGAGGGACGAAACTACTGGGTTGAAGGCTGGGGACCATGGAATCAGGGGACTTCTAGTTTAATTGGCATAACATAGTTTATAAAGAAAATGTTCTACATCCTACTTTGGTGAGTAGTGTCTGTGGTCTTTAAAGCTTGTGAGTGGTCATCTAAGACACTCCACTGCTCCCACCCCATCTGGAGCAAGGGAGAATGAAGAAAGCCAAAGACAAAAAGGAAAGATTAGTCCAAAGGACTAATGGACCACAAATACCATGGCCTCCACCAGACTGAGTCTAGCACAACTAGATGGTTCCCAGCTACCACCACCAATTGTTCTGACAGAGATCACAATAGAGGGTCCTGGACAGAGCTGGAGAAAAATATACAACAAGATTCTCTCACAAAAATGACCAGCCTTACTGGTCTCACAGAGACTGAAGAAACCCCAAGAGTATGACCCTGGAAACCCTTTTAACTCAGTAATGAAGTCACTCCTGAGGTTCATCCTTCAATCAAAGATTAGACAGGCCCATAAAACAAACAATAATACACATAGCTCAACTATGTATACGAGACTAAATGGGCACAGCAGCCTAGAGGCAAGGACAAGATGGCAAGAGGGGACAGGAAAGCTGGATGAATGGAAATGAGGAACCAAGGTCAATATGGGGAGAGTGTTGACACATCATAGGGTTGGCAACAAATGTAACAAAACAATATGTGTATTAATTGTTTAAAGAGAAACTAATTTGTTCTGTAAACCTTCATCTAAAGCACAATTTAAAAATAAAGAGAACCTGAAGAGTAGCAAAATTTTGGGCTACAACATATCCAACAAGGGTCTAATCTCTAAAATCTATAGAATACTTCAACACCTCAATAACAAAAAGACAAATAGTCCAATTTAAAAACAGGCAAAGGATATGAACAGACACTTCACTAAAGAAGACATTCAGTTGGTAACAGACACATGAGGAAATACTCATGATCATTAGCTGTCTTAGTTATCTAGTGCTGCTACAACAGAAATACCACAAATGTATGGCTTTAACAAAGAGAAATTTATTCTCTCACAGTCTAGGAGGTTAGAAGTCTGAATTTAGGGTGCCAGTTCCAGGGCAAGGATTTCTCTCTCTGCCTGCTCTGGGCGATGGTCCTTGTAATCAATCTTACCCTGGTCTAGTAGCTTCTCATTGTAAGGACCCCAGGTCCAAAGGACGCATTCCCCTCCTGGTTCTTCATTCTTGATGGCATGAGGTCCCCATCCTCTCTGCTAGATTCTCTTTCACGTGTCAAAAGAAATTGACTCAAGATATAACCTAGTCCTGTAGAGTGAGTCCTGCCTCATTAACATAAATACCTGTAACCTTGCCTTATTAACATCATAGAGATTAGGATTCACAACACATAGGATAATCACATCAGATCACAAAATGATGGACAACCACACAATACTGGGGAACATGGCCTAGACAAGTTGACACACATTTTTGTGGGACACAGTTCAATCCATAACATTAGCTATTAGAGAATAGCCAATCAAAACTAAAATGAGATACCATCTCACCCTTACAATACTGGCATGAATCAAAAAAACAGAAAATAACAAATGTTGGAGAGGTTGCAGGGATTTGAAACTCTTATGCACTGCTGGTGGGAATGTAAAATGGTACAACCATTATGAAAAATGATTTGGTGCTTTCTTAGAAAGCTAGAAATAGAAATACCATATGATCCAGCAATCCCACTCCTAGGAATATATCCTAGAGAAAAAAGAGCTGTCACACAAATAGACATATGCATACCCATGTTCATTGCAGCATTATTCACAATAGCAACAAAAAAAAAAAAAATGGAAAGAACCTAAGTGCCCATCAACAGATGAATGGATAAACAAATTATGGTACAATGGAACACAATGCAACGATAAAGAACAATGATGAATCTGCAAAACATCTCACAACAGGGATGAATTTGGGGGGCATTATGCTGAGGGAAATAAGTCAATCACAAAAGGACAAATATTATACGAGACCACTGTTATAAAAACTCAAGAAAAGGTTTACACACAGAAAGAAGCAATCTCTAATGGTTACAAGGAAGGGGTGGGGTGGGAAGGAGAATTCACTAGATAGTAGACAAGTGTTAACTTTGTTAAAAGTAAAGACAACATACAAAATAGGGAAAGTCAGCACAACTTGACCAGAACAGCCATAGAAGCTTCCTATACACATCCAAACACCTCAAAGGACGGAGTTACTGGGGCTCAGTGCTGGGGACCATGGTATCGGGGATATCTAGGTCAATTGGCATAACACAGTTCATAAAGAAAATGTTCTACATCCTACTTCGGTGAATATCATCTGGGATCTTAAAAACTTGTAAGCAGTCATCTAAAATACATCTATTGGTCCCATCACATTCAGAGCAATGGAGAATGCAGAAAACAAAAGATGCAAGGAAAATATCAGTCCCCAGGACTAATGACCACATGAACCACTCCCTTCACCAGCCTGAGACCAGAAGAAATAGATGGTGCTTGGCTACCACCACTGGATGTTCTGACAGGGATCACAATAAAAGTTTCTGGACAGAGTGAGAGAGAAATGTAGTACAACACTCAAATTCACAAAAAAGGATCAAACTGGTCTGACAGACACTTTAGGAACCCCTGAGACTATGGCCCCCAGACACCCTGCTAATTCAGAACTGAAGCCACTCATGAAGTCTACCTTTCAGCCAAAGATTAGACAGACCTATAAAACAAACAATAACACATGTGAAAAACATGCTTCTTAGTTCAATCAAGGGTAGGACACCTAATGGGCAAGACTAGCAGGCAGGAAGGGACAGGAAACCTGGAGGAATGGACATGGGAAATCTGAGGTGGAAAGAGAAAGGGGGAGAATGCTGACACATTGCAGGGATTGCAACCAATGTCACAAAACAATTTGCATATAAATTTTTGAATGAGAAACGAATTTGAGCTGTAAACTTTCCTCTAAAACACAATAAAAAAAAGAAATAAAAGGAAATATATTCAGGAGAATGAGAGTCAAGGGTTAAATCAGAAAAAATGGAAGTAGTGACAAGAGAGCTTACAGAGGACTATAACAGGAATGTAAGTGGGTGGTATCCACTAAGAGTATGATGCATTTTAATTTATTGTTGGTCACATAGGTTGTTTCCAATTTTTTTTTGCAGTGACTCTAATGTTATAGTGAATACACTTATACATTCATCTTTCATATTTTTGATTTCCTTGTGGGAAAAATTTCCAGAAATTGAATTGCTCTGTCAAAGTATACACACATTCTTAAGACTTTTATTATTTATTTACAAATTGCTCTTCAGGAAAGTTTATAAATTTATACTCCTACCCACAGTGTGTGAGGGCCTAAAGTTTCCTAACACCCTAGGAATAATAATATTACAAATCTTAGCCAAGTTTATAGGCAAAAATTATAGTTATCTCACTGCTGATTTAATTTGCATGTTTATTAATAATGAAATTGAATATCTGTGGACATGTTTACTGGTTATCTGAATTTATTTTGTAAAAGATATCATTACGTATTTTAATTAACACTGTAAATGCATTACACTGGTATTGCCCTTTCTTATTTTTAATTGTATGATAATAACTCACATTCTATAATAGTCAGTTTTTAAGGTTTTTTTCAAGGTATTTGATTCTCATAATCATCTTGGGAGTTGGAAAAGACAGCATATTCCCCTATCTACAGATGAGCAACCTGCGACTTAGAAGGAAAAAAGAGTTTCTTCCAAGTTTACATAGTGCATAAATGAAGACCTAAGACCAGACCGTGGATATTTTAAATCCTAGCTCAGTATTTATTCTGAATTCCACATTCTAATGCATTGTAAACATGAGATTTAGAACACATACTTAATCTATAATACAGTACTTGGCTGTCCAGGCTGGGTTCCTTTTTTTACTTAGGGCAAAATTGTTGCCCATGCCAATATTGCTCCACTCTATAATCCCCATTTGTTCTGAGGAAGAGAAAATAATGGAAAAATAGAGAATGAGTAAGGAATGGGGCAAGGGGAGAGCAGAGGAAGGGGGGCATTTTTCCCTTTGCCTAGCGAACTTACTAAATCGAGTAAAATGGTTTTCTCAGTCAGGAAAATATTCACCTTTCTAAAACTACAAAAGGTTTGCTTTCCAAAAAACCCCATGAATAGCAGAAATTTCTGAGTACCACCCATGAACTACAAAAGAATCCATAAACATCAAAAGACATGAGATGGTAGGAATATCCCCCAAAACACTGTCTGCTGAGAGAAACAGGAAAATTGTGGTATTTGTTGTTGAAAATGGGAGCTCTTGGTTTCTATCAAAATGGACCCAAGTTATCCAATAAGAATTGATACTGCTGTGTAGTATGGTAATCCCTAAAAACTGTTTATTCTCTATCATTAGTACCTTTCTTTTTATAGTTTTCATCCCTCGTATGCAACAAAGTATATAAATATGTATGCAAATAATAATAAAACCCGTTTTTTCCTAAAATTTTTTCTAAAACAGTTTTCTAGAAATCCTACTGAGATCTCACCCACTGGAGCCCACTGACCTCCATGCACTGACAGAATAAGTACCACCCATCCTTTATACCGAGTTCCTGGTCTCCTTGGTGGATCTTACCGTACTGCTAGAGAACTTTCCCATCTCTGAGTGTGTAACTGGATTATTTATGTTTCATGTGTTGTGGGTTGGATATATGCCCCCCAAAATGGTATGTTGAAGTCATATCCTCAGTAGCTGTGAATGTGACGTTATTTGGAAATAGGGTCTTTGCAGATATAATCAAGTTAAGATGAGGTCATACTGGATTCAAGTGAAACCTATTTCAATAGGACTGGTGTCTATATCAGAAGAGTAGACAAGACACAGAAAAACACAAACAAGGGGTAAGCCATGTGATGATGAAGGTAGAGATTGGAGTGATGTGTCTACAAGGCAAGGAATGTCAAGGACTGGTGTCAACTCGTGAAACTAAGAGAAATGCATCAAGGCTCCCTTAGAGCCTTCAGAGAGAGTGTAGCCCTGCTAACACCTTGAACAGATACAACAGATACAACAGACTTGTATCCTCCATAACTGTGAGATAATAAATTTCTGTTTTTTTAAGCTAACTTGTTGTTGTTAGGTGCCATCCAGTCGTTTCCAACTCATAGTGACCCAGTGACTCTATGTACAACAGAACAAAACACTGCCAGGTCCTGAGCCATCCTCATGATCATTGTTACACTTAAGTCCATTGTTGCAGTCACTGAAGTGAGTCAATCCATCTTCTTAAGGGCCTTCCTCTTTTTCACTGATCCTCTACTTTACCAAGCATGATGTCCTTCTCCAGAGACTGGTCCCTCCTGATAACATGTCCAAAATAATGTGAGACAAAGTCTCACCATCCTCGCTTCTAAGGAGCATTCTGGCTGTACTTCTTCCATGACAGATTTGGCAGTCTGTGGTATATTTAATATTTTTGCCAGTACCATAATTCAAAGGCATCAATTCTTCTTAACCAACCTTATTCATTGTCCAGCTTTCAAATGTATCCCCTTGTTCAAGCTAACTAGATTATGGTAATTTGTCACAGCCCTAGGAAAGTAATACAATGTCTTTTTGATTTTCTAGACTATTTTCAACATAACAGCTTTTGCCTTGTTTTTCTCTCATGGCTATCTGGTTCTCTCCACTAGAGCAAGTATTGAGAGGTAGTACATACCTTTGTTGTGGTTAAATATTGCCAGGATTCCAAGAAACCGCCAACGACTGAGGCTTCTTAATCACCAGGCCAGAGGAGCTGCAGTTATATACAGATTGTAGGCCAGTCTCACATACGTGGTAGAGAATGTTTCCTCGTATCATATGCTATACCACTGGTATTGTTATGCTTTGTCTATTGAAGAAATCTCTAATTATCTTTTGTTAACTGTATCTGTCTGTTTTGTGTGTTTGTGAGAATAGTTAATTAGAAGATGTTTCCTCATTTTACCTTAAAACCCCAGCTTGCATAATATATTTTCATTATAATCCCAATTCTGTAGTTGGCTAAGTAGAATTAATTTATCTGAGACAACTCTAATTTTCAGTGACCCATAGTTTGTAATTTTGCCTTTAATAAGTTCCTCTACTTATAGAATGCCTTAGAACTAAAGGGAGACAAAATCCCAAATGCCCAGTAAGCTGAATTCTTTGATTGGTACACTGAATTCTTTCTATATCAACATAAGTCCCATATAACATCTTCTTTTTCCCCAAGATCCCCTGTTTACCTTAAAAAATAAAATACAGGAAAAACCTCAATACTTGTTCTTTCCCCTTCCTTTCACACAGAGGATAAGGGCTCTTATGATAAGGACTTGAAATTATTTTGTAGCTCCCTTACCCACGGAGTTCCAAGGGACACTGGTTACCTACTGTTTCTTCTCCACTCTTATGAAATCTCATATCGTTTCAAATAGCTGAGCACAACCTTAGAGAAAAAGAGAATTCTCTTCAACATCCAAGAAGAACTAGCTTACCACTTCAAGTATTTAAACCATAGTCTCATACTGAGCTTCACAATATACTTAAATTATTTTCAGAATTTACAGAAGACAGGCAAATAGTTAAAGAGAAGTTTGGAATACTGTTAGGTTTCTGTTCCCTGGGTTTCCAAATTTACATCAATTTAATTGATTCTTTTCACAGCATCAGAGGGAGAAAAATGGCTAGCCAAAGAAGACTGGAAATCTAATGAAAAAATATGCCAGAGTCCTCTATAGAACTTGACTATGAACAAACAATTGGTTTTAAAATAAATTGTTGCAGGCCATTCCCTAAAACCTTCCCTATTAAAAAGCAACTGGACAAATACGCAAAACTTTAGATAAAAGATTCTTGAATCAACTTGTTACTGAAGAAAAGAACTCACTATGGCAATATAAACACTGTTCTGATGTTTCTATGAATGCCTGCCACTGAGGAATCTTACTCCTCTTTTTGTAAAATGGAATAAAAATAATAAATTAATTGGAAAAATTTGAGATTGGCAAGTTTATCATCTTGAGGAATTACTATAAATATCTGAGCACTACCAAGACTCTTAAAGAAGAGGAACAACAGAAGGGGGTAGGCGGCATTTACAACATTACAATTTTGACGATTGTCAAGATGACCAAGGGCATTGGAAACAACAAACTCTTTTAAAAAAGGTCCTTCTTGCTCTCTAAATTTTAAAACTTAACAAGAAATTTATGGAAGAAACCAGGAACAATTTGGTCATTGTAAAAGAGATAGCCCTATGAAGGATCAAAAGATAACTAAACAGGCTAGCCGTATGTCCCATTTGGAACACCAGCAATAGGTTCCTTTGGGGCACACATTAGAGAACAGATTTTCCAATGATTGTTTTACTCACTCAAAATGAGCCTAGCATAATTATGTAAGGTAAACATTGACATTTCTATTGCATGCAAGTTCCAACCTTTCCATATTAAACTCCTCCAATTTACCTTAACTGTTCCCCAAGAGTAATTAGAGCATAATTGTCATTGGGAATTTCTACCACCACTATGAATTTGCCTCACTCTGTTTCTGAAACCTTATCTGTCTCCATTAGACTCTTAACTGAAGAACAAAACAGCATACTTTTCTTCTATGCAACTTTACTCTGGTTAAATTATTGGCTAGAGATTTTCTTGTAAATGGAATTACAAAATTCAGTTCACCCAGAATGAATTTACTTAGAAAACCCTAATAAACTGGACAGAGCTAGATTATAACTGTACTGGATATTTAATATCATTACACTTTCTTCCACCGACCACCGTTTAATAGACAAATTCCTTCTGCCCTATAAGACTACATTTCTATAGTTATGTGCTGTGTACATGAAACAAAAACAATAAAAGTGCTGATAAACACCCATAAACCTCTTTCAGAAATTTTCCTAATATCCCCTAAAACCAAAACCCATCACAGGAATGGAACTAAAAATTAAAACTCTGCTATAATTTATGTTCTGCATATCTCCCATTTCCCTACAGGAGGAAATGTCAAGGGATATAGATTGGTATAATTACAGGCTAGCACAGTATACTCAGTTCTCTGCACCACAAGTCATAGCCAACCCAACTAGGAGCTGCTTAGCCGTTATTAAGCAAGAAGTGATAGCAATGGGTGTGGTTCAATTGGGAGCTGCTCAGACCAAGTGAAACCAGCCTCCTCCTGTCCATTGTCCTCAAAGCAATGGGTATGGCTCAAGCCAGTCAAGCTCAATTTACTAGCCTATATACCAAAGAAAAAAATGCCATTTGTCTTACTGCACCTGGGCACCATGATAACCTATGTAGCTCATAATGTTTGTATGTACTTCCTTGTGAAGGATGGTATAAAAAGTTCTGCCTCCTTTTGTTCGAGGAGCTTGATTTGAGATATACATGCCTTTCTTTGCTCCTTGACTGCATGCTTGCAGTAAACGCTCTTCCTCCCTCCTCACCTTGGTGTGTCTTTATGGAGGAGCAGCTGCACCAAGCAAGACTTGCTTTGAGTAACATGAGTACAAGCTTCTTTTCTGAAGGAAAATTCTTTAAATGTGTTCCATGATTTTTAACCTGGTGACTGAGCCTACTAGAAAAGTCATCAGCATAAATCAACCTTAGAACCTAGCTGAAAGGTACATTTTCAGTACTTTTAATCACCAATACTGTTTTTAATGATCAAACATCAAGGAATTGAGCCCAAAGCAAATGAGATAAAATCTCTTCCCAGTGTATCCCTACTCATGGTAGGACTCTTGATGAAAGCTTACTAAAAAGCCTGCAGAAGCAGATGACCCACAGGAGCAGACAGCTATACAAAGACCCTTCGATGAAGTAGGGTCTTCAGATGTTGACACCTTCTTTCCAAGCCCTTTGTGTCACAATCCATGACTAGGAACATGGACAGTCATGCATTCATCTTCTTCTCCTTTACTTATACTGATTTCTTTATTCTTTACCTTGTGCTGATTTAAATTGATAGGCAGCCCAGATGAATTGCTAATGATCATTTTATTTATAGCTGTAAGGTTACCCCTAGTCACACTACATATTTACATATTGTTTTGTTATAGCTGGTTCACTCCTTTACTAATCTCTAAGGAAATAATGAGTGTAGGTATGTGGTTATTTTCTATTTCATGATAAGGGATTCCCTAGGACCTTAGCACCATCTGACTGAACAAGTTATGCTGACTTCTTGTGTTGAAAGTTTCTATAAACAATTATTTGTGATCTTTCCCTATTAAGAGAATTCTCCTTAGTCATTTTAAGCCAAGGGTGTTCTGCTTAAAAAGTCAGTCTACTCAGAATTTCCTATGGATCATATCTTTGGCAACCGTAATACCTATGAAGCCTACAATCTTCATTCTATTGGTGAAAAATTGGGCTGTTTCAGTCATGGAAATAGTTTCCTCCCTGTATCTCCACAGAAACACGTTATATATAAATCCTAATAACTTAACCACTACCATCACCCCTAACTTTCATGTTTTATTTCCAAGTTATGAGCCATAGTAGGGAATAAATCAATCTTAATTTGGGATTTATGAAATTAAAATATAATGTAAACTTCTTTAAAAGGTAGGTTCAATATTACCTCACTTAGATCTTGCTACTGATGAATGATAAGGAATCCACTCAATGCCATTCAATGATGCTTCATATCCCAGAGAGATTTGCCCTAAATAATGAGCAAAATTTTTCATGACACATCCCTCAGATTTAATACCTGAAGAAAAGTTATGATGATCTTCTTCTGCTCTCAAAACTTGCCTTACAAGAAGTCAGAAAAATTGGCTGAATTGTAGAGTATTTGGCAAACATAATATCTCCCAGTCTGACTAATCTGGTTTATCAATTCAGTTGAATTAATAACCAGGGAGTCAAAGAAAATCTGAGAAGTGGCTGTAAAAACTGCACAGTGCTAAAATGGTGCAGGGACAACAGAATAGCCAAATGCAAACAGATAAATTGAGCTCCTACCTCTCACCACATAGAAAAAAAATAATCCAAAATGGATCAATAACGTAAGTGTAAGAAGTATAGCTATAAAGCCTAGAAGAAACATAGGGATAAATCTTTATGACCTTGAGTTTAGCAATGGTTTCTTAGGTATGATGCCAAAAGCACAAACAACAAAAGAAAAACATAGACAAATAAGACTTAATCAAAATTTAAAACTTTTATGCTTCAAATGACACTGCCAAGAAAGTGAAAAGACAATACACAGAAGAGGAGATCATATTTGCAAATCATATATCTGATAAGGGACTCATATCTAGAATATATAATGAACTCTTGCAATTAAATAGTGAAAAAAAAAAAAAACAACTCACCTGAAAAATTGGCAGAGGATCTGAATAAACAGTTCTTCATAGATGATATACAAATAAGTCAATAAGCACACAAAAAGATGCTCAACATCATTAGTCATCAGGGAAATGAAAATCAAAACCACAATGAAATATCACTTTACATCCACAAGATGGCTATAATAAAAAAGACAGGTCATAACAACTGTTGACGAGAATGTGGAGAAATCAGAACCCTCATACACTGCTGGAGAAAATGTAAAATGGTACAAAAACTTAAACATAAAGAGGTACATTTTGACCCAGTAATTCCACTCCTAAGTATAAACCTAAGAGAAATGAAAACATATGTCCTTGACTCCTGTATTGGGTTAGTCACCAATTCCTAACAATATCTCTCACATAGGTCTCTTCCCGTTCTAGCTTTAGCGTTGACATCCTCGTCCAGGCTCTTGTTCTCATCATCCTGTATGTATGTGGTTTCATTTCTCCAACTACTTTAATAAAGTCAGGGACTTTATTATTA
Source organism: Dugong dugon (assembly GCA_030035585.1). Classification (NCBI taxonomy): domain Eukaryota; kingdom Metazoa; phylum Chordata; class Mammalia; order Sirenia; family Dugongidae; genus Dugong; species Dugong dugon. Next base: position 43,966,829 of record CM057480.1, on the reverse strand, counting down.
TTTTATCAGCTATAAACTGAGATAGTGTAGGTAAATAGTAAAGTTTAACAAATATTTGTTATATTGGAAGGAAAAGAAATTGTGAAATCAAACTAAATTTGAAGATAGAAAACATTCTATGGCACCAAGGAGACTGCTTAGGTCCACATTTTGCAATTATAAGTTTCTATCACTTAATGGCTGAGTACACACTTATCTATAGATATGCTACACTAAATTTCTAGGTATATCAGAAGCTGGGTTAATTAAAAGGGATTCAGAAATGTTTTAAGTAGGCCAAGTTATTTTTTTAGTAGCAGGCAATTAAAAATGTCATCTAGAAAATGAACAGCATGGAAATTTTAGTCTACATTGATCCAAACCACCTTTCCCTAAGGTGTCAAGCAATCATGTCATTAAAAATTAAGCACTTATGTTTCACCTAATTAATTACTAGAGCAAATATTAATCACACTAATGAAAGAACATACAGTTCAAAAGCTCACAGAAATTGATACAAGCATTTGTTTGTTTAAATTGTTTAAGTGATGATTACTCATTGGACCTACCCCATAAGCTTTGGAGTCAAAATCTTTAGACAAGTGTCTGCTTCACCACTTAGTAGCTGTGTGATCTTGAGCAAGTTTTTACTTGTTTATTTATTTACTTATTTTTTAGCTCACCAAACCATAGTCATTCCATCTACAAATCAGAGAACCAGGAATAAAATCACCTATAGTTGTTCCAAGGATAAAATGAGTTATAAAAATAAATTGCTTATCAGAGTACTTGGACCAAAGAAAATTTCAGTAAAAGGTAACAATTTTTATTAAGACCTGTTTTCATTGGTTTGCTTGTTTGTGTTTGCCTTTCCATGTCACTTCTCCTTTGTCTTTTTCTAGACCTCCCCTCAAATTATCATTTGCAGAAATAAGCTTCTAGATAATACCCTGGCCACCTGGACAATCCTTCCTCCATGGTTGGGACTTCGTTATTACTCGGAGAAGCAAACACCATTGATGCAAAATTATAATACAAAACAGAGTATTGTGAGGAATGAAAAGCAGTAGGTGGTGGATCATTCTTTTGAGCAGCTTAGCAGTTAAGAGAAGTAGCTTAAAGAAGAAAAACTTTTAGGAAAAATTGTGTTAGAATAGAAATACTTGAGTCAAAGAAGGAAAGGAGCTAATGGAGAGAGTAGGAGGGAGAGAAGACGGACACATGAGAGAGGAGAAAGAAATTAAAATGGAAAATGGAAAAATGACTGCTAGAGTAAACTGAGGGAGAATATTGGAGTGAATAAAATTGAGATTACAAATGATGGATTAATTCTAGAAAGAAGAGATATGTCTTCCTAGAAATGAGAATAAAGGAGCTATTGGATAAAGATTTGAAGAAAATTTTAGTTGGAGAAAGAAACTGAGGAACTAGGTTGCCAGATAAAATATAGAACACCTTAGTTAAGTTTGAATTTCAGATAAACAACGAATACATTTTTAGTGTATGTATGTTCCAAATGTTGTATGAGGAATATTTATATTAAAAAAAAAACCTACTCATTGTTTATCTGAAATTCAAATTTAACTAGATATTCTGTATTTTTAATTGTAAAATCTGATCATCCTATGACAGAGGACACTTTTCATCACCTCTTTATACTCAGAGAAGCCAAAAAAAAAAAAAAAATCTAATTAATGAAGTCCTGGGATGGAGATGGAGATGGAGACTTGATGGGAGAAGAAAGAAGTGTAACAGTTGCGGTAAGGAAAGGCACAGTTATCTATTCAGGATATAATTTTTATGCAGCTAAATGATAGACACTGAATTTATAAACCACATGTTCATCTTCACTTATTTTAAGGAAATAATCCAAGTCTTGGGGGCTTGTTGCATTTCATCTTTCAGTAGGTCAACATCTACCAATATCTGTCATCTTCATTCTCCAGCCTAAATTCTCCTTAATGTCAAAACCAGATAAGTTCCCTCAACTACTTTGGTCCCTAAGGGAAAAAAAACAAAACAAAACCCTCTTTTGGTCCCAGCGCCACATCCCGACAGTTCTATTTTAACTGCTATCCATAGTGTCTCAAACCCTGATTTAAAGGCTTCCCGGGATTCTTCTAAGGACTACTTTTTGCAGTGCCTCTTACTGCATTATTTCCTTCTACCTGGAAAAATCCCTGTCTTAACTGCTGGTCACTTTTAAATCTTTCTCAGCCACCCATATGCTTCTGTTTAGTTACTGATTCTTAATCTTCCTATTCCCAGGCATCTCTATAGTCACAAGTATTGCTTCCTGCTTCTTTATTCCTTGCATCATGTATTCTGAAATACCCAGAATTTCTGAAATGATATCTCTCCCCATGCCACTCCCAGGGTCACTGTCTGGATTAGTGGCTCATAGGAGACGTTCCTGCAATAGTTGCTGACTGACTGACAACCTAGTCACCATAGTCAATTATGGTGTCACATGCACCATATCATTCAGTAATGACTCTATCATATTAAAAAACTGCATTTAACTTTAAAGGAGAAATATTTAGTTGATAAATTTCAGAAACTGTTGATGCAGAATGAGGAAATAATATGGAAACATCATGAGTGAGCCCCCTACTGGGTCTACTTGTCATTCTGCACACAAACAGTAAAATATCTGGTAAAGTAGTCCTTAAGAGGTTAAATACTAAAAACAGGCGGGGAGGATGGTGGAATAGTCAGACGCTTCTGGTGGACCCTCTTATAACATAGCCCTAAAAAAAGTGAATCAATTATATATGACAATCTAGGAGCCCTGAACATCTAAGGCAAAGTTGAAGAACCAGCTGAGTGGCAGGGGAGGGAGAGACGGATTGGAAGCAGCAAGGAGTTGCTGGACCTGACCCAGTGAGAGCCTGAGCCCTTCAGGCCTAATCAGCTCATGCGTGAGCAGTGAGGCAGGCAAGCAGCAATGCTCAAGGCACATTTTCCGCACCAAGAGAGACCCAGTTCCAGAGAGTCTACTCAGCCACCCAGAACCAGTGAGAAGCAGCTCATGATTGGTGAAAGATAAGTACTTTTGTACAGCCTACCGCATGGATCAAAAACACCCCCCTTAGGAAAAACCTCTCTCCCATTTACCTCCACACTCCCTGCTCTGCACTAGGTCCTGGATCGGCTTTAGCAATTGCTGACTCACCTGGGCTGGAAGTAGGATCCATCACACACGCTGAGCCATTCTCCCAGCCATGGAGAGTGAACAAATTAACTAACAGGGGAAAAAATAAACTGCTGGCTCCCCTAAGCCAGGAACCCAGGGTAGGCACAGCTGCTTTGCCTAGGCATAGGCATAAGGAATCCACAGACTTGGAATGCCTTTCTCCCTGCAGAGACTTGTGTGGGCCCATTTCAATAGCATAGGCCCTCATTACTGCAGTACAACAGGATATATACCTAAAGTCTCACTTCAACTGTTTCAGCTGTGAAGTGGCAGGTTCGTGATATTTGACACTGCTCTGCCCATTAAGCAGGGTCTTCACCTACCTACATCAGGGCCCCGAGGACTGGTGGCCTCACCCACACCATCTAGCCACCTGCAATAGGGGCCCAAGAATAAGAGGTGTATCCCAGTCATTACAGCCAACAGCACTGGGAGCCCATAGTCTGGCTGCAAAACCCACACAACTAAATGCTGTAGGTAACAGGGACATGCCTTCCTCCTGGACACTCGAGGGCTGCTGACAGCCCCCTGCTTTGCTCAGATTGTGTCCTCTTGCTGAAGCCAGATGCCTGTGCCTACACCAATCACCCATGCCTGTCTAGGACTGTAAGTGAGCACCTACACCACACACTTGGTGGCTATTTACCTGGACACCAAAGCTGAGTCCATACAGGAGGAGTGTGTGGACTCCTGAGCTCACATACCTAGTAACAGATCTAACCACCTGAAGGTAGGACATGAGAGCTTCAAAGGTGCCAATAATCAAACTAGCTCATACGAGCAGCCTATTTGGGCATATTAAAACAAAACAAGAAGCTAGGACACATTAAGCAAACAAAATAAATAAATATAATAACTTATTGATGGCTTAGAGACAACAGTCGATATCAAGTCACATAAAGAGGCATGCATGATGGCTTCAGCAAGCTCCCAACATAAAGATTCTAGAAATTTTCCAGAGGAGGAAAATTTCTTGGAATTACTGGAGGCAGAATACAAAAGAAATTAGGAAGGAAATTAATCAAAATGCAGAACACTGAGTAGAGGATATTTAAAAGATTAGAGAAGAACATAATGACAAATTTAGCAGGCTGCAAGAATCCATACAGAGTCAGCAACCAGAAATTCAGAAGATCAACAATAAAATGTCAGAATTAGACAACTCAATAGAAAGTCATACATAGGAGCAGAATTGAGGCAATGGAAGTCAGAATTAGCGAGATTGAAGATAAAGCACTTGACACCAACTTATTTGAGGAAAAATCAGATAAAAGGATTAAAAAAATGAAGAAACCCTAAGAATTATGTGGGGCTCTGTCAAGAGGAACAACCTACGAGTGATTGGAGTACCAGAACAGAGGGGGTAATAGAAAACTGTCTCTCAAGTATGATAGCGAAATTAGGGCATTACCAGATAAACAGAAGTTTAGGGAATTTGTAAAAACCAATCTAAAATTACAGGAAATACTAAAGAAAGTACTCCAGTTAGAAAATAAGTAACATCAGATAACAACCCAAGAGTAGAACACAGGACAGAGCAACCAGATATTAACCCAGATAGGAAAGTCACAAAAGTAAATCAAAGGTAAAACACTGAAAATAGGGAAACAGATGTCAATATGTAAAAGATGACAACATTAAAACAAAAAAGAGGGACTTAAAAAATATAGACATAGATTTTTCATATACAAAGGAAGTCAAGGCAATATAAAGAAATAAAAGACTGGTATAAACTTAGGAAAATAGGGATAAAGATTAAGGTAATCACAAAGGAAACTAACAATCCTACAACTCGAAATAAAAAACTAGAAAAATATAAAGACTCAGCAAGCACGAAATCAACAACAATGAAAAAGATGAAAAGAAAATCCATAAAGAAAAACTACTCAGCACAGAAAATTAAGTGGAACAAAGAAACTGTGAACAACACACAAAAAAAGACATCAAAATGACAGCACTAAACTCATACTTATCAATAATTATGCTGAATGTAAATGGACTAAATGCACCAATAGAGAGTGGAAGATTGGATTAAAAAAACACGATCCACCTATATGTTCCTTACAAGAGACACACCTTAGACTTAAAGACACAAACAAGCTAAAACTCAAAGGATGGAAAAACATATATCAAGCAAACAACACTCAAAAAAGAGTAGGAGTGGCAATATTAATCTCTGACAAAATAGACTTTAAAGTAAAATCCACCACAAAGGAAAAGGAAGGACACTGTATAATGATTAAAGGGTCAATACACCAGGAGGACAGAACTATAATAAATATTTATGTACCCAATGACAGGGCTCCAAAATACATAAAACAAACTCTAATAGCACTGAAAAGAGAGATAGACAGCTCCACAATAGCAGTAGCAGACTTCAGCACACCACTTTTGGTGAAGGTCAGAACATTCAGAAAGAAGCTCAACAAAGACAAGGCAGAGTTAAATGCTACAATCAACCAACTTGATCTCATGGATATATACCAAACACTCCACCCAACAGCAGCCAAGTATACTTTCTTTTCCAACACATATAGAACATTCTCCAGAGCAGACGACATATTAGGTCATAAAGCAAGCCTTAACAGAATCCAAAGCATAGAAATATTACAAAGTATCTTTTTTAACCATAAAGCCATAAAAGTAGAGATCAACAACAGAAAAAAGAAGGGAAAAAAATCAAACACATGGAAACTGAAAAACACCTTGCTCAAAAACTACAGGGTTATAAAAGAAATTAAGGATGGAATAAAGATATTCAGAGAATCAAAAGAGAATGAAAACACATCTTACCAGAACCTTTGGGACACAGCAAAAGCAGTGCCCAGAGTTCAGTTTATAGCAATAAATGCACATATCCAAAAAGAAGAAAGGGCCAGAATCAAAACATTAACCCTACAACTGGAACAAGTAGAAAGACAGCTGCAAAAGAAGACCTCAGGTGCCAGAAGAAAGGAAATAATAAGAATCAAAGCAGAACTAAATGAAATACAGAATACAAAGCAATTGAAAGTGTTACCAACACCAAAAAAGCTGGTTCTTTGAAAAGATCAACAAAATTGATAAACAATTGGCCAAACTGAAAGAAAAAAAAAACAGAGAGGAAGCAGATAACCCGTATAAGAAATGAGATGGGTGATATCACAACAGACCCAACTGAAATTAAAAGAATCATAACAGAATACTATCAAAAAAAGTATTCAAATTTGAAAACCTAGAGGAAATAGACAAATTCCTAGAAACTCACTATATACCTAAACTAACACAAACAGAGGTAGAACAACTAAATAAACCCATAACAAAAGAAAAGAATGAAAAGGTTATTTAAAAACTCCCAACAACAACAACAAAAAGCCTTGGCCCAGATAACTTCACTGGAGAATTCTACCAAATGTTCAGAGAAGAATTAACACCACTACTACTAAAGGTATTTCAGAGCATAGAAAATGATGGAAAACTCCCAAACTCATTCTATGAAGCCAGCATAACCCTGATACCAAAATCAGGTAAGGACACCACAAAAAAAGAAAATTACAAACCAATATCCCTCATGAACATTGATGCAAAAATCCTCAACAAAATTCTAGCCAATAGAATTCAGCAACATATCAAAAAAATAATTCACCATGATAAAGTGGGATTTATACCAGGTATGAAGGGATGGTTCCATATTAGAAAAACAATCAATGTAATCCATTACATAAATAAAACAAAAGACGACAAACACATGATCTTATCAATCGATGCAGAAAAGGCATTTGACAAAGTCCAATACCCATTCATGATAAAAACTCTCAAGAAAATAGGAATAGAAGTAAATCCCTCAATATAATTAAGGGAATTTATATAAAGCCAACATCATCCTAAATGGAGAGACTTTGAAAGCATTCCCCTTGAGAATGGGAAGCAGACAGGGATGCCGTTTATCACCACTCTTATTCAACATTGTGCTTGAGGTCCTAGCCAGAGCAATTAGGCTAGAAAAAGAAATAAAGGCAAACAAATTGGTAGGTAAGAAGTCAAAGTATTTCTATTTGCAGATGATATGATCTTATACACAGAAAGCCCTAAAGAATCCACAAAAAAACTACTGGAACTAATAGAAGATTTCAGCAAAGTTTCAGAATACAAGATAAACATAGAAAAATCAGTTGGATTTCTTCACACCAACAAAGAGAACCTCAAAGAGGAAATCACCAAATCAATACCATTTACAATAGCCCCCAAGAAGATAAAATATTTAGGAATAAATCTAACCAGAGACATAAAATATCTGTATAATGAAAACTACAAGACACTACTGCAGGAAATCAAAAGAGAACTGCGTAAGTGGAAAAACATATTTTGCTCATGGATAGGAAGACTCAACATTGTGAAAATGTCAATTCTACCCAAAGTGGTCTACAAATACAATGCAATCCCAATCCGAATTCCAATGGCATTTTTGAATGAGATAGAGAAACAAATCTCCAGCTTCATAAGGAAAGAGAAGAGGCCCCAGAGAAGTAAAGCATTACTGAAGAACAAAGTGGGAGGTCTCACACTACCTGATTTTAGAACCTATTATACTACCACGGTAGTCAAAACAGCCTGGTACTGGTACAACAACAGATACATAGAAAACGGAACAGAATTGAGAATCCAGATATAAATTCATCCACCTAGGAGCAGCTGATATTTGACAAAGGCCCAAAGTCCATTAATTGGGGAAAAGGCAGTCTGTCTAACAAATGGTGCTGGCATAACTGGATATCTGTCTGCAGAAAACTGAAACAAGACTGATACATCACACCATGCACAAAAACTAACTCAAAATGGATCAAAGACTTAAATATAAAATCTAAAATGATAAAGATCATGGAAGAAAAATTAGGGACGATGCTAAAAGCCTAATACATGGCATAAACACAATACAAACCATAAGTAACAATGCACAAGCACCAGCAGAGAGACTAGATAACTGCGAGCTCCTAAAAATCAAACACTTCTGCCTATCAAAAGACTTCACCAAAAGAGTGAAAAGACATCCTACAGACTGGGAAAAAAATTTTGGCTACAGCAAATCTGATGAGCATCTAATCTCTAAAATCTACAAGATACTGCAAAACCACAACAACAAAAAGACAAATAACCCAATTAAAAAATGGGCAAAGGATATGAACAGGCACTTCACCAAAGAAGATATTCAGTCAGCTAACAGACCCATGAAGAAATGCCCACAATCATTACCCATTAGAGAAATCTAGATCAAAACTACAATGAGATATTATCTCACCTCCACAAGGCTATCATTAATCCAAAAACACAAAATAATTAATGCTGGAGAGGTTGTGGAGAGACTGGAACACTTATACACTGTTGGTGGGAATGTAAAATGGTACAACCACTTTGGAAATCGATTTGGCACTTCCTTAAAAAGCTAGAAATGGAAGTACCATATGATCCAGCTATCCCTCTCCTTGGAATATATCCTAGAGAAATAAGAGCTGTCGCACAAATAGATATATGAACACCCATGTTCATTGCAGCACTATTCACATTAGCAAAGAGATGGAAACAACCTAGGCACTCATCAGCAGACGAATGGATAAACAAATTATGGTATATACACACAATGGAATACTATGCAACTATAAAGAACAAGGATGAAGGTGTGAAATATCTCATAACATGGAGGAATCTGAAGGGCATTATGCTCAGTGAATTTAGTCAGTCACAGAAGGACAAATATTGTATAAGAGCACTATTATAAGAATTCACGAAAAGGTTTAAACATAGATGACAACATTCTTTGATGGTTACGAGGGTGGGGATGGAGGGTGATGGTTATTCACTAACTTGATAGTAGACAAGTATTATCTTAGGTGAAGGGAAGGAAAGCACACAGTATAGGGCAAGTCAGCACAACTGGACTAAACAAAAGCTAAGAAGTTTCCTGACTACAATGAAACAATCTGAGGGACAGAGTAGCAGGGGTAGGGATCTGGGGACCATTGTTTCAGGGGACATCTAGGTCAATTGGCATAAGAAAACTTATTAAGAAAATGTTCTGCAGCCTACTTTGGTGAGTGGAATCTGAGGTCTTAAAAGCTTGCAAGCGGCCATCTAAGATGCATCAATTGTTCCCAACCACCTGGAGTAAAGGAGAATGAAGAACACCAAAGACACAAGGAAACTAGTAGCCCAAGAGACAGAAAGGGTCACATAAACCAAAGACTTCATAAGCCTGAGACCAGAAGAACTACATGGTGCCCAGCTACCACCTATGACAGCCCTGACAGGGAACACAACAGAGAGTTCCTGATGGAGCAGGAGAAAGGTGGGGTGCAGAACTCAAATTCTACTGAGAAGACCAGACATAATGGCCTGAGTGAGACTGGAGGAACCCCAGAAAGCATGGCCTCTGGATTCTCTATCATCCCAGAGCTAAAACAACTTACAAGGCCAACTCTTTAGACAGGGATTGGACTGGACTCTGGGACATAAAGTGATACTAGTAAGGAGTGTGCTTCTTAGCTCAAGTAGATACAAGAGACTAAATGGGCAGCTTCTGTCCAGAGGTGAGATGGGAAGGCAGACAGGGTTAGGAGCTGATTGAATGGATATGGGGAATCAGGGGTAGAAGGAAGGAGTATGCTGTCACAGTATGGGGAGAGCAGTTAGGGTCACATAACAATGTGTGTATAAATTTTTGTATGGGAAACTAACTTGAAATGTAAACTTCATTTAAACTACAACAATAAAAAATAAAATACTGAAAAGTTGTTTTAATAAGTCCAACTTGCTCTAAGAGCACCTATTCAACCTGCCTAAGAGTTCATTTTTGTCTCATTACCCCTGGTAACTTTCTATTAATGCTTATGACACTCAAGCCTTTAACATTTGATTGAATTATTTGTGAAGCATTAATCTTCTTTTTTAGACTAGTAGAAAGTGCTGATTCATCAGAGAGAAAAGTTATATTTGCATTACAGAAGGCTTAAAAAAAAAAATAAGGGAAGACTTCCGGGCAACATGGCACAATAGGCAGAAGCACCACACCTTCCCTCTGCAGCAAAGATCAGAAAAACTAAGCCAAACAGAGAAAACGGCAATCCTGAAACCCTAAGAATCAAATGAAGAGATAAAGAACTCAGCCAAGCAGCGAATGGAATAAGAAACTTACAAAGTACACTGTCAGCTAGGAGAGATACATGCAGAGGTCTCCTATCAGCTAAAACAGCACTGATCCGCCATCTTGGACTCCAATCAGAAACCAGCAAACAGAGGGTATGAGAAAGCAGCTTCATGGAGCTTCCAGCAGGAGACAGAACAAGTGGTAAGCAGAAATATACACTTTCCCAACCCCCACCCTTCTTCATCCCCACTAAGCCTCCTCTGCTTCCTGTGGCCACAGTCTCTTGGCCAGGAAGCATCAGGTTCACCCCAGTGTTGCTTGGATTCCACCCGCCCGCAATGGCCGGCTCCCTAAGTGCCATTTGTTGGCTGCTGGTATTGCTTTTTTCCGCTCTTTAAATTTCTTCCTTACCTTTCACCACCTCCCCCTGCTTTCTCTCAACTACCTGGCTCCATGCACCATCTTTGCTTCTTCTTGAAAGGCTGTGAAACGCCACTCGAATGTGAGACTGATTCCCAGCCCATGCTGCCATACTGGTGGGATTCTGGGACTTTTTTTTTTGCTTGTTTTGAATTGTTTGCTTGTTTGTTTTCTTTTTCTATTCTCAAATTTGGAGCCTGTTCTAGCCGGGCAGTACTGTGCAGCTTGGGACCTACTTCCTCAGTTTGCGCAGAGGTGCAGAGGGATCCCTGAGAGCATTTCTTTCTCCTTCTTTTTTTGGGGTTATATTTTCTGGTTTTTTGGGGGGGGGGGGTTCTTGTTCTTTTTAAAAAAAAATTTTTTTTTTCTTTTCTCTCTTTTTCCCTTTTTGTCTTTCTTCATTACTCAGTTTCTCTCTATATACTTACCTTCTCTTCCTGTCCTCTGAATACCTGGCTCTGAGTAACATCTCTACACCTTCTAGCCAAGCTTTACTTCATGGTCTGGGAGCAACTTCCCCAAACCTCACAACCACACCAGTGGGATCCCTGGGACCTTTTCTTTTTTCTTTCTAATTTTTATTTATTCATGTTTTTCTTTTCCTTTTTTTTCCTTCTTCTTTTTGTTTTTCTCCATTTCATACTCTCTCATCTCTCTACTAAAACCACTCTTCTCTGTTTGCTTGTATGTTTTTGGCTTCTATTCCTCTCTACTCTCTCCCATACCCATCTTAAGTCAACACATCACAATCTGTCCCCTCCATCCTGCCTATCTGCACCATGCGCTGAACATCACACCACCAAACAGCCCAGGCACAGCCTACTGGAAACTGCCCTGCACTGATTACCAGCCCACCCTGGTGGCTGTAGTAAGTGCTACAAACAACCCATACCAGCAACTCCTCTTCAGCTAGACCTGCTCTGCTGTACCATATCTGAGTGACTGGCCCTGCCAGTTGGAGAAGGAGGCAAAAAGTATCGTGCCCACAGACAAGCAAAGAACAAAGAACACAAAGCCTGCCTGCTCAGACATAGCCAAATAAAACAAAAAAGCAGGATGAAACAAACAAATCTACAATCAATAACCGAGGAAAATAACTACTGAATGCCCCAAAGACAGCAGATTATATCAAAACTTCCACAAAAACAGGAAAGGATGGTTCCAGTAGGTGTCCAAAATAAAATACCAGATGACTTTCAAGTAGAAGAAAAGGCAACTAGAACTACCTAAAAGGGAACTGAAATCTCTAATAATCAGAGCTATCCAAGAATTGAAGCAAAAAGCAGACAAAAATGAAGAAAAAATAAACAAATTCATGGAAAAGGAAGACAAATTCATGGAAGATACAGACAAAATAATGGAAGAATTCAGGAAAATAATGCAGGAACAAAGTTCCAAAATTAATTCAAAACTGGAAATCATAAAAAACTACAACCAGAAATCCAAAAGCTAAACAAGATTTCGCAAATGGACAGTGTCTTAGAAGGGCTTAGGAACAGGTTTCAAATGATTAAAGACAGGATTAGCGAAATTGAAGACAAACACTTGGATACAACTCTGTTTCAGGAAAAACCAGAAGAAAGAACAAAGAAAAATGAAGAGACCCTGAGAATTATGTGGGATACAATCAAAAGCAAAAATTTGCAAGTGATTGGAGTTCAGAACAGGGGGAGAAAACAGAAAACACAGAGAGGATCATTGAAGAACTGCTAACAGATAACTTCCTCAATATCATGAAAGATAAAAAGCTGGCCATCCAAGAAGCTCAACGAAACCCATGTAGAATAGTCCCAAGAAGAAAATCACCAAGGCATATCATAATCACACTCACCAAAACCAAAGAAATACAAAGAATCCTGAGAGCAGCTCAAAAAAAAAGTCACATACAAAGGAGAAAAAATAAGACTAAGCTCAGATTATTTGGCAAAAACCATGCAGGCAAGAAGCCAATGGGATTACATATATAAAACTTTGAAAGAAAATTTGCCAGCCAAAAGTAACACATTCTGCAAAACTCTCATTTAAATATGATGGTTAAATTAGGTCATTTCCAGACAAACAGAAATTAAGGAAATATGTAAAAACTAAACGAAACCTACAAGAATTATTAAAGGGAGTCCTCTGACTGAGAACAAACAACTTCAGCTCACAGGAGGAATCTAGGATGCAGGGTTGTACCAGCCAGATACCAGTCTAGGAAGTGAACTCTCAAGGACTATCCAAAACCAAAAGAAATACGACAGGAAATCAGAGCAGTTAATCTGTAAATGACAACAACATCAGAACAATAAAAGATGGAATAAACAGTGTAGGTATAAAACCTTCTAATACAGAGAAAGGCAAGGCTATATCAAGTAATGATAGACTGCTTCAAACTTAGAAAGATAAGGGTAAATTTCAAGGTAACGACAAAGAAAGTTAACAAAAATACTCGTAAAAACAAAGAGGAAAACGTAAAGTCTCAGTAAAAACAAAACTTACAAAACCAGAAGTAATGAAAAAAATCCACAAATAAAAGGAAGTCAGCAATGAGAGTAAGAAGAACAAAGGAAACATCAGCACTGCAAAAAAAGCACTACCAAATGACAGCAATAAACTCACACCTATCAATAATCACTCTAAACATATATGGCTAAAATACAACCATAAAGAGATGGAGAGTGACAGAATGGATAAAAAAATAGGATCCATCAATATGCTGTCTACAAGAGAAACACCTTATAAACAAAGACATGAAATTATTAAAAATTAAAGGTTGGAAAAAATATATATCCAGCAAACAACTACCAAAAAAGAGCTGGAGTGGCAATACTAATCTCAGATAAAATAGACTTTAAAGCAAAATCCACCATAAAAGACAAAGAAGGACACTATATAATGATTAATGGGGTGATCCATCATGAACACATAACCATAACAAACATCTACGCACCCAAAACAGGGCCCCAAATTACATAAAACAAACTCTAATGGCACTGAAAAGAAAAATTGACAGCTCCACAGTAATAGTAGGAGACGTCAACATACCATTCTCGGTAAAGAAGAGAACATCTAACAGCAAAGATACAGAAGACCTAAAGGGCACAATTAGCCATCTTGACCACATAGACATATATATAACACTCCATCTAACGGTGAAAAAGTACACATTCTATTCCAATGCACATGGAACATTCTCCAGAATAGATCACATCTTAGCCACAGAGAAATCCTCAAGAAGATCCAAAACATTATGAAAATGCAAAGTATCTTCTCTGGCCACAATGCCATCAAGGTAGAAATTAACAACAGAAAGAGTAAGGAAAAAAAATCAACTACATGGCAACTGAATAACACCCTGCTTAGAAACCACTGGGTAACAGAAGAAATCAGAGATGGAATAAAAAAATTCCTAGAATCAAATGAGAATTAAAACACATCATACTAAAAACTTTGGAATACAGTAAAGGTAGTCCTCAGAGGACAATTTATAGCAACAGATGCACACATCAAAAAAGAAGAAAGGGAAAAAATCAAAACATTGCCTACACAACTCGAACAAATAGAAAGAGAACTTAAAAAAAAAGCCACAGCCACCAGAAGAAAGGAAATAATAAAGATCAGAGCAGAAATAAATGAAACAGAGAATAGAAAAACAATAGAAAGAATCAACAAAACCAAAAGTTGGTTCTTTGAAAGAATCAATAAAATCGAGAAACCGCTAGCCAGACTGACAAAAGAAAAAGAGGAGAGGATGCAAATAACCCAAATAAGAAATGAAATGGGCGACATTACAACAGACCCAACTGAAATAAAAAGGATCATAACAGAGTATTATGAAAAACTATACTCCAACAAATTTGAAAACCTAGAGGAAATGGATAAATTTCTAGAAACACACTACCTACCCAAATTATCACAAAGTGATGTTGAAAAACTTAACAGACCCATAACAAGAGAAGAGGTTGAAAAGGTAATAAAAGACAGTCCCAGCAAAAAAAAGCCCTGGCCCAGATGGCTTCACTGGTGAATTCTACCAAACATTCAGAGAAGAGATTGTACCAGTACTACTCAAACTATTTCAGAACATAGAGAAGGAAGTGACACTTCTGAATTGATTCTATGTAGCCAGCATAACCCTCACACCCAAACCAGGCAAAGACACCACAATAAATGAAAATTACAGACCAATATCTCTCATGAATATAGATGCAAAAATTCTCAACAAATTTCTAGCCAATATAATTCAGCATTGTATCAAAAAAATAATACACCACAACCAAGTAGGATTCATACCAGGTATGCAAGGATGGTTCAACATAAGAAAATCAATCAATGTAATCCAGCACATAAATAAAAGGAAAGAAAAAATCACATGATCATCTCAATTGATGCAGAAAACTATTTGACAAAGTCCAATACCCATTCCTGATAAAAACTCTCAATAAAATAGGAATAGAAGGGAAATTTCTCAACATAATAAAGGGCATCTACGCAAAACCAACAACCAACATCATTCTTAATGGAGAGAGGCTGAAAACATTCCCCTTGAGAACCGGAACAAGACAAGGATGCCCTTTATCTCCACTCCTGTTTAACATTGTGTTGGAAGTCCTAGCCAGAGCAATAAGACAAGAAAAAGAAATAAAGGCCATCCAAATTGGTAATGAAGAAGTTAAGCTGTCTCTGTGGATGATATGATATATACATAGAAAACTCTAAAGACTCCACAGAGAAATCTACCGGAACTAATAGAAAGATTCAGCAGAGTAGCAGGATACAAGATAAACACACAAAAATCAGTTGGATTCCTATACACCAATAAAGAGAATGATGAAAAGGAAATCAGGAAAACAATACCATTTATAATAGCCAGTAAAAAAATAAAATAAAATACTTAGGAATAAATCTAACCAGCATTGTAAATGACCTTTACAAAGAAAACTACAAAACACTATTGCAAAAAACCCAAAGGGATCTACATCAATGGAAAAATGTATCATGCTCATGGATAGGTAGACTCAACATTGTGAAAATGACAATTCTACCCAAAGCAATTTACAAATACAATGCAATCCTGATCCAAATACCAACAACATTCTTTAAAGAGATGGAAAAACTAATCATTAACTTTACATGGAAAGGGAAGAAGCCCCGAATAAGTAAAGCACTACTGAAGAAGAAGAATAAAGTAAGAGGACTCACACTACCTGACTTCAGAAACTGCTATACAACTACGGTAGTCGAAACAGCCTGGTACTGGTACAAGGACAGACACATTGACCAATGGAACAGAATTGAGAACCCAGATGTAAATCCATCTACCTATGGCCACCTGATCTTCGACAAGGGCCCAAAGTCCATCAAATGGGGAAAAGACATTCTTTTTAACAAATGGTGCTGGCAAAACTGGATATCCATTTACAAAAAAAAAAAAAAAAAGAAAGAAACAGGACCTATTCCTCACACCATATACAAAAACTAATTCAAAATGGATCACACCTAAATATAAAGCCTAAAACTATAAAGTTCATAGAAAAAAAAATAGGTCCAATGCTACAGGCCATAATACACTTCATGAACAGTGTACAAACCATAACCAACAACACTAACTGTAGAAGATAAGCTAGATAACTGGGATCTTCTAAAAATCAAACACCTATGCTCTTCAAAAGACTTCACCAGAAGAGTAAAAAGAGAACCTACAGACTGGCAAAAAATTTTGGGCATTACAAGTCAGACAAAGGTCTAATCTCTATAAGCTACAAGAAAATCCAACACCTCTACAACAAAAAGACAAATAATCCTATTAAAAAATGGGCAAAGGAAATGAATAGACACTTTGCCAAAGAAGATATTCAAGCGGCCAACAAACACATGAGGAAATGCTCTCATTCACTAGCCATTAGAGAAATGCAAATTAAAACCACAATGAGATACCATCTCACCCTGGCATTACTGGTACAAATCAAAAACGCTAGAAATAACAAATGTTGGATAGGCTGCAGGGAGATTGGAACTCTTATGCACTGCTGGTGGGAATGCAAAATGATTCAACCATTTTGGAAAATGATATGGTGCTTCCTTAGAAATCTAGAAATAGAAATACCATACAATCCAGCAATCCCCCACTCCTAGGAATATACCCTAGAGAAATAAGAGCCGTCACAGGAATAGACATATGCACATCCATGTTCATTGCAGCATTGTTTACAATAGCAAAAATATGGAAACAACCTAGATGCCCATCAACAGATGAATGAATAAACAAACTATGGTACATACACACAATGGAGTAATACGCAACGATAAAGAAAAATGACGGTGTGAAGCATCTCATAACATTGATGAAACTGGAGGACATTATGGTGAGTGAAAAAAGTCAATCACAAAAGGACAAATATTGTACGAGACCTCTATTGTAAAAACTCATGAAAAAGTTTACACACAAAAAGTAACAATCTTTGTTGGTTACAAGGGATGGGAGGGGTGGGGGTGAATAGTAAATAGACAATGGGTAAGTGGTAACTTTATTGAAGGGTAAGACGGTACATAATACTTGGGAAGCCAGCACAACTTGTACAAGGAAAGGTCATGGAAGCTCCATAGACACATCCAAACTCCCTGAGGGAATGAATGTTGGGCGGAGGGCTATGGAGACCATGGTCTCAGGGAACATCTGGCTCAACTGGCATAACACAATTTAAAAAGACAATGTTCTTCTACATTTTCCCTTGGTGAGTAGTGTCTGGGGTCTTAAAATCCTGTGAGCAGCCAACTGAGATACTCCACTGGTCTCACCCCTTCAGGAGCAAGGGAGAATGAAGAGAACAAGATACAAGGAAAAGATTAGTCCACAGGACTAGTGGACCACAGCTACATGACCATTTCCATTTCCCCAAGCATTTTGAGAGGGGAAACATATCATTGTTTTTAATTACATAAATTAAATAGTTTGTTTAATTGCATAAAATGAATTTTGTATGTGTGCCAACATGCAAAACATTAACTATAAGCATAATCAGAAATTTAGGAAATGTGGGAGTGAAGTGGCATGACATAGCAACAGGGCTTCAGATTCTGCATCCATAGAACAGTGCTGTTTGTCCAATTACACTGAAGTATCCTGCCACTGTCAGCGAAAAAGAGAAAGACCCTCAACAAGATGGATTGACACAGTGGCTGCAACAAAGGGCTCAAACAGACCAACAATTGTGAGGATGGTGCAGGACTGGATAATGTTTCATTCTGTTGTATACAGTCACTATGGGTGAGAACTGACTCGACTGCACCTAACAACAACATCCTGCCACTAGAATTACCTTTTCCCAATTTGAGGAAAAAAATTATGTAGAAAAAACAAACTGTTTTAAATTGTAAGTTATTATTACTGTGTGTGTGTGTATGTGTGCGTATGTGTGTGTATCTATTCTCCTAGAGCAACTGAGGAAGAAGGAGACCCAGGAATCGGAGAAGGAACTGGACTGTAGGTCTAACTGCCTCCATAAACTACTGCCTCCTTAGCCATGAGACCAGAAGAACTAGATAGTGCCTGACTACCATTACTAAATGTTTTGATCCACAAATCAATAGATGAATCCTGACCAAAAGGGGAAAATGTAGAACAGAACCTCAGATTCTTACAGAATCCAGACTTACTGGATCTATTGAGACTGGAGGAACCCTGAATCTATTGCTCTGAGAAAATCTTCAAACTGTGACTCAAAATTATCCCCTGAAGTCATCTTTAAACTAAATAACAGATTAGCTAAATTGGTAAAGAATGTTTGGCTTGAGAATTAGCTATATGAGATCAAATTGTCAACAGTAACTCTAAAGCATAGATGAGAAATTTAGAAGATAATGATTCTAAGTCAATGGTGGTGAAACAATATGGGTAGAGATAGCAAGAATGGTGACACAATATAAAGAATGTAACCAGTACTATCAAATTACATATGTAGAAACTAATGAATAGGTATATGTTCTCCTGTGTATATTTTCACCAAAATAAAAATTAAAAATCGCTATCTAGCCTATCTTGTGCTTATCTTGCCTAAGTGTTGATACCACCACTTGTCTGTCAGTTTGTTGTACTGTGCTGGCTTGCATGTTGCTATGATGCTGGAAACTATGCTACTTGTATTTCAAATCCCAGCAGGGTCATCCATAGTGGTCAGGTTTCAGTGGAGCTTCCAGACTAAGACAGACTAAGAAGAAAGGCTTGGCGATCTACTGCCGAAATTTAGCCAGTGAAAACCTTACGGATCACAACGGAACATCGTCCAACTCATTTTCTCTGGACACGTCATCAGGAGGAATCAATCACTAGAGAAGGACGTTGTGTTTGGTAAAGTAGAGGACCAACAAGGGTAAGGGAGACCCTCAGTGAGATGGATTGGCACAATAGCCACAATGATGGACTTGAACATGCTGGCGATTGTAAGGATGACACGGGACTGGGCAATATTTTGTTCTGTTGTGCAGAAGGTTGTCATGAGTCAGAGCTGATTCAACAGCCACTGACAACAATCCACCACAAGGACTTGCAAAGCAAAATGCAGCACTGCATTCCTGGAAGGACTGCAGAGGTTAATGCCACTATCAAGGACTTGAAAGATGCTGGAGAGATTATTCCGACCACATACTCATTCAACTCACCTATTTGTAATACGAAGAAGTCAAATGATCTTGAAGAATTACAGTGCTTTACAAAAATTTAATCAAGAAGTGAGTTCAATGGCAGCTGCTGCTCCAGCAAATCAACCCAGCCCCTTGTACCTGACATGCAGCTATTGACCTCATTTTTATTTTTCTCTATTTCTCTAGTAAAGGTCATGAGGTCAGCTTGGAAAGGACAACAGTGCACCTCCTCTTACTTCTTCTTTCAGGGATATATTAAATTTTCAGGCTATTGTTTTAACCAGGATCTTGATAATCCAGCCGTTCCTCAGATCATGACAGCAGTCAACTACACTGAATGCTGATCTGTATACCAATGAGGTTTGAAAATCGTTTGCTGCTAATTTGTGATGAGTAAATACAGAATCTGAGCATAAGCATTTAGAAATCTTTTAGTAATTTGGCAATGTAATTTTGTGACTCACAAACTTAATATTAAAACTTTGAACTTGTATTTTGCATGTCTTTATAATTTTATTCATTAGTTACTAATTTTACTGTATTTTGCAAAAGTTGCAGTCTGAAATGGATTGGAAATTAAAAAAAAAAATAAACACATCACAGATAGTTTGAGAAGCATTGCCTTATACCAAGAATCAGTGAACTATGAGGTGCTTGGTTTTGCATGGCCTACAAGCTAAGAATGGTTTTTATATTTTTAATTCATTATAAAACAACAATAAAAACAAAAGAATATGTGAGACAGATCATACATGATCTGCAGAGTCTAAAATATTTACTAAATACTTTACAGAAAAGTTTTGTTAACCCTTGCCATAGATACTTTGATAAGACACATATGGGACAAAGCATGAGACATAACAATTTCAGGGGCCTGCAATCTCAGTAAAGTCTCTAGAATTCCAGTGGCCTGAACATGTCAATATATCAGCTCTAAGGTGAAGAACAAGCTGGTATATCTGGCACCTGTGACCACCAAGAAAGAATCTCAATGCCTGGTGGACCAATTTGAGTTTTGAAGAGATCATATGTCAGATTTGGGCATGCAGGCTACTTGGGCATATCACCAAGTAACCTACAAGATTTCTAGTTTTTACTGGAATCTAAATGGGAGGGGGTCCGCAACAGGTCCAGGCTGCTAGGCAAGCTGTTCCACCACTTGAACCATATGATGCAGCAACTCCAATGATGTATGAGGTGTCTGTGACAGATAAAATGAGTGTATGGAGCCTTTGGCAGAACCCTATAAAAGAATCACTGTTCAGATCCCTAAGATTCTAGATAGTAAATCATGCTCTTTTCTGCAGAAAACCATTCTCTTTTTGAAATACAGCTTCTCTCTTGCTGCTGGGCCCTGAGTATTTGACCATGAGCCATAGAGCAACTAGGCAACCTGAGCTGCTCATCATAAACTGAGTGCTCTCTGAACCACCACACCATAAAAATTGATGTGGGTGGAGTAGACCATCATCGAGTGGTCATGGTGTATATAAGAATGAGCTCAGGAAGGCTCTGAAGACACACATAAATTGCATGAGAAAGTGGCTTAGACTCCCATGGTACCTATTCCTGTTACATTGCCTCTTCTGCCCCACATCACATGTTGACCTCACAGAGAGTGCCCCATGACCAGTTCACTGAGAAGGAATAACTGTTGAGCATGGTATACAAATGGTTCCAGATGATAATCTGACACCACCCCACAATAGATGGCAGCTGCAGTCCTAAAAGATGGTTGTTTAAGGGACACCCTCCCTGTTGGTAGAACATTGAGCAGTTGTTCACTTTGGCTGGAAGCGGAGAGCATACCTCTACACTGATTTTTTATGGCATTTGGATGTGGCTGCCTTTTGTTTTGAAAATATAGGGCAAGATATGGGGAAGTGTTTCCCTGAGGCAGAATGGTGTTACTCATGAGAATGGATGTTCATGGTTACAGATTGCACTGTGCCAGCGCTGAGTGCCAGATGGCAAGTGGCAGAAGCAACTATATGTTCTTAAATAAATGTATTTTGTGTGTGCATTTGTGTGATACACAGTAACTTCTAAAGTGCAGGACTTAGGACAAGAGTCTGTCTTGCCCTGATCTGAAGGCAGTTCAAGGGCAAGAGTAATCTGGCTGAAAAGACTATTAAGGCAGCTAGTATATGTGTTTTATCTTCTGATATGCGTATTGCCATCATATTAGAAGCTGTCACATTTAGAAGCTAAGATGTATTGTTTCCATATTTATGTAAAGTCATCGAAATATATACAGGGATTCATTTATGTTGTTTCATAAATAGAAGCAACCCATATGAAATTAGTCACAAGAACCCTAAGACACATTCTCCCTTTGTTAAACTCACAGCAAAAAGCTCACAGGAGCATGTTATATGCCCTTAGGGTGATTTATTGGAGGTAAAAAAGACCCATAAATTATTTTAAACCTTTTAGAATTATACATCTCTTTCTTAGTATAAGTATGCTTTAAGAAGCCATCTGAGAAACTAATGAAGCTACGTATATGCTATAGTGCATTTGTGGACACTTCCTGCTAGATCAGTGTTATCTAAACCCATACAGAAGACATCAATTTCTGCCCAAGCAATAAAGAAGATTTCAGGTTCATTTTAATTCTGAGATTAAAGGGATAGGAAAGATGCTGAGAGATCTTCAAGTTTATCAAGATTAGACTTAAATTGCTCCAAGGAGAACAGAATCCAATCTCTTAAGACTCTCTAGGGAAGGGATATTCAACTTCCTCTGCTTTTTAACAAGCCTCACTGTTGGGTACCATTTGAATTCTTAGATGTGACTCTAACTTAAATCATTTCTGTTGTTATTTCCTATTCTTTGTTCCTCAGTAGAGATGGAGAGTTTGCATCCCCTTTTTAATAAGGGTTTTAATATTTACATATATAGGTAGTCCCTAACATATAACATATTCAAGTTATGATGAACCCCACTTATGACCAATCTGTTGTTTTTGTTTTTTGTACATTTTATTGTTAGTAATATGTACTACATATGTTACAGTGTGTTATTTGCTTTTTATCATTCTCATGCCAACCCCCAAAGACAAATAAAGATCAGATTTAGAAAGACACTGATAATAAAAGGCAATAATAATGAAAACCAAAAAAAAAACAGAGATTTGACTTAAGTCAGAACCGACTTACAATGGGGTCATCAGAATGGAACCCTGTCACAAGTCAGGGAACTATCTATATAAAAACACATATACATATATATTATATACATATACGTGTGTGTGTGTGCCACTGAAGCCTCAGTTAATTTATTCAACAAAGTGCTAGACATTGGGAGAGCAGAGAAAAACAAAAGGAGCTCATAGTCTAAACTGTAAGCCTAAACAATAATGCTACCTTTGATCTTTGTAGACTTTTGCAGTTAACAAACTGTTTCATTTTCTTGATAACATTTAAACTTCATTAAAGTCTTCTAATATTGTCCAGGATTACTATATCAGTAAAATGAACCAAGTCACAAGAAAGAGGTAGGGGATCTTGGATGTTAGTCCACGTCTTTCAATTCTTTGTCCAAGGCTCTTTCCATTATACTTGATTTATCAAAATTTTTATTAGTGGAACCCTTTCTTCAAACGAAAACTGAAGCTGCACATATAAATTCAGCATATACGAAATCCAAGTCTGGACCCTGTTGCTGCATTTGGTCAAACCAGTAACTAACTTTGCCATCCAAAGTGTTTGTTATTCACGTTCATTAAAGAAGACATACGTATCCAAAGTTTAGTGAACAACATAAGTTTTCCAAAATTTTTATGGGAAAATGAGGGAGAATATGCAGATTTAATGCCACAGCTTAGTAAAAATTGTATCAATTTCTCCAGGATCTTCGATGACCTCTTAACCCATCACTGGTCCTTTCTCTCATTTATCTGCCATCCCCTCTTGCTCTCCTTTAGCTCCCTCTGCTTTGGTGCAGCACTACACACAGCCTGCTCTAAAATTTACATGGCCCACAGGTGACACTTGCTGCATGCAACTCTCCTGGCAGGTGTGGTCCATTTCTCATTTTGACCTGAGTGCCTTAATCAGGGATTATGTGGTTGTGAGTACAAAAATAATCACAAACTCCCTTAGATGAAAAGAGTGATTATGACTCCTTTATTCATAAGGGACTCAATTAGGAAGTAGAAAGTCAAGTCATAAGGTTACTTTGCAGTTTCTCTAAACCCAAACTCAGTGGCTGCCCATTGCTATCACCCTCTGCAGAACAGTTTTCTCTGCTTTACCCAGCAGAATTAAAATCCTCCGTGGGAGCCAGACAAAAACTTTAGCACCAACAAAAGACTGACAACAATTTCCACATCCTATGAGAGAATATATGATTGACTCAGTAGTATGTCCCAGCCAGGTCAGATGTCCAATAAACACTGGTCAAAGTCACATAACCCATCACCTACCCAGCAAGGTGATGGATATACATTATCAATAAGGGGCCTTAGACGTCACCAGTAAATTAATTAGTACATACACATAAGTCATCATTTAAAGGATATACTTCTGAATTTGACAAGAGGTAGACATTTATCTAGTCAATCAGTTAACCTTTCTGTCAACAAATATAAATTCGACTCTGCAGAAGGCTCTGTGGAGAAGAAAAACACAAACACCTAGCCTGCCCAAAGAAAATCTGTCTAGTAGAGTCAGGCATATATAAAAATACTTATTATAGAATGCAGTATTTCTCAAATGAGGATCTGTTGGCATATTCCTGTGACTCCATAAAGCACTTTATAACAGGTTTTAAATATTGTATTTGTATTTTATTAGGAATCTAAAAATATAACTATATTCTGGATTATCTGGAAAAATACTTGATAGCCATGTTTTGCCACAAAGTTTCATTGGCTAAATCTGATTTTTGTTTATGGTTATGAAGTGTGAAACAAACGTTTAAAGTAACCATTTAACTTTTAACTATTTAATAAAGTGTTTCTTACATTGGGATCTACAGACATATATCATGGACTTCAAGGATTCTCAAGGAGTCCTGGTGACACAGTGGTTAAGCACTAAGCTGCTAAGTAAATCCACCAGCCTCTCCACAGGAGAAAGATGCAACAGTCTGCTTTGGTAAAGATTACAGCCTTGGAAACCCTATGCGACAGTTCTACTCTGTCCTATAGGGTCTGTCTCTTTGAATTGGAATCGATATGATGGCAATGTTTTTTTCATAAGGGTTCTCAAGTTTGAGATGTGCTAATATAAGGAGAAATGATAATGGTGTTATCATTTATTGAACCCCTCCCATGACCTATATATTGTCATAAGCCTTTTATAAAGGTCTACGCTTTACTCCTAGAAAATCATGAAAGTTAGTATTATTATTCTCACTGTATAGATGAGGAAACTGAAGCCCATAAAACTAAGCCATTTATTCAAGTGTCACACAGCTAGCCAAGTCAGAGCCATGATGATAATCCAAGTGTATTTCATACTATAGTCCACATCCTTTCCTCTACATCATGTTGACTCAAGAAAGGGAGAGTTTAAGTGCTGTACCCCATACTTTCATTTATGGCATGTATGTAGTTAGGAGGTACTTATGGCAAAATAAGAAAAACTGCGAAGTGTGAGGTACATATAGGGAACAAAACTGTGAATCTGGTAAATGTAGCTGACATGAAAGCAGGATTTCCAGATTTAGTAAATAAAAATATAAGACACCAGTTAAATTTAAAATTTTAGATAAACAATGAATACTTTTTTAGTATGAGTATGCCATACTAAAACAAAAATATTCACTTTATCTGAAATTTAAATTTAACTGGGCATCCTGTATTTTATCTGGCAGCCCTACAAGAAACAATGTAGACAGATACAAGTGAGAGTTTCTGGGCATGGTGTAAATAAATAGAGCCTGAAGGCTGAGTCAACTGGCTAAGACTGGGCTTTATTCTTCAGGCAAAGGGGAATCTTTTGGAGTTTCTCAGAAAAATATTGACATGACCAGATTTGTACTTCAGGAAAATTAATCTAAGAGTGAAAAAAAAAAAAAGAGAGAGAGAGACATAAACAGTTGGAAGTAACAGTTCAGAGAAGAGGTCTGAGAGTATGAATTATGCTACTGGCAGTTAGATAGAAATGCAGGGGCATGTCTGAGGGACATAACAGAGGTAGCATCATCTAGTTAGGTAGTTAGGCAATTTGAAGTTGAGTAATGAAATGTGTCTATCTAGATTTGTAGAACTAACACCTAATATACTAACATATATATATGTACGCTTATGTACCACTGTCAACATTTCTATTTCAAAACAAACATTTGCAATGCATCTTGGATTGTTTTCCCCACATTGAGTGACATTTTCCCCAGAAGCTTTGTAAACAGTTCAGACTCAACCCCGAGTTCCTCCACTAAAGTTTACGAAGTCATTTTCATGATGACAGTGAACCTAGAGCACACACTCAAGAGGCATATGACAGATTAAGGGCAGTTTTGAGACACCAGTGGGAATGAAAATTGGAAGACTGAGGACTGCAGCATACCAGAGGGAAATCTTATCCTTTGGTTGTTTCTTTACTGAGCATGAAGTTTATCTTTTGCCCCAGGACTGCAGTGTTTTCCACATGGGCACAGTGGTTTATGGCCACAAAGTAGGTCCACTAAGAGGCTTCCGAAGTCATCTCTCATGCCCAGTCTCCAGCTGTCACATGGGTATCATGTAGATGCACACACACACACACACACACACAGAAGACGAGAATAGAGGCAATGTGCCAGCAATTTTTGACTTAAAAAAAATCCATTATTTTCATTTATTCAGTTAATACTTATTACATACCTACTATGCTCTAGGAATTCCCTGATGGCTCAAACAGTTAAGTACACAGCTACTCACCAAAAGGTTGGCAGTTTGAGCCTACCCAGAGGCACCTGGGAAGAAAGGCCTGATGATCTGCTTCCAAAAGGTCACAGTCATGAAAACCCTGTGGAGCACAGTTCTACTCTACTCTGACACACTGACAGTCAGAATCAACTCAAAAGCAAGTGGTTTACTATGTTCTAGAGCAGCTGGGTCAGCAAACTAAAGTCTGTAGGCTAAATATGGCCTGCCGCTTATTTATGTAAATGAAGTTTTATTGGAACATAGCCATACCTATTTATTTAGCTGCTTTCAAGCTGTAATGGCTGTGAAGGTAGAAAGAGATTGTATAGACTGCAGAGTGGACAAATTTCTTCTTAAAGTACCCAAAACTAAATATTTTAGGTTTCTGTCACAACTACTTAGTTATGCACTACAGAGTGAAAGCAGCCATAGACAATGGATAAATGAATGGCTAGGGCTATGTTCTAAAAGAACTTTATTTACAAAAACAGGAAGTCAGTCTACAGCCATAGTTTTCCAACCCCTGATATAGACCATAGAATGTCTCTGGAAAAATGATTTCCCCAAGAATTAACCAACACACTGCCTCAGTTTTTATTTCTCTCTACTAGTGTAGACAGGGAGGTTTGGCAAAACATGTCTGTCATGGATTGAATTGTGTCCCCAAAAAATACATATATCAACTTGGGTAGGCCATGATTCCCAGTATTGTGTGATTGTCCAACATTTTGTCATCTGATGTGATTTTCCTATGTGTTGTAAATCCTGTCTCTATCATGTTAATGAGATGAGATTAGTGGAAGTTATATTAATGAGGCAAGAATCAATCTACAAGATTAGATTGTATCTTAAGCCAATCTCTTTTGAGATATAAAAGAGAGAAGTGAGCAGAGAGACATGGGGACCTCATACCACCAAGAAAGTAGTGCTGGGAGAAGAGCATGTCCTTTGGACCCAGGGTCTCTGTGCTGAGAAGCTCCTAGTCCAGGGGGAGATTGATGATAAGGACCTTCCTTCAGAACTGACAGGGAGACAAAGCATTCCCCTGGAGCTGATGCCCTGAATTTGGACTTCTAGTCTACTAGACTGTGAAAGACTAGATTTCTGTTTGTTGAAGCCATCCACTTGTGGTATTTCTGATAATAGCAGCACTAGATAACCAAGACAAATGTTTTATCTGTTTACTTTTTGTTTTTCTATTAGATGACTTATCTATCTTGGATAATACCATTTCAACAGATTACTGTTAAATCTCAAGTTCATTTTACTGTATTTTTATTTAAGCATTTTATTCATTAGTATATCTGTTATATAAGAGAGAAGAAAATATAATTTTCTTACATTTATCAAGTTCATTTGATAAGAGGCATTTTATGCTGTATGGTGTTTTGTTTTGTTTTATTTCAACATCTACTTGAGTAAATTGTGTTCTTTGACTATGCTTGTATGTAGATTCTGTTGCATGATGACCAGCTGTTAAGAGTTGGAAAGAAAAATATACCAACATTTAGAAGGAACACTCTGAATTTACCCAATGCTACATCTGGGTGATAACCATTATATGTGGAACACTAAAGTGTCACTCAGAGATGTCAAAGACAGAAACCACACCAATAATTTGATCTAGGAAAATTTAATATCTAGAATTATTAGGGGTGGATTAACCAGTAAGCAAAGTAAGCTCCGGTTTAACTGTGTCTACTTACTAATCTATAATGCACAGTTTCACATGAGTTTCACTATGTCAAAGATGCATACCTTGCTTATTGGATAATCTGTCCCTGAGAATTATTAAATTGTACAAAGGTAATTAACATTTTGCTAATAGAAAGTTAAAGAACACTAAACAATACAAGAAAAGCAGGTGTAGGAAGCAGTCACTACTAATAGAGCTGAAGAAGAGGACCCAAGGAAGGAACAAACTCAGAAGAGTTCTCCACCCCAGCTGAGATGCAGACTTCATCAGAGAGGATGTGGTTGTGACACACTGGTTGGCTAAATTTGCTGAGTTGCTGCAGGCTGAGGCTGACAAGCAAGAAAACACTCCCTGGGTTGCCATCCAGACTTACATGGAAGCCACTCACTGGGGTACCAGCAGGACTTGCTATGAAGCTGCCAGCTGGTGGTGCCCACAGAATTTACTTGGAAACAGCTCACACTCACTAGGTTGCTGGGGAGACTCTCTAAGAAGCCACTGGTTGTCCACTGCACTCTAGGAGTAAGAGAAAAAGCACAGAAACAGAAAGAGATGTCCCTTTTTCTTTCAGTGTCCCTGTAGTGTCCTCTACTGACAATACCTACCATTGTGCCAGGTAACAAAGGAAAATGTTGACAGGGTTCAGCTCCAGCATCATGAAACACTGCAAAAAAAGGGTGGGTTTGGAGCTGAGGCAATAAATTGGTGACTGTCACATAAAATATTTACAATTTGCAAATAATGCCTGCAAACGCATCTACACTGACACTAGAATCCATTTACCTACCTTATATTATCCATGTGCCAGGGAACTACTGGTAAACCCTAAATATACATTCTACTCTGGGTTTAGAGTAGATGTCCCATGCTCCAATCCAACCGGATACCATGTCATTATACCTGAAGTTTACCCATAAATTCAAAATTTGTATCTTTGCTAATGCGTTTTGCTCTGACTTAATTACCCCAACCCTTGGAAATAAAATATTTGATGAAATTGTACCCATTCGTTAAGACCCAATTGAAAGAGACCCCCTTCATTGACTTCCTTGAACTTCCCAGTTAAAACTGTTATCTCCATTCTGGGGGCAAAATCACTATGTGCTAGGCTCTGTTATAGGCACTGGGGATACAAGTGAACAAGACAAATACTCTCCACATGGAACTTCTTTACTAGAGAATGAGACAGACATTGACTAACAAGGTAGAAGAAACCAGGAGAGTAGGGCCCCAGAAGACTGTGAGAAGTGTTTTAAATGGAGGGAGTGATCATAAGTGCAGAATTTTGCTGAGAAATAAAGTAAAGTAAGAACTAAAAACTGACCATTGAGTATGGAAAAATGGAGGTGTCTGTTATAAGACTTAGAGCCCTGGTGGTGCAGTGGTTAAGAGCTCGACTGCTAACCAAAAGGTTGGCAGTTTGAAGCCACCAGCGGCTCCTTGGAAACTCTATGGGGCCATTCTACTGTCCTATAGGGTCGCTATGAGTCAGAATTGACTCGACGGTAACAGGTTTGTTTTTTTTTTCTTTTTTGGTTATAAGACTTATTTTGAAAGAATGGTAAAAATAAAATCCTAATTGGAGTGGATCTAAGAGACAAATGGTGAATAGAAGCAAGGTTTTTTTTGGCTGTAAAAGGAAGCAGACAAATAAGGCGATGGCTTGATCAAAGGTGGGTTTCTCCTCCTGTATTCTAGGGTGTGGTACCTTAGAGTGCTTGTCTAATGGCACTTACATATTGCCCTGTAATATACAGAGAGTTGTGCATTTGCATTTCCCCAATTTTTTCAGTTTATAGCATACTTAGTGTCTCTGTAATTTTTTTCACATCACCCAGAGGCCAGTTTTGCTTATTAAGTTTTGCTTATTAAGTAGTTATGTCCAAATAACTTAATAAGTATTCATGTCTAAAACCTTAATAGTTGTTTGAAAGCAACAGTACACAAAACCTGAAAGAACAAAATAATACTGGGACAATTGAAATACAGAGTTCCTGGGTGGCACAAACAGTTAAGCTCTCGGCTACTAGCCGAAAGGTTGGTGGTTCAAACCCACACAGAGGCACCTTGGAAGACAGGCCTGACAATCTGCTTCCAAAAGATCATGGTCTTGAAAACCACATGGAGCAGTTATACTCCGCACATGTGTGGTGGCCATGAGTCAGAACTGACTGGACAGCAACTAGCAACAAGAAATTGCATAGATGTATAAATGACCACAATAAAGAAAGGTGAGCCCTCTTGGGAAAAGCTGATCTGTTGACTGTCTTGGAGCTGGGATGATACACTGCTGGTAACCTCTGTTTTCAGCACTGTGCACCAGAGCCAGGTTTCCAGTCCAGGGATTGATTCTCTTTGGTGTATCCACACATGACATTGACATCTGATGGTTGCTATGTTCAAGTTTTTGATTGCTGCATGTGACCTGGAGAAGATCATGCTCAAGAAAAGAGCTCAAGAAATGCAACATAAATATTCTTATACAGGAATATTTTTACTAGTTCTTTTTTTTCCTGTTAACAATAGTAGTAGCAGCAGTAGTAACAGCTTTGAGAGCCTAATCTTTGAAGCCTTGTGGTCTTCTCGTGCTCGAATTCCTCCACATCCAATCAGTTGCTGCGACTCAAGTGTCTGTTATGATTGCCTCCCAATGAAGCTCTGTGCTTTTGGTCTCCTTCTGATGCAATCTTAATCTTTCCTAACTAGTCACAGCCCTCCTCAAATTCCTTTCAAACTATTCTTTAAACTAACATCTTTTTTAAAACCAATACCATCTTGGCTTTTAACGACCCTTTGGCTTTTTATTTAAAGATCCCCATAAAATGGGCCCAATGCCCTTTTGCAGGAGTACCTCTGTAACTTCTTACAAAGATATTTCTACCTGAGTTCTTCCTTTCTTCTGGAATATCATTGCCCCCTTCTACACCTGTCAAAGTTCTATTATTTTCTTTGGAACCAATCTCAAATACTGTGCTTTCTATGAAATCTTTCCTGCTGCTCCCTTAAGTAAATATGCTCATCTCCTCTTCTGATCTCCTCCAACAACATTCCATATTTGTCTAGTGTCACTTACCATGGTCCACAAATATTATATTCATTTGTCTACTATCTTGAGAAAGCAACAGTTAAAAAGTAGCTTGAAGACCAGGACTATATTTTAGGGAGTTAGTCTAGTATGGGGGAAGATATGTTAAATCTGTCTGTTAGGTGTAAAGTCCAGCCACTCTATTTGCTAAATGTTCTCTTCAGGCCTTAATTTATGATTCATTAAAATAAAGATAATATTAGTAGCCTCATACACAAAAAGTGACTAATACAGTGTTTAGCCCCTAGTAGGTACCAAATAAACATCAGTTCTTTTTCCTTTACATTTATATAGACCTCTTATCCCCAACCCAGAGAATGCTAACACTTTTAATTAATTTTTAGGGAAATGTAGATCATCAGAAAAGTTGTCATAGATGGAATTTAATACAATTAATTTATCAGTCCTACCTGAATCTGTAATGCAGAAAAATCTTCAAAGGACTTTAAAATTTCCAAATCTTGATTTCTCCCAAATGGGAAACAAAATGTAAATATATCTAGCGCTCCCAAATGTGTATGTGGGACGGGGGGAGGGGGCAAGGGTGAGGGGGTGGGGGGGAGCATGAGTGGGAGGTCGACAGAGAGAGAGTTACATGGAGGAGGGGGTCAATTTCTGAATCTTTATGCTCCAAAATCAGATGATTATTTTGATGTTTATTTATTTTTCCTTAGTCCAGTCAGCTTCCAAATTTTAGAGTCATATTAATTCCTTCTTTGCCCCATGCTAATGTATCTAGCTCTTTTTTAGTTTTATTTGTCCTCTCATTTTGCAGCATCTCAAAAATCTATGTGAGTAATTACTGTCAAATACAAATTTTACTTTTTCTTGTATTTAAAAAATCAAAAGTTTCTTAAACCACACAAGCTGTCTTAGCTATCTAGTACCGCTATAACAGAAATACCACAAGTGGATGGCTTTAACAAACAGAAATCTATCCTTTCACAGGCTAGGAGGCTAGAAGTCCGAATTAGGGTGCCAGCTCCAGGGGAATGCTTTCTTTCTCTGTCAGTTCTGGGGGAATGTCCTTGTTGTCAATCTTTCCCTGGTCTAAGAGTTTCTCAGCGCAGGGACCCCAGGTCCAAAGGACGTGCTCGGCTCCCAACGCTTCCTTCTTGATGGCATGAGGTCCCTGTCTTCTCTGTGGATTCTCTCCTTTATATTTCCAAAGAGAATGACTCAGGATACAACCTAATCCTGTAAATTGAGTCCTGCCTCATTAACATAACTGCCTCTAATCCTATCTCATTAACATCATAGAGATTAGGATTTACAACACATAGGATAATCATATCAGATCACAAAATAATGGTCAATCACAGAATACTGGGAATCATGGCCTGGCCAAGTTGACACACATTTTTGGGGGACACGGTTCAATTTATAACACAAGTTGACCATAATTAAATATTAAATCCTAAATATTTTACGTAAATTGATTTTGTTTTAAATGAGCAACTGAATATTGTGGTAAATGTGCTATTTTAATAAAATCAGTGAGGAATAAATACATATTTATAAAGAATTATTTGGGCAGCATGAATAATTTCACATTGTTGTATCTCTTTCTTAAATGAAGGCTTTCATAGAGCAGATTTGTTTCACGTGGCATGAATCTGTAATCCCATTCCTACTTACCTAGAATTCATTTTCATGATAATAAAATATATATTGGCTTCTGAGAAAATAAAAACCTCGTTTAATGGTACAAATAAAGGAGATAAGTCTTCTACACTAATAAAGTTAGACCACAGTTTAGAAGGGGCAGACAAATCAAGTGCTCCAATCTCTTACCTTCAGTTGGAAAAAGTCTTCTCTATAAACAGAAGAGAAATAGAACTCCATTGAAACCTCAGATATAGGTTGCTAACCAGTTGCATATAATTTTACAGATTTTTGAACTTGCATAAGGAGAGGCTTTTGACTGCCATTTCTTCAATAACCAAAAAAAAAAAAAACCCCATAAGGCTTGTATAAATGAGAAATGGCCAGTTGCATTGAGATATACAAATGTATTACTCAATCTGCTGCTTTAATGTTTTTGCTATGTTGATCAAAAACTCACAATGGCATTTCCCTGACATAAATGCATATCTATAAAATGGAAGCTACGTTTTCAGGATCACAGAACTTTGGGCTAACAGGACCATACAGCTGACTTAGTTGAGGCTTTTCTTTTTATATTTCAGGCTGTTGAGACCCACCAACTTAAAGACACCACCAAGATCATCCAAGTTGTCAGTGTTCACACCACAGGAACTATCAGGCCCTATTTTTTCCCCCCTATTTTATGCTGAAGGCAGAAAAGGAAAATTCCAGAGTATTCAAACTCTAAAATCTAAGCTGTTTTTCCCACACTATTTAGTCAAGTTACTTTAAATAGTTTTTGCTTGTTTGGGAGTTTTTTAAAATGCAAATTGGTTTATTCCCTTAAGAAAAAATGTAAAGTAGTATTGCTGAGTAAATTTTCAAAAGTAGATTAAAATCAGTGGTGCATACTAAGGTATCATATATTTAGAGAAAAAAAAAGTTAATTGTCTTATATTCATTCTGACTCATGGTAATCCATGTGTGTCAGAATAGAACTGTACTCTGTAGGGATTTCAATAATAAAGTTTTTTCAAAGTAGATCACCAGACATTGTTTCCAAGGCACCTCTAGGTGGACTTGAACTGCCAACCTTTTGGTTAGCAGCCAAGTTCATTAACCATGTATATACCATTTATTCCTAAGAAGTAAATCTCCTAGGGCTTTCATAAGTATTTTTGATGGTGACGATTAAAGAAGAATTAATCACCAGTATCATTCACCCACTTGCTAACAAATAAAATTGAAGGGTAAGTGTCTGGGGCTGGAATCTATCAGTCACATTTTTGATGTCCCAACAGCTTTAATTACATCCCTTCTGAGTTTTATACATGGCACTGGAATTCCAGCCATCCATCACAACTCACACTCAACCATGAAGCCTGAGGATCTTTTTATAATGCCTCCCTTTTAATTTTCCTCCCATGTATTTTTCCCCTCTGGAATCATTAAAAAGTCTTTTCCTTTATCATCGTACTAAAATATATACACATGAATAGACATAATTTATACTTTATTCATCTTCTTTGGAAAAGTTACAATTGTCTTTCACTGCCCTTTCTACTAGGGACAACTTTCCTTTGCCATCACTCTGTCATTATTGTGTGGCCATTAATTATCCAACACAGGATTGAAGGCCAGCTGATGGAGCAAGGAAGGCTGGAACAAAGAAGTGGGATATGTAGAACCCACTTGTGCCTCAGGGAAAAATGGGAATTCCATGTAATTCTCCTCTTAAAAAATGATAGTTCATAGGCTTTACTGTGTTCCTTATATTATTATTATTATTCTAATCTAGTTATTCTCAATTAGAGGCAATTTTTCCCCCTAAAGGAACATATGATAATGTCCGGAGACATTTTTAATTGTCATAATTGTGGGATGGGCAGCGTGCTTACTGGCTTCTAGTGTGTAGAGACCAGGGATCCCAGGACATCCCCCTAGACAACAAAGAACTATCTGGCCAAAGATGTCAATAGTGCTAAAATTGAGAAATCCACTTCTACAATGTTATTCTAAGCACGTTATGTATATTAATTCATTTAATCCTTATACTACCCTCATTTCACTGGTGAGTTAGAGGAGTCACAGAGAGGTTATAGTTTTTGTGCTGGGCAGTGCATATAGCGACCATGAAATTTTTCAGCCTCGGGCTGATCGGGAAGCTGCTGCACCACTGAGAGTGCATGCTCCTGCAAAGCTGGGGTCGCCACGACTGTCTGAAACTGAAGAAATGATGTGTGCCACAAACTGCTGCTTTTACAGAGCATTGTATGAGGTGTCTGAATTTTTGGTAGGAAAAATTTGAAAATTTTTATTTGTTGCATATATGTACCAGTAGATCCCGGTGGAGTGTCTGGGATAGAATTAATGGTATATCACATATATGAATGGACACTAAGGGTAGACTTGTGGGAGGAGATAAGAAAAAAATCCATATTACCTACCAAAAATTCAGACACAATCAATTATTCCGCATGCTTCCATTAATGACAACACATAATATAAACAAAAAATTCAAAGCAGAAAATAATTGGGTCACCAAAAGGTTAAGTAACTTGCCAAAGGACACACAGCTAGTCAGCTTCAGAGATAAGATTTGAAACTGAGAGTCTGGCTATACAGCACATCTGTTTAAACATATTACAGAACATAGGACACAACAAGTGTTGTCTCAGATCCAGAAATATGCAGGTTACATTCATCCTTACTCCAGCAATCTTTACCCTGTCCTCTCCCACCGTACCACACACACACACACACACACACACGCACACACACACACACTGGTGTTGAGACTTAGCAGGTCTGTGTCTCCCAAACTTCACTCTGCCTGCTGAAATCCGATCCAATTCTGAAGGCTGAAACTACTGAAATTCTTCTAGTGCTTTGTGAAATCATCCTATTATGATGATCATAACAGCCCTACACTCTTAGCAGTATTGCTATTATTATATTTCATATTTGTTAGCTGTCACTTATTGCATGAAGGCTTCCCTGATTTCCTTTCCACCCACGTAGTTAAAAGCAGTTGTTTTCACCTTCAAACTCCCAGAGCTACTGTATCTTACCTAGAGCCAAAATCCAGAGTTTTCTGAAGTACTTTCCAAGGAACATTTGCTCTTCCAAGAAATGAAATGTATTGTGTGGAAAAAGAATTTTGTGGTCAAAAAATATGTGGAAACGTTAGGTTGAACAAAATTAAACTTCTAGTTTAAACTTCTCATAGATTAATTTGCACTGTGTATTTCTGAAGGGGGCTTATACTTTATACAGTATACCTCAACTAGTTTGAACAAAAAAGCTCTTCTTTAAACAGTGCTTTGAGAAATATTAATACGATTATGATTCACAATTATAAAAATAATAATAGCATGCCATTGTGTTACAGTTAATCTTTTCTCACCTCTTGATTCTATCCTTTTGAATGACCGTTTCAAAGAAAAAGGGAAAATATTTATTGAGAATTAATATAAAATGAACATCATGCAAGACACCATAGAAAATACAGAAAGAAATCATTTATGTAGTGACTCTTCTCAAGGGCCTTACCATGAAAAAAATCAATTAAAATGGTTGTTTATCATCTTGTAGGTAGAAAAATCAACCATTTGGGTGCCCTGTAGCCACAACATCTATGCATCCCCCTGACCAAACTGCCAACGATTCAGTAACTCACACTGTTTACCAGGGAGCTAAGGAACAGGGCTTTTATCACCTTGATTTGCACCAGAACATGCTCTCAAGATAGTTGCAGACAACTGGGTTAAGAATTTAGTATTACAAAGAGATTCTTTCCCTCTCTGGATACACTCAGATTACAAGGAGGAAGAGGGTCCTCATGTCTAGCTTTTATATCTTTGATAATTGATAGCCCCCATGCTCCTCTCTGGCTGCCAGCACTCACTGGTCACCCCTACCTTCACATGTACACAACAGGGGAAAAACCCAAGGAAGACACGCACAGCTTCCCCTTGGGACCAGTGCCTAATAACTTATTGCTGGCTCTGCTCATCTGGACTTGTTATTTCCTTTATATTCACACCATCAGCTTCTGTTACCTTGCCTCATCCAATCTTAATTTTTACACTTGACTCTCATTCACTTTATCTCAAGCATGTCTGCCCTTAGAGTTTTGCTAAGTATCTTTTTTCTTATTAAAAACAAAACAAAACCTGTTGTCGTTAAGTTGATTCTGACTCATAGCAACCCTATAGGACAGAGTAGAACTGCCCCATACAGTTTCCAAGGAGCTTTCCAAGGAGCAGCTGGTGAATTTGAACTGCTGATCTTTTTGGTTAGCAGCCGTAGCTCTTAACAACTACGCCTTTAGGAGTACTCATTTAGCACTTTCTCCTTCAAGTATATAAGCCCAACATTTTCCCCAGCTCAGTTAGAGTCTCACATCTTCAAAAAGACCCTTCTCTTCCTTTTTAATAAATAGACAAAAGGTCACTTTTATTCACCTTTAGCAGATATTACCTTATGCTCATTTCTTTTGAAGGCAAGGACTCTCCTACCCTTCCGTGTTTAGGAAGTTTACAATAGGCATTAGGGGCTAATGAAGATGTTCTTCATTGTTTCCTTTGTCCTTTTCATCATTCCTGCCTTTCCCATACCAGGGTGCAGTGCAGTGAATTGCTTAATATCTTAATATGGCCCTACCAGCCATGATCTTCTGACTCCCACAAAGTGATTTGGAGGGACTCTGCAAATAAGGTGCTTGTGGCCCACCAAGGGAATAGGACAGTTTTTGCTTATGCAAATAAGGTGTATGGAACTCTCCTGGGAGTGGGACTATGCAAACAAGGTGTGTGAAACCTTTGTAGGAAATTGTCAGTTTTGCCAGCTTGCTAGACTTAAAAACAGAGCCAATCCCAGAGCAGAAGGGGGACTTCACTACAATCAAGAAGAATAGCCAGGAATGGAGTGTGTCTTTTGAACCCAGAGTCCCTGTGTTGAGAAAAGCCAAGGCCCAGGAGACAGAGAACTGTAACCCTGAAGACAGCAAGAGAAGGCAGGCAAGCACGGCAGAGTCCAGCAGCAGGGAAATGGTGGCAGCAGAACCAAGAAACCAATGCAAGAATGCTGTGGTGGGATTCCCAGTCCACAGAGCAAGGTGGCTACAGTGGGCATGTTGACCCACAGAATGAGAAAGCTGAGCACCTTTGGGCAGGAGGCTTGCTGGTGGAGCGGGATGCCTTCGAACACTTATCCCAAAGCCAAACCCATTGCCATCGAGTCAATTGCAACTCATAGCAACCCTATGGGACAAAGTGGAACTGCCCCATAAGGTTTCCAAGGAGCACCTGGTGGATTCAAACTGCCAACCTTTTGGTTGGCAGCCGAACTCTTAACCACTATGCCACCAGGGTTTCCACTTATAGGCAGAGCTAAAGAAAGAGCTGTAACACTTGCCAGAGCAGGGCAGAGGTCAGGCCAAGGGGCCCAGAGGTCAAGAGCCGAAAGAGAGGCCTGCCTGCGGGCATGGCCAAGAAGCTGTTCTGAGAGAAGAGCTATATCCTGAGTTGTTCCTGATCCTAAATTGTAACCGGTTACTTCCCTAATAAACCCCATAACTGTGACTACGGTCTGTGAGTTCTGTGTGGCCATTGCAATGAATTATCAAACCCAGCAGAGAAGCAGAGTGTGCTATGGGAGAGACAGCTGTGTCAGAATTGATAAGAAAGTTGGAGGGTGGTGGTATGTTTGACCTTCACCTCATAGTGCTGATGCTGATCTTGATTATCTCCTCCCCCTTGTGAAGTTAGAGGACCTCTGACACCACGCTGCCATTTTTACCATGTTTACACAGGACACCCTGAACATGCTCGTGCATGTCCAGCTTAACCTCTTCTTCCCTGCTTACCGAAGTCCCGAGTTGCTCTAAAAATTTCCAAATTTTATTCTTTTGTTGAATGCTGTAAATTCTCAAGATGGCCCTTCAGGCAGAGTTGAGGAGAGTAACTGTGAGTATAATATCACCTTACTTCTGGGCTTCTCCTGTTCGCGCTTAGGTTTTTCCCTTTCTGATTTATTAGTACACTTACCTGTCTGCTTTCCTGTCTTCCAAAGGTTCCCGGTTCTATTCTCTTTGTCCCTCTGCATTTATGACTTTTTTAAAAAATCACTTTGCTATCATCTTATTGGCATTTGGGTGGAAAGGGAGTCCAACCTGCCAGTGCAATTGTCTCCTAGAATAATTTTTGACAATCTAGAAAAGCCTTGGCAGGTCCTCATACTCTTAGGGACATTGTCACTGGGAGGCAGCATGGTCTGACAGAGGACAATGAGCTTTGGGTTCAGAGAAACTGAGATTCAGTCTCAGCTTTGCCATTAATAACTAGAAGATGCAGGATACATTAAAATATCAAGCCTTCATTTTCTCATTTGTAAAATGGAGGTAATATGCATTTTGTAGGTTCTTAAGAGAGTCTGGCGAAACAATATCTATAAATTTCCTCATATACAGCATGGGGGTTTCTTGACTTATGCGTTGCTGGTGTTGTTCAGTGCCATCAAGTCAATTCCAACTCATACCAATCCCATGTGCCAGAGCAGAACTGCCCCATAAGGTTTTCTTGGCTGTAATCTATATGGAATCAGATTGCTAAGTCTTTCTCCCCCAGAACTGCTGGGTGGGTTGAAATCATCAACCTTTCATTTAGCAGTAGAGCACTTAACCATTGCACCACCAGGGCTCCTTTTGACTTCTGTAGTGATTCACAAATGTTAATTTGATTTTATTCTCTTGAAAGTAGAACTGGAGCTTTGCTAGTCAAAGTGTGGTCCATAGACCAGCAGCATCAGCATTACACAGGTGCTTGTTCAAAATACAGAACTTTAGGCCCAACTCTAGACGAGCTGAATCAAAAGCTATGTTTTAACAAGATCCCTAGGGAATTTATATACATATTTTTATAGATATTAAAGTCTAAGAAGCCCTGCTCCAGAGGCCAATTTATATTGGCTGACGGCCATTGGGGTGGCATGGAAGTGGATGCAGTAGGAATGTCTACAAACACTGCTCCAGAAGAATTCATTTTGGGGAAGTTTCAAAAAACTGCATGAGCAAATTGTGGAAAATGTCTATATCATTTAACAGCATAGTGTCTTTGCAGTTTTATTCTCTTCCATTGGCAAATACAGTTAGAGATACTAGAGCATGAAGTATCTTGTGATAGACATTTTGAATAGACGCAGCTTCCAGGCTCCACCACCGTGCAGATAATGGGGATAGTCCCATGCCAGGTGACTGAGCAGTCTAACATTATCTCTCCAGGAGGCCTTTCGGCAGTACCTACAAAACAAATTTTTAAATCTATAAGCAAACCTTGAGTGTAACTCTTATGCCTCAGCCCAACGTACAGATATTTTGAGGCAAAAGTTTCCTGTGCTGATTGACCTTGTTTGGAAGATCCTTCAGCCTCTTTGTTTTAGCCAGCATGTATCCCTAAAACTACTTCCATTTCTGGTGGCTTGTAATGAAACAATCTCACAAAGCATTTTGAGGGTCATTAGAAATATCATATGTAGCTCGGTCAAGAAATAATAGTGCATGCAAAAGGATCCTCCAACTCACCTTCTAAGAAATCTCTCAAATTTTACACAAGGTTGCTGATTCCATTTATGAAGTTGAATAGAACTGTGACTGATACACATTTTAAGGTACACTTAACAGACATCAACAGGTCCTTAGGTCAAAAAAGGAATGATGAAACTATCTTGGGGCAAATGTTAGAGCCTGGTTTATTGTCTTGAGTGCATTATACATCTCTCTGTTGTTGTTAATTGCCACAGAGTCCATTCCAACTCATGGTGATCCCATGTGTGCACAGTAGAACTGTGTTCCATAGAGTTTTCAAGGCTGTAACCTTTCAGAAGCATATCACCAGGCCTATCTTCCAAGGTGCCTCTAGATGGGTTTGAACTGCGAAACTTTCAGCTAGTAGTCGAGTGCTTAAATATTTGTGCCACCTTCTAAGGCCCTTTATTCTGTTTTTTTAAAAGCAACAGACAATAACCTCTTGACATATAAATATTTTGAAGCAAAGTTACTGCCATTATTCTCATCAAGATACTTGAAGCAGTCATTTAAAGTTGAGAGTTTGTGGATTCAGTTGGTTACAAGAAAGCATTATGATGCCGGTGTCTTCCCTTCCCCAGCTACTCCCTACCCTGACCTCAAACAGGGTGCTTTCCTAGGCATAGCCTTAGCTAGCAGGAAAAAAATCAGGGAAGTGACTATCAGTCCTTCAACAAGACTCAGCTTTATAATTGCATAACTCCTCTGAATTAATTCCTTCTTTAAATCGCTGCATTAAGGAACTCAATAATGTTAATTGGAGGACTGCATGAGTTCACATTTGGTGACAGTCCTTCACCAACATGTCCAGAAAAGCCTACCCTAGGACTTTGTTCTTCTAACCACCCGTCTAGTAGATCTTTCCAGGCTTCATCAGCAATTGCAAGTGTTACCTCTTTGGATGAAAGGAAACTCTGCCAGTTGTTATATTGACAAGTGTATCCGTGGAGACAATTTCACTGCCAAGAACAGAGGCTGGATGTGAGGAAGTTTCATTATGCATACATTTCCATTAAAAAAAAAATTAAATGATCAGAAGCATCTCTCCCAAGGAGTCTTTAAAATAAATCTGGAATTGATTCAAGATGTGTGCTTTTTTTTTCTTTTAATAGAATTGCTTTTTTTTATTTTTTCTAGTAGAACTTCAGTGAAATCTGTCAGCAAAGTTTTAGCTAATGGCATTCAGCCAAAGTATTTGTCAACAGGATTTTGCTTCTTAGATTGTGTTTGGAAGCTTTGAAAAAAAAAGTTTTTATTTGGAACTCTCCAGAGAATGCCTAGAGGCATAAGTATCAGATAGTCCCTATTCCAAAATTCATTTTATATTAAACTTGAAATTCCCAGGACTCATTGGGGTACTACAATATGCGTATGTATGAACATGACACTTAGTGAATATATGGTTAAAGATTTCAGGTCTGAATATGAACACCAGTTTTAATGAAACGAAATGTAGTCCCCTCCCTCCTTAGGAAAAGGTTAAGGAATATCAGAGACACTGAGGTTTTAGT
Source organism: Dugong dugon (assembly GCA_030035585.1). NCBI lineage: Eukaryota > Metazoa > Chordata > Mammalia > Sirenia > Dugongidae > Dugong > Dugong dugon. The sequence goes on along the minus strand of CM057480.1, from coordinate 43,925,172 downwards.
TTGGTGATGATAATAATATAGCACAGTTTATTGAATATCTGCTATTAATTAGGATTCCAATTCCAATCAGCCTCTCCATGTCATAAAATGCTTTGTCAACTGACTACTTCAATTGCTACAGTGTAGAAGAGCATCCAACTCTTTTTATTGAGAGAACAAACACATTTGTTCTGATGGAAAAGTCATATTTTACTCAAGAAACAAGAATATGGTCTGTGCAATGCATTCATCTGAAGGTGCCACTTCCTAACTATGTGATCTTGGTTCTTTAGCCCCCCCCGAACCTTATACCCCTTATTTTAAATAAGCAGAAAATACATAACTAGCTGACAGCATTGCTGTGCTCACAAGTATATCACTGCACAGCATTTGTATATAATAAACACTAAATAAATGTGCATTATGTTACCTTGCCTTTCATCCACAACTTCAGACTATGCATAGAAAATGCATACATTGCTTAGAGATTTCCTGTGCTTAATCAATCGTCTACCTTATCAAAGACAATCATGACCAGCTTTACTAGCAGGAATATTCCCATATCAGATACCAGACCTATATTATATATTCACTTGGCTCATAGGCTCAGGACTCTCTGGTTGCTTATGTGGAAACTTACTTTGAGTTAGTTTACAGATAAGAAAATATGGAACCTGGGTTGCTCTAGGAAAAATTTATGTTCCAAAAATTAGAACTGTTCTCCAACCTTTCTTTCATCACCAAGTGACTTTTGCTGTCACTTTATCTTTTGAGACTCAATTTCCTCATCTAAAAAACATAGTTGAAAAACTGTTTGTGTCTCAGTTAACTCACAGAGTTAACTCACAGATAAGGATCCAGTGAAATTTGGAAAGATAGAAATCTATACAACAGGCATGGGTAGTAGCAGAATGATAGAAATCTTCCTGCTCCTCTGAGCAAATCTGTTTTTATCAGCAAATATATATATAAAAAAAAAAAAAAGATTTCCTAAGTGCATCCTTGATGCCTGAGGTTTTTTTCATGCTGGGAATCAAGAGCTCAAAGTGAGGAGTAGATAAATTTCTCTCTTAGAGAGCCCAATGGTAAAAGCAGAGGGTAGGAGGTATATCTCTTTATAACTGGTTTAAGAAAAAGAATAAAAGTATATCCATAAATATACATAATATGACATATCAAGATTGTGACATAATACTTATATTTAGCATAATTGTGAATATGTGAAAGCAGCTTGAAAAATGGAAAAATTCATTGAGATTGAATTTCTTTTCCCTGATTTAGAGCAGGGACATGACACCCTATGGAGATGCACAGGAATGCAGCTCATTTTTGATGAAGTTCTACAATGGCTTATCCTAACCAAGACATGGCCCATTTTGATAATGTGGTCTGGGAAGGGAGGGTGTGAGAGTAACCGTGTGAGGATGTGGCACCAGCAGCAATTCTGCTGTGGTCATTCCCAGCAAACCAGCAGTAGCCTATCTCTGAACCATCAGCAGCTTATAAAAAGGACTTCTTGAAGACTTTTCCATCTCCCTGGATTGAACTTTTGAATAAACTTTTTAAGTCTTTTGAATGATCATCAACAAAGTCTTGCTACTTGCTGGCAATAGTCCATTAACCATGTGTCCCACATCCCTAATGGATTTCCACTGTGGACAATGAAAGTCACAGGCAGTGCTCAGTCTTACTTCATTTTTTTAATGTACGATTATTTGAGGGGTTAGTAATCAAGAGAGAATTTTCAAGCTTCTTCTGTTTAAGCCTCTGAATAACTTGCCAGATACATATGCATACATCCCACTCCCAAATAAAATTTATAAGAAAATGAACCACATTCAATAAAAAAATCCACTGCCAATGGAGTAGAAGCTTCTTCTACTAAGTTTTCTGGTACAGAAATGTTCCACCTTCACTAACCCAATCATCACCTTTCTAAAGGTTTAAAAGAATAAACACAAGGTCTAGCTAAAACAACTTTATTGTTATGAATCTTTTAATTACCACCTATGAGACAAGGCCCTTGTGTTCTACCAAGTTATGCCCAAGCATGAGACAGAGAGTCAGGAGAACATGGAATTAAGAGTCAAGGAGCCTTACTCTGCCTCTAGGTACTTGTGTGTCATTGGGAAAGTCACTTTCTTTACGTGACTTCTTACTGTTCAGTTTCTTAACCTGTAAAATGAAAGAGTTGAGTTATGGTCCCTAATATTCCATCCAGCTCTAGGTCTCTGTGATGTTCATGCCACCTCTGTTCAGTTGTAACAAGATCAGCCAAATGGCCAGGCAGGGAGAAATCAGTTCCACCTTAGTTGAAGCAATCCTTCAAATTGCAACCTACTTATTTCTTTTCTGTATTAAAAAAATAATTATTTGTTTATTTGGTTGTATTTAATAAGTAAAACAGCACCAATGGATCTACTATTCAACCTGAAAGCTAGGACTCAGAAAACAATCTAACACTTTTTTTTTTTTTGTTTTCTTTTCCTATCAAGGCAGAAGGCATACCTTTAGATTCAGGGTCCTCAATGACTTCACTAAGCCTAAGAGGTTTCCTGTGCCTTGCTAAGATGCACCTATCATTCCTAACAATCCCTTGGGAGCAAACATAAGTCTAACACTCAGCAATCATGGGTTGGACCCAACTGCTAACAATTTGATTTGTGATCCTGAGCATATCACTTAACCTGCTAGACTTCAGTTTCTTTACTTTGAAGAGATTGGAATATATTCTATGAAGCTCAAACATTTTATGATTCTACATTTAAACAGCCAGTGGGTAGGAATAGTTGTAATTTTCAGTGAAGAGATATCATATTTATGTCTTTATGCTACCCTTACTTTACCATCACTTCTTCTGGATCCACCCTGAAATAAGGGCTGAATTGCTAAATTAAAAATACTTTCACTCGATGATCAATTCTTGCAGCACCTATAACAGCACTTGACACTTGTTAGACCCTCAGTACATGTTGGTTGAATGTATAAATACAAGAAAACTACAGCTTAACAATGTAGAGTCTCAAATTATTACATTAACTCCAACTTATCTTACTAAATCTAAGCCTAGAAACTTCAGAATTGGAAGTTTCAAAAATCAGCCAGCATTCTGGGATACACAGCTGCATATGTATGCACTGCTTGAGGATAACCTACAGCTAGGACCCAATTCTAACCACATTTGATTCAATTACAAATTAATTTGTACCTTCAAATCCATGCAGCATGGTGGAAATTTCATATATGTCAGGTAATTAGGTGAATTTCTGGTCAGTATTTCATTATTGGTTAATTATTAAAGACAGATCATAGCTCAAATTTAAATATTCTATTTATGTCTAGAAAATTGTGCTTTGGTCCACTTTGAAGTGCTATTGTACGAGAGAGAGAGAGAGGAATAGCAGTGAGTCAATTACAATAATTTCAGATCCTGGTTCCTTGTCTAGTGTGACTTAACCCATCACTGTCTCAAATTCCCAACTGTAAAATGGTGCAACTGCATTTTATTCTGTATACTTATTTCACAGGTATTAGTGGGTGTGTAAACTAGTCTAGGGAGATTAAGCTCACCCACTTTTCGTATGGTGGCTAACACTCCACATACCAACTGTTACCCAAAAAACCAAACCTGTTGCCATCGAGTCAATTCCGACTCATAGCGACCCTATAGGACAGAGTAGAACTGCCCCATAGGGTTTCCAAAGAGCAGTTGGTGGATTCGAACTGCTGATCTTTTGGTTAGCAGTGGAACTCTGTGCCACGATGGCTCCCACACCAACTTCATCCTGTTGAAAACTCAGCTTCCCTTCCATATTCAGTTCAGACCCCAGCTACCCACTCAGCCCTTCTCTCTCTCATCCCCAGCCACTAGGGGCAAGGTCAGTGGGTACTGGCCACAAGTTAGGGAGTCCACATGACACCTGCAACTTAAGACTGGCTGCCTCCTTCTGTTGCTTTGGGTCAGACAGTTCGTTGGAATGACTCACAGAATTCATGGAGAGGATACTGTACCTGCAGTAACAGCTTTAATATAACAAAAAATGATACAAATGAAGATACATATAAGGTGAGGACTTGAAAGTGTCACAGCTCAGAGCTTCCATATCCCAAAGAGGGTTGTGCTACCCTCTCTTGTGTATGGTTACCAACTAGGAATTTCCTTTAACCTTTGTCTTCTAAGGTCTTTATCAGCCTCATCGTGTGTCCATGATAGATTACATCATGCCTCGTGAGACTTAGCATTGGGCCCCCAGGTAGTCTCTTTTGTTCTTGTCAGCCCTCACTCATTTGCCTCAGGTGGATCCAGCTCTCAAGAACCGAGATCAAAGGCCAAGTGGCTTTGTGCAAGGTGATTCCACACCTTGAAATGAGTTACTGTTGTTTTTTAACATGGAGAAATATTAGAGTATGCCTACTCCAGTAATTATCAATGCATCCTGATTGCATATTTGATTAATTTCAGACTGCAGAAGTTGGTAAAAATCTTCAATTCTTCATCTTTGACCTTAGTGGTTGGTGCATAAATTTGAATAATAGGCATATTAACTGGTCTTCCTTGTAGGCATATGGATATTATCCTATCACTGACAGCGTTGTACTTCAGGATAGATCTTGAAATGTTCTTTTTGACGATGAATTCAACGCCATTCCTCTTCAAGTTGTCATTCCCGTCATAGTAGACTATACGATTGTCCAATTCAAAATGGCCAATACCAGTCCATTTCAGCTCACTTACACCTAGGATATCGATGTTTATGCATCCAATTTCATTTTTGATGATTTCCAATTTTCCTAGATTCATGCTTCACAAATTCCACATTCTGATTATTAATGAATGTTTGCAGCTGCTTCTTCTCCTTTTGAATCATGCTACATCAGCAAATGAAAGTCCCAAAAGCTTGACTCCATCCATATCATTAAGGTTGACTCTACTTTGAGGAGGCAGCTCTTCCCTTGTCACCTTTGAGTGCCTTCCAACCTGAGGGGCTCATCTCCCGGCACTATATTAGACAATGTTCCACTGCTATTCATAAGGTTTGCACAAGCTAATTCTTTTCATAAATAGACCTCTTGGTCCTTCTTCCTAGTCTGTCTTAATCTGGAAGCTCAGCTGAAATGTGTCTGCCATGGGTGACCCTGCTGGTATTTGAATACCAGTGGCATAGATTCCAGCATCACAGCAACAAGAAAGCCCCCATAGTACAACAAACTGACATATGGGTGCAGGTAGGAAGAAGTCCAAGCTGCTCTGAAGGCGTTGGTGAAAAACAAGTCTCCAGGAATCAACAAAATACCAACTGAGATGTTTCAACACATGGATGCAGCACTGGAAGTGCTCACTCATCTATTCCAAGAAATTTGGAAGACAGCTACCTGGCCAACCGACTAGAAGAGATCCATATTTATGCATATTCCCAAGAAAGGTGATCTAACCAAATGCAGAAATTAAGGAACAATATCATTAATAGCAAATGAGAGGTGGGGCCAAGATGGCAGAGTCGTCAGATGCTTCCAGTGGACCCTCTTACAACAAAGACCCAAAAACACAAGTGAATCGATTGTATATGACACTCTAGGAGCCCTGAACATCAAAGGCAAAGTTGAGGAACAAGACTGAGTGCCAGGGGGAGGGCGAGATGGTTTGGAAGCAGCGAGGAGTTGACAGACCTAAGCCGGTGAAAACCTGAGCACTTCAGGCCTGATCAGCTCATGCGTGAGCAGTGAGACATGCCAGCAGCGGTGCTCAGGAGGCGCATATTCTGCTCTGGAAGAGACCCAGTGGCAGAGAGTCTACTCAGCCACCCAGAAGTAGTGAGAAGCAGCTCTCAATTGGTGAAAGATAAGTCTTTGTGTCCAGCCTACTGCAAGGATGAAAAATACCCCCCTTAGGTAAAAACCTCTTTCCCATTTACTTCCCCACTCCCTGCTCTGTTCTGGGTCCCAGACAGGTTTAAGCAATGGCCGAGTCCCCTGGGCTGGAAGTAGGATCTGTTACATGTCCCGAGCCATTCTCCCAGCTTTGGAGAGGGAACAAATTAACTAACAGGGGAAAAAATAAATTGCCAGCTCCCCTAAGCCAGAAATTCAGGGTAGGCACAGCTCCTTTGCCTAGGCACAGACATAAGGGATCCACGGACTTTGAGTGCCTTTCTCCCTGCATAGACTTGTGTGGGCCCATTTCAACACCGTAGGCCCTGATTACCACAGTACAACAGCGTATATACCTGAAGTCTAACTTCAACTGTTTCAGCTGTGAAGTGGCAGGTTCCTGACATTTCACACTGCTGGATCTATTAAGCAGTGTCTTTACCTACCCACATCAGAGGTCCGAGGACTGGTGGCTCCACCCATAACACCTAGCCAACTGTGATAGGGCCCCCAAAATAAGAGGTGCCCCACAGTCCTTACAGCCAAAAGCACCGGGTGCTCATAGTCAAGCTTCAAAACCCACACACCTATGGGACCTAGGGAACAAGGACACTTTTTCCTCCTGGACACTCGGGGGTGGCCGTCAGCCCCCTGCCTTGCTCAGAGTGTGTCCTCTTGCTGAAGCCAGATGCCTGTGCCTACACCAATCAGCAATGCCTGTCTAGGACTGTAGGTAAGAGCCTGCACCACACATTTGGTGGCTATCTACCTGGACACCTGAGCTGAACCAATACAGGAGGAATGGGTGGACTTCTGAGCTCACATACCTAGTAACAGATCTAACCACCTGGTGACAGGACATTAGAGCTTCAAAGATGCCAATAGTCAAACTAGCTCACATGAGCAGTCTATTTGGGCATATCAAAACAAAACAAGAAGCTAGGGCACAGTAAGCAAACATAAGATAAAAAAATATAATAACTTACTGATGGCTCAGTGACAAAAGTCAATATCAAGTCACATAAACAGGCAGTCCATGATAGTATCAGCAATCTCCCTAAATAAAGAATCTAGAAATTTTCCATAGGAGGAAAATTTCTTGGAATTACCGGAGACAGAATGCAAAAGATTAATATACAGAATTCTTCAAGAGATTAGTAAGGAAATTAATCAAAATGCAGAACACTAAATAGAGGAAATTAAAAAGATTAGAGAAGAGCATAATGACAAATTTAACAGGGTGCAAGAATCTATAGAGGGACAGCAATCACAAATCCAGAAGATTAACAATAAAATGACAGAATTAGAAAATCAGCAGAAAGTCATAAGAGCAGAATTGAGGCAATGGAAGTCAGAATTAGGCAGATTGAAGATAAAGCACTTGATACCAACTTATTTGAGGAAAAATCAGATAAAACGATTTTAAAAAATGAAGAAACGCTAAGAATTATGTGGGATTTTATCAAAAGGAATAACCTATGAATGATTGGAGTACCAAAACAGGTGGATAACAGAAAATACAGAGAGAATTGTTGAAGATTTGTTGGCAGAAAAGTTCCCTGATATAGTGAAAGATGACAAGATACGTATCCAAGATGCCCATTGGACCCCACACAAGGTAGATCCCAAAAGAAAGTCATCAAGATATATTATAATCAAACTTGCCAAAACCAAAGATAAAGAGAGAATTTTAAGAGAAGCTAGGGATAAATGAAAACTCATCTACAAAGGAGAGTGAGTAAGAACAAGCTCGGAATACTCAGCAGAAACCATGCAGGCAAGAAGGTAAAGGGATGACATATATAAAATCTTGAAGGAAAAAAATCACCAGCCAAGAATTATATATCCAGCAAAATTGCCTCTCAAATATGATGGCAAAATTAGGCTATTTCTAGACAAACAGAAGTTTAGGGAATTTGCAAACACCAAACCAAAATTACAAGAAATACTAAAGGGAGTCCTCCGCTTAGAAAAAAAATAAAATCAGATAACAACCCAAGACTAGAACACAGGATAGAGCAAACAGATATTAACCCAGATAGGGAAGTCACAAAAATAAATCAAAGCTAAAACACTGAAAATAGGGAAACAGATTTCAATATGTAAAACATGACAACATTGAAACAAAAAAGAAGGACTTAAAAAATGTAGACATAGATTTTTTATATGGAAAGGACGTCAAGGCGATATACAGAAATAAAAGACTGGTATAAACATAGAAAAATAGGAGTAAATATTAAGGTAACCACAAAGGAATCTAACAATCCTACAAGTCAAAATAAAAACTAGAAAAATATAAAGACTCAGCTAATAAAAAATCAACAACAATGAAAAAGATGAAAAGAAAATAGATAAATAAAAATGACAAGGCACAGAAAATTAAGTGGAACAAAGAAACTGTGAACAAAACACACAAAAAAAGACATCAAAATGACAGCACTAAACTCATACCTATCAATAATTACACTGAATGTAAACGGCCTAATTGCACTGATAAAAAGAGAGTGGCAGATTGGATAAAAAAATCATGATCCATCTATATGCTGCCTACAAGAGACGCACCTTAGACTTAAAGACACAAACAAACTAAAGCTTAAAGGATGGAAAAAATATATCAACACTCAAAAAAGAGCAGGATTGGCAATATTAATCTCTGACAAAATAGACTTTAAAGTAAAATCCACCACAAAGGATAAAGAAGGACACTATACAATGATTAAAGGGTCAATACACCAGGAGGACATAACTATAATAAATATTTATGCTCCCAATGACAGGGCTCAAAAATACATAAAACAAACACTCTAACAACTCTGAAGAGAGAGATAGACAGCTCCACAATAGTAGCAGGAGACTTCAACATGTCACTTTTGGTGAAGGATAGAACATCCAGAAAGAAGTTCAACAAAGACAAGGCAGCGCTAAATGCTAAATTCAACCAACTTGACCTCATAGACATATACCAAACATTCTACTCAACAGCAGCCAAGTATACTTTCTTTTCCAACACATATGGAACATTCTCCAGAATAGACCATATATTACACCATAAAGCAAGCCTTAACAAAATCCAAAGCATCAAAATATTATATAGCATCTTTTCTGACCATAAACCCATAAAGGTAGAAATAAACAGAAAAAGCAAGGAAACAAAATCATACACATGGAAACTGAACAACACCTTGCTCAAAAACTACTGGGTTATAGAACAAATTAAGGATGGAATAAAGAAATTCATAGAATCAAATGAGAATGAAAAGACTTCCTACTAGAACCTTTGGGACACAGCAAAAGCAGTGCTCAGAGGTCAGTTTATGGCAATAAATGCACACATCCAAAAAGAAGCAAGGGCCAGAATCAAAACATTAACCCTACAACTGGAACAAGTAGAAAGAGAGCAGCAAAAGGAGGCCTCAGGCACCAGAAGAAAGGAAATAATAAGAATTAGAGCAGAATTAAATGAAATAGAGAATGGAAAAACCACTGAAAGGGTTAACAAGTCCAAAAGCTGGTTCTTTGAAAAGATCAACAAAATTGATAAACCATTGACCAAACTGACAAAATAAAAACAGGAGAGGAAGCAAATAACCCATATCAGAAATGAGATGGCTGATATCACAACAGACACAACTGAAATTAAAAGAATCATAACAGAATACGATGAAAAATTGTACTCTAACAAACTTGAAACCCTAGAGGAAATGGCCAAATTTCTAGAAACTCACTACCTACCTAAACTAACACAAAGAGAGGTAAACAACTAAATAAACTCATAACAAAAGAAGGGATTGAAAAGGTAATTTAAAAACTCCCAACAAAAAAAAGCCCTGGCCCGGATGGCTTCACTGGTGAATTCCACCAAACTTTCAGAGAAGAGTGAACAACACTACTACTAAAGGTATATCAGAGCATAGAGAAGGATGGAATATTCCCAAACTGATTCTATGAAGCCAGCATAATCCTGATACCAAAACCAGGTAAAGACACCACAAAAAAGAGAAAATTACAGACCAGTATCCCTCATGAACATTGATGCAAAAATCCTCAACAAAATTCTAGCTGATAGAATTCAGCAACACATCAAAAAAATAATTCACCATAATCAAGGGGGACTCATACCAGGTATGCAAGGAGGGCTCAACGCTAAACAAACAATGAATGTAATCCATTACATAAATAAAACAAAAGACAAGAATCACATGATCTTATCAATCGATGCAGAAAAGGCATTTGAACAAGTTCAACACCCATTCACGATAAAAACTCTCAACAAGATAGGAACAGAAGGGAAATTCCTCAATATAATTAAGGACATTTATACAAAGCCAACAGCCAGCATCATCCTAAATGGAGACACTTTGAAAGCATTCCCCTTGAGAATAGGAACCAAACAAGGATGCCCTTTATCACCAATCTTATTCAATCTCGTGCTGGAGGTCCTATGCAGAGCAATTAGGCTAGAAAAAGAAATAAAGGGCATCCAAACTAGCATGGAAGAAGTTAAATTATCTCTATTTGCAGATGGCATGATCTATAGACAGAAAACCCTAAAGAATTCACAAGAAAACTACTGGAACTAATAGAATATTTATGCAAAGTATCAGGATACAAGATATACATACAAAAATCTATTGGATTCCTAGACACCAACAAAGAGAACCTCGAAGAGGAAATGAATAAATAAATACCATTTACAGTAGCCCCCAAGAAGATAAAATACTTAGGAATAAATCCAACCATAGATGTAAAAGACCTATACAATGAAAACTACAAGACACTAACTGCTGCAAGAAACCAAAAGAGACCTGCATAAGTGGAAAAACATATCTAGCTAATGGATAGGAAGACTCAACATTGTGAAAATGTTTATTCTACCCAAAGCGATCTACAGATACAATGTAATCCCAATCCAAATTCCACTGGCATTTTTTAATTAGATGGAGAAACAAATCACCAACTTCATATGGAAAGGGAGGAGGCCCCAGATAAGTAAAGCATTACTGAAGAAGAAGAATACAGTGGGAGACCTCACACTACCTGATTTTCGAAACTATTATACCACCACGGCAGTCAAAACAACCTGGTACTGATACAACAACAGATACATAGACCAATGGAACAGAATTGAGAATTCAGATGTAAATTCATCCAGCTATGAGCAGCTGATATTTGACAAAGGTCCAAAGTCCAGTAACTGGGGAAAAGACAGTCTCTTTAACAAATGGTGCTGGCATAAGTGTATATTCACCTGCAAAAAACTGAAACAAGACCCATACCTCACACCATGCGCAGAAACTAACTCAAAATGGACCAAAGACCTAAATATAAAATCTAAAATGATAAAAATCATGGAAGAAAAAATAGGGACAATGCTAGGAGCCCTATACATGGCATAAACAGAATACAAACCATAAGTAATAATGCACAAGCACCAGAAGAGAGACTAGATAACTGGAGCTCCTAAAAATCTCACACTTATGCTCATAAAAAGACTTCACCAAAAGAGTAAAAAAACAACCTACGGACTGGGAAGAAATTTTAGCTACAACAAATCCAATCAGTGTCTAATCTCTAAAATCTACAAGATACTGCAAAAAGTCAACAACAAAAAGACAAATAACCCAAATAAAAAATGGGCAAAGGATATGAACAGGCACTTCACCAAAGAAGATATTCAGACAGCTAACAGACACATGAAGAAATACCCACAATCATTACCCATTAGAAAAATGCAGATCAAAACTACAGTGAGATATCATCTCACCCCCACAAGGCCAGTATTATTCAAAAACACACAAAATAATAAATGCTGGAGAAGTTGTGGAGAGACTGGAATGCTTATACACTGTTGGTGGGAATGTAAAATGGTACAACCACTTTGGAAATCAATTTGGCGCTTCCTTGAAAAGCTAGAAATAGAAGTACCATATGATCCAGCTATCATGCTCCTTGGAATATATCCTAGAGAAATAAGATCAGTCACACAAATAGATACATGCACACCTATGTTCATTGCAGCACTGTTCACAATAGCAAAAAGATGGAAACAACCTACGTGCCCATCAGTGGAAAAATGGATAATCAAATTATGGTATATCCACAAGATGGAATATTATGCAATGATAAAGAACAACGATGAAGCTGTGAAACATCGTATAACATGGTGGAAGCTGGAATGTATTATGCTGAGTGAATTTAGCCAGTCACAAAAGGACAAAGACTATATAAGACCACTAGTATAAGAACTCAAGAAAAGGTTTAAATACAGAAGAAAACATTCTTTGATTGTTACGGGGGTGGGGAGGCAGGGTGAGTGTTATTCACTAACTAGATAGTAGATAAGAATCATCTTAGGCAAAGAGAAGGACAGCACACGCTACAGGGGAAGTAAGCACAACTGGACTAAACCAAAGCTAAGAAGTTTCCTGAATACAATCATATAATTTGAGAAACAGAGTAGCAGGGGGAAGGGTCTGGGGACCATGCTTTCAGGGGACATCTAGGTCAATTGGCATAACAAAGCTTACTAAGAAAATGTTCTGCATCCTACTTTGGTGAGTGGTGCCTGGGGTCTTAAAAGCTTGCAAACAGCCGTCTAAGATGCATCAATTGGTCTCAACCACCTGGAGTAAAGGAGAATGAAAAACACCAAAGACACAAGGAAAGTATCACCCAAGAGACAGAATGGGCCACATAAACCAGAGACTTCATCAGCCTGAGACCAGAAGAACTAGATGGTGCCCGGCTACCACCAATGAACATCCTGACAGGGAACACAACAGAGAGTTCCGGATGGAGCAGTAGAAGGATGGGGTGCAGAACTCAAATTCTAGTAAGAAGACCAGACTTAATGGTCTGACTGAGACTGGAGGTTCTCTGGAAAGCATGGCCCCTGGATTCTCTATCAGCCAAGAACTAAAACAATTTCCAAGGCCAACCCTTCAGAGATTGGACTGGACTGCGGGACATAAAGTGATACTCGTGAAGAGTGTGCCTCTTAGTCAAGTAGATACAAAAGACCAAAGGGGCAGCCTCTGTCTGGAGATGAGATGGGAAGGCAGAGAGGGTCAGGAGCCGGTTGAATAGTCATGGGTAATCAAGTGTGGAAAAGAGGAGTATGCTGTCACAGAATGGGGTGAGCAATTAGGGTCTGATAACAATGTATGTATAAAACATTTGTATGGGAGACTAACTTGAAATGTAAATTTCATTTAACTACAACAATTTAAAGAAAAAAAGAACAAAGATGAAGACATGAAACATAACATGGAGGAATCCGGAAGGCATTATGCTGAGTGAATTTAGTCCGTCACAGAAGACAAGTATTGTATGAGACCACTATTACAAGAACTCAAGAAAAGGTTTAAACACAGAAGAAAACATTCTTTGATGGTTACGAGGGTGGGGAAGGAGGGGGAGGGTTATTTACTAACTGGATAGTAGATATAAATTACCTTAGGTGAAGGGAAGGACAGCAAACACTACCAGGGAAGTCAGCACAATGGAACTAAACCAAAGCTAAGAAGTATCCTGAATACAATTAAACACTTTGAGGGACAGAGTAGCAGGGGTGTGGGTCTGGGGACCATGCTTTCAGGAGACATCTAGGTCAATTGGCATAACAAAGCTTATTAAGAAAATGTTCTGCAGCCTACTTTGTTAAGTGGCATCTGGGATCTTAAAAGCTTGCAAGTGGCTGTCTAAGATGCATCCATTGGTCCCAACCACCTGGAGTAAAGGAGAATGAAAAACACCAAAGACACAAGGAAAGTATTAGCCCAAGAGACAGAAAGAGCCACGTAAACCAGAGATTTCATCAGCCTGAGACGAGAAGAACTACTTGGTGCCCAGCTACCATCAATTATCACCCTTACAGGGAACAAACAGAGAGTCTCTGATGGAGCAGGAGAATGGTGGGTTGCAGAACTCAAATTCTAGTAAGACCAGGCTTAATGATCTGAATGAGACTGGAGGTACCCCGGAAAGCAGGGCCCCAGGATTCTGTATCAGCCCAGAACTAAAACGATTTCCAAGCCCAGCTCTTCAGATAGGGATTGGACTGGACTGTGGGACATAAAGTGATACTTGTGAGGAGTGTGCCTCTTAGCTCAAGTAGATACAAGAGACTAAACAGGCAGCTTCTGTCCGGAGGTGAGATGGGAAGCCAGAGAGGGTTAGGAGCTGGTTGAATGGACATGGAGAATCAGGGGCAGAAAGGAGAGTGTGTTGTCACAGTATGGGGAGAGCAATTAGGGTCACATAACAATGTATGTATAAATTTTTTATGGGAACTAACTTGAAATATAACCTTCATTTAAACTACAACAATAAACAAACAAAAAAAATAACACACAAAAGTAAAATCTGCTAAAGATCATTCAAAAGTGGCTGCAGCAGTATATCCATGAGGAACTGCCAGAAATTCAAGACGGATTCAGAAAAGGATGTGGAAAGAGTGATATCATTGCTGATGTCAGATGGATACTGGCTGAAAACAAAAAATACCAGAAAAATGTTTACCTGTGTTTTATTAACTATTCAAAGGCATTTAACTGTGTGGATAATAACAAATTATGGGGATAACCTTAAAAAGAATGGGAATTCTAGAACAGGTCATTGTGCTCATGAGGCAGATCAAGAGGCAGTAGCTAGATCAAGAGGCAGTCATTCAAATAGAACAAAGGGATACTGTGTGGTTTAAAGTCAAGAAAATTGTGCATCAGGATTGCATACTTTCACCATACCTAGTCCATCTGTACGCTGAGCAAATAATCTGAGAAGCTGAACTATATGAAGAAGAACGAGGCATCAGGATTGGAGGAAGACTCATCAACAACCTGCATTATACGTATGACACTACCTTGTTTCCTGAAAGGGAAGAGGACTTGAAGCACTTACTGATGAAGATGAAAGACGACAACCTTCAGTATGGATTACACCTCAACATAAAGAAAACAAAAATTCTCACAACTGGACCAATAAGCAATATCATGATAAATGGAGAAAGGATTGAAGTTGTCAAGGATTTCATTTTACTTGGATCTATAATCAACACCCATGAAGCAGCAGTCAAGAAATCAAAAGATTTGCATTGGGCAAATCTGCTGCAAAAGATCTCATTAAAGTATTGAAAAGCAAAGATGTCACCTTGAAGACTAATGTGCACCTGACCCAAGCCATGATGTTTTCAATCACCTCATAAGCATGTGAAAGCTAGACAATGAATAAGGAAGATCAAAGAAGAATTGACGCCTTTGAATTGTGGTGTTGGTGAAGAATATTGAATATACTATGGACTGCCAAAAGAACGGACAACTCTGTCTTGGAAGAAGTACAACCAGAATGTTCCTTGGACACAAGGATGGTGAGACTACGTCTCACATGCTTTGGACATGTTATCAGGAGAGATCAGTCTCTGGAGAAGGACATCATGCTTGGTAAAGTAGAGGGCCAGGGAAAAACAGGAAGACCCTCAACGAGATGGATTGTCACAGTGGCTGCAACAACGGGCTCAAACATAACAATTGTGAGGATAGCACAGGACTAGGCAGTGTTTCGTTCTGTTGTACGTAGAGTCACTATGAGTCAGAACCAACTCAACGGCATCTAACAACAACAACAACATGCCTCCTCTAGAAATGGGAAGAATAAGGGATAAGGAAGGAAATGGAACAGCAGAGAAGAAAAGATGATTTTGGTTCTATTGGCATCTCTCTTGCTTCCCTAAGAGATCTCAGAAGGTAAAAACATGAACAGAAAACAATGAGGGACTGAGGAAGAACCACAGAGGGATGGTTCGCTAAGAAAGAGAAGAAGAATTTTAAAATTCTATCTGTGGAATCCTCAATTGTCAGAATTATTGGTAACTAATATTCTGACTGCTATCCACCATTTGTACAAGCAGTCACATGCAGAGCTCTATTTGGATGCTTTAATAATAATACACTCTGAAAACAGCACAGGGATACGTTTGCTGTGACTTAAATACCATACCTGGAAGAATTACACATCCCTTCAAAAATGAGCAACATTGGAAGAAGACAATACAGTTGAAAAAAATTTGTAACAAATTAAGAGCCTTTGACCTGGACTCAAAGTGTTCTGGGAGTGAGGGAAGAAGGAAAAAGAGAGCCTTTATAGTAAATAAATGGTGACCATAGAAGGCATGGCTAAATATCGCAGAACTCCACCTTAGCCAAAGAGATCTACTACACATACAACAAAGTTAGGCCTGCTCTAGAAAGGGCTAACATGGGGGAAATACAAAGCTATAACATGGACTCCAACAAGAATAGCTTGGAGCTTACTGGAATGGAGAAGAGAGGATAGCAGACACTCCATCACATAATATAGGCTCTGAAAGAACAGCTATAAGGATTCTAGTCACACAGGAAATAGTAAAACGGGAGGAATAAAGAAAGTGAGCTACATTTTTATTTCTACCTAGAATAAGAATAATTATAAATTTTACTTAAAGATTGTCTAGGAGAAAGAAATCTTTAATTTTGTAAGTTAATTATTTACATTAAATGCTGATAAATGTTTAATATAGCATAGAGTCATATGAAGATGATGGTATTAGAAAAATATCTTGCTTTTGATATACAAAGCCCACAGCCCTAGGGTCTGCTCTTCTTTTCCTTCAGGAACACTTAAATGTCTAGATATTTAAGAAGCACAGTGAGAGTCAAGCAACCTGTCTCTGATTAAGTACAAAGCCCTCAAACCATTTGTTGCTGGAAAACTTTCATATCCCAGAACTTCAGTAAGGACATACCCGCTTCCCTGCATCACCCCCCTTCATGGAGAAT
The DNA here is from genome assembly GCA_030035585.1 of Dugong dugon. NCBI lineage: Eukaryota > Metazoa > Chordata > Mammalia > Sirenia > Dugongidae > Dugong > Dugong dugon. The sequence goes on along the minus strand of CM057480.1, from coordinate 43,908,514 downwards.
GAGCACCAGCCACCAAGAGTTGGAAGTTCCCCCACAGAGTCCAAATGATGGGCATGAGAAAAGATGCATGCAAAAGGTCAGTGTCCAAGCTCACTCTCTCTGTTTCCCCCACTAAATTTAACAGCCCTCAAGTGCTCAGGCCAGGGAGCCTCAATTTTAGAAATCACACCTTGCTCATAACCCACTGTTTACGCATAACAAACTCTGGGTGTGCTTCCAAATCTGCCAGAGATTCACTAACTATTAAAAATAATAGTAATAATAAATTAAAACTCCCAATCATGTGTTTCAGAAAGAGCTAGGTTCTCCAGCAAAATGCAGAAAATGCCTGCCCTGCCTGCCTACAAGATGAGCTCACCTTAATCGACTGCAAGCAAATTTTCAAATAGATGATGGCGACTGTAGCAAAAATGAAGATGAAGAAGCCAAAGAACTTGTTTCTCTTCTGAAAGGATTAGGTATCATACAGCAGGATCTCTAGTATAGTAAAGACGTATAGAAAGATACGATTATATTTTAGCACTTCTGGAAGGTCAAAACAAAATCTTTTATTCTAACTCCCATCTGTGCAGTAAGTGCATAGCAAGGCAAACAAATAGGGAGAAGTGTTTACCAGACGGAAGCAGCAGGGCACAGGCTGCTGTGGCACAGCAGCACAGCAGGCCGAGGCTGACAGCGGATTTCCAAAGGACAGTCCGTAATGGAATTCCTGGTGGGATGATCCAAGAGGTGGAAACATCAGCCAAGCATGACTGCACATAAAAAATTCATCAAGACCTGTGATATCTTTGGTGAGACAAACAGTAAGATGCACTGAGATACAAATGGTATTTGAGAAAATTTTCTATTCCCTAGCCACCAGCAGGGTTGAGAAACAATGCCATTCAAATGCCCATCTATTCCACCAACACAATCAAAATACTCTTTTCCTCAGCCAGTTGAATTTACTGCCTAAAATCTATTCATTTTTAACTGAATCTCTAGATAGCCATGTAAATAAAAATGTTTCTATGCATTTTTCTCTCCTTCTGTTACTACATCAAGCAAAATCAGCTTGACAGATTTTTATCAAATATGGAGAGTATGTTGCAGCAACGTGATTTAAAATATAGGTTATGTGGCATACCTGGAATTTGCTTTGAGGGTCTCTGGGGGCAGGCAGGCAGTCATTTGTCAGAGCAGCTCAAAACTGAGTGAAATAAGAGCCCCATAAGACTGCCAAAGGGAATAATGAGCCATAAGCATGAAGATGCATTAATATGTCAAGGACAGGGAAAACAATCAGTAATTTTAAATATGAATCCCAAACTGATCCTCACAAAAGCATGTGTGATTTGCAATCTAGTAGCATTTCACCTGGGTAACTCTAAGTAGAATGGTTCAGGTTAAGTAACGTCAGTGACTTACTTAGTTAATAATGATTAACAAATTTTTTTTTCTTCAACAATTATGGAGAGAATTTTTGGAAAAAATTTGTGATGTGCCATGAATCCCACCTTCCCCACCCCACTCCCGAGTCAGGGTAGGGACATGCTGGGCCCCTTACCTCACACTGGTAAGAAGAGCTTCAAAAGCAAACTCCAGGAGCGTGTTGTTTTTCCCAAACAGTTACAAGCAGGGCTTTGAATCAGTTCTTTCAGGTTCTTTCATTTCTAACAACTTCCCAGGTGACAGCAATGCTGCTGGTTAGGGATCAATTCTGAGTACCACTACTAGAACAGTGGTTCTCTAAATTTATTATACATAAGAATCACCTGGGGATCTTGTTAAACTGTACGTTCTGACTTAGTATATCTGGGATGGAAATTTAATTCTCAGCAGAGGTTGGAACTGCAATGAACCGGTTCAAAGCTCTGCTTACAAGGCTTTGGGAACTGATGTCTAACTCCTTTCTGATAAACGTAAAGAGAAACAAACTGACTAGCAACTCATGATGAGCCAAAGAAATGGTAGCTGAGTTAGGGTCAGTCTGAGCTTCCAGAGTTTGTTGGCACAAAAGATGCTTAAGCATCTCCCATGGACCCAATGTGGGTCAGGCAGGAGATAGAGATCCTGGGTGCCATTGAGTCTTGCACATGCAGAGAATGTACTTGAGCAGAGAGAAATCGTAGGCAACACTTGATTTCCAGTGGCTGGTGGCACAGTGGTTAAGTGCTATGGCTGCTAACCAAAAGGTCAACAGTTCAAATCTACCAGCAGCTCCTTGGAAACCCTATGGGGCAGTTCTACTCTCTCCTATAGGGTCACTATGAGTCAGAATTGACTCAGTGGCAATCGGTTTTTCTTTCTTTTTCTTTTTCTTTTTTGGTAGAGGATTAAGTAACCAGGCAATTTAAAGAAACATTAGCTGTTATCAAGGGAGCCACGGTGTGAGATTTCCAGCAATGGTGGAGGGAGGGTTCTCCAAACAATGCTTGAGTATCCCATGAAACACAGTCAGCTTTACACATGCTGGGTCTAGAGGGAAATGTCAGCTTTTGATAGGGCCAATTAAGTAGAATTTACTGGTGTAGTCATGGCCTAGATTCTCATCCAAAGGCAAGGAAAAACTAGCTACACCAAGTATTTGTAAAGGGACAAGGGAAGTAAACATATAGATGCTTAATGAATGTACCCTAAGAGGTATGCTTGTTCAATATATGAATTATGAATCTAGGAAAAACGGAAGTCATCAAAAATGAAACGGAACTCATAAAGACTGGTATCCTAGGCATTAGTGAGTTGAAATGGAGTGGTATTATCCATTTTGAATCAGACAATTATAAGGTCTACTGTGTGGAGAATGACAAATTGAAGAGGAATGGCATTGCGTTCACTGTCAAAAAGAACATTTCAGAATCTATCTGGAAGCACAACACTGTCAGTGATAGGATAATATCCATAAACCTACAAGGAAAACCAGTCAATACAACTATTATTCAAATTTACACAACAATCACTAAGGCCAAAGATGAAGAAATTGAAGATTTTTACCAACTTCTGAAATCTGAAATTGATCAAACATGCAATCAGGATGCATTAATAATTACTTGTGATTTGCCAAAGTTGGAAACAAAGAAGAAGAATCAGTAGTTGGACAATATGACCTTGGTGATAGAAAAGACGCTGGAGATTGCATGACAGAATTTTGCAAGACCAACAACTTCTTCATTGCAAATACCTTTTTTTCAACAACAGAAACAGCAACTATACACATGGACCTCACCAGATGGAAACACAGGAATCAAATTGACTACACCTGTGGAAAGAGACGATGGAGAAACTGAGTACCGTCAGTCAGAACCAGGCCAGGGGCCAACTGCAGAACAGACCATCAATTGCTCATATGCGAGTTCAAGTTGAAGCTGAAGAAGATTAGAGCAAGTCCACGAGAGTCAAAATACAACCTTGAATATATCACACTTAAATTTAGAGACCATCTCAAGAATAGATTTGATGCGTTGTGGAGTGACATCAAGGAAGGACATTATACATAAAGAAAGAAAGAGGTAATTAAAAAGACAGGAAAGAAAGAAAAGACCAAAATGAATGTCAGAAGAGATTCTGACACTTGCTCTTGAATGCAGAGTAGTTAAAGCAAATGGAAGAAATAATAAAGTAAAAGAGCTGCACAAAAGATTTCAAAGGGCAGCTCAAGAAGACAAAGTAAAGTATTATAACGAAATGTGCAAAGACCTGGAGTTAGAAAACCAAAAGGGAAGAAGATTCTTGACATTTCTCAAGCTGAAAAAACTGAAGAAAAATTCCAGCCTCAAGTTGCAATTTTGAAGGATTCTATGGGCAAAATATTGAATGACACAGGAAACATCAAAAGAAGATAAAAGGAATACAGAGTCACTGTACCAAAAAGAATTGGTTGACATTTGACCATTTCAGGAGGTAGCTTGTGATCGAGAACCAATGGAATTGAAGAAAGAAGTCCAAGCTGCACTGAAGGCACTGGCAAAAAACAAGACTCCAGAAATCGATGGAATACAAATTGAGATGTTTCAACAAACAAATGCAGTGCTAGAGGTGCTCACTTGCTATACCAAAAAATTTTGAAAGACAGATACCAGGTCCACCTACTGGAAGAGATCCATAGTTGTGCCTATTCCAAAGAAAGGTGATCCAATGGAATGCAGAAATTATCAAACAACATCATTAATACCACAAGCAAGTAAAATTTTGCTGAAGATCATTCAAAAGTGGTTGCAGCAGTACATCCAAAGGGAACTGCCAGAAATTCAAGCTAGATTCAGAACAGGACATGGAACAAGGGATATCATTACTCATGCCACATGGATCTTAGCTGAAAGCATAGAACATCAGAAAGATGTTTATCTGTGTTTTATTCACTATGCAAAGACATTCTACTGCATGGATCATAACAAATTATGAACTACATTATGAAGAATGGGAATTCCAGATCACCTGGAATTCTATGCTGAAACTGTACATAGACCAAGAGGCAATTGTTCAAACAGAACAAGGGAATACTACATGGTTTAAAATCAGGAAAGGCATGTTTCAGGGTTGTATCATTTCACCATAATTATTCAGTCTGTATGATGATCAAATAATCCAAGAAGCTGGATTATATGAAGAAGAATGTAGCATCAGGATTGGTGGAAGACTCATTAACAACCTACAATATGCAGATGACATAACCTTGCTTGCTGAAACGGAAGAGGACTTGAAGCAAGTACTGATGAAGATCAAAGACTACAGCCTTCAGTATGGATTATACCTCAACATAAAGAAAACAAAAATCCTCACAACTAGACCAATAAGAAACATCATGATAAATGGAGAAAAGATTGAAATTGTCAAGGATTTCATTTTACTTGGATCCACAATCAACACACATGGAAGTTGCATTCAAGAAATCAAATGATGTATTGCATTGGACAAATTTGCTGCAAAAGACCCCTTTAAAGTGTTGAAAAGCAAAGGTGGCACTCTGAGGACTAAGGTACGCCTGACCCCTGCCATAATATTTTCAATTGCCTCATATGCACGCAAATGCTGGACAATGAATAAGGAAGACCAAAGAAGAACTGATGGCCTTTGAGTTATGGTGTTGATGAAGAATATCGAATATACCATGGACTGCCAGAAGAACGAACAAGTCGGTCTTGGAAGAAGTACAACCAGAGTGCTTCATGGAAGTGAGGATGATGAGACCTCGTCTCACGTACTTTTGACATGTTATCAGAGGGGCCAGTTCCTGGAGAAGGCTATCATGCTTGGTAAGGTAGAGGGTTAGCAAAAGGGGAAGATCCTCAATGAGATGGATTGACACAGTGGCTGCAACAATGCTCTCAAACATAGTTGTGAGGATAGAACAGGACTGGTCAGTGTTTCCTTCTGTTGTACATATGGCCACTATGAGTCAAAACCAACTCAAAGGCACCTAAAAACAACATATACACATACCACCACCTGTCTGTCATTTTGTCATACTGTAGTGGCTAGCATGTTTCTATGCTGGTGGAAGCTATGCCATTGGTATTTCAAATACCAGCAGGGTCACCCCTGGTGGACAGGTTTCAGTAGAGCTTCCAGACTAAGACAGACTAGGAAGAAAGACCTGGTGACCTACTTCCAAAAATTATCCAATGAAACCCTTATGGATTACAACTGAGCATTGTCTGATAGAGTACTGGAAGATGAGCCTCCTAGGTTGGAAGCCACTCAAAATACACAATGGACTCAAGTATACCAACAATCATGACGATGGCACAGGACAGGGCAATGTTTTGTTCTTTTGTACATCAGGTCGCCATGAGTTGGAGGTGACTACATGGAAACTAACTACAACATATACAGATAAATAATAATGGAGTGGCACACCCTCACCCACACAGACATGGAAAGTATTGTTACTGTGTTCCATTGAGTTGATTTACTACTCCTAAAGACTGTATAGGACAGAGTAGAAGAGCCCGATGGAGTTTCCTAGGCTGAAATCTTTACTGAAGCAGATCATCTTTTTTTTTTCCCACGGAGTGGCTAGCGGGAACTGCTGACCTTTTAGTTAGCAACCAATCCTTAACCATTGCACCACCAAGGCAATAATTAAATATGTTATTTTAAAAGAAGAAAAACATCTAAGATTCACTTGATGTCTGAAAATTGTAGGACTCCCAACTGTCTAATAAATCATGTCTCTAGCCCTTGTCCATTTTTTAAAATTATGCGTTAAGTGAAAGTTTACAGTTCAAGTTAGTTTCTCATACAAAAAATTTATACACACATTGTTATGTGACCCTAGCTGCTCTCCCTATAATGTGACAGCACACTCCTTTCCACCTCGAATTTCCTGTGTCCATTCAACCAGCTCCTGTCCCTTTTTGCCTTCTCATTTTGCCTCCATACAGAAGCTGCCCATTTAGTCTCATGTATCTACTTGAACTAAGAAGCACTCTCTTCACAAGTATCATTTTACGTCTTATAGTACAGTCTAATCTTTGTATGAAGAGTTGGCTTAGGCAATGTTTTCAGTTCTGGGCTAACAGAGAGTCCAGGAGCCATGTATTCCAGAGTTCCTCCAGTCTCAGTCAGACCACTAAGTCTGATCTTTTTACCAGAATTTGAGTTCTGCACCCTACTTTTTGCCTGCTCTGTCAGGGACTCTCTGTAGTATTCCCTGTCAAGGAAGTTATTGGTTCTAGCTTGGCATCATCTAGTTCTTCTGGTCTCAGGCTGATGGAGTCTCAGGTTTATGTGGCCCTTTCTGTCTCTTGGGCTAATATTTTCCTTGTATCTTTGGTGTTCTTCATTCTCCTTTCCTTCAAGTGGGTTGGGAAAAATTGATGCATCATAGGTGGCAGCCCACTAGCTTTTAAGGCCCAGACGCCACTTACAAAAGTGGGATGCAGAACATTTTCTTAATAAACTTTGTTATGCCAACTGACCTAGATGTCCGCTGAAAGTATGGTACCCAGACCCCCACCCTTGCTACTCTGTCTCCTTAAGTATTTGGTTGTATTCAGGAAACTTCTTACCTTTGGTTTAGTCCAGTTGTGCTGACTTCCCCTGTAGTGTGTGCTGTTCTTCCCTTCACCTAAGATAGTTCTTATCTACTATCTAGTTAGAGAACACCCCTCTCCCTCCCTCCCCACCCTCGTAATCATCAGAGAATGTTTTCTTCTGTGTTTAAAACTTTTCTTGAGTTCTTATAATAGTGGTCTCATACAATATTTGTCCTTTTGTGGCTGACTAATATCACTCAGCATAATACCTTCCAGATTCATCCATATTATGAGATATTTCTGGAATTCCTCATGGTTCTTTATCATTGCATAGTATTCCATTGTGTGGATATACCATAATTTGCTTATCCATTCAACCCTTGATGGGCACCTAGGTTGTTTCCATCTTATTGCTATTGTGAACAGTGCTGTAATGAACATGACTGTGCATATATCTATTCGTGTGACCGCTTTCATTTCTCTAGGATATATCCCAAGGAGTGGGATTGCTGGATCGTATGTTACTTCTATTTCTAGCTTTTAAGGAAGCACCAAATCAATTTCCAAAGTGTATGTACCATTCTATATTTCCAACAGCAGTGTATAAGTGTTCCAATCTCTCCACAACCTCTCCAACATTTATTATTTTCTGCTTTTCGTATTACTGCTAGCCTTGTTGGGATGAGATGGTATCTCTTTGCAGTTTTGATCTGCATTTCTCTAATGGCTAATGATTGTAAGCATTTCCTCATGTATCTGTTAGCCACCTGAATGTCTTCTTTTATGAAGTGCATGTTCATATCCTTTGCCCATTTTTTAATTGGGTTATTTTTCTTTTTGTTGTTGAGGTTTGGCAGTATCTTGTAGATTTTAGAGATTAGATGCTGATCGGATTTATTGTAGCCAAATTTTTTTTCCCAGTCTGTAGGTTGTCTTTTTACTCTTTTGGTAAAGTCTTTTGATGAGCATAGGCGCTTGATTTTTAGAAGCTCCCAGTTATCTAGTTTCTCTTCTGGTGCTTGTGCATTGTCAGTAATGTTTCGTATTCTGTCTATGCCATGTATTATGGGTCCTAGTGTTGTCCCTATTTTTTCTTCCATGATCTTTATCATTTTAGATTTTATATTTAGGTCTTTGATATATTTTGAGTTAGTTTTTGTGCATGGTGTGAGATATGGGTCTTGTTTCATTTTTTTGAGGCTGAATATCCAGTTATGGCAGCATCATTTGTCTTTTCCCCATTTAACAGACTTTGGGCCTTTGTCAAATATCAGCTGCTCATAGGTGGATGAATTTATGTCTGGATTCTCAATTCTGTTCCATTGGTCTATGTATCTGTTGTAGTATTAGTACCAGGCTGTTTTGACTACTGTGGAGGTATAACAGTTTCTAAAATCAGGTAGTGTGAGGCCTCCCACTTTGTTCTTCTTCAGTAATGCTTTACTTATCTGAGGCCTCTTCCCTTTGCATATGAAGTTGGTGATTTGTTTCTCCATCTCATTAAAAATTGCCATTGGAATTTGGATTTGGATTGCATTGTATCTGTAGATCACTTTGGGTAGAATAGACATTTTCACAATGTTGAGTCTTCCTATCCATGAGCAAGGTATGTTTTTCCACTTATGTAGGTCTCTTTGGGTTTCCTGCAGAAGTGTCTTGTAGATATCATTGTATAGATCTTTTACATCTCTGGTTAGATTTATTTCTAAGTATTTTACCTTCTTGGGGGCTATTGTAAATGGTATTGATTTGGTGATGTCCTCTTCAAAGTTTTCTTTGTTGGTGTAGAGGAATCCAACTGATTTTTGTATGTTTATCTTGTATCCTGATACTTTGCTGGAATCTTACTTTCAGTAGTTTTCTTGTGGATTCTTTGAGGTTCTCTGTGTATAAGATCTATCATCTGCAAATAGAGATACTTTGAGTTCTTCCTTATCAATTTGTATGTCTTTTATTTCTTTCTCTAGCCTAATTGCTCTGGCTAGGACCTCCAGCACGATGTTGAATAAGAGTGGTGATAAAGGGCATCCTTGTCTGGTTCCCGTTCTCAGGGGGATGCTTTCAGACTCTCTTCATTTAGGATGATGTTGGCTGTTGGCTTTGTATAAATGCCCTTAATTATGTTGAGGAATTTTCCTTCTATTCCTATTTTGCTGAAAGTTTTTAATATGAATGTGTGTTGGACTTTGTCAAATGCCTTTTCTGCATCAATTTATAAGATCATATGTTCTTGTTTTTTTTATTTATGTGATGGAGTACCTTGATTATTTTTCTAATGTTGAACCATACCTGCATACCTAGTATGAACCCCACTTGGTCATGGTGAATTATTTTTTGGATATGTTGTTTGAATTCTAACGGCTAGAATTTTGTTGAGGATTTTTGAGTCTAAGTTCTTGAGGGATATTGGTCTGTAATTTTCCTTTTTTGTGGTGTCTTTACCTAGCTTGGTATCAAGTTTATGCTGGCTTCATAGAATGAGTTTGGGAATATTCAGTCCTTTTCTATGCTCTTAAATACCTTCAGTAGTAGTGATGTTAACTCTTCTCTGAAAGTTTGGTAGAACTCTCCATTGAAACTGTCAGGGCCAGGGCTTTTTTTTGTTGGGAGTTTTTTAATTACTTTTTCAATCTCTTCTTTTGCATAGGTTTGTTTAGTTGTTCTACCTCTGTTTGTGTTGGTTTAGGTAGGTAGTGTGTTTCCAGAAATTTGTCCATTTTCTCTAGGTTTTCAAATTTGTTAGAGTATAATTTTTCATAGTATTCTGTTATGAATCTTTTAATTTCAGTTGGGTCTGTTGTGATATGATCCATCTCATTTCTTAATTGGGTTATTTGCTTACTCTCCTGTTTTTCTTTTGTCAGTTTGGCCAGTGGTTTGTCAATTTTGTTGATCTTTTCAAAGAACTGGCTTTTGGTCTTGTTAACTCTTTCAATTTTTTTTCTATTTTATATTTCATTTAATTCTGCTCTGATTTTTATTATTTCCTTTCTTCTTGTGCCCATGGGGTTCTTCTGATGCTCTCTTTCTATTTGTTCAAGTTGTAGGGTTAATGTTTTGATTCTGGACTTTTCTTCTTTTTGAATATGTGCATTTATTGCTATAAATTGACCTCTGAGCACTGCTTTTGCTGTGTCCCAAAGGTTCTGGTAGGATGTGTTTTCATTCTCATTTGATTCTGTGACTTTCTTTATTCTGTCCTTAATTTCTTCTATAACCCAGTAGTTTTTGAGCAAAGCGTTGTTCAGTTTCCATGTATTTGATATTTTTCCTTGCTTTTTCTGTTACTGATATCTACTTTTATGGCTTTATGGTCAGAAAAGACGCTTTGTAATATTTCGATGCTTTGAATTCTGTTAAGGCTTGCTTTGTGGCCTATTATGTGGCCAATTCTTAAGACTGTTCCATGTGTGTTGGAAAAGAAAATGTACTTGTGTGCTGTTGGGTGGAGTGTTCTCTATATGTCTATGAGGTCAAGTTGATTGATTGTGGCATTTAGATCTTCCATGTCTTTATTGAGCTTTTTTTCTGGATGTTCTGTCCTTCACCAAAAGTGGTATGTAGAATTCTCCTACTATTATTGTGGAGTTGTCTGTCTCTCTTTTCAATGCTGTTAGAGTTGTTTTATGTATTTTGGAGCCCTGTCATTGGACACATAAATATTTACTATAGTTATGTCTTCATGGTGTATTATTGACCCTTTAATCATTATATAATGTTCTTCCTTATCCTTTGTGGTGGATTTTACTTTAAAGTCTATTTTGTCAGAGATTAATATTGACACTCCTGCTCTTTTTTGAGTGTTGTTTCCTCGATCTATTTTTTTACATCGTTTGAGTTTTAGTTTGTTTGTGTCTTTAAGTCTAAGATGTATCTCTTGTAGGCAGCATATAGACAGATGGCGTTTTTGTATAAATTCTGTCACTCTCTGTCTCTTTACTGGTGCATTTAGTCCATTTACATTCAGTGTGATTATTGATAGGCATGAGTTTAGTCCTGTCATTTTATTGTCTTTTTTTGTGTGTTGTTGACATTTTCTTTGTTCCACTTAATTTTCTGTGCTGAGTTACAAAACAGGTGTTTTTTGATCCGTGTGGTGGGTTAGACAAAAGTACTTACCTTTTGCAGATTGAGCATCACTTTTCACTGGTTCTGAAGGTTTGAGTAGACTCTCAGCTGCTTGGTCTCTTCTGATGTGAAAAATGTGTCCGAGCTCCACAGTTTCCCTCACTGCAGACACCAATGAATCTAGCCTGCAGGGTGCTGGTTACCACTGGGTCAGGTCTGGCAACTCCTAGCTGCCTCTGAACTGTCTCTTCCTCCCCCTGCCACTCAGTCTCATTCCTCAAGTTTGCCTTTGATATTCAGGGTTCCTAAGTTGTCGTGTATAATAGATTCACTTGTTTTTATAGTCTTTGTTGTAAGAGGGACCACAGGAAGCATCTGACTACTCTACCATCTTTGCCCTGCCTCCTAGCCCTTGTCCTTTTATTTGACCCCTTGAGTCCAAGTCTCTTCCCTCACTAATCTCATTTCCCATCACTCCTGTGTGCAGATCCCTTGGCACAACCAAGCAAACTGCTGGCTACGACTCTCATTACTTGTGTTCAATTTCCCATTCTGCCATACGTGAAGAAATACTTCTTATTGTTCGAGACAGTCCTCAGGATCAGGGAAGATATAGCCATTTATCTTTTGTGTCTTAGGGTAATATACTTTCATAGCTGTTGATTTTCTAGCCCCACAGGCAAGGTTGGATTAACCAGCAAGCACAGTATGCATGGGCTTAATTGCGTTTTCTTGCTAATCTGTAGTGCACAATTTCACACGAGTTTCTCCACATCAAAGACATAGACAGGTGAAACTGTGCACTACAGATTAGTAAGTAAGCACAATTAAGCCCATGTGTACCTTGTTTATTGGGTGATCTGTCCTTGCCAGGGTTTATTGGGTCTCAAAATGGGCCACATAATTCAATCACCCAAGGAGATTTAAAAACAATCAGAGTGGCTGTGGCCCCATCCCAGACTAACTGAACCAAAATCTCTAGGGCATGATGCTGGGTAAAAGTTTTGTTTTGTTTATTTGTTTTAAAATAAAAAATAAAGAAACTCCCCAAGTAATTTTAGCAATTCTAATATAGAGAGCCAGGATTTAGATATATACTCTGTACTGATACTAATCAGTTTCTTAAGGTGGAAGAATTTATAGGTTTTCTAAGTTGTCCCTTTGAGAAACTGTGATACAAAGTCAGCTGTTTGTGCAGGTTTTTAGCATTTTATGACAGGTGAGAGTGTAATTAGACATAACTATGCATCACATGCTGGGCCTTGGAAAATAGAAAATACATTAAGACGGTGGGAAAGGTTGTGCCAGAGCAGTGGTTCTCAACGCTGACCACACAGTGTAATCACTGCAGCCCCAAAACATATCTATGCCTGGGCCACAGCCCCCAAGATTATGAGGTTATTGATTTGTGTGGGGCCCAGACATCAACCATTTTTCAAAGGGTCTCTAGTTGGTTCTAGTGTATAGCCAAGATTTAGAGTCACTGCAAATAAGGTAGGTGTTCCCTGACACTGGGATATCAAATAAAGCAGATTCTTCTATAAAGAATCTATTCCTTAAAGAATAGAGAAGGAGAAAGTTGTGCCCATGAAAATATTGATAGTTTAGGGGATTTTGTATTCAAGCCTTGGCCCCCATATCTCAATCAATTTTCTCACAGGATATCTAGACTACCCACAAAGACATCTTCTTCATATTTAGGTAAATGATAGGAAAGAAAGAAATGAGACTTCAACGGATCTTCTTTTCCTGTTCTTGGTAAACCGAATGTTCCTGTATGAATGATGGGGGCATTACAGGATATTCTGTGTGAATATTCTCCTGCCTTGCTGTGGGAGATTCTCTCTCTCTCTCTTTTTTTCTTTTTTTTAATTTTATTGTATTTTAGGTGAACGATTACAGCACAAATTAGTTTTTCATTTAAAAATTTATGTTTATATTTATTTCCCTGGGATACATTCCTAGGAGTGAGATTGATGGATCATATGGTATTTCTATTTCTAGACTTTTAAGGAGGTGCTATATCATTTTCCATTGTGGTTGTACCATTTTACATTCCCACCAGCAGTGCACAAGAGTTCTAATCTCTACACAACCTCTCCGATATTTGTTATTTTCTGGTTTTTTTTTAATTGTTGCTAAGTGCCATTGAGTCAGTTCCAACTCATAACAACCCTATGTACAACAGAACAAAACACTGCCCAGTCCTGCACCGTCCACACAATCTTTGTTATGCTTGAGCCAGTGTTGCAGCCACTGTGTAAATCCATCTCATTGAGGTTCTTCCACTTTTTCGTGACCCTCTACTTTACCAAGCATGATGTCCCTCTCCAGGGACTGACTCCTCCTGATAACATGTCCAAAGTATGTGGGATGTAGTCTCACAATCCTTGCTTCTAAGAAGCATTCTGGTTGTACTTCTTCCAAGACAGATTTGTTCATTCTTTCAGTAGTCCATGGTATATTCAATATTCTTTGCTAACACCACAATTCAAAGGCATCAATTCTTCTTCAGTTTTCCTTATTCATTGTCCAGTTTTCACATGCATATGAGGTGACTGAAAACACCATAGCTTGGATCAGGCGGGCCTTAGTCTTCAAGGTGATATCTTTACTTTCTAACACTGTAGAAAGGCCATTTGCAACAGGTTTACCCAATGCAATTTGTCCTTTGATTTCTTGACTGCTACTTCCGTGGGTATTGATTGTGGTTCCAAGTAAAATGAAATCCTTGACAACTTCAATCTTTTCTCCATTTATCATGATGTTACTTACTGGTCCAGTTGTGAGGATTTTTGTTTTTCTTTACATTGAGTTGTAATCCATACTGAAGGCTATGGTCTTTAATCTTCATCAGTAAGTGCTACAAGTCCTCTTCACTTTCAGCAAGCATGGTTATGTTATCTGTATAACGAAGGTAGTTAATGAGGCTTCCTCCAATCCTGATTCACTGTTCTTCTTCATGTAGTCCAGCTTCTAGAATTATATGCTTAGCATACAGATTGAATAAATATGATGAAAAGATACCCTGACACACACCTTTCCTGACTTTAAACCACACAGTATCCCCTTGTTCTGTTCAAACGACTGCCTCTTGATTTATGTACAAGTTCTTCACAAGCACAATTAAGTGTTCTGGAATTCCCATTGTTCACAATGTTATCCATAATTTATGATCCACATAGTTGAATGTCTTTGAATGGTAAATAAAACACAGGTAAACATCTTTATGGTACTCTCTGCTTTCAGGAAGGATCCATCTGACATCAGCAATGATATCCCTCATTCCACATCCTCTTCTGAATCCGTCTTGAATTTCTGGCAGTTCCCTGTCAATGTATTGCTGCAGCCGCTTTTGAACGCTCTTCAGCAAAGTTTTACTTGGGTGCGATATTAATGATATTGTTCAATAATTTCTGCATTTGATTGGATCACCTTTCTTGGGAATAGGCATAAATGCGGATCTCTTCCAGTCGGTTGGCCAGGTAGTTGTCTTCCAAATTACTTGACATAGACAAGTGAGCACATCCAGCGCCACATCCATTTGTTGAAACATCTCAATTGGTATTCCGTTAATTCCTGAAGCTTTATTTTTCACCAATGCTTTCAGTGCAGTTTGAACTTCTTCTTTTAGTACCTCAGTTCCTAATCATATGCTACCTCCTAATATGGCTGAATGTTGACCAATTCTTTTTGGTACAGTGACTCTGTGTATTTCTTCCATCTTCTTTTGATGCTTCCCACATTGTTTAATATTTTCCCCATAGAATCCTTCAATATTGCAACTTAATGCTTGAACATTTCTTCAGTTCTTTCAGCTTGAGAAATGCCCGGTGTGTTCTTCCCTTTTCTTTTCTATATCCAGGTCTTTGCACATGTCATTGTAATACTTTACTTTGTCTTCTCAAGCCACACTTGGAAATCTTCTGTTCAGCTTTTACTTCATCATTTCTTCCTTTTGCTTTAGCTACTCCACGTTCAAGAGCAAGTTTCAGAGTCTGTTCTGATATCCATTTTGGTTTTTTCTTTCTTTCCTGCCTTTTTAACGACTTGTTGTTTTCTTCAAGTATTATGTCCTTGATGTCTTCCCACAACTCGTCTGGTCTTTGGTCATTAGTGTTCAACGTCTCAAATCTATTCTTCAGATGGTCTCTAATTCAGGTGGAATGTACTCAAGGTCATATTTTGGCTCTTGTGGACTTGTTATAATTATCTTCAGTTTCAACATGAACTTGCATATGAGCAATTGATAGTCTGTTCCACAGTCAGCCCCTGGCCTTGTTCTGACTGATGATATTGAGATTTTCCATCATCTCTTTCCACAGATGTAGTCGATTTGATTTCTGTGTATTTCATCTGGTGAGGTCCATGTGTATAGTCACCATTTATGTTGTTGAAAAAAGGTATTTGCAATGAAGTTGTGGGTCTTGCAAAACTCTATCATGCGATCTCGGGCATCATTTCCATCACCAAGACCATATTTTCCAACTATTTATCCTTCTTGTTTGTTTCCAACTTTTGCATTCCAATCACCAGTAATTATCAAGGCATCCTGATTGCATGTTCGATCAATGATTAGTGCCAGTAATGTCAGGTGAGATGCTATCACATTGTAGTTTTGATTTTCATTTCTCTAATGGATGACGATCACAACCATATCCCCACGCATCTGTTCCTGCCTGAATGTCTGCTCTGTTGAAGTGTCTGTTTATATCATTTGCCCATTTTTTTTATTGGATTTTTTGCCATTTTTGTTAAGGTGTTGAAGTATTCTACAGATTTTACAGATTAGACCCTTGTCAGATATGTTGTAACCAAAATTTTTTCCCAGACTATGTGTTCTCTTTTTACTCTTTTGGTGAAGTCTTTTGATGTGCGTAAGTGTTTAATTTTAGCAGCTCCTAGTTATCTAATTTATTTCTGGTGTTTGCTCATTTTTAGTTATGGTTTTTATGGTATTTATGCAATGTATTAGGGTCCCTAGCATTGTTCCTGATTTTTCTTCTAAGATATTTATCATTTTAGGTTTTATATTTAGGTTTTTTATAAATTTGGGATAGTTTTTGGGTATAGTGTGAGGTATGGGTCCTGTTTCATTTTTTTACAGATAGACATCCAGTTTTGCCAGTGCCATTTTTTAAAGACTGTCTCTTCCCTATTTAAATATGCTTTGGTCCTTTGTCAAAGATCAGCTGACCATAGGTGGATGGATTTACCTCTGGGTTCTTGATTCTGTTCTATTGGCCTATGTGTCTGTCATTCTACCAGTACTAGGCTTTTTTGAATATTGTACTCTACAATAGGTTCTGAGATCAGGTAGTTCTAGGCGTACTACGTTGTTCTTTTTTTTTCAATAATGCTTTGCTTATCTGGTCCCACTTTCCTTTCTCTATAAAGTTGATCATTAGTTTTTCCACCTTATTAAATAATACTCTTGGTATTTGGACCAGAATTGCATTATAACTGTGGATCGCTTTGGGTAAGTTTGACATTTTCATAATGTTGAGTCTTCTTAGCCATGAATACAGTATGTTTTTCACCATGTAGGTCTCTTTTGGTTTCTTGCAATAGGGTTTTGTAGTTTACTTTGTATAGGTGTTTTAAATCCCTGCTTTGATTTGTTCCTAAGTATTTTATCTTTTGGGGGGCTATCTTAAATGGTATTGATTTCCTGATTTCCTTTTTGAGGCTCACTTTGTTGGTGTATATGAAATAAAACTGATTTTTGTATCTTTATCTTGTATACTGCTACTCTGCTGAATCTTTCTACTAGTTCCAGTAGTTTTCTTGTGGAATCTTTGGGGTTCTCTATGTATAAGATCATATCACCTGCAAATAGGGAGTGTTTTACTTCGTTCTTTTCAATTTGGATGCCCTTTATTTCTTTTAGTTGCTTATTTCTCTAACTAGGACTTCCAGCACAATGTTAAATAGGAGAGGTGATAAAGGGCATCTTTGTTTGTTCCTGTTCTCAGAGGGAGTGCTTTCAGTCTCTCTCCACTGAGAATCATGTCAGCTCTTGGTTTTGTATAGATGCCCTTTATTATGTTGATGAATTTCCCTTCTATTCCTATTTTATTGAGAGTTTTTATCAAGAATTCCAGTTGAACTTTATCAAATCCCTTTTCTGTGTCAACTTAGATGATCATGTGATTTTTTTTCTTTTGTTCTATTTACGTGTTGGTTTATGTTGATTGATTTTCTAACATTGAACCATCCTTGCATACCTGATTTGAATCCCAGTTGGTCATGGTGGTTTTTGTTTTGTTTTGTTTATGTGATCCTGAATTGTATTATCTAGCATTTTGTTGATAATTTTTGTATCTATATTCATGAGAGATATTGGTTTGTAATTTTCTTTTATTGTGGTATCTTTCCCTGGTTTTGGTATCAGGGTTATGCTGGCTTCATAGAATTAATTCAGGAGTATTCCTTCCTTTTCTATGCTCTGAAATAGTTTGAGTAGTACTGGTACAAGCTCTTCTCTGAATGTTTGGTAGAATTCTCCAGTGAAACCAGCTGGGACAGAGCTTTTTTTTTGTTGGGAGTATTTTTATTACCTCTTCAATCTCTTCTCTAGTTACAGGTCTGTTCAGCTATTCTATCTCAGTTTGTGTTAGATTAGGTAGGTAGTGTGTTTCTAGAAATTTGTCCATTTCCTCTAGGTTTATTTGTTGGAGTACAGTTTTTCATAGTATTCTCTAATGATTCTTTTCATTTTATTTGGCTGTATTGTAATGTTCCCCATCTCTTTTCTTATTTTGGTTATTTGCTTTCTCTCCTGGTTTTCTTTTGTCAGTTTGGCCAGTGGTTCATCAATTTTGTTGATCTGTTCAAAGAACCAACTTTTGGTATTATTGTTTCTCTCTATTTTTCTTTTCTCTATTTCATTTATTTCTACTCTGATATTTATTATATCCTTTTTTTCCAGTGGCTGTAAGATTCTTTTTCTGTTCTCTTTCTTTTTGTTTGAGTTGTAGGGCTAACAGTTTAATTTTGGCCCTTTTGATGTTGTTGATGTGTGTTCATTGCTATAAATTTATCTCTGGACATCCGGCAACATGCCACTCCAGGCAGAAGCACTATGCAGTCCCTCCACAGCAAAGATTCAAAAAACTAAGCCAAAAGGATAAATAGCAATCCTGAAACCCTAAAACATCAAATGAAGAGATAAAGAACTCAGCAAAGCACCAAATGTAGTGAGAAAACTGATAGAGAATGCAAAGCGAGGAGAGGTTCATGCAGAGGTCCCCTATCTGCTAACTAAGGGCAAATACAACATCTTGAACTCCTATCAAAGACCAGCAAATAGGGAATACAAGAAAGCAGCTTCACGGAGCTTCCAGCAGGAGACAGAACAACTGGTAATTGGTGATATATGCTTTCCCGCCCCCCACCCTTCTTCACTCCCCATGGACTCCTCTGCTTCCCACGGCCACAGTCTCTTGGCCAGGATGCACTGGCTGCGTGGATTCCACCCACCTACACTGGCCAACTCACTGAGTGCCGTTTGTTGCCTGCTGGTGTTGCTTTTTTTCTGCTTCTTTTAATTTCTTCCTTACCTCTCACCACCTCCCCCTCCATTCACTCAAATACCTGGCTCCCTGCACCATCTTTGCTTCATCCTAAGGGGCTGCAGAGCTCCGTTTGAATGTGGAACTGCTTCTTGGTCTGTGCTGCAACGCTGGTGGGTTCCTGGGGCTTTTTTTGTTTGTTTGTTTGCTTTGAATTGTTCGTTTGTTTTCTTCTTCTTTTCTTGAGTTGGGAGCCCGTTCGGGCTGGGCAGTGCTATGCAGCTTGGGAACTAGCCCCTTTAGCTTGTGCAGATGAGCAGAGGGATCCCTGAGGGCCGTTCATTTTTCATGGTTTTTTTTCTGTTTTGGGGGGGCTTTTCTTCATTTTTTAATTTGTTTTGTTTCCTTTTTCCCTTTTTGTCTTCTTCATTACTCAGTTTCTCTTGTCTCTATACCTTCCTTCTCCTCCTGTCACCTGAATATCTGGCACTGAATACCTCTATGCCTTCTAGCCAGGCTGTACTGCAACACCTGGGAACAACTTCCCTAAACCTCATAGCCGCACCAGTTGGATCACTGGGAGATTTGCTGTTCTTTTATCTTTCTAATTTTTATTTATTCATTCTTTTTTTTTCTTCTTCTTCTTCCCATTTTTCTTTTTCTCCACTTCACAGTCTCTCACCTCTCCACTCCAACAGCAAGCTCCCCTAGCACTCTTTTTTGTTGGTATTTTTTTGGCTCCTGTTCCTCTCTCCTCTCTCCCATATCCATATTAGCTCCACACATAACAATCTCCCCCATCCATCCTGCCTACCAGCACCATGCGCTTAACATCACACCACCAAACAGCACAGGCACGCCATACCGGAACCTGCCCTGCACTAATTACCAACCCGCTCTGGTGGCTGTAGTAAGTGCCACACATAACACATCCCAGCAACTCCTCTTCAGCTAAACCTGCCCTGCTGTACCATTTCTGAGCAAATGACACTACCACTTGGAGAGGGCAAAAAGTATCGTGTCCACAGATGAGCAAACAACAAAGAATACACAGCCTGCCTGCTCAGACACAGCAAAATAAAAAAAGGATGAAACAAACAAATCTACAATCAATAAACGAAAAAAATTACTACTGAATGTCCTGAAGAGAGCAGACAATATCAAAACATTTACAAAAACAGGACAGGATGGTGCCAGTAGTCATCCAAAATAAAACACCAGGTGACTTTCCAGTGGAAGAAGAGGCTCTAGAACTACTTGATAGGGAATTCAAATCTCCAATACTAAGAATAACCCAAGAGATGAAGCAAAAATCAGAAAAAATCAGGAAAAAATAGACAAATTCATGGAAAAGGCAGGCAAATTTATGGAAAATACAGACCAAAAAAATGGAATAATTCAGGAAAATAATGCAGGAACAAAATGCCAAAATAAATTCACAACTAGAAATTATACAAAAACAACAATTAGAAATCCAACAGATAAACAAGATTTCAGAAATGGACAGTGTCATAGAAAAGCTGAGGAGCAGATTTGAAATGGTGGAAGACAAGATCAGTGGAATTGAAGACAAACATTTGGATTCTACTCTGTTTGAAGACAATTCAGAAAAAAGAACAAAGAAAAGTGAACAGACCCTGAGAATTATGTGGGGTACAATTGAAAGCAAAAATTTGCAAGTGATCAGAGTTCAAGAACAGGGTGAGAAAACAGAAAACACAGAGAAGATCACTGAAGAACTGCTGACAGAAAGCTTATCCAATATCATGAAAGATGAAAACCTGGCCACTCAAGAAGCTCAACGAATGCCATATAGGATAGACCCCAAAAGAAAATCACCAAGGCATATCATACTCACAATCACCAAAACCAAAGACAAGCAAAGAATCCTGAGAGCAGCTTGTAAAAAAGAAGAAGTCACATACAGAGCAGAAACAATAAGACAAAGCTCCAATTATTCAGCAGAAGCCATGCAGGCAAGAAGGCAATGGGATGACATATATAAAATATTGAAAGAAAAAAAATGCCAGCCAAAAATAATATATCCTTCAAAATTCTCATTCAAATATGATGGTGAAATTAGGATATTTCCAGATAAACAGACATTAAGGGAATATGTAAATACAAAAACAAACAAGAATTATTAAAGAGAGTCCTTCTATCTGAGAACAAACAACTTAAGCTCACAGGCTGAATCTAGGACACAGGATAGTACCAGCCACATAAAAATCTAGGAAATGAACTCTCAAGGACTATTCAAAACCAAAAGAAATACAACAGGGAATCAGAGCAGTTAATCTGTAAATGACATAAACGTGACACCAATAAAAGAGGGAATAAACGGTGTAGGTATAGAACCTTCTAATGGAGAAGAAGGCAAGGCAATACCAAGTAATAATAGACTGCTTCAAACTTAGAAAGATAAGGGTAAATTTCACGGCAACCACAAAGAAAGTTAACAAACATACTCATAAAAATAAAGAGGAAAAACATAAAGTCTCAGTAAAAACAAAACCTACAAAAACAAAAGAAATGAAAAAAAATCCACAAAAAAAGGAATTCAGCACAGGAGAGTAAGAACAAAGAAAACGTCAGTGCTACAAAAAAAAAAGCACTACAAAATGACAGCAATAAACTCACATCTGTCAATAATTACACTGAATTTAAATGGATTCAAAGCACCCATAAAGAGTCAGAGAGTGACACAATGGATAAAAAAACAGGATCCATCAATATGCTGTCTACAAGAGACACACCTTAGAAACACACACATGAAATTAGTAAAACATCAAAGGATGGGAAAAAATATATCAAGCAACAACTACCAAAAAAGAGCAGGAGTGGCAATACTAATCTCAGATAAAATAGACTTTAAAACAAAATCGACCATAAAAGACAAAGAAGAACACTATATAATGATTAATGGGACGATACATCATGAAGACATAACCATAATAAACATCTACACACAAAATGACAGGGCTCCAAATTACAGAAAACAAACTCTAACAGCACAGAAAAGATAAATTGACAGTTCCACAGTAATAGTAAGAGACTTCAAAACACCACTCTCCGTAAAGGACAGAACAACTAAAAAGAAACTCAGCAAAGATACAGAAGACATAAAGGGTACAATCAGCCAACATGACCTCATAGACATATATAGAACACTCCACCCAACTGCTGCAAAATACACATTCTTTTCCAATGCACATGGAATGTTCTCCAGAATAGACCACATCTTAGGCCACAGAGCAAACCTCAACAAGATCCAAATCAATGACGTAATTCAAAGTATCTTCTCTGACCACAATCCCATCAAGGTAGAAATTGACAACAGAAAGAGCAAGGAAAAAAAAATCAATTACATGGAAACTGAATAACACCCTGCTTACACATCACTGGGAAACAGAAGAAATCAGAGATGGAATAAAAAATTTCCTAGAATCAAATGAGAATGAAAACACATAATACTAAAACCTTTGGGACACAGAAAAGGTAGTCCTCAGAAGACAACTTACAACAATACATGCACACATCAAAAAAGAAGAAAAGGACAAAATCAAAACATTAACTACACAACTAAAACAAATAGAAAGGGAACAGTAAAAAAAAGGCCACAGCCACCAGAAGAAAAGAAATAATAAAGATCAGAGCAGAAATAAATAAAATAGAGAACAGAAAAACAATAGAAAGAATCAACAAAACCGAAAGTTGGTTCTTTGAAAGAATCAACAAAATCAATAAACCACTGGCCTGACTGACAAAAGAAAAACAGGAGAGGACCCAAATAACCCGAATAAGAAAGGAAATGGTGGACATTACAACAGACCCAACTGAATAAAAAAGGAACATAACAGAATATTATGGAAAACTATACTCCAACAAATTAGAAAACCTAGAGGAAATGGAAAAATTTCTAGAAACACAATACCAACCCAAACTAAAACTAAGTGATGTTGAAAATCTGAATGGACACATAACAAGAGAAGAGATTGAAAAGGTAACAAAAAACTCCCAACAAAAAAAAGGCCTGGCCCAGTTGGCTTCACTGGAGAATTCTACAAAACATTCAGAGAAGAGCTTGTACGAGTACTACTCAAACTATTAAAGAGCATAGAAGAAAAAGCAAAACTTCGGAATTCATTCTATGAAGCCAGCATATGTTGATACCAAAACCAGGAAAGATGCCTCAAAAAAAGAAAATTACAGATCAATATTTCTCATGAATATAGATGCAAAAATCCTCAATGAAATTCTACCCAAGAGAATTCAGCATCATATTAAAAAAATAATACACCACGACCAACTAGGATTCATACCAGGTATGCAAGGATGGTTCAACATTAGAAAATCAATCAATGTAATCCACGACATAAATAAAAGGGAAGAAAAGAATCACATGATCATCTCAACTTACACAAAAAAGGCATTTGACAATGCCCAACACATATTCCTGATAAAAACTCTCAATAAAATAGGTAGAGAAGGGAAATTTCTCAACATAATAAAGGGTATCTGTGCAAAATGAATAGCCAACATCATTCTTAATGGAGAGAGGCCGAAAACATACCCCTTGAGAACAAGAACAAGACAAGGATGCCCTTTATTAACAGCCCTATTTAACATTGTGCTGGAAGTACTAGCTAGCGTAATAAGGCAAGAGAAAGAAATAAAGGGCATCCAAGTTGGTAATGAAGAAGTTAAACTGTCCCTGTTTGCAGTTGATATGATACTATACATAGAAAACCCTAAAGACTCCACGAGAAAACTACTGGAACTAATAGAAAGATTCAGCAGAGTAGCAGGAAACAAGATAAATATACAAAAATCAGTTGGATACCTATACACCAATAAAGAGAACGATGAAAAGGAAATCAGGAAAACAATACCATTTATAATAGCCCCTAAAAAAATAAAATACTTAGGAATAAATCTGACTAGGGATGTAAAAGACCTATAGAAAGAAAACTACAAAACACTACTGCAAGAAACCCAAAGGGGTCTACATCAATGAAAAAACATACCATTCTCATGGATAGGTACACTCAACATTCTCAAGATGACAATTCTACCCAAAGCAATTTACAAATGCAATGCAACCTGATCCAAAGACCAACGACATTCTTCAAAAGGATGGAAAAACTAATCATTAACTTTAAATGGAAAGGGAAGATGCCCCAAATAAGTAAAGCACTACTGAAGAAGAAGAATAAAGTTGGAGGACTCACACTACCTGACCTCAGAAACTACTATTCAGCTACAATAATCAAAACAGCCTGGTACAGGTACAAAGACAGATACATAGACCAATGGAACAGAATTGAGAACCCAGATGTAAATCCATCCACCTATGGTCACCTGATCTTTGACAAGGGCCCAAAGTCCATCAAATGGGGAAAAGACAGTCTTTTTACCAAATGGTGCTGGCAAAACTGGATATCCATGTGCAGAAAAATGAAATAGGACCCATACCTCACACCATATACAAAAACTAATTCAAAATGGATCAAAGACCTAAATATAAAGCCTAAAACTATAAAGTTCATAGAAGAAAAAATAGGACCAATGCTACAGGCCCTAATAAACATCATTAACAGGATACAAACCATAACCATCAACACACAAACCCAGAAGATAAACTAGATAACTGGGATCGTCTAAAAATCAAACACCTATGATCTTCAAAAGACTTCATCAAAAGAGTAAAAAGAGAACCTACAGACTGGGAAAGAAATTTTGGACAGTACAAGTCAGACAATGTCTAACCTCTACAATCTGCAAGAAAATCCAACACCTCTACAACAAAAAGACAAATAATCCTATGAAAAAATGGGCGAAGAAAATGAACAGACACTTCACCAAAGAAGACATTCAAGCTGCCAACAGACACATAAGGAAATGCTCACGATCACTAGCCATTAGAGAAATGCAAATTAAAACCACAATTAGATACCATCTCACCCAGCATTACTGGAACGAATCAAAAACATTGGAAATTTCAAATGCTGGAATGGGTGTGAGGAGATCGGAACTCTTATGCACTGCTGGCAGGAATGCAAAATGATAGAACCATTTTGGAAAATGATATGGCACTTCCTTAGAAAGCTAGAAATAGAAATAACATACGATCCAGAAATCCCACTCCTAGGAATATATCCTAGAGAAATAAGAGTTGTCACTTGAATAGACATGTGCACACCGATGTTCATGGCAGCATTGTTCACAACAGCAAAGAGATGGAAGCAACCTAGATGCCCATCAACAGATGAATGGATAAACAAACTATGGTACATACACACAATGGAGTACTATGCAACGAGAAAAAACAATGATGAATCTGTGAAGCACCTCATAACATGGATCAAACTGGAGGACATTATGCTGAGTGAGGTAAGTCAATCACAAAAGGACAAATATTGTATAAGACCCATGAAAAAGTTTACACACTGAAACTAACAGTCTTTGATGGTTACCAGGGATGGGAGGGGTGGGGAGGAAATACTAAATAGGCAATAGATAAGTGGTATCTTTGGTGAGGGGTAAGACAGTACAAGATACTGGGGAAACCAGCACAACTTGTACAAGGAAAGGCCATGGAAGCTCCATGGGCACATCCAAACTCCCTGAGGGACTGAAATGCTGGGTGGAGGGCTGTGGGGAGCATCGTCTTGGGGAACATCTAGCTCAATTGGTATAACACATTTTATAAAGACAATGTTCTATATCCTACCTTGGTGAGTGGCGTCTGGGGTCTTAAAAGCCTGTGAGCATCCATCCAAGATACTCCCCTGGTCTCACCCCTTCACAAGCAAGGGAGAATGAAGAGAACAGGATACAAGGAAAAGATTAGTCCAAAGGACTAATGGACCACAGCTACCAAGGCCTCCACCAGACTGAGTCCAGTACAGCTCGATGGTGGCTGGCTACCACCACTGACTGCTCTGACCAGGATCACAACAGAGGGTTCTGGACAGAGCTGGAGAAGGATGTAGAACAAAATTCTAACAACAACAAAAAAAAAAAAAAGCGCAGATTTACTGGCCTAAAAGATACTGGAGAAACCCTGAGAGTATGGCCCCCAGACACCCTTTTAGCTCAGTGGTGAAGTTACTTCCAGGTTCACCGTTCAGCCAGGGATTGGACAGCCCCATAAAACAAAATGGGACTAATGAGGCACAGCAATCCAGGGACAAGGACTACAAGGCAGAAGGGGACAGGAGAGCTGGTGATAGGGAACCCAAGGTTGAGTAAGGACAGTGTTGATGTGTAGTGGTGTTGTTAACCATTGTTATAAGGCAACATGTGTACTAAGTGCTTAATGAGAAAGTATTTTGTTCTGTAAACATTCATCTAAACTGAGAATAGCAGCACAACTGGAAGAGCATACTCAGTGTCACTGAACTGTGCATGTAGAAATTTTTGAAATGGTGTATCTTTGGCTATGTATATTTTCACCAAAAAAAAAAAGGTTGAGAAGGGAGAGGGTTGACATGTCGTAGGGTTGTTAAACAATGTCATAAAACAATACGTGTACTACTGTTTAATGGGAAACTATTTGTTCTGTAAACCTTCACCTGAATTACAATAAAAAAAAGTAAAAATAAAAAATTTACCTCTGACACTTGCCTTTGCTGTATCCCAAAGATTTCGGTACGGTGTGTTGTCATTCTCATTTGATCCTAGGAATTTTTTAATTGTCTCTGATTTCTTCTATTAGCCACGTGTTTTTAAGCAAGTTGTTATTCAGTTTCCATGTATTTGATTGTTCTTCCTTACTCTTCATGTTATTGATTTCTACTTTTATGGCGATGTTTTGGATTTTATTGAGGGTTGCTCTGTGGTCTGAAATGTAGTCTATTCTGGAGAAAGTTCCAAGTGCATTAGAAAAGAATGTCTACTTTACTGCTGTTGGCTGGCGTATTCTGTATATGTCTATGAAGTCAAGTTGGTGATTTTGGCGTTTAATTCTTCTACCTGTATGTAGGTTTTTGTCTAAATAGTCTGTTGTTTACCAAGAGTGGTGTGTTGAAGTCTGTTACTATTATTGTGTAAGTCTCTATTTCTCTTTTCAGTGCTATTAGAGTTTGTTTCATGTATTTTGGAGCCGTGTCGTTGTGTGTATAGATATTTATTAAGGTTATGTCTTGGTGGATTGTCTCTTTAATCATTACATAATGTTCTTCCTTATATTTTATGGTTATTTTGCCTTAAACTCTGTTTTATCTGAGATTAGTATTACCACTCCTGCCCTTTTTTTTACTGTTTACTTGATATTTTTTTCCATCCTTTGATTTTTAGTATTTTTATGTTTTTGTGTCTAAAGTGTGTCTCTTGTAGATAGTATATTGATGGGTAGTGGTTTTATCCATTCTGCCACTCACTGTCTCTTTACAGGTGCATTTAATCCACTTACTTTCATTGTGATTATCAATAGGTACTGCTGTCTATATTTCTTTTTAATTCATTATCCACAGAGATGTTCAAAGAAAACATCTTTGGCTTTTTAATTCCTTGAATACTGCTCCAGTGATCTTTTCTGCTACAGTAATTCAGCAGCAAACTATTATGGGAAGCTCCTACAAACATTTGTTTTCAAGATGGGGTACCTGTACAGTGGAACACAAAACTTTCCCAAGGGGTTCTCAGAACATGGTAACTTGAAAAAAATCACTTTTCAGACTTTCAATGTTTATAAATTCCCTTTCCTGAATTGACTAGTGTGATGGTTAAGATTGTGTGTCAACTTGGCTGGGCCATGATTCTCAGTGTTTATATGTGATCACTCCCATGATTCAATACGCTGTGAGTAGCCAGTCAGATGGAAGGGAGTTTCCTTGGGGGTGTGGCCTGCATCTGAATATAAGCAGACATTCTGGCTTTTTCTCACTCTGGATCCTGCAGCTGCCTCATGTTCATCTGACCTCTGGTTCTTGGGACTTGAGCTGTCAGCTTATCTGCTGAACCTGGGATTCGTTGATCTTCACAGCCTGTGAGTGGAGCTCTGCTCTGACCTGCCAATCTTGGGTTCGCCAGCCCCTGCAGATACATGAATCAGGAGAAATTTTGCAGTCTTGCCTACCCATCTTGGAATTCGTCAACCTTCACAGCCTGTGAGCAGGAGCCCTGCTCTCCAGCCTGCCAATCTTGGAGTCACCAGATTCTGTAGCTGCATGAGTTGGGAGAGGCCTCTACCCTGATCCATGGACTTGAGACGTTCTAGCTTCTACAATCATGAGAGATGTTTCCCTGATATAAATCTCTATACATATTTGTACACTTTATTGGTTTTGCTTCTCTAGAGAACCCAGCCTAAGACAACTAGCCTGAAAATAATTTTGTTGTTATCTTTACACTAATTGTCCTTTTTCATCTTCCCTTTCACAATTGCCCTTCTCTTACTTTACCGTCAGTATTAGTTTCTTATTACCACAAATTTGATTGTTTAAAGGAACACAAATTTGTTTTATATACCTCTGGAGGTCAGAGGTTCAAGTATAGGTCTTATAGGGCTAAAATAAAGGTATCAGCAAAGCGGCATTGCTTCTGAAGGCTCTAGGGAAGAATCTGTTTCCTTGCCTTCTTCAGCTTCTACAGGTTGGCTTCATTTCTTGGTTCATGGGCCCTTCCTCCAACTTCAGTGCCAGCCACTTAGCATCTTGCAATCTCTTTCTCTACTCTGTTTCTATAGTCACTTTGTCTTCCCTGACTCTGACACTCTGCCTCCCTCTTATAAGGACACTTATAATTTCATTGGACCCATCCAGATAACTCAGGATAATCTCCCAATTTCAAAATTATTAATTCGGTCACTTCTGCACAATCTCTTTTGCTATGTAAGGTAACATCCACATTTCTCAGGTTAAGATGTGGACATCTCTGACAGGGTCATTATTTTGCCTATGACATCATCCTACAAAGTTCTTATTTTTTTATTTCTTATTACAAAGTTTAAATTACTCCATAATGCCAAGTATTCTAAATATTGGTAAATGACTCTCATGACCGAGTAACAACATTTTGGCAAGTCAGTTTCCTACCACTTCTCTACTTTCATAAAAAAAAAAAAAAGGCTAGCAAATCATTTAATTTTTTTTTTAATTATAGATTTCTATGAGATTTAGGATACGTAATTCTGGAGGAGTTTAAATAATTAAGCAAAATTAATATAACCATACTCCTTCTATTCTTACATACTTATAAATTTTATCAGTACTTAAACTATGAAAAATAAATGTAGGAATAAATTTGATGCTAAACCTTTGTCTATCCTAGTAACAGGCAGTACTTGCCCATGGACACTCTGGGTGGTGCAAAACAGTTAATACACTTGGATGCTAACTAAAAGGTTGGGGTTTGAATACACCCAGAGGAGCTAATTGGACTTGGTGAGGGTCTGACATTAAACAACACAAGTTTACCTAGTGCAGTGGATGTCTATCTTGGCTGCACATTGGAATCACCTGGGAGTTTAAAAAAACACTACAGCTTGGTTTCCACTCCATTGGTTCTGATATCATTGGTTTGGCTTGCATCTTAAGTTGTGGGAATTTTAAGAGCTTCCCAAATCATTCTAAAGTTCAGCTAAGGCTGAGGGTTACTACCTTAGATCAGGATTTCTCAAGCTTTGCATTATTTTTTGACCAAATAATTATTTCTTGTGAAGTTCCATCGTATGTATTGTAGGAGTTTTAGCAGCATCCCTGTTCTCTACCCAGTAGATACCAGTCATGACTATTCAAAATGTCAACAGACATTGCCAATTGTCCTCTGCAGAGGTAAAATTTCCTCTGATTGAGAATCACTGCACTAGAATAAAGGAAGCTAGTGCTCAATGTGGTTCTGATTCTTCAGGCTTGGTTCTTGTGAGTTAAGATGCAGATAGTAAGCATGAGGGATTAAGAACACTGTTCTGTGTCAAAGCAGCTAGATTTGAATCTAAGCTCCACAACCTATCAGTCGGGTGGCCTGGGTCAAGTTGCTGAATTCCTCTGTCTCTGTTTCTAGAGCTGTGGAATGGGTTAATAAGTGCACATATGTTATAGAATTTGTTATAGGAATTGTATGAGATAACACATGCAATGTCCATAGAGAGTACCTGCCTATCATATTGTAAGTACTCACTAAAATTAGTTGCTATTCTTGTTGTTAATTGCTTCTCTTGTGCTCTATATCCATGAAGAAAACAGACAGAGCTGGGAATCTTACTCTAGGTTCTGCCACTGATTTGGAGAGTGTGAGGCAAGCTGAGTCCTGGCATGTTACTTAAGATCGTAGCCTTCCATGTCTAATGATTCTGATGCTGGAATTTATTGGCCAATTTATTGCCTGGCCAATCAATAAACTAGACAGATTGGTCCTGCTTTGGCTATAAGTTCCATGAGTATAGAGAAGATGCATTGACTCTCAGACCCTGCTTATTAACTCTTTACACATATGCATACATGCACAGACACACACACACAAAATGCCTTCAACATTTCATATTCCTTTTACGGACTACTGCTTATGAACACTGTCAATTCATCCATACAGTCAGCAAAATTTATTGAACACCTACTAACTGTCAAGGATCTGAAACATACGCAGCTCCGATCTAATCTAGTCTCATGTCCTTTCTTTCCATGAAAATTAGAACTAAGATTTGAGAACGCGACTGAGATTCATCTGGGCTTAATTAAATATCTACTGAAACACACGTGAGAATTAATATTATTGATTATATGGATATAAAACTCCATTTTTCCTAAAGACTTTTTAGTTCTAAAATTCAAAACATGCTTATGTTCACACTGTAAACAATAAATAAGATTAATACATGTTGTTGTTAGGTGCCGTCAATTTGTTTCCGACTCATAGAGACCCTATAGGACAGAGAAGAACTACCCCATAGGGTTGCCAAGGAGCATCTGGTGGGATTCAAACTGCCAACCTTTTCGTTAGCAGCTGAGCTCTTAACCACTGTGCTACCAGGGCTCCCATAAGATAATCCAAACCAAAAAACAAACAAACAAACAAACCTGTTGCCACTGAGTTGATTTTGACTCATAGATGTTATAAAATGCTTTGTAACTGTAACATACTGAACATGTGTTTCAGGAGACAGCTTTCCATGAATCTCCCATGTTTCTCACTGACTAGGTGCTAACAGATATTCCAGGATAGTAAAAATAGAGAATATCCTTCACAGGAGATATTCCAGGATAGTAAAGATAAAGACCTTTCCCTCCCTACCTGGAAAAGATTTAATTATACTTCAGGGTAACAAACTTAAGCTCTCTCTCTCCAGAAAAGAGGATGGACATATTTTCTAGTAGTCTCCTTATCAGACTGAGGGTTTCTTAAGCTGAGTGTTCCTCAGCTGTCCATAGATCCACATAGGCTCAGTGTGCAGCATTCACCTGGGCCTGTTTCTGCATAACCCCTATGGGTTTTGGGGGTACAGGAAACTGAACTTTCATAATAAGAGCAAAATAAAGACATTTTTAGAAAAACAAAAATAGAAAAAAATTATCAACAGACCTTCATTAACTAAAATTCTACAGAATATATT
Source organism: Dugong dugon (assembly GCA_030035585.1). Lineage (NCBI taxonomy): Eukaryota > Metazoa > Chordata > Mammalia > Sirenia > Dugongidae > Dugong > Dugong dugon. The sequence continues at coordinate 43,877,423 of CM057480.1, read as the reverse complement.
TCAGGCCAACAAAAAATGATCCCAGATGGAAAGTCAGATACATAAGAAGAATAATCAAAAATAGCATTGGGATATAAGTGGGTAGATCTAAGTTTTCTCTTTGTTGGTGTATAGGAATCCAACTGATTTTTGTATGTTGATCTTGTATTCTGCTACTCTGCTGATTCTTTCTATTAGTTCCAATAATTTTCTGGTGGAATCTTTGAGGTTCTCTATGTATAGGATCATACCATCTGTACATAGAGATAGTTTTACCTCTTCTTTTCCAATTTGGATGTCCTTTATTTCTTTTTCTTGCCTACTGCTGTAGCTGGAACTTCCAGCACAATGTTAAACCAGAGTGGTGATAAAGGGCATCCTTGTCTTGTTCCCATTCTCAGGACTGGGGTGTGGGGGTGAGAAAGAAAAGAAAAGACAGAGAAAGGGAAAAAAAAGGATAGTTCGTGATTGCAGGTGGGGCAGATCTGGAGGCCACTGGGAAGGGGGAGTGGTGGCATACAGGGATAGATGGGAGGTAGAAAGAAAAAGAAAAACAAAAAATTGCTGTGCTGTGGGGCTGGTGGGTAAGGCAGGCTGGTGTGCCAGTGGCACGCTATCAGTGGTGGTGAGGCAGTAGCCAGTAGGAAGTGGGGAGAGGTAATATATGGGGCTAGGTGGGAGGTGGAAAGAAAAGAAAGAAAAAGAAAAAAATGGCAACATGGTGGGGGCCAGTGAGTGGGGGCAGAGTGGACCCAGGGGCCGGTGGGAAGGAAGGGGAGGTGACTTACTGGGCTAGATGGGAGGGAGAAAGAAAAGAAAGAAAAAAAAATGGCAGCATGGTGAGGGCAATATGTGGGTAGGGGTGGGCCCAGGGCGGTGACAGGTCAGCGCTTCAGCGGCTCTCTATCTGCAAAGGTGAGGTGGGATCTGGTGGGAATGGGTGGGAAGTTATGACAGGGCTAGTTGAGAGGAGAAAGAAAAGAAAGAGAAAAGGTGAAAAAATAAAAAATATATAGGCAGCAGGCTGGTGGCTCCCTACCCATAGCAGTATGACATGTCCTGGTGGGAAGAGGGTCAGGTGGAGTATGGAGCTAGGCGGGAGAGAAAAAGAAAAGCAAGAAAGGGGGAAAAAATAACGCAGCAGGAGCCAGTGAGTGGGGGCAGGGTGGACCCAGGGCCTAGGTGGCACAGCATGGCCCATCAGTAAGGGAGAAATGTGGAGTATGGGGCTAGGTGGGAAGGACAAACAAAAGGAAGAAAGGGTGGAAAATGGCATAGCAGGAGCCAGTTGGAGGGGGGCAGACATGGGCTGGTAGTGGGCCAGTGGCACTCTAGCCAAGGCAGTGTGGCATGGCTTGGCGGAAAGAGGTAGAGGTGGCATACGGGGTAGAATGGTGAAGGTTGGGAAAGCGTGTATCTCTGGTTGCCAGATGCTCTCTCCCCATACCTCTCCAGGTGCTCTCTCCCCCTGAAGTTGCCTTCCCATACTCCCTGTCTGGGGTTGGTGCTGGCTGTGCTCCAAGATGGTGATGCTATGATGTGTTAGTTGACAGGGGACTTCCACTCTTTATCTCTCCTCATTCTTTGTTTTCTTTGAGTTTCTCCTTCCATTTAGTGTTTGATCTAGTTCTTTACCCTTTCATTTGATGCTTAGGTTCCAGGATTGGTGTTTGTCTTTGTTTTACTTAGTTTTTGTGTGTTTTTATTGCAGAGGGATGGCATGGTTGGTCTGCCTGTAGTGCAATGTTAGCTCCACCTCCTGTGGTAGATTCTTGTTCATAGAATCAGGTTCTTCCTCTTCAACACTTTCATGGCCTGAGTGTACGTTTCCACCTTTTGATTTTGGGCTTGCCTGTGTGACTTTCTTTGGTCAATTGAATGTTAGCAGGCAAGACATGAGAAAGGGCTTGAAAGGGCTTGAGAGAGCAGACTTGCTCTCTTGTATCTCTGCCAAAACGTGAGAACATGTCCTGATTATCTTGCTAGTACAAGGAGGATGAGGAACACATTGAGCACAGCTGCCTCAGCCAACCCACAGACTTGCAATGAGAAGCAGAGCCTCTCAGCTACTGCAACCTGAAGCAGAGCTTCCTACCTAAGCCCAGGCTATGTCAGATGAGCCTGGTCAACCTGCAGAGGCATGAGCTAAATAAATGCTTACCACTGTATGTAATTCTTTGGTTGTTTATTATTCAGCCATAATGTGGCCAAAATTAACTGATACCCTTGTTTTTTACATTTTTTTTAACCTGAAATGCTCTCCCATTCTTGACATAGTTTTCCAAATTAGTTCAAAATTTACCCCTTTAAGAAACTTGCAGCATGTGGGAGATGATTTAATTATCTCATTTTCTCAATGTCCCTTCAGATAAATATGGAATTGTGTTTTATTTGTGGAGGTGAGAGCGGTGGGGAGATAGTCCATGACTCACTTCCGTCAACCAAAAGGATTCTAAGTCGAGTACGAGAAAGACTATTGCATTCCTTCAATGCCTTACATACTAATTGTTGGTGTCCATCCCAGGGCTATTTGTAATGGCTTAAACTTAGAAGCAGCTGAATATTAGGAGAATGGTTAAGTAACATTTGGAATTTTCATCAAATAAACTGTATTCACACATAAGAAAATTATGTTTATGACATTTAAATATCAGGAGGTACTTTTAAAACAAAGCAAGACATAAAATTGCTTATAAGGTGTGGATTAAATTATATAAAATAAAAACTCATATAATGAGTCCAAATTAAATATACCAAAATATTAATGGGGGTTGTCCTTGAACAAGTGTGTTAAGAGTGATTATTTCCTTTCATAACCTTCCCTGTACTTCCTTTTATTTTTTTTCCTCAATGAGCAAGTATCACTCATACGTTCAAGCAAAACAACTCTAAAACAGAGTAAGAAAATAGTTCCCGAGAGACTTGGAATTCTGGGTAACACGTAACTCAAAGGGGGAAAACTGGCAAAGGTTCTTCCTGTTTAATAACCTATTCACCTGGCAAAATGAGGTGATGATTCACCTTGGCCTCAGCTGATGTAAGTCCTCTGATTCTAAGGAGCCCTCATTTGTTCTTGTGTTTCTCTATCTGCCTAATCTCTGTTCCGTATAGGTCTCAGATTAGTTCTCTCAAACCCTGAACGGTTCTTCATATATTGAGTTGCTTCCTTCTTGAAACCAGAAGGAGTTCAATATCAACAAATGGGGTTTTTGTTTTTTTTTTTTTGCTTCTTTATTTTTATTTCACCACTTTCCCAATCCCACCAAACTGCATGGAGCCAAAGTTTTATGAGTAGACAATGTTTACTTAAGTTAATGTCTCAATAAATGTCTAATTTGGATTAAACTTTGGATTTTAAAGGCCTCCATTTAATCATAGGAGCCCTAGTGGCACAATGGTTAAGCATTAGGCTGCTTACCAAAAGGTCAGTGGTTCGAACCCACCAGCGGCCCTACTGAAAAAAAACTTGATCTGCTCCTGTAAATATTACAGCCCAGGAACCCTATGGGGTATGTCTATTCTGTCCTATAGCATAGCTATAAGTCAGAATCAACTCAACAACACACAACAACAGCAACAACATTTTTTAAAATTTTTTTTATTGTACTTTAGTTGAAGGTTTACAAAACAAGTATTTTCTTTTTTTCATTGTTGTAGTTTAAATGAAGTTTACATTTCAAGTTAGTCTCCCATTCAAAATTTTGTACATACATTGTTATGTGACCCTAATTGCTCACCACATTCTGTGATAGCACACACCTCCTTTCCGTCCCTGATTCCCCACGTCCATTCAAACAGCTCCTAACCCTCTCTGCCTTCCCATCTCACCTCCGGACAGAAGCTGCCCCTTTGGTCTCTTGTATCTAATTGAACTAAGAGGCACACACCTCACGAGTATCACTTTATGTCCCACAGTCCAGTCCAATCCCTGTCTGAAGAGTTGGCCTCAGAAAGTGCTTTAGCTCTTGGCTGTTAGAGAATCCAGGGGCCATGCTTTCCGGGGTTCCTCCACACTCAGTCAGGCCATTAAGTCTGGTCTTCTTACTAGAATTTGAGTTCTGCACCCCACCTTTCTCCTGCTCCATCCGGGACTCTCTGTTGTGTTCCCTGTCAGGGCGGTAATTGGTGGTAGCTGGGCACCATCTAGTTCTTCTGATGAAGTCTCTGGTTTATGTGACCCTTTCTGTCTCTTGGGCTAATACTTTCCTTGTGTCTTTGGTGTTCTTCGTTCTCCTTTACTCCAGGTGGTTGGAATCAATTGATGCATCTTACATGGCCTCTTGCAAGCTTTTAAGACCCCAGGCACCACTCACCAAAGTAGGATGCAGAACATTTTCTTAGTAAGCTTTGTTATGCCAATTGACCTAGATGTCCCCTGAAAGCATGGTCCCCAGACCCCTACCCCTGCTCCTCTGTATCTCAAAGTATTTGATTGTATTCAGGAAACTTCTTAGCTTTGAATTACTCCAGTTGTGCTGACTTCCCCTGTAGTGTGTGCTGTCCTTCCCTTTGCCTAAGATAATTCTTATCTACTATCTAGTTAGTGAATAACACTCACCCTCCCTCCCCACCCTCGTAACCATTAAAGAATGCTTTTTTTCTGTGTTTAAACCTTTTCTTGAGTTCTTGTAATAGTGGTCGTATACAGTATTTGTCTTTCAGTGACTGACTAAATTCACTCAGCATAATAAGTTCCAGCTTCCTCCATGTTATACGATGTTTCACGGCTTCACTGTTGTTCTTTATCATTACATAGTATTCCATTGTGTGGATATACCACAATTCGTTTATCCATTCATCCATTGATGGGCAGCTAGGTTGTTTCCATCTTTTTGCTGTTGTGAACAGTGCTGCAATAAACATGGGTTTCTATTCGTGTGATGGCTCTTATTTCTCTAGGATATATTCCAAGAAGTGGGGTAGCTGGATCATATGTTACTTCTATTTCTAGCTTTTTAAGGAAGCATCAAATTGATTTCCAAAGTGGTTGTACCATTTTACATTCCTACCAACAGTGTAGAAGTGTTCCAGTCTCTCCACAACCTCTCCAGCATTTATTATTTTGTGTTTTTTGGATTAATGCTAGCCTTGTTGGGGTGAGATGATATCTCATTGTAGTTTTGATCTGCATTTCTCTAATGGCTAATGATCGTGAGCATTTCTTCATGTGTCTGTTAGCTGCCTTAATATCTTCTTTGGTGAAGTGCCTGTTCATATCTTTGCCTATTTTTTAATTGGGTTATTTGTGTTTTTGTTGTTGAGGTTTTTCAGTATCTAGTAGATTTTAGAGATTAGATGCTAGTCGGATTTGTCATAGCCAAAATTTTTTTCCCAGTCTGTAGGTTGTCTTTTTACCCTTTTTGTGAAGTCTTTTGATGAGCATAAGTGTTTGATTTTTAGGAGCTCCCATTTATCTAGTCTCTCTTCTGGTGCTTGTGGATTGTTACTTATGCTTTGTGTTGTGTTTATGCCATGTTTTAGGGCTCCTAGCATTGTCCCTATTTTTTCTTCCATGATCTTTAACATTTTTTATTTTATATTTAAGTCTTTGATCCATTTTGAGTTAGTTTTTGTGCATGGTGTGAGGAATGGGGCTTGTTTCAGTTTTTTGCAGATGGATATCCAGTTATGCCAGCACCATTTCGTAAAGAGACTGTCTTTTCCCCAGTTAACGGACTTTGGGCCTTTGTCAAAAATCAACTGTTCATGGGTGGATGAGCTTATATCTGGATTCTCAACTCTGTTCCATTAGTCTTTGTATCTGTTGTTGTACCAGTACCAGGCTGTTTTGACTACTGTGGCAGTATAACACGTTCTAAAATCAGGTAGTGTAGGGCCACCCACTTTGTTCTTCTTCTCGAGTAATGCTTTATTTCTTTGGGGCCTCTTCCCTTTCCATATGAAGTTGGTGATTTGTTTCTCCATCTAATTAAAATTGCCAATGGAATTTGGATCGGGATTGCATTGTATCTGTAGATTACTTTGGGCAGAATTGACATTTCACTATGTTGAGTCTACCTATCCAAGAGCAAGGTGTGTTTCTCAACTTATGCAGGTCTCTTTTAGCTTCTTGCAGTAGTGTCTTGTAGTTTTCTCTGTATAGGTCTTTTACCTCTCTGGCTAGATTTATTCCTAAGTATTTTATCTTCTTGGGGGCTATTGTAAATAGTATCAATTTGGTAATTTCTTCTTCAAAGTTCTCTTTGTTGCTGTAAAGGAATCCAACTGATTTTTGTATGTTTATCTTGTATCCTGAAACTTTGCTGAAATTTTCTATTAGTTCCAGTAGTTTTCTTGTGGATTCTTTGGGGTTTTCTGTGTATAAGATTATATCATCTGCAAATAAAGATACTTTGACTTCTTCCCTACCAATTTGGATGCACTTTATTTCTTTTTCTAGCCTAATTGTTCTGGGTAGGACCTCCAGCACAATACTGAATAAGAGTGGTGATAGAGGGCATCCTTGTCTGGTACCCGTTCTCAAGAGGAATGCTTTCAAAGTCTCTCCATTTAGGATGATGTTGGCTGTTGGCTTTATATAAATTCCCTTAATTATATTGAGGGATTTACTTCTATTCCTATTTTCTTGAGAGTTTTTATCATGAATGGGTATTGGACTTTGTCAAATGCCTTTTCTGCATCGATTGATAAGATCATGTGTTTGTCATCTTTTGTTTTATTTATGTAATGGATTACATTGATTGTTTTTCTAATATGGAACCATCCCTTCATACCTGGTATAAATCCCACTTTATCATGGTGAATTATTTTTTTGATATGTTGCTGAATTCTATTGGATAGAATTTTGTTGAGGATTTTTGCATCAATGTTCAGGAGGAATATTTGTCTGTAATTTTTTTTTTTTCTGGTGTCTTTACCTGGTTTTGGTATCAGGGTTATGCTGTCCTCATAGAATGAGTTTGGGAGTATTCCATCCTTTTCTATGCTCTGGAATACCTTTAGTAGAAGTGGTGTTATCTCTTCTCTGAAAGTTTGGTAGAATTCTCCAGTGAAGCCACCCAGGCCAGGGCTTTTTTTTTGTTGGCAGTTTTTTCATAACCTTTTCAATCTCTTCTTTTGTTATGGGTTTACTTAGTTGCTCTACCTCTGTTAGTGTTAATTTAGTAGGTATTGAGTTTCTAGAAATTTGTCCATTTCCTCTAGGTTTTCAAATTTGTTAGAGTACAATTTTTCATAGCAATCTCTTATGATTCTTTTAATCTCAGTTTAATTTCATTTCTTATATGGGTTATCTGCTTCCTCTCCAGTTTTTCTTTTGTCATTTTGGCCAGTGGTTTATCAATTTTGTTGATCTTTTCAAAGAACCAGCTTTTGGACTTCTTAACTCTTTCAATTGTTTTTCCATTCTCTATTTCATTTAATTCTGCTCTAATTCTTATTATTTCCTTCCTCTGGCTCCTGTGTCCTCCTTTTGCTGCTCTCTTTCTACTTGTTCCATTTGAAGGGTTAATGTTTTGATTATAGCCCTTTCTTCTTTTTGGATGTGTGCATTTATTGCTATAAATTGACCTCTGAGCACTGCTTTTGCTGTGTCCCAAAAGTTCTGGTGGGATGTGTTGCATTCTCGTTCAATTCTATGAATTTCTTTATTCCATCCTTAATTTCTTCTATAACCCAGTAGTTTTTGAGCAAGGTGTTGTTCAGTTTCCATGTGTTTGATTTTTTTTCCTTGCTTTTTATGTTGTTGATTTCTACTTTTATGGCTTTATGGTCAAAGATGCTTTGTAATATTTCAATGTTTTGGATTCTGTTAAGGCTTGCTTTATGGCTGAATATTTGTTCTATTTTGGAGACTGTTCCATGTGCGTCAGAAAAGGAAGTGTACTTGGCTGCTGTTGGGTGCAGTGTTCGGTATATGTCCATGAGATCAAGTTGGTTGATTGTAGCATTTAGCTTTTCCATGTCTTTGTTGAGCTTCTTTCTGGATATTCTGTCCTTCACTGAAAGTGGTGTGGTGAAGTCTCCTACTACTATTGTGGAGCTATCTCTCTTTTCAGTGCTGTTAGAGTTTGTTGTTTGTATTTTGGAGCCCTGTTGTTGGGTGTGTAAATATTTATAATACTTAAGTCATCCTGGTGTATTGACCCTTTAATCATTGTATGGTGCCCTTCCTTATCCTTTGTGGATTTTTCTTTCAAGTCTATTTTGTCAGAGATTAATATTGCCACTCCTGCTCTTTTTTGAGTGTTGTTTGCTTGATATATTTTTTCCATCCTTTGAGTTTTAGCCTGTTTGTGTCTTTAATTCTAAGGTGCGTCTCTTGTAGGCAGCATATAGATGCATCATGCTTTTTTATCCAATCTGCCACTCTCTGTCTCTTTGTTGGTGCATTTATTCCGTTTACCTTCAGCATAATTATTGATAAGTATGAGTTTAGTGGTATCATCCTGATGTCTCTTTTTTTGTGTTGTTCACAGTTTCTTTGCTCCCCTTAATTTTCTGTGCTAAGTCATTTTACATTATGTATTTTTTCGTCTTTTTCATTGTTGTTGATTTCGTGTTTGCTGAGTCTTTATATTTTTCTACTTTTTTATTTTTATTGTTTTGTAGAATTGTTAGATTACTTTGTGGTTACCTTAATATTTACCACTATTTTCCTAAGTTTATTGGTTTATGTCTTTATATCACCTTGACTTCCCCTCCATATGAAAAATCTATGTCTGCATTTTTTAAGTCCCTCTTTTTTGTTTTAATGTTGTCCTTTTTTACATATTGATATCTCTGTTTCCCTATTTTCAATGCATTAGTTTTGATGTACTTTAGACTTCCCTATCTGAGTCAATATCTGGTTGCTCTGTCCTGTGTTCTAGTCTTGTGTTGTTATCTGATGTTATTATCTAACCTTAGGATTCCCTTTAGTATTTCTCGTAATTTTAGTTTGGATTTTGCAAATTCCCTAAACTTCTGTTTATCTGGAAATGCCCTAATTTTGCCATCATATCTGAGAGACAGTTTTGCTGGATATATAATTCTTGGCTGGCAGTTGCTTTCCTTCAAGGCTTTATATATGTCATCCCATTGACTTCTTGCCTGCATGGTTTCTGCTGAGTAGTCCAAGCTTATTCTAATTGACTCTCCTTTGTAGATGACTTTTCTTTTATCCCTAGCTGCTCTTAAAATTCTCTCTTTATCTTTGGTTTTGGTAAGTTTGATTATAATATGTCTCGGTGACTTTCTTTTGGGATCTACCTTATGTGGCATTCAACGAATATCTTGGATAGATATCTTGTCATCTTTCATGATATCAAAGAAGTTTTCTGTCAACAAATCTTCAACAATTTTCTCTGTATTTTCTATCATCCCCCCTTGTTCTGGTACTCCAATCACTCGTAGGTAATTTCTCTTGATAGAGTTCCACATAACTCTTAGAGTTTCTACATTATTTTTTATTCTTTTATCTGATTTTTCCTCTAGTAAGTTGGTATCAAGTGCTTTATCTTCAATGTTGCTAATTCTAACTTCTACAGCCTCAGTTCTGCTCCTATGACTTTTTATTGAGTTGTCTAATTCTGAAATTTTATTGTTAATATTCTGGATTTCTGATTGTTGTGTCTCTGTGGATTCTTGCAGCCTATTAAATTTGTCATTATCTTCTTGAATAACTTTTTTAAGTTCCGCTACTACTTTGTCTGTATGTTCTTTGGATGTTCATGTATTTTGTAGAATTTTCTTTCTAATTTCTAGAAGAGTTCTTTATATTAATCTTTTGTATTCTGCCTCTGGTAATTCCAAGAAATTCTCTTCCTCCAGAAAATTTATTGATTCTTTATTTTGGGAGTTGCTGAAGCCATCATGGACTGCCTCTTTAGGTGATTTGATATTAACTGTTGTCTACAAGCCATCAATCAGTTATTATAATTTTATTTTATATTTGTTTAGTGTGTCCTAGCTTCTTGTTTTGTTTTGTTTTGATATGCCCAAATAGGCTGCTCGTGTGTGCTAGTTTGATTATTGGCACCTTTGAAGCTCTAACATCCTGTCACCAGGTAGTTAGTTCTATAACTAAGTATGTGCACACAGGAGTCCATTAAATTTTGCTGTATGGGTTCAGCTCAGGTGTCCAGGCAGTTGGTCACCAAGTGTGTGGGGCAGGCTCTCACCTACAGTCTTAGAGAGGCATGGGTGATTGATGTAGGCACAGGTATCTGGCTGCAGTAGGGAGTCAGGTACTGAGCAAGGTAGGGGGCTGACAGCTGCCCCTGAGTGTCTGAAAGTAAAGTGTGTCCCTATTCCCTAAATCGAGTAGATAGGTGAGTTTTGCAGCTGGACTATCAGCCTCCTACTCTGTTGGCTGTAGAGACTCGGGGCACCCCTTATTCTTGGACCCCTGTGGCAGAAGACTAGGTGACGTAGGTGGAACCACCAGTCCTTAAGCCCCTGTTGTAGATCGATAAAAGTGCCTACTTAAGGGGCAGGGCTGTTTCGAGGGTCACAAGTCTGCCACTTCACAACTGAAACAGTTGAAGTTGAAGTTAAACTTCAGATGTTTGCCCTGTTGTACTGTGGTAGTGAAGGCTTAGGCTGTTGAGATGGGTCCACACAAGTCTATACAGGGGTGTAAGGCACTCAGAGTCTGAGGACCCCTTATGCCTGTGCCTAGCAAAGGAGCTGTGCTGACCCTGAGTTCCTGACTTAGGGGAGCCAGTAGCTTATCTGTTCCCTTTCCAGGGCCAGGAGAATGGGCCAGGGCACCTTTTGGGATCTACTTCTCACCCAGGAGACTCAGAGACTTCCAAAGGCCAGATGGTGCAGAGCAGGGAGGGAGGAGGTAAAAAGGAGAGAGGTTTTTCCCAAATGGGCTTTTTTTTTTTTTTAATCTCTGTGAAAGGCCACATGCTTGTACTTATCCTTAGCCACTTGGGAGCTGCTTTTCGCTGGTTTGGAGTGTCCAAGCAGAATCTCTGCTGCCAGATCTCTGTTGATGTGGAAACTGCCTCCCAAGCATGTGCGCAGAGCTGTTTGCCTGCTTCCCTGTGGAGCCGGATTGCTTTGGGACTGAAGAGCTGCAGCTCCTGCTGCTGGTCTGGCACTCCTCACTTCTTCTGAACCGTCTCCCTCTCCCACTGCCACTCAGTCTGATTCCTCAACTTTGCCTCGCTCAGGGCTCCTAGATATTCATATACAATCAAATCACTTGTTTTTCCAGGTCTTTGTTATAAGAGGGATATAGGAAGCTGTCTGACTACTCCGCCGTCTAGGCCCTGCCTCTCAGCAACAACATTTAATTATATTTATAATCATGATTTTTAATGATTGATCTTGAGTCAATGTATTCTGAGTTTCTTAAGTGATAAAAAAAAAAACCTCTATCATATTCTTCTTTGTTACCCTCAGCACCTAGCAAAGTGGGTGGCACATGGTACATGAGATTGTCACTACCAGTACCCACTAATATCTGGTTTTCTTCTCATTTCTGACCCTAAAAAGAGATCTTGTTTCCCAGGGACTTGGCAGTTAATGGAACCAAGTTACTAGTTTTGGCCAATAAACTATGATGGGACATAGCATTTAGGGCTTAAGCAGTGAAACATCTCTGAACTACCCTCTTAAGTTCTCTTCCCTGGTTGAAGTAACCAGGAAGCCAGTTGTTGAATGATGAAGCTGCTACAAGATGGAAACAATAGAGAGCCCAAAGTCGCCACTTGAAAGGAAAGTATATGGGAGAATTGATGAGCCTGTAGCAGATTTTGCTCAAGCAAAGAATAAATTTTATATGTTAAGTCACTAAAATATTGGGATTTACTTGTTCCTCCTGTAGCACAGCCTAACCTAACCTAAAGAATACTGTAGGTATTCTTTAAATGTTGACTTGAATTTAATTGGAAACTTTTAGCATTCCACTATCAAAATCTGTTTGCTGCTCTAACCGAAACACATATGCCTTTGTTTTTCTACTGAATGCTTCAAGATTTGGTAAATTTAATAAGGGGAGAAGATAGCCTCTTTTGTGAAGGCTATCCAATAACCACCATTTTAGAGGTTGCAGGAACAATATCTAAGCTACTAAACCCACACTGTGGGCCTCATGTCTCATTCCTGTCTGCAAAAGAATTTTCCATCCAAATTTCCAACCCATACTTGTGACACTACTTTAAGTACTAGATGTTGACTGTTAGTTGGACCATCCTTCAGATGTCCTGAAGTAAAGAATTAGGCTTGGTGTATTGTTTTTTGAAAGGACAGGGGGTAAATAAGAGCTTTCCAACTGCTCACAACATTGCAAGCTTGAAAACCTTAAGAATATGGCATTTCCTCACAGCTAAACGTCTATACCTCTTTCTCCTCAGGAGTAGTACTTTCTGTAAAAACTGGCCTGAGCTATGCAATTCATTTTTTCAATAGTGAACAAGATTTAAAACATCCCACATACTTGGGGACATAAGTATATACTTATGATATGATAAATATGTGTTTGAATACCATTTCCTCTGGCAGGCTGAGTTTCCAAGGCCCTGTGTAGATACTTGACCCTTTTTACCAGAGTGATGGATTTATAAACCAATTAGTTACTAGTTGATTGGCTGAATTTAATGGCTGCTAATTAATTAATGCTAATTAATTGGAATCGACTTGATGGCACCTAACACCAACAATTGTTTCATTACCAATTAATCTAGACAAAATTATCAACTGGCTTGTTTATTTCAAGTATAGTAGTAATAAAAAGTCTATTACTTCTTTAAAAATATTGTGCATGTAGTGCCCTCCACATTCAGTAACTAAATTGGGTACAATTATGTTTTTCAAGGTCTGTCTCCAGATGCTTTGGCATCTGTTCCAACCCTTTGTCTTCCCTTCCCCTCAAATCTTTGAGTTCTTTGAATAGAGGTAGGTTTCAGTAATGCCAAGTCCTGCATTCACCTTTAGAAACTGTAACAGCAGGAGCTTGCTGAATTTCACCTTCAGGGGTGTCATAGATGTTAGCAGCTTTTCAGGTCTGTTTATCATCTCCTCTGCAGTGTCCTCACTTACACTGCCTGCAAAGCCTCAAGAAAGTACATGTTTAATCTTAACACATGACCAAGGGATGAAAGCGACTCCCTTTCATTTTATTAATACCTCAGTGGTTCAGATTAGAACCATGGAAGGTCCAACTACATTAACAGATGGTGCAGTATATTAATTTCAAATAGGACCAAAAAAGAGTTTAAAGAAACAGTCTGTTACTAAACCAAGTCTAAACAAGACACATCTAAAACAGCTTAGTATGGTGGTTTCTTTGCAAATGTTATGCTCTCTTTGTGCGCCAGAGTTCAAAACTCAGGCCTGAAGGAATCAAGGCAAAAAAATAAAAATTAAAAATATATAATTTTAAATGAGAAGAGAAAATTATTACCATTTAGGTAATAATGAAGTTGGGACATGTGTCCTCCCCTCATAGATGTATTCATTGCAATGACAGTTGCATGTGTTCTCAAAGGACCACTGCCCTGTTAAAATGACCCACCTCTGAGATTATGTAACCCAGATGACTTCATGGTGATTATCCACAATAATTCTTCTTCCAAACTCATTAAAACTTATAGCTCAGATGTAGAAACTTTCCCGTTTACTATTTGTTCTCTATAAATAACATAGGAAATATTTTAATGAAGTAATGGTGTTGTCAGGACTATTGCATTATGATCCCAGGCTAGACAATATTAAAGAACAATCGTCTAGGTGTATAGATAATTATGAAAGTATGATCAACTAAGGGCAAGCTGATAGAGTCAGATCATCTAGCCAAACCATCTCTGTTCACAGATTATTCGTAAAGCAAGCCCAATGTTCCAGGTTACTGCTTATCCAAGTTTGCACTGCTGGGAAGTATAAACATACAAGTATTCTATCTCTCTAGTTCAATACTTAAGCTACAATCAAGTGTGATAGCACAATGAATTATTACATAACTGTCAAATAGGTCAATGCCAGGGAGGGCATTCTTAAAATGGCTGTTCTCTGCTTCCATACTTCTGTGTGTATTAAGAATTCCAACTTCCATATTTGTGTAGGGTGTTTCGTTTAGAAGACGGAGGGAAGATAGGTGGAGCTTTTGACAGAATTGACATTATCCTGACTTCCATACTCATTGATCTATTTAGAACAAACATTCCACAGATGGAGAACTTGAGACTCCAAGAACCTGGCTGTCAAGTAGCTCACACAGCATGTTAATGGTGAAACTAGAGGCAGCACTCAATGGTCTGACCTCTAGGTCAGTTGTTTTTCCAGCCCTCTGCACTTCCTACTTCAATATTTTCAGATACTACTACTCTAAAATGCTACAAATAATCTTGCTTCTAAACCCAAACTCAACCTCCCTCTCCACTCCTGTGCAACCCATTTGCTTTCTTCTGTGACCCTGTGATGGAGCATGAGGATGAGCACTGGAGATAGAGTCAGTCCAGACTTACTGAGTTGAAACGCAATGGGGAAAGTGTTTCACAATGTCTGTGTCAATTATTTTAAGTTAAAGAACATTGAGTGTAAATGATAAGAAGCAACTCTGCTAAGCATAGACAGGTACAAAAATAAAGACCATATAACCTCAAACTCTTGCAGATTACATGTAATGGTGGAATTAGTCACATGCATACAGGCAATGAGTGTTTTAACGTGATACATCTCTGGATTTATAAATGTCTGATTGTTCATTCAACTGTTACCCAGTGGTACTGGTAAATTATTGTACCTGTAATTGTTGTTGTTATTAGGTGCCATCGAGTTGATTCCAACCCATAGCGACCCTCTGTACAACAGAAGGAAACGCTGCCTGGTTCTGTGCCATCTTCCCAATCATTGCTTTGTTTGAGCCCATTGCTACAGCCACTGTGTCAATCATCTTGTTAAGGGTCTTCCTCTTTTTTGCCGACCCTCTACCTTACCTAGCATGATATCCTTTTCCATGGACTGGTCCCTCCTGATAACGTGTCAAAAGTACAAGACAAAATCTTGCCATCCTCCCTTCCAAGGAGCACTTTGGCTGTACTTCTTCCAAGACAGATTTGTTCATTCTCCTGGCAGTCCATGGTATAGTTAATATTCTTTGCCAACACCATAATGCAAAGGCATTGTCATGGATTGAATTATGTCCCTCATAAATATGTGTATTAATCTGACTAGGACGTGATTCCCACTATTGTGTGATTGTCCACCATTTTGTCATCTGATGTGATTTTCCTTTGAGTTGTAAATTCTGCCTCTATGATGTTAATGAGGGGGGATAAGTGGCAGTTGTGTTAGTGAGGCAGGACTCAATCCACAAGATTGGATTGTGTCTTGAGGCAATCACTTTTGAGATACAAAAGAGAGAAGCAAGCAGAGAGACGGGGGACCTCATACCACCAAAAAAGCAGTGCCAGGAGCAGAACATGTCCTTTGGTCCCGAGGTTCCTGCACAGAGAAGTTCCTAGTCCAGGGGAAGATTGATGACAAGGACCTTCCCCCAGAACCAACAGAAAGAGAACACCTTCCCCTGGAGCGGAAGCCCTGAATTTACACTTCTAGCCTACTGTGAGGAGATAAATTTCTCTTTGTTATAGCAGTACTAGATAACTAAGATAGGCATCAATTCTTCTTCAGTCTTCCTTATTCATTGTCCAGCTTTCACATGCATATGAGGCAATTAAAAATATAATGGCATGAGTCAGGTGCGTTTTATACCTCATAGTGACTTCTTTGCTTTTCAATGCTTGAAAGATGTCTTTTGCAGCAGGTTTGCCCAATGCAATTCATCCTTTGATTTCTTGACTGCTGCTTCCATGGGCATTGATTGTGAATCCAAGTAAAATGAAATTCTTGACAACTTCAGTATTTTCTCCATTTATCATGATGTTGCTTACTGGCCACTTGTGAGGATTTTAGTCTTCTTTGTGTTGAGGTGTAATCCATACTGAAGGCTGTGGTCTTTGATGTTCATCAGTAAGTGCTTCAAGTCCTCTTCCCTTTCAGCAAGCAAGGTTGTTTCATCTGCATATCACAGGTTGTTATTGAGTCTTCCTCCAATCCTGATGCTGCATTCTTCTCCATATAGTCCAGCTTCTTGGATTATTTGCTCAGCATACGGATCAAATAAGTATGGTGAAAAGCTATAACCCTGATGCATAGCTTTATTGATTTTAAACCGTGCAGTATCCCTTTTTTCTATTTGAAGGACTGCCTCTTTCTCTATGTACAGGTTCCACATGAGCACGATTAACTGTTCTGGAATTCCCATTCTTTGCAATGTTATCCCTAATATGTTATGATTCATGCATTCGAAAGCCTTTGCATAGTCAATAAAATACAGGTAAATATCTTTCTGTATTCTCTGTTTTCAGCCAAGATCCAGCTGACATTAGCAATGATATCTCTGGTTCCATGTCTTCTTCTGAATTTGGCTTGAATTTCTGACAGTTCCCTGTTGATGCACCACTGCAACCCTTAATAGGTTGCAGCAGTACTTTTAATGAATCAAATTGGTGTTAATGCAAAAAAGAAGCAGTACAATGAGGAAAGTCTTGGACTAGAAAGTAAGACATCTGTGATCAGGAAACAACTCAGGGAGCATCACAGAGTCTCTATCTATCATCTTCAAAACGAATATATTGAGCAAAGGTGATAAGTTTCTAAACATAGAGTAAGACACTCAATCATGAATGAGAGTCCTTCTCATGTGTACTTTGAGAAGGGAATTTGAAACCCATAATGAAAAGGTTTTTTTTTTTTTATATAATGGTGTCATTGAGATATTACCAAGCAAGTTTTCCCCAAAATTATTCATACAGACTTCCTTCTGCAAACGCACACATACACATTGATTTAGAAAATAATATTGGAATCATTCTTCCCTGTCCTTGAGCATAGAGAATGTGACTCAGCTAGAGCTGGGCTCACAGTGGCTCACAAAGGCTCACAAGGACTCACAAGGACTCACAAGGACACATCAACTGGGCCCTGAGGTATAAAGACAATAGCTAGGATAATCTTGGAAAATATCTTTTAGGGAAACTTTCACATAAGCAAATCAAAAAGAACAACAAAGACTTTCCACTCTTATATTTTTCTATTAGCATTTAGTGGACAGAAAATTTGTTGGACCAATGAAAACCTTCCTGGCTGTCATTACTAAAACCTGTACCAATGATTGTTAAGAAAGACAATACAAAATGTAGGATCACAGTTTCTAGCCAATTGGTGAAAAGGTGAAACTTTCAATGATTTTGTCTACTTGTTAATGTATCCTGATGATATGAGCCTTAATACATGGCATAAACAGAATACAAACCATAAGTAACAATGCAAGCACCAGAAGAGAGACTAGATAACTGGGAGCTCCTAAAATTCAAACACTTATGCTCATCAAAAGACTTCACCAAAAAAGTAAAAAAAAACAACCTACAGACTGGGAAAAAAATTTGGCCACGACAAATCCGATCAGCTTCTAATCTCTAAAATCTACAAGATACTGCAAAACCTCAACAACAACAACAAAAAAATAACCCAGTTAAAAAAACTGGCAAAGGATATGAAAAGGCACTTGGCCAAAGAAGACATTCAGGTGGCTAATAGACATGTGAAGAAATGCTCACATTCATTAGTCATTACAGAAATGAAAATCAAAACTACAATGAGATACCATCTCACCCCAGCAAGGCTAGCAGTAATCCAAAAACCACAAAATAGTAAATACTGGGGAGGTTGTGGAGAGACTAGAACACTTATACACTGTAGGTGGGAATGTAAAATGGTACAACCACTTTGGAAATTGATTTGGTGCTTCCTTAAAAGCTAGAAAGAGAAGTATCATACGATCTAGCAATCCCACTCCTTGGAATATACCCTAGAGAAATAAGAGCCATCACATGAAGAGACGTATGCAAACCCGTGTTCATTGCAGCACTGTACACAGTAGCAAAAAATGGAAACAACCTAGGTGCCCATCCGCGGATGAATGGATAAATGAATTATGGTATATTCACACAAGGGAACACTATGCAATGATAAAGAGCAATGATGAATCTGTGAAACATAACATGGAGGAAGCTGGAACTTATTATGCTGAGTGAATTTAGTCAGTCACAGAAGGACAAATATTGTATAAGACCACTATTATAAAAACTCAAGAAAAGGTTTAAACACAGAAGAAAACATTCTTTAATGGTTACAAGATGAGGAGGGAAGGTGAGGGTTATTCACTAACTAGACAGTAAACAAGAATTATCTTAGGTGAAGGGAAGGACAGCACACACTACAGGGGAAGTCAGCACAACTGGACTAAACCAAAGCTAAGAAGTTTCCTGAATACAATCAAACGCTTTGAGGGATAGAGTAGCAGGGTTGGGGGTCTGGGGACCATACTTTCAGGGGACATCTAGGTCAATTGGCATAAGAAAGTTTATTAAGAAAATGTTCTGCATCCTACTTTGGTGAGTGGTGTCTGGGGTCTTAAAAGCTTGTAAGCGGCCATCTAAGATGCATCAATTGATCCCAACCACCTGGAGTAAAGGAGAATGAAGAACATCAAAGACACAAGGAAAGTATTACCCAAGAGACAGAAAGGGCCACATAAACTAGAGACTTCATCAGCCTGAGACCAGAAGAACTAGATGGTGCCCGGCTACCACCAATGACCCCCCTGACAGGAAACACAACAGAGTGCCTGATGGAGTAGTAGAAAGTGGGGTGCCATACTCAAATTCTAGTAAGAAGACCAGACTTAATTGTCTGACTGAGACTGGAGGAACCCAGAAAGCATGGCCCCTGGACTCTCTGTCAACCCAGAACTAAAACCATTCCCAAGGCCAACTCTTCAGACAAAGATTGGACTGGACTGTGGGACATAAAAATGATACTTATGAAGAGTGAGCTTCTTAGCTCAAGTAGATACATGAGACTAAATGGGCGGCTTCTGTCCAGAGGTGAGATCAGAAGGCAGAGAGGGTTAGGAACTGGTTGAATGGACACAGGAAATCAGGGGAGGAAAGGAGTGAATTGTCACAGTACAGGGAAAGCAATTAGGGTCGCATAACAATGTAAGTATAAATTTTTGTATGAGAGACTAACTTGAAATGTAAACTTTCACCTAAACTACAATAATATACGTATATATACTGATGACTGTGTAACGTTCTTCGCGCTCAGGCAGACGTGTCTCAGGCAGCATGCTTGTCCACTTTCCCACTGTTGTCTATTCTGTAATTTCCTTGGACTTGGACAGACATGGCTCTGGAGGCATGCTTGTCCAGTTTCCTATTTTTGCCTCTTTGAATATCTGCCAAGTAAAACTTTCTTTTTGCCTTACAAAACTTTGTGATGTTTTTACCCTTCAACAACATACATACTCAAACACAACATGGTAGAATCCATACAAGGATGACTGAGTATCTAAATTTAAAGATCATAAAGACTAAGTGCCAAAAATGAATTATAGGCAAACAGTATTGATTTTATGAATACAATACTGTGACTGATCCATTTTTTCTGGTGATTGATACTATATGCAATGGAATTGATTCAAATTATGTATATCAGTTGTAAAAGCAGTCAAATGGGAGGAAGCTTTTTTAGCAACAATTTATAAATACAGTCAATATCCTCTTCCCCTAGCCTGCTTCCCCAATCCATGTTGGATGGGGGACTTCAAAGGGACTGCAACCACCGTATCAGGATGCTCTCAGTACCTGGATCTCATATGGATGAGAGGACTCTGCTGAGTCTCCCACTGAATGTGCTTTTATGCACCCAGCTCAGGGCAGGGATGGCTGCAGCCTTGTGCTGGCCAAAGAACCTGTGTGGCCGAGTACCTGAACCCGACCCTCCCCAAACCTGTTGCCAGACCCAGTGTGGAGAAAGGGAGACAGGTCTTTACAGCAGGAGTCCAGACAGGATTTACTGGGTCTTTCGCTTAGAGAGTCCATGTGTCAGCCAGACTGGACCTTTTCTTATCTGAAGCTCTAAGAATCCACTTCCAAGCTCGTTCAGACTTTCCCACTCTCAGGTCCTTGCTCCTTGGCTCACCTCAACTTCAAACCAGGAACAGAGCATCAAATTTTTGTCATGCTTCAAATATCTCTGGCTTCTCCTTCTTCAACCAACTGGGGAAAACTCTGTGCATTTAAAAGGTTCATGTGAATTGATTAGGATCACCCAGATAATCTCCCTGTTTTAAGATTAACTGATTAGTAACTTTTGCCATGTAATGTAACATAATAATGGCATAATACCAGGGGACAAGCATGATGGGGTCATCTTAACATTCTGCCTGCTAGTTAGAAGTGTTCACTTGGCATTTGGAAATACCATTGTAGAATTTAGGAAAATGTTGGGGATAGAAATTTAGATTTGAGGTCTATCATCCTGTAGGTGATAGATTCATAAAATATAAGTCCATGGACAAATATACTACTTGTTCAGCAATATCTTTACCTTAGAATCACAATAAACAATGGTTAGGACACTGTTTTGAGTGTTGAAAATTATTGACATTATCCATAAGACTAACACTGGGTGACACTGGCCTTCCATTTAGGAAGCTCAATTTTAATTTCTTTATTCTTGAATGTACAAAATGGCTAAATCGGCCTTTCTGAATTCCAACCGTTTCATATAAAAGGGACCCTATCTTTCATATGATAATGAAATTCTCTCTGTGTGTGTGTGTGTGTGTGTGTGTGTTTAAAGATTAAAATGCTTCATGGCATCAAAGAAATCAGCTATAGAAAAACAGGAAAATCAAAAGTTAAAAATGTCAGGTCTTTTTTTTTCAATAAACAAATGAGCTACACAATATCAAATACTTTAATGTATTTCTCCAAAATGAAAAATTAATTTTCAGCCATTATGTTTCTTCTATCACAATTCAGGTAGTTTCCTGTAAAGGAAGACAACAAGAATTTGATATCTGTCTTCATTGGTTTAGAAATCTTAGAGATTTCTTTACTCAAAAATAAAAATGTCTTTAAAACTAAATTTTCCTCTGTGCTTGCAAGTTACATTAAGGAAAAAAAAAATTTTACTTAGTCACATTTCTTCATCCTTTTCCCTGTCTTTTCCTCTGAGAAAATTTATCTCTGTCACATTTGTGACTCACCTTCCTTTTGTGGATACCTTTCTCAAGTTATCAGCAGACAAGGTGTAGCATTAAAGACTTGGTCAGAGGACTTAAGAAGTCCAGAAATGCCCTAGTTGTTAGACTGTTTGGGAATGTGTGAACTGAGAAGGAAACCATCTGAAACTTCTCCTCAGAAAAGCCCAGCCTTACACCTCAGGCCCTCACTTTGCCACTCTCTCAGATTCAGAGAGCATTGTGATTCAACTCAATAAGCCTAGATATATTGAGTGCCCACTATATGCACTTCCACCACTTGTCTGTCAGTTTGTTGCAGTGTGGTGGCTTACAAGTTGCTATGATGCTGGAAGCTATGCCACAGTATTTCAAATATCAGCAGCGTCGCCCATGGTAGACAGGTTTCAGGAGAGCTTCCAGACTCACAGACTAGGAAGAAAGGCTTGGCAATCTACTTCCAAGTATTAGCCAATGAAAACCTTATGGAGCACAAAAATCATGAAGATGGAGCAGGACTGGGCAAAGTTTTATTCTGTTATACAAAAAGTCACCAAGAGTTGTAGCTGACTCGATGGCAGCTAACAACACAAGAACATACGCATTTAGACTATCCCTACTCTTCCTTCCTAATTTTAGCAGTAAAAATCTATTTAAAATAACGTGTGGGTTAGTAGGTACCAACACAGTATGCAAACAAAAAGGCAGATGTTATAAGATTCCACACTGACACCATTCCAAATGCTAAAAATGCTATATATTGTATTTTTGTGTGTGTCAGCCCATTTAGCAGCAAATGAAGGTATATGCAGGAAAGAATTGCATTGGCTTTGCATAAGAAATTTTTTAATTGAGTCGAAAGGTACATTGTCTCTGGATGCTCCTTTTATTTCACATTTCTGCTTGCTGTACTTTGCTAAGATCTTAAATCAACAATGATAACTACAATGAGGCCCTCATAATAATGGCAGCATATGTTACAGGTCATCTCACTTCATGCACAAAAGCAATCTTGAAGGAGATGAAACACAATATTGTAATTAAAAATAGATAGATTCAATAAATATTAAGCAGTAGAAAGTATTATTTGTTTAGCTATTTCCTTCTCAGCAGAGCCTGCAATTCTTCCTCATCCTAATATCTGACCCATGAAATTAAGATGATAAGTTATTGAGAGAGACGATGGAGAGAATGTAACTGTCATGGCTGTTTTATATTCCAGTATGCTTTTTGCCATTGCAAGTTGATGTTTTCCCCCACCTCAGTGGTAAACAAGAAATGATAAGTGGTAGAGGGACAAATGCATGCATTTCAATAAACCCCATTTAATTTGATAAAATCAGGTTTCAAGATCCATTGTTTCAGATAATCTCAACAAGCATAAACTTTTAACTATTTTGCCTATACTTATGACCTATTTGTGGTTGTATGTTTGTTTTAATTGAATTGACCAAATAGATTAAGTTAATCCAGGCCTTTGGGCCAGGTACTTTTCTTTTCTTTTAGGGGACAGCTCCTGCCCTCCATACCAAGCAAAGAAACTTCAATAAACTCTGTCTTTAATCAAGTCAGTCTAGTCTTCTATCAGTTTCAATTGTGCCTCTAGGTAGCCCCAAGCAGCAAGAAGTCGATCAAACTGCTAGTTCTCTGCTAGCTAACTCAATAAACCCTACACACATGGATGCTTTTTAGGGAAGTTGCTATTTTGTGTCTTGGAAAATGTGTGTTAAAGGTTAAGGTCACACTGGAATATTCAAATTACTTGAGTCCCTTTTCACTCAAAAGTGAAGTCCCTTACATGACTCTTATGGTAAGTAAATATTCTTCAAATACTTTTCAATGAATTATAATGACGATGACGACGATGATGAAGATACTGATGACGATGATGTATAGCTTTTTTTTTTTTTTAATTTAATTTCACCAAAACAAGGGATGGTACATATTCCCTAGATTAGAAGTCAAAACCTCATCCAACTTTTCATAACTGCTTCAGAAATTCTGTTGATAGGAAGAAGCTGTTATTAAGCTGATAAATCCCCAGAATGTTTTTCAAGGTTTGGTTTAGGGAATTGCTTCCATCTGTAAGTGGCAAATTCGTTCCCTCCTAGAAAACTTTCCTTTCTTCTAAAACACTAAAATCATCCCTGGAGGACTTCACAAACAGACAGCTGGCCTCAGAGATCCTAATGTTTTTTGAAGTGTAACTCTCCTCAGGGGGCCCTAGAGCCTGTTTAACCTTGGAACCTTGAAGCTTCCCTGGCCACAAAGACGCCTGCTCAGCCTCAGACAGGTGCAAGGCAGTTCTGATCTTGCTCAGTAGTCCTTCTGATCCTCTCTGTTTTAGGACCTTCTGTGCATGTGCGTGTGTGTGTGTGTGTGTGTGTGTGTGTGTGTGTGTGTGTGTGTGTGTGCGCGCGCGCGCACAGGTCATATGTCAGATTAAACTCAGGACAGCAGCAGAGCAAGAAATTAGCTAAAACTCTGGACCAGGTGAACCAAGGTAAAGGCCAGATTCAAAGAAACAGAGAAAGCCATGGAGAATCAAAGATTCTACTCTGGGTCAAGATGAGTCATGAATCAAAGCTGGACATGTAGCCAGGATCATGAAGAAACTGGAAGTCAAGATGAGGAAATGTGCGCAAGGGCATGGGAAAAGATGACTGAGATGGGATTCAGGAAACCTTGGTTTACAGATTGAATTGTGTCCCCCCAAAATATGTGTTGGAGCCCTGGTGGCGCAGTGGTGAAGAGCTCAGCTGCTAAACAAAAGGTCAGCAGTTTGAATACACCAGTCGCTCCTTGGAAACTCTATGGGGCAGTTCTACTCTGTCCTATAGGGCCGCTATGAATCAAAATCCGCTCAACAGCAAAGGCGTGTTTCTAAAATATGTGTTGGAATGCTAACCCCCGTATCTGTTTGGAAATAGGGTTTTATTTGTTATGTTAATGAGGTCATACCAGTGTAGGGTGTGTCCTAAACTTAATCATTTCCCAGTTATAAAAAGGCACATTAGACACAGAGACATACACACACATGAGAGAAGACAGGTAACATGTGAGGATGGCCAAGGAACCAAGGAACACCTGAGGCTACCAACAAAGACGAAGTCAACACGGCAGAGCCCTGATTTGGACTTTTAGTCTCCAGAACTGTGAAAAAATAAATTTATGTTCTTTAAAGCACTGTTGCAGTAGCACTAAGTAACTAAGACCCCTTCATGTTAATTTTATTTTTTTGTCAATTTTGCTCTAGTTTGTGAACTTCGAGCAAGACACTTTGCCACACCTTGTCTCAGTTTTCTTATCTGTAAAATGAGTTTTGACATACAATGATCTAATCACCTGAATATTATGATTGAGGTCTAAGGAATAGTTGAAACCAGAAACACCACACTATTCAGAGAGCAAAGCAAGACAATGAATTAGAGTCAATTAAGTAGTCAGATCAAATATGGACAAAAACAGCAACACCTTGAAACCAAGTTAAAGCCTGCTTGAGACAGAAAATCTCTCACAGATGTCTTGTTACCTACAATCTTTCGGACACTCTACTAGGCATTGTAGAGGATTCTAGAAATATAATCATGCTCCATTCTGTCTAGAAGTTTGCATCTTAGATGGAAGAAGTTTCACTTTTATACAATTAGATAATGAGAGATGTATATTATAGTTCAGAAAAACACTAGCTGAGATGACAAAAGTGAGTCCTCATTAAATGTCAAATATAATCAGTGCTAGTGACATTCATAGGAGAGAGCCCTGGACTTCTTGAATATGGCAGCTCAGAACCAGGTGCTTGATCTGCTTCATATGGGATGCTTTCCGTGGAACACTATCATGGGTTGAATTGTGTCCCCCCAAAATATCTGTCAACTTGGCTAGGTCATGATTTCCAGCATCGTATGATTGTCTACCATTTTGTCATCTGATGTGATTTCCCTAAGTGTTGCAAATCCTATCACTATGATGCAAGGAGATGGATTATTGGCAGTTGTATTGATGAGAGCTACAAAATTAGATAGACTAGATAATGTCTTAAGTCAATCTCTTTTGAGATCTGAAAGAGAGAAGCAAGCAGAGAGAATGAGGACTTCATACCACCAAGAAAACAGCACTGGGAGCAGAGCATGTCCTTTGGACTTGAGGTTCCTTCACTGAGATGCTCCCAGACCAAAGGAAGACTGATGACAAGGACCTTCCTCCAGAGCTGACAGAGAGAGAAAGCCTTCCCCTGAAGTCGGCGCCCTGAATTTGGACTTGTAGCCTACTGGACTATGAGAGAATAAACTTCTCTTTGTTAAAGCCATCCACTGTGGTATATCTGTTACAGCAGCACTAGATGACTAAGACAAACACCCAGCAGACGTTAACTCTCAGACCTTAGCAAAGACAAGTAGAAACTTGAGTTTACCTGTCATTTTCTACTGCCAGAAGCTTAAAACCCTTTCAGGATCTTTTGCAGCCCCTATCAACTTCCAGATACACTATATTGATTAGATCTTATATAAAATTTAAACCAGACTGGTAGTCTCAGGTATCATGCCTGGACAATAGCAAGGTACTGGTGGGCAAATACTTCAAGTCTATAAAAGGACCTGTGCAGTAGAATGCAGTTATTACCATAGACTAATAAAGACACTTATTCCCTTCTACAGTTAATCAGGTGGGCTGAGTAGACAAACAGTTAAGGGCATGGCTACTAGCCAAAAGAAGGTTGGCAATTTGAACCCACCCAGAGGCACCTTGCGAGACAAGCCTGACCATCTGCTTCTTAAAGGTCACAACCTTGAAAACCCTATGGAGCAGTTCTACTCTGCACACACGGGGTCTCCATAGTCAGAATAGAATTAATGGCAACTAACAATAACAATACAGTTAATCAACAAACTATTGAGTACATACTCTGGTAAGAGTGGTGTCTTAGGCTGAGTTCTCCAGAGAAGCAAAACCAATAAAGTGTATAAATATATAGAAAGATTTATATCAAGGAAATGCTTCACATGATTGTACAGGCTGGAACATCCCAAGTCTGTGGGTCAGGATAGAGGCCTCTCCTGACTCACATAGCCACAGGGGCTGTTGAAACCAAGATGAACAGGTCAGACAGCAGGGCTGAAGTTCTGAGAACTTCCTGCCTGATCCTTTTAAACAAGGTCACAGACTGAATTTACCCTGTCTGTAGTCAGCCAGTGCCTTTAGTTATACACGAGATATAGTCACTGAACTCTCAAAACTGTACCAGAGATGTCAAAGATATCACCTGTTCCCCCATACTCCTTCTTAGAGAGCTTGTTCATCCCACAACATAGGAAAGGACTTCCTTCCATATCTTGGTAAAACTAATTAGAATGAGAAGTAATCACCTGGTCCAAGATGGGTACCTTAGTTATCTAGTGCTGCTATAACAGAAATACCACAAGTGGATGGCTTTAACTAAAAGAAATTTATTCTCTCATGGTCCAGGAGGCTAGAAGTTCAAATTCAGGATGCCAGCTCCAGGGAAAGATTTTTTTCTTTCTGTCACCTCTGGGTGAAGGTCCTTGTCATCAGTCTTACCCTGGTCTAGGAGCTTCTCCACACAGGAACCCCAGGTCCAAAGGAGACCCTCTGCTTCCAGCGCTGCTTCTTGGTGATACAAGGTCTACCATGTCTCTCTGCTCACTTCTCTCTTTAATATCTCAAAAAAGATTGACTTAAGATACAACCTAATCTTGTAGATAGAGTCCTGCCACATTAATATAACTGCCACTAATCCCATCTCATTAGCGTTATAGAGGTAGGATTTACAACACATAGGAAAACCACATCAGATGATAAAATAGTGGACAATCACATAATACTGGGAATCATAGACTAGCCAAGTTGACTCACATTTTTTGGGGGGACACAGTTCAACCCATAACATTCCACCTGTTGGCCCCCCAAAATTCATGTCCTTGCCACATGTAAAACACATTCACCCCATCACATCATAGTAACATTAATTCATCTCCAAATACAAACTCCAAAAACTCCTCATCTGTGAAATCTAGAATATAATTATCTGCTTCCCAAGTACAATGGTGGAACAGGCACAAGCTAAACATTTCTATTACAAATGGAGAAACTGGAGGGAAAGAAGGGATAACAGGCACCAAGCAAGCAGAACACATTGCATTAGCTCTCAAGGCTTGAAAATAATCCTCTGCTTTCTGAGACCATTTACACAATGGTCCTGCCCTCCAGACTCTAGGTATTGGCCACACCCTCCGGATTCTGGGTGGAGGCCTCTCAGCCCTGGATTTCAGCTCTGCCTTCCAGGCCCACTGGAATGGTAACTCTCTCGAAATTTGGGCAGCCACATTCTCCTAGTCCATCTGAGGTGGCAACTCCACCCTTTGAGACCCCAGATGTTGTGACCCTATCCTTTGAGACTGAGGCAGCTCTACTTCCTGTGTTCCTTGTCTCTTCAGCTTCTGCTTCCTGGTTCCTTGGCCTTTCAGCCCCTTGGGACTTGTAGCCCATGTCTGCCTTGCTGGGCAAGTGTTCCAAAGCTCTTTAGCTCCACTGATAAGTCCCTGAAGGCACCCTACTTTGCCAGTAAACTTCGGCCAGAAGGCACTCAGCTCTCTTGCTCCATGGGCCAGCAAGCCTAGCTTCACCAATAAGTGCTCAGAGGCACTCTAGTTCACCAGGAAGCCTCCTGCCAAAGGCACTCAGCTCTCTTGCTCCCTGGGTTGGCTCCACTGCTGTCTCACACTGGTCTCCTGGTTCAGCTGCTGCTGTTTTTCTGCTGCTGCTTCTTGCTATATCTAGTGTAACAGCTCTCCTGACTTCCTTCTGAGTCCTTACCAGAATTGTCTTTGATGTCCATGATTCCACAAACAGTCTCTTTAAGGCAAAAGTCTAGTAGGCTTTTACTGTTAGGTACTTTAAAACTCTTCCAGCTTTTATCCATTCAGTCTCAAAATAGCTTCCACATTTTAGGTGTCTGTTAGAGTAGCACCCCACTCTTCCAGTACCAAAATTCTGTCTTAGTTATGTAATGCTGCTATAATAGAAACACCACAAGTGGATGGCTTTAACAAAGAGAAATTTATTCTCTCATAGAAGTCCAAATTCAGGGAACCAGCTCCAGGGGAAAACTCTCTCTCTATTGGCTCTGGGGGAAGGTCCTTGTCATCAGTCTTACCCTGATCTAGGAGCTTCTCCACAAGGAACCCTAGGTCCAAATGTTGCAACTGCTCCCTGCACTGCTTTCTTGGTTGTATGAGATCCCCCATGTCTCTCTACTCCTGTCTTTAATATCTCAAAAGAGATTGACTTAAGACATAACTTTATCTTATAGATTGAGTCCTGCCTCATTAACATAACTGCCACTCATCCCACCTCATTATCATAGAAGTAGAATTTACAACACAGAAAAATCACATCAGATGACAAAATGTTAGCAACCACATAATATTGGGAATCACGGACTAGCCAAGTTGACACACATTTGTGGGGGGGAGGCACAATTCAATCCATAACAGTGGGCCAATCAGATTCCTTCTCATGGGAACTTGGAATTGAGATAGAAAGTCTCCAGCCAGTCTGTTCTGGTTGCTTAACATTATGACCATACAGGCCACTTTCTACATTGTTCAAAGGGAAACAGAGTCAATACCTCTGAAGAGAAATAAAAAAATTGGTAGACACAGAGCTGAGATGCAGTGCAGAATGCAAGAGACGACGAAATTAACATGAACTAAGTTCCTGACCTTTGGCTCGTGTTCCACATTCAATGTGGGTCACCTGGGAGGCTTTGTTCATTGTGGTCTTTCAGGGACACAGGGTAACTGGAGATTTATCTTGACACATACTTTCCAGATCACTGAGACAGAGAAGAAAAGGTAGAAAATTGTACGATGGCTCTAGTTTACTCCTAGAAGTGACTATGTCACATCTGCTTACATTGTATCAGCAATAGCAAGTCACACAGCTCTAACTTCAAAGGGTGGGAGAAACTGAAAATCTACCATGTGCCCAGATGAAGGAAAAACTGAATATGACTTCCACACAATCCTTAGATTATTTTCCCTACAAATATAAATATGTCCAAGTGTTTTCTGTCTTCAAAAACTATGTCCACATGTACATGCACACACATACAAAAACATACAAACTGCCCAAATGAAATCACATCAAAGCCTTGTCCCCCTTTCCTGTCTACCTTGTCTGCTTTTCACACACAAGCTTCTTGAAAGAGGTGTCTTCCCTTACTACCATTACTTTTTCCTTCTCATCTCTTTCACCATCTTTTCTTTGGCTTCCAGCTCTTCTCAAACAGTTATTCCCATGGTCACTAGAGACCTATATGTTGTTAAATCCAATTAACATTTTTCAGTCTTTAGTTTTACCTTCTGTCTCTGCAACATTTGTTACTATTAATTATCCCATGACCTCATCGTGTTCTCCAGCTTTAACCTGAGCCACACCATTCTTTCTCTCCAGTCACCTTACCCATTTCTCTGTTTTTCCCTTCTTTTTATTAAGTACACTCATTTAAGTTCTCCCTGAGTTATTTCATCCATTCCCTTGGCTTCACTTATTACCTATACGTTGATGACTCCCAAATCTACATCTACATCCTTTTCCCAACCTGAGTATCTAAAGAACTGCTAGATATCTCCAACTGGGAATCCCATAAGTCCTTTACACTTAATATTGCCCAAACTGAATTTATAATATTTGCCACTAAATCCTGCCTCTCCTTATATCTTACTTAGTGAATTTTACCACGATTTCCCAGTCACCCAAGTCAGAAGTCTGGGAGTCATCTGTAGCTTCTTCCTTTCCCTCTTCTACCCTGTACTATTGGTTACCAAGTCCTTGTCATGAGTTCTCACTTGGTTTACTAAAACAGCTCTTCAAGATCTGTTCGTGTTTGCTTCACCTGTTATATTTATTGCCCTGGCCCTCTCCCTCTATAGATCTCAGCTATATTGAATTACCTGAATTTCCCATTATGATTCATGTGTGTTCAAGTCTTTATGCTTTTAAGCATGCAACATCCAATGAATAGTCTTCCTTCCGACTGCCTGTTTACTCCTTTGATAAGTCTTAGCTCACGTATCATCCCTTCTAGGGAGTCTTTTCTAATCTTCCTAATCTTGGTCAGGTCTCCCTGCTATAAGAACAACTAGAGCTTAGGCTGTGATTCCTTGATGTTAGGAACTTTGCTTTTCCAGTGAACTCAACACAGTAAAACCAAAAACCAAATCCATTGCCATCTTAATAATCTCAGTAAAGTTATCACGGTTACTTTTTTCTATTTAATATTTTGTCTGTCATCCTACTATTAGTTCCATAAAGAAAGAGACTCAGTTTTACTCATTTTTGTACACTTGGGATCTAATACTATGCCTGGCACATATCAAAAGTTCATTAAGTACCCATTAAATAAGTGGATTAAAAAATACAGCCCCATATTCTTATGAGAATCAAATTCTGGAACTGTGAACAGGGATACAGGAAACAAAGAAGAAAAAAAAGGTTTTTACATGTATAATTGGCCCATATAATTACCTCCTAAGACTGGGCCAGATTGCCCAGCAATGATGCCCTCTCTTGCATCCCTAAATATTTCATGATGCTCATTGCCCTTCTGTGATACCTCCCTTTGTTTTACCTTTTAGATTTCAGTCTGAGGGACAAGTAACCTGTGAACTTACCTTGTACTGAGAGTTCACATTCTTTAGAATTGTGTATTAACTTGTCATTATGAAGTGAACACATATTTATTGAAGACCTACTGTGTTGAGGCAGAAGAAAAGCCTGGCGATCTGCTTCCATAAAGATCATAGCCAAGAAAACCCTATGATGCATTTCTACTCTCTAACACATGGGATCACCATTAGTCAGAATTGACTCGATGGCAGTGGGTTTGGTTTTTGGTTTTAGTGTGTTGAGGCCCTTAGAAATGCAAAGTTCCTTACCTCAAGGAGTTACAGCCTAACAGGGAGCTGACATGGTTCACAACTAATTGCCAGCTGAGAAGAATGAACACCTAGTATAAAGAAGCATCATCACAGAAAAGGAAAGAGCTTGAGAACATCTTGATCTGAGTCTCATTTCTTATTTAATATCACAGAGGGAGTGGCCAGCATTTGCTTCTCTTTTATGTGACTCCACTTCCTCATCTGCAAGATATGTAAAGTTATAAAACCAAAAACCAATTGCCATCAAGTTGATTCCAACTCATGGTGACCCCATGTTTTGCAGAATAGAACTGCTCTACAGGGTTTTCATGCCTGTGACCTTTCAGAAGCAGATACCCAGGCCTTTCTTCCAAGACACCTCTAGGTGGGTTCCAACTGCCAACCATTTGATTAGTAATTGCATGCTTAACCATTTGCACCAGCCAGGGACTCTATGTAAAGTCATAAGATAATATTAAAAATAAAATGTAGATTATTATTAGAAGACTGATAATAAGAACTTGCATAAATTTTAACTAATATTAAAAACCTTATAATAATAGCTACCACTTACTGTGCTATCACTAGATGCCAAGTGGTATGAATTTTATATTAACGATTTCATTTAATTCCTACAATAACCAGTGCAGCATTATTATCTCCATTATACAGATGAAGAAATAATGGTTCATACAGGATAAGTGATTCCTCCAGTGTCACACAGCTAGAGAGTAGGAGATAGAATCCAATCTCAGATTTGTATCACCCAAATGTCAGGGCTACTAACCAATATATTATACTGCCTACTTTTTAACTACCATATAAATGTAGTTTATGTACTCAGTCTTTCATATTTAAGCACTAGGATGAAGGAGAGTACATGCTGTAGGTGAAAATCGCCAATTAACTAAAACAGCTAAATTTTCCCATCTGTAAAATGAATGACTTGGATCACATTAAATGAGACATTGCATTTCAACCTTTCTTCAAAGTATTAAAAAATAGTAACCATCATTATTGTTATTAGATTGCTGATAAGTTCCCTTCTCCATCAACATTCTATAATTCTGTGACATTTATACACATAAAATTTTGTCAATTTTTCTGGAATTTATAACAGAAAATACAGTCATACCTCATTTTATTGTGCTTCACAGATATTGCGTAGTTTACAAATTGAAGGTTTGTGGCAACCTTGCATCAAGCAAGTCTATCAGTGCCATTTTTCCAACAGCACATGCTCACTTTGTGTCTCTATGTCACATTTTGGTAATTTTCACAATATTTCAAACATTTTCATTATTATTATATCTGTTACAGTGATCTGTGATCAGTGATCTTTGATGTTACTATTGTAATTGTTTTGGGGCACCATAAACTGCACCCATATAAGACATCGAACTTAATCAGTAAATCAATGTGTTCTTACTGCGCCATTGACAGGCCATTCCACCATCTCTCTCCCTCTCCTCAGGCCTCCTTTTCCCTGAGAAAAAACAATATTGAAATTAGGCCCTACAAATCAGGTCAGTTAATAACCCTACAATGGCCTCTAACTGTTAAAATGAAAGGGAGAGTCGCACATCTCTCATTTTAAATCAAAAGCTAGAAATGGTTAAGCTTAATAAGAAAGGCATATTGAAAGCCAAGATTGGTAGAAAACTAGGCTTCTGGTGCCAGTTAGCCAAATTGTGAATGCAAAGGAAAAGTTCTTGAAGGAAATTAAAAGTGCTACTTCTGTGAACACACAAATGATAAGAAAGAGAAACAGACTTATTGATGATATAGAGAAAGTTTTAATGGTCTGGATAGAAGATCAAACCAGCCACAACATTTCCTTAAACCAAAGCCTAATCCAGAGCAAGGTCCTAACTCTCTTCAATTCTATGAAGGCTAAGAGAGGTGAGGATGCTGCAGAAGAAAAGTTTGAAGCTAGCTGAGCTTGGTTCATGAGGTTTAAGGAAAGAAGCTCTCTCCAGAATATATAAGGGCAAGGTGAGGCAGCAAGTGCTGATGTAGAAGCTACTGCAAGTTATCAAGAAGATGTAGCTAAGATAATTGATAAGGGTGACTACACTAAACAATAAATTTTCAATGTAGACAAAACAGCCTTGTATTGGAAGACGATACCATCTAGCACTTTCATAACTAGAGAGGAGGAGTCAATGCCTGGCTTCAAAGCTTCAAAGAACAAGCTGACTCTGTTGTTAGGGGCTAATGTAGTTGATGACTTTAAGTTAAAGCCAACACTCATTTACCATTCTGAAAATCCTCAGCCCCTTAAGAATTATGGTATATCTACTCTGCCTGTGCTTTATAAATGAAACAATAAAGCCTAGAAGATAGCACATCTGTTTACAACATGGTTTACTGAATATTTTAAGCCCACTGTTGAGATCTACAGCTCAGAAAAAAAGATTCCTTTCCAAATGTTGCTGCTCATTAACAATGCACCTGGTCATCCAAGAGTTCTGATGGGGATGTAAAAGGAGATTAATGTTGTTTTCATGCCTACTAACACAACATGAATCAAGGAGTAATTTCTACTTTCAAGTCTTATTATTTAAGGAATACATTTTGTAAAGCTATAGCTGCCATAGATAGTGATTCTTTTGATGGATCTGTCAAAGTAAATTGAAAACCTTCTGGAAAGGATTCACCATTCTAGATGCCATTAAGAACATTCATGATTCATGGGAGAAGGTCAAAATATCAACATTAATAGGAGTTTGAAAGAAGTTGACCCAACCTTCATGGATAACTTTGAGGGGCTCATGACTTCAATGGGGGAACTAACCCCTAGATGTAGTGGAAATAGCAAGAGAACTGAATTAGAAGTCGAACCTGAAGATGTGACTGAATTGCTGCAATTTCATGATAAAACTTTAATGGATGAAGAGTTGCTTCTTACAGATGAGCAAAGAAAGTGATTTCTTGAGATGGAATCTCCTCCTGGTGAAGGTGCTATGAACATTGTTGAAATGACAACAAAGGATTTAGAATATTACTTAAATTTAGTTGATAAAGCATTGGTAGGGTTTGAGAGGATTGACTCCAATTTTGAAAGAAGTTCTACTGTGGGTAAAATACTATCAAATAGCATCATATGCTATAGAGAAATCTTTCATGAAAGGAAAAGTCAATCAATGCGGCAAACTTTATTGTTGCCTTATTTTAAGAAATTGTCACAGCCACCCCAGCCTTCAGCAAACACCATACTGATCAGTCAGCAGCCACCACCATCAAGGAGAAAGATTACAACTCTTTGAAGGCTCAGATGATGGTTAGCTTTTGTTTTTAGCAATAAAGTATTTTTTAATTAAGGTATGTACTTTTTCTAGATATAATGTTATTGCACATTTAATGGACTATAGTATAACATAAACATAACTTTTATATATGCACTGGGAAACTAAAAAATTCTTGTAACTTGCTTTATTGTTATATTTGCTTTATTGCAGTGGTCTGAAACCTAACCTGCAATATCTTCCGAGGTATGCCTGTACAAACTTATAAGCTGGACACTTCCTGTACGTTCTCAGTTGATTGATGGAAGCCCTAGAGGCAGAGATGATTCTTTGGGGGCTCTAAGGAACTTCTATTCAGAGAGTCCACACCAATTACCCAGGAATCTTGCTATCATTTTTCAAATGATGGGGATTTGTTTCCAACTCTTCTAAATAGCCCAGGCTGGAAATTCATTGTCCAGCTAATTAAGAGAAGAAAATTGTTGTGTATTTTCAGTGCTACAGGAAGGGTAATTTCACATTTCATTTATTTGATGGGAGAAGGCTGTGAATGGGTCTGGTGAAACCATCTTATTCCAAGATCACTAAATTACTTTGGAAAACACCATCTTCAAAATACTAATTTACTGTGAGCTGGTGGCCACCACTGTTCTTCTTGTGTAATAAGTTCAGCCGTGCATTGCAACAAAGCAGGCAGAGGTAAACAAGCACTGTTTTTCACTTGGAAAGCAAGGTAAACAAGAAGCCAAGAATACAAGGAGTAAGGCAAAATTTTAGGATCTGATAGGCATTAAAACATTTCAAAATCTATCTCGAAGTACAGTGCAGTCAGTGATAGGATAATATCCATACCCTTATAAGGAAGACCAGTTAATACAACTATTATTCAAATTTACGCACCAACCACTAAGGCTAAAGATGAAGAAAATGGAATTTTTTTTTAATTGTACTTTAGATGAAGGTGTACAGAACAAATAGTTTTTCATTAAACAGTTAGTACACATATTGCTTTATGACAATGGTTAACAACTCCATGACATGTCAGCACTGTTCCTTCTCAACCTTGGATTCCCTATTACCAGCTTTCCTGTCCCCTCCTGCCTTCTAGTCCTTGTCTCTGGACTGTTGTGCCCCATTCATCTTGTTTTATTTTATGAAGCTGTCTAATCTTTGGCTGAAGGGTGAACCTTGGGAGGGACTTCCTTACTGAACTAAGAGGGTGTCTGGGGGCCATACTCTCGGGGTTTCTCCAGTCTCTGTCAGACTAGTAAGTCTGGTCTTTTTTTGTGAGTTAGAGTTTTGTTCTATATTTTTATCCAGCCCTGTCCAGGACCCTCTGTTGTGATCCCTGTCAGAGCAATCAGTGGTGGTAGCCAGGCACCATCTAGTTGTACTGTACTCAGTCTGGTGGAGGCTGTGGTAGTTGTGGTCCACCAGTCCTTTGGAATAATCTTTCCCTCCTATCTTGTTTGAAGACTTTTTTTTTTAATTGTACTTTAGATGAAGGTTTACAGAACAAACTCACTTCTCATTAAACAATTAGTACACGTATTGTCTTGTGACATTGGTTACCAACTCAAGGACATGTCAACACTCTCCCTTCTGGACCTTTGGTTTCCAATCACCAGCTTTCCTGTCCCCTCCTTCCTTCTAGTCCTTGCCCCTGGGCTGGTGTGCCCATTTAGTCATGTTATGTTTTATGGGCCTGTCTAATCTTTGGCTGAAGGGTGAACCTCAAGAGTGACTTCATTACTGAGCTAAAAGGGTGTCCGGGGGCATACTCTTAGGGTTTCTCCAGTCTCTGTCAGGCCAGTAAGTCTGATCTTTTTTTGTGAATTACAATTTTGTTCTACATTTTTCTTCAGCTATATCCAGGACCCTCTATTGTGATCCCTGTCAGAGCAGTCAGTGGTGGTAGCTGGGCACCACCTCATTGTGCTGGACTCAGTCTGGTGGAGGCAGTGGTATTCATGGTCCATTAGTCCTTTGGACTAATCTTTCCCTAGAGTCTTTGGTTTTCTTCATTCTCCCTTGCTCCAGATGGGGTGAGATAAGTGGAGTATCTTAGACGGCCACTCATAAACTTCTAAGACCCCAGACACTACTCACCAAAGTAGAATTTAGAACATTTTCTTTATAAACTATGTTATGCTAACTGAGCTTGATGTCCCCCGAGACCATGGTCCCCACAGCCCCCAGCACGGTAATTCGGTCCCTCAGGGAGTTTGGATGTATCTATGGAGCTTTCATGACCTTGCCTTGGACAAGTTGTGCTGGCTTCCCCAGTATCATGTACTATCTTACCCTTCACCAAAGTTACCACTTATCTATTGCCTATTTAGTGTTTTTCCATTCCTACCCCCCGTAACCATCAAAGACTGTTTCTTTTCGTGTGCAAACATTTCATGAGTTTTTATAGTAGTGGTCTCATACAATATTTGTCCTTTTGTGATTGACTTATTTAACTCAGCATAATGTCCTCTAGATTCATACATGTAGTGAGATGCTTCCCAGATTCATCATTGTTTTTTATCATTGCTTAGTACTCCACTGTGTGTATGCACCATTGTTTGTTTGTCCAGTCTTCTGTTGATGGGCATGTAGGTTGTTTCCATCTTTTTGCTATTGTGAACAATGCTGCAATGAATATGGGTGTGCGTAAGTCTATTCATGTGACAGCTCTTATTTCTGCAGGATATATTCCTAAGAGTGGCATTGCTGGATCATATGGTAAGAAATTGAAGACTTTTATCAACTTCTGCAGTCTGAAATTGATCAAACACGCAATCAGGATGCCTTAATAACTGCTAGTGATTGGAATGTGAAAGTTGGAAACAAAGAAGAAGGATAGGTAGTTAGAAAATATAGTCTTGGTGATAGAGGCAATGCCGGAGCTTGCATGACAGATTTTGCAAGACCAATTACTTCTTCATTGCAAATACCTTTTTTTAACAAAATAAATGGCAACTATACATGTGGACCTTGCCAGGTGGAATACACAGGTATAAAATCGACTACACCTGTGGAAAGAGACAATGGAAAATCTCAATATCATTATCAGAACAAGGCCATTGGCTGACTGTGGAACAAACCATCAATTGCTCATATGCAAGTTCAAGTTGAAACTGAAGAAAATTAAAACAGATCCAAGAGAGGCAAAGTAGGATCTTGAGTCTATTCCACCTGAATTTAAAACCATCTCAAGAATAGATTTGACACATTCAACACTAATGACAGAAGACCAGACAAGTTGTGGAATGACATTGAGGACATCATACATGAAGAAAGCAAGAGGTCTTTAAATAGACAGGAAAGAAAAAAAAAAAAGACCAAGTGGATGTCAGAAGAGACTCTGAGATTTGCTCTTGAATGGCCAGTAGCTAAAGCAAATGGAAGAAATGATGAAGTAAGAGAACTGAACAGCATATTTCAAAGGGCAGCTCAAGAAGACAAAATAAAGTACTATAATGACATGTGCAAAACTGGGGTTAAAAAACCAAAAGGGAAGAACATGCTCAGCATTTCTGAAGCTGAAAAAACTGAAGAAAAAATTCAAGCCTCAGCTGAAATATTGAAGGATTCTACGGGAAAGTATTTAAAACACAGGAAGCATCAAAAGCAGATGGAAGGAATACACAGCCACTGTACCAAAAAGAATTGGTTAGCGTTCAACCATTTCAGGAGAGAGGCTATGATCAGGAACGGATGGTACTGAAGGAAGAGGTTCAAGCTGCACTGAAGGCATTGGTGAGAAACAAGACCAATTGAGATGTTTCAACAAATGGATGCAGCACTGGAAGTGCTCATTCATCTAGGCCAAGAAATTTGGAAGACAGCTACCTGGCCAACCAACTGGAAGAGATTCATATTTATGCTTATCCCAAAGAAACATCCAACTGAATGCAGAAATTATCAAACAATATCATTAATATCACACACAATCAAATTTTACTGAAGATCATTCAAAAGCAGCTGCAGCAGTACATAGACGAGACCACCAGAAATTCAGACGAGGACATGGAATGAGAGATATCACTGCTGACAGTAAATGGATCCTGGCTAAAAGCAGAGAATACCAGAAAGATGTTTATCTGTATTTTATTGACTATTCAAAGGCATTCGACTGTGTGGATCATAACAAATTATGGATAACATTGTGAAGAATGGGAGTTCCAGAACACTTAATTGTGCTCATGAGGAACGTGTACGTAGACCAAGAGGCAGTTCTCTTTCAAACAGAAGGAGGGAATACTGCATGGTTTAAAGTCAGGAAAGGTGTGCGTCAGGGCTGTATCCTTTCACCATACTTATTTAATGTGTATACTGAGCAAATAATCTGAGATGCTGGAGTATATGAAGAAGAATGCAGCATCAGGATTAGAGGAAGATTCATTAACAACCTGCATTATGCAAGAAGACACAACCTTGCTTGCTGAAATTGAAGAGGACTTGAAGCACTTACTGATGAAGATCAAAGACCACAGCCTTCAGTATGGATTGTACCTCAACATTAAGAAAACAAAAATCCTTACAACCGGATCAATAAGCAACATCATAATAAACGGCGAAAATATTGAAGCTGTCAAGGATTTCACTTCACTTCGATTCACAATCAACATCCATGGAAGCATCAGTCAAGAAATAAAAGGAACACGGAAGTGACTCCGAACAGGAAGAGGACGAAAACAATAACTGTCCGCGACGCTGAGTCAAACCGGAGCCGCAGCCACCATGAACAGCAAAGGTCAATATCCAACGTAGCCAACCTACCCAGTGCAGCCTCCTGGGAATCCAGTGTACCCTCAGACCTTGCATCTTCCTCAGGCTCCACCCTATAGTGATGCTCCACCTGCCTACTCTGAGCTCTATCGTCCGAGCTTTGTGCACCCAGGGGCTGCACAGTCCCCACCATGTCAGCTGCATTTCCTGGCGCCTCACTGTATCTTTCCATGGCGCAGTCTGTGGCTGTTGGGCCTTTAGGTTCCACAATCCCCATGGCTTATTATCCAGTTGGTCCCATCTATCCACCTGGTTCTACAGTGCTGGTGGAAGGAGGATATGATGCAGGTGCCAGATTTGGAGCTGGGGCCACTGCTGGCAACATCCCTCCTCCACCCCGTTTGTCCTCCCAATGCCGCTCAGCAGGGAGCCAACGTCCTCGTAACTCAGCGGAAGGGAAACATTCATGGGTGGCTCAGATGGTGGCTATACCATCTGGTGAGGAGCCAAGGCCACCTCTGTGCCGGGAAAGACATCGCATACCTTCCGCACTTCTCACAATGTAACTGCTTTAGTCATATTAACCTGAAGTTGCAGTTTACTCACATGTTGTTGGGGTGTCTTTCTGGTGCCCCAACTTTCAGGCACTTTTCAAACTTAATAAGGAACCATGTAATGGTAGCAGTACCTCCCTAAAGCATTTTGAGGTAGGGGAGGTAGCCATTCATAAAATGAATGTGGGTGAAGCAGCCCTAAGGATCTTCCTTTAATTCCACCGGAGTAATACTGTACCATACTGGTCTTTGCTGTTAGTAATAAAATATCAAATTAGGTTTGGAGGGAACTTTGATTTTCTTAAGAATTAAAGTTGCCAAATTATTCTGATTGGTCTTTAATCTCCTTTAAATCTTTGATTTATATTACTTGTTATAAATGAAATGCTCATGTTTGAACAAAGGATATTAATGCAAACTGTACTGTAAACAAGTTTGTTTAAAATATGAGGGGTGAGAAGAAGGATGCATTTCAAAAGCCTGGTGACTTTAGAGTCAAATTAAGGGGAGTTTTCAGATAAAAAAAAATAGATTACAATTTATTGTCAGAGTGTCTGATGCAGCCACTCATGGCTCCCAAGAATTCCTCAGCAGGGTTAATGGGGTCACATTGTGAATGCCTCACTACAAAACAACTTGAGTCCAGTGAAGTCTTATTAGGGTGAAGAATATTTCAGCGATCCTTAATATTTTGATTTTTGTTTTCTGAAGTTAGATTTTATTTTATCTTATAATTTCAGTTCATCTAAATTTGTGTTCTGTACATGTGATGTTTGACCGTACCATTGACTGTTATGGAAGTTCAGCATTGTATGTCTTTCTCTACACTGTGGTGCCTTAACTTGTGGATTTTTTTATACTAAAAATTTAGAATAAAGACTATTTTGAAGATTTGGGTAAAATGATCAAGTTGCATTAAAAAAAAAAGAAATAAAAGGATGCATTGCATTGGGCAAGTCTGCTGCAAAAGTCCTCTTTAAAGTGTTGAAAAGCAAAGATATCACCTTAAAGACTAAGGTGCACCTGACCCAAGCCATGGTGTTTTCAACTGCGTCATATGCATGTGAAAGCTAGACAATGAATAAAGAAGACAGAAGAAGAATTGATGCCTTTGAATTATGGTGTTGGAAAAGAATATTGAATATGCCGTGGATTGCCAAAAGAAAGAACAAATCTGTCCTGGAAGAAATACAGCCAGAATGCTCCTTAGAAGCAAGTATAGCGAAACTATGTCTTACGTACCTTGGACATTGTCATGGATTGAATTGTGTCCCCCAAAAATATCTGTCAACTTGAGTTCGTCATGATTCCCAGTATTTTATGATTGTCTACCACTTTGTCATCTGATGTGATTTCTCTATGTGTTGTAAATACTATCACTACGATGTAATGAGATGGATTAGTGGCAGTTATATTGATGAGATCTACAAGATTAGATAGTGTTTAAGCCAATCTCTTTTGAGATATGAAAGAGAGAAGTGAGAAGAGAGACCTGGGGACTGTGTACCACCAAGAAAGCAGCACCGGGAGCAGAGCATGTCCTTTGGATCTGAGGTTCCTGCACTGAGATGCTCCCAGACCAAAGGAAGACTGATGATAAGGACCTTCCTCCAGAACCGACAGAGAGACAAAGCTTTCCCCTGAAGCCGGCCCCCTGAATTTGGACTTCTAGCCTACTGGACTGTGAGAGAATAAACTTCTCTTTGTTGAAGTCATCCACTTGTGGTATTTCTGTTATAGCAGCACTAGATGACTAAGACAGACATGTTATCAGGAGAGACCAGTCCCTGGAGAAGAACATCATGCTTGGTAAAGTAGAGGGTCAGCTAAAAAGAGGAAGACCCTCAATGAGATGGATTGACATAGTGCCTGCAACAAAGGCTAAAGCACAACAATGATTGTGAGGATGGCACAGGACCTGGCAGTGTTTCATTCTGTTGTACACAGGTTTGCTGTGAGTCAGAACTGACTGGACAGCACCTACCAACAACAACAAGCATTAAAATCTGGGACATCCAGATGAGTCAGAAAAGACAGGAGTGAAAATATCGTGCAAGTCTACTTCTAAGCATAAGCCTAGTTAATTCTTGCAATTTTGGGAGGATAGGTATGGTTAACCCAGTTTATAGGTGAAGAAAATGAGCTTTAGAGAATTCAAGTTACTTGTCAGAGATTACAAAATTAGTAAGAGACTCAGGGGAAGGGAGACAGATAATTAAAAGAAGACAAATACCATGTTATATCTTAAGAAGGATTTAAACAAAATGATATGAGGGAGTAATTGGGGTGAGGGTGACTTTAGCTAGATAGGGTGTATATTAGTTACCACTAACTTAGCAGCTTCCTTGGAAACCCTGTGGGGCGGTACTATTCTGCCATATAGGGTCGCTATGAGTCGGAATTGACTCAAAGGCAACGTGTTTGGTTTGATTTAACTTAGCAGCTTAAAAGAACACACATTTACTATAGTACAGTTTCTTTTAGTCAGAAGTCTAGTGTGGCTTATTAGGGTCCTCTTCTTAGGGTCTAGTGTAGATACTGTCAAGGTGTCAACTGGGCTACATTCTCAACTGTAGGCTTGACTGGGGAAGCATCCACTTCCAAGCTCACTTAGGTTTTTAGGCAGAATTCATAGCCTTACAGCTGTAGGACTGAGGGCCCAGGCTTCTTACTGGCTGTTGATGGGAGGCAGCCTTCAGCTCCAAGGAACTGCTTCCAATTCCTTGACATGTAAGCTTTCCCAATATGGCTGCTGATTGCATCATGTCAGCAGAGAGAGTCTCTAACAAAATAAGAGTCTTATATAATGTGACATAATCAGGGGAGTCACATCCCTTTGCCATATTCTGTTGGTTAGAAGCAAGTCACAGGTCTGCCCACACTCAGGAGGGGATGACACAAAGGTATGAATACAGTAGGCAAGGGTCAGGCAGGCCACCTCAGAGTCCTTCCACCACAAGTTGTAAGGAGGGCTCTATGGAAGAAGTGAGGTCTGGGTGCTTTGGAGGAACCAGACTTTGGGACATCCTGGATCTTAGGAAGGGCATTATAGATGGAGGAAACTGCACATACAAAGAACCTGAGGCAGGAAAAACCTTGGTCATATGGACCAATATAAAGGAGTCCTGTAGGGCTGGTGTATAGGAGAGCAGGTAGGAAAGGGTATGAGGTGAGCAAGGAGAATGAAGCAGAAACAGATCATTCACGTGGATTGCTACGTAAGTGCCACAAAGTCCTAATAAGAAATTGAGGTTTTATTCTAGGTTTATTTTTATTCTTTCATTCAGTCAACATGTACTACCATTGTCCACTATGGCCAAGGCACTATGTTTGGTGCTGAGTGAGTTTATGGCCATGAGCTCTATTGAAATAAATTTAAATAAAACAACTTTTGCCATTTCTGTGTTTACCCCAGGGCCTAGGCAGGATGTGCGTGTCCAAATCTACAGTTGTAAAACCCAGAGGGCTATAAGCTACATCCAAATGAAACCCAGTGAAAATGAATACAGCACAACTCAACACTACTTGGCTAAATGCTCAGTAAATGTGTGGGGCTTTTTTTTTTTTTTAACTTGTTTAACAGCATTTCAAATGACTTCAGTATTCTGAGTAAGAACAGGAACAAGAGTCTTCCCAACATCTTTTTCTCACTCAACTTGGACCTGTACCTCAATTTGCCACCCGATGCACATACAGGATGCTCTGAATGGGCTGCAGTATGAAAATCCCAGCAATGCCTTTTGTTTATTATTCAGGTTTAAAGCTCTTCAGCATTTTGCTACAGCATTGACATAAAGAAGAACTTCACTAGAACTTTTGCTAGTGATACTTTGAGTCTGCTTCCCATGAAAGACAGAGGAGTATTAAGTCTGTTTGTTAGTCATTGACAAGAGGAGAAAGTGTCCACATTCAGCCTAAACTACAGGATATCCATCTCCCCAGAGTGTGGGTGTGTAGGTAACAAGCTCACATGAAATGTGGACTCAAGTCCACTGTGAATTGTGAAGTTTGGAAATGAAAACCTGATCCCCAAAATAAAAGAGACACTTTTATTTATATAATATTCACAGCTTATATAGCATGCTTAAAAGGTCCGTGGGTGGCACAAACCATTTGCGCTCATCTACAAATAGAAATGTTGGCAGTTCAAACCCTCCCAGTGGCACCATGGAAGAAAATCTTGGCAATCTGCTTCCATAAAGATTACAGCAAACAAGCCCCTATGAAGCAGTTCTATTCTGTAACACATGGAGTCAACATGAGTTGAAATCGACTTGGCAGCAACAGGTTTTTTGTTTTTGTAGAACTTTTATATATGTTAATTTATTTAACACTTAACAATCTTTGAGAAAGGTAATATGATTATCTCCATTTACAGATGAACAAGCAGAAGTTACATGGCTTTCCCAAAGTAATATAGGTCATAAATGCTACATTAGAATTTGGTTGTGCTGACTCCTCGACATGACTCTCCTTCAACTTTATCAGCTGGCATAGTCATTGCTAAAAAGCAGACGTCTATCTAATTTCCCTGTGGAAACAGTAGTTTTGTTCAGAAAAGTTGATGAAAGACACCTACTAGCCAAGAGCTTTGCTGGGCAAAAAGGATACAAAGATGCACATGACACATTATACTCACATGTTTATGCAAACACATAACACACACATACATGTACAGACACACAAACACACACACAAAGCATTTACCTAACTTGATCTTTTAAAATTGACAGAATTGACCCAAAGATTTAGTTTCAAAATTCAGTCTAATAGTTTAGCATAGTCTTAATCTAAGCAAAATGTGCTACCCTAAGCAGAGTCCACAGATATGCATAAAACTGACACATTAAGTACCTTAAGAGAAAACAAATTTCTGTTGTTGGTTGGCCCGTACACGGCCAAATCATAAAAAAGATAGTTGTTTGACGCATTCATTTTATTTATGTATTTGTCATTTTCTTCCAGGCAGTGTTGAGATTAGGCAGAGAATACTGAAGTGTGTTCTGTGGTTGCACAATCACTAGGATTAATTTTCACTTTTTGTTCTTCTCGAGTTTTGCTGATTTCACCATTGGAATCAAACCTTGAGATAACAGAGTTTCTACAAATGCTGGCTCTCCTGGAACTGTCACCTCTTCTCAGAAGCTGTAAAATGTTACTACATAAACTTGATTTATACTAAGTTGCAGGTAAAAAATTTAAACAGCCATT
Source organism: Dugong dugon (assembly GCA_030035585.1). Lineage (NCBI taxonomy): Eukaryota > Metazoa > Chordata > Mammalia > Sirenia > Dugongidae > Dugong > Dugong dugon. Next base: position 43,832,725 of record CM057480.1, on the reverse strand, counting down.
TACATATACTCATATTGTTTACGAAGTTGCAACATCCTAAATACCTTGGTGTAAAATTCCAAGATAATTTAGAAATTTAAATCTGAAGTTTGTTTTCCAGGATAATTCAGATTTAAAATTCTAAGATAATTTAGAAATTTAAATCTGAAGTTTGTTTCCCAGGATAATCTAGAATTAAATTTTAAATTAAACTAAATTTAAATTTCTAAATTACCTTAAAATTTTACACCAATGTATCTAGATTGTTGTAACTTCATAAACAATCTGAGCATATGTAAAAGTTGTTTCAATTTTTTACCTTCAGCTTAGTATAAATCAAGTTTATATGGTAGCATGTTACAGCTTCTGAGAAGAGGTGACAATTCTGTGAGTAACTGAAGCCCTCAAGGTCTTATATATCTGTGCAGCTGAGATGCTCAGAAACTCCATAGGATATCTACTTAGGAATATCTACTGTAATATTGACTCTTTTCTTATTACCCTCAGGTCATTCAATAATTTAATTATTTGAATGGTACATCAAAGAATGTCAAGTCTTCAAGGCAATGATTTTCATTCTTAAAAAAAGAATTCATTCTAAAGAATATTGTTTAGACAAAACAGATTTAGAAAGGGAATTTAGGCTTTTAAAAATACCACTGCATTGATTTTCTTCACATTTCCTTTTTACAAAAATAAACTCTCTCTAGAGGAAATCTGGTGTGGTGTTGAAAATTGAAGGGAGAGACCCTTGAATTTGAGATTAGATTGTACCTGAGATCTAACCACAAACATTATGAACTTGCTCAGTCTCTTTATCTGTAACATTTGGATAATACCCACCATAGGATTTTTATAAGAATTAGATAGCAAGTAAGTATTGTTTATGACTGGCACCACAGTTTAAAAAGCCATAATTATAGCAGTTCTTGACAGCTGAATAGAGCTAGAAAGAGAGCCTGCCTCTACGGATGGAGCTCCATCTAGCCAACTGCAGTGTTATCCTCAACTCCCATCTTGGCAATTTCTCTGACTTTCTCATACCTGGCTTAAATACATCCATGCCTTGATTCCTCTTTCTCTGCCTACCATGATTCCTGGTAGCCCCTCCCACCATTACTCACCCTTCTCCCATCTCCTACTACTCACCCAGAAGATCTCCTGTTCCTAGCCTCACAATGCTCACTTAGAAAGCCCTCTGCTGCTCCCAACAGTCCTTGTGAGGCAATGCCCACAGCCTCAGGAGGACGTTCTCTCCCTCCCAATAATCCATGAACATCTGATAGAATTTCACCCATTGGGTTCTAGTAAAAAGAAAATTAATCAGAACTTTACAGTAGCAGAATAAAGAGAACCTGCTGCCCTGCTGGCACAGTGGTTAAGAGCTCAGCTGCTAACCAAAAATTTGGCAGTTCAAATTCACCAGCTGCTTCTTGGAAACCCAATGGGGCGGTTCTACTCTGTCCTATAGGGTTGCTACGGGTTGGAATCGACTTGACGGCAATGTTTGTTTTTTCTTTTTTTTAATTGTCTTTTATGATCTTTTTGATGAGTCACCTGTGCCACATAGGTTCGCTAGAGTCAGAATCAACTCAACCGCAATGGGTTTTTTTTTGGTTTTCTGTGTCATATTATTCTCCAGTATGTTTTTCTCCACGTAGTAACAGGATGTGGTCGAGAGAATCCTAATTCATCCAAACTCTTTAAATGCAAAGAGGAAAGGACTTTTGATGAATTCCAAGAACAGGTTCTAGAATAGTCTTGTGACTAAGTAAAATAACGGCAAGGTGGAACACTGTTGCACTTGGTAGTTCAGTCCTCTACAAAGCAGAGAGAGCAGAGAGAGCAAGTGAGAGAAAGAGTAGAACAATTATTAAGAACATGGGCTTTGAAGTCAAACAGAAATGAGTTTGATCTTGGTAACTGCAACTTTGTACAAGATACTGAAACTGTAAACTGGAGTTTCCTGTCGAAAAGGGTGATAATAATAATACTTACTTCTTCGTAGAATTACTAAATGAGGTAATGTATTGCATGACCCTGAACATAGTGCCTAGGAGACAACACTATTTTTTTAATGGTCTTCAGGAAATTTTATCTGGCTTATATAAAATTTGATGAGTGGGTAGATACTATAGAAATTTATGATTACACCAAGTAAGACCTATTAGATATTGCTGTATTTAGAAGCTATAGTGTCTGAGAAAAGAACAAATAAATCTGAAATATGTTTTGAGATATTACAACCTTATTATACTCTATTTGAATTTTAATCTTCTTATTCATTTAAAACACTATGATGAGGTAATGAAAAGCCTTTCGTATAACAAATAGTATGATCTTTTTTACTGTGATCATATCAGAATTTCTGGCTTCTTTAAAAGATGAACCAATCTTGAGACAGATGTTTTGTGTGAGTGCTTATTATGTTTACATATAGCTTAGTTAGAAAGCATCAGAGCCAGGAAATCACTGTGAGTAAGCAGGATGGCAAGGTTTATATCGCTAATGTAGCGATTAGAGAAGCCCTGGAAGCAGAGTAGTTATTAACAGCTAGACTGCTAATCAAAAGATCGGCAGTTCGAATCCACCAGCTGCTCCTTGGAAACAGTATGGGTCAGTTCTACTCAGCCCTATAGGGTCGCTATGAGTCGGAATTGATTGGACAGCAACAGGGTTTTCAGGGTGGTGATTAGGGCCACACCAACAGAATTGTGAGAGGAACTGGCTGTAGTTAAGTGCTTCAAATCATTTTCCATCATGCTTCTGTCCCATTTTGCCAAATTTACTCACCTTTTTACCATATCCATGCCAGATGATTAAAAAAAAAGTTTTGAATGGAGCGGCCACCCACATCTAGTGCATCCCTCAAAATATTTACAGGCCTGCTCTCCTCCTCTCTTCTTCTTTCCGGCTTCCATACTCTTAGCTCCTCAGTGGGACTCAAATCCCAGTCACTGGGCAATCTTGTATTTCCTTCTCATGACTTTTCTTCTAGCACTTGTGCTTTAACTTTTCTACTTGGTTTTTAACTTGTTTTAATCCCTAGGGTCCCAGGCCCTAGGACTCCATTGTCACTGGAAACCAGCTGGTCTACCACTCCTTCTTCCTTCAAATGGCTGAGAAAAAAGCTTGGGACACAGACAAATGAAAAGAAGTTCTAAGTATAATAATAGCTATAAAATAGTTGTTATTTACTGAACTACTATGTGATATGTGTGTTACTAATAGGAATTATTCCATTTAATGTAGGTGCTTGTATGGCCCAAATGGTTTGTGCTTGACTGCTAACTAAAAAGATGATGGTTCTAACTCATCCAGCTGCACTGCTACTATAAAGAAAATATTATGGAGCAGTTCTACTCTGTAACACGTGGGGTCGCCATGAGTTGGAATCCACTCAATAATGGTGGATTTGGGCTTTTGTTGTTGTTGTTGTTGAAAATAGGCTGGGAAAGACAAAGTGATTTCTTTGTGGCCAAAGATAAGGGATCTGAACCCAGGACTCTGTAGCTCTAAAGCCCCATCCCTTGAGTGATGCTATACTTATCCCTTGAAGACATTCTGATCTAGAAGATTTTTGTGCCATTCATCTCTATGTAAATGACCAATGAGATTAGAATCATATTCTGTATCACTTAAAAATCCAGGTCCTGAGCTTAGATTTAAAGATGGTTTTAAACTTCAATCAACTAACACTGCATTCTCTAACATCATTAGGGGCGTGGTAGGCATAAAGAGGAAGAGTTATCTGTATTTACTTTTTCCTTTTCTAGTATTAATTCTCAGGTGCTGCTTACTGAAAACTTTGACAAAGATGGCAGAAATTACCCATTTTCTGCCTTTCTGCCTGTCTTGCACAGGGTGTACCAAAAAGGGAAAGTTTCAGAACTGTTCCTAGAGAGTATGCCAAAAAAATAAAAATAAAAAGTTGCCATTGAGTTGATTCCGACTCATGATAACCCCACATGTGTCAGAGTGAAACTGATCTATGGGGTTTTCAATGGCTGATTTGTCTAAAGTAGATAGCCAGACCTTTCTTCCAAGGCAGCTCTGGGCGGACTCAAACCTCCAACTTTTTGGCTAGCAGCCAAGTTCAATAACTATTTGCACAACCCAGGGACTCCTATGGGTAAACCCCTCACAGATATCAAGAGCAAGTTTTCTGAGAAGCTAGAAACTGATGAAGGAGATGTCCTAATATATACTCCTCTTTGTAGCATGATCTACGTAGTTATTCAAGCAGCTGCTGAGATAGGGATTTATTGATACTCACTATATGCAGTCACTTTACACACTACATTAATTTGCTTGATGATACAATGAAGTGATATAATCATCTCCATTTTTTAGATGCAGGAAACTAAACCTCAAAGGAATTAAGTAATGTGTAAGAACCTTGCAACAAATAAGACTGTGTATTCAAACTGAGATCTGGCTGATTCCAAAGGCCATCCTGCTTCTACTCAGTAACATACTGTTATTCTGATTCCTGCTCATCCATTTAAACATGCCTGTCCACTTTGTGAGGATGAGGAAGCATCACAGGATAAGCTACCCATTAAGGAAATGCCCATTGACTCTTACCACTCATTTACAACAGAAGCTTGACCAGACAACTTCTTTTAAAGGCCAGACAAGATGCCCTGTGCTAAGCTCTGATCAGCAATAAATATTCATTATAAAGCAAAAGGTATAGAATGTTTTAGTTGGAAGGAATCTCCTGCTTTTTTAAGACAAATGCCTTTATTTATGAAAAGTAAGTTCCCAGCTACATGAAATGGCGTGTCCAAGCTCATTCACCACGTTAGAAGCTCAGCAGAAACCATTAACTTAAGCTTCCTGACTCTCCCTCCACACTGCATTCATTGATGGACATTTGGCAAAACTCTAGGGGAGAGAGTAAGGTTCCAATGGTCTGTGGAACATTATCATCACTCTCGAGGACTTTACAATCCCCACATACCTGAAAAAATAAGACAAAAATATAATATGATATATTGCAAATGAATTAAGAATAAAATGCCTAAGAAGGGATGGAGAAAATAATTTAGAACTTACTAGTTTTCACAAAGGAGAATCAAAACTTTTGTAGTAGTGCTTTGTATCCATCTTTACACTGGGAAAGCAAGTAAAGCACATGATATTTGCAAAGCAGAGACTTCTGAATACATCCCTTCAACATGGAAATAGTTATCGTGTTACAGCAATTGCCTTTCCACAGATACTTCTATTAAGCGTAATACTTTATGCTGAATAGAAGTTGTAACAATGATAATAATAATGAACACTTTGATGTTCCTCTTTCTCTTGCCTCACAAAGTATTTTTGTTCTAAAAAAAATTACGCAGAAATAAATTAACTCTTCTTAAAAACTGGCAGAGTTTTGTAACGAAAAGACCACTAGGCTGGGGGCCAAAAGCCCAGGCTGTAAACATGGCTGTGTGAATATCTCTACAATGTTGGGAAAGTCACTAATACAGCTCTGCACCTCCTTCCTCATGTATAAGCTATGGTGGTTGAATTAAAGTTCTTTATGATATCTTTGGTTCTAAAATCCTAGGATTCTATGAAATAATATAAGCTCCTCTCTGTGGAAAAGGAAGTTGTCTTAGTTATCTAGTGCTCCTGTAACAGAAATACCACAAGTGGATGGTTTTAATGAAGAGAAATTTATTTCCTCATGGTCAAAGTAGGCTAAAAGTCCAAATTCAGGGCATCAGCTCTGGGGGAAGGCTTTTTCTCTCTGTCGGCCTTCTTCTCTTAGGTGTTCCCCCGGACTAGGAGCTTCTCTGCAGAGGGACCCCAGTCCAAAGGACACGCTCTCCTCCTGGCACTGTTTTCTTGATGGTATGAGGTCCCCAACTCTCTGCTTGTCTTCCCTTTCCTTTTATCTCTTGAGAGATAAAAGGTGGTGCAGGCCACACCCCAGGGAAACTCCCTTTACATTGAATCAGGGATGTGACCTGGGTAAAGGTGGTGTTACAATCCCACAGTAATCCTCTTTAACATAAAATCACAATCACAAAATGGAGGCCAACCACACTATTCTGGGAATCATGGCCCAGCCAAATTGATACACACATTTTTTGGGGGACATCATTCAAACCATGACAGAAGTTAACATTTACCAATTATCAATATGTTGCAATAGTAATAGTTCACATATTAGACACTGAGAGAGAGAAAGAGAGAGAGACGGAGGAATACATTGAAGTTTCTTTACTAAGCTTCAAAAGAGAAATAACCCTGGATCCCATCCCAGGGATAGAGGCAGGGGCAGGTTAACCAATAAACAAGGTAAGCATGGGTTTACTTGTGTGCACTTACTAATCTGCATGAACAATTTCACATGGGTTTCACCACATCTTTGATGTGGGGGAAAACATGTGAATTGTTCACTACAGATTAGGAAGTACACACAAGTAAGCCTGTGCTTATCTTGCCTATTGGATAATCCACCCCTGGATAAAGGGAGAGGCACTGTCTAGGATGAAGTCAGTTAATTCTTACATGTAATCTCAGCTCCCACACACCACTGTAGTATGTCCCATGCCCACTATTGACAATAACTAGAGGGAAAGCAGTTAACCCCAGCTACTGGGACTCCATCAATCCCTCCTCAATAGCTAGTACTAGAATTGTTCAGGTCACTAACGGAGGAGAACATCCTCCCAGTTCTGCTCAAAGAGCAGGGACTGGGTCCCTACGTCATCTCACCCAGAAACCATATCTCTGCTTCCTTTTTTGGGTTCACTTAAGTTGCTGAGCTCAAGAAGACTGTGGGCTGTGAAAGAAATGGAGTATCAGAAGAGTTCCAGGCAGGCAGCCCAGCAGTTGAGTCATTACCTGCAGTGAGACAGCACCCCTGCCGTAACAAGGGTCTTTTGGCTAAAAATAACACAACTCCATCTGTTTACGTGAGAGGTAGCAAGATTATTACTTTTGCATTTATCAAACCCATGCAGAGGAAAGCAGATGCCTAAGATGCACAGGTGGGTGGCAGTTCGGTGGTAGAATTCTCACTTTCCATGCAGGAGACCTGGGTTTGATTCCAAGCCAAGGCACTTCATGAGCAGCCACCATGCATCTGTCAGTGGGGGCTTGCATGTTGCTGTAATGCTGAACAGATAACAGCAGACTTTCCAGACTAGGATGGACTAGGAAGACGGCCTGGCAATCTACTGCTGAAAATCAGCCAATGAAAACTCTACGGATCACAACAGTCCAATCCACAACCAGTCATAAGGATGGCACAGGACCAACTGTTTCTTTCCATTGTGCATGGGGTTACCATGAGTCGGGGGCTGACTCGACAGCAGCTAACAGTAACAACAATATCTACAAAGACAAAAAAAAAAAGACAGTTTCTGACCTAGAACATTTGTAGTTGAGTAGGAAAAAGAACCTGGGTTTGAACTGAGACCCCTCCCTGGACCCTGCACGGGCACATATGTGCCTGGTACTTTAAATGTTGGGGATTAATTATTATAATAATGACTATAGTGGCTGAACAATCATAGAAATGAAAGTTTATATTGAGATACTTTAAATACTTTAATAAATAAATACAATTGACTGGAGTTCAACCAGCCCCACCTTGCATAAATTCTGCTTTATTGCTGTGTCCCACTGTAGCTCCAGTACGGATTAGTATAATGTTATCACTGAAAAACTAATTTTCAGAGAATGAATTATCTCTGATGTATACTCAGTGTGCTTACTAGAGTCCTCTCTAGGAAACATTTCATGCAGAAAGCCACCAGGGCATTAAACTGTTGCTGTGGATCAAACTGTGTCCCCAAAACTGTGTGTTGTAAATCCTAGCCTCAATGCCTGTGATTGTAAATCCTTGCCCCTAAACCTGTGGTTATAATCCCTTTTGGCTTTATAATCCATTTGGGTTGTCTTTGTTATGTTAATGAGATATTTAAACCCATTTGGGTTGTCTTTTGTTATGTTAATGATACATTTAAACCCATTTGGGTTGTCTTTGTTATGTTTATGAGACAGGATTAGTGTGTATCTTGAGTCAATCTCTTTTGAGATTGACAAGCAAGCAGTGGAGAAAAAGGGTAAAGTAGATGCCAAGACACATGGAGCTCTCCAAGGAACCAGGAAGCAGAGGATGAAGAGACAAGGAGAGCCAGCAGAGACAGAAAGCCTTCCCCTAGAGCCAGCTCTCTGAATTCAGACTTCTAGCCTCCTAAACTGTGAGAAAATAAATTTCTGTTTGTTAAAGCCACCCACTTGTAGTATTTCTGTTATAGCAGTAATAGATAATGAAGACAACCATCCACAGATAATCTCTTCAAGCATATAGCTACTTATGAATTTAGAATGAGGGACTGGAGATCCTGTCTTGTTATAGAACGCCAAAGTGATGTGCACATTCTGCATGATTTTCCTCCTATATCTGTGTGGATGGGGCTGCCAGAATGCACACAAAGCAAACCACAGTGCCACCCCTAATTGGCACAACACAAAAATGAATGTGGATAAAAACTCACTGGAAAAGGGCAGATTCTAATAATCTCCCACTATTCAGGGACACCTTGCCAGCTGGCAAGGCCAAATCCAGGCACATTCTCAGCCAGCTGTCATCGTTGGGACTCAGGTGAAAACGAAGGGATCAACCCAGATTTCAGATTCATTCAAATTTGCAGCTCACATTCAGTGCCCAGAAGTGCCATAGCCTCCTTCACTTCACAGGCTTGGGACTGGTGCCTGCACATCAAAAAAGGGAAGCAGGGCAAGGAGGTAGATCAACTTGTGCTGCCAGAATGAAAATACTCAAAACAAAGCAGAAATGTCTGAGGATCTAATCTACAAAAATTTCTACACAAATTTATGCAAATTATGTTTATTGCAACATTAAAATAAAAAAAAATTAGAAACATTAATGTCCTCAAGTGATGGTTAATCAACTATGTAATGTCTGCACTGTGGAATATTATGAAGCCACTGAAAACTTTCACAATGAGTTTATAACAATATAGCAAATCCTGCGATAAGAAGAGAATGAAGAATTATAAACATGCAACATCGTGTCAAGTAAATGAAAGAACAAGCAAATATATCGAAAAGTTAAAAGCAAAATCTGTTAAGAAAAACTATCAGAATGCTTGCATTAAAAGTGTTTTTCTGATTGGCAGGACTCTGAGTGAATTTTTCTTCTATGTTCCTTTATTTTCTAAATGTTTAATAAAATAATAAGCATTACTTTTATAATGGAAAGGAAATTTTGAAAAGAGTTTTAATGGAGTTTTCAACCTAGTTTTAAACTAAAGGCTAACTAAACTTTGTATTTTATGTGTTTTAAGCTGATCTGAAAAATTCCCAAGATGCCTAACACTGGGTGTTGATTCACAGGGCTATAGTTTCTCCTCCCATTACCCTTCTCCAACAACTTTGAGAAGTTTAAGAAATTCACGTTGCTCTTCAATGCACCAAGATAATACTCAATTGTCTGGGGACATTTTGACCCTGCTGATAAGCTTTTGAATTTTGAAGTGTGAGTGCTTTTGAAGTAGCCCTATTTGGTGAAGTGTGTTTTTTTATCAGACTGCTGAAGACCAGCCAATGGTTGGGCTACACCCATAGACAACCACAACCGAAGTGGAGGAAAAGATTAACAAACTGTGGGTATCCAGATGTACCTGCTTGCAGAGCCTGGGCCTGAAATAACGAACCACTGCACATCCAAATGACCCAATCTCTCAGTTGCTTTCAATTCCGAACTACTGTATTATACTGACATAGACAGTGTACCTGGTACTTAAATCAGATCTAATCGAGTAATTAAGCTAGCTAACAAAGTGTCTGTGTTTGAATTCACATGGTGACTCTACAATGGAAAGAATCATGCAAGATAAGAAAAAAAAATCTAATTTTTCTCACTCTCTTTAGCTGGGAGGAGTTGTGACTTATGATAGCATACAGGGTATGAGTTGGTTTATTGTGGTTGCAAATAACAGAAATCCATTTAAGTAAAATATGTGAATTCATTATAAGATTATGAGGGTGTACCAGGGAAATGAGAGAAGCAGCCAGGCCTCAGGAACAAACTGGAAGCATAAACTGGAAAGCTATATGGAACCTAGGAGGTCTTACTCCTCTGCATATCTCTGCCCCATGGTACTTGTGCCCCATTTCTTTCTCTCTACGTTTCCTATTTGTTGGCTACAAACATGGCCATTGACAGCCCCTTCCCTACAGTTTACAAGCTCAGCCAACTAAAGAAAGGCTAGACTCCCTTTCTACCTCTCCCTCCCCCTCCTCTCTTCCATATCTCCAGGGATGGGACTCTGATTGGCTGGGCTTGGTGCCAATCAACTATTGCCAAGGGATACACAGTCACTCGGTAGAAACAAAGCTGCTGGGAACTCTGGATGTACTGTCACTTGGTAGAAACCAGGTAGATGACAAGAGGTAAGGTGGCTCAGGGACAGAGGGAGGAAGCTGTCCATTACATGCAGCATTTGTTTCTTCACTAGTATTTCAACACAAGACTTGTGTTCAAAAGGATAAAAATCAAGTTTGACAATATGTTGAGGACATGAAGAAAACTGAGACTATTGTCTCCACGAAGCTTCTGGATGAATCACCAGGTGGCCAACCAAAGGATGAGTGGAAAAACAATGGCAGGAAGAATAGCGGTGAGCATTGTATCTATGTAACTGTAGGACTATGAGTAAAGCAACTGTGGGGATTTTGGTGACAGCAGGGCATGTTACAACTCTTGACAGTGTATAACCAAAAATATTAGAAGGAATGGGAGAACAAAGCATGGAATGGCAAGTAATGTAAGCATGCTCATTTTCTCACTTTTAATAGTCAAGGGCCAAAAATATCATTCAAATTTTAGAAATTAATAATAGTGGGAGAAGCTTACTTAATATAACAAAGGTAATACTTAGGTATACTAAGAAAGATTATATAGTCAACTGAAATTAGGAGGTGGAAGAGAGGCAAGGCAGGGAAAAGGAAATAAATAATATTAATTTCATCATTAATTGTAATAAAAATAATAAATATTGCTTTAAGAAAGAAAGAATTAAGACTATCATATAAAATTATAGTTTTATAGGAAACAACTAAAACAAAAAATATATAACTTTATATTGATCAGAAGAAGCACAAACAAAACAGACAAAGCAGAGCAGGCAGTGGAAGATTTTTTAAAAGCTATAAACTCAGCGTAAAGTAAAATAATATTAAAAAACCAAGACCAAATGTATTTGTCATTTCAATTAAAATAAAAGAATTAATCCCTCTATTAAAAGAAAGTATTACATATCTGATCACAAAGTAAATCCAAATCTACACTGTAAACATGTCAAACCCAAAACATTAATTCAGAAAATCTAAAAATGAAACAATAAGCAAACTAAATTGTGTTAATACAGAAACAAAAAAGGAGGGATGATGTTCTCAATATCAGACAAGATTGAAAAAATTGCAAAAAAAGCACAATGTGAAATGAAAAACTAAGAAAGCTTTAAGATGTCAAAGTATACAATTCTCAATATATCTATAGTAATAGAAATAACCTATATATTATAAAAGATAGTATCAATATTCATAGCGAAAAACTACTGAAGAGTCAAAGAAGCATACTGGTAGCAAAAAATAATTAAAGATATAGACAATCTAAGCAGTATTAAATAAAGCATATCTAAATGATAAAAGAAAAAAACCCGTACCATGAAAACAAAGACTGTGCTTTCTTTTTAGTGCCCATGAAAAATCCATAAAATTTATTTGGACACAAAGAAAACATCAATAAAGTCTAGAAAGCAGAAATACTCCAGACAAATTCTCAGATCATATTGCAATAAAACTGGTAATAAAAACAAAATAAAAAACAAAAGCCATACAATCTGAAAAAGAACACTCACCTTTCAAAAACTTATGTTAAAGACAAAATCAAAACTGAAATCAAAGATTATCTTTACAGATGATAATACAAATACATCATACCAGAATATATGAGCTACATCTAAATCAATTTTTGGAGAAATATTTATACACATAGGTAATACATATTAATTCACTATAAAGAATTATATATAACCATTCAGTTCAGGCCATAAAACAAACTGAACAATAAAATAAATCTAAAGAGAGGAAAAGAAAAAAAATAGTAAGGAAAACACAGTATTTAATGAACTACAAAAAAAATAGTAGTACTACAAAAAATCTACAGCTAGCTTTTTGGAGAAAAACAAAAAATACAATACAAAAATAACCAAGTGAGGAAAAAACAGAAGAAAATATAAATGTACAACAAAATAAAAAATAAAGATGAGGAAGAATTCCACTTTTCACTGACAATAATAAGTGGATAAAATATTTTTTTTTAATCTATTTGAAGTCATTGCAGAGGTAATATGCCAAGATCCCTGATAGAAGGGAGATTCATTTAGGTAATTCTAAAATTCTATGAGCCCTGGTGGCACAAAAAGTTAAGCCTTTCAACCAAAATGTTGGCAGTGCGCACTTACCCAGTGACTCCATGGTAGAAAGAGCTGGCAATCTGCCCCCATAATGATTATAGCCAAGAAATCTTTGCCTGTGGAGGAGTTCTACTCCATCACATGGGGTCACTATGAGTCAGAATTGACTCAATGGCATCTAACAACAACAAAATTCTATGGGACTCCCTGGGTGCTGCAAATGGCTAAGATGGTTGGCTGCTAACCAAAAGATTGGTTTTTTGAATCTACTGAGAGGCACTGCAGAAAAAAGACCTGGAAATCTACTTTCAAAAAACTCAGTGTGATGGTTAAGATTGTATGTCAACTTGGCTAGACCATTATTCTCAGTATTTTAGCAGTTATATAATGTTGTGATCACCCCCATGATGGAATCTGCTGAGTGGTACTGGCAGAGGCAGGGCCTGTGGCGGCTCACCACCCTCTCAGTTTCATCTCTCTACCTTCTGCTGGTTACTTTCTGCCTGCTCGCCCTGCCAAGGTTTTTTGGCTTGTTCCAGACTCAGCAGCTGCCTGTTGTTGTCTCACCTCCAGTTCATGGGACTTGAGCTAGCAGCTTACCTGTTGATCTTGGAATTAGTCCAACTTCTCACCCTGTGAGCGAGAGTTCGGTTCCCCTACCTGCTGACCTTGGGTTCGCCAGCCCCTGCAGCTACGTGAATCAGGAGAAACCTTGCAGTCTTGTCTGCTGATCTTGGAATTCATTGACCTTCACAGCCTGTGAGCGGGAGCTCCTCTCCAACCTGCCAACCTTGGGTTCACCAGCTTCTGCAGCTACGTGAACTGGGAGAGGCCTCTACCCTCAACTCTGGACTTGGGACATTTTAGCCTGTACAATTGCATGAGCTATTTCCTTGATATAAATCTCTCTCTATATATATTTATACACTTTACTGGTTTTGCATCTGTAGAGAACCCAGCGTAAGACAATCAGTCATTGAAAATCTTATATGGAGCACAGTTCTACTTTGACACACATGGGATCGCCATGAGTCAGACATGACTGAAGGCAACTGTTTTTAAAATTCTGTTCTGCCTTTTCCTCTCCATGCATTTGTCAATTCATAAATGACATAAATGGAGAGGATGATAAACCATGGAGAGAACAGCTGCTAACAGGCAAAGAAGCTGAGCAGAGCTTTGATAATTTCAGGGACTGTGGAGAAAATAACTGGAATTCAGAGCTACTAAGTCAGCCAGGACTTGAGAGACAAAGCTCTGAGAAGGTAATCACAGAGAAGTGAGCCCAACAGTCTGAGCCGTTTTTCCCCGCCATTACCTAAGCTACAGAAGCTGAGAGAAACAAGCCAACCAGAAAGCAGTATTAAGCTGAGGAATGAGGCAGTGTTATCATCAGTCTTCTAGTGCTGGAAAGATAAAAAATGCACTCCAATACCAGAAACAAATACATAGAAAATAAATGTAAAACAAATTCCAATTTAAAAAAAAAAAAAATACAGAGGACTCAATTTAACAAAAGACCTATAGAAAATTATAAAACATCAAAAGAAATTAAAGTGATCTAAAAAAATAGATATCCAATATTCATGGATTGGGAGACTCAGTACTATAGCCATGTCAAGTCTCTCCACTTTTTAAAAAATTTTTTTATTGTACTTTAGATGAAGGTTTGCAGAACAAATAGTTTCTCATTAAGCAGTCAGTATACATATTATTTTATGACATAGGTTAACAACCCCACGACATGTCAACACTCTCCCTTCTTGACCTTGGAGGACTCTTTTTTTGGTGAAAATATACATAGCTACAGTTACACCATTTCAAAAGTTTCTACATGTGCAATTCAGTGACATTGATTACATTCTTCCAGTTGTGCTGCTAATCTCACTATCCTTTTCCAAATTATTCCAACATGTTATCTTCAAATCACTGCCCCTAGGGTTTCCATCAGACCTTCTGAGTTGCTGTTGTCAATTTGATCTCACATAGATAATTCTTTTTTTTTTTTTTTTTTTTTGGTACCTTAGGTGAAGGTTTACAGAACAAAATAGTTTCTCATTAAACAGTTAGCACAAATATTGCCCTGTGACAATGGTTAACAACCCCATGACATGTCAGCACTATCCCTTCTCAAACTTGGGTTCCCTATCACCAGCTTTCCTGTCCCCTCCTGCCTTCTAGTCATCATCCCTGGACTGCTGTGCCTCATTGGTCCCATTTTGTTTAATGAGGCTGTCCAATCCCTGGCTGAATGGTGAACTTCATGAGTGACTTCACCTCTGAGCTAAAAGGATGTCTGGGGGCCATACTCTAGGGATTTCTCCAGTTGGTCAGGCCAGTAAATCTGGTCTTTTTTTTGTGAGTTAGAATTTTGTTCTACATCCTTTTCCAGCTCTGTCCAGGACCCTCTGTTGTGATCCCGGTCAGAGCAGTTAGTTGTGGTAACCAAGCATCATCTAGCTGTACTGGACTCAGTCTGGTAGAGGCCGTGGTAGCTGTGGTCCATTAGTCCTTCAGACTAATCTTTTCCTTGTAGCTTGTTCTCTTCATTCTCCCTTGCTCCCAAAGGGGTGAGACCAGTGGAGTATCTTAGATGGCTGCTCACAGGCTTTTAAGACCCCAGATGCTACTCACCAAGGTAGAATGTAGAATATTGTCTTTGTAAACTGTTATGCCAATTGAGCTAGATGTTCTCCGAGACCATGGTCCCTACAGCCCTCTGCCCAGTGATTCAGTTCCTCAGGGAGTTTGGAAGTATTTATGGAGCTTCCATGACCTTTACTTGTACAAGTTGTGCTGGCTTCCCCAGAACTGTCTTACCCTTCACCAAACTTACCACTTATCTATGGTCTATTTAGTTCCCCCTACCCCTCCTATCCCTCGTAACCAACAAAGATTGTTTCTTTTTGTGTGTAAACTTTTACATGAGTTTTTACAGTAGAGATCTCATACAATAGTTTCTTTCTGTGATTTACTTATTTTACTCAGCATAATGTCCTCCAGTTTCATCCATGTTATGAGATATGTGATGGTTAACATTGTGTGTCAACTTGGCTGGGCCATGATTCTCTGTGTTTTAATGTAATCACTCCCATTATCAAATATATTGTGAGTAGCCAATTGGATGAAAGGGAGTCTCCTTGTGGGTGTGGCCCGCATCTGTATATAAGCAGACATTCTGGCTTTTTGCTCTCTCTGGATCCTGGGGCTGCTTCCTGTCGTCTCATCTCCCATTCTTGGGACTTGAGCTGTCAGCTTATCTGCCAAACCTGGGATTCGTCGATCTGCACAGCCTGTGAGTGGGAGCCCTGCTCTCTGATCTTCTGATCTTGGGTTTGTCAGCTTCTGCAGCTGCGTGACTTGGGAGAGGTCTCTACCCTGATCCATGGACTTGGGACGTTCTAGCCTCTACAATCGTGTGAGGTGTTTCCTTGGTATAATCTCTCTCTATATATATATTTATACACTTTAGTAGTTTTGCTTCTCTAGAGAACCCAGCCTAAGACATTTGGTACTGGGAGTGGTTCTAGAGAAACAAAATTGTAAGGATGAGTTTTCTAAATTGGTTCTTAAGTCTGGTTAGTCATAAAGACGTTGATGACTCTGCTTCCAGCAGTAAAGAAGTCACTGCTAGTCCATGGAGCGAGGTGGCAATACAAATATGCAAAATATCACCACCAGTAGATCAGGTATCGGTGAAAGGTGAGACTCAGGGTGAACACATGTGTGATATCTTTCTACAGCTTTGTCAGAATGAGAAGTATAAGGAAGCTGGTTGCTTTGTCCTACTTTCGCTAGACAAACTGATGAAGGAAAGGGATGCGCTCAGGGCTTCAGAGTCAAGGCTCAAGTGCCGCATACATGACCTCAAGGCTTCCACTTGTGCTTTGAAAGAAAGCCTTATTTCTTGTAGTAACAGAGCTGAGATTGCTGTAAACCAAACCCAGAGTCTTATCGTAAGAGTGGTTGAATTACAACGCCAGCTCAATTGCAAACCTCGAGAGGTGTCTGAGGTTAAAGTAAGGGCATTGATTGGGAAGAGATGGGATCCTGAGACTTGGGATGGGGACATATGGGCAGATAATCAGGAAGCTGGGGACACTGAGCCTGTAAATTCCATTGAATCACTCCTGCCAGCAGAACCAGTCCCATCTGAAGAGATTACTTCATGTTTGTCTGCTAAACCACCCTGCCCAGAAAAACCATTAGCCCCTCCACTCCCATCTGAGGAGACTAGCCTTAGCCCAGCTGCCACTAAAGAGCACTTTCCTGAGTCATTGCCTGGAGCATCGCCTGAGGCAGATGCTTTACAAGATAATGCTGAATGTTCTCAAAACAATTCCACACTACCAATTCTGGCTTCTAGACCTATAACTAGGCTTAAGTCCCAGCGAGCCCCAAAAGGTGAAGTACAAAGTGTGACCCAGGAGGAGGTACGCTACACTCCAAAATAACTACTTGAGTTTTCTAATATGTACAAACAGAAACCTGGGGAATATGTGTGGGAATGGCTATTAAGGGTGTGGGATAATGATGCAAGGAAAATAAAGATGGATCGGTCTGAATTTATTGATATGGGTCCACTGAGCACAGGCTGTTCCTTCAATGTTTCAGCTAGAGAAGTTAGGAAAGGATCTAATAGTTTATTTGGTTGGGTTGCTGAAGCATGGATTATGAGGTGGCCAACACTAAATCAAGTTGAAGTACCAGACCTGCCTTGGTATACTGTAGAAGAATTATCTATATGGGATCCTAAGAAGCTTAGGGAGCAATGAGTTTTTTGGAAGAGGATAGTGAGAATGGTTGCACAATTTGATGAATATAATCAGTGTCACTGAATTGTACATGTAGAAAGTGATGAATTAGTTTATATTTTGCTGTGTATATTTTGAACTAAAATAAAATAAATTATTATAAATGCATATATATAAGCTAATGGAACTGGTGCATATGACAGCGAGCTCAGTAGACTAGAATAGAAATTCCATAAAAAGATCAAAATGCCTACAAGAATTTATTATATGATAAGGGTGACATTTCAAATCAATAAGTATAGAAATTTTGTTCAATAAATAATGTAGAGACTATAGTGTTATATCTAAAAAATAATAAACTTAATCCATATATACCAAAATAAATTCTAAATGGAGCAGACACCTATATTTAAAATAAAACAACCATAAGAAAAAAAATTAATTATAATCTCAAAGGAGTGAAGCTTTTCTAAAAATAAAGCAAAACATAGAAACCATAAAAGAAATAAATGGTTAATAAATTTAAATGCATAAAAAATTCAGCATGCCGTAAACACCATCCGCAAAGGCAAAAGGAAATGAAAAACTGGGGTGAGGAGAGAAAGGGGGAATTGTGGCACATATCACAGAAAATGGACTAAACACCCTAATATACAGACCCCCTACAAATCAGTCGGAAGATAAACAACAGAAAAATTCTCAAGAATATGAACAGAAATTATACAGAAAAAGAAATACAGATGTCTCTTAATCATATTTAAAGGTAACTGTACTGGGATACCATTTTAAAACTATCTGCTTGGTAAAGCTTAAAAAGTCGTTACCACTCCATGTTTGAGGGAATAGGAAACAGGCACCTCCATGCATTGCCAGTACCAGTGTGAATCAATGCAACCTGGATGCAGGGCAAACTGGCAATATCTATTTTTAATAATGTAGCAATTCCATGTCAAATAATTTATTCTACAGTTACACTTGCACAGAGGGGTTTACTTTTTGCAGCATTGCTAATGAGAGCAAAAGATTAGGAACAACCAATGTGTGCATCAGCATTTACTGGTTAAATAAATTTCACTACAGTCCTACAATGGCATAAGATATAGCCATCTTATAAAAGCAAATGGTAAAGCTTCTTTAAATACTGATATAAAACAATCTTTGATATAATTTAAGTGAAAAGATGTAGAACAGTGCCTATATCATGCTATAATTTGTGTAAAAAAATGGGGAAACAAATATTTACATGTGAAAAATATTAATGAAATTTTCTCCTGGTTCCCTTCAGTCTTCACTTCAAGGGTAGGGTGAAGGTGTAGCCCTGAGGCCTCCTCCACATTCATCATACTAAATTTCATCTATGCCACTTTCAACATACCAACATCGAAGCAATTTTTTAAATGGGTTCAACTCAGGAAGTTTTACCCCATCTTTGATTTCATTCTTTTCTGGTTCTCCCTTCTCTAGTTTTAGGAAATATCTTGGGAAAATCCTATAGCTTTTCAGATCATTTCCAAATATTAAACCACCACCCTACTGTCAGTTTATCATCTTACTGTGGTAGTTTGCATGATGCTATGATACTGGAAGCCGTGCCACTGGTATTTCAAATACCAGCAGTGTCACCCATGGTGGATAGGTTTCAGAAGAGCTCGAAGAATGAGACAGACTAGGAAGAAAGGCATGGTGATCTACTTCCAAAAATTAGTCAATGAAAACCTTATGAACAACAGAACATTATCTGACTTGCTTGCTTTGGATATATCATCAGTAGGAAAACATCATGCTTGGTGAAGTAGAGGGCCAACAAGGGTGGAGAGGCCCTCAGTGAGCTGGATTAGAAAAACAGCCACAGTGTTGAGCTCAGATATGCTGCCGATCACAAGGATGACTCAGGACTGGGCAACGTTTTGTTCTTCTGTATATAAGGTTGCCATGAGTCGGAACTGTCTTGGTAGCAGCTATCTATCAAGCATTAAAAGGTTTTTTCTTTTTCTCCCCTTGCCCAATATCTTCCCTATTCATTCTGCTGTTTCTTGTTGTTGAGAATATGCACAGCAGAACACACATCAATTCAACACTTCTACACTTACAATTCACTAGCACTGATTACATTCTTCACATTCTGCTGTTTCTTACCTACCTGGGGGCA
The DNA here is from genome assembly GCA_030035585.1 of Dugong dugon. NCBI lineage: Eukaryota > Metazoa > Chordata > Mammalia > Sirenia > Dugongidae > Dugong > Dugong dugon. The sequence goes on along the minus strand of CM057480.1, from coordinate 43,813,385 downwards.
GGGGAGGGGCAGCGACAGGAAGAAGATAATTTAGTCAATATCTCCCTTGATCAGGGCTGTTGTATCTAGAGTCCTCTGGAATGCAGGTGAACAATAATTCTCATTGGGAGTACTTTTTCTAGCTTCTTTGTAGCTGCTTCTGCTGAGGATCCTGACACGGCTTCTCTACTCTCTACCTGACCTCTTTTCGGCAACTGCTCAGCTGCAGCTCTCCAGTACTGCTCTCTGCATAGTCTCTCCCTGTGGGACACCCTTTGGAGAGGGTCTACCACAGTTACTATCCTTAGCTACTCCTTCCGTGGAAACTCTTTCACTCTTGTCCCCTAGACTTTGTAACTATAACTTGGTGGCTCAGGAAGCTTTCCCACATTTTTGCCTTATAGAAAAGGGAAGCTTCAGCCATTTCTGGCTTCAGTCATCTTTCAGACCACAGTCCACCAGTTGCTCTGCCCACAAACTAAAGGGGACAATGTCAAATTCTCCCAAGAAATTTATCATGTTCCCTTCTCCGGACACTGCCCTGGATTTCATGGACTTATATATCTGTCATTTATCTCCTATGTGTCCTTATCCCAGCACTGTCCATTCCAGAAGGATATAAACTCAGACAGTTCCAGTGCACAAAATATCCTTATTGCAGTATTAGCAGATCAGCAAAATCCAAGACAGTGTAACACATTCTACTTCTGGAAAAGACCTCCTAATCTCTGATCATTTGCTTCTGTCTGACGCTTATTAGGGGTGATTTCCTCTCTCTAACTTAATTCTCTCCCATATGTAAAGGACAACAAACCTCTCTAATCCTATGGAATTTCTGTAAAGAATCTCCTCTTAGAAGCATATTTACATAAGCTTTAGATGAGAGATGAGAATAGAAAGTCAATTATCCAGTTTGGCTGCATCTTTTAAAATCTTATGGGAATTTGTCTGGCAGCTCTCTTTTACAACACGAGCATACTCATCACCTGATACCTTCAGCTTTGAGTACTGATCAAGTCACAACAACAAGATCACCCCATTCCCCTTTCTGTTACATTGCCTTGTATTGTTTCCTGTTGTTCCACATGCATTAGCTTTGTCTGCCACCCACTGAAATGTAAGCTATTACCTGCCAGAAAACAGACTTTATAATTTTCTGTATTCCACCACACTCAAAGCAACTACCGCAGAGCTGGGTGAAAATTAATTAATGAATATGTAATTAATTGTCATATTATAGGTTCATAGCTCATAGAGTTTACAGATTACCTGATTAATAAACTACTTGATTTAAGAAATTACTTGTGTAATAAATATGTAATTAATCATTATCTTATAGATTCATAACTGGAAGGTTAAGGAAAATTGACTTAACTCATCCCCAGTGTGCCCCATCCATACACCCAGATACCAATCTTGTCCCCACATAGTTTTAGAGAAGGACCGGATATATTCCAGTATAACTCTGGATTTATCTACAACCTGGGGTCTTATTTTGGCTCCAGGGATAGTTCGGTGAGACAGACTATTAAATGACTGGCTCCTTTGATACTTCCATAAACCCTCTGTGGCCACCTCCTTCTGTGCTTTCAATTTCACTTGCCACTAGTTTCAAGCAACCTCTCCTGGAATCAACTTCAATTAATAGACAGCTATTGAGCACTTACTACATGTCTGTCTATGAGTCTACAAGATGATTAAGATATGGACCCTGCACAAAGGCACTCAAATCGTCTAAACTACAGGTATGTGAAGAAATCATTGCTCTTCATTTTAATAAGCACAGAATGTGGCATAGATGAATAAATAATCAATTCTAGTGAATGGAGAGTCTGAGACACTTCACACAGGAATCAAAGCCCAGAAGATAAAGAAAGAGATCCTCCCAAATGAGAGAAAAGTATGTGCAAAAGGAGAGGGACAAGAACCACAACTCCTCTTCCAACCTCCACGTTTATGACTTCCAATTTCCTCTCAAAAGGATAAAAAGTTATAACCTGAGGTCAAAGTCCTTGGGAACTGAAACTACACATGTGAAAAAAATGACATAAATCTGCTCTATGTTTGCATATATCTATTTTGTCACTATGCATATGTTTTAATAAAATCCAAGTTTTCTTTAAAAACAACATCCAAAATGTTAATAAGGAAGTGTATATTTAGGTTTTGACAATTCTATCAAGTTGGTAGAAAATATACAGAGTGTGCTCCAATAATTATGTACTTTAGGAACTGGAAATTTGTCAAATTCTTTGAGTCACAGTAAATAAGGAAATCAAGATATTTACCAAAATAAATGCATGGCATATTATGCAGTGACTGTGAAAACATCTTAGTTTGCCTTTTTCAGAAACAATCTGAGTTGACAGTGTTCTCAACTACTTAAAACAGCAAGATGCTGGGAACATCTCTCAGTTAAGGTGCTAAGTTAAAACATGTCAAGATTTTCCCAAATCTAGAAAATCACTTTAGATTTGCACAGACAGATCTATATAATCCTCTTCATTTTTAATCTGCCCAAGGCAGTGGTAGAATAAGGAGTGCCTTTACTCTGCATCTTCCCACAATAGATACATCCTTTAACCAGTACATTTTAATCATTGCCACTGTGGATGCTCGGGCTGCAGAAAGAAATGAACGCACATTCCACAGCTCCGGACCTATAGTCTGAAGCCTCATTCCTCCCATCCAAGGACAGAGTATTTCTTCGAAGATTTCCCTTTATTTGAGAAATTCAAAAGTTTGTCTGTTTTTTTAACACTCCATGTAAAAATGTAATAAATATCAACAAAATTAACACTTCAGGAGACACCCTACATTTATCTTGTGGCTTCTAGTGGCCCTGGGACACCTCCACCTGTCTCCAGTTGTACTAGTTTAAGAAGAGTTTTAGACTGTAAGGAGATTTAAAAACCCTTATAATCATGTCTAGTATTAACCAATGCTTCCTTCAGCAAAAGCAGCACGTCATTTAATTCTTACCACTATCTTAGAAGAAAAACTAGACTCGTTGCGGTCCAGTAAATTCCGATTCTTCCAGTGACTCCGTGGGAGAAGGACCTTGTGATCTGCTCCTGTAATGATTACAGCCAAGAAAACCCTATGGAGCAGTTCTTTTCTGTCTAATGGAGTCACTATGCATCGAAAATTGACTCAACTGGCACCTCACAACAACAGCAATATATGTGTTCCTGCCCTAGCACTGTTCATTTTAGTAGAATATAAATCATATTCTTATTGCAGTGTAAGGAAACATCAAGGAGCAGGTGGCCCAGTTTCACTACTCTCTCCCTCTATTTACTTGAAATGATCTCACAAAGCCAATAGCCTCACTGTTAAGTGGATCATATATTTTCATGGTGAAAAATATTCTAGGGGAAAGACATTGCTCCAAACAAATAGTAGCTATTACCAACAATATATCATAGGATGACACTGTGATTATAAATTTCTATTATAATTTAAATACTATATTTATTATTCAAGTCCTAACTAAAGAGCATAAATTTCTTTGCCATTGATTACACAGGAGATCCCAATAACATTCATAGAAAAAGGCTCTCCTGCATCATACTCCATCATATGTTTCTTCTGCTGCCATAGTTCTTTCCTTCCCTATATCTCCTGAGAGTTAACTCCACTTCCCACTCATTTCCCAGTTCACTCCTCTCTGAACAGGCACCACACTAAAACAGCTTTCTCTAGAGTCAGCAGTAACCTCCTTATTACTAAAATTGATTAATGTAATTGCTTACATTACTTGACCTCTTAGCAGCATTCAACAATATTGACTATTTCCTCACTCTAGAAACATTGCCTTCCAAAGAAAACATTCTCCTGGATTTTCCTTTACTTCTTATGTTTCTTTTGCAAATTCACTATTTTCTAACCACCGTTAAAGTTTATAATATCTACTTGAAAATATTGAGGTAAATAATGAAGATTTATTTACTTTCTCATATGTTTATAAATTTCTCAGTAAGAAAGTGACTGGTGTGACACATTCTCAACTGTCTTAAATCTCATTTTTTCTAGTGTTCAGCTAATCCAGGTCTAAGAATGCTTAGTATAAATGACATCATTTTTTCTTTATTGCCAAATATCTTGAAAAGGTAATCTGCATGAACCATCCACAAGTTTTCATTTCTCAGTCACCTCTCAAATCATTTCAATCTGATTTCCATTCCTACCAACCTCTTGAAAGGGCTTTCTTAAAGGTCAGAATTCACCACCTAATTGGATAAGTGGCTTTTTCTTTGGTCTCCAGCCCACTTAACTCTGTAGCTTTTGGCACTATTATTAGGCTTTCCATTTTTAAAAAATCTCTCCGTTTGTCTTTCTTGACCATACTCCATCCTATTTTTTCCTAGCTTCTCTGACTCTTTCTCTTGGTCTCCCACACTGGATTCTCTTTATTAAATATTGTTAATATTAAAATGCTATCATCAGTCCACTTCTTTTATTCTCTTTGTTTTCTCAGGGGATTAATTTCACTTCCATGGCTTTGACTATCACTATGATCAACTGTGCTAATGACTCACAAATGTATTCATTCAGCTGACTACTATTCTGAGCTTCAAACAAGTACCTCTACCTGAATATCCTATAAACTCATGGCCATCAAGCCAATTCAGACCCACAGCAACCCTACAGGACAAAGTAGAGCTGCCCATAGGGTTTCCAAGGCTATAAATCTGTATGGAAGCAGACTGCCACATCTTTCTCCTGTGGAGCAGCTGGTGGGTTCTAACCACTGACATTTTGGTTAGCAGCCTAGTACATAAACACTGTGCTCCTTTAATATCCTATAAGCATCTCAAAATTTTTCCACAAAAAACTACTCTTCTACTATACTTACCTGCAAAACAAGGCTAATATTAGTACTTACCTTGTAAAATTATTAAGGTAACACTAGCTGCTGCAACAGAAACACTTAGAAATCTCAGTGGATTAACATAATAAAAATTTATTTCTCACTCTCTCTCCTTTTTTTTTTTTTGCAGTTATTCAGGTCTGCAGTGGATTTCCTTGATTTTATTTGAGGAAGCATTTAATGCTCTTTTAATAAACAACTATGGATTGATGCTCCAGGAAAATTGCACAGAACAGGGAAATTTTGAGTTGTCTTCAAGAAATACACAATCTAGTTGGAGATATATGAACTAAAATAAAATGATAACAGTATCAGGCAGTGCGAAGTGTCATGTTGATAGAGCAGATAATAAAGGCCAAGATTTCAGTACAGGAGGGCTCACTTCTTGTGTGTGGAAATGCTGCAATTTCCAGCAAAGCTTTGCTTGTGTCAAGGTTACTTACAAGAAACATAGAAAAGAACTGAGCACAAAACTCAGAAATCATTGAAACCAGGTCAATTAAGGTTTGGCTTCCTCTATTTCTGGAGACAAGTGTGTTAAGCTTTGCCTGCTGGATCTAACAGTATGTTTAATACCATACAGACTTATGCCTGTCCATTTCAAGAGAATTCAGGTTACTATCCCCCTAACTGAGATCTGTGTGACTAGCAGCTTACTCAATGTTTCTATCGAATGCCTAATTGAAGGCCTAACAGTCATCTCAAAATTAACATGTCTAGAACTAGGCTCCTGATATTCTCCAAATCTGCTCCTTCTTCATCTTCCCCATCTTTATCAATGTCAAAGCCAAAAATGTTTGATTTCTCTTTCTCTCACACTCCACTTCTAGTTGATTAACAAATTCCGTAAGATGTATCTTTTGTGTTCAGAATCTACCACTTCTCATTCTGCCCACTCTTACACCCTTGTCTAGTCATCTTCCGACTAGATGCTAACAATACCTCCTCAATGATCTTCCCTTCCAGCATTGCTGTTTTTCAAACTATTCTCAGTGGCCTGAGTGATCCTATCAAAAAATAATTCCAGTAATGTCACTCCACTACTCAAAACCCTCCAGTAGCTTCCCATCTATATTATCTGATGTTCCATAAATTCTGTGACTTTAATTTTTTTCTCCTTTTCCATTATTCACTTAACTACAGGCACACAGTCTCCTAGCCGCTGTTTTATTTCTCACTGTCTTATATTTCAATGATGAGGGAGGATGTTGTGATGCTGTGCTTTTCTCCATGAAGTCATTCAGGAATCCAGGAAAGAAGGGAAATATGCCACTTTTAGCCTATCCTGAGCATCCAATTCAACTGGCAAACAAATAAAAAGAGAAAGGGAATGATCCCTTGGGAGTTTTTGCTTTTAGAGACCAAACCTGCAATGATATATATCACTTCCACCCACGTTCCTTTAGGCGAAAATCAGGCATGTGGGCTAATTGCAAAAGAGGCTGGAAAATGTAGTCTAGCTGTATGCCCAGGAGGAAAAGAAAATGAGTTTGGTGAGCAGGTAACGAGTCTCTGACACAGCTGTGAAGATTCAATTAATTAATACATGACTAGCACTTAGCCTAACACATAGTAACTGTGATAGGGGCAAAAGATCCCAGACTCAAATTTAATCAAAAGAGATTTTTATTAAGCCAAGACAAAGACAATCATTGCAATGAGGGATCTGCCAGTGTGCACCAGGCACAAGAGACTAGCAGAATCAACTGAATCACAATAAAGGGATTTCTAATATACAGTTACAGAAGGAAGTAAAAATACATCATTGTCAAGGCAGGATAACAGAGTGGAACCTTAATAATAATTGGCTACAGAGCTTTTGTTGTCTAGTTACTTACTTAGTGGCATCACATTGATTGCTGGCTTACAGTTTTGTTCTAAAGCTTCTTAGGAATAAACAATAGAAATGAGCTATTTGTGTTAAGATTGCTTTGGAAACAAACTAACAAAATTCTGACTGGAGCTTGGTGAGGTAAGATAGCTACTACTTAGTGATATGGGTACTTGGTTGGTTAGTTACCACTTAACAACCATAAGGGTTCACAAAACAGTCACAGGACCTTCTTCTCTGCAAATGTAGAAGTTACATAAAAGCTCCTTGGCTTTGCTACAAGGAAAAACCACATTCTCTTAGATATCAGATAACAGACACAACTTCCCTAACCAGTTTAGTTTTCTGGTTCTGCAAGTTTTCTATACAGAGTAAATCCCAAGCCTGGACCCCATTTCAACTTCTTTTATCAAATCAGATACCTCATAAAAATTTTCAGGGTCTTCATATCATAACCCAAATGTGGGCTATTTCTAGTGGGGTTGTCATGCATTTGTTCAGTCATCTAAACTAGAATTCTCTCTGTCCCAACTTCAGCTGGTCACCAAGTCATACAATTCTTTTGTATAATTATCTCTTACATTTAAATCTTTCTCTCCACTTACATTGCCTTAGCTCACTAGTTCTCAACACTGGCTTCACAATAGGACAAACTGGGGAGTTTTTAAAAACATACTGATGTTCAGCCCCCAAATCCAATCACTTGAATTAAATTTTTGAGGTATTAATTTTTTTTTTAAATTTCAATGAAATCTTAATGAACATCCAGTGTTGAGAACTACTGCAGTAATCCAGCTTCCTCCTTTCCACGCCTAGAATGATCTTAATAAAGCATTGATAAAATCATGACTTTGCCTTACTTAAAAATAAGTTCTGAACCTCCGCTGCCTAAAGCAAAGTGTGCTCATCTAAATGGGCTTTCATGATTATCCACTGGGGGATGATATGTTTACTTGTATTTTTTTAAATCCTATTTTAATTTAATCATTATACAAGTTTGATAATGCATATAACATTAATACAGTAGAATTAAGTCATTTCCTTACTTTAAAAATGTCTCTGACTCTGCATTATCCAATGCAGTGTTTGCCAAAGTGGGGTGTAAGTACTTAAAAAGGAGTTCAAGATGATTAACTGGGGTGTGACATTGAAATTCCATTGTGAAACATCATTAGACTTGTGGACAAGAGACGAAAGCTAGAGTCCGGCCTTGATAGGAAATCATCCATGCACATAACTCTGGGGGCCCAGAAGGGCTATGCTCCCAATGAAAAGGTGAACTAGTAATATATACACCTTATAGAAAAAAGCAGCATACAAACTTGGAGCTAGGTACGGAAAGAATATTTTCCCTAAAAATTTTAACCACAAGTCTACCATTTGATAGGTTTGTTGCTTGAGTTTTTGAAACGTGTGTTATCTGAAAAGCCTTGATCTTTGGCCCACTTGGGCCAAAGAAAGTCTGCAGAAAGTAACACGGAGAGATAAAAAGATGGAACATGGGAAAGGCGGGTTAGGAAACGAGAGTATAAAGTGAAGAGGTAGAGGGTAGATCTGATCAGAGTTACAAGAGGAAAACAAAAGGTAAAGGTAATATTCCAAATGATAGCACTGATAATTTTCCAGACTAAAAGAAACACATGAAACTTCAGGTTCAAGAAGCAAAATTAGGCCCAAACTGGAAAAATAAGTTAAATATAGACTTAGACACTTCATAGTACAACATCAAACACAAAGAGAAGATCTTAAAGGTAGCATGACTGAACACAGAATAGTTCAAGGAAGTATCAATTAGAGAGATAATTGACCATTTTTTAAATAGTTGAAAGGTAGTGGAATTATAGCAGGAACGTGATGAAAGAAAATGATTCCCAAAATAAAGTTATATACATAGCAAGACATTAAGAAATGAGGGCCAAATAAAGAGTTTTCAGATGAAATAAAGCTGAGATAGCCACCAACAGACCCACACTAGAGGAACTCCTAACATATGTATATGTATATACATATATATATATAAAAGAAAAGGAAAAGTATCCCAGAATGATGGTCTGATATATGATATGAATAGTAAGTAAAAAACTGGAATCAGTTTAAGCACATATTGACTGTATAAAACAACAATAATACTTCTAATATGTGGAGTTAAAATACTGAACAATAAACGGTAAAGCAGTGGATGGATAAAGGCACTTTAAAGAAATAACTGGGGAAAATGGCTCAATTTAAGCTTTATGAGGGCAAAAATTTTATTGTTTATTTTCTTTAAAATAGACAATAAAAGAATGCCTGGAGCACAGTAGGCATTTAGTGAAAATTTGTTAAAGTGATATAAATTTTGCTCAGCAATGCAATCACATGTTGTGAAACTTTAAAGAAAATCAAAGAAATAATAAACACAAAACTTCCCGTCTCTGGCTGGGTGAGAGGCAGATGGTGAAAACATCAGGGAGGGCACAAAAACGATTTCCAAAATTCTGATATTGTTCTAATTCCTAAGCAGAAGTTGAATACCCAGGTATTATTTTATTGTTACTCTCAGTAATTTACATACATATTATGAACTTTATTTTTACATAATCAACATTAAATTAAAACATTTTTTAAAAGTCCAGTCCGGTGAAATTTAAAAATTTAATCTCATCCTATTTAAATCTGCTCTCCTCCCCCAACTCAGGCTTGACTCATAGCTCTACAATTTGCTGTAGAAAAGGAGGTTCGATTTGCTTGCTCACTCCTGTTAGTTTTTGCTGTTTCACTCTTGTTTGTCATTCTGCTTTCTCTCCCTTTTTGCAAGTCTCATTGCTGTTCTTAAACTATGCCAAAAATGCTTTCACCTAACACCTTCACACCTATCTCTCTGTGTCTAGAAGCTATTCCCCAGGGACAAGCAATCTCATTCACCCACTTTACTTAGGCCTCTCATCAACTGTTCCCTCCTAAAATTTCCCAGTATAATAAAGGGCATTTATACAAAGCCAACAGCCAACATCTTCCTAAATGGAGAGAGTCTGAAAGCATTCCCCTTGAGAACAGGAACCAGACAGGGATGCCCTTTATCATCACTCTTATTCAACATTGTGCTGGAGGTCCTAGCCAGAACAATTAGGCTAGAAAAAGAAATAAAGGACATCCAAATTGGTAAGGAAGAAGTAAAAATATCCCTATTTGCAGATGATATGATCTTATCCACAGAAAACCCCAAAGAATCCATAAGAAAACTACTGGAACTAATAAAAGATTTCAGCAAAGTATCAGGATACAAGATAAACACACAAAAATCAGTTGGATTCCTCTACACCAAAAAAAGAGAACTTTCAATCAATACCATTTACAATAGCCCCGAAGAAGATAAAAATACTTACAAATAATCTAACCAGAGACGTAAAAGACCTATGCAAAGAAAACTACAAGACACTACTGCAAGAAACCAAAAGAGACTTACATTGCTCATGGATAAGAAGACTCAACATTGTGAAAATGTCTATTCTACACAAAGTGATCTACAGATACAATGTAATCCCCATCCAAATTCCAATGGCATTTTTTAATGAGATGGAGAAACAAATCACCAACTGTATATGGAAAGAGAAGAGGCCTTGGACAAGTAAAGCATTACTGAAGAAGAACAACAAAGTAGGAGGCCTCACACTACCTGATTTTAGAACCTATTATACTGCCACGGTAGTCAAAACAGCCTGGTACTGGTACAACAACAGATACATAGACCAATGGAATAGAATTGAGAATCCAGATGTAAATTCATTCACCTATGAGCAGCTGATATTTGACAAAGCTCCAACATCCATTAACTGGGGAAAAGACAGTCTCTTTAACAAACAGTGCTGCCATAACTGGATATCCATTGGCAAAAAATTGTAACAAGACCCCTACCTCACACTATGCACAAAAACTAACTCAAAAAGGATGAAAGACCTGAATATAAAATCTAAAACCATAAAGATCATGGGAGAAAAAATAAGGACAACTTTAGGAGCCCTAATACATGGCATAAACAGAATACAAAACACTACTAACAATACACAAACACCAGGAGAGAAACTGGATAACTGGGAGCTCCTAAAAATCAAACACTTATGCTCATCAAAAGATTTCACCAGAAGAGTAAAAAGACAATCTACAGACTGGGAAAAAAAAATTGGCTACAACAAATCCACTCAGCATCTAATCTCTAAAAGCTACAAGATATTGCAAAACCTCAATAACAAAAAGACAAATAACCCAATTAAAAAATGGGCAAAAGATATGAACAGTCACTTCACCAAAGAAAACATTCAGGTGACTAACAGATACATGAGGAAATGCTCACAATCATTAGCCATTAGAGAAATGAAAATCAAAACTACAATGAGATACCATCTCACCTTATCAAGCCTAGCATTAATCCAAAAAACACAAAAGAATAAATGTTGGGGAGGTTATGGAGAGAGACTGGAACACTTATACACTGTTGGTGAGAATGTAAAATGGTACAACCACTTTGGAAATCGATTTGGCACTTCCCTAAAAGCTAGAAACAGAAGTACCATATGATGACTTCCAGGCAACATGGCACTATAGACAGAAGCACCACGCCATCCCTCCACAGCAAAGATTCAAAAAACTAAGTCAAATGAGTCACACTTCAATCCTGAAACCCTAAGCATCAAATAAAGAGATAAAGAACTCAGCCAAACACCTAATGAAATAAGAAACTGACCGAGAACAGACAGTGAGCAGAGATACATGCAGAGGTCCCCTATCAGCTACTGTACAATGGATCTGCGATCTTGGACTCCTATCCGAGATCAGTGAACAGGAGATAGGAGAATGTAGCTTTATGAAGCCTCCAGCAGGAGTCAGAACAACCAGTAACCAGTGATATACGCTTTATCACCCCCCATACTTCTTCCCCCACACTCGGCCTCCTGTGCTTCCTGTGGCCATAGTCTCTTGGGTGGGAAGCACCAGCTTCACCCTGGTGTTCCTTGGATTCCACCTACCCACACTGGCTGGTTCCCTGAGCAGCATTTGTTGGCTGCTGGTGTTGCTTTTTTCTGCTTCATTAGATTTCTTCCTTAATGCTCACCACCTCACCCTCATTTCTCCCAAATACCTGGCTCCGTGTGCCATCTTTGCTTCTTCCTAAAAGGCTATGAAACACTGCTGGACTGTGACACTGCTTCTCGGATGGTGGGACAAACAGAATTTTGTTTGTTTGTTCTAATTTGTTCTGTTTTGATTTGTTTGTTTGTTTTCTTTTTTTTTTTTTTCCCTTGGCTTGGGAACCTCTTCTAGCTGGGCAGTACCACGCGGCTTGGGAGCTACTCCCTTACTCTGAGCAGATGCACAGTGACATCCCTGATGACATTTCTTTTTTCTTGTTTTATTTTTTTGCTTTTTTTGTTTGTTTTGTTTTCTTCTATCTCTTTTCCCTTTTTTCCCATTCTCCATTTCCAGTTTCTCGTCTCGCTATACTTACCTTCTCTTCTTGTTTCCCAAATATCTGGTGCTGTATGACATATCTACCCCTTCCAGCCAAGCTGTTTTTCACGGCCTCAGAGCAATGTTCCCAGTCCTAGCAACTGCACTGCTGGGTTTCCTGGGGTCTTTTCTTTCTCTTTTTTCCCCCCCTCTAATTTTTATTTATTCATTTTTCCCTTTTACACTTTTTTTCATCTCAGTTTTTCTCCAATTCTCAGTCTCCCATTTCTCCAGTGCAATAGCAAGCTCCCTTAGGACTCTTTTTTGTTTCTGTGTGTGTTTTTGGATCCTGTTCCTCTCTCCTGTCTCTCCTCTTTCCCATACCCATCTTAGCTCCTCAAATCACAGTCTCCACCCTCCTTCCTGCCTACCTGCACCATGCGCTGAACATCACACTCCCAAGCAGCACAGGCACGGCCTACAGGAACCTGCCCTGCACTGATTCCCAGTCTGCCCTGTAGGCCCTAGTATGTACCATAAACAACCCATCCCAGTAAATCCCCTTCAGCTGGACTGGCCCTGCTATACCATACCTGAGGGACTGACACTGCCCATTGGAGAAGGAGGTCAAAAGTATTGTGCCCGGTGTGGAGAGTTCCGGCAAAATGGCAAAGCACCACGCCATCCCTCCACAGCAAATATCCAAAAAACTAAGCCGAACAGAGAATACAACAATCCCGAAACCCTAAAACATCAAACGAAGAGATAAAACACTCCACCAACCACCAAATGGAGTGAGAAAACTGACAAGAGAACAGAGAACGAGGAGAGATTCATGCAGAGGTCCCGTACCAGCTAATGCAGCGTGGGTCCACATTCTTGGACTCCTATCGAAGACCAGCAAACAGGGGGTATGACAAAGCAGCCAGTAATTGGTAATATATGCTTTCCCACCCCCCACACTTCTACACCCCGACTCAGCTTCCTCTTCTTCCAGCGGCCACAGTCTCTTGACCGGGAAACAGCGGCTGCTTGGATTCCATACAACCAAAAGGGTGGGTGTCTGAGTGCCATTTGTTGGCTGCTGGTGTTGCTTTTTTTCCGCTTCTTTTTATTTCTTCCTTGCCTCTCCCCACCTCCCCAACCTTTAGCTTGAGTACCTCACTCCATGCGCCATCTTTCCTTCTTTCTGAGGGGCTGAAGAGCTTCGGTAATTTGTGATATACGCTTTCCCACTCTCTACCCTTCTTCACCCACTCTCGGACCCCTCTTCTTCCCATGGACACAATCTCTTGTCCAGAAACACCAGCCCACATTAGCCGGTTCTCTGAGTGCCATTTGTTAGCTGTTAGTGTTGCTTTCTTTTTCTGCTTCCTTTGACTTCTTACTTGCCTCTCATCACCTCCCCTCCCTTTGCTCAAGTGCCTGGCGTTGTGCACCACCTTTGCTTCTTCCTGAGGGGCCGCGGAGCTCTGTTCAAGTGTGGAGCTGCTGCCCTGTCTGGGCTGCCACGCTGGTGGGATCCCGGGGCTTTTGTTTTTTTGTTTGTTTTGAATTGTTTGTTTGTTTTCTTTTCCTTTTCTTCAGTTGGGAGCCCTTTCTGGCCAGGTTGAGCTGCGTGGCAGGGAGACGCCACTTCTACTTCCACAGACGTGCAGAGGGATCCCTAAGGGCATTTCTTTTTAAGTTGGGGTTTTGTTTTTGTTTTTTTTCTCTTTCTTTAGGTGCCATTCTTTTTTTTTTTATTTGTTTTGTTTTCTTTTTCCCCTTTTTCCCTTTTTGTCTTTCTTCATTGCTCAGTTTCTCGTCTCTCTATATCTTCCTTCCCTTTCTGTTCCCTGAATACCTGGCATTGTACAGCTCTACACCTTCTAGCCAGGCTGTACTGCAACACCTGAGAGTGACTTCCCCAGACCTTATAGCTGCACCAGTGGGATCCCAGGGAACTTTGTGGTTCTTTAACCTTTCCGATTCTTATTCATTCATTCTCTTCTTTTCTTCCTCCTCCCCTTTCTGTTTTTCTCCATTTCATAGTATCTCATCTCTCCACTCCAACGGCAAGCTCCCCTAGCATTCTTTTCTATTTGTTTGTATGTTTCTGGCTCCTGTTCCTCTCTCCTCACTCCCATATCCATCTTAGCTCCACACATAAAAATCTCCCCACTGCATCCTACCTACCTGCACTGTGCGCTTGACATCACATCACCAAGCAACACAGGCATGGCCTACTGGAACCTGCCCTGCACTGATTACCGACCAGCTAAGTGCCACAAACAACCCACCCAGTAATTCTTCTTCAGATAGACCTCCCCTGCCGTAAAATATCTGAGTGACTGACCCTGCCAGTTGAAGAAGGAGGCGAAAAGTATTGTGCCCACAGATGCGCAAACAACAAAGAACACAAGTCTGCGTGCTCAGACATAGTCAAATTTTTTTTTAAAAAAGGGATGAAACAAACAAATCTACAATCAATAAAGGAGAAAAATAACTACTGAATTCCCCAAAGACAGCAGACAATATCAAAACATTTACAAAAACAGGACAGGATGGTTCCAGTACGCGTCCAAAATAAAACACCAGATGACTCTTCTCTGGAGGAAAATGCACTAGAACTACCTGATAGGGAATTCAAATCTCTAATATTCAGAATTCTCCAAAAACTGAGGCAAAAAGCTGGCAAACATGAGGAAAAAATAGACAAATTCATGGAAAATATGGACAAAAAATTGTAAGAATTCAGGAAAATAATGCAGGAACAAACTGCCAAAATAAATTCACAACTAGAAATTATACAAAGACAACAATTAGAAGTCCAAAAGATAAACAACAGATTTCAGAAATGGACGGTGTCATAGAAGGGCTGAGAAGCAGATGTGAAACGGTGGAAGACAGGACCGGTGGAATTGAAGACAAAAACTTGGATACAACTCTGTTTCAGGAAAACTCTGAAAAAAAAACAAAGAAAAATGAAGAGACCCTGAGAGTTATGTGGGATACATTCAAAAGCAAAAATCTTCGAGTGATTGGAATTCCAGAACACGGGGAGAAAACAGAAAACACAGAGAGGATCATTGAAGACCTGCTGACAGAAAACTTCCCCAATATCATGAAAGATGAAAAGCTGGCCATCCAAGAAGCTAAACGAAACCCATATAGAAGAGACCCCAAAAGAAAATCTCCAAGGCATATCATATTCACACTCGTCAAAACCAAAGACAAACAAAGAATCTTGAGAGCAGCTCATGAAAAACAAGAAGTCACATACAGCGGAGAAACAATAAGACTAAGCTCAGATTATTCAGCAGAAACCATGCAGGCAAGAAGGCAATGGGATGACATATACAAAATCTTGAAACAAAAAAATTGCCAGACAAGAATAATATATCTTGCAAAACTCTCGTTCAAATTTGATGGTGAAATTAGCTCATTTCCAGATAAACAGAAATTAAGGGAATATGTAACAGTCAAACCAAACTTACAAGAATTATTAAAGGGAGTTCTTCAATCTGAGGACAAACGGCTTCAGCTCACAGGCAGAACCTAGGACACAGGATGGTACCAGCCAGATAACAATCTAGGAAATGAACTCTCGAGGACTATCCAAAACCAAAAGAAATACAGCAGGGAATCAGAGCAGTTAAACAGTAAATGACAACAACATCAAAACGATAAAAGACGGAATAAATGGCATAGGTATAGAACCTTCTAATGGAGAGGAAGGCAAGGCGAAACCAAGTAATGGTAGACTACTTCAAACTTAGAAAGATAAGGGTAACATTTATGGTAACAACAAAGAAAGTTAACAAACATACTCATAAAAAAAAGAGGAAAAACATAGTCTCAGCAAAAACAAAACCTACAAAAACAAAAGAAATGAAAAAAAATCCACAAACAAAAGTAACTCAGCATAAGAGAGTAAGAAGAACAAAGGAAACATCAGCACCACAAAAGAAAGCACTACAAAATGACAACAACAAACCCACATCTATCAATAATTACACTAAATGTTAATGGGCTCAATGCATCCATAAAGAGACAGAGAGTGACAGAATGGATAAGAAAACAGGATCCATCAATATGCTGTCTACAGGAGACACACCTTAGAAATAAAGATGTGAATTTATTAAAAGTCAAAGGTTGGAAAAAAATATATCAAGCTAACAGCAACCAAAAAAGAGCAGGAGTGGCAATTCTAATCTCAGATAAAATAGACTTTAAAACAAAATCTACCATAAAAGACAAAGAAAGACACTATATAATGATTAAGGGGATGATCTATCCTGAACACATAACCATAATAAACATCTACGCACCCAATGACAGGGTTCCAAAATACGTAAAACAAACTCTAAGAACATCAAAAAGAGAAATTGACAGTTCCACAATACTAGAAGACTTCAACACACCACTCTCAGTAAAGAACAGAACACCTAAGAAGAAACTCAGCAAAGATACAGAAGACCTAAAGGGCACAATCATTCAACTTGACCTGATAGACATATATAGAACACTCCACCCAACCACTACAAAGTACACATTCTTTTCCAATGCACATGGAATTTTCTCCAGAATAAACCGCATCTTAGGCCACAGAGCAATCCTCAACAAGATCCAAAACGTTGAGATAATTCAAAGTATCTTCTCTGACCACAATGCCATCAAGGTAGAAATTAACAATAGAAAGAGCAAGGAAAAAAAATCAACTACATGGAAACTGAATAATACCCTACTTACACATCACTGGGTAATAGAAGAAATCAGAGATGGAATCAAAAAATTCCTAGAATCAAATGAGAATGAAAGCACATCATGCCAAAACGTTTGGGATACAGCAAAGGCAGTCCTCAGAGGACAATTTATAGCAATAGATGCACATAACAAAAAGAAGAAAGGGACAAAATCAAAACATTGACTACAGAACTCAAACAAATTGAAAGAGAACAGCAAAAAAAAGCCCAAAACCACCGGGAGAAAGGAAATAGTAAAGATCAGAGCAGAAATAAATGAAATAGAGAACAGAAAAACAATAGAAAGAATCAACAAAACCAAAAGTTGGTACTTTCAAAGAAACAAGAAAATCATCAAACCACTGGCCAGACTGACAAAAGAAAAACAGGAGAGGACACAAATAACCCAAATAAGAAATGAAATGGGGGACATTACAACAGATCCAACTGAAATAAAAAAGATTATAACAGAATATTACGAAAAACTATACTCCAACAAATTTGAAAACCTAGGGGAAATGGATAAATTTCTAGAAACACACAGCCTAACCAAACTACAACAAAGTGATGTTGACAATCTGAACAGACCCATAACAAGAGAAGAGATTGAAAAGGTAACTAAAAAAACTCTCAAACAAAAAACGCCCTGGCCCAGATGGCTTCACTGGAGAATTCTACAAAACATTTACAGAAGAGCTTGTACCAGTACTACTCAAGATATTTCAGAGCATAAAAGAGGAAGCAACACTTCCAAATTCATTCTATGAAGCCAGCATAACGCTGACACCAAAACCAGACAAAGATGTCACTATAAAAGAAAATTACAGACCAATATCTCTCATGAATAGAGATGCAAAAATTCTCAAAAAAATTTTAGCCAATAGAATTCAGCATCATATCAAAAAAATAATACACTACTACCAAATAGAATTCATACAAGGTATGCAACGATGGTTCAACATTAGAAAATGAATCAACGTAATCCACCACATAAATAAAAGGAAAGAAAAGAATCACATGATCATCTCAATTGACACAGAAAAGGCATTCGACAATCTCCAACACCCATTCCTGATAAAAACTCTCGATAAAATAGGTATAGAAGGGAAATTTCTCAACATAATAAAGGGCATCTATGTAAAACCAATGGCCAACATCATTCTTAATGGAGAGAGGCTGAAAACATTCCCCTTGAAAACAGGAACAAGACAAGGATGCCCTTTATCACCACTCCTATTTAACATTGTGCTGGAAGTTCTAGCTAGAGCAATAAGGCAAGAAAAAGAAATAAATGGCATCCAAAATGGTAATGAAGAAGTTAAACTGTCCCTATTTGCAGGAGATATGATACTATACACAGAAAACCCTAAAGACTCCATGAGAAATCTACTGGAACAAATAGAAAGATTCAGCAGAGTACTGAGATACAAGGTAAACATTCAAAAATCAGTTGGATTGCTATACACCAATAAGGAGAATGATGAAAAGGAAATCAGGAATACAATACCATTTTCAATAGCCCCTAAAAAGATAAAATATTTAGGAATAAATCTGACCAGGGATGTAAAAGACCTATACAAAGAAAACTACAAAACACTACTGCATGAAACCCAAAGGGATCTCCATAGATGGAAACACATACCATGCTCATGGATAGGCAGACTCAACATTGTGAAAATGACCATTCTACCCAAAGCAATTTACTAATACAATGCAATCCCAATCCAAATACGAACAACATTCTTCAAAGAGATGGAAAAACTAATCATTAACTTTATATGGAAAGGGAAGAAGCCCCGAATAAGTAAAGCACTACTGAAGAAGAAGAATAAAGTTGGAGGACTCACACTACCTGACCTCAGAACCTACTATACAGCTACAGTAGTCAAAACAGCCTGGTACTGGTACAACAACAGATACATTGACCAAAGAAACAGAGTTGAGAACCCAGATGTAAATCCATCCACCTACGGTCACCTGATCTTCAACAAGGGCCCAAAGTCCATCAAATGGGGAAAAGACAGTCTTTTTAACAAATGGTGCTGGCAAAACTGGATATCCATTTGCAAAAAAATGAAACAGGACCCATACCTCACACCATATACAAAAACTACTTCAAAATGGATCAAAGGCCTGAATATAAAGCCTAAAACTATAAAGTTCATAGAAGAAAAAATAGGACCAACATTTCAGGCCTTAATACATGGCATTAACAGAATACAAACCATAACCATCAACTCACAAACCCCAACAGATAAGCTATATAACTGGGATCTTCTAAAAACCAAACACCTATGCTCTTCAAAAGACTTCACCGAAAGAGTCAAAAGAGAACCTACAGACTGGGAAAAAATTTTTGGTCAGTACAAGTCAGACAAAGGTCTAATCTCCATAATCTACAAGAAAATCCAACACCTCTACAACAAAAAGACAAATAATCCTATTAAAAAATGGGCAAATGAAATGAACAGACACTTCACCAAAGAAGACATTCAAATGGCCAACAGACACATGAGGAAATGCTTGCAATCACTAGCCATTAGAGAAATGCAAATTAAAACCACAATGAGATACCATCTCACCCCAGCATTACTGGCACAAATCAAAAACACTGGAAATAACAAATGTGGGAGGGGCTGTGGGGAGATCGGAACTCTTACGAACCGCTGGTGGGAATGCAAAATGATACAACCATTTGGGAAAATGATATGGCACTTCCTCAGAAAGCTAGAAATAGACATACCACTCGATCCAGCAATCCCACTCCTAGGAATATATCCTAGAGAAATAAGAGTCATCACTCGAATACACATATACACACCTATGTTCATGGCAGCATTGTTCACAATAGCAAAACGATGGACACAACCTAGATGCCCATCAACAGATGAATGGATAAACAATCTATGGCACATACACACAATGGAGTACTATGAAATGAGAAAGAACAACAATGAATCTGTGAACCATCTCATAACATGGATGAAACTGGAGGACATTATGCTGAGTGAAATAAGTAAATCAATCACAAAAGGACAAATATTGTATGAGACCTCTATCGTAAAAACACATGAAAAACTTCACACACAAAATGTAACAATCTTTGTTGGTTACCAGGGATGGGAGGGGTGGGGGTGGGGAATACTAAATAGATGATAGATAAGTGGTATCTTGGGTGAAAGGTGAGACAGTACACAATACAGGAGAAACTAGCACAACTTGTACAAGGAAAGGTCATGAAAGCCCCATAGACACATCCAAACTCTCTGAGGGACTGAATTGTTGGGAATAGGGCTCTGGGGACCATGGTCTCGGGGAACATCTAGCTCAATTGGCATGACACAGCTTATAAAGACAATGCTCTACATTCTACCTTGGTGAGTAGTGTCTGGGGTCTTAAAAGCTTGTGAGCAGCCATCTAAGATACTCCACTGGTCTCATCCCTTCGGGAGCAAGGGAGAATGAAGAGACCAGGATACAAGGAAAAGATTAGTCCAAAGGACTAATAGACCACCACTACCAAGGCCTCCACCAGACTGAGTCCAGTACAGTTAGATGGTGCCCGACTACCACCACTGACTACTTTGACCAGGATCACAACAGAGGTTTCTGGACAGAGCTAGAGAAGGATGCAGAGCATAATTCTAACTCACAAAAAAAAGACCAGATTTACTGGCCTAAAGGAGACTGGAGAAACACCGAGAGTATGGCCCCCAGACACGCTTTTAGCTCAGTGGTGAAGTTACCTCCGAGGTTCACTGTTCAGCCTGGGAGTGGACAGCCCCATAAAACCATGAGACTAACAAGGTACAGGTGTCCAGTGACAAGGGCCAGAAAGCAGAAGGGGACAATGAAGCTGGTGATAGGGAAGCCAAGGTTGAGTAAGGTTATGGTAGATGTGATGTGAGATTGTTAACCATTGTCATAGGGCAACATGTGTAGTAACTGTTAAATGAGAAACTATTTTGTTCTGTAAGCCTTCATCTTAAGCAAGAATAACAGCACAATTCGAAGAGCATAGTCAATGTCACTGAACTGTGCATGTAGACATTTTTGAAATGGTGTATCTTTGGCAATGTGTATTTTCACCAAAAAAAAAGAGGTTGAGAAGTTAGAGGGTTGATATGTTGTGGGGTTCTTAACCAATGTTATAAAACAACATATATACTTGTTTTTCATGAGAAACTATTTGTTCTGTAAGCCTTCACCTGAAATACAATAATTTTAAAAAAAGAGGAAAAAAAAGTATTGTGCCCACAGATGAGCAAACAACAAAGAATGCACAGACCGCCTGTTCAGACATAACCAAATAAAACAAAAAAGCAGGATGAAACAAACAAATCTACGATTGACAAATGAGAAAAATAACTACTGAATGCCCTGAAGACAGCGGACAATATCAAAACATATACAAAAACAGGACAGGATGGTTCCAGTAGGCTTCCAAAACAAAACACCAGATGACCTTCCAGTAGAAGAAAAAGCACTAGAACTACCTGACAGGGAATTCGAATCTCTAATATTCAGAATTATCCAAGAATTTAAGCAAAAAGCTGACAAAAATGAGATAAAAATAGATAAATTAATGGAAAATACAGACCCAAAAAAGGAAGAAATCAAGAAAATAATACAGGAACAAAATGCTAAAATAAATTCAAACTAGAAATCATACAAAAACAACAATTAGAAATCCGAAAGATAATCAACAAGATTTCAGAAATGGACAGCATCATAGAAGGGCTGAGCAGCAGGTTTGAAACAATGGAAGACAAGATCAGCAAAATTGAAGACAAACACTTGGATACAACTCTGAGGAAAATTCGAAAAAAAGAACAAAGAAAAATGAAGATACCCTGAGAATTATGTGGCATACAATCAAAAGCACAAATCTGGGAGTGATTGGAGTTCCAGAACAGGGGGAGAAAACAGAAAACACAGAGAGGATCATTGAAGAACTGTTGACAGAAAACTTCCCCAATATCATGAAAGATGAAAAGCTGACCATCCAAGAAGTTCAAAGAACACCATATAGGATAGACCCCAAAATAAAATCATCAAGGCATATCATAATCACACTTGCTAAAACAAAAGAGAAACAAAGAACCCTGAGAGCAGCTCGAGAAAAACAAAAAGTCACATACAGAGGAGAATCAATAAGACTAATCTCAGATTATTTGGCAGAAACCATGCAGGAAAGAAGGCAGTGGGATGACATATATATAAAACCTTGATGGAAAAAAATTGCCAGCCAAAACTCATTCAGATATGATTGTGAAATTAAGTAATTCCCAAATAAACAAAAATTAAGGGACTATGTAAAAACTAAACCAAACTTACAAGACTTATTAAAGGGAGTCCTTCAGTCTGAGAAAAAAACAACAGACCACAGGCTGAATATAAGACAGAGGATTGTACTAGCCAGATACCAACCTAGGAAATGAACTCTTAAGGACTATCTAAAACCAAAAGAATTACAATAGGGAACCAGAGAGGTTAATCTGTGAATGACAGCAGCATCAGAACAATAAAAGAGGGAATAAATGGTGTAGGTATAGAACTTTTTAATGGAGAGGAAGGCAAGGCGATACCAAGTAGTAATAGACTGCTTCAAACCTAGGAAGATAAGGGTAAATTTCAAGGTAACCACAAAGAAAGTTAACAAAACTACTCATCAAAGTAAAGAAGAAAAACATAAAGTCTCAGTAAATACAAAACCTACAGAAACAAAATAAATGAAAAAAATCCACAAACAAAAGGAATTCAGCACAGGACAGTAAGAGGAACAAAGAAAACGTTGGCACCACAAAACAAAACACTACAAAATGACAGCAATAAACTCACACCTGTCAGTAATTACACTGAATGTAAATGGTCTAAATGCATCCATAAAGAAATGGAAAGTGACATAATGGATTAAAAAAACAGGATCCAACAATATGCTGTCTACAGGAGACACAACTTGGAAACAAAGACTTAAATTTATTAAAAATCAAAGGATGGAAAAACATATATCAAGCAAACAGCTACCAAAAAAGAGCCCGAGTGGCAATACTAATGGCAGAGAAAATAGACTTTAAAACAAAATCCACCATAAAAGACAAAGAAGGACACTGTATAATGATTAAGGGGATGATCCATCATGAACATAACCATAATAAACATCTACACACCCAATGACACAGCTCCAAAATACGAAAAACAAACTCTAACAGCATTGAAAAGAGAAATTCACAGTTCCACACTAATAGTAGGAGACATCAATGCACCACTCTCGATAAGGACAGAACATCTTGACAGAAACTCAACAAACATTCAGAAGATCTAAAGGACACAATCAGCCAACTTGACCTCATAGACACATATAGAACACTCCACCCAACAGCTGCAAATTACACATTCTTTTCCAACACATGGAACATTCTCTAGAATAGACCACATCTTAGGCCACAGAGCAATCCTCAACAAGATCCAAAATGTTGAGATAATACAAAGTGTCTTCTCTGACCACAATGCAATCAAGGTAGAAATCAACAACAGGAATAACAAGGGAAAAAAATCAATTACATGGAAACTGAATAACACCTTGCTTACACATCACTGGGTAATAGAAGAAATCAGAGATAGAATGAAAAAATTCCTAACGAAAAGGATTATAACAGAGTATTATGAAAAACTATACTCCAACAAATTTGAAAGCCTAGAGGAAATGGATAAATTTCTTAAAACACACAACACACTACCCAACGAAACTACCATACAGTGATGTTGAAAATCTGAACAGACCCTTAAGTAGAGAAGACATTGAAAAGGTAATTAAAAAAAAAACTCCTGGCCCAGATGTCTTCACTGGAGAATTCTACCAAACGTTCAAAGAAGAGCTTATACCAGTACTACTCAAACTATTTCAGAACACAGAAAAGAAAGGGATACTTCCAAATTCATTTTATGAAGCCAGCATAACGCTGATACTAAAACCAGGAAAAGACACCACAAAAAAAGAAAATTATAGACCAATATCTCTCATGAACATAGATGCAAAAATTCTCAAGAAAATTCTAGCCAATAGAATTCAGCATCATATCAAAAAAATAATACACCACGACCAAGTAGGATTCATACCAGCTATGCAATGATGGTTCAACATTAAAAAATCTACCAACATAATTCACCACATCAATAAAAAGGAGGAATCACATGATCATCTCAATTGATGCTTAAAAGTTATTCAACAAAGTCCAACACCGATTCCTGATAAAAACTTTCAATAAAATAGGTATAGAAGAGAAATTGCACAACATAATAAAGAGCGTCCATGCAAAACCAATGGTAAACATCATTCTTAATGCAGAAATTCTGAAAACATTCCCCTTGAGAACAGGATCAAAACAAGGATGCCCTTTATCACCACTCCTACTTAACATTGTGCTGGAAGTCCTAGCTAGAGCAATAAGGCAAGAAAAAGACATGAAGGGCATCCAAAGTGGTAATGAAGAAGTTAAACTGTCCCTGTTTGCGGATGATATGATACTATACATAGAAAACTCTAAAGACTTCACAAAAAAACTACTGGAACTAAGAGAAAGATTCAGCAGAGTAGCAGGATACAAGATAAACATACAAAAATCGGTTGGATTCCCATACACCAATAAAGAGAATGATGAAAAGGAAATCAGGAGAACAATAATTTATAGCCTCTAAAAAAATAAAATATTTGGCAATAAATCTAACCAAGGATGTAAAAGACCTATACAAAGAAAACTACAAAACACTACTGCAAGAACCCAAAGGGATCTACATCAATGGAAAAACATACCATGCTCATGGATAGGTAGACTCAACATAATGAAAATGACAATTCCACCCAAAGCAGTTTACAAATACAATGAAATCCAATCCAAATACCAACAGCATTCTTTAAAGAGATGGAAAAACTAATCATTAATTTAATATGGAAAGGGAAGAAGCCCTGGATAAGTAAGGTTCTAGTGAAGGAGAAGAATAAAGGAGGAGGACTCGCACTACCTGACTTCAGAACCTACTATACAGCTACGGTAGTCAAAACAGTCTAGTGTTGGTACAACAAGAGAGACATTGACCAATGGAATGGAATTGAGACCCCAGATGTAAATCCATTCACCTACAGTCACCTGATTTTCAACAAGGGGCCAAAGTCCATCAAATGGGGAAAAGACAGTCTTTTTAACAAATGGTGTTGGCAAAACTGGATGTCTATCTGCAAAAAAATGAAACAGGACTCATACTCACACCATAGACAAAAACTAATTCAAAATGGATCAAAGGAGGGGTTTGGCCAAGATGGCAGTGTAGTTAGACACTTCCTATATCCCTCTTTCAACAAGGCCTGGAAAAAAAAGTGATTTGATTCTATACGAATATCTAGGAGCCCTGTACAAGACAAAGTTGAGGAATCGGACTGAGTGACGGGGTGAGAGGGAGACAGTTTGGAAGAAGTGAAGAGCGCCAGAGCCGCGGCAGCAAAACTGCAGCTGTGCAGTCATGCCGGTCCACAGTGAAGAAGGCAAACAGCTGTGCTGTGGGTGCGCTTGGGAAGCAGTTTCCACACTGAGACAGACCTGGCAGCAGAGATTCTGCTTGTACACTCCAAACCAGTGAAAAGCAGCTCCCAAGTGGCTAAGATAAGTATATGCGTGTGGCATTTCATGGGGACTTAAAAAAAAAAAAAAAAAGCCCATTTGTGAAAAACCTCTCTCCCTTTTACCTTCTCCCTCCACGCTCTGCACCAGGAGTCTGCTGGGCTGGAAGTAGATCCCAAAAAACACCCTGACCCATTCTCCTGACCTTGGAGAGGGAACAAATAAGCTACTGGCTCCCCTAAGCCAGGAACACAGGGTCAGCACAGCTCTTTTACTAGGCACAGGTATAAGGGGTCCGCAGACTCTGAGTGCCTTACACCCCTGTATAGACTTGTGGGGACCCATCTCAACAGTGTTAGCCCTCACTACCACAGTACAACAGGGCAAACATCTGAAGTTTAACTTCAACTGTTTCAGCTGTGAAGCGGCAGATTTGTGACCCTCGAAAGAGCCCTGGCCCTTTTATCGATCTGTGACATGGGCTTGAAGACTGGTGGCATCACCTGAACTTCCTAGTCATCTGCAACAGAAGTCCAAGAAAAAGTGTTGCCCTCAAGTCTTTATACCCAACAGAGTGGAGGGCTAATAGTCCAGCTGCAAAACTCACCTACCTACTCACCCTAGAGAACAGGGACACACTACCCTTTCAGACTCTCAGGGTGAGCCGTCAGCCCCCTGCCTGGCTCAGCACATGATCCCCTACCACAGCCAGAGTCCAGTACCTGAACCAATCCTCCATGCCTCTCTAGGACTGTGGTTGAGAGCCTGCATCACACACTTGGTGACCAACTGGCTGGACACCTGAGATGAACCCATATAGGAAAATTTAACAGACTCTTGTGTGCACATACTTAGTTACAGATCTAACTACCTGGTAACAGGACGTTAGAGATTCAAAGGTTTCAATAATCAAACTAGTAAACACAAGCAGCCTATCCGGGCATACCAAAACAAGAAGCTAAGTCTCACTAAACAAATATAAAATAAAGTTATAATAACTTATTGATGGCTCAGAAACAACAGTCAATATCAAATCACATAAAGAGGCAGTCCATGATGAATTCAGCAAGCTCCCAAAATAAAGAATCAATAAATTCTCTGGAGGAAGAGAATTTCTTGGAATTACCAGAGGCAAAATACAAAATATTAATGTACAGAACTCTTCTAGAAATTAGAAAGAAATTCTACAGAATGCATAAACAACCAAAGAACATGCAGACAAAGTAGTAGCAGAACTTAAAAAAGTTATTCCAGAAGGTAATGACAAATTTAATAGGCTGCAAGAATCCACAGAGAGACAGAAATCGGAAATCCAGAAGATTAACAATAAAATTTCAGAGTTAGACAACTCAATAGAAAGTCATAGGAGCAGAATTGAGGTAGTAAAAGTTAGAATTAGTGACATTGAAGATAAAGCTCTTGAGGCCAACTTATTTGAACAAAAATCAAATAAAAGAATGGAAAAGAATGAAGAAACTCTAAGAGTCATGTGGGACTCAGTCAAGAGAAATAACCTACGAGTAATTGGAGTACCAGAACAGGGGGGATAACAGAAACTACAGAGAAAATTATTGAAGATTTGTTGACAGAAAACTTCCCTGATATCATGAAAAATGAGAAGATATCTATCCAAGATGCTCATCGAACCCCACATAAGGTAGATCCCAAAAGAAAGTCATCAAGATATTTTATAATCAAACTTACCAAAACCAAAGATAGAGAATTTTAAGAGCAGCTAGAGATAAAGAAAACTCATCTACAAAGGAGAGTCATTAGAATAAGCTCAAACTACTCAGCAGAAACCATGCAGGCTAGGAGGCAATGGGATGACATACATAAAGCTTTGAAAGAAAAGAACTGCCAGGCAAGAATTATGTAGCCAGCAAAACCATCTCTTAAATATAATAGCAAAATTAGAGCGTTTCCAGATAAACAGAAGTTCAGGGAATTTGCAAAAACCAAACCAGAATTACAAGAAATACTAAACGGAGTCCTACGGTTAGATAATCAATAACACCAGCTAACAACACAAAACTAGAACACAGGACAGAGCAATCAGATATTGACTCACGTATGGAAATCGAAAATACAACAAAGCTAAAACATTGAAAATAAGGAAACAGATATCAATATGTAAAAAAGGACAACATTAAAACAAGAAGAGGGACGTAAAAAATGGAGACATTGATTTTTCATATGTAGGGGAAGTTAAGGCAATAATAAAAGACTGTATAAACTTAGAAAAATAGGAGTAAATATTAAGGTAACCACAAAGGAATCTAACAATTCTACAAATCAAAATGAAAAAGTAGAAAAACATAAAGACCCAGCAAACAGAAAATCTACAATGAAAAAGATGAAAAAATACATAAACAAAAATGACTTAGCACAGAAAATTAAGGTGAACAAAGAAAATGTGAACAACACACAAAAAGAGACATCAGAATGATAGCACTAAATTCATACCTATCAATAATTATGCTGAACGTAAATGGATTTATTGCACCAATAAAGAGACAGAGAGTGGCAGATTGGATAAAAAAGCATGATCCATCTATATGCTGCCTACAAGAGACACACCTTAGATTTAAAGACAAAAATAGGCTAAAACTCAAAGGATGGAAAAAAATGTATCAAGCAAACAACACTTAAAAAAGATCAGGAGTGGCAATATTAATCTCTGACAAAATAGACCTTAAAGTAAAATCCACCACAAAGAATAAGGAAGGGTACTATGTATAATGATTAAAATTTCAATACACGAGGAGGACATAACTATAATAAATATTTATGCACCCAACTACAGGGCTTCAAAATACATAAAACAAACTCTAACAGCTATGAAGAGAGAGAGAGACAGCTCCACAATAGTAGGAGGAGACTTCAACACACCACTTTCGGTGAAGGACAGAACATCCAGAAAGAAGTTCAACAAAGACCCAGAAGAGCTAAATACTACAGTCAACCAATATGATCTCATTGACATATACCAAACACTGCACCCAACAGCAGCCAAGTATACTTTCTTTTCCAACGCACATGGAACATTCTCCAAAATAGACCACATATTAGACCATAAAGCAAGCCTTAACAGAATCCAAAACATCGAAATATTACAAAGCATCTTTTCTGACCATAAAGCCATAAAAGTGGAAATCAACAACATAAAAACCAAGGGAAAAAAATCAAACACATGGAAACTGAACAACACCTTGCTCAAAAACAACTGGGTTACAGAAGAAATTAAAGATGGAAGGATGAAATTCATAGAATCAAATGAGAATGAAAACACATCATACCACAACCTTTGGGACACTGCCAAAGCAGTGCTCAGAGGTCAGTTTACAGCAGTAAATGCACACATCCAAAAACAAGAAAGGATCATAATAAAAGCACTAACCCTACAACTGGAACAAGTAAAAAGAGAGCAGCAAAAGAAGCCCTCAGGCGCCAGAAGGAAGGAAATAATAAGAATTAGAGCAGAATTAAATGAAATAGAGAATAGAAAAACAATTGAAAGAGTTAACAAGTCCAAAAGCTGGTTCTTTGAAAAGATCAACAAAACTGATAAACCATTGGCCAAACTGACAAAAGAAAAACAGGAGAGGAAGCAGGTAACCCGTATAACAAATAAGATGGGGGATATTACAACAGACCCAACTGAAATTAAAAGAATCATAAAAGATTACTACGAAAAACTGTACTCTGACAAATTTGAAAACCTACAGGAAATGGACAAATTTCTAGAAACTCACTACCTACATAAATTAACACAAACAGAGCTGGAACAACTTAATTAACCCATGACAAAAGAAGAGATTGAAAAGGTTATTAAAAAACTGCCAACAAAAAAAGCCCTGGCCCAGAGACTTCTGGCAAAATGGCACTCTAGGCAGAAGCATCACGCTATCCATCCACAGCAAAGATCTGAAAAACTAAGCCAAACAGAGAAAACAGCAATCCTGAAACCCTAAATCATCAAATCAAGAGATAAAGAACTCAGCCAAGCACCAATGGAGTGAAAAAACTGACGGAGAACAGAGAGCTAGGAGAGATTCATGCAGAGGTCCCCTATCAGCTAATGCAGCATGGATCCGCCATCTTGGACTCCTATCAGAGACCAGCCAATGGGGGTATAAGAAAGCAGCTTTATGGAGCTTCCAGCGAGAGAAAGAACAACTGGTACTTTTCAATATATGCTTTCCCACCCCCCACTCTTCTTCACCTCCATTTGGAGTCATCTGCTTCCTGTGGCCACAGTCTCTTGTCCAGGAAGCACCAGCTGCTTGGATTTCACCCACCCGCACTGGCCAGCTCTATGAGTGCCATTGGTTGGTTGCTGGTGTTTCTTTTTTTCAACTTCTTTTAATTTCTTCCTTACCTCTCACCACATCCCTCTCCTTTCGCTAAAATACCTGGCTCCATGAGCCATCTTTGCTTCTTTCTGAGGGGTGGTGAAGCTCCGGAAATTTGCAATATATGCTTCCCCACCCTCCACCCTTCTTCACCCCACTCGGCCTCCTCTGCTTCCCACAGCTACAGTCTCTTGTCCGGGAAACACTGGCCACTTGGATTCCACCTTCCCGCACTGGATGGCTCTCTGAGTGCCATTTATTGTTGCTTTTTTTCCACTTCTTTTGATTTCTTCCTTGCCTTTCACCACCTCCTCTTCCTTTTGCTCAAATACCTGGCTCCGTGCACCATCTTTGCTTCTTCCTGAGGGGCTGCGGAGCTCCGTTCCAGTGTGGAACTGCTTCCTTGTCTGGGCTGCCGTGCTGGTGGGATCCCAGGCCTTTTGGTTGGTTGTTTGTTTTGAATTGTTTGTTTGTTTTCTTTTCCTTTTCTTGAGTTGGGAGCCTGTTCTGGCAGGGCGGTGCTGCATGTCTTGGAACCTACCCCCTTGGCTTGCACAGATGTGCAGAGGGATCCCTGAGAGCATAACTTTTTTCTGGGTTTTTTTTTTTTTTCCTGTTTTCTTGTTCTTTTTTTTTAAATTTGTTTTCTTTTCTTTTCCTTCTTTTTCCCTTTTTGTTTTTCTTAATTATTCAATTTCTCGTCTCTCTATACCTTCCTTGTCTTTCTGTTCCCTGAATACCTGGTGCTGAATACCTCTACGTCTTCTAGCTGGGCTGTACTGCAACACCTGAGAAAAACTTCCCCAGAACTTATAGCTGCACCTGTGGGATCCCTGGGAGATTTGCTGTTCTTTTTTCTTTCTGATTTTTATTTAGTCATTCTTTTCCTTTCTTCTTCTTCCCCTTTTTGTTTTTGTCCATTTCATAGTCTCTCATCTCTCCACTCCAAAAAGAAGCTCCCCCTAGCACTGTTTTTTGTTTATTTGCATGTTTCTGGCTCCTGTTCCTCTCTCCTCTTTCCCATAGCCATCTTAGCTCCACACATAACAATCTGCCCCCTACAACCTGCCTACCTGCACCGTGCGCTTAACATCACACCACCAAGCAGCACAGGCACAGCCTACTGGAACCTGCCCTGTACTGATTACTGACCCGCCCTGGTGGCTGTAGCAAGTGCCACAAACAACCTATCCCAGTAACTTCTCTTCAGCTAGACCTGCCCTGCTGTACCATATCTGAGTGACTGACCCTGCCAATTGCAGAAGGAGGCAAAAAGTATCCTGTCCACATATAAGCAAACAACAAAGAACACACAGCCTACCTACTCAGACATAGAAAACATAAAAAAAAAAAGACAAAACAAACAAATCTAGAATCAATAAATGAGAAAAATAACTAGTGAACGGCCCGAAAATATCAGACAATATCAAAACATTTACAAAAACAGGACAGGATGGTTATAGTCGGCATCCAAAATACAACACCAGATGAAATTCCAGTGGAAGAAAAGGCATTAGAACTACCTGACAGGGAATTCAAATCACTAATACTCAGAATTTTCCAAGAGTTGAAACAAAAAGTAGACAAAAATGAGGAAAAAATAGACAAACTCATGGAAAATACAGATCAAAAATTGGAAGAATTCAGGGAAATAATGCAGGAACAAAATGTCAAAATAAATTCACAACTATAAATTATACAAAAATAACAATTAGAAATCCAAAATATAAACAACAAGATTTCAGAAATGGACAATCTCAAACAAGGGCTAAGGAGCAGATTTGAAATGGTGGAAGACAGGATCAGTGGAATTGAAGACAAACACTTGGATACAACTCTGAGGAAAAATCAGAAAAAAGAACAAAGAAAAATGAAGAGACCCTGAGAGTTATGTGGGATACAATCAAAATCAAAAACATGCAAGTGATTGGAGTTCCAGAATAGGGGGAGAAAACAGAAAACACAGAGAGGATCATTGAAGAACGGCTGACAGAAAACTTCCCCAATATCATAAAAGATGAAAAGATGGCCATCCAAGAAGCTCAATGATCCCTATATAGAACAGACCCCAAAAGAATATCACCAAGGCATACCATAATCACAATTGCCAAAACCAAAAACAAACAAAGACTCCTGAGAGCGGCTTATAAAAAACAAGAAGTCACATACAACAATAAGACTAAGCTCAGATTATTCAGCAAAAACCATGCAGGCAAGAAGGCAATGGGATGACATATATAAAATCTTGAAAGAAAAAGATTGCCACCCAAGAACAATATATCCTGCAAACTCTCATACAAATATGATGGTGAAATTAGGACATTTCCAGATAAACAGAAATTAAGGGAATATGTAAAAACCAAACCAAACTTACAGGAATTATTAATGAGAGTTCTTCAATCTGAGAACAAACAACTACAGCTCACAGGCAGAATCTAGGACACAGGATGGTACCACCCAGATACCAATGTAGGAAATGAACTCTCAAAGACTATCTAAAACCGAAAGAAATATGACAGGGAATCAGAGCAGTTAATCAGTAAATGATAACAACATCAGAACAATAAAAGAGGGAATAAACAGTGTAGGAATAGAACCTTCTAATGGAGAGGAAGACAAGGTGATATCAAGTAATAACAGACTGCTTCAAATTTAGAAAGATAAGGGGAGATTTCATAGTAACCAAAAAGGAAGTTAATAAACACACTCATAAAAATAAAGAGGAAAAACGTAAAGTCTCAGCAAAAACAAAAGAAATAAAAAAAAATTGGTAAACAAAAGTACCTCAGCACAGGAGAGTAAGAAAAACAAAGAAAATGTCAGCACCAAGAAAAAAAGCACTACAAAATGACAGCAACAAACTCACACCTATCAATAATTACAATGAATATAAATGGACTCAATGCACCCATATACAGACATAGAGTGACAGAATGGATAAGAAAACAAGATCCATCAATATGCTGTCTACAAGAGACACACCTTAGAAACAATAACGTGAATTTATTAAAAGTCAAAGGTTGGAAAAATATATATCAAGCTAACAACTACCAAAAAAGAGCAGGAGTGGCAATTATAATCTCAGATAAAATAAACTGTAAAACAAAATCCATCATAAAAGACAAAGAAGGACACAATATAATGATTAAGGGGATGATCCATCCTGAACACATAACCATAATAAATATCTACACACTCAATGACAGGGCTCCTAAATACATAAAACAAACTCTAACAACACTAAAAAGAGAAAGTGACAGTTCCACAATAATAGTAGACTTCAACACACCACTCTCAGTAAAGGACAGAATAACTGAAAAGAAATTCAGCAAAGATACAGAAGACCTAAAGGGCATAATCAGCCAACTTGACCTCATAGACACATAACAGAACACTCCATCCAACACAGGCAAAGTACACATTCTTTTCTAATGCACATGGAACATTCTCCAGAATAGTCCACATCGTAGGCCACAGAGCAATCCTCAACAAGATCCAAATCGTTGAGATAATTTGAAGTATCTTCTCTGATCACAATGCCATCAAGGTAGAAATTATCAACAGAAAGAGCAAGGAGAAAAAAATCAGTGACATGGAAACAGAATAATACCCTGCTTACACATCACTGGGTAATAGAAGAAATCAGAGATGGTATCAAAAAGTTCCTAGAATCAAATGAAAATGAAAACACATCATACCAAAACCTTTGGGACACAGCAAAGACAGTCCTCAGAGGACAATGTATAGCAATAGACGCACACAACAAAAAAGAAGAAAGGGACAAAATCAAAACATTAACTACATAACTCAAACAAATCGAAAGAGAACAGCAAAAAAAGCCCCAGCCACCTGAAGAAAAGAAATAATAAAGATCAGAGCAGAAATAAATGAAATAGGGAACAGAGAAACAATAGAAATAATCGACAAAATCAAAAGTTGGTTTTTTGAAAGGATCAACAAAATCAACAAACCACTGGCCAGACTGAAAAAAGAAAACAGGAGAGGACACAAATAACCCAAATAAGAAATGAAATGGGGGACATTACAACAAACACAAATAAAATAAAGAGGATAATAGAATATTATGAAAAACTATACTCCAAATAATTTGAAAACCTAGAGGAAATGGAAAAATTTCTAGAAACACACTACCTACCCAAACTACAACAAAGTGATGTTGAAAATCTGAAGAGACCCATAACAAGAGAAGAGATTGAAAAAGTAATTAAAAAAAACAAACTCCCAACAAAAAAAAGCTCTGGCCAGATGGCTTCACTGGAGAATTCCACAAAACATTTACAGAAGAGCTTGTACCAGTACTACTCAAGCTATTTCAGAGTATAGGAAAGGAAGCAACACTTCCAAATTCATTCTATGAAGCCAGCATACAGCTGATACCAAAACCAGGCAAAGATGCCACAAAAAAGAAAACTACAGACGAATATCTCTCATGAATATAGACGGAAAAATTCTCAACAAAATTCTAGCCAAAAGAATTCAGCATCATATAAAAAAAAAATACACAACAAGCAAGTAGGATTTATAACAGCTATGCAAGGACAGTTCAACATTAGAAAATCAATTAACGTAATCCACCTCATAAATAAAAGGAAAGAAAAAAATCACATGATCATCTCAATTGACACAGAAAAGGCATTCGACAAAGTCCAACCCCATTCCTGATAAAAACTCTCAATAAAATACGTAGAGAAGGGAAATTTCTAAACATAATAAAGGGTATCTGTGCAAAACCAATGGCCAACGTCATTCTTGATGGAGAGAGGCTGAAAACATTCCCCTTGAGAACAGGAACAAGATAAGGATGGCCTTTATCACCACTCCTATTTAACATTGTACTGGAAGATCTAGCTAGAGCAATAAGGCAAGAAAAAGACATAAAGGGCATCCAAAGTGGTAATGAAGATGTTAAACTTTCCCTGTTTGAGGATGATATGATACTATATATAGAAAACACTAAAGACTCCATGAGAAATCTACTGGAACTAATAGAAAGTTTCAGCAGAGTAGCAGGATACAAGATAAATACACAAAAATCAGTTGGATTCCTACACACCAATAAGGAGAAAGATGAAAAGTTGTCACAGATCCTCATCGGGCACCATCTGTTGCAGCGGTGATGGTTATCAGGACAGTGAAGACAGTAACCAACTGCACAACTCTTATAGAGAAGTGGGGCCAGGAGGGTCACTCTGAGGAGTCAACCCCCACCTCTGTCCCAGGCGTTTATTTATAATAGATACAGCCATCAATAAAGCAGATCACAAGACAGTGAGTTTTCAGGTGGATAACAATCATTTTTGGGTAAGGGGAAAGGAATTTGGGTATGTATATGGCAAGCAGTAAAACAGATCACAAGACAGTTTCAGAAAAACGGCAATTAAACAAGACGTGGCTGGCCTTAGTCATTTATACTGACGTAGATAACACAGAGGCCTGTAGGGAGCTGCACTTAGCATAAGTGCAGCCATATTTTATGGCTAAGAATACTAAAGCAATAATTGTAGCCACAAAAAAGAAATCAGGAAAACAGTAACATTTATAATAGCCCCTAAAAAAATAAAATACTTAGGAATAAATCTAACCAGGGATGCAAAAGACCTATACAAAGAAAGCTCAAAACGCTACTGCAAGAAACTCAAAGGGATCTACATAGATGGAAAAACATACCATGCTCATGGATAGGCAGACTCAACATTGTGAAAATGACCATTCTACCCAAAGCAATTTATAAATACAATGCAATCCCGATCCAAATACCAACAACATTCTTTAAAGAGGTGGAAAAACTATTAACCTTATACGGAAAGGGAAGAAGCCCCACATTAAGTAAAGCACTACTGAAGAAGAATAAAGTAAGAGGACTTGCACTACCTGACCTCAGAACCTACTATACAGCTACGGTAGCCAAAACAGCCTGCTACTGGTACAACGACAGATACGTTGACCAATGGAACAGAATTGAGAACCCAGATGTAAATCCATCCACCTAAGGCCACCTGATCTTTGACAAGGGCCCAAAGTCCATCAGATGGTGAAAAGACAGTCTTTTTAACAAATGGTGCTAGCAAAACTGGATATCCATCTGCAAAAAAATGAAACAGGCCCCATACTTCACACCATATACAAACACTAATTCAAAATGGATCAAAGACCTGAATATAAAGCCAAAAACTATAAAGTTCATAGAAGAAAAAATAAGACCAATGCTACAAGCCTTAATACATGGCATTAACAGGATACAAATCATAACCATCAACACACAAACCCCAGAAGATAAGGTACATAACTGGGATCTTCTAAAAATCAAACACCTATGCTCTTCAAAAGACTTCACCAAAAGAGTAAAAAAAAACCTACAGAGGAAAAAATTTTTGGACAGTACAAGTCAGACAAAGGTCTAATTTCCATAATCTACAAGAAAATCCAACGCCTCTACAAAAAAAAGACAAATTATCCTATGAAAAAATGGGCAAAGGACATAAACAGACACTTCAACAAAGAAGACATTCAAGTGGCCAACAGACATATGAGGAAATGCTCGCGATCACTAGCCATTAGAGAAATGCAAATTAAAACCACAATGAGATAACATCTTACCCAGCATTGCTGGAACGAATCAAAAACTCTGGAGATAGCAAATGTTGGAGGGGCTGCAGGGAGATTGGAACTCTTATGCACTGCTGGTCGAAATGCATAATGATACAACAATTTTGGAAAATGATATGGCACTTCCTTAGAAAGCTAGGAATAGACATACCATACGATCCAGCAATCCCACTCCTAGGAATATATCCTAGAGAAATAAGAGTTGTCACTCGAATAGACACATGCACACCTATGTTCATGGCAGCTTTCTTCACAATAGCAAAAAGATGGAAATAACCGAGATGCCCATCAACAGATGAATCGATAAACAAACTATGGTACAAACACACAATGGAGTACTATGCAACTATAAAGAACAATGATGAATCTGTGAACCATCTCATGACATGGATGAATCTGGAGGACGTTATGCTGAGTAAAATAAGACAATCACAAAAGGACGAATATTGTATGAGACCTCTATTGTAAAAACTAATGTAAAAGTTTACACAACAAAAAGAAATAATCTTTGTTGGTTACCAGGCATAAGAGGGGTGAGCAGGAAATACTAAATAGGCAATAGATAAATGGTATCTTTGGTGAAGGGTGAGACAGCACACAATACTGGGGAAACCAGCACAACTTGTACAAGGAAAGGTCATGGAATCTCCACAGACACATCCAAACTTCCTGAGTGACTGAACTGTTGGGCGGAGGGCTGTGGGGACAATGGTCTTGGGGAACATCTAGTTCAATTGGCATAACACAGTTTATAAAGACAATGTTCTACATTCTAACTTGGTGAGTAGCGTCTGGGGTCTTAAAAGCCTGTGAGCACCATCTAAGATACTCCACTGGTCTCATCCCTTCGGGAGCAAGGGAAAATGAAGAGAATAGGATACAAGGAAAAGACTAGTCTAAAGGACTAATGTAGCTCAGCTACCAAGGCCTCCACCAGACTGAGTCCAGTAGAGCTAGATGGTGCCTGGCAACCACCACTGACTGCTCTGACCAGGATCACAACAAAGGATGCTGGACAGAGCTGGAGAACGATGTAGAACAAAATTCTAACTCACAAAAAAAAAAACAAAAACAAAAACAGATTTACTGGCCTAAAGGAGACTGAGAAACCCCAAGAGTATGGCCCCCAGACACCCTCTTAGCTCAGTGGTGAAGTCACTTCCAAGGTTCACCGTTTAGCCAGGGATTGGACAGCCGCATAAAACAGAACGGGACTAATGAGGCACAGCATTCCAAGGACAAGGACTAGAAGGCAGAAGGGGACACGAAAGCTGGTGATAGGGAACCCAAGCTTGAGTAAGGATAGTGTTGATGTGTTGTGAGGTTGTTAGCCACTGTCATAGGGCAACATGTGTACTGTTTAATGAAAAACTATTTTATTCTGTAAACCATCATCTAAAGTGAGAATAGCAGCACAATTGGAGGAGCATAGTCGATGTCACTGAACTGTGCATGTAGAAATTTTTGAAATGGTGTATCTTTGGCTATGTATATTTTCACCAAAAAATAAAAAAGGTCTAGAAGGGAGAGGGTTGAAGTGTCGTGGGGTTGCTAACCAATGTCATAAAACAATATGTGTACTGCTGTTTCATGAGAAACTATTCGTTCTGTAAACCTTCACCTGAAGTACAATAAAAAAAGAAACGAAAAAAAAGCCCTGACCCGATGGCTTCATTGTAGAATTCTATAAAACTTTCAGAGAAGAGATAACAGCACTTCTACTAAAGGTATTCCAGAGCATAGAAAAGGATGGAATAATCCCAAACTCATTCTATGAAGCCAGCATAACCCTGATACCAAAACCAGGTAAAGACACAACCAAAAAAGAAAATTACAGGCCAATATCCCTCATGAACATTGATGCAAAAATCCTCAACAAAATTTTAGCCAATAGAATTCAGCAACATATAAAAAAAATAATTCACCATGACCAAGTGGGATTTATACCAGGAATGCAAGGATGGTTCAATATGAGAAAAATAATCGATGTAATCCATCACATAAATAAAACAAAAGACAATAAACACATGATCTTATCAATAGATGCAGAAAAGGCATTTGACAAAGACCAACACCCAGTCATGATAAAAACTCTCAATAAAATAAGAATACAAGGGAAATCCCTCCATATAATTAAGGGAATTTATACAAAACCAACAGCCAACATCATCCTAAATGGAGAGACTTTGAAAGCATTCCCCTTGAGAACAGGAACCAGACAATGATACCCTCTATCTCCACTATTATTTAAAATTGTGCTGAAAGTCCTAGCCAGAGCAATTAGGCTAGAAAAAGAAATAAAGGGCATCCAAATAGGTAGGGAAGAAGTCAAAGTATCTGTATTTGCAGATTATATGATCTTATACACAGAAAAGCCCAAAGAATCCACAATAAAACTACTGGAACTAATAGAAGATTTCAGCAAAGAATCAGGATACAAGATAAACATACAAAAATCAATTGAATTCCTTTACACCAACAAAGAGAATCTCAAAGAGGAAATCACCAAATCAATACCATTTACAATAGCCCCCAAGAAGATAAAATACTTAGGAATAAATCTAACCAGAGACTTAAAAGATCTATACAGAGAAAACTACAAGACACTACTGCAAGAAACTAAAAGAGACCTGCATAAGTGGACAAATATACCTTGCTCATGGATAGGTAGACTCAACACAGTGAAAATGTCAATTCTACCCAAAGCAATCTACAGATACAACATAATCCCGATCCAAATTCCACCAGCATTTTTTAATGAGTTGGAGAAACAAATCACCAACTTCATATGGATAGGGACGAGGTCCCGACTAAATAAAGCATTACTGAAGAAGAAGAACAAAGTGGGAGGCCTTACACTACCTGATTTTAGGACCTATTATACTGCCACGGTAGTCAAGGCAGCCTGGTACCTGTACAACAACAAATACATAGAACAATGGAACAGAGTTGAGAATACAGATAAAAGCTCATCCAGCTATGAGCAGCTAATATTTGACAAAGGATCAAAGTCCATTAATTGGGGAAAAGACAGTCTCTTTAACAAATGGTGCCGGCATAACTGGATAGCTATATGCAAAAAACTGAAACAAGACCCATACCTCACACCATGTACAAAAACTAACTTAAAATGGGTCAAAGACTTAAATATAAAATAGAAAACGATAATGATCATGGAAGAAAAAATAGGGACAATGCTACGAGCCCTAATACATGGCATAAACACAATACGAACTGTAACTAACAATGCACAAGCACCAGAAGAGAGACTAGATAGATGGGAGCCCCTAAAAATCAAACACTTATGCTCATCAAAAGACTTCACCAAAAGAGTAAAAAGACAACCTACAGACTGGGAAAAAATTTTGGCTATGACGAATCCGATCAGCGTTTAATCTCTAAAATCTACAAGACACTGCAAAATCTCAACAACATAAAGACAAATAACCCAATTGAAAAATGCACAAAGGATATGAACAGGGACTTCACCAAAGAAGACATTAATGTGGCTACAGGAGGAAATGTTCACGATCATTAGCCATTAGAAAAATGCAGATCAAAACTACAATGAGATATCATCTGACCCCAACAAGGCTAGAATTAATCCAAAAAACACAAAATAATAAATGCTGTAGAGGTTGTGGAGAGACTGGAATACTTATACACTGTTGGTGGGAATGTAAAGTGATACAACCACTTTGGAAAGCGATTTGGCACTTCCTTAAAAAGCTAGAAATAGAAGTACCATACGATCCAGCCATCCTGCTCCTTGGAATATATTCTAGAGAAACAAGAACCGTCACATGAATAGATATATGCACACCCATGTTCATTGCAGCACTGTTCACAATAGCAAAAAGATGGAAACAACCTAGGTGCCTATCAATGGACGAATGGATAAACAAATTATGGTATAGCCACACAATGAAATATTATGTAACAATAAAGAACAATGATGAAGCTGTGAAACATCTTATAACATGGACGAATCTGGAAGGCATTACGCTGAGTGAATTTAGTCAGTAACAGAAGGACAAATACTGTATAAGACCACTATTATAAGAACTCAAGAAAAGGTTTAAACACAAAAGAAGACATTATTCGATGGTTACGGGGGTGGGGAGGGAGGGTGAGGGTTATGTACTAACTAGATAGTAGATAGAAATAATCTTAGGTGAAGGGAAGGACAGCACACACTACAGGGAAGCCAGCACAACTAGACTAAACCAAAGCTTATAAGTTTCCTGAATACAATCAAATACTTCGAGAGACAGAGTATTAGGGATGGGGGGGGTCTAAGGACCATGCTTTCAGGGGACATCAAGGTCAATTGGCATAAACAAAGGTTATTAAGAAAATGTTCTGCATCCTACTTGGTGAATGGTGTCTGGGGTCTTAAAAGCTTACAAGCAGCCATCTAAGATGCATCAATTTGTCCCAACCACCTGGAATAAAGGGAAACGAAGAAAACCAAAGACACAAGGAAAGTATTAGCCCAAGAGACAGAATGGGCCACATAAACCAGAGACTTCATCAGCCTGAGACCAGAAGAACTAGATGGTGCCCGGCTACCACTAATGAACATCCTGACAGGGAACACAATAGAGGGTTCCTGATGGAACAGTAGAAGGATGGGATGCAGAACTTAAATTCTGGTAAGAAGACCAGACTTAATGGTCTGACTGAGACTGGAGATGCCCCAGAAAGCATGGCCCCTGGACTCTCTATCAGCCTAGAACTGAAACAATTTCCGAGGCCAACTCTTCAGATAGGGATTGGACTGGACTGTGGGACATAAAGTGATATTCGTGAAGAATGTGCCTTAGTCAAGTAGATACAACAAACCAAAGGGGTAGCTTCTGTCCAGAGGTGAGATGGGAAGGCATAGAGAGTTAGGAGCTGGTTGAATGTTCATGAGGCATCAGGGGAGGAGGGGAGGAGTGTGCTGTGGCAGAATGGGATGAGCAGTTGGGGTCTCATAACAATGTATGTTAAAAAAAAATTTGTATGGGAGACTAACTTGAAAAGTAAACTTCATTTAATTACAACAATTTAAAAAAAAAAATGGATCAAAGACCTAAATATAAAGCCCAAAACTATACAGTTCATACAAGAAAAAATAGGATCAATGCTAGAGGCCCTAACGCACGGCATTAACAGGGTACAATCCATAACCAACAACACACAAACCCCAGAAAATAAGCTAGATTACTGGGATCTTCCAAAAATTAAACACTTATCATCAAAAAACTTCACCAAAAGAGTAAAAAGAGAACCTACAGACTGGGAAAAAAATTTTGGACAGTACAAGTCAGACAAAGGTCTAATCTCTAAAATCTGCAGGAAAATCCAACACCACTACAACAAAAGACGAATAATCCAATTAAAAAATGGGCAAAGGAAATAAACAGACACTTCACCAAAGAAGACATTCAAGCAGCCAACAGACACGTGAGGAAATGCTCGCGATCACTAGCCATTAGAGAAATGCAAATTAAAACCACAGTGAGATACCACTTCACCCCAGCTTTACTGGTACTAATCAAAAACACTATAAATAAAAACTTTGGAGAGGCTACTGGGAGATCAGAACTGTTATGCACTTCTGATGGGAATGCAAAATGATACAACCATTTTGGAAAATGATATGGCGATTCTGTAGAAAGCTGGAAATAGAAATACCATACAATCCAGCAATCCCATTCCTAGGACTATATCCTAGAGAAATAAGAGCCATCACATGAACAGACATATGCACACCCATATTCATTGCAGCACTGTTCACAATATTAAAAAGATG
Organism: Dugong dugon; assembly: GCA_030035585.1. Lineage (NCBI taxonomy): Eukaryota > Metazoa > Chordata > Mammalia > Sirenia > Dugongidae > Dugong > Dugong dugon. The sequence continues at coordinate 43,771,154 of CM057480.1, read as the reverse complement.
AAAACAACCTAGATGCCCATCAACAGATGAATGGATAAACTAACTATGGTACATACACACAATGGAGTATCATACAAAGATAAAGAACAATGATGAATCTGTGAAGCATCTTATAACATGGATGAAACTGGAGGATGTTGCTGAGTGAAATAAGTCAATGACAAAAGGACAAATATTGTATGAGACCTCTACTGTAAAAACTCATGTAAAAGTTTACACACAAAAAGAAACAATTCTTGTTGGTTACCAGGGATGGGAGGGGTAAGGGTGGGGGCAAACTAAATAGACAATATATAACTGGTAACTTTGGTGAAAGGTAAGACAGTACTCAATACTGCGGTAGCAGCACATATTCTACAAGGAAAGGTCATGGAAGCGCCATAGACTCATCCAAACGCCTTGAAGGACTGAATTCCTGGGTGGAGGGCTGTGGGGACCATGGTCTCAGAGAACACCTGGCTCAATTGGCATAACACAGTTTATAAAGCCAATGTTCTACATTCTCCCTTGGTGAGTAGTGTCTGGGGTCTTAAAAGCCTGTGAGGGGCCATCTGAGATACTCCACTGATCTCACCCCTTCAGAAGCAAGGGAGAATGAAGAGAACAAGATATAAGGAAAAGATTAGTCCAAAAGACTAATGGACCACAGCTACCATGGCCTCCACCAGACTGAGTCCAGTACAGCTAGATGGTGCCTGTCTACCAACACTGACTGTTCTGACCAGGATCACAACAGAGGGTCCTGGACAGAGCTGGAGAAGGATGTAGAACAAAATTCTTACTCATAAAAAAAGACCAGATTTATTGGCCTGACAGACTGGAGAAACCCTGAGAGTATGGCACCCGGACACCCTTTTATTGGTGAGGTCACTCCTGAGGTTCACCATTCAGCCGGGGATTGGACGGCCCCATAAAACAAAACGGGACTAATGAGACACAGGAACAAGGACTAGAAGGCAGGAGGGGACAGGAAAGCTGGTGATAGGGAACGCAAGGTTGAGAAGGGACAGTGTTGACATGTCATGGGGTTGTTAACCATTGTCATAAGGCAATATTTGTACTAACTTTTTAATGAGAAACTATTAGTTCTATAAACATTCGTCTAACGTACAAAGAAAAAGAATTATCTGTGTGAGATCAAATTGACAACAGCAACTCAAAAGGTTTGTTAGGAAGCCTAGGGGGCAGTGAATTGAAGATAATGGTGAGGAGTAATTTGGAAAAGGATAGTGAGAATAGCAGCACAGCTGGAAGAATGTAATCCATGTCACTGAATTGTACATGTAAAAAGTTTTGAAATGGTGTAACTTTGGCTACGTACATTTTCACCAAAAAAAAAAAAAGTCCTCTAATGTCAAGAAGGAAGAGTTTTGACATGTCGTGGGGTTGTTAACCAATGTCATAAAACAATATGTGTACTGACTGTTTAATGAGAAACTATTTGTTCTGTAAACCATGTAAAGTTCAATAAAAAAAGCACAGATATTAAAAAAAAAGGATTACCATATGATCCCCCAGTCCCACTCCTTGGAATATAACCTAGAGAAACAAGAGCCAGCACACAAATAGATATATGTACACCCATGTTCTTTGCAGCACTATTCACAATAGCAAAAAGATGGAAACAACCTAGGTGTCCATCAAGGGACAAATGGATAAACGAATTATGGTATATTCACGCAGTGGAATACTATGTAGTGATAAAGAATAACAATGAATCTGGGAAACATAACAATGGATGAAACTGGAATGCATTATGCTGAGTGAGATTAATCAATCGCAAAAGGACAAATATTGTGTGAGACCACTATTATAAGAACTCAAGAAAAGGTTTAAATACAGAAGAAAACATTCTTTGATGGTTATGAGGGTGGGGAGGGCGGGAGAGGGGTATTCACTAACTAGATAGTAGATAAGAATAATCTTAGGTGAAGGGAAGGACAACACACAATACTGCAGAAGTCAGCACAACTGGACTAAACCAAAGCTAAGAAGTTTCCTGAATACACCCAAACACTTCAAGGGATAGAGTAGCAGAGGTGAGGGTCTGGGGACTATGGTTTCAAGGGACATCTAGGTCAATTGGCATAACAAAGTTTATTAAGAAAATGGTCTGCATCCTACTTTGGTGAGTGGCATCTAGGGTCTTAAAAGCTAGCAAGCAACCATCTAAGATCCATCAATTGGTCCCAACCTACCTGGAGCAAAGGAGAATGAAGAACAACAAAGACAAGGAAAATATTAGTCCAAGAGACAGAAAGGGCCACATAAACTCTGACTCCAATAGCCTGAGACCAGAAGAACTAGATGGTGCCCAGCTATCACCAATGACGGCCCTGAGAGGGGACACAACAGACAGTCCCTGATGGAGGAAGAGAAATGTGAGGTGCAGAACTCAAATTCTAGTAAAAAGACCAGACTTAATGGTCTGACTGAGACTAAGGGGCCCCGGAAGACATGGCGCCAGAACTCTCTGTTAGTTGAGACCTGAAACCATTCCCAAAGCCAACTCTCCAGACAAAGATTAGATTGGACCATGGGACATAAAATGATACTCGTGAAGAGAGTGCTTCTTAGCTCACATAGATACATGAGACTAAATGGGCAGCTCCTGTCAGGAGGCGAAATGAGAAGACAAAAAAGGACAGGAGCTGATTGAATGGACACAGGAAATCAGGGGTGGAAAAGAGGATTATGCTGTCACATTATAGGGAGAGCAGCTAGGGTCACATAGTAATGTGTGTATAAATTTTTGTATGAGAAACTGACTTGAACTGTAAACTTTCACTTAAAGCACAATAAAATAAATAACGATAATAATGTACGGTCCGACAGGAAAAATCAGAACGATCTTGGGTAAACCATAATTAGAAGAGTTATTGTAAGGATTAAATGAAAGAATACCGAGTCTCATTAAAAAAAAAAAGTTCCCTCTTTAACTATACCCCCCATTACTCTTAAACCCCTTACTCTCTGTATTGTTTTTCTTCATTGCAATTATCACCTGACATATATATATATATTCATTCATCTGACAAAATGTTTTGTGAACTGATACAGCCCAAACACCAAAAGTAAAATCTGGTATGTATTAGATCATCAATAAATATTTGTCTAATCAATTAATGAATGATTATATTCTCCTGGAAGTATAGCAATTTTCACCTTTGGCTAAAACACGTAAATTAAACATTGATAGAATTTCAAGAAAGTATTGACAAATCCTTACTCAAGTGGGAAATCTTAACACAGATCTCTCAGGAAATATAGGAAAAAAAAAAAAAAGCCAAAATATCGGTAATGACTGTAAGACCACCAGAGTGGGTTTCAGGTTTGGCATATCCGCCAAAATCACAAAACAAGAGGCTTATTCTTGACTGTATTTACTCAGCTTTAAGAAAGGATGCAGAACAAGAAACATAGCAGCATGTCCATCAGCACATGACATAGGCCTTGGATATCCAGACACAGCTTCTGCTGACGTCCCCTATCACTGCATAGATTACGTTTTGATTGGGAGACATGACAAGAAGTTGACACAAGTGCAGGCCACAGAACACAGAAACTACAGGCCAGGTTCCCTTAGCTCAAATCGTATGCTAATCACCTAGCATCACCTAGGATCACCTAGCAAAAGTTACAGGTTACAACATGTATAAGCTTTAGCATACTTAGGGACATCTTTGATCAAAAGAAATACATGGTAATCCCAACAAAACAATCACTTATCTCCAATCTTTCAGCTGATAGTGCATAAGTTTGCCAGAGAATCAAACTCCCTCAAATGTATCTGAAGCTGTAAGAAAAGGTTATAGTCCTGCTATTAACACTTTCTTTCTAAATATTAACATGCTTAATATATTAAATATACTTAGAATCCTGTAGTCAACAATTAGACAATACATAAGCTGATCAATTTACATTAACTATTATAAATATTGACCATGTATTAAGCCATAAAAACAGTCTCAAAAAATCAATATTATATAGCCTGAGTTCTACTTAATGTACTTAAGTTAGGAAATAATAACCAAAAAGTAATATTAAGTCTTCTTATTGAGAAATTTAAAAACGTACTTCTAAATGAGTCATAGAACAAAAAGAAATTATAACAAAATTTATAAAATACTTAAAACTGTTCATTAGTGAAGGTGCCGTATGACAAAACTTAAAGGTTATAGCTAAAGTGTATTTAGAGGAAATGTATAGCTATAAATTGTATTATTGAATTGTATTATTTGAACAATGGTGTTGGCAAAGAATACTGAAGATACCACGGACTGCCAGAAGAATGAACAAATCTGTCTTGAAAGAAGTACAGCCAGAATGCTTGTTGGAAGCAAGGATGGCAAGACTTCATCTCATGTACTTTGGACTTGTTATCAGGAGGAGCCAGTCCCTGGAGAAGGGCACTATGCTTGGTAAAGTAGAAGGCCAGAGGAAAAGAGGAAGACCCTCAACAAGATGGATTGACACAGTGGCTGCAACAATTGGCTCAAGCATAACGATTGTGAGGATGGCACAGGACTGGGCAGTGTTTCATTCTGTTATTCATAGGGTCACTATGAGTCAGAACTGACTCAATGGTACCTAAAAACAACAACAATAAATTGTATTAGAAAAAAATAAAAACTAATATTTGGGAGAAAATCAACGAATTCAGTCTCAGTATGTATCATACCCGAAGGAATCAGTCCTGCAACATTTAGTCTTGTTACTACAGGTGATAACCAGTAGTGACTCCCCTAGTAGCTGACACAGTAAGCTCACCCTTTATGCTGCAGCTTCATCTCCACTGGATAAAGATATTATCCCTTCCTTGCTTCCCCAACTACCATAAGAGCCTGGGGCGAACATGAAATACATATTTACTTCTAGGTCGAAAAATATAATGATGATAAGGGAGGCAGCATAGTATATAATTGCTGTAGATTTTGACAATGTAGACATAGAACCACTATCAAAAATGAGGAATAAAAGGGGAGAATATATGAAAAATAGAAGAAGCTCATTGATTGCCTTTAGATACTAAATGTGAGCGAAAAAGATACTCAATTCAGATACTAGGTGAGAGGAGTGATGGGACAAAAATCCGTTTTCATTACTGTTCATAAACAGCTTGCACTTGACTACTAACCTAAAAGTTGGTGGTTTGAACCCACCCTGTAGAGCCTTGGAAGAAAGGCCCTGCAATCTTCTTCCGTAAAGATTAAAAATCAAACCCATTGCCATCAAGTCAATTCAGTTTATCAGGCCTTTCTTCTGTTGAGCTGCTAAGTGGATTAAAACCACAAATGTTTAGGTTAGCAGCCAATCAATCACTTACCGCTTGTGCCACCCAGGATCCTTCCCTGACAATTAAAGCCAAGAAAACCCTATGGAGCACTTCTATTCTGTAACACATGTAGTCGGAATCTACTACATGGCAACAGTTTTGGGTTTTTTTGTTTTGTTTTATTAACATAACTAATTAAAAAAAAAAAAAAAGGTAGGGACCAAGGTAGGAAATGTAAAAACACACCACAATTAGAAATAACTAGAGAAACTAAACACCTCGTGGGATTTGTTTTCTTGGTTCAGAGGTTTAAGGTCATGGTTTCCTGAGACATTCTAGTCAATTGGTCTACTATTGTTTTTAATGCTTCTATTTTGCCTTCTAGTTCATTGTGTAGTACCTAGGGTTTTAAAAGCTTACAAGTAGCCATCTAAGGCACAATAATTGATAACTATTCACCTGGAGTAGCAGAGGAAGAAGGAGAGTCAGGAATCAGAGGAGGAACTGGAATGCATGTCTAATTGCCTTTATGAACAACTGCCTCCTTTGCCATGAGACCAGAAGACTGAGTGGTGCCGGACTACCGTTACTGAACATTTTGCTCAAACATTCTACAGAAGAATCCTAATCAAAAGGGGAAACCTGTGAAACAGACGTTGGGCAGCCATTGAGGCTATATGAATCCCCAAAACTATTGCCATGAAGAAATCTTTAAACCTTAAACCTGAAACTGAAACTGCCCTCTGAAGTCATCTTTAAACCAAAAATAAATAAATAAATAAAGTTCAGCTTAATTAGTAAAGAATGTCTGCCTTGAGATTGTGCTCTTCTAAAGAATTATCTATATGTGATCAAACTGACAACATCAACTCAAGAGGTTAGATGAGAAGGTTAGGGGGCAGTGAGTTTATGTTAAAAATGGTGGCTAAATAATTTGGAAAATAATATCTAGAAAGGTGGCACAGCTTAAAGAATGTAACCAATGTCTCTGAATTGCACATGTTGAAATTGTTGAGTTGGTGTATGTTTTGTTGTGTACGTTTTCACAAAATAAACAAACAAATATAGAAATAACAAGAGGAAAATAATCACTTAAAGTTTTTTTTTTTTTTAAATCCAAAGAAACTGCTTTATATAACTCCATGGAAATAACTTTTTAAAAAATAGTTGAAGTGAAATGAATACTCAAAAAAATAAGACATATTCAAATTGACTCCGGTAATACATAAAATCTAAACTGATCAATTACCACAGAAGAAAGACGGAAAGGAATTAAAGTGGTTCTTGACAACAAAAACACCATACTGAGATGGATTCATAAAAGAAATCCATCAAATTACAGATCAGATCATTCCAACACTACTTACCCCACTCCAGAACTTTGAGAAAGAAAAAAAAAAACTTCCAAATTGGTTTTATAGAGTGAATATAACATCAGTTCCAAAATCTAACAAATATTTATTCCCAAAAAACAAATGTAGACAAATTCCACTTATGAATACTGATGTAAAAAATGTAAATAAAATATTAGGAAGCAGAATCCAACAGCATATTAAAAATAATACATCATGACAAAGTATAGTTTATTCCCAGAGTGCAAGATGGCTTATATTAGGAAATACATTTATTTGATCCATATTATTAATAGAGCTAATGACAAAAATCATATTAAGTGTATATAGATGTCAAAAACTGAGTTTCAGTTAAGGGTGATGAACAATTTGGAAACAGATGGTGATGATTGCACAACATGATGAGTGTAATTAACGTCACTGAATTGTACATGTTAAAATGTTGAAGTAGCAAACATTTTGTTATATATTTTACCTCAATAAAATGTTCTTTAGAAAGCTTTCCATAAATCACCATCCCTTACTGTGATCTTTACCGATAAATCCCTTTCCATAGACAGTAAAGAGATAAATTTCAACACCCCTTCAAAAAATAATGGCGTTAGTAAAATTCAATACCTATCCATGTTAAAAACACTCAATAAAATAGAGCATATATTAAAAAGCCAGTGATTTTTTTTGATGGCAAATCACCAGAGTTTCACACTAAAGCCAGACACAATCGAAGAAATCCCACTATTTCCGTTACTATTATATATGATGTTGAAGGTATTATTCAATGAATAGTCACATGAAGGAACATTAAAGAAACAAGGATTCAAACGGAAGAAGTAAAACTATATCTTTTTGCAGATGATGTAATTTATATCTGCAAAACCCAAAACAATCAATGGAAAACTACATCAAGCAATAAAACAATTTTATAAAGTAGTAGGTTATTAAATTAGCTTACAAAACCCAATACCTACCTACATTTTCAAAAACAGTTACAGGATACAAAGGAAAGAAGACTCCATTTTCAATCATAGAGGGAAAAGGAAAAAACAGTATCTAGGTACAAACATAACACAAATATTTAGGACTCAACATCATAAAGAAGTTACCTATCCCAAAGTTAATTTATAAGTTTAACACTGTACCAATAGAAATATCATCTTTTTTTTTCCCTGAAGCCAAAGTTATTGTTTATTTGGCTGAATAAAACAAGACTACTAGGATCATATCATAAGGATTCAGGAGCCAACTTGAATAGGCTCAAATTGGCCAAAAATGAGACAATTTGAACATCAGTAACATAATAATAATATTACAGATAAAAATATAGCAAATGTATTTAAGTCCGTGAGTTTATACTGATACTAAAAATATAACTCAAAAATATCACTTGTCATCTCTAGAGGATGCTATGGAACCAATTCACTATTTGGAAAACTAATTACTAAAGGAATGGAATCAAGCTATTACTCTGTCTTGACTTTTTTTCAAGGTAACCAAACATTTGATGACAGGAAGTATGTCTTTAAAATACTGTTGCAAAAAATGCATGAGGAGGGAATGATAGAATGAGAGATCTAGATAAAGATCTTCAGTGACTACTAAAATCACACACACTCACACGCAAAAGAAACAACTAGACACTTTCTGTATTTCCTGATGAAGGAAACAAAACTTCTATGAAGTAGTCTTACTAAAACTATCAAGACTAAATTCAGTCAAGACTCTAGAGCTAACCAACAGAAAATGCAGGATCAGAGCAACATGTTAAACCATACCACAGGGATACAATCAGCAAAATTCACCTAGTATACAAACACCACAGCTGCTTTAACAACTCTCCCCTACCCCCCAAAAAGCAAGAAAATAAGACAGAAAAGAGAATCTTATCAATTAAAAGAGATTTTAGAAACATATTAACCAATTACAATGTATGGGCATTAGTTAGATCTGTGTCACACAAAACATAAAAAAAATTTTTTTGAGATAATCAAAAATTTGAACACTAACTGAATATTTTAATACATGAGGAAATTACTGATTATTCTTTGGTATGATAATGGGATTGTGGATATACTTAAAGAGTTCTTATCATTTAGAGATATATACTGAAATATTAACAATTGTTAGGATATAAAGCCTGGAATTTGCTGCAGGAATTTTGGTGGGGAAGTTGATAATTATTAAGACTGGATAAATAAGAGTTATACTATTTTACTATTCTACTGTTCTCTTTACTATATATATATGTAATATATGTATATTGTATTGTTGTAAATTTTACATATATATATATAAAGTTAGAAAATAGAGAAAGCCTAGAGAAGTAATTTTACCTACCAAGTTTGTGAAATAAACATGAGGAATTTTGGCTTCTTGTGTATGATTAAATAATCCTTTTTTTCTGAAAAGTCCACTCTAATTGTCCTAGTTCTCTTTAGACAATGAGAAGCTAATTGAGGTTATACAAATGTTAGATTACTTACTGAGGTGATTCACCCCAGGAAATTTTTGACAAAACAAGTTTTCCCTCCGCTGCCTAAGTTGATATTCTAACGCATAGTGTCTAGAACATACTTCAGTACCTCTCTAGACGATGAAAAGCTAATTGAGATATACAAAAGAGAAGCACTGACAAATAAAAAAAGCTTCAACAACTGGAGGAATTAAAGGTTTATATTGTCATAGACCCCTGTCTTACACTAGCCACTTCAACATTTTATCTCTTTCATTTACCTCCCTGTTTATGTGTCCCAAGCTTTCCATCAATATCAGTGTCATTTTCCAGCTCAGTTTCTTATGCCCATTAAACCTCTCTATCCCAAAGCTCACTCTGAACATAACTAATGTTAACATCTTAAATCATAATTTAATAATCAAATATAATCATATTCTCAATACTTTTAAATCTTTAAGTGGCATCAAAATGTTTTATTTTTGCATCTTATACTACAGAACTTTCAATGCATCCCTCTTCTGCAGAAATATTGGTAAAGCTTTAAGAAATAAGAGAAGTAAAATCAAGATGATTAGCTTCATTTTTTTTTCCAAAGGGCAGAGAAATAGACAATGCTTATATTTCAAATGACTATATTATTCATGTGAGAAAGTCACACATGTTGAGAAGATTAGTGCTTTTGCAGCTTACATGCACAAGGACAGTACCAGCTGTGGTCACTTGATTGTAGCAATAGGTACGTGCCCTCTCTGACGTTTAATAAAGCAGCTGCTCAAAAGTCAAGCCAAGTTTACCACTCTTTCCATTCATCCTACCTTTTATTTTGAAAACAAGTATATAAGAACAAAGGAAATAGACATTTCTCTTTGTTTAGGGTGCTCTAACAAATTCAAAATAGGGTTCTAAACTCCTTATTCCCTTGGCATAATGTTGTGTTTAAAGGCTTTTCTAGCTTTGTGTCTTCATCTCATTGGGCCTAGAGCTTGCTCTTGGTCAAAGCTGCAGCGTAAGAAGGAAGAATTCTCAGAAGATAGAGAAAAGACATGAAGGGTGTCCATCTCTCTCTCCTGCTATCTGCTCTAAAGGTCTATCCACCGTTTCCCATCATGTAATTATGTATGCCCAGTGTGATGGTTAAGATTGTGTGTCAGCTTGGCTGGGCCATGATTTTCAGTGTTTATATGTGATCACTCCCATGATTGAATCTGCTATCAGTAGCCAATCAGTTGAAAGTGAGTTTCCTTGGGGGTGTGGCCTGCATCCAAATATATAAGCAGACATTCTGGCTTTTCACTTGCTCTGGATCATGCGGCTGCCTCCTGTTTGTCTGGCCTCTGGTTCTTGGGACTTGAGCTATCAGCTTATCTTCCGATCTTGGGATTCCTCGATCTTTACAGCCTGTGAGGGAAGCCCTGCTTTCCAGCCTGCCTATCTTGGGTTCGCCAGCCCCTGAGGCTACATGAATTGGGAGAAGCCTCTATCCTAATCACAGACTTGGGACATTCCAGCCTCTACAATCGTGTGAGCTGTTTCTTTGATATAAATTTCTCTGCATATATATTTATATGCTTTACTGGTTTTGCTTCTCTAGAGAACCCAGCCTAAGACACCCAGAAAGCACAAGTAGTTTCTTTATTGAGATTTTTATACCGTACTTTCTGAAAGGAGAAATACAAGGTATCTGTGTATTAAAGATCACAAAGATGGTACATAAGGTCACCATGAATACGAGCCAACTCAAGGGCAACTAAAAACAGCAACCCTTATATTTATCAAAGTAGGAGCTGCCAGTTTGTCTTGAACACAATTTTTTAAGGAATCACTTGGCTGACAGTCTATAGCCTTTTAGTCTTAAAGGAATTATGTAACAATGCCATCTTTACACCAATGGTTACCATGGGTTCTATTCAAAATATCTAACAACTTGTAAGGCATGATCATTAAGAAAGGATTCTGGTGACCACAGCTGTGCAGGGCATTAATCTTTTAGATATTTAATTTTTGGATGTCTGAGTCCCAAGAATGGGCATAGTGTGGCCAGGGAAGATGGCACTTGGAGAAGGAGATATTTAATGATAGTTATGGACATATTTCAACATTTTGACAATTTGTACAGCTGTATGATGCTTATTGAATACCAATCCTGTAATTTACTGACCGATGAATTGTAAAAAGTGGGGGACCAACATATGGTGTCCACTTTTCTCTAGCCAAGTAAGCATATTAAAAGTACAAAATCTAAAGTTCTTCTTATTGTGACCATCATTTCCCAAAAGGGAGATTTAAAACCACATAAGTAAATTAGACATACTCTCAGAATAAAAAGGCAGTCTTAACGAAATGAGTCTACACTTATGAAAAACTCACAACCTTGATTTTATTTTTTGTCATTTCTCTACTGACTCGAGAATATTTCGTCACCAGCCTACTCCTATCCTCAGCAGATATGTTTTAAAGTGACTAGTTTAAAGTGAAGAAATTTCTTACTCTAGAGCATACATAATATGTGCACAGAATATCTGAACAGGTCAATAACCAGAAGATGAAATAGTTTCATCACAAGGATATTAAACATTTAGCATAGTTTGTTGAAGAAATGCCAACTATGGACCAACTTCTGTTTACTTTGTGCTTGAAAATGTAGTGTCAAATTAAGGATTTATATCCCCTTTCATCTCAGCTAAAAATGTTTATCCACTTATTTTTATTGCTGATTCTTTGTAATGCATAATTAAAATTTTTACAATATAACTACAAACTACTAGCTCTTACAGAAATGCTGTTTCAGCATACACGTGAATTCACGATAGTACAGGATTAATAGTTTTACCAGGGAAAGTATATTCAATATAAACTGACATTCTTCAAAACAGAATTTAGTGGAGGTGGGGAAATGCTTTCTGTCTTGCTAGATGAATTATTTCATTCACTAGTATAAGCATTTCCAAAAACAAAAAATCTAAATATTTCCACACATTTAATTTAAAATAAATTTCTTGACCTTCATTCATCTCCATGTCAAATTTTTAAGTAAGATTTTCTCAATATTCTGAAACCCAACTAGAGGATAATTTTTTACATTAATTGATTTGAAATTATAAACATATTTGTGTGGAGAAGCTTAGATTTCTCATTCTTACAGAGTGACCAATACACATAATTAAAGAAAGTGAATTTCGTATGATACCCACAATTACAGTCGTGATGGCTAATCTTATATTGTGCGTTAGAAGTGCATGTTCTTCCTTCTTATTGAACTAACAAGACTCAGAAACTTTTCATTCCTTTAACTGAACCTGTTCTCAACTAGGAAAATTTAACTAAACTAGTTTTCTCTCAGTTGTCTAAGTCGATCTTTTAGTGCACACTGTCTAGAACATGCTTCAGTACCTCAGTTGGCTCAAAAATGGCTTGTACTGCATCATTACTCACTACCATTTCTCCTAACATTTGGCTTGGCTTTCCAAATTTTCATTCTTTCTTAATTTTTTCAGAAATGTTCTGAAGGGAACCGTGGTAATTCTCTTAAATTTTAGTGCAATTAGAAAGGAGTCAAGAAAACATTTCCCAAAAGAATGATTCCACTGTGCAAGAGTGCAATTCCTGCTCTGCTTAGTTATCCTATGACTATTTCCATACCTTTGGTATAATCCACAGAAATATGCAGAGGCTCGCTCATTGCCATTCTTCTTTATCTATAAGAACTGAATCACAGTTCTTTTGGGTTGGATACATTACCATATGTCTTTTCTAAAATGTCATAGCAACCACATAGTGAAAGGATGTTGCTATGTACCCCATGATTAAATATAAGGACAAGGATAGAGATTTGATCATGATCTCTTTCTCCTAGTCCTGTCTTGAATTGTGTCTTCCTGTAGTATTTTCTAGAATAATACTTTCTCTGTAGGGACATCTATTTCACTTGTGGGTATCAATATCTTCCCTATTAACTGTGTTCAGAATCTGAGTCATCATTATTTGTTCCACCACCAGAGTCAAATTGGTGTTAGAAGTGGGTATGTCTAGCAAATATCTCCCCTCCCCCACTGTGATCAGAATCTCACAGCTACACTCATTGGGTGAACATCTTAGTTTTATAACTGCAATTTCCACTATCGTTTTCACCAACATTCCAGTTGTCAATGAGCAAGTTTAAATCTTTCACAGATTTCTTTAGCAACCTTTACTTTTAACTCTCTTCAACCTGATTTAAACAAATAGATTTTCTATTGTTTGCAACAGTTAAATTGAATTAACCATCATGGGGTTATTTTATAACTAGTAGCATGTCCAGACATAAATTGGTCTGGCTGAGATAGTGTTCTATACACCTGGTGTGCCTGTTCCAGATGCCAGGATATTGACTATAATGACCTGATAAGGTCTTCACAGCCTAGATGTCTAAACAAAGTAACATTTTAAAGACCTCAATAATTAGACACTTTATAAAAGCACTAAAAGTTTTGTTTTTGCTTTTGTTTTGTTTCAGAAATGACTGAATCCACACATGGAGTAAGAGCTATAAAATGTTTACCATGAAGTTTATTTGAGCATGATGTGTACTCAACAACTTCCAAACACTATTCAATGGGATTCTGCTTCAGAGGATGAGCCTGTCTGGTACAAGAATTGTGCTAAATACTGGGAATTCAAGAGTGAAAAGAAAAGCATTAATGTCCAGTTTATCTTCTGATTTTAATTTCCTCTCTTTAACAACAGCTAAAAGAAATTTATCACTGATCTTGTTTTATCTTTTCCTTGCTTTGACTGTCTTTGCATTTTATTAACCACTTTCTGTCAGTTTTTCTATCTCACTCTAGTCTGAGCTGAGATTTCTCCTTTAGATGTTTTAGAATCTTATTTCTATTTAAATAAAATGATGTCTCTGTGTCTGTAATGGCTACAGATTTAATTTGGAGAACAAACATCTTACAATGTGCCAGGCACTGAGCCAGTTGGCTTACACATCATGTTTTTTAATCAACTCAATTACCCTAAAAGGTAGGTATCGTGTTTCCCATTTTAGAGATGAATAAAATAAGGCTTACAGATGTATTGTGTTATACATCTAGTGACTGGTATAGTCAGGCTTCAGATTAATATCTATTTGACTCCAAAGTCTCTACTCTACCTCACTCTTCCCACTGTAGTTACTAAGTGTTTATCAATGATATCTCACAGAAATGTGCTTTTTCCAATAAGGAATTGTTATTAATTCCCCTAGGAATGAATCAGTTAATTAGTTCTACTTTGAATGTCTCTATGATTCAATTCATTTAAATAATTTATCATTCTACCTTTTTTCCTTACATTCAGTGCTATAAGATTTCATGCGTGTGTGTGTGTGTGTGTGTGTGTGTGTGTGTGTGTGTGTGTGTAGATTCAAACATTTTTTGAGTCAAGTTCCCAAAAAGCAAGCTTTGAGATGAGGATTTATGTGCAGGTGATTTATTAAGGACGGCATCCCAAGAGTAACCAGTAAGGGAGTTAGGAAATTAGAATGAAGAAGGGAACGAAGACAAGCAAGGATGTAATTTCAGCTTTTTAAGAAACTTCAAAATAAGAATGCATAATATGATCCTTTAAAATTCAGCTTCAGCTTCACCATCAGCCTCAACCTCTAGAGCAAAAAGCTTTGGAGTATAAATTACACATCATGGTTTCCCAACTAGAGGCAAAGGAACTAAGCTTTAATCAGTCATTGGCTAAGGGCCACACCAGGATAAAAGCTCCCAGGAACTTCCAGTTTTGCGTGAGCTGTTGAAGCAGCTCTCATAGCCGAGAGCAATTCTCCAAGTGAGTCTGTTGCAAACCATTGGAAGAAAATAGCCTCCAATAGCTAGGGGAGGGGCAGAAGACGGAACTGAGGGGATTTGGGCAGAGCACAAATAATTGATGACATGATCACGGGGATTGCAATTACAAAGCTAAAAAGCCCCAAAAGTGAAACTGAAATTCTGACTACAGGAATTTAATTTAAAAAAATGTTTATTAGAAACACCCACAACATTGCCCATAACAGATGGTTTGTAAAGGATTTGAGGGTGTTGCAATAATAAAAGGCACATAGAAAGTACAAATGTTAAGGGCTAAGAAATAAAATTTCAAACCATGCATCTGTTAAGTGCAAATTTAGAAAATACCTAGGCGCATATAGTTATTGTTTGTTTTCCATTTGCTTTGGAGTCAGTTTTGACTCTTGGAAACCCCATGTGTGTCAGAGTATAACTGTACTCTATAGGGATTTTAATGGCTGATTTTTTTCAGAAGCAGATAGCCAGGCCCTTCTTCCAAGATGCCTCTGGGTGAATTTGAACCCCCAACGTTTTGGTTAGCAGCCAAGCATGTTAACTGTCTGCACCACCTAGGAACTCATAGTTATTTTTTTTATTATTAAATTTATATCTGAGTTTCCTAGTAGTCTCAGAGAAATTAGTGGGGGAGGGGGAAAGTGGGAAGGAGGAAAAGAAGGATGGAAGAAGAAGCCACTGCCAAATCTTCAAAGGAGGTAAATTTTTATAAATCCAAAAAGTAATGCAAGGGCATCCCTGGGCAGCACAAACCATTAACACACTCTGTTGCTAACCAAAAGATTGGAGGTTTCAGTCCACCCAGAAGCACCTCTGAAGAAAGGCCTGGTGATCCACTTTTGAAAAATCAGCTATTGAAAACAGTGGAGCACAGTTCTACTCTGACACACATGGGGGTGCCATGAGTCAGAAATGACTCCATAGCAACTTGTTTTATTTATACAAGCAAAAGTGAGCAACCAAAATGACAATACACTAAATTAGTCATCTTTTGTAAGAAGCAGAAATGCTCATCATGTAACAAGTCCCCATTTTGATCCTCCATATTATTAAAAGATAATCTATTGGCAGGTATTTCTTTGGTAGGGTTAAAGTAACAGAGTTCAAAAATATAGCTTTGTGTTATCAGCATTAATGAGGATGAGCACACTAAGTATCATCTCCTCATATAGAGACAGTTTGAGTCACGTAGTTTGAGTCACATTGAAAACAGCACTAAGGGCATTGGTTGGTCCAATCTTTATGAGTCATCCATGTGACTATTTGCTTTATATTACTGAATATAAACACATTCTTCCCAGTCCTTCTCAGACAAATTCCCTTAAAGAAACAAATCAAAGGTCTCAATTTGTGAATAGGAAAAATTAACAAGAAGCCTGCCCCCTGCTACCATTTCTGTTAATAAGCCTGTGTTGCCTTTTAAGTAGTGAAAGAATATACAGCTCTTGCTATGAGATTGGAAAGAAATAAATTTGCAATTAAAAAGAGAGGACTGAGTGAGAAGGTAGATGGAGACCAGGGGCCCAAGACTGAATCTCAAGGCAGCTCAACACTGCCAGGATAGGAAGAGGAGAAGCCAGCAAAAGAGACATAGAAGAAGTCAGTAAGAAAGAGGAAAATCAGAGGAGCTTGTTATCCTAGAAGCCAAGGAGAGAGGGAGAAGTGCTAGAAGAGTGATTGTGTCAAATCAATAACAGGGATCCAGATTGACTGTTAGATTTGTCAAGATAAGGATGACTTTAGACTGGTTTCAGTGAAGTGGGAAGGCTAAAACTGCTGTCAGAGTGGGCTAAAGAAGTAGAGATGAGAAAGGGGAGACAAAATAAGACAATTATTTTCTAGAGTTTTTTTTATAAAAGAAGCAGAAATTGAAGCAGTAACTGAATAGGGACATGAAGTCAAGGATTTCTTTTCTTTCTTTTTTTAATTGGAAAAAATCAGTAAGGTGTTTTTATCTGGAAAGGAATCAACTAGTAGGAAGGAAGAAAAATCATGTCATAGGACGGATTGGTATAGGAATATTCCTCAATAAGGAGCCCTGGTGGCACAGTGATTAAGTGCTCAGTTGCTAACTGAAAGGTTGGCGGTTTGAACCCACCAGCCACTCTGTAGAAGAAAGATGTGACAGTCAGTCTGCTCCTGTAAAGATTTACAGCCTTGGCAACCCTATGGGGCAGTTCTACTCTGTCTTTTAGGGTGGCTATGACTGGAAATAGACTCAGGGCAATGAGTTTATCCCTCAGTAGGCAGGAGGGACAGGGTGACTGGCCTAAAATAAGCGTTGAGTTCTCACGCAGTAATGGTAGGGAAGGCAGCTTATATGGGGACAGATGGAAGGTGAGAACATGAGGAAATTCTCTTCTGATTCCTCCTATTTTATTAAAATAAGAAATGAGGTCAGTGGAGAATGAAGAGTATGAGTGAACGATTGGGATTTGAAGGGAGAGAATTTGAAAGAGTTATAAATGAGACAGGACAGAAGTGAGAACATGTAGCGGATGTGGAACATGTAGAATGTGTGGATGGGGAAGAAATTGCTAGGGTCAAAAAATTATTGGAGTAGGAGGGGAGCAGGGATTCCAGAAGGTGTAAGCAAGACACATAAGCCACTGGAGGAGGCTGGCCTTCTAGTCCTTGGCCAAGTGACAGGAGCACAACTTGTGACTTTGGATGTGTCAATGGAAAAAGTGATAATAAGAACCAGGCAGAGTATGGCCAAATCAGAGCCACACATCCACAACCTGCTTATTCTTTTGGAGGAAACAGAAGTCAGGAAAGGACAAGTATTGGCAAGGGAAGTCTAAAAATAATCCTAAAGAAATGTTATTTAGGAACTCTGGACGTCGGAAACGTTTTAGATAAGAATGAATGATCCCATTAGAGTTCAAGGTGAGGATTACTATTGCCATATATTTGTGACAAATCAGAATAGTGTTGTTGTGTAGATAATAGGTACAAATCTCCCGTGTACTAAAAAATACCCCCGGAGAATAACAAAGTGTGGTCTGGAATAAAAATTTAATCCAATTTAACAAATGCTTCTTGAGTGTGTATATTTGAGAAGCTATGAACTAAATGTCAGAGTAAATATTGAACAAGACACAAAAATAAACAAGAATATGGACAACATAGTGTAGTGGTTAAGAACACAACCTTTAGGATTAGACAGTCTTGGGATTCCAATCTTATTAATGGTGTAAATATGAACCAGTGATTTAACTTCTCCAAGCTTCAGTTCTTCAACCATAAAATACAAATAATATGATTACAGGGCCAGAGCTAAGAGGGTGCCAAAAACTCAGGAATTAATATAAGTAATATTTTAATGCAATATTTTAAAAAATCAACATAAATGCAAAAAATCCATGATGAAACAAGAGTCAAAATTCTAAATAAACACAGGATCAGTATTTTTCCATTTTGCCTCATGCTCCAATATCTCTGCACAGCACTTGCTAATATTACTTTCTTCATGGATTATTATGGGGTGTCTTAGGCTGGGTTCTGTAGAGAAGCAAAACCAATGATGTGTATAAATACGCACATGTTTGTATATATATGTGTGTGTGTGTGTGTATATATATATATACCAAGAGATATTTATCTCAGAGAAATGGCTCACACAGTTGTAGAGGCTGGCAAGCTCCAAGTTCGTGGGTCAGAAGTCAGGCTGGAGGCTTCTTCTAACTCACGTAGCTGCAGGGGCTGATGAACCCAAGAGTGGTTGATTAGACTGCAGGCTTCTGGCTCACAGGCTGGGGAGGCCAATGAATCCTAAGATCATCAGGCAATACTGCAGGTCACTGGCTCAAGTCCCAAGAAGCAGAGGTCAGATGATGAGGAGCTGTATGCAGGATCCAGGACAAGCAAGTTAGCTTTGCCAGAACATTCATATACATATTGGATGCAGGCCACACCCCTGAGGAAACTCCCCTTACAATCTATTGGCTGATCACATCAGATCACATCATGAAGGGTAACTACATAATAACATAACTGCAAATTTACATCATTACATAACTGCCAAACTACATCATTACATAACTGCCAAACCACTGAGAGTCATGACCTAGCCAAACTGACATACAACCTTAATCAGTCAACACATGAGGATTAAATAAAATGATTTCTCATCTCAGCCAACACTTTCTATCACACAAAAAGTTTCAGGCACTGTTCTAGGAGAAAATACCCTTCCTTGTGGAGCTTACACAGTGAGGCCAGGCAATAATTAAAAGTCATAATAAATAAATGTATAATAACTTATATTAGAAGGTGATAATTTCTAAGAACAATAAAAGAAAAAATAGAGTAATCTGAGAGGGATTAGGAGCCTTGCTGGATGTGTGAGGAGTTTAAAATTTTAAGTAATATGGTCAAAGTAGACTTCGTTGAGAAGGTAAAAATTGTACAAAAACTTGAATGAGATTAAGGAATGAGCCAGGCAGATAATTTGAGGAAGAGATTTCCATGAACTGAAAACCTCAAATGCATAAATATGCTTGATATCTTCAAGGAACAGCAAGAAAGTCATTTTACTTTCATGTTGTTGTTGTTAGGTGCCATTGAATTGGTACCAAATCATAGTGACCTCAAGTACAATAGAATGAAACACTGCCTGGCTCTGCACTATCCTCACAATCGTTGCTATGTCTGAGCCCATTGTTGCAGACACTGTGTCAATCCGTCTCGTTGAGGGTCTTCCTCTTTTTCACTGACCCTCTACTTTACCAAGCATGATGTACTTCACGGACTGGTCCCTCCTGATAACTTGTCCAAAGTATGTGAGACAAAGTCTTGCTATCCTCACTTCTAAGAAGCATTCTGGCTGTAGTTCTTCCAAGACAGATTTGTTTGTTCTTCTGGCAGTCAATGTTATATTCAATATTGTTCGCCAACACCATAATTTAAAGGCATCAGTTCTTCTTCAATCTTCCTTATTTATTGTCCAGCTTTTGCATGCATATGAAGCAATTGAAAATATCATGGCTTGGGTCAGACTTCAAAGTGACATCTTTGCTTTTTAACACTTTAAAGAGGTCTTTTGCAGTAGATTTGCAGAATGCAATAGGTCATTTGATTTCTTGACTGCTGCTTCCATGGTTATTGACTGTGGATTGAAATAAAATGAAACCCTTGACAACTTCAGTATTTCCTCCATTTATCATGATGTTACTTCTTGATCCAGTTGAGATTTTGTGTGGGTGTCTTCTTTATGTTGAGGTGCAATCCACTCTGAAGGCTGTAGTCTTTGATCTTCATTTGTAAGTGCTTCAAGTCCTCTTCACTTTCAGCAAGGAAGATTGTGTCATCTGCATAACGCAGGTTGTTATTCAGTCTTCCTCCAATCCTGATGCCATGTTCTTCTTCATACAGTCCAACATTTCGGATTATTTGCTCAGCATACAGACTGAATAAGTATAGTGAAAGGATTCAACCCTGATGCACACCTTTCCTGACTTTCAACCATGCAGTAGCCCCTTGTTCTGCTCTAACAATGGCCCCTTGGTCTACGTAGAGGTTTCTCATAAGCACAATTAAGTGTGCTGGAATTCCCATTCTTAGCAATGTTATTGATAATTTGTTATGATACACACAGTCGAATGCCTTTGCATAGTCAATAAAACATAAGTAAATATCTTTCTGGTAACCTCTGCTTTCAGCCAAGATCCATCTGACATCAGCATTCATATTCCTCCTTACATGAACTCCTCTGAATCCAACTTGAATTTCTGGCAGTTCCTTGTCAATGTACAATTGCTTTTGAATGATCTTCAGCAAAAATTTTACTTGCGTGTGAAATTAATGATATTGTTCAATAATTTCTGCATTCTGCATTCTGTTAGATCACCTTTCTTTGGAATGGGCACAAATATGGATCTCTTCTAGTCGGTTGGCCAGGAACCTGTCTTCCAAATTTCTTGACATAGATAAGTGAGCACCTTCAGTGCTGCATCCATTTGTTGAAGCATCTCAATTGGTGCTTCGTCAATTTCGGGAACATTGTTTTTCACCATTCCCTCCAGTGCAGCTTGGACTTCTTCCTTCAGTACCATTGGTTCTTGATCATATGCTACCTCCTGAAATGGTTGAACTTCAATCAATTCTTTTTGGTACAGTGACTCTGTATTCCTTCCATCTTTTTCTTTTTTTTTTTTTTAAAGCAAATATTGGCACATATTCAAAGAGGCAAAAGTAGGAAAGAGACAAGCATGCTGCCAGAGTCATGTCTGTCTCAGTCCAAGGATTATTGCAGAATAAGAAAAATTGGGAAAATGGACAAGGAATGGATACAAAAAGATCAGTATATATTAACCTTACAAATGGGCAAAACCATTGAAAGTCTTCACCTTTTCATAGATTGGCTAGAAACTGCTAAATCAATGTGATTCTACATTTTGAATCATCTTGCTTAATAACCATTGGTACAGGTGTCCGTAACAACAGTCAGGAGGATCTTCATTGGTCCAACAAATCTATTACTAAATGCTAATAGAAAAAGATAAGAGTGGAAAGTATGTGGGTCTTTTGCGCTATGTTTTATGGTTTGTTTATGTGAAAGTTTCCCTAAAAGATGCTTTCCAAGATTGTCCTATCTATCGATTTTATACGTCAGGGCCCAGTTGATGTATCCTTGTGAGTCTAGCTCCAGCTAGGTCACATTTTAAGATAAGGAGTAATGGCTCCAATATTATCTCCCAAATCATTCCCCCCCTTTTGATCAGGATTGGAAATAACACATCAACGATCAATACCTGAATTTAGTCAGGTGCCTAGATGGTGGCCTTGGCAGACTCTTTAAATTCATAGTGCTGATTTTCCACTGCATAACATCTGGTTCTTCACCAGGATCTTAAGTAAGTGCCACATTCTCATCAATCGCATTGCTGAAAAAAACAGACTCAATGTACATCGACGTTTTAGCCTGAGGCTTTATTTTGCCTTGTAAGTGTGTAAGGCAATAGAAGATAAGTTTTATTATGCCTAAAACTATCAGGATGCAGACAAGAATATTACTAACCCTTGCAGCAGTGACCTAGCTCATGCACTTATTTCTGATGGTAACCAACCAAATAAATCTGGTATTTGTAAGGGTGTTACAGTGTGTAACCAAGTAGCCTGCCTTCTAATTCTATGTATACTTTGTTATTCTTCTCCTGTATTATTCATCCAAATGTAACAAGGGGTATTTGCTACTGGACAGACTACACTTTTCTTGGGCTAATAAAAAAAATCTAAGAGCACAACTTGTGCAAGGAAAGGTCATGGAAACTCCATAAACACATTCAAACTCCCTGAAGGACTGAATTGCTGGGCTGAGGGCTATGGGGACCATCTAGCTCAACTGGCATAACATAGTTTATAAAGAAAATATTCTACATTTTACCTTGGTGAATAGCATCTGGGGTTTAAAAACCCTATGAACAGCCATCTAAGATACTCCACTGGTTTCACCCCTTTGGAAGCAAGGGAGAATGAAGAAAACAAGATACAAGGGAAAGATTAGTCACATCAAAGGTCCCTGACAGAGCTGGAGAAAAATGTAGAACAAAATTCTAACTCACAAAAAAAGACCACACTTACTGGCCTGACAGAGACTGGAGAAATCCCGAGAGTATGGCCCCAAGACACACTTTTAGCTCAGTAATGAAGTCATTCCTGAGTTCACCCTTCAGTCAAAGATTAGACAGCCCCATAAAACAAAAAGAGACTAATGGGGCACAAGAGCCCAGGGACAACAACTATAAGGTAGGAGGGGACAGGAAAGCAGGTAATAGGGAACCCAGGGTCAAGAAGGGAGTGTTGACATATCGTGGGGTTGTTAACTAATTTCATAAAACAATATGTGTACTAACTGTTTAATGAGAAACTACTTGTTCTGTAAACCTTCATCTAAAGCACAATTAAAAAAAAAAAAAACTAATGCTATGCTGTTATCTCATGTTATCTTGGCTTAATTAGGTGAGCGATCATTGTGTTTTCATCTCACTATCAACTTCATCTGCTATTTGTGCCATAGTGATTGACAAATTTCTTAAAGATGTTTTCAATTCAACTGTACCATAAGTAGGAATTAAAGCTACCAACCTCACCCTGAATGTTGAGCCAATGGATTTTCTTCTGACTCCCATTTTACAATGTTTAACAAATTCACATTGCCTTTCCAGTATTTACTAGCATCATTACTATGAATATCTGAAGGTAATCCTAAAGATCCAAAAGTGCATTGCCTACACATTCGTCAGGAATCTAAACAATAGACTGCCCAAGTAAATTCACTGTCAGTTGGAAAGGGATCATCTAAACTAGTATGGTTGGATCCACCACACAAAAACATAAGGAGCACAAAAAGTTTGTCCAGAGAGAAGAGAAGGTACAGAAAAACTTACATGTGACAACAAAGTTTCCATTAGACAATTCATGATTAGCAAGATAATACAGGATGGACCTCTCCTATCGGAGGTCTTCAGTTAATCTCTTAAAAACATATTAAGAGTTCTTTCTGAGGGCAAGCTGCCCCTCCTTGGTTTACCTATTAACAGTCACGAATCACTTCCTCAGAAGTAGAAGTGGAGTCTAAGAGAAAATGGAATCTGAGCAATGAGGTTGATCTCCTTTAAGAACTTGGTTTCTGGACTTCCCGGCAACATGGTGCTCTAGACAGAAGCATCACGCTGTCCCTTCACAGCAAAGACCCAAAAAACTAAGCAAAACACAGAAAACAGCAATCCCGAAACCCTAAGCATCAAATGAAGAGATAAAGAACTCAGCCAATCACCAAAAGGAGTGACAAACTGACAGAGAATGGAGAGTGAGGAGATATTCATGCAGAGGTCCCCTATCAGCTAACGCAGTGCGGATCAGCCACCTTGGACTCCTATCAGAGACCAGTGAACAGGGGGTATGAGAAATCAGGTTCACCGAGCTCTCAGCAAGAGACAGAATAACTGGTAACCAGGGATATATGTTTTCCCAGCCCCCCCCCCCCCCCCCGCCCCATCACTCCCACTCGGCCTCCACATTCTCTTGGCTGGAAAGCACTGGCTGCTTGGCTTTCACCTGCCCGCACTGCCTGACTCCCTGAGTGCCATTTGTTGGCAGCTGGTATTGCTTTTTTCCAATTCTTTTGATTTCTTCCTCACCTCTCACCACCTCTCCCTCCTTTCTCTCAAATACCAGGCTCCCTGCACCAACTTTGCTTCTTCCTGAAAGACTGTGGAACTCCACTAGACTGTGAAACTGCTTCCTGGCATGTGCAGCCATGCTGGTGGGAATCCAGGGTTTTTTGTTTCTTTTTTGTTTATTTTCATTTTCTTTTCTCCAGTTGAGAGTCTGTTCTAGCCAGGCAGTGCTGCTCAGCTTGGGACCTATCCCTTCACTTTATGCAGACAAGCAGAGGGATCCCTGAGGTCATTTCTTTTTTCATACTTTTTTTTTCTGTTGTTTTGAGGGTTTTTCTTGTTCTTTTTTTAAATTTGTTTTTCTTTCTTTTCTCTTTTTGTCTTTCTTCATTACTCAGTTTCTCATCTCTATAGACCTTCCTTCAATTCCTGTCCCTTGAATACCTGGTGCTGAGTGACACATCTATGCCTTCTGGCCAGGCTGTACTTCAATGCCTGGGAGCAACATCCCCAGACCTCGTAGCTGCACTGGTGGGATTCCTGGGAGATTTTCTTTTCTTCTTTCTTTCTAACTTTTATTTATTTGTTTTTTTCTTCTTCTCCTTTTTTTCTCCATTTCATAGTCTCTCATCTCTCTACTCCAACAGCAAGCTCCCCAGCACCCTTTTTTGTTTGTTTGTATGTTTTTGACTCCTGTTCCACTCTCCTCTCTCCCATACCCATTTTAGCTCCACACAAAACAATCTCCCTCCCTCCATCGGGCCTACCTATACCGCAGGCACTTAACATCAAACCACCAGGAAGCACCGGCATGCCCAACTGGACCATGCCTTGCACTGATTACCAGTGGGCCTGGGTGGCCATAATAAGTGCCACAAACAATACATCCCAGCAACTCCTCTTCAGCTACACCTGCCCTGATGTACCATATCTGAGCAACTAACCCTGTCAGTTGGAAAAGGAGACAAAAAGTATCACGCCCACAAGCAAGCAAACAACAAAGAATGCACAGCCCATCTGCTCAGACATAGCCAAATAAAAAAAGGACAAAATAAACAAATCTACAATCTATAAAACAGAAAAATAACTACTGAATGCCCTGAAAACAGCAGACAATATCAAAACATTTACAAAAACGGGACAAGATGGTTTCAGTGGTATCAAAAATAAAACACCAGGTGACTTTGCAGGAGAAGAAAAGGAACTAGAACTACATGCTAAGGAATTCAAATCTCTAATATTCAGGAATATCCAAGAGTTCAAGCAAAAATCAGACAAAAAGGAGAAAAAATAGACAAATTCATGGAAAAGGAAGACAAATTCATGGAAAATACAGACAAAAAAATTAAAGAAATCAGGAAAATAATACAGGAACAAAATGTCAAAATAAATTCAAAACTAGAAACTATACAAAAACAACAATTAGAGATCCAAAATATAAGCAACAAGATTTCAGAAATGGACAGTGTCATAGAAGGGTTGAGGAGCAGATTTGAAATGGTGGCAGACAGGATCAGCGAAATTGAAAACAAACACTTGGATACAATTCTGTTTGAGGAAAACTCAGGAAAAAGAAGACTGAAGAGACCCTGAGAATTATGTGGGATACAATCAAAAGCAAAAATTTTCGAGTGATCAGAGTTCCAGAACAGGGGGAGAAAACAGAAAACACAGAGAAGATCATTGAAGAATTGCTGGCAGAAAACTTCCCCAATATCATGAAAGATGAAAAGCTGGCCATCCAAGAAGTTCAAAGAACCCCATATAGGAGAGACCCCAAAAGAAAATCACCAAGGCATATCATGACCACACTCCCTAAAATAAAGAAAAACAAAGAACCCTGAGAGCAGCTTGTGAAAAACAAGAAGTCACATACAGAGGAGAAACAATAAGACTAAGCTCAGATTATTCAGCAGAAACCATGCAGGCAAGAAGGCCATGGGATGACATATATAAAACCTTGAAAGAAAAAAATTGCCAGCCAAGAATAATATATCCTGCAAAACTCTCTTTCAAATATGATGGTGAAATTAGGACATTTCCAGATAAACAGAAATTAAATGAAAATGTAAAAACCAAACCAAACTTACAAGAATTATTAAAGGGAATCCTTTGATCTGAGAACAAACAACTTTAGCTCACATGCTGAATCTAGGACGCAGGACTGTACCAGCCAGATACCAATCTAGGAAATGAACTCTCAAGGATTATCCAAAGCCAAAAGAAATACAACAGGGAATCAGACCAGTTAATCTGTAATGGCAAGAACAACAGAATAAAAAAAGAGGGAATTAACAGTGTCGGTATAAAACCTTCTAATGGAGAGGAAGGCAAGCCAATACCAAGTAATAATAGACTGCTGCAAACTTAGAAAGATAAGGGTAAATTTCACAGTAAACACAAAGAAAGTTAACAAACCTACTCATAAAAATAAAGAGGAAAGACATAAAGTCTCAGTAAAAATAAAAACAAAAGAAATGAGAAAAAAACTCCACAAACAAAAGGAATTCAGCATGGTAGGCTAAGAGGAACAAAGAAAACGCTGGCACCACAAAAAAAAAAGCATTACAAAATGACAGCAATAAACTCATATCTGTCAATAATTACACTGAATTTAAATGGATTCAAAGCACCCATTAAGAGACAGAGTGACACAATGGATAAAAAAAGAGGATCCATCAATATGCTTTCTACAAGAGACACACCTTAGAAACAAAGACATGAGATTAGTAAAAATCAAAGTTTGAAAAAATATAGATCAAACAAACAACTACCAAAAAATAGCAGGAGTGGCAATACTAATCTCAGATAAAATAGACTTTAAAAGAAAATCCACATTAAAAGACAAAGAAGGACACTATATAATGATTAAGGGGATGATCCATCATAAAGACATAACCATAATAAACACCTGCAATGACAGGGAACCCAATGACAGGGTTCCAAAATACATAAAACAAACTCTAACAGCACTGAAGAGAAATTGACAGTTCCACAACAATAGTAGGAGACCTCAACACACCACTCTCAGTAAAGGACAGAACATCTAAAAAGAAAATCAGCAAAGATACAGAAGACCTAAAGGGCACAGTCACCAAACTTGACCTCATAGACATAGATAGAACACTCCATCCAACAGCTACAAAGTACACATTCTTTTCCAATGCACATGGAACATTCTCCAGAATAAACCACATCTTAGGCCACAGAGCAATCCTCAACAAGATCCAAAACACTGAGATAATACCAAGTATCTTCTCTGATCAAAATGCCATAAAGGGAGAAATTAACAACAGAAAGACCAAGGAAAAAGAATCAATTACATGGAAACTGAATAACAACCTGCTTACAAACCACTGGGTAATAGAAGAAATCAGAGATGGAATCAAAAAATTCCTAGAATCAAACGAGAATGAAAACACATCATGCCAAAACCTTTGGGACACAGCAAAGGCAGTCCTCAGAGGACAATTTATAGCAATAGATGCACATATCAAAGAAGAAAGGGAAAAAAATCAAAACATTAACTATAGAACTCAAACAAATAGAAAGAGAACAGCAAAAAAAAGCCCACAACCACCGGAAGAAAGGAAATAGTAAAGATCAGAGCGGAAATAAATGAAATAGAGAACAGAAAAACAATAGAAAGAATCAACAAAACCAAAAGTTGGTTCTTTCAAAGAATCAACAAAATCAACAAAACCACTGGCCAGACTGACAATAGAAAAACAGGAGAGGACACAAATAACCCAAAGAAGAAATGAAATGGGGGATATTACAAAAGACCCAACTGAAATAAAAAGGATGATAACAGAATACTATGACAAACTATACTCCAACAAATTTGAAAACCTAGAGGAAATGGATAAATTTCTAGAAACACACGGCCTACCCAAACTACAACAAAGTGATGTTGAAAATCTGAACAGACCCATAACAAGAGAAGAGATTGAAAAGGTAATAAAAATACTCCCAACCAAAAAACGCCCTGGCCCAGATGGCTTCACTGGAGAAGTCTACAAAACATTGACAGAAGAGCTTGTACCAGTACTACTCAAGCTATTTCAGAGCATAGAGGAGGAAGCAACACTTCCAAATTCATTCTATGAAGCCAGCATAATGCTGATACCAAAACCAGGCAGAGACGTCACAAAAAAAGAAAATTACAGACCAAAATCTCTCATGAATAGAGATGCAAAAATTCTTAACAAAATTCTAGCCAATAGAATTCAGCATCATATCAAAAAAATAAGACACCACGACCAAGTAGGATTCATACAAGGTATGCAAGGATGGTTCAACATTAGAAAATCAATCAACGTAATCCACCACGTAAATAAAAGGAAAGAAAAGAATCACATGATCATCTCAACTGATGCAGAAAAGGCATTCAACAAAGTCCAACACCCATTGCTGATAAAAACTCTCAATAAAATAGGTATAGAAGGGAAATTTCTCAGCATAAGAAAGGGCATCTATGCAAAATGAATGGCCAACATCATTCTTAATGGAGAGAGGCTGAAAACATTCCCCTTGAAAACAGGAACGAGACAAGGATGCCCTTTATCACCACTCCTATTGAACATTGTGCTGGAAGTTCTAGCGAGAGCAATAAGACAAGAAAAAGAAATAAAGGGCATCCTACTTGGTAATGAAGAAGTTAAACAGTCCACGTTTGCAGATGATAAGATACTATACACAGAAAACCCTAAAGACTCCACGAGAAATCTACTGGAACTAATAGAAAGATTCAGCAGTGTAGCAGTATACAAGATAAACATTCAAAAATCAGTTGGATTCCTATACACCAATAACGAGAACAATGAAAAGAAAATCAGGAAAACAATACCATTTTCAACAGCCCCTAAAAAGATAAAATACTTAGGAATAAATCTGACCGGGGATGTAAAAGACCTATACAAAGAAAACTACAAAACACTACTGCATGAAACCCAAAGGGATCTCCATAAATGGAAACACATACCATGCTCATGGATAGGCAGACTCAGCATTGTGAAAATGTCAATTCTACCCAAAGCAATTTACAAATACAACACAGTCCCGATCCAAATACCAACAACATTCTTCAAAGACTTGGAAAAACAAATCATTAACTTTATATGGAAAGGGAAGAAGCCCCAAATAAGTAAAGCACTACTGAAGAAGAAGAATAAAGTTGGAGGACTCACACTACCTGACCTCAGAACCTACTATACAGCTACAATAGTCAAAACAGCCTGGTACTGATACAACAACAGATACATTGACCAATGGAACAGAATTGAGAACCCAGATGTAAATCCATCCACCTACGGTCACCTGATCTTTGACAAGGGCCCAAAATCCATCAAATGGGGAAAAGACAATCTTTTTAAAAATCGGTGCTGGCAAACCTGGATATCCATCTGCAAAAAAATGAAACAGGACCCATACCTCACACAATATACAAAAACTACTTCAAAATGGATCAAAGACCTGAATATAAAGCCTAAAACTATAAAGTTCATAGAAGAAAAAATAGGACCAACACTGCAGGCCTTCATACATGGCATTAACAGGATACAAACCATAACCATCAACGTACAAAACCCAACAGATAAGCTAGAAAACTGGGATCTTCTAAAAATCAAACACCTATGCTCTTTAAAAGACTTCACCAAAAGAGTAAAAATAGAACCTACAGACTGGGAAAAAAATTTTGGACAGTACAAGTCAGACAAAGGTCTAATCTCCATAATCTACAAGAAAATCCAACACTTCTACAACAAAAAGACAAATAACCCTATAAAAAAATGGACAAAGGAAATGAACAGACACTTCACCAAAGAAGACATTCAAATGGCCAACATACATAGGAGGAAATGCTGGCGATCACTAGTCATTAGAGAAATGCAAATTAAAGCCACAATGAGATACCATCTCACCCCGGCATTACTGGCACGAATCAAAATCACTGGAAATAACAAATGTTGGAGGGGCTGCGGGGAGATGGGAACTCTTATGCACTGCTGGTGGGAATGCAAAATGATACAACCATTTTGGAAAATGATATGGCGCTTTCTCAGAAAGCTAGAAATAGACATACCATTCAATCCAGCAATCCCACTCCTAGGAATATATCCTAGAGAAATAAGAGTCGCCACTCGAATAGACATATGCACACCTATGTTCATGGAAGCATTGTTCACAATAGCAAAATGATGGAAACAACCTAGATGCCCATCAACAGATGAATGGATAAACAAACTATGGTATATACACACAATGGAGTATTATGCAATGATAAAGAACAATGATGAATCTGTGAAGCATCTCATAACGTGGATGAAACTGGAGGACATTATGCAGAGTGAAATAAGTTAAACAGAAAAGGACAAATACTGTATGAGACCTTTTTTGTAAAAACCCATGAAAAAGTTCACACACAAAATGTAACAATCTTTGTTGGTTACCAGGGATGGGAGGGGTTGGAGGGAAATACTCAATAGGCAATGGATAAGTGGTATCTTGGGTGAAGGGTGAGACAGTACACAATACAGGGGAAACTAGCACAACGTGTACAAGGAAAGGTCATGGAAGCCCCATAGACACATCCAAACTCCCTGAGGGACTGAATTGCTGGGTGGAGGGCTGTGGGGACCATGGTCTCGGGGAACATCTAGCTCAACTGGCATGACACAGCTTATAAAGACAATGCTCTACATTCTACCTCGGTGAGTAGCGTCTGGGGTCTTAAAAGCCTGTGAGCGGCCATAGAAGATACTCCACTGGTCTCATCCCTTCAGGAGCAAGGGAGAATGAAGAGAACAGGATACAAGGAAGAGATTAGTCCAAAGGACTAATTGTCCACAGCTACCAAGGCCTCCACCAGACTGAGTCCAGTACAGCTAGATGGTGCCCGGCTACCACCACTGACTGCTGTGACCAGGATCACAACAGAGGGTTCTGGACAGAGCTGGAGAAGGATGTAGAGCATAATTCTAACTCACAAAAAAAGAACAGATTTACTGGCCTAAAGAAGACTGAAGAAACCTCGAAAGTAAGGCCCCCAGACACCCTTTCAGCTCAGTGGTGAAGTTACCTCTGAGGTTCACTGTTCAGCCTGGGAATGGACAGCCCTGTAAAACCAAATGAGACTAACGAGGTACTGGAGTCCAGTGACAAGAGCCAGAAAGCAGAAGGGGACAAGGAAGCTAGTGATAAGGAACCCAAGGTTGAGTAAGGTTATGGTTGACGTGTTGTGAGATTGTTAACCATTGTCGTAGGGCAACATTTGTAGTAACTGTTAAATGAGAAACTATTTTGTTCTGTAAGCCTTCATCTTAAGCAAGAATAACAGCACAATTGGAAGAGTATAGTCAATGTCACTGAACTGTGTATGTAGAAATTTCTGAAATGGTTTATCTTTGGATATGTGTATTTTCACCAAAAAAAAAAAAAAAGGTTGAGAATTTAGAGGGTTAATATGTTGTGAGGTTGTTAACCAATGTCATAAAACAACATGTGTACTACTGTTTCATGAGAAACTATTTGTTCTGTAAGCCTTCACCTGAAGTACAATAAAATATAAAAAATAAAAAAAAGAAAATTACAGACCAGTGTGTCTCATGAATATAGACACAAAAATTCTCAAGAAAATTCTAGCCAATAGAATTCAGCATCATATCAAAAAAATAATACACCACGACCAAGTAGGATTCATACCAGGTATGCAAGGATGGTTCAATATTAGAAAATCAATCAATGTAATCCACCTGATAAACAAAAGGAAAGAAAAGAATCACATGATCGTCTCAAATGATGTAGACAAGGCATTTGACAAAGTCCAACATCCATTCCTGATAAAAACTCTCAATAAAATAGGTATAGAAGGGAAATTTCTCAACGTAATAACAGACATCTATGCAAAACCAACAGCCAACATCATTCTTAATGGAGAGAGGCTGAAAACATTCCCCTTGAAAACAGGAACGAGACAAGGATGCCCTTTATCACCACTCTTATTGAACATTGTGCCGGAAGTTCTAGCTAGAGTAATAAAGCAAGAAAAAGAAATAAAGGGCATCCAAATTGGTAATGAAGAAGTTAAACTGTCCCTGTTTGCAGATGATATGATACTATAAATAGAAAACTCTAAAGACTCCATGAGAAATCTGCTGGAAATAGTAGAAAGACCCAGCAGAGTAGCAGGATATAAGATAATCGTACAAAAATCAGTTGGATTCCTATACACCAACAAAGTGAACTTTAAAAAGGAAATCAGGAAAACAATACCATTTATAATATCCCCTAAAAAGATAAAATACTTAGGAATAAATCTAATCTAGGGATGTAAAAGGCTTATACAAACAAAACTACAAAACACTACTGCAAGAAACCCAAAGGGATCTAAATAAATGGAAAAACATACCATGCTCATGGATAGGTAGACTTAACACTGTAAAAATGACAATTCTACCTAAAACAATTTACAAATACAATGCAATCCCTATCCAAATACCAACAACATT
This sequence comes from Dugong dugon, assembly GCA_030035585.1. Classification (NCBI taxonomy): domain Eukaryota; kingdom Metazoa; phylum Chordata; class Mammalia; order Sirenia; family Dugongidae; genus Dugong; species Dugong dugon. Next base: position 43,738,630 of record CM057480.1, on the reverse strand, counting down.
CTTCATAAGATAGAAAATCTAATCATTAAGTTTATATGGAAAGGGAAGAAACCCCGAATAAGTAAAGCACCATTGAAGAAGAAGAATAAAGTAGGAGGACTCACACTACCTGACCTCAGAACCTACTGTACAGCTACGGTGGTCAAAACAGCCTGGTACTGGTACAACGACAGATACATTGACCAATGATGCACCCCTTCGGGAGCAAGGAAAAATGAAGAGAACAGGATACAAGGAAAAGATTAGTCCAAAGGACTAATGGACCACAGCTACCAAGACCTCCACCAGACTGAGTCCAGTACAGCTAGATGGTGGCTGGCTATCACCACTGACTACTCTGACCGGGATCACAACAGAGTGTTCTGGACAGAGCTGGACAAGGATGTAGGACAAAAGTTTTAACACACAAAAAGACCAGATTTACTGGCCTGACATACTGGAGAAACCCTGAAAGTATGGCCCTCGGATACCCTTTTAGCTCAGTAGTGAAGTCATTCCCAAGTTTCACCTTTCAGCCAGGGATTGGACAGCCCCATAAAACAAAATGGGACTAATGAGGCACAGCAGTCCAGGGACAAGGACTAGAAGGCAGAAGGGGACAGGAAAGCTGGTGATAGGGAACCCAAGGTTGAGTAAGGACAGTGTTGACATACAGTGGGGTTCTTAACCATTGTCATAGGGCAATATGTGTACTGTTTAATTAGAAACTATTTTGTTCTGTAAACCTTCATTTAAAGTGAGAATAGCAGCACAACTGGAAGAAAGTAATCAGTGTAACTGAATTGTACATGTAGAAATTCTTGAAAAGGTGTATCTTTGGCTATGTATATTTTCACCAAAAAAAAAAAAGGGTCTTCCAAGGCCGAGAAGGGAGCGTGTTGACATGTCGTGGGGTTGTTAACCAATGTCATAAAATAATATGTGTACTGACTTTTTAATGAGAAAATATTTGTTCTATAAACCTTCACCTAATGCAGAATTTAAAAAAAATTTAAAGAAGAACTTGGTTTCTTTAAGATACATAAATTTCTGCATAGTAAGGGTATGACAGTGTGATTACAAACATTAGACAGGTATTTCATACAGTACTGTCTTGAAGACTAATTAAGCTTATTACTGATTTACCGTAAACATAAACATAGCTCTCAGTCTAGTCTTTTGGAATCAGTTTCACAAAACAGGCTGAATTCTTCAAAAAAGCACAATGCCCATAGCAAAAGGGGTTTACTAGTTTATCTGGACCATTAACGGACTAATAAATGGCTTCAGGAACCAATTTTTTTTTCCTCAAACCTCAAGTTTCAAAAGGACACTCAAAGGCCATAGCCTGTGTGGGTTACCTCAACCTCCACGAAAGCCAGAAATCTGGATTCCAGGAGAATTACAACTCTTTCATCATTCTCTCCTTTGGATTATGATCTTGCTATAGAATCTTTGATCAAAAATGTTCAATAATGGTAGTTGGGCACTATCTGGTTTTTAAGATCCCAGGAACCATACAGCACACTAGGAGGCAGAAAAGAAACACTAACAATAATATTAGGCCAATTGCCTGAAATAACCAATGAAACCATGACCCTAAGTTCTTTGAATCAAGGAAACAAATCTCATGAATTGTTTGTCTATGCATAAGCAGCATCAGTAATTGCTTTTTACCTTAACAGCTTTTTGCCTCAACAACAAGTACATTCTGCAAAACCTCAGGTTGCATATTAATGTAAACACAGCAACTGCCTTAGCTATCTAGTGCTGCTACAGCAGAAATACTATAAGTGGATGGCTTTAACAAAGAGGAATTTATTTTCTCACAGTCTAGTAGGCTAGAAGTCCAAATTCAGGGCATCAGCTCCAGGAGCAGGGTTTCTACATCTGTCAGAAAAAAGGTCCTTGTGATGCATCAGTTTTCCCTTGGTCTGGGAGCATCTCAGCACAGGAACCTCAGGTCCAAAGGATGCGCTCTACTCCCGGCACTTCTTTCTTGGTGGTATGAGGTTCACTTGTCTCTCTGCTTGCTTCTCTCTTTTATATCTCAAAAGAGATTGGCTTAAGACGCTATTTAATCTTGTAGATCTCATCAATATAACTGCCACTAATCCCTCTCATTAACTTCATATAGATAGAATTTACATTATATATGGAAATCACATTAGATGACAAAATGGTGGACAATCATACAATACTGGGAATCATGACCTAGCCAAGTTGACAGACATTTTGGGGAGACACAATTCAATCCCTGACAGCAACATTTATCAATTAAGGTACAAACCGTTCCTTGAGAGGCTAATAGGAAATCTAATGAGAGACTAATAGGAAATCTAATATTGTTCTATTTTGTAAAATCATAGCTCAAACTTCAGACACTTATCTGGTTATGATAGTTACAACTTTGCTAAGTTTACCAACAGGAACTTCTAATTCAAGAGTTAAAATATCTAAACTCATTAATTAGATAATTTAGAAGAAAAGAGGATCCCAAAAGTAGGACCTTAAAACATAAGCAATATCCCCACATATAACCGATAGTAATCCTTTAGTTTACTCAGTCTTATGTAGTTAATTTCTATTCCATGTGATTCTGGATCGGTTGCACTCTGTGAACCCATCAGCTTCTACATACGAATTCTGAAAATCTTGATTTAGTCTAGTCACAGTCTTTTTCACAAGTCTGATATAGTCCATCTTTTTGTTGGGATATTTTAGTCAAACATTTTCAGCAAATCAGCAAAGTAAAAATTTATCTGCAGAAGTCAAAACTTGACATGGCCATAATTAATTTATAAAAATAATACTCTTAAAAAAACTTTGGACAAAAATATTTCTAAATATAATGATTAACTTTATTTTCAAACAACTTCAGATATAATACATAATAATCTTGAGACATAATATCATATAGTCAGGATATATCTTGAATATCCCAAGTCTCTAAATACCTGAATAGTAACAAAAAAAAACTTCATAGGTATATGATGTGAATTCTCCAGTCAAACCATCGGCTTTGATGATGCCAGTCAGTGTCAAAGGGACATGGAGAGCGAACACATGGGTCCAGAAGATACGATCTCTCTTTGCCGGCTTCCGCTCGAAATCCAGGTCTCTTCAAGTCGACTGGAGCTATTCGTGGCTTCAGAATCCTGCTCACAGCACCATTAACTGTTCTAGGGTAAAAACATCACAAAGTTTAGTAAAACAAAAAGAAAAGTTTTATTCAGCATACATGCAAAGAGGCAAAAATAGGAAATGGACAAGCATGCTGCCAGAGCCATGTCTGTCTGAGTCCAAGGAATATTACAGAATAAGCAAAAGTGGGAAACAGACAAGCATGCTGCTACAGCCATATCTGTCCAAGTCCCTCTTCCATCTTCTTTTGATGCTCCCTGCATCATTCAATATTTTCCTTGTAGAATCCTCCAGTACTGCAGTACGAGGTTTGATTTTTATCTTCAGGTCTGTCAGCTTGAGTAATGCTGAGTGTATTCTTCCCTTTTGCTTTTTTAACTCCAGATCTTTGTACATTTCATTATAATACTCCACTCTGGCTTCTCAAGTTGCCCTTTGAAATCTTCTGTTTGGCACTTTTACTTCATCATTTCTTCTATTCGCTTTAGCTACTCGACCTTCCAGAACAAGTTTCAGAGTCTCTTCTGACATCCATTTTGGTCTTTTCTGTCTTTTTAATGAGCTTTTGCTTTCTTCATGTATGATGTCTTTGATGTCATTCCACAACTCTTCTGGTCTTCAGTCCTTTGTGTTTAACGAGTCATATCTATTTTTAGAGATGGTCTTTAATTCAAGTGGGATATACTCGAGGTTGTAGTTTTGCTTCCGTGGACTTGCTCTAATTTTCTTCAGCTTCAACTTGAACTTGCATATGAGCAATTGATGGTCTGTCCCACAGTCAGTCCCAGCCTTGTTCAGACTGATGATATTGAGCTTCTCCAACGTCTCTTTCCACAGTTGTAGTTGATTTGATTCCTGTGTATTCCATCTGGTGAGGTCTAAATGTATAGTCACCGTTGCTGAAAAAAGTATTTCCAATGAAGACGTCGTTGGTCTTGCAAAATTCTACCGTGTACTCTTCGGTGTCGTTTCTATCACCAAAGCCGTTTTACCAATCCTTCTTCATTTCCAACTTTCACATTCCAATCACCAGTAATTATCAATGCATCTTGATTGCATGTTTGATCAATTTCAGACTCAGTAGTTGGTAAAAATATTCCATTTCCACATCTTTAGCGCTAGTGGTTGGTGCAAAAATTTTAATATCAGTCACGTTAACTAGCTTTTCTTGTAGGCATAGGGATATTATCCTAACACTGACAGCATTGTACTTCAGGATAGATCTTGAAATGTTCTTTTTGATGATGAATGTGACACCATTCATCTTCAATTTGTCATTCCCATCATGATAGACCATATGATTGTCAAAATGGCCAATATCAATCCATTTCAGCTCACTAATGCCTAGGATATTGATCTTTATAGGATCCATTCCATTTGTAACACCTTCCAATTTTCCTAGATTCATACTTCATACATTCCATGTTCTGATTATTAATAGATGTTTCCAGCTGTTAATTCTTATTTTGAGTCATACCACCTCATCAAATGAAGGTCCCAAAACCTTTTTTCCATCCACACAATTAAGGTGGACTCTACTTTGAGGCAGCAGCTCTTCCCTAGTTTTATTTTGAGTGCCTTCCAACCTGAGGTGTTCATCTTCCAGCACTATATTAGACAATGTTCTGCTGCTATTCGTACAGTTTTCACTGGCCAATTTTTCAGCAGTAGACCACAAGGTCCTTCTTCCTAGACAGTCTTAATCTGGAAACTCCACTGAAACCTGTCCACCATGGGTGACTGTGCTGGTATTTGAAATATCAGTGGCATAGCTTCCAACATCACAGCAACAGGCAAGCTACCACGGTAAGATAAACTGGCAGACACATGGAGGGAGTTTCATGTAGAGTCTTGCAAATCATTTTAAGAACTTTAGCTTTTACTTGACGGAAATGAGTTACCCTCATCAGAATTTAAAAAGACTAACATGATCTAATTTATGAGTAACGAGGATCATGTTGGCAGCTGTGTTTAAAAATGACTTGGTTGGGGGTGGTAGCAGTTACAGGTTTTGATAACTAACATATTTTTACACAAATAATGACTGCCTTCTACGTTTGTCAACTGCACCCTTCTAATTTTTTTACAGCAACATGTAAAAAAAATTGGCATATGAAAATACCTCACAAGAGTAGGACATTGCTGGAAAACAAACATAAAAGGCACATGTTATTTGTGTAAAAATACAGTACTCTTAATCTTGATATATACATATTTAAATATATAATTTTATTGTGCTTTAGGTGAAAGTTTACAATGCAAGTTAGTTTATACACAAATTGTTTTGTGACATTGGTTGCAGTCGCCTCAATGTGACAGCACTCTCCCCTTTCCACCCTGGGTTTGCTGTGTCCATTCTTCTAGTTTTCCTGTCCCTTTCTGCTTTCACGTCTTGCTTTTGGGCAGGAATTGCCCGTTTGGTTTCCTACATTTGATTTAAGTAAGAAGCACAGTCCTCACGTGTGTTATTGTTTTACAGGCCTGTCTAATCTTTGTCTAAAAAGTGGGCTTCAAGAATGGCTTCATTTCTGAATTAGCCGGTTGTCTGGGGATGGATACATTTTGAAGGTAAAACCAATATGTTTCCCGAGCAATTTTTTTGAGGTATGAAAGACAAGAGTTGAGACTTATTCCAAAGTTTTTGACCTGGACAACTGGAAGAATGGTGTTGCAATCAGCTGAGATGAGGACGGCTAACAATGGAAGAAATTTTAGGAGGGAGATCTGGAATTCAGTTTTGAATATATAAGTATGAGACATTTATTAGCCATCCAAGTGTAGATGTCAAGTAGGCTGTTTGTCTGGAGTTCAGAGGACAGATTTTAGTTTGGGAGTCAAACATATATGCATGGTTTTTAAGTCACGAGGCAGATGAAATCACCACAAGAGTACATGTAAACAGAGAAAAAGAGAAGGGACCTAGGAGTACTCGAGAATTAATAATCAAAATATTTAAAATTTAAAATACTGTAAATATCAAGTATTTGTGAAGATATGGAACAATTGGAACACTCTTAAACCGTTGGTAGGAGTATAAATTGGTAAAACTTTGGAAAAATATTTGACAATACCAATTAAACCTGAACATGAATATAATTTATGGCCCTATAATTCCTCTCCTGTGTAGATACCCAAGAAATAAATACTATGTTCACCAAATGACATCTATAAAAATAGAAGCTTTATTTGCAATAGCCAAAAATGGAAAACAACCAAATGCCCTTCAACTGTAGAACTACACATAAATTGTGGTATATTCCTACAATGGAATGCTACCCAACAATGAAAAAGAATGAAGTACTGATCTATGAAACAACATGGGTAAATATCATAGACATAATGTTGATGTCAGACAAAAAAGAATGCATACTATATTGTTCCCTTTGTATTAATTCAAGAATAGGCTAAATTAATCTGTCATGAAAGTGGTAAGCATAGAGGCTAGGCTTTGTAGTCATGCCTGGGAAGAAGCATAAGGGAAACTTCAGGAATGTTGTAAATGTTCTACGTCTTAATGTGGGTGATGGTTACATGGCTAACTACCTATTTGATGATATATACATGTGACTTTACACAAGTTATCCCTCTATTAAGAAAGCAAAACAAACAAAAATCACAGAGAAGAGGAAGACTCAGCAAAAGAAACTAAAAGAGTGATCAATGAGATAGGGAAACAACAAGAGTGTGTTGTACTAGAAAACAAGTGAAGTGGAGCAAAGAGAAGGGAGTCATCCACTGTCAAACACTGAGGATTAAGATAAGGGCTGAGAATTGGGCAATAGACCCAGCAATGCGGAGGTCATTAATAACTTTGATAAGAGTAGTTTGGTAGAATGTTGAAGACAAAATCTTGACTGGTATAAGTTTTTAGAGAGATTAGGGAGAGAAATCGGAGGTAGCAAAGACAGGCAACTCTTGAGTTTTGCTGCACAGGTGAAACAAGAAATACGGAGGTAGCTATTTACTAAAAGAGTGGGATCCAAAGAAATTTGGGTTAATTTATTTATTTTTAAATTGGGAAAAATATATTCATTTTTACGTCGAGGTAATGATCTGGTAGAGAGGAAACAATGATTTAAGAAAGAGGAGAAGAATTACAACAATGATGTCAATAAGAAGGTGAGAGGAGCTAGAACCCAAGACACAAATGGAGAGAGTGACTTTGGATGGGGGCGTGGACACTGTATTCATGGTGATAAGTCAGAAGTTAAATAAAGTATGTAGGCACAGACACTGGTAGGTGAGAAGATACGGTCCTGGGAGTCTGAGATGGTATCTTCTGATTGCTTCAATTTTCCTAGTAAAAGTAGGAAGCAAGGTCTTAAGCTGAGCGTGAAGATGGGGAAGGTTTCAGGAGAGAAAATACATGAAATACCATCTAAGGGATCAAGAGAGTAATTGAACTAGAGAAACATAGAATGACTGCTATAAAGCATTAAAGCCCAGTTAGAATTTATGTCATGACTCTGATTTGACACCAGCCAGTGTGGTTGGGTACTTTTTTCCAGTTATATTTGGCTGCACAGGTGTAGGTGTGGAGTAGACAGGAAGTTAGAATTTTAACCAGAGCTGTGGTTTTCCCAAATGAGACAATATAGATAAAGTGTTCAGCAAAATGGCACTGTTTACATGTCCTTAGCCAGTTAACTAGTTGCCATGGAGTCAACTCTGACTCATGGTGACCCCATGTGTGTAGGAGTAGAACTATGTTCCATACAGTTTTCAATGGCTGATTTTTTTAAAGTAGATAGCCAGGCCTTTCTTCTGAGGTACCTCTGGGCAGACTCAAATAGCCAACATTTCTTTTAGCAGCTGAGTGGGTTAACCATCTTCACCACCCAGGGACTCCGAGCATGTCCTATGAGGCCCTAAATGATTGCCTACTTCTGAGACTGGCTTTTCTCTCCTGCCGGACCACACTGGCCTGGTCTTTCTTCTGTTCTTGAAAACTCAAGCTTTCCCACTCTAACACCTTTGTACTTGCTCTTCCTGTACTCTGCCCTATTGTGACTGACTCTTCCTAATGTAGAGTCTCAGCTCTTAAGTTCTATTGTCAGAGAGTCCTCCCTCACTCCTTATCACATTACCCTCTTCAGTTATCTTTAGCAATTGTCAGTATCTGAAGTATACTCAGCCCTTCATTTGCTGATTGTCACTACTGCCACACTAGAATGAAAGCTCCACGAGAGCAAGGATGATGGATGTGCTGTTCATTGCTGGATCCAAAGCTTAGAACAAAGTCTGGGATCTATTAGGCCCAAAATAAATGTTTATTAAATGAATACATAAATTATTATTATCTCTGTTCTCAGTCTGGTTGGGGGAACAGAGATATACATAACTGAAAACTAAACTAACTTCATGACTCACTGGAGAATTCTTATGTGGTGCTGAAAAGCAAGTTTGAGTCTATCTACCCATACGCCCACTAGCCCTTGGAATTCAACACAGTGTCAGCAACTTGTATTATATAACTTTCTAAAAGCGAATTCTGACAGAACATGCCACCCCTTCACCCTGCCCCCTTGTCCAAGTGAGTGAAAACTAAATAAATGTTAGAGCAATTGTATTCAATAGGCAGAATTCAAATTCTTCCTGCTCCAAGCAACACAAGATTCTCAATTTTTTTTAAATGTTTTATTTCAGAATATTGTTCTTACAAATTTTTTTTCTAATGGCTTTATTTAGCCAGTTTCCTGTGCTCAGCTTTCTACCCAGAATCCTAGCATTTCCCTGATGTGTTACTTTTAGTAGCAAACACCTAATCAGAATTCTAGGGATAATTAGTAGGTTGGCTAACTTTCAGGAAGAAATACTACCGTGTTTTCAACAGGCTGGCAGGATGTCTCCAATTATAAAGATGGAGGAAATAAAAACAACAGGATGGTAAAATCCATTGAGGGACAGATTGCATTTTATAGGAAAAGATGTAACTTCATTTATCTGTGGTCTTTATGGCTTGCAAATGTGCTCAGCACTCCTATATCCCATGGGTCTCAACGTCAGTATTTATGTGCTGGAATACTTCATCACCTCATAAACCAAGAGGTAACTGAGTACTTTTACTCTCTGGAAAAAAAAATGTGTTATACCAGGTAGCTTCCAACAACTCCACTTTTCACTCACACTTTTATGCATAGACTCTCAGGAAGATGCAAACCTAGATAAACCAGAAGCCTTGATCTTTTTCCTCTTGCTACCTAGATTAGATATTATCCAATTCTAATTTTTAGTTAAATATGATTCAACTCCAACCAGAATTTCAATCATAGAAAACTTAGAATAAGGGTTTAGTTTTGTTTGTTTGTTTTGTTTTAATATGACTCTCAAAAATATTTATATATAGGGAAATCCTGGTATCTTCAAATACCAAGTTCAGGTTTAAAGTTTGTTTCTTGAGAAAGCAAGAGTGAATATTTCTAAAGAAAAGACCCCTGAGAGACGTATTTAAAAAGATATATTATGAATAAAATCGTATTTAATATTTAAAAACATTAAGTACTTCTCAAGGGAAAGACACTCACCTCATGAAAATCCCTCTCATGTGGAGCTGTGGATTGCAAGCCTCCTTTCCCAATTCCCTCAAGGGTTTTGAGTCCTTAAATATCTTTCATCCTAGCTACCTGAACATTCACCCTACTTTCTGCTCAAAAAGGCCTTTAATCTATCAATATTTTCCATCTGTATTATGTTGGAGAGCAGAATCTAGGCACCTGGGCAAGGTGAGCTCATCCATATGATCAAGCTAGTCTCTCAGCAACAAACTGTGAGTCACAAATCATGTTTTATGGGATTTTCTCTTGCTCTCTTGCTTTCTCTTTTCTCTCTCTCTCACACACACTCTCACAGACACACACACATATAGAAGGATGCTGTAGTGAAATAAGTTTGACAGATCCAGACTTAAAGCAAAAAGCAAAATAGACATATTTATTAGAATATTTCCCAAAGCATATAATATGTTAATACACATTATGAATCTCAAAGAAAGTAATATAGGATGTAGTGTTTTCCAAATATACTTGACTACAGAATCTTTTTTGTTTTTTTCAGGGAACATCCCTTATTGCCACAACAAACATGTATTGAGCCCTTGTTATATGCCCTTTGTTAGTTTTAATAAGTGTCTACCAAGATAAATAAGACTGATTTCCTACCCTAAAGAAGCTTATAAATCATTAAACAGGTTACATTCACAGTAACTGTGCTGTTCAATAAGGTAGCCACTGGCTATTTAAGTTTGATTAAATAAACTTAAATAACATTACAAATTCCCACTTCTTTAGTCACATTTCAAGTGCTCAATAGCAACCACACATATTAGATGGCTACCATACTGGATGGCACAAATATAGAACATTTCCATCATTGAAGAATTTTCCACTGGACAAAATTTCTCTAGCACATTTTATTATTTTTATTAATTACACACTAACAAACACAGCAATTAATTTTTAATATTTTTTTCTCCTTTCAAAGAACTCCAGTTTTTTTTGCATCTTATCCAACCACAAGTCATCTTCTTAAAACAGTTAAGAAATTTTACTCATGATTGGCAAAAATTGTTCCTAGTTCTATTATTAATTTATTATCCTAATGAATTGTTTTTAGACGCATTGTTTTACCTGAACTCAAGAGAATTAAACACGTGTTAACAATCAGATAGTATCAGATCAACCACAGAGTGACCCTAGAATCAGAGATTTCATAGTCTGGAAAAGCTCCTAAAGATGAGGTAATCCATTTCCTCCAGTTTTATAAAGGTAGAAACTGAAGTTCAGAGAAGGTAATGGACTTGTCCTAGGTTACACAGATGTTAGATAGCAAACTCCCTTGGACCCACCTAAGTCAATCATAGTAGCTGCCACTGTTTCCTGGGTCTTAAATCTTGTCCACCAGAAGGAATAAATCATGACATATCATGCTACTGGCTAACATGTGCAGCTATAGATAGCAGAGTTGTTTCTGCTGACATTCCTATGCTAATGATATAAAATAAAGTTCTTCTCCATGAGAGTGTTGCCATAGGCATTAAATTTAACTTTTACTGAAACTCAGTGTGCATAGCAGATGATAAGCCCTAGAAATAATTTCTCATTTATACTATCTAAAAGTGTGTGTGTGTGTGTGTGTGTGTAGGATCAGGAAAAAGGATGCATATTTTTATGCATATTTTATTTTATTGAGAAATTATCATTGAGTCTGCCCTGACTCATGGTGACCCCATGCACAATGGAACTAAATGTTGCCTAGTCCTGTGCCATCCCATGGTCAGTTGCTGATCGAACAGTTGTGATCCATAGGATTTTCATTGGCTGATTTTCAGAAGTAGATTGTCAGGCCTTTCTTCCTAATTCATCTTAGTCTGGAGGCTCTGCTGAAACTTGTTCAACATCATAGCAATACGGAAGCCTCCACTAACAGATAGGTGGTGGCTACACATGAGGTGTATTGGCCAGGAATCAAACCCAGGTCTCCCACATGGATGGTGAAAATTCTATCACTGAATCACCAATACCACCACCCCCATATTTAATTCCTTCATCGTAATAAATACCTCAAATTGTTATAGCACTTGACAGTTCCAATGAACTTTGTACACATTATTTCATTAGTGTCCACAGGATCATACGAGATAGGTATTTTTTAAATATGAGAAAACTGAAGTTCAGAGATATTAAGAATTATGTTGTCCAGGATCACATGACCATTATGCAGGAATCAGAACTCAAGTTGAGTTCTTTTGACTCTAAAACTAATGCACACCCTATTATTTTTTTTAAAACTGGTAAAATCACTCCCTTTGAGCAAATAGTTTATACTCTTCACACTAATTATGCAAAATATAAAGGATGTAAAATAACCAGGCACCTAAAACATATTCAGTATATTATTGGCTTATTATCAGTTCTGACTGTGTCTCAACCCAGTAGTCAGATCTTTTCACCAATTGTAAGTCCTCTCATTTTCATATGAATCATAAAAGAAACTTTTTATCTGCTATCAATTTTGTCTTCAACAAGCATAAATATCATGGAACAATTCCATCTTCTATTAATGGATAAGCCCACTCAGGTTCCTATCATTATATCCTAGGAGGATTCTAGATTAAAGAGCTGAATGAAAAGTTTTTTCAACCTGTGGAAATCATGAAAATCACATTTCTCTTGTATGGATATGTTTTTAAAAGAACCTAAACATCTGGCAAGTTTTCATCAATTTTTTGGCAGATGGAAAGTGTCCTTCATTTAGCTAATACCACATTTCCATTTACAGTAGTATATTCTCTGGATAGCTGAAATTATATGTTCTGTTCATCAGGATTATGAAATGGCTGTCCACAAAAATTTTTTTTAAAAGGCAGAAGAGCCTCAAGAGGGACATCTGGAAACCAAATTGCATACATTGAAAATAATAGAAATACCTTTAGGACTTGAAAATAGAGCAAGTATTGAGATTTATTTTTTTTAATCCAAAAGCAGACACCTGTGCACAGTTAATTTTTTACATGAAATTTTAGATTATTGGAGAGTAAATATTATGATAAATAAAACTTTTCAACTTCTTTGATTTAGAAGAAAGTAGTAAGAGGCCCCTTTTATATAACAGGGCTATAGATTAAGTTAGAGGTTTTAAAAACCACCTTCCTTGAAACATATGAGCCTTGTAGCCTCCAAGATAGATTTTGGATAGTGTGCCCATCTATGTTCCCTCCACTTCCCAGGTAAAATATATATCTCCAAAACCTCAAAGAGAGGAAGCTCTGCTCTCTCATCTAATTTATGGAGCTGAATGGAAAAGAAAGAAATATGACCTTTTTGGAAAATTAAAGGAAATGTTCAAATAAAATATAATTGAGCTCAATTAATGTAGGTTCATTATAAGATTCAATTATAATAACAGATTATTTTGTAGAATTGCAAGCTTGGAAAAATACTTCATGATCACAAAAGACAACTTAAAAGCTAGTTGAGAACATGGGCTCCAAAGTCAGACAGACTATACTTTATTTCCTGACTCTGAGATCTCTCTACTTCTCCTCCAAACAGATGAAGGCAATAGAATTGAAGAAGACTCACCCCTGAAAGCTTTTTTCCAGCTTTCCCACGTTCTTCCCCCACCCCCACCCCCAAATGACTGGAATGGGTATGACTACAACAGCCATGGAAATCACATGTGCATGTGGCAGAGTTCATATCTGCCTGGGACCCTGGATAATAGCAAAATCTCCATCAACATGGGTTCCTAAATGACTACAAGAAAGAAAGCCACACTGCTGACATGTTCACTTTCCAAAGGGTGCTACTTGTGTAACAAACAAGCTCCTATCGTTGCAAGCCATTTTATTTGTGGATCTATTTGTTAAACAGCAGGCAGCATTACCCTAACGAATACACCCATTTACATGTGTCACTAAACAAATCTAATCAGGAAAAACACTTGTCAAGCTCTTTAAGACTATTTAAGATCTTTTAGGAATTTTCCAGTTCCTTTTTAAAGGTCTGAAATACCTGAAAAAAGTATTCTTTTACCTTTAATGTATCATGAGGAACAATAAAGCATGTAGGATCAAAGTATGCTCGAATTTTATTGATGACCCAAGACAAAATAAAATTCAGCCTGCTCTTTTGCAGCAATATTAGATCTGCTGCTCTTTCAGCAGTAAAATCTTGTTTTGCCAGCATCTACTGAAAGCAGATATGACTCTGAGAACACATAAAAGCATACATGTGAGCTAACTTGCTATTATGTTTAGAAAACCATTTTTTGCAACTTACGTGCACTCTAACATTTCATATTTTGAATAGCCAAAATCACCTTCAGAATGCAGAATCTGAAAAACAGCATGCTTCTCTATGAGACAGAGGAAAGGTACAAAAGGTATACAAGGACATGCAAAGAATCACCAAAGTTAGGGATGGAAGGGAACTTAGAGATCATTGTGTGTGCTACAGCTTTAGTCTACAGGAAACGAAAGTAAGGCAGAAAAGGATTATGTGCACCACACAATATCACTACAACAAAGTTAGGACTAAAACTCAGTTCTCTTGACTCTAAGTTCAATGTTTTTTTTTCCAGACAACACTCATTTTTCAGGTAGCTCAGTTCCTAATACTTTAGAATTGTGAAATCTTGTTTGTTTTTGTGACTTACACTTCAACTTTTTCTCAAAATGTGGTAGTTTTATATCAAGAGTGTTTTATAAAGTTGAATATGCAAGGTTAACAGTTCTGAACTTACTGGTGTTCGGTACATAGTTGGTAATCAATAAATATTCACTGGTTAAGGTTATGTCCTTTAAGTTTCATAGCTTAAGGTAAGACCTTTGTTACAGCCTCATGGTCAACTGTCTAGAATTCCCATTTGAAAAAAAAAATAAAAAGAGGAGGGTAAGAGAAAAGAGAGTGAGAGAGAGGTTAATTACAGAGTATAATTTTTACTCTTACAAACTGAGTTTTTCTCAACACCCAAATGTGATATTTTATAAATACAAACGTTCATTAATCACTACTTATTCTGAACATATACAAAATACTTCTGGATCTGGGGCTGAGAGCTGGGGACCATGGTCTCCGGGGACATCTAGGTCAATTGGCATAGCATAGTTCATAAAGAAAATATTCTGCATCCTACTTTGGTGAGTAGCGTCTGAGGTCTTAAAAGTTTGGGAGTGGTCATCTAAGATACATCTATTGGTACCATCTTGTCCTGAACAAAGGAGAATGAAGAAAACCAAAGACACAAGGCAAATGCTAGTCCAAAGGACTAATGGACCACAAGAACCACAGCGTACACCAGCCTAAGCCCAGAAGAACTAGACCATGACCAATAGAGGGTCCTGGACAGAGCAAGAGAAAAATGTAGAACAAAATTCAAATTCACAAAAATGGCCAGACTTACTGGTCTGACAGAGACTGGAGGAACCCCTGAGGCTATGATCCCCAGACAGCTTGCTAACTCTGAACTGAAAACATTCCCGAAGTCCACATTTTAGCCAAAGATTAGACAGGCCTGTAAAACAAACAATAACACAAGTGAGGAACATGCTTCTCAGTTCAATCAAGTATATGAGATCAAATGGGCAACACTTGCCCAAATGCAAAGGTGAAAAGGCAGGAAAAGACAGGAAAACTGGACGAATGGAACCCGGGGTGGAAAAGGAAAGGTGGAGAGTGCTGACACACTGGCGGAATTGCAACCAATGTCACAAAACAATCTGTGTATAAATTTTTGAATGAGAAACTAATCTGTGCTGTAAACTTTCGCCTAAAACACAATAAAATGTTTTAGAAAGTAAAAAAAAAAAAACCTGAATTTTTCTCAACACCCAACCATGATTTTTATAAATACAAACATAAACTAATCACTACTTATTTTGTCATCAACATATAAAAAAGACTTCTGGATCTGGCTGTGACAGAATGAGAGGTATACTACTCATTCTTACCACAAAAAGAAATATACAACTGGGCAAAAACCTGTAAAGCTACTGTTTTCAGGCACTAGAGAACAATGTTCCTTGAAAGAAGGGAAACCCATGAGGTAAGTTTTGCATTTGCTCTAACATCCAAGCTGCAGCCATAAAATTTAAACAAAGATTTTAATTTGGGGCAAAGGAAACACAGCATACAGATCTAACTAGCCAGAAAAAAGTAGAATTGCATCTTTAGAGTCCCTCTGAAAGACAAAAACTGCAAACCTAGAATAATATAACCCATGAAAACATTCAAAAATGAAGAGAAGATAAATAGATTTTCAGACAAACAGAAACATAAAATGTGCCTATAGTAGACTTGCTCTACAAGAAACGTTAAGGGATATCCTTCAGGTTGAGGGTAACGATACCAGAAGTAAATATGGATCTATAGCAGTGATCAGCAAATAATGGATTGGAGCCCAATCCAGCCAATTACCTCTTTTTTTATGGTCCATGAGTTAAGATGGTTTTTAAATATTTAAATGGTTGGAAAAAATCAAAAGAAGGATAATATTTTGAGATACATGAAAGGGACATAAAATTCAAAATTTAGTGTTCACAAATAAAGTTTTATTGGAATACAGCCATGATTATTTGTTTACAAATTATCTCTGGCTGTTTTCACTCTACAATGGCAGAGTTGAGTAGTACAGAGAACTTATGAATCACAAAGCCTAAAATATTTATTACCAGTATCTTTATGGAAAATTTTTGCCAACCTCTGATCTATAGAAAGATATGAGAAACAATGGAAATAGTAAATATGTGAGTAAATTTTAAAAAAAAGAGAACTTTCCTCATTTTTTAAAATTCCTTTAAAAGACTGTTGAAAGCAGCTACTTAAACTATTTCAGAACATAGAAAAGGAAGGGATACTTCTGAATTCATTTTATGGAGCCAGCATAATGCTGACACCAAAACCAGGCAAAGACACCAATAAAAAAGAAAATTATAGACCAATATCTTTCATGAATATAGATGCAAAAATTCTCAATAAAATTCTAGCCAATAGAATTCAGTATCATATCCACAAATAAAAAAAAATATACACCATGACCAAGTAGGATTCATACCAGGTATGCAAGGATGGTTCAGCATTGGAAAGTCAATCAACATAATCCACCACATAAATAAAAGAATCACATGATCATCTGTATCGATGTAGAAAAGGCATTCGACAAAGTCCAACACCCATTCCTGATAAAAACTCTCAATAAAATAGGTATAGAAGGGAAATTGCTCAAAATAATAAAAGGCATCTATACAAAACCAACAGCCAACATCATTCTTAATGGAGTGAGGTTGAAAACATTCCCCTTGAAAACAGGAACAAGACAAGGATGCCCTTTATCACCACTCCTATTTAACATTGTGCTGGAACTCCTATTTAACATAAATATTAAACATTTAACTCCTATCTAACATAGCTAGGGCAATAAAGCAAGAAAAAGAAATAAAGGGCATCCAAATTGGTAATGAAGAAGTAAAATTGTCCTGATTTGTAGATGATATGATACTATACATAGAAAACCCAAAAGACTCCACAAGAAAACTACTGGAACTAATAGAAGCAGCAGAGTAACAAGATACAAGATAAACACACAAAAATCAGTTGGATTCCTATACACCAATAAAGAGAACAGTGAAAAGGAAATCAGGAAAACAATACCATTTATAATAGTCCCTAAAAAATAAAATACTTAGGAATGACTTTGACCAGGGATGAAATAACACCTATACAAGGAAAACTACAAAACACTACTGCAAGAAACCAAAAGAGATCTACGTAAATGGAAAAACACACCATGCTCATGGATAGGTAGACTCAACATTGTGAAAATGACAATTCAACCCAAAGCAATCTACAAATAAATGCAATTCTTATCCAAATACCAAAAACACTCTTTGAAGAGACAGAAAAACTAATCATTAACTTTATATGGAAAGAGAAGAGGTTCCAGATAAGTAAAGCATTACTGAAGAAGAAGAAGAAGAAAGTAGGAGGACTGACCTCAGAAACTACTATACAGCTACGGCAGTCAAAACAGCCTGGTACTGGTACAATGACAGACATTTTGACCAATGGAACAGAATTGAGAACCCAGATGTAAATCCATCTACCTACAGTCACTTGATCTTCAACAAGGGCCCAAAGTCCACCAAATGGGTAAAAGACAGTTTTTTTAACCAAAGGTCCTGGCAAAACTGGATGTCCATCTGCAAAAAAATGAAACAGGACCCATACCTCACACCATACACAAAAACTAATTCAAAATGAATCCAAGACCTAAACATAAAACCAAAACAATAAAGGACATAGAAGAAAAAATAGGATCAATGCTAGAGGCCTTAATACACGGCATTAACAGAATACAAACCATAACTAACACCACACAAACTCCAGAAGATAAGCTAGATCACTGGGATCTTCTAAAAATTAAACACTTATGCTCATCAAAAGACTTCACAAAAACAGTAAAAAGAGAATCTACAGACTGGGAAAAAGATTTTGGCTATTACACATCAGACAAAGGTCTATCTCTAAAATCGACAAGAAAATTCAACACCTCTACAATAAAAAGACAAATAAACAATTAAAAAATGGGCATAGGAAATGAACAGACACTTCAGGCAGCTAACAGACACATGAAGAAATGCTCTCAATCACTAGTCATTAGAGAAATGCAAATCAAAACCACCATGAGACACCATCTCACCCCAGCATTACTGGCATGAATCAAAAAAATAGAAAATAACAAATGTTGGAGAGTTGGAGAGGCTGTGGGGAGATCGGAACTCTTATGCACTGCCGGTGAGAATGCAAAATGATACAACCATTTTGGAAAATGGTATGGCATTTCCTTAGAAAGCTAGAAATAGAAATACCATATGATCCAGCAATCTCACTTCTAGGAATATATCCTAGAGAAATAAGAGCTGTCACACGAATAGACATATGCACACTTCATTGCAGCATTGTTCCCAGTAGAAAAAGATGGAAACAACATAGATGCCCACCAACAGATGAATGGATAAACAACTGTGGTACACACACACAATGGAGTATTAGGCAACGATAAACAACAATGATGAATCTGGGAAGCATCTCACAACATGGATGAATCTGAAGGGCATTATGCTGAGTTAAATAAGTCAATCACAAAAGGACAAATATTGCATGAGATCACTACCATAAAAACTCATGAAAAGGTTTGCACACAGAAAGAAACAATCTTTGATGGTTACGAGGGAAGGGAGGGGTGGGGGTGGAAAAACACTAACTAGACAATAGATAAGTGGTAACCTTGGTGAAGTGTAAGACAGTACACGATACTGAGGAATCCAGCATAACTTGACCAAGGCAAGGTCACGGAAGCTCCATAAGACACATCCAAACACCCTGAAGGTCTGAATTACTGGGCTGAGGGCTGTGGAGACCATAGTCTCAGGAAACATCTAGCTCAATTAGCATTACATAGTTTATAAAGAAAATGTTCTACATTCAACTTTGGTGAGTAGCATCTGGGAACTTAAAAGCCTGTGAGCTACCATCTAAGATACTCCACTGGTCTCACCCCTTTGAGAGCAAGGGAGAGTGAAGAAAACAAAAGATATAAGGGAAAGATTAGTCCAAAGGACTAATGGACCACAGCTACCATGGCCTCCACCAGACTGAGTCCAGTAAACTAGATGGTGCCTGGCTACCACCACTGACTGCTCTGTCAGGGATCACAACAGAGGATGCCAGGCAGATCTGGAGAAAAATGTAGAACAAAATTCTGACTCACAAAAAAAGACCAGACTTACTGGCCCAACAGAGACTGGAGAAACCCCAAGAGTATGGCCCCCAGATATCCTTTTAGCTCAGTAGTGAAGTCACTCCTGAGGTTCACCCTTCTGCCAAAGATTGTCCAGACCCATAAAACAAAATGAGACTAAAGGGGCACACCACCCCAGGGGCAAGGACTAGCTGGCAGGAGGGGACAGGAAAACTGATAATACAGAACCCATGTTCGAGAAGGGAGAATGTTGACATGTTGTGGAGTTGGTGACCAATGTCATAAAACAATACGTATACTAAGTGTGTAATGAGAAGCTAGTTCTGTAAACCTTCATCTAAAGTACAATAATAAAAAAAAGAAAAAAAATGCAAAAAGAAAAAAAAAAGAAAAGTAATGGCAAGAGTTATGGGGTTTATATATATGTAAAAACATAATGTACTTCTATAGATAATATAAATGACAGGAGGGGAGTAAATGGAAGCATAATGTTGTACAGTTCTTACATTATACATGAAGTAGTATAATATTAATTCAAAGCAGATAGTGATAAGTTAAAGATTTACATGCTAATTCCTACAACAACTAAAAGAACAAAATAAAGAGATAGAGATACAAAGTCAGCAATGAAGAGAAAATGGAATACTAAAAAATACTCAATTGATCCAAGAGAAGAAAAGAAGGAAAAAACAAAAAACAAGTGAAAATAAATAATAGAAAACAAAATGTAAGATGGTAGTCTTAAATATACCGTCCCCATAATTACAATATATATAAATGGACTAAACATTCCAATTAAAAGGCAAAGGCTGTTAGACTAGGATCAAAAACAAGACCAAATATATACTGTCCACAAGAGATGCATACAAATATAAAGACAAATAAAGGTTGAAAATAAAATGACAGTAAAATATTATACCAGAAAGCAATAAGCATAAGAAAGCTGTGCTTATTGCATTAACATCATCTTAGTAAAGATGAAGAGGGACATGTTATAATGATCAAATCATCAAGAAGACAATACCATCTTAACTACCTGTTTACCCAATAAAAGAGCTTGCAAATACATGAAACAAAACAATGAGGAAATAAAAATGGAGAAATAAAAAAAAATTACCACTCTTCTCTCAGTAAGTGATAAAATAGGTAGGCAAATATCAGTAAAGATATAGCAGATGTGAAAACACTATCAAATAATTTAACCAAATTGAAATTCATAGAACATTCACAAAACAACTGCAAAATTCACATTCTTTTGAAGTGCTCATGAAACATTCACCAAGATAGATCATATTTTGAGTCAGAAAACAAGATTTAATTTCAAAGGATTGAAAACATACAGAATATATTTTCTAATCATAATAGAATTAAATTATAAATCAAGGGTAAAAAGATATCTGAAAAATCCACAATTATTTGGAAACTAAGCAATAAAATTCTAAATATTACATAGGTCAAAAAAATCACAAAAATATTTAGACAATATTTGGAACTGAATGTTAATGGAGATTCAACATATTAGACCTTGTGGGTTGCAGCTGATGCAGTCTTTACAGGGAAATTTATATCTTTAAATGCTTATATTAGAGAAGAAGAAAAGTTTAAAATCAATAGTAATCTATAATTCAGTTAAAGAATCTAGAAAAATAGAGCAAATTATCCAAAGTAAGTAGAAAACAATAATAAAATAAAGGTGGAAATCAATTAAATATAAAATGGACAAACAACCGAAAAAATCAACAAAACTAAAAGCTTGGTCTTTAAAAAAAAAAAATAGAAATGATAAGCCCCTAGTTAGTTTGACCAAAAAGAAAAGCCAGATTATTAATATGCTTTGAAAGACACAAACTATAAAAACAGATATATGAAGTAAAAGAAAATATGAATAACCCTATAATACTTAAATTGAATTTGTAATAAATTATTTTTGTAAAAAGAAAACTCCAGATGTCTTCATTGTTGAATTCTAGTGAACATTTAATAAATAAATAATACCAATATTATATAAATAAAAGAGAAAGAAATACTCCCCAACTCATTTTCCAAGGCCATCATAACCCTGATATGAAACCAAACAAGGACATTGCAATTACTCTCCAACATATTTAGCACAAGGAAGGAGTCATATATCCAGCAAAAGACATGTACAATGATCATACACACTTTATAAATAATTGCCCAAAACTGGAATCAACCTATATGTCCATTAATAAGAGAATGTATACATGAAGAGAAATAAATTATCAATACATGAAGCAACATGAATAAACTTCAAAACATCATGCTGAGCAAAAGAAGCAAGGCATAAAAGAGTACATAGTGTATGATTCCATCTTCAGGAAGTTCTCCTCTGAATCACATGAGGTTGCAATGAGTCAGAATCGACTCAATGGCAATGGGTTTGGTTTTTGGTTCCAAAAAAGAAAAGAAACCCTTGCCATCGAGTGGATTTGGACTCACAGCAACCCTATAGCACAGAGTGGAACTGCCCCATAGGGTTTCCAAGGAGCGCCTAGTGGATTTGAACTGCCAGTCTTATGGTTAGCAGCTGTAGCACTTAACCACTACGCTACCAGGGTTTCCAGTTTTTGGTTAGAAAGGTCTAAATTAATCTACAGTTATAAAATTCAGAATATTTGATACCTTTGTGTGAGGGATGATGACTGACTGGAAAAAAGCATAAGTGAGCTTTCTAGGATGATAAAAATGTGATAATATTGACAGAGGTATGGGTTACACAGGTTTACCTATTTGTTAAAAGTCATCAAACTGAACACTTAAGATCTGTACATCTCAATGTATGTAAAACATACCTCAGTAAAAAAAAAAAAAAGAAGTTCAAAGATATATGGTCAATTAGACCACATTTTAAAGAAATACTTAACTACTTCACTTACTAATCTTAACCACATCTATTCACTATTTTTCTGATTCTTGACTTTCTCTGTCTTGAGTAGAGTTAATTCATGCTTAACATTTTATAATATAAGCGATATCTGCCTATGAGAGATATTCAGCCACAAAGTGGACTAAGCATATGTGAACAGAGTCCCTATTACACTAAATATATATGTAGAAATGTTATATAAAATAAGAGTTTATTTAATATATAACTAAGTTTGAAAAAAATGAGGAAATTTAAGGTCACAAGGAAAACAAAATCAATACTAAAACATATGAGTAGATACTATAGTGACCCTTGGGAATTTCAGGCCAAAATATATTTCTAGTTGCTAGATTCTGAAGTTAAAAAGTCCCTGTGGGGACTGTACAAAGGGTAAACTAGAATTCAGTGTGTAGAACGAGGCCAGAATCTCTAAGAGCTGCCTAATCTGTTTAAAAAAAAAAAGGCTAAAAATACTCCAGCAACAAGTCCAGTGAAGAACCCACAAAAAATTGAAATCCCAGACCAGCAGCCATTTCAGTGTCAATTTATACTATCTAAGTTGGGCAGGAACCCCTAAGCCTGATAAGTTAATTTTACTACAGCAGTTTAACATCATTAAACCACCAGAATTCTGAAAGTGGCAAAATTAAACTCCTGTAGGTATCTATGCTCTTATAACCAAGGGCTCACAGAACTCTGACAGAAGAGCAACCCCTACTGAAACCCTCTAATTTAGCAATAATAAATGAGAAGCCATGTAAGGAAATAATTCTCCATAAGATAAAATCAGTCTACATGAAAAAATGGAAAAAAATGGCAAACCAAGAACTTGAAATAACAGAACAATCTGAAAGATATCATAAAATAAATAAATAGGTTAAAACTGGATCTTAAAAAAGAATGAATCAATTTTTAAATAACTAAATTAAACTTCTACAAATGAAATTTTTATTTATGGGAGCTTTTTAAAAAGTAGATGGTTTAAACAGCAGGTTAAACACACCCAAAGAGAGAAATAGTTTACCAAAAGCTAGGTCTAATGAAATCATTCAGAAATCAGCTCAGATGAATATGTTATAACATGGCCTTCAGTAAAAGAACTTGTAATGACCCACTTAAATAAAAAGAAAAATTGAAGCCAATAAGAAGAAGTGAAATATAAGAAGCATTGCTTAGAAATAAAATCAGAAAACATGCATATAAACTGCAATAGGCACAGACAGTAAAAAGTTAAAAATAAATAAATAACATGTATATGGTAGCCAGAGAGCATGGGACTAAAGCATAAAGCATTATAGAATAGAAATATTAATTAACTTTAACTTTTGTTAATTAATATTAAGCATTAGCAAGCTAGTTTCAGTATTAAAATTAAGCAATATTAACTTTAAGGGAAAAAGCCTTATTGAGGATAAATAAAATTATTTCTTAACTATGAGAAGAATAACCCCAAGGAAGAGGTAACAGTAATTCACCTGAATGCACTTAATTACATAGTCTCTAAATAAGTAAAGCAATGGACAGGCTTACAAGAATAAGTTGTAAGACCATAACTACACTGGGAGATTTTAATTAGCCTATCTCAAAAATATGGTAAGATATAGGTATGAACAAAGTAATTTAAAAGCTCAGTCCAGTAGGTATATAAAAACCCTATACCCATCATATACTTCCCAAACATACATGGAAGATTTATGAAAACTGACCACATACTAAGCCAAAGTTTCAGCAAATACAAAAAAAATTAGCACCATAAAAAATTAATAACAGACTTCTAAACCCCAATAATTTTGAAAGCTGAAAACTTTACTTTTAAAAAATATAAATTAAAGAAGAACCAAAATGGAAACCACATAGTATTTTAATTCTCAACAATAAAATACCCAAATATTGAAAATTACAAGATGCAGCTAGAGTGGTACTTTGGGAAAAAGTTGTAGCCTAAATGCAAGCCTGATTATCAGTCAGTAAACACCAGTCCAGGCATACTGTGGGATGGACAATTAACTTTACCCAAAGAATTTGGTCTTTGTTCCTGATTCCTCAGAGGTAATCTCTAAACCCTTGAATCCTCAGTTATTGGAGTTTTGTCATGCATGAGGTTTCCAGACATAATCTAAGGGTTTATGCTAATTAGATGACTCAGTGTTGAATGGGGGTTAGCCATGCCAGAAACACCCACCATGTGATATCAGCCCAATCTCAAGGAGGAGGGGAGTGGAAGTTGAATTTAACCATATAGTCAATGATCCAATCAATCATGACTATACAATGAAACCCCAGCTGTGGATACTGAAGCTCAAAGAGCACACTGGTTGGTGAAAAACATGGATGTTTAGAAGGGTGATGTGTTCATTTTTGGGACATGGAAGCTCTTCATGAGTACCCTCCTAGACCTCACCCTATATGTCTTTTCATTTGTATCCTTTTGGCTATAATAAAACTAAAATCGTAACTATAGTACTTTTCTGAGTTCTGTGAATATAGCGAATTATCAAATTTGAGGGGATAACAGGAATCCTTGAAATTGTAGCCAGCGGGTCAGAAGTGAGGGAGGCCCTGGTGACCCCTGAGCTTACAGCTGGCATCCTGAAGTGGTAGTGGAAACCTCTGAATTCTTAGCTAGTAGGTCAGAAGTGAGTGTGTTATGGGGACCCCCTAGCTCGTGGCTGACATCTGAAATTGGGCCGACTTGGCAGTCTGGAGGACTGTGCTCTCTAACTTGTGAAATATGACTTAGGTGGTTAGGGTCAGAAGAACTGCGTTTGGAGTTAGTGTTGTTGTTACTGTTGTTGTTAAGTGCCATCAAGTAGTTTTCGACTCAAGCGACCCTATGTACAACAGAATGAAACACTACCCTGTCCTGCCCCATCCTCACAATAGTTGCTATGTTTGAGCCCATTGTTGCAGCCACTGTGTCAGTCCATTTCATTGAGGGTCTTCCGCTTTTCCCTGACCCTCTACTTTACAAAACATGGTATCCTTCTCCAGGGACTGGTTCCTCCTGCTAACATATCCAAAGTACTTGAAACCAAGTTTCCCCATCCTCGCTTCTAAGGAGCATTCTAGCTGCACTTCTTCCAAGACAGATTCGTTCATTCTTCTAGCATTTTATGGTATATTCAATATTCTTTGCCAACACCATAATTCAAAGGCATCAATTCTTCTTCAGTTTTCCTTACCAGTTAGTGTTAGAGAGGATATTTAGAGTTCTCCCCAGAGAAGGTAAACATGTAGACTGTACACACTGATTGGAGCCCTGATGGCATAGTGGTTAAGAGCTTGGCTGCTAACCAAAAGGTCAGCAGTTCAAATCTACCAGCCACTCCTTAGAAACCCTATGGGGCAGATCTACTCTGTCCTATAGGGTCGGTCAAAATCAATGCAGCAGCAACGAGTTTGGTTTGGTTTTGGTACAAAGCGATTGCTTACAGCCAGTATTTGTCTAATTGGATCACTGTCCATTCTGATTTGTTACTATTCCTGCTCTACTGCTTATTATATTTTGAATACTACCCCTGCTTAAATGCATACATTAGAAAAGAATAAAACTCAAAGATGCATAGAAAGATAACAGAGTAAACCCAAACAAAGGAAAAGGTGGTTAAAAACAAAAAGTTAACAATAAAAATTAATGAATAAGTAAACATTAAAACGCGATGTTCAAAGATCTCCATGCCTGCTTTTGACATTCTCTCAAATGGCTGAATTTTGTGAATGGTGGTTAAAATGCCCTTAAAGTGATATTTATAGCCTTAAAAGTTCATGTTAGAAAAGAAGAAACTCTTTACATCAATTAAAATCAAGGCTCACTTAAAGAAGCTAGAAAAATAAGAGCAAAATAAACCCAAATAAGTAGAAGGAACAGAATAATAAATATAAGAGCATAATTCAACAAAATAGAAAACAGAGAAAATTAAAAGTACAAAGTTGCTTCTTTGAAAAGATCACTAAAATTACTAAACTCCTAGTCAGACTGATCAAGAAAAAAAGAGAATCCAAATCACCAGTAATGGAAATGAAGGAAAGGTTATCACTACTGATTCTACAGACATTAAAATGACAATAAGAAATTATTATCAAGTATTTTATGTCAACAAATTTGATAAATTAGGTGAAATGGAAAGGCTTTTTAAAATATAAATTATCACACCCATTGCAATATGAAACAGAAAATTTGAAGATTATATATTTATATACTGTATGTATATGAAATTGAATTCATTATCAAAAACTTTCCCATAAGAAAACTCATTGGTGCATATCATCAACTGTTTGAGGAAGAAATAACTCTAATCTTATATCAATGTTTTCTGAGAATATAAGTGGTTTAAACATCCCAATTAAAAGGCAGAGATTGTCAAACTGAATGAAAATATAAGACCAAACTATATGCTGTCTGTCTACAATAAAAAAATTTTAAAAATTAAAAAAAAAACCTTCAAATATAAAGGTAAAAGTAAATGCATGAAAAAATATATGCTATGCAAATACTAATCATAAAGCTGGAGTGCTATATTAATACAGACAAAGTAGACTTTAAAACAGCAAATGTTATCAAGGATAAAGATAGAGGAGTCATAATGATAAAAGGATCAATTCTTTTCAAGAAGATATAACAATTCTAAACGTGTATGCATCTAAAAATAGAGTATAAAAATAAATGCAGCAAAAACTGACAGCCCTTTTAAAGAGAAACAGATAAATCCACAATTGGAGTTGAAAATTTCAAAACTCTTTTCTCAGTAATTGATAGAATAAGTGGACAGAGAATCAGTAAGGATTATAGTTATAAACTGACATCCATAGACTATTCCAAGAACAGCAGAATACACATTTGTTTCAAGCACACATGATATATTTACTAAGAAAAACCACATGCTGAGCCATAAGTCACATTGCAATAATTTTAAAAGATTAAAAATAAACTGTTTATGCCAATTTTCCTGCTTTTTTAAAAAGAAAATAGTTTTGAAAGAAGCCTCTCTCCATAGGCTTGAGGAAGCCTGCATCATATTACCTGATAATAAAATCCAGATAAAAGGATATCATCAACTGGGTTCTTAAAATTTGCATTCTGTGTTTACTTCCAAGTTACTTACAAACCAAGTAATACATCACAATATACTGAAGAAAACCTCTCAGTGAAAGAAATATTTCTAACCAATAAAGCAAAAGATAAATGATCAAAACTCAAATGCTCTGAAAACCAGTTGCAGACATTGTGTTTATGCTATATCAAATGCTATAAATAATGGAAAGTCCTAGCATTTTCTTTCAAAAAATTGAAATATTTTAAGGAAATTTTATCAACTATCTCAAAGAGAAGAAGGGTATTGGTAAGCCAAATTCCTTCTAATTCAAATAGGATTTATGAATATAACTCACAGTTGTTTTCCATGTTGTACCTAAAACTCTGTGAAAGTATTCCTATTTAAAGTAGGTAACAATCTATCAAAATATACCTGGCTCAGCTATGACATAAATATATATAAGCTAGGTAGGTGTGCAACCCCATCTTTTTGTTAACCCAGTGATGACATGGTAACATTTAAGCTTTTTTAAGTATATATGCTTTTTGTTGTTGTTGTTTAATGTGGAAGACTTCTAGTGTTGACTTCTAGTCTTACACTGGAATAGGTAAGAGTAGGGACAGTCTTGGATATCCAGAATAAAAGTCAGAAGTATTCATGAAAACTGATATGTGGTATGGTAAGGGGCTCAGAAAGCTGAAAAAGAGCAACAGGGGTGAAGGAATCAAGACACTGACACGATGAGACTAGGGAATGTGTTGGGAGCAATGATTAAAGAAGGGCTGGGTTATAACCCAGAGTTTCTGAGTAGAGCAAACAGTTAATGTGCTTGGCTGCTAACCTAAAGGTTGGAAATTCAAGTCCACCCAGAGACACCTCAGAAGAAAAGCATGGTGATCTACTTCCAAAAAATCAGCCAATAAAAATTTATGGAACAAATGGGGTCAACGTGAGTCACCATAAGTCAGAATCCACTTGACAGCAACTGGTTTAGAGGTCATAGCCCAGAAGCTTAATAGAGTGGTAAGAGAGAGATTGACAATCACTACAGAATATGCAGAAGTAAAAAATGGGTCAAGAAAATAAGTTATACAGATTAAGCCCCATGCCCATAGTTTGCAAAGAACAGAAAGTAAGCTCCAGGTATTCAGGGAGGAACCTAGAACAACAGGTTAAAAACTAAATCCAAAGTGCCTCAAGAGCGGGAGTCAAAAATCCACCCAAAGCAACTGGATATCAACAAGAAGAACCCAGATAAAACAAATGAGACAGGACTAAAAGGATGGAATTATTGAGTCCCAATCCCAGGGAACTGCTCCAACAATGGGCTCAGGCATTAACAACGATTGTGAGGATGGTGCAGGACAGGGCAGTGCTTCCTTCTGTTGTACATAAGGTCACTATGAGTCAGAACTGACTAGACGACAACTAACAAAAAATCAACAACCATGAGCATGTAAATATTATCATTGATCTGGTAATTATGTGCAGTTGTTATGAAGGTGAAGTTTTTTCTGAATCCACATATGGGCAGCCTGAATGACAGGGAAATGAACAGCAAGATGGGCTTGAAGCTGACACAGGATCCTCTGAAATATGCAACCTGCCCAGAGACAGAGCTAAGGCCAAATGGACAGGCTCACCTACCGGAAGCAAAGGAGGATCAAGCATTTGAACATTTCTACCACAGAGATGGAATTTTTCAATGAGGTTTAAAGAAACATTCAATTTTGCATCTTTTTATAATTAAGGTAATGTCAATATCAATAGTGCTAAAATTCAGATGCCACAAAATACTGAAACAAGAGCCAAACAATACCAAAGACAAAAACCATTGGCTGATAGTCAGATGAGTATGATCTTAAATACAGAAAAGTCCATTTCAATTCCTAAACTCTACCAACAGCAACTAGCAACAACAATAACCATATTAATAGGCATTCATGAAATGGAATGGTATTATCTATTTTTTCTCTGCAATAAAAAGCAGTTAAAAGAACTTTATCTCCAGATTTTATGAAGAACTTGTTTTAACAGAAGCACAAAGATTCCCAAATTGAAAATCTCTGGAGAGAAAGTGAGCATTTTTAGGCCAATATGCTACAAACCATGAGAAAGCAGACAGGCTTCATGAACAACTGCTGAGGAGAGTCTACACTGGGTGACAGGGCTGGATCAGGTCATTGTCCTCAACCCTGCTGGTTTCCCCTGCCTTTGTTATCCCTGCTGCTCTGGAAAGTTGAGTTCATTGAGAACTCTCACTCCCTGAGGCCAAACAGACAGAGAGAAAAGTGTTTAAATTGTGTAAATTTCTTTTCCTCCCCTTTATCATTGTCTTTCTTCCACCTCAGGCCTCTGGACTTTAGGCTCCCCTTCCCTAGTACTGGAAATTTTCATTCTTCGTCCTCTAAGGCCCCAGTGAGGATATGGGTGCCTCTTGCTAGACCTCTTCCAAGCTTTGGATCCTGCCCCCAAATCCAAGATTTAATTCTGCAATTTTGTATAGCTCTCAACTTATTGCTTCTCTAAAGGCAAATATTGACCACTATCTGGGTTCCCTCGGCTAGCCCTGACCAAGCAAATACCTGGGTATTAATTGTTGCCTCCTACACTCTTGCACCTCCACCCCATCCCTAGTCTTAGCCACCAGATCAGCTACTCACTGGTCTACCTTAATATCCAGACAGCACCCACCCAGCCTTAACTTATTCCCTTAATACCACCATCAGGTGTCATGGAATTGATTATGACTCATGGAAACCTCATTTGTGTCAGAGTAGGACTTCTCCATAGGGTTTTTAATAGCTGATTTTTGGAAGTAGATCACCAGGCCTTTCTTCCAAGGCACCTATGGATGGACTTAAACTGCCACTCTTTCAATTAGCAGCTGAGCACACTACTCAGGTATTTGGAGTGGTTTCTAGTGTCAAAATCCAAATTCATGAACTATATATTAAGAAGTTCCTAGATATCCACAGATATTAGGAAAATAAAAACTATAGAAGACAGACTGAGAATAATTTTGTCTCCTCTACATACCATTGAACAAGCATTTCTGAGTGTATAGTGGAGAGCCAAGCTCATTACAGGGTAAAATAGAAACCACTTACAGCTAATGATAAAACTAATGAATTATGAAGTCACTTCCCCATCATTCCTTCAGGTGTAAAATGAGGAAGTTGGGGTAGTCATTTTTGAGGCCCCTTTACACTCTAAAAATCTATGATCTGTAAAGAGCAGTGTCATTTAAATTGACATTTAATGTTAAACATACAAAAGCTTATTGACAAAGGATGTTCTTTTTGTGGATACTGATATAGAATTGGTGTGGCTACAAATGAGGTTTTAAAAGAAGGTGAAAGGCAGATGCTTAAGAATTGAGAAGCCATCATTTAATCTTAATCATTTGCAAAGGACCCACGAGAGGTCTGAATAACAAGGCACTTGAATCCACAGAATACTGGACAAATTCAAGCAGCATAGCTATTTGTTTATCAGTATATTTCCAGAACCCAAAGTGGGGTGGAGGTTTTAAATGCAGTACTATACAGGACTGCACTATTCATATCATTCAGGATATACTGTCACAGAATAAGAAATTTTAAGAAATATCTTTCATCATTTTAAAATCTATAGCCATTAAGGCAACTAGCAATGCCAGTAGGATGGGAGGAACACAAACCTCCATCTCCTGGTCATAACTGAACGGCCCCAATTTCCATTCATTCATGTTTACAGGAACATGGTTCTCCTTTTCAAAATGTCTTAATAGTTATGAATGGCTTGTTTTCAATATAAATACCTAACGTGTTTTTCTACCAGATTAGTTCATTATGGAATAATGTACACCAATTTCATGTATAATTTGCACTTCTATAGCTGAAACATCAAGTAGGAACATTATCATTAGACGTTGATTCGTGAAGCAAAAAAATCATTTTAAATTCGAGCTCAAACTTATGTTTATCTCAGCAGGAGCTGAGAATTCTGCAGAGATACCACACTGTATTACCAAGGAGTCTTCTCTTCTCCACATAACTCTCCAATCCTGCCTGGTGGCTGCTGCTTCAAGAGGAATTTCTAGGCATCAAAGGTTGTTGCTTCTCTTCTAAGTATAGATGTTGCACCCTCCAACAGGGGTCAGCAAGCATAACCTACAGACCAAATGAAGCCCACTTCCTATTCTGGTATGGTCCTTAAGGTAAGAGAAAGTTTTGTATATTTAAATGGCTGAGAAAAAATATTAAAAAGGACACATGAGACACATGAGAATTATATGAAATTCAAATTTCAGTATCCACTAAATAAAGTTGGGAACACAGCAACATTCATTTGTTCATATATTGTCTATGGCTACTCTTGTGCTAGAAGGAAAAAAATCAAAGAGTTGCAACAGAGACTGTAGAGCTCACAAGATTTGCTATATGCCCCTTTAAGGCACAAGTTTGTCATCCCCTGCCCTAGAACAACTAGGAAATTATCTTCTTGCCCTATAAACAGAGCAACACTATTCCACTCAGCAAAAGTAAATACCTTCTCCTTCTCATGCCTGATAGCAAAGTTAAATCTCAAAGTCAGCACTTTCCTTTAATACAGAAGTTCTCTACACTAATACCTCCATTTTTCTTTCTAAAACATCTGCCACTATTCTTCAGGCTCAGTCACTTGCTTAAAACTAATGTCTCCACTTTTTTCCCTGTTCCCTTCCTTGCAGTGAACCTACCACCCTACTTAAGTAATTCCTTTCTGTTTTTCTTTGACCCTAAACCCGCCCAGATTGCTTCACAGCACTTACTGCAATGACAATTTATTTTTTATTTGTCTGCCTCTCCCACTAGAGGGTAAACTCAATGAGGGTGGGGTCCATATGCATTTTGCTCACTACTGTCTAAAGCTGTTTTGAAAGTATTTAGTACACTTAGCACTAAGTGTCTTCACACATTGTTGTCATTGCTTTTAGGTGCCATCAGTGGGTTCCAACTCATAACAACCCCACGTACAACAGAACAAAACACTGCCAGGTCCTGCGCCATCCTCACAGTCATTGCTATGTTTGAGGCCATCATTGCAGCCACTATGTCAATCCATCTCCTTTAGGGTCTTCCTCTCTTTCGCTGACCCTCTATTTTACCAAGCATGATGTCCACTAGGGACTGGTCCCTCCTGATAACCTGTCCAAAGTGTGTGAGACAAAGTTTCTCCATCCTCGCTTCTAAGGAGCATTCTGGCTGTATTTCTTCCCAGACAGATTTGTTTGTTCTGGGAGTCCATGGTATATTCAATATTCTTCACCAATATCTTAATTCAATGGCATCAATTCTTCTTCAGTCTTCCTTATTCATTGTCCAGCTTTTGCATGCATATGAGGTGATTGAAAACACCATGGCTTGGGTCAGGCATACTTTACTCCTCAAAGTGACGTCTTTGTTTTCTAACATTTTAAAGAGATCTTTTGGAGCAGATTTGCCCAACGAAATAGGTCATTTGATTTCTTTCTTTCTTTTTTTTTTTTATTGTGCTTTAGATGAAAGTTTACACAGCAAATTAGTTTCTCATTAAACAATTAATACACATATTGTTTTGTGATATTGATTGCCAACCCCACAATGTGTCAACACTCTCCCTTTCTCGACCTTGGGTTCCCCATTACCAGCTTTCCTGTCCCCTCCTGCCTTCTTGTCCTTGCCCCTGGGCTGGTGTGCCCCTTTAGTCTTGTTTTGTTTATGGGGCTGTCTAATCTTTGGCTGAAGGGTGAACCTCAGGAGTGACTTCATTACTGAGCTAAAAGGGTGTCTGGGGGCTGTACTCTCGGGGTTTCTGCAGTCTCTGTCAGACCAGTAAGTCTGGTCTATTTTTGTGAGTTAGAATTTTGTTCTACATTTTTCTCCAGATCTGTCTGGGACCCTGTATTGTGATCTCTGTCCGAGCAGTTGCTAGTGGTAGTGTTACCACAATAACACAGATTGGAGCCGCCTGCCGGAATAGCCAATTCTGAGACAGAGGTGAAGTGAGTAGCAAGAGGTTTATTATATATCAATATATAGGAGTCAGAGAGGAATAGATTCCTCAAAAAAACCCATCTCCCCCACTGGAGACCGGCTGAAGGCTTTTATAGGGACAGGTCTATGGATCTTAGAAGTTTGTGTTAGTTTCCCCTTGAAGTGGTGATGTCTCAGATGAGTTAATCTTCTACTGGTATTCTTGGGGGTTATCTGGTGACATCTTTGGGGATTATCTGGCGACATCCTGGTTTTTCTTGTCACAAGATGGGTGCTTTATTTGGTTTTCATCCTTCGATCATTATCACTGTTCCAAGGAAGAACAGCGGTTAATCTTAAACATTTTGTAGACTGGAGAAACAAGATCATGAGAATGTGGCGGTTAGCAATGGGGAGTAAATAATAGTGAACCAGGCCTGTGCAGCCTCTTCCAGTAGCTCCCTTAATAACAGGTATGACCACCTCTAGTAAAAAACATGGAAGTCGAGGTTTTGCAAGTTATGGTTGGTACTGGGAGACCTATCCGTTACTACATAGCTTCAGTAGTCAATTTCTCATTCCCTAGTTCAGATTAACACTAAAGGTTTATACGTTGGGAGCGGGGGTGGGTGGTATTTCTAAGTTTGCGAAACATCAGTGAGGTCAAGTCAATGACTAAATAGGAAATCTAATGCAATTGATACTCATCTGCAAAAGTCAACTATAAATCTTTTGCTGTTTAACGTGTATTAAATGTCCACAATATTTTAAGGGCTCTAATTACTGCAGAATAATTTACGTGGAACAACATTATTATCTTTAAAAAAAAAAAAAAAAGTCTGCCAAAGAATGAAGGCTTTACAAAAATCTTCCAGAACATAACAAAAAAAGGATTGGAAAAAGGCATGTTTTACCATCATGTGAAAAAGATTTTAGAGGATGATAATATGCTAGGATTTGACTAGGTGGATAGAGAATAAAAATCATAGGAAAATATAATAATTCAATAACAAAATACTTTTTATTCTAATGCCTATTAATTATCAGTTTCAGATTTTAATATGAACAGTGTTTCTTAATTGCCAGGCATTGTAAGCAAAACAAAACTAAACTTAAAAGTTATCATAGTAGAGGTATCAGTGAGGGAAATGTTGATGGGAGTATGGGTGTCAGGATGCAACAGCTTGAAACAATAAACATCCAGCAATTGTTTCAATTCTTGTCAGCTTTTCTATTTTTTCTAGCTACTGGGAGCTGGAACTTTTTTTTCCTAAGCTATCCAATGTTTAAGTCAACTCTGAAATGAAAAAACAAACAAACAAATGGATCATAGGCCTAAATGTAAGAGCTAAAACTGTACAACTCTTAGAAGAAAACATAGGAGTAAATCTTTGTGAACTTTGTTTAGGCAATAGTTTCTTAGATATGACACCAAAGAAAGAGGTGACAAAAGAAAAAATAGACAAATTGAACTACATCAAAATGAAAAACTTTTGTACTTCAGAAGTTTCATGAATAAAGTGAAAAGACAACCCACAGAAGGGAAGAAAATATTTGCAAATCATATATCTGATAAGGGACTTGTATGCAAAATATAAAAAGATCCCTTATAACTTAATAATTAAACAGCCCAATGGAAAAATGTGCAAAAGCTTTCAGTAGACATTTTCCCAAGTGGCCTATAAGCATATATAAAGATGCTCAACATCATTAGTCATTAGGGATATATAAATCAATGAGATACCATTTCACATCCAGTAGAATAGCTGTAACAAAAAAGAGACAATAACAAGTGTTAGTGAGATTGTGAAGAAATTTTAACCCTCATACACAGCTGGTAAAACGGTGCAACCACTTTAGAAAAAAAAGTCTGGCAGCTCCTGAAATGATTAAAAATAGAGTACCATAAATGATGATTAAGGTTGTGTGTCTTCTTGGTTGGGCCATGATTCTCAGTGGTTTGATAGTTATATGATGATGTAGTTTGGCAGTTATATAATGATGTAATTGATCAGTCATGTAATGATGTAGTTATCCACCATGATGTAATCTGATATAATCAGCCAATCAGTTGTAAGGAGAGTTACCTTGAGGGTGTGGTGTGCATCCAATATATATATAAATGTTCCGGCAAAGCTTGCTTACTTGCACCAGATCCCACATCCAGCTCGTCACCATCTGACCTCCAGTTCTTGGGACATGAGCTAGCTGCCTTCCATTTAACTTGCCAATCTTGGATTCGTCAGACTCTGCAGCCCATGAGAGACCAACCTGCCATATGACCTGCCAATCTTTTGTTCATCAGCCCCTGCAGCTATGTGAGTCAGAAGGCTCCACCCTGACCCCTGATCCATGGACGGCAGCCTCTTTAACCACATGAGCTATTTCTTTGAGATAAAGCTATCTCTCTCACTATATATATATTTGTTGTTGTTAGGTGCCATAGAGTTGGTTCCAAATCATAGCAACCCTATGTACAACGGAACAAAATACTGCACAGTCCTGGGACATCCTCACAAGCATTGTTATGCTTGATCCCATTGTTGCAGTCACCATGTCAATCCATTTCTTGAGGATCTTCCTCTTTTTCACTGACTCTCTACTTTACCAAGCACGATGTCCTTCTCCAGGGACTAGTCCCTCCTGATAACATGTCCAAAGTATGTAAGACGAAGTCTCGTCATCCTCACTTCTAATGAACATTCTGGCTGTACTTTTTTCAAGACAGATTTTTTCCTTCTGGCAGTCCATGATATATTCAATATTCTTCCCCAATACCATAATTCAAAGGCATCAATTCTTCTTTCATCTTCCTTATTCATTGTCTAGCTGTCTCATGCATATGAGGCAATTGAAAACACCATGGCTTGGGTCAGGCACACCTTAGTCCTTAAAATGGCATCTTTGCTTTTTAACACTTTAAAGAGGTCTTTTACAGCAAATTTGCCCAATGCAATGCGTCATTTGATTTCTGGACTGCTGCTTCCATAAGCATTGATTGTGGATCCAAGTAAAATGAAATCCTTGACAACTTCAATCTCTTCTACCTTTGTCATGATGCTGCTTATTGGTCCAGTTGTGAGAATTTTTGTTTTCTTTATGTTGAGGTGTAATCCATACTGAAGGCTGTGGTCTTTCATCTTCATCAGTAAGAGCTTCAAGTCCTTTTCACTTTCAGCAAGCAAGGTTGTGTTGTCTGCATATGGCAGGTTGTTAGTGAGTCTTCCTCCAATCTTGATGCCCTATTCTACTTCATATAGTCCAGTTTCTCAGCATCCAGATTGAATAACTATGGTGAAAGGATACAACCCTGACACGTGCCTTTCTTAACTTTAAACCATGCAGTATCCCCTTGTTCCATTTGAACAACTGCCTCTTGGTCTATGTACAAATTCCTCATGAGCACAGCTAAGTGTTCTAGAATTCCCATTCTTCACAATGTTATCCATAATTTGTTATGATCCACACATTGTATAGTCAATAAAACACAGGGATTATTTCTGGGATTCTCTGCTTTCAGCCATGACCCAACTGACATCAGCAATGATATCCCTCATTCCACATCCTCTTCTGAATCCAGCTTGAATTTCTGTCCTTGTACTGCTGCAACCTCTTTTGAATGATCTTCAACAAAATTTTACTTGTGTGTGATATTAATGATATCGTTCAATAATTTCCACATTCTGATGGATTACCTTTCTTTGGAATGGGTGAAAATGCGGATCTCTTTCAGTCGGTTGACCAGGTAGCTGTTTTCCAAATTTATTGGTGTAGATGAGTGAGCACTTCCAGCACTGCATCCATTTGTTGAAACATCTCAATAGATATTCCGCCATTTCATGGAGCCCTGTTTTTCGCCAATGCCTTCAGAGCAGCTTGGATCTCTTCCTTCAGTACTATCAGTTCTTGATCATATGCTCCCTCCTGAAATGGCTGAACATCGACCAGTTTTTTTTGGTACAGTGGCTGTGTATTACTTCCATCTACTTTTGATGCTTCCTGCGTCGTTTAATATTTTCCCCATAGAATCCTTCAATATTGCAACTTGAGGCTAGAATTTTTTCTTCAATTTTTTCAGCTTGAGAAATGCCGAGCATGTTCTTCCCTTTTGGTTTTCTATCTCCAGGTCTTTGCACATTTCATTATAATATTTTACCGTGCCTTCTCGAGCTGCCCTTTTAAATCTTCTGTTGAGCTCTTTTACTTTTGATTTAGCTATTCTACATTCAAGAACAACTTTCAGGGTCTCATCCGACATTCATTTTGGTCTTTCCTTTCTTTTCTGTCTTTTTAATGACCTCTTGCTTTCTTCATGTATGATGTCCTTGATGTTTTCCCACAACTCTTCTAGTCTTTGGTCATTAGTGTTCAATGTGTCAGATCTATTCTTGAGATGGTCTCTAAATTCAGGTGGTAGATATGCAAAGTCGTACTTTGGATCTCATGGATTTGTTCTAGTTTTTTTCAACTTCAACTTGAACTTGCATATGAGCAATTGATGGTCTGTTCCACAGTCAGCTCCAGCCTTGTTCTGACTACCATATTGAGCTTTTCCATCATCTCTTTCCACAGATGTAGTTGATTTGATTCCATTGTGTATTCCATCTGGCAAGGTCCACGTGTATAGTCGTTTACAGTGTTAAAAAAATTATTTGTAGTAAAGAAGTCGTTGGTCTTGCAAAATTCTATCATGCAATCTCTGGCATCATTTCTATCACCAAGTTCATGTTTTCCAACTACCAATCCTTCTTTGTTTCCAGCTTTTGCATTCCAATCACCAGTAATTATCAATGCATCTTGATTGCATGTTTGATCAATTTCAGATTGCAGACGCTGGTAAAAGTCTTTAATTTCTTCATCCTTGGCCTTACTGGTTGGTGCATAAATTTGAGTTATAGTCATATTAACTGGTCATCCTTGTAGGCAAATGGATATTATCCTACCACGGACAGTGTTGTATTTCAGGATTGTCTCGGTCATCTAGTGTTGCTATAACAGAAATACTACAAGTGGATGGCTTTAACAAAGAGTTTATTTCCTTGCAGTAAAATAGGCTAAAAGTCCAAATTCAGGGCATCAGCTCCAGGGGGAGGCTTTTCTCTCTCTGTCAGCCTTCTCATCAATCTTTTCTTGGACTAGGAGCTTCTCCATACCGAGAAGCTCTGCTCCCATCACTGCTTTCTTGTTGGTATGAGGTCCCCAACTCTCTGCTTGCTTCCCTTCCCTTTTATCTCTTGTAAGATAAAAGGTGATGCAAGCCACACCCCAGGGAAACTCCCTTTACATTGGATCAGGGGTGTGACTTTAGTAAGGGTGTTACAATCCCATCCTAATCCTCTTTAACATAAAATTACAATCACAAAATGGAAGACAACCACAAAATACTGGGAATCATGGCCCAGCCAAAATGATACACACATTTTTGGGAGGACTTAATTCAATCCACGACAAGGATATCTCTTGAAATGTTCTTTATGGCAATGAACATGACTCCACGTCTCTTCAAGTTTTCATTCCAGGCATAGTAGACCATGTGATTGTCCAATTCAAAATGGCCAATACCATTCCATTTCAGCTCACTAATGCCTAGCATATTGATGTGTATGTGTTCCATTTCATTTTTGACAACTTCCAAGTTTCCTAGATTTTTACTTCATACTTTCCACGTTCTGATTATTAATGGATGTTTGCAGTTGTTTATTTTCATTTTGAGTCATTCCACATCAGCAAATGAAGGTCCCAAAAGCTTGACTTCATCCACATCATTAAGGTCAACTCTACTTTGAGGAAGCAGCTTTTCTCCAGTGGTTATTTTGTGTGCCTTCCAACCTGAGGGGCTCATCTTTCTATACTATATCAGACAATGTTCCCCTGCCATTCATAAGGTTTTCACGGCTAATTTTTTTTCAGACGTAGACTGTGGGTTCCTTCTTCCTAGTCTGTCTTAGTCTAGAAACTCCACTGAAACCTGTCCACTAAGGGTGACCCTGCTGGTATTTTAACTACTAGTGGCAAAGCTTCCAGTATCACAGCAACATGCAAGCCACCACAGTACAACAAACTGACAGACATATGGTACATATGTACACACACTTCACTGGTGTTGCTTCTCTGGAGAACCTAGTGTTAAGACTTTTGGTACCAAGCATGGTTCTAGAGAAACAAAATAATTAAGTTGAGTTTCCTAAATTTGTTCTCAAGTCTGACTAGTTTTAAAGGTGCTGATGACTCTGCCTCCAGTAGTAAAAAAGGCACTGTCAATCCATGGCATGAGGTGGCAATATTAATATGCAAAATATCACTACCCATAGATTAAGTATTGGTGAGAAGAAAGGCTCTGGGTGATTGCATGTTTGATATTTTTCTACAATTTTGTCAGAATGAGAAGTATAGGAAAGCTGGTTGGTTGATCCTACTTTTGCTAGACAAAGTGGTGAAAGAAGGAGATGAACTCAGGGATTCAGAGTCACAGCTCAAGCGCTGCATAAAAGACCTCAAAGTTGCCACTTGTGCCCTGAAGACAAGCCTTATTTCTTGTAGTAACAGAGTTAATATTGCCAAAAACCAAACCTAGGGTCTTATCATAAAAGTGGCTGAATTTCAGTGCCAACTGAATCCCACCAGCATCAGATAGTGGCTGGAGTTAAAGTGAGGGCATTGATTGGGAAGAAATGGGATCCTGAAACTTGTGGACACATGGGCAGATAATCAGGAAGCTGAGGACATTGAGCCCCTAAATTCTGTTGAATCATTCCTGCCAACAGAACCAGCCCTCTTACGCCCATCTGAAGAGATTACTCCATCCTTGTCTGCTACGCCACCTTCCCCTGGAAAACTATTATCTCCACCACCATAATCTGATGAGATTAACCCAGCTGCATCTGAAGAGCCTTTGTCTGAGATATCTCTTGAGCCTGCATCTGAGTCATCACCTGGGGTGGCATTTGAGTCTTTGCTTGGGGAATTGTTTTGGGTAGATGTTTTATAAGACATTGCTGAATGTTCCCAGGATTCACCCCCACCACCCATTTTGCTTCTAGACCTGTAACTAGGCTTAAGTCCCAGTGAGCCCCAAAAGATGAAGTACAAAGTGTGACCCAGGAAGAGGTACGCTACACTCCAAAAGAACTGTTTGCCTTTTCTAATACGTACAAACAGCAGCCTGGGGGATATGTTTGGGAATGGCAATTAAGGGTATAGGATAATGGTGCAAAGAACATAAACTTGTATCAGTCTGAGTTTATTGATATGGGTCCACTAAGCACAAATTTTTCATTGAATACTTCTGCTCGAGAGGTTAGGAAAGGATATAATAGTTTATTTGGCCGGTTTGCTGAAACATGGACTATGAGGTGGCCTACACCAAATGAAGGTGAAATACCAGATCTGCCTTGGTATACTGTAGAAGAAGGAATCCAAAGGAATAGGGAAATCGGCATGTTAGAGAGGATTTCTCTGGTTAGACCCACAGACCCACACGTGGAGTGCCCAGAGGACACACATTTTACCACAACGGTAAGGAACAAATTTCTGAAGGGAGCCCCAGCATCCTTGAAGACTGCTGTGATAGATATTCTATGTAAGTCAGATTTGACAGTAGAAATTGCCTGACTGAATTCAGACACCTAAATACAATGCAGCTGATAGGACCCCCTTGGTGATAGGGGCCAAATGGAAGCACTCAATTGGCAAAAACAATGTGGGCGTGTTTACCGTAATGGACAGCGAAGTCAAAGCAGTAATCAGAACAGTCAGACTCACATGGACTTATGGTACTGGCTACTTAGTCATGGTGTCCCTAGGAGTGAAATAGATGGAAAGTCTACTAAATATTTACTTGATCTGTATAAGCAGAAGAATTCTTGGTCAAGTGAATGGGAGTCTAACTCAAATAGATGAAATAGTCTTGGCCCCTCAATCAATTCCCAGACTTGAGCTAGTTGACAGACCCATTACCCCTTGAATGAAGGGGAGGCCAGATCCCCCTGAGGAAAGACCCCGTTACACAGCCAAAAATTTACACTGTTAATCTTTCTCAAAGCCTTCCCCAAAGGGATCTACAGACTTTTATGACAGTGACTGTTTATTGGAGAAAAAGAAATAATCAGATTTTTCAGGGATTGCTGGATACTGGCTCTGAACTGACACTAACTCCTGGAGACCCAAAACATCACTGTGGTCCACCTGAGTGGGAGCGTATGGAGGTCAGGCTATAAATGGAGTCTTAGCTCAGGTTCGTCTCACCGTGGATCCAGCGGGAATCTGAACCCATCTGGTAGTGATTTTCCCGGTTCCAGAATGAATAATTGGAAGATATACTCAGCAACTGGCAGAACACCCACATTGGATCCTTGACAAGTGCAGTAAGGGCTTTATTGTAGGAAAAGCCAAGTGGAAGCCACTAGAACTTTCCCTACTTAGGAAAATAGTAAACCAAAAGCAATAACGCATTCATGGAGGAAATGCTGAGATTAGTGCCGCCATCAAGGACTTGAAGGATACAGGGGTGGTGACTGCCACCACATGCCCATTTGACCTGTAGGGGGTGGGGGAAAACAGATAAATCTTGGAGAATGACAATGGATTGCCATAAACTTAACCAAGTGGTGACTCCAGTTGCAACTGGATGTGGTTTCATTGCTTGAACAAATTAATACATCTTCTGGAACCTGGTATGCAGCTATTGATCTGGCCAATGCCTTTTTCTCGATTCCAGTATAAGGACACCAGAAGCAGTTTGCCTTCAGCTGCCAAGGCCAGAAATACAAAATCACTGTCCTACCTCAGGAGTATATCAAGTCTCCAGCCATATGTCATAATTTAGTTTGCAGGGAACTTGGTTGCCTTTCCCTTCCACAAGATGTCACAATGGTCCATTACACTGAAGACATTATGGTGATTGGAACTAGTAAGGAAGAAGTGTCAATGATTCTGGACTTTTTGGTAAAACGTGAGTGCTAGAGGGTGGCAAATTAATCTCACAACCATCCAGGTGCTTTCCATGTAAGTGAAATTTGTAGCTGTCCAGTGGTGTGGGGCACGTCCAGATATTCCTTCTAAAGTGAAGGATAAGTTACATCTGGCCACTCCTTCAACTAAAAAACAGACACAATGCCTGGTGGGCCTCTTTGGATTTTGGAGGCAACATATCCCTCATTTGGGAGAGATACTCTGGCCTATTTTTCAAGTGACTCAAAAAGCTGCTAATTTTGAGTGGGACCCAGAACAAGACAAGGCTCTGCAACAGGTTCAGGCTGCCGTGCAAGGTGTTCTGAAAATAGGGCTGTATGATCTGGCTGATCCAATGGTGCTTGAAGTGTCAGTGGCAGATACAGATGCTGTTTGGACTCTTTGGCAGGGCCCCTATTGGTGAATTACAGTGCAGACAGTTAGGGTTTTGTAACAAAGCCTGCCATCCTCTGCAGATAACTACTCTCTTTTTGAGAAACAGCTTTTGGCTTATTACTAGGCCTTAGTAGAGAACGAATGTTTAACCATGGGCCACCAAGTCACCATGCAACCTGGCTGCCCATCACGAATTTGCTGTTGTCTGACCTACAGAGTCATAAAGTCAGACATGCACAGCTGTACTCCAACATTAAGTGGAAATGGTACATACTAGATTGGGCCCAAGCAGGATCAGAAGGCACAAGTAAGTTGCATGAAGAAGTGGCCCGAATACCATGGTCTCTGTTCCTGTCACATTATCTGCCCTCTTCCAGTCTGCACCTGTGACTGATGAGGAATTCCTTATGATCAGTCAACTGTGGAAGAAAAAATTCGTGCATGGTTTATAGGTAGTTCTGCGCGATATGCAGGCACCACTTGAAAGTGGACAGCAGCAGTACTACAGTCCCTTTCTGGGACCTCCCTGAGGCACAGTGGTGAAGGCAAATCCTCCGACTGGGCAGAACTTTGAGCAGTCCACTTGGTTGTTCACTTTACTTAGAAGGAGAAATGGCCAGATGTGCGATTGTATACTGATTCATGGGCTTTGGACAATGGTTTGAGGGGATAGTCAGAGACTTGGAAGGAACATGATTGGAAAACTGATGACAAGGAGGTATGTGAAAGAAGTATGTGGCTAGACCTCTCTGAACGGGCCAAAGAAGTGAAGGTATTTGTGTCTTATGTTAATGTTCACCAAAAAATGACCTCGGCAGAGGAGGATTTTAACAATCAAGTGGATAGGATGATGTGTTCTGTGGAAACCAGTCATCCTCTTTCCCCAGCCACTCCTGTTATTGTCCAATGGGGTCATGAGCAAAGTGGTCATAATGGCAGTGATGGAGGTTATGCATGGGCTGGGTAACATGAATTTCCACTTACCAAGGCCAACTTGGATGTAGCCACTGCTGACTGCCCAAACTGCCAGCAGCAGAGACCAACAATGAGTTCCCAAT
The DNA here is from genome assembly GCA_030035585.1 of Dugong dugon. NCBI lineage: Eukaryota > Metazoa > Chordata > Mammalia > Sirenia > Dugongidae > Dugong > Dugong dugon. Next base: position 43,694,949 of record CM057480.1, on the reverse strand, counting down.
ATGGTACCATTCTTCAAGGCAATCAGCCAGAAACCTGATGGCAGGTTGATTACATTGGACTGTTTCCATCATGGAAAGGACAGTGTTTCATTCTTGCTGGGATAGACACTTTCTCTGGATATAAAATTTGCCTTCCTTGCAAGCAATGCTTCTGCCAAGACTACCATCCACGAGCTCACAGAATGCCTTATCCATCAGCATGGTATCCCACAAAGCATTGCCTCAGATCAAGGGACTCACTTCACAACAAATGAAACACAGCAATGGGCCCATGTTCATGGAATTCACTGATCTTGCCATGGTCCCCATCATCCTGAAGCAGCTGACTTGATAGAAAGATGTAATGGCCTCCTAAAGATGCAATTACGGTGCCAGCTAGGTGGCAATACTTTCCATGGTTGGGGCAAAGTTCTTCAGAAGGCTACATATGCTCTAAACCAGCTTCCAATATATGGTGTTTTTTCTTCCATAGCCAGGATTCACAGTTCCAGGAACTAAGGGGTGGAAATGGGAGTGGCACCACTGACTATTATCCCTAGTGACCCACTCACAATATTTTGCTACCAGTCCCTGTGACCCTATGTTCTTCAGATCTAGAGGTACTTTTTACAAAGGGAGGAATGCTTCCACCTGGAGACACAACAGAGATTCCATTGAACTGAAAGTTAATAATGCCACCTAGCCACTTTGGGCTCCTCGTGCCTCTAGATCAACAAGCAAAGAAGGGAGTTACTACATTGACTGGTGTGATTGATCCTGACTACCAAGGGGAAGTCAGATTGGTGTTGCATAATGGAGGTGAAGAAGATTATGTCTGGAATAAAGGAGATCCCTTAAACATATCTTAGTACTACAAGGTTGTGATTCAAGTCAATTGAAAACTACAGCAACCCAATTCTGACATGGCCACTAATGGCCCAGACCACTAAAGGCCCAGGGTTGAAGGTTTGGATTCCCTCACCAGACAAAGAACCACAACCAGTTGAGGAGCTTGCTGAGGGTAAAGGGAATGTGGAATGAGTTATGGAAGAAGGTAGTTCTAAATTCCAGTTATGACCATGTGACCAGTTGCAGAAATGAGCTCTGTAATTGTTAAGAGTATTTCCTCTTTGCTTGTGTGCATTAAATATTTTTGTTTTCTTCACTTACATAAGATGTAAATTGGACTAGTGCATTTTCAGTTGTACCCATGTTAGTTGTATCATGTTAGGTGCAAGCATGACTTTGCAATTGTCTTTATTTAGAGATTATGTATGGTTTAAGGAGATAGGTACAGGTGCCAAGTTGATAAGTGGTGGAACGTGATGGTTAAAGTTGTGTGTCAGCTTGGCTGGGCCATGATAGTCAGTGGTTTGTCAGTTATGTAGTGATGTAATTTGGCAGTTGTATAATGATGTAGTCATCCTCCATGATATGATCTGATGTGATCAGCTGATCAGTTGTAAGGGGAGTTTCCTCAGAGGTGCGGCCTGCATTCCATATATATATGAACTGTCTAGTAAAGCTCACTTGCTTGTTCTGAATCCTGCATCTGGCTCATCATCATCTGACCTCTGGCTCTTGGGACTTGAGCCAGTGTCCTGCTATATCGCCTACTGAACTTGGGATTCTTCAGCTTCCACAGTCTCTGAGCCAGCAGCCTACTGTCTTACCTGCTGATCTTGGGTTCATCAGTCCCTATAGCTACATGAGTCTGGAAAAGCCTCCAGCTTGACACCTGACCCACAGACTTAGGACTTTCCAGCCTCTACAACTGTCTGAGCTATTTCCTTGGTAAAAACCTCTCTCTCTCTACATATACATACATACATACATATACATATATATATATATATATATATATATATATATATATATATACACTTTACCGGTTTTGCTTCTCTAGAGACCCCAGCATAAGACAATAACTTGAATATAAGTATTCATAGCAGCATTATTTATAATTATCAAAAGTGGAAACAACCCAAATATCCATCAACTAATGAATGGATAAATAAAACTTACATAACCATACAATAGAATATTATTCAGCCATAAAAAGAAAAGAAGTACTGACACATGCTACAACATGGATTAACCTTTAAAATATGCTGAGTGAAAGAAACTGTTACAAAAGAGCACATAATATATGATTACATTTATGTAAAATGTTCAGAAAAGAAAAATTTATAGAGACAAAACATGTATTAAGTGGTTGCTTAGAGCTGAAGGAACAGGGTTTGACTGCTAAAGGGTATAAGATTTCTTTTAGGGGAGGTAAAAAATGTTCTAAAATTAGATTGTGATGATGGTTGCATAACCTATGACTATACTAGAGGGGTGCTATGTGCATTATATTCCAATAAAGCTATTTTATTAAGTCAAAAAGAGAGAAACAAATAAGAACAGCAATAGGTCTAGGCTGTTTCTTTATTGATAAAAATTGCATTTTCAGAAGTAGAAAAAACAGCTTGCCCAAGGCCCCACATTGAGCAAGTAGCTAAGCAGGATCCCTAAGGTTTCCACATCAGAGATTCCCTAGGATCCACGCTCTTGGGAAATGTCTTAATCCTTTATAGCTTGAATTTTTGGAGGAGGAACAATTTTTTTTTCCTCAGTGACAGTAGCCTTACAGATGCACTTGTCAAGCAGCATTTCAATCAGCTGGTGTGAACTGAGGACACTATAACTAAGGGGAATGGACAACTTCCATCTAACAGAAGTCTGTCTTCCTAGACAATAGAAAAGAGCTACTGACGGGTCTCAAGACCTGGGCAATGTTCAAATAGTTTCCTAAAAAAGAGCATCAGATGTAAGCTTTGTAGGCATGAGAAAATTATATTAATAAGTGATGGTCAATTTATAGAAGTAAGGACACAGAACTCAGATTTCTCAGTCTTTATTCAGGCCTCAAAGGCTAAGTAGGAGACAGAAGCCAGAGTACAGAGTGCCACCTTTTTGCCTACAGCTCTTAAAATCAATGCCTAACCATTGTCAAAGGGCAGTACGTGTACTAACTGTTTAATGAGAAACTATTTGTTCTGTAAACCTTCATCTAAAGTAGAAAAAAAAAAAGAATTATCTATGTGAGATCAAACTGACAACAGCAACTCAAAAGGTTTAATGGGAAGCCTAGGGGACAGTGAGTTGAAGATAATGGTGATGGAATAATTTGGAAAAAGATAGTGAGAATAGCAGCACAACTGGAAGAATGTAATCGATGTCACTGAATTGTGCATGTAGAAATTTTTGCAATGGTGTATCTTTGGCTATGTATATTTTCACCAAAAAAAAAAAGAGTCCTCTAAGGTTGAGAAGGGAGAATGTTGGCATGTTTTGGAGTTGTTAACCAATGTTATAAAACAATATGTGTACTGACTATTTAATGAGAAACTATTTGTTCTGTAAACCTTAATCTAAAGTAAAATCAAAAAAAAAATCAATGCTTTTTCCAGTAGAGAATATCCATTTCCTTCAAGAACCACCACCTTTAAGCCCACATAAAGCTTGTTATTTTTGTTAATTGCTGTTGAGTCAATTACAGCTCATGGCAACCCCGTGTGTTACAGAGTAGAATTGCTCCATAGAGTTTTCTTGGAAATCTTAATGGAAGCAGATTGCCAGGGCTGTCTTCTGCTGCCCTGCTGGATGGGTTCAAATCTCCAACCTTTAGGTTAGCAGCTAATCACAGATCATTTGCACCACCTAGGTACCTTACATAAGGCTTAGAATACAAAAGAGGGAGAAAAGATCCTTATCACAGCTGCAATATTTCCAGAACTTTCAAGCACCTTCTTTTAAAACCAGAGACTGAGGAAATGCCTCAGACCCCAGTGGTTGCCTCATTTGCACGATGGAGAGCATGAACTTCACTGACTTTTGAGCACTCAGTGGAAATGTCGTATTATCCTTGAGTAAGAAAGAATAGCAGAGATCTTGTGTGTGTCTAGGTGAAGAAGGGAATAGGGGAGGAGGACAGGGAGAGCCAAGGCTAAGCATCAGAACCTGGAAATATTTTAAAAGGTTTTCTAGAAGAGAGGCCAGATGATAGAGACTTTCCTTATGCTTGAAGTGGGGACATACAAGAGCGGGAGAGCAAGGTGTATCTTTGCTCTCACTGTTGAACTACAGGCTTAAAAAGAAATCTAATGATTACAAAAATCCAGGATTTTTTTTCTTGTGCCTGTATAAGTTCCCTTATTTGAAATAAATTTGCAAATATCAAACTTTAATTGCTCTTCTTTTCTTTCACTTCTACTTGAGTTATTTCTATGTCTTTTCTTTTCATAAAATGAAAATGTATCTCCAAGAGACCTCTGGCAAAACTTGAGGTTGAGTAAATTGATAGTAACTATTTCCCTGCCACTTTTCACCCACTACAAACTGGCCTGAATGTGAGGAGGAGAAAATGTGAGAGAGGAGGTCTATAGCAGACAGAGTTTTATTCATCTTTCCAGAAAGCTGTGGATATGAACTAATTACCCTAAACTATGCAGCTGTAGGATAAAGAAGAGTAATCCAACTTTGTCCTACTTTAAGAAAAACTGATTTATAAAAATAGGAAGTTATCAAAATATAAATTATAAAATTAATTGGAAAACATTTATAGAAATATACAACATAAGGTTACATTTTTAAAAGAGTGCCTCCTAGTGCATTTAAAATAGGATCTGATTTATAAAACTTGAATTACTCTTTTACCAAAATTCATTCTAACAAAATCTAAATTCATAAATCAAATGCATTAGGGGGTTAGCTGTTAAATTAATTTAAAAAATTCTTTAAATAGCATGCCACCTCCACATCCTACCTCCATGCACTAAAAATATGATTTGATTTACCAACAGTTGATAAAATGCAAATTCAGGGGAAACACAGCTATTGATAGAGCTAAATATGCCTGTATTTGTCTTGCCGTCTCTGTGGGTAAACAGGAAAATTGAAGATATGAGAAATTAAGTAGTCATTCTCAGTATATTAAGGTTTATAATTACATTCTCCTAGCTTCTTATCTATAAAATATCTATCTGTATCTTATACTAATACACAAATAGACATAAATTATTCATGCTAATGGAAGAAGCAGAGTAACATAACACTAAACAGTGGATAGTTTCAACATTATTTCATCTTTACTTTTGGCTACATGTTTTATTTGCTTTAGAATTTTTCATGGGCATAAATAGAAGTTTAGAAATAGTAAGCAGAATGTCTATGAGAAGCAGAACCAGGAATAGAATCTCAACACATGCTGTGAGCTGAGGAGAGTTTTTAATAAAACATGGAAGGTGACAGAAAAGCAAGTCCTCTGATTTTAACTGAAAACCGAACCCACTGCCATCAAGTCGATTCCGACTCATAGCAACCGTCTAGAACAGAGCAGAACTGCCCCATAGGATTTCCAAGGAGCAGCTGGCATATTGGAACTGCCAATATTTTGGTTAGTGTTCAAGCTGTTAACCACTGCACCACCAGGACTCCAGGATTTTAACTAAGTAAAGCAAAATTAAATATAAGATTTTAGGGCAGGGTGCTATTAACTGATACTCTTCAAACAAACTAATTGCATTTTAAAACAGAACCCAAGAAGGTACATGTACCTTCAACATTCCTTTGATTAGTCTGGGACCACTGATATTTTAAAAGGACTAAAGATGAATTTTTGGAAGATAGGCCTGGCAATCTACTTCCAAAAGGTAACAGCCAACAAAACCTTATGGGGCAGTTGTACTCTGCACACGTGGGGCTGCCATGAGTCAGAATCAACATGACAGCAACTAACAACAACGAAGATGAACTTATTGGTCACCTTGCCTTTCTACTTTTGGAAGCAAAAATAGACTTGCTGTCTCTAGTCTACAATGCCCCAACTACTGTGTAGCCCCCTGGGAGATCATGGTCTATGTGTTTGGAAACTTGTGCAAGTAAAATCATCTTCCAAAACAAACTTCAAAATTCCAGTTCAAGAAGAGAAATGCAGACTATAAATTATTTTGAGATGGATCATCAGAAGTCCAGAATGCTTGAGCCTTGTGGCAATAGGGCTGAATGTTTGACCAACAAGAAAGTAAGGTAACCAATTTAAAACCGAATGTATGACCAGTATTACTAGATAATTTCAAGGCAGAAAAAAAGACAGAGCTTCATGTAAGATTCTAATCTTGATTAAGAATTTTATCTTCTTAACTCACTCCCTGTTTAATAATCAAGTCTGACAAAGCCAGGTAAAAGGGAATATATTTTTTGATAAAATAGGGACATGGGACTAAACAACACAAGAGAATAAAATTACTTCTAACAATCTATTTAAAGATTCCCTTAAGTAGTGCTGGTTCATTCTGAATCTTGATAATGGAGCTATATATATGAGTTCCACATGAAAACGGACTGATTAAAAACAACGCTTTCAGACAATGTGTATTAAAGCCAGTTGTGCTTGTGGAAAGCAGATACGGGAACTTTTGGCTAAACCAAAACACTAGGACTGAATATATATATAGGGTGTTCCATGAGAGGGAGGCTATGGTTGAATAAAGATTTAAAAACAATGCTATGAATAGGGACAGCCATGCATGTAATTTTTGTCAAAACAAATTGGCTGATTAAAGCTGCTAGATACTGTGCTGATACAAAAGGGTAGGTGGTGAGAAAATTCACTAAGCTCAAATGAATAATAAAACTGAAAATAAACAAAGATTATAACACTGCTTTAAACACTGAGGCTAATAGTAGTGTTATAGGTGCCCATATTCAAATTTGCACATTTGTATCTTAGCAGTTCAGAGCATTTCATAGAATCACTAAATCATGACTTTTATAGTTGAAAGTGGCCAACAAGATAATCTAGTCCAAACACATGTGAAAGACTTCTGTCCTTTCTACAACATCTCCCTCTATCAGTCATACAACATATTTGAACCCTCCAGCAATCTCATTTCCTTTTGAGTACACTATTTCAGACCCATATAAGAAAAATCCTAAATATTCATATTTGTCATTTTCTTTGCATTAAAATATACAGCAAAATTACTCATCAAGCACAGTTTTAAGTTGGTAGGGCAAAGAGAACAGGAAAACAAGAAAACACTACAAAATTCTGTAAGGTAGAAACTAGATATTTCGCAGACCTTTGACAGTTCAGAATCTCAGTCTACTGGGTGCTAGGGGATTGAGAGCCAAAAGGAAGCAAGACCATTCTCACCTAAGGATCCTGGAGAGGCCCAGGAATTGGAATACCTCTAAAAGTCGGGTACAGATTGTGGTTATAAACCTGAGGCGTAGTTCAAATTCTGTATAAGGAGAAGCCAGATCACCAGAACAATTTTCCCATCTTGTTCAACTAAACAGTTGTCTCATGTGGCAGAATATTCATGTATTCACAACAGTACTGAGTGTCTACTTTGTACCAGGCATTCTTCTAGGAATTGTGGGTATGGCAGTGAAGAAATCAGACAAAATTTTCTGCCTTCATATTACATGGAGCTTCTACTCTTGAGACAGAATGAATGAATGAATGAATGAATGAAATATAGTAATATCAGATGGAGAAAAATGATAGGAGAAAAGATAAATCAGGGATAGAGGACAGGAAGGCTAGGAAGAAGGAAGTAATTTTAAAAAGTATAGTCAGGAAGGGCAAAAGAACTGCAGAAGGTAAAGGCCAGGTGAATATCTGGGGGAAGTTTCTGGCAGAAGGAAGAACAAATGTAAAGGCCTGAAGAGGGAGTGTCTTTGCTGGCAGTAGAGAACCACAAGGAGACTCAGATGGCTGAAGCAGAATGAGTAGGGAGATGAATGATAGGAAACCAGGCCTAGAGGTAATGAAGGGCCAGGAGGGAAGCAGTGAGGGGGTGGGGTGATTATAATGTCTTGTAGGTTATTCTAAGGGCTTGGACTTTTGCTGTAATGCTTTTGAGGGAGAGTCAGTCAGTCAGGAATTATTTACTGAGCACCTAATATGAGTTAAGCACTGTTGTAGATTCTGGTGATACCACTACAAACAACAGAGAAGATTCCTGCTCTCATGGTACTTACACTCTAGTTGGGGGCAGACAGACAATTAGTATGTCAACTTCTAAATAAATATCAGCATATAGATATTATCTTATCACTGACAGTGCTGTACTTCAGGAAAGATCTTGAAATATTATTTATTGATAACATATCTCAGTATGACGATGAATGCAACACCATTCCTCTTCAATTTGTCATTCCAGCATAATATACAATATGATTATTCAATTCAAAATGGTCAATACCAGTGCATTTCAGCTCACTAATGCCTAGGATATTGATGTTTATGCATTCCATTTCATTTTTGATGTTTATGCATTCCATTTCATTTTTGATGATTTCCAATTTTCCTAGATTCTCACTTCTTACATTCCATGTTCCTATAATTAATTGATGTTGGCAGCCGTTCCTTCTTATTTTAAGTCAGGGCATCCATTTTCACAAAGAACATTTCAAGATCTATCCTGAAGTACAGTGCTGTCAGTGATAGGGTAATATCCATAAACCTACAAGGAAGACTGGTTAGTATGACTATTATTCAAATTTTCACACCAACCACTAAGGCTAAGGATGAAGAAATTGAAGATATCAACTTCTGCAATCTGAAATTGATCAAACATGCAATCAAGATGCATTGATAATTACTGGTGATTGAAATGCGAAAGTTGGAAACAAAGCAGAAGGATCAGTAGTTGGAAAATATGGCCTTGGTGAAAGAAACGACGCCAGACATTGTATGATAGAATATTGCAAGACCAACGACTTCTTCATTACAAATACCATTTTTCAACAACATAAACAGCGACTATTAGACACATGGACTTTGCCGGATGGAGAACACAGGAATAAAATCTTTTATATCTGTGGAAAGAGACCATGGAAAATCTCAATATCATCAGTTAAAACAAGGCCAACTGCAGAACAGACCATCAATTGCTCCTGTGTAAGTTCAAGTTGAAGCTGAAGAAAATTAGAGCCAAGTTCACAAGAGCCTAATTACGACCTGTCTCAGTCATCTAGTGCTGCTCCAACAGAAATACCACAAGTAGATGGCTTTACAAAGAGAAATTTATTCTCTCACAGTCCAGTAGGCTACAAGTCCAAATTCAGGGCATCAGCTCCAGGGGAACACTTTCTCCGTTGGTTCTGGAGGAAGGTCTGCATCATCAATCTTCCTTTGGTCTGGGAGCTTCTCTGTGCAGGAACCTCAAGTCCAAAGGACACACTCTGCTCCTGGCACTGCTTTCTCAGTGGTATGAGGTTCCCATGTGTCTCTGCTCACTTATCTCTTTTATATCTCAAAAGAGATTGCATTAAGACACTAATCTTGTCAACCTCATAGGTATAACCTCATCACAGTGATAGAATTTATAACCAATGAGAAGATCACATATAATCTCATCATAGTGGTAGAGTTTACAACACATAAGGAAATCATATCAGATAACACAATCATACAATACTGGGAATCATGACCTAGTCAAGGTGCTACACACATTTCTGGGGGGACACAATTCAATCCATGACACTCCACCCTTTGGCCCCCAAAAAATCACATCTTTGCAACATGCAAAACACATTCATCTCATTATATCACAGCAAAAGTCTTAACTCCAAGTCCAAAATCCAAAAATTCCTCTTCATCTGTGAAATCTAGAATACAAGTTATCTGCTTCCAAAGGTATAATGGCAGAACAAGCACAAGCTAGACATTTCCATTACAAATGGGAGAAACTGGAGAAGAAGGGATAACAGGCACCAAGCAAGTCAGCAGAACACATTACATTAGCCCTCAAGGCTTTGAAAATAATCTTCTGTTCTCTGAGACAACTTACACAATAGCCCTACCCTCCAGACTCTAGCTATTAGCCACAGTCTCCGGATTCTGAGTGGAGGTCCCTCAGCCCTGGGCTTCAGTTCCATCTTCCAGGCCCACTGGGACAGCAACTCTGCTCCCTCGGCTTCAGGCGCACCATTCTACTAGTCCATCGGAGTGACAACTCCCACCCTTAGAAACACCAGGGCATGGCTCCACCCTTTGAAACCCCAGAAGTCTCGGCCATAACTTTTGAGACTGAGACAGCTCTGCTTCTTGTGTTCCTTGTCTCTTCAGCTTCTGCTACGTGTGCCCTCTTGGCCCTTGGGCCTCATACCCACATCTGCCCTGCTGGGGCAATTGTTCCAAAGCTGATTAAGTGCCTGCACACAGGCACTCAGCTCCCTCACTTTGTGGGTCAGCAAGCCTAACTCCACCAATAAGTGCCCAAAGGCACCCCACTCCACCAGAAAGCCTCCGGCGCACAGGCTTTCAGCTCTCTTGCTCCGTGGGTCAGCTCCAGCACCGTCTCGCACTGGTCTCCTGGTTCTGCTGCTGCTGGTTCTCTGTCACTGCCACTTCTGTGCTGCTGCAGGTTCTCTGGCACTGCTGGTCCTCTGCTGCTGCTGCACCTCTATCCATTCACAGTTTCAAAACCGATTCCACATTTTAGGTATCTGTTAGAGCAGCACCCCACCCCAGTACCAGATGTCTTAGGCTGGGTTCTCTAGAGAAGCAAAACCACTAAAGTGTATAAATATACATAGAGAGAGAGATTATATCAAGGAAACAGCTCACGCGACTGTAGAGGCTAGAAAGTCCCAAGTCCATGGATCAGGGTAGAGGCCTCTCCCAAGTCACACAGCTGCAGAAGTTGGCAAGCCCAAGATCGGAAGGTTGGAGAGCAAGGCTCCCACTCACAAGCTGTGCAGATCGACGAATCCCAGGTTCAGCAGATAAGCTGACAGCTCAAGTCCCAAGAAAGGGAGATGAGATGACAGGAAGCAGCCACAGGATCCAGAGAGAACCAAAATCTAGAACGTCTGCTTATATACAGATACGGGCCACACCCCCTAGGAGACTCCCTTTCATCTGATTGGCTACTCACAGTATATTCAATCATGGGAGTGATTACATTAAAACACGGAGAATCATGGCCCAGCCAAGTTGACACACAATCTTAACCATCACACGACCTTAAGCATATCCCAAGTGAATTTAGAGACCATCTCAAGAATATACTTGACACACTGAACACTAATGACTGAAGACAAGGGAATTGTAGAATGACGTCAAGGACATCATAAACGAAGAAAGCAAAGGTCATTAAAAAGACAAGAAAGAAAGAAAAGACTGAAATGGATATTAGAAGAGACTCTGAAACTTGCTCTTGAAGGTTGACTAGCCAAAGCAAAAGAAAGAAGTGATGAAATAAAAGAGCTGAACAGAGATTTCAAAGGGCAGCTCGAGAACACAAAGTAAAATATTATAATGACATGTTCAAAGACCTAGAGTTAGAAGACCCAAAGGGAAGAACAAGTTTGGCATTTCTCAAGCTGAAAGAACTGAAGAAAAAATTCAAGCTTCGAGTTGCGATTTTGAAGGATTCTTCAGGGAAAATACTGAACAACCCAGGAAGCATCAAAAAAAAAGATGGAAGGAATACATACACATGGTCACTGTACCAAAAAGAATTGGTAGACAGTCAACTATTTCAGGAGGGAGTATGTGATCAAGAACCAATGGTACTGAAGGAAGAAGTCTAAGCTGCACGGAAGACATTGGCAAGAAACAGTGATCCAGGAATTGATGGAAGATCAATTGAGATGTTTCTACAAATGGATGCAGCACTGGAAGCCCTCACTCATCTATGTCTAGAAATTTGGAAGACAGCTACCTGACCAAACAACTGGAAGAGATCCATATTTATGCCTATTCCAAAGAAATATCATCCAACAGAATGCAGAAATTATTGAACAATATCATTAATATCACACACAAGTAAAATTTTGCTGAAGATCATTCAAAAGCAGTTGCAGCAGTATATCGACAGGGAACTGCTAGAAATTCAAGCAAGATTAGAAGAGGACGTGGAACAAAGGATATCATTGCTGATGTCAGATGGATCTTGGCTGAAAGCAGAGAATACCTGAAAGATGTTTACCAGTGTTTTATTGACTATGCAAAAGCATTCAACTGTGTGGGTCATAGCAAATTATGGATAACATTGTAAAAATGGGAATTCCAGAACACTTAACTGCGTTCATGAGGAACTTGTACATGGATCAAGAGGCAGTCGTTCGAACAGAACAAGGGGATACTACGTGGTTTAAAGTCAGGAAAGGTGTGTGTAAAGGTTGTATCCTTTCACCATACTTATTCAATCTGTATATTGAGCAAATAATCCTAGAAGGTGGACTATATAAAGAAGAACAGAACATCAAGATTGGAGAAAGACTCATTAACAACCTGCGATATGCAGATAGCATAACCTTGCTTGCTAAAGGTGAAGAGGACTTGAAGCACTTACTGACGAAGATCAAAGACTTCAGTATGGCTTACACCTCTACATAAAGAAAAAAAAATCCTCACAACTGGACCAATAAGCAACATCATAACAAATGGAACAAAGACTGACATTGTAGAGGATTTCATTTTACTTGGATCTTGGATCCACAACAAACACCCATGGAAGCAGCAGTCAAGAAATCAAAATTTCCTTGGGAAACTCAGATTGCAAGAAATTCTATGAAGAAAAAGATGGAGTGATTTTATCTCCAGCACTTAAGGAGTGGTTACTTTAGCTAGGTCTGTCAGAAGAGATCACCCTGAGTGACAATGGACCTGAAGGAGGAGGGGGATGCAGCCCTGCAAGGTAAGGGGGAAGAACGAGCCAAGCAGAAGGAAGACCAGAGCAAAGTCCCTGACAGAGGACTTCACTAAGAGGAGCAAGGCAGAAGAGTATAAGGTCAAAATGGAAGGCCAGAGCCACCTGCAAAAGATCTGTTTAAAGTGTTAAAAAGCAAAGATGTCACTTTAAGGACTCAGGTGCACCTGACCCAAGCCACAGTGTTTTCAGTTGTCTCATATGCATGTGAAAGCTGGACAATGAATAAGGAAGACCAAAGAAGAATTAATGCCTTTTTTTATTGTTGTAGTTTAAAAGAAGTTTACATATCAATTTAGTCTCCCTATAAAAATTTATATATACATTGTTATGTGACTGTATTTGCTCACCCCATCCTGCTACAGCACATTCCTCCTTTCCACCCCCGATTCCCCATGTCCATTCAACCAGCTCCTAACCCTGTCTGCCTTCCCATCTCACCTCCAGACAGAAGCTGTCCATTTAGACTCGTATATCTACTTGAGCAAACAGGCACACTCTTCACGAGTATCACTTTATGTCATCCCTGTCTGAAGAGTTGACCTTGGAAATATTTTAGTTATGGGCTGATAGGGAATCCAGGGGCCATGTTTCCGGGGTTCCTCCAGTCTCAGTCATACCATTAAGTCTGGCCTTCCTACTAGAATTTGAGTTCTGCACCCCACCTTTCTGCTGCTCCATCAGGGACTCTCTGTTGCATTCCCTGTCAGGGCGGTCATTGGTGGTAGCCGGGCACCATGTAGTTCTTCTAGTCTCAGGCTGATGAAGTCTCTGGTTTATGTGGCCCTTTCTGTCTCTTGGGCTAATACTTTCCTTGTGTCTTTGGTGTTCTTCATTCACCTTTACTCTAGGTGGTTGGGACCAATAAATGCATCTTAGACGGCCGTTTGCAAGCTTTTAAGACCCCAGATGCCATTCACCAAAGTAGAATGCAGAACATTTTCTTAACAAGTTTTGTTTTGCCAATTGACCTAGATGTCCCCTGAAAGCATGGTCCACAGACCCCCACCCCTGCTACACTGTTCCTCAAAGTGTTTGTATTCAGGAAATTTCTTGGCTTTGGTTTAGTCCAGTTGTGCTGACTTCCCCTGTAGCATGTGCTGTCCTTCCCTTCACCTAAGATGATTCTTATCTATTATCTACTTAGTACATAACCCTCACCCTCCCTCCCCACCCTCGTAACCATCAAAGAATGTTTTCTGTGTTTAAACCTTTTCTTGAGTTCTTATAATAGTGGTCTTATACAGTATTTGTCCTTCTGTGACTGACTAAATTCACTCAGTACAATGACCTCCAGCTTCCTCTATGTTATAGGATGTTTCACGGCTTCATCGTTGTTCTTTATCGCTGCATAGTATTCCATTGTGAGAATATACCATAATTTGTTTATCCATTCGTCCACTGATGGGCATCTAGGTTGTTTCCATGTATTTGCTATTGTGTACAGTGCTGAAATGAACATGGGTGTGCATATATCTATTCGTGTGACAGCTCTTATTTCTCTAGGTTATATTTCAAGGAGTAAGCTAGCTGGATCATATGTTACTTCTATTTCTAGCTTTTTAAGGAAGCACCAAATCGATTTCCAAAGTGGTTGTACCATTTTACATTCCCACCAACAGTGTGTAAGTGCTCCAGTCTCTCCACAACTTCTCCAGCATTTATTATTTTGTGTTTTTTGGATTAGTGCTTGCCTTGTTGGGGTGAGAGGATATCTCATTATAGTTTTGATCTGCATTTCTCTAATAGCTAATGATCGTGAGCATTTCTTCATGTGTCTGTTAGCTGCCTTAATATCTTCTTTGGTGAAGTGCCTGTTCATATCCTTTGCCCATTTTTTAATTGGGTTATTTGTCTTTTTGTTGTTGAGGTTTTGCAATACCTTGCTGATTTTAGAGATTAGACGCTCATTGGATTTGTTGCCAAAAATTTTTTCCCAGTCTGTAGGTTGTCTTTTTATTCTTCTGGTGAAGTCTTTTGATGAGTGTAAGTGTTTGATTTTTAGGAGCTCCCGTTTATCTAGTCTCTCTTCTGGTGCTTGTGCATTGTTACTTATGGTGTGTATTGTGTTTATGCCATGTATTAGGGCTCCTAGCATTGTCAACATTTTTTCTTCCATGATCTTTATCGTTTTTGATCTTATATTTAAGTCTTTGATCTAGTTTGTGTTAGTTTTTGTGCATGGTGTGAGGTATGAGTCTTGTTTCAGGTTTTTGCAGATGGATATCCAGTTATGCTGGCACCATTTGTTAAAGAGACTGTCTTTTCCCCAATTAATGGACTTTGGGCCTTTGTCAAATATCAACTGCTCATAAGTGGAAGAATTTATGTCTGGATTCTCATCTCTGTTCCATTGGTCTATATGTATCTGTTGTTTTACCAATCCCAGGTGCTTTTGACTACTGTGGCGGTATAATAGGTTCTAAAATCAGGTAGTGTGAGGCCTCCCACTTTGTTCTTCTTCTTGAGTAATGCTTTACTTATCCGTGGCCTTTTCCCTTTCCATATGAGGTTGATGATTTGTTTCTCCATCTCATTAAAAAATGCCGTTGGGATTTGGATCAGGATTGCATTGTATCTGTAGATCGCTTTGGGTAGAATTGAAATTTTCACTATGTTGAGTCTACCTATCCATGAGCAAGGTATGTTTTTCCACTTATGCAGGTGTCTTTTAGTTTCTTGCAGTAGTGTCTTGTAGTTTTATCTGTATAGGTCTTTTAAGTCTCTGATTAGATTTATTCCTAAGTATTTTATCTTCTTGGGGGCTATTGTAAACAGTATTGATTTGGGAATTTCCTCTTCGAGGTGCTCTTTGTTGATGTAAAGGAATCTAACTGATTTTTGTATGTTTATCTTGTATCCTGAAACTTTGCTGAAATCTTCTATTAGTTCCAGTAGTTTTCTTGTGGATTCTTTGGGGTTTTCTGTGTATAAGATCATATCATCTGCAAATACAGATACTTTGACCTCTTTCCTACCAATTTGGATGCCCTTTATTTCTTTTTCTAGCCTAATTGCTCTGGCTAGGACCTCCAGCACAATGTTGAATAATAATGGTGATAGAGGTCATCTTTGTCCAGTTCCCATTCTCAAGGGGAATGCTTTCAAAGTCTCTCCATTTAGGATGATGTTGGCTGTTGGCTTTGTATAAATGCCCTTAATTATGTTGAGGAATTTCCCTTCTGTTCCTATTTTGTTGAGAGTTTTTATCATGAATGGGTGTTGGACTTTGTCGAATGCCTTTTCTGCATTGATTGATAAGATCATGTGTTTGTCGTCTTTTGTTTTATTTATGTGGTGGATTACATTGTTTTTCTAATGTTGAACCATCCCTACATACCTGGTAGAAATCCCACTTGATCAAGGTGAATTATTTTTTTTTTTATATGCTGCTGAATTCTATTGGCTAGAATTTTGTTGAGGATTTTTGCGTCAATGTTCATAAGGGATATTGATCTGTAATTTTCTTTTTTTGTGGTGTCTTTACCTTGTTTTGGTATCAGGGTTATGCTGGCTTCATAGAATGAGTATGGGAGTATTCCATCCTTTTCTATGCTCTGAAATACCTTTAGCAGAAGTGGTGTTAACTCTTCTCTGAAAGTTTGGTAGAATTCTCCAGTGAAGCTATCTGGACCAGGACTATTTTTGTTGGGAGTTTTTAAGCAACCTTTTCAATCTCTTCTTTTGCTATGGGTATATTTAGTTGTTCTACCTCTGTTTGTGTTAGTTTAGGTAGGTAGTGAGTTTCCAGAAATTTGTCCATTTCCTCTAGGTTTTCAAATTTGTTAGGGTACAATTTTTCATAGTATTCTGTTATGATTCTTTTCATTTCAGTTGGGTCTGTTGTGATATCCCCCATCTCATTTCTTATATGGGTTATTTGCTTCCTCTTCTGTTTTTCTTTTGTCAGTTTGGCCAATGGTTTATCAATTTTGTTGATCTTTTCAAAGAACCAGCTTTTGGTCTTGTTAACTCTTTCAATTGTTTTTCTATTCTCTATTTCATTTAATTCTGCTCTAAATCTTATTATTTCCTTTCTTCTGGCACCAGAGGGCTTCTTTTGTTGCTCTCTTTCTACTTGTTCCAGTTGTAGGGTTAATGTTTTGGATGGCCCTTGCTTCTTTTTGAATGTGTGCATTTATTGCTAGAAGCTGACCCCTGAGCACTGCTTTTGCTGTGTCCCAAAGGTTCTGGTAGGATGTGTTTGCATTCTCGTTTGATTCTATGAATTTCTTTATTCCGTCCTTAATTTCTTCCATAACCCAGTAGTTTTTGAGCAAGGTGTTGTTCAGTTTCCACGTGTTTGATTTTTTTCTTGCTTTCTGTGTTGTTGATTTCTACTTTTATGGCTTTATTGTCAGAAAGGATGCTTTGTAATATTTTGATGTTTTGGATTTTGTTAAGGCTTGCTTTATGGCCTAGTATACGGTTTATTCTAGAGAATAGTCCATGTTGGTTGGAAAATAAAGTATACTTGGCTGTTGTTGGGTACAGTGTTTGGTATATGTCTATGAGATCAAGTTGGTTGATTGTAGCATTTAGCTCTTCCAGGTCTTTGTTGAGCTTCTTTCTGGATGTTCTGTCCTTCACCAAAAGTGGTGTGTTGAAGTTCTCCTACTACTATTGTGGAGCTGTATATCTCTTTTTAGTGCTGTTAGTTTTTTTGGAGACCTGTCTTTGGATATTTAAATTTTTTTTTTTTAATTGATGTAATTTAATGAAGTTTACATTTCAAGTTAGTCTCCCATACAGAATTTTTTTTTAACATACTTTGTTATGAGACCCCAACCGCTCACCCCATTCTGTGACAGTGCACTCCTCACCTCTGCCCCTGATTCCCCATGAACATTCAACCAGCTCCTAACTCTCTCTGCCTTCCCCTCCAACCTCTGGACAGAAGCCATCCCTTTGGTCTCTTATATCTATTTGTCTAAGAGGCACATTCTTCACGAGTATCACTTTATGTCCCACAGTCCAGTCCAATCCCTGTCTGAAGAGTTGGCCTTGGAAATTGTTTTAGTTCTGGGATGATGGAGAGACCAGGGGCCATGCTTTCCGGGGTGCCTCCATTCTTAGTCAGACCATTAAGTCTGGTGTTCTTACTAGTATATGAGTTCTGCATCCCATTGTTCTACTGCTCCATCAGGGACCCTCTGTTGTGTTCCCTGTCAGGACGTTCACTGGTGGTAGCTGGGCACCATCTAGTTCTTCTGGTCTCAGGCTGATGAAGTCTCTGGTTTATGTGGCTCATTCTGTCTCTTGGGCCAATACTTTCCTCGTGTCTTTGGTGTTCTTTGTTCTCCTTTACTCCAAGTGTTTGGGACCAATTAATGCATCTTAGATGGCTGCTTGCAAGCTTTTAAGACCCCAGATGCCACTCTGGGTGCGTCAATATTTATTATAGTTATGTCCTCCTGGTGTAGTGACTCTTTAATCATTCTATAGTGTCCTTCCTTATCCTTTGTGATGGATTTTACTTTAAAGTCTATTTTGTCAGAGACTAACATGGCCACTTCTGATCTTTTTTGAGTGTTGTTTGCTTGATATATTTTTTCCATCCTTTGAGTTTTAGCTTGTTTGTGTCCTTAAGTATAAGGTGTGTTTCTTGTAGGCAGCATATAGATGGATCATGCTTTTTTATCCAATCTGCCACTCTTTCTTTATTGGTGCATTTAGTCCATTTACATTCAGCATAATTATTGATAGGTAAGAGTTTAGGGCTGTCATCCTGATGTCTCTTTTTGTGTGTTGTTCACGGTTTCTTTGTTCCCCTTAATTTTCTGTGCTAAGTCATTTTTCTTTATGTATTTTTTCATCTTTTTTGTTGTTGTTGATTTTGTGTTTGCTGAGTCTTTATATTTTTCTAGTTTTTTGTTTAGATTTATAGGCTTGTTAGTTTCCTTTGTGGTTACCTTAATATTTACCCCTATTTTTCTAAGTTTATATCAGTGTTTTATTTCTTTATATCGCCTTGACTTCCCCTCCATATGAAAAATCTATGTCTGCATTTATAATTCCCTCTTTTTGTTTTAATGTTGTCCTTTTTTACATATTGATATCTCTGTTTCCCTATTTTCAATGTTTTAGCTTTGATGTATTTTCCACTTCCCTGTCTGAGTCACTATCTAGTTGCTCTGTCCTGTGTTCTAGTCTTGTGTTGTTATCTGATGTTATTGATTATCTAACCTTCGGACTCCCTTCAGTATTTCTTGTAATTTTGGTTTTTGGAAATTCCCTAAACTTCTGTTTATCTGGAATGCCCTAATTTAGCCATCATTTTTGAGAGGCAATTTTGCTGCATATGTAATTCTTGGCTGGCAGTTGTTTTCCTTCAAGGCTTTATATATGTCATCCCACTGCCTTCTTGCCTGCATAGTTTCTGCTGAGTAGTCCGAGCTTATTCTACTTGACTCTCCTTTGTAGGTGACTTTTCTTTTATCCCTAGCCTCTCTTAAAATTCTCTCTTTATCTTTGGTTTTGGCAGGTTTGATTATAATATGCTTGGTGACTTTCTTTTGGGATCTACTTTATGGGGGGTTCGATGAGCATCTTGGATAGATATCTTCTCATCTTTCATGATATCAGGGAAGTTTTCTATCAACAAATCTTCAATAATTCTCTCTGTATTTTCTGTTGTCCCCCCCATTCTGGTATTCCAATCACTCATATGCTATTTCTCTTGATAGTGTCCCACATAACTCTTAGAGTTTCTTCATTCTTTTTAATTCTTTTATCTGACTTTTCCTCAAATAAGTTGGCGTCAAGTGCTTTACCTTCAGTGTCACTAATTCTGACTTCTACTACCTCAATATTGCTCTTATGACTTTCTATTGAGTTTTTTAATTCTGAAATTTTATTGTTAATCTTCTGGGTTTCTGATTGCTGTCTCTCTGTGGATTCTTGCAGCCTATTAAATTTGTGATTATGCTCTTGAATAACTTTTTTAAGTTCCACTACTACTTTGTCTGTATGTTCTTTGGCTGTTTCTGCATTTTGTCAAATTTCCTTTCTAATTTCTAGAAAAGTTCTGTATATTAATCTTTTGTATTCTGCCTCTGGTAATTCCAAGAAATTCTCTTCCTCCAGAGAATTTATTATTTTGGGAGCTTGCTGAAGCCATCATGGACTGCCTCTTTATGTGATTTGATATTGAGTGTTGCCTCCAAGCCATCAATAAGTTATTATAATTTTATTTTATATTTGGTTAGCATGTCCTAGCTTCTTGTTTTGTTTTGTTTTGATATGCCCAAATAGGCTGCTCGTGTGTGCTAGTTTGATTATTGGTGCCTTTGAAGCTCTAACATCCTGTCACCAGGCAGTTAGTTCTATAACTAAGTATGTGCACACAGGAGTCCATTAAATTTTCCTGTATGTATTCAGCTCAGGTGTCCAAGCAGTCAGTCACCAAATGTGTGGTGCAGGCTCTTACGTACAGCTTGGAGAGGCATGAGTGACTGTAGGCACAGGTATCTGGCTGCAGTAGGAGGTCACATGCTGAGCAAGGCAGGGGGCTGATGGCTGCCCCTGAGTGTTTGAAAGGAAAGCAAGTCCCTGTTCCCTAGAGTGAATAGGTAGGTGAGTTTTGCAGCCGGCCTATGAGAACCCAACTCTGTTGGCTGTGAAGACTTGGGGGTATCACTTATTCTTGGACCCCTGTAGCAGGTGGCTACGTGGCATGGGTGGAGCCACCAGTCCTCAATCCCCTGATGTGGACAGGTAAGATGCCTGCTTAAAGGGCAGAGCCGTATCAAGCATCGCAAATCTGCCACTTCACAGCTGAAATAGTTGAAGTTAGACTTCAGGTCTTTACCCTGTTATATCGTGGTAGTGAGGGCTTACGCTGTTGAGATGGGTCCACACAAGTCTATACAGGGGTGGAAGGCACTCAAAGTCTGCAGACCCCTTATGCCTGTGCCCAGACAAAGGAGCTGTGCCAACCCTGAGTTCCTGGCTTAGGGGAGCAAGTAGCTTATTTTTTCCCCCGTTCATTAATTTGTTCCCTCTCTGAGGCCAGGAGAATGGGTCAGGGTGCCTTATGGGATCTACTTCCAGCCCAGAGGACTCAGAGATTTCTGAAGCCTGCCAGACCGGTGCAGAGCAGGAAGGGAGGAGGTAAAAGGAAGAGAGGTTTTTCCCAGATGGGGTTTTTTTTTAAATCCCTGCAAAAGGGCACATGCATGTACTTATCTTTAGCCACTTGGGAGCTGTTTTTCATTGGTTTGGAGTGTCCAAGCAAAATCTCTGCTGCCGGATCTCTCTTGATGTGGAAACTGCCTCCCAAGCACACACGCGGAGCTGTATGCCTGCTTCAGTGCTCACCCCGAGCCGGTCCAGGCTGAAGAGCTGCAGCTCCTGCCAAGTCCAGTCTGGCACTCCTCACTTCTTCCAAACTGTCTCCCTCTCCCCCCACCACTCAGTCTGATTCCTAAATTTTGCCTTGTTCAGAGCTCCTAGATATTCATATACAATCAAATCACTTGTTTTTCCAGATCTGTGTTGTAAGAGGGATATAGGAAGCCGTCTGACTACTCTGCCATCTTGGCCCTGCCTCTGGTGCATTTAAATTATGGTGCTGGTGAAGAATATTGAGTACATCAAGGACTGCCAAAAGAATGAACAAATCTGTCTTCGAAGAAGTACAGCCAGAATGCGCCTTAGAAGCGAGGGTGGTGAGACTTCATCTTCCATACTTTGGACATGTTGTCAGGAAGGACCAGTCCCTGGAGAAGGACATCATGCTTGGTAAAGTGGTGGGTCAGTGAAAAAGAGGAAGGCCCTCAAAGAGATGGGTTGACACACTGGCTGCAACAATGGGATTAAGCGTAACAACACTTATGAGGATAGTGCAGGACCGGGCAGTGTTTGGTTCTGTTGTACATAGGGTCACTATGAGTTGGCACCAACTCGACAGCACTGACTCGACAGCACCTAACAGCAACAACAAATAAATAAAATTTCAGATTGCAAGAAAATAAGATGGAGAGATTTTATCACCAACACGTAAGGACTGGTTACTTTAGCTAGGTCTGTCAGAAGAAACCACCCTGAAGTGACCCTTTCTGGACCTGAAGGAGGAGGGGGAGGCAGCCCTGCAAGATAAGGCAGAAGAATGAGCCAAGCAGAAGGAAGACCAGAGCAAAGTCCCTAACAGAAGACTTCACTAACGGGGGCAAGGCAGAAGATTATGAGGTCAGAAGGGAAGGCTAGAGCCAGATCACAGGGCCACGTAAGCCTTGAAGGAGTTGAATTTTTCTCTACTGGCCTTGAGAAGCTACTGGAGGGTTTTAAGAGAATCTGCTCTGGATTCCCTTCCATAAGTCCCTCATAGCCCATCCTGCCCTGGAATGCTCTCTTTGAGATCCAGAAACCAAAAATCAGTTGCAATCGAGTCAGTTCTGACTCATGGTGATCCCAAGTGTGTCAGAGTAGAACTGTGCTCCATAGGATTTTCAGTGGCTGATTTCTTGGAAGTAGATTGCCAGGCCTTTCTTCCAATGTATCTCTAGGTGGGCTCAAACCTTCAACCTTTTGGTTAGCAGCCAAGTGTGTTAGCTCTTTGCACTACACAGGGGCTCCCTTTGAGATTCAGAACTCTTAATACTGGTCTCAGAAGTTCTTAGTCCTGGCTTTTTATGCCCAGGTTCTGTCTCTCCAGCTCACGCCTCCTTGTCTGCAGTCATTCTGAGCTCAGCATTCCTCCTTGTGCACAGTAACAGTAGGACATGTGCTCTGACATCCTCTGGCAGGAAGCATTTCTTCTTGAATCCAAAGTTAGAAAAGATTGTCCATTCTATCAGTGTCCCTTCACTTCCTATGTTACATCTTTAAATATCTCCTAGAAAGTGACTATTTGTTGCTTCAAAACTAATATCAGGTCGGTTACAATGGCTTGATATTTACAAATGAAAACTGGCCCAGAGAAGAATCAGTGTCTTCCCAATAGGTTGCAAAGATAATTAATTTTGTTTCCTTCTAAAGAAATGCCTTGAAATATAAATAAATATTCTTTTGGTCTGGGAGGCTGAGATTGGAGCCACCCTCATGCCATTATGATGTACAAATAGGAATTGCATCAACCAGTAACCCTGGCAGGGTCTCTATGGGTCATTAATAAAGCAGGTCAGTTCCAGAGACAGTATGTATTCTTCATTTTAGTCCAGGTAATTCTGGTGGTATCCATTTCAGAACTGATTAGCCCAGCAGCCCCTCAGAATCCTTAAAGTTCTCATGTATCATCAAAATTGTCCTATTTCCTCAGGGATCCTTTATACTTTATATACAAAGATTCCAGAACCAGACACATGCTACCAGTTTGGAGATGGATAGGCTGGCCAGCTAATTTGTCTACCTCAGTGACCTCCTGAGGCCAAGACTTTTGAACTAGGATCAGCAGACCCTGAAGAGGTCCATGGATAGAATATAAGGCTCTATGAACTTGAACCACCACCCATCTGTCAGTTTGTCGTACTGTGGTGGCTTGTGTGTTGCTATAATGCTGGAAGCTGTGCCACCAATATTTCAAATACCAGGAGGGTCACCCATAGTGGATAGGTTTCAGTAGAACTTCCAGACTAAGACTAGGAAGAAAGGCCTGGTGATCTACTTCCAAAAATTAGTCAATGAAAACTCTATGTATCACAACAGGGTATTGTACAAAATAATGCTGGAAGATGAGCCTCCTTGGTTGGAAGACACCCAAAATACACGGTGGCCGCAACAATTGACTTGAGCAAACCAACAATAGTGAAGATGGTATAAAACAGGGAATGTTTTCTTCTGTTGCACATGGATGGCCATGAGTTGGAACTGACTTGACAGAAACTAACAACAACAACAAAATTAACTTGAATGGTAAAAAAAAGCTATATCTTTATTTTCACTAACATCTAACTGAAATTTAGCAGGTTATTTAATTATGAATAAGTAAAAATACATAGTGAAATTAATTGTACTTGTAACTGTGTCACAAACAGAAATCACAGATATTTTCATATCATATTACAATTGGTCCAGATATCTCCAAATATGCTTTTACCGCTTCAATATAATGAAAGTTATTAGACCCATCACTACATGTATTTAATAGGTTAATAAAAAGCACATATTTTATAATATCACAAATTTTTTAATATATCGATAACGTATTTCAATATAATTGGTTTTCTTTGTAAGTCATGTTCTTTGTAACCTTTTGGTATTTTAATTTAATTTGGTATGGTAATTTAATTTGGTATTTTAATTTAGTATTTTATTTGGTATTTTAATTTAATTTGGTATTTAATTTTAATTTGGTAATTTAATTTGGTATTTTAATTTAATTTAATGCCTGCCTGCTAAAGAGTACACAGTACCAAAAAAAATGTCTAAGAACCCCTGTGAAAGTCTCAGAGGCAGTCTTAAGGGCAGATGGATTTTTGCTGCACAACATGATTAATGTAATTGATGTCACTAAATTGTACATGTAAAAAACATTGAATTGGCAAATGTGTTATATACATTTTTACAATAAAAAAACGAGAAACAGTATATAATAACTGACCAATACTCTTCCAAAGTGTCAAGATTATAAATGATAAAGACTGAAGAACTGTCCCTGATATGAAGAGAATTAGGAAGACATGACAACTAAATGCAATGTGAGATCCTGGGTTGGATTCCAGCTCAGGAAAAAGATATTAGTGGGACGTTTGAGAAAGTTTGAATAAGATCTGTAGATTAGTTAATAATATATCAATGGTAATTTCCTGGTTTTGATAATTGCACTATAGTTTTAAAATATGTTAATATTTGTGGAAGTTGGGTGAAAGGGATAAGAGAATCCTTTGCACAATTTTTGCAATGTTTGTATAAGTCTGAAATTATTTCAAAATAAAAAGTTTGAATAATCCTTGAGAAATCCTCATTAAAAGAACCCTGGTGGTGCAATGGTTAAGCACTTGGTTGCCAACTAAAAGGTTGGAGGTTTGAACCCACCTAGCAGCTCCATGGGAGAAAGACCTGGTGATTTGCTCCCATAAAGATTACACCCTAGCGAATCTTATGGGGCAGTTCTACTCTATCACATGGCATTGCTATGAGTTGAAATTGACTTGATGGCACCTAATAACAACAACACAATCCTCACAAAACAGCCTTTGAGTCGTGCTATGATGCTGTGGCACTACCAGCACCTAGAGAGTCCTGCTAGGAAGTTGTGCCACCACGCTCACCCTACTTCGAGAGAGGGGTATGGCAAAGACTGGGGCTCTTAGTATCAGAGATACCATTAAGGAACAAGCACAAATGGACATATACTGTCACTCTCCCCACCCCGCCATCATGTGCTACATTGTACATTTGCTATCTCCTCATGTTAAACTAGAATTATCTGCTTTATTATTGACTATGCAAAGGCATTCGATCATGTAGATCATAACAAATTACGGATAGCATTACAAGAATGGGAATTCCAGAACAGTTAGTTGTGCTCATGAGGAACCTGTATAAAGATCAAGAGGCAGTCATTCGAACAGAAAAAGGGATACTGTGTGGTTTAAAGTCAGGGAATGTGTTAGTCCTTTCACCATACTTATTCAATCTGTACGCTGAGCAAATAATCCGAGAAGCTGGACTATATGAAGATGAACGCAGCATCAGGATCAGAGGAAGACTTATTAATAACCTGTGGTGTGTAGATGACACAACCTTGGTTGTAGAAATGAAAGGGAACTATATCAAAGACTACAGCCTTCAATATGGATTACACCACCACATAAAGAAAACAAAAATCCTCACAAATGGACCAATAAGCAACATCATGATAAACGGAGAAAAGATTGAAGCTGTCAAGTATTTCATTTCACTTGGATCCACAATCAATGCCTATGGAAGCAGCAGTAAAGAAATCAAACTATGTACTGAATTGGGCAAATCTGCTGCAAAAGACTTCTTTAAAGTGTTGAAAAGCAAATATGTCACTTTGAGAACTAAGGTGCACCTGACCCAAGCCATGATATTTTCAACTGCTTCGTATGCATGTGAACGCTGGACAATAAACAAGGAAGGCCAAAGAAAAATTGATCTATTTGAATTACAGTGTTGGCAAAGAATATTGAATATACCACGGACTGCCAGAAGAAAGAATAAGTCTGTCTTGGAAGAAGAACAGCCAGAGCGCTCCTTGGAAGCAAGGATGGTGAGACTTCATCTCATGTACTTTGGACATGTTATCCGGAAGGACCACTTCCTGGAGAAGGATATCATGCTTGGTCAAGTAGAGGGTCAGTGAAAAAGAGGAAGATCCTCAATGAGATGGATTGACACAGTGGCTGCAACAATGGGCTAAAACATAGCAAGGATAGTGAGGATGGCACAGGATGGGGCAGTGTTTCACTCTGTTCTACACAGTGTCGCTATGAATCAGAACTGACTCGACATCACCTCACATAAACAACAACATGCTCTGAAAACCTGCTCCCATCTAATGCACTGCTCTACTGCCTCTCACTTTCCTTTCTTTTATCATGTCCTCATTACTCCCAGGTTTGATCTCCTAGGTTTCCTGCTTTGTACCTCTGGTTTATTTCTTATTCTCCCTGCCTCACTCATGGGTGATCATTAAAGCCATCAGCTGTTCTGCAAGAGCACTCTACATTAACATCTGCAGATGTTCCCAAACCACACCAGCCATCTGGCGCTAGGTGCCAGATCAGAAAACGGAGATCAGGAGTGCCCTAGGTGGAGATGGCACAGCCCCTTCTCCCTAGAGTGAGTCTGACTCACAGCAGCTACCTCAGGCCAGGAGCAAATATTTTCCAGCCTCCCATTCATATGCCGGGTTCAGATTTCCCTCCCATTGGAGCTTTTGAATTCCAGTAACTGGAGGTATTTATGAGTAGACAATGAAATCAGTTGCCAGAAAATATAATTGGAACAGGCTGAATTTGCATGGAAAACGGAGTTCCTATTTACAGACAACATAGAGTGTGTCCCTCATTAGAAGGGAAGAAGAAAGAATGGATAGAAGAAAGAGCAGGAGGGAGTAAGAAAGGAAGCTTTTGCAAATCACTTCTCATTAGAACATCATCTCAATAATCTGAACGATGGAGAAACAAGAAGGTGATAACAGATTGGTGGCCAAGTTCCTCACACACTCAAGGTAGGTTAGCTAAAAGTGAAGTTTAAACGTATTTGTATTAGTACCCTATTCTGATTTTCTGATACAGCAGCTCTCCATAAAAGAACTTTAAATTGACCACACCACAGATTACATTGCCTCCTTCTGCCTCACAGGAGAATACTCATGGGGAAGAGAGACACAAAATTGCAGCCATTGAACATGGTATATGTACACTGCCAAAATAATAATTTATAAATGTCCATCAGGTCATGTCACTCCTCCGTATAGCACCTTCTAAGAGTCTCATATTGCACTTAAAATAAATTCCAACCTCCTTTCCACAGTGTCATAGATTGAATTGTGTTCCCCAAAAATATCTGTCAACTTGACTAGGTCAGAAGTCCCAGTATTGTATAATTGTGTACCATTTTGTAATCTGATGTGGTTTCCTTATGTGTTGTAAATTCAGTCACTATGATCTAATAAGATAGATTAGCAGCAGTTATACTGATGAGGTATACAAGATTGGATACTGTCTTAAGCCAATCTCTTTTGAGATATAAAAGAGAGAAGTGAGCAGAGACACATGGGAAGCTCATACCACCAAGAAAGCAGTGCCAGGAGCAGAGTGCGTCCTTTGGACCTGAGGTTCCTGTGCAGAGAAGCTCCCAGACCAAGGGAAGACTGATGTATCACAAGGACCTTTCTTCAGAGCCAACAGAGAAAGAAAGCCTTCCCCTGGAGCTTATGCCCAGAATTTGGACTTGTAGCCTACTGGACTGTGAGAAAATAAACGTCTCTTTGTTAAAGCTATCCACTTGTGGTATTTCTGTTACAGCAGCACTAAATGACTAAGACACACAGTCTACTGGACTTTCTGTGATCTGGCCCCTGTCGACATCTCCCATCTCATCTTGGACAACTCCCTCCGCTGCCCCCCGCGCCCCCCCCCCCCCCCACCGCTTGCTCACTACATCTAGATATATTGGTTTTCTTTCCACTCTTCAAACAAGTCACATTTTCCCAACCCAGAGCTTTGCTATTACTGCTCCTCCACTTGGACTACTATAACTCCCAATTTTGCCATGACTAACACCTTCTCATCTTTCAGGTTTTAGCGCAAATGTCACCTCAGCAAAAATGCCTTTCCTGATTGATGCTATCCCAATCCCAGGCTCCTCTATCCCATTTCCTTACTTTCTTCAGAGCACCAATCTTGTATGAAATCCCTACCATCCTCTGTATTCTCCACAAGAGCACAGTCCTCACTAGTCTTTCCCACTGCCACATTCCCAGCCTTTAGAAGAGTGTCTAGTACACAGTAAGCACTCAGTACATGTTTGTGTGGGTTGAGTGAATTTTAAATACTGTGCCTGCCTGGAATGAGTCAATGGTCACTTGTTTGTTGAGTTCTCATAGTTGGAGCTTGAATCTGACAGAGAGGTCAACGCACAAGCCCACACATCCCCAGAAGAAATCTCCTCTTTGGAGCTAAAATGCTCTCTCTGTCTCTGGCTTTGCTAGTAATGTTCAAAGTACTTGATTGTGTACCCTTTGATTAGAATCAAAGAGTCCTGTGGATTCTACCACAAGGATATGAGGGGGACACAGTGGAATTAAATTCTGATCTAGTGAGGGTTTACCAGTTTACCAATTACCATTGAGTTAATTCCAACTCATGGCAACTCCATGTGTGTCAGAGTAGAACTTGCTCCATAGGGTGTTCAATGGCTGATTTTTTGGAAGTAGATCACCAGGCCTCTCATCTGAGGCACCTCTGAGATTCAAATTCCAATCTTTTGGTTAGCAATGGAGCTTATCAACTGTTTACACCACCCAGGGACTTCTGAGCTATGGTACAAATACATTAATTTGATAGAAGAAAAAATACACTATTTAAGAGAATCAACCCATGTCATAGAAAAAATTATAAGTTTTGAAGTCAAGTTGACTCGGGTTCACAACCTGGCTCCTCCACCTTTAAGCAGTGTGATTGTGCAAAACTTACTAAACTTTCTGAGCTCAATTTCTTCATCTATAAAACCAGGAAAAGAAATCCCAGTTTGCAGGATTGTTGTGAGGCCTAGAGATAATTTTATACACAGTGGTCATAGAAGACCACCCAGAGGTCATTGTCGAGCCCACTGTGATCTGCTAGCCCATGAATTGCTTACTGGCAGTGAACTGATCACTGAAAATCGGTGTCGATGCAAAGCCCGTGGGATAACCAGTTAAGAGGTCAAAGGTTCATCAACACTCATACAGGACATATAGTTTATTGATAAAAGACTAAATTCATTACCAAATAAATAAATAGGAGGAAGACTTTTCAATTCTAACCAATTAATTTGTCTTTATTCACTCAGCATGTATAATTACAAAATACTCAAGAAATAAAACAGAGAATTACCTTTCAATAAACATTCAGCAATTATCTGAATGCCAAATCATGTGATTTATTTTAAAGTAAATGTTATTTGCTTAGGTAACTCACATTATCTCTCTGGGCCTCAGTTTCTTCATATGCAAAAAGACAAAATTGGTCTACATTATTCTAAAGGCCCTTCTAGCTATGAGTCTAGGATTCTATGTGCTGCTCTTCTTTGTGAAAGATAATGATATTCACACACTGTAATTATTGGCTTTAAGGATATTTCCAGTACAGATCTGTAGAGATGCATCCATCTCTTTCTTACCTGATGCCTATGGCCCCACCTTGTGATCAGTTGTATGCATTTACATGTCAGCCACCCAGAGTGAGCAGTACAGTCTGGATCAATGAAACCAGGTTAACGTCTTCAAAACATCACCAGGATTTTAGTCTCTCTATAATAGAAAAAACCAAACCCATTGCCATCGAGTCAATTCCAACACATAGCGACCTTATAGGATTTCCAAGAAGTGGCTGGTGGATTCAAACTGCCGACATTTTTGGTTAGCAGCCGAGCTTTTAACCACTGCACCGCTAGGCCTTCCTCAGTAATACAATTGTTTCTAAAACTACAGACTGAAGGGTGATATTAGCATATAGCTCTTGAGTTTGTGTTCACTCTCTGGTAGGGAATGGAAACTGACAGAGCTAATAATATATCTTTTATGGCTCAGATCTTCATCACTGCACCAGAAAACCCATTTTGGTAAAACTTAGCCAACCCATATGTGAGTTAAATGCCAAATGCAATTCAAGATTTATATTGTATCTGGTCCCAGTGGTGCATGCAAAGAGGCTTAGTGCCTGGGAAAGGCTCCCAGAGGGTTTATGGGTGCATAAGTCTTGATCCCAAGTGCGTGACAAAAGAGAAGGGCTGGATTTGCTGTGTGTGTTCACTAAAATACCCAGGGGGATGCATTTCTCTTTTTAAGAGTGTTAACTGGGTATTTTAATTTTTTCCTGAAAGGTTTGAACTTGCATATGAAGCATTTGGTCAGACAACCAAAAGGATTTGTGAACTTTCTGATAAAAAACAGAATTGTGTTCTATGCCCTGCAGATGTCTCCCTGTCTTCTCTTAATGTGATCTCAAGTCAAGAGCGTGACAAGATGAAAAAGCATGTTTGGGTTGCTAACACTTTGCTGTTGCTAAAGTTTCCAATAGCATGTCCAAAATAGTTCCTCATATTTATCTTGTGCACTTTTTCTTAAATCACCCTAATGTGAAGAATGTTTTCCTGCTCATCTTACTACAAACTAAATCTATTTTATATATCACAATTAAACAACATCTAATTTAAACACTGTTAAGTTTGTTAAGTATTTGTGTGTTTTAAAAGTTGTTTCTTAAACATGTAGGTTTTATTTCTTCTTTTATAAAATTGATATTTACTAGACAGTAACACTCTCTGAATGACTCTAAAGCAAGAAAAAATAAAAGATTCACTGGCATGAAATCTCTAAATACAGATATAATACCAGGCATTAGAGTAATTTTTATTATGGAAAGTAATATGATTCATGGTAAAAACTTCAAACAGAACAGGAAAGTATAAAATAAAAACTAAAAGTTTTGTTAGTTTCCTCCCTAGTCTCTATCTCAATTTTCCAATGATAACCACTGTAAATAATTTTTCTGTATCCTTCTAGAATTTTTTTCTAGACAAATACAAGTGTGACTATGTGCATATATATATATACGTATATATGTATATATAATCTTGCATATATCTACATGTCTGTTTATGTGTATGTACATACACTACATATATCTTTATTAACTAGTGTTGAAAACTATGCTAGTAGTTAATTATATAAACTGATTTTTTTGGAACACAAAAATAAGGTCCTGCCTTTATAGATCATGGCTGGATATCCTCATAGGGGAAAAAAATACAATAGAAACTATAAATAATAATAATTACTCATTATTTAGTATTTACTGTTTACCAGGCCAATGCCTAGCATTAACCAAGCATATTACATATATTATTACATATATGTAAACCTCACTATAACTCCATAAGTGTTATCCAGATTTTACAGATAAAGAACTGAATCTTAGAGACATAAAATTACTTGTCCAAGATCAAACAATTAGTCAGTGGTCAGTGCAGGACTGCAACACCAACAATCTTAATTATTATAACTTTTTTGTTAGATTTTCAACCTTGAAAATAAATGCTAAATAAAATATACCTTCCCTGGGAAGATATGAGAAGAGGAAACCAAAAAATAAACTACTGGCTTTTATGAAGCTCAGTGGGGAAAATACTGTGCCCACACAGGCATTTATTAAATGGATTCCAAAAAATGAAGGTTATTTTATAAGCAAGTCGTGCCACAGAATTCCCACGTACTCACCCCAGGAGGTAGCAGCATAGCAAATGAAAAGGTTTAGTAGGTAATGTTTGTCAGCTTTGGTGACTCTCCTTTTATAATTGTTCCCTTCACCCCAATTAACATTCCCCTCTCCTGGTCCTACCACATTTCCTCATTCCTTGGGTTAAGACAAGCCAGCAAACCTTGCTGACTCTTTTCTCATGCTGCCATTTCACCCAGTACCCCCCTGAAGTCAATCAAGTTATGGATCTTTCTCTCACTCCCACCCTCCTTGGCAACTCATTAAATGTCCTGGGCTCCACTTGGTCAGCTAGATAATCTGAAAAGGTAAGTCTGTGCAAAAATTCAGGGCTACTAAGAGATTTGTCAAAACTAAAGACAAAAGAAAATCTCGAAGGAAGCCAGAAGAATAAAATGTATATTATAGAGGGAAAAGGATAAGAATTGAAAAGGATAAGAATAAGAAACCACGCAAGCAAGAAGAGAGTGGAGTGAAATATTAAAAGTGTTGAAAGAAAAAAAAATCCATCAATGTAGAATTCTGTATCCAGAAAAATTATCCTTCAAAATTTAAGGAGAAATAAAGATAATCTCAAATTAAAACTGAGGAAATTCATTGCCAGCCGACCTGACATGCAAAAAATTAAAAGAAGCTTTTCAGGCAGAAAGAAAATTAAATACGTCAGAAGCTTAGATCTATATATAGAATGGAAGAGAGTCAGGGAAGGAATAAATGAAGGTAATTTTTTTCTTATTCTTAATCAATCTAAAATGTAAACATCTATTTAGAGGAATAATACTACTGGATGATTATAGCATATGAAAAAAATGAAATGAGTGACAATAATTCTCAGAAGGGATAGAAGAGCAGTATTAAGAATAGCCTGGAATAAACTACTTGCACTACGTGTGAAACAGTAGAGTTTTATTTTATGGTAGACTTAAATGTATACTGTAAACGCTGAGTCAATCGCTAAAAAAGTTAAAGAAAAAAAAGAAATATGACACACCAAGAGAGGAGATAAAATGGAATCATATAAAAAGATCAAAACCAGAGAAGGTGAAAAAATAGGGGGTGTGAGGAGAACAAACATAACGAATGCGAAAGAGTTACAGTGATCCATAATCACCTTAACTAGATCCATAATCACTTTTAATATGAACAAATTAAACATACAAGCTTAAAAAATAATGATTTTCAAGAGGCAGAGCCAACATGACAGTATAGACAGAAGCTCCTTGCCATCTCTCTACAGCAAAGACCCAAAAAATTAAGTAAAACAGATACAAATGTCAATCCTGTAACCCTAAGCATCAAATGAAGGGATAAAGAACTAAATCAAGTACGCAGTGGAAGAAGAAACTGACAGAGAACAGAGAATGAGGAGAGCTATGGAGCGGAGGTCCCCTGCCAGCTAACATGCCATAGCTTTGCCAGCACACCCACAAACGATCCCAGATAGGAAGTACGGGAAGCCAACTTCAAGAACTCCCAACAGGAGACAGAGCACCCGGTAACCAGAGATATGCACTTTCCCACCCCTTACCCTTCTGCCCTGTATGCTGTCTCCACCACTTTCCAAAGGGGCACAAGCACTTAGCTGGAGAAACACAGGCTCACTGACACCCCAGATCTGCCCCACCACCACTGGCCTGCTCCCTCAATGCCATATTGTTTTTTATCTTTCCATTTTCCTTTTCCTTTTCCTTCCTTGTGCTGTCTCCAGCCCTTCCTGATAGGCTATGCCACACCACCTTGCAAGAGAGACACCAGCTCACCGCTACCCCATTTCTGCCCCAAACAAATGGCCAGTTCCCTCAGCACAATATTTTTGTCTGTTTGTTTCTTCTCTTTCCCTTCTTTCCTTTCCTTTCTCCTGCCCACAAAGCCCTAGGCACTGCCTTCACCCCTTCTTAATGGGCCGTGCTGCACCACTCCACTAGACAGCCATCAGTACCCAGCCTCCCCACGTCTGCCCCACCCCCAATCACAAGCTTTCACTGAATCGCCATTTTTTTTTTTTGCTTTTATTTGTCTCTCTTCTTTTTTTCTTTCTTTTACACATCACATCCTCTCCCTTCCTGGCTGCCTTTCTGCACTGCCTACCAAGTGCTACTACCCCAAAGGGCACCAGCCCAGACCTCCAAACTCAGCCCCGTGCTGGATCCCAGCCCGGCCTTGCCAAGAGCTGTACACTCTAGTGGCACTGGCGCAAACCTCTGAACCCCTGCACCCCTCCTCATGCACCCACGAAGCACCGCATCCCCAAGCAGCACTGGAATCCCACACCCCACTCAGCACCACCCCCGGCCCCACCCCGCTGAGCCTCAAACCCTCAAGCGGCACCAGCGCAGACCCATGGACCCCTGGACCCTACCCTGTGCCACCCCCCAGCTCCACTGCCAAGGACTGTGCCCCTGAGCAGCACTGGCATGAATCCCTAGACCCCCAGACCCGGACCAAGCTGCACCCTGGCAGTGCCCCACCACGCACTGTAACCCCAAGCAGGACTAGTACAGACCTCCAGACCCCCAGACCCTGCCCCTTGCTGCCCCAAGCCCCGCTCTGCCAAACACAATACCCCGTGTAGGACACATGTGGACTTCTGGATCACTGGGCCCACCCAGATGTGCCACCTACAGTCCCGCCCCGCCAGCCCCAGTTCTTGCCAGAAACAAATGACTCATCTTTGCCCCTCCCCCTGATGCTGGAACTACCCTGCTGCACATAGCTGAGCAAACAGCCCTGCCCACCTGGACAAAGTGGTGAGAACTATGATGCCCACAGATGCACAAGCAACAAAACAAGCCCAGCCAGCCCTCCCAGACATAACCAAATAAAACAAAAAAACAGAATGAAACAAATAAACCTACAATCAATAAACAAAGAAAGTAATTACTGAATGTCTCAGAGACAGGAGACAATATCAAAACATGTTAAAAAAACAGGACAGGATGGTTTCAGTAAATGACCACAACAAAATGCCAGATGACCATCTGGTAGAAAAAAAAGCACTGGAACTACCTGATAGTGAATTCAAAAGTCCAATATTCAGGGCTCTCCAAGAGATTAGGAAAGAGGTCACAGAAAACACAGGCAAAACTAAGGAAAAAATAGAAAAAAGTCATGGAAAATACAGAAAAAATTCAAGGAAAACACAGACAAAGCAATGGAAGAATTCAGGAAATAATACAAGAACAAAATATCAAAATAAATAATTAGAAGTCATACAGAAAGAACAATTAGAAATCCAAATGATAAACTACAAAAGTTAAGAAATGGACAATGCAATAGGAGGTTTTAGCAGTAAATTTGAAAGAATGGAAGACAGGATCAGCAAAATTGAAGACAAATCCATGGATAGAACTTTCTTTGAGGAAAAATCAGGGAAAAGAATGAAGAAAACCTAAGAACTATGTGGGATAAAATCAAGAGTAAAAATTCGTGTGTAATTTGAGTTTCAGATCAGGAGGAGAAAATGGAAAACACAGAGAGGATCATTGAAGATTTACTGACAGAAAACATCCCTAATATCATGAAAGATGAAAAGCTGACCATCCAAGAAGCTCAATGAACCTGATACAGGATAAACCCCAAAAGAAAATCACCAAGACATATCATAATCACACTCACCAAAATAAGGACAAATGAATCCTGAAAGTAACTCGAGAAAAGTGAAAACTCACATACGAAGGGGGAGCCAATAAGGCTAAGCTCTGATTACTTGGCAGAAACCACGCAGGCAAGAAGGCAGTGGGATAACATATGTAAAATCATGAAAGAAAAAAAAATTGCCAACCACTTTCACTCAAATATAATGGAAAAATAAGAACATTTCAGAAAAACAGAAATTAAGGCAATATGGAAAAATGAAACCAAACTTACAAGAATTATAAAAAGGAGTCCTTCGGTTAGAGAACCAACAACATCAGACAACAACCTGAATCTAGGACACAGGAGAAGCATCAGCCAGATAAATCCTAGGTAATGAACTCTCAAGGATAAAACAAAACTAAATGATTTAGAACAGGGAACCAGATAAAACAAGAAATCAGTTGTAAATGACACTGACAATCTCTAAATGAAAATTTGTCACGATGATGTCAATCTGTAAATGACAATAACGTCAGAACAATAAAACAGGGAATAAATGGTGTAGGTATAGAACTTTCAAATGGAAAGGAAGTCAAGGTGATATCAAATAATAAAGGACTAGTTCAAACTTAGAAAGATAGGGGTAAATTTCAAGTTAACCTTAAAGAAAGTTAGCAAACCTACCCATCAAAATAAAGAAGAAAAACACAACGTCTCAGGAAACACAAAATCTACAAAAGTGAAAGAAATGAAAAGGAATTCCACAAATGAAAGGAACTCAGCACAGGAGAGTAAGAGGAACAAAGAAAACGTCAATGCCACAAAAAAGCACTACAAAATTACAACAATAAACTCACACCTATCAAAATCATAGCAAACTTAAGAGGCTTAAATGCACCCATAAAGAGACAGAAAGTGACAGAACGGATAAAAAAGCATGACCTATTGATATGCTGTCTACAAGAGACACACTTTAGAAAGAAAGACATAAATATATTAAAAATCAAAGGATGGAAAAAATTATATCAAGCAAACAGCAACCAAAAAAGAGCAAAAGTGACAATATTAACCTCAGATAAAATAGACTTTAAAGCAAAATCCACCATAAAAGACAAGGAAGGATATCATATAATAATTACAGGGACAATTCACACGATGACATAATCATAATAAATATCTACACACCCAACGACAGGGCTCCAAAATGCATAACACAAACTCCAACATCACTGAAAAGAGAAATAGTTCCATAATAATAGTAGGAGACTTCAACATACCACTCTCAGTAAAGGACAGAACATCTAGAAAGAAACTCAACAAAGATACAGAAGATGTAAAGGCCACAATCAACCAACTTGACCTTATAGGCATATACAGAACACTCGACTCAACAGCAGCAAAGTATACATTCTTTTCCAATGCACATGGAACATTCTCCAGAATAGACCACATCTTAGATCAGAAACCAACCCTCGACAAACTCTCAAACAATGAGATAACACAAAGCATCATCTCTGATCACAATGCCATAAAAGTAGAAATTAGCAACACGAAGAGCAAGGAAAAAAATGAAAAACATGAGAATTGAATAACACCTTGCTTAAAACCAATTCGTTAATAGGAGAAATCAAAGACGGAATTAAAAAACTCCTAGAATCAAATGAGAATGAAAACACATCATACGAAAACCTTTGGGACAGCAAAGGCAGTGTTCAGAGGTCAATTTATAGCAATAGATGTACACATCAAAAATGAAGACAGGGAAAAATCAAAACATTAGCTTTACAACTCCAACAAATAGAAAAAGAACAGCAAAAGAAGCCCACAGCCACCAGAAGAAAACAAATAATAAAGATCAAACCAGAAATAAATGTGATAGAGAACAGAAAACAATAGAAAGAATCAATAAAACCAAAACTTGTTTCTTTGAAAGGATCAATAAAATTGAGACACCACTGGCCAAACTGACAAAAGAAAAACAGAAGAGGAACAAAGTAGGAGGCCTCACACTACCTGAGCTCAGAGCCGACTATACAGTTACGGTAGTCAAAACAGCACGGTACTGGTACAATGACAGACATATTGACCAATGGAACAGAATCCAGATGTAAATATGTCCACCTACATCTACCTGATTTTTGTCAAAGGTCCAAAGTCCATTAAATGTCTTTTTAATAAATGGTGCTGGCAAAACAGCATTACATCTATAAAAACATGAAACAGTAGCCATATCTCACACAATACCCAAAAAGTAATTCAAAATGGATCAAAGACCTCAATGTAAAAACAAAAATTATAAAGACCATGGAAGAAAAAATAGGGTCAATGCTAGGAGCCCTAATATATGGCGTATATAGGATACAAACCATAATTAACAATACGCACACAATAGAAGATATGCTAGGTGACTGGGATCTTCTAAAAATTAAACATTTATGCTCATCAAAAGATTTCACCAAGAGAGTAAAAAGAGAACCTATAGATTGGAAAATAAGTTTTGGCTATGGCAGATCCAACAAGGGTATAATCTCTAAAATCTATAGGAAAATCCAACACCTCTAGAGCAAAAAGATAAGCAATCCTATTAAAAAATAGGCAAAGGATATAAACAGACACTTCACCATAAAAGATATCTGGGCAGCTAACAGACACATGAGAAACAGTCACGATCACTAGCCATTAGAGAAATGCAAATCAAAACTACAATGAGATACCATCTCACTCAGACATTACTGGCACGAATCATAAAAACAGAAAATAATGAATGTTGGAGAGGCTGCAGGGAGATTGGAACTCTTATGCACTGCTGGTGGGAATGCAAAATGGTACAACCATTTTGGAAAATGACATGACACTTCCTTAAAAAGCTAGCAGTTGAAGTACCATGAGATCCAGCGATCCCACTCCTAGGAATATATCCTAGAGAAATAAGAGCCATCACACGAATAGACATATGCACACCCGTATTCATTGCAGCATTATTCACAATAGCAAAAACATGGAAACAACCTAAGTGCTCCTCAACAGACGAATAGATAACAAACTATGATACATACAATGGAATACTAGGCAACAATAAAGAACAATGATGAATCTGTCAAACATCTCACAATATGGATGAATCTGGAGTTAATTATGCTAAGTGAAATAAATAAGTCAATCACAAAATGACAAATACTGTATGAGACACTATTATAAAAACTCATGAAAAGTTTACACATAGAAAGAAACAATCTTTGATGGTTATGAGGGAAGCAAGAAGTGGGGAAGGAAAAACACTAACTAGACAGTAGATAAGTGATAACTTTGGTGAAGGGTAACACAGTACACAATACTGGGTAAGTCAGCAAAACTTGACCAAGGCAAAGTCATAGAAGATTCATAGACACGTCAAAACTCCCTGAGGGACTGAGTTACTGGGCTGAGGGCTGGCGACCATGGTCTCGGGGACATTTAGCTCAATTGGCATAACATAATTTATAAAGAGAATGTTCTACATCCTGCTTTGGTGAGTAGGGTCTGAGGTCTTCAAAGCTTGTGAGCAGCCAGATATGACTACTGGTCCCACCCTGTTTGGAGCAAGGGATAATGAAGAAAACCAAAGACACAAGGGAAAGATTAGTCCAAAGGACTAATGGACCACTACTACCACAGCTTCCACCAGACAGAGTCCAGCAGAACTAGATGGTGACTGGCTGTGATCACCAACTGCTCTGACAAGGGATCACAATAGAAGGTCTCAGACAGAGCTGGAGCAAAATGTAGAACAAAATTCAAAATCACACAAAAAAGACTAAACTTACTGGTCTGACAGAGACTGGAGAAACCCTAAAAGTATGGCCCCTGGACACCCTTCTAACTCAGACTGAAGTTACTCCTGTGGTTCATCTTTCCACCAAAGATTAGAAGGCCTATAAAACAAACAATAACACATTGAGTTCAACAATGTATACAAGACTAAATGGGCACACTAGCCCAGGAGCAAACACCGGAAGGCAGAAGGGGACAGGAAAGCTGGACGAATGGAAATGGGGAACCCAAGGTTGAGAAAGGGAGAGGGTTGACATTTCCCGGGTTTGGCAACCAATGTCACAAAACAATATGTGTATTAATTGTATAATAAGAAAATAATATGCTCTGTAAACTTTCACCTAAAGCACAATAAAAGAAAGAAAAGAAAGAAACACAAGAGAGGAAGCAAATAACCCAAATAAGAAATGAAATGGGAGATATTACAAAAGGCTCAACTGAAGTAAAAAGGATCATAACAGAGTACTACAAAGAGCTGTACTCCAACAAATTTTAAACTAATTTGGTCTGCAAACTTTCACCTAAAACACAATAAAAAATAAATAATAATGATTCTCAGATTGGATTTGAATAAGCTGCAACTCTACAAGAAACGTACTTTGGCTCTTGGAAATTGTAATCACTTATGAGCCCCTCGAAAGCAGTCCTGGTGGAGCAGTGGTTAAGCACCATGACCAAGTGGGATTTATACCAGGTATGCACGGATGGTTAAACATTAGAAAAACAGCCAATGTAATCCATCACATAAATAAAACAAAATAAAAGAACCACATGATCTTATCAATCAATGCAAAAAAGGCACTCGACAAAGTCCAACATTCATTCATGATAATAACTCTCAACAAAATAGGAATAGAAGGGAAATTCCTCGATATAATTAAGGGCAGTTATACAAGGCAAACAGCCAACATCATCCTAAATGGGGAGACTTTGAAAGCATTCCCCTTGAGAACAGGAACCAGACAAGGATGCCCTTTATCACCATTCTTATTCAATATTGAGCTGGAGGTCCTAACCAGAGCAATTAAGCTAGAAAAAGAAATAAAGGGCATCCTAATTGGTAGGGAAGAAGTCAAAGTATCTCTACTTGCAGACGATATGATCTTATACACAGAAAACCCCAAAGAATCCACAAGAAAACTACTGGAACTAACAGAAGATTTCAGCAGTCTCAGGATACAAGATAAACATACAAAAATCAGTTAGATTCCTTTACATCAACAAAGAGAACCTTGAAGAGGAAATTACCAAATCAATACCGTTTACAATAGCCCCCAAGAAGATAAAATACTTAGGAATAAATATAACAAGAGACATAAAAGATCTATACAGAGAAAACTACAAGACACTACTGCAAGAAACCAAAAGAGAACTGCATAAGTGGAAAAACATACCTTACTCGTGGATAGGTAGACTCAACATTGTGAAAATGTCAATTCTGCCCAAAGTGATCTACAGATACAATGCAATCCCGTTCCAAATTCCACCGGCATTTTTGAATGAGATGGAGAAACAAATCACCAACTTCATATGGAAAGTTAAGAGGCCCCGGAAAAGTAAAGCATTACTCAAGAAGCAGAACAAGGTGGGAGGCCTCACACTACCTAATTTTAGAACCTATTATACCGCCACAGTAGTCAACACAGCCTGGTACTGGTACAACAACAGATACATAGACCAATGGAACAGAATTGAGAATCCAGACATAAATTCATCTACCTATGAGCAGCTGATATTTGACAAAGGCCCAAATTCCATTAATTGGGGAAAAGACAGTCTCTTAAACAAATGGTGCTGGCATAACTGGGTATCCATATGCAAAAAACTGAAACAAGACCCAGACCTCACACCATGTACAAAAACTAACTCATAATGGATCAAAGACTTAAATATAAAATCGAAAACAATAAAGATCATGGAAGAAAAAATAGGGACAACACTAGGAGCCTTAATACATGGCATAAACACAATACGAACAATAAGTAACAATGCACAAGCACCAGAAGAGAGACTAGATAAAAGGGAGCTCCTAAAAATCAAACACTTACGCTCATCAAAAGACTTCACCAAAAGTGTAAAATGACAACCTACGGATTGGGAAAAAAAATTTGGCTACAACAATTCTGATCAGCATCTAATCTCTAAAATCTACAAGATACTGCAAAACCTCAACAACAAAAAGACAAATAACCCAATTAAAAAATAGGCAAAGATATGAACAGGCACTTCACCAAAGAAGATATTAAGGCAGCTAACAGACACATGAAGAAATGCTCACGATCATTAGCCATTAGAAAAATGCAGATCAAAACTGCAATGAGATATCATCTCACCCCAACAAGGCTAGCATTAATCCAAAAAACACAAAATAATAAATGCTGGAGAGGTTGTGGAGAGACTGGAACACTTATACACTGTTAGTGGGAATGTAAAATGGTACAACCACTTTGGAAATCGATTTGGTGATTCCTTAAAAAGCTAGAAATAGAAGTACCATATGATCCAGCTATCCCACTCCTTGGAATATAACCTAGAGAAATAAGAGCCATCACACAAATAGATATATGCACACCCATGTTCAGTGCAACACTGTTCACAATAGCAAAAAGATGGAAACAACCTAGGTGCCCATCAATGGACGAATGGATAAACAAATTATGGTATATCCACACAATGGAATATTATGCAAGATAAAGAACAATGATGAAGCTGTGAAACATCATATAACATGCTGGAATCTGGAACTTATTATGCTGAGTGAATTTATCAGTCACAGAAGGACAAATACTGTATAAGACTACTATTATAAGAACTCAAGAAAAGGTTTAAACACAGAAGAAAACATTCTTTGATGGTTATGGGGGTGGGGAGGGAGGGTGAGGGTTATTCACTAACTAGATAGTAGATAAGAATCATCTTAGACTAAGGGAAGGACAGCACACAGTATAGGAGAAGTCAGCACAACTGGACTAAACCAAAGCTAAGAAGTTGCCTGAATACAATCAAATAATTTGAGAGACAGAATAGCAGGGGTAGGGGTCTGTGGACCATGCTTTCAGGGGACATCTAGGTCAATTGGCAAAACAAAACTTGTTAAGAAAATGTTCTGCATCCTACTTTGGTGAGTGGGGTCTGGGATCTTAAAAGCTTGCAAGTGACCATCTAAGATGCGTCAATTAATCCCAATCACCTGGAGTAAAGGAGAATGAAGAACACCAAAGTCACAAGGAAAGTATTAGCCCAAGAGACAGAATGGGCCACATAAACCAGAGACTTCGTCAGCCTGAGACCAGAAGAACTACATGGTGCCCAGCTACCACCAATGACCACCCTGACAGGGAACACAACAGAGAGTCCCTGATGGAGCAGCAGAAAGGTGGGGTGCAGAGCTCAAATTCTAGCAAGAAGAGCAGACTTAATGGTCTGACTGAGACTGGAGGTACCCCGGAAAGCATGGCCCCTGGACTCTCTATCTGCCCAGAACTAAAACAATTTCTGAGGCCAACTCTTCAGACAGGGATTGGAACGGATGGTGGGATGTAATGTGATACTTGTGAAGAGTGTGCCTCTTAATCAAGTAGACACAAGAGACTAAATGGGCAACTTCTGTCCAGAGGTGAGATGGGAAGGCAGAGAGGGTTAGGAGCTGGTTGAATGGACATGGGGAGTCAGGGGTGGAAAGGAGGTGTGTGCTGTCACCGAATGCGGTGAGCAATTAGGGTCACATAACAGCATACATACAACATTTTGTATGAGAGACTAACTTGAAAGGTAAACTTCATTTAACTACAACAACAACAACAAAAAAAAGGCAAAGAAATGACATATATCAAACCTTGAAAGAAAAAAACTGCCAACCAACAATATATCCTGCGAAACTCTTGTTCAAATATGATGGTGAAATTAGAACATTTCCAGAAAAATGGAAATTAAGAGAATATGTAAAAACCAAAACAAACTTACAAGAATTATTAAAGGGAGTCCTTCATTCTGAGAACAAACAACATCAGATCACAGCCTGAATCTAGGTCACAAGATGGTACCAGCCAGATATCAACCTAGGAAATGAACACTCAAGGACTATCCAAAAGCAAAACAATTACAAGAGGGTACTAGAGAGGTTAATCTGTAAATGACAACAATGTCAGAATGATAAAAGAAGGAATAAACAATGTAAGTATAGAACTTTCTAATAGAGAGGATGGCAAGA
The DNA here is from genome assembly GCA_030035585.1 of Dugong dugon. NCBI lineage: Eukaryota > Metazoa > Chordata > Mammalia > Sirenia > Dugongidae > Dugong > Dugong dugon. The sequence goes on along the minus strand of CM057480.1, from coordinate 43,651,768 downwards.
CAATACCAAGTAATAATAGACTGGTTCAAACCTAGGAAGATAAAGGTAATTTCAAGGTAAACACAAAAAATTTAACAAATTTACTCATCAAAATAAAGAAGAAAAACATAAAGTCTCAATAAAAACAAAATCTATAAAAACAAAAGATAGGAAAAAAAAATCCACAAACAAAAGGAATTCAGCATAGGAGAGTAAGAGGAACCAAGAAAGCATTAGCATCACAAAAAAAAAAAGAACTACAAAATGACAGCAATAAACTCACACCTATCAATAATTACACTGAATGTAAATGGTCTAAACACACCCATAAAGAGACAGAGAGTGACAGAATGGATTAAAAAACAGGATCCATCAATATGCTGTCTACAAGACCCACACCTTAGAAACAAAGACATGAATTTATTAAAAATCAAAGGATGAAAAAATATGTATCAAGCAAACAGCTACCAAAAAAAGACCAGAAGTGGCAATACTAATCTCAGATAAAATAGACTTTAAAACAAAAGCCACCATAAAATACAAAGAAGGGCACTATATAATGGTTAAAGTGACAATTTATCATGAAGACATAATCATAATAAACATCTATGCACCCAGTAACAGGGCACCCAAATACATAAAACAAACTCTAACAGCACTGAAAAGAGAAATTGACAGTTCCACAATAGCAGTAGGAGACTTCAATACACCACTCTCAGTAATGGATAGAATATCTAGAAAGAAACTCAACAAAGATACAGAAGAGCTAAAGGGCACAATCAGCCAACTTGACCTCATAGACATATATAGAATATTCCACCTAACAGCTGCATAGTACACATCCTTTTCCAACACACATGGAACATTCTCCAGAACAGATCACATCTTAGGCCACAGAGAAACCCTCAACAAAATCCAAAATATTGAGATACTACAAAGTATCTTCTCTGACCACAACACCATCAAAGTAGAAATTAACAACAGGAAGAGCAATGGAAAAAAAATCAATTACATTGAAACTGAATAACACCCTGCTTACACATCACTGGGTAATAGAAGAAATCAGAGATGGAATCAAAAAATTCCTAGACTTAAATGAGAATGAAAACACATCATACCAAAACCTTTGGGACACAGCAAAGGCAGTGCTCAGAGGTCAATTTATAGCAATAAATGCACACAACAAAAAAGACGGGACAAAATCAAAACATTAGCTACAGAACTCAAACAAATAGAAAAAGAACAGCAAAACAAAGCCCACAGGACCCAGAAGCTAGGAAATAATAAAGATCAGAGCAGAAATAAATGAAATAGAGACTAGAAAAACAATAGAAAGAATCAACAAAACCAAAATTTGGTTCTTGGAAAGGATCAACAAAATCAACAAAGCATTGGCCACATTGACAAAAGAAAAACAGGACAGGATGCAAATAACCCAAATAAGAAATGAAATGGGGGATGTTACAACAGACCCAACTGAAATAAAAAGGATCTTAATGAAGTATTATGAAAAACTATACTCCAACAAATTTGAAAACCTAGAGGAAATGGACAAATTTCTAGAAACACACTACCTGTCCAAACTCACACAAAATGATATTGGAAATCTGAACAGACCCAAAACAAGAGAAGATACTGAAAAAAGTAATTAAAAAAAACTTCCAACAAAAAAAGCCCTGGTCCTCTGGGGTCTTCAAAGCTAGCAAGCAGCCATCTAAGATGCATCAATTGGTCCCAAACCACCTGGAGTAAAGGAGAATGAAGAACACCATATACATAAGGAAAGTATTAGCCCACAAGACCAAAAGGGCCACATAAACCAGAGACTTCATCAGCTTGAGACCAGAACTAGATGGTGCCCAGCTACCACCAGTGACCACCCTGACAAGGAACACAACAGAGAGTCCCTAATGGAGCAGGAGAAAAGTGGGGTGCAGAACTCAATTCTAGTAAAAAGACCAGACTTAGTGGTTTGATTGAGACTGGAGGGACCTGAGAAGACATGATCTGCAGACTCTCTGTTAGCCCAAAACTAAAACAATTCCCAAGGTCAACTCTTCAGACAAAGATTAGACTGAACTATGTGACAAAAAATGATACTGGTGAAGAGTATGCTTCTTAGCTCAAGTAGATACATGAGACTAAATGGGCGGCTCCTGTCCAGAGGAGAGAGGAGAAGGCAGAGAGGTCAGGAGCTGGTTGAATGGACATGGGAAATCTGAGGTGGAAAGGAGTGTGATGTCACAGTATAAGGAAAGCAACTAGGGTCACATAACCATGTATGTATAAGTTTTTGTATGAAATACTAACTTGAATTGTAAACTTTCACTTAAAGCACAACAATAAGAAAGAGAGAAAAAAAGAAATAAAAGAATAACAAGTACTTCAACTTCTGGGAAAAAAAAAAAGATAGATCTGGCCCAGATGGCATCACTGGAGAATTCTATCAAACATTCAGAGAAGAACTTACACCAGTACTACTCAAACTATTTCAGAACATAGAAAAGGAAGTGATACTTCCAAATTCATTCTATGTAGCCAGCATAACCCTGATACAAAAACCAGGCAAAGACACCACAAAAAAAGAAAATTACAGACCAATATCTCTCATGAATGTAGATGCAAAAATTCTCAATAAAATTCTAGCCAATAAAATTTAGTATCATATCAAAAAAATAATAAACCACTGCCAAGTAGGATTCATACCAGGTATGCAAGAATGGTTCAACATTAGAAAATCAATCAATGTAATCCACCACATAAATAAAAGGAAAGAAAAGAATCACATGATCATCTCAATCAATTCAGAAAAGGCATTCAACAAAGTCCAACACCCATTCCTGATAAAAACTCTCAATAAAATAGGTATAGGAGGGAAATTTCTCAACTTAATAAAAGGTATCTATGCAAAACCAATGGCCAACATCATTCTTAATGGAGAGAGGCTGAAAACATTCCCCTTGAGAAAGGGACAAGACAGGGATGCCCTTTATCACCACTCCTGTTTAACATTGGGCTGGAACTCCTAGCTAGAACAAATAAGGCAAGAAAAAGAAATAAAGGGCATCCAAATTGGTAATGAAGAAGTTAAACTGTCCCTATTTGTAGATTATATGATACTATATGTAGAAAACCCAAAAGACTCCAAGAGAAAACTACTAGAACTAATAGAAAGATTCAGCAGAGTAGCAGGATACAAGATAAACATACAAAAATTATTGGATTCCTATACACCAATAAACAGAATGATGAAAACGAAATCAGGAAAACAATATCATTTATAATAGCCCCTAAAAAAATAAAATACCTAGGAATAAATCTAACCAGGGATGTAAAAGACCTTTACAAAGAAAACTACAAAACACTACTGCAAGAAATCAAAAGAGATCTACATAAATGGAAAAACATACCGTGCTCATGAATAGGTAGACTTAATATTGTGAAAATGACAATTCTACCCAAAGCAATTTACAAATGCAACTCAATCCCGATCCAAATACCAACAACATTCTTTAAAGAGGTAGAAAAACTATTAACCTTATACGGAGAGGGAAGAAGCCCCAGATTAAGTAAAGCACTATTGAAGAAGAATAAAGAAGGAGGACTTGCACTACCTGACCTCAGAACCTACTATACAGCTACAGTAGTCAAAACAGCCTGGTACTGGTACAATGACAGATACATTGACCAATGGAAAAGAATAGAGACCCCAGATGTAAATCCATCCACCTATGGCCACCTGATCTTCGACAAGGACCCAAAGTCCATCATATGGGGAAAAGACAGTCTTTTTAACAAATGGCGCTGGCAAAACTGGATGTCCATCTGCAAAAAAAATGAAACAAGACCCATACCTCACGCCATATACAAAAACTAATTCAAAATGGATCAAAGCCAAAACTATAAATTTCATAGAAGAAAAAATAGGATCAATGCTAGAGCTCCTAATACACAGCATTAACAGAATACAAACCATAGCCAACAACACATAAACTCCAGAAGATAAGCTAGATAACTGGGATCTTCTAAAAATTAAACACTTACGCTCATCAAAAGACTTCACCCAAAGAGTAAAAAGAGAACCTACAGACTGAAAAAACTTTTGGCTATTACAAATCAGACAAAGTTCTAATCTCTAAAATCTGCAAGAAAATCCAACACCTCTACAACAAAAAGATAAATAATCCAATTAAAAAGTGGGCAAAAGAAATGAACAGACACTTCACCAAAGAAGGCATTCAAGCAGTCAACAGACACATGAGGAAATGCTCTCAGTCACTAGCCATTAGAGAAATGCAAATCAAAACCACAATGAGATACCATCTTACCCTACCCAGCATTCCCGGCACAAATCAAAAAATCAGAAAATAACAAATGTTAGAGAGGTTGTGGGGAGATCAGAACTCTTGTGCACTGCTGGTGAGAATGCAAAATATTACAACCATTTTGGAAAATGATATGGTGCTTCCTTAGAAAACTGGAAATGGAAATACCATATGATCCAGCAATCCCACTCCTAGGAATATATCTAGAGAAATAAGAGCTGTCACACAAATAGACTAATGCACACCCATGTTCATTGCAGCATTGTTCACAACAGCAAAAAGATGGAGACAACCTAGATGCCCACCAACAGATGAATGGATAAACAAACCATGGTACACACACACAGTGGAGTACTACCCAACAATAAAGAAAAATGATGAATCTGCGAAGCATCTCATAACATGGTTGAATTTGGAGGGCATTATGCTGAGTGAAATAAGTCAGTCACAAAAGGACAAATGTTGTATGAGATCACTACTATGAAAATTCATGAAAATGTTTACACACAAAAAGAAATAGTCTTTGATGGTTACGCAGGAGGAGAGGAGTGGGATGGAAAAACACTAAATAGACAATAGATAAGTGGTAACTTTGGTGAAGTGTAAAACAGTACACAGGACTGGGGAAGCCAGAACAGCTTGTACAAGGAAAGGTCATGAACGCTCCACAGACCCATCCAAACTCCCTGAGGGACCGAATTGCTGGGCTGAAGGCTGTAGGGACCATGGTCTCAGGGAACATGTAGCCCAATTGACATAACATAGTTTATAAAGAAAAGGTTCTACATTCTACTTTGGTGAATAGTGCCTGGGGTCTTAAAAGCCTGTGAATGGCCATCTAAGATACTCCACCGGTCTCACCTCTTCAGGAAGAAGGGAGAATGAAGAAAACTAAAGATACAAGGAAAGATTAGTCCAAAGGACTAATGGACCACAACTACGACAGCCTTCACCAGACTGAGTCCAGTACAACTAGATGGTACCCAGCTACCACCACTGACTGCTCTGACAGGGATCACAGTACAGGGTCCCGGACAGAGCTGGAAAAGAATGTAGAACAAAATTCTAAATCACAAAAAAAGAACAGACTTACTGGCCTGACAGAGACTGGAGAAACCCTGAGAATATGGCCCCCAGACACCCTTTTAGCTCAGTAATGAAGTCACTCCTGAGGTTCACCCTTCAGCCAAAGATTTGACAGGCCCATGAAATGGGACGAGACTGAGGGTGCACACCAACCCAGGAGCAAGGACTAGAAGGCAGGAGGGGACAGGAAAGTTGGTAATAGGGAATCCAAGGTCATGAAGGGAGAGTGGTGACATGTTGTGGAGTTGTTAACCGAGGTCATAAAACAATATGTGTGCTAACTGCTTAATTAGAAACTAGCTGGTTCTGTAAACCTTCATCAAAAGTACAATAAAATAAATAAATAAATAAATAAACACCTTGTCCCCAGTAGTGAAACTGGCTTTATTAAGAGGATGGATAAAATGCCTGTATTAGTCTCCTATGCCTGCTGTAACAAATTATCACAAATTTGGTGGTTTAAACACAAATGTATTGTCTTACAACTCTGGAGGTCAGAAGTCCAAAATCCATCTTAATAGGCTAGTTCCTTCTGTAGAATCCAGGGGAGAATTTATTTCTTTGCCTTTTCTAGCTTCTGGAGGCCATCTGCATTCCTTGGCTCATGTCCCTTTCATTGAATCACTCCAACTTCTTGCTTCCATTATCACATCTCCTACTTCTCTTCTGAAGTCAAATCTTCCTCTGCCTCCTTCTTATAGGGATACTTGTGATTACATTAAGGACCCACCAGGATAATCTAGAATAATGTCTTCATCTCAAGATCCTGAAAAGTCCCTTTTGCCATATAAGAAAACATTTGCAGGTTTCAGAGACCTGGATGTCTTCAGGGTTCATTGTTCAGCCTACTGAAGTACCCTTTGGAAATTTGAAGAAAGCAGGGAAAGCAAAATGACCACAATATACTTCCATGGATCTGGCCATTCACGTACAGGGCTGAGGGTTATAATGAAGATACAGAGACACACATTAGCTACTAAGGATACAAATAACTCTAAGACAAAATTTACTCAAAGACTTCCAGTTAGACAAGCTGCACGCATAGACAAGATGCACACATAAATGCTGGCCTCCTTTGCTTTACAAAATAAAGAAGTCAGCTGTCACAGTCCTTTTTAATTCTGACAAGTTCTACAGATGCTAATTGCAAAATAGATGTTGTCTTTCTAAACTTTCAACCTTAGCACACAGGCAGGGCTTTGGTTATCTTCCAGCATCAAGGTTTATTTTTGAAAAGGAGAAAAAACAGTTTATTTTCCCATGAAAGCTGGCTGGGTTTTCATTCTTTCAGTAAAACAATAAGCTTAAACTTTTAAGAATTTATTTTAGGACATGAAGATGTCTTTGATATACATGCCTGTCACCCTAAGTGATGGGCCCTGGTATTATTAGAAAGCCCCCTGGGAGAAGCTAAGAGAAGGTGGTTTGTTTAGATTGGGGGAGGGCAGATTGGGAGGTTACTGGGCTAAATATAGACAGGAATGACATTTATAACATTTTAACAATTAGTCCCATTGGCACCAAACAATCAGAAAGAATGTCAGCTATAAACAAGCCTAACACCCTTACTTGCACGTTATCTATTGATATCAGCCTGAACATGTAGCAAAATTATCATAAGAAAATACACATATTAGAAGTGTTAATTCAATATTCTTACATTTCTGAACTTCCTGTTGGCTTTATAGTTTATATAATTATTTACATATCTAAAATGTTTTTCAAAATCACATTCATGGGGTGGGGGTTAAGAAAGCTCCAAAAATAGCAGCTGCAAAGAGGCAAATCTTCCCTTGAGAGATAGTCATGAAAATGGGGATGGGAACTGAGAGTGTGAGATCAGGGTAATCGGCTTTAAGGGCAAGAGTCCCATCCCATGGAACAATAAGGCTCTTCTTCTCACTCTCCTTTTTTAATACGTGCATGGTCTCGGTTGACTCCTACCTCTTTTCTCATTTGATCCATGGCTTGTCTTGGCTTGTCTTGTCTTCTCTTCTTTCTCATTCTCTCTGTCTCTCACACACACATACATATATACCTCTCTCTCCTCTGAGAACTCCTTCACTCCTATAGCTTCAGCTCTACTAGATGATTCCAAATCTATAAACCTAGCCAAACTCTTTCCCAACATGAGTTCCATTTTATAAATGACTTGCCATTGCATAAAATTTAATATGTCTTAATAAACTTATCACCTACTTTCTTCTTCCCAAGGCCCATTGGGCCAGGCAGGAAACTGTGAGTCCAAAACTGCACGCTGCACAGAAATTAGAAGAGTGGGTCAGAAAAAAGTAATCAGCTAGAGGCCATGCTGCCCATTGGTCAATACAGGAACTGACTGGCCCATGATGCACGTGGTATCTCAGAATGTTCTCATCAGCTTTTTTCACTTCCAAAGCTAAGACAATATGGTGGATGTTGTTTTTTTGCCAAAGGGGCCAAAGATTGCAGCTTTAGTAATAAATGTAGCCTATGTGCTGAAAGCCACCAAAGGAATTGTGGATACTTAATGGAAATTAAGCATAGGAAGCCTCCAGAAAATAAGGTAATGAGCTTAACAGTATATTGATAAATCTAACATCTTACTTTTACATTGAGCTACATTGTTTAAGCACTTTCATATATTTCTTCAAGTATTTCCTTACATTTCTTCAAATATTTCCTATTAATGTTATCTGATTAAAAGATATGAAGTTGGTATTAAAATCTATATTTTACTAATGCAGAAAATGAAGCTTGGCCTCTCTGTTCTTTTCTCTTTCAGTTTAACTGCCATAAGAAACTAGCATATGCCTTTTTTTTGTTTGTTTTTAATAATAATGAAGTCCCTTAATTTGGTCTATTTAGAGAACCAAGAAACTAAATGAAAAAATTATCAGAAACTGATTTTTTAATGACTTGACAAGTCAGTTTAATCAAAACTACCAATTCAAAATCTGCATGTAGACAAATTAAAACATCACAGGGCCTGTGCTGAAAAAAAATGGTGCTTAAGCTCATACCACCACTCACCAGCCACCCTATCCTATCGCATTAGCCCAGGTTAGTGTTCCATTCCTTATGTGAGTACTGAGAGCTAATGACACTAGTCATTCCATGTCCTTGTGAAGAAGAGGATGATGGCACTGCCAATAATAAATGCAGGCAGAACAACAGCTAGTTGACAGATGAAAGATGAATTGGAAGTTTTAAGGCTTTCTGCAAACTTTGCCAGACCAATAATCTAAGACAACAATAACAAAGTTCAGGGAGATCAACAGTTTTCAATACATCAACTAGGATTTATCCTTTACTTCTGGATACTTATTGAAGTATCACTTCTAGAAGCTTCTCTCCTATAGAAGACAAACTAATGTGTAAAGAATTAGACTAACCAGGTCTTTCTGCCCTGATCAACACCTCCAACCACCTGTGGAGGCAGGCAGGTATGGCAAAGTCAAAGAGCACAAGATTTCCAGCCCTGACCCATCGTATCAACTCATGTAACATGAGCCAGTGTGTTGCCACTAAAACCTGGCACAGGTGTAAAGTATTTGCCTCTGTACAGTCGCCAGTTCAGGCCCCACATTGGCAGGCAGCATGTGTGTCTGTTGGCTTGGTCTCCTCTGAGACAGATTGCTCAAGTCACAGAGGGAATGTTGATTTTATGACAGATCCAAATGAACTACAGGGGCTGGACCACCTCGTGCATTTAAAGCAAGCTGAGAGTCAGCTGAGAGAAGTAATGGGGAAAGCCAATGACCCACCAAATCTTGGAATACAGGTGGGCAGCCATAAAACAGAGCTTCTTAAACTGAAAAATTATACAGATCATCACCACAGTTATCTTTCCTATCCTCAAAAGGATGGAAAAGTGAAAGAGAAGATGAAGAAAAAGATATTACAAGAAGGTAACATCCATATCTTTAGGAAATAGATGCTCCACATTGTCTTCAGATGTTACTTAATAATTACAGATAAAAAAAAAAAAAAAAACCATTGCTGTGGAGTCAATTCCAACTCATAGCAACCCTATAGGACAGAGTACATCTGCCCCATAGGGTTTCCAAGAAGTAGCAGGTGGATTCAAACTGCTATCCTTTTGGTTAACACCTGAGCTCTTAGCCACATTTGGTGGATAGCTAAAATGTGTTGTTACTGCATGCTGTTGAGTTGATTCTGAGTCAGTGACACTACAGGACAGGGTATAACTGCCCCATAGGGCTGTAATCTTTAAGGAAGCATATCATCAGGTCTTTTCTCCCACAGAGAGCTGGTGTGTTTGAACCACCGAGCTTCCTGTTAGCAGCCGAGCACTTAACCATTGAGTGCTTCCTGCCTATAAACAAAAATAACAGCAATAAAAATCAGTTACCATCAAGTTGACTCTGATTCATGAGGACCTCATGTGTTTTAGAGTAGAAATGCGCTCCACAGGGTTTTTAATGGCTGATATTTTAGAAGTAGATCACCAGGACTTTCTTCCAAGGTGTCTCAGGTTAGACTCGAAATTCCAGCCTTTCAGCTAGCAGCCAAGCATATTAACCATTTGTACCATTCAGGTACTCAGGCTACTCTTTACCAATCACTATAGTTAAGAGCATTTTCTGATTTAATCCTTGGAAAATCCCGTGACTTAGTAACTGCCATGGCTCTTTTTTAAGGAATGAAGAAGCTGGTGCTTCAAGGTCACATAGCTGGTGATAGAGTTTGCCTGTGTTCTTAACCACTACTCAATACTGTCTCTTAACCATCTTCACCTGCTAAAGGTAATCAAAAATATAGTAAGGAGGCTGCAACTACATTCACTCTTTTTCAGGCAGCTAATTAATGCCCTAAATATTTTTCAGAGACTGTATCTACTTACATCTACTAAGTGCATTGCTATGCCTAGATCGATTATCCTTAGAAAAACATATTATGTCATATATTGTATTTGGAAATTATATTACGTACTTTTCCCATAAATTCCTCTAAGTACAAATTATTATTCTAAATCCATTTGTTGCTTTTCATCTCAAAGACTGTGAACATGCTAATGACATGTGTCCTATGCTTTCTATCATGGGCTGGCAGTCCTGTCCTCATTGACAGAGTTTATTATTCTCAGACACAACACAAGAAAAACATTCCCATTCTCTGGGCATTTTTTCCTGTGTGATTTCAGTTTCTGTGGCTAGGCAAAGATGCATGTAGAATTGCAAAATTCTAATTTCCATTTGCCTGCATCTTCCTAATTCCATTTTCCACCTCAGTCCAGTTTAGATCTTTAGTTGTAATACAGGCAAGTTGAAAGGCAACTACTCTAGAGTGGGAGAAGAAGAAAACTAAATGAGCAGACTTTTTTTAAGGCAGAATGTAAAGAAAGCCACCATGCATCTGTCACTTTGTCATACTGTGGTGGCTTGCATGTTGCTGTGATACTGGAAGGCTTGCCTCCAGTATTTCAAATACTAGCAAGGTCACCCATGGTAGACAGTTTTCAGCAGACCTTGCAGACTGTGATGTTTAAGACTGTGTGTCAACTTGGCTCGGCCACGATTCTCAGTGTTTTGGCAGTCGTATAATGTTGTGATCACTTCCCTGTTGAGATTTGATATGTGATCACCTTCATGATGGGATCTGCTGTGAGTAGCCAGTCAGTTGAAAGGGAGTATCCTTGGGCGTGTGGCTTGTATCTGAATATAAGCAGACATTCTGGCAAGGTTCAGGGGCTTTTGTTCATTCAGGATTCTGCAGCTGGCTCCTATTGGTCTGACTTCCAGTTCTTGAGACTTGAACTAGCAGCTTGCCTGTAGTTTTGTCTGCCAATCTTGGGATTCATCTGTCTTCACAGCCTGTGAGCTAGAGCCTTGCTCTCCAACCTGCCAATCTTTGGTTCACCAGCCCCTGTGGCTATGTGAATCAAAAGCCTTTATTCTGATCCACGGACTTGGAACGTTCCAGCCTCTACAACCGCATGAGCCGTTTCCTTAATATAAATCTCTCTCTATGTCTATATATTTATATGCTTAACTGGTCTTGCTTCTCTAGAGAACCCACTCTAAGACTTAGACTAAGACAGACTAGGAAGAAAGACCTGGCAGTCTACTTCTGAAAAAAATTGGCCAGTTAAAACCTTATGAATAGCAGCATAACGTTGTCTGATATTGTGCCAGAAGATGAGCCCCTTAGGTTGGAAGGTACTCAAAATACGACTAGAGAAGTGCCTCCTCAAATTAGAGTTGACCTTAATACATGGATGGAGTCAAGCTTTCGAGATCTTCATTTGCTGATGTGGCATGACTCAAAATGAGAAGAAAGAGCTGCAAAAATCCATTAATAATCAGAACCTGGAATGTATGAAATATGAGTCTAGGAGAATTGAAAGTCATCAGAAATGAAATAGAATGTATCACCATCAATATCCTAGGCATTAGTGAGCTGAAATGAACGCAATTGGCCATTTTGAATCAGACAATGTGGTCTACTATGCCGGGAATGACAAATTGAAGAGGAATGGCATCGCATTCATTGTCAAAAAGAATATTTCAAGATCTATCCTGAAGTACATGCTGTCAGTGATAAGATAATATCCATACACCCACAAGGAAGACCAGTTAATATGACAATTATTCAAATTTACGCACCAACCACTAATGCCAAAGATGAGGAAACTGAAGATTTTTACCAACTTATGCAGTATAAAATTGATCAAAAATTCAATCAAGATGCGTTGATAATTACTGGTGATTGGAATGTAAAAGTTGGAAACACGAAGAAGGATTGGTAGTTGGAAAGTATGCCTTGGTGATAAAAATGATGCAGAGATCGCATGAAAGAATTTTGCAAGACCAACATCTTCTCCATTGCAAATACCTTCTTTCAAAACCATAAATGGTGACTATACATGTGGACCTCACCAGATGGAAAACAGAGGAATCAGATTGGCTACATCTGTGTAAAGAGACAACGAAAAGCTCAATATCATCAGTCAGAGCAAGGCCAGGGGCCACCTGCAGAACAGACCATCGATTGCTTATATACAAGTTCAAGTTGAAGCTGAAGAAAATTAAAACAAGTCCATAAAAGCCAAAATATGACCTTGATTATATCCCATCTGATTTTAGAGACCATCTCAAGAATAGATTTGATGCATCGAGCACCAATGAACAAAGACCAGATGAGTTGTGGGAAGCCATCAACAACATCATACATGAAGAAAGCAAGAAGTCATTAAAAAGACAGGAGAGAAGAAAAGACCAAAATGGATATCAGAAGAAACTCTGAAACTTACTCTTGAACGTAGAGTAACTAAAGCAAATGGAAGAAACGAAGTAAAAGAGCTGAATGGAAGATTTCAAAGGACAGCTCAAGAAAACAAAATAAAATATTATGACAATATGTGCAAAGACCTGGAGTTAGAAAACCAAAAGGGAAGAGCATCCTCAGCATTTCTCAAGCTGAAAGAACTGAAGAAAAAATTCAAGCCTCAAGTTGCAATTTTGAAGGATTCTATGGGCAAAATATTGAATAATGCAGGAAGCATCAAAAGTAGATGGAAGGAATAACAGAGTCACTGTACCAAAAAGAATTGATCTATTTCAGTCATTTCAGGAGGTAGCATATGTTCAAGAACCAATGGTATTGAAGGAAGAAGTTCAAGCTGCACTGAAGGCATTGGTGAAAAATAAGGCTCCAGCAATTGACAGAGTACCAACTGAGACGTTTCAACAAATGGATGCAGCACTGGAGATGCTCACTCATCTATGCCAAAAAATTTGGAAGACAGCTACCTGGCCAATTGACTAGAAGAGATTCATAATTGTGCCCATTCCAAAAAACAGTGATCCAACAGAATGAGGAAATTATTGAACAATATCATTAATATCACACACAAGTAAAATTTTGCTGAAGATCATTCAAAAGGGGTTTCAACAGTATACCAACAGGGAACTGCCAGAAATTCAAGCTGGATTCAGAATAGGACACAGAATGAGGGTTATCATTACTGATATCAGATGGATCTCGGTGGAAAGTAGAGAATACCGGAAAGATGTTTACCTGTGTTTTATTGACTATGCAAAGGGATTCAATTGTGTGGATCATAACAAATTATGGATAACATTGCAAAGAATGTGAATTCCAGAACACTTAATTGTGATCATGTGGAACCTGTACGTAGACAAAGAGTCTGTCATTCTAACAGAGCAAGGGATATTGCACGCTTAAAATCAAGAAAGGTGTATGTCAAGGTTACATTCTTTCACCATACTTAATTCAATCTGTATGCCAAGTAAATAATCCAAGAACGTGGACTATATAAAGAGAATGTGGCATCAGGAGTTGTGGAAGACTCATCAACAATCTAAGATATGCAGATGGCACGACCTTGCATGCTGAAAGTGAAGAGGACTTGAAGCACTTACCGATGAAGATCAAAGACTACACAGCCTTCAGTATGGATTACACTTCAACATAAAACAAAAATCCTCACAATTTGACCAATAAGCAACATTATGATAAACGTGGAAAAGATTGAAGTTGTCAAAGATTTCATTTTACTTGGATCCACAATCAACACCTATGGAAGCATAAGTCAAGAAGTCAAACGATGCATTGCATTGGGCAAATCTGCTGCAAAAGACCTCTTTAAAGTGTTGAAAAGCAAGATGTCACGTTGAGAACTAAGGTGCGCCTGACTCAAGCCGTGATATTTTCAATGGTCTTGTATGCATGCCAAATCTGGACAATAAATAAGGAAGATCAAAGAAGAATTGATGCCTTTGAAATATTGTGTTGGCCAAGAATACTGAATATACCATGGACTTTCAGAAGAACGAACAGATCTGTCTTGGAGAAGTACGGCCAGGGTGCTCCTTGGAATCATGGATGGTGGAATTTCATTTCACGTACTTTCGACATGTTGTCAGGAAGGACCAGTCCCTGGAGAAGGACATCATGCTTGGTAAGGTAGAGGGTCAGTGAACAAGAGGAAGACCCTCGATGAGATGGATTGACACAGTGGCTGCAGTGGTGGGCTCAAACATGGCAGTAATTGTGAGGATGGTGCAGGACCGGGCAGCGTTTCGTTCTGTTGTACATAGGGTTGCTATGAGTAGGAATCAACTCGATTGCACCTAACAACAACAACATTATATGATGATGAATTAATTTTGTTTCTTATTACTCTCAGGCTACAGGAGTAGGAATCGACTCGATTGCACCTAACAACAACAACATTATATGATGATGAATTAATTTTGTTTCTTATTACTCTCAGGCTACAGGAATTTATTTAAAACTATGTTAATGTTAATGAAGGAAGGATTGACATGTGGTAAGCATTCTAGATATACTCTCACTCAATTCTCAAAGCAAATCTATAAGTTAACTATTACTATCTCATTTAGGCTGGTGAGGTTCTTTTGAATCTTCCCAGGCCCCAATGCATGTATCTCACACTCTAAGTATTTTAGGCAAACCTTTATTGCTGCATTTATCACATCATAGTGTAGTTAATTACCAGTTTATCACTTATACTCTGAATAAACTGTGAGCTCCATGAAGGCAGGAACTGTGCTTTTCATCTCCTTATCCTCAGACCATGAAGGCCAGACCATGGTGAGTGTTCAGTTAATGCTTGCTGAGAGCATATATTGCACATATTAAAGGTTTTTGTAGCTACCATTGAGTCAGCCCCCTGATATGTGGTAACCCCAAACACTGCCTGGTCTTGTACCACCGCAGTGATCAGTTGTGGATCAGACCATTGTGATTCATAGGGTTTTCAATGACTAATTTTCAGAAGTAGATTGTCAGGCCTTCCTTCCTAGTCCATATTAGTCTGGAATCTTTGCTGAAACCTGTTTAGCATCATAGCAACACGCAAACCTCCACTAACAGACGCGTGGTGGCTGCTCATGAGTTGCACTGGCCAGGAATCAAACCCAGATCTCCCACATGGCAATGAGAGGAAGGAGAAAAGATAAAACACAGTTGAGGGGTTTCAGAATTATAAACACAGTCTGCTCTGCTGTAATGAGATAATTGTGACCCTAAACCTCCAGCTCCTAAATAAATTTGAATTCCTAAAAATGACTTACATTATCAAAAAGTGTGTTTCAATACAAGGAACTTTGCTCAGCAGTATGTTCCTGGGACCTGGCATGTAGTAGGCTTAATGCATTCTCTTGTTAAATGAATATTACAAAGGGACTAGCAGATAATGGGTTTCAAACTGTTAATATGAGCTTCACTTTTGTGGCAGGAGTGTTTTTTCATAGCTATATAATCAACACATCCCTGAGTGAATGCTGCTGCCTTTGAGTACATCTAGCTCTGGTCCACATCGGAATCCATTCTTTACCCATCTTCAAGCCATCCATCAGCACAGGCTTCTTCCACTTTGCCAACCCTAAGTCTTATGAAAAGTAAAGCAAGGACCCACTCAAAGGAAGCACTCAACAGCTCACCACACATATCCTGCCTCACACCCCAAGGATAATTTTTGCTTCTAAATATGTTCAAGTTATAATGGGAGCCCTGGTGGCATATTGTTTAAGAGCTATGGCTGCTAGCAAAAGATCAGCAGTTCGAATCCACCAGTCTCTTCTTGGAAACCCTATGGGGCAGTTTAGTTCTATTCTATCCTATAGGGACACTATGAGTCGGAATTGACTCAATAGCAATGGGTTTGGTTTTTTGGTTTCTGGTCTTCAGAATACAAACTTTGCCCCTTGATGACTCCAACCTGTTATTGACGATTTGCGTTACAAAAACTAGAGCTATAGGAGCAATGCCTGCATGTGGATTTCAGATGGTCTACCACTCCACACAACAATGAATTATAGATTTTGTCCTTCAACCTAAGACTTGCTTAGGTCCCAAACTTTGCACTGAAGCTATATCCCTTCAGAATAGAGGCAGAGTACCCATTCCCTCACTCAAGTGGGCAATGAGCAGGACTGGAGCCTACACTGCAGGCACAAGGTAGCAAAAGGAGAGTCCATGGAAGCAGAGACAATGTCAGTTCCCAGGCAGTAGAAAGAGGAATGCTCCAACAGCCAGTAACCTGGTGTGATGGTTAAAATTACACCTGTGAAGGGGGATTGGCCAGAGCACACAAACGTGGGAGGAGGGAGCTTGCACACAAATCTTTCCAAAGGAGAAAATGGTGCTTCCTTTTTTTTTTTTTTTAAATTGTACTTCAGGTGAAGGTTTACAGAACAGTTTCTCATGAAACAGTAGTACACATATTGTCTTATGACATTGGTTAACAACCCCACGACATGTCAACCCTCTCCCTTCTCAACCTTTTTTTTTTTTTTTTGGTGAAAATATACATAGACAATGTTACATCATTTCAAAAATTTCTACATGCACAGTTCAGTGACATCGACTACGCTCTTCCAATTTGTGCTGCTATTCTCACTTTAAGATGAAGGCTTACAGAACAAAATAGTTTCTCATTAAACAGTACACATGTTGCCCTATGACAATGGTTAACAACCTCACAACACATCAACACTATCCTTACTCAACCTTGGGTTTCCTATCACCAGCTTTCCTGTCCCCTTCTGCCTTCTAGCCCTTGTCCCTGGACTGCTGTGCCTCATTAGTCCCTTTTGGTTTTATGGGGCTGTCCACTCCCCGGTTGAACGGTGAACCTCCCTCGGACTGGAAATACCCCCCAGGCCCGACGGCGCGACCCGCCCTGGGCGCACTGGGGACAGTCCGCCCCACCCTGACCTCGTCGCCGCACCCACCCCAGGGAATGGGGAGGACGCGGCGGAGGCGGGGAGGGTGGGGAAGCGGTCGCGCCAGGGGTTGGGGCGGCCCGGCCACCCCGGACACCGGCGCCCCCCCCCCCCGCGGGGGTGGACCCCCTCGCGGAGGGCCCCTGGCGGGGGGAGCGCAGGGAAGGGGGAGAGCGCGGCGACGGCCGTTCTCCCTCGGCCCCGGGATTCGGCGAGCGTTGCTACCGGGCGTCTGTAACACTCGTGGCAGAAGGGTCCCCCTCCGCCCGCGTGGGACGGACAGATGGAGGCCCCCCGAGCCACCTTACCCGCCGGCCTTCCCAGCCGTCCCGGAGCCGGTCGCGGCGCACCGCCGCGTTAGAAATGCGCCCGGCGGCGAAAACGGTGCTTCTTGCTCATTGTACACTGTTAGGGGAATCTTGGGTTTCTCATCTTAAGTAGAGTGACTCCAGGTTTTATCCAGGGTGGTTGTGGTTGCCTGTATCATTTGCACTCATTTCCACCCTGGTCAGATAAGGTGAATTGATGACACTGGCAAAAACATTTGGAATTCACTAAGCTTTCTAGATTAAAAGTTAAAAAGGTAGTAATTTTCTGGATCTGGAGTCTGAGTTTGCTCCTTTTTTGAATTAGAACAGGAAGGAGTCCATGGACAATAGGTCCATTATGTGCAAGCATAACCAAGCTGTGTGGAGCTGGGCTAATTAACAGACTTCATTGTTAGAAAAAAATCCCCAAGCACGCTTAAATTGTGTAGACAGAGCCAATAAGCACTGATATGATTCTTTTTAATACAGCAGATGAATCATAATCTAATTTTGTGGTATATACAAATATATGCACACCCACTCTTATCCAAATAACACGATAAAGTATATGAAATACAGTGGGCATGTGAGTGTCTGATTAAGTTAACAGTCGTCCCTGTCAAATGAATTTTACGGTTTAATAACAGCCTCATTTTAATAAAGCCTGCTTAAAGAGGAAGGATACTTGAACTTAGTGAAATCTCTGAGTTTCAAAATATAGTTAAAGAAGCATTACAAAAATTGTTAGTTGGCAAGAATGGAGGTTAGCAGGGTCAGAATTATAGAATAACTTGTGTTTAAATAAACAGATAAGAAAAGCATAACCACCATCATCGGTTATAGCAGCCAAGGGTGTTAACTGTTTGCACCACCCAGGTACTCCTACTTTTGTGATACATAAATTTAAATGCTGCTAAAGCAGCTCTTGAAAAAGAGTGCATTGATCCTCCCTCATAAGAAAGGCTGGAGAGAGATCTAACATTTGTAAATTGCCCACTATGTGCCAGGCCCTATCCTAAGGAGTTTATATATGTTACCTAAGTCAATCCTCACATACATAATCAACTTCATAATGGGGCCACTTCATCATTCAAATATATTCCACAATACTATTTGAACACTTACTATGTGCTGGACACCATTGCAGACACTGAAAAATTCAGCAGTGAATATGATGACGAGGTCTCTGCTCCCATGGACATCTGTCAAGGACAGACCAACATGAAGCCAGTAAGTAAATAAGCTATTAATTTTCTGTATGAATAAGTGCAAAGACAATAAAAGAGTATAATGGAATAGAAAGTGACCAGGTAGAGGTGGAAAGTCTCTATTAAAATTTTCAGAAAATGCCTCTTTGAGAAAGCGGCATTTGAGCTGAGACAAGAATGGTGGTAAGGATTTACCAGCTGCTGTCAAGTCAATTCCAACTTATGTCGACCCCATGTGTGTCATAGTAAAACTGTGCTCTATAGGGTTTTCAATGTTTGATGTTTTAGAAGTAGATTACCAAGCCTTTCTTCTAAGGCACCTCTAGGCGGACTTGAACCTCCAAACTTCCATTTAGCAGTTGAGCCCTAACCACTCAGGGACTCCAGTAAGGATCCAGCTATGTAAAAATCTAGGGTAACAGCATGTGAGTCAGAAGTGGTAGTGGTAGAATGAGTGAGGAGGAGGAGAGCATGGAATAAGACTGGAGCTGGTCAAAGGCCAGTAATTGAGGCCTTTTAGGTCATAGGAAAGCTTTTTTCTTTTTAAGGAAATGGAACTGTATTGGAGAGTGCTAAGCATACTGTTGGAGCCCTGGTGGTGTAGTGGTTAAGAGCTATAGCTTCTAGCCAAAAAGTTAGCAGTTCAAATCTACCAGCTGCTCCTTGGAAACCATACAGGGCAATTCTACTCTGTTCTATAGGGTTGTTATGAGTCAGAATCGACTCAATGGCAACAAGTTTGGTTTTTTGGTTTTTAAGCACATTGGTAATATATCAGTCATCAGCTGATGCAACTTAAGGCAAGAAAAATAATTTTTTTCTCACACTCAGACCACTAAGCAGTCACAAGACATAATTCATGTTAGGAAGCTCCTGCTCTCCAGACAAGAGTTACTAATTTGCATTGGTTGTAACAATCCTTTTTTACACATGCCTGCAGACATACACACACACAGGCATCACAGCATGTCCCATCAAGCTGCCTCCTCCTTTAGGGCTTGGAGGGTAGCAATACTATTTTATTGCCCCTTAGCAAAGAATATATGCATTAGCATTGTTCTTACAGTGCTTCCATTGATCAGATCCCACTAGGTGATGCCTTCCATTTCAAAGAAGATATTAAGTCTTCCTCATGCCTGAGTCCTTACTCCATGATGTCACTGGAGGAGAAAGAAAATTTGGCTTTTAAGAGAAACATATAATTCAACAAATGCTCTTGGGATAATTCCTAAAATAATAACATCCTGGGTTCTTTGAAAGAAAGGAAGCTAAATAAGACATGGTCCTTGCCCTTTGTTGTTGTTAGGTGCCATTGAGTCAGTTCTGACTCTTAGAGACCCTAAGCACAACAGAACCAAACACTGTCCAGTCCTGGCCATCCTCATGATCCTTGTTATGCTTGAGCCCATTGTTGCAGCCACTACGTCCACCCATCTCATTGAGGGTCTTCCTCTTTCTTGCAGACCCTCTACTATACCAAGCATGATTTCCTTCTCCAGGGAATGATCTCTCCTGATAACATGTCCGAAGTATGTGAAATGGAGTTTCACCATCCTTGCTTCTAAGGAGAATTCTGGCTGTACTTCTTCCAAGACAAATTTGTTCTTTCTTTTAGCAGTCCGTGGTATATTCAATATTCTTTGCCAACACCATAATTCAAAGGTGTCAAGTCTTCTTCGGTCTTCCTTATTCATTGCCCAGCTTTCGCATGCATATGAGGCAATTTAAAACACTACAGCTTGGGTCAGGCACACCTTAGTCTTCAAGGTAATATCTTTGCTTTTCAACACTTTAAAGAGGTCTTTTGCAGATTTGCCCAATTCAATACATTGTTTGATTTCTTGACTGCTGCTTCCATAGGTGTTGATTGTGGATCCAAGCAAAATGAAATCCTTGACAACTTCAATTTTTTTCCCCATTTATCATGATGTTGCTTACTGATCCAGTTGTGAGGATTTTTGTTTTCTTTATGTTGAAGTGTAATCCATACTGAAGGCAGTAGTCTTTGATCTTCACCAGTAAGTGCTTCAAGTTCTCTTCACTTTCAGCAAGCAAGATTATGTCATCTGCATATGGCAGGTTGCTAATGAGTCTTCCTCCAATCCTGATGCCCAGTTCTTCTTCATATAGTCCAGCTTCTTGGATTATTTACTCAGCATACAGATTGAATAAGTATGGTGAAAGGATACAACCTTGACACACACCTTTCCTGACTTTAAACCATGCAGTATCCCCTTGTTCTGTTCAAGCGACTGCTTCTTGATCTATGTACAGGTTCCTCATGAGCACAATTAAGTGTTCTGTAATTCGCCTTCTTCACAATGTTATTCATAATTTGTTATAATCCACACAGTCGAATGCCTTTGCATAGTCAATAAACGTAGGTAAACATCTGTCTGGTATTCTCTACTTTTATTATAAATGATACTTCAGAACCATATTTTTATTCCTTGTCATTTTTCACTTGATTTTTTTTTTTAATTTCAAATTCATTACTCACACTGATTAAAGCTAAAGTACTCTGCAACTTTACTGGAGTGGCCCCGGAAGATATGGCCCCCAGATTCTCTGTCAGCCCAAAACTAAAACAATTCCTGAGGCCAACTCTTCAGACAAAGATTGGACTGGACTGTGGGACATAAAATGATACTCGTGAAGAGTGTGCTTCTTAGCTCAAGTAGATACATTAGACTAAATGGGCAGCTCCTGTCCAGAGGTGAGATGAGAAGGCAGAGAGGGTCAGGAGCTGGTTGAAAGGAAATCTGAGTGGAAAGGAGGAGTGTGCTGTCACAGTATAGGGAGAGCAACAAGGGTCACATAACAACGTACATATAAATTTTTGTAAGAGAGACTAACCTGAATTGTAAACTTTCACTTAAAGCACAAAAATAAATAAATAAATAAATAAAGTACTCTGCAACTCTAGAAGGTCTGCAAAATAAAATAGTGCATTTATATTTTTAGAGCAGTTTTCTCTGAATAATTCCAAACTTTGAGTATGATTTCAAATAAGGATATAGCTAACACAATCTTTATTTTTCAAGACAATAACTCATTTCAAACTAATGTCTAAAGGGAGTATATATTCTTTAAGAGAGGCCTGGTATTGCATATGGATCATATGGAAAGAGAGAGAATATCGTAGTAGAAAAGGAACAAAAAGGAGAGACAGAAAGAGACAGAGAACATAGAGACCACATAATCATCTAGATTTGGACCATCAGATAAAATGTAGAGTATGATTCCTGTAGCCGTAGTCTATATTTAGTAAATGAGCATGATGGTTGTCACTGAAAGATGGAGTCCAACAAGTTTAATAGATAAAAGAAAAGAGATCAACATCTTGAAGAAGATTCCTGCTTAACTAAACCCTGCGGAGAGTGTGCCCAGTTAGGGTCTGTGTCGTGGAGCAGTGGAGCCAATGAAACGTACTCCAAGTCAGAAAGAGAGAGAAAGTTTATTAGGAGGTGATACCAATGGGGAGTCCGACAGCAACATTGGCTGTTTTCATGGAGTCCTGAAAGGCAATTTCTACATCAGAGCGTATATATCACTTTTGCAAGGGTTACGTAGTGTTTTCAGACATGTAGCCCAAAGATGTTGGGATGAGTATATATCACAAGACAATTACAAGAAACTCTTCATTGTCATCAAAGACAAGGGAAGTCTGAGAAACTGTCACAGTCAAGAGGAGCCTAAGAAGACATGACAACTAAGTGTAATGTGGTATCCTGGGAAGAATCCTGGATCAGATAAAGGACATTAGGTAAAAACTAAGGATATCTAAATAAACTATGGACTTTAAAACTATGAGTAAACTTTGGGCTTTAGTTAATACTAATGCATTAATATTGGTTCGTTAAGTATAGCAAATGTATCATACTAATGTAAGATGTTAATAATAGAGAAAACTGGGTGTGAGATATATGGAAACTCTCTGTGTTATCTTCTCAATTTTTCCGTAATTCTAAAGCGATTCTTAAAAGTCTATTAATAAAAAGAAAAAAAAAACTACAAAAAAATAAGAAATTCTTCATTAGACTAAAGATATGCATGCCAGACATCTGGACTGTAATCTTTATGTTTGTAACAGGCAGAAAACTTAATAAAAATCTCTCAGCTCATGGAACTGGCCTGCCAAGTTTACTCTGACTGAGATAAGCAGTAAGCAAGAAAGAAAGGTAGAGATCAAAAGTGCTAGGCAGCCTTCCTAGCTCCCACCTTGCAGGCTAACGGCCATCTCCCAAAAGAACAAAGAAAAGGAGGGAGACCAAGGCTGCAAGAGCTGAGAAGTCCCCACACCCCTTTGGAAAGAGACCAGTACAGCTGGTTTAATAAAAAAGGACAATGAAAGTGTGATTTAGGAAATAATATTGGAGTTATTACTGCCTCTCCTTGAGCATACAGGATGTGACCCAGCAGGGGCTCAGTCCTCACAGACTCACAAAGACACATCAACTGGGCCCTGAGATAAAACAACAGATAGGACAATCTCAGAAATTATCCTAAGGAAATTTTCACAAAAGGGCAATAAAACCTAACCCAAATGACTTCTCACCTTTTGTCTTTTTCTATTAACATTTAGTGAGTAAGAATTTGTTGGACCAATGAAGACCCTCCTGACTTTCGTAACTGAAACCCATACCAATGATTGTTAAGAAAGATGATTCAAAACGTAAGATTACAATTTCTAGCCAATCAGTGAAAAAGTGACGCTTTCAATGATTCTACCCATTTTGTGATGTTGATATATACTGGTGATTCTGTAATCTTCTTTGGACTCAGGCAGACATGGCTGTGACAGCATGCTTATCCATTTTCCCATTCTTGCCTATTCTGTGATATTCTTTGGACTAGGGCAGACATGGCTGTGGCAGCATGCTTGTCCTATTTCCCATTCTTGCCTATTCTGTAATATTCTTTGGACTCGGGCAGACATCCTCTAGCAGCATGCTTGTCCTTTTTCCCATTCTTACCTATTCTGTAATATTCTTTGGACTCGGGCAGACATCCTCTAGCAGCATGCTTGTCTGCTTCCCACTTTTGTCCTTTTGAATATATGCCAAATGAAGCTTCTTTTTACTTTACTAAACTTTGTGATATTTTCCCCCTACAACAAATGAGAGTGTACAAAATACCAAGGGGAGAAAAAAAAAAACTTACAAGTTACTTAGAGTATCACTATGGCATTAGTTATGTCAAGCTCTCAGTTCCTCATTTTGAAAAGGAGAAAACATGCTGCGAGGTATTAGGATCAAAAGAGGAACCAGAGCCCTTAATCTGGAAGAGCTAGTCCTTGGATGTACTAAGGCTGGTAGTTTCGTATTTTTGTCATCCCCCACCTCCCCAATTTAGGGTTCTCTGATGGGAATTTCCCCCAAAGACAGGTCCCTAGAGTCCTTCTCCCTAGTTTAGTTCAGGTATGCTCAATAAGGAAACTTTTGTTGTAAAAGTAAGAACCTTGAAAACATGCTAAGGGCAGTTCTACCCTGTCCTATAGGATCATTATAAGCTAGTATCAACTTGCCAGCAATGGGTGGTGTCATGAACTTAAAAAAAAACATGGTGAATGAAGTAAGTCAACCACAATAGGACAAATATCATATGATTCCACTTACGTAAAACACCTAGAATAAGAAAATGTGTAAAGACCAAGTCATTTAGTTGTTACCAGGGGCAGGAAGAAGGAGGAAAAGGGGACTCATTGTGTAGAAAGCATTGAGTATCTGTTTAAGGTGATAGAAAACTTGGCAACAGACACTGGTGATGGTTGCACAACATAATTAATGTAATTAGTGTCACTGAAATGTACATTTTGTAAAAAATATTGAATTGTCAAATGTTGTGTTATGTATATACATTACAACAATAAAAAATAAATGAAGTAAGCTTCTTAAGTTAGGAATGAAGACTTAATGGAACTGTTCAACAACAAAATGCTCCAAATTGAAAATTGTGAGTCTTCACTAAATACAGACATAATTCTCTTCAGATATGAACTGTTGCTATAACTTCCAAGCTACATTTCAGACCTACAGTTCCCCCTCTTAAAGTGATCTTGTAGAAGCTGGAATGATCTTCAACCAATCAGTATTCATCACATCACTCTCCCATGCCCTCAAAAGCAGACCTATAAGTTGCATTCCTAATGTCAAAATGCATGAGTATAGTCAGTGACCTACTCTCTCTGTAGACTCCAGTGGTTGAAATCAGTCACTACTCTCATAGGAAACATAGCTGATCTTCATTATTCATGGATTCAGTATTTGTGAGTTCACCTACTCGCTAAAATTTATTTCTAACCCCCAAATCAATAATTGCAGCACTTTCATGGTTATTTGTGTACGTGTGCACGCACAGACTGGAGAAACATTTGAATCACCTGATGAGTATGTTCACAGGTGAGGTTGAACAAGGCTGTGTTCATTAATTTGGTGTTTAGGAGGACTTTATAGAACATAACTATCAGGAGTAATGAGGATCCATTTGTGCATACACAAGGCCTCGGAAGCAGCCAGATTCTTTCTTAAACTCAAGGTCACAAGATCCCATTAGTTTAATTGATAATGTTTTGTGGCAGACAGAAATCTAGGGTGGTCCCCAAGAAACTCACTTCCTGGTGTACATGCTCTATATAATCTACCTGGAGTGTGAGTGAGATTTGTGAATATGATAGATGTAATGATTAGGTTATGTTATATGGCAAGGGTAAAGGGATTATGCGGATGTAATGAAGACCTCTAATCAGTTGACTTTGAGTTAATCAAAAGGAAGATTATTTGGAGTAGGCCTGACCCAATCAGGTGGGCCCTTTAAAGGTGGCAGAAATGGTTTGCACTTGACTACTAACCCAAAGGTTGATGGTTCAAACACCCAGCAGTGCTGAGGAAGAAAAGCCTAGCAATCTGCTTTCATAAAGATTAAAGCCAAGAAAACCCTATAGAGCAGTTCTACTTTGTAACACATGGGGTCACAATGAGTCAGAACCAACTCAATGGCAACAAATTTGTTTGTTTCTTTAGAGATAATAAGCAAGAAAAGTCAGATGATGCTCTTCTGCTTGCCTTGATGAAGAAAACTGCAATGTTGTGGAGAGGACTACATGGAAGGGAGTGGTGGCCAGCCTGTAAGACCTCAGTCCTATAACCTCAAGGAACCAAATTCTGCCAACAACCAGGGAGCTAGGAAGAAGACCCTGAGTCTCAGATGAAATTGCATCTTGTATCCCTGGCTGACACCTTGATTGCAGCCTACGGAGACCCTGAGCAGAGGACCCAACTAAGTTTGTGGTAATTCAGTACACAGCATAGAAAACTAATGCACACTTTGTCTCCTCTTCCTAATTTGCCTCATCCTTTTTCCTTTTTCCTTCTGCCTATCATAAATTTTCTGACTAAATCTTGACTATCTGAAGTCTTGGCTTCTTTACCACGCCAGCCTCTGGAAAAATGCATGTTTCTAACCTACACTGAACATCCATGGATTTCTGACTCCTGAAACCTGTACATGTCTCCCTTTCTGTGAGCTTACTTGAACTCCTGCCTGTCTGCCTCTTCAGAAGCACTTTAACACAACACTAACCATTTATCCTATTAGCTTCTTTGTGACACCCCTCCTTCCCTGGCACCCATGTCCCTGTCACCTTAAAGTCCAGGACAATATGTTGTGAAGATTTTTCAAATCCAAACTACTCTACCTCTCATGCTCAGTCAACTACAGAATTGTGGTCAAAAACTCTAAGTTTTGGTGGAGGTATCATTGAGTTCCCTTTTTTACTCTAAACGCATGATTATCATTCAAGAAACATTCAGAGGATTCCTAAAACGGAGCAGGCACTGGCCCTGGGTCACCAGACACCTCTGGTAAAAATCTTTCAGTAGATTTCCTTTGGTGCAGCCCTGTTAGTACAGGCCCATTGCAGTCTGGCCTTCTCCCTCTGCTTCTCCTGGACTGGCTACAGATAGTTGACCATTATTTTTCCTCCTTTGTTCTCCACATCAGCTTAGCACCTGGCCGCTGATCTCCCTCAGATTCCTGACCCAGGGCAGACTCACTTGACCATCTCTGCCCCAGCCTTCATGACCATTTGGAAGGGACTCTAGCTGCCACCTTGTCCTATCCTCCGTGACCTCCACTACGTCCTTGAGAAGAGAACAAAGCACTTGAGCACAAGCACAAACAATGCACATCGAATAACTAAGTTGCCTATTTTTACACAAATAACACATACCTTCTATGTTTATTTGTACAGCTATGCCAATTTTTTTACATGCTGCTGTAAAAAAATTAGCATAATGCATTTACAAATATACCTTTGGGGGCATGGTTGGCAAACAAACATAGAAGGTGTGCATTATTTGTGTAGTACAGTACTAAGTATAATTCACGTCCTTTTCTACATATACGTATCTCTCCACCAACTAGTTAGGAAGCTCCTCAAGAGCAGGAATCATTCCTTGTGAGTCTTTTCCCTGTCTTCCCATGGCCAGTACTGTGCGTTGCATGCTGTGGGTATTGTATAAATGCGGTTGGCTGTACCCATAGAGAAAGAAAATCTACTGTTGAAATCCCTTACTGAGAGTGTGATGCATTGGTGTAAGTAATATTGATTGTCATGCCCATTACAGCTCCCAGCAAGCTGGGGCATTTTCTGTGCACATTAATTGGAGTGACCCTGGTCTCAATGAAGAAGGAAAGGAAGATACAGGCTTTTCTCTCAGCAGAGGGCTGCTGAATCAGTTCTCCTAAGGAGATTGCCTCTGTGTGTGCAATCACATCAGTATTTGTAAATGGCCAAGAAAGATGCAAATGAATAAAACACAGATTGCCACATGTCAAACCAAAATCAAAGGGAAAATTAAAGAACTAGTGTTCTAGAGACTTTATGGATCACTCCATTCAAAGGATAAAACGGCATGGCTTTTTTTTTTTTTTTTTCTTTTTTTGAAGTACAAACATAATGAAGAGAGAAGGGGGCAAAAAATGGCTATTAGTGCATAGGTGGAGGCTGACCCCAGAAAGCATTCAAAGAGATACAGGCCTTGATCAAAGGATAGAAAAAAGAACAAGGCATGGTAATCTCTAAAGGTAGCTTTGCTAAGACATGTACCATTTCTCTCTCCATAAATAATGGAAACAGGGTTACCCAGCTGCAGCCTGGGCCAGTTTTCAAGCCAGTCTTCAGAATTTAAGGACAAGTTGGTAAGTCCATTTAAGAAGATTAGTTATATCTGGCCAGGCGAGTCCACCAAAAAGGCACTAGAGTAAATCAAAATCATTCTGACCTTGCATGATCAAAAGTGTTATTCATGCAATTGATTCAAAACTCGGGCTCACAAGTAACCTTCGGGGAGGGGCTGACCTGACCTTATCAGGACCCTGGAGAATTTTCTGTTCCTATTTACAAAAACAAAGTCATTGACCTCTGTAAACAATAAGCAACTGAGAATCCAGGCTTAAAAAGGGAACATCCTGGTATAAGTGCTGAATATCTTGCTTCTTGGGAAATCTACCTGAAATTTAAATATAATCTGAAATTGGCATAACCCATTGCCATCAAGTCAATTCGACTTGAGGACAGAGTAGAACTGCCCCATAGGGTTTCCAAGCCTGTAAATCTTTAAGGAAGCAGACTGCTACATCTTTCTCCTGTAGAGTGGCTGATGGGTTCAAATCGCCAACCTTTCGTTTAGCAGCCGAGTGCTTAACCACTGCGCTACCAGGGCTCCTTGGAATTGGCATAGAGTATGTTTATATTTTAAATATTAATTAAATCCTCCAAAGTCCCACAGGCTCTTATCAACAGAGCAGTAAGCTCCCCTTTCTGTGAACCAGTAAACAATCGCATTCTCTTCAGTGGTTACATTGCTTCCTGCAAATAGATTACATCAGTAAACGAGAATAATTGCCTTTTAGTTTTCAGGTGACAGATGCATCATTCAGCCTGAATCTACACACGTGGTTCCAAGTGAATTGGCATACCTGTTTTTCATTATTTGCAACCATTTAAGAAAATGTAAATTTATTGAAAATGGATAAACCTGATTGAACATTGCCAACCCAAAACTTAAAGTCAAAATAAGGATCTGGAGAATTGAAAGGGCTCTGAATTGCTTCATGTAAAGGCACTGTTGTTTAGTATAAACCGCTAAATTAACCTATCCCTTTAATCTCAAAAGAAAACACTAGTTGCAGTGTTTCTGCATACACACACAAGGTCGTGCCGCCTCAATGTCAAAGTAGCTCCACACTGGTTGGAAAGAGTTAAACATCGAATTAGAATGAGGGATTAACTTAAGCAGTAACCCACTAGAAAGAAGGCCAATAAGTAGCTTAGGACCTCAGTCTGGAGGGTTCTTGTGATGTCAGGGAATGGCCCAAAGGTGGGGCAAGATTCTACTCCAGCAATGTACACAGAGTGTACATAGTACAATGGAGAATATAGAGTCTGAGTGTGTTGACAAGCTCAATTTGAAAATGCGTAAACAGAAAAGCTAATCTCAAATGCAGGAGTTAATATGGGGTGGACCAGAATTACAAGGTAAATCCAAAAGTGGAATGTTTCAAGAATTCAGATTCAAGAACGGAAATTAATGGATAAGGGTGAAGCAGGTGATCCTAAAACTGTTACTGCACATGGAGCAAGCAGAGTATATTTTTAAAAGTATGAAGAGCATTTGGATGGATTTGTTTGATTTGCAGGAACAAGATGGGGAAAAAAATGTACAACCTGAGTAATGAATCACATATATCTAAGCCTGACATTTCCTGAAATGTCAATCTTAAAAACTTACTATTGAAGGTGAAAACACATTCTCCCCAAAACAATTTTTAAAAAGAACAAAGGACTGTAACATCTCAGTTTCAAAGCTTAATACAAAGCTACAGTAATTAAGACAGTGTGATGCTAGCATAGGATAGACATAGAGATCAGTGGAATAGATTTGAGATCCAAAAACAAATTCCCACATTTATGGTCAATTGATTTTCAACAAGGGTGCTAAGATCATTTAATGGGTAAAGAATCGTCTTTTCAGCAAATGGCACAGAACAGCTGGATATCCAAATACAAAATAATAAGTTTAGATTGCTACTTCATACCCTATACAAGAATTAACCCAAAATGGATCTTCAAGTGAAATATAAGAGCTAGAAGTATAAATGAATATACGACGGATTGTCAGAAGAATGAACAAATCTGTCTTACAGGTGGTACAGCAAGAATACTGCTTAGAAGCAAGGATGGCGAGACTTCATCTCACATACTTTGGACATATTACTAGACGGGACCAGTCCCTGGAAAAGGACATCATGCTTGGTAAAGTGGAACGTCAGCAAAAAAGAGGAAGACCCTCAAAGAGATGGATTGACACAGTGGCTGCAACAATAGGCTCAAACATAGCAACAGATATGAAGACAGCATAGGACCAGGCAGTGTTTCATTCTGTTATACATAGGGTCACTGTCACAGATTGAATTGTGTCCCCCAGAAGTATCTGTCAACTTGGCTGGGTCATGATTCCCAATGTTGTATGATTGCCATTTTGTCATCTGATGTGATTTCCCCATGTGTTGTAAATGCTATCACTGTGATATAATAAGATGGATTAGCAGCAGTTATATTGATGAGGTCTACAAGATTCGATAGTGTCTTAAGCCAATCTCTTTTGAGATATAAAAGAGAGAAGGGATCAGAGAGACAAGCGAATCTCATACCACCAAGAAAGCAGTGCCAGGAGTGGAGCACATCCTTTGGACCTGAGGTTCCTATGCTGAGATGCTCCCAGACCAAGGGAAAACTGATGCATCACAAGGACCTTTTTTCTAACAGATATAGAAAGCCTTCTCCTGGAGCTGATGCCCTGAATTTGGACTTGTAGCCCACTAGACAGTGAGAAAATAAATTTCTCTTTGTTTAAGCCATCCACTTGTGGTATTTCTGTTTTAGCAGCACCAGATGACTAAGACAGTCGCTATGAGTCAGAACTGACTTGAGGCATCTAACAAAAATAACAACAAAACTATAACACTCTCAGAAAAAAAAATAAAAGGAAATCTTCATGACCTTGGATTATGCAATGGTTTCTTAGACATGACATCAGAAACAGAAACAACAAAATAAAAAATAGATACACTGGACTTCATCATAATTAAAAACTTGTGTTTCAAAGGACACCAACAAGAAACTGAAAAGACAACCCACAAAATCAAAGAAAATATTTACAAGTTATATATCTGATAAGGGACTTGTATCCAGAGTGTGTATATATGTACTATTATATGTGTGTGTGTGTGTTTGTATTTATATATATATAAACCTTTAAAATTAAATAATAAAATGACATATAACTCAATTAAAAATGGGCAAAGAATTTGAGTAGAGTCTTCTCCAAAGAAGATATACAAATTGCCATAAGGACATGAACAAATGCTCAGCATAATTAATCATTAGAGAAATGCAAATCAAGACTATAATGAGATACCACTTCACATCCACTAGTATGGCAGTAGTCAAAAAGACAGACAATAGCAAGTGTTAGCAAGGATGCAGAGAAATTGGAACCCTATGCACTGCCAGTGGAAACATAAAATTGTGCAGCTGCTTAGGAAAATAATCTGGCCCCCTGCCATCAATTTATTCTGACTCATAGCAACCCATAGGATTTCCAAGGTTGTAAATCACTACAGAAGCAGACTGCCACATCTTTCTCCCAAGGAGCCGCTGGTGGTTTCAAACTCCTGACCTTTTGGTCAGAAGTCCAGTGCTTTAAGCACTGTACCACCAGGGCTAAAGAATCTGGCACTTCCTACAAAAGTTAGAGTTACCATATGACCCAGCAACTCCATTCCTAGCTATATACCAAAAAGAAATGAAAACATATGTCCACACAAAAACTCATATGTGAATGTTCATAGCAACACTATTCACAAATGGAAACAACCCAAATGTCCATCAACTGATGAATGGATAAATAAAATGTGATGTAGCCATGCAATGGGGCATTATTTGGCCATAAAAAGGAATGAAAATAGATGCTACAATTTGGATGACCCTTGAAAACATTATGCTAAGAATTCAGTCACAAAAGAACACATATTGTATGATCCCATTTATGTGAAATGTCCAGAATAGGCAAACCTAGAGAGACATAAACTAGAGTAGTAGCTGCTAGGGCTGGGGAGAATGGGAGAGGTGGGGGGTGACTGCTAAAGGGTGTGGAGTTTCTTGTTGGGGTGATGAAAATGTTTTAAATTGATTGTGTTAATGAATGCATAACTAAAAACACTGAACTGTACACTTTAAATGATCAATTGTATGCTATGTGAATTATATCTCAATAAAAGTGTCTCACACAAAAAAACAAAGCAAAGCACACTCCGTATTGTAGTTTTACGTCTCTGTTACTCTCCTGATCAACACATTTTAAGTTTTCCTTATTTTGAGAAATACACATAGTGTTTCAAAACTTTCTGAGTTTTTGTGAGAGGCAATTGATGATCTTATGTTCAAAATTGTGAAGAAATATGGCTTTGGGGAGAACATAATGGTAGTAATAAATATTCCTAAATGTACATGACACGAATTCTCTCTTAATTCTTATTTCATTGAGTTAAGATATGCAGAGAGGGAGTGAAACATAGTGTGTATCATTGGTTTTACCGGATGGTGCAGGTTTGATATGGAAAATGAGGATATAAAAGATAGTAAAAAGCAAAAACAAGCCAACTCAACTTCTTGACCCCCATATGCATCATAAAGATCTATCTCTAGTGAAAAATAAGAGATACATCATTTAACCCTGTGAAGTTTCTAATACCTATGATTTCTGTCCAGTTCTCTGTCCCCATATGAGTCATACTCTCTTCTTTCTGAGCCTCTGTTGGAAAACTCTTCCCCACATGCTTTCTCCACTCCCTTAGTGATCATTACTACTTGTCCTTCAGATCTCAGCTTTAAAATAATTTCCTCTGAATAAGAGTATCACATGCTTTCTTTAGTATAACACAGTAGACCATTGGCATGGTAGTTCTAACAGGGCAGAGAAAACTATGAAAAATTAATAGCTTCACTGAGAGAAGGGCATCTCTCAGTTCATAATCCATACACTATTAATACTATCTTTTTATTTGACTAATACAGCATTTCTCAAACTTGACACTATTAACATTTTGATCCAGTAATTCTTTGTGGCAGGTTATTGCTCTATTAACTGTAGTATGTTTAGCAACATGTTTGCCCTCTATCCACAAGACGCCAGTAGTACTCTGTGTGGGAGAGGAACCGACTGCTAATGGATGTTAGGGGACTTTGTGGAGTAATGAAAGTGTTCTAAAATAGGATTGTGGTGAAGTTGCACAACTCCATAAACTTACTAAAAATCATTGAATTGTCCACTTACAATGGATGAAGTTATGAAATGTAAAGTATGCCTCAATGAAGCTGGAAAAAAAAAAAACAGCAAGGAGTGGGCAGGAGTTCTAGATGAGACAAGACTGACAATATACTGATAATTATTGAAGCTGGATGATGGATAATGGGGTCCTTCTACATCTTTGTATGTTTGAGATGAGGGAGAGGGTTGTACACAAATATCAGGTGGCCCTTTTGAAGTTGGCATTGTTATGCAGACTTCCAAGGCTCAGAACAGGTCCATTTTCCTAAATGTTTTGATGTCTGCAAGCTAATTTGGATAATATGATATTAATGACAGCAGAACTTCCTAAGAATCTTACATTCTACCTATGGACGAATCTTGGCAGACTGTTGTCTACAAAAAGCTTGCCAACCAGAGGCATTAAGTTGTTTGGGATTTCCTCTTAACACCCGCTCCTGCTAACAAGACTTAACACTTACAAAAATGTCTCCTGTTTTTTTCTGATAATTAATATGCTTTAGGGTTTTGCATTTAACACAATCTCTACTTTTCTGGGGGGGAAAAAACTCACAGTGGAAAGTCCATAGAATTTGGATTCAGAACTGAGTGAGACTCAATTCCAAAACTTTCCAGCTGTTTGACCTTCAGCAAATTAATTTCTTCATCTATAAAACACTACTAATAAACCTCACCTTGTATGGATATTGTGATTATTCAATTAGATAACCAATATAAATACCAAACAACCTGGTACACAGTAGGTATTGAATAAATTATAGTCATAGTTATTTATTTTCCAAGCCATTTTTAAAATAAGTAGAGTATCCCATTATAAAATGTAGTGATTATTGTTACAGTCTCAAATACAGCATGTAAGATGTACAGAGATTTTCAAATCTAACTTTACTGAGGCTGCTAAAGTCCAAAGAAAACATGCTTCCAAAAATTTAAAAACAGAATCTGAACTAGAACCCAGGTCTCCTAACTTTTAAGGTCAGATTAAAAAAATGATTAAATGCTTGCTTTTAATCAGATATCTTGGGCTTGATTTGCAGCTTTGCCACTTACCACTTAGACTTTTTTTGCCTCAGTTTCCTCATCTCCAAAATGGGAATAACAATAATAGCTATCTCAAAGGTTTATTGTGATGATTAAATGATATAATGCATGCCAAGCACTTAGAATACATATTAACTATTACCACTATATTTTCTTAATTCTAAGCCATACTTTTTTATATTTTGTTTCTAATATCAGTTAGTGTCTAAAAATTGAAATACATTATTATTTTAGTAGTGTTTCCTTTTTCCCAGAAAGTTATTATAAATTTGATTTTTTACAATTTATTATACTCAAAGAAATGTCAAACTGAGTTCATTCCTCTCAACCTTTAATGCATCCAAAAAGTTATTAGGAACATAAGCTCTGTGAGTTGAAGGCTGGGGTCATGTCTTAATTCATGTTCGCAATTCTAATACTTAGCACAGAGCCTAGCACTGGAGAGCTATTCAATAAGTATATATTGAATCAATGAAAAAAAGGAACAAATTAAAAAGGAAAAGAAGGAGGGAGAGAGGGAGAAAAAAGAAAGAATGAAAAAGATGAAAAAAATAATACAATGAGAAGAACATGAGATGGATATCAGATTTGAGTTCAAGTCTTAGAACTGCCACATATTGTCACATAACTGTCTTCGTTTCCTAGTGCTGCCTTAACAGAAATACCACCAATGCGTAGCTTTAAGGAGCAGAAATTTATTTTCTTACAGTTCTGGGGGCTAAAAGTCCAAAGAGTGATCTCCGCCATGTCAATTCCTTCCTTGTCTGTAGCCCCAGGTATTCCTTGGTTCCTTGGAGTTCCTTGAGGTTCTTTTACGTAGTTCCATGGTGTCTGTCTTCCCCCACGTGTGCATGTCTCTATGTCTATTCTGGTATTTTTATAACTCAGAAGTAATTTGTTTTAGGATCCACCCTACATTAACATGGCCTCATTAACATGACAAAAGAAAAGCCCTATTTCCAAACAAGATCACACCCACAGGTACAAGGTCAAGGAATTCAGCACGCATTGTTTGGGAGAAACAACTCAATCCATAACAGTGATATTGGATGACATCTAAACCACATTTACCTATCTTGAAGGGTTGTACTGAGGATTAAATGACATGGGGGCTGACTTAGTTATCTAGTGTTGCTGTAACAGAAATACCACAAGTGGATGGCTTTAACAAAGAGAGATTTATTTTCTCACAGTCTAGTAGGCTAGAAGTCTAAATACAGGGGAAGGCTTTCTCTCTCTGTCACCTCTGGAGGAAAGTCCTTGTCATCAATCTTCCCCTAGACTAGGAGTTTCTCTGCAAAGGAACACCCGGTTCAAAGGACACGCTCTGCTCCTGGCATTGCTTTCTTGGTGGTATGAGGTCCCCCTGTCTCTCTGCTTGCTTCTCTCTTTTATATGTCAAAAGATATTGGCTCAAGACATAATCCAATCTTGTAGATTGAGCCCTGCCTCATTAATAGAACTGCTCCCTGTTCCACCTCATTAACATCATAGAGGTAGAATTTACAACACATAAGAAAATCACATCAGTTGGTAAAATGGTAGACAATCACACAATACTTGGAATCATGGCCTAGCCAAATTGATACACATATTTTTGGGGGACACAATTCAATCCATGACAGGGACTGTGACAGACTTGTATACTCAACCACCTACCTTGTATCTCCAATTGAATGTCTATCTCAAACTTAATACCTCCAAAGTGGAATTTTGTTTGAAGTTGCTACACCTGTTGTGCCCCTAAACTTCCCCAACTCAGTAAATAGCACCTTCACCCATCATTGTTCTGGCCAAAAACCTTGACATCTTAATTTAACTCCTCTCTTTTCATCATTATCTATATCATTTGCAAATATTCTCAGCTCTGCCTTCAAAACACAGTAAAACCTGTGAAAGCCAGAACCTGTGTAAGGTGGAAACCTGCCAGAGGAGGAAAAATCAAATATTTTCCACTGATAGTGATAGAAAAGTGGTAAGACTGCACCCTGTCAAAGGTGGAAAACTTGCGAGACCTGCAAAACCAAGGCAGTCTCGTCAAGTGCCAGCTCTCACAGGTTTCACTCTATATACCCAGTACTGGCATTTTCACCATCTCTACTGCTACAGAGGGACCAGTGATGGTTCAGTGGTAGAATTCTCACCTTCCATCCAGGAGACTCAGACTTGATTCTTGCCAATGAACCTCATGTGGAGCCAAGAGCCATTTCTCAGTGGAGGCTCCGTATTACTATGATGCTGAACAGGCTGGTTTCAGAGGCAGTTCCAGGCTAAGAGAGACTGGAAAGAAAGTTCTAGGAATCTACCTCTGAATATCAGACAGTTGAAACCTTATGGATCACAATGGTCTGATCCACAACCAATCATGGATATGGTGCAGGACCGGATAGCGTTTTGTTCTGTTGTGCATGGGATCACCATGAGTCAGGGTTGACTCAACAGCAGCTAATAACAACACTGCTAGTGACCTAGTCCCAAACACGGCCATCTTTTAGCTGGATTCCTCCTACCAGGTCTCTGGCTTTCTCTGCCTGGATCTCCACCGAGGAGCCAGTGTGAGTCTTTAAAAGGATCTGATTAAAATATGAATGAGATCTAGTAATTCCTCTGATTTACATTTTAATTGGCTTCACAACTTAATTAGGATAAAACCCAAGGTTCTTACAGAGGCCTATTGGCCCCTGTTATTCTCTGACCTCATTCCCTATCTCTTCTTCGTGTTGACCACCAGCCACCCTGGCCTCTTGCTGTCTCTGTTTGCAGCCCTCTTTCCCTGTGATTCTCCTGGCTGGGGTGCATCAAGGCTGGTTGGGCCTGAAGTGTATATAATTACAGCAGGGAACACTCTTTTAGAAAAAGAAATAACATCACAAATACAAAAATTTGATTAGTGTTTATTTAGCATGAGAACGAAAATTACAACAAATGATTGACACAGTGGCTGCAAAAATGGACTTAAACATAGCAACAATTTTGAGGATGGCACAGGACCAAGCAGCATTTAGTTCTGTTGTATACAAGGTCACTATGAGTCGAAATTGACTCAGTAACATCTAACAACGGCAGTAAAGCCCTGGAGATTCAGGTTACTTTCTTTGGCAATATCTTCAGCATTTTACAGAAATGCTTACATAGAAATGGTTTCTGATAGCAACCGGGCTTCCTCTCCCAACAAGAACACTCTACTATGGCAAGCAGCTCACTGCACTCAAAGAACCCAAGTAAGTGATAGTCCTTGAAGCTTAAGCTTCATTTGTTCAAAGTTAGTCCACCTCTGCCCGTGCCTAACTCTCACTCAGTCCGGTATCTGCAGAAAAGCCACCATTTCATGTCACTTTCCATCCTCTTACCCTGTTTCCCTTTTTTCATGACATCATACATCTTGATAGCATTGAAATGTTACGTATTGCACCACGTTCTACTGCAATGTGAGCTCTAGTGTTAGAGAAGGGCTTGTCCCCTGTATCACTGATGCCTTAGAACAGGAAGTGACACATAGTAGGGACTCACAAAAATAGTCATTAGCTGAATAAACTGAGTGAATGAATAAATGAAAATTAAACTGAAATATTATACTGCTGTGTGAACTACTTATTGACCTGAAGTGCTTTTCTTTTTGTGAAACGGGTATCTGCAATAAATGCCTCCAAATAAAAAGGACATCTTCACAAATGTGTCTATTTCTAACATTTTGAAATAAATTAACATTAACATTTTTAGCAATGTTAGTAATTGCAAATTAATAAATCTCTTCAGAGCAAATAATCCTAGTAGTCAACTGATAACTTTTTCACATTATACAAATATTATGATTGAAATTGTAGCCATTGATGGAAAGTTTCACTGATTAATTTACTTGGTTTCTTAACTAATCTACTAAATTTACTAAATTAGTTGGTGTAGTTATAGAATAGCAGCAGAACACTGTCTGATATAGTGTCAGAAGATGTGCCCTTCAGGTTGGAAGGCACTCAAAAATATGACTGGGGATGAGCTGCATCCTCAAAGTAGAGTTGACCTTAATGATGTGTATAGTGTCAAGCTTTCGAGACCTTCAGTTGCTGATGTGGCACAACTCAAAATAAGAAGAAACAACTGCAAACATCCATTAATAACTGGAGTATGGAATGTACACAATATGAATATAGGAAAATTGGAAGTCATCAAACATTAAATGGAATGCATAGACATTGATATCCTAAACATTAGTGAGCTGAAATGAACTGAAATCGGCCATTTTGCATCAGAAAATTATATGGTCTACTATGCTATGAATGACAAATTAAAGAGGAATGGCATTGCGTTCATCATCAAAAAGAACATTTCAAGATCTATCCTGAAGTACAACGCTGTCAGTGATAGGAAAATATCCATACGCCTATAAGGAAGACCAGTTAATACAACTATTATTCAAATTTACACACCAAACACTAACACCTAAGATGAGGAAATTGAAGCTTTTTATCCACTTCTGTAGAATGAAATTAATCAAACATGCAATCAAGATGCATTGATAATTACTGGTGATTGAAATGTGAAGGTTGGAAACGAAGGAGAAGAAGGATCGGCGGTGTGGCCTTGGTGATAGAAACGACGCCAGAGATTGCACTATAGAATTTTTGCAAGACCAACGACTTCTTCATTGCAAATACCTTTTTTCAACAGCATAAATGGCGGCTATACACTTGGACCTCACCAGATGGAATACACAGAAATCAAATTGACAACATCTGTGGAAAGATGGTGGAGAAGCTCAATATCATCAGTCAGAACAAGGCCAGGGGGCGACTTTGGAAGAGATTACCAATTGCTCTAGGCAAGTTCAAGTTGAAGCTGGAGAAAAACAAGTCCACGAGAGTCAAAATACCACCCTAAGTAAGTGTATCCCACCTGAATTTGGAGACCATCTCAAGAATAGATTTGACACATTGAACACTAATGACCAAAGACCAGACGAGCTGTGGGATGACATCATACATGAAGAAAGCAAAAGGTCATTAAAAAGACAGAAAAGAAAACAAAGAAAAAAATGATTTCAGAAGAGACTCCAAAACTTACTCTTGAAAGTAGAACAGCTAAAGCCAACAGAAGAAATGATGAAGTAAAAGAGCTGAACTGAAGATTTCAAATTTGTAAATTTGGTGTCACCTACTATTACAAACAAATCCATCTTAAAAGAAGTACAGCCAAAATGTTTCTTGGAAGTGAGGATGGTAAGACTTTGTCTCACATACTTTGGGCATGTTATCAGGAGGGATCATTCCTTGGAGAAGGACATCATGGTTGGTAAGGTAGAGGGTCAGCTAAAAAGAGGAAAATCCCCAATGAGATGGATTGACACAGTGACTGCAACAATGGGCACAAGACTGGGCAGTGTTTTGTTCTGTTGCACATAGGGCCACTATGAGTTGGAACTGACTCAACAGTACCTAACAACAACAACAATTTATGGAATGACTAACAAATACAATTCAGAAACATGGTAAACTGGAAGGCAATCAGTGTGAAAGGAAAAGTAAAAACAGAATTTCTTTTTCAAAATCCACATTCTATCAATTTTTAGAGAACTCATAATTCATTTTAAAACCCTAGAATAATCATAATCTGTTTGAGCAATTGATAATCCAGGGATCAACAAATTCTTACTAAAATGCCTACTTGTTATAATGTAATAAAGCCAACTGCTGTTATAATTATTTATCCTCATCATTTAGCCCACTCCCCTGTGGGTAAGCCATAGATAGACGCATAAATTTAGCAGATGTAGGGAAATAGTTTTTTATTAGAACAGACTGCAGATTGAATATTAAATGAATGTCTTCAAGATATGGATTAACTGTAATTGTCTCAGTACACTGGTCTTGGGATTCATCAGGTTTCTGTGCTTCAAGCTTCCTGGTGTCCGCTCTGCCTAAATGCATTTGCTGTTTCCTGAGCAGGCACTTTTCCTCTGACTCTCAACATTTTTCCATCGAGGCCAGTAATTCACACTTTCTAAGCTGATGGACCTCCCACCACCAATACACCTAAGCAACACCTTCAGAAGCTTCCCTAGTCTTATAAAATTTCTCTTTTATAAGTAGTGTTAATAATTTACACTATTAACCAGATGTCTGGATGTTTAGCAGAGAGAGTAAGAGACTAATTAAAAACCAGAAATTAAGAAATCTGTGGAGAAAGTGACTCAATAACTATGCTCATCCTTTGTTTCTTTCTCCTTCTTTCCCAGAGTCGATCAGTTGTTGCTGAACTGGGTCAAATTGTAAAGGACAAAGCACAGAACTAATGGACCACTCAAGGTTGCATTTCTTTAAATGAGTAAATTTCAATAAATCTACATTAGCAAATCACTAAAATATGCCAGCAGCATCCAAACAGGTCTTCTTACCTAGCATGAAAGGCCAGGAGTTATTATCCCACTTCAACTAGATAGGCTTTCCACTAGATCTTGAAAGTTTGAGTTATATGCTGTATTTCAATTCTAAAAACTCAATTACAAGCCAAAGCTTAGAGAAGAAGGACTCTAAGAAAATAGTTATACAAGTGTTAGACTGAATCCCTCTTTGGGGCTTAGCAGGGTACATTTTTGTCCTGTCTTTTGTAAGAAGGATTCAGTGTGCTACACTTGCATTCTGGATTTACTCCTTTCTTCCTTGACTGCCCCACTACATTATCTGATGGTGCTGAATACATGGAAATGAACTGGAGTCTGCCCAGATATGAATAAAAGGAAGATGTGGGTTTCATCTACCAAGCCTTGATAAAAACTCATTGCCATCAAATCGATTCCAACTCATAGCAACCCTATAGGACAGAGTAGAACTGCCCCATAGAGTTTCCAAGGAGTGGCTGGTGGATTCAAACTGC
Source organism: Dugong dugon (assembly GCA_030035585.1). Taxonomy (NCBI): domain Eukaryota; kingdom Metazoa; phylum Chordata; class Mammalia; order Sirenia; family Dugongidae; genus Dugong; species Dugong dugon. The sequence goes on along the minus strand of CM057480.1, from coordinate 43,610,844 downwards.
TGACCTTTTGGTTAGCAGCCAAGCTCTTAACCACTGTACCACCAGGGCTCCAAGCCTTCATTTAAAAAAAAAAAAAAAAACCCAAAGCCAATTGCCATCGATTCTGACTCATAGCAACCATAAAGGACAGAGTAGAACTGCCCCATAAGCTTTCCAAGGAGTGGCTGGTGAATTCGACTTTTTGGTTAGCAGCTGCTGCACTTAACCACTATACTACCAGGGCTCCAAGCCTTGATAGTATCCTTAAAAAACAAGGCATTAACATTACCAAAATGCCAAACCTCACATGACTCTATAAATAAAACTTCCAGTCATGTGACTGAAATTTTCACATTTCATTTAAATGATTTGGAGTCATGAGAGCCAGGATTAAATCAGTGAACAATGGCCAACACAGAAGATTCCAGAGAAACCCCCAGGTTGATTTGAGGAGGATTTTTCCTTGACAATGGAATTTGAAAAACAAACTATAGGCTACAACCATATTAACTGGAAATAGTTGTCTTCTTCTTAAGAGGAGAAGAATACAAAGATTCCGTTCTGTTGGGAGAGGTTATTACATATACTTGTGAACCCAAAGACATATTTGCCTTCACGTAATTCTCAGTTTTCTTATTTTATTTAGAAAGAATAAGGTTGGGCTACCAATTATATTTTTCAAATGGAGATATGATTTTTTAAAATATTTTATTGTGTTTTAGTTAAAGTTTATACAGGAAATTAGGTTCTCATTTAACAATTTCTATACATATTGTTCAGTGACATTGGTTACATTCTTCACAATATAACAGCATTCTCATTATTTCTGTTTTGGTTGTTCTGTTTTCATTAATCTGGCTTCCCTATCCCCCCTTGCCTTCTCATCTTTGGTCTAGTGTAAAGTTTACCAGCTGGTTTCATCTAGATGATTATTTTGAAGAGCACAGTACTCATGGGTGATATTATTTATTTTATGGGCCAATCTGTCATTTGGCTGAGAGGTGACAGTGGTTTGAATTCCAAGTTTAAAGAGTATCTCAGGGTAATAGTCTTGGAGGTTCATCTGGTTTCTACTGGTCCAGTAAGTTTGGCCTTTTTGTAGGAATTTGAGTTTTGTTCTACATTTTTCTCCCATTCTATCCAGGACCATCTATTGAGTCCCTGGTCTGAACGGGCACCATCTAGTTCTTCTGGTCTCAAAGTAGATGATGTCATTGTGTAGACTATTGTTTCTGTTCTTTCTCTTCAGCTCCTGATGAGTAGAGACCAACAATTGTATCATAGATGGCCACTCTCAAGCTTTGGAGACCCCAGACACTACTCATCAAGCTAGGATGTAGAACATTGTCTTTATGAACTATATTATACCAATTAACTGAGTTGCCGCAGGAGACAATAGTTCAAACAGAGACACGATTTTTGATTCAAGGCCTTCAGGGTCTTAATTCAGCTCTAAATGGCAGTCTAATGTCAGGCTATAAGTTGGCTCAGACCAGAAAGAGTAAGTGTTGTTATAGGTTGAAATCTGGGTATTGCTGCAGAGTACTCCAGAAAGTCAGGAGTTAACCAGAATTAAAAAAAAAAACACAAACTAAACCATTCCCCGCAAAAATGAGGTAGAAAAACTTCAGGGACATACAATTAAGTCAAATTTGCAATTTGTTTACATATAAATTAAACAGTATAAAATTGAGTGTTGGTGGTTAAAGGTTAAGGAATTTGTATCCAATTTGTAACTCAGTTGGCAGCAAACAGGAAAAAACAAACACAAAAATTCAACCACCAAGCTCCTCCCTGCATATCTGCCCAGGGAAATTTGCTCACTGACTAATGGCCCTGTTCCAAAGTTCTTCACGTCTTGCTTCAGCACTCTGAGCACCACCACATTTTTTAAAAGTCGTTTTAGCTGCAGAAGATGGTCATGACTTGTTCTGGTGTTGGCTTCTCACAGAGACAGAAAAGGAGAGAATTACATTATTTGTATTCATACTGGGATTTTTATTTTTAATGCCAGAATACTGAATGAAGCTTTCAAAGGAAAAAAGCAACAAAGAAAAAAAGAATCAATAGTAAAAGCCAACTAATGGCTAACAACTGTAAATGCTTGGTGTACACAATACACAGCTGCAGGAGGGGAAAGAAAGGAGGCTTAGAAGCTGATCAGAGAGTTCTGTTTGGTTAGAATGGGAAATGAAAGTGTAAAACGAGATGGCAAAGCATTTCCCTTCAAGTATTTCTCTGTGCTTACCTCCCACATACTCATCTTCCAAGTTCTTCCTAAAAAACAGAGCTACAGATACTCTCTGAACATCTTTTGGAGGAGGAAGGGAAATGGGCTGTTTTTATCATGTTTACTCAATGTTATGGATTGAATTGTGTCCCCCAAAAACACATGTTAGAATTCTCATCCACTCAGAATTGACTCGACAGCAACAGGTTTTTTGGTTTATACCTGTGGATGTAATCAAATTTGGGAATTGAATTTTCTTTGTTATGTTAATGAGACCGTATCAGTGTATAGTGCGTCTAAAACCTAATGGCTTTTGAGATATAAAAAGAGCAAGATAGATAGACATATAGAGAAGCAAGCACAAATAGGGGAAACATAGATGCCCAGTGGCGATGTCCAAGGAACAGAGGAACACTAGGGCTAGAGAAGCTGAGACAAATATCTTCCCTCAGAGCCAAAAGACAGAAAGCCTTGCCCTAGAGCTGGTGTTGTGAATTCAGACTTCTAGCCTCCTGAGCTCTGAGAAAATAAATCTCTGTTGTTTAAAGACACCCGCTTGTAGTATTTCTGTTACAGCAGCACTAAGAAACTAAGATACTCATAATGCAAGAATGGTGAAAAATGTATCTTCTTATCATAAATGGGTGGTGACTCAGGTTTAGATACAACCTGCATCCTAACTATTTTCCTTCCATGCTCAAAGTCCTCAGGCTCTGTCTTTGGGCTGTTGTCTGCAGCTCTGAAATAAAGCTGAGAGGTTGCCATGTAACTCTGAATCCTTGATCTGTAAGAAAAGCAAAGTTAGCGAGAAAGCAGTTCCCAGCATGACCCACATGAAAAACCCCAACAGAGGTTGACTGCATAGGCAAGCATTGAAACTTAGTTATAGATACAAAAAGGGAAGTAGAAGAAGTTGAATGGGGGGAAAAATGGCATTTGGAAGGAAATTTTTTTTTTTTTTTTTTTTTATATTTTATTGTACTTCAGGTGAAAGCTTACAGAGCAAATAGTTTCTCATGAAATAGTAGTACACATGTTGTTCTATGACATTGGTTAACAACCCCACAACGTATTAAGCCTCTAAATTCTCAACCTTTTTTTTTTAATGAAAATTACAGATGGCCAAAGATACACCGTTTCAAAAATTTCTACATTCACAGTTCAGTGACATTGACTACGCTCTTCCAACTGTGCTGTTATTCTCACTTAAGATGAAGGCTTACAGAACAAAATAGTTTTTCATTTAACAGTTACTACACATGTTGCCCTATGACAATGGTTAACAATCTCACAGCACATCAAGAATATCCTTACTCCACCTTGTGTTCCCTATCACCAGGGGGCTTCCTTGTCCCCTTCTGTCTTCTGGACCTTGTCAGTGGACTATTGTACCTCTTTAGTCTCATTTGTTTATTTATTTATTTATTTATTTATTTTATTTTATTTTATTTAAACACCATTTCAAAACTTTTTACTTACACATTTAAGTGATATTGACTATGCTCTTCCAATTGTGCTGCCATTCTCGCCCAAGATGAAGGCTTACAGGACAAAACAGCCTCCCATTTAATAGTTACTACAAATGTTGCCCTATAGCAGTGGTCAACAATCTCACAATACATCGACAGTGTCCTTATTCAATTTGTGTTCCTTATCATCAGTTTCCTACTCTCCCTCTGCCTTCTGGCCCTTGTCACCGGACTCCTGTACCTCGTTAGTCCCATTTAGTTTTACTGGGCTGTCCACTCCCAGGCTTAACATCGAACCTCGAAGGTAACTTCACCTCTGAGCTGAAAGGGTGTCTGGGGGCCACACTCTCGAGGTTTCTCTAGTATTCTTTAGGCCAGTAAATCTGGTCTTCTTTTTTTGGGGGGGAGTTAAAATTATGCTCTACATCCTACTCCAGCTCTGTCCAGAACCCTCTGTTGTGATCCTGGTCAGAGGAGTCATTGGTGGTAGCCGGGCACCATCCAGCTGTACTGGGCTCAGTCCCGTGGAGGCCTTGGTAGCTGTGGACCATTAGTCCTTCGGACTAATCTTTTCCTTGTATCCTGTTCTCTTCGTTCTCCCTTTTTCCCGAAGGGATGATGGAAGGAAATTTTTTGTAGCTGTTAATTACCATCGAGTGGGCTCCTATTAATGAGGACTTTCTGTATAAAAGAATGAAACGTTTCCTGGCCCTGCACTATCTCCAAGATCTTTGATGTGTTTGAGCCCATTGCTGAGGCCATTGGCTTGGCTTCTGACTCCTCACTCTGTGGCCTTGGATAAGCCAGTTTACTTCTAAATCCCCTCTTAAAAATAAGGACAGTAAAACCAGCCTTATATAGCGGTCATAAAGATTAAATGCAGAAGCATTTTCTAAATTACATTTTTGTTATTATAATGTACGTTTGTTTCTTATTGGGAAAAAAAAAGTGCTAGCCTACGGTTGGAGAACAACAAAGTTATCTTCATAGTTTGCTCAAACACAGTTTCATTGTCACTGTAGAAGTGTGAAGAACAGAGAACACAAGATGTGTTTTGTGTGTTCTCCACAGTGTATTTTTAAATTTTAGAACTTGAAGAGTTGTGAACATCTTAAAATCTGGCTATTTTACACACACTTTTGGGTTCCAGTCTAATCTGGCAACCTCTGGCCAACCTTTACACATAGCAGTCACTAGAACTTAGCAGGGGCTACCCTGTTTAGACAGGACATATGCACTCTGCGTAGCACCACAACCACAACTCCACGTTATCTCCTGTCATGGAGGCATTGGTGGGCTTCATTTTTCATTAGGCTTGCTTGGTATTTTTTCTTAACCCTGCCTGCTTTTCTCAGGCACATTACCTGTAGGCCTTTGAATGTGTGCTTCCTTGTGTTTAAGTTTCATGGTCAGTCCTGCTTAAGCTTATCTCTTCCTTCCTAGACTATCTACCTCTCCGCTCTAAACGTTATCATAGGTGACCAGAACTGTGGCTCTGAGTTATCATCATTTTTTTTTTCAATGACTTAGCAGATATTTTTGCTCTGATCAAATTCTATCTCAACTGCTCTTACTGAGCTCCTTTCCCAGACTCATTGAGAGAATCAGCACACCCAGAATTGTCCCTGTGGAAAAACAATTGCTCATGACTCAGCATCACAGGTACTAGACCCTACTGATAGCCTACCAGACTTGAATTTTCTCTCAGGGATCCCATGCACCATCTAACATTCTGCTGTCAGACTGTCTTAAGTATCTGCTTCTTGCTTTGAACTGCTACCCAGGAAACTTTCTGGTTCTTCGTGCCTTGTTTTAGACATAACTCATGGGATGATCTTGGTTCAGCCTAACTCACATAGTCCTCACTCTGCACCTCCAAACTGTACTCTAGCTGGGATCCAACAGATCAGAGCTCTCCTAAATATTCTAGAAATAGAATTTGTCTGTTGCACGCACCATTTAGGATTGGTGTTTAGATATCTTTCATTTTGTTTTAAGTCTTTAATCATTTTAACATACTTCTTTCAGTGTCTTCATTGTGTCAGTTATTTTCCATTTGCACCGGATTGGGCTCTATCCTCCATCCTGTTCTGTGCCTGAGGAGACCTGAGACTGCAACACCTGGATCTCCCTGCCTTTTAGATTTTGCTCTGATTTGGCCAGTGAAAGGCATTGGAGCAGATCACAGGGTCAAAGGAGAGAGAAGTTTAGATATGCAATATTTCTTTCCCACTCACTCCCTACTTCAGGATCACAGTTCTGGTAGTAGCCGCATCTAAGACTACAGCTTCCCCCATGACTCGACTTTCACTGGGGTCTGGAAATGTTATATTCTCCTCTTGCCTCTTCTGGCCTGAGAATAATAATGTCTTCCCACTTTTGCCAGTCCCTGGATACCTCATCAATCCTGTTGATTCCCTTAACCATGTCCATACCTCTGTAAATAGTCTCTTTATTAAAATGCCATTGGTTAAGCTCTTTGAGTGAACTTCTGTTTCCTACCATGAATTTTATGATGTCAAGTTCTTGGAGTCTAATCCTGCTCTGCTACTTCTGCTGACTCTTGCTTACAGTAGAGTGTTAGTATTTTCTTAAAATTTGTCATTTTAATTTATATTTTCAGCTTTCATTTGCTTCTTGACAAATACCCTTCCATTCAGTATGTCATGAGGTCATACACTAACTCTGTAATGGAAGGAAATGTGACAAACAGAAAAAAAACAAAAGCTTCTATTAAGCATAAACTATATGCCAGACATATATACAGTCGTGTGTCGCTTAACATCCACAATACATTCTGTGAAATAGGATGTTATGCGATTTGGATGTTGTGCAAACACCATATCATATACAGGCAGTCCCCAACCCCTGAGAAGCAGAAGCAGCCTGGGCCCCACAGCCCCCACCTCCCTCTGCCTGCCAGACAAAGCCCGAGCGCTGGATTCAGGAGCCTGGCCTTGCTGGATGCACGGCTTCAAACCAAGCAGGGGCTGCCCCAGAAATCAGATTGGGACTTTGTTCATGTCCCCGTGCAGGGTGAGGGGGACACAGGGGGTGGCAGGCAGAGGGGTGGGAAGACACGGAGAGGTGGCAAGGGAGTGGGTGCAGGTACTGTGAGCGCAGCCGGCGGTGGAAGCCTTAACTACCACTGCCATGTTGGTGCTGCTGCCTCCTGATCATGTGCAGCCGCCACCTAGAGCCAGGAGGCCTCTAGCGCACCCCAGGCCCAGCCAGCACTCTTCCAGTGCCCGTAGCCATAGAGGAGGAGCCACAGGTAGGCACTGCCATGAGCTGGGAGTGAACAGCTATATGGCTGCTGGGCTGGTGAATGAAGCCAGGAGGAGGGGAAGGAGAAGGAGGAGGCAGAGGCAGAGGCACTATGGGGTTAGGATGCACCCTGGAGCCCCATTTTTTTCTTCACTCTGGGGTTTGGGGCCTTCAAAATCATTAGGGGGAAATAATAAACAAAAGGAGAGCTGCTTTCCCTTAAAAAAAAAAAAAAAACCTTAAGGTACCATGGAAGTATATGCAGTCAGATATTGCCCAAACGGACGTTATGGGGTGCATTACTAGATAGATGGATAATAGATAGACAGATATGTATGTACGTGTGTGTGTGTGTGTGTGTGTGTGTGTGTGTGCGCGCGCCAGATGAGAAATACTTGCTGCTAACCAAAAGGTCAGTGGTATGAACCCAGAAGATGCTCTGCAGGAGAAAGATGCAGGCAGTCTGCTTCCATAAACATTACAGTCTTGGAAACCATACATGTCAGTTCTATTCTGTCCTATAGGGTGGCTATGAGTTGGAATTGACTCGACAGCGATAGGTTTATATGCCAGACATATTTCCTTTTACATGATTTATAAGGCTAATACACACACCTACTTTTTTGATGAGTAACAACTTTTTTTCTTTTAAGCTTAAGATAATAGATGATAGACTTCCAGCAACATGGCTCTCTAGGCAGAAGCACCACGCTGTCCCTCCACAGCAAAGATCCAAAAAACTAAGCCAAACAGGGAAAACAGCAATCCCGAAACCCTAAACATCAAATGGAGAGATAAAGAACTCAGACAAGCACCAAATGGAATAAGAAACTGACAGATAACAGACAGCGAGGAGACATACATGGAGAGGTCCCTTATCAGCTAACACAGCATGGATCCGCCATCTTGGACTCCTATCAGATACCAGCAAATAGGGGGTATGAGTAAACAGCCTCCTAGAGCTTCCAGCAGGACACAGAACAACCGGTAACTGGCAACTTTCCCACCCCCCACCGCTCTTCACCCCCACTCAGCCTCCTCTGCTTCCCACAGCCACAGTCTCTTGGCTGGCAAGCAGCAGGTGCTTGGATTCCACCAACTCACACTGGCTGACTACCTTAGTGCCATTTGTTGGCTGCTGGTGTTGCTTTTTTCCGCTTCTGTTGATTTCTTCCTTACCTTTCACAACCTCCCACTCCTTTCTCTCAAATACCTGGCTCTGTGCACCATCATGGCTTCTTCCTGAGGGGCTGTGGAGCTCCGTTCAAGTGTGAAACTGCTTCCCGATCTGTGCTGCCACGCTGGTGGGATCCCGGAGCTTTTGTTTGTTTCTTTGTTATGAATTGTTTGTTTTCTTTTTCTTTTCTTGAGCTGGGATCTCGTTCTGGCAGGGCAGTGCTGCTCGGCTTGGGACCTTACCCCTCAGCTTGTGCAGATGCACAGAGGGAATCCTGAGAGCATTTCTTTTTTCATGGGTTTTTTTTTTTTTTTTTCTGTTTTTTTAGGGATTTTTTTCTTGTGTTTTTTTTTTTAATTTGTTTTTTTTTTCCCTTTTTCTCTTTCTACATTGCTCAGTTTGTCATCTCTCTATACCTTCCTTCTCTTCTTGGCCCCTGAATACCTAGCACTGAATACCTATATGCCTCCTAACCAGGCTACACTTCAATACTGGGAACAACTTCCCCAGACCTCATATCTTCACTGGTGGGATCCCAGGGGGCTTTGCTGTTCCTTTTCCTTTCTAATTTTTATTTATTCATTCTTTATTTCTTCTTTTTCCTCTTTTTGTTTTTCTCCATTTCATAGTCTCTCATCTCTCCTCTCCAAAGGTAAGCTCCCCAGCACTCTTTTTTGTTTCTTTGTATACTTTTGGATCCTGTTCCTCTCTCCTCTCTCCCATACACATCGTAGCTCCACACATCACAATCTCCCACTTCCATCCAGCCTACCTGCACCATGCGCTTAACATTACACCACCAAGCAGCACAGGCACAGCCTACTGGAACCTGCCCTGCACTGATTACCGACCCACCCTGGTGGCTGCAGTTAGTGCCACAAACAACCCATGCCGGCAACTCCTCTTCAGCTAGACCTGACCTGCTGTACCATATCTGAGCGACTGACCCTGCCAATTGGAGAAGGAGGCAAAAAGTATCATGCCAACAGACAAACAAATAACAAAGAACACACAGCCCACCTGCTCAGACATAGCCAAATAAAAAGGAAAAACAAACAAATCTACAATCAATAAATGAGAAAAATAACTACAGAATGCCCCGAAGACAGCAGACAACATTAAAACATTTACAAAATAAGACAGGATGATTCCAGTAGGCATCCAATACAAAACACCAGGTGACTTTCCAGTAAAAGAAAAGGCACTAGAACTACTTGACAGGAAATTTGAATCTCTAATACTCAGAATTATCCAATACTTGAAGCAAAAAACAGACAAAAATGAGGAAAACTTAGGCAAACTCATGGAAAAGACAGATAAATTCATGGAAACTACAGACAAAAAAAGCAAGAAGTCAGAAAAATAATGCAGGAACAAAATACCAAAATAAATGCACAACTAGAAACTATACAAAAACAACAATTAGAAATCCAAAAGATAAACAACAAGATTTCAGAAATAGACAGTGTCAAAGAAGGGCTGAGGAGCAGATTTGAAATGGTAGAAGACAGGATTAGCGGAATTGAAGACAAACACTTGGATACAACTCTGTTTGAGGAAAACTAAGAAAAAAGAACAAATAAAAATGAAGAGAACCTGAGAATTATGTGGGATACACTCAAAAGCGAAAACTTTCGAGTGATCCGAGTACCAAAACAGGGGGAGAAAACAGAAAACACAGAGAGGAACATTGAAGAATTGCTGACACAAAACTTCCCCAATATCATGAAAGAAGAAAAGCTGACCATCCAAGAAGCTCAACGAACCCAGTAGAGGATAGACCCCAAAAGAAAATCACCAAGACATATCATAATCACACTCCCCAAAACCAAAGACAAACAAAGAATCCTGGGAGCAGCTCATGAAAAACAAGAAGTCATATACAGAGGAAAAACAACAAGACTAAGCAGGATTATTTGGCAGAAACTATGCAGGCAAGAAGGCAATGGGATGACATATATAAGACCTTGAAAGAAAAAAATTGCTAGCCAAGAATAATATATCCTGCAAAACTCTCATTCACATATGATGGTGAAATTTCAGATAAACAGAAATTAAGAGAATATGTAAAAACCAAACCAAATTTACAAGAATTATTAAAGGGAGCCCTTCAATCTGAGAACAAACAACTTCAGCTCACAAGCTGAATCTAGGACGCAGGATCGTACCAGCCAGATACCAGTCTAGCAAATGAACTCTCAAGGACTACCCAAAACCAAAAGAAATACAACAGGAAATCAGAGCAGCTAATCTCTAAATGACAACATCAGAACAAAAAAGAGGGAATGAAAGGTGTAGATATAGAACCTTCTAATGGAGAGGAAGGCAAGGCAATACCAAGTAATGGTAGACTGCTTCAAACTTAGAAAGATAAGGGTAAATTCCACAGTAACCACAAAGAAAGTTAACAAACATACTCATAAAGATGAAGAGAAAAACATAAAGTCTCAGTAAAAACAAAACCTACAAAAACAAAAGAAATGAAACAAAAATCCACAAACAAAAGGAATTCAGCACAGGAGACCAAGATGAACAAAGAAAACGTCAGCACCACAAAAAAAAAAGCACTACAAAATAACAGCAGTAAACTCACTTCTATCAATAATTACACTAAATTTAAATGGACTCAATGCACCAATAAAGAGACAGAGAGTGACAGAATGGATAAAAAGACAGGATCCATCAATATGCTGTCTACAAGAGACACATCTTAGAAACAAAGACGTAAATCTATTAAAAGTCAAAGGTTGGAAAAATATATATCAAGCAAACAACTACCAAAAAAGAACAGGAGTGGCAATACTAATCTCGGATAAAATAGACTTTAAAACAAAATCCACCATAAAAGACAAAGAAGGACACTATATAATCATCAAGGGGATGATCCATCATGAAGCCATAACTATAATAAACATCTACGCACCCAATGACAGGGCTCAAAAATACATAAAACAAACTCCAACAATACTGAAAAGAGAAACTGACAGTTCCACAATAATAGTAGGACACTTCAACACATCACTCTCGTTAAAGGACAGAACATCTAAAAAGAAAGTCAGCAAAGATACAGAAGATCTAAAAGGCACAATCAGCCAACTTGACCTCATAGACATATATAGAACACTCCATCCAACAGCTGCAAAGCACACATTCTTTTCCAATGCACATGGAACATTCTCCAGAATAGACCACATCTTAGGCCACAGAGCAATCGTCAACAAGATGCAAAACGTTGAGATAATACCAACTGTCTTCTCTGACCACAAAGCCATCAAGGGAGAAATTACCAACAGAATGAGCAAGGAAAAAAAATCAATTACATGGACACTGAATAACACCCTGCTTACAAACCACTGTGTAATAGAAAAAATCAGAGCTGGAATCAAAAAATTCCTAGAATCAAATGAGAATGAAAACACACCATACCAAAACCTTTGGGACACAGCAAAGGCAGTCCTCAGAGGACAAATTCTAGCAACAGATGCACACATCAAAAAAGAAGAAAGGGACAAAATCAAAACATTAACTACACAACTCAAACAAACAGAAACAGAACAGCAAAAAAAGCCCGCAGCACCAGAAGAAAGGAAATAACATCAGAGCAGAAATAAATGAAATAGAGAACAGAAAAACAATAGAAAGAATCAACAAAACCAAAAGTTGGTTCTTTCAAAAAATCAACAAAATCAACAAACCACTGGCCAGACTGACAAAAGAAAAACAGGAGGAGATGCAAATAACCCAAATAAGAAATGAAATGGGCAACATTACAACAGACCCAACTGAAATAAAAAGGATCATAACAGAATATTATGGAAAACTGTACTCCAACAAATTTGAAAACCTAGAGGAAATGGATAAATTTCTAGAAACACACGGCCTACCCAAACTACAACAAAGTGATGTTGAAAATCTGAACAGACCCATAACAAGACAAGAGATTGAAAAGGAAATTAAAAAACTCCTAACAAAAAAAAGCACTGGCCCAGATGGCTTCACTGGAGAATTCTACAAAACATTCAGAGAAAAGCTTGTACCAGTACTACTCAAACTATTTCAGAGCATAGAAAAGGAAGCAACGCTTCTGAATTCTTTGCATGAAGCCAGCATAAACCTGATACCAAAACCAGGCAAAGACACCACAAAAAAAGAAAATTACAGACCAATTTCTCTCATGAATATAGATGCAAAAATTCTGAACAAAATTCTAGCCAATAGAATTCAGCATCATATCAAAAAAGAATAATACACCACGACCAAGTAGGATTCATACCAGGTATGCAAGGATGGTTCAGCATTAGAAAATCAATCAAAATAACCCACCACATAAATAAAAGGAAAGAAAAGAATCACATGATCATCTCAACTGATGCAGAAAAGGCATTTGACAAAGTCTAACAGCCATTGCTGATAAAAATTCTCAATAAAATAGGTATAGAAGGGAAATTTGTCAGCATAATAAAGGGCTTCTATGCAAAACCAACAGCCAACATCATTCTTAATGGAGAGAGGCTGAAAACATTCCCCTTGAGAACAGGAGGAAACAAGGATGCCCTTTATCACCACTCCTATTTAACATTGTGCTGGAAGTTCTAGCTAGAGCAATAAGGCAAGAGAAAGAAATAAAGGGCATCCTAATTGGTAATGAAGAAGTTAAACTGTCTTTGTTTGCAGATGATATGATACTATACGTAGAAACCCTAAAGATGCCACAAGAAATCTACTGGAACTAATAGAAAGATTCAGCAGAGCAGCAGGATACAAGGTAAACATACAAAAATCATTTGGATTCCTCAACACCAATAAAGAGAATGATGAAAAGGAAATCAGGAAAACAATACCATTTATAACAGCCCCTAAAAGAAAAAATAAAATACTTAGGAATAAATCTAACCAGGGATGTAAAAGACCTATACAAAGAAAGCTACAAAACACTACTGCAAGAAACCCAAAGGGATCTACATAAATGGAAAAACATACCGTGCTCATGGATAGGTAGGCTCAACATTGCGAAAATGACAATTCTACCCAGAGCAATTTACAAATACAATGCAATCCCAATCCAAATACCAACAACATTTTTCAAAGAGATGGAAAAACAAATCATTAACTTTATATGGAAAGGGAAGAAGCCCCGAATAAGTAAAGCACTACTGAAGAAGAAGAATAAAGTTGGAGGACTCACACTACCTGACCTCAGAACCTACTATACAGCTACGGTAGTCAAAACAGCCTGGTACTGGTATAACAACAGATACATTGACCAATGGAACAGAATTGAGAACCCAGATGTAAATCTATCCACCTATGGTCACCTGATCTTCGACAAGGGCCCAAAGTCCATCATATGGGGAAAAGACAGTCTTTTTAACAAATGGTGCTGGCAAAACTGGATATCCATCGGCACAAAAATGAAACAGGACCCATACCTCACACCATAAACAAAAACTAATTCAAAATGGATCAAAGACCCAAATATAAAGAAAAAAAGTATAAAGTTCATAGAACAAAAAATAGGACCAATGCTATGGGCCCTAATACACGGCATTAACAGGATACAAGCCATAAGCATCAACACACAAGATAAGCTAGATAACTGGGATCTTCTAAAAATCAAACACCTATGCTCTTTAAAAGACTTCACCAAAAGAGTAAAAAGAGAACCTACAGACTGGGAAAAAATTTTTGGACAGTACAAGTCAGACAAAGGTCTAATCTCCATAATCTAGAAGAAAATCCAACACCTCTACAACAAAAAGACAAATAATCCTATTAAAAAATGGGCAAAGGAAATAAACAGACACTTCACCGAAGAAGACATTCAAGCGGCCAACAGAAACATGAGGAAATGCTCGTGATCACTAGCCGTTAGAGAAATGCAAGTTAAAACCACAATGAGATACTATCTCACCCTGGCATTACTGGCACAAATCAAAAACACTGGAAATAACAAATGTTGGAGAGGCTGTGGGGAGATCGGAACTCCTATGCACTGCTGGTGGGAATGCAAAATGATACAACCATTTCGGAAAATGATATGGCGCTTCCTTAGAAAGCTAGAAATAGAAATGCCATACGATCCAGCAATCCCACTCCTAGGAAAATATCTTAGAGAAATAAGAGCCATAACTCAAATAGACATATGAACACCCATGTTCATGGTAGAATTGTTCACAATAGCAAAAAGATGGAAACAACCTAGATGACCATCAACAGGTGAATGGATAAACTAGGGTACATACACACAATGGAGTACTACGCAACGATAAAGAACAATGATGAATCTGTGCAGCATGTCATAACATGGATGAAACTGGAGGACATTATGCAGAGTGAAATAAGTTAATCACAAAAGGACAAATATTGTATGAGACCTCTATTGTAAAAACCCATGAAAAAGTTCACACACAAAAAGTAACAATCTTTGTTGGTTACCAGGGATGGGAGGGGTGGGGGGGAAATACTAAATAGGCAATAGATAAGTGGTATGTTTGTTGAAGGGTGAGACAGTACACTATACTGGGGAAACCAGCACAACTTGTGCCAGGAAATGTCATGGAAGCTCCATAGACACATCCAAACTTCCTGAGGGACTGAATTGCTGGGCAGAGGGCTGCGGGGACCATGGTTTCAGGGAACATCTAGCTCAACTGGCATAACACAGTTTATAAAGACAGTGTTTTACATTCTACTTTAGTGAGTAGTGTCTGGGGTCTTAAAAGCTTGTGAGCAGCCATCTAAGATACTCCACTAGTCTCACCCCTTCACAAGCAAGGGAGAATGAAGAGAACAGGATACAAGAAAAAGATTAGTCCAAAGGACTAACAGACCACAGCTACCAAGGCCTCCACCGGACTGAGTCCAGTACAGCTAGATGGTGCCCAGCTACCACCACTGACTGCTCTGACCAGGATCACAACAGAGGGTTCTGGACAGAGTTGGAGAAAGATGCAGAACAAAATTCTAACACATAAAAAAAAGGCCAGATTTACTGGCCTGAAAGAGACTGGAGAGACCCTGAGAGTATGGCCCCAGACACCCTTTTAGCTCAGTGGTGAAGTCACTTCTGAAGTTCACCGTTCAGCCGGGGATTGGACAGCCCCATAAAACGAAATGGGACTAATGATGCACAGCAGTCCAGCAACAAGGACTAGAAGGCAGAAGGGACAGGAAAGCTGGTGAGAGGGAACTCAAGGTTGAGTAAGGACAGTGTTGACATGTAGTGGGGCTGTTAACCATTGTCATAGGGCAACATGCGTGCTAACTGTTTAATGAGAAACTATTTTGTTCTGTAAACCTTCATCTGAAGTGAGAATATCAGCACAACTGGAAGAACGTAATCCATGTCAGTGAACTGTGCATGTAGAAATTTTCTAAATGGTGTATCTTTGGCTATGTATATTTTCACCAAAAATAAAAAAGGTCAAGAAGGGAGAGGGTTGACATATCATGGGGTTGTTAACCAATGTCATAAAACAATATGTGTACTGACTGTTTAATGAGAAACTATTTGTTCTGTAAAGCTTCACCTAAAATACAATAAAATTTAAAAAAAGATAATAGGTGATAGGGGAATGGTGGAGAGAAGTGGGAATTCTCAAGGAAGGAAAGCAAACTAATTGTGAAGTCCCTGAAAGAAGAGCCTACAGAATGGCTGATTTTGCAGTGGTACACATACTCTCCCACTGTGCCACTACAGTTGGGTGGTTGGCTCAGTCTACAGTCCATTCACTAGTAGGAGCATCATGGATAAGATAAGAACTGAAGCCAAGATAGAGGTGTAGGGAAGAAAGAAAATAGTAGGCCATCCAGAGGCACTGGTAGTACTCCATCATGTGTCTTATATGAGTTAAATAAATCCCTTTGAAAACCCAATATTTTCTGCTTTGATTTTTTTTTTTTTTTGATACCATGTGTTTTCTTTAATGGAAGCATGCTGAGTCATGAAGCGTGTTTAAATTTTTGGTTGGTAATATGAATTTTGAGAAATATTATGTGGAATTACATGACTAACACAGAACTTGGAGTTCTTGATCTGCATAATTAAAGGATGCCTATCTGTCCCTCCAGTCAAGGGGGCATGTTCTATTGCCACAAAATAAACAAAACCCACCAGGGCTCCCTAACTATAACACCAAACCTGTTGCATTTGAGTTGATTCTGACTCATAGCAACCCTACAGAACAGAGTAGAACTGCCCCATATGATTTCCAAGGAGCAGCTGGTGCATTTGAACTGCCGACCTCTTGGTTAACAGCCGAACCCTTTAACTACTACACCACCAGGGCTCTAGGAAATCATAAATATGCTTACAAGGCTTGTCTAGCTGTACAAAAGCCAAAAGAAACAAAATTTTTACCCAATCACACTTCCTAAATGCACTATCTTACCTTTAAACCTGTTAGCCCAGCTATTTTCCTTCAAGGAGCATTCCTTTTGCCTTTGCTATTATGCAAGTTGCCACTGGAAGGCAATAAATACTTTCACTGGGAAAAGTAGAGGTCCAAAGAACCTGAAAGCCAGAAAAAGTAGTTTGGCAACAGTATAACCCATTGGTCTTCAAAGGAATACAAGGACACAGAGGGTCAAACAACCACAGAGAAGCAAATGGTGTGTTTCAAGTTGGGAGACTGAAGACAGGCAATATTGTGTGGGGCCTTGGGTGAGCAAAGCCACTGAGCTTGTCACCTATGACTGTGAGCAGACTCACTTATTTGCCCCAATGTGTTATACAAAAATTACAGTTGTCTATGTGCTCCATGATATATTTAAAAAACAATCCAATTCAATTACTGGAAAATTTTTAAGTATGTTCAGAAAAGCCTGGATATGTGTGTCTACTTTTTTAAGCATAAATTTTGTTAAATTTAAATACAAAGCATCTACAATAGTGTCCAACTGAGATGTACTTTAAGTGTAAAATACACATCACATTTCAAAAACTTAGTAGAAAAAATGTAAAATATCATATCAATCTTTTCTATATTAATATCAAGTACAAGTGATAATGTTTTGCATGTATTGGGTTAAATGAAATGCTATTAAAATGAATTTCATTCACTTATTTTTACTTTGTATTGTGGCTGCTGAAAATTGTTTAATTACATACTTGCTTGCATTATTTTCTATCTGACAACACTGTTCTCTAGATAAATACTGAGTCAAAGAAGATATCAAAGTAAACATCAGAAATAATAAAAATATTACATATCAAACTAATTCTTCAGAAAGAAATTTATGACTTTACCTGTTTATGTTTAAAAAGAATAAATGTTAAAAAGTGATGGGGTAAGCATCCAAACCAAAAGAAAATCAAAATAGTGGAAAAAGGAAGTGTTATGGTCAAGAGTAGAAATTGATGGAATAGAAAGCAAAGATACATTTTAAAAATCAGCAAAAGCAAAAGCTGGTTCCTTGAAATGAATAATAAAATAGACAAAGTTGTGGCAAGATTGATCACAAAAAATAAATAAATAAATAAATGTATAACAAACAATATCAGAAGTGAAAGAATGAAGTAATTACAGCTTTTTTAAAAAAATAAGATTTTTTAAAATACAAATTTTATATGTTAAGCCAATAAACTTCAATAATTTAGCTATCAAGGCAATTCCTTAGAAAAGAGATATATCACTAACCAAAACTGAGAAGAAAAAGAAAATCTAAATTTTCCTATAATCATTCAAGTAGCTGAATTATAGTTAAAACTCATTTACAAATAAAATCCCCATTCCCTAATATTTCACAGGTGATTTCTAGGCTATTTTTAAGGAAGAGATAATTTCAATATTATGCAAACTCTTCATGAAAATAGAAAATTATAATGAAATGCTTCCCAAATCAGTTTGAGGTTAGTATAACTTAGAGATCAAAACCAGGCAAGAATAGAAAAAATTCTACAGGCCAATGTACATAGGTGCAAATATGACAGAAAAGAAATTGGCAAGCTAAACTCAAAAATATATTTTAAAAAATACATCATGAAAAAACTGAGTTTACTACAGAAATGCAGAATAGTTCAACCTTAGAAATTTTATAGATATAATTCATCAGTTTAACAAATTTAACATTTTAAAATACCGTATGATGATCTTAATTGCAGGAAAAAAAGTATCTAGTGCAAGTTTATGACTTAAATGCAAACTGTTAGCAAACTAGGAAAGAGAAGAGAACTTCTTTAACCTGACAAAGGATATCTACTATAAATTTATTTTTAAAAATTGTAATTCATGATTAAACCTTAAAGACATGCCCTTCAAAATCAGGAACAATATCATTTCTGCTTTCCAACATTATGCTGCTTTGTCTCTCTCTCTCTCTCTCTCTCTCTCTCTCTCTCTCACACACACACACACACACACACACACACAATGAAAGGTAAATATTAAAAGGAAAGAAACCAAACTATCATTAGTTCAAAACATCTTTAAATAGAAAACCATAAAATTCACAGGAAATTTATAGAACTATTAATAATTTGACAAGATTACTAAATATAAAGTCTATGTACAAATAAATCAGTAACTTCCTCTATGCCAATAACATGCAATTTTTAGAAAGATTCCATTTACATTTACAAAAGCAACAAATACTGAAAGATTCCTAGAAATAATTCTAAGAAATAATACATTACATTTGTATGTAACAAATATTTATTGAGTACCTACTAGGCATTGCAGATACCATTGGAAACTCCTGGCCCTCATGGATCTTATCTTGTGGTTGGAGATACAGATAATAAACAAAATAAGTAAATAAAATGTGTGGTACACTAGAAGATGATAAACGCTACGGATAAATTTAAAGCAGGAAGGTGGCATAGCAAGATCTGGGGGAAGGAATTGCAATTATGCTTGGGTATTTAGCAAAGAACTCATTGAGAAGATGACATTTAAACAAAAACGTGAGGAGGTAGTCATGTGGATATATGAGGGAAGGGAATTCTAGGCAGAGAGAAGAGCAAGAGCAAAATACATGCAGTCAGAATATGCCTGGCATGCTTAGCTGTAGCAAGAACTGCATGAACAAGAAGTAATAGATACCAGTTGCCTTGGAGTAGATTTCGAGACCCCATGTGTGTCAGAGTAGAACTGTGCTCCACAGAGTTTTCAGTGGTTAATTTTCCACAAGTAGATTGCCAGGCCTTTCTTTCAAGATGCCTCTGTGTGAACTTGAAACTCCAACCTGTCTATTAGCAAGTTAACAGAGCATTAACCATTTGCACCCTGGGAACTCCAGTAGAAGATTAGATCAGAGAAATCATAAACAGCTAAATTCATAGGCCCTTGTTAGATTTTGAGTTAGTTTGACTTTCACTAAGTTTGAGGTGAAACATTGGCAAGTTTTAAACAGAGGAGTGATCTGATTTACATTTTTAAGAGCAGTTCGAACCCACTAGCTGCCCCATGGGAGAAAGATGAGGCAGTCTGCTTCTGTATATTTACAGCCTAGAAAATCCTATAGAACTCTCTGTTCTATAGAATCGTTATAAGTCAAAATTGACTTGACAGCAAAGGGTTTGGGTTTTGTGGTTTACTCGGGCTAAAGAAACTAGCTTATAGAGGTACAGATGCGGAAGCAGGAAGACTAGTTAAAAGTCTTGTAATAATCCAGAAGAGATGAGAGAGGATTGGACCAAGTGGAAGCAGAGAAATAGAGAAGTAGATGGAAAGATGAGTGGGATGAAAAGGCAAGGATTTTTGTGTGTGTATGTATTTGTTTTATTTTAAGAAGAGAAATTGGAGAAATGGCTGCATGTTTTCATGCTTGAGTAGTTGAGAGGGAATGATAAAAGCTGACTTAGGGAGTTTAAGTAGGTGTTAGGGAAAAGGGTCTTAAAGCAACAATAAAACCAGATGATGTAGGAGAATAAAATGGCCCCCACTTGAGAGGGGCAATGTCCTGTACACAAGATTTTAAAAGAACATAGACTGCAGAATTATATATAACAGCTGTCTTAGTCATCTAGTGCTGCTATAACAGAAATACCACAAGTGGATGGTTTTAACAAAGACAAGTTTATTTCCTCACAGTCAAGTAGGCTAAAAGTCCAAATTCAGGGCGTCAGCTCCAGGGGAAGGCTTTTTCTCTCTGTCGGCCTTCTTCTCTTCGGTGTTTCCCAAGACTAGGAGCTTGTCTGCGCAGGGACTCTGGTCCAAAGGACACCCTTTGCTCCTGGCACTGCTTTCTGGATGGTATGAGGTCCCCAACTGTCTGCTTGCTTCCCTTTCCTCTTGAGAGATAAAAGGTGGTGCAGCCACACCCCAGGGAAACTCCCTTTACAATGGATCAGGGATGTGACCTGGGTAAGGGTGGTGTTACAATCCCACCCTAATCCTCTTTAACATAAAATTACAATCACAAAACGGAGGCCATCCACACAATTCTGAGAATCATGGCCCAGCCAAACTGATACACACATTTTTGGGGGGACATAATTCAATCCATGACATTCCACCCTTTGGCCCCCCAAAAATCACACCCTTGCAACATGGAAAACATATTCACCCCATCATATCATAGCAAAAGTCTTAACTCCCAGTCCAAAATCCAAAAATTCCTCTTCATCTGTGAAATCTAGAATACAAGTTATCTGCTTCCAAAGGTACAATGGCAGAACAGGCATAAACTAGACATTTTCATTACAAATGGGAGAAAATAGAGGAAAAGAAGCGATAACAGGCACCAAGCAAGTCAGCAGAACACATTACATTAGCCCCTCAAGGCTTTGAAAATAATCCTCTGTTCTCTGAGACAATTTACACAATGGCCCTGCCCTCCAGACTCTAGGTATTGGCCACAGTCTCTGGATTTTGAGGGGAGGCCCCTCAGCCCTGGGCTTCAGTTCCTCCTTCCAGGCCCACTGGGACAGAAATTCTGCTTCCTTGGCTTTAGGTGCACCATTCTCCTACTCCATCAGAGTGACAACTCCACCCTTAGAAACCCCTGAGGTCACAGCCATACCTTCTGAGACCGAGGCAGCTCAGCTTCTTGTGTCCCTTGTCTCTTCAGCTTCTGCTTCTGTTTCCCGTGGCCTCTTGGCCCTCGAGCCTCACGCCCTCATCTGCCCTGCTGGGGCAAGTGTTCCAGTGCTCGGTAGCACCACTGGTAAGTGCCTGGAGACACACCACTCCTCCTGGAAGCCTCCTGCACACAGGCACTCAGCTCTATCACTCCACAGGTCGGCAAGCCTAGCTCCACCGATAAGTGCCAGAGACACCTCACTCCGCCAGGAGGCCTCCTGCTCACAGGCACTCAGTTCTCTCGCTCTGTGGGTCAGCTCCACCGCCGTCTTTCACGGGTCTCCTGGTTCTGCTGCTGTTGGTTCTCTGCCACTGCCGTTTCCCTGCTGCTGCAGGTTCTCTGCTGCTGGTGGTCCTCTGTCACTGCCACACATCTATCCATTCACAGTTTTAAAACCACTTCCACATTTTACGTATCTGTTAGAGCAGCACCCCACTCTCTCGGTACCAAATTCTGTCTTAGTCATCTAGTGCTGCTGTAAACAGAAATACAACAAGTGGATGGTTTTAACAAAGAGAAGTTTATTTCCTCACAGTCAAGTAGGCTAAAAGTCCAAATTCAGGGCGTCAGCTCCAGGGGAAGGCTTTTTCTCTCTGTCGGCCTTCTTCTCTTCGGTGTTTCCCAAGACTAGGAGCTTGTCTGAGCAGGGACCCTGGTCCAAAGGACACCCTCTGCTCCTGGCACTGCTTTCTGGATGGTATGAGGTCCCCAACTGTCTGCTTGCTTCCCTTTCCTCTTGAGAGATAAAAGGTAGTGCAGGCCACACCCCAGGGAAATTCCCTTTACATTGTATCAGGGATGTGACCTGGGTAAGGGTGGTGTTAAAATCCCACCCTAATCCTCTTTAACATAAAATTACAATCACAAAATGGAGGCCAACCACACAATTCTGGGAGTCATGGCCCAGCCAAATTGATACACACATTTTTGGGGGGACATAATTTAATCCATGACAACAGCCAATTTTAGAAAACAAATAATAGTTTTCTAGCAACAAGAGAATGAATACATACATTTATATAATGGAATAGTATAAATAAATGAACCAGTGCTACATAGGTCAACATGGACAAAATTTGCAAAAATAATTTGCATAAAAAAGCAGATGGCAAAAAGATGCCTTCAATAAAATATAATTAATATAATGTTTCAAGTACTGTGTATATATATCACTTAGACAACATATATTACAAAATTATTTTCAAATGCTTTGGAATGTTAAACAACAAATGCTGAATAATAAATTCTGGAGAAAGGAGGATTGGATGAGGAAAAGGTACACTGGCATGAGGTGGGTGAGGGTAGCAAATTATCAGTAATCTTTTATACCTTCAGCTGTGTGATAGATACAGGGGTGTTCATTTTATAAATCTCTATACTTTTTTAATATATGAGTTAACTATTAATTATAAAAGGCAAAATTTATGTAATACTTTGTGTTTCTAAGGTACTTTCACATAAATTATCTCATTTGATATATAAGGTAAACCTGTGAGAGAGTGAAAGTAATTGTTATTAATATTTTCATTTTATAAATGAGGAAACCAAGGCTCAAAAAAATGCTACAGCTAATACATAGGAGAGAGACAGAGCAAGAACTAAACTCTTTGGGGTCCAAATCCCTCACTGTTTCTTAAATATGGTAATATTTGGTCAGTGAGATTATAGTCTTATCAGAGTCAAGGGTAAAACCATCCCAGGTATCCTTTTCTCACCCTTGTGTTAAATTAAGTTGAAATCCAAAAAAATATTTATTGAGTCACTGCTGCTATGTTCAAGGTTATAAAAGGTCTTTCTCCTACTTGGTTTTCTGAAACTTTATAAATTATCAATTTCTCTCCAGCATCATGACTCAATCTAGGAGATATCAGGTTCTTATTCAGAACCATAGAGTATATTTTTTTTTCTAGAAATAATAATATCTGAAAAGCAGCAAGGGCATCAGAAAATACAGGCAATCAGAAACCTAGATTTTATTCTTCCTCTTGGCATGGATTGATCTTGGACATTTATGTAGGTCTCTATATATGTATATATATCTTTGTCTCACTTTATCCAACTGGGACAAAAATACAGATAGCTGACAATTTTAAAGCAGTCAGGTAAAGGACCTCACATAATCACAAAGTATTATTAATATACCTTGCATAGCTGTTGCATTGTTGCTTTCTTAAAGTAGCAACAGTCTGGTTTGCTGATCTCAAATGAGTGATATAAAACGTTAATATACACTACCATTTTCTAAACCTTATCAAATATCTCATGTTGTACTTCTGTAAAGATTGTCAAGCCGTCATGTAAAGCAGTATAGTATGGTAGTGAACAATGCAAGCTATTCTGAGCTTTGTCCTTGATCTATAAAATGGGAATGTTAGCACTGCCTACTTCTTAGCATTGTGATGATTAAATGAAATAATGTATATAAAACACTTGGCCAAGTGCCAGTTGAGTTGAATAAAAGGTGGCTATTTTTATTACTACAAATAATCACCATATTGATTTAAATTCTTACTGGACCTTTGGCCTGTTCCTATCAGATTCTGCATAATCTCATTTTGAAGAAAATAACTACAGAACTGTCTTCCTGTACCACTTTTCTAGAAATTACTGTTCTCCAACCCCATCCATATGATGGCAGCAAAAGCTGTCATGTTTCTATAATATGTCTCTGCCTCTTGCCACTGTTAATTGGTCCAGAGGTAAATGCTTAATCCAAACTGGTTCAATTATTTTTTCCTTAAAATTATGCAACTTGGAAGAAGAGAGAGAAAAGGAAGAAAGCAGGATACAGAAAGAGAGAAAAAAAACAAAAAGGCTAGTCCCTTTCCTAGTCATTGTACCTGTAACATGTAAGACTAAGATTCTCTTGGTGGCTATGCTTTCTGTTATGTGGACCTAAAACTGAAGAGGGAGGACATTAAAGTGGACAGGTAGAAATTAGCATAGAAGAGAGATGTGGAGAATGGTGATAGCATTCAGGTCCTTAGTTCCAGATTATTCCTGACACAGTTGCATTCCTGTCTTTGGATACTGTGAGACACCCAAGTACCATCTTCTTTTACTTAGTTTAGCCAAAATTTGATCATGTGATTATGTAACTTGCAATTGAAAAAAAAAAAATCTTAACTAACACCCATTTTTCATCCTGCTCTTCAACCTATTATGGGAACATGGTCTCTCCCATAAATAAACCCCAACATATCTTCCTAAAGCCTTCTGTCATCATACCAGATCAATTCCTGGCCTCCTACCAGCGGATAACAGATCCCTGCCCTACTTCCCTCATACTGTGCATTAATCCTCCTTTTTGTCCCCCTGACATCAGGTCATGGGGAATTGCTGGGCAAAATAAATTAGAAATGGCCGAAACCACAACTCTAACACGTTGGAACAACCTGACAGAGAACCATTATTCTCAGAGAATATGTCAGTTCCCAAAGGGTCTCAGGGCACATGGGTACCTTTCGTCCAGCTGGTAAGGCTGACATTGGAATCTGGGTCACCATGGAAAGGCAAAGGGAAGAGGAAAGGAGTAAAGCCTGAGAAGATAAGCATCAAGAGGGGCAAACAGAGAGAAGCAGCAGAACCACTTTGGAGGCCAAGTAGGACACCGCACTGATAGTTCCTCCAATCTGTCTCAATCAGAGAGAAGACTCCCCTGCAAGCTTCTGATTTCTTTTTAGCTTTGATGGACACTTGTGGGCCTCAGGTTGCCTCCAGCCTGCAAGGCAGAGAAAAAGCAGCCCCCTGATCAAGGACCAGAGGCTGCCATTATGATCACCTCTGTACTCGTGGACTATTCCTTAGTTGACTTCTTTGTATATAAACTTTTGGAACACCATAATCCTTGCTGTTTAACTACAGCCAGTTCAAAAAAACTGATTGTACACTTACTACGCCAGGAACTGGCTAGAAGCTGAAGATACAAAAACAAATTAGATACTGGAATAGTGTTGTCTTCGTTATCTAGTGTTGCTATAACAGAAATACCACATGTGAGTGGTTTTAACAAACATAAGTTTTATTTTCTCACAGTTTAGGAGACTAAAAGTCTGAATTAAGGGCACCAATTCTGGGGAAAGGCTTCCTCTCTCTGTAAGCTCTGGGGAAATATCCTTGTCTCTTTTCAGCTTCTGTTTCTCAGTCTTGATGATCTTCATGTGGCATAACGTCTATCTTCCCCTATCTGTGCTTGCTTCCTTCTGTGCCTAATCTGCTCCTTTTATATCTCAAAAGTGATTTGTTTAAGACACATCCTACACTGATATTGCTTCATTAACATAAAAGAAAACTCTATTCCCAAATGGGATTACATCCGGAGGTATAAACCAGACAAATCCCATTGCTGTCAAGTCAATCCTGACTCACAGTGACCCTGTAGGACAGAGCAGAACTGCCCCATAGGGTTTCCAAGGCTATAAATCTTTACAGACGCACACTGCCACATCTTTCTCCTGAGAAGCAGCTGGTGAGTTTGAACCACCGACATTTAAGTTGGCAGATGAGCCCTTTAACCACTGTACCACCAGGGCTTCTTCCAGAGGCATAGGGATTAGAATTTACAACACACATTTTTGAAGGACACAATTTAATCCATAGCAAGTCTGAAGCTTTTGAGTCAATCCAGCTTCATTGAAGTTTTCGCCCCATCCACATTTTAAATGCATTAACTGGGACAAGTTGCTTAACCTCTCTGAGTCTTAGTGTTCTCTTCTGTAAAATAAACATAATACTGTTGACTTACAGAGTTATTGTAAAGAACAGAATAATGTCCATAAAAATGTCTGACGTGTGGTAGATGCTCAATTAGTGGCACTTATTATTTCTATTGTTTAATCCTGTAAATGGGCTGGAGTAACAAAATCAAACTGAAAAATTACAGATTTTACTTATCAGTGCCATCCACTACCCTCTCAGTCCAGTTGAAATGGAGAAGGAAGATGCTTATATATTTTTATAAACAAATGGTTCTTCACTTCAATCTGTTAGTATTTTAGGCCTAGCTCTTTGTACAGTAATCAGTATTCAGTGGTTATAATGTTAGAAACTTGCTACAGATGTTCTTTGTGTTCATCTGTGCAAGGTGCCTGAAAATTTGAGTTTTAATGCCTAATCGAATTTAACCTCAGGGAATCAAGAACTGGCTGGACCTGACTCCCTAAAAAGCACTATTGCATTCAAATAGACTCACTGCCCTGCATTGCCTCAGCTTTCAAGAAAATCAATCTTTTAAAAAACTCATTGTACACAGGAGATTAACCACACTCTGAAGTCACCTTCGAGTTAGATATATACCTTAACTTTCTGATATCAGTCCATCCTAAAGACCCCAGAAAATGCAGTACAATCATGGAAACTAACGGCAATCAGGTATCAAGCTCCAGAATATGCTCCACATGGTGTTATTTTCTGGTTGAAAGTAATTTGAAGCAGGTTGTGTGGTGGAGCAGAAAGGACTTCAGACTAGGAGTTAGGAGATAAAGAATTTGGTCCTAGATGAGCTATTAATTCATTGCGTGTCAGCAGGCAGTATCTTTTTCTGATCCCCACCCCAACCCAGGACCTCAGTTTCTACTTACGTCAAAGGAAGGAGTTAAGCCACCAAATATAAAAAACTCCAATCATCTGCTAATAATTACTGCAATGCTAGGCTGAGAGGACATTGTAGAGTTTCCAGGTTGGAAATCATTCTTTCATCCTTCCCCCTGCCCCCCCCCCCCCCGCCCCCAATATTTGCCTACATTTCTTACATTTTCTTCATTGGATATATTTTTATAATAACCAAAAAAATTATTCAGAGTGAGACATGGTTCACTTTAGCCATAGCTTATCCTTCAAGATAAAACCGTTTGCCGTCAAGTCGATTCCAACTCATGACGACCCCATGTGTGTCAGAGCAGAACTATGTTCTATAGGGTTTTCAGTGGCTGATTTTTGGAAGTTAATTGCCAGGCTTTCTTTCCAAGGTGCCTCTGGGTGAACTCAAACTTTTAACCTCTTGATTAGTAGTCAAGCGTGTTAACTGTTTGCACCACCCTGGGACTCTTGTCCTTCAAGATACAGGTTGAATAGTTCCTCTCCCAAGAAATCTTTTGTCTTCCCCTCCACACACACCCCTAAAGTTCTCTATCTCTCAGGGGAAGTTATTCTCTTCTGGTTCTCTCCAAGCACATTACACTCACTTCCCTTAAAGTAGATACTCTGTTGCTAATCTGCCTGTGGCACACACTAGGCTATGGTTTCTTTAAGAGTGAGGTCTATGTCATAATCTTGGTATCTGCCTAAGTATGTGGGAATGAGAAGCGAGGGAAGGATGGATGAGAAATGGGAGAATGAGCAGATGAATGAATATCTTCTAGACTCTCATGAGTGAACCCAAGTATCAGTCAACTTGATCCATTATTTTTAACAAAGTAGCCCTTTTCTATCTTTTAAAATTCTAGCTGTGCATTTCGGGAAAGCATTCAGGAAAAATGGGTACACAAGTCTCCTTTATGCCCAGTTGCTCCACTTCCCCAAATCTACCAAAGGGTGTTGTACCTTTTGTTTCTGTCACCTAGACCATTCATTTTAAATTTTCCAAAGGTAAGGGGTGTTGGATGACAGTGATGGCTGACAGATCATATGATAATGAAATATTTCCCATCTAAACAGAGTCTCATGTAATTAAAATTCCTTTTTAATAGCCTTTTTTTCTTCTTTCTAATACTCACCAATTTCTATTTTCCCAATTATGACTACTTTTCCCAGCATAGAGTAGGCACTATTCATCAAAAATGACGCGTTCACTTAAATAGTTTAGAGGGGCTTAGAATGCCCTCTAGCTGGTTCTCCCTCTAATGTAGGGGAAATAGTCCTGTGGGTAATTGTCCTGTGCACCCTGCTCCTATGTACATATTGCTTGCTTTTTAAATTGCATAAATTTCTGGTTTCTTTTGCCCAGTCAAAAGTGCATCTGAGAAAAAGCAATCAAGGGGCAAAAAAAAAAAGGCCAAGTGTCTTCCACACTTTCCTCAAGCAAACTTTTTCATTTGCTGAAATGTGGCTTCACTATTGGCCTTTGGTGGAATTTGTTTGATTGATTTCTATAGCTTTCAGTACAGCTAAAGGTCATAGATGCGTATGCAAAATACGTCAAAGAGATTTCCAGTGGGCCCTACCAGGGCCAGATTAAGGGATGGGCCAGCTGGGCAGCTGACTGGGGTACTGATCAATAAGAGGTATTAAAACATCACCAGAAAATGTAATTAACAGAGAAACTTGCATTTACCAGAAGTCCTCCCAGGGAGACTATAAGTGGTGGAAAGAATTTCTGATAAGCCACTTGCGATGGGATTTGAGACTTCCAGGTGACACACCCAAGAAACCATAAGGAATCAGAAAACTACCATTGAATTCCAGTGGGTCCCATTGGCTGCGTGCTTTTGTTTTCTGAGAGGGGTGTAAGTGTTTGGGGCCAGAGGTGACCACAGAGGAGGGGTTGAAAGCCACCACCAGAGATTTTCCTTCACTGTCCTTTCCCTCATACATGTTCTGCCTCCTCCTCTAAATGAATGAAATGACTACTCCAAGAATATCATTTTCAAGAGACTTCAAATTAGCCTACTTGTGGAACATATGTGGGAACATTCAGGCAGGTGACTCTAAACCTCCAAGTATAAGTAATTTGTAGAAGGGCAGGTCAGGGAACAATATCCTTCAGGGTCTCAAGAAGTGAGAAGGATGATTCCCAGTTGCAGACTCCCAGGAATTAGACCATCACAAGGGTCAAGGGATCAGTTTCCACAGCAATGGATGCTGGACAGGAAAACAGCTCCACAGTCTCAGAACCTTTGCTTCTAAGTTGTTTTCAGAGTGTAATCTGGGATATAGCCAGCAAAGAGTTGTCCCAAGTGGGGCTGCCTTTTGACCTATGCATTTGAAGAGGCTAAAAATTGTCTTTCCAACAGTGAGTTGTGGTTAGGCAACAAGCACTTAATCTAACCTATTGTATTTTCTGGCTCTTTGGTCCACAATCTCTATGAGGTTGTTCACTGTAAGGAGATTAAGCAATCTAATGGAATTATTTTAAATAAAAATATCTTCAACTGAGTGTTTTTTCTTCTTGAGAAAATTATCAAAGCCCTGGGGGTATGTTAGCCTTTCTTTCTTTTGAGAATTCTTACTTATGTCCTTGGACCCAATTAGTTCACCAGTTAGTTTATCTCATTAGCTAAGTTCTCACAGAAACAACTTGGCTGATTCAAACTTCAGTGTTATGATCTCTTTTTTTGTGCTTCCTCCCCCTTTTTTTTTTTTTCCCTTGGCTACCAGGAAGATCTGAGCCAAATTTAATGCTCAATTTCTGTAACAACATTAACCCACATTTTGGGCACCTTTTTCCCTCACTGTATAGTTTATTGTTGTTGCAGTTATTGTTGATTGTCTTCTTTCTGTTTAAAAGTGTTATTATCAATGTGTCTTTTATTTGTGAACATTTCAAACCCTTTATGGAAGCAAAAAAGGAATATGTCATGAATTGTAAACAGAAAAATATTGTATTTTGTCATTCAGCATTGACATTTAATGCATACAGGTTACCAGTTGCCATCAAGTTGATTACAACTCAAGGCGACCCCGTATATGTCAGAGTAGAACTGTGCTCCATAGGGTTTTCAATGACTGATTTTTTAGAAGTAGATTGCCAGGCCTTTCTTCCAAGGCTCCTCTGGGTAGACTCGAACTTCCATCCTTTCAGTTAACAGTTGAGTGCATTAACTGTTTGCACCACCCAGGGATTCCATTTAATGCATACTCCCTTTTGATTTTCTCAGCAGGACTTTACCATTATTGGTATGCCATATTGTAGAAAATTAGAATATAGTTTTTTTTTTTAAATCCCTTGATTTACTGATTTCTTAAGGGATCCATATCTGACAATTTGCAACACTAGAGAATCCTAGAATGTTCAAATGATAAAACACAACGTGAAGTCTGAGCCAGGAAACTTCAGGACAAATAAGATGAAGTAGAATATTTATAGAACAGATAGTAAATTTTTGAGTTATATTACTTCTAAGACACAAGTCATAACAAAAAAATCCAATAGATTCAATAAAGATTGATAGAAATTTCACAGTGGGATAATCAAGTCATAATAGATTAATAAAGGAAACCAAGATACTTTCTGAGGCATCACAAACTCTTGGAGATTAATATCTCACAGGACAAACATGATTCCTATGATACATTCCCTGAGTCACTTCCAGAGGAAAAAAAAATCAGGTTGTAAGACCCAAAGATGAAGTGTAGAATTTGCTTTTTGTCTTGGCACTGAATGAAGTTTTGGATGTACCCCCAGGCAATGTTTGGTGATGGTCTACTGTTCTGAAAAAGAGTAATATATGTATCCTGAAAAGGGGATTCCATGGTCATAAAAGTTTGGAAAATGCTATATCCATAACCCCATTATTTAGGATTCAAAATATTTATTGACATATTAGAGTCTCTGAGAAGTCCTACTGTTAAAAAAGTTGTTTGGTGAAGGATAAGACAGTACACAATACTGGGGAAGCCAGCACAACTTGTACAAGGAAAGGTCACGGAAGCTCCATAGGCACATCCAAACTCTCTGAGGGACTGAATTGCTAGGGGGAGGGCTGTGGGGACCATGATCTAAGGGAACATCTAGCTCAATTGGCATAACACAGTTTATAAAGAAAATGTTCTACGTTCTACCTTGGTGAGTAGTGTCTGGGGTCCTAAAAGCCTGTGAGCAGCCATCTAAGATACTTCACTGGTCTCACCCCTTCAGGAGCAAGGGAGAATGAAGAAAACAAGATACAAGGAAAAGATTAGTCCAAAGGACTAATGGACCACAACTACCACAGCCTCCACCAGACTGAGTCCACTACAACTAGACTGTGCCCAGCTACCACCACTGACTGCTCTGACTGGAATCACAACAGAGGGTCCTGGATAGAGCTGGAGAAAAAAGTAGAACAAAATTCTAACTCACAAAAAAAGACCAGATTTATTGGCCTGACAGAGACTAGAGAAACCCCAAGAGTATGGCCCCAGGAAACCCTTTTAGCTCAGTAATGAAATCACTCCCAAGGTTCACTGTTCAGCCAAAATTAGACAGCCCCATAAAACAAAACAAGACAAATGGGGTGCAACAGTCCAGGGAGAAGGACTAGAAGGCAGGAGGGGACAGGAAAGCTGGTAATAGGGAACCCAATGTTTAAAAGGGACAGTGTTGACATGTCGTGGGTTTGTTAACTATCATCATAAAACAATTTGTGTACTAACTGTTTAATAAGAAACTATTTGTTGTGTAAACCTTCATCTAAAGTACAATTAAAAAAAAGATAACAAACGAGGAAAGATAGCTAGATTGCTATTTTCAGAAAAAAAAAGTTGTTTCACTTTGTTTAACTTAGCTTTTCCAAAGCCTTTTTGAGCAAGAAATACTGTTTTCGTAAAACCCCTATATACATTCCACACTGAAATTTGGGCAACTACTGTATCAAGTAGCCATCCCATTTTCTGACTGAACGGGGTTCAGGAATGTCAAGGACCCTGCAGTCTTGCCTACTGCACCTTTATATACAGCCCTGCTCACCATGAGTCCTGTCCGCACCAAAATGGAAATTGCCTGGAGAGCCTGTGACTACACTAGCTCTACCTTTTTGAACTAGTGCAACCTTGGGAAGCCTGCTATTACCCCAATTCCTAGATGAGGAAACTGAGACTCAGAAAAGGATGGCAATTTATCCAAGGTCACACAGCTACCACGTGGCTGAGCTGGGTTTTAAGCTCAGTTCTGTCTGACCCTAAAGACCATGCTTTTAAGAAGGTCTTTGAAGAAAGGCATGCAGTAGAGAGTTTTAGAAATTCGTTTCAGTTAGGAGGGTGTGCACCTACACTCCTATTTCTCAGTGGTTCTAAAAAGCTTCTACAAGTACTATAAATAGTGAGCGCTATTCATCCATTTGATTTTGTGGGAAGGGAAAGTATGATCACCAGGCTATTCCCCATCACAGTCATCATGCTGACCAATCTTCTTGCAGTTCACTTGTCATACTATTCTCTTTCAAAACTCACCTGCCTTTACATGTGCTAATCCCTTTAAAAAGATAGTGCTTCTCCCACTTGGCTACTGGGAAATTCATTCTTTCAAAAGCAGTTCAGATGTCACTTCCTCATTAAACGCTTCCTAATTATTGTCCTTCCTCTTTCACTCCCTCTGACAGTCAATCCCCCCTCTGTGACCCCAAAGAGCTCTGTACATTCCCCAACATCACACAGCTCAAGTTGCAGAATCATTGTTTGTTTATATATCTGTCTTTAACTTTTTACCACGACCATGTCATATCTAGCTCTGTGACCCAGAATTGAACATTGTGTAAGAAATGGAGAGAGAGAAGGAGTGTAGGAGTAACCAGTTATATGTGTGTCACACTAGAACTGTGCTCCATAGGGTTTTCAGTGGCTGATTTTTCTAAAGTAGATCACTAGGACATTCTTCCAAGGTACCTCTAGGTGGACTCGAACCCCTAAACTTTAGGTTAGCAGCCGAACACGTTACCCATTTGCACAACCCGGGGTCTCTGTCCGTCCATTAAAAACCAAATCAAACCCTTTGCCATCAAGTCAATTCTAAATTATGGTTTTCCCATGTGTTAGACGAAGTAGAACTATTCCCTAGAGGCTTCTTGGCTATAATCTTTAGGGAAGCAGGTCGTCAGACCTTTCTTCCATAGCGCCACTGAGTGGGTTTGAACCTCCAACCTTGTTCACTTAGCAGTCAAGTGTGTTAACCATTTACACCACCTAGGGGCTCTGACAGCAAGGGTAGAAGGGAAGATAGCATTTAGTTACTTCTGGCACCTTGTCCCTTATCATGTCTCACCCCCAAACCTGCTCTATACTCCCAACTAGGAAGCCCCCACAATGCCACTAAAGCCATCTACAGCCTCCAGCCCAATGTATCTCATTGGCCCTCCACCTATCAAGGACAAACTTAACACTCTACAACTTCTTTTAGGTTTAAAACTTTTTATTTTTAGATATCTTACAAAGCTTTTATTTAGCAATTTTGTAACATTACTAAAAATTAAAATTTAATAGCCCCTCTAACTTCACAAATTGATAATCATTTAGCCAAATCACTCAAACATGACTAAATTGAATTCTACTGAAAAAGAGTTCTTAGTAGATTCATTTTCATCATAAATCAAAACATACAATTTTTGACAGGCATAAGTGAGATCAGTCATTACTCCAAAACATAACTGTGTATGTGTCTGCAATGTTTATTGGGCACTTACTTTATGGCAACAACTGTGGGAGTTGCTGTGGACACAGAAATGAACAAGACACAGTCTGTGCTCTCTAGACTTTACTGTCCATACTTTATGGATGACTATTCTCATATAGCTTAAAGCTTTTAAATGCATTTGATGGACCCCATAAACAGTATGATTTAAACTAACAAATGGAACTTAGCTGTTTGCTTTAATTTGATTGGTTTGGGTGGAACCATAATTATTTCTTCTACATTTTTATGATTTCTTTTCCGATCTGTGCTGAACAGAGCCCACATTCTGTGGATTAGCAGTGAATCTAGAATGTACTTCAAACTGATTTAAGAAATGTAATTGCCACTGACAGAAAAGCAGAGCTCTTTGCAGCTACAAATACCAGTAAGTGTGTGGCCCTCATACACTCACCATAATCTAAGTTATAAGGGTTATGAGCAGGAAAATGTACAAGGATGGCTGAAATACTTGATCATCTGTAAATTCAGTAAAACAGAGGTCAATCTAATTAATGTATCCAGGAAAATAAGTACGGATTATATTTTGCCTTTCAGAATTTTATAATCTTGGGCTCAGTAGCATATTAATATTAAACCAGTGTCTTAGGCTGGGTTCTCTACACAAGCAAAATCAGTGAAGCATGTATATACACACACACACCAAACAGGTTGCCGTTGAGTCAATTCTGACTCATAGCAACCCTATGGGACAGAGTAGAACTGCCCCACAGAGTTTCTAAGGAGCACCTGGTGGATTCAAACCACCGACCTTTTTGTTAGCAGCTGTAGCTCTTAACCATTACTCCACCAGAGTTTCCATATACATACATACATACATATATATAAATACATATATGTGTATGTGTATATATGTATATGTGTGTGTATCTATATACATACATATACACACACATACATATATATATAAATATACACACACACATATATATATATATAAAGAGAGAGAGATTTATATCAAGGAAATGGCTCATGCAGTCGTAGAGGCTGGAAAGTCCCAAGTCCGTGGATCAGGTGTCAGGCTGAAGACTTCTGACTCACGTAGCTGCGGGGACTGATGAATCCAAGAATGGCAGGTCAGATGGCAGGCTATTGGCTCAAGTCCCAAGAACAAGAGTTCAAATGATGACAAGCCTAATGCAGGATCAAGAGCAGAGCAAAAGCCAGTGAGCTTTGCCAGAAAGTCAATATATATTAGATGCAGGCCATATCCCCAGTGAAAGTCCCTCTCAACTGATTAGCTGCTCATAGTAGATCGCATCATGGAGGAAATTACACCATAACATAACTGCCAAACCATTGAGAATCATGCCCCAGCCAAGCTGACACACAACTTTAACCATCACAACCAGTAATTGAACATGGATAGCCTGTACCCCTTATTAAAAATATCCATGTTGTTGTTCTTGGGTGCCACCAAGTTCAATCCATGTACAGAGTATAACTGCCCTATAGGGTTTCCAAGGCATTGCAGGGTCTTTCTCCCACAGAGCCACTGAGTGGGTTCGAACCATCAATTTTTCAGTTAGCAGATGAACGCTTAATTGTTTGTACCACCAGGGCTCCTTGCATAGACATAAGTTATATAAAAATACAAAATGTCTCCATATATGATAGCCAGAGACATACTTTATATCACTGAAAAGAATATATGTCCAACATGACAATACAGTGACCTCTTTTAACAACCATGAAATTCAACTATTAGAACTTTCAGGGGAAACTTGTATATTCCTTCCCATTTGATTTCAAAATCCCTTCTACAGAATCTCTGATAGATTGTCATCTAATGTCTGCTTGAATAAATTGTGGTGGAAAACTTGGTACTTCAAATGTAATCTGTTGTATAACCTAGCTTCTGAAACCTTCCACTGTTCTTCCTCACATTGCAGTGAAGTCTGGTGGTGAAATATTTGGGATCTAGAGACAGAAAAGCCTGAGCCTGAATTTCACGCTCGTTGTGTGATATTGGGCACAGTACTTGGCCTCTGTAAGTCTTAGTTTGCTGGTCTATAAATGGGGATAATAACAGGACTTTTGCATGGCGTGCTGTGATAATTAAGTGGGAAAAGTATATAAAGCACTAAATTGTGAATGAAACTTAATAAATGCTTAGTCTTGGTATCTTATTGATAACAATCCTAGTTTTTTGTTTGTTTGTTTGTTTGTTTTCTGTTTTGTTTTTACCTTACTTGACTATTCTGGCATTGCCTCTGTTGACCATGCCCTCCTCAAAACTCTGTCTTGCCTTCTTTTCCACTCCATTGCTCTCTCCTGGCTTCCCACCTGTGCCCTTGAATCTGCTATCTGTCTCTCCTTTGTTAGTTCCTCTTTTTCCACAAATGTCAGAAAAACTGACCATGACTGAAATTTAAAAATATATGTATGGTGTTAGTGACCATTCCATCCCTGCTCTTGTAAGGACTGAGGGTTCTTCCCTTCCTGGGTCATCTCCTGTCTCTTCCTTTTATATGCAAAGGCAAAGTAAGTGTCAAAGATTCTAAAAATTCTAAAGACTTTCAGAGAGTATAACTTAATTTACCAAATAAAAGAAGATTAGATACAAGTTTTACAGGCAGTTTAGAAAGAAATTGTCTTATCACTTTTACCTATTTATTTATTATATTTTGGTTGCTGACAAGTCTATGAGAGTGAGAGAGATGGGGAAAGTAGATTTTTAAATATTTGCTGCGTTTCTTTCCTTCCTATCTTATTTTCTTCCTTCCTGAATAATTCAGTCCAAAAGGAATTAGACCAGTTCACGCAAGGCACGTATCATGCAGATGGGGTGAGTGGGTAGAAACAACAGCAGTGACTCTGGCACAGGGTGACCAGAACCAAAATGGGATCAGAAGGATGTCGCTGCAGAGAATGGGACTGGTGGTAGACCAGCAAGGACAACCAGACCCTGAGTGGGATCAAAGAGAATCTACACAGGCAAGTGGCAACAGAGGCTCTAGTGTGGGATAACAGAGCGAGAGTAGGGTGAAGAGGTTGTTCACAAAGTTGACAAGGAAGAGGCAGGAAAACAATGGCAGAAGCACAGTTCAGGATGTGAAAGTCTAAGTAGGATGAGGAACATGCCTATATGGGTAAGTGGGTGGCACCAGACAGGAGATTGGTTACATATACGAGGTTTGATCAAATAAGTAAATATTTTGAGGATAACGAGGGCCAAGTTCCTCATGGTTGAAAAACAGAGTTACAAATTTGGACAGGGAAAAAACCAGAAGAAACCCTTGCAGTGTTGGATTGGAATTAGAGATGTTACTGACAACTCATAGTTTTAAAAATTAGATATATATAGAAATAAATGTAGATGTATATGTCTGTGTACATATATATGCAGACGTATATACCAGTTCTATCAACTGAGAGGGCCTGGAAGCCGCTACACCCAGACAGCAATGAACATATTTCAGGCTCAACTCTTGGTTTCTAATTACTATTCCCCACTAAAAGTAAATAGGCTTTTTAGAGAAATGACTAATACCAGGACTAGGGCAGGAAAAGTATAAGATAATCCTGGAACATCTTGTGCAAAAAGAAAGAAAGTGTTTAAATAATGACAGGGATAGGTCAAAAGTATATAGAGCCAACTTAAAGCATTCCCAATGACTCAAGCTGGGACAATTTGAGCAGCAAAATAAATAATCATAGTAACAGATTATAACCCGTTGTATAAAATGTATAAAAGCCATGGTTACATACTAATATAAATAAATGAATGGATAAATTTTAAAAGTTTGATCAGGAATGAGAATTTTACAGATCCACATGTATCTTCCCACAAAATACTTATTAATTACAAAGGGAAAAAACATAACTTGACAGTGGAGAACCCTGGTAGATACTACCTTAATAAAGTGATCAAAATTAGCATCACCAGTAATGGGGCACTGAAATCACTGTCACCTGTTAACATGATGAAAACCACATCATTTTTGTGATATTCCTGTCAAAGATGAATAAGCCAAATCTAATCACAAGGAAACATCAGATAAACCCAAATTGGGAGATCTCTCTACAGAAAAACTGTATCTGCAAAAGTGTCAAGGTCACGAAGTTAGGGAAAGACTGAGGACCAGTTCCAGACTGAAAGAGACTAAGAGACATGAGAACTAAATACAATGTGTGATCCTTGACTGAATCCTTTTAAAACAATATTGGGACAACCAGGGAATAGAGTGTTAGGATTAGACGGCAGTATTAGATCATTGTTAATTTCCTTATTTTTATGACTGTCTAGTGGTTATGTCAGTGAATATCCTTTAACTCTTTAGTAATCAAGAAACTCTTTCAAAAATGCAAAATATATATATATATATATATATATATATATATATATATATACACACACAAACTCGTTGCCATCGAGTGAATTACAATTCATAGTGACCCTATAGGACAGGGTAGACCTGCCCCCTAGAGTTTCCAAGGAGCAGCTGGTGGATTCAAACAGCCAATATTTTGGTAAACAGACAAGCTGTTAACCACTACACCACCAGAGCTCCATAGTGGGGCCCTGGTGGAGCAGTGGCTAATAAATAAATAAATAAATATATATATATATATATATATATATATTTAATATTTATTATATATGTGAATATATATACATGTATATGTGTACTGTATGAGTGTGTGTCTATATATTACATATATATATATGGATATATATATATATATATATATGGATATACACCAGGATAAGGGAAAGCATTACTTCTGTAAGAGCACTGTGGTGGTTCAGTGGTAAAATTCTCACTTTCCATATGAGAGACCCAGGTTTGATTCCTGACCAATGCACTTCAAGTGCAGCAACTACCAGTCTGTCAATGGAGGCTTGTCTGTTGCTATGATGCTGAACAGGTTTCAGCAGAGCTTCCAGACTAAGATGGACTAGGAAGAAAGGCCTGGCAATCTACTTCTGAAAATCTACCAGTGAAAAACCTATAGATTACAACAGTCTGATCCACAACCAATCATGAAGATGGCATAAAACCAGGCAGCATTTTGTTCGGTTGTTCATGAGGTCACCATGAGTCAGGGTCTAACTCAATGTCTGCTAACAACAACCTACTATACTAGTGCACGTATAATAATTCTGGAAAGAAATTTTAGCAAATGTATGAAGAGTCTTAACAGTTATATTCTGCCCATAATTTGACTTCTAGAAAACCATCCAGGAAATGTACATATAAAGACATGAATTAAGTCCTAGATAAAAATATCCATTGCAGCTTTATTTGTTATAGCAAAATTTGAGAACA
Source organism: Dugong dugon (assembly GCA_030035585.1). Taxonomy (NCBI): domain Eukaryota; kingdom Metazoa; phylum Chordata; class Mammalia; order Sirenia; family Dugongidae; genus Dugong; species Dugong dugon. The sequence goes on along the minus strand of CM057480.1, from coordinate 43,572,107 downwards.
GCTTAATCAGGCATCTAATAATAAAATATTAAGTATATCTGACTTATGATATATCCATATAAAATATTATGAATCTAATAAAGTACTATAATAAATAAATCTGAAATAATACAGAAAAAATATTCCAAAAATAATATTCATTTAAAATATAAGTTGCCAAACTATATATCTCAAATGTGTAAAATACCACATATTTATGTATGTGTGTCCAATTTTTTTAAAGCTCTGAAGAAATACAACAAATATTAGCAGCAATTAGAATCAAAGGAGATTTGAGATTTTATTTTTTTCTTTTCTCTTTCTACGTTTCATTACATTCCAGTTTTTATAAATGTATGTATAATTTTAATGGTCAGAAAAATAAAACTAATCGCTTATTGCAAAGAGCGCCAAACCGCCTTTCCCAGAGTTCCTTTCTCTTCCAAATCATGTCTGTTAGCACTATGTTAATGCTAGATCCTGAACAAACTTCCCTTGTTACTCCCTCTGCCTTTTGAGAGCTGAAATAATAAAATATTAATCAGATGTTCTGCTTTTAGCACAGTAAAATTCTGAGCAACTATCCAGAGAGTTGAATTGTGTTATCACCAGTGTATTTTGCTGTTTCACCTGTTTTATAATCTGAGCAATATACGTACAACTCATAACTTCAACCTGACTATGTGGTCTGTGGACTATTCCCACAATAATATCACTCTGCTTCTCTTGCTTTTCATCCTCACCCAACGTCTCCTAGTGAACTTCCTCTTTTAGAGATTTCAATATTCATCTGGGTATCTTCTTTATTTACTTCCTTACTATGCCACTTTACTACTATTCCCCAACTATTATTTATTCATTTGCTCAACTTTAATATATTTTTGATTAGGGTAGCATGTACTTAGGCACTGGAGGTACAAAGATAGAAAAAAAAATTTCCTGCCTTAAATGAGTATATAGCCTAGTGTAAGTCAAAGAAATGGCCACAAATTACATGTGCCACAAATTACTGTTTTCACAGGGTATTGTAAGAGGTATCTGAATTTTTGGTAGGAAAAATAGAAATTTTGAAAATTTTTGTGTATCAATAGACCCCAATGGGGACTCTGGGGTATAGTTAGTGGTATTTCATATGTACCACTAAACACTTAGGGTAGGTTGTGGGAGGGGGCAAGAAAAAAAAAATTCCATACTACCTACCAGCGATTCAGACACACTTAATGATTCAGCATGCTTCCATTAATGAAAACACTAGGTATTAAAAAAAAAAAATTCAAAACAGAAAATAATTAGGCTTCCAAAGGGTTAAAAGAAGGAGGAGTATGCACAGCAGGTGATCTATATCCTAACCTGAAGGAGCAGCTTGTTTGAAAGCAAGTAAGTCTGAGATTGCATTAGAAGTACAAATGGGTGTGAGAGGGAACGGAGGGAAAAGAAACCCTGGGAGATAAGCCTTGACCAGAAGGAAGAGGCCAGCTCATGAAAACCTACCTTGCCCTTTTCTGTTGTCCTGTTTTAGTCATTAATCCCACCCCACCAGACCAATGGTCGAAGCCAATAAGAGATGCCACTTTAAGGTAGGTGCAGCCCAGTCCAAAAGAAGGGAGGCACAGCAGGTAAGGGCAGACTGACAGATCTGTTCATGCTCTTAAACAGACTTGTGTGTCCTGCTCCCGCTTGTTCACTTACCTGGGGCACGTTAAGCACTTACTATTTTCCAGACTCAGCTTCATTCTTCTGAATATGCCATCTCAACAAACAACTGTTACCCCCAGTTTTATTCTGCTCTCTAGTCCAGGAATATGCTACTCTTAAACCTTTTGGAAACCCTGGTGGTGTAGTGGTTAAGAGTCAGCTGCTAACCAAAAGGTCAGCAGCTCAAATCCACCAGGTGCTCCTTGGAAACCCTATGGAGCAGTTCTACTCTGTCCTATAGAGTCGCTATGAGTTGGAATCGACTTAATGGCAACGGGTTTTAAACCTCTTTAATTAGTTTTAATTTAATTTTCTTAATTACTAGATTCCACAATCTAGTAATTATGGATTTTTTTTAATTTAAAAAATCCTGTGAGCAAATTTAAAATCTTGGATCCTTATTACTGGCCGTGTAGTTCTAAGCAAGTTACATAACATCTGTGAGCTTCAATTTCCTCATCCATAAAAAAGAGGTGATAATAATAACATCTACCTTGTAGGGTTATTTCAAGGAATAAAAAAGATAGTTACAATGAGTACAACAATGTATTCTGCATAAAGAAAACTTTAGTCATTATTTTAGTCCTGGTGGTACAATGGTTAAGCACTCAACTGCTAACTGAAAAGTTGGTGGTTTGAACCCACTAGCAGCTCTGTGGAAGAAAAGACCTGGTGATCTGCTCTAATAAAGATTACAGCCTAAGAAACCCTACAGAGCAGTTCTACTCTTTCCTCTCTTTCCTATAGGATCACTATGAGTCGGAATTGACCTGATGGCATACAATAGCAACAACATAGCTGTTATCGCTATTAATATTATTATCACTACTCAACACCCTCTTCCAGGAAATTAACCCACACAAATTATGACACTGGAGTTACTGGAAAATCATGCTAAACTTTTGCTACTATTATTGAAATCTTGGCTACTTAGTTTCTTGTCCACAACTGGCATTAGCCATGCTCCCAGAATATAAGTTTACGCCGTACACCTGAGAATTATTGGGCTACTCCATGACTCTGCTGCCTCTCTTCACATCACATACGCTGTTCTCTATAGGCAGGATTTCATACCTTAGAATTTTCTCCTCTGTCCCAGGACTTAGTTTAAAAATTTCTAGATTAGCAGTTCTGCCAAATTTATGTGTCATCATCTTCCATATTTTGGAGTTATACCTGTACCTTCCCAGGGAACACATAAAATCCAGGTTTATAAACTATGGTTCAAACAACCAAACCAAATTAAACTAGAAACTGCAAATGTTAAAGATAGTCTTTCTGTATATAAAATATTTGTTCATGTTGAAGAATCAGTGAAATGAAGCAATTTGTCCACTCAAATATTACTGCTACGTGTTTTCATGCCCATGAACAATTCAATTACCTGTTAAAAACAAACAAACCCCAAACCCATTGCTGTTGAGTTGATTCAGACTCATAGCAACCCTATTGGACAGAGTACAACTGCCCCATAAGATTTTCAAGAAGCAGCTGGTGAATTCGAACTGCCAGCCTTTTGGTTAGCAACCAAACGCTTAACTACAGCACCACCAGGGCTCCAGTTACCTCTTAGGAAACCCAAAATCATGTTTAATTATCTCCTGAGCTGAAATTGTGGCAGGATGTTATCTATACGGGTACCTTTTTTCAAGCAATTTAAACTTTCTCATATTCAAAACTTTTCTCTAAATTTGATGTCATCTGAAATTATGACCAAATCTGTCTTGGAGGAAGTACAGTCAGAATGCTCCTTGAAGGGAGGATGGCTACGCTTCATCTCATGTACTTTGGATGTGTTATCAGGAAGGACTCATCCCTGGAGAAGGACATCATGCTTGGTAAAGTAAAGTGTCAGTGAAAAAGAGGAAGACCCTCAACAAGATGGATTGACACAGTGGCTGCAACAACGGGCTCAAAGACAGCAATGATTATGAGGATGACACGGGACCAGGCAGAGTTTCATTCTTTAGTACATAGGGTTGCTATGAGTCAGAACTGACTCAATGGCACATAACAACGACAACAACACAATTACTTATTTCCCAGATCAGAGGACAGTGATAGAGTCGAGACCCAGAACATGAGTATCCTTAGACTTCTGAGGCTATTGCAACTGACAGAACACATCATCATACTGAGCAGCCAGATGTCAAAATCAATATCTGGTCAAGTTTCCTATATGAACAGATTACAAACTTGGACATTGAACTCAAAATATTTTAAATTTATGTAGTTACCTCCTCTTATGTTCAGTTGTTGGCAAAGGTAAAGAATAAATTAAATAGCTTTGGAAAGTATATGTAGTCTTCATCAATTGTTTGACCAAACTCATTACGAAATATCAAGTTGAATGGCTTATTACAGGTGATATAAATTAGGCAACCTACAAATAGATGCCTTTCCACTTAGGCTCTGACTATAACTAATGTGTGGGAGGAAGGTAGTAATTTTTTAAATTTATAATTAAATGAAGGGATGAATTCTAGCCGTTAAGATTTTCATAATCTGTAAAACTCGGTTTCTATAATGTGGGATGCCTGGTCTTGCAGAACTCTGGGCCCTGTCTGTTGTTGTTGTTAGTTTTGTTAGCTGTCATGGAGTCAGCCCCTGACTGATGGTGACCCTATGTATCACAGGATAGAACTGCTCCATATGGTGTTTTGGGGTGTAATCTTAATGGAAGCAGTACTCGAGGCCTTTTTTTCCACAGAGCCTCTGGGTGGTTTCAAACTGCCAACCCTTAGGTTAGCAGTCGATCACAAGCCCCTTGTGCCACCCAGGCTCCTGGGTCCCTCTCTCCCATTGCCGTCAAGTTGGTTCCAACTCATAGGGACCTTTTAGGACAGAATAGAACGACTCCATAAGGTTTCCAAGGAGCATCTGTTAGATTTGAACTGCCGACCTTTCATGTAACAGCCATAGCATGCCACAGCTCTTAACTACTGCATCACCAAGACCTCAGTCCCTCTCCAGCATATTAAAAAAAGAAGAAAAAAGAACATTACCATTGAATCTATTCCAACTCATGGCAACCATGAATGTTATCATATTACATGGGAGGAATTCTTTAGGAAAGGCAACTATGCAAGTATCTTTGTATGAGAATATCAGCAATGTTTTTTGTTACAATTAAACTCATGCAAAGATGCAGAACATAAAGAATTAAAATTGTTCAGTCTTATTCATAGTGGATGAGGGAATGGCTGGAAGGAATAATCCCTTTAGGAGGAAGTAGTTTAGATGAAGGTGATATACAGTCTAATGCATTTCTCAATTAACATTCAGATGCTACTTCCAGCCAGGTTTAAGCCCTTCCATTGTGCCCAAAATCCATGCTGCTCAGTTTCTATAATTGATACCTACCTAATAAACAGTTACTAAGATGACTGTTTTCTGATCATGGACACCAAGTGTCTCTACTACTGCCCAAGAAACATTCTGTCTTACCTTGAGCTACTATTCCAGGCCAAGATGAGGCTCCTACCTAAGTATTCATGGTCCCATAATTCAGTCCAGCCCCTGACTAGCCTCGTACTCCGCCCTACTCGGAGCAGCAGTGACAAACATTTCAGGCAAAATGTTTCAAAATAAAATAACCAGACTTTAGGAAGCAGTCCTTAAAAATTCAGCATAGTTCAATGACAGTAAATGCTAAAACCTGCTTCACTTTGGGTGGAAAAAAGAACAGTACAGCTTGATAAATCACCAGCACTTATGTTTACATCAATTGTACCTCTCCAAATAATACTGTAGTAATGATGCCTAGGAGATTTATGCTGGAAATTCAATTTTGTTGGTGGCTGAAGTGAAGCAAGTATTTACAGTTTTCCTGAAAGCCCATTTCTCTAGCCCTCCCCCATTGTCAGGTCTATGGTATGTGTTAAAAATGAAAGAGGCTGGCTATAAACCTGGGTGGTTCATTGATAGCCAAGTGAAGGCTATCCCCTGCACATTAAACTGGGATATAGCAATTGACAATACTTATTCATTTGTTTATTCATTCATTGCTCGTTTACTCAATATTTATGGAGTGTCACTTATTATTTGGGACTCACTGGGTGGTGCAAATGGTTAATGTAGTTGGCTACTAACCAAAAAGTTGGTCGTTCAAGTCCACCCACAGGCACCATAGAAGAAAGGCCTGGCATCCTACATCCAAAACATCAGCCATTGAAAACCATGTGGAGCACAGCTCTACTCTGACACACATAAGGTTGCCATGAGTCACAATCAACTCTACGACAGCTGGTTTTTGTTATAGTTACTATTATTATTACATGAAAGTTATTTCAAACAAATCTTTTGAAGAAAAAGTAAAAGAAAAATTGAAATTTGTTTCGATCTTAAGAACTATCTGAATTCTCTGCCAAAATATTTTATTTACTGTTTCATCCACACGGCCAAAATGTTGAAATATCATTTGTGACCAAATAAACCACCTATGAAATTCTGTATTTTAGACTATGATTGCATGAAATAACCTCATTAAGGCCCTAATAGGGTTTTATGCATTATTCTATGAGAAGGATAAACAGACACATTGAAATCTACCCCACTGGTGTATTTGCATATGTTCACATTTGTGTGACTTTATTAAAAGCAAAGTGGTTCAGGCATCTCAATATGAAGATAAAGAGACCATGGAGAACTTCCATTTTCAGCAGTACGGTGGTTAAGAACCCAAATAATTCAGTTTCTAAAAACCACTAAAAGGACTATAAAAATTATTAAAAGTTTCTTTAAAAATGTATCAGATGGGTAACAAAAATAATACACAGTGGCCAAATACTAAGTGGAAGCAGGAATTCAGAGAGATAAACAGAGCACTAAAGCTCACATTTGCCCTGAAGCATGTGCAAACTGATGAACTTGAGCTTCATTTTCATGCCTCCTGGGACACTAGGAACAGAAGATAAAACCAGGGCCATTCCAAAGGAGTTCCATAGAAGACACCTGTGTATAAAGCTGGATTGTCAATAGCTATGGACTCAGGGAAAGGATAAACTAGAAATAAATCCACACACCCTTCTCCCAAGGACAGCAAGAAAATGCTACCTGTTAAATTTTAGTGCCAACTGATTAAGGAAAAATTCTCCCTTGGAAGTTCTTAACCACATGTCAGCCTTCGTGGGGTTTTGCAGCCCAAACTCACACTATCTGAATGGTCTGAAAAAGCTCAAGCAGAGAATTTAATGTAAAATGATATTTAGTTGGCAGTTTCTCCAAGTGCCTGAAAAAACACAAAGAATTGCCTGAGATAAAATAACAAGAAAATTGAGTTCACAGTCAAAAACTACAAAATATACAAGGAAACAACAAATAGAAAAATCAGATCCAAAGAGACAAGATGTTGGAATTATCAAACACATATGAATATAAAATATAAATTAACTTTCAGAGGCAATGAGATGGATTGACACAGTGGCTGCAACAATGGCCTCAAACATGGCAATGATTGTGAGGATGGCACAGGACCAGGCACTGTTTCCTTCTGTTGTACATAGGGTTGCTATGAGTTGGAGCCTACTCAGTGTTACCTGACAACATCAACAATATAAAGAAAGAGAAGCAAGAAACAAAATTATTTTTTAAATGGCCAAGCAGATTTGAAAAAGAACAAAACAGAACTTATATCTATTGAAAATGATAATAACAAATGTAAAGAGAATGATATGTTAAGCATAATTGACTAGAAACCAAAGTAAAAATAATTAATTCAGGCAAGAATCATCAATGAAAGCAAAAACTACTAAATAAGTTTAATAAGGCACAGGATATTTACATAGTCTTAAAGTATCTTGCCACTGATTAATTATTAATTGCAAAGGGAAAATGATAACTTTACAGTGGAGAAACCTGGCAGACACAACCTTAGCCAGGTGATAGAAGTTAACATCCTCAATAATGACAGAAACTGACATTGTGACACCAGGCATTGAGAAGACGACAACATAATTTATACAGCATTCCACTATAAATGCAATTTGACCCAAATTGAGAAACATTCCACAAATCAACTGGCCAGCCTATAGTCTTAAAAAATGTCATTGCCATGAAAAACAATGAAAATTTGAGGAACTGTTCCAGATTAAAGGGAACTAACAGAAGTTCTGGGGGCACAACGGTTGTGATGGTTAACATTGTGTGTCATCCAGACTCCCTGAGGGACTGAATTGCTGGGTGGAGGGCTGTGGGGACCATGGTCTCAGGGAACATCTAGCTCAACTGGCATAACACAGTTTATAAAGAAAATGTTCTACATTCTACTTTAGTGAGTAGCATCTGGGGTCTTAAAAGCCTATGAGCAGCCATCTAAGATACTCCACTGGTCTCATCCCTTCGGGAGCAAAGGAGAATGAAGAGAACAGGATACAAGGAAAAGATTAGTCCAAAGGACTAATGGACCACAGCTACCAAGGTCTCCACCAGACTGAGTCCAGTACAGCTAGATGGTGCCTGGCTACCACACTGACTGCTCTGACCGGAATCACAACACAGGGTGCTGGACAGAGCTGGAGAAGGATATAGAACAAAATTCTAACACAGAAAAAAAAGACCAGATTTACTGGCCTGACAGAGACTAGAGAAACCCAGAGAGTATGGCCCCTGTCACCCTTTTAGCTCAGTGATGAAGTCACTTCCAAGGTTCACCGTTCAGCCAGGGATTGGATAGCCCCATAAAACAAAAAGGGACTAATGAGGCAGAGCAGTCCAAGGACAAGGACTAGAAGGCAGGAGGGGACAGGAGATCTGGTGATAGGGAACCCAAGATTGAGAGAGGACATTGTTGACATTTCATGAGGTTGTTAACCATTGTCATAGGGCAATATGTGTCTTAACTGTTTAACGAGAAACTATTTGTTCTGTAAACTTTCATCTAAAGTACAAAAAAAAAAGGATTATCTATGTGAGATCAATTGACAACAGCAACTCAAAAGGCTTGATGGGAAGCCTAGGGAACAGTGAGTTGGAGATAGTGGTGATGGAATAATTTGGAAAAGGATGGTGAGAATAGCAGCACAACTGGAAGAATGTAATCAATATCACTGAATTGTACATGTAGAAATTTTTGAAATGGTGTATCTTTGGCTATGTATATTTTCACCAAAGAAAAAAATAAATAAAAGGTCCTCCAAGGTCAAGAAGGGAGAATGTTGACATGTCGTGGGGTTGTTAACCAATGTCATAAAACAATGTGTGTACTGACTTTTCAATGAGACAATATTTGTTCTGTAAACCTTCATCTAAAGTACAATAAAGTAAAAAATAAAAATAAATAAATACACAAAGTACAAAAAAAAAAAGATTGTGTGTCAACTTGACTGGGCTATGATTTACATGTGATAACCCCCATGATGGGATCTGCTGTGAGTAGCCAATCCGTTGAAAGCAAGTTTCCTTGGGTGTGCAGCCTGCATCCAAATATAAGCGGACATTCTGGCTTTTTCCTGCTCTGGATCTCGCAGCTGCCTCCTATTCTTCTGACCTCCAGTTCTTAGAACTTGAGCTAGTAGCTTATCTGCAGATCTTGGTATTCGTCAATCTTCACAGCCTGTGAACAAGAGCCCTGCCCTCTGACCTGCCAATCTTGGGTTTGCCAGCCCCTGCCGCTACGTGAATCAGGAGAAGCCTCTATCCTGATCTGCAGACTTGGGACGTTCCAGCCTCTACAATCATGTGAGCTTTTCCTTGACATAAATCTTTCTCTCTATATATTTATACGCTTTACTGGTTTTGTTTCTCTAGAGAACCCAGCCTAAGACAACAGGTAAGTGCTCAACTGCTAACCAAACAGTTGGCTGTTCAAGCTCACCCAGCTGCTCCATGGTCGAAAGACCCAGTGATCTGCTCCCATAAAAATTATAGCCAAGAAAACCCAATGGGAAAGTTCTACTCTGTCCTATAGGGTCACTATGAGTTAGAACTGACTCAGTGCCAACAGGTTTAACCTTTACAGAAGCAAATCACCAGGTCTTTTCTTCTGAGGAGCCATTGGGTGGGTTTGAACCACCAACCTTTTGGTTAGCAGCCAAGCTCTTAACCATTGCACCACCAGGCCTCCTTCTGTAAAGATTACAGTCTAGGAAATCCTATGGTCAGTTCTACTCTGTCACATGGGGTCACTATGAGTCAAAAATCTACTCGACAGCACTGAACAACAACAGGATATGACAACTAAATTTGACATGTGATCTGAGATTACATCTGAAACCAGGGAGAGAATGCTGCTATAAAGAACAATATTGGGATGATTGTTGAAATTAAAATATGAACTGTATTTTAGAAAATAGTGCTATATTGATATAAAACTTTATGGCTGTGATAGTTATATGTGTTGAAGTATTTATATCTGCAACTTACTCTCAAATGACCAAAAACAGAATAGATATGTTGAAGAAAATAAAGAAATACAAGAGCAGATAACAAGAATTATTATTATTATCATTTTGATTCTGTGGCAATTAATACAGTATACTATTTGAAGAAGAATATAAAAATATACCAAAGATACAAAATAAAGAGCTTCAATAAAGACTCTCATATATATGTAGTTTAGATTTATGGCAAAGATGGCATTGCCAATCGGTGTGAAGAAACTGCTTTTTCATTAAATGATTCTAAAATAATTGGTCTCCATATGGAGGGAAGACCAGCAAACCAACGAGAAGAAGGCTAAAAAACAAAATTAACACCTCTTCTTGGAAGCATTACAGAATTGAGATCACAGGACAAACAAATACCCCCAAAACTGAAGACACAGGAAGATACAGAGAATCACAGTTTACTAGGAGCAGAAGACTATGCTGAACCCAGCATCAGTAGGAAAGCTTAAAGGATAATTGACTAATCACTGGAGACTGAACATGGATTGCTTGAGAGAGAACATATGGACAACAGATGTGTGAGGAAAACTACTAATGAAAGAAATCAAAGTTCTCAATTAATGGAGAGATATTCCATGTTCGTGGATAGAGAAAGACAAAATTATTTTAATGTCAATTTTCCCAACTTGATCTATAGATTAAACACAATACTAATCAAAATCCCATAAAGTTATTTTGTAGATATTCACAAACTGATTCTTAAGTTTACACGGAAAGGCAAAAGACCCAGAAGAGCCAACACAAGACTGATGAAGAACAGAGCTGGAGGAATGACACTGCCTGGCTTCAAAACCTACCACAAAACTACAGTGATCAACACAGTGTGGTACTGGCAAAGTATTAGATAAACAGATCAGTTTAGCAGAATAGAGAGCCCAGAAATAAACCCCTAGAAATACAGTCAGGAGGCAGTGCCAAGATGGTGGAGTAGTCAGACACTTCCAGTGGAACCTCTTACAACAAAGACCCAAAAAAACAGGTGATTCAATTATATATGGCAATCTGGTGGCCCTGAACATCAAAGGCAGAGTTGAGGAACCGGACTGAGCAGCAGGGGAGGGAGAGAAGGTTCAGAAGCAGCAAGCAGTTGCCAGACCTGACCCGGCGAGAGCCTGAGCCCTTCAGACCTGAGCAGCTTTTGGGAGAGCAGTGAGGCAGGCAAGCGGTTGTGCTCGGGAGGCACATTTTCTGCACCAGGAGAGAGCCAGTGCCAAAGAGTCTACACGGCCACCCAAAACCAGCGAGAAGCAGCCCTTATCCACAAAAGATAAGTACTTGTGTACGGCTTACCACGCAGATCAGAAATACCACCTTAGGGGAAAAACCTCCTTCCCATTTACCACCCCGCTCCCCGCTCTGCACTGGTCCCAGACCAGCTTGAGCAACTGCCAAGTCCCCTGGGCTGGAAGTAGGATCTGTCGCACACCCGGAGCCATTCTCCCTGCCTTGGAAAGTGAACAATTTAACAAACGGGGAAAAAACAAACCACCGGCTCTCCTAAGCCAGGAAACCAGGGTAGACACAGCTCCTTTGCCTAGGCACAGGCATAAGGGATCCATGGACTTTGAGTGCCTTTCCCCCCACATAGACTTGTGTGGGCCCATCTCAACAATGTGGTACCTCATTACTGCAATACAACAGGGCATATACTGGAACCCTAACTTCAAAAGTTTCAGCTGTGAAGTGGCAGGTTCTTGGCATTTGACACTGCTCTGCCCATTAAGCAGGGTCTGCACCTACCGACACAAGGGCCCTGAGGACTGGTGGTTCCACCCATGCCACCTAGCCACCTGTGATATGGGCCTATGAATAAGAGGTCCCCCCAGTCATTACAGCCAACAGCATTAGGAGCTCATAGTCCAGCTGCAAAATCCACCCACCTATGCGCTTTAGGGAAAAGGGCCACTCCTTCCTCTTAGACACGTAGGGGCAGCCATCAGCCCCCTGCCTTGCTCAGAGTGTGTCCCTCTGTTGCAGCTAGATGCCTGTGCCTACACCAATCACCCATGCCTGTCTAGGACTGTAAGTGAGAGCCTATACCACATACTTGGTGGCTACCTACCTGGGCACCTGAGCTGAATCCATAAAGTAGGAGTGGGCAGATTCCTGAACTCCCATACCTAGTAACAGATCTAACCACCTGGTGACAGGACATTAGAGCTTCAAAGGTGCCAATAATAAAACTAGCTCATACAAGCAGCCTATTTAGACATATCAAAACAAGACAGGAAGCTAGGACACAGTAGGCAAATATAAAATAAATAAATATAATACCTTATTGATGGCTCGGAGACAACAGTCAATATCAAATCACATAAAGAGGCAATCCATGATGGTTTCAGCAAGCTCCCAAAATAAAGAATGTAGATATTTTCCAGAGGAGGAAAATTTCTTGGAATTACCAGAGGCAGAATACAAAAGATTAATACACAGAACTCTTCGAGAAATTAGGGAGGAAATTAAGCAAAACACAGAATACGCAATAGAGGAAATTAACAAGATTAGAGAAGAGCATAATGACAAATTTAACAGGCTGTAAGAATCCATAGAGAGACAGCAATCAGAAATCAAGGAGATTAACAATAAAATTTCAGAATTTGACAACTCAATAGAAAGTCATAGGAGCAGAATTGAGGCAATGGAAGTCAGAATTAATACGATCGAAGATAAAGCACTTGACACCACCTTATTTGAGGAAAAATCAGATAAAAGGATTTAAAAAAATGAAGAAACCCTAATAATTATGTGTTACTCTATCAAGAGGAATAACCTATGAGTGACTGGAGTACCAGAACAGGGGGACGATAACAGAAAATACAGAGAGAATTGTTGAAGATTTGTTGGCAGAAAACTTCCCTGACATCATGAAAGATGACAAGCTATCTATCCAAGATGCCTGTTGAACCCCACATAAGGTAGATCCCAAAAGAAAGTCACCATGAGATATTATAATCAAACTTTCCAAAACCGAAGATAAAGAGAGAATTTTAAGAATGGCTAGGAAAAAAAGAAAAGTCATCTACAAAGGAAAGTCAATAAGAATAAGCTTGGACTACTTAGCAGAAACCATGCAGGCAAGAAGGCAATGGGATGACATATATCAAGCCTTGAAGGAAAATAACTGACAGCCAAGAATTATATATCCAGCAAAACCATCTCTCAAATATGATGGTGAAATTAGGGCATTTCCAGATAAACAGAAGTTTAAGGAATTTGCAAAAACCAAACCAAAATTACAAGAAATACTAAATGGAGTCCGCAAGTTAGAAAATCAGTAACATCAGATAACAACCCAAGATTAGAACACAGGACAGAGCAACCAGATAGCAACCCAGTGTCTTAGTCATCTAGTGCTCCTACAACAAAAATACCACAAGTGGATGGCTTTAACAAAGAGAAATTTATTTCTTCAGAGCAAAGTAGGCTAAAAGTCCAAATTCTGGGCATCAGGTCCAGGGGAAGGCTTTCTCTCTCTGTTGGCCTTCTCATCAATGTTCCCCTGGACTAGGAGCTTCTCAGCACAGGAAACCCTGGTTCAAAGGACACACTCTGCCCCTGGCACTGCTTTCTTGGTGGTAAGAGGTCCCCATGCCTCTCTGCTCAATTCTCTCTTTTATATCTCAGGAGCTTGCCTCAGGACACAATCCAATTTTGTAGATTGAGTCCTGCCTCACTAACACAACTGCAGCCCGTACTCTATCATTAACATCATACAGGCAGGATTTAAAACATACAGGAAAATCACACAATACTGGAATCATGGCCCAGCCAAACTGACACACATTTTGGGGGGGACATAATTCAATCCATGACACCCAGATAAGGAAGTCACAAAAGTAAATCAAAACTAAAACACTGAAAATAGGGAAACCAGATGTCAATATGTAAAAGATGACAATATTAAAACAAAACAGAGGGACTTAAAAAATGTAGACATAGATTTTTCATATGGAGAGGAAGTCAAGGCGATATAAAGAAGTAAAAGACTGGTATAAACTTAGAAAAATAGGGATAAATATTAGGGTAGCCACAAAGGAAACTAACAATCATACAAATCAAAATAAAAAACTAGAAAAATATAAAGACTCAACAAACACAAAATCAACAACAATGAAAAAGATGAAAAGAAAATATGTAAAGAAAAGCAACTCAGCACAGAAAATTAAGTGGAACAAAGAAACTGTGAACAAAACACACAAAAAAAGACATCAAAATGACAGCACTAAAATCTTACCAGTCAATAATTACACTGAATGTAAACAGACTAAATGCACCAATAAAGAGACAGACAGTGGTAGATTGGATAAAAAAAACATGATCCGTCTATATGCTGCCTACAAGAGACACACATTAGACTAAAGACACAAACAAACTAAAACTCAAGGGATGGAAAAAAATATATCAAGCAAACAACACTCAAAAAAGATCAGGAGTGGCAATATTTGTTAATCTCTGATAAAATAGACTTTAAAGTAAAATCTACCAAAAAGAATAAGCAAGGATACTACATAATGATTAAAGGGTCAATAAACCAGGAGGATATAACTATAATATTTATGCACCCAACCGCAGGGCCCCAAAATACATAAAACAAACTCTAACAGCAGTGAAAAGAGAGACAGACAGCACCACAATAGTAGTAACAGACTTCAACACACCACTTTTGGAGAAGGACAGAAAGAACACCCAGAAAGAAGCTCAAAAAAGGCACAGAAGAGCTAAATGTTACAATCAACCAACTTGATATCATAGACATATACCAAACACTCCACCCAACAGCAACCAAGTATGCTTTCTGTTCCAATGCAAATAGATCACGTTAGGCCATAAAGCAAGCCTTAACAAAATCCAAAGCATCAAAATTTTACAAAGCACTTTTATGAACATACAGCCATAAAAGTAGAAATCAACAACACAAAAAGCAAGGAAAAAAAATCAAACACATGGAAACTGAACAACACCTTGCTCAAAAACTACTGGGTTATAGAAGAAATTAAGGATGGAATAAAGACATTCATAGAATCAAACAAGAATGAAAACACATCTCACCAGAACCTTTGGGACACAGCAAAAGCAGCACTCAGAGGTCAGTTTATAGCAATAAATGCACACATCCAAACAGAAGAAAGGACCATAATCAAAACATTAACCCTACAACTGGAACAAGTAGAAAGAGAGCAGCCAAAGAAGCCCTCTGGTGCCAGAAGAAAGGAAATAATTAGAGCAGAATTAAATGAAAGAGAAAAACAACTGAAAGAGTTAACAAGACCAAAAGCTGGTTCTTTGAAAAGATCAACAAAAGTGATAAACCATTGGCCAAACTGACAAAAGAAAAACAGAAGAGGAAGCAGATAACCCATATAAGAAATGAGATGGGGGATATCACAACAGACCCAACTGAAATTAAAAGAATCTTAACAGAATACCATGAAAAATTGTACCCTAACAAATTTGCAAACCTAGAGGAAATGGACAAATTTCTAGAAGCTCACTACCTACCTAAACTAACACAAACAGAGGTAGAACAACTAAATAAACCCGTAACAAAAGAAGAGATTGAAAAGGTAATTAAAAAACTCCCAACAAAAAAAAGGCCTGGCCCAGATGGCTTCACTGGAGAATTCTACCAAACTTTCAGAGAAGAGTAAACACCACTACTACTAAAGGTATTTCAGAGCATAGAAAATGATGGAATACTCCCAAATTTATTTTATGAAGCTAGCATAACCCTGATACCAAAACCAGGTAAAGACACCACAAAAAAAAAAAAGGAAATTACACACCAACACGCCTCATGAACATTGACACAAAAATCCTCATCAAAATTCTAGCCCATAGAATTCAGCAACATATCAAAAAAATATTTGACCATGGGATTTATATCAGGCATGCTGGGATGATTCAACGTTAGAAAAGCAACCAATGTAATCCACGTAAATAAAACAAAAGACGAGAACCACATGTTCTTATCAATCGATGCAGAAAAGGCATTTGACAAAGTCCAACACCCATTCATGATAAAAACTCTCAAAAAAGTAGGAATAGAAGGGAAATCCCTCAATATAATTAAGATCATTTATATAAAGCCAATAGCCAACATCATCCTAAATGGAGAGACTTTGAAAGCATTCCCCTTGAGAACGCGAACCAGACAAGGATGTCCTTTATCACCACTCTTACTCAACACTGTGCTGGAGGTCCTAGCTAGAGCAATTAGGCTAGAAAAAGAAATAAAGGCATCCAAATTGGCAGGAAAAATAAAAGTATCTCTATTTGCAGATGATCTGATCTTATACACAGAAAAACCCAAAGAATCCACAAGAAAACTACTGGAACTAATAGAAGATTTCAGCAAAGTTTCAGGATACAAGTTAAACATACAAAAATCAGTTGGATTCCTTTATACCAACAGAGAGAAGCTTGAAGAGGAAATCACCAAATCCATACCATTTACAATAGCCCCCAAGAAGATAAAATACTTAAGAATAAATCTAACCAGAGATGTGAAGATCTATACAATGAAAACTACCACACACTATTGCAAGAAACCAAAAGAGACCTACATAAGTGGAAAGACATACCTTACTCATGGATCGGTAGACTCAACATTGTGAAAATGTCAATTCTACCCAAAGCAATCTACAGATACAATGCAATCCTGATTCAAATTCCACCTGCATTTTTTAATGAGATAGAGAAACAAATCACCAAATTCATAGGGAAAGGGAAGAAGCCCTGGAAAAGTAAAGCATTACTCAAGAAGAAGAACAAGGTGGGAGGCCTCACACTACCTGATTTTAGAACCTATTATACCACCACGGTAGTCAAAACAGCCTGGTACTCGTACAACAACAGATACATAGAAAATGGAACAGAATTGAGAATCCAGACATAAATTCATCTACCTATGAGCAGCTGATATTTGACAAAGGCCCAAATTCCATTAATTGGGGAAAAGACAGTCTCTTTAACAAATGGTGCTGCATAACTTGATATCCATCTGCAAAAAACTGAAACAAGACCCATACCTCACACCATGCACCAAAACTAACTCAAAATGGATCAAAGACTTAAATATAAAATTGAAAACAATAAAGATCATGGAAGAAAAAATAGGGACAACGCTAGGAGCCCTAATACATGGCATAAACACAATATGAACCATAGGTAACAATGCACAAGCACCAGAAGAGAGACTAGATAAATGGGATCTCCTAAAAATCATATACTTATGCTCATCAAAAGACTTCACCAAAAGACTCAAAAGACAACCTACAGACTGGGAAAAAAATTTTGGCTATGACAAATCCGATCGGCGTCTAATCTCTAAAATATATAAGATACTGCAAAGCCTCAACAACAAAAAGACAAATAACCCAATTAAAAAATGGACAAAGGATATGAACACTTTGCCAAGGAAGATATTCAGGCAGCTAACAGACACATGAAGAAATGCTCATGATCATTAGCCATTAGAGAAATGCAGATCAAAACTACAATGAGATATCATCTCACCCCAACAAGATTAGCATTAAAACACAAAATAATAAATGCTGGAGAGGTTGTGGAGAGACTGGAACACTTATACACTGTTGGTGGGAATGTAAAATGGTACAACCACTTTGGAAATCGATTTGGTGATTCCTTAAAAAGCTAGAAATAGAAGTACCATGTGATCCAGCTATCCCACTCCTTGGAATATATCCTAGAGAAATAAGAGCTGTCACACGAATAGATATATGCACACCCATGTTCATTGCAGCACTGTTCACAATTGCAAACAACATAGGTGCCCATCAACAGATGAATGGATAAACAAATTTATGGTATATCCACACAGTGGAATGCTACGCAATGATAAAGAACAACGATGAAGCCATGAAACATCTTATAACATGGGGAAAGCTGGAGGTCATTGTGCTGAGTGAATTTAGTCAGTCACAGGAGGACAAATATTGTATAAGACCACGATTATAAGAATTCAAGAAAAGGTTTAAACACAGAAGAAAACATTCTTTGATGGCTACGAGGGTGGGAAGAGAGGGTGAGGGTTATGTACTAACTAGATAGTAGATAAGAATTATCTTAGGTGAAGGGAAGGACAGCACAGACTACAGAGGAAGTCAGCACAACTGGACTAAACCAAAGCTAAGAAGTTTCCTGAATACAATCAAACACTTTGAGGGACAGAGTATCAGGGGTGGGGGTCTGGGGACCATGCTTTCAGGGGACATCTAGGTCAATTGGCATAACAAAGCTTATTAAGAAAATGTTCTGCATCCTGCTTTGGTGAGTGGCATCTGGAGTCTGAAAAGCTTGTAAGTGGCCATCTAAGATGCATCAATTGGTCTCAACCACCTGGAGTAAAGGAGAATGAAAAACACCAAAGACACGAGGAAAGTATTAGCCCAAGAGACAGAAAGGGCCACATAAACCAGAGACTTCATCAGCCTGATGCCAGAAGAACTACATGGTGCCCAGCTACCACCAATGACTGCCCTAACAGGGAACACAACAGAGAGTCCCTGATGGAGCAGGAGAAAGGTGAGGTGCAGAACTCAAATTCTAGTAAGAAGACCAGACTTAACAGTCTGACTGAGACTGGAGGAACCCCGGAAAGCCTGGCCCCTGGATTCTCTATCAGCCTAGAACTGAAATAATTTCTGAGGGCAACTCTTCAGACAGGGATTGGACTGGACTGTGGGACATAAAGTGATACTCGTGAGGAGTGTGCCTGTTAGCTCAAGTAGATACAAGAGTCTGAATGGGTAGCTTCTGTCCGGAGGTGAGATGGGAAGGAAGGCAGAGAGGGTTAGGAGTTGACTGAATGGACATGGGGAATCAGGGGTGGAAAGGAAGAGTGTGTTGTCACAGTATGGGGAGAGCAATTAGAATCACATAACAATGTACGCATAAATTTTTGTATCGGATAAAAATTTAAAAAAAAAAGAAATACAGTCAACTGATTTTTGACAAAGCAGCAAAGGTAATTTAATGGCAACAGAACGGTCTTCAACAAATGGAACAATTGGACATCACATGCAAAAATATGAATGTAGATACTGAGCTTGTATCTTCTACAAAAATTAACTTAAAATGGATCATAGTCCTAAATGTAATATGCAAAACTATGCAACTTCTAGAAGATAAAAATGAGAGAAAATTTAGGACCTTGGGTTTGGCAATGACTTTTTAGATACAACACCAAAAGCAAAATCTATCATGAAAACATTGATAAGTTGGACTTCACTAAAATCAAAAACCTCTGCTCTGCAAAAGACACTGTTAAGAAAATGAAAAGATAAGCTACAGATGGGAAAAAATATTTGCAAAACACATATTTGATAAAGGACTTGTATACAAAATATACAAAGAACTCTTAAAATTCAACAAAAAGAAATCAACCGACACAATTACAAAATGGAGAAAAATCTAAATAGGATCTAAACAGACACCTCACCAAAGAAGATATACAGATGGCAAAACATACGAAAAGATGCTCAACATCAAGTGCCATTAGGAAACTGCAAATCAAAACAACAATGAGATACCACTACACACCTTTTAAACCAACCTGTTGCCATCGAGTCGACTCCTATTTGAATGACTAAGATCCAAAACACTGACAGCACCAGATGTTACAGAGGATGTAGAACAACAGGAACTCACATTCAACACTGGTGGGAATGCAAAAACCATACAGCCACTTTGGAATATAATCTGACAGTTTCTTACAAAGCTAAACATGTTGTGTTGTTGTTGTATGCCTTTGAGTCGATCCCAACTCATAGCGACCCTATAAAACAGACTAGAACTGCCCCATAGGATTTCAAGGAGCAGGTGGTTGATTTGAACTACTGACCTTTGGTTAGCAGCCTGAGCTCTTAACCACTTTACCACCAGGGCTCCAAGCTAAACATAGGCTTACCATATGATACAACAATCATGCACCTAGGTATTTACCCAAATGAATTGAAACTTACACTTTCTTTGTTATAGTAATTAGGCTATATCAATGTTGGGTGGGTTTCAAGCCAATCACAGTTTAGGTACAGAAGCAAGTAAGCACAGATGGAGGAAGATACATGCCAAGCCACATGAAGATAGCCAAGGAGCCAGGAAACAGAAAGTGAAAGGAGACAAGGACCTTCCTCCAGAGCCCACAGAGGGAGAAAACTTTTCTCTAGAGCTGGTGCCCTGGATTTGGACTTCTAGACTCCTTAACTGTGAGAAAAAAATTCCTGTTTGTTAAAGCTACCCATTTGTGGTATTTCTGTTATAGCTGTATTAGATAACTAAGACACACTGTAATGAAAATGAAGAATGTCTTTGAGAGGCTCATCAGTAGACTGGACACTACTGGGGAAAGAATTGGTGAGACTGAAGATATATCAGTAGAAACCACAAACTGAAAAGCAAAGATAAGAAAGACTAAAAGAAAAAAAGAACAAAACATTCAGGAACTGTGGGCCAATTACAAAAGGTGTAACATATGTGTAATGGGGTATCAAAAGGAGAAGAAAATGGTAAAGAACCTGAAAAAATATTTGAAGTAATAATGGCTGAGAACTTTCCAAAATTACTGACAGACACCAAACCACAGATCGAGGAAGGTCAGCAAACACCAAGCAGGATAAATGACATGTGGCATGGGTTGGGGGAGGGGAGTGGATCAGATTCCTTAAATTATGAAACATCAACTCCACGGGGATTAATTAAATGGAAAAAAAGCAAAACTATAAAGCTTTTATAAAAAGCATACCTATGTGACGATCGGACTAGGGAAGGATTTCTTAAGTAAGACAAGAAGTTCGAACTATAAAGGAAAAGAAATTATGGTCTTCTGTTCATCAAAAAACTTAAAGTGAAAAGATAATCATGACAAAGTGAAGATTAATTTAACATATAAATAACTACTAAATCAGTGAGAAAAAGATAAAACAAAACCAATATAAAATGGTCCAAAGGTTTGAAAAGACAATTTTCCTAAGAGGAAGCTCAAAGCGAAAAGATACTCAGTTTTACTAGTTATCAATAAATACAAAATAAAACTTAATAAGATACCATTCCAAAGTTACCAAATTGACAAAAGGTTACCTCTGAATATCCAGAGGTGCAAGGATGTGGAACAACCAGGACTCTCATGCAGTGCTACTATTAGTTGTTAAAATCACTTTAGTAAATAATTTGGCATTTATCTTGTGAAGTTGAAAATATACATATTTATGAGCACTCAATTCCACTTAATCCAGGAAACATGAACAACAATGTTCTTATCAGTACTGTTTAGAATAACAAAACCCAGAAACACAAAAAATACTTATAAACAGCAGAATGGATAAGAAAAAAGTTGTTGTATATTCATATCATTCATATAATTTATACACAGCAGTAAAAATGAATGAGCTAATCACACAGAACAATGTGGAAATATCTCAATAATATACTGTTAAGTAAAACTTTAAAAAGCAAAATTTTAAAATTTAAAAGGAGAGAAGCAGAAATTCAACATGATTCCTTTTATATACAGTTATAAAGTTACATAAATAATTTATTATGTAAGGAGAGGGAAGGGAAGAGGATATGATTGGGAAGGAGAAACAAGGAGACTTCAAAATTACTAGTAATTTTCAGTTCTTAAATTAGTTGGCAAGTACACTGTTTTCACTTCATTCTTTATACTATACACATATTTTAAGTACTCATCTACTTGATTCACACACACACACAAGATAGGGAAAAGGAGGGACTTGTGTCTTTCTTATGAACAATTCAAGTCAAAGAAAGCAGGTTATGCTTCCTATATTGAGATTCGTGACCAGGACATAGCTATGCTATTCCAGAGTGTTACATTTATTCATTTTTCTTCTTAATCTGTCCCTAGCAGAACTTCAAAGTAAAAAAAAAAAACAGTTTTAATGCAAGCCGTACCATACACTTACACAAGGTTCAAAATTTAAATGAAGAGAATAAAAAGGTAAGATATATGACCTTGACTGAGTCACTATCCACTTGGCACTCATCTTGGAAGGTCTAGTTGTACCTGGGAATGAATGGGGTAAGCAGATGTTAGATGCCATGTTGTTTTAGAAGATTAGTTATAAAGATGTACAGTAGATCCCAAAAGTGCAGTAAATTTCATGTATCTTGGCATTCATTCCAATTGGAACTCCAAGGAGTGCTGAATTTTTTTAAGGTGTTCTCTCTTAGAACACTTGCTTTCTTTCTTACCTTGTATCTTATCTGTGTGATTTTCATTTGTGATGATCTCTCCTTCTGCAGCTTACAATCACCCTCAACCATCTTTTATATGGGTAACTACTGAACCTAAGATTGCCAAACTCATGTTCTTTTATCCTTCTGAAGTCCCAGCTTTTCCAGCCTTCCATCCAAGTGAATATGTCACTGTTTTTATTCATAGTCCCTGGCACAGTACTCAAAACATTTTTATGAATGTTTTCATCTTAATAAAAATGATTTAATTAGAATTTTCCTTTCAAGCTTGAGATGTGCCGTATCTGTGATACATATAGATTTCAGCAAAGCCTTGATAAAGTTTTCCCTGATAACTTTGAAGAAAGATTTAACAAAATGGATTCAAATATAATTCTTGATTGTTGATGACTATTGTATCTTACATACCTTTTTCCACTTGAAGACTATGACCACTCTGAGGGTAGGGATCATGATTATTATTATGATACCCTGAAAGCCTAGACACAATAAATCTGTAGCATAAAAGAATGAATGAATGTTAAATTGTAAAATCTTTAAGTTAGATATTTTTTAATTTTTCTGCCAAGCACCCATTTCTCCTTCTTCTTGTTGTGCCATTCTAGTCCTTGGGGAACCACTCCTTCCACATTTTTGTGACTTGGGATTGAGCTATCTCAAAGCCCCCAGATCCTGATAAATGGTCTGGTCACTTAGCTCTTTTACCTCTCTGACCATGGTAACTTATTCAGGAATGGGCATATGATCCAATCCAGGCTCATGAGGCTCAATCCAGGACATCAGATGAAATTGTTGGGAAGGAGAATCACTCTTCACACTGAGAATGCTAAGTCTATGGACGCCATAAATCTGGAGCTACCAGTGGTCACTACATGGAGACAGCCTGCCTAAGAATACAGTCAGCACAGAAGAAAACAGTGTCAGACTAGAAGGAGGGGGACAGAGACAAAGTCCTGATGACATCTGTTGATCCCTAGATCTAGCAATGACTGGTGCTGATCTATGCTTGGACTTTTCAGAAATAGGAACTAATACATATATATATTTAAGCTACTTTGAGTTGTGTTTCTGATCTTTGCAATATAAGCATCTTTTAACCAGTGACTTAGTCTTAGGTAAAGATATAAAAACATTCTTATAAATATTTTTTAAAAATTAACTTATACTTATTTAGGAGCCTTGGTGGTGTGGTGGTTAAAGCAATTTGCTGCTAACTGAAAGGTCAGAGGTCTGAACCCACCTCGGGAGAAAGATGTGGCAGTCTGCTTCCTTAAAGATTTATACAGCCTTGGAAACCAAACAGGGCAGTTCTACTCTGTCCTACAGGGTCTCTGTGAGTCGGAATCAACTCGACAGCAGTGGGTTTGGTTTTGGTTTTATACTATTTACATGAACTACCATTCAAGGGTTCCATTGCCTCCCTCCACCCCCAACAAGTGATAGTGTGGTTAAAGAGTCTGGGATTGACTGAGTCTATAACCAGGGGTCAAATTCCAAATGAAAGGACTGCATTTGGGGGATGAGGACCAGGATGCAGACATATAGGGAGAAGAGCTTAGAAGTAGTGCCTTGAGGAAAATAAACCACAGAGTGTCAGTGGAACAAGTCTGATGGTAGAAGATGAGAACATTAGTTTAAGGTAGCAACAATAGGAAGCAAGAAGAGTACATAATACAATTATTGTTAAAGAAGGACTCACCTGGTAGTCCTTTGCTCCTTCTCCAGATTTATCTCCCACTATTGGTCCTTGGGGGTGCAAACAGTTTGCATTTAGCTACTAACCAAAACGTTGATGGTTTAGATTCACCTAGAGCCACTGTGGAAGAAAGTCCTGGTGATCTATTTCTGTAAGATCACAGCCACTCAAAACCGTATGGAGCAGTTCTACTCTGACACACATGGTGTCACCGTGAGCCGGAATTAACTTGGCAGGAATGGATTTTATTCTTCCTCTCTAGCTCTGTAATTCCAGCCATTTTGAACTACTAGTGGTGCCTAAATTGCCCCTGCCAATTCCTTAGTGCCCTTGCATAATCTCTTCCCTCTACAAGAATGCCGTTCCCTTCCTCCACTCAACCTTCAAGGCTTAGTCTCAGCCTCCCTCAGAAAAGCCTTGATCCACCTTTGTGGGAAGGCCAGGACCTCTGACAGGCACTTCCTTGTTTTGTTTCATGTTTGTCTCTCCCCTATAATATGAGCTACCTCAGCAAAGGGGCTTTGTCTAATTCACTTTAATATTCCCAATGCCTACCACCATGTATCGTGCATAAGACACACTTTGGAAATATGAATTGATAAAATTAATTGAATTGCATGAAAAGGGAATAAAGATTATCAGTAACAAAACACTAACATAGGTTCTGTATTCTCATCAACTCCAAACAAAAAACTACAACAAAGCATCCCATACTAAAAGATCACGATATGGTCATAACACCGGAAAAGGAATTTATCTGCATGTTCATCCAACCCACTGCATCCCTCCCCAGTGACAAGCAACTCCTCCTCCAACTCCCCATTACTCCCCATCCCACAATAGAGTCATCTCTCTGCCAGAGCAAGGCCTTCTGGGTGAGTTTAATTCAATTTACACATGCACATGTACTCAGCTGTCAGAATGCCTTTGCTTTCTATAGGTCCCCCTAGTCACCTCCTCTGTATTATAAACAACCACAGAGTAATGACTAAATATCTGTGTGTAAGTGTCATTTCATTATAAAGCACCACACGTAGCTGAGCTTTTATTGAACAGCTTCAGTGATTTTGATTTGACATAAGAAAAATGACAATTCCCTAGGTTCTTTCAATTTTTCCTAAATAAAAACGTAAATTATATTTTAGACTGAATGCTGCTTAGCATGGATTTTTAAAAACCTTAGAATGGGGCAAAGGAGTTATTTCAAATATTTAAAGTACTACCATGTAGTAGAGGAATTAAAATTAATCAGCATGGCTTCAGAGGATAAAACTACAATAAACAGAAGTTAGTGAAGGGCAGATTTTAGCTTAAAATAAGGAAGAATTTTCCTACAATTAAAGCTGTCCAGCAATAGAGGGGACTGGACTACAAAGCAGAGAATTTAGCAAAAGTCATAAAAAGAAATATTCCCATAAATTTTATGTCTTACAGATATTACCTCATTAGTGTTTGTGACGTTTTGAAATATGTAACAAAGCCTGAGGTTTCCCTTTCATAGATGAAGAAATTGACAGGCTTAAATGATTTGCTGGAGGTCATATGTTGACTGATACAAGCTGATGTTCTCTTTCTGGTATAACATTTATTTATTGTCTTAGGAAATAATAAGCTTCCTGCAATTATAGGTGATGTATTTATTGCTGCTTAATTCTTGATCTTCTGAGCAAAACTTGGATTTTATATTTAAAAGTTCACCTTCTTGGAATCTTTTAATAGATAAGGCTTTTCTAGTTCTGCAAATTCTTAGGCATGACACTTTAACTAGTTTTAACCAATTTTAAATAAAAAATTCAGATGCTAATGATTAGTCTGCAAATTGCTAGATCATCTGTAACAAGTGCTAAAAAAATTAAATTAAACATGTCATTATACAGCCAGTTGCAGTTGTGGGAATAAATGTCAAATTTTTCATTATTTTTCCTGAGTTTCAATAGTAATCATCAATGGTAGCTGCAGTTAACAGTACAATCTTTTTGATAAGAAAAAGTGCTTGCATTGACCCATAAAGCAAAATGAGATACAAATTTTCTCCAACTCCCCAAAGTTTGCAGGGCCCCCTTTCTTTCATACCACAGTCATAATTTCAGAATAAATTAGCATTACAATCTATAGAAAAAAATAAGATCTGCAAAGGGAAAGTAAGTGGGAGACAATACACAGACAATTTAAAGAATGAAATTACAAACTAAAATCAGAAGCAAATAATCAAATAAAATCTTTTTCATTAGTAATAAAAGAAATGAAAAATAAAACTGCAATTAAATATGATTATTTTTACTAAACAAACTGAAAAGATTTTTAAAACATGTAAACTCAGTGCTGATGATGATGCAATGAAACTAGTCCTCTGTGCTGGACAGCCTCTAAGATGGCTCCCGATGGACCCCGCCTCCTGGTGTTAGTACACTTCCTTGAGTGTTGGCAGGACCAAGTGACTCATTGTAACAAACAGAAAGCAGCAAAAGTGTAAAATGTTATTTCCAAGTTAAGTTACAAAAATGATGACTTCCATCTTGCTCACTGTCTTCTTCACTTGGCTCTGAGAGAAGCTAGCTGACAACATGGGCTATGGAGAGGCCAATGTTCCCTGGAACTGATGTCTCTGGCCAAGAGCCAGCAAGACCTCAGGTCTGCCAACAGCCACATGAATGAGCTTAGAAGAAATTCTCCCTCTATTGAGCCTTGGAGATAACTACAACACTGGCAGACACCTTGACTGCAGCCTGTGAGAGACC
The DNA here is from genome assembly GCA_030035585.1 of Dugong dugon. Classification (NCBI taxonomy): domain Eukaryota; kingdom Metazoa; phylum Chordata; class Mammalia; order Sirenia; family Dugongidae; genus Dugong; species Dugong dugon. Next base: position 43,545,381 of record CM057480.1, on the reverse strand, counting down.
CTGAACCAGAGGAACCCAGCTAAGCCACAGCCAGGTTTCTGACCCACAGAAGTTGGAAGATAATAAATGCTTGTTATTTTCAGCTGTCAAATTTGTGGGTAACTTGTTACACAGCAATAGAAAACTAATACATCTTCTCCTATACTTTTAAATTCTGGAAAGTGAGTGCAACAATAAGCAACAAAAGCCTTTTAGAAACTATTCACTTCTCCTCAATTCCACATCTATGATTATTTTCTAAACAAATCAGAGTGTGGTGAAAGATAATTTACAAGAAAATCCAAACATTATTCTTGGTTGTTTGTTTTAGTTTTTTTGTTTGTTTGTTTGTTTAATTCTTTTTTATTGTGGTGGAAGTATACACAGCCAGAGATAGACCATTTCAACAATTTCTACATGTACAATTGCGTGACATTGATTATATTCTTCAAGTTGTGCTACCATTCTCTCTAAACTTTTCCAAATTATTCCACCACCATTATCTTAAGCTCAGTGCTCCCTAAATGCCCTCAAACACTATTTTTAATAACAAATTTAAAACCATTACTTATAATGGTTAAAATTTGGAAATAAACTATATGTCCCGAAATAAAGCAATGTGTAAAAAATATCAACAAGATTTTTTTAAAGCAGACAATTCTAAAAAAGGAAAGTAATGAGGCAACTGTAGTCCTACCAGATATTAAAACATATTTTAAAGTTAACAATAACTAAAACAAGGTTTTTGCGTAACAATAGATGTATAAATTAATCAGAATAGAAACTCCAGAGATAGATGCAAATATATACAGAAATTTAATGTATGACAAGTATGATATTTCAAAACAATGAAGAAAGATGGATTAGTTAATATATAGTCAAGCAGGTAGCTATCTGGGAAAAGTAAGCAACTTTAACCAATGTTTTCAATCTTAACCAAAATTAAGTTAAAATGAAACAAAAAGTAAAACATAAAAAGAGACAAATAGAAGTTCGTGGGTTTTTGTTTTTGTTTTTGTTTTGTTTTATGCAGTCTTAGAGGGAAGAAGTTATTTCCACAAAATCTAGAATCCACACAAGAAAATACTGATAAATTTGATGACATAAACTCTTAAAAAATACCTGATGGGAGAAAAAAACAAAAACCACCATTAACAATGTCAAAAACACCAATGACAAAATGGGGGAAAAAATGACAAGCACATTACAGTCAAGGAGTTATTTTCTTTACTCTTAGAAGGGCTCCTAAAAATAAGTTTTTAAAACACAATAAAACAGCTAAATGATATGAACAGTTAATACAAAGAAATGGAAATTAAAATGGTTCTTAAACATGAAAAAGTTCTCAACCTCATTCATAATGAGAGACGCAAGTTAAATGAGGTGTCGCCTATCAAAGGAGCCCTAGTGGTGCAGTGGTTAAGCACTTGGCTGCTAACTGAAAGGTCAGCTGTTCCAGCCCACCAACAGTTTCGAGGGAGAAAGATGTGGCAGTCTGCTTTCATAAAGTTTACAGCCCTAGAAACCCTATGGGGCAGTTCTACTCTGTCGTATAGGATCGCTATGAGTTGGAATCGAATCAAGGGCAACTGTTTTGGATTTTTGGTATCACCTGTTAGAAAGGCAAGGTCCAAAGTGTTGGGGTGGTAGGAGTGTAGGGAAGCAGGTGCTATCAAACTTTGCTGATGAAGTGTTCAGTGGTAACCGCTGTGGAGAGCAATTTGGTAATTCCCATCAAAATTAAAACTGCACATACTCTGACTCTGCATTCTACTTTTAGAAATTTATCCTAAAATATGCTATAGATACACTAACATTTGGATAAAATTATATAGCTTCAAGGATATTCAGTGCTGCATTGTTTAACAACAAAAGATTGGAGATTCATGCTACAACATGGATAAACCTTAAAAACATGCTAAGTGAAATGAGTCACTTTTAAAAGGATAAATATTGCATGAAATACCTAGAATAGGCAAGTGGAGAGAGACCAAAAGTTACTAGTGGTTACCAGACTCAGGCGGATGGGAGGAGGAAAGGAAGACAATGCTTAAGGAACACTGAGTTATGTTAAGGATGATGGAAAAATTTGAGAATGGTTAAGGGTGATGGTTGAACAACATGATGAGCATAATTAATGTCAATGAATTTCACATGTGAAGATTGTTGAACTGGTAAATGTTTTGTTACATATATATTTACCACAATTTAAAAAAAAAGACTGGAAACAACTTAAATAGGCATCAATATGAGATTACCTAAACAAATCAAGGTACTCAATATAGTAATAGAATACTGTGTAGCCTCCAAAAAAACAAAGTAGCTCTATATGTAGTAATAAGGAGGGACTGCAAGGTATACTGGTCTAAGTTTTAAAAATGTAGACTTGTATGTGTATGTTACCATTTATGTAAAAAGAGCATATATATTGTATGCACACACCAGCATATACTTTATAATGTGATTGCAAAACCAATATATTAATAATGGTCACCTCTGGATGGTGAGATTGCAAGTGGTTTTTATTTTCTTCCTAAACTTTTTTTTGCAATTTCTACATTTTATAAAATAACCATATATGACATTCAAAGTAAAAGAAAAAAGACTTAAAATATGCATGTACATGTTAGAAAATATTAGCGGTAAATTAGGTTCTAAAGTGTTTAAGGAAAAAAAAAAAAAACCCGGATTTTTTGAGGTTCTCATAGCTGAGCATTTTGTCCATGTAGTCATGAAAAATGAACATTATATTGACTTTCACAAATGTCAAATAAAATTGATAAGAACAGAGAAATGGAAGAGAAGGTATTATCAATCTTCAGGTGCAACTGTTTACTTTTCCTGTTAAGTGTTTTTTCCAAAAACAATTACTAAGGATGGAGTGAAACTTACACCAAAAGAAAAACAAGTTAGTCAACATAAGGCTTCATACACCTTATGCGTTAAAATAAGTTAGACTGGGCAAGTAATTGTCTCTTACATTGGAAACAGAATGCATGATGGGAGCAGTGTACTTTGTAATTTGGGAAAGGTACACACTAAAAGCAAAAAATCTTTACTTCCTAATTTTAATCTGCCAACAATGTGAATGACCTATTGGCAAACTACACAATGAAAAGTTATACTCTTCTGCAGATCCATAAAGCTACTGAAATACATGTTGTTAGGTGCTGTGAGGTCAGTTCCAACTCATAGCAATCCTATGTACAACGGAATGAAACGGTGCCCAGTCCTGCGCCATCCTCACAATTGTTGTTATGCTTGAGCCCATTGTTGCAGCCACTGTGTCAGTCTTGTTGAGGGTCTTCCTCTATTTTGCTGACCCTCAACTTTACCAAGCATGATGTCCTTCTCCAGGGACTGATCCCTCCTGATAACATGTCCAAAGTAATGTGAGACTAGTCTTACCTTGTAGAAATACATGTAGGATTATAGAAGTACGTCCCAGTTTGGTATCATACCTTGGTAAGCTGATCTTTCCCTTCAGGATACTATCTGCCATCTTCAGGCTTGCTCATGAGGGTGGGATCAGGAAGAAAAGTAAGGCCTGGAGGAAGTTTTACTAAAGTGGCTGGGTTTATTGATTGTACTGATGCCTGGGGAGAAGAAGGGAGAGGTCAGCAGGAAAAGCAAGGTGCAAGATGCACAGGGTTTGGCACAGAAACGGAGGGGTGCTACATGAATTCAAATGACTTGGGAAGCAGCGGGGGAAAGAGTGACCTCAATTCATTTGGGGGACTCTGAAAAGTGGTTGTTTCCCAGGATAACCACAACCGACGTGCATACTCACAGACATCAGAAGATAAGGAGAGTGTTCAGGTTTTGTTAGCAGGGAAGCCAGCATGTAACTTTCAGGGGAGGGGCTGAAGAAAGGGGGGAATTCCAAAGTCCTACCCCAGATCTACTGAATAAGCGTTTCCAGGATGGGAGCTAAAAAAAAGCAAACTAAACCGTTTGCATCGAGTCAATTCTGACTCATGATGACCCCATGTGTTACAGAGTAGAACTGTTCCATAGGGTTTTCTTGGCTATAATCTTTACCAAAGCAGATTGCCATACATTTCTTCCATAGTGGTATTGCGTGGGTTCGAACAACCAACCTTTAGATTAGTAGTCGAGAGTAAACCATTTGTGTCACCAGGGCCCTAAAGTGGAGCCTAGCAACCTGTATTTTTAAAAAGCGTTGTAGCCAATTCTGAGTCATGATGTTCATCACCCACTGCTTGAGATTACTGCTGTATGGTATCCTACTTGGGTTGACAACTGTATTTTACGCCTCCTATATGTCCTACTCCTGAGGCTTTTATGTTTCAGAAAGCCTAGAGTCTGGAGTAACATCTGAATTTTTCACTTGCCAACATTATAACAGTTGCTGAGCAATTAAATCGTTATTATCAAAAGTCTGATTTCAACAATATATCACTTGATGAAACCCAAACAAAAGGCAAGATGTGTAAGTAATCAGAATTTTTTTTTCCTCTAACCTTTTTTTTTTTTTTCATTTGTAAACAACTGGTCACAATATGTCACTGACCCTCTTAGATCCCTGGCTACAGGATAATTCCTCCATTCTAAAAATATGGTTTTTTTAAATTTTTTTTATTGTACTTTAGATGAAGGTTTACAGAACAAATAGTTTCTCATTAAACAGTCAGTACACATATTGTTTTATGACATTGGTTAAGAACCCCACAACATGTCAACACTCTCCCTTCTCGACTCTGAGGACCTTTTTTTGGTGAAAATATACATAGCCAAATTTACACCATTTCGAAAGTTTCTACATGTACAATTCAGTGACATCAATTACATTCTTCCAGCTATGCTGCTATTCTCACTGTCCTTTTCCAAATTATTCCACCACCATTATCTTCAACTCACTGTCCCCTAGGCTTCCCATCAAACTTTATGAGTTGCTGTTGTCAATTTGATCTCACATAGATAATTCTTTTTTTCTTTGTACCTTAGATGAAGGTTTAAAGAACAAATAGTTTCTCATTAAACAGTTAGTACGCATATTGCCCTATGACAATGATTAACAACCCCATGACATGTCAACACTGTCCCTTCTCAATGTTGGTTTCCCTGTCACCAGCTTTCCTGTCTCCTCCTGCCTTCTAGTCCTTGTCCCTGGACTGCTGTGTCTCAATTAGTCCTGTTTTGTTTTATGAGGCTGTTCAATCCCCAGCTGAACGGTGAACTTTGGGAGGGGCTTCACCACTGAGGTAAAAGAGTGTCTGGGGGCCATACTCTCAGGGTTTCTCCAGTCTGTCAGGCAAGTAAATCTGGTCTTTTTTTTTTTTTTTTTGTGAGTTAGAATTCTGTTCTACATCCTTTTCCAGCTCTGTCCAGGACCCTCTATTGTGATCCTGGTCAGAACAGTCAGTGGTGGTAGCCAGGCACCATCTAGCTGTACTGGACTCAGTCTGGTGGAGGCCATGGTAGCTGTGGTCCATTAGTCCCTTGGACTAATCTTTTCCTTGTATCCTGTTGTCTTCATTCTCCCTTGCTCCTGAAGGTGTGAGACCAGTGGAGTATCTCAGATGGCTGCTCACAGGCTTTTAAGACGCCAGATGCTACTCACCAAGGTAGAATGTACAACATTGCCTTTATAAACTGTGTTATGCTAATTGAGCTAGATGTTCCCTGAGACCATGGTCCCCACCAAACTCCACCCAGCAATTCAGACCCTTAGGAAGTTTGGATGTGTCTATGGAGCTTCCATGACCTTTCCTTGTACAAGCTGTGCTGGTTTCCCCAGTAATGTGTACAGTCTTACCCTTCACCAAAGTTACAACTTATCTGTTTAGTTCCCCCCCACCCCTCCCATCTCTCATAACCAACAAAGATTGTTTCTTTTTGTGTGTAAACTTTTACATGAGTTATACAGTAGAGGTCTCATACAATATTTGTCCTTTTGTGATTGACTTATTTCACTCAGCATAATGTCCTCCAGTTTCATCCGTGAAACTGCTTCACAGATTCATCATTGTTCTTTATCTTTGTATAATACTTCATTGTGTGTATGTACCATAGTTTGTTTATCCATTCATCTGTTGATGGGCATCTAGGTTGTTTCCATCTTTTTGCTATTGTGAACAGTGCTTCAATGAATATGGGTGTGCATATGTCTATTAGTGTGATGGCTCTTATTTCTCTAGGATATGTTTCTAGGGGTGGGATTACATTTTGTAGTTCTTTTTTTTTTTTTTTTTTTTTTTGTGGTGCTGACATTTTCTTTGTTCCTCTTACTCTCCTGTGCTGAGTTCCTTTTGTTTGTGGATTTTTTTTTTTCATTTCTTCTGTTTTTGTAGGTTTTATTTTTACTGAACTTTATGGTTTTCTTCCTTATTTTTATGAGTAGGTTTGTTAACTTTCTTTGTGTTACCTTGAAATTTACCCCTATCTTCCTAGATTTGAATCAGTCTATTATTACTTGGTATTGCCTTGCCTTCCTCTCCATTAGAAGGTTCTGTACCTACACCATTTATTCCCTCTTTTATTGTTCTGATGCTGCTGTCATTTACAAATTAACCTCTCTGGTTCCCTTTTGTAATTCTTTTGGTTTTGCATAGTCCTTAAGAGTTCATTTCCTAGGTTGGTATCTGGTTAGTACAATCCTGTGTCCTATATCAGCCTGTGGTCTGATATTGTTTGTTCGAAGATCGAAGGACTTCCTTTAATAAGTCTTGTAAATTTGGTTTGGTTTTTACATAGTCCCTTAATTTCTGTTAATCTGGATATGACCTAATTTCACCATCATATCTGAACGAGAGTTTTGCAGGATATATTATTCTTAGCTGGCAATTTTTTTCTTTCAAAGTTTTATATATGTCATCCCATTGCCTTCGTGCCTGCATGGTTTCTGCAGAATAATCTGAGCCTAGTCTTATTGTTTCTCCTCTGTATATGACTTTTTGTTTTTCTCCAGCTGCTCTCAGGATTCTTTGTTTGTCTTTGGTTTTAGCGAGTGTGATTATGATATGCCTTGGTAATTTTCTTTTGGGGTCTATCCTCTGTGGGGTTCATTGAGCTTCTTGGATGGTCAGCTTTTCATCTTTCATGATATTGGGGAAGTTTTCTGTCAGCAATTCTTCAATGATCCTCTCTGTGTTTTCTGTTTTCTCCCCCTGTTCTGGAACTCCGATCACTCGCAGATTTTTGCTTTTGATTGTATCCCACATAATTCTCAGGGTTTCTTCATTTTCCTTTGTTCTTTTTTCTGATTTTTCCTCAAACAGTGTTGTATCCAAGTGTTTGTCTTCAATTTAGCTGATTCTATCCTCCATTGTTTCAAACCTGTTCATCAGCCCTTCTATGACACTGTCCATTTCTGAAATATTGTTGTTTATCTTTTGGATTTCTAATTGTTGTTTTTGTATGATTTATAGTTTTGAATTTATTTTAGCATTTTGTTCCTGTATTATTTCCTTGAATTCTTCCATTTTTTTGTCTTTATTTTCCATGAATCTGTCTGCCTTTTCCATGAATTTGTCTATTTTTTCATCATTTTTATCTGTTTTTTGCTTCAACTCTTGGATAATTCTGAATATTAGAGATTTGAATTCCCTGTCAGTTAGGTCTAGCGCCTTTTCTTCTACTGGAAGGTCATCTGGTTTTTTATTTTGGACACCTACTGGAACCATCCTGTCCTGTTTTTGTAAATGTTTTGATATTGTCTGCTGTCATCAGGTGATTCAGTGGTTATTTTCCTCGTTTATTGATTGTAGATTTGTTTGTTTCATCCTGCTTTTTTATTTTATTTGGTTATGTCTGAGCAGGCAGGCCGTGTGTTCTTTGTTGTTTGCTTGTCTGTGGGTACCATATTTTTCACCTCCTTCTCCAATGGGCAGGGACAGTCACTCAGGTATGGTACAGCAGAGCAGGTCCAGCTGAAGGGGAGTTGCTGGGATAGGTTTTTTTCTGGCATATACCAGGGCTGACAGTGCAGACTTGGAATCAGTGCAGGGCAGGTTCCAGTAGGCCATTCCTGTGCTGCTTGGGAGTGTGATGTTCAGGGCACAGTGCAGGTAGGCAGGAAGGAAGGGGTAGATTGTGATGTGTGGAGCTAAGATGGGTATGGGAAAGATGTGAGAGGGGAGAGAGTAATAGGAGCCAAAAACATACACACAGACAAAAAACAGTGCTAAGCGAGCTTGCTATTGGAGTGGAGAGGTGAGAGACTGAGAAATGGGGAAAAACAAAAATGAAAAAAAAGAAAAAGTGTAAAGGAAAAAAAGAATAAATTGAGAAACTGGAAATGAAGAAAGACAAAAAAGGAATAAGAAAGAGAAGAAAAGTAAACAAAGAAATAAAATAAAAAAAAAACAAGAACAAGGAAATGCCCCCAGGGATGTCCCTGTGTGTCTGCACAGAGTAAGGGACTAGCTTCCAAGCTGCGTGGTACTTCCTGGCTAGAAGGGGCTCCCAAGCCAAGAAAAGAAAAAGAAAACAAACAAATCAAAACAGAACAAATCAGAGCAAACAAACAATAAAGCCCCTGGGATCCCAGCAGCGTGGCGGCACCGGCCGGGAAGCAGTTTCACAGTCAAGTGGTGTTTTGCAGCCTTTCAGGAAGAAGGAAAGATGGCACCCGGAGCCAGGTATTTGAGAGAAAGGAGGGGGAGGTAGTGAGAGGTAAGGAAGAAATCTAAAGAAATAGAAAAAAGCAACACCAGTAGCCAACAAATGGACCTCAGGGAGCTGGCCAGTGCAGCCAGGTGGAATCCAAGCAGCACTGTGGGGAAGCTCATGCTTCCCGGCCAATAAACTGTGGCTGCAGGAAGCAGAGGAGGCTAAGTGGGGGTGAAGAAGGGTGGGGGGTGGGAAAGCCTATATGGTGGGTTACCAGTTGTTCTGTCTCCTGCTGGAGGCTCCATGAAGCTGCTTTCTAGTACCTCCTGTTTGCTGATCTCTGACAGGAGTCCAAGATGGCAGATCTGTGCTGCAGTAGCTGATAGGGGACCTCTGCATATATCTCTCCTCGCACTCTGTTCTCGTCAGTTTCTTATTCCATTCGGTGCTTGGTTGAGTTCTTTATCTCTTCATTTGATGGTTAGGGTTTCAGGATTGATGTGTGACTCTATTTGACTTAGTTTTTCTGATCTTTACTGAGGAGGGACGGCATGGTGCCATGTTGCCCAGAAGAGCAATCAGAACTTTTAAACCTTTCTTTTATTCAACTATAATTTTTGAGCACTATGGGAAAATCAGAGTCCCTGAGTGGTGCAAACGGTTAACACGTTCAGCTGCTAATTGAAAGATTAGAGGTTTGAGTCCACCCAGAGGCACCTCAGAAGAAAGGCCTGATGATCTACTTCTGAAAAATCAGCCACTGAAAACCGTATGGAGCACAGTTCTACTCTGACACATGTGGGGTTGCCATAAATTGGAGTCAACTCGACAGCGCTGGTAACTGGTATGGGAAAATCGGTATATCATTTTATTTTGAATCACAGAGGAAATAGAATAATAATTAAAAAAAAAAACAAAAAAAAACTCCATTGCCATCAAGTGGATTCCAAGTCATAGTGACCCTATAGGACAGAGTAGAACTGTTCCATAGGATTTCCATGGAGCAGCTGGTGGATTCGAACTGCCGATCTGTTGTTTAGCAGCTGAGTGCTTAACCACTGTGCCACCATAAATGGAAGGCATTTTAAGAGGTCATTTAGTCCAGTGTATCCTCAATGCCTAAATCTCTACTTCAGCATCCCTGAGATGGGGTAATGTGGCCTGATGCACTCAGAAAAAACAGTCCTGTCCCTGAAGAGTTTATTAGTTAATAAGATAGAAGGAAATATAAGCCTGTGGATAAAAGCAAAATTATAAACACTGTGTGAAAGCAATTTCACTCACTCAGAAAATTACAAAGCTGGAGATTTGCTTGTGTTTTCCTGATATTAATCTGACACATGAATTTGGGTTTGGGTTACACATCGGGACAGCATCAAAGCACTACGCTATCCACAGAGAATGGGGCTTCCTTGTAAATCTTGCCTTCATACTTATATATAAATAGCATAATCACTGTAACATTCACAGATTGCAAACAGTTCTAAAATTGTCAGCATTTAGCTAATAGACTTGATTCTTATTGCACTACATAGCCCTTTGAAAAGAGAGACAGATGGGCAGGGGGAGGGTCTATAGTGGCCTCAACAATTTAGTAGATTAAACCAAATCTGACTCTTTTGCAGCAGTGAAGGTGGCATGGCCATCCTGTATAACCCCACAGGTTGGAAGAGCATAAGGCAGGTAAACATGTGTCTCTTGCCACCATCCCAACACATGGGCATAAATACCCTCAGAAGCTACTGAATTTTATGTTTCTTAAGCTTTAAATACCCAAAGTGGGCAAGAGAGCAGCTAGCTCATCCAGGGCAGACCTGTCAGCTACACAGCTCTACCATTTACACCCTGGGACAGATTACCCAATAAGCAAGGTACACACGGGCTTACTTGTGCTTACTTGCTAATTGGTAGTGCACAATTTTACCTACCATGCATGCCTTGCTACTGGTTAATCTGCCCCTTTTTACAGTCACACATCTTCTATGCCATCTAAAAAAACAGCATAAAAGAAAAAATAGGACTTAAAAGCAGATTTTCAAATATAACTCTTAGTTGCTTAAGGTTGACTGAGACCACATGACTTTTCTACTGTCTCCACTAAGAAAAGTCTGGCTGTGGGAATGTTACTTAACCTCTCTCTGCCTCAAGTCCCTCTTATGTAAAAAGATGATCTTCTCACCTCCATACCTTTCCTTATGTTCCTTCATCCACCTGAAATCCACGCCCCTTCTCATGCACACTATCTCTGTCTTTTTAAGTCATACAGATTCTTTGAATCCAGCTAACATGCGATATTTCTGAATTCCTGGTTCATGACATTTATCTAGTTCTTACTAAGAGCTGCCTAGTAGTCCTACAGGAGTCCTTGAGTAGTGCAAATGGTTAATGCTCTTGGCTGCTAACCAAAAGTTTGGAGGTTTGAGTCCACCCAAAGGCACCTTGGAAAAAAGGCCTGGCAACCTACTTCAAAAAAATCAGCCACTGAAAAACCCTATGGAACACACTTCTACTCTGACACATATGGAATTGGAATCAACTCTATGGCAACTTGTTTAGTATTCCTAGATGTCTACACATGCAACTCTTATCTTCCCAAGCAGAATATTTTCTCCTTGAATTATCTTCTTTTGGGACTAGGGTTGCCAGGTATAATACAAGATGCCCAGTTAAATCTGAATTTCAGATGAATGACAAATAATTTATTAGTATGAGTATGTCCCATGCAATATTTCAGGTTCATCCAGGGTAAGGATTGTCAACTGAACAGTTGTGCCCTTTACACCTACACAGTTGCTATGCAATCTCAAAAAAAAAAGTTTTCATGCAATATTTGGAACATACTTATACTGAAACATTATCCATTATTTATCTGAAATTCAAATTTAACTGGGTATCCTGTATTTTTTATTTGCTAAACCCAAATAAAACCCTATGTGGGACACCTATATCACTTAAAATGTCCAGCACAAGATTCTAGGACAGTGACTGCTCGGCAGCATATGCTGATTGGTTGAGCTAATACAATTTAATCTAGACAAACTTGAGGATATCAATGTTTCCAATACTTGGTCCTTGGTTCCTCCTTGTTCCAAGGGACCTACCCTCCATCTCCCTGCCACTCCTCTGGGTTAATGGGATAACCAGGAGTCTGACCTAGGCTGGGTTGGTTCAGAAAGTGGGAACAGGACATGGAAGTTGGAATAACTGGCCAATGCTGATGCCAGGGACACAAGTCTAGGCCCCAAGGAAGGCAGACTCCATAGGAGGTCACCCAAGGTCCAAGCGTGGACCAGAATTGAAGGGTCTGCGGCAGGAGTGTGGCATGACTAAGAAAATGAGTTCAGGGGACATCATAGCAAATGTCCTGGTGCAGAAGTGTGAGGCAGATAATTTCATAAAGCAGTTCCAGCTAAACCAAGGCTGGGAGGGGTGTCCAAGGTACTGAGCCCACTGGGACATAATCTTTCCCACGGGTTCACTAAAGTCAGTCTTCTACAGACTTCCTATGACTTTTCTCTGTGCCTTTCTTTAGACTGCTTTATGTCAGCTTTCTTCCTGATGTCTTTCCAAATTCATGGCCCACCAGAGACAGTGGTGGGAAAAGAGACCCATGATCCTTAGAAGTATAGGACCATAGCCCCAAGGTGGTACTGTGCTAACAGCCTAGAAGTTTCCTGCAGCAGACGCAGGAAACCAGGCTGAGTTAGAGAGTCTGCAATAAGTTGTGGGGGGACCATAAAACTCACAAACAGAGAGGTAGGCACACAGGAGCTTTTTAGAGTAGCCATCAACCACCTTCCTTAGCAAGATTTCTGAACTCCTCACGTCATCATCAGTGACCCCTGACTGCCTTCTTCACGGGATACTCTCTCTCAGCTTTCTCCAAGCAAACCAAAGCCATTGGCACAGAGCCAACAGGTCACAGAGCAGTTTACTGACCGACAGACTGACTAAATGACCCTCAAGAGTCAGTGAGGTGGATACTGCCTGGACCATGAAACCAGAAAGACCTGCATTCAAATCACAGCTGGGCCACTTCCTGGCTGTGTGCCAAGATTAAGGTGGCTAACCTCTCTGTACCTCAGTTTCAAAATCTATAAAAAGGAGATTATAAAACCATTCTTACATGGGTGTGCTGCCTATTAAATAAAATAATATGAAAACATAATCAGAATTCAATAAATGATGGTTTTTCCTTCCTCACAAAAAAAACACTGTGACAGTGCGGGGGGGTCGAAGGAGTCCATCTTTAACATTGAAGACTGTAAGTACAAACAATTAATAAATGCTAATAATCTTGTAAAAAGAATTTCTGACAGAAAAGTAGAAGGGAAAGAAGAGTTAGAAAAAGCTAAGAAAAACATAAATTAGCAGATCTAGATGGCGTGCAAGGTAAGGTATTAATAGAACTGACAGACACACCTACAGGATCCTTTCTCTTTCTGCCTCAAAGACGTGTGTGAAAAACTGAAATGGCCAGTGGGGTGCTGAGAAATTGGTGTTAAATCTTTATATCTTAATAAAGACCTGGGAAAAAGAGTGATCACCAAGTTAATGAGATTTTCCAGCTGTTACTAATCTGAGAGATGTTGCAAGTACCAGTGAGCAAAGATAAAATAATATAAAAGCATACAACAAGCCTGGAAACACAGGCAAGATAGAGTTGTATAAAATTCAACATGAAAAATGCTAACTCATTCAGCTGAGAAGCTCACCATGACCAAGGAACTAGAGGAAATAGGGAACTAATAATGATAAAAGATGCCAAGGAACAAACAAAAATAGCAAATTAGAAAGGAGTTTATATTACAAGCTTGACCAGGGAGAAAAGTGAACACCGCTGTTGGGGTACCTGTACAAAATTCTATTATTCCACTGAGCAAACAAATGACATGAATCTACTGAGACTGCTTTGAGGATGCTGTACCAAGTTTGGGGTGTCAGGAGGTCACAAAGTTATATCTAAAGTGAAAGGGATGAGTGATGAGGAGAAAAATGCTTTGACAGAGGAAATAATAATTCCCACGGAGAAAAACAAGAGAGGCTGAGCAGTTCATAAAAATAGGAAAGCACATGGAATTAGTCCATAAATATGCAGAAACAATTTGTAATGGGGGATGGCGTTTTGTCTGAACAGAAATTAAGAAAAAGGAGAGACTTCAGGAAAGAGAAATGAAGTGTAACAACCTGGTAAACCCATGAAGAATGAAGCCGGCAATCTAACGATTCAAGTCTATATTTCCCCAGGCCTTTAGAACCAGCTAGAATAAGATGCTTGAATGTGTTCTTCCTCCTGCGATGCAGCCTTGTTGGTGCAATGAACCAAACAACCTGAAGACCCTTTCTGAGGAAAGGTTTACGATAGGAGGAAACACTCATTCTGCTTTCAGAGGGAACATCTCTCAAATAAGAATGAAGCAGAAATCCTGACTCCCTATAGTTATTATATGTCCCAGTACCCAATTTCAGCAGCAACTCAAATCCCAAGGTAAATTTAACTTAATATGTGACACTTCCATTAACAAAGAGGACATGTGGCTTCAACATATTTCTTCTACTTAGAAAGTTTCTGACAAAGGTCAAGGATGTAGGTGAGTTAGTGATGTGTTCCAAGACTTCAGACTAAGGAAAAGTTACAGTGCTAAAAAATGAATTAAATGTTAACCATTATAATGTCAAAAGTGCCAGAATTATAAAAGTTATATCTGGCAGTCTTGGGGTATAGGGAGAAAAGGGAAGGGATTGAAGTAAGTCTGAAGCCTGAGAAAGAGCCAGGGCCTGTCTATGGTCAGAAAGGGCAGACTGGAGTAGACAGAACTCAAAAAATACATCAAAGAAGGAAGCAGAGAAAGTAGAAAGGAGAGGAAGAAGGAAAGAAAGTGGGAGGGAGGACAGAAAGGAGACCTATACCAGCAGTCTCTCTATACCTTTTACTGGAAGCTTCCAAAGACTGCAATAAGCAGAGTTCAGGGCCCCACCCATTGGAGTTCTGATCCAAAGGATACAATGATGCTTCAGTTTGTCTGCAGCAGAATAGGACATTGTAAGGGGCCTATAGCTACCCCCAATGGGAAAAGTGGCCTTGAGGATTTTTTAGTAAAATCATGTACTCTTTATTAAATAACTATTCTCCTTATGAGAAACAGCTCTTGGCTTTCTATTGAGCCCTGCAGAGACTATCTTATCACAGAGAATCAGGAGACATGGAAAGTAGGTATAAATGGGGGTATGCCCAGGAGAACCCCATTATCAAGTGGACATGGTATTGATTAGATTGGACTTGAGTAATTCATGAAGGCATAAGTAGGTGTCTCACTGATCACTCCTGATGTTCCTACTCCTAAAGCTCACGCCGAAAGAGTTTCAAAGTCTGGAGAAAAGTTCTCTACGACCAGTTGGCCATGAGGGCTTTAAACCTGATTTATCTAATCTTCTGGCACTGGAAGTGGACTGCTGCTGTGGGTGGACTCTCGAGCAGGTCTTCTTGTGGGCCACTTTGCCCTGAAGCAGAGAAGGCCTGAGGTAAGAATGCATACACATTTATGGACAGGGGTTAATGGTTCAGCCAGATTGTCAGGAACTTGGAAGGATGAAGTCCCTTGGAGGATTTGAGAAAAGGAGACTAGGGGAAAAGCTAAGTACGTGGATCTATTAGAATGGAACCAGTGTGAAGATGTTTTTATCCCATATGAATAATTACCAAAGATCCCCCAATGAGCAGGAGGCTTTCTGTAATGATGTTAGTCAGCCTCTTTCCCCTGCCAATGCAAGCTTGATCATTGGATGCATGAACAAGGTAGCTATGGAGGCAGGAATGGATGTTATACATGAGTTAAACAATATAGATTTCCTCCCATCAGTCGACACTGACACAAGTGTGTCCTAATTGCTAGTAGAAGAGTGTAACACTTTATGGTGCACTTTATGGCACTGTATCTCAAGGGAACCAGCCGGCCACCTAAAATGGCTATTTGATGTAATTCTATCCTTTGCATCATGGACAGGAAAGGTGTTTGTCCTTACTTTGCACTCTACTTTTTCTGGATTTGAATTTGTTTTCCTTGATCACAGTGTTTCTGTTATCTCCATCATCTGTGAACTTACTTAATGCTGTAATCACCATCATGGTATAACACATAGTATTGCCTCTGACCAAGGAATTCATTTTGTAGTGAAATAAGTATGACAGTGGGCCAGTGCTCATGAGATTAACCAGTCATTATGCAACTCCATCACCCAGAGGAGCTGATCTCATCAAACAGTGGGATGGCCTGTTTGAATACTCAGTTTCGAAACCAGTTCATGAAACTGAAGTGCTATTCAATGGAATACAATACATACTTTGAATCAGAAACCAATATGTGTTGTTATTTCTCACCTAGTCAGAATATGTGGGTGCACAAACCAAAAAATGACTCATCACAAAATGTCTGCTTCCCATCTCTTCCACACTGGCATCTGATGATTTAGAGGTAGTGTGCTCACCAAGGGTACAACAATGGCTCCCTTAAATTGGAAGCTGAGGTATGCCATTTCAGGATCTTCAAACTAACAAGCAAAAAAAAGGTGTTAGGGTGCTGACTTGGATAAGTAATCCTGATAATCGAGATGAAACAGGGTTGATCTTTCACAATGGGAGCAGTTTAGAAATAACCTAGATTTCAAGAAGAATCTTTTGTATTTCCATTTTTGATGATAATATCCATTAGAAGAGAGCAGCAAACCTACACAAATAAAGTTTAGATTCCACAGGGATAGAGATGCAGAATGTTGGTAAAGAATGCTGATCAACTAATGTGGCTGCAATGTTCCAAGTGAAATAAATCAGACACTGCAGGACTTTGGATCAAAAGAAATAATCATACTACTCACCAATGTACTTACAAACTTTTATTACTTAACAGTAATCAGGACAATGATAAACAGAGTAGGGTTTATCAAGAGCCAGTTTCTCCCAAAATGTTTCCACCCAAGAGTGGGATATTTTTGGTCACTTCCATGCATGCCCCTCAATGTGCCATGAGCAAGGGAACAAAAAGGAACTCAAGCCTGGGGTTTTTATAGTATAAACTGGAGGGACATATGTGATGGACTGCATGGAATCAAGAAGGGAGGTAAGAAGAGGGCACCTTTGTTTAGGCACGGGTAGCATAGGCATCCTGTGACCAAGAAGGTGCCTTTGTTCAGGTGCAAAGAGTATAACATTTCTTCCCCTCTAGCTACAAGATTAATTCTGCTGATTAATGATACAGTAGGTTAAAAATCACCATGGGGACTGTCTCCCCTAGAGTACATACTTTAGTATAATTAAGGAGCCATGGGTAGTCATGGAGACAGAAAGTTACTATGAGCTCAGAACAGGGAAGAAGCCTTCTCTGACAAGAAGAGACTGGGAGAGAGAGAGATCCATTTCCCAGCCTCCTTATCAGAGGATATTCTGAGCCCAGGGCCTCAGCTTAGGCAGCCTGGATGGGAATCACAGAGGCAGACTTTTCTCGCAACAGTGGAAGAAGACAAAAGAATCATGAAATGGAAAATGGAGAAAGAAAGTTAAAAATATCAACTATGGACTTTTGATTAGTTATAGAAACCAGGACTATAGCATCTCTGTGTATTTTTTTTTTTTTTTTGCAGCATCATATATTTATTTATGTGATTTTTCCTTCTTCCCTATACCTTTCCCCTACTCTTTTACATAAGGTGTGGTGGTAGTAGTAAACTTTAAAATTTAGCCCAGAATATTGAGACATTATCACGATGCAACCAGAGATGCTTGCTTGACTTAGAGCTTGATACAGTGACTATTGAGCCTTGACCACATAGTCACATGTACAAGTTGTGCTGACATAGTTAGACAGGTACATTATTTATTGTGTGATATAATTAAGGTCAGAAGAAAGCATGTTAACATTGTGAATACAAGTGGACTTTAGTGAACAATCATCATTCAGTGTGTTTTCCAAATATCTGAACACTTTTACTATGGCTGGGAATTCCCTAATCTTATAAGGCTGAGCCCACTTTCCACTACTAAAACTGAAAATGCCAGATACTCACCTTCTCAGACTCCCTGGCAGCTAGTTTTGTGCATATTGCCTCTACCAATCAGCAGTCCCCACCTCACACTTTGGAAAGCAAACTGGTGGTACAAAGAAGCAAGGACTGCACAGACATCATGCTGGTGAGGGTGGCAGCAGGCATGGCAGCTACAACTGGCTTCCAGAAGCAGTAGTGGGTGTGGTTCCATCAGCAGCCCCCAGTATCCAGTGCTGGGGGGAGTAACAGTGATATTTCCACAGATCCTTTTCTGAGTCATAAATGTGGATATTGTGCTGGCTGCAGAGTTTCCAAGCCTGGTTTTCCAGCCGTATCAGAGATTCTGTGAGTTACCCACTACATTTAAGAAAATCAGTTTTCTGCTTAAATTAACCAGAGTTGGTTTCTTTTGCTTGTAGCTAAAAAAATATGACTGATACTTTCAGGTTCTGGAGGAAGTAAAAGTCATATTTTACAAAAACTAGATTTCCAACATCTTCAACCATATCAGCTCTGTTCATTCTCTTCATTATTCTGTGATTTTGCTTATTTATGCATTCATTTAGTTTTTCATTCTTCATTCAGAAAAAACTTATTGAGCCCTTACTCAGTGTCAGCAAAAACAGACATGTCCCTCTTCTTCCCTCTTCTCATGAGCATGTAGTTTAGTAGGCAGCAATCACACAAATAACAATGCAACTGTGATAACTGCTAAAGAAAGGGGTATATTACAAGGATAAATTACTCATTATGAAGGTCAGAGAAGACTTTTCAGAGTGGCTAACAACTGAGTTCAGATCTGAAGGAAGAGTGAAAATTAACTTTATGACAGGGCAGAAAAGAAAGATGTCCCGGGAAAAGTAAATATCATGTGCAAATGCTGTGTGGCAAATACAGAAGGTGTATCTGAGGAACTGAAAAAAGGGCAATATGACTAGAGAGCATAGGAAAGCAGGGTATAAAATGAGGCTGGAGAGTTATAAAGACCAGACCATAGCAGGCCTTATAGCACATGTTAAAAGATGTTGGTCCTTATGTAAGAGAAATGGGAATCCACAATAGTATTTTAAGTAGTGGTGGGAGAGATGCGTAACAGGCTATGGTTGCAGAATGTTTTGAAAAGGAGTAACAGTAAATACAGTAAGACCAGTTAGGAGTCTCCAGTAGCCCAGCAAGAGATGATGAAGCCTGGACTCAAGTGTAGCAGCAGATAGATGAATAAGAGTCTATACTGGTGGAATATTTGAGAGTCAACATTACCACGATTTGTGATTGATTAGGTGTGAAAGGTGAAGAAGACTAGATGGATGCAGGGGCCCTTCACCAAGACACGAAAACCCTGGTAAGAGACTGTTAAGGGTTGAATTGTGCCCCCCACAAAGAAAATCTGAAGTTCTAGCTCCTGTCCCTGTGAACGTGACCTCATTAAGAAATAGGGTTTTTCTTTTGTTACTAGTTAAACTAAACAAAGTCATACTGGAGTAAGGTGAGTCCTAATTCTAATCCTTTCTGAGTGATGTGTTATAAAAGGGGAGAAAGCCACAGAAACAGGGACACATGGGGAAGAAGCAGTGTGTGACCACAGAGGCAGATGCATCATAATCAGCAAAAGAATGCCAAGGATGGCCAGCAGCCGCCAAAAACTAGAAGAAAGTCATGGGACAATTTCTCTTTCAAAACCCTCAGAAGGAGCCAAAGTGGCCGATGGCCTGAATTTGGACTTCCGGCCCCCAGAACTGGAGAACATAAATTTCTGTTCTTTAAAGCCACTCACTTTATAGTATTTTGTTATAGCTGCCGTAGGAAAACTAAGACAGAGACCCAAAAGGAAAGAAGCTGGCTTTGGGACAGAAATCATGGACACCTCTTCTAATCTATTCCATCTCTCAACTAACCACCTCAAAAGATTAAATCAACTTTATTTTCAATGATCAAAAAATAAATTCAGCCTCTGCCCTCAAAAAATGTCTGCCCACTCCTCACTGACACCTAATCTTCCCGAAAAACAAAATGTCAAAGCCTAAGTCACCACACTCCAAAATCAGAGATAAAGGGCACTGTATTAATTTCATAGGGCTGCCATAACAAATAACCATAAACTGAGCGGCTTAATACAACAGAAATTTATTCTCTTACAGTTCTGGAGGCCAGAAGTCCAAAATCCAGATTTCTGCAGGGCCACGCTTCCTCCAAAGCCTCTAGAGGAGAATACTTCCTTGCCTCTTACAGGTGGCTCCTGAGGTTCCTAGGTTGGTGGCTGCATAACTCCAGTCTCTGCAACCGTCTTCACATGGCCTTATTCCCTGTGTCTCTCTGTGTCTTCTCCTTTTCTGTCTCATATAAGGACATTGTCATTGGATTCAGGGTGGTCTCTAAGTCCAGGATGATCTCATCTCAAGATCTGTAATTTCATTACATTTTATAGATGACACCTAATCTTCTTTACGTCTTATAGACCCTATTTCCAAATAAGGTCATATGCACAGGTACCAGGGATTAGGACTGGGACATATCTTTTTGGACTACTATCCAAACCACTAAGAAGCAGTGGTGTAACAGAGGTTAAGCACTTGGCTGCTCACCAAAAGGTTGGCACTTCAAACCCACCAGCCACTCCATGGGAGAAAGATGTGGCAGTCTGCTTCCATAAAGATTTATGCAGCCTTGGAAACCCTATGGGGCAGTTCTGCTCCATTTTATAGGGTGGTTATGAGTCAGAATCAACTCAATGGCAATGGGTTTTTTGTTTTTTTTTGTTTTTTTTTTGGTATCCAAACCACTAGAGGTGTAAAATGTAAACATACTACATAGATAAATTTGGATTAAATGAGTTTCAGTGAAAACAGCATTCCCCAGGCTGTGTCAGACAAACACAGTTTCTCAAAATGGACATTTTTTTTTAAACCATAGTCAAATAAGTTTGGGAAACACTGAATGTTATATACCCTCCTTATGATTCATAATTCATATATACACACTAAAGTTTCTGAAAAGTTCTGCAGTAAAGAAACCTATTCATGTTGTTCATCCCTGAATTTCCAAATGTATTTGACCTTTTCCTAACGGTTAGATAGATAGATAGACAGACAGACAGATAGCTAGCTAGCTGCCACTGAGTCATTTCTGACCCATGGTTGTCCTATATACAACAGATTGAAACATCGGCCAGTCCTGTGTCATCACAATCACTGACATGTTTGAGTCCATCATTGTGACTACTGTGCCAATCCATCTCACTGAGGGTCTCCCACATCCTGATTGGCCCTCTACTTCACCAAACACAATATAATCCTCTACTGATTGATCCCACTAGATGACTTGTCCAAAGCAAGCAAGTCGGACAATGTTCTGTTGTGATCCATAAAGATTTCATCGGCTAATTTTTAGAAGTAGATCACCAGGTGTTTCTTTCTAGTCTGTCTTAGCCTGGAAGCTCCACTGAAACCTGTCCACCATGAGTGACCCTGCTGGTATTTTAAATACCAGTGACATAGCTTCCAGCATCATAACAATTCACAAGCCACCACAGCACTACAAATTGACACTCATTAAATCTGAAAAACACTATGTTCTGTGGAGCATACTCACAAATATTTTGAGTTAATATATCAGTAAGGATAAATTATTTTGGTTTCCAGATTCTACTCAGAGGAAGAAGAAATAAAAGAACGTCTCAGACATTGAAGATGTGGAAAGGAGTGACCACTGGCTTCAGGATGGAGAGAGGGTAAGCTGGGAGATATGTGGGCAGAATGCTGGAAAAGGAACAGAAAGATAAGACTGGAGGCTCAAAAGAAATTTGGCTCAAAGAAGTCCTTATTCACCTCAAACAGTGAAGAGACAACACAAGCTGTGAAACAGAGGTTTTGGTTAATTTGCTTGGATTTTTTCATTTGTTGAGGTTTATTTGGGGGTTTGTTTTTGTTTTTCAGTCAAGTAAAAGCACATACAAGCAACTTTGTGATTTATAGTCATTTTCATTTTGTATTTTCTCAAACATGAAGATTTCCTTGTAAAAGGGCATATTTCACAGGGGTTTTATTAATCGAAGTACCACTGTAACTACATTTTTGTCATTCTGAATTCTCCCCATAGTTGTTGATAAAAGCAGTAGTCTTTCTTCACTTAGTTTCTCAATTACCATATAAATGAAACAGAACACTGTCTTTGTCAATGAGGATCCCGATTCTTCATGGGAACATGAGCTATATACTTATACCACCCTGCCTTTTGGTCAATGTGAGCAAGTGAGCCCCTGTGATGTGGGGAACTGGTCACCCCAGTAGCCAAGATCAATGAGGGACTGAGGTTCCAGTGAAAACTGAAGTGTCTCATCCATCACAAGTTCCTTCCAGCCCCTTTGGTTCTTGTCACATGCTGTGCTACAGATCCACCTCCCATGCAATTTGTTGTCTGGGCAAGAGAGACACAGCAGATCTCTCAGCTTCTTGGATCATTTCTCCTGCCTCTCAGAGCATTATTTGGCCACACCAAAGCTGGAGCTTAGCTTTCTATTTCCGGGAAGAAAAATGTGTGCGCATGGCTCCTCTTTTGCTAAGACTCTCTTGATGTTGCCAGTTGCTCTCCAGTTGACTCTGACTCACAGTGACCTCATGTTTGTCAAAATTAGAACTGTGCCCCGTAGGGTTTTCAATGGCTGATTTTTCTGAAGCAGATTGTCAGGCCTTTCCTTTTAGGCACCTCTGGGTAGACTCAAACATTCAATCTTTCAGTTAGCGGATAAGCATGTTAATCATTTGCCACTCAGACTGAGACCCCCTTAAAACCAAAAACCAAAACCGTTGCCATCAACTGGATTCTGACTCACAGCAACTCTCTGAGATGAGACAAACATTTATATACACAGCAGCCCTGGATAATATTTAGAGGTGGGCAAGAGTACTGGAGGGACCCAGTGCCTCTGTCTACTGGTTGCTTGTCTCAGTTGGCTGGTCTATTCAGAGGAAGCAAAAGAGTCTTATGTTTGTTTCACAGCGAGCTTAAAAACACTATCCCAGAGTTTTCCAATGTGAGGTACTATACGATTGGGGAGACACAAGGTGGTTTTAATCTGTACAAGAACAGACATATTTTATGAGTTATGAATTTTAATTTGCACAAGGGAAAAAAAAACAGCACACAAAATTTGTGATTCCGTGAATGTTATTGCTTAGAACAGGCCTAATCCTTTTTAATAGTCAATTTAAAGTTTATTTAAATGAAAAATATTAATAATAGTATAGGTGGTAGTTTTAGCCCCACTGAGATTCAGGAAGCACCAGTACAACATATACCAGGAGTCACCACAGAATCTTACATTTGAGAGGGACTTTAGCAGCAGCCCACAGAGCAGGAGTCCCTCCCCAAACTTGCCCTGACAAATGGATTCTACCCTGAGTTCATTCTCTGTAAATGTGTGGGAAATTCTGGGGAAGAGGCTTTTCCATCGCAGAAAAGTTCTTACTGAAAGGGAAAAAAAAAAAAGCCAATTTCCCTGAAGCAGGAGCCAAGGTTGACAAATATCAGGTCTTAGAAGAAAACAGCAAAAGATTTCATTTCAGAACTTGTAACTCTACACAGTAACAATAACAACCCAGTGATTCAAATTCAAAGGGTTTTTTCTTCTGAGCACTTCTGAGTAACTTAGAAAAATATCCTCAGTGCCCAATTGTCGATGATCAGAATAGCCCTTGCCCCTTCCTCTAAACATCTCTACATTTTTCCTGAATCCAGTACCTCCCCCACCCCAAATCCTGCTTTGCATATGTGTGAAAGCTCTTACTCAGTGCTCCAAGGAGAGGCAGAACAATTGGATCCCTCCCAGAATATTCCAGCAGGCCCTGCAGGTACCAGGCTCCCCAACTCCAGGCTTAACCACTATGCCACCAGGGTTGCCATATATATATGGCAAGCTACATCAAGCTGTGGCTGCTAACCAAAAGGTTGGTAGTTCGAATCCACCAGCTGCTCCTTGGAAACTCTGTGAGGCAGTTCTATTCTATTCTGTACAGTCACTGTAAGTTAAAATCGACTCAACAGTAACAGGTTTGGGTTTTTTGTTTGTTTATATATATATATATACATATATATGTTTTACTATCAACACTCATGGAAACGGCAATCAAGAAATCAAACGATGTATTGCATTGGGAAAATCTGCTGCAAAAGACCTCTTTAAAGCGTTAAAAAGCAAAGATGTCACTTTAAGGACAAAGGTACATCTGACCCAAGCCATGGTGTTTTCAATCACCTAATATGCATGCGAAAGCTGGACAATGAATAAAGAAGACTGAAGAAGAATTGATGCCTTTGAATTATGGTGTTGGTGAAGAATATTGAATATACCATAGACTGCCAGAAGAAGAAACAAATGTGTCTTGGAAGAAGTACAGCCAGAGTGCTTCTTAGAAGTGAAGATGACAATACTTCGCCTCTCATACTCTGGACATGCTTATCAGGAGGGACTGGTCCCTTGAGAAGGACATCATTTCCTTCTCTAGAGAAGGAAAACCAGTAAAGCATATAAATATATACATATAGAGAGAGAGATTTATATCAAGGAAATGGCTTACTCGGTTTTTAGAGGCTATAACATCCCAAGTCTGTGGGGCAGGAAGGAGGCTTCTACTGATTCATGTAGCTGCAGGGGCTGATGAACCCAAGATCAGGAAGCCAGAAAGCAGGGCTGTTGCTTAGGGGCTGTGAAGATTGACAAATCTCAAGATTGGCAGGTAAGACCACAGGTAAGCTGCTAGCTCAAGTCCCAAGAACCAGACGTCAGATGAACAGGAGCCAGCTGCAGGATCTAGAGCAATCAAAAGTCCCGGCAAGGAAAGCAGGAAGGAGTAGGAGGCAAAGTGTGGAGAGATGAAGGCTGAAGGGGTGGTGAGCTGCCACAGACCCCCACTCACCAGTACCACTCACAGCAGATCCCATCATGGGGGTGATCACGTATCAAATCTCAGCAGGAAAGTGATCGCAACATTGTATGACTGCCAAAACACTGAGAATCATGGCCCAGCCAAGTTGACACACAATCTTAACCATCACACTTGGCAAAGTAGAGGGTCAGCGAAAAGGAAAAGACCCTCAACAAGATGGACTGACACAGTGGCTGCAACAATGGGCTCAAACATAGCAACGATTACAGGACCGGGCAGTGTTTCGTTTTGTTGTACATAGGGTCGCTAGGAGTCATAACCTACTCGACGGCACCTAACAACAACAACAACATGTTTTCCTGGCTCTTTTTCAAACCCCAACTAAGACAGAGGTAGATTTGCCTTAAGAAAAAAAAAGTGAGAGTTTTAAAGGGTCCTATACCAAATTCTATAATTGTAAAAGTGAGGGCAGGAGTTGTAAGCACTCAATAGGGGATGCTGCAAACATTAATTCAACAAATATATAAATATTTATAGAGCAACTTCTATGTCAGAGGTGGAACTGAAGATTGGCCTACATGGTTATTTTATATTTATTTTTCTGATGCAACTATTTTTCCACGAAAAAATCTGGAGGTGTGAAGGAACAATAAACCTGGAGGTAAGCAGGAATAAACCCAAAAATGTGCTTTGCTGAATTAAATAAACTAAAGCAGCAAACAATATGTCTTCGCAGTGAGTTCCAGGGTCCTGCAAACACCCAGGGCTCTGCCAGAGTGAATCACTGGCCTAACGTGGGAATGGACAAAAGCTGAAAGGTGATGGGCCCAGCGCATATACAATGGCAAAGAATGTGAAGGCTGATTAAGGCTTCTTATTTTATCCCTCTGTACCTCAAGCAGCTAAATGGTCAAACAGATTTCAGTTCTCCACCTCAAAGCCCGGTGGTACAATTTTAAAGTTTCCAAATAAATCAGAAAGAGCAAATTAGAAAGAAAGAGAATGCTAGTATCCACTTCTTAAGTAAAGAAAGGAGGAGGAGCAGGATGAAGTAAAAGCAATTCAATAAGAAAAAGGAAGACAAAGAATATACTTTGAAAGAACAATTATTCCAAGTAATCGTTCTTTGTAGAACAGAAAACATTTCTAGATAAGATCTAAAATCTTCCCAAAATAAAAATTAAAGAGGACCCAGGCTGCACAAAAATAGACTGTAAATGGACATCAAGGAAGGGATTTGTGAGATCAGTGAAGAGATAAGACCGTAGAAGAAAATGAAAAGAAAAAATTAGGATAATAACACATCACATAATGAAAATCACACTGGTAGTAGTAAAAAGTAGAATCAATATTAGTAAAAACAGAGTTGATGATATGAAGGTCTGCCTAGAGGAAGAACATAGAATGTAAACAAAAAGAAAAATATACAAAAATGATTAAAGATAAAAATGATAGGTACAGAATAAAGATAATGGGCATCCAACATTTCAATTATAGTCCTGAGGAAAAGAACAGAGTAAATGGAATGGAAAATAATAAAAGTGATTATAGAAAATTATTTTCTGAAATAAAAGGAAGATAAGAATGTGCATATTAAAAAGGCTCACTCTACACAAGTGAAAATGATTAGCAAACCATTGAAACAGATACATAGTAACATTATTAAACTTCAAAGAATCTATAAGTAATTAGGCAGAAGGAACAGATAATCTACAAAAGAAAGAAATCAGATTAAACTCATACTTTTAATCAACATTAAATGCCAGGAGATAATAGAGTAATGTCTACAGATTGAGGGGAAAAGAATATGTTGTTAACTTTCTTAATGGTATAATTCAGTTCTTCTAGTCTATCCTGTAATCAATCTTTATAAACGTTCCATGAGTTCTGAAAAAAAAAGTGCTCTCTCAGGATCTCCACAAAATATTTTTTAATCAGGATATAGTATCTAGTAAGGGAAACCTTTATACATATATTTTAATGGAAATGGCACAGAACGAATTTCAGTACACAATCTAATAACACTAGAAATCAATAACAGAGAGAGAAATTAAAAATCCTAATACTTGAAAATTTTTTAAACAAAATCTTCTATATAACAAAAATCAAAGAGTGAATTAAAGTGCAATGGCAGAGCAGTCAGAAACAAACATGAAGACAGTACTTAGCAAAACCTAAGGGTAAAAGTAACACTGCACCACGAGGAAAATCTATGTCCAGGAACATGGTACCAAACAACAATAAATAAAATATAACTAACCAGTACACTCACGCATCTAACACCGAGGAAGGAACAAGGACTCAGTAGGATTCAAACCAAAAAAGAAAACTAGTTAGATGAGACCCTCTGAGAGAACAGTATGTCACGGGAGAGAAAAACATTGAGAGGCCCCAGCTGAGTTCTTCTTACCCACCCATACCCCAACGAAGGCAAAAAAAAAAAAAAAAAAAAAAAAACCAATAGTGAACAGTATCTAGGGTTGCTAGACTTAGCAAATAAAAATACAGGATTCCCAGACACATTTGGACTTATTTATATTACAAATTTTTTTGTTGTTGATCTGGGTTGTTTGTTTTAAGACAGAATATATTATCAAATGTTTGTATGGTGATTCCACAGACAGGAAAAAAAACTGCCGCGGCCAGAAAGATTGGGAATTATTCCGGAAGCAATGTTCTTAAGGAACAACAGGTTGGGAGCCCTAGGATAGAGCAAGGACAGTTTATCCTTTGTAAAAAGGAGGAAAGGCAGAGCATAAATATACAGATGCAGATAGGTTGAAAGGTTGAATATTGCAAAGAGGAGGGCGCTCTGTGTTCACTATTTTCTCACTGAAGTAAGTATCAGAATCATTGGTGAGAATGAGAAGAGGTGAGGGTGTTGAGGGTTTGAGGGGGGAGGAGAAGGTGACAAATATTCCTCTGGGATCACGGAAGAGTGATAAGAGGGAAGAAAGGAAATAATTGGGACTGCTGGGCTGTGTTGTGGGACCACTTGGATTTATGGTCATAAATTCAAAGTAAGATCAGTCACAATGGCTGTTTTTCCCAGGCATATTCAGCTCCATGGATACAGATGCCAAGTAGGTGAAGTTGAGTTCAAGCAGGATTGGACTTCTGGGTGAGGACAGTAAAGGAAAAGGCATAGGAGTCAAGGGTACATGCAAGGAGTGATTGCAGTGACACATTTAATCTAAGCGGGGTAAGAGGTGAGTGTCTTAGGCTGGGTTCTCTAGAGAAGCTAAACCAGTCAAGTGTATAAATATATATAGAGAGAGATGTATATTAAGGAAATAGCACATGTGGTTGTAGAGGCTGGAACGTCCTAATTCCATGGGTCAGGCTGGAGGCTTCTCCTGATTCAAGTAGCTGCAGGGGCTGCCAAATTCAAGATCACAAGTTAGACAAGATGGTTCATTTTCCCACTTCCTTAGGTGCTTACTCATCTCATCTAAAATTGCACCACCACACATCAACATTTGCTATCTTCTTTCCCTGCTTTATTTTACACCATTGCCTTTATCACAATCTAAAATATAATTATACTCCCTGGTGGTATAAATGTTTAATGAACTCTACAGCTAATGGAAAGATTGGAGGTTCAAGTCTACCCAGAGATGCCTTGGAAGAAAGGCCTGGTTTTGGTGGGAATTTTTTACTATCACAACCCATACAATATGGAAGAAGTAAGGCTAAGTGAATTCAGGAGCTAGATTATAAATATTCCGTGCACTTCTTCCTTGTGATGTTCTGATGATTACTCTTGGAAAACAGCCACCATATTATAAAAAAGCCCAAACTAGTCCATGGGGAGAAATCACATGGAGAGGCCACATGCAAGAGATCTGGCCAAGAACTCAACTGAGATTTCAGATGACATCTAGCATCAACTGCCAACCGTGTGAGTGAAGATACCTCCAGAGGATTCCAGTTCCCAATCAGTGAGTTACCACCAGCTTTGTGTTTTCGCAGCTGAGATCCCAGACATTGTGGAACAGAAATAGGCCATTCACACTGTTCTTTGAATCCCTGGCCCGTAGATTTTACCAGTGTAATAAAAATTGCTTTACACCTTTATGTTTGGTGTTGATTGTTGATAGCAATAGAGTCCAGAACATCTTACCTTATTGGTTTCTTTGCAATTATTTTTACTGCATGTCCTTCCAAATCAAAATGGGTTGTATGTTTATAACAGAGATAGTCCCTTCACAGCCAGCAACTTAAGAAGGAAAGTAATGGTAGTAACTTGAAAAGACTGGAAGGGAAGGAATGCTAAGAGAAGAAATGACAGTGTAATAACAGCCGGGAATAAAGAATGCTGGGAATTTAAATTTTAAATCTTCTGAAAAGACAACCATGGAGCACAGTTCTACTTTGATACCTGTGGGGTTGCTATGAGTTGGAGCCGACTTGATGGCAACTCTTCTAACATATACGTATATTATTCAGTTTTCTTGTTTACTCTTTATCTCCCCCAGCAGCCCATAAGTTCCAAGAGACCAAATGTTTTTGTCTCTCTTTTTGTTAACTGCTGTAGCTCCAGCAACTAGAACAGTGCTTAGCACATAGTAGGTGGTTAGCAAATATTTGTTGTGTGATTGAGGGAGAGAGACACGAGTAAGAGAAAGAGTGAATGCAGAAATAAATGGAGCTCTAAATGCCTTCTGAAACCAAGGAAGACATAGCTTAATTCCAGAATAGTTTGGTATCATTTTCATGAAAAATATACTTTTATGTAAAAGTTTAGCATCTATCAAAATAGTCTATTTTTGAGGGGAAAAAAAGTGTTCATTGAAAGTTAAGACACTCCTGGGTGATGTACAAAACCACCCCAGAAATGTTTAATTTCAGCTACTTCATGCTCAGTCCTCATCCAACCCTCTCAGCCATTCTTTAAAAATAGTTCTTCCAAGAGTCTTGTGTTGTCTATATTAAGTACACACATTCCAGTGAGAATGAGAGCTGCAAGCAAAAGCTGAACCTAGAATGAGCAAGCTTTTACTTTAGTTGCTACACTATACGTTTAAAGACCTCTGGTTTATTTAAGCAATCAGTCTTATATGAGGAGATATCCCTAGAATATTAAAAAATAGATTTATAAGATTAAATGATAACTTAATGAATTTGTTCTAAAGCTCAAGGCTGTTCCCAAGCAGCGAATACATGTGGTAGATTCCCACATGGAAGCCAGGCAAGAGAGAACACAGGTTCCAAAATGAAGTTTAATGCCTCTTATTTTCTGGTGTTCTCATAACTGTCTGTACATTAGAGATTGAATCACATATTTGAGAACAAAAAGTACAAACAACATAACACTTATTCATAGAAGAGTGGACAAATTGGACTTTTCATGCAATAGAATAATATGCAGCAGCTAAAAATGAAAAAAAAAAAAACTGAAGCTCTCAAACACGTTTTCTCTTCCCATCCTCTTTCTTCTTTCTCTGATTACAGATTCTTCTAATTCCGTCTTCCCTTCTCTGTCATTCTCTCCCCTTCCCTCCCTCCCCATCCCTCCCTTGCCTTCACTTCCATTCTCTTCCCTTCCTTTCAAATTACTTCCCTTCCATTCCCTTCCTAGACAATTCATTCTAAAAGTCATTGGGTGACAGCAAGCAAGGTGCACATCCACACTTCATGCTGGTGATGGGGGTCCCCTTTGCCTGGGGGCCTCAGAGCCTGAGCAGAGTGAGGAGCGCTTCAGCCCAGTAGATTCTTATTCATCTTCAAAGTCCATGACAGAACTCCAGGAAGAATTAATATTCTTTCTTCTGTCCTCCCAGCACATGTTGCACATGCCCTATAAGGCACAATGTTATGGATTGAATTGTGTCCCCCTAAAAAATACATGTTGTAAATCCTAACCCCTGTTTAAGTGTGGATATAATCCCATTTGTTGTTGTGGTTAGGCGCTGTGGCGTGGGTTCGGACTCATAGCGACACTATGTTCAACAGAAGGAAACAGTGCCGGAGGTCCCGCTCTATCCTTGTAATCATTGCTATGCTTGAGCCCAGTGTTGAAGCCACTGTGTCAATATATCTCGTTGAGGGTCTTTCTCTTTTTTGCTGACCCTCTTCTTTACCAAGCATGATGTCATTCTCCAGGGACTGCTCCCTCCTGATAACATGTCCAAAGTACTTGAGATGAAGTCTCCCGTTCTCTTTTCTAAGGAGCATTTTGGCTGCACTTCTTCCATTTGCTGCTGATCAAAAGGTCAGCAGTTCAAATCCACCAGCCGCTCCTTGGAAACCCTATGGGGCACTTCTACTCAGTCCTATAAGGTCTCTATGAGTCGGAATCGACTCAATGACAACGGATTTTTTTGTTTCTTTGTTTTTCTTCAAAACCAGACAACGTTCTGCTGCTATTTATAAGGTTTTCACTGACCAGTTTTTTCAGCAGTAGATTGACAGTTCTTCCTAGTCTGTCTTAGTCTGGAAGCTCTGCTGAAAACTGTCCACCAAGGGTGACCCTGCCGGTATTTGAAATACCTGTGGCAAAGCTTCCAGTATCACAGCAACACACAAGCCACCACAGTGGAATAGGGTTTTCTTTATTATGTTAGTGAGGCCATCAGTGTAGGGTGTGTTTTAAACTAATCACTTGAGATATAAGAGAGTAGATTAGGCACAGAAGCAAGCAAGCAGGGATGGGGAAAAGGTCGATGCCACCTGGAGATTGCCAAGGAACCAGTAGTGCTGGGGTTAAAGAAGCTAAGACAAATATCTTCCCCGAGGGAATAGAGAGAGCCTTCCCCTAGAGCTGATGCCCTGAATTAGGACTTCCAGCCTCCTGAAGTGTGAGAAAATAAATTTTTGCTTGTTGAGCCCCCCACTTATAGCAGCACTAGATAACTAAGACACATTTTGTTACAGTTTAAACTGGCTCTTCCCTCTGCTGAATGGTGAAGTCCTTGACAACAATGATCATATCTAACTCCTTTATATCTTCAGGTTCTATGATGCCTTGACCAAATATTCAAAACTCTTATGTCGAATTTGTAAAATGGACTTGAATAACAGAAGAAAGGGTAGGAGGTGGACAGCATGGGCTTTGGATCTAGGTAGACAAGGACTCAAATACAAATGACATTTGTAACCATACTCAGCCACACTGAGCCTCAATTTTTCCATCTATAAAATATTGGCAAAAGGGGAAGGAACAAGAAAAGCTACCTCCAGGTTGCTGAGAGGGCTAAATAAAATAACATAAAAGTACTTAGCACAATATAAGCATGTGGTAGTCTCTCAATAAACACAATGTATGCAGAGATGTCTTCCCTGGGTAAAAGCTGTAATTTTAGAAATATTCAGCTGGGTGGAGTTAGGTAACTTTCCTCTTCCCCACATTTGTTTTGTTTACATCTGTTTAGTTCACATGGGATGAAGAACCCATATGGGAAAAGAACTTCTACGGTCCCTACAACAATTTAGCTGGAGCAAACTGGTGAGAAGAGGAGAAGGAGAAGTGGCAGAAGCCAAATTGTGAGGAGAGAAACCATCAGACTAGAGAGAGAGAATCCACCGTGGGGTGGTATAGCTCAAATTTTCCAACTTGTATCTCATGCAATCACATAATACTGAATATGCTTTTTCAAATTATTTTTATCCTTCAGGTAATTCTTATTCCCCATACTGGACTGTGCATCCTCAGTGGAGAATCACTGCACAGGAGACTGAAGAGGGCCTGACATTAGAGGGATACAGCACATGGATACCACCTGAGCTAATCACAATCCACTCACCTAGGAAATCAGCAAATGCTCTGAAAAGACAGAAGTTGTCAGTATAACCAAAATAGGCAACTCATTAAATCTTCTAACTCCTTAAGGGCAGAGTACCTGCTGCAACCAAGCCTAAGTAATCAGGGAGAGCTATTCCTCTTCTGTATCAGTAACAGTTCATTGGTTTTAAGCACTCAAAATTGACTTTGGATGTGTTAGCCATAGAAGGAAAGCTGATGCACCTAGATCCAGGAAGGACAGAAAGCAGAATGTCTCTAGGGAGCAAAGTCAAAATCTAATAGACATGTGAAAAATATAAAGATGGAAGCCACAAGCTAAGACTGCAGAAATAGAAAGTTAGCAGAAGCCTGGGCCATTCGTGACATCTTGAACTACTGCACCAGTCCTAGACTGGCTATCTCTAGATTTATTGTTTTGTCTGAAAAATAAACCCCAATTTGTTTTTAAAAATTCTAATAGGCAGTGTTTTTGAGGCAATGCCACTGGAGTGACAACTTCCTCACAACCATGTTTGCCTCTATTCAAGGTGCCAATTTCCTGGGGATTGAGTCAGCTATTCCTAGCTTAGGCCATGGGGCCACCTGCAGGTCATGTGGGTACAAGGCACTGTGAGAGGCAATTCTACTGGATCACAAGGAATGAGGAATAGGTAGTTCCCCAAAAGAAAAGTGGGATAAGGAGAATGAGAAACTGGGTAAGTGAAAACAGCAGTCCACTACAATCCCTCTGTTCTGAACAGACTGCCAGGATGTCGCATCAGTATAAGGACCAGGAGATTCTATTGTTGGGGCCTTGGAGGGAATTTGCACCACAGGTCGGGATTAGCAGGCAGCATAGTGGCAGCAGAGGTTCATCAACCTGGGTATTCAGGGTCCCAGAACAGAGCAGCAACCGCTCACCCCATTCAGGCATCTTGGCAACAATGGCACGGACGAGTCTGGTAGCAGAAGAGAGAAGGATTGGTTTATGAGAACTTGGGAGACCTCACCTGAAAAATCCAAAAAATACTTAAAAGTAGACTGAGGTCCAACAATGGGAAGATTCAATGAGTTACTGAAATTCTGGAGGCAACGTTAAGGTACCTCATGGGAAGATACAGGCATGTGAAACCTGGAGAACTTGAAGTGACCCTTAGTTCTTTTCTCTGCTTCAAGAACAGAGAGGAAAGGGAGGTTGATTCAAATGTCATGCTTATCCATAGCTCTTAAAATGGTCACAGCTGCTAATAACAAGCTGATAGCAATTCTGGATATTGAAACCCAACTGACTCCAGGACCAGAGCTGACACTACAAAGTCTTCTCCATTCTGACGTGTGAAGGAAGAAAATTCAGGCGATTTTCAAATTCAAAATCCTTCCTCACTCATATTTCCTATGTATATAATTTTTCAAAGATTCAAAAAGATGAAGAGGCTCAGGCTGCTATGAATTACACAGTAACCTCCTATCCTTGTCTCCCTCCAACCAGGCCCCCATCACCACACACCTTTTCATTATCTGTCAAGTTAGTCAAAACAAGCATCTAGGGCAGGATAAAGGGAGAAATGAAGCTTTAAAATTACAAAACCTGCAAATATGAAGAGAATGAAAAGCAAGAGGGCACACACACACAAATGCACAGAGCTTGCCTAAGTAATAGATGTGTTGGTCACTAGATGATTAGGAGATGATTGAATAAATATCAACTTCAAGTCTCTTTTAATACCAGTTAGTTTAGCTACCTCCTTCCTGCCACCTACGTGCCTGCTAAAATCTGACCAGTGGCTGGCTCCCAGCAAGACCACCCCCAAAGGGCAAGCTCCAGGTTCTTGCCAGTTCCATGGAAAAGTTCCCCTCCACAGGTTTATTCAAGTCTTGTCTTATTTTTAGAATGTATATTAAATAAAATTCTCATATTGCACATGACAGGTTGATCTAAAGGAGACACTGGTAAATTAAGAATCCATTGCTTTCTGTCTCTGCTGCAGAACATTTGGGTAGATCATTTAGAGAAGCTTCTTAATTTTGCTATTTATATAACCAGTCATATGACAAAAACTTGTCAAACTTAAGAGCATTTGAAAACTCATGAGCACTGTTTAATACTTGTCACCTGTTACTAAGAGGATCGCATTAACTCCTAAAATATTGTTTTATTTGATTCTGACTTTACTTAGTTAGGACACTTTTGCTGGGGTAAAAGCCAATGCTGTCTAGTCGATTCTGACTCATAGCAACCCTATAGGACAGAGTAGAACTGCCCCATAGGGTTTCCAAGGAGCGGTTGGTGGATTCAAACTGCCAAACTTTTCGTTAGCAGCCAAGCTCTTAACCACTGTGCTAAGGGTGGAGACCTTAAATTCCACTTCAACCCTGTATTTGGGGTTCACTGTTTACACAAATGTAGCTTCTATATTTAGTGCTGCTAAATATTTGCCGTAAGATTATCCCTACAGGTCGGAATCGAATTTCTCCAGACTTTAAAAAAGATCAAGACTTCCTACATGAATACTTACGGAGGTTCAGTTCTTGAGTCTTCTGGTTATCACTCTGCAGAACCCTTGAGAGACCAGGGAAAACCAAGTTCAAAAATGAAAATTAAAATGAAAAGCACATGAAAATTTAAGAGCTTCCTCATTCAAAGTTAAAAAAGAAAGAAAGAAACAGAGAAAATCATGTTCATAAGTTCTGGGAGAAAATAATGAAAGATATACTACACATGTTTGATATTGTTTGGTATCTTTGTTATTGCTGTAGCATTGAGTGCAAGCAACTTAAGGATAATATCTTCAGTAAAAGTACATTTAGCCCATGAGAACACTGATAACATATGTATTAAAAGGGCAACATTTCATAAGAAACATGCAATTCCATTACACATAGCACATTCTTTGAGTCCTTTATGCTTTCCAGCAGGCTTATGAAATGCCTTTATGATTCTGGGGCTGTGACTCCTTGTAGTTTCCCCAAACAAGGCTTCACTGTCTTATAATTATTGCTCAGAGGTTTAATGGACCCACATGGAATTTGTTGTATTCTAACACACACATAAGAACCTCATTTTAAATCGTTGATAAATACAAATACAGAATTCTGAATTGTACAATACAAAAATACCTTTTTACAATAGAATACAAAAGAGACAAGGGTTGCTAGGCAACCACCTGGCAAGGGCCTTAGCTTTCAAGGTAACAAAGAGACTACTGTGCAGCTACCACTTGAAGGTTCCTGCTTAAGACAACAAAAGAACGCTGACAGTGAGGAGTTGAAATACAGCTCTGAACCACCAGCATTCTCCCAAAATTGTATATGAGTGTATTTTATCAGTTTTAATACACTGATTTACAAAATAAATAAACCTTATTTGGAATGCATCCAAGTTTTAAAATTCAGCTGGCATTTGCTGCATCACCTGAGTATTGTCTTCTGTGTACTCAAAAGGATATACTACCAGTTGCTGTTGAGTTAATTCCAACCCAGGGCGACCCCATGTGTGCAGAGTAGAACTGCACTCCATAAGGTTTTCAAGGCCATGGCTTTTTGGAAACAGATCACAAGGCCTTTCTTCCAAGGCACCTCTGGGTGGGTTGAAACTGCCAACCTTTTCTTTAGCTGCCTAGATCTTAACTGTTTGCACCACCCAGGGACTCCATAAAGGGTATACTACATACAAGCTACTCTTTAAACAGGGTCAATAGTGGTGGAAACACCCCTGAGGTGAATTCACCTTTGGTGCTGCTCAACTGTCTCCTCTTTTCAGTGCTCCCTAGACTCCCAGACATCCAATATCTGAGGCTGGTCTTATAGGATTCAATTGTACTAGCAGTACAATCAAGAGTCCGTAGGTGGTGCAAACAGTTAAGCGCTGATTACTAGTTGAGGTTGATCCAAATCCAACTGGAGGTGCCTTGGAAGACAGGCCTGGCAATCTGCTTCCAAAAGATCACAGCCTGGAAAACCCCCTGGAGCAGTTCTACTCTGCACACATGGGTTTGCCATGAGTTGGAATAGGCTAGACGGCAACTAACAGCAACAACAACAAGCAATAAAATAACATCTTGGTGAGAACTAGTTCAAGTGTTTTGTGTCTGTAATATTTCTGCAGTGTAAAAGAGGACAGCTGAGAGAAGATCCTGAAGAGGTAATCTCAAAGAATTGAATTTCAGAGAGAGCATTCCCAGGGTGAAGACAGCAGAGCTTGCCAGACCTCCACCCACTATTCTATCAAAAGCCCAGCCCTGCTGGTATAAAGATTACAGTCCCTTAGAACTATGAAGAAGAGCATATAGTCTAGAATCACACTGCCTGCCTTTAGTCCAAGGCTCTATCACTTACTAGCCTTGTGACCTTTGGCAAGATGCTTAAATCCCCTAAGCATCAGTCCCTCATCTGTATAAAGGGGCTAGAAAAAAAAACTACCTATCACATGGTGTTTAAGTATTAATTGAAATAATATATGATTTATGTAAAGCACTTTGCATAGTCTCCAACATGTCATATGTATACAATACATGTTTGTATTGTTAAGATTATTATTATTATGAAGGTCAATAATAAATAATGCTCCATCTGATTTGTTTAACTAAATACCCCAGTGTACAAATATTTGCCTCCAGTGAACAATGTAAATGTGTACACTGTTAGGAATGAATGACATGAGGCAAGAACATAGAATTGGAGCTTATCTTAGTTATCTAGTGCTGCTATAACAGAAATACCACAAGTGGATGGCTTTAACAAAGAGAAATTTATTTTCTCACAGTCTAAAAGGCTACAAGTCCAAATTCAGGGTATCAGCTCCAAGGGAAGGCTTTCTATCTCTGTCGGCTCTGGAGGAAGATCCTCGTCATCAATCTTCCCCTGCACTAGGAGCTTCTCCATGCAGGAACCCTGGGTCCAAAGGATGCTCTCTGCTCTTGGCGCTGCTTTCTTGGTGGTATGATATCCCCAACTCTCTGCTTGCTTCCCTTTCTTTTTATCTCTTGTAAGATAAAAAGTGGTGTGGGCCACACCCCAGGGAAACTCCCTTTACATTGGATCAGGAATATGAACTTAGTAAGGGTGTTACAATCCCACCCTAATCCTCTTTAACATAAAATTACAATCACAAAATGGAGGACAACCACACAATACTGGGAATCATGGCCCAGCCAAAGTGATATACACATTTTTGGGGGGACATAATTCAATCCATGACAGAGCTGTATCAATGTGATAACAGGCCATTAAAGGTAGACCTGTACCCTTCATCATCCTGTATCATATGAAACCATATTACTATAGCAATGGAGATAAATGACCCAGAAAAACAGGATGACCTGTGTGTCTCAGTCCTATCTGATTTGTTTGCATTTATATAGCTCTAGTTACATGGGATTATGTACACTTAAGTCACCATCGAATTTAGATCTTATGGCTACTACCTAAAGAAATAATACATGTGGCAACAAAAGGACAATTTCTCCTATTGAAAAATCAAAAACCATACAGGAGCTGGAAGTATCTCTGAGGGCTACAGGAGTTCATATATCTTAGCATGGCAGTTGGGTGCTTAGTGACACTCTGTGCTCTCTGGCCTGCTTCAAGCTACTTCTTCTCTTTACTCACAGCTTCTGTTTCATAACATTAACCTCCTCATTCCTCCTAGTGGCCTTGCTGACCCCTTCACTGATGACTTAAACTTTCTTCCACTGACAATGATAAGGCATGCTATGTTACCTATTTTAATCCCAAAATAGAGATGCTGACTGCCAAAGGCAAGGGCTATAACGGGCACTGTGGTGTGCTGCCCAGACCCATTTGAGAAATGCAGGAATGTCTGTCCTACCTACTGGGAGTGCTTCAGGCAGACAGCCCTGAGTCATCAGCCTCCACAGGAATTAATTACCTCAGGTGAAGAGAGCTGCCTCACTCAAGGCCGTATCCCCTTCCCAGGGAAGCTGGGACTGATTAATAAAAAGAATGAAGGCCCAGTCCTCTTGTTCCAACTCAGGACACCTCTGAAAGGTCAACGCAGTTCCATAACTCCCTGTAGGATCAGCTGAGACCTTCACTGAGATGGCATCACCACTCAACTTCCTCTCTGGCCACTCTCTTCCCTTACACAGGTGTTGATACCAAGAGCACTCCAGGATAAACTCTTGGATAAATTGCACTGATCTCCATCTCAGGGAACCAAATAAATAACAGGAACATGATCCAGAAGCTGCACAGATCATATCTTCAAGTCAGGCCATACAGGTTGTAACCGACCAGCTAAAACGCTAGCCACCCTAGATTAAGTGCACCCTCCTAGTCCAATAAGCTATGGCCAGGAAGCTATGATTGCATGGTAAAAAACACTACTGGTATCACTAGGGTTGGAGTCACTCAGTGCAGTAACTCATGGTGTCACCTCCGCCCCCCCCCCATAGACTTCCTCCTATACCAGATCATACAGAATCCTTAGCAATGTTTTTTATACTGTTCTCGTAAATTGTAATTCACCTATATCACCCCTTGTTCCCCTTTAAGTACTACTTTATTTTCAAAAAAGTTATTGATATAGGTTCACAAATACTAATTACCACAATGTTGTAGCTAAAACACCAGAAAATTTGACACAGTGACTATAAAAACAGCAGCAGCAACAAAAACAACAGCTTGTGCTTGTAGCGCATGCAGAAGAGACCATGTGATTCAAAGAGTCATTGACATTGAGTAATAATGACAGCTCTGAATGGAGAACATTAGAAGGTTCAAAAAGTAAATTAGCATAGAGTTTTAGCCTTGTAGGCATATAAGGCCAGGTGCCGATTGTGGAACAGACCATAAATTGTTCATATGCAAGTTCAAGTTGATGCTGAAGAAAA
Organism: Dugong dugon; assembly: GCA_030035585.1. Lineage (NCBI taxonomy): Eukaryota > Metazoa > Chordata > Mammalia > Sirenia > Dugongidae > Dugong > Dugong dugon. The sequence goes on along the minus strand of CM057480.1, from coordinate 43,506,337 downwards.
TTAGAACAAGTCTATGAGAGCCAAAGTAAGACCTTGAGAACACCCCACCTGAATTTGAGACCATTTCAAGAATAGATTTGATGCATTTAACACTAATGACCGAAGACCAGACAAGTTGTGGAATGATATCAAAGACATCACACATGAAGAAAGCAAAAAAGACAGGAAAGAAAGAAAAGACAAAAATGGATGTCAGAAGAGACTGTGAAACTTGCTTTTCAACATTAAGTAGCTAAAAAGAACTGGAGAAATGATGAAGTAAAAGAACTGAACAGAAGATTTCAAAGGACAGTGAAAGGAGAAAAAGTACATGTTATAATGACATGTGCAAAGACTTGGAGGGAGAAAACCAAAATGGAAGACCACGCTCAGCATTTCTCAAGCTGAAAGAACTGAAGAAAAAATTCAAGCCTTGAGTTGCAATATTGAAGAATTCTATGGGCAAAATACTGAACAACCCAGGAAGCAGCAAAAGAAGATAGAAGGAATACAGAGTCACTATACCAAAAAGAATTGGTTGACGTTCATCCATTTCAGGAGGCAGCATATGATCAAGAACTGACGTACTGAAGGAAGAAGTCCAAGCTGCACTGAAGATGCTGACAAAAAACAAGGCTCCAGGAATTGATGGAATACCAACTGAGATGTTTCAACCAACGGAGGCAGGGCTGGAGGTGCTCACTCATCTATGCCAAGAAATTTGGGGTGAGGGGACCGTGGTCTTGGAGAACATCTAGCTCAGTTGGCATAACACAGCTTATAAAGACAATGTTCTACATTCTACCTTGGTGAGTAGCATCTGGGGTCTTAAAAGCCTGTGAACAGCTATCTAAGATACTCCACTGGTCTCATCCCTTTGGGAGCAAGGGAGAATGAAGACAACAGGATACAAAGAAAAGATTAGTCCAAAGGACTAATGGACCACAGCTACCAAGGCCTCCACCGGACTGAGTCCAGTACAGCTAGATGGTGCCCAGCTACCACCACTCACTGCTCTGACCGGGATCACAACAGAGGGTTCTAGACAGAACCGGAGAAGGATGTAGAACAAAATTCTAACTCACAAAAAAAAGACCAGATTTACTGGCCTAAAGGAGACTGAGAAACCCTGAGAGTATGACCCCTAGACACTCTTTTAGTTCAGTGGTGAAGTCACTTCCGAGGTTCACTGTTCAGCCGGGGAGTGGACAACCCCATAAAACCAAATGGGACTAATGAGGCACAGCAGTCCAGGGACAAGGGCTAGAAGGCAGAAGGGGACAGGAAAGCTGGTAATAGGGAACCCAAGGTTGAGTAAGGATAGTGTTGATGTGTTGTGAGTTTATTAACCATTGTCATAGGCCAACATGTATACTAACTGTTTAATGAGAAACTATTTTGTTCTGTAAACCTTCATGTAAAGTGAGAATAGCAGCACAATTGGAAGAGTGTAGTCGATGTTACTGAGCTGTGCATGTAGATATTTTTGAAATGGTGTATCTTTGGCTATGTATATTTTCACCAAAAAAGAAAAAAAAAGGTCAAGAACCGAGAGGGTTGACAAGTCGTGGGTTTGTTAACCAATGTCATAAAACAATATGTGTACTACTGTTTCATAAGAAACTATTTATTCTGTAAACCTTCACCTGAAGAACAATTTTAAAAAAAAAGAAATTTGGAAGATAGCTACCTGGCCAACCAACTGGAAGAGATCTATATTTATGCCTATTCCAAAGAAAGGTGATCCAACCGAATGCAGAAATTATCGAACAATATCACTGATACTACACAAGTAAAATTTTGTTGAAGATCATTCAAAAGCAGTTGCAGCAGTACACAGGCTCATTATGAATCGGAACCGACCCAAGGGCACCTAACAAAAGCAACGATAGGTATATTGATACAGGTAAGCTGGGCTTACAAAAATGTTTTGGTTGTTATAACTAACTACAGGAATATTTTTATAAAAAATAATAAATTTCTGCTGAAACACTGTACAAAACTTTTATAGACAGTCATTTTGGTGTCACCCCTTTCTGACAGTGTCACCTGGTGTGGTCTGCACTCCCCACACGCTGTTAGTGTCGCCACTGGAAAACACCATTTCCAGGGTAGCAGAAGCTCTGGGCTAAGTGTGTAGATCTTAGAGGGTGATATGTTTGACATATCTGGTACATTCTCTTATCAGTTTCAGGCTGGGTCCACAGACTTGTCTCTTTTCTATGCTTTCTGTAAGGCATAGAATTCTGTTTGCATACTTTTTCTCTTCACAGCTATCACTAGCTCTTCTGCTTTTTGGAGATGCTTGCCTATGCAAGAACTTCTGGAGTGATAATATCTCCTCAGTTTTATTGATGTCTAAAAATATTCACATAGTCAGCTTCTGAATTTGAGAGAATCATGACAGGAAAACAGAAAGGTGATATGTAAAACAGCAAACATAATACGCTGAGAAGAGTTGTTAAAGTGTTTTTAGAAATTTAAGCTCATGTTTTTGAACTAATTAAAGGCATTCTGTTGTACTTCTTTTCATAAAATTAAAAAAGCCTTCCTTGTTACATTAGTAATGACTCCATTGTTAGGAGCAATGACTTTATCATTTTGTTAAAAATTATGCTGATTATAAAAATTAAAGTGATGTAGAAAAGTCTAACAAAAAGTTAAGTTAAACCATCACCTAAAATCCTACTGCCCACAAATAACCATAGTTAACATTATGTGAATATCATTCTAGTTGTCTATCTATTCATATATTCAAAAAGAAAGATAGATTGAATCTCATTAAAATGGAATCATAATATACGTGTTATTTTACCTTAAAAAAAGCTTGTATTTTTCATTTTAATTAACAACAAAAAAAGAAGTAAATTTTAAAGAATTCCTGAATATTAAATAAATGTTTCTACGTCATAAGAAATATGTCCTAAAAAATCACTCATAGGTCAAAAAAGTCATTATGCAAAGTGTTAGGTTGAAATAATTTTTAACTACATATATCAACTTCTTGCCAATGCTTTCAGTGCAGCTTGGATTTCTTCCTTCAGTACCGTCAGTTCCTGATGGATATCAATTGAGATGTTTCAAGAAACGGATGCTGCACTGGAAGTGCTCACTAGTCTATGCCAAGAAATTTGGAAGACAGCTACCTGGCCAACCAAGTGGAAGAGATCCATATTTATGCCTATTCCCAAGAAAGGTGATCCAACCGAATGCAGATATTATTGAACAATATCATTAATATCACACACAAGTAAAACTTTGCTAAAGATCATTCAAAAGCGACTGCAGCTGTATATTGACAGGGAACAGCCAGAAGATCCAGCTGGATTCAGAAGAGGACGTGGAACCAGGGATATCATTGCTGATGTCAGATGGATTCTGACTGAAAGCAGAGAATACCAGAAAGATGTTTAACTGTGTTTTATTGAATATACAAAGGCATTGGACTGTGTGGATCCTAACAAACTATAGATACCGTTGTGAAGAATGGGAATTCCAGAACACTTAATTGTGCTCATGAGAAACCTGTACATAGATCAAGAGGCAGTTGTTCGGACACAACAAGGAGATACTGTACCATCTAAAGTCAGGAAAGGTGTGTGTCAGGGTTATATCCTTCCACCATACCTATTCAATCAGTATGCTGAGCAAATAATCTGAGAAGCTGGACTATATGAAGAAGAACTGGGCATTAGGATTGGAGGAAGACTCATTAACAACCTGTGTTATGCAGACGACACAACCTTGCTTGCTGAAAGTGAAGAGGACGTGAAGCACTTACTAAAGAAGATCAAAGACCACAGCCTTCGGTATGGATTACACCTCAACATAAAGGCCACAAAGGGAACCTGGACTTCTGCCCTACCACCCCCACCTGGCAGTGACAAGGTGACATCTCCTCCTTGCCGGTTGGAACACTGTCAAAATAAGCCAGCTAAAATAGAAGGTTAAAATAAGATCAAATCTTCCATGTAATACCCAAAGTATTCAGGTTTCAATTCAAAAGCATATGTCATACCAAGAAACAGAGGGTTCTCAAATTTAATTTAAAAATCAATAAATAGATGCCAACACCAACATGACAGAGATATTAAAATTATATGACAGAGACATTAAAACAGCTTCCATAAAAATGCTTCAAAAGGACTTCTGGGCAACATGGTACTATACTCAGAAGCACCACACCGTCCCTCCACAGCAAAGATCAGAAAAACTAAATCAAACAGAGTCACACATCAATCCTGAAACCCTAACCATCAAATGAAGACATAAAGAACTCAACCAAGCACCGAATGGAATAAGAAACTGACCGAGAACAGAGCGCAAGGAGAGATACATGCAGAGATTCCCTATCAGCTACCTTAGCAGGGATCCGCCATCTTGGAATCCTATCAGAGATCGGTGAACAAGGGGTATGAGAAAGCAGCTTCATGGAACTTCCAGCAGGAGACAGAACAACCAGTAACCCACGATATAGGCTTTCCCACCCCCAACCCTTCTTCACCCCCATTTAGCCTCCTCTGCTTCCTGCAGCCACAGTGTACTGGCCAGGAAGCATGAGCTTCCCCCCAGTGCTGCTTGGATTCCACCTGCCTGCATTGGCCAGCTCCCTGAGTTGCATTTGTTGGCTGCTGCTGTTGCTTTTTTCCGCTTCTTTAGATTTCTTCCTTACCTCTCACCACCTCCCCCTCCTTTCTCTCAAATACCTGGCTCTGGTGCCATCTTTGCTTCTTCCTGAAAGGCTGTGAAACACTGCTCGAATGTGAAACTGTGTCCCAGCCCTTACCACCACGCTGGTGGGACCCCCAAGGCTTTATTGTTTGTTTGCTCTGATTTGTTCTGTTTTGATTTGTTTGTTTTCTTTTTCTTTTCTCAGCTTGGGAGCCCCTTCTACCCAGGCAATACCACATGGCTTGGAAACTAGTCCCTTACTCTGTGCAGATGCACAGGGACATCCCTGGGGGCATTTCTTTTTTCTTGTTTTTGTTTGTTAATTTCTTTTTTGTTTTTTTAAATTTCTTTATTTATTTTTCTTCTCTCTCTTATTTCCTTTTTGTCCCCCTTCATTTCCAATTTCTTGATTTATTCATTTTTTTCTTTTACCCTTTTTCTTTTTTTTTTTTCATTTTTGTTTTTCCCCATTTCTCAGTCTCTCATCTCTATGCTCCAACAGCAAGTTCCCTTAGCTCTCTTTTTTGTTCGTGTGTATGTCTTTGGCTCCTGTTCCTCTCTCATCTCTCTCTTCTTTCCCATACCCATCTGAGCTCCACACAACACAATTTACCCCCTCCTTCCTGCCTACCTGCACCATGTGTTGAACATCACACTCCCAAGCAACACAGGATGAAACAAACAAACCTACAATCAATAAACGAGGAAAATAACCACTGAATGCCCTGAAGACAACAGACTATATCAAAACATTTACAAAAACAAAACAGGATTGTTCCAGTAGTCATCCAAAATAAAATACCAAATTACCTTCCAGTAGAAGAAAAGGCACTAGACCTAACTGACAGGGAATTCAAATCTCTAATATTCAGAATTATCCAAGAGTTGAAGCAAAAAACAGATAAAAATGATGAAAAAATAGACAAATTCATGGAAAAGGCAGACAGATTCATGGAAAATAAAGACAAAAAAATGGAAGAATTCAAGGAAATAATACAGGAACAAAACACTAAAATAAATTAAAAACTATAAATCATACAAAAACAACAATTAGAAATCCAAAAGATAAACACCAATATTTCAGAAATGGACAGTGTCATAGAAAGGCTGAGGAACAAGTTTGAAACGATGGAAGATAGGATCAGCGAAATTGAAGACAAACACTTGGATACAACACTGAGGAAAAATCAGAAAAAAGAACAAAGAAAAATGAAGAAACCCTGAGAATTATGTGGGATACAATCAAAAGCAAAAATCTGCAAGTGATTGGAGTTCCAGAACAGGAGGAGAAAACAGAAAACACAGAGAGGATCATTGAAGAATTGCTGACAGAAAACTTCCCCGATATCATGAAAGATGAAAAGCTGACCGTCCAAGAAGCTCAATGAACCCCATAGAGAATAGATCCCAAAAGAAAATCATCAGGCATATCATAATCACACTCGCTAAAACCAAAGACAAACAAAGAATCCTGAGCACAGCTGGAGAAAAACAAAAAGTCACATAGAGAGGAGAAGCAATAAGACTAAGCTTGGATTATTCGGCAGAAACCATGCAAGCACAAAGGCAATGGGATGACATATATAAAACCTTGAAAGAAAAAAATTGCCAGCCAAGAATAAAATATCCGGCAAAACTGTCGTTCAAATATGATGGTGAAATTAGGTTATTTCCGGATTAACAGAAATTAAGGGACTATGTAAAAACCAAACTGAACTTACAAGACTTATTAAAGGAAGTCCTTTGATCTGAGAACAAACAACATCAGACCACAGCCTGAATATAGGACACAGGATTGTACTAGCTAGTTACCAACCTAGGAAATGAACTCTTAAGGACTATGCAAAACAAAAATAATTACAAAAGGGAACCAGAGAGGTTAATTTGTAAATGACAATGGCATCAGAACAATAAAAGAGGGAATATACACTGTAGGTATAGAACCTTCTAATGGAGAGGAAGGCAAGCAACACCAAGTAATAATAGACTGGTTCAAATCTAGGAAGATAAGCGTAAATTTCAAGGTAACCACAAAGAAAGTTAACAAACCTACTCTTCAAAATAAAGAAGAAAAACATAAAGTCTCAGTAAAAATGAAACCTACAAAGACAAAAGAAATGAAAAAAAATCCACAAACAAAAAGAACTCAGCACAGGAGAGTAAGAGGAACAAAGAAAACGTCAGCACCACAAAAAAAAAGAACTACAAAATGTAATCCCACCCCTAGAAACATATCCTAGAGAAATAAGAGCCATCACACTAATAGACATATGCACACCCGTATTCACTGAAGCACTGTTCACAATAGCAAAAAGATGGAAACAACCTAGATGCTCATCAATGGATGAATGGATAAACAAACTATGGTACGTACACACAATGGAGTATTATACAAAGATAAAGAACAATGATGAATCTGTGAAGCAGTTTCATGGATGAAACTGGAGGACATTATGCTGAGTGAAATAAGTCAATCACAAAAGGACAAATATTGTATGAGACTACTGTATAACTCATGTAAAAGTTTACACACAAAAAGAAACAATCTTTGTTGGTTACGAGGGATAGGAGGGATGGGGGGGGGGAACTAAATAGATAAGTGGTAACGTTGGTGAAGGGTAAGACAGTACACATTACTGCGGAAGCCAGCACAACTTGTAAGAGGAAAGGTCATGGAAGCTCCATAGATACTTCCAAACTCCCTGAGGGACTGAATTGCTGGGCGGAGGGCTGTGGGGACCATGGTCTCAGGGAACATCTAGCTCAATTGGCATAACACAGTTTATAAAGACAATGTTCTACATTCTACTTTGATTAGTAGTGTCTGGGGTCTTAAAAGCCTGTGAGCAGCCATCTAAGATACTCCACTGATCTCACCCCTTCAGGAGCAAGGTAGAATGAAGAGAGCAAGATACAAGGAAAAGATTAGTCCAAAGGATTAATGGACCACAGCTACCATGGCCTTCACCAGACTGAGTCCAATACAGCTAGATTGTGCCCGCCTACCACCACTGACTGCTCTGACCGGGATCACAATAGAAGGTCCTGGACAGAGCCAGGAAAGCATGTAGAACAGAATTCTAACTTACAAAATAAAGACCACATTTACTAGCCTGACAGACTGGAGAAACCCCGTGAATATGGCCCCCAGACACTGTTTTAGCTCTGTGGTGAAGCCCCTCCCGAAGTTCACCGTTCAGCCAGGGATTGCATAGCCTCATAAAACAAAACAGGACTAATGAGGTACAGCAGTCCAGGGACAAGGACTAGAAGGCAGGAGGGGACAGGAAAGCTGGTGACAGGGAAACCAACATTGAGAAGGGACAGTGTTGACATGTCATGGGGTTGTTAACCATTGTCATAGGGCAATACGCGTACTAACTGTTTAATGAGAAACTATTTGTTCTGCAAGTCTTCATCTAAGATACAAAAAAAAAAAAAAAGAATTATCTATGTGAGATCAAATTGACAACAGCAACTCAAAAGTTTTGATGGGAAGCCTAGGGGACAGTGAGTTGAAGATAATGGTGATGGAATAATTTGGGAAAGGATAGTGAGAATAGCAGCATAGCTGGAAGAATGTAATCAATGTCACTGAATTGTACATGTAGAAACTTTCAAAATCATGTAACTTTGGCTATGTATATTTTCACCAAAAGAAAAGTCCTCAAGGTCAAGAAGGGAGAGTGTTGACATGTTGTGGGGTTCTTAACCAATGTCATAAAACAGTATGTGTACTGACTATTTAATGAGAAACTATTTGTTCTGTAAACCTTCATCTAAAGTACAATAAAAAAATTAAAAAATAAAATAAAATAAATGCTTCAAGAAACAATTACAAACACACATGAAACAACAGGATGTCTCAGCAAAGAAGATATAAAGATGAACCAAATGGTAATTTTAGAACTGAAAATTACAATCACCAAAATAAAAATCTCAATGAATGGGCTCAACTGAAGAATGGAGTAGCAGAGGAAAGAATCAGTGAACTTAAAAACAGAACAATCAAAATTATCTAACCTGAACAACAGAGAAAATATGATTTGGGGAAAAAAAAAAGATCAGAGGCTCGGGGATTTGTGGGACTGAAACAAAAGATTTAACTTTTTTTTTTCTTTTAATCAGAGTCCTGGAAGAAAAGGAGAAGAGGACAGGTCTAAAAAGATATTCAAAAAAAAAAATGGCTGAAAAATAATGGATATTCATAAATAATTCAAATTTGGCAAAAGACATAAAATTACATATTCAAGTAGCTGAACACACCCCAAACAGGATAAACCCAAAGATATCCACACCCAAGGCACATCATAGTCAAACTTCTGAAAACTAATGACAAAAAATCTTTAAACCACTGAGTGAGAAATGATACCTTACCTGTAGGGAAAAATAATTTGAATGATAGCAGACATCTCATCAGAAACCATGGAGACCAGAAGGGTGTGGCATAACGTTTCTTAAGTATCCAGAAAAAAGAATTCTCAAGGAATGAAAAGGAAATTAGACATACTCAGATGTAGCAAAACTGAGAGAATTTGCTGCCAGAGAACTTCCTTAAAAAAAAAAATGGCTAACTGAAGCTCTAAAAACAGAAAGGAAATGAGAAAAGAAGGAACCTTGGAACATCAGGAAGGCAGACAGACTATGGTAAGCAAAAATATGGGTAAAAACAACAAATTAACCTTTTCCTCTTGAGTTTTCTAAATTGTTTGATGAATTATAATACTAAATGTATGTAAATATTTAAGACAATTATAAATGAGGAAGGGTATAGGGACATAAAATTTTCTATGCTTCACACAACCTGGTAGAATAAAACCAACAGTAGACTCTGATAAATCATGTATATGTAAAGTAATACCTACAAAAAAAACCAAGCCTGTTGCATCAACTTGATTATGACTCATGGCAACCTCATGTGCTAAAGAGTACAACTATTTCATAGGGTTTTCTTGGCTGTAATCTTTACAGAAGCAGAGTGCCAGGCCTTTCTTCCATGGTGCTATTGGGTACTTTCAAATTGCCAATCTTTTGGTTAGTAGACAAGTGAAAACCATTTGCACCACCCAGGGACCTCTAAGTAATAACTACAGCAACTACTAAAAAAGTTATACTAGGAGATACATTCAAAAACACTGAGATAAACACAAACTGAGATAGAAAATCTGAACAGAGCCATAACAAGAGAAGAGATTGAAGAGGTAATAAAAAAAAAACACTCAACAAAAAGAAAGCCCTGGCCTGGAGAGCTTCATTGGAGAATTCTACCAAACATTAAGAGAAGATCTCACACCAGTACTACTCAAATTATTTCAGAGCATAGAAAAGGAAGGAATACTTCTGAATTCATTCTATGAAGCCAGCATAACCACGATACCAAAGCTAGGCAAAGATACCATAAAAAAAGAAAATTATAGACCAATATCTCTCATGAATATAAATGTAAAAACTCTCAACAAAATTCTAGCAAATAGAATTCAGTATCATATTAAAAAAAAAAAATACACCACAACAAAGTGGGATTCTTACCAGGTATGCAAAGATGGTTCAACATTAGGAAATCAATCAACATAAACCACCCTGTAAACAAAATAAAAGAAAAAAAATCACATGATCATCTCAATCAACACAGAAGATGGTTTTGATAAAGTCCAACACCCATTCTTTTTTTTTTTTTTTAATTTTATTGTACTTCAGGTGAAGGCTTACAGAACAAATAGTTTCTCATGAAACAGTAGTACACATGTTGTTTTATGACATTGGTTAACAACCCCACAACATATTAGCCCTCTAAATTCTCAACCTGTTTTTTTTTTTTTTTTTTTGGTGAAAATACACATAGCCAAAGATACACCGTTTCAAAAATTTCTACATACACAGTTCAGTGACATTGACTACGCTCTTCCAATTGTGCTGTTATTCTCACTTAAGATGAAGGCTTACAGAACAAAATAGTTCTCATTTAACAGTTACTACAAATGTTGCCCTATGACATTGGTTAACAATCTCACAACACATCAACAATATCCTTACTCAACCTTGGGTTCCCTATCACCAGCTTCCTTGTCCCCTTCTGCCTTCTGGCCCTTGTCACTGGATTCCTGTACCTCGTTAGCCTCATTTGGTTTTACAGGGCTGTCCACTCCCAGGCTGAACAGTGAACCTCGGAGGTAACTTCACCACTGAGCTAAAAGGGTGTCTGGGGGCCATACTCTCGAGGTTTCTCCAGTCTCCTTTAGGCCAGTAAATCTGGTTTTTGTTTTGTTTTGTTTTGTTTTGTTTTGTTTTGTTTTTGCCAACACCCATTTTTGATAAAAACTCTCAATAAAACAAGAATAGGAGGGAAATTAATCAACATAATAAAGGTCATCTATACAAAACCATCAGGCAATATCATTCTGCCTGAGAATGGGAACAAGACAAGGATGATATTTATTGCCACTTGTATTTAATATTGTACAGGAAGTCCTAGCTAGAGCAATAAAGAAAAAAAAAAAAGAAAGGTCATACAAATTGGAAATGAAGAAGTAAAACTATTGCTATTCGCAGATGACGTGATACTGTACACAGAGAACCTCAAGATTCCACAAGAAAACTACTGGAACTAATAGAAAGATTCTGCAGAGTGGGAGGATACATGATCAACATACAAAAATCAGTTAGATTCCTATACCAACAAAGAGAACTTTGAAAAGGAAATCAGGAAAACAATACCATTTATAATAGCCCCTAAAAAGATAAAATACCTAGGAATAAATCTAACCAGGGACATAAAAGACCTATACAAAGAAAACTACAAAACACTATTGCAAGAAACCAAAAGAGATCTACATAAAAGGAAAAACATTTCACGCTTATGGGTAGGAAGACTCGACATTATGAAAATGTCAGTTCTACCCAGAGCGATCTACAGATATAATATAATTCTGATTCAAATACCAACAGCATTCTTGGAGGAGATGGAAAAACTAATCACCAACTTTATAAGGAAAGGAAAGAGGCTCCAGGTAAGCAAAACATTACTGAAGAAAAAGAACAAAGTAGGAAGCCTCACATTACCTGATCTCAGAGGCTACTATACAGCCACAGTAGTCAAAATAGTCTGGTATTGGCACAACGACAGACATACAGACCAATGGAACAGAATCGAGAACCTAGATGTAAATCCATCCACCTATGGTCAGGTAATTTTTGACAAAGGACCAAAATCCATTTAATGGGGAAAAGACAATCTTTTTAACAAACGGTGCTGGCAAAACTGGATGTCCCTCTGTAGAAAAATGAAACAGAGCCCATACCTCACACCACACACAAAAACTAACTCAAAATGAATCAAAGACCTAAATATAAAACCTAAAACTATAAAGATCATGGGAAAAAAAATAGGGAAAACACTAGGGGCCCTAATATATGGCATAAAGGCAATACAAACTATAACAATGTATAAACACCAGAAGATAAACTAGATAACTAGGGGCTTCTAAAAATTAAATACTTACGCTCGTCAAAAGACTTCACCAAAAGTGTAAAAAGAGAACCTACAGATGGGGAAAAAAATTTTGGCTACGACATATCTGACAAGCATCTAATCTCTAAAATCTGTAGAATACTTCAACACCTCAACAACAAAAAGACAACTAAATTTAAAAAATGGGCAAAAGATATGAACAGACATTTCACCAAAGAAGACATTTAGGCAGCTAACAGACACATGAAGAAATACTTGTGATCATTAGCCATTAGAGAAATGCAAATTAAATGTACAAAGATGGCATCTTACCCCAACATTACTGGCACTAATAAAAAAACAGAAAATAACAAAATGTTGGAGAGGTTTCAGGGAGATTGAACTCTTATGCACTGCTGGTGGGAATGTAAAATGGTAGAGCCACTATGGAAAACAATATGGCCTTGCCTTAAAAAACTAGAAATAGAAATACCATACAATCCAGCAATCCCACAGCTAGGAATACAACCTAGAGAAATAAGAGCCAGCATTATGAATAGACATGTACATCCATGTTTATTGCAGCATTATTCACAATTGCAAAAATATAGAAACAATCTAAGTGCCCATCAACAGATGAATGGATAAACAAATTATAGTACATACACACAATGGTATGATACATACACAATGATAAAGAACAATGAGGAATCCACAAAACATCTCACAACATGGATGAATCTGGAGGACATTATACTGAGTGAAATAAGTCAATCACAAAAGGACAAATATTGCATGAGACTACCAATATTAAAAAAGAAAAAAAAACAAGAAAAGGTTTACAAGCAGAAAAGAAACAATCTCTGATGATTACGAGGGAGAGAAGGGCTGGGGAGGAAAAATCACTAACTAGATAGTAGACAAGTGTTAATTTTGGTGAAGGGAAAGACAGCATACAATATAGGGGAAGTCAGCACTACTTGACCAAGGCAAAGACATAGAAGTTTCCTAGACACATCCAAATACCTTGAGGGACCAAGTTACTGAGGCTTAGGGCTGGGGACCACTGTCTTGGAGGACATCTAGGTCAATTGACATAACATAGTTCATAAAGAAAATGTTCTACATCCTACTTTGGTAAGTAGCATCTAGGGTCGTAAAAGGTCATGAGCGGCCATCTAAGATACATCTATTGGTCCCACCCCATCTGGAGCAAAGGAGAATGAAGAAAACCAAAGTCACAAGGAAAATATAGCTGGGTTATGGAACTATAACAACTATATGCTTGTTCTTGTTATTGTTAGGTGCTGTTGAGTCAGTCTGACTCACAGGGACCCTGTGTACAACAGAAGGAAACACTGCCCAGTCCAGAGCCATCCTCATAACCATTGCTATGTTTGAGCCCATTGTTGCAGTCACTGTGTCTATCCATCTCGTCAAAGGTCTTCTCCTTTTTCACTGACCCTCTACTCTACCAAGCATGATGTCCTTCTCCAGGAACTGGTCCCCCCGAGAACATGTCCGAAGTATGTGAGACACAAAAAAAGACCAGACTTACTGGCCTGACAGAGACTGAAGAAACCCCAAGAGTATGGCCATCTGGCACTCTTTTGGCTCAGTAATGAAGTCACTCCTGAGGTTCACCCTTCAGCCAAAAATTAGACCGGCCCATAAAACAAAACAAGATTAATGGGGCACAACAGCCCAGGGACAAGGACTAGAAGGCAGGAGGGGACAGGAAAACTGATAATAGGGAACCCAAGGTCAAGAAAAGAGAGTTGACATGTTGTGGGGTTGTTAACCGATGTCATAAAACAATATGTGTACTGTTTAACGAGAAACTGTTTGTTCTGTAACCTTCATCTAAAGTACAACAAAAAAATTTTGAAAAAAACAAAGTACGTGAGACAAAGTCTTGCCATCCTTGCTTCCAAGGAGCACTCTGGTTGTACTTCTTCCACGACAGATTTGTTCGTTCTTCTGGCAGTCCATGGTATATGCAACACTCTTTGCCAACACCGTAACTATGTGCTTTCTAGAAGAAACTCGTCTCAAATATAATGATATAGGTAGGTTGAAAGTAAAATAGGGAAGGAAAAAGACATATCATGCAAACAATCAAAGAAAGCAGGCGCGGTTACACTAATATCAGATAAAGTAGATTTAAGATTGAATGCAGTTACCAGAGACAGAGAGGGACATTATTATGTAATGATAAAGGAGATAATTCACCAAGAAGACATAGGAATCCTAATGTGTATGCACCAAAAATAAAGCTGCCAAGTATGTGAAGCAAAAACTGATACAAGTGAAAGGAGAAATAGACAAATCCACAAATATAGTTGGAGACCTCAACATCCCTCTTTTATCAATTGATATAATAATTATATGGAAACTTAGCAAGGATATAGAACTTAACAATACCATCAACCAACAGGATCTAATATACATTTAAGAACATATACAACAACAGAATATACATTCTTTTCAAGGATCTACAGAACATACACAAAAAAAGACCATATCCAGGGCCATAATCCCACGTCTTCCACATCCTTGTGTCAGTATCCCCTCTCTCCCCACTCATAGAAAGGCAATCAGAAAACATATGCCACCTACCTTCTCAACCAACCTCTCTTCTTTTAAGCACAGACAGGGATGTATGATATATTATGGTTTGGGGACATTCTAGTCACCAGATTCCATAGAAGACAAGAGATGCTTTTATGGAGTAAGGGAGAAGAAAACATAGACAGAACTTAAACTTTCCCAAGAGATCCAACAGCAATTCCATTTTGTCTAGAATTCCATGGCTGGTTCAGGACAAATCAAAACTAAAAAGAATCTTGAAGCGAAACCCTGTGAAACTGACCAGGGCCATCAGAACCTTACAGTCCCCACAGAGGAGGGCTCGCTCAGAGTATCTTCCTGCACTGGGAATGATCAAACATGAAAAATCAAGTAACTGGTGCTTTAATTAGATTTTGTCATTGAATTCCATTGTAAAGAATGAGCCTGAGCCTACCACTAAGAAAGCGGTAAATTGTTCTTTCAAACATGCATTAATTTTAGGATACTATTTAGAAAATTACCTCATCCAGTGTACTAAATGGTACCCAAATTGCCCAGAAAAGTTATTATATTTCCCCAAAGTGAGCAATTTATTCTTTTCTAACCACTTTTATCAAGTCCAATTAGAAGCAGAATATAACTTCATAGATATTTAAAATAGGACAGGTCAGTATTATAAAAGCCAGCTGAGTAATTTATAGGGATTTTGTAATATTCTGGTAATATTCCATCATGAGAAGTTAAACTGCCATCCGAAGAGTAATTTTCATTATATACAAAGATACAACCTGTACTTTTTCTTCATTGTCACTCCCCAAAGGCTATAGTGTGTGTGTGTCTGTATGTGTGTGTGTGTGTGTGTTGTGTATGAATAAGGGTTGTGTATGAGTTGAACAGAAATGTATCAGTCATTTCCAAATTGTTGAGTTGAATTATTGTTTTTATTCTTTCTACTATTTTCTTTCAGTGTTTTGTTCTTCGTATTATCTATCTCTATGACATCATAAAGCAAGTACACTGTAAACACAGCACACTGTTTTCCTCTTACGTAAATTACTAGGACATGAATATATTCACATAACTCTCTTAGGATACAAATCCGAATTATAAGATCCAGTTTTCTCTGTGATTTTACCTAAAGAGCTATAGCTCGTGAAAAATGTATCCCATTGGGACTCAGGTAACAAGACGATGAGAAGTTCAGAACCTCTCAGGTCCTCAGTTTCCCACTATAGAATGTGAGTGTTAACTTCTGCCATCTTTCTGCCTCATGGGTAACAGTGCAGTTTAAATAGACTCATGTACATGAAGTACTTTGGGTCCTTTGTGGGGTGAAGGACTGACATGGAAATTTGTGGTGGACTCATTTTCAGTAATAATTACATTGTCTTTTATCCAAGAAGGTCTTCATAAACATCAAATAGTTAGCTTAAACTCATATGGATAAGTTGCTTTTTGCTCATTTCACAAGGAAGAATTCAGACACTGGGAAATTAAGTGGTTTTCCCCCAATCATGCAACCCCCTGTAATTAGAGCAAAGAGTCCCTGGCACTCATTCTGGGAGGAAGCAACATAGAAGCATCCACTGGCGTTGTGAGCAATCAAATCGTCTAGGGGGCTTAAAGGATGGTTGAGCCTCGTGCCTCTGCTGCAGGAAGCCTGAAAGATTCTTTTTAAATTTTATTTTTGACCGACTGGGGATTTTTCAATTGAAAAAACGAGAGAGAGAGAGAGAGAGAAAGGCCATTGAACTGCAGGATCAAAATCACAACCCTGTTTTTAATGGAAATGTGAACTCAAGATTTTTCCTTGAAATCATGCCCATGGGAGAAGTAAAATGTGCTTTGTTTTAAACAGCTTGTCTCAAATGTGGTCCCATTTTTATGCTCTCCCTAACAAAGCACTGTGTAAACAGTGTTGTTAATGGGATAGGATAAAGCATATATGATTCCAAGCTGAGTGGCTAAATATTGGCTAACTAGAGACATAAGAAGGAAATTTTTTGAAGTACAGTGTTTCGCCTCTGTATTTTGGGATTCTTATTTACAGTGAGAGGAACTCCAGTGAGTCGCTAGTACGGAGAGAAACGGGATGCTGTCTTTGGGTGATTTGCTATTCACTGCACCGCTTGTTGCTTGTCTGAATTGTGGGGTTTTGCACAATTGGATAGTGTAAAAAGAAAGATACCAACACAAGCAGTAATTATCAGTGGTCCTCAAACCATTTATCTCTAGCTTTATTTTTTTATGCTTCTTTTCTTCATTTTATTTTCTGTTCCTTGACAACACAAGAGAGAAGAAGGCTGGTATGAGGTATTAAACATTTTGAAGCTGCAGGAGAAGCCACAGAATATTCTTTTAGAAAATTTGCTATATATTTTACACAGGCACTGAGAAGCAGAGGATTTGCAATTGAGACAGAGAACAGGTACAGGTAGAGGGGTCCCCCCTCATCTGCCTTCTTTGGGCTGTAATATGCAAATTCATAACATGGCACTTCCAGACAGTAAGAAACCACCCCACACACAAAAAACATACCTGCTGTCAAGTCAATTCCAACTCATAGCAACCCCGTAGGGTTTCCAAGGCTGTAAATCTCTACGGAAGCAGTCTGCCACATCTTTCTCCCACGGAGCCATTGGTGGTTTCAAACCACTGACCTTTCAGTTAGCAGTTCATAGCTTTAACCACTGTGCCACCAGGGCTCCTTCCAGACAGTAATAGTTGTGTTTAAAATCCAATTACCAAAACTAAACCAAAAGATCTTTCAAAAGAAGTTAAACATCAAAAATATAATTGTATAAATATAATGCAGTGGTTAAGCGCTCGGCTGCTAATTGAAAGGTCAGCCGTTTGAACCCACCAGCCCCTCTGCAGAAGGAAGATGCGGCATTCTGCTTCCATAAAGATTACAGCCTTGGAACCCTTATGGGGCAGTACTGTTCTGTCCTATAGGGTCTCTAGGAGTCAAAATTGACTCGACGGCAATGAGTCGTTTGTTTATTTTAATCTGGAATGTAGCATTCAAAGACAGGTCATTACTATTCAGTTTGGTATTTTCCCATTCTTTTAGAAATTGTATTCTACTAAGAGGTTTCCCACATTTCCATCAAATGTTCCAACACAGTGGACCTCAGAGACAGGTGAGATCCTGAATCTTATTCAGAGCATGTGATCTGCCCCATATCAGTCATGGACTACTCAAGTCATAAATTATTCTATTGTTGTTCCTCTGGAAAGTACTACAGACAAGACTGGCTACATAATTTGTGGGGCCCAATGCAAAATGAAAATTATTAAGAATTTCAAGATGGCAAGAGTAGAGTATTAAACCATGAATGGAAGGAAGGGGCCTGTGTGACCACACAGGTACATGCCCACGGAACTGGCTCCAACCATGATATCAGAAAACCAAACTGAGTCCACATTGTGGGAGTACATTTACTGGCATTGCTCTTTCTCCCAAAAAAAAAAAAAAAAAAACCAAACCCATTGCCATCGAATCGATTCTGGCTCATAGTGACCCTATAGGACAGAGTAGAACTGCCACATAGGGTTTCCAAGGAGCAGCTGGTGGACTCGAACTGCCGACCTTTTGATTAGCAGCTGAGCACTTAACCACTGTGCCAGCAGGGCTCCAACTCATTCTTCCGGCCATGTATAAAACTCATCTGATAAATCGTATTTTTTTTTCTTGCTCTCGTTTGGTAGTTTCTTGTAATCCTCAGTTCCAGTTGCCATTGATTTGACTCCAACTCCTCGAAACCCCATGTGTGTCAGAGTAGAACTGTGCTCCATTTTCAATGGCTGATTTTTTCACTATATCACTAGGCCTTTCTTCCAAGGTGCCTCTAGTTAAACTGGAACCTCCAACCTTTCAATTAGCAGCCAAGCATATTGTTTGCACAACCCAGGGGCATCTAATCCTCAGAATCCTAAAAATAGATTGGAACAGGAATTGGGTTCACATCAGTTTCCTCTGGGATAAGAAACTAGGTGTCTGGATGACAGGGGTGAGAGGAAGATTTTTACTGTACATGTCCTTTTGTATCTTATGTATTTTGAAACATGTGATGTGAATGTATTACCTATTTAAACACGAATAAATTTAAAGAGAGGCTTGGCATCTCAGATCAAACCCAACTAAACAAGCCACATGCATTTTGAACGTAAATAGGGCCCATCTTTGGGGGCTTTACTTTCTGTTTTTCATGCAATGTGCCCAGTGTAAAAATATTTAAGAACAACATGACATATTCTAGAATACCTTTAAAAGAATTTACAAGGCATGTTGAATGAAATAAAACTGTTTCTGTGCTCCACAAAGTACTTCACCCCAATGCACAGCATGCTCTTTTTTTGAGATCATTCTGAATTATGTGATGGTATGGTTTCTATTTCGCTTCCAAAGTTCAGGGTTTAATTCCAGCTCAGCGTAACTGATGGGCTACATTTCTGTCTTTGAAAGCTTTCCCTTAGGTTTAAACTCTTATCCTAGTTAGGATTTATTTTTCATGATCCCATTTTCATATGTCTTTATATTTTTTTTATTCTATGATTCTTTTAAGTCACAAGAACTACTTTGTGGAATGAGATGATATATTCTCAGCATTTATCCAAAAAAAGAACAATGAGTGTAAGAGAATCTAATTGAAAGGTTTTACACTGTTTTTTGTTTTGTTTTGTTTTAGTATCATTTGGTCCAATCTGTGTATTAAAGAATAGCTCACTAGACTAGAATGTAGAATACTGAATTAAGAATATAACTATATTCATTGAAAAACTAATTTTTGTGTAAGCTTAGAAACAAGCTTCAAATCAGGCTGCATATTAATGATCAGATAAAAGTTAACACAAGGCACAAACTTCCAACCTTCTACTAACACGAATACCAGACTTGGCCCTGAGCAAGATCAGAACACCCTGTACTGTCATCAGTATCACCTACCTACAAATCACGCCTGCATATGTTCTCTATTCATAGCATTATTAGTAACTGAAAAAAATCAGGAAGAACTGAAATGACCAACCATAAGGAAATAGATTAGTTATCTACCCAAAGAATAGAATATTATGCAGCTCTAAAACTTATTCCTTCAAAAAATGTAATGGCATGAGAAAAATAGCAAATACAATGCTGAGTGAGTAAACAGGATATAAAGTAGCTGATCCAGGGAAGAGAAGATAAGTTAATAGTTGTGTGTGTTAACATATAAATGATCAGATTGAAGTAATTTTGTTCTCTTTATTATAACTTTTTAAAATTTGAAGAATTTTGCATTAGACACGTATTGTTTTATAAAAGCTAGGAAAGTTATTTTTTAAGGTAAGTCATGATTACACTTAACCAAAGCTTCAGATGTAGTAAGTCTGCCAATATTCAGGCATCCTTCTTAGATTATAGCTCCATTCAGGTCCACCCAGGAAGGGATGGTAACCTAGCTCCTGATACCCAACAACCAATGCATAAACAAAAGCTGTGCATCAGCAATCTACAGAAACACAACATGCAAATTAATTAAGGCAAAGTGTCTGGAAGCAGTACTTAAAATCAGCAATGCAGGAGAATAGCAGGTACATAAAAAATGAACGAAGTGATGAAATTGAATATGTTATACTTGTTAGGTATATAAGCATATGTGATGGTTAAGGTCATGTGTCATCTTGGCTAGGCCATAATTCTCAGTGGTTTGGCAGTTATGACGTAGTTTGTCAGCTATGTAATGAAGTAACCACCTCCATAATGAGATCTGGTATAACATAATGACCTCCACAATAAGATCTGCTATGAGCAGACAATCAGTTGAAAGGGAGTTTCCTTGGGGGTGTGGCCTTCATCTAATATATATGGACTTTCTGGCAAGGTTCATGGGCTTTTGCTCACTCTGGATCCTGCATCTGGCCTCCGGTTCATGAGACCAGCACTAGCAGCTAGCAGCTTGAGTTAGCAGCTTACCTGCCAATGTTGGGATTCATCAGCCCCTGCAGCTACATGAGTCAGCCTGACCCATGGACTTGGAACTTTCCATCCTCTACAACCCCATAAGCCATTTCTTTGATATAAATCTCTCTCTGTCTCTATACATACATATATGTGTGTGTGTGTGTGTGTGTGTGTGTGTGTGTGTGTGTGTAAGCATATACATATGCCTCACTGGTTTTGCTTCTCTAGAGAACCTAGCCTAAGATATTTGGTAACGAGAGTGGTTGTAGAGAAAAAAAATTTTGAGGATGAGTTTTCTAAATTGGTTCTGATGTCTAGTTAGTCTTAAAAGTGTTGATGTTAATGACTCTGCTTCCAGTAGCAAAGAGGGCACTGCTAATCCATGGCATAAGGTGGCAATAGAAATACACCAATAGACTAGGTATTGGCAGGAGGTGAGGCTCTGGGTGATCACGTGATTGATACCTTTCTACAAATTTGTCAGAATGAGAAGTATAAGGATGCTGGATGGTTGGTCCTACTTTCCCTAGACAAAAGGTGAAAGAAAGAGATGAGCTCAGGGCTTCAGAGTCAAAGCTCAAGTGCCACATAAATGACCTCAAAGTTTCCACTTGTGCCTTGAAAGAAAGCCTTATTTCTTGTAGTAACAGAGCTGATATTGCTAAAAAACAAGCCCAGGGTCTTATCATAAGAGTGGCTGAATTGCAACGTCAATTGAATTCCAACCTTGAATAGTGTCTGAAGTTAAAGTAAAGGCATTTATTGGGAAGAAATGGGATCCTGCAACTTGGGATGGGGACATATGGGTAAATAATCAGGTAGCTGGGGACATTGAACCCCTAAATTCTATTGAATCACTCTTGCTAACAGAACCAGCCCTCTCACTGCTATATGAAGAGATTACTCCATCTTTGCTAAGCTACTCTCCCCATTAGTATCTCCTTTAGTACCATTAGTACCTCCACTCCCATCTGATAAGACTAATCCGGCTGTGCCTGAAGAGCCTTTGTCTGAGTCATCCCTTGGGGAGGCGTCTGAGTCATTATCTGGGGCATCCCCTGAGGCAGATACCTTACAAAACATCCCCACCTCACATTTTTGCTTCTAGACCTATAAGTAGACTTAAGTACCAGTAAGTACCAAAGGTGAAGTACAAAGCATGACACAAGAGGAGGTATGCTACACTCCAAAAGAACTGCTTGAGTTTTTTTAATAGGTACAAACAGAAACCTGAGGAATATGTGTGGGAATGGCTATTAAGGGTGTAGGATAATGGTTCAAGAAACATAAAGTTGGATCAGTCTGAATTTATTAATATAGGCCCAGATTCCTCATTCAGTGTTTCAGCTCGAGAGGTTAGGAAAGGATCTAAGAGTTTATTTGATTGAATTGCTGAAGCATGGATTACACGGTGGCCCATACAAAATCTACTTGAAGTACCAGACCTGTGTTGGTATACTGTAGAAGAAGGAATCCAAAGGCTTGGGGAAATTGGCATGTTAGAGTGAATTTATTGGGTTGGAACCAGAGCCTCACATATGGAGTGCCCAGAGGACATATCTTTTACCACATCGGTGAGGAACAAATTTGTGAAGGGAGCCCCAGCATCCTTGAAGACTTCTTTGATTGCTATTTTATGTAAATCAGAGTTGGGAACTGTCCTAACTGAATTAAGACACCTAACTACAATGAAGGAGCCCTGTTGGCACAGTGGTTCAGAGCTCAGCTGCTAACCAAAAGGTTGGAAGTTCAAATCTACTAGCCGCTCCTTGGAAAGACTGCAGAGCAGTTCTACTCAGTCTTATAGGCTCACTGTGAGTTTAAATCAATTAGACAACAAAGGGTTTGGTTTTTTTGTTCGTTTGTTTGTTTGTTTGGTAACTACAGTGGGGCTGATTAAACCCCGTGGTGGTAGGGGCCAAGTGTCAGCACTCAGTCAACAAAGACAAGGTGGTGTGTTTGCTGTAATGGACAGTGGAATCAAAGCAGTAATTAGAAATGTCTGACTCATACGGACTTATGACGTTGGCTACTTAGTTATGGTGTCCCTAAGAGTGAAATAGATGGAAAATATACTAAATATTTACTTGATCTGTACAAGCGGAAAAAATCTAAGTCAAGTGAACAGGAGTCAAACTCAAATCACCAGAATAGAGAGTCACAGCCGCTCAATCAATTCCCAGAATTGAGCCAGTTTACAGACCCACAACCCCTTGAATGAAGGTGAGGTCAAGTCCTCTTGCAGAAGGACCCAACTACACTGCCAAAAATGTGCACAGGTAATCTTTCTCCAAGCCTTCCCCAAAGGGATTTACAGGCTTTTACAAGAGTGACTGTTCACTGGGGAAAGGGAAATAATCAGACTTTTCAGAGATTACTGGATGCTGGCTCAGAACTGACACTAATTTCAGGAGACCCAAAATGTCACTGTGGCCCACCAGTGAGAGTTGGGGCTATGGAGATCAGGTTATTAATGTATTCTTAGCTCAGGTTTGGCTCACAGTGGGTCCAGTGTGTTCCTGAACCCATCCTGTCATTATTTCCCCAGTTCCAGAATGAATAATTGGGATAGATATACTCAACAACTGGCAGAGCCCCCACATTGGATCCATTACAAGTGAAGTAAGGGTTACTATGGTAGCAAAAGCCAACTGGAAGCCATTAGAACTTCCCTACCTAGGAAAATAGTAAACCAAAAGCAACACAGCACTCCTGGAGGGATTACAGAGATTACTGCCACCATCAAGGACTTGAAGGATGCAAGGATGGTGATTCCAACCACATCCCTTCCCTTTCAACTTGCCTATTTGGCCTATGCAAAAACAGATGGGTCTTGGAGAATGACAGTGGATTATAGAAAACTTAACCAGGTGCTGACTCCAATTGCAGCTGCTGTTCCAGATGTGGTTTCATTGCTTGAGCAAATTAATACATCTCCTAGTACCTGGTATGAAGTTATTGATCTGGCTAATGCCTTTTTTTCCATACCTGTTTCAAAGGACCACCAGAAGAAGTTTGCCTTCAGCTGGGAAGAGCAGCAATACATTTTCACTGTCCTACCTCAGCGGTATATCAACTCTCCAGCCCTATGTCATAATTTACAATGTCATAATTTAGTCTGCAGAGGACTTGATCACCTTTCCCTTCCAAGGAACATCATGCTGGTCTGTTACATTGATGACATTATGCTGAATGGACCTAGTAAGGAATAAATGTCAATGACTCTGAACTTATTGATAAAACGTTTGCATGCCAGAGGGTGGGAAATCAATCTGACAAAAAATCAGCTCCCTTCTACCTCAGTAAAATTTCTATGGGTCCAGTGGTGTGGGGCATGTTGAAATATTCCTTCTAAAGTGAAGAATAAGTTATTGCATCTGGACCATCCCACAACAAACAAGGAGGCACAATGTCTAGAGGGCATCTTTTGATATTGGAGGCAACGTATCCCTGATTTGGGTATGCTACTCCAACTTATTTAACAAGTGACACAAAAAGCTACTATTTTTGAGTGGGGCCCAGCCCAAGAGAAGGCTCTACAACAGATTCAGGCATTTCAAACCCAATAACTTAACTCAAAGTCTGGCCACATGTAAACTGGTCATGCCTCCAAACAAGTAAATCAATAATATTGAGCATGTGCTACCTGCACAAAGTCCCTGGGTGGCACAAATGGTTTGTTTTAGACTGCTAACCTAAAGGTTGGTAGTTCGAACCCACCCAGTGGTACTTTAGAAGAAAATTCCTGGCAATACGCTTCCATTAAGATTTAAAAAAAAAAAAAAAAAAACACCAAACAAATTTCCATCAAATTAATTCTGACTCATAGTGACCTTATAGATTATAGCCAAGAAAATCCTATGGAGCAGTTCTACTCTGTAACACCTGGGATCACTATGAGTCAGAATTGACGCCATAGCAACTAAAACAACACCATGCTACCTTCCCAGCAATGTTATGGATGCAGCTGGTAGTTTAAAATAAATATAAGGTGAAGAGAACTACCAAGTGTCTGCCATGGGCCAAGCAGAGGGCTGGGGTCTGGAGTCTGGACCCTGATGGCCTCTTCTCAGCATCCCAGAAGCACAATTTCTCCTACGCTCATGGTTTTGATTTGGAGGGAGTAGCTTTCTGGGCCCCTCATAAGTAACATACGGTTTTCTCTAAGGTCTATTCCTACTTCTTTTAAAAATATGCTCTCACTCTCAAAGTGGGGGCATTGGTGGTTCAATGGTAGAATTCTCACCTCCCATATGGGAGACCTGGTTCAATTCCTAGCCAGTGCACTTCATGCACAACTACCACCCATCTGTCAGTGGAGACCTACATGTTGCTATGATGCTGAACAGGTTTTAGGGGAGCTTCCAGACTAAAATGAACCAGGTAGAAAGGCCTGGAGATCTACTTTCAAAAATCAGCCAATGAAAACTTTATGGATCACAATAGCCCACTCTGCAACCAACCATAGGAACAGTGTAGTGCCGGGTAGTGGTTCATTCTGTTGTGCATGGGGTCGACATAAGTCAGGGCTAATTCAAGGGCAGCTAACAACAACAAGAACTCTCAAAGTAACATAAAATGAAGTAGCTATGATTATATGCTGGAATACAAATTATTTTTGTCTCAAGAAACAAATTTTTTAGCATATTTAATGCCAATGTAAGAGTCCCTGGTTAAGTGTTCAACTACTAGCTGAATAGCTGGCAGTTTGAATCCATGCAGAGGTGCCTCAGAAGACGGGTCCAGTGATCTGCTTTCAAAAGGTCACAGCCATACTACTATGGAACCATACTACTCAGCACACACGGGGTTGCCATGAGTCGAAATCAGCTCAAGGGCAACTAACAACAATGACAGTTCCCACATGTCACTATGAATGAGGGAATAAATAAATAAATGAATTTGTGAATGAATGAATATATGAAGAACTTTGAGAATGGAGTCGCTGAGAAAGTCGGGACACTTGTGATCCACCCAAGAATCAGATAGCCTGGGAAAGAGTGGAGGCTCACAAAGCAGATGCAAAGAGTGGTTGATGGTTAGTACTTGGCAGTGCTTCTCGATCCACAACCTCCCCTCAGCCTGCAGCATCTGGAGACCATGCTGATAAGCGTAGAACCCAAGGAATGAAAGAGGATACCTTTACACTGGGAATTTGCTTCAAGCATCCTTGGCCAGAGATCAATAATAGTAATAGTAGGTAACATTTTTGAGTGATTACTACATGCCAGACACTGGGCTGAGTTCTTTACTTGAATTGTCTCAACCAAGCATCACTATAACCCAATTAAAAAGTATTAACTCCATATTACCAATTGGAACTCTGGCTTCAGAGAAGACAACTTGCCCAAAGTTACACAGCTAGTCCTATGGTATACATATGATAACTAATTATAGAGTGTCTAAATTATATTTTACATTTTATGAAGAATTGGATTAAGTCAGTGTTTCCCAACCCAGGCTGCACATTAGAATTGCCTAACTGCCTTCACACTTGGAGTTCTACTCAATGGTTTAAGTGTTAAGCCAAAGAACTCTATTCAATTGTTTTCAGCTGACTCTGGGTCCCGCTCTTGACGTCGAGGCAGGAATATCCCTTGATGGGGAATCAAGCTCTTGGATACACAGAGCCTGGTGAAGTGACTGGAAGTCTGTGGGATGGTCCCTCATTTGCATACCAGATGGCCACAAGCTAAAAAACAAACCCATTGCAATAGAGGCTAATCTAACTCATAGATACTCTGTTAAGGACAGAGTAGAACTGCCCCATAGGGTTACCAAGGCTGTAAATCCTTATGGAAGCAGATTGCCACATCTTTCTCCCAGGCAGCAATTGGTGGATTCGAACTGCTAACCCTTCAGTTACCAGTCCAGCACAACCAGGGCTCCTTTACCGACTGGCAGCCCCACCCCAATACCAAAACTGCTCGCCTCTCTAACTGCGTATTATTAGAGATCTCCAAAGCGTGAAATACCAAAAAAACCCAAACCCATTGCCATCCAGTTGATTCCAACTGGTAGCGATGCTTTAGGAGAACTGCCCCATAGGGTTTCCAAGGGTTACCAACCTTTGTGTTAGCAGCTATTTCTTCAAATTACCTAATTTTTAAATTGCAAATTGGACAAGGGAAGCGCCATCAACAATTTGAACAAAAAGACTGTAGTATAAGAGAAAGCTGCTTCCTATGAAAACAAACTGAAATAATTCATGGACTGTAAAAGCTGGGAGAACATTTATAGATCATCCGGTCCATTTATAGATCATCCAGTCCATTGGCTCTCAATCCTGGCTGCACCAGTAAAATTACCTAGAGAAGCTGTCTAAAAATAACCGTGCCAGATCTCACCGCAGAATGTCTGATTTTATTGATCTGGGGTAATGCCTGGGAACTGATACTTTTAAAAGCTCCTTAGGGGATTCTTCATCAGGACAGGGAAGCACTGGTTTAATCCAGCCCCTCATTACCTGTAGAAGTTTTGCCTGAGGCCTCTTAGCTAATCAAGGGTAGGGCCATAAAATATATCTCTATTCTCATGTGACTCTGCATTGAACTGGACCTATGGCTTCTTTTAAAAATCACCCAAGAAATTCTCTTAGAAAAAGTGCTAGCCATAAGACTCAGTGGGCAAATGGTTGATGCTGGATCCACCCGTAGGTGCCTCTGAAGTAAGGCCTGGGGATTTACTTCTGGAAAGTCATAGCCTTGAAAACCCTGTGGAGCACAGTGTTACTCTGACACACATGGGGTCACCATGAGTTGGAGTCATCTTGACAGCAACTAACAACAACGTAAGACTTAAGTAACATTTTCAAAATCAAACACAATTACAAATATGTATACTAATAGCTAAAAGAAGTATATCTTTCAAACATGCTTTCTGAAAGTCAGTGTATTAATTGTAATTGCTCATTTAAGGTGTCTTATTTTCCTTGCTTCAGTTGTACAGTGTGAACTTTTTCAGAGAAATCAAATGGGAAGGTGACTGTCCAGATGCAGGCTAACGGACAATGCCATTGACTGCACAGGGATACAGGTTCGGTATGATGCGTTGGAAACTATTGCTGTTAATGAGCTGATCCTAATTGCACTCATTTCCCAGCAGTCTCAATGGGCTTGCATCCTGGGAGACAGACTGTTTCTGGTCACTCATTCTAATCTCAGAAATCAAGGAAAATAACAGACAGCCACAGAGGCCAGACCTGCCAGGCGATACTGTGACCACAGAAGCATGGCTTTTAATAATAATTGTGAGGGAAGACAAAGAGAGATGGAGAAATTGGACCATACTTTGCCTGCAAACACAATGTTTACAAACCCCAAAACTGGAGATTGTAAGTGTATGATTCAGACCACTAAAATAAATGTTTCTTCTCTCCAACAAAGAAGATAAAATATAAACTAACTGGATCTCATATTAGTTTAGAATCTTTGGTCAGACATATGGGATAATGTCAGATTTGTGGACGAAATATTTCAAACAAATTAACAATGTTAAAGATTGCGGTGTTAAAGATATGTTTAAGTTTACATTAAATAAAACAAATTTGTAAGCTCTTTAGTTCAACCATTTATGCAAAATTCTAATTAAGAATGTTATCTAAATATTAAGAGCAGGCTTGTTCATTTCTTGCACAGTGTTGGAACGATCATTAAGGTTTGTGTCAAGTTGGCTGGGCCATGATTCTCACTGGTTTGGCAGTTATGATGATGTGATCACTTCCATGAGGAGATTTGATATAATGTGATCACCTCCATGATGGAATCTGCTGTGAGTAGCCAATCAGTTAAAGGGGAGTTTCCTTGGAGGTGGGGCCTGCATTGAATATAAGTGGACTCTCTGGCAAGGCTCATGGGCTTTTGCTCACTCTAGATCCTACCCCTGGCTCCTGTTCCTTTGACCTCCAGTTCTTGGGACTTGAGCTAGCAGCTCACCTGCCATCTTGCCTGCTGATCTTGGTATTCATCTATCTTCACAGCCTGTGAGCCAGAGCCCTGATGTCTGACTTGCTGATCTTGGGTTCGCCAACCCCTGTGGCTACATAAATCAGAAGAAGCCCCCAGCCTGACCCACATTTTAGCCTCTACAACCACATGAGTCATTTCCTTAATATAAATCTTTCTATATATATATATATTCATATTCATTATTGTTTTTGCTTCTCTAGAGAACCCAACCTAAAACACATGTCTTTAATGTTTACTATGTGATTTATTGAGAACATGATGTAGCAGTATGACAGCTGAGAAATTAATCTGTATTTTGTTTCCTATCACTGCAAATTCATTTGGAAGGAAAGAACCAAGCCTCGTTTTTCCTAAGGACAGGTCCTTCTCAATCCCAGAAAAGGAAGATCAGTTCATTTATGGTGATTCTAAGATTCTGGGTCATCTTAAGCTTCCCCAAGCCCTATTATTAGACAAAGGGGCAAGATGAACTTTTTCTGTACTGGAGACATTAAAAGCAGAGAAGTTGACAGAGCTCCACTGCTTACTGCAGAATAAGGCCGATGCTCACAGATCCTATAGCAGCTTGGGTACAGGGCCTTGGAGCTGTCAGGCCCATAAAAGCTGATGGAGCCCAGTCTGGAGAGCCTACCCCAGACGCTGTAGTGTGGAGTCATCACAGAACCTGCGCAAGGTCTGGACCTGGAGACTCCAGGAAGGATGGAATAATAATGTTGTGTCCACCGCATCATGCACAATCATAGCACAATCCTGGCCTGGAATCAGGGATTTGCCCCACCTAAAAACCAGAGGACTGTAGGACATATTTTCATGATGGCATAAGCCCACAGCATGATTGTACAACACAATCAAGTTTATATGATTGGACTTAAAATATTAGACTTCTCACCAATTTGCATATGTGGCAGCTAATACCAGTTTTAATGAAAGCCCTTCTAAAAATGATAAAATTATTTTCTGCATATCATGGAAAAAAATATTTTCAATTACATATGTGTAAGAAACTATCCCCACATGTCTGTCAGTTTGTCGTACTGTGGTGGCTCGTGTGTTGCTGTGATGCTGGAAGCTATGCCACCAGTATTTCAAATACCAGCGGGGTCACTGATGGTGGACGGGTTTCAACTAAACTTCCAGACTAAGACAGACTAG
Organism: Dugong dugon; assembly: GCA_030035585.1. Classification (NCBI taxonomy): domain Eukaryota; kingdom Metazoa; phylum Chordata; class Mammalia; order Sirenia; family Dugongidae; genus Dugong; species Dugong dugon. The sequence continues at coordinate 43,476,606 of CM057480.1, read as the reverse complement.
GAAGAAGAATCTGGCAGTCTACTTCTCAAAGAATTAGCCAGTGAAAACCTTATGAATAGCAGCAGAACATTTTCTGATACTGTCAGAATATTGAATATACCATGGACTACCAGAAGAACGAACAAATCTGTCTTGAAAGAAGTACAGCCAGAATGCTCTTTAGAAACAAGGATAGCAAGACTTCGTCTCACATACGTTGGACATGTTTTCAGGAAGGACCATTCCCTGGAGAGGATACCATCCTTGGTAAAGTAGAGGGTCTACAAAAAAGTGGAAGACCCCCTACGAGATGGATTAACACAGTGGCTGCAACGATGAGCTCAAACATAGCAACGACTGTGAGGATGGTGAACGACTGGGCAGTGTTTCATTCTGTTGTACATAGGGTTGCTATGAGTCAGAACCAACTCAATGGCACCTAATAACAATAACATCAGAGAATTACTCAATAAGAAAAATGGAGGTCAAAGGCTGTGTCTCACACAGAGCCCTAGTTCTCTAATGATCTACACTGCTCTCCACTTCGCTTCCCTCAAGAAGACCCTCCATATGAGCTGTGAATTCCATCCTCTCTGGCCATCTGAAGGCTTCTTTCCTGGAATTATCTCCTTTCTCTCCTGCTTTAACAAATACTTCCTCTCTGCTAGGTCCTTGCCACTGTCAGACACACATGTCTTAATATCATGTTGTTGTTTGTTGTTGTGTGCCTTTGAGTGGATTCCGACTCATAGCAACCCTATAGGAAAGAGTAAAACTGCCCTTCAGGGTTTCCTAGGCTGAAATCTTTACGGGAGGAGGTCACCGGGTCTTTTTATCTACGTAGCTGCTAGTGGGTTCAAACTGCCAATCTTTCAATTAACAGCCAAGCCCTTAATCATTGCACCACCAGAGCTTCATACTTATATTTAAAAATAAATAACAAACCACATCTCTTGTCCACATATACACACCCAGCTACTACTTTATTTTTCTACTCCCTTTCAGAGCAAAACTCCTTAGGAAAGTGATGTTACTTGTTAGATATGGATTGAATAGTATCCCACAAAAATGTGTGTCAACTTGGCTAGGCCATGATTCCCAGTATTGTGTGGTTGTCCACCATTTTGTGATATGATGTAATTTTCCTATGTGTTGTAAATCCTTATCTCTGCCTGTGGTTAATGAGGCAAGACTAGGTTATGTTAAAGAGGAGTAGGGTGGGATGCAACACCCTTACTCAGGTATAGCCCTGATATGATGTAAGGAGAGTTTCCCAGGGTTGTGGCCTGCAACACCTTTTATCTTACAAAAGATAAAAGGAGAGAGAAGCAAGCAGAGAGATGGGGACCTCATATCACCAAGAAAGAAGTACCAGGATCGGAGCAAACCCTTTGAACCCGGAGTGCCTGCACTAAGAAGCTCCTAGACCGGGGGAAGATTGATGACAAGGACCTTTCCCCAGAACCAACAGAGAGAGAAAGCATTCCCTGAGAGCTGGTGCCCTAAATTCAGACTTCTACCCTCCTAGACTGTGATAGAATAAATTTCTGTTTGTTAAAGCCATCCAATTGTGGTATTTCTGTTTAGCAGCACTAGATAATAAGACACTTGCCATCTACACGTCTTCACTCCCCATCTCTCCTCCACCCCATCCAATAAGGCTTAACTCCTCACTGCTCAAAGGAAATGGCTCTTACCAAGGTAAGCATTTATCCTCTTTTTTTCCAAATACAATTGAGAATCCTCAATCATCATCTTACTCATCCTGTCAGCAGCATTTGACATGGTCAACTACACTTCCTGTGCCAGGTTCCAGTGTTCACACACTCCCCTGGTTTTCCTTCTGCAATACCAGACACTGCTTCTCAGTCCTGGGTTGCCTCTGCCTCCTCTACAAAATCTCTAAATGTTGGCATATTCCCAAGGCTCAGTTCAGGACTTACCTACTTCTTAATCAACTTTATTCCCCAGGTGATCTCATACATTTTCATGGTTGCAAGTACCATCCACACATTAAGACTCTCTAATTTCTATCTCAGACTCAGTCCTCACTCATAAGTTCCCCACTCCTCTTGCCTCCTGCCTACTTGACATCTCCTCTGTAATATGTATGGCCAAAACAAAATTTTTGATCTTCCCTACTCCCTAAATCTATCCCCACTTCACACACCAAACCTTTCTCACCCCAATAATAACATCATCATTCATGCAGTTGCCCAAGCCAAAAAAGCTATGTATCATCTTGATTCCTTCTTCTTTCTTCACATTACACATTTAATCCATCAGAAAGCTCCTTTAGCCCTACCTCCAAGATATATCTATTTTATTTTTTGCTTTGTAAATACTTATGTAGCACTTGTCCTGTGCCAGATACATTCAAAGCGGTTTACAAATACTAACCCATCTAATCTTCATAACAACCCTATGAGGTAGGTACTATTGTTATGTTATCTTCATTTCACAGGGGAGTAAACTGAGCATCAGAGAGGTTATGTAACTTATACTAGGTCACAAAACTAGAAAATATTCTAAATTCAGCCACTTCTCAGCATCTCCACTTTTACAACCCTATTAAACAAGCTACAATCATCACTTGCCAGGATCATTGCAAGAGAATTTAAACTGGTTTCCCTGCTTCGACCTTTACCGTGGTCCCAGCTTGTCCCCTGTCTTAGTCATCTAGGGCTGCTATAACAGAAACACCACAAGTAGATGGTTTTAACGAAGAGAAGTTTATTTCCTTACAGTAAGGTAGGCTAGAAGTCCAAATTCAAGGTGTCAGCTCCAGGGGAAGGCTTTCTCTCTCTCGGCCTTCTCATCAGTGTTCCCCCAGACAAGGAGCTTCTCGGCGCAGGGACCCCGGTCCAAAGGACGCGCTCTGCTCCTGGCACTGCTTTCTTGATGGTATGAGGTCCCCCTGTCTCACTGCTCACTTCTGTCTTTTATATCTCAAGAGATTGCCTCAGGACACAATCCAGTCTTGTAGATCAGGTCCTGCCTTACTAACACAACTGCCACCCATCCTCCCTCATTAACATCATAGAGGTAGGTTTACAACATACGTGAAAATCACACAGAACCAGGAATCATGGCCCAGCCAAAATGATACATACATTTTTGGGGGGACATAATTCAATCCATGACACCCCCTCTCCACAGCACCCACTTCACAGCAGTCAGAGTGAGATTTCTAAAGCATAAACATATCATATCACTTCTCTAATTAAAAATTTCCATTAGTTTCCCATCACAGAATAAATTCCCACTAGGTCTTACGCAATCTGGTCCCTACCTTCCTCTCTCATCTCGCTCCACGTTTCCTTTCAGTCCCTACTCTCTAGTGCCTTTTTATCTATCCCTCAAACATGCCAAGCTTATTCAATCTCAGAACCTTTTTATTTGTATTTCTTCAGAAACACTCTTCCCCTGATCTTAACTCAAATGTTATCTCCTCAAGAGGTCTTCACCAACCCCAACTAAAGGAGCACCCACTGGCCCCATGATCACTCTCTATTTCACAGCCTTATTATACTTTCTCCAATGCACTTACCAGTACCTGAAATTATTTTATGTAGCTGTGTATTTATGTGTTTGAACAGTAGGTTCTTGAAGGCATTTTAAAAAAAAAAATCCGAACCAGTTACTATCAAATCTATTCTGACTAATGGTGATCCCACGCCTTTTATAGGGTTTTCATGGCTGCGATCTTTCAAAAGCAGATCATCAGGCCTTTCTTCGGAGGTGACTCTGGGTAAATTTGAACCACCCACCTTTCAGTTAGTAGCCCAGCTCTTAACTGTTCGCACCACCCAAGGACTCCCCTTTGAGGACAAAGACTGTCTTATTCATCACTTTATTTCTAGAATCTAGAGTTCAGGTGTTCAATGTATATATGTTGAATGAATAAATGGACTAGTCTCTGACTGCTACTCCTAGGACCCACTCTAACACCCAGGATCAAAAAGGAAGACAGTACATCTCAATTTCTCAACAACATAAACCCCTCCCCTAACAACTCTTCTCAGAATGATTTCAATATTGTCCCTCATGTATGACCAAGGAGAGAGAATCCTGGGATCAGCTAGGAAGCCAGTGGCTCTTGTGGAGAATGCGAAAGTAGTATAATTTTTGAAGTTTACAAATTAATTGGAAAGTAAACACTACAATGACATATTACATTGGGCAAATCTGCTGCAAAAAACTTCTTTAAAGTGTTAAAAATCAAAGATGTCACTTTGAGGACTAAAGTGCGCCTGACTCAAGCCACGGTACTTTCAATCTCCTCATATGCGTGCGAAAGCAAGGACAATCAATAAGGAAGACTGAAGAAGAATTGATGCCTTTGAATTATGGTCTTGGTGAAGAATATTGAATATACCATGGGCTACCAGTAGAACAAACAAATCTAAGAAGAAATACAGCCAGGATGCCCCTTAGAAGTGAAGTGAATTTTCAACCAAGTCTTTGGACATTTTATCAGGAGGGACCAGTTCCTGGAGAAGGACATCATGCTTGGTAAGGTAGAGGGGTCAGAGAAAAAGCTGAAGACCCTCAGTGAGATGGATTGGCAAAGTGGCTGCAATAATGGGCTCAGGGATGGCGCAGAACGAGGCAGCATTTCATTCGGTTGTACGTAGGGTCGCTATGAGTCAGAACCAACTCGACAGCACCTAACAACAACAAACACTACAATAGCTGAAACCATAGTAAACAATACATTGCAGTAAATTAAGTGCCCTTTTTTGGTCTGAGCAGGAGCTCAGAGAAAAGATTAGTGAGGAAGGGACAACATGTAATCCTTTGGTTGCCAAGTTTAAATAGCAAGTTTGTTAATCAGGGAAGGCTTCAAGGTGGGATGAATGAGACCTACTGGGCCTTAAAAGAGGGGAGGAAACTAAAGACTCAGGTGAGTAGACTGAGGCATGACAGAGTAGGAATTTAGAATGCTGGTGAACCCAGGAAACCTGTGCACTGCCTGGGGGCAGAGTGGCAGAGAGCCACCAGAGGGAACAGTGTGTTTTAGACTTGAAGCAGTAGGAAAAAGGGAGTCCTTGAGTGATAGGAGAAGGAGATAGATAATCATAATAATTATGATTGAAGTAATGTTTAAAGGAAAATTAATGTGGCAGCAACAACAGCTAAAAAGCAACATGTAAACATGTGCAAGATATAACTCTTTGCTTAGGGAGATGAAAAGGCAAATAATGGAGTGAGAAAAATAGGCTGGGAGTCCCTGGGTGGTGCAAACAGTTAAGGTGCTCAGCTACTAACCGAAAGGTTGGAGGTTTGAATCCATCCAGAGACTCATCAGAAGAAACGTCTCACATTCTACTTCCAAAACCTCAGTGATTGAAAATCCTATGGAGCACAGTTCTACTCTTGACACATACAGGGTCACCATGAGTCAGAGTCTACTCGACGGCACATAGTTTAAGAGTAAGATGAGGTCAGTCACAAAGTCTCAAAAAATGTGAATTTTCAACCAAGTCTTAAGAGGAAAAAGAAAGTAGGGGGAGGCATTTCTGATAAATGTAGTGGAATAAGCAACAATCCAGACCCAAGAAATAACTAGTCAGGGGTGGTCAGGATAGGGGGAGATAGGTCAATAGTTTGCCTGGAGCAGTGAGGCCCTATAGAGAGTAAAGAGGGAGAAGACCAAAAGATATAGGAAGGCACCTCAGAGTCAAACCAGGGAGACAAACATAAGGTAGAGAAGTACTACAAGGGGGAGGGGTACTGCCATGAGTAGAAAGGGGCAGACTTCAAAGTCACTGTGCTGGCAGGACATAGGATATAGTTGGATAAAGTCACCCAAGGCTTCAAGCTCAACACCTGGCAGTCAGAACTTAATAATTGTTGGAATCTTGTTGAAAGCCTAGCAGAGAATAAAAAATTATTTCCATGACTTAACCCAGGGAAATCGGACAGAAGAGTGTGATTTAAAAAAAAAGGGTGATTAATATCTTTGGGATAGACTACATCAGTGTGTTAGCTTGGTCCAGTGACTAAAACCAAATCAAACCAAACCCATTGCCATCAAGCTGATTCCAACTTATAGCAACCATATAAAAGAATTAGTGATGAACTGTTTGAGTGTGTATAGCATACACACATTTGTGAGCTGGTTATGGCTGCTACCTGTTAAAGATTTCACAATACTAGATCTTATCTGACTTCAAAGCAGCAACCCTCTTCCAAATTCCTGTAATGTAGGCTTGCAGCAAGGCCCCTACACACTCCTTATCTCCTTTAGCTTGCTCTAGCTTTGATTTTTCCACAACACCTATCACCTTCTACCACACGCTATGATTTCATTAGTTATTCTCTTTACTTACTGTCTAGCTCCCTCCAATAAAATATAAGTTCTACAAGGTCAGGGATCTTTGTTTTGCTCACTATTATATTCCAAGGGCCTAGAACTTTGTCTGACATTGAGTAGGCTCTCAGATAATATTAGTTGAATAAATTGAAAGACAAGTGGCTTTCTAAGGCAGTATGCGTTGCACTATATAAAAGTCCAGGAATTTATACGCTACAAAGATGTTATTGTTGTTAGGTGCCCTCAAGTCAATTTTGACTCATAGTGACCCCATGTGACAAAGAGGAACTGCCCCATAGGGTTTTCTAGGATGTAATTTTTATGGAAGTAGATCACCAGGTCTTTCTCCTGCGGAGCTGCTGGGTGGGTTCGAACTGCCAATCTTTCAGTTAGCAGCCAAGCTCTTAACCATTGTGCCACTAGGGTGCCTTTACGAAGACATAGACCAACACAAATTTAGGATTCTGAGGCTCTAGAGAAAGACAGAGCTGTAAGAAAAGCTGTGTGAATCTGTGAAAGCCACTCACCCACTGACCAGCAACAGCTACATCGCTTGTTATATGAATAAAAAATAAATTTCTATCTGGTTAAGCCTCTAAAATTTTGAAGTTTATTTGTTACTGAAACTAGCTAATACATATTTGAACGTGGACTTTTTCAGAATGAAATGAATTCACATGCTTTGGGGGAATTTGTATTATTCATTCAACAAACATGCTGCGCTCTTGCTGTGGGCCACGAACTCTGATGGGCATAGTGGGTTCAAAGATGAGTAATAGATAATTATTTCCCTCTCAGAAACCAAAAATTGATAATATCATGTTGTCTGGTGTATTTCAGAGGAAAGGAAAGAGGGCTGTTAGAGCCCAGAGGAGAGAGCCTAACTCTACCAGGCAGAGGAGAAGAGAAGGGATCAGGACATGGGATGTGACATTTGGGCTTGGTTTTGAATTATGAGTATGATGAAGAATGAAAAAGGAAAAGATACAATTTTTGTAAAATATTACTCAACAAATTTGATTCCAAATTATTTGGCCTTTTCACTTTGTACAACTGCTCCTAGAGTTTCATTAGATACAATTCATATTCACTTCAGAGGGGAAATTGAACTTCAGAGTAGATATATCACTCAAATGGATTTGGATATAATATTTTTTCTACTTGCTGGTAGAGTTGTAACATGAAGCAATAAAAAAGATCAACATGGGAATGACTGTCCATCACTACTGATATTTTCCAAATAATTTACTCCAAAAAAATGAATAAATAAAAACCCTTTTTAATCATCTAGTAAAACACTAGCAGGTATTTTCAAATCCTTCTTACTAGCTAGTGATAGATTCCACTGTTTTAGGGATCTTGGAGTATTTGGAATCTATGAACCTGAGAAATCTTTTGTACCTTCCAAAACGTCCTGATGACATTTGTTTTATTGAATTTTACAGCGTCTTCTTAATGAATCCTACATGCTCTCAAGAATTAGTTAATCTTGAAATTTATTAAGCAATTTCTTATACTTAAATACTGATTAAGTTTCAGTGAGGACGAATACTGAGCAATATAATAAATAAGGGAAAAGTATCCATAAGCACAATTGGGATAATATCTGGATATGGCCCAGCAGACATCCCGTGGAATTATGGGTGTAGTGAAAATAAATTTATCTTATTATATTTGACATTGATTAGATCCTTATGTAATATATTATATCTGTTGCTTTTGCTAGGTGCTGTCGAATCAATTTCAACCTATAGTGACCCCATGTGACAGAGTAGAACCATCCCATAGAGTTTTCTTGGCTGTAGTTTTTATGGAAGCAAATCACCAGGTTTTTGTCCCACAGAGCCACTGGGTAGATTCAAACCACTAATCTTTTGGTAAGCAGCTGAGTGCTAAACCATTGCAACACCAGGGCTCCTTATGTCATATCTACTTCTCCTTTTCATAAAAAGAGAAATGTATATAACTTAATGTGAGGGCCAAAGAAAGCATAAGCATGAAGCTAATAATGAAATAAATTCCTTTTGAATTTATTCTTTTTCTGTCTCAAACATTTTTACATTTGTTATCTCATCTGGTCTTCATACACTTTGAAAAAAATTAGAAATAAAGATGAAGTTAAAGGTCTTTCCTAAGTCATCATAAAAAAAAAAAAAAAAAAAAGGTCCAACTCTCAGTCACATTCTAGTTCCCCAAATCATAGTCAAGCATTATCTCTCTCCCTCTTACACTGGTATAAACCACTGAGCTGGACACTTTGGTGGGGAAGGGGTGCAAATACAGAGATGGATACTGTACTTCTTCCTTCACAAATCTCACCATTTAGTGTGGAAAGTGAACTAAAATACATGAAAATTAGCACACTATGCCTTGTATTAACCTTTAATGTCCTAAATTAGGATGAAATTTTTCCACATCTCAGTGAATAGCACTAAAATCCACCCAGCTGAGCAAGCCAGAATCTCAAGAATCTTCCCTCTCCCTTACCAATTACATTCAATCCACCCATCAAGTCCTGTCAATTTTACTTCCTAAATATTTCTCAAACTTTCTTTCCATCACCATTGCTGTTACCCTAGTTCAAGTTATTATCATCTCCCTTATGTCTGAATTGCGACTTCCTTCTTCCATGGTCTACCTGCTTTCATTCTGGACCCATCCAATGTATTTTACATGCTGCAGTTGGAGTGGCCTTGTGAAAGTGCAAATCTAACAGCAGGTTCTTCCACTCGAAACACTTCAAGGACTTCTTAGGAGTTTAGTGCAAAGCGCAAGATTCCTTCAGTTGAACTAGAAGCCATGTTTGATCTGACCCCTGCCTGACTCTTTAACCCCACCACCTACCACTTTCCCACTCTCTCTTTGCTCTTTGCCACAGTGGCCTTCCTCCAGATCCTTGAATATTCCTTAGTCCTTCACATCTCCTGGTATTAGCACTTGTTCTTCACTTTACTAAGAATGCTCTGCCCTCTCAATATCTTCAGATCCAGCTCAAATATCACTTAGGCAGGGAAGCCTTCACTGACTCCTCAGATACAGTCAGCTCTTCTCATAGCACTTTACAATTTTCCCTCATAACACCCATCACAACTTGTAAGTATATATTTATTGTGTGGTTATTTATTTAATATTTATTCCCTACTCCTAGTCTCTTTCCAATGGACTGTAAGACCTATTGGATCAAGGACAATGTCTTTCTTGCTTACCTATGTATCCCCAGAGCCTATCACATTACCTGGTACATTGTAGGATCTCAATATACACTGAATGAGTAAAAGGATAAATGAATGAATAAAGGAATAGTAAAATAAAGATTGCATGACAGAGGCAACATTGGAAATGAGCAGTGAGGAGAAAAATAAGATTGTGATAATCAGAAAAGGGTGAGGAGGAACATCCAGGTTCTAAGAACAGTGAGAAGCAAAGACACAGAGGTGAGGAGACATGAGACAGGACCATGCAAAAACTAGATTTACTGGCTTGAGTGTAGGGTATAATGGAAGATTAGCCCAAGAAGATGTGGATCTGGCATGAAGCACCTAGAATACAGGATTGAGATCAGTGTTTAACTGCCCAGGGAGCCAATGCAGTTTTAAGAGCAAAAATTAGCATGTATGATGTGAAACTTGGGCAGTATTCTGTGCACATTGATGAAGAGGGTTAGATAATTAAAAGCCTTCTGCTAATATTCTCAGAAAGGATACAGTTATTTTAAAAACCTATTGTTATAATACATTTAAAAAGTAATGAAGATAACTGTGACCTTTAAAAGGAGAGGATAGATAAAAGAGAGATTTCTGAGGTAGTATTAGCAGGTGTAAAGAGCCCTGGTGGCACAATGGTTAAGCACTCAGCTGCTAGCCAAAAGATCAGCTGGTTGAACCCAGCAGCCGAACCACAGGAGAAAAGACCTGGTGATCTGCTACTATAAATATTACAGCCTAGGAAATTCTACAGGACAGTTCCAATCCCTCCTATAGAGTCTCTCTAAGTCAGAATTGACTTGGCGGCACACAACAACAAATAATAGGGACTGGATTTCTGGATTAAAAGGGTGGATTGAAACAACCTAATTTATAACACAGAATCCCCTAAAGGTACAAGAATTGGCAGACCAAATGTGCCTGGAAATGGAGTTGAAAGAAAGAGGAATGGCTGGAAGTCTGGTTGAGAAAAAATTAGTTCACCAAATCACCTCCTGCCATCAAGACATGCAGGTGGAAGACAGGATGTTTATTCTTTGAAAAGGGTATAATAGAGGATCTTAACACTGGAAAACATCTGACACAGCTAAGGATAGGGGGATGATACTAAAAATGAAGGTATGCAACTAATGTTTACATATTAGTTACATATTAGATTCCCACTTCTCTTCCCCACCTTGACTTACAGAATTCTAGCAACAGACAGATAAAAGACAAGAAGATTCTTTTCTGAGGAATTTGACCAGCCCAAAAGGAAAGACTGAAAAATACTGATATCAGGAATCCTTTAATCAAAAGGGCCAGACAGATCACCCTATGGTACATCTCATAGATGACAGTCACCAACCATCCTGTTTTAGTTATGTAATGCTACTATAACAGAAATACCACAAGTGGGTGGCTTTTACAAAGAGAAATTTATTTTCTCACAGTCAGGAGGCCAGAAGTTTGAATTAAGGGTGCTGGCTCCAGGGGAATGCTTCTTTCTCTGTATGCCCTAGGAAAAGGTCCTTGTCTCTTCAGCTTCTATTCCATAGATCCTTGGTGATTTTCATGTGGCATAGTGTCTGTCTTCCTCCATCTCTGCTTATTTTAATCTCTTTTATACCTCAAAAGAGATTGACTTCAGATGCACCCTACACTAATACTGTCTCATTAACATAACAAACAAAAACTCATTCCCAAATGGGATTATATCCACAAGTGTAGGGGTTAGGATTTACAACAAGTATTTTGGGGGACACAGTTGAATCTATAACACACCCTCTCGGATTTTCCAATAATGTTCCCTACTCTCATACATGAGGTTCATCAGATACATGAGGAGAGTGTCTAGCATGAAGCATAGAACACAAAACTTAGTCAAAAAAAGTAATCTGGAGAAGCAGACTCTTCGGGAAGCAAGAAAAAAAAAATTAGTGTTGATGAACTCAGAGAAATAAAAGAAGCTATTATATACATGAAACAAAACTAGAATGCCACTAAAACAAAATAAAGAGATATAAAAAAAACTTATTAAAAATATGAGCATAAAAATGAAAAACTCAGTAGACAGTTCAGGAAATAAAGGTGGGAAAATCTCCCAGAGAGGAGAGCAAAAAGGTGAAGAGATGAAAACATGAGGGGAGAAACAGGAACATTAGAGGATCAGCCCAGGAGTTTCACAGCCAAATAGTAGAGTATTCAGCAAGAAAAAATTAAGAACTGAAGGGTAGGAAATCATTGAAGAAATAATTCAAGATAATAACCCAGGACTAAAGGCCATATTTTTCTAAATTCAAAAGAATCAATCCAAGGGGCCAGCACAAAAGATAAAAATAGACTTCTGGGCAACATGGCACTATAGTCAGAAGCACCACTCCATCCTTCCACAGCAAAGATCAGAAAAACTAAGTCAAACAGAGTCACATGTGAATCTTGAAACCCTAAGCATCAAATGAAGAGATAAAGAACTCAGCCAAGCACTGAATGGAATAAGAAACTGACTGAGAACAGAGAGCAAGGAGAGATACATGCAGAGGCCCCCATCAGCTACTACAGCACAGATCCACCATCTTGGAATCCTATCAGAAATCAGCGAACAAGGGGTATGAGAAAGCAGTTTTATGGAGCTTCCAGCAGGAGACAGAACAACCAGTAACCAGCAATATAGGCTTTCCCACCAGCCACTCTTCTTCTCCCCTAATAAGCCTCCTTTGCTTCCTGCAGCCACAGTCTCCTGGCCAGGAAACACCAGCTTCACCCTGGTGTGGCTTGGATTCCACCCACCCACACTGGCCAGCTCCCAGAGTGCTTTTTGTTGGCTGCTGGTGTTGCTTTTTTCCACTTCTTTAGATTTCTTCCTTACCTCTCACCACCTCCCCCTCCTTTCTCTCAAATACCTGGCTCCGTGCACCATCTTTGCTTCCTCCTGAAAGGCTACAAAACACTGCTTGACTGCAAAATTGCTTTCCAGCCTGTAATTCATCTCTTGTGGGACCCCCCAGAGCTTTTTGTTTGTTTGTTTGCTCCGATTTGTTCTATTTTGATTTGTTTGTTTTCTTTTTCTTTTCTCCACTTGGGAGCCCCTTTTAGCCAGGCAGTACCTCATGGCTTGGAAGCTACTCCCTTACTCTGCACAGATGCACAGCAACATCTCTGGGAGCCTTTTTTTTTTTTTTTAATTTTTTCTTTTTTTGGATTTTTGTTGTTGTTTTTGGGTTTTTTTGTTTTTTGTTTCTTTGTTTTCCTTTTCTTCTTCTCTTATTCCCTTTTTGTCTTTCTTCATTTCCAGTTTCTCTATTTAGTCATTTTTTTCTTTTACCCTTTCTCTTTTTTTCTTTTCATTTTTGTTTTTCCCCATTTCTCAGTCTCTCATCTCTACTCCAATAACAAGCTCCCTTAGCACTCTTTTTTGTTTGTGTCTATGTTTTTGACTCCTGTTCCTCTCTCCTCTCTCTCATCTTTCCCATACCCATCTTAGCTCCATGCATCACAATCTACCCCCTCCTTCCTACCTACCTACACTGTGTGCTGAACATCACACTCCCAAGCAGCACAGACACAGCCTACTGGAAACTGCCCTACACTGATTCCCTGTCCACACTGTCGGCCCTGGTATGTGCCACAAACAACCTATCCCAGCAACTCCCCTTCAGCTGAACCTGCCCTGCTGTACCATACCTGAATGACTGACCCTGCCCGTTGGAGAAGGAGGTGAAAAGTATCATGCCCACAGACGAGCAAACAACAAAGAACGCACAGCCCGCCTGCTCAGACAAAACCAAATAAAACAAGAAAGCAGGATGAAAAAAAAATCTACAATCAATAAACGAGGAAAATAATCACTGAATGCCCTGAAGACAGTGGACAATATCAAAACATCTACAAAAACAGGACAGGATGATTCCAGTAGGCATCCAAAATAAAACACCAGATGACCTTCCAGTAGTAGAAAGGGCATTAGACCTAACTGATAGGGAATTCAAATCTCTAATATTCAGAATTATCCAAGAGTTGAAGCGAAAAGCAGACAGAAATGAGGAAAAAATACACAAATTCATGGAAAAGGCAGACAAATTCATGGAAAACAAAGACAAAAAAATGGAAGAATTCAAGGAAATAATACAGGAACAAAATGCTAAAATAACTTCACAACTAGAAATCATATAAAAACAACAATTGGAGATCCAAAAGATAAAACAACTGGATTTCAGAAATGGACAGTGTCATAGAAGGACTGAGGAGCAGGTTTGAAAAGATAGAAGATAGGATCAGTGAAATTGAAGACAAACTTTTGGATACAACTCTGAGGAAAAATCAGAAAAAAAGAATGAAGAAAAATGAAGAAACCCTGAGAATTATGTGGGATACAATCAAAAGCAAAAATCTGCGAGTGATCGGAGTTTCAGAACAGGGGGAGAAAACAGAAAACACAGAGAGGATCATTGAAGAATTGCTGACAGAAAACTTCCCCAATATCATAAAAGATGAAAAGCTGACCATCCAAGAAGCTCAACAAACCCCATAGAGAATATACACCAAAAGAAAATCACCAAGGCATATCATAATCACACTTGCTAAAACCAAAGACAAAGAATCCTGAGAGCAGTTTGAGAAAAACAAAAAGTCACATACAGAGGAGAAACAATAAGACTAAGCTGGGATTATTCTGCAGAAACCATGCAGGCAAGAAGGCAATGGAATGACATATATAAAACCTTTAAAGAAGAAAATTACCAGCCAAGAATAATATATCCTGCAAAACTCTCGTTCAAATATGATGGTGAAATTAGGTCATTTCCAGATAAATAGAAATTAAGGGGCTATGTAAAAACCAAACCAAACTTACAAGACTTATTAAAGGGAGTCCTTCAATCTGAGAACTAACAACATCAGACCACTGGCCAAATATAGGACACAGGATTGTACTAGCCAGATACCAAGCTAGGAAATGAAATCTTAAGGACTATGCAAAACCAAAAGAATTAAAACAGGGAAGCAGAGAGGTTAATCTGTATATGATAACAGCATTACAACAATAAAAGAGGGGAAAAAAAGTGTAGGTATAGAACCCTCTAATGGAGAGCAAGGCAAGGCAATACCAAGTAATAACAGACTGGTTCAAATCTAGGAAGATAAGGGTAAATTTCAAGGTAACCACAAAGAAAGTTAACAAACGTACTCATCAAAATAAAGAAAATCATAAAGTCTCAGTAAAAACAAAACCTACAAAAACAAAAGAATTAAAAAAAAAAATCCCCAAACAAAAGGAGCTCAGCACAGGAGAGTAAGAGGAACAAAGAAAACGTCAGCACCACAAAAAAAAAAAGAAAAACTACAAAATGCAATCCCAGTCCTAGGAACATATCCTAGAGAAATAAGAGCCGTCACATGAATAGACATATGCACACCCATATTCATTGAAGCACTGTTCACAATAGCAAAAAGATGGAAACCTAGACGCCCATCAACAGATGAATGAATAAACAAACTATGGTACGTACACACAGTGGAGTATTATGCAATGATAAAAAACAATGGTGAATCTGTGAAGCATCTCATAACATGGATGAAACTGGAGGACATTATGCGGAGTGAAGTAAGTCAATCACAAAAGGATAGTATGTATGAGACCTCTACTGTAAAAACTCATCTAAAAGTTTACACCCAAAAAGAAACAATCTTTGCTGGTTACAAGGGATGGGTGAGGGGGTACTAAATAGCTAATAGATAAGTAGTAAATTTGGTGAAGGGTAAGACAGTACACAATACTAGGGAAGCCAGCAAACTTGTAGAAGCAAAGGTCATGGAAGCTCCATAGACACTTTCAAACTCCCTGAGGGACTGAATTGCTGGGCGGAGGGCTGTGGGGACCATGGTCTCAGGGAACATCTAGCTCAACTGGCATAACACAGTTTATAAAGCAAATGTTCTACATTCTACTTTAGTGAGTAGCATCTGGGGTCTTAAAAGCCTATGAGCAGCCATCTAAGATACTCCACTGTTCTCATCCCTTCGGGAGCAAAGGAGAATGAAGAGAACAGGATACAAGAAAAAGATCAGTCCAAAGGACTAGTGGACCACAGCCACCAAGGCCTCCACCAGACTGAGTCCAGTACAGCTAGATGGTGCCCGGCTACCACACTGACTGCTCTGACCGGAATCACAACAGAGGGTGCTGGACAGAGCTGGAGAAGGATATAGAACAAAATTCTAACACAGAAAAAAAAGACCAGAGTTACTGGCCTGACAGAGACTAGAGAAACCCCGAGAGTATGGCCCCTGTCACCCTTTTAGCTCAGTGATGAAGTCACTTCCAAGGTTCACCATTCAGCCAGGGATTGGACAGCCTCATAAAATAAAACAGGACTAACGAGGCACAGCAGTCCAGGGACAAGGACTAGAAGGTGGGAGGGGACAGGAAAGCTGGTGTTAGGGAAACCAACATTGAGAAGGGACAGTGTTGACGTGTCGTGGGTTTGTTAACCATCGTTATAGGGCAATATGTGTACTAACTGTTTAATGAGAAACTATTCTGTAAACTTTCACTAAGTTACAAAAAAAAAAAAGATTTATCTATGTGAGATCAAACTGACAACAACAACTCAAAAGGTTTGATGGGAAGCCTAGGGGACAGTGAGTTGAAGATAATGTTGATGGAATAATTTGGAAAAGGATAGTGAGAATAGCAGCACAACTGGAAGAATGTAATCTATGTCACTGAATTGTACATGCAGAAACTTTTGAAATGGTGTTAACTTTGGCTATGTATATTTTCACCAAAAAAAGCTCCTCCAAGGTCAAGAAGGGAGAGTGTTGACATGTGGTGGGGTTGTTAACCAATGTCATAAAACAATATGTGTACTGACTGTTTAATGAAAAGCTATTTGTTCTGTAAACCTTCATCTAAAGTACAATAGAAAAAATTTTTAAAAAAAGATAAAAATAGACATCACTGTGAAATTTCAGAACTTTGAGAGAAAAGAGAAAATCTACAAGTTTCCAAAGGGGGGAAGAAAATCAATTCACATATGAAGTTTTGGGAATTTTTTAACTTCAACCTTGGAAATCAGAAGACAGTGCATTAAAAATTCTGAAATAAAATAATTTTTTATTCTAGAATTCCACCTCCAGTCAAAAATTATCAATCAAGTGCGAGGATAAAGTTAAAAAAAAAAAAATTCTACAATTCTTTAATTCTCAAAAAATTTATTTCCAATTTACTTTCTCTGGAAGTTAATGGAGAATGGGTTCCACCAAAATGAGGAGGAGGTCAACCAAGAAAGAAGAAGATTTGAGATGCAGGATAAAGGGGCTCTACATAGGAAGGAAAGAGAATCACAAGGCAAAGAAAATCCCAGGATATCCGCTGGCACCAGCTATAGAGGGCTACCGGTCTAGACTGCAGCAGATCAAAACAGACCAAAATACTTCACAAAAGCATTCCTTCTAAAAGAAGAAATTGATAGATTACCTAATGCATCTAAATAAATAATTAAGAAAAGACTTGGAAAAATGTCGAGAGTTTTCCTTTGAATTGATGATTATGAGTGGGAATCTACTCTCTGGCAATGGGTTTGATTTTGATTTGTTTTTTATGAGCTTAGAAAATCCTATGAGGCAGTTCTGCTCTGTCACATGGGGTGGTTATGAGTCAAAAATTGACTCAGTGGCACACAACATGTATATAGAAAACAAAACATGCACACATAAAAAAAAACCTATTGCCTTCGAGTCAATATCAACTCATGGCAACCCCATGTGTTACAGAGTAGAACCGTTCCATAGGGTTTTCTTGGCTATAATCTTTATGGAAGCAGATCCCTAGGCCTTTCTTAAGTGGCACTGCTGGTTGGGTTTGAACTGCCAACCTTTCATTAGTAGCTGAGGGTAAACCGTCTGTACCACCCAGGAACCTACATAATTATTAACTCCAGGAAAATAAATAAAAAGTTGGGAAGGAAACGAAAATTAATGCCTCAACTATGAACAGCCATAACAATATAAGACTCAATAACTCTTTAAACTAAGTTATAATATGTGGGGGAGGGGGGTGTAGGGGATGAGAAGGAAAGTGGCGAATGTGGTGCAAAAGAACTACATCCTCATCTTCCTAGTGGAAAGTCAATTTATCATGTCTAAATCTGAAAAATCAAGAACTAGAAATATGAAACTGTTATTTATAAATATGGTTGATATATACCAAAAGAAATACCTAAGACAGCTTAAAGTGGTTGCTTCTAGAGAAGAGGAAATGAAGGTTGGAGGAGATTTCTGTTTTCATAACCAGCCTTGTAGAACCATCTAACCCTTTAAACTATGTATGTATATAACTTTAATAAAATAAAGACTGAATAAGAGATTATAATTTAAAAATCAATAGGTCTTGGATGGGGAAGGAATGTACACGAAAGAGAGACAGAGAGAGAATGTGAGAGAGAGAATGATCTATATGTGACTCAGAAGTTTCAGATTTGAGTGGCTGGGAAGAGGTGGAAGTCCAGAAGAGAGGTTGGACTTAGACAGAATTACAAAAAGAGAGAGAGAGAAATTAAATGTTTTCCCCTCATATCAGGAATAAGATATGAATGACCCCTCTCATCACTCCTATTCAATTTATACTAGAAGTCCTAGTAATGCAATTAGGAAATAAAAGGTATACAGATTGAGAAGGAGGAAATAAAACTCTTTTGTTTGCAGATGATATGATTGTTTATGTAGAAAATCCCAAAAAGTCAACAAAAAAACTCCTGGAACTAATAGGCAATTATAGCAAGATTGCCAGGTTAACATAGAAAAGTCAATTGCTTTCCTATATACCACCAATGAACAATTATAATTTGAAATTAAAAACACAACGCCATTTACATTAGCTGAAGGAAGGAAGGAACAAAGGAATGAAGGAGGGAAGGAAGGAAAGAAAGAATGAAGGAACAAAGGAATGAAGGAAGGAACAAAGTGCCTTAGTTATCTAGTGCTGCTATAACAGAAATACCACGAGTGGGTGGCTTTAACAAACAGAAATTTATTTTCTCACAGTTTAGAAGGCTAGAAGTCCAAATTCAGTGTTGGCTCTAGGGAAAGGCTTTCTCTCTGTTGCCTATGGAAGAAGGTCCTTGTTTCTTCTGAGCTTCCACGCCTGGGCGATCTTCATATGGCTTGGCATCTCTTTTTCCCAATCTCTGCTTCTCTCCTTGCTTGTTTAATCTTTTTTATATCTTAAAAGAGATTGACTCAAGACACACCCTACACTAATCCTGTCTCGTTAACACAACAAACAAAATCCATTCCCAAGCTGGATTATATCTACAGGCATAGAGGCTAGGATTTATAACACATATTTTGAGGGGACAAAATTCAATCCATAACAGAAAGAAAAAAAGAGAGACAAAGAGAGAAAGACATAGGTATAAATATAACAAAATACATAAAATATCTGTATGAGGAAAACTACAAAACCCTGATAAAAGAAATTAAAGAAGATCTAAATAAATGGAGAGATATTCCATGTTCATGGATAGGAAGACCTGATATTATTAAGATGTTGATTCGTCCCAACTGGATCTACAGATTCAACACAATCCCAATCACAATCCCAGTGAGTTATTTTGTGGATATCCAGAAAGTCATTGTAAAGGGTATATGGAAAGGTAAAAGACCCAGAATAGCCAACACAAGACTGAGGAAAAACAGAGTTGAAGGACTGACACTACCCAACTTCATGATTTACTATAAAGTTACAGTGATAAAGACAGTGGTGTTGTGAAAGGAATAGAAAAATAGATCCATGGAACAGAAAAGAGAGTCCAGAAATAGACCCGCACAAATATAGTCAACTGATCTTTGACAAAGGAGCAAATGAAATTCAATGGAGAAAGGGTAGTCTTTTCAGTAAATGGTGCTGGAATAACTGGACATCATATGCAAAGATATGAATGTAGACACAGAGCTTACATCTTTCACAAAAACTAACTCAAAATGGATCATAGACTTAAATTTAAAACACAAAACTATACAACTTCTGAAAGATAACATAGGAGAAAATCTAGGTGACCTTGGGTTTGATGATGACTACTTAGATACAACACCAAAAGCATGATCCATAAAAGAAAAAATTGATGTTAGACTTTATTAGAATTAAAAGCCTCTTCTCTGTGAAAGACACTATTAAGAAAATGAAAGGACAAGCCATGGATAGGAGAAAATATTTGCAAAACATATACCTGATAAAGGACTTGTTTCCAAAATATACAAAGAACTATTAATTCCAAAAAAAAATTTTCTGCAGTCTGTAGTTTGTCTCTTCACTTTGGTAATAAAGTCTTTTAATGTACAGAACTTTCAAATTTTGATGAGATCCTATTTATCTGTTTTGTCTTTTGTTGCTTGTGCTTTCAGTGTCATATTAAAGAATCCATTCTTGAAGACTAGGCTTCAAAGTATTATCCCTATGTTTTCTTCTAAGGGTCTTATGGTTTTAGGTGATATATTTAGGTCTTTGATCCACTGTGCTCATATCACATACTTGATCCATATAGATTTATATATGATGTGAAGTATGGGTCTAACTTAAATCTTTCACATGTGGAAATGCAGTTGTCCCAACACTATTTATTAAAGAGACTGTTCTTTCCCCCATTTAATGCATTTAGCACCCTTTTAAGGAACCACATATCATATGAAGTTTTAATACCCACAATAGAATATATAAAGGACTCCTACAACTTAACAAGAAAAAGACAACCCAATCAAAAAATGGCCAAAGGACCTGAATATACATTTCACCAAAGAGGATATGCAAATGGCCAACAAGTACATCAAGAGATGCTCAAGATCATTAGCCTCTGTTGTTGTTAGGTGTGGCCAGGTTGGTTCCAACTCATAGCCACCCTATATACAATAGAGCGAAACACTGCCTGGTCCCTCGCCATCCTCACAATCTTTGTTATGCTTGAGCCCATTGTTGCAGACACTGTGTCAATCCATCTTTTTCACTGACCCTCTATTTTACCAAGCATGATGTCCTTCTCCAGGGACTGGTCCCTTCTGATAACATGACCAAAGTTCATGAGATGAAGTCTTGCCATCCTTACTTGTAAAGAGCATTCTGGCTGTACTTCTTCCAATACAGATTTGTTTGTTCTTCTGGCAGTCCATGATATATTCAATATTCTTTGTCAACACCATACTTCAAAGATATCAACTCTTCTTCTCTCTTCCCTATTCATTGTCCAGATTTCACATGCCTATGAGGCAAATGAAAATACTATGGCTTGGTTCAGGCATACCTTAGTCCTCAAAGTGACATCTTTGCTTTTTAACACTTTAAAGAGGTCTTTTGCAGCAGATTTGCCCAATGCAATGCATCGTTTAATTTCTTGACTGCTGCTTCCATGGACATTGATTGTGCATCCAAGTAAAATGAAATCCTTAACAACTTCAAACTCTTCTCCATTTATCATGCTGTTACTTATTGGTCCAGTTGTGAGGATTTTTGTCTTCTTTATGTTGAGGTGTAGTCCATACTGAAGATTGAAGTCTTTGATCTTCATCTGTAAGTGCTTCATGTCCTCTTCATTTTCAGCAAGGAAGATTGTGTCATCAGCATATGGTGGGTTGTAAATGAGTCTTCCTTCAATCCCAATGCCCCATTCTTCTTCATATAGTCCAGTTTCTTGGATTATTTGCTCAGCATACAGACTGAATAAATATGGTGAAAGGATACAACTCTGACACACCCTTTCCTGATTTTAAACCACACAGTATCCTCTTCTTCCATTAGAATGACTACATCTTCGTCTATGTACAGGTTCCTTATGAGCACAATTAAATGTTCTGGAATTCCCATTCTTTGCAATGTTATCCATAATTTGTTACGAACCACACAGTGAAGTGCCTTTTCATATTCAATAAAACACAGGTAAACATCTTTCTGGTATTCTCTGCTTTCTGCCAAGATCCATCTGAAGTCAGCAATGATATCCCTGGTTCCATATCCTTTTCTGAATCTGGGTTAAATTTCTGACAGTTCCCTGTCTATGTACTGCTGCAACTGCTTTTGAATGATCTGCAGCAAAATTTTACTTGTGTGTGATAGTAATGACATTGTTTGATAATTTCCACATTCCGTTGGATCATTTTTCTTTGGAATGGACACAAATATGGACTTCTTCCAGCCAGTTGCCAGGCAACCGTCCTCCAAATTTTTTTTTTTTTTTTTGCATTCTCAGTTTTGTTTCTTTTTCCACAAGGCTGAAGATTAATTTCTTCTTTTATATACAGAAGAAAGGACTTTGGAAAGAGGAAAAGCGACCTGGCTGTTGAATTAGCCATAGAGAATAGGCAGAGGGAGGGAAGGAATCTTTTCCTCACTAACAAGTGGAGGAAGTGTGTGACTGCATGTCCCAACTTGGATTTTCTTAGATAGACAAATCTAATGAAATGTTGATCCTTTTTGATTAAGACAATTAATTAGAGGCTTAACTAAATATGATTTAATTTTGATATTTTATGATTATTTTATTTCCAAAATTCACAAATCTCTTATCAATCACGTTTTGATTCAGAAAATACCTGTATTTATCTAAGATGATTCTATCCAGGAGCTCAACCAAGGATCAGAGTGGTCAAGGTCAGGACCAGCAAAACACTGCTAAGACAGCCTTTTCTTCCCCACTGGGATAGGTTTGATGGGGCAGACTAGAGCTGGTGTGTCTGTTTGTGTGTGTGTGTGTGTGTGTGTGTGTGTGTGTGTGTGTGTGACTGTGTGTAGCCATTCTTAATGAGACAGTAGGCAAAACCAGCAGTAGCAGCCCAAGGGACTCTGCTTTGCCCATGATGTCAAAGTGGCACCAGGGAATCAGGGAAACCTTGGATTTAGCAGAGATGAGAGGAGAGGACTGGTGATTTGAGATCTTCTTAACAGGACTCATGCTTTGTTCCGTAAGAAAACAGTCATGCATTTCGCCATTGCCTTTGGTATTACATCAATTTAACAAAAAGATACAAAACCATTTACTATGGGGAAATGGAAGCCCATAGAAGTTAAATAGATTGTTCCACATAGTATAACATGGTGGTGGCAGAGCTAAGATTAGAAGCCAAGTCTCAGGACTTCCAATACATGGTCTGCCAACAGCTCCACACTACGAAGTATCTACTGACTCATGTTGCCTTTAGGTCATTGTGCTTTAGGAGCTTAGTATTTATACCAAAGAATGACAGGCCTCTTTTGGTGGCTGAGGGCAGGGGACATAAAAAGAACAAAATAAAACGTACAACAAAGGTAGTATTTCTGCCTTTAGAGCTAGGCAGAGAGGACCTGGGAATAAATATAAAGACTGAGTGCCAAAGAAAGTCTAAACCCACGTATGTCCTGATCTGTATAAGATTGGACTTACATTATAGCTACAATCTGCCTTGTTTCCACTGGGTAGTTTCACTTTTCAATTTCTTATGCTGAAGGAAAATTGTTTGTTACAAGAGTGCAGTGGTATTTAATACAAAACTCTCAATTGGTTACTCAAATTTGAGAAAAACCGTAAATAGTTGCCATCCAGTTGGTTCCGACTCATGGCAATTCTATGTACAACAGAATGAAATATTGCCTACTCCTGCCTCATCCTCATGATATATGGCATGTTTGAGTCCATCCTTGTGGCTATTGTGCCATTCCATCTCACAGAGGGTCTCCCTCAACTTCCCTGGCCCTCTACTTCACCAAACATAATGTCCTCCTCTAGCAATTGATCTCTCCTGATGACATGTGTCCTCCAAATTTCTTGGCACAGACAAGTGAGCACCTTCAACGCTACATCAGTTTGTTGAAACATCTCGACTGCTATTCCGTCAATTCCTGGAGCCTTGTTTTTAACCAATGCCATCAGTGCAGCTTGGACTTCTTCCTTTAGTACCATCTGTTCTTGATTCTATGCTACCTCCTAAAATGGTTGAATGTCGACCAATTCTTTTCAGTACAGTGACTCTGTATTCCTTCCATTCTTTTGATGCTTCCTGCATTGTTTAATATTTTCCCCCATAAAATCCTTCAGTATTGCAACTCAAGGCTCGAATTTTTTTCTTCAGTTCTTTCAGCTTAAGAAATGCTGAGCATGTTCTTCCCTTTTGATTTTCTAACTCCAAGTCTTTGCACATTTCATTATGATATTTAACTCTGTCTTCTCAAGCCTCCTTTGAAATTTTCTGTTCAGCTGTTTTACTTCATCATTCCTCCATTCACTTTAGCTACTCTGTGTTCAAGAGCAAGTTTCAGAGTTTCTCCTTACATACATTTTGGTCTTTTCTTTCTTTCCTGTCTTTTTAATGACCTCTTGCTTTCTTCATATATGATGTCCTTGATGCCATTCCATAACTCGTCTGTTATTAGTGTTTGGTGTGTCAAATCTATTCCTGAGATGGGCTCTAGATTCAGATGGGATATACTCGAGGTTGTATTTTGGCTCTTGTGGACTTGCTCTAGTTTTCCTCAACTTCAGCTTGAACTTGCATATGAGCAATTGGTGCTCAGTTCTACAGTTGGCCCCTGACCTTGTTCTGACTGATGATATTGACAGAATGGCTGAGATAAAAAGAAAACAACAAATGTTGGTGAGGATGTGGAGAAATTAGAAGCTTTATGCATTGTTGGTGGAAATACAAAATGTTTCAGCACTGTGGAAAACAGTTTGGCGATTCCTCAAAAACTTAAGCATAGAACTACTGTGATGGTTAAGATTGTGTGTCAACTTGGCTGGGCCATGATTCTCAGTGTTTATATGTGGTCACCTCCATGATTGAATATGCTATGAGTAGTCAGTCAGATGAAAAGGAGTTTCCTTGGGGGTGTGGCCTACATCTGAATATAAGCAGATTTTCTGACTTTTTGCTCACTCTGGATCCTGCTGCCGCCTCCTGTCACCTTACCTCTAGTTCTTGGGCCTTGAGCTGTCAGCTTATCTGCCGAACTTGGGATTCATCAATCTTCACAGCCTGTGAGCAGAGCCCTGCTCTCTGACCTGCCAATCTTGGGTCCAACAGCCCCTGCAGCTACATGAATCAGGAGAAACCTTGCTGTCTTGCCTGCTGATCTTGGAATTCATCGACCTTCACAGCCTGTGAGGGGGAGCTCTGCTCTCCAACCTGCTGATCTTGGGCTCGCCAGCTTCTGTGGCTGCGTGAATTGGGAGAGGCCTCTACCCTGATCCACGGACTTGGGACATTCTAGCCTCTACAGTCGTGTGAGCTGTTACCTTGATATAAATCTCTGTCTGTATATATTTATACACTTTACTGGTTTTGCTTCTCTAGAGAACCCAGTCTAAGACAACTACCATAAGACCCAGCAATTCTACCCTTAAGTATACCCAAGAGACTTGAAAGCAGCAATGCAAACAGACATATGCACACCAATGTTCATTGCAGCACTATTCACAATATCCAAAAGGTGGATTCAGCCCAAATATCCATTAACAGTTGAATGGATAAACAAAATGTGGTATACATATACCATGGAATATTTCACTGTCATAAAGAGAAATGATGTCCTGATACATGCTACAACATAGATGAACCTTGAAAACACTATGCTGAGTGAAGTAAGTCAATCACAGAAGGACAAATACTGTATGATCTCACCAATTTGAAATACCTAGAATAGACAAATGTAGAGAGATCAGAGTTTGATAGTGGTTACCAAGAGTGGGAGATTGGGGGAAATGGGGAATCATTGTTTAGAAAGCCTTAAATTTCTGTTAATGGAAACTTTGGCAGTGGATATTGGTGATAGTTTCACAACATGATTTATGTAATTGGTACCACTGAATTTTACACGTGAAAAATGTTGAATTGGCAAATGTTGAATTATCTATATTTTCACAATAAAAAAAATCAACAATATGAAAACAAACAACCCAATTAAATAATAGGCAAAAGATCTGAGCAAATGTCTCATCAAAAAAGATATACAGATGGAAAATAAGCATATGAAAAGATGCTCAACATCATATGTCATTAAGAAAATGAAAATTAGAACAATGAAATACCACTACACACTTACTAAAAACTAAAAAAAAACAAACCCTACTGTCATCAAGTTGATTCCAACTCCTAGCAACAATAAAGGACAGAGTAGAAATGTCCCATAGAGTTTCCAAGACTGCAAATCTTCAGAGAAGCAGACTGCCACATCTTTCTCCCACGGAGTGGCTGGTGGGTTTGAATCTCCAACCTTTTGGTTAGCAGCTGAGTGCTTGACCATTGCTCCACCATAGCTCCTACACATACTAAGAAACAAACAAACAAACCTGTTGCCATCAAGTCGATTTTGACTCATGGTGACCTTTTACAAAAGCCGACTGCCACATCTTTCTCATGCAGAGCAGCTGGTGGGTTAAACCATATTAGAATTGATAAAATGTAAAACACAGATAACACCAAATACTGGCAAGGGTGTAAAATAATAGGAGCTCTGAGTCAATGCTGGTGAGAATGCAAAATGGTACAGCCACTTTGGAAGTCAGTTTGGTAGTCTCTAACAGAGCTAAAGATAGTCTTACCATTGTTGTTGTTAGGTGCCGTGAAGTCAATTTTGACTCATAGTGACCCCATGTAACAGAGTAGAACTGCCTCATTGGGCTTTCTAGGCTATAAACTTTATGAGAGCAGATTGCCAGGTCTTGCTTCCATGGAGTGGTTGAGTAGGTTCCAACCGCCAACCTTTCAGTTAGCAGCCCATCACTTAACCATTTCATCACTAGGCTCCTTAGGCTTGCCATACAGTCCAGCCATTGTGCTCCCAACTGAGTTGAAAATGTACATCCACATAAAAATCTGCACACAAATGTTTATAGAAGCTTTATTGCCAAATATTGGAAGCAACCAAGATGCCCCTCCACAAATGAATGGAGAAACAAATTGTGGTATATACATACAATGGAGTATCATACAGCCATAGAAAGAAATGAGCTATCAAGCTATGAAAATACGTGAAGGAAACTTAAATGCATATGGCTAAGTGAAAGAAACCAATCTGAAAAAGCTACATACTGTTTGATTCCAACTATATGACATTCTAGAAAAGGCAAAACTATGAAGACAGTGAAAAAAAACTAGTGGTTGCCAGGGGTTCATGGAGAAGGAGGGAAGGATGAATAGGTGGAACAGAGGAAATTTTTAGTCCAGTGAAACTATTCTGCATGATACTGTAATGGTGGACATATGACAGTATACATTTGTCAAAACTCATAGGACTGTACAATACAAAGAATGAACCCTAATATAAATTATAGACTTTAGTTAATAATAATGTATCAATATTGGTTCATCAATTATGACAAATGTACCACGGAAATGCAACAGATTAATTATAGGAGAAAGTGTACGAGGGGGAGGGGGTATATGGGAACTCTTTGTACTTTCTGCACATTTTTTGTAAAATATAAAGTCTGTTTAAGAAATATATTTGTGGCAGCAGACAATCACAAAACCAAGGATAGCCACTCTCTTTGTATTTATGGAACTTTAAAGCTGCAGGAACACTTAGAGATCTTCCTGCTTCTGTTTCTTGTATCCCTTATAGGATCTCCTTCACAAGAGGCTGTCCATGCTCTGCAGTGCCTGAGTGGCGCAAACGATTAAGCACTTACTCAGTTAATCAAAAGGTTGGAGGTTCAAGTCTACCCAGAGATGCCTCAGAAGAAAGGCCTGCAGATCTACTTCCAAAAAATCAGCCACTGAAAACCCTATGAAGCACCGTTCTACTGTGACACACAGGCAGTCACCATGAGTTGGGGTCAACCAGAGGGCCACTGGTTACTGATCCAAGCTCTAACTGACCACCTCTGGGAACTGAGCTTTCACCACATCCTGAGCACTCCATTTATGCCTGAAGTGTCTCTAATCATGAGTGGTGAGTGGGGCTTCCTGTGTACCTACTGGTCCACAGTTCTACCCTGTGGTTCTTTATTCTCTCTCTCTCTCTCTCTCTCTCTCTGATGCTTGACGATACTGCAGAGGGGCCCTAAGTATCCTTGTTGCCTTTAGTAACTACCCAAATACTTTGCTATTGGTTCTCTGGACTCCCTTAGTTGAATCAGAGGACTCAACAAACTAGTAAAAGAATCAAAATACTTAAATATGACTAAAAGTGGATTTATATGGAATGAAGTCAATTTATTCTTAGCTAGTCACAAGGAATTGGACAAATAACTTCTAGAAATGTCTTCCATTCTTCCTGAACAAGCATAGTGGGTGCTTCCTGGACTGGGATCACCAGGTTAAGTATAGTGATAGGGAAAAAGCAGGCAAGAGGAAGCTAAAGGAAGGAGAAAGGAGAACTCTGCCTCCCATGCATTTCCATCCACAGGTCCTTCTGAAGTCAGCAATTGCCATGAACCTAGACTAGATTTGTCTCTAAGAGCTGCAGTTCAAATTGAAGGCAACTACAGCAGTGTTGTTTCCAGAATAATTTGAATCTTCAAGCTGTGCTAAGTGCCTTTTTGCCTCTACACATGAAAATTACTACATTTTTCAGTTTGTTTCTATTTGAAGGAAATGGTTTAGGTGATTATAGAGGAGTAGCCTGTCTTTTCTGCATAAATTCCACTTGTGGTTTTTATGCTAAAATTCCAAAAGCTCTTTAATGGATTATTCATGTACCTGTACCCTTAAGATAGTTTATTTTTAGAATAATAAAAGCCCTCAAACTTCCCAGAGTCAAAAAAAAATGATACTCAATGTGAGATCTTAGAGCTAAGCTCTTACCAGAGGCCTATCCATCTTAAGTGATCAAGAGATATTCTCCAGTAGTTCTCTGTAGGGGACTGAAAACAGTAGAACAGTGATGAGACACAAACCCTTTGCCTGGACTTGATTTTCACCAGTGTCAAAGGTACACACACAACCATTGCCACTGAGTTGATTCTGATTCATAGCGACCCTATGGGACAGAGTAGAACTGCCCCATAGAGTTTCCAAGGAGTGCCTGGTGGATTCGAACTGCCAACCTTTGCATTAGCAGCCAAAGCTCTTAACTACTACGCCACCAGGGTTTCCTCTCAGAATCTCTTATATGAAAAATTCTAACTCCCGTATATGTATACTCTAAAATTTAACTTTTATTTATTCATTCAGCAAATATTGAGAATTTCCTATGTGACAGGCATTGTTCTGTGTGCTGGGGATACAGGGTAGGGAGACAAATAAGGATACCTGTGTTTATCTTGTACTGCTCTAAAGAAAATAAAATAGGATGACATCCTAGACAGGGACCGTTGGGAGTGGGGACTGATTATACAGAGAAAAAAAAAAACAGTTGCCATGGAGTAGATTCTGACTCATGGGGACCCCAAGTGTGTCAGAGTAGAGTGGTGCTCCATAGGGTTTTCAATGGATGATTTTTCAGAAGCAGATTTCCTGATCTTTCTTCAGAGGATCCTCTGAGTGAACTCAAATCACCAGCCTTTTGTTTCGCAAATGAGCGCTTTAACCATTTGTACCACCCAGGGACACAGGGTGATCAGATAATCTTTCTCAGTGGAGGTATTAGAAGTGAAAACAAAGTACAGTCAGCCATGAAAAAAGGGCTGGGGGAAAAATATACCAGTTAGAAGAAAGAGCAAGTGCAAAGACCTAAGGGAGCTCTTATGTGAACATGATTTCTCTACAATGTTCTCTGGAGAATTTTAACATTTTTCGTGATAGTGAATGCATGCCACCCATTCCCCCAGCTGCCAGAGTGTTGCAGCTGACGGCTCTTAGCTGAGTTCCTCTCCAGGAACTGCCCACAACCTAAAAAATTCATGGCCCCTCCCTGAGGGAAGTCTGAATCCAACGACTGTGTAAAGAATGGCATGGGGGCGGTGTCTGACTTCCTCTAACTTCACAAGAGGGGAGGAGAATCAAGATCAACAGCACAAGGCTGATTCCTATGAGGCAGAGGTCAGACATGCCTCCTCTCTCCACCATCTTTACCAATTCTGACACTAACCATCCCTCACACAGCACTCTCTATTTCTCTGCTGGGTTTGATAATTCATTGCAATAGCAACATAGAACTCACAGACCATGCTCATGGTTACGGGGTTTATTAGGGAAGTAACAGATTACAATTCAGGTTCAGAACGCTCAGGATACAGTTCTTCCATCCATACAGCCTCTTCCCAGCCATGCTCACAAGCACGCCTCCTGGCCCTCAGCCTCTGCCCTGATCGGACAAGTGT
This sequence comes from Dugong dugon, assembly GCA_030035585.1. Lineage (NCBI taxonomy): Eukaryota > Metazoa > Chordata > Mammalia > Sirenia > Dugongidae > Dugong > Dugong dugon. Next base: position 43,446,907 of record CM057480.1, on the reverse strand, counting down.
TACAAAGCTCTTTTAGCACTGCTGAGAAGTGCCCAGAAACACCCTACTCTACCAGCAAGCCTCCTGCCCAAAAGCGTTCGGCTTTCTTGCTCCGTGGGCCAGGAAGCCCACCACAGAGTCTCCTGCCATTGTTTCTCTGCTACTGCATCTTGAGCATTTTCTCTTTCTCTCTCTGTCTCCTGGTTTCAGGAGCTTCTCAGCACAGGAATCCCAGGTCCAAAGGATGTGCTCTCTGCTCGTGCATGTTCTTCCTTGGTGGTGGTGGGATCCTCTTCTGCTCTGGAATTGGCTCTCTTTTAAGGCAGAATGAATCAATCTCCTTGGGAGGCCACAATTACTTTATCTGCATAGTCCCACCCAAGTGAGTTACAAGACCATGGCTAGAAAGCCCACACAATAGGGATCCATCACACCACTGGCTACCCCTCGCTTTTCTAGCCACAGTTCTTTCATACTTGGAGGATAAGCTCCTCCTCCCAGTCAATCTATTAGTCTAAAACAGACATTAACAATTAGTCCTGCAGTAGGGCAAAGAGTTCTAAGGATTAGGTTACTCAGATACCAGCCATTCAGGTCTGTTTAGGTGTTCATCTGATCTGGTCAGGTTCTCCAACAGTTCGTCTCAGTTTCACCCTTCCTGGTATCTGATAAAATTTAACTGAGAGAAAATTATTCCCTTGCACTGAGGCTCAAGGCTTATCAGCATAGCAAAGCCTTTAAGGGACTTTAAGCTTGGTCACTGTACTCAAGTCTAGCAGTGTCTCCCACCTAGTCCACTCTTTCATACAGCTTCTACAATTATAGTTTTTACAATCATAATTAACCTTCTTAACAATCAACACTCACAAATGAATCATATAATTCTATCAGCATCTTCTCCCACCCTCTCTTCCCCAGACCTATCAGGAAAAGAGGAATCTATTTAGTGGGGATCTTCCCTTGTCCCCTGATTTGAGTACAAGCATACCCATGAAAGCATGTAAGCCAGCCACTTTCATACCTTTATCTTCTCCTGTTTTAGATAGCCAATATTTAAATTGCCCATTCCTATCAACTGGTACTCTGATGAAACAAGCATGTTCCTGGGTCTTAAGGAGTCTTCTGTTCTGGTTGAAACTTTGAGCATCTACATCCATAAGCAAAGTCCAGTCCAGAGCAAGCCATCAAATTGCAGCCATCTGTACAGCTCATGGTGTTAAACATCTTCTTCATTCGGTCGGGCTCTGGTCAGCTCATTCCTAGCCATCCAAGCTAGGTCACATTGGGTAGCAGCCTTAGGCTGGAGAGTTCATACACACTTTCCAGTACTTTAGATGGCCCCTTCACACTCTCTCATCCTAGCCTCCTTGAGCTAGATCAACAGGTTCCATCCATAAGCTTCAGGAGTCCACACAATTCTCATTACTTCTGACCAGCCGGCCCTTCCTCTCTCTCATCCCTAGCCTCTGTGGTTAGGTCAACAGGTGCCAATGAAACATGTCCAAACTCAGCCCATCTCTTCATTGCTGAGCTTTCCCCACTTTTACTCATGAGTAGACCCAGGTGGTCACCACAAGTGAGCAGATCAAGCTATCTACTTGCTGGCTGCCTTTAACTTCCTATCCTGGAAGGGGGCTCCTTCTGATGGACACTGACTTTTTTTGCCTCGATGCATTCAACAGCAAACAGCTTGCTCTAAGTTCAAAAAGCAAAACACTTTTTTTTTTTTTTTTTGCAGCTCCTTCCTTCAAATGCAAATCTCCTGTTCTCTCAGCAGTTCTGCATGTCTTTTCAAATGCAAATTTTCTGACTCCTGAAGGGTTCCAGCAAGGCTCAGGTACACACTGGACTACTGCGTTCAAACTGCCTGTGTTTTATTTTTTCAGGCAAATTCTAGTTCCCTTTTAGCATATCTAATCAAATATTGGCTGAAGGCAGAGTTACATGCTCTCTGTAATCTGTAATACTCAATATTCATTTCTACCATATATTTAGGTCTGCTTTACAACACTAGGTAGGAGAAACATTCAATATTCATAGTACATTCAAATAAACACATATCCCTTTTTAAAACATTCTAGTTTCATCTTCTTCACCCCTTGACTATCTTCCCATTCATATACATATGGTCTTGGGTCTGTGGCTGGGTGGAACTAGTAGACCCTGGCCCTTTATCAATCATCTTGCTTATATGGCCTAGTCTTTGCCCAAGTCCACTTCAGCTGTGGCTTTTCAGTCATTACAGGTAACAACAACCAAAGTAACCATCTAAAAATCAAAAGTTTCACTTCCCAAGCCCCTTCTTTGTTTCTTTTAAGAAGTTCCATGCTTCTGTGAATCTGCAGCCATTGCAAAGAATTCCACTCCTGACACCAATTGTAAGAATGCCGTGGGGGCAGTATCTGACCTCCTCTAACTTCACAAGGGGGAAAGAGAATCAAGATTAACAGCAGATTCCTATGAGGTGGAGGTCAGACATGCCTCCTCTCTCCACCATCTTCACCAATTCTGACACCAACCAACCCTTCTACAGCACTCTCTACTTCTCTGCTGGGTTCGATAATTAATTGCAGTGGCCACACAGAACTCACAGACAATACTCACAGTTATGGGTTTATTAGGGAAGTAACAGGTTACAATTCAGGTTCAGGAACGCTCAGGATACAATTCTTCCATCAGGACAACCTCTTCCCAGCCGTGCTCCCAGGCGCGCCTCTCTGGCCTCTGCCCTGCTCGGGCAAGTGTTGAAAAGCTCTTTTAGCACTGCCGATTAAGTGCCCAGAGTCACCGTACTCCACCAGCAAGCCTCCTACGCAAAGGCACTCAGCTTTCTCACTCTGTGGTCCAGGAAGCCCACCATGCCGTCTCCTGCCATCATTTCTCTGCCACCGCTTCTCTCTCTCTCTCTCTCCTGGTTCTAGGAGCTTCTCAGCACAGGGATCCTGAGTCCAAAGGACACACTCTCTGCTCCTGGCTGTTCTTCCTTGGTGGTGGTAAGATCCTTGTCTGCTCTGGAACTGGCTCTCTTAAGGCAAAACTGACCGATTCCATTGGGGGACCACAATTGCCTCATTTGCACAGTCCTGCCCAATCACTTGGGTGGGAGTTACAAGACCAAAGCCACACAAAAGGGATTCATTGCACTGCAGACTGGCCACAGAGATACAAAGACCCAGCTCCCTTGTGTCTAAGGAAACAACTCTGAAGGGCCATTCAGCTCCCGAGCGCCCAAGGGCTGGCTGAGGCCTTTGTTGTGACTGTATCACATCTCAATCCTCCCTTTGCCGGGTCCTGCTTCCTTCACTCCCCTACAGGGATTGAACTGGGGTGCACTGCCCAATATCAAAGAGCTCTGGGGGCAGAGTGGTTAAAGCACTCGGATGCTAACCAAAAGGTCGAAGATTTTAACACACAAGTTGCTCTGCGGGAGAAAGATGTGGCAGTCTGCTTCCATAAAGATTTACAGCCTTGGAAACCATATGGGGCAGTTCTACTCTGTCCTATAGAGTCACTATGTCGACTGCAACAACAGTGGGTTTGGTTTGGTTTTGGCTGAATATACCTCCTATCTCACTATGTCCATCGCAGTATCCCTTTCTTTGAGAAATCCAGCTGAAGATCTAAGTTGATAATTTTAGGCAGTTACAAATATTAAAATATAACACCACCACCACCAATTTTGGGAATGTTTAAAGAGAGCCAGTTCTACTCTGTCCTATAGGGTCACTAAGAGTCAGAATGGACTTGATGGCAACAAATTTAGTGTTTTTAAAATTTTCTGTTTATGCTTAAAGATAACATGACATAAGGTCCTAACTGGCCTGTATGCTTACAGTTTTGACACTCTGAAATCCATCCCTCACAATACTGAGTGATGCTTCACAAACACAAACCTAATCACACTGATTCCCTGCTAAAGCCCTGAAGTGACTCTCAGTGACTTTAAGATAATGTCTCAGCTTCATGGCCCACAAGTCTCTTCACTCTCTAGCATCTGCCTTCCCAATCCTTCCACCCACCTTCTCCCAGTCTGGATTCCCTATTCTGGCACTTTGGTGAAGCTGTTTCACATTGTCTCCTTTGTCTTTGAAACTGCAATTTCTGCTACTTAGAAAATTCCTTTTTATTCTTTAAATTCCACTTCTCTGAAAGCCTTCCTTAGCCCCTGCAGTACAAAGGATTGATTTTGTGTGGCCTTTCTCACTGTGATCTTGTAAATGTGCAAATAAGGTAATTGTGGCACACCAAAGGGATTGGTCAGTTTTATCATCCCGCTAGGCTTAAAAAGAGAGCCAATTCCAGAGCAGGGAGAGGATCTCACCACCACCAAGGAAGAAGAGACAAGAGCGGAGAGCATCCTTTGGACCCAGGATCCCTGCACTGAGAAGCTCCTGGAACCAGGAGACTGAGAGAGAGAGAGAGCTGTAACACAGAAGACGGTGAGCAGCAACGGCAGAGAAACAGCAGCAGCAGAGTCAGGAGACCAGCAGGAGACTTCCTGGCCCACAGAGCAAGAAAACTGAATGACTTTTTGGGCAGGAGGCTTGCTGGCAGAGTAGGGTGCCTCTGAACACTTGGTGGAGCTAGGTTTGCTGACCCACATAGGTAGAGCTGAGCGCCTTCGGGCTAAGGCTTGCTGGCAGAATGGGGTGCCTCTGGGTACTTATCGGCAGAACTAAAAGAGTTTTGTAGCCTTGCGGGAGCAGGGCAGGGGCCAGGCCAAGGTGCCTACAGCCAGAGAAAGGCCTGCTTACTGGCACAACTGACAAGAGGCTGTCCTGATGGAAGAATTGTATCTTGAGTGTTACTGAACTTGAACTGTAACTTGTCACTTCCCTAATAAACCCATACCTTGTGAGTATGGTCTGTGAGTTTTATATGGCCATCGCAGTGAATTATCAAACCCAGCAGAGAAGTAGAAAGTGCCATGAGAGGGACGGTTGGTGTCAGAATAGGTAAAGATGGTGGAAAGAGGAGGCATGTCTGACCTCCACCTCATAGGAATCAGCCTTGTGCTGTTGATCTTGATTCTCCTCCCTCCTTGTGAAGTTAAAGGAGGTCAGATGCCACCCCCATGCCATTTTTACAGTCCCCATACCCAGAGTTCTTAACATCTTCCTTGCACCTCTATATTGTACAGTTTTTCATTGTTGTACATATCACTGTAAATGTCTGCCCATTTCTGTCTGCCCAACTGCTTATAATTTCCCTGAAGTCAGGGACTGTGTCCTTTTCAGTGTTGACTTCTCCCTCAGCATCCAGCACAGTGCTAGGCACTTTGTAGACTCTCAGAAAAGCTAGCTTATTCTCAGTTAGTCTTGGAAAAAAGGCATTATCACAAAACATAGCTGTAAAATAGATGCTTAGTTAGCAACCATTTTGCCATTATGGAATCCATCTTAGTTGAGAAGTTGCCTTTCATTGGCCACAAGAGAGGAGAGGCAGGAATAAAGGGCTGCAGAAACTTTTGTGTGGTGTTCTTTGTATTTTAAACGTAACTGCAACCCCCAATCCCTGCAAGTCGCAAGGATCTAAATTTGAAGGACCCACACCTACCAGCACATTTCTATACTCACCACTTTAATTAAACCCTCTAAAATAGCAGGATTCCACACTGTTAAAACATTATCATGGGTATTTATTCATCTTTCTGGCCATAGATAATAGTAGATAATGTAATAGGAAGAGAGAAAATACAAAGGGCAGTTTAAAGCAATACTCTCAATGCTGCTTGGTTTGTTTTGATTGTTCACAAGTGTAAACACTGACAAAAGCAATCCAGAAAATGAAGAAAAACTAGAGTCCTCTTGATATGGCAATTATCCAAAAACAGACAATCCTATCAGACACTTTGCTAGAGGGGGCGCCTTGTTTAAACTTTGACAATGGCAATGATGAGCTCAACAGAAATATACTTCTCCCTTACTGATAATTCCAATGTGCAGAAAAAACAGTGGTTCAGCAGAAATGTCAATGACCCTCAAGGTAGAAGACTTGGGCTTCAACCCTAGCTCTGCCTCTCAGTAGTGTGTGGCCTTGGGCAAGAAACTTAACTTCTAACCCCAATTTTGGAGTCCTGGTGGTGCAATAGTTAAGTGATAAGGCTGCTAACCAAATCCACTAGCCACTCCTTGGAAACCCTATGAGACAGTTCTACTCTGTCCTATAGGGTCACTATGAGTTGGAATCAACTCGACAGCAACAGGTTTGTTTTTGGGGTTTTAACCCCAATTTCAGGGTGTACTGGTGGTTCCATGGTAGAATTCTTGCCTTCCATGCTGGACAACTGGGTTTGATTCCCAGCCAGTGCACCATAAGCACAATCATCACCCATTTGTCAGTGGAGGCTTGCATGTTGCCATGAGGTTGAACAGGTTTCAGCGGAGCTTTCAGACTAGGATGCACTAGGAAGAAAAGCCTGGTAATCTATATCTGAAAAATCAGGCAGTGAAAACCCTATGAATCATAACTGTCTCATCTTATTGTGCATGGGGTTGCCATAAATTGGGGCTGACCTGAGGGCAACTAACAACAGCCCCACTTTCATCATTTGTAAAAAAGGGTTAAAAATACTTAACTCACACAGTCCTTGTAAGGATTAAATAAATGGGGTCATATGTGAGAACCATGACCTAGACCAGGTGCTGGTATAATAAAGGCCTCAAGAAATCTTAGCTTAAATCACCAACCAGTGTTTTCACCAAAAGCATTTCTCTTATGTCCTGAAACTCAAGCATAGATCAGAAGAAATTGATTCGTATGAATTAATATCATCACTCTATCCTGTATGAGTTTAAGATATGCTGATTTTTGAATTTCTCATTTCAGTCTTACTTCTATGTGATCAGAAACTATATCAAACTGTCAACCATATATATTAGCCTTTAGTGCATTTGATTTTTATTTTTTCCCTAAATAAGCTGTTCGAAGAATGACAGCTATATAGTAAAAAAGGAAATCAAACCCCCTAGAAAGTTAGTAGCTTTATATACCTTTATATTCCAGAAAATATCTAAGCAGATTAAAACCCCTCTGAATTTCTTAAAAGCACATTTTGATCTGACCACCTGCATGCTGAATTGTACAGTAATGGAATTTAAAAGAGTTAGGATAGTAAACCTCTCAAATCAACATATAAAAACCAACGTCAAACATTTTGCTTCTCCAACACAGTACTGAAAGAAACTCACTCAGATCTGATATGTGTAAAGTGTTGAGCTTAGTTTTTAAAAACCGTATTGCTTGCTCTAAAAGATACAATACCTGAACAGGAGAGAAAATAGTCTATAACCTTTTGTGTCTTTTGATATGCAAAATGATAAGTCCTGTCAAGGGGACGAGAAGCTAGAGCAAATCCTTATTAAAAAAAAAAAAAAGCCGACTATTAATCGGCCTTTGGTATAGCCCTGCTTGATGCAAATTATACTACTTGTCAAGACTTTTGTTTAGTCACAGATAAAAGGCTTAGTGGATGAAGATTTGTCCCTTTGCTACAGGTTTTCTGCCAAACTGTGACCTGAAATGAATGAATTGGTATTGAGTGGGGCCTCCTGACTCTGTAATTTAATGCTGACAGTAATTAGCTAAGAAGGAGGTGTTATAATGAAAGCCCAGGGCAGGGTGTTTATGTGATTTTACACAGTTGCAATAGATGGCACCTCCTTCTGCCGTCTTTTTCATTTACTACCTCTGGAAAAGGAGAAGGTGCAAGTCATAAAAGATACTGGCTGCTTGACTCTCTGATAAATCTCAGGACAGTGAAGACCCTGGGTTTAAATTAGCTGTCAGGCTTGAGCCAGCTCACTCTGGAGTTAGCAACAGTGCAAAGACGTTATAAATGGATTCATATGTCTTGATTAATGCCTTCTTTTGTAAACAGACTCGAAGCATAGAGCTGTGGAGTAGAGGTTATCCAGTTCTAAAGGCTAATCTTTACGTCTATAGCATATTCAAAGCATCCTGCTTTTTCTCATTTCTTCTTCTTCGTGAATTTCAAAATCTTTTCAAATAAAGGAGAGAGAGGAGCCGTAATAGTAGAATCAGAATCTATTGTTAGAAACTTCTTGTGTAAATAAAGTATCATTCCTGAGCATCTATTTCATAGTACAAACGAAAATCCTGCGTGTGATTCCAAATTGAAGCTTTTCCTACTTTGCCCTTAAAAAAATGTTGTAGCAGGGAAGGTCCACACCTAAGTGACCCCTTTGTGCTTTTAGCTTGGGATAATTTGCTCAATAGAATGCTACTTTTGTACAAAACTATCAAGTGTTAGATGCTGTCAAGTAATCCCGCCATATAACCAAATGCTAGGAATACATTAGAAGGCCTGTCTTTGCTGACTGCTGCCAGTGTCTGTGTTGCCCGGATCATCACTTTGCTGCTACAGGGGAAAATGGGGAGAAAGAGAGAGATAAGAAGATACAAGCCTAAAGAGTGTACTAATACATTTTCCCTTCTCTGAAAGCTTGAATCCAGGAAAGAACTGTTGGTATGAGATTTTTGTCACCTCAATTATTCACAATGAATTGGAAGCAAATCTTCTTTCAAGTATTTACAGTAAGTCCCTGGGTTAAGAACGTCAGACCTACGGACAATTCGTACTTAAGAACAGACTTCCGTAAAGCCCATTGTATTAAAAATTTGAGTTAAATACAATAGTTCCTAATAATGAGCGCATGCACTGCTTTGTGATGCTCAGGAAAATACTGTACAGCTTCAGTGATTCGTCGGCTGGAGGAAAGAGAACGCCATCTGTCATTTTAAGTCGGATCACGTTGACGTTAACACTGTGTTCAGTGCGTGACCATGCCTCCAAAGTGTAAATCCGATGCAAGTGCTGGTGATGCATCAAAGAAAAGGAAAACGATCACGATTGAAGATAAAGTGGAAATAAAGCGATGGGAAAGAGGTGAGACACCATCGATCATTGAAAAGTGTCCGTCAACAATCAGAACAATTAAAGGATAAAGTGAAAACAATGAAGTATGTGAACAATTATTTAAAAGCTTGAAGTGCAGTAAGTGAAGGTGATTGTAATGAAGAATTTATTGCAAGTGGGGGTTGGTTCAATCGTTTCAAAGTGAGGGCAAATTTACATACTATAAGTGCAAGGAGAAGCAGCAAGTGCCATGATGTAAGCATTGTTGATTTTCCTGAAATGTTGAAAAAAATTATTGAGGAGGGAGGTTAACTGCCAAATCAAATATTTAATGTAGACAAGACTGGCTTACTTTAAAAAAAAAAAGATGCCTGAAAGTACCTACATTTCCAAAAAGGAAAAAAATGCACCAGGGCATAAGGGTCAAAGGATAGACTAACATTATTGCTTGGGGGTGATGCATCCAGGGACTTTAGGCTCAAGCCTTTGCTTGTGTATCACTGCCTAAATCCAAGGGCACTTGACTGTCATTAAGGCAAGTCTTCCCATTATTTGGAAAGCAAATGCAAAGGCTTGGGTTACAATTGCCATCTTTGAAGATTGGTTCTTGAACCACTTTGTCCCTGCTGTTGAACATTATTGCTTGGCCAAGAAAATTCCTTTCAAGATTTTCCTTGTGCTTAACAACACACCTGAACATCCAAGCACTTTAGATGACATTCACCCCAATGTAAAGGTGGTATTTTTACCCCTAACAACACACTGCTGTTCCATCCAATGTGTCATAGCCTCCTTTAAGGATTAATATTTATGGCGGACCTTCTCACAAGCAGTCAGTGCTACCCAAGATGATGTGATAAGCTTAAGGGAGTTCTAGAGGAATTATAACATCTATGATGCCATCAAAAATATTGCTGATCCTTGGGATGAACTGAAGCAGTCAAATATGAAAGGAGTGTGGAACAAATTATACCCCAAATTCACACATGCTTTTCAGGGGTTTACACCTGAATGCATCGCTGAAGCCAGGCAAGTTGTGGTTGATATTGGTAATCAACTGCAGTTAGACTTCAGTGAAACTGATGTCATAGTTACTCAATTGCCATGCTGAAGAGCTAACTAATGACGACTTTATGGAACTGGAGCAGCAGATGACAGCATTTAAGGAAGAAGACCAGGACCTAAAAACTCCAGAACCAGGAAAGTTTTTGACAAAAGAGTTAGCTGAAGCCTTTCATCTCATTGAAGCATGATGGCAAGCGAGGAGCAAGATCCTAATACAGAGAGGATCACCAAAGTTTTCCATACAGTTACTGAGGACCGTCACTGCTAGAGAGCCATTTATGACAAAAAAAAGAAAAGCTCTGTACAAACCTCTCTTGATGTCTACTTCAAGAAATTGACTCCAGGGAATGTAAAATGGTACAATCACTTTGGGAATCAATTTGGTGCTTCTTTAAAAAGCTAGAAATAGAAGTACCATACCATCCAGCAATCTCGCTCCTTGCAATAGATCTTAGAGAAATAAGAGCCATCACAAGAATAGATATATGCACTCCCATGTTCATTGCAGCACTGTTCACAATAGCAAAAAGACGGAAACAACCTAGGTGCCTGTCAGTGGACGAATGGATAAACAAATTGTGATATATCCACACAATGGAATACTGCATATTGATAAAGAAAAACAATGAAGCTGTGAAACATCTTATAACATGGAGGAATCTGGAGGGCATCATGCTGAGTGAATGTAGTTAGTCACAGAAGGACAAATATTGTATAAGACCGCTATTATAAGAACTCAAGAAAAGGTTTAAACACAGAAGTAAACGTTCTTTGATGGTTACGAGGGTGCGGAGGGAGGGTGAGGGTTATTCACTAACTAGATAGCAGACGAGAATTAGGTGAAGGGAAGGACAGCACACACTACAGGGGAAGTCAGCACAACTAGACTAAACCAAAGCTAAGAAGTTTCCTGAATACAATCAAACACTTCGAGGGACAGAGTAGCAGGGGTGGGGGTCTGGGGACCATGCTTTCAGGGGACATCTAGGTCAATTGGCATAAACAAAGTTTATTAAGAAAATGTTCTGCATCCTGCTTTGGTGAGTGGCGTCTGAGGTCTTAAAAGCTAGCAAGTGGCCATCTAAGATGCATCAGTCCCAACCACCTGGAGTAAAGGCGAATGAAGAACACCAAAGACACAAGGAAAACAGTAGCCCAAGAGACAGAAAGGGCCACATAAACCAAAAACTTCATAGGCCTGAGACTAGAAGAACTACATGGTGCCTGGCTACAACCAGTGACTGCCCTGACACGGAACACAACAGAGAATCCCTGATGGAGCAGGAGAAAGGTGTGGTGCATAACTCAAATTCTACTAAAAAGACCAGACTTAATGGTCTGACTGAGACTGGAGGAGCCCTGGAAAGCATGGCCCCCGGATTCTCTATCAGCCCAGAACTAAAACAATTTCCGAGTCCAACTCTTCAAAGATTGGATTGGATCTTGGGACATAAAATGATACTCGTGAAGAGTGTGATTCTTAGCTCAAGTGGATACATGAGACTAAATCTGCAGCTCCTGTCAGTAGGTGAGATAAGAAGGCAGAGAGGGTTAGGAGCTGGTTGAATGGACATGGGAAATCAGAGGTAGAAAGGAGGAGTGTGCTGTCACAGTATAGGGAAAGCAATTAGGGTCACCTAACAATGTATGTATAAATTTTTGTATGAGAAAATAACTTGAAATGTAAACTACAACAATTAAAAAAAAAAGAAAGAAAGAAAGAAATTGACTCCAGTAGTAAACCCCCACTCTCCCGCAGGAGAATCAAACCCTGATTCTCCAGCATCAGGTCCATCCTCTCCAACACCAGGCCCATCATCTTCAACAGTAGCCATCTCTTTATCGTCTTCTCCTGCTTCATCCAATTATTAATCTTATCATAGTGTTGCCTCAGGAATGCCCCTTTTGGTATTCAAGACATCAATGAAAGAAGTGTTAACTTTTAATCACTATCTTTTTTCCTTTTTTTTTTCTATCTAAACTGTTTTAAGAACTGTTTCTCTAATGGTTTTTTACAGTACTGTATACCTACACACATACACACACACAGAAATTCTCTCTTTTCAGTACAATACCATAAGTAGTTACTTTTATTATTACTGGATTATTATTATGTGCTGTATTATTATGTTTACAATATTTTACTGTATTTGGAAGTGTTTCTTAAGTGTTTTATATGCATAGAAAGGCAAAATATATATATTATACACTAAGACAAACTTCTGACTGACACTAAATAAGAATCATATGTACCTGTTCCGACTGACCTACAAATTCGACTTAAAGACAGACTTAGGAACAAATCTCGTCCATAACTCAAGGACTGCCTATAATGACATTGTCATTTACTCAGCTTCATAAAGTATTTTGTTGACATAAACTAGATCATTGTTTACTCTATACAAAGCAGGAGTAAAAATAAAAACTTTGAATAAAAACAATTTATTTAATTACTCCCTATCCTAGAAAATCATCAATTCTGCCTAAGACTGGTAGGTTACATTAGTCTATCACCAACAGTAAAATAGGAAGAATGCAAGAATTTTGTGCAGGGAATTGGTTATGAATTCTAGTTAGTTTTTCAAGGGCTTTTAAATCTATATGCAGACTATGTTTGCATAATTTAATATGGATTTCCAGAACATCAGTTCTCTCCATGTTCAAATGAAATAGACAAACACATCCTCCAAACTGAGGAATTATCTGACCATTTGCCACTGTTTGCCTCTAATTACCACATATTCTTACTGTATCTCTACCACCTTTCTTTTTCTAAAGTAAACTCCTATTGTAATTGGCTTCTGATGGAGTCCCTGGGTGTGCAAATGGCTAATATATTCGGCTGTTAACTGAAAGGTTGGAGATTTTGAGTCCACCCAGAGGCACCCCAGAAGAAAGGCCCGGTGCTATACTTCTGAAAAACCAGCCATCAAAATTCCTATGGCGCACAGTTCTACTCTGACACACAGGGGTCCCCATGAGTTGGAATTGACTTGACAGCAACTAGTTTGGTTAATGTAATCTGAGTAAAATCAATGGTCAGTTGATAGGCAGATTCAGAGGAGATCCATGCACTTGGCTTGTCTTTATGACAGAAGTCTCAGACAGAAGCCAATGAAAGGACCTGAAAACAGGCAGGTAGAAAACGTACTGGGAGTCCTCCCCCTTGGAAAAACAGGGACCAATGGGGTTAAGCAAGATCCAAGAATATGGAGGAAAGGGAGCACATTGTAGGGCCTGAGATGCTGAACACCAGCAGTGGCTTCAGTCCTCTTACCAGGCTACACCTACAGCTTAGTTGTAGGCTCCACTTGAGCAAACAAAACAGAAGTCATGACTTCCTATATGGGATTCCTGAGCCAAGAATCAACCATACACAGAACAAGCAAAGTGCTTAGAAGTGCTGTTTTTTGAAGAAAAGATAATATTTCTTTTAGAGAAAAATTAGGGTATATCATTTGAAAGTATTAAGCATTTTATTTTTTTAAATAGTCACAACCAGAGTCCTTTGAGCCAGTAAAGTTGAAGCATTTAGCACCATGCAATTAAAAATGGTACCAGAAAGGACAATTAGATGCCAGAGTGCTCTCCCCATAAAATTTACAGGCTCAGAATTAGTGATGCAATAAGCCTGATGACTTTCATTTGGACAGGAATGTATTGGTACAAAATAGAAATAAGAATGAGTGTCTTTGAAAAAAAAACCACATATTTTTTAAATACTGTGGTAGGCTAAATAATGTCCCTCAAAGATATTCAGGTCCTAATCCCTAGAACCTGGGAATATTCCCTTATATGGCAGAAGGAACTTTGCAGATATGATTAAGTTAAGAAACTTGAGATGGAGAGATTATCCTGGAATACCCACATGGGCCCTAAAGGTAACCCACCAGTCTTAGGCAGAGAGATTTGACATCAGAAGTGGAGAAGAAGATGTGAGAATGGAAGCAAGAAAGTAAAATGATGTGAGGAAGGGGTCACAGTCCAAGAAACGCAGGTGGCCTCCCGAAGGTAGAAAAGGAAATAAAATAGATTATCCCCTAAATGCTCCAGAAGAAACCAGCCCTGACAACTCTTGGACTTTAGGCCAGTGAAACTGATTTTGGATTTGGCCTCTGAAACTGTAAGAGAATGAATTTGTGTTATTTTAAGTCACCAAGTTTGTGGTAATCTGTTACAACAACAATGAGAAACTAATACAAATATGTTCTAGACTTAAATTAGTATTAGGCAGCCAGAGACCTAAAAGAGGTAAAATATAAAAACAGGCAAAACTACAACAGTAAATTTTATAGTATTTTTAAAGAGCAAAGATCATCTTCAACATCCTCAAGCATTATTCACCCAAAATAAAGTTTACCAGAAGTAGAAGACTTAATATAATAGTACAGCATTCCTACTATTACGTTATCTGATTTGTACTTGGTTAAAGATCATAAACTCCACATGCCTGTGAGTTTGTCATACTGTGGGGGCTTGCGTGTTGCTGTGATGCTGGAAGCTATGCCACCGGTGTTCAGACACCAGCAGGGTCACCCACAGCAGACAGGTTTCAGCTGAGCCTCCAGACTAAGACAAGGAAGAAGGACCCAGCAGTCTACTTCTGAAAAGAATTAGCCAGGGAAAACCTTATGAATAGCAGTGGAACATTGTCTGATAGTGCTGGAAGATGAGCCCCCGAGGTTGGAAGGCACTCAAAAGATGTCTGGGAAAGAGCTGCCTCCTCAAAGTAGTCGACCTTAATGACATGGATGGAGTCAAGTTTTCGGGACCTTCATTTGCTGATGTGGCATGACTCAAAATGAGAAGAAACAGCTGCAAACATCCATTAAGAATCAGAACGTGGGATGTACAAAGTATGAATCTAGGAAAATTGGAAATCATCAAAAATGAAATGGAATACATAAACATCGATATCCTAGGTATTAGTGAGCTGAAATGGACTAGTATTGGCCATTTTGAATTGGACAATCATATGGTCTTGTATGCCAGGACTGACAACTTGAACAGGAATGGCGTTGCATTCATCATCAAAAAGAACATTTCAAGATCTATCCTGAAGTACAATGCTATCAATGATAGGATAATATCCATACACCTACAAGGAAGACCAGTTAATACAACTATTATTTCAATTTATGTATCCACCACTAAGGCCACAGATGAAGACATTGAAGATTTTTACCAACTTCTGCAGTCTGAAATTGATCAAACAAGCAATCAGGATGCATTGATAATTTCTAGTGATTAGAATGCGAAAGTTGGAAACAAAGAAGAAGGATTGGTAGTTGGAAAATATGGCCATGGTGACAGAAACGATGCCGGAGATCACACGATAGAGTTTTACAAGACCAACGACTTCTTCATTGCAAATACCTTTTTTCACCAACATAAACAGCAACTATACACATGGACCTCACCAGATGGAATACACAGGAATCAAATTGCTTACATCTGTGGAAAGAGAGGATGAAAAAGCTCAATATCATCAGTCAGAACAAGGCCAGGGGCCCACTGCGGGACAGACCATCAATTGCTCGTATGCAAGTTCAAGTTGAAACTGAAGAAAATTAGAACAAGTCTACGAGAGCCAAAGTACAACCTTGAGTATATCCGACCTGAATTTAGAGACCATCTCAAGAATAGATTTGAACACTAATGACTGAAGACCAGACGAGTTGTGGAATGACATCAAGGATATCATGCATGAAGAAAGTAAGAGGTCATTAAAAAGACAGGAAAGAAAGAAAAGAACAAAATGGATGTCTGAAACTTGCTCTTGAATGTTGAGTAGCTAAAGTAAAAGGAAGAAATGATGAAGTAAAAGAACTGAACAGAAGACTTCAAAGGGCAACTCGAGAAGATAAGTAAAGTATTATAATGGCATGTGCAAAGAGCTGGAGATAGAAAACCAAAAGGGAAGAACACGCTTGGCATTTCTCAAGCTGAAAGAACTGAAGAAAAAATTCAAGCCTCGAGTTGCAATAGTGAAGGATTCTATGGGGAAAATATTAAATGATGCAGGAAGCAGCAAAAGAAGATGGAAGGCACACACAGAGTCATTATACCAAAAAGAATTGGTCGACATTCCTCCATTTCAAGAGGTAGCATATGATCAGGAACCAATGGTACTGAAGGAAGAAGTCCAAGTTACACTGAAGGCATTGGTGAAAAACAAGGCTCCAGGAATTGATGGAATATCAATTGAGATATTTCAACAAACAGCTGCAGCACTGGACATGCTCACTCCTCTATGCCAAGAAATTTGGAAGATAGCTACCTGGCCAACTGACTGGAAGAGATCCATATTTATGCCTATTCCCAAGAAAAGTGATCCAACCAAATGTGGCAATTATCGAACAATGTCATTAATATCACATGCAAGTAAAATTTTGCTGAAGATCGTGCAAAAGCAACTACAGCAGTATATCAACATGGAACGGCCAGAAGATCAAGCTGGATTCAGAAGAGGACCGGGGGTATCATTGCTAATGTCAGATGGATCCTGACTGAAAGCAGAGAATACCAGAAAGATGTTTACCTGTGTTTTATTGAATATACAAAGGCATTCGACTGTGTGGATTCTAACAAATTATGGATAACATTGCAAAGAATGGGAATTCCAGAAGACTTAATTGTGCTCATGAGGAACTTGTACATAGATCAAGAGGCAGTTGTTCAGACACAGGAGATACTGCATCGTTTGAAGTCAGGAAAGGTGTGTATCAGGGTTGTATCCTTTCACCACACCTATTCAATCTGTATGCTAAGCAAATAATCCAAGAAGCTGGACTATATGAAGAAGAACTGGGCATCAGGATTGGAGGAAGACTCATTAACAACCTGTGTTATGCAGATGACACAACCTTGCCTGCTGAAAGTGGAAAGGACTTGAAGCACTTACTGATGAAGATCAAAGACCACCGCCTTCAGTATGGATTACACCTCAACATAAAGAAAACAAAATTCCTCACAACTGGACCAATAAGCAACATCATGATAAACAGAGAAAAGATTGAAGTTGTCAAGGATTTCATTTTACTTGGATCCACCATGGAAGCAGCAGTCAAGAAATCAAAAGACGCATTGCAGTGGGCAAATCTGTTGCAAAAGACCTCTTTAAAGTGTTGAAAAGCAAAGATATTACCTTGAAGACTAAGGTGCACCTGACCCAAGCCATGGTATTTTCAATTGCACTATATGCATGTGAAAGCTGGACAATGAATAAGAAGACCAAAGAAGAATTGACGCCTTTGACTTGTGGTGTTGGTGAAAAATATTGAATATACTATGGACTGCCAAAAGAACGAACAAGTCTGTCTTGGAAGAAGTACAACCAGAATGCTCCTTAGAAGCAAGGACGGCGAGACTACATCTTACATACTTTGGACATGTTGTCAGGAGGGATCAGTCCCTGGAGAAGGACAGACATCATGCTTGATAAAGTACAGGGTCCACGAAAAAGAGGAAGACCCTCCATGAGATGGATGAACACAGTGACTGCATCAATAGGCTCAAGAATAACAACAATTGTGAGGATGGCACAGGACTGGGCAGTGTTTCGTTCTGTAGTACATAGGGTCACTATGAGTCAGAACTGACTCTACGGCACCTAAGAGCAACAACAAAGATCATAAAGTTTATTTTGACCAGTGCTTCAATTTTTGAAGGAATGTTGCACAGTACCATTGTTCAGTAACATTCCAGCCTCCTTCTGTACTCTTCCTTGTACCACAGGGGCTAGAAGCCTGGGAACTATATTTCCCAGATACCTTGCCAGTAGGATGCCAGTGGCGATTCTATCAAAGAAAAGCACTTGCATGAGATTTGGAAGGCAGGAAAGATACAGAATTGATTCTCACTAGTTTATAGTTCTTCAACAATAGCAGCAGCAGATTCCTGCAGCCTCCGTGGGCTTTATGGTCAGGCTTCACCTGGAATATAGGTAGCAGCTGCCTGCAATTTCCTGATATCTTCTCCTCTTCCAGTCTTTACAAAGTTGTTTTGAGCACTTAATTCCCTATGACAAATCATTTTCTGCTTGAAATATTTAGGGTAATTTCAGTTTTCCTCACTGAGCCCTGACTAATAGAAATGAGAAGTTAGAAAAGGAAAGTTTCCTTCTGGAGCTTTGGTTCTCAATTCAAACTAACTATAAAACATGTTGATATACTATTTAAGACTTCCAAAATATTTGCTGATGTATAATAATTTGGAATAAAAATAAAGAAGTTTTGATTTGTGAGTTGTGGGATTATGTGTGTATAAATACTAGTAAAAAAAACAAACGGTGTGGATAGTATGGGGGTAAGGGTGTGTAGATGGCAGCAGGTTGAAAATACACTTTAAAAATATTGTCTACACAGACCCGTTTGCACAAGTTTGTGCTTCTTGGTAGAGGAAGGGAAAGCTGAGTCCTGAAAATGGGTAAGGGAACAAGGAATATTAGAGTGGCATCTTGCTTTTTTCCTTATCTCTTTAGTATTCTTTGATCACCTCTGAATAATTGGGATTTTTTTGCTTTTGTTTTTCTGTTTGTTTCTAAGGGATCTAATATTGCAAGAATTAGTTTCTTGCCTATATCCCTCACCAAGTCTATATCCTAGCTAGTTATTATCTTCCTAGTATGTTATTTAGACCATAATATACATGTTTTAATAACAGCTTTATTCATGTAACATAAAATTTAATCTTTAAAAGCATACATTTCAGAGATTTTTAATATATTCTCAGAGTTGTGCAACCATTATCACTATGTAATTTCAGAACATTTTTATCACCATAAAATGAAACACCATACCCATTAGTAGTCACTCCCCATTCCATCCTATCACCAGCACCTGGTAACCACTAATCTACTTTCTAACTTCAGGATTCACCTACTCTGGACACTTCATATAAATGAGATCATATAATATGTGCCCTTTTGTGACTGGCTTCTTTCACTTAGAATAATGTTTTCAAGGTTTATCTATCATGTAACATGTATCAGTGCTTCATTCCTTATTAATAAATTATATGAATATACCACATTTTGTTTATCCATTCATCAGCTGATGAATATTTGGGTTGTTTCCACTTTTTAGCTATTATGAATAATGCTGCTGTGAATATTAGTGTGCAGGTTTTTGTGTGGACATGTTTTCATTTCTCTTGAACTAGATTGCTGGGTCATGTGTCAACTCTAAATTTAACATTTCGAGGAGTTACCAAACTCTTTTCCAAAACAACTGCAATACTTTATAATCCCACCAGCAATGTATGAGGGTTCCAATTTCTCCATATCCTCACCAACACTTTTTATTTACTTCTTTTTTTCAGTTACAAACATCCTACTGGACGTGAAGTGGCATCTCATTGCAATTTTGATTTGCATTTCCCTAATGACTAATGACATTAAGCATATCTTTAATGTGTTTATTTACCATTTTATATCATCTTTGGGGAAATGTCCATTCATAACTTCGGCCCATTTTTTAATTGAGTTGTCATTTTATTTTGAGTTGTAGGGAATTGTTATGTATTCTGGATATGGTCCTTGATCAGATACATGATTTACAAATATTTTCTCCCATTCTATGGGTTGTGCTTTCAATTTCTTGATGATATCCTTTGAATCACAAAAGTTTTTAATTTTTATGAAGTTCAATCTGTCTATCTGTTTCTTTTGTCACTTGCACTTTCGGGTTATTTCTAATCCAAAGAAACAAAGATTTACTCCACAGTTTTTTTTTAAGATTTTTATAGTTTTAGTTCTTAAATTTAGGTCTTTGATCCATTTTGAGTTAGTTTTGTATATTGTGTAACGTAGAGATCCAAATTTATTTTTTTTAAGGTGGACATCCACTTATACCAACACCATTTGTTGAAAAGACTATTCTTTCTCCCATTAAATTGTCTTGGCACCCTTGTCAAAGATGAGTTGATCATAAAAGTACAGATTTATTTCTGGATTCTTAAATCTCTTTCATTGATCTATATGTCTACCCTTATATAAGTACCACACTATCTTCTCTTAGTTTAGCTTTGTAGTAAGTTTTGAAATCCAGAAGTGGGAGTCCTGCAAGTTAGTTATTCTTTTTCAATGCTGTTTTGGTTATTCTGGGTCTCTTACATTTCTATATAAATTTTAGGATCAGTTTTTCAAATTCTACAAAAAAGCCAACTGGGATTATGATAGGGATAGCATTGAATCTGTACATTAGTTTACGAAATATTGTCATCTTAACAATATTAAGTCTTCCAGTCTTTGAATATGGAATGTCTTTCCATTTATTTAGGCTTTCTTTAATTTCTTTCAACAATGCATTTGTTTTCAGTGTACAAGTCTTGTGCTTCTTTTGTTAAATTTTTTCTAAGTATTTTATTTTTAATGATATTATAAATGGAATTTTTCTTAATATCATTTCAGATTGTTTATTGCTGGTGTATAGAAATATAATTGATTTTTACATATTGTTCTTATATCTTGTAACGTTGATAGACTTGTATATTAACTCTAATAGTTTTTATTTTGTTTTGTGGATTCGTTCACATTTTATATATACAAATCATGCCATCTGCGAAAAGAGATAGTTTTACTTCTTCCTTTCCAGATGCCTTTTATTTACTTTTCTTGCCAAATTACCCTGTCTAGGACCGCTAGATCAATGTTAAATTGAAGTGGTGAGAACAGACATTCTTGTCTTGTTCCTGATCTTAGAGGAAAAACATTTAACCTTTCACCCTTAAGTATGATGTTATCTCTGGGTTTTTCATAGTTTCCTTTTATCAAGTTGAAAAAGTTTCCTTCTAATTCTAGTTTTTGAGTGTTTTATTATGAAGGGCTGTTGGATTTTGTCAAATTCTTTTTCTCTATTCAGATGATAATGTAGATTTTGTCCTTTATTCTATTAATATAGTATAATACATTCATTTCAGATGTTAAACCAACCTTTCATTCTTGGGATAAATTTTCTTGGTCATGGTGTATAATTATTTTTATATATTCCTGTTATTTTTATCTGTTTTCTTGTGTTGTCTTTTCTTTGTCTGGTTTTAGTATCAGGGTAAAACAGACCTTATAGAATGAGTTGGGAAGTATTTTAATTCCGACAGCTGCTATAACAAATTACCAGAATATGGTAGCTTAAAACAACAAAAATTTATTTTCTCACAATTCCAGAGGCCAGAAGTACAAAATCAGTTTCACTGGGCCTAATTCAAGGTGTTGGCAAGGCTGTGCTCCTTCAGGAGACTCTGTGGAGAATTGTTTCTTGCCCTTTCCAGTTTCTGGTGTATGCCAGCATTCCTCAGCTTGTGGCTGCATCAGTCCAATCTCTGACTCCACGTTCATAATTCCTTCACCTTTTCTGTCTGTTTAGTATCTTCCTCTGTATCTCTTTTACAAGGATACTTATGACTTCATTTAGGGCCCACCCATATAACCCAAAATAATCTCCCCATCTCAAGACCCTTAATTTAATCACACCTGCAACATCTTTGCCATATAACGTAACATTCATAGACTTCAGAAATTAGGATGTGGATATCTTTTGGAAGGACATTTATTCCCTTCCTCCTACTTGATTTGGGTATAATTTGTTCTTCCTTTTCTAGTTTCTTAAGGTGAAAAGCTAGGATATTGATTTGAGATCTTTATCTTTTTTAGATATAGGGTGTTATAAAGCTAAAAATTTCCCTCTAAGATGTATCCCACATGTTTTCGTATGGTATGTTTTCAGTTTCATTCATCTCAGAGAAGGCGTTTTCTAATTTCCCTTAAGATTTCTTTTTTGATGTAGTGATTAATTAGGAGTGTGCTGTTTAATTTCTATGTATTTGTGAATTTTCCAAATTTCCTTCTGTTATTGATGTAATCTTATTCTATTGTGGTCAAAGAACATACTTTGTGTGATTTAAGTTCTTTTAAATTTATTGAGATTTTGTTTGTGGACTTAACAGTCTATCCTGGAGAATATTCCATGTGCACTAGAGAAGAATGTATATTCTGCTGTTGTTGGATGAGTGTTATACAAATTCTGTTAAATCTAGTTCATTTACAGTATCGTTAAAGTGTATTATTTCCTTGTTGATCTGCCTAGTTAGTTGTTCTATCCATTGTTAAAAGTAGGGTATTGAACTCTCTAACTGCTATTGCTGAATTGTCCGTTTCTCCCTTCTATTCTGTTAGGTTTTGTCTAAAGTATTTTGGAGTTCTGTTGTTAGGTGTGTATATGTTTATAATTGTTATGTTTCCTAATGGGTTGACCTTTTTATCATTATATAATTTTATTCTTTGTCTCTAGCAACAATATTTTGTCTTTAAGTCTATTTTGTCTAGTATTAGTGTAACTTCAGCTTTCTTTTACTGCTGTTTGCATGATATATCTTTTCTCTAACCTTTTACTTTCAATATATTTGTGTCTTTGAATCTACAGTGTATATCCTGTAGACAGCATATAGTTCAATCTTCTTTTTTATCCAGTCTGACAATCTGGCTCTTAATAAGATTGCTCAACCCATTCATATTTAATGTTATTATTTATATAGCTAGATTTACATCTGCCATTTTACTTTTTGTTTTCTATATGTCTTATGTCTTTTTTTTTTTTCTTTTTGGATCCATTATTCTTTACAGATTTTTTTTTCATTAAGTGAATACACTTCCTAGTGTACCATTTTAATTACCGTTATTTATACTATTTTTTTTAGTTATTTTCTTGGTATTTTCTCATGGGATTATAATTAACATCTTAAAACAATCTAGTTTCTATTAATACCAGCTTAATTTCAATGATATACAAGAACTTTACTCCTGTATAGCTCCATTTCTCTTTCTTTCTTTGTGCTATTATTATCATACAAATTACATCATTATATACTATAAACCTATTAAAAGATTTTAATGATTACTTTATGCAGTTGTCTTTTATATCAGATAGTAAAAGGATTACAATAAAGAAATATATTCAGGTTCAAGTTGTACACTTGTAAATAGTTGAATTGGCAAAAATTGTGTGATATATTTACAAAGGAAAAAAAGAATAGCTGCTGAGGCTGCTTATGTACAACCAAATACCTCATAAGATTTGGTTCTTTGGTTTGGCGGTTTAGGGTCATAGTTTCATAGGACATCCTAGTTGTTGATTGGTCTAATATCATCTTTAATACTTGATTGGCGTAATATTGTATTTAGTGCTTCTGTTATCTCCTAGTTTGTTGTGTAGTGCTGGGGTCTTAAAAGCTAGCAAGCAGCCATGGTTTTCTTTAGTTCTTTGAACACATTTATAACAACTTATTTAAAGTCTTTTTTCAGTGATTTCAACATCTGGGCTTCTTGGGGAACAATTTTTGTGACTTTTTTTACCTGTGAATGGGCCATGCTTTCCTGCTTCTTTGCATGCCTTGTACATTTTGTTGAAAACTAGATGTTTTAAGCAATGTAATGTGGCAACTCTGGAAATCTGATCCCCACCCCCTAGATTTGTTGTTGTTGCTGATTGTTTAGTGGCTTTCCTGAACTAATTGTGTAAAGTCTATATTCTTTGTCATGTGTGACCACTGAAGTCTATACTCAGTTAGCCTGGAGGTCAGCTAGTGATTGGACAGAGATTTCCTTAAACACCTAGAACCAATAAGTCTCATTCTTTGCTGAAGAGCTCTGTGTGAATGTTGGGTCATGCCTTCAACATGCCACAGGTAGTTTACGATACTTCCTTATCCTTCACATCCTGCCTAAGCAGAGCTTCATGCCAGCCATAGGTGAGAGATGAGAGCCTTCTCAGGTTATTCCTGGATATACACATGCTCTACACTTACACACGATTTTCTAGATTCCCTGGAATATGTCATAGCTTTTCAAAGCCCCCATGAGCATTTCATTTCCCAGCTTTTCCTTTTAATTTTGACCATTTCTTTATATGTCCCAAATGTTAACACTACCTTAGGCAGCTGTGGTGTTAAATAATTGCCACTGATAATTTCTGACAAATGCCTTGGGGAAAAACCTGTTAACACTGAGTGAGCACTGAGTCAGGTAAATAAAGAAAAGGCCTGCAAGTGGGGGTTTTCAGGGAACCGACAGGTCAGATAATGACAATTGTCTGAAAATGGGACCTTTAAGGAGCTTCAGATACATTCTGGCCCTTCCAGTGTCTGCTAGGCTGCTGGTTTTCTTGGTTATCATGACTGCAAAATTGTTGGTTTTCAAGGTTACCATGGAGCTGGGGAGAGAGGGATAGAAATAGGGCAAGTTGAAACTCAGCAAAGCTCACTGTTCTTACCAAGATTTAGCTTTTTTTTTAAAATAAATTCTCTTTGTGTTGTTACAAGCCTTTGGCTATGTTCCAGAGTTCTGAAAAAGTTGATTTTGACAATTTTTGCCAGTATTCTGATGCATGGCTTTTATGGATGGGCAGATTTTCACAGGTTCATATTCTACCATTTTAGAAGTGCTCTCTTAGATCACACTATATTAAAACAGCATCTGTCTCTTTCCTGACCTTAAGTTATATCACCAAGCTCTCTCCTATTCTCTTTGGCTTAGGAAGTACCAGGCCCTACCTTCCTTTTGTGATTCTTGATGTTTTGTTTCTTGATTTTACTATAGCAGGTAGAGAGAGAGCAATTCAAACACACTCATTTTGATCCTTCTTATTTTTCAGCAATGAAAATATAAATACAGAGAGAAAGGAAAAGCTAAATTTAAATCTTCTTTCCTCTGTTGTACCTTTGGAATTTGTTTTTTATGGATATTTTCCCAAATGACAGTTTTATTTACATCACTGATTTTCTGTCATCAGCCCAAAAGCATAATTGCATCAAATTTTGTATCAATAATTATACCTAATAGACATAACATAAACAGTAAGCACATGCAAGGTTAAGCTGAAACACACAGAGAGACCTGATTAAGTTGGGAGGTAGGGGGGAATGATAGTGGGATAGACTCCAATGACATGAAAATTGGGTACTTTACATTGTGTATCAGTTAAAAAATAAACTATAGCAGGAAGTCTAACAGTTTGATGTTACCTTTCTATATCACATCCATGTCAGCAGTGTTTAATTTATTACATACTTGTATAACCTTATTTTTATGAGGCTGCATTCTGCATAGTATCCTCTTAAACTTGTAAAGTGTAAATCATTGTGTTTCTTTGTGCGTCAGCACCACCAAGAGATAGAAAAGAGAAAGAACCTGTCCTGACTTTAGATTATTCACTAAGACTAATACTGTATAGGGTATGGATAAACAAAGGCAGCCTGAGTTCATTCCATATCATCTTTCAAGACAGAACAAAGAAGTTGTTTTTGTTATTCAGCTAACGGATGATCATCATTGGAAAATATAAATGAAGCAAAAAGATGCTATCTTGGCATTATGAATTTTTACTTAGATGACTAAATAAATATAGCTGTCAAGAGGAAACAGATAACAGTCCTATAGTTAATCCTAACTACATATTAAAAATATAGATATTTTTGTGGAGCGATGTAAAGCATTTCTAATGACTGCTTATTATAATCCTTTATGCAGCTTCAGGATATCCATAGAAAACATCATAAACTACCCTTTCAATTTGTGCTTCTGTCAGCTAAATGTATGGCTTATTTACTCACAATTCTTTCCATTTGCAACTGACTCTTCTTTTCCTTTTTCAAATTTAAAATCATAAATTTGTATTGAACAATGTGAAATACCCAATATTGTGCTAGATATTGCATGAAGCAAAACATACGGTAGAGTTCCTCTCATCAAGGAAACTAAAATTTCAATGTGGAGAAAGGATGTTAGCAGTAGGGAAAGGGGATGCTTATTCTATATATTAACATTTAACACAAAAAAACTTAGGCTGTTGGTCCAGGACATTTGAGACAAAGAACAGTTGGCATTTTCTTCTCCCTAATCTCTAAGAGTAACCCTCCATCTGACTCTCAATTTATATTCATTAGAAGTTAATCATTCCTGAGGATATTTCAGGTATGTTTAGTAAAATACACAGTGCCCAGTTTTTGAGCATAACTCTTACTCAAGAACTCTCAGTAAATACTTGAAAAGCCACCAAAGGAAAAGAACCTCTAGGCCCAAAGGGGGCGTTTCTGTAAGTAGTGATCCAAAGACAAAAGGTCCTTTGTAAAATGTTTCATGGAGAGTGGAATTTCACTTATAATATGGAATGTTTCCTGACATCTATGAGATCTGAGAAGAAAGTATTGACAAATACAGAGGTAAGATCTTTAGAACAAGCCATTATTTAAATAAAATGTACTCACATAAGAAATACAAAATAGTTTATTTGTTTATTGATATACTAGATGGAAGTAAAATTTTGCTGAAGACCATTCAAAAGTGGTTGCAGCAGTACATTGACAGAGAAATGCCAGAAATTCAAGCTGGATTCCCAAGAGGACATGGAACCAGGGATATCATTGCTGATGTCCGATGGATCCTGGCTGAAAGCAGAGAATACCAGAAAGATGTATACCTGTGTTTTATTGATTATGCAAAGGCATTCAACTGTTAGATCATAACAAATATGGATAACATTGCAAAGAATGGTAATTCCAGAACACTTAATTGTGCTCATGAGGAACCTATACATAGATCAAGAGGCAGTCGCTCAAACAGAACAAAGGGCTACTGCATGGTTTAAAATCAGGAAAGGTGTGCATCAGGGTTGTATCCTTTCACCACACCTATTCAATCTGTATGCTGAGCAAATAATCCGAGAAGCTGGACTATATGAAGAACTGGGCATCAGGTTTGGAGGAAGACTCATTAACAACCTATGTTGTGCAGATGACACAACTTTGCTTGTTCAAAGTGAAGAGGACTTAAAGCACTTACTGATGAAGATCAAAGACCACAGCCTTCAGTATGGATTACACCCCTACATAAAGAAAACAACTCAATGGCACCAAACAAAACAACAACAGATGGAACTATAACAATGTAAGAGAGGCAGGGAGAAAAATTAAGATAAAAAAATAATGAAAAATGCCAACAAGAAGAATTTACACTTGAGAAGAGTGTGTGTAGAGGTATTGAGGAGGATACCAAGACAAGAGTAGAGGACACTGCAAGATGTTCCGTTTTGTCCCATTTGCATTCTGCTTCCTTTCTTCTTCTGCTCTGCTCAAAGAGAAGAGAATGGAAGCTAAACTATCTAATGTAATCCTATGTCTGGTTAAAAGTCCCAGTTATTATAAATTGCTTATTCTCAAACTTTAATATGCATACAAATTACCAGGGCATTTGTGAAAACACGGATTCTGATTAAGTGGGTCTGGGGTAGGGCACTCCCAGGGATGTTGATGCTGATGTAATGCAAACTACACTTCTAATAGAGAGGAATGAGAGACTCTCTCAATAGGGGAAAACTTCATCATCAGCCTAGTTAACATTGAGGAATTCCCTACTCCCCAAATATCAAAATTGGGAGAGTGTTACACTAAAACATCATGAGTTTGATCTCAAACTAAAAAAAAAAAAAAAAGATAAAATAAATCATGTGACCTTACACACTCATTCATTTATTCATTTCACATATAATTATTAAGCACTTGCTCCATGCCAGGCACAGTTCCTTACTCTGGGAAAGACTCAGGAACAAAGCAAAGTCTCTATCCTCAGGATACTTACATTTTACTGGAGGAAACAGATGATAAGCAAATGAATGCACACCATGATGCCAAAAGGTGAGAAATAAAAGCAAGTAAAAGGAATGACAATAGAAGTCACAGAGGTGGGTAGTGTTATTTTGTCAGGAAAGGCTATGTTTTTGCTGTGTGATTCTAATCCAACCCAAGTCAATCCAACTAACAACTTCCCAATTCACTTCTACTAATCTTACAAATGGAGCCCTGGTGGCAGAGTGGTTAAGAGACAGGCTGCTAACCAAAACTTCAGCAGTTCGAATCCACCAGCCACTTCTTGGAAACTCTGAGGAGCACTTCTACTCTGTCCTACAGGGTTGCTAGGAGTTGAAATCGACTTGACGGCAACGGGTTTGGTTTTTTTGGAAAATTACAAGGGTGGAAAATCTCCCAAACTCTCCAGCTGAGTTGTGACAACCCAAATCTTGAGAATATATCCACCCTAAGTAGTGCTTGCCAACTTTTAAAATGCAATCCTTATCTCAAAGCCATGTTGGAAAACTAAGAAAAAAGATCAAAGGAATCATTACACCCCTCAAGTTCCACCAGCCGTTCTCCTAGCATGCTCCTGACTCTTATACAACACTTGCTTTTACTTCTCCAGCTAACTCTAAACGGCTTTATATAGATCCCAAATCGAGGCTGCTATTCACAAGCAGCAGAACGTTGTCTGATACAGTGCCAGAAAATGAGCCTCTCAGGTTGGAAGGCACTTAAAAGACGACTGGGGAAGAGCTGCCTCCTCAGAGTAGAGTCAGCCAACCTTAATGACGTGGATGGAGTTAAACTTTTGTGATCTTCATTTGCTGCTGTGGCATGACTCAAAATAAGAAGAAACAGCTTGAATGTACGAAGTATGAATCTAGGAAAATTGGATATCGTCAAAAATGAAGTGGAATGCATAAACATCGATATCCTAGGCGTTAGTGAGCTGAAATGGATTGGTATTGGCCACTTTGAATAGAACAATCATATAGTCTACTATGCCAGGAATGACAAATTAAAGAAGAATGGTGTCGCAATTCATCATTGAGAAGAATATCTTAAGATCTATCCTGAAGTACATGTCAATGATAGAATAATATCTATACACCTACAAGGAAGACCAGTTAATACAACTATTATTCAAATTTACACACCAACCACTAAGACCAAAGTTGAAGAAATTGAAGACTTTTACCCAGTTCTGCAGTCTGAAATTGATCAAACATGCAATCAAGATGCGTTGATAATTACTGGCAAATGGAATGCGAAAGTTAGAAACAAAGAAGGATTGGTAGTTGGAAAACATGACCTTGGTGATAGAAATGACACCAGAGATCGCATAATCAGAATTTTGAAAGACCAATGACATCTTCATTGCAAATGCCTTTTTCAATAACATAAACAGCAACTATACACGTGGACCTCACCAGATGGAATAAACAGGAATCAAATCAACTGCATCTGTGGAAAGAGACATTGGAAAAGCTCAATATCATCAATCAGAGCAAGTCCAGAGGCTGACTGTGTAACAGACCATCAGTTGCTCATATCCAAGTTCAAGTCGAAGTTGAAGAAAATTAGAATAAGTCCACGACAGCCAAAGTACGACCTTGAGTATATCGCACTTGAATTTAGAAACCATCTCAAAAATAGATTTGATGCATTGAACATTCATGATCAAAGACCAGACAAGTTGTGGAATGACATCAAGGATATCATACATGAAGAAAGCAAGAGGTCATTAAAAAGACAGGAAAGAAAGAAAAGACCAAAATGGATGTTAGAAGAAACTCTGAAACTTGCTCTTGAATGTTAAGTATCTAAAGCCAAAGGAAGAAATGATGGAGTAAAAGAGATGAACAGAAGATTTCAAAGGGCAGCTCTAGAAGACAAAGCAAAGTATTACAATGAAATGTGCAAAGATCTGGAATTAGAAAACCAGAAGGGAAGAACACGCTTGGCATTTCTCAAGCTGAAAGAACTAAGGAAAAATTCAAGCCTCAAGTTGTAATATTGAAGGATTCTACAGGGAAAATATTAAAGTACAAAGGAAGCATCAAAAGAAGATGGAAGGACTACACAGAGTTACTGTACCAAAAATAATTGGTTGACATTCAACCATTTCAGGAGGCAGCATATGATCAAAAACCAGTGGTACTGAAGGAAGAAGTCCAAGCTGCACTGAAGTTATTGGCAAAAAACAAGGCTCCAGGAATTGATGGAATACCAACTGAGAAGTTTCTACGAACAGATGCAGTGCTGAGATGCTTACTGGTCTATGCCAAGAAGTTTGGAAGACAGCTGCCTGGCCAACTGATCAGAAGAGATCCATATTTGTGACCATTCCAAAGAAAGGTGATCCAACAGAATGGGAAAATTATCAAAGAATATCACTCATATCACACACAAGTAAATTTTCTGAAGATCATTTGAAAGCAGTTCCAGCAATACATAGGGAACTGCCAGATTCAGAATAGGACCTGGAACAAAGGTTATCATTGCTGATGTCAGATGCATCTTGGTGGAAAAGAATACCAGGAAGACGTTTACCTGTGTTTTATTGACTATGCAAAGGCATTTGACTGTGTGGATCATAACAAATCACAGATAACATTGCAAAGAATGAGAATTCCAGAACACTTAATTGTGCTCTTGAGGAACCTATACATAGACCAAGAGGCAGTTGTTTAAACAGAAGCGGATACTGTGTGGTTTAAAATCAGGAAAGGTGTGCGTCTGAGTTGTATCCTTTCACCATGCTTATTCAATCTGTATGCTGAGCAAACAATCCGAAAAGCTGGACTATATGAAGAAGAACTGGGCATCAGGATTGAAGAAAGACTCAACTACCTGCCATATGCCAATAACACAACCTTGCTTGCTGAAAGTGAAGAGAACTTGAAGCACTTACTGATTACACTTCAACATAAAGAAAACAAAACTCCTCACAACTGGACCAATAAGCATTATCATGATGAACGAAGAAAAGATTGAAGTTGTCAAGGATTTCATTTTACTTGGATCCACAATCAACACCCATGGAAGCAACAGTCAAGAAATCAAAAGACACATCACATCAGGCAAATCTGCTGCAGAAGACCTTTTTAAATTGTTAAATAACAAAGATGTCACTTTAAGGACTAAGGTGCACCTGACCCAAGCCATTGTGTTTTCAATCACCTCATATGCATGTGAAAGCTGGGCAATGAATAAAGAAGACCAAAGAAGAATTGATACCTTTGAATTATGTTGTTGGCAAAGGATGTTGAATATACTATGGAGTGCCAGAAGAAGGAACAAATCTGTCTTGGAAGAAGTACAGCCAAAATGTTCCTTAGAAGCGAAGATGGCTAGACTTTGACTCAAGCACTTTGGACATGTTATTGGGCGGGATCAATCCCTGGATAAGGACAACATGGTTGGTAGAGTAGAGGGTCTGTGAAAAAGAGAAAGACCCTTAACAAGATGGAATGATACCGTGGCTGCAACAATGGGGTCAAGCAAAACAATGGTTGTAAGGATGACGTAGTACTGGGCAGTGTTTCGTTCTGTTATACATAAGGTCGCTATGAGTCGGAACTGACTGGACGGCAGCTAACAACAGCAACAGGTAGAGGCAGAAAAACAATGTCTCCATTTCAATATCTCTTTTAAGGCTGCATTTCCTCTGTTTTCTCCTATCTGTTTAGAATACACTTTTATTTATCTATTTGTTTATATTTGTACAAGACATCCCTATGACACACTTTAGTTTGTGCTTTCCTGATACGAGAATTTAATATGTGGAAACATAATAGCTTTTTTTTCCCCCTAAGGATACCCTGGGAAAAATACTAGATTCCAACAGCTGCACTGTTTATATTTCTGTTTGTCAGAACTACTTGTAAACTGCAAAAACATCCTTACATTTTCCTTGCTATCTTTTAACATGGATGAAAATCCACCATGTGACATATATCGCTAACCAAGGAATAAATAATCCTAGAGTGCAGAAAGTCTTTAGTTTTATTTGCATCTGTCTAATTTGACTTATACAGAAGAGTACCCTCACACCATCATATTTTAATAAGCGTTTACATGCTACCACACCCTAAAGACTCAGCTGATAAAATTCTGCCTTGGAACTAATTATACTTCAAGACAATCCTATTCTTTATGGATAAACTCTGAAAGAGATTTCAAATCCTGTTGTTTAAATGAGTTCAGAGCTCCTCCTTGTGGATTCCATCTGTGAATGCTGCTGCTTCCTAAACATCAGTCAACTAACTAGGGGAATTTATGTGATGCCTTTGTAAACAGACCCTCAGATTTGACAAACATATGCCTGTAAAACTGAAATGGCTGTTTAATGTATAAATTATGCTGGCTAAATGAATGTTCATTAATGTAGTGTTTAATTTTTGATTTGATCCTGTTGTTAGTGTGTCGCAGCGGCGACAGTTGTCGGGGCGGCAGAGACAGTAACCAATGCCACAACTTTTACAGAGAAGTGGGGCCAGGAGGGTTACTCTGAGGAGTCAAACCCAGCTTCAGTCCCAGGAGTTTATTTTATAGTCAATACAGCAAACAGTGAAGCAAATAACAGAACAATGGGCTTTGGGTGAATAACAATAAGTTTCTGGCAAGGGAGGAGGAATTCAGGTGAACAAGCCAATCAGTCACGGGTTTGGAAAAACAAGTTGTGACAAGTCTCAACATGTTGGGGACAAGTCTCAACATGTTGTGCAGCATAGAGGCCTTTATACATCCATATTTTAATGGCACATATCCCCACATTAGTGCATTGTCTGAATGCATTGTTTAATGCATAACCTTCTCGCATATGCTACCATATTGGATACTGTGGAGTTCAGAGATGCAATGAATATGCAGCATAGCCATTCATGGGAAGTACCATAATATGTTATGCTATTATCCTTACTCTTGAAGGATTGACTATTTCAATCTAAAATTTTATACTACATAACAGCAAAGATATCAGGACTATACGCAGCGCTGGCTTCATGGGGTTGTGACTGGTGCAGTCACATAGAGACCCTGAAGGGCCCTGAGCTTGGAGTTTAGTGCTCTGCAGTCTCTGTCTTAAAAATCTTAATATTTTTATCTTTCAATTTGTGTTTTGTAAGTGAAGGGGAAAATGGAACATGTGCTGGGGGCAAGGAGCCCTGACTCACATGCAGTCCTGCCTCCTGCTGCCTCCAGACCGGTTCTCAGCCACGCTCACTCCCTGGAGCCTAGGGTCCCACCCATCCTCCCCGAGTCCCTGTCCAGCTGCTGTTGCCACCCTGTGCTCCCCTAGGGGCCTGGGTGTAGGCATGGGGAGCCCAAGCCTATCTCACTGAGGGGCATGGCAGAAGCCATCTCCTTTCTCGATGGCAGCACCACAGCATGTTCAGCAGGTGACTGACTTGGCAGAGGAAAGCCTCTCACCTACCCCTGATCAAGGTACCTAGCACGTCCCAGTGCAGAACTTGCAATCCCTTGGGGATTATCTGTCCACTGTTGGTAGAGGCAGCTGTCCCACGGGTAAAGGAAACTAATTTCTCACGATGGTCTTGTGGCTGTCGAGAGGGGTAGGCTGGCAGCCATTGAACTGTACGCACAAGTCACAGGATGGGGTCCTCAGACCTGTGGGGTTCTGCAGTCACCTGACAGGAATGCTCATGTCCCAGGGAGCGGGACATTAAATAGCAAGTAAAAACCACCATGGCAGTTCAAGCAAGACTACAGAAGAACTGAAAAAGTTTTGTATTTTAGCACTTCAGCACCTTTAACAGAACTTCTTTCTTGATTTTCATCTTTCAGAGAGTCCAGCAAATTATGTAGGCAGCACTGATTATATGTCTTCATTAAAATATTTTCAAAAACTTCCCAAAATTCTGTATCTTTTCCCTATTGAGTTATTTGTCTAACGGGAAGTAGGAAGCCTGTTTAAGAGTGCATGAAAAAAGAGTGATTCATTACTAGCCAACTCAGGGGATGTGGTGTGTAAGTCAACCCCACAAGATACAACTCCAGCTTCAGAAGCCACCTTTGTAGTTTTTGATAAAATATTTCATAGGGTGGGACGAGTTGCACATAAAGAAGCCTCATATGAAACACGTTTGAGCGGTTTCATTTTTTCTTGAAATATTTGCAATTATGTATTCTCACCTACTTGTAACAGAAGTGTTACCACTGAGCAGGGATATGCTAACTGGTTGAAGCTTAATAGCCTGCATTTTCTTCTAAATAACTGAGAAAGGTTTTATAAAAGGTATAGATTGGAGTCTGGAATATGAGGTCATGTTTCTAGAGTATTATGGAAGGGAAATATTGGAGAAAGTTTGAACAATAGCTTGCAGATGAAATAAGGGAAAGACTTCCAGAGAGTGCAGAGAGGGCAGGAAAGTTTATCTTGTGGTCTGAGAAAAATAATGCTGGCAAAATGCTGACTGTATCTAAATCATTGATAATAAGAGGGAAAAAAGGAGCCACTGAAGGATTTAAGGAATTAAATGATATAGTCTCAATTTCAATCAAAATGTCTGGCATTGCACTTCTTACTGAGTTAAGGGAAAAGAGATTAATGAAGAGGAAAAAAAAGCACTAATCTAATGTGATAAGATTAAATTCTACAAGCTACAATGGAAAATCCATTTCATTGCTCTATCCAAAAATTAAAAAGCAAACCCAATGCCAATGAGTTGATTCTGACTCCTGGTGACCCCATGTGTTACAGAGTAGAACTGTTGTAATCTTCATGGAAGCAGATCGCCAGGCTTTCTTCCACAGAGCCACTGGGTAGGTTCAAACCACCAACCTTTAGATTAGTAGTCGAGTGCAAACCATTTGCACCACCCACAGTCCTGGTTCATTTTTCTACAGCCACATTATAAGTAGTAAACTAGGTCAGAAATGATCAGGGACTGGAGAACTTCGCAATATAGACTAAGAGATGGGAAAACCCTATCTGATCAATGTAATGCAGATTTTAGGACTGAGTAAGAAGGTGGAGTCAATACATTAGCGGTAACTCTGAGGCACACTGCTAGAGGACTAATACATATTTGTATTAAAAGCAGTAGTTACATATATTAGCACTAAAGTCACTACAATTTTAAGTATTGGAAAATATGCCTTAAGTGACTTTAGTGCTAATATATGTAACTGCTGCTTTTAATACAAATATAGAATCCTTTCTATTCAAGCTTTTGAATTCCCCATATGTAATTCATTATTTACATGATTTGGAGATTCTTCTATAATGAAGCTATAAAGTGAATTTTATATGAGACAGGTTCATCCTGAAGTACTTCCAAGGATACTTAGGTACCGAAATAGCTTACTTTCAAGTGGCCCCAACTCCAAGGTAGATTCAGAGCGTGGACGTCATGGAAAATATTACAAGAAGGTTTTCATGTAGCTGCTGCCTTAAATCAAATCTGTTTGTAATTGCATAGTGTGTAATGTTTAGAATTTCCCAGATTAGTGGTTGATTTCCTGGCAAAACTTTGTAAACACCAAATAGTCAATAAATTGACATCAACAAAGCAAGAAATTTCAAATGCATACCAAATACAAGTCCCTTCTCATAAGCACTAGTGTTTTTTCTGAAAGGAGCTCAGTTTTCAAATAAAGCACCGTGCAGTTCACAATTTTCCACATACAAACTACTAGAAGACTGCTAATTGTCTACCTTATTTATTTTGCAAGGAGCTTAGTGATAATTCACTTCCTCACTCTAGACCAAGTTACATTATTAATCAACTTGACATATTTTGAGTTGAGAAACAAAACACTTCAGCCAGCAGTTATTTTATAAAGAAAATTTCCAGTGAATTGTTCCAAGTATGATCACTTGTGTAATACTATCACCTAGTGGATTCTCATCTGTAACACAGGTGAACAATAAATTCTATGCTCTGAGTCATAGAAAGTCTTTTTTAAAAAAAACGTTTGTTTTATGCATAGTGTGTAGACTTCTTACATCTTCAACAAAAGTATCTGAGCATACATCCCACAGAAAAATAACTGAAAAGAACTAGAGAGCACTTTACTCAATAGGCCATGAAGTTCTAGTTTGTAAAAACTGGGATGAAGGTCCAAGGTTTACATTCGACTGGTAACCAAAAAGTTGGTGGTTTGAACCCACTTAGCAGCACCACAGAAGAAACAGTCCAGGTAATCTGCTTCTGTAAAGATTGTTGTTGTTGTGTGCCGACTAGACAATTCTGACTCATAGCAACCCAATGTGACAGAGTAGAAGTACCCCACAGGGTATTCTTGGCTATAATCTTTACATGAGCAGATCACAGGTCTTTCTCCCATGGAGCAGCTAGGTGGATTCGAACCACCAACCTTTTGGTTAGCAGCTGAGCACATAACCACTGTGCCACCAGGTCACCTTCAAGTGGGTGGTAGGTAGGCATACACACACAAAAAGGCATCTGCTATAATTATTCTCTGGAGAATGTTTTAAGAATAATCTTATCTATCTTTATATGTAGATACACGAAAACCAGGTGGTTTATTCCAGAAATGCAGTGTGTTATAATTCACTGTTTTAAAATATCTAAGCAGAGAAGTTTCATAATAACCTAAATAGTGGAAAAGCATTAAATTAAATTTATCACCCATTTTTAACAAAAAAAAAAATTTTAATGGATGGCTAGTTCCTGAATACAACATATATAGTTCTATTTAAATTAAAAAGCCAACATGATAGGACTAGAGGTGGTCCTATTAAGGTTATGAATAATACAAGGATTTCTACTATCCTCATTAGATTTTAATATTGTTCTACAGGTACAAGCCAATTCAATTAGACAAGATGAAGAAATAAAGGGTATTAAAATTAGAAAGGAGGAAGTAAGATAACTATTAATTATAAATGATGTAATTTGTACCTGGAGAATCAAAAAGAATAGAACAAACATTATAAATGATAAAAATAATAATAATTCTGTAAGATGGCTAGGTTCGAGACTAGTAAACAGATACCAATAGCTTTCATATGGCCAAATGGTCAAATAACAACTACCTAGGAGATATAATGGAAGGAAAGAATTTACCTAGAATAATAACAGAAGGAATTATATATGTATGAACAAATTTAAGAAACGTATAAAATCTATAGGAAGAAAATGATAAATGTCCATGATGTTTAAAAAAGATTTGGACAAATGGAAAGATATCTGCTTAGCTAAGAAGACACAGCATCACAAAAATGTCAAATTTTTATAAATTAACCTAAATTTAACATGCTCCCAATTTTAAAATATTAAGAGGAATTTTAATTAAACAAGCAGATTATAATTCACACTGAAAAGTAAATAAATATGAAAAAGACGACCGATGAAGATAAGTTTGTCCTAACAAGCTGGAATACTATGCAGCCATCAAAAGGATGCAAGAGGCCCTTACGTACATACCAAATTCTCTCTGATATATATTGTTAAGTGAAAAAGCACGGGGCAAAATGGTGTCATAGTGTGCTACCAGGGGAATATTCATGAACAATGCTTTTAAAAGATATAAAATTAGAAGAAAATACTGTTAGCTTGTAGGAGGGGAATTGGGTATCTGGGGAAAAAAAATGTGGTATAACTATGAACAATGAGAATGTCCACTTCCTTTTGTGGAGTGTTATCTGTCTTCACAATTTCAAACAATGTTTGAGTAAAGGCAAAATAATTTTGCCTCACATCTTTTTCAACAACAACAAAATTTGGATCATTAAGGGGAATCACCTATTTTATTCAAAAGTCAAAAGTCTCTAATCAAATGCTAGGAGCCCTAATACATGGCATAAAGAGAATACGAACCATAAGTAACAATGCACAAGCACCAGAAGAGAGACTAGATAACTGGGAGCTCCTAAAAATCAAACACTTATGCTCATCAAAAGACTTCGCCAAAAGAGTCAAAAGACAGCCTACAGCCTGGGGAAAAAAAATTTGGCTATGACAAATCCAAACAGTGTCTAATCTCTAAAATCTACAAGATACTGTAAAACTTCAATAACAAAAAGACAAATAACCCAATTAAAAAATGGACAAAGGTTATGAACAGGCACTTCACCAAAGAAGACATTCAGTCGGCTAACAGACACACGAAGAAATGCCCAGAATCGTTAGCCATTAGAGAAATACAAATCAAAACTACAATGAGATACCATCTCACCCCAACAAGGCTAGCATTAACCCAAAAAACACAAAATAATAAATGCTGGAGAGGTTGTGGAGAGACTGGAACACTTATACACCATTGGTGGGAATGTAAAATGGTACAACCACTTTGGAAATCAATTTGGCGCTTCCTTAAAAAGCTAGAAATAGAAGTACCATACTATCCAGCAATTCCGCTCCTTGGAATACATCCTAGAGAAATAAGAGCCATCACACAAATAGATATATGTACACCCATGTTCATTGCAGCACTGTTCATGATAGCAAAAAGATGGAAACAACCTAGGTGCCCATCAACAGACAAATGGATAAACAAATTATAGTATATTCACACAATAGAATACTATGCAACGATAAAGAACAACAATGAAGCTGTGAAACCTCTTATAACATGGAGGAATTTGGAGGGCATTATGCTGAGTGAATGTAGTCAGTCACAGAAGGACAAATATTGCATAAGACCACTATTATAAGAACTCAAGAGAAGGTTTACACACAGAAGAAAACATTCTTTGATGGTTACAAGGGTGGGGAGGGAAGGTGAGGGTTATTCAGTAACTAGATAGTAGACAAGAATTATCTTAGGTGAAGGGAAGGACAGCACACACTACAGGGGAAGTCAGCACAACTGGACTAAACCAAAGCTAAGAAGTTTCCTGAATACAATCAAACACTTTGAGGGACAGAGTAGCAAGGGCAGGGGTCTGGGGACCATGCTTTCAGGGGACATCTAGGTCAATTGGCATAAAAAATTTTATTAAGAAAATGTTCTGCATCGTGCTTTGGTGAGTGGCTTCTGGGGTCTTAAAAGCTAGCAAGCGGCCATCTAAGATGCATCAATTGGTCCCAACCACCTGCAGTAAAGGAGAATGAAGAACACCAAAGACACAAGGAAAGTATTAGCCCAAGAGACAGAAAGGGCCACATAAACCATAGACTTCATCATCTAAGACCAGAAGAACTACATGGTGCCCGGCTATCACCAATGACTGCCCTGACAGGGAATACAATAGAGAGTCCCTGATGGAGCAGGAGAAAGGTGGGATGCAGAACTCAAATTCTGGTAAGAAGACCATACTTAACAGTCTGACTGAGACTGGAGGAACCCCAGAAAGCATGGGCCCCGGACTCTCTGTCAACCCAGAACTAAAACAATTCCCGAGGTCAACTCTTCAGACAAAGTTTGGACTGGACTATGGGACATAAAATGATACTAGTGAAGAGTGTGCCTCTTAGCTCAAGTAGATACATGAGACTAAATGGGCCACTCCTGTCTGGAGGTGAGGTGAAAAGGCAGAGAGGGTGAGGAGCTGGTTGAATGGACATGGAAAATCAGGGGCAGAAAGGAGGAGTCTGCTGTCACAGTATAGGGAGAGCAATTAGGGTGACATAACAATGTATGCATAAATTTTTGTATGAGCAAGTAACTTAAAATGTAAACTTTGACTTAAACTACAACAATAAAAAAAAAAGGAGGACAAACAAAAAGTCTCTAATCAAATCCTCCCTTTAAAGATAGGTATTTGGCACTCCTGTGGATTTTGTTTTTTGCTTAATGTGAATGGTACATGGGAGGCCAATGATCAAATTTGTTCAGTGAATCCAGTCCTGAAATATTTCAAGGAATACATTTTTCTTTTTCAGGTGGTTTTATTTTTTTTCCCCCTAGCTTCTTGAATATTTAATTGATTCCTCCTGATTTTTCCAAGCATTTAATATTATGAATTTTCTCCTGTGTACAGCTTTAAATATACTCCCTAACTTTTGACACTAATTTTCTCATAGTTTTTTTCTAAGTAGATTATAATCGCAGTTTGGATCTCTCCTTCACCCAAATTCAGAGGCTTACTGTATGACATAAAATAGATATAATTTAACTTTTCCTTTGATTAACTATAAAGCGCTATACTTGTGCCTACAGAAGATGAAGTCTTAGGAATATACGAGTGTATGAGTACAGATTCCTGAACCTTACTTTATTTTAAAAAGTTCTCTGATCTCCATTGATTTTTCATCATCCACCATCTATCTTATAAAGTCAGTTTTTATATATATGAGGCAGAATCACTAGGGTAGCACAACAAGGTGGATTTTCTGCAAAATGAATTATAAAATCAAAGACCAAAGCAGCTGCGCTGTGATGGATCACTTTTGTGTGGCCTTTTTCACCATGATCTTGTAACTCCCACCCAAGTGATTGGGTGGAATTGTACAAATAGGTAATTGTGGCCCACCAAGGGTATCGGTCAGTTTTGCTATCTTGCTGAGCTTGAAATAATCCATCCAAGAGGCAGGAAAGGGAAGATCCCACTACTATCAAGGAAGAAGGGCCAAAAGCAGAGTACGTCCTTTGGACCGGGGATCCCTCCACTGAAAAGCTCCTAGAACCAGGAAACTGAAAGAGAAAGAGAGCCATAACACTGAAGACAGCAAGAAGCAGTGGCAGAGGAATAGCAGCAGGAGAGACTGGCAGGAAACGGCACAATGGGCTTCACAGCCTGTAGAGCAAAAAAGCTGAGTGCCTTTGAGCCAAGGCTTACTGGCAGAGTGAGGTGCCTCTGGGCGCTTATTGGCAGAGATAAAAGATCCTTGTAACACTTGCCCGAGCAGAGCAGAGGCCAAGGACCAGGGAGAGGCCTGCCTGTGAGCCCAGCCTGGAAGAGGCAGTCCTGTTGGAGGAACTGTATCCTGAGCATTCCTGAACCTGAATTGTAATTTGTTACTTCCCTAATAAGCCCCATAATAGTGAGTATGGTCTGTGAGTTCTGTGTGGCCATTGCAATGAATTATCAAACCCAGCAGAGAAATAGAAAGTGCCATGAGAGGGATGGTTGGTGTCAGAATTGGTAAAGATGGTAGAGGGAGGAGGAATGTCTGACCTCTGCCTCATAGGAATCAGCCTTGTGCTGTTGATCTTGATTCTCCACCCCCCTTGTGAAGTTATAGAAGATCAGACGCCACCCCCACACTATTTTTACAACAGCCATATCCTCAGTGATGACCCCGTCCTTCAGGCAATCTTCTTTATTGCTGCAGCTATATCAGTGTATTTAACCTGACAACAGCATTATAAACATCATCTGTTATTTATGGAACCCTGGTGGCATAGTGATTAAGAACTCAGCTGCTAATCAAAAGGTCGGCAGTTGGAATCCACCAGCTTCTCCCTGGAAACCGTTTGGGGCAGTTCTACTCTGTCCTGTTGGGTCACTATGAGTTGGAATCAACTCTACAGCAATGGGTTTTTCATTATTTATAAATCATTCACACAATGGACCATAGACAATTGTCAGAGGTCCTCACTTTTTTATTTCCACTGCATTTAGCTTATTGATGGGGTGCAAAGAAGAAGTATCCCTAACCATTCCAGGAACGCATGCAGGGGTGTTCTGTGAGAACACTTATTCTAAAAGCTTTTTATTCCTTTATCACCAGCAGATGAATTTCCACAGACATAACACTTGAACAAAATAGCCTCCAAATTTCCCTTAGCAATTGAGTTTTAACATTACTCCATAGGCAAGAAAAAAAATTTACATTTTATTGCTAATATTGCATGCGCATGATGGTCTGAATTCTGAGTAAATCTCTTTTTAAACAGCATATAGATTGAATTAATGAGTTAATACTGGCAGGCAGGGAGATGACAGATAAATAGATGATACATAGAAAGATAAAAAGATAGAAGGATAGATAGATAATAGTCTATTAGTTTCCTACAGCTACTATAATAAACTAAGTAGCTTAAAACAACAGAAATTTATTCCCTCACGGTTCTGGAGGCTAGAAGTTCAAAATCAAAGTATTGGCAAGGTTAGTTCCTTCTGAGGGCGCTGAGGGACAGACTTCTATGTTTCTCTTTTAGCTTCTGGTAGTTTCCCAAAACTTTGGTGACCCTTAGCTAGTAGATATATCACTCAAATCTCTGCCAGTGTCATTTCATGGTGTTCTTCCCAGTAATCTTTCTGCATTTCTTCTCCTTTTCTTATATGGACACCAGTCACATTGGCTTAGCATCCACCCTACTTCAGTATAACCTCATGTTAACTAATTATGTTTGCAGAGATGCTGTTTCCAAGTAAATTTACATTCACAGGTACAGGGAGTTAGGACTGCAATGTATCTTTTGGGGGAACACAAATCAACTCGAAACAGATAAATAGATGATAGATAGACAATCAGGTAGGTAGATAGGTGATAGATAGACCGACAGACAGATAGATAGGCAGGTAGGTAAATAATTATATCTATCTAGATAATAGACACAACATCCTCCTCTAAGTGGGCTCTGAAATTGTTTAGCAATAGAATAGGTTTGCAATCTTCAAATCAGTCTGTGACTCTCAAATAATTCTCACTGCAGTTCCAAAAATACTTCTTCCTCTATTAGTGTATTAGCTTATTCTCTGTAAGTATCAACTAAATATATGGTTACAATGTCCAATTATTAAAATTTTTAATTCGTAAAAGCGCATTCTTCACTAGGTCAGCTGAGCTCAGATTCTGTTAGTATACACCAGTATTTTTCAAACTGCATTTCAAAACAATACAAACCAAATTTCAGAATAATCTATTTAGGGTATTGAGACCAGCATTTTTAAAAATGCAACCACTTAGAGTAAAATAGAATAAAACAGGAGATAAAGAATAGGATAGGATAGGATAGGACAGGACTAAGATATAATAAAGTAGATCAGACTAGAGTGGAATGGGACAGAATAATAGAGTCTTTTATATAGAGTAAGGATAAGATTATTTCATGAAAGTTTTGTTTCAGAAGTGTGTTTTCTGAGTTGAAATTTAAAATGTAGGTCTTACTGGAAGTTATAATCAAAATGTTTGGAAGTCATTAGTGCAGAAAATCTCTCTACACATACCACCACCATCTGTTTACAGGTATTGATGTACATACAAGATTTTGTTCTTTACATGGAGGAGAAAATCATGGTTGGAAGACAATGGTGTGAGGAGACAAGGGAGGATGGTCAGAATAGGTTGGTATCTATTCTCCCAGGGTACCCATGGACCAGATGTCAGCACCTGTAATTAAAGAATGAATGCCAAAAACTGACTGCACGGCTCTTGGGAACGTTTTTAAGAGCCTCCAGACACATGGGATTGCCATGAGTGGGAATCGAGGGAAATAGGATTTTGTTTGTTTGTTTTGTTTTGTTTTTGTTTTCAGCACAAACACATTGAAAGATGGTAGCACAGAGTTGGGGAGAAGTCACTCTCCATGATACTGACAGCCAAGTACCACCGCGCTCCAAGGCCTAGTGGCCGTGGGCATCCAGGCACAGCCTTTGATGGCCTGAGAGCCATGGCAGGACGAGGCTTCCTCCAACCACAGCTTTGGCAGTGGGCAAGAGGAAAAGGACAGGAGAAGATACTGTGTCATGACTGTGCGGACACACTTGATTTAA
Organism: Dugong dugon; assembly: GCA_030035585.1. NCBI lineage: Eukaryota > Metazoa > Chordata > Mammalia > Sirenia > Dugongidae > Dugong > Dugong dugon. The sequence goes on along the minus strand of CM057480.1, from coordinate 43,403,768 downwards.
AACACATTTGCGAAATTTTTTGAAGATGCCCAGACAATGCTCTGAGGCCACTTTGAGGAGACAGTAACGTTTTTCTTGGCAGGGCTGGGGCTAGGGTGGACAAACAAGGCACCTAGGGTGCAAAATTTAAGGAGCCTCTCTGTCTCAGCTAGGCACTTGTGTGAATTTAAGAGAAAGTGCCTTTTTAAATTTTGTCTCACCCTAGTTGTGGCCCTGTTGCTATAGTAGAAAGGAGTTGGGTGCAGTTCTGAGATGTGGTAAATCAGATATTAACATGTTTCCCACCTTGTAGTCACTATTCACAGTTTTATAGAAATGCATATAATTAGCATATGCAAAAACAAACCTTTTCAAAGCCCTTTAATTATTTACAAATCTCACCAGCTAGGCACAGCATTACTAGCCGATGTTTAGTGTATAGCCAAGGATTAAAAATGATGTCTAAGATAAAAAAATCAAAAGAATATCTTCTGCAGCTCTATGTTTTCCTGATAATTTCTCTATAGCTGCCATCTAGTATTCAAATGTAGGTTTTGCTTTGAAATAGTGAAGCCTCACCAGAAAATAAATGAATAATAAATAAAATAAAACCTGCATTGTTCAGAAAATACCATTTGCTCATGAAATAGCTCAAAAAATAGCCCTATTCTATGCAATTACTTTCTCCCCAGAACTATGAGCATGCTCTGATCTTACTAGAGGAAATCTGAACTCAGTTGAATAGGATGTTGCCTCCAGCTCTGTTTGGATGTTGTTAGTTATTTTAAGAGCGATCATGTATTCAGCAATCATGTACTCTTTTTTTTTTTTTTAACAATTGTACTTAACACTGTACTTTTATTATTTCTCACTCTCCCAGTAACCTGTAAGGAAGTTACTATTACCTTTTCACAGCTGAGGAAGTTGATGCTCAGGGAAGTAATGTGAACTACCCAAAGTGCAAGCTAGAAAATGTCAGTGCCAGCACCACATTCGAGGCTTGAACTATTCTAAACCTCTGTCAACATCACACTTCCTTCCTTCTACTCTACTAGAGGCATTGGCTCTACAGAGCTTGTCCAAGGTGTCTCCTGTGACAGGTGACATTCAGAGGGAGGACACACTCCCCTGAAGCTCTCAAGATTTGGAAGACACATAAAAATATTCATAGGAAAGTAAAACAAATGGCACCACAGGCAATACCCACAGCTATGATAATTTACATTTTGCCACAATTTCTCATGGTAGATCAGTAACAGTTTCTTACTCCAGGCTGTGACTTAAATTTGATATGACATAAGTTATGATTAATTTTAGACACTTTGGCTAATACCTCACATCTCTTTCTCCCACTTAGATATGCATCCCAGAATGCAGGAGAATGAACATGACCATGGTATAGGTACAATATTGGCTCCATTCTAATTTATCATTAATTTTTAAAGTTGATCATTTGCAAGCTTTAGCAATTTATGAATAGAAATTAATTTCTTGTGACACACTTCATAGCTAATTGTGATGCATCTCTCTTCGACACTGCAGTTAGGAACCACTCATGTGGCATATAGGAGGTACTTAAGTTTTAATTTTATTGGACTAAAGTTATAGTTTTACTTAATTTCGGTATTGGAACTTACTGTGTGAGGAAGAGAGGGAGGAAGGAAGAAAGTAAATAAGTGACTTTGTCATTAGGCAGTGGCCCAACACTGGGAACTTACTAACTCTTCAGGCATTTTAATACTAGAAAGTTACTTCTTAAATTGAGCCGGAAGCATTTTCCCTGAAACTGCCACCCACCCGGTTTTGCATGTTCTACTTTCTGGAGCCACAAAAAAACTGCTTCACTTCTACTTACATGCAACAGTCCTAAAAATATTTGAAGACACTTATCACATTTTTTTCCCTCCAGGCTAAACATTGCCAGTTCTTTCAACTGTTTCTCCTATGATGTGATTTTTTTTTTTTAATTTTTTTTTTATATTTTATTGTACTTCAGATGAAAGCTAACAGAGCAAATAGTTTCTCATGAAATAGTAGTACACATGTTGTTATTTGACATTGGTTGACAACCCCACAACGTATTAAGCCTCTAAATTCTCAACCTTTTTTTTTTGATGAAAATTACAGATGGCCAAAGATACACCGTTTCAAAAATTTCTACATTCACAGTTCAGTGACATTGACTACACTCTTCCAACTGTGCTGTTATTCTCACTTAAGATGAAGGCTTACAGAACAAAATAGTTTTTCATTTAACAGTTACTACACATGTTGCCCTATGACAATGGTTAACAATCTCACAGCACATCAAGAATATCCTTACTCCACCTTGTGTTCCCTATCACCAGGGGGCTTCCTTGTCCCCTTCTGTCTTCTGGACCTTGTCAGTGGACTATTGTACCTCTTTAGTCTCATTTGTTTATTTATTTATTTATTTATTTTTTAAATTTTATTTAAACACCATTTCAAAACTTTTTACTTACACATTTAAGTGATATTGACTATGCTCTTCCAATTGTGCTGCCATTCTCGCCCAAGATGAAGGCTTACAGGACAAAACAGCCTCCCATTTAATACTTACTACAAATGTTGCCCTATAGCAGTGGTCAAAAATCTCACAATACATCGACAGTGTCCTTATTCAATTTGTGTTCCTTATCATCAGTTTCCTACTCTCCCTCTGCCTTCTGGCCCTTGTCACCGGACTCCTGTACCTCATTAGTCCCATTTAGTTTTACTGGGCTGTCCATTCCCAGGCTTAACATCGAACCTCGAAGGTAACTTCACCTCTGAGCTGAAAGGGTGTCTGGGGGCCACACTCTCGAGGTTTCTCTAGTATTCTTTAGGCCAGTAAATCTGGTCTTCTTTTTTTTGGGGGGGAGTTAAAATTATGCTCTACATCCTACTCCAGCTCTGCCCAGAACCCTCTGTTGTGATCCTGGTCAGAGGAGTCATTGGTGGTAGCCGGGCACCATCTAGCTGTACTGGGCTCAGTCCCGTGGAGGCCTTGGTAGCTGTGGACAATTAGTCCTTCGGACTAATCTTTTCCTTGTATCCTGTTCTCTTCGTTCTCCCTTGTTCCCGAAGGGATGAGATCAGTGGAGTATCTTAGATGGCCGCTCATAGGCTTTTAAGACCCCAGACACTACTCACCAAGGTAGAATGTAGAGCATTATCTTTATAAGTAGTGTCATGCCAATTGAGCTAGATGTTCCCCGAGATCATGGTCCCCAGAGCCCTCCGTCTAACAACTCAGTCCCTCGGGGGGTTTGGATGTGTCTATAGGGCCTCCATGACCTTTCCTTGTGCAGGTTGTGTTAGTTTCCCCTGTACTATGTACTATCTCACCTCTCACCCAAGTTACCACTTACCTATTACCTGTTTAGTATTTCCCCCCCTCTCCCATCCTTGGTAACCAACAAGGATTGTTACATTTTGCATGTGAATTTTTTCATGGGTTTTTACAATAGAGGTCTCATACAATATTTGTCCTTTTGTGATTGACTTATTTCACTCAGCATGATGTCCTCCAGTTTCATCCATGTTATGAGATGGTTCACCGATTCATTGTTGTTCTTTCTCATTGCATAGTACTCCATTGTGTGTATGTACCATAGTTTGTGTATCCATTCATCTGTTGATGGACATCGAGGTTGTTTCCATCGTTTTGCTATTGTGAATAATGCTGCCATGAACATAGGTGTGCATATGTCTATTCGAGTGATGACTCTTATTTCTCTAGGATATATTCCTAGGAGTGGGATTGCTGGATCGAATGGTACGTCTATTTCTAGCTTTCTGAGGAAACGTCATATCATTTTCCAAAATGGTTGTATCGTTTTGCATTCCCACCAGCAGTGTATAAGAGTTCCCGTCTCCCCGCAGCCCCTCCAACATTTGTTATTTCCAGTGTTTTTGATTCGTGCCAGTAATGCCGGGGTGAGATGGTATCTCATTGTGGTTTTAATTTGCATTTCTCTAATGGCTAGTGATCGCGAGCACTTCCTCATGTGTCTGTTGGCCATTTGAATGTCTTCCTTGGTGAAGTGTCTGTTCATTTCCTTTGCCCATTTTTTGATAGGATTGGTTGTCTTTTTGTTGTAGAGGTGTTGGATTTTCTTGTAGATTATGGAGATTAGACTTTTGTCTGACTTGTACTGTCCAAAAATTTTTTCCCAGTCTGTAGGTTCTCTTTTAACTCTTTTGATGAAATCTTTTGAAGAGCATAGATGTTTGATTTTTAGAAGATCCCAGTTATCTAGTTTATCTGTTGGGTTTTTTGTGTTGATGTTTATGGTTTGTATCCTGTTAATGCCATGTATTAAGGCCTGAAGTGTTGGTCCTATTTGTTCTTCTATGAATTTTATAGTTTGAGGCTTTATATTCAGGTCTTTGATCCATTTTGAAGTAGTTTTTGTATATGGTGTGAGGTATGGGTCCTGTTTCATTTTTCTACAAATGGATATCCAGTTTTGCCAGCACCATTTGTTAAAAAGACTGTCTTTTCCCCATTTGATGTATTTTGGGCCCTTGTCAAAAATCAGGTGACCGTAGGTGGATGGATTTACATCTGAGTTCTCAATTCGGTTCCATTGGTCAATGTCTCTGTTGTTGTACCAGTACCAGGCTGTTTTGAGTACTGTAGCTGTATAGTAGGTTCTCAAGTCAGGTAGTGTGAGTCCTCCAACTTTATTCTTCTTCTTCAGTAGTGCTTTACTTATTCGGGGTTTCTTCTCTTTCCATATAAAGTTAATAATTAGTTTTTCCAACTCTTTGAAGAATGTTGTTGGTATTTGTATCGGGATTGCATTGTATTTGTAGATTGCTTTAGGTAGAATTGCCATTTTCACAATGTTGAGTCTGCCTATCCATGAGCATGGTATGTTTTTCCATTTATGTAGATCCCTTTGGATTTCAAGCAGCAGTGTTTTGTAGTTTTCTTTGTATAGGTCTTTTACATCACTAGTCAGATTTATTCCTAAGTGTTTTATCTTTTTAGGGGCTATTGAAAATGGTATTGATTTCCTGATCTCCTTTTCATCGTTCTCTTTACTGGTGTATAGGAATCCAACTGATTTTTGAATGTTTATCTTGTATCCTGCTACTCTGCTGAATCTTTCTATTACTTCCAGTAAATTTCTCGTGGAGTCTTTAGGGTTTTCTATGTATAGTATCATATCATCTGCAAACAGGGAGAGTTTAACTTCTTCATTACCAATTTGGATGCCCTTTATTTCTTTCTCTTGCCTTACTGCTCTAGCTAGAACTTCCAGCACAATGTTAAATAGGAGTGGTGATAAAGGGCATCCTTGTCTTGTTCCTGTTTTCAGGGGGAATGTTTTCAGCCTTTCTCCATTAAGAATGATGTTGGCTGTTGGTTTTGCATAGATGCCCTTTATTATGTTGAGAAATTTCCCTTCTATACCTATTTTATTGAGAGCTTTTATCAGGAATGGGTGTTGGACTTTGTCAAATGCCTTTTCTGCATCAATTGAGATAATCATGTGATTTTTTTCTTTCCTTTTATTTATGTGGTGGATTACGTTGATGGATTTTCTAATGTTAAACCATCCTTGCATACCTGGTATGAATCCTACTTGGTCGTGGTGTATTATTTTTTTGATATGATACTGAATTCTATTGGCTAGAATTTTGTTCAGAATTTTTGCATCTATATTCATGAGAGATATTGGTCTGTAATTTTCTTTTTTTGTGATGTCTTTGCCTGGTTTTGGTATCAGCGTTATGCTGGCTTCATAGAATGAATTTGGAAGTGTTGCTTCCTCTTCTATGCTCTGAAATAACTTGAGTAGAACTGGTACGAGCTCTTCTGTAAATGTTTTGTAGAATTCTCCAGTGAAGACATCTGGGCCAGGGCTTTTTTTGGTTGGGAGTTTTTTTATTACCTTTTCAATCTCTTCTCTTGTTATGGGTCTGTTCAGATTTTCAATATCACTTTGTTGTAGTTTGGGTAGGCCGTATGTTTCTAGAAATTTATCCATTTCCTCTAGGTTTTCAAATTTGTTGGAATATAGTTTTTCATAATATTCTGTTATAATCCTTTTTATTTCAGTTGGGTCTGTTGTAATGTCCCCCATTTCATTTCTTATTTGGGTTATTTGTGCCCTCTGCTGTTTTTCTTTTGTCAGTCTGGCCAGTGGTTTGTCGATTTTGTTGATTCTTTCAAAGAACCAACTTTTGGTTTTGTTGATTCTTTCTATTGTTTTTCTGTTCTCTATTTCATTGATTTCTGCTCTGATCTTTACTATTTCCTTTCTTCCGGTGGTTGTAGGCTTTTTTTGTTGTTCTCTTTCTATTTGTTTGAGTTCTGTAGTTAATGTTTTGATTTTGTCCCTTTCTTCTTTTTTGATATGTGCATCTATTGCTATAAATTGTCCTCTGAGGACTGCCTTTGCTGTGTCCCAAAGGTTTTGGTATGATGTGTTTTCATTTTCATTTGATTCTAGGAATTTTTTAATTCCATCTCTGATTTCTTCTATTACCCATTGATGTGTAAGCAGATTATTATTCAGTTTCCATGTGTTTGAGTTTTTTCCTTGCTCTTTCTAGTGTTAATTTCTACCTTGATGGCATTGTGGTCAGAGAAGATACTGTGAATTATCTCAGCATTTTGGATCTTGTTGAGGATTGCTCTGTGGCCTAAGACGTGGTCTATTCTGGAGAACGTTCCATGTGCATTGGAAAAGAATGTGTACTTTGCAGCGGTTGGATGGATTGTTCTATATATGTCTATGAGGTCCAGTTGGCTGATTGTGTCCTTTAGGTCTTCTGTATCTTTGCTGAGTTTCTTTTTAGTTGTTCTGTCCTTTACTGAGAGTGGTGTGTTGAAGTCTCCTACTATTATTGTGGAACTGTCAATTTCTCTTTTCAGTGCTGTTAGAGTTTTTTTTTATGTATTTTGGAGCCCTGTCATTGGGTGCATAGATATTTATTATGGTTATGTCTTCATGATGGATCATCCCCTTAATCATTATATAGTGTCCTTCTTTGTCTTTTATGGTAGATTTTGTTTTAAAGTCTATTTTATCTGAGATTAGAATTGCCACTCCAGCTCTTTTTTGATAGTTGTTAGCTTGATATATTTTTTTCCAACCTTTGATTTTTAATAAATTCACATCTTTGTTTCTAAGGTGTGTCTCTTGTAGACAGCAAATTGATGGATCCTGTTTTCTTATCCATTCTGCCACTCTCCGTCGCTTTATGGGTGCATTGAGTCCATTTACGTTCAGTGTAATTATTGATAGATGTGAGTTTGTTGCTGTCATTTTGTAGTGCTTTTTTTTGTGATGTTGAAGTTTTCTTTGTTCTTCTTACTCTCTTGTGCTGAGTTACTTTTGTTTGTGGATTTTGTGTTCATTTCTTTTGTTTTTGTAGGTTTTGTTTTTGTTGAGACTTTATGTTTTTCGTCTTTATTTTTATGAGTTGGTTTGTTAACTTTTTTTGTGGTTACCATGAATTTTACCCTTATCTTTATAATTTTGAAGCAGTCTACCGTTACTTGGTATCGCCTTGCCTTCCTCTCCTTTAGAAGGTTCTATACCTATGCCGTTTGTTCCCTCTTTCATTGTTTTGATGTTGTTGTCATCCTTTGATTTATTTCTCTGATTCCCTGTTGTATATCTTTTGTTTTTGGAAAGTCCTCTGTAGTTCAGTTCCTAGAATGGTATCTGGTTCATGTGAACCTGCGTCCTAGGTCCTAGGTCCTGCCTGAGGGCTGAAGCTGTTTGTCCTCAGATCGAAGAACTCCCTTTAATAATTCTTTTACGTTTGGTTTGACTTTTGCATATTCCTTTAGTTTCTGTTTATCTGGAAATGACCTAATTTCACCATCAAATCTGAATGAGAGTTTTGCAGGATATATTATTCTTGGCTGACAATTTTTTTCTTTCAAGATTTTATATATGTCATCCCATTGCCTTCTTGCCTGCATGGTTTCTGCTGAATAATCTGAGCTTAGTCTTATTGTTCCTCCTCTGGATGTGACTTCTTGTTTTTCACGAGCTGCTCTCAGGATTCTTTGTTTGTCTTTAGTTTTAGCGAGTGTGAGTATGATATGCCTCGGTGATTTTCTTTTGGGGTCTCTTCTATATGGGGTTCGTTGAGCTTCTTGGATGGCCAGCTTTTCATCTTTCATGATATTGGGAAAGTTTTCTGTCAGCAGTTCCTCAATGATCCTCTCTGTGTTTTCTGTTTTCTCCCCCTGTTCTGGTATGCCAATCACTCGTAAGTTTTTGCTTTTAATTGTGTCCCACATAACTCTCAGGGTCTCTTCATTTTTCTTTGTTCTTTTTTCTGAGTTTTCCTGAAACAGAGTTGTATCCAAGTGTTTGTCTTCAGTTCCACTGATCCTGTCTTCCATGGTTTCAAATCTACTTCTCAGCCCTTCTATGACACCGTCCATTTCTGAAATCTTGTTGTTTATCTTTTGGATTTCTAATTGTTGTTTTTGTATAATTTCGAGTTGTGAATTTATTTTGGCATTTTGTTCCTGCATCATCTTCCTGAATTCTTCCAATTTTTTGTCTGTATTTTCCATAAATTTGTCTATTTTTTCCTCATGTTTGTCAGCTTTTTGCCTCAGTTCTTGGAAAATTCCAAGTATTAGTGATTTGAGTTCCGTATCAGGTACTTCTAGTGCATTTTCTTCCACAGGAGAGTTATCTGGTGTTTTAATTTGGACGCCTATTGGAGCCATCTTGTCTTGTTTTTGTAAATGTTTTGATATTATTTGCTGTTTTCGGGGCATTCAGTAGATATTTCTCTCGTTTATTGATTGTAGATTTTTTTGTTTGTTTGTTTCGTTCTTGTGGTACAGCTGGGCAGATCTAGCTGAGGAGGAGCCACTGGGACGGGTTGCTTGTGGCACTCACCACAGCCACCAGGACGGTCGGTAGTCAGTGCTGGGCAGGTTCCAATAGGGCGTGCCTGCACCGCTTGGTGATGTGATGTCTAGTGCACGGTGCAGGTAGGTAGGGTGCAGCGGGAAGATGGTTATGTGTGAAGCTAAGCTGGATATGGGAGAGAGGAGAGAGGAGGAGGAGCAAAAAGCGTACAAATATAAAAGAATGCTAGGGGAGCTTGTCGTTGGAATGTACAGATGAGAGACTATGGGATGGAGGAAACCAGAAGGGGGAAGAGAAAGAAAAGGAAAGAATGACCAAATAAAAATCAGAAAAGTTAAAGAACTGCAAAGTTCCCAGGGATCCCACTGATGCAGCTATGAGGTCTGGGGGAGTCGGTCTCAATTTTCACAGCTCAGCCTGGCTAGAAGGTACAGAGGCATACATCGCCTGGTATTCAGGGATCAGAAAGAGAAGGAAGAGATAGAGAGACGAGAAATTAAGCAATGAAGAAAAACAAAAGGGAAAAAGAGGTAAAAGATGACAAAACTAATCAAAAAAGGAAGAAAAATAAAATTGAAAAAAAAAAAAAAAAGGGCAACACCAGCAGTCAGTGCCTACAAATGGGACCCAGAGAGAAGAAGCCGGTAGTCTCGGGGTTAAGAGACCTTGGCCACGGGAAGCAGAGGGGCCAACGAACAAAGGCCCCAGGATCCCACCTGCGCGGGAGCCCAGACCTAGAAACAGCCACACGCCCGAACGCAGCCCCACAGCCCCGCAGGAGAGAGTAGAGACGGCACTTGGAACAAGGCACCCAGGCAAAAGGAGGGGGAGGCGGCAGAAAAAGGTTCGCTAGCTGCCAGCAAACGGGTCCCAGAAAGCTGCCAGCCCGGGCGCGCGGAATCCAAGCACCGGCGCCCCCCAGCTCAGGGACTCCGGCCACGGAAAGCAGAGGGGTGAACGAACAAAGGCCCCAGGATCCCACCCACGCAGGAACCCAGACCTAGAAACAGCCACACACCCGCATGCAGCCCTACAGCCCCTCAGGAGAGAGCAGAGACAGCACTCGGAACCAGGCACCCAGGCAAAAGGAGGGGGAGGCGGCAGAAAAAGGTTCGCTAGCTGCCAGCAAACGGCTCCCAGAAAGCCACCAGCCCGGGCATGCGGAATCCAAGCACCAGCATCCCCCAGCCCAGGGACCCTGGCCACGGAAAGCAGGGGATCCCCAGCTGAGGCGGAGAGGGGTGGGTGGTGGGAGAGCGCGCACCGCAGTTTACCTGTCGTTCTGTCTCCGACCAGATGCTCTGCAAGGCTGCTCTCCCGTTCGCTGGTCTCCGATAGGAATCCAAGATGGTGGATCCGCGCTGCATTAGCTGGTAAGGAATCTCTGCCTGAGTCTCTCCTTGCTCTCCGTTCTCTTTTAGTATTCTCACTCCGTTTGGTGTTTGGCTGAGTTCTTTATCTCTTCATTTGGTGTTCTAGGGTTTCAGGATTGTTGATTTTCTGTTAGGCTTAGTTTTTCGGATCTTTGCTGTGGAGGGACGGCGTGGTGTTTCTGCCTAGAGCGCCATCTTGCCCCCTCTCTCCTGATGTGATTTTTTTAATCTCCTCACTATCCTAGTTACTCTCCTCTATTTTTCTTCTCTTGCCTCCTTTCCTTGATGCTCCTCCCACACTTCTCAGCATTCTCACTGAGCACGTTGGCTTCTACTAGTCAATGAGAGTGGCCATGTCATTCTATTGGGCAAACCAACTCATGATACCCTTGCTAGTGTTATCTTTTGTTCACCGTCCTTTGGTATTACTGTACCCTAAAGTGGTGTGTTCAATTTGTGTTCCTAGAAACACTGGGATTCAGCAGAGGGGCCTAAGAGCAGTTCTGAAGGAACCAACAGCCGGCAGTGGAAACCTGCCACATCCCTACTTCAACTAGAGTAACTATATTTTTATCCCAGTCTATATTCAGCTTCTACTTGGAATTTCATCTGAAAAGATTGTTCAAGGAAGAATGTTTATTTTAAAGTTTGAATAGAATTGCCCTACAACAAAGGAGGAATAGTACAACAAAAGCAGTTATTGTATTATCTATTCAGGTAAAAATACCTTGCCCAGGAACTCAGCTTCTTCTAAGCAGTCTATCAACTTGAGATAAGTTTATCAATTTGCATTCAGAGGGCATTTCCCTCGTCTGTTGATAACTCAGACAACTCTTCAAGCCCCCACACTATGGTAAACTTCGACCTGGCCTGACTGGGTATAACCAAGTACATCCACTTGGCTGGCATTGGAGGCACAGAAAGAACAACTCCATGACAAAAGATGGGGTTGCTTCATCAGATCCAGAATTTATGATGCTACACCTCCTTTCCTGAAGGATGAGATGAAGGTCAACGGCCCATTTTACCTCATCAAGGATGGGGTCATTATTTGGCGGCATAATTAAGAACTATGCACATGCAAAAAAAACAACCTCGTTGCCATCGAGTCAATTCTGACTCAAGGCAACCCTATAGGACACAGTAGAACTTCCCCATAGGGTTTCCAAGGAGCGGCTGGTGGATTTGAACTGCTGACCTTTAGGTTAGCAGCCAAGCTCTTTTCCACTGTGCCACCAGAGCTCCAGGTACATGCAAGGGTTTAGGAAATTGGTTCTCAATCCTAACTGCAGATTAAAATCTGTAAGGGAGCTTTAAATAATACCAGTGCTCAGGCTCCACCCTGGGAAATTCTGGTTTCATTGATCTTAGTATCTTTTTTAAATCTCCCCATGTGATTTTGACATGCAGCAAGAGTTGAGAACCTCTCATTTAAGATAAGACCAACTGTACATGATTTAAATAGGAAAACATTTGTTCAGGTGTAGAAAATCAGTGGAACTAATAGTTGAAGTGACTGAGTGATGTAATGGAGATACAGAGAGATCATTTTGTGGTGAGGGTCTGGCAAGGGGGGAAAGTGCCAGGAGGTATCCATTTCATTGAGTATTTCTCTCAGGCTCAGAGTAATGTATTTGCATATCGGGAGGGTAAGTTCAGGTACCCCCAGCATGTGCTGAGACCATTTCTAGAACATTACTTACCAGCATAGACAGTCTGGCCACAACCAAAAGGCCTACTAGCCAAATGTGAAGCTTCCATGTGTGAGGGATGCACTATCCTCAAAAGAGCAGATGTTCTCACCAACCTGGAAGCTCCACTTTGAGAATCCTCCCAGACCTTGCCCTATACATCTCTTCATTTGTATCATTTTTGGCTGTAATAAATCATAGTCATAAGTATGGTATTCAAAAAAATCCAAACCCATTGCCATAGAGTCGATTCCAACTCATAGCAACCCTATGGGACAGAGTAGAACTGCCCCATAATGTTATCAAGGCTGTAAATCATTACGGAAGCAGACTGCCACATCTTCCTCCTAAGAAGCAGCCGGTAGGTTCAAACCACTGACCTTTTGACCTTTTGATTAGCTGCCAAGTGCTTAACCACTATGCCACCAGGGCTTCTAAGTATGACATACTCTCCCTGAATTCCGTGAGTCATTCCAGTGAATTATCCAAACCAAAGTGGCAGTAGGAGCCAGCAGGTGAGAAAGTTGTGTGAGTTGGGGACTCCTCAAGCTTGCAACTGGTGTCTGCCTATTTGGCAGTCTGAAGGACGGTGTCCTTTTAACTTGCGAACTCTGACCCAGCTCCAGGTGGCAAGGGTCAGATAGAGAGTGCCATGAGGGCAGCTGGTGAGGAGGATGGAAAAGTAGGAATGTGAGGACTGGATCCATCTCCATATTTTGGGTATTAAATTCATGCTGATCCTGCCACACAGCAACATACAAGTCTCCGCTGGCAGGTGGTGGCTGAACATGAGGTGCATCACAGGGAATCGAACATTGACCAGGTAATGAACACTGGCCAGGAATCAAATCCCAGTCTCCTGTACGGAAGGTGAAAATTCTACCACTGAACCACCACTGCCCCATATGACCTCTGGTCCACCCCCTTCTCTCCTGCTTCAGTTTCGGTGGGGGTTGGGGAGATGATTTTATCTATTGTCAGAACATGGCTGCCTCCACCCATCAGGCATTAGAAAATACTGCTAAAATATTTTCCTCCTAATAAAGAAATTCCAGTCATGATGATCATGCACAGATACCTAAAGGGTTGCTAAAATCTGACCTCCAGATGCCCAGGGAATTACCATATTGTGAAAATATATATATATACACACACACATATTTTATATATATATACATATATATATATATCAGTCTGAAGAAAAAGAATAATGAGATATGCTTGTTTGTAAATATTTGGTTTACCTTTCTAAGAGACATCATCTTTAAGCTATAAAAAAAAAAGTGTACAGTGTTTTATGGGTTTTGTCTCCCTTCATAGCTCTATAAAATCATAGTTTTATTGGTGTAAGCTCTCTATAGGAAATAAATGATAGATAGGCAGATGATCATTTTATTTCATGGTTAAGACAAGATGTGCTAGGCTATTGCACCTAATTCTCCACGAAAAGTTTTAAAGTGCAGAGTAGTTAATTCTCTTCGGCAGATATGAGCTGTAAACATCTTTTCATCTACTTTCTCTCCTTATTAAATTAGAAATTTTCAGTGATTATAGTCTTTTGCTTCTGTTGCACTAAATTTGGAAATAACTTTTTATGTCTGTCTTTTCCTATTCTTCAGATGCAATTGTAATTCTACCTGGAATGACCTGAGATAAAAGTTTTATTAATTATCTTCAGCATATTATTACTATAGGTACAAATGGCATTTTGGCTTAGAATCATAAGATTGCTGTTGTTGATTTTAGGTGCCGTCGAGTCATAGTGACCCTATGTACAACAGAACGAAACACTGTCCAGTCCTGTGCCATCTTCATAATTGTTGTTATATGCTTGAGCCCATTGTTGCAGCCACTGTGTCAACCCATCTCATTGAGGGTCTTCCTGTTTTTTGCTGACCCTATTAAGCATGATGCCCTAAGATTATTCAGTCATTTTTCTGTCTGCACTTATTAGAATTCATTTTACCTAGAAGACTCGTGCAGTTAATGTGGCTGATTGCCATCTCTTCTATCTCTGCGTATGGGGCTGCCTAACTCTGACTAATGTAGGATGGAAAATTGATTTTCTCTTGTTTTCCATATCTGATAAATAATTTTAGCTTTGTGGAGTATTGTGCCTAGAAAGATGATGAGGCCACATCTAGACTCAATATTAAGCAGTGCTGTAAGTGGTTCTACCACCCATCTGTCAGTCTGTCATACTGTGGTAGCTTCCATGTTACTATGGTACTGGAAGCTATGCTACTGGTATTTCAAATAACAGCAGGGTCACCCATGGTGGTCAGGTTTCAGTGGAGCTTCCAGACTAAGACAGACTAGAAAGAATGGCTTGACGATCTACTTCCAAAAATCTGCCAGTGAAAACCCTATGGATTATAACAGAATATTGTCCAGCATAGTACTAGAAGATGAGCCCCCTAGGTAGGAAGGCAACAATGGACTCAAGCATGCCAGGGATCATGAGGATGACATGGGATTGAGCAACATGTAGTTCTGTTGTTCATGTGGTCACCATGAGTCTGAGCTGACTTGAGGGCAACTAATAACAACAATTGGTTAGAGATGTCTACCCTAAGTTCAGGAGTGGAAATACAGAAGACATGTGTTTTCTGACCCTGACTGGACACTCTCTTTGTAAAATTCTGATTCTGGAATGATGCCATTTCATGTCTGAGAGTTTATGGAAGCCTTTGGAGACCTAGTGATGCAGTGGTTAAGAGCTTGGCTGCTAACCAAAAGGTTAGCAGTTCAAATCAACCAGCTGCTCCTTTGAAACCCTATGAGGAAGTTCTACTCTGTCCTATAGGGTCGCTATGAGTCAGAATTTACTCCACGGCAACGGGTTTGTTTTTGGTATGGCCCAATAGAAAGAACCTGGGATCATAGTCACAGCTAAAATCATTAGATTACATATGTATGGAAGGAGAGGGTTGCAGACCATCCCTGGCCATAAATTTTAAGACAAGTAAGATTCCATAGGAGCACCATGAATCCAAAGGATGCCCATTAAGAACGGGTCTCAGTTTAACTGGCAGGCAGCCTCCTCTCTCCCTTCTCAATATCTCTAAGGCATCTTCAATTTCCCAGTCAAAAGCACTTAGACTAAAACAACATATAGCTACACCAGGAAACCGTACATGAAAAATGCTTTAGAGAAAAAAATAGGCTCACATACAATAGGATGTCTTATTACTGGAGCCTCCACTTTATCCTAAACCACACCATGAAGTGAGCAGGTTACCAAAAGTTCTGGCCCCTGACTTGAAGGCTTTTTCTGCCTAAAGTTGAGAGACAGAATATGAAAATTTGGACACTAAATAAACAAAAGGGGTTGGTGCTTTGGGAAAGCAAGAGGGGGTTGATTTAAAGCTATTACCTACATTCATAAATTTTCTTTTTCTTTTCACTTTTCATTTTGATTCCCTCGGGTAACGTCAGTCATTTATTGACTACCTCTCTGACAGAGAAATCCAGAGCAAGTCGGACCTGTTTCTTCCAGTAACATACTGGTTACTTGCTGGCTCTGCAACCTCATCTTTCCTCATTTTATATTTCAGCAAATAGCATGTAGCTTTCCATTCTGTTCTTGTTTCTATGCTTTTGCTCATTCAGTCTCATTTTCCTAAAATCCCCTTTATCACCTGCCTATTCTTCAAGCATCCCCTCCCTTAGACACCCAATCTGGTAAATCTCTCCTAGCACTTTAAAACTTAGTTCAAGAATCACCTTATCCAGGAAGACTTCCTTGTTTCACTCTGTGTCAGACCTTATTGGTTGCCTCCCCATGCTCTTCCTTCATCCAGCTAACAACTCTGATTTTTTTTGTTAGAGGCCATATGCATCAAGTTGGGTGGGCCTCTTTCTGGGCCCAAGAGTCGAACCTTGACTGGTTTAAGCCAATAGCAATAATGTTATTCCCCTTGCCAGTGATAGTTTTAGGAGTAATCATGTGATGCAGTTGTGGCCACTAACACAGAGGGAGGGTCTGCTGGGATCTTCTGAGAAAATGTATCTCATTCTTTAAAAGGGAGCTGAAAAGGGATGTTCTGTCTTCCAGTCTGTGGATATTGCTGGTGAGAAAGTAACACTTGAACTGAGGCAGTCATGAAGGGACGAGCCTGACGGCAAAGGTCAATAGGCTAAGAATGGAAGAACAGAAAGATGGAACGAACCAGAACCCTTAAAAATGTCACTGAGTTGCTGACTTAACCACTGTTCTTCTTTCAGATTTCTTGATATGGAACATAAGAAATCCCCTTATTGTTGAAGCCAGTTTAAATTGAGTTTTCTGCTACTTGCAGCTGAAATCATCGCTACTGATACCCATTCCCTCACCTACACTTCCTTTAGAACCCTGTGCATTTTTCTATCATGCTATTGTTCTTTAAATACCTTTACTGAAGTATAGCTTACATGCCATTTAAAGTTTACCCATTTAAAGTATACAATTCAGTGGCTTTTAGTGTATTCACTGAGTTGTGCAAACATTGCCATGACCTAATTTTAGAACATTTTCATTACCCTCCAAAAGAAATCCATTATCAGTCACTTCCCATCCTCCCACCTCCATCCCACCAGCCCGAGGCAACCACTAATATACTTTCTGTCTCTGTAGATTTGCCTATCCTGGGCATTTCATATAAATAGTCATACAATACACCCTTTATGACTGTTTTCTTTAGTTTAGCATAACGTTTTCAAGGTCTATCCATGTCATATGATGTATTAGTACTTCACATATCAGATTTTGCTCATCAGCTCATCAGTTGATGGGCATTTGGGTTTTTTCCACTTTTGGGTTATTATGAATAATGCTACTAAGAACATCTGTATACAAGTTTTTGTGTGGACATGTGTTTTCATTTATCTTGGGTATATACATAGGATTGGAATTGTTGGGTCATATGATAACTCTGTTTTTAATCTTTTGAGGAACTTCCAGGCTGTTTTTAAAGTGGCTACGCTATTTTACAATCCCACCAACAACGTTCAAGGGTTCAATTTCTCCACGTCTTCACCAACACTTGAAATTGTCTCTCTTTATAATTTCAGTTATCCTGTTGGATGTGAAGTAGTATATTATATAGTTCTGATTTGAATTTCCCTAATGGCTAATGATGTTGAGCATCTTTCCTATTATGCTGTTTTAATTATCTGTTTCTGCACCAGCTCTGAATATCTACCATATGCCAAGTATATAAGTGGAAGAGGCTGCACAGGCCTGGCTCACTATTACTTACTCCCCATTGCTAACTGCCACATTGTCTCATGATCTTGTTTCTCCAGTCTCTACAAAAAGGTTTAAGATTTACCAACGTTCCTTCCTGGAGGGTGGAAAACAAGTGATAACGATCTAAGAATGAAAAACCAAACAAAGCACCCATCCTGTGACAAGAAAAAGCGGGATGTCCCCAGATAATCCCCAAAGATGTCAGCAGATAACCTCTAAGAATACCAGTAGAAGGTTAACTCATCTAAGACATCATCACCTCAAAGGGAAACTACCACAAAAGATCCATAATCCTGTCCCTATGAAAGACTTCAGCCCATCTCCAGTGGGGGAGACGGGTTTTTTGGAGGAATCTATTCCCCTCTGTCTCCTATATATCGATATATAATAAACATCTTGCTGCTCACCTCACCCCTGTCTCAGAATCGGCTATTGCGGCAGGTGGCTCCAATCCACGTTATTGCAGTAACATAAGTACAGGTACATTAATGGACTGAATCAAACTTATTTGTAAACTGGGGATATAATACTTACCTCATAGAGTTACCGTTGTTGTTGTTGTTAGCTGCACAGTCAATTCCGACTCATAGCCACCTCATAGGGTGCAGAGTAGAACTGCTCCACAGGGTTTTCAAGGCTGTGACCTTTTCAGAAACAAATCGCCAGGCCTGTCTTCCGAGGTGGCTCTCAGTGGGTTTCAACCACCAACTTTTCAGCTAGTAGTCAAGAGCTTAACTATTTATGCCAACAAGGGACTGCTTAGAGTTAACATTAAAAAACACTAAACCCACTGCTGGTGAGTCGATTCCAACCCATAGTGACCCTATAGGACAGAGTAGAACTGCTCCATGGGGTTTCCAAGGAGTGCCTGGTGGATTCAAACTGCCAACCTTTTGGTTAGCAGCCAAACTCCTAACCACTATGCCACCAGGATTTCCAGAGTTAACATAAGGACAACAAAATGGTTCACAGCTCAGACATAAGAGTAAATCAGCTGAGATTCCAACCCAGGTTCTGCCTCTTACTATCCGTGTACCATTCAGATGTCATTTATTGTTTCTTAGCCTTAGTTTCTTTGTGTGCAACAGGAGAAAAACGGTTATCTATCCCTCAGCATTGTTGTGACCCTTAAATGAGAAAATGCAAGGCCACATTTGAGCACAGTGCCTGGTCCATAATCACTGAAAGAGTGGCAGCTATTCCATAATAGATGTCAGCTCCTACAGTAGACTGCAGGGCCCCACCCATACCCCCTTTTACTGCACCCACCCATCCTCCAGGTACTGTGAGTGTTGGCTACTAAGGGCTCACTGCTGCCCATTCTCCAGACTGTTGCTCTGCCTGACCTAGGCCCTACATCATGCATCAAGGGCAGCCCAAGGCAATGACTGACTGACCTTTCACACAAAAGATTACCTCTGACCTTAAAGTATACCATTCCTGGGTGTGATTTATGTTCCAGAACCCTCCTGTTGTGGAACAGGTCAAAGTTAGCCTTTATTTGAAACCACACACTTCCTTGCTTGCCCTTCCCACTTTGCTTCCATCTCTACATGCTTTTTCTGAGTACACTCAAAACCTCTCTCAGACTCTGGTTTTGGGGAGGCAACCTAAGACAGTGTCTTCACCCACCACCCAGTGTGCCCACCAGCTCCCCCTGGAACTTCAGCATGACCTTCTCTTCCCTAACCTGTTCCACATTCGCCCTCACTGACCTTCTATTGCAAAGAAAAGGGGAGAGGCAAGTTATGGAAGTTGAATGAGATAGAAGTAAGAAAATAAAAAGAAGAACTGTGGGGAAGAAAACAAAGACTGAAGAGTTGAGGAAGTGAAGGGGAGAGGAGAGATGGAGTAAGAGCAAAAGAAAAGCAACAATAATCTTCGTGTGTGGTATGATAGGAAAAATCCTTATGTACAATCCTCCCACAAACTCCTTTCTAAGAAGGACTATCCTAAAAATGGATCTTTGTTTTTAAAGGTTAGCGGGATGCCTGTGAGAATGAGAAAGAGCAGAACAGGAGGTAAATTTCTCTGCATAAAACATAAAGGCGGGGTGTCAAGGAGGCTAGAGGAAGTGCCTGGAGGATGGAGGAGGGAGTGATAAGAGGGGGAAAAAAGATGTGGTTGGGAGTGATGGGATTAAAACAGATATTTAAAGATGATTTTTATTTTAATAAAGTTTTTTACCATATGGTGTGCAAAGCAAAACCACTTTCCAAACTCCCCCAAGACAAAGTTAATAAGTATCCATTCCTCACTAATGTTCTAGGGGGTTTCGTCTGATTTTGGAATTTTGAAATATGGGACCTGATTTAGAAGCCGATGTAGGAGCAAAAGGAGGGACTCCCCCAGGAAGCCAGTCACATGGGGTTACAGTACTATCCCTTCGTGCTTATAAAGGAAAAGTCTGAAACAAAGAAAAGACAAGCTGGGAGCTGGTGAATATGTATTTTTTAATAGAAATTATTCATCATAATATAGCCAAGGAGAGAGGATGAAGACAAGCAAGGAGGCAAGGAGCAGTACAGTAAAAATCTCAAAAATAAACCCTTGCATATTTCACCATGTTGCCCTAGGAAACGTACAAATTTCCCATGAATGGTGGCTCCGATGCTGTTCCACGACTTATGTCCACTTCTGGGCTACTTAATGATTTTAGTAGCTTCTAAGTTATTTTAAATCTTTTGTTTTCACACTGATTTCTAAAATCCTCTTGTATCCTAGCATTAGGCATTTGTCCTCCTAGTCCCCGAATGAGCGTTGCAGCTATAGGAAGAAAGGAAAAAGTGGCATAAGGGAGAAGCAGATCACCAGGCCTGTCTTCCGAGGCTCCTCTGTGTGGGTTTGAACCGCTAACCTTTAGGTTAGTAGTCAAGCACTTAACGATTTGCACTACCCAGGGTACCTGGAATAACATTAGACTTCTCAATGACACTGGAAGCTGCTTTTAAAATCCTAGGGGAAAATGACCTTCAACCTGGACTTCTATACTTAGTCAAAGTATTAATAAAGTATGAGAGTAAATTTATTTGTTAGACACATTGAAGAATGTTCTTCATCAAAATAAGTAAGTAAACCTAGAAACAGAAAGATTTAGTACCCACCAAACAGGAAACCAAATTGGTGACAAAGAATATTCCCAGAGGATGGCTGTGCAACAGATAGGGACAGGAAATTTGTGGCTCCAAGAAGGTCTCCAGAGGACCTGGTAAATTATTGATTAGCTTGTCCTCATGAGAAATTATACTGAGAGGGGTTACATGTATCAGCCTGAGTGACTGAAAAGATCTCTTCAGATAGATAGGATGATGGATGGATTGATGGATGGATGATAGATAGATAGATAGATGATAGATAAAGAGAGAGAGATAGAATAAATATATATATTTAACCCTATTCATATATATCTGTTGTGGTGAAACAACTTTCACCAAAGCCGTCTGCAACAAAGAGATTTTTATTGCGATGTATCAGAAAACAAAAATAGGAAATTGGCTATCAGGCTAGAAACAGACCAAAATCCAAAGAAGTCCAATTTATAAGAGCTTTTTATACAATTTCGACAGGTGCTAATTCATTATGAATAAGCGTCTTTCAACATGCCCTTTACAATCATTGGAACACATACTTATGAGTAAATTACTTACAGACTATGATTGGTTAAAGCAAAGACAAAGAACAAAAATCATGATTGAGTGACCTTCTCTTGTTTTTCTTTTCTAACAATCTGGTCTCTTGGCTCAGGGTTCTGGGTCTGTCATATGATGGGTTTTTTTTGTTATGTGGGCTACATATGATATTGGGTCAATCTTTAGCTCACTTCCCGGGGTAAATTTTTATTTAGTTTTTGTACTCATGTCCACAGTCCACTGAGCCTGTTAGAGCACTCTGTTCTACCATTTAACGTAGCTTCTTACTGTTTAAAGTCCTATAGAGTCTGACAAATAAGTTGGCCTTTTGTGGTTATAGCCTGCTGTGGTTAGATTAACCCTTTATCATATCTAATGATAGATAGAATATATACATATATATTTAACCTTATCATATGTGTATTTGTATATATATCTTATTCATATGTATATGAGTATATTCATATAAATATTTGTATATAGCTGCATGTACATAAAAAGTAAATCAGTGATAAAGCAAGGCAATTATTAACTTTGGGGAAGCAAAAAAAAACTACAAAAACATAAACACAAACAGAGCAAGTGAGTGATGAAGTTCGGTAAAGGAAAAACATAGTTTCAAAGTCCTAAATTTTCATATCTCATAATAGAAAGTAAAAAGGTAATGTATAGAATTAATAATTTAAGACACAGCAGTTATTTTAAAATATGGAAGAAAATTACCAAAAGAAATAGGTAAAAGAGATAAAAGTGCCTCTGAGAAACAGAACTAGGGATTAGGAAATGGTGAATTCAAAAGGTTGACGTTTTCCTTAAAAACATTTTAGTGTTATATAGATTTTAAAATCATATTATAAAAATAAAATTTAAAAATTGTATAGGAATTACTCTAATAGTGGTCCTCATGTAGGGAATCATAACTGAGCAGACCCAGTGTAGATAATGGAAGGAACACCAACATGAGAAGCTCTGACTCTAGCTTGGAGTCTGCAATCTAGGTTATCTGCAATCCAGGTTATCTGCAGCATGTCACTTCTCTCCTCTGAGTTCCACTTCCTTCCTCTGAAGCACAAAGGAGCCTCACTAGACCAGCACTTGCCCAAGTATGTTTGACAATAATAAGCCCCACAAAATACGATGGAAAAATATAAATCTGTGGTCATATAACCCTGCAAAGTACTATGCAGTATAACTGCTTCTTGGAGACACCAGTCCCCATTAGAATTTTAAAGCTTATGAGGAACCTTACAACAAAAATAATTGTTTGTATTTGTTTAACCTGTTTTACAAATCTCTTGGATCATGTGCTCTCCCCGCCATCCCCTCCCACTTTGAACCCATTGATGGTTCTCTGAACTATTGCTCTATAGAAAGCCTTTCAGGAAATACTGCCCTAAGATAATTTGTAAGATGAACGTTCTCAGATTCCTTCATTATGTAAGCCTCCATGGCAATACACATAGAATGGCACTTGTATCAAACAGTGATAGATTTGGGAAATGCATACACTTAAATCATTTATTTTCATGATTTCTTTCTTCAGTGCTTTGAAATTACTTCATAAGAAGTCATTTAATATAAGGTTATGAATGTCATTTCAGAAATAAAATTACCATAAAACGAATGATAGTTTCAAAGCACAGCTTGGGTATACGGAATTGTTTCATCTAACACTTTTTTATGTGGCATAAGCCACATATAAATGTCTTCTTATCTGAAAACTAATAAACACACAGAGAACTACTGCCACTGTCACTCAGTGTTCTAACAAAGAACAGAACCAACTCAGACCTTACTCTTTTGATAGAAAGAGCAAATCTTCCTCTTTTGATAGAAATAAATCCAGGTAAAGAAAATGTATCATAGTATTTCTTTACTCTAATTTTCTTATGAATGTATGAAGAGAGCTGGAGAAAACCCCTATTTGTCAATGCCATGACACAGAGAACACTTAGAAGCAGAGAAGAGAGAACATGATTAAAATGTAGTCAATAAGAATTATCCATCATAGATCATAGAGTGCCGAGAGGAGCTCTCCTTAAATGCCCTGCAAATTGTGGGAATGAATGCTGTTCCTGGCTCAGCAGAATCATCAAGGAAACATAAATATAAAATAGCAGTTACACAAGAACATTTAGGCGCCTTGTGGCAGCAAAGGGAGAATGGATCTTCAAAGAGTGTCTACCAAGATAAGGCAAGAGAGAGAAGTCTGAATTTATACGTCATCAGCTGTGGAAGAAGCTGGAGACCTTGACATCATTAGCAACAACTCTGAGTGGCTCCTTCCCTTGTGGGAAGTATTTATTAGTCAACTTACAGTCATTACTCTCGAATCTTCAATTAGAATTACATGAAAATTCAAACCTGCCAGAATTAACATTCTATAGAGGATTGTCTTCCCCAAATCATCACTATACCCAAGGAAAAATTAAGTATCCCTGCCCAGGGCAATTTAAAAATAAATTGCCATCTGCCGCCCACATGAAAACCTCATTGGCCACAGGACAAAAATACTATTTCAAGGCTTTTGTATACCTGCTGCAGCAAAGAATAAAAGAAAAATAGTGTCCCCATAGAAAGGGCTCATGGCTATTAAAACAAAATACAAATATTTTCCACTCCATTAGGATATACTCAATTCATCTTTTGTCTTCTCCAGATCCACAGACACGATTATCTTGAAAATAATGCTTTCTCAAAATCCTATCTTTCCAGTTAAAAATATAATGTACATCCAATCCTCAGTACAGATTAGACTAAACCAATCTGGTAAGCTATCAGATACATAGCACCATATCAAGGAAAAATAAAAATTGTTATACATTAGTGATGTTAAAAACAAATCCAGGCTTGGATGAGGAGAGAATGTATTCAGAAAAAAAGACTATTGTACTAGGGAGAATGCTTTAAACTCAAGAACTGCAAGGATCTCAAAATCAAACAGAAAAAGGCTTTTCTCATACGGTAAGGAGGAGTAAGGAAAGATTTGTAGAAAGTTTTAGAGGAAAGTTGGGCAAGCAAGGAGGAATGACCAGTGGAATCTGACAGGAAAAATGTTTCACTGTGGTCAGTTGATTCTCAAGAGAAGTCGGTAAGCAGACACGTTCCATTTTTTAGTGCCTGCTCAGGCTTGGGTACAAGCACAGTCCAGGGGCCTGTAAGAAATACATAAGCCTGGCTAAAGTTTGATCAAGACAAAGCAAAGGGTAAGAAATGGGCAATTGTCACTTGGTCAGTTACTACAAACTAAAAACCAAAGAGTAGAAAAATTAAAAGCAAGAAACCAAGCTTTTATCCTTTCAGTTCATTGCATTTTATTTCCTATATAAATGTACCATTTGGGCCACCAGCCCGTCCTCTCCTATGTATGAGGCTCCTTGGTATGGACAGATGAGAAACCACTGAGAATTTATTTCTGCTGCTGGCTAAGGTTTCACAGTGAAGGGAATTCTATGGTCAAGCAGGACCACAAAGATCTTTTGCTTAAAATCCATCGAAACAAACTTATACACTTAAGATTAAAGTTAATTAATTCAAATTAAATTGGCTTGCTAGAGATATTAGGAGGTAAATTTGTGTATTTTTTTTAATTGAACTTTCTTATAGTGAGTTATACTTTTGTTCAAAAGAATAGGAAAAAATATACTCTGTATTTTTTTTAAAGATTATTATATTGTACAATGTTCAAATGATTTGGTCCTTTCCTAGACAGAGGTCTAATTTGTTTTGGGGTACACTCAGAGATTTCTACTCAACAACATGAACACACACAAGCTAAAAAATGCATATCTCTTTTTGCATGCCCGGGCCCCACATCTTTCCTACTGTTGCCCTATTGCTGGTTAGGAGTTCGGGTCTCAAATGAGGAGAAATTAAAAATTTTATCAGCTGCCTCTGTGTCCAAAGTAGATGCACAACTTACCTAGTAGGAGATGGTCTGGTTAAGTGAAACAGACTTGAATGGCAAACTCTTTTAGTGATGCAAGTATAAGGCAGGCATGCTGCCATTGTCCTGGGGGGAGATCTAACAGAACCATGTGGGGCTTGATAAAGGTCCCCACCATCTAAGACCCCTTTGTATGCTCTACTCAGGAGAAGGGATTAACCACTTTGCTTAATGATCCCAAGAACCCTGGGTGGGAAGACACTGGAACCCCAACTGACTCTGGGTAGATCATGGTGGCTTAGACCATAGCCCACTGGCCAGAAAATATGCAAAGGCCCCCAAAGTAGAATACTGCAGGAATGTCTGGGCTGGTGGTCCAGACTCAACTAAAAGGCAAAGTGGAGGAAGGGGAGGAATGACCCTGGTACAGAGTGGGGCTGAGTCTGGGAGCCCCCTCTGAATCTACCGGGGTTCAGGGAATAGCTGAGCATGTGAGAGTAAGCTTAGAGCCCAAATTCAGGAAACCACAGCAGCCTTTTCAAGGGTCTGAGCCAGGAAGGACATCGCTAAAGGAATGGACAAGGGTCTATCAGCCTGTCCAGGGTATTCAATAGCCCCAGCATCTGAAGCAACAGTCAGCTAATGAGCTGATTGAGCTTCCCACATCACACTCCCTGCTGTGTGGAAAGGACTGAAGGTTTGGTCCACGAGTTCTTGTACAATTGGGAAGGAAAGCGGAGGGAAAAAAAAACAAGTGGGAGATATTTGATTTCTTGCCAAATAAAGGAATGTGAGAATAAAATGTATGAAGTGATATTTTTCCCCAAGCTAGTGAAGCAGGTCGTATCAATTTCAAAAAGAAGATCATTTATTTGAGCTAACAAATATATATCTAACAACTGTTAATTTAAATAAGGCTGTTAATCATTTTTAAATGATGAAAACTAGCAGTCATACCCAACTATCATCCACATGGGGGAAAAGAAAGGGCCACTGATTAGAGAAAACCATCTTAAAAGTATTTTTCCTTTTTAGAAATATAGAGATGTCAATTACAACATTATTAATGGGGCAAAAAAAAAAACCAAGAAAATCAGGATTCTCTTTGAGGATTATTTTCACAGGACATGGCACCATCTTCAAGTTCTTTGGAATCTTACAAGTTTTCTTTGTTTAAATTTTGTTTCCAAGGGCAGATTTATATTAGCAGGAAGCATAACAATTTAGTAACAGTTAGGAATGTTCACAGAAATCTCTCTGTTGAACAGAAAAGAAAGATTGAGAACCAAATGAATGTTTCCAGTGTTTTATCAAATCAGATTATTTGAACACATTCTATGGCACAGAAAGCTCTCTCTTCCCCAGAAGCTGCAGGGCAAAGGGGATCTCTTTTTCTCCCCTTCCTGAGCCTCCTTCATTAAGTATAAAACTTTAACTTGCATAAAAAGCAGTCTCTGAAATTTCATTCACAAGAATTATACAAAAAAAGCAGGCCTGTAGAGATCAATTTTACTGCTAAAAATGGGGTGAGAAATGAATAGGATCTTAATAACAGTGAAATAAAAAGCATATGTTATTCTTCCATTTACACTAGGTTGAGAATTGTAGGATTACTTGGGGTGACATGCAAATTAAATGATCTATTAAAATATGTGTGCCTGGCCTCTAAGTAGTTGAAACAGAAAAAGATCACAGAGAGATGGAGACTCCTCTCCTAGAATTTTATTTTACTGATAATCCAAGTTTTTTTAACTTTCATATGAAAGAAAAGATTTTAAGAAGAGATGGTTTTGAACATAATTTATCTTTATTAGCTCTGAATGCTTGGATAGCTTACTCAAGTTCTATTAGCTGCAGTTTCTTCATAAAGATGAGAAAATCCTCAGACCCTTCAGGGTTGCTGAGGGGCTTCCTCACTCTCTCCAAACTTCAGGCACCCTGGTCATTCTACATCACAGTAGACTTTCACACTTCCTTTCTACTGCTTCTCCTATGGCCAACTGGCTGGGTCTCCGTTTCCCAGCTTTATAATTCCAAATTCACAAGGGAGAAAAATGCTTGGCCTAGCCCATCTTTTCATGTGGTATTCTTCTCCAACATAGTCAACTATGACTGATGTGGGAAGACAGATTTTATTAATTGTTTTGGCGACAGTAGAGAAAATTTCAATAGAAAGGAAGGTCAGCAGGTTGGCCAGTGATCAATATCAATGGGACAACAATAAAATATGTTAAAATTTTGATTGAAATATCTATCTTCACACCTAGAAATAAAGTTTCTAAGGTTTATCACTTTTCAATACTAAATAAACTCTAAAGTATCTTTTTGTTATACAAACATTTTTAAAAAGCTCCATAAATTTCCAATGCAGAAAGAAAAGTCAAGGCAATTCAAACACATTTTGTCATTTTGGAATACTATAGTTTGAGATCTGACAGATATGAAGTTTCGTGGAACAAATAAAACACCAAGACAGTTATTGGGACAGATTCTTTTTTTCTTTTCTTCTTAATCTCAAGCACAAAACACCAGCCACTAATTTGTGAATCATAATTGGTTTCCTCTAGTAAACAGCTAGTGAGGGTGGCACCAGTATAGCTGGGGCCCTGCCTGGATTTTCGTTAAATTGATGCCACATAATGGGTATTCAACAAGGAAGACCAAGGTAGAATTGGAACTGATCCCTTTGAATTATGGTATTGTCGAAGAATATTAAATATACCATGGACTTCTAGAAGAATGAACAAATCTATCTTTGAAGAAGTACAGCCAGGATGCTCCTTAGAAGCAAGGATGGCGAGATTTCATCTCATGTACTTTGGATGTGTTATCAGAAGGCATCAGTTCCTAGAGAAGGACATCATGCTAGGTAAAATAGAGGGTCAGCAAAAGAGAGGAAGACCCTCAACAAGACAGATTAACACAGTGGCTGCAACAATGGGCTCAAGCACAACAATGATTGTGAGGATGGCATAAGAATGGGCAGTGTTTTGTTCTGTTGTACATAGGGTTGCTATGAGTAGGAACCAACTCGACAGCACCTAACAACAACAACAACCATGAGTATTCAGTAAATGTTTGTCAAATGCATTAGATTTTCTACTACTTTGGTAAAGTGAAGCAATGAGGCAGTTTTAACTAAGATGAGCCCCGATGCAAAATATTTAAAATAAAAAATAGATGAATCACAATGCAAAGAAAAGAGGTGGCTGACTCAGTGGCATCACTGGGGTTGGTGTCACCCAGTGTGATAACTCATGGTGTCACCCCCTCCCCTGGCCCAGGGTGGGAAGGGCCAGCTGGCAAATCCTCCCTTGGTGTCTGCACTCCCTGCACCTGATTTGACTAGGCAAGGTAGGGAGAGGTAACAGGGATATAGTGAGCAAAGATGGGGGGTGTGGTCTTGCTGGGTTTTTCTTAGGATTAGTGATCTTACCAAAGAATATTACCACCAAAGAGAAAGCATATGCCTTCATTTCTTAGTAAGGTAGTTTCCAGGAACCCACAGCCCAGCTGGGACAACTATGCCTTTTGGTGAGCAGCCTGCTCTCAAGGACACAGCAAGAGTCTGGAATCTAAAAGATGCTGTATCTCTGAGCTCCCATCTTGTCTTGTCTCTTACCCACTCTTCCTTCCTCCCTCTCTCTCAACTCTCTCCTCTAGGACCTTCCTGCCAGTGGAGAGTGAGGCAGTGAAATGTACCTCTAGCAATTGCCTTGCTTCTTACTCTGGTTCCTCTCATTTATGGCTGTGTGAGAAGTCACTTACTCTCCTTATGCTTCAATGTTCTCATTAGTAAAAATCAAACCCACTGCTGTCGAGTCGATTCCAACTCATAGCTGTGCTATAGGGCAGAGTAGAACTGACCCACAGGGTTTCTGAGATTATAAATCTTTAGGAAGCAGACTGCCGTACCTTTCTCCTATGCAGCAGCTGGTGGGTTAGTACCACAGACCTTTCGACAGGATAATAATTGTACCAATCTTTTATGGGCACTGAGTGAGATAATACCTGTAAAGCTCTTAGAACAGGGCTTGGCACATAGTAAATGCTCAATACATTGTTGTTGTTAGCTGCCATCGAGTTGATTCCGACTCATGGCAACCTTATGTGTGCAAAGAAAAACTGCTGCATAGGGTTTTCAAGGCTGCTACCTTTCAGAAGTATATCGCCAGGCCTGTCCTCTGAGGTATCTCTGGTCTGGGTAGGTTCACACTGCTAACCTTTCGGTCTTAAAAGCCCTATGGAGCAGTTCTACTCTGCACATTTGGGGTCACCATGAGTCAGAATCCACTCAACAGCAAACAACAAATGTCATTCTAGTTCCCAAATCTTTATGAGTTTTTTTCTTTTTGAAAGCGTTGACCTTGGTGTTGTGAAATTTCATTATGGTATGCCTTGACTGTGGTTCTCTTCTCATTCCCTGGGACGGTCTTTGGTAGGCTTTTCCAATCTCTGGGTCATCTAGTAGTCGAACGCCTAACCGTTTTTGCTATCCAGGGACTCCACTCAATAGGTTAGCTATTATTATTCTGACAGTTGGAACAGAAATTAGCATTGGCTGTGCAGACTAGAAAAGGTGTTTGGGTATCTTATGTTCATCTCCATGTTGGCCTTTCAAACTGGACCTACTACAAGGGGCTTCATAGTCTAAGAGACTCAACTCAATGCTTCAGCAGTTTTAGTACCTCAGACAGTTCACTTCATGGATACTGAAAGACTAGAAGGCACGTTTGAACTCAGTGCCTCTGAGAGTAGGAGGCTGCATCTTCATCTGTAAAACGAGCTGCCCCCTTGAAAGCCAAGCACATCTGTTCAACCCCCTCTCTCTCCACTGCAATTATATTCTTCTAGATTCTCTTCCAATAGCATTTTTATGGGAAAAAATAACATCCAGTGAGATACTTTACCAATTAACTCTTTTATTGGCAAATTTCTCCAACAAGTAAGTTGGCCAGGGGAATTCTCCGTGCTACTTAAGAACAATAACTCTTAACTATAAGTTTCTATTTTAGGAAGGAACAGTGATGGCACCCTATGCAAATATAGAACAATATCTTCTTGCCCTTCAATGTCTTATCTGTAAAAGGAGGCAGTTTTTTTGGTCTTTCTTTTCTTACTCAAATGTATTATTACAGTTTATAGAAAAGAATTATAAGCTTTTTTTTTTACATTTCTGCAAAATAATAATAAAAACTAATATTTATTGAGAGATTACTATATGCACCTTCTCCCATCTCAGTTTATCATACTGTGGTGGCTTGTGTCTTGCTACGATAGTGGAAGCTATGCCACCAGTATTTTAAATACCAGCAGGGTCACCTGTGGTGGACAGGTTTCAGCAGAGCAATCTGCTTCTGAAAATTAGTCAATGAAAACCCATAGATCACAACAGAATATTGACTGATATACTGCTGGAAGATGAGCCCTCTAGGTTGGGAGGCACTCAAAATATACACTAGCTGCAACAATGGACTCAAGCATACCAACAATCTCGTGAAGGTGGCACAGGACCAGGAAACACTTCATTCTGTTGTATATGGAGTCACCTTGAATCAGAGCCAACTCAACGGCAGCTGATGACAACAACAACACTATTTGCCAACCACTGTACTAAACACATAGCTTCTGACATCACTTCTGGTGTAGATGTTGCTTCCATCCCACTGACATTGTCACTCATAGTTTTCCTGTTTCCAAGATCACGGCAGTAAAGTAGGCAAAGATAACAAATGCCTTTTGTTATGTATGCTTATAATGCAATGATCCTAAATCATATATGTGTGAAACATGTAATATGTGACTTAAGACATTTAAGTTATATTTCAAAACCGACAAGTAAACTTCTCTGTCATTTTTGTGTAAGTTCTGACATTATAGTCAGCTACCTCATTGTAGGACAACTGCTTCGCTTTGATAAGGCGTGGCATACCTCTTAGCTATGCTAAGACACCTTAAATATGCACCCCTAATTATGGACCTATGAATCACATTACCATGATGCCATGTAAATCAGGCACTACCCTGACAGACCCTTATGGGGCAAGACCAAAGGGATTAAAATCACATGAAAACCCCAGGCTTTTGCCCCTTCACGGAAAGCAAGTCTGAGGTAACTAGTCTCCGTGTTGGTCTGTCTCTTGAGCTCTCCAAAGACCGGGTGCTGCCAGAGGCTGTGCCCAGAGGGCCTGGACTCTCCACCAACGTTAAACCTTAGCACTAGGGGACCTCCACTAAGGACATGCCACTGGTTAAGCTTACATCCCAAGACTTGTCATTACAGGTGAAAGCCTGAAGTCTAAAGATTTGGACACTGACCACTGGACTAACACTGTAATTGTCAACCCTTATTCTCTGGTGGTAACTGAATGTCTTGTGGTCTTACCTGTGTGCCTTACCATGACTACCTTGCAATAAACTAAATGAGTTTACACATTATAAACTTGAGCATTTCTCTGCTTACTTTAAAATAAACTCCATTTGGTGCCTTTCCTCTTGCTCCAGATCTTTAGGCCATTAAATGAGTCTTCCTTGTAGTCTAAGTGGTAATTTTTTGGTTTTTTCTTCAAGTTCTCCCTTACTCTCACTTTTCCTGATCTAGAAATTAAGTCCAGTTTTCCCTTGGGCCAGGCTAGAAGTCCACTTATGTGTCATTGCCCTATAATGTGCTCAGAACTATTCCTGCTGGAGAAGCCCTAGTCAGTGCTCCTCATTAAGTTTGTACAGAGACATGCTTTCTGCTCAGCCTTAATTCTTTACCCAATCTGGCTAAGTGCCTGGAAGTTGTTTTTTTCACTGCTAAACAATGCTGAAGGCAAGCCTTTGCTTCAAGTATTTCCTCAGTGGACCCCTAATACCATCCTTCTATCTTCCCCAGATGTATCTGAATCTTTAGTCTGTGGCCATCCTAGGCTCTCACGCTGGGATCCTCTTGTACTCACCTGTAAAATGAGGGTGGTTACATCAGAGGGTGAAATGCTAAAGCTGGAAACGACTTTGATATGGCCTGATCCACTCTTTTGCAAACAGCATCACACAATCTATTAGTGGACTGGGAAATCAGTTTAGTGGCTCCCAACCAGCATTTTTTTTTTTTTAAATGGACTAGAGTAGAAAAAAATCACAGTGCATACCACATATTGAGATGTGTGCTTTGTATCACGAAACTGTTTCAGTCATGTATGTGTGTGCCCTATGTGCACTGGCTCACGATGTAAGATCAGTTTCTTACTGATTAACATGAGTCTTTTGAATCATGTAATAGTTGGTCTTGATCAGTGGTTCTCAAATTGTGGTCCTTGGATGGTGCAAGCTGTTGACGATCAGCTGCTAACATAAAGGTTGACCATTCAAACCAGGGCTTCAAACAAATTCACTCTGGTTCGAACCCCTGCTGAGAATTTGCATTTCTAACTAGTTCCCTGCTGAGAATTTGCACCAACCCAGATATACTGAATCAGAAACTACAGTTTAACAAGATGCCCAGGTGATTCTTATGTAGAGCTTTCTGGGAGCTTGTTAGAAACGCTAATTATCAGCAGGGAACTTGTTAGAAATACAAATTCTCAGCAGGGGTTTGAACTGGAACAAACCCACCCCGTGGCTCTGTTGAAAAATGGCCTGACAAACTGCTTCTGTAAAGATTACAGTCAAGAAAACCCTATGGAACTCAGTTCTACTTTCTAACACATGGGGTCACTATGAGTTGAATCCACTTGACAGCAAGGGGTTTGGTTTTGGTTTTGGACCAACAGCATCAGCTATCATTGGGAACCTGAAAAGTCATTGGAAATGCACATTCTTGGGCCTCACCCCAGACCTACTGAATCAGAAATTCTAGAGTGGGCCTGGCACTCTGTTTTAAAAAGCCTCCAGGTGATTCTAATTCACACAAAAGTTTGAAAACCACCAGTTTCTAGATAATATAGCCTTTCTCAATCCCAAGACAGAATTAACCCCTAGAGAAAATGTTTTGACTATTTTCTCATTTATGCATAGGAAAGAAGTTAATTCATTACATGCAATGTATGCCTAAGGGCCATAGGGTTTAATACCCCTTGTAACTGGTTGAGAAGGAACCTTCCAAGGTTCTCTTCAGAGTTAAATTTATGTGACTTTACCCAAGTTTTCCAAAACATAAAGTAATCCAATATAAGGACTGCAATATAATTGTTTCTGCTTAAAATGTATTTTCTTCTTACCTCTATTGTGTTTGTCAACAACGAACCTAATATGATGATAAAGAAAGTAAGCATAGACTTCCGGCAAAATGCCGCTCTAGGCAGAAGCACCACGCCATCCCTCCACAGCAAACATCTGAAAAACTAAGCCAAACAGAAAAAACAGTAATCCTGAACCCTAAAACATCAAATGAAGAGATAAAGAACTCAGCCAAGCACCAAATGGAGTGAGAAAACTGACAGAGAACAGAGAGCAAGGAGAGATTCATGCAGAGGTCCCCTATCAGCTAATGCAGCGTGGATCTGCCATCTTGGACTCCTATCAGAGACCAGCAAAT
The DNA here is from genome assembly GCA_030035585.1 of Dugong dugon. Taxonomy (NCBI): domain Eukaryota; kingdom Metazoa; phylum Chordata; class Mammalia; order Sirenia; family Dugongidae; genus Dugong; species Dugong dugon. The sequence goes on along the minus strand of CM057480.1, from coordinate 43,370,598 downwards.
AGAGGTTTGGAGAAAGCAGCTTCATGGAGCTTGCAGCAGGAGACAAAACAACCGGTAATTTGTGATACACGCTTTCCCAGCCCCCACCATTCTTCACCCCCACTTGGCCTCCTCTGCTTCCCGCCGCCACAGTCTCTTGGCCAGGAAGCACTGGCTGCTTGGATTCCATCCACCCACACTGGCTGGCTCCCTAAGTGCCATTTGTTGGCTGCTGGTGTTGCTTGTTTCTGCCTCTTTTGATTTGTTCCTTAACTCTCACCACCTCCCCCTCCTTTCGCTCAAATACCTGACTCCCGGTGCCATCTTTGCTTCTTCCTAAGGGGCTGCAGAGCTCCATTCGAGTGTGGAACTGCTTTCCAGTCTAGGCTGCCATGCTGGTAGGATCCTGGGGCTTTTGTTTGTTTGTTTTGAACTGTTTGCTTGTTTTCTTTTCCATTTCTCAAGTTGGGAGCCCATTCTGGCCGGGCAGTGGTACACGGCTTGGGATCTACCCCTTAGCTTGCGCAGATGCGCAGAGGGATCCCTCAGAACATTTCTTTTTTAGTGGGTTTGATTTTTTTCTGTTTTTGGGGGGGCTTTTCTTGTTCTTTTTTGTTTTGTTTTGTTTCCTTTTTCCTCTTTTTCCCTTTTTGTCTTTCTTCATTCCTCAGTTTCTCGTCTCTCTACACCTTCCTTCTCTTCCTGTTCCCCGAATACCTGGAGCTGAATACCTCTAAGCCTTCTAGCCAGGCTGTACTGCAACACCTGGGAACAACTTCCCCAGACCTCGTAGCCACATTGGTGGGATCCCTGGGAGCTTTGCTGTTCTTTTTTCATTCTAATTTTTATTTATTCATTCCTTACTTTACTTTTTCTTCTTCTTCCCCTTTTTGTTTTCCTCCATTTCATAGTCTCTCATCTCTCCACTCCAATGGCAAGCTCCCTAGCACTCTTTTTTGTTTGCATGTGTTTGGCTCCTGTTCCTCTCTCCTCTCTCCCATATCCATCTTAGCTCCACAAATAACAATCTCCCCCTCCATCCTGCCTAACTGCACCATGTGCTTAACATCACATCACCAAGCAGCACAGGCACAGCCTACCAGAACCTGCCCTGCACTGATTACCGACCCGCCCTGGTGGCTGTAGTAAATGCCACAAAAAACCCATCCCAGCAACTCCTCTTCAGCTAGACCTGACCTGCTGTACTATATCTGAGCGACTGACTCTGCCAATTGGAGGAGGCGAAAAGTATCGTGCCCACAGACAAGCAAACAACAAAGAACACACAGCCCGCCTGCTCAGACATAGCCAAATAAAAACAAAAGGACAAAACAAACAAATGTGCTGTGAACAAACGAGAAAAATAACTACTGAATGCCCCGAAGACAGCAGAAAATATCAAAACATTTACAAAAACAGGACAGGATGGTCCCAGTAGGTGTCCAAAATAAGACACCAGATGACTTTCCAGTGGAAGAAAAGGCACTAGAACTACCTGATAGGGAATTCCAATCCCTAATACTCACAATTATCCAAGAGTTGAAGCAAAAAGCAGACAAAAATGAGGAAAAAATAGACAAATTCGTAGAAAAGGCACACAAATTCATGGACAATACAGACAAAAAAAATGGCAGAATTCAGGAAAATAATGCAGGAACAAAATGCCAAAATAAATTCACAACTAAAAATTATACAAAAACGGTGGAAGACAGGATCAGTGGAATTGAAGACAAACACTTGGATACAACTCTGTTTCAGGAAAACTCAGAAAAAAGAACAAAGAAAAATGAAGAGACCCTGAGAGTTATGTGGGACACAATCAAAAGCAAAAATCTTCAAGTGATTGGAATTCCAGAACAGGGGGAGAAAACAGAAAACACAGAGAGGATCATTGAGGAGCTGCTGACAGAAAACTTTCCTAATATCATGAAAGATGAAAAGCCGACCATCCAAGAAGCTCAACAAACCCCATATAGAAGAGACCCCAAAAGAAAATCACCAAGGCATATCATATGCACACTCGCCAAAACCAAAGACAAACAAAGAATCCTGAGAGCAGCTCGTGAAAAACAAGAAGTCCCATACAGAGGAGAAACAATAAGACTAAGCTGGGATTATTCTGCAGAAACCATGCAGGCAAGAAGGCAATGGGAGGACGTATACAAAACCTTGAAAGAAAAAAATTGCCAACCAAGAATAATATATCCTGCAAAACTCTCGTTCAAATTTGATGGTGAAATTAGGTCATTTCCAGATAAACAGAAGTTAAGGGAATATGTAAAAGTCAAACCAAACTTACAAGAATTATTAAAGCGAGTTCTTTGATCTGAGGACAAACAGCTTCAGCTCAAAGGCAGAACCTAGGACGCAGGATCGTACCAGCCAGACACCAATCTAGGAAATGAACTCTCGAGGACTATCCAAAACCAAAAGAAATACAACAAGGAATCAGAGCAGTTAATCAGTAAATGACAACATCAAAAGAATAAGAGAGGGAATAAACAGCATAGGTATAGAACCTTCTAATGGAGACGAAGGCAAGGCGATACCAAGTAATGGTAGACTGCTTCAAACTTAGAAAGATAAGGATAAATTTCATAGTAACCACAAAGAAAGTTAACAAACATACTCATAAAAAAAGAGAGAAAAACCATAACGTCTCAGAAAAATAAAACCTACAAAAACAAAAGAAATGAAAAAAAAATCCACAAACAAAAGTAATTCAGCACAGGAGAGTAAGAAGAACAAAGAAAACATCAGCACCACAAAACAAAGCACTACAAAATGACAGCATCAAACGCACATCTATCAGTAATTACACTGAATGTAAATGGACTAAATGCACCCATAAAGAGATGGAGAGCGACAGAATGGATAAAAAAAAAACAAAAAAAACAGGATCCATCAATATGCTGTGTACAAGATACACACCTTAGAAACAAAGACATGAATTTATTAAAAGTCAAAGGTTGGAAAAAAATATAACAAGCTAACAACTACCAACAAAGAGCAGGAGTGGCAATACTACTCTCAGATAAAACAGACTTTAAAACAAAATCCACCATAAAAGACAAAGAAGGACACTATATAATGATTAAGGGGATGATCCATCATGAAGACAGAACCACAATAAACATCCAGGCACCCAATGACAGGGCTCCAAATACTTAAACTCTAACAACACTGAAAAGAGAAATTGACAGTTCCACAAGAATAGTAGGAAACTTCAGCACACCACTCTTAGTAAAAGACAGAACATGTAAAAAGAAACTCACCAAAGATACAGAAGGCCTAAAGGGCACAATCAGCCAACTTGACCTCATAGACATATGTAGAACACTCCATCCAACAGCTACAAAGTACATATTCTTTTCCAACACACATGGAACGTTCCCCAGAATAGACCCCATCTTAGGCCACAGAGCAATCGTCAACAGGATCCAAAATGCTGAGATAATTCAAAGTATCTTCTCTGACCACTGTCGCAGCGGCGGCGATTGTCGGGGCAGCGGAGACAGTAACCAATGCCACAACTCTTACAGAGAAGTGGGGCCAGGAGGGTCACTCTGAGGAGTCGACCCCCAGCTTCAGTCCCAGGAATTTATTCATAGTCAATACAGCAAGCAGTGAAGCAAATAAGAGAACAATGGGCTTTGGTGAGTAACAATAAGTTTCGGGCAAGGGAGGAGGAATTCAGGTAAACAAGCCGATCAGTAACAGGTTTGGGAAAACAAGTCGTGACAAGTCTCAACATGTTGGGGACAAGTCTCAACATGCTGTGCAGCATAGAGGCCTTTATACATCCATATTTTAATGGCACATATCCCCACATTTCCCCCCTTTTGTTTAGTTAATGGAATAAGAATCAAGAGGATTTTCACTGGTCCAACAAGTGTCCGTTAGGACAAAGTAAAATTTTCTCTACGAGATAAAGTCCAAGATTATCTCAGCTACTGTCTCCACACCTCAGGGCCTGGCGTCTTACTGAGTTCTTGTGAGCCCAGCTACAGCTGGGGCACTCTCCATAGGTTGAAGGAGGAGAAGTAGCATAACTATGAGTAACACCTGGACTTAGTCGCCTAGATGGCAGCCATAGCAGGCTCTTTAAACTCACGGTGCTGGTTTTCCACCGGATACCATCTGGTTTTTCACCAGGTTGTTACTTAATGCCTGGGCTTAATGCTCCTAGATGGTGGCCGTAGCAGGCTCTTTAAACTCACGGTGCTGGTTTTCCACCGGATACCATCTGGTTCTTCACCAGGTTACTAAGTAAGAGCGATGCTCTTATCAATTGCATAGCCGGAGTGAGCAGTCTCAGTGTGCCTTTCAGGTGTGTAAGACAATAGAGGATGATCTTATGAGGATAATATAATCCTCTGTACTAGTAATATCCTGATTGTTGGACCCATGGGTTTCCTCTGACTCTCATTTTGTCAGGTAAACACTAACTTTTAACATCCACTGAAATTATTATTCTTAAAGGCTTAAAGATTTACAAAGGCTCAAAGATTCATTAACAAACAAACAAGCAATGATTTACACAGCTTCACTATTACTTGGAAGGGAATCACTAGGAAGGGCAATTTATACATCATAACAGATTTAACAATCAAACAAACACTGATTTACACAAATTTACTATCAATTGGAAAGGAATCATCTAACTTAGAAATCTATCTACACAGAAGCATCTAACTAGGAGAAGCAGAAAATATAGAGGAGTTTACACATAACAAATTTTCATTGGGAACTTACTGATTAACAAAATACAGGTAATTACTGATCATCAAAATAATAGCATAGGAAGGGCCTTCTTAAGAGGTCTTTATTTTTCACATCTCCTGTTTAGGTAACTGGTAGCAAATGGTCCAGGCGTAGAAGGCCGACTTCTGTTGGTGATGGGGGACCTTCAGGGAGTAGAGACATCGGATGACTATAAGGAGGCAAAAGACTATTAAACATCCTATAGCAAAAAGGATCCAGACACAGAGATTGAGTCCAGAGAACCTATGTGTGGGATTGAGCCAGCAGGCAAAATCATTAAGTGTATTAAGTGTAGCCGTATTAGACTCTGATTGTAATCGCAAGAGCTGTTCTTGTAATTGAAATTGTAATTTTTAAATATCACTTTTCAATGGAGAAGCGAAGCTAGCTAAAAGATTACTTTTAACATCCTTCCAGGATTCATTATATGGAAGGGCTGTAACACAGAAATGAGTGTATTGGGCATCACAGGTTAGTTGGGAATGTTCCCATAGGGCTTCCTGTCGCTCTCCAAGCCAAAGGACTGAGGCTTCTAAAGCACCCAGACGCTTGAGGATCTCTTGATCAATATGTGCCATAGTTTGCATTTCAGAAGTAACATTTTGCATGTAAGTGTTAAACTGCTGGGCAGTCTAAATAGATTGGGAGAGAGCTACGGCGGCAGTAGCCACTGTAGCAGCAATAGCAATGGCTGTGATGATAGAGGCTATGAGAATTCCAAGAAACTTTTTAGTTCGTATTTTCTGTAATGCATTAACAACCTGAGAGAGGGGGGAACTATCTTGCCAAGGGCATGTAAGGTTAACGGGCAGCCAAAGGTGGCCTTTTTGTCGAAGAACAAATACAGAATTGATGTTAAGAGTGGAGACATTTTGTCTGAACAGACAAGGAGTCAAAAATGTATGGTCGAGACGTGCATATAAGCACAGAATTGTTATGGTCATAGACAGTCCATTTTAATTTGGGGAGTGGGTTCTTGGCATCCTCTGTCCCCTTCAGAAAGGCTCCTGAATGAAGAGTTCTTTCATAAAAAGGGAGACCTAATCGCCAAGAAAGAATTTTTAATGGGGAGAAATGAGTAGTTGAATAACGTAAGCGAAGAATGGGTCCAGCTAGACGAGGGTTCTATGACTTAGAATGTCCTTGATAATGGTATGGGGCTGCCCACTGCCAAGTAGAGCGATTTGGTAATAAAATTAAACCTTGAGGGCCCCAATTTTCTAGTGAAATATTGAAAGGGAGAGAATATGAAGAAAAGTTAGTAGTTCGACAAATAACCCAAGTATTATCGATAGGGTCTGTAAGAGATAGGTGTGGGTGTTGACATACAGGGATGGAAGGAGGTGAGTGAGTAATATAGGCACTGAACGTGCCATTAATGCCTATGGCTTTAACGAAAAATTGCTTAGAATAGGCTGGTTGTTTATAGGTGCCATTGTAGTAAATGTAATTCATATATCATTGTTCTACTACAGGCATGCACGCAGAAGCAGTTCGTGGCTGAGTAGTGAAACAAAAAGGAAGGGCATCAGCATAGAGTGTCCAATCTGTGGACAGTACAAACCATCCCTCTTCAGGGGAGTTAGTAAGTGGTTTGGAATAGGCCAAATATTGTCCTCTAGTTATGTTAGTATCATTAGAGGAAAGAGGGGGCTCTGGTTCTTCCCAAGTAACTGGGTGGAAGACAGGGGGGCTAAGAACATGAGCCCAATAGGTGGTTGAGGCAGAGGTTGTTAGTACCTGAGAAAGGAGGAGGAAGAAAACACATACCTGTTGAGAACTGAAGGTCACAAAGGAGACCATGGTTAGAAATAGATTTTCAGGTGTAAGTGGGGCACCTGTAGTTGAGAGGATATGTTCAGCTTTGGAGGAGAGGGCTTTCAGACCTCCCCATGTTACCGGTATTGCAGAGCTCTGTCGTTCATTCTCCTTCCCCAGGGGAGGGGGTGATGGTGTCAGTTGTCACTCTGGAATTAGATCAACTGGCCAGCTGAAGGGTGATGGCTGTCATTGGGTCATGATATGGTTTTACTAGTCGAGCGGGAATCCAAAGTGGGCTTGTAGAAGACAAAACAGCCACATACCCTCACCCTCAGCTCAGTAATTCTACAGGTCCTTGCCAGAGAGATTTTGAGGATCTTTATAGAGGACCTGTGGGAGAGGTCAGGTGTCACAGGGGATAAAATGTTGTTCTGCAGTGGTACGACCATCTTTGGCAACCGATAAGAAATTAAAAGTAAAGAACTTTGGCAAGTCTTTCATTCTGGTCACATACTCTAGACCCATCATCTCCCCCCCCCCCTTTGTTTATTTAAGAGCTGTTTGAGAGTATTATGGGCACGTTCAATTATGGCTTGCCCTTGAAGGTTATAAGGAATGCCAGTGGTATGAAGACTATCCCAAGTGGCACAAAATTGTTGAAATTTAGACAAAGTATATGCAGGACCATTATCAGTTTTAAGAGTTTAGGGACATCCCATAGTTGCAATGGCTTGGGTGAAATGACGACAGGCATGAGTAAAACGTTTTCCGGAAAGGGCTGTAGCATAGAGAAACCCAAATGAAAGCCTTTACTACAGTGGAGACACTTTCGGGTTGGAAGTTTAGTGTTGGCATTTTTGTTTTTTAAACTGTGACAGTCTTTCTTAAAATGTCCAGGTTTACTGCACCCAAAACAGGTGGCAGTGGATGGACAGAGAGCTGCCGCTAATACTTGTGCCTTATGAGTATCTGTGCCAACATTTTGACATGCTCTAATAGCTTCTTCTGACACCTTACGCTGTTCAGAGGAAAGAGAGTTCCCCATAGTGAGGGAGAAACGGAAAATGAAGGAAAGAATGATAGGAAAGCTCCTGGCCTGAAGCCTGAAATCCCTTGAGGGAGCATACGAGAAAGCCCCGCCGCTCCCGAGGCTATAGCAGCCCAAATCGAGAGCGTCCGGGAAAGTTCCGCCCGTGGAAAAGCCAATGCCACAACTCTTACAGAGAAGTGGGGCCAGGAGGGTCACTCTGAGGAGTCAACCCCCGGCTTCAGTCCCAGGAGTTTATTTATAGTCAGTACAGCAAGCAGTGAAGCAAGTAACAGAAAAATGGGGTTTGGGTGAGTAACAATAAGTTTCAGGCAAGGGAGGAGGAATTCAGGTAAACAAGCCAATCAGTAACGGGTTTGGGAAAACAAGTCGTGACAAGTCTCAACATGTTGGGGACAAGTCTCAACATGCTGTGCAGCATAGAGACCTTTATACATCCATATTTTAATGGCATATATCCCTACAGACCACAATGCCATCAAGGTAGAAATTAATAACAGAAAGAGCAAGGAAAAAAAATCAATTACATGGAAACTGAATAATACCCTGCTTACACATCACTGGGTAATAGAAGAAATAAGAGATGGAATCAAAAAATTTCCTAGAATCAAACGAGAATGAAAACACATCATACCAAAACCTTTGGGACACAGCAATTTATAGCAATAGATGCACACATCAAAAAAGAAGAAAGAGACAAAATCCAAACATTAACTACAGAACTCAAACAGAAAGAGAACAGCAAAAAAAGCCCACAGCCACTGGAAGAAAGGAAATAGTAAAGATCAGAGCAGAAATAAATGAAATAGAGAACAGAAAAACAATAGAAAGAATCAACAAAACCAAGAGTTGGTTCTTTCAAAGAATCAACAAAATCGACAAACCACTGGCCAGACCGACAAAAAAAAACAGAAGAGGATGCAAATAACCCAAATAAGAAATGAAATGGGCGACATTACAACAGACCCAACTGAAATAAAAAGGATCATAACAGAATATTATGAAAAACTATACTCCAACAAATTTGAAAACCTAGAGGAAATGGATAAATTTGTAGAAACACACTACCTACCCAAATTACAACAAAGTGATATTGAAAATCTGAACAGACCCATAAGAAGAGAAGATATTGAAAAGGTAATTAAAAAACTCCCAACAAAACAAAAGCTCTGGCCCAGATGGCTTCACTGGAGAATTCTACAAAATATTCATAGAAGAGCTTGTCCAAGTACTACTCAAGCTATTTCAGAGTATAGAAAAGGAAGCAACACTTCCCAATTCATTCTATGAAGCCAGCATAACCTTGATACCAAAACCAGGCAAAGACGCCACAAAAAAAGAAAATTACAGACCAATATCTCTCATGAATAGAGATGCAAAAATTCTCAACAAAATTCTAGCCAATAGAATTCAGCATCATATCAAAAAAATAATACACCATGACCAAGTAGGATTCATACCAGGTATGCAAGGATGGTTCAATACTAGAAAATCAATCAACGTAATCTACCGCATAAATAAAAGGAAAGAAAAGAATCACATGATCATTTCAATTGATGCATAAAAGGCATTTGACAAAGTCCAACACCCATTCCTGATAAAAACTCTCAATAAAATAGGTAGAGAAGGGAAATTTCTCAACATAAGAAAGGGCATCTATGCAAAACTAACGGCCAACATCATTCTTAATGGAGAGAGGCTGAAAACATTCCCCTTGAGAGCAGGAACAAGATAAGGATGTCCTTTATAGCCACTCCTATTTAACATTGTGCTGGAAGTTCTAGCTAGAGCAATAAGGCAAGAAAAAGAAATAAAGGGCATCCAAATTGGTAATGAAGAAGTTAAATTGTCCCTGTTTGCAGATGATATGATACTATACATAGAAAACCCTAAAGACTCCATGAGAAATCTACTGGAACTCATAGAAAGATTCAGCAGAGTAGCAGGATACAAGACAAACATTCAAAAATCAGTTGGATTCCTATACACCAATAATAAGAACGATGAAAAGGAAATCAGAAAAACAATACCATTTATAACAGCCCCTAAGAAGATAAAATACTTAGGAATAAATCTGACCAGGGATGTTAAGAGACCTATACAAAGAAAACTACAAAACACTACTGCATGAAACCCAAAGGGATCTAAATAAATGGAAAAACATACCATGCTCATGGACAGGCAGACTCAACATTGTGAAAATGACAATTCTACCCAAAGCAATTTACAAATACAATGCAATCAATACCTATGCTCTTCAAAGGACTTCACCAAAAGAGTAAAAAAGAACCTACAGACTGGGAAAAAATTTTTGGACAGTACAAGTCAGACAAAGGTCTAATCTCCATAATCTACAAGAAAATCCAACACCTCTACAACAAAAAGACAAATAATCCTATGAAAAAATGGGCAAAGAAAATGAACAGATACTTCACCAAAGAAGACATTCAAATGGCCAACAGACACATGAGGAAATGCTCGCGATCACTAGCCATTAGGGAAATGCAAATTAAAACCACGAGATACCATCTCACCCCGGCATTACTGGCACGAATCAAAAACACTGGAAATAACAAATGCTGGAGTGACTGTGGGGAGATCGGAACCCTTATGCACTGCTGGTGGGAATGCAAAATGAAACAATTTTGGAAAATGATATGGAGCTTCCTTAGAAAGCTAGAAATAGAAACACCATACGATCCAGCAATCCCACTCCTAGGAATATATCCTAGAGAAATAAGAGTCATCACTCGAACAGACATATGCACATGATGTTCATGGAAGCATTGTTCACAATAGCAAAACGATGGAAACAACCTAGATGCCCAGCAGATGAATGGATAAACAAACTACGGTACATACACACAGTGGAGTACTGTGCAACAAGAAACAACAATGATGAATCTGTGAAGCATCTCACAACATGGATGAAACTGGAGGACAATATGCTGAGTGAAATAAGTCAATCACTAAAGAACAAATACTGTATGAGACCTCTATTGTAAAAACCCATAAAAAAGTTTACACACAAAAAGTAACAATCTTTGTTGGTTACCAGGGTTGGGAGAGGCGGGGCGGGGGGAGGAATACTAAATAGGCAATAGATAAGTGGTATCTTGGGTGAAGGGTGAGACAGTACAATACAGGAGAAACCAGCACAACTTGTACAAGGAAAGGTCATGGAAGCCCCATAGACACATCCAAACTCCCTGAGGGACTGAATTGCTGGGCGGAGGGCTGTGGGGACCACAGTCTCAGGGAACTTCTAACTCAATCAGCATAACACAGTTTGTAAAGACAATGTTCTACGTTCTACCTTGGTGAGTAGCGTCTAGGGTCTTAAAGGCCTGTGAGCTGCCATCGTAGATACTCCACTGGTCTCATCCCTTCGGGAGCAAGGGAAAATGGAGAAAACAGGATACAAGGAAAAGGTTAGTCCAAAAGACCAATGGACCACAGCTACTAAGGCCTCCACCAGACTGAGTCCAGTACAGCTAGATAGTGCCCGGCTACCACCACTGAGTGCTCTGACTGGGATCACGACAGAGGGTTCTGGACAGAACTGGAGAATAATGTAGAACAAATGCTAACATATATAAAAAAAAAAAAGACTAGATTTACTGGCCTAAAGGAGACTGGAGAAATCCCAAGAGTATGACCCCCAGACACACTTTTAGCTCAGTGGTGAAGTCACTTCCGAGGTTCACCGTTCAACCGGGGATCGGACAGCCCCATAAAACAAAACGGGACTAATGAGGCACAGCAGTCCAGGCACAACGGCTAGAAGGCAGAAGGGGACAGGAAACCCAAGGTTGAGTAAGGACAGTGTTGATGTGTAGTGAGGTTGTTAACCATTGTCATAGGGCAACATGTGTACTCTTTAATAAGAAACTATTTTGTTCTGTAAACCTTCATCTGAAGTGAGAATAGCAGCACAACTGGAAAAGCGTAGTCAATGTCACTGAACCGTGCATGTAGAAATTTTTGAAATGGTGTATCTTTGGCTATGTATATTTTCACCAAAAAAAAAAAAAAATGTCGAGAAGGGAGAGGGTTGACATGTTGTGGGTTTGTTAACCAATGCCATAAAACAATACGTATACTACTGTTTAATGAGAAACTATTTGTTCTGTAAACCTTCACCTGAAGTACAATTTAAAAAAATTTAAATAAAAAAGAAAGTAAGTACAGATGCCAGTAACTAAGAATCAGAAACTAAAATTTGCTGAGGATATTCAAAATCAGCCTCTAGTTTATTTATCTAATCACATTTGTCATATTTACAAGTTCTCCCTAGGACAGTGATTCAGTCTTTATTCTCCTTTAACCCAGTTTTGTTCACAGCACACTCCCAGTCAGTAGCCTCTCTCCTCACAATACTGATTCTTATGAGGCTGGTGGCGGGCATAGAACTTGAAAACTCCCCTTGAGCAGCCTAATCCTCTATACCATAAAGAATCACTGCTCTAGGATAAAAGACAAAGTTGCTAATAACAATCTAAATCAGCAGAGAATGTATCATTCTACCAGAACAGCCTAGTTTTAAACAGGTATTGACTGAGGTCCAGGCTGATCTGAGAGCTCAGACCATAATTCCTTTTTGTATATTTATTTATTCCTTGCACGGAATCACTTTATCCTTTCAGAAGAAAGTGAAATCTGGCTATAAGAAAGGGAAATTTTTCTTGTCAATCAAATAATCAACATTTTTTTTATGTCTACTGTGTGCGCATCAATGTACTAGGCAATATGTAGGAAGTGCTTGGTTTTACAGCAATTAGAAAAGATCAGTACATATGAAACAACATAAAAATATAACATTAATAAATGTGAAATTATGAGGGACTAATTATGATGCCATCTGGAATGGTCTTAAGAAAAATAGATTTCTAAACCCAGCCCAGAAATGCTGACATAACACTCATCAGAGGCAGGGTCCATGAATCTCTCTTTAATTTCCCCAGATGGTGATGGTAAGGTTCCTAGGTGGTGCAAATGGTTTGTGCTCCACTATTAACCTAAAGGCTGGCAGTTTGAATCCACCTATGGAACTGCCCACTTCCATAAAGATTACAACCAAGAAAACCCTATGGAGCACAGTTCTTTTCTGTAACATATGGGCTCACCGTAAGTCAGAATCAACTCTAGTGCAATGGGAAGATCCTTATAATAATCGGTCAAGTGGGGTACAACTTGAGAAATCCAGAAGAGAGGAAGATTAGTTTTAACTGGTACCATCAGGGAACACCCCCTTTGTGCAGCAGCAGAGGCTGAGCTAGGCCTCCAGGACAGGGAAGAATGTGAAAATAGCGAGCGCAGAGGGCATTCCACGTACACCGACCTGAAGCAGGTGTCCTACACATGACCAAGTGCTGGGGAAGCCTTGGGGAGGCAGAGAATGAATCCTAAGGGAGTCAGGAAAGACACCCCCAAAACTGAGTCTTAAGGATTGAGCAGGAGGAACGTGTCAAGCAGAGAATGAGGGAACAGATTCCAGGCAAAGGAAACAACTTGTACAACATATACAGGCATGGAAGGACAAGTGTTGAGTGATTAGTAGAAACTCCATGTTACTGGAGCAAGTAGAGGATAAAGTTGGAGAGGCCCATGAGCAATAGGATAGGAGAAATGATTAACGCATTTGAGAAGTAAAAGACTCAAAGGGGGGATTCTCAAGCCCATAGAAGGCAAGTAAATTGCTGGGTGTACATGCATATGGATCTACTGTGTGAGTGATAGGCCCCATGGACCATAGAGAACTGGATTCATGTCCAATCTAGAAGGGGCAGTCTACCCAACTCAAGCCAACTGTTGCCTTCATCACTAATCAGGCTCAGTGCAACCAACTCATCTGTTTTTTTTTTTTTTTTCCTCCAAGTAAAGCCAGAAATCCAGATTTTAAGTAAAATCTCCAAATTTTTACATATTGACTGAAAATTCTTTAACTTACTAGTCAGGTCAAAAAAAAAACCCCACAACTCTTGGCCTGATGTGGCCTTATCACCTTTGGGCTAGAGTGTAATAAACTATTACCACATCCAAATTAGACTAGTGTCTATCTGGTTCACTATGTGTCTGATTCATGGGGATTGGCAGAACATGGCAACTAAGCTAAAAACTTGTTGGGGGAAACAACAAAAATCAAGCGTGGGCTTTTACTCTGAAAATACCTAGGTGTATCTGTTTTTAATTACACATATTAAATGATTAAACCTTATCATATATATATATATATATATACACATATATATACATGTATATATATATACATATATACATACACATATATATATACATATATATGTACATATATATATACTCATATATATATATATATATATATATATATACATATATATATATATACATAGTTGCTGTTGTTACGTGCTGTCAAGTCGGCTCTTACTCATAGCGACCCTATGTACAACAGAACAAAACACTGCCCAGTCCCGTGCCATCCTCACAATCATTGCTATGCTTCAGCCCATTGTTGCAGCCACTGTGTCAATCCATCTCATAGAGGGTCTTCCTCTTCTTGGCTGACCCTCTGCCTTACCAAGCATGATGTCTTTCTCCAGGGACTGGTCCCTTCTGATAACATGTCCAAAGTACATGAAACAAAGTCTCGCCAACCTCACTTCTAAGGGAGCATTCTGGCTGAACTTCTTCCAAGACAGATTTGTTCATTCTTCTGGCAGTCCATGGTATATTTAATATAATTCAAGGCAATATAATTCAAAGGCATCAATTCCTCTTCGGTCTTCCCTATTCATTGTCCAGGTTTTGCATGCATATCAGGTGATTGAAAATACCGTGGCTTGGGTCAGGTGTGCCTTAATCCTCAAAGTTGTCATGTTTGCTTTTCAACACTTCAAAGACTTCTTTTGCAGCAGATTTGCCCAATGCAATTCGTCATTTGATTTCTTGACTGCTGCTTCCACGGGTGTTGACTGTGGATCCAAGTATAATGAAATCCTTGACAACCTCAATATTTTCTCCATTTATTATGATGTTGCTTAGTAGGCCAGTTGTGAGGATTTCAGGAGGTAGCATACGCTCAAGAACCCATCGTACTGAAGGAAGAAGCCCAAGATGCACGCAAGGTATTGATGAAAAACAAGGTTCCAGGAATTGATGGAATACCAATTGAGATGTTTCAACAAACAGATGCAGTGCTGGAGGTGCTCACTCATCTATGTCAAGAAATTTGGAAGAAAGCTACCTGGCCAACCAGTTGGAAGAGATTCATATTTGTGCCCATTCCAAAGAAAGGTAATCCAACAGAATGCAGAAATTATCAAACAATATCAGATTCAGAAGAGGACGTGGAACAAGGGATATTACTGCTGATGTTAGATGGATCTGGGCTGAAAGCAGAGAATACCAGAAAGATGTTTACCTGTGTTTTATTGACTATGCAAAGGCATTCGACTATGTGGATCATAACAAATTATGGATAACATTGCGAAGAATGAAAATTTCAGGACACTTAATTGTGCTCATGTGGAATATGTACAAAGACCAAGAGACAGTCATTTGAACAGAAGGGATACTGTGTCGTTTAAAATCGGGAAGATGTGCATCAGAGTTGTATCCTTTCACCATACTTATTCAATTTGTATGCTGAGCAAATAATCCAAGAAGCTGGAATATATGAACAAGAACATGGCATCAGGATTAACAACCTGCCATATGCATATGACACAATCTTGTCTGCTGAAAGTGAATAAGACTTGAAGCACTTACTGATGAAGATCAAAGACTACAGCCTTCAGTACAGATTACACCTCAACATAAAGAGAACAAGAATTCTCACAGTTGGACCAATAAGCAACATCACGATAAATGGAGAAAAGATTGAAGTTGTCAAGGATTTCATTTTACTTGGATCCACAATCAACACCTGTGGAAGCATCAGTCAAGAAATCAAACAAATATAGGAATCTGGAAGGCATTATGCTGAGTGAATTGAGTCAGTCACAAAAGGACAAATATTGTATAAGATCACTATAGTAAGAACTCAAGAAAAGGTTTAAACACAGAAGAAAACATTCCTTGATGGTTACGAGGGTGGGGAGGGAGGGAGAGGGTTATTCACTAACTAGATTGGTGAAGGGAAGGATAGCACACACTACAGGGGAAATCAGCACAACTGGACTAAACCAAATCTTAGAAGTTTCCTGAATACAACCAAACACTTTGAGGGACAGAGTAGCAGGGGTGGAGGTCTGGGGCCTATGCTTTCAGGGGACATCTAGGTCAATTGGCATAAACAAAATTTATTAAGAAAATATTCTGCATCCTACTTTGGTGAGTGGTGACTGGCGTCTTAAAAGCTAGCAAGCAGCCATCTAAGATACATAAATTGGTCCCAACTTGGCTGGAGTAGAAGACAATAAAGAACACCAAAGTCACAGGGAAAGTATTAGCCCTACAGACAGAAAGGGCCACATAAACCAGAAACTGCATCACCCTGAGACCAGAAGAACTAGATGGTGCCTGGCTACCACCAATGACCGTCCTGACAGGGAACACAATGGAGAGTCCCTGATGGGAGCATGAGAAAAGTAGGGTGCAGAATTCAAATTCTAGTAAAAAGACCAGACTTAAGGGTCTGACTGAGACTGGAGGATGCCCAGAAGGCATGGTCCTGGACTGTCAACCCAGAACTAAAACAATTCTCAAGGCCAACTCTTCAGACAAAGATCAGACTGGACTATGAGACATAAAATGATACTCGTGAAGAATGTGCTTCTTAGCTCAAGTAGATACATGAGACTAAATGGGCAGCTCCTGTCAGGAGGTGAGATGAGATGGCAGAGAGGGTCAGGAGCTGGTTGAATGGACACGGGAAATCAGGGGTGGAAAGGAGGAGTGTGCTGTCACAGTATATGGAGAGCAATTAGGGTCACATAACAATGTATGTACAAATTTTTGTATGAGAGACTAACTTGAATTGTAAACTTTCACTTAAAGTACAACAATAAAAAGTGTTAAAAAGGAAAAAAAAATCAAACGACCCATTGCATTGGGCAAATCTGCTGCAAAAGACCTTCTTTAAAGTGTTGAAAAGCAAAGATGACACTTTGAGGAGTAAGGTGCGCCTGACCTAAGCCATGGTATTTTCAAACGCCTGATATGCATGCATAAACTGGACTATGAATAAGGAAGACTGAAAAAGAATTGATGCCTTTGAATTACGGTGTTGGCAAAGAATGAATATACCATTGACTGCCTGTGAAAACGGCACAGGGGCAATGTCTGACCTCCTCTAACTTCACAAGGGGGAAGGAGAATCAAGATCAACAGCCCAAGGCAGATTCCTGTGAAGAGGGGGTCAGACATGACTCCTCCCTCCGCCATCTTTACTAATTCTGACACCAACCATCCATCCCACAGCAGTCTCTATACCTCTCCTGGGTTCGATAATTCATTGCAGTGGCCACACAAAACTTACAGACCATACTTATGATTATGAGGCTTATTAGGGAGGTAACAGGTTACAATTCAAGCTCAGGAAGACTCAAGGATACACTACTTCCATCAAGACAACCTCTTCCCTGCCATGCTCAAAGACACACCTCTCTCTGGCCCTAGGCCTTTGCCCAAAGGCACTCAGATTTGTCTGAGGGCTGGGAAGCCCACTGCACTCTCTCTTGCTGCCTGGTCTCTGCTGCTGGGGCTCTGTTGTCGCATCTTGCTGCCTTTAGTGTTACAGTGCTCTGTCTCGTGATTTCAGGAGCTTCTCAGCACAGGGATTCAGGTCCAAAGGACGCACTGGCTCTTGGCTGTTCTTCCTTGGTGGTGGTGGGATTCTCTCTCCTTTCCTGCCTCTGGGGTTGATCATTCCAAGCCCGGTGGGATGGCAAAACTAACCAATCCCTTTGGTGGGCCACAATTATTATATCTGCACAGTTCCGCCCCATCACTTGTATCTTGGTCATCTAGTGTTGCTATAACAGAAATACCACAAGCAGATGGCTTTAACAAAGAGAATTTTATTCTCTCACAGTCCAGTAGGCTAGAAGTACGAATTCAGGGCACTGGCTCCAGAGGAAAGCTTTCTCTGTTGGCTCTGGAGTAACGTCCTTGTCATCAGCCTTCCCTTGGTCTGGAAGCATCTCAGCGCAGGCACCTCAGGTCCAAAAGACATACTCTGCTCCCGGCACTGCTTTCTTGGTGGTATGAGGTCCCCATGTCTCTTTGCTTGCTTCTTTCTTTTATATCTCAAAAGAGACTGACTTAAGACACCATCTCATCTGGTAGATCTCATTGATATAACTGCCAATAATGTATCTCATTGCATCATAGTGACAGAATTTACAACACACAGGGAAATCACATCAGATGACAAAATGGTAGACAATCATACAATACTGGGAATCACGACCTAGCCAAGTTAACAGATATTTTGGAGGGACACAATTCAATCTATCACAACTTGGGTGGGAATGGCTAGAAAGGCAACACAAAAGTGATCCATCACACTGCACTGCCAGAAGAAACAACAGATCTGTCTTAGAAGAAGTACAGCTGGAATGCTCCTTAGACACGAGGATGGGGAGACTTGTCTCGCGTACTTTGGACATGTTGTTGGGAGGCACCATTCCCTGGAGAAGGATACAATGCTTGGTAAACTAGAGAGTCAGTGAAAGAGAGGAAGACCCTCAACGACATGAATTGACACAGTGACTGCAACAATGAACTCGAGCTTGGCAATATTTGTGAGGATGGTACAGGATGGGGCATGCTTTGTTCTGTTTTACCTAGGGTCACTATGAGTTGGAACCAACTCGATGGCACCTAACAACAACCTGCCTTCTCGTCCATGCTTTTGGGAAGAGTTTGCTCTTTTGGTCTCATATAGTTAGCTGTTTTAAGGAGCTCATTTCTCTAGGTTGTTATTGTTTATTTTGTAGGCCTGTCTATTGTTTGGCTGAAAAGTTGCCTCTGGGAATGGCTTCAGTTCTGTCTTAGGGCTGTACTCTTGGGTGTTCCTCCAGTCTCTATCAGTCCAGTAACTGATCTTTTTTATGGCTTTTATTTTTGTTCTACATTTTTCTCCCACTCTGTCCAAGACCCTGTATTGTGATCCTGGTCAGATAGGCTGTAATCTTGTATGGGAGTAGATCACCCGGTCTTTTTCCAATGTAGCTGATAGGTGGGTTGGAACCTGCCAACATTCTGGTTAGCAACCAAGAGCTTAACTGTTGTGCACCAGGGTTCCTTAGGTACCTTATAATGTTAATTTCTCCCCCTACTCCAGCTGATGCAAAACAAAGAACTAAAAGGAACTATTAAGAGTAGGATGGATTTAGGCTTAAGAAAGTATATTAAGGAAGGGGGGCATTTATCCATTAGACTCCAAAATGTTTGACAACTACAAAAACTTACTGGTACCAATTTGAAAACTCTTTAAATGCTTACACAATGTAACATTATGCCAATTTACTGTAAATACAATTTTCTAAATATGCCATCATTTTGAAAACAATTTTCTCACTTTTCAGTAATTTCTAAGCATATACCCAATCAACAACTGTCAAGAATTGAATGTTACACTTAGCCAAATGTCAAAAGCAATGTCATTACAGCAAAAGTACTTATTCTCTGTCTAAAGTGGATGCATTTAAATGTATTCTACTTGATATGGGATGAAGTGCACCTCCTCCCCCTTTAAAATAAGAATGCTTAGGGCCTGGGAAAGGTTTAAGAAGCAGAGAGCACGTAGGAGGAAAACTGTACACCTGTGTCAAAGAAAAACTGTCTCGTCCCTAACCCTGAAATACAGATTCTGCGGCCACAAGGAAATCCAAAAGCACGTTGTCTGCTGTTCTTAGCAGCTAACTCATCTGTGTATGTGGTGGGCAATTAAGACATGAGCATATGAATTTTCCCATTCTCCACCACCCAAGAGCTAAAGCTGCAAGAAGCATGACAGCTACTGCTAGGGCTCCAAACCAAATCCAAACCCATTGCTGTCTAATTATATTCCAACTCACAGCGACTCTATATGACAGACTAGAATTGCCTCACAGGGTTTCCAAGGCTGTAAACCTTTACAGAAGCAGACCGCCACATCTTTCTCCAGAGGAATGGCTGGTAAGTTCAAACCGCCGACCTTTCAGTTAGCAGCCCAGCATTGCGTCACCAGAGCTCCTGCTAGGGTTCCATAGACCACGTTTCTCAGCACACACCCATCGAACACCTGAGATAGCCAAGCTCCTCCCACGCCTGCGCGCCTCGCCCCAAGATTCGCACATGCGCACACCCAATAAAGACAGGTTAAAGCTCTCCCCCTTCACCGGTCTCCACGCCCAGCTGCCACGCAGCCAGTCCTCCTGCCCTTCGCCGGCGGCTGGCCACACTATTCGCGTAATACGCATGCGCACAACTGTGCCGGCAAGCCGTTCTCTGCCTGGCAGGGGTGGGGCGGCAGGTGGGACCAAGCTTCTTGCGCACGCTCAGGACATGCGTAGTACGGGGCTGAGGCGCCAGCTGTCGCATTGGAAGTTCCGGGGAGGTAGCGCATGCGCGAGTGTACGCGTTGCCGGCGAAGAGAGGAGCTTGACGACTCGGAAATTTGAATAGCACTGTAGCATGGAGTGTGACCTCATGGAGACTGACATTTTGGAGTCGTTGGAAGATCTAGGGTAAGGCTGCCAGGGCACGGGTCTCCAAGCCCCACACTGCCTGACCCCCGGGCACGCCTTCTCCGCCCCAGTGGAGATACCCCTGCCTCTCCAAGCCGCACCCCGTGGCTCCTGGCTGTCGCCTCCCTGTCGCCCCGGGACCCAGTGCCACGTCCGCTGCTTGCCTTGCCGGCCCGGGGCCCCCAGACTCCGACGCCACTAGGTCCTTGCAGGGTTTGTCCGTCATACGTGTCATTGTCTCTGGCTCTCGTCCTCACCTCCCCTCCCCCAGCTTCTTTCCCACTCCCCATCCACCTGCCCTAGCTCCCGCTCCAAAAGTGGCCAGAGTTGATTCCCTGATTTCCCTACTTGTCCTCCAAACTTCCTGCCATTGTCTGTCTACTCTTGAGCTCCTGCTTTTACCCCAACTCCATTCTCTTAAATTTAAAAAAAAGAAAAGAAAAGAAAGTCCTTTGCCCAGTCATCTCTCAGCATGCGTTTTGGCTTCCCTAAGCCACAGTCTGTGCTCTGCATACCTTCCGCTAGCCAGCTCACTGGTGCATCTCACCTATCACCACCTCCAGGGGAACCACTGACAGTTTCCCTTGACTGTTCTATACTTAGCTTCATTGAGCCACCTCAGCCCTCAGGGCCATCGTCCTGCATCAAGGCCCTGTATATTTGTTTTGCATTTTGTTTCTCCTCCTCCTGACAGTTACCCGACCATAATTCACAAGTGTCTAGAAGCTGGAAATAGGGCTTATCTCAGATCAGTGCACTCTGAAAGCTTGAGGACTTAGAACCCGTTTGGCTAAATGTGGTTCCAGAAACAAATTGTATGATTAAATATTTGGTTACCGCACATTTAGCTACCTGTATTTATAAAGTAACAAGTCCTTTATCAAAACCTTCCCTTACCCTTTTTCATGTCATAGAAACCTTTGAGGGAAATCTTTCTTCTTTAGAAATGGACACCTTGAGGGTTCCCAAAGCTAAGCCACTTAAGTAGTAATTTGCTGTCCTGGTAGAAATTTTTAGGAAAGGAAGTAGTGCTTATCATTTTTCTCTGTCAGAGTGAATACCATTATTCTTTTCTTTATAACTTGAATATTGCAGGCTTTGAGGGGCTTCTTTGATTAGGGCCAGGGACAGATTACCCAATAAGCAAGGTACGCACAGGCTTACTTATGCTTACTTACTAATCTGTAGTGCACAATTTCACCTGTTTTTCTGATGGGGTGGGTGAAAAGCAGGTGAAATTGTGCACTGCAGATTAGTAGTAAGCACAAGTAAGCCTGTGTTACCTTGTTTACTGGTTAATCTGCTCCTCATTGTGGCACAAGTAAAAGTCATATTCAGCAACATGATCTTTTTTTGGTGGACATTCTCAGACTAAATTGCTCACACAGGACACCATTCATTCAGCAAAAATTTTTGAGGACCATTTGTTCTGTGATTGGAATTGGGCTGGCCGTTAAGGGTACAGGTGAGGTAGAAGAGAAATTCACACTATTTGAGAATAAGCTGTGAGGAGCACAGAGGCGGACCCCTTTACTGGGAAGGAAAATGAAGTCCTAGGAGCTTCCTGGAAGAAGCAACCTTGAAGGCTAGTCTTAAAGTAGGAGCAGAATGAGAGGGAGGAGGTAGAACTTACTTAATTTCATACTCTGCATGCATAGAGGTCACTTAAGAATTGGTGATAGACACTGTTTCTTCTCAGTATTCTTGTTCTTTTACCCTCTTTTAACTACGTTTTTCTTGGGTACTATAAAGGTAATTTTTACTGTAATAAATGTAATTAAATAATTGAGTTGGGTTGATGTAAACCATGGGCCTTTCTGAAAACTTTGTTATCAATTTTAACCTTAACTACTTAGTTTGGTGACATCCAAATGCAAAATTCAGCTTTAATGGGTGGCTGTTTGACATGTACTTTTGAAGGATCCACTGAGAAATATTAGACTTAACCCTTTCAATACCCCATTATTTTCTGCTTTGAATTTTTTGTTAATACCATGTGTTTTAGTTAATGGAAACATGCCGTATCGTTGAGTGTGTCTGAATTTTTGGTAGGTAGTATGCATTTTTTTTCTTGTCCCTCCCACAATCCTACCCTCAGAGTACCATGATATATATGTGTGCTTCTAATTCTACCCCAGAGTCCAGAGGTACATATGTGTACCACTTAAAAGTTTTTTAAAATCCATATCTTACCTCCAAAAAATTGGTTCAGCATCACCTCATACAATACCCTGTAAAAACAGTAATTTGCAGCACACACCCATTTCTTAAGTTTCAAACAGTCAAAGGACCCTGCCTAGTGGCAGCATGCAAGGTCAGTGGGAAAGCAGCTTCCCAATAAACCCCAGAGGCTGAAAAAGTAAGCGGGCATTATATGTACTGCTGCGTATGAAAGAATTAAATGACTCTCTTTTAATCTCTAATCTGGCACATAGTAGGAATTTAGTAACTACTTGTCAAATAAACTAATAAACTCTAAATGTAAAACACAAGGAGAAATGTCTAGGCCTAGTGTCTTTATTCCAGTGTTTAATAATATGTGGTTTTAAAATGTAGATGCCAGACTACATATAGTTTCATTTTTTTGTGTATGATTTTTTTCCATTCCATAACTATATGTATAATCGATGTTTAAAAGGACCTAGTGTTGCCATCTCTCTAACATACATATACCTCTGAACATCAGATTAGCTTAAGCATATCTAATGTGTCATATTTAATTACAGTATTGTTACCAACATTTCATGTAAAAGAAGTTAAAATAATCTTCTAAAGAATATATACTTTAAAATTACTTAGAGCTTGACAAAAATCTCTAATTCTAACATAACAGTGATTAAACATCATCAAATGTAGAAAAAGCAAATAAATGATTAATCAGAAAGTTTTCGCTTTTAAAGAAGGCCATTAAAAATATAATTTAATTGATTTTTGGAAAAAATTCTAGAAAAGATGATCAGAGTTTTATTTCTGAAATAGTAAGCTATAACTGTCACTTGTTCATCTGGATTTAATACTCAATTCAGTTAAAGTAAGAAGCTCTTATTTGTATAATGAGAGCTTTCAGTAAATGTGTAGAAGTTGAGAAGTTAGTAGTATATATGATTCTATTATGTATTCACATATTTTGAAGAGTTTAAATGCAGTTACAATTTAGCTTATTTTTCTAATGGTTTAGTATAGTTCTAAGTTTTATTTATATTTGCAAGTCTAGAAATTGGTCATAATAACTTCTTTATTAAATTATTGCTTGATTATGCTGATAGTAGTACATAGATAAATTTTATCTATAATAAGTTGTGGTTTTATGTTCTTCTGAAGTGTGATTTCTTACTCACCAGTTACAAGGGTCCATTGTTAGACGATGGTGCACTGTCTCAGGCAGTCTCTGGTGGAGCCAGTTCCCCGGAATTTACCAAACTCTGTTCTTGGCTGGTATCTGAATTAAGAGTGCTCTGTAAACTAGAAGAAAATGTGCAGGCAACTAACAGTAAGTAAACATCCACTTTTAGGTACAAAATGTTAATTGCTAAAAGCTAAAATTGCAAGTTTTTTGTAAATATAAAGAAAACTTTTGTAAAGAAGCCAAGATGCTTTGTTTTCCTACGTTATATTTGGAGACAACAAGGTTCAGAAGTTGAAAAGCCAGAATATAGTCATGTAACTATTAAAAATTTGTGGAGGTTAAAAAGACATTGAGATATAGAAAAATGGAGACCACAAATATGGACTATATGAACTTTGCATACTTTGTAAAACATGGCTTGTGAGACCCTAGCTTGGTGGCTAGAATTAGAAATTGGAGTGTTTTTCTCTTAGAGCTACCAAATTCTAGAAGCATATATAGTATATAAAGTAAATACATCACAGTTCTGTTATGCATGGAAAGAGAGAATGCTTTGTTAAAAAGCTTTCTGTATCATAGAAATGTATCAGTAGATACATAGGGAATATGATTGAAACTTCAGCATGGCCATATTTATGGGGTTGAGAGTTTGCCATTTTTGTAATCACTTTAGCACTAATTTATCAACTCTGCAAAAGAGACAGAAGTTAGGAATCTGACACTCCACCATGTGGTTTCCTCCTACCATAGGTAAACCTGTAATAGGAGACAAAGGAAAATGCCCGTCTGTTAACCTACCCTTAAGGAGAATTAAATTTATAATCCTAGTTTGAAGAGCTCCACTCTTTTTTTCATATATTTAATGTGTATATTTTTGTTGCATCCAATTATAATGAGAGTGCAGTGTAGCATAATAAAAGCAGCAGCTTACAATTATTGAGCACTTACTATATTCTAAGCACTACCTATGAGGTAAGTTTTATTACCCTCTTATACATTAAACAAGGAGGTACCAGGAGGTTAAATGCATCCATCACCTCAGTTCACATAGCCAATGATAGAGCTAGGATTCAAACCCAACAATCAGGTTCAGGGCCAGTGCCCTTAGTTCTTAACCACTGTATTCTACTGCCTACTGACCTAACATTTCAGAGATGGTAAGAACCTTTGAAAATACCTCTGCTAGATGATAACTATTTTTAAACTGGGGCCTCTTTGTTCAAAGGAAACACCATAAGCCAACATGCAAAACAGGTAAAAGTGTAGCTGTTCTAGGTGAAGCTGAGATGAGGTATCTTTAGCCCACCTCCATCCTCTACATCCTCCCTACCGACACATGAGGGAGTTCTGTGGAACCCTGAGGTTCAGAGAACACAATTTGTAAAACATCGGTAATATAGTTTTTTCATTTTATAGATGAGAAAATGGACTCAGGTCAGGTGACTCAGCCAAAGTTTGTCAGTTAGTTTTTACCCTCTTTGATATTGAGTCATAGTCTCTGGGTGGCACAAATGGCTAAAGCACTCCACTATTAACCAAAAGGTTGGCAGTTCAAACCCACCTAGAGGCACTTTGGAAGAAAGGCCTGGTGATCTGCTTCCAAAAGGCCACAGCCTTAAAAACACTATGGAGCACATTTATCCTCTTCACACATTCGATTGCCTAGAGTTGGCATTGACTTGATGGCAACTGGTTTGGCTTTCTTGGTTTATGGTACTGAGTAAGGAACCATGAAAACAGTAAAAAAAGCATTGATTTTTCCTTGGCTCACCCAGTGAACTGTGTATGTTTTTAGATGTTATGGGAATACAGAACTATAAGTCATGCTTGCTGTCCTTAGATTTAGTCTGACTGGGAGTATTAGGCACATGAAGTAACTGGAGATTAGTACAGTGATTAAATGCTTCTTTTATGGGTCACAGGAAGAGGAAATCAGTGAGTGCAACAGTACTTGGGGAAGATTTCATCATGGAGCAAGACAACTGGCCTTTGATGGATGGATGGTATTTGAGAGAGAAGGAGAGAGTAGAGGGACTATCAATCACAGGGAATAACTTAAACGAAGGCACAGAAGTGCAATGAAACTGACCAGCCTGGACTATAGAGGGAATATTTGTGATGGTGGTTGGTGACTAATTGAACATGCTGCGAAGGTTAAACTGGAAAGGCTGTAAAGAATCTTTAAAGGCAGAGAGAAAAAGTTAGATGAAGTAGAATTAGGGAGCCATTAAAGATTCTCAAATAAGGGGATAGCATAATGAAAACAATGTTTAAGAAATATTGGCAGTGGTGTAAGAAAGGATAAATTAGAAGGGAAAGGAACTCCAGATAGGAAAATCCTATTAAAATTTTCAATTTACATGTAATAATAATTATATGCTAATGGAAAACAGTATTATTAAATAAGATTATTTTAATTCTTAAAAGGCCCGAATGAAGCTGAAGAATTCCAGCTCGAGGTGAGTGGGCTTCTAGGGGAAATGAACTGTCCGTATCTTTCACTGACATCAGGGGATGTGACCAAGCGCCTTCTTGTTCAGAAGAACTGCCTCCTTTTGCTCAGTAAGTTCATGGCTATAAGAATATAGCTGTTGTTTTCTTTATATGTTTTCTATGACTAGACTTTGGTGGTATTCCAGCTGTTGAGCTTCACCTAACATAACCAGTGGTAGTGCTGGAGTGGTGTTCAAGTGTGTAATCATTAAACCTTAGCGTCCAGACTAGAAGCATATTTTAAAATGAACTGGGAAGATAGTGTGGGAATAAAGCTTTTTTTTTTTAAATTTATTTCTTTGAAGAGAGTAAGCATCTATTAAATACAGTAAATGTAATCATTTAAAGCTTGTTGTGTTGTTATTTTTTTGTGGTTGGGTAATTGGGGTCTTGATTTTATTTGTAAAAATGTCAAATTAAAATTTTTCTAGAATAATATTTGGATTGTTTCTGTACTTACTGATCATTCTGGGAAATAAATTTTTATGAAAAGTTCTTCGTTGCTTTTTATATACTAGCCACTATTTCTCTCTTCACCCTGGAAAACAGTAAGCAGACTCACAAATGTTATTGCTTTATATAAACACTCCAATAGCCTTAACTCAGAATTTTTCTAACATTCTGAAACACATTTAGATTAAACTTTGGTTAACTCATCATTATAGTTCTTATGACATACTCAATTCAGAGGATTTTTAAATGTTTATCTTTTATTTTTACCACTGTACTATGGTTTCTAAAGACCGACCCAACTCCAGGTTTTTTTGTTGTTGTTGTTGTTTTTTCCCCCATCTTTTTGGCAGGATTGACAGGTACTTTTTTTAAAAAAAATTTATTGTGCTTTAAGTGAAAGTTTACAGTGCAAGTTAATTTCTCATACAAACATTTATACACATAGTGTTATGTGACGTTATTTGCAATCCCTACAATGTGACAACACACTCCCCCTTTCCACCCTGGGTTTCTTATGCCCATTCAACCAGTTCCTGTCACTTCTGCCTTCTCATCCTGCCTTCGAACAGGAGCTACCCATTTGGTTTCGTGTATCTGATTGAATGAAGAAGCACACTCTTCATGAGTATTATTTTATCCAACTCCAGTTTTGAAAGTTCAGTTTAAAAAAAAAAAAAAATGTGTAGCCATTATACTTAGGCACTTAGTTTTTCCAGAGTGACTTTCTTAACTTCCCTTTTGTCAAGTTATTGTTACCGGGGGGGAGGTATTGCTGCTTATAGTTCATATAAACTCAGTGTCCTTCAACTTGTATGTTTTCCATAACTGTGTCAGTATGCTCACAAATTCTTCCTATGTAGTGCTGCTTATCTTTACCAATAATATTTAGCACTTAGAATATGTTTTCTTACATAGGAAGGTATCAATTGTCTGGAACTCTTAGAAATGACTCTGAATAGCTAATTCATCTCAACAGGGCATAGTTTGGCCTTTTTAGCACTGATATTTATAAAACCAGTTTGAATGTAAATCTTTCTTAAATGTCTTTAACTCTTTCCTGTTTCTTCAGAAGACTGCACTGAACATTATTTTGCACTCAGGGTTACAATTACATACTTTAATGTACTATAACCTTAAAGGCTTTTCAAGAATATACAGCCATTTGCTTCTCAACTAAATGACCAAATCAAGTAAAGGTTACTCCGCTCTTCAAATTCTTCATGAACACACCCACACTGCTCCTTTTTCCTCCTCTTCATCTTTGCTTATGCTTTTTTTACTTTCTAAATTATCTCCCTCAGTCTGTGTTCTCTCTTTCATTCTAGTATTTACACACATACACTTATTCTCTACTTTTTGTAAATATTTCTCATCTTTCCAAGTATTCGTTACCACGTCTTGATGCTATAATTTTACTTACTTTTTCTAGCACTATTACTTCACTAATTTGATTCTTCTAATACATTATGTTTTGGGGGAAAGAACAAACCAACTTCATTAGAATTGTTAGAAAAATACAATAGTTTTTGAGTGAGTAACTGAAAAACTTGTGAATTGGTTTAAGAACTTTGTTTTGACTGTTCACTGCTCTTTGTGGTTCTCAGATGCATTCTCTTACATACAGTAAGTCAGATAATCTGGGTTTGAAGAAGATGAAGAGCTAGTCATTTTATGCATAGGTAGTCCCCAGATTACAAACAAGTTCTAGTCCTAAGTCTATCTCTAAATCGAATTTATATGTAAGTTGGAACAGTTAAGTACGGTTTATATCTAATGTCAATTAGTCACATGTTTGTCATAATATGTAGTATATTGTGTACCTTTCTATGCATAAAAAACATTAAAGAAACACTTCCAGATACACTAAAACATCTTTAACATGATACAGTAATAATAACATTTTAATGCATTGCACAAAGTAACGCCCACTTGTCCAATTTTTAATATAATAGGCTTTATGGGAATTGGTTCGTTTAACTAGGGGTTGTAAGTCGGATGAAACCAGGGGACTGCCTGTATTCTTTATTCTCACCTAGATTGTCAGTAAGGTTACAGTTAAAGTTTTTAGGTGGTAATTAGTGAACTCATTTTGTGAATGCCTGAGCTGTGATGCTCCATATTTAGAGAACCAGTTTATTAAATCTCATATGATGTTCTAGAACAGGGTCAGCAAACTTTTTCTTAAAGGACTAGATAGTAAATATTTTAGGCTTTGCGGACCACATATGGTCTTTGACACAACTCCAACTACTTACTCTGCCATTGTAGTGCAAAAACATCCATAAACTGCTTACATGGATGAGCATGGCAATGTTCCATTCAAACTTTATTTACAAATAAAACGGTGACTATTTTCAGAACCAGTGAGATAGTACTATTTTGATGTCTACGTGTTGTTTTAACTTGTTTATAGTTTGCTGTATCCAACACATTAAGATTTTACCAAATCCATTTAGAATGCTCTTTCCAGAAATTACCTGTATTTGTTGTTTGAGAACAGGAGTTGGCAGCTTTTTAGAAATGATTTGCCAAAATTATGACCCCTGTGCTTTCCAGGAGCCTTACATCTTTGTTATAGGAAAGGAGATATTCCAGCTGATTATACTTTTGTACTTCTAATTGAATTTAAGGACCTAGAAAATATCCAAAACTATCTTCTTTATATTGTCTGAAGCATCTCACTTTGTCATATAACCTGAAATTCTGAGTCAAATGATTATTAATAATATTTTATAAAAGTTTAAATGTCCTTGGGAAGGTTAAAGGAATATGATTGATTTTTAAGCCTTAAACTGAATTACTTGAAGCATATTGCAACCCTCAGACCTGGTTGAAATCAACACCCAAGGGGACTCTACCAAGAAGTCATCTAAAAGGGTGTATTTTTAGGGAAGGAGGAGGGGTGATTGGGAGGAGGCAGTTCTGGAGAGAATATAGATGGAAAAGGAACAGGCAGAGGGTGACACTTGAGGATACTGGATTGTGGAAAGGAACTTTTGGGAGTGTAGTGCCTTCCCATTTCTCTTTATGTGTCTTACGCCAGTGAAATTTCAGAAATGTTGCAAGCCAGTTATAGATGGATCGACTGAGTATTGGGAGGAAAGAGGGCCAGGTGGTTGTATCACTAGTTCTCATAAGTGGTGACAGGCAAAAACAAGTGTACTTCTTAACTGTCACTGAAAATTAGCCACCTGCCATCTTTTACAAATGTGTTAACAGATGCCAACCCCTGTTCTGGAGGTTTCTTAATAGTGTGATTCAAGAATCCAAACTTTTAGATGTGATATATTACTAGCTTTTGGTTTCAAAGAAGAATTGCTTATTTTTAAATCAACCTTTAAAGATTATGTCTTGGTTGAATACCTAAATTATGGAACTGGTTTATGTCTTATGCTATTTGCAGGTAACAGTGGTTTTACTTTCTTGTTTTTACCCATTCTTGTAGCATTAAAAATTATAAATCATTAGATCTATAGAGCTGTGACCCAAGACTTATCTCATTTTGAAATCTTATTTTGTTTACTTCAGCATACCTCATCTCAGAACTAGAAGCTGCCAGAATGCTCTGTGTGAATGCTCCTCCAAAAAAAGCTCAAGAAGGAGGCGGTAGTGAGGTCTTTCAAGAGTTGAAAGGCATATGTATTGCTCTAGGAATGTCCAAACCTCCAGCCAATATAACTATGTTCCAGTTCTTCAGCGGGATTGAAAAAAAAGTAAGACATTTAGTACCAGATTGTAGTGTATTAAAGGCTTAGTCCTATATTTGTTTAAAATGAAACAATTCTGTTAATTTTTCTTAGTGGGAACCTAATGTGCATATTATTAAATAATTGTTGGTAAATGAGTTTTGGGTTTTAAATGCTAGATATTTTAAAGATAAGCTAATGTTTTAGGTTTTTTTTTTTTTTTTTTCTTTTTCTTTTAAACATGTTAGCCTGTTTCTTTTTGAAAAACAAATCTTACTCTTTTGGTTTATAAGCTAAAATAAACTAGATATAATGTAAAAAAAAAGATTTCAGTCCTTTTAAAAATATTTTATCTTTAAACTTTAATACAATTAATATTTTTAAAAGTTTTTAGCATTAAATGTTCCCAGTCTCTTCCCCACTAACTGGACAGAAAAGGATGTTAACAATTTTTCTTTTGGGGTTTTTAATCCAGTTACTTCAGATCTTTATTAGTTTGACTTGGCAAACTAGATTTATTGAATACTGACATAATCAAGTATATGAAAATAAATCAGAATTATTTTTATAACGTATTGTCAACAGTTAAGATTTTTTATATAATTGATTAGGAACAAGTAATTTCAATTAAAAAAATGAATGGGTAGAAGAGAATAGTATTTGCTGTAGCAGAAATATTCTCCGTGTGAATATCTGCTGGACTCTAAGAATTGGTACATTTGCATTGTGGGGTAATTAGCACCACCATGTACAAATTTGGCGGCCACTATAGGGGAGCAGCAGTGTATCCATAGTCCAGGTTTTCTCTGTGTGTTCGTTCATCCATTCAACAAATACTCATGAGTGCCTACTGTTGTTAAGCACTCTCCTAGGTGTAGTGAAGAAATCTTGCCTCTGTGGGCATATGAGGAGTGGGACGAGTGATTGCCTTTTTCATGTGGGTCTTCAGCATTTCAAAACGTTCTCTACCTTTGCCTTTGTCAGCAATCTTCTTTTGATGGCAAGATGTGATGGGAATTGGGAAGAATAGGAGGAGATGTTTTACTTTTAGATTTGTTAATTTATATATTTATGTTTTTGTGTCAGTTAAAGGAGACATTAGCAAAAGTTCCACCTAATCATGTGGGAAAGCCTTTATTGAAGAAGCCAATGGGACCAGCCCACTGGGTAAGTAGTGATTAATCACCTTCAGTAAAATTTGTTAGGAATCGTATGTTTGTTTCATAATTTTTGTGTCAACATTTTTATTTGTTCTTCTTAAGTGATGATTTCTAATATGTAGTTTTCTTGGTGGACATTCTTAAAATAAGTATCATTTTTGCCAGTCTCAAGATTTACATAGAATAATTTTATTTTTATAAGATTAGAAGCACTTAACTCATTTTATAAATATTTCATACAGGTAATTAAAATGTATTGAAGATTAGTATAAGCATGTTTCTAATTGCCAAATGTTTTGGCTATAAGCCAAAAACTGCATTGGGCTGAGCTTCATACAGTGAATTATGGGAAAGCTAAATGACAATTACGTACTTTATATGTTCTTTTTTATGTTTTGAAACTTAACATTATTTTGCCTATCATTTCATTAACTGTTAATTTATTACGTGGAAGGGATTATGTGTGCAAAGTGCTAGGGATTCAATTATGAATAAAACAGACACATTTCCTGCCCTTTTATACAGATCAAACAGAGTTTAATTTCTAACTGGTCTTTTTTGTTTCAGGAAAAGATTGAAGCAATTAACCAAGCCATAGCCAATGAGTATGAAGTTCGGAGAAAGCTGCTAATAAAACGTTTGGATGTCACTGTGCAGTCTTTTGGCTGGTCTGACAGAGCTAAGGTACACGTTAAGTAATTTAGAAGAGCAGAGTATTTATAGACATGATCCCTAAGCATTCCTAGCACAGTTTAGGTACAATGGAGACTAAAAGAAAAATACACAGGTGACACACATAGAAATTTTTCTTTAGTGTATTGCTGAGGAGCAGTTCTTTCAACTATTCAGTTCTACTCTGTCCTGTATAGGGCCGCTGTGAGTCGGAATTGACAGCAACAGGGGTTTGGTTTTTGGTTTTTTGATTCAGTAATAATAAAAACATACATTTTCAATTTATTGGTATTTTTCAAGAAAACTGAATTTTATAGTCCCTACTAGAAGTACCCATTTGTGAGAGAAACAGAGAGAGTTAGTATCTGAAAGTTTAACTAGAATAATAAATTCTGTTTTTTAAAATTGTTTGTTTACTGTAAGCTAACAGTTTAATTTGCTTGACAAAGTTAGAAATACTGGATTTAGTATGACCAAGTATTATGATTTATTTATACAGAATTGGAGAATTTGGTAAGATTCAAGTTTCATTTTAGCTTAAATGAGGTAATCCAGGTAAAGGTCTTGATCATCCAACAAATATTTATTAAATGCCTACTACACATGGGATTGCCATGAGTTGGAATAGACTCCACAGCAACTGATTTTTTGTTTGTTTTGTTTTGTTTAGATCAGTAAGTGGGAATTAATTTGGCCCATTTGATTACCTTTATTATCTTATAACCCTGTAATGGTACTATTGCCTAAATTTATGTTCATCTTAGTTCAGATGGGTTAGTATTAGGTGTTCGCTTAATAATTCATGCATCTTTGAAAATAGATTTTCCTCTGAATTTTAGTTAATTGACTCAGGAAAGAAGGTTTCTATTTAGTTCTCCAATTATATTGCCATTCTTTTAGTGTCACCTAAAATTTTTAACCCTTAGCTCAATTACATTTGGTTATCTGTTAAATGGTGGGAGTAGATATTTAGAATTACAATATTTTAGTGCTAAAAGGGCATCTTGGAGATCAGTCTTAACCCTCCCCATTTTGCATGTAAGAAAATGCAGACCCAGATAAATGGAGACTTTGCCTAAGATCTCACATAGTATGAGTAAACACCAGCAGTAAATTATGTTGTCTTCTGTGACTGTAACTTAGGAAATGCCAGTTCTTTCATAACCCTTCCACAAACCAATTATTTTCTGCTTTGAATTTTTTGTTGATACCATGTGTTTTCATTAATGGAAGCATATTAAATCATTGCGTGTGTCTGAATTTTTGGTAGGCAGTATGGATTTTTTTTTTTTTTTTTTTTTTTTTTTTTTTTTTTTTGCCTCTCCTGCAAGCCTACCCTAAGTGTTTAGTGGCACATATGAAGTAGCACTAATTATATCCCAGGGTCTCCACCGGGGTCTATTGGTATATATATGTAACAAATAAAAATATTTCTAAATTTCTGCTTTTTCTACCAAAAATTCAGCCACCTCGTATAATACCCTGTAAAAACAGTAATTTGCAGCACATGCCCATTTCTTTGGTTTCGAGCAGTCATAAAGGCCTCTGCTTTGTGGCAGCATGCAGTGTCAGTTGTGCAGCAGCTTCCCAGTAAACCTTCAGAGGCAAAAAGAGTAGTTGGTCCTTAGAGGTACCTGTGAGCACGAAAGGGTTAAGTTATCTTTAGTTAAAACAATTTATTTCACTCTCAGCATGGTAGGTATCCTTCAAAAATAATAAACTTTAGCACTCAACTAGAAAAACATGCAGTGATAGACAAAAGTGCACTGAGTGAGGAGTGAACAGATTGAGTGAGGGTCTTATCTCCGCATGGCCAGTAATGGGCTGGACAGCTCGGGCTGGTGCGCTGCACTTCATTTAGTCTCTCATTTTTAATATCTTTAGAATGACCTGATTAGCCTAGGTGATATTTAAAATCCATTTAAACTAAGATGCACAATGATTCTGTGAAATATGTAAATATATTAGGAGGATGAGGAAAGACTGTACAAATCAACATACAAAGTAATCTTTTGTTTTATGTAATGAAAATTAAGCACTTATAGCTCACTTTGAAATTTCCTTTTAATCAGTCTTATTTGTCATATGTATCAAGCCATCTTTCAAAGATATTTTGTTTCCATTCAACAAGCACTGATTGAGCACTTATTTTAGGTACTATAATAACTACAATAAAAAGAAATACAAGACATGTTCAGAAAACATTCCCCAGACAAGCTATGTGATGACAGTCCCTTCATTCTTTAAATTATTTTTAAAAAATTTTTAAATAAGAAATCAGAGTATCCCATCATCTCACCACAGTAGCTATTTGATTTTTAGTATTTTTTTCCTTACTTTATATGTACAGGCATAGTAAACATAACTTTGCATTCTGTTTTGTTTTTCATATAACATAATCTAAACATTTTCCATGTTTCTGCACAGTCATAATTTTCTGTTATTTAATGACTGCACCATAATTTATTCCATCAAGTTTTCCCAACTGTTAGACCTTTATCCAGATTTTTTTTTTTTTTTCTTACTTACATCTTTGAGCACATTGTTTTTATTCTTATAGGGTCACTTTTGCCCTTCTGTTATATAAAAGTAAGATTACTAAGTCAAGAGGTTTAACATTCTTTACCTCTTGAGACACATTGTACAGATGGCTTATATCAACATATGCCTTCTGCCATCAATATCTGAGGACCCTGTGTATAAGCAGCAGATTTGCCAATTATTTATGTTCGTCTGCTATTTTGCTGTTTATTATAGTTGTAGATGTTCCTTCCAAAATTTAATAGGTAGAAGATTGTTGTTGTCTCCCAAATTTAGGTTACTTTAATTTGCATTTATTGATTCCTGTCTGAAATTTTTTTATATTTGTTTATACTATATTTTCTTCTGTGTGAACATTCTCTTTACGTCCTTTGTTCATTTATTTTTCGTGGTCTTGTTTTTCAAATACATTTAAATGAATTTTTTATATTTTGCAACTACTAACCTTTTGTAATCTTTGATACAGTTATTAAAAAAAAAAAAAAAAGCAACCAAACCTGTAGCTGCTGAGTCAATTCCAACTCATAGCGACCCTATAGGACAGAGTAGAACTGCTCCATAGGATTTCCAAGGAGCAGCTGGTGGATTCAAACTGCCAACATTTTGGTTACCACTCAGATTCTTAACCACTGCAATACAGTTATATATGCTTTTAAATTATTTAGCCATTAAATATAATTTATTAAACCAAATATATCATGTTGTATACTATGCAATTAAAGTAAAATGAAATATAATAGATTGGTCTTAGATGGGAAGAAGTTTACCTCCACCATTGCAGCCAACTCACTAGAATAAGCCTACTCAGAGGGTGATGAAAATAACCAAGGAAACCCAATAAGGTATCTTGATGTAGCTATGAATGAATGACTTCAGAGTCAAGAGTCTCTTTTACACGTTGAAAATGAGGCGCTGTTTAGCCTGCCTCCTTCTCAATAAAAATTTTTGTAATTGGCTTTATGTTTTTGAATTCAACAAACTACATTTTAAATACATCTATGCCTCTAGTAATCACACATTCCAGATTTCCTTATTCTGAATTGCAGATATTCTATCCCACTGACCATTTACTAGTTCCGATTGTAGATTTGGCAGATTTTGTCAGCAAGCATACTTCCATTAAGTTGTTGAGAAATAATAACTGTCAACATTTTATTGACTGCTTCCAATAGCTAGGTATTACTAAATATTTTATACCATTTGTCCCATATGATCCCTGTAAGTGAGCTGCTGGGGTACCTCTCATTACCTAGGTCAGGAAACTAAAGAACAGAAGTTTAGTGACTTGCCCAAGTTTTCTCATTTCTCAGTGATCTGTTTGTCTTTCTAATAATCATTAACTTGTGCTTCTAGTATATGGTTAAAGTAGATCCTTTTTAATTATTTATAATAGAGCAAAGTATTCAATGAGGTGAGCACTTTTTCAACAAATATGTATGCTGACAACATAATTAGTCCAAATTAGTCACAGCTAACATTATCTCATAGAAATCAAAGATGAGAAAATTAAAAAGTAAAATTGTTGAAATGAGTTTATGTTCTTATATTTAAAAAGATAAAATCAGTGTGTTTGGACTGAGATCAATGACAGGAAGAACCTTTTTACCCTTTTAGCCCCACAATCCTGAAGGGAAAACCCACCCATGCCTTCCACTCACCCCTACTCCCCACCTTCACTCCCTCCCTCTCCCTCCCTGCATCATTCCTTGCTGTGTCAGCAAGTCTGGCAGCTGTCCTGTAAGATAGTTCTTGACTAGGTAGGAGTAATGGTGAGTATATAACTTTTTCCTCCCATCTGGAATCTAGTAAACATTATCATTATCAGGCAAGTATTATCAAACATTTTGGACATCTTCAACTTATTTACCGTGACTGTTTCTTATGTCATTTTGAAAACTGATATTTGTCTTTGAACACTTTTCTTTCAACAGACTCAGACAGAAAAATTAGCAAAGGTTTACCAGCCAAAACGCTCAGTCTTATCTCCTAAAAGTACTATTTCTGTTGCCCATCTTTTGGCCGCAAGACAAGACTTGTCAAAGATTTTAAGGACAAGCAGTGGCTCTATTAGAGAAAAGACCGCCTGTGCCATCAATAAGGTGATTAGGATACCATTAATTTTGTTTCAAATACACTTCTTTCAGTTTATAAAATAAAATAGTTTAAAATGTCATTCTTATCCCACAGGTGTTGATGGGCAGGGTGCCTGACAGAGGTGGTAGACCCAATGAAATTGAACCTCCACCCCCAGAGATGCCACCATGGCAGAAAAGGCAAGATGGCCCTCAGCAGCAAGCAGGAGGCCGAGGAGGGAGAGGTGGTTATGAACATTCCTCATATGGAGGACGAGGTGGTCATGAACAAGGAGGAGGGAGAGGTGGACGTGGTAGCTATGACCACGGTGGTCGAGGGGGAGGAAGAGGAAATAAGCATCAAGGAGGCTGGACAGATGGAGGGAGTGGAGGAGGAGGTGGCTACCAAGATGGTGGTTATCGAGATTCAGGTTTCCAGCCCACTGGCTATCATGGTGGCCACAGTGGTGGCTATCAAGGTGGTGGTTATGGTGGCTTCCAGACATCTTCGTATACAGGAAGTGGATACCAGGGTGGTGGATACCAGCAGGACAATAGATACCAAGATGGTGGGCACCATGGTGATCGAGGCAGTGGTCGTGGAGGGCGAGGTAGTCGTGGAGGCCGGGGCGGTCGCGGAGGCCAGGGAGGAGGTTGGGGAGGAAGAGGGAGCCAGAATTATCACCAAGGGGGTCAATTTGAACAGCACTTCCAGCATGGAGGTTACCAGTATAATCATTCTGGATTTGGACAAGGAAGACATTATACTAGTTGAGGCTACAGAACTTTATATTTTGCTAGAGCTCAAGTAATAGAAACTTGGTTTCTGAACCCTAAATCCAGAATCTGTTTTGACTTAATGTGAGACCACAGGTGACAGTCAGATTCCTGTGTGGCATAAGCATTTGTAGGTCATTTTTCAGTTCTCTTGGTTTTTTTAATGGACTTACATAATGTTGTTTATTTGAGAAACACATACAGCATCTCTCCTTTGTATGAAGAATTTTTTAAAAGGGTAATAAAAGTTGCCTTTAATCTTTGACCAGTAGACTAATTCCACAGTCAGAAAATGCATACTTTTTTGAAGAAATTACTTGAATAAGTAGTTTTCAATGTGCAGTTTTGAAAATGAGGGTTCTCCTAGATTTTTTTAGACTTAAAACTAGGAAACCTTCCTCAAATTAACAATCCATTTATATGAGTTTTGCTTAAAGTATTCTAATACCTATTTTCCAAGCACAGTTCTGCCCTGGCTGGCGTTTTTATTCCAAGGTTATGCCACATCTACTTCCTGACAGAACTTTTAGGTCAGTTCCCATTTAAATGAGCTCTTCTGCAGATAGCACACTCAGTAGCCTTATCCTGTTGATGGAATACTGTACCACATGCTCAACTCTGAAAACCTTGGACACAGCCGGAACCGTAAACATTATACAAGCAAACTACGTTGTGAACCTATAGTCCATATAGGCATCTAGTTAAGTCTAGCAATTCAAACTGACCTGCATCCATCCAAAACAAATTCCTTTTTCAACCTTACTTTCACTTGAAATCTGCTAGAAGAAACAGCAAACTGAATTTTGTTTTATGCACGAGTTAATACCACTGGCTCAGCAAATGCAAGTTAGTTTGCTTTGGGCAGGAGACTTTTTGTAATGGAAGAAATGCACTACCAAGTAAGAAGACGGATTTTTGCTTAGTGCTGGAGGCCCTTTATTATTGCTGCAGAAAACAAAAACCTGGCTAAGTTGATGTTTTACATTTTCCTTTACTGAAATCTTCATGACGCTTCTTGCTGGGTTTTTGTATACGTAAACATTGTCAAGCTGTGAAAGAAATGCCTGGAGGTGTGCTTTGTGTGAAAGGTGAGCAATAAAGTATCTGTACGTTCTCTCTGGTTTGAGTTTTACTTTTTTTAAACTGCATTTTTCTGACACTTGCTTCATGCTTATGAGCTTATAAGTCTTCATTCCCCAAAGATTCTTAAGTATTTCCTTAACATATAATTTGTAGTGAAAGGTAACCCCTACCCTGAAACCTTAAATAAATTGAAAAATGACTGTTTTCGGATTCACCTTTTAATATAGCATAATAGCTAGAAAACGTCACTACTCATCTCTGGCCACTGGGTGTCGCTGTTGCCACACATATTAGGCAAAGATCAATTTATGCCCCTCTCTCGGAATTTTGTTTCGTTTTTCCATTCTTCCGAAAAATGGAGGACTTTTTTCTTAAGAGTAAGGGAATTGAAAATATAAATATGTTTGTAAAGAGATGAATAGTATTTTCTTTTTCTACCAAATTGGACTTTTTAAAGAACCAACTCGTGTTTTGCCACTAAAAATATTCTACTAGCTATTGAGATAAGCACATTCTTTTAATAGCTAAAACCATTTTTAAAAATCTGCCTTGATCCTTTTGTTAATTTTGCCTATTTATGAGATTTTTAGCTAGCGTTTCCCAGTCTAAAATGTTCAAATGTGAAGACAGTTTGAAATGTTATTTATCACTAAAGTTAAAATTTTCAAGTTCTGTCTTGAAAGTTGTACTGGTTTCTTTATGCTGTTAAATAAGTTTGTTTAGTATGTATAGGAGTTTCCTATTAGAAATAAAATTGCTAAGGTTTCATATCTTTGAATGTATTTAACATTTACATTAGCGTTTGCTTTGGTCTGTTTTACAACCTTATATTCCAGGATATACCCGATGAATACGTTTCATTCTTTTGACAAATGTAATTTTGACTTATTTTTGTGGTAATAGATTGCTTTTTCAAATATGAGCATGCAAGACAGCAAATGATACATTTCTCCATGATGGTTCTAAAATTTGCATCTTCATTCTCTGCTTCAAACTGCATTTTTTTTTCCGTATTGTAAAATCATGGAAGAATTGAGACTTTCACTTTCTCCTCTTTGACATAGATTAAATTCTCTAGAAAAAGGGTATTTACTGCAAACCACC
This sequence comes from Dugong dugon, assembly GCA_030035585.1. Taxonomy (NCBI): domain Eukaryota; kingdom Metazoa; phylum Chordata; class Mammalia; order Sirenia; family Dugongidae; genus Dugong; species Dugong dugon. The sequence continues at coordinate 43,331,006 of CM057480.1, read as the reverse complement.
AGTTAGTTTTACTATATTAAATTTCTTATTTTTTATGGAGATATTACCTTATGCACATTCTTAACCTTAGATTGTAGTAAATAATGTTTTTTTGGAGTAAGGAGTGTGTAGAGTTTCTTGGAGAAACGATAAAATTTTAGGAGGCATTTTTTGACATATAAAACCTTAAAGTATTGTCTGTTTAGACAGACTAAGACAGACAGTACCCTTTGTTAGTGCTTTGTTTTCCTCCTGCTACCAGGAAATAGAAGAGGATATCAACATTCTTATGAACGTCATTCAAAATATGCCACCATCGTTTTCATGTCTTGCTCTAGATCCAAACTGAGCTAGTGACCAACTGTACAGGACATAGAATAGAGGTAAATAAATTATTGCTTGGGGAAAGCATATCTGTATGTGCTTATTCTCCACTGCCCAAAACATCTGTATCCTTGTACTTAGGATATTTTAGGTTGTGCCCATTCTACCCTTTTGTATACTTCATCTACCTTTATTAATTATTGTCTTTTGAAAGTAGGTTTTAAATGTATGTATATATTATTTAATTGGCCCCCTTTAAGTAATTTGGAAGGTATTTATTTTTGACAGAAAGGACCGTTGGATTTATCTAGGGGAAAAAATATATATATATATCTTGTCACAGGGTATCCAATGTCATAAAAGACTTCTTTTTTCCCTGCTTGTTCCTCTCATTTTTCGCTAATGTGATTATAATCACTAGAATATTCTTTTGTTGTTCAGTGCTGCATTTCCCTATTTGCATACATTAATGTATTCCTAAGGTTGAAATCACTGATTAAAGGAGGCATGCGTGTCATTGTTTGAACTCACTTATTCACTTGCAGAATCATGTTACATAAACATGCCTATTGGCATGAGAACTTCCACAGTAAATCATTCAATGCTCATCAAATGTAAATAAAGGAACCTGGGGTGGAAGTAGGACTTTGGAGGAAACCTTGAGGAAAAAAAAAAAAGTGACCAACATTTGTTAAATTGAGCTATTGTTATTTCTTGAAGAAGAAGGAAAAAGGCTTGCAGTTCCACTTAATAAATGCAAACGAGTACCTGCTATACTGCAGGCACTGTGTTAGGCATTTGAGAAATAAGAATAAGTTAGACCCTTCCCTGGAAAATGTCTAGTGGCAGAACCAGAAACACAGATAATTGTACCATAATAAAGTTATGCCAGAGTCTGGGATAGCACAGTGTTTTGGTGGTGTTCGTACGGGGGGAAGTGGGCAGAAGTTGGGAAGGTTGCCAGGCTCAGGTAACAGAGGGCCCTATGTGCCCTCTTAAGAAACTTAGATCTATTTTTTGTGTAATAAAAAAAAAAACTCGTTGCTGTCGATTCCAACGCATAATGACCCTATTACGTGTTCCAGTATACCAGTAAAAGGATATGACATAGTCGTATTTGAGTTTTACGTAAAACATTGGTTAAGGTAGAGAATAGATTTAAGGCAAAGATTGGAATCAGAAGGATAGAGCTTAAACTAATGTATAGTAGGGATAGACAAGGGACAGACTTTGGAAATAATTAGGATGTAGATTTTACAGGACTTCATTGGTTAGAGTGAGTAGAGAAATTTAGTATGACTTGGGTTTTTTTATTTTGTGCTTGAGTGGACGATGATATTGTAATCAAAATTATAAGAAGGGCAGAAGGTTTGCTGGGGAAAGGAGGGTGATCTCTGAAACCCAGGAAAAGCCCTGGAGATTGAGATTTGGGAATGATCAGCATCCAGTGAATTTGCATTGGAGCATTCATTCAGAATGTGATTCTGTATTAGTATTAAAAAACACCAATGAGGGGAATAAAGAGCAGTGGATCAAGGATGGAATCTTGGGGACTCGTTTAAGGAGTGGATGGAGTAGAAGCCCCAGAGGTAAGAAACCAAGAGAAAAGTGGCATGAAATTTTAGGTTTAGTAGTAAGAGTAATAGTCTTAACTATCCATTGAGAGCACAGTGGTACTTGCCATGACCCCCATTTCTCACATAAGGAGTGTGAAGGGCAGGATGGTTGCGTAGATTGCCCACATCCATACAGGTGTAGACAGGAGAGCTGGAATTAAACCTAGCTTGTCTGGCTTCTGAGCTCAGTGGTCAACAACTCCAGGCACTACAGAGAAATTTGAGGAACTAGGGCTGGCTCAAAAATATCCATTACATCTCATGACCTTTTCAAGAGCAATTTTAGGAAAAAAACAAGACTGTTTTCTGGAGGTTGAGGAAAGAATGAGAACAGGAAAAAGTATGTTTATATTTGGTTCAGAAGCTTCACTGAAAAGGGACAGTAAAATAGCAATATAAAATGTAATAGGGTAAAGTGATACAGTCTGAAAGATTACAAAAAGCCAAGAAAATTGATGATTGAAGAGACTTAAGAACTCAAGTCAACTACAGAATTGTTTTAGGAAATCAAAGCAAACATCTATCACTGTATCTTAATCCTAGTTTATGTCAGGCATTTACTAAATGCCTGTGGTAAATCAGATTTCCCTGGGAAATGTATGAAAAGCACTATCGAGTCCTTAGAACAGATGGGTTTACTCCCAGTTTTACATCACTCTAGGCAGATAACAAGACCTTCTCCTAGGCATTCTCTAATGTCTCTAAAGGCTTGTCTACCTCACATTCTTTTCTCTCTCGATAGAGATCAGTTCACCTGGTGTAGAGGATCCGAGTCAACAACGTTAATGTGAAACTACAGAGAAACTTGTTTCATTCTAATATGCAGTTAAGGAGACCTGGTTGCACAGTGGTTAAAGCACTGGGCCGCTAACCAAAAGGTCGATGATTTGAACCCACTAGTCACTGCTGGAGACATATGGCAGTCTACCCTATGGGGTAGTTTTCTTCTGTCCGTTTGGGTGGCTGTGAGTCAGAATTGACTCAGTGGCAGTGGATTTAATACAGAATTACAGTATACCTTGTTTAATTGTGCTTCACTTCATTGCACTTCACAGATACTGCGTATTTTACAAACTGAAGTTTTGTGGCAACCCTGCATCGAGCAAGCCTTATCAGTGCCATTTTTCCAACAGCACATGCTCACTATTGTCTCTGGGTCACATGTTGGTAATTCTCGCAATATTTCAAACTTTTTCATTAATAGTATATGTTATGGTGATCTAGGAGCCCTGGTGGTATAGTGGTTAAGAGCTCAGCTGCTAACCAAAGTCAGCAGTTTGAATCCACCACCTACTCCTTGAAAACCCTATGGGGCAGTTCTACTCTGTTTTATAGGGTTGCTATGAGTCGGAATTGACTCGAAGGCAATGGGTTTGGGGTTTTTTTGTTTGTTTTATGGTGATCTGTGATTAGTGATCTTGATGTCACTATTCTAATTGTTTTGCAGCAGCGCGAACTGCACCCATGTAAGACAGGAAACAATAAATGTGTGTGTTCTGACTGCTCTACCAACTGGCTATTCCCCCATCTCTCTCTCTCTCCTCTGGCCTCCCTATTCCCTAAGACACAACAATATTGAAATAAGGCCAGTTAATAATCCTACAATGGCTTCTAAGTGTTCAATTGAAGAGTCAGATGTTTCTCACTTTAAATCAAAAGCTAGAAATGGTAAGGAAGGCGTGTGGAAAGCCGAGATAGGCCAAAAGCTAGGCCTCTTGCACCAAAGAGGTAAGTTGTGAATGCAAAGGAAAAGTTCTTGAAGGAAATTAAAAGTGCTTTTCCAGTGAATATACGAATGATAAGAAAGTGAAATAGTCTCATTGCTGATACAGAGAAAGTTTTAGTGGTCTGGATAGATCAAACCAGTCACAACATTCCCTTAAGCCAAAGCCTAATCCAGAGCAAGGCCCTAATTCTCTTCCGTTCTGTGAAGGCTAAGAGAGATGAGGAAGGTGCAGAAGAAAAGTTTGAAGCTAGCAGAGTGTCATGGACGGAATTGTGTCCCCCCAAAAAATGTGTGTATCAGTTTGGCTAGGCCATGATTCCCAGTGTTGTGTGGTTGTCCTCTATTTTGTGATAGTAATTTTACGTTAAAGAGGATTAGGGTGGGATTGTAACACCACCCTTACCCAGGTCACATACCTGATCCAATGTAAAGGGAGTTTCTCTGGGGTGTGGCCTGCACCACCTTTTATCTCTCAAGAGATGAAAGGGAAGCAAGCAGAGAGTGGGGAACCTCATACCACCAAGAAAGCAGAGCCAGGAGCAGAGCACATCCTTTGGACATGAGGTTCCTGTGCAGAGAAGCTCCCAGACCAAGGGAAGACTGATGACATGAACCTTCCTCCAGAGTCGACGGAGAAAGCATTCCCCTGGAGCTGAAGCCCTGAATTTGGACTTGTAGCCTACTGGACTGTGAGAGAATAAACTTCTCTTTGTTAAAGCCATCCACTTGTGGTATTGCTGTTATAGCAGCACTAGATGACTAAGACACAGAGGTTGGTTCATGAGGTTTAAGGAAGAAGCCATTTCCACAACATAAAAGTGCAAGGTGAAGCAGCAAATGCTAGTGTAGAAGCTGCAGCAAGTTATCTAGAAGGTCTAGCTAAGATAATTGATGAAGGTGGCTACAGTAAACAACAGATTTTCAATGTAGATGAAACAGCCTTATATTGGAAGAAGATGCCATCTATGACTTTCATAGCTAAAGAGGAGAAGTCAATTCAAAAGACAGGCTGGCTCTTGTTATGGGCTAATGCAGCTGGTGACTTTAAGTTGAAACCAGTGCTCATTTACAATTCCGAAAATCCTAAGGCCCTTAAGAATTGTGCTAAATCTACTCTATCTGTACTCCTTAAATGGAACAACAAAGCCTGGATGACAGCATGTCTGTTTACAGCGTGGTTTACTGAATATTTTAAGCCCTCTGTTGAGACCTACAGCTCAGAAAAAAAAGATTCCTTGCAAAATATTAATGATCACTGACAGTGCACCTGGTCACCCAAGAACTCTGATGGAGATGTACAAGGAGATTAATGTTTTCATGCCTGCTAATACAACATCCATTCTGCTGCCCATGGATCAAGGAGTAATTTCAACTTTCAAGTCTTACTATTTAAGAAATATATTTTGTAAGGCTATAGCTGCCATAGATAGTGATTCCTCTGATGGATCTGGGCAAAGTAAATTGAAAACCGTCTGCAAAGGATTCATCATTCTAGATGCCATTAAGAACACTCAGGATTCATGGGAGATCAAAATATCACCATTAACAGGAGTTTGGAAGAAGCTGATTCCAAACTCATGGATGACTTTGAGGGGTTCAAGACTTCAGTGGAGGAAGTAACCACAGATGTGGTGGAAATAGCAAGAGAACTAGAAGTGGAGCCTGAAGATGTGACTGAATTGCTGCAATCTTATAATAAAACTTTAATGGTTGAGGAGTTGCATCTTATGGATGAGCACAGAAAGTAGTTTCTTGAGATGGAATCTACTCCTGGTGAAGATGCTGTGAAAATTGTTAAAATGACAACAAAGGATTTAGAATATTACATAAACTTAGTTGATAAAGCAACGGCAGGGTTTGAGAGGATTAACTCCAATTTTGAAAGAAGTTCTACTGTGGGTAAAATGCTATCAAACAGCATCGTATGCTACAGAGAAATTTTTCGTGAAAGGAAGAGTCAATGCCATGAAACATCATTGCTGTCTTATTTTAAGAAATTGCCACAGCCACCCCAACCTTCAGTAACCACCACCGTGATCAATCAGCAGCCATCAACATTGAGGCCAGCTCCCCACCCACCAGTAAAAAGATTACAACTCGCTGAAGGCTCAGGTGATGTTAGCATTTTTTAGCAATAAAGTATTTTTAAATTTAGGTATCTACATTTTTAGACATAATGCTATCGCATACTTAATAAACTACCAAAAAAAAAAAAAAAAAAAACCGTTGTCATCAAGTCCATTTTGACTCTTAGCGACCCTATAGAACAGAGTGGAACTTCCCCATAGTGTTTCCAAGGAGCAACTAGTGGAATCAAACTGCTGACATTTTGGTTAGCAGTCAAGCTCTTAACCACTGTGCCACCAGGGATCCTAATAGTCTACCAAAAAGTAAAAAAAAAATAAAAACCAAACCCATTGCCATCTAGCTGATTCTGACTCACTACAGTATGGTGTAAACATGACTTGTATATGCACTGGGAAACCAAAACATTCGTGTGATTCGCTTTATTGTGTTATTTGCTTTAGTGTGGTGGTCTGGAATCCAACCTGCAATATTGCTGAGGTATTCCTGTATCAGAAATGGATGAAAAATTTTCAAGTGAAACAAGCAGAAAGTAAATCCCATCCTAAAGGGATGAGCAAGGGCTATTTTGTAATCTTATTTACAGTGATCATGCAATATAATGTTTTAATCTTGTGTTGCTACTTTTTATCATTTAACTTCTTATCTGGATATTTAAATACTTACTTTGGAAAAATAGAAGTCATAGGAAGCATATTTATCTACCCTAGAGGCACTCACTCTAACAAACTAGAGCAATGAAATACATATCCATTTTAAAATTTGAAAGCAGTGGGTGGATGGAACAAATAGTTGCTTAACAATTCATTTCGAACACCACAAAGCAGTAGGTCAGGATTCAGAACCCTGTTTTACTAGCTGTACAACTTTGTTGTTGTTAGGTGCCATTGAGTCAGTTCTGATTCATAGCGACCCTATGCACAACAGAAAAAACCACTGCTCAGTCCAGTGCCATCCTCACAATCATTGCTATGCTTGAGCCATTGTTGCAACCACTGTGTCAGTCCATCTTGTGGAGGGTCTTCCTCTTTTTCTCTAACCCTCTACCTTACCAAGCACTCTGTCTTTCTCCAGGGATCGATAACATGCCCAAAGTACTTGAGATGAAGTCTCGCCATCCTCACTTCCAAGAAGCAATCTGGCTGTACTTCTTCCAAGACAGACTTGTTCGTTCTTCTGGCAATCAATGGTATATTCAGTATTTTTCACCAACACCGTAATTCAAAAGCATCAATTCTTCAGTCTCCCTTATTCATTGTCCAGCTTCTGCATGCCTATGAGGCAACTGAAAATATCACAGCTTGGATCAGGCACACCTTAGTCCTCAAAGTGACATGTTTGCTTGTCAACACTTTAAAGAGGTCTTGGGCAGCAGATTTGCCCAATGCAATACGTCATTTGATTTCTTGACTGTTGCTTCCATGGACGTTGATTGTAGATCCAAGTAAAATGAAATCCTTGACAACTTCAATCTTTTCTCCATTTATCATGATGTTGCTTATTGGTCTATTTGCGAGGATTTTTGCTTACTTTATGTTGCGTTGTAATCCATACTGAAGGCTTTGATCATCACCAGTAAGTGCTTCAAGTCCGCTTCGCTTTCAGCAGGCAAGGTTGTGTCATCTGCATATCATAGGTTGTCAGTGAGTCTCCCTCCAGTCCTGATGCCATGTTCTTCATATATTCCAGCTTCTCAGATTATTCACACAGCATACAGATTGAGTAAGTATGGTGAAAGGATACAACCCTGACACACACCTCTCCTGACTATAAACCACGCAGTATCCCCTTCTTCTGTTTGAACAACTTCCTCTTGGTCTATATATACATTCCCCACGAGCACAATTAAGTGTTCTAGAATTCCCATTCTTCACAATGCTATCTATAATTTTTATGATCTGCTCAGTCAAATGCATTTGCATAGTCAATAAAACATAGGTAAACATCTTTCTGGTATTCTATGGTTTCAGCGAAGATCCATCTGGCATCAGCAATGATAACCCTGGTCCACATCCTTTTCTGAATCCAGCTTGAATTTATGGCAGAGCCCTGTCAATGTACTGCTGCAACCATTTTTGAATTATCTTCAGGAAAATTTTTCTTGCATGTGATATTAATCACCTTTCTTTGGAATGGGCACAGATACGGATCTCTTTCAGTCAGTTGGCCAGGAAGCTGTCTTCCAAATTTCTTGGCATAGGTGAGTAAGCACCTCCAACACTGCATCTGTTTGTTGAAACATCTCAGTTGGTATTCCATCAATTCCTGCAGCCTTGTGTTTTGCCAATGCCTTTAGTGCAGCTTGCACTTCTTCCTTCAGTACCATTGGTTCTTGATCATATGCCACCTCCTGAAATGATTGAATGTTGACCAATTTCTTTTGGTACACTGACTCTGCATTCCTCCCATCTTCTTCTGATGCTTCCTGCATCATTCAATATTTTGCCCATAGAATCCTTCAAACTTGTGACTCGAGGCTTAAAATTTTTCTTCAGTTCTTTTAGCTTAAGAAATGCTGAGCGTGTTCTTCCCTTTTTGTTTTCTAACTCCACGTCTTTGCACATTTTATTACAATACTTTGTCTTCTCAAGCCACCCTTTGAAATCTTCTGTTCATCTGTTTTACTTAATGGTTTCTTCCTTTCGCTTTAACTACTCTGTGTTCAAGAGCAAGTTTCAGGGTCTTTTCTGACACTCATTTTGGTCTTTTCTTTATTCACTGTATTTTAATGAACTTTTGTTTTCATGTATGATGTTCTTGATGTCATCCCACAATTCGTCTGGTCTTTGGTCGTTAGTGTTCAGTACATCAAATCTATTCTTCATACTGTCTCCAGATTCAAGTGGGATATATTAAAGGTTCTATTTTGGTTCTCGTGGACTGTTTTAATTTTATTTATCTTCAACTTAAACTTGCATATGAGCAGTTGATAGTCTGTTCCGCAGTCGGCCCCTGGCCTTGTTCTGACTGATGATATTGAGTTTTCCATCGTCTCTTTCCACAGATGTAGTTGATTTGATTCCTGTGTTTTCCATCCAGTGAGGTCCACGTATATAGTCACTATTTATGTTGAAAAAACCTTAGGCAAATTATTTTACCTAGCTAAACCATAATCTTCCAATCTTTAAAATGAAGATAATAATTTCCCACCTTCATAGGATAACTGTTCAGATTAAGTGTGATAATCCATGTAAAATGCCTACCACAGTATATGGTACACAATGCACAGCCAATGTTTATTATTATTATAAATACAGAGATAATTAATACTCAGGAACTCCTTAGGTAGAATTTTAGGGGAAAAATCTTTCTTCCCCTCCTGTTTCAAATTTGGAACAAATGTTACAAAAAGCGTAGTGCTCAGAGTTATTTCCCTTTCTGAAACTTCAAAACAGCCAAAAATATCCTAAATGCTCACACATACAGAGTCAATAACAGACGATCGGATGCACATCCTTTTGCTTTTAGCTGTAGCATTTTTCTAATATGAGAATCTTTTAGTATGTAACACCATTTATGTAGAATAAAGTAGCTTTGTAACAACATTGCCAAGGACAGGAGTAAAACTGGGAGACTCATTGCTCATATGCTCATGTTACAGAATTCTTTTTCTGTTTAAAACATTCCCTGTAGTTGGGCACCTTTTCCCCCCCATCTAAAAAAACAATGACAAAGACAAAATAAGAAGGTAACATGATGCCTATGATTTAGCATAGTGCTTTCCAAAATGGAATAAACCATAGTACATGAGGATGTTGCAAAGGGTATGCTGCTCAGATGGATAGCTTTGAGCAAAGGAATCAATTTCCAGACCCTCAGCTTCCACAGGTACTCTTTCCAAATACTAGCTGAGAAATAGCTTTTTCCACTTTACATGTAAAACACCCTAAACACATCCCACATCTTCCTCTTGTGCATTGCCCCAGAGTGTAAAAACCTATGGGTACCAAATAAAGAGACAATTCAAAATATTGGTTTAAAAGCCTCCTTTTATATCTATTTGAAGTATTCTAACCCTTTAAGTCCCTTTATGGTTATTTCCCTTAAGGACCAAAATTAGCATGTCTAGGGATGCTCTGAATTCAGAGCATCAAAACAGTATAGGTTATACGAGTTATTTTAAATATAATGGAAATATTTCATGAGGCTACCAAATCTGTCAAGATACATTGGATAAAAATGGATGAAGCGTCTCATGTGACCTCAGATTCAGGAATCTTTATGCAAAAAGTTAGTTAGAACCTGTTTAATCAAATCTAATCATGAAATAGCTGTTCTAATCATAGTCAATTTTTGTATTATTTCACCTTTTAGCAAACAATAAGCCAATTTATATGATGAAGTACTTTCTATATAAACTTAAAAGTGTGCAAGTGAGCCAAAAGGCTTGAAGACCACTGATTGGATAAATGCCTTCCTCATGTGTGTCTTAGTGATTGATACGTCATTACTAATGTGCTGCCCTAGGCCACTGAGATATCTCTCCGCATATTGTATATCAGACCAAGCCCCTTTTTGAGAATATAACCTCTTACACCTTTTTTGAGAATATAATCTCTACCACCTTGTGAGCATTACAGAGCACCACATTCACAGTCAAGTTTTACCTATAGCAAGAATAGACTGATGTTGTGAGGTAGTGGAAAGAGGACTAGATTAGGAATTTAAAAGATTGGGTTCTTGTCTCTGTCCTGCTAACAAGTAGTTCTGGTATTTTTCTATCAAATTAAGTGATTATTGGAAGGGTGGCTATGGATCTTCTGCAGTTGGTCCTTAGAGATGCATTTGCTAGCAAGGAGAATTTGTCACCCTGTGTGAGTTGCCTCCCCTTGTTCCTCTCTGACATAGACCCAAAGGAAGATCATATCGTTTTTTTTTATTATTGTTATGACTTAATTTTTGAATAGGCAATACATGGGTCATAATTCAAAGCACACACACACACAAAGTTTTTCAGTGAAATCTCACCTTTCCCTCCTCAGCCACACAGGTCTCCTTCCATTGACATCTAATTCATTACAGTAAAACCTGCGAAATGTGGAAACCTGTCAGAGAAGGAACCTCAAGTATTTTCCACTGGGACAGCAATAGAAAAGCGGTAAGACTGCACTCTGTCAAAGGCAGAAAACTTGTGAGACCTAGAAAAACAAGGCAGTTCCTTCAAGTTTCAGCTCTTTTGCAGGTTTCACTGTATTTCGTATATCCTTTCAAACGTACCTTTTTTAAAAAATTTTTTCCCATACAAACACTTATACATACATTATTATGTGACCCTAACGCTCTCCCCATACTTGGACAGCACACTCTTCCTTTCCAACCCTGATTGCCCAGGGCCGTTCAACCAGCTCCTAACCCTCTCTGCCTTCCTATCTCACCTCCAGACAGAAGCTGCCCATTTAGTCTCTTGTATCTACTTGAACTAAGAGGCACACTCTTCACGAATATCACTTTATTATGTCCCACAGTCCAGTCCAATTCCTGTCTGAAGAGTTGGTCTCGGAAATTGTTTCAGTTCTGGGCTGATAGAGAATCCAGGGGCCATGCTTTCCGGGGTTCCTCCAGTCTCAGTCAGACCATTAAGTCTGGTCTTCTTACTAGAATTTGAGTTCTGCACCCCACCTTTCTCCTGCTCCATCCGGGACTATCTGTTGTGTTCCCTGTCAGGGTGGTTCATCGGTGGTAGCTGGGCACCATGTAGTTCTTCCGGTCTCAGGCTGATGAAGTCTCAGGTTTATGTGGCCCTTTCTGTCTCTTGTGCTACTACTTTCCTTGTGTCTTTGGTGTTCTTCATTCTCCTTTACTCCAGGAGGATGGGACCAATTGATACATCTTAGATGGCCACTTGCAAGCTTTTAAGACCAGATGTCACTCACCAAAGTAGGATGCAGAACATTTTCTCTCTTTTTTTTTTTTGTATTATTTTTTCCCATACAAAAATTTATACATACATTGTTATGTAACTCTAATTGCTCTCCCCATACTGTGACAGCATACTCCTGCTTGATTCCCCATCTCCATTCAACCAGCTTCTAACCCTCTCTGCCTTCCCATCTCACCTCCAGACAGAAGCTGCCCATTTAGTCTCTTGTATCTACTTGAACTAAGAGGCACACTCCTCACGAGTATCACTTTTTGTCCCACAGTCCAGTCCAATTCCTGTCTGAAGAGTTGTCCTCGGAGTTGTTTTAGTTCTGGGCTGATAGAGAATCCAGGGGCCATGCTTTCCAGGTTTCCTCCAGTCTTAGACCATTAAGTCTGGCCTTCTTACTAGAATTTGAGTTCTGCACCCCACCTTTCTCCTGCTCCATCCGGGACTATCTGTTGTGTTCCCTGTCAGGGTGGTCATCGGTGGTAGCTGGGCACCAAGTAGTTCTTCTGGTCTCAGGCTGATGAAGTCTCAGGTTTATGTGGCCCTTTCTGTCTCTTGGGCTACTACTTTCCTTGTGTCTCTGGTGTTCTTCATTCTCCTTTACTCCAGGTGGTTGGGACCAATTGATGCATCTTAGATGGCCACTTCCAAGGTTTTAAGACTCCAGATGCCACTCACAAAAGTAGGATGCAGAACATTTTCTTAAAGAGCTTTGTTATGCCAATTAACCTAGATATCCCCTGAAAGCATGGTCCCCAGACCCCTACCCCTGATACTCTGTCCCTTGAAGTATTTGATTATATTCAGGAAACTTCTTAGCTTTCCTTTATTCCAGTTGTGCTGACTTCCCCTGTAGTGTGTGCTATCCTTCCCTTCACCTAAGATAATTCTTATCTACTGTCTAGTTAGTAAATAACCCTCACCCTCCCTCCCCACCCTTGTAACCATCAAAGAGTGTTTTCCTCTATGTTTAAACCTTTTCTTGAGTTCTTATAAGAGTGGTCTTATACAATATTTGTCCTTCTCTGACTGACTAAATTCACTCAACATAATGACCTCCAGCTTCCTCCATGTTATGTTTCACGGCTTCAATGTTGTTCTTTATCATTGTGTAGTATTCCATTCCATAATTTGTTTATCCATTCTTCTGTTGACGGGCACCTAGGTTGTTTCCATTTTTTCCTATTGTGAACACTGCTGCAGTGAATATGGGTGTACATATATCTATTCGTGTGACAGCTTTTGTTTCTCTAGGATATATTCCAAGGAGCGGAATAGCTGGATCATATGGTACTTCTATTTCTAGCTTTTTAAGGAAGCACCAAATCGATTTCCAAAGTGGTTGTACCATTTTACATTCCCACCAACAGTCTCTCCACAACTTCTCCAGCATTTATTGTTTTATGTTTTTTGGATTAATGCTAGCCTTGTTGGGGCGAGATGATATCTCATTTTAGTTTTGATCTGCATTTCTATAATGGCTAATGATACTGAGCATTTCTTCATGTGTCTGTTAGCTGCCTGAATATCTTCCTTGGGGAAGTGTCTGTTCATATCCTTTGCCCATTTTTTAATTGGGTTATTTGTCTTTTTGTTGTTGAGGTTTTGCAGTATCTTGTAGATTTTAGAGATTTGACGCTGATCGGATTTGTTTTAGCCAAAATTTTTTTCCCAGTCTGTAGATTGTCTTTTGACTCTTTTGGTGAAGTCTTTTGATGAGCATGAGTGTTCGATTTTTAGGAGCTCCCAGTTATCTAGTCTCTCTCCTGGTGCTTGTGCATTGTTACTTATGGTTCGTATTGTGTTTATGCCATGTATTAGGGCTCCTAGCATTGTCCTTATTTTTTCTTCCATGATCTTTATCATTTTAGATTTTATATTTAAGTCTTTGATCCATGTTGAGTTAGTTTTTGTGCATGGTGTGAGGTCTGGGTCTTGTTTCAGTTTTTTGCAGATGAATATCCAGTTATGCCAGCACCGTTTGCTAAAGAGACTGTCTTTTCCCTATTAACGGGCTTTGGGCCTTTGTCAAATATCAGCTGCTGCTCATACATGGATGAATTTATGTCTGGATTCTCAATTCTGTTCCATTGGTCTATGTATCTGTTGTTGTACCAGTACCAGGCTGTTTTGACTACCATGGCAGTATAATAGGTTCTAAAATCAGGTAGTGTGAGGCCTCCCACTTTGTTCTTCTTCTTCAGTAATGCTTTACTTATTCGGAGCCTCTTCCCTTTCCGTATAAAGCTGGTGATTTGTTTCTCTATCTCATTAAAAAATGCCATTGGAATTTGGATTGGCATTGCATTGTATCTGTAGATCACTTTGGGTAGAACTGACATTTTCACAATGTTGAGTCTACCTATCCATGAGCAAGGTATGTTTTTCCACTTATGCAGGTATCTTTTGGTTTCTTGCAGTAGTGTCTTGTAGTTTTCATTATACAGGTCTTTTACCTCTCCGGTTAGATTTATTCCTAAGTATCTTATCTTCATGGGGACTATTGTAAATGGTATTGATTTGGTGATTTCGTGTTCAAGCGTCTCTTTGTTGGTGTAAAGGAATCCAACTGATTTTTGTATGTTTATCTTGTATCCTGAAACTTTGCTGAAATCTTCTGTTAGTTCCAGTAGTTTTCCTGTGGATTCTTTGGGGGTTTTTGTGTATAAAATCATATCATCTAGAAATAGAAATACTTCGACTTCTTCCCTACCAATTTGGGTGCACTTTATTCTTTTTCTAGCCTAATTGCTCTGGCTAGGACCTCCAGCACAATGTTGAATAAAAGTTTTGATAAAGGGCATTCTTGTCTGGTTCCCATTCTCAAGGGGAATGCTTTCAGACTCTCTCCGTTTCGGTTGATGTTGGCTGTTGACTTTGTATAAGTGCCTTAATTATACTGAGGAATTTCGCTTCTATTCCTATTTTGTTGAGAGTTTTTATCATGAGTGAGTGTTGGACTTTGTCAAATGCCTTTTCTGCATCGATTGGTAAGATCATGTAGTTCTTGTCTTTTGTTTTATTTATGTGATGGATTACACTGATGTTGAACCATCCCTGCATAGCTGGTATAATTCTCACTTGATCATGGTGACTTATTTTTTTTGATCTGTTGGTGAATTCAATTGGCTAGAAGTTTTTGAGGATTTTTTTTTTTTTTTTGTACTTCAGGTGAAGGCTTACAGAGCAAATAGTTTCTCACGAAACAGTAGTACACATATTGTTTTATGACATTGGTTAACAACCCCACAACATGTCAACCCTCTAACTTCTCAACCGTTTTTTTGGTGAAAATACGCATAGCCAAAGATACACCATTTCAAAAATTTCTACATGCACAGTTCAATGACATTGACTATGCTCTTCCAATTGTGCTGCTATTCTCACTTATGATGAATGCTTACAGAACAAAATAGTTTCTCGTTTAACAGTTACTACACATGATGTCCTATGACAATGGTTAACAATCTCACAACACATCAACAATATCCTTACTCAACCTTGGGTTTCCTATCACCAGCTTCCTTGTCCCCTTCTGCTTTCTGGCCCTTGTCACTGGACTACTGTACCTCATTAGTTCCATTTGGTTTTACGGGGCAGTCCACTCCCATGCTGAACAGTGAGCCTCGGAGATAACTTCACCACTGAGCTAAAAGCGTGTCTGGGGGCCATACTCTCAGGGTTTCTCCAGTCTCCTTTAGGCCAGTAAATCTGGTCTTTTTTTTTTTTTGTGAGTTAGAATTATGTTCTACATCCTTCTCCAGCTCTGTCCAGAACCCTCTGTTGTGATCCTGGTCAGAGCAGTCAGTGGTGGTAGCCGGGCATCATCTAGCTGTACTGGACTCAGTCCAGTGGAGGCCTTGGTAGCTGTGGACAGTTAGTCCTTTGGACTAATCTTTTCCTTGTATCCTGTTCTCTTCATTCTCCCTTGCTCCCGAAGGGATGAGACCAGTGGAGTATCTTCTATGGCCGCTCACAGGCTTTTAAGACCCCAGACACTACTCACCAAGGTAGGATGTAGAGCATTGTCTTTAGAAGCTGTGTCATGCCAATTGAGCTAGATGTTCCCTGAGACCATGGTCCCCACAGCCCTCTTCCCAGCAATTCAGTCCGTCAGGGAGTTTGGATGTGTCTATGGGGCTTCCATGACCTTTCCTTGTACAGTTGTGCTAGTTTCCCCTGTATTGTGTACTGTCTCACCCTTCACCCAAGATACCACTTATCTATTGCCTATTTAGTATTTCCCCCCCACCCCTCCCATCCCTGGTAACCAACAAAGATTGTTACATTTTGTGTGTGAACTTTTTCAAGGGTTTTTACAATAGAGGTCTCATACAATATTTGTCCTTTAGTGACTGACTTATTTCACTCAGCATAATGTCCTCCAGTTTCATCCATGTTATGAGATGCTTCACAGATTCATTGTTGTTCTTTCTCATTGCAAAGTACTCCATTGTGTGTATGTACCATAGCTTGTTTATCCATTCTTCTGTTGATGGGCACCTAGGTTGTTTCCATCGTTCTGCTATTGTGAACAATGCTGCCATGAACATAGGTGTGGATATGTCTATTCGAGTGACGACTCTTATTTCTCTAGGATATATTCCTAGGAGTGGGATTGCTGGATCGAATGGTATGTCTATTTCTAGCTTTCTGAGGAAGCACCATATCATTTTCCAAAATGGTTGTATCAGTTTGCATTCCCACCAGCAGTGCATAAGAGTTCCGATCTCCCCGCAGCCCCTCCAACATTTGTTATTTCCAGTGTTTTTGATTCGTGCCAGTAATGCTGGGGTGAGATGGTATTTCATTGTAGTTTTAATTTGCATTTCCCTAATGGCTAGTGATCGCGAGCATTTCCTCATGTGTCTGTTGGCCATTTGAATGTCTTCTTTGGTGAAGTGTCTGTTCATTTCCTTTGCCCATTTTTTAAAAGGATTATTTGTCTTTTTGTTGTAGAAATGTTGGATTTTCTTGTAGATTATGGAGATTAGACCTTTGTCTGACCTGTACTGTCCAAAAACTTTTTCCCAGTCTGTAGGTTCTCTTTTTACTCCTTTGGTGAAGTCTTTTGAAGAGCATAGGTGTTTTATTTTTAGAAGATCCCAGTTATCTAGCTTATCTTTTGGGGTTTGTGCATTGATGGTTATGGTTTGTATCCTGTTAATGCCATGTATTAAGGCCCGTAGTGTTGGTCCTATTGTTTCTTCTCTGAACTTTATAGTTTTAGGCTTTATATTCAGGTCTTTGATCCATTTTGAAGTAGTTTTTATATACGGCATGAGGTATCAGTCCTGTTTCATTTTTTTGCAGATGGATATCCAGTTTTGCCAGCACCGTTTGTCAAAAAGACTGTCTTTTCCCCATTTGATGGACTTTGAGCCCTTGTCAAAGATCAGGTGACCGTAGGTATATGGATTTACATCTGGGTTCTCAATTCTGTTCCATTGGTCAATGTATCTTTCGTTGTACCAGTACCAGGCTGTTTTGACTACTGTAGCTGTATAGTAGATTCAGAAGTCAGGTAGTGTGAGTCCTCCAACTTTATTCTTCTTCTTCAGTGGTGCTTTACTTATTCGGGGCTTCTTCCTTTTCCATATAAAATTAATGATTAGTTTTTCCATCTCTTTGAAGAATGTTGTTGCTATTTGGATTGGGATTGCACTGTATTTGTAAATTGCTTTGGGTAGAATTGTCATTTTCACAATGTTGAGTCTACCTATCCATGAGTGAGGTACATTTTTCCATTTATGTAGATCCCTTTGGGTTTCTTGCAGTAGTGTTTTGTATTTTTCTTTGAATAGGTCTTTTACATCCCTAGTTGGATTTATTCCTAAGTATTTTATCTTTTTAGGGGCTATTATAAATGGTATTGTTTTCCTAATTTCCATTTCATCGTTCTCCTTATTGGTGTATAGAAATCCAACTGATTTTTGTATGTTTATCTTGTATCCTGCTACTCTGCTGAATTGTTCTATTAGTTCTAGTAGATTTCTCATGGAGTCTTTAGGATTTTCTATGTATAGTATCATATCATCTGCAAACAGGGACAGTTTAACTTCTTCATTACCAATTTGGATGCCCTTTTCTTCTTTTTCTTGCTTTATTGCTCTAGCTAGAACTCCAGCACAATGTTAAATAGGAGTGGTGATAAAGGGCATCCTTGTCTTGTTCCTGTTTTCAAGGGGAATGTTTTCAGCCTCTCTCCATTAAGAGTGATGTTGGCCATCGTTTTGCATAGATGCCCTGTATTGTGTTGAGAAATTTCCCTTCTATACCTATTTTATTGAGAGTTTTTATAGGAATGGGTGCTGGACTTTGTCAAATGCCTTTTCTGCGTCAATTGAGATGATCATGTGATTCTTTTCTTTCCTTTTATTTATGTGGTGGATTACGTTGATTGATTTTCTAATTTTGAACCATCCTTGCATAGCTGGTATGAATCCTACTTGGTCGTTGTGTATTGTTTTTTTGATATGATGCTGAATTCTATTGGCTAGAATTTTGTTAAGAATTTTTGCATCTATATTCACGAGAGATATTGGTCTGTAATTTTCTTTTTTTGTGATGTCTTTGCCTGGTTTCGGTATCAGCGTTATGCTGGCTTCATAGAATGAATTTGGAAGTGTTGCTTCCTTTTCTATACTCTGAAATAGCTTGAGTAATACTGGTACAAGCTCTTCTGTAAATTTTTTGTAGAATTCTCCAGTGAAGCCATCTGGGCCAGAGCTTTTTTTGGTTGGGAGTTTTTTTTATTACCTTTTCAATCTCTTCTTTTGTTATGGGTCTGTTCAGATTTTCAACATCACTTTGTTGTAGTTTGGGTAGGTAGTGTGCTTCTAGAAATTTATCCATTTCCTCTAGGTTTTCAAATTTTGGGAGTATAGTTTTTCGTAATATTTTGTTGTAACCCTTTTTATTTCAGTTGGGTCTGTTGTAATGTTCCCCATTTCATTTCTTATTTGGGGTATTTGTGTCCTCTTCTGTTTTTCTTTTGTCAGTGGTTTGCCGATTTTATCGATTCTTTCAAAGAACCAATTTTTGGTTTTGTTGATTCTTTCTGTTGTTTTTATGTTCTCTATTTCATTTATTTCTGCTCTGATCTTTACTATTTCCTTTCTTCTGGTGGATGTGGGCTTTTTTTTTTTTTTTTTTTTTTTTGCTGTCCTCTTTCTATTTGTTTGAGTTCTGTAGTTAATGTTTTGATTTTGTCCCTTTCTTCTTTTTTGATGTGTGCATCTATTGCTATAAATTGTCCTCTGAGGACTGCCCTTGCTGTGTCCCAAAGGTTTTGGTATGATGTGTTTTCATTCTCATTTGATTCTAGGAATTTTTTTATTCCATCTCTGATTTCTTCTATTACCCAGTGATGTGTAAGCAGGGTATTATTCAGTTTCCATGTAATTGATTTTTTTTCCTTGCTCTTTCTATTGTTAATTTCTACCTTGATTCTTTTATTTCTTTATATCACCTTGACTTCCTCTGCATATGAAAATTCTATGTCTACATTTTTTAAGTCCCTCTTTTTTGTTTTAATGTCATCATCTTTTACATATTGACATCTGTTTCCCTATATTCAGTGTTTCAGCTTTGATTTACTTTTGTGACTTCCTTATCTGGGTTGATATCTGGTGGCTCTGTCCTGTGTTCTAATCTTTGGTTGTTATCTGATGTTACTGATTTTCCAACCAGAGGATTCCCTTTACTATTTCTTGTAATTTTGTTTTGGTTTTTGCGAATTCCCTAAACTTCTGTTTATCTGGAAATGCCCTAATTTCGCCATCATTTGAGAGACAGTTTTGCTGGATATATAATTATTTGCTGGCAGTTTTTTTCCTTCAAGGCTTTATATATGTCATCCCATTGCCTTCTTGCCTCCATGAGTAGTCTGCTGAGTAGTCTGAGCTTATTCTTATGGACTGTCTTTTGTAGATGACTTTTGGTTTATCCCTAGCTGCTCTTAAAATTCTCTCTTTATCTTTGGTTTTAGCAAGTTTGATTATATGTCTAGGTGACTTTCTTTTGGGATGTACCTTATGTGGGGTTCAATGAGCATCTTGGATAGATATCTTTTCATCTTTCATGATGTTAGGGAAGTTTTCTGCCAACAAATCTTCAACAATTCTCTCTGTATTTTCTGTTGCCACCCCCACCCCCCACCCCCCGTTCTGGCACTCCAATCAGTTGTACATTATTCCTCTTGATAGAGTCCCACATAATTCTTAGGTTTCATCATTTTTTTTAATCCTTTTATCTGATTTTTCCTAAAAGAAGTTGGTATCAAGTGCTTTATCTTCAATATCACTAATTCTGACTTCCATTGCCTCAATTCTGCTCTTATGACTTTCTGTTTTTTCTACTTCTGAAATTTTATTGTTAATCTTCTGTATTTCTGATTGCTGTCTCTGTATGGATTCTTGAAGGCTGTTAAATTTGTCATTATACTCTTCTCTAATCTTTGTAATTTACTCTATTGTGTGTTCTGTGTTTTGATTAATTTCCTTTCTAATTTCTTAAAGAGTTCTGCATATTAATCTTTTGTATTCTGCCTCTGGTAATTCCAAGAAATTTTCCTCTGGAAAATTTCTACATTCTTTATTTTGGGAGCTTGCTGAAGCCAGCATGGACTGCCTGTTTATGTGATTTGTTTTTGACAGTTGTCTCCGAGCCATCAATAAGTTATTATATCTTTATGTTTGTTTACGGTGTCCTAGCTTCTTGTTTTGCTTTGATATGCCCAAATAGGCTGCTCGTATGAGCTAATTTGATTATTGGCACCTTTGAAGCTCTAATGTCCTGTCACCAGTTGGTTAGATCTGTTACTAGGTATATGAGCTTAGGAGTCCGCCCACTCATCCTGTATGGATTCAGTTGAGGTGCCCAGGTAGATAGCCACCAAGTGTATGGTGTAGGCTCTCACTTATAGTCCTAGACAGGCATGAATGATTGGTGTAAGCACAGCATCTGGCTGCAGCAGGGGGACACACTCTGAGCAAGGCAGGGGGCTGTTAGCTGCCCCCGAGTGTCCAGGAGGAAGGCATGTCCCTGTTCCCTAGAGCACCCAGGTGGGTGGGTTTTGCAGCCAGACTATGAGCATCTAATACTGTTGGCTGTAAGGACTGGGGGCACCTCTTATTCATGGGCCCCTATCACAGGTGGCTAAGTGTCATGAGTGGAGTCACCAGTCCTCAGGCCCCTGACATGGGTAGGTGAAGACCCTGCTTAATGGGCAGAGTAGTGTCAAATGTCAAGAACCTGCCACTTCACAGCTGAAACAGTTGAAGTTAGACTTCCGGTATATACCTTGTTGTACTGCAGTAATGAAGGCCTATGCTGTTGAGATGGGCCCACACAAGTCTATGCAGGGGGAAAGGCACTCAAAGTCGATGGACCCCTTATGCCTGTGCCTAGGCAAAGGAGCTGTGCCTACCCTGGGTTCCAGGCTTAGTGGAGCTGGCAGTTTATTTTTTCCTCCCTTTGTTAGTTTGTTCACTCTCCAAGGCAGGGAGAATGGCTCCGGGCGTGTGACAGATCCTGCTTCTAGCCCACGGGACTCAGGAATTGCCAAAGCCAGTCCGGGACCCAGTGCAGAGCAGGGAGCGGGGAGGTAAACGGGAGAGAGGTTTTTCCCTAAGGGGGGTGTTTTTAATCTGCGTGGTAGGCTGTACACAATTATTTAACTTTTGCTGGTCCAGGGCTGCTTCTCACTGGTTCTGGGTGACCGCATAGACTCTCTGGCGCTGGGTCTCTCCTGGTGCAGAATACGCGCCTCCAGAGCACCGCCGCTTGCCTGCCTCACCGCTCACCCCAGAGCTGATAAGGCCTGAAGGGCTCAGGCTCTCACCATGTCAGGTCTCGCAATTCCTTGCTGCTTCCGAACCGTCTCTCCCTCCCCCTGCCACTCTCTCTGGTTCCTCAACTCTGCCTTTGATGTTCAGGGCTCCCAGATTGCCATATATAATCAATTCACTTGTTTTTCTCAGGTCTCTGTTGTAAGAGGGTCCACCGGAAGTGTCTGGCTACTCCGTTATCTTGGCCTTGCCTCGGTATCTTACACATATAAAGAAAAAAAAATGCACCCCCCATTTGTACACAAATGAAGGCATACCCTACACACTGTTTTGCACCTTGATTTTTATTTTAAAATTTATCTTGGAGATCTTTCCTTATGAGGTCATAAAGAGTTCATTTTTTTAATACCTGAATTTTATTACATTAATGGTAACATAGTTTATTTAACCAGGCCTCTATTGATGAATTTTTTGTTTCCAATAGTTTCTTATCATGAACATTACTGTGGAGAAAAACCTTGTTCATATTTTATTTCCCACATGTCCAAGTACGTTTTGAGAGGTTACACATAAATAAGAGCATGGGTTCCAGAACCAGACTGCTGGGGTTTGAATGCTGGCTCCACCACTTACTAACTGCATGTCCTTGAGCCCCTTATCATCTCTGTGCCTCAAGTTCCTCATCAGTAAGGACTCAAAGGGCTAGTGTGAGATTCAATGAGTCATCATATGTAAACTGCTAAAAACAATACCTGACATATAGTAAATGCTGTATTAGTTGCTGCTACTGCTATCACTACTGTTATTATTATCATCCTTATTATCTTTAGGATAAATTCCCAGACATGGAATTCCTAGGTCAAAAAGAGAATACATTTCTAATTTTGATGGATATTGCCAGAATGACTTATGTGGAGGTTGGAAAAAATTAATGTCCCCAATAGTGATATATGAATAAAATGCGTACTTGACCACTCCTGTGCCAGAAGTGTGTTTAAAATTTTTGAGTCTAAGGAGTAAAAACTGTTATCACAGTATAGTTTTAAGTTGCATTTTTTTAGTGAGAAGGGTAACATTTTTATGAGTCATTTGGACGTCTTTTGGTGTGAATTGTCTATTCAATTCCTTTGCCCATTTCATTGAAAACCAGGTTGTTGAATTTGTCTTATGAATTTGTAGCTCTTTATATAGTAGGTAAATTAGCTCTTTGTTGATTATATGACTTACAAATATTTAAAATTATTTTTGTTTATCTTTTAGTTTTGATGGTGTCTTAGTCTGGGTTGTCTAGAGAAGCAAAACAGTAAACTGTATATATATATAGAGAGAGCTTTATATCAAGGAAATGGCTCAAGCAGTTTTTAGAGGCTGGGTAGTGTCCCAAGTCCGTGGGGTAAGAAAGAGGATTCTCCTGATTCACTTAGCTTCAGGGGCTGACAAACCCAAGATTGGTAGGCTGGAGAGCAGGGCTTTAGCAGGCTGTGAAGATCAAGGGCTCTCAAGATCAGCAGGCAAGCTGCTAGCTGTAGTCCCAAGAACCAGAGGTTGGATGAACAGGAGACAGCTGCAGGATCTAGAAGAAGCAAAAACCCTGGCAAGGCCAGCAGGAAGGAATTAGACAGAGGAGGGCAGAGATGAAGGCTGAGGGGGTGGTGAGCCACCACAGGCCCCGCCCACCAGTACCACTCAGCAGATTCCATCATGGGAATGGTCAAGTATCACATTTCAACAGGGTAGTGATCACAACATTATACAACTGCCAAAACACTGAGAATCATGGCCCAACCAAGTTGACACACAATCTTAACCATCACAGATGGATGTGCCACTCAAACTTTTTATTTATTTTTTCATGTAGCTGATTGTATCGATCCTCTCTTTCATGGTTTTTTTGTACTTGTCATACTTAGAAGTGATTTCCCTATCCAAGATAATACTTTAAAATAATTATCCCATAGTTTCTGTTATGGTTGTATTCTTTTCCATTTAACTCCTTTATTCATTTGAGAATTATCATGGTGTAAGTTTTGACATATAAATCCAAGTTTATTTTAAGATTGCTACCCAGTTGTCTTATTTATTGAATAATAATTTTTCTGAAATGATATGAGATGCCCATCTTATCATATAAGAAATTACCAGATTGCTCCTTGGTGGTGCAGTGTTTAAAGTGCTTGGCTGCTAATCCAAAGGTTGGCAGTGTGAACTCACCAGCTGCTCTTTGGGAGAATGATATGGCAGTCTGCTTCTGTAAAGATTACAGCTTTGAAGCCCTTTGGAGCACTTCTACTCTGTCCTATAGGGTCACTATGAGTTGGAATCAACTCATCGGCAACGAGTTATTCTATCTATGCAGCACTTGGAATAAACTTAATTATTGGGGCTTTATGTTCTGATATCTGATAGGACTAATTAGTCCTCATTCATTATTCTTTCTTAGATATTTCCTAGCTATTCATGTTTGTTTTTCCCCCTGTGAACTTTAAAATCAATTTGATGCCAAAAAAAAGGAAGAAAGAAAGAAAGAAAATCTTCTTAGTGTTTTTTGGGTAGTACAGCATTATATTCAAAGGTTAACTGAAATCGTCATGACGTTTTCTTCTTATCTAACAACTTGGTGCCTTTTCATTCGTTCCAGTCTTGTGTCTCTCAGGAGCATTTTGAAGTTTTCTTCATATAGCTTACTCATTTCTTAAGTTTATCCCTTGATGTTTTATCTGTTTTTGCCACTGGAATATGGGATCTTTTACTCCATTATGTGTTCCAGTTGCTGTCTATATTTATGAAAACTATTTCTGTTTATTAATGTAGTAATGCCCAACTACCTTACTGATTTTTCTTATTATTTGTAAAAACTTTTCAGTTGATTGTATTGGGTTTCTAGATATAGAATCATTTCATAGTGATTTTTTGCTTACTTTTAAATATTTGTACCCCTATTTTATTTTTTTGTATCTTTTTTGTATTAGCTACTATCTTAAAGGCAACATTAGGTTAATAGTGGTGATAGTAAGCACCTTTGTATTAGACAAGTCTTTAGCGCAAATGCTTGGAGTGTTTTCTCATGCTGGTTTGGAGATTGAAATAGATAAATTTTAATTATATTTAGAAATTTTCACCTATTTTGATTTTTATGACTTTTAAATAGAAATGTTTATGTTGAATTTCATCAAATGTTTACTTAGCATTTATGAAGATGATAAAATTTTACTCTTTAGATTTTATTGGTATGATCAATTATATTAATAGATTCTGACTATTGAACCACTCTTGAATTCCTAGAAAGAAGCTGTTTCATCATATTTTTTACTGTATTTACAATATGTAATTCAGATTTGTCTTGATTTCCGTTAGTAAGATTATTCCACCGTTTTCTTATTTTGGACAGTTTTCATTGAGTTTTGGTATCAGTAGTATGCCTGCTTTGTTAAAAAGACTTTAGAAGTATTTTTCTTCATGTTCTAGAACAATTTAATTTACACTGAAATTATCTACACTTTAAAAGTTTGATAAAATTTTCCAGTGAAACCTTCTTAATCTGATGTTAACTTTGGACAGTAGCTTTTCAACAACTCCACCTTTTTAAAATTATTATTAAGGCAGTTTTTGTAGATTACATTTTCCTAGAAATTATTCATTTTAACTAATTTTTGGCAAGATTTGAGCAAAGTAGCTATTTATTTTTATTCTTTCTTGTCAGTTAATGAACTAAGATATTTAAGACTGTAACTTTTCCTCTGAGTAATGCTTATACTGTATCCTGTAGGTATTATGTGTGGTGTTTTCATGATTAGTTGCTATACATTTTCTTCTATTTCAGTTTCTACTCTGATTCAAGAGTTGTTTGAAAAGTTTGGAAGAGGTAGATTTTGTTTTGTTTTAATTTCTGGATTTTAAAGAACTTATAATTTTCTGGTTTTACTATTAAGTTCCAATTTTATAACAGTATGATATAATTGTATGTGTGTTATTTCTAGTTTTTGAAATTCAGTGACTTTTCCTTGTGGCATAACATATGAATATGTCAATTTTTTGTAAATGTTTCACTGACAAAGGTGGCACAGGAAACGTAACTATATTCTGAAGACAGAGTTCAATATGTGTATGTATCAATTAGAGTATAGTGGTTTAGAGTATAGACTGGAGCCAGAATGATGGGTTCCATACCCCAGATCCACTATTGTGATCTTATACAAGTTAATTTTTCTGTGTCTCAATTTTCTCATGTATGATAATAGCATCTACCTCAGGGTTTGTGGTGAGGATTAAATGAGTTAATATGCACAAAGCATTTAGAACAGTGCCTAGAATATAATGAGCACTACATATGTGTTAGTTGTTATAATTATTTAGATCTACCCTGTTAGTTACTTCCTCTAGAGTAATGCCATTATCATTTCAACATGATAATGGCACTAAATCAACCTAAAAATTATTAATGACATATTTTACGTCCTTTGTTTTGTACTAAGTCTTTGAAATCTGGCATGTTTTATAATGACAGTATATTTCAATTTACACTGACCAATTTCAAGTGCTCAATAGCCACATGTGCTAATGGCTACCTTATTGGATGGTACAGGTCTAGCACCTTACTTACTTTTTGTGTAGTTGGTACTTGGCACCTCATGAGCTGAGTGAGATGAAAATAAATGTTTCATACCATGAATATATTTCTGTGTATCTCTTCTTGAATCTCCTATACTTTTTGCTCCATGAATGCTGATGCTCTGTAACTTTGTGTGAAAATATTCATAATTATTATATTTTCACTGTGAACTGTATCTTTTAGCATTAAAATGAGCCTGCATTTGTATCTTTTTGTGCCTTTTGCCTTAAATTTAATTTTGTGTGATACTTAATTTATGACCTAGGTTTTCTCTTTGTTTGCATTTGCCTGGTATATCTTCACCCATTTCATTATTTTTCAACCTTCCAAGTCACTTTATGACATGTCTTTTGTACACAACATAGATGGGTTTTTCTTTATTATCCACTCTGAGGGCCTTTTTCTTTTAATGGATGAGTTTAGCCCATTTGCATTTGATGACATATGTTTGAACTTAGTTCTGTCATATTATTTTATGTTTCATTTTTCTGTTTTTATAACTTTTAAAAGCCTTTCACTATAGGGCCTCTTTGTTTTGGTTTTTGAATTCAGTTATTTATAAAGATTTGTAGTTCTAATGATGATCTTTATAACTATAACTTTATAGAACTGCCTTAATCTTGTATTTCTTTAGAAAGAATTTCTAAGAAAAGTGAGCCAAAACCTGACGGTAAGGCAGAAGTTGGCTGTCTGTCCTTCGGATGTTATTCTAGAGCAGTTCTAACAAGCCTGCCCAAGACTCCTCCAACTCTCTAGGGCAGTGGTCTCAAAGTGTGGTACCCAATCAGTAGTATCAGCACCAGCATCACTTGGGAACTTGTTAGAAATGCAGACTCTTAGACCCCAACCCAGACCAGCAGAATCAGAAATCCTGGAATGGTGGTCAGCAATCTGTATTTGAACTAGACCTCCAGGTGACTCTGATGCATGGACACTGGTTCTCAACCAGGGGCAATTTTGCCCTTCAGGTTGCAGGGATGGGAAGGACTGCTAATGGCATCTAGAGGGGAAAGGCCAGGGATGCTGCTATTCTACAACGCACAGGATAGTCCCCCACAATAAAGAATTGTCTGGCCCAAAATATCAATAGTGCCTAAGGGAGAAACATTGCTCAAGGTGAATATAACTTTTCTTACTACTTAATATGGATTAAGGTCCAGACACTAACTTGAGGAAAATTGATATGATGCAAATGATATTTATCTGGTAGCAATGCAAATGGAATCTTTAGGTGGCACAAATGCTAAGCACTGACTACTAATGGAAAGGTTGGCAGTTCAAACCCACCCAGAGGCTCCTTGGGAGTAAGGCCTGGAGATCTGCTTCTGAAAGGTCACAGCCTTGAAAACACTATGGAGCAGTTCCACCCTGCACACATGGAGTCACCATGAGTCAGAATCGATTCAGTGGCAACTAACAACAACAGAGATGCAAGTTATTTTTGTCCAGTAAAGAAGATAAAACAGTTAATGTACTAGGCTAAAAACTGAAAGGTTGGAGGTTCAAGTCCACTCAGAGGCACCTCAAAGAAAGGCCTGGCAATCTACTTCAAAAACATTAGCCATTGAAAACCCTATGGAGCACAGTTCTACTCTGACACACGTGGAGTCACCGTGAGTTGGAGTCCACTCGATGGCAACTGGTAACCTGGTAAGAGAAGATAACTCCAAATGTTGTTTTAATTGTTCTGTGTGTGTGTTAGATGTCATCAAATCAGTTCGGACTCGTAGCAACCATGTGTACAACAGAACAAAATACTGCCCAGTCCTGAGCTGTCCTCACAATCATTGCTTTGTTTGAGCCCATTGTTGTAGCCACTGTGTCAGTCCATCTTGTTGAAGGTCTTCCTCTTTTTCACTGACCCTCTGTTTTACCAAGCATGATGTTCTTCTTCAGGGACTAGTCGCTCCTGATAACATGTCCAAAGTATGTGAGACGAAGTCTGGCCGTCTTTGCTTTCAAGGAGCACTCTGGCTGTATTTCTTCCAAGATAGATTTGTTCATTCTTTTGGCAGGATGTCCTGTAGGATAGTATATTAATTACCTATTGAGTAACAAAGTACTCTAAAACTTAATAGCTTAAACAACAATAAGCACTTATTGCTATCTTGGTTTCTGTGGTTCAGGAATCCATTAAGTAGCTTTAATTCTTGGGAAAAAAATTTTGTTATTGTTGTGCTTTAATTGAAACTTTACAATTCAAGTTAGTCTCTCATGCAAAAATTTATACATACATTTTTATGTGACCCTAATTGCTCTCCCTATACTCTGACAGCACACTCCTCCTTTCCACCCCTGATTTCCCGTGTCCATTCAACCAGCTTCTGACCCTCTCTGCCTTCTCATCTCACCTCCGGACAGGAGCTGCCCATTTAGTCTCATGTATCTGCTTGAGCTAAAAACCACACTCTTCACGAGTATTATTTTATGTCCCATAGTCCAGTCTTATCTTTGTCTGAAGAGTTGGCCTTGGGAATGGTATAGTTCTGGGTTGACAGAGAGTCTGGGGGCCATACTCTCTGGGGTTCCTCCAGTCTGAGTCAGACAATTAAGTCTGGTCTTTTTACTAGAATTTGAGTTCTGCACCCCACTTTTCTCCCACTCCATCCAGGACTCTCTGTTGTGTGCCCTGTCAGGGCGGTCATTGGTGGTAGCCGGGCACCATCTAGTTGTTTTGGTCTCAGGCTGATGAAGTCTCTGGTTTACATGGCTCTTTCCGTCTCTTGGGCTACTACTTTCCTTGTCTTTGGTGTTCTTCATTCTTCTTTACTCCAGGTGGGTTGGAACTAACTGATGCATCTTAGATGGCCACTCACTAGCTTTTAAGACCCCAGATGCCACTCACCAAAGTAGGATGCAGAACATTTTCTTAATAAACTTTGTTACGCCAATTGACCTAGATGTCCCCTGAAAGCATGGTCCACAGACCCCCGCCCCTGCTACTGTGTCCCTCAAAGTGTTTGGTTGTATTCAGGAAACTTCTTAGCTTTCGTTTAGTCCAGGTGTGCTAACTACCCCTGTAGTGTGTGCTGTCCTTCCCTTCACCTAAGATAATTCTTGTCTACTATCTAGTGAGTGAATAACCCTCTCCCTCCTTCCCCACCCTCGTAACCATCAAAGAACGTTTTCTTCTGTGTTTAAACCTTTTCTTGAGTTCTTATAATAGTGATCTTAAACAATATTTCTCCTTTTGTGACTAAGTTCACTCAGCATAATGCCTTCCAGATTCCTCCATGTTACATTTCACAGCTTCATCATTGTTCTTTATCATTGCATAGTATTCCACTGTGTGAATATACCATAATTTGTTTATCCATTTGTCTGTTGATGGGCACCTAGGTTGTTTCCATCTTTTTGCTATCGTGAACAGTGCTGCAATGAACATGGGTGTGCATATATCTATTCATGTGATGGCTTTTATTTCTCTAGGATATATTCCAAGGAGCCAGATTGCTGGATCGTATGGCACTTCTATTTCTAGCTTTTTAAAGAAGCACCAAATAGACTTCCAAAGTGATTGTACCATTTTACATTCCCACCAACAATGTGTAAGTGTTCCAGTCTCTCCACAACCTCTTCAACATTTATTATTTTGTGTTTTTCGAACTAATGCTAGCCTTGTTGGGGTGAGATGGTATCTCATTGTAGTTTTGATTTGCATTTTTCTAATGGCTAATAATCATGAGCATTCTTCATGTGTCTGTTAGCCACCCGAATGTCTTCTTTGGTGAAGTGCTTGTTCATATCCTTTGCCCATTTTTTAATTGGATTATTCGTCTTTTTGTTGTTGAGGTTTTGCATTATCTTGTAGATTTTAGAGATTAGATGCTGATCGGATTTGTCATAGCTAAATCTTTTTTCCCAGTCTACAGATTGTCTTTTTACTCTTTTGGTGAAGTCGCTTGATGAGCATAAGTGTTTGATAATTCTTGGAAAAATTTTTTACCACAATTTCCTTAAGCTCTGTGTAGCAGGGTTTTTTTTAAATTTTTTTCTGGTGAGAGTTTTAGCATTTGTTTTAACTGTCTTGTTTTTGTTGTTGTTTTCTTAGTATGGCCTGAGTTTTTGTTTTGTTTTAACTCTGCTTTGATTTTGAGCTTTTTCTCCAAAATTGGCGGACCGTTCATGTAGGGAAGGAGCGAGGACAGTGTCAAGGCTAGGTGAAATTTTTCTTATGAACCTAGGTTTCGTATGTAAGTTCAGTTTAGCCTTTATATCTTAGGGAAGAATGGCAACTGCGGGATTTTTTTCTTTCTTTCTTTCTTTTTTTTTTTCATCACAAAGACTCTCTGGCACTCTGCTACCATAGAGACAGAGTGCTCCTTTGCACAGAGTACTTGTCTGCGTGCCCCACCTCTTCAGTTTCTCGGAAACAAGCCAGATCCAGGAAGCTCTTGCCACCAGTGGAACTATCCCTGGTCCTTCTGTTATAAACAGAGAGTTGCAGATTTGCACTTCAGATTGTGCACCTTCACTGTGAGAGGGATATTGTCACTGTCTGTTTTTTGATATCACAGCCACTGAATTCTTCCCTTCTACAGGCTTTTATCTCCACATCTCCTGCAAACCCTTGTGATCAAGCTCTCATGCTTTTGGTCATCGTTCTATTGTGGGACCAAGGATTTCAGATCTCGCCTGGTTTCTCTGAAAATGGAATTTTTTTTTTCTTCCTTTGTTGCTTTTTTGATGCTTTCCAGAAAGAGAAGTAAGGATTTTTTTTTTTTTGTTCTCCCAACTTAAAAAAAAAAAAACTAAAAACTTTCAGAAAAGTTAAAATATATAGTACAACGAACACCTATATTCCCTTTACCTAGATTCAGCAGTTGTTACTGCTTTCCCACATTTGCTTTCTCTTTCTACATACGTATAAACTTTTTTTTTTTTTTTTTTGCCATTTGAAAGCAAATTACAGATATGGATGCTTCATTTCTACTTCATAAACAAAGTAGACATTCTCCTACATAACCATAAAATCATTTGAAGTTAAGTAACATTCATTTAATAGTCATTTAATATATAGCCCATATTTAAATTCCCCAGATTGTCCCTAGAATGTCTACTTTTTTTTTTTTTTTTTTTTGGGAGTCAGAAAGACGTGTTTATTTCATTGCACAAGGAAAGGAGCAGTCGGGGCTGCAACCTCCAAGACTGCTTGCAGGCAGCTTGGGGAGGTGGGCTTTTACAGAGAGCAGACAAGGAAATGCAAATTCATTGTGAATATTCAGGATTGACCTTTGTGCAGGTGCTCAGAACTTGAGGATGACTATGCATTTTCCTTAGACAAGGGTTAGATCTCCTGGAATGGAGGAAGAGGTTGATTTTCCTTCATTAGGATGTTAAGTCTCCACCGAGAGGCAGGTTGAGGCCATCTATGGCCCATTCTGTAGTTATCTTGTCAAGGACAATTTCAGAAGAAAACGCAGCTTATTCTGCAAGGTGTAGGAGGATAAGCCAGAGCAGGTATCTCTTAGAAGGGTAGGGCTCTGAGGCTACCTGCTTCAATTTTGGGACTGTCTATCCTTTGTATGGTTAAACACGGGCTTTGTGTGATAATTTCTCTAAGTACAAGCATGTGCTCTTGACTGGGAGTGTTCTCTCTTTATTCAACTTGTATCAATCCCACTTAAAATACCTTTTCCCGAAAGTATAACCTGTTAAAATAGCACCTCACTTGTGATACTTTATATAGCATTTGGGAGTTTACAAAAGATAGTTACATACCATTTTGTTTCATCCTAACAACTCTTCAGCAATACAGGGAAGGTGATATTTCTCCTCCCATTACACATGGGGAAACTGAGGTTCATAGGTGTTATTACTTATCTGAGGTCACAAAGCTAAAAAATGCTGGAGCCAGAAGTAGAGTCAAATTCAGATTCTTTCTAGAAGTCAAAATGATTTCTTTATGAGAGAAATTCTGCCTATATATTGACTTGCTGGGAGAAAAAAAAGGAACTATCTTTCTCCATTAAATTCCTCAAATCCCTATCAGTCAAAAGAAAAATAAACTGTTTTAATCTTTTTCTTACTTTTAATTTCTTACTTTTTGTTTCCTAGTCAATAAAAATCAGTTAACATTTAATTATTTTCTAAGCCTCAGGTACTTGGCTATGTGTGAGATGGTAAAATAAATAAGATACAGTTTTATCCTTGAGAAACTCATAGTCTTATAGGAGAGAGGCACAGAAATTTTAAGAAATTACTACACAACATGATTAATGTTATAAGTTACGTATGAGCATAGTGCCGTGAAGGATGTGATGGTGACCTGAGCCCTGAAGAATGGTGTTGGTGACTTTACAAGAAGAAGCAGACAAAAATAACTAGAAGGAAGAACTTGTGAAAAAGCCTGGACATATGGAAGCATGACATATTTGGGGGTTAGCAAGAACTTCTCCCTTAACTCTCCTATTAGATGAATTTATAAGAACTGCTGAAGATGAGGATTCCCTGGGTGGTACAAACGTTAATGTGCTTGACTGCTAACGGAAAGCTTGGTGGTTCAAGTCCACACAGAGGCACCTCGGAAGAAAGCCCTGACGATCTACTTCTGAAAAATCAGCCACTGAAAACCCTATGAGCACAATTCTACTCTGACACATGAGTCAGAAATCAACTTGATAGCAACTGGACTGGTGGCTAAAGAGGAAGCTGTTAAAGAAGTTGTGTCAGCTTATGGGAGAGTCTTCTGTGCCTGGCTAGCAAGCCTGGAATTACGCAGTGGGCAATGGGAAACCAGTGAATGTATTACACCAGAGATTTGAAGGGATCAGATCTGTATTTCAGAGAATAATTCTGTCCGCAGTGGGGTGAGTAGACTATCGATGGGAAACTTTGATAGCATGGAGAACATTTAGGAAACTCTTGGGTACAAGGGAGATAGGTACAAGAGCTTTAACTAAGACAATAGCAAGAGTGGAAAGGGATGGATTTAAGAGATGAAACCTTGGCTATAATAAATAATGCTTACTGATGGTGACTGATACTAATGATGATAATATCTTTACATACTACAATTCTAAGGAATTATATATTCTTTCATATCCATTGTCTTACATATCATCAGCATATAGTGACATGCAGATATTATTTCCACTTCAGATATTAAAGTTTATGAACTAAAGATGCTCACTACTGAAGAATGTCAAATAGACTCATGATGTTACAGGTTCTGTACAAACACCAGAAAGGCAAAGCAAAACCTTCCTGGAATTTATGTTACAAAGTGGATAAGAAGCTTATACGGACAAAGGAAAATTCTCTTTTTGGGAGATGGAAGAGACAGTAGTTAAAAGAGATAGGAAAGAAGTGATGTACTCTAAAATGTAGAGTGGTAAAAACTCAACTGGCCCACCTCTGCCATCTCACTGAATTCCGTTCTCTAGAAAAGAAGAAAAGTGAAGGGTCATGTTGGGACAATACTAGGCAAAGCTAGAGATTCTTCTGGAATTTTTTTGTTTGTTTGTTTTTAGTTTCTCATTGAAAAATTTATACACAAATTCTTTTGTGACATTGGTTATAATCCCCACAATGTGTCAACAGCACTCTCCTCCTTTCCACCCCAGGTTCCCTATGTCCATTCATCCAGTTTTCCTGTCCCTTCCTGCCTTCTCGTCTTTGCTTTTGGTCAGATGTTGCCCATTTGGTCTTGTATACTTGATTGAACTAAGAAGCACATTCCTCACATGTGTTATGTGTTACAGGCCCGTCTACTCTTTGGCTGAAAGGTAGACTTCGCAGTAGCTTCAATTCTGTGTTAGCAGGGTGTCCGGAGACCAAATTCTCGGGGGTTCCTCCAGTCTGTCAGACGAGTCTGATCTTCTTTTGTGAATTTGAATTTTGTTCTACACTTTTCTCCCTCTTTGCCCAGGACCCTCTATTGTGGTCACTGTCAGAGTGGTCCGTGGTGGTAGCTAGGCACCATCAAGTTATTCTGGGCTCAGGGTGGTGGAGGCTGTGGTTCATGTGGTCCATTATCCTTTGGACTAATATTTTCCTCATGTCTTTGGTTTTTTTTAATTCTCCTTTGCTCTGGATGGGATGGGACTGATAAATGTATCTTAGATGGCCGCTTGCAAGTTTTTAAGACCCCAGATTCTACTCACCAAAGTAGGATGTTGTCTTAGTCATCTAGTGCTGCCATAACAGAAATACCACAAGTGGATGGTTTTAATGAAGAGAAGTTTATTTCCTCACAGTCAAAGTAGGCTAAAAGTCCAGTTTCAGGATGTCAGCTCCAGGGGAAGGCTTTTCCTCTCTGTCAGCCTTCTCTTCGGTGTTCCCCCGGACTAGGAGCTTCTCGGAGCAGGGACCCCTGTCCAAAGGACATGCTCTGTTCCTGGCACTGCTTTCTTGATGGTGTGAGGTCCCCCTCTACTTTATTTTTTGATCCAGAATCCAGTCAAGGTTTACACGTTGCATTTAATTGTTATATTTCATTAAATTTCTTTTGATCCAGAACTGCCCTTTCTCTATTTTTTGTTTTTCATGACGTTTTATTTTTGTTTTTTAATGGTTTTTTTCCTTTAATTTTTTTTATTGTACTTTAGATGAAGGTTTACAGAACAGATAGTCTCTCATTAAACAGTTAGTACTCATATTGTTTTATGACATTGGTTAACAACCCCACGACATGTCAACACTCTCCCTTCTCAACCTTGGGTTTCCTATTACCAGCTTTCCTGTCCCCTCCTGCCTTCTAGTCCTTGTCCCTGGGCTGTTGTGCCCCATTAGTCTTGTTTTGTTTTATGGGAAAATTTTATTTTTGAAGTGTTCGAGTCAGTTGCATTATAGAGTGCCCCAAGCGATGCTTCCTTTATGCTCCTATGTGCAAACTGCAAGTCACACAATTTCTGAGCAGATGGGAATTCCAACATGATTTCATTACCATTTTAAAAACTTATGATAAACTGTTTTGTTTTTGGTCTTAGGGCTCACTAGTTGTCACTGAGAAGATTTTAGATGGAGCCTGAAGGAGGCTATTTCTTGATGCACCTTAAATTCCAAGTAGTTTCCTACAATTACTACCTTCAATAGTTGTAAAATAAATATTCCTCTTTTTATTTTAAAAGATGATTTTTGTTTTCTTCTTCTCTCCCTGTACTGCATTAAATTCTTTCCAGAGCTAGTCTCTTAAGTATATTTATGCTCTGGCCTATTTTTATCTACCCAGTAGATGGATTTTTTTCTAAATTCATTTACATTTTATCCATTTGGTTTCTTAATCTTGCCTACCTATGTTCAAACAGAGCAAGAAACTGCCAACGTTAGACAACAGACCAGAGCTAACCCTACATGTACATAGTGCCAGGAATAAGAAAAATTCTAATATTTTTCATTTTTACTTCTTTGATTAAACAAGTCTTTTTTGACACAAAATTTGCCTAAATATTGCATGTAGAGCCTCCAAAGTACACAGCCATATGATGCCTTTAAATTCTAGCATCTTGAAGGCAATTTTAGAGAAGCATGCTTAACTGCAAAATCATATTAACTTACTTATAAGGGCTTAACAAAGTACATTGACATATATCATCTGCCCTGATCTCAACAACTCTATGAGGTAGTTGAGGAAAGTGGTGAAATCTCCATTTTATAAATGAAGAAACTGAGGTTAAATGGATGCACATGACTTGCCCAGGATCCCATCGCTACAGCTGGCAGAGATGGGATTCAAACCTGGTGTCAGATTGCATACCAAAGATATGCTTTGGTAATCAAATTTGATTGAATTTACCTTCTTGGTCATTCTGGAGTCATGTATACATTTATATAAAATTAATGTTTATCTTAGGAATACTTAAGCTTTCTACCATCAATAACAATGTGGCATTCCCTTCTCTGGGAGCCCAACCCTCGTTTTAAAATAGCAAACCCCTCTGACTGTTGGAGAGACTGTTACCTTAGCAACCGGAGAACATTATTGCTTCTGGAGGTGGTCATTCAACACAGAGCATTCAAAACACCAATTAGAGCCACGGTCTGGTTCAGGCAGATCTAAAAAAGCATCAATCCAATTTGTCCATACTTAATTGAAGACTCAGTGAAGGATTTAATATATCCCATCCTGGTACCTAATAAGATTCACTGTGAAGAGTTTGGTTTTGTTTTTGCTTTTCACCTGAAAGGTGACAATGATCATCTAATCTATAAAATGAAGGTCTGCAGGAACCAACCATAATAATTCTTTTTGCTCCATCATGAGTTTGCCTATTTACTTATTATAGGAAACTGATAGATTGGAAATATCAGAAATACCATTGGTTATGAGTAAATTATATAAATAATCAAAAATATAAAGCAACTTCTTTTCA
This sequence comes from Dugong dugon, assembly GCA_030035585.1. NCBI lineage: Eukaryota > Metazoa > Chordata > Mammalia > Sirenia > Dugongidae > Dugong > Dugong dugon. The sequence goes on along the minus strand of CM057480.1, from coordinate 43,294,694 downwards.
GTCTCAAATTCCTCTTCAGCAAAATAATAATACTCGCGTGTGTATTTGTGTGTGCACACAGATATGTGCACATATATGTTTATAATATATATATATACACACACAAATATTTATATAAGGTCCCTGGATGGCAAAAGTGGTTTGCGATCAGCTGCTAACTGAAAGTCTGAATGACTTGATGGCAATGGATAGATAGATAGATAGATAGATGATAGATATAGAAAGATAGATAGATATAGGTATATGTTGTTGTTAGGTGCCATCAAGTCAATTTGGACTCATAGCAACCACATGTGACAGAGTATAACTGCCCATAGGGTTTTCTAAGCTATAATCTTTAAGGGAGCAGATCACCAGGCCTTTCTCCTGCGAAGCCACTAGGTGGGTTCTAACTACCAACCTTTCCATTAGCAGCCAAGTGTTTAACTGTTGTACTAGCAGGGCACTATGTATATATATGTATACCACCCCCCCCCCCCCCACACACACACACATATGTTGCAATGGGCAAATATGCTGCAAAAGATCTCTTTAAAGTGTTAAAAAGCAGCATGTCACTTTGAGGACTAAAGTGCACCTGACCCAAGCCATGGTATTTTCAATTGCCTCATATGCATTCGAAAGCTGGACCATGAATAAGGAAGACCAAAGAAGAATTGATGCATTTGAATTATGGTGTTGGCGAAGAATACTGAATATACCATGGACTGCCAAAAGAGTGAACAAATCTGTCTTGAAAGATGAACATCCAGAATGCTCCTTAGAAGCAAGAATAGCGAGACTTTGTCTCAAGTACTTTGGACATGTTATCGGAGGGACCAGTCCCTGGAGAAAAACATCACACTTGGTAAGGTGAGAGGGTCAGCAAAAAAGAGGAAGACCCTTAATAAGTTAGACTTACACAGTGGCTGCAACAATGGGCAGAAACATAGCAATGATTGTGAGGATGGTGCAGGACAGGGCAGCGTTTTGTTCTGTTGTACATAGAGTTGCTATGAGTCAGAACTGACTCAACAGCACGTAACAACAACAACAAATATATATATACATATTTGGTTTTTTTCTTTGTGTTTGTTTTTAACTCAAGTCTAAATATTCCATTTAGTTTATCACAGGAAAGCTTAAAATATGAAACTCTTCCTATATGTGAAAACTAAAAAAGAAACAAACAAAAAAAACCCTAAGCTAAGTAGCAAGTGGAATAATTCCTTGAAGAAGAAGAACAATCAAACATTTATTAACAAGTTTCTTCCTGAATTTTCTTTAAAATCTTTAAAAACACAAGAAAGTTTTTCCATACATAGTCTTTTTGTTTTGTTTTGCTTTAAATTTTGTTAAAATACACTTCATTGCATTTGTGAGTAGGAATACCTGATACATAGGACCAACACTTAGGGATGGCTGTTTGCCTTCTGAGGTGCTTGCAAACGCTGAGTTCTCTTATTATCCAGCTTAATCACTGCTCCGGCAGCTAATAACTTCATTTAATTTTCAGTACTTCCAGCCTCTGAGTCTGTTTGCTACAATTAAGTTTGGAAACATATTTAAAAGCACTGTAACCATTCTGCCTTAATGCCCACAACACTGTCAGCTCCTGAGAGCAGAGTCTAAGCCTTGCCCATCTCTGTGCATCCAGCACGGGACCTGGCCCACAGCAGGGGCTCGATGTTTGTTGAGTAGAACTGTCCTTGGTGAACAGATGGAGAGAAAAGAGAGGAGAGGCATTTCTTTACTGAAGTGACTGACCCAAATAGAAACGAATTCAGTTTTACATGGAGTATAAACACTTTAGCCCCCAAATGAGGACCAGTCCACCTCTGTGAAATACGAGTCTGACTGGCCAGTCCTTCGCTCACAGGCTCACTCCCACCTCTACTTTTGAACATCTTGAACCAAGTTCTCTCTCCTCTAACAGTGTAAGAAAGACACTTGCATCTACTTCTTTTGGATCAAACAAACAAAAACAAACCAAACCCAAAGCCGTGGAGTTGATTACGACTCATAGAGACCCTATAAGATAGAGTAGAACTGCCCCATAGGGTTTCCAAGGAACAGCTGGTGGATTCGAACTGCTGACTCTGGCCCCTAGGGCTCCTTTGATCAAACCAAACCTGCGGCCATCGGGTCGATTCTGACTCATAGCGACCCTATAGGACAGAGTAGAACTGCCCCATAGGGTTTCCAAGGAGTGCCTGGGGGATTTGAACCGCCAACCTTTTGGTTAGCAGCCGTAGCTCTTAACCACTAAGCCACCAGGGTTACCCTTTGATCAAAGGAAGATACTTAAAATATTGATCTTTTAAAAGTTTAAATAGAAATGTTACTCAAAAGTGATTTGTGATGATTGACTTTCTATGAATGCTCTTGGATACTGTGGATTGCAATTTCTTAGGAAGAGCACAGAGTTCTTTCAAGACCAAAAGTTTTCTTTTTTTAACAAACAAAATTCTTAAAATTATTTTGAGTTTTTGAAAACTGGTGGTTTGTTTTTCTCTTAAATTTCATCCCCAATAACTTGAATGATTGATTTCTTAGTTGCTCATATTTCAGGAGTCTTAAGAAAAATGACTAACCCCACTGAGATGGAACAACTATAGTTAATTTCCCATGGATAAATTAGGAAGATTTTCATGGTTGTGTCATCTTTTCCTAGTAATGCAGAGTTGGTAAGACATATGTGATATATTTGGTATACATCATAATAGCAACTGGATAAGAACAATGTAAACAGGTTCACCGTGCAACAGATGGTCAATAGAAGAACAAATGCATTTCAGGATCTGAAGAACTTCCTTGTCCCTCAGGCCCTCAAGAAAATGTTAAGTACTGGTCTGTCCAAAAAGTACACAAAAAGACTTCTAAATCAAAAACACCTGGTGCTCAAATCCTTAACCCTCCACCCATCCAAAGTTTATAAAAACAGTGAAATAATATAGTGACAACAACAACAAAAAGGCAAAGTTTGAGTTTAGAAAATAAGTATCAGTTACATGCATGAAAGCTTTCATTTCACCCGTATATAAATGGCTCTAGAGAAAGGTACATGAGAAAACTACCAACTACATTAATCCTGTCCTCATGGCACCTAACTAGGGACAGGGAAGAAGAAAATAAATAGTTCATAGTTAGGGCAATCCTCTGTCCCATAGTCCAATCAGGGAGATCCCATGATGTCCAAAGGCAGTAAAGATCCAGAAATCTATCCACATAACTTCCTGAGCATTGGAGTGTTCTTCAGAGTTACTCATCTTGCTCCTTCCAAAAGCCAATGTCATTGCCTTCAGTTTCCTCAGGATGGATGAAGTCAGCCATCCTGCAATACACATCCAAAGCTGTTATATGGCTGGGTCTCATTTAACAAAATAAGAGTGTTTCTCTAAAGCAGTTTATCAGAGGAATTTGACATACTATCTCAAATGATCAGCACATTCTATTCTCAGGATTTAAGGAATTTAAAGGTCTTGTCATCTAACCAGCACATGAAATCTTAAAGTCAAACAAGCATGCTTGGTATAATGTTTCCAAAAGAGTGCTCCACAAAACAGTCCCTTGAAATGCTCCTTGTTAAAAGAGTTCCCTCTTAGAAACCCACAATGTAAATTAGTATAAGGACACTGAGAAAATTTGTAAAACAAATTTTTACAATTACATATACACGTACATGTATGTATATGTGTGTATATAAATATGCTTGTAGAGTATATATATTCTATATTCTATGTATAGATATGTATATTCAACTTTGTTGAATCCAGCATTCTCCAATCTTTTTATGATAAATACTTGGTGATTAGATTTAAATTTAGCAGACGGTAATGAAAAACAAAAGAAGCATTATAAAGGAAATATACATATTCTTACGGTCAAGAGAGTGATCTAGACCTGTCTTTTTATCGTATTTAATGATAGGACTCATAAAAATTTTCTGATAGCAAATAGTAAATGTGTAGGTCTTGCCTGGCAGAAAAATTCTTAAATTTAGTAACTCCTTTTGTCTACATATTCAACAGTTAGATGTAATTTTGTCACACTTTTTCCTTTTTGCCTTTTCCCTAAGCAAGGACAGATGTCTTTTCATTTGTTACTGATTTTGATAGTAGTGAGACTGTATACTGTATGCATTTTACACAAGAGCACACTGTCTTCCTTAATTAGCACAAATGGACTTAAATACGAGTTCAGTGACTCATCCCTATGGTTTATGAGATGAGAAAATTCAAAGGGCAAGAGAGCATCTGAATATGAAGGTCCATTTTCCAAAGAGCAAAATTAAATTAAAAAGCCAGATCTTTGTTTTTATTGCCTTCTGGAGATTAATGATCAGGAAATCTTACCATATAGGTGATTGCCCTCACCTAACTAACAGGTTGTGACTCCTAAACCATGGGCATGATTTAAGTAATTTGAACAGTGCTAGACCAATAGAAATAATAGTCCTCTGTGAGTTTACTATTTGTTAAACAAAAGCAGGCACTCTTCTGTATCCACAGATGGTCCAGAGGTGGGCACCATCTTGAGAGATCTAGCTGGGCATCCTATGATGACACTTGAAGAAGCTTTTTTTTCTGAGATTTCAGTGAGGGCCTCATTGCTCATGCAAACAGCCTCTGCAGGCAGAGGTGGTACTTGGAGTGACTAGCATGAGTTCAGGTATTATCCTGAAAATCTTACACAATGATTCTTCACTTTTTTTTTAATTGCAGACCTCCTTGAGAATCTGTTCAGTACTGTGGACCCCTCTCCTCATAAATCAATATGCCCGTGTGTAATTTCACATAAAATTTAAAGTGCGTTCATGAACGCCCTGAAGCCCTCAGATAGAGGGCTCTGGCCCTAGGATAGCCCCCGTTTCTTATTCACCTTTATAGTCCCAACTCGAGTTGTAGTAGGCCTGTAGAAACTGAAAGATTGGACTGAAATATTTGCCAAAATGGTCAGCGAGGGAAGGTTAAAAAAAAGTTGGTGTTGCAAATCCACAGGGACAAAAAGCAGATTAGTGGAAGCATATGGCTGGGGTGGAATGGGGGAGATGAGGTTGTTGTTGTTAGGTGCCACCAAGTCGGTTCCAACTTATTAGTGACCCATGTACAACAGGACGAAACACTGCCCAGTCCCGTACCGTCCTCACAATCATTGCTATGTTTGAGATCATTGTTGTAGCCGCTGTGTCAATCCATCTCATTGAAGGTCTTCTTTTTTGCCGACCCTCTACCTTACCAAACATGATGTCCTTCTCCAGCGACTTGTCCCTCCTGATAACATGTCCAAAGTACTTGAGACGAAGTCTCACCATTCTCGCTTCTGAGGAGCATTCTGGCCATACTTCTTTCAAGACAGATTTGTTCGTTCTTTTGGCGATCCATGGTATACTCAATGTTCTTCGCCAACACCATAATTCAAAGGTGTCATTTCTTCTTTGGTCTTCCTTATTCATTGTCTAACTTTCACATGCATATGAGGTGATTGAAAGTACCATGGCTTGGATCAGGTGCACCTCAGTCCTCAAAGTGACATCTTTGCTTTTCAACACTTCAAAGAGGTCTTTTGTGGCCGATTTGCCCAATGTAATACGTTGTTTGATTTCTTGACTGCTGCTTCCATGGGCGTTGATTGTGGATACAAGTGAAATGAAATCCTTGACAACTTCAGTCTTTTCTCCGTTTGTTATGATTTTGCTTATTGGTCCAGTTGTGAGGATTTTTGTTTTCTTTATGTTGAGGTATAATCCACACTGTAAGCTGTAGTCTTTGATCGTCATCAGTAAGTGCTTCAAGTCTTCTTCACTTTCAGCAAGGAAGGTTGTGTTATCTGCATAGCAGGTTGTTAATGAGGCTTCTGCTAATCCTAATGCCACATTCTTCTTCATATAGTCCAGCTTCTTGGATTATTTGCTCAGCATATAATAAGTATAAGTATGGTGAAAGGGTACAGTCTGATACACACCTTTCCTGATTTTAAACCAGGCAATATCCCCCTCTTCTGTTCAAACAATTGCCTCTTGGTCTATATGTAGGCTCTGCATGAGTGCAAGTGTTCTGGAATTACCACACTTCCCAACGTTATCCATAATTTGTTATGACCCACACAGTCCAATGCTTTTGCATAGTCAATAAAACACAGATAACATATTTCTGGTATTCTCTGCTTTCAGCCAAGATCCGTCTGACATCAGCAATGATATCCCTCAGTCCACATCCTCTTCTGAATCTGGCTTGAATTTCTGGCAGTTCCTTGTTGATGTACTGCTGTGACCATTACTGCTAAAGGGAACAGGGCTTCTTTTTGTTGATGAAATTGTTTTAAATTGATTGTGATGATCACAATCTATGAATATACTCTGACTATACTAAAAACCACTCAGTTGTATACTAAATGTGTGAATTTTGTGATATATAAATTATGTCAATAAAACTTTAAAAAGCAAAAGTTGTTACTATAGAAATGGGAAAAATGTCTCAGCAACAACTTAGATTGAACAACTTAGACTGAAGATAACGGGTAGTCTCATTAATTGTCTTCAGAAAGGAAAAAAAAAATAGAAGAATGTAGGTTAAAGATCACTGGCTTTTTTCTTACCATAGGAAACTATGGAGACTGTGTATACCTTTCCAGAAGAATGGAATGGGTCAGAGCACCAGCTTGACCCAACAGGATCTCTACCTAACCGAGTATTCTGTGCATGATAATGACTCCATAGGGAGGCAATGGCTGTCTTCCATGACCTTCGCTTTAAAGGTTAGGAATATGACACCAATTTCCCCAAATCCTTTTTCTTAATAACTGTGGTTGTTAGGTGCCATTGAATTGATTCCAACTCATAGAGATCCTGTGTACAACAGGACAAAACACTGCCTGGTCCTGCACCACCCTCACAATCATTGCTTTGTTTGACCCCTTTGTTGCAGCCACTGTGTCAATTCATCTCATTGAGGGTCTCTTTTTCACTGACCCTTTACTCTACCAAGTGTGATGTGCTTCTCCAGGAACTGGTTCCTCCTGATAACATGTCCAAAGTATGTGAGACGAAGTCTCTCCATCCTCTTTTCTAAGGAGTATTCTGGATGTACTTCTTCCAAGACAAATTCGTTCGTTCTTCTGGCAGTCCATGGTATATTCAATATTCTTCACCAACACCATAATTCAAAGGCATCAATTTTTCTTCAGTCTTCCTTATCCATTGCCCAGCTTTTGCATGCATATGAGGTGATTGAAAACATGGCTTGGGTCAGGCACACCTTAGTCTTCAAGGTGACGTCTGTACTTTTTAACACTTTAAAAAAGTCTTTTGCAGCAGATTTTCCCAGTGTAATGCATCATTTGATTTCCTGACTGCTGCTTCCATGGACGTTGATTGTGTATCCAAGTAAAATGAAATCCTTGACAAATCAATCTTTTCTCCATTTATCATGATGTTCCTTTTTCGTCCAGTTGTGAGGATTTTTGTTTTCTTCATGTTGAGGTGTAATCCATACTGAAGGCTTTAGTCTTTGATGTTCATCAGTAAGTGCTTCAAGTCCTCTTCACTTTCAGCAAGCAAGATTGTGTCACCTACATATTGCAGGTTGTTAATAAGTCTTCCTTCAATCCTGATGCTAATATGCAAGTTTAAGTTGAAGCTGAAGAAAATTATAACAAGCCCAAGAGAGCCAAAGTATGACCTTGTGTATATTCCACCCGAATTTAGTGAACACTAATGACTGAAGACCAGAGAAGTTGTGGGATGACATCAAGGATATCATACGTGAAGAAAGCAGAAGGTCATTAAACAGACAGGAAAGAAAGAAAAGACCAAAATAGATGTCAGAAGAGACTGTAAAACTTGCTCTTGAACATAGAGAAGCTAACCAAAACAAACCAAACCATTGCCGTCAAGTCAATTTAGACTCAGGGACAGTACAGGACAGAGTAGAACTGCCCCATAGGGTTTCCAAGGAGCGCCTGGTGGATTCGAACTGCTGACCTTTTGATTAGCACCCGTAGCTCTTAACCACTACACCACCAGGGTTTCCAGAGAAGCTAAAGTGAATGGAAAAAATAGTGAAGTAAAAGAGCTGAACAGAATATTTTAAAGGACAACTTGAGAAGACAAATTATTATACTGAGATGTGCAAAGACCTGAAGTTAGAAAACCAAAAGGGAAGAACATGCTTAGCATTTCTCAAACTGACAGAACTGAAGGAAAAATTCAAGCCTCAGGTTGCAATACTGATGGATTCTATACACCATGGAGTATTGACTAATAAATTTATCCAGCTCCATCTTGCATCAATTTATATTTTCAGCTTGTTTCAACAAGTTCCATATGCCTTCCCAGTTTACCTTGGATGATTTGAGTGCAATTCTTGTATGGAGGCAGAGTTTGGCTTATAGAACCCTGAGGTCTCCTGTGACTCTATTCTGATTTTTACCACCATTTCCCTCTTGATGCTGTCGAGGCCTCTTTTTTAAAAAGGAGCCAAAAGTTTCCAGTTCTCCTGTATCTGTACAAGTCTTTTGCTTTCCCCGATTCACCTGAGTTTGGGCCCTAATTCTAGCATGGAAAACTAAAATGATCTGTACAGCATACTGGTATGTTGGCAAAATGCAACAGTCATTGGTCTCTGGGGCATCATTTCATAGACATCACAACCTGCATGTTCATAGACATGTGCATAGACATCACAACATGCACTAAGTTTTAGAAATCATCCAATTCAATTTTATACATGATGAAATTGAGGTCCAAAGAGAAGAAATCATTTGCTTAGGGTCAAGTCACATAACTAGCCAAGGGCAGGACTTAAAGTGATATGTCTTGATTTGCAACTATACTGCTTTCAAAATTACCATTCTGCCTCCCACGGACCCACTGTAACTCTCATCTCAGCATCCCTCTTCTGATTTTATGGTGGTTTGACCCAGCACTCACCTCACCGTCCTCTCTGGCCTCACTCATGTCTGCTCCATCCTGGTCAAATTCAAACTCAGTACCCCGGTCTACAACATCCACGCCAGCCTGCACCCGGGGCTTCTCATTTTCCCACTTGGCAAAGCCTTTGTCTTTTGCTGCTTTGTCATGGAACTTGGATTTCATTTTGGGGAAGGTATGAGACCCTGAGTCTCCCCAGCCAGCCTCTGACCATACAGGCTCAGTCTGGGTGGCCTGACTGGTAGTGGCCCGCTGTAGCCGCACGGAGATCTTTCGAGAAGAGCCTGTAACTAGTGTGATGGCTCTGCTGTCCAGGTCCTGATGTCCAGCAGCAACCCCAGGGAACTCAAACACCTCATCCTGCACTGGAAGGGGTGAAGAAGGTGAGTATTGAATGTATGATAGTTTGACAGCAAACCATGAAAGTTAGTGCAAACAGCAAGGAAGACATGCAGGGTCCTAGAGGATAAGACTAAATACCAAACTAAATTAGCTGCAAGTGAGTTGCATATTGGTGAGACCTGAAAGCAGAGAGAAGCAAGGGGGGTCTAGGATTAGCCACTGCTGCTCATCTTGGTGTTTATATAACTGGGACAGGGCTTAGATCCCGTACTCAAGTGATAACCAGGCGTGGAAAGGTGAGTCGAGAGAAATCATGGCAGGAAAGATAGTAGAGGATATTACCTGGGGGCAGTGAGGGGCTTCCAGGCAGTGACCCCTGACCACTGCCCAGGGAGGGCACACGGGCAAACCTTCTGCAAGCCAGAACCAGGAGGTCTTTGCACTGTTTGTGACAATTGGCTCCACAGTCTAAAAATTTCCAAATATATCACAGATGATTAGTAGGGACCAGGTGTATCTGGTAGTGACTGAACTTTCAGGGTGGTGCTAGAGCCATCAGGCCCCCTGGTTTCTGTGTTAATCTCAGAGTCCAGCTCAGGCCTATGGGATATGCATGCTGTTGTTGTTGTGTGCGCTTGAGTCTAGGGGCTGGAAAAGGCCCCTGGGACTCTCTTGCCTCCCTGAGGCTCCTAAAGTTCCCTTATATCTGCTCAGCTTGTTCCTCTGCATGATTCATTGAAGTACCTACGGAGTGCACAAGCAGAATCTAGCCTGAGTAAGTTGTTTTTGCCCAAACTAAATGGAAATTATGTGGGGCTGTCTACTCGAGGGCAATTGGTTTGGTTTTTTTGGATTTGGGCCTTTACCCCAGGCCACCGTGGAGTCTCTGCACAGAGGTTCCCAAGCCAGAATGGGGGCGAGAGGCCTCTGTTTCTAGTTCTCCCAGCACCAACTGCTGCCTCTGATCATTTACTGGGAGTGTTCTCCATTCGGTACTTCTCTGGATTTTGTATTCTTCACTTCCCAAAACTTTTCTAGGGCAAGTGATTGTATCTTCTGCATCTTCTCTTTGTATAGATGCAGAAACTTGCTCAATAAATGTGTTCTATATTTGACTACAGCGTTGAAATGATGTGCAGCAGATTCTATGAAATTTCCCATGAGGATGCTTTAGTTAAAAAAGTAAAATATTAATCACTGGTTAGGGCAGACAGAATCTGGCCACTTTGGAAGACAGCAACACAATTATTTCATGTAATGAGGGCCTCATGTTTCACTTAGAATCACTGAACAGACAAGATATTTTCCCATCAAGAAGAACTTTATAATCATTTCCAATAACCAATTTTCTCCCAAATGATCTTATTACAAATGGTTTTGTGATGACATGAAGGAAAAGCAAATAGCAATGATGTTTAGTCTATTTTAATTAATGCTTTTGGCTCTGTGGGCCATTAAGAGAAAACATCATGTATACAAAGATGTTCCAAGGGTTTAATTGATCTTGATCTTCGTAAAATTTTGAGACTCTGTGTGTGTGTGTGTGTCTGTGTGTTAAGACATGGAGGGGTAGAAACCAGAAGAAAACTGACTCACTGCTGGGCGGTCAGGGATTACAGTATCTTTTTGCTGCTTGAAAATAAACATCCAAGTTACACCAAGACAACTGATGCAGAGAGACACTAAAGTGTGGCTCCCAGCAAGGTTCGCAGATGCTCTTTGTTCATGCAAAATGAGGGCCAAATTCTAGAAGTTGTCTTAGCTGCAGAAAAATGCATCACTGGGGAGCAGTACTAACCTGAAGGCACTAGAAGTTACTAACCTGAGATGCTTCCTTTTGTAGACTTACTGTATTGTTCAAGAGCATTATTAGATTCTTAAAAATGTAAGCAGTCTACATAAAATATCCAATGACTTCTTAAGTTAAACACCAAAAAAAAAAAAAAAAAAACCCCATTGCCGCCGAGTCAATTCTGACTCATAGCAACCCTATAGGACAGAATAGAACTGCCCCATAGAGTTTCCAAGGAGCACCTGGTGGATTCAAACAGCCAACCTTTTGGTTAGCAGCCATACCTCTTAACCACTATGGCACTAGGGTTTCCAATTAAACACCAGTAATATGCAATAATCTTAAATTAACTTCTTACATTAAACACCAGTATATGTAATATGTATATATACATACAGAGAGAGCAACACACTTTCTAATGCATCTGAATATGCATGCATATTAAATTTGTCAAATATATATTTATTCAGTTTATGAATTACAATTAAATGGAGGAAATTAATTAATTAATTAATTAATTAATCCAAAGGACAAAAATTTTAAGGTTTCTCTTCTCATCATCATCTATGTGGGTTTATAGAGAAAAAATAGCTATGTAAGAGTGGCAAGAAATTGGTACCTATTACAGAAACAAGAGTGTGTTTTTTGCCTTAAAAGAAAAAGTTCTTATATACAGTATTTTAGTTAGGCATGTCCCACTTCAAAACATCCATCTTAACTTGATGCTGAAAATTCCCACGAGATCTTACAGATGAGGGCTAGATTTATGAGGATTGATAAGGGTAGTTTGCTATCCTCTAGGAGCAAGCTATAAAATTCAGATTTGAGCTCTCCAAAACTCTTTCCCTGGATACAAGAACACTTCAGCTATCAGTGGCCCAAAAGACTCACGTTCTCACTGATGCCAGGAGCTTTTATGGTTTAATTGAACAAATTTGATTCCTGCCCCAAATATCAAATTATAAAATTTTAACAAACTAGCATTTATTTACCTTTGCATTTGTATCCTTGCTTGATTATGCCCCAGAGCTGTAACAAAAGACAAAGGAATGTCAGGGAAGCTGAAGAGAAATCTGGAAGGAAAAACAAGACCACAAAGGAGGAAGTCTGGGAAGCTCAATGACTAGTCCAACACAAACAGGATGTAGCTGCTCTCAACACCCTTCCTGTCAGATAGAATCCCTTCCCATCCCACTCCAACTGTGGTGATAACATAAGCTTTGCTTCCCTTTCCTTTCTAGGAGCCAAATGGGAGCTGGGATGGGAGACTAAAGTGAGTACGTGTATTGGACTTTGGCATGGTGCATGCTCAGCAAAATTTCAGGTGGAAACCCTTTGTCTTTGGAAGCCCCTCTGCCCCTCTGCCTTTTGTGTGTTTGTGTGTGTGTGTGGTGAAAAAATGCATAGTAGAACATCGCCATCTCAACAATTTCTATATGTACAATTCAGTGACATTGATAACATTCTTCAAGTTGTGTAACCATTCCCCCATCCTTTTCCAAATCATTCTACCACCATTAACATAAACTCAATGCCCCCTAAGCAAAAACTTTCTCTTTTCCCCTCCCTCCCATCCCTGGAAACCACTAATAACATTTGGTTTCTATGTATTTGCTTATTTCATGTAAATGAGATCATACAGTATTTGTCCTTTGGGGACTATTTCACTCAGCATAATGTTTTCAGGGTGCATCCATGTTGTGTCATGCATCAGGACTTCATTTCATTTCATTTGTCCTTCCGCCTTCTTTTTAATGGCACTAGCTACTCTTGGCCCCCACTACAGGAAATAAAGCAATCTACGAAGTGTACTTCACATTAAAGCATTTAGATTTTGCTAAAGCATTTTCTGAGTAGTATTCGCACCTTAAAAGAGTACAAAACAGGAAAAGATCTAATATTTACTCATGTTTTCATTCTTCACATTTGTTCTATGTTTGGCCTGTGCTAGGGCTGTGAGAGATGTAGAAATGATTTAGATCCTGCCCACCAAGGAGTTAGTGACTTCCATGAGGTGAACAAGTAGGAAGTAAAGAACGCCTCAGGAGAGATACAAGGTGGTGCAAATGGTTATACTAGGCTGAAAGGTTGGAGATTTGAGTCCACCCAGAGGCACCTCAGAAGAAAGGACTGGTGATCTGCTTCCTAAAAATCAGCCACTGAAAACCTATGCAGCACAGTTCTGCTTTGATGCACATGGGGTCACCATGAGTCAGAATCAACTCGATGGCAATGGGGTGGGACGGTGCAGTGATGGAGTGTTTGCCCAGGTGGTTCTGGGGCATTGTCCTGGTGGTATTGTCTTTGCTGTCTGACAGATTAAATCCTGTGAATAAGGGGGCCTTTCCATGTCCTTTCTTGTCCTCCCTCCCCCAGCACTTGTGCATGGGTAACAGAGACACTAGTAACATAGTATCAATTAATTAAATGGGTTTAGCTCAAGCTTGAGAAGCTCCAATCTTAACCATTGGGTGGCTAGGTTAGGTGACTGTTGTCTACTTAATAAAATGATTTTAAAAGAAGCAGGCCCGTCTGGCCTCTTGGGGACACTGGAGTTGCCATTCACAGTGTAGTGTAGGTGAACAAGGCCCCTGGGGTGGGGGCATCATGGCCACATGACAAGAGTAAGTAGCTGCTGTCATGGATTGAATTGTGTCCCCCCCAAAATATGTGTATCTATTTGGCTTGGCCATGATTCCCAGTATTGTGTGATTGTCCACCATTTTGTCATCTGATGTGATTTTCCTGTGTGTTGTAAATCCTACCTTTATGATGTTAATGAGGTGGGATGGGTGGCAGTTATGTTGACGAGGCAGGACTCAATCTACAAGATTGGCTTTTGTCTTGAGCCAATCTCTTTTGAGATATAAGAGAGAGAAGCAAGCAGAGACAGGGGGACCTCATACCACCAAGAAAGCAGTGCCAGGAGCAGAGCACGTTCTTTGGACCTGGGGTTCCTGTGCAGAGAAACTCTTAGTCCAGGGGAAGATTGATGAGAAGGAACTTCCTCCAGAGCCGACAGAGGGAGAAAGCCTTCCCCTGGAGCTGACCCCCTGAATTTGGACTTCTAGCCTACTTTACTGTGAGGAAGTAAATTTCTCTTTGTTAAAGCCATCCACTTGTGGTATTTCTGTTATAGCAGCACTAGATAATTAAGACAGCTGTCAATGTGAAGTGAATCAAGGGCATTAAGAAGGCTGCTCCTTAATCTTCCTTCTGACAAAGAAATTCTACCAGTGGAGAGCAATTCCTTTGACTTATTCCTTAAAAATTATTTGGTCCTTCAGAGCACATTATAATACGCAGATGTCTCCTGGGAAGGGGTAAAACTTTATCTTGGAGGCAGGGAGGATTATTTGACACACAAAGTCTTGTGTGCCTAGGATGACTGGGAGAAAGTTGGGAGGTCAATACAGAAGCAGAACATGGATGTCAGGATAATCATGTCATGCCAAGAGCTATAACAATCTTTAAAATAATCTCATTTGCTTCCCTTTGGTAAGAAGTGGGTGCAGTGACTCAGGAAAATTAAATAATTTGCAAAGTTGCAGACCTGGGAAACTTTGTAGTGATAAAAAGTTCTTTCCCCATGGAGCCCCTGGCAATAATAATAACAATAATAATAATGATCACTAACATTTATTCAACTCGTACTGTGCGAGAGGCACAGTTTGAAACTCTTTACATGCATTAACTAATTTAATCCTCACAACATCCTATGGGATAGGTAATAATATTTTTCTCATTTTTACACATTTTTTAAGACCTCTTGGGAATCATCAGCATCAAGTTGAGTATTCCAAAGTGGGACAGGCCTAACTAAAATACTGTATATAAGAACTTTTTTCCTTCAAGGGAAAAAACACACTCTCACTTTTGTAATAGGTACCAATTCTTCCCATTCTTACATAGCTATTTTTTCTCTATAAACCTATATAGATGATGATGAGAAGTGAAGAGACTGAGTACAGAGAGGTGAAATCACTTGGCAAGGTCTCATAAATCCCAAGGTCTCTTGTAAGCAGGGAAAGAAGACCGTGTTACTTGAGGAAAGGATAAGAAGCCATTGCTCCTGGGTGTTTTGTGTGTGACCACAGGCCACTGAGCTGGGACAAAATAGGATAGGATTTAAGAAGAAACATCCTAATATCTGGATCTGGCACATTATTAGCATAGCTGCAGGAACTGCTAGAGAAGATATAGTCAAGCAAGAGTCCTATCAGGAGGGCAAGTCAGGACATTGCTTGAAAATGCTGACTTTAATAACTGGGAGAGGACATGGAAGAAGAGGCACTGGGCCAGCATGCCGCCCAAGGACAGGAGAGGCTGACCTCGTGTAGATGGATATGCAGGAGGACTTCCTATAGTCCTCTGAGAGGCCAAGGGCTGTGGAAAGTTTTGGAGTAATTGTTCATGGTGTAAGGAGCCCTGGACCAGGAGTCAGGACACTTGGACATGAGCCATGGTCCTGCTGCTAATGACCCATGAAGGAAGTCATTTAACTTCTCCAAAGTTTCTTCTACCTCAGTTTCTTCATCTATAAAATAAGGGAATAAATGGAACTCTTTTAGTTCTAAAATTCTAATTCTAAAATAAATGTATGGGAGGGCAAGTAGAGTGTTTGCTTTCCTTACTCTGAAAATGGAATTCATTTCAAAAGCAGATGGTCCAGGCACTTGCATAACCTCTCAATTCTTTCCAATGACAAATCTACAGAGTAATATTTATAAATCCCTTTGAAAGCCAATGGACTTTTTTTAATGTGTGTGAGTGAAGATCAAATTAAATTGTACCAATGAAATTTAACATATTTTAAAAAATAACAAGAGCTATAAAAATTAATGAGCACTTTTTAATTAAACTCCAAAAGCATCAAGGAATGCTATAAAAAGAAATATTTACTCTGCACTGACTATGTGACATGCAACATGTATGATATCATTTAATCATCTCAAAAACACGGCAGGTAAGTATTAACTCCCTTTTCCTGACAGGAAAACAGAGGCTCAAAGATGGTCAATAACTTGGTCAGGGACACACGGTTAGTAAGGGCCAAGGTTCTAGACTCCAAGTCCAGAGCTTTCTACCTCATCATAGCTGCACCAAGAACATAGCACCAGCAGCTCTGCTCTGATGATCAGGCTCTCACATATGACACCTTGCTGCTTCTACAGAACAATGCTCTGCAGAAGATGGAGATAGGACAAAAGGACTGGACAGCAGAGATTAGACCTCCCATGCCCACTGAAGGACAGATGCGTCATCCTGACTCTTGTCTGAGCTCTGCCATGGCCTATTAATCTGACCTTTTTCTTCATTGAGCCCCACATTACAGGAGAGTATTACATATGGCCCCATCCCACTTCAGAATTTTTCAGGTCTAGATACTCCAAAAAATTCACATCAGAATAGAGAAACTAGAGACATATGACAAGGGCGATGTACTTGTTTTATGACAAAGTGGTCTGGTGATCCAGACCCAGTGGAGACAGTGATAGAAGAAGAGCCTCTCCTTCTCCTGGACAGATGAAGAAAGCTGGTTAGGCTAGCCCTGCCTTTTTAGCTGCTTGACCACCTGGGCCCATCTCTGAAGTAACCTGCCTCTCTGCTTTTCGTTTACCCGTTCTCAGAAAGGTGTGTGGATGAACACAAACTCTTGCTCTTGGGACCTCAGAAGCCAGTTCTTCAAGTATGAGTTGGAAAAACTGTAGTTTAGCAGCAGCATGTAATAGCAGCAGCAAATTTAATATGAGCCAACAGTGTGACATAACTGCCAAATAAACCAAAAATAACTGGGCTCTGGTGTCCAGAAAAAGAAACACTAGCCATACTTACTTGGGTGCTGGGGCACTCTCACCTGGAAGATCATATATTCTATCTCGTATAATTTGAGTATCAACTGAAAGACATTCAGAACCCAGGAGTCTACATTTAAGGACCAAAAGCTGACTTTAGATCCCAAAGGATTATCAAAAGTGGGAGAAATGAAGTATACAATCTTCCCTTTTCACAGGAGTATAGGTAGAGCATAGGATTCCAAGTCAAAAGGCCTGCATTTGAGTCCAGGCTCTGATAATTATTAGCTATGCAATGCTGGGGACTTTGAGTTATCCTCTCTGGGCCTCCTGTCTTCATCAGCAAAGTGGGTAAAGTAAAACACCCACCTCACTGGCTTGTTATGAGGATTAATGACAATAATGTCTGAGGAAGTACTCCTTTACTGTCAAGTGCTGAGTAAACTTTATTTATTATTATAACCATCTTCTCTCCAAAAAGATTTTTTTTCCTTTTTGAGTAGTGAATTATTGAGCCATGCCATGAGGGATTTCTAGTGACTAACACCACGTCAAATGAGAACTCAAAGGGAACTGGCTAAGATAAATGCTCTCCTTAATTGCAAACATTTATGAACGTTAGTGATGAACACCAGGCCTCACTGGGCTGCCATCTATCCCAGGCAGGGATTAATAGGCAAACCACTGTCTTGAATGAACAGACTTCACCTACCATCTCTGTCTCTGCCTACCTGGCATTTTTAGAACATAGCTCCGCCCACAGGTACTGCTTCTATTTTTAATTTAATCCATGCAGCCCTCATATTTTACTTCTGACCCAAGCCAGATGATGAATTCCATTTAGGGCATCATTTTCCCTCCTTCACAGAATGCTGCACAAATAATGAAATACAAGAGAAAACCATGGAAAACAGACTTACAAATCCTGCACAGTGTTCGCAGAAGGTTGGTTTGAGATAGGTCATCTCCTGAAAATTATGGATAAATCCAGGTCCCATTTTACAGTGGAGTTGGGACTTTGCTCTGAGGAAGTAAGCCATCATCTCATCTTTACTAATTAGGCCATCCCTGTTAAAGGAATCAAAGAAGGAAGGGCTCTGTGAATACCATATTGCTAAGTAGTTACCACACTTAACCACCCACTTCCCAAACTTTTGTGGCCAAAAGTAGGTGAAGAATGATCACTTCTTTGTCCCATCTAAGTGGAGGGGAGGACTCCAAAAGACAGCTTCAGGTGCCCCAAACCTTTCTCAGTAAACAGAAGATGGTTTCCATGTATGTGTAGGAGCCACCCACGGGGCAACACATGCATGTGGCCTGTGCACCTCAGCAACAAAGGTCCCCTTCATTAGTGAATAGTAGTTTCTAGGAGGACGTCTTTTTTCTTGCCTGGCCTAGCTATAAGGTTTGCAGAAGTCAGGCTGCTATATAAACGCAAGAAACTGTGATAACTGGACCCACCATTCATGAATTCATTTAGCCTGATGTCATCAGAGCCAGTGCCATTGGTGATCTTTATATTCATGTCTTACTGTTCACAGCCCATTTGCTAGAGAATTCACCCAGGTCTTCTCCATAGAGAACAAACCTTCAGTTCTACCCACTTCCTAAACCCCCACTCATCACATATCCTGTTGTTTTTTTTTTATTATTTTTAGTTTTACTGTGTTTTAGGTGAAAGTTGACAGCAAAAATTAGTTTTTCATTCAAAAACTACACACAAATTGTTTTGTGACATTAGTTGCAATCTCTGAAATGTGTCAGCATGCTCCACATTTCCCTTTTCACCCTGAGTTCTCCATGTCCATTCATCCAGTTTTCCTGTCCTTTCTTGCCTTCTCGTCTTTGCTTTTGGGCAAGTGTTGCCTATTTTGCTCTCATATTCTTGATTGAACCAAGAAGCACTTTTCTCACATGTGTTATCGTTTGTTTTATAGGTCTGTCTAATCTTCGACTGAAAGGTGGACTTCGGGAGTGGCTTCAGTTCTGAGTTAGCAGGGTGTCCAGGGGGCCGTAGTTTTGAGGGTCCCTCCAGTCTCTGTCAGACCAGTAAGTCTGGTCTTTTTGTGTGTGTGAGTAAATTTGAATTTTGTTCTGCAGTTTTCTCCCACCCTGTCCGGGACCCTCTATTGTGATCCCTGTCAGAGAAGTCAGTGGTGGTAGCTGGGCGCCATCTAATTCTTCTGAGCTCAGGCTGGTGGAAGATGTGGTCCACTAGTTCTTTGGTTTTCTTCATTCTCCCTTGCCGTGAATGTGATGGGACTAATAGATGTATCTTAGATGGCCATTCACAAGCTTTTAAGACCCCAGATGCTCCTCACCAAAGTAGGATGTAGAATATTTTCTTTATAAACTATGTGGTACCAATTGACCTAGATGTCCCCTGAAGCCATGGTCCCCAGCCTCAGCCCTAGTAATTTGGTTCCTCAAAGTATTTGAATGTGGCTAGGAAGCTTCTATGACTTTGCCTTAGTCAAGTTGTGCTGACTTCCCCTACATTATATGCTGTCTTTTCCTTCACCAAAGTTAACACTTGTCTACTACGTAGTTAGAAATTTCCCCTCCCCATTCTTCTTCTAAGTCATAACCATCAAAGATTGTTTTTTTCTGCATGTAAACATTTTCTTGGGTTTTTATAATAGTGGTCTCATGTAATATTTGTCCTTTTGTGTTGACTTATTTCAGTCAGCATAATGCCCTCCAGAGACATCCATGTTGTGAGATGTTTCCCGGATTCATCATTGTTGTTTCTCGTTGCACAGTACTCCATTGTGTGTATGCACCATAATTTGTTTATTCATTCATCTGTTGGTGGCCACTTAGGTTGTTTCCATCTTTTTACTATTGTGAATATAATGCTGCAATGAACATGGCTGTGCATATGTCTATTCGTGTGATGGCTCTTATTTCTCTAGGATGTATTCCTGGGAGTGGAATTGCTGGATTGTATGGTATTTCTATTTCTAGCTTTTTAAGGTGAGCCCATATTGTTTTGCATAGTGGCTGTACCATTTTACATTCCCACCAGCAGTGCATAAGAGTTGCAATTACCCTGCAAACTCTCCAGCATTTTTTTTATTTTCTGTTTTTTTTTTTTTTTTATTCATACGAGTAATGTTGGGGTGAGATGGTATCTTATTGTAGTTTTGATTTACATTTCTCTAATAGCTAATGATTGCAAGTATTTCCTCGTGTGTGTTAGCCACTTGAATATCTTCTTTGGTGAAGTGTCTGTTCATATCCTTTGCCCATGTTTTAATTGGGTTATTTGTCTTTTTGTAGTTGAGGAGTTGAAGTATTCTATAGATTTTAGTAATTAGATCCTTGTCAGATATGTCACAGCCAAAGTTTTTTCCCAGTCTGTGGGTTCTCTTTTTACCCTTTTGGTGAAGTCTTTTGATGAGTGTAAGTGTTTAATTTTTAGAAGCTCTCAGATATCTGGTTTATTTTCTGGTGCTTGTGCATTGTTAGTTATGGTTTATATCCTACTTATGCCACATATTAGGGCCCTTAGTGTTGTCCTTATTTTTTCTTCCATGATCTTTATAGTTTTAGATTTTATATTTAGGTCTTTGATCCATTTTGAGTTAATTTTTGTGTATGGTGTGAGGTATGGGTCCTATTGCATTTTTTTTTACACATAGACATCCAGTTTTGCCAGCATCATTTGTTAAAAAGACTGTCTTTTCCCCACTTAATGGACTTTGGACCTTTGTCAAAGATAAGCTGACCATAGGTGGATAGATTTACATCTGGGTTCTTGATTCTGTTCCATTGGTCTGTGTGTCTGTCGTTGTACCGGTACCAGGCTGTTTTGGCTACCATGGCTGTATAGAAGTTTCTGAGATCAGGTAGTGTGAGGCCTCCTACTTTGTTCTTTTTCTTCAATAACGTTTTGCTTATCTGGGACTTCTTTCCTTTCCATATAAAGCTGGTAATTAGTTTTTCCCTCCTGTTAAATAATGCTGTTGGTATTTGAATTGAGATTGCACTACATCTATAGATCAATTTTGGTGGGATTGACATTTTCACAATGTTGAGTCTTCCTGTCTATGAGGATGGTAAGGATTTTCCATCTATGTAGGTTTCTTTTGGTTCCTTTCAATGGTGTTTTGTAGTTTTCATTGTGTAGGTCTTTTACATTCCTGGTTAGATTTATTCCTAAATACCTTCTCTTTTTAGGGGCTATTATAAATGGTATTGTCTTCCTGATTACCTTTTCAAACTTCTCTTTGTTGGTATATAGGAATCCAACTGATTTTTTATGTTGATCTTGTATCCTCCTATTCTGCAGAATCTTTCTATTAGTTCCAGTAGTTTTCTTGTGGAATCTTTGTGGGTTCTCTGTGTATAAGATCATATCATTTGTGAATAGGATGGTTTTACTTCTTCCTTTCCAATTTGGATGCCCTTTGTTTTTGTTTGTTTGTTTTTCTTGCCCTATTGCTCTAGCTAGGACTTCCAGCACAATGTTAAATGAGTGGTGATAAAAGGCATCCTTGTCTTGTTCCTGTCCTTATGGGGAATGCTTTTAGCCTCTCTCCTTTGAGAATGATGTTGGCTGTTGTTTTTGTATAGATGCCTTTATCCTGTTGAGGAATTTCCCTTCTATTCCTTTTTTATTGAGAGTTTTTATCAGGAATTGTTGTTGTACCTTATTGAATGCCTTTTCTGCGTCAATTGAGATGATCATGTGATTCTTTTCTTTTGTTCTATTTAATGTGGTAGATTATGTTGATTGATTTTCTAATGTTGAACCATCCTTGCATACCAGGTATGAATCCCACTTGGTCATGGTGTATTACTTTTTTTTTTTATATGATGCTGAATTCTATTGGCTAGAATTTTGTTGAGAATTTTTGAATCTATATTTATGAGAGATAGTGGTTTGGTAATTTTATTGTTTTGTGATGTCTTTGCCTGGTTTTGGTATCAGGGTTATGCTGGCTTCATAGAATGAATTTGGGAGTATTCCTTCCTTGTCTATGCTCTGAAATAGTTTGAGCAGTACTGGTGTGAGCTGTCCTCTAAATGTTTGGTAGAAGTCTCCAATGAAGCCATCTGGGCCAGGGCTTTTTTTTGGGTGGAGGAGGGATTTTATTATTATTATTATTACCTTTTCAATGTTTCTTGTTATGGGTCTGTGCAGATTTTCTATCTCAGCTTGTCTTAGTTTAGTTAGGTAGTGTATTTCTAGAAATTTGTCCATTTCCTCTAGGTTCTCAAATTTGTTAGAGTAAAATTTTTCATAGTATTCTGTTATGATTCTTTTTATTTCAGTTGGGTATGTTGTAATGTCCCCCATCTCACTTCTTATTTGGGTTATTTGCTTCTTCTCCTGTTTTTCTTCTATCAGTTTGACCTATGGTTTGTTGATTTTGTTGATCTTTTCAAAGAACCAACTTTTGGTCTTGTTGATTCTATTATTTTTCTGTTCTCTATTTGATTTATTTCTGCTCTAATCTTTATTATTTCCTTTCTTGTGGTGGCTGTAGGCTTCTTTTGCTGTTCTTTCTATTTGTCCCAGTTGTAGGGCTAACATTTTGATTTTGGCCTGTTCCTCTTTTTTCATGTGTGTGTTTATTGCTATAAATTGACCTCCCAGCACTGCCTTTGCCATGTCCTAAAGGTTTTAGTATGATAGGCTTTCATTCTTGTTTGATTCTAGGAATTTCTTTATTCCTTCTTTGCTTTCTTCTATTACACAGTTGTTTTTAAGCAAAGTGTTATTCAGTTTCCGTGTATTTGATTTTCTTTTCCTTGCTCTTCCTGTTATTGATTTTTACTCTTGTGGAATTTTGATCAGAGAGAATACTTTGTATTATTACAATGTTTTGGATTTTATTGAGGGTTGCTTTGTGGGCTAAAATGTGGTCTATTCTGGAGCATATTCCATGTACATTGGAAAAGAATGTATGCTTTGCTGCTGTTAGGGGGAATGTTCTATGTATGCCTAAGAGGTCAAGTTGGTTGATTTTGGTGTTTAGATCTTCATTGTTTTTGTTGAGTTTTTTTCTAGCTGTTCTGTCCTTTACTAAGAGTGGTGTGTTGAAGTCTCCTACTATTATTGTGGAACTGTCAATTTCTCTTTTCAGTGCTGTTAGAGTTTGTTTTCTGTATTTTGGATCCCTGCCATTGAGTGCATAAATATTTATTAAGTTATGTCTTCTTGGTGTATTGTTCCTTTAATCATTATATAATGTCCATCTTTGTCTTTTATGGTTGATTTTGCCTTAAAGTCTATTTTATCTGAGATTAGTATTGCCATTTTTGTCCTTTTTTGGTTATTATTTGCTTGATATATTTTTCCATCCTTTGATTTTTAATACATTTATATCTTTGTGTCTAAGGTGTATCTCTTGTAGACAGCATATTGATGGGTTGTACTTTTTTATCCATTCCACCACTCTCTGTCTCTCTACTGGTGCATTCAAGCCATTAACATTCTGTGTGGTTATCGACAGGTATGAGTTTATTGCTGTCATATTGTTGCACTTTTGCTTTTGTGTGTGTGGTGCTTATGTTTTCTTTGTTCCTCTTACTTTCCTGTGCTGAGTTACTTTTGTTTGTGAATTTTCTTTTCTTTCATTGTTATAGATTCTGTGTTTACTGAGACTTTATGTTTTTCTTCTTTTTTATTCTGATAAGTAGGTTTGTTAGCTTTCTTTGTGGTTACCTTGAAATTTATCCTTATCTTCCTAAGTTTGAACCAATCTTTTATTACTTGATATCGCCTTGACTTCCTCTCCATTTGGACTTTCTATATCTACACTGTTTATTCCCCTTTTTATTGTTTTGACATTGTCATCATCTACAGACTGATGCCTCCATTTCTCTGTTTTTATTCTTTTAACTTTGTTTTATTTTATTGAGAGTTCTTTACCTTGGTTGGTATCTGGCTGATGCTGTCCTCTGTCCTAGGCGCCAGTTGTTGTCTGATGTTGTTGGTTCTCTAACCAAAGGACTCTCTTTAATATTTATTGTAAGTTTGGTTTGGTTTGGTTTTTAAGAATTCTCTTAATTTCTGTTTATCTGGAAATGTCCCAATTTCATCATCGTATTTGACAGAAAGTTTTGCAGGCTATATTATCCTTGGTTGGTTGTTTTTTTCTTTCAAAGTTTTATATATGTCATCCCATTGCCTTCTTGCCAGGTAATCAGAGCCTAGTCTTAACTGTTTCTGCCAAGTAATCAGAGTAATTATTGTTTCCCCTTTGTAAGTGATTTTTCATTTTTTTGAGCTGCTCTTGGGATTCTTTCTTTGTCTTTGGTTTTGGCAAGTGTGATTATAATATGCTTTGGTGACTCTTTTTGGTCTATCTTTTATGAAGTTTGTTGAGCTTCTCAGATGGTCAGCTTTTCATCTTTAATGACATTTAGGAAGTTTTCTGCCAGCAAATCTTCAGCCATCTTCTCTGTGTTTTCCATTTTCTCCCCGTTCTGGAACTTTGATCACATGCAAATTTTTGCTCTTGATTGTGTTCCATTCTTTATTTTTCTTCATTCTTTTCTTTGATTTTTCCTCAAATGAAGTAATGTCCATGGCTTTATCTTCAATTTTGCTGGTTCTTTCTTTTTTAAAAAAATTTGCTCCTAAAACCTTCTACTGAATTGTCTATTTCTGAAACTTTGTTGTTTACATTTTGGATTTCTAGATGCTGTTTTTGTATGATTTCTAATTGTTTATTTATTTTGACATTTTGTTCTTGTGTTATTTTCCTGGATTCTTCTATTGCTTTGTCTGTGTTTTCCTTCATTTTGGCTATGTTTTCATTGGTTTTTCTGTGTTTTCCATGTTTTTGTCTATTTTTTCCTTGGTTTTGTCTGTGTTTTCCTTGGTCTTTCTTAATTTCTTTAAAAACAAACAAACAAACAAACCCATTGCCATCTAGTCAATTCTGATTTACAGTCTTTTGAATTCCATATCAGTTAGTTCCACTGCCTTTTCTTCCACTGGAAAGTCATCTGCTTCTTTATTTTTGTCACCTTCTGGAGCCATCTTGTCCCACTTTATTATATGTTTTGATATTGTCTCTGAATATCAAAATAATACCGGTAAGGTATTATTTTATTTATTGATTGATTGTAGGTATGTTCATTTGTTTCATCCTGCTTCCTTGTTTAATTTTGATATGTCAGGGCAGATGGGCCTGGCATGCTTTGCAGCTTGCTCATTTGTGGGCACAGTAGCTCTCACCACTTTTTCCAGGTGGGCAGGGCAGCAGCAGGCAAGGTGATCCCACTTTGCTGTACACTGGTTTGGTGAGATGACTGAAGGTAGACTGGACGAACGCTATCTGCCTCCTGATGTTGGCCCAGTGGTGTGTGAGCCTTCACAGCCCCTTGCCAGATAGGTGGGGATGTCAGATGGGGAGTTGTATGGGCTTGCTTCCCTCTGTTCAGCCTCTAGTTGAGTGGCGGGAGGGGAAGGGCAGTGTGGGCCTAGTGCGGTGGTGGGCCAAGCCAGGGATGTTCTAGCCATTGCAGCAAGGTAAGGGCCAGTGTAAACGGGAGGTGTCATAAGGGGTTAGTTGGGGGAATAAAGAAAAGAGAGAGGAAGAAAATAAAGGGTAGCCGGCAGGTGGGCCAGGGTGGGCCTGGGGGCTGGTGAGAAGCACAGGGAGGTGGCATGTGGGGCTAGGTGGGAGGGAGAAAGAAAAAGGAAGAAAGGGAAAAAATGACACAGCAGTAGTAAGCAGGTGGGGTGGGGCAGATCTGGACTGACAGAGGACCGGTAGCTGTCCAGCCAAGGCAGCGCAGAGTAGCCCAGTGGGATGGGGTGAGGGGACATACTGGGGTGAGAAAGTGTGTTTCTCTGGTTACCAGGTGCTCTGTTTCCTGTAGAGAGCTCCGTGAAGTTGCCTTCCCATACTCCCTGTCTGGGGTCATTGCTGGCTGTGCTGCAAGATGGCAATGCTGTTGCTGTGTTAGTCTTCAGGGGACCTCCACTCCATATCTATCCTCTTTCTCTGTTTTCCTTCAGTTTCTTCCATTTAGTATTTAATCTAGTTTTTTATTCCTTCAATTGGTACTTAGGATCCAGGATTGACATTTATATCTGTTTTATTTAGTTTTTCTGATCTTTGCTGCAGAGGGATGGCATGATGCATCTGTCTAGGGTGCCATGTTGGCTCTGCTCCAACTTCTTATTTACCAAAAAGATCATAAGTGAGTTCCATATTGCCATCTGTCCTCATCTCCACTGTCAATACAAAATTCGTTTATATATCCTCTGTCCTCTCTTGAGCACTCTCCTATCTCAAAGGAAGTGATGCCCCCATCCCCCACTCTCCAGCCTCCCAGGACATTGCTGCATCCAGGCCCTGCTGAGTCTCTTCACCTATTACTTTCTCTGTGTATAAATATGCCCAAGATTTCCCCTCCTAAAATATCCCTTTATTTTTAAATCTTTCTGCCATCTCCAGTAGCTGTCTTTTCTCTCTTCCTTCTCTTATCCCCAAACTTTTCAAAAAGATTATTAATTAGATATTTTTTCCCATTTCCTTCAATTGCTCTTTTATGTATATAATCAGGTTTCTGACCATGTCTTTCTATTGAAACTGTCACCAACAACATCCTCAGTGGTCTTTTCTCATTCCTCGAACTTGTTTACCTCTCAGTGATACATGACATGGGAACAGGTTCCCTCTTTTTGACATTCTCTCTTCTATGGACTCCTGTGACTGCATGCAGCCCTGGTTTTCCTCCTCCACACACTCCTCTTCTGGCTCCTTTGCAAGATCCACTTCTTCCTTTCAGCCTCTACATGTGGGGAAGGGAGTGAAGACTTATCTCTTGGGTCCCATGCTCACTTCCCTCTAAACTTTACCCTCAGAAATTTCCTGCACATTCTCCAAAAAGTTACTGCTGGAAAGACTTAACCACCTACATCTCTATCCCTGACTATTCTCCTGAATTTTGGTACTTCACCATCAACAATTTGCTAGACATCTTTCTGGATGGTCTACTCTCCTCTCAAAACCAACATATCTAAACCCAGCTCCTTATCTTTCTTCCCCAAATAATTCCTGCTCCAGACTTCCCTATTGCTGTTAGCAACACCATGATTTTCCACCAGGTTTCAAAGTTTAAGTTCCCTTTCTCTCCTCTTATACAAAATAACTTTAATAGTACTTAAAATATTAAAATTAAGAGTCATCTAGCATCTTGCCTATCTCAAGAACAACAAATTATTCCCTGTAACCCTGCATTTAATCACAAACACACATAAGGAATCTGGTTTCCTGATGAGAGTACATTCATTGAGAAAAGGGTATATAGGATATATAGGCTAGAAGATAAATATATATATATATTTGTTACATATATATATATATATATATATATATATAAAACCAAACCTGTTGCTGTCAAGTTGATTCTGACTCATAGTGACCCTATAGGACAGAGTAGAACTGTCCCATAGGGTTTTCAAGAAGAGACTGGTGGATTTGAACTGTAGACCTTTTGGTTAACAGCTGAGCTCTTAACCATTGCACCACCAGGGCCACCATCAGGGCTAGTATATATATATATATATATACATATATATATTTTCCTATATAGCACAAATGATTTGTGCTCTACTACTAACTGAAAGGTTGGTGGTTTGAACCCACCCAGAGGTCCTGGCAATCTGATCTCATAAAGATTACAATGAAGAAAACTCTGTGGATCAGTTCTATTCTGTAACACGGGGTCACCTTGAGTTAGAATCTAATTGACACAACGAGTTTCATAGATAGATGTCATACATATCTATTATCTACATGATGTATGTTATATTTCCACCAAGTCAGAACACAAAGTAAATTGTGCCCACCCCCTGGAGCACAATCCCCAGGCAGGAACCTTAACTCAGGCCCTTTTAAGGCTTAATAGAGGAAGAAAGGAAGAAGAATGATAGTGGCCTGGCATGTGCTCCATCTTTCATCATACAGATCTATTGCTTAGAAGTAACTGTTCAGACAGGAGCTACATTTTCCAGCCTTTCTTGAATCTAGGTGGGGGCCATGTGACTATTTTCCACCCAAGGAACATAAAAAGATGTTATGTGTGATACTTCAAGGTCAAGGAGGTTAAGAACCACAGTGCTTCTGCACCCTCTCTTCTCACATCTGCTACAGGAATGCAGGTGACTCTGGGACCCTTTTTGTTGTTAGTTGCCAACTAGTCTGTTGTGACTCATGGTGACCTTATGTATAACAAAACAATGCATTGCCCAGTTCTGCACTGTCTTCATGATTGTTGATATGTTTGAGTCATTGTTGCAGCCATCGTGTCACTCCATCTCAGTGATGATTCCCTTTGTATTTGCTGACCCTCCTCTTTACCAACCACGATATCCTTTTCCAGTGATTGGTCTTTCCTGAGGATGTGTCCAAAGTAAGCAAGCCAAAGTCTCACCATTCTCTCTTCTAAGGAGCACTCTGGCTGTATTTCTTTTAAGGCCAGTTTGTTTGCTTTTTTGGCAGTCTATTGTATATTCAATATTCTTTGCTAATACCACAGTTTGAACACATCAATTCTTTTTTTCATCTTCCCTTTTCACTAGCCAGTATTCTAGAGGACTACAAAGTCACAAGACAGAAGGAAACTAGTCCCTGAAACACCAGAAATGGGGATGATGACAAAGAAACTGGAATAAACGTGAGTGAGAAAAAATCTTGAATTGTATCCAGCTGCTGAAAGTTTGAGGTTACCTAACTGATACACTTGGAAATATCCCATGCTTCTCTGCAAAGAAAATTCCCATCCTTCCCCAGCTCATGCTGCGGGTTTTCATATGTCGTCAATGGGCATATCAGTTTTCAAGATGGCTTGGCCAGTCCCGTGAGCACCATGCCATCTGGAATGGCCTTGGCACTGCCTCAGACAACCCACTGTTGCTCACATCTACCCTATGCCTACTCATAAACAGATTCTTTCTAGTCTCTAAGTGGAGTTATGAAATGATGTCAATCAAATGAATGAAGAAGTTTATTTGGTCACTGATCCACTGAAATTTCCCAATATGGCCTAAAATCTATCTCTGAGAGTTCCTCCCATGGAGTATTCCATGTAATGCAGATTTAAAGTTAAATATCCCTGGAAACATCAGTTCCCAGAGAGGGTGTTGTGAGAAAAATGATCCTTGAGATGTTAATAAATGTTGGGGGGAGGAAGTTTTGTAATGAATAAATAAATAAATTTCTCCATACAAATAAATTTGTGAAACGATGTATTATCCCATCTCTCAAAGAATGACAGTGCGCCTTAGCCTACAAAAATTTTGGGAAGTCGTGCAGTAAAGACACCTAGTTAGTTAGATTTAACTCTATTCCCCAAATTTGACTAACTGATTCCTTTTTAAAAAATACTAATTAATAGCTATTTCTACAGAACATAGTTCAGAAAACACTTTCTCTCTGAGACCTTCATGGTTATCCACTACTTGAAATGTTGGCACAGTTAGCCATGGTAAATTTGAGATATTCCATTGTCATACAAAAAAGTTATGTAAGCTATGAACAGGTCAAACCTTCATTCTTTTTTTTAAAAAAAAAAAAGAGTAACCAGGAAATTGGAACTACTTTGCACATCTTCCAGACTTTTCTGAAGCAATTCTACCAAATGAGAGCTGGCTACTAGGATGGTAGCTAAAGAAACAGCAAAGAAAAAAATGAAGACTAAGAAGTGACATTAAGTCCACATCCTATTTGCATGTCTCTGATAGCAACAAACTAAGGGAAGAGGTGGGTACTTAGAAAATAACAAATTTTACTTTGTAAAGGAAGTTTATGTTTCTCATAATTTAATTTATGTAAAAAGTATTATTTGTTTTGGACAGATAATAAAATTGAATTTAAGGTTTTAACAAATTTATACTAAAGTATCAAAACTTTCTTTGGTGTGTTGAATTACTTATGGAATTCTTTCTTTCTTTTTTTAATTTTCACACCAAAAAAAAATTAGGATATTCTAATTTGATATAATTTGGACATTTCACTTACATAAAACCAAGCATTTTGTCAGAGATAATTTTAAAATTAGGAACTAATCTCACATAATTAAAGATTAAAGATTCAAATTATTAATGCCAGGTATCCTCAGCAATGATTTTTAAAAAACTAATATATTTTTAAATGAGCTAGGATTTTGCCTCTGAAGTGGTTTAATTTTTCAAGAATCATTTGAAACTGAAGAAAATATGTTCTTTTCATTTATCAAGATTATCTTTGATCATCAAAGAAAAATACAAAGTACGAGCACTTCTTGGCTATCTGTAGCAATGTCTGCTTTCATAAGGCCATAAAAAATCTTTAAAAATATTATTTACTCAATGAGTTTTAAGATTGCTCTCAGATCCATTGATGTTGAGGACTCTCCCAGGCTAGATCTAACTCTATTTCTTTTCTATTTTTGTTTCCAACAATTTCTACATGTATAATTCAGTGACATTGATTACATTCTTCAAGTTGTGCAACAATTCTCCCTATCCTCACTATCCAAATTCTCACTATCCAAATTATTCCACCACCATTAACATAAACTCAATGCCTCTTAAGCGAAAACTCTTCCTTTCCCACTCTTTCCTACTCCTGGTAACCACTAATAATCTTTGGTCTGTATATATTTGCTTATTTCATATAAGTGAAGTCAGTATTTGTTCTTTTGCTACTAACTTATTTCTCTCAGCATTATGTTTTCAAGCTTCATCCATGTTGTGGTATGCAACAGGACTTCATTAATCTTTATAGCTGAGTAATATTCCATTGTATGTATATACTACATTTTGTTTAGCCATTCGTCTGTTGATGTACGTTTCAGTTGTTTCCATAATTTGGCTATTGTGAAAATTGCTGCAATGAACATCATATACAGGTTTCTTTTTGCTTTCTTGCTTTCACTTTTTCTGAGTATATGCCTAGGATTGGGCTTGCTGGATCATATGGTAGTCCTATGTTCAACTTTTTGAGAAACTACCAAACTGTTTTCCATGGTGGCTGTACCATTTTACATTTCCATCAGCAATGGATGAGTGTTCTGGTTTCTCTACAAATTCACCAACACCTGTGGTTTTCCATTTTTTTGATCATTGCCATTCTAATGCAGGGGAGGTGGTATCTCCTTGTGGTTTTGATTTGCATCTCCCTAATGGCTAATGACATTAAGCATTTTCTCATGTACTTCTTGGCCATTTGAACATCCTTTTTGGTAAAATGTCTGTTCAAGTACTTTATTTTTTGTTGGGTTGTTTGACTTTTTGTTGTCAAGTTGTAGTTTTTTATACATTTTGGGTACTAGACTCTTATCAGATATATGGTTCCCCAACATTTTCTTCTAATCTGTAGGTTCTTTTCCCTTTCTTCTGAAGTCCTTTGATGAACAAAAGTATTCTCTATTTTTAGTGGAGGTTTTGGGTTGATAAAATGGCTGGGAATTAGAAGTAATGTGGGAAATGGAGAGCCGGGCTAATTTGCAAATGAGTACTCGCGCTTAACATGGATGATGTAGTCTGCCTATGATTTCATCCATTCAGTCATGATCATGTATGCCAAAAAAATAAAAATAAGTGAAAAGTTAGACTTGACTCATCAAAGCACTAGGGTTGAAGCTGCCAAGATGTAAGTTAAAGGTTTCATTGCTCTTCTCTGATAATGGCTTTCAGCTTTAGGACAGTGAAATTAAAAAATAACAACATTAAAACTTACTGGTCTTTGTCCAGCACACAGAAAGAATCCAAGAAGGGAAAGTTGGCAGCTATACTTTCAAAGTCCTCTTGGGAGATGTACCCATCATGGTCATGATCATAGTTTCTAAACACAGACTGCAGATGAAAGAAAAATATTTATCAAATGACTATTTATAAGCCATGCTCTAAACTTGTTATTGTGAAAGCATTGGTGACTAGTGAATTATCTCTTCTATAAAGGAGCTTAGAATTTAGTGAAAGATAACTAAAACAAGAAGCCTTTATTGGATAACAAGATGAGCGCTCTGCTGGTGATAGAAACAGAGCACTATAGTGGGGAGGAAAAGAAGAAGGTTGACAAATCTTTCTGGACAAAACAAGGTCTAAACTGAGACCTAAAGGCTAAGTAGGAGTTAGGCTTAGTGAATTCACAAATCTGAATACTATGACAATAGAAAATTAAGCTTTAAAATGTTAAATTATCTCAGAAATTAGAGTACATATTTAATACAATTTCAATCAAAATCTCAGTAGGAACTTGTTTTAAATGAACAACTTGATTCTAAAGTTCAAGTAGAAGTAAATATGTTAAGAATAGTGGGAAAATTGTTTAAAATCAGGAGTAAAGAGGGGGAATATGCCTTATCCAAAACCGAATATTCTACAAAGCTACCTTAACCAAAACAACGTGGTATTGTAACTAACCACAGAGAGTGGCGTCCAGAAACAGACCCACGTATACATGGGAATTTAGTATATCAAAAAGTATTGTTTCCAATCCACAGGTATATCATGGATTATCCAATAATTGGTGTTAACTGGCTAATAATTCTATAAAATAAATTGTTCCCAAATTAAATTCCAGGTACGTTAAGTATTTTTATTAAAAAATGCTATTATTGTGTGCATCAAGTTGATTCTGATTCATAGTGACCCTACATGACATAGTAGAACTGCTTTCCATAGAGTTTCTTAGGTTGTAATCTTTATGGAAGCAGATCATCAGGACTTTTCTCCTGAGGAGCCACTGGTGGGTTTGAACCACCAGCCTCTCAGTTAGCAGCCATGTGCTTAACCATTGTACCTCCAGGGCTCCTTATATAAAAAATAAAGCTATGAAAATACCAAAGGTAAAAAGATGAAACTGTTTTTCATGTTTAAAATATTTGAGTGGGAAAGACCTTTCTTAGCATATTATCAAAGTCTGAAGCCACAAAGAAAAATATTCTATTACGATAAAATACAAAATATTTTAATTAAAAAGTTAAATTACAAATAGAGAAAGTTATTTGCAATATATGTGAGAGATAAGACAAAAAGGTAACATAGGCAACCACCAAAGAAAACTTACAAATGGCCAATACACTCATGGAAGGGTGCTCACCTCTGCAAATACTTACCTCTTAGATTGGAAAATATTAAAATGATTGATAATTTCCTAGGGTATGAGGAAACAGGCACTGTTATATAAAGTTGGTGGAGAAGCAAATAATGACAAGCTCTCTGGGGGACAATCAGGCAATATATAGCAAACTTTAAGTGCCTACTCTCTGATATTAGCAATTCCACTTCTAGGAATTTGTTCTAACAAAGTAACTGAACAAGGTTGCTCGAATATATATATTCAAAGATAATCTACAAGTGGTTAAAGTGCTTGGCTGCTAACCGAAAGATCAGCGGTTCAAACACACCAGCTGCTCCATGGGAGAAAGATGTGGCAGTTGGCTTCTGTAAAGATTATAGCCTTGGAAAGCCTGTGGGACTGTTCTACTCTGTTCTACAGGGTTGCTATGAGTCAGAAACAACTTGATGACAGCAACAGGTATCCATGGAGAGTGGAATTAAAAGGCTTGAAAATGGAGCATTCTATTTTCTGTAGTGTTTGAATATTTACAATGTCATCCTTTATAGTCAGAGAAAAATAAAAAAGATTTTTCCATTGCCCCTACTAAGTGGGATTTTTCAAAGAGGTCTCTAAGTTCTTTCTGTAAACAGACGTTTGCAACGTATAGTTGACTTGGATTCCAGTTATACTTAATCTTTCTCCCTGTTCCCAATGTTTTCTGTCTATTTTATTTTAACTACATTACCTTCTGTTGCATGCTGAATGAAGAGTGTTTTGGAAGTGGTTAAGGTAAATGAATTATTTGATTAAAAAAGACTGTTCAGCACCCAGTGCAAGTTTATACAGATAATCTAATTGTGCAAAATCAAAAAGCATTATTATTATTATTATTGGCAAGTCCTAAAATCAATACTTGTAGTCCTTGGGTGGTATAGTTAAGGTAGTTGGCTGATAACCAAAAGTTTAGAGGTTCAAGTCCACCCAGAGCCACCTCAAAAGAAAGGCTTGGTGATCTTTTTTTTTTTTTAATTGCACTTTAGATGAAGGTTTACAGAGCAAATTAGTTTCTCATTAAACAATTAATACACATATTGTTTTGTGACATTGGTTGCCAACCCTATAAATGTCAACACTCTCCCCTTCTCAACTTTACATTCCGTATTACCAGCTTTCCTGTCCCCTCTTGCCTTCTCGTCCTTGCCCCTAAGCTGGTGTGCCCTTTTAAACTGGTTTTGTTTTATGGGCCTGTCTAATCTTGGGCTGAAGGGTGAACCTCAAGAGTGACTGCAGTACTGAGTTAAAAGGGTATCCAGGGGCCATAGTCTTGGGGTTTCTCCAGTCTCTGTTAGACCAGTAAGTCAGGTCTCTTTTTATAAGGTAGAATTTTGTTCTACTTTTTTCTCCAGCTCTGTCTGGGACCCTCTATTGTGATCACTGTCAGAGCAGTTGGTGGTTGTAGCCAGGCACTATCTAGTTGTGCTAGACTCAATCTGATAGAGGCTGTGGTACTGGTAGGCCATTAGTCCTTTGGACTAATCTTTCCCTTGTGTCTTTGGTTTTCTTCATTCTGCCTTGCTCCAGACAGGGTGGGACCAATGGAGTATCTTGGATGGCCGCTTACAAGCTGTTAAGACTCCCGAATGTCACTCACCAAAGTAGGATGTAGAACATTTTCTTTATAAACTATATTACACCAATTGAGCTAGATGTCCTCTGAGAGCACAGTCCCCAGCCCTCAGCCTAGTAATTCAGTCTCTCAGGGACTTTGGATGTGTCTATGAAGCTTCCATGACATTGCCTTGGTCACGTTCAGTATTGTGTACTGTCTTACACTTCACCAAAGTTACTACTTATCTATTTTATATTTAGTGTTCTTCATTCTGTTCCATTGGTCAATGTGTCTGTCATTGTACCAGTACCAGGCTGTTTTGACTATCGTAGCTATATAGTAGGTTCTGAAGTCAGGTAGTGAGAATCCTCCTACTTCATTCTTTTTCTTCAGTAGTTCTTTACTTATCCAGGGCCCCTTTCCCTTCCGTGTAAAGTTAATGATTAGTTTTTCCCTCTTGTTAAAGAATGCTGTTGGTATTTGGATTGAGATTGCATTGTATTTGTAGATTGCTTTGGGTAGAAGTGACATTTTCTCAATGTTGAGTCTACCAATCCATGAGGATGGTATATTTTTCCAGTTATGTAGGCCTTGTTTGGATTCTTGCAGTAGTGTTTTGTAGTTTTCTTTGCATAGGTCTTTTACATCCCTGGTTAGATTTATTCTTTTTTTTTTTTTAGGGGCTATTATAAATGATATTGCTTTCCAGATTTGCTTTTCATAATTCTCTTTATTGGAGTATAGGGATCAAACTGATTTTTGTATGTTTATCTTGTATCCTGCTGCTCTGCCAAATCTTTTTATTAGTTCCAGTAATTTTCTTGTAGAGTCCTTTGTGTTCTCTATGTATAGTATCATATTATTGGCAAATAGGGATAGTTTTATTTCTTCCTTACCTATTTGGATGTCCTTTATTTCTTTTTCTTGCCTTGTTGCTCTAGCTAAGACTTCCAGCACAATGTTAAGTAGGAGTGGTGATAAAGTGCGTCCTTGTCTTGTTCCTGTTCTCAAGGGGAGTGTTTTCAGCCTCTCTCCATTAAGAATGATGTTGGCTATTGGTTTTGTGTAGATCTCCTTTATTATGTTGAGGAATTTCCCTTCTATTCCCATTTTATTGAGAGTTTTTATCAAGAATGGGTGTTGGACTTTATCAAATGCCTTTTCTGCATCAATTGAGATGATCATCTGATTCTTTTATTTTGTTTTATTTATGTGGTGGATTACATTGATTGATTTTCTCATGTTGAAGCATCCATTCTTGCACACCTGGTATGAATCCCACTTGGTTCTGGTGTTTGTTTGTTTGTTTGTTTTTTTAATGATGCTGAATTCTACTGGCTAGAGTTTTGTTGAGAATTTTTGCATCTATATTCATGAGAGATATCAGTCTATAACTTTCTTTTTTTCTGGTGTCTTTGTCTGGTTTTTTATCAGGGTTATGCTGGCTTCAGAAAATGAATTCCAAAGCATCTCTTCTTTTTCTATGTTCTGAAATAGTTTGAGTAGTACTGGTGCAAGCTCTTCTCTGAATATTTGGTAGAATTCACCAGTGAAGCCATCCGGACCACGGCTTTTTGTTGTTGTTGGCAGGTTTTTTTTAATTACTTTTTCAATCTCTTCTCTTGTTTTGGTTCTGTTCAAATTTTTGACCTCAGTTTGTGTTAGTTTAGGCAGGTGGTGTACTTTGAGAAATTTGTCCACTTTCTCTAGGTTTTCAAATTTGTTGGAGTATAATTTTTCATAGTACTCTGTTATGATTCTTTTTATTTCAGTTGGGTCTGTTGTAATGCCCTCCATTTCATTTCTTATTTGGGATATTTGCATCCCCTCTTGTTTTTCTTTTGTCAGTCTGGCCAGTGGTTTGTCGATTTTGTTGATCCTTTCAAAGAACCAACTTTTGATTTTATTGATTATTTCTATTGTTTTTCTGTTCTCTATTTCATTTATTTCTGTTCTGACCTTCATTATTTCCTTTCTTCTGGTGGCTGTGGGATTCTTTTGCTGTTCTCTTCTATTTGTTCAAGTTGTATAGCTAATGTTTTGATTTTGCCCCTTCCTTCTTTTTTGATGTGTGTATTTATTACTATAAATTGACCTCCGAGCACTGCCTTTGCTATGTCCCAGAGGTTTTGGTATGATGTGTTTTCATTCTCATTTGATTCTAGGAATTTTTTTTATTCCATCTTTGATTTCTTCTATTACCCAGTGGTTTTTAAGCAAGGTGTTATTCAGTTTCCATGTATTTGATTTTTTTTCCTTGCTATTTGTTATTGATTTCTAGTTTTTTGGCACTGAAATCAGAGAAGATGATTTGTATTATCTCAATGCTTTGGATTTTGCTGAGGGTTATTTTGTGGCCTAAGATGTAGTCTATTCTGGTGAACATTCCATGTGCATTGGAAAAGAATGTGTACTTTGCTGCTCTTTGGTGGAGTGTTCTATATATGTCTATGAGGTCAAGTTGATTGATTGTGGACCTTAGATCTTCATTGTGTTTGCTGAGTTTCTGTCTAGATGTTTTGTCCTTTACAAACAGTGGTGTGTTGAATCTCCTACTGTTATTGTGTAACTGTCAATTTCTGTTTTCAGTGATGTTAGAGTTTGTTTTATGTATTTTGGAGCCCTGTCATTGGGTGCATAGATGTTTATTATGGTTATGTCTTCATGATGGATCGTCCCCTTAATCATTACATAGTGTCCTTCTTTGTCTTTTATGGTAGATTTCGTTTTAAAGTCTATTTTATCTGAGATTAGAATTGCCACTCCTGCTCTTTTTTGCTTGTTGTTTGTTTGATGTATTTTTTTTTCCGTCCTTTGATTTTAATATATTTACATCTTTGTTTCTAAGGTGTGTCTCTTGTAGACAGCATATTGATAGGTCCTGTATTTTTATCCATTCTGTCACTCTCTGTCTCTTTATGGGTTCATTTAAGCCATTTATGTTCAGTGTGATTTTTGACAGGTGTGAGTTTATTGCTCTCATTTTGTAGTGGTTTTATTTATTTATTTATTTATTTTTGTGGTGTTGACCTTTTATTTGTTCCGCTTACTCTTTTGTGTTGAATCCTTTTGTTGGTGGATTTTTTTTTCTTTCATTTTTGTAGATTTTGTGTTTGCTGAGAGTTTGTGTTTTTCTTCTTTATTTTGATGATTAGGTTTCTTAACTTTCTTTGTGGTTACCTTGAAATTTACCCCTATATTCTTAAGTTTAAACCAGTCTTCTATTACTTGATATCACCTTGACTTCCTCTCCATTTGAAAGTTCCATACCTACGCCATTTTTCCCTCTTTTATTGTTCCGACTTTATCGTCAGTTACAGGTTGACCTCTCTGGTTCCCCGTTGTAAATTTTTTAGTTTTGTTTTATCCTTGAGAGTTCATTATCTAGGTTGGTATCTGGCTGATGCTGTCTTATGTGCTAGATTCAGGTTGTTGTCTGATGTTGTTGGTTCTCTAACTGGACTCTCTTTAAAAATTCTTGTAAGTTTGTTTTGGTTTTTACATAGTCCCTTAATTTGTGTTTATCTGGAAATGTCCTAATTTTGCCATCTTATTTGATCAAGAGTTCTTCAGGATATATTATTCTTGGTTGGCAGTTTTTTTCTTTCAAGATTTTATATGTCATCCCATTGCCTTCTTGCCTGCATGGTTTCTGCTGAGTAATCGGAACTTAGTCTTATTGTTTCCCCCTTTGTATGTGATTTTTCATTTTTCTCGAGATGCTCTCAAGATTCTTTCTTTGTCTTTGGTTTTAGCAAGTGTGATTATGATATGTTTTGGTGATTTTCTTTTAGGGTCTATCTTATATGGGGTTCATTGAGCTTCTTGGATGGTTGACTTTTTGTCTTTCATGATATTAGAGAAGTTTTTGATCAACAAATCTTCAGTGATCCTCTCTGTGTTTTCTGTTTTCTCCACCTCTTCTGGAACTCCAATCACACACAACTTTTTGCTCTTGATTATATCCCAGATCGTTCTCAGAGTTTCTTCAATTTTTCTTTGTTCTTTTCTCTGATTTTTCCTCAAAGTGGTATCCAAAGATTTGTCTTCAATTTCACTGATCCTGTCTTCCATTATTTCAAGTTGTCTTCTAAAACCTTCTATTGCACTGTCCATTTCTGAAATCTTCTTATTTAGCTTTCGGATTTCTAATTGCTGTTTTTATATGATTTCTAGTTGTTTTCTGATTCTAACATTTTGTTCATGTGTTATTTTCTTGAATTCTTCCACTGTATTGTCTGTATTTTCCATGATTTTGTCTGTTTTTTTCTTATTTTTTTCTGCATTTTCCTTCATCTGTTGGAGAATCCTGAATATTAGAGTTTTGGATTCCCTATAATGTAGTTCCAGTGCCATTTCTTCTACCAGAAAGTCATCTGGTGTTTTATTTTGGTCACTTTTTGAAGCCATCTTCTGTTTTTTTATATGTTTTGATATTTTCTGCTGCCTGTAGGACACTCAGGAATTATTTTCTTAATTTATTGATTGTAGAATTGATTTTTTTAATTGTACTTTAGATGAAGGTTCACAGAAAAAATAGTTTCTCATTATGTACATATGATTTTTTATCCTGCTTTTTTGTTTTATTTGGTTACGTCTGGGCAGGCAGGCTGGGAATGTTTTGTTGCTTGTTCTCTTGTAGGCACTGTACTTCTCACCACATTGTCCAGGTGGGCAGGGCTGGTCACTCAGCTATGGTGCAGCATGGGAGGTCCAGTAGGGTAGAGGGGTGGGAATGGGTAGTTTGCAGCATGAACTGTGACCGATGGGGTGGGGCCAGGAGGCAGTGCAGGGCAGGGTCTGGGGCACTGTGTTGGTGCCACTCAGTGCTGCAGTTCCCTATGCAAGGCGCAGATAGGCAGGAAGGAAAGGAGAGAATGTTATGTGTGGAGTTAGGTGGGTGGGTGAAAGACAAGAAAGAAGAGAGAGAAACAAAGGCAAAAACAAAGCAAAAGAAAAAAAAGAAGGAAAAA
Source organism: Dugong dugon (assembly GCA_030035585.1). Lineage (NCBI taxonomy): Eukaryota > Metazoa > Chordata > Mammalia > Sirenia > Dugongidae > Dugong > Dugong dugon. Next base: position 43,255,256 of record CM057480.1, on the reverse strand, counting down.
AGAAAACAGAGAAAAAACAAAAGAAAAGAAATGGCAACACAGTAGGATTAGGTGGGTGGGGGTGAGGCAGACCCAGTGAGGCTGTGTGCTTGTTTCTTTCTAGCTGAGTGGTGTGGCTTGACCTGTTGAGAATGGGTATGGGTGGCACCTGAGACTAGGTGGGCAGGAGAAAGGAAAGAGAGGAAACAGAGAGAAGAAACTAACCAACAAAAAATAAATACATAAAAAATAATAATAATAAAATAAAAACATCAATAAAAAAGAAAAAAATCTGTGTATATATAGTGGTGAGGGAGCAGGCCATTGGGGGTGGAGCAGAATTAGGGTGGTGGCTTGATAATGTCTCTCTCAAGTGGCATGGAACGACCTTGTCAGAGCCTAGGTGGGAGGGAGAAAGAAAAGCGAGAAGGGGAAAGACAAAGAAATATAAAAAATATGGCTCTGAGGGAGCCAGCCTGTGGGGGTGGCACAGACCTGGGGAGGCCTTGTGCCAGAGGCTCTCCAGCCAAGCAGTATAGCACAGCCAGCCAAGAAGTGGGGTGTGGTGTATGGGGCTACTTGGGTGGGGGAAAGGAAAGGAAATGAGAGAGAAAGAGGAAACAACAAAAAAAGGAAAAAACATAAACAAACAAACAAAAATAAATAAACAAAATGGTGCTGAGGGAGCCGATCCGTGACAGCAAAGCAGACCCGAGGAGGCCGAGTACAGTGACTCTCCAGCCATGCATTGCAGCACGGCTTTTCGAGAAGGTGAGGGGGCAGTGTATAGGGCTAAGTAGGTGGGAGAAAGGAAAGGAAGGGAAGGAAAGAGAGAGAAGAAACAGAAAAAAAAGAAAAACAAAGAAAAAACGAAGCAAATAAACCAAAAAATCACAGCCTGTCCAGAATGGTAGGGCACGGCACATGGGGCTAGCTGGGCAGGAGAAAGGAAAGGAAGGAATTGAGAGAGAGAAGCAAATAAAAAGCCAAAAAAAAAAAAAATCAACAAACAAACAACAACAACAACAAAAAAAAAATGGCATTGAAGGGGCCAGCCAGTGGGGGCTAGGTGGATCCAGGCGGCAGTGAACTGGTATCTTTCTGGCTGAGCAACTGTGGCCTGTTGGAAAGCAGTGGAGGCCTTCTACAGGGAAAAAGGGTGGGGAGTGGGAACGCGTGTATCCCTGGTTACTGAGTGCTCTGTCTCCTATTGGGAGCTCCATGAAGTTGCCTTCCTGTATTTCCCTGTCTGTGTTCCTTGGTGGCTGTAGTCCAAGATGGTGAATCCATGCCACATTAGCTGGTAGGGGACCTCCACTCTGTAGCTCTCCTCATTCTCTGTTCTCTGTCACTTTCTTATTCATTTTGGTGTGCAGTCAAGTTCTTTATTCCTTCATTTGATACTTAGGGTTCCAGCATTGATGTTTGTATCTGTTTTTCAGGTCTTTGCTGCAGAGGGACTGCCTGGTGCTTCTGTCTATAGCAGCCATGTTGGCTCCACGTCTTAATTACTTTAGTTTTATACTGGTGATCTGTTTTTTAAAAATTAGCCACTAAAAACCTTATAAAGCACAGTTCTACTCTGACACACACAGGCTTGCCATGAGTCAGAATTGATTCCACAGCAATTTTTTTTATATTGATATTAATCTATAATCAAAATTGCTTTAAAATGAACTATTTTGGAGTGTCTACTATTCATAGTCTAACATCCATATTTATACTGACAGTATAAGATTTTTTGCATAACAACATTTAGTATGTTGTTGTTGTCAGGTGCCATTGAGTCAGTTCTGACTCATAACAACACTATGTACAACAGAAAGAAACATTGCCCAGTCCTGCACCATCCTTACAATCATGGTTATGCTTGAGCCCATTTTTGCAGCTACTGTGTCAATCTGTCTTGCTGAGGGTCTTTCTCTTTTTCATTTACCCTCTACTTTACTAAGCATGATGTCCTTCTCCAGGGACTGATCCCGCCTGATAACATGTCCAAAGTATGTGAGACGTAGTCTCGCCATCCTTGCTTCTAAGGAGCATTCTGGTTGTACTTCTTCCAGGACAAATTTGCTCATTCTTCTGGAAGTCCATGGTATATTCAATATTCTTCGCCAACACCACAATTCGAAGACGTCAATTCTTCTTTGGTCTTCCTTATTCATCATCCAGCTTTGGTATGCATATGAGGCGATTGAAAACACCATGGCTTGGGTTAGGTGCACCTTAGTTTTCCAGCTGACATCCTTGCTTTTAACACTTTAAAGAGGTCTTTTGTGTCGTTTGATTTCTTGACTGCTGCTTCCATGGGTGTATTTGGTATGGAAATTCATAATAAAAGTAGTCCCTCACTTGAATAAACCAATGGTAGGCAATTTATCCAAATTGGGCGAATTTGAGGCCCGTCCTCAAGAAATTGGAATTGGAGAGAAGGGAACAGAGAGGGGAGAAAAAGACAGAGACAGAAAGAGACAGAGGCTGAAAGTCACCATGTTAATGGGGAGCAGAGAAAGGCAGTCTGCAGCGAGCACAGCATTGGAGTGAGTGCTCAGAGAAAAGCCAAGAGAGAGAGTGGGAGAGAGGATATTTCAGTCTTCCATTTCCAGGTTCCAGAGCTTCCTGAGCTGCATCTCCATCTTTGCATTCCCTGAGGCCCGCTGGATCCTTTTCCCACCTTTCCTGGCAGTTGGGTCTATTACTGCCTCATTATCATGTAGCTTCCTTTGGACCTTGTCTTCTCAGCCCTTTCTCTCACCAAATATCGTCTCCACATCTTCCTTTATAATCTTTTCCTTCCTACCTCACATACTCTAGAAAACTTTTCTTTGAACACCTCATGGTGTTTAAAGAACATCCTTTCTTTAAATATCTTCTCCCAGAAAAATTACATTATATCCCCAAGACTCAATCCTATTGCAGCAGAGGATGTAGTGATCAATTAAAGAAGATGTTTTATCAGGGATCAGTTTCCAGGGCCGGACATGTTTCCTTTCATTTTCCCTACTTTAGCACTCTACTCTTCTGTCAATATATGGTGAAATCTGTGAGAGCCAGAACTTGGTGGAATTGCCTTGTTTTTCTGGGTCTCAAAAGTTGTCTGCCTCTCTATTATTGGAAAGTATTTTTCTTCTCAGACAGGATTCTGCCTTACATAGGTTCTGGCTTTTACAGGTTTTACTGTAGAAAACTCTGACAGAGCCTTGTTCTGCTCTGTGATTTTTTTTTTTTTTTTTATTGTACTTCAGGTTGAAGGCTTACAGAACAAATAGTTTCTCATGAAACAGTAGTACACATGTTGTTTTGACATTGGTTAACAACCCCACAACATATTAACCCTCTAACTTCTCAACCTTTTCTTTTTTTGGTGAAAATACACATAGTCAAAGATACACCGTTTCAAAAGTTTCTACATGCACAGTTCAGTGACATTGACTATGCTCTTCCAATTGTGCTGTTATTCTCACTTAAGATGAAGGCTTACAGAACAAAATAGTTTCTCATTTAACAGTTACTAAAAATGTTGCCCTATGACAATGGTTAACAATCTTACAACACATCAGCAATATCCTTACTCAACCTCGGGTTCCCTATCACCAGCTTCCTTGTCCCCTTCTGCCTTCTGGCCCTTGTCACTAGACTCCTGTACCTCGTTAGTCTTATTTGGTTTTACGGGGCTGTCCACTCCCAGGCTGAACAGTGAACCTTGGAGGTAACTTCACCACTGTCTGCCCTGTGATTTTTTGACCTAAATGGCATTGTGCTGCTGTGTCACAGACCGCCCTCAGGTAATCGATTTATCATGCAATTTATTGGGACTCATGTGGGCTTTTTAACTAGTGAGTCTAATCTCTAAGCAGTCCTGTGTGTTGCAGTGGTATCAAATGCTTGGAAAGGGAAGAGTTGAAAGTAGCTGAAAGTATTTGGACAAGTGAGGAAAGCTGAAAGGGAGGGAAAGAGGGCCCTTCTTGCAGACTGTCTCCCAGAAGTCAATGCCAGGTAGACTAAGTGTCTGCTAAATTGCTCCTACCTGCAAGAGGGTTGTTTGCATGGAGACCATCTGACTCCTTGGGAATTCAGAATATTCTGGAAAGAGAAAAGGGCCTTCTAGTGCTCTCTTTTTACTCCTCCTCAACCACTTACCTCAACTAATTTCCTTATGTGCTTGTTGATGACCGTGGGGTCTGGCTTTGGCATCACTCCTGATATCCACTCCAGTGGTACCACAGGCTTGTTGGGCATTGTAGGGGAGGTAGGCTGCTGACAGAAAACACACGTTTTTGTGTTGTAAAAATATATATAACAAAACATTTGGCAATTCAACAATTCATTTTTTTTATTTTTTATTTTTTATTGTACTTCAGATGAAGGCCTACAGAACAAATAGTTTCTCATGAAACAGTAGTACACATGTTGTTTTATGACACTGGTTAACAACCCCACAACATGTCAACCCTCTAACTTCTCAACCTTTTTTTTTTGGTGAAAATACACATAGCCTAAGATACACCATTTCAAAAAGTTCTACATGCAAAGGTCAGTGACATTGACTATGCTCTTCCAATTGTGCTGTTATTCTCACTTAAGATGAAGGCTTACAGAACAAAATAGTTTCTCATTTAACAGTTACTACACATGTTGCCCTATGACAATGGTTAACAATCTCACAACACATCAACAATATCCTTACTCAACCTCGGGTTCCCTATCACCAGCTTCCTTGTCCCCTTCTGCCTTCTGGCCCTTGTCACTGGACTCCTGTACCTCGTTAGTCTCATTTGGTTTTACAGGGCTGTCCACTCCCAGGCTGAACAGTGAACCTCAGAGTTAACTTCATCACTGAGCTAAAAGGGTGTCTGGGGCCCATACTCTCGGTGTTTCTCCAGTCACCTTTAGGCCAGTAAATCTGGTCTTTTTTTGTGAGTTAGAATTATGCTGTACATCCTTCTCCAGCTCTATCCAGAACCCTCTGTTGTGATCCTGGTCAGAGCAGTCATTGGTGGTAGCCGGGCACCATCTAGCTGTACTGGACTCAGTCCGGTGAAGGACTTGGTAGCTGTGGACACTTAGTCCTTCAGACTAATCTTTTCCTTGTATCCTGTTCTCTTCATTCTCCCTTGCTCCCGAAGGGATGAGATCAATGGAGTATCTTAGATGGCCACTCACAGGCTTTTAAGACCCCAGACACTACTCACCGAGGTAGAATGTAGAGCATTGTCTTTATAAGCTGTGTCATGCCAATTGAGCTAGATGTTCCCCAAGACCATGGTCCCCACAGCCCTCTGCCCAGCAATTCAGTCCCTCAGGGAGTTTGGATGTGTCTATGGGGCTTCCATGACCTTTCCTTGTACAAGTTGTGCTAGTTTCCCCTGTATTGTGTACTGTCTCACCCTTCACCCAAGATACCAGTTATCTATTGCCTGTTTAGTATTTCTCCCCCCACCCCTCCCATCCTTGGTAACCAACAAAGATTGTTACATTTTGTGTGTGAACTTTTTCACGGGTTTTTACAATAGAGGTCTCATACAATATTTGTACTTTTGCGATTGACTTATTTCACTCAGCATAGTGTCCTCCAGTTTCATCCATGTTATGAGATGCTTCACAGATACATTGTTGTTCTTTCTCGTTGCATAGTACTCCATTGTGTGTATGTACCATAGCTTGTTTATCCATTCATCTGTTGATGGACATCTAGGTTGTGTCCATCGTTTTGCTATTGTGAACAATGCTGCCATGAACATAGGTGTACAAATGTCTATTCGAGTGACTACTCTTATTTCTCTAGGATATAATCCTAGCAGTGGGCAATTCAACAATTTTTACATGTACAATTCAGTGACATCGATTACATTCATCATGTTTTGCCACCATCCCCACTATCCTTATGTAAATTATTCTACCATTATTAACAGAAACTCAGTGAACACACACATCTTAAAATATTAACTGGGACCTTGAGCAATTAGGACCAGGGACAGTGAAAAACAAACATATAACTTCTGTATATCAATAAGACCAATAAAAATGTACATTTATGTAGCACTTACATGTTTATAGAACAGGCATCTTTTGTTACTAGAATCTAATCTGTAACTAAATGCATGTTTGGATAGTGCATTTTGCTTAGCAGCAGCCTAAACCCCATTATTTTAAATGGGAAAAAATAATTCCATCCAAGTTTCCCAAATATCACTATAGCATCCTGAAACACATATATAACAATCCATCAAGTATTTTTCACATGAAAAACACCAGTTACCTAATTATTTAACACTTGATACTAGTGATGAATCAGTGGGTATGCACAGTAGGTGGTACCAGTGCACAGTCAAGTTCATGTTTATATGCCTGCATCTCTCTCAACTTCTGACTTTTCTGGTAATCATTAGGGCTTCTCTTGTCCTCTGGTGGACTTGCTTCCTCCATAGATTTTTCCACATTATTGCAGGATGTTTTCACTTAATAATGTGAGGAAGATGATGGCAATAATGCACAACTGAGATTTGTGTGCACTTAATAGCCTCTCCCTGGGATCCTTGCCAGGGTAGACATTGCTGCTGGTACATGCATGCAAACTTCTAGTACAAGGTGTTTTATTTGATAATAAATTGGGTATAAACATTTTTGCAAGAGTTTGTAACAAACATCCAGGGTGAGAGTTCTGGTAGTAAGGCCTAAGTGTACTCATTTAAGCCCTTAACAATATTGTAAGGAAGGCATTAATAGTATCCTGTAAGCTACCAGCTGGACCAAAAATTATACCTGCCACTTGGATATGTTTACACCACAGACACACACACTCTTCACACACTCACACATTCATTCTCATACACACACACACTCACATTCAGTCTCACACATACACACACCACGCACACACATACACTCTTCACATACACTCTCACACATACCTATAACACTCACACACACACTTTTCACACACTCACACAGACACACCACTCATACATACACACTCTTTACACACACACATTCAGTCTCACACATACACACACCACTCACACATACATACACACACACCTGCACACATCATAGATCTTTCTAGTGAGCTTTTCATCTTGGGTGAAGGATAAACCTGCGTTGCCCAGAATGTACACCAACGTGCCCGGGGACACTTCAGCAAACTTGGAGGGATGCCACAAGGTGTTTCAAGCTTCCAAGAAAAACACAATTTTCAATATCTGTTGGACAGATACTACTTGAACTGCTAGTTTAATGTAGTAATTGTCTGTTAGACTGTGCTGTGACACCATACCTTTGTGAAGCAAAAATTAATGTGGAACAGAAATGAGGGTGGTGGTATCCAATATGATTCCAAGATTTAGAAACTGCACAGAGCCCAACAGGTACGGCATACTTTAGTAAGTGATTGTGGTTAAGAATAAAATAAAAATACTATTTTTCTTTCAATGTGTGTGTATTATTTTTTCAAGTGGGTACTAAGCTGTCAGAACATAAATATTTATTATGTTATTTGGAGCTCGAGACCCTCAGGGCTAACTAGTCGGGTGAAGTTTGCCCATGCTGACTGTAAGCATATTAAAGCTATAGGCTCTCAGTACATAACCCTGACTAGTCAGTATTCTTTAGTTATTAACATATGTCAAAGATCAAGCACAAAAAAGGATGACACACCACTTAGAGAAGAGACAGAAGGGATTAGGAAATGTGTTTTCATAGATTCACAAGCTTTTAGCACTTGGGAGGGGATTTGAAAACTTCTGCTCTTACAAACAATAAAAAGACTTCTCGTATTTGATGGGAACTTCTCCCAAAGTTGGCAAAACGTTTATCCTGAAAATAAAATGAAGTAAATCCTAAAAGGCACAAATAAGTGTGCTAAAATGGTAATTCCCACCCTGTTCCGGATACGAGGGCTGGTGGGAAAATGGCACAACATCCCGTGGTAGAAATGGCGCAGGCGTTGAAGACAGGCCTGAGATTGAATCCCAGTCCTCACACTCACGGGTTGTGTGATGCAGACTCAGTTTTCTTAACAGTTAATGAGATAACACAGATATGATGCCCCACCAGGCATCCAACAACGGGTAGGAATTAAGGTGCCTGGTTTAGATAAAGAAAGATGTCAGGAAAGTGGAAAATCTGTGAGTGCGTATACACTGCAGCCTAACACGCCCTGGTCAGGCTTATCACAGCAGAGCTATGGAATGAGGGAGGAGGTGAAATATTTCTTTTTTGCAAAAACTTTGTCTCTGTCTAGGCTTTCTTAGTCATGCTAACTTTGAAGAGACTGGGTCCCCATCCCTCCCTTTGCCAGTCTGTTAGATCTTCCCACAGGGCTCTATTCTGCAGTGTCCCCAGGAGATGGACCTCTGGGAGACTGGCAGGGAGTGTGAACATGCTGATGGAACCACCACACTCACTATTTTAGGAACAGATGCTAGCAGGTGGTAAAAATGGAGTGGCGGGGGAATCTGACCACCTCTAACTTCACAAGGGGGAAGGAGAATCATTATCAATAGCCCAAGGTTGATTCCTATGAGGTGGAGGTCAGAAATGTTTCCACCCTCCACCTTTTACCAGTCTGACACCAACTGTCCCTCCCACGGCACTCTCTACTTCTCTGCTGGGTTCGATAATTTGTTGCAATAGACACGCAAAACTCACAGACAATACAATTAAGGGGTTTATTAGGGAAGTAACAGGTTACAATTCAAGTTCAGGAACACTCAGCATACAGTTCTTCAATCAGGACAGTCTCTTCTCAGTCATGCCCGAAGGCACACCTCTCTATGACACTTCAGCCTGGGCCTGCTCAGGCAAGTGTTACAAAGCTCTTTTAGCTCTGCCAGTAAGTGCCTGGAGACACTTCACTCCACTAGTAAGCCTCGACCCGAAGGGTTGGCAAACCCATGTCTGCCAGTAAGCCTCCTGCCTGAAGGTGCTCAGCATTCTCTCCCCATGGGCTGAGAAGCCCATCAAGCCATCTCCTGCTGGTATCCTGGTTCTGCTCCTTCTGCTACCACTGTTTCTCTGCCCCTGCTTCTCACTGCCTCTTGCTGTCTCCGGTGTTACAGCTCCCTCTCTCTGTCTCCTGGATCTAGGAGGTTCTCAGTGCAGGGATCACAGATCCAAAGGATACACTACACTCTTGGTTCTTCTTTCTTGGTTGTGTTGATACCCTCTCTTCTCCACTCTGGGATGGCTCATTTTAAGCCTAGTGGGATGGCAAAACTGACTAATCCCCTCGTTAGGGTTCCTTACACCTTATTTGCATGGTCCCACACCACAAAGATGCCATGTACCTTATCTACATTATTAGCAAGCTATCCAATCCCCTCATTGGGCCACAAGTACCTCATTTGCATAGTCTCACTCAGCCATTTGGTGGGAGTTACAAAGACTACAGCTAGAAGGACCATATTAAGTAATTCACTGTACCCCACAGGTAAAATAACTCAGGTTCAAGTGCAGCCCTTACCAGTATAGGAGAATGGCTCTCAGTCATTCTGTCTCTTTCATTTCCATGGTTTGAATCACAGTAGCTATTAATAGATGGACAGATTTAGGGTCTAAAGTCACTGGCAATGTGCTACAGAGTTCAACTGGTAAGGAGTTAGTGTATGGGAGCTCTATAAGGAAACTGATCTCAAGATATGAGTGTAAGACAGCAAACATAGACTTTTTTTTCTTCAACATGCAAACCTCATCCTCCTTGTAAATTTCCAATTTATCCAGGTAGTTTTTTATTAGTACAAAATATACACAAAATATAGTACACTCACTGCAACAAATGAGCAATGTACATTCAGTGACATGATATCCTCAATCTCATTATACAGTGTTTATTTACTAAGAGTCAGCCTTCAGTTACATGAGACACTACCCAAAATGATATTGAAAGTCTGAACTGAGTCAATCGTTACAGGAAAAATGTGTGAATTTTCATCAGGGGTACTTAAAAATATCCAATTTTATTTTGAATAGAATTTTTTAAAAGGTTAAACCCAAACCAAACCAAACCCCCTTCTGTCAAGTCGATTCCAACTCACAGCGACCCCATAAGGTTTCCAAGGCTGTAAATCTTTACAGAAGCAGACTGCAATCTTTCTCTAGTGGAGCTGCTGGTGGTTTTGAACCATTGACCTTTCAGTTAGCAGTCGATTGCTTTAACCCCTGCGCCACAGGACAGAGTAGAACTGCCCCATAAGGTTTCTAAGGAGTGGCTGGTGGATTTAAACTGCTGACCTTTTGGTTACCATCAGTAGCTCTTAACCTCTGAGCCACCAGGGCTCCACTTTTAAAGGGTAGGAGGGTTTAAATAAACTTTAATACTAAGATTGAGGTTATTATTTATGTTTTTTTTTCTTTTTGATGCTATACATGAGTGAGTTCTCAGATAGATTACAACAAATAGATGATCAATAAAACAGAGTAATTGGGAATGATACTGTTCCTCATATTAGCCTCTGATATGAAGAACTAATCTTAAAATGTCAGGGGTATGCTATTCCATCAGTAAAATGGAAATAATATAGATTTTTAAAATTCTTTAATCTTTCGAACACGAAAGCATCATTGTAATGGTCTATTACTGTAGATGACAAACAGTAGTATCTGACAACGATCCTTAGAGAGAAAACAATACCTACCGATTTAGAGTTCCTGGGCTCCAGCACCAGTGACAGTTTGTAAATATCATCTTCTGTGTGATAGAGGTCCAAAGAAAGCTACAACAAAGAAGGGATAATTATGTTGGATCATATTTATTTATTTATTTACATTGCTGAAATTTTTTTTTTAATTCAATGTTTAATTTCAATACAGAATAATGCTAGTGAATACAGAAAACTAAAAAGATGGCACGCAGAGGTGGACACAAAGAAAAAAATTAATCCTGGTGTGGTAATCAGCATGAACAAGGACCCTCGACTCAATTCCTCTACAATATTTATTGAGCAGCTCCTAAGTGCCAAATACTGAGCTAGAGATTAAGGGTACTGAGTGTTTACAGGCTAGAAGTGGGGAGAAACGTGTAAAATAAGACTTGTAATGCAAGGTAAGGAGACCCTGGGTGGCGCACATAGTTAAGCACTCGACTACTAGTCAAAAAGTTAGCGCTTTAAACACCCCCAGAGGCACCTCAGAAAACAGGCCTGGAGATCTGCTTCCAAAGGCTCACAGCCTTGAAAATCCTATGGAGCACCATTCTATTCTGCACACATGGGGTCACTATGAGTTGGAATCAACTCAGTGGCAACCAACAACAACAATGTAAAGAAAGGAGTCCCTGGGTGGTACAAACAGTTAATGTGCTTGGCAGCTACCCTCCCTTGAACAGCAATTACCCCTACCTCTAGGGGCTCTACATTTCTATGGGAGAGGAACTATCCACAAACTCAAATGCGTTTAGGAGTCAGGCCATTATATAAAAGAGCAGAGTGGGATGCATGGAACAAATATTTTGATAGAGATATTGGTAAAGAAACATTTATCTTTCCTCTTAGCTTTACAATAAGAAAAATATGTGATGATAATCTGATCCTGTGTTAGGAAAGCAATAGAGAAAAGTGTGGTCTGTGATAAATGGGAGACAGCCACTACTCAGCTCCTGCAAATTGCTTTCAGTTTGGTGTTGGACCCCGAGTTGCTGTATCTTCTCATTTATCAAGAGAAGTTCGAAATCTGGAGTTTTATATGAAATATTCTAATTTTTAATTGTTGGCAACTAATAACAAAAATTTCTTATGATCCCATGTGGGTCAAGTAAAACATATCAGTCTCAGGCAGTGGCTGCCATTTTGTGAGTTTTACAATAGAAGGCTGCTGGGCTCTAAGCTTTGTGACAGTGGGCGGCACTCTGTCTTTTCTAGCTCTGTATCTCCAGGCACAGTCCTGCTGCCTGACACTGTGAATGTTACATAAATAAAGAGTGAAACCAAGTGATTTCTTCCTTCTGAATTCCTTGTTATCAGGAGTTAATTTGCACTTTGAGGGGCATGTTGTTTCTTCCTGACTCACCCTCCAAGTCTCAAAAGGGCAGAGATTACTCACACTGGCATCTGCTGGAGATCAGATAATAGTAGTGCTGGAATCTGACCAGAAATCCAAATAAGCTACACACTAAGTCAGGGAGATGGTCTTTGAAAAGAAACAGAATACATTTGGGTATTTTCATATGTCAGATGGACAGGTATCTTACCCTATTGTGGAAATGTGTTAGTCTTCTTCAAATGTTTGCTTTCTACTTATTAGTGCTACGAACCTGGACAAGTCATTTACCCTTCTTGAGTCTCAGTCTCCTGATCTGTAAAGTGGAAATCATGACTAATAGCTCCCTCCCAGGACTGTTGTGAAGATTAAATGAGCTGATGTATATCTGACTGGTTTTGTTTAGAGAATCATACAGATGGGAATTGCAGGGCTTGGTTCCTGTCAATGCAGCACCTAAATGCCACTGTGCTTCTCTGTGAATGTGAAGCCGCCCTGCTTGGCTCTCCTCTGGTCACAAAGGCATGGCCCAAAGACTGACCTGTTCTACTTCTTACATACCTCATTTTTTTTTTTTAAATATGGCAGCTTCTCAATGAAATTTCAAGAATATTTGCTTTTGCTTAACATATTTTGAGTCCAGTTGTTTATGACAGATGTTCTGATTCACCATTTCAGGTTGTGGCATTTACCACCCAATCCTATCAGTAAAGGTGGCTGTAGATTTCGTCTGCACACTAGGACCTACATTGCCTTGACTGGAGAATTGTAAGATAAAATACGCTTCATCATCAAATTATCTCCTCTCACTATTTCTGCAACTGTTCTTTTTTTTTTTTTTTGTTAATGAGACTGTAAAAATACAGGGGCTTTCCAGTTATTTGCATGTACTCAGAATGGTAAAAGTAACTGATGGTCTAAAAATACTATGAAAAAAACCAACAGCCTGTTTTGTATACCATGGAGCAGAAACATCAGCTCTTAGATCTCCTGGTTATATGAATGAGGGTCACAGATGAAAATGTCTTCTCCAGATCTTCCCTGAAAGGGGAAACAATCCAGATTTCAACTGTTCCTTCTTTCATTTGCCAGGTGCTATTCAAAGGGCTAAGGATACAATGATAAAAATGGCAGACATAGTCCCTGCCCTTATAGATTTTGAAATTGGAGGGGAGGAATGGTGAGGAGTCAGATGTTAAATTTTTATACAAGTAATTGTTTAATTACAGTTTTTGTGAGTGCTACAAAAGAAAGGAATGGTGTACAACACAAGGAGACAACACACAGTATATGTCCCTAATACTCTAGTGGGTAGTGCCCCTTGAGAGTAACACCTATTTGAGATGTTTTCAGGGGGATCAGTAAGAATTAGCAGGTGAAGAGAGAGAAATGGCCTTCTAGGCAAAGAGAACTATGTGTGTAAAGGCCCTGAGGCAGAAAGGAGTTGCAGATCAGCCTATTCAATCCTTCATCTTATTCTAACACATCCTTTCCTTGTAATAGGGAATAATTAAGATCTGTCTTTTAAAGACATAATTGTGGGAGAGGATTATATTTTTACCACATTTTACATGGGTAAAGTGCTATCCTGCTAACTGAAAGTTCAGCGGTTTGAAACCACCAGTGGCTCCATGGAAGAAAGATGTGGTAGTCTGCTTCTGTAGAGATTTATAGCCTTGGAAACCCTATGGGGTCACTATGAGTCAGAATCAGCTAGATGGTAGGGAGTTATATTAAATGGACTCAAATGATTGCTTGTGGAACATTAAGCCCTAGAAAAACTTTCGAGAAAGGAGAAACACGGATCACAGAAATTAAGCTTGGTGGCTTTGAACCCTATGTGATCTAACCAGTTAACCAATAACAACACCAGATGACAATTCCAACTCATGGCGACCCCATGTCTGCAAAGTAGAACTCTGTTCCATAGGGTTTTCATGGCTGTCATCTTTCAGAAGCCAGGCCTTTCTTTTGTGATACCTCTGGTGGGTTCAAACCACCAATCTTTCAATTAGCAGCAGAGCACTTAACCATTTGTGCCACCTTCTGAGTCTTAGTTTCTTCATGTGTAAAATGGAATGATAACTTCTATTCTGAGATATTAAAATGGGAATAATAAGTATCCTGAAGAAGAGTGAGGATTAAATGAGATAATTATATAAAACACTGGATTGGCTCCATACCGTAGCTGAAGTCATGTATAATCATATTCTATATGGAAAATGTGAATAGTGCCTTCTGGAGTTGTACAAAGAGGCAACTATCATGCATTTCCCTTGCTTTGTTTCCCACCCAGTAAGGATGTAAGAACAGAAAGTAAATATTAGATGTTGATTCTACTTTTATTGATTTATTTATCAGCTTGCATTTTCTTATCAAAACAACAGATTTATGTTAGAGAATAAATTATGTTATTTTGGCATGTAAGGTTCCAAGGACACATTGTACAATAAGAAATTCAGTAAAGTAATGTAATAAAAAAAATTAAGGGAAGGGAAAATAACATATATTGGCTACCCACTATGTTCCAAGCACTGCGCTACTTACTAAAACCTCATAAACCCCATTTTACATATGAGGATGGCGAGGCTCACTGAAAGTAAGCAATTTGCCTAAGATTACACACTCATTAAGTTCAGAGATACGATTTAGTAAAGAAAAATGTAAAAATGTGAGAAAAATACAAAGAACAAATGAACCCATGGAGAAATAGAAAACCAGTGAGAATCAAATCCCTGATACTAGCAGCACAATATCACAAAAGATGTGTCAAAAACATCAACGTCAATGCCAGAAAAGCACAAACAGAACGAATAGACCCAACTTCCAGAACTATGGCTAGCATAAGCCTGCAGAGTCATGTCCTACAGAAGTTTGCCCAGCAGCAGAGACACTAAGACTACCCTTATTAGCTCATCTCTCAGATAGGAGAAGAGGGCCAAGCTGGGATTCCCACCAACTGATTTCAGCTTCCATCCACTCTATCGGCTTCTTTTCTCCTTGAGAGTCACTGGGGAGACTGTAAACCAAAGTCAAAGAGGCCACTAACTAAGCAAAAAGCAGTTCTAAACTGAGAAAGAGGAGGGTCACGGGAACTTCCACCTATTCTAAGGAGTGGGACAGAATGAAGCAGAATGGGTCATTATTAACAAGAACAAGTAAGACTACAAAGCTGATCTGTGGAAGGATTTTAAAACTGGAAATTTATCAAGATTTAACAAGCAAATGACAATGCTTTATTTTCTTTTTCTAGAACTTTGCCAATAAATCTTTAAAAATAAACAGAATTTACCTAATATTTAAGTAACACTGATTGATCACATAATTGTTGATAAATATAAAGACAACTTGGATGCAAAAATATTTTTTGTCTAGTGTCAATTTATTTATTATAGCAACAATTAAAGAATATGTTAAAAATCAGGTTATGGTGTTCAAAGTATGTCTAAAGTCTACAGAATTCAATTACTACAAAAAAAATTGCGTATGTCTTAACATGACATCATATAACTATAATGTTAATTTGTTCATTTATTCTTTCATTCATTCATCCAACAACTATCTGTTGAATGTCTACCATGTATATGCATGAGCTGGGTACTAACAATACAAAGATGAATAGGACATAGTGTCTTTCCCCAGGAATTCGAAAGATGGGGGAAGTTAGGGCCAGGTAAAAATAGTAACTGAGGCTCCAGAGTAGAATTATATGATCACAGAGGGAATGAGTGACCAGATTTGAAAGCTTAAAACTATACTTTCATAGAAGTAGGGTATGGGAGGATGACAGATTGAGAGGAATGGGAATCATGGTAGCCAGTCAGGAATTAAGACAATAAATAGGAAAAACTAAAGTAAGCTCCTAGGTGTGGGGGCTTAGTGTTAGAAGCTACAGAAGGTGGAGTCCTCTTAGATGTGAGGGGAGGTAGTGAGAAAGTTGGAGTTGGCTCAATGTCTCTACTTGACTGGTTGTTTGGTGATGTTACTATTACCAGTTGCTGTTGAGTCGATTCCAACTTATGGTGAACCCATGTGTGTCAGAGTGGAGCTGTGCTCCATAGGGTTTTCAATGACTGATTTTTTGGAAGCAGATCAGCAGGCCTTTCTTCCAAGGTGCCTCTGGATGTTACTATTACTTTTGTTGTTATTATTAGTGGTATTTATATAATGTTAAATGAAATTAAAACCCTATGCTATTGAAATATAATCTAAATCTCTTGTATTTTTTTGGAGGGAAGGGCATTTCATTAACTGCATTTTTATAATTTATTCATATTGATTCATGGAATAATATTGTATTATATACGTGTTCCTCACTTGTCAACATGGTTAGGTTCTAAAAATCATGTAGTTATGTGAAAATCAGCATTATGTGAAAATAGAGAATGACCTCATTAGATCACAAAATGGAGGAAAACTACATCATTATGTAACTGCCAAATTACATCATTATGTAACTCATATTACAGATTATATAACTGCCAAATTATATCATTACATAACTGTCAAATTAAATCATTACATAACTGTCAAACCACTAAGAATCATGACACATCACAGCCAGCAATACTCTTGCCTCACACCTTAGAATTTGTTACTGCCAGGCTTATGGTGTTAGTACGCAAAATAGTTTAATAGTAGATTTTTTACTATTGTCGGAAATGCAAAATGTTGCATAACAAGATAGTCGATAAATGAGGAGTAGGTATATTTTGTGTGATTGGTTGTTTTTAGATTTCTGCATGGGCCTTCAGCATGGACTTAAAAGATACATAGTTAAAAATAAGGCCAGCAAAAGGATGCTTTAGTCAGTCTTAGGCATGGCCTTTAAATGTCAGCCCTTATCTTTCTTACCTGGTCTCAGGGCACCATCTCCTTAAGCTTAAATTAGAAAGTCAAAATATATCTGTGACCTGGGTAAGGAAAAGCCAATCCCTCATTCAGTCTTTGCAATATTCTGTAGGGAAAATCAATGACATCCAACATTGACAGGCAGGATTCAAAATTATATTCTCAGCAATGACTTTTTTCCTAAGGGATCCAAAGTATTACCGGGCAAGTCATGTCTTGTAACTAACTCCTTTATATATTCTAAGTATATAGTTGTGGTTGTTGCGTGCCATCAAGTCAATTCTGACTCATAGCCACCCTATTAGAACTGCCCCCATAGGGTTTTCTAGGTTGTAATCTTTACAAGAGCACATCACCAGGTGTTTTCTTCTGTAGAGCCACTGGTGGGTTAGAACCGCCCACCTTTCAGTTAAGCGCTCCTTAAGTGGGAGAGAAGAAGGAAGATATCATCTAATTTTTACAGATGGGAAAATACAGTAAATTAACCACATGCCCACATTAGAGAGTAACCATCCATCTGAGCTGACTGGCCAAGAGAGAAAAAATCCCAGCTGGGATTCACAAGTTTGCCACTTGCAAGCCTTTTGTCCTGCATGAATCTCAGTTTCTTCTTTTGTAAACTAGGAAGCAATATGGGTGCTATTATACTTGCTGCCCAGCTCAGGCTACATCACAGGGTGTTTGTAAGAATCTACCAAGAAAATGCATGCAAAAGTGCTGTGAAACTTAATAAATTATTACAGAAAAGTCAAGCATTTCCTTACTGCCTACTGCACAGGGTAGGCATTAAATAATTGTTGATTAACTTAAGAGTTCTCATTTTGTATTTTCCAGGACTCTAAATCATATATAGACCTACCTCTCCAGGGCCATGTTTACAAACAAACAATTTTTTCAGGCAGGAGCCCACTTAGAGTTTGTTATGGATTAAGCTGTGTCCCCAAAATACTTGCTGGCATCCTAACTTCTATATATGTGGATGCGATCCCATTTGGAAATAAGATTTTTTTTGTTATGGTAATGAGGCCATATCAGTGTAGGGTTTATCTTAAATCTATTTTTGAGATATAAGAAGAGCAGATTAGGCACAGAGACAAGCAAGCACAAATGAGGGAAAGATAGCACATGAAGATCTCCAAAAAAATCAAGGAACGCTGAGGCTAGAGAAGCTGAAACAAGGATTTT
Source organism: Dugong dugon (assembly GCA_030035585.1). Lineage (NCBI taxonomy): Eukaryota > Metazoa > Chordata > Mammalia > Sirenia > Dugongidae > Dugong > Dugong dugon. Next base: position 43,237,271 of record CM057480.1, on the reverse strand, counting down.
TCCCCCAGAGCCAACAGAGAGAGAGAGAGAGCCTTTCGCTGTAGCCGGTGTCCTGAGAAAATAAATTTATGCTCGTTAAAGCCACACACTTGTGGTATTTCTGTTACAACATCACTAAGAAACTAAGACAAAGTCCTTGGGGCAAAAAGAATTGCCCCTTCGAATACTTAAAGCACACATTTAGGCAGCTACACTCAAATCATAGTGTTCTAATCCAAACACATATGTGCTTCATAAAATGGCCATTGGACTCTAATCTCCTCGGTCCTCATATTTCAGAGATTATCTCTTTCAGTCTATTTTTGCACAGCTCAAGATGTCATTCCCCAATGGCCAAGTAGAATGAATGTATATCCCTATGCACTGAACTTTCTCCTTGGCTGTCGGGGGAGAGAAAGTGTCTTGGATTTAAATAGAAATTGGCTTGATGTTTGGTGCACTCATATACAGGCACTGTACTATCCTAATGAACTATTGGACTGGCACCCCAGAATCAGATTGACACTTGGTTCCATATTCTCAGGGCTCTACCATTCCTTATATCTAGAATCATAGAAGATTAGAGCTAGAAGAAGCTTCAGAAATGAACACAAAACCCTTACCACAAAGCCAAAGTCAAGGTTGGTTAGCTAGGAATATCAGCTATGTAAATGCAGAAGGAGAGCTAAAAGCAGGCTCTCCCACCTAGGAGTCTTGCCACTGCACTATGATATACAACACTGCATTTGCTAAACATGGTGCATGATGGCTTCTAACTTTTTCTTCAATACTTCTATGAGAGAGAAGAGAGAGAGAGGAGGGAGAGAAGGAAAGAGAGACAGAGAGAGAGATTTTGATTGAACTGGCATCCTAGTTTTTATCTTTTTTTCCAGATCTCATATTTTTCATATGCAACCTCAAAATTTCATTCAAAATCCTTCAAGACTTCTCTAAATATTTTTCATTATTTTCCTTGCTACATCTATAACTCAAAATAATTTTCCTACACCATCATTACCTGTTCTCTGTATGAGAAATTATCCAAGTATAGGCACCTGTTCTGGAAGTTACTCTCAACATCAGCCTGGGCACAGACGCTGGAAACCAAGGTTCCACGTTGAAACTGGTCTTCAGACATCACATGTGTCTGTGGGTTTGCAGTCTGATTGGACTGCAACTCTGGTCACTTATTTATGGAAACATATTTACATATGCAAATGATTAATAAATGCAGGTGCTTGGATTATTGCAAGGTGTTTTTTTTTTTTTTTTCCCAATAGAGAAGGTCTATGTGTTTACAATTTGTCACACAAATTCATCCTCAAGAGATTCATGCTTCTGTGTATTGGCCACTTCTGCTTTACACTAAGGGCACAGCTGCATGATTGCCTACTCTTAGGAGTTCTCTTCTTTGGTAAACAATTACGTACTCTAAGGAGAGTTTGTGAGAAACTCTAGGAACCACATTCTTATTCCAGTGCAGCAGTCCTAGAAGATGCAGGCTCTCAGGGCTTAAGAGGGGTTGGTGCTTTCATTTTTCATGGCCACAAAATGAAAATAGTCAATTCAGTATTGAGGAACCAAGTTTCAGATGCTCCAGTGTTATATACCCAAACAAGGAAGTTGTGCATTCGCTTGTTTAAGCAATGGTGGATAATTTGGTTATTCTTCCCCTTCTCCCACCCACAAAGAAGCAATCATTGGTGAATGTTCTCTTCCACACACTTGTTGTATCTAAAATTGCTAGGACCTGGAGACCAGCTACATATGTGTAGGTATGCCAAAATACGAGTAGTAGGTGAATTTCCTCTATCTGACCTACGGCATTCCTGAATACACCATTCAATCCATCTTTTAAACTCCTAAATATGCTAGGCACTATGAGAGGTGCTAGGTGGGTAGCATGTAAGGAGGGTAAACAGAAATACTCTAATGCAAAGTGATACCTCCTATAGTTAAGGAATGCATAAAGTGCAAGGGCAACACATATGACAGATACATTACTGTTTTGGAGGGGAAACCAAGAATGTTCCAGAAAGATAGAGGTTATTGAATTTAAACTAACTACATGTTGTTGTTGTTGTTGCTGTTGGCTGCTGTTAAGTCAGCCCCAGACTCATGGTAACTGCATGCACAATGGAACATAGTGATCCACAGGGTTTTCATTGACTGATTTTTAGGAAGTAGATTGTGAAGTCTTTCTTCCTTGTCTGTCTTAGTCTGGAAGCTCTGCTGAAACCTGTTCAATATTGTAGCAACATGCAAGCCTTCACTGATAGACTGGTGGTGGCTGCACTTGAGGTGCATTGGCCAGGAATCAAACCCAAGTCTCCCACATGGAAGGTGAGAATTCCGCCACTGAACTATCACTGCTACCCACACAGGTGGGTGGAAAAGGAATTTTTGAAGAGGAGAGAGAAGGTGCAAACGCCGGGAAGCAGAAGACAGCATTTGGTGGTAGAAAATACAATACGTCCGATATTCCTCAGAGGCAGGTGTGATGTGGGAGAGGTTGATGGAAAACAAGGCTAACTGATGGTCAGAGACCCGATTCTGAAGGGCCTCAAATACCAGGCTGGGAACTCCACCCTAGAAGTATTGGGAGGTTGGCAGTGGGAGAGATCATAGAGGAGGTACTTGTATTACTCCAACCTTCAACTAAATCATTGCAACAGAATAAAGAGAAGCAGTCAGTTGAGGACATATAAAAGGACATGATTAATTAGATGAAGATGATGGTGGGGTGCTGAGGACAAGTCTCCAGGATCCTTTCTAAGAACTCCAGAAGCAAAAGCTTTATGCGTAGAGGCTGTGCCCCTCCAGAACCAAAGGAGACCTTCTTAGTCCTGAGTCTCGGGTCATGCAGTTTATTGGTGTGAGGTTCTCCTTCCCTCATCCTTTGAGCTTTCTTCTCATCTACTGACCCTGAATTCAATTTTCCTCCAGAGTTTAATTGCTGTCAGAAATCTCCCTGTCTCCCCTGAATGTGAAGCCAGAAGAGTCATTACTACAAACTTGGCCCCTCAGAACTCACCGTGAGCAGGTTGATCAGATCCATGTTGGGCTCTAAGTGGTGAGAAGCATTCTGCAGGGAGACCAGTTCACTCAAGGTAACAGAGAGCTGGTGCATTTTCACAATGTTCACTTTGTTCTCCTCCATCCAGTCTGGGAAAATGACATGGACTGCTATCAAGTCTTTCAAGTGTACTCCAAGGATGGGAATTTTGAAGCCATCACAGTCTGCAAAGGCCTTGCGATAGTTGCAGTAATTGCCATTGGAGGAGACCAGCTCTGTCATTTCATTCCAGTTCTGGGGATAAACGCAAAAGTAGAGCTTTCAAATCACCTTCCCTTAAGACCACCCACCTCCAAGCCCTGCAGTGTGTGGCTAGGAAATTCCTCATCTACTGAAAGAAGTAGCCATTGCACTAAACTTGTTGCAGGAATATATTACCCAGGGAAAAGAAAGAAAAACGTACTAGGCCTGGCTATGTGAGATGGACAGCCTGTTCCATTCTACTACAAAATGAAAATTGCCTATGCCTCTGTCTACCTACTAGGGATGTTGAGATATTAAATGGCACTGTGTATATTTAAGTATTTTGTGATTCATGGAAATATTACAGTCCAGAAATTCTAGCATGTATCATATTTAAGTTTCTTAGTTGTTCCAAGAAAGTTACACTCAAGATATTACTTGAAGGTAAATCTGGAACAGTATGGGTTGGGGAAAGTTGCACTGAGGTATGAGACAACTGGAGTTCTGGACCCTGCCACTATGTAGAAGGGTGACCTTGATCAAGTCACTTTACTTTTCTTCACCTCCATTTCCTTTTCTGTAAGGAAGGAGAGTTCAAATAAATAACTGTTAAAGACACCCTGGCTGTTCCAATGCTCTGTGAGCCTCTGCCGGATTCTTATTCTTCATGACTTTTCAAAATTTTGTTTGTTTTTCACTTGAAATTCAGTAAAAAGCTAAAAGAAAATAGAACACTTACATAATAAGCCCCATTATACTTGAAATGAGTGCAGTGTTTGAGCTCAGACGATGGACTTCTGTGGCTTATTTCCTCTTGTTTATATGGACAGGTCACTGTTGGCTGTCTAACTGTAACCAGGCCTTCCTAACAGACCCTGATTTTGATGAGTCTACCCTTTCCTAAAGGAATCCTATGACTCTGACTCAGGGAGAGAGCTTGTCCCATCCACAGGTCCAAAGGTTCTGATTTCCCAGCATTGTCATCCCATCCCTCTGGCTTATGATTGGCTCAGGAACATTAGATTTAGCCAATCAGTACATTTATTCCTACGGCAACTGCTGTTGTTCCAGAGGTGGGCATGTGACCTAAAGTGGCCCAATATGTCTAAAAAGAAAGTCATTAATTCCATGGGAGGGTGGAAATGACGAGGGGGAGAAAGGGAGTTTTCCCTGTCTCCAACTTTCATGGACAAGGAAACATAAGATTTTCCATTTACTGCAGAACAGCACAATCAGAAGGGAAGTGAGTCTGAGGAAAAAAAACCAAAAACATGATACTCAAAAGAAAGCAAAGCAACTGAGTCAGAGCTCTGGCCACACCGTGCCTGGAGTTCTGCTTCTTCTGGATTTCCAGGTATGTGAGATGATATGTTTCCTTATTTTAAAATTGATTTTGAGATGAGTTTTCTTTAACTTGCAGCTAAAAGTGTCCTTACTGATACCCCCAAGTACACTCTTACAAAAAAATCTTTTCATAAGATTTATGGAAATATGGAAAGAAATATGGAAATAAATATAGCAGAAAAGCTAGATTTGAGAAATGATCTTTGTTTAAATATACATATATGGAGCCCTGGTTGCACAATGGTTAAAGCACTTAGCTGCTAACAAAAAGTTCAGCTGCTGGAATCCACCAGCCACTCCATGGGAGAAAGATGTGGCCTAACACATAGTAGTACTAAATAAGTATTTGTTGAATATTTACAACTACAATATGTTAATAATATGTTAAGGCATTCTTGTTGGGACCCTTACCACCACCTCTGACCTATTTTTCCAAGTGGACTTGGTTGATTTGGACATTCTCTTCCTACTTTGCCCCCATGTGTAACCTACCATTGGTCTAAGAGGAAGACTTTCCCACTATAAGTAGCATTTATCAAGAGTACACTAAACCTAAACAATTTACTAATGAAGTTTTTACTTGGAATTAGGATAAAATCCACTGTACCTTTGTAACTTCTGAAGAAAGATGAGAATGGGTCTCTTTGAGGCGGGAAATGGAGCTATGACTTAGGCCTCCCACCACCGCCATCAAGGTGTTAAAATTTTTGAGCTGAAGGAGCTTCTGCAATAAAAATGTTAACATAAATATTTTGTAAGGATTTTGGAATTATTCTAAACTTTCTGTGCATGCATAATTTTAATAAGGATCAAAAAATAATATTAATTTAAAATGCAGCACAAGTGGAAACCATTAGAAAAATATATCAATTATTTCACAGAACATTAGGGCAACCTTAAATGCTTCTAACTATTGCTTTTTGAAAGCAATCTTCTTGAATGAGAGCAGTCTGATTTGTTCATTAGACGTCTATTGAATAGTTTAATTGTCTGATGCCCTTATATTGTGAATACCTAATTTCCTCAATACTTTTCTCTATAGAGTGAATGAACATCTAGAATCCTTTTAGAACTCCAGTCCTGATTGCCAGACATACCTTTGCAACATTGATAAACTTTGTGATGACCTCTGCCCTCTGCTGGGGTGTTGGTTTGCTAAGAACCATCAACTGGACCCACTTAGAGATTCCATTAAATAAAGCAATAGATCTCTCCAAGGTTGGGTTATTCTCTAGGCAGCCATGGATGACATAACTTTGGTAATCGGTGAACTAGTAAAGGAAGAGTCAGAAATTATGAATTATAACAGAGGCTTTGCAAAAATAGAATTTTGCATAGAAATTATAATGTTGCATAGATGACATGAGATACTGTTTTAAAGCTAAATAAGTATTTCTTCCATTTCACATTATAGTGACATCCTGCAATTTTGAATATACGTATATCTTTAAAACGTTATTTTGCTGCATTTCATATAAACCCCCACACTGTCTTGCACATCACAGTGTTGATGGGAGGAGCAAGGCACCAGACTGATCATACTCCAGTGAGTCCCAAATCTGCTGGATCACAATATCCATCTGGGGCATTTGTTAAAATACTGATTCCTGGGGCCACCCCAGACCTAAAGAATCAGTATCTTCAGAGGAAGAACCTACGAGTATCTGCCCCCATTTTTTTTTTTTGTTGTTGTTGTTGTTGCAATAGACCAAGTTTATTAAGTGGGAATGAAAATTACATATGTCAAATAACTTACTGAACAACAGGTCCCCTCCACCACCAACATACACAGTGATGTAAAACTCATCATTATAACATTACAAAGATCATGGAATTGTGTAGAAAAGTGGAGGACTTTTCTCTTTCTCTTTTCTCCATGGTTTCTTCTGATAAATCATACCTAGAATTCCATGCAATGAATAATTTCAAGAGTCCGCCTCCATTTTCAACCCACTTCTAGGGATTCCAACGATGAGGCAAGTTTGAAAAACAATGGTACACATTAAAGAAGAGAAAATGAGCATAAATATAACGATTTCAAGTCAGAGTCATTTTGTAAATTTTTTTCAAGAAAGAAAAGAGATAAGATAAAATAGCAGATGAAGTAAGGCAGCTGTTTAGTAAAACAGACACGTTTTCAAAAAGTCAGCATGGATGCCACATAACACATAGGAGCCTTCTATCATATATACGGGTGCAGGGAATTTCCTCTCATGGCCTGCCTGTGGGAAATCATTAATTTCCTCTCCAAGTAGGATTGCTTAGGGAAATACTCGGTATTTCAGAAATCCATGCTTCTAACCAGATGCTCTTATTTGCAAGCAAGAATGTAATTCATTTCCTGGCAACTTGGAAAAAAAGGAGGAGGGGTGACTGCCACAGAGCTTGGTGAGACAAAGAAAAGCAGCTGGCTGATTGTGTACCATTGCGGAAATGCGATCTCAGCAAGTAGATAGTGAGTAGGTGAGTAGGAAGAGGTCAGAGTCAGTAGGAAGAAAAGAAATATTGCAGAGGAAGGAAGCTCTCACGATGAGCAGGAATGAAAAATTTGATTCAGGATCTCAATCTTTGGGAAAAAAACAACCCGATGTTGAGATTCTCTTCAAAGTCCACGATTTCTATTTTCAAACTACACCCATAATTAGGCATTTATCCAAACCCTAGCCTAAATAATTCTTCCCCAGAATGAAAGGGCATAGCAAAACACATTTACTTGGATGAAGTCAATGGAGTGAAATAAAACTTGAATGGTTAAATCTCCACCAAGTATTTTGAAAGTCATGCTTTAATCATATGAAAGGAGACATTGAAAATAGCGACAGAAATTTAGCTCTTGAGTCATAAAATAAAGACAGGATAATATTTATCCTTGGTTAGAAGGAATTGTTCCTATGAATTAAGGGCACTTTTCCAGTGGAGCACAGTGACAGAGTCTGCCAACACTTCAGAGTATAAAAATGCAGCTGTTGGGAAAGTTGGCATGGTGGTTGTTATCTTTGGAAGAATAAATGTCAAGTTTCTTACTGAGATCCTTCTAAAAGATTTATGCTCCAGAAAAGTGAGGTGCTCAGCCAATTCAATGGGCTCCAGATGGTCAAACAGCAGACAGGCTTTTCCCTTCTTGGATACTTTTTTCCTCTGTGTGACTCTTCTCATCCAGTCATAGGAAGGACTATAAAAGAAGAGTGAGTCTGGTCAGTGTACAGAAAGCCCATTTCACTCAATGGAAGTTATTAACCAACTGACTCTGAAACTCTTGGCTTGTTTCCAGGTGCCTGTGCAAAATACATGCCCTGCCCTTTATATCTGAAGAGACAACCACTGCCCCATTGCCTATAGAACATAAACTCTGAGTTGTTTTTCCAGACAGAATGGGTTTACATTGATCCATTCAGAATAACTGACTTGGTCCTCCTAGTGACCAGCAAGGTCTGGATCTTAAAGGAGAGGTCCAGGCTAGGTGTATAAATGTCAGTGTTTATCAGCATTTAGATGGTGAGTTAAGGAATGTGGAAACCACTAGATGCTGTGGTTCTCACACTTCAGTGTCATATGAATTATCTGGAAAGCTTATTCTAAAGACAGAGGCCTGCATCCCACCGCCAGAGATTCTGATTTTTTAGTACTCAACCTGAATAATCCGTATTTTTAACAAACATCTTCGATGATTCCTGGATCACTCACTGTTGATCACTCTTGAAGAACTATTCTAGGAAAATATAACAGACTATGCATGCCTGGGACACAAGAGCCTACGTTAGTTAGCAAGATGCATAATCAGATTTAGGGGTCATAAGATAGTTTTTCTCTGTGCAAAGTTAGCTAGTTGATATGAAACATTAGTCTAATTAGCACCAAGTTCCTAATAACTGAGCTAACCAGCCCCTTGCACAACTATGATCAACATATGTACAGTCTCAGGCCAACCTCAGAAGCACTGTGGTACAGAGCTTCTCAGGAATCTTACTAAAATACAGATTTCAACTCAGCAGATCTGGGTTGGGGCCCAACGTTCTGCATTTATAATAAGCTCCCAGGTGATGCCAACGTGGCTGATCTCCAGATCACACTAAGAAGCAATGGCATAGAAGACATTAACTAGATTCAGATTCAGTAACTAAGTAGTGAGTGTCTATTATGTGCCAAATGCTTTCACATGCTATCTTGTGAACTTACTGAATGCTCACAACAACCCCATGAGAAAGGTATTATCCCCATTTTATAGATAAGAAACTGAAGCTTGGAGAGATGAGTTGTGTCCAATGTGGCTGTGCCAAAATCTGCAAGACTTTCCTCAAAGGAGCAAACCTAAATTGTGAAATGATATGGATTAAGTTCAAGTGAGATCATCAGTAAACCAAAAAACCAAACCCGTTGCCGTCGAGTCGATTCCGACTCATAGCGACCCTATAGGACAGAGTAGAGCTGCCCCACAGGGTTTCCAAGCAGTGGCTGGTGGATTCAAACTGCTAGTCTTTTGGTTAGTAGCTGAATACTTAACCACTGCGCCACCAGGGCTCCCTCCCAAAAGAAGTGAACTCATCTTGTTTGAAAGAAAGCTTGTGCCACTCTTACATGCTGGATATGTCGATGAGGCTGATGTGTTTTTCATATCCTAATTGACTAGCTACTTCCCGGAATTCCTCAGTTATACGAATCAAGCCAAGATCCAAATTAAACTCTGCAGGAAACTTCAGAATCCAGTACCTGAAATGCAACAAATATTTCTTGAAAGCTGGAAGGTGTCAGGTTGGACCTGTATGGAAATTATTGTACTGTTTCGCAGAATCCAGCACCATACCCCAAATTAGCACATTGAGTCCCTCTCTTCCCTCATTGAATCAAGGAATAAAGTCCACCACTTCCACCCTGAGCCTCTCTTTCTGTCTCTCTCTAGAACCACAAATGAGAGGAAGCCCTTCCCCCAATTCAGGGCAAGAAAGTAGGAGTGTGGATGGTGAGGGAGTAGAAGAAAATGAATTTACCCTTTCTGTGAGTTGATTTAACTTCCTAATCAAGTTTACCCTGCTTGACCTCCAGCCCACAAGAAAGGTAAATTTTACCCCCTAGAACAGAAGAGGGTCAATTTCAAAAAAGTCAATAGAAGGGGGATCTGAGTCGCCCCCGTTTTCAAACTAGGTCTGCAACTAGGTCTGCTGCTTGAGAAGAAGGGAGCTGTCAACAATCCCAGAAACAGAAACCACAAAGCAATTAAAATTTTAAGTATATTTACCTCATGAAGTAGCAGATCTTTAATCGAAATTCATTGCAGCTTTCTCCACTGGCATTTTGATACGTGCTCTGGTTAAAGAAAATATTCTTGACCTTTGTTTCCTTTGCACCCACCTGCAGCTGCTTTGCCAATTTAATTGAATTCCTAATAAGAGGGCCATACTGGGTTATGTGGACACTCAAATAGGGAGAGGAATGGACTCTGATAATTTCAAAGCTGAATTAGCAAAATTTAAGTTATTATTGCTTTGGGATGTACTTTTTTTCTGGAAGAGAGGATGCTTATAAAATTAGTTTAATCTTCCTGAGAACTTACCAACCATGAAGGTCAACTGTAATTAAAAACATACGTACTGCTAACTATAGATAATTAAAATTGATGGCACCCACAAGCACCATTTTAGCCAAAAACCTAGGATTATAAAATGGAAAAAGATTCTGTATTTAGGATTAATGTCTTTTATAAGTATACTAATTTCTTTAGTGTCTGAAAATGTCATTTTCAGGTATATTAATATGCAGATTGTGTCGTAGTTTGTTCTCGTCTATTCATTCATACTCCTTTAAACAAATATTTATTGAGCTTTTACCCTATGCCAGGCAGTAAACAAGGAATCCAAAGTGTTGTGGATTTAATTGTGTGCCCAAAGATATGTTGAAGTCCTAACCCCTGTAACTGTCAATGTGACCTTGTTTGAGGAAATAGGCTCTTTCTTTGTAGATGTTATCAGTCAAGTTAGCAAGGTCATACCAGAGTAGGGTAATTCCTCATCCTATATAATTGATGTCTTATAAAAGAGGAGGACAGACACTGAAATAGGGTCACACACAGGGGGAAGACACCGTGTAAAGATTCATCTATAAGCCAAGGAACACCAAGGAATGCTTAGGACTACCAGAAGTTGGAAGAGACAAAAAAGGATCTTCCCCAGACTGAACAGAGACAGCGACTGGGCATGGTCCTGCCCGTGCCCTGAATTTGGAATTCTCATCTCCAGAACTGTGAGATGATAAATTTTTGTTTTTTGCTTCTTTGTTTGTTTTGTTTTACTCCATTTTGTGGTATTTTTTGGCAGTCCTAGGAAACTAAGACATAAAGGGAGTAAACTTTAAAGAAATGTTGATTCACAGGTAGTTTTCAAATTTTATACAATCTGTACTTTCACATATTAGATTCTGTATGTCCAAATATCCCTTTTTACTTGTGTTTGCTACATACTAAGAATGAGAAAATGTTTGTGGGGGTATTCTTTGGACAATATTTGGCCTCTGGGGAGGGGTACCTAACTGAGTCAATCCAGTCCATCCTTCCCTACACCCTGCCTTCCAACAGTGGGCCCCATGGAGCCCAGGCTCTTTCTCACTCTAAGATGAAAGTCACCTTACCCTCTCTTACATGCTCTGCTGTTGTGAGGTTGTAGGGGGCCTGAGAGAAGTTCAAAGTGAAGGAAGCTTCAAGCAAGCAGTGGAAGGCCCACTTGGCCCATGGAGCAGTAGCAGGCACTGGTAACCCTTGACAGACCCTCCCACTGGTAGGCTCCCTGTGCGCCGTAGGGCTTCTCACTCACCTACAGTGTGCCCTGAGCTTAGAGAAGGTGGAGACCAAAGGAACCAACATTAGAGATTATATAACATACCTTAGACCTTGTGCAGGGGTGTGGGGAGCTCCTTACAAATGTGAGACTATTTTTCTATTTTCAATCATTTGGATTTCAAATACCTCTCAGGACTGCATTATGTATAAAAGTGGTGGACTTGTTGTTGTTAGGTGCCAACAAGTCAGTTCCAACTCATCGTGACCCTATGTACAACAGAAAGAAACACTACCCAGTCCTGTGCCATCCTCACAATTGTTGTTATGCTTAAGCCCACTGTTGCAGCTACTGTGTCAACCCGTCTGATTAAGGTCTTCCTCTTTTTTGCTGACACTCTACTTTACCAAGGACTATGACCTTCTCCAAGGACTGGTCCCTCCTTGTAATACGTCCAAAGTACATGAGATGAAGTCTCGACATCCTCCCTTCTAAGGAGCATTCTGGCTGTACTTCTTCCAAGACAGATTTGTTACTTCTTCTGGTAGTCCATGGTATATTCACTATTCTTTGTCAACACCATAATTCAAAGGCATCAATTCTTCTTCAGTCTTCCTTATTCATTGTACAGCTTTCACATGCATATGAGGCGACTGAAAAATACCATGGCTTGGGTCAGGTGCACCTGAGTCCTCAAAATGACATCTTTGCTTTTTAACACTTTAAAGAGGTCTTTTGCAGCAGATTTGCCCAATGCAATACGATGTTTGATTTCTTGACTGCTGCTTCCATATGCATTGATTGTGGATCCAAGTAAAATGAAGTCCTTGACAACTTCAATATTTTCTCCATTTATCATGATGTTGTTTATTGGTCCAGTTGTAAAGATTTTTGTTTTCTTTATGTTGAGGTGCAATCCATACTGAAGGCTGTGGTCTTTGATCTTCATCAGTAAGTGCTTCAAGTCCTCTTCACTCTCAGCAAGCAAGGTTTTGCCATCTGCATATCATAGGTTGTTAATGAGTCTTCCTCCAAAACTGATGTCACGTTCTTCTTCATATAGTCCAGGTCCTTGGATTTTTTGTTCAGCATACAGATTGAATAAGTATGGTGAAAGAATACAACCTGATGCACTCCTTTCCTAACTCTAAACCACACAGTTTCTGTTAGAACGACTGCCTCTTTTTCTATGTACAGGTTCCGCATGAGCACAATTAAGTGTTCTGGGATTCCCATTCTTCGCAATGTTGTCCCTAATTTGTTATGATTCACACAGTCAAATGCCTTTGCATAATCAATAAAACACACGTAAACATCTTTCTGGTATTCTTTGCTTCCAGTCATGATCCATCTGACATCAGTTTATGTTGCAAAAAAAAAGATATTCTATCATGCAATCTCTAGTGTCCTTTCTATCACCAAGGTCATATTTCCCAACTACTGCTCCTTCTTCTTTGTTTCTAGCTTTCACATTCCAATCACCAATAATTATCAATGCATCTTGACTGCCTGTTTGATCAATTTCAGACTGCAGAAGTGGGTAAAAATCTTTAATTTCTTCATCTTTGGCCTTAGTGGTTGGTGCATAAATTTGGAGCATAGTCGTATTCACTGGCCTTCCTTGTAGGTGTATGGATATTATCCTATCGCTAACAGTGTTGTACTTCAGGATAGATCTTGAAATGTTCTTTTTGACAATGAACGTGATGCCGTCTCTCTTCAATTTGTCATTCCTGGTATGGTAGACCATATGATTGTCTGATTCAAAATGACCAGTACTAGTCCATTTCAGCTCATTAATCCCTAGGATATCAATTTTTATGCATTCCATTTCATTTTTGACAACTTTCAATTTTCCTAGATTCATACTTCAATTATTCCATGTTCCAATTATTAATGGATGTTTACAACTGTTTCTTTTCATTTTGAGTTGTGCCACCTTTTGAAGGTCCCAAAATCTTGATTCCATCTATGTAATTAAGGTTGACTCTACTTTGAGGAGGCAGCTCATCCCCAGTTGTATTTTGAGCATCTACCAACCTGAGGAGCTCATTTTCAGGCACTATATCAGGGTGGACTTTTAGAAGCCCTTATAGAATTTAGTTTCTAACTATGTTTTTTGTTTTTATGTCAGAGGAAATCTAAAATTATTACCAATCAACAAATTACAGTAAACCTACCAGAATGTTCTTTGTTTCTTGCCATCAAGGGAAGATATGAAAACTTAGGTGATATTTGTGCCTGACCCAAAGCATACCATTCTGGCTGGCACTCCCATATATCTTGCTGTATCTTCTGTCCCTACCATTTTGCCATCGTAGATGGAATAAATTTGGTCTTGAATCAGCTTTAAATATTCTTTCATTTACAGTGAAAACTGTGAGAGCCAGGCTGCCTTGTTTTTCCAGGTCTCGTAAGTTTTCCACCTTTGACAAAGTGCAGTCTTATCACTTCCAACTCTCTCTATCAGTGAGTTTTCCTTCTTCGACAGGTTCCAGCTTTCACAGATTTTACTGTCATTTACAGCAGAAATATTGAAGACAAGTTAGAAACATTCAGCCTATAGCCACTGTTTAATTCTACATATTAGTGGTTATGTTAAAGTGGAGCCAAAACACCCAGATGAATAATGAACTTTAGCTCCATCATCCAGATGTTTTGTCTAGACATCTCTATACGTGCACAAAACAGCTGGATAACTAACTGAAAATTGTTTATTCATCTTAATCTACTGGCTTTGGATAGACACTCAATCTAAATAAAAATTGTATTTATGATTGTAAAAATTGCACAATAGTTGAAAAGATATATGCAAAGAAGTTTTTCTGCCAATTCAGTGGATGATAAATACCATCGATGCATCAGTAGAACTATTCTTGGCAAATAACTATTATTCAGCTCTCCATTGTCATCTGTCAAAAAAATAAAATAAAGAATGAGGAAACAATAGTGCTACTCTTCTCTTTTTCTAATACCAGTAGAAAAACAATAGCATCAAAGATTTTTCATTGACCCAATTATCTTTTCCCTCCTTCTACCTTCTGCTGATATTTTCTTGCAAGTTAGGGTGAGTCTGTCATTCTTCTGGTTTAAGGTTGCCGTATTTAGCAAATAAGCATACAGGATGCCCAGTTAAATGTTAATTTCAGATAAACAACAGATAATTTTCTAATATAAGTATGTCCCATGCACTATTTATATACTTACATTGAAATTTATTCATTGTTTATCTGAAATTCAAAATTAACTGATCATCCTATGTTTTATTTGGCAACCCCACTCTGGTTTAACTCTGATTCTTATAGCAATCAATTCAACAAACAATTCCTGTATGCCTATTTGTGCAAGGAATTATCTTAAGTGCTGAGGTGGATCCAGAAACAGCATCATAAAAAGGATACAATTGTAGCATCTAAAACCTAGCAGGAGATAAAAGTGCGCAAATAGTGAATGCAGCAGATTGTGCTACCCACAACAGCATATAGCATGTGCCACAAGAGAGTGCAAAGGCTGTGGAAGCATGGTGGAGGCAACCAGCATTCCTGACAGGGAGATTAGGAGTAATATTATGAAGAAAGTGACATCTGAGATAAACCCTGAAGCTGAGTTTCAATAAAAGGAGTATGGTAAAAGCATGGAGGTAAAAAGTTGCCAGGAATACTTAAGAAACATTAAGTGAACAATTTGGCTGAGGCATGAGCTGTGAGCATTAAAGGGGAAGAAATGCAGAGGGCAATGATACTGGAGAGACAGGTTTTTGTCAATTAAAAAGGTCTTAAATACCAAGGAATAGAGATTGGACTCTGTTCCACAAGCAACACGTGCATCTGAATAGAGGGAACTGGTAATAACAAATTATGCACAAAAGATGAAAGGAGAAAAGGTTCATACCAAACATCTCAATGCAAGTGCTCAGCAGTTCATCTAATGTTGCTGCTTTCCCAAGTCTGCTTGACCCCATGGTTGTTTAGCCGTTGTCAAAAAACTAGGGACATTTTCAGCATCAGGTAGACCATCTCTATAATTATGCAAGCTGGTGATGTTAAGTACTCTCTGTTCTTAATTGTACTTCAAGAAAACTCTAAAGGAACAAGGGAAAAGAAAGTTATCAGACTGGAGCTCAGACTCCATTAAAACATCATTTTCCTACCTTATTTTATCTTTGTACAAGAGAAGTATCAAAGTGACCAAGATGACCACCATGATGACAAAAAGCCTGTTAAACTGTCCTTTAGTATATATGGCGCTTTGAGACCACTATTAAATACCGTTCCATTTTGCTGCTGAAATTTTTTATGATGCTTACAATATTTTAGAATTTCTTCATATTCTGTCTTTATTATTTCTGTATAGGAGCCATGTTCTTGTACAGAAGTTACCACTCTTAGAGCATAAACAAAGTGTTATTTCACCTTGTGTAATAAAAAATAACAAAAACACTAGACCAGTGCTCTGTTACTTTGACTGCTAAATGATTGTGAAAGGGAAATACAGTATTAAAATCACCTGAGCTGTTTTACATCTCTTAACAAAGTCACCTTACCTAGGAGGCCTTTCCTGACCACCCTACTTAAAATAACAACCCCA
This sequence comes from Dugong dugon, assembly GCA_030035585.1. Lineage (NCBI taxonomy): Eukaryota > Metazoa > Chordata > Mammalia > Sirenia > Dugongidae > Dugong > Dugong dugon. The sequence continues at coordinate 43,221,338 of CM057480.1, read as the reverse complement.
CTCCCATTTCCCACTTGGCATGCCCTACCTCCTTTCCTGGACTTATTTTTCTCCACAGCACTCATCACCATCTGACATACTGTATGTTTTATTTGTTTTTTATCTCTCTAGTCATATAAATGTAAGATCCAAGAACTCTGGGATTTTCACGTTTGTTTTGTGATGTACTCAATCACCTAAGAGTACCTTTCACGTAGAAGACACTAAAAAATCATTTGTTAAGAGAACAAATGAGTGAATGGACGGATGAAGAAATGAATAAGATTGTCAAAAGTGTGCCTTCAAAAATGTATATATTTGTGTGAGTGTACATATGTATTATAAACTTATTAAAGATTGTTTTTTAAAGTTTGTTTTAATAATTTACATTAGCTTTTTGAGAACATCACTGGGACAGAAATTCCTGCCAAGTTTCTACACTTTATAGAATCTTCCTAGATTCATAATAAGAATCTGTACCTCTTACAGAATATTTTGGAGCAGAATGCCTCTGATTTCCCTAATATAAGCTCTGTCAATACTATTAAAAATCAAGCCTGAACAATTCACAAGTTTCATTGCCCATACGTATATACAGAAATTTTTTATTCTGTTTTACGCACTGAATAGTACATGTATTACTTACAACCAAATAGCCTAGATTAACGAAACTGATTTCACAGGTGAAAACCATAATTATTTGGCTGAGCTGTTTGCGGAAGGTGTTGACCTCCCCACAAGGGGTTAGAGATAACCTGGTACCAAAGCCCTGTCACTATGGTTTGGAGTTATATTTGTGATCTGCAAAGAAGCTGGCACATGATGAGCCAGGTGGGCTGGACTATCAGGTTACAAACTGTTCCTGCAATCAATAGATGTGTTTGTGTCCCTGCTTAGCATCCTGTCACCTGCACATTTACCTGAGATTTCATTTCACATACATAGACATTATTGTGTCTACAACTGCTGTTTCAAAAGTAAAGCTTCTTTATTGTTAGAGCAATATACATTCATTATTAAAAATAGGACAGTAAGGAAAAAGGGAAGGAAAAGAAGTTAGCCATCATCCAAAGACAACTTGTTTCCTTTTGTTTTTCTAGGTATTTTTAATTTTAGGAGAGTTTCTTACATAATCTACAATAGTTTAAAGAAATATTTACCTATTGCTTTCAAGCAGATTTCCAGGTCTGAAAGAAATGTAAGGGCAGTTATTATCATTGGGAAATGCATTGGGGAAGTAGTCTATAGAACTGGTTTGTCCATCTTGAGTAAGTACTTTGGAGAACCTGGTAAAAGAAAGAAAGAAATCCCAAACAGAATTAAATAATGGAAACTCAAGAGAATCCACATTGTGTTAAAGTATTGCCAAAACCTTGAGTTATATGTGGTACTTGAGACTTTGTCTAAACCTCATTCATGAAATCAATTAAAAATGGAAAAAATTCAAAATAGTCATTTCATAACAAGATATTTTTTAAATCAATTATTTTTTTTTAATTCTGTTTTAAAAAAATAAATTTGATAAAATCAAGTTTTATATACACAGTGTAAAATACTATTTTAGTCCTAACATACTTACAACAAAACCAGTGAATTACTCATTAGGAATTTCCAAACAATGGCTTTGAAATGTTAGTAAATCCCTAAAGCAGTCTCTTGTGGGGTCATCAAACTCTGACTCAAATCACTCCTGATTGTCTCAGAATGAATGTCAAGTTCTTCAGGTAGTTTAGTCTCCAAAGAGTTTAGGACTAGCTTTAGTTTTGATAGGTACTCTCTGGCTGAGATGAAAATTATGGCTCCTCAGCATTCTTTTTTAATTTTTTTATTGTGCTTTAAATGAAAGTTTGCAGTTCAAGTTACTTTCTCATACAAAACTTTATACACACACTGCTATGTGACCCTAATTCCACTCCCCATACTATGACAGCACACTGCTCCTTTCCACCCCAGATTTCCTGTGTCCATTCAACTAGCTGCTGACCCTTTCTCCCTTCTCATCTCTCCTCCAGACAGGAGCTGCCCATTAAGACTCATGTATCTACTTGAGTTAAGAAGCACACTCTTCATGAGTATAATTTTATGTCTTATAGTCCAGTCAAATCTTTGTCTGAAAAGTTGGCCTCAGGAATTTTTTCAGTTTTGGGCTAACAGAGACTGGGGGCTATGTCTCAGTCAGACCATTAAGTCTGGTATTTTTACTCAAATTTGAATTCTGCAGCCCACTTTTCTCCTGCTCTATAAGGGACTCTCTGTTGTGTTCCCTGTCAGGGTGGTCATTGGTGGTAGCAAGGCACCATCTAGTTCTTCTGGTCTCAGGCTGATGGAGTCTCTGGTTTATGGGCTAATATTTTCCTTGTGTCTTTGGTGTTCTTCATTCTCTTTTGCTTCAGGTGGTTTGGGACCAATTGATGCATCTTAGATGGCCACTCACTAGCTTTTAAGACCCCAGACACCAGTCACCAAAGTGGGATGCAGAACATTTTCTTAATAAGCTTTGTTACGCCAGTTGACCTAGATGTCCCCTGAAACCATGGTCCCCAGACCCCCAGCCCTGCTACTCTGTCCCTCGAAGTGTTTGATTGTATTCAGGAAACTTCTAAGCTTTGGTTTAGTCCAGTTGTGCTGACTTCCCCAGTAGTGTGTGTTGTCTTTCCCATCACCTAACATAATTCTTGTTTACTATCTAGTTAGTGAATAACCCTCTCCCTCCCTTCCCACCCTCGTAATCATCAAAGAATGTTTTCTTCTGCGTTTAAACCTTTTCTTGAGTTCTTATAAGAGTGGTCTTATACAATATTTGTCCTTTTTCGACAGACTAATTTCACTCAGCATAATGCCTTCCAGATTCATCCGTGTTATGAGATGTTTCATGGAATCATCATTATTCTTCACTGTTAGGTAGTATTCCCTTGTGTGGATATACCATAATTTGTTCATCCATTTGTCCATTGATGGGCACCTAGGTTGTTTCCATTTTTTGCTGTTGTAAACAGTGCTGCAATGAACATGGGTGTGCATATATCTATTTGTGTAATGGCTCTTATTTCTCTAGGATATATTCCAAGGAATGGGATTGCTGGATTGTATGGTACTTCTATTTCTAGCTTTTTAAGGAAGCATCATATCATTTTCCAAAATGGTTGTATCATTTTGCATTCCCACTAGCAGTTTATAAGTGTTCCAGTCTCTCTCCAACCTCTCCAACATTTATTATTTTGTGTTTTTTAGACTAATGCTAGCCTTGTTGGGGTGAGATGGTATCTCATTGTAGTTTTGATTTGCATTTCTCTAATGGATAATGATCATGAGCATTTCCTCATGCATCTGTTAGCCGCCTGAATGTCTTCTTTGGTGAAGTGCCTGTTCATATCCTTTGCCCATTTTTTAATTGGGTTATTTGTCTTTTTGTTGTTGAGGTTTTGCAGTATCTTGTAGATTTTAGAGATTAGACGCTGATCGGATTTGTTGTAGCCAAAATTTTTTTCCCAGTCTGTAGATTGTCTTTTTACTCTTTTAGTGAAGTCTTTTGATTAGTATAAGTGTTTGATTTTTAGGAGCTCCAAGTTATCTAGTTTCTCTTTTCTTTTTTGTGCATTGTTGCTTATGGCTCGTATTCTGTTTATGCCATGTATTAGGGCTCCTAGCATTGTCCCTATTTTTTCTTCTATGATCTTTATCATTTTCGATCATATATTTAGGTCTTTGATTAATTTTGAGTTAGTTTTTGTGCACAGTGTGAGATGTAGGTTTGTTTCAATTTTTTGCAAATGGATATCCAGTTATTCCAGCACCATTTGTTAAAGAGACTATCTTTTCCCCATTTAGCAGATATTGGACCTTTGTCAAATACCAGCTGCTCATAGGTGGATGAATTTACATCTGGATTCTCAATTCTGTCCCACTGGTCTTTGTATCTGTTGTATCAGTACCAGGCTGTTTTGACTACTGAGGTGGTATAATAGATTCTCAAATTAGGTAGTGTGAGGCCTCCTACTTGTTCTTCTTAATGCTTTACTTATCCAGGGCCTCTTCCCTTTCCATTTGAAGTTGGTGATTTGTTTCTCCACCTCATTAAAAAATGCCATTGGAATTTGGATCGGGTTGCATTATATCTGTACATGCTTTGGGTAGAATAGACATTTTCACAATGTTGAGTTTTCCTACCCATGAGCAAGGTATGTTTTTCCACTTATGCAGGTCTCTTTTGGTTTTTGCAGTAGTGTCTTGTAGTTTTCCTTGTACAGGTCTTCTACATCTCTGGTTAGATTTATTCCTAAGTATTTTATCTTCTTGGGGGCTATTGTAAATGGTATTGATTTGGTGATTTCCTCTTTGAGGGTCTCTTTGTTGATGTAGAGGAATCCAACTGATTTTTGTATGTTTATCTTGTATCCTGACACTTTGCTGAAATCTTCTATTATTTCCAGTAGTTTTCTTGTGGATTCTTTGTGGTTTTCTGTGTATAAGATCATATCAGCTGCAAATAGAGATACTTTTACTTCTTCCTTACCAATTTGGATGCCCTTTATTTCTTTTTCTAGTCTAATTGCTCTGGCTAGGACCTCCAAAACAATGTTGAATAAAAGTGGTGGTAGAGGGCATCCTTGTCTGGTTCCCATTCTCAAGGGGAATGCTTTCAGACTCTCTCCATTTAGGATGATGCTGGCTGTTGGCTTTGTATAAATGCCCTTAATTATGTTGAGGAATTTCCCCTCTATTCCTATTTTGTTGAGAGTTTTTATCATGAATGGGTGTTGGACTTTGTCAAATGCCTTTTCTGCATCGATTCATAAGGTGTGGTTCTTGTCTTTTATGTTATTTATGTGATGGATCACTTTGATTGTTTTTCTAATGTTGAACCATCCCTGCATAGCTGGTATAAATCCCACTTGATCATGATGAATTATTTTTTTGATATGTTGTTGAATTCTATTGGCTAGAATTTTGTTGAGGATTTTTCTGTCTATTTTCATGAAGGATATTGGTCTGTAATTTTCTTTTTTTGCAGCGTCTTTACCTGGTTTTGGTATCAGGGTTATGCTAGCTAGCTTCATAGAATGAGTTTGGGGGTATTCCATCTTTTTCTATACTCTGAAATACCTTTAGTAGTAGTGGTGTTAACTCTTCTCTGAAAGTTTGGTAGAATTCTTCAGTGAAACCATCAGGGACAGGGATTTTTTTTGTTGGGAGTTTTTTAATTACCTTTTCAATCTCTTCTTTTGTTATGGGTTTATTTAGTTGTTCTACCTCTGTGTTAGTTTAGGTAGGTAGTGTGCTTCTAGAAATTTGTCCATTTCCTCTAGGTTTTCAAATTTGTTAGAGTACAATTTTTCGTAGTATTCTGTTATGATTCTTTTAATTTAGTTGGGTCTGTTGTGATATCACCCATCTTATTTCTTATTCCAGTTATTTGCTTCTTTTTCTGGTTTTCTTTTGTCAGTTTGGCCAACAGTTTATCAATTTTATTGATCTTTTCAAAGAACCAGTTTTGGTCTTGCTAACTCTTTCAGTTTTTCTATTCTCTATTTCATTTAATTCTGCTCTAATTCTTATTATTTCCTTTCTTCTGGCACCAGAGCGCTTCTTTTGCTGCTGTCTTTCTATTTGTTCCAGTTGTAGGATTAATGTTTTGGTTTTGGCCCTTTCTTCTTTTCTTTTTGGATGTATGCATTTATTGGTATAAATTGACCTCTGAGCACTGCTTTTGCTGTGTCCCAAATGTTCTGGTAGGATGTGTTTTCATTCTCATTTGATTCTGTGAATTTATTTATTCCATTTGTAATTTCTTCATTCCATTTGTAATTTCTTCTATAACCCCGTAGTTTTTGAGCAAAGTGTTGTTCAGTTTCCATGTGTTTGATTTTTTTTACTTGCTTTTTCTGTTATTGATTTCTACTTTTATGGCTTTATGGTCAGAAAAGATGCTTTGTAATATTTTGATGCTTTGGATTCTACTAAGGCTTGCTTTATGGCCTAATATGTGGTTTATTCTGGAGAATGTTCCATGTGCATTGGAAAAGAAAGTATACTAGGCTGCTGTTGGGTGGTGTTCTGTATATGTCTGTGAGATCGAGTTGGTTGATTGTGGCATTTAGATCTTCCACGTCTTTATTGAGCTTCTTTCTGGATATTCTGTCCTTCACCAAAAGAGGTCTGTTGAAGTCTCCTACTATTACTGTGGAGATGTCTATCTCTCTTTTCAATGTTGTTAGAGTTTACGTATTTTGGAGCCCTGTCACTGAGTGAATAAATATTTATTATAGTTATGTCCTCCTGGTGTATTGAGCCTTTAATCATATAGTGTCCTTCCTTATCTTTTGTGGTGGATTTTACTTTAAAGTCTTTTTTGTCAAAGATTAATATTACCACTCCTACTCTTTTTTGAGTGTTATTCGCTTGATATATTTTTTTCCATCCTTTGAGTTTTAGCTTGTTTGTGTCTTTAAGTCTAAGGTGTGTCTCTTGTAGGCATCATATAGATGGATCGTGTTTTTTTTATCCATTCTGCCACTCTCTGTCTCTTTATTGGTGCATTTAGTCCATTTACATTCAGCCTAATTATTGATAGGTATGAGTTTAGTGCTCTTATTTTGATGCTTTTTTTATGTGTCGTTGACAGTTTCTTTGTTCCACTTAATTTTATATGCTTAATTGTTTTTCTTTGTGTATCTTATTTTCATCTTGTTCATTGTTGTTGATTTTGTATTTACCGAGTCTTAACATTTTTCTTGATTTTTATTTTGATGTGTAGCATTGTTAGTTTCCTTTGTGGTTACCTTAATATTTACCCCTATTTTTCTACATTTAAACAAGTCTTTTATTTCTTTATATTGACTTGTCTTCCTCTGCATATGAAAGATCTATGACTACATTTTTTATCCCCTCTTTATTGTTTTAATGTTGCCATCTTTTACTTATTTGTGTCTCTTTTTCCCTATTTTCAGTGTTTTAGCTTTGATTTCTTTTTGTGACTTCCATGTTTGGGTCGATATCTAGTTGCCCTGTCAAGTATTCTAGTCTTGGGTTCTTACCCAGTGTTATTGATTTTCTAAGTGGAGGACTCCCTTTAGTATTTCTTGTAATTTTGGTTTGGTTTTTGCAAATTCCCTAAACTTCTGTTTATCTGGAAATGCCCAAATTGCACCATCATATTTGAGAGACAGTTTTGCTGGATATATAATTCTTGGCTGGCAATTTTTTTCCTTCAAGGCTTTGTATATGTCATCCCATTGCCTTCTTGCCTGCATGGTTTCTGCTGAGTAGTCTGAGCATAGTCTTATGGACTCTCCTTTGTAGATGACTTTTTGTTTATTCCTAGCCACTCTTAAAATTCTCTCTTTATCTTTTGGTTTGGCAAGTTTGATTATAATATGTCTTGGTGACTTTCTTTTGGGATCTACCTTGTGTGGGGTTCGATGGGCATCTTGGATAGGTGTCTTGTCATCTTTCACGATATCAGGGAAGTTTTCTGCCAACAAATCTTCAACAATTTTATCTGTATTTTATGTTATTCCCCGCCCCCATTCTGGTACTCTAATCACTTGTAGGTTATTCCTCTTGATAGAGTCCCACATAATTCTTAGGAATCTTCATTTTCTAAAATTCTTTTATCTGATTTTTCCTCATATAAGTTGCTGTCAAGTGCTTTATCTTCAGTCTCACTAATTCTGACTTCCACTGCCTCAATTTTGCTCCTGTGACTTTCTACTGAGTTGTCTAGTTCTGAAATTTTATTATTAATCTTCTGGATTTCTGTTTGCTGTCTCTCATGGATTCTTGCAGCCTGTTACATTTGTCATTATGCTCTTCTCTAATCTTTTTAAGTTTCTTCCTTGCTTTGTCTGTATGTTCCTTGGCTTGCCCTACATTTTGCATGATCTCCTTCTTGATATCTTGAAGAGTTCTAAATATTAATCTTTTGAATTCTGCCTCTGGTAATTCCAAGAAATTCTCTTCTTCCAGAAAATTTCTTGATTCTTTATTTTGGGTGCTTGCTGAACCCATCATGGTCTGCCTCTTTACGTGATTTGATATTGACTGTTGTCTCCGAGCCATGAATAAGTTAATATATTTATGTATTTTATGTTTGCTTACTGTGTCCTAGCTTCTTGTTTTGATATGCCCAAAGAGGCTGCTCATGTGAGCTAGTTTGATTATTGGCCCATTTGAAGCTCTAACGTCCTATCACCAAGTGGTTAGATCTGTTGCTAGGTATGTGAGCCCAGGAGTCTGCTTTCTTTTCTTGTATGGATTCAGCTCCGGTGTCCAGGTAGTTGGTCACCTAGTGTGTGGTGTAGGCTCTCACCTACAGTCCTAGACAGGCAGGGGTGATTGGTGTAGGCACAGGTATCTGACTGTAGTTGGATTTCACTTGCTGAGCAAGGCAGGGGGCTGACGGCTGTCCTTAAGTGTCTGGGAGGAAAATGTGTCCCTGTTCCCTAGAGCTCGTAGGTGTGTGAGTTTTGCAGCCAGACTATGGGCATCCAGTGCTGTTAGCTGTAAGGACTGGGAAGCACCACTCATTCTTGAACTTCTGTCGTGGGTGGCTAGGTGGTGTGAGTGGAACCACCAGTCCTCAGGCCCCTGATGTGGGTAAGTAAGGACCCTGCTTAATGGGCAGAGCAGTGTCAAATGTCATGAACCTGCCACTCCACCATATAACTGATACAGTTGAAGTTAGGCTTCAGGTGTATACCCTGTTGTACAGTACTAATGAGGGCCTACACTGTTGAAACAGGCCCACACAGGTCTATGCTGGTGTTAAAGGCATTCAAAGTCTGTGGACCCCTTATGCTTGTGCCTAGGCAAAGGAACTGCGCCTACTCTAAGTTTCTGGCTTAGGGGAGCTGGCAGATTATTTATTCCTATTTGTTAATTTGTTCCCTCTCCAAGGCCGGGAGAATGACTCAGGGCGCATGATGGGTCCTTACTTCCATCCCAGGGGATGCAGCAATGGCTGAAGCCGGCCCAGGACCCAGTGCAGAGCAGGGATGGGGCAGGTAAATTGGAGAGGAGTTTTTCCCAAAGGGGGTGTATTTTTGATCTGTGCGGTAGGTCAGACTCATGTAGTTACCTTTTGCTGATTGAGCACCGCTTTTCACTGGTGCTGGAGGCTTAAGTAGACTCTCCGCTGCTTGGTGTCTCCCGATGTGGAAAATGCCTCTCAAGCACCCCTGCTTGCCTCACCACGTGCGCCTGCCAGCTGTAGGGTTACATGTTCCCACCAGGTCGGGTCTGGCAACTCCTCGCTGCTTCTAAACTATCTCTCTCTCCCCCTGCCACTCAGTTCAATTCCTCAACTTTGCCTTTGATGTTCAGGGCTCCTAGATTGTCATATATAATGGATTCATTTGTGTTTTCGGGTCTTTGTTGCAAGAGGGACCACAAGAAACATCTGACTACACTGCCATATCGGCCCTGCCTCCCTGTTCCTCAGCATTGATATCTGCTCACAAGTCTGAAAAGGACACAGTAAGCCACATTTTCCCTAGGGCTTGAATTATTTCTAAGAGAGAAGTTCTCACTTTATGAGGACGGTAGAGTTCTATTGGGTGTGATTTCCAAAGGCCATGATGAGTTCACTGGACAAAAGTGCTTTTCGTTAACATGACTGGTAAAGCTTCTATCATCAAAAAACTCTTTGTGAAGTTATCTAGGACAGTAAGAACTGCTCCTAATTTTAGAAAGAGTGAAAAGGAGCCAATTCCATGCAACTATCCATTAACAAAGGACTCCTGGTTGGCATAAATAGCTTGTACTTCTCTACTAACTGAAAGATTGGCAGTTCAAACATACCCCGCAACCCCACAAAAGAAAGGCCTGGAAAACTGCTCCCATTAAAAATTGCAGCCAAGAAAACCTTATGGAACAGTTCTACTCTGTAACCCATGGGATCCCCATGAGTTGAATCAACTCAAAGGCAACAGGTTTTGTTGCTTTTGCTTGTTTTTTTTTTTTTGATCCTTTAACAAATGTAAGTTAGCACCCATGGCTCCTGACTCAGAACATTTAGACCTTTTTAAAATTAGATTTAAAATTTAGATAACCAAATGGGAAAGTTTTACTTACCTCTGAGTAACATGCCATTAATATCATTTACTTTGCTAGATTGTTTAAGGGGTTAATGAGGTAACATATAAAATGTGCCTACTGTGGGGACTGGAAAACACTGTGTGCTTGGGGAAGGTGGTTCGCTTTGCCTGTGCTACCCTTTCCCTTCAAACATTTAAAGGCCTGAGGACTTAAGTTTAAAAAGAGGACCAATTTGTAGAAGTGACAAGAAGAGAGATGTTAGTTTAGAGAAGGGAAGAAGAAATAGAAGAAAAAATATTGTGACAACTAGAGTATCTGAGAGTGAGCCAAGTAACCTCATCAGCCAGGGACACCCATTCCTGAAAGTTCTGCCCCAAATTTAGGTCAACACTGTCAGGGATGTTGTAGACTAACTTTCCCAACAGTGCCTAGGAATAATGCCAAAATGACAACGAAGTTTCCTCCTGGCTCTAGGACTGCAGGATTTATTAAGTGGAGTGTTACATCTAGTGAGTATACAATGAATAGTTTTGAAATGATGTTGGCCACATTGTTGTTGTTGTCAGGTGCCATTGAGTCAATTTTCAACTTACAGTAACTTCATGTGACAGACTAGAACTGCTCCATAGGGTTTTCTTGGCTGTAATCTTTATGAGAGCAGATCGTCAGATCTTTCTCCCATAGAGCTGCTGGGTGGGTTCAAACCGCCAACTTTGGTTAACAGCTGAATACTTAACCATTCACCACCAGGGATCCTTTTGGCCACATTAGAATTTCCAAAGATGCTCTTGTCTATAGTATTGTCTCCATTGGAGAAAACTAACACAAAGTCTCAAAGACTCTTTCATCCTAATGATAGATATTGTCTATATATAAATGACCCTATATATGTCTTTATATTCATATGAAATTCAGATGGAGACAAGGAGGTTCCTGTCACTGTTTAAATCTTTTGTGGAAATGTGTGGTAACTATTATAAACCAGTAAACCTTAAGGATTAATGACTAAGATGTCATAGTGTTACTTGTTCTGGCAACTTAGTTTCCCTTTCTCATATAGACTTGAACAAAAAAGTACTATGATTATATTTTCTGATACTCCACAGGAGAATCAGAATTACTGAGTTCAATAACAGAAATGATAATAAAGTCCTCAAAGATAACTTATTTGACAAATATTACTAAGGATCTATTAGGCATCAGACACTAAGCTTGGTACTGGGGTGGCTGGGATAGGAAGGTAGGGGTGAGAGGGAGGGAGGTGAGCAAGAAAGACATAATTCTTGCTCTGATACTCTAGCAAATAATTAAATATGTAATCACAATGAAGTAGTCTATGAAGCATAATTGGGGGGTGAAGAAGAACACTAATTTAGTCTAGGGGCCAGAGGAATTTTGCCTAAGTTGGACCTAAAGGGTGGGTAAGAGTTAGCTAGACAAAGAATGGGTAGAAAGGAGTGTCCCAGAGAGAAAGAATAGTGTGTGCAAAGATTCAGAAACAAAGGAGAGAATGGCAAGTGAGAGAAATTGAAAGGCATTTAGAATGATTGATGTACTGAATGTGGCAAGAGATAAGGCTAAAGAGTCAGTAGAAGTAGCTCATGGACAGTATTTTAGTGTCTAGTTTTATGTAAAGGGTGATGGAAAGCCATCATTTCAACGATTTTAAGCAAGAGAGAAACATAATTATATCTGTATGTTTTTAAAGATTTTTCCAGTTGCAGTATGGAGAAGAGATCGGTAAAAACCTACCTTGAGGATGGGGAAACCAAATAAGTGTCAATTATAACAGCAAGAGATGATGGCTATCCAAACCACAATGTAGCCATAAGGAGAGAGAAGTGTTTGGTCACAGAATGTATTTTGAAGATAAATTTAATAAGATTTTCTAATCAGTTGGCTATGGGGAATGAGTAGGAGGAGGAAATCAGAGCTAAAGTCCAGATTTCTAGCTGGACGTTTGGTTAGATTATGGAGCCATTCCTGGAGTCGGTCTTGTCCGCCATGGTCTCCACCTTCCTAGCCAGGCTTTCTCTGTTTCTACCCCACCACTTGCACTCTTCAGTGCTCTCATTATCTACTGCTATTAAAAAGGTCATAAATTATAAGATATCATTACTGGTTTTTTCTCAGTTCATTCTTTGGTTATTTATGCACTGGTCTGCTTTAATTTTAATTCTCCTTATTTTTTTCAACCTCACCCCTCAGTTCTTTAGTTGATTTCTCTTTCTACATTATTTTCCTTCAATCAGTTTCTCTTTCCAGTGTGCTCCACCAAAGTCTCATTGCCATCATTGTTAAAGTTGTTTTTATCACAAACCTACTAGGATAGTATGAATTCAAGAAATGGGTCCAGTGCTTACAGTTTTAACTTACAGTTAAAATATTGTGAATGGACCATAATTGAAGACAAGGCGAATAAAACACATCATGTTTATGGATAGTGGAGCAATATTCCTAAAGGTTAAATTTTTGACAATGACAGTAGGGAAGTATCCATAGATAATACTATATTTTTCAACTCAAAAAGTCATTTATTTTCTATTCTTGCCTTGGATGAGTTCAGTGAATGTGGTAATGGGTTTTTTCCTATTTTTGGTGTTTGTGTTTTCCTACAAAGAGCTTTCACTAAATTCTTAGATTTTAGGAAACTAAATAGTAATAATAATAAAACAAAAAACCAAACCCATTGCTGTCGAGTCGTTTCTCAAGTAATAATAATAGCATCCATAAATACCACTTGTTGGTGTCATGTAATATGTTGGATATAATGTCAGGAAAATTACCTGCATCATGTTTAAATCTTATAACATACTAAAAACTTCTATTATCCCCATTTAATGGATGAGGAAATTGAGACCCAGAAAGGTTATATTACTTGTCCAATACCATGTTGACAACAGTTAAGTTGCAATGCCAAGTCCATCTGATTCCAAACATTTATATTTTTTCCATTACCCACAAAAATTTTAGCTGTTGTTAAGTCTTGTCTATTAGATAAATTTCCAGACATTGTCTGGAACAAATGTTTACTATTCCCTGTGGTTAGCTTCTAAACATTCTATCACTGATCCTATTGTCTGAAAATGAATAACCATCATTATTGCAGCAAACTTGGCAATTCAGGGAATCACTGGTACCAAGTACTGATTGGAAGTCAATAACCAGCTCAGAGCTCATTTCACAAGGCCTGGCTGCATTTTTTGGGTAACAATTAAGTAACAAGGTGTAGTTTCTTTTTTTTTTTTTTTTTTTAATTTTTTTACTTGGTTACTGATCATTATTTAATATTGGCAACTAAACTAACATATTTACAGGAACCTGAAACAAATTGAATGGGAAATGAGAGTCTTGAAGCTGTAGTAATAATTACTAAGAAATTCCAAAGTCCAACCAAGTAGGCATTTTCCTAGTACTTGGCTGGAGCTGGACATGGAAGAGAAGCCATATATACACATTCCAGACACTTGCAATCAGATGGTTTCCAGATGGACACACTCAACCGCACTGAAGGGTTGTAACCTACTACAGCAACACCACTGCTCCAACTGTAAATAATATACCAAAGTAAGACTCAGAACTGGAAAATGTTTATTTCAGAAGTTAAAATTTTAACCTTTGGGAAAATAATTTTTTTAAGGGCCAACGTGTTCTTCTCCTGAAGGTGCCAATTTTATATTCACAAGAATCCTGTCTGTGGCTCTAATGCTCAAATTTCCTGAAATAAGGTCACATTTCTTACCCCTTTGACTGTTTCCATTTACTTCATATTGCGTTTAATCATAATGAGAAGGAAAAGAAGGAGGAAGGAGAGAAGAATAAAAGGAGGAGTTATATTTTTGACTGGTCTCTGTGCCATTCACTATGCTAAGCTCTTTCCCCAGTAAGTGCCCCTAGCTCTGGCACTAACATGTTCATGTTTTCTGTGCCCGCTATGAACAAGAGCACACTTTCAGTGACTGGGATGAGTGAGTATAACTCTCAGAGATCCTCCAAATGGGGCCAGATGACAATCTCAGAGTGTAGAATCTGCACAAAGGAAGTTCTAAGAAAATAAAGAGGTTACACAGAAAGCCTCCAAAACGCAAGAGAATGTGAGCAGAAGGCAGAGACTGGAGTACAAAATCTTTCTCTAACCTACCAAAGAAAGCCCACCATGACTCCACGCTGGAGGTAGAAGTTACCTGTCTCTGAAAATACTGGGTAAGGATTTGAAAACTTGAGTTCTAAGTTGCTATACAGGAATCAGGGCCTCGAACCTGTTCATTCCAGTTCAAACCCCTGCAGAGAAATTTGTATTTCCAACAAGTTCCCAGGCAATGCTAATGATTCTACCCCAGATATACTGCATCAGAATCTACTTTCTAACAAGATCCCCAGGCAGGAATGCAGCAAGAAGTGTTGACATAATGAAAGATTGACCTGAAAAGTATCTCCATGTTCTCAGAGAAAGGCATTTGTTTGGTTGAGCACAAAAGACAATGTTTATTGAGTGTCTATTTAGCATAAAAAGGAGCCCTCGTGGCACATTGGTTAAGTGCTCAGCTGCTAACTGAAAGATTGATGGTCTGAAGCCACCAGCTGCTCCACAGAGAAAGATGTGGCTGTCTACTTCCGTAAAGATTTACAGCCTTGGAAACCCTATAGGGCAGTTCTGTTCTGTCCTATAGGGTCACTATGAGTCGGATCTATTCAATGGCAGTGGGTTATTAAGCATTAGGACTACACAATGGGCTGAAAATGGAAAGTGCCTGTTCTCAAGGGCCCACAACCCCATGTGGAGACAGATCATAAGTTGATTATTACAAAACAAAGAGCCTGTTAGGTCCAAAGACAGAGACACATGCCCAGAGCATTGTGGGAGCCCAGAAATGGGGCTGAATTCAACCTAAAGAGATCTAGGAAGGTTTCCTGAAAGAGGAGACACCTGATGGTATTAAGTTTCATGGATTACAAAACTAAAACAGAAAATACAGACTATGTTCAATGGTGTCAGACAATGAGGTGGTTGAAAATATCTGAGCATGATCCCAGAGTTAAGCATAGGTTAGATTGTAGGAGCAACCTACTATCGGGAAACTCATCACATGAAAAAAGGAATAAGAACAAAAATAAGACAATATTTAGAACAAGAACAAATTACAGGTGATGACACAGAAACATGACTGGGGTCAGGTATGGCGGTACTGAGTTCTGAAATATCTTTGGATTTAAAAAATTTTTAAAAACACGAATAAATGAAAGCGCTATAGAAAAGTATAAGGGGCTTCTCAGCACCACTTTATTATCACTATTCATTTTATTAATCCAACTTGACCTTTGACAGCAATAAGATTTAACAGCTAAATTCCCTACACCATTTTGATGCTAATTTCGTATGCATAGATACAGACCTATTTGAATATTTAATATTTAATTTTTCTTTTTTAAGTGTAACAAAACTTATTATCTAAGTTAAAACATTTTGCTCCAATTTGGAAACCAGTATGTTCATAGCACTCTTATGGGATAGTAAAACCTCAGTTTGAAATTACTTCTGAATCAAGGATCTGGAGCTCGTCTTTTCATTGGAACCCATTAAAAGTAAAGTATAGGAACAAAAAAATGTGTTTTAAAATTATTTCTGTACTCTGAATTAAATTTACAGAGCTCGAAGTCCATAATTAGGAGAGGCTCCTCTTATTGGTTTTGTTATTCTCCTTTATTTCAGCAAATGATTCTCCTACAGCAAATGCTTCTTTTTTTTTTTTTTCTAAAAGAAGGACAAACTTCAAGAGACAGTGGTTAGACATTAACTAATCTGACCTTAATCTTGAAAAGAAATCACAGAGTATACCTACAAAAGAGAAAATAGAAGTAACTATAGTTTCTGTAGTATCTTAGGTTTCTTTCAACTTCTTTAAGGCTCACTTTCATCATCTCTAGCAGGAGAGAAATAATATTACCCTGCCTTCCTCAGCAGAACAAGAAAATTCGCTTGAAAAAGCCTTAAAGACCATGAAACACAATTTACAAAAAAAAAAAGAAGGAAGTCTTAAAATTGCAAAATGCTTCAAACTAAACTTATAAATTGGTTATTTGGAATTTAGAATATATTTCCTCACTTGAATGGTATTATAAATGGATTAATATAGCAGATTTACATATAGGGACAAGGAAATTGGCAGAGATCTGTCAAGATGATAAAAAGAAATTTTGGAATTGTCAAGGGTTTTAGAGGTTGGTAGTACTGGTTTATTAGTATGCCAATTTGGCCTATTGAACTTGTGTAACCCCTAAAGAAATGAGTCAGATGGATATTTTTGGCTCATCAGTGGATCTACAGAGACAGAAGAGGAGGAAGAGAGATGGAGAGAAAGATGGCCTTTCATAAAGTAGCTATTAAAGAGTTAGAGGAGACGAAGCTATGGGAATAAAGATTGCGTCGGTACAGTTATAAAAGAGGAGGAATGAATGAACTGGCATTTAGTAAACTGTGAGCAGTTTAGCACAGATTAAGGGGAGCCCAGAAGGAGTGAATTTCCTTTGACCCACAAGTTGAACATATCTGCATGACCATCGACAACCACATACGTGCTTCTTTTCTCTTTTCTCAGGGAGAGGGCTGCTCAGCCTGCCCTTCACCAGCTCTTGATCTGACTGTGCCCCATCACTTATCCCCTCTCCTTCTTCTAACTTTAAAGTCTGCTCGTCTTTCTAGTAGGTAAGTAAACATAAGGTGTCTCTTCCAACCAATAAAACAAACAAAAACAAAACAAAGTCACCCTCAGTTGGTAGCCTCTCCTGTCTCTCCCATCCTTCACAGCCAAGTAGAATTTCCTGGCTCTATTTCATCCCCTCTTTACACCACCAAAATCAAGCTCAGTCCAATTTCCCCCACTGCTCCCCAACCCACCCATATACACTCACTCCACTATCACTACTCTGGCAGAAGTCATCTCCTCTAAGAAGTACTCTTCAGCCTCTTCCCACTCTAAGGCTCAGCAGCAGTGCACTACCTCTTGACTACTAAAAAACAAATTAAACCAGTGGCTGTCAAGGTGATTGTGACTCATAATAACCTCATGTGTTTTAGAGTAGAAATGTGCCCTATAGGATTTTCATGGCTGTGACCTTTCAGAGGAGCACTGGTAGCACAGTTGTTAAGAGCTACACCTGCTAACTGAAAGGTTGACAGTTTAAATCCACCAGCTGTTCCCTGGAAATCTATGGAGCAGTTCTACTGTGTCCTATAGGCTTGCTATAAGCCAGAATTGACTCGACGGCAGTGGGTTTGGTTTTGGTTTTTAAACTTTCAGAAGTAGGTCACATGGCCTTTCTTCCAAGGCACCTCTGGGTGGAATTGGATCTCCAACATTTTGGTAAGTAGTCGAACACCTAGCTGTTTGTTCCACCCAGTGACTCCCACCTCTTGACGACACTCTTCCTGAAATTCTAACATTGGATGGGTTTCCTGGCACCTTTCTTCCTGGGTTATTTTCCTATGCCTCTGGCCACACCCTCTGTCTCATCTGCAGGCTACTCTCCTACTGCTGGCCTCTTAATTGCTAGGATTTGCAGGTCTCTGTGCCTGACCCTTTCCTCTCACCTTACAAATTCTTTTCAGTAATTTCATCCACCACCATGCCTTCAACTACCTTTTCTATGTTGATAACTCAAAATCAAACAGAGACTAACTACATGGTGTATCACAGTGGAAAGAAAGGGGTTTGGAGATAGCTAAGCTTGGGTTTGCATTCTAGCTCTGCTACTTACTAGCATGTGATTTGGAGCAAATTTTACTTAACTTCTGGGTAAGTTCTCATATCTGTAAAATGGAAGCAATAATAATAACTATTATGTTGGGTTGTTTGAGGATTAAAGATCATGTATAATAAATGCTAAACACATGGTGAATGCTTAATAAATGGTAGCTATTTTGTAGTTAAGTCTGTATTTCAGGCCCTGGCTTCTTTTCTAGATGTCAGATTCATACATTCATCTGCATTCTAGACAGCTCTGCCAGAATGCCCTAAGGTGTCTTAAACTTAATATATAAAAATAAATGAGCAAAGGATTTGAATAGACATTCCCCCAAAGAAGAGATACAAATGGACAGTGTTGTTGCTGTTAGGAGCCTTCAAGCTGGTTTTGACTCACAGTGACCCTATGTACAACAGAACAAAACACTGCCCAGTCCTGTGCCATCCTCACAATTGTTGCTATGTTTGAGCCCATTGTTGAAGACACCATGTCAATCCATCTAGATAAGGGTCTTCTTCTCTTTTGCTATGAGAAATGGACAATAAGCACATGAAAAGATGCCTAGTATCATTAGTCATTGGGGAAAAACAAATCAAAACCACAATGAGATACCACTTCATATCCACTAGAAAGATTATAACCAAAAACAAAAACGAACAGACAATAACAAGTGGAGAATTTGGAACCCTCATAAATCGCTAGTGGGAATGTAAGACGGTACAGCTACTTTGGAAAACAGTCTGGCAAGCGCCTCAAAAATTTAAGCATAGAGTCACCATATGATCCAGCAATTCAATTCCTAGGAGAACTGAGAACTTATATCCACATAAAATCTTGTACAAGAATGTTCATAGCAGCATTATTCATAGCCAAAGAGTGAAAATAACTCAAATGTCCATCAACTGAAGAATAAATAAACAAAATGATATATATTTATAAATGGACTATAATTGAGCCATAAAAATGGATGAAGTACTACAACTTCAATGCAGTATGTAGTACATACTACAATGTGGGTGAACCTTGAGAACATTGCCCTAAGTGAAAGAAGCTAGACACAAAGGTCACATGGTGGGATTATATTTACATGAAATGCTCAGAATAGGTAAATCCATAGGGACAGAAAGTAGATTAGTGCTGGCTAGGGGCTGGGAGGAGGAATGGAGATTAACTGCTAACAGACTTGGGGATTTTTTTAGTGGCTGGGCATCCTTATGAATATATTTAAAAACACTGAAAAATATACTTAAAAAGGGTGGATTCTAATGGTATGTGAATTACATCTCAATACAAAATTTTTAATTAATAAAATAATATGCCTCCTTTACTTTCCAAAACTGCTTTATCTCCTATATTCCCTTCCTTGATTTATGGCCCAATTTTCCATCCTAGAAACTTGGGACTCATCCTAGATTTCCCAGTACCCTTCTTTCACCATCCTCCCATAACTGAGTTTAGTAATCTACCTACCTATTATTTCTCATATTCGTCAACTCCTCTTCATCTCCTGCCACTCCCAGGTTCAAGCTGTCATTATCTCTTCCCTGGTCCACAGCAAGGGCTAACTTATCAGACTTCTCTCCTCTCTACTGGTGCCCAGTCAATCTTTCCAAATTATCAGATTGATCACACGAATCCCCTATTTAGAATTCTTCCACAGTTCCTTGCTGTCTCTTACGTAAATCTAAAGCCCTTTGAATGGCAACCAAGCCTTTGTGAGTGGGCCCCTCAGTCCCTGTTCACAGATATCCTCAGTCCTCTTTATTCACCTTTGCTTTACTCCGCCATGTGTTACAGTCCATAAAACGAACTTCTTTTTCATGGCACCCATGCCTATGTACACATTGTTTCTATTTTTTAAAGCCCCTCCTCAATATGTTTCCTTGGCAATCACATGCTCACATTTCAAGTGCCTACTTGAATTCTCCCCCACCTTTCTGACTTTTTCAGGCAGATTTTGACACTCGACCTATTGACTATTTTTAGGCTTTGTATGATTTATGTTACTGAATTGTTCTTCTTTCTCCAGTACTTTGTTAAGAACAGACACTGTATCTTTGTCTTTCTAGTCTCAAACCCAGAAGTGTGTCTGATATCTTTATATGCTTGTCTTTCTCTGCTCTCTTATTCTCCCACTATGGCCTTTAAATTTTAAATTTGTTTCTTCTCTAATCTTATTCTTGTCTTGAACTTTTTCTTTTGATTATTGAATTGTTTTATTGAATGAATTAGTCCTTTTTATAACTGAAAGGTTGGAAGTTCGACCTCACCAGCTGCTCCATGGGAGAAAGATGTGACAGTCTGCTTCTGTAGAGACGTAACGGCCTTGGAAACTCTACGGGGCAGTTCTATTCTGCCATATAGGGTCACTATGAGTCAGAATTGACTCAACATCAGTGGGTTTGGTTTTTATTTTTTTATATAAACATGCCACAAAGGAGTTTCAAGAATGCTTCCAGATTTTTAGTATTATGGATTGTTAAAGAGAATTTCAAACACACTGGATATACCCCCCAGTCATTTTCTCACCTATTTAGTAAACGTATATTTCAGTGTCAGACACTGTGATTAACACCATGGCAGAAATACAGGTATATATCAAGCACAGATTATGATCTCAGAGGTTGTAGGATCTAGTGAAGTGGAACACATGAACAAAAATTATACTAGGCGTTAGGAAAGAATTATGAAAGAGGCAAAAGCAAGTTGTTCATCGTAGAATTGAGCTGTGCCTTGAAGCATGAGTGGGGTTTCACAGAGCAGAGAAAAAGGAGAGTTCAGCATGTAGAGCAAATGACATTGAAAAAGCCAGAGGCATGGAAAAGTAGGAATGCTCACGGGGAGATAAGGCCTTAAAACTGGGATTAAAGCATGCATTTGTTCATGCTTTCACTCAACAAACATTTATTGTGGGACGTAGCATGTTCCACCACCACCCGTCTGTTGGTTTGTTGTACAGTAGTGGCTTGTGTTGTTGGAAGCTCTGCCACCTACCAGCTGGGTCACCCATGGTGGACAGGTTTTAGTGGAGTTTCCAGACTAAGGCAGACTAGGAAGAAAGACCTGGTGACATACTTCCAAAAATCAGCCAATGAAAACCTTATGGATCACAACAGAATATTGTTAGATACAGGTCTAGAAGATGAGCCCTCTGGTTTGGAAGGCACTCAAAATACACAGTGGCCGCAACCATGGACTGGAGCATACCAATGATTGTGAAGATGGCGCAGGATTGGGCGACATTTTGTTCTGTTAAACATAAGGTTGCCATTAATCAGAGCCAACTTGACAGCAACTAAAAATAATAACCAAGTAAGCCACCAAAAAAAGCCCATGTGACATAATCCAATGCAGCCCTTTCTTGTGGGGTCTGTGGAGGTTTTACATATTTTACTCATTCTTAAATGAGTTCTTTTCTGAGTACAACTTGATGGGTAAGAGCCTGGATTCTAGAACCAGACAAATAGAATCAAATTTGACTCTCACACTTGTAGCTTTAGACAAGTTATTTAAACTTACTGTGTCTCTGTATCTTTATCTAGATAATAAAATAATAATAGTATCTATGTTGTATGGTTATTATGAGGATTAAATGAGTAAATAACGGTGAAGTTTTTATAACTGGTACATAAAACATTTTCGATAAGTGTTAGCTATTATTACTTTCCTAGTAAGTGACCAAAAAGTGCTCTCTACCCAAGAGATGGAGTCCCTGGGTGGTGCAAATTGTTAATGCATTTGACTGCTAACTGAAAGGTTGGAGGTTCAAGTTCACCTAGAGGCACCACAGAAGAAAGGCCTGGAGATCTACTTCCAAAAAAATCATCCATTGAAAACCCTGTTGATCACACTTCTACTCTGACACACATAAGACTGACATGAAATGAAATCAACTCGATGACAACTGGATTTCACCCAACAGATAAAGTGATTCTTGTTTCCATCATCTCTCTCAAATCTATAAGCCACATATATTTTACTAAAATATACTCCTTTTGCAAATAAAGAAAGAGAAGTAAAAAATGGAAAAAGAAGGTAACATAGGCTAGAAACATGAGTCATAGAATGGGAACTAGTTTAAATCCCATTTCTACTAACTGCCATAGTTCCACATTTGTTAAATGAAGATTCAATGATCTGCTTCTTTCTCTGTCCCGGTTGCCATTGAGTCAATTCCAATTCACGGGGACCCTATGAGTGTCAGAGTAGAACTGTGCTCCATAGGGTTTTCAATGGCAGATTTTTCAGAAGTAGATCTCTGAGCCTTTCTTCCAAGGCACCTGTGGGTGAACTTGAACCTCCAACCTTTCGGTTGGCAGGCAAGTGCATTAAACATTGGCACCACCCTGAGACTCTTCTTACTCAGTAGTATTCATTATTTTAGGAGGATAAAACTATCTGTCTTTAGACAACAACCCAACCCATTCAACTAAATTTTTGATTGATTGGTTACCAATCTTATTTTTTAAAGAAATATTTATCAAGCACCTGAGAGAAGATAAGTACTCAAGGGGCTAAAAAGACACATTTCTGCCCTAAAACTGGTTAAAGACCAGTAGATTTCAGCAGATACATATATAAATGCCAAGTAATATCTCATGGATACCCGTGAGTCTTGACTGTGAACCAGTCTCAACATCACATTCATACTTCCGCAGAATGGTAATAAGTACACGTCAGGTTATTAATATACCCAAAAATAATTTTTGAGGAGTGGATATTACCCAAAACAGATCCAACCAAAAGTTTTACTAATGGATCTAGTAGCCAAAATAAGGACGTTGAAGAGTTGAAATAGTAAGTGAAACCAAGCAGGGCACTAAAATTAAACCAAGAACCTCACCAGCTTTCTGTGGTAATCTGTGGGGATTTCACAAATCTGCATGTTCACACAGTTCTAGACCCTTGGCAATCTGTATCTCACCACAAGGTCTTGCCTCCAGTGACTTATTTTCAATACTTGTTTCTAATTTCTAGCTGAGGCAACAGGCATGTCTGTATTATTTTAGCATCTTTTAACTATGGATAGCACAGAACTTGAGAGTATTCACCAAACTTTTAGTAGAGAGAAAATATCTTTTACCAAGCATTTAGGTAAAAGATAACTTCCTTTCTACTAAGTGAAACACAAACGATTTATTGTATTTTTAAAATAGGAAAATACAAATGAAACTGTTTAAACCTCTTATTGATTTGGGAAAGAAAGGCAAAAATTTGCCACAAACACATAAAAGACTAGGAAAAAAGTACCAGAATATGTGGACCTGTATCTATGCCAAAAAAAATCAAGGAATGATTATGACCTAAAATTTGCTACCCTCATGCATCTAAAGCAATGTGGAGGGAAGCTGGGTTTTGTGAAAGTGTTATTTTTCTTCAGATGTTACAGTTTCTTTCCCAAAATCTAATTTTGGTTATGGATAAGGGAGTCTTTACTTTGATAGTAAGCTGTCTACAAAATTCCAAACATCTATTTTTTAAAAACCAAAAAATTCCCTATGTCATCTAGAT
This sequence comes from Dugong dugon, assembly GCA_030035585.1. NCBI lineage: Eukaryota > Metazoa > Chordata > Mammalia > Sirenia > Dugongidae > Dugong > Dugong dugon. The sequence goes on along the minus strand of CM057480.1, from coordinate 43,198,070 downwards.
ATACCCAAAGCTCCATATTTTTGTTATCATATGGACCCAATCAGAATCATTCCAATGATTTTTTTTTATTGCACAGTATATTCACAATAAGGTGACTGTACAGATACCCTATGCATGACATGAGAAAGATCTAACATTGATGTGCTTATGGGTCCTAAAAGAAAATCATGCTTGCCAAAATGACCCGAGAACTCTGGCTCTGTTGTGATAGTGATGAAATATAAGAGTAAAGAGGCTATTTAAATATTATAACCATTGTTCTAAAACTTTCTTTTTTAAAAATGTTTCTCTCTTTTTCTAAGAAAGTCTATCTGTAGACATACAAATAATAAACCCAAGTCTTAGTTATTTCTTCAAATTGAAGGTGGTGCAGGCTAGTAAATTCTTCCTCACTCAGCATCCAGAGCTTATAAAATGGTGGCCTCTTAGATCCAGCTCACAGATATGTTTTGTTGTTGTTGTTGTTAGGCCTGCACAGAATTGGCTCTCCAAAATTTCAAAGATTACAGCTTAGTTGCAAAAATTTACAAATCAGGAATTTCACTAAAAGAATTCAGTTCCTAGCTTCTTATGGAAAACTCAGATCTGCCAGTTTTAGGTCTGCATCCCCATAAGGAAACATTTGGCTGGAGCTGAGTAGCAATCGCCTCCTAGTTCTCCAAAGCCCCCACTACCCCCTATTGTCTCCCCAAATTGAGACCAAGTATCATTACCACTAAAGTACTTTTCCTCTTACCCTTGATTTAAGACCAAAGTGAAATATCATTTGTCTCAAATGCAGAAAGAATTTTTATCCCTAATCTACTAACCCACTTCACTAAGCCACTTCCCTAATCCTTAATCCTCTAATTCACGTCACTCATTAGGATGTCTTTCTGGCCCTGCAGAGATTTGCACTTGCAAACCCCTACCTCTGGGTGGCTCAAACAGTTTGCCCTCAACTATTAATCCAAAGGTTGTTGATTTAAACTTGCTCAGCAGCGCCACACAAGAAAGCCCTGGTGATATGTTCTATAAAGTTTACAGCCACAAAAACCCTGTGGAGCAGTTCTACTCTGTAACATATTGGGTCACCATGAGTCAGAATCCACTCACGGCAACACATTTGATTTTTTTGGTTTTACTTCAGATTCATTCATCTCCTCACCGATATCACAGATGCAAAAGCTAAAGTAGAGGTGGTGGTAGTGATGGTGGTTGTTAGGTCCTATTGAGTCAATTCTGAGTCATAGTGACCCCATGTGACAGAGTAGAACCGCCGCCATAGGGTTTCCTAGGCTGTAATCTTTACAGAAGCAGATAACCAGGTGTTTTCTCCTGTGAAACTGCTGGGTGAGTTCAAACTACCAACCTTTAGATTGGCAGCTGAGCGCTTAACCATTGCTCCACCAGGGCTCTTGAAAAGCTAAGGGGACCCTTCAATGTGCAGATACTCAGAATGTTTGTATTTGTGAATTGGGAAAGGGAGAACCCAGGACAGATACTGAGATCAAGAAAGCCTCTGGCATATTTTCAAATTGCAAGACAAGCTGGACTTCTCACCTGAAAAAAAAAAAGTAGATTTGGTGGTTTCTACAGCATTTGTCAGTAGTTCTTCAGTGGCACAAATGGCTAAGCACTCAACTACTAGCAGAAAGGTTGGCAATTCAAACCCACTCAGAGGTTCCTCGGAAGACAGGCCGGTGATCTGCTTCCAAAAGACCACAGCCTTGAAAACCCTATTTAGCAGTTCTAGTCTACGCACATGGTGTTGCCATGAGTTGAAATTGATTTAACAGCCATTAAGAACAACAACAGCATTTTTCAAGCTTGATTAGGCTACTAAATTTTTATTTATTTCCTTTTATAATATTCTTAAAACTTCTAGATTGCCTCCAAGTTTTGTAATTGCTTCAGACTTCTGTGTGTTTCTTTTATAGAAAAGTTATTATAATCAGAAAAATAGTTGTTCATTAATGATTCCCAAAGAGCATGGGACTCAGTGCCAATGCCCTCTCAACATTTTACTTTGTAGATTCTGGAAAGATTAATAGAAAATAAAGTGGCCATTGGGCTACTTATAAAAAGAATATGTAACTACTCATGCTTAGAAGCAAATATACTTTCAGATTCCACACACTTTAGTGAGTTTCACTCTCTCCCACTTCCTCTCTGCATATGATGCTTTAGATTTGTTAACTATGACTAGTAAGAACAGCTTACTTCTCCATGTCAGACCCATGGCAATCACAGGTACTCATCCTGTGAAGAATGCTCTGGATAATTTCACTGAGGATAATTTCAAGCAGATAGAATGAGTCACTTGTGTAATTAGTGACTCTACAAGTTGAGTTGGTATTCTTCCTTTGTTGTTGTTTACTACGCTAAAAAGAGAAACAAGAAGCCAGGGAAGGGTTATTTACTAGTCAGTGCAGCTGCAAGGATTGGTCTCCAAACACCTGGTTTCATCATCTTGTTCATTCAAGTCTTCTGATGGTGTTTTCTGCCTACTTAGAAGAAACTCTGTAGATCTAATAAAGAGACTGCAGTAGTAGGAGAGACAAGGAATATTATCATTTATCATGGGGACCATTCATTTAGTTACTAGGTTAACTACCTCATTTTATAAAGGAGAACCTCAAGACCAAAAAGATAAAGTGATCTGCCCAAGTTTAAACAGAAAGTTAGTGGCAGAAAGGAAAATATTCCACCACAGTGAGCTTCCACAGAATCTAAACATACACTGGGGTCATGGGATATAAAAAATACAGGAGCTTGATTTTGAACTAATGCACCTGCTTGAAAGATTGTGAGGTTTTGCTGTTGTTGTTGTTGTTTTTACATGAAGTAGCCCATTTGCCATTTAAAATATAGAGAATTGAAGAGGCTATAAGCTGTCAGTCATGTAATTTCTGCTTATCAGTCTGATTTCAAAGGAATTGAACTGTTTGACTTGCAAAGATTATTCTAACCTGGCCATCTCCTTTTGTCAAAATAAGTTTTGCATTCAGGAGTCTGAAATGATAGTGAGAATTTTATTAAAATGCTAGAACCCTTGGTTGGTGGGTGTAGGCACCTACATTTCATGAAGAAAACAAAAATCTTCACAATTGCACCAATAAAAAACATCATGATAAATGAAGAAGAAAGTTGTCAATGATTTCATTCTACTTGGATCAACAATCAACATCCATGGCAGCAGCAGTCAAGAAATAAAACAACACATTGCATTGGGAAAATCTTTGGCAATAGACTCTTTAATGTTTTTGTTTGTTTGTTTGTTTTAGAAAGTCGCTTTGAGGACTAAGGTGTGCTTGACTCAGGCAATGGTCTTTTCAATCATCTCATATGGATAGGAAACTGGACAATGAAAAAGAAAGACAGGAGAAGAACTGATGAATTTGAACAAAGAATACTGACTACTGTGGACTGCCAGAAGAACAAACAAATCAGTCTTAGAAGAAATACAACCAGAATGCTCCTTAGAAGTGAGGATGGCAAGACTTGGACTCACTTTCTTTGAACATATCATGAGGAAAGACCAATCACTAGCAAAGGATATCATGTTTGATAGTGGAGGGTCAGCAAAAATGAAGGAAAGCCTTAATGAGATGGATTTAGACAGTAGCCACAACAATGGACTCAAACATAGCAATGATTATGAATAAGGCACAAGATTGGGCAAAGTTTCATTCTGTTATACATAAGGTCACCATGAGTTGGAGCCTACTTGACAGCACCTAACAAGAAAAGGCATCTGAATCAGTTCTGGGTACCTTCGAGATGGGTGAAGGTGTACCTGAGAAGGAGGAGCCTTGGAACTGAAAATGGCTCTCAGCAAAAACCACTGACTCTCTGGTTCTAATGCTTGGGTCCTAAACTTTATCTGTTCATTTGCTACATCACATAGACCCTACAGATTTTGTTGGTTATCTTCACCACACAAACTTCAGCGTCTCTTATTAACTCTTCCAGACAGGCCTGCACATGATCCCTACTCCAGTTCAAACTCACTCCTACAGTACCACTAAGCTTTGGGACCCTGACCCTGTTTTCCTATGTATGTCTTAGACTAACTCATCTACAAGTTACAGTTCCCATTGTCCTTGTCCCCAAATTCTGCCCACACCTGACAACAGCAGCTTTTTCAAGAGGGATAGGAATGAGGTAAATAGATTTCTAAAAAGCAAATGCTTCAAGTTGCTCTAATCTTGAGTGTGAAGAGAGACTTTACTACTACTAAAACTGGGATTACTGTGTCCAAGAGGATACTTGCCTTTTATAAATGCTCTGTGGCTCACATACACTCCCCAGGGAGGTTCCTCCCCACGTAGAACATCTGCTCACCAGGCAACCCTCCTCCCCCATCCCATCCTCCATGGCTCACCAACCATGAGCATAGCTACTTTGGGGGCCAGAACATTTTCTGTAAAACCCCTGACATCATATGTGGAATTTTGTACGTTTATGTCCATGGGTTTTGTTCTGGGGAGAGAGTTCACAGTCTTCTTTAGTGTGTCAAAGGGGTCTGTGATTAATAAAATTTTAAGAACCACCACTCAAGTGCATAAAGACTGCCCCAGGGGATTTTGGAAGAAGTCAGAGGCAAATCAGTATTTCCTGAGGTTTTCACCTTCTGATGTCCTTTTTTATACCTTACAACAGATGAACTCGCCCAAAGAAAATAAGAAGGAAAACAACCTCACTCCCCAATTCTCACTGTCAGCTTTGTAGAGCCATAAAAATTTTTAGAGATGGTGAAATTTTAACACCTCCCCAAGAGCCCATGAACAACCTCAGACTGAACATTCAATTTAAAAAATAGAAAGTTTTAATTTTTGCAGAGGTATCTATGACCCTGTCAGGTCTTACTCCTCACCATGAAGTTGCTTCCTTCTCCACTTCGTTCACGTCTGTTACCCTTCAGCAAATTGACCAGATGCCAGAATGACAACTGTGCTCTGTCCTTGGCTCAGCCAGGGGCCACCTTGTGGTCCACATCTCATATGCCACCTTCTACAGAGCATGGCGGCCAAGAAAGGGGAGGAGTCTAAGGCTGTAGAGAGGGTGATATAATTCTAGCCACTTCACAGAAAGACTGTCAAATGGCATCCTTTCAAATGAAGGCTTATAACAATGAAGACTGATGACATTTCATTGACTTTCTTCAGACAAAAGCACGGTGCAGTACTAATTAAAGCTAAGAAAATTGATAATATGTGTAATTTCTGCAATACCTAGAGTGGGACTTTGTATGTATTTCTTCAAAGGACAATAATCTAACTTCTTCTTATAAAATACTTATGGCAAAAAAAGCATCAGTAGTATTATTTTTATGTCATAAATAAATAAATTGAAATACAAAGATATTAAATGAATTTTCAGTTAGTTAATCAATCTATTCATCAGTCCACAGCATTTACTAAAGGCCATCTTTTAACGTAATTAAAAGTTCTACTCTGACAGCCAAGTTACTTAGTTCTTATCCTTTCAGGAAAAAAAAGAAAGTGTCTGTTTTAGGCCCAGTATCCAAATCATCCTTTCCTAACCCAACAAATGTCGATGCAACACATACCACTGCCTTCCAGGCATTATGCCAGGGCCTCGGTACCCAGTGGTGAGCTAAACAGACCAAGTTCCTGTCCAATGGAGTGTACAGTGTAGTGAGGGAAACCAACATTAAACACATAAACAGACAAATTGATACACAACAAATTGCTATAAAAGCTATGAATGAAAACCCAGACAGTATACAAGGCTAGAGAATGACAACAGAGGTTATTTTAGCTGAGTGGGGAAGGCCTCTTTGAAGAGATGATATTTAAGCTCAGAGCTGAAACTTGGAGAGTGAGTCAGTAAAAAAATGAGGAAATGACGGGCTTGAAAAACTGGCTGAATCTTGATTCCATTTATTGAGTTGGTGAAAACTGATAGGGTTGGGGAGTGTGGGTATATGGGAAGAAATCTAGAGTAGTGCTTAAGATTTGTTAAGGCTGAAATGCCAGTGAAACTCCTGTGTGCAGATGTCAGGTTGCAATTAATACAAATCTGATGCTCCAAGGAAATGGCTGGGATAGAATTTAAAATTGGGAGTTATCCACACATGAACAGCATTTAAATCATAGTAATGGTTCAGAACGGTGACTGAGGAAGAAAGTATAAAGAGAGAAGATAAGAAGGCCTATCCTTAGGCCTTGGGTCTTCCAACAATTAGATGTCAAAGAGAGGAGGAGAAGCCAGTAAAGCATCTGAGAAGAAGCTGTCAGAGAGGCAGAAGGAAAACTTGGAGCATGTTCTTGGCCTTTGTTCCGCGAGGCCAAGAGAGGAGCATGCTCCATAGAACTTGAAACTGTCAAATGTTTTGAGTGCTACTGAAAAGTCAAATAAGCAAAGATGGGAGACTATATGTTCTTTTTAAAATTTGCAACAAGAAGGTCACTGGTGGCCTTCACAAGAGCAGCTTTAGTGGAGCTGTGGGCAGATGCCAGGCTGGTGTAAGCTGAAGAGTAAACGAGAGGCAAAGTAGGAAAGATAACATTTGTAGCATACAAGTTTAACAAGTTTGACTACGATTAGAGTGAAGAGTAATTGGCAGGGGGTATGGAGACAAAGGAATATTTTTTTTTTTAAATAATATTTTATTGTGTTCTTGGTGAAGATTTACAGAGAAGTTTAAGTTCCCATTCAACAATTTCTATACAAACTGTTCAGTGACATTGGTTACACTCTTTACAATGAGTGAATATTCTCGTTATTTCTGTTCTGGTTGTTCCATTTCCATTAATCTAATTTCCCTGGCCCCTTACATTCTCATCTTTTTTTAAAAGTAATTGTTGACCACTTGGTCTCGTACAGGTAATTTTTTTTTATTTTACTTTAGATGAAGGTTTACAGAGCAAACTAGTTTCTCATTAAACAATTAATACACATACTGTTTTGTGACATTTGTTGCCAACTCCACAACATGTCAACACTCTCCCCTTCTTGACCTTGGGTTCCCCATTACCGGCTTTCCTGTCGCCTCCTGCCTTCTTGCCCTTGCCCCTGGGCTGGTGGGTCCATTTGTTTTATGGGCTGAAGGGTGAACCTCAGGAGTGGCTTCATTACAGAGCTATAAGGGGTGTCCGGGGGCCGTACTCTCGGGGTTTCTGCAGTCTCTGTCAGACCAGTAAGTCTGGTCTTTTCTTTTTTTGTGTGAGTTTTAATTTTGTTCTATATTTTTATCCAGCTCTGTCCAGAACCCTCTATTGTGATCCCTGTCACAGCAGTCAGTGGTGGTAGCTGGGTACCATCTAGCTGTGCTGGACTCAGTCTGGTGGAGGCTGTGGTACTTGTGGTTCATTAGTCTTTTGGACTAATCTTTCCCTTCTGTCTTTGGTTTTCTTCATTCTCCCAAGGGATATTTTTTATGAGAGTCACTGGAGCATTCCTGTGTACTGATGGAGATAATCTAATAGAGAGGAAGAAGCTGAAGACTCAGAAGGAGAAGGGGATACCAAAGGAGAGGGGATGGGTACCAGGTGTAACAAAATGAAGAAGGAAGAAAGAAAAGAATGTGGTTGCAAACACTGATAAAGTTTATATAATTAGTAAGCGGAGATGAAGGAGAATAACATAAGTCACAGACAGATAGTCATCAAGCTTGTCAGGAAGGCTTTATTTATCTAATCTACCTGCCTCCTATGCCTTCTGTTCTCCTTCCTGAAGAAAGACCAAAGCAGAGAAATGAGCTCACCAAGTTTCAGAGGGAGAATTCCCAAAATAAACTGTCTCTTGACTTAATAGCTAATGATCCTTTTCTCCCTTTTTAGTAAACAATGTGACCCTAATTCATGTGAACACTTTTATGCTAGCCAAATTTCTGTATCCTTTCCTGCCAACATTTGATGCTTTTGGACACCAAACAGTCCTGTAGACCTGTGTCGAGAACCACACAGCTAGGCTTTTCGTGGAGCTTACTCTGAAGGTCTCTGGTTACTGTATTTTACATCTCACTTTCTGCCTAGTGCTGATGCAGCTGTATTTCATTAAGTATATTAAGTTATCACCACTTGCTGCTCAACAATGGCACAAGAACAAACGGCACCTGTTACTAATCTAAAGTGTTTTGAGGCCTATTAGAGTGAGGTTTTTTAATTGACTCATACAGACCAGGGCTTCTCGACCTCAGAACTATTGACATTTTTGGCTGGAAAATTGTTGTGGCAACTGTCTTGTGCATGGTAAGAAGTTTAGGAGCATCCCTGGCCTCTATCCACTAGATGCCAGCAGTACTCCTACCCTGCCCCCAGTTGGGTCAACCAAAAATGTCTCCAGACATTGCCAAATGTCCCCAGGGGATAAGGGGCAAAATCAACCCCAGTTGAGAACCACTGATATAAACTGATGTCATAACATCAAAATGGAACCTGAAAAAAGTCCATCAAAGACATAAAAATTTTTCTAGTATCAGAATGTATGTTTTTTCTGTAGACAAATGTCTGGCTACTTGACTGAATTTTCAGTTTTCAAATGAATACTAGATATTTTCTTCAGCAACAAACATTGAATTAACACATCTTCTAGACATCATCTCAACTTGATTTTAATTCTTGAAACAATCATGAGGATTTAACTTGTCATAATCTAACATAATTTAGAACATTTTTTGAGCTTTCTAAGTCTAAACTTTAACTGTCATATTTTGGCTTTTCTTCTGTGTTAATCATTTTCAGTTTTATTTTATTTTGTGTTTGCTGTTTATTGTAAACTGCTTTAATCCTTCTTGGAGGAAGTCAGAGGATAAATATTCATAAACACAGGCATTTGTTTTCAGTATGTGAATAAGGAGCTCTCTTTTGTACAAAGTTTCACCTCTTTTCCTATTGTCATCTACTCTGGCCCATGTTGAGAAATCTTACAATGACTTTGTACAGAATATGTTGCCTATATTACAGTTTTTGTTTATAAATCATCTACTACATTGCTGAAGATCATTCAAAAGCACTTGCAGCAGTACATCAACAGGAAACTGATAGAAATTCAAGCTGGATTCAGAAGAGGATGTGGAACAAGGGAAATCATTGCTGATGTCAGATGGATCTTAGTTGAAAGCAGAGAATACCAGAAAGATGTTTACCTGTGCTTTATGGACTATGCAAAGGTATTTGACTGTGTGGGTCATAACAAATTATGGATAACATTGCAAAGAATGGGAATTCCAGAACACTTAATTGTGCTCATGAGGAATCTGTACATAGACCAAGAGGCAGTTTTTAGAACAGAACAAGTAGATACTGTGCGGTTTAAAGGCAGGAAAGGTGTGTGTCAGAGTTGTATCCTTTCACCATAGTTATTCAATCTGTATGCTGAGCAAATAAATCCAAGAAGCTGGACTATACGAAGAAGAACACAGCGTCAGGATTGGAGAAGACTCATTAACAGCCTGTGTTATGCAGATGACACAACCTTGCCCGCTGAAAGTGAAGAGGACCTGAAGCACTTACTGATGAAGATCAAAGACTACAGCCTTCAGTATGGATTACTTCTCTACATAAAGAAAACAAAAGTCTTCACAAATGAACCAGTAAGCAACATAATGATAAATGGAGAAAAGATTAGAGTTGTCAAGGAGTTCATTTTACTTGGATCCACAATCAATGCCCATGGAAGCAGCGGCTGAGAAATCGAACGATGCATTGCATTGGAAATATCTGCTGCAAAAGAACTCTTTAAAGTGTTAAAAAGCAAAAATGTCACTTTAAGGACTAAGGTGCACCTGACCCAAGCCATGGTATTTTCAATCACCTAATATGCTTGCGAAAGCTGGACAATGAATAAGGAAGACTGAAGGAGAATTGATGATGCCTTTGAATTACAGTGTTGGTAAAGAATACTGAATATACCATGGACTTCCAGAAGAATGAAAAATTCTGTCTTGGGAGAAGTACAGCCAGAATGCTCCTTAGAAGCCAGGATGAATATGGGAAGGGGAGAACATGGGTGGGAGCATAGATAAAACAGACTGAGGCCAAGAATTGAACATTTTTAAAGTCAGGTGATGAATGCATGGGGGTTGATTATATTATTCTATGTAATTCTGTACATGTTTGAAATATTCTATAATAAAATATTTTTAAAAACCTTAAATGTTCCTCAAAAATTCCCAATTACTTCATAAGGGCAAACACTACTCGTGTCTTCTGAGCATTTTCTCTAGTTCCTCCACCAACATGTATCCTATGATTCAGCTCTACCATTAAGTTACATGTATGTTATTCCTAAAATTAGCTCTTTAAAAGATACTTTTCTCTTCTTGGACAACAATCACTTATCCTTTTATACCCGGATTAATTGTTATCAATCCTAGGGAAACTTTCCTGACTCATCCTGATATAGTTAGTCATCTCCCTTCCCCAGGATCCCATAGAATTTTGTACAACTCTTTTAAAGAACATATATCCATGTATATGACAATTATAATATTATGATAATTATAATAACTTTTTGAAATGTTTATCTGCCTCACTAGCCTGTAATATTCTATAAAGTCTATGTCATTAGTCATGTTTATGCAAACTGCAGCATAAAGCATGTGTTTATAAACATTTACCAAATGAATCATCTTTCATACATACATTTTTTAGGTTCTTCCCTATTACTTTTATTACTTGTTATGGATTAAATTGTATAGCCCCCCCCAAAAAAAAGTGTGTCAAACTGGCCAGTCCATGATTCCCAGTACTGTGTGGTTGTCCTCCATTTTGTGATCTGATGTAATTATCCTATGTGTTGTAAATCCTAACCTCTATGATGTTAATGAGGCAGGATTAGAGGCAGTTATGTTTATGAGGCAGGACACTATCTACAGGATTAGGTCATATCTTGAGTCAATCTCCTTTGAGATATAAAAGACAGAAACAAACAGAGAGGAGAGGGACCTCATTACTGCCAAGCAAGAAGAGCCAGGAGTGGAGCACGTCTTTTGGATCTGGGGCCCCTGTGCTGAGAAGCTCCTAGACCAGGAGAAAATAGATGACCAGGTCCTTCCCCTAGAGCCAGCAGAGAGAAAGCCTTCCCCTGGGGCTGGCAGCCTGAATTCAGACTTCTAATCTTCTAAACTGTGACAGAATAAATTTCTCTTTGTTAAAGCCATCCACTTGTGGTATTTCTGGCATAGCAGCACCAGACAACTAAGACATCACCTAAATGTAAATTCTGGCTTCCATATGAGGAGTCCCATAAACTAGAGTGTACCTGCTGAGCTCTCAATAACTTTTGGTTTAGTACATTTTCCCAATCTAGGAATTAAAGCACAAAACAATTTCCTAAGAATATTAGTCTCTCTTCTCCAAGCTTGATGTGAGATAATATTCCAAATAGTTGCAGAACTTTATGCATGACACATTTCTCAGTCATCCCTGTAACTGAAAAAGATAAATCCTCAGTTCTTGTACAATAATACCACCATCACTAGCTTAAGTCAACCAAAGTCCCTGCAGCTTCCAAATGGAGGTCAATAGCAATATTTCTCCTAAAACATAGAGAATTAAAATAGCGTGAGATATGTTACACTGGTCCTACTTCAAGGTTTGCTTGGTTCCTTAAGCTCTCTCTAACCATGTCCCCAAGAAATATTTTATAGAGTGAGTATGGTTGCCCATCTTGGTGTCAATATTATGTCACTTCTTGTAAAAAAACAAATAAAACTTAAAGCAAATGGTCACTGCTGGTTAGTCAATGAGGTCTAACTATCACACTCTTTTTTATACCTCTCATCATTGTGGAAACTCTGGTGGCATAGTGGTTAAGAGCTACAGCTGCTAACTAAAAGGTTGGCAGTTTGAATCTACCAGGTGCTCCTTGGAAACTGTATGGGGTAGTTCTACCCTGTCCTATAAGGTTGCTATAAGTCGGAATTGACTCAACGGCAACGGGTTGCTTTTTTTTTTTTTTTTTTGGTCATTATCTGAGATGCTGTAATGATTTTTGAGGGCTGCCAGAGGCTTAGCTCTGCAGGATCACCCTGCCTAAGGTGCAGAACACCACAGTCAAGAGAACACCTCAATAATGAAAACAATGTGTTTGTTCTGTGTAGGGCTACAAGGAAACTGCAGGTTGCACTGATGCATCCACCAAGTCCTAGGACACATCTTTGTCCTACAGCAGCCTTCTAATGGAGAAGGTGCTGCACTCAGTATGACTTCCTTAGGACATTATGTCAGTTGCATAACAAGGACAGCAGAATCCCAACTCTCTCTTTTCATAGAGAGCATAAGTTTTTAACACGGACCTGGTGAGATGCAGTGTGGATGAATGGCAAAGGCATTCACTTTGTTTCCAGGCAGACTAGGATGAGAATCCTGGCTTCACTACTTCCTGACTTGCAACTTTGCAATGTATCCAGCCTCTCTGAAATTTAATTTTCTCTCCTGTAAGAGTGGGGACAATAAAGCTTGTCTCTGGGTGTTGTCAAAATAAATTTCACTTTCATTTATCTCAAAGTAGGATACCTAGTTATAATGCCTGCTGCAGAAGGAAAATAGAAAGAGGTGGATTTATCTCACAATCGGAGTGACTGGGGAAAGAGACCACAGAGAAATCTCCAGCACCGCCATTCAGATAGGGCACTTATCCTTGCCATAGAAAAATAATGCTCTTTAAACATCCTGTCCACTCAGATGATTTTGAATGGCAGGCATTCCATGCATAAATGAAATACTTTCTACTTTTAAGACAGAACTGAAAGCAGAGCAGAATCCAAAGTTCAGTCAAATTGAATTTATGAGTTTTGCGGAAGATTAAATATGAAGATCAAACTCCGTTCTATTTTAAGACTGTTTTAAAGTCTTGAGTTGTTTCTGCGCTCCAGAAATCTTGTGAACACTCTTCCTGGGTAGTCACAGGATAAGTTGTTAAGACTGGCTGGGGAACGACATTCTTTCTTGTAGCTCCTTGATTCCAAGTCTAAAGAGTTCTGTCAAGTCAGTCTATGTTTATAAATTCTTAGGAAGGGATTCCTTCCTAAAGGACTCCAAAGAATACTGGCTATCCCTTTTAAATTTTTGGATGGAGTGGAAAAAATATTACTTTTTCAAAACAAACCAGAGGAATGACTAAATTAAATTTTCTTAACTTTTGTGTCTGATTCCATGGCAGATTGACTCAGTTTTTCTCTAAGTTGACCTTATTTCTGAACTCAAATGTCCATGGGCTTTAGAAACATCATCATGGGTGTGCATGAGATGGCATATCTCAAATCAGTTATCCATTTACCCTTTGCTCATAAGAAGATAATAATATAAGTTATATCACTTTTTATCACAAAGGACAATTCCACAGGTATGTAAGTACATGGTTATAGTTGAAATTTGTCTTTCTCCAAAAGACAGAATAAACTAAGAGAACATGCATGGCATTGGGAGTCAGAAGACTGGTGCTTAGTTGGGCTCTGCCAGTTATTAGCTCACTCACTTTCTCTCCTCCTCAGTTTTCTCACTGTGACAATGGTGATGATGTCCTCCCTCTTGCCCAGAATTGTGGCAAAGTGCATGAAAGTGTCTTATACCTGCAAATACCTGTATAAATGCAGAGATTTGTCTTCTCAATAACAAAGATGGGCTTGAAGATCAAAGCACCACAGACTCCATAGGTACAATGACTATTTGAAACAGAAGAAAAAAAACAGAGCCTTCAAATCCCGTAAAGCAATGGGAACATGACACTCAAACAGCTAAATAATTGCAAGGACAGTAAATAAACCATCCATACAAAGGGAAAGGAAAAGCCAAGGAAGTTAACTCTTTGGAAAGAGGTTTCTTTGGAACACATAGTATTGGTCTTTTAAAATATGGCAAAAACAAAGAAATAAAGCAAACACTACATCACAGAATCTGCCTCCTTGCCCTAAAAGATCCAAAGAAAACAATCAAGCATTTTACTTTGTTTCATACCAGCCTTGGAGTATGATTTGTGGACTCTGTTGCCATTCTGAGTCCACCCAACATGTCCCTATATAACACCCCCGGGGACAACACCGATTTCTATGGAAATAAGCAATTCTCTCCAAGGACTGGAGGTAATTTCCAGTGGTTCTGGTTTAGCAGACAGCATTGCTGACTGCTATTGAGTGGGGCTTAGTTTTAGAGGCATTAGGCAGATGGCAAGTAGATTAAAAAGTCCCTTTTCTTGCTATAACTGGTTTGCTCATCATTGTGTGTAATCTTGTCATAATAACCTTGGGTGGAAAAATTGATAAACTTTCTCAAAGACATCCATGCATGGTCTACTTACTCAGTTTTCCTCCTGCTTAACCGAAGAATCTTCCCAGCTACTTGTGTACTACTCAGTGCCCTTTCACATTATCACCAACCCTAATTTTCACATTTAACCACACAGAGAAATGGGGAGAGACAAAAATATTTTAAAGGGTTTAATAAGCAGGTTTCTATAATTTGTCTCTGTCTAATGACCCACAGAAGCCAAGGTTCATAACCCACAAGCCTGCCAGTTTTTAAATATATGACAAGTAAGAGGAGAAGAATGTGTCTCTGAGTGGCACAAACAGTTAAGCGCTTGACTACTAACTAAAAGGTTGGCAATTCAAACCCATCCAGAGGTGCTTCAGAAGACAGACCTGTAGCTCTGCTTTTGAAAACCCGATGGAACACAATTCTACTCTGCACACATGGGGTTGTCATGAGTCAGAATTGACTTGAAAGCAACTAGTTTGTTTTTTGGGGGCGGGGAGCAGCATGCACTTAGAGGCAACAGCAGGTGCAGGCAGCATCTCAGACAACTGAGAAAAGCACACCTCTCCTCCTCTACCAAGGCCTTCCTCACTCACAGACAGCCACCTGCCCTGTGACCCTCCCTCACAGCTCAGAACAAACAGAAACTTCCTGACTGATTGCATGATTTCTATTCATAAACAGCCTACATGAACAACCAAGCTTCCAGGTTGAGCCACAGCTAACAGGTGTGATAATAGCTTTATCAACACTAAGGCAGCTATTAGGGGTGGGGCCTAGGTAGAATGGTTGCCCTCGAAAGGAAAGGAGTGACAGGAAAAACTGAGGAAAAGGCTAGAAGGGGCTGCGAGAGCAGTGTGCTCCAGATTACAAATAACACTCTTGACTGCTGTTCTTACCAATGCACGCCCCATCATTTAACTATTTTTGAAGAGAAAAACATGCCACTAGTCAGTGATCCAAATAGCTTGGGCTCAGACTGCCACAGGGAGAAACCTAGCCCTTCCTGCTACAGGGAGTTCCAAATGGCCATAACACACATTGTGGCTAATCTGACGGTGCTGCAAATATTATCACTTGCATTACGTGAGCTTTTCAGTTGACATGTGGGATTAGCATATGCATTAAAGTTCTTTTGCTTTTTCAATGGCCACAGCACAGTATAGCTAAGGAGTGTTAGCATGGGTTCCAGGGGCCAGGTCTTGTGCAGGCACCGGCCGTAATTATGTGACTACAGGCATGTCTCCTATGTGTCTAAACAGCCCTGTCATCCTCATCTTTTAGAGAGGAGGAGCCCTCCAAAGTTCTCGGGCCTTTGTTTAATAACTAGTTGTCCTGTTTTCACTCTTTTTATCTACCTGTGAAACAGCTGCTGCTAGGTTTCTCTTTTAAGATTTTGAGGAGGTTAGTGGGTGTGCAAACTCAGGACAGGTGAAGAGACCTGTCACAGGGCTCACACTCTGAGTTCCAATGTCCCTGACGGAGGCAGAGAGCCCCTTGCCCTGTCTTGGCTTGAAGCATCCATGTGTTTCTGAGTGGCTTGCTCACGTATCTTCGTTTCCCCTGCCCTGGTGGCTGGCAAGATTTGAATATCTGAAAAATTCCCTGGTGAAAATATAGCTCTTACATGCATTTAAGACTGGTCTTCTGAGAAGCAATACAGGGGTGGAGTGTGGGGGTGAAAAGTGTGGGTTCTGGACTCAAATCTAGGTATGACTCCCACCTGTGCATGTATATCCAAGTGACTAACAGGTCTCTGAGCCTCAGCTTCTTCATCTATAAAAGTAGAACAATAATACATTGCATATAAAGTTGTTGGAAGGATTACATGAAAATAAATGCACTTGCTTAGCACATTATCTGACGTAGGAAGTACATAGTAAACATAAGCTATAATTATTAGCATTACTATCATAATATAAATATTATACCCTGGATGGTATAAACTGTTAAAACACTCAGCTGCTAAATGAAAGTTTGGAGGTTTGAATTCACCCAGAGGCACCTCAGAAGAAAGGCCTGGTGATCTATTTCTGAAAAATCAGTGATTGGAAGCCCTGTGGAGCACAGTTCTACTCTGACACACACGGGATCACCATGAGTCAGAATTGACTCAATGGCAACTGGTTATTGGTTTATCATAATAGTAACAGTAGCATGTATGCTGAGTAAATAATCAGAGAAGTTAGACTGTATGAAGAAGAGCACAGCATCGGTATTGGAGGAAGACTCATTAACAACCTGCAATATGCAGATGATACAACCTTGTTTGCTGAAAGCAAAGAGGACTTGAAGCTGATGAAGATCAAAGACTACAGCCTTCAGTATGGATTACTCCTCTACATAAATAAAAAAAAAAAAAATCCTCACAATTGGACCAATAAGCAACATCATGACAAATGGAGGAAAGACTGAAATTGTCAAGGTATTCGTTTTATTTGGATACACAATCAACACCCACAGAAGCAGCAGTCAAGAAATCAAATGACGCTTTGCACTAGACAAATCTGCTGCAAAAGACCTCTTTAAAGTGTTATAAAGCAAAGATGTCACTTTGAGGACTAAGGTGCACCTGACCCAAGCCATGGTATTTTCAATCGCCTAATATGCATGTAAAAACTGGACAATGAATAAGGAAGACCAAAGAAGAATTGATGCATTTGAATTACGGTGTTGGTGAAGAATATACCATGGACTGCCAGAAGAATGAACAAATCTGTCTTGGAAGAAGTACAGCCAGAATGCTCCTTAGAGGCAGGGATGGTGAGACTTCTTTCATGTACTTTAGACAAGTTATCAGGAGGAACCAGTCCCTGGAGAAGAACATAATGCTTTGTAAAGTTGAGTGTCACCGAAGAAGAGGAAAACCTTCGACGAGATGGATTGACACAGTGGCTACAACAATGCGCTCAAACATAGCAACGATTCTGAGGATGGCACAGGACTGGGCAGTGTTCCGTTTTGTTCTACATAGGGTCACTATGAGTTGGAACCGACTGGACAGCACTCTAACAACAACAACAATAGTAGCAGAAGACTTGAGCTCTCTTTTCTGGCTCTGCCATTAGCACTGTGACCCACATAAGTTTGCTACAATTCCCTCATCTTTGAAATGAAGGCATTAGATCACACATTCTATAATTCCTGTACAGATCTAAAGGTCTTTGACTTTATAGATGTACTATCTGCATGTAAAATAATTATTTTTATTTTTTTCTTGTTAATATTTGAAAGTCAAGGTATCATTGAGTTTTTCAAAATAATACGCAGACCTTCAAAATTCAGCATTTTGATAATTCAAAAGGATATTCTGACTCCCATTCAGACACTCCACTTTATTCTGGAAGACTACTTTTTCTGGAGAAGCAATTTCACTTGACAGTTATTTTCCACTATCAGCCTGTGGAAAAAATGAAACTATGCCAGGAGAAACCTCCCTAAAAGAATGGCCCAGCAGGGCAGCCAGGCAGTCCAGTCAGACACGGAAGTCACTGGGCCACATGTCCACATGCTGACCCAGGGACCTCACACAAACAGCATAAAGAGAAATGGAGGAATTGGAAATATTTTTTCTCATTGGACACTGTAGGTTTTGTGGGTTCTTCTACATTTTAAGAGAAAGAAGGAGAACTTTCCAATGCCAGACTAGACATTTTCTAGATGAGGCATCTGGAACTACTTCCATCGCAGATCTTTGGCTGATGTGGTACTCAAAACAAATCATGTGGACAGTAACTCTGAGGCAGAACCAGCACGTCCTAGGCAATTTTCAACCCACTCTCCACATGCAACAAGGGGTGATGCAGTTGGACAGTGAGCAGGGTTCCCTCGGGCCACAGGGCACAAGTCAGAAGAAAACTGTACAGCTTGAGCCTACATGGCAATCTTATCTGTCTGCCTGGGGCAACAAGCACGCTTCAAGGTGCCCTGGGCTTGACGTAAGCAAAACAACTGTATGGTAAGAATTCAGATAAACAAAGCACTCTCTGCTCTCCCTCCCTAATGTCCAGGCAATCCAGAAAAAGGAAGCTGTTTGGTTATCTCCCTGAAGCACTCTAACTCAGAATGCTGTCACTTCCAGAGGTTTACATCATCTGTATTCAGGGTTCTGCCCTCTCCCTTCTCCCTTTCCTCTTAAAGCATCCTGTCTGTTGACTCCTAAGGAAAGACAGAAGTCCCAGAACAACAGCTCAGTTCTAGTATGGTGCCTACTAGGGCTTCAGATTGGTTTGTTCCAGTTCGACCCCCTGCTGGGAATTTGCATTTCCACCCCAGATATACTGAATCAGAATATACAGTTTAACAAGGGTCCCAGGTGATTCTTATGTCAGAATCTACATTTTAACAAGATCCTCAGGTGATTCTTGCATATATCTTGTTAAAAATGTAAACTCTGATTCAATATATCTGGGGGTGGAAATGCAAATTCTCAGCAGGGGGTCAAACCCGAACAAAGTGGTTCAAAGCCCTGGTGCCTGCTTTGCTGCTCTCCCAAGAGCATGCCCCATTGTTCCTGAATGAGCCTGAGAAAGAACTGGTCCTTTCAGTTATTTGGATGCCAGCCTCATATTTAATCATCAGCTTCAGGCAGTACTTTGATAATGCAGGTCAAAAACAAAGAAGAAAGACCAGGAGCATCATAAAAACACAAATCTTCCCTTATTTAAAGTAAGAAAGACCAGGAGCAACTACCAGTTTCAGTTTTAAAGTAATGAAGGCGAATTAGTTTGTTGAAGAAGAGAGTACACTAGCTATAAAGTATAGTTTTCAATGAGTTGGAAAGCATGCATGAAATCTAAATATAATTTCTAATCTAAATATGATTTTTTCACTTTTCTATATTGCAGATTGTTTTACATAGGTAAATAAAATATTCTTCAAGTTTGACTAGGAAATGTCAATTTAGACATACAAGAAACTCAAAAGTTATTTTTTTAAAGTATGTTTTTAAGTTTTCTGGTTCAGTAGTAAAACTGATTAAAATCAAATAGTCATGAAATCACTTCAGTAAGTTCTCTATTTTGTAACCTAAATCTTGACTTTGAACCTCAGTACCATGGACTATAAAAACCCTGGACACCAGGAAATAAACTCACTGCTTCTTAGATAGGAATCAAGCACTATGTCCCATTCATCCCTCAAAGTTAGAAAACAATGTTGCTAAAGGTGACAGGTTCTAAAAAAGTCTGTAAAACTACAACTGGCCAGTAACAATGGGTACAAATAAAACAGCTTCTTCTATAGTCCCAGAGGGAAAACCAAAATCAAAGCTAAAAATTGTGAGTGGCATGCACAACCCACACACACAGAAGAGTCCTCCAGTTACTTACTGCGCTGGGCGCTGCCTGGTATTCCTCACATCAGTGCCTTGCCTGTCCAGTTGCCAAGTACTGCAAGCAGCTGTTTCCTTCAAGCCGGGGCTCTGTGTCTTACCCGGTCACATGTGCCTCCTGCTAAATGCCGCTGCCGTACCAGGAGGTCAGAAACTGAAGATCATTCTTCTCCTCATTTGCAAATCTTCTCAAAACCCCTGAGTTGGCTCTGCCATTTCATTAGCATGCAGAGCAGCACATTCCACAATTTTTTTTTCTTTTCTTTTAGTGACAAACACCAAACAGCTGATAAGTCATACTGGAGGGCAGGTCAATGGCAAGTGGAAAGTCAACGGTGTTTATGTGGGGTGTGGGTAGGGAGATGGACAGTCCCTGCGTGCTCTCGTCTCACTCAGAGTTTCATTGGGGACTTTGAACAGCAAGAAAAAGGAACCACAGACTCACACAGTGGGTGGAAGCTGCTCTATATTCCAGGTACCCCTTAAACACATCAGTCTGCCTCTCCACCTTGGTTTCATTTTTTTCAGCAACCAAAGCTCCGGTTTGTTGGCACAGCCACAAGGCCAAGTGGACTGCTCCAAGGAAGGCAGGCCCTGACTAACGATCTAAGAATGCTTAGGTTTCGTTTCACAGACTGGTATGGATAGTATGAAAAGGCCAGAGCTGCTGTGCCAAATGATGCTGAGGGGGCATATATGCAACAGGTTTAATGAAGAATACCAAACACAGCTTTGTCTAAAGAGCTAATGGACTCTGCTATAAAGAGAAACTAAGTCCTGATATGTGTAACAACATGGATGAACCTTGAAAACATTATGCTGAGAGAAGTCAGTCAGTCATGAAAGGATAAACACTGTATGAGCCCACTTACATGCAAATAGTGGGCAAATCAGTATAGAAACCAAGGTTTATTAGTGGTTACCAGAGGTGGGAGGCAGGGGGAACGAGGACTCTTAGCTTAGGGGGCTCTGAGTGTCTGTTAATAGTGGTAGAATAATTTGGAAGTGGATAGTGGTAATGGTTGCACAACATGATAAATGTAATCAATGTCACTGAATTGTACATGTAAAAAATGTTGAGTTGGCAAATATTTTATGTATATTTTTACAACAAAAAAAATTTTAAATGAGCTAATGGAAATGATTTTAGGTAGCTTAAGACCAAATTTTTACATAGCTGTCTGCTAGATTATGTCAGCATGTTAAGGGATGGCAGAGCAGTGATCAGAGACTGTGAGCCAAAACAGAAATCATCACTCAACTTTCAGAGCACTTTATGAGTGCACTGCTGCCCTCTTCGGTCCGCTGAGAAATTGGGCCAATTTGCTGTTTTCTGTGCTCACCACAATCAACCTGGGACTTTGTTGACTTCACACTTCTCACCTGAAGTGACTGTCCCATCCTTCCCATCTCCCTCTCTAGGGAAAGCCCGTTGAGTATCTGATTTTGGGGTATATTAAGGGTCACACTTCTCAAAATCAGTGCCTGAGCTCACCCCTTTGGATAGAGTGTAGGTATGGCAGGGAGTCAGCACATTTGGCAAAGTGAACATCCAAACAAAATGGTTACAATTCCCCAGGCAGGGGCAGATTATCCAACAGGCAAGGTAAGCACGGTACTTACCTTGCTCAGCAGATCATCTGTAGTGAAAAATTTCACATTTTTGCACCACATCAAAGATTCTGCTTCTAGGTATGGCTGGCATCTGTCTCTCTCCCAACCCCAAAGCACCGTCCTACAGAATCAAAGCCTTTTTAAAATTTACAATCTCCGACAGGGGCAGATTACCCAGTCAGCAAGGTAAGCACAGGTTTACTTATTTGTAAGTATGAACAAGTAAACCCGTGCTTACTTACAAATCTGTAGTGAAAATTTCTACATCTTTGATGTGGTAAAACCCATCAGAACCACAATGAGCCTATGAAACTGTCAACCTTGGTTTTTAATAAGTGAGATCTTACTCAATAGAGAGGCTTATATGGGCAATCTTTCGTATCCAGGCTTTGTTTCATAATTATTTACAGTGATAATCAACCCAGGAGTTTCACTTCATACAGAGAATAGAGTGTTTTCCCAGAATAACAGAAAAAGAAGAAAAAAATAATAATCTTAGGCTTGTCATACTTCCAGGATATTATTTGTTACTAACCTGTGACACCCCAACATGCAAATGAAAAAATTCTGTAAGCATCAAGATGTATCTCTTCCTATGGATTCAATGTTTGTTATAGAAATAAACTGTGGATATCATGTGCTAAGACACAAGTCATCTTGATAGACATTTTTGCTCATGGGTTGATGTGAGTTTTGAATCAGAAACAGAAAAGGAGATCGATTGAAGATTTGAAATATTATTTTGATATATTTTACTTCGTATTTACAGTAACAAACTTTTGTGACCTTACGGCATCTAGCACTCTACTTGCAATTAACTGTTAATTTTTCTGATGACCGGATACGTATTACATAGTTAAAAAAAGACCAAAAACAAAACAAAATCAGTTGCCACTGAGTCAATTCAGACTCATGGTGACCCTATGTGTGTCAGAGTAGAATTGTGCTCCAAAGGGTTTTCAATGGCTGATTTTTCAGAAGCAGATCACCAGGCCTTTCTTCTGAGGTGCCTCTGGATAGATTTCAACCTCCAACCTTTCAGTTAGCAGCTAAGTGCATTAACCATTTGCACCACCCAGGGAATCCTAAAGAAAGACAGACTCCAGGAACACATTGCAGACCAACAGTGAAAGCCTCAGAGAAAATAAGAGAAGTATAGAGATTCTTCTCTAATTGTATTGGCAGGGAGGAAGGGATGGATCCTGAATCATACCTATGAAGCAAACTCTCACTTCAGAGACCAAGACTCTGGATCCTTCCAGTCAGGGTTCAGAAATGTGACTGAATGTTCCACAATGACAACTTCTTCCAGCCTTGTAAAGAAGTGGGAGATCCACCAGTCATTTCCTGTCAGAGATCATCCTTCCTCTTGGACTTTGTGTCCAGCCCTCTCCCCTCTGCTCAGGACCCTCACACCAGCAATCATGCCTTCTGTCCCTCTCAGCTCACCCGCCTCATTACCTAAACATGCTGGCATGTTGTTTGTTTGAGTCCTAAAAACAATCTTTCTGATTCTCTGCCCCTTTAACTGCTACCTTAACTCACTCATTCCCTTCATCAGTAAGCTTCTTGAGAAACACTTGTTGTCTCCACCATGTCACATCCCATTCAAGTCTCAACCCGCTTATAGTCAGCTTCTTGCTTGCACTTCATTGAAACTGCTTTCCCCAAGTCACCAACGATCAATGGCCAATGGACACGTTTTTGCTTTTATCTTACTTGACCTCTTGGCTGCACTTGACCGTTGACCGAGTTCTCCTTGAAGTGTTCTCCTCCCCTGTCCCCTGCAAAATTTTACTTCTACCTTCCTCGGCCTACTACGTGGACTTCTCCACATGACCCCTAAATGTGAAAAATCCCCTCTGCTCTTCTTGTTTTCTCATGTCTCTCATATATCCTAAATTTATTACTGGACTGCAACAATGATTTCCTAATTAAACTTCTTGGCTCCAAAAGTCTATCTCTGCCCTTAATTCATCTTTTACACTTTTTGGAATGAAAGCCTCTACCAACTTTGTCTTCCCAGAACCTAGAATAGGCCTTAGATCCCACACTTGGCTGTCTTGCCTTTTTGTACATTCTGTTGCAGTTGCATTTCTTACACTGTACTATAATTATCAGAGCCCTGGTGGCACAGTGGTTAAGAGCTTGACTGCTAACCCAAAGGTCAGCAGTTTGAACCCACCAACCTCCTTGGAAATCCTATGGGGTAATTCTACTCTGTCCTATAGGGTTGCTATGAGTCGGAATCAACTCAACGACAATGGATTTATTATAATTATCTATATTCCATCCAAATGTTGACGACTGTAGAAGAAAGCATATGTCTTATTTATTTTTATATCCTGCAATGCCTACTACAATGACTGACATGTAGGAGAAACATAGCTGAAGCAATGCTAAATGAATAAATGAATGATTAAAGAGAAAAATCTTTTAATTCCATTAAGAAAATACTTGAAGAAAGTTTACAAACATTGATTTTCTATTTGACTACGAAGAAAATCTCAAGTAATTTTCTCCCCATGGAAATTCTTCTGGCCACATTCTATGACCACATAGTAATAAAACTGTAAATTAATTACAAAAGTGTAAGCCAAAAAATATCCAGGCTCTTGGAAAAAAAAAAACTTACAGCTCTTCTTTAAAAAAATCATCAATGGAAGAAGAAATCAAAAAGGCAATTACAGAATGCTTAGAAATTTTCCATTACAAGCACCCAAAAAACCAAATCAAACCCATTGCAATCAAATTGATTCCAACCCATAGTGACCCTATAGGACAGAGTAGAACTGCCCTATAGGGTTTCCAAGAAGCAGATGGTGGATTCAAACTGCCGACCTTTTGGTTAGTGGCCAAGCTCTTAACATCAAATACTGTGAGGCACAACCAAGATAGTAGTTAAAGGAAACTGATTGACAAAGAAGCTAAAAAACAACAGATGAATAATCATGAAAAAGTTACCAAGGGATTGTTTCCAAGAGAAGTTTAGGTCTAGATTACGTGTGCAATCAAGTTCTCTCTGAGCTTTACATATGCTATATAAAATATCCCAGTACACAAAGTGATAGAAAGCTAAAATAGTATTCCTGACCTTAAAAAATAAAAAACTGACAAAGTACAATAAAGGAAACCACAGACTAATCTAACATATAAACATGTTTATCCTAGAGATGTAAAAACATCTCAATATTAAGGAATGTGTTAGCAAAACTGAGACCTCAAAAAGTCACTAGAGAAAAGTTTTCATATTAACACAACAGGTGATCCTGCAAAGTCATTTGATAAAATTCAATATTGATATTTTAAATTAATAAAATGGAGTTCAAGAAATTCTTCTTAACATGATAAAGATTATCTCTATAAGCACCATAGTTAATAGTGAGAGACAAGAGGTGAAAAGACTACAGCCTTCAGTATGGATTACACCTCAACATAAAGAAAAAAATCCTCACAACTGGACCAATAAGCAACATCATGATAAACAGAGAAAAGATTGAAGTTGTCAAGGATTTCATTTTACTTAGATCTACAATCAACACCGATGGAAGCAGCAGTCAAGAAATCAAAAGATGCATTGCATTGGGCGAATCTGCTGCCAAAGACCTCTTTAAAGTGTTTGAAAGCAAAGATGTCACCTTGAAGACCAACGTGCACCTGACCCAAGCCTGACTACACCGGTGTTTTCAGTCACCTCGTATGCATGCAAAATCTGGACAATGAGTAAGAAAGACCAAAGAAGAATTACGGTGTTGGCAAAGAATATTGAATATACTTTGGACTGCCAAAAGAATGAACAGATCTGTCTTGGAAAGAGTATGACCAGAATGCTCCTTAGAAGCAAGGATGCCAAGACTTCATCTCACATACTTTGGACATGTTATCAGGAGGGGCCAGGCCCTAGTGAAGGACATCAAGCTTGGTAAAGTAGACAGTCATTGAAAAAGAGGAAGACCCTCAAGGAGATGGGTTGACACAGTGGCTGCAACAATGGGCTCAAGCACAACAACGATTGTGAGAATGGCACAGGACCGGGCAATGTTTCATTCTGTTGTACATAGGATTGCTATGAGTCAGAACCAACTCAACAGCACCTAACAACAACAACAACACTAAATGTGTTAACATTACACTCAGAAACAAGAAAAGAATGTTCATTATCAGTATGATTATTTAACACTGTTCTAGACATTTGAGTCATTGGAACAAGATAAGAAAAAGGAACTAAGGAACAACCATGAGAAAGCAGGAGACACAATTATCCAACTTGTGGATTTTATAATCATTTACTCAGTATAATCAACAAATATTGTTTAAAATTAGAAACTGTAGTGAAGCAGATGGCCACAAAATGAACACAAAAATTAATAAAATATTCCTTATAACAACTGCAACTGCTTATAAAAGGTAATTTTAAAATTCCCATGCATAAAACAACAACATTTCTAGGAATAACAAAAATATGCATAACCTGTATAAAGAAATTTATAAAACTTCACTGAGAAAATAAAAGATTTTTCAACAAATGGAGAGTTATACAATTTTCCTGGACTGGAAGGCTCAACATTGTAAAGATGTCAATTCTCCCCAAATTGATTTATAAATATAATGAATTCTTGATTAAAATCTCAAAGAAATCTTTTTTTAAACAGGCCAAAAAAAAAATTCTGAAATTTATTTGAAAGGACAAAAAACTGAGAATGGTCAAGTTAATTGTAGAAAAGAACAATATATGGACAACTAGGTATTAAATATACTAAAAATTTCAAGAACTTAGCACTGGTGCCAAAAGAGGCAGAAGAATGGAACAGAACAGAAAGCCCAGAAATATAAGTGTAAATACTAGGTAAAAAGGTTTACTATTTGTCATGTATGGTGTTTAAACCTACTGGGAAAAGGTTGGATTATTCAATAGCTGATTGAATAACTTTTAGGAAAAATAAAGATGCAATCATTACTTTATCCCATACACAAAGTAAATGTCTTACTGACTAAAGAGTTAAATA
Organism: Dugong dugon; assembly: GCA_030035585.1. Taxonomy (NCBI): domain Eukaryota; kingdom Metazoa; phylum Chordata; class Mammalia; order Sirenia; family Dugongidae; genus Dugong; species Dugong dugon. Next base: position 43,171,911 of record CM057480.1, on the reverse strand, counting down.
TTAAAACAAAACCACACACAAACTTGAAAAATATTCTCTTTATAATCTATAAATGATTTTGATCATGATTGAACTATTTTATTATGAAAATTATTTTAATGATACAAATACAGAAATCATAAAGAAAAAATTAAAATACGTAAATAAACATGTAAAATTTATGTATGTCAAAAATAGCCCCACCATAGCCAAAAATAAAACGAGAAAAAGTGAAACATACGTAGTAAAGGGCTGATAGCTTTAACATATAAATCAGATTTACAATTGACAAATGGGCAAAAGATATGAATAAATAATTCACAAGAGAAGAAATACAAATGACCATAATACATATTTTAAAAATTCAGCTTCCCTAATAAAGAAGTGCAAATTAAAGAATGATTGGATGCCATTTATTATCTATAAAATCGGCAAATATGAAGAATGATAATTCCCAACGTTGACAAGAGGTTTAGGAAAATGGCTCCTCATACTCTGTTGGCAAAAATATAAATCGGTATATGTCAGGAAGATAATTTTGTAATATATAGCAAAAGCTTTTAAAAATGTTTACACCTTTTAACTCTGCATTTCCTGCTCTAGAAATGTATCCCCCCCAAATAATATGGATTTGCATATGTATAAGGATGTCTCTTAGGGCACTGTTTATACTAGTGCCAAAAATAGCTGAAGAGAGGTGAGGCCAATGGCGTAATACTCAGATGCTTCTTGTGGTCCCTCTTACAACAAAGACCTGAAAAAACAAGTGACTCAACTATATATGACAATCTAGGAGCACTGAACATCAAACCCAAAGGTGAGGAATCGGACTGAGTAGCAAGGGGAGGGAGAGATGGTTTGGAAGCAGCAAGGAGTTGCAAGACCTGACACAGTGGGAGCTGGCACCCTTCAGGCCGCATCAGTTGACGTGCATGGCGAGGCAAGCAGCCGCGCTTGGGAAGCATTTTCTACATTGGGAGAGACTGAGCAGCAGAGAGTCTACTCAGGCCTCCAGAACCAGTGAAAAGCAGCACTCAATCGGCAAAACGTAAGTACATACATCTGACCTACAGTGCAGATCAAAAAACACTCCCTTTGGGAAAAACCTCTCTCCCATTTAACTACCCACTCCCTGCTCTGCACTGGGTCCTGGGCCAGCTTCAGCGATTGCCAAGTCCCCTGGGCAGAAGTAAGGCCTGTCACATGCCCTGAGCCATTCTCCCAGCTTTGGAGAGGGAACAAATTAACAAACAGGAAAAAATAATCTGCCAGCTCCCCTAAGTCAGGAATTCAGAGTGGGCACAGCTCCTTTGCCTAGGCACAGGCATAAGAGGTCCATGGAGTTTGAATGCCTTTCACACCTGGATAGACTTGTGTGGGCCCATTTCAAAAGCATAGGCCCTCATTACTACAGTACAACAGGGTATATACCTGAAGTCTAACTTCAACTGTATCAGTTATATGGTGGAGTGGCAGGTTCATGACATTTGACATTGCTCTGCCCATTAAGCAGTGTGCTTACATACCCACATCAGGGGCTTGAGGACTGGTGGTTCCACTCACACCACCTAGCCACCCACGACAGAAGTCCAAGAATAAGTGGTGCTTCCCAGTCCTTACAGCTAACAGCACTGGATGCCCATAGTCTGGCTGCAAAACTCACACACCTACGAGCTCTAGGGAACAGGGACACATTTTCCTCCCAGACACTTAAGGACAGCCGTCAGCCCCCTGCCTTGCTCAGCAAGTGAAATCTTACTACAGCCAGATACCTGTGTCTACACCAATCACCCCTGCCTGTCTAGGACTGTAGGTGAGAGCCTACACCACACACTAGGTGACCGTCTACCTGGACACCGGAGCTGAATCCATACAAGAAAAGAAAGCAGACTCCTGGGCTCACATACCTAGCAACAGATCTAACCACCTGGTGATAGGACATTAGAGCTTCAAATGGGCCAATAATCAAACTAGCTCACAAGAGCAGCCTCTTTGGGCATATCAAAACAAGAAGCTAGGACACAGTAAGCAAACATAAAATACATAAATATATTAACTTATTCATGGCTCGGAGACAACAGTCAATATCAAATCACGTAAAGAGGCAGACCATGATGGGTTCAGCAAGCACCCAAAATAAAGAATCAAGAAATTTTCTGGAAGAAGAGAATTTCTTGGAATTACCAGAGGCATAATTCAAAAGATTAATATTTAGAACTCTTCAAGAGATCAGGAAGGAGATCATTCAAAATGTAGAACAAGCCAAGGAACATACAGACAAAGCAAGAGAAGAACTTAAAAGATTAGAGAAGAGCATAATGACAAATGTAACAAGCTGCAGGAATCCATGAGAGATAGCAAACAGAAATCCAGAAGATTAATAATAAAATTTCAGAACTAGACAACTCAATAGAAGTCACAGGAGCAAAATTGAGGCAGTGGAAGTCAGAATTAGTGAGACTGAAGATAAAGCACTTGACAGCAACTTATATGAGGAAAAATAAAAGAATTTTAAAAAATGAAGAATTCTAAGAATTATGTGGGACTCTATCAAGAGGAATAACCTACAAGTGATTGGAGTATCAGAACACAGGGGGATAACAGAAAATATGGAGAGAATTGTTGAAGATTTGTTGGCAGAAAACTTGCCTGATATCATAAAAGATGAGAAGATATCTATCCAAGATGCCCATCGAACCCCACACAAAGTAGATCCCAAAAGAAAGTCACCAAGACATATTGTAATCAAACTTGCCAAAACCAAAGATAAAGAAAGAATTTTAAGAGTGGCTAGGGATAAATGAAAAGTCATCTACAAAGGAGAGTCAATAAGACTAAGCTTGGACTACTCAATAGAAACCATGCAGGCAAGAAGGCAATGGGATGACATATATAAAGCCTTGAAGGAAAAAAATTGCCAGTCAAGAATTATATATCTAGTAAAACTGTCTCTCAAATATAATGGCAAAATTAGGACATTTCCTGATAAACAGTAGTTTACGGAATTTGCAAAAACCAAACCAAAATTACAAGAAATACTAAAGGGAGTCCTCCACTTAGAAAATCAATAACACTGGGTAAGAACCCAAGACTAGAACACAGGACAGAGCAAACAGATGTCAACCCAGATAGGGAAGTCACAAAAATAAGTAACAGCTAAAACGCTGAAAATAGGGAAACAGAGACATAAATACGTAAAAGATGACAACATAAAAAGAATAAAGAGGGACTAAAAAATGTAGCTATAGATCTTTCATATGCAGAGGAAGACAAGGTGATATAAAGAAATAAAAGACTGGTTTAAACTTTTAAAAAAAAGGTGGGTAAATATTGAGGTAAACACAAAGGAAACTAACAATCCTTCACAACAAAATAAAAATCATGAGAAACATAAAGACTCGGCAAATACAAAATCAACAACAATGAAAAAGATGAAAAGAAGATACATAAAGAAAAATGATTCAGCACAAAAAATTAAGTAGAACAAAGAAACTGTCAACAACCCACAAAAAAAGACATCAAAATGAGAGCACTAAACTCATACCTATCAATAATTAGGCTGAATGTAAATGGACTAAATGCACCAATAAAGAGACAGAGAGTGGCAGAATGGATTAGAAAACATGATCCATCTATATGCTCCCTACAAGAGACACACCTTAGACTTAAAGACACAAACTAGAATTCAAAGGATGGAAAACAATGTATCAAGCAAACAACAATCAAAAAAGAGCAGGGGTGGCATATTAATCTCTGACAAAATAGACCTTAAAGTAAAAGCTGCCACAAAGTATAAGGAAGGACACTATATAATGATTAAAGGGTCAATACACCAGGAGGATGTAATCATAATAAATATTTATGCACCCAAAGACAGGGCTCCAAAATACATAAAACCAACTCTAACATCATTGAAAACAGAGATAGACAGCTCCACAATAATAGTAGGAGACTTCAACAGACCACTTTCAGTGAGAACAGAATATTCAGAAAAAAGCTCAGTAAAGACGTGGAAGATCAAAATGCCACAATCAACCAACTTGATCTCATAGACTTATACAGAACACTTCACTCAACAGCAGCCAAGTATGCTTTCTTTTCCAATACACATGGAACATTGTCCAGAATAGACACATATTAGACCATAAAGCAAGCTTTAATAAAATCCAAAGCATCAAAATATTACAAAGCATCTTTTCTGACCATAATGCCATAAAAGTAGAAATCAATAACAGAAAAAGCAAGGAAAAAGAAATCAAACACACAGAAACTGAACAACACCTTGCTCAAAAACTACTGGGTTATAGAGGAAATTAAGGATGGGATAAAGAAATTCACAGAATCAAATGAGAATGAAAACACATCCTACCAAAAAAACTTTGGGACACAGCAAAAGCAGTGCTCAGAGGTCAATTTATACCAATAAATGCACACATTCAAAAAAAAGAAAGGGCCAAAACCAAAACATTAACCCTACAACAACAACAAGTAGAAAGACAGCAGCAAAAGGAGCCCTCAGGTGCCAGAAGAAAAGAAATAATAAGAATTAGATCAGAATTAAATGAAATAGAGACTAGAAAAACAATTGAAAGAGTTAACAAGACCAAAACCTCATTCTTTGAAAAGATCAACAAAACCAATAAACCATTGGCCAAACTGGCAAAAGAAAAACAGGAGAGAAAGCAAATAACCCGAATAAGAAATGAGATGGGTGATATCACAACAGACCCAACTAAAATTAAAAGAATCATAACAGAATACTATGAAAAGTTGTACCCTAAAAAATTGGAAAACCTAGAGGAAATGGGCAAATTTCTAGAAACTCACTACCTACCTAAACTAACACAAACAGGTAGAACAACTAAATAAACCTATAACAAAAGAAGAGATTGAAAAGGTAATTTTAAAACTCCCAACAACAACAACAAAAAGCCCTGGCCCTGATGGTTTCACTGGAGATTTCTACCAAACTTTCAGAGAAGAATTAACACCACTACTACTAAAGGTATTTCAGAGTATAGAAAAAGATGGAATACTCCCAAACTCATTTTATGAAGCCAGCATAGCCCTTATACCAACACCGTAAAGACACCACAAAAAAGAAAATTACAGACCAATATCTCTCATAAACGTAGTCGCAAAAATCCTCAACAAAATTCTAGCCAATAGAATTCAGCAATATATCAAAAAAGTAATTCACCATGATCAAGTGGGATTTATACCAGGTATACAGGGATGATTCGACATTAGAAAAACAATCAATGTGATCCATCACATAAATAAAATAAAAGACAAGAACCACATCTTATGAATCGATGCAGAAAAGGCATTTGACAAAGTCCAACACCGATTTATGATAAAAACTCTCAACAAAATAAGAATAGTAGGGAAATTCCTCAGCATAATGAAGGGCATTTATACAAAGCCAACAGCCAACATCATCCTAAATGGAGAGAGTCTGAAAGCATTCCCCTTGAGAACGGGAACCAGACAAGGATGCCCTTTATCACCACTCTTATTCAACGTTGTGCTGGAGGTCCTAGAAAGAGCAATTAGGCTAGAAAAAGAAATAAAGGGCATCCAAATTGGTAAGGGAGAAGTCGAAGTATCTCTATTTGCAGATGATATGATCTTATATGCAGAAAACCCCAAAGAATCCACAAGAAAACTACTGGAACTAATAGACTATTTCAGCAAAGTATCAGTATACAAGATAAACTTACAAAAATCAGTTGGATTCCTCTACACCAACAAAGAGAACTTCCAAGAGGAAATCACCAAATCAATACCATTTATAATAGCCCCCAGGAAGATAAAATACTTAGGAATAAATCTAACCAGAGACTTAAAAGACCTATACAACAAAAACTACAAGACAACAAGACACTACTGTGAGAAACTAAAAGACTTGCATAAGTGGAAAAACATACCTTGCTCATGGATAGGAAGACTCAATATGGTGAAAGTATCAATTCCACCCAAAGCGATCTACAGATACAATGCAATCTCAATCCAAATTCCAATGTCATTTTTTACGAGGTAGAGAAACAAATCACCAACTTCATATGGAAAGGGAAGAGGCCCTGGATAAGTAAAGCATTATTGAAGAAGGAGAACAAAGTGGGAGGCCTCACACTACCTGATTTTAGAACCTATTATATTGCCACAGTAGTCAAAACAGTCTGGTACTGGTACAACAACAGATACATAGACCAATGGAACAGAATTGAGAATCCAGACATAAATTCATCCACCTATGAGCAGCTGATATTTGACAAAGGCCCAAAGTCCGTTAAATGGGGAAAAGATGGCCTCTTTAACAAATGGTGCTGGCAAAACTGGATATCTATCTGCAAAAAACTGAAACAAGACCCAGCCCTCACACCATGCACAAAAACTAACTCAAAATGGATCAAAGACCTAAATATAAAATCTAAAATTATAAAGATCTTGGAAGGAAAAATAGGGACAATGCTAGGAACCCTAATACATGGCATAAACAGAATAAAAACCGTAAGTAACAATGCACAAACAAGAGAAGTGAAACTAGATAACTGGGAGCTCCTAAAAATCAAACACTTATGCTCTTCAAAAGACTTTACCAAAAGAATAAAAAGATAACCTACAGACTAGGAAAAAAAATTTGGCTATGACAAGTCCAATCGGTGTTTAATCTCTAAAATTTACAAGATACTGCAAAATCTCAACAACAAAAAGAGAAATAACCCAATTAAAAAATGGGCAAAGGATATGAACAGGCACTTTGCCAAAGAAGACATTCAGGCAGCTAACAGACACATGAGGAAATGCTCACAATCATTAGCCATTAGGAAAATGCAAATAAAGACTACAAATGATATACCATCTCACCCTAACAAGGCTAGCATTAATCGAAAAAACACAAAAATAATAAATGTTGGACCCCGGACACTCTTTTAGCTCAGTGATGAAGTCACTCCCGAGGTTCACCATTCAGCTGGGGATTGGATAGCCCCATAAAACTAAAGGGGACGAATGAGGTACAGCAGTCCAGGGACAAGGACTAGAAGGCAGAAGGGGACAGGAAAGCTGGTGATAGGGTGCCCAAGGTTGAATAAGAACAGTGTTGACATGTAGTGGGGTTCTTAACCATTGTCATAAGGCAATATGTGTACTAACTATTTAATGAGAAACTATTTTGTTCTGTAAACCTTCATCTAAAGTGAGAATAGCAGCACAATTAGAAGAACGTAATCAACGTCACTGAATTGCACATGTAGAAATTTTTGAAATGGTGTATCTTTGGCTATGTATATTTTCACCAAAAAAGAAAAAAGTCCTCCAAGGCCGAGAAGGGAGCGTGTTGACATGTCGTGGGGTTGTTAACCAATGTCATAAAACAATATGTGTACTGACTGTTTAATGAGAAAATATTTGTTCTGTAAATCTTCACCTAAAGTACAATAAAAAAAATTCTTTAAAAAATGTTGGAGAGGTTGTGGAGAGACTGGAACACTTACACACTGTTGGTGGGAATGTAAAATGGTACAACCACTTTGGAAATCGATTTGGCACCTCCTTAAAAAGCTAGAAATAGAAGTGTCATACAATCCAGCAATCCTGCTCCTTGGAATATATCCTAGAGAAATAAGAGCCATCACAAGAATAGGTACTTGCACACCCATGTTTATTGTAACACTGTTCACGATAGAAAAAAGATGGAAACAACCTAGGTGCCCATCAATGGATAAATAAACAAACTATGGTATATTCACACAATGGAATACTACACCACGATAAAGAACAACGACGAAACCGTGAAACATCTTATAACTTGGAGGAATCTGGAGGATATTATGCTGAGTGAATTTAGTCAGTCACAGAAGGACAAATATTGTATAAGACCACTATTATAAGAACTCAAGAAAAGGTTTAAACACAGAAGAAAATATTCTTTGATGGTTACAGCAGGGGGGCGGGGAAGGAGAGGGGTATTCACTAACCAGATAGTAGACAAGAATTATCTTAGGTGATGGGAAAGACAACTGACACTGCAGGGGAAGTCAGTGGACTAAACCAAAGCTAAGAAGTTTCCTGAATACAATCAAACACTTCAAGGGACAGGGATCCAGGGGCCATGGTCAGGGGACACTAGGTCAACTGGCATAACAAAGCTTATTAAGAAAATGTTCTGCATCCCACTTTGGTGACTGGTGTCTGGGGTCTTAAAAGCTAGTGAGCAGCCATTTAAGATGCATCAGTTGGTCCCAACCAAAGACGCAAAGAAAATATTAGCTCAAGAGACAGAAACAGCCACATAAACCAGAGACTTCGTCAGCCTGAGACCAAGAAAACTAGATGGTGCCCAATGACAACCCTGACAGGGAACACAACAGAGAGTATCTGACAGAGCAGGAGAAAAGCGGGGTGCAGAACTCAAATTCTAGTAAAAAGACCAGACTTAATGGTTTCACTGAGACTGGCGGGACCCTGGAAGACATGGCCACCAGACTCTCTGTTAGCCCAAAACTAAAACCATTCATCAGGCCAACTCTTCAGACAAAGATTAGACTGGACTATGGGACATAAAATGATACTCATGAAGAATGTGCTTCTTAGCTCAAGTAGATACATGAGACTAAATGGGCAGTTTCTGTCCAGAGGTGAGATGAAAAGGCAGAGAGGGTCAGGAGCTAGTTGAATGGACATGGGAAATCTGGGGTGGAAAGGAGGAGTGTTCTGTCACAGTATAGGGAGAGCAACTAGGGTCACATAACAATGTGTGTATAAATTTTTGTATGAGAAACTAGCTTGAATTGTAAACTTTCACTTAAAGCACAATAAACAAAAAAAAGACATGCAAAAACAAGATAGCCTTGGATAAGTCACCTTCCAAACTGTAGTGCCTTGAAGGAAAGAAAAAAATAATAACTGAATAAATTATAATACATTCATAAGATGTAGCACTATGCAGTCATTATAAAATAGTGTTGTTGAAGTATTATTAACATGGAAAAGTATTCGGCATACATTAACTGAAAAACACGTGTTACAAAGCAGTTCATTCATTATGATCCCATTTTTCTAAGAAAATATGTGAACATATGAAAAAGTCTGAAACATTATATATAAAATTTTTAATAGTAGTTACATTTGGGAGTTGGGGCCACATATGTTTTTTAAAATTTCCTTATTTTTGTTTATCAGGATTTTTCTACTGTTTCAATGATAAAATGTATTATTGTGTTCTGTCAAGTCAATTTAGACTCATGGCAACCCCATGTGTTACAGAATAGAACTGTCCCATAGGGTTTTCTAGGCTGTGATTTTTACAGAAGCAGATCTCCAGGGCTTTCTTCTGTGGAGCCATTGGGTAGGTTCCAACTGCCAACTTTTGGATTAACAGCCTAGCACTTAACAATTCCACCACCAAGGCTGCTTAAATATGTATTCGATGTTTATTTTTAAATGATATTTCTTTTTTAAATCAGAAAATTATGCCTATAAAGCATAGTTTTAGAAGCCCTTTAATCATCTGCACAAAGAGGAGAAATCCACTGACAAGAAAAGAGAACAAGAGAAAAGAACCACGAGCAGAAAAGCCTCCCCATCCATTAGCAAAGCAAGCCATTTCCTTCCATCTAAACCTTGATTCTGTAACTTGCTGGCCCTGAATCCAATATTTAACAGCAAGTCACTGGATATAGTGGGGGGAAAAAAAATCCAAACCCAGTGCCATCGAGTGTATTCCCCACTCATAGTGACCTTAAAAGGCAGAGTAGAACTGCCTCATAGGGTTTCCAAGGCTGTAATCTTTCTGGAAGAAGACTGCCACATCTTTCTTCCTCAGAGGCACTCTTGGGTTCAAATCACCAACCATTTGGTTAGCAGCTGAGCACTTTAACCATTGCACCATCAGGGCTCCTTATGTGCAAGACAGCCCTGGTGGAAAAACCAAGATCAAACAATACAGGAAGATGATGGAAGCACGACTTTGCCTGAGCACCTTAGATTCTATTTCTCAGAGATGTACTGATGGGCCTCTGTGACTGTCTGAGGCATTCCCTTAGGTAAAAATTCCCAAGTGGAACCCATCCCACACACGCAGTGACAGCACAACCTCACTTGCCCCTTCCTAAAGCTGCCCACGCATCCACCTTGTGCCAAACTGCACACAAGCAGCTTCAAGTCGGTGACACCACCTGCTGGTCAAATTGAGGCACTAACCTTATGTCTCATCCCTACCTCCACCTTCTTTTCCTTTTAAAGGACCCTGTATGTAACACAAAGTAGCCCTCCCTGGTGGTGCAGTGGTTAAGCACTCTGCTGCTAACTGAAAAAGTTGGCAGTTTGAACCCACCAGCCACTCTGCGGACAAACATGTAGCAGTCTGCTTCCATAAAGATTACAGCCTTGTGAACTTTGTGAGGCAGTTCTACTTTGTCCTATACGGTCACTATGAGTTTGAATTGACTCAATGGCAACAGGTTTGGTTTGGTTCCTTGGTATGCAACATAGAGCCCCTGGGTGGTGCAAACCAGTGCACTCAGCTGCTAACCAAAAAGCAGGTGCCTTGGAAGAAAGGCCTGGTGACCTACTTTTGAAAAATCAGCCATCGAAAACCCTATGGAGTTTATAATAGCCCCTAAAAAGATAAAATACTTAGGAATAAATCTAACCAGAGATGTAAAAGACCTATACAAACAAAACTACAAAACACTATTACAAGAAACAGAAAGAGATCTACATGCCAGAATAGATAAAAGCTTTTTTTCAGTCTAGATGAAAAAGAAAAAAGAGAGAGAGAGAGACCCACATAAATGGAAAAGCATACCATGCTCATCTATAGGAAGACTCAACATTATGAAAACGTCAATCCTATTCAAAGCAATCTACATATTATAATGCAATCCTGATCCACATACCAACGTCATTATTTAACAAGATGGAAAAACTAATCACCAACTTTATATGGAAAGGAAAGAGGCCGTGGATAACCAAAGTATAACTGAAGAAAAAGAACAAAATAAGAGGCCTCACACTACTTGATCTCACAACCTATTATACAGCCAAAATAGCCTGCTACTGGTATGACAGATACACAGAATGGAACACAGTCAAGAACCCACATGTAAATCTATCCTCCTACAGTCAGCTGATCTTTGACAAAGGGCAAAAGTCCATAAAATGGGGAAAAGACAGTCTTTTTAACAAATGGTGCTGGCAAAACTGGATGTCCATCTGAAAAAAAATGAAACACGGCCCATCTCTCATACCATACACAAAAACTAACTCAAGATGGAACAAAGATGTAAATATAAAAACTAAAATGATAAAGATCATGAAAGAAAAATTAGGGACAATGCCAAGGGCCCTAATACATGGCATAAATTCAATAGAAACCATAACTAACAATGCACAAACACCAGAAAACAAATTAGATAACTGGGAGTGCCTAAAAATTAAGCCCTCACGCTCATCAAAAGACTTCACCAAAAGAGTAAAAAGAGAACCTACAGACCGGGAAAAGATTTTTGGCTACAGCATATCCAACAAGGGTCTAATCTCTAAAATCTATAGAATTCTTCCACATCTCAACAACAAAAAGACAAATAATCCAATTAAAAAACGGACAAAGGATATGAACTGACATTTCACAAAAGAAGACATACAGGTGGCTAACAGACACTTGAGGAAATCCTCGTGATCATTAGCCATTAACAAAAAACCAAACCCATTGCCATCGAGTCATTTCCAACTCAGAGTGACCCTATAGGACAGAGTAGAACTGCCTTACGGGGTTTCTAAGGAGCAGCTGGTGATTCAAACCACCAGCCTTTGGTTAACGGCTATAGCTCTTAACCACTGCACTACCAGGGCTCCCATTAACAAAATGCAAATCAAAACTACAATGAGATACCATCTTACCCAACATTACTCATACAAATCAAAAAAGCAGAAAATAAAAAAAAATGTTGGAGAGGTACTGGGGAGACTGGAACTCTTATGCACTACTGGTGGGAATGTAAACTGGTACAACAACTATGGAAAATGGTATGGCACCTCCTTAAAAAAGCCAGAAATAGAAATACCATGCAATCCAGCAATCCCACTCTTAGGAATATATCCTAGAAAAGTAAGAGCCATTACACAAATGGATATGCACAGCCATGTTTATTGCAGCATTATTCACAATAGCAAAAAGATGGAAACAACCTAAGTGCCCATCAACAGATGAATAGATAAATTATGTTACACACACACAGTGGAATACTACACAAAAATAAAGAACAATAATGAATCCTCAAAACATCTCACAACATGGATGAATCTGGAGGGCATTATGCTGAGTGAAATAAATCAATCACAAAAGGACAAATATTATATGAGACCACTATTATAAAAACCCAAGAAAAGTTTTACACACAGAAAAAAAAATCTTTGAGGGTTACGAGGGAGGGGAGGGGTGGGAAGGGGAAATCACTAACTACATAGAAGAAAGACAACACACAACATAGGGGAAGTCAGCACAACTTGACCAAGCAAAGACATAGAAGCTTCCTAGATACATCCAAACACCTCGAGGGACTAAGTTACGGGGGCTGAGGGCTAGGGACCATGGCCTTGGGGGACATCTAGGTCAATTTGTATAACACAGTTCATAAAAAAAAGTTCTACATCCTACTTTGTTGAGTAGCACTTGGGGTCTTAAAAGCCTGCAAGCGGCCATCTAAGATATATCTATTGGTCCCATCACGTTCGGAACAAAGGAGAATGAGGAAAACCAAAGACAAGGAAAATATCAGTCCAAAGGACTAATGGACCACATGAACCACAGCCTCCACCTGCCTGAACCCAAAAGAAATAGATGGGGCCTAGCTACTACCACTGACTACTCTGATAGGGAACATAATAGAGGGTTCCAGACAGAGCGGGAGAAAAATGTAGAACAAAATTCAAATTCACAAAAAAAGACTAGGCTTACTAGTCTGACAGAGACTGGAGGAATCCCTGAGACTATAACTCCTGGACACCCTGCTAACTCAGAGCTGAAGCCACTCCTGAAGTCCACCTTTCAGCCAAAGATTACACAGACCTATAAAACAAACAACAACACACATGAGGAATGTGCTTCTTAGCACAGTCAAGTATAGGAGACCTCATGGGCAACACCTGCCCAAAAGCAAAGAAGAGAAGGCAGAAGGGGACAGGAAAACTCGATGAATGGAGATGGGGAACCCGGGGTGTAAAGGGAAAGGGGAGAGTGCTGACACATTGCAGGACTGCAACCAATGTCACAAAACAATTTATGCAGAAATTTTTTGAATGAGAAACTAATTAACACTGTAAACTTTCACCAAAAGCCCAATAAAAAATAAATAAATAAAAATTACATAAACAGAAAACCCTATGGAGCACAGTTCTACTCTGACACTTGTGGGGTCGCCGTGAGTCTGAGTTAACTGGATGGCAACTGGTGGGGATGCAACATTGGAGCCCCTCGGTGGTGCAAGCAGTTAACATGCTCAGCTGTTTACTGAAAAGTTGGAGGTTCAAATACACCCAGGGGTGCTCAGTAGAAAGGCCTGGACATCTACTTCAGAAAAATCAACCATTGAAAACCCTATGGAGCACAGTTCTACTCTGACCACGTGGGGTCTCCACATGTCTGAGTCTACTCGACAGCAACTGGTACTGTATGCAACATTACTGCCTTATTTCTCCAGCTCAGTAAATTACACCTTGTGCAATCTCTTTCATATATACACTTTTTTTATCCCTTCTCTCCTTCTCTTTTTATTTCTAACAATTGTCTAAGTATCACAGGAAATTTTCTCTTCCCATCTTATTCTTCCCATTTTCTTCCCTTTGAGCCATTTCTGAGCCAAAATAAGCACCCAGTCACAGTTAGTAACCATCAGAGTTGTGCTAGCTACATGCCTATAACACATAAAAAAAAGAAAAAATTTTTGGAAGACTCAGAAGGTGAAGATTTTAACAAAGCAAGTCAATAAATGAAAAAGAAAAGTGTCTGTGTTCGATGTGCATTGCATTTGGAGAGTCACCAAAGAACATGACAAAAATCTCTGCTCTCTAAGCCTATAACCTCTCTAGGAGAAAAGAGGAACATGTGGGAAGGAAGGCATTTATAACTAATAATAATTAGTATGTATAATAGCAATTAGTATATATTAATATTCACATATTATGTTAATATATTATTATTAATGTATAACAAACTAACATTTCTGTGCAAAATGCTCATTTAATTCTCACAATAATGCCCTAAGGAGATGCTATTATTACCCCCAGATACTCTTTATTGAGGTTAACTAGCTTACCCACAAGGAGTGAACAGTGGAGAGACAGAGAGAGGTGAATCCAGGTCTATCCAACTGCAAAGGCTGTGCATTTACCTACCAAAATGATTTAGTAGTCATACAAGTTTTCATAGACTTACTCATCCTCTTCTAACTAAACTTGCTTACCCTTCAAGGCAGAAGCCCTGGTGGCACAGTGCTTATAGCATTCGGCTGCTAACCACCAGGTCAGTAGTTCAAAACCACCAGTAGCTCCAAGGGAGAAAGGCGTGGCAGTCTGCTTCTGTAAAGATTTACAGCCTTGGAAACCTTAAGGGGTCCCTATGAGTCGAAATCAACTCAAAGGCAGTGAGTTTGGTTTGGTTTAGCCCTATCATCAGCACATACCAAAAATTCCATGAATTCTAAAGACCATTCCAGCCATGGAATCAATTGCCAGTTGGTTAAAGGTATATCGTGAGCAAATGTGAACTAATGTGTTATTAAGAACAAAAATGCTAGTGTTAGACTAAATATATTTACTGTAATTTCAAAGCATGCAATGATGCAGGTGAGACAAAGGATCCAATGCTCTATCACTTGTTTCTATCTTATTTGCTAGAATTTGGCATTTGTAACTGCAGAGCCAGGTCCTCCATATGCCATCTGAGTGAGGCAGGAATTGGGCTCATGATCTAAACATAGGAATAAGGAACACTTAGTGTCTGCAGCTGCACTCTTCCTGGCATGGGGTTTTATCTAAAATTACTTCTTCTAAATTACATGGTTTCACCATATAGTTTAGTTTGGGACTTTGGAGTGAGAGTTTGGAATATATTAACAGCATATATATATATATCCCATGTTACTGTAGTTAACTGCTATGGCTACATCAGCCAACACACTCTAAGACAAAAACAACTGAGCACAGAGTTCCCTGCTTTAGAAAAGAAAAAAATGAGTTCAATTCAACATATATGAAGGGGCATTTTTCATATTACAAAAGCATTCTTTGTTTTAGAAAACCACTCATTGCAGAATTACAAGAAACGTGTGCACCCTTGGTGCATTACAAATGGCATTCAACCAACAAAAATTCAGCTCATACTTTTCCAGAACACATTGATTTAGTAAAATAAACGTAAGTCCAATGTTGGATCCAACTTACTAGCCCAGATGGTCTATGTCCTTTCCTTCGGAACAAAAAAGTGGGCAAGCAATTCCTAGCTGCCTGTGATAGACAGGTTATTTCACAACCTCCCCAGGGTGCTTAAAAGTAAGCTGCTATAAATAGACCCTCAACTTTAACATTAGCTTCCTTAGCTGAATGGCCAAGTGAACATGTAAATTGCTTGAAATATGTCCCCTGCATTCTAATTTCATAGGATTACTACTACCTGAAAATCTGCAGTGATCCTCCTGACAATCCCACCATAAATAATTTCTCTTTACCATTTTTGAAACTGGTAGGAGAGGCACTGTAGTGAGTGGTGAGAGTCCCGGCACACTGGAGATTGGAGAAGCCAGGATTCTCATTCCCACTCAGCTTCTTAGTAGCTGAGTGGCCACAGGCAAGTCACTCACCTCTGTAAGTATACAATTCCTCATTTGTAAAAAGGAAATCATAATACCCAATTCAAAGTGTTGCTATAAGGGTTGGGAATAATTTATTCCACTTCAGGGTTTTATTCGATAGAGATGTTCAATAAGTGTTCAAAGATATATGTAAGGCAAGGTGCAATGCAACTCTGTTGTAATAACAACAAGGAAATAACCTAAAAATAATGGGAGATTGCTTAAGCTAATCTCAATGCATTCATTCAATACATCATGCACCCATGAAAAAGATGGAAAGAAAAGATGGCCTTCATGAAGTAAGTGAAAACAATGAGCTTCAAAAAACACTATTTATTTAACCCTGTTTTTATGACAATGATATATGGAAGATATATGAAGTGACAAAACAGTAAACATACAACCACTCTGAAGAAAAAAGAGGCATACAAGCCTTTCCCTTTTTTTACACTTAATTTTGGTATTGAGTACATTCATTTATAACAAGCCTGCATTGTTTTCATAATAAAAAAAGAAAGGACAATAAAGAAGACAATGAGAAATAATGAATGCATCGTGGACATCATTGAATGGTGCTTATCTTTAGTTCTGCCCAGAAGGTACAGAACACCTTAAGCAAGAAGTTTACAGAAAACAATCAGACCTTGGGAACCTGCAACAACTGCATGTTCATGTGTGAGATGGATCAAGTTTTTTTTAACAAAGTGGGTGTTTATTATTTTGATTGTGGTGATGATTGCATAGGTGTATACATATATGAAGACATATAAAATTATACACTTGAAATACGCACAGTTTATTCTATGTCAATTACACCTCAACAAAGTTGTTTTAAAAAGAAAAAAAAAGTAGAACCAAAATTCTCAAAGTAATAACATGAAAGATGGGAAAATGAGATCAGAAGTAAAGGTTTCTAAGGTTCTTGTGTTATTCATCAGGGCAAAGATATTAACATTAGACTTTGTTACATCAAGTGTGTGTTTTAAACATTTAAATGTATCCACTAATAGAGGAGAACAATTGGAATGAAGAAAACTTGAAAAACCCAAAAGAAGACAAGAAAGGAAAGAAAAAGAAGAAAAAGGAAGGCAAACAGGAAATACAACATTATTAATACCTCAATAACCACAATTAATGTAAATTGTCTAAACTCACTATTAAAATACAAACACTATCAGATTAAATAAAAAACAAAGAGTTGATCAATATTAATCAGTTCGGCTCCAGGGGTGTAGGACTCCACATATGTGTATGAATGTGTGAGCAGATAAGAGGATCAGATACATTTCCCCAACTCAGTATCTTTTAATTACTGTTCTTAAGCCTTGAACTTGAAGGACAGTTCTTTATAAGAAAAATAACAAAGGGAACTGACTCAGGTGGGTGGAAGAGGAAAGGGGGAAGTGAAAGGGGGACCAAGAGAACTGGCAAAGAAAAACAAGGTTTTTATGTAATATAACCTCAGCAACATGGTAAATGAAATGTATGTGAAATTGTCTGATGCCCAGCTAGTATCTTGAAAATCATGCAACAACTTCTAATTAAAGTGAGACACTCTGGGGAGGGTGGAGCAAATGTCTGGGACCTCTGTAGCTCCTATTATCCTTAGGAAGGCTGAGGGTGAAGAGTTATTCTTTGTATGGTGGAGCTTAAACTCTTCTGGGAAGTTTGAACTAAGCTTAACCAGGCCAGATAGTACAATCCATCTGTTTTTTCATGGAGTCTGCAAAACTGGATAGATGATTCTAATCAATCTTATCTGGAAAACAGATGGAAAATTCTTCCCAGAAATTAATTCTTTGGTCTTAAAGGCCATGTGGCTCCTCCAGGCTGTCCACATTTGACAGCACTCTCGTAGTCCTCTGTTGATTTTACACGTGCTGGGGCTGAAGCATGGGTATTGTGGACCAGACACTAGGAAACTATGAACGTTCATATAGTTCATTGCCTGTAAACAGCATCTCTTCAAATGTCCTTCCCAGCCTAATTATCTAGAAATCTCTGATCCTGTCCTGATCATTAGGATATTAAACTAGAATTCTCACAGGACTAAGAATCAAAAGGCATGACTTCTCATCCCAGCTCTTCTTTAATCTAGTTGAAAGATAGTGAGAGAGCCCGTCACATTACCACTATGAATCCCCCATTATAATCAATAATATGGGAATGGCAATATCTGTCTCACAGAGCTTTCAGAGGAGCAAATGAAATAATACAGGGGTAAAAGGTACTTTCAAAAACCATAATGTATTGTAGAAATTTAAACTGTACTCTTTTCTTTAATTTGTAAGACATTTTTAAGCCTTTGTATTACCTATACCTATATGATATCATTCCTATAGAAGAGCTGAGAAGTTATAGTTGACATTATCTGCCTAATATTACAACTCTCCACCATCACCACCTTCAACCACAACTCCGCTTGCCCCTGCTACCTTTGGAACTTCTGTGATGTTTTGGTAGAAGTTTACAAGTTCATTGGTATGGAGATTGGCCAACCATAGTATCTCTCTTGCTTTGGCCACACTTGAGCATTCCAGGAGTGAGCACCTGACATGGATGGGTGAATCCCTAACCTAATGAGTCTCTGCCTCATATTTTCTAGACATGGAACCACAACAGCCTTTCCATGCGGCCAAGTCATAAGATAAAAATCTAGAACCTGTCAGCAGCCACATTTTCTGCCTTTCCAACAGTATTCTGGGAGCTGAGTGGGAGAAGAAGGCTGGTTCTTAACTTTCAATCTGTCTACTTTGAATTAATTCCCCAGTTTTAGGTATAATACGTCTGCCTTCAGCTGGGCCTGGTCTGGAGACCAGGGTCCCCCAATCTAGAGTCAACCAGTTCTACCCTCTCAAGAGAATAAACCTCCAGTCTTCTGCTACGGTGGAAGAGGGGTAAGCTCTCACTTATGTAGAGTAGGAGAGGGAATCTGGGAGTCAAACTGCTTTTTAGAAAGATTTTCAGCCAGTGCTTGTTTTAATCTCATCTTTCTC
Source organism: Dugong dugon (assembly GCA_030035585.1). Classification (NCBI taxonomy): domain Eukaryota; kingdom Metazoa; phylum Chordata; class Mammalia; order Sirenia; family Dugongidae; genus Dugong; species Dugong dugon. Next base: position 43,153,082 of record CM057480.1, on the reverse strand, counting down.
CCACAGTTTAAGTGGCATCCGTTATCACTAATTCTTGAATCTCTGAAGGGTTCTCCAGCGCAAATTGGATTGCTTTTCAGCTTTCAAGCTTCCAAAATATTGTCATTGTGGGTTTACTTTAAAAAAGAATCCCTTAGATCTTATTTTAATGGTGGATTTCAGAAGGAAGCAGAGGTAAATAATAGTACATGTTAAATTCATCTTTAGTTGGAAACTCAATGTCTTTACAATACACTTCTCTCTCTTTATATCATTAACCCTACTTTTTATGTCTCTCTGGCCCCTAGGGCCCGTATACCATCATGCCTACAAAAAACTCTCCACCATGACTACTTCTTCCCAGGCTTGTGTTCCGTATTTCAAAACTATCACTCTTTTCATAAATTTTCTTTTCCTTAGTTACAGGATTATATAAAACAGAGAAAAGTACTGATAGCCCAAATTTATATCAAGGTAACAGGGACTGACTTTCTCCTCTTTGGAATATTTATGATTGTTAAAAAATTATTGATATGTGTATGTGATTAGAAAAGTCACATATGTTCACCATAAAAAATGGTAAGTATAGAAAGCACAAAGAAGAAAAATAAGATCAACTCTTATCATACAATTTTTAATATTATTTTGTATATGTGTGCAGTGCCTCCCAGATGGTCCCAAAGATCCTGACATGCCTTTGTGTAGTCCTTGTCCACACTGAATCAGAGCTAGCCTTGTGATCAATAGAGTACAGGAGAAGTCATGGTGTATAACTTCCAAGGCAAGGTCATAAGAAGCATTGCAGCTTTCACGCTGGTCTCTTGGACCTCTCCCCATGAGGGAAGTTGGCTGCGATGCCATGAGATCTTTAAGCAGCCCAAAGGAGAAGCCCACAAGGAAAGAAACTGAGGCCTCCAGCCAACAGCCAGCACCAACTTGCCAGCCATGTGAATGGGTCCCCTCAAAAGTGCATCTTCCAGTCCCAATCAAGTCTTCAAATAACTGCAGCCCAAACTAATATCTGACTATATCTTTATGAGAGATCCTTCCAAGCTGAGCCTCTTCTGAATTCCTGATCCATGAGAGATAATAAATGACTAACCAACACGTTGCCGTTGATTCCGACTCATAGCGACCCTATAGGACAGAGTAGAACTGCCCCATAGGGTTTCCAAGGAGTGGCTGGTGGATTCGAACTGACAACTATTTGGTCAGTAGCCAAGCCCTTAACCACTGCACCACCAATAAAAGACTACTGTTATTTAAGGCCACTAAGTTTTGGAATGATTTGTTACACAGAAATAGGTAACTGAAAATACCTTTTCCTGTATTTTCTAAAATTCAGTTTTTAATGAGCATACAGATTTTCAGCCTGCCTTTTTCATTTATTGTATAGCATAAATATTTCCTCATTCTTCTTTAATGAATTTGCTTTTCTACCAATATTAATGAACAGAATTAATATAATTTATCTTTTATGCATGTTCTGGCACAAATGGTATAAGCACTTGGCTACTAACCAAAAGGCTGGTGGTTCTAATCCACCCAGAGCACCTTGGAAGAAAGGCCGAGTAATCTACTTCAAAAAGATCACAGCCATTGAAAACCAGTGGAGCACAGCTCTATTCTGACACACATGGGATCGTCATGAACTGGAATCGACTTGATAGTAAATGATTTGGTTTTTTGGTTTGGGGCACCTAACACAGCATCTGGCACTTGCTAGATACTCTACCAGTGTTTGTTGCTTTGTACAAATATTCTTCTTCTGTACTGGTAATTATTAATCCTGTGAAAGTGTTGTTTCTACTATTTTTCATTGTAAATACATGCTATTTTAGGTACATATATCCAGTCACTATTTGTAACTTTGTTTCTATAAGGAAAATGGAAAATGAATTCAGAGGGCCAAGAAAATTTTCAAAAACAAGCTTATGGAGCGTTACCAATTTGTAAATCATGCAATGGATGGTCATTATTTACATTTTAAATGTCTTTAAATTTTATTTTAGGATTTTCTGACTGCTTTAAATCTAGGTTCATAATCAAACCCTCATGGAATAAGAAATGAACCCAAAATACGATTGTTCCAGGTGGCTGCAACTCATTGCCCGGCCTCTGAGGTCTATCTCCAGGTCTCTGCCATTGTTGGGGCCCTAAGAACCTACAATGTCTTCTCATTTTATCCACTTCCATAGCTCTGTTTTCGTGTTTCCACATTTAGCACACAGAGCTATCTTTATCACCCCAGCTGACCGGCATAAGAGTCCCCAGGGCTTAGTAGTTATACAAGATTATTGAAGCATACTTCCTACCGTTCAAATAAGACAATGCAGAATGCAGAAAAGACATCATCAGCAAGCAATCACAATGTTAGGAGGGGTTTTTGTTTATTTTTTTTTCTTCATTGCTGAAGATTTCTTTCTTTGTATTAAGTTTTAAGACCTATTAAGAGCACAATGTCTGTAATGCTTTCTGGAAGATAATTTTAGACTGTGCAACAGAATCTATTCCTATGCCTAAATTCACTTGAAAACATCATGTCTCTACAATAAGATCACCTAGATTTCAAATTTTGGGATTTTTTTTAAACCTGTATTACCCTTATTCTTAATTGAGGGAACCACAGTTACCAGTCCTAAACAAACAGTTGGTTTGTCCTAATAGGCCAGATCTCAACAATTGCCAACCCCTTATTCATTTTGCAACTATTCAGTTTTAGCCAATGTCTATAAGACCAGCCAGCTCAATGGGCTAGAATACGGAAGACTGTGAGTCCTAGACCGATAGCAGATTTTCACAATGCAAACTTTAAATACTATTTACACAACTGGGAGGCTCGTCTTGTTTCCAGATCTGCACCTTCAAATACAGCAGCCACTAGGCACCTGAAGCCGTTGAGCTCTTACATGAGGCTAGTGTGACTTGAGATGCACAGTAAGTGTAAAATACACACTGGACTTGGTACCAAAAGAGAAAGTAAAATATCTCTAATAATTGTTTTTATTCAATGCATGTTGAAATGATAATGTTTTGAATATACTGGCTTGAATAAACTACGTTATTAAGGTTAATTTCACCTCTTTTTTTAGTGGCCACCAGAAAATAGAAAATGACACACATGACTCACATTTGTGGCTTACATTGTATTTCTATGAGATAGTGCTGGTTTAGAGGCCCCCACAATAAATAACATGACCAATGATGGTCTTTATGGTTAGAAGTTAGAGGTGCTAGAGAATTTTACTCAAAATCAACTAAAAGGAGAATATGGCTTGGAGTCAAGGTTACGGCAGCCCCAGCATGTTAAGTTCCACCACCCAAGGAATTCTAATAGTGCCCCAACAGGATGATTCAGTTATGTCTACATAGCCACTAACCAAAGCCAAACCAAACCCACTGCTGGAGAGTCGATTCCAACTCATAGCATCCCCATGTGATAGAGTAGAATTGCCCCATAGGGTTTCCAAGGCCATAATCTTTATGCAAGTAGACTGCCACATCTTTCTCCTGAGGAGCGCTAGTGGGTTCGAACTGCCAATCTTTCAATTAGTAGCTGAGTGCTTAACCACTGCACCACCAAGTCTCCTCTACAAAACCACGAGGAAAGATCAACGTTACTACAGTGTAATCCCTGCCTTACTTCGCTCTTTCTCATTTTATAACAAGTCCCCCACTTTCGTCTCAGGGATTGTTCTTTGTGCCCATTTCACAACATGGAAACTAGATGATGAATCACAAATTCACTTGTTGTCTTGGTCATCTAGTACTGCTATAACAGAAATACAAGTGGATAGCTTTAACAAAGAGAAGTTTATTCTCTCAGATTCTAGTAGGCTACAAGTCCAAATTCAAGGCATCTTCTCCAGAAGAAGGCTTTCTCTCTCTGTCTTGTCTGGAGGAAGGTCCTTGTCATCAATCTGCCCCTGGTTGAGGAGGTTCTCAGGCACAGGGATCCCGGGTTCAAAGGATGCACTCTGCTCCAGGTGCTGCTTTCTTCGTGGTATGAGGTCCCTCTACTACCTTTGCTCTTTTATATCTCAAAAGAGATTGGTTTAAGACTCTATCTAATCTTATATAACTCATCAACGTAACTGCCACTAATCCATCTCATTACATCATAATGATAGGATTTACATCACATAGGGAAAGCACATCAGATGACAGAATAGTAGACAATCACACAATACTGGGAATCATGACCCAGCCAAGTTGACAGACATTTTTGTGGGACACAGTTCAACACATGACACTTGTTTTGAGTTTTTTGTTTGTTTTTTCCCCTCTCATTGCTGCTAATATGAAGGCTAGGAACCATTTCACAGAAACATGAATTTGGTATTTTAAAGTTTAGCGAAAAAGAAAACCTAAAATTCTATGTGTGGGCCACAGGGATCTAGTCATAGGGAGGAACAGTTAGGGCCAGATAACGGAGCATTATTACAGGGCACGTGCACAAGCAGGAGCTCACACTGACCCTGTATGCTCATAAACATAGAAAGTTCAGTGCCAAATCCCTGATGCAGGATTACCGGATTACTGAATTAAAAACATACTGGAGGTCATAGCTTCCAGCAAAGAATTGTGTAACTGCTGGTAAAAACAATAGTGATTTTAGGAGTAGATTGAGAACAAAACCAATAATGTCTTTGTAAGGTTCTGAAATCTTCTCATGAATAAAGCTAGGGCTGGCTCCATTGCATTTTCCAGTCTGACTTGCTGACCATCTTTCTGCCCATAATTGTTTTCTGCCGTTCATTTCCTCCAATTGTCAATTATTACTAAAACAATTATGAAAAAAAAAAAAAAGTATATGTCTTTGTTTCCTGTTGCTGATGAATACAGTGAAGTCATAGACCAGGCTAGTGCATCACTATCTTTTCCATTACCATGAATTATGCTGTCACAAACAGGATATAGCTCTCTACTGGGCAAAAAGGCCATAAATGTGGCTGAATTTGCACAAACATACTATTTTCAGTCATGACAGCAAGGAACTAGAACACTGGGACTTAGTGCTCCACTTTTCAGAACATTGGTTTTTGTTCCTAACTATAAAAGTAGTTTATACTTATCATGGAGAACTTGTAAAATACAGAAAGAGACAAAGTAGAAAAAATCTCCACTATGCAGAGAATCCTATTGTTAACATTTTGGCCTATGCACTTTTTGTTCTGGATTCTTTTTCATATAATCATATATATTTTTTAAGCAAATGGGATCACACCATGTATGTAATTTTGTAACCTTCTCTTTTTCACTTAACACTTACTATGAACAGTTTCCAGTGACATTAAATATTTTGATGTGAGTTACTGGCTGTATAAAATTCCATACTGTAGAATATTATTTAGCAATTCCTTTATTTTTGTTGTTAGAGGCTAGTTCCAAAATTTGCCTGTTACAAATAGATAAACGTTCTTTTACATACATTTTGGTCTGAATCTATGATTATTTTCTTAGGATACATTCCTAAAAGATAGACTTCACTTTTTTTTCCCCATACAAAAATTTATACATACATTGTTATGTGACTCTAATTGCTCTCCCCATACTGTGACAGTACACTCCTCCTTTCCACCCCTGATTCCCCATGTCCATTCAACCAGCTCCTAACCCTCTCTGCCTTCCCATCTCACCTCTGGACAGAAGCTGCCCATTTAGTCTCTTGTGTCTACTTGAGTTAAGAGGCACATTCCTCACAAGTATCACTTTTCATGTCCCACAGTCCAGTCCAATCCCTGTCTGAAGAGTTGGCCTCGAAAACTGTTTTAGTTCTGGACTGATAGAGAACCCAGGGGCTGTGCTTTCTGGGGTTCCTCCAGTCTCATTCAGACCATTAAGTCTGGTCTTCTTACTAGAATTTGAGTTCTGTACCCCACCTTTCCCCTGCTCCATCCAGGACTCTCTGTTGTGTTCCCTGTCAGAGCAGCCATTGGTGGTAGCTGGGCACCATCTAGTTCCTCTGGTCTCAGGCTGATGAAATCTCTGGTTTATGTGACCCTTTCTGCCTCTTAAGCTAATACTTCCCTTGTGTCTTTGCTGTTTATTCTCCTTAGACTTTTCACTTTTTACTAAAAAATATATTGTCTATTTTGAAGTAAATACATAGAATAAAAAGGTCTGGGGAATTTTCTTGACAATAAAAGCACATATGGGCATTAAAGGTATAATAAGCAACCATGATAGACAAGACCTCCTAAAAGGACAAATAAGGGAAATACTTTTAATGATTAGAAAGTTTAAGATAAATCCAAAACTGGTCTATTCAAAATGCGCTTTGGACCAGCCAACTATGACGGTATATGTAATTTCACAGAGTCATTTTCCAGAATCTCCTAACACAACCAGCCTCCAAACAATTGACAAGCCCACTGATGACTCTGCAATGATCCTGTGAACTCTCGCCCACTCAGGAGCTGGTGATGCTATTTGGAGATTTCTAAGGAGATTGCACCTAACGCTGCCTGTGCTCTCTCTGACCAGGACCGAGTATTGTTAACTGGTACTGCCGCTAGAGGGGAGCCAGGGACAGGGAGAAGAGGTCAACACTTCCCTCGGTGATACTTCCTCTTCAGCCTAATCTTTAATTCATCAGTTTCATCACCAAGGGAAAATTGAAAATGAGGTATTGAGAGGAAAAACAGTTTAGGTAATAAACAAACAAATAAATACTCAAACCTCTGTGTATAAACTATTCTCATTTCCTTAGAGCGATTAACCAAAAGGTGCAGAATTCTATGAGGACTATCATAGTTAGGAATCGCTGAAGACCAGGAATTTAGTTAAAAATTGGGTTATGGCATGAACAATCAGTGTTCTTGCATCTTGGCAGATGGAGAAACTGAATCCAGAGCAGATACTCAATGTCCTCTACAGGGATTAGCAGGTACATGGATTTTGGCCGCATCGTATGGTTCATTTTCTCTCTGTCTCTCACTAGCTATGTAACCATGGACAAGTTACTTAACCTCCCAGAGCTTCAGTTTCTCTTCCATAAAATGTGGCTATAAATGAAACCTGCTCATAAGTTGTTGTGAGCATTAAATAAGATAATGGATGTAAAAGTCTTGGCGCATATTAAATGCTCAATAAATGTTGGCTGTTATTATTTTTGGCCTTCACCTCTCTCCTAAGCTTTCCCATTTCCAGTTGTCTGCTTCCTATTTCCGTCTGACTAGTATGAGTTGGAAACCCTGGTGTGTAGTGATTAAGAGCTACGGCTGCTAACCAAAAGGTTGGCAATTCGAATCCACCAGGGGCTCCTTGGACACTCTGTGGGGCAGTTCTGTTCTGTCCCACAGGGTCACCATGAGTCGGAATCAACTCCATGGCAACAGGTTTGCTTTTTTTGGTTTACTATGAGTCAGGGAAACCTTGGTGGCCATAGGGTTAAATGCTACATGTGGAAACCAAAAGGTTGGCAGTTCGAATGCAGCAGGCACTCCTTGGAAACTCTACGGGGCAGTTCTACTCTGTCCTATAAGGTCACTATGAGTTGGAATCCACTCGACAGCAACGAGATTTTTACTATGAGTTGGAATCAACTCTACAGCAACAGGTTCGGTTTTTTTGGTTTTTACCCATCATCACCTCAAATTTAATATGCCTAAAACCACACTCATCTCCCTCACTGAATTCCTGACCTGCTGCTGTCTCTCTGATTGGCCATTTCTTTGAAAGGACTATCAAACATAGCATCTTTTTTAACACTTCCCTCTCCTCCTATTGCTGTGTGCTGTTGACTCAATTCTGACTCATAGCAGCCCTAACTGACAGAGTAGAACTGCTCCATCAGGTTTCCTAGGCATTGATCTTTACAGCATTGCCCAATTAGTTTTCAAAACCTGTCAGTTGGTCTCTAAATTGTTTCCATCTGTTTTCTTTCTCTCTGTTGTTATCAGCAGAATTCGGGCCGCAGTTATCCCCTCCCTTTGCCCCACCACGTCCTGCCTTAAATGAGTAGAACTTGTTGATGTCATTCCCCTTTTCAAATTCCCTCAGTGTATCGATGGCATCTTTAGATTAGATTCTAAACTCTTTATTCTGACATTACAGTCCCACCACAGGCTGTCCCCAACCTCCTCCAGACACTTCTCTCTTACTCCATTTACCCTTTCCCTCTGCTCCTATCAAGCTGGTTGACTCACGGTTCCCTGGTAGGGTTGCCAGATTTAGCAAATAAAAACACAGGACACCCAGCTAAATGTGAATTTTAGAAAAACAACAAATGCATTTTTAGCCCTGGTGGTTCAGTGGTTAAGAGCTCAGCTGCTAACCAAAAGGTCAGCAGTTTGAATCTACTAGCTGCTCCTTGAAAACCCTGTGAGGCAGTTCTACTCTGTCCTATAGGGTCGCTATGAGTCAGAATCAACTCGATGACAATGGGTTTCTTTTTTCGTATGTCTCATACAATAAAACAAAAACCAAAAACAAAAAATTGCTGTCAAGTCGATTCCGACTCATAACAACCCTATAGGAGAGAGTAGAACTGCCCCATAGGGTTTCCAAGGCTGTAATCTTTACAGGAACAGATCACCAGGTCTTTTCTCCCGAGGACCGATGGGTAGATTCAATCTGATACACACAAATCAACATGCAACCCCCTCGCAGCATGAGGCCAGATGAGTATGGTTGCCTGACCTAGTAGGCATGCTTCTCCCCACACCCATGCTTCAACACACTCCACAAGTTGCATACTGCATTAAGTGGCATCTAAATTTCTCACAGCTTCTCACATAATCCTCTCAGTTAACAGATTTCACTTATATTTCAGTGTGAGGGCCAGGGGTGGCTTTACTGTGTAACTTGTAATTACACAGTGATTATAGAAGTTAGACTGGAGACCAAGCAATAAACTTCAAATTAATTGAGAAGCAAAAAGAATTTTAAAAAATTGACTTTTTTTTTTCCCAAAATTAGCTAACTCTAGTAACTAAAAGGAGTCCCTGGGTGGCACAAATGGTTATGTGCTCAAGTACTAACTGAAAGGTTGGTGGTTCAAAGTTACCCAGAGGTGCCTTGGAAGAAAGGTCTGGAAATCTGCTTCTAAAAGGTCACAGCCTTGAAAACTCTATGGAGCATTTCTATTCTGCCATGAGTTGGAATCACCTCAACAGCAACTGGTTTGGCTTTTTGCTTTAATAACTCAGAAGACGCTCAGGAGCTTGAAAATACATTAAGAATCCTGTGAAACTATTAAACAACTCCTCAAATATCTATTTTAAATAAATGACCCTTCATGAATACTTTCAGAAGCATTCCTGGTACCCAGGAACCAATGCCCAACAGTAACACTTTCATAAGTAAAAAAAACACATTTTTAGAATAAAATTATATAACTCATAATTTTATCTATCATTTAAATCATCAATAGTGTTAAAACATTTTTATTCTCATAATGTAAATATATGAATGCGTCAAGAGAAAGTTGTTTTGAAACTCTAAGGGGAATGAGTTCAACAGGAACCAAATCGCCATCTCTATCACTAGAACCACATAAAGTGGCAATAAAATTACCTTAGATTTCACTTTGTGGAAGTAATAAAATGAATTCAGAATTGATTTTGCAGCATTAGTGTTATCCTGAACATAAGCGCTGAGTTTGTTTTATTTATTTCTTCAGACCCATTATATTGATCCAGATTAATTTTATTTCCCTCTTCCTTTACAACTCAAGTTCAACTAAGTAATTTGCTTTGCTACAATTTCCATGGAATGAAATATAATTTTCTAATCAGAAAATAACCTTTAAATTCTCCCAATGAGATCCACATTGAGGCAGAACCAAATGAAGCCTGACCTCTTCCGTAGGTTGCAATTTGGCATGCTCAGTTTTTCTGGCTTCCGTCTCTGCTATCTTCTTTTGACAGATTCTAAACATACCAATATCTCAAACTGGGATAAGCCAAAATAGCAGCAACACATTTCCTTCTTCTCTTCCTTTTTAATAAACCCCCAGAACTTATTCCTTTGTTAGTTATTGTGGTAGCATTAATCAAGTTACTCCAAGACACAAATGTGGATATTATCGGAGTGGATGCAAACACAGTGCATCACTTAAACAAATGTACTTGTTTAATGTTGAAGGAATGTTAAAAGTATTTGGAATGCCCCTAGGAGGTTTCCAAGTTTTTGTGGGCATCAAATGTTTTTGAATTTAATCCATTTCCTTCCAACCTTTCCACTTCCAAATCCAGTGACATTTTCAAGGTACTCAGAAAATGTATGCTGAATGAACGTTTTGAACTAACAATCTAAATGTAAATAATTATCTGTTAACAGTCTTACCACTGAAAACTTGTTCAGTGCTATTTTTTCTAGTGCTTCTAGAAGGTTCTCCTTTGTGTGAAAGTTAATGTCCGGTAAAAGATATTTGTCTTCAAAAATAATCTTTATCTTCACATAATTTTCCACTAAATTCAAGTTGTAATTAAAATAACTTTTCAATAATTGTCCTTTTTTGCATGAGGACCTATCTATTAATATTTGAGTATTCATCAAAGAATTAGTAGATGGACTATTAATTAACACTTTGAAAGGATAGAAAAACAGACAAATATCAAGAAATTATTTTTGAAAAATGATCTTCAGTGAAAGCATTTATACTATCTAATCCCCTCAAGATAATACAACTGAAGAAAACTTAGTGGAGGTAAAGTTATCTAAAGGAAAAGCTACTCTTTTCTCAGTACTTATTATTGTGGTTAAAAACTGAAGATGTTTGTAGCTTAGGCTAAATTCTGCATTTCTTCAGAGACATACGCAAAGTTCAGTGACAAGTTGCATGAAGATCTGCCCTCGAATCTACACACTCTGGCTAAGAGCCACAGTTCATGAAATGCAGTAAGAAACAACAATGCTCAAATATTAAAAATGATACTTACCTTAACTTGCAAACATGGAATTATTTCAAGTTCGTCCCTCTGTTGAATTATCCTTTTTCTTTCCACTTCACCAACCTCTAGTAAGTTTCTCTTCAACGTGTTTAAACACGTAGAGATTCCTGTTCTCTCTTCTAAAATATTGTCATCACCTCCATTGCCCAAATCCAGTTCAAAAATGGGGAGAAACAAAAATTCAAATTTGCAAGCTGTTTACGCCTAACAATGGCAGTGAAGCTGCTAAGCTTTGAGCTCAATGAATTAAAGGTTGTTTGGCTAAATGGCAGGCACACTTCCTCCTATTCTTTCCAAACTTAGTTTTCCTGCCTCCAGTGGAGCTCTTTCCTTTCCTGGGCTATAAATAAACTGATTGTAAGAGTACTGAGGAAAGAAGGCAGGAAATGTATTTGATTTCAAAAAGCAGTTTTAGTGGTGTGTGTGTGTGTGTGTGTGTGTGTGTGTGTGTGTGTGTTTCTTTCCAGTGAATAAAATAAAAAAGCTAAAAAAAAATTGGCCTCAAAGAATTCAGCTTTGGTATGTGCACTGTAGACAATTTTTTCTTTAATTTCATATAGTCTTGGTCTCACTGTAAGTTATCATTTCCCATAAGAAAAATTTGAGTTTGAAGATGTGCCACTGTCTATGTAAAATATTATGAACAAACCTACATCTAATCCCTCATTTCCCACAGAAATTCCATATAAATTGAATATTTAGGGGCAAATGACGGAGGATCTTTAGTTTGTCTTCACACAAAAGGAAGTGAAGTACTTTTTGAGGCTAGGTTCATCAGAAGGAAGATGTCATAAGGTGAATGAGAAAAACAGATAATTTGCAATTATGAAGCCAAGTTTCTAAACCGGTCACCCTTCTGTACTAAGCTAATAGGTTGTCCACAGCCTTGCTACTCAAAGTAGTTCAACTTCTCTCATAATTACAGACAACACAAGCTAAAATAAAAATTAAATATTTTTCACATCAGATTGGCAAAGAAAAATTTGATAATATCTGATACTGTTGAAGTGTAGGAAAAAAGCATGCATATAAGAGTTGGTGGAAGTATAAATTGGCCTAAACTACTTGGAGAGCAAGGAGCCCTGGTGGCACGATGGTTAAGCCCTCAGCTGCTACCTGAAAGGTTGGCAGTTCAAACCCACTAGCGGGTCCACAGGAGAAAGACTTGGCTATCTGGCCCCATAAAGATTATAGCCTAGGAAACCCTTTGGCATAGTTCTACTCTGTCATATATGGTCACTATGGCTCAGAATCAACTTAATGGCACTTAACAATAACAATTTGAAGGACAGTTATCAACTTCTTTCAAAATGTTAAGTGCACATACCCTAACAACCATTGTCAAATGACAGTGTGTACTCTGTTTAAAATAAAAGTAGAGACTTATTGAGAGCAAAAGCAGCTTGAGCCAAGAACACGTTGGATCTCACAAAGTGAAAACCAATGCTCCAAAAAGCTGCAGTAACACAGGCATAGTTATAGGGTCAAATCAGGAACTTAGCTTATAGTATTCTGATTGGTAGGCAAGCAGTTAGTAAAGTGTAAGGCTGGATGTCTTGAAGTAGGGCTTTGATTGAGATTGGTTAACAGAGTATATGTGAGTTAAGGGGACTGGGTACACTCACATAATTACAGAAGTACATGCTCAAACATGGTCATGAAATGATTGATATGGGGCCAGGGTCTGCTGGTTCCACCTAATCAGAGTCCCAAGGCCGTATGCATATGAATGGGAAGAATTTAGTTTGCTAGTTCCACCCAGCCAGAGGCCCAGGGCCATACACTATGAAGAAGTCAAGGTTATGTTCTCAGGAATGCAGAAGTAGAAGTTATAAAATGGAATCCAGCCTACACCTGAGCCAGCCACCTCAGTTTTGGAACACTTGCACACAAGATACTTAAATATGGCTGATTCTGCAAAATGGGAGTGTAGGTCTGGAATGAGAGGACGATTCACTTTGTGATATACATATTTCATACTCTTAATTGTTATACTTTAAAGTATTACTTTAAAACTTACTAATTTTAAAGACAATTCTAAAAAACTTATCGCTTAAGATTTTTCATATAATTCTATTAGATATCTATCATCTCTATCATCTATCATCTCTTTCTCTATCATCTTTCTATCTATCTCCATCTCTCTGTGTGTCTATCTATCTACCTATCTACCTGATGGGGCCCTGGTGGCACAGTGGTTAAGCGTTTGGCTGCTAACTAAAAGGTTGGCAGTTCGAATCCACCAGCTTTTCCTTGGAAACCCTATGGGGCAGTTCTACTCTGTCCTGTAGGGTCTCTATGAGTCAGAATCGACTCTACAGCAATGGGGTTTTCTTTCTTTTTTTAATCCGTCTATCTGTCTCTGTCTCCCTATCTAACTCTATCTGTCTATCTATCACCTCTCTATATCTATATCATCTATCTGTATCTATTTATCTCTCTATAATCTATCTTTCTATATATCTCTATCTATCTACCTATCTATCATGCACTTACTTTCTGTCAACAAGCTGCTCTTTAAGTTAGGGCAACACTTTGAGAAGCAACACAAGGATGGCTAGAGAATTTCTCTATAGAAAATGCTATTCAAAGGGTCCAAGGATTAGTAGCATTGGTAGCACTTGGAGCAGAATCGCTGGGTTGGGGCCCAGAAATCTGTTCTAATTCCAGGTGATGCCAATACTAAAGTATGAGGAATACTGGCCTATGGAATTATCTTACTTGTTTGTTGATTAATAGCCCACCTTCTAAAAAAAGATTTAAGAAAGCTGATTTTTTTAATGTACATAAGATTAGGAAATTTTTAAAATGTCATTTATGTCGGTGACTACCTTTTAGAAGACTATAAGCATTTTTACATAAAATGTTAAGAAGACAAACTGATTTCCCAATTACTGTGGAGAAGCTACCTGAAGCAAAGCAAAAGCAATGGAATGAACAAGCTGATGGGATTTAAGGGAGGGACAGGAGAATGCTCACATTGGGAGTAGTCATGATAAGTCTGGATAAATTCAAAGCAACTAATATGTAGTTGTGGAAATTATGAGTTGCCTAAAATAAGATGAAATCAAAGCATACAGTTGAGATAAAATTAAAAGTTTCTAGGTGAAAACAAAATGTCCCATCTCATATTTTTGTTTAGTGATTTGATGATCGTTTCCTGACCCAATCATTTCTTGTCCATTCTTAGTCTTAATGCAAAGCCCCGTGTAATAGAAACAATAGATTGAACAATGAGCTCAGCCAGAATTCCTGAGGGGAAATCAGGGGTATCCACATCCCTGGCACAGACAGGGAGAAAAAGATTTCTTTAAAAAAAAAAAAAAAGAGTACGATAGAGACAGAAAGAGAAGGGAGTGTGTGTGAATGACCTCTTTGTAATAACAAACAGGAAAAAGGAGATCCATGGTGGTCGGGATATAACAGCTGCAGAGAGATGCTGTGGGGTAGGGAGAGAGACAGATGCCAGCTGTACCTAGAAGCAGAATCTCTGATGGGGTGAAAAAAATGTGAAATTGTCCACTGCCAATGATCTGGTAAGCAAGGTAAGCACTGTGCTTACCTTGTCTGTCTTGCATATTGAATAATCTGCCCGTGACTGCAGTATATTGAAGTGGCTACAAAGTACACGAGTTGACTTTGCAAGAAAATGGCTGGCAGCAGGGTAATATATTTCTGGGAGCAAACCATGCCCTTACATGAGAAGAATAAACTCTTCTAAGAAACTCTGACTACATTTACCAGGAGTTCATTGTTTTCTGGAAACATTTGTTCTCTTTTTATAAGGAAATGTTTTAGTTCTCAAAAAGCAGAACTTTGGAGGTGGGGCCAATATGGCAGAGTAGTCAGACACTTCCAGTGGACCCTCTGACAATGAAGACCTGAAAAAACAAGTAAATTGATTACATATGGAAATCTAGGAGCCCTGAACATGAAAGGCAGAATTGAGGAACCAGACTGAGTGGCAGGGGGAAGGAGAGACGGTTCAGAAGGAGCAAGGAGTTCCCAGACCTGACCTGGTGAGAGCCTGAGCCCTTCAGGCCTGATCAGCTCGGGGGTGAGCGGTGAGGCAGACAAGCGGTGGTGCTTGGGAGGCACGCTTTCTGCACTGGGAGAGACCCAGCGCCAGAGAGTCTACACAAACACCCAGAACCAGTGAGAAGCAGCACTGGATCAGCAAAAGATAAGTAATTGCCTATAGCCTACTGTGCCGATCAAAAACACCCCACTTAGGGAAAAACCACTCTCCCATCTACCTCCCCACTCCCTGCTCTGCACTGGGTCCTGGAGCGACTTCACCAATTGCCGAGTCCCCTGGGCCAGAAGTAGGATCCATCACATGCCCAGAGCCATTCTCCCTGCCGTGGAGACTGAACAAACTAACAGAGTTAAAAATAAACTGACGGCTCCACTAAGCCAGGAATCCAGGGTAAGCACAGCTCCTTGGCCTCGGCACAGGCATAAGGGATCCACTGATTTGAGAGCCTTTACCCCTGCATAGACTTCTGTGGGCCCATCTCAACAGCATAGGCCCTCATTACTGCAGTACAACAGGGTATATACTGGAAGTCTAACTTCAACTGTTTCAGCTGTGAAGTGGTAGGTTCTTGACATTTGACACTGCTCTGCCCATTAAGCAGGGTCTTCAACCACCCATATCAATGGCCTGAGGACTGGCAGCTCCACCCACAGCCCCTAGCCACCTGCAACAGGGGCCCATGAATAAGAGGTGCTCCCCAGTCCTTAGATCCAACAGCATTAGGTGCTCATAGTCTGGCTGCAAAACCCACCCACCTACGTGCTCTAGGGAACAGGGACACACCCTCCTCCTGGACACTCGGAGGTGGCCATCAGCCCCCTGCCTTGCTCAGAGTGTGTCCCCCTGCTGCAGCCAGATGTCTGTGCCTACATCAATCAAGTATGACTGTCTAGGACTTCAAGTGAGAGCCTACACCACACAAATGGTGCCTATTTACCTGGGAACCTGAACTGAATCCAAACAGGAGGAGTGGGCAGACTCCTGAGCTCACTACCTAGTAACAAATCTAACCATCTGGTGTCAGGACATTAAAGCTTCACAGTTGCCAATAATCAAACTAGCTCATACGAGCAGTCTATTTGGGCAAACCAAAATGAAACAAGAAGCTAGGAAACAGTAAGGAAACATAAAAGAAATAAATATAACAACTCATTGATGGCTCAGAGACAACAGTCAATATCAAATCACATAAAGAGGCATCCATGATGGCTTCAGCAAGCTCCCTAAATAAAGAATCTAGAAATTTTCCAAAGGAGGAAAATTTCTTGGAATTACTGGAGGCAGAATACAAAAGATTAATATACAGAACTCTTCAAGAAATTAAGAAGGAAATTAATCAAAACACAGAATACACAACAGAGGAAATTTAAAAAAAAACTAGAGAAGAGCATAATGACAAATTTAACAAGATGCAAGAATCCATAGAGCGACAGCAATCAGAAATCCAGAAGACTAACAATAAAATTTCAGAATTAGACAGGTCAACAGAGAGTCAGAGGAGCAGAGTTGAGGCAACGGAAGTCAGATTTAGTGAGACTGAAGATGGAGCACTTGACACCAACTTACTTGAGGAAAAATTAGATAAAAGGATTTAAAAAAATGAAGAAACCCTGAGAGTTCCAGCAAAATGGCGCTCTAGGCAGAAGCACCACACCGCCCCTCCACAGCAAAGATCCGCAAAACTAAGCCGAACAGAGAATACAACAATCCTGAAACCCTAAAACATCAAATGAAGAGATAAAGAACTCAGCCAAGCACCAAATGGAGTAAGAAAACTGACAGAGAAGGGAGAGCAAGAAGAGATTCATGCAGAGGTCCCCTACTAGCTAATGCAGCACGGATCCGCCATATTGGACTTCTATCAGAGATGAGCAAATGGGGGTACGAGAAAGCAGCCTCACTGAGCATCCAGCGGGAGACAAAACAACCGGTAATTTGCAATATATGCTTTCCCACCCTCCACCCTTCTTCCCACCCGACTCGGCCTCCTCTGCTTCCTGCGGCCACAATCTCTTGACCGGAAAACACCGGCTGCTTGGATTCCACACACCCAAACGGGCCGGCTCTCTGAGTGTCATTTGTTGGCTGCTGGTGTTGCTTTTTTTACACTTCTTTTTATTTCTTACTTGCCTCTCCCCACCTCCCCCTCCTTTCTCTCGAGTACCTCGCTCCGTGCACCATCTTTGCCTCTTCCTGAGGGGCTGCAGAGCTCTGGTAATTTGTGATATATGCTTTCCCACTCTCTACCCTTCTTCACCCACACTCGGCACCCTCTGCTTCCCATGGACACAGTCTCTTGTCCAGAAACACCAGCCCGCACTAGCTGGCTCTCTGAGTGCCATTTGTTGGCTGCTAGTGTTGCTTTTGTTTTCTGCTTCTTTTGATTTCTTACTTGCCTCTAGCCACCTCCCCCTCCCTTCCATCAAGTACCTGCCTCCATGCACCATGTTTCCTTCTTCCTGAGGGGCTGCGGAGCTCTGTTTGAGTGTGGAGCTGCTTCCCGGTTTCGTCTGCCGCACTGGTGGGATCCCGGGGCTTTTGTTCGTTTGTTTGTTTTGAATTGTTTGTTTGTTTTCTTTTCCTTTTCTTGAGTTGGGAGCCCGTTCTGGCCAGGCGGAGCTGCATGGCAAGGAACTCCCCTCCAGGGATCCCTGAGTGCATTTATTTCTTCGTTGGTTTTATTTTTTTCTGTTTTTTGGGGGGAACTTTCTTGCTCTCTTTTTTTATTTGTTTTGTTTTCTTTTCCCTCTTTTTCCCTTTTTGTCTTTCTTCATTGCTCAGTTTCTCATCTCTCTATATTTTCCTTCTCTTTCTGTTTCCTGAATACGTGGCGTTGTATACCTCTGTGCCTTCTAGCCAGGCTGTACTGCAACACCTGAGAACAACTTCCCCAGACCTCATAGCTGCACCAGTGGGATCCCTGGGAACTTTGTGGTTCTTTAATCTTTCCGATTTTTATTTATTCATTCTTTTCTTTTCTTCCTCTTCCCCTTTCCGTTTTTCTCCACTTCATAGTCTCTCATCTCTCCAGTCCAACAGCAAGCTCCCCTAGCATTCTTTTTTGTTCGATTGTATGTTTTTGGCTCGTGTTCCTCTCTCCTCTCTCCCATATCCATCTTAGCCCCACACATAACAATCTCCCCCCTCAATCCTGCCTACCTGCACCATGCGCTTGATATCACACCACCAAGCAACACAGGCATGGCCTACTGGAACCTACCCTGAACTAATTACTGTCCTGCTCTGGTGGCTGTAGTAAGTGCCACAAACAACCCATCCCAGTAACTCCTCTTCAGCTAGACCTGCCCTACCGTACCATATCTGCGTGATTGACCCTGCCAATTGGAGAAGGAGGTGAAAAGTATTGTGCCCACAGACAAGCAAACAATAAGGAACACACAGTCCGCCTGCTCAGACATAGTCAAATTTTTCTTTAAAAAAAGGGACGAAACAAACAAATCTACAATCAATAAACGAGAAAAATAACTACTGAATGCCCCGAACACAGCAGACAATATCAAAACATTTACAAAAACGGGACAGGATGGTTCCAGTAGGCGTCCAAAATAAAACACCAGATGACTCTCTTGTGGAAGAAAATACATTAGAACTACCTGATAGGGAATTCAAATCTCTAATACTCAGAATTCTCCAAGAGCTGAGGCAAACAGCTAACAAACATGAGGAAAAAATAGACAAATTCATGGAAAATACAGACAAAAAATTGGAAGACTTCAGGAAAATAATGCAGGAACAAAATGCCAAAATAAATTCACAACTAGAAATTATACAAAGACAACAATTAGAAATCCAAAAGATAAACAACAAGATTTCAGAAATGGACGATGTCATAGAAGGGCTGAGAAGCAGGTTTGAAACGGTGGAAGACAGGATCAGTGGAATTGAAGACAAACACTTGGATACAACTCTGTTTCAGGAAAACTCAGAAAAAAGAACAAAGAAAAATGAAGAGACCCTGAGAGTTATGTGGGACACAATCAAAAGCAAAAATTTATGAGTGATTGGAATTCCAGAACAGGGGGAGAAAACAGAAAACACAGAGGGATCACTGAAGAACTGTTGACAGAAAACTTCCCCAACATCATGAAAGATGAAAAGCTGGCCATCCAAGAAGCTTAACAAAACCCATATAGGAGAGACCCCAAAAGAAAATCAACCAAGGCTTATCATAATCACACTCGCCAAAACCAAAGACAGACAAAGAATCCTGAGAGCAGCTCGTGAAAAACAAGAAGTCACATCCAGAGGAGGAACAATAAGACTAAGCTCAGATTATTCAGCAGAAACCATGCAGGCAAGAAGGCAATGGGATGACATATATAAAATCTTGAAAGAAAAAAATTGCCAGCCAAGAATAATATATCCTGCAAAACTCTTGTTCAAATTTGATGGTGAAATTAGGTCATTTCCAGATAAACAGAAATTAAGGGAATATATAAAAGTCAAATCAAACTTACAAGAATTATTAAAGGGAGTTCTTCGACCTGAGGACAAACAGCTTCAGCTCAATGGCAGAAACTAGGGCGCAGGATTCTACCAGCCAGATACCAATTTGGAAACGAACTCTCAAGGACTATCCAAAACCAAAAGAAATACAACAGGGAATCAGAGCAGTTAATCAGTAAATGACAACAACATCAAAACAATAAAAGAGGGAATAAATGGCATAGGTATACAGCCTTCTAATGGAGACGAAGGCAAGGCAATACAAGTAACGGTAGACTGCTTCAAACTTACAAAGATAAGGGTAAAATTCATGGTAACCACAAAGAAAGTTAACAAACATACTCATAAAAATAAAGAAGAAAAACATAAAATCTCAGCAAAAACAAAACCTACAAAAACAAAAGAAATGAAAAAAAAAATCCACAAACAAAAGTAACTCAGTACAAGAGAGTAAGAAGAACAAAGAAAATGTCAGTACCACAAAAAAAAAAAGCACTACAAAATGACAGCAACAAACTCACATCTATCAATAATTACACTGAATGTAAATGGACTCAATGCACCCGTAAAGAGACGGAGAGTGACAGAATGGATAAGAAAACAGGATCCATCAATATGCTCTCTACAAGAGACATACCTTAGAAACAAAGATGTTAATTTATTAAAAGTCAAAGGTTGGAAAAAAATATATCAAGCTAACAACTACCAAAACAGAGAAGGAGTGGCAATTCTAATCTCAGATAAAATCGACTTTAAAACACAATCTACCATAAAAGACAAAGAAGGACACTATATAATGATTAAGTGGATGATCCATCATGAAGACATAACCATAATAAACATCTACGCACCCAATGAAAGGGCTCCAAAATACATAAAACTCTAACAACACTGAAAAGAGAAATTGACAGTTCTACAATAATAGTAGGAGACTTGAACACACACACCACTCTTAGTAAAGAACAGAACAACTAAAAAGAAACTCAGCAAAGATACAGAAGACCTAAAGGGCACAATCAGCCAACCTGACCTCATAGACATATATAGAACACTCCATCAAACAGCTGCAAAGTACACATTCTTTTCCAATGCAGATGGAACATTCTCCAGAATAGACCACATCTTAGCCCACAGAGCAATCCTCAACAAGATCTAAAACATTGAGATAATTCAAAGTATCTTCTCTGACCACAATGCCATCAAGGTAGAAATTAACAATAGAAAGAGCAAGGAAAAAAAATCAATTACGTGGAAACTGAATAATACCCTGCTTACACATCACTGGGCAATAGAAGAAATCAAAGATGTAATCAAAAAATTCCTACAATCAAATGAGAATGAAAACACATCATACCAAAACCTTTGGGACACAGCAAAGGCAGTCCTCAGAGGACAACTTGTACCAATAGATGCACATATCAAAAAAGAAGAAAGGGACAAAATCAAAACATTAACTACAGAACTCAAACAACTAGAAAGAGAACAGCAAAAAAAGCCTACAACCTCCAGAAGAAAGGAAATAGTAAAGATCAGAGCAGAAATCAATGAAATAGAGAACAGAAAACAATAGAAAGAATCAACAAAACCAAAAGTTGGTTCCTGGAAAGAATCAACAAAATCAATAAACCACTGGCCAGACTGACAAAAGAAAAACAGCAGAGGACACAAATAACCCAAATAAGAAATGAAATGGGGGACATTACAACAGACCCAACCGAGATAAAAAGGATTATAACAGAATATTATGAAAAACTATATTCCAACAAATTTGAAAACGTAGAGGAAATGGATAAATTTCTATAAACACACGGCCTACCCAAACTACAACAAAGTGATGCTGAAAATCTGAACAGACCCATAACAAGAGAAGAGATTGAAAAGCTAATAAAAAAACTCCCAACCAAAAAAAGCCCTGGCCCAGATGGCTTCACTGGAGAATTCTACAAAACGTTTACAGAAGAGCTTGTACCAGTACTACTCAAGGTGTTTCAGAGCATAGAAGAGGAAGAAACACTTCCAAATTCATTCTATGAAGCTGGCATAACGCTGACACCAAAACCAGGAAAAGATGTCACAAAAAAAGAAAATTACAGACCAATATCCCTCATGAATATAGATGCAAACATTCTTAACAAAATTCTAGCCAATAGAATTCAGCATCATATCAAAAAAATAATACGCAACGACAAAGTAGGATTCATACCAGGTATGCAAGGATGGTTCAACATTAGAAAATCAATCAATGTAATCCACCATATAAATAAAAGGAAAGAAAAGAATCACATGATCATCTCAATTGACATAGAAAAGGCATTTGACAAAGTCCAACACCCACTCCTGATAAAAACTCTCAAAAAAATAGCTATAGAAAGGAAATTTCTCAACATAATAAAGGGCATCTATGTAAATACAATGGTCAACATCATTCTTAATGGAGAAAGGCTGAAAATATTCCCCTTGAAAACAGGAACAAGACAAGGATGCCCTTTATCACCACTCCTATTTAACATTGTGCTGGAAGTTCTAGCTAGAGCAATAAGGCAAGAAAAAGAAATAAAGGGCATCCAAATTGGTAATGAAGATGTTAAACTGTCCCTGTTTGCAGATGATATGATACTACACACAGAAAACCCTAAAGACTCCATGAGAAATCTACTGGAACTAATAGACTTAGCAGGGTAGCAGGATACAAGATAAACATTCAAAAATCAGTTGGATTCCTATATGCCAATAAGGCAAACGATGAAAAGGAAATCAGGAAAACAATACCGTTTTCAATAGCCCCTAAAAAGATAAAATACTTAGGAATAAATCTGACCAGGGATGTAAAAGACCTATACAAAGAAAACTACAAAACACTTTTGCATGAAACCCAAATGGATCTACATAAATGGAAAAACATACCATGCTCATGGATAGGCGGACTCAACATTGTGGAAATGACAATTATACCCAAAGCTATTTACAAATACAATGCAATCCTGATCCAAATACCGACAACATTTTCCCAAGAGATGCAAAAATAATCATTAACTTTATGTGGAAAAGGGAGGAAGCCCCGAATAAGTAAAGCACTACTGAAGAAGAAGAATAAAGTTGGAGGACTCACACTACCTGACTTCTGAACCTACTATACAGCTACAGTAGTCAAAACAGCCTGGTACTGGTACAACGACAGATACATTGACCAATGGAACAGAATTGAGAACCCAGATGTAAATCCATCCACCTACGTTCACCTGATCTTCGACAAGGCCCCAAAGTCCATCAGATGGGGAAAAGACAGTCTTTTTAACAAACGGTGCTGGCAAAACTGGATATCCATCTGCAAAAAAATGAAACAGGACCCATACCTCACACCGTATACAAAAACTACTTCAAAACGGATCAAAGACCTGAATATAAAGCCTAAAACTATAAAGTTCATAGAAGAAAAAATAGGACCAACATTTCAGGCCTTAATACGTGGCATTAACAGGATACAAACCATCAATCAACGCACAAACCCCAACAGATAAGCTAGATAACTGGGATCTTCTAAAAATCAAACACCTATGCTCTTCAAAAGACTTCACCAAAAGCATAAAAAGAGAACCTACAGACTGGGAAAAATTTTTGGACAGTACAAGTCAGATAAAGGTCTAATCTCCATAAGCTACAAGAACATCCAACACCTCTACAACAAAAAGACAAATAATCCTGTTAAAAAATGGGCAAAGGAAATAAACAGAAACTTCACCAAAGAAGACATTCAAATGGCAACAGACACATGAGTAAATGTTCGCGATCACTAGTCATTAGAGAAATGCAAATTAAAACCACCATGAGATATCATCTCACCCCAGCATTACTGGCACAAATCAAAAACACTGGAAATAACAAATGTTGGAGGGGCTGTGGGGAGATCGGAACACTTATGCGCTGCTGGTGGGAATGCAAAATGATACAACTATTTTGGAAAATGATATGGTGCTTCCTCAGAAAGCTAGAAATAGATATACCATTCGATCCAGCAATTCCACTCCTAGCAATATATCCTAGAGAAATAAGAGTCATCACTCGAATAGACATATGCACACCTATGTTCATGGCAGCATTGTTCACAATAGCAAAACGATGGAAACAACCTAGATGCCCATCAACAGATGAATGGATAAACAAACTATGGTACATACACACAGTGGAGTACTACGCAACAAGAAACAACAACAATGAATCTGTGAACCATCTCATAACATGGATGAAACTGGAGGACATTATGCTGAGTGAAATAAGTCAATCACAAAAGGACAAATATTGTATGAGACCTCTATTGTAGAAACCCATGAAAAAGTTCACACACAAAATGTAACAATCTTTGTTGGTTACCAGGGATGGGAGGGGTGGGGGAGGAATATTAAATAGACAATAGATAAGTGGTATCTTGGGTGAAGGGTGAAACAGTACACAATATAGGAGAAACTAGCACAACTTGTACAAGGAAAGGTCATGGAAGCTCCATAGACACATCTAAACTCCCAGAGGGACTGAATTGCTGGGCAGAGGGCTGTGGGGACCATGGTCTCAGGGAACATCTAGCTCAGTTAGCATGACACAGTTTATAAAGACAATGCTCTACATTCCACCTTGGTGAGTAGTGTCTGGGGTCTTAAAAGCCTGTGAACAGCCATCTAAGATACTCCACTGGTCTCATCCCTTTGGGAGCAAGGGAGAATGAAGAGAACAGGATACAAGGAAAAGATTAGTCCGAAGGTCTAATTGTCCACAGCTAACAAGGCCTCCACTGGACTGAGTCTGGTACAGCTAGATGCTGCCCGGCTACCACCACTGACTGCTCTGACCAGGATCACAACAGAGGGTTCTGGACAGAGCTGGAGAAGGATGTAGAACATAATTCTAACCCACACACACAAAAAAAAGACCAGATTTACTGGCCTAAAGGAGACTGGAGAAACCCCAAGAGTATGGCCCCCAGATACCCTTTTAGCTCAGTGGTGAAGTTACCTCCGAGGTTCACTGTTCAGCCTGGGAGTGGACAGCCCCGTAAAACCAAATGAGACTAACGAGGTACAGGAGTCCAGTGACAAGGGCCAGAAAGCAGAAGGGGACAAGGAAGCTGGTGATAGGGCACCCAAACTTGAGTAAGGATATTGTTGATGTGTTGTGAAATTGTTAACCATTGTCATAGGGCAATATTTGTAGTAACTGTTAAATGAGAAACTATTTTGTGATGTAAGCCTTCATCTTAAGTGAGAATAACACCACAATTCGAAGAGCGTAGTCAATGTCACTGAACCTTGCATGTAGACATTTTTGAAATGGTGTATCTTTGGCTATGTGTATTTTCACCAAAGGAAAAGAAAAAAAGGTTGAGACGTTAGAGGGTTGATATGTTGTGGGGTTGTTACTCAAGGTCATCAAATAACATGTGCACTTCTGTTTCATGAGAAACTATTTGTTCTGTAAGCCTTCATCTGAAGTACAATAAAAAAAAAAAAAGAATTATGTTAGGTGAAGGGAAGGACAGCACACAATACAGGAGAAGTCAGCACAACTGGACTAAACCAAAGCTAAGAAGTTTCCCAAATACAGTTGAACACTTTGAGGGATACAGTAGCAGGGGTAGGGGTCTGGGGAACATGCTTTCAGGGGACATCTAGGTCAATTGGCATAACAATCCTTATTAAGAAAATGTTCTGCATCCTACTTTGGTGAGTGGCATCTGGGGTCTTAAAAGCTTGCATGCGGCCATCTAAGATGCATCAATTGGTCCCAACCACCGGGAGTAAAGGAGAAGGAAGAACACCAAAGACACAAGGAAAGTATTAGCCCAAGAGACAGAAAGGGCCACATAAACCTGAGACTTCATCAGCCTCAGACCAGAAGAACTAGATGGTGCCTGGCTACCACCAATGACTGCCCTGACAGGGAACTTAACAGAGCGTCCCGGATGGAGCAGGAGAAAGGTGGGGTACAGAACTCAAATTCTAGTAAGAAGACAAGACTTAATGGTCTGAATGAGACTGGAAGTATCCCAGAAAGCACGGCCCCTGGATTCTCTATCAGCCGAGAACTAAAACAGTTTACTAGGCCAACTCTTCAGACAGGGATGGGACTGAACTGTGGGACATAAAGTGATACTCGTGAGGAATGTGCTCTTAGCTCAAGTAGATACAAGAGACTAAACGGGCAGCTTCTGTCCAGAGTTGAGATGGGAAGGCAGAGAGGGTTAGGAGCTGGTTGAATGGACATGGGGAATCAGCAGTAGAAAGGAGGAGTGTGCTGTCACAGTATGGGGAGAGCAGTTAGGGTCACATAACAATGTATGTATAAATTTTTGTATGGGAAAAAAAAGTAAAAAAAAAAAAAAGAACTTCACAGAGCTCCCACATAGCCCATCTCTAGAAAGTAAGCATTAACACATTTATGGGAACAGAAAGGCTCCATACTCTTAATCTAAAATTAATAATAGATCCTCAGAAGTCATAGGGGAGAAAATCAAAGGCCTGGTCAGGGAAGGTAATGTGTGACTTTCTTCAACTGTTTTGATTCTTGTAAGTGAAGGAAAATAGCATTTTTTATTATAGTCACTGTCTTGGTTATCTAGTGCTGCTATAACAGAAATACCACAAGTGGATGGCTTTAACAAACAGAGATTTATTCTTTCACAGTCTAGGAGGCTGGAAGTCTGAATTCAGGGTGCCAGCTCCAGAGGAAATCTTTCTCTGTCAACCCTGGGGGAAGGTCCTTGTCATCAATCTTCCCCTGATCTAGAGCTTCTCAGCACAGGAACCCTGGGTCCAAAGGACATGCTCACTCCTGGCTCTTGTTTCTTGGTGGTATGAAGTGACCTTGTCTCTCTGCTCCCTTCTCTCTTTTATATCTCAGAAAAGATTGACTCAAGACACAATCTAATCTTGTAAACTGAATTCTGCCTCATTAACATAACTGTCTCTAACACCTGCCTCAATAATATTATAGAGGTAGGATTTACAACACATAAGAAAATCACATCAGTTGACAAAATGGTGGACAATCACATAACACTGGGAATCACTGCCTAGCCAAGTTGACACAGATTTTTGGGGGACATAATTCAATCCACAACAGTCACCTAAAGAGAAATTCAATATATAAAATATAGAGGAAACCCAAGCACAAGTCTTCAAGGAAAAAGAAAAAAATGAAAAAAGTCTACATATTGTTGCTCAAATTAACTGAATGCACTGCATAAGTCCATGTGCCTCATGGTATTTTAATAATAGCCTATCTCTCTCCAAAAAGTGCAGAAGCTTCAGGTGATTACCAAATTGTGGCACATGAACCTGTTCCTTTTATTTGAATTGTTGTATACTACTTGGTAAGGAGTCTTGGTAGCGCAACAGTTAAGTGCTTGGTTGCTAACTGAAAGATTGGCAGTTTGAACTCACCCAACAGGTCCGTGGGAGAAAGACCTGGCAATCTGCTCCTGTAAAGATTAAAAACAAAATACCAAACCCGTTGCTGTTGAGTCGATTCCAACTCTATAGGACAGAATAGAACTGCCCCACAGGGTTTCCAAGGAGCAGCTGGTGGATTTGAACTACTGACCTTTTGGCTAGCAGCTGAGCTCTTAACCACTGCGCCAGCAAGGCTCCAAAAGATAAAAGCCTATAAAACCCTGTGGGGCAGTTATACCCTGTCTCATGGGGTTGTTATGAGTCAAAATCGTCTTGACAGCACCCAACAACAGCATTCCACTTGGTTACCATGAGTAGGAATCGATTCATTGACAATGGGCTTGGTTTTTTAGTTTTGGTTAGTAATGAAAATAAATCACAGCTGCTGGAATGACTAGTCAACAGGACACAGGTAAAGGGTGGGTTTATAAATTTTAGCAAGAACATTGTAAATATGGTTAAAATTTAGGGGAAGTTCTATATTATAAAAAACAAAATATAAATGTTAAAAACACTTTGAAAGAACTAGAAGACTTAGTGGATAGAAACAAAACTCATCCATTTAATAAAAATCTTATTGTGTTCATCAGTAGTTTACTTTCAATTAGTCATTCTCAATAAACAATGATGTTAGAATTCCCTTCCAAAATTATGATAATCCTAGCACAAAAATAAAACAGCTCACGATATCTTCCAGGGGAAGCCCAGCCTTGGTAAGTTCCAGTGGGAAAATCTAAACAAGAGTGCTTTCACTGGATTTGGATTTGGCTTCTACTGGTATGCTGTCACTTTGCCATGTACCAAGCCTTTGAACTCAATCATAAGGCTGTTTGTGAAGTTAATCACTATTGGAACCATCACTGGGAGGAAAATATGCTGGAAAGAAAACAGTCCACTGGAAGGGAGTCACTGGAGGGACAGTGCATGGCATACTTCTAAAAGACAAAGGGAGACTACTATGTGATCCAGGAGCTTTTGGTTCCTAAATATTACCTTACTCTGCAATATTTGGAAGGAAAAAGGAAAAAGGTGAAGACAGCATGGCAGTGAAATTGATTTTCCTACTGAAGATTAAAATAGATTGTTTTGGCAATCACTCTAGTCTAGTAAAAGGCCAAGTGGCAGGTTGGTTGCTGATTTAGAGGTCTACTCATGTTCCTTGCTTAAACAATAGAGTAGTTTGAATTCACAACAGAGTCAACGTACTCCATAGTCCCGTGAATTATGCAATCAATGAAAAATCTTAAACTGAGTTTATATAAGTAATGTCACGGTGAACACAACCACAGCTCTACAATTCTAACATAATTCAATATATAAAATATAGAGGAAACCCAAGCACAGGTCTTCAAGGAAAAAGCAACATAAGTTAGGAAGTGCAAATTCACCCCAATTAGATGCAGCAAGTTAAAATAACTGAGTCTTTTTGTTTTATCCAATATGACCAAGGAAATAGAGAGTACAAGTGAATGATGTGAAAATCTTTTGCAATTTAAAATTCTGAATTACCTGTCATTATTCTTAGACAGGGAAGGATTACCTAATAAGCAAGGTATGCATGGGCTTACTTGTGCTTACTTACTAATCTATGGTGCACAATTTCACCTGTTTATCATCACATCAAGGATGTGGTGAAATGTATGTGAAATCGTTCACTACAGGTTAGTAAGTAAACACAGTTAAGCCCGTGTGTACCTTGTTTACTGGTTAATCGCCCCTGTTCTTAAAGGTTCACTTGTGAAAGAGTGGTAAGTTTGCATATTAACAATATGGATGTATTAGTTATCCATTGCTGTCTAACAATATTACCACAAACTTAGAAGCTAAAACAACATATACTTATTATCTCACAGGTTCTGTAAGTCAGGAAAACAGACACAGCTCAGCCAGGTCCTGTGCTTCAGGGTCCCACAAGGCTGCAATCATTGGGTCCACTGGGGCTGTGCTCTTACATGAGGCTCGACTAGGGAAGGATCTGCTTCCAAGTGCAAGTGGTTGTTGGCAGCATTCAGTTTTTGCTGACTGATGGATTGAGGTTACAGTCTCTTGTCGGCCATTGGAGAGAGGCTAACCACAATTTCTTGGCATGTGACCCTCTCCATGGGCAGCTCACAACATGGCAGCTTGTTTCTAAAAGCCAACAAGGGAGAGAGAGAGTCTCCTAGAAGATGATTTACAGTCTTATGTAAGGTAACCATGTATACATAATTGTGTATATCCCATCACCTTTGCCCAGATTCTATTAGTTAGAAGCAAGTCACAGGTCCTGCCCACATTTATCATAAAGATATTAAAGGGCATGAACACCAGGAGGCAGAGAGCATGGGGCCACTCTACAGTCTATTGGTTACAATGGGTAACCCACCTCAAAAGAAGGAACAAGGACACATATTAGCAGGTGGATTATTGAAGTGTAGTTAGGGACAGTGTTACCCAAGGACAGCTCTATGACACAAAACATCGTAATTTTCTTCCTTCAAAGCAGTAGGAAGTACACTTCCTTGAGAGAATCAAGTCATCTCTCTACCATCATGCACTCTTGAACAACTCACTAACTTAAATGTCCTCAGGCTTGCTCTCTGAGATCCTTTCAGTTCTAAGCCTCTATGACTTTGGACCTGCCCTTAAAAGCCTCTCAAGACATTTTGGAAAACTCTAAATCCTACTTTCTGGTTGTATTCATACAAGAATTTGGTGACCACTGTGCACTGTTGACATCTGACTAGAACAATGGGGAGAGGGGAGTAAATTATTAATAGATCAGTCTCTTAGAAAAGTTAAAAGCCAAATCTATTGGATGATACCATGTGATTCAATTTTTTAAATTTTTGATCTTAATGCTTATATTTCTAAAGTAAGACCTCATTCTAAAAATACATGGAGATAAAATCATTATTAACTTCAATTTGTACAGGCGAATTTTGGGCTAAAATTTATGTTTTCTGAGAGGAACAAATTACATTTTACATTATGTTCAAGTAGTATTGAGTGCATCAAGAAATTACTTTGGAGAGATGCAGCCAGCATGGTGCTCTAGACAGATTCATCATGCCATCCCTCTGCAGCAAAGACCCAAAAAACTAAGTAAAATAGATACAAATGTCAATCCTGGCACCCCAAGCATCAAATGAAGGGATAAAGAACTAGATTAAACACCATATTGAAAAAGAAACTGAACGAAAACAGAGAACAAGAAGAGATACAGAGTGGAGGTCACCTGCCAACTAAAAAAGCACAGCTTCACCCCATCTTGGAGCACAGCCAGAAACGATCCTGGACAGGGAGTTCCAGAAGGCAATGCCACGGAACTCCTGATAGGAGACAGAGCACCTGGTAACCAGAGAAACACACTTTCCCACCCCTCATCCTTCTTCTCTGTATGCCACCCCTAGCCCTTCCAGATAGGCAACGCTGTGCTGCTAGGTTGGAGAGCTACTAGCCTGCCATCATCCTGTGTCTGCCCCATCCTCACTTGCTGGCTCCTACCATGCCACTTTTTCCCCTATATTCCTTTACTTTCTCCCTCTCACCTAGCACCACTTGCCACCCTCATCCCTTCACAATGGAGCACATGGCACTGCTTGGCTAGAGAGTTACCAGCCTGCTATCACCCCGGGTCTGCCTTGCTGTCACCCACTGCCTCCTACCATGCTGTGTTCTCTTTTTTTCTAGCCTTATTTCCTTTTTTTTTACCCTCTCACCTAGCCTCATATGCACCTGTACCCCTTCCTGCCAGACCATGCCACACCACCTCTAGTAAAGAGTTACTGGCCAGCTGCCAGCCCGTAACCCACCTCCCCCACCCACTGGCTTCAGCTATACCATGTTTTTTCTATTTTTCCCTCTTTCCTCCTTTTCTTTCTCCCTCCCACCTATCCCCATACCCCACCTCTACCCCTTCACACTGGGCCATGCCACATTGCCTTGGCTAGAAAGCCACTGGCCTACTGTCACCACAGGTCCAACCCACCCCTACTCACTGACTGCCACTGCACCCTTTTTTTTTCTCTTTTTCCCAATTCTTCCTTCTCTTTCTCCACCCCACTTAGCCCTGTACACCACCTCTACCCCCTCCTGCTGGGCCATGCTGCACCATCACAGCTAGAGAGACACAGCCTGCTGCCACCCGGGGTCAATCCCACCCACACCCACCAGATCCTGCTGCACTGTTTTTTTCTTTGCCTTTTTTCCTTTTCTTTCTCCCTCCCACCTGGCTTTGTATGACAACTCATCCCACCTTCCACTGGCCCCAAAGCCCACCCCACCACCACCCACCAGCTACCCTTTTTTTCTTCTTTTTCTCTATCTTTTCTTTATTCTGTTCCCCCTACCTAGTCCCATATGTCACCCCCCCTTCCTGCCAGCCCTCACAGTGCCACCACAGCTACAACATCCTCTGCTCAGGCCCACAGCTGCACTGGGCTCACACTGCCCCTCCCCTGCTGCCTCTTGACCATCTGCTGAACAGAGGGAAGTGAGTCCATACCATTCCTTGTCTGAAATACCCAAACTTGGGCAAGGGCTGTGAATGCTCACATACCACTGCACCAACACCAGGAGGCAGACAGTGCCTTCCCAGTCCATTCTCATCCACCTCACCAAACCAGTGTACAGAAAAGCAGAATTGCCCTGCCTGCTGCTGCCCTGCCTACAAAGATAAGGTACTGAGAGCTATTGCACCCACAGATGAGCAAATAGCAAAGCACACCTGGCCCAACTGCCCTGACATATCAAAACAAAACAAAAAATCCGGATGAAACAAATGAACACACAATTAATAAACACAGAAAATACTACTGTCTTAGTCATCTAGTGCTGCTATAACAGAAATACCACAAGTGGATTGTTTCAACAAACAGAAGATTATTCTCTTATAGTCTAGGAAGGTAAAAGTCCAAATTCAGGGCATTGGTTCCAGAGGAAGGGATTCTGTCTCTGTCAGCTCTAGAGGAAGGTCCTTGTCATCAATCTTCCCCTGGACTAGGAGCTTCTCAGGGCAGGGACCCCAGGTCCAAAGAATGAACTCTTCTCCTGGCACTATGCTCTTGATAGTATGAGGTCCCTCTGTATCTCTGCTTGCTTCTCTCCTTTATATCTCAAAACAGATTGACTTAAGACACAACCTCAATCTTGTAGTTTGAGTACTGTCTCATTAACATAACTGCCTCTAATCCAATCTCATTAAAATCAAGAGATAGGATTTACAACACATAGGAAAATCGCATCAGATGACAAAATGGTTGCCAATCACACAATACTGGGAATTATGGCCTAGCCAAATTGACAGATATTTTTGAGGGACACAATTAAATCCATGACAAGTACCTTAATGTCTCGGAGACAGCAGATAATATCAAAATACAAAAAGGCAGGACAAGATGGCTCCAATAAGTGACCAAAATAAAGAAACAGATGACGTGCAGATAGAAGAAAAGGCAGTGGAACTACCTGATATGGAATTCAAACAACAAATATTTAGCACTTTCAAAAAGATTAGGAAAGAGATCAAGGAAAATGCAGAGAAAATCAAGGAAAATATAGGCAAAGTCATAGAAACACAGACAAAACCAATGAAAACATAGCCAAAATCAAGGAAAACACAGAAAAGGCAATAGAAGAAATCAGGAAAATAATACAAGAAAAAACATTAAAATAAATAAACAATTAGAAATCATAAAAAACAGCAACTAGAAATTCAAAAGATATACAACAAAATTTCAGAAATGGACAACTTAGTAGAAGGTTTTAGAAGCAAATTTGAAACAATAGAAGACATCAATAGCGAGATTGAAGACATCCATGAATCCCACTTTGTTTGAGGAAAAGTCAGAGAAAAGAATGGAGAAAAATGAAGAAAACCTAAGAAGTATGTGGGACAATCAAGGGCAAAAATTTGCATGTGAATGAATTTCTAGAACAGGGGGAGAAAATGGAAAACACAGAGAAGATTTTTGAAGATTTGTTGGCACAAATCTTTCCAAGTATCATGAAAGACAAAAAGCTGACCATCCAAGAAGCTCAACGAACCCCATATAGGATAGACTCCCCAAAAGAAGACACCAAGACATTCCACAATCACATTTGCCAAAACCAAAGACAAAGAATCCTGAGAGCAGCTTGAGAAAAATGAAAAGTCACTTACAAAGGGGAGATAATAAGACTAAGCTCTGATGACTCGGCAGAAACTATGCAGGCAAGAGGGCAATGGGATGACATATATAAAACCTTGAAAGAAAAAAATTGCTGGTCAAGAATCATATATCCTGTAATTTCTCTCTCAAATACACAAAATTAGGACATTTCCAGATAAAGAGAAACTAAGGGAATTCTTAAAAACCAAACCAAACTTACAAGAAATATTAAAGGGAGTCCTTCAGTTAGAGAACAAACAAAATCAGACAACAACTGGAGCTTAGGACATAGGACAGCCTCAGCCAGATACCAACCTAGGTAAAGAACTCTCAGTAATAAAACAAAGCTAAAAGACGTAAAACAAGGAAACAGAGATGTCAGTCTGTAAATGATGACAATGTCAAAACAATAAAAGGGGGAATAAACAGTGTTAGTATAGAATTTCAAATGGAAAGGAAGTCAAGGTGATATCAAGTAAAAAGTGACTAGTTCAAACTTAGGAAGGTAAGGGTAAATTTCAAGGTAAACACAAAGAAAGCTAACAAATCTACCCATCAGAATGAAAAAGAAGAAAGAAAATCTCAGTAAACACAAAATATATAAAAACAAAAGAAAAGAAAAGACAATTCATAAACAAAAGGAACTCAGCACAGGAGAGTAAGAGGAACAAAGAAAACGTTAGAACAACAAAAAAGAAAAAAAGAAAAAAAACCCCACAACACAACAATACGACAGCAATAAACTCATTGATAATCACACTGAAAGCAAATAGCTTAAATGTGCCTATAAAGAAACAGAGTGGCAGACTAGATGAAAAAACACAACTCATCAATATGCTGTCTGCAAGAGACATACCTTAAAAACAAAGACATAAATATATTAAAAAACAAAGGATGGAAACAAATATAATAAGAAAACAGTAACCAAAAAAGGGTAGGAGTAGCAATATCAATCTCAGATAAAATAGACTTTAAGGCAAAATCAACCATAAAAGACAAGGAAGGACATTATATAATGATTAAAGGGACAACCCACCAAGAAGACATAACCATAATAGATACTATGCACAAAATGACAGGGCTCCAAAATACATAAAACAAACTCTAAGAGTACTGAAAATAGAAATACAGTTCCAAAATAATAGTAGGAGTCTTCAACACACCACTCTCGGTAATGGACAGAACATATAGAAAAAAGCTTAACAAAGATACAGAAAGTATAAAGGCCCAAATCAACCAACTTGACCTCATAGATGTATATAGAACTCTCCATCCAACAGCAGCAAAGTATATGTTCTATTCCAACACACAGGGAACATTCTCTAGGATAGACCACATTTTAGGCCACAAAGCAACTCTCAATAAAAGACAAAACATCAAAATAATACAAAGCATTCTTTCTGATCTCGATGTCATAAAACTAGAAATCAAAAACAGGAAGAGCGAGGATAAAAAATCAAATACGTGGAAACTAAATAACACCTTGCTTAAAACCAACTGGATAATAATAGCATCCCATTGTCAAGTCAATTCCAATTCATAGTGACCTTATAATAACTGGATAATAGAAGAAATCAAAGATTTCTTCTAGAAGTCATTGAGGATTTCATTTTACTTGGATTCACAATCAATATCCATGGAAGCAGCAGTCAAGAAATCAAACGACGCATTTCATTGGGCAAATCTGCTGCAAAAGACCTCTTTAAAGTGTTAAAAAACAAAGTTGTCACTTTAAGGACTAAGATGCGCCTGACCCAAGCCATGATGTTTTCAATCTCCTCATACACATGTGAAAGCTGGACAATGAATAAGGAAGACTGAAGAAGAATTAATGTCTTTGAGTTGTGGTGTTGACGAAGAGTATTGAATATACTATGAACTGCCAAAAGAACAAACAGATCTGTCTTAAGTACAGCCAGAATGCTCCTTAGAATCAAGGATAGCGAGACTTCATCTCACATACTTTGGACATGTTATCAGGAGGGACCAGTCCCTGGAAAACGACATCATGTAGTAAAGTGGAGGGTCAGCTACAAAGAGGAGAACCTTTAATGTGACAGATTGACACAATGGCTGCAACAATGGGCTGAAGCATAACAAAGGTCATGAGGATGGCACAGGACCAGGCAGTGTTTCCATTCTGTTGTACATAGACTCACTATGAGTTGTAACTGACTTCACAGCACCTAACAACAATAGAAGAAATCAAAGTGGGAATAAAAAAATTCCTAGAATCAAATGAGATTGAAAACGTATACCAAAACCATTGGGACACAGCAAAGGCATTGCTCAGAGATCAATTTATAGCAATAAATGTACATATCAAAAAATAAAAACAGGCCAAAATCAAAATGTTAGCCCTACTTCTCAAGCAAATAGAAAGAGAACAGCAAAAGAAGCCCACAGCCACCAGAAGAAAAGAAATAACAAATATTAGAGCAGAAATAAATGAAATAGAGAACAGAAACACAAAAGAATTAACAA
The DNA here is from genome assembly GCA_030035585.1 of Dugong dugon. Lineage (NCBI taxonomy): Eukaryota > Metazoa > Chordata > Mammalia > Sirenia > Dugongidae > Dugong > Dugong dugon. Next base: position 43,117,645 of record CM057480.1, on the reverse strand, counting down.
GACAAAAAGTTGGTTCTTTGAAAAGATCAACAATATTGGCAAACCATTGACCAAACTGACAAAAAAAAAAAAAAAAAACAACAGGAGAGGACGCAAATAACCCAAATGAGAAATGAGATGTGGGACATTACAACAGACCCAACGGAAATAAAAAGGATCATAACAGAACACTATGAAAAACTGTACTCCAACAAATTTGACAACCCAGAGGAAATGGACAAATTTCTGAAAACACACTACCCAACTAAACTAAGACAAGCTGAGATAGAAAATCTGAACAGACTCATAACAAGAGAAGAGATTGAAGAGGTAATTTTAAAAAAATTTCAAAAATAACAAATAAAAAGCCCTGGCTCAGATAGCTTCACTGGAGAATTCTACCAAATGTTCATAGAAGAGCTGTCATCAGTACTACCCAAATTATTTCAGAGCTTATAAAAGGAAGGAATATTCCCAAATTTATCCTATGAAGCCAGCATAACCTTGACACCAAAGCCATGAATATAGATGCAAAAATTTTCAACAAAATCCCAGCCAATAGAATTCAGCATCATATCAAAAAAATAATACACCACAACCAAGTGGGTTTCATACTAGGTATGCAAGGATGGTTCAATATTAGAAAATTAATCAACATAATTCACTACTAAATAGAATAAAAGAAAAGAATCACATGATCATCTCAATCGATGTAGAAATAGCATTTGATAAAGTATGACACCCATTCCTGATAAAAACTCTCAATAAAATAGGAATAGAAGGGAAATTCCTCAACATAATTAAAGACGACTATACAAAATCAACAGCCAATATCATTCTCAATGGAGAGAGACTGAAAACATTCCCCCTGAGAATGGAAACAAGACAAGGATGCCCTTTATCACTACTCTTATTTAACATTTGTGCTAGAAGTCCTACTTAGAGCAATAAGGCAAGAAAAAGAAATAATGAGCATCCAAACTGGAAAGGAAGAAGTAAAACTATCCCTATTCACAGATGATATGATCCTATACACAGAGAACCCCAAAGATTCCACAAAAAAACTACTGGAACTAATAGAAAGATTTAGCAGAGTAGTAGGATATAAGATCAGCAAACAAAAATAAGTTGGTTTCCTATACACCAACAAAGAGAACTTTGAAAAGGAAATCAGGAAAACAATACCATTTCTAATAGCCCCTAAAAAGATAAAATACTTAGGAATACATCTAACCAGGGGCGTAAAATACGAAGAAAACTACAATACACTATTCTAAAAAACCAAAAGAGACATACATAAATGGAAAAACATACCATGCTCATGGATAGGAAGACTCAACATTATGATATAATGCAAATCCAATCCAAATAGCAACAGCATTTTTCATTGAGGGTCTAATCTCTAAAATCTATAGAATACTTCAATACATCAATAACAAAAAAGACAAATAATCCAATTAAAAAATGGGCAAAGGATATGATCAGACAATTCACCAAATAAGGCATTCAGGCAGTGAAGAGACACACAAGGAAATGCTTGCAGTCATTGGCCATTAGAGAAATGCAAATCAAAACTACAGAGATAACATCTCACCCTGACATTACTGGCACAAATCAGAAAAATAGAAAATAACAAATGTTGGAGATATTTCAGGGATATTGGAAATCTTATGCACTGCTGGTGGGAATGTAAAATGATACAACTATTATGGAAAATGATATGGTGCCTCTTTAAAAAGTTAGAAATAAAACATATCATTATTGTTGTCAAGTGCCATCAAGTCAGTTCCAACTCATAGTGACCCTATGTACAGCAGAACGAAACACTGCCCAGTCCTGCACCATCCTCATGATCTTTGTTATGCTTGAGGCCATTGTTGCAGCCACTGTGTCAATCCATCTCGTTAAGGGTCTTCCTCTTTTTTGCTGACCCTCCACTTTACCAAGCATGATGTCCTTCTCCAGGGACTGACCTCTCCTTATAATATGTCCAAAGTATGTGAAATGAAGTCTTGCCATCTTTGCTTCTAAGGAGCACTCTGGCTGTACTTCTTCCAAGACAGATTTGTTCGTTCTTTTGGCAGTCCATAGTATATTCAATATTCTTTGTCAACACCATAATTCAAAGGGTGTTCTTCAGTCTTTCTTATTCATTGTCGAACTTTCACATTCATATGAGACAACTGAAAATATTATGGCTTTGGTCAGGTGCACCTTAGTCCTTAAAATGACATCTTTGTTTTTTAACACTTTAAAGAGGTCTTTTGCAGCAGATTTGCCCATTGAAATGCGTTGTTTGATTTCTTGACTGCTGCTTCCATGGACGTTGATTGTGAATCCAAGTAAAATGAAATCTTTGACAACTTCAATCTTTTCTCCGTTTATCATGATGTTGCTTATTGGCCCAGTTGTGAGGATTTTAGTTTTCTTTATGTTGAGGTGTAATTCATACTGTAGGCTGTAGTCTTCATCAGTAAGTGCTTCAAGTCCTCTTCACTTACAGTAAGCAAGATTGTGTCATCTGCATAAAGCAGGTTGTTAATGAGTCTTCCTCCAATCCTGATGCCCCATTCTCCTTCATATAGTCCAGCTTCTTGGATTATTTGCTTAGCATACAGAGTGAATAAGTATGGTGAAAGGATACAACCCTGATGCACAACTTTCCTCACTTTAAACCATAAAGTATCTCCTTGTTCTGTTTGAATTTCTTGGTCTATGTACAGATTCCTCATGAGTACAATTAAGTGTTCTGGAATACCCATTCTTCACAATGTTATCCATAATTTGTAATGATCCAGACAGTAGAATGCCTTTGCATAGTCTGTCTTAGTCTGGAAGCTCAGCTGAAACCTGTCCACCACAGGTGACTCTTCTGTTATTTGAATACCAGTGGCATAGCTTCCAGCATCATAGCAACACATAAGCCCCCACAGTACGACAAACTGACAGATGTGGGAGGGAATTATGGGTAAGAAATACCACGCGATCCAGCAATCCGACTCCTAGGAATATATCCTAGAGAAATATGAGTTGTCACACAAACAGATATATGCACACCCATGTTCACTGAAGCATTATTCACAATAGCAAAAAGATGGAAACAACCTGAGTGTCCATCAACAGATAAATGAATAAACAAATTATGGTACATACACACAATGGAATACTATGCAATTATAAAGAACAATGATGAATCCTCAAAACATCTCACAACATGGGTGAATCTGGAGGGCATTATGCTCAGTGAAATAAGTCAATCAGAAAAGGAGAAATATTGTATGAGACCACAATTATAAAAACTTAAGAAAAGTTTACATACAGAAAAAACAAAAAATCTTTGATGGTTACAAGGGAGGGGAGGGGTGAGAAGGGAAAATCACAAACTACATAGTACCAAAAACCAAACCCGTTGCTGTCGAGTTGATTCTGACTCATAGTGACCCTACAGGACCGAGTAGAACTGCCCCATAGAGTTTCCAAGGAGCACCTGGTGGATTTGAACTGCTGACCTTAACCACTACGCCACCAGGGTTCATGTGGTCCATTAGTCCTTTGGACTGATATTTTCCTTGTGTCTTTGGATTTCTTCATTTTCTTTTGCTCTGAATGTGATGGGACCAATAGATGTATTTTAGATGGCTACTCAAAAGCTTTAAAAACTCTAGACGCTGCTCACGAAAGTGAGATGTAGAATATATATATATATTTTTTTTATGAACCAGACGTCCCCTGAGACCTTGGTCCCCTCCCCTACTAACTACATGGTAGGCAAGTGTTAACTTTGGTGAAGGGAAAGACAACACACAATATAGGGGAATTCAGCACAGCTTGACCCAGGCAAAGACATAGAAGCTTCCTAGACACATCTGAACACTGTGAGGGACTGAATTACTGGGGCTAAGGGCTGGGGACCATAGTTCATTTAAAAAAAAAAAAAATGTTCTTTATCTCACTTTGGTGAGCAGCATCTAGAGTCTTAAAACTTTCGAGCAGCCATCTAAAATACATCTATCAGTCCCATCACATTCAGAGCAAAGGAGAATGAAGAAAACCAAAGATGCAAGGAAAATATCAGTCCAAAGGACTAACGGACCACATGAACCACAGCCTCCACCCGCCGCAGCCCAGAAGACATAGATGGGGCCCAGCTACCAATACTGACTGCTCTGGCAAGGATCACAATAGAGGGTCCTGGACAGAGTGGGAGAAAAATGTAGAACAAAATTCACATTCTCGAAAAAAGACCAGACTTACTGGTCTGACAGACTGGAGAAATGCCCTGAAACTATGGCCCCCAGACACCCTGCTAATCCAGAACTGCTAATTCAGAATTCCCAAAGTCCACCTTTCAGCCAAAGATTACACAGGCCTATAAAACAAATAATAACACACGCGAGGAATGTGCTTCTTAGTTTAATCAAGTATAGGAGACCTAAAGGGCAACACCTGCCCAAGAGCAAAGACTGGAAGGTAGGAAGGGACAGGAAACCTGTACAAATGTAGACAGGGAACCCTGGGGTATAAAGGGAAAGGGGGACAGTGCTGACACATTGCAGGATTGCAACCAATGTCACAAAACAATTTGTAGAAATATTTGAATGAGCAACTAATTAGTACTGTAAACTTTCACCTAAAACATAATTAAATAAAAATTTAATTTACACTTTGGCAGTGTAAACTCACAAACTCTCAGGTTTAGAAAAGGCCTTAGTGGTCATCTATCCCATGTGATGGGCAAATCTCCTCCAGAGCACAAAGAACAAATTATCTTATTAATTTCAAAATAAAAATTGATAGAAACTGTCCTTGTACATCCTTGCAGTGTCATCAATGTAATTGACTATTAAAAATAAAACCATGAATTTAATCTAAATGAGACAAATCACAATTGCTTTGCTCACTAGATAAATGAACGTTTCTTTTTCTTCAGGCAAAAAATTAAATTCTAAAATGCATGAAATTTTAAACATATATTCACAGTTCTTCCGGGGATATAATACACAATGAAGCACAGTATAAATGTTCTCTAACACTTCATTAAAAATACGGATTAAAAAGTGTAAGCCAGGCTGAAAGAAGAAATGTCTCACTTCCATTTAAAGCCTGAGAAGGCATAAATAGTTCAAGAAGGAAATGACTTTTGGGAACTATCTGAAATCAGAGTATCTGAGAGTCTGGGTTTCAAAACACAACACTAAAGTCATGTTTTTGGAATCAGCATTACATTATGGCGCCTTACTGTATGGCTTGCTTGGATACCAACAATTAGCTCCAAACAAGTAAATACCACAATCAACTCTGAAAGAAAAAAATACTAACCGCTTGTATTTTGTTTGGACAATTAAGGCCAGCAATGGTGCAGGAGAAAAGTGAGTTGTGCAATTTTAAGTTGTTAGTTTTCAAGTCCAAATCCATCCTTCTAGATCTTGCTTTGTGATGCTGGGGCTGGAACTCTGCAAACAGCATTTCTGCTTTGCCAGCTGGATCCCTATAGGGCCTGCTACAGGGGGCCTGCAAGGCTTGAGGAGGGTGAGGGGACATGCTGTTTCCTGTTGGCTTCCTTTCCTGTGATGTCACCCCAGCTACACTTTTTCACTCCGTCAGAGGCAGTTCCTTCCCATAGCAGAAGCTGAATCCACTTTTCAATTTTGCTTCATTTATACACCAGCTACTTTGCACCCCCTCAGAGATACCAGCATTAGCAGGCCAGTGCCACCTCCTCGGAGATTTGAGTTTCAGCTCTACAGGATTTCTCCGCTAAATTTCTAAGTTTAATAATTCTAACCTCTTCCCTTTGTTTCCTGAACTGGAAGGCTGGTAGCTACTTCCTGCAGTTGCTGCCTCTGTGATACCTTAAGAGTTCTCTTCTCTTTTAGATTACCTAGCTAACAATTTTACACCTAATTGTTGTTGTTAGGTCCTGTTGAATCGGTTTTCGACTCACAGCGACCCCATGTGACAGAGTAGAACTCCCCCATCAAGTTTTCTTGGCAGTAATCTTAATGGGAGCAGATTGCCAGATCTTTATCCCATGGAGCTGCTGCGTTGGTTCGAACCGCTAAGCTTTCAGTTATCAGCATAGCATGTAACCTTTGTGTCACCAGGACTCCTTTTACACCTAATTGACAACTATATTAAATTTCCCTGTTCACATATTTATATGGTTTCTGTCTTCTGAGTGGATCTTGACTGACACAAAGGAGGCCCTTCCAGCGATAATATGAGGTCTAAGAACTATATGATAAGTGAGGTAAGGGAAGGAAATCCTGGTGGCATAGTGGTTAAGTGCTATGGCTGTTAACCAAAAGGTTGGTAGTTTGAATCCACCAGGGGCTCCACCCAGGCGCTCCTTGGAAACTCTATGGGGCAGTTCTACCCTGCCCTATAGGGTCAACTATGAGTTGGAACCGACTCAACGGCAACAGGTTTTTTAACGGAGGTAGTGGATAACTGAGGTTCAAATACCAGAGACCAAGTTCAAATCCTAAATTTAAAGGTCAGAGTCAGGACTTGAAGTAGTGATCACAATGTCAGAAGGTTGCACCTGGGCAGAGACAGGATCAACATAGGAATAGGACAGAAACGAGGTAGTAGGTTTAGGGCAATTGTTATGAAGACAGTTCATTAGCAAATCCTTCACCTCTTCTACAAGGGCTATGTAGCTGTGATGCTTAAGTCAGTAGGGTGGGTAGCCCATTGCCGTCGAGTCGATTCCAACTCAGTGGCAACCCTATAGGATAGAGTAAATTACTGCCCCATAGGGTTTCCAAAGAGCGGCTGGTGGATTCAAATCGCTTGTCTTTTGGTTAGCAGCTAAGCTCTTAACCACTGTGCCACCAGGGCTCTGGTATATAGGCCTGGCTTAAAAATCCCAGGCAAAATGGACACAAAATGTCTTGATTTGGGGTTGGCAAGTTCGAAGGATAGCTTCCAAAATGATTCCTAATGTGTGTTGTCTATGGTCATGGAGTCAGATAGACATGGAAAAGAGAGCCTTTCTGCCTCATGTTTTTTTCTTATCATTCATGTCTAATCTAAGAAGCCTTGATGGTGCAGTAGTTAAGCACTCGGCTGATAATCCAGCTGCTAATGGAAAGGTCGGCAGTTTTAACCCACTGGGCAGCTCCATGGGAGAAAAGACCTGGTGATCTTCTATAAAGATTACAGCCTGAGAAACTCTGTGGGGCACTGCTACTCTGCCATATAGGACCGCCATAAGTCAGCATCAACTGGACGGCACACAAGAACAACAATGCCTACTCCATGGATCAGAATTGCCTTGGGATCAAAGTTTTGAGGGTATTTACTCCATGTCCTTCAGATGTAATATCTAAACATTGTCCAGCCAGCCTTCTTAGCTTTAGACTGGTCCAGACTGTCAAAAGCGTCCATGTGGATGCTCACAGGCACCTCAGACTCACCATGCTCAAGACTGGATTCAATCTCTTTTCCCTAATCCTGCATTTCTTTTTCCGTGGAAAGTAGGTAGGAGGTACTAGCTTCATTTAATGTAGCAACCTAAAACAAAACTCGGTGTCTTCCTAGAATCTCCCCTTCTTTCCTCTGACATACTGGCTTCAAACTGTTTGGATAGAAGGAGCCCTGGTTTGGATATGATTTAGGAAATAATATTGGAATTATTATTCCCTCTCCTTGAGCATGGAGAATTGTGACCCATCTGGGGGTGGGCCCTCACAGACTCACAAGGACACATCAACTGGGCCCTGAGATAAGACAACAGATGGGACAATCTCAGAAATTGTCTTAAGGAAGTTTTCACAAAAGGGCAATAAAACCTAACGCAAAGGACTTCTCACCTTTTGTCTTTTTCTATTAACATTTAATGAATAGGAATTTGTTGAACCGATGAAGACCTTCCTGACTTTCGTAACTGAACCAATGATTGTTAAGAAAGATGATTCAAAACGTAAGATTACAATTTCTAGCTAATCAGTGAAAAAGTGATGCTTTCAATGATTCTACCCATTTTGTGATGTTGACATATACTGATGGCTCTGTAACTGTTCTTTGGATTCGGGCAGACATGGCTGTGGCAGCATGCTTGTCCGTTTTCCCATTCTTACCTATTCTGTAATATTCTTTGGACTCAGGCAGACATGGCTGTGGCAGCATGCTTGTCTGCTTCCCACTTTTGCCCTTTGAATATATGCCAAATAAAACTTTCTTTTTACTCTACTAAACTTTGTGATGTTTTTCCCCTACAACAGATAGACTACGTGGCATATCAGTGACTAAGATGAACTCTTGTTGCCTAGTTGGGGGAAAAAATCAGTAAAAGGTAAATCTGGGAGAGATTTTTTATTCCAATATCCTGTTAAAAAGGAGTCATGAGGAATGGAGAAAACAGGGTGGTGGTGGTGGTGATTAGGAGCCTGGGGAAGGAATTCTGAAGCTCTCTAGCTCTGATCTGTGAGGGGTAGGTGGAAGGCTTGAGAACAAAGAACTCAAAAAAATGTTTGACTCATGTTTCCAGATCCTGAAATCCAAGAGTCCCCTGTCAGGAAACCCTGTGGAGACTACAGACTAAACCATCCTGTCATTGTCAGCTCCAACAAGGGGCTTAGCAACCAGAGCAAAAGGAATTTTTTTTTTTTTTTTTTAATACCTATAGCTTTTTTTTTTTTTTTTAATCTTAAAGAGAAACCCTCTGTTATCTTTATGTCAATGTCTTAAATAAAGATATAAAGGATATGTAAACTAGAGACAGCAAACATATCGGATGGCAGAATCAGAGTCTCAAAAGATTTTGACAGGACAAAGTAACGGGACAAGTGACAGAAGACAAAATTAATAGGAGAAAAGGTAAAATTCTGCTTTGAGGTCCAAAAAACCACTTGTAGAAGTTCAGAATGGGGGAGACATGGCTTAACAGCAACCCATACTTTCATACTTTTTATTGATGCTATATTGGTTAGGGTATGCTAACTGCTATAATTACAATGTCCAAACTTCAGTGGTATCCCATGGGGAAAAGGAGTTCCTCAAAGCAGAGGGGATGACAGTGGCTGGCCCAGCTGATTGATTGCTTCTAGTAAGTCTGAAATATTTCCATTAACTGATGTCCAATAAGGCGACCTTTAGATAACATTACCTAATTTTAACAAAGTTAACCCTCATATTGGACAGGTGGCTTAAAAAGATTTCTGCAAGAAAAATAACAGATGAAAAAAAATAATAAAATAAACCTAAGGAAAATGGCAGATTGAACACTTCGACTTTGAATATAAACTTTTTATCAGCCCATCATTAGATGAAAAACAATAATATAATTAGACCAGCAAGAAGTAGTGTCTCCAAATCTAAATAATCAAAAAGACCATTTGCAATAGGGATTTACATCCACTGTCATTATTGATAAACTTCTCCCTGGGTATCTGGCATACCATGCCTTGAGATGTTAACTAGTAATATGGGAAGACATTATGGCTGACAAGACATTAAACTTCAAACATATAGGAAGATAAACTTCAGCACTTTTTTCAGAGAAATTTGAAATTATGTGGAACAAACCTAGGTCTTGACAAAATTTCACAAAACCTACTGGTAATTGCTTAGAAGCATCCTATGAGGTTTTTAACTTTACAATTAATGATCAAAAGCCAAAACCACTGAGATGTCTGGGTCTTCCTGCCACAGTAAAAAATGGCTGAAATTATTGCAAAACAAAAGACCAGCAAACTGAAATCCATTTCTTTGTCAGCAAATTTTGGGGGAAGTCACAGAAAACATTGCTGAAGATATGAAGAAACAAATATTAGAACAAATTACTCTGTACTGACTGTGTATTTGGGTGAAAATACAGATGTTTCTAACACGTCCCAGCTTATGGTATTTAGATTCTATTTTATTAGCTATGGAAACCCTGGTGGTGTAGTGGTTTAGAGCTATGGCTGCTAACCAAAAGTATGGCAGTTCAAATCCACCCGGTGCTCCTTGGAAACCTTATGGGGCAGTTCTATTCTGTCGTATAGGGTGGCTAAGAGTCAGAATCGACTCGACGGCAATGGTTTTTTTTTTTTTTTAATTTCATTAGTTATAGTCCTGAAGAACAGCATTGTTGTGAGCCACTTTAAAGAAAAATTATACTGAAAAATCCTACTTAAGTATATCCCAATGATAAATGGTTTCATAAATAAAAACATTTTATGGGAAAGGTGTGGAAGTGAAAGCACTGGATTCAGAAGAATAAAAGGTATTCCTGCAGAGAAATCAAAGGAAGGATGCCAGGAAACCTTAACAGAGATGTTATTTCTGCAGTGTTCATCCCATGTGTCATCATCAGGAGCTACTGCAGCAAAGAAATTGATGCTGGATGTGCACACAATACTACTTGATGTCATTGGTGTGGTTAGTTTTAACAAAAAATCTTTAAATAGCAGAACTTTACATGACTTTGTAATGAGATGCAGAATCTGTTGAGATTAAATCACAGTCCATTTTCTTCTTTTACCCAATATTGCTTCCTTCCCTTTCTTTTTACAGCTCTTGATCCCAAGGACATTTCCTAATAAAATTCTTCAGCATGATCTCCATCTCAGAGTCTGCTTCCCCAGGAACCCAACCCACAACAGTGGCTGGAGTAGTCCAAGAAAGCAAATGCTCATGTGGGATTCTGAAGCTGCATCACTTGCCAGGAGGTTGGGCTGCAGCTGTGTGACGGAGGCAAAGAATATGACTGGCACCCAGGTGGTCCACTTGACCTTCCCTGGGTCATCTTAAGGGTAAATGGACAAGTGCAGCAGTCATGCTTAGAAAGGACGTGATGCTCAGGAGTTCAGAGGCCTCAGGAATGAAGATCTCGGTCACCACCAGGTAAGCCATCTTATGAGCAGAGATGCTAGCTGAGAATGAGACCATCTAGAATGGGTAGTAGTTGTGGCCCCAACTGCAGTGGCCAGAATCCATTTATCTCACTAATCTTCTTAACATTTCTTCCAGGAAAAGAGGTCCAACAGAATCTTGGAGAAGTTCTTCCCAGAATTTATATGAAGACGTGGGTCTAAGTAGTACAAATGGTGGACCATAGTAGAAGCTGTGATGCACCACTCTGCTCTTCAAGATTGAAGGGTTTATTCCCCAGATACTAAAAGTGCTACTGTCTGATAGCTGACCCTCTCAAAAAATTGCCCTAGGCTGAAGAGACCTGCCTTGCACAAGATCAAGCCTCCTTCCCTAGGGGCAACCTACATCCAATAACTGGTCAATGTAGATAGAACACAAGGGTCCAGGCCCCTCACCTTATCTGAGGGCAACATTAAAGGGCTATCACAGCTGCAGAGATCCTCAAAGGATTGGTTTAGCCTTTGTTGAGACTACATCACAGCCCAATTTCTCCCTCTACCCTATACTGACTGCTTCCTTTCCTCCCTTTCCACAGTGCTGATCCCAAGATTGTACCCTAATAAAAATCTCTCTGAATATTAATTTCTGTCCCAGAGACTCCTTCCTAGGGAACTCATCCTTCAACAAGAGCATTACTGGACCACCTGATAAAATTTGAATATGGACTGTGGATTTGATAATAGAATTGTATCAATGTTGTTTTTCCTGATTTGGAACATTATATTGTGCTTACATAAGAAAATTTTCTTGTTCTTAGAAAACACACACTGAAGCAGATAGGGAGAAAGCAGCATGATATTTGCATCTTAATCTCAAATGGTTCAGAAAAAAGTTGTACATGGAGTGCAGGATGGAGAGAGAGGATACATATGATAAGAGAAATAGGGCAAAATGGTGAATCTGGGTAAAAGGTACAGGGGAGTTATTAATACTCTTCTTGCAAATTTTCTGTACTTTTGAATTTATATCAAATAAGAAGTTACAAAAAGAAAATGACCAGAGGCCATCCCATTCCCTGTGACTTGATTTAATTGGTAGGGTACAGGCATTGGTGCCTTTGTTTTTAACTCCTCAAGGTTGAGAACCATTAATACAGGGCAAAGGTAGACATTAAACAAGTAATTTCAGTCAAGGGTGATGCAAGTCACGAGATGGGAAGTACAGAGTGTTCTGGGAAAATATGCAAAGAAGACCTAACCTAGATTCCTGGGTTCAGAAAGGTATCCTTGAAAAAGTGACGGTTAAGCTGACACTTGAAAGAGCAGTTAGTCAGACCAAGAGCAATGAATGAGAAGAAAAAGAGGAGTGGTCCAAGCAGGAAAAACAGTTTGTGGGAAAGTCCTAAAGCGCAAGAGAATGTGTTAAGTCATGGAACTAAAAGAAGTTTAGTGTGACTATGTGACTGGTACAGACAGCAGGAAGGAGCACTGCATTGGATGAGCCTGAGGAGGTAAACAGAGGACACTGAAATTTATTCGGCAGGCAATGGAAGGCCACTGGATGGTTTTAAGTAGAAGAGTAACTTGATCAGGTTTATATTTTTAAAACCTGAAAGATATGTCATTTCCTAATCCCCCAACATTACTCTGGCTACTAGGTGGAGACTGAATTGGAGGAAAGCAAGGATAGGAGCAGAAAGACCAGATAGGACATGCTGTGGAAGTAACTTACCTGATTCCGACTCATAGCAACCTTACAGGACAGAGTAGCACTGGAGAAAGAGGGGATAGGCCAGAGTAGTGCAAATGAGAAAGACTAGATGTAGACAGAATCCAGAGAAATGTAAAAGGTAGAATCACTAATATCTGCTATTAATTGCCTGTGGAAGATGGGGGGATGGGTGGAGGCAAGGACGACTGCCAGATTCTGGCTTGGAAACTAGAGACAGGGAACATGCAGGTGGCATTAGAACAGGGCCTTGTTTGTCTTGGGTACTGCTGTTAGCAACACTCAGTCCTAACACATGGCCTGCAGGTGTTCAATAAGTATTTGTTGAATGAATGAATGAGCAAGCTTGAAAGTTAAGATAATGAGTTCAATTTTGGATATGGGGAATTTTGAGTGACTCTGAGTCTTCTTTTGAAAGCCTGCTCTGGGGATTGTATAACCTTTTGTTCAACTCTGAAGGGGACCAGTGAAAAGAACCCGTGTCCTTATTTTAAGACCATTGTTCTCTCTAGTATTTTAAAAGTTTGAAGTCCCCATGAGACCTTGTGTAATCAATACCTTAACACTTTGGGCCATACCTGATTTTGAAATTGATACAGTGACTGAGTGTAAACCTTAACTCATGTGGAAGCTGCCTGACTTTGTGGCCATCCAAATGTCTTTATCCTCTTTTCACCACAATGCACCTAGTCTTTTTTTTTTCTTTTCCTTTTTTTTCATTTTTGAACTTGAGCCTGACATGTCATACGCATATCACATTAAGATATTCTGATATAAGTTAACTCTAAAATCACGGCACTTTTAAATGGACAAGACGGACTAGCTGATGAATGCCAAAAATATAGAGGGAAATTCAAGGATTTTTACTGCCATCCAGTGGCAGTGCTCTGAGACAAACATGGTACAAAGTCCTTGACCATCAAAGACGATCATAGTCAAGTCCTATGTTTTCTACAGCAAAGTCCCCAGTGCCACTCATTCAAGCTCTGTGGCTAACCTGCTATGCTAACTTTCTATAGGAACTTGTATTACATTTACCTGATTTTTAAAGTAATAATGACAATTGGTCCTGCTGCAGTCCTGGAGAAGATCGCATCACAACCAGTTTACTTTGAGAGTGTACGTACTTAATGTGGGGAGAACCAGGCTCCTTAAAGAACTTGTCTTGATGACACATCTAACCCCTGCCCTGTTCTCTCCCTGCTCACCCACATGCACACTCTAATTGGGAGTGTCCCTCTCTGATTCACCTTTCATCAGTACTGGACATTTCCAAAGCAGCCCTGGTGGCACAGTGGTTAACTGCTCAGCTGCTAACTGAAAGGCTGGGCAGTTGGAACTCACCAGCGGCATCACAGGAGAAAGATGTGGCAGTCTGCTTCTGTAAAGATACAGCCTTGGAAACCCTGTAGTGCAGTTCTACTCTGTCCTATAGGAATCAACTCGATGGCAACAGATGTGAGGACATTTCCAAGTCATTTTTCATTTGTGCTTTTATAACTCCTGAAGATCTGGGCTCCTAGATCAGCCAACTGCTTAGAGCTGGTTATAAGGCCCACGGAAACAAAAATGGGAATTGCGCAAACATCAACTCACTCATTTTAAACAGGCAAGATCCTTTGCCAACACACTGGAGAAAAAAAATAAAATTGTTATCGAAACATTTAGAATAAAAGAAGAATAACTGGTCCAAGCATATCGTGTTAAGTTCTATAAAGTGTACTTTTTGGCCTTCATAACACCACCCAGTTCACACAAAGCTCATAAAAGCATTACTGTTTCCTACTTTTAAAATGCATGTAGTGTTCTCTGTGTGCAAATGACTTGGACTGTTAAAAATGGTTTGACATTTCTGGGCTGTAAATCCAAGCCCACCCACTCGTTGTCCATCATAATGTCTGATGGTGGTATCATCCCTGACACTGAAAACAAACACCCAGATGTTGGTTTTCTTTTCTCCTGCAGGTCTGTAGTCCATTGTAGAGGTGCCAATGGTAAGGGCTTGGGAGATCACAAGGTCATGCCGCTGGTAGAAGCAGCTGCTTCCCAGATGCTGGCGCAGACAAACCTGGACTTATAGAGAATGCCCTGAACACTCAACTTACATAATTCAGAAGGGTTTGGAGACAAAAGTACATCTCAGGTGTTCAATAATATGTGAGTATATACTGCATTTACTGGCATGTAAGTCATGCCAGCTTTACAGGGAAATTTTTTGGGGAAATTCTTGGGAAAAACTTAAAGCAGTTTTCATCCTGCTTATTTTAAAGATATTTTAAAATGTTTTTGTACTTATGGAGTCCAGATGAAAAACACTGATCTTGGATATGCAACAATATTCTACTGACCTTGAAAAAATATCAAATCATAAAATTGAAAAAAAATACACCTATCAGTGTCAGTAACTTTTGGTACTGAGTAGGCTACAAAGCATGTTTATGGGTAAATGAAATCCCATAACTCTACATGAAATGGTGTGTAAATAGATACTAACACAATCTTCTAATGAATACTGGAAACCAAATCACAACAAGAAATAAATTGGAATGAATTTTATAAAAATGAATACAAAGCAAGTAGCAAAATAGAATACGTATCAATGATTTCCTATGTGATTTTTATTTGTGCTTTTATAACTCCTGGTGATCTGGGCTCCTAGATCAGTTGACTGCTTAAAGCTGGTTATAATGCTAGCTTACAGTACCTGAAGCCAAAGATATTAGTAAAAACTCAGTACAAGTAGCTGGAGCACAGGGCATTTTAAGGGCAGTGAAACTATTCTCTATGATACTGTGTAAAGATGGTGTGGTGGCAGTGTCTGACCTCCTATAACTTCACAAGGGGGAAGGAGAATCAAGAACAGCCCAAGGCTGATTCCTATGAGGCAGAGGTCAGAAATGCTTCCTCTCTCTGCCATCCTTACCAGTTCTGACACCAATCATCCCTCCCACAATACTCTCTACTTCTCTGCTGGGTTTGATACTTCATTGCAATGGCTACACAGAACTCACAGACAGTGCTCATGGTTATGAGGTTTATTAGGAAGTAACAGGTTACAATTCAGGTTCGGGAACACTCAGGATACAGTTCTTCCATCAGGACAGCCTCTTCTCAGCAGTGCCCGCAGGCATGCCTCTCTCTGGCCCCTCAGCCCCTGCCCTGCTCAGGCAAGTGTTAGAAAGCTCTTTTAGCTCTGCCAGTAAGCCTCAGCCCAAAGGGCTCAGCTTTCTCACTCCCTGGGCTGGGAAGCCCGCATCATCTCCTGCCGGTCTCTCCGCCACTGTGTCTAGCCATCTTTAGTGTTACAGCTCTCTCTCTCTCTCCTGGTTCCAGGAGATTCTCAGCCCAGGGATCTAGGATCCAAAGGACACGCTCCACTCTTGGCCCTTCTTCCTTGGTGGTGGTGAGATCTACCTCCTGCTCTGGAATGGGCTCTCTTTTAAGCCTAGTGGGATGGCAAAACTGAGCAATCTCCTTGGTGAGCCACAGTTACTTTATCTGCACAGTTCCCCCGAACCTTTGGGTGGGAGTTATAAGACCATAGCAAGAAAGGCCATACTGAAGTGATTTATCACACGGCATACTGTAATGGTGAATACACAACTTTATGCATTTGTCAAGACCCACAGAACTGTACAACACAAACAGTGAACCCTAATGTTAACTATGGACTTTAGTTAATAATAATGTATCAACATTGGTTTATCAACTATAACAAATGTACCATATCAATACAAGATGTGAATAATAGGAGAAACTGGGAATGGGGGAAGTACGTATGGGAACTCTGTACTTTCTGCACAATTTTCTATAAACCTAACATTGTTCTAAAAAATAAAATGTATTTAAAAAAAACAAAAAACAAAACTTGGTCCAAAACACACAGCAAGAAAATAAATGCAAAGGAATACCTACATCATACTCACATATATAGTAGCTAATGGATTCTAAAAGGAACAACTTGACACTAATGTTACAGCAATGTCTCCATTGGCTCATGGATGGACAACATCTACTTTCCTCTGATCTTCAGAGTTGCCATGTTCTGCCACTAGAGGATTTCATCATTGCTGTTGTCTTCTTGTTTTCTACTCCTCCCTCCCTTATCCCCTCTCCTCATCTTGGGCCTTTCATCTGTAATATGGGTGTGCTGGGGGTGAGGTAGGGGTGATATATGCTGCCAGAGCAATAAAATAACTTTGTGCTTCCCAGACACTAGGACACTGCATTTGTCTTTTCTACGTCTCTGAAAAGAGCCCTGCTGGCACAGTGGTTAAGTGCTCGGCTGCTAACCGAAAGGTCGGCAGTTTGAACCTACCAGCTGCTCTGCGGGAGAAAGATGTGGCAATCTGCTTCTGTAAACATTTACAGCCTTGGAAACCCTATGGGGCAGTTCTACTCTGTTCTATAGGGTCGCTATGAGTCAGAATCGACTCGATGGCAACAGGTTGGGTATGCCTTTGAATTAAATGATTCCTGACCAACACCACACCCCATCCCCAGAAATACATTTAACTCATGGTTTTGATTTTAGACCAAAGTTTGTGTTTAGAGTTATATATTGTTTAAAAGAAGTCAATTTATAATTTTCAGTAGCTGGTTAATTGTCTACTGAAAGGGAAAATAGTAAAAGATTTATTATTTCAATCAATCAACAACAATATTTAAAAATCCTAAATGGCCTGGGATTCTGGGATGAAACACTGGGTAGCCTTACAAGCCAGCGGCCAATTCAGGCATGTTCTAGACCTAGAGGTTTATTCTTGAGTTGCATGAGGTCTCTGTAGGCAACTGAACCATAAGGAATTTTCTCTATAGCTGCCAAAAAACAAAAAAGCAATGAAATTCAACATCTATCTTCATATTAAGCCCCCTAGTAAACTAGGAATAGAAAGGAGCATTCTTCACTCCTTGAAGGCTATACATAGAAACACTTGAGCCTGCATCATATTTAATAGTGCAACATGAAACGGATTTTCTTTAAAATGAGAATGCTTACTATTACCACTCTACAGTTTAATATTGTACTGGAGGTCTTCATTTCAGTAAAGAATAAAATTGAATAAAAGATAGGAGAATTGGAAAGAAAGAAACAAAACTGTCATTATTCACAGAAGTTACAATAAAATTCCAAAATAATCTAAGAATAAATTGTTCAAATTAAGAAGAGAGTTTAGCAAGGTTGTTATCAATGTATAAAGGTCAGCTGTATTTCTGTACACCAGAAATAAACTAGTGAAAATAAAGAAAAAAATGTAAAAGATAACATTCCCAATAGCAACAAAAATATAAGATAATTAACAATAAATCTACCCAAAAATTATAGAACCTTTATGGAGAATATTAGAAAGCTTATTGGCAGACATTTTAAAAACCCAAATAACTGTTATCGACCAGAAGACTCAATATTGTACAGATGTTATTTCTCCCCACACTGACCTATAGAATTATTGTAATTCTAATAATTTCACTAAAAATATCAACAGGGTGGGTATTGTTTGTTTTTTTAACTTGAGAAACTGATTCTAAAATGCATATGCAAATGGTAAAGACATTCCTAAAAAAAAAAAAAGGTCTGGGAAATTGCTCTACCACAAATGAAGACTTACAATAAAGCTATAATAAAAAAACAGTATGATAGTAAAAGGTAGGGGAAGTTGCCCTACCACAAATGAAGACTTACGATAAAGCTATAACAATAAAAACAGTTGATATTGATGCAGGGGTAGACAAAGGCAACATAACTTAACAGAGAACTCAGAAACAGACCCACGACTCTGAGGAAACTTAACCTATAACAGAGCTATCCAGACAGAGGAGTGTGGGAAAGCATGCCTATTAAATAAAATGATCTGTTTCCCCCATAGGTATATACCCTGGAGAAATGTTTCCCAATGTTTTTTACATGATGGTAAACAAACTATTTCGCATAACAATATTTAGTTGACACACTGCAGTAAAAGGGAAGGGATTAGGGGCCTCTAAGTGGTGCTTAAAAACCACTTGCTTTTGAGTGCACTCCAACTCATGGCGACCCTACGTGTGTCAGAGTAGACTGTGTTTCACAGGGTTTTCAATGACTGATTTTTTGGAAGCAGATTGCCAGAATTTTCTTCTGAGGTGCCTCTAGATGGACTCAAACTGCCAACCTTTTGGTTAGCAGCTGAGTACATTAACCTTTTGTACCACCCAGGTACAGACTTCAGCTGAGCTTCCAGACTAAGACGGACCAGGAAGAAAGGACCAGGACCACAATACAGGAGGTTACTATGAAAATCAGGGGCCAACTCAATGGGAGCTAATAAGTGGGGCTTGGTGAAAATTGTAATTATATTTTCTTTATATTATATAATTATTATGACAAAAATAAAATATGTAATAGGTATTATATTAAATATTGAAGAATTTTCATAACACTTCCAAATACAATATTCTTTGAAATTTTATGCAGAAACTTGAGCTTGTATCTGTGAACTTTTTAATGAGGTGTTATCTTTTAAATCGCCACCTGCAATTCCTGATCAAGACTTTTATTTTGATCTTTTTGATTCTTGACAGCCAATATCAGTCTTTCAGTGAAAATTTGCACAAGAAGGTGATTAAAGCTTTTTAAATCTTTTAAAAACCATTCATTAAAGTACAATAAAAAAAATAAAATACTACGCACCCAATGACAGGGCTCCAAAATACATAAAACAAACTCTAGCAGTACTGAAGAGAGAAATTGACAGTTTCACAATAATAGTAGGAGACTTCAACACACCACTCTCAGTAAAGGATGGAACATCTAAAAAGAAACTCAGCGAAGATACAGAAGACCTAAAGGGCACAATCAGCCAACTTGACCTCATAGACATATACAGAACACTCCATCCAACAGCTGCAAAGTACACATTCTTTTCCAATGCACATGGAATGTTCTCCAGAATAGACCACATCTTAGGCCACAGAGCAATCCTCAACAAGATCCAAAATGCTGAGATACTTCAAAGTATCCTCTCTCACCACAATGCCATCAAGGTAGAAATTAACAACAGAAAGAGCAAGGAAAAAAAATCGATTACATGGAAACTGAATAATACCCTGCTTACACATTACTGTGTAATAGAAGAAATCAGAGATGGAATAAAAAAATTCCTAGAACCAAACAAGAATGAAAACACATCATACCAAAAACCTTTGGGACACAGCAAAGGCAGTCCTCAGAGGACAATTTATAGCAATAGATACACATATCAAAAAAGAAGGGACATAATCAAAACATTAACTACACACCTCAAATAAATAGAAAGAGAACAACAAAAAAAGCCCACAGCCACCAGAAGAAAGGAAATAATAAAGATCAGAGCAGAAATAAATGAAATAGAGAATAGAAAAACAACAGAAAGAATCAACAAAACCAAAAGTTGGTTTCTGGAAAGAATCAACAAAATCGACAAACCACTGGCCAGACTGACAAAAGAAAAACAGGAGAGGACACAAATCAACCAAATAAGAAATGAAATGGGCATTACAACAGACCCAACTGAAATAAAAAGGATCATAACAGAATATTATGAAAAACTATACTCCAACAAATTTGAAAACCTAGAGGAAATGGATAAATTTCTAGAAACAAACTACCTACCCAAACTACAACAAAGTGATGCTGAAAATCTGAAAGACCCTTAACAAGAGAAGAGATTGAAAAGGTAATACAAAAACTCCCAACCAAAAAAATCCCTGGCCCAGATGGCTTCACTGGAGAATTCTACAAAACATTTACAGAAGAGATTGTACCAGTACTACTCAAGCTATTTCAGAGCATAGAAGAGGAAGCAACACTTCCAAATTCATTCTATGAAGCCAGCATAACCCTGATACCAAAACCAGGCAGATGTCACACAAAAAAGAAAATTATAGACCAGTATCTCTCATGAATATAGATGCAAAAATTCTCAACAAAATTCTAGCCAACAGAATTTAGCATCGTATCAAAAACATAATACACCACTACCAAGTAGGATTCATACCAGGTATGCAAGGATGGTTCAACATTAGAAAATCAATCAATGTAATCCACCACATAAATGAAAGAAAAGAATCACATGATCATCTCAATTGACACAGAAAGGGCATTTGACAAAGTCCAACACCCATTCCTGATAAAAACTCTCAATAAAATAGGTATAGAAGGGAAATTTCTCAACATAATAAAGAGCATCAATGCAAAACCAAAAGCCAACATCATTCTTAATGGAGAGAGGCTGAAAACATTCCCCTTGAGAACAGGAACAAGTCAAGGATACCCTTTATCACCACTCCTATTAAACACTGTGCTGGAAGTTCTAGCTAGAGCAATATGGCATGAAAAAGAAATAAAGGGCATCCAAACTGGTAATGAAGAAGTTAAACTGTCTCTGTTTGCGGTTGATATGATACTATACATAGAAAACCCTAAAGACTCCACGAAAAAAATACTGGACTAATAGAAAGATTCAGCAGAGTAGCAGGATACAAGATAAACATACAAAAATCAGTTGGATTCCTATACACCAATAAAGAGAATGATTTAAAGGAAATCAGGAAAACAATACCATTTATAATAGCCCCTAAAAAAATAAAATACTTAGGAATAAATCTAACCAGGGATGTAAAAGACCTATACATAGAAAACTACAAAACACTATTGCAAGAAACCCAAATGGATCTACATAAATGGAAAATCATACCATGCTCATGGATAGGTAGACTCAACATTGTGAAAATGACAGTTCTACCCAAAGCAATTTACAAATACAACGCAATCTGGATCCAAATACCAACAACATTCTCTAAAGAGTTGAAAAACCTAATCATTAACTTTATATGGAAAGGGAAGAAGCCCCAAATAAGTAAAGCACTACTGAAGAAGAAGAATAAAGTTGAAGGACTCACACTACCTGACTTTAGAACCTACTATACAGCTACAGTAGTCAAAACAGCCTGGTACTGGTACGACAGATACATTGACCAATGGAACAGAAATGAGAACCTAGATGTAAATCCATCCACCTACGGCCATCTGATCTTCGACAAGGGCTCAAAGTCCATCAAATGGGGAAAAGACAGTCTTTTTAACAAATGGTGCTGGCAAAACTGGATATCCATTTGCAAAAAAATGAAACAGGACCCATACCTCACACCATATACAAAATGGAGCAAAGACCTAAATATAAAGCCAAAAACTATAAAGTTCATAGAAGAAAAACTAGGCCCTAATACACGGCATTAACAGGATATAAACCATAACTATCAGCACACAAACCACAGAAGATAAGCTAGATAACTGGGATTTTCTAAAAATCAAACACCTATGCTCTTTAGAAGACTTCACCAAAAAAGTAAAAAGAGAACCTACAGACTGGGAAAAAATTTTTGGACAGTACAAGTCAGATAAAGGTCTAATCTCCATAATCTACAAGAAATTCCAACACTTCTACAACAAAAAGACAAATAATCCTATTAAAAAATGGGTAAAGGAAATGAACAGACACTTCACGAAAGAAGACATTCAAGTGACCAACAGACACATGAGTAAATGCTCGTGACCATTAGCCATTAGAGAAATGCAAATTAAAATCACAATAAGATACCATCTCATCCTGGCATTGCTAGCATGAATCAAAAACATTGGAAATAACAAATGTTGGAGGGGCTGCGGGGAGATCAGAACTCTTATGCACTGCCAGTGGGAAGGCAAACTGATACAACCATTTTGCACCTTTTTTTTTTTTTCTGGTAAAATTAAAGAGCCACACATTTCCCATCATTTCACTTTCTCCTTATGGATTCTACCTCCTAAGGCAGAATCAGTTGGTTTCTCCTTGCTCCCGTAACACTAATTGTGAATTTGCTTTGGAGGGCACTTGTGGCAACAAAGGCAGTTTTTTTTGGGCTACAAAAAGCCTTTCTGCCAAGTAGCTCACTGGGGACCAAAGGTTGGGGGAAGGGGCTAGGAGAGAATGGGTCTTGGTGAAGTGTGAGGTACTGTGAAACAGGGTCAACTGTAGGGCTGTGCTGTCCAATATGGTATGGCAACATGTGGCTTTTTAAATTTAGGTAGATTCCAATTAAGTATAAATAAAAATTCAGTTCCTCAGTTGTGCTAGCTGTATTTCAAGTGCTCATTTTCTACAGGAGATTAGTGGCTATTGAATTGGACAGCTCGGATACAGAACATTTCCCTCATTGAAGGAAGTTCTATTGGACAGTGCTGGTCTAGAGTATTAGTGAAAAGAAGGCTGAGGACATCTTGAGGATGAAGGGAGCAGTGATTCCTGTAGGAGCTGAGTTTCTGTCCCATCTGTACCAGGCTGGGAAGTCTCTGGAGATCATTTTGTAGAAACTGCAACATTTTCAATTCAATGTCTATATGGATGCAAGTATGCAGGTCTGTCCCAACCCTTTTTCCAAGCTATAAAGTGTAGTGCTGCCGCTATCTACTTTTGAGTGGTGCCTGCATATTGTCCAGAACCATCTGTAAACCAGGCATGAGTTTTCTCTTCTTCAGTTGACTGATCATAAGGAACTCCTCATGAGGCCACAGGTGCAGACTGTGAGAGGGCAGATAATGTAACAGAAGTGGCGACCATGGGCATTTGGCCCACTTCCTGATGTAACTTACCTGTGTCTTCAGGTCCTGCTCAGGCCCGATCTCACATACACCATTTCCATTTAATGATGGAGTGCTTCTGTGCACGTTGGACTTTATGACTCTGTGGGTCAGACAACACCCAGTTCATGATGGGCAGCTCAGGCTGCACAGCAACTTGGCGTCCCATGGTTAAGTGTTCAGTTTCTACTAAGGCCCAGTAACAAGAAAAAAGCTGTTTCTCAAAAGGAGGTAGTTACCTGCAGAGGATGGCAGGGCTTTGCTCCAAGATCCTAAGGGTCTGCACTGCAGTTCACCAATATGGGCCTACAAAAGACTCCAAACAGCAACTCCATCTGCCACTGACACTTAAAGCACCATTGGATGAGCCAGCTAATATGGCCCAAGTGGCAGAGTGTCTTGCACAGCAGCTTGAACCTGTTGCAGAGCCTTCTCTTGGTCTTGGCCCCACTCAAAACTAGCAGCTTTTCAAGTCACTTGATAAATAGGCTTGAGTATCACACCCAAATGAGGGATATGTTACCTCCAAAATCCAAAGGCCCACTAGGCATTGTGCCTCCTTTTCAGTTGTGGGAGGGGCCAGATGCAATAAGTAATCCCTCACTTTGGAAGGAGTATCTCAACATGCTCCACACCACTGGACCCCTAGAAACTTCACTGAGGTGGAAGGTGCCTAAATTTTTGTCTGATTAATTTCCCACTCTCTAGCAGGCAAATGTTTTACCAATAAGTCCAGAGTCATTGACACTTCTTCCTTACTGGGTCCAATTAGCATAATGTCATCAATGTAATGGACCAGTGTGACGTCTTGTGGAAGGGAAAGGTGATCAAGGTCCCTGCAGACTAAATTATGACATAGGGATGGAGAGCTGATATACTTCTGAGGTAGGACAATAAAGGTTTATTGTTGGCCTCGCCAGCTGAAGGCAAACTGCTTCTTGCGGTCCTTTGAAAAAGGTATGGAGAAAAAGGCATTAACTAGATCAATAGCTGCATGCCAGGTACCAGGGGATGTATTAACTTGCTCAAGCAATGAAACCACATCTGGAATGGCAGCTGCAATTGGAGTTAACACCTGCTTAAGTTTTCAATAATCCACTGTCATTTTCCAAGATCCATCTGTTTTTTGTACACCCCTGCATCCTTCAAGTCCTTGATGGTGGCAATAATCTCCACAATCCCTCCAGGAATGTGGTATTGCTTTTGGTTTACTATTTTCCTAGGTAGGGGCAGTTCTAATGGTGTTCACTTGGCTTTTCCTACCATAATAGCTCTTAGTCCATTTGTCAGGGATCCAATGTGGGGGTTCTGTCAGTTGTTGAGCATAACTATTCTAATTACACTTTTTGGAACAGGGGATATCACTATAGGATGGGTTTGGGAACCCACTGGACCCACTGTGAGCTGAACCTGAGCTAAGACTCCATTAATAATCTGACTTCCATATGCCCCACTCTGACTGGTGGGCCATAGTGATGTTTTGGGCCTCCTAGAATTAGTATCAGTTTTGAGCCAGTATCCAGTAATCCCTGAAAAGTCTGATTATTTCCTTGTCCCCAATGAAAATTCACTCTCGTAAAAGGCTGTAGATCCCTTTGGAGAAGGCTAGGAGAAAGATTAACAGTATAAACTTTTGGCAGTGTAGTGGGGTCCTTTTTCAAGGGGACCCGGCCTACCCTTTACTCAAGGGGTTGTGGGTATGTAAATTGGCTCAAGTCTGGAATTTGATTGAGGGGCCGTGACTATTCTGGTGATTCGAGTTAGACTGCTGTTCACTTACCTAGAATTCTGCTTACAGAGATCAAGTAAATATTTAGTAGATTTCTGATTATTCCACTCCTAAGGACACCATGAGTAAGTAGCCAATGCCATAAGTCCATATGAGTCAGACTATTCTGATTACTGCTTTGACTCTGCTGTACATTATGGTAACCACACCCACCTTGTCTTTGTTGACTGAGTGCTGCCACTTGGCCCCTATCACTACGGGGTCCAATCAACTCCATTGTAGTTAGGTGTCTTAATTCAGTTAGGGCAGTCCCAACTGTCAAATCTGACTTACATAAAATAGCAATCACAGCAGTCTTCAGGGATGCTGGGGTTCCCTTCACAAATTTGTTTCTCACAGTTGTGTTAAAGGTGTGTCCTCTGGGCACTCCATGCGTGGGTCTGTTGGTCTAATCTGATAAATCCACTCTAACATGCCAATTTCCCTAAGCCTTTGGATTCCTTCATCTACAGTATACCATACAAACGTAGGTCTGCCACTTCAATTTGATTTAGTGTGGGCCACCATGTAATCCATGCTTCAGTGAACCAACCAAATAAACTATTAAATCCTTTTCTAATCTCTTGAGCTGAAACACTGAATGAAGAATCTGCTTAGTGGGCCCATTATCAATAAACTCAGATGGATCCAACTTTATGTTCCTTGCACCATTTTCCCACACCTTTAATAGCCATTCCCACATATATTTCCCAGATTTGTTTGTACATATTAGAAAACTCAAGTAGTTATTTTGGAGTGTAGTGAACCTCCTCCTGGTTTATGTTTTGTGCTTCACCTTTTGGGGATCACTGGGACTTAAGCCTAGTTATAGGTCTAGAGGCAAAAATGGGTGGTGGGGATGTGTTCTGAAAACATCCAGCAACGTCTTGTAAGGCACCTGCCTCAGGCGATGCCCCAGGCAATGACTCAGATGCCTCCCCAGGGGATGACTCAGACAAAGGCTCGTCAGACACAGCTGGGTTAATTTCATCAGATTGGGGTGGAGGGGATAATGGTTTTACTGGGAGGGTGGCTTAGCAGACAAGGATGGAGTAGTATCTTCAGATGGGAGTAAGAGGTCTGCTTCTGTTGGCAGGAGTGATTCAATGGAATTTGGGGCTCAGTGTCCATAGCTTCCTGATTATCTGCCCATATGTCCCCATCCCAAGTTTCAGGATCTCACTTCTACCCAATCAATGCCCTCACTTTAACCTCAGACACCATATGAGGTTGGGAATTCAATTGGCATTGTAATTCAGCCACTCTTATGATAAGACTCTGGGTTTGGTTTTTGGCAATATCAGCTCTGTTACTGTAAGAAATAAGGCTTTCTTTCAAGGCACAAGTGGAAACTTTGAGGTTTTTTATGTGGTGCTTGAGCTGTGATTCTGAAGCCTTGAGCTCATCTTTCTTTCACCATCACAAGCAAGTTGGGTGTTCCCAGGCTGAGATTGCCATCCTGCTTCCTTATACTTCTCATTTTGACAAAATTGTATAAAGGTGTCAAATATGCAATCCCCAGAGCCTTGTCTTTCACCAGTACTTCATATATTGGTGATATTTTGTGTATTTCTATTGCCACCTTGCACCATGGATTAACAGTGCCCTCTTTACTACTTGCTGGAAGCAGAGTCAACAACATTTTTAAGAATAACTAGATTTTAGAATCAATTTGGAAAACTCATCCTTAAAATTTTGTTTCTCTAGAACCACTCTCATTACCAAATGTCTCAGGCTGGGTTCTCTAGAGAAGTAAAACTAGTGAAGCATACACACACACACACACACACACACACACACACACACACACACACACACACACGCACATAAAGAGAGAGACAGAGAAAGAGACAGAGAGATTTATATCAAGGGAATAGCTCACGTGGTTGTAGAGAGGCTGGAAAGTTCCAAGGCTGTGGGTCAGGCTGGAGGCTTCTCCTGACTCATGTAGCTATAGGGGCTAGTGAACTCAAGACTGGCTGGTGAGACAGCAGGCCACTGGCTCACAGGCTGCAGAAGCTGGCACATCCCAAGATCGGCAGGTAAGCTGCCAGCTCAAGTCCCAAGAACCAGAGGTCAGATGAGGATCCAGAGTGAGCAAAAGCCAGCAAGCGTTGCCAGAAAGTCCATATATTTGGATGCAGCTACACCCCCAAGGAAACTCCCCTTCAACTGACTGGCTGCTCATAGCAAATCTCATCATGGAGGTGATTACATCATATCAGATCTCATCATGGAAGTGACTACATCATTACACAGCTACCAAACTACATCATAATGGCCAAACCACTGAGAATCATGGCCCAGCCAAGTTGACATACACCTTAACCACCACAAGCAAGTTGCGTGTTCCCAGGTTGAGACTGCCATCCTGCTCAAGAGTATACTACTCATCAACTGTGTATAACTGGAAGGTTCTGGATGGGGCTTCGGGCCTCTTCCCCCTGAGTCAGAGCCAAGCTGCACTGATGACAGACCTCACCCCCAGGGTGTCTCAAGATTCTGTCAGGATGGGAGAGTAAATCCCAGTTAAACTTGAGATTACTGTGAGTCAGTGCGGTTATTTTTCTCCAAAGAAAAAAGGAATGAAGAAGACCTCAAACATTAAAGATTTTTAAACTATGGATTTCAAATGACTCTTGCTTTCAGAGGGGAGACCATTTTGTTCTCTGATCAATACACTCCTCCCACACCCACTTTCCAACATTCGCACTCTGACTCTTCATCCAAAATCCCACACCTTTTTTTCATAAGGTTTAGATGACTCCTACATTGACACATAATTTTCCTATTCAGTCCCTCCAAATCTGTTGTTTCTCATGTTGTATTGCAGCCATTTCCTCCAAAAAATTATTTCAATGTCTGTGAATGGAGTAAGTCTCCAGATCCTGGAGATGTGGACAGTTTTAAATGCAAGTGTTTCAGGGGTGGATTTAAAGGAAGGTAATTGGGAAAGGAAGACAGAAGGCATCCGTACCTGCTCTTCATTGCAAGAAAAGGAGTACATAGATAAGTCGAAGTTTTTAAGTGGGTTTAATGGCACAGGGTATCCCTACATGGCACAAAAAGCTAAGCACTTGGCTACTAACTGAAAGGTTGGTGGTTTGAATCTACCCAGAGAGCCCTCAGGAGAAAGGCCTGGGGATCTACTTCTGAAAGGTCATAGCCATTGAAAACCCTATGAAGCTTGTTTCTATTCTGAAACATGTGGGGTCGCCATGAGTTGGAATCGACTCAGCAACTGGGTTGGCTTCTTTCTTAGCGTAACAGAGCAAAGAATAATCCTTCCTTATCTGTGCACAGTGAATCCTGGTTTACAAAGCTTCTTGTATGATTTTATTTTGATCCCCATCACAATCCTCTGAGGTAGTAAGAACAGATGTCATTGTTTCTATTTTACATGTAAGGAACATGGTTCAAAAGTAATTAGTTCAAGACTGCATAGCAGTTGGTAAGTAGTTGAAAGAGAAACTGAACCCAAAGTTCAGAGAACATTATGATGTTGTGGATTTTAGAATTTACACACATACCTGGGTTCAAATCCAGGTCCCAAGATTGTGTGTCCATCAGCCGAATGGCAGGTGGGCCAAAGGACTGAAAGGATAAACAAAATTAGGTATATACATACAATTGATTATCACTTGGCAATAAAAAAGAATGAAGTACTGATACATGCTACATTGATAAACTTTGAAACCATTATGCGAAGTGAAATGTCACACACAGAAAGCCACATACTGTATAATTCCATTTATATAAAACATTCAGAATAGGCAAATCCGTAGAGACAGAAAGTAAATTAGTAGTGGTTTCCAGGTGCTGGGGTTGGGAGCAGGTATCAGGAGTAACTACTAATGGGTTTCTTTTTAAAGTGATGAACATGTTTTGAAATTAGATATTAGTGGTAGCACAACTCTGAATATACTAAAAATGAAGTGTACACTTCAAAAGTATAAACTTTATAGTATGTGAATTATATTTCAATAATGCTATTATTAAAAGATTGTATGTGTTGTCTGACAATTGATTCAACTCATCATCAAGACAAAATTGAGAATCACTATTATAATGAGTTGCTTTTATATCTCCTGATCTGAGGGGGATCCTTCCTAAAAAATCCTGTTTACAAGGGCTTCTCTGCTACCTTTTTGAAAAAAAGAGGATTGATTTTAAGCTTCTAGTTTAATTAGAAAGATAATAATTGATACAAAATTGAATGAGAATCATCTTTAAGAAGAAAAATGTCTTAATAATAAATGCTGTGGAAAATAACTATTCTTCCTTTTGTGATGGCTATGTCAGAGACAGGTAAAAGCTGGTTAGAGGAATTTCACATTCCTGTGATGATTGCAAATGTTTTATCCTAAATTGTTGTTGTTAGCTGCCATATAGTCAGCCCCCGACTCATGGTGACCCCATGCACAACGGAATGAAACACTGCCCAATCCTTCACTATCCCCATGATCGGTTGTGGATTGGACCACTGTGATCCATAGGGTTTTCATTGGCTGATTTTCATAAGTAGATTGCCAGGCCTTTCTTTCTCATCTGTCTTAGTCTGGTAGCTCCACTGAAACCTGTTCAGCATTACAACAACACCCAAGCCTCCAGTGATGGACAGGGGGTGGCTGCATATGAGGTGCATTAGTTGGGAATGAAACCCAGGTTTCCCACACGGAAGGCGAGAATTCTACCTCTAAACCACCGCTGCCCAGAAAAGGAGATGCATACTATTTCTAGTTGGGTTTGAACAGGGCCCTTTCACCTGTGAAGCGAACATGATAACCACTACACTACAGAAACCAGCCTATCCTAAATTAGCGGGCTTTATCCTCTGAGGAATGTCTTCTGTCTTATCAGATGGTGATTTGTTCCTAGTTTCAAAAATGATGCCTTCCCTTATTCCTTTTTTCTCATAATTGTAATTACCTATCACTTTGATATTGACCTGTGACTGCCATCTTTATTTTCTTCTCTTTTTTGCCAAAATGTGAGTAAGCAAACCACAGGTGTCCTGATATATACTTAGGCTCATTTGAATTTGAAAGTTAAAGAGAGTATTAGAATCATAGAATTTTAGTGCTGCAAGTTATTAGAACAATTCCTAAATGGTTGGTCTCCACTAGGGTAGTACGTGGAGCACTGACATACTTGTCAACTGTCTTCTTACACTGTTGACCCGTGTGAAATGTTCGAGAACCTCATTTGTTATGCATATCAGATTTGTCATTTCTGTCAATATGGTGGCGTTAAGATTTACCAGCAGAATTCAAGTACATTTTAAAGTAATAAAGTTAATCTCTTTGTGTATGAAAATACTAAAGCTAAATTATGATATTCATTTGAACATACAATTTTTAGAGAAATATAAATGATGAAGTTATGTAAGACAACCTTGATATATTTAAGGGTTTGTTTTGCTGGATTTGTACTTAGAGCTCATTTCAAAATAATACGGCAGATTTTGAGCCAGGTTCAGTTTTTTTGAGCAATGTTTGATTTTATGACAAAATTTTATGATTGTTGGTATTTTAAGGTATGGAGACCAGTTCTGTGGATGAACAGAGGAAATCTGGCTCTTACTCAGGCAAGAGATGCTTTACAGCAGCTGGGATATATATGCAATGAAGTACGAATGACTAGAACACATTTTACTACACTTCTGTATCTTCATAACCAATGAATTAGGACCATGACCACAGAATCTCAAACCTGGTGTGAAGGCAATTGGGCACTAAAATAAAATTGCAGTAACTGTTGAAAGGAGCAACAAGAATCTTACTTATTACAGAAACAAAACATTTTCTCCAGAACAGTCCACTGACCAAATTTTACACAAAAGACAAAGTCATAATTAAATTTCATTACATATAAAGGTATCTACCGCTTAACATCAGTAATCTATAAAAATCAAACACTGTATGAAAATGCTAACTCTAATGGATTGAATTCTGTCCCTCCAAAATGTGTCAGCTTGGCTAGGCAATGACTCCCAGTATTGTGTGACTGCCCACCATTTTGTCATCTGATGTGATTTTCCTATGTGTTGTAAATCCTATCCCTACGATGTTAATGAGGTTGGATTAGCAGCAGTTATGTTAATGAGGCAGGGTTCAATCTATAGGATTAGGTTGTGTCTTAAGTCAATCTCTTTTGACATATAAAAGAGAGAAGCAAGCAGAGAGACTGGGGGACCTCATACTACAGAAAGCAGCGCTGGGAGCAGAGTGCGTTCTTTAGACCCAAGGTTCCTCTGCTGAGAAGCTCCCAGACCAGGGGAAGACTGATGACAAGGACTTTCCTCCAGAGCCAACAGAGAAAGAAAGCCTTCTCCTGGAGCTGGCACCCTGAATACAGATTTCTAACCTTCTAGGCGGTAAGAGAATAAATTTCTCTTTGTTAAAGCCATCCACTTGCGGTATTTCTGTTATAGCAGCACTAGATAACTAAGACAATAACAGAATTTACGAAAACACCTCAATCGAAATGCCCTGACCAATTTCCTAAAAATACAACTAAAACACAATAACAAAGTTGTTTTGTATGCAGTAACATCTTCTCTTCCTTTGTAATTGCTTTTCTCATGCACTTGGCTTCCTTTTCCACAGTTTTTTTCAATACTTGCTCTCCTGTTTTGGGACTTGCACAACTCTAGGTAAAAACAAGCACTAGGCATGGAAGGCACTGTGGAAACGCGTTCAGAGCAAGCACACGTGGTAGAGGCTGCTCAGGCTGACGATGACTCGGCAGTACCCCTCGCTGCCAGCGATATCCCAGTTGCATATGCACTTTATTGGTAGTCTTCATGCTTTTCAAAACATCTAGAGATTCCAACTATTATTACACTTGGAATATAACTCAAGACTGCAACGCATCACTTTGTTTAAAATACTGTATTGAGTCTGGGGGATGTAAATGTAAAATTTCTGTTATATAAACATCAGCTGAAAAATGTAGGATAGGTACATTCTATGAAGCTTGGGTATTGTATTAGTTTTCTATTGCTGCTACAACATATTACCACAAACTTAGAGGCTTAATTCTGTTATCTTACAGTTTTGTAGGTTAGAAGTTGACACAAGTCTCCCTGGGCTAAAATCAAGGTATTGACTGGGCTGTGTTACTTTCTGGAGGCTCTAGAGAAGAATCCATTTTCCAGCTTCTAGAGGCTGCCCATATTACTTGACTCCTGGGCCTCTTCCTCTGTCTTCAAAGCCAGCAACAGTAGGTTGGGTCCTTCTCCCATTGCATCACTCTGTCTTCCTCCATAGTTACCTTTTCCTTTGGCTCTCTTCATTCTTCTTTGACTTTAAAAAAAAAAAAAACAATTGATAAAATATATATAACATAAAATTTGTCATTTTATCCATTTTAAAGAACACAATTCAGTGGCATTAATTACATTCACAATGTTGTATAAACATCACTACTATCTATTTCCAAAACTTTTTCATCACCCCAAACAGAAACTCAGTACCTATTAACCAATAACTCCTCATTCCCCCCTATTCCCAGCCTTTGGTAACCTCTAATCTACTTTTGTCTTAATGCATCTACTTATTCTAGTTATTTCATGTAAGTCGGATCATAACAGTATTTGTCCTTCTGTGTCTGATTTACTTCACTCAGCATAATGTCCCCAAGGCTTCTCCATGTTGCAGCATGTATCAGGACCTCATTTCTCTTTCTGAGTAATGTTCCATTGTATGTACATATCACATTTTGTTTATCCATTAATCTGTCGATGGACACTTGGATTGCTTCCACCTTTTGGCTATTGTGAATAATGCTGCAATGAAAATTGGTGTACAAGCATCTGTTTGAGTCCCTGCTTTCAATTCTTTGGCTATATACGTAGGAGTAGAAATGCTGGGTCATATTCCCTCTTCTACTTTTAAGGACCCTTGTGATTACATTGGGGCCACCTGGATAATCTCCCTATTTTAAGGTCAGCTGATTAGCAACTTTAATCCTATCTGCAACCTTAGCTCCCCCTTTCCACATAAGGTATCTATTCACAGGTTCCAGGGATTAGGACATGGGCATTTTCAAGGGGACATTATTCTGTTTGCCACAAGTATTAAAACAAAAAAGGCTGTCTTTCAGGAAAATGTCAAATGGGGAGGTTTTCTGCTAGGTATATCTACACATAATTTAATTGTTTTAAAACTGAGATGCTTTTATTAAGTGAAAATGGATCCTGAAATTTGGTTTATTTTATGTTATGAAATAATTGTATTATTGTGGATATGTATTAAGTAAGCTGGGACTGGAACTTTGGAAGCTGTTATTCATTCTTCCTGTGAAATGTTATCTAAGAAATTTAATGATTAACTTGTAAAAGACCCCACATTAATAGAGGACCATTAGGTAAACATAAAAGGGTGGAGAGGCAGAACACGTGCACTCGTTGACAATTACTCTCGGGGAGAAATTTTTTTCTAAAAAATGGTGATTTATTTTGTTTTAACATGTAATGGTAAATATATTGTGGACCATCAAGTTTAAAAAAAATTTCTGGCTTACTTTACACATTACAATACTAATGTAAGCTCATTAGTTCTTTCATTTCAATGTAGGAAAGGGATCCAAGTGATGCCTGCTAGCAGCTTGGCTAAGAATGGACATTAAGATCAGATAACACACTGTAAATATAAAATACTTTTCTCCAAGTGTGTATAAAATTTTTGAAACAAAATCACTGCCTGCTCCACAGGACAGACGACTAGAATTTTTAAAATGCTCCACATCAGGATAGCACAATCTTGTTTAACAATACTTACAATACAGCTTAGCAATATTTTATCAAAGACTTTGCACTTAAGATTTTTTAAAAAATCTTAAGAAAAAAACCCCAAAAAACAAAAACAGTAGCCAAGGAACTGCACAACCAAAAAAAAAAAAAAAAAGAAAAAAAAATTATATATTTTCACCACTATTTAACTGCCAAATTTAATCAAGCTATATTAAAAATTGAAACAACACAATAATACAACTTTTTGTTTAAAATAACAGCACTGTTCTCCCTCATTTCCACTGAATTTTACATATGAACAGACTATATATACTGGTTTTTCAGAGAAATGTCCATTTGGTCTGCCACACCAGTCAGGCTCATACTAAATCTTCTCCTTTTCTTCTAAGGATGCATAACTTCATGCTGCTTCCGTATTTCCAACATTCAGGGTTAGGTGCAATGTCTCAAGTATAATTCAACTCTCCCTTTACACAGTGCAGACTATATGGGCTTAGGTTATGCAGATTCTCTTTTACTCTAGATCACTGTCTTTTTCTAAATTCATGGCGGTATTCAATGGGGTGCAGTAGTTTGGCTTGTCAGAAGGTACGTAGCCTGGCAGACACAAACACTTGTAGGAACCTTCTGTGTTAATGCACTTGGCATTCTTGCAGAGAGACATCCGGTTGTTCAACTCGTCGCACTCGTTTACATCTGTAATAAAGCCAAGCCATGCAGGTAAACAGCTTTAATATCACCCTGGGAGGAAAAGTAACATACAGCTTACCTGGGGCATCAAGGCTTCTGGCCTCCACACTGCTGGCCATTGCCTGCCTTCCCTCCTGCAGTTTCCCCCTTGCCCCCCTCCCCGGCCCCCACCCCGTCCAAGCGGCAGAGTCTTTCCCATTATTGTCTGTCTCAATCATATGCTAGATAAACAAGACTTTTTAGGTTCTAAAAGGGTACATTATCAGGGAGATTGTAGAATTTCCTTCCTTGTTATTTAGAACAATATCAACGTTTCGTTTGTCAACTTGACATTTTATAGTCAAGCCTCAAGAGAGTTGGAGGAAGTATATTATTTCTAAATTCCTCTTAATCAACCACAGAAATAAAAGAACTATTAGAACTGTCAAGAGGAATACAACTTGGAAACAAACAAGTAAGCAGAGAGCCCTTTCTTTGAGCAGCCTCTCTAGACGCTCTCACACGTATATTCGTGGGTTTCTTTCCACAGGAGATCCCTTAATGCACTAGTCACTTGAAATACCTGTAATGACTCAGGTCACCTATTTTCCCAGACCACCACAGACTAAAATTAACAAAATTGTAGTGAGTAAAGGAACTGCTACAGGAGGGAGTGGGAGAGCCACAAAAAATTGAAGAAAAGCTTTAAAAAGAAAAGTCAAGGGCCTTTTAGCAGAGGAACCAACAGTCTCTGAGAGACAGCCCTGACTCACACGGAGAAGGTTAAATGTATTTTACTGTTCTCTTAAAAATACAAGGGAAGGCAACGTGAAAGATATTTTTAGTAATAATTTTATCCAAAATGAATACCACGTCAAGAATTCAGAGAAATTATTACCTACTGCATAGTCAAAAGCCAAATTAGAAAAGTCACAATAATTACCTGGGACATTCTGGCCTTTCCTCTGTATTTACCAGTATAAATGAGATATTAACTCTATCTTAAATGTACTCAACCAGTTGAGATCTGGCCACAGAGGATCTCAGGAAAAGAATAATCTTCCTTATCATTCTTACCAACACAGGTCATCTGGGCCATATCCAAGTGATAGCCATCGAAGCAATCACAGGTATAACCCTCCTGCACCCTCACACAGCGGCCATTCTCACACCCGTTGAGGATACCACACTCCTCAGCCTGTAACTCCTCAAAGCTATTTAAAAAGCCTGGAAAAGAAAAGACAGGGGCCAAATTAGAAAATTTCAACCCTCTACACCTCTGATATAATTTTTAAAAACTATACAGTTCTTAAGGTTATGTTTTATCATACAGACATATTTCTGAGACCTTAAAGTCAGCATTAAAATTTAAGTTAATACTTAATGTATCTGTATATAACACTGTTGTTGTTATCTGCCGCAAGTAGGCCTCGGACTCATGGTGACTCAATGTACAGTGGGATCGGATTGTTGTGATCCATAGGATTTTCTTCGGGTGGTTTTTCAGAAATAGATCACCAGGCTTTTCTTCATAGTCTGTCTTAGTTTGAAAGCTCCACTGAAACCTGTTCAGCATCAAAGCAACACACAATTCACCACTGACAGGGGTAAAGGCTGCACAAGAGGTACATTCCATACGGTAGGCAAGAATTCTACCACTGAACCACCACTGCTCCTTGCATATAACACTAAACTTAAAAATATTCAAAAGTTCATAGATGTTATACAGATTAGCCTCACATCTTAAATTCCAACGCTCTATATTAAAATTACATAATATGGGAAAGGAAAGTACGGCTTTTGTTTTTGCTCTTAATCAGTAAAAGTTTTCATCCCCAAATTCCCAATTCCCTGAGTTCTCAGTAGGGCAAGTAACAGAAAATCATTCAGGGCTGAATCAATGGAATTCATGATCAGAGTTCAGTAGGCATTTGCCAAGAGGATCCATAGGAGTTTGAGGCAATGCTTTTTCAATTGGAGATCTTGAGACCAGATAAAAGCCAGGTTAGCGCTGCAATGTGAAGTCTGTTTGTTTGTTGGTTCTGGCTTTGGGATGAGCCTTACAAAAGGGCTCTCAGGAGATCAAAGCATAAAGGCATTAAAGGGAACCTAAAACATCCTGATAAATGAGAAAAGTACATCATACTTGTGTTTACACAACCAAAAGTCTTTTTTAAGGAAACAAATATGCTCTTGTTTTTGGCTTTTTTATAGTTTAGATTTGTTTAAACTGATTCAGAGCTAGAGTTTCTAGAGTTTTAGTAACGTAAAAACAATGTAACCACGTATCAAAAGTGTTTAGCTCTCTTTCTAGAGAGGAAGTCGTAGATATAAATCCATGGTGACCCAAATACACTAGTGACGTAGTCCTCTCATGCTCACTCACCCCAACGTCACATTGTTAGCTCTTAAAAAAAAAAAAAAAAAAATCAAAACACTACTAGAACTCTCGGCATATCTAGCCTTTGAAAAAATTCTCCCGTGGCACTGCAGGGAGCAGCAAAATATCATTGCTTTTGCAGGGCCTTGTATTCCAATTCAGTGATTCCAAGAATTGAGTAAGGCACTGATAGGCCCTTTTTAAAGAGAAAAAAGAAATGTTATACATCATCAAGAATATGTCAGCAGGTCTCCAAAGCCAGTTTGGGAAATACAACTTAGGAAAATAAAATCTTAATCTATGAAAATGCTTTCAAATACCATGTATCACAGCAAAATAATTTTGCCTTTATAACTAGAAAAATTATTTCTTTTGTTATTACAGAATTTAAAACATGAAATTAAATTTTGAAACTTCCACCCACATATCAAGTGGACTCCTAAAAATACTTCTTTAGGACTCTAGGATGGGGGGTCAGCCAACTATAGCCCCTGGTCTAAACCAGGCCTCCTGTCCACTTTTTGTAAATATAGTTTTATTAGAACACAGCCACACCCATTCACAGACTTATTGTCTATGGCTGCTTTCCGGCCACTAAGGCCAAGTTGAATATTGTGACAGAGAATATATGAACTACAAGGCCTAAAAATTTTACTATCTAGTCCTTTATAGAAAAAGGTTGCCAATCTCTGCTCAAGGAGATTCCAGTTTAGAAATACTACACTAACTAAAGGTAACACCAGCCATCAGCTCAGCTCTCTTAAACCAGACAGCAGGAGAGGGTGAATCATAAAAGGTGCTAAGAAACTGCAGTTATCTCCTCTATGTTACTTACTATCTACCCAAAATGATCATTTGTTTAGCACAGTGTCTTAGTCATCTAGTGCTGCTATAACAGAAATACTACAAGTGGATGGTTTTAATGAAGTGAAGTTTATTTCCTCACAGTCAAAGTAGGCTAAAAGTCCAAATTCAAGGTGTCAGCTCCAGGGGAAGGTTTTCTCTCTCTCAGCCTTCTCATCAGTGTTTACCCTGGACTAGGAGCTTTTTGGTGCAGGGACCCTGGTCCAAAGGACGCGCTCTGCTGCTGGCACTGCTTTCTTGATGGTATGAGGTCCCCCTGTCTCACTGCTCACTTCTGTCTTTTATATCTCAAGAGATTGCCTCAGGACACAATCCAGTCTTGTAGATCACATCCTGCCTTACTAACACAACTGCCATCCATCCTCCCTCATTAACATCATAGAGGCAGGTTTACAACATACAGGAAAATCACACAGTACCAGGAATCATGGCCTAGCCAAATTGAGACACACATTTTTTGGGGGGCCATAATTCAAACCATGACACACAGCATGAAGTCCTTGCCGCTGGTCAGCAAAATGGCTGAGAAGTGGAGTCATTTCTCTGTAACCTGTAAGAAATTTGAAGGTCACTACATAGTCAAGGCTGGAGGTCTTGGGACTGCATCTCAGTTTCCTATGTTGCTAAATAGGAAATTGATGTGACACCAGCATGTTTATTTCTTAACATTTGTAGTGAATTAAAAAATAGCTTTAAAGCAGTGTCAGCTCTAAAAGAAGGTGCGTAAGCCAGAATATTTCAACATTAACATTCCTGGAATCTGAACTATAATGTGACAGAGGCTATACACATGAGCCATGGGATGAACTGTGTCAGAGCTGCATGTAGGCTTAACCCGGTATTTCTGAATGTAGGGGGATAACTGGGCTTTCTTTCAACCTTAATATTTCTACTTCTCCCTACTTTTCCCTCTCCCTTGCCTTTTTAAAGTAAACATTTATTGATGTATAACATATACATAGAGAGGTGCACATATCATAAGTATACAGTCTTATAGTTGTCAGTGCATTTAGGCATATTTCATAAAGTAGTACATGGTTATGCTTTGTTGATTAAAGGAAAGAGTGCCGTTAATCTACGGTGTTAGAAGTTAGGATAGTGGTTACCCTTGTGGGGGCACTAG
Source organism: Dugong dugon (assembly GCA_030035585.1). Taxonomy (NCBI): domain Eukaryota; kingdom Metazoa; phylum Chordata; class Mammalia; order Sirenia; family Dugongidae; genus Dugong; species Dugong dugon. Next base: position 43,078,943 of record CM057480.1, on the reverse strand, counting down.
AAGACAGTACCAAGGGTCTTCTGGATACTGGGAATGTTCTTGACCTGGATGGGGGTTACACAGGTGTGTGTTAATTGTAGCTGGATTAAGAGAATGTTGTTGATACGTAAATTTTAAATCATTCTTGATTCTGCTAGATGACCAATACACTGTATCCTCCACAAAACAAAAGGAAGGGAGGCAGAGAGGGAGACCTAGAGAGAGAAAGGGAGGGAGGAAAAAAAGAGAAGGGGTAGGGGAAAGGGAAAGGGAAGGGAAGGAAGAGAAAGCTCTGGTGGTTCAGTGGTAGAATTCTTTCCTCCCATGCGGGAGACCTGAGTTTGATTCCTGACTAATACACTTCAAGCACAGCCACTACCCATCTGTCAGTGGAGGTGTGCGTGTTGCTGTGATGCTGAAGAAGCTTACAGACTGAGACTAGGAAGAAAGGCCAGGCCATCTACTTCTGAAAAATCACCCAATGAAAACCCTATGGAGCACAATGGTCCAATCTGTCCCACATCATGGGGATGGCTCAGTACCTGGCAGCATTTCATTTTGCTGTGCATGGGGTCACCATGAGTCAGGGGCTGACTCAATGGCAGCTAAAAATAACAACTCAGAATTTAGGTAGCTCCCAAATGCAACCACCAGGCTTTGTGTTGCTTCTCAAGAACCAGGCCATGGCTGATTTGTTTTGTGTACAGGTGACAGGACCCAAAGAAATAAAAAAACTCCATCGTATTTTGTAATTCAGCAGCATCTCCAATGTTCTAATCCAAACTCCTTGGTCTGCAGGGCTTCCTTGTCTTGCAAATGTGGTGAAGCTGACATGTGTCAGGAGGGCCCTTCTGTAAGATGTGGACAAGGCTCTTGGAATCTACTCTGACCTCTTTCTGCTCTTGAAGTGAGACAATCTATTACCTATTAATATTTCCTTCTGCACAGTTCCATTTTTCAGACTTCAAATCATTAGTCTAGATTTGCATGCTCTGATGCCCCCACAGAAACACTGAGCTTGTGTGCTGGTTGGCTTTTTCACTCAGGACACTCTGGCTGTGCACCATGAAACACTGACTTTCTGAGTGAGAACAGGTTTGTACATGTACACTCCACCTGCCCCAGGAAAGCTCTGCTCACAAGTCCAAGAAAAGCTGGCACATGTCATTCTTACTTAATATATCCCCTCACAAGTGTATTCTAAAAGTTAATTTCTGACCAAGAGAGCAATTTTTGACCTTCTACTCTAAAGAAAAAAAAAAAACACAAAACACTTGTAATGATCAATTTGGTACACTGAACATTTGTCATTTCATTGTCTGAAAAGTGGCTACATCTATGCTCTAAAGAAAACTCTGGCCCTCAAAGTAGACCACTACTTAATGCATAAATAAATTATTCTGTTATGCAAATTCTAACAATAAATCATTTTCTTCACTCTTTTTATTAAATAATATTTTACTGTGTTTTTGGTGAAGGTTTGCACAGCAGTTTAGGTTCCCATTTAACAATTTCGACACAAGTTGTTCAGTGACATTGGTTACATTCTAAACAGTGTATGAACATCCTCATTTCCATAGTGGTTGTTCCATTTCCATTAATCTAGTTTCCCTGCCCCTTTACATTCTAATCTTTGTTTTAAAGTAGTTGTCATCCATTTGGTCTCATATAGGTGACATTTTCTTGACTTTCAAAGAAAGTAAACATACCAGTGCACCCACCAACAAGACCAATAATCTAATCTAGTGATTCTCAAACTTGAGCATGTGTAAGAATTCTCAGAGGGCTTGTAAAACACAGGTTGCTGGATCTCCCCCAAGAGGTTCTGTTTCAGCAGGTCGGGGATGGAGCCCTAAAACGTACATTTCTAACAAGTTCCTAGGGACCATGTTCTGAGAACCCCTGACTCATTTATAACCACAATTTAGTTTCAAAGTAACTGAAAAGTTTTGCTTACGGTCTTGAATGAAGTAGGGATTGGCTTCTGGAACATACTGCTCACTGAAGTCGACCAAGGCATCCCGTCCATATGGCTGCCGGTGTCCAGTAACCGGAATGTTACACAGCTGGGCATAGTCATCTAGGAAGGAAACGACAAGAAACATGAGATACCATCACAGTGTGCACAAACCCACTCACGGTTCAGGGCACCAGAATCTGCCTGCCCCACTGCAGGTCACGTACACCAACAGCCATCCCTCACAGGTCTAAACATTTTTATGGGAACTCCATACATCCACATACAATGAATGCTATAAAGTGTAATTAAGACTGTAAATTGAAGACAAAAAACAGTAGCTGAACAGTTGGTAGAACACCTCCCAGAATAGTAAGGAACTGAAGAAATGAGCCATCTGAGAATGATTCATGCATTTTGGAAGCATGGCACTATCCCAAACTGCCAGGTGTTATCAGAAACATTTTAAAGGTATAAAGGAGTTATTCTTATAGATAGATACCTTTCCACTCACTAGAGACAAAACAGAGTCCCTAGGTGATGCAAACAGCTAATGCACTTGGCTGCTAACTGAAAGGTTGGAGGTTCTAGTCCACCCAGAGTGGAAGAAAGGTCTGGTGATCTAATTATGAAAAATCAGCCACTGAAAACCCTATGAGCACAGTTCTACTCTGACACATGTGGGGTTCCCATGAGTTGGGGTCAAATAGACGACAACTGGTTAGAGACAAGAAAATGCTCTTCTAATGATCCAATAATGAGACAATCAAGTGAGGATGTTGCTAGTTACTCTGCTTCAATTTAGTAGCCACTATTTTAACTCTGGTGCCCTGGTGGCGCAGTGGTTAGCAGCTACGGTGTGCTATGGCTGCTAACCAAAAGGTTGGCAGTTCAAATCCACCAGCTGCTCGTTGGAAACCCTGTGGAACAGTTCCACTCTGTCTCATAGGGTCGCTACGAGTCAGAATCGACTTGATGGTAACGGGTTTTATTTTAACTCTATTCAAGACCCGATCCTTATGATTAGCATCATAGCAATACTGATCACAGTAATGATCGTCATAGTAGAAATGATCATAGTAATGACGATAACAGTGTAGCAGTGGTAGCAATAACAATAATAGCGAGCAGTTATATAATGCTTGCTCTGTGCCAGGTACTGTTCCAATAAGCACTTACCGTATTCATTCACTGACACAATCCCAACACCATATGAAGAGGTACTTTTATTATCCCCATTTTATGGATGAGGAAATGGAAGCACAGAGAGGTTAAACAACAGCTGGTATGTGGCAGCGCCAGAAATGAACTCAGTAATGAAGCTTCAGAGTGCACACTTTTAACCACTATCATTCTGCCTCTCCTAGAAGTACCCCAGCTCCTTTGGAATCCTCGTCCTTACCTCCTCTACACCTCAGCTGCATCCACTTGCAGTTACGACTTCCCAAAGCCATGTTCCTAGGCCAAGTTGGGTCAGCCCCATGGCTATATGACCTCTAAACGCCCCTTTAGACCTCCTTACAGGACCCCTCCCCCACAGCCCATGGCATCTTGGTTCTCTATTTGTCCTAGGGAGACTGACCTTTCAATGAACTTCATGGTCCCAGGCCCTTGCCTGCATTTAAGAGCAAGATTATTTAGAAGGACTAGAGAGGAGAGCTTTAGAAATGAGAGCTCCGTGTTCTAAATGCCAGCCAGTGTTGAAGAAAATATACTGCCCAAAGATTCATGAAGCAGTTGGTGAAAATTCTGGGGATCCTCAGACTTCAGCAGCTCTGCCAGGACTGGGAGCTGAAGGAGGTCAGCAGGCCAAAGCACTGGATGGATCCTCATAGGGCTGCCCCAAGAGGCAACAGCCATGCTGGCCTCGACTGCAGATTAGGGAAGTTTTCTTCTTTGTTTCCTTTTGTGAAAGATGAAACTAAAAAAAAGTACTGAGGCAGTCATGTAAACTTTCTCAAGACTTTCTTTCATCTCCCCCTACTTAAATTACTTGAGGGTGAGAGTGAGGGGTTTAGGGTATGCGTATGTGCCCGTGTGTGTGCATGCATGGGCGTGCATGCATAAATACATTCACTTGTAGAATTGCACAAAGTAACTGTAAGGCCAGAAAAGACCTTGAATAGCTGGTAGGGTAGGACTCTGGTTGCCCTTGCCTAAAATTCTTTTTCTGTAGAAGTATCAGAGAAATGATACGCAGACCCCAGATGTCCCCAGCACTTTTGTATGGAACTATTCCATGAGAAATATTAATTTCATTAAGGAAACAGCTGAACCTGGAAAAAGCTCCTTGACTAGAAAAATACAACTTAAAACAAAGAGAGCCCAAATGGTTGTCAGTTCTCCTTAAAGTCTGAAAAGAAGAATTAAGGATTCCCTGAGAGAGCAGAGATCGCAGAAATATTTATAAGTTTCAAGAGCTGAGATCATTTTTCTTTCGTGACTTTTTATATACATTTGTTGTAAATATGAAAGGGAAATTGTTCAATTATGCTATATCCAAGCAACAGTTCTGATCAAGAATGGATACTAAAGATAAATTATCATGTACGTATTTTGTAAAACGAAATCCAGACACAGCAGAGCATGCTCCTCTCTGATACATGGCTGTCCCCTCACCGAGATTCCAGATCCCGGGGCTGTCGACCAACACAATCCGGGCCTGACCAGATTTTCTAGCCCTCAAGATTATGCCCTCCCCCAGCCTGTGCCCCTTCCCCGGCCTACGCCCTCCCCCTAGCTTATGCTCTCCCTCTCTTCCACAAAGGAAATGAGATGGCCTCTCCCCTCCAAGCTCTCACCACCTGGCAATGCAAAAGGAGGGTCCTGATGGTGAGAGGAGCACTGATGAAGAGCAGGTTCCCATTCCTGTGCAGTGTTTAAGAAAAGCTTCATGGAAACGCCGCCCTTGAACTGAAACTAAGCAGATGAGTAGGATTTATCTTACAGGAAAACTTCATTTTGGATTTATTTAAAAAAAAAAAAAAAAAAAAAAGCTTACACACAGGCATCAAGAAAGGAAACTGTTTGAGTTGTATTTGGGGACTATTAAGTAGCTCCTAAAGAAGGCTCTGACCTGCCCAGGCTGTGAAGAGGGCAGTGGAGAGGAATGGGAGGGTGGTACGTCTGGGATTTGCTGAGTCTTCTTGCCTCCTTTCTTTCCCCTACCATGGATTTTTCTCTGAAGATTCTCGAACTTACACTCCTTTTCAGCTTTACTTTCTCTAATACATTAACATTGCAAACTTCAAGAGTTTTGGTCAGTTATCAAACATCATTTCTGCATTAAATCTACTCTCTTTTGTATGTGAAGATGTGCTGCAGTTCCATCATCACCAGGATATGTATTTTGAATTATATTTCTGGGAGCATGGATGGGTCCATCCTGAACCGCCCATGCTGCCTTCCCCATGGTACACATCTGCTCTGACTCTCGGCCAGGGTCAAGCATAAGTTTGGGCAGGGTAACGGAAAGAACATGGGCTTTGGAGGCAGAAGACTGGGCTCAAGTCCTGATTGCACCACTCACTTTCCAATTTAGCAGTTTTGGGCAAGCCTCAGTTTCCACATCTGTCACACAGGGATAATAATTCCTGCTTTGCCTACCTGTGGGTTACTGAAATATAAACAATGAGATGATGTTATAGATCTGTTCATAAATTCTGAAGCACTATGCAAATAAACAACAACAACAAAAACCCGACTGTCATCAAGTCAATTCCAACTCACGGCAACCCCATGTGTTACACGGTAGAATTTCTCTATAGGATTTTCTTGGCTGTAATCTGTATAGAAGCAAATCACTAAGCCTTTCTTCCATAGCATTGACGAAGGGTTTGAACCACCAGCCTTCAGGTTAGTAGCCTAGAGCAAACTGTTTGTACCATCCAGGAACCTATTACTATGCAAATGGAAGTTATCATTTCTTCTCACACGTGAAATCATGACATTTGCAATGAACATCTAGAGATAAATGAAGATTCTCAAAGAGTGTATTGGAATGAGTGATTTATATAAATTTTATTGTTGAAAAAAATTTAAAGGCTGCTATCAATGGGAAAAGAATTGTGCAATAAACTAAGAGCAGTGTCCAGGTGTTTTTAGATTTTGTTTCAAGACTATTTGGAATTTCTAAATAGACAGATAAAGAAGTCTTCACAGAATTCATCTCAAACAACACGGCGTAAAAAAATTGACTACCTTGGCAAATTTCATTACTTGATCAGATAGTGATAATATATAAGCAATAGCACATTTTAACATTGGATTAATAGAATTGAATGTACAAGGGAAAATGATATTCAGCATTTTAGTGATGGTCATATGTTGATGATCTTAGTATATGACTGAACTGATTGGAAATGTCTTGAGTAGACAGCAGGTTTATAGAAATGAAAAGCCAAAGCTTTCTTGTATTTCACCATCTTCCAGGGGAGCAGCTAGACTATCACAGAATATTCTAATGAGGCTTGGAGCAAGAGGTCCTCTTCAGGATCTTGGTGTGTGCATGCTTCCAGCATGTGTTGGGCCTCTGAGCACCCCAGGACACATTTAGAAATCATCCATTCCAGCCTGGAGGTGCTTGGCCTCGGTTATCCCCAGGCCTGGGTCAGTGCTAGGTTCCAGCTGGTGCAGGAGAGAGAGGTGAACTGTAGTTGGTGGGTGGTACAGATCCCAAGAGAAGCAAATCCCTGAACTATTTCTACAACTTCCCACATGAACCATGAATATCTCTAGCTGATGCTTCATCCCACTCAACACATGGACATGAACATGTATTTTTCTGTTTTTGGAGTCTTTTTCCTTATCCAAAACAACCCTTTACTTATACACATTAATAACAACTAAGCACCCAGTTATACAGGGCTTGGTGCAGAGGAACAGCTTTGCTTAGGAGGGCTTGTCCTGGATCTCGTACTTTGTGAACAAATACCATTACAGAGACCCTGTAGAATGTGTCTGTCCAGGATCTAGGCAAATGTGAGTAGCAAATGAATAGGAAATGGAAACATTCACACCTCAAAGTCTTTTTCCCCAAACTGCATACGCCACCTCCCCAAGCACAAATGCTTAGCTCTTGATCAAAGCAACAACAGATACAATTGGGACAGTATGGGACACCATCTCTAAGTGGTCTGAATAAGATCCAGGCCATTGATCACACTAATTTCCCTGGCATGGCAGATTCATATGACAGATGGTGTTGCTTTGATCTTCATTTAGCATTGACAAAAAAAGTTTAAGAATGACCCCCTGGAGCCAGTGGGACTAGGGCTCCTGCTGTCAGCAGCAATGGGAAGCATATTAATGTATCCTGGTGGGAAATCTCCTTTCTTGATGACAGACAAATGTGCTGGGCTGGTCTGGACAGTCACATGTCACCATGCCACTCTGCAATGTGAGGAAATCTAGAGGTGATTTTTCAGTTCTGGCAGAGGCAGACTGAATTCAGCTGCTTTCAGAAATGATGGAGTCTGCATTTTGTTCTCTGCACATCAGGGCTGAAAATGCAGTGCTTTAATGTTTGAACTGCGCCATTTCCAACATAGGAGAAACAAGGACAATTCTGTTGTGTTAAAAAAAGGGACCATATTTTACTCAGATTTTGTTAGGGATTGAATTGTGTCCCCCCAAAATGGCTAGACCATGATTCTCAGTATTGTGTGGTTGTCCTCCATTTTGAGATCTGATGTAATTTTCCTATGTGTTGTAAATCATAACCTCCGTGATGTTAATGAGGCAGGATCAGAGGCAGATACCTTAATGAGGCACAATCTACAGAATTAGGTTGTATTTTGAGTGAATCTCTTTTGAGATATAAAAGAGAGACTCGAACAGAGAGGAGAAGGACCTTCTACCACCAAGAAAGAAGACACTGGAGGACTCCCGGCAAAACGGCACTCTAGGCAGAGGCACCACGCTGTCCCTCCACAGCAAAGATCTGAGGAACTGAGCCAAGTGGAGAAAACAGAAATCCTGAAACCCTAAAACATCAAATAAGGAGATGGAGAACTCAGCAAAGCACCAAATGGAGTGAGAAAACTGATCGAGAGTGGAGAGCAGGGAGAGGTTCATGCATAGGTCCCCTATCGGCTAACGCAGCCGTGGATCCGCCATCTTGGACTGCTATTGGAGACTGGTGGATGGGGGTGCAGGAAAGCAGCTTCACAGAGCTTCCAGCAGGAGACAAAACAACCGGTAATTTACGACATCCACTTTTCCACCCCCACCCTTCTTCACCCCCACTCGGCCTCCTCTGCTTCCCGTGGCCACAGTCTATTGGCTGGGAAGCACTGGCTGCTTGGATTCTACCCGCCCATACTGGCCGGCTCCCTGAGTGCCATTTGTTGGCTGCTGGTGATGCTTTTTCTGCTTCTTTTGATTTCTTCCTTACTTCTCACCACATCCCCCTCCTTTCGCTCAAATACTTGGCTCCGTGCACCATCTTTGCTTCTTCCTAAGGGGCTGCAGAGCTCCATTCGAGTGTGGAACTACTTCCTGGTCTGGGCTGCCACACTGGTGGGATCCTGGGGCTTTTGTTTGTTTGTCTTTTTTTCCTTTTCTCGAGTTGGGAGCCTGTTCTGGCTGGGCAGTGCTACACGGCTCGGGACCTACCCCCTCAGCTTGCGCAGACACACAGAGGGATCCCTGAGAGCATTTCTTTTTTTGTGGGTTTTTTTTCCTGTTTTTTGGGGGGACTTTTCTTGTTCTTTTTTAAAAAAAAATTGTTTTGTTTTCTTTTCCCCCATCTTCCCTTTTTGTCTTTCTTCATTACTCAGTTTCATGTCTCTCTATACCTTCCTTCTCTTTCTGCTCCCTGAATACCTGGAACTGAATACCTCTATGCCTTCTAACCAGGCTGTACTGCAATACCTGGGAACAACTTCCCCAGACCTCATAGCCACGCTGGTGGGATACCTGGGAGCTTTGCTGTTCTTTTTTCTTCTTATTTTTTATTTATTTACTCTTTTCTTTTCTTCTTCCCCTTTTTGTTTTTCTCCATTTCATAGTCTCTTATTTCTCCACTCCAACAGGAAACTCCCCTAGCACTCGTTTTTGTTCGTTTATATGTTTTGGGCTCCTGTTCCTCTCTCCTCTCTCCCATACCCACCTTAGCTCCACACGTAACAATCTCCCCCCTCAATCTTGCCTACCTGCACTGAGTGCTTAACATCACACCACCAAGCAGCACAGGCATTGCCTACCAGACCTGCCCTGCCCTGATTACCGACCCGCCCTGGTGGCTGTAGTAAGTGCCACAAAAAACCCATCCCAGCAACTCCTCTTCAGCTAGACCTGCCCTGCTGTACCATATCTCAGTGACTGACCCTGATAATTCAATAAAGAGACTAAAAGCATCATGCCCACAGATGAGCAAACAACAAAGAACACACAGCCCGCCTGCTCAGACATAGCCAAATAAAAAAAAAGGACAAAACAAACAAAGCTACAATCAATAAATGAGAAAAAAAACTACTGAATGCCCCGAAGACAGCAGAAAAAATCAAAACATTTAAAAAACCAGGAAAGTATGATTCTAGTAGGCATCCAAAATAAAACAGCAGATGACTTTCCAGTAGAAGAAAAGGCACTAGAACTACCTGATAGGGAATTCAAATCTCTAACATTTGGAGCTACCGAAGAGTTGAAGCAAAAAGCAGACAAAAATGAGGAAAAATAGAGAAATTCATGGAAGAGGCAAACAAATTCATGGAAAATACAGACCAAAAAAAATGGAAGAATTCAGGAAAACAATGCAGGAACAAAATGCCAAAATAAATTCACAACTAGAAATTATACAAAAATAACAATTAGAAATCCAAAAGATAAACAACAAGATTTCAGAAATGGACAGTGTCATAGAAGGGCTGAGAAGCATATTTGAAATGGTGGAAAAAAGGATCAGCAAAACTGAATACAAACACTTGGATACAATCCTGTTTGAGGAAAACTCAGAAAAAAGAACAAAGAAAAATGAAGAGACCCTGAGAATTACGTGGGATACAATCAAAAGCAAAAATCTGCGAGTGATCAGAGTTTCAGAACAGGGGAAGAAAACAGAAAACACAGAGAGGGTGACTGAAGAACTGCTGACAGAAAACTTCCCCAATATCATGAAAGATGAAAACCTGGCTATCGAAGAAGCTCAACGAACCCCATATAAGGTAGACACCCTGCAAAAATCACCAAGGCATACCATAATCACAATCGCCCACACCAAAGACAAACAAAGAATCCTGAGAGCAGCTTGTGAAAAACAAGAAGTCACATACAGAGGAGAAACTATAAGACTAAGCTCAGATTATTCAGCAGAAACGTTGCAGGCAAGAAGGCAATGGGATGACATACATAAAACCCTGAAAGAAAAACAATGCCAGCCAAGAATAATGTATCCTGCAAAACTCTCATTCAAATATGATGGTGAAATTAGGAAATTTTCTGAAAAAGAGAAATTAAGGGAATATGTAAAAACCAAACCAAACTTACAAGAATTATTAAAGGGAGTTCTTCAACCTGAGAACAAACAACTTCAGCTCACAGGCTGAATCTAGGATGCAGGATCGTACCAGCCAGATATCAATCTAGGAAATGAACTCTCAAGGACTATCCAAAACCAAAAGAAACACAACAGGGAATCAGAACAGTTAATCTGTAAATGACAACATCGGAACAATTAAAGAGGGAATAAATGGTGTAGGTATAGAACCTTCTAATGGAGAGGAAGGCAAGGAGATACCAAGTAATAATAGACTGCTTCAAACTTAGAAAGATAAGGGTAAACTTCATGGCAACCACAAAGAAAGCTAACAAACATAAAAATAAAGAGGAAACACATAAAGTCTCAGGAAAAAAAAAAATCCACAAACAAAAGGAATTCAGCACAGGAGAGTAAAAAGAACAAAGAAAACATCAGCACCACAAAAAAAAGCACTTCAAATGACAACAACAAATTCACATCTATCAACAATTACACTGAATGTAAATGGACTCAATGCACCCATAAAGAGACGGACAGTGACAGAATGGATAAGAAAACAGGATCCATAAATATGCTGTCTACAAGAGACACACCTCAGAAACAAAGACGTGAATTTATTAAAAGTCAAAGTTGGAAAAAAATATATCAGGCTAATAACTACCAAAAAAGAGCAGGAGTGGCAATACTAATCTCAGATAAAATAGACTTTAAAACAAAATCCACCATAAAAGACAAGGACACTATATAATGATTAAGGGGATGATCCATTATGAAGACATAACCATAATAAACATCTACGTACCCAATGAAAGGGCTCCAAAATACATAAAACAAACTCTAACAACACTGAAAAAAGAAATTGACAGCTCCACAATAATAGTAGGAGACTTCAACACAGCACTCTCAGTAAAGGACGGAACATCTAAAAAGAAACTCAGCAAAGATACAGAAGACCTAAAGGGCACAATCAGCCAACTTGACCTCGTAGACATATACAGAACACTACATCCAATAGCTGCAAAGTACACATTCTTTTCCAATGCACATGGAACATTCTCCAGAGTAGACCACATCTTAGGCCACAGAGCAATCCTCAACAAGATCCAAAATACTGAGATACTTCAAAGTATCTTTTCTGACCACAATGCCATCAAGGTAGAAACTAACAACAGAAAGAGCAAGGAAAAAAAATCAATTACATGGAAACTGAATAATACCCTGCTTACACATCACTGGGTAATAGAAGAAATCAGAGATGGAATCAAAAAATTCCTAGAATCAAACGAGGATGAAAACACATTATACCAAAACCTTTGGGACACAGCAAAGGCAGTCCTCAGAGGACAATTTATAGCAATAGATGCACATATCAAAAAAGAAGAAAGGGACAAAATCAAAACATTAACTACACAACTCAAACAAACAGAAAGAGAACAGCAAAAAAAGCCCACAGCCACCAGAAGAAAGGAAATAATAAAGATCAGAGCAGAAATCAATGAAATAGAGAACAGAAAAACAACAGAAAGAATCAACAAAACCAAAAGCTGGTTCTTTGAAAGAATCAACAAAATCGACAAACCACTGGCCAGACTGAAAAAACAAAAACAGAAGACGGAAATAACCCAAATAAGAAATGAAATGGGCGACATTACAACAGACCCAACTGAAATAAAAAGGATCATAACAGAATATTATGAAAAACTATACTCCAACAAATTTGAAAACCTAGAGGAAATGGACAAATTTCTAGAAACACACTATCTACCCAAACTACAACAACGTGATGTTGAAAATCTGAACAGACCCATAACAAAAGAAGAGATTGAAAAGGTAATTAAAAAAACTCCCAACACAAAAAAGTCCTGGCCCAGATGGCTTCACTGGAGAATTCTACCAAAAATTCACAGAAAAGCTTGTACCCATACTACTCAAGCTAATTTAAAGCACAGAAAAGGAAGCAACACTTCCGAATTCATTCCATGAAGCCAGCGTAACACTGATACGAAAACCAGGCAAACACGCCACAAAAAAAGAAAATTACAGACCAATATCTCTGATGAATATAGATACAAAAATTCTCAACAAAATTCCAGCCAATAGAATTCAGCATCATATCAAAAAAAAAAAAAAAAAATACACCACGACCAAGTAGGATTCATACCAGGTATGCAAGGATGGTTCAACATTAGAAAATCAATCAATGTAATCCACCACATAAATGAAAGAAAAGGATCACATGATCATCTCAATTGACACAAAAAGGGCATTTGACAAAGTCCAACACCCATTCCTGATAAAAACTCTCAATAAAATAGGTATAGAAGGGAAATTTCTCAACATAATAAATGGCAGCTATGCAAAACCAACGGCCAACATCATTCTTAATGGAGAGAGGCTGAAAACATTCCCCTTGAGAACAGGAACAAGTAACAAGGATGCCGTTTATCACCACTCCTATTAAACACTGTGCTGGAAGTTCTAGCTAGAGCAATAAGGCAAGAAAAAGAAATAAAAGGCATACAAATTGGTAATGAAGAAGTTAAACTGTCCCTGTTGGCGGATGATATAATACTCTACATAGAAAACCCTAAAGACTCCATGAGAAATCTACTGGAACTAATAGAAAGATTCAGCATTGTAGCAGGACACAAGATAAACATACAAAAATCAGTTGGATTCCTATACACCAATAAAGAGAACGATTTAAAGGAAATCAGGAAAACAATACCATTTATAATAGCCCCTAAAAAAAAAGAAATACTTAGGAATAAACCTAATCAGGGATGTGAAAGACCTATACAAAGAAAACTACAAAACAATTCTGCAAGAAACCAAAGGGATCTACATAAATGGAAAAACATACCATGCTCATGGACAGGTAGACTCAACATTGTGAAAATGACAATTCTACCCAAAGCAATTTACAAATACAATGCAATCCCAATCCAAATACCAACAACGTTCTTCAAAGAGTTGAAAAAACTAATAATTAACTTTATATGGAAAGGGAAGAAGCCCTGAATAAGTAAAGCACTACTGAAGAAGAAGAATAAAGTTGGAGGACTCACACTACCTGACTTCGGAACCTACTATACAGCTACGGTAGTCAAAACAGCCTGGTACTTGTACGACAGATACATGGACCAATGGAACAGAATTGAGGTCCCAGATGTAAATCCATCCACCTACGGTCACCTGATCTTTGACAAGGGCTCAAAGTCCATCAAATGGGGAAAAGCCAGTCTTCTTAACAAATGGTGCTGGCAAAACTGGATATCCATCTGCAAAAAACTGAAACATGACCCATACCTCACACCATATACAAAAACTAATTCAAAATGGATCAAAGACCTAAATATAAAGCCAAAAACTATAAAGTTCATAGAAGAAAAAATAGAACTAATGTTACAGGCTGTGTATTAGGAAACACAGCATTAACAGGATACAAACCATAACCATCAACATACAAACCCCAGAAGATAAGCTAGATAACTGCGATCTTCTAAAAATCAAATACCTATGCTCTTCAAAAGACTTCACCAAAAGAGTAAAAAGAGAACCTACAGACTGGGAATAAATTTTTGGACAGTACAAATCAGACAAAGTCTAATCTCCATAATCTACAAGAAAATCCAACACCTCTACAACAAAAAGACAAATAATCTTATGAAATAATGGGCAAAGGAAATTAACAGACACTTCACCAGAGAAGGCATTCAAGTGGCCCACAGACACATGAGGAAATGCTCGCAATAACTAACCATTAGAGAAATGCAAATTAAAACCACAATGAGATACCATCTCACCCCGGCACTACCGGCACAAATCAAAAACACTGGAAATAACAAATGTTGGAGGGGCTGCGGCGAGATCAGAACTCTCATGCACTGCTGGTGGGAATGCAAAATGATACAACCATTTTGGAAAATGATATGGCGCTTCCTTAGAAAGCTAGAAATAGACATATCATACGATCCAGCAATCCCACTCCTAAGAATATATTCTAGAGAAATAAGACTTGTCACTCGAATAGACATATGCACACCTATGTTCATGGCAGCATTGTTCACAATAGCAAAATGATGGAAACAACCTAGATGCCCATCAACAGATGAATGGATAAACAAACTATGGTACGTATACACAATGCAGTACTATGCAACGAGAAAGAACAATGATGAATCTGTGAAGCATCTCATAACATGGATGGAACTGGAGGACGTTATGCTGAGTGAAATAAGTCAATCACAAAAGGATTGTATGTATGAGACCTCTATTGTAAAAACCCATGAAAAAGTTCACACACAAAATGTAACAATCTTCGTTGGTTACGAGGGATGAGGGGGGTGGGGGAGGAATACTAAATAGGCAATAGATAAATGGTATCTTTGGTGAAGGGTGAGACAGTACACAATACTGGGGAAACCAGCACAACCTGTACAAGGAAAGGTCATGGAAGCTCCATAGACACATCCAAACTCCCTGAGGGACTGAACTGCTGGGCAGAGGGCTGTGGGGACCATGGTCTCGGGGATCATCTAGCTAAACTGGCATAACACTGTTTATAAAGATAACGTTCTACATTCTACCTTGGTGACTGGGGTCTTAAAAGCTTGTGAGCAGCCATCTAAGATACTCCACTGGTCTCACGCCTTCGGGAGCAAGGGAAAATGAAGAGAACAAGATACAAGGAAAAGACTAGTCCAAAGGACTAACGGACCACAGCTACCAAGGCCTCCACCAGACCGAGTCCAGTACAGCTAGATGGTGCCCGGCTACCACCACTCACTGCTCTGACCGAGATCACAACAGAGGGTTCTGGACAGAGCTGGAGAAGGATGTAGAACAAAATTCTAACACACACAAAAAAAGACCAATTTACTGGGCTAAAGGAGACTGGAGAAACCCCGAGAGTATGGTCCCCCAGACACCCTTTTAGCTCAGTGGTGAAGTCACTTCCAAGGTTCACCGTTCAGCCAGGGAGTGGACAGCCCCATAGAACAAAATGGGATTAATGAGGCACAGCAGTCTAGGGACAAAGACTAGAATGCAGAGGAGGACAGGAAAGCTGGTGATAGGGAACCCAAGGTTGAGTAAGGATAGCGTTGATGTGTTGTGAGGTTGTTAACCATTGTCATAGGGCAATATGTGTACCAACTGTTTAATGATAAACTATTTTGTTCTGTAAATGTTCATCTAAAGTGAGAATAGCAGCACAATTGGAAGAGCGTAGTTGATGTCACTGAACTGTACATGTAGAAATTTTTGGAACGGTGTATCTTTGGCTATGTATATTTTCACCAAAAAAAAAAAAAAAAAAAAAAAAGGCCGAGAAGGGAGAGGGTTGACATGTCGTGGGGTTGTTAACCAATGTCATAAGACAGTATGTGTACTACTGTTTAATGAGAAACTATTTGTTCTGTAAACCTTCACCTGAAGTACAATAAAAAAAAGTAAAAAAAACAAAGAAAGAAGAGACTGGAGCAGAGCACATCCTTTGGACTCAGGGTCCCTGAGATGAGAAACTCCTAGACCAGGGGAAGATTGATAACAAGCACATTTGCCCAGAGCTGACAGAGGAAGAAAGCCTTCCCCTGGAGCTAGCACCCTGAATTTGGACTTCTAGTCTCCTAAATTGTGAGAGAATAAATTTCTGTTTGTTAAAGACATCAACTTGTGGTATTTCTGTTAAAGCAGCACTAGATAACTACGACAGATTTCTAGACTAGGCGTATTCCTTACAGGTTTAAATATGTACTATTAATTGATGATGTCTGGAGCACACACACACACACAGAGTAAATGGAGGAGGAGACGGGGAGAATGGAATGAACAATTACCCCAGTACCAACCAAGCCAGCATTATAATAGGCACTTTTCTTTGACGGGAATTAGCAAAAGCTAAGAAATTAGAAAGATATTGACCATTTATAGGATATCCCACCCAGTAATGATGATAGAGAAATGAATATGAAAGAGAGGACTCTGCTGGTGTTGCCACAACACTGTGGAATTAGACATCTGTTGGGTGTTTGTTCCCTTCACACTCTTTCTTAGGAATATACTCTTACCCACAGTCCCTGGTGAAAGGGCAGTAGCTCTGCTTCCCTGATACATTGCTGATTTGTGAGATAAAATTTGGTACACTAAAAAGAGAAACGTCTTAGAGTAAAAAGACTTGTGCTGTAGTCCTGGCTTCTCCACTTCCTAGTTCCTTAGACTAGATACTATTATTCAAGCCTCAGTTTTTTCATCTATTGAAATATCCTTATGCAGGATTAAAAGCGATTCATTAATTGTTTCACTCACTGATTGAGTAATTGACTGGATATTCACTGATTCAATGAGAGGCTGATAATCTTATGGGCAGGGTGGGATTTGGGAGGGAGGAAGGATATAATAACAGTACACTATGACACGTGTGCCAGCTTATCTGAACCACAGAGAGGTAATGACTAAAGTCAGTCTGGAAAAGCTGAGGAAGTCTTCACTTTGGAGGTGAGAGTCTGTGGAAAACATGTCAACCGGGTGAAGAAGTGGGGCAAGTACCTCAGAGAGAGTCATAAACCAAAACCAAACCCGTTGCCGTTGAGTTGATTTCGACTCATAGCGACCCTATACGATAGAGTAGAACTACCCATGAGGGTTTTCAAGGCTGTAAATCTTTATGGAAGCAGACTGCTACATCATTCTCCAGCAAAGCCACTGGTAGGTTTGAACTGCCGA
The DNA here is from genome assembly GCA_030035585.1 of Dugong dugon. Lineage (NCBI taxonomy): Eukaryota > Metazoa > Chordata > Mammalia > Sirenia > Dugongidae > Dugong > Dugong dugon. The sequence continues at coordinate 43,061,802 of CM057480.1, read as the reverse complement.
CCATTTCGGTTAACAGTCGAGCACTTAACCACTCTGCCACCAAGGCTCCTTGGAGAGAGTCATAGGCCTATACAAACCAGTTGCTGTCAAGTCAATTCTGACTCATGATGACCCCATGTGTGTCAGAGCAGAACTGGGCTCTAAACGGTTTTTAATGTCTGTGATTTTTTGGGAAGTAGATCTCTAGGCCTTCTTCCAAGGCACCTCTAGGTGAACTTAAATCTCCAACCTTTCAGTTACCAGCCGAGCGCATTAACCATTCGTATCTCTAGGCATATATAATGGATAAGAAAGCATTCAGAGAACTAAAGTACCATGCTAGAGCCCTGCTAAAGAACAGTTTAAAAAAGGAAAGTGAACATGTACTATTAAGCTCTTTTGTGCCAGGCACTGTGTACTTTTGCACATACTATTTCATTTAAATCTCAGAACCATCCTATGAAATAACTGCAATTTTCCCCTTTTGTTTCCCATGAGAAAACTAGGGTTTAGAGCATAACTTGCCCTAAGTTAGGTGAGGGATTTGAACCTAGATTGGTCTGTCTGCAAACCCTGTCCTTTCTATTCCACAGCTGCCCCTCTGAAACCCTGAGAAGAAAATTATTAAATACATTTCCTGGACCTTAAGCATCAGGTAAGTACTTATTTTGGTAATAAGCATTTGTGATTAAAATTCCAGGAAGAATAATAACTATGAATGCTGATGAGCTCAGCTCCACTGGGATCAGCTCTATCATTAGTAGGATTTATGCTTATTGAATTTGCTCGATTTATTAGGTGAAAGGAATCAAATTGCTTAATGTTCAATTAAATTGTACTTGTCAAGGACAGGGAAGTAATGAAGTTGAAAGTTTCAGCAGTGTTCACATTCTGTGGGGCTCCTGTAAAGTTAATGTTCTATGGGAATCCATGGGCCAGAGATCAATCAAGTTCTCCCCACCCCAACCTTCACCTAATGTTACCCTTCTGAGTTCAGTCTCTCCCAGTGTGTTCCATCAGATGGCTGTTTATTTAGCCAGACTCTAATTGAAGAAAGGGAATTTTTGGGTACAAACACCAAAAAACAGAGGGTCCCTTTAAATTCTAAAAGCTGGATTCAAAATTTATAGGCTTGTAATAGTATTAAATTATGCCACATATGAAAACCTTGAAATAATGATAACTCTAAGAATTTCTTGTGAAGGACTGCATGAAAGGTTGCCCCATTTCTCAGTGTCTAGGGCTTTGGAAAAACCTCCTTAAGTCCAGCATTCAGCTGATCTCAGAGGAAATTAGGAATGAGGTAACTGCTAATATTTGGTAAGAGACAAGAATGAACAATACAATAAACAAAGAGGCAAATAGGAGCAAAGTTCAACATGTTAATTTCCTAAACTGATTTACTTCATATTTTTCAACTGCATGGACACACAGGCGATGTCATTTCCCCCTTTTGTGCTCTTTAAGTATCACTCCGAAGTGACAATCTGAGAAGTCAACGATAAGGGGGGAAAGTGTTATACATAAGGAACACATTTTGTTTTCTCTATTTTATTTTTTACATTAACCAATTAGGAATTATCTTCAAATAGGAGCTAAGTGTTTACTTGGAAATAGAGAGGGAAATGTGTTTTTTATATATTAAATCTTGAATTCATCTAAACTTTTAACTTTTAACTGGCAAAATGAGGATGCAAAAACAATTCATCACTAAAGTCCTTCCTAGCTTAGATTTTCTATGATTCTAAGTAGAAAATATTCTTAATAAAAATTCTGTGATTCGACTCTCTGTGTGTCTAAAGAGAAAACATTCTATTAGGTGACAACAATCTTGGGAAGACAATTTGGCAGTGAGACTTGTGACTGTAGTATGAGGTAATCAACACTAGATTATGCCCTGGTCCCTCAGGTGGTATGATCCTAACTGTTTTCAGACAGAAAGTGATGGAATTTAACCAACTCTAAGAATGGTGCAGTGGTTAAGCCCTCAGCTGCTAAGAGAAAGATCTGCAGTTTGAACCCACCAGCTGCTCAGTAGGAGAGAGATGCCACCGTCTGCTTCCATTAAAGCTTTACAGCCTTGGAAACACTATGGGGCAGTTCTACTCTATCCTATGGGGTTGCTGTGAGTCAGAATCAACTTGACAGTAACGGGTTTGGTTTTTTGGTTTATGAATAGATAGTCTAACCTTCCTATTCATTTTTCTGCTGAGGTAGCTGAGGTCCAAAGAAATTTACACACACTTCTCCCTTATCCACCTGGTTAGGTTCCAAAGACCAGGCCATTATGTGAAAATTGGCATTACATGAATAATGGAGGATGACTACATCACTACATAACTGTAATATTACATCATTACATAATTGCAAAATTACATCATTACATAACTGCCAAATTATATCATTACATAACTGCCAGATTACATCGTTATGTAACTGCCAAATTACATCATTACATAACGCCAAATTACATTATTACATAACTGCCAAACCACTGAGAATCATGGCCCATGCAAGTTGACACGTAACCTTAACCATCAGAGCCAGCATTACTCTCACCTCATACCTCTTGTTGTTGTTAGGAGCCACTGAGTTGGTACCAACTCATAGCCACCCTATGTACAACAGAACGAAACACTACCTGGTCTTGTGGCATCCTCACAATTGTTATGCCTGAGCCCATTGTTGCAGCCACTGTGTCAAAGTCCATCTGGTTGAGGGTCTCCCTCTTTTTCACTGACCCTCTACTTTAGCAAGCATGATGTTCTTGTCCAGGGACTGGTTCCTTTGGATAACATGTATGTGAGACAAAGTCTTGCCATCCTTGCTTCTAAGGAGCATTCTGGCTGTACTTCCTCCAAGAAAGATTTGTTCACTCTTTTGGCAGTCCAATATTCCTCGCCAACACCATAATTTAAAGGTGTCAATTTCTTCTTCAGTCTTCCTTATCCATTACCCAGCTTTCACATGCGTAGGAGGCGACTGAAAACACCATAGCCTGGGTAAGGAGCTCCTTTGTTCTCAAGGTGACATCTTTGCTTTTCAACACTTTAAAGAGGTTTTTTGCAGCAGATTTGTCCAGTGCATGATTTGATTTCTTGACTGCTGCTTCCATGGGTGTTGACTGTGGATCCAAGTAAAATGAAATCCTTGACGGCTTCAATCTTTTCTCCATTGATCATGATGTAGTTTATTGGTCCATTTGTGAGAATTCTTGTTTTCTTTGTGTTGAGGTGTAATCCATACTGAAGGCTGTAGTCTTTGATGTTCACAAGTGCTTCAAGTCTTCTTACACTCAGCTAGCAAGGCTGTGTCATCTGCATATCGAAGATTGTTAATGAGACTTCCTCCAATCCTGATGTTCCATTCTTCTTCATATAGTCCAGCTTCTCAGATTATTTGCTCAGCATACAGACTGAATAAGCATAGTGAAAGGATACAACCCTGACACACACCTTTCCTGATTTTAAACCACGCAGTATCTCCTTGTTCTGTTCGAATGACTGCTTCTTGATCTACGTACAGGTTCCTCATGAGCTCTGGAATTCCCATTCTTTACAATGTTATCTATAATTTTTTTATGATCCACACAGTCGAATGCCTTTACAGAGTCAATAAAACATGAGTAAATATCTTTCTGGTACTCTCTGCTTTTAGCTAGGATCCGTCTGACATCAACAATGATATCCCTCATTCCACATCCTCTTCGGAATCCTGCTTGAATTTCTGGCAGTTCCTGTTGATGTACAGTTGCAACCGCTATTGAATGATCTTCAGCAAAATTTTACTTGCATGTGATATTAATGATATCTTTCGACAATTTTGGCATTCAGTTGGATCACCTTTCTTTGGAATGGGCATAAATATGGATCTCTTCCAGTTGGTTGGCTAGGTAGCTGTCTCCCAAATTTCTAAGCATAGACGAGTGAGGACTTTAAGTGCTGCATCCATTTGTTGAAACATCTCAATTTGTATTCTATCAATTCCTGGAGTCTTGCTTTTAGCCAATGCCTTCAGTGCAGCTTGGACCTCTTCCTTCAGTACCACCAGTTCTTGATCATATGCACCTCCTGAAATGGTTGAATGTCAACCAGTTCTTTTTGGTACAGTGGCTGTGTGTATTCCTTCCATCTTCTTTTGATGCTTTCTACATCATTTAATATTTTCCCCATGGAATCTTTCAATACTGCAACTCCAGGCTTGAATTTTTTCTTTAGTTCTTTAAGCTTGAGAAATGCCAAGCTTGTTCTTCCCTTTTGGTTTTCTAACTCCACGTCTTTGCATATGTCATTATAATACTTTACTTTGTCTTCTCGAGCTGCCCTTTGAAATCTTCTGTTCAGCTCTTTTACTTCATTATTTCTTCCTTTTGCTTTAGCTACTTGATGTTCAAGACCAAGTTTCAGAGTCTCTTCTGACATCCATTTTGATCTTTTCTTTCTTTCCTGTCTTTTTAATGACCTCTTGCTTTTTTCATGTATGATGTTCTTGATGTCATTCCACAACTCATCTGGTCTTTGGTCAATAGTGTTCAACATGTGAAATCTATTCTTGAGATGGTCTCTAAATTCAGGTGGGATATACTCAAGGTCATACTTTGGCTCTCGTGGACTTGTTCTAATTTTCTTCAGATTAGGTTGTATCTTAAGTCAATCTCTTTTGAAATATAAAAGAAAGAAGCTAGCAGAGAGACAGGGGGACCTCATACCACCAAGAAACAAGAGCCAGGAGAACAGCACGTCCTTTGAATTCAGGGTCCCTGTGCTGAGAAATTCCTTGACCAGGGAAGATTGATGACAAGGACCTTTCCCCATAGCTGACAGAAAAAGAAAGCCTTCCCCTGGAGCTGGCACCCTGAATTTGGACTTTTAGGCTCCTAGATGGTGAGAGAATAAACTTCTCTTTGTTAAAACCATCCACTTGTGGTATTTCTATTATAACAGCACCAGATAACTAAGACAGTCACCTTGAGGACTAAGGTGTGCCTGACTCAAGCCATGGTATTTTCAATCACCTCATATGCATGCAAAAGGTGGACAATGAAAAAGGAAGACTGAAGAAGAATTGATGCCTCTGAATTATGGTGTTGGTGAAGAACTAACAAATCTGTCTTGGGTGAAGTACACCCAGAATGCTCCTTACAAGTGAGGATAGTGAGACTTCATCTCACTTACTTTGGACATGTTATCAGGAGGGACCAGTCCCTGGAGAAGGACATCATGCTTGGTAGAAGGTCAGTGAAAAAGAGAAAGATTCTTAATGAGGTAAGAATTGACACAGTGGCTGCAACAATGGCTCAAACATAGCAATGATTATGAGGATAGTGCAGGACTGGGCAGTGTTTCATTCTGTTGTTGCTATGAGTTGGAACCAACTCGACAGCACCTGACAACAACAACGTTTGAGAGAATCATAAGGTAGAGAACTGGACAAACAAGCTTTGTGAGTTTAATTTGAAAAATAATTGATTTCTGATTCGTTATTTTAAGTTAAATGAGAATTAAGATAATTTGATTGGGAAAGAGTATGGAAATTTATAAGGGAATTCAATTTGTTGCATTTGTAAGTTTCATTTATTATAAGAGTTGCTTAAATACTTACGAAGAGAAAAGCTTATTAGGATAGTTGGCCTGCCCTTTCAGGTATACAAAGTACTTGAGAGAAAATAAAATACATAAAACACATAAACGGCAACCAGTGTTTATGAGAATTTAATGAAAAAGTTTATATACAGAAATAACTGTTAAGGAGAATTTAATCTGTTTAACTTGAGATACACAAACATTACTCAAAATCCAAGTTAAATTGATCTTATTTTATATAAAATTATTGGATTTATTAATAGAATGATGAAACGTGTAAGTTGAACTTAAATTCTTAAGAAAATCTAGGCTTTAACACATAAATTGAATAAACTGAATGTTAATTTTAAACTCAATAATTTTTTTTTTTTTTCTGTGCATGAAGCAAATTAAAACTTACAACTTACACCGGCAGCTTAGAAGCCTGGAGGGGCACAGGCAGGCCATCGAGAAGCAGCATCTTCTCTAAAAGTCCACAGGGGTATTTGGGTCTTCACTAGTCCCAGAACATACCCTCCTGTCTTTGATTCTTGTCTCCTTTCAAAGAGACTTCTAACACTGTACAATGAGCCAGCTGTGCAGAATAAGCATTAGGCCCAACTCATTTCCTGGAACAGGATTTGATGGGTAATAATTGCTAACACCTTGGATCAACTCAATGGCAACGGGTTTGGTTTTATTTGTTTTCTATGCAGCATTTACTATATGCCAGGTACCTCCCATGCATTATCACAGTTAACCCTCAAACAGGCAGGTGGTACTGTTATTCACATTTAACAAATGAAGAAACAAATATACCGATCGATAACATTAAAGCACAAAAGTATATGTGCACAATTTACTACTGGTTTTATTTTGCAAACAATCTTTTTATAGTAGGAAAAGTATTTTCATCTTTTTTTTTTTTTTAGTGGAAGTAAGCTTCCTAAATAAATAATTGTTTCAATAAGAAATAACAGAAATTGCTTACTTGCCATTCTATATGGCATCCAATTCAATCAACTTCCACGGATGCTCAGAATTCAGACCATGAGATCTGGGCCACTTACCTGTCTAGAATGCACTCTCTGTGCACACAGTGTACACATACTGTGTGCAGGGACAGTGGCCACTCCATTTAGCAGAACTTTTATATCTTCCCTGTTTGGTTTTAATGTTCCATTACAGCTGATTAATAACTACTCTTTCTTTAATGACAATGCTCACAATCTGTGATCAAAACGAAAAAATGCTTTCCTACTCAAAGAATATTATCATAACATCACAAAACAGTTCTTAACATTGGTTAAAGGAAACTGAAGAAACTTGTCCAATGCAATTGACAGAACCAATGCCAAAACCAAAACAAGATCTCTTGATTGCCTAAGCTGAAGGTGGTGACCACTCACTGTGTCTCACAAATAGGATGTTCCAAAGTTATTATTAACATTCTTTGGAAGCATATTTCTTGGAAAAGCCTTTAAACCGAGACTGCTGAAAGGCCTTTTGCAACTATTGCCCAGTTACGATATTCTTTCAAGTTTAGTCCATGAGTCAAATCCCTGTCATTCTTCACATCTCCGAGAGTATTATAAACTTTTTAGACTGAGATCTTTAGGAACGTGTAGGAGCCCTGCATGGATATGGAAGAAATCACTAGCTCAACTGTTTAAAGACAGATTCCAAATTCTTTTACTTTTAAAAAATTATATGAAAAAATCAGAGCAGATTAACTATTAGGAAGTATCTTAAAATTGTGCATCATAGCAAATGGTGAATTTATTAAATTAGGATATCACTGGCACATTTAAATAACACAATATTTAGAAATAAAATATTCTAATTTAGCATTGCTTAATTGCATACTATGTTAGCTTTACAGGATTGGATTTTGCTTTACATTTAATGTAAAAGCAAACTGTACATGTTCCAAAAACTTTTGCCTAGTAGATAATAGATGCTCAGTCAATAATGAAATGAAGGAATACATACATAATTTAATGAAAATTGAAAACGTGTAAGCTGTACATAACTCAGATTTCATTTCAGATAATTTAGTTCTCTCTTCTTCTAAACCACAAGACATGAATAATTTATATACAGTGAGAATAGCATTACATTTAGAGTGTGAATGATCCTTTCAAATTTCCTCCATACCCCTATATTATAAGGTTACCTAAACTGAAGGAATTTAGGTAATAATAACATTGTTTTATTCAACAGATACTATGTGCCTACTCATAGCGTGCCTTTGTGCTTTTTTTTTTTTATTATTCAATAGACATTAAACAAAATACATTTGTTCTTTTATTAGTCATTCATTCCACACTAACACAGGGATAGTGATGAACAAAAGACACATATCCCTGCCTTCAGAGGGTTTAAATCCTAGTTAGACTCTTCCCTTAATTGGCATGATGAGGAAGCCCAGGTAAAGAGAGTTGCTTGTTCAAGGCTGCACATTAATTAGGAGCAGACTTGGGAGTAAGAGCCTTGTCTTTTGACTGCTCGTCTAGAGCTCATGTTCTTTCTTTCCTTATACCATGTTAGGAGTTGTAGCCTCTGCTTGTTAACTTAAAAACATTATTTAGACTTCCGGGCAACCTGGCGCTAGAGTCAGAAGCACCACGCCGACCCTCCAGAGCAAAGATTCAAAAAACTAAGTTGAACAGAGTCACACGTCAGTCCTGAAACCCTAAGCATCAAATGAAGACATAAACAACTCAGCCAAGCACTGAATAGAATAAAAAACTGACTGAGAACAGAGCGCGAGGAGAGATACACGCAGAGGTCCCCTATCAGCTATCACAGCACGGATCCGCCATCGAGGACTCCTATTGGAGATCAGTGAATAGGGGGTACGAGAAAGCAGCCTCAGGGAGCTTCCGGCAGGAGACAGAACTACCAGTAACCAACGATATACACTTTCCCACCCCCCACCCTTTTTCACCCTCCACTTGGCCTCCTTTGCTTCCCACGGCCACAGTCTCTTGGCTGGAAAACCTCTCACCACCTCCCCCTCCTTTCTCTCAAATACCTGGCTCCGTGGCCATCTTCACCTCTTCCTGGAGGGCTGTGAGGCACCGCTCAACTGTGGAACTGCTTCCCGGCCCACACCACTGCGATGGAGGGACCCCCGGGGCTTTTTTTGTTTGTTCAGTTTTGATTTGTTTGTTTGATTGTTTTCTTTTTCTTTTCTCGGCTTGGGAGCCCCTTCTGACTGGGCAGAGTAAGGGAGATACTCCCTTACTCTGTGCAGATGCACAGTGACATCCCCGGGGGTATTTCTTTTTTTTGGTTTTGTTTTTTTGGGTTTTTTTGTTTCTTCTCTCTTTTTCCCTTTTTGTGTTTCTCCATTTCGAGTTTCTCAATATATTCATTTTTTTCTTTTACCCTTTTTCTGTTTTTTTATTTTTGTTTTTCTACATTTCTCAGTCTCTCATCTCTCCACTTCAATAGCAAGCTCCCTTAGCACTCTTTTTTGTTTGTGTGTATATTTTTGGCTCCTGTTCCTTTCTCCTCTCTCTCCTCTTTACCATACCCATCTTATCCCCACACATCACAATCTCCCCCCTCCTTCCTGTCTACCTGCACCGTGCACTGAACATCACATGCCCAAGCAGCACAGGCATGGCCTACTGGAACCTGCCCTGCACTGATTCTCAGCCCACCCTATTGGCCCTAGTACATGCCAAAATCCATCCCAGCAACTCCCCTTCAGCTGGACCTGCCCTGCTGTATCATACCCAAGTGACCGACCCTGCCCATTGGAGAAGGAGGTGAAAAGTTTCATTCCCACAGATGAGCAAACAACAAAGAAGGCACAGCCCACCTGCTCAGACATAACCAAATAAAACAAACAAGCAGGATGAAACAAACAAATCTACAATCAATAAACGAGGAAAGTAATAACTGAATGCCCTGAAGACAGCAGACCATATCAAAACATATACAAAAACAGGACAGGATGGTTCCAGTAGGTGTGCAAAATAAAACACCAGATGGCTTTCCAGTAGAAGAAAAGGTACTAGAACTACCTGATAGGGAATTCAAATCTCTAATATTCAGAATTATCCAAGAGTTGAAGAAAAATAAGACAAAAATGAGGAAAAAATAGACAAATTCATGGAAAAGGTAGACAAATTCATGGAAAATACAGACCAAAAAATGGAAGAATTCAAGAAAATAATACAGGAACAAAACGCTAAAATAAATTCTCAACTAGAAATCATACAAAAACAACGAATAGAAATCCAAAAGATAAGCAACAAGATTTCAGAAATGGACAGTGACACAGAGGGGCTGAGGAACAGGTTTGAGCCGATGGAAGACAGGATCAGTGAAATTGAAGAAAAACACTTGGATACAACTCTGTTTGAGGAAAAATCAGAAAAAAGAACAAAAAAATGAAGAAATCCTGAGAATTATGTGGGATACAATCAAAAGCAAAAATTTGTGAGTGATTGGAGTTCCAGAACAGGGGGAGAAAACAGAAAACACAGAGAGGATCAATGAAGAATTGCTGACAGAAAACATCCCCAATTTATGAAAGATGAAAAGCTGACCATCCAAAAAGCTCAATGAACCCCGTATAGGATACACCCCAAAAGAAAATCACCAAGGCATATCATAATCACACTCGCTAAAACCAAAGACAAACAAAGAATCCTGAGAGCAGCTCAAGAAAAACAAAAAGTCACATACAGAGGAGAAACAATAAGACTAAGCTCAGATAATTCGGCAGAAACCATGCAGGCAAGGAGGCAATGGGATGACATATATCAAACCTTGAGAGAAAAAAATTGATATCCAAGAATAATATATCCCTCAAACTTTCATTCAAATATGAAGGTGAAATTAGGTCATTTCCAGATAAACAGAAATTAAGCGACTATGTAAAAAATAAAACCAAACTTACAAGACTTATTAAAGGGAGTCTTTTGATCTGAGAACAAACAACATCAGACTATAGGCTGAGTCTAGGACACAGGATTGTACTAGCCAGATACCAACCTAGGAAATGAACTCTTAAGGACTATCCAAAACCTAAAGAATTATAACAGGGAACCAGAGAGGTTAATCTGTAAATGACAACAACATCACAACAATAAAAGAAAGAATAAATGGTGTAGGTATAGAACCTTTTAATGCAGAGGAAGACAAGACAATACCAAGTGATAATAGACTGGTTCAAACCTGGGAAGATAAGGGTAAATTTCAAGGTAACCACAAAGAAAGTTAACAAACCTACTCATCAAAATAAAGAAAAACATAGAGTCTCAGTAAAAACAAAATCTACAAATACAAAAGAAATGAAGAAAAAAAATCCACAAACAAAAGGAATTCACCACAGGAAAGCAACAGAAACAAAGAAAACGTCAGCACCACAAAAAAAAGCACTACAAAATGACAGCAATAAACTCACACCTATCAGTAATTACACTGAATGTAACCGGCCTAAATGCACCCATAAAGAGATGGAGAGTGACAGAAAGGATAAAAAAAAAAAAAAAAAAAAAAAAGATCTCTCAATATACTGTCTACAAGAGACACACCTTAGAAACAAAGATGTAAATTTATTAAAAATCAAAGGATGGAAAAAAATATATCAAGCAAACAGCTACAAACAAAGAGCAGGAGTGGCAATATCAATCTCAGATAAAAGAGACTTTAAAGCAAAATCCACCATAAAAGACAATGAAGGACACTATATAATGATTAAGAGGATGACACATCATGAAGACATAACCATAATAAACATCTACGCACCCAATGACAGGGCTCCAAAATACATAAAACAAACAGCAATGAAAAGAGAAACTGACAGTTCCACAATAATAGTAGGAGACTTCAACACACCACTCTCGGTAAAGGACAGAACATCTAAAAAGAAACTCAACAAAGATACAGAAGACCTAAAGAGCACAATCTGCCAACTTGACCTCACAGACATACATAGAACACTCCAGCCAACAGCTGCAAAGTACACTTTCTTTTCCAATGCACATGGAACATTCTCCAGAATAGACCACATCTTAGGCCACAGAGCAATCCTCAACAAGATCCAAAACACTGAGATAATACAAAGTATCTTCTCTGACCACAATGCCATCAAGGTAGAAATTAACAACAGGAAGAGCAAGGAAAAAAAATCCATTACATCAACACTGAATAACACCCTACTTACACATCACTGGGTAATAGAAGAAATCAGAGATGGAATAAAAAAATTCCTAGACTCAAACAACAGTGAAAACACATCATACCAAAACCTTTGGGACACAGCAAAGGCAGTCCTCAGAGGACAATTTATAGCAATAGATGCACATATCAAAAAAGAAGAAAGGGACAAAATCAAAACATTAACTATACAACTCAAACAAATAAAAAGAGAACAGCAAAAAAAGCCCATAACCACCGGAAGAAAGGAAATAGTAAAGATCAGAGCAGAAATCAATGAAATAGAGAACAGAAAAACAACAGAAAGAATCAACAAAACCAAAAGTTGGTTGTTTGAAAGAATCAACAAAATCGACAAACCACTGGCCAGACTGACAAAAGAAAAACAGGAGAGGATGCAAATAACCCAAATAAGAAATGAAATGGGTGACATTACAACCGACCCAACTGAAATAAAAAGGATCATAACAGAATATTATGAAAAACTATACTCCAACAAATTTGAAAACCTAGAGGAAATGGATAAATTTCTAGAAACACACTACCTACCTAAACTACCACAAGGTGATGTTGAAAGTCTGAACAGACCAATAACAAAGGAAGAGATTGAAAAGGGAATTAAAAAAACTCCCAACAATAAAAAGCCCTGGCCCAGATGGGTTCACTGGAGAAGTCTACCAAGCATTCACAGAAGAGCTTATATCAGTACTACTCAAACTATTTCAGAACATAGAAAAGGAAGGGATACTTCTGAATTCATTTTACGAAGGCATCATAACCCTGACACCAAAACCAGACAAGGACACCACAAAAAAAGAAAATACAGACCAATACCTCTCATGAATATACATGCAAAAATTCTCAACAAAATTCTAGCCAGTAGAATTCAACATTATATCAAAAAAAATAACACACCATGACCAAGTAGGATTCATACCAGGTATGCAACGATAGTTCAACATTAGAAAATCAATCAGCATAACCCATCACATAAATAAAAGGAAAGAAAAGAATCACATGATCATCTCAATTGACATAGAAAAAGCATTTGACAAGTCCAACACCCATTCCTGATTAAAACTCTCAACAAAATAGGTATAGAAAGGAAATTTCTCAACATAATAAAGGGCATCTATGCAAAATCAACAGCCAACATCATTCTTAATGGAGAGAGGCTGAAAACATACCCACTGAGAACAGGAACAAGACAAGGATGCCCTTTATCTCCACTCCTATTTAACATTGTGCTGGAAGTTGTAGCTGAGCAATAAGGCAAGAAAAAGAAACAAATGCATCCAAATTGGTAATGAAGAAGTTAAACTTCCCCTGTTTGCAGATGATATGATATTATACATAGAATACCCGAAAGACTCCACAAGAAAACTACTGGAACTAATAGAAAGATTCAGCAGAGTAGCAGGATACATTACAAACATACAAAAATCAGTTGAATTCCTATACGCCAATAAAGGGAATGATGAAAAGGAAATCAGGAAAGCAAGACCATTTATAATAGCCCCTAAAAAAATAAAATACTTAGGAATATATCTAAGAAGGAATGAAAAAGACCTATACAAAGAAAACTACAAAACACTACTGCAAGAAACCCAAAGTGATCTACATAAATGAAAAACATAGCATGTTCATGGATAGGTAGACTCAACATTGTGAAAATGACAATTCTACCCAAAGCAATTTACAAACACAATGCAATCCCGATCCAAATACCAACGACATTCTTCAAAGAGATGGAAAAACTAATCATTATATGCAAAAGGAAGAAGCCTCGGATAAGTAAAGTTCTAGTGAAGAAGCAGAATAAAGTAGGAAGACTTGCACTACCTGACCTCAGAACCTACTATACAGCCATGGTAGTCAAAACAGCCTGGTACTGGCACAACAACAGACACATTGACCAATGGAACAGAAATGAGAACCCAGATGTAAATCCATTCACCTACGGTCACCTGATCTTTGACAAGGGCTCAAAGTCCATCAAATGGGGAAAAGACATTCTTTTTAACAAATGGTGCTGGCAAAACTGGATGTCCACCTGCAAAAAAATGAAACAGGACCCACACCTCACACAATACAAAAAAAACAATTCAAAATGGATCAAAGACCTAAATACAAATCCAAAAGCTATAAAGTTCATAGAAGAAAAAATAGAATCAATGCTAGAGGCCCTAATGCATGGCATTAACAGGATACGAACCATAACCAACAATATACAAACCCCAGAAGATAAGCTAGACTGCTGGATCTTCTAAAAATCAAACACTTATGCTCATCAAAAGACTTCACTAAAAGAGTAAAAAGAGAAACTACAGAGTGGGAAAAAAATGTTGGACATTACAAGTCAGACAAAAGTGTAATCTCTAAAATCTACAAGAAAATCCAACACCTCTACAACAAAAAGACAAATAATCTTATGAAAAAATGGGCAAAGGAAATTAACAGACACTTCACCAAAGAAGACATTCAGGCGGCCAACAGACACATGAGGAAATGCTCACGATCACTAGCCATTAGAGAAACGCAAATAAAAATCACAATGAGATACTATCTCACCCCGGCATTACTGGCACGAATCAAAAATACTGGAAATAACAAATGTTGGAGAGGCTGCGGGGAGATCGCAACTCTTAGGCACTGCTGGTGGGAATGTAAAATGATACAACCATTTTGGAAAATGATATGGTGCTTCCTTAGAAAGCTAGAAATAGAAATACCATACGATCCAGCAATCCCACTCCTAGGAATATATCCTAGAGAAATAAGAGCCATCACACGAATAGACATATGCACACCCATATTCATTGCAGCACTGTTCAGAATAGCAAAAAGATGGAAACAACCTAGATGCCCATCAACAGATGAATGGATAAACAAACTATGGTACATACACACAATGGAGTATTATGCAACGATAAAGAATGATGATGAATCTGTGAAGCATCACATAACATGGATGAAACTGGAGGACATTATGCTGAGTGAAATAAGTCAATCACAAAAGGACATATATTGTATGAGAACTCTAATGTAAAAACTCATGTAAAAGTTTACACACAAAAAGAAACAATCTTTGTTGGTTACGAGGAATGGCGACAGGGAAACTAAATAGACAATAGATAAGTGGTAACTTTGGTGAAGGGTAAGACAGCACACAATACTGGGGAGGTCAGCACAACTTGCATAAGGAAAGGTCATGGAAGCTCCATAGACACATCCAAACTCCCTGAGGGACTAAACTGCTCGGTGGAGGGCAGTGGAGACCATGGTCTCAGAGAACATCTAGCTCAACTGGCATACCACAGTTTATAAAGACAATGTTCTACATTCTACCTTGGTGAGTACAGTCTGGGGTCTTAAAAGCCCGTAAGCAGCCATCTAAGATACTCCACTGGTCTCACGCCTTCAGGAGCAAGGGAGAATGAAGAGAACAGGATACAAGGAAAAGATTAGTCTAAAAGATGAATGGACCACAGCTACTACAGCCTCCACCAGACTGAGTCCAGTACAGCTAGCTGGTGCCTGGCTACCACCACTGACTGTTCTGACAGGGATCACAACAGAGTGTCCTGGACAGAGCTGGAGAAGGATGTAGAACATCCTAATAAACTGGAGAAACCCAGAGAGTATGGCCCCCAGAAACTTTTAGCTCAGAGGTGAAGTCACTCCCGAGGTTCACCATTCAGGCAGGGATTAGAGAGCCCCATAAAACAAAATGGGACTAATGAGGCACAGCAGTCCAGGGACAAGGACTAGAAGGCAAGAGGGGATAAGAAAGCTGGTGATAGGGAACCTAAGGTTGAGAAGGGACAGTGTTGACATGTCATGGGGTTGTTAACCACTGTCATAAGGCAGTATGTGTACTGTTTAATGAGAAACTGAGAAACTATTTGTTCTGTAAACCTTCATCTAAGGTACAAAAAAAAAAAAAAAAAGGAATTATCTATGTGAGATAAAATTGATAACAGCAACTCAAAAGGTTTGACTGGAAGCCTAGGGGTCAGTGAGTTGAAGATAATGGTGATGGAATAATTTGGAAAAGGACAGTGAGAATAGCAGCACAACTGGAAGAATGTAACCAACGTCACTGAACTGTACATGTAGAAATTTCTGAAACGGTGTACCTTTGGCTATATATATTTTCACCAAAAAAAAAAAAAAGGTCCTCCAAGGTTGAGAAGAGAGTGTTGACATGTTGTGGGGTTGTTAACTAATGTCATAAAACAATATGTGTACTGACTGTTTAATGAGAAACTGTTTGTTCTGTAATTCTTCACCTAAAGTACAATAAAGAAATTTTTTAAAAAAAAAACATTATTTATTTGAAACAGAATAAATGTGTAGATGTTTAAAACATTCAAATGGTAAGAAAGGCTAGATATATAAATAGTCCTCAACCTAGCTAGATATGTTCTTTCAATTTTTTATAAAAGTGATAGTTTACTAAACATGCTGTTCTCCTCAGTGCTTTAAGTGTGGCTTAGACATCATTCTAATTAGGATCTATAGGTTAAGCCTCATGTTTTAAATGGTTGTACAGTATTTTTCACTGTATGGATGCACCACAATTTATCAACCAATTCCCTACTGAAGGAAGTGATTCCAATTGTTTTTTTTCCTTATTATGCTGTGATGTTTGGAAACCCTGGTGGTGTAGTGGTTAAGTGCTACGGCTGCTAACCAAAAGGTCCGCAGTTCAAATCCACCAGGCGCTCCTTGGAAACCCTATGGGGCAGTTCTACTCTGTCCTATAAGGTCGTTACGAGTTGGCATCGACTTGACAGCAATGGGTTTGGGGTTTTGGGTTTTTAGGGGGCAATGAGTTTATGTTAACAGGGGAGGAACAATTTAGAAAAGGAGGGTGAGAAATGTTGCACAACTTGATGAATATAATCAATGAGTTGTACATGCAGAAATTATTGGTGTATGTTCTGCTGTGTATATTCTCAACAGTAAAAAATAAATCATATATGTACAAAAAAAGAGTACTTCGGGAGTTAAAACACTTGGGATGCAGTACATTATGTCATCAATAGGTGGCACTCTCCCAACACAGCAGGTATCACAGAAAGAAAATTCTTTAACTTCAAAGTTGCAGGTGCAGACTTTATTTATCAAGTCTTTATGTCCAATTTATTTATGGTAAGTCCAATTATTTTAACACGATAACCAGACGCTGTGATCCTTGGGTACTTTAGATTTTCTTTCATTTGTACATCAATAGATTTTTATTTCTATGAGATAATGGCACCCTGTATCTTGTAACCCATAGGTACATTTTCCAGAAAATTAATAGTTTATATTTTTGTTAGATAAATGCTAAGCACCACCAACAGTTTTACAGACTGAGAATTATTGACTTGCTTTAGTTCTTTATCAACTAATATGTTATCTATTATGCCCACCACTGTGCTAGAATCTGGGGACACAGAGTTGATGAGACACCACCTTTAATTCTGCTAAGCTCACTCACTGTCTAGCTCTAAAACTGTAGTTTTTCTCTGCTCTTAGCATACAATGCATGAGGAAATTTTAAAATCTCAGCTTCAATGCTTCACTTTACTTTTTTTTTTTATTCTAAGGGATGTTATTTATTTAACATGTGCTTTAAGATCTTGGGGAGGAAGTGACTCAAGTAACAACGTGGTGGTTAAGTGCGTGGATCATGGAGCCAGAGTGTCAGAGTTTGAACCTGTCACTTAGCTGCCATATGACTTAACCTTTCTGTGTCCCAGTTCCTCTTCCAGAAAAAGGAAGTAATTCTACACCTACCTCAGAGGATGGTTTGGAGAACTAAATGTCTTAATAGATGCAAAGGACTCAGAACAGTGCCTAGAAATGTTACTTATCAATATATTTTTTACAACTGAGACACAGAAAAACCAAGCTATAGAAAATCCATATTCCAATAAACTATATATCTACCAAAAATTTAAAAGTTCTGATAACTCTATGATACCCTTCTAACATGGTCTTGAGAATTCCCAAGAAGACCAAACAATGACAACTCTTTTTCATTTATGATATGGATATTGTTTGTTTTTCCTGACTTGGTTTTCCAAGTAGCCATTTCTCTCAGAAGCTGGCATGACATCATGATAAGGAGCCCAAATATGAGGGTCCTGTCAAGGCACTTCATCCACCCAAAGTGTTTTAAAGGGTGGGCAATATCAGAGGGTGTATCAGAGGAAGAGGAAGGTGAGGGGAGCAGGGGAGCCAGGGCCTCCAGAGGTCTAGGAGGGGGAGGCTGGCAATACATAGTCACTTCAATTGCATCTGCAGTGCCACTGTTAATAATCTAGAATCTTCTCCTAATGCCTGGCGTCTGACTTCAGAGAATTTAGCTGAGGATTGAAACGGAATCCTAAGAAGCCCCAGAAATGTACTGGATTATGCTATTATGCAAGTCTCCTCATGTCATGTTACCCTGACACAATCTGTCGCCCTCCATTCATTTCCCCTGCATGTGGTACCAATCCCAGATGCCATTAAGCTGCAGAGAACACCAGTTAAGGTACCACTCCTACCTCTTCCACCTACCAGTATTTTCAGATGTAGTTCCTGCCTTAGCAAGAGTTAGTACCCATGACTTTTTGGGCCAGAAGTGTGAAAGTCTTCTCCTGAGCCAAAGCTTTACACTGTACTTTAATGCTCAAAGCCGATGACAAGTGGTACAATTTATTCCTTGAATTTCTCCAGCACTGTTTCCATCAGTAACTGATTGTTCCCCCAAGCAGTGCTGTGCTCCTAGGAAAACCGGAAAGTTCAGTGTATGAAAAGCTGTGATTAATCCAGTGCTTATATTAACAAATTGACAATGTGGCCCTTCTCAACTATCAAGACATCCATGAACAGCATATTTAAAGGGTTCAATGGCAGAAATCATGAGCAAAACAGTTTTAAAATTCACACATTTGTTTCCTCTTTGAAAAATTAACAACAGCATTACAGTTAGTTTCCACAAAATAAAGTTAGATGTTGTTAGATGTCTCTAGAACCTTGCTAGTACAGCCTGAGGACCAGCAGCATCAGCATCAGCATCATTGGGGCGGGGGCGGGGGTGGTGTTACAAATGCAGAATCTCATCCCACCCCAGAATCTGCTTTTTACTAAGCTCCCCAGATTATTCACATACCCATTAATATTTAAGAAGCAGTGGTCTAAAACAGACATTTTAAAATGAGAACAATTTTTCTGCATTTGACTATCCTAATTCATGTTCAGGTGTTATAAGGTAATTGTAGATATTATAAGATCCTTGGATTTTAGTTACAATTAAAAATGCATTTGCTCTGAGTTACCTAGTTGTAGCAGTAACTGCTAATATTTTCTGACTCCCTTCTCGTTTCTTTTTCTGTATATTTTTTAGTTATTTTCTTAGTAGTTACCCTGGGATTATAATTAACATTTCATTAATACCAATTTAGTCTGAACAGTATTAAAAAACTCTATTCATATGCAGCTCTGTCTCTTCTATGTTGTTATTGTCATGAATTACATCTTTATACACTGTGTGTCTATTAACATAGATTCACAATTATTGTTTTATGAATTTGTCTTGTAAGTCATAAAGGAAAAAAAAGGAGGACTTACAGACCAAAAATATATTATATTTACATATGCGACTATCTTTACAGCATTTGTTTATCGGGGAATGTCTTAACTTCTCCCTCATTTTCGAAGGGCAGTTTTGACAAATATAGGATACTTGGCTGGCAATAGTGTTTTTTTTTCCCCTCCCAGTACTTCAAATATGGCATCCACTGCCATCTGTCTTCACAGTTTATTATGAAAAATTGGCTGCTAATCTTGTTGAAGATTCCTTGTATGTGATGAGTCACTTTTCTTTTGCTGCTTTTAAGATTCTCTTTTTGTCTTTTGAAATTTGATTATAATTTTTCTCAGTACAGATCTCTTTGAGTTTATCTTGCTTGGAGTTCACTGAGATTCATGGATATGCAGATTCATGAATTTCATTAAATTTGGGAAGTTTTCAGGTATTATTTTTTCAAATATTCTTTCTGCCCCCTTCTTTCTCTCCCTCTAGGACTCCCATTATACATATACTGGTATACTTGATGATGTCCCAGAGGGCTTTTAGGCTTTGTTCATTTTTCTTCATTTTTTTCTCTTTTTGCTCCTCTGCGCACTGAATAATCTCAACTGATGTATCTTCTACTTTTGCTGATTCTTTCTTCTGTCTGCTCAGATATGCTGTTGAACCCCTCTAGTATATTTTCCACTTCAGTTATTGTCCTTTTCAGCTCCAGCATTTCTATTTGATTCCTTTTTATATTTTATCTTTATTTGGTAAGACATCATCCTCCTAGTTTCTTCTAGCTTTTTTTTAGCACATTTAAGATAGCTGACATAAAGTCTTTGTCCACTAAGTATGATGAATGGGCTTCCTCATGGACAGTTTCAATTAATTTCTTTTAATTAATTTCCTGTCAGTGGGCCATACTTTCTTGTTTCTTTGCATGCTCAGAATTTTTTGTTGAAAACTGGATATTTTTAATATTATAACATGCCAACTCTAGAAATCAGGTTTTCCCAGACTCCCATAGTTTTTTGTTTCCGCTTGTTGTGGGTTGTTGTTTGTTTGCTTAGTGATTTATCTAAAGTATTTTTGTAAAGTGTGTATTCTTTGTCATTTCTGGGCAGCACTGTAGTCTCTGTTCTATTAGCTTAGTGGTCAGTGAGTGATTTGACTGAGATTTTCTTAAACACCTAGAGGAAAAAAACAAACTCTCCAGTCTTTGAAGATTGGTTTTGTGTTGGGACACTCCTTCAATGCTTAGCCAGGCCATTTACAGCTCTTCCTTAGCCTTCACCTACTGCTTACATAGAGCCAAAAGGTCAGACAGAGGTGGAAACTTACGGCCTTCTCAGGTCTTTTCTGAGCATGTGTCCTGGGCATGTGTGCAGTCTTCTAGATTCCCCAGTATATGTGAGAGCTTTTCGAAGCCCCTGTTCTCCCAAGTATCTCCTTCTCTAGCCTCTTCCTTCCCAGGCATTTTAATCTGTCTATTCCTTGCCCTGACTGTTAACCCTTGTTCCAAGCAGCAGCAACTAATATATTTGCCTTTAAATGTTGTAAACAAATGCTACTCAGAATGCTGCTTCAACCCTGGGGATGCACCAACGAAGGCAAAACAAAGGCAAGCCCTTGAGCTGTTCATTCAGAGAGCCACCAGACAGTTCAAAACACACAACCACAATTCTTTAAGAATAAGGTCTGTATTGCTCCCTCTGGTACCAGAAAACTATGCCAAGTAGGCAGGCTGCCATCTTCCTGGCCGGTGCTCAGCTGGTGAGTGGAGGATGGTAAGTGGCTAAGTTAAAATACCATAGTGCTCTCTTATTCAAATTCAACAGATTCTGTCTTCATTAAGCATTCCCCTGGTTGTTGGGAACTTTTGATTAGATCCTAGAGTTCCAAAAACTTGATTCTGACAGTTTTTGTCATCTTATTCATTGCTTTTGTGGAGACACAGAGTTTTGGCTTTCCTTACTCCACGATTTTTGGTGATGTCATTCCCACTAATATCTTCTGAATTTTTACCATGTGTCAAGAACTATTCCAAGTGTTCATGTATTAACTTATTTAATTCTCACAGTAATTATACGATGAAGTAGGCAATATTATTATCCCACTTTCCACAGAAGGCAATTGAGGCACAGACAGATGAAGTAACAAAGTCATGCAGATAGGATGTCTCCAAATCAGGATTCAAACCCATACAACCTGGATCCAGAGCCCACGTGCTTCACCCCTAGGCTCTGGCTCTTCTTTGTTATTATACTGCTGCAGAAATTCACTCAGCAGGAGACGATCTGGTGTAGGAACTAATGAGGACATCAGGTACTAATCCAGGATATGCCAACTAGTCACAGGACCTCTGGCAAAATTGCTTAACTTCTCTGTGGACTTCTCTTTGAATTCAGAATAGATGATTCCTAAGTCTAGCTCTAGATCCATAATTTCAGTGAGGTAAAAGATATACTCCTTCTGGGCTATCCAAAGAATTTGTATACTCTAACAAATATATTTAGGACAGTGGTTTTCAACATGTGTTCCCTGAAATTCTGGAGTCCTTCCCAGGTACCTCACAAGCCCAAGTAGTTGTTCTCCCCCAATCAGTCTCTCAGCATCTTTGATTTTAATGCATTTATCTGTATAATGAATTATATATTATTAGCAAAAATAATAACTCAGTTGATAAAAGACTATCATTGCTTCAAAAAATAAAAGATTAAAAGCAACTGATTTTGAGAATTTGGCTGACCATGTACACTAGGGATTCTTTTTAGAGAACTTATAACTACTGTGCATATACAAACTAGAAATAGCATAGCAAAGATGCTAATATTTTATATGAACTTGGCATATGGTACTATGTTTTCCTTAAACCGCCTATGCTCCTAAACATATTGTGTATTTTTTTCTGTGTATTTGTTCAAATTTACATTTAAAAATTTGTTTCCTAAAATCTCAGTTGAAAATAATTAATAATTGGTGAAATATTCTAAAATTCACTTCTAATATAAAAATATATGAATGTTCTTTTTAAAAGCTAGTTCATTAATTTTGGCTTTCAGAGGCACTGGTTTGTCCAATTCACATGCAGTAAATACTGAACATCACAGGTTCAGGACAGGGAAGGAATAAAATACAAGTACATGCAGAACCATTCATAAAGGAGATTCCATAACAACAAGCGTACCATAAATGAAATGTCAGGGTTGTAAACAGAATATGTACAAAGCTCCTACAAATCAATTAAAAAAAGACAGAGAGCCCCCCGCCCCCACTCCCCGCCAAATAGGCAAAGGATATTATAAACAATTAATTGGCAAAGAAATACAAATCACAAATAAACATGGAAAAAATGCTCCAATTCACTAGAAATAAGAGGAATGCGAGGAGTCCTGGTGGCACAATAGTTAAGTGCTTGGCTACTAACCAAAAGGTTGGTGGTTCGAACGCACCCAGCAGTCCCACTAGAGGAAGACCTGGCGATCCACTCCCATAAAGATTACAGCCTAGAAAACCCTATGGGGGCAGTTCTACTCTGTCACATGGGTCTCTATGAGTCAAAAATTGACTCGACAGTACCCAACAACAAGGGAAATGCATGTAAAATACTCTTTTCACCCATCTGAGGGAAATAATTTTAAAGACTGAGAATATTCAGCGGTAGAAGGCATTTCAAACATTGCCAACGTAAGTGCAAATCTGTACAGTATGTTTGGAGAGTCATATAGGAAATTTAAAATGCAACTTCTTGACACAGTATTTTCATTTATAGGAGTTCTCTTAACTCAGAATCACTCTTGCAGGTTAAACTGTGTGTGTATGCACATGTATGCATATACACAGTTTGTACTCTAAATTCCAAGCAATAATGAGACTAGTAGGATGAAGACTCTTATTCGATTCCATTAGGTTGTACACATAAGACATTTACACAGTGTTGGCGATTAAAAAACATTACTATCATTTATTGAAGGCAAACAGGAAACAACAGGAACAGATTTGAGGTGAACCATCTCCTCCACCTCTACAAGTACCCCACTTAGCATAGTAGGAGAGGAACCCACTTATGTCTAAAAAGGGGAAATGCTCATCCTTCCCAAACTACCCATGTCCAGTTCTGTGTTGCTGGGTGGGCACACTGTGGACCAGCAAGTGCCTCTCTCTCAGCAGGTGTGTCGTCAAGTCAAGTTGGGTACGGCATAGCTGTGTTCATTCTCTCTCTCTGTCTCTCTCTGTGACTTTTCTCAGCTGAGTCTGGCTTCCTGTGCTTGCTGGTCCAGCTCCCAACCAGCAGCTTCAGGACAACTTTGGGCCAATGCAAGGGTTAGGCCAGCATTATGACTGCTCTTGAGGCAAAACTTTTACTGGCAACCACCCCTATATAGTGTATGCCCAAGCCTCTGCTCTGTTGGCCCCCTCCTGCCCAGAGGCACTCAGCTCCACTGGTGACTTCCTGACCAGAGGTGCCCAGCTCTGCTCCATGGGCCAATTCACCCACCACTGCTGTCTTCTCCATTGGCGGACCATGCCCACTGCCACCATCTTCCAGTCTTATGGTTCCCACCACTTGAACCACTGCTGTCGCTTCTCTGCCTCTCAGCTCTGCTGTGCTTGCCGCCATTTCTCTCAGTCTTCAGTGTTATTAGCTGAGTGAGTGTTACCATATCATTGTTACAGCCCTTGCCCTGTATTTACAGCTCTTCTAGGAGGTTCTCAGCACAGGGTCTGCGTCCAAAGGACTTATTCCCCTCCTTGCTTTCGTAGATCAGGAAGCCCCCAAAACATCCGCGAGATTGGCTACTTATATAGGAAAATTCCTTGTCAATTTCAGGGTGTGGCTTTTGTAAATCGACCAATCTCTTACGCAGATCGTAAACTGATGAATCCTATTTATGCTGCTAGTAAACCGACCAATCACTGCAGGCCACTTATGTGAATAGTTAACTGACCATTCCCTGCAAGCATTTTATGTGGACAGCAAACTGACCAATGCCTTTCAAGACTGTGGCCAGAACAATCATTTTAGGAGAATCACAAACTCAGAGCCAAAAAGGCCATATAAAAGAAAACCCATCACACCACACATGTATATATAAGATACATACATGGAGGCTCATTGCAGCATTGCTTATAACAGGAATATCAGGAATGAGGTAGGGTACAACAGGGTGGTGTGGGGGGAGAACAACACAAATTTTCATCAATGGTGGACTGGCTAAAAAACTCACAGTGCATCTACAAAACAGAATCTATGTAGCCTTTCAAAAGTTACCAAATTTTTAAGTCTTTAAATACCATAGACAGTAAAATTAATCCTGATTTAAGAGATGTTAAGGAGACTTCCGGCAACACGGCACTCTAGGCAGAAGCACCACGCTGTCCCTCCACAGCAAAGACCCGAAAAACTAAGCCAAACAGAGAAAACAGCAATCCTGAAACCCTAAACATCAAATGAAGAGATAAAGAACCCAGCCAAACACCAAATGGAATAAGAAACTGACAGAGAACAGAGTGAGGAGGCATACATACAGAGGTCCCCTATCAACTAATGTGGCATGGATTCGCCATCTTGGACTCCTATCAAAGACGAGCAAATAGGGGGTACGAGAAAGCAGCTTCATGGAGCTTCCAGCAGGAGACAGTACAACTGGTAACTGGCGATATATGCTTTCCCACCCCCCACCATTTTTCACCGCCACTCGGTCTCCTCTGCTTCCCGTGACCACAGTCTCTTGGCCGGGAAGCACCGGCTGCTTGGATTCCATCTGCCCGCATTGGCCGACTCCCTGAGTGCCATTTTTTAGCTCCTAGTGTTGCTTTCTTCCACTTCTTTTGACTTATTCCTTACCTCTCACCACCTCCCCCTCCTTTTGCTCAAATACCTGGCTCCGTGCACCATCTTTGCTTCTTCCTGAGGGGCTGTGGAGCTCTGCTTGAGTGTGGAACTACTTCCCGGTCTGTGCTGCCATGCTGGTGGGATCCCAGGGCATTTTTTTTGTTTGTTTTGAATTGCTTGTTTGTTTTCTTTTTCTTTTCTCGAGTTGGGAGCCCATTCTGGCTGGGCAGTGCTGCGTGGCTTGGGACCGACACCCTCAGCTTGTGCAGACGTGCAGAGGGATCCCTGAGGACATTTCCTTTTTTGTGTTACTTTTTTTTTTCTGTTTTTTTTTTTTGGGGGGGGAGGTTTTCTTGCTCTTTTTTTATTTTCTTTTCCCTCTTTTTCCCTTTTTGTCTTTCTTCATTACTCAGTTTCACGTCTCTCTATACCTTCATTCTCTTCCTGTCCCCTGAATACCTGGCACTGAGTGACACCGTTATGCCTTCTAGCCAGGCTGTACTTCAACACCTAGGAACAACTTCCCCAGACCTAGTAGCCATACCAGTGGGATACCTTGGAGCTTTTCTTTTCTTTTTTCTTTCTAATTTTAATTTATTCATTGGTTTCTTTTCTTCTTCTTCCCCTTTCTGTTTTTCTCCATTTCACAGTCCCTCATCTCTCAACTCCAATGGCAAGCTCCCCTAGCACTCTTCTCTGTTTGTAAATTTTTGGCTCCTGTTCCACTCTCTTCTCTCCCATACCCATCTTAGCTCCACACATCACAATCTCCCCCTCCATCTTGCCTACCGGCACCGTGTGCTTAATATCACACCACCAAGCAGCACAGGCACGCCTACCAGAACCTGCCCTGCAGAGATTACCAACCTGCCCTGGTGGCTGTAGTAAGTGCCACAAACAACCCACCCCAGCTATACCTGCCCTGCTGTACCATATCTGAGTGACTTCCCCTGCCAATTGGAGAAGGACGTGAAAAGTATCATGCCCACAGACGAGAAAACAACAAAGAATACACAGCCCACCTGCTCAGACATAGCCAAATTTAAAAAAAAAAAAAGGATGAAACAAACAAATCTAGAATCAATAAACAAGAAAAATAACTACTGAATGCCCCGAAGACAGCAGACAATATCAAAACATTTACAAAAACAGGACAAGATGGTTCCAGTTGGCGTCCAAAATAAAACACCAGATGCCTTTCCAGTAGAAGAAGAGACACTAGAACTACCTGATAGGGAATTCAAATCTCTAATACTTAGAATTATCCAAGAGTTGAAGCAAAAAGCAGACAAAAATGAGGAAAAAATAGACAAATTCATGCAAAAGGCAGACAAATTCATGGAAAATAAAGACCAAAAAAAAAAAAAAAAAAAAAAAGGAAGAATTCAGGAAAATAATGCAGGAACAAAATGCCAAAATAAATTCACAACTAGAAATTATACAAAAACAACAATTAGAAACCAGAAAGATAAACAACAAGACTTGAGAAATGGACAGTGTCACAGAAGGGCTGAGGAGCAGATTTGAAACGGTGGAAGACAGGATCAGTGGAATTGAAGACAAACACTTGGATACAGCTCTGTTTCAGGAAAACTCAGAAAAAAGAACAAAGAAAAATAAAGAGACCCTGAGAGTTATGTGGGATACAATCAAAAGCAAAAATCTGTGAGTGACTGGAGTTCCAGAACGGGGAGAAAACAGAAAACACAGAGAGGATCATAGAAGAACCACTGATAGAAAACTTCCCCAATATCATGAAAGTGAAAAGCTGGCCATCCAAGAAGCTCAACGAACCCCATATAGGACAGACGCCAAAAGAAAATCACACGGCAAATCATAATCACACTCACCAAAACCAAAGACAAACAAAGACTCCTGAGAGCAGCTCAGGAAAAACATGAAGTCACATACAGAGGAGAAACAATAAGACTAAGCTCAGATTATTCAGCAGAAACCATGCAGGCAATAAGCAATGGGATGACATATATAAAACCCTGAAAGAAAAAAACTGCCAGCCAAGAATAATATATCCTGCAAAACTATCATTCAAATATGATGGTTAAAATTAGGTCATTACAGATAAACAGAAATTAAGGGACTATGTAAAAACCAAACCAAACTTACAAGGCTTATTAAAGGAAGTCCTTTGATCTGAGAACAAACAACTTCAGCTCACAGGCTGAATCTAGGACCCAGGATTGTGCCAGCCAGATGCCAGTCTAGGAAATGAACTCTCAAGGACTATCCAAAACCAAAACAAATACAACAGGGAATCAGAGCAGTTAATCTGTAAATGATAACAACATCAGAACAATAAAAGACGGAAAAAACGGTGTAGGTATAGAACCTTCTAACGTAGAGGAAGGCAAGGCGATACCATGTAATAATAGACTGCTTCAAACTTAGACAGATAAGGGTAAATTTCACGGCAACCACAAAGAAAGTTAACAAATATACTCATAAAAATAAAGAGGAAAAACATAAAGTCTCAGCAAAAAAACCCTACAAAAACAAAAGAAATGAAAAAAAAAAATCCACAAACAAAAGGAATTCGGAACAAGAGAGTAAGAAGAACAAAGAAAATGTCAGCACCACAAACAAAAGCACTACAAAATGACAGCAATAAACTCACACCTATCAATAATTACACTGAATGTAAAAGGCCTCAGTACACCCATAAAGAGATGGAGAGTGACAGAATGGATTAAAAAAAAAAAAAAAAAAAAAAGGATCCATCCATATGCTGTCTATCAGAGACACACCTTAGAAACAAAGATGTAAATTTATTAAAAATCAAAGGTTGGAAAAAAAAAATATCAAGCTAACAATTACGAAAGAAGAGCAGAGTGGCAATATTAATCTCAGATAAAACAGACTTTAAAACAAAATCCACCATAAAAGACAAGCAAGATCATTATATAATGATTAAGGGGACAATCCATCATGAACACATAACCGTAATAAACATCTACGCACCCAATGACAGGGCTCTAAAATACGTAAAACAAACTCTAACAGCAATGAAAAGAGAAATTTACAGTTCCACAATAATAGTAGGAGACTTCAACACACCACTCTTGGTAAAGGACAGAACATCTAGAAAGAAGCTCAACAAAGATACAGAAGACCTAAAGAGCACAATCACCCAACTTGACCTCACAGACATACATAGAACACTCCAACCAACAGCTGCAAAGTACACTTTCTTTTCCAATGCACATGGAACATTCTCCAGAATAGACCACATCTTAGGCCACAGAGCAATCCTCAACAAGATCCAAAACGCTGAGATAATACAAAGTATCTTCTCTGACCACAATGCCATCAAGGTAGAAATTAATAACAGGAAGAGCAAGGAAAAAAATCAACTACATGGACACTGAATAACACCCTACTTACACATCACTGGGTAATAGAAGAAATCAGAGATGGAATAAAAAAATTCCTAGACTCAAACAACAGTGAAAACACATCATACCAAAACCTTTGGGACACAGCAAAGACAGTCCTCAGAGGATAATTTATAGCAATAGATGCACACATCAAAAAAGAAGGGACAAAATCAAAACATTAACAACGCCACTCCAACAAATAGAAAGAGGACAGCAAAAAATGCCCACAGCCACCGGAAGAAAGGAAATAATAAAGATCAGAGCAGAAATCAATGAAATAGAGAACAGAAAAACAACAGAAAGAATCAACAAAACCAAAAGTTGGTTCTTTGAAAGAATCAACAAAATCGACAAACCACTGGCCAGACTGACAAAAGAAAAACAGGAGAGGATGCAAATAATCCAAATAAGAAATGAAATGGGCGACATTACAACTGACCCAACTGAAATAAAAAGGATCATAACAGAATATTATGAAAAACTATACTCCAACAAATTTGAAAACCTAGAGGAAATGGATAAATTTCTAGAAACACACTACCTACCCAAACTACAACAAAGTGATGTTGAAAATCTGAACAGACCCATAACAAAAGAAGAGATTGAAAAGGTAATGAAAAAAACTCCCAACACAAAAAAGCCCTGGCCCAGATGGCTTCACTGGAGAATTCTACCAAAAATTCACAGGAAAGCTTGTACCCATACTACTCAAGCTAATTTAAAGCACAGAAAAGGAAGCAACACTTCCGAATTCATTCCATGAAGCCAGCATAACACTGATACCAAAACCAGGCAAACACGCCACAAAAAAAGAAAATTACAGACCAATATCTCTGATGAATATAGATACAAAAATTCTCAACAAAGTTCCAGCCAATAGAATTCAGCATCATATCAAAAAAATAATACAGCACGACCAAGTAGGATTCATTCCAGGTATGCAAGGATGGTTCAATATTAGAAAATCAATCAACGTAATCCACCACATAAATAAAAGGAAAGAAAAGAATCACATGATCATCACAATTGACACAGAAAAGGCATTTGACAAAGTCCAACACCCATTCCCAATAAAAACTCTCAATAAAATAGGTATAGAAGGGAAATTTCTCAACATAATAAAGGACATCTATGCAAAACCAACGGCCAACATCATTCTTAATGGAGAGAGGCTGAAAACATCCCCCTTGAGAACAGGACAAGACAAGGATGCCCTTTATCACCACTCCTATTTAACATTGTGCTGGAGGTTGTAGCTAGAGCAATAAGGCAAGAAAAAGAAACAAATGACATCCAAGTTCGTAATGAAGAAGTTAAAGTTTCCCTGTTTGCAGATGATATGATACTATACATAGAAAACCCTAAAGACTCCACGAGAAATCTACTGGAACTAATAGAAAGATTCAGCAGAGTAGCAGGATACAAGATAAATATACAAAAATCAGTTGGATTCCTATACACCAATAAAGAGAATGATTTAAAGGAAATCAGGAAAACAATACCATTTATAACAGCCCCTAAAAAAATAAAATACTTAGGAATAAATCTAACCAGGGATGTAAAAGATCTATACAAAGAAAACTACAGAACACTACTGCAAGAAACCCAAAAGAATCTACATAAATGGAAAAACATACCATGTTCACGGATAGGTAGACTCAACATTGTGAAAATGACAATTCTACCCAAAGCAATTTACAAATACAATGCAATCCCAATCCAAATACCAACAACATTCTTCAGAGAGATGGAAAAACAAATCATTAACTTTATATGGAAAGGGAAGACGCCCTGAATAAGTAAAGCACTATTGAAGAAGAAGAATAAAGTTGTAAGACTCACCCTACTTGACTTCAGAACCTACTATATAGCTATGGTAGTCAGAAGAGCATGGTACTGGGATAACGACAGATACTTTGACCAATGCAACCGAATTGAGAACCCAGAAGTAAATCCATCCACCTATGGTCACCTGATCTTCAACAAGGGCCCAAAGTCCATCAAATGGGGAAAAGACAGTCTTTTTAACAAATGGTGCTGGCAAAACTGGATGTCCATCTGCAAAAAAATGAAACAGGACTGGTACCTTATACCATATACAAAAACTAGTGAAAATGGATCAAAGACCTAAATATAAGGCCAAAAAGTGTAAAGTTCATAGAAGAAAAAACAGAACCAATGCTACAGGCCCTAATACACAGCATTAACAGGATACAAACCATAACCATCAAGACACAAACCCCAGAAGATAAGCTAGATAACTGGGATCTTCTAAAAATCAAACACGTATGCTCTTCAAAAGACTTCACCAAAGGAGTAAAAAGAGAACCTATAGACTGGGAAAAAATTTTTGGACAGTACAAGTCAGACAAAGGTCTAATCTCCATAATCTACAAGAAAATCCAACACCTCTACAACAAAAAGACAAATAATCCTATTAACAAATGGGCAAAGGAAATGAACAGACACTTCACCAAAGAAGACATTCAAGCGGCCAACAGACACATGAGGAAATGCTTGGGATCACCAGCCATTAGAGAAATGCAAATTAAAACCACAATGAGATACCATCTCACCCCAACATTACTGGCAGGAATCAAAATCACTGGAAATAACAAATGTTGGAGAGGCTGCGGGGAGATCGGAACTCTTATGCACTGCTGGTGGGAATGCAAAATGACACAACCATTTTGGAAAATGATATGGTGCTTCCTTAGAAAGCTAGAAATAGAAATACCATATGATCCAGCAATCCCACTCCCAGGAATATAACCTAGAGAAATAAGAGCCATTACACGAATAGACATATGCACACCCATATTCATTGCAGCACTGTTCAGAATAGCAAAACGATGGAAACAACCTAGATGCCCATCAACAGATGAATGGATAAACAAACTATGGTACATACACACAATGGAGTAGTACGTAACAATAAAGAACAATTATAAATCTGTGAAGCATCTCATAACATGATGAAACTGGAGGACATTATGCTGAGTGAAATAAGTCAATCATAAAAGGACAAATATTGTATGAGATCTCTACTGTAAAAACCCACGAAAAAGCTTACACACAAAAAGTAACAATCTTTTTTGGTTATCAAGGATGGGAGGGGTGGGGGGGAAATACTGAATAGGCAATAGATAAGTGGTATCTTTGGTGAAAGGTGAGACAGCACACAATACTGGGGAAACCAGCACAACTTGTACAAGAAAAGGTCATGGAGGCTCCATAGACACATCCAAACTCCCTGAGGGACTGAACTGCTGGGTGGAAGGCTGTGGGGACCATGGTCTCAGGGAACATCTAGCTCAACTGGCATGACACAGCTTATAAAGACAATGGTCTACATTCTACCTTGGTGAGTAGTGTCTGGGGTCTTAAAAGCCTGTGAGCAGCCATCTAAGATACTCCACTGGTCTCACCCCTTCAGGAACAAGGGAGAATGAAGAGAACAGGATACAAGGAAAAGATTAGTCCGAATGACTAATGGACCACCACTACCAAGGCCTCTACCGGACTGAGTCCAGTAACAGCTAGATGGTGCCCGGCTACCACCACTGACTGCTCTGACCAGGATCACAACAGAGGGTTCTGGACAGAGTTGGAGAAAGAAATAGAAAAAAATTTTAACACACACACAAAAAAGACCAGATTTACTGGCCTGAAAGAGACTGGAGAAACTTTTAGCTCAGTGGTGAAGTCACTTCCGAGGTTCACTTTTCAGCTGGGGATTGGACAGCCCCATGAAACAAAATGGGACTAATGAGGCACAGCAGTCAAGGGACAAGGACTAGAATGCAGAAGGGAACAGGGAAGCTGGTGACAGGGAACCCAACATTGAGTAAGGACAGTGTTGTTAACCATTGTCATAGGGCAACATGTGTAGTGTTTAATCAGAAACTATTTTGTTGTGTAAACCTTCATCCAAAGTGAGAATAGCAGCACAACTGGAAGAACATAATCGATGTCACTGAACTGTGCATGTAGAAAATTTTGAAATGGTATATCTTTGGCTATGTATATTTTCACCAAAAAAAAAAAAAGAGGTCGAGAAGCGAGAGTGTTGACATGTCGTGGGGTTGTTAACCAATGTCGTAAAACAATACGTGTACTGACTGTTGAATGAGAAACTATTTGTTCTGTAAACCTTCACCTCAAGTACAATTAAAAAACAAAATAAAATCGTATACCAAAAACAAAAAAAAAAAAAAAAAAGATGTTAAAATGTGAGAAAAAGAAAAGGCTTGTGGCTACTGCTAGATGCCATCTATTGCAAGATGCTCCCAGTTTCAGAGGTGAAATGTAAAAAAAAAAAA
Source organism: Dugong dugon (assembly GCA_030035585.1). NCBI lineage: Eukaryota > Metazoa > Chordata > Mammalia > Sirenia > Dugongidae > Dugong > Dugong dugon. The sequence continues at coordinate 43,028,977 of CM057480.1, read as the reverse complement.
AAGAAAGAAAAAGTAAAATAATGTGTCTTAGATCAATGATATGAAGTTGAGTTTTAAATATTCTGTTTATATAAAAATATATAAAAATAACTAATATAAATACATAACTTTAACTTATGTATAGGGTAGGAGCCCTGGTGGAACAGTGGTTAAGTGTTTGGTTGCTAACTGTAAGGTCGGTGATTCAAACTCACCAGCCATTCTGTGGGAGAAAGATGTGGCAATCTACACCCGTTAAAAAAATGAGTTGCCGTCAAGTCGATTCTGCCTCATAGTGACCCTATAGGACAAAGTAGAACTGCCCTATAGTGTTTCCAAGGAGCGGCTGGTAGATTTGAACTGCTGACCTTTTGGTTAGGAGCCATAGCTCTTAACCACTGCACCACCAGGGCTCAGCCATGGAAACTCCTATGTGGCAGTTCTACTGTACTACAGGGTCGCTTTGAGTCAGAATACACTCCACAGCAACGGGTTTTAATGTATAAGGAAAAGGCTAAGATGATAAAAACAAGCTGTTAAGAGCGGACATTTTAAGGGGTTCAGTTCAATTGCAATGGGGCAGGTGAAGGGGGACATAATATCCCTAATTAACTTTTTAGTATGACTATACATTGCTGAAAAAAAAATAAAATAAGAAGCACTGCAGAATTAGAAAAGATTGGCGGTATTAGAACATGGTGAAAAGATGACTCAAGCCTCACTGTAGTCACTTCTTACTGATTGAATTTTCTCCTCCATGTGGCATCTGCCTCCAGAGACAAAGACAACAGCAGTGCTAGTAATTATACCACTTCCTGTGTGCCTGCTCTGCCTATATCCTCCCTATCCTCTCAACAATCCAACAAGATACAACAGTGGCATCATTAGCAGGATACGGACCACACTGGGTGACACATTCAGAGGGGATGATGTCAAAACAACTGTCTATAAATTTTTGTGCAGTGTTTCAACATATTATTTTTTTATAAAAAATATCCCTGTAGTTAGTTACAACAGCAAAAAAATTTTTCATAAGCCCACCTTACATGTATTATATACCTACAGGGCTAAAATTCTATGCTAATTTACTTTTTGAACCTTCTAAAGCACTCTGGTCAGAGCTGGTCATTATTACCCAATTACAAAGATACTTCAAATCATGTGGTTTCGTCTGCATGTGCTACAAGCACATGCTGTTGTTTTTGTGGATGCCAGTGTTTCTATATTTGCTAATTTTGTCAAATACTCTAGTGTTTTAGCTATAATACTGTGGTAATTAGCATGGGGGAGTGACACCATGAGTTACTGCACTGCGTGACACCAACCCTAGTGAAAGTATGAGATAGACGTTAATACCTCCATTTGACAAATAAGCTTCAGAAGATGAGGTTATTCTTACCATCACCAAGTGGCTGTGGGCAGTGTTGGAACTCAACCTGTCCGGCCCTAGAACCCACCATCTTTCCAATGCTGGGTTGCCATTGTTGCTATCTATTTCTTTATGTATTTGCTCTTTATCCTTTGCTACTCATTTTCTTCTTATGGCATTTCATTATTTCCTTTTTATGCTTCAGTGGTTTTAAGTTATTTATAAACTCAAAGCTAATTTATTAAATAGCTTGAAAAGAGTATTTTAATTAACTAAAAATTAATGCATTTTCTCTTTTCTATCAATTCTTCCCCTTTGTCTATTCTGAGAATATGTTTGTCAAAAAATTCTTCAGTTTATACCAACACACTATGTTTTTAAACCAAACCAAAACCAAACTTGTTGTTACTGAGTCAATTCTGGGTTTCCAATGAGTGGCTGGTGGATTTGAACTGCCAGCCTTTTGGCTAGCAGCTGAGCTCTTAACCACTGCACTACCAATCAATCTTACAGTCAAAGACAAAGTGGTATACCAAACAGTTTTGAGTGCTCTCCTTTAATGAGTGGTAAGAAGAGAAATACGCAATCAGTGCACAACTCAACAGCCACCAAATAGCCTGGCCAAAGAACCCAGGGTCAGCACATTCCAATCTTCCTCCAACTCTAGAAGAGGGGATGAAACAGGGAACTTGGGCTGTCCTATTTTTTCCATTTGACCAAAGATTTAACCCCAGATCTAAAACCTGAAAGGAAAGGAGGTTTATTCAAATATTTTTTTCACTTACTTTCTATTCTCTTCCTGTATTGTTCCAACCTCTTTCTTAAATCTCTAACAAAGAAGTTGACATAAGAATTTGGACTTTCACGTATAAAGATTTACTGTGGTTTCTACTTCAATACTCTTTGCTCTAAGCGGGACCTGATAGGAATGGGAAGAATTATAGGAAAAAAAGAAAGTTACAGAAAAATATAAATTCTAAAGACCTATGCCACTGATGGCTAAGTTACATAACACTTCTTTGGGTCATTTACCATTCTTTGGGGAAATGGAATGAGAGTTTCAAAAATTAATGACAGGGGCTAGATTGGAGGTAAACCAGGAGTCAGATGTTTATGTAATCCTGCTCATCCCCTCCCTACACACACACACCCACACACACACAGCTGATGAAAGTAAAATATGAGGAGTGAAGACGGAGATACAGAAGTGAAAAGTGAAAGATAACTGTCAGGCTCCAAAACAGTTGGGAAGAAGAACCTATTTCCAAAAGGCCTCCTGCAGAAGGAAATGGATGAGGCCTCACCTGAATCTTTCATGGGGCAGAGGGCACACTGCATGCCCCAGGCCTCTCCGTATAAACAGCAGCACTCTGTATAGGTCGTCTGCTTGCCAACAAGTGGTCGGCTACACACATACTCATCACTCAGATGTTCCCAGCACAGATCTTGGTAGACATCGGTTTCTTCAATTTGTTCTAAAAGGGAAGACAAAGTTGCATGACAACTGCACTGTTATTCCTATTTCATAAACACTGTGGTGGAAGCCAGAGAGTCTCAAAGTTTCCATCCTGATTTCTAAGAGTGACTTCCAAGTAAAAGTCTAAATCCAGCCTGATCTTTCCTTGGATCAAACCTCTGTCATCTCCAATTGGGTGTCATTCCATCAGGTGAAATTCAACCTGCCCATCATGTTCCCACTAAATTTTTCTCTTCATAGCTTCCCTCCTTTATATGAAATGCCCCCACTATCTTGCCTGTACTTCATAATCCTGATGAACTTCTCTTTCTTCTAATCTTTGCTTTTTCACATTTAGTCCTCCGTCAAATCCTCCCATTTCTATCCACTTAACATTTTTGAATACATGCTTTCTCACTCACTTCATCTGCCAGAGCCCTGGACTAGTGACGTTTTGTCCAAGAGCCCTTTCAACTGACTTCATCTAAAGTAGTCTGCTAAATGTGATGATCGATTATGCTGGCCTTCAGCAGCACCTCACCTTGTCAGGGATGAATAAGAGTTCATTTCTATCACTGGAACTCAGGACTCTCCACTTTCTTGTCCATCTCCACACTCTGTTCTGCCTAGTCTCACCCACGCCCTCGACTCAGTCAAGCAAACCTAATTACCTTCCCCTGAACTCACATCTTTCTCAGCTGCCTCTGAGAATTAAGTACGATGAGCTCCCAGGTATGAAACAGCTCTGCATCTGCTTAGCCACTCCAAATTCCTTTGTTCATTAAATGAGTATGTTCAGAGTATTAAACTTTCTACATTTTGATGATATGACCACACAGCTTATAATTGTTTCTCTTAGCATCTTATTTTAGTTATTTCAAAGCACCCAAGGGATCGATTTTTGTATTTTCCACTAGCTCACATGTAGTCAAAAGGAAAATCTCACGCTATTTATTTGGACACAGGTCTGCACCTCACATCCAAACATACCGTTTGATTCAGCTGGCTGTATACATCTCTTTTCTGAAGCATCCAAGACCATTGGATGAGTACAGAAGCAGTTATAAGAACCTTCTGTATTAATACACCTGCCATCAATACAACTGCTGGGGTCTTGACATTCATCAATATCTTAACAGGAAAAAAGAAAAAAACATAACTAAAGAAAATCAGGAATCTGTTTATCTCACAGGCTTACCAAATTTTATACATTGCTAAATTGAATCCAGATTTCAGGGGCTGCCACCTTTCAATTAACTACATGTAGTTACCCAAAACAGAACAGTTCTGACTATAAAAATGTAAGTTGTACTGACTGAAAAAACAATGCTGTCACTGCTGCTGCTGACATTAAACAAGAAAAGAAAATCTCCATGGACAGGATAGGGTTAGACATTTAAGATAAAATGCCTCTTCATGATAGTTTTAAAATTATTTCCTTTTGATATGTGTTTCTGCCTGGTGTATATGCCTTTCTGCTTAGGCATTACAGTCTGGGTCAGTATTTAAAAATGATTTTCATTTGCATGGTATGACTGATGAAACAGGAGGTTCCACAGACCAAAAAAAAAATTTCAGTTATACCAGTGACCTAAATTATATTTCCATTTTGAATATTAACTCCTTGTTTGAAATCCACTCAAGTAGTAGTATGGAGGGTTTTTATTTTCTTAAATCGTGCTCAAGCAAAAGTTCCATAAGACATGTACAGACCTTTTCAACACAAGATTTAGATTCAAAGAAATTGTTTTTACTACATAGCATTGCTTATTTTTTTCATCTGTATATTTTTACAATAAACTATAATATATCCTCTTAAAACTTACCAAAGCATTGCAATTTAACAGGGTCATAGTATGTCCCCTGCTTACAGTAGCATTCATAACCAGGCTGAGTGTTCAAACAAAAGCCATTTTTGCAGATTTCTTGTCCAAAGAGTGAGCATTCATCTGCATCTATGGGCAGAAAACATGAGAAATACAAAGAGGAGGTAGGTTTGATTTATTTTATCTAAAAAGAAAAGTATAACTATTATTGGGCTTCATGTTAGATATTGTAATATTGCTTATATTTCCAGAGAATCTTACAGATATGGCAATATAAAATTCTTACAGTTAGGCCTAATTCAAGTACAGAAACATAATCAGATGTGGCTTCTCTGGGGGTACTTAGGGAGTAATCTCCAAAACACTATCAAAGAAGGTATAGTCGTAAACATGGTTTCTGAGATGCTACCTTACATTTGGTGAAATAGTCTATGAATTCCATACTGGCACCAAAAATATTCTCTAAAGAATACATCTTTTTAGAAATGTGCATTTCTGTAAATATATATTCTGGCCCATTCACTAATTGAGAATAAAGCCCCTGAGAAGAGTTTGATGACACTCGACAAAAGTCTTCTTATGGTGAAAAAATTTAGCTAATGAAAGCACAAATTGCTGAGGGTGTTGGTAGACCCATCCCTCCATAAAATCTAGAGATCTTGCATCACCGAGCCTCAGTTTACTCACTGATAAAATGGGGCTAATAAAAATGCCTACCCAATAGGACTGAAAGAATTAAACAAGATCATCCCTGTATAGGGCTCAGTATACGATCCGCTACATATAAAGTTTCAAAAGATGTTATCTATTGCTTTTATTGCTATTATTATCAGCATCAGTCTTAGTGTTTTAGAGCTAATTTTATCTAGTCCTCATTTTTAAAATTAGGGACTGTGTGACGACTTTCTTAAAGTTACATGTACGGCTGCTTGGATCTGAATCCAATCCTCTTCCAGCACTTACAGCACTGCTAAGACAGGGTAGGAGAAATTCATTTTATATAAAAGAGAGAATGACTCTTTGGTAAAATCAAGGCTCTGTTCTATAATATGAAATGAGATTTAACCACATCCCTGTACAAATATAGTATATGATATCTGTGAACTTTAAAAACAGTAAAGACATATTGCAAACCAAGTCTTCTTGCAATTTAATTGGACTAAATCATAGGATGTATTTTAAAAACACATGGAATTCTTATCTAGTTACTGAATTATACACTATTATTAAAACACTAGCTTTCCAAAAATGGATGAACAATAAAAATATTTTTACAGTCTGTTTTCCAGCCACTTAGCAATTTTCAGTATTAAACTGTAAAGAAAAAAAATCACATTGTATAGAAAAAGTAATAATACTTCTATCATCATGGAAATGTAAAAAGTGGGTAGGTAATGAAATGTTTATACATGTGGTTTAAATTTCATCAAAATAAAGAAGCTTCACATTTGTTTTAGAATTATAGGAAAATAGCATTAAATATATAAACCATATCTACTTTTGCTCTCATCTTTTCCATTCCTTAATGCATCTGTGGTCATTAGTAAAAAGTCCTAGCAATAGCAGGATATCTTCTGAGAAAGGAAGAGTCTCAGCTTTGTTGGTAACAATAAAAACAAACATGCTGATGGTCAAATGTATATGGTAATAATTTACACGATTTCTGATTCAGGTCTGAAGTGAAAGAGTAAATCTACTCAGTACCTACTAAGTATAGAATTTTGTTAAGTACTTTTATGCGTATTATCTCTTTTAATCCTCTGGATAACCTTTGAGACATTATTCCTATCTCAGAGATGAAGAAACTGAAGCTCAGAAGGTTAAGGGACCTCCTAATGTCACACAGCCTCGAGTGTTCTGATTCCCAAGCCACAGATCTTACCAGAGTCAACAGGGTCTTCTTCCAACGTAGAATTAAAAGCTCTGCAACCATTTCCCATAGCATAAAAGGACTTCAATTCTGTGTAACCCAATTTATACTTTTACTTGCATGTCTGATTATCTACATACATTGCAAATTCGTTTCTGCTCGATTCTGACCTTTATAATTCTGGCCACCAACTCCGTGAGTGGATTCTCCAGTGGGGACAAAACCTTTCCCTCTAGGACACATTTCAGTGAATTCAGCTGATATCAGGAGAGACAAAACCAAGAAAAAAAATAAGTAGAAAAAAGAAAAAAATCAGCATCTTCCATGAATGCATTTTTCTTTTCATTTAGATTTTGCTTTCTCAGGTTCAGTCATTCTAAGGCAAATCTTGCACATCTAATTCAGGCAAATCAATTCAGCACAAACTCAATTATGAATTAGGTGCAAGTAAATCCAATGTCTTCAGAAGTTTACTTATATATATATTTAAAACACTTGTAATTCACCCATACTTTACCCATCTTAAACTTGATGTTATGATTATTATTTCTAAATTACCATGGTCTCTAGCATTTTAAAAGTTTCATAAAAAACCATCAACAAAAATCTCACTTTAAATATACAAGCTCTAGTTACAGATAAGGAGGCCTGGTGGTGCAGTGATTAAGTGCTCAGATGCTAACCAAAAAGTCAGCAGTTCAAATCCACCAGTTGCTCCACAGGAGAAAAGACCTAGTGATCTGCACCTGCAAAGATTACAGCCTAGGAAACCCTACGGGGCAGTTCTACTCTGTTCTATAGGGTTGCAATGACTTGGAATCGACTCTACAGCACACAACATCAACAGCAACAGCTATGGGTAGGAGTCCCTGGGTGGCATAAACAGTTAAGCACTCACCTACTACCTGAAAGGTTGGCAGTTCAAACCCACTCAGAAGTGCCTTGGAAGACAGCCTGCCAATCTGCTTCTGAAAGGTCACAGCCTTGAAAACCCTATGGAGCAGTTCTACTCTACACATACTGGTCACCGTGAGTCAGAATCAACTCAATGGCAGCTAACAACAAAGTTATGGATAATGCTGTGTCATTGTTAGTAAAAAAAAAAAAAAAAAGATTTTAATTTAAAAATGGAATTAAGTTGAATTATCTTTCTTCCAAAATATCAGACAGAACCTCACTGTGACAGTATACTCTGTCATGGACAGAAGTAAGTTTAAGAATCCACACTGAGTTGGAGTGAGGGTGATTGCTCCAGCACTGAACGAAATTCACCATAATCTCACTTTAAGTCAGCTATGGCAGGTACCAGTGAATGTCATTATTTCAAGGTTTCAATGTAGTCACCAAAAGCAGAACATTTCAAGGCTGATGGATATCATATGACAAACATAAGCGTGAGTACAGCTCTCAGCTGATTCTTACCAGTCCCTGCGACCGGGCAGGGGAAGATCTCACAGTTATCGCCCCACCCAGCACCAGAGGTACAGCAGCACTCCTGTTTGGTGACATTGGGGGCCAGGACATTATCACAGAGACTGGCATCATTTAGATTATAGTAGCATTCTTTCTTTTCTTCTTTGGGTTGATCTACATCTAAATCTAAACAGTAGAGAAAGTAAAAGGAGTGTTGATAAGACACATTAGATCTGTCTACAAGGCAAGAGAGCAGAAAACACAATGGTTAAAAAAAAAGACCAAACCAATGTTTCAATCAGGGCTTCAAACCCAGTTCATTTCAGTTCAAAACCCCTGCTAAGAGTTTGCATTTCTAACAAGTTCCCTGATGAGAATTTGCATTTCCACCTCAGATATACTGAATCAGAATCTACAGTTTAACAAGATTCCCAGGTGATTCTAATGTATAATTTCCTGGGAACTTGTTAGAAATGCAAATTCTCACCAGGGGTTTGAACTGGAACAAACTTGCTGGAAGCTCTGGTCTCCATAGCATTTTATCTACAGAAAGAATGCTGCTTTCCACTTTCAGTGTCCAATTCTTCCACTTCAAAATGAAAATACACTCGAATCCTGAATTTTGGTAGATTTCTAACACACCTCAAGAATGTAAATCTGTCAAAATCATTTCCTTTTACGTTAACCAATTACTTTATTCTTGTACATTTGGGCTGTGAGTAGAGTTTCCATATATGCTTTCCTGCCAAACCTAGGACCATTCTTTACTGAGCTGTAACACCTACTTAAATCAATGAAAACTTTCCCCAACATTTGACCAGAGACATGGGGCCACACATAATATTTAACCCTTAGGTGGTTATCTGAATCAACTATGCTCCCCATTGTTTCTGAATAGTTCAAAGCAGAAGAAGATAACTGGGAAAACATTGTAGTAATCTGGAATCTATAAAATAAGCCTTCCATCACTGGAAATCTAAGTACTTAAATTGTTGCAAATGTGTAACACTGAATGAAATAATAAGTGCCAGCTACACCTCAGGGTAGAATTTCAAGGCCTGGTTCTAGTCCTAGTTCAAGTGTGGCCTAGAGCAAATTATATTTTAATACACTCAGTTTAACCACCTGTGATAAAAGACAAAGTAGGTAATATGAAAGAACACAAGTGATGAGAACAAAATCCAGCCACTTTCAAATAATAATAAAACTTATTTAATTCAATCAGATTGTAAGTTTTTGAACAAGTTAGTTATTTTTTGAAATAAGCAATATTTTCTGACTAGGCTTGGAAAGTAGTCTAATCCCTTCCCTACTGTATGCAAGAGTTAAAATTACTGTCTATGATACAGTTAGAATGTACTGAGTTTTTATTTTATGTTATAACAAATAGGAAGCTGACTACTGCCATCACAACTACTTAGATTAATTTTAATGAAATACTTTCATTAGAACTCTGCTAATTCTAGATTCTGGGACCCAAAAGAACTGTAGGGACAAAGGGAATATATTTGCCAGTGAAGACAATGACTTTAATGTCAACAACTACTTACCTTTATTTTTTAAGTTAGTAGATAATAATTATAGAAACATTTAATGAGTTACTTCCACAATAGTTTCGTATGTATTTATTTTGGGAGGGTCTGGTTGACTTTGAAAACTTGAAGAATATATCAAAAAGAAAAGAAATTTTTAAAATATAAGTTCACAAAAATTCTATCAGAAAACTAACTGCCCTTGCCCTTTTCCTATGGCATTAAAAACAAGCAAGCTGTCGTTTCTTAGCGCTGCTGTAACAAATACTACAAGTGGGTGGCTTTAATGTCAGAAATTTATTTTCCTACCGTTTAGGAAGCTAGAAGTCCAAATTCAGGCCACCAAATCTAGGAGAGGCACTCTTTCTATCTGTTCTATCTAACCCTTGTGTCAGTTTCTCTAGAGTTCTTCTCAGAATTCCTTGGAGATTTCCAAGTGGCATCTATCTTCCTCCATTTGTCCTTGCTTTCTTCTGTGCCTAATCTGCTCTTTTATATCCCCAAAGTGATTGGTTTAAGACACACCTTACACTGATACGGCCTCATTAACATAATAAAAAAACTCTACTCCTAAATGGGATTACATCCTTTGGCATAGGGATTAGGATTTACAATATACATTTCTGGGGGACACAATTCAGTCAATAACACAAGCAAACAAATCTCTGTAGGATACATTGCTCTCAGAACACAGAAGTATCAAAAAGAATATAAAAGATGTCACACACTTCATTCTGGCTAATTCTCAGATTTTTCTGTCCTTGGTAGACTTCATTTTGGACTCTAAATTAGTGTTAAAAGCTGATGACAAATTTGAACCTATGAAGCAGTTTTAAACCATTTCCTCGTGTGTTAGATTGTGTAAAACCTGCCACAGTCTTCATCTTGTCTAGCTGGCTTCATTGTGCAGAGGGAAGAATTATGCTTTACCCACTGCAATGGAAGGGACCACTGACAGCTCATTCTTGTCAGTTGGGGCTCCAAGCTCTTAGGCATGGAAGTATTTAGGAAACTAAGGATGCACTGGAAGAAGGTCCTGGTGATCTACTTTCCAAAAATCAGCCATTGAAAACCCTATGGAGCACAGTTCTACTCTGACACATTTGGGGTTGCCAGGAGTCAGAATCTACTCACAGCAACTGGTAACTCACAACAGTGTGCATAATTTAAATTATCAATTCTATCATAAACTCTGTAGAAAATTTTATAAACTTTCCTCAGTATTAGTAAATAAATTGATTACTATTAACAATTGTGGTCAACTATTTTATTCAGCTGGTGTAAAAATGCAGCTAGCTACTAACAGATACATTTAGAACTATAAATCAAGCAAGAAACATGAGAGTTTTGCAACATCAGGTTTACTTTCCAGCGTGTGCTAAGGAAGTGCTCAATAATTGTTCTTCCGCATGTACAAAGTTTTAGGTATGTCATGGTGTTTATTATAAAGTGGAATAGTAGGCAGTAGGACCTCAAAGAAGACTGCTATGGCCACAGGGAATAAGAAACCATAAGCTCTGTCTGAGTCAAAGCTTGCCAAAAAATCTGTATTTTTTGTAAACACTGTTTTTGTGTTTCCTACAATGTTCACCAGGAGCCCTGGTGGTGCAGTGGTTAAAGTGCTCAGCTGCTAACTGAACGGTTGGCACTTCAAACTCACCAGCCCCTCCACTGGAGAAATATGTGGCAGTCTGCTTCCATAAAGATTTACAGCTTTGGAAACCCTATGGGTCAGTTCTACTTTGTCCTACAGGGTCCCTATGAGTCGGAATCAACTTGATGGCAGTGGGTTTTGGTTTTGGAACATGCCACAATGGAGCTCTGGTGGTGTAACAGTTAAGCACTCAGCTGCTAACCAAAAGGTTGGCAGTTCGAACTCACCCAGCAGCTTCGTGGCAGAAAGAGATGGTGATCTGCTCCTGTAAAGATTACAGCCTTAGAAACCTTATGGGGCAGCTCTACCCAGTCCTATAGGGTTGCTATGAGTCAGAATTGACTCAACGGCAACAGGTTTAATGTGTACCATGTTCAATACACATGTGCACCATAGAAACTAAAGAATAAAATAAAATTACCTTTTCTGTCGTGCCTTTTCTTGGGAAGGAAACTCATTGATTTTTGCATAAGGGAAACAATAATATCGTATTATTGTAAACGATAAATAATAATGTATTATTTAGGCTTTACGTTGGTTGTTACAAGTTTTGCTCCTATTTTCTTTCCAAACAGTTTGAAAGTTCAGTGTTTACACAGCTGAAATTGAGGGTTAGTCAGGCGCTCATCTGTGCTTGGAAAGAGATGCAAATCTCTTTTTTTAAAAATTGGTTGACAAAGGTCATTCTGTGAAAAACTGCTATTTCCCTATCTTCTTAACCTTTACATAATTTCCGAGAGCATTTTTTGATTGGTGGAAAACACCAGCAAGTGAATATATTCAACATAATTTCTTTAACGAATCTCTGTATGAGTTTAGTTCACTGCTGCCAGGGGTGGAGATTTTCCACTGGAAAATAATTTTAAAAGAAAGGTCAAATCAACGGTTATAGAAAGTTCCAAGCATTAAAAAGAATGAATTTTATTATTTTTCAAGATTTTACGAATAAGATTAGTCACACTACATCTTATGCCACAGACTCCTAAGAGATATATTATTTCTTCAGAATATTCAGATTTGAGTTTTCAATTTGTATTAACAGGCTGGTTTAACATCTGTGCATGAGCAACAATTTGTACATTTTAACCCCAGTACTGTGGCTGGTGATAACAAGTGAGTATCTGGACATTTTACACGTGAGTTTTGGAAGGAACTCTCAGAGGCTTTGTCGTGTGATCCATAGAATAACTTCATGAGACTGATGGTATAGGTTACAGAATATCCCCACTTTCCAGAAGAGAAAACTGAGGCTGTTTCCAAGTGTCCAATGTCCAGTGTTTTCCCCAACCCCTTCCAAGGGGCCAGCTTCTTAGCATCTCAACTGGCATGAATTTGTTTTGCTTTACCTTTTTTTTCTTTTTATTTCTCTTTTCTGTTTCAGACAAATGAAGGGAGGCCAGTAGATAATCCCTGATGGTTTTCCTACATCTTACTCCCATGTGGCACAGTGGTTAAGTGTTTGGCTGCTAACCAGAAGGTCAACAGTTCGAATCCACAAGCTGCTCCTTGGAAACCCTATGAGGTAGCTCTTCTTTGTCCTATAGGACGGCCATGAGTTGGAAATTACTTGATGGCAAGGGGTTTTGCTACCATGTGGAGTTCAATATAAGACTGAACCAGGCTAAGTGTGATCGTGTTTCCTTGCTCTGAATAGGAAAGTGTGGGTTAAGCTGCAGTCGCTGCCTATGGCAAGCCCTTTCTGGGAGCTCCCTCTCCCTTGGATCATCAGATTGAAAAGAGTGTGGACATTTTCTTGTAAACTTGTTTCGTTTTTCAGTCTATCCCCAAATGTGTCCAATCTCAGGCTTGCTGTTGGGGAAGAAAATGTGGAACATTTTTGGTTAAAGCAGACACTAAAGCATTTTAAGTGGCCCTTGTTTTTGTTTTAAATGCTTTCACTTTCCATTTGCAATGTGTTCTAAAGGCTGTTAGGACTAATCCCCTCCGTATCCTTCTGCGGCAGTCAGATTATTACAACGGCCAAAGAGTAACATCATAAATACGTGTGAGTAAATACCCCATTGAACCCATTGCCATTGAGTTGATTCTGACTCATAGTGACTCTTACAGGACAGAGAAGAACTGCCCCACAGGGTTTCCAAGGAGCACCTGGCGTATTCAAACTGCTGACCTTTTGGTTAGCAGCTAAGCTCTTAACCTCTGTGCCACCAGGGCTCCGTGTGAGTATTACTGCCCGTCAAATGAAACATCTGCCTGTAGTCCTAAAAAAGATCAATTTATAAAAGTCAGTGAGTGTGGTAATATTCAGTAACTTACTTTCAGCACAATTAAAAGTTTCATTTTCTTTATTTTTAAAATTGCCACAGGCACTAATGTTTTATACAATCACATGCTTTTTTGAGACAAGGAATTCTAGAGCAAGGAGTAGTAAAAGAGAATCTGGAAATCCACTCATTTCTTTTTTTCTAGTTTACTCACTCAAGACTTAGAAGATGAGACAAAATGTGTGTGTCTGTGTGTTTTTAAGTGGAATTCAGGAGAAAATCATTATCAGTTTCAGAAAAGAAGCACTGATAATTGGGAGATATGAAGGGATGCAAATAAAAAGGAAGATGACAGAAAGGAGGCGGCTTCAGATGGTAAATGATGGGAGAGAAGTCAAAATGCAGGTTACAAGGTAAAGTACAAGAGAAAAAAATGCTTTAAAAGAAGATACCTTCAGACACTTCCCATTCTTAAAGAGCTCAAGTTAGCTGGGGAGTCAGACCAGCAAACCGCGGCTGTGCTGGGAGTACAGGTGCCGGACACATGGGGATCTGGCCCACACTGTAGCATGATGGGGTGGGGAAGGCTATCAGGGGAGGCTGCCTGGAGGAGCTGATATCTGAGCTGAGACTTGAAAGATAAAAAAAAAAAAAAAAAGAAAGGGCCAACAAATAAAGTGCTAGAGGGGGGTAAGGAGGAGCAAAAAGTAAAACTTAAGTTTGGGTGAGTATAGCAAGGTGAGGGGAGAGGTAGTCTGCAGAGGAAGTCATAAAATAAGAGACCAGGGCGCTAATGAGGAGGCCAGCTAGGACAGTAATTTCACAGAACAAGATTTTGAGAGTCCGAGGATGGGATAAAACAGTTGTCATCGACTGGATTCTGACTCACAGCGACCTCATGTGTGTCAGAGCAGAACTGTGCTCCATAGGGTTTTCAATGGCTGATTTTTGAGAAGTAGATTTCCAGGGCTTTCTCCTGAGGTGTCTCTGGGTGGACTCAAACTGGCAACCTTCTGGTTAGCAGCAAATGCATAAACTGTTTGCACCACCCAGGGACTTCTGAAGACTGGAGTAGAAATGCCCAATGTATGACCAAGTGATATGGGATGGTGAGGGCAAAGGGGGTTTCTGACTTAGGTGCCCGGGTAGTACAGCAGTCACCTCACGGCCTCTCACTTAGAAGGTATGTGATAGATACTAGTCAGACTGAACGAATGGTTTTGTTTTTGCTTGTTATTCTGCCAAAGGAATTAGAAAGGAATGAGACAAGTGGGCCTGGGATCGGAAAAGGCTGGGGAGAAGGTGGAGAGAAGAGAAAGCTGTAATTATGGAGATATTTTGAGACACTGGAAAAGTCAGGAGAAGAAAAGAAGAAGGAGCTCTAGAAAGCAGACTAAAGTTCTGTGCAGAAAGAAAAATGGGAGAGAAGTATACTGGGACGACTGAAAACAGGAAGCATATATGGTATACGGAGATGGAAAAATGACAACATCTAGGACAGGGCAGTTGCTTTAAATAAGTAGACTTCACAGCAACACAAGACCGGTAACCACACTGACACCAGTGTGTGGCGGGGGCTGGTACAGATAACTGCCAAGGCTGAAGGGACAACTAAAATGTCTGGAAATAGTTAAAAAGAATGTAAAACCATTCTCTTCAGACCTAATTTATAGCAAATTCTAGGATCCAAGATGCATTTCTAATGCAACAGTATGAGTGTATCTTGTAGTATTAAGAAGATAAAATGGTTATATATATATAGTTTAAGCTTGTCACTTTGATTGACTGATATGTCAGTTCATTAAAATATTGACATCTCTTTATCAGAAAAATATTATTGTACATGTTGTTATTGTTACCTGCCATTGAATCGGCATGAAACACTGCCCAGTCCTGTGCCATCCCTGTGATGGGTAGGGGATTAGGCCTTTGTGATCCATAGGGTTATTATTGGCTGATTTTTGGAAGTAGATCACCAGGCCTTTCTTCCTACTCCGTCTTAGTCTGCAAGCTCAGCTGAAATCTGTTCAGCATCATAGCAATATGCGTGCCTCCACTGACAGATAGGTGATAACTGAACATGAGGCGCACTGGCCTGGAATCTAACCCAGGTCTCCTGCATGGAAGGTGAGGATTCCATGACTGAACCACCACTGCCTTCAGACACTATATATAGCAAGCAGAAAATTTATTAAAAGCAAGGTTTAGAAATTAGTAAACTCTTCTCAATATTGTCTTTGAATATGGGAAGAAACTTGACACCCCCTTTTTTTAAATAAGCATATTTTTTCTCAGCTGTACCTACATTTATATTATAGATCCATTACAAAAACCCAGTAAGACCTCAGGAGTTTTATGGTATTTTACAACATTTGCATTCTAAATATTGTGATCTTCCTGCCTTTATTTTTTTTTTCCCTACCAAAGGTCTTTTTAAAAACGTACTTTGCCAGATATAACAACTGGGTGATAATATATGTGGTTTCCTGCCTTTAAAAAAACATGTACACATACAAAACCTGTAGCGTATCCCTCTAGGAAGAGGGAGCAAGAATACTGCTTGAGTTCAACTGTCAGAACCATGCCAATGAGTTGCACAAATTGTCCCTTGACAGCACATAAACACTCTTCCTTTTTTTACTCCACTTGCAATTTAACCAAAGCAAGCAGAACTATTCCCCACATAGAAGTGTGAATAAAAATTTCCTCTTTTAGGTGTGCCCTGTTTACCTTTGAGAAAATAAACAATTATTTTTATTCTACAGACTAGCTGGGGATGAGCTGGATGGGTTATGAAAGGACACATTATTAACGTGGAGAGACAATTTTATTCAATAGTTGGTGAGCATCTACCATATGTCAAGCACTGTGGTAAGCAAGGAGCTAGGTTACAGGTGCCCAGAAAGTTTTGGGAAAACGAAGAGGAATAAGACATAGAGACAGTTAACTATAATGAACAAAGTATTATGAGAGCAAAGAGGCAGAACCTATTCTTTCTGCCCTGGGGATTTGGGGAAAGCTTTACAACGTGGTGACAGTTAAGCTGACTTTTAAAGGCTGGAGTAAGAGTTCAAGAAAAGGGTTTGTATGAGAGGGAACAGCAGGCAGAGGAGTTAGCAGGAACAAAAGTATGGTCTAGGTGGTCTCGGGGAACATCTAGCTCAGTTGGCATGACATAGCTTATAAAGACAATGCTCTACATTCTACCTTGGTGAGTAGTGTCTGGGGTCTTAAAAGCCTGTGAGCGGCCATCCAAGATACTCCACTGGTCTCATCCCTTTGGGAGCAAGGGAGAATGAAGAGAACAGGATACAAAGAAAAGATTAGTCCGAAGCACTAATTGTCCACAGCTACCAAGGCCTCCACCGGACTGAGTCCAGTATAGCTAGATGGTGCCCTGACCAGGATCTCAACTGGAGAAGGATGTAGAGCATAAGTCTAACCCACAAAAAGAAGACCGGATTTACTGGCCTAAAGGAGACTGGAGAAACCCCAAGAGTATGGCCCCCAGGCACCCTTTTAGCTCAATGGTGAAGTTACCTCCAAGGTTCACTGTTCAGCCCGGGAATGGACAGCCCCATAAAACCAAATGAGACCAACGAGGTACAGGAGTCCAGTGACAAGGGCCAGAAAGCAGAAGGGGACAAGGAAGCTGGTGATAGGGAACCCAAGGTTGAGTAAGGATATTGTTGATGTGTTGTGAGATTGTTAACCATTGTCATAAGGCAACATTTGTAGTAACTGTTAAATGAGAAACTATTTTGTTCTGCAAGCCTTCATCTTAAGTGAGAATAACAGCACAATTGGAAGAGCGTAGTCAATGTCACTGAACTGTGCATGTAGAAATTTTTTAAATGGTGTATCTTTGGCTATGTGTATTTTCACCAAAAAAAAAAAAAAAAAAAAAAAAAAAAAAAACATTGAGAAGTTAGAGGGTTGATATGTTGTGGGGTTGTTAACCAATGTCATAAAACATCATGTGTATTTCTGTTTCATGAGAAACTATTTGTTCTGTAAGCCTTCATCTGAAGTACAATAATAAAAAAAAAAAGTATGGGAAAGCACACGTTTGAGGAGCAGTGAGCAGGCTGGAGCTTAAGTTTAGGGTATAGGGAATGTGGGAGATGAAGCTAAACATCTTGGTTAGATTATAGGTTATATAGGGTCTTCTTGCTCTGCTAATGGTTTTGGACTTCATGCTGTAGGCTGTTGAAAGATCTAAAAAGGACGTAAAACCAGATTTATGTATCAAAAAGTTGAAGTCTGGCAATAGCGTGGAGCAGGAATTGATGGGAGAGGCAAGGAGAGAAGTCAGGAGGCTACTGCAGTGGTCTGGGTAAGCAACGTTGAGGGTCTGACCTGGGACAGCAGTAACAAAAGAGCAGGGAGAGACTTGAAGGGCACTGTGGAGGTGGAAATGGCAGGATGTAATAATGGCTTGGAAGGCTGGCTGAGGCGAAAAAAGTATGACTTCAGGATTTCCAGTATTGATGTTTATATTGATATTTGACAATGGATGAGGGAAACAAAGCAGAGGAACAGGCTAGGAGAGGGAATGGTAATTAACTTGGTTTTGGATAATTTCAGTCAGTTGTACTTACAAGACATCTTGGGAGAGTTGTCTAATAGGCAGCTGGTAATTGTCTAATGTGCACTCAAGACAAAGATGGAGACAAAAGATATTTCTTTGGCAATCAACCTCATATAAGTAATAGTCTGAATCAGAGAAGTAGATGAATAGAGTGTAAAAAGAGGAGAAAACATGCAACTTCGTGAGACATCAATATTTAAGGGACAAGCCATGGAAAAAGAGTCCAAGAATGAGACACAGAAAGAACAGTCTAAGAGGTAGGAGGATGCAGGGAAGAGCCATGTCCTGAAATCAGTCTAAGGGAGAAGAAAGTGGGGGTGGTATCAGAAACCACTGTTTAGTGTTTCAGAAGATGGAGACTGTGATGAGACTAAAGGCTTTTAGCATAGAGATGCTCACTGATGACTCGGGACAAAGCAGTTTCACTCAGATGAGGAGTATGGGGGCCTGATTTCAGTGCACTGAAATGGGAGATTCTTCCACTGAGGCAGGAGGAGTATGGATGTTCCTTCAAAAAGTCTGGAAATCAACATGACAAGAGAGGTTATCCCTGGATAGTGATTCTACAGGTGATTTTCCTTTTGATATATTTTTATGTTTTCTAATTTTCTAAGAAAAATATATATTATTTTAATAACGAAAACAAAACAAAGTGAAAAAAGAAGTCAATTTTTAGAAGAATTTGGTGTCATGGGTCTTCAGTCCTGAGTGATGGAATGGTGAACTGGGAAGATCCCTGAGTCGGGTTCCGGTACCAACTCTGCCACTCATTAGCTGTATTACCCTGAGGATAACACTTAGAACTTCTCTTTGGGCCACAATTTCTTTACCTGTAACTAAAGGAGCTGGGCCAGAAAACTGCTAAGGCAGCTTCTAGATGCAGAAGTCTAGGATCTAGCTCATGATGTCAGAATAAGCTCTTAAATGTTTAGAGAAACTTGATATTTAAAAATACCCTATAATGAATTGTTGTGTAAAGTAAACAATTATTTTATAATGCAAATTATAGAGTTTATTGTTTCTGATTTTGCTTATTTGCTTTTCTTAAAGTAGGTACCACCTGCATCAATTATTATTATTTTTTGCATCAATTATTTATCTTTTTCACTGTGTTCTTTTCATTGTAGCTTGTTTTAAAAATAAAATTCAGTTCCTACCCAGAATCTCCTCTGTGTACCTATCACTGCAGAGAACAGCATTTTGTGGGTAAGGCTTGAAGGCTGCAGTTCCCAAGACTAAATATTTACTGCTGCCTTCAGAGTGCCCAAGGATGTAACATTTTTATTGAGCAATTACTGCAGGCACCAAGGAAATAAGAGCATCAGACTATATTTCATATCCATACCCTCTTAAATGCGATGAGTAGTCTGGTATTCGACATTTTTTAGTTATTTCTGTTTCAGATGCTTTTAGGCAACATACAGTAATGTATATTAGTTGTTTAAGGCCCAGGCAGTGAAAAACAATAAACCATACCTAAAAAAAAAAAATTATGTGGGAGCCAAGAAGTAGCTTAAAAATAAGAATCTTAGGACATTAGACTTTGAAAGTACTTTAATGGCCATCTGGGACCACACCCTGCTGAAGTAGGTGCCCTCTGCCAGTGAGTATCCCACCTCTTCTTGGATACCTCCGTGGGAAACAGCACTGTCTTACAAGATAGTGGCCCTAGTTGTTGGCAAGTTCTTTCGGATACTGATCTGAAATCTGCCTTCCTGCTATTTCCACCTCTTAGCCCCAGTTTTGACCTTAGTAGGCTACCACATTATATTACTATGTTACTGTTCATTGTTGTAATGTGGGTTGTCCTGAGGAAATTTTACAACTGAGCAGAAATGCTACAGCCTATGTTGCAAATTTATCTTTCCTAATTGCTTTTCAGAGCTCTGGTGGTGAAGTGGTAAAGAGCTCAGGCTGCTAACCAAAAGGTCAACAGTTCAAATCCACCAGTCACTTCTTGGAAACCCTATGAAGTAGTTCTACTCTGTCCTATAGGGTCACTATGAGTTGGAACTGACTCGAGGGCACACAACAACAATTGTTTTTCAGAAAGGATAAGATCTGAGTTGTTAATGTATCATTCATCATTATCATCAGGAATATTATAATATATACTATAAATGTATGCACCTTCTCCTCACTGATCAACAAGCTTGTTATCCCACAGTTCGCATTATGACAACAGTAAAAAATCTAATATCTGACTATTTTGTGCATTAATGACATACGCCTGGCAGTAACGAACGCTGAGGTGTGAGCTGAGAGTAACTCTGGCTGTAATGGTTAAGATTATGTGTCAATTTGGCTAGACCATAATTCTCAGTGGTTTGGAAGTTATGTAATTCAGCAGTTATGTAATGATGTGGTTATCCCCCATTTTCGCATAACGCTGATGTTCACATAACGACTGGTCTTTGGAACCTAACCATGTCAATACGTGAGGAGTGGGTGTATATATACATATTTATAATTTATTTTATACATTTATAATGATTTATACACACATTTATAATGATGACTATTATATATAATATTATACATATAATATTATGAATATTATATGTCATATGTAATATGACTATACATACATATAATCATCTTGTATATAATATGATTTATACATACATGCACATATTTAAGAGGTGTCTGGCTGGGACAAACAGTTAAGCACTCAACTACTGGCCAAAAGGTTGGTGGTTCAAACACACCCAGAGGCACCTTGAAAGATAGGACTGGCAACCTGCTTCTGAAAGGTCATGGCCTTGAAAACCCTATGGAGCAGTTCTAATCTACATACATGGGGTTGCTACAAGCCAAAATCAACTCTATGGCAACTAACAACAACATACATTTAAGAGGGTATGGATATGAAATAGTCTGAAATTAATTTGAATCCTAGTTGAAAACTTTGTTTAAATTTAGTATAAAACATTTTATTCTGTGTAACAGCAAATTCTTCCACTGGAGTATGGTACAGCTCTTTTAATTGGCCTCCATTTAACCAACTTATTGGATTTACTGATATTCTCTCTCCATCTGAAAAACATTCTGGCCTATGCCCACAGCAGGTGGCATGCCCACAGCCAGCTGGCTATTCCTGAGTAGGTCCATGCAATTCTGCCCTTACAGGGTGAGCAGTATGCCACCAAGAGTCAGCTGTCTTTATTCACTAACATGCCTGTGCCACTGTATTCATTATTACAATTACATAATTCAATGGTATGTAAAGCAGTAAAATATGAGAATGAAAAGAAGTGCTGTTTCTAGGACAAGTTGAATGCTTTAGAAATACTAGATACAGTTGATTCAGTAAAAAGAATACTATCAAATTAGCTGTGAATGAGACAGCAGTAAAAATCTAGAGAGATTTTGCACTCATTTGCTTTGCGAATGTCTGTAAATTCTTACTGCCTTTAAAGTGGGCAATGAAGATAACACATAATAGATGTGTTCCAGGCAAGACAAGCCATACGGAACTCCAAGAGCACACTACTCAAAGAAAGACCTCTAAAATTTGGTGAATGAAGGTACACTTGTATGTTTTAAGTTAAAAACTAAAAATTTAAAACCTACATTATCTTTTTGATGACTTCCAGTTTTAATCATCTTTTTCAAATAATTAATCAGTTATTGGCTCTGATGATGCCACACAGATGGCTCCTGTTGCAGTTCATAGCTGAACTCAGTCTCTCAGGACTCTGCCAGAGGATTGCCATCACAAGAAGAAGATACCATTATAAGACAGTCTTAAGATTACATATAATCAGTCTAAGTTTGCCAGGAACTATACAAATATTAATAAATCCATTTACTGGTATAGTCAGACCACACTGATATGGCGCAACAGAACAACTGGGATGTACAGGGAGCTATGGGAAACATATGAAACAAACCCAGAAATTTAAGGATTAGATATAATATTAAGAGGAAGGAGAGACTATAGCAGACATGGCTTTGTGAAGCTGAGCATTCAAAATGATGTTCTTTGGGAAAGCAGAAGGAAGGTACTTAGTGAAACCTGACTAAATGTTCCCAAAAGAGAGACAACCAATGAAAGAGCAAAAGGCAAAACAGGTGTTGGGGCTTGGTTGCAAAAAGACGTGAAAAGCAGGGGGTGAGGAACAAAGCTTGCAAGAAGAGTCACTGTAAAGTGTTAAGAAGCAGAACAATGCAGTTCACAGAAAGCTAGTCAGGTTCAGCAAAAATGATTCAGATTCTCTTATAATCCTATTATGGGTCATTATTAATCTCTAAAAACTTAAATGAGCATACTTGAAGATCTTTTCTTAGGCTGTGTTCTCTAGACAAGCAAAACCAGCACAACGTATAGATGTATATCTATCTGTCTATCTATATATACATATCAAGGAAATGGCTCAGACAGTTGTAGAGGCTGGAACGTCCCAAGTCTGTGGATCAGGATAGAGGCTTCTCCTGATTCACGTTGCTGCAAGGGCTGGCAAACTCAAGATCGGCAGGTCAGACAGCAGGGGTCTTGTTCACAGGCTGCGAAAATCAACGAATCGCAAGATCAGCAGGCAAGACTGCAGGTTAGCTGCTAGCTCAAGTCCTGAAAACCAGAGGTCATATGAACAAGAGCCAGCTGCAGGATCCAGGGTGAGCAAAAGCCCACAAGCCTTGCCAGAACATCCACTTATATTCGATGCAGGCTACACGCTCAAGGAAACTCCCTTTCAACTGACTGGCTACTCACAGCAGATCCCATCATGGAGGTGATCACATTATATCAAATCTCATCATGGAGGTGATCACAATATTACATAACTGCCAAACCACTGAGAATCATGGCTCAGCCAAGTTGACACACAACCTTAGCCATCACAGATCCCAAACTTGTACCCTAATTGAAGCTATGTGAACTGAATGAACCATGCCTTGATACCACTAAAACATGATAGAAAAAATTTATACTTAAAAGATACACCATTTCAGAAGAGATCACAAAAGGATGGGAAATAGATATCCCCTATGTGTTTGGGATGTACCTTGCTGTTTAAATACTTCATATAGTAGATTGCCATTAATGAACAGCATTTTACATGTGGTCATTTTGCATTTTACAAATGGCTTTTACATATATTATTTCATTTACTATTCATAAAACTGTAAGATAAATATATCCTTTCTCTCTATTTTATAGGTGAGAAAACCAAAACTCCTAAGTGTTCAGTGATATGCCCAAGTTTATACAGTTAGAAAGTGGGTAGCAGACCAGAACCCTGGTTTCCAACTTAAAGTAATATTATAGAAAGTTTGGATAGAAAGGAAAAACCTAAAATCTCCATTAAGTCCGACAGTTATTATCTTTTTATGTCTATTTCCCTTTCTTCCTTTTTCCCATCCCTTCCTTCATAGACTGTAATCACTGGAATACTCTCCTTTTGTTTTTTTCACTTAACATTGTATCATACGCATTGATCATGACTATCTGATCTTCATGTAGTCCATTTAACGACTATATAATATTATCATATGTGAATTATTTTTTTAAAAATAACACTGTGTGTGTGGTGCCACTCTATGGAACCAAAGGCAAATAAGAAAAAGACAGTTACTTAACCAATCTCCTATTACTGGCCAACCAGGTTTTTGCTTGCTTTTTGTTTTCTGCTTTCAAGTAGAACTAAGATGAAAAGTCTTCTCTCTATGGCATATGAGTTGCAATGGCTGTCACTGAACAAACAGCAATCCCTCCCTCCAGTAATACCCTCTCCCCCACCCCTGAGCAGTGTTTTGTTTTGTTTTATTCCTAGTCTGTACTCCTATATTTTATTTTTATTGTTATAAATATACATGTGACAAATCATTTGCCTTTTCAACACTCTTTACGTGTACAATTCAGTAACATGAGCTGTTTATCATGGTATTCAACGGTCACCATTATCTGTTTCCAATTTTCCCGTCACCCTTAACAGAAGCTCAGTATCCCCTAAGCAGTGAGTCCCACTTTTCCCCTCCCTGCCACTCACCACGGGCAGTGTTTTTGAATTACTGTCTGCACACCTCACATTTCTTTATTTAATAATTGAGAAGAAAAATGTGTGTGAATGAAAATATGTTTATATTTTACTTCCTATTACTTGCAAAGATAGTTACTTTACACGTGTACACAAAACTAATATACCCTATAGGGGAGTCGTGAAAACTACTATAGAAGCATGAATAAAATTGACTGAAATTGAACAAGGAAGAAAAATGTTCCATGTTTCATTTTATTTGACTCTCAAAGGACCATTTGGTCTTTTGCTTTCCTTAAAATGCAACCAAGCTAGAGCTAGATGGCACAAAGTGAAAGAGTGAACTGGAAGTTGATTAATTTATCTGGAAAACTGTCAGCTCTCTCTTTCAATTCATGCAGTGATGACACAGCCTAAATCAAGTTTTAAGCAAATGTAAACACTGTTACTCTCTAGGCCAAATTCTGGAAAAACACCTTAGGAATTCCAAGTAGAAGTCTTTGTAGCTCCTGAGAGGCCTATATGTTGCTTTTAATTCAGAGCAGTGTCAAGATACTTCTCTCCAAGGGATGAGAAAGGCGGACTACGCAACTTAACAAGATGATGCCATATTAAACCTTGAGCTGAAAGCTCTCCAAACTTTAAGAAATACCCAGCAAATGTTCTCATAATTTTGGATCCTTTACTCATGGCGTCTCTAGGTTGGAGAGCACATCAGAGGCCATCTAGTCTAAACAGTCATCACACATCCTGATTCCACTGATAAAGGAGGCACCGAAAAAGCACGGAGGCATCCAAGACAACATCCTGCCAGAACATTTGGTTATTTCTTACTGCACTCGCAGGGTGTTTAGCTCAAGACTGGAGGTCCAAACCCATGAGAGAAGACCTCCACCCCCAACAAAGTGCCACTGTGACTTACCTTCAGAGGCCTGGGAGCGGCACTGCCCAGTCATGGGACTGTACTCCTGGTTTTCATCTGCGCACACACACAGAAAGGACCCTTCCACATTTTCACAGAAGGCTTCGCCACACACGCCACTGAGCAGTTCACATTCATTCACATCTGGAAAACGGAGCACGAGTCAATTTAGACATGTGCCTCATTCCTGACAGCTCTTTATTTTACCAGCTGTGCCAAGGCTGGCCATGTCTGCTGAAATGAGGGGATCCCCAGTAAGCAATCAAACCCCTTCTGCTCTTTTAGGGACGGGGCTGCTATTATTTGGTTTGCATGAAAAGACCATGAAAATGAAAAGCAAAGGTTCTAAAACTCCCATTCTAGTTTTAAGGCACATCATGGAATTGTACTGTAAGCACTGTATGGACCCTTTGACCCTCTATTTTGTCTTCTCTGATTTTTTGACATAATGAAGTCTTAAATGACCCAATACTCTACTCTCACTTCTGAATCCAAAGAAAATTAGAAACACTGTTAATTCAGAAACCATAGAATTCTTTATATTCATTTAAAAATATTTTTAAAAAGCTATTTAAATGTCTGTAAACACAGTTCTCTAGCAGCCAAAATGTCCATAACTTAACAATCAGAATTCAGGTTGTGTATTCCTTTGAGAAATGAAGGAAACAACCCTATAAATATTAATCATGCTACATTAACCATACACATGAAACAAATTGGTCCAATAACATCACTGATTTCACTGTACCTTTTAAAATTTTATTGATATTTCTGATTTATTTAGCTAAATGATTTTCTTCTATACTTAAATATAAAATAATCAAAATACAGTCAAGGAATCTCACTGATAAGCATGTTTTATTCAAAATTATACAAGTACACTGCACTAAAGAAAGGCTGATTTTATACTTGACCTTGTCCAATACTACTTTTTACCTTTTTTCCACCTATGAAATTTTATTAATAAGTGCCCAGTTCAGCAAGTCAGTGCCTGACTTGACATCCAAAATATTCATGCATTTTATGCATTAAACATGTACAAACATCAGCTTTCACAGGCACACTCTGAGATGGTTCACAGAAAGTTAAGAATTTGAACTATTATCCAAATCACTCAGTAAAGAAAAAAAATCCTACTTTCACCTGCTATATCCAGTTAATTGTACAAAAAGTTTATATATCTTGACTTCATAGTACCTAGCATGGTGAAGTATATACAACAGGTCCCTGGGTAATATTTTTGAAAGAATGAATAAACAGGCAAATAAGATGGAAGGTAGTAAGTTCACCAAATGATAACAAATATTCCTTACCTGAGGCTGGTGTTTCATGTGCTGAACTGAAAAGTTAACATGGGTTTGGGGTGCTCATCTGGCTGATTAGAAATGAACATTAACCAGGGGCACAGGAGCTATGTGGAGTTAATGGTTCAATATCTGATATTTCAACAGTTAACACTTGAAACAAAACTTACTGAGTGCAGCAACAGGCAAAGCATTGTGCCAGACCCAGGGGAGAGAAAAAAGCAAAATTCTCAGTCATGTGGAGCTTGTGGCCTTGGAGAAGGGGGCTATGTGTGGTATGCACATAATTAAATTATCCCCCCAAAAAGGTTGTTAAAACACTATAATGGATGTTTGCTTAAAGTGTTATTGAAGCAGGAGGAGGGGTCACAGCTCAGCCTAAGAGTGAGTGATAGATCAGGGACAGCATCTGGGAGGAGATGACACCTAATGTCAGTCTTCAGGAATGAATGGGATGAGTCCAGGCACAGGGAAAGGGAGGTCGGCAGTATATTCCCAGCAGAAGGAGCAAAAGCAAACATAAGCCTAATAACTGCACAGTTAAAAGAGCAACCAAAAGCAGCATCATGCTGCTGGAATGTAAAACGTGAGGAAGGAAGCAGTGAAGCTGGGAAGATAAGTAGAGACCAGGCCCTATGACCTACAGTAGTCAAAATATTAAGTGAATGTCAGATGAATTTTATCACCTGTATTGGGTGGAAAGGAGACCAAAGTGGGAGTTGGGAGTAGAGATTAGGATAGCCGTCCCTGTATTATGAAATAGCTATGTCTTCTTGTGACTAATTCTTCATTTGTAAATAAGCAGATGATGCTGATGATTTCCGAGCTCTCCAGACACCCTGATGTATACCTTCCTAGCCACACATAGTACTTGGCATCAAAATAACAAATGTGCTTGTGTCTCTTGCTCAAGCAGAGGAATCTCCTCTTTGTCCTTGTCCCAGCATTAAGCCCAGTGTCTGGGATACCCATAGTATATAATGGACACTTAGTAGTAAGTGCTGAGCTGCAATGAACTCTATTGTCTTCCCTCTTTGGAATCTTGTCTATAATTCAGTTGTTACTTAATTAAGAAAAAAAATAGACTCAATAGCTCAAAAACCAAAATGACTAAGAGGAGAACATTTTTTTCTATTAAACTCTTTGATTTGGCTCTTTCCTAAGTAATTGGAATAAAGAAAAAGGTACCATTTTCTCAAAGATATGAATATTAGCAATTTCTAGTAATGCCTGAAACACACCACCTAGTGACCATTACATGTCAGGGAAATTTGGAGCTGGAAAGAGACTTAGAAAGCACTAGATGCAATCCCTTCACTTTTTAAAGGAATATCCATCCCCTTAACTTTTTCAGGTCTCTGAGAACTGAAGATGAGAGAGGTTATGACTTGCCCATAAATGACTCATACACAACACCGTTTCCTCATTCTTACTCTACGCTGCGAACAAGTTTATTGTGTTTGTGCTGATGTACGCCAGCATGTTTTAAAAGAAAAATGTACTCTAATAATGAGAGATGATATCAATTCACAACAAGGATAATTTAAATAAGTATCTGAGTTTGTATCTGTGACCAAGTTTTCAATAATATATATGTTTTTAACTGGCAGATGCATATGTTCAAAACCATATTACAGCTTTGTAAATAATTTTTATTTGTGATTGGGAATTAATTAAATTTAATAATTAATCTCATAAAAGTAATTACTATTCAAGTAATATTATCATTAAACCTCTGAATAGATTTTGTTTTCCACTTTAATCTGGATGCCATTGAACTAATCCTTTAATTGCAAATTTTCAAACTAAAAAGTTACTGACTCCTCCTCATGTGCTATCTGCCATGTAGTGAAAACAGATATTTTCCTCCAATTAATAAGAATAAGGTGCCTTATTCTGTGAAGTTTTGAATTTAATAAACTTTCTTCTTTTCCCCATTTAATTGTTCTAATTGTAAATGTATTTACTAATGAATTTGATTTGGAGAAATCACAACTGATTAGAAACTGAAATACAAAATTTCTTCTTCTATATGAGAATGTGTTGGACCATATTCTAGAACATCTGATGGTATTCAAGATTCCTTCCAGTCCCGTCAATCCCAGGACAGACTGAAAAAATACAATTGCACAAGCCAAAGCATCATTTTACGGGTGTCATTCCTGGAAACTGAAGCTCTTGCCAACACTTTTCTTTAAATGCACTGCCTAAGAAGGTGCATTTTGAAGACTGACAAGCTATACCACACACCAGACTCTATTTCCTGTGCAGGAGGGACTACAGAGTTCCACACACTTGCTAAAAGTTTAAACAGATGCTCTTTTGAAAATATACTTAAATTTAAAGTTATACTTCTATATTTCTTAATGTGCCTAGGCCATTTCAGAAACCACAGGTAATTTTACACACCCCAATACTGTGCAACAACATAAAATCCTGATGAAATTCTGCCCACATTATCTTGCTTATAATCTCTCCTGTTGTTGATCACTTTGATTTCTTATCAGCTGGGAGATGTGAAATATTTTGGGGAAAAAAATCTAAACACTCACCCACACACCCTTGCCCATCCTGTGGGGCTTGAAAGCCCTGATAACAGAGGCAGCGGAAGGAGCCAGCCGTATTGTCACAAAACCCGTGACTGTCACAAACAGTGTTGTTTACACATTCATCAATATCTGCAAAAAAGACATTTAACATCAGACACAAAACAAGCACAGGATGACAAACACCAGATATTAATGATGGACTGAGGCACTCCACACACCCTGATTAGTATGAGATGATCATGTTTACACAGAAAGTACTTTAAAACATTTTACATATAAATAAAATGTTTTGACGGAAATGTCTTAACAGCCAAAATGTTAAGCTCTAGGAGAAAACATTTACTTTTCCTCAGGAAATGTTTACAAACTGAAACGACCACTACAATTACCACCATCAGTATTTTCTAAATATTTTCAGTTCTTTATTTCCAAAGAGGGTATATAGCTATGGTGAAAACAACTGAAAAATACTGTCATAGTTTTTGGTCATGGTAAATGTAAATAGTTCTATCTGAAGAGTTGTGGCTGAAAGAAGCTCTGGTCCCCCTGGACACTGGTTTATTCAAATCTGTAGATGAACTTGATCCAGGCTAAACAGCATTTGCATGACATCAAGAGAGTGATTCCAGTGAGTTCTGAAGTACAGCCAGCCAATCCCAGGTATTCACCAGAAAAGATTTCCTGTTACCAAGTGACATTTAAGGTCTTGAATATCAGCACTGCTCCAACTGATTAGCCAGTGGGCAACTTGTGAATTCATTCTGTTCTCTGTAAACACAATGATAAATACTGATCCTGTGCCTTTGTTTTCACTGATAAAAATGTTCTTGTAAAAGTCATGTCTCAACTGTAAAGTTACAACCCAACTTTTAGATATAACTCTCCTTTACCCTTACAGCTGCAACTTTTCTTCTCCACTCTTTCATTCCCATTCTCTTACTTTACTGCCACAATGCATACTTTCATCTGCCAGGTCCTTTGCGCTCTCTGATTCCAGACTTAACAGTTCCAAAATATATCTTTTTGGAGAAGCAATTAAGAAATTCAATTAAAGCATCAAATATATGTGATGAAAATTCTGCTCTTGATTCAAGTGATAAAATGAAAAATTAAATGCACTTGACAGAATTTAGTTTGGGGGGAGTTGACAGTATTATCAATAGGGCTTTTCCTCTAAAAATTAAAAAAAAAACAAGTCCAAGAAATATTCTAGAAGAAAAAGAATAGACATACAATTTTCTTCAGCATCTGTTTCACTTTCCTTCTTAATTTTCCAACACTGACGCTACCAAGTATAAGTTCAGAGACTGTCTCACTTTTGAACTGCAAAATATGAGTTATTCCATCAAAGTTTCCTTAATTTTCTCAAATCAAAGTAAGCTGATTCTCTTTTCCTTTCAAGCCTGGGCCCTTTCTCTCATCCCTATCAACTTCTTCTGCCATCTAGTCCCATCAGTTAATTCATCTCCAGCCTCTTCAATTATTTCTCCTCTAGCTCCTTCCCGCTCTGCCTTAAACAATATTCAAATCTATTGAAACAGTTTTCACATGACCACAATATTACCCTAGTTACTGTGCTATTCCACTCCTTCTATCACTGCAAAATGTCTCAAAAGAATGGTCTCACTCATTGCCTTTATTTCCTAATACACTACTCCTCACTTATTGACTATCTCGTTATCCGACATTTCACATTTACAAAAATAGTAAAAATCTACTACCCAAAAATTTTGCACACTGTCATGTATTCAATTGTGTCCCCCAAACATATCTATCAACTTGGCTGGGTCATGATTCCCAGTATCGTATGACTGTGTAATCTGATGTGATTTCCTTATGTGTTGTAAACTCTATCACTATGATGAGGTTATATGTGATCTCCTTATGTGTTGTAAACTCTGTCACCATGATGAGGTTATACTGATGACGTCTACAAGATTGGATAGTGTCTTAATCCAATCTCTTTTGAGATATAAAAGAAAGAAGTGAGCAGAGACACACAGGAACCTCATACCATCAAGAAAGCAGCGCTGGGAGCAGAGCGCGTCCTTTGGACCTGAGTTCCTGTGCTGAGATGCTCCCAGACCAAGGGAAGATTGATGACACGGACCTTCCTCCAAAGCCCAAAGAGAAAGCATTCCCCTGGAGCTGATGCCCTGTATTTCGACTTGTAGCCTACTACATTATGACAGAATAAATTTCTCTTTATTAAAACCATTCACCTGTGGTATTTCTGTTATAGCAGCACTAGATGACTAAGACACACATTAACGACATACATCTGGCAGTAACAAATGCTGAGGTGTGAGGCAAGAGCAACACTGGCTGTGATGGTTAAGGTTATGTGTCAACTTGGCTGGACCATGATTCTCAGTGGTTTGACAGTTATGTAATGATATAATCTGGCAGTTATGTAATGATGTAGTCATCCTCCATTTTCATATAACACCAATTTTCATATAACGACCTGGTCTTTGGAAACTAACCATGTTGACAAGTGAGGAGTGAGTGTACCCTTCATCTGTAAAAGGAAAATAATAACAACAATGATAATATTGGTATGTTCTTCTTAGAATTACTGAAAGGATTAAACAAAATAACATGTATAAAGAGCTTTGAACACCACCTATAGGAAGCATTCAATATATGTCGATATAATATTAAGCTTATTTATATATATTTATTATACATATGTCATCCCTGGGTGCTGCAAATCATTAAGTGCTCGAATACTAGCCAAAAGGTTGGCAGTTCAAACCCACCCAGAGATGCCTCAGAACACAGGCCTGGCAATCTGCTTCTGAAAGGTCACAGCCTTGAAAACCCTATAGAGCAGTTGTACTCTGCACACATGGGGTCACTGTGAGTCAGAATCAACTCAATGGCAACTAAAAACAACATTATACATATAAAATAATAATCATTATTATTACCCCTCCACTTCCTTCTCCTTCTCCTTTTTTTTTTTTTTTTTTTTTTTGTGGTTTAGGTGAAAGTTTACAGAGCAAATGTTTTCCATCCGATAGTTTGTACCTAATCCTCCTCATCTTTAACGACTTTGACTTTCTAACACTTTATCCAATGGAAACTCCTCTGAGAAAGGCCAACAATGACCGACCATCAGTAAGTCTAATGACCAGTTTCCAATGAGTCATCATCACCCTGACCTTTAAGTCTGGTTGTCACCCTTCCTTGAACTCTCCCCTCCCATGTTCCATAACAGAGTATCATTCTTTTTCTCCTACCTTAACCACTCGGGCTCATCCTCACCCTTTCACAGCCTTGAGGAGGATCTCTGCCAAAGCCCAGGCCCTCCTGGGATCTGCTGCATCCCCAGTATTCTCTCTCCGCCCTCCTCAGACTTTCCCAACTTCAATTATCGCAGCCCTCGGATGAATCCCAAGTCTGCAACTCCAGCCAGGATCCCTTCCCAAGCACAGTTCTTACTCTTAAGCATTTCCAATTTGATCATCTGTCATTATCTCAAGCTCATCAAGCCTAAAGTGGTCTTCATACAAATCTCCCCACTTCCTGACCTTAGTAAGAAATTCCTTTCACATCCATCCTTCCTTTTTATGCCTCTGTATCTTACCCGCCAACACTTGAACTAAAAGGTCAATGAACTTAGGGACCGATATTTAGTTCACATGTTAAAAAACGGATCTTCTTTGCAGCATCTAACACAAAAAAGACAGTAAATCTGATTTATTTTCAACGTCAGCGTAAAGAGTGGGATTATAATTTATTGACACAACCATGTAAGGAAGAACTGCATTATGTCACCAAATCACTTAACACAGGCCAGTGCTCATTTTAGCCTCCCTGAAATAGGCGTTTGACAGACAGATTGTGTTACTGACTGAACCACAAGATTTAAGGGCTGGAAGGAAACTTAGAAATGCAACTACCACTTAAATACTGATGATTTCTCAGTCTCTCTCAAGGCTTGACCTCTGTCCTTTAGGATCATTTATCTAATGCCTACTGGACTTGCTCACAATAAGTGAACTTATTATCATGCCCTTTTCACCTCACCCCCATTTCTCCTATATCCCCTTCATCAGCAACTCTAACTAGTCATCCAGGCCAGAAAACTTAGTGTCATCCAGGACCCTTCCCTACCCAACTAGTTCTTGTCTCTCTCCTATCATGCCCTCTTTTCCATCTTTCCTGGAGTAGTGCAGCCACCTCCTCTTACTCCTAATTGGTTTCCCCATTTCCAGTACTGCCCCATCCCTCTGATCCAAACTGCCGCCAATGTGCCCTTTCTAAAATGCATATCTGTCAGTGCCATTCCTTTGCTCAGAATATTCAGTATCTTTTCCTGGGTAGAGGGTAACGACCTCTCTCCTTCACACAAGATAGAGTACTCTTTGTTATCTGGCTCCTGGCCACTTGTCTGGCCATGGTTCCCAGCAAAACCTCATCCCCACTTTACATTCCAGCCATATCAGTCTACTGGAGTCTTTGAAAATACCACCATCTTTAATTTCTAATTGACTTGGTTCATACTCCCCTCTACACTAGAAAGTCCTGTCCTATTTGCTTTGCTCAGAAACTCCTCCTGGCCCTTCAGGAGTCAGCCCAAGGAGTGCCTACTCTGCAGGGCCTTCCTTACTACCCCAGGAGCACAGATGAAGGCACCCTGCTCTTGGTTTCCACAGCGTTCTGTGCATTACTGTGCTTATCAGGGAAACTTTACAGAGTAATCTTCAACTAAACCCCACCAATAGCTTACTTTCCTACTAAAATGGGAAGGAGGTTAGGGAGGAAGAGGAAGGGAAAGTAGTTGGTGGCTTTTTGGTCCAGATGCTTGAAGTAAAATATCTTAATTTCCTTTTTATTAATTCTATACAATTTTAATTAATTCTACACAATTCAGAGTAGATAATGATTTCTTGTTACTGTCACAGGAACTGAATAATTGGCCTGAAGGTGCACAATCCCCGGGCTGGTTATGAATTGCTGGGCATCTTGCAGTCTCAGACTTACTATAATAATGACTAACACAGAAAGTTTAGATGACCAATTTTTTGGATTTGAATGAACGGGAAAAAATAACATGGAATGACTGCTGGAGATTAGTTGTTTAATAGGTAATATTTTATTAAAATGATATAAGTAACTGTTAGCAGTTTCATGCCAACAATAAGGTGAGGAATAGCTTAACAAGAAGACATTTGCTTCACTTCTCTGACTAATGACCTGTATATTAAAAACAACACATTATTTCATTAGAATTTCCTTTGATGATATGAACTCTGGTATCTTTTCCATTGTTATAGCCCTATCAATAAATAAAATTCTAAGACTTGCTACAGTTAAGGTTATCTCTGCCAAAAAAAAAAAAAAAAACCTGTTAAGAAAATTTATTATTACATTAAAATAAAAACCTTACCAAAATGTAAGCTTCATTAAATGGGAAAGTGAAAACCATCCTATTTTGTTGAAGTTGAATTTTGAAGATGAAACTAAATTTTGAATCATCCAAATATCATAGATTTTCTTTTTGCTACATGAAAGGCAATTTAATAAATTACCAAAGCAATTTTGTTTATGAATCTGTAAGAGCCATGCATAATATTATTACTATTAATACTATCTAGTATGACAGAATGATTCACTTATTAAAACAGTACAGTTAAATAACTCTCCACTTAAACCTCTTCAGTTTTTCTCCACGGATAATAGCATAAAGGGCCTTCCTACATGCTCCTTGGAGCTCATCTATACTTGACTTCTAAAGAAATTTGCTCTTCTAGCTGGTCCCTCACCCCTGCATCTTATATTTCCCCTTCTTTCCCTCTCTATTGGGTCATTCCATCAGGATCAAACATCTGTTGTCTCCATCTTAAAAACAAAAAAGAGCTTCTTTGCACCATAATCCCTTCAGCCAAAACCACATTTCTCACCTCCCTTTAACAGCCTAGGTCTTCAAGTTGTCTATTCATGTTGTCTCCACTTCCTGACTTCTCGTTAATTCTTAAAGTCAATCTTGGGTGGCTTCCATATATAGGACTCCATTGAAACTACTCTTGGTAATGCCCCATTTTGTAAAATCCAAAGGATTCTTCTTGATTGTTGTTTTAATAGACCTTTCAGTGATATGCAGTGCAATTGACCATTCTCTTCTTTTGAAGCACCCCTTCCCTTGGATTCTGTGTTTCTATATGCTCTTGGGTTTCCTCTTATTCTTTTGTCCCGTCTCTCCAGCTCCATCTCTCGCCAGGCCTACTTCTCACTAAGTGTCAGCTATGGCCTTTTTCACTTCCCTGAGGGCACCAAGTACTTCCCTGCCTCAGAGCCTTTGCTCTTGCTATAACTCCTCCTGTGAATGCTCCATCCCACTGGCCACCCTCAACCTACTCTTCAACTGAGCAACTTATCCTTTAGAGCCCCACTCAACCGTCATTTCCTTAAAGAGATCTTCCAGTTAAAATGAGGCTTTCCCTCTGGCTTCTTCTCACTGACCCTATTCTTTTCTTCACAGCAGCTGTAATTAGCCATGGTCATATGCTTGTTGGAATGCTTATTTGTTTACCGCTTGCCTTGTGTGCAGTTCCATGAAGGCAGAGACCACGTCTGTCCACTCACCACTGTATGTCCATCACCTAGGACAAAGTCTTGCAAATGAAAGGTGCACAATGAATACTTGTTCAATGTAACCAAGCAAGCCTTCCACAATGTGGTTTTTGTCTGCCTTTTCAGTAGGTATAGTGATAAATATCTTATATCTCACTTTTTTTCCTTTACATGTTCAACTGAAACTAATTTATACATAGTGTTCCTAACCCTATGCAATATTTCACGTTTCTGAATATTTGCTCGTGGCATTTATTCTGCCAGGAATGCAGCTCCCAGACCACATTTTTCACCAGATAACTTTTATTTACCCTCCAAAGCTAAACTGAAGCCTTCTGGAAGCCTTTTCTGACCTAACCTAATGCTGAAAAATGCGTCCACTCACACAGCGTCTTCCTGTTACTCACTGAACAATTATGAAGACCCTGGATAAGATGGCACATCACAGTATCACCAAAACTCAAGGCTCAGTATTTATGGTCATAACATGGGAGAATGAACCTCCAAAGGCAATGGGGCTGGGCTAGAAAAACAACTGGTAGTCTACCCATTTTCCACCTCATTCAACAGCAAGAGTCAAATTAAAGTTGCACTGAAGGCAGTAAAAATGTAGAATTTACAACACAGTAACTGTACTTGAAATTATCAAAGGCAAACTTGGAAAGTTCTTCCACACTGCAGATGAAAGGGACAAAATCATGGACAAGAAAATGATGAATACAGAAGCCACAGATTCTTGACTTAAAGAGTATCCCTGTAGAAAACATATAGTAGCTGTAATAGAAGCAAAAATCAAACTAATATGGAAAAATTTAAAGTTTTTTGTTTTAATTTTTGTTTTTTTAAAGGATTGCATAGCCAGATTGAAGAGGCTCACTGTTTACTTTGTAAAATTAAAGACCGCATACTCAGACATATCGTAGACAATTATAAGGCTAAAGAAAATATTTACAAGTATCTAGGTAGAAGAAAGAATTGCCATTAAAAAAACAAGCTGTTCTCAATTTCACTGGATAATTTTGTGGAAAATATTCATAACTCTAAGAAATTCCATCAACAAAAAGTCTGACATTCATGTGGGAAGACAACAGAATAACTTTCTCAGATACTATATCATTTATGAGCTCTTATAAAAATTACTTCTAGTTACATTTGATTCTCATGAAAATAGAACCAAAATTAAGAACTCAAGTTTAAGAAAGTCTTGCTACAAAAGTACTAGAAATAAATATTTAAACTAGCTAACCATAGGAGTTAGGTCTAATTAATTATTATTTTAAAACAAAACAAAACAAACTTATTGCCGTTGACTCCGACACATAGCAACCCTACAGGACAAAATAGAACTGCCCATAGAGTTTCCAAGGAGTGCCTGGTAGATTCCAACTGCCGACCTTTTGGTTAGCAGCCATAGCTCTTAACCTCTACACCACCAGGGTTTCCAAATAATTATTACAGATATAATAATAATCTAATTAAAGTATTCAAAAGAGTCTTGAGAGATCAGAAAAATATAACATATAAACTTGATATATAATATATATGTTACATAGCATATATATTATATATAATTATTGAAATACAAAACATAAAAACATACATTGGTACCAAATACAAAAAGTATTTAAGAATTGGTTAAATTTACGAAAAGAAGTGAAAAATAGTCCTTGAATTATAGAGAAAGGAATCGAAAGGTATTTGACTCTCAGATGATTAAAAAAAAAGGATGAATAGATGACAGTATATCAAATTTCAATCTATAATGAAAGCATCACAAACCTAAGGGAGAAATATGTTCTTTCAGAAATATTGTTAGGAAAATCACCCATTTGGAAAAGTAGTTAAATCTTTACTACGTTATCATACACCATGCATTTCATAAAATGTAATGTTTAATCTTCCTCACTGGATTCAGAATATTACCCTTAAATGGTTATTCAATTTTATATCCTAGATGTATGAAATATTTTATATTTTAAATATAAAAATAATACTGTAAAGATAAAATGGTATAAGTTATACATATACACAGAATGAGGAAAATCTTAAAGCATAAGAGCAATAAAAGAAATAAAAGCAGTATAAAATCAGAAAGCAATTAAAGATGAAGTATTTGTCAAATATAGCTAAACGATCATTATGCTTAATATATATAAATCAATCAGAAAAACACTAAAACTCCATCTCAAACAGGCAAAAATTAATTCATAAAAGAGAGTAGATAAAAACATAAGAAGTTAACCTTGTTAACAGTAAATGCAAATTAAAATCAGATATTAGTTTCTTCTTATCAAACTAACAAACAGAAAAATATGAACATGTGTTTCTGGAGAGACTGCTAGGAGCTAGGAAGCCTCATTTGGTGCTGGTGGAAGCAGGAACTGGTAGAACCTCTCTGGAAAACAAGACACTAACATCCTTTGATCTACTAGTTACACGTCTTAGAATCTAGACTAGGGACATCACCACTGATGAAAATAAATGTTTACATCTAAATCTATTCACAGAGTATTGAACAGAAACAACAAAAGATGTTCCATAAATTTTAAGCATAAATTTTAAAATTTATGATACAATCATACGATAGAATGTCACATGGTCATAAAAAATTTTATTTTCCAAAAGGTTTTAAATAATCTGAGTAAAATACAAATAATAAAATGCTAGATTACAAAGTAAAGATAAAGACGCATAATCCTATTTTATTATACAATATTAATACTGAAAACTACAAAAAAGAAATAGGCAAAATATTAATAGTAGTTATCCCTGGTTGGTGGACAAGTAAGTTTTTTTTTTCTTTTTACTTCTCAGCATTTTCTAAATTTTCTGTAATAAGCATGCAATCAACAATTTGAAGTTACGGGAAGTAAAATTTTAATATTTTTCTTGAGTATAAAGATGTAGTCTACCCTAACAGGAATACACAACTGAGTATTTTGTATAAATAAAACTGTACAAATGAGAATAAAACGAATATTCATGAATATTTTAAAATACATTTAAAACTTGTCATATTAAGAATGTTTCATTTTAAAATAAAGTGTTTTTCTCCAAAGTGATAAAAATTACATACTAAGAGAAAATGCTGCTGGTAATTACTACTAACAAATAGTATACACATACTTTAAGCTAGGAGACCATAGCAATCTTCAAGTCTCATGAAACTGCCAAAAGGGGGAAAAATAACACACACACAACAAACACGTACACATATACACTCACACTCTCCCACATCCTTTAAAATACTTTTTAACCTAGCCAAGTATAACCTATAGCCAAGCTATATTTGTTTATTAAAAAAACAAAACAAAACAAAACTCTGGAGTCCCTGTTCAGAAGTAAAATCTTCTGAACATTAATTCAGAGTTTCTGGTGAATGAAAAGTAAAAACACTCTGGACCCAATCCCTTTCTCAAATACAAGTGGTAAATTGCCAGTAGTAAACGTTTTCTAACTGAAGATTGAATTTTCTGCTGCATATAGACAAGCACTGTAAACAATTTCAATTTTCATTATGTGAAAGTAGATCTTGGACTGTATTGGTTCAGATTCTAAACTTAGCATTTGGTATATTTCATTTTCCTTCCATACACTGTTCAGATAAAAGTCATAAAGAAACATCCTTTCAAAAAAATATATATATATATATAAAAGCTAGGGGGTGGGGTGGGTGTAAAGACGCTATTAAAAAAAAAATCTGAAAGAAGGAAAAAGGAGAAGAAAGAAAAAAGGAACAAAGAAAATATGGGACAAATAGAAAATAGTAAGATACTAGATTTGTACCAGCATGAGCTACAGACTGTCTTTACCCCTTCATTCACTCACCAAATATTTACTGTGCCCTGACTAATATTCCCCATGGTATACAGCAGTGAACAAAACAGTCAGACCCCTGCCTCATTGGCCTTAGAGTCTGACAATAAACAAAAAACAAGATAAACACAGAATAAGGTTGCTAAAGTTTAAAACATAGAAGGGGAAGGGGAAGTGTTAGAAAGTGATGGAAATCTGACAACAGTGGTCAGAAAAGGATTCACTGAGAAAGTGACATTTGAATAAAAGTCTTCAGCTGAAGGCCTTAAGAGCAAAACTGACGTTACCCAAGGAAGGATTCTGACTTGAGACTGTTAACATGTAACATAGATACCCTGCAGGAGTTTCCAGGTTATTGATTCTGAATTTGCCAGCCCCCATAGTTGTATGAGCGAATTCCTTAAAATTAATCTCTCTCAATCGCTCTCTCTCTATATAGATACAAATATAGATATTATATATTATTTATAATTTTACATATATAAATATGTGTGTATGTAAAAATACTCTGTTGGTTCTGTTTCTCCGGAGAACCCTAAGGCACATTTTTATTATTAGTATTGTTTTAACAAAGCCATGAAATCAGGTGTATGAAGTATCCCCACTCTACTCACACTGGGACTCCAAGACAACCACTTAATTTTTTATCAGTTAGACATCTGTCTTAGTCATCTAGTGCTGCTATAACAGAAATACCACAAGTGGATGGCTTTAACAAAGAGAAATTTATTTTCTCACAGTCTAGTAGGCTACAAGTCCAAATTCGGGCACAGCTCCAGGGGAAGGCTTTCTTTCTCTGTCGGCTCTGGAGGAAGGTCTTTGTCATCAGTCTTCCCTTGGTCTGGGAGCATCTCGGCACAGGAACCTCAGGTCCAAAGGACGCGCTCTGCTCCTGGCACTGCTTTCTTGGTGGTATGAAGTCCCCCACTCTCTGCTTGCTTCCCTTTCATGTCTTGTAAGATAAAAGGTGGTACAGGCCACACCCCTGGGAAACTCCCTTTACATTGGATCAGGGGTGTGACTTCAGTAAGGGAGTTACAATCCCACCCTAATCCTCTTTAACATAAAACTACAATCACAAAATGGAGGACAACCACACAATACTGGGAATTATGGCCCAGCCAAACTGATACACACATTTTTGGGGGGACATAGTTCAATCCATGACAACACTTAACAAGTAACTGATTCTGGAATCGATATATTTATCTTAACCAGTTGCTGTCAACTTCGATTTATGGCAACTCCATGTGTGTCAGACTAGAACTGTGCTCCATAGGCTTTTCAATGGCTGATTTTTTAGATTGCCAGGACTTTCTTCTGAGGCAGCTCTGGGTGGACTCAAAATTCTACCTTTCAGTTAGCGGCCAAGAGCATTAACTATTTGCACCACCCAGGGATACCATATTCATCTTAAGCATTACAAATTCAGGTCTAAAGTATAAAAATAGTGCTAACAACAGCTTTCCATGACCTAACAAGAAGTTAGATTCCTGATGGCATCAAAGGACTCACAAAAATAGAAGCCGGAACCCCGGTGGCCAGGCACGAGCAGTGTCAGTATAAGGCAGGCAGGGCCGGCTTGCCTATTCCCAGATTTCACTCTCTGGCAGGCTCATGTCTATTTTTTGGCTGCAAAGGAAGTGTTTATTTCTCCTTCTATGAACAGATGATTTTCCATAGTTTGGAGTTTTAAAAGGTCAGCAGTGATAAAGGCTTAGGAAGAGCTCTTGATTTTTTTTTTTTTTTTTTTTTTTTGCTACTATTAGGTGTTTCTTTATAAAAATGTTGATATATGAAAGACAATCAAGCAATGCATGGAAAATCTGCATTCCAGGTCCAAGAGCAGCTGATTCCAGCAAAATTTCCTCAGCTCTCTCCCTAATCCATTTTAACTCCATTTTCACTCACTTCTGCAGAAGTACATTCACAGGACAAGTAAGTGCAAACAACAGCAGCCTGTATAGTGAGAAGCCACTTCCTTTCCTTACCTGGTAAGCTGTATGATCCTTTTTCTTTTTACATGTGGACAGAGAGGATTCTAAGTGTTAAACTAAATTTCCCTTTTTTAAGAAAAGTAAGAAACACTCAAGTCATATCCTCTTACTAGACTATTCAGTTTCAGACTCTAAAACTACTAAAAATCTTTGGGCCAAGCGGCCAGATGTAATATATTATTGTGTCAGGGTACCACAGTGTCCTACTTGGCTAAATCATTTTAAACAATATTTTCTCTTTGGTGCTAGATACAAAGTTCTACTGCCATGCCACAAAACCACCAATTGACTTGGAGCATTGTCAACAATGGCTTTATACTTTCATTCTACACTGTTCATAGAAAATGTACCTAAAAGTCTAAAATCAAACCACCCTGCTCCCAATTCATTTTTATTTCTACGATTTGGCAAAAGTTGCCTTTACTGTATTTCCTGCTTCCTGATCAACACAAAATTAGCCTTAGAGTTTGGGCCCAACTTCTTTGAGTCTTGATGACACCACACTCTCAGTAAGCTTCAAGAAACTGGTCATCCTACCACTTGCATTTGTTCTGTTTTCCCTTTCAAGCAGATGAACTAGCAAGAAGTGGTCTATGGTAAATATCTAAAAAGGTTATGGCATTAAAGTCTCTATACCTGCTTTCCGATAGGACTTGATTCTTTGAATAGTTTGGTTAGAATCCTACAGGAGTCAGAGTTAAGGCTAGATGTTATAAGTAGTCCCCTTCAAATCTTCTAATTCTCAATTTTTGAAACAATAATAGAATTATTTTGAAAATTGAGAGGAGAAGTTGCTGATTGGATACCCAGTCCAGGGTATTATTTTAAAAAGTGAGAAAAAATAACAACATAACCATCATCCAGAGAATGAAAATATAGGAGTGAAATATAGAATTAAAATGAAAGATTTTGGTTTATCCTTTCCAGTAAATAATAGGAAATGTCAGAAATGTGTCTATCTGGTTTTTTATTCCCATGTCTGGACAAGAGAAATCATGACGGCAGTAGGAAAATGGCCTTCACAGGCCATTTCATGCCCCTTTCTGTGTCTATTGTTAAAGTCTTTATCACTTAGCTGGTGGAGGACCATCTTAAGAAACAGAGGCACTTAATATGGCTTCATTTTTATCTAGAAAAAGATTTAACATTTCTTTCATAAATCTACGTTATAGAGGCAGAATGGCCCACTCTGACCACCCTAGTTAGTATAGTACCAGCTTCCCATTCCATGCTCTAGCCCTCAGATTCCTCTTACTCTGTTCCACATTTTCCTTTTTTCATAGAGTTTATCACTTTCTAACACATTATATAGTTTACTTATTTATCAGTTTATTGTTTATTACCTCCAAAAAAGTGGGGATTATTGTTTTGTTTGCTGGCATAGCCCGATTACCTAGAACAGTGGCTGGCACATAGTATATATTTAATAAAGAGTTTTCAAATGAATGAATAAACGACAGTGCTTTCACAAAGACAGGGTTTTAGGGGGGGTGACTTTAGTCATGGTTTGGTGTCCTAATTAGCTATGACTAACCAAGGATGAAGAATCCTCAGGTGGTGAAAACAGTTAATGCACTTGGCTATTAACCAAAAGGTTGGAAGTTTGAGTCCACCTAGAGGTGCCTAGAAACAAGGGCCTGGTGACCTACATCTGAAAAATCAGCCATTAAAAGGCCCGTGGAGCACAGGTCTACTCTAACATACACGGGGTCGCTATGAGTCAGAATCAACTCAGTGGCCAACTGGTTGGTTAGTTAACCATGTATGGCAAACAATGGAGGCTAGGTGCCCAAGTTATGCAGGCTGCTGGTGCTCCATCTGTGTTGCTGGGCTTTTTTGGGGTCTCTACTAGACTAATGTGGCTATTCTGTGGTATGAACTGGCTGGAGAGCACAAACAGCCCTGGAGACACCCGATGTACCCAGCTCCACTTGCTGTCATAGAAATCTCTCACCCAGCCTGGATGCACAACTAGGAGAGCACAGTTGCAGTGAGGCAAAGTCAGGGACCAGGAAGACTCTCCTCTCAGAGGGCAGGGGCTACGTGATGACATGTAGGAATCTGATGGCTAGTGTCCCTACTCTTCCAGTCATACACATTCTGCTTAGGACAAAGAAACCAAACCCTTAGTTGGCTCATAAATGCAATAATAAATATTTTTCATATAAAATTCTACAATGAAAAAATGGCAAAAAAATGAAAAAGAGCAAAGAATTGTGCTTGTGTGTTTTTTTAATCAAAAGAATAAGGTAAAATGAGATAAAGAATAGTTAGCTGAAATCGCCTATGAGCAGCTGATATTTGACAAAGGCCCAAAGTCCGTTAACTGGGGAAAAGACAGTGTCTTTAACAAAAGGTGCTGGCATAACTGGATATCCATCTGCAAAAAAACTGAAACAAGACCCATACCTCACACCAGGCGTAAAAACTAACTCAAAATGGATCAAAGACCTAAACAAAAAATCAAAAACGTTAAAGATCATGGAAGAAAAAATAAGGACAATGCTAAGAGCTCTAATACATGGCATAAACAGAATACAAACCATAAGTAGTAATAATGCACAA
The DNA here is from genome assembly GCA_030035585.1 of Dugong dugon. NCBI lineage: Eukaryota > Metazoa > Chordata > Mammalia > Sirenia > Dugongidae > Dugong > Dugong dugon. Next base: position 42,985,349 of record CM057480.1, on the reverse strand, counting down.
ACACCAGAAAATAAACTAGATAACCAGGAGCTCCTAAAAATCAAACACTTACGCTCATCAAAAGACTTCACCAAAAGAGTCAAAAGACAACCTACAGACTGGGAAAAAATTTTTGGCTGCGACAAATCCAATCAGCATCTAATCTTTAAAATCTACAAGATACTGCAAAACATTAACAACAAAAAGACAAACAACCCAATTAAAAAACGGGCACAGGATATGAAAGGCACTTCGCCAAAGAAGACATTCAGACAGCTAATAGACACACAAGGAAATGCTCATGATCATTAGCTGTCAGAGAAATGCAAATCAAAACTACAATGAGATACCGTCTCACCCCAACAAGGCTAGCATTAGTCCAAAAAACACAAAATAATAAATGTTGGAGAGGTTGTGGAGAGACTGGAACACTTATACACTGTTGGTGGGAATGTAAAATGGTACAACCATTGGTGCTTCCTTAAAAAGCTAGAAATAGAAGCACCATACAATCCAGCAATCCCGCTCCTTGGAATATATCCTAGAGAAATAAGAGCCGTCATACGAACAGATATATGCACAACCATGCCCACTGCAGCACTGTTCACGATAGCAAAAAGATGGAAACATAGGTGCCCATCAACGGACAAATGGATAAACAAATTATGGTATATTCACACAATGGAATACTACGCAATGATAAAGAACAATGATGAATCAGTGAAACATCTTATAACATGGAAGAATCTGAAAGGTATTATGCTAAGTGAATTTAGTCAGTCTCAAAAGGACAAATATTGTATAAGACCACTATTATAAGAACTCAAGAAAAGGTTTAAAAGCAGAAGAAAACATTCTTTGATGGTTACGAGGGTGGGGAAGGAGGGAGAGGGGTATTCACTAACCAGATACTAGACAAGAATTATCTTAGGTGAAGGGAAGGGCAGCACACACTACAGGGGAAGTCAGCACAACTGGACTAAACAAAAGCTAAGAAGTTTCATGAATACAATCAAACACTTCGAGGGACAAAGTAGCAGGAGTGGGGATCTGCGGACCATGGTTTCAGAGGACATCTAGGTCAACTGGCATAACAAAGTTTATTAAGAAAATGTTCTGCATCCCACTTCGGTAAGTGGCGTCTGGGGTCTTAAAAGCTAGCAAGTGGCCATCTAAGATGCATCAGTTGGTCCCAACCCATCTGGAGTAAAGGCGAATCAAGAACACCAAAGACACAAGGAAAGTATCAGCCCAAGAGACAGAAAGGGCCGCATAAACCAGAGACTTCATCAGCCTGAGACCAGAAGAACTAGACAGTGCCCAGCTACCACCAATGACTGCCCTGACAGGGAACACAAGAGAGAGTCCCTGATGGAGCAGGATAAAAGTGGGGTGCAGAACTCAAATTGCCACACTTAATGGTTTGATCGAGACCAGAGGGTCCCCAGAAGACATGGCCACTGGACTCTCTGTTAGCCCAAAACTAACACCATTCACAAGGGCAACTCTTCGGACAAAGATTAGACTGGACTATGGGACATAAAATGACACTCGTGAAGAATGTGCTTCTTAGCTCAAGTAGATACATGAGACTAAATGGGCAGCTCCTGTCTAGAGGTGAGATGAGAAGCCAGAGAGGGTCAGAAGCGGGTTGAATGGACACAAGAAATCTAGAGTAGAAAGGAAGAGTGTGTATAGGGACAGCAACTAGGGTCACATCACAATGTGTGTATAAATTTTTGTAGGAGAGAGTAACTTGAATTGTAAACTTTCACTGAAAGCACAACAATTTAAAAAAAAAAGGGGAGGGGAAAGAAAGAATAGTTAGCCGAGTGAAAGCTGTAAAAAGTTTCCTTTGTTTTTATATATAAGGTAAAAGCTCTTCTAAAGAATGAAAAGGCAGTGGCAGGAGATGAACTACAGTTGGAAGATGAAAGAAAAATATAGAGGAGGAAGTCAGTCAAAGGGATCCCATTCCGAATTATTATTCAGCCATAACAAGGAATGAGACACTGATACATGCTACAATATGCATGAACCTTGAAAGCACTATGCTGAGTAAAAGAAGCCAGTCATTAAAGGCCACATATTGTATTGTTTCATTATATGAAATGTCCAGAATAGGCAAATTCACAGAGGCAGAAAACAGATTTGTGGTTGCCAGGGGCTGGGGGTAGAGGGAATGGATAAGACTGGTACTGGGTACAGTGTTTGGGGTGATAAAAAGTCCTGGAACTAGACAGTGGTGATGGTTGTACAACATTGCAGATGTACTTAATGCCAGCCCTGGTGTCAATGTAGTCTCAGCTGCTTTGACCAGAAGTAAGTTGGTGAATGGGTATGAATGGAGAGTGCCAGCCACTTCTCCATTTTAATTCAAGTACTAGGCACATCAGCTCCATAGCTAAATACCGATCACGAGTTGCTTCATCCTAAACCACAGCCAGGGGTAAAGTTAGGACATAGAGCTACTGCCACAAGTTTCAGACTAAGTCCAACAAAAGAAAATTTGGACCAGTTTAGTATATTGGATTAAGTCCACAAACTGTGAAAGCCTTGCAGAGACAGAAAGAGAATAACATGCTTAACAATTAACAAGGTTTCTACTTATACTGACATGTATCAGCACAATATTCCAAATTACATATTTTATTACTTATAAAATTGTCTGGTTTCTGGTGCAAAAAGAGAATACACTTAAGTGGAGTACTTTAGAAAGCACTATAAGTTTTCTAAAAACACATTAAAAAAAAATTGAATTCTTTGCCAAGTAATGACCAACAAAATTAGAGCTGCAATTAGATTATATAACCCGAGTTGCAGAAATCAATATTAAAAATGGTACAGAATTAAATAAAAATTAAAAGTACAAGAGATAAAATAAATTTGAATCTATTTATATTTGGTATATTCTTCTGGAATAATAGTTTAAGTAGTGAACACTCCAGATGACTTATGTTTTTTTCTGAACATGGCATGGTACAACCATCAACTAACTTGGACTATTTTTCAGTGAAGGAAGCCTTCACTATCCATGATTTAGAGCCAACTGAAGAAGCAAATCTGTATCCTTCTGGAATTCAGGGATTCTGCAAATCCATTTCACTAGTGGCTCAGATGAGCTAGCATCCTATACCTGAGCTGGGGAATACTGTAATTGCTCCAGAGGAATGTGTGCCTTCATACAATGTCTTTTCTCAGAGCTCTAAATATTAGCTTAACATAAAATACAAACCACCGAAACATGGACTCCCTTTAAATCTCTCATAGCTGACAGTGTTACGGTGTTTTCCTCCATTTTCTACTCCTGATCTTTTCCAATCCCTTCAATCTGCTTACTCAAACAAACCTCACCCTCCATGATCTCCATTTCTTGAAGCCAAATCTGGCAATGGTGTTTTGTCTGCTCAGCAGGAGAGCAATTTTAACAATCTTCTGCTTTTAGTAAGATCAGTTTATGCCTCCCAATATAGTAATTAGTTTCAGCTGAACCTGGTTGCCATCCTCAGCTTGGTCCTACTGTCATTACTAACAAGGTAAGCAGACACATCTTGTTGCACTGTTTTTTAGAGTGAAGAACTTGAGTGCTATCTTAGGCCCAGAACAGAATTTTTATAATTTACTTCTTTAAAATGCACCTCGCTTCAATAACCTAGATTCTCAAAGAGATGGACTGAAATTATGATTATGGGAATCTTTCCAGTTTACTTTTAAAAAGGTTCAGAAGAATTATGCCTCAATTTATCAAAATATAACAGGTAATCAAAAAATGAATCTTATGAAAATAATCAGTACTATGTTCCTGAAAACACACAGAGGTTGTAAATAGGAAGTCGCCAGTGCTATTTCAGTGTCTTACAACTTTATTAGCTTTTATGGAGATAATAAATACTGATAAGTAAGAAAATATAATGGCTTAGAGCTAAGGATATAAGAAAAATAACCAGAAATTCTCTGCTGACAATGGTGCAGAGAAATCCAGCAAGAAACTATTTTTTATATAAACAAAATAACTGAGGTGATCTATGTGCAGCACAATCAAAACAAGCAGAGCCTTAGGCTACATCAGGGAGGTCTCCAAATCCTTCCTATAGGTCTCCCACACGCACCTAAAATTGTCACCCCTGCATATTTCAGTTCATTAATTCCATACCAATAGTGGAACCATCTGTGAGTATTTTCAGTCACAACCTTGGGTTATCCTATTTGTAAATCCCAATAACCCCTGAGCTATGCTTTCAGGTATGAGTCATATCGATGCACACATGATTTGAGGCCTTGAATTACAAATATTTCCTAGTGCCTTAGAGTCTTTGCCTGTTTAAATAGAAAGCAACCTCTTCTCTGCTTTATATAATCACTAAACGATTTTTATTTTTTATCTTACCTTCACATGTGGGGCCATCTGCAGAGATGGAGAAACCCTGCTCACAGACACACTGAAAAGAGCCATCTGTGTTTAGACACTCCCCATGATGACCACAGAGCCCTGGTTGTTCACATTCATTAATATCTGGAATTTAAAAGAAAGTTATAATGCTTAAAAAAAAAATCTGTTTTGTTTTCATATGATATCAGACATACAGTTGTTGTTGCTGTTAGTTGTCCTCAAGTAGACTCCAATTCACAGTGACTTATGTATAACTGAATGAAACATGGTCTGGTCCTGTGGGTCGCTATGACTTGGAATCGACGCAATGGCAACGAGTTTTTTGGTGTTATCTTTATGATCATTTCTATGTTTGAAAACTTATTATAAGATGGTTGGAGACTTATTTTGTGGAACAGCGACATCATTTGTCCATATATAAACTACAAGACAAATTTGTATTGTCATAAGAGAGAAACTATTTAGGTTTAATTATATGAAATAGCCACTGTTCAACCATTTTCAAGCTATAACGATAACAATTTTATATGTTCAATGCAAAACTACTCTTATTCTACGCCTATTGGAGAACCTGAGAACCACTCTAATAGAACAAACAACTTCTCTGTAAAATATTCTTCATCAGAGAGATAGCTGTGTCCTCCTCTGTCCTCTGTCCACCTCCAGGTGTGCAACTCTGTTAATAGCCTTAGCACTGTGTCTCGTCCATGACTACCTATCTATAGGACATGAGTCTCTTAAGGGCAAGCCTGGACACGTCTTATTTACAGTGTTTGGCTCATAAACAGCACTTCAAAAATGTCTGCTGAATATATAAAGGTAAAAGACTCCAATCTGTATTTCACTGAAAATGGGTAGCAGAAATAAAATACATGAAAATGAAGGCCTTTGAGACTAGTTAAGTTCTCATTACTTGCATGGCTTTATGACCACAAAATTAGTGAGTGAGTGTAAAGTACTTAGAGTAGTGCCTAACACAAAAGAAAAATTTCAAAAGTGGTAGCTAATATTCTGACTCGTGAGGAGATCATGCTGTGTTTAAACACGCGTTGACCATTTAACTCTGCTTGTTCTGAATGGGAGTGACTGCATTCCCCATGGAGCTGCTGGGTAGTGCAAACAGTTAAGGTGCTTGGCTGTTAACCAAAAGGTTGGAGGTTCAAGTGTACCCAGAGGAACCTTGGAAGAAAGGTCTGGTGATCTACTTCTGAAAGATCACAGCCAGAGAAAACCCTATGAAGCACAGTTCTACTCAGAAATACACAGGTCACCTGAGTCGGAGCCAACTCAACAGCAACTGCTTTATGCCTCCCATGGCTAGGGACATGAGGCACTTCTAAACATTAATCATGCGTGAAGTGCTTGATGTAAGCGAAATGTTCTTTTCAAGTCAATCCTAATTATGTTGGTGAAAAAACAAACAAACCCACTGCCATTGAGTCAATTCCAAAAGGTGGCAATGTATGGAATCTTGGAGGATGGCTCACCTAGACCCACTGGCACTCACATGTAAATTGCCTGCTTCCACTGTTTTGTTGGTTTACTCATCTGTGTCCTTCATTACACTGAAAGCTCTTTGAGGAGAAGAATCACATATTTTAACTGTGTTCCCAATCTCCTGTATTGCACCCTGATGGTGTCTTATGAATGTTTGTCCACCACACAATTTCTCACAGTTATTTTCATTCTCTGCTAACTGAACAGTGATTGGTTAAGGTTCTCTGAGTTAACTGGGGTCATAAAAACTATCACCTGTCCTCAGTCTCATCTGGTCAATACGTTTTCCTATCTTCCTAAAGTCTCATAAGCCCTCCTCCATCTCTTACCAAAGAAGTTCTCATTACATCCTCGTAGAAGTCCATCTTTAACTAAATTAAAAAAACATTTACTGGATATTTCCTACGAGAGCTTGAATGAAATGCGGCCCTTGCCATTAGGAAGTCCACAATTTAATGGGAGAGGCAGAAACACACACAAGTGACTGCAAAGCTTAATGGGAACATGGAGAAGGTATAGGTAGAAGTGCTTCCTAGTGATCTCTAAAACATACTTAGCCACCAAAATTGTGGTTCTCCTCCTCAGTAGTCACCCCTTTCCCTCTTGAGCTTCCTTGTGCCGTTAATTGCATTGTGCAACAGAAATTCTGAAAATATCATTGATTTATTCATCTCTCTTTGTTAATCCCAAATTCTTTACCCTTCCATCTGCCATATAATTCAGACAAGTTGGCATAACCATTGCTGACTCAAAATAAGCAACCAAGCAGAAATTACTGATATTTTCTTAGTAATCCTTCCATTCTTGTTAATGTCACCAATTTTTAGATATTTCAAGGAAGAGTAATGAATCATTTTCTATTTGTATATTTCTCAATATAATTTTACTCTGAAATTTTTTACTTGTTTTATATAATTGATATCTTCTACATTTGCAGTCTATAACAACAACAACAAAAAACCAGTTGCCCTCAAGTCAGTTCCAACTCATGGAGAACCTGTGTGCAGAGTAGAACTGCTCCATAGGGTTTTCAAGGCTGTGACCTTCCAAAGCAGATCACCAGGCTTCTCTTTTGAGGTACCTCTGGGTAGGTTCAATCTGCCAACCTTTCAGTTAGTAGTCAAGTGCTTAATCATTTGTGCCACCCAAGGACTTCAATGTTTTCTCTCTAAGGACTGATAATACCTTACGTTTTAATCATTTTTGAACTCTGACCTGCTCTTAGCTTTCAGTTTCATTTTTTCTCTCCAACCGGCTGCTTAGAGTTATCTCTGCCTGGGCAGCAAGGTGCCATAAAGTTCTCCTGGCCCCGGGATCCAGCCCAAGATCCTTATCCATCTTGTCAAGCCCTAGATTTGGCTGCCCAGCACTTCTTTCTAATTTTATCTGATGCCTCAGGCCCATTCAAAGCTACCTGCTTTGCAACTCTCTATAGGGAATAATGTGCACACAGTTTTCACTTTAAAAGAAGTCACTGATGAACAAATACTTGTCTAAAAAGTTTTATGTGATGACAGGAACTGAATACAAATTCCCAGACTTTTTTCCAGGAAATTGCTAAGAAAGAACAACATGAATATGTAGAACTAGAGAAACACATGCATTCAATTTGGGTTGGACTCACTGAGGCATTTTTGAACTATGCTGCAGTAACTCAGAGCTAAAAGCCAGACTATATTTGAATTGGGTTTCTTTCATGGGTCCGAAATTCCACAAATTCCCAACTTGGCACATGTAAGTCAAAACGTGAAACTCTAGTGTTCTAAATCGCAAATGTATCCTGCCACATTCCTACAGAGACTATCAACATTAAATTTCCATGCTGTCTGTGTATCATCATTATTTTTTGAGGAGGAAGAGAAATGTAAAAACACTTCCCATTGAAAATGCCTTACTGAATATGGAACGATCTTCATTCAGATCACTAGGAAAGGTTTAAAGTTTATGCCTATCATACATTGTTATTCAAATATGCCTCACGGTTATTAGCACTGTCATCAGTTAAATATTTGTCATTAAAATAAACTCTGAAATCTATACCTATCTACAGAATGCTACAGGATCACGTGATTAGATAGATGCAGGCTAAGTTCAGGCAGAAAGCAAGATCACAAAGCCGCCTCCAGTGACACAGCAAAGAAAGATGATTCAAAACAAGGTGGCTATACATGCCACTATAAACAGCCTCTAGGAGAAGGAGTGCAGCTGGACCAGAGATTCACAGACAATATTATTCTTCAAACGGTACTAAGACTTGCTTCAGGAATATTTTTGACCTATTTAGACCTCAATATTTCAGACAGATATATTAATTCCTTCCAGAAAACAGAAATCACCAATGTGGCAGAGAATGAAGCCAATTTAATAATAATAGTCAATAAAATACCATATGTTCAGAGCAATCACATATTTGTTGAGTTGATATCAAATGATGGACACGAATTCAATGCATTGAGAGAAAATACGAATACAATTAATAAACCAGACGACTACATCAGATTGTTATGATTTAACTCTGAAAGTTAAATTATGAAATTTGCAATATGAAATCTTGGTCCATTTATACTAAGGCTTGGTTTTGTCTCCATTCTGTCAAAAAATCTTTGACAAGAGAGGCATTTAAAAAGAGAATATTGCTTTTACATTAAAAAGCCTGTAATAAAAACAGGATTCAATTTCTTGGCATCTCTTGGCACTTTTATATAAAGCAACATTCATTTTGTTAAAATGTCAAAATCCCAAAATGAAAATATTCTTACATATATTTATAATTCAAATGCTCTTTCTCTACTGCATTAAATCCAAGCACATTTAATCTCTGCATTAAAAAAAAACCTGAAAAATTTAAATTCACCATAATGCATCATGATGGACAATGACTAGATGATATCAAATAAGGTGCAGAGCAGTATATTAAATCTTTGGGTCAGTAAAGGAATTTATTCAAAAAAAACTGTAAGTTCCATGAGGTCAAGGCCAATGTCTTTCGTATCTCTGTGATAGACAGCTAGGTGTGGAGAGACAACGGGTCTAATATTATTCTGGTGCCATATCTTAGAGAGTGGATATCATCTTTCCCCTCAAGAATTTAGGGCATGTGAAAGGTGATACATTTTATGGCAATTGAGAATTAAAAAATGATAAATATTCACCATCAGTGGATATATTACTCATTGGTACTTTGGGATACACCACAGAGTTCCATAATGGCAGAGAGACAATTAAGAAAAATAATATTTATCTATGTATCAGAAATAAATAGACATAAATTATAAATATAAATGTGACTTTCCAATGGATAAAATAGGCAGCTTAATAAATGTAGGAAAACTTGTAGGGCAGCCAGGTATAGCTAAAAACATTAGGTAGGACAGAGGATACAGACAATCTGATTTTTCAGCCCTGGCATTAACAATGACTCAGTGTGTTACCCTGGGAACAAAATCACTTATCTCACTATTTTGTTTCCTTTGACTATAAATGTAATAATTTTATGGCAACACAGGGAAGAGTAGTGGGAAAAGAGCCTAAAAAATCTTAGCTCTATCACTTGTCAGCTAGGAACATCTAATTAACTTCTCTGAGCCTCAGTTTAGTCACACATCAAAAGGATATAAGAAAAACTGCCTCTTGAATTGTAAGAATTAAATGAGGTAGCTACAGTACTCAGTCCACAGTAGGTGTTTAATTGAAGCTGTGAATGTTGCTGTGTTCTTACTAGTACCCTAGCTCCACTGTATTGTTTGGGGGATTAAAAAATATAAAATCTCATCTTTCCTACTTTTGACTTAATTATTAGTGAGGCTTTTTAGGATGAGAAAAAGGAATGGAGGATAATGGATAACAACAGGGGCCAGGGAAAGCACAGATAAATATCACCTATGGAACAAAATGAAATACGCCCAGGAAGAATATAAAAATGCTAGGAAGATAATGTAGGACCAAATAGCAAGGCTGGCCCATGGAAGGACCAGTGAAGACCAGGTGATCTCTCAGTTACTATGAACGATACAAAGCGAGGGTACAGTTCTGATACACATGGGTCTCAGTTAACATAGTGCTGTGCAAAGGGAGAACTTTCTGTCCTCCACATAGACCCAAGAAGGCTATCTTAATAATACAAACTGGTGTAGTGTATTTATATATAAAGCAAGTGGCAAAACCTCAGACTATCACCAGGAAGCATGACAGAAACGATGAACTATGTAAATAAGGACTTTAAAAATAAAAGAGAGTAGTACCTTGACATCTTTTACTGTCATTTAGCTGGAATCCATTTGGACAGGTGCAATCATAAGACCCTGCTGTGTTAACGCAGTCTCCTCCCAGGCAAATATGATTGTCCTCCAAGCATTCGTTGATATCTACAAACCAGTTATGAGAAAAAACATTTTTTTAACTAAATGAACTGTATGTATAAAAATTTGACATTTTCTCTTACACACAAAATCACACACTTTTACTTTATCTTTCTTATTTGTAATATATTTTATTAAAAAAAGATGATAGCCTTTTAATTTTTAGAGTTAAAAAATAAAACATTTTCAAAGGATTTTAACTTTGTGCAATACATAAACCTGAAGTTTTAACATCAAATAAAATTAATTGGAAAAAGGAAAGTCTAAATTATGCAACAAACAATAATTTTCTTGGTGATGATAGAAAAAAATTCTTTAAATATGCAATCATTAAGTATATGTTAAACATCTATTCATCAAATTCTGTATTACGCATTATAGGAAAAATTTTAAAGTGTTTAGCCTAAAAAAGAAATGTTTGATCAAAAAACAAATTGTATTAATAAAAATAAACACAAAAATATTAAAATATTTTACAGGTCTGAAACATTTTACAAAATTACAAAATATAATTATTTATCAAAAGACTGGACCAACTTCCGGTGCCAGGAATTTACAGAAGAGATAGCACAATGGTCAAAAAGGATTTCATGTAACAGAAGGAATTTACTGTGAGAATTGACAGCACAAGGTATGCGGGAGGGGTGAGAAGAGGGGCTTTGGCAGGAAGTGGTATCAGGAGGAAGAAAAAGTCTGGTTAAGGTCACTTACTCAGCAGTATCAAAAACAGGTTTGGTGTTTTGCCTGGATGTGTTTTTTAATATATATATTTAGAGCACATGTGCAACTGGATATGGTTTATGTAACCAATAATGACTTTTGACTGTGAGCATGTGAGACAATTAATGGCCCCCTTTCGCTGACTGAATGCTGGGAAGATCTTTCTTGAGGGCTGTTTATTACTACATTTACTCCTAGTCAGAGCTTATTATTCCTAACATATTCCATGAGTTCCTCTTCTGTTGTGTCTGTACAAGATTTAAATTATTAGCATTTAAGAAAGCTAAAGAACAAAACCGCCTTTGTTTTTTCAGAATTTGGCATTTTATGGCATTTCTTGCAAATAATTATAATTGCTGTTAAAATACATGTGAGGTTCCAGGAAGAAGTGAATATGGGGACTGTTGCAGTCTCTCTCATACTCCTCACTGTCTGATTCAACAATGTGACGACAAATCAAATTTTCCTCACAGAACCCAATCAACACACTAACTACCTTCTGTACCACTCATAGAACAAACAAAAGAAAAATAAGATTGTGGTTGTTATTGGTTGCCGTAGAGTCAATTCTGACTCATGGTGACCCCATACGTGCAGAGTAGAACTGCACCATAGGGTTTTCAAGACTCTTATCTTTCAGAAGTGGATCGCCAGGCAGGTCTTCCAAGGCACATCAAGGTGGGTTCGAACTGCCAACTTTTCGCCTAGTAGTTCAGTGCTTAACCATTTGTGCCATTCGGGGATAAAAAATAAGATTAACTCCTTATTATTTCATTCTATCAAAATAAAAACCCACAGTTAAGACATCTCTGAAAACTGACCCTAAAACACAAGATGCAGCTGGCATTACTGCATCACCACTAAAGAGGTTACCACTTTTTCTTTAGAGCTTTCTTCAACTTTACTAAAATGTAATTTACATACAATAAATGTATCTACTTTAAGTATTCAGTTTGATGAGTTCTGACAAGTGTATATACATCATTGTGACCACCATCATCATCAAGTTAGAGGCATTTCTATCACCCAAAAGGTTACCTGTGCCCCTTTCGTGTTTGTATGCTTCCACTCAGCATTGTATTTCTGAGATCATTCAAGTTTTTGTGGGTATCAGTAGTTCTGAGAACTGAGTAGTACTTCATTGTATGGATATAACACAGTTTGTTTACTCATTCTCTATTAATGGACATGTCCATTTTTTTTTGGCCATTATGAATAAAGTTCCTATTAACATTCATGTGTAAGTCTTTGGGTGAACTGTGCTTTCATTTTCCTTGAGCAAATACCTAGTAGTAGAATGGCTGGGTCATACAGTAGGTATATGTTTAAGTTTTAAAGAAACTGCCCATCTGTTTTCTAAACTGGCTGCACTATTATACGTTCCCAGCAACAATGGACGAGGGATCCACTGCTCCACATCCTCATGGATACTTGGTATTGTCAGTCTTTTTAACTTTAGCCATTCTAAGGATACAAGAGGATTAATCTTTTGTTGCTCTGGAGGAAATTGAGAGAATGAATTGAGAAAAAGCAAATTTGATCTTTAGCAACAGATTAAGGAGTACCCTGAGAATATAAATTTCAAGGGGAACACCCCATTACCTCAATGTTTCCCTCAGCATAATGGAAGCATGGCAGCTTTGTTCAAGCTACATTAAAATATCTTTACTGTCATTCATTGTCTAAAATCTAAGAGAAATTATGCATGGCAGAAAAACACAGTATTATTTTTTTTTTATAAATAATTTGTTTTAAAATTTAGTGCATTATGTTAGACTCAGGTTTAGTTTGAAGTTGTTTTTGTTTACTTGTTTTGTAAGAGCTCTGACTATGCTCAAAGATTGTACTGCAATTGCAGGTCTGGGATGATGTGAAAAGATAAATTCCTTCTAGGAGTTGGGGAACATACTTTAAGAAGGACAACAGGTCCTTCTAGAAAAGGTCAGTTCTGGTCACCCCATCACCAAGACTGTGCTTATTAAGGTCACTGATGACCTCCACCTTGCTAAATCCCATCATCAACTCTCTCACTCCTCAGTTCACCCAGCAGCAATGTTTGACAGCATTCATCACTCCCTCCTCACTGCAACACTTTGGATTCTGGTATTCCTCATTCCCCAACTGCCACTTTTTCTCAGTCACTTTTGCTGGTTCCTCCCCATCCCTCTCCTAAATGTCAGAAGGCCCAGGACTCAGTCTTTAGACCTCTTCTCTCTTCTAGCTGCACACACTCCTTTGGTGATCTAATCCAGTTTCACAGCTTTAAACACCATCTATATGCTGATGACTCCCAGCCCAGGACTCAGCTCTGAATTCCAGACTCATAGGTCCATTTGCCTTTCTGAAATCTTCATTGGATATGGAATAGGCATTGCAAGCCAAGTTCCTAAAGCTCCTCTAGGTCTTTGCACTTGCTGTTCCTTTGAATGGAATGCTCTTCCCATAAATAATCAAATGTCATCATCTCAGGAAAGCCTTTGCTTGCTCCTTACTCAAAATCATCAGCCGCCCTCAGCACTCCCCACATATCCTTCTATTTTCTCCAGAACATTTATTAGCTTTTAATGAACTATATATTTTACTCATCTTGCTTATTGTTATCTCTCTTACTAGAATGTAAACTCCAAGAGGTTGGGGATTTTTGTCTGTTTGGTTTATTCCTGTATGTCCAGAATAGTGCCTAGCATGTATGTGGCACTCAATAAATATTTGCTGAACAACTGCATAAATGAATAAATGATTGATTTTTATTTGGAAAGAAATACAATCACTTCTCCCCACCATTTTGATTCGGTTTATGATATGAAGAAATAACCAAGAGAAGGGCCACAGGAAGAGAGAGAAAGTAGTCTTCTCAGGCTTTGCAACGGACTAGCAGAGAACAACCTGAGTGGGGCTGGGGAGGGTGTTAGGGTTGGCACAGAATTAGAGACCTTTCCCGGAAGAGGAACAAGCCAGAGGCAGAGCCTTTGAAGGCTGAGATGCCCAAAACCTCTGACAGCAAGGACAACAGGCCACCTATCATCATAGACTGAGCGGCTACTGAGTGTGCTGGAATAAACAGCACACAGAAATGAGTGCAACACTTGGGATTCTGACTCTAAAAGGAGGCCAGCAGGATTGCAGGATAATACTTTAAGAAAACAAGGACCATGCCAGAGTTATTAGAGGAAAATTACACATGTAAATAGAAAAGCCAGCAAGAAAGATGGCTCTCCCTCCCACAGCTGTGAGAGGCATGTGAACAGCAACAGCTTGAGTAATTAAGGCTCAGTTTCACTGGGGAGGGTCTGATACAATACACGTTGGGAATTAGCAGACTGAAGTGCTAATATAACTTCAAAGGGAGCTCTAAATTAGTTGGATAGACTCCAGTCCTATTTATAACCTACCACACTAAGGAAATTAGCCTTGACTTTAAAAGAAAAGGGACTGATTACATATACTCCAAAAGGAAATTTCTTATGGAACATATTGTATCTTACAAACATATACATTAATAATGAAGATCAAGTTTGCTAAAAAGTTTTGTGGATGTTTTTAGAATAAAACTCTTGGATTTCTAATGAGATGGTTACACATCAAAACAGCCAAATAAGAGAAACATGTCCTCTAATGAGGATCAGGATCCGGAGCCCTGGTGGAACAGTGGTTAAGAGCTCAGCTGCTAACCAAAAGGTCAACAGTTTGAATCCACCAGCCACTCCTTGGAAACCCTAGGGGGGCAGTTCTACTCAGTCCTATATGGTTGCTATGAGTTGGAATCGACATGATGGCAACAGGTTTGGTAATGATGATCCATTCCCTAAGACTTAATTGATAGGCTGGTTATCCTCTTGGCTAGGCTAGGAATTGGGGCTGAAGAGACACTGATGGTCAGTTTAGGTATTCAGCATCTTAGCATACCTTACCACTTACTTACTTCTAGAATAGGCTCTTCCACAACCAGCCTCTGATCTCTACCCTACCTACCCTCATCATGACTGTCCCTCCTATCTTGAAATGCCACTATGATAAATCATTAACATTTACCCATATACTGTACAGTGCCCCGAACACAATTTTTCAGACACAATCGTATTTTATTATATTGATTCACCACTTACTTGATCGTTTGCCTACTCCTCAATAGTTAGGTTGACTACAACATTTTCCTCCTATTATTAACCCTTTGAGGAACATTATTTCTTTATGATAAAATCCCAGAAGTTAATTTACTGATTCAACACAATGCATGTTTTAAGACTTTTGAAATCCTGCTAAAAGTGCCTTCCTGAAGGGTTGCACCATTTTATACTCCCAGCAGCAGTGTATGGGAACTCGGCCACTTTGTGACTCACTGAGCCAAATTCTCTGGCTCAGAAATGCAGGATGCTATCTACAGCGTAACTGGGAAGGAAATGAAAAAGGAATCTGGGACTTTTGAAATAGGTGCCACAAAACCATTCACCACAAAGCTTGTTCATTTCTCTCAAGGGTGGACTCTTTCAGACCTTCACTCAGATGAGACTCTGCCCCAACATGCTGGGCACACCCTGCATTGCCCGCGTTTCTGGTGTCACAACTGACAGAGCTCTAAATGCAGCAAGTTAGCATATGAGCTGGGAAAAACTGGTCCTTGGGTGGACACTGAGCAAAAAGGGAAGTCACAAACAGCAGGCTGACAGTAAAGGAGAGAAATAAGCAGGCTGGGAGAGAAGATGTTCCCCAATTCCTACACAGGCCTGGGGCAGCATCTCTAATCACCCCAGAGATATTCTGAGCCATAGTAGGCAGTGAAAGGGTATAAATGACTGCTAAACGCTGTATGAGTGGGATATATTTTAGAAATACTTTATACAAAAAGCTTAAAATTAAAGCTTGGCTCTTAAAGTCCTTCAATTTATCTGGAAAATTAACTTGTTTTTATTTACATGAAACATTTGGTTGTTGATCTTGCATAAATAAGGTGTTAAGGTTCAGAACTATGGACCCAGGATCTGCGCTGAGAAAAGTTAACAGATTCTTTACCCCTTCAGCTGGCCCAATTATGTAAAACAGCTTGGAGAAGTACAAAGAAAACCTGGATTCTAGTCCCTTCTTTGCATTATTTGTGTGACCATGGGGAAAAGACTTTGCTGGGATTGAATGTCTTCAACTGCAAAGTCAAGAGGCTGGGCTCAAGGACAGAGGTTAGGATGATGTCAAGATATCCCCGATTCTGAAATGAGGAGCAATTCTCACCTTCACAATGGTCTCCAAGGGCAGATGCTCTGTAACCCTGGTCACAAACACACCGGAAGGAGCCCTCCATGTTCCTGCACTGCCCATTAGTGCAGAGACGATGGTGCTGGCATTCATCAATATCTGTGAGCAAGAGGGTAAAGAGAAAACTGCAAAAGTGGTGCTTTAAACACACTTTTTATCATTTGTGTAAAGGAGGTCTATAAATTATATGGTTGATAATTAATTTATATCAGTTTTCATTATATGACTTAAACCAACCTCTGGTAAAGGTAAATAATTTCCCCGTTGGAGAAATCTAGATGAACTTAAAATTTTAACTAGTGATCTAGGAATGTGTATGTATTTATTACATGTTCACTGATGAGTGGCAAATACTTTGCTATAACCTGTAAACCTCAAATAACCTTCTTGAATTTCTTTTTGCAGATGCAACTACAGCACTTAGGCCTATAATAGTCTAAAACAAGGGTCAGCAAACTACAGTCATGGGCCAAATCCAGCCCACTGCCTGTTATTATAAATAAAGTTTTATTGGAACACAGTATTGACATACGCTCTATGGCTGCTTTCACAGGAGATTAAGTAGGTGAGACAGACCATATGGTCCATAATGCCTAAAATACTTACTAGCTGGCTCTTTACAGAAAAGGTTTGCTGACCCCTGATCTAAAGAGTCATGACACACACTTCTTCACTTTTTTTTCACTAATTTTACCTTCAGCTGGCCTTCCATTCTATTGCCCTGATAACAACAATGATCTTATGGCCAAATCTAATGGCACCTTCCCTTCTCTCAGCCCATCTGGCATCTACACTGCCACTGACTCTCTCCCATGACACATGTATCCTTGGCTTAGAGATTGTTTGCTCTGTAACCATAATCCCGAGCTCAGGCTCACTCACATCACGTATCCTATCCACACATAAAAGGCACATAATATATTGCAGATATCCAACTATGTTAATTTCGTCATTAGATTTTAAGTTTCCTGAGGATAGGGACTATGTCTAACACATCCTTTATCACTCTCTAGATAACCTGGTTGTTTTAAAATTAGTAAAACATACAATTCATGAATGTTGTTTTTTGATTAACTTTGTTTATAACATTTGAAACCATTTACCTACTTTTGTCAATGTGATTCTATAAGACAACATAAACATCAGTTTCCACAGGGACTCTGCACCATTACTCTCCCCCACTCTGATCATGGCATCATTTTGATCATTGTAGCATTTGGTACCTAAAATTGTCTTGGCCCTGTTGCTAAACTGGAAGGTGGTTCTGGGTGTATCTAACATATCTTTGGCAATGACATCACAGGCTCTTCAAAAGAAAGGACTATGAATATTGTAGCCTTATTATATCACGTGTAGAACATTCCTCTTATCATACATTCATTTGTAGTTTTCTATACAGAGTATGTATTCATCAATACTTAGATAACTGGGGTCAGGAGTCATAAAGTATAAAAGCTTTAAGAGGGATTCAGAGAATCTAGAACAAATTACCTCATTCTTCTGTGTGTGTGTGTGTGTGTGTGTGTGTGTGTCCTCTCATTCTCCGTTTCTAGATTAGGTATTGTAATCACTTTCTATGTTCTACAAAGAGATAACTGGAGAAGTTTTGATAATATTGATAAATCTATGTATATTAACATTATCCAATGTCTCTTTTATAACACCATCACAAGAGACATTTTAGCTCATTAAATACTCAAATTTTACATGTAGGCGTGTTTATGATTTGTTTCTTTATAGTAAAACAATTGGTCTTGTATAGAGCTTACTCTGTTCTTAAATAAGAAAGGACATATCTTTTCAAGAATTCTTGGCGCTAGTGCTTGTCTCAGGTGATGCTATATTTTCAAGCTCAGGAAACATACTTATTGTGAAGCAAAGTATTTCTGTGTGAAGTTCAATTAAATTTTTTTTTTAAAGTCCAAGTTCAGCTCCAACAAGTCTAGACGTCTCACCACCACCTTCTGCAACTGGACATGCTTCACAAACTTTTTCCCTGAGTATATTTATTTTAGCCTTGCTGAAAAGTCTTCTTTAGTGATATTTTCATAACAGAAAAAAAGTTTAAAAACCAAGTAAACAAAAAAACTAAGGTAATTAACATTCTACAGCATAATAACAAGCTGGCATAATGACCTACCAATTGCTGAAATTCCAGTGTGTATAACTTTTAAATTCATTCCATGAAAACTATTTTCTGTAGTAAAGAATTATAAAGAGAGCAATAATTTTTCTTCCTAACACCAACTGATCAGCAGTTTAACCTTTTTCTGTCCTGTTTTATTGACTTTCCTCACTTATGCTTAAGTCTTTTGCTTTTTGGTACTGTAAGTGGTTCATCCAGGTAGTCTCCAAAATGCACACTCACTTTATTGAGTACAAGTAGTTCACACTGCCATATTCCTACCTTCACACTGGTCTTTCGCTGCTGACAGCTGATATCCCTTCCCACAGGTACACCTGAAGGAGCCCTCGGTGTTTTTGCACTGCCCACTTATGCACAGATTCCCTTGCTGGCATTCATCGATATCTGTAAACACAAACAATGGCAAATGTTTAAATTAGGTCTAATGTCGAGAACACCCCTTTGGCTAAAGTTTGAGACCATAAACTTACTGCCCTCACAGCCTTCCATTTCCAGGCTGGCTTTGTAAAACATTACAAAAATTTCTATAAATAGAAAAAAGAAGGGACTACTCAGAAGAATGCAGTTTTCCCTGAAACACATTCTAGGTTTATTATTACAAAAATAATAGTACTTCTTAAGTGAGATGCTATAAATTTCAGTATGTTTCAGTCTACCAATGTTCCCAGTATTAACCTCAGTATACAAAATTGTAGAACAGAAATAATTATTAATAGACCATGTTATGGACTGAATTATGTCCCCCACAAAATATCTGTCAACTTGGCTAGGCCATGATTCCCAGTATAGTGTGACTGTCCACCATTTTGTCACCTGATGTGGTTCTCCTATGCATTGTAAATCCTATCTCTATGATGTTAATGAGGCAGAATTAGAGGCAGTTATGTTAATGAGGCAGGACTCAATCTACAAGATATGGTTGTATCTTGAGTCAATCTGTTTGAGATATAAAAGAGAGACACAAGTAGGGAGACATGGGACCTCCTACCACCAAGAAAGCAGAGTCGGGAGTGGTGAGCACGTCCTTTGGACCCAGAGTCCCTGTGCCGAGGTGCTCCTAGACCAGGGGAAGACTGATGAGAAGGACCTTCTCCCAGAACTGACGAGAGAGAAAGGCTTCCCTTGGAGCTGGCACCCTGAATTTGGACTTCTAGCCTCCTAACTATGAGAGAATAAATTTTTCTTTGTTAAAGCCATCTACTTGTGGTTATTTCTGTTATAGCAGCACTAGAAAACTAAGACAGACAGTAAACTTCTGAGCAAATAAAAACTATTTATACTACCACATTAAGCTCTCTTTCTTTCATACTTCGGGTATAGCAGAAATATGATATAAAATATTTTAGGGTTGAAAACAGAAGACAGAACGTGAAACAAAATAGTGGCTTGTAGGCAATTTGCCAGCTGTAGAATTGCATGAAAGAAGGTAGAATTAAAACTCTACAAGAATTTAAAAACAAAACAAAAATGTAGGCAGTTATGGAGAGAAACAGACATTTCCACTGTAATTATAAGGTAAAGAACTATAAGGCCAAATGGTCATGTTTAGGGACACTAGCTCATTTACAAAGAAACAAGGAAAGTCAAGAGAAATGATGGCATTATAATGATGGCTGCTGGAATGTCAAGGAAGAAGGTCATTAGTGAGGATTTTTTTTAATATCTTGGTTGAAGATAAAGCTGTTGATTTAGAATATAATCTTTTACAAGTGTTCTAGAAAATGTCATGGATACAAAGTTACACAACTGAAATAAAGGACTAGCCTCATCAATAACTTGAACACTTCTGATAGAAGCAGAGTTCATTTTCTACAAGTTTTTGTTTGACCATTGTGTTGGTCTGATCTAATTAGGTAATTTTGTCCTGCCTATAAAATATTTGAGATGTCAGTTCCAGAACTTGTTGAGACCAACAACAGCGCATGTAGGTGGTTGGATCCCACATGCCTGACATTTGTAGTACTCCTTTTGACTTTCTCACAGAAGATACAGCCTTAGCATGTTCTGCTGAATAGTTTCAGTTTATAAGAGTTTGTGATTATTAAAACATTGTAGGGTTGATCTTTACCTATACAAGTTGGTTGTGAAGATTAGCTAAGATGAAAAACACACTACGTTCAGCCTTATGCAAAACTGAGATACAGGTAGTACCTTACTAATGACATATTCGAGTTACAACAACTGCACTTACAACCATCTGTTTTTGTTTTTTACATTTTATCGTTAGTAACATGTACTACGTATAATGTTGCAGCATGTAATTTGCTGATTTATTATTCTCAGATATTCACTGGCAGATGTTCAAATACCAGATTTATAGAGATACCAATAATAAAAGGCAATAATGAGCAGATTTTTTGAAAAGAAACTTTGTTATAAACATATATAACTTATTTTCTTCTAAAAATATCTTATTTAAAATGCAATTAACAATTTCTGTCAGAATAACTTGATTGACTACACAGTTCTTTCCCTCAAGTACTGCTGACAATTGCCTCTTTCCTGGGCAAAGATACATTTCTTAACCTCTAATGAGGCATTAACCTTTCTAATTTTATCGTGATATAAGCAAGGCTTAGATTATTGCTTGTTTCCTGAAATAGCTTACTCAATCTATTAATGTAATTCAAGTTCAGGAATCAGGAATTTTATTTAATTTTTCAAAGCAATTACTTTAATTGGCTAGAAACTTTTATTCATTTTACTAATTGTGTTATTGGTCTCTTTTATTTATAAGTAAGTCTTGACTGCCAACTACTGATTGTTAACAGAGAATTACATAAGCAAGCTGAATTTCATTTTAAGAATTATTTTACACCTTTGCAATGCTCTAAGACTATTAGGTTTTGGAGTGGTTGGCAGCAAAGAGCAGCATACATTGTCTTGTGTTTCAGCACATTCTATAAAATACTTGAGATGTCAGTTCAAGAACTTGTTGAGACCAGCAATAGCTTATGTAACTGGTTGAATCCCACATAGTGTCTGACAACATTTGTACTCTTTCTGACTTTCTCATAGAAGATAAATTAAGCATTCCCATGTGAAGGTGTTTGCAACAAGGATATACCACCTATTTCAAGTACCGTTGGGGTATGTCAAACATCTTACATAAGTTACTCATTTATGTTGGGAAGACTATCAGAAGTAATTCATTATAAGTAATGACACACACATTTGGAATAACTGGAGGCAGACCAGTTACCTTGAACAAGGTGATCTTTGGGTCTTTAAAACAACCAAGGAGAACAAGGAAGCGTAATTCTAGAGACTAAAAAAGCACTTTTTTTTTTTCTGATGGGGACAAAATTCCTAAGACAAAAGAAAGTTTTCTAATAAAACAAGCTTACAAGACAAATATTTTCTTTCTTTTGTGCCAAGAGAAAATGTAATTCCCCATGGAAGATATTTCTTTAAGGGGCTTTTTGCAAGTGACAAGTCCAGCTCAGATTTAAAATAAAGAGTATCTCCAGGTATTTATAAAACTAGGAAATAACAATGCAAAAATGTACAGCTACAATGAGGTCAAGGAAAACAAGCAATGAAATAAAATGTAACATAATGTATTTACAATCTAACAAAAGTTGTCAGTGCATTTAGTGAGGTGAAGACAAAGGAAATGTTTATGACTATCAACAAGGTAAGACTGGCAGAGTTGCTGGGACATTGGAAAGGCAACAGATTTATGATCTGGGATGAGTCTGGCATTCATGAGTTGGCATGACTTGGGAAAAGATTACGCGATAATAAAAGGAAAGTGTTATTTAATTTATTACAGCAGAAGGAAGTGCTTTGATAGGGGAGTAAGGAGAACACACAGTTATAGGGAGACTTCTAAAGGAGAAGATGAGGATCTTGCTGATGCTACTGCGCTGCAATGGAAAGACACCAGAAGCAGAGTGGAGGGCAAGATCAAGTGGCAAATGGAGATGACGGCCCTTTTCCACTTCCAAGCTTTGGCACGTGCTGTTTTCTCTATTAACTTTTTCTTCCCTTCAAATTCATTATGTTAAGACCAGTTTCAAATAGCAACATCTCTTTTAAGCTTTCCTAGAAGAACAAAAGCAGAATTAGTCACATGCTTTTTAGCTTTAACAGAACTTTGTTTATGCCTCCAATTCGGCAAATAACAACAGCAACAACAAGGTGCCATGCTCTGGCCCTGCATTATCTCATTACCCATGGATCATCTCTGTTCCTGGATTATCTCATGCAATCCTCACATCAGCCCTAGTAGGTACCATTATTGTTCCCTTTTCGTAGATGAGAAAAATGAGGCTGAACAAAGAAAAATAACTTGTCCAAGTTCTCACAGCTTGTGAGTGGCAGAGCTAGGTTCTCATCTGTTGTTGTTAGTTTCTGGCAAGTCAGTTCTGACTCATGGTGACTCCATGTGTGCAGAGTAGAACAGCTCCATAGAGTTTTCAAGACCATGATCTTTCAGAAGTAGATCTCCAGGCCGCTCTTCTGAGGCACCTCTGGGTGGGTTTGAACCATCAACCTTTTGGCTAGTAGTCAAGCACTTAACCATTTGGGCCACCCAGGGACCCAAGATCAAATACACAACCTTTTTTTTTTTCCAAATTAAACTTTGGACTTTATTTAGATTTCACCAGTTTTTCCATTAATGTCTTCTTTCTGTTTCAGAATCCAATCTAGGGTGCCACATTGCATTTAGTTGTCTTGTCTCCCCAGTCAGTCTTTGCTTTTACATGACCTTAACTGCCTTGAGTAGTACTGGCCTGATAGCCTATAGAAACTCCCCAATCTGGATCTGTCTGATGTCTTTCTAAAGATTAGACTGGGGTTATGGGCTTTTGGAAAGAACAGCACGGAGCTGAAGTGTCCGTCTCCTCACATAGAATCAGTTGTTCGATGTCATCCAGTCAGTTCCAACTCATAGCAGCCCTATGTACAACAGAACAAAATATTGCCCAGTCCTGTGCCACCCTCACAATCATTGCCATGTTTGAGCCCATGGTTTCAGACACTGTGTCATTCCATCTCACTGAGGGTCTTCTTCTTTTTCACTGACCCTCTACTTTACCAAGCATGGTGATATTCACATAGCATCACGGATGACGTTAACCTTCATCATTTGGTTAAGGTAGTTATACTGTCTCTTAATATGCTTTATTGTCTCTAATTATCTGTTGTAGGTTTCCATCCACCCCAACAAGTAAAAGTTCTCTGAGAGAGTAAAGACTCTCAGTAACAGATGCAGTTGAGCACAATGATTCCTCAATACTCCTCAGAGGAAGGAAAGGGAGAAAGAACAGTTTCTACAGCAGTCCAGCAGAATGCTACATAGTTTGGAAATTATAAGTGGTCCTAGGTGGAGGGTGACATAAATAAATGGAGTGAACTCTAGGGTACTGTTGTGTGCTGTCGCGTCGATTCTGACTCATAGCAATCCCATAGGATAGAGCAGAACTGCTTCACAGGGTTTCCTAGGCTGTAGTCTTCATGGGAGCAGATCACCAGGTCTTTTCTCCCACAGTGCTGCTGGTGGGTTCAAATCATCAACCTTTCAGATTGAAGCTGAGTGCTTTAACCATTGCACCACTAGGGCTCCTTCTGGGTGCTGGGGAGAGCTATTAGAGAGGAGCAGGCTCAACTGGGATGGTGATGGCCAAGAGCAAGACAGTCATAATGAGCCATTCATTCAACACACGTTTACTCTAAGCATTATCCCTTTAGAAAGTCCAGTTCCCTAAATTTAGGGATGACATGAAGTCTGGAAATTTGAAGTAATTTATCTAAATTTGCATAGTGAACACTGGAAGAGCCAAGATTCAGGCAAGCAGTGCGGAAGAAGGTGGGTATGCAAGGCAGGTACTTGGCTCAACACAAGCACAGAATATTCATAGGGCAGTTGTGCTACCAACTTGTATGGGTCAGAGAATGTAAGTTGAAGAACACAGTAGTGACAAATAAGTTTGGAATGTTAAGGGTGAGACTGAATTACAAAAGTTTTCATTTATAAGCAGATGAAAAGAAGCAAGTAGATGAGACGAAAGAAGATAAAACAACAGGATGTGGAAATAAAACATTAAAAAAAAAAACACACACACACACACAAAACAGTTGCTTGAAAAAAGGAAGATGTGCCTAGTGTTCTGGCTTACAGATGCACCACCGGGAGTGACTGGTATTCAGTTGTAAGAAAGGAGCAAGGCACCAAATTCAAATGCCTGGAAATTCCCTACTACCAAGAGGAGGCGCTACTATCCTTACAGGACACTAGCATGTCCATTTACTGCTTGCTTTTAATTATCACCCTAGATTCCTCTCTTACATTGAGAGAATTAATTAGGGAAGAAAAAAATCTTACTTATTGCCTCCTTTTTTCCTTTGAAGGAGCATGAACTATTTTTTAAATATAAAAGCAATTGGAGAAAACAGAAAAGAAGCAATCTGTAGACTTGACCACAAACAGAAGAATTACAAAATAAAAGGAAAAATTAGAAAAACCTTGGACAAATTACACTTTTCCAGAAAAAAGGTATGTGGACTCCTTGGGTAGTACAAACAGTTAATGTTCTTGGCTAACTGAAAGGCTGGCAGTTCAAGTTCACCCAGAGGTGCTTCAGAAGAAAGGTCGGGCGATCTACTGCCAAAAAATCAGCTATCAAAAACTCTACGGAGTACAGTTCTACTCTGACACACATGGGTTGCCAGGAGTTGGAACTGACTCAACAACTGGTTGGTTGGTTGGTTGGCAATAGACACACAGCTACATATATATTTATGTTTATATGTGTTTTATTTGTAAAGTGTTCATAAACCTTGACTTAATAAATAAAAAACCTGATAAATAGGGAAAATATTAATACAAATTTACAAAAGAGGGAATACAAATGTTTAATAAATATATAAAATAAGTGCTTAAAAATTAGAAGTATTCAAGGAATTATTAAAGGAGATAAGGATAAAAAATAAACATTAAACCTTCTCAGAATTAAAGAAATACACAGTTTTTAATTAGAAATTAATATTATCCTGTCAAAATAGTAAAAAAATTCAGAATATTTTACTCAATAGTTCACTCTTATGAATAAAGTAATAATCTTAAAATTAGACAAAGGTTTATATTGAAAAAAAAGAGGGCTGTTACAGTTTTTATGTAATAATGAGAAGTTAAAATGTTTTTGGTCAACACCTGAAGCATAGCAAAAAAAACTTGTGGTATAGCAATACACTGGAATATTATGCAAGGTTTAAAAATGTTTGAAAAAAGTGAAGAATTCTTATGGTAAGTGAAAAAAGCAAGATACAAAACTGTACACAGAACATAATTTTAACTACTGAAATATCCATGGGATGAATATTCATGAATGAGATGATAAGAGAGTGTTACTTTATCCTTTCTACTTTCCTGCATTTTCTAAACTTTCTACAACAAATATCGATACTGTTTTTTTAAAATAGGAACTTTACTGAGATATAATTCACATACCCATCAATTCACTTATTTAAAATGTGCAATTCAATGGTTTTGAGAATGTTCACAGAATTGTGCAACTGCTTATATTGTTTTTAATAACCAGAAAAAAATGTAAATAAATCAGTCTGTGGTTTACAGACACTCTCTACAAATACATTGTTTTCCTTTATGTAAATAAATTCTATCTGTATTTCACCACAGCGAGGAACGCCAACCAAAATGTGCTCCAAGTAGCTCAGTCAAAATAAATGACAGGTAGCATGATTCCCTTTTCTAAGGCTAGTTGCTCCAATCTATTCTAAATGAGGTTCAAATGAAAACAAGAACTTTGATCACAGTGTGTACCTTTACAGTGCTTGCGGTCCGGAGTTGGGCTGTAGCCCTGGTGGCATGAACACATGTAAGAGCCTTCAAGGTTGGAACAAGTACCATTTGCGCAGACGTTTGGTTCCAGGCATTCATCTACATCTTGAAGAATGTTGCATAATGCAAACCAAAAAATAAAAACAAAAAAAGAAAAAGAAAAACAACATGAATAACGCTGTCTGGTTACAAATGGAAACAGTGTCTTTAGAAGATGGGCAGATTCTTTAAAACAAACTTTCAAATTAAGCCCTTAAGAGGAAAAGAGGCTCTATTATGAGCTGAATGTTTGACAGATCTATACCTTAATTTATTTTCTGCAAATTAACTCAAAAAGGAATAAAACAGGATCTATAAATAAATTCAGTGGAGGGCTTGTGGTGGGGGGTGCAGAGGGAGAGGGAAGTTTTAAAGTGACATCTTCCACAAAATAAAATTTTACAAAGAATCAGACATGCATTGTGGCCTATTTAGGGAATTGATGAGTTTGGTAAAATGTAAAGGTTCACAGAAGCAAAAGATATGACTTGTGACCCAGAGAAATCACAGAAGGAGTTTTAACAGAACTGAAAAAAGACTCTATAAAATGTTCTAAACTGGCAATGAATCAGTAACAAACAATCGAAGGAGATAAACATAAACCTACTGGACAGTTTAAGGGTAGGGCATAAGGTGAAGAGGCAGATAAAATAATAATAGTTTCCGTCATTGGCAAAGTTAAATCTAGGGACAGAAATAGTTAAAGAGAATTGTGAGTTTATGTATGCTTTTATTGATCTGCTAACACAGCATTTATCTAGAAGATAACCGTCAACATTTTCATTGATTTCACTCTACAAACATTCATTAGGTTCCTACTAGAATACTGTTATTTAAAAAGAAAGAAACTGGAGTTCTGTGCCCCACTTTAATGGCACCGAATAAGTACACTGGATGTTGAAATAATACATATATAGTCTAGCAGCAATCACCAAAAAGTTAAAAAGGAAAGACTTAAACCACAAAAGTACTAAAACTACATACACAGAGTCAGGATTTCATCTCAGTCTTATAGTAGTCTATAACTTAATAAAAGCAACTTAATCGTAAGAGAGACAGACTATAAGGAGGAGAAGGTTTTTTGACTACATCCATTTTGTCTTGTAATGCTCACCAGAAGAAAGCAATAAAGCTTTCCATCCCCTGAATGTTGCCAGGCAGAGAGTCACAAGCACATCAACAACAAAGATCCAGTCTTGATTCAATAATATAGAATTCAGTTTGCATTCATTTCATTAAAATTTTATTCTTCCTCACAAATGGAATTCAGATACACAGTATTACTAAAATATGGCAAAACAGTGTTATGTGTGTGTGTGCGTGTGCGCATCTGTGTGTGTGATGTGTGTATTGAGAAGAGCCAAGCAATTGGCCCTACCTAGGTGCTCTACATCGCTTTCACAAAAAGAGTGAACTGACCCTACCCCATGACAACAAAAATAGCACTTCCAGCCTGACTCATTATCCACCCTCTCTTTGGTTGTGGGAATCCACTTTTGTAAACACGGAAAGCAAACAACTTGAAAAAAGCAGCCAAGCATTGGAGCCAAAGTAAATAATGGAACAGAATGAGCCTAGACACTAGGCATGGAAATTCCAGACAGCAACGGGAAACTGTCAAGTCTAGTATATGGCTTGGTTTCAAAAATGTTCACAAGTTCAGAAGTGTATGAATTGCTTTCTTTAATTATTCATGTACCAGGGAATGTGATTTATAGAGCTGCAGAATGTAACGGCAAAATCAGTTTCTAAGAGCGTATTTTCTTTAGTTAAAGTAAATTAAGAGACATTGCAGATTATCATTCATGAGATGCATATAAAACTTTTATTTTGCTAGGCTACCACCATGATTAATGATGAAGTAGACTCCAAGGGTAGCCTGATGTGTTTATTCTTTTCTTTACTTATTACAGACATTATTACATGGAACCAAAATCCTGTCAAGCCAGTCATTTAAATGTAGATAGAATAGTATGAATTGAAAGACTACTTGGTCTTAATGAAGATTATGCTCTTGAGGAAATAAGTACACGGTAAAATATCACTAAGGAATCCCTTTACAGAAAGAAGGTGTCTAGAGAGCAGCCACACATAAAAATACTTGGTGGATACCAATAGAGTGGAACAAACTCAGTGTTGTATCTTTAGCCCAGATTTCTCCCCTAAACTGCAGATCCATATATCCAGCTGGTCAATCTACTGGACATCTCTACTTCCTGTCCCACTGGCACCTCTGACTCCTCATGGCCAAAAGTGACCCATCACTCTGCTTTCTTCTCCTTATGCTATTCCCTATATCAATATATGGTACCACTATCCACTCAGATGTCCAATCAGAAACCTAGGAGTTATCCTTTTTAGGTTCCTTACTCTCCCTTTCCCTACATTCAAGTGATCATCAAGTCATATCAATCCTACCTTTCAAATATCTCTCAAATGCACCCACTTTGTTTTATTCCTACTATTACCATTCATTCTCACATGGGTTACTGCCATAGTCTTGAATTTGTTTTTCTAGCTTAAGCCTTGCCTTCTCTAATCCATCAACCAGCTTGCAGTTGGAGAAATCTTTCTAAAACAGAAATCTGATCAACAGTATTGCTCCTCTATTTTAGAAACCTTCAACGGTTTCCAGTGCTCTTCAATTTAGTCAAGGACACAAACTCATGGGGCCCTGGGAGGTAATGACAGCAGAAGGCCTGCTACCCACAGTTATTACTTCCAACCCTTAGGGGGATCTCTCAGTATCAATGCCTTGGAAAGGAAGGTGGTCCCTACCCACCCTCACCATCCAGCATCCACGCTCCCCTCACTCCTATAGCAGAAGATGGTTATGTCTCTGGATTTCTAAAGTGGAGCTCAAAACTCATCCTATTCTGGGAATATGATCTTCTAGCATATTTATATTAGCCACATTCTTACAATGCATATACATGAGTTAAACAGGCCTTTGTGTTTTATCTCTGGCAGGAAACTGTTACCAAGAAAAGCACGGTGTCCATAGGAAAAGGGGTTTCAAATTCCAAACAAACAAACTTACCAACGGGCTTTGGGGACATAACAATTTGGCATCTGACATTCAATGAATTAATCATAACTCCCAGAGTAAGAAAAGTTTTCAGAGGTTTGCAAGGTGAGTAGTTTGTAGATATGGCTGTTTAAAGGCTTATAAATTCATCTCTGTCCTATCACCCAGTCCAAACTGACCCTCTCATTTATAATCTTGACTCTAACAAGTACCTTGTTGAAAACTAGATATGCCATACCTACAGAATTCCCAAGCTATTTATCTAATAACCTGATCAGAAAAGATAGTCTGGACAGTCCGGCATGATTGTCCTTAACGAACCCTGGCTGATTCTTGCAATCATCATTTCCTTTGAAAAATGTTTCAATTTATCATTTAAATCATGCAGTCTACAGTTCTTTCTCAAGATCAACATGAAGTTCAGCAACCATTAATTCCTGGACTCCACTTTCTTTCCTGTTTGGGGGGAAATGAGGACATTAACCTCTCTTCAGATCTCTGGCAACTTTCTATTCTCCACAATTTCACAGAGACTCTCAGATGGTCAGCAATCCCACCGGAACGTTCTCTCATTGCCTTGTGATGTAATTCATCTTGGGCAAGAGCCTTTTTGAAATATCCCTTCCTAACATCCTGGGAGCACACCAGATTGCCTCAAGCCCCTACCTGGTGAGCAAGCCCTCTAAACTATGGAGGGTATTAAGTGGCTGACTTCACAGTTATATTCTCCCAAGGCTCCTCCCTTCCACTTCACCCATCAGCTCCTTGGGGTTAATCAGATTCCTTCTAAAGCAACAATTTACCTGCATTACTTCCTGTACTTTCAAGTAAATGAGGCAAAGAGTTTGGTTGAATGAGACTTTCAACCTCATGTAACACTGTAGTCACCAACCAAGGCATCAGTGTGAGAATACCATTGGGAATGGAAGAAAACATGTTATTCTATCAGTATAGTTACATCAACATACAGAAACTTCCCCGCTCACCCCAAGTATGCCACTACTTCAATTATTTATCAAATATTCTTCACACAAAATCTTATATACTAAAAATGATGGGAGAACATATTTGACAGAAAAGCAAGCATGGCAAACTCAGAGGCAGGTGCTTATCAGGACAGTGCAATGAAAGAGCTTCAGCTACGATTGAGGTGCAGAAAATCCTCAGGGTGTCAGGTCCCGTCTATTTATTCTGAAGATGGTAAGATATGCAGTAGCAGAGCTGACAATAAAAATATGTTACACAATCCTCAAAGAGCCAACACTGCTCTTCAGAATCAGAGAAGAGCATCTAATTCTGCTGCATTCCTCCTAGACAAAAGATCGAAGATGATCTCTGGGCATTACTCCACAAATCCTTCCCTTTATTGGCTTCCTACCTCACTTTTCCAAAAGAACATTTTGTCTTTCAGCAAAACTAAACTGTGGTCACCTATGGTGCAGGTCTGCCATCTCAAACTCCAGAATCCCTGAGCGATCATCATGGCTGTTTGCAAGGGATGACTCCAGCCACATGGATCTCTCCTTTCGGGGTACTGTTCTTTTTACTATGGTCTTCATTATATTGTCTTGAAATTTGTCCATTTCCTCTAGGTTTTCAAATTTGTTAGAGTACAATTTTTCATAGTATTCTGTTATGATTCTTTTAATTTCAGTTGGGTCTGTTGTGATATCACCCATCTCATTTCTTATACGGGTTATTTGCTTCCTCTCCTGTTTTTCTTTTGTCAGTTTGGCCAATGGTTTATCAATTTTGTTGATCTTTTCAAAGAACCAGCTTTTGGTCTTGTTAACTCTTTTGATTGTTTTTCTTTTCTCTTTTACACTTAATTCTACTCTAATTATTTCCTTTCTTCTGGCACCTGAGGGCTTCTTTTGTTGCTCTTTCTACTTGTTCCAGTGTAGGGTTAATGTTTTGATTATGGCTGTTTCTTCATTTTGGATGTCCGCCACTCTTAAAATTGGTATAAACTGACCTCTGAGCACTGCTTTTGCTGTGTTCCCAAAGGTTCTGGTAGGATGTGTTTTCATTCTCATTTGATTCTATGAATTTCTTTATTCCATCCTTAATTTCTTCTATAACCCAATAGTTTTTGAGCAAGGTGTTGTTCAGATTCCACGTTTGATTTTTTTTCCTTGCTTTTTCTGTTGTTGATTTCTACCTTTATGGCTTTATGGTCAGAGAAGACGCTTTGTAATATTTCGATGCTTTGGATTTTGTTAAGGCTTGCTTTATGGCCTAATACGTGGTCTATTCCGGAGAATGTTCCACATATGTTGGAAAACAAAGTATACTTGGCTGCTGTTGGGTGCAGTGTTCAGTATATATCCATGAGACCAAGTTGGTTGATTGTAGCATTTAGCTCTTTCGTGTCTTTGTTGAGCTTCTTTCTGGATGTTCTGTCCTTCACCGTAAGTGGTGTGTTGAAGTCTCCTACTACTATTGTGGAGCTGTCTATCTCTCTTTTCAGTGCTGTTAGAGTTTGTTTTATGTATTTTGGAGCCCTGTCATTGGGTACATAAATATTTACTATAGTTATGTCCTCCTGGTGTATCTACCCTTTAATCATATATAGTGTCCTTTCTTATTCTTTGTGGTGGACTTTACTTAAAGTCTATTTTGTCAGAGATTAAAATTGCCACTCCTGCTCTTTTTTGAGTGTTGTTTGCTTGACATATTTTTTTCCATCCTTTGAGTCTTAGTTTGTTTGTGTCTTTAAGTCTAAGGTGTGTCTCTTGTAGGCAGCATATAGACAGATCGTGTTTTTTTATCCAATCTGCCACTCTCTGTCTCTTTATTGGTGCATTTTGTCCATTTACATTCAGCATAATTATTGATATGTATGAGTTTAGTGCTGTCATTTTGATGTCTTTTTTTGTTTGTTGTTCAGTTTCTTTCTTCCACTTAATTTTCTGTGCTGAGTAATTTTTCTTTATGTATTTTCTTTTCATCTTTTTCATTGTTGTTGATTTTGTGTTTGCTGAGTCTTTATATTTTTCTAGTTTTTTATTTTGACTTGCATGATTGTTAGTTTCCTTTGTGGTTACCTTAATGTTTATCCCTATTTTTCTAAGTTTATACCAGTCTTTTATTTCTTTATATCACCTTGACTTTGTCTGCATATGAAAAATCTATGTCTACATTTTTTAAGTCCCTCTTTTTTATTTTAATGTTGTCATCTTTTACATATTGAGATCTGTTTCCCCATTTTCTGTGTTTTAGCTTTAGTTTATTTTTGTGACTTCCCTACCTGGGTTGATATCTGGTTGCTCTGTCCTGTGTTCTAGTCTTGGGTTGTTATCTAACGTTATTGATTTTCTAACCAGAGGACTCCCTTTAGTATTTCTTGTAATTTCGGTTTGGTGTTTGCAAATTCCCTAAACTTCTGTTTATCTGGAAATGCCCTAACGTTGCCATCATATTTGAGAGACAGTTTTGCCGGATATATAATTCCTGGCTGGTAATTTTTTTCCTTCAAGGCTTTATATATGTCATCCCATTGCCTTCTTGCCTGCATGGTTTCTGCTGAGTGGTCTGAGCTTATTGACTCTCCTTTGTAGATGATTTTTTGTTTATCCCTAGCTGCTCTTAAAATTCTCTATCTTTGGTTTTGGCAAGTTTGATTATAATATGTCTTGGTGACTTTCTTTTGGGAATCTACCTTATGTGGGGTTCAATGAGCATCTTGGATAGATATCTACTCATCTTTCACGATACCAGGGAAGTTTTCTGCCAACAAATCTTCAACAATTCTCTCCGAGTATTTTCTGTTATTCCCCTTCCCGCCCCCGCTCTGGTACTCCAATCACTTGTAGGTTATTCCTCTTGATAGAGTCCTACATAATTCATAGAGTTTCTTCATTTTTTTAAAACCCTTTTATCTGGTTTTTCCTCAAATAAGTTGGTGTCAAGTGCTTTGTCGTCAATCTCACTAATTCTGACTTCCATTGCCTCAACTCTGCTCCTCTGACTCTCTATTGACTTGCCTAATTCTGAAATTTTATTGTTAATCTTCTGGATTTCTGATTGCTGTCTCTCTATGGATTCTTGAACCCTGTTAAATTTGTCAGCATGCTCTTCTCTAATCTTTTTAATTTCCTCTATTGCATGTTCTGCGTTTTGCTTAATTTCCTTCCTAATTTCTTGAAGAGTTCTGTATGTTAATCTTTTGTATTTTGCATCCAGTAATTCCAAGAAGTTTTCCTCCTCTGGAAAATTTCTAGATTCTTTATTCTGGGTGCTTGCTGAAGCCATCAAGGACTGCATCTTTATGTGATTTGATATTGACTGTTGTCTCTGAGCCTCCAATAAGTTATTTATTTATTTTATATTTGCTTACTGTGTCCTAGCTTTTTGTTTTGTTTTGATATGCCCAAATAGGTTGCTCGTATGAGCTAGTTTGATTATTGGCACCTTTGAAGCTCTAAGATCTTTACTAGGTATGTGAACTCAGGAGTTTGCCCACTCCTCCTGTATGGATTCAGCTCAGGTACCCAGGTAGATAGCCACCAAGTGTGTGGTTTAGGCTCTCACCTACAGTCCTAGACAGGCATGGGTGATTGGTACAGGCACAGGCATCTGGCTGTGGCAGGAGGACACACTCTGAGCAAGGCAAGGGGCTGACGGCCACCCCGAATGTCCACGAAGAAGGCGTGTCCCTGTTCCCTAGAGGGTGTAGGTGGGTGGGTTTTGTAGCTGGACTATGAACACCCAGTGCTGTTGGCTGTAAGGACTGGGGGCACCTCTTATTCTTGGGCCCCTACTGCAGGTGGCTAGGTTGCGTGGGTGGAGCCACTAGTCCTCAGGCCTCTGATGTGGGTAGGTGAAGACCCTGCTTAATAGGCAGAGCAATGTCAAATGTCACGAACCTACCACTTCACAGCTGAAACAGCTGAAGTTAGACTTCAGGTATATACCCTGTTGTACTGGGGTAATGAGGGCCTACACTGTTGAAATGCGCCCATACAAGTCTATGCAGGGGGAAAAGCACTCAAAGTCCGTGGATCCCTTATGCCCGTGCCTAGGCAAAGGAGCTATGCCTATCCTGGGTTCCTGACTTAGAAGAGCCATCAGTTTATTTTTTCCTGTTTTTTAATTTGTTCACTCTTCAAGGCTGAGAGAATGGCTCAGGGCATGTGATGGATCCTAATTCCAGCCTAAGGGTCGGCAATTGCTGAAGCTGGTCCGGGACCCACTGCAGAGCAAGGAGCAGGGAGGTAAATTGGGAGAGAGGTTTTTCCCTAAGGGGGGTATTTTTGATCCACTCAGTAGGCCCAACGCAAGTACTTATCTTTCGCCGATCGAGGGCTGCTTCTCACTGGTTCTGGGTGGCCGAACAGACTCTCTGCTGCTGGGTCTCTGCTGGTGTGGAAAACGCACCTCCTGAGCACCACTGCTTGCCTGTGCCACCGCTCACCCATGAGCTGATCAGGCCTGAAGGGCTCAGGCTCTCGCCAGGTCAGGTTTGGCAACTCCTTGCTGCTTCCAAACCATCTCTCCCTCCCCCTGCCACTCAGTCCAGTTCCTCAACTTTGCCTTTGATGTTCAGGGCTCCGAGACTGTCATATATAATCGATTCACTTGTTTTATCGGGTCTTTGTTGTAAGAGGGTCCACCGGAAGCATCTGACTACTCCGCCGTCTTGGCCCCACCTCCCTCATTATATTGTCTTGTTCTCTAACTTTCTCATGTGCAAATGAGAGAGATATTAGACATTGTACAGAACATGACAAAACACTGGATTTGAAGATAAAAGACCTGGGGTCATGTCCTAGCTCTGATATTTATTACCTGAGACCTTGGGCAAATCCATTAACCATTAAAGACTGCAGCTAACCAGTTGCCTAAGACTTATTATATTTAGGGAACTTAAATTGGAGTCAGAAAATTATCATTTACTTAATTAGGGATTAATGAAGAAGGATTACTCTGACAAGATCTCAGAAATTTGTGTTACCTGCCCAGGTAACATGGTTTGTCACAGAATCAACTATATTGTTGTTAGCTGCTGTCTAGTTGGCTCCAACTCATGGCAACCCCATGTACAACAGGATGAAATGTTGCCCAGTCCTGCTCCATCTTCATGATCATTGGTATGTGAGCACTGCTGTGGCTACTGTGTATTTTGAGTGCCTTCCAACCTAGGGGCTCATTTTCCAGCACTATACTGCACAACATTAGGATCACTGGGTTTTCATTAACTAATTTTCAGAAGTAGATTGCCAGGCCTTTCTTCCTAGAATGTCTTAATTAACTATTTAAGGCAATAAAGTAAATTCAAAACAGGCAAGCCGCATATATCCAATGGTGATATAGATTTTGTGTCTTGTGAAGGTGAGCAAAGAAAATGAAGTAAAAGAATAGAAATGACAGCATTAATACTGAAGCAGAAAACATTTGCTAGGAGTCACCAGTGCCCCTCAGAAAAGCACTGTGACTCCCAAGAAGTGTATTTCCAGCTAAATAAAGATGCTTATGAGTTGGAAGGAAAGCAAAAGATTAGATTACTTAAGTAAACAAAAGAAAGCTCCTATGACATAGGGAGAGTTAAAAATTATGTGAAATGAGCTTATAGAAAGCCAAAGGAAAGATAGTTATTTAGAAAAATTTAGCATCTAATTTACTTTAATAAGTAACAGTTATTACTGCATTTCTTATATTTCAGGACAAGCAGGTAAAGAGGGGAGAGGTGGTGCGAGGGGAGGAAGGGTTATAACAATTATTGGGTCCTACCTTGGCAAGACACCTTACTAGGTGCTTCCTATCACTTATTTCATTCTGACCCTGTGAGGCAAATATTTTGATCTCCATTCTACAGATAATAAAACTAAACTTCAGAGAGGTCACTATTGCCCAAGTGTGTCTAAATTGAGGGTAATAAGATCTCTATATCAGAGATGCCGAATGTACCTTCAAATAATTTAATATTAAAGAATGTTCTCTGGGAAGTGGCTATAGCCAGGTTTGAATCAGACTAGCTCACCAAGAGTTGAGAGAAACCTGTAAACTGAGTACCTGACAGGTTGGCTTTCCTCAAGAAAGGGCCAGGCTGGCACAGCCAGTTAGAACTGGCCAGAACTCAGGGCGATGAAATAGTCACTAGAGGCAGGATCAAGTGGGCAACAACTCCAGGCTGAATGTGTGGTCCAAGGAATACAGTGTTGAATGACATGAAAGTGGCTCTTGAGAGAGGACCAAAATCCACAATTTGAAAGTAGAAGCTACATTTACAGAAGAGCCAACAAGAGTTGACAAAGAGCATTAAGAAATGATTAGTGTTAGGCAGACCTTGAAAACGATAGATATTTTGAAGTGGACAATAAACTGTTGCATTTATATGCCCAGAAATAAACACTAGGAAAAGGTGGTCCCCAGGACAAGACCCGCTAACATTGTATCTGTTTCTGCCTAAAACAATTTCTGTCCTAATTCATAAATCAAGGAGAGGCATCAATCAGTAAGATCCATGAATACAGAGAGGCCATTAATGGTTTCACCAAGTTCATCATTCAGTTCAGCGAAAGAAGCAGGAAGTGTAACTGGTATCATCCTTGTACAATACAGAGGCTGAAATTGTGATTCTTAATGAAAATGTTCAACTGAAAAAAGAGCGACATCTACATGAAGAGCAATGCATTTTAAAAATATTATGTTAAATGAAAACAACCTCATGCAAAACAGTGCACACATTTGATTACAGCATGTAAAAATATGCAGTCAAAAGAAGAGAGTCACAGGAAAAAGGAGGATACTAAGATTTTTGGTACACAACAGCCCTGTGAGGTAGATTATCATCCTGCAGATGACAACTAACAAATACTAAGTGTAGGATTTTTCTCCAAAATGGTAAGATTACGAGAAAATTTTTAAAAATCCTTAATGTTCTCATGGAGTCCCAGGGTGGTACAAACGGTTAACGTGCTTGGCTTGTGTTCGAGTCCACTCAGAGACGCCTCAAAGAAAGGCCTGGTGATCTACTTCTGAAAAATCAGCCGCTGAAAACCCTATGGAGTACACTTCCACTCTGACACACATTAGGTTGCCGTGAGTAAGAATCAACTCAACAGCAATTGATGGTTTTAACGTTTTCATATAGACTTCTCAATTAAAATTGGAAAAAATTCTATAAATGTATCCCAAAGTATCTAGACAGAAAGGATATAAAAGCCACAATTGGTCACAGATAACAGTTACAGATAAATTATTAGCAATTATTGTCATTTGAAGTCTTCCCCGACCATGAATGGCATCTCTCCCACACCCCTATCTCTCTCAATGCTGTTTTATTTTTCTTCATGGAATTCATCACTTCTGATATAACATACAGTTTACTTGTTTACTTCCCTCCACTAGAATGCAAGCACAATGAGGGGAGGAATTTTATTTTATTCAGTCTGAATCCCCAGGATCTGAAGAAATTCTGGCATGTAGCAGGTAGTCAACATATTAATACATATATTAAACGAATGAAGAAATATACACCAACTTGTGTAATCAATGAGAGCAACTCAACGGTAAGATTAAGCAAGGAATGCACATTTTGGAACGTATTTTAGAGTACCAGAGGTACAATGGTGAGAATTAAAGTGCATAAAGGCACAAAAACAAAAAGATAGGGTAAGCTTTCATTAGCATTGTCAGAATGTAGCAAAAAAACCCTGTCAACTCATTGGCTCAATATGAGAAGAAAGGCACATTGCAATATCTGCTTTTTGTCTCACTCAACTTTTTGACATTTGAGAGCTCTATTACCATAAAAAATTAAGATGGAAAAATCCATTTTGGTATAACCTGCAAAACCCCTCATAAGAAGTTAGAAGATCTGCAAGTCCACTATGAACAATGAATGGAGCCTGTAACTACATCACAGAGGAGTGGCTTGATCTGTAGATCACACAGGGCCTAAAAATTCACCCGAAGCAGAAGGGAAAATATTCTACCTACTTTTAATAATAGGACATGCATGACCTTAGCAATGCAAAAATAAAGCTATTGCTTGAAACAAGCAGTTAAGTGCCTGAGTAACACGGTGACCTAATACTTCTGCTTATGATTCTAGTCATCTGGTTGGCAAAAATAAAATCACTTTTAAGCAAGGTACTGCATTTCTGTCACTAAACTGGAGCAACAAGGTCACAATTAGATTGATTTTATACACATGAGCATACAAATTTACTCATTGCTACTACTCTACCTAGATAGATGGATTTATATTG
This sequence comes from Dugong dugon, assembly GCA_030035585.1. NCBI lineage: Eukaryota > Metazoa > Chordata > Mammalia > Sirenia > Dugongidae > Dugong > Dugong dugon. The sequence continues at coordinate 42,946,923 of CM057480.1, read as the reverse complement.
AAGAGTAATCACTTGCCAATTTGGTCAGTCACATTCCATTACTAAATTCATTAATCAGGGTAGTGTTTATACTAATTTTGTGAATTTTATTGTTTTAAGGTAAAGTTCAGGTTCTGTGCCTGGACTGTATGCAACAGTGTGTGAAAATGTAAAACAAGTATGGAACCTTGATGGGCAACTAAGAAATTCGTTCCAAACGGAAAAAGTAGAACCAAATGCACTTTTTGAGTGGTACTAATTACATAAACAGATGGTTATCAAGGAAACAATTAGTGAAATCTTCGCTTCTTCTTGAAATTCTGTTTCATAACTCCACTGGTAGTGATACTTGGTAACGGGAACGGGGCCTCACGACCCGGGACTGCCTGCATCAGGTCTAGAGGCTGAGCTGCCTGGTGATGAGGCAAAGGCTTTGAAACTGGGAATGCTTCTCCCATACCTACTCTAATCTGCCCCCTTTAAAAACACCTAACTGCCTTTCCAGAGCTCTAAAGAGGAAGACCAACATCTTTAGCAGGAGCAAGAGGGCCTTGTGTTGTCTGCCCCCTCACCTTGTAGCAAACTCCCCACCCTCTTGTTCTCTACTCTTTAGCCAAGCTGGTCTTTCAGCTCCTGAACATGCCTATTTCCTTCTTCCACAAGTCCCTTGCATATGCTGTTTCCTTGGCCCAAAATATTCTCCTTTTCTCACATCCTCTCCCCTAGTTAAATCTCAGGCAACTCCTATTATATACTCTCTTAGTATCGCATAACCCTCCTAGCACTTGTCTCACTTGTACGTCTGCATTTACTTGTGAGATGTTTGGGTCAATGTCTGTCTCCTCCACTAAGCCCTAAACTAAAACCACTGCCATCGAGTTGATTCGGACTCATAGCGACCCTACAGTACAAAGTAGAACTGCCCCATAGTGTTTGCAAAGATGTAAATCTTTACAGAAGCAGACTGCCACATCTTTCTCCCGTGAAGCCACTGGCAGGCTTGAGCCACCGACCTTTCAGTTAGCAGCCAAGGACTTAACCACTGTGTCACTATAAAGGGGGAAAGCTAACTATAGGAGAGAGAGTTAGAAACCTGTCCAGTTTCAGCAGAGCTTCCAGACTAAGACAGGCTAGGAAGAAAGGCCTGGTGTTCTACTTCTGAAAATGAGTCAATGAAAACCCTATGGATCACAACAGAATATTGTCCAGTTTGGAAGGTACTCAAAAGACACAGTGGCCTCAGCAATGGATTTCAGCATACCAACGACTGTGAGGATGACACAGGGTAATGTTTCTTTCTGTTGTACATGGGGTCACTGTGAGTCAGAGCTGACTCTTTGGCAACTAACAACAATAACAACTAGAACCAAAGCAAATTTATCACTGTATCCTCCTCAGTGCCTAATATAGGTACTCAGTAATTACTTATTAAATATTTAAATAAATGAATGAATATAAGCAGACTGTTTGCTACTTCTTTTGCTAAGTTTTTTTTTTGTAATTAACTTCTATTTGTCTATGGTAGCTTCTTTTTATGCCTGATCTATCTTTTTTAAGCATTTTCCTCTCTATCTCTCTCCTCCCTATGTTGCTTATAATTTTATTTAGTTTGGGTTATTTATCACATGCTGGATAACAATTTGTTTCAATCAGATATTTTCGCCCCATCTGAAATCTCATATCCTTCATGCCAACACATTTTCTTATTTTCTCCATGATTAAAAGTGATTTTATTTTTCTTAGAATTATGTAAGTTTACTACATTCCATACTTTTTCAGAAAATGTACAATACAAAAGAAACAAACTTTTGGTAAGAACACTGGAGTACCTACCAAGGCATTGTCCATTCCAGCCTCTGAATCCTTCTGTGCAGGGAATGCATTGATACGATCCCAGAGAATTTACACACTGCTCATCTGGGCAAGTACTTGGAGTCAAACATTCATTCATATCTGAAATATCAAAAAGCTAGGTCACATACATTTTATCAGCATACCAAAGCAAAAACTTACTTTGCAAAGAAAGAAAAAAGAAACATGTCATTTCTACATCGCAGTGGGGAAAACGGTAACTGGTTAAGTGATGCATTGGGTCCACACCTAAGCACACAACAATGTATGGTTAGGTAAACCTTGACTAAAATACTTGCACACATTCCAAGGAAGAGCCTGGTCTCAAATTCCTCAACTGGCAGGGCCAGGTCACCCAACTCTGGGAACTGACAGCTCCTGCGGGGTCACTTTCTGGACATTAAACCTTTCAATTGATAACAAAGTCTGCCAGGAATGGGGATGAGAGTAAAGAAGAACCTGGCTTGGGGTTCTCTCTGCAAACATCAGATGTTCTATGGAAATCCTCATTTTGGCTTAATGGATCTAAGAGCATCCTACATTTAAATAGTTTAAAACCTTTCATATGGGAGAAATTCCTTGGTGGTGGAAAAAAGAATGTTAGAAGAGAGTGAACTTAACACATATTTCCAAGATTTTACAGAAAACTTGGTGATATGATCATATGATTATTATGTTTTTGGTAAAAGTAAACATTATTTTATATTCACAGCTAACTTGTTAATCATAGTTCTTTTTGATATGGGGAGAAAAAACACCTTAAAATGTTTGAGACTGTGGTTAAGATCACTACAATAGCTTTTAACAGTTTTAAGAATGGTAAAACAACAAAATGGGGGAAAAGTAAGATACAGGATAGAGTTCAGAGACCAAAGAAAGTGTACTAGTGGTTAACAGGGGTGGGTGGATGAGAGGGGGAAAGGAGGACTCGACGCTTAGGGGACAATGAGCTTCTGCTAAGGATGATGGAAAAATTTGGGAACACAGAAGGATGATAGTTGAATAACATGATGAACATAAGTGTAAGTCATTATACTTTCTTTACATGTGAAGAATGTTGAAATGGCAAATGTTTTGTTACATATATATTTACCACACACACAAAAATATATACATATATAGAAAAGATGAAGAAAGATTTTCAGCGGAGTGGAGGGAAGGAGAGTGGCAGAAGGCAGGAGTTCATGGGGTTAATGAAGTTTCTCATCCAGCCCTCACCACTTAGTGCCCTGGATAAGAAAATTTAACTCCAGAATTCTGGGAATCTACAAGGGGCTGCCAACTTAAAAAAAAAGTACAGACTATTATGTGCTACCATTATGGTTTCCTTTTTTCCAAAAGAAAAGACTGAAAATTGACACACCAAAAACGTAGAAAGGACATCATCTTGGAATATATCTACTCCATATTACGACCAACTCAAAAAAAAAAAAACCAAGAATGGTAACATCTTGGGTACTAGCCCCATTTAAAATAAGCATTTTTTTAAAGTTGGATTTGGATTCAAATGAGTAGATTTAATGTCTTAGTGTGACGAATATAAACGTATATAGGACCTCTAACCATATTTAAAAGGAGCCTTGGTGACATGTTGGTTAAAGCACTTAGTTGCAACCCCAAAGGTCAACAGTTAGAACTCATCAGCTGCACTGAGGAAGAAAGATGTGGCAACCTACTTCCATAAAGATTACAGACTTAGAAACCTGATGGAGCAGTTCTACTCTGTCCTCCAGGGTCTCTATAAATCAGAATCAACTCTATGACAATGGATATGGGTAACCATATTTAAAATATGAGTGATTTTTCAGGACAGAAGCTGAAACGTGAAAGAACAAATGCATCATGGGTACACTAAACACCCATGGGTATTTGATGTCTTCATTGTGGTAACTTCTTGAAAACTATCTCCCACTATATATCACTAGGTACGTGTGAAAAGATGCTTAAAATGAAGTTGAAGATGATACTAACAGAATAAACACCAGGTCAGCATTGTAATTTCATTTTTCTATCAGCGAAAAAATTTTTGCCAACAGACAATGACACACAGTGGTTGTTTTTAGGTCAGATGTTCAGGTACTTCTTGTTCTACAAAAAGATGGTACTTGCCAGTTTCTTCTTCCAACCAGCATTACATTCTCCCCTGTATGGGATCTTTTGTTATTATTATTATAGAAATATAGTTGCTAAATCAGAGAATGTCATTGAGACAGCTTGGTCCAATAAATCTGGTGCAATGCTGAGAAATCCAAGATAACTTCCCTGAATTTCCCACAGGTCTCACCCATAAATTAGGGATTACCTGCATTGTAATACTTCAAAAGAATAAAGTAAGGATGCATGAGATAATGTCTGTAAACAACAACAGACTTCTTGGAGACTGGCACTGTTTGAAAGCAGCTTCGTTGGTAACAGCTGAGAAAATCTTCAGTGAGCCAGAAGCCCAGAGACCTTTGGTTCTGGTCCACAATGGATTAGAAAACAACTGCATGTTTGGCTCCTTCTTCTTTTCAAGCCTTTTCACAGGGATAGAACTATGTATTATTTACTCAAGGAACCCTGATAGTATTTCTGCTAAATAATTTCCATATACTGAATATTTCCTAGCTGCTTTTAATTAAATAATTTTCAAATTTCTGGTCTACTCCTTCCCATCCTTCTTGGCACTATAGTTATCACTTAAATATTTTATTTTCATACCCTGGGACTGTTGTAGAACGTAAGGAAAGGATTGGTATTTGACTTCTTTGGTGGAGGCAGCTTTGCACATAAATATTTGTCAGATAAACTAGTCCCCAACCCCTTTTTAGCATTCTCCACAACTACAGGTGTACTGAGAAGATCTGACACAAAAAAGAAAAGGGGTCAGGGAAGGGGGAGGTTTAAAGAAACTAGCGCTTCTTGGTACTAACAATGTGACAGGCACCACACAAGAAACAGCAACACACATTTACTTTCATGACAACCCTGCAAGATAATTTCATGGTTCCCATCCTACCGATGATGAACTAAGTTTCAAAGGTGCCAAGTACTGGGCTCCAGTTCACACGGGTACTAAGTGTGGGGGCTGTGAGCTGATTCCATACCCTCTGCTGTTTCCCATTCCCACGCTGCCTCTCAAGAGCAGAAGGAGAGTTCCCTATAAGTGCAGAGCAGGGACACTTTATACCTGTGCCTGTCCCATGCCTCTCGGGTGTCAGGGGACGGCTCATGGCTCCATTCTGATCCCAAGTTGATCGGAAATCCAGTAACACAAACCCTCCCTCTCTGGAGTAGAACCCCAGGGCAGGGGAGGGGTAGGAAGGCAAAAGGCTAAAGGAGAGGCAGGTGTAGGCTGCCAGAAAATGTCTAGGCCTGGGTCATCAGAGCTGTGACAAAAACTTACATGTACAGGCCAAGGGACAGCTGAGAATAGACTACCCCACCTAGTCTATGCTTTCCTAGCTCTAGAAGTCTGGTTGTATCCAAAGAGGCTGATCTCTAGGCACTCAAGCAGGGAAGTCCAAGGAACCAGCACCATCCTCACGCCTAGGCTCCTCAATCACTTTCTCAGAAACCCCAGCTCCTTCCCCTAATATGTCCATGGCAGGATTTCAGCAGAAGCTCAATTTATTTCTTTATGAAAAAAATTACAAACGAAAGCACCAGGCTGGCTTCAGAAAGAGCCATGTAACTTGGACACAAACATGAATGAACATATTAAATGGACAATAATTTTGGCCATGCTATAAACATTTTTGAAGACATTTTTATAATGAAAGCAAACTCAGTGCTGTGCTCATAATAAAGAAATTTTATCTGGCACAGTTGGAATCTGACCTGGAAATGGTCAGTCTTTCTGAAGGGAGTTTGCAAGAAGGTTCCAAAACGCATGTAAAAGAAACTGAGACAAAGGAATGCAGCAAGGTGAAAAGGTCAAAAACTTAAACATCAACACTAGTTACACCTGTGCCATGTCCCCAGATGAATGATCCACACACTATAATTAATTCTGAGTTTGTACTAAGGCATTCTGCAATTAATTGTTCTAATGTAGACTTCACTCCAAATACCAGGGAAGGCAAATACTGAAGTGAGTGACGGAGAGAGCATGAAGGTAGGAACCATCCTGAGAGAAGTGAGACCACCAGGCTGGGAGTCCAGGGGGCAGGAAGAGCTCGGTTAAGGTACACAGGGCAGTGGAGGAAAAGAAGTACCCACTAGGTACCCACCAGCCCTGGGTTCTAGACCCAGCCCTACATGTCAGGGTCATGTGCGCTCAGCACGTAGAGGGGTGCAGTAGCCTGTTCTCTCAGCACACTCACCTTCGCAATTGCCTGTGCGGGTCATGCGGTACCCACTGTCGCAGTATTCACACTGGAAGGTCCCCATGGTGTTGACGCAGTGCCCTTCCCCACATACATCTGGCCGCAGGCACTCATCAACATCTACGTGAAGCAGAAAACATGGCCAAGTCTTATTTTCCAAAAGGGCGCTTCAAACCTCCCCCAGGTCCCAGGTTAGTTCAAACTTAAGAACGAAGTAACAGATCTCTACTATCATGTCTTTGATCTGTATAACACGCTTCAAAATGGAGTTGTTCTGATTCATGCAGGCTCTGAAAATAACATTTAATGCTCTTATTTTTGTACTCATTTAACACTCTTCATTCAAGTGTTGTTGGAAAAAAAAGATCCATTTTTATATCTCCCAGTGTCTATGCTATAAGATAGTGCTTAATATGGCAAACACTAGCTATGTCAAAAAACAAACGAAAAAACAACCAGCTGCCATCAAGTTGATTCAGACTCGTGGTGACCTCATGTGTGTCAGAGTACTGTTCCCTACAGGGTTTTCAATCGCCAATTTTTTGGAAGTAGATTGCCAGGCCTTTCTTCTGAGGCAGCTGGGTGGATTCAAACCACTAAACTTTTGGTTAGTAGCTGAGTGCTTAACCATTTGCACCACCCAGGGATTTTATGGCAAAAGAGGTGCTTAATAAAAACTTCTGGGTTGTCTGAATAACCACTGGACTAATGTGGCCTTGGGGGATCTAAGAATCCAGATCTGGAAAGTTTACAGATCAGGAAAAACATTGCCATTACCTAGGCAGTTAGTACCCTCCTCACTGGCCATAAATCCTGCTGGACAAATACACAAGAAACTTCCCTCAGTGTTTTCACAGTGTCCCTGGGAGCAGAGCTGTTGGACCTGAGTACACTCATCAATATCTGTTAAAAAAAAAAATGTATAAAAGGATTAGTGTATTGCAGCAAGAAATTCTCAGTCTCCCCTGTTCTGTAAAACACAACCTATTTCCCATGCACCACAAATCTTTATAACTGAGGGAAAATAGTAAAAGGAGACATGATCGTTCTCCTCAAACACCTGACGGACTGTTACTGGGAAGAGGAGTAAACTTATTACGCGTTCCTCCAAAAGCTAAAACTATCAAGACATTGGTGCTTTGGAGAGACAGATTTCAGGGCAGCTTAGAACCCTATGACTAGAGTCATCTAAGCTCTGGAATGTACCATTCAATTCCCAGGCCTGGGCAGTGACAGTGAGAAGTGCCATGAAAGAATTTCCTCCACTGTGCCCATGGGAGGAGCTAGAGGAGATCATCTCTATTGCCCATTTCAACCTTCTATTTTAGGGTCCTAAATGTGAACACATATAATATGTGCAAACCAAGGGAAAATAGCCATGTTATTGATCAGGTAGGTGTCCTCCATCCCAACAGACACAGAAAATCAAACAGCTAAATCTACACATCTTGCATAATGGCATTTAGCATAATGAAGTAGTGTGAATTAGATATGTGCCTTTGTCGCTATGTATTCTCCTTATAACTCTTACAGCTGGATTTTCTTTTTCTAGAAAAAGAATAATTAAATTTAGAATTAATATATTCAAAATAAAGTACTTGACACTATTACACTTCTCTTACTGTGATTCATTTCTTCCTCAAAGAAACATGTATCAGATCTCACATACAAATTCATCAAAAGCTACATGTAAGCATATATTGACTTTCAATTTAGAAATCTCCTTTAGAAGTCAGATTCTATGTACTTAGATGAATATAACACTTTATTGAAACATATATTAATATTGCTTTTGCTAAATGCGTGTGTATAGGCAGCTACTTCTAGGGCTCTTAACTGCTTTATTTACCTTACCTGAAAAACTTTTGGAAATTATTTCACGTTGGTGTAACTGTATTCCACTTAGCAAGGTAGGTTAGCATTGAACCAAGAATAGCACCCCAAGAGTTTAGCAAACTTTTTTGAGCTCCATTTGCTCAGGGATAAACATTTTTTTAAAAAAATTTAATACAGTATCATTTTCCCAAGATGGTTATATTGGTTTGTATAAGAAAAATATGTCCTAAATGTACAAATATTTTACATTTAATAAGTTTGTTTATAAAAAGTGTCTCTTACCAACACATTTTCTCTGTTGCTCAATGAACTTGTAGCCTTCATAACATATACAGGTATACCTCACTGGCAGGTTAATGCAGTGTCCTGCTCCACAGATATCAGGGTTCACAGTACATTCATTGATTTCTTTAAAAATAAATAATGTGAAAAAAATAAATATAAAGATTTCATTGGTACCTGCAAGCCATTACTTTGTGCTTCCTGAAAAGTAAGCAATATTATTGCCAGGTGTACAATTAGAAGACAAAAGGTGACCTCTGAAGTCAGGGATAAGTTTGGTTGATCATTTATAAAGGATCAGTAGTCCTATCCAAGGTCATCAATACTTCCTAATGAAACTAATTCTAAGATGAATTGGAAAGGTAGAAACTCAGAAAAAAGCCATGATGGATGTCGCAAGATCATCAATTCTTAATAAAACAACTCCCAGGATGGCCTCACAATGCACTTCTACCCACTCTAATCCATCTTTGGTGATGGAGTTTGAATCACTGTGTGATTTTTCCTGATAAGAAATGTACGGTAAGTTTCTATTTGTTAGCAGACCAAATTCAAGTTCTAGTGTATATGTCTAAGCTCCTCCAAGATTTCTCATTAATCCCCAAGAAAGACTTCCCACTTCTAATCAAAGCAAAACATCTAGGAATACCTTACTGTTAATTTGCCAATATCAATGTGAACACATTTATAGTGGTAAAGTAGAACGTTCTTCCAAATCTTCTGTGCTGAATTCTTCCCTAACTTCTACAAATCCCTGCTGGAGACGTGCTTCTTCTCGAAGGCCTGCTCAGATTAACCCTTTCTGAGTTCTCACACCACTCACAGACACATACTGCGGTGGAGGCAGGGCCGTAGGTGTCCCCAGTGGGTGGAACCCATCAAATGAGCTTAATTGACATAGAGACCCAAGGACCACAGTATTCATGAGGAGATACCAGTGGCCATCTGGGATGAATTACTTCCTATGGTACTCTGTTTTCAATGTCCACTTATAAGGAGATGTAATGGCATAGTGGAGGCAGTAGAGCTGGTAGAAAACACAGGCTTGGAGATAAATCTGTTGCCATTTACTAGCTCTGTAGAACAGGGCAAGTTACTTAACCATTCAAAGCCTCACTTTTCTGCAAGCGTAAGAGGAAAATAATCAGAGTACAAACTTCAGTGTGTGAGATTCAAAGGAGATAACCTAAATAATGCCTTTAGCCCAATGCTTGGCGTATACATACGCACAAAGTTAGATATTATAGTTATTATTGTTGTTCATACTAAAGTCATTTAAGAATATATAACAAAGAAACCACACATTTATAACCATCTTTTTTGATGCTTCCTCTGTCACTCAATATTTTCCCCACAGAATCCTTAAATATTGCAACTTGAGGCTTAATTTTTCCTTCAGTTCTTTCAGCTTGAGAAATGCTGAGCATATTCTTTCCTTTTGATTTTCTAATTCCAGGTCTTGTGTGTATGTTTCATTATAATACTTTACTTTGTCTTCTCAAGCTGCCCTTTGAAATCTGTTCAGCTCTTTTTATGTGATTGTTGTAGTTGAAATGAAGTTTACATTACAAGTTAGTCTCACATACAAAAATTTATACATACATTGTTATGTGACCCTAATTGCTCTTCCCTTACTGGGACAGCACACTCCTTTACACCTCTGATGCCCCATGTTAATTCAACCAGCTCCTAACCCTCTCTGCCTTCCCATCTCACCTCCGGACAGAAGCTAGCCGTTTAGTCTTTTTATCTACTTGAGCTAAGAAGCACACTTCTCACAAGTATCACTTCATGTCCCACTGTCCAGTCCAATCCGTGTCTGAATAGTTGGCCTCAGAAACTGTTTTAGTTTTGGGGTGATAGACAATCTGGGGACCATGCTTTCTGGGGTTCCTCTAGTCTCAGACAGACCATCAAGTCTGGTCCGATTCCTAGAATTTAAGTTCTGTACCCCAAATTTCTCCTGCTCCATCGGGGATTCTCTGTTGTATTCCCTGTCACAGCAGTCATTGGTGATAGCTGGGCATCATCTAGTTCTTCTGGTCTCAGGCTGATGAAGTCTCTTGTTTATGTGGTCCTTTCCGTCTCTTGGGCTAATACTTCCTTGTGTCTTTGATGTTCTTCATTCTCCTTTACTCCAAGGGGTTGGGGCCAATTGATGCATGTTAGATGGCTGCTTGCAAGCTTTTAAGACCCCAGGCACCACTCACCAAAGTAGGATGCAGAACATTTTCTTAATAAGCTTTCTTATGCCAACTGACCTAGATGTCCCCTGAAAGCATGGTCCCCAGATCCCAGATCCCTACCCCTGCTACTGTATTCAAGAAAATTCTTAGCTTTGGTTTAGTCCAGTTGTGCTGACTTCCCCTGTAGTGTGCACCGTCCTTCCCTTCACCTAAGATAATTCTTGTCTACTATCTAGTCAGTGAATAACCCTCACCTCACTCCCAACCCTCGTAACCATCAAAGAATGTTATCTTCTGTGTTTAACCATTTTCTTGAGTTCTTGTAATAGTGGTCTTATACAATATTTGTCCTTCTGTGACTGACAAAATTCACTCAGCATAATGCCCTCAAGATGCCTCCATGTTGAAAGATGTTTCACGGATTCATCGTTGTTCTTTATAGTTGCTGAGTATTCCACTGTGTGGATGTACCATAATTTGTTGATCCGTTCATCCATTGATGGGCACCTAGGGTCTTTCCATCTTTTTGCTATTCTGAACAGTGCTGCAATGAACATGGGTGTGCATATATCTATTCTTGTGACGGCTCTTATTTCTCTAGGATATATTCCAAGCAGCAGGATAGCTGGATTGTATGGTACTTCTATTTCTAGCTTTTTAAGGAAGCGCCAAATTGATTTCCAAAGTGGTCGTACCATTTTGCATTCCCACCAACAGTGTATAAGTGTTCCAGTCCCTCCACAACCTCTCCAGCATTTATTATTTTGTGTTTTTTGGATTAATGCTAGCCTTGTTGGGGTGAGATGGTATCTCATGGTAGTTTTGATCTGCATTTCTCTAATGGCTAATGATCATGAGCATTTCTTCATGTGTCTGTTAGCCACCTGAATATCTTCTTTGGTGAAGTGCCTGTTCATATCCTTTGCCCATTTTTTAGTTGGGTTGTCTTTTTGTTGTTGAGGTTTTGCAGTATCTTGTAGATTTTAGAGATTAGACGATGATCCGATTTCTCGTAGTCAAAAATTTTTTCCCAGTCTGTAGATTGTCTTTTGACTCTTTTGGTGAAGTCTTTTGATGAGCATAAGTGTTTGACTTTTAGGAGCTCTCAGTTATCTAGCTTCTCTTCTGGTGCTTGTGTGTTGTCACTTCTAGTTCATATTGTATTTATGCCATGTATTAGGGCTCCTAGTGTTGTCCCTATTTTTTCTTCCATGATCTTCATCATTTTCGATTTTATATTTAAGTCTTTGATCCATTTTGAGTTAGTTTTTGGGCATTTTGTGAGGTATGGGTCTTGTTTCAGTGTTTGCAGATGGATATCCAGTTATGCCAGCAACATTTGTTAAAGAGACTGTCTTTTCCCCAATTAATGGACTTTGGGCCTTTGTCAAATATCAGCTGCTCACAGGTGGATGAATTTATGTCTGGATTCTCAATTCTGTTCCACTGGTCTGTGTATCTGTTGTTGTACCAGTACAAGGCTGTTTTGTCTACCGTGGTTCTAAAATCAGATAGTGTGAGGCCTCCCACTTTGTTCTTGTTCTTGAGTAATGCTTTACTTATTCAGGGCCTCTTCCCTTTCAATATGAAATGGGTGATTTGTTTCTCCACCTCACTAAAAAATGTTGCTGGAATGTGGATCGGGATTGCACAGTATCTGTAGATTGCTTTGGGTAGAACTGATGTTTTCACAATGTTGAGTCTTCCTATCCATGAGCAAGGTATGTTTTTTCACTCAGGCGGGTCTCTTTTGGTTTCCTGCAATAGTGTCTTGTAGTTTTCACTGTATAGGTCTTTTATGTCTCTGGTTAGATTTATTCCTTTTTATCTTCTTGGGGGCTGCTGTAAATGGTACTGATTTGGTGATTTCATCTTCAAGGTTCTTTCTGTTGGTGTAGAGGAATCCAACTATTTTTTTGTATGTTTCTCCTGTATCCTGCAAATTTGCTGAAATCTTCTATTAGTTCCAGTAGTTTTCTTGTGGATTCTTTGGGGTTTTCTGTGTATAAAATCATACCCATCTGCAAATAGAGATACTTTGAATTCTTCCCTACCAATTTGGATGCCCTTTATTTCTTTTTCTAGCCTAATTGCTCTGGCTAGGCCCTCCAGCACAATGTTGAATAAGAGTGGTGATAAAGGGCATCCTTGTCTGGTTCTTGTTCTCAGGAGGAATGCTTTCAGACTCTCTCCATTTAGGATGATGTTGGCTGTTGGCTTTATATAAATGCCCTTAATTATACTGAGGAATTTCCCTTCTATTCCTATTTTATTGAAAGTTTTTAGCATGAATGGATGTTGGACTTTGTCAAATACCTTTTCTGCATCGATTGATAAGATCATGTGGCTCTAGTCTTCTGTTTTATTTATGTGAGGGATTATATTGATTGTTTTTCTAATGTTGAAGCATCCCTGCATACCTGGCATAAATCCCACTTGATCATGGTTAATTATTTTTCTGATATTTTGCTGAATTTTATTGGCTAGAACTTTGTTGAGGACTTTTGTGGCAATGTTCATGAAGGATATTGGTCTGTAATTTTCTTTTTTTGTGGTGTCTTTACCTGGTTTTGGTATCAGGGTTATGGTGGCTTCATAGAATGAGTTTGGGAGCATTCCATCCTTTTCTATGCTATGAAATACCTTTACTAGAATTTTCTACAAATCAAACTAACAATCCTACAAGTCGAAATAAAAAACTAGAAAAATAGAAAGACTCAGCAAACACAAAATCAACAACAATGAAAAAGATGAAAAGAAAATACATAAAGAAAAACGACTCAGCACAGAAAATTAAGTGGAAGAAAGAAACTGTGAACAACACACAAAAAAAGACATCAAAATGACTGCACTAAACTCATACCTATCAATAGTCATGCTGAATGTAAATGGACAAAATTCACCAATAAAGAGACAGAGAGTAGCAGAAGTTTGGTAGAATTCTCCACTGAAGCCATCTGGGCCAAGGCTTTTTTTACTGGAAGTTTTTTAATCTGCCTTTTCAATCTCTTGTTATGCATTTATTTGGTTGTTCTACCTCTGTTTGTGTTAGTTTAGGTAGGTAGTGAGTTTCTAGAAATTTGTCCATTTCCGCTAGGTTTTCAAATTTGTTAGAGTACAATTTTTCATAGTACTCTGTTATGACTTTTAATTTCAGTTGGGTCTGTTGTGATACCCCCTATCTCATTTCCTGTACGGGTTATCTGGTTCCTCTTCTGTTTCTTTTCTCAGTTTGGCCAATGGTTCATCAATTTTGTTGATCTTTTCAAAGACCCAGGTTTTGGTCTTGTTAACTCTTTCAATTGTTTTTCTATTCTCTATTTCCTTTAATTTTGCTCTAATTCTTATTATTTCCTTTCTTCTGGTACCTGAGGGCTTCTTTTGCTGCTCTCTTTCTACTTGTTCAAGTTGTAGGGTTAATGTTCTGATTCTGGCACTTTCTTCTATTTGGATGTGTGCATTTATTGCTATAAACTGACCTCTGAGCACTGCTTTTGCTGTGTCCCAAAGGTTCTGGTAGGATGTGTTTCCACTCTTGCTTGATTCTATGAATTTCTTTATTCCATCCTTAATTTCTTCTATAATCCACTAGTTTTTTAACAAAGTGTTGTTCAGTTTCCATGTGTTTGATATTTTTCCCTTGTTTTTTCTGTTATTGATTTCTACTTTTATGGCTTTATGGTCAGAAAAGATACTTTGTAATATTTCAATGCTTTGGATTTTTTTAAGGCTTGCTTTATGGCCTAATACATGGTCTATTCTGGAGAATGTTCCATGTGCATTGGAAAAGAAAGTGTACTTGGCTGGTGTTGGATGAACTGTTCGGTAAAGGTCTATGGGATCAAGTTGATTGATTGTACCATTTAGCTCTTCCGTGTCTTTGCTGAGCTTCTTTCTGGATGTTCTGTCCTTCACCGAAAGTGGTGTGTTGAAGTCTCCTACTACTATATTGGAGCTGTCTATCTCTCTTTTCAGTGCAGTTAGAGTTTCTTTTATGTATTTTGGAGACCTGTCATTAGGTGCGTAAATATTTATTATAGTTATGTCCTTCTGGTGTATTGACCCTTTAATCATTATACAGTGTCCTTCCTTATTCTTTGTGGTGAACTTTACTTAAAGTCTATTTTGTCAGAGATTAAAATTGCCACTCCTGCTCTTTTTTGAGTGCTTTCTTGATATATTTTTTTCCATCCTTTGAGTTTTAGTTTGTTTGTGTCTTTAAGTGTAAGGTGTGTCTCCTGTAGGCAGCATATAGACGGATTGTGTTTTTTTTTTTTATCCAATCTGCCACTCTCTGTCTCTTTATTGGTGCATTTAGTCCATTTACATTCTGCGTGATTATTGACAGGTATGAGTTTAGTGCTGTCATTTTGATGTCTTTTTTTGTGTGTTGTTCAGTTTCTTCCACTTAATTTTCTGTGCTGAGTCGTTTTTCTTTATGTATTTTCTTTTCATCTTTTTCATTACTATTGATTTTGTGTTTGCTGAGTCTTTATATTTTTCTAGTTTTTTATTTTGACTTGTAGGATTGTTAGTTTGCTTTGTAGTTACCTTAATATTTACCACTATTTTTCTAAGTTTATTCCAGTCTTTTATTTCTTTATATTATCTTGACTTCCTCTCTATATGAAAAAGATATGTCTACATTTTTTAAGTCCCTCTTTTTTGTTTTAATGTTGTCATCTTTTACATATTGTTTCCTTATTTTCCTTATTTTCCTTATTTTCAGTGTTTTAGCTTTGATTTACTTTTGTGACTTCCCTATCTGGTTTGGTATCTGGTGGCTCTGTACTGTGTTCTAGTCTTGGGTTGTTATCTGATGTTACAAATTTTCTAACCTGACGAATTCCTTTAGTATTTCTTGTAATTTTGATTTGGTTTTTGCAAATTCCATAAACTTCTGTTTATATGGAAATGCCCTAATTTTGTCATCATATCTCAGGGAGAGTTTTGCTGGATATATAATTCTTGGCTGGCAGTTTTTTTCCTTCAAGGCTTTATATATGTCATCCCATTGCCCTCTTTCCTGCATGGTTTCTGCTGAATAGTTCGAGCTTATTCTTATTGACTCTCCTTTGTAGATGATTTTTCGTTTATCCCTAGCTGCTCTTAAAATTCTCTCTTTATCTTTGGTTTTGGCAAATTTGATTATAATATGTCTTGGTGACTTTCTTTTGGGATCTACCTTATATAGGGTTCCATAAGCATCCTGGATAGATATCTACTCATCTTTCACGATATCAGGGAAGTTTTCTGCCAACAAATCTTCAACAATTCTCTGTGTATTTTCTGTTATCTCCCCATTCTGGTACTCCAATCACTTGTAGGTTATTCCTCTTGATAGAGTCCCACATGATTCTTAGGTTTCATCATTTTTTTAAATCCTTTTATCTGATTTTTCCTCAAATAAGTTGGTGTCAAGTGCTTTACCTTCAGTCTCACTAATTCTGACTTCCATTGCCTCAATTTTGCTCCTATGACTTTCTATTAAGTTGTCTAATTCTGAAATTTTATTGTTAATCTTCTGGATTTCTGATTGCTGTCTCTCTATGGTCCTGCAGCCTGTTAAATTTGTCATTATGCTCTTCTCTAATCTTTTTATTTCCTCTATTCTGTGTTCTGCATTTTGATTAACTTCCTTCCTAATTTCTTGAAGAGTTCTGTACATTAATCTTTTGTATTCTGCCTCTGGTAATTCCAAGAAATGTTTGTCTTCTGCAAAATTTCTTGATTCTTTATTTTGGGAGCTTGCTGAAGCCATCATGGTCTGCCTCTTTATGTGATTTGATATTGACTGTTGTCTCTGAGTCATCATAAATTATTATATTTATTTATTTTATGTTTGCTTACTGTGTCCTAGCTTCTTGTTTTGTTTTGATACGCCAGATAAGTTGCTCGTATGAGCTAGTTTGATTATTGGCACATTTGAAGCTCTAATGTTCTGTCACTATGTGGTTAGATCTGTTACTAGATACGTGAGCTCAGGAGTCTGCCCACTCCTCCTGTATGGATTCAGCTCAGGTGCCCAGTTAGATAGCCACCAAGTGTGGCATAGGCTCTCACAGTCTTAGACAAGCATGGGTGATTGGCATAGGCACAGGCATCTGGCTGCAGCAGGGGGACACACTCTGAGCAAGGCAGGGGGCTGACGTCCACTCCCAAATGTCCAGGAGGAAGGGGTGTCCCTATTCCCTAGAGGACGTAGGTGGGTGGATTTTGCAGCTGGACTATGAGCACCTAATGCTGGTGGCTGTAAGGACTGGGGGGTACCTCTTATTCATGGGCCCCTATCACAGGTGACTGGTGGCATGGGTGGAGCCACCCATCCTCTGGCCCCTGATGTGGGTAGGTGAAGATCGCACTTAATGGTCAGAGCGGTGTCAAATGTCACGAACCTGTCACTTTACAGATGAAACAGTTCAAGTTAGACTTCAGTCTTATACCCTGTTGTACTGCGGTAATGAGGGCCTACACTATTGAAATGGGCCCATGCAAGTCTCTGTAGGGGAAAGGCACTCACAGTCTGTGGATCCCTTATGCCTGTGCCTAGGCAAAGGAGTTGTGCCTACCCTGGGTTCCTGGCTTAGGGGAACCGGCAGTTTATTTTTTCCAGCCTGTTAATTTGTTCACCCTCCAAGGTTGGAAGAATGGCTTTGGGCGTGTCATGGATCCTACTTCCAGCCCAGAGGACTTGGCAATTGCTAAGGCAAATCGGGGACGCAGTGTAGAGCAGGGAGCAGTGAGGTAAATGGGAGAGAGGTTTTTCCCTAAGGGGGATGTTTTTGATCCATGTGGTAGGCTGTACGCCAAGTACTTATCATTTGCTGACGAGAGCTGCTTCTCACTGGTTCTCGGTGGCTGAGTAGACTCTCTGTTCCTGGGTCTCTCCCGGTGCGGAAAATGCGCCTCCCAAACACAGCTGCTTGCCTGCCTTATAGCTCACCCATGAGCTGATCAGGCCTGAAGGGCTCAGGCTTTTGCCAGGCCAGGTCTGGCAACTCCTCTGCTGCTTCCAAACTGTCTCTCCCTCCCCCTGCCACTCAGTCCAGTTCCTCAACTTTCCCTTAGATATTCAGGGATCCTAGATTGTGATATATAATTGATTCACTTGTTTTCTTCAGGTCTTTGTTGTAAGACGGTCCACCGGAAGTGTCTGACTACTCCGCCATCTTGGCCCTGCCTCCTCCTGTTCAGCTTTTTTACTTCATCATTTCTTCTATTCGCTTCAGCTACTGTATGTTCAAAAGCAAGTTTCAGAGTCTCTTCTGAGAAGCATTTTAGTCTTTTGTTTCTTTCCTGTTTTTTTAGTGACCTTTTGCTTTCTTTATGTATGATGTCCTTGACGTCATTCTGTCTTGTCTGCTCTTCAGTCATAAGTGTTCAACGCGTCAAATCTATTCTTGAGATGGTCTGTAAATTTAGGCAGGATATTCTCAAGGTCGTATTTTGGCCTTCGTGGACTTGTTATAATTTTCTTCACGTTGAACTTGAATTTGCATAGGAGCAATTGATAGTCTATTTGGCAGCCGGCCGCTGGCCTTGTTCTGACTGAGCTTCTCCAATGTCTCTTTCCACAAATGTAGTCGATTTGATTCCTGTTTATTCCATCCGGCAAGGTCCATGTGTATAGTTTTCATTTATGTTGTTGAAGAAGTCGTTGGTCTTGCCAAAATTCTATCATGGGACCTCCAGAGTCGTTTCTATCACCAAGGCCATATTTTCCAACTACCAATCCTTATTGTTTCCAACTTTTGCATTCCAATCACCAGTAATGATCAATGCTTCTTGACTGCATGTTTGATCAATTTCAGACTGTAAAAGTTGGTAAAAATCTTCAATTTCCTCATCTTTGGCATTAGTAGTTTGTGCATAAATTTGAGTAACAGTTGTATTAATTGGTCTTCTTGATAGACATGCAGATATTATCCTATCACTAACAGCACTGTACTTCAGGATAGTTCCTGAAATGCTCTTTTTGACAATGAATGCAACACTATTCCTCTTTAAGTTGTCATTCCTGCCATAGTAGACCATATGATTCTCCTATTCAAAATGGCCAATATCAGTTCATTTAGCTTACTAATGCCTAGGATATCGATCTTTATGTGGTCCATTTAATTTTCGATGACTTCCATTTTTTGTAGATTCCTACTAAGTACATTCCATGTTCCAATTATTAATGGATGCTTGCAGATGCTTCTTCTCATTTTGAGTCATGCTACCTCAGTGAATGAAGGTCCTGGAAGCTTGACTCCATCCATGTCATTAAGGTCAACTCTACTTTGAGGAGACAGCTCTTCCCCAGTCATATTTTGAGTGACTTCCAACCTGGCACTATACCAGACAATGTTCCGCTGCTATTCATAAGGTTTTTACTGGACAATTTTTTCAGAAGTAGACTGCCAGGTCCTTCTTCCTAGTCTGTCTTAGTCTAGAAGTGCCGCTGAAACCTGTCCACTATGGGTGACCCTGCTGATATCTGAAATATCAGTGGCATAGCTTCCAGCATCATGCAACACACAAGCCACCACAGTATGACAAACTGACAGAAACCTTTGTGACTATGATGGCCTAAGCATTTTAAAAACTGTTTGTCATCTTTTCTTTTTCAGAACCCAGACTTGACTCCTTTGAAAATGAAATATAGAATTTCCTTAAAACATACACAGAAAAGAAAAATTAGAAGGAACTATATCAAAGTATTAGGATTATAGGGATTTTCTTCTTTATATTTTTCTGTATTTTTCAAAATTTCTATAATTAACATGTATCACTACTTTTATAATAAGAAAAGTGTTTGTTAAAAAATCTATGTGCTACAGAAATATGAAGACAATAGGTAGTCTTCTCCAGGTTATACTCGTAGACTCTCAGGTAAGAATTATCTTCTCTGTTGATAGGAATTCTTTAGTGGAATAGTTTGAGAAGGACACCTCTAACCATCTCTTCTATGTTATAGGTAGAAGCCTTCTTTGAAAATTAGTAGTATTTAGCTTTCTTGGTTTTCTTTGTAATGATTTACCTTCCTTTATACTCTTTACTGCCACCTTCTTAAAACAGAAAAGCCATATTGATCATATTTGCAAAAAGAAAACTTAGAAGATGAATTAATATACTAAGTTCAGGAATTTAGGAAAAATAAAAGGCTATAAATATGGGGTTTCCATGAAACATTTGATCAAGTAGTCACTGCTCCCTGACATACAATTTGTCGATTATCAAATATGTATGTCATTTTGCAGACATAGCTTTGGAGTGGAATTTTTACATGTATGAACAAAAGTCTTCAAAAATATGTAATGCTTAACTCAAATGGGAAATATTCCTGTGCCATAGTTTACCAACATATTGAAATCATTTCTTCTCAAGTCGACTCTAAGATGGGTGAAATAGTTAAGGATTACAATTCTCCTAGTCTTAGTAAATGAAATGAATAAGAATGGCCTTTTCTTCCAATCCAGTATCTTAAATAGAAACTACTAGGTTGAAATTATATTCATGACAAATATTTAATGATTTTTAGTTGATCACTGCATGGATTAAGCATATAGTGATACAGCTTGAAAGTGTGGATCCTGGCTGGCAGGGCCCTAAGCATATGTAAGAAAATGTTATACTGATACCACTAGAGGTACTAAGAGACACAGCAAAGGAGGGATGGGACATTTTCCAAAATACACTGGATTTCTACATTGTCCCGTTGTTACACAAGTGAGTCATTAGTGTAAGCTTCATCATGGGTAGTATCAGAGATCCCTTTCATCCATTTTCCCAGGCAACAGAATTCTACTCTTCTAGACAGACAACAGGCATAATGCCTCAAAATGCCACTTTCTATAAATAAGTTATCAAAGTAATCAACTGCAGTTTTTGTTTGTTTGTTTTTTAAGGTAAGAAATGTTACTGGTACTAACATTTTTAAACCTTTAAAACATGCCTCCACAGTCTCTTCCTGTGCTTCCCCCCTCCCCGTGTTATATTTCATTCTCAAACACAGATTTGTTACACAGAAAGGCAAGTGAGGGTGTTGGCTTGAAGAAGAGTAAGAAAAGTTTTGTTCTTTTTTCTATATTTTTTTTAAAGCAAAAACATACACTCTATATTTTTCTAAGAGGTCGTATACACTGGCATGTGAACCTGTTCCCATAGAATGGATCTGTTCATGTAAAAACATGCATTTCTTTGAGCAGACTGTGTTAAATACTCTGGAAGTATGGCTCTGATATACCACACGGTGGCAAAGGCTCACAAGAAAAGCACTACTGAGCGCTCTCAGAAGGAGCCTGGTGGCACTAATGGTTAAGCACTCGGCTGCTAACCGAAAGGCTGGCGGTTTAAACCCATCTAGCGGCTCTGCAAGAGAAAGACCTGGAGATCTGCTCCCATAAACATTACAGCCAAGAAAACCAACCCTATAGAGCAGTTCTGCTCTGTCACATGGGGTTGCTATGCGGCAAAAATTGACTCAACTGCAGCTAACAAAACTGGTCTCAGAGGGACTCCAGTTAATGGTGACATCTTGATTCTCTTCAGCAAGCATCCCCCACTGAACTCTTCCAGGTTTCCTTCCTCAAAACACCCATCCACATAGCCCCTGGTTTACAGAACTGCCTTGCTCTTTTCTACTTACTGTGTGTCCTCCTGAAATAACTTCACCTAGACACTGTCAAGGACCTTATTCAAGTTCGTTAACTAGAATGCATTTAGAATTTGGAAAAAGAGTCATGACCAAAAGCCATACGAAACCCAAAGGTTCTATTTATCCCAGTAACAAAACTAACCAGCGTTTGGTAGCTTTATTATATTTCTTTAAAAATTAAATGACAAAGAAAGCTTTTGGCAAAATATGAAAATGACTATGCTGAACTTTAGCGTTTTTCCTCATCATGTGATTACTCAAAATAAATAAACAGTCTGGAAATTTAAAGCATGATGATTTTACGTGGAAAAAAGAAAGAGTTCATTTTCCATCAGCATACATTGTTTATTGAGGCTGCAATGACACTGGCAATATGCTTTAGGGACAAATGTTTTTAAAGAGATCAAGTCTCAGTTCTGAAAAAAAAACAAGAGCAAATACTTTTTAAAATGCTCAGGCCATCATAATTACGAAGGTTTCTGCAAGGCAGTCATTGAAGTTAAATAATAACTTCTGGCCAACTTGCAAGGGCCAGGGAGAAAGTCTGGGAAGAGGGGGAGGAAGGCATCAAATGCTAATTCATGGAAAGGTTTACAAAAATGCCCTGGCTTCCTAACTGCCCCACAATAAGCATAAACTGCCCCACAACTGAAACACATGTTTCCACTTTGCAAATATTTGCCAGAAAAACAAAGGTTTGATTTTCCAGCCTATCCTTGAGCTATTAAGACACTATCCTAAACAAGAATTTATATGCTGAAATGTATAATTTTTTTTGGAAACAGTATTCCAGTAATGTTGCAAGCCACCAAGTCAGCTGTTAAAGAGTGGAAAATATCACACTTACACTTCCTGCGAATACGTGGCTCATTGTGTAATTATTACATGTCAAAGTGTGTTTGGCTAAATCTAAAAAGGCTACTTCTAATTTCACCATCACTGAGCAATGTGGAGTTGACTTCATCTATTTTAGGCTTATTTATTATTCTACCCTTTCTTCAACCTATGGAAGAAACCAACTGACAAATAACATTTATCTCCTCTGTGTTTTAGAAAGGAGCCATGGTGGCACAGTGGTTAAGCACTTGGCTGCTAACTAGAAGGTCAACGGGTCAAACCCAGCAGCCACTCTATGGGATAAAGATGTGGCAGTTCACTTCCATAAAGATTACAGCCTTGGAAACCCTATGGGGCAGTTCTACTCTGTCCTCTAGGGTTGCTATGAGTCGGAATCAACTCGACGGCAGTGGGTTTTTTGTTTTGGTGTTTTAGAAAAAATCCACTGCGTAATCTTCGTGTGAGAATTAATCAGTTTGCTCCTTACATCTGTCTGGGGACACTCATATCAAACCAATGGGAACATCTACATTTTGATTCAGATTAAATCTGATACAAAAGTCTACTTGTTCTAATGTAGATTACTGTTGAAAGTGTAGAAAATAGTTCTAACCTAACATTGCAAAACCATCTGAATTCAAAGACACTTTATTTATAATGTTCTCCCCATGGATTGTTTCAGAAACATTACTATAGGAAGTGGAAGTACCTACAAATGCTGCATTAAAAAAAAAAAAAATTCAGTGTCACTTAAATTTCCTGGAAGGACATATTCGTGTTTCAAACGTGATAGCAGATGTTAGCCCTGTATTTCTGCCAAACTCAAATTAAGCTGTCTTCTAACAGCTTCTTATAGCAGAGCTACTTTCATTTCTAAAAATCTGCTCTGTAGTTCTGCTGAAGCTGAGTAACTTCCATTTGTTAATCTCATACAGCTGCATTTAATGACAAAACTGCATTTGTCTAGCCAATCTCAACCTCTACAACGGTAGTTTGCAAGCGGTTTGCCCATTGAAGTCAACCATGCACAGTGTTAAAAATGTACATGTTATATCCACATTACAAAATGGAAACACAGTATTTAGAAAGAACCTGAGAACTACATTGTTTTTACTCTGTCCCACTGCAATTTTTCTTTTTAACAGTCAGGTAAACAATTAGAAGAGCCTTGCTGACCAAGACAGTGCATTACACGTTTGTATGCCTTACAGTGCACAGGAGAGTGCCTTACACACATGCTTAATAAAGTGGGTGCACACACACATGACTGCAGAAGAGAGAATAATAACAGTTTTAGTCATGACCTTTTTTTTTTCTTAAATCACTGTCATTTTATTGTATCACTCTAGAAATACACAGCATAGCTAACATTTCTATATCACTTTACTCATTATTGTCCCTGAGTGGTGCAAACAATCAAGCTAACCAGAAGGTTGGAGGTTTGAGGTGACTCAGAAGAAAGTCAGCCACTGAAAACTCCATGGAGCACAGCTCTACACTGACACATACAGGTCACTATGAGTCTCAACCAACTTGATGGCAACTGGTTTTTGTTTTAATCATTCCAGACTGCTAAGTCACCAATGCCTTCAATTTGGAAGAATCGGTTCCAAAAACACAACAGATTATGTCCTTCATGTCTTGATTTAAGTATCTAGAGGAACTTACATCCACTTTTCTGAAAAGAGGCTTACAACTTTAACATACAAGCACGTTTCTATTTGAAATGATGCACAACTTGTTTCTGAGGTGGGAATACTCTAAGGAAGGCTACAAATTCCTTTATTACCTTTCCTGTTGTAGACTGTTAACCTCATCTTGCAATGGTATTATGAATTTAAATTAATATATGTATTTTAGCAATATTTTTTTCTGACACTAAAATACATGTCCAGTTTAGAATATGCAGAAAATAGAAAAAAGGTCCTAAAACAAAACCACCACCAAACCACTCGGGTCTCACTAAAAAAAACAGTCACTGCTAATAGCTGGTGTACTTTTTTCTAGTCTTTTCTTAATGTTATTATGTATCATTAGCATAATACTCAATGTCCTTCATTTTATATGCTTCATTTTGAATTTAATAATATCTTATGACCACTTCCTGCTAGACTTTAATAAGAGATTCTTCAAAAATACTGTATCTTATGGCAGCATGTTGTTGTTGTTGTTAGGTGCCATCGATTCGGTTCTGACTCATAGCGACCCTATATACAACAGAATGGAACACTGCCCGGTCCTGCACCATCCTCACAATTGTTATTATGCTTGAGTCCACTACTGCAGCCATTGTGTCAATCCGTCTCATTTAGGGTATTCTTCTTTCTTGCTGACCCTCTTTATCAAGCATGGTGTCCTTCTCCAGGGACTGATCCCGCCTGACATGTCCAAAGTATGTGAGACGTAGTCTTGCCATCCTTCCTTCTAAGGAGCATTCTGGTTGTACTTCTTCCAAAACAGATTTGTTCATTCTTCTGGCAGTCCATGGTATATTCAATATCCTTTGCTAACACCATAATTCAAAGGCATCAATTCTTCTTCAGTCTTCCTTATTCCTCGTTCAGCTTTCACATGTGTATGAGGCGACTGAAAACACCATGGCTTGGGTCAGGTGCACCTTAGTCTTCAAGGTGACATCTTTGTTTTTTTAACACTTTAAAGAGGTCTTTTGCAGCAGATTTGCCTAGTGGGTCATTTGATTTCTTGACTGCTGCTTCCATTATGTTACATGTAACACAATGATCTATTACCCTATAGTTGAACATTTAAACTATTTTCATCTTTATTATAAATAGTACTAAGTATCCATTTATACAAAACATTATCACAATCTTTGGGGACATTATTTCCTTAGACTAAACCAAAAACTAAACTCACTGCCAATGAGTCAACTCTGACTCACAGCGATCCTACAGGACAGGGTAGAACTGCCCAACAGGGTTTCCAAGGCTGTAAATCTTTATGAAAGCAGACTACCACATCTTTCTTCAACAGAGCGTCCAGTGGGTTCGAACTGCTGACTTTTCAGTTAGCAGCTTAGCACTTAAGCACTGCACAACCAGGTCTCCTTTTCCTTAGACTCCCAAACCAAAAACCAAACTCATTGCCATCAAGTTGATTGTGACTCATAGTGACCCTACAAGACAGAGAAGAACTGCCCAATACAGTTTCCGAGGAGTGACTGGTGGATTTGAACTGCCGACCTTTTCGATAGCAGCCGAGCTCTTAACCACCACTTCACCAGGGCTCCTTTCTTAGACTAGATATCTTAAAATAGGATTACTGGGTCAAGTGTCCTGAACATTCTTTTTTTTTTTTTAATTGTACTTCAGGTGAAGGTTTACAGAACAAATAGTTTCTAATTAAACAGTAGTACACATACTGTTTTATGACATTGGTTAACAACCCCACAGCATATCAACCCTCTCCCTTCTCGACCTTTTTTTTTGGTGAAAATATACATAGCCAAAGATCCACCATTTCAAAAATTTCTACATGCACAGTTCAGTGATATCAACTACGCTCTTCCAATTGTGCTGCTATTCTCATTTTAGATGAAGCTTACAGAATAGTTTCTCATTAAACAGTTAGTACTCATGTTACCCTATGACAATAGTTAACAACCTCACTACACATCAACACTGTCCTTACTCAACCTAGGGTTCCCTATCACCAGTTTCCTATCCCATTCTGCCTTCTAGCCCTTGTCCCTGGACTGCTGTGCCTCATTATTCCCGTTTTGTTTTATGGGGCTGTCCAATAGCCGGATGAAAGGTGAACCTCGGAAGTGACTTCACCACTGAGCTAAAAGGGTGTCTGGGGGCCATACTCTCAGGTCTCTCCAGCCTCCTTTAGGATAGTAAATCTGGTCTTTTTTGGGTGTCTTAGAATTTTGTTCTACATCCTTCTCCAGCTCTGTCCAGAACCCTCTGTTGTGATACCGGTCAGAGCAGTGAGTGGTGGTAGCCAGGCACCATCTAGCTGTACTGGACTGTCTGGTGGAGGCCTTGGTAGCTGTGGTCCATTAGTCCTTTGGACTAATCTTTTCCTTGTATCCTGTTCTCTTCATTCTACCTTGCTCCCGAAGAGATGAGACCAGTGGAGTATCATAGATGGCTGCTCACAGGCTTTTAAGACCCCAGAAACTACTCACCAAGGTAGAATGCAGAACATTGTCTTTATAAACTGTATTATGCCAATTGAGCTAGATGTTCCCCAAGACCATGGTCCCCATAGCCCTCCACCCAGCAAATCAGTCCCTCAGGGAGTTTGGATGTGTCTATGGAGCTTCCATGACCTTTCCTTGTACAGGCTGTGCTGGTTTCCCCAGTATTGCGTACTGTCTCACCCTTCACCAAAGATACCACTTACCTATCGCCTATTTAGTATTTCCCCCCACCCCTCCCATCCCTGGTAACCAACAAAGATTGTTACTTTTTGTGTGTTAACTTTTTCATGGGTTTTGACAATAGAGGTCTCATATATACAATCCTTTTGTGATTGGCTTATTTCACTCAGCATAATGTCTTCCAGTTTCATCCATGTTATGAGATGCTTCACAGATTCATCACTGTTCTTTCTCATTGCATAGTAGTACTCCATTGTGGGCATGTACCATAGTTTGTTTATCCATTCATCTGTTGATGGGTATCTAGGTTGTTTCCATCTTTTTGCTATTGTGAACAGTGCTGCCATGAACATAGGTGTACGTATGTCTATTTGAGTGGCGACTCTTATTTCTCTAGGATATATTCCTAGGAGTAGGATTGCTGGATCGTATGGTATTTCTATTTTCCGCTTTCTAAGGAAGCGCCATATCATTTTCCAAAATGGCTGTGTCATTTTGCATTCCCACCATCAATGCATAAGAGTTCTGATCTCCCCGCAACCCCTCCAACATTTGTTATTTCCAGTGTTTTTGATTTGTGCCAGTAATGCCGGGGTGAGATGGTATCTCCTTGTGGTTTTAATTTGCATTTCTCTAATGGCTAGTGATCGCAAGCATTTCCTCGTGTCTGTTGGCCGCTTGAATGCCTTCTTTGGTAAAGTGTCTATTTCCCTTGCCTATTTTTTCATAGGATTGTTTGTCTTTTTGTTGTAGAGGTGTTGGATTTTCTTGTAGATTATGGAGATTAGACCTTTGTCTGACTTGTACTGTCCAAAAATTTTTTCCCAGTCTATAAATTCTCTTTTAACTCCTTTGGTGAAGTCTTTTGAAGAGCATAGGTGTTTGATTTTTAGCAGATCCTGGTTATCAAGCTTATCTTCTGGGGTTTGTGTGTTGATGGTTATAGTTTGAATCCTGTTAATGCCGTGTATTAGGGCCTGTAGCGTTGGTCCTATATTTTCTTCTTGAACTTTATAGTTTTTGGCTTTATATTCAGGTCATTGGTCCATTTTGAAGTAGTTTTTGTATACAGCGAGAGGTATGGGTCCTATTTCATTTTTTTAACAGATGGATATCCAGTTTTGCCAGCACCATTTGTTAAAAAGACTGTTCCCCATTTGATGGACTTTGGGCCCTTGTCGAAGATCAGGTGACCATAGGTGGAAGGATTTACATCTGGGTTCTCAATTATGTTCCACTGGTCAACCTATTTGTCATTGTACCAGTACCAGGCTGTTTTGACTACTGTAGCTGTATAGTAGGTACTGAGGTCAGGTAGTGTGAGTCCTCCAACTTTATTCTTCTTCTTCAGTAGTGCTTTACTTATTTGGGGCTTCTTCCCTTTCCATATAAAGTTAATGATTAGTTTTTCCATCTCTTTGAATAATGTTGTTGGCATTTGGATTGAGATGGTGTTGTATTTGTAAATTGCTTTGGGTAGAATTGTCATTTTCACAATGTTGAGTTTACCTATCCATGAGCATGGTATGTTTTTCCATTTATGTAGATCCCTTTGGGTTTCATGCAGAAGTGTTTTGTAGTTTTCTTTGAAAAGGTCTTTTACATCCCTGGTTAGATTTATTCCTAACTATTTTGTTTTTTAGAGGCTATTATAAATGGTATTGTTTTCCTGATTTCCGTTTCATCGTTCTCTTTATTGGTATATAGGAATCCAACTGATTTTTATATGTTTAACTTGTATCCTGCTACTCTGCTGAATCTTTCTATTAGTTTCAGTAGATTTCTCGTGGAGTCTTTAGGGTTTTCTATGTATAGTATCATATCATCTGTAAACAGGGACAGTTTAACTTCTTCATTACCAGTTTGTATGCCTTTTATTTCTTTTTCTTGCCTTATTGCTCTAGCTACAACTTCCAGCACAATGTTAAATAGGAGTGGTGATAAAGGGCATCCTTGTCTTGTTCCTGTTCTCAGTGGGTATGTTTTCAGCCTCTCTCCATTAAGAATGATGTTGGCTGTTGGTTTTGCATAGATGCCCTTTATTATGTTGAGAAATTTCCCTTCTATACATATTTTATTGAGAGTTTTTATCAGGAATGGGTGTTGGACTTTGCCGAACGCCTTTTCTCCATCAGTTGAGATGAGCATGTGATTCTTTTCTTTCCTTTTATTTATGTGGTAGATTATGTTGATTGATTTTCTAATGGTGAACCATCCTTACATACCTGATATGAATCCTACTTGGTCGTGGTATATTATTTCTTTGATATGATGCTGAATTCTATTGGCTGTAATTCTGTTGAGAATTTTTGTATGTATATTCATGAGAGATATTGGTCTGTAATTTTCTTTATTTGTGGCGTGTTTGCCTGGTTTTGGTATCAGTGTTATGCTGGCTTCATAGAATGAATTCGGAAGTGTTGCTTCCTCTTCTATGCTCTAAAATAGCTTGAGTAGTATGGGTACGAGCTTTTCTGTGAATTTTTGGTAGAATTCTCCAGTGAAGCCATCTGGGCCAGAGCTTTTTTCTGTTGGCAGTTTTTTTTAATTACCTTTTCAATCTCTTCTTTTGTTATGGGTCTGTTCAGATTTTTAACATCACTTTGTTGTAGTTTGCATAGGTAGTGTGTTTCTAGAAATTTGTCCATTTCCTCTAGGTTTTTGAATTTGTTGGAGTATAGTTTTTCATAATATTCTGTTATGATCCTTTTTATTTCAGTTGGGTTTGTTATAATGTCGCCCATTTCATTTCTTATTTGGGTTATTTGCATCCTCTCCTGTTTTTCTTTTTTCAGTCTGGCCAGTGGTTTGTCGATTTTGTTGATTCTTTCAGAGAACCAGCTTTTGGTTTTGTTGATTCTTTCTATTGTTTTTCTGTTCTCTATTTCATTTATTTCTGCTCTGATCTTTATTATTTCCTTTCTTCCAGTGGCTGTAGGCTTTTTAAATTTTATTTATTTTTTAATTGTATTCAGGTGAAGGCTTACAGAAGAAATAGTTTCTCAGGAAACAGTAGTGCACATATTGTTTTATGACATTGGTTAACAACCCCACAACATATCAACCCTCTCCCTTCTTGACCATTTTTTTTAGTGAAAATATACATAACCAAAATACACCATTTCAAAAATTTCTACATGCACAGTTCAGTGACATCAACTACGCTCTTCCAACTGAGTTGCTATTCTCACTTTTGATGAAGGCTTACAGAACAAAATAGTTTCTCATTTAACCGTTAGTACAGATTGTCGGCTTCTTTTGCTGTTCTTTTTCTATTTGTTTGAGTTGTGTAGTTAATGTTTTGATTTTGTCCCTTTCTTCTTTATTGATATGTGCATCTATTCCTATAATTTGTCCTCTGAGGACTGCCTTTGCTGTGTCCCAAAGGTTTTGGTAGGATGTGTTTTTATTCTTGTTTGATTCTAGGAATTTTTTGATTCCATCTCTGATTTCTTCCATTACCCAGTGATGTGTAAGCAGGGTGTTATTCAGTTTCCATTCAATTGATTTTTTTTCCTTGCTCTTTCTGTTGTTAATTTCTACCTTGATGGCACTGTGGTCAGAGAAGATACACTGAAGTATCTCAGCGTTTTGGATTTTGTTGAGGATTGCTCTGTGGCCTAAGATGTGGTCTATTGTGGAGAACGTTCTATGTGCATTGGAAAAGAATGTGTACTTTGCAGCTGTTGGATTGAGTGTTCTGTATATGTCTATGAGGTCAAGGTGGCCGATTGTGCCGTTCAGGTCTTCTGTATCTTTGCTGAGTTTCTTTTTAGATGTTCTGTCCTTGTTGAAGCCTCCTACTATTATTGTGGAACTGTCAATCTCTCTTTTCAGTGCTGTTAAGAGTTTGTTTTATGTATTTTGGAGCCCTGTCATTGGGTGCATAGATGTTTATTATGGTTATGTCTTCATGATGGATTGTCCCCTTAATCATTATATAGTGTCCTTCTTTGTCTTTTATAGTGGATTTTGTTTTAAAGTCTATTGTATCTGAGATTAGTATTGCCACTCTTGCTCTTTTTTGGTAGTTGTTAGCTTGATATATTTTTTCTAACCCTGACGTTTAATAAATTCACGTCTTTGTTTCTAAGGTGTGTCTCTGGTAGACAGCATATTGATGGATCCTGTTTTTTATACATTCTGTCACTCTCTGTCTCTTTATGGGTGCATTGAGGCCATTTACATTCAGTGTAATTATTGACAGATGTGAGTTTATTGCTGTCATTTTGTAGTGCTTTTTTTTTGTGGTGCTCACGTTTTCTTTGTTCTTCTTACTCTCCTGTGCTGAATTACTTTTGTTTGTGGATTGTTTTTTCATTTCTTTTGTTTTTGCTGAGATTTTATGTTTTTCCCTTTATTTTTATGAGTATGTTCGTCAACTTTCTTTGTGGGTACCGTGAAATTTACCCTTATCTGTCTAAGTTTGAAGCAGTCTATTATTACTTGGTATCGCCTTGCCTTCTTCTCCATTAGAAGGTTCTATACCTACAACGTTTATTCCGTCTTTTATTGTGCTGATGTTGTTGTCATTTACAGATTAACTGCTCTGATTCCCTGTTGTATTTCTTTTGGTTTTGGATAGTCCTCGAGAGTTCATTTTCTAGATTGGTATCTGGCTGGTATGATCTTGTGTCCTAGATTCAGCCTGTGAGCTGAAGTTGTCTGTTCTCAGATTGAAGAACTCCATTTAATAATTCTTGTAAGTTTGCTTTGGTTTTTATGTATTCCCTTAATTTCTCTTTACCTGGAAATGTCCTAATTTCACCATCATATATGAACGAGAGTTTTGCAGGATATATTATTCTAGGCTGGCAATTTTTTTGTTTCAAGGTTTTATATATGTCATCCCATTGCCTTCTTGCCTGCATGGTTTCTGCCAAATAATCTGAGCTTAGTCTTATTGTGTCTCCTCTGTATGTGACTTCTTGTTTTCACAAGCTGCTCTCAGGATTCTTTGTTTGTGTTTGGTTTTCGCGAGTGTGATTATGATATGCCTCAGTGATTTTCTTTTGGGGTCTATCCTATATGGGGTTCGTTGAGCTTCTTGGATGGCCAGCTTTTCATTTTTCATGATATTGGGGAAGTTTTCTGTCGGCAGTTCTTCAATGATCCTCTCTGTGTTTTCTGTTTTCTCCCCGTTCTAGAAATCCGATCACTCACAAATTTTTGCTTTTGATTGAATCCCACGTAATTCTCAGGGTCTCTTAATTTTTCTTTGTTCTTTTTTCTGAGTTTTCCTCAAACAGATTTGTATCTAAGGGTTTGTCTTCAATTTCGATGATTCTGTCTTCCACCGTTTCAAATCTGCTCCTCAGCCCTTCTATGACCCTGTCTATTTCTGGAATCTTGTTGTTTATCTTTGGATTTCTAATTGTTGTTTTTATATAATTTCTAGTTGTGAATTTATTTTGGCATTTTGTTCCTCCATTATTTTCCTGAATTCTTCCATTTTTTTGTCTGTATTTTCCATGAATTTGCCTATTTTTTCCTCATTTTTGTCTGCTTTTTGCTTCAAATCTTCTATAGCTCTGAATATTAGAGATTTGAATTCCCTATCAGGTAGTTCTAGTGCCTTTTCTTCTACTGGAAAGACATCCGGTGTTTTATTCTGGAACCATCGTGTCCTCTTTTTGTAAATGTTTTGATATTGTCTGCTGTCTTTGGGGCATTCAGTAGTTATTTCTCTTCTCATTTATTGATTGTAGATTTGTATGTTTCATCCTCTTTTTTTTTTTATTTGGCTATGTCTGCGCAGGAGGACTGTCTGTTCTTTGTTGTTTTCTCGTCTGTGGGCATGATACTTTTCACCTCCTCCAATTGGCAGGGTTAGTCACTCAGATATAGTACAGCAGGTCAGGTCTAGCTGAAGAGGAGTTGCTGGGATGGGTTGTTTGTGGCACTTACTCCAGCCACCAGGGGGGGTCAGTAATCAGTGCAGGGCAGGTACCGGTAGGCTGTGCCTGTGCTGCTTGGTGGTGTGATGTTAAGCGCACAGTGCAGGTAGGCAGGATGGAGGGGGAAGATTGTTATGTGTGGAGCTAAGATGGATATGGGAGAGAGGAGAGAGGAACAGGAACCAGAACTATACAAACAAAAACGAGTGCCAGGGGAGCTTGCCGTTGGAGTGAAGAGATGAGAGACTATGAAATGGAGAAAAACAAATAGGGGAAGAAGAAGAAAAAAATGAAAAGAAAAGAATGAATAAATAAAAATTAGAAAGAAAAAAGAATAGCAAAGCTCCCAGGGATCCCACCAGTGTGGCTACGAGGTCTGGGGAAGTTGTTTCCAGGTGTTACTGTACAGCCTGGGTAGAAGGTGTAGAGATGTTCAGCGCCAGGTATTCAGGGAGCAGGAAGAGAAGGAAGTTATAGAGAGACGTGAAACTGAGTAATGAAGAAAGACAAAAAGGGAAAAAGAGGGAAAAGAAAAGAAAACAAATTAAAAAAAAAAAAAAGAATAAGAAAAGCCCCCCAAAAAACAGAGGTTAAAAAAAAAACCCACAAGAAAAGAAATGCTCTCAGGCATCCCTCTGCATGTCTGCACAAGTTGAGGGCGTAGTTTCCAAGCTGTGTAGCACTGCCCAGCCAGAACGGGCTCCCAACTCGAGAAAAGGAAAAGAAAACAAACAAACAATTTAAAACAACCAAGCAAAAGCCCCAGGATCCCACAAGCGTGGCAGCCCAGACCGGGAAGCAGTTCTGCACTTGAATGGAGCTCCGCAGCCCCTTAGGAAGAAGATGGCACACGGAGCCAGGTATTTGAGCAAAAGTAGGGGGAGGTCGTGAGAGTTATGGAAGAAATCAAAAAAAGCAGAGAAAGGCAACACCAGCAACCAACAAATGGCACTCAGGAAGTATGCTAGTGTGGGCAGGTGGAATCCAAGCAGCCAGTGTGTCCCAGACAAGAGACTGTGGCCGTGGGAAGCAGAGGAGGCTGAGGATGGGTGAAGAAGGGTGGTGGGTGGGAAAGCATATATCACAAATTACTGGTTGTTTTGTCTCCTGCTGGAAGCTCTGTGAAGCTGCTTTCTCGTACCTCCTATTTGCTGGTCTCTGATAGGAGTCCAAGATGGCGGATCCATGCTGCGTTAGCCGATAGGGGATCTCTGTATGAATCTCTCCTCGCTCTCCATTCTGTCAGTTTTCTCACTCCATTTGGTGCTTGGCTGAGTTCTTTATCTCTTCATTTGATGTTTTAGGGTTTCAGGATTGCTGTTTCCTCTGGCTTAGTTTTTTGGATCTTTGCTGTGGAGGGACGGTGTGGTGCTTCTGCCTACAGCACCATTTTGCCGGAAGTCCTCTGAACATTAAGGTTTAATTTTATGCCAGTTTTTGCTCTCCAGAAAAGCTGAGCCAGTTTACACTCCCATCAGCATTGTATGAGCGTCTCAATTTCAGTATAATAAAAAGTTTTTATTAAAAACTAATATTTTTTTTAATGGGTGATTTTAAATTGCATTTAAAAAATAATGAGTAAGGGGGAAATTTTCTATTATGTTTCTTCGTTTGCTTTTTCTATGAATTATCTGCTTACATCTTTCCTCATTTTTCCGTAGAAGTATTAGTGTTTTTCTTGTTTGGTTTTATTGATTTACAAGGGCTCATTACATTTTAAGCATATTTTTATTTAGGCTGTTGGATTTGTTTCAAGAGATGAAACATTTTTATAATTTTTCTCTAATTATTAAGACTGTACATGTTTATTGTAAAGAATTTTGAAAATTAAACAAAAATACATTGAAGAACACAAAGATTATCCATTATCCTATCATCTGGTGGTAGCTGACCATTTGATACATTTTCTTTCAGACTCCTGTTCTGTGTTTATAGGCATTTAAAAAATAAAATTGGAATAGTAATATATTCTGGATTTTAAAAAAATGTTATCATAAGAATTTCCTCATAGTATTAAATATCCCTTTAAAATATTATTTTAATATCTACGTAGTATTCCATTGCTTAGTTATACCATAATCTACTAAACATACTCCTCTTCTTTAAGAATATTTAGATTATTTCCAAATCTTTGCTATTATAACTAACTTTACAATAAGCAATCTTATAAATTTGATACAGTTTTGATGTTACATTTAAATTGAGCCTTATACCCATGTCTTCTTCATAGAATATAAAAATATAAGAAATACTGAACCTACCGGTTACTTGAGTAGGTGCAATCACTTGGCTAGCACTTGATGTAGAAGCTTCAGGAGCTACTTCTACTGGTACAGGAGGTGATGTTTCTTCAATCACTACTATATGAGAAAATAGGGAACAAAAAGAAAATTAAAGCTTATTATGAACACTGAGATCCCACTTCAAAATGCAAGCATAATTTAGTCTAACAATAAACACAGCAGCTCTTGGTTATAAAGAACTCTTACAGGTTCTTAAAGCTCAAGCTATTAATCTATAGCCATGGTTTCAACATTTAGCAAGATTAAAAAAATAAAAAAATCTGTTGCCGTCGAGTTGATTCCGACTCATAGCGACCCTACAGGACAGAGTAGAACTGCCCCATAGGGTTTCCAAGGAGCGGCTGTTGGATTCCAACTGCCAACCTTTTGGAAAGCAACTGAACTCTTAACCGCTGCACCACCAGGGCTCCTTATCAAGAATACCCAAGAGCAATTCAAAAGCCAAGAAAAATGATCCTTCATCAAATGATGAACCTCAGTAATGTTTTCATAAGCTATACTATTCTTGACTACAGAAAAGAGTGAAAAACTTATCTTTCTTTGTCCCATTATAGTACTTAAAATATCATACCTGTAATACTTACACTAACATTATATTATATATTAGTAAACTTAAGTGTATTGTTCATATTTAACTTCAATTATGAATTCTAATGATTTACTAAACTTTAAAATCAAAGACACACAAAAATTGTCATCTTACTCTTTTATTTAGACTACTTGTGACACAGTGATTAAGAGCTCAGCTGCCAATCAAAAGGCTGGCAGTTTGAATTCACCAGCTGCTCCTTGGAAACCCTATGGGTCAGTTCTACTCCATCCTGTAGGGTTGGTATGAGTCAGAATGGACTTGATGGCAACGGGTTTTTTTTTGGTTTTACTCTTAGCACAGGTAACATGACTACCTGGGAACTGTGGGTGCAGGTGAACAGTTGAAACCCCTGGAGAGAGCTGGAGTTGACCAGGCTCAAGTCTGGTTTTCTCTTGATCCAATGAAGGTATTTCCTAGATGGTTGTATTAAAATATATGTATAAGAGACAAGACGAGAAGAGTAGAGGGGAAGAGAGGGAAGGGGAAGGGAGGGAAGAGAAGAGGGGAGGGGAGGAGGGAAAGGGAAGACAGGGGAGGGGAGAGGGAAGGAGAAAGGAAGACAAGAATAAATTGAGTATTTTCATTTCCCACTTATTACTATTTTTACTTAACCTATTATACTCTTAGAAAGGCAAAGAAATATCTCGACATTAGACAAAAATCTGTGTAATTATATCAAATAAAAAAAATGAACAAACTATTGCTGCACCTCAACCTTGGCAAGCCCTTGAGTTTTCCCATCTGTGCTGATCCATGCACACACTCACCTATTTCCCAGGGGCCCAAAGGCAGACATTTTAAGCAACAGTCCTTAATCCACCCCATCCAGGTTTAAAGTTTTTGGTCCTCCCTCTTCCATTCCTCATTCCAAGTTCTGCCTGTTTGCACTATTCCTTATATTTGTTCATTCTTTTTCATATTCATAGTCTCCACTATCCTACTGTGGATTCATTCCCTCATTCTCAGTTTATCTTAATAATCTAATTGGTCCCTTGGGCTTCCTCTCCCACCCTACCTCAGTCAATCCTGCTGAAAATCATCTTCCAGAAATACTGAGCACTTACTACTTTCTTCCACATTTTCCCTCTTTTAAAGAAGATAGATTAGAATACAGAATATAATCTTGATCGCAGTACCCCAGTCCCTGCGGTCAATGGTCAATGACAAGAAGCAGGCCACGATCAGATGTTAACCCACTCTTGCAGCTTACAGACAGAAAATCCCCCCGGGACTGGGGCAGCAGGCTTCCTAGTCAACAATCAACGTCACTTCTCCACTTACAGGTAGGGTCCAGTTGAGGAGTAGGGTATTTCCCTGTCAATTACAACTACACTTTGATATTCCAAGCCTTCCAAAGCAGCCCCAGTCAAGTTCTCTTTCTAATCGTCTCTCGCAGCTCCGTAAACTGATGACTTGCTGTCTCTTCCACCACACCTTTGCACAAATAATTTCCCACCCCTGGACCATTCTCCTTTCTCTTCACCTATCTTTAACTTTCACATTGTGGTGCGATTGATTACATTTGTATGTGGCCTTTCTAGTCATAGTCTTGTAACTCCCACCCAGGTGACTGGGCGGGACTGTGTGATAGGGTAACTGTGGCCCACCAAGGGGATTAGTCAGTTTTGCTTTAAAAGAGAGTGGATTCCAGAGCTGAGAGGAGAATCCCAGCACTACCAAGGAAGAACAGCCAGGAACCAGCACGTCCTTTGGACCTAGGATCCATGCAATGAGGAGCTCCTGGACCCAGGAGATGGAGAGTGAGCTGTAACCTTGAAGACAGTGAGAGGCAGTGGCAGGAGAGACCGAGCAGCAGAGACCTGGCAGCAGGAGGTGGTGCAGTGGGCTTCCCAGCCCACAGAGACAGAAAGCTGAGTGCCTTTGGGCAAGGCCTAAGGCCAGGGAGAGACGTGCCTGTGAGCAGGTTGGGGAGAGGCTGTCGTAATGGAAGAACTGTATCCTGAGTGTTCCTGAGCCTGAATTGTAACTGTTTCTTCCCTAATAAACCCCATAATTCTAAGTATTGTCTGTGAGTTCTGTGTGGCCACTGCAATGCATTATCGAATCCAGCAGAGAAGTAGAGAATGCTGTGGGAGGGGCGGTTGGTGTCAGAATTAGTCAGGATGGCAGAGAGAGAAGGCATGTCTGACCTCTGCCTCATAGGAATCAACCTTGGGCTGTTAATCTTGATTCACCTTCCCCTTGTGGAAGTTAGAGGAGGTCAGACACCACCCCCATGCCGTTTTTACACACATCATGAGACTTTTGCAAGGTGCCAAGACCACAAAGACAATGATTGCATTTTCCCCACCCCTTCCCCCCAAAATAAAACGCGGTAAAAGCATAAAAGAAAATTTTAGGGGACCCTTTCAGATCTTTACCACAAACCCAATCATAAACAGAGAAGAAGAAAACAGTTAAAATGAGACTGTCAGCCAGCTGGCTGGACCACTCACACACTAAATGATTCCTCTCACATATCAACTAGAACTCAATTAAAAATCAACAAAATTTCAAACTCTTGTACGTCACTGATCTTTAGAGATGCTATCCAAGAGTTGCAATGTGCACATAAAATCTGCATATCTGTTGTACTTCTTTTGGGGCCAATATAGGACAATTTCTTCCTTGATGAGCTCTATCACTCCAAAATCATACTTTTCTTTTTCTCGATTCTTTCAGGACTTATGATATAATATATATGTTACTCTATCTCATATTTACAAGCTAAAGATTTTAAAAATCATTTACATATGTATGTGATCCCCACCTAAATTCTAATACTTAATGCATTCTTGTCAACTGAATGAATGATACATACATGTATAAACATTTAATAGAATTAACTACCTAATTTTCATGTTACTACTTAGTAAAAAAAAGCAAGTTGGTTTGAATGAATTAATCAAATGTATTCAGAGAAGCAACAATATTACATAAATAGGACTTAGATCTAGCAAATGTCCATATCTCCTACTAACAAATTTCACAATTTATAGCGCCATCTTATGTAAAAAACCTACAAACACGAGAGATGGATAAAAATTTCTCAGAAATTTTTTGAGAAGCTGACTTCTCAGAGTCTGCATTCAAGGGTAAGCTCTGCTGCTATTCTAATTTAATTCAAGCGTGCATATTAAATTTTAGTTGAATTCAGAAGTGCTTCACTCGTTGTATACGCACTCAGAGAATACATGATGCCAAGAACGTGTCAGATCCTTCCCACTGTTGGTGCGGACAATAAGTTGACTCTGAATTCTGTTTAAGCGCCTGATTCCTGTGAGTTCCTATCTTCTCATTAAAATTCAAGCTCCATAAAAATAAGAGATTTTTGTCTGATTTGTTCTCTACTGTTTTCCTAGCACTCAGAATAGTGTCAGTTATGTGGTAGGTACTTAATATTTCTTTAATGAATGAATGAATGCTACCTTTCCTTAAATCATAGCACACATATTATTGTATTTATGTCTAAAAAATCCACACATATTCTAATAGAAAACTATTGTGAAGGTAGAAAAAAACTATTTACAAACAAGAGTAAATTACCTTCTCAGGGGGTGCAGTTGCCACTAAAACCAGAAAAGAAAGCAGGGCATTAGTAAAATCCAAGACAATTCACTTACTATACTTCAACTTTAAAAAGCAATAAAAGTGAATTATGGTCATCTACCATTGTGGAGG
Source organism: Dugong dugon (assembly GCA_030035585.1). Classification (NCBI taxonomy): domain Eukaryota; kingdom Metazoa; phylum Chordata; class Mammalia; order Sirenia; family Dugongidae; genus Dugong; species Dugong dugon. The sequence continues at coordinate 42,908,185 of CM057480.1, read as the reverse complement.
GATTTCACACCTGATGCTGACAGGTAAAACTGTCAGTGAGATGCCATTCCTCAGCTAGACAGGCTCAGACAGAACACATGATGATGAAGTTCTTTCAAACTCTATCATTTAAAAAACTAGATAATTTATTAAAAATTAAAGAAGGTAACACTTTCTGGTATATTATTTTATGCCTAACCTCAATTTTGTACAACTTCCCTTATCTTAGAAAACATTTTTATAATTGTCAAATACTTGTTCTTAACATAGTATATGATGTTTGAAATGCTTTCTAACATCAATGTTAAAAAAGAAAGCCACTTGTTTTAACAATGAATGGCTACATTCTCAGTTTATTCTAATCTTTAATGAGGTCTTATGAGTATTATCAGAAAGATATGCTAACTAAATTATGAAGGAAAAAAAATCTCATGAGCCAATCAGGACCAATGAGACAGTAACATAGATATGCTAAACAAACTACATATTATACAATCACAAGGGGGGTGCTCCTTGTATTTTGAAAGACTTGTTCTTCACTAACTAATCCTTAATATTAGTCTTTAAACCTTAGGTCAATATTCACTGAAATTTTTCTGATGAATTGGCGTCTCCATAAACATTCACATATAGGCATTAACTCCTTAGAACATTGAGGATTTCAGATAAATTGAAATCACTTCTACAATATCCTTGTGGTTGAAGAAAGTCAACTAACCTTCTATTTGTCTAACCCACCACCAAGAAAGGACACAGTCTGAAGGAGAATCTGGACAAGAGATCATTTTCCTTCTGCCTGTGTAGAGTATAAGCAGTTGCAAACATCTGGCCATGGCACCCTAAGTGTATAGGACCAGAATGATCAACACTGTCAATTCCAGGTGAGGTCCCACCTGCTTTGCCTAACCAGGAAGATATGCGAAGAGTACAACAGTGGAGAAAAATATGCTGGAACACACAAATGCTCAGAGCCCAGAAAAAAGACCTGACTACCAAGAAGGAGGCCCTGGGTGGTGTAAACGGCTAATGTATTTGACTGCTAACTGAAAGGGTAGAGGTTTGAGTCTAGCCAGAGGTACCTCAGAAGAAAAGCCTGGAGATCTACTTCCAAAAAATCAGCCATCGAAAACCCTATGCAGCCCAGTTCTACTGTGACACACATGGGGTAGCTATAAATCAGAATCACCTCCATGGTAACTGTTTTTTTGCTAAGCTCCCAAATCTTCACTAGCCTGGGGTATCCTCTTTGTTCACAAGATCCATAGATGAGCACCCTGAATTGTGACCTAAGAATCAACTGTGAAAAGCCAACAGGAGCTTTATTAGAGTAAACATACATTCTGAAAAAAATCTAAGATTTTCATTCCTTCTAACTGGGGTGAGAATTTTTGTGGTAACAAAGATATTCAAAGTATCAGATATATCAGTTTATATACAGAGACAGAGATAGAGATAATCCCTCTTCCTGAATTCTATAAAGATAATAACCAAGTTCATTGTCTCCAGACTCCCTCTGGATTATTAATAAGACCTTAACCATCTCCTTGGAAGAAAGTGCTTCTTGGTCACAGGTCACATTACATGCTCTTTGTATGGCATCTGGCAAGTCAGGTCCCTTCTCTAGGCCTCAGGTTTCTCAGAAGGTAAATGAAGGGACTGCACTGGTGATCTCCAAGATCTTTTTATCCTACCTTCCTTCATTTCCCCTCCCATTACCCCTGACTGCCCACTGGACTCTCTATGACGGAAGCTCAGTTGATGCTTTAACTTTTTTAAGCCTTGTAAGAAAAGAATATTTATTAATGGTCCTCTAGACACAGAAACGAATAAGGGCTATTACCTGGAGGATTTAAGTCACTCCCCAGGAATAAATACCAAGAAAACATGGCCCCCAGACAGCAATCAAGACAACATCCTGAGATTACCACGGAATACAGCTACCTGGCAGGTATATACTGTTCCAGAGCAGTGGTTTTCAACTGGGTACAATTTTGCCCCCAGGAGACATCTGGAAATATCTGGAGACCTTTTGGAGCCCTGGTGGATGGACCAGGGGTTAAGAGTTATGGCTGCTAACCAAAAGGTCGGCAGCTTGAATCCACTTCTTAGAAACTCTATGGGGAAGTTCTACTCTGTCCCATAGGATCGCTATAAGTCGGAATCGACTCGATGGCAAAGGGTTTTTTGGTTTGGTAATCATATCTGTGGGTGGGCGTTCCATTCGCATCTACAGAGATGCAGCTAAATATCCTACAATACACAGGAGTCACTCCTCCACAACAAAGTATTGTTCAGTGAAAAGTGTCAATATTGCCAAGACTGAGAAACCCTCTTCTAGAAGGGCAAAAACATGGAAATCAAGCACAGACACGGACAGATGGCTAGAGTCCATGATCCATTTCCACTCTCACCTTCTGGCTCTGCCACTCCTGGCCCATGTTCCTGGGAGAAGGTCAGGGCCTCCACTGGCTCTTCCTTGGCTGGGAGAGGTGGAGGATGAGTACTTTTAGCAACAGGTTGAGTGTTCTTTGGCTTGACAAATACAGGTCCTTTACCTACATGGTGATGGATTGGCCTGCGTCTATGAACGCCAGAAACTGTATAACCCATTCCACCAGGACAGATTTCCTTAAAAGCAGCTAGATTTGGGATGGGAAAATATTCCTTTTAAAAATCTAAAAGTGCAAAGCTTATACAGAGGAAAATATCATGATGAATATTTCTTAATCATCACTTATATAGTTACATTTAAAACTTCAAAATAGATACAAAAATATAAGCAAATTGCTTAAATTTCTGTTAAACTTTAGTATTTACAGAAAAAAAAACCAATCCTTTCTTTTACCAAGCATTTCTCCATTAATTTAATTTCTTATCCTAACCACTCAAGAAGTATTATATATATCATATTTTTATATATCAGATATATAAAATTAGGAGATATATATTTTGTAACATATTACATATTTAAGATATATACATAAGGAAATATTTTATGTAGAGGAGATACTGTATGTATCATATACAGCTTATGCTGTATGTGTATGTATAATATCAACAAAAATCAGGCTTTCTACTTTTCCTCCAGCTTTTGTGTTTATTTCATTAGTTATTAACAAGGAATTCAGTGATCTCTCTCTAAGTTAGATGACTAGCAAGAAGGCTAAAATGGAAAAAAAAATAAAACAATCATATTCAGAGAAATGAGACGTCATGATTTGTTTTTAGTTGAAGAACCCAAAGGGTTCAGCCAGAACAGAGTGTATCAGCTGACTTGAAGGCCTGGGTGAGGAATACTTAAAAAAGGGGAACAGTTTTTGAAGAGAGATTCTCAGGATAGTGAGAAGGAATTGAGAGAAAGGAAACATGCTAAAGAGATGGTAGGGAGAAATCAAAAAGAAAGGAAATGCCAAATTAGTATGCAAGTTATTTTCAAGGGAAGGGATGACTAGTGGGAAAAAGGCTTGATCATGAGCAGCTAGTGTAATTGTCAAGAGGAGGAAGAGCTAGTCTGTGCCCTGGAATCACTATCCATGCCAGAAACGTAGTTTTGTACTCTTAAAAAGTAGACTAGACACATGCGATGTGCTACACATCCACTGAAAAATCCCATGAATAAGCAAAAGAGGAAAGACAAAGGTGGCGCAGCAATGCATGGCCAAAGAGAAAAAACACACTTGATCCCTTTGGTGTTAGTGTTGGAGGAAAATTACTGAAGGCAGGCATCAAAGAACATATGGTCAACTTTCTCATTTATACTTTAAACTTGAAAGTAAAATAAGTTGTTTCTCACGTCCACTGAACAATAGATCTCCTATTGAATGTTCTGGACCTAAAAATAGTTCTCAGAAAAAGGAAACTCTAAAATCCTCCTTAAAGTGTGCTAAAATATTATTTTTCCAAAGATCACACACAATGATGAAACTTCATTCTTATGTTTAATTAGAAAATGCAATTCTTAAATCAATGTTACTTGAAAGAACAGATATTCCCAGAAGACAATATGTTTTCCTATCAAATTTTTGAAGTATTAATGAACTAAATATTATTTTCATGAAAATCACCATATAACCAAAAACTGGTGAAGCCCCAAATTTTTATGCTTATTATTTTCAAATTTAATTTTTTTATTTTATGGAGGAGTGTTCCTGAATTACTTTCACCATCCTGATTTATGCTCAGGTAAAGGATTAAAAAGCTATATGAACTTAAAGAGAAATGTGTCTATGGATTATAAAGATCATTTATTTATTATTACTTTTTAATAATAAGTATATCAGATCCCACAAGAGGGTACTAAGGCCTTTTGGAGGTATCTAAAGTTATCCAGTCTACCAATATACCATCAATGTTGTATTATCCTCTACTTTGCCATTTCTTTCTGATGCTAACCACCAACAAATGTAGATCACGATACTTACATTTACTTAAACCTTGCCCACTACATTGCTGGCCCTCTGAGAGCTAATATCCCTCCCTAGGTGGGAAAAATCTGATCAAATAAGGAACTGAGCAGGCAGTTTTACGCCTACCCCACCCCAGTGACTGTGGTGCTAGTCCTTCTTTGATAATATCACGTCCAGTGTTTGCAGGGTACTTTTACTTTTCTTCTATTTAACTCTACCTGACCCTGCTAGAGAAGCTGATGACTCCCTGGTAGAAGTAACACACTTGGAGAGATAAATTCATCCTTTCAGGACACTAGACAATTATGTGCCAAACTAAAGGAAAAAGAATAATCAGGCTTTTAATATCCAACTCCACCTGGAAGTTCATAGATGTTTTGGCAGCATCCACCCTTGAATTACTAATCTTCATAGGATAAACTCAATCATGAATACAATGCTGTCTCCAACTGAAGAAATTAAGCACAGTGTTCTTAACAGAACCTGATAGCACATGTGCAATAAATGAATGAACGAGCCAACCTACACAAGGTCTAGTTACTGGGCAAGTGATGAGCTGCCAATCATTAGGAAAGTACAAAGCCCTGCAGAGCCTTCTGGTCTCTCTACACTTTTAAACAGGAGACTTAGAGGCTAGAAGCTGAGGATATTTGATGGCTTTTCTTAACATTCACAAGGAAGTCTAATGTTACACAGAAAGGGGAAAATCTCTCCGCATGTTTTCCCCACTGGTTCAAACTTGTATGTCTATTATTTCTTCAGATATGCTAAGAACACGTTATGCTATGAAAAAGTCACCCTCAAAAGGCAAAAATGACCCAAGCTGTCAATGTCACCCTGCGTACTTGTGTGGCTGGGAAAGAGTGCACACATAAGGCTGGGCATGTCTTACCTGTGCCTGGAAGGGGACATTTCTCACAGTGTGGGCCCCAGGCTTTGCCCACACTACAACAGCAGAGCTGCTTGGTGAGGTGTACAGACAGAGGGTGCGTACACTGCCTTCCGGAACTGACAAGTCGATAACAGGGCCCTTTCTCTTCTGAAATCATAGGGGTATCCGCTGAAGCAGAGAGATAAGGCCTGACGTCACATGAGAGACAAAACACAGATCGACTTTTCATGTAATAGTAAGATGAAACTTAATTTCAAGTCTGGATTAGAAGCCATACTTCAGAATAAATCTACCTAGATTTAGGGTACTACCTTTTTTGGTCTAGAGTAAGTTTTCAGGGCACCTAATATGGTACAGTGGTTACAAAGCTTGGCTGCTAACCAAAAGACCGGCAGTTTGAATCCACCAGCCACCCCTTGGAAACCCTATGGGGCAGTTCTACTCTGTCCTATATGGTCGCTATGAGTCAGAATTGACTTGACAGCAACAGGTAATGTCCTGACAGTAATTGTACCAGTCCCTGTCTGGTCCTTTCTTTCATTTTAGTAAACACTAAATTAGGTATGTGTGAAGAGTAACACTTTCAATAAAAACCCACCTGCACAAATAAACCTAGACACTTATTATCAAAATCACTACCTTGTTTGATTTCTCTTATTTAGCCATAAGAGAGGTAGCTATAGGATAGAATTTGGTGAACAAATACGCTCTGCTAAAGATCAGGAAAGAACATAGTTGATGCTACAAGCCAGCAGAGGCTCTTCCCACTTTGAGGACAGTGAGGCCCATGAACAGTGAATAGGAGGCAGGAGGCAGCTTCTGACTTGCAGTGCCACTGCACACAGGCCCCCATCCACACAGACAGCACACCAGAGAAGGAACCGAGGATGTGTTCATCCTCTCAGAGAGCACTGCAAAAGCATACCAGGCCACATTCTTGAAATACCTAAATCCTAATCCTGATTCTTCTACTACAGATTTAGTAGATTTACCAGTTGCCATTGAGTTGATTCTGACTCATGGTGACCCTATGTTTGTCAGAGTAGAACTATGCTCCATAGGGTTTTCAAAGGCTGATTTTTCAGAAGTAGATTGCCAGGCCTTTCTTCTGAGGAACCTTTGGGTGAACTCTAATCTCCAAACTTTTAGTTAGCAGCTGAGCATGTTAAGCAAACCACTGCACCACCCAGTGACTCCAGATACTAGATAAGAGTTCATTAATCTAACATCTAGGCACTGTACTGGGCATGTAGGGCAAATACGAGGATAAAAAAGATACAGCCTTGTCTTCAAGAACTTCACTTTGTAATGCAAATGTGGACAGACTATACTTTGCAGAGCCAGGGTCAAGTCTGGTCAAAACTGCTGAATCAGGCCAAGCTTGGTGGCCCCCCTCTATGCCCCTTACCCAACCCCAACCAGAGCTCCTCTCTCTAGTATCAGTATCCAAATAAACCCAAACCAAACCCATTGCCATCAGTCAATTCCGACTCACAATAACCCTATAGGACAGAGTAGAGCTGCTCCATAGGGTCTGCAAGGAGTGGCTGGTGGATTCAAACCACTGACCTTTTGGTTAGCAGCTGAGATTGTAACCACTACGCCACCAGGGCTCCGTATCCAAATTAGGTTTTCATAATTTGCTCTTCCCTTAACCAGTCCCTCTACCTTCCTACCCTTCTTGCTCAGATTTAAATGTCTCAGCTAGACGCTATTAGAATAAACGGATTAAATTAAGGTGCTGTGACAGCGGAAAGATCAAGTTTTGGAGCCAGATGGGCCTGGGTTCAAATTATAGTTCTACATCTGCCAGCAATACAATCTAGGGGTGCTTACATCACCTCACTAAACCTCAACAATGTCTATACTTACAAAATGATAGGCTCAAGTGTGCAGATAAGATACAACATATACCAAAGTAGACACAAACCACATGTTAATACCTGTTGCCACTGAGTCAACTCTGATTCATGGCAACCCTACAGTAGCTATCCTTATTGATAATAAAATAGATGACGCCATCCTCCCCAGGGCATCTGTACCCACCTTGATCACTGCTTAGTGGCAGAATTTCAACAATGTAATTTCAGCACACGGCTGCTAACCAAAAGGCTGGAGGTTTGAGTCCACCCAGAGGTGCCTCAGGAAAAAAGCCTGGCAATCTACTTCTGAAATCAGCCATTGAAAACCCCTTGGGGTCTCCATGAGTCGGAGTCAACTCCATGACAACTTTTTTTTTAAGATAGTCAATGACAGATATTATAGGTGAATTGGGGATGGGGGCTGGGATTGAGAGGAGAAGAGGAGACCTTCCTAAAGCGTTGAAACTTACAGAGAAATGTACAGCCAGGCCAGCTCTGCCTAGAGCTCCTACAAAAGTGCTACAACTGAGAAGTTTGAGGTCTTAGTCTTTCCCTCTCCCTTCTCCTACTTGGTTTCTGGAGTCTGTGCAGCGATTAATGAAAGATTAAAGGTCACAGAGCAAAAGTAAAAGAAAATTTAAGAGCATTATTACTACCCTCAAAAGGTTAATAAGTCCCTGAAGTGACTTAGTATCACTCATATAGCGTGTGTGTGGATATATGTATGCCTGGATGTTGCATAATTTTAAGAACATATACATAGTTTTAGTATAGTCAGCTCACCAATGGGTTTAGCTCCAAATTTTCCTTTCCAAATCGACTGTTTGGAATTTACAACACAAATTTCCATAGAAACAATGTCAGCTCAAGCCACAAGAGTATATTTTATACTTGGTGGGGATTAATTATAATACTAATCACATTAGTGTTAGTTCTAGGTCCCAGGAGCAAGGGCTATTCAGAGCAGAGCAGAACAGAACAGAGCAGAGAGTTGCCTCAAGTCCTTTACATTGGGAAACTGTGACTTTGGCTCCCTGTCTACTTCTCCACACCCACCTGCTTGTGTCCACCTCTCCAAGCACCTATCCAGAGGCATCGTCCCTATTATACTTATCCTGCTCTGCCATTCAAGTATTATATTATGAAATCACCTACCATGCCTGTTCCTAAAATTAAATTAAAACTCCAAATCATCAATTCAAGTGTTTTAAGGGATTAATGCGAGTGTAAGTGTGGAGTTATAAGAAATGGCTTGCTAATGAGAATGAATCTCTGGTTGTTGAAATCTCAGGCACTGCACAAACATAAATTTAAAAATTCAGGCAGTTCATTACCTGGAGAATAAAGTAGAAGTCTAGCAAGTTATTCTCCCTAAACATCTTACCCTAAAAGATCTCTGTTTCTCATAGCTTTTTTTTTTCCTTCCTCCTGTAATTTTCTGACCCAGATATTCTCCATAAGTTCTGGGGTATCTGGTATTTTTTCTTTTTTTTCCCACGACTATTTCCAAAGCAATTCAAGTGGGATCTTTAGAAATTTGGAATAAGAGAAGAGCACTGGCTTATAAGGTCATCAATAAGTAATTGTCTTTCAGTCAGGGAAGGTCAGATCATGTTCTAACTTAACAGTTTGCCCTGCCCTAAGTGTACACATCCCTTAACTAAATCCACTCCTTCAAAAATGGAAGAAAATGAAGAAATCATTGAAAAGGCATGGGTTACATGCCTGAATTGTATTGATGCAATGCAATTTTTCAATTTTTCTTTCATCTACAACTATGTGGACCAAAAAGCATTCACTTATGCCTCAGATTTCTAACGATGTATACCGTTTAAAACTGCCCCTATTTTACATCCTAAATGAACTATTTATTATTCTTTTATCATTTTAAATAACTAGCATGGAATTCCGTTCACTTCATTAAACATCTTTAGCATTTACACATTCCAATCAACATGACAAATAAACAGTGGAACAATATGCTATACATTATTCTTACATGATGCAAGGATGGGTAGATTGGTGCTTCTAGTATCTGAGTGTCTTTAATCATAGGTTAGAAGGCTAATTGTAAAGAATAACTCACTAGCATGCTACATTTATTAAAATACAGTACACATGATTACACACCCTATTTAGCCAAAGGTTTCAACTTGTAGTAAAAAAAATAATTGTCAAAAAAGTTCTAAAGAACAGGTGAAAAGTAGTATGTGGTGGAGCAATACTCAAGAGCAATAATAGAGGGTGCCTCTGGGTTCTTACATGTTGTTTGGTGCCATCAAATCAATTCCAACTTATAGCAATGCTACGCACAAGAGAATGAAACACTGCCCGGTCCTGTAACAGTCTCACAATTGTTGCTATGTTTGAGCCCACAGTTGCAGCCACTATATCAATCCACCTTGTTAAGGGTCTTCATCTTTTTCGCTGACCTTCTACCTTACCAAGCATGATGTCGTTCTCCAGGGACTGGTCCCTCCTGATAACGTGTCCAAAGTATGTGAGATGAAGTCTTATCATCCTCCCTTCTAAGGAGCATTCTGGCTGTACTTCTTCCAGACAGATTTGCTCATCCTTCTGGCAGCCCATGGCATTTTTAATATTCTTCACCCACACCATAATTCAAAGGCATCAACTTTCTTTGGTCTTCCATATTCATTCTCCAGATTTCGAATACATATAAGGCGAAAATATCATGGTTTGGATCAGGTGCTCTTAGTCCTCAAAGTGACACCTCTGCTTTTTTAACACTTTAAAGAGGTCTTTAAGCAGCAGATTTGCCCAATACAATATGCCATTTGATTTGATTTCTTGACTGCTGCTTCCATAGGCGTTGACTGTGGATCCAAGTAAAATGAAATCCTTGAGATCTTCAATCTTTTCTCTGCTTACCATGATGTTGCTTATTGGTCCAGTTGTGAGGATTTTTGTCTTCTTTATGTTAGGGTGTAATCCACACTAAAGGCTGTGGTCTTTGATCTTCATCAGTAAGTGCTTCAAGTGTTGTTCACTTTCAGCAAGCAAGATTGTGTCACCTGCTTATTGCAGGTTATGAGTCTTTCACCAATCCTGATGTCCCATTCTTCATATAGTCCAGCTTCTTGGATTAATTGTGCAGCATGCAGACTGAATAATTATGATAAAAGGATACAACCCTGACACACACCTTTCTTGACTTTAAACCATGCAGTATCCCCTTGCTGTGTTCAAATGACTGCTTCTTGGTCTAAGTACAGGTGCCTCATGAGCACAATTAAGTGTTCTGGAATCCTCATTCTTCACAATGTTATCCATAATTTGTTATGATACACATAGTCGAATGCCTTTGCATAGTCAATAATACAGAGGTAAACGTCTTCCTGGTATTCTCTGCTTTCAGCCAAGATCCACCCAACATTAGCAGTGATACCCCTCATTCCACATCCTCTTCTGAATCTGGCTTGAATTTCTGGAAAATCCCTGTTGATGTACTGCTGCAACCACTTTTAAATTACCTTCAGCAAAATTTTACTTCCATGTGATATTAATGATATTGTTTCAATTTCCGCATTCTGTTGAATCACCTTTCTTTGGTATGGGCACAAATAGCTGTCTTCCAAATTAGTTGGCATAGACGAGTGAGTGCCTCCAGCACTGCATCAGTTAGTCAAACAATCTCACAGTTGGTATTCTGTCAATTCCTGGAGCCTTGTTTGTTGCCAATGCCTTCAGTGCAGCCTGGACTTCTTCCTTCAGTATCATCGGTTCTTGATAATATGCTACCTCCTGAAATGGCTGAATGTCAACCAATTCTTTTTGGTACAGTGACCCTGTGTATTGTGTCCATTCTCTTTTGATGCTTCCTGGGTCATTCAATATTTTGCCCACAGAATCCTTCAAAATTACAACTTGAGGGTTGAAACTTTTCTTCAGTTCTTTCAGCTTGTGAAATCCCGAGTGTGTTCTTCCCTTTTGGTTTTCTAATTCTAGGTCTTTGCACATTTCATTATAATACTGTGTATTCTCCAGCTGCCCTTTAAAATCTTCTGTTCAGCTCTTTGATTTCATCATTTCTTCCATTCACTTTAGATACTCTATGTTCAAGAGCAAACTTTTTTTTAACTTTTTTTATTGTACTTTAGATGAAGGTTTACAGAACAAATAGTTTCTCATTAAACAGTACACATATTGTTTTATGACATTGGTTAACAACCCCTTCTCAACCTTAGGTTCCCTATTACCAGCTTTCCTGTCCTTTCCTGCCTTCTAGTCCTTATCTCTGGACTGTTGTACCCCATTAGTCTCGTTTTGTCTTATGGGCCTGTCTAATCTTTGGCCAAAGGGTGAACCTCGGGAGCGACTTCATTACTGAGCTAAAACGGTATGGAGGCCATATGCTCAGGGTCTCTCCAGTCTCTGTCAGGCCAATAAGTCTGGTCTTTTTTTGTGAGTTAGAATTTTGTTCTACATTTTTCTCTAGCTCTGTCCAGGACCCTCTGTTGTCATCCCCGTCAGAGCAGTCAGTGGTGTTAGCCGGGCACCATCTAGTTGTACTGGGCTCAGTCTGCTGGAGCAAGAGCAAATTTCATAGTCTCTTCTGACATCCATTTTAGTCTTTTCTTTCTTTTGTGTCTTTTTAATGACCTCTTGTTTTCTTCATGAGAAAGATGTCCCTCATGTTATCCCACAACTACCTGGTCTTTGGTCATTAGTGCTCAATGGGTCAAATCTGTTCTTGAGATGGTCTCCAAATTCAGGGGGAATACACTCAAAAAGTCGTATTTTGGTTCTTGTGAACTTGTTGTAATTTTCTTCAGCTTCAACCTGAACTTGCATATGAACAACTGATGGTCTATTCCAGTCGGCCCTTGGCCTGGTTCTGACTGATGATATTGAGCTTCTCCATTGCCTCTTTCCACAAATGTAGTCGATTTGATTCCTGTGTTTTTCATCTGGTGAGGTCCACATGTATAGTTGCCTTTTATGTTGTTGGAAAAAAGTATTTGCAATGAATAAATCATTGATCTTGCAAAATTCCATCATGCGATTTCTGGTGTCGCTTCCATCACCAAGGCCATATTTTCCAACTGCAGATCTTTCTTCCTTGCTACCAACTTTTGCACTCCCATCATCAGTAATTATCAATGTATCCTGATCGCATATTTGATCAATTTCAGACTGCAAAAGCTGGAAAAATCTTCAATTTCTTCATCTTTGGCATTAGTAGTTGGTGCGTATATTTGAATAACAGCGTATCAATTGGTCTTCCTTGTAGGCGTATGGATATTATCCTAGCACAGATAGTGTTTTACTTTAGGATAGATCTTAAAATGTTCTTTTTGACGATGAATGCAACGCCACTCATCTTCAATTTGTCACTCCCAGCACAGCAGACCAATACTAACTCAAAATGGCCAATATCAGTCCATTTTAGCTCACGAAGGCCCATGAAATTGATTTTTATGTGGTCCATTTCACTTTTGATAACTTCCAATTTCCCAGATTCATACTTCATACAGTCCACATTCCGATTATTAATGGATGTTTTCAGCTGTTTCTTCTCATTTTGAATCATGCCACATCAGCAAATGAAGGTTCCGAAAGCTTGACTCCATCCAAATCATTACGGTCGACTCTACTTTGAGGAGGCAGCTCTTCCCCAATCATATTTTGAGTGCCTTCAACCTGAGGGGCTCATTTCCACACTATATCAGACAACGTTCCGTTGCTATTGATTATGTTTTCACCGGCTGTTTTTTTCGGAAGTAGACCGCCAGGTCCTTTTTCCTATTCTGTCTTGCTCTGGAAGCTGTGTTGAAACCTTCCACCATGGGTGACTCTGCTGGTATTTGAAATACTGGTGGCATAGCTTCCAGCATCACAGCAACACACAATCCACCACTGCACGACAAACTGACAGACACGTGGTGGTACATGTAGGTACAGTGAAACAGTGGTTAGTTGGAATATATTCTTTGTGAGAAGTGTTGCTAAAATTAGAGTGAAAAGATTCAGTACTCTATACAAAGAGAAAAACATTTTACAGGTATAAAACCTACTAGAAATGTCACATCAGTCAGGAAAACAAATCTTTTACTCTTGGCTAGAAACATGAGACAAATATTCAGAATGGTAATAAACATACAGCTCTGTACCCAAATATAGTACTGAATCTTAACTATGTATCCAATGCTGACAGCAATTCAATTACAAAACAGAGTAAGAATGTAAGATGCTATGTTTCTCTTATTTGGGTTCCCCAATGGTATATTAAGTAATTTACACTTAATTATGGTTTCGGAGTTCCACAATAATCCCTGTTTATGCTTTCAAAGATATGCTGTCCTAATCACTTAAAATGTGAACAATAAATTTCATTACGCAGATACAAATTAATCTGGTACATACAAGAAGATGGAAAATAAATAAGACTTCATAGGATAGCAACAGAGTAAGAGTTTATCTCACCTCACCTACTACTTTGCTTTTACTCTCACCCCCACCTCCAATACCCTCATTCAACTCTTGGATTAAATCCCACCACTAGGTTTTATCCCTTTAAAGCTTAAAATCCCTATGGGGATGAGTGTTGGGATAGGAGTGTGGGGGCAGATAAAACTGTTAAGAGGGATCTGAGAGAAACTTTCCTAGCGAAATAAGAACCACTGTGTCCCCATTTTAGGAAAGGGGCTGTTAAAAATAAATTCTAGGAGGACCAAAATAAAAGAAATGATGATTCTAGAGCCATTGCAACAATAGCCTATCTGTCCTATAGTTGGCAGCTGAGATTAAATAGCAGCTCTTCTTAAATAAATGACTTACTCCTGCCAATTCAGGCCCTCTTCCATTTTCTAGTTAAAGGCTTAGGTTGTAGAGTAAAAGAGATATAGTTTCAAATCTGGCTGTATCACTCATAGGCTGTGTGACTTCTGAAAAGATCCTTAACTTCTCTGTGCCTCAACTGCCTCAATTCTGAAATAGAAGAATAACAATACAAACTTCACAAAGATCTTGTAAGGATTATACGTGATAATCTAAAGTGCTTATCACAGTGCCTAACAGTTATTAAGTACACAATAAAAATTATTATTATCATAGTTGTTGAGTGCTTGGGAGAACTATGTTATTAACGACAAAAACACTAGTCAAGAAGGAAACTGGTTTTAGAGGGAAAGCAGGATGTCTAGCAGTAATTTACCCATTCTGCTTTCTAAAATATGATTCAGAACTGTGCTGTGCAATATGTTAGCCACTAAACCACTAGCCACATGTTGCTATCTGGATTAAATTTAAATTAGATAAAATTAACAATTCAATTCCTCAGTCACACTAGTCACATTTCAAATAGCTACATGTAGCTAGTGACTACTGTACTGGACAGCAGAGATATAGAATATACAGATTCATCAATGCAGAAAGCTCTATTGGACAGCACTGATGTAACCCTTGGGTTGGCAAACTTTTTCTATAAAGGAAGGGCCAGATAGTATATATGATCTCCGCTGCAATTACTCAATTCTGCCATTGTAGCAAGAAAACAGCCTTAGACAACACGTAATGAATGGGCATGGCTGTGTTCCAACAAAACTTTATTTACAAAACACACAGTAGGCCAGATCTGGCTCATGGGTCATAGTTTGCCAAACCCTGCTAGGTCAGAACTGAAAATCTGAAGGCACAATCCCGGTTTTAAATCTCAGCTGTCAGTCACTAGTTATGTAATTTTGGAAAGTTACTTAAGCTCCTAGCTTCAGTTTCCCAATGTGTAAAATAATAATAATAAAATTCATATAAAGATACTGTGGGAATTAAAAAGAAATGTTGTACATAAATATGACTGGCCTGGAGGGGATCTGTCCTTCCTCTCATGATTTCCAGGGCTATGGCAGAAGTTCCTGAGCATTTCTTCTTTCTAACCCTCTGTATCTGTCAATTAGCTCCACATCTATGAATCAAGAATACTATAAAACACCAAAAGTCCTGGCTCAGAAGTCTTTTATCTGGGTCCTTCTTAATGAACCTATGGACGCACCCTCACAGCTCCCATCCTGAAGCCCTTGAATTCCTAAAAAAATTAATTGCAGTTCTGAAAGCCAGAAAGTCTTGCTACTTTGATTGTGGAGGTTATTCTACTTTTCTTGGATTTGTTTTACAAGTCCTAAAATGTTCACCTTTCCCCATAAAATAGGTAGAGGCAGGTCTGCAAAATGGTTCTGCAGCATTCTAAGCTACAGATACAGAGGTCAGAGGCCAGAAATGCCCTCATCCTCCGGCATTCTTCCTTTCAGCTTGGGTGAGTCAAGGACAAAAAGTGGGCAAGGAGAGAAAGCGAAAACGGTTGCAACCTTCGGCTGGAGTCAAGGAATTCTTAAGGGTGTTCACCTCAGTGCATTCAAGAACAGGGGGAGCTTCCCATTGCTCCTCAGCTGTTGCCAAGTGCATTCTTTGGAGTTCCCAGAGTCAGCCCCACCCTTTATGGCCTGGATATGCCCAAAATTCATGCTGTCTGAGCAGATGTTGCTTGCATGCTCCATCCCAAGCTGCTTTCATACCTCTCAAGAACATATATTACAAATGACAATTTGCTCAGTGTCTCTTTCTCTCTCTTTTTTTTTAGTGATCTCTAGTATCCTTCTGGAATCCCTGTGTGGTACAAAGATTAACATGCCTGGCTGCTAACTGAAAGGTTGGAGGTTCAAGTCTACCCAGAGTCACCTCAAAACAAAGGCCTAGCAATCTACTTCTGAAACACGTCTATTGAAAACCCGATGGAGCACAGTTCTACTCTGACATACATGGCGTCACCATGAGTCAGAGGTGACTCAATGCCAACAGGTTTTTAGTAGTCTTTTTCTACTTCCCCATAACAATCAATGGCACCACCATCTTCTAATCTTGCTGCTTTTGTTCCTTACTCTGTAAACATCACCCTTTTCCCTGATTCTTCCCAAATGTCCTCAGACTTTCCCCAAGTAGTCCTCCAAAATATAGTTTGCCATCAAGTCAGACCGGACTGGTCCAAGTCACAATTCCTAAAGGAACCCTACATATCTCTGTGATGTTATATGTGGTGAAATCAAAGGAAAGAGAAATACATCTGCCCACTCAATGCTGGTAACGGGCCCAGGTTTTAACTTCAAACTAAAAACTGGAATATTTAACTAGCACCAAACATCTCTTAATGCTTATCATTTCAGCTGTTGTAGCTGAACTGTAAAATTGAATTATTTATTTTTCAAATAAGTATGGATGGTTGTTTAATAAGTTCAGTATTATTTGAGCAATGACAGGAAAAATAAATACTAAGGAAATGTACAAGTGTTTCAAAAATCTCATTGGCAGATTTCTACAATCTTATTAAAACCTGGATGCCTGCCCTTAACTCTAGACATCAGATCTAGTCAAAGTTTAATAAAACATTTTGTGACCAGCTCTCAAAGTTTACCCAGTCTGCAACCTTCAACGTAATTATTTTAACAAGAGTACAAGTCAAATTATTTAAGGGAAAAAAATTCACAACAAATTCTATATCTAAACTATAATCTTTTATGCTTAAATTACAAAACTGTTTAAAATATTTAGTCATGTAATAAAAGCCAGCAAAAAATTATCCCTAAATTATCTGGATATTGTCAACAATGTGATTTTTGGCCTCAAATTTCCAAATTGTTGCCATCAGTTTTCAAATGTACCTTGTATACAAACATAACTTTACAGCTGATTTTTACCACTCCCCCAAAAAAGCCCTATTATTAGTTATCTGTCTGCTTCATGATCAGAACTGTTTGTAAAAAGAACATGAAGAAAAGAACTTACGTGCAAAATTTCCTAATCTGCATTTGACAGTTTTTAAAGGAAAACAGTAGTAATTAGTAACAGTGTTCCAAAAGAGCCAACAAACTCATTTAAATTAACAAACGAGACTGTCATTTTCTATTTTACTGCATGTGTCTTTATTTCATCATCTCTACGCATCTCAGCTTAGGGCACAGAGTTAAGGAGTGATGCATAGCTAAAAATAAACGACAGCAGTATCTTCATGAAGAACATGACTTGACCAAACTGCAAACGTTAAGTGAGCTGGGGACAAGAAAAATGCAGCTTAACGTATACCAAAGCCACATTACGATACGTAAGTAAAAAACAAAAACTTAGCAGGTCAGAAACTAATACAAAATTGTTTTAAAAATTATCTTAACAGCTTTCTACCAAGAATTTGTTCAAAAATTTTAAACTTTAATTGTATAAGGTTTTAAAAGATCTGTAGAGTGTTTGCTTACTTTTGTAGTAATGGGCACAAATAACGCAGTCTCGATAAAATTCTGCATTCAAGAACTTTATACCTAGATTGCATCCATTTCTAATTGTTATGTGATTTGTAGTAGTTACACTGTAGTTGTGTGTGTGTAATGTGTGTGTGTGTGTATAGGGGGGAGTCTCTTGGGTGAAACAATATTTTCTGAACTAAAATTAAAACATGTAGTTTAATGGAGAATTTTTACCCCTATGTGGCACAAGAAAAAAAAAGTTACAGAGAGCATTTGTAAAACAAAATATTACAATTTATGGGAAATTTTGGTGGTTTTTGAGGACAATAGGACAGAGTATTTGAAATTAGAACTGAACTAGTAAATCTGAGATGCAAGGCCTTGGTAACTATTTCCCAGGCTTTTCCAACTGAGAGAGTACAGTGAAACACCATTAAATCAGACTCCAGTGAATCAGAATTTGGAATAATTAAAGGCAGAAGCTGGAACAAAGTTTAACTCTGCTTAAAGAATACTTAAAATACTTATGAAGGGAATATCTATTTTCATCTCTCAGGTACCATAAAGAGTTAAATGCTAAATTAACTGAATTCTTTCTTTTCATTAAAGTCTACTACCTCAGTGTACTTGATCTCTACCATAGTTTTAATGGTTATATTTATCTGAATGTAATAAAAATGCATTTTGGAGATGTTTCCATAATATAGACTTATTTTACAATATCAGACTGGCCTCCTCACTCTTGTCATTTCAATTAATGAAGATCATCTGCATATTTCCTTTTTTTTTTTTTTGATGAACCCCAAAGACAACTGATTCAAAAGAGGAATAAAAAGTGATCACTACTTACGAATGCAACTTGAAAAGGTAGGATCTGGCCCAAATCCCATTTTGCAGGTACATCTATAGCTGCCCATGGTATTCAAACACTCACCATTAGGGCACACACCTTGTAGCTGGCATTCATTAATATCTACAAGAAAACACAATTCTTTCAGAAGTCAAGCCCTATTAAACAAGCTGTGGCTATAAATTACATTCACTTTCTTTTTCACTATAATTATCTTAGTTATGGTAAAAAAGGGATGCTAGCAATTTTATTGTAGGAGGTGTGAATGACTAAAAATCAAACCAGTAAACATTTATTGAACATCTACAATTTATATAATAAATACTTATTACACATCTTCTATGTGCCAGGTTCTGTTCTAGGTGCTAGGGATTTACTAGTGAACAAAACAGTGTTAACGTATTTGGGGGTACTAGTGATTCAGTGGTAGAATTCTTGCCTTCCATGCAGGAGACCCTTGTTCAATTCCCAGCCGGTGTACCTCATACAGAGCCACTACCTGTCTGTCAGTGGACGCCTGCATGTTTCTGTGATGCTGAACAGGTTTCAGTGTAGCTTCCAGTCTAAGATGGGCTAAAAAGAAAGATCTGGCGACCTACTTCTGAAAATCAGTCAATGAAAACCCTATGGATCACAACAGTCCAATCTGCTATCAGTCATGGGGATGGAGCAGGAATGGGCAGTGTTTCATTCCTTTGTGCATGAGGTCCCCATGAGTCAGGGTCCAACTTGACTGCAGGTACCAACAACAACAGTGTATGCTAGGTATCTTAGTTATCTAGTGCTGCTATAACAGAAATACCACAAGTGGATGGTTTTAACAAAGTGAAGTTTATTTCCTTACAGTAAAGTAGGCTAAAAGTCCAAATTCAGTGTGTCAGCTCCAGGGGAAGGCTTTTTCTCTCTCGGCCTTTTCATCAGTGTTCCCCCAGACTAGGAGCTTCTCGGCGCAGGGACCCCGGTCCAAAGGACACACTCTGCTCCCGGCACTGTTTTCTTGGTGGTATGAGGTCCCCAATTCTCTGCTTGCTTCCCTTTCCCTCAGGTCCCACCCCAGGGAAACTCCCTTTACACTGGATCAGGGATGTGACCTGAGTAAGGGTGGTGTTACAATTCCACTCTAATCCTCTATAACATAAAATTACAATCACAAAATGGAGGACAACCACATAATTCTGGGAATCATGGCCTAGCCAAATTGTTACACACATTTTTGGGGGGACATAGTTCAATCCATGACACTAGGAGCACATAGGTAAGGCAAAAACTCACCTACTGGAGGCATTTAGAGTCTAGCTATATATAAATACATGAAAAATTAAAAGAAGTGACAAGCAGTTCAAGATAAGTTTTAACAAATGCAAAAATCTAGAAGAAGTTAAATTATGAAATTGCCCATGCAGACCGTAAGAGCTACTAGAGGAAGTTAAAGGTAGGGGAGACTGTAGCATTGAGAAGGAGCTAAGACCTCATCAGGGCATTAAACATCTGGATGTTGAAGTCTGGGGAGGAGTCAGATGGGGGAGTAAGGGAAGGAATGCTCTACATGGGTTGACACTGAACGTGAGCGTGGAAACTAGTGAGGGGAAGGGGCTCATGAAATTGTGAGCCAAACCGCTGGCAGGGTAAAGAGGTGGAAACAAAGCTGGAAATGTAGGCTGGTTAAGCCAGGCTAGGTTTGGAATCAATTTGAGAACAGGGAGCTATACCAAAGTTTTCTGAGCAAGAGAAAGATGTAATCAAAGGCAGGCTGTAGGAGAATTCATCTGGCCTGCACATGGCTTGTAAGAAGAGAATATAAAAGTTTGATGAAGGTAGTAATGCAAGTATGAGACTGGGGATAAGACCAGGTTGGTGACAGTGTGAATAGTCAGGAAGGAAAGGACTGACTGGGGAATTCTTTTTTTTAGAAAACAACTGACAATATATGGTTTTTTGTGATGCAGTGGTTAAGCACTCAGCAGCTAACCGAAAGGTCAGTAGTTCAAACCCACCAGCTGCTCTGTGGAAAAAGATGTGGCAGTCAAGATTTACAGCCTTGGAAACCCTATGGGGACAGTTCTACTCTGTCAGAATTTGACTTGATGGCAATGGGTTTGTTTTGTTTTTTTGGACTGGCCAACACAACACTAGAAAGTAAGAGAAAGGAGTCAAAGATGCCTGGGAGGCCTGAGAAGGAAAGAGAACAAGAAGATAAAGAGGTAACTTTTACAATTCAAGGTCACAGCAGGATAATCAAGGATAAATAGTAGCAACAAAACACTCAGGAAGAAAGTGAAAGAGGAAACCAGGCTGGAAAAGAGACTTAGGTCGTAGTGGTGATGGTTGCACAACATGATGAGTGTAACGGATGTCACTGAACTGTACATGTAAAAAATGCGGAACTAGCAAATGTTTTGTTATATATGTTTTTACCACAATAAAGCAATAAAAAAGGACCATCTGCATATGGCGATCCATGAGAAAATCAAAGTGATTTGTAAAAGGAGAAATAAAAATGTGAGATTTTAAAAATAAAGATTACACAGTCATTTGCTTTTCAAATGTAATTAAAAAATGAAAAAAGAATGGGATTAGTTAAAAATGAAAAGGGAGTAGTCATTTATATTCTATTCAGCCTTTGAAGCTTAAGGGTCAACAGACTGGCTATTAGTATTTCCATTTCAAGTAACATTTACTTCCTTCAATCATTAATTCTTCTATAAAATTTTATTAAGGGTCTAAAACATTAATTTTCTAAATTGAAATCAAACACAATGGTAACATATTACTGGCAGCATTTTCACATATAAAGGCAAGCACAGGCTTCAATAAATCATTATTTGCTTATATTTCATGTTCTAGGTGGGCATAAATATTTATATGGACATTATATGTTACCCAACATGCATTTTTTAAATTTCAATGATAAAATATGACACTTTCAACCACATTCAAAAAACAAGTTAACAGATACATTTGTTGTATAAATTCTACAGCATTCTAACTTGGATTCAGTTGGACGCTGGTACAGCTAGACTATACTTGGTACAGCATATGGTCGAGCACTTGACCATATGATTCTTTACCAGAGTGCATGTTGTGCTGTAATATGCATTAATGTACAGGATGTAACTGAAAATATTCCCCATAACTCATTCTCTTTAAGAAAACCACCAAGAAGGACCAGGAAGAATGCCAAGTCAAGTTGGGGCTTACATGGCACAAGTGAAGCCCCTTATCATATGTCCCAACTTAAACCTCAAGTTTGGGTAACCAGCCAGTTGTGGTCAAAAGGCTGGACAGAATTTCTGCTCTTCTACTTCATTTCATGCCCCACTAGGGTACGGTTATTAGCCTTCCTCCTTCCTTGAACTCCATGTACACCTGTTCAGTGGTTGCAACACTATGTGTTCCATGGTCACCAAGAATTTTTCCTTAGTCTCGGGATTTCTATGACAGTACCATCTCAGCCTATTGCTAATTGCCAGGTTAAGATGGAGGTTTTCCCCATTACACATAAATACCTGATTTAAACCATCATCTTTCTCTTTGATTGTACTTAAGCGCGCCCAGTGCCTCAACCATGATGCCATGGAGATGGAGGACAGAAATTACGAAGTTTTAAAGAAACAAATAGTATAGACAGGAAGGAATTGAAAAATCCACGAGGAAGGGAAATCATGTAAGATTCCTCGTACCACCTCTATGACCACCACCTCCCTAATTCTGGCCCCAGGAACCTTTCCTCCATGACACATTCTCATACCTTTCAGAAAAGTCCGTTTCTGTCAACTGCCTCAATTTATATAAATTTTTCACATTTTCTAAAATCCCCAAAATTGGAAATTTATTTAAATTTCCAAGTTTTCTCTCTTTAATTTACACAGTGAAGTACATCAATCTCAAATGTAAAACTACATGAATTTTTACATACACATATGTGCATATGTTTGTGTGAGTGTATGCGTGTGTGTGCACATACTGTGTAACCACAACCAGATCATCACTTAGAACATTTCCATCATTTCAGAAGTCTCCTTCTCGTCCCTTTGCAGTCAACATCCCTCCTCCCACAGGTAACCACTATTCTGACTCTTACCACCATAGATTAGCCTTGCCTGTTCTTGAACTTCATATAAAGGGAGTCACACTGTATATATTCTTTTGTCTGGCTTATTTCATTATTATGCCTGTGAGATTTATCATGTTGTTGCATTATCAGTAGTCCATTCTTTTTTTACTGTTGTATTATATTCTATTTTGTGTACACACTAAAATTAATTTATCCATTATACTGTTGATAGACATTTAGATGGTTTTCAATTTTGGGCTATTTTGAAAATGCTGTGTGAACATTCATGTACGTCTTTTGGTAGACCTAAGTACTCATTTATCTTGAGTACATATCTAGGAGTAGATTTTCTGGGCCGATAGAGAAGGCTCATGTTTACTTTAATATATATTGTCTAACAGTGTCCAAAGTGGTTATGCCCATTTACATTCCGAGGACCAAACTGGTTTACATACTCACCAACTTACTGCCAGTCTTTGTAATTTTAGTCATTTGGGTGGTTTTAATTTGTACTTCCTTGATGAATAATGATATTGAACACCCTTTCATATACTTACTAGCCATTTGTACATAAAAATGTTGTCTTCTAAAATGCAAATCTATATAAAGATTACAAGTCAATAAGACTGCTTCCCCCTTAGCACTCAGGGTTGGTGGTTCTCACAGTAGGGTGTACTGCCTGCCTATAGAACCCCTTGTGATGCCACAATGAAAGTGGAACACACAGTGGGTAGACTCCAGGGATGCTAAACATTAAAAGTGTGCATTAGTTCCCCCTGACAAAGAACTGTCTTGCCAAAAATGTCAGTAGTCAGCTCCAGGGTAAGGCTTTTTCTCTCTGCTGGCCTTCTCATCAGTGTTCCTCCAGATCAGGAGCTTCTCTGCGCAGAAACCCCAGTCCAAAGGACACGCTCAGCTCCCAGCACTGCTTTCTTGATGGTATGAGGTCCCCAACTCTCTGCTTGCTTCCCTTTACTTTTATCTCTTGAGAGATAAAAGGTGGTACAGGCCACACCCCAGGGAAACTACCTTTACATTGGATCAGGGATGTGACCTGGGTAAGGGTGGTGTTACAATCTCACTCTAATCCTCTTTAACATAAAATTACAATCACAAAATGGAGGCCAACCACACAATTCTGGGAGTCATGGCCCAGCCAAATTGATACACACATTTTTTGTGGGACATAATTCAATCCATGACATTCCACCCTTTGGCCCCCAAGAAATCACATCCTTGCAACATGGAAAACATATTCACCCCATCATATCATAGCAGAAGTCTTAACTCCAAGTCCAAAATCCAAAAATTCCTCTCCATCTGTGAAATCTAGAATACAAGTTATCTGCTTCCAAAGGTACAATGGCAGAACAGGCATAAGCTAGGCATTTCCATTATAAATGGGAGAAACTAAAGGAAAAGAAGTAATAACAGGCACCAAGCAAGTCAGCAGAACACATTACATTAGCCCTCAAAGCTTTGAAAATAATCCTCTGTTCTCTGAGACAATTTACACAATGGCCCTGCCCTCCAGACTCTAGGTATTGGCCACAGTCTCTGGATTTTGAGTGGAGGCCCCTCGGCCCTGGGCTTCAGCTCCACCTTCCAGGCCCACTGGGACAGCAACTCTGCTCCCTTGGCTTTAGGTGCACCATTCTCCCAGTCCGAGTGGCAACTCCACCCTTAGAAGCACCAGAGGCCATTGCTCCACCCTTTGAAACCGCTGAGGTCATGGCCATACCTTCTGAGACTGAGGCAGCTTGGCTTCTTGTGTCCCTTGTCTCTTTAGCTTCTGCTTCTGTTTCCTGTGGCCTCTTGGCCCTTGGGCCTCATGCCTGCATCTGCCCTGCTGGGACAAGTGTTCCCAAAGCTCTATAGCTCCACTGGTAAGTGCCTGGAGGCACCCCACTCCGCCAGGAAGTGTCCTGCACACAGGCACTCAGCTCCCTTGCTTCGTGGGTCAGCAAGCCTAGCTCCACCGATAAGTGCCCAGAGCCACCCCACACCACCAGGAAGCCTCCCGCACACAAGCACTCAGCTGTCTCGCTCCGTGGGTCGGCTCCAGTGCCATCTCGCACTGGTCTCCTGGTTCTGCTGCTGTTGGCTCTCTGCTGCTGCCAGTCCTCTGTCATTGCCGCACGTCTATACATTCAGTTTTAAAACCACTTCCACATTTTAGGTATCTGTTAGAGTAGCACCCCACTCTCTCGGTAGCAAATTCTGTCTTAGACATCTAGTGCTGCTCTAACAGAAATACCCCAAGTGTATGGTTTTAACGAAGAGAAATTTATTTCCTCACAGTCAGGCGAAAAGTCCAAATTCAGGGCATCAGCTCCAGGGGAGGGCTTTTTCTCTCTGTCGGCCTTCTCATCAGTGTTTCCCCAGACTAGGAGCTTCTTTGTGCAGGAACCCCAGTCCAAAGGACGTGCTCTGCTCCTGGCACTGCTTTCTTGATGGTATGAGGTCCCCAACTCTCTGCTTGCTTCCCTTTCCTTTTATCTCTTGAGAGATAAAAGGTGGTGCAGGCCACACCCCAGGGAAACTCCCTTTACATTGGATCAGGGATGTGACCTGGGTAAGGGTGGTGTTACAATCCCACTCTAATCCTCTTTAACATAAAATTACAATCACAAAATTGAGGCCAACCACACAATTCTGGGAATCATGGCCCAGCCAAATTGATACACACATTTTTTGGGGGACATAATTCAGTCCATGACAAGCCCTCATTGAGAAACACAGAGAATAAAAGTATGAGCTTGTTAGGTGCAAAAGGGATCATTTTAAAGTGAGGTTGTCTGAGGAAGAAGATGGGATGCAGGTGGGCACTGGCTACATAGTGGACTTGAAGGGTTTCATTCACTTGAACTTGGAACATTTCCTGGCTGTCTCTGAGACTATGCTTTAGTCTCAGGAGAGACAAGAGGCTCAACTACAAGCAAAACAGAGACTGAGTCCCATGGCCAGAGTCCCAGCACTACAATGTCTAACCAGGACCCTGACGTGATTCATTAGTAAGTACGTATGATCTTTAGCCCTGTTCTGTGGAGTCCTGGGGACTCTGCACCCCTGCTCTAAGCAAAGTAGTTCCCTCTTAGCTGCTTCACATACTAGAATAAGATGGTATTTATTAAAAGGATTCTATTTCTTAAGAAAATTTGAAAATCACTGATTTATAATATTTCTGTGATAAATCATGTTCTAAGACACAAGAACTCACTCACAAATAGAACTTTGGAAGGTATTCATTGATAAACTGCTAACTTGCCTATAAGCAAAGTATAAAAATTAGTATGTGTTCACTTATTTTTCACTGCTTCATTCTTCCATTCCGTGTCTTATTCCTCAGGACAGCATGCGGCTACAAAGTTTACAACCTTTGTGTTTTTTTAAAAAAAAACTTTATCCCTCATGGTTTTTTTTTATTGCGCTTTAAATGAAAGTTTACAGTTCAAATTAGTTTCTCATACAAAAATTTATACACACACTGTTATATGACCTTAGTTGCTCTCTCTATACTGTGACAGCACACTCCTCCTTTCCACCGGGGATTTCCCGTGTCCATTCAACCAGCTTCTGTCCCTTTTTACCTTCTCATCTTGCTTCCAGACAGGACTGCCCATTTAATCTTGTGTATCTACTTGAACTAAGAAGCACACTCTTCACAAATGTCATTTTATGTCTTATAGTCCAGTCTAATCTGCATCTGAAGAATTGACTTCAGGAATGGTTTCAGTTCTGGGCTAACAGACAGCCTAGGGGCCATATCTTCTGGGGTCCCTCCAGTCTCAGTCAGACCATTAAGTCTGGTCTTTTTACTAGAATTTGAGTTCTGTACCCCACTTTTCTCCTGTTCTGTCAGGGACTCTGTTGTATTCCCTGTTGAGGCACTCATTGGTGGTAGCCAGGCACCACCTAGTTCTTCTCGTCTCAGGCTGATGGAGTCCCTGGTTTATGTGGCCCTTTCTGTCTCTTGGGCTAATATTTCCCTCACAATTTTTTAATTTAAACCCTTAGAAATTAATAAGAAACATGAGAAATTGTCTATTTTGAATTAATTGCTTATATAAATTACTTTCTGGGGTAATCAAGCTTTTTAAGACCTTTCTAAATATGCTGAAGGAAATTAGAGACCCACAAACACATCAAGAACAAAACATAGGTTAAAGTGAAAATATTGTACCTAATATTAGAAGTGCAAGGAGCATGCTAAGAGAAGACTATATCAGGCCAAAGTTTAACAATTGTATAGAGCGTGATTGGCAAATTGTGAATTATAATTCTATGTAGACTTTAATTCCTAAGACTGATTTCATTTTTAAAATCAAATAAATACTTCTAACTTGATCATAATTTTTATAAATAACTTGTATTTGACCAAGATGATTGCTTTTCAGAAGTCTACATTTTACCGGGTCAGCAAATATCCCTTAATGTAAATAAAAGTTATTTTAGTCCTTAGTTTAAAAATCAAATGGATAATCACATGCATTTGTTCACTGTTCTTCCTCTGTAGACGACTTATTTTTTTCTAAAAACTGTGGAATTCTATCCTTTGAAGGAGTGGTCAATACTACATGAGGCACAACTTACTGAGTTAAAGAATGATGGCCAAAATGAATGGCTGACACCCTTGTAGAGCCAGTCACCCATCCCCATATGTTCACTGGAGCTGCTGTGTTAGAATGTTTATAGAAGTTTATAGAAGCAGAAGCAAGCGGAGAAGTTCATATATTCCCACGTGCTCTTTTAGAGTGTTCTTGGGAGACAGCTTACATGAAGGAGATTCATATACTTCTCTTACTTAAAACATTCATTGAGTTTCTATGCCAGTATAGCCCACCGTGTACCTCAGGCCACATTTAAGGCTTAATAATACAAAACTGTACTTATAGGTCTAAAATGGTTGGGTATTGGCAAAGCTCAGTGGTTCAACCTAATGGAAATAGAAAGCTAGGCATTTATGAATTAGAGACTGTAAAAATTCTGAGTAGTTAGGAAATGTGTATAATGAAAGACTTTTTCTTTAAACCTTCTGAAATATAACACAGACTAGTTATCAGTACTGAAGAATGATACAATTATCCAGTACAGTGAGGAGAGGATGGCTGTCATCATCATCATCAAGTTCAACAATAACAACAATATCACCATCATCACCGTCCCCTGTAATTGTATAGTATGCCTTATCACATTGTTTCCGCATAACAATTTTTTGAGGTAACACAAGAAGCATTATTCCCATTTTACAGTGATAATTTTGTCCAAGATCATATTTTTTAAAAAAAGGATTAAGGGGAGTGGGGAAATCTAATGGGAGAAATATTCCATTAAGCCCTAAATTTTCTATTCTTTTTTTAAAATCTCATTGGGATACTATCTTAGGCTGGGTTCTCTAGAGAAGCAAAACCAGTGAAGCACATATGTACATACACACACACATTACATATACATATAGAGAGATTTATCTCCAGGAAATGGCTCATGTTGTTGTAAAATCCGTGGTTCAGGTGTCAGGCGTCAGGCTGGAGGCTCCTCCTGACTCACGCAGCTGTAGGGGCTGACGAACCTAAGATCCACAGATCAGACAGCAGGTTTCTGGCCCAAGTCCCAAGAACTGGAGGTCAAATGCTTACAAGCCAAATGCTGGATCCAGAGCAGAGCAAAAGCCTGTGAGCTTTTGTCAGAAAGTCTACATATAGTGGATGCAGGTCATACCCACAAGGAAACTCCCTTTCAACTGACTGGCTACTCAGAGCAGATCCCATAATGGAGGTGATTACATTATATCAGATCTCATCATGGAAGTGATTACATCATTATACGACTGCCAAACTACATCATAACTGCCAAAGCACTGAGAATGGTGGCCAAGCCAAGCTGACACACAATCTTAATGATCAAAGACACCAAGTTATGTTACCTAGAGCAAGTCACTTAATTTCTCTCTCCTGGAATGCAAAAGGGCTGAGCTAGATAATTCCCGACATTATTTCTAACTTAAATATTCTCTGACTTCAAATCAATCTGCCAGTTGCCAGGGTTGAAAATGCCAAGGAATAAATAAAATATGACATTCAATACATAATATATTATGAATAGTGCAAGTGCCCTCATGGGAAATAAGCACACTTTTATTTATCTATTCTCCTACATGGGAGTGTGTATGTTTAACAAAGTGAGTAATAACTTACTGCCTTTTTAGTGATGAAAGTTTATACAGGGAATGAAGCATGTCCAATAACCAACAGAAATCAGGTACAAAGTGAGAACAGTACATGAAGATCTTTTCAGAAGACACAAAACTTTCTGGAGATGCAGCATGTATGTTTAACTTTTGCTAATGGATAGAAATTCCATTCCAGATCCCACTAGCAGTATTATTTCCACTTGAAAGTAGAGAAATTACTCTTGAGGGGAATAATTTCCCAGCCAGACAGGCCATTTGGCTATCTAATAGGGATCATTTGCTTTAGGTGTCCTTAGAGGACATATATATTTCTTAATCTTCCAGAGAAGCAATCTTCACACTCGGTACTTGGATCTCTGAAGGCACATGAAGATATTCCATAGGGTACACAGGAATCAAGCTGTAGATCCTTGGCCTTTTTATGTTTTCTTTTCTAAAAGTTATCTAAGACACATTTGCTAAGTGCCTTTTTCCATCTCCCCTTTCCTTAATACCTTCCCCTCTTCACAAAGTCAAAGTACGCCTCTTGTCCATACAGACTCTTTCGAGTTGTAAAATTCTAATTCTAAATGTAAAATTCTCAGAGGCACCAAACAAATACAATTCAGAAATATGTCCCTCCTTAAGGAGCATCACAGAAAGGTGATAAATCTGATATGTTTCTTCGGAGGCCTGGCTTTGCCAGTTACGTTATATGGCAAACATTATTAATAAACTGAATGAGTCAAATCTCAGCCCCCAGGTTTTGATGAAAATATGTTCAAAGTATATTTACAAGATAAAGATGCCAGAAATGAATCTACTGTAGTCATTTAACTTTTGATTGGGGCGGGGGGGAAGCACAAACACATACTTAAGTTTTTCAGAATTATTTTAGGAGTTAAGTGAGCAAAAAAAGTTTGAAGACCAATGCCGTAGAGTAATTTTACCCCAAGTTTATTTATATAAAACCCTAGCTTTGTGAGAACTCTGATAAAAGAGGGGTTCTTTGGCCAAATACATTTGAGAAACACTGTTTATTCTATATGCATTAGCACATTAGGGGCCCCAAGCGGTCCTCTGGTAAGAAATCTTGTTGTTCTCTGTTTAACTCAGTGTTTCCTATACATTTGGCCATGGAACCCTTTTTTCATACACCATCTATTAACATGCCTCTGAGCTGGTGGTCTGTGGAGCACATTTTGTGAACATTTCCTCTCTGGGACTGGCCCACAAACCACTGTACTTTGGACATGTTATCAGGGGGGACCAGTCCCTGGAGAAGAACATAATGCTTGCTAAAGTAGAGTCAGTGAAAGAGAGGAAGACCCTCAACAAGATGGACTGACACAGTGGCTGTAATGATGGACTCAAGCACAGGAAAAACTGTGAGGATGGCACAGGACCAGGCAGTGTTTCGTTCTGTTGCACACAGAGCTGCTAATGAGTCAGAACGCACTCGACGGATCCTGACAACAACATCAACACATCTCTTAGCTGGCGGCCTGTGGAGCACATTTTGTGCTGGCCCACAAACCACTGTACAGATCTTATTCATGTTGTATTTGTTTCTACCTAGGCTTCACTGTTGCCATGGCCTTCCTTCCCTACCTGTAATGGTCTCACCATTATTAAATAACAATCCAGCAGAGGATGGACTCAATCACTAGACTCACTGAAAGGCAGCAAACCACTGTGGGAGCAACTGCCTTCCCAACAATTCTTCTGTCTTCAGGGAATCATGATAAAAGAATTATTAGAGCCCAGAGAACAGCTTGTTTTTATTTCATGATACATGTGTGCTACACATGGAATATGCTGCCATGAGCATGCAATTACTCTGTTAGTCTTGGACTTCTGACTCCAGTCCACAACACCACATTAATTTCTTCTTGAAACATTCACACTCACATGAATCCATCCCAGGCTTTCCTCATCACTCGTGATACAACAGGCACCTCCCCATTGATTGTATAGCCCCAGAGTTTAAGGTCAAAGAGCTATTGGGAAATACAATGTGCTAATGACTCATTGCACCAGTCTTTCCTGAGGAAAAGTGAATAAAATAAACAGACATTTCCTTTTTGAATTCTATCCCAGTGGTATAAGCATAGTTAAGAAGAAACATCAGAAAAAAGATTCTAAAATGGATAGGAATTGGTGCCAAATTAACTTTCAAATGCTGAAATATGATGCTTAGATCCAGATCAAAAGCTGTTTAGGTTCTCACTGAAAATACTGTGCCTATTTAAACTAGAAATGTAGAAGTAGTTTTAAGAAGATGCCTAGAACAGTCAAACAGCACCATCAAATAAGTAAAACATCTATCAATTCCATGTGAGCCACTCATATTGTAAAACACAACTTGGTATCATATTAATTACCCCACAGTTTATGGAATTAAATCACTAAATAGTGCACAGTGATGAATCTGTGGTAGGCACAAAAAAAAAAAAAAAAAAAAAAAAAAGAATTTAAATTTTTTTAGGAGTTTTAAAGAACTGAATTCTCAAAGCTGGTTGACTCTACCAATTGACTTTCCACTATCATTACCCACGTATACAGCAAGAACAATGTATTTTAAGTTTCATTCTTAATAACCACATTGTTGTTGTGTTCTCTGCTATTGAGTCAATTCACAATCGTTGTTACACTAGAGCCCACTGCCACAGCCACTGTGTCAATCCATCTCATTTAGGATCTTCCTATTTTTCGCTGACCCTGTACTTTACCAAGCATGATGTCCTTCTGCAGGGACTGATCCCTCCTAATAACACGCCCAAAGTATGTAAGACGTAGTCTTGCCATCCTTGCTTCTAAGGAGCATTCTGGTTGTACTTCTTCCAAGACAGATTTGTTCGTTCTTTTGGCAGTCCACGGTATATTCAATATTCTTCACCAACACAATTCAAAGGCGTCAATTCTTCTTCAGTCTTCCTTATTCGCTGACCAGGTTTTGCATGCACATGATGCGACTGAAAATACCATAGCTTGGGTCAGGCTCACCTTAGTCTTCAAGGTGACGTCTTTGCTTTTCAACACTTGAAAGAGGTCTTTTGCAGCAGATTTACCCAATGCGATGCGTCTTTTGATTTCTTGACAGCTGCTTCCATGGGTGTTGACTGTGGATCCAAGCAAAATGAAATCCTTGACAACTTCAATCTTTTCTTTGTTTGTCATGATGTTGCTTATTGGTCCAGTTGTGAGGATTTTTGTTTTCTTTATGTTGAGGTGTAATCTATACTGAAGGCTGTAGTCTTGGATCTGCATCAGTAAGTGCTTCAAGTCCTCTTCACTTTCAGTAAGCAAGGTTGTGTCATCTACATAATGCAGGTTGCTAACGAGTCTTCCTCCAATTGTGACGCCCCATTCTTCTTTATATACTCCAGCTTCTCGGATTATTTGCTCAGCATACAGATTCAGTAGGTATGGTGAAAGGATGCAACCCTGATGCACATCTTTCCTGACTTTAAACCACGCAGTATCCCCTTGTTCTGTCTGAACAACTGCCTTTTGATCTATGTATAGGTTCTTCATGAGCACAATTAAGTATTCTGGAATTCCTATTCTTCACAATGTTATCCATAATTTGTTATGATTCACACAGTTGAATGATTTCGCATAGTCAATAAAACACAGGTAAACATCTTTCTGGTATTCTCTGCTTTCAGCCAGGATCTATCTGACATCAATAATGATAACCCTGGTTTCATGTCCTCTTCTGAATCTGGCCTGAATTTCTGGCAGTTCCCTGTTGACATACTGCTGCTGCAGCCACTTTTGAATGATCTTCAACAAAATTTTACTTGTGTGTGATATTAATGGTATCACTTGATAATTTCCACATTTGGTTGGATTATCTTTCTTTGGAAAAGGCATAAATATGAATCTCTTCCAGTCGGTTGGCCAGGTAGCTGTCTTCCAAACTTCTTGGCATAGACAAGTGAGCACTTCCAGTGCTACATCTGTTTGTTGAAACATCTCAATTAATATTCCGTCAATTCCTGGAGCCTTGTTTTTCACCCATGCCTTCAGTGCAGCCTGGACTTCTTCCTTCAGTACGATCGGTTCCTGATCATATGCTACCTCCTGAAATGGCTGAACGTCAACCAATTCTTCTTGGTATACTAACTGTGTATTCCTTACATATTCTTTTGATGCTTCTGTGTCATTCAATATCTTCCCCATAGAATCCTTCAACATTGCAACTCGAGGCTGAATTTTTTGTTCAGTTCTTTCACCTTGAGAAATGCTGAGCTTGTTCTTCCCTTTTGGTTTTCTATCTCCAGCTCTTTGAACATGTCATTATAATACTTTACTTTGGCTTCTCAAGACACCCTTTGAAATTCTGTTCAGTTCTTTTACTTTATTATTTCTTCCTTTTGCTTTAGCTACTCGACATTCAAGAGCAAGTTTCAGAGTCTCTTCTGACATCTATTTTGGTCTTTTCTTTCTTTCCTGTCTTTTTAATGACCTCTTTCTTCAGGTACGATGTCCTTGATATCATTCCACAACTGATCTGGTCTCCAGTCATTAGTGCTCAAATCATCAAATCTATTCTTGAGATGGTCTCTAAATTCAGGTGGGATATAGTCAAGGTCATACTTTGGCTCTCCTGGATTTGTTATAATTTTCTTCAGTTTCAACTTGAACTTGCATATGAGCAATTGATGGTCTGTTCTGAAGTCAGCCCCTGGCCTTGTTCTGACTGACGATATTGAACTTTTCCATTGTCTCTTTCCACAGATGTAGTTGATTTGATTCCTGTGTATTCTACCTGGTGAGGTCCACACGTATAGCTGTCGTTTATGTTGGTGAAAAAAGGTATTTGCAATGAAGAAGTTGTTGATCTTGAAAAATTCTATCATGTGATCCCTGGCATCATTTCTATCACCAAGGCCATATTTTCCAACTACCGATCCTTCGTTTCCAACTTTTGCATTCCAATCACCAGTAATTATAATGCATCCTGATTGCATGTTCGATCAATTTCAGACTGCAGAACCTGGTAAAAATCTTCAGTTTCTTCATCTTTGGCCTTAGTGGTTGGTGCATAAATTTGAATAATAGTTGTATTAACTGGTCTTCCTTGTAGGCATATGGATATTATCCTATCACTGAGAGAGTTGTACTGCAGCATAGATCTTGAAATGTTCTTTTTGACGATGAACGCATCGCCACTGCTCTTTAAGTTGTCATTCCCAGCATACAACACCATATAATTGTCTGATTCAAAATGGCCCATACCAGGCCATTTCAGCTCACTAATGCCTAGGATATGTTTATGTGTTCCATTTCATTTTGGATGATTTCCAATTTTCCTAGATTTGTACTTCGTACATTCCACCTTCTGATTATTAATGGATGTTTCCAGCTGTTTCTTCTCATTTTGAGTCGTGCCACATCAGCAAATGAAGGTCCGGAAAGCCTGACTCCATCCACATCATTAAGGTTGACTCTACTTTGAGGAGGCAGCTCTTCCCCAGTCGTCTTTTGAGTGCTTTGTTGGTCTCATCTTCTGGCACCATATCAGACAATGTTCCGCTGCTGTTCATAAGGTTTTCACTGGCTAATTCTTTTCAGAAGTAGACTGTCGGGTCCTTCTTCCTAGTCTATCTTAATCTGGAGGCTCAGTTGAAACCTGTCTGCCATGGGTGACCCTGCTGGTATCTGAATACCGGTGGTACAGCTTCCAGTATCACAGCAACATGCAAGCCTCCACGGTACGACAAACTGACAGACACGTGGGAGTATTTCCTCACAGCAAGAAATAAACATCACAAAAATCTATGCCTTTATGACAGTGGAACTGAAGGGGACTTTGGGAACAATGTTGTAACTATGCTGCATACACAGAGAACTCAGAGTAGAATATGTTGAGAGACAGGAAAATTAGCACTGCAATTATTTTAAATGAAAATATTAACAGATACCATTCCTTCACTCACCAGAACTTTAAATATTAAAATGTATACATATTGGCCATGCAATATTGACTGAAAGAAGCCAGACTCAAAAAAAATATACTGGATAGTTTAGAAGTTAATAAACAGACAAAACTGATTTGTGGTTATAAGAGTCAGAACAGTGGTTGCCTTTGGAAAAGAGGGAGGGAGTAAAGATTGGAAAAGTACAAAAGGAGGGGTACAGATAATGTTCTATTTCTTGGCCTGAATAATAAGGACACAGATGTGTTCACTTAGGGACATCATGGCATCCAGCAACATTTCTTGCCAATAGGAAGACAATTCACTGAGCTGTACATTTATAGTTTGTTCATTGTTCTGTATGATATGCTTCAATAAAAAGATTACTTTAAAATATAATTAGCTACTCAATTTCTAATAAAATAAACAAAATAATATTTATTTACCAGCATACTTTTAAAAAAATTTTTATTGTGATTTTGGAGAAAATTTACATAGGAAATTAAGACCTTGTTTTTAACAGTTTCTATACATATTATTCAGTGACATTGATCACACTTTTCACAACGTGTCAGCATTCTCATTATTTCCATTCTGGTTGTTCTGTTTCCATTTGTCTTAGGCTGGGTTCCCTAGAGAAGCAAAACCAGCAAAGGGTATAAATATATATATAGAGAGATCTACATCAAGGAAATGGCTCACGTGGTTGTAGAGGCTGGAATGTCCCAAGTCCTTGGGTCAGGATAAAGGCTTCTACCAATTCATGTAGTCGCAGGGGCTGGCAAACCCAAGATCAGCAAGTCAGACAGCAGGGCTCTTGCTCACAGGCTGCAAAGATCAATGAATCCCCAGATTGGCAGGCAAGACCACAGGTAAGCTGCTAGCTCAGGTCCCAAGAACCGGAGGTCAGACAAACAGGGGCCACTTGCAGGATCCAGAGCAAGCAAAAGCCCTTGAGTCTTGCTAGAATGTCCACGTATATTCGATGCAGGCCACACACCCAAGAAAAATCCCTTTCAGTTCACAGCAGATCCCATCATGAAGGTGATCACATTATACCAAATCTCATCACGGAAGTGACCACAACATCATACGACTGCCAAACCACTGAGAATCATGGCCCAGCCAAGTTGACACACAACCTTAACCATCACACCATTAACCTAGCTTCTTTATCCCCTTTTCCTTATCCTTGGTCTAGGGTAAATGTTGACCATTAGGTCTCATGTAGATGATTGTTTAGAGGAGCACAGAACTCATGAGTTGTATTATTTATTTTATAAGCCACTCTTCTGGCTGATAGGTGACTTCCGGGAGTGTGTCAGTTCCAAGTTTAAATGGTGGCCCAGGATGAGAGTCTCAGGGGTTCTTCTAGTCTCTGCCAGTTCATTAAGTCTAGTCTTTTCTAGGAATTTGTGCTTTGTTCTACATTTTTTTCCCATTCTATCCATGACCATCTATTGTGTCCCTGGTCAGAATGGTCAGTATTGATAGCCAGGTACCGTCCAGTTCTTCTGGTCTCAAGGCAGGTAAGGCTGTGGTTAATGTAGACCTAATGTAGACTATTAGTCTGTAAATTAGTTTCTTCTTTGAGTTTTGGTGTCCTTCTTTCTTGTTCCAGACATGTAGAGATCAACAGTTGTATCATAGATACCAGCACACTCTTCAATATGGCTCCTAAGTTCAGATATAAAGTCAACTCACAGTAATACAAATCATGATCTTCATTTCTTTTTTCTTAAGCAAAATCCTTTTATGCTTTCTAAGTTAGTACAAACTAATACAGGTGTAGTAGATGGATTTAAAAAATGACCTCAGTTTTCCACCCCTGCTAAACAAAAGGTCAGCAGTTCGAATCCATCAGCTGCTCCTTGGAAACCCTATGGGGCAGTTCTACTCTGTCCTACAGGGTCGCTCTTAGTTGGAATTGACTTGATGGCACACAACCACCACCACTACCACCACCTTGTATCCAAGCCCTTGACCGTGTGGCTTTGTAGCTCCTCTCATGAAGACATGGAGCAGATTTTGGCAACCCCTGAATCTAGGCTTGCAGTGTGACTTCCCGCAGTTAGCAGAATACACGAAAGTGGCAGTGGGTCAATTCTGAATCTAGGCCTCAAAAACCTTGTGTGCTTTCACTCACTCCTTCTCTTGTAATCTTGCCACCACCGTGAGACTCACTCATGCTAGCTGGCTAGAAGAGGAGAGATCGATCATGTGGAAGAGAGCCAAGTTGTCTAGGCTAAGGCTATCCTGGACCATCCAGCCCCAGCCAACTCATCAGCTGACCACAGGTACATGATTGAGCCAAGAAGATATCATTCATACCTGGTCCAGTTCAGCAGAACGGCCGAGGTGCTCTCTAGTTTTGTGAGAAATAATGCATGATTATTTTATTAAAGCAACTTTTAACTGATGGGGAAAGGGGGAAGAAGTGATTGGAGAGAAGGGGGTTGGATCAGAATCTAAAGGAATTCTAGCTTAAAAAATAAACAAACTCTGGGTCCATAAACCTTCTTCTTCTTAAAGTCTTCAGGATAAAACTGAGGTTTAACGGCTTGCTAATAATATGGGAGAAAAATACTTAATTCAACTACAAAGCAGTACATTTTAAATAAGGAAATTTCCTATTAAAAAAAAAGAAGTTTGGAGGATTCTATGTTTTCTAAACAAACTATTGAAAGCACCCAACTGAAGAGTTAAATCTAGATAGTAAATGTACCTGATGGCATCTAGAATCACTCCAGTGTCATTTCTGTCACCAAGGCCACGTTTTCCAACTACCAATCCTTCTTTGTTTCCAACTTTCACATTCTAGTTGCCAGTAATTATCAATGCATCTTGACTGCATGTTTCATCAATTTCAGGAGTTGGTAAAAATCTTCAGTTCTTCATTTTTGGCCTTAGTGGTTACTGCATAAATTTGAATATCAGTCATATTAACCGGTCTTCCTTGTAGGCATAGGGGTATTATCCTATCACCAACAGTGTTGTACTTCAGGATAGATCTTGCAAAGTTCTTTTTGATGATGAATGTGCTGCAATTTCTCTTCAATTTGTCATTCTCGGCATAGTAGACCATATGATTGTCCTATTCAAAATGGCCAATACCAGTCCACTTCAGTTCACTAATGCCTAGGATATCGATCTTTATGTGTTCCACTTCATTTTTGATGACTTACAACTTTCCTAGATTCATACTTTGTACATTCCATGTTCTGATTATTAATGGATGTTTGCACTGTTTCTTATTCTGAGTCATGCCACATCAGTAAATGAAGGTCCTGAAAGCTTGACTCCCTCCATGTCATTAAGGTTGACTCTACTTTGAGGAGGCAGTTCTTCCCCAGTCATATTTTGAGTGCCTTCCAACCTGAGGGGCTCATTGTCCAGCACTATATCAGACAATGTTCTGCGGCTATTCAGAAGGTTTTCACTGGCTAATTTTTTTCAGAAGTAGACTGCTGGATCCTTCTTCTTAGCCTGTCTTACTCAGGAATCTCAGGTGAAACCTGTCCACCATGGGTGACCCTGCTGGTATCTGAATACCGGTGGCATAGCTTCTAGCATCACAGCAACACACAAGCCCCCACAATATGACAAACTTACAAACGCACGGGGGCCTCACAGGGTTATTGTGAGAATTAAAGGACATTCCTAAAGCATTTAACACAACGCTCCACTAGATGAGCATTGAATAAAAATGAATGGAATATAAAAATAGATATATAGTAGTGATATATATATAAATAGATAAGATGTCTAGGCAATAATGATATCAAGATAATTTATTTTATTGGAAAAGGGAAAATTATCAAATATTATGAAAATAACCCCATAATAAGAAAAGCCACATACAGATAGTTTTACCTTGGGAGAAAGTCTAGGAAGAAGTTGGGTAAGAATATAAAACTATGAAAGGAAGAACTTGGGTTATATATACAAAAGAGTTAAATTAGGCCTGAGTGCTGGCAAACTCTTAAGAACCACAGATCTCTTATGTTGCTGACTGTGTCAGAATCATTGTCAATAAAAGAATACGTCTATTTATGTCTACAGATCTTCACTGTACCTTGTACCATGTTGCCATCACTGCAAGGAAGGAGGCTCTGAACAGGGTGGTGTGAACCCAAAGAGAGAGGGAGAGAGGGATGGAGAGAGAGAGTAAGAAGTATGGGAGACAGGGAAGATACATAGTACTCACTACTAATTTAAAGACATTTAGCTTAGCTCCATGAAAATTTTACTTCACTCTAATACTTTTGAGGAAACCCTGATGGCATAGCAGTTAACAGCTACGGCTGTTAACCAAAAGCGCGGCAGTTCAAATCCACCAGGCACTCCTTGAAAACTCTATGGGGCAGTTCTACTCTGTCCTATAGGGTTGCTACGACTCGGAATCAACTCAATGGCAACGGGTTTGGTAATACCTTTGAAGTAAATCAGAATTTTGAATGTAGTAGCTGAATTAACAAAATATAACAACTTCCTGTCTATTTCAAATGTAACCTTGAAGGAACGTTACTCTCACTGGTCATTGGGCACTTTACCAAAAAATATTTCACATTCAGCCTGGGTCCCTCAAATATCTGTATAGTCTTATCATCCACCTTCACCTACACCCACAGATTCACCAACCACAAGCACGTTTCACGCCATCCCATGTTTGTGTCTCAGTTTCTTCCAACCTTGATTATTCCCCTATCCTATCATCATGTCTCTCATAACAAAGTACAATTATTTGAAGGTTAAATTATTCATACCTAGAAAACTCAGAAGAAACCAATGAAAGTTAGTTTGAGTCTAAGAAAATAAATATTTTAAAAACGATAATAAAGATCTTGCTATTTTTATATTGCTCAGCAATTTTCAATATAAAATGCCTGGGAGAAAGCCTAAATAGAAATGTACAAGGCTTATGTGAAGAAAAACATACTATT
Source organism: Dugong dugon (assembly GCA_030035585.1). NCBI lineage: Eukaryota > Metazoa > Chordata > Mammalia > Sirenia > Dugongidae > Dugong > Dugong dugon. The sequence goes on along the minus strand of CM057480.1, from coordinate 42,868,856 downwards.
CAATTGCCCTTTTGCATTCTCAAATTGGTAACGAGAAAGAAAGCAGGGAGAAGGAGAAGGAAGGCCATGGGCCCTCTTGTATACGGCGAGCAGGAAAGGAGAGTGGACATGCTCTCTGAAAGGTAATTTGGACAGGAGGAATCATAAGCTTGGGAACAAGTCATTTCTCTTCTAAACATAACCATAGATTCACATGAAGATTTATGTGCAAGTATGCCCTTGATAGCATTGTTTATAATATGGAAAAATAGAAAAAATCCTGAAAACCCAACATTAGGAAAATGGTTAAATAAGTTATTATATACCCATTAACTGGAATACTATGCCACCATTAAAATTATTTTTAGGAGAATATTTAATAATAGCAGAAATATTCATTATACATTAAGTTAACATAGCAGTTTTCACAGCTATCCATAAAATACAGACTCAAACTTTATATACATATATATGACTGGCAGGAAACATAATAAAATGTAACAATTTTGGTAAGGTATGATGGGTAATTTTTATTTTTTTCTTTATACTATTATCTTGTTTTTTTTATACAATAGGCATTGTTATGGATTGAATTGTGTCCCCCCAAAATATGTGTTGTAAATCCTAACTCTTATACCTGTGCTTATAATCCCATTTGAGAATGGGTTTTCTTTGTTACATGAATGAGACAGTATAGGTGTAGGGTGTCTTAGTCTCTTTTGAGACATGAGAGATTAAACAGGCAAGTGAGCAAGCAGAGATGGGGCAGAGAGATGCCGAGCCACATGAATATCATCCAGGAGCAGAAGCTCAAAACTGACAAGGACCTTCCCCCAGAGCTGACAGAAAGAAAGAAAAGAGAGTCTTCCCCTAGAGTGACTGCCATGAATTTGGACTTCTGGCCTCCTGAACTGTGAGAAAACACATTTCTGTTTGTTAAAGTCATCCATTTGTGGTATTTCTGATATAGCAGCACTAGATAACTAAGATAGGCATGAATTATTTTTATAAGTAGGAAAGACTACGTAATTTTTTTTTAAGGAACATGTTTTTAAATGCTCTTTCTGAATCCTGTAACTAGATGGAAATTTCCTCTCCTCTGAAATTGTATGGTGTTTGGTTCATTTTCTTACAGCACTTACCACAGGATGCCTTGATTTTTTTCTTCATAAGGGTAGGATCTGAGTCTTATAAAATTCCTTTTCTCAGAGTATCTGATACTTAAGTTGTCATCAAATATTTTTTAAAAGAATGAGTGCGTGAATGAATGACATATTCATGTTGATGGGCTGTCGAATTCCAACAAGTAAAAAGAGTCTACTTGTGCATAACAGGTTATATAATTAACTAGAAGCTTTTTTCTGAAATGCTTTTCAACAACCTCAAAGAAACATCATTTACAAAGTGCATACATTAATTTAACACAATAGTCCAGTATTGATTTCTTGAATTAAAAAAAAACCCACCAATCTTGATATGGATAAATGCTAAAGAAGAGTTACACATCGAATTCAGGCTTTGGCATTCTTCCATTCCCCCGTCCTACTCCTACCCCCATCCCCATTCCAAATGCATAGGAATTACAGATAAATTTTAAAAGAAGATTTAAAAACAAGATACACATCGCAGTGAACCTGACATAGAACAGAAATACATGATGTTGGATGCGGGTGGTGAATCTATAAGTTTAGAAAGAGGTAGGGGCAGCCAGGAGTTATGCAATTTAGAGTAACAAACTAAAAGCATGTATGTAGAAAAGTTTATCCTCAGTGACTGATATTTGGGACTGGGTGGGGCTTACTCTTATGAGATACACTGTCTGAGGCTATGGCTTATAGAAAGCCACGGTCCGCAGGGCTGGGGGTGGAGGATGGAAGAGGGGCACCCACTAGCTCAGTAACTAGAGGAACAATATCACCAAAAATCACTGTGGGGCAAAAATTCTGAAATTACAATCTAGCTATAGGCTGGTGGTGCAGGAGTCTAAATGGAAGTTTCCAAAAACCTGCTGGACAGGAAGAGGTAAGGGGGGTGGGGTGTGGACAAAAATAAATAGCCTATTCAAAGCGAGCCTATAAACTCAGCTAAAAAAACTAACGCTAAGAAAGCAAACAAGGTCAATGCTTAAAACAGGAATTTTCTCCCGATGAAAATAATTTTATGAAATAGTCTCACAAAGAGTTTTAGCATGTTAAAAAAGTTAAATGAATACATTTTAAAAAAAGAAGGTATGAAACAAGAACAGGCAGATATGAAAAATAATTTATTAGAAATCTTAGAAATGGAAAAATATTGAAATTAAAAATATGTGTGTAAAAGCAGGAATGAGTTAAAGCAGGAATGAGTTAAAGCAGAAATTAGATATTCAACGCAGGAATTAAAAAATTGTAAGACAGAATTGAGGTAAATGTTCAAAATGCAGCAGAAAAACACAAAAAGATAAAAACATGAGACTTATTTAGAGACATGAAGGACAGACAGGCTAAAATATTTGTCAACAGTTTCAGCAGAAAGGAAGGGAAGGGATGGCGGAGAAGCAATATTTGAAGAGAAAATTTCAAATCTGAGGAAAGCATGAGTCTTCAGGTTGAAACTGTACCGTGTTTATAAGTAAAATACATAAAGATAAATCCAAATACAGACACATAATGGTAAGCCTATAAAGAATTAAGAGCAACATGGCACTATAGACAGAAACACCATGCCGTCCCTCCACAGCAAAGACCCGAAAAACTAAGTAAAAATGAGACAAATGTCAATCCTGGAACCCTAAGCATCAAATGAAGAGATAAACAACTCAGTCAAGCAGCGAATGGAATAAGAAACTGACAGAGAACAGAAAGCGAGGAGAGATATGCGTGGAGGATCCCTACTAGCTAATGCAGCACGGATTCGCCATTTTGGACTCCTGTTGGAGATCAGTGGACAAGGAGTACAGGAAAGCAGCTTTGGGGAGCTTCCAGCAGGAGACAGAGCACCTGGTAACCAGTGATATATACACTTTCTCAACCCTACCCTTCTTCCCCCTGCTCGGCATCTGCCACTTCCTAGCTGGCTATGGTTGCTCAGCCAGACAGGAGATGCCAGCCCAGTGCTGCCAGCATTCACCCTGCCCATACTGGCTGGCTCCTTCAGTATCATTTCTTTGTTGCTGGTCTTGCTTTTTCTAAGCTTCTTTTGGTTTCTTCCCTGCCTCTCACCTCCTTACCCTACTTTCTCTCGAACACCTGGCTCCAAGTGCTATCTTTGCTTCTTCTTGGCAGGCTGTGAAGTGCCGCTAGGTTGAGGAACTGCTTCCCTGGTCCGCATCACCACACTGGTGGAATCCCCAGGGCCTTTTTCTTTGCTTTCTTTTTCTTTTCATGGCTTGGGAGCCCCTTCTAGGTGGGCTTTACTGTGGGGCTTGGGAGCCACTTCCTTGATCTGTGTAGCCACACCAGTGGATCCCTGGGGGCCTTTCTTTCTTTTTTCTTTCTCTTTTTTCCTTTTTGACTTTCTTCATTTCTCAGTTTCTTGTCTCTCTCTACTTACCTTCTTTTCCTGTCTCCTGAATACTTGGTACTGTGTGCTATTCTTGCCCCTTCTAGCTGGGCTGTAGTGCCTGGCTTGGGAGCTACTTTCCCGGTCGGTGTAGCTGCACTGGTGGGATCCCTGGGGGCTTTTCTACTATTTTTTTCTTTTTTGTCTTTCTTCATTCTTCAGTTTCTCGTCTTTCTCTACTTACCTACTTTCCTGTCTCCTGAATACCTGGCACTGTGTGCCATCTCCACCCATTCTAGCCAGGCTGTACTGCTTGGCTTGAGAGCCACTTTCCTGGTCTGAAGAGCCAAGCCAGTGGGATCCCTGGGGTTTTTCTTTTTTCTTTCTTTATTTTTTTTCTTTTTGTTTTTCTTTATTTCTCTCTTTCTCATCTCTCTCTGCTTTCCTTCCCTTCCTCTCTCCTGAATACCTGGTGCTGTGTGCCATCTCCACCCCTTCTTGACAGGCTATACCCCAAGGCCTAGGAGCCACTTCCCGTGTCACTGGTGGAATCTCTGGAGGCATTTCTTTCTTTTTAAAAAAAAAATTTATTTATTTATTTTGTCCTCTTTTTCTTTTTTCCTTTTTGATTTTCTCCATTTATTGTCTCTCCACGCCAATGGCAAGCTCCCTCAGCACTTTTTCTTTGCTTGTTTGTTTACTTTGGCTCCTGTTTTTCTCTCCTCTCTCTCTTCTTTCCCACACCCATCTTAGCTCTACACTTCACAATCTCCCTCCTCCCTCCTGCCTACCTGCACCATGCGCTGAACACACCTTTGAGCAGCACAAACACGGCCTACTAGAACCTGCCCTGCACTGACTCCCGGCCAGCTCTGTCAGCCCCAGTATGTGCCACCAATGCATCCCAGCCACTCCCCTTCAGCTGGACCTGTCCTGCTGCCATATATAAGTGACTGGCCCTGCTCATTGGAAAAGAAGGTAAAAAGAATCGTGCCCACAGACAAAAATACAACAAAGAACGAACAGCACGCCTGCTCAGACATAACAATAAAACAAAACAGCAGGATGAAACAAACAAATCTACAATCAATAAATGAAGAAAATAACTACTGAATGTCCTGAAGAAAGCAATTTCAAAACATAAAAAAATATGACTGGATGGTTTAAGTAGCTTTCCAAAATAAAACACCACATGACTTTCTAGTAGAAGAAAAGGCACTAGAACTACCTGATAGGGAATTCAAATCTCTAATATTCAGAACTATCCAAGAGTTGAAGTAAAAACCAGAAAAAACAAGGAAAAAATAGAAAAATTCATGGAAAAGGCAGACAAATTCATGGAAAAGGCAGACAAAAAAATGGAAGAATTAAGGAAAATAACAGAAATAAAAAATAGAAAGAGAACAGCAAAAGAAACCCAGAGCCACCAGAAGAAAGGACCTAATAAATATCAGAGCAGAAATAAATGAAACAGAGAAAAGAAAAACAATACAAAGAATCAACAAAACTAAAAGTTGGTTTTTTGAAAGGATCAGCAAAACCGACAAACCACTGGTGAAATTAACAAAAGAAAAACAGGAGAGGATGCAAATAGTCCAAATAAGAAATGAAATGGGGGATATTACAATAGACCCAACTGAAATAAAAAGGATCATAACACAGTACTATGAAAAACTATACAACAAATTTGAAAACCTAGAGGAAATGGACAAATTTCTAGAAACACACTACCTACCCAAACTAACACAAAATGATGCTGAAAATCTGAACAAACCCATAATAACAGAAGAGACTGAAACGATAATGAAAAAACTCCCAACAAACAAAAGCTCTGGCCCAGAACCCTTCACTGGAGAATTCTACCAAACATTAAGAGAAGAGCTAACACCGGAAGCACTCAAACTATTTCAAAACATAGAAAAGGAAGGGATACTTCTGAATTCATTCTGTGAAGCCAGCAAAACCCCGATACTACCAAAACAAGGCAAAGACACCATAAAAAAGGAAAATTACAGATCAATATCCCTCGTAAATATAAATGTAAAAATCTCAACAAAATTCTAGCCAAAACAATTCAGCATCATATTAAAAAACAATATACCACAACCAAGTAGGATTCATACTAGGTATGCAAGGATGGTTCAATACTAGAAAATCAATCAGCGTAATCTACCACATAAATAAAAGGAAAGAAAAAAATCACAAGATCATCTCAATGGATGCAGGGAAGGCATTCGACAAAGTCCAATACCCATTCCGGATAAAAACTCTCAATAAAATAGGTACAGAAGGGAAATTTCTCAACATAATAAAGGGCATCTATGCAAAACCAACAGCCAACTTCATTCTTAATGAAGAGAGGCTGAAAACATTCCCCTTGAGAACAGGAACAAGACAAGGATGCCCTTTACCACCACTCTTATTTGACATTGTGCTGGAAGTCCTAGATAGAGCAATAAAGCAAGAAAAATAAAGGGCACCCAAATTGGTAAGCAAGAAGTAAAAGTGTCCCTATTTGAAGATAATATGATACTATACATAGAAAACCCACAAGACTCCACGAAAAAACTACTGGACTAATAGAAAGATTCAGCAGAGTAGCAGGATATGAGATAAACACAAAAATCAGTTGGATTCCTATACACCAATAAAGAGAACTGCAAAAAGGAAATCAGGAAACCAATACCGTTAATAATAGGCCCTAAAACAAATAAAATACTCAGGAATAAATCTAACCAGGGATGTAAAAGACCTATACAAAGAAAACTACAAAACACTACTGCAAGAAACCAAAAAAGATTGACATAAATGGAAAAACATACCATGCTTATGGATAGGTAGAGTCAACATTGTGAAAACAACAATTCTACTCAAAGCAATTTACAAATACAATGCAATCTTGATACAAATACCAAAGCATTCTTTAATGAGATGGACAAACTAATCATTAACTTTACATGGAAAGGGAAGAGGTCCTGGATAAGTAAAGCATTACTGAAGAAGAAGAATAAAGTAGGAGGACTTGCACTACCTGACCTCAGAACTACCATAAAGCTACGGTAGTCAAAACAGCCTGGTACTGGTACAACCAAAGACACATTGACTAATGGAACAGAATCAAGAACCCAGATGTAAATCCAACCAACTACAGTCACCTGATCTTCAACAAAGGTCCAAGTCCATCAAATGGGGAAAAGATAGTCTTTTTAACAAATGGTACTGGCAAAACTGGATGTCCATCTGCAAAAAAATGAAACAGGACCCATACCTCACAACATACACAAAAACTAATTCCAAATGGATCAAAAACCTAAACATAATGCCAATAACTAGAAAGATCATAGAAGAAAAAATAGGATCAATGCTAGAGGCCCTAATACACGACATTAACAGGATACAAACCATAACTAACAACACATAAACTCCAGAAGATAAACTAGATAACTGGGATCTTCTAAAAATTAAAAACTTACGCTCATCAAAAGACTTCACCAAAAGAGTGAAAAGGGAACCTACTGACTGGGAAACGATTTTTGGCTAATAAATATCTGACAGAGGTATAATTTCTAAAATCTATAGGAAAATCCAACACCTGTACAACAAAAAGACAAATAATCTAATTAAAATATGGGCAAAGGAAATGAACAGACATTTCACCAAAGAAGACATTAAAGTGGCTAACAGACACATGAGGAAATGTTGTCAATTACTAACTGTTAGAGAAATGCAAATCAAAACCACAGTGAGACACCAGATCTCATCGCAGCATTACTGGTACGAATCAGAAAAGCAGAAAATAACAAATGTTGGAGAGGCTGCAGGGAGATCAGAACTCTTATGCACTGCTGGTGGGAATGCAAAATGATACAACCATTTTGGAAAATGATATGGTGCTTCCTTAGAAAGCTAGAAATAGAAATATCATACGATCCAACAATGCCACTCCTAGAAATATATCCTAGAGAAATAAGAGCCATCACATGAATAGACACATGCACACCACTCTTCACTGCAGCACCGTTCACAATAGCAAAAACATGGAAACAACCTAGATGTCCATCAACAGATGAATCGCTAAACAAACTACGGTACATACACACACGATCGAGTACTACGCAATGATAAAGAACAATAATGAATGTGCAAAACATCTCACAACATGGGTGAATCTGGAGAGCAATATGGTGAGTGAAATAAGTCAATCACAAAAGAACAAATATTGTATGAGACCACTACTATAAAAACTCATGAAAAGGTTTACACACAAAAAGAAACAATCTTTGATGGTTACGAGAGAAGGGAGGGGTAAGGATGGAAAAACACTAAATAGACAATAGATAAGCGGTAACTTTGGTGAAGGGTAAGACAGTACACAATACTGGGGAAGTCAGCACAACTTGTACAAGGCAAGGTCATGGAAGCTCCATAGATACATCTAAACTCCCTGAGGGACTGAATTGCTGGGCTAAGGGCTGTGGGGATCATGGTCTTGGGGAACATCTAGCTCAACTGGCATAACACAATTTATAAAGAAATTGTTCTACATTCTACTTTGGTGAGTACCGTCTGAGTTCTTAAAAGCCTGTGAGCGGCCATCTAAGACACTCCATTGGTCTCACCCCTTCGGAAGCAAGGGAGAATGAAGAAGACTAAAGATACAAGAGAAAAATTAGTCCAAAGGAATAATGGACCACAATTACCATGGTCTCCACCAGACTGAGTCCAGTACAACTAGATGGTACCCTGCAACCACCACTGACTGCTCTGACAGGTTTCACAATAGAGGGTCCTGGACAGAGCTAGAGAGAAATGAAGAACAAAATTCTAACTCACAAAAAAAGATCAGGCTCACTGGCCTGACAGAGACTCCAGAGATTTTGAGAGTATGGCCTCCGTATACCCTTTCAGCTCAGTAATGAAGTCACTCCTGAGATTCACCCTTCATCCAAAGATCAGACAGCCCCATAAAACAAAATGAGACGAAAGGGGCATACCAGCCCAGGGGCAAAGACTTTGCCAAAGAAGACATTCAGGCAGCTAACAGACGCATGAGGAAATACAATCATTAGCCATTAGGAAAATGCAAATCAAGACTACAAATGATATACCATCTCACCCCAACAAGGCTAGCATTAATCCAAAAAACACAAAAATAATAAATGTTGGACCCCGGACACCCTTTCAGCTCAGTGATGAAGTCACTCCCGAGGTTCACCATTCAGCCGGGGACTGGACAGTCCCATAAAACAAAAGGGGACGAATGAGGCACAGCAGTCCAGGGACAAGGACTAGAAGGCAGGAGGGAACAGGAAAGCTGGTAATAGGGAACTCAAGGTCGAGAAGGGAGAGTGTTGACATGTCGTGGGGTTGTTAACCAACGTCATAAAACAATATGTGTACTGTTTAATGAAAAGCTAGTTTCTTCTGCAAACCTTCACCTAAAGAAAAATAATAAATAAATAAAAGGTATGGTACCTATGGAGAGGGAAAAAAAAGAAGAGATGATCTCAAAAGACAGAAAGGCAGATTATCTACAAAGGGAGAGAGTAAGACCTCTCATCAACAAGACAGAGGCCAGAAGACAATGGTAGAAAGTAGTTCAAAGTGTTCTTGGAGAACAACTGTCAACCTAGAATTGTACGCCTGATTAGTCATCATTATAGAATAAGGACAAAGTAAAGATATTTTCAAACGTATGAAGTATATACCTCCCAGTCACCCTCATTAAAAGAACTGTTAAAGGATATAACCTCAAAATTACACATTTAGAAAATAAAAATACAGGATGTGCAGTTAAATTTGAATTTCAGGTAAACGATCAATAGTTTTTCAGCATAAGTATGTCCCAAATTACTGGTTATTTATGAAAAATTCAAATTTAACTGAATGTTCTGCATTTTATCTGGAAATCTTACCTCAAAAGAAAAACATGAACCCAGAAGGAAAGTACAGGATACAAGAAACAATGTGTAAGTGTAAAATTAATTAAATGCCAGTAAATTCACTTAACTATTAAGTGTATGAAAACATTTAATTAACTGTATCTTTGAAGATAACTATAAAATGATGACTCTTGTCTAAGCCACAAATTTACTTTCTTTGAAATATGCAAGAGATTGCCGTAATGGCCTTTGGACATTTCCGTGTTAAAGGCAGTGTAAATCCAATAAATGTTTTCCCAGCATGTATCACAAAGTCTGTTACACTGTAAACGATCCAGGCAATTAATCCTAAGAGCCTTGCCTTAAGTTTCAGAATTACTTCATCTTACCCCATCTGTCTGTGTTAACCCAATACTAGAGAGGTATTGGTGGTTCAGTGGTAGAATTCTCGCTTTCCATGCAGGAGATACTGGTTTGATTCCCGGTCAATGGGCCTCATACACAGCCACCACCTGTCTGTCACTGGAGGCTTGCATGATGCTGAACAGGTTTCCCCAGAGCTTCCAAACTAACACGGACTAAGAAAGGCATGGCAATCTACTTCCAAAAATCAACCAATAAAAGCCCCTTGGATCACAGCGTTAACAGTCCTCATCCTAGGGATGGTATAGGACCAGGCAGTGATTCCTTAAAACTGTACGTGGGGTTGCCATGAGTTCAGGGATGACTCCATGGCAGCTAACAACAACAATATGCTACAGGCTATATTTTTCTCTCCAGCTAAACAAGCGTTCTTCAGGGTGCCACCTCCACTTTCCAGTCCCCATTTATCCAATTTTCCCAAGGCACTCAAAGAACAGTCTTCCTGGCTGCCTGCTCATCATACTGTAGCTCGTGCTCAGTTTTTTTTTAAACCAGTAAGAGGTCTGAAACGAACGCTACAGTCCAGGCCAGTTCTTTGTAAGCAGAAAGTCCTATGTCTGACTTGCTCATGTGGAATGTTAATAAAGACTGGTGAGTCTAATTTAGTGACAGAGATACGCCTCTTAAGAAATGTACATAATCTTTGTCCAAATAAAATTTGGTTTCAGATGTACTTTGGGGAGCTTTCTATCCTTCTAAGAGGATCCCTACAGTGAAAATTTTCATAATGAGTTTTTTTGCCCAAATGTATCTGTTTTGTAAATTTAGTTTACTAAGCAGAGTAACCAGTGTAATAAAACATTGTATGAAGAAAGTCATGTGGACAGCTCTGTCACATTTGCTTTAACAAGCTCATCCTGAGTCAGCTGAAATTTACACACTAGGGAGAGTGGCTAAAACAAACTGCATCCTGCTGATTCAAAGTGATTTACTTCCACAAAGTCTAAGGGCAAGAACGATGTCTTAGTCATCACTCATCCCATAGCCTCAGTCTATAGCTCAGGAGTGCCCTGCCAATTAATGACTGCGGAATGTTTAATCATTTTAAAGTTTTCAATAATAGCTATAAAAAAGGAACGCACATACACTGGATTGTAAAAGTACACATAACTTCTAGTTATATATTTTGACATTGTCTACAGTGCCTCAGGACAGTGTAAAAATGCAGACTATAATACTAAGTTGATTACATATCTGTAAATAACTGAAACTGTAAAGTGATTTTAGTATGTCAAAGATATTTGCTTTTTATAAATTAATTTTTACTTATTTTTTATTTATGGTTGTAGTTTAAGAGAAAGTTTATATTTCAAGTTAGTCTCTCATACAAAAATTTACACATAGTTATGTGACCTTAATTGCTCTCCCTATACTGTGACAGCACTCTCTTCCTTTCCACCCCTGATTTCCCATGTACATTCAACCAGCTCCTAACCGTCTCTGCCTTCTCATCTCACTTCTGGACAGAAGCTGCCCATTTAGTCTCATGTATCTACTTGAGCTAAGAAACACACTCTTCACAAGCATCATTTTATGTCTCACAGTCTAGTCCAATCTTTGTCTAAAGAGTTGGCCTCGGGAACGGTTTTAGTTCTGGGTTGACAGAGAATCTGGAGGCCATGCTTTCTGGGGTTCCTTCAGTCTCAGTCAGACCATTAAGTCTGGTCTGTTTACTAGAATTCAACTTCTGTACCCCACTTTTCTCCTGCTCCATCAGGGACTCTCTGTTGTGTTCCCTGTCAGGGCAGTCATTAGTGGTAGCCAGGCACCATCTAGTCCTTCTGGTCTGAGGCTGATGAAGTCTCTGGTTTATGCAGCCCTTTCTGTCTCTTGGGCTAATACTTTCCTTATGTCTTTGGTGTTCTTCGTTCTCCTTTTCTCCAGGTGATTGGGACCAACTAATGCATCTTAGATGACTGCTTGCAAGCTTTTAAGACCCCAGATGTCACTCACCAAAGTAGGATGCACAACATTTTCTTAATAAACTTTGTTATACCAATTGACCTAGATGTCCCCTGAAAGCATGGTCCCCAGACCCCCACCCCTGTTACTCTATCCCTCGAAGTGTTTGATTGTATTCAGGAAACTTCTTAGCTCTGGTTTAGTCCAGTTGTGTTGACTTCCCCTGTAGTGTGTGCTGTCCTTCCCTTCAACTAAGATAATTCTTGTCTACTATCTAGTTGGTGAATAACCCTCACCCTCCCTCCCCACCCTTGTAACCATCAAAGAATGTTTTCTTCTGTGTTTAAACCTTTTCTTGAGTTCTTATAATAGTGGTCTTATACAACATTTGTCCTTCTGTGACTGACTAAATTCACTCTGCATCATGCCTTCCAGTTTCCTAACATGTTACATTTCATGGCTTCATCATTGTTATTGTTGTGTAGTATTCCATTGTGTGAATATACCATAATTTGTTTATCCATTCGTCCACTGATGGGCACCTAGGTTGTTTCCATATTTTTGCTATCGTGAATAGTGCTGCAATGAACATGAGTGTGCATATATCTATTTGTGTGACGGCTCTTATTTCTCTAGGATATATTCCAAGGAGCGGGATAGCTGGATCCTCTGGTACTTCTATTTCTAGCTTTTTAAGGAAGCACCAAATCGATTTCCAAAGTGGCTGTACCATTTTACATTCCCACCAACAATGGATAAGGGTTCTAGTATCTCCACAACCTCTCCAGCATTTATTATTTTGTGTTTTTTGGATTAATGCCAGCCTTCTGGGGTTAGATGGTATCTCATTGCAGTTTTGATTTGCATTTCTCTAATGGCTAATGATCGTGAGCATTTCTTCATGTGTCTGTTACCCATCTTAATGTCTTCTTTGGCAAAGTGCCTGTTCATATTCTTTGTCCATTTTTTAATTAGGTTATTTGTCTTTTTGTTGTTGAGGTTTTGCAGTATCTTGCAGATTTTAGAGGTTAGATGCTGATCAGATTTGTCGTAGCCAAAATTTTTTTCCCAGTCTGTAGGTTGTCTTTTGACTCTTTTGGTAAAGTCTTTTGATGAGCGTAAGTGTTTGATTTTTAGGAGCTCCCAGTTATCTAGTCTCTCTTCTGGTGCTTGTGCATTGTTACTTCTGGTTCATATGCTGTTAATGCCATGTATTAGGGCTCCTAGCGTTGTCCCTCTTTTTTTTTCCATGATCTTCACTGTCTCCATTTTATATTTAAGTCTTTGATCCACTTTGAGCTCGTTTTTGTACATGGTGTGAGGTATGGGTCTTGTTTCAGTTTTTGCAGATGGATATCCAGTTATGCCAGCACCATTTGTTAAAGAGACTGTCTTTTCCCCAATTAACGGACTTTTGCCTTTGTCAAATATCAGCTGCTCACAGGTGGATGAATTTATGTCTGGATTCTCAGTTCTGTTCAATTGGTCTATATATCTGTTGTTGTACCAGTACCAGGCTGTTTTGATTACCGTGGTGGTATAATAGGTTCCAGAATCAGGTAGTGTGAGGCCTCCCACTTGGTTGTTCTTCTTGAGTAATGCTTTACTTATCCAGGGCCTCTTCCCTTTCAATATGAATTTGATTTGTTTCTCCATCTCATTAAAAAATGCTGTTGGACTCTGGAACAGGATTGCATTGTATTTGTAGAAGGTTTTGGGTACAATTGACATTTTCACAATGTTGAGTCTTCCTATCCATGAGCAAGTATGTTTTTCCACTTATGCAGGTCTCTTTTGCTTTCTTGTAATAGTTTCTTGTAGTTTTCATTCTATAGGTCTTTTACATCTCTGATTAGATTTATTCCTAAGTATTTTATCTTCTTGGGGGCTACTGTAAATGATATTGATTTGGTGAGTTCCTCTTGGAAGTTCTCTTTGTATGTGTAAAGGAACTCAGCCTATTTTTGTATGTTTATCTTGTATCCTGAAACTTTGCTGAAATCTTCTATTAGTTCCAGTAGTTTTCTTGTGGTTTCTTTGGGGTTTTCTGGGTATAAGATCATATCCTCTGCAAATAGAGATACTTTGACTTCTTCCCTAGCAATTTGGATGTGCTTTATTTCTTTTTCTATCCTAACTGCTCTGGCTAGGACCTCCAGCACAATGTTGAATAAGAGTGGTGATAAAGGGCATCCTTGTCTGGTTCTTGTTGTCAAGGGGAACGCTTTCAAACTCTCTCCATTTAGGATGATGTTGGCTGTTGGCTTTGTACAAATGTCCTTAATTATGTTGAGGAATTTCCATTCTATTCCTATTTCATTGAGAGTTTTTAGCATGAATGGGTGTTGGACTTTGTCAAAGCCTTGTCTGCATCGATTGATAAGATCATGTGGTTCTTGTCTTTTGTTTTATTTATCTGATGGGTTATACTTATTGTTTTTCTAATGCTGAATGATCCCCGCATACCTGGTATAAATCCCATTTGATCATGGTGAATTAGTTTTTTGATATGTTGCAATTCTGTTGGCTAGAATATCATGGAGGATTTTTGCGTCAATGTTCATACGGGATACTGGTCTGTAGTTTTCTTTTTTTTGTGGTGTCTTTACCTGGTTTTGGTCTCAGGGTTATGCTGGCTTCACAGAATGACTGTGGGAGTATCTCATCCTGTTCTATGCTCTGAAATACCTTTCTAGTAGTGGTGTTAACTCTTCTCTGTAAGTTTGGTAGAATTCTCCAGTGAAGCTATACGGGCCAGGTGTGTTTTTTGTTGGGAGTTTTTTAATTACCTTTTCAATCTCTTCTTTTGTTATAGGTTTATTTAGTTGTTCTACCTCTGTTTGTGCTAGCTTAGGTAGGTGGTGAGTTTCTAGAAATTTGTCCATTGCTTCTAGGTTTTCAAATTTGTTAGAGTACAATTTTTCATAGTATTGTTATGATTTTTAATTTCAGTTGGGTCTGTTGTGATATCACTCATCTCATTTCTTATACGGGTCATTTGCTTCCTCTGTTGTTTTTCTTTTGTCAGTTTGGCCAATGGTTTATCAATTTTGTTGACCTTTTCAAAGACCCAGGTTTTGGTCTTGTTAACGCTTTCAATTGTTTTTCTATTCTCTATTGCATTTAATTCTCCTCTAATTCTTATTATTTCCTTTCTTCTGGTACCTGAGGGCTTCCTTTGCTGCTCTCTTCTTGTTCGAGTTGTAGTGCTAATGGTTTGATTTTGGCCCTTTCTTCTTTTTGGATGTGTGCATTTATTGCTATCAACTGACCTCTGAGCACTGCTTTTGCTGTGTCCCAAAGGTTCTGGTTGGATGTGTTTTCATTCTTGTTTGATTCAATGAATTTCTTTACTCCATCCTTAATTTCTTCTATAACCCAGTAGTTTTTGAGCAAGGTGTTGTTCAGTTTCTGTATGTTTGATTTTTTTCTTTGCTTTTTCTGTTATTTCTACTTTATGGCTTTATGGTCAGAAAAGATGCTTTGTAATGTTTCGATGCTTTGGATTTTGTTAAGGCTTGCTTTATGGCCTAATATGTGGTCTATTCTGGAAAATGTTCCATGTACGTTGTAAAAGAAAGTATATTTGGCTGCTGTTGGGTGGTGTTTGGTATATGTCTATGAGATCAAGTTGGTTGACTGTAGCATTTAGCTCTTCTGTGTCTTTGTTGAGCTTCTTTCTGGATGTTCTGTCCTTCACCGGAAGTGGTGTGTTGAAGTCTCGTATTACTGTGGAGTTTTCTATCTCTCTTTCCAATGCTGTTAGAGTTTTATGTATTTTGGAGTCCTGTCATTGGGTGCGTAAATATTTATTATGATTATGTCCCTCCTGCTGTACTCACCCTTTAATCATTATATAGTGTCCTTCTTTATCCTTTGTGGTGGATTTTAAAGTCTATTTTGTCAGAGATTGATATTGCCATTCCCGCTCTTTTTTGTGTGTTATCTGCTTGATATATTTTTTTCTATCCTTTGAGTTTTAGCTCATTTGTGTCTTTAAGTCTAAGGTGTCTCTCTAAGTCTAAGGTGTGTCTCTTGTAAGCAGCATACAGACGGAGTGCATTTTTTAATCCAATCTGCCACTCTCTGTCTCTTTACTGGTGCATTTAGTCCATTTACATCCAGTGTAATTATTGCTAGGTATGAGTTTACTGCTGTCATTTTGATGTCTTTTTTTTTGTGTTGTTCACAGTTTCTTTCTTCCGCTTAATTTCCTGTGCTGAGTCATTTTTCTGTATGTATTTTCTTTTCATCCTTTTCATTGTTGATGACTCTGTATTTGTTGAGTCTTTATATTTTTCTTGTTTTTTATTTTGACTTTAGGATTGTTAGTTTCCTTTGTGGTTACCTTAATATCTATCCCTATTTTTCTAAATTTATAATAGTCTTTTATTTCTTTATATTTCCTTGACTTCCTCTCCATACGAAAAATCTATGTCTACGTTTTTCAGTCCCTCTTTTTTGTTTCAATGTTGTCATCTTTTACACACTGACATCTGTTTCCTTATTTTCAGTGTTTTAGCTTTGATTTATTTTCGTGACTTCCCCATCTGGGTTGGTATTTGGTTGCTCTGTCCTGTGTTCTACTCTTGGGTTGTTATCTGAAGTGATTGATTTTCTAACCGGAGGAGTCCCTTTAGTACTTCTTGTAATTTTGGTTTGGTGTTTGCAAATTCCATAAACTTCTGTTTATCTGGAAATGCCCTAATTTCACTATCAGATTCCTGAGAGAGTTTTGCAGGATATATACTTCTTGGCTGGCAATTTTTTTCCTTCAAGGCTTTATATATGTCATCCCATTGCCTTCTTGCCTGCATGGTTTCTGCTGAGTAGTCCGAGCTTATTGATTCTCCTTTGTAGATGATTTTTCATTTATCTCTAGCCACTCCTAAAATTCTCTCTTCATCTTTGGTTTTGGCAAGTTTGATAATAATATGTCTTGGTGACTTTCTTTTGGGATCTACCTTATGTGGGGTTTGATGAGCATCTTGGAGAGATATCTTCTCATCTTTCACCATATCAGGGAAGTTTTCTGCCAACAAATCTTCACAAGTCTCTCTGTATTTTCTGTTATTCCCCCACCCCATTCTGGTACTCCAATCACTCGTAGGTTATTCCTCTTGATAGACTCTCACATAATTCTTAGTGTTTCTTCATTTTATTAAATTCTTTTAACTGATTTTTCCTCATATAAGTTGGTGTCAAGTGCTTTACTTTCAATCTCGCTAATTCTGACTTCCATTGCCTCAATTCTGCTCCTACGACTTTCTATTGAGTTGTCTAATTCTGAAATTTTATTGTTAATTTTCTGGATTTCTGATTGCTGTCTCTCTATGGATTCGTGCAGCCTGTTAAATTTGTCATTATACTCATCTCTAATCTTCTTAAGTTCCTCTACTGCTTGGTCTGCATTTTGCCTGATCTCCTTCCTGATCTCTTGAAGAGTTCTGTATATCAATCTTTTGTATTCTGTTTCTGGTATTTCCAAGATATTTTCTTCCTCCAGAAAATTTTTAGATTCTTTATTTGGGAGCTTGCTGAAGCCATCATGGACTGCCTCTTCATGTGATCTGATACTGACTGTTGTCTCTGAGTCATCAGTAAGTTATTATATTTCTTTCTTTTATGTTTGCTTACTGTGGTCCTAGCTTCTTGTTTTGCTTTATTTTGATATACCCAGATAGGCTGCTTGTGTGAGCCGGCCCCGTCTCCAGGATGCCTGAAGCTGCAATGTCCTGCCACCAAGTGGCCAGAACTGCCACTAAGTATGTGGGCCGAGGAGTCTGCCCACTCTTCCTGAATGGATGCAGCTCAGGTGTCCAGGTAGTCAGCGACCAAGTGTGTGGTGCAGTCTCTCACCTACAGTTCTAGACAGGTGTGGGTCACTGGGGTAGGCACACATATCTGGCTGTAGCAGGGGGACACAGGCTGAGCAAGGCAGGGAGCCGATGGCCACCACTGAGTGTCCAGGAGGAAAGCGTGGCCATGTTCCCTAGAGCACGTAAATGGGTGGGTTTTACGCCAGACTATGAGCATCCAATGCTGTTGTCTGTAAGGAGTAGGGGGCACTTCTTCTTCTTGGGCCCCTGTTGCAGGTGGCTAGGTTTTGTAGGTGGAACCACCAGTCCTCAGGCCCTTGATATGCGTAGGTGAAGACCCTGTTTAATGGGCAGAGCATTGTCAAATGTTATGAACCTGCTACTTCACAGCTGAAACAGTTGAAGTTAGACTTCAGGTATAATGAGGGCCTATGCTGTTGAAATGGGCCCACACAATTCTATGCAGAGTGAAAGGCACTCAAAGTCCATGGATCCCTTATGCCTATGACTAGGCAAAGGAGCCATGCCTACCCTGAATTCCTGGCTTAGGGAAGCCAGCAGATTATTTTTTCCCATTTGTTCATTGATTCTCTCTCCAAGGCCAAGAGAATGGCTCAGGGCACTTGACGGGTCCTACTTCCAGCCCAGGGGACTCAGCAATTGCTGAATCCGGTCCCAGACCCAGTGCAGAGCAGGAAGCGGGGAGGTAAATGGGAGAGAGGTTTTTCCCAAAGGAGGGTGTTTTTGATCCATGCAGTAGGCCAGGCAAATGTACTTTCGCCGATCAAGGGCTGCTTCTCACTGGTTCTGGGTGGCCGTGTAGACTGTCTACCACTGGGTCTCTCCCAGTGTGGAAAACATCTCCTGAGCGCCACTGCTTGCCTGCCTCACCATGCA
Organism: Dugong dugon; assembly: GCA_030035585.1. NCBI lineage: Eukaryota > Metazoa > Chordata > Mammalia > Sirenia > Dugongidae > Dugong > Dugong dugon. The sequence goes on along the minus strand of CM057480.1, from coordinate 42,850,474 downwards.
CCTCGAGCTGATCAGGCCTTCGTGAAGGGCTCAGGCTCTCGCCGGGTCATGTCTGGCAACTCCTCACTGCTTCCAAATCGTCTCTCCCTCCCCCTGCCACTCAGTCCAAATCCTCAACTTTGCCTTTGATGTTCAGGGCTTCTAGACTGTCATATATAATCGATTCACTTGTTTTTTTGGGTCTTTGCTGTAAGAACGACCATCTGAAGTGTCTGACTACTGCGGCATCTTGGCTCCGCCCCCAAGATATTTGCTTTTAATAAAAGATTTTTGTAAATAGACTAACCCTCAAATACTTTCAGAATCTAATTCTATCCTTGAAACTTTGATTTAACCTAACTTTTTAAAAACCCATTTATTTCATGGCAAAGTTATGGGCAAGTGAGAGTATGCAAAATGCAAGAACTTCCGAGCTCGAGAGTAAAGCAGAATGAAAGTAGAATCGATATTATCACTTCCATGAGGTGTTATTTCACTTATTTCTGGTTCTACATCAACCTCGTAGCATATCTTAGCATAATAATCAAAGAAGGAATGCTGCTCTAGATCTACCAGGAAATAAAATTGTAATGTTTGTTATGATAAACGAAACAAATTATAAAAATTTTATAATATTGGGGTGGCCAGGCAGGTTTTAGAGCTCTATGTGTGTATATGTAGTAAATCATTCCTCTGAAAAGAAAACTGCAGCAGCCCTAGACGGAGGGCAGGGGAAGCCCAACTTTGAGGGCAATTAGTTGAAAGCTCTTCAAATTAACTTGTGGACAGTTGGCTCTTTGTGATTGAGCACACATTAGTACAAGCTGTTTCAGGACATTGTTCACTTAGTTTAAGGAAATAATGTAATTCTAGTTATTAATCACTTTAATTTTAAATGGCCTTTGTAAGCTGAGAAGACAGACTGTAAGAATAATGCAGAGCGCATAAGTAAGTAGAGGCTAAATGGGTGCCTTTTGAAAACCTTTAGGATAACAAAATCAAAAAGCTTCCAGGTTCTAGGAAAACTGAGTGTACATATGTAATGTAAGAACATTCCACTTCATTTTACTGACCAATAATATCACAAAGGGAGTAAAATTAAGCCCTTTTCTCAATGGCAATTTTAGTAGATTATGCTGAATGAACTCATATTATTCTATGAGTCAATCGTCTCTGTGGTATAATTTAGTGATGCCTTCTTCAGGTACCATGAAATGGAATTTTCTGTGATTGTTCACTCCAGAATCCTTGTCAGAAAGTATAACTGTTTAGCAAATATCCTCCTGAGACACATGTATGCCAGGATTTGTTGTTAGTGACCATCAGCAGAGTTGACCAGGTTGGAACCATTTGCTACGCTTAGTATGAAGAAAATTTGTTAAAGGTCAGACAACCACACCAGAAGAGGGAAATACAAAACTCAAGCAATTATTTAAAGAATTCTCCATTGTAGTCTGCTAAATGAAATACCAAGTGATTACTTGCAAATTTTCACTTCCACATCTCAAGTGATATTTTTATGAATATGAGCTTTAGAGAACCTTGAACCAGCCAGAAGAAGGAAGATATGGGATAACCATCTCTTCTGATTAAATATAGCCAAAATAATGTTAATTGCTTTGATTTCTATTAATTCTCAGAAGAGACAACATATCTTTTGTTCTAATTAGCTACTATCTATGTTAGTAATACTTAAGTCGTTGTCAGGTACCTTGGAGTCGATTTCAATTGTAACAATCCCATGTGACAGAGTAGAACTGCCCCATAGGGTTTCCTAGGCTGTAATCTTTATGGGAGCAGATCACCAGGTCTTTCTCCCGCGGAGTCACTAGTTGCATTCAAACTACCAACTTTTGGTAAGCAGCTGAGTGCTTAACCATAGTTAATACCTTACAAATATACATAAAATTGGTAAGGAAGGCTTGGGAATTTAATCCTGGTTGGGCCTCCTATTGTCTGTGTGAAAGTGGGAAAATTATTTACTCTCTGTGTCTCAGTTTGTAATTGGAATTAAAAATGTCCAGATCTCATAGGTTTGTTTTGAAGATTAAATGAAGCACGTAGTATATGGGAGCCTTGGTGGCACAGTAGTTAAGAGCTCAGCTGCTAACCAAAAGACTGGCAGTTCAAAACTACCAGCCGCTCCTTGGAAACCCTATGGGGCAGCCCTACTCTGTCCTATAGGGTCACTATGAGTTAGAATCGACTTGATGGCAACTTTTTTTTTTTTTTAATAGTATATATATGGACTAACACAAGTAGATGATCAATAAATGTTGATTCCCTCCCCCTACAACAGAGCAAGGTGGTTGATAGCTCAAGTTCTGGTCTCAGACTACCTGCATTTCATTCCTACATCTAGCACTTACTGTGTGCTGTACAAGTTACTTAACCTCCCTGGATCTCAATTTCACCATCTGTAAAGGTGGGGATAATAAGAGTACAAGCCCTAGTGGCACTGTGGTTAAGAGCTCAACTGCTAACCAAAAGATCGGCAGTTCATATCTACCAGTTGCTTCTTGGAAACCCTGTGGGGCAGTTCTACTCTGTCCTAGTAGGGTCGCTATGAGTCAGAATTCACTCAACGGCAATGGGTTTTTTGTTTTAGTTTAAAAAGATGTTCGAGGATTACTGGAGATAAGTGACACAAAGTGTTTATTAAGTAAACTGTCTGGCACATAGTAAACAAGCAATAACTAAAAAAACCCAAACCCGTTACTGTCCAGTCGATTCCAACTCACAGCAACCTTATAGGATAGAGCAGAACTGCCCCATAGGGTTTCCAAGGAGCAGCTGGTGGATTTGAACTGCCAACCTTTTGGTTAGCAGCCGAGCTCTTAACCACTGCACCACCAGGACTCCAAACAAGCAACAGTTGTTCACTATTACTATTACTTATTTCTATATTGCTCATTTTATATGTTTATGGCTGCTGCAATTAGATGTGTGAAATCACTAAAAATATTTTGGTTTTATTTGAAAGTTACTGGTACTTGACCAAATAAAATAAAGCTATAATAAGCCTCTTATCATCTTCCAAATAAGTTAGAAACAAATAACAACAGAAAATACTCTAAAAAGAGAGTAGCTCTCCTGTCCTCAAATACTTATGAACAGTAACAAATGGCAAACACACACACACATACACACAGCACAAACACACACAGAAGGAAGAGAACACATGCACATTCTCCACTATCTGATATTCAGAGAAAGTGGGAGCACATGACCTTCTGGAGAAAGTATTTAACAGCCATGCAGGATTAGAACGGTGGAGGATAATTAAGGACCCTTTTCTGTCCTGTAGTTTAATGGAGTAAGCAGATATGCCTAATCACAGGAGAAATTTCAGGAAACTAGGCATCCATGGCTAATACATGTGTGTCAGGTCAAAATGTCATTTCTTCCTTCTCATGTACCATCCTAGGGGACACAGTGCAATAATAGCATCATAGAACTGGAAGACACCTAGGAGATCATCTGGCCCTTATGTACTGTATGGGACAGAAATACCCCCATAGCATTCCAGGTCAATGGTTATTTATTATCTTGAATCATTGATATGGGAAGAAAGTTCAGTACTTCCCAAGGTATTTCATTACAATTTTGGGGAACTCTGTTCCACAGAAAGGCTTTCTTGTAGTTCTAAATATGCCTCTCTGTAACTCCATCTTATTGACTTTGGCTTTTGAAGCAACTCATAAAATGTTTTGTAGGACAGTTAAGCAAACATTTGAAGGCAATCATTATTTTTCGCTTCAATCTGCATATCTCCAGGCTAATTAAGCACACTCAGGTTTCCTAGCCCTTCACAAGTTTGGTTGACCCCTGTCATGGCTTGAATTGTGCCCCCAAAATATATCTGTCAACTTGGTTAGGCCTTGATTCCCAGTATTGTGTGATTGTCCACCATTCTGTCATCTGATGTGGTTTTCCTATGAGTTGTAAATCCTATCACTATGATGTTAATGAGACGGATTAGCGGCAGTTATACTGATGAGATCTACAAGATTAGACTGTGTCTTAAGTCAATCTCTTCTGAGATATAAAAGAGGGAAATAAGCAGAGAGACAGTGGGACCTCATACCACCAAGAAAGCAGTGCCAGGAGCAGAGTGCATTCTTTGGACCCGGGGTTCCTGCGTAGAGAAGTTCCTAGTCCAGGGGAAGACTGATGACAAGGAGCCAACAGAGGAAGTCTTGAATTTGGACTTGTAGCCTACTAGACTGTGAGAAAATAAATTTCTCTTTGTTAAAGCCATGCACTTGTGGTATTTCTGTTACAGCAGCCCTAGATAACTAAGACAACCCTATTAACAAAAAGACAATGAAAACTGAATGCTACAAACCCAAATGCAGTCTGATGGTCATAGACTACAATGAGATTATTAACTTCCAATGCCCTGCTCATTGTATTTCTATTAATGCATCCTAAAAATGTGCTAGGCCTTCTTTATGTAGATTTTTATCCAATTCTATGAAATAATAACTAGGTTTACAATGCAGAATATACAATTATTCATTTTTTAGCAACTCATTCATTCTTCTATCCATTTAATTAAATTCAATTATATCTTAAATTTTACTCTATAATAGCATTGATTAATCCATTATTCCCATGCTTGCAAATGTTTCTCAAAAAGTAGCTATGTGGAGTGATGGCAGATTTGCTAACGGATATTGGTGATGGTTGTACAATATGACTGATGTTCCACTCAATTGTACATATGAAAAATGTCAAATTGGCAAATGCTGTATTATATATATTTTTACAGTAAAAAAAGTAGCTATGTGACCTGGAAAAATAACTTTTCTGGGTTTCAAATAGAAATTTCTGTAAAATGGAGATATTCACATCTACTAGCTGGAGCACGGTTGTTGTGGAATTTAGAGATCATTCTTGTAAAATATCTGTCATGGTGTCTAACATCTTACTAAATGATAGATGTCATTAACTCTCCTGGTTAAATCTAGTTATTGTATTCATTTCAGTCAATCTAACTTTAGATCAATCCTAGTTAGTTTAACCTTTCCAACATTCTCTCACATATGATTTGGGCTTATAATATTTAAAGGAAAAACCTTTAAAAATATGATATACGTATGTGCATTTCAAAAGAAAATTTTTTAAGTCAACAAAGGCCCTATATATCATAAAATTACACAGCTACACTATGGAATAGAACATTTACTTTAAAAAATTCTCAGGTATTTAAGATACTCCTTTGATATAAAACATCTCAATATGAGGTTAACCTGTATTTTGTAATATGACGTTAATCTACTCCATCCATATGGTGAAGGGTACAGAGCCCCAGATCAGAAGCCCAAAGACATGTGCACTATTCTTGACACAGCTTTGGGTTCAGTAAGACTCTGAGAGGCTCTTCGTTTCTCTGTTATTTCAACATACACATATTTCCAAGTTAATGATAATAACACCTTCATCCTAGACATTTAAAGAGAAATTAGGAGCATTCGCTGGACATCCCACAAAGTAAATGAACCAAAATATGATATCATATAAAGGGTACTAACCTAGGCATTGGTATATCTGAGTTACAACCTCAGCTCTACGTAGTCACAGGAGAGTCACTTAACCTCTCCGGGCTCGAATTTCCTCATTTATAAAATGTAGACATTGGACTAGATGATCTTTGAGATGCTTCCTGCTTGTAAAACTTTGCTCTACTGTCCAAAATAAATTGAGCAAATATTTCATATTTATTGTGACAGTTACTTTTATGTGTCAAGCTAAGCTATGGTACCCAGTAGCTTGGTCAAAATACTAGTCTAGTCACTGTTATGAAGTAGTTACATGTGATTAAATCAGTTGGCCTTAAGCAGACTACACTCCCTAATGTGGGCGGGCCTCTTCTAATCAGCTGAAGGCCTTAAGAGCAAAAAGGAGTATTTCCCAAGGAAGTATTCTATCTCCAGACTATAGACATTGTACCAGAATTCCTCTCACTCCCCACTGCCCGATCTACCAATTTTTAGACACAAGACTGCCAGAATCTCCAGCTGTTGCCAGTCCTCACAATTGTGTGAGCCAATTCCTTAAAAATCTATCATTCAATCTCTCTCTCTTGTAAAATCATATATCCCATACCCATTGTTATAGAGTTGATTCTGACTCAGCAACCTTATAGGACAGAGCAGAACTTCCCCATAGGGTTACCAAGACTATAAATCTTTATGGAAGCAGACTGTCACATCTTTCTCCCTCAAAATCATATATATATACACACACACATATATATACATATACATATATATACACATATACATAAATATATACCAACACACACATATATATATATAAGACATGTGCAGTCCTGGTAGCGTACTGTTTAAGAGCTTGGCTGCTAACCAAAAGGTCAGCAGTCTGAATCTACTAGCCACTCCCTGGAAACACTATGGGGTAGTTCTACTCTATCCTATAAGGTTGCTATGAGTCAGAACTAATTTGTTGTACTGTGGTGGCTTGTGTGTTGCTGTGATAGAGGAAGCTTTGCCACCAATATTTCAAATCCAGCAGGGTTACTCTTGGTGGACAGATTTCAGTGGAGCTTCCAGACTAAGACAGACTAGAAAGAAGGACCTGGCAGTCTAATTCCAAAAAAAAATGGCCAGTGAAAACCTTATGTACAGTGAGACCCGAGAGAGCTAGAACTCGACAGGACTGCATTGTTTTTGCAAGTTTTCCACCTATGACAGAGTGCAGTCTTATCACTTTTCTAACAATCTGTATTAGTGGAAAATATTTGAGTTTTCCTTCTCTGATAGGTTTCTGCCTTACACAGGTTCCAGCTTTTGTTGGTTTTACTGTAGGTAGGTAAGAAAGATAGATAGATTAGATAGACAGACAGAAAGATTGAGATAGTGATATATCTTACTTGTTCTGTTTCTCTAGAGAACTCTAAGACATTTAGCTACATAGCTTTTCCTATTCCCTAGGAAAAGTGAGTTCACGCTGATATTTAGTACCTGAATCAAGTCAGTATGGGTCAGTGTCTTTCTGTAACGAGATTTAAGGTGGTCAGCAATTTTCTGGTGAAAGAAAGGGGGACTCTGGTTCCTAGTCACTTGTCAGCAGAGAAGAAGTTCTGCCAGGGGCATGTATGTTTACTTGCCCATGCACTGATGGAAGGTGGCTATCAGGGAGACCACAGGATGCTCTGTAATATGATGCAAACTCCCGTGAATTTTATCACCAATTAATAGAAGGAAAAAGGTTCCACAAAGTTTAAATAGTAGTGGAGGAATTCTAGCAGCCATATATTAAGTCTCAATATTTCCTTAGCTAAATGCAGTGAACAGGTGGTAGGTCACTGTCTGACTTTCATATGTTAGGCTATTGAGCAACATGTGGCAAAACAACACACATTTCTGGTAAAGTCCCAACTGTCAAGTCCATGCCAATGAATTCAGTGAACCCTACCTTGACAAAAGGTGTTGTTAACCCGCTTATAACCTTGAAGACATTCCATCATTTGGTTATATCCATGATAAGCTGTAAGGAAAGAAATAATTCTTTGTTACATCTTAATTTAAATTCTTATTAACCTGAATTACTATATGTGATCATCAAAGCTATTTAAGTTATCAGTGTATTTAATCATTTATATCAATTTAATGTGTATCTCCACAATTTCTTCTACATTCTTTGTTTTTCAATATAGTCCCAAGAAGTTGTCACTAAATCTTTATTATGGGATTGAAAGAATCATAAGGTTGTTTTGTATTTCAATTGATGATTAAGCATTTATATAAGAATGGATCTACTGATTGGCTAATCAGTAATGATTAGCTTCAGGCATTTGAATTTTTTTATCCATTGTAGGTAAGGTGCCCATACCCCTTGGTATTCCAGTAACAATTCTGGGTTATGCCTGCTGTTTCAGCAAAGATAATTAGCAGCACTCCATATCACTCTCAGAAGTGTTCAAGTTTAGACAATAAATTATATGCTCACCTTAACTGTAGGCTCTGGTATCTGAGGTTTGAGCTGATTCTTACTACTATGAACATGGGAAAAATAGGCAGGTGATAAGAGGAAACTATGAGATCAAAAGAGCTGCCGTGACTGGTTGAATGGTTCATCACTCAGACAACTCTTAACAATAGTAATATTGCAGTCACTAGTTTATGTACAAAAATCTTATTCACTGAGGTTTTTATAACCAAAAGTTAGGCCTGCAAGACAACCTGGCATCAGTGAATAGAACATAAGTGTTAGGACCAGACAGACCTGGGTTCAAATCTTGGCCCTGCCTATCAATAGCTCTCAATGCCTTGGGTAACAACCTTCCTGGGTTTTAAAGTACAATTCTGTAAAATGGGGATATTCACATCTACTAGAAGGGGCGGGGGGTTGTGGAACATAGATTTCATGGAAAAAGCCTCCCGCAGTGGCTGACATCTTACTAAATGATAGATGTCATTTCTTCCAATAAGGTAAATCTTTTATTGAGAGGATAAAGAATAATGGAAAATGGGCTGTGATCAAACTAGGATGGATGGTTAGGCCACTAAAGAGACTCAAGTAAAGGGCAAAAGCTAAAAGTTGATGCTCCATTTTTCCTTCAGATGATGAATGTATTTTGTCTTCTACACATGTTCTTTATCCCTCACCACTCATGAACACAAGCCCTGGTAGCACAATGGTTAAGCACTCATTTGCTAACTGAAAGGTTGGCAGTTCGTATCTACTTAGTGGCTCTGCAGGAGAAAGACCTGGTGATCCACTCCCGTAAAGATTACAGTCAAGAAAACCCTATGGGGGCAATTCTACTCTGTCACATGGGGTTGCTATGAGTCAGAATCGACTTGAAGGCACCCAACAACAACTCATGCAATAGGGTGATATTTATTAGTGGTGACCCTCTCCTCTCTTACTTTTCTTTGCTCTATTTTCCTTCTTCAGACCCCTCTGAGTGCCTAAAGAGGAAGCTTAAAGTGAGGAGTCTGGGTGTAGTGTGTAAAAAGGAGGAAATATTGGTATGTGAGGAGTCGGGCCCATTCAGCTTCCAGTCCTCATGTCTAGTCTGTTCCACACAGCGGAGACACTCTGGAGCAGGTTACTTACAGAGATTGTGGGGTCTCTGCCTGTGAATTCTTCAAAAGCAAAAAGATAAAAACCTGTTTTGAAAGTTTCAACACTCATCTGCTTCAAGGCAAAAAGCCAGATCAGATGATATCTTAAAAGTTCTCCTCAGCTGAGGATTTTATGTTAATTTTCTTCTAAAAATTTCTAAAGGACAAATAACTTGTTCATGCTAAGCACATTTCTAACAGGTTATGAACTGTTTGATGAAATTGTTTGCAGATTTAAAAGTAAGTTTTCACAGTAAAGATGGTCAACAAGAAAAGGTCTTTCTGTATGTGACTTAACAAAAACTTCAAACATTAAAAGCCACTTATTAAATAAGTGGAGTAAAAAAAAAAAAAAGTCATGGAACACGAAACTGTAGAATATAAAGCCAAGCAAAGTCTGCTCTTTTCCAAACTGAATATGATTTAGAGAGCAGTACCAACCAAGGAAAGGAAAGTTTTTTAAATGACACAGGAAGAACGGGACCCAGAGTGTGTTTCTTAGGAGTGAGTCACTGAAGATGGCACAAACAGAGTAAATGTCAAAGTGTTGATAGTTTACTTCATTCAATAATCCACAGGGCCTATCCTGAAGTGGAATCAATCTCTCTACTTTCATACATTAAATGAGCCAAAGTATGGATTTATTTTCATCAGCAATCTCATAAGAAGTGATTAGCAACTTTGTACTTCACATTCTACTTAAATCCATTATCAAGATTAAAATATAGAGCTATCAAAACCATATAAAACAGTGAATACTAGATGGCACAATTCTAGATAAAAATGACAAAAGGTCAGAAGTGGAAGTTAGGGATTAAAAAAGAATTGTATGATTCTCTTTATACCTGCGTTCTGTCCCATTCCTGCTGCTTTGAGATTTGGAGAAGGGAGGAAAGAGAAGCAACTAAGAAAAAGGTACACACAAAAGAGGGGAAAGGAAGAATAAAAATAAAGAAGAAGATGGAAAAAGCATTAAAGAACATAAATTTAGCTCCAAAACAAATTTGTAAGACCCTTACTGCTCTCATCCTCAATCCTTAGACCAAGCAGTGGGAAAGATATTACCCTCCACAGTGGCCCTACAGACAAACATACATGGTAAATGGTAAGTAGACAGCAAAAAAAATAAATAAAAATTTAAAGAGGTTTTTTTTTTTTTTTAAATTTTAGATATAGAGTCCAGTTTAATGACCCAGAAGACTCAATAGTAAATGGCAGAACTGGGAGTCAAACTCAGGATTACCGAATTCCAAACTCCATGTTCTTTAAATTATACCACACGTTTCCTAGATATACCTCTGGACAGACTGCCAAATAATATCAGGCAACTTGACATTCCAGTTAGGAGGGCCCATTACACTCAAACCACTTGCTGGAAAACCACACTGCAAATCATTACCAAATCATCTTAAAAAGTCCACTGGGAACATTTTCTCAGTACTGAATGTCCTTATTTATGTCGTTTTTTATCTAAATGAGGAACTCATTAATTAACAGAAACATTAGTAGGCATTTCCACAAATTGGTCTTCTACAAGAAGATAGGGGCAATATCACCAAAATAAATGAAATAAATTGTTGGGGGCAAAAAAAAAAAAAAAAAAAAAAAAAGAGAGAGAGAGAGAACCAGTAAATTTGAGACAATTATTTAAAGCAACTTTATTATGGAGGTAGAAGACCAAATAGTATATGAGAAAGACTTATGAAGTAGTGATTCCAAGATGGCAGATTCTAAATTGAACAGTTTTAAAAGGCAGTTGAGAATATCAAAGTAGAAATCAACAGATTTCTTTAAGAAGAGTACATAAAAATTATCCAATTGAAGCAAATGAGAAATTCCTAGCTGGATAAAATAAGTACAAAAAAAACAATAAAAAATTTTCAGCTATGTGAGACAAAGAAGAACATAGAGGAAAATACCATTTGCTCTATTGCCAAAAAATGTAGATTAGGTATGATAGAGCTTAACTTATAACAAGTTACCTCTGTCTTTCTAAAAAGTACTTATTAGAAATCAGTTATTCAGAGTTAATACTAAATTTAAAAACTACAAAGACAAACTACAATTAGGAAGAAAGTAACAGAAAAGTGTAAACCTAGATTTATTCAAATCAACAGGTTCTGAAAAACAGGCTTTACAGACTAATCAAAATATGTGGGTGTTAATACTGATTGGCGTTATTGAAGACTGTGATAAAAGTGTTGCTGTTGTTGTTAGGTGCCGTCGAGTATCAGATCCTAGGGACTATAAATTTTCTCATTCACAAATCACCAACCAATCATTTTTCTACTTTGCCTTTTCTTATAGTGAAACCTCTTGAAAATATATATCATAACAAAAACTACAATATAAGTTATGAATATTAATAAAAACTTAAGGAATTTATTATTTTGAAAGAAATCTTACTGTCTCTTCACTCAAGACAAAAGAAGCTTTTTCAGTTCATCACCTCTTATAAGACTTTCTTGTTTAAGTAACCCAGCTGGAGAAGGCACTTAATAAGGTCTGCTTACTAAAAAACAGAATCAATATGAAAACTTCCTCAGACTTGCAAAGTTTCTGGAAATGAAAATTATAGGACTATCATCTAGAATCCAATTAGAGTTCTTTGAAAGTCTAATTGTTGGGTAACATTAACACATTCATCATAACAAAGTAGATATGCTACACTGACCTGCAAAAGAACAATGAAATGTCACTTACCTGGCTTCTTGGGGCATTTCTGGCATTTGTTAAAGCCCCAGGAGGTGCCTACGGTCCCACAGCAGTCCTCTTGCTTTGAAAGGCCAGGGAGCGGTTTACCACACTGCAGTGATTAGGTGTGAAACATGAAGGTTAATGGAGAGCAAGATGTTCAGCTCTAGAGAACTGCTGTGTTTCATAGTCATATTATAAAACAGTTGCCTTGTTATTGATACAATCAGAGGAGAAAAAAAAAAAAAACTATAAAACTTTGAAACAAAACACCGGAGCAGAATGAATATGGCACTAAAATGAACAAGCATATCTCCAAGTAAGAGTTCCTTGGCATTTTTAGAGTCTAATAAAAATCTGTCACTACTCAAAGCACTTTGTAAAATTTGTTTTCAACGCCATTTTTAACTTAATGACCTCAAAACTTGAAAGATCAATATAAACTTTTTATGATAGTTTCAACTGTCTAATCTTTTCTGTGAATGATCAGAGAACAGAGCTCCAAGGGTGTGGCAAATGGGTGAAACTGGAGAATGTGGCACAGGTGCCATGTGGTCTTCCTTTTGGTCTTCCAATAGTATCAACCCATTGCCATCGAGTCGATTCTGACTCAGAGTGACCCTATAGGACAGAGTAGAACTGCCCCATAGGGCTCCCAAGGAGAGGCTGGTGGATGTGAACAGCCAACCTTTTGGTTAGCAGCCACTGCTCTTAACCACTGCACCACCAGGGCTCCCTAGTGTACATAGGGTCGCTATGAGTAAGAGCCGACTTGACGGCATGTAACTACTACCACTACTACTACTATAATATCCTATCCCTAAGCAGGGATAGGAAAGCCTGGTGGCGTAGTGGTTTAGAGCTATGGCTACTAACCAAAAGGTTGGCAGTTCAAATCCACCAGGCACTCCTTGGAAACCCTATGGGGCAGTTCTACTCTGTCCTTTAGGGTCACGTGAGTCAGAATGGAATTGACGGCAATGGGTTTTAAGCAAGGATAAAAGGAGCCCTGGTGGCACAGTGGTTAAAGTGCTCAGTCAGCACTGGGCTGCTAACTGAAAGGTCAGCAGTTTGAGCCTACCAGCCACTCCACAGGAGAAAGATGTGGAATCTGCTTTCTGTAAAGATGTATGCCTTGGAAACCCCATGTGGGCAGCTGTACTCTGTCTTATAGGGTCACTATAAATTGGAATTGACTCGACGGCAGTGGGTTTGATTTTGGGGTTTAAGCAGGGATAAGAGTTCTTGGGTGGCACAAATAGTAAGTGTTTGACTAGTAACTTTCAGTTGGCAATTCAAACCCACAGAGGTACCTCAGAAGAAAAGCTTGGTAATCTGCTTCCAAAAGGTCACAGACTTGAAAATCCTATGGAGCAGTTCTACTCTGCAACACCTGGGGTCACCATATGACTTGACAGCAACTGGTATTAGTACTGCAACAGGGACAGGATGGGAGGATGGTACAAGACTCACTCAAGCCAGATCAGTTCTGGCAGACAACAAAGGCTCCAGGCAGCCAAGTGGTCTGGTCTAGGAAGGTCAGCCAAGGTAGGGAAATGCTGGAAAGTCTACGCAAGTCCTGACTAAACAGGCAGAGAGTGGGGCTTAGAGGCTTCCAAAGCAACCCCAGTTGTCAAATGTTAACGCACATTTCCCGGTCAATCACAGGAAGTCAGAACAGTCTGCAAAGGGAAGGGCCAAAATTAGATCAACTCAGTGGGGTGGGGAAAAGTCTAAGAAAACAGATTCTGCTCTATGCACAGATCCAAAGGCCAGTTGGGCAAAGCGGGCCACCTGACTCTTCATCCTCCCTGTGCAGGCCAAGCCCAGGCCCACATCTGTGTCTCTTTGGAAAACGCAAAGCTTCTAAGAGGTCATTCTACCTTCCTCTGCCTCAACCTCTACAACACCCTCCAAATGATATTCAAAACAAATCTGATCACATTACTGATTAAAAACCTTCAGTGACTCTCCACTGTTTGAAAACTTCAAACTCCTTATCAGTGGCCATTGAGTAGATTCTGACTCATGTCAACCCCATGAGTGAAAGAGTAGGACAGTGCTCCATAGGGTTTTCAATGGCTGATTTTATGGAAGTAGATCGCCGGTCCTTTCTTCCATAGCTGAGCATTTCTATTCCTGTCTTAGACAATCTTTTTGATCCCCTCAACCTCTCTAAATCTACCCTTTAGGCATACGAATACTCTTTATTTTCTGAACAAAGCGTGTCTTTCTAAAAGCTGTTTCCTCTCCTTGGAATGTTTCTTTTTTTCATCCCTCATCTTTCCTGGAGAAACTCTATTCAACTCTTGAGACCCAGCTCAGGAGAAGTATCACCATGATGGCTTCCCTGTCTCCTCAGTTTCAGTTAGTTCCTCGCCCTCCTTACTCTACAGAACTTTCTACATAGTTCTACTGCCTCTGCTATGCATTTTAACAAAATGCATGTGTCCTTTTTCTTATTTTTTGGGTTTTCATGCAGTTTTTCTCTTATTTTTTATTGTGCTTTAGGTGAAAGTTTACGGAGTAAATTAGTTTCTCATTCAAAAATTTATACACAGAACAAGGCGGAGCCAAAATGGCACTGCAGACAGAAGCACCATGCCATCCCTCTGCAGCAAAGACCCAAAAAACTAAGTACACTGGATACAAACATCAATCCTAGAACCCTAAGCATCAAATGAAAGAATAAAGAACTCGATCAAGCACCAAATGGAATAAGAAACTGACAGAGAACAGAGAACGAGGAGAGCTACAGAGTGGAGGTCCCCTACCAGCTAACTCAGCACAGATTCGCCATCTTGGACTACAGCCACCAAGGAACGCAGACAGAAAGGCAACTTCACAGAGCTCCAAACAGGGGACAGAGCACCTGGTAACCAGGGATACACACTTTCTCACCTCCCCACCCTTCTTCCCTGTATAAGACCTCTGTCACTTTCCAAGGGGCCATGGTCGCTCAGCTGGAGAGGTACCAGCTCACCACCACCCAGATTCGTCATCTGGGACCTCAGCTACCAAGAACTGCAGACAGGGAGTATGGGAAGGCAACTTCACGGAGCTCCCAACAGGAGACAGAGAACCTAGTAACCAGGGATACACGCATCTCCACTCCCCACCCTTCTTCCCTCTATGCAGACTCTGCTACCTTCCAACAGGCCATGGATGCTCAGCCAGAGAGAAACGAGCTCACTGCCACCAGGGTCCACCATGCCCCAACCAGCCAGCCCCTTCAGCACCATTTTGTTTGTTTTTTTGGCTTTTTTTGTTGCTTCTTTCTCTCTTCCTTCCTTTCTTTACTTTCTTCTGCTCAGCTAGCCCCATGTGCCCTCCCCTCCACTTCTTGGCAGGCTGTCATTTTTTTGGTTTGTTTGCTTTCTTCTTCTTCTTTTTTTTTTTTTTTTGTTTCCTCTCTCACTCCTTTCCTTCCTTTCTTTTCTCCCACCCACCCAGCTCTGTGCACTGCCCTGCCCCTTCTTGAGGGGCCATGCCACACCACTTGGCTGAAGAGTCACTCCATGCAGCCTCTCCAGGTGTGTGCCACTGTCACCAACCAGCTCCCACAGCACCATTTTGTTTGTTTTTTGTTCTTTTTGTTGTTGTTGTTTCTTTTCTCTCTCTCCCTTCCTTCTTTCCTTCCTATCAGCCACTTAGCCCTGTGTGCCACCCTCCTCCTTCTTAGCAGGATGTGCTGTATCATTCGCCTGGAGAGCCTCTGGCACAGAGCCTCACCAGGTCTGCACCACCACCATAGGCCAACTACCTCAGCACCATAATTTTTCTTTTATCTTTCCCCTCCTCCCTTTCCTTTCTCCCTCCCACGTAGTCCTTGTGCAGCCTCCACCTTGTCCTGATGGGCTGTGCCATGCTGCCTAGTGAAAGAGACATCAGCTTGCCACCACCCTAATTTTATCCCATCCCCAAAGGACAGCTTCCCCAACACCATATACTTTGTTCTTGTTGTTGTTTTCATGTTTTTAAATATTTTTTATTTTGTTTGTTAGCTGATTTCTTCTCTTTCCCCTCTTTCCTTTCTCCCACCCACCTAGCCCCGCACACCACCCGTACCCCTTCTCAACAGGCCAAGAGCCACTGACACACGGCATCACTTGTCTGCCCTGCCCACACCCACCAAATCTTACTGTGCCGCCATCTTATTTACTTTTTTCTTTCATGTTTTTGCTTTTTTTTTCCTGTTTTACTTTTGCTGTTGTTTCTCTTTTTTTCTCTTCTTTCACCCGCCTACTTAGCTCTGCGAATCACATTCTCTCCCCTCCTGCCTACCTATCTGCAACCTTCCCTGAGCACCACGCCCCTGAATGGCACCAACATGGTCCCCTGGGCCCCGCCCTGTACTACCCCAGCCCTAGCTGGTACCGCAAGCTACCCATCCCCGCCCATCCACCCCGCTGGACACACCCTGCTGCACCATAGTTGAGTGACCCTGTCCACCTGGAGAAGGTGGTGAGAAGTATCGTGCCCACAGATGAGCAACAAAACATGTCCAGGCCGCATGTCCAGTCATAACCAAGTAAAACAAAAAAGGAGGATGAAACAATCAAATCTACAATCAATAAAGAAAGAAAATAATTCCCGAATGTCCCACAGAGAGCAGACAGTATAAAAACATATAAAAAAAAGGGGGAGAAGGTGGCTCCAGAAAGTGACCAAAACCAAAATACCAGATGACTTTCTGGCAGAAGAAAAGGCACTGGAATTAACTGATAAGCAATTCAAAACTCTAAAATCCAGGGTTCTCCAACAGAGGAAGGAAAATGCAGACAAAAAGTAGGAAAAAATAAACAAAATCATGGAAAATACAGACAAAATCAAGGAAAACACAGGCAAAACAATGAGAGAATTCAGGAAAACAATACAAAAACAAAGTGTGAAAATAAATAACTAGAAATCATACAAAAACAGCAATTAGAATTCCAAAAGATAAACAATAAGATTTCAGAAATAGTGCAACAGAATGTTTTAGGAGCAAATTTGAAACAATGGAAGACAGGATCAGCGAAATTGAAAACAAACCCTTGGATATTACTTAATTTGAGGAAAAATCACAGAAAAGAATGAAGAAAATCTAAAAACGATGTGGGATGCAATCAAAAGCAAAAATTTGCATGTGATCGGGGTTCAGAGCAGGGGGAGAAAACGGAAACCACAGAGAGAATCACTGAAGATTTGCTGACAGAAAACTTACCTAATATTATGAAAGACAAAAAGCCAACGATCCAAGAAGCTCAATGAAACCCATACAGGATAGACTCCAAAAGAAAATCACCAAGATATATCATAATCACACTCATTAAAACAAAAGACAAAGAAAGAATTCTGAGAGTACCCGGAGGAAAACGAAGTCACATACGAAGGGGAAACAATAAGACTAAACTCTGATTACTCAGCAGAAACCATGCAGGCAAGAAGGCAATGGGATGACATACACAAAATCTTAAAAGAAAAAAACTGCCAACCAAGAATAATACATCCTGCAACATTCTCACTCAAATATCATGGCAAAATTAGGATATTTCCAGATAAACAGAAATTAAGGGACTATGTAAAAATGAAACTAAATTTACAAGCATTATTGAAGTGAGTCCACAGGTTAGAGAACCAACATCAGACAACAACCTGAGTCTAGGACATAAGAGACCATCAGCCAGATATCAATCTAGATAATGAACTATCAAGGACAAAGCAAAACTAAAAAATCTACTACAGGGAACCAGAGAGGTCAATCTGTAAATAACAACAACATCAGAACAATAAAAAGAGGGAATAAACATTGTAGGTACAGAACTTTCAAATGCACAGGAAGCCCAGGCGATATCAATAAAAGACAGGTTTAAACTCAGGAAGATGGGGTAAATTTCAAGGTAACCACAAAGAAAGTTATCAAACCTACTCATCAAACTAAAGAAGAAAAACAAAGGCTCAGTAAACACAAAATCTACAAAAACTAAAGAAATGAAACAAAATCCACAACAAAAGGAATATAGCACAGAAAAGTAAGAGGAACAAAGAAAACATCAGCACCACAAAAAAAGCACTACAGAATGACAGCAATACATTCACACCTATCAATAATCATACTGAATGTAAACGGCTTAAACGCACCTACAAAGGGACAGAGTAATAGAATGGATTAAAAAAACAGAACCCAACAATATGCTGTCTACAAGAGACACACAAGACAAACAAAGAGAAACAAAGACATACACAAAGGCATGAATTTCTTAAAAATCAAAGGATGGAAAAAAATGTGTCAAGCAAACAGTTACCAAAAACGAGCAATAGTGGCAATACTAATCTCTGATAAACTAGACTTTAAAACAAAATCTACCATGAAAGACAAAGAAGGGCATTACATAATGATTAAAGGGACAATCCACCATGAAGACATAACCATAATAAAAATCTATGCACCCAATGACAGGGCTCCAAAATACATAAAACAAACTCTAACAGCACTGAAAAGAGAAACTGACAGTTCCACCATAATAGTAGGAGACTTCAACATACCACTCTTGGTAAAGGACAAAACATCTAGAAGGAAACTCAACAAAGACACAGAAGATCTAAAGGCCACAATCAAACAACTTGACCTCAAAGACTTATATAGAACATTCTACCCAACAGCAGCAAAGTACACACTTTTCCAACCCACACAGAACATTCTCCAGAATAGACAACATCTTAGGCCACAAAGCAACGCTCAACAAAATCCAAAACACTGAGATAATATATAATATAAAGGATCTTCTCTGATCACAATACCATCAAAGTAAAAACTGGTAATAGGAAGAGCAAGGGAAAAAAATCAAATACATGGAAACTGAATAACACCCTGCTTAAAAACCACTGGGTAAGAGAGGAAATCAAAGATGTAAAAAAATTTTTAGACTAAAACAAGAATGAAAACACATCATACCAAAACGTTTGGGACACAGCAAAGGCAGTGCTCAAAGGTAAATTTACAGCAATAGACGCATACATCAAAAAAGAAGGGGCAAAATCAAAATATTAGCTATACAACTTGAAAAAACAGAAAGACAACAGCAAAAGCAGCCCACAGCCACCAGAAGGAAGGAAGTATTAAATATCAGAGCAGAAATAAATGAAATAGAGAATAGAAAAATAACAGCACGAAATAACAAAACCAAAAGTTGGTTCCTTGAAAGATTCAACAAAATCAAAAAACCACTTGCCAAACTAACTAAAGAAAAACAAGGGAGGACGCAAATAACCCAAATAAGAAGTGAAATGGGGGAGGGGGCATTACAATAGACCCAACCGAATTATAAAGGATCATAACAGAGTACTGTGAAAAAGCATACTCTGACAAATTTGAAAACCTAGAGGAAATGGAATAATTTCTAGGAACTCACTACTACCTAAACTAACTCAAAAATGAGGTAGAAAATCTGAACAGATCTGTAACAAGAGAAGAGATTGAAAAGGTTATAAAAAAAGTCCCGATTAAAAAAAATAATAATAATAATCCTCACCCAGATGGTTTCAATGGAGAATTCTACCAAACATTCAGACAAGAGCTTGCAACAGTAGTACTCAAAATAGAACATAGAAACGGAAAGGATACTTCTGAATTTATTCTATGAAGCCAGCATAACCCTGATACCAAAAACAGGCAAAGACACTACAAAAAATGAAAATTACAGACAAATATCTCATGAATACAGATGCAAAAATTCTCAACAAAATTCTAGTGAAAAGAATTAAGCATCATATAAAATAAATTAATATACCATGACCAAGAGGAATTCATACCAGGTATGCAAGGATGGTTCAACATTAGATATTCAATCAACGTAATCTACCACATAGACAGAACAAAAGAAAAGAATCACATGATCACCTCAAATGATGCAAAAAAGCATTCAATAAAGTCCAACATTCATTTCTGATAAAAACTCTCAATAAACTAGGTATAGAAGGGAAATTCCTCCACATAATAAAGGGCATCTACAGAAAACCAAAAGCAAGCACAATTCTTAACACAGAGAGGCTGAAGACATTCCCCCTGAGAAAGGAACGAGACAAGCATGCCCTTTATCACCGCTCCTATTTAACACTGCACTGGAAGTCTTAGCTAGAGCAATAAGGCAAGAAAAAGAAATAAAGGGCATCCAAATTGATAAAGAAGCAAAATTAACCTATCTGCAGATGATATGAAACTATACACAGAGAACTCAAAAACTCCACAAGAAAACTACTGGAACCAGCAGAAAGATTCAGCAGAGTAGCAGGATACAAGATAAACATACAAAAGTCAGTCGGATTCTTATACACCAATAAAGAGAACTACTGAAAGGAAATCAGGAAAATGATACCATTTATAATAGTCCTCCCCGCAAAAAGTAAAACACTTAGGTAAATCTAACCAGGAATGTAAAAGATCTATACAAAGAAAACTACAAAACACTATTGCAAGAAACCAAAAGAGACCTACACAAATGGAAAAACATACCATGCTCATGGATAGGCAGACTCAACATTGCAAAAATGTCAATTCTACCCAAAGCAATCTACGAATATAATGTGATCCTGATCCAAACACCAACAGCATTCTTTAATAAGATGGAAAAAATGATCATTAACTTTAAATGGAAAGGGTAGAGGTCCTGGATAAGTAAAGCACTACTGAAGAATAAAGTAGGAGGACTAACACTGCCTGACCTCAGAACCTACTATACAGCTATGGTAGTCATAACAGCCTGGTACTGATATAATGACAGATACGTTGAACAATGCAACAGAATTGAGAACCCAGATGTAAATCTATCCACATACAATCATCTGATCTTTGACAAAGACCCAAAGGTCCATCAAATGGGGAAAAGTCTTTCTAACAAACGGTGCTGGCAAAACTGGATGTCCATCTGCAAAAACATGAAACAGGACCCATACATTATACCATACACAAAAACTAATTCAAAATGGATCAAAGACCTAAATATAAATCCCAAAACTATAAAGATCATAGAAGAAAAAATAGGATCAACACTAGAGGCCCTAATACACAGCATCAACAGGATTCAAAACATAACTAACAACACACAAAAATTAGAAGATATGCTAGATAACTGAGTCTTCTAAAAATTAAATACTAATGCTCATCAAAAGACTTCACCAAAGAGTAAAAAAAGAACCTACAGACTGGAAAACAATTTTTGGCTATTACAAATCCTACAAAGGTCTAATCTCTAAAATCTACAGGAAAATCCAACACCTCTACAACAAAAAGACAAATAATCCAATTAAAAAATGGGCAAAGGATATGAATAGACACTTCACCAAAGAAGACATTCAGGCAGCTAACAGGCACAAGACGAAATGCTAGAGATGGCTAGCCATTAGAGAAATGCAAATCAAAACTACAATGAGACACCATTTCACCCTAACATTGCTGGCAAAAAAAAAAAAAAGAAAAGAAAATAACAAATGTTGGAGAGGCTGTGGGGAGACTGGAACTCTTACACACTGCTGGCAGGAATGTAAAATGGTACAACCACTTTGGAAAACCATATGGCACTTCTTTAACAAGCTAGAAATAGAAATACGTACAATCCAGCAATCCCACTCCTAAGAATATACCCTAGAGAAACAAGAGCCATCACACAAATAGACAAATGCACAGCCATGTTCACTGCAGCATTATTCACAATAGCAAAAAAGATGGAAACAGCTTAAGTGCCCATCAATTGATGAATGGATAAACAAACTACGGTACATACACACAGTGGAATACTACACAGCAATAAATAACTGTGCAGAATCTGTGAAACACCTCGCAACAGGGATGAATCTGGAGGGCATTATGCTACGTGAAATAAGTCAATCACAAAAGGGCAAATATTGTATGAGACCACTACTATAAAAACTTATGAAAAGGTTTACACACAGAAAGAAACAATCTTTGATGGCTACTAGGGAGGGGAGGGGTGAGGAGCAAAAAACACTAAATAAACAATAGATAAGTGGTAACTTTGGTGAAGGGTAAGACAGCTCACAATACTGGGGAAGTCAGCACAACTTGTTCAAGGCAAGGTAATGGAAGCTTCATAGACACATCCAAACTCCCTGATGTACCAAATTACTGGGCTAAAGGCTGGGGACAATGGTCTCAGAGGACATCTAGCTCAATTAGCATAAACTAGTTTATAAAGAAAATGTTCTACATCCTGTTTTGGTGAGTAGTGTCTGGGTCTTAAAACCTTGTGAGCAGGCATCTAAGATACTCCACTGGTCCCATCTCACCCGGAGCAAGCGAGAATTATGAAAACCGAAGACACAAGGGAAAGACTAGTCCAAAGGACTAACGGACCACAACTACAACAGCTTCTACAAGGCTGAGTCCAGCACAACTGGATGGTATCTGGGTACCACTACGGATTGCTTTGACAGGGATCACAATAGAGGGTCCTGGACAGAGCTGGAGAAAAATGTAGAAGAAAACTCTAACTCACACACACAAAAAAGACCAGACTTACTGGTCTCACAGAGACTGGAGAAACCCTGAGAGTATGGGCCCCAGACACTCTTTTAACTCAGTACTGAAGTTACTCCTGAGGTTCACCCTTCAGCCAAAGATTAGACAAGCCCATAAAATAAAATGAGACTAAATGGGCACATCAGCTCAGGTGCAAAAAAGAGAAGGCAGGAGGTGACAGGAAAGCTGGTAACAGGGAAACTGAGGTCGTGAAGGGGAGAGTGTTGACATGTTGTGGGGTTGGCATACAATGTCACAAAACATTATGTGTATTAATTGTTTAATGAGAAACTAATTTGCTCTGTAAAATTTCATCTAAAGTACAATAAAAAAGAAGAAAAAGTACAATAAAAAATGTAAACTGAAAAAAAATTATACACAATTTTTTTTGTGGCATTGGTTGCAATTCTCGCATTGTGTCAGCACTCCACCCCTTTCCCTTTCTGCTCTGGGTTCCCCAGTTCCATTCATACAGTTTTCCTGTCCCTTCCTGCCTTCTAGTCTTTGTTATCGGGCAGGTGTTGCCCATTTTATCTCATGTACTCAACTGATATAAGAAGCATATTCTTCATGTATGTTATTGTTTGTTTTATAAGCCTGCCTAATCTTTGGCTGAAAGGTGAACTTCAGGAGTGGATTCAGTTATGAGTTAGAAGGGTGTCTGAGGGCCATAGTCTCGGGGTTCCTCCAGTCTCTGTCAGACCAATAAGTCCGGTCTGTTCTGTGAATATGATCATTTGTTCTACATTTTTCTCCCACTCTATCCAGGACCCTTTGTTGTCATCCCAGTCAGAGTGGTTGACAGTGGTAGCCAGGTACCATCTAGTTCTTCTGGTGCCGGTGTCCTGTAGGCTAGGGTTCATGCGGTCCATTAGTCTTCTGGACTAATTGCTCCCTTGAGTGTTTAGGTTTTTTCACTCTCCTTTGCTCCAGCCTTAAAAAGACCGATAGTTGTATCACAAGCTTTTAAGATCCCAGATGCTACTCACCAAAGTAAGATGTAGAACACTGTCTTTAAGAACTATGTTGTGTCAATTGATGTAGATGCTCCCTGAGGCTATGTTCCTTTGCGTTGGAGCCTGGGAACTTCACCCCATGAGGTGTTTAGTTATGTCTAAGAGGTTTCCCTGACTGTGCCACTTATGTGCTCTATTGTTTACATTAATATATGGGTCCTCGAACCCATCCTGTAGTGATTTCCCCAGTTCAGGAATGGATAATTGGAATAGATACACTCAGCAACTGGCAGAACCCCCACGTTGGATCCCTGATAAATGGACTAAGAGCCATTATGGTAGGAAATGCCAAGTGGAAGCCATTAGAACTTCCCCTACCTAGGAAAACAGTAAACCAAAAGCAATATCGCCTTCCTGGAGGGACTGCAGAGATTTCTGCCACCATCAAGGACTTGAAGGATGCAAGGGTGGTGATTCCCACCACATCCCCATTCAACTCTCCTATTTTGCCTGTGTGAAAAAAAGATGGATCTTGGAGAATGACAGTGGATTATCAAAAACTTAGCCAGATAGTGACTCCAATTGCAGCTGTTGTTCCAGATATGGTTTCATTGCTTCAGCAAATTAATATATCTCCTGGTACCTGGTATACAGCTATTGATCGGGCTAATGTCTTTTTCTCCATACCTGTTTTGAAGGATCATCAGAAGCAGTTTGCCTTCAGCTGGCAAGGCCAGTAATACACCTTCAGTTGCCTACCTCAGGGATACACTGACTCTCAAGCCCTATGTCATAATTTAGTCCGCAGGGACCTTGATTGCCTTTCCCTTCCACAAGATATCACACTGGTCCATTACACTGATGACATTATGCTGATTGAACCTTGTAAGGAAGAAGTGTCAATGACTCTGGACTTATTAGTAAAACACTTGCATGCTAGAGGGTGGGAAATTAATCCGACAAACATTTAGGCACCTTCCATCTCAGTGAAATTTATAGGGGTACAGTGGTGTGGAGTATGTCGAGATACTCCTTCCAAAGTGAAGGATAAGTTATTGCATCTGGCTCCTTCCACAACTAAAAAGGAGGCACAATGCCTAGTGGGCCTCTTTGGATTTTGGAGACAATGTAGTCCTCATTTGGGTGTGCTACTCTGGCCTATTTATCAAGTGACTTGAAAAGCTGCTAGTTTTGAGTGGGGCCAAGACCAAGGGAACGCTCTGCAACAGCTTCAGGCTGCTGTGCAAACTGCTCTGCCCCTGGGGCCATATAATCTGGTTGGTCCAATGGTGCTTGAAGGGTCAGTGGCAGACAGATGCTGTTTGGAGTCTTTGGCAGGCCCCTATTGGTGAGTCACAGCACAGACCCTCAGGATTTTGGAGTAAAGCCTTGCCATCCTCTGCAGATAACTACTCTCCTTTTGAGAAACAGCTTCTTGCTTCTTACTGGGCCTTAGTAGAGACTGAATGCTTAACCATGGGACACCAAGTCACCATGCAGCCTAAGCTACCCATCACGAACTAGGTGTTGTCTGACCCAGACAGTCATAAAGTTGGACATGCACAGCAGAACTCCATCATTAAATATAAGTGGTATATATGAGATCAGGCCCAAGCAGGACCTGAAGACACAAATAAGTTACATGAGGAAGTAGCCCAAATGCCCATGGTCTCTGCTCCTGTCAAATGACCTTCCATCTCCCAATCTGCACCTATGGCCTTATGTGGAGTGCCTTATGATCATCAGCTGACTGAGGAAGAGAAAACTCATGCCTGGTTTACAGATGGTTCTGCATGATATGTAGGCAACACTTGAAAGTGGACAGCGGCAGCACTATAGCCCCTTTCAGGGACCTTCCTGAAGGACAGTGGTAAAAGGAAATCCTCCCCATGGACAGAACTTTGAGCACTGCACCTGTTTGTTCACTTTGCTTGGAAGGAGAAATGGCCAGATGTGCGAATGTATGCTGATTCATGGGCTGTGGCCAATGGTTTTGCTGGATGGTCAGGAACTTGGAAGGAACATGATTGGACAATTGGAGACAAGGACGTATGGGGATAGACTTCTCTGAATGGGCCAAAGAAGTGAAGATATTTGTGTCTCATGTGAATGCTCACCAAAGGGTGACCTCAGCAGAGGAGGATTTTAGCAATCAAGTGGATATGATGATGTGTTCTGTGGAAGCCAGTCATCCTCTTTCCTCAGTTACTCCTGTCGTTGCTCAATGGACTCATGAACAAAGTGGCCATGGAGGCAGGGATGGAGGTTATGCATGGTCTAAGTAACATGGACTTCCACTCACCAAGGGCCGACTTGGCTACAGTCACTGCTGAGTGCCCAATCTGCCAACAGCAGAGAACAACACTGAGTCCCCGATATTGCACCATCCCTCGAGGTGATCAGCAGCAACCTGGTGGCAAGTTGATTACACTGGACCACTTCAAACATGGAAAGGGCAATGTTTTGTTCTTATTGAACTAGACACTTACTCTGGATACAGATTTGCCTTCACTACATTCAATGCTTCTGTAAAAACTACTGTACATGGACTTACAGAATACCTTCTCCACCATCATGGTATCCCACACAGCATTGCCTGGACCAAAGGACTCACTTCACAGCAAATGAAGTGCAGCAGTGGGCCCATGCTCATGGAATTCACTGGTCTTACCATGTTCCTCATCATCCTGAAGTAGCTGGCTTGACAGAACGATGGAATGGCCTTCTAAAGACAAAATTACAGTGCCAGCTAGATGACAATACCTTGCAGGGCTGCGACAATGTTCTCCAGGAAGTTGTATATGCTCTAAACCAGCGTCCCCTATATGGTGCTTGTCATGGATTGAACTGTGTTCCCAAAAATATATGTCAATTTGGCTAGATCATGATTCCCAGTATTGTATGTCTATCATTTTGTAATCTGATGTGACTTCCCTATGTATTGTAAATCCTATCACTATGATTTAATAAAATGAATTAGTGGCAGTTATACTGATCAGATCTACAAGATTAGATAGTATCTTAAGCCAATATTTTTTGAGATACAAAAGATAGAACAAGCAGAGAGACGTGGGGACATCATACCACCAAGAAAGCAGCGCCAGAAGCAGAGCATGTCCTTTGGTCCTGAGGTTCCTGCACTGAGATGCTCCAAGACCAAGGGAAGATTGATGCCAAGGACCTTCCTCCAGAGATGACAGACAGAGATAGCCTTCCCCTGGAGCTGATGCCCTGAATTTGGACTTGTAGCCTACTAGACCATGAGAATAAATTTCTCTTTGTTAAAGCCGTCTACTTGTGGTATTTCTGTTATAGCAGCACTAGGTGACTAAAATACTGCTGTTTCTCCCATGCCAGGATTCATGGGTCCAGGAATCAAGGGGTAAAAATGGGAGTGGCACCACTCACTATTACCCCTAGTGACCCACTTGCAAGATTTTTGCTTCCTGTCCCCCTGACCTTATGCTCTGTAGGTCTAGAGGTCTTAGTACCAAAGGGAGGAATGCTCCCACCTGGAGACACATCATTGATTCCATTGAACTGGAAACTAAAAATGCAACCTGGCCACTTTGGGCTCCTTATGCCTTTGGATCAACAGGCAAAGAAAGGAGTTACCATACTGGCTGGTGTGATTGATCCTGATTACCAAAACAAAATCGGATTGATAATACATTACGGAGGTAAAGAAAAGTATGTCTGGAAACCAGGAGATCCCTTAGGGCATCTCTTAGTACTACCATGTCCTGTGACTGAAATCCATGGAAAACTACAGCAATCCAATTCTGACATGACTACTAATGGCCCAGACCCTTCAGGAATGAAGTTTTGGATCACCTCACCAGGCAAAGAACCATGACCAGCTGAGGCACCTATTAAGGACAAAGGGAATACAGAATGGATGGTGGAAGAAGGTAGTTCTAAATACCAGTTACGACCACGTGACTAGTTGCAAAAACGAGGATTGTAATTGTTATCAGTATTTCTGCTTTGCATGAGTGTTCGTTGTATCATGTTAGGCCCAAGTATGACTTTATAATTATCTTTATTCAGAGATTATGTATGGTTTAAGTGGATGTGTACAGGTGTCAACTGCCAAGGGGTAAACTGTGATGGTTAAGGTTGTGTGTTAACTTGGCTGGGCCAAGATTATCAGTGCTTTGACAGTAGTATGATGTCGTGATCACTTCCATGATGAGATCTGAGATGATGTGATCACCTCCATGACAGGATCTGCTGTGAGTAGCCAATCAGTTGAAAGGGGGTTTCCTTGGGTATGTGGCCTGCATTGAATATAAGTAGATATTCTAGCAAGGTTTGTGGGCTTTTGCTCATTCTGGATCCTGCAGCTGGCTCCTGTTCATCTGACCTCCAGTTCTTTGGACTTGAGCTAGCAGCCTACCTGTGGTCTTACCTGCCGATCTTGGGATTCACTGATCTTCACAGCCTGTGAGCAAGAGCCCTGCTCTCCGACCTGCCAATCTTGGGTTAGCCAGCCCCTGTGGTTACGTGAACCAGAAGCCTTCATCCTGACCCATGGACTTGGGACGTTCCAGCCTCTACAACCGTGTGAGCCATTTCCTTGATACAAATCTCTCTCTCTATAGATATTTATATACATTTTACTGTTTTGCTTCTTTAGAGAACCCAGCTTTAGACAGGCTCTGTGGAACAAAATGAAGCTCCCTGAAATAAAAGCTGATGCTAAAGGCATCTTGAGTTAGACAAAAGCAGTCACACCAAAAAAAAAAAAAAAAATTTTTCTTAAATGAACCTGAAAGGACACATAATTCTGAGAAATGTACCGGTAAAAACCGTAGTCTAAGTTAATAAGGCCCAGAGGTCACTCTATCTCATGAACCCTGGGTGGTGGCCACTGCAGATACGTGGCATGGTTTCCTTGACAGAAATAACGAATCTCTCTCCTGCATATCAACCCTATTTGATAAACATTTACTTAGTGACAGTTGAGTGTCAAGCTCCAGCACAGAGACATAACATACTGACTTGGTGAGGTCTGTTGTGGGGACAGAGCTCTCTGCTCAGTGTTTTACCACCTGCTGTGTGGAAAAGCCCCTGGTATTAGAAATCCACTAGGCCACAAGTGAACAACCTCAGACATGGCAGTGAGACTGGATAAAAAAGGTGTTAACATGAAGGTAGGTAAAGAGATAAAAAGACAGAAAAAAGACAGAGACAGATACAAAGAGACAGAGAATCAGAAAGACAGAGAGAGAGAGAAAGGCAGAGACACACAGAGAGAGACAGAGAGAGAAAGGCAGAGACAGAGACAGAAAGGCAGAGAGACAGAGAGCATGAGAAAGGCAGAGACAGAGAGACGGAAAGAGAACACACAAATAAGAACCTGAGAAAAGAAAGGCACATACTTTGGGCTGGAGTCAGGAGCTCCCAAACTCCTTCAGATTAATCATGAAGACTTAAACCTGAAAGACGAAGGATGGAAAAAGGGAATGCTGCTCCAGGGATAAGACTGGGAACAAAATGATTGTTAAAAAATACAGAGGTCACCACTGCCACAGTCTGCTGCCAATGCGTGCATGCTGTTTATTTCAAGTTTCATAAATCATTTAGATGCCTTTCAACATCATATGCAGATCACTCTCATGCTGGACTATTTAGAGCCTTCTCTTAATCAAGCAAAAACACTCAACACACTTGCTGATTTTATATGCTCAGAATTTTAGTGGCAGTTAAAATCCTATTTTCACCTTGGATTCCTAGAATGTTTTATTTGGTAGGGCAAAAATAAATCATTTCTCTCTACAGGGCCTCAAAAAAGTTACAATGTTTTCATTACAGGATTCATGCTGCTTTATCCCATGGCTTTGTTTTTGCAGGTCCACAGCCAAAAGCAGCATAAGCCATCCAAATCAATGAAATAAATGGTAGTGTAGGTGGTACCACAACACTGTGCGTTCTTCTCAGAACTGGGTCTACACATTGTAAGAACAGGTTGCAAGGAATGAAGTCATCGTTATACAAAGGCTCAAGGCCTTATGTAGACCATCCTAGTTATTTAACAATGAACAGGCTTCAGTGTGAGCCAGAAACTAAGCCTGAGAGATTTTTGTGGCATACTCAGGGTTCTCACACAAGAGTCCACTGAAAACCACTAGATCTTTCCCCTAGGACTAGAAAGTGTATAAAGGAAAAGAAGGTGGAAGAAGGATCTTCCCTCCTCCACACTAAAAAGCCACAATGGACAGGATCACACAGGAAAGGATGCTTGTGGAGGCCTCCTTGTTGCTATGATGCTGAACAGGTTTCAGCAGAGCTTCCAGACTAAGACAGATTAGGAAGAAAGAAGAAAGGCCTGGTGATCTACTTCTGAAAATTAGCCAGTGAAAACCCTATGGATCACAATGGTCCAATCCACCAACGAACACGGGGATGGCGCAGGACTGAGTAGAACTTCATTCCATTGTGCATAGGGTTGTGATGAGTTAGGACTAACTTGATGGCAGCTAACAACAAGAATTCTGAATGTCCTTCTCTGAGACTAGTAGACTCTCCTTCTCAGTGAGACGTAATCACATGGACATAAACTCATTTTGTCAAACTACATTCTTACACACAGACTGAGGTAATTTATACAGATAAAATACAAATAAAATTTTTCTCATGTGAATTATTCACTACATTTTCAAATAAAGCCTGCTTGACAACTATTTCAGAAGACAGTTTATGTATAAGAAACCCAGGATAAATGTGCTAAATTTACAACCCAAAGCTTATCTACGTCAAATCAGAAACAAAAATCTATATATAAAAGGAGCCATGTGCTATGGCTCCTCCAAAACCTGACAGAACCTTGGGCTGCAGATCAGAGGACACTACACCCCCACAGATCAGTGCTGTTGTGGTTAGGTGCTGTCCATCAATTTCTGCTCATAGCAACCCCATGTGACAGAGCAGAACTGTCCCATAGGGTTTTATTGGCTGTAATCTTTACAGAAGCAGATTTCCAGGTCTTTCTCCTGCAGAGTGGATGAGTGGGCTCAAATCGCCAACCTTCCGGTTATCAGCCAAGCACTTAACTCTTTGTGCTACCAGGGTTCTTTCACGTCAGTGCCAGGATTCAGCAACTGCATGACCCAGCTAGAGCAGTGCAAGAAGAATAAATGAGGGTCTGGCCACCAGGTCCTGTGGGATCAACTGAAGAAAGTAGAGATAATAAGACCAAGTGTAAACATAATGGCTATGTTCAGATATATTAAGCCTGACGAAGGTGTTAGCAGGACTAAAAGTTGCAAAGCCAAGCATGATAAGATTCAATTCATCAAGCTGAAGATGGTGTTAATGACTAGTGCTTCTCAACAATGGAAGAAGCTGACATCGTCACTGGGAGCCATCTCTCAGTGATGTCCAGGACACTGAAGCAGACGACCTCTACAGTTTCTGCCAGGCCTGAGGTTCTATGTTCAATATATACTGATAGGCTGCATTACTCCATTGAGAAAATGAAAACTGCTACACACCAGAGTCAACTTCAAGTATTTCTGTTGCTGTCATGGCTACAAGAGGGCTGAGTCTGGGCCCATGCGTTCCTAATCACCTCCTTTTGTCTTACATTCTCCCTCAACCACATCTCCATAATGCTTACCCCAGTAGGTGTTTCCTCTTGAAGCACGTATACACTAAAGGAGACAGAAGAGAAAATAACGAAAACAGCTACTCCCTGTCCCAATTCACCCACGCGCTGACCATGAGGCCTGGAAAACTTGGTGCATGAAAATAACTCATCGACCCTCCCTGTGCCTCAGGACATAAGGCCATTCAAGGACTATTATATAAGTAAGTACTCCATCAACATTCATGTTATAAGTTTTATAACATAAAGTTACTGTAAACAATAGTGTGAATCCTTTTAGTTTGTAAAATAGTCATTAAAAATTAACAGATTGAAGTGTGATGTACTTTTCTAAATATTGACCTGATTGAGAATACATACCTTCAGACTTCAAGCTCAGTTTTGAGGAAATTCCAGAGAATTTTTCTGATATGCAAAGTTAAACTGTGGTTACAGTTGTTTTATAGATCTCTCTATAAATATAGAAGCTGGAATGATATTCAAAATTCATCACTTGGTAAACAAGGTTTCCAATTTTTATTAATTAGAAATTGTTGAAATGGTCTATTTTTGGCCGTGTATACTTTCACCAAAACTAAAAGCAAAAATACCCTTACCCCTGGAGTTTCTCCAGAGATGAACTATAACTTGAAGAGGTTGTGATAAATATTTGAGATTGATTTTCTAAGATTTACTTTTCACACCTCAAAATTACTGATACTTAAAACATCCTCACTCCAAAAGCGTTTGCTGCACAGGCAGAGTTCTGGGGAAAGAAGATGCAGCAGTGGGGGAACAGAAGGAGCACTGGACTAGGATCATCAAACTGAGATCTAAAGTTCAGCTCTGTCTTCTTAGAAGTGAGATGCAAGATACATCATCCAACCTCTCTGGGCCATAACGAGACAATAATCCCAACTCAGAGGGTTATGGTAACATGAAATGATACATGTCCAAGCAGGGCTATCATTAGCCCATCACCCTGTGTGGGGATAAGAAAAAGGAAACCCTTTGCAGATGGCTGTGGTCCTACACCAGGACACAGAGTTTGGTGAGCAGAGCATGGTCTGGATCCCAAGCCCCACTGACCCCTCAGCTGTTGTCTCCATACGGGCACAACCTACAGCCAGTGTCAAAGCACTGGTCATTAGAAAGGCTCTCAAGATACATTCATTTGAAATGTTTAACTATTGAAAAGGCCACTCTATGAAGACAGCCAAGGATCTACTATTTATTCTTATTATTTATTTTAAGGCATTTGAAAAGTTAATATTGAAATACTCTTATAAATGATCAGACATATAACTCACTTCCTCTTATAACCAGGAACCATTATATAACGAAGTTCAGAATACTTTAAGTTTGAATAAAGAACTTTTTCTCAAATGTGAAAGTACTACAGATTTAAAAATTACTCCTAGAGGTTACACTAAGGTAAAATATGAAATAAAATAAAAGTCTGATTCATTGCAACTCTTGCAACAGTAAACAGGACCATGTTTAGGCAAGGCGTGATAGAAGAAAGTGACTCAATGGTTCTACTGTGCAGAGAGATTCCGAAGAGATGGAGCAGGCAAAGCACAAGACTGACCACCAACTGGGAGAGGACCCCAAGGCAAGCCAGGACACTGGATGCAGACCAAACATGAAGGAACAAAGAGAGTGGGTGGGGGAAGTCAGAGAACAAGGTGGAGCTAAGCCATGGAGAGTTTTCTAAACTTGAACAGCATGGGGAATTAGATTTGTAGTTGGATATAAACTCA
Source organism: Dugong dugon (assembly GCA_030035585.1). Lineage (NCBI taxonomy): Eukaryota > Metazoa > Chordata > Mammalia > Sirenia > Dugongidae > Dugong > Dugong dugon. The sequence continues at coordinate 42,817,880 of CM057480.1, read as the reverse complement.
ATCAGGAGACAAGGAAAAGGAGGCATCAGAGTTCCTTTTTCACAAAGCAAAGGAATTTTAGATTGTGTCCAATTAAATAATTGCCATCTTTAAAGTAAGAGTAAGTAAACATTGAAGAAGAGGAAAAGGAAGAGGAGGAGGAGATTAAATGCTTTTATCAAAATATACTACATCTGGTACTTCTCCTCAAAGGTAAAAAAGAATAAGATGGAGTATATTACTCATGGGAAAAAAAGAAAAAAATATGTATTTAATGTAAACATGATCAGTAATAATCAGAGAACAAAAAAATGAAATTGGATAATTATTAAAGGCCCATTGGCTATACTTCTCAAACAAATAGTAAAACCAAAACCAAGCCCACTGCCATCGAGTCAACTGATAGCAACCCTACAGGGCAGAGTAAAACTGCCCCATAGGGTTTCCAAGGCTGTACATCTTTACTGAAGCAGACTGCCATATCTTTCTCCTGCGGAGCAGCTGGTGGGTTCAAACTGCTGACCTTTTGGTTAACAGCTGAGCACTTAACCCCTGCACCACCAGGGCTCCTAAACAAATAGTAGAAGGGAATTTTTCAAGTTCAGCAAAAATGATTGCTTTCCTCAACAAATGCTGTCCAGCTACAAAGTTATCCTTTTCGTTGTAGTTGTATACTGTCAAGTTGATTCCTAACACAATGCAAACTCCCAGACATCTCTACATGCACAGCATTATGAATGTGCATTATGAATGTGAAATGGACCTTTCTACACAATTGTACTCCATATGGTCCAGTGAAAAGTAGTACGAAGGATGGACCCATAACTGAGTTAATGGCAAAGGGCACAGCTTTTGGAGTTACACATGGGTTCAAACCTTCACTTTACCAACTCCACCTATATAACCATTGGAAAAACTCTCGAACTCTATCCACCTATTTCCTCAACTATAAAATGGAAAACTAAAAACAGCCATTTTCAGAGAGCTCCTGAGAGGACTCAGACCATGCAAGTGAGACAGGGCTCTACATAAGACCTGTGGCCAGGACACTCTAGGCTCTCAACCAGTATTAGACCCCTTCCCCTGGGTCCCTCATTTAAAGATCTGGGCTTATTTAACAAAATAGCAAGTAATCTATTAGCCACTCAAATGCAATGCTCCATATTCAAATTATAAAGAACAGATGTATAAACATCAATATTTAAGTCAGATATAGAAAAAAAGAAAGAAAAAAAATTCTTAAGATCTTGCCAAAAAATGTTCATGTCTTCCCAAAGTGCTCTGGCTGATAAAGAAAAAGCTCAGTGAATAAATACTGTTAAGGGCTTATAATTATATGGGTTTTATCTTAATTATACTCAAGAAGTATAATATGATATCACTGAATTGCAATAATTCAACCAGGTGAGGACATCAAGATCCTTTTGGTCATAAGCCATGTCTTAGTGTCAGATGATCAAGACCATGAAACCACAATAGCAGAGCCCATTTTGAACTGCCCTATGCATCCATGGCCAGATCACAAAGCACCCACAACATGGAACTCCTTAACTAGAACAGGTCCCAGAGGGTGTATCTGTCCTTTCAGGTTTAGATAGCAGTGGCTTCTTGTGACTCCTTCATGGAAGAGTAAAAAGAACATTGGACTAGGAACCAGAATTAAGTCTCAGTTTTAATCCCCATCTGTCACAAATTCAATGCAAGACCTTATGCAAGTTAGTTTACTTCTCTGGACTTCAGTTTTCTCATCAATAAAAAAAAATCATAAGGATGAACTAACTGCTGATACTCATTTTGTACCCAAGTTCTATGATTTCACAAAGGCTCCCATGCAGAGGTTAGGGCAACCAGGGAGCTGTGGCGGAATGGTTTCCTGAGTCAAGGTAATCCTATGAAGGTCAGGGTCCCTTAAGCATCCCTGTCTGCAAGGTCCCTACACTAGGTTCCATGATGCACTCTTGCCTAATCCTATTCTTACACCCTGACCTGGGCCAACGTCATTGACAAGAACCATAATGGGCCTCCTGCTAATTTGTACTCACAAAAAAAGCAACTCCACCTTCCCAAAAATATTCATGGCTCTCGCATGACTACTTTCTAGAATATAATGAAAAGTTATAATAAATGATATGAGATTATCAACAGGCAAAACCTCAGAAAGTATTAAAAAAGCTAGTGAAGATGTAGATTTTGCATACCTTGAGCGGCAACCCATTAAAAAGTCACATTATGGGTTCATTAACCCACACTGTCCAGTGTCTCATAAACTATTCCACCCATGCAGCTGGCATGTTCACAACCATCCCCACCCAGAAGCAAGCACTCCAACATTCTGGCACAGAATCCTGTGGTACTCTGGTGAACAGAAACTCCACCCTCAGGACTATGACTCTGGTTGAGAAATGTGAATCTTGTGTTTTGAAATCTTTGACTTCTTTTAATATGAACCAGAATGAGGTCCGTTATGGAGAAAGTTCTGACTGTGTTTTAGTGGGTTCAATTAATCCTAACTGTTCTTATGACTCTTCTTTGTTCCTATTATTAACCTTTTCACTATGATATAAACACATCTCCACTGTGGCAAAGTGGTCCCTGCCTACCTTCCAGGCAAAATGGTGTTCTTCTATAGCTCCAAATTAAACTGGAAAAACCTCATGAGAGCTGTTCAGTGTCTATGTACTACAACATTAACTATGTTTATTTCTATTCACCAGGGACAGAAAAGTCCCATCAATGAAGCTGATCACTAATGCAATCAGAGCTACATACCTGATCAACTTGTTCTAAAGGCCTACTGTCATAAAGGAGAATATTATATGATGGAGCTCTGGCAGGGTTAACAGGCACTGTCTCAGAAGAAAAGGAAAACACTTAAATACTTCCAGATTTTCTAAAAGAACTTGTAAAAAAAAAATTTGCTTTGGCTTGAGCAGAACATTCTTTATAAGCAAGGTTTTTTTTTTTTTTCTTTAAGTCCACCCAGCTTTCTTTTATTAGAGTAATTAAAACAATGTTAGGCATTTGGGGTATCCGATACAACCATAATCCTCTGATATTTCTGGCTATTGATTTTACAAAGTTTCTACTGTGACTAGGGCATTAACTGCTGGAAATGTATCCACATCGATTTCTGACAGTGTATTTATTTAAAGCCTGCTGAAGCCAAACCATGGGTTTCAAGGAATTCCAGACAACTACTTTAGTTTATGAAACAGTATTTTAAGTTACATTAAGACAAAAATGGTTTTTAAAGTAACATACAAAGGGAAAAAAATTCCTAAGAGTGAAACTTATGCTTCTACTTGACATACTTTCTAAAGAAATGATCAAACTTGGGCTGCCTATTTTCTTCAACTCTACAGTGACTCAAGCATTTCAACAGGAAGTCTACCAGATCATGATATGTGTGTCTTGCATTATTAAGTTGCAAATAATAATAATAAAGTATTGTCATGATTATATTACAACATCATAATTCCCATTAGCCTTTCTTTACTGCAAAACGACAAAAATCACGTTATAAATCCTAGTATTAGATGGTGTATAGATCAAATTAATTCTAAGTGCCTTTACCAAGGATGTGTTCAAAAGACAGATTTAGTGGGAGGAAATTAAAAAGTACATATCAGCACAGCCGCTATTACTATAGCAACCAGATCACCCCCAAGATGATAAACATGAAGGCCTATCTTCCTCAGTGTTTATGATCTACAACTTCATTGAGAGAAATTTTCTATACACCTATTCCTCGCTTACTGATTATCTCGTTATCCGACATTTCACATTTATGACAATAGTAAAAAATCTACTATCCAACTATTTTGCACATTAACGACATAAGTCTGGCAGTAACGAACACCGAGGTGTGAGGTGAGAGTAACACTGGCAGTAATGGCTAACTAAGGTTATGTGTCAGCTTGGCTGCGCCATGATTCTCAGTGGTTTAGCAGTTATGTAATGATGTAAAAATTTGGCAGTTACATAATGATGTAGTCATCCTCAATTTTGGATCTGATGTGGTCATCCTCCGTTTTTGAATTATGTTGATATTTGCATAATGGCCTGGTCTTTGGAACCTAACCATATCAGTAAGTGTATACGTAGCTGTATACATAAAGCCTCATTACTTATCAGTTTTCTGTTTGTCATGTGGAGATACTGGAAGGAACAGAAACATTTTGGATCTCATAGACTGTGTGAAATTGTAACACTTGCTTCATTTGGTTAAGCCTGCAGTTTTTCTGTGTCTCATCCAAGTATACAGAACTCAAAACAGACCTGCAGCTTGGTTGCAAGTAGTGTAGAAAAACTGAAAGTCACAGACAATAGTAATAGGTTAATTTAGTTCCTTGCAAGCAGGGAACCATGTCTGACTTGTCCCTTGCTCTGACACTTGTGCAGAAACATTTACTACTTACAAAGACCCACATGCTCCCCCACACTTCCCAGCTCCCTGCAGCTAGGCAGGGCCATACCACTCATTCTCTATAATGGGCTGTGGCAACAGTCATGAGCATCACTTTCAGGACCCTTCTTCTCCTGCTGCAGGAACTGAGGAGGTCACGTATTCATAGCACCTCAATAACCACTACAGCCTGAGTCCCTGACAGCAGAGCTCCCTGCTCACCTGTTGAACATCCAGTCTAATGTACATTTTTGTTTTGTTCATTTATTAGTGCAGCACAGCCTAGCCTAACCTAATACATCCCTAATGTCTTGTCAACGGTCTGGTCCTATAGTTCCTCGAATACATATTCATTAAATAAATTAATATGTTGCTCTTGTTGTTTCATTGTTGTGTGCTGTCAAGGTGGTTGCAACTCTAACAACTCCATGTGACAGAGTAAAACCACCCCATAGGTTTTCTTGGCTGTAATCTTTATGGTAGCAGATCACCAGGTCTTTCTCCCAAAGAAACACCAGGTAGGTTCAAACCACCAACCTTTAAGTTAGCAACCAAGCATTAGCCACTGCGCCACCAGGGCTCCTTTAAATTAATATATTAACTAATCAATGGACAATCAGACCTAGGATAAAGGCAGAAAGATCTGTCATTCACAGCTAGACTAATGATAGAATATACACTGGTGTTTTCTTTTTTTCCATTGGTGCTTTCTTGACCTAAAGAATTTTAGTTAGATATAAGAACTATATATTTCTACCTTTAATTATTAGAATGCACAAGTAATATTTTCCTTAGATCCAAACCTGACTGACAAAACAATTGTTTAGTGATAGTGTTAAAAAGAAAGGTTCTGATTCATTGAATCTGCGATAGGATACTAGTGATTCTGATGTAGCTGGTCTTCAGCCACCTTTGGCAATCACCTCTGGACAATAGTGCCTCTCACACTGTCTCCTTCTGTACTATTGTGAAAGCTGTAACTGAGGCCAGGCTCCTGTCATCTTTCCTGGACACAGAAGCTCCTCATCAATAGACCATCACCCTCACACAGACCCTTGGAGTTGCCACCAATGTTGTCTCTTCCACAAATCATTTTCATCATATTCGTGCAGCTGATAAAACCTAAAAGATGCTTTCCATTGCTTCCCCAATCAAATATTACCTGATTATCGGAAGGCAGCAAGAGACGGCAGCACAAGACAGCAGAAACCAGGAGATCAGCACAAGATGGCTGCCATGGGGCTTGCCAACCCATGGAGCTAAGAACTGTAATACAGCAGAGGCCGGCAGCAGAAGGACCCCAACAGAGCCTGGCTGCAGAGGGCAAGAAGCAGCTGTCCTGATAGAGGAACTGCATCCTGAGCTGTTCCTGTTCCAAGTTGATCCCAATTCTGAGTTGTACCCTGTTGCTTCCCTAATAAACCACTTAACTATATAAATATGGTTTGTGAGTTCTATGAGAGGTTGCAGCAATTTACCAAATCCAAGGATGGGAGGGAAAGTATTGAGGGGAGAGGGAATAGTTCATGGTAGAGACGATGGAGTGGTACAGCAGTTTGGAAAATTTGGACTTTTGGGATATCTTTAACCTCATCTTCATAGGAACCAGCTTTGTGATGATCCTTATAAAAGAAATTATTCAATTAGGTTAGACTATCTATCTTAGGCTTGCATGTTTCTATGATGCTAGAGACTATGCCACCCAGTATTTCAAATACCACCAAGGTCACCCATGGTGGACAGATTTCAGCAGAGCTTCCACACTAAGACAGACTGGGAAGAAGGATCTGGGGATCTAACTCAGAAAAATTGGCGAGTGAAAATCTTATGGATAATAGCAAAACGTTGTCTGATATAGTGCCAGAAGATGAGCCCCTCAGCTTGGAATCCACTCAAAATATGACTCCTTCTCAATGTAGAGTCAACCTTAATGACATGGATGGAGCAAAGCTTTCAGGACCTTCTTTTGCTTATGGGGCATGACTTAAAACGAGAAAAACAGCTGCAAACATCCATTAGTAAGCAGAACGTGGAATGCCTGAAGTATAAATCAAGAAAAATTGAAAGTCATCAAAATGAAATAGAACGCATAAAGATTGATATCCTAGGCATCAATGAACTAAAATGAACTGGTATTGGCCATATGGAATCAGACAATCATATGGTCTTCTATGCTGGGAATAAAAAATTGAAAAGGAACGGCATTGCATTGACCATCAAAAAGAGCACTTCAAGATCAGTGATAGGATAATATCCACACACCTACAAGGAAGACCAGTTAATGCAACTATTATTCAAATATACGCACCAATCACTAATGCCAAAGATGAGGAAATTGTAGATTTTTACTAATTTCTGCAGTTTGAAATTGATCAAACATGCAGTCAAGATGCATTGATGACTACAGGCGACTGAAATGTGAAAGTCAGAAACAAAGAAGAAAGATCAGTGGTTGGAAAATATGGCCTTGGTGACAGAAACGATGCCAGAGATCACATGATAGAATTTTGCAAGACCAATGACTTCTTCATTGCAAATATCTTTTTTCAACACCATAAGTGGTGACTATGCATGTCGACCTTGCTGGATGGAAAACACAGGAACCACATGAACTACATCTGTGGAAAGAGATGATGGGGAAGCTCAATATCATCAGTCAGAACAAGGCCAGCGCCAACTGTGGGATAGAACATCAATTGCTCATATGCAAGGTCAAGTTGAAGCTGAAGAAAATTAAAACAAGTCCATGAGAACAAAAGTACAACCTTGAGTATATTCCACCTGAATTTAGAGGTCATCTCAAGAATACATTTGACCCACTGAACACTAATCACCAAAGACCAGACAAGTTGTGGAATGATATCAAGGATATCACACATGAGGAAAGAAAAAGGTCATTAAAAAGAGAGAAAAAGAAAAGACCAAAATGGATGTCAGAAGAGACTCTGAAAGTTGCTCTTGAACATAGAGTAGCTAAAGCGAAAGGAAGAAATGAAGTAAAAGAGCTGAACAGTAGATTTCAAAGAGTGGCTTGAGAAGACAAAATAAAAGATTATAATGAAATGTGCAAAAACATGAAGTTAGAAAACCAAAAAGGAAGAACATGTTCAGCATTTCTCAAGCTGAAAGAACTGAAGAAAAAAATTCAAGCCTCAAGTTGCAATATAGAGGGATTCTATGGGCAAAAAATTGAATGATGCAGAGTATCAAAAGACGATGGAAGGAATACAGAGTCACTATACCAAAAAGCATTGGTCCACATTCTACCATTTCAGGAGGTAGCATATGATCAAGAACCAGTGGTACTGACGGAAGAAGTCCAAGCTGGCTGAAGGCATTGATAAAAAAAAAAGGCTCCAGGAATCGACAAAATACCAATGAAGTGTTTTAACAAACAGATGCAGTGCTGGAAGCACTCACTTGTCTATGCTAAGAAATTTGGAAGGCAGCTACCTGGCCAACCAACTAGAAGAAACCCATATTTGTGCCCATTACAAAGAAAGGTGATCCAACGGGATGTGGAAATTATCAAAAAATATCATTAATATCAGATAGAAGTAAAACTGCTGAGGATAATGAAAAAAATGGTTTCAGCAGTACAGTGACAGGGAACTGCCAGAAACTCAAGCCAGATTCAGAAGAGGATGGGGAACAAGGAATATCACTGCTGATGTCAGATGGATCTTGCCTGAAAGCAGAGAATACCAGAAAGATGTTTTATTGACTATGCAAAGGCATTGGACTGTGTGGATCATAACAAATTATGGATAACAGTGTGAAGAATAGGAATTCCAGAACACTTGATTGTGCTCATGAGGAACCTGTACATAGAACAAGAGGCAGTCTTTTGAACAGAACAAGAGGATACTGAGTGGTTTAAAGTCAGGAAAGGTGTGAGCCAGGGTTGTGTCTTTCACCATACTCATTCAATCTGTATGCTGAGAAAATAATCCAAAAAGTTGGACTATATGAGGAAGAACGGGGCATCAGGATTGGAGGAAGACTCATAAACAACCTGTGACATGCAGATGACACAACCTTGATTGCTGAAAGCGAAGAGGACTTGAAGCACTTACTGATGAAGATCAAAGACCACAGCCTTCAGTATGGATTACACCTCAACATAAAGAAAACAAAAATCCTCATAACTGGACCAGTAAGCAACATCATGATAAATGGAGAAAAGATTGAAGTTGTTAAAGATTTCATTTAACTTGGATCCACAATTAACGCCCATGGAAGCAAAAGTCAAGAAATCAGACACATTGCATTGAGCAAATCTGTTGCAAAAGATCTCTTTCAAATGTTAAAAAGCACACATGTCACCTTGAGGTCTAAGGTGCACCGGACCCAAGCCATGGTATTTTCAATCACCTCATATGCATGTGAAAGCTGGACAATGAATAATGAAGATCAAAGAAGAATTGATGCATTTGAATTATGGTATTGGTGAAGAACACTGAGTATATCATGGATTGCCGGAAGAATGAACAAGTCTGTCTCGGAAGAAGTACAGCCATAATTCTCCTTAGAAGTGACAATAGCGAGACTTTGTCTCACTTTCTTTGGATATATTATCAGGAGAGACCCGTTTCTCGAGAAGAATGCTTAGTAGAGGGTCAGAAAAAAAGAGGAAGACCCTCAATGAGATGGACTGACACAGTGGCTGCTACAACAGGCTCTAACATAGCAAGGATTGTGAGGATGGTGCAGTATTTTGTACTGTTATTTTGTGGGAACCGATTCCACGGCACCTAAAGCAACAACGTATCTGTCTTAGTTTTTTAGTGCTTCTGTAACAGAAATATCACAAGTGGGTGGTTTTAACAAACAGAAATTTATTTTCTCAGTTTAGAAGGCTAGAAGTCTGATTTGAGAGCACCAGTTCTAGGGGAAGGCTTTGTCTGCTCTAGAGGAAAATCTTTGTCTCTGCTTCTCCAGCATTCTTCTTGGTGTTCCTTGGAGATCTCCAGGTGGCATCTATCTTTTCTCCATTCATGCTTGCTTGCATCCGTGCCAAATTTACTTCTTTTATATTTCAAAAGTAATTGGCTTAAGACACACCCTGAACTGATCTGGCCTCATTAACACAAAAAAGAAAACCCTATTTCCACATAGGATTACATCCATGGTTATAGGGGTCTGGATTTACAAGACATACTTTGGGGAGCCACAATTCAACCCATAACATTATCCACGATTGTTGCTGTTCTCTTCCACGGATACTCTGAAGCAATCAAGGCCCTCTTCATCTAATCATTTCATGCCAATTTCAAAGATTGCTCTTTTCTACTATCCAGCATTCTGAAATCTAAATGCCTTTCAAAGATTGCATTGGTGTAGAGTCAACAGACATGCTGAGCTGCTTGTCCATAATGTCAGTACTGTGTACTTTCACCAAACAAAATCTATTTATTGACACTCATCTATGCGAAGTAACAAGGTCAATTTATAAGTGGCCTAGCCCTCATGAAAGTAAGGTTAGGGGGAAGAGAAAAGATGTCCAAGCTTGGAAGGCTTTTTCAAGAAGCTGACACTTAAGAGGAGTCTCCCAAGTCAGGATGAATTTGGGAGATCATTTAAGGTATTTACTATAGTTGATATTTGTATAGTTTGCTCTGTTCATGTGTTGACTGCATATGTTAGTATCAGTGGTGTCTAAGATTGTGGAAGGTAGGAATGATGTTGAAATCGTCATAGTCAGAGGATTACTGAGCTAAAGGGCCTTGATAACTCTCTGAACCAATGTAGTTAATTCAAAAAGAAGATACTGAGGCCCAGAGTTACGGCAAGTGTGCTAAAATGGAAAAAGAGCTATGGATTTGGAAATACCATTTACAAGTGAGTCCCGACCTCTCTAAGCCTTGAGTCTCACATGTGTAGAGACAAGAATGCCTACTTTTCCTGTCTCACAAGATTGTTTTGAAGGTCAAATAAGGTCATAAATGTGAAAGGACCCTATCAGCTACTGATTTAATAAAAATGCACTGCTTTACTAAGAGGCCAGCCCAAAGCCATAGAATGCTAACATCATATTCTTATCAACTCCATTAAAGTTTGCCCGTTCTAAACCAGAGACTTTCTCTTCAAAGTGATCATCTTGAAGGCAATGCTATCCTTGCTCAAAATATTTAGAAATTCTCTTTTGGAATTTTGGAATTCTCTTCAGGTCTGAAGATACATTATTTTAAATATCCTCAAATGGTGCCAAATCCTTGCCCTTTGGAGGTTGAACTGGCCATTTGAAGCTTTTCAGACTCATTAAGAATATAGTGTATGAGTGAGTTGAAGAAGACCAACAAAGACTGACTAGTTTTCTTGTGTAGCTTATAAACGAGTTCTGAAACAATTCCTTCAAACCAGGTCTTTCCAAAATGTTTATACAATGGCGGTATCACTAGAGTAAATGCACCATCTCATAAAGTGACCTCACTGAAATAGAACATTCAATTTTATGTATAAATTCTTCTTTACACAAAAGGAGCCAGAAGAGGAGAGAGAAAAGAGAGGAGAGAGAGGGAAGAAGGGAGGGAGAGACAGAGAGAGAGGAAGGGAGGAAGGGACTGAAAGAGAGAGAGAGAAAGAAAAGATGAAAAAGAAAAAGAAATGCTATATTCACCACCTTGGAGAAGGTGCAGGGGAGGAATAAATACATTCTCTGTCAGCAAAGGGCAATCTTTCTTCTTTTACTACAACTTTACAGGTCAGACTCCCAAGGACTGGTCTTCTAATAAACCAGGTGACTCCACAACATTTTCTTGTTGTTAGGTGCCGTCAAATCGATTTTGACTCATAGTGACCGTATGTACAACAGAATGAAACACTGCCTGGTCCTGTGCCATCCTCACAATCATTGTTATGCTTGAGCCCATTGTTGGCAGCCACTGTGTCAATCCATCTCCTTGAGGGCCTTCCTCTTTTTCGCTGACCCTCTACTTTACCAAGTGTGATGTCCTTCTCCAGGGACTGATCCCTCCTGATAACATGTCCAAAGTATGTGAGACAGTCTCACCATCCTTGCTTCTAAGGAGCGTTCTGGTGGTGCTTCTTCCAAGACAGATTTGTTCATTCTTCTGGCAGTCCATAGTATATTCAATATTTTTTGCCAACACAACATTTTAGCACATCTTAATTCAAAGGAATCTTGTAGATAGAGCCAAAAAAAATCAGACCAGCTGTGAATCTTTTTGTAATATATGGAGCCTAAATCAATAATCATTTCCTATCATGGCCTCTTAAAATCACTTCCAACATGCTCAGAACTGACAACATCAAATATAATGACCACAAAATCTTGGCACTTTGTCAATATCAGAAGTGACTTAACGTGTATTCACTGTGAAATGCTCCATAATTATTTCTGATGTCTATTTCTATGTAAAAACAGGAGTGTAATTATTAATAGCTGCACTACTTTCATGGGCCATAGAGGTAATAAAACATGGAAATTTGATATTCCATGTCATGATAATGGCATTTTTATTGGTAATAAAGTGAAAACAACTGAGAGGAGGGGCTCAGGGAAACATAAGCTTGCTGTTATTCAATAGGTAGGGATGAATGACAATTGAAGCTGACAAACTCTGGTTTCCAGAATACATCAGCCTGGGTAAAGACTGGATATTAGGCCATAGGAAGGGTAACGTTTGGGTCATAACCCATTCTCTGAAGTACTCTCTTCCAGTTCTAAGAATCTGTATTTCACTTATTCTAATGTCTCAGCCCCATATTCTCAATCCAAGTAAAACTAGCAGTTCTCCTCCCTACTGGCAGAAGCCCAGTAACATGCAGACATGTCTTCTTTCACATGCAGTGTTTTTCTCCTTTGGATCTTTTCCCTGACTTTACTGATCGTTTTCACTTCAGGGAAGAGAGTCGCTGCACGAAGTCAGTCTGGGAGAAGTTACTGGAGCAAAACCAGCTAACACTTAAGAGCTCCAGGCACCTATCACTTAGATGTGTATGACACCCTTGGTGATACCATCTGCTGACACAGGTAAGGTTTGGCAAAGACAGCTAATAGAGCAGCCATTTTAGAGCCACTGGAGACAACAAGACTCACTAACATTCAGTTAAAACTTAGATTATGCAAGAAGAGTATCTGAATGGGACACTGAAGAAAAACCTAGATGGCACAGGAATGGCTGGTGTTAATGACTTATTCCACCTAAAGGAGACCAAACTTCAGTGAATGTAATAAGCACACCCCAACTGGGCCCATGGAGATGACAGACATCTGATAGCCCTAGACCTGGAGCTCTGTACTCCCCAGTCACTGCCCAGCAGCACTTCTCTAAGAAGTGGGAAGGCTACACCCTGGTCAGCTTCACCCAGGAGGGCCCTATCCCAAGAGCATGTAGCTTGGGGAAACAGGGAGGGGAAAGATTACCACAGACACCACTCCCCACTGTTGACTCAGCCCTGGCTGCCTCACTTCTCCTTCCCCTATAAGGGATGCCGCATAACTAAGAGGCCAAGGGTCCTTAGTAAAACCTTTCAGAAGTATTCTTTTTCTAGACTCCTAATCTACTTACACAATTTATGCACTCTATTTAAGGAGATGGAAGTCCCTGGGTAGTGCAAATGGTTAAGCACTCTACCATTAACCAAAAGGCTGGCAGTTCAAACACACCCAGAGGCGCCCTGGAAGACAGGACTGGCAATCTGCTTCTGAAAGGTCACAGCCTTGAAAACCCTATGGTACAGTTCTACTCCGCACACAAGCTGGAGCTGACTCAACAGCAACTAATGACAAAATTTAAGGAGATGATCGGTGTGAAAAGTGTTTCAATGATTATGAAATCATTATCACTGGGTGAATAAAACTGTATTTCATCACAGCTTTAAGCCTCACCCCAGTAATTCTCATAGTCAGGGCAGAGATTCCATGGGAATAAAAGGAAAGAGTTTCTAAGCAGGACTTAATGTCCCCATACTCCTTAATTGAGGATTAAACTCATTTCTTATCACTCAGGAGACCCATCTCTCTATATTTACACCTATCCATCCATCAATCTGTATTTTTTCTGCCATGGGGAATGGGCAGGCACGACATCTTTTTCCCCAGTTTCACACTGGCTGCTTAGTGGAAACCAAGAAACATCTTTTTCATTCAAAGTCCTGTGACAGAAGTATTGAGACTAAAAAAGAAAGTACTTTCAGCAATGTAATTAGGATACTTTCCATTTCAATGAGATCACACTTTCCTCTTAATTTCCTCAATAACGCTTCATTAAAAAATACTTTTTTTGTGAACAAAAGCTACGTGCATCTGTTTGGCCCCTCAGAATGGTGTGTATGTATGTGTGTGTGTATATGTTCCTTGCTAAGGTTTAGAGCTTGTGGATGTTACTGAATATGCTTACCAAAAAAGACCCATCTCCCATTAAATAATCTTTTCCTCCAATGGCCTGTTCTATTTCCATGTTTCCTGCCCAAGGAGAATTGTTGGAACAACTTTTGGCACTGCTTAGAGGATCCCAAACAGTTCTTGTATCACTCTAACTCAATTTTGCCTGAGGCAAATTAGAGACGTCAAATTATTTGTATGTGAAGTTTTTTGGATCTTATTATTTGTATGATTAATAAGATCGAAGAAAAATGTTTTTCCAATGATTTTCAGGATTTCACATCAAGTACTTGTCCTTTCTTTTCTTCCCAAGTGACATGAGGTCTTTTGTAGAGTATGTATTAGAGATCTTAGAGTTTCCTTCTTAAGTTGGTTTTTTATTTTTAAACCTTTATGGAGTATTTATGCTTATAAACTATAAAAGTGGATTTGTGTGTTAATGATCATCTTTATCTGTGATAGAGTGCTATACTGAACACATCTCTCTTCCTTTACTTCTACTTTAGGTTTTCCAGTATTTCTGTTCTTCTTAGTTAACTCAGGCATTTATAAGTGAATTTTTTCTGCTCATTCAGCATTTGCAATTGGAAGGTCTTGAAGCACATGAATTTTTTTTGTCTGATCCCAGAATGCCTATGTCTAGTTAGGGGCCTGGTTTATGCATTTAATAAATAGCGTGTGATAGCACAACCAAGCAATGGCAGACCTGACATGAAAACTGAACCCTGAGCCTTACATTGTGATCCTGAACACTTCACATACAAGGTCTTTTCATACCATCTGGCATCATTAGGTCACTATAAATGTTTATTTCCAGCAACTGGGTAATAAATAAAATATGTTTGAAATAACCAAAAACTTAGATGCCAAGTAAGTTTCAAATTTAAGTCACTGTTAAGAGAACCAATTTAAAACAAAGGACATCCTTGTACAATGGAGAAGGTGTACATACTTAATGCTGCTCTGATACAAAAATAGATTGGGGGGGGGGGTATTTTCGGAAACTTGGACTCCTCCGGAGATGAAAACTAGCATGGGAATGTCCAAATTTTAAGCACATTAAACATGAGATCACCCTGAAAAGTGGCTGGTAATTGTAACCACTGGTGTTAAAATTTTAACCTGATCTATACAGTGACCAAAATCTTGGCAAAAGTTTTCAAATATATGTAAAATACTACAATTTATTCCAGGTAGCACAGAAATCTAATTCTTCCAAAATTATGAATTGTCAAATACTTCAATACTTCAAACTTGATTTATATTAAAAAAAAAAAAAACATTCCTCTTAGCAGTTTCATAAGTTCTACTAGATTAACTTCTATTATTTGAATACTTAAAAGTGAATTTAGTGATGACTGTACTCAGTCAGATTCACAGAAAAATCAGTACTTTACATCATCTTAAGAATGAGAAATTATTTTTAGGACTCTGGAAAATGAAACATCACTTTCTACAATAATAAAACAATAGGAATGGTTTTTGTTTTGTTCTGTTTTCCTCTTTTCCTGTATCTTGGCACTCTCTGTTAAGGTTAAAAAAAAAAAAAATTGCAGAAATTTCTACATCCCATTATTCCTACTTTTTATAACACAATCTAAAGAAATGCCTTTAATCTCATGAATTTAACTATCATCACTAGGTCTGTTCATTGATCACTGAATTTTCTCAATTAATCCCCTAATACTCCATCTCTAAAACAGCATTGGATTCCCCAACTGATATTTAAGAATACATCACTCTTGACATCAATAAAGGAAGGAGCTGCTTAAAACAAAGATGTAGCCACTCATCTTCACCTCACAATCCTCCTCCAAGGGAGCATTTATTTGATCTCTGAAGCAAAGAAGTTCAGAACAGTCCAACTCATCACGATTTTTTCTTACACAATAATCAACTCCTAATGCTTGATTATTCACAAACTCCTCTGCATTCATCTTTTATTTTCAAACTTACTTCTTAGATCAGATCTTGATCATTTCACAATTGAACCAAGGCAAACTTCTCTTCCTTGACTTCTCATGTCCACTACCCCACACTTACCCACCTACCCCCATTCAAAAGGTGAAACTTCTAATTTGTTTATAAAAATGTGTTTTTAAAAATGTATTAAATGAACTAAAGTTACCATTTTCAAATTCAGCTTAAAGTTTTATTATTTTTATTTATAAGTCTGGGAACTTTTAACATTTTCCCCTTCTTCTCATAAGAAAATTTCAAATATGCTGAGATGTTGAAAGAACACACAATTATTGTCTGCATACCCACCTCTCAGAGTCATGATTTCTAAAATAATGCCTATTTTTCACGTGAAACACATTTGAAAGTAAATCACAGATACCATAATATCTCCCCCTTCACTAGGTTGAATACTGTGTCCCCAAAATTCATGTCGTTCCTGGAACCTCAGAATGTGAACTTCTATGGAAATAGGGTCTTTGCAGATATAATTAGTTAAGATGAGGTTATACTGGAATAATGTAGTCTCTAATCCAACATGTTCTTATAAGATGAAAAGACACAGAAACAGACAAGAAGAACATTTTGTGACGATAAAGCCAGCAACTCCTGAAACTAAAAAAAAAAGCCTGGGACAGATTCTCCCCTAGCGCTTTCAGAGGTAGCATGGTCCTGTTGACGCCTTTATTTCAAATTTCTAGCTTTCAGAACTCTGGAAGAATAAATTTCTGTTTTAAGTCACCCAATTTATAGTAATTTGTGATGGCAGTTCTCGGAAACTAAACACACACCTCAAAAACTTTAGCATGCATCTCTTGAGAATAAGCATTCTCCTATATAACCTCAATACTACTATCACCCTTGAGAAAATTAATGATAATTTCGTAACATCATCGAATTCAAATTTCCCCAACTGTTTCCAAAATGTGTTTTAAAGCTGTATTTTTTTAAACCAGAATTTAATTAAGGATCATGCATTACATCTGTTGTTGTGTCTGTTTTAGTCACTTTCTAGAGAAGTCATCTCACCTTTTTTCATGATATGATTTTTTTTTTTTACAAAACCAGGCCATAATGTTCTACATCATGAATTTGTCTGATTCTTCTCATGTGGTATTTTTAACTTGCCCCTCTATACTCAGTAGCTCCTGTGAGGTGAAGGTTAGGTGGAAAGGCTTGAGTCAATTCAGTTAAACATTTTGCCAAGAACACTACAAGGGTGATGCTGTAAACTTTTGAGTGTCACAGCAGGAGGCATGGAACGTCACACTGTCCACTGTTGATGTTGCTCCACTGTTGATGTTGCGCCACTGTTGATGTTACTGAATTTGACCACCTGGTTAAAGGGGCTTCATGACTTTCTGACCTTACCCCCAAGTCGTTTATATTGCACTATGCCTCAAGTTTAAAAGCCTTAATATTTGTGTAAAAGTCTGCCAAGAATTTCAAGCTATTCCACTTCTTTGGTCTCTTCTGACAGTTCTTCCTCATCCATTTCTTGCAACATTCTCTTTACTATGTTTATTTACCCTTCTTCTTTTCTCTGTGAGCTGTGTTTCCTAACCAATCATCCATCCATCTTCCTCCATCATCCAAGCAGTTCCTGAAATCCTTCTCTCTATGAAGGTTCCCTGAATTTAAACATTCTGATCAATCCAAGTTTACTGCCTAATTGTTAGAATGTGCCACAAGAACAAAGGTTGTTTTCGTCAAATTTATTTTGTGTATGACTTCTCATGGCAGCACATATACATCGGGGCTTACTGATAACTCTATTGCATTAAAAGGCTCAGTAGCTGAAACCTGCTGCTAATAAGAATCCTCCCACTGAGCAAAGCCAACAGGGAACATTTATGCAGTTGTTTTTGCCATTCATTTAAAATCTACCTATCTCCTGGTTGCAGCTAAGTCTGCAAGCCAGACATAACAAGAGAGTACAACTATCTTCAAATATCTTTGCAAAAAACATATACTACTGACTTTTGCAACTAATGTATTTTTTTTTTTAATGCCTGGATCACCCTAATTGCACAAATTGATTGGGCAATCAAAGGTATCCAGCAATATTTCTCGCTAAAGGAAGACAAATACATTCTGAGAATGTTTTCTGAAAATAAGTCTTATACTGAAGCTGTGTACTAGTGACTACACATACAAAATGAATTAAAAATTGAGCTCACTGTCTGGATCATTTAGAGCAAAAGTAGAGAAGTATCCAGATAAGGCAGAAGTATTCCACTGTGTTTAAATTATTTGGGTAACTCCACCAATTACACAATTCATTTTGATTTGCTCTTTCAGTTTAGGATTACAAGTAACTGATTTGTTTGTATTTTTTCTAATATTGTACAAGAATAACAAGTTTGTTAATTCCTTATTTTCTTGTTTTTTATTTTCTCTCTGTTCTAACTTGGAAACTGGGAAGAAAGGCACTGGGCCCATAGTTTTAAAAGGATCTGTTTTTCTTTTCTCCATGACCAACCTAAAGTGGAATGACTAAACAGTGCAAACGGCACCAAATTCATCCTCCCTCTCCAAGACTAGTTGGAGCAAATTGTGAAATGTATCAGGTATGCTTTCAGCCATTCTGTCTCTATGAAAACCTGCTCTCACCACAAGACTCCAGTCTTAACATCTAAGCTAAATTTAAATTAATGGTGTTCCTTCTCCCAAAAGCATTTGCTTAAATCTGGTCTTCTACTGAGGTATGAAAAGCTGTGCCAGATCACCTTTAGCAGGCATTTCAGGTATCTTCAAGCAGATTAAAGTTTGGGGGGTTGAGGCCCTCCCTGCTGTACAGAAATTATATAAGCAACCACATAGCTGATTTTTTTTTTTAAGTTTGACTCTTCTAGACTAATCTTTACATAGTTCTACGACATTTACAAAGCAGTTCTCCCATTAATTACTTTGTTTAATCTTGACAAAGTCCCGTGAGACAGCTATTCCTACTGCCATTGAACAGATAGGGAAGCTGGTTCCCTGCTATCAAGTGCTGGGCCCATGGCTCTAACAAGGTCTATAACTCCACATGGTGCTCTTCCATTCCCAAGTGCTGCCTTCCAGTCAAGTCTAAAACTAGGATTCCCCTTATCCCCAGAAGAAAGGTGATAACCCTACCATTGACTTGCCTAGTACCTAGTCCCTAAAAGTATTTTCTAGGTTTCTAAAACCATAACAATTGATTCTATTACCCCCAAATATTTTGCAATAATTTTTGAATACCCAGGAAACAACAGAGGAACAATAATAAATGTACCTCATCTTCTCCTCTCATTGGGTGTTCAAAGCATAATCAAAGCACAAGAGGAGAACCAGAGGACAAAGCTATGTCATCATCACATAATCCCAATCCCACGGTATGTTGCATTTGCTATACACATTTAATGATGAGCTTTAAAGAAAACTTAGACTTTCTCTCACTTTATGATATAAATATAGGCCTAAAGTTCATGGAGGTGGATATTGGTGGTTCAGTGGTAGAATCCTCGTCTTCCATGCAGGATACCTGGGTTCAATACCTGGCCAATGTACCACAAGTGCAGCCACCACCCATCTGTCATTGGAGGCTTGTATGTTGCTATAATGCTGAACAGGTTTCAGCAGAGCTTCCAGACTAACACAGACGAGAAAGAAAACCCTGGCAATCTACTTCTGAAAAATCAGCCAATGAAAACCCTATGGATCACAGCCCAATCCCACTGTGCATGGGGTTACCATGAGTCAGGGGCTGACGCTACAGCAGATAACAGCAACAAAAACAAAGTTCATGTAAATGTAATGATATTTAAAATGCACTTTAAACAACTCATGCACTTCAAACAACTCATGCATTATCATTCTGGCTATGAATTTTTATCAGAAGAAAATCAAAGACGAGATAAATTATTGCACAATGGGAACCTCAACTGTACCTACTAACCTGCAACCAATTACAAAAAAGCACAAATATTTCCAAATATCTTTGCAGAATATATCTCATGTACTATATCTCATGCTTGACACGTTTTATGTACATATCACGCTAACTGAACAAATACAAAAGGGAAGTCATAGACTTCCAGGAACACTTCTGGAAGCTCACTATTTACAAGTGCCCTATAGTTCAGACGCCAGCAAACTTTTCTCTGAAGGGCCACAGAGTAAATATTTCAAGGTTTGCGTGCCATATGGTCTCTGTCACAACTACTCAACTCTGCCATGGTAGCATAAAATCTGCCACAGACAATATGAGCATATGTTCCAATAAAACTTTATTTACAAAAACAGGCCTATGGGCCATAGTTTGCCAACTCCATCCATAGAACATCATTTTATCAAGTCTGGCTTCCTATCAAAATGACACTATACCTGGAATGCATTACTAAAATGGGCTGGATAGTGTTGCTTACCTGTGACCCAATGGTTTCCTGGAAGCACCGGCCAAGCTGTGTCTTAGCAGCCACAGGATAGATGTGAGGAATGACCTGCTGGTGGGAGTACGCGGAATGCACTGTCTGGGTCTTTTGGATGGGGAGCCCTTGGTGAGACACTTGGGATTGCCCTGGTTGAGTTTCTTTCACCTTCTGGCCTGTTGGGTCATCGATTCTAGACACCTGATGTATCTGGACTGAAGCCTCAGGAGGGTGCTTCACGTGGATATTGACAATGTTGGGAGGGAATTTAACTAAAACAGATTGGAAAGAAAGCTCGTTAGTAAATGAATAATTAACATCCTAATCATGATCTTTAAAACTTGAAGGTAAATTTTGTGTGTGTGTATAATATGTATGGGTAAAATTATATATATAATTATATATTTTTGCTGTGCAGCCATTAAAATTCTTGAGAACAAAGGAGTGTGCTCAAAGCAAAAATTAATCCTAAATTCAAATACTTTCAAGACTAAAACTGCAATTTCAAAAGACATTAAAGCCTCACACAGTAATACATTCATGAGACAACAATACTTTTTCAGGAGACTCATATAAAGTTATGAAATTCATGCTTCTTTAGTCATTATAGATGAACCAGTTAAAATCAGTTGTCTTTGAGTCATTTCTGGCTTACGGAAACCCTATGTGTGTCAGAGTAGAACTGTGCCCCGTAGGGTTTTCAATGGCTGAGTTTTAAAAAGCATATCACCAGGCCTTTCTTCCGAGGAGCCACTAGATGGACTCAAGCCTCCAAACTTTTGGTTGGCAACTGAGCGCATAAACAATATGCACCACCCAGGGACTCCTACAGGTGGGCATATTTTATCAAATGATAGTAATGGAAACTCAAGAGTTTGGTTATTTCTACATTTCTCAAAGTTTCTATCATAGAAGTTTTAGGCTGTACTTTTCTACATCAAAGGAGGACATACAATTTCACAAAGCATAATTCTCTTACTTTATACAGCACAATATGGTGCTTCTTGTGACACACATATACAAAAATACCAAAGCGTGTTACTTTCTATCTGTAACAAGATTTACTTTCTACAGCTTTTAAACAAAATTTCATTTTCTGATAAAAAGCTTCAGGTTTTAAAGAATAAGAGCCAATAACTTCTCTGACCCCCTTTTAAAAATTGTGCATTTATAGGAAATGCCAGGTTTAAAAGAATGAATTAGTCATAGAATTTCTGAGCTCCAAGTGACCTAGTTTACCTTCTTCTGAGGACTGAATAAATTGAAGCCTAGTGAGGTAAGTGATTGTTTAGAACCAAAACCAAGTACTCTTTAACTATAAAATAGACTTGTTATTCATTAGCAGGTACTGTGTGATCCTCTAGTTTATTCATACTTTAAGGGCCAGAACACTGTCTTACTCGTTTTCCTATTTCTCAGGCCCTACCAGAATAGTCATTCACATTTATTAGCTGTCAGTGGTAAAAGAAGGGTGGTGCTTCTTTTTCACTTTATTTCCTAGATAACAAGTCTCTGTGGACATATACCTGGGTCTGCATTCTGTCCCTACTGCCTTTTCTCCTTTCTATTCCAATATAAGCCCTAACCATCTGCAAATACTTGGTTTCTGTATGGGCTTAGCAAGTTAAGCAAAGTGTAACAAGCAAAATGAGAATAAAAAGCTTACCTTTGACTCCTTGCTGGCTAGTCATGGTCAGAGGCAAAGTATGTGTAGAGTGGACGACATGTGTTCCCAACGCCTTGCCTGACTGCTGGGAATGCTGATAAAGTTTAGGCACACTGGCTCCATGGACTGGGATCTGACAAAGCTTCCCTGTGAAGTTTGGAGGGCACTGGCATTTGTCCCTTGAACTGCACTGGCCACCATTCATACATGGAAGATGGCAAATCACTGAAAGGGAACAAGGAAATGAAGAGTTGGTGAGTTTCTCAAATGGTAAATAACAGTAAAAAAAAAAAAAAACCCTACAGCCCATTGCAACCATCATATTCCCACTGACTTTAGAAATGGTAAGCAACGGAGCAAACTACACCGTGTCAAAATAGTCTCTATTACTCACTACCTTCGGATCTTGATAAACTGTAGATTCTGATTCAGTATACCTGAGGTGGAAATGCAAATTCTCAGCAAGGGGTCAAACCAAAAATAACCAGTTTGAAGCCCTGCTGGAAACAAGAGTTCATGAAAAAAGAATTTATATAAAGAAGCCACACAGGATTATTGTCTACCATAGTGTCCTTTTAAATACTTTTTGCAATCTGTAATTACTTATTCGCTTTCCTGTTTAATTACTAATCATTAACTTTCTCTCCAGATTATAAACTCCATGGAGGCAAGGGACATGGCTATTTTATAAACCTCTATATCCTCAGCACCTAGAACAATGTCTGGCACACAATGGACATTAAAGAAACATTTGCTCAGAGAAGAAACAAAGAAACAAATCAGAGCAACAAGATAGACTCATTCACTATCATCTGTTAAGAATTTTCTCTAAGTACAACACACACTAACTGCTGGCCTGAATAAAGGAGGAGAATACATACTTGACAGGAATTTGCAATTTAGTTAGGGTGACAAGACCTCAGTGAAACCTAGAAGAGTGGTTGTGATTATTAGTTTGGAATTCAATTTACTTAGAATACCAAAAGAAGAAATTTAAGAGGAGTATTTAACTCTGGGTAAATCAAGCTCATGATCAACCTCTCCATCACTAATGAATTCTTCCTATCAGCCTTTAATCAAATCTCCCCCAGCTTAAAAAATAAAAATAACAAGGAAAAAACCCTCAACCCCACTTCCTTCTAGCTTCTACTCTCTTTAAATCTTCTCCTCCATGACTAAACTTTCCAAAAGAATTGTCTGTTCACTTCTCAATGCGCTACAGTC
The DNA here is from genome assembly GCA_030035585.1 of Dugong dugon. Lineage (NCBI taxonomy): Eukaryota > Metazoa > Chordata > Mammalia > Sirenia > Dugongidae > Dugong > Dugong dugon. The sequence continues at coordinate 42,794,904 of CM057480.1, read as the reverse complement.
TAGCTTGGGCCAAACTGTGTTCTCTTTTCACACCTCTCTTCTACATGGAAACTGTGTTTATTAAGGTCACTATTGGCCCCCATGTTGCTAAATCCTTGGTTTTCATGACATCTCACTCGCCCATTTTGCTCCTTCCTCTCTGTCCATTTCTTCTAAGTATTCTTTGCAGACTCAACTTTTTTTGTTTACTTGTCCTTTAAATGCTGATGTTTTTAAGGTTTGGTCTTAAAATCATCTTTATTAATTCCACACACTCTTCCTCTATGATTTCATCCTGTCATATGCTGATGTCACCCAAATTTACGTGTCCAGGCCAAACCTTTCTCCTGAGTTCCAAACACGTCCACCCAACTGTCTACTATGGAATGTCTCCAGGTAGATATTCCATAAGCACCTCAAACTCAACAAGTCCAAAACTGAACTCATCATCTTCCCCCTGATGCCACTATCAAACCAGTGGCCTTTAACAGAACCTGGGTGCCACTCTCTCACTTTACCCACTCAAAGACAGTCCTCCCTTTGAAGTACTTATCAAATGTGTCCACTTCCTTCTCATCATAGGGCCCCTGTTCCCTCTGCAGCCTCATCACTTATAAATATCATCTCATTGTCTACAATCCTGCCACACTGCACTTTCCTCCATTTTTTCAATGTGTTGTACCCTCTCCAACCTCCAGAGTTCCATCCATGCTGTGTCCTCTGCCTGCTACACTCTTCACATCACCTGATTCCCCTCACCTACCTAACTACTTATTTTTCAGTCTCAGCTTAAATCTCACTTCTAGAAGCATTCACAGTTGCCCCTCATTTAAGTTTGATGTCTCTCCTCTGTGCTTCCATGGAATCTCCTACCTACCCTATCATGCCACTTAGTGTACTGCATTACAACCGTCTCACTACTTTTCTGCATGACTGTATGGTTAGATCTCTATCTTGCTATGTTTCACCCCTAGCACCTAGCCTGGTGCCTAGAAGAAATGCTGGGGTTTGAAAAAATATTGAATGAATAAATAGATTTATGGCTACCAATGTGCCAAGTAACACTCTAGGTGCTATGGAAGATTCAGTCCCTGCCCTTAAGCAACTTAATAGCTAACTGTGGAGATTGGATACTAAATGATAACTGAAAATACAGATCAGCAAATAAGTGACAATTGGACAATACAAAAATACAAAAGCTATGGAACTTCAGAGAGGAGAAAAGCCATTTCTGAGAAGTCAAAGTAGACTAACTTGGGATAAATCTTTGAAACGGGTTAAGATTCAGAAAAACACAGAGGAGTATATTCCAGAAAAGTGAGACAGAATGTATATAAAGAAGGTTATGCAGGCATTATTTGGGAGATAATGAGTAAGTCTGTATTGTTGAAGCCCAGGATTCTGAGAAGAGACTCAAGTGATAAACGGAAGAAGCAGGCTTGAATCAGACAATGGAAGTTCTTAAGTTCCTGATAAGGAGTTTTGATTTTATTCTGTAAGCAGTAGGTTATTTTGCACACTTTCGATCAAGCAAGGCTAAAAAAGTTCTTCAGGAAGACTACTCTGGTGATGGCATACACGATTAGCTGGAATGGAGAGTGACTAAAGTGGGGCAAGTCATTTAGGTGACTTTATGATAATTGAAACACAAGTTGAAAAGCACATATACTAGGATGGTGGCAACAGAAATGTAAAGAAACATGAAGCAATATAATGATGGAGGAGAATCAATATATCTTGGAGATGGGATATAAGAGGTAAAAGCAGGCCAAGGGGCGGTAGTGGGGACTGGGGAAGTAGGAAGAGAAAGAAAAGAGCTAGAAAAAAATTACCAAGGTGAAAACCCAGAAATGGTGCACAGGGCCTGACTATGTTGATCTACTCACAACTGCCTATGTGAGAGGGGCCTGGAAAATGCTTTCATAGAGCCTTATCTATTCTCGAAAGCCCTGGGTAAGTGAGGAGGGAGAAAAAAGTCACTCTGAAACTGAGCCAGAGAGACTTCATGATTCTCATTTAAAGTCTGAACTGAATTTCCAAATTACAATTTGGCTACACTGGATAGTCTTAATGTGTAATGGGTAGGGGCAAGGGCAAAAGAGCCAGGCCATAATTTAAAATGTGCAATAATGCATGGCTGGAATACAAGCACTCTTCATTTTGCATGGTCTCAATATGTTTTGTTTGTTTGTTTTTTTAATATGCATAAATTTCCTGGTTTAGTTAAATAACACCAGTCACCCAACAACATAGTTCAAATTTCAGTTATCCCAGTATTTTGACTGTAAGTAATTGCATAAAATGCAAACTTTACTACTAGCTCTTGGTCCACAAATCACTAGGAGAATAACCAATCTGCATCATGACCAACGACCAATCACATCACTTCTTTCGAAGTCTGTCAATGATTGGTCACTACACATTTGTTATCTGGTTCATGCACAGATAGTAAAGCAGATAGTCGCGTTGCCTCCTTATCTCCCAGTGATAAACCCACATGACATTTCACAAATGTGGATAATCAAAAGAGGGTACTGAAACCCACTGCCATCAAGCCAATTCCGACCCATAGCAACCCTACAGGATAGAGTAGAACTGCCCCATACGGTTTCCAAGGCTATAAATCTTTACAAAGCAGACTGCCACATCTTTCTCCCACAGAGTGGCTGGTGGCTTTGAACCGCAGACCTTCTGGTTAGCAGCTGAACACTTTAACCACTGCTCCACCAGGGTTCTTTCAAAAGAGGGTACTGATCAACAAACAAAAAAGTGCAGCAAAGAAATGAAAAGTAGTCACACTGTAAGTGAAACTGGAAAGTGGTTGTGATATAAATATGAAGATGTTCCAGAAGATGTGACATTCAATGAACTCGCTGAGATATCTCACAACATTGAAAGCACAAAGGATAAAATAACGGGGAGCTGATCCAAACTTTAAAAGGAGTATGAAAATTCTCCAGTTCATAGAAAAGATGCTTGCTCAGTAATACAACAAAAAGAAGGTAAATACTGTTCAAACTATACTTGACAGGTTTTTTGCAAAGAAATAGAACTAATTCTCAATGTTTCTAATGTTTCAAATTAATGATATTAAATAAATATTAGTTTTACTATTTTTTTTCCCTTCCCTATTGTGATGGTTAAGATTGTGTGTCAACTTGACTGGGACGTGATTCTCAGTGGTTTGACAGTCATATGATGGTATGATCACTTGCATGATGAGATTTGATATTATGTGATCACATCTATGATGGGAACTGCTGTGAGTAGCCAGTCAGTTGAAAGGGAGTTTCCTTGGGTGTGTGGCCTGCACTGAATATAAGTGGATATTCTGGCAAGCCTTGTGGGTTTTTTCTTGTTCTGGATCCTGCAGCTGGCTCCTGTTCATCTGACCTCTGGTTCTTGGGACTTGAGCTAGCAGCTTACCTGTTGTCTTGCCTGACCATCTTGGGATTTGTTGATCTTCACAGCCTGTGAGCAAGAACTCTGCTCTCCTACCTGGCAATCTCAGGTTCACCAGCCCCTGTGGCTATGTGCATCAGGAGAAGCCTCTATCCTGACCCATGGACTTGGGACATTCCAGCCTCCACAACCACATGAGCCATTTCCTTGATATAAATCTCTCTCTCTATATATATATGTTTATACACTTTACTGGTTTTGCTTCTCTAGAGGACCCAGCCTAAGACACCTATACATTTATAACCTACAGTAAGAGAGCTTTCATGTTTTAACAAAACAATTTAAAGGTCGTGGAATTTGCAATTTTTCCACTGATTATTATGACCGTTTTGCATAGCTTCAGCCTGTATGGTCTTTTTACACTCTTATGCAACCATGCTAAATTAGAATGATCTACAAGCTACACAAAAATTAGTGAGTTTATGATAGTTCAGGGATCCTACAAAACTTCACATATATAACCACCTTTTTAAAAAAAAAAAAAATTAAAAATTAACAAATTGACTCTTATGAGCTATTTCCAGTATCAACAGCACACTTTGAAATCTAACATGAACTTTATTAGTTTTGTTTAAATCTACCCATAAACTCTCTAAGATAACTTCCATATAATATTTCAATGGCTACAGTAGTATAAGTGGATACAATAGTCCCTGTGTCTCTGGTTATAAAGGAAACGATTTCTGCTTGATTTATTTCAACCAATAAAAGGCCACTATTTATAACCACTTATGAATTAGAAATAAAATATCTACTCTCCTGTTCCAGCATTTTCTAAAAATCTAAACTACAATATTGAGTTCTTTGCCTTAGCTCAATAACTAACTATCCATTGAGCCTTTTGTGGCAGATGATCTTTTCATAGCTAAACAGTCTTCTCTATCAAATAAAACAAATTGAAAATCAACCTATGGACTTAAAAATTTAACTATGGATAGTCTCTTTCTGTTTCAAAGTTCACGCCATTCTCAAAACATCGCCTAGTGATGTATAATCTAGGCTGCCGGTATTCTATAAAAGCTTCTCAGAACATGAAGAAAAAGAATAACTTATTTTTAAGGATGACTTGAGGAGCTTGTGGTAGGTTGGTTTTAAGTCTAGCCATGGCACATATATTTTAAAACACATAACTAGAAGGTGTAATGCAGAGAGCTGGTTGGGGAATTCTGTAACTTTGTCGGCTTGACATTTTGCTGGCCATCACAATAATTCACTATATTGCTTCATATGGTCACCTGGGAACTCTTGCAAATAAGAGGTATGTGGGCCTTCAGTCTGTTATTCTAAAAAGTGTAATTTCATGACAATCATTCAAAGCATCTCATGGTACTACTATAAAAGGTCAAAATGAACAAAAGGATCCATGCTGGAAGAACAAGTTGGAAGTTTTAAATGTCAAGCATTTCATTCACTTTGGCTTGTAAAACAAGCTGCAGTAGTCAAGAAATTGGGCTGAGAGAATAATATTCACATTCTATGCTAAAAAATTGGAACTTAGTTTAAATGAATAGATTTTAATTACTTGTATACAAATATGAGCAAACTGAATTTTCCAAAAACATGTACTATAAAAAGGTATACTACATCTCTTTGTTCCCTGTTATCTTAGCTGACTGTAAAAATACTTCAGCTGCTTGTCCCAAAAGGAGTTTTGCGAATGAACTTGACTTTCCTACAGCATCTTGGCCACTCCGCCCACCCCCCTTCGCTTTCTGGGCCAGAAGATAGACGGTTTCAAGTCATTGTGGCTAAGGCAGAACAGGCAAAATAAACTTCCATCTGAAGGAAAACCTGTATCTGTCATTTCACAGAACAGACACACACATGATTTTGATTTGAGTAGCTTTCCGACTTGTCTCCTAGAAGAATAACGTTCCCTTAAAGGTCTTCAGTATTTTTGTTGGTACCTTGTACTACGGTTGGGGGGGGAGTAACATATTTAGTTATCACTTTGTTTTTCCCTCTAAACATATCTACACTGCCCTCTTTTAAAGGGTGCCTTTAAACTCTATTCAGCCAGAAAGTAGGTTAATACTGTAGGTGTTTAATGCTTTAGGATAACAAAATATGTTAGTGGCTTGGTTTCTTAGTGCTGCTGTAACAGAAATACCACAAGTGGGTGGGTTTCAAGAATTGAAATTTATCTTCTCACGGTTCAGGAGGCTAGAAGTCAGAATTCAGGGCATTGGCTCTCTCTCTGTCCACTCTGGGGAAAGATCCTTATTTCAGCTTCTTTAGGCCCAGTGTTCCTCAGTTCCTTGGCAATCTTCATTTCATGTGGCATCTATCTTTACGTGCTTGTCTCTGTATGGATGCTTCTCTTTCTATCACTCAGAAGTGATTAGGTTTAGGACATACACCCTACATATGTTAATGGACTCATTAACATATCAAAGAAAACCCTATTCCCAAACAGGATTATACCCACAGGTATAGGGGTTAGAATTCCAACACAAATTTTGGCGGGACACAATTCAAGCCATAACCGTTATATAGCAATTAAATGCTGCTGCAAACCACTGCTCGTTTTAAGAACCTACGCCATTCTAGGGGTTCCTGGGTGGCACAAATGGCTAAGCACTGGACTACTAACTGAAAGGTTGGCAATTTCAACCCACCCAGAGGCTCCTCAGAAGTAAGGCCTGGTGATCTGCTTCCAAAAGGTCACAGCCTTGAAAACCCCGTGGAGCAGTTCTCTGCACACATGGGGTTGCCTTAAGTCGGAATCAACTCAACGACAACTAACAACGAAAGTAACATGCCACTCTAAAAAAACTGTACGCGTACCTGCTAACTTAGTATGCCTCAACTAAAAAAATGGAGCTGAACGTCAAGATGGAAGTTACCTTCTTCTGAAGCTAGGACAAAGGAACTGAGAAGGCCTAGTCCTACACATGAGCCAAGGAAGGAATACGAAGCCTGGTAACCATTTTACAAAGATTTAGGGTTTTATTTTATTATGTTTTTAATGGAATGCAGAGATTTACAGTTGTTGTGCTCAAAAACTGCCCACAGTCAATTCTTGATTTTCTGCCTGTTAACTTCTATTAACTCACAGATTCAGCGACGAACATGTCTGAGATAGGGTAGTCTGGGACAACCTGTCCAAGGAGGTGAAATTTAAGCTAAACCTAAAAGAAGAAGACTCCAGTGATGTGAAAAATTGGCAGAAGAGTGTTTGCAGAAGAAGGAATAATATGATCTAAGATCCTGAGGTGAGACACGGTTTTAAAAGGTCTAGAAATTTAAAGGAGGCTAATGTGGTTGGAGAATAGGAGGCAAGAAGAAGGTGAGGGAAGTTGGGTTTGCAAGACAGACAAGGGCTAGATTCCTTACAAGGCATGTAAGGCAGCTTATAAAAATAGATGGAGTGAAACAGAAAATATAAATAATAAGTTACAAATGAGGACCAGGGCAGATACAAATGACAGTAGAGAGGATCAGAGAAAAACAAAGACTAAGTAAGCTAGAGGATCCTCTGCTGAATACACATTAAATACGCACCACAAATCTGGCTTTGAGTTCAGGACATAATTTTACATTTTTGAATGAACATTCAGCCAGATTCATGTTAAGTTTCAGAAAGATTTAATTTAAAACTCATTAAATATATGATCATGCTGAAGGTAAGAGTATCATGTTTTACATATGAAAGAAGAGACTGGTATTCTCCTCAGTGAATGCAAAATGGAAAGTAAGGTTCTAAAAGAAATCTTGAGCGAGAAGGAAAAATGCTTAAATAAGAGAGTTTAAAATGCTTTGAAAATTAATAAGACTACTTTCATCCTATCCTTACCCTATCAAATACTATGTACACTGGGCGAACATTAAGGAAATGCAGATTTCAACATATGTAAAATATCAGCCTTAATACAAACAAAAATTCCACAGGCACCACTAATTTTTTTAGGCTTAGGGGCATTAGTAAATACTTTGATACCACATTCTGTTTATAACCCAACAGATATGAACCCTTACCACACACACACACAAACACACACACACACACACCCCAGAACCTCCAATCTGCGATGGCTCCATTCATCATTCCAATTTTGTTTATGGCTTTTTGTTCATTTATCATCAACCTCACCATAAATATGGGCTATTGGATCTAGTTTTATACTTCACATAAGCTAAGGCCAAAAAAAAAGAAAAACCAAACGTGCTGCTGTCAAGTCGATTCCGACACATAGTGACCCCATAGGACATAGCAGAACTGCCCCAAAGGGTTTCCAAGGAGCACCTGGAGGATTCGAACTGCTGACCTCCTGATTAGCAACCGAGCTCTTTAGCATATCATGAAATTTCACTTCACACCCCTTCATCCAAATATGTTGCCACTATCGCTATCTCTTAGCACTTCACAAGCCTCAGCACTCTTTAACCCTTGGGGAAAAGGTAGCAACATTTGCAGCCTGCAAAATACAGAAAAAAAACAAAAATTCCGGACACCTTGGGTAACCTCTAGGAGAACTAAGGCTAACCAATTTCACCTTTGTAGATCCCAGTGTCTTGATGAGGTGGTCAGGTAATACAACCCACAGGTTCTTTTCCATCCCTAAAATTACAGTTAGTAAACACATTTAAAGCCAGATTTCCTCATTTCATCTAATGTAATAGGCAAAACTTAAAATTTAAAATAGGGACAAATACATATCCAGCCATCTACAATCATATAGTAGGGATTGCAGTTTATCTGCTGAATGGTGTGCTATATTTTGACTTTGAATGTATAATGAGACACTGATTCAAATAATAGCTTCACACAAGTTTCATAGTGGCCAGATAGCTGATAAAATGAAAAGCTAATTTCACTTGGGGAAATTACATGAATACACAAAGCTGGTGAAAACAACACTGTATACTAATGGATAGTGAAGTAAGTTTCATAAATAACAATGACATGCTTCATCTCTGGTTACCCTACGTTTTACAGCAGTATCTGCAACTAACTATCTGAAGGGACACAATGCCATTTTAGTTCATGGAGCCCTGGCATTTTCTTTAATATCAATGAAAGCTGCTTTCTCAAAACTGACTAACACCATTTAACCCTGGGTTATATACAATAATATTAAAAATAAACTTAAGAATTTTTTTTATTGTACTTCACCAAGTTCGTACTGCCACTGATTTCATTAATATCTATTTATTAATCATTTATTCCTGAGCCTAGTACAAGGACTTGAGATGAATCTAAATTTGGAATTTTAAAAATTTGAAAGTGAAAACCTCGACATACATATATAACTTAAGAGCACAAGACTGCATTACAACCTTCTGATATCATTAAAAAAAAAAAAAAAAAAAAAAAAAACAGTTACCAGCCAGTTAATTCTGACTCATGGTGACATCATGTGTGTCAGAGTAGAACTGTGCTCCATAGGGTGTTCAATGGCTAATTTTTTAGAAGTAGATCACCAGGTCTTTCTTCTGATGGACTTGAACCTGTAACCTTTGAGTCAGCAGCCAAACATATTAACCATTTGCACCACCTAGGTGCTCCATTCTGACATCATAACCGGTCCAAATTCTCTTGCTTTTAAAGCCTGGCCAAAATATATCCTCCTAAAAAGAAATTTTCCTTCAATGAAGAAAGGAGGATGCTGAATAATAAGGCAATAAAAAAGTCTAGTGGCATTTACAAATTTGGGGTCATCTAACATAATTTCTATGTCATTTATCCATCTGCCTTGTATTAGAATTATTTCTGTTCCCCTTTCTCCCACTGAATTGTGTATCTGGGAGAACAGAGGCCAGGGTGTTTTAATCTTTCATGGCAAATTATTTTACAGATAGTTCAACAAATAATTGCTGGCATTAATTTGATTCCCTAACGATTCCAGATAGAAGGAATGCAGCATTTCTATACCTCTCTTTTGACACCTCTCATTTTCTCTGGCAATATAACTTCAGCATACACTAGAGCAACAGTTATCAAACCATGCCCACAATGTGCTAAGATGTCCACAGAGGTGCTGAAAGGGAACTTCTAAATAATCCAACTGAACCACCTTATTTTACAGATGAAGAGTGAGGCACAGAGACTTCCCTTGCTTAGGATATCACGGCCAGGGATTGACAGAAATGGAACCCCAGTTTCCCAGATCCTGGCCCAAGGCTCCTTCCCACACACCTCATATGATGTAAAGAGCTCTCTGTGTTCCTGAAGCCATCCCACACAGTCACATGCCAAGGCCTTTATTTAGTCTTCTATATGCGCATATACTTTTCATAATCAATAACAGGGTATGCTAATGAAGACCTAACTGAGATCAAGGGTTTGGCTGGTTGCAGTCAGGTAAATTCATGATCTTTCTCAGGAATCTAAATAGATGAGTTCATCCACATCAGGGCTTCTGTTTTTTAATAGGACAAAGGAGTTTTCTGGGTACAGACATCTAAGGGACAGTAGAGGGAGAGGCAAGAACGATGAATGAAAAGAAAAGGAACAGTATTTGTCAGAGAGTATAGATACAGACTATTTCCATCATTGCAGAAGGTTGCATTGCATAGTGCTGGTCTATCACCTGTCCCCTTGAATTCCAGTGAGGTCAGAGGTGAGGGCTAGAAGCTGAAAGCACAGTACTTATTCATTCAGTGAATACCTACTGTATGCCTACCATTGGCCAGAAACTGTTCTAAGTACTTGGCACATATCAGGAAACAACACAGACAGAAATCCCTGACCTCCTGGCACTTCTGTCATCTAATGATAGACTTGGTAAGACTTGCTTTGGGGTCCAGGAGTCAAAGAGTAGAGAGAGGTTAGAGAAAGCCATTCTCCCAGCTTTGTGGGTTACCAAGCCCCCTCCATGGCACTTCAAGAAAGCACGAGGAAACATCAGGCTGGGCATGGACCCTGGTGTTCTGAAGAGGGGGCTTTCCGTGGGACAGTGATAGGGTTTCTTCGTGGGCTCCACCTCAGAGGGTCTGGATAGAAAGATCTGGGCAGATGCTGTATGGTGACTGCAGGTCACCAGCAACGATAAGGGAGCAACCCTCGGAGAACCTCAGAAACGTTAGGAGGGAGGGGGCAGAATGGATGTGTCAACAGACAAAGGCTTTGGGCTGGCATAATTTGGGTTTATCATTATCATTATCTGCAAATTTGGAGGCATCTAACATAATAAGGAGACAATGTTTGGGAACCACTACTATAAACAAAAATCGGCATGGCCTGTCCTCAACTTCCTTTTATTCCTCACCTCCGTAGATCATCACTTTCCCATGGTTCCCACCTCACTGTGTTGCCACAGCCGAGGCATACTCTCTATCCTGATCTTTTATTACTTTTAAAGGGCAGGGACCCCTTTCAGTCCTCTCATCCTAAGTAGTCAGCCATCACTGATAAGTATAAAGGCAGGGGGATACAGTGCAAGGTGTCAAAGTCATTATGATTAGGAAAATAGCCTTTCCAAAAGATATGGGATATCCTGGGCAGTTGCTGGAAGGGCAGACATTTGAGAAGTCTCTGCCTCATATTTCTCTAGATACCTGAACTAGAAAACCTTTGGACAGAAAAACAGGCTCCCCATGCATTTAAGGCTCATTCTGGCCTTAAGAGCTCCATGTAACATAAAAATGCCCATGGAAAACTGGGTTTTGGGCCTCTCTAGACCAGTGGGTAAGTTATCCCAAACACTGATGGGTTTCAAAGATTTACATGAAGGTGGTAAGATATAGACACAGGTATAGAGGCTGCCTAACCTCTCTTGGAATCAAAATGGGCTGAATAACCAAATGAGAATTGTGTTCATGATTTAGATCTCAGTTGCTACTTCAATGAATAAGAAAATAATTGATTTTCTACTTCTTTGCCTCACAGACCTTAGTTGAAGGAACTGAAATGAGAGGTAAAAGAATAGTTTTTTATAAATACTAAATGTTAAAAATTGGTAAGACTGCAACAAGTTTTATTTTCACAACCTGTTAGGTTTTTTTTTTTTTTTTAAAGTTTAAATTGCTTATCTTACACAACGTCCCATTTTTTTGTCCTTATAATTATGCACAGAGAGTGATGAATGTCTAAAAGGAACTGGAGATTGATTTATGGATAATATCATAAACTCAAGGCATCAGTGGTTCAGTGGCAGAATTCTCACCTTCCATGCAGGAGGGCCAGGCCTAATTCCTGGCCAATGCACCTCATGTGCAGCCACCACTCATCTGTCAGTGGAGGCTTGTATGTTGCTATGACGCTGAACATTATAGCTTGGCTGGCACAAACGGTTAAACGCTCAACTATTAACCAAAATTTGGCAGTGTGAACCATCCAGACGTGCCTTGGAAGAAAGATCTGGCAGTCTGCTTCTGAAAGTTCACAGCCTTGAAAACCCTAGCTGGCAGTTCTACTCTGCACACATAGGGTCACCATGAGTTGGAACTGACTCAATGGCAACTAAAAACAACATGATGCTGAACAGGTTTCAGCGAAGCTTCCAGACTAAGATGGACTAAGAAAAGCCTGGTGATCTACTTCCAAAAATCAGCCAGTGAAAACCCTATAGATCACAACAGTCTGATCTGCAACTGATTGTGGGGATGGAGCAGCATTTCACAGGGTCGCCATGAGTCAGGGACTGACTCCACCACAGCTAACAACAACAAAATTCATAAACACAGGCGGTAGCAAAGAGGTTCCCAAGTAATTTCTACGGGATCATTCATTCTGATACACAGAATCATTCGAGGTAAAAGCCAATCACATCAATTTCCTGCTTAACTATTTCTCTGTATCATCAGTGGAAGAAACGTAAACCCAATCATGGTAAAAGGGAGCTTCTTGATCTAGCTCCTGCTACCTGCCCAGTCTTTTCTCCTGTGTTCGCTGCTTTCATTGTCATGTATTCTTTCAGTTCCAGTCACACTCAACACTTGCTCTAAATACTCCATGAGCCCTCACACATACGTGATTCTATACAGGCTCCTTCCGCTCTTCCTCTCAAACCCCACCCCACACTACCACCCCAACCCAAGCCTTCCCTTAAGCATTCCTTATCACTAAGGCCTTTCCTGAGGAACCCAGGGCAAAGTTAGTGGCTCCCACTCCCTGCCACATACTCTCAGAGCAACAAATGCATGTGCACAGCTATCCCAGCACAGGTAGAATTGAACTATAATCATCTGGGAGCACATCTGACTCCTCCAGTAGACCCTGAGCTCCTGGTGGGAAGAAATCTTCTCTCTGAGGCTTTGCTGTTTTAGCTGCCCAGCCCTAGGGCACAGAAAAATTCTTGTCTCCTGGTAGGTTCCTAATACATGGTTTTGAATGAATAAATGAACAAATGAATTTTTTTTGCACAAAATGTCTTTTAACTGTGAAGCCATCTGATTGCCCAATTCTAGATTTTTATAATTTGCTTTCCAATTTCTTAATGTTGCCTTGCCTAACCCTAAGTTGGGAGTCAACATTTCGTGATTAGCTTTTATGAGTTTTTCCAAATTATTCAACTTAATTTTCAGGTAAACAGTTCTCTTCGTTGCTCTTATTTTTGATCAGTTTACAAGTTTACATAATATTTAATTAAATTATATAATTTCAGATAGAAAGTATAACTGTCATAAATAGGTTTAGGAACAAAAAAACTGACTCTTGGGAGGAATACAACTCAGACCTAGAAAATGGAAAAACCTGGGGTGGACAAAAGAATAGGTATCAGCTAGGAGTACTCAGCATGCTGTGGGCATCAGTCAGTATTTAGACAATCTAAATATCCATCAGCAGATGAATGGATAAACAGAATGTGATATATATATGCAACAGAATATTACTCAGCCATAAAGAGAAATGACGTCCTAATACATGCCACAACATGGATGAACCTTGAAAACATCATGCAGAGTAAAATACATCAGTCACAAAAGGACAAACATTGTGTGATCCCACTTACATAAAATATACAGAATAGGCAAGTATATACACATCTAAGTTTATTTGTGGTTACCAGAGGGAGGCAGCATGGAGGCAGAAGTGGGGGACTTATTGCTTAGGGGACCCTGAGTTTCTGTGAAGGGTGATGAGGAAATTTGGAAACAAATAATGGTAATGGTTGCACAACATTATGAATACAATGTCACTGAACTGTACATGTAAAGAATGTTGAAATGATAAATGTTTTGTTACATATATATTTACCAAAATTTAAAAAAGAATTGGAACCAGGAAAAGAAGGGGGGGGGGGCAGTAGAAGGAGTTGGTTAATTCGGAAAGTCAGTTATACAGCGGTTGTTTTAGAGAGCTTCTACTACAGACTAGTTAAATCACGCAGCAGAACTTTCCAGAGTCAAATGTGAAGTTATTGAAAGCCACAAGATTCATTACTGACTGATGAGATGGGCCAAGTTGTCTCCTTCCATTTAACTTAAATAACTTGATACATAAACTTGATAATAAAGTTCACTTTATTAAAATATGCTTATTTCATTCCTCAGGGCTCCATATATACTTCCTGAATCTGGAACATTCCATTAAATCAAGACAATATGTATCAAAACTGACTTCCTGAAGATAATGCCTTCTAATCCCCAGTACTGGCTCATGAGTATGTTTCTAATTAACTCTCTTGAGATGGAGTACAGACTTACACTAAGTTGACTTCTGAAACATCCTAGTGTATATTCTCATACTCAGTGACCACAATAAAACAACTGGAGGTCTAGATTTTGCACAGGATAAGAATCAGACACATGGAAGAAAAGTAAGTTAAAAACTACCATCATTAATCAGGACTAGAAAAATTTCCAAATCCTTCTGGCAACTTTCCTAAATAAACCAAATATCACCAGAGAAATGCTTGGGTATATAAAGAAGAATTTCAGAAACTTTTCCCCGCTATTCCTCCTGTTTCTCTTTCACGTTTCCTTTTATGGCCAGTCAGACACTGAAAGTTAAGGCAACTAACTATATAAGAATGTTTTACTGCAGAATTCAAACATACCCTTTAATGATTTTTGGTGATATAAAATGAAATATTTTTACAAACTGTAACTATTTCTCTGCAATTCTTACAAACTAAAAAATTTTCCAAATTGATTTCAACATGAAGTTGTATAATTTATAGCATATCTGATCCAAGCAGTTACACACACACACACACACACACACACACACACACACACACACACACACACACACACCTCATTGAAGGAAGTATATCCACTTTTAGAGTTATCTTATGCTGTTCTAGAAGAAGTAACTTCCAAAACTGAACGGATAACTTGAAAAAGCTAGTGTGCTTTTCTTAACTAGTAGACTCAATCACATCAGAGCTTGAAACTTAGCAGCTCTCAAATACACATTTACACAAGCCTAAATTTGTATTATATATGCCATGTGGAGCAAAGCATTTTCACTAGTTCACTTCTAAAATTCTATCCCTTCAACTTCGTCACACTGATGTATTTAAGTAAAATTTACCACAGCATTTCCACTTTCCAGTTCACTACTTTTATCAAGAAAGAGACCTAGCTGGCCAAAGTAATAATAATAGTTTTTATTATCATTATTATAAGGAATAATTCATTCCTGGATGTAATAACATCACCTTTACTATAGAGACTTTTACAGTACAAGTTTAAAGTTTAGTGTGTCAGAATATCCTGTACTCAGCCAAGAGACCTGAGTTTCAGTACTAGGTCTGCTCACACAGCTGAATGGCCATAAGCAACTCATTTCAGCTACATGAAGCTTAATTTCCCGCAAAATGATAGGACCAACTGGTGTATAAATTTTCTTCTCATTGCTAAACTTTCATGGCCCTATAATCTATTAATTTTTAATGAATACTGCTTATGAATCAGAAACATCAGAGACTAGATTTTTCCCTGTCCCATAACTCGCACATCAATCATGACAAAGTTCTACTGATTATCTCTCTTCAGTGTCTCCTGTTTATCTCTTCCTCTCCACTCCCTGATGCCTCTGTCCAAGTTCAGGCTATTATAATTTGTACAGACTATGGCAACAGCCTCCTCAATCCTCTCTCTACCTCTATTCTTATCTCCCTCCAATATATTTTCTCCATATCACCTCCAGAATGGACTTTCTGACATGCACCCTCAATCAATAAGCTCAATCCCCTACACAAATTTTCTATGCTCTCCATCACCTAAAAACAAACAAACAAACAAAAACCTCAGTTTCTGCAATAGAATCAGGTTAATAAGAGTACCTGCCTCATGGGGTTTGTGGTGAGAATCGAAGGTTTGGCTCATGGTAATAGTGCATTAAACACGAGGTACTGCCATTCCTGCACTTTTTCACTACTTCTGTGACTATCCCCCAGCAGTCTTATCTCCCACCACGGCCTCCTTTGAGCATTTCAGACCACAAAAATGAACTATCTATCATTTCTGGAGCACACCACACCCTCTGGAATCCACACCAATGCACAAGCTATCCCTCTGCCTAGATTCTGGGAGATTTCCTCTTCCCACTCTTGCTTCTTCAGTTTTTGGGTGCCAAATTCTCTCCTTCCCAAAGCCTTTTGCCTTTGCTTCCAACACACATTTATGCCACTTCAGTTAGTCCTGGATCTAATGACAATAGTTCCTGTCTATACCCTGTAGGTGTCTTCTAAACCTTTCCTACTAAATTCAACTGAATCAAAAAACCAAATCCGTTACTGTAGAGTTGATTCCAACTCATAGTGATCCTATAGGACAGAGCAGAACTTTCCTATAGGGTTTTCAAGGAGTGGCTGGTGGATCTCAACTGCCGACCTTTTGTTTAGCAGCCGAGATGTTAACCACTGTGCCACCAGGGCTCCCAAAATTCAACTAACTGCTTGCTTATATTGCTCCTTCCCTTAAAAAATTTAAAAAAGAACAAAAAACTCTAATAAAATGATAACATTAATCTTAATCCTAAACATAACTGGGCTTGCCTTGACTGCCCCTTGCAGGTTTACATGCTCCTGCTTCTCTGCATCCACCCACGTGGAGATGCATTAGATAGAAATTGTTTCTGTGTGAGCTTTAAAGGTGATGTCTTCTCATTAACACCTCGAAAATGGCCTGGGATGACCTAAGCAAGTGCTGAATGAATGTCAATGGTTTCAATGAACCTCACTGGAGCTAAATTCTGCAGCCCTCTGACAGAAGGCCAGAAGACCCAAAATTAAACTCTCTCTAGGTTTATGCATGGATCAATTGAAAGCATTTTTCAATTATAGCTTTTTATGTTATTTTTTATTCCAATGACACCAAAATAAGCAGTGTAATAAGGGGTAAAGATGAGTGATAATGGCAAACTTCTAAAAACTTAACAATTCTGCTATATTAGTCACACACCTCAATTGTCTTAACACTTTTAATATTATATCTAGAATACTTTTGGATTAAAAAAAAAAAAAAGGAAGCCCTTTCCCGTTCCTCCCAATACACAGTTGTGCCACTTAGTTCGTCCCAGGTCTAATGATGATAGTTCCTGTCTATACCCAGCAGGTCTCTTCTGAACCCTTTCTACAAAATTCAACTAACTGCTCAGTTATATTGTTTCTTCCCTAAGGAAAGAATAAGAAACTTTAATAAAATTATATCATTAATCTCAATCTTAAATATGAAACTTCTATTATCACTAGAGGAGAAATGCTCTACAGATGGTTAAGCTTACGGCTTATTCATAATCTTCCTGAGTGAGTTATGATTAGATCTTCCAACATCTAGCAAGTTGATCGATAGACAAGCAGACCAAATCTAGTGAATCTTATTTGTCAAGCATATGTGTCATCAATATGGTCTAGATTAGGAAAGTGTAAATTTGATTTGAGGGCAAGAACAAAATTTCTCCCTTCATCATTAACATAAAACTACTTAAGACCAATTACAATTATAATGGAAAATTCAGGTCTTCATAACGCAAAACCCCATGGAAAAAGGAATATCCAGAGATTGATAGAATTTTCCAATTATTAGATATATTACAGTGATGCTCAGTCAAAATTCCTAATGAAAACATTAATAATCACTAAGGAAGAACTCAGTTTGATTTTTAAGATGTTGTTTGATCACTACCTTTAAGCTCACCTGTTACATATGAACCTATTGACATGCATATGAGCAACTGTAAACCTATTAAATAAACATTCAGGACTGATAAACTTCATCCTTACTATTCTGGTACCTGAAATTCAACACTTCACTCATAAAAGGCAAATAGGAACCACGCTACTGTGTCTCTCCAAATTTGCTCTCTGAGCCAGACAAAACACAGGAATTATTTCTCTGTGGTCGTCAGTCTATTCTAAAAATGATGAGTCTATCAAGTAAGTTCCTCAACGTGTGTTTCTCAGGCTCTCGTGAAGCTATCACAGAATGGTAGGAAGCATGCTCACTCTATTTCCGTCTCAAAAAATTCAAAAGCCATGAGGCCACAGGGCAAAGAAAGAGTTGAATGAGAACTGTCTAGAAGTACAGAATGGATTATTTACCAACTAACCAAATGATCCATAAATTTTAGGACTGATCAGTAAAAGCTATCATCTGAATGTCCACACATTCTTTAATATGCACAACAGAAACTTAAAAAGGTTTCCACTTACTTTCTTTGTTAAGTCAGAAGTTATGCTGTATATATATTAACTCCTTCAGCTAATACATTTAGTACATAAAAGTGATGGAAATGATAACATACCTACTTCAAAATGCAACAATGCCAACATTAAAATTACCTTTTCATCTATATAAAAATATTCTTATTCATTTGCAGAAGGCAAGGAAAATTTCATTAAGGAAGCTGGCTATTTGACCTCTATGTAAGGAACCAAAAACCACACCCACTGCCATCGAGTTGACTCTGACTCATAGCGACTCCATGCGGTTTCCCAGGCTGTAAATCTCTATGGAAGCAGACTGCCCCATCTTTCTCCCGCAGAACCACTGGTGATTTTGAATCGACAACTTTTCAGTTAATAGTCAATCACTTTAACCACTGTGCCACCAGGGCTCCTTTTATACAAAGGTACTAACAATTGTTGGATTTCTACTGTTCATATGGTACTATATTCATCATCTCATCTACTCCTTACAGCAATCCCTGTAAATTAGTTTTATAGCAAGTTACAAAGAGATAATTGAGACTCTGAGACATTTAGTATTCTGCCCTAAAGTATACCATTCATAAATAGCAGAGTCAAAACTCAAAGTCTACCATGCCACCTACCAAGTGCATATATTGTCCCACTAAATTGTGGAGAGGCCAGGAAGGGCTGTAAAGGCCCTAATCTTCACTGCTATGACTAGTGGGATTCTGGAAACACCCACGGACACAGATGCTATAGGGCAGGTGCTGCATTCCCTGCTCCTGTATCTTTGACAGGTATCACTAAACTATCATGGATCTTACTGAGCCTAGATGTAGGTCAGCCACAGGTAGAGATGGTACAGAAAGCAAAATCTATCTTCCATTCCCAAGTTAAGTACAACAATGACCAATAATACTGAGGTAGAAATAGTAGTTCCACTAATGGCATGTTGTTCTGGTTGTGAAATACAACCAGAATGCTTCTTAGAAGCAACGATGGTGAGACTTCGGTTTGCTTACTTTGGACACATCATCAGGAAAGACTAATCCCTAGAAAAGGACATTATGTGTGGTAAAGCAGAGGGGCAACAAAAATGAGGGAAACCCTCAATGAGACAGACTGACAAAATAGCTGCAACAATGAACTCAAACATACCAATGACCACGAAGTTGGCACAGGACCAGGCAACATTTTGTTTTGTTATACATAAGGTTGCCATGAGTTGGGGCCAATGGGAACTAACAACAATGGCCAAACAACTAGTTGATTGTATTCTTGTCTATAATACCTAGTTAATCTCAACAGAGCTGAAAACATCTACTCCTACAGTTCATCAATCCACCTGTGTTGAACTCTCTTTCTGTTCAATTTACTATATTAATGATTATTAGAAGAAAATATATGATGTAGTGCCTCATCTGTAATGTAAAATCTTAGAAGCTAGTTTGAGGAAGCCAAACTTACACAGGCATTCAAGCTGTTGGAAGGGCCACCCAAGGACGGTGACACGATCAATCAAAATATTTCCTTGGAAGCAGTGCTGCCCTAACCACATGAACAACCTGCTCAAAATCATTTCAATACACTTGGATTCCTTTAAAATTCAAGTTTAGTTTTGCTATTCATCTACCAGCAATTAAAGGCAGCAAGTCTCCTCAAGACCCTAATAAATTTTCTCTATATGGCTACAGAAATGGAAATTGTTCACAAGAGTTATTTCTACAGTCAGATTCTTTCCCTAGACTGAGTATTTCACTTAAATTTGCATGCCTCAGTTTTCTAATCAGTAAATGGGAATGACACATCTATTGTTCTTAAAGGTAAGAAAAATAGCATGTGAAAATGTTCAAACTATGCCGAGTACACAGAAGGTACTCACTAAACATTAGTTTCCTTTCCTTCCAGCTCTGGTCCAGATCCTTCCCCACAATTTTACTCTGGGAACTTTTCTTCTCTAATAATCCATTGAATCATCACACAAGAAGCTAATGGAGTCTAAAACTGGACCAAGCAATAGACCCAAGGGCCAGAGTCAGTAAGGAGCTTCAGTAGGTCAGTGGGGCCTTCAAACAGAAGCACAACCATTGGAGTTATTATCTTTCTATTATGTAAAAGTATTATTTAAAGAGTTGAATGACCAGGCACAAAAAATAAGAAACAGAACAGATGAGGAAAAGAAACTCTTTCCCAGGCAACAGAATCAGTGATATTAACTTTAAAAGATGTTGGACAGGAATGTAAGTGCAAATCAAGCAACATAAAAGGGTTCTTTTTGGGGGTTATCCAGGAAGAGTGATGATACCAGTACCAGATGCTGTCAAGACGATTCTAACTCACAGTGACCCCATGTGTGTCAGAGTACAAATGTGCTCCATAGTGTTTTGAATGACTTATTTTTCAGAAGTATATCGCCAGATCTTTCTTCTGGGGTGCCTCTGAGTGGACTTGAACCTCCAACCTTTTGGTTAGCAGCTGAGTGCTTAACCCATTTACATCACCCAGAGACTCCAGAGTGCTGGTAGTGTCTGCTTTTTGTTAACTCAAACTAAACAGTTGTTTAAGTGGCTGCCAGGCTGGCTGAGCTTTAAATTTATAGCAAGCATTTGGGGTTCTGAAGGACTATTATCATTAATTTAGTTGCTGCCTGGAGGGACCCATATTTTTTATTTTTGTGATATCAAGCCCTTGAGTCAGGGGTCACAGTGGTGGGCAGGCTGTTGTTCTCTGTGTAGATGAGCAGGGCTGGTCAGGAGTGAGAAGAGGGAGCCAAGCAAAGTGCAGCTGCTGCTCCCGTGGCTGCCGCTCCTCAGGCAGCTGCATTGTCCTCTCACTAACAGATGCACACTCAGGGCTGTGATTAAGCCG
Source organism: Dugong dugon (assembly GCA_030035585.1). NCBI lineage: Eukaryota > Metazoa > Chordata > Mammalia > Sirenia > Dugongidae > Dugong > Dugong dugon. Next base: position 42,774,070 of record CM057480.1, on the reverse strand, counting down.
ACCCTAAGCCCCTTACATTCCCATCTCATTGCATTCTGTCTAGCCATGAGACAAAGAAACACAAGGAGATGTTTTCATCTCATCATAACTGAACTCTCCAAAGAAATGTGTTTCCAGCCTCATTATAGGATGTCCTAGACTGAGAGTATGTTGTTAGCTTTACAGGCAGAGAAAAAAAAGGTCCACTCTGTAGTTGTGGTTTTCTGTTTGTTTTGTTTTGCTTTTTTGTTTGTTTTTTGGAGGGTGGAGGGTTTTGTGTGTGTATGTTTGTGCATATGTGTTCTGTCTTCACAGCTACCAAACCCTTAGGTACATTGTGGTCCGTTTGAAGGATTAAGATTAGAGGGAAAAGGAAGGGGAAGAGAGGGAAGGGCAGGGGAGAGAAGAGGGAGGGGAGAGGAGGGGAAGGGAAGGGAAGGACATTTCTCTGAGGTGTTTAAAAGTTATTGCCAAGGAACTTGAGTCTATATTTTAAATTCTAAGAAGTCAAGGTGCTCTGGGTAAAGCCTGTGAGTCACTGGAAAGAAATCTTCCATTTTCTGGCTAGAAGGGTACTCCTTTGATAAACACAGTATCAGTGAATCATAGGTACTTTTTACCCTACTTCCTTTCATGATCTAAGAAAATATTACTCAGAACCTCCGCCAGGAATTAGCCAGGGAAAAATGAGTCTCCCTGACTCTGGCTCATTTGGAATGCTCTCTTCCCTATTCTTCCTCTGGGTTAATTCTAGAAAATGACATAGAACTGTGGTGTTCTATCCCTATAATGCACTGCAGAAGCTCCTGTGGGCAGTTAAGTAGCCTTCTGTGGCTGAGTCAGGAGAGCCTGCTTGTCAATGCCTGAGATATTTCTTCTGCATGACTACTTGTATACTGAATTCTTAATCCTTAGATACCTGGGTTTTACCTTCCATACATCAATTTCTATATGAAATCTATACCACATAATCACCTCAGTCTTTTGTTGAGCAAAAGTTTCCATAATGACTGTGGAATATTATGTTTTTACATATATATTCTCTCTTAAGTGTGGACATCTGAGCTTTTCCCAGTTACTCAGTGACTCAAACCCTAACCTTATTTGGATGGGAATGGGGTCAGCGAGGAAAAGCTATTTGTGCTTCAGCAGCTGTGGCAACATCCATCTCTGATATTCCTCTCTTATACATGCAAACTGTATTAGAAATCTCTACACACTGGCATTGTCCTACAAAAGGTTGCTTTAAGAAATCTCCAGATGTATGTTCATTGCAGCACTACTGACAATAGCTGAAGGGTGGAAACAACCTAAATGTCCATAAACAGATGAAAGGATAAACAAAATGTAGTACCTAAATACAATAGAATACTATTCAGCCAGAAAGAGAAATGAACTCCTGATGCATGGTACAACATTGATAAACCTTGAAAACATTATGCTGAGCAAAATAAGTCAGTCTCTAAAGGACAAATACCGTATGATCTCACTGATATGAAATAAGCAAACATATAAGAAACCAGAGATTAGTATTGGTTATGAGGGGTGGGAGGGAGAGAGGAATAGAGAGTTTTTGCTTAGGGGGCATTGAGTTTAAGTTAATAGTGGCGGAATACTTCAGAACAGGATGGTGATAATGGTTGTATTAACATGAAGAACATAATGTCAGTGCATTATACATGTAGAAATTGTTGAACTGGTGAACGTTTTGTTGTGTGTATTTTTACCATAATAAAAAAAGAAATTTCTAGATTCTGTAAAAAAAAAAAGGAAAAAAATCAAAAACAATCTCACTTAGCAATGCAAGAGGAGTCAGAAGCCTGGGTGGCCTTGGGGTAACCACTTTTCCTCTCTGGGCATCAATTTTGTGATCTATAAAATGAAAAGGGCGAGCAACAAGCTCTCTAAGCTACTTTCAGTTCTAAGGCTCTCTGATTCACTTCACAAAGCTATTCTCCACAGACTCCTGTTAAACAATGACTCTTCTGCATGCAGAAGCATTTGGGGCAATCATATAATCATTAGCTTTCAACTTTTCAGAAACACATCAACGACAGGAAATAAGACACATCAGAAATGCCATTTTCCTTACTCCTTTGTCTACTATCCTCATATCTCTTTATTCCCACACATGTATTTGCCATATTTTATTCTATTTTCACTAACAACTTCCTAAATAATGTCAGACACTAACAAGTCTCTGTGATCCAAACACCTTTGATGCTTGACATAATTATTCAGCATCTATAATTTTAAGGTTAAATTATAGATCAAGACTTCTAGGCAATATGGTGCTATAGACAGAAGCACCACATTGTTTCTCCACAGCAAAGATCTGAAAAATTAAGTCAAACAGAGACAAAATCAATCCTGAAACCCTAGGCATCAAATGAAGAGACAAAGAACTCAGCCAAACACCAAATGGAATAAGAAACTGGCAGAAAAGAGAGAGCAAGGAGTGATATATGCAGAGGTCCCCTATCATCATGGATCAACCATCTTGCACTCCCGTCGGAGACTGGCAAACAGCAAGTACAGGAAAGCAGCTTCACAGAGCTCCCAGCAGGAGACAGAACAAGCACACAGGCACAGCTACCAGAATCTGCCCTGCACTGATTCCCGGCCCGCCCTGTTGGCCCTAGTACATGCCACAAACAACCCATCTTATCAACTCCCCTTCAGCTGGACCTGTCCTGCTGTACCATACCTGAGCAACTGACCCTGCCCATTGGACAATAAGGTGAAAAGTATTATACCCACAGACGAACAAACAACAAAGAAAACACAGCCTGCCTGCTCAGACATAACGAAATACAACAAAAAGTAGGGCAAAAACAAATCTGTAATCAATAAACCAGGAAACTAACTCCTGAGTGTCCTGAAGAAAGGAGACAATATCAAAACATATAAAAAAAAACAGGAGAGCAGGGTTCCGGTAGCCATCCAAAATAAAACACCAGATGATTTTCCAGTAAAAGAAAAGGCACTAGAACTACCTGACAGGGAATTCAAATCTCTAATATTCAGAGCTGTAAAAGAGTTGAAGCAAAAAGCAGACAAAAATGAGGAAACATAGAGAAATTCACGGAAAAGGCAGACAAATTCATGGAAAATACAGACAAAAAAAATGAAAAATTCAGGAAAATAATACAGGAACAAAATGTCAAAAGAAATTCACAACTAGAAATCACACAAAAACAAGAATTAGAAATCCAAAAGGTAAACAACAAGATTTCAGAAATGGACAGTGTCATAGAAGGGCTGAGGGGCAGGTTTGGAACAATGGAAGACAGGATCAGCTAAAATGAAGACAAACACTTGGATACAACTCTGTTTCAGGAAAAATCAGAAAAAAGAATGAAGAGAAATGAAGAAACCCTGAGAATGATGTGGGATACAATCAAAAGCAAAATTCTACAAGTGATCCCAGTTCCAGAACAGTGGGAGAAAACGGAAACCACAGAGAGGACCACTGAAGTACTGCTGACAGAAAACGTCCCCAATATCATGAAAGATAAAAATCTGACCATCCAAGAAGCTCAACAAACCCCATATATGATAGAACCAAAAGAAAATCACCAATGCATATCATAATCACACTCACTAAACCAAAGACAATCCTGAGAGCAGCTCGAGAAAAACAAAAAGTCACAGACAGAGGAGAAACAATAAGACTAAGCTCAGATAAGTTGGCAGAAACCATGCAGGCAAGAAGGCAACGTAATAACATATATAAAACCTTGAAAGAAAAAACTTGCTAGCCAAGAAAATATATCCTGCAAAACTCTTGTTCAAATATGATGGTGAAATTAGGACATTTCCAGATAAACAGAAATTAAGGGACCATGAAAAAACCAAACCAAACTTACAAGACTTATTCCAGGGACTCCTTCGATCTGAGAACAAACAACATCAAACCTCAGGCTGAATCTAGGATGCAGGATCATATCAGCCAGATACCAACCTAGCAAATGAACACTCAAGGACTACCCAAAACCAAAAGAACTACTACAGGAAACCAGAGAGGTTAATTTATAAATCACAACAACTTCAGAACAATGAAAGAGGGAATAAACAGTGTAGATATAGAACCTTCTAACAGAGAGGAAGGCAAGGTGATACTAAGTAATAAGAGACTGGTTCCAACCTAGGAAGAGATGGGCAAATTTCAAGGTAACCAGAAAGAAAGTTAACAAACCTACTCACCAAGTAAAGAAGAAAAATAAAAAGTATCATTAAAACAAAATCTGCAAAAACAAAAGAAATAAAAAAAATCCACAAACAAAAGGAATTCAGCAGAGGAGAGTAAGAAGAACAAAGAAAACATCAGCACCACAAAAAAAAGGCACTACAAAATGACGGTAATAGTTTAACTGATACCTATCAATATTTACACTGAATGTAAATGGGCTAAATGCAACCAGAAAGAGATGGATAGTGACAGAATGGATAAAAAAACATGATTCATCAATATGCTGTCTACAAGAGACACACCTTACAAAGACATAAATTTATTAAAAATCAAAGGTTGGAAAACAATATATCAAGCAAACAGTAACCAAAAAAGAGCAGGAGCGGCAATACTAATCTCAGATGAAATAGACTTTAAAACAAAATCCACTGTAAAAGACAATGAAGGACACTATATAATGATTAAGGGGATGATCCATCATGAAGACATAACCATAATAAACATCTATGCACCCAATGACAGGGCTCCAAAATACACAGAAAAACCCTAACAGCACTGAAAAGAGAAATTGACAGTTCAACAATAATAGTAGGAGACTTCAGTACACCACTCTCAGTAATGGACAGAACATCCAGAAAGAAGATCAGCAAAGATACAAAAGACATAAAGGGCACTATCAGTCAACTTGACTTCAAAGATATATATAGAACACTCCATCCAACAGTGGTAAAGTACACATTCTTCCCAATGCACATAGAACAATCTCCAGAATAGACCACATCTTAGGCCACAGAGCAACCCTCACAAAATCCAAAATGTTGAGATAATACAAAGCATCCTCTGTGACCACAATGCTATCAAGGTAGAAATTAACAACAGGAAGAGCAAGGGAAAAAAACTGGTTACATGGAAACTAAATAACACCCTGCTTACACATCACTTGTAATAGAAGAAATCAGAGATGGAATCAAAAAATTCCTAGAATTAAACATGAAAAAACGTCATACCAAAACCTTTGGGACATAGCAAAGGCACTCCTCAGAGGACAATTTATAGCAATAGATGCACACATCAAAACAAGAAGGACAAAATCAAAACATTAACTACACAACTCGAACAAATAGAAAGCAAACATCAAAAAAAGCCCACAGCCACCAGAAGAAAGGAAATAATAAAGATTAGAGCAAAAATAAATGAAATAGAGAACAGAAAAACAATAGAAAAAGTCAGCAAAACCAAACGTTAGTTCTTTGAAAGGATCAACAAAATTGATAAACCACTGGCCAAAGTAACAAAAGAAAAACAGGTAAGGACGCAAATAACTCAAATAAGAAATGAAATGGGACATTATAACAGACTTAACTGAAACAAAAAGGACCATAACAGAGTATTATGAAAAACTATACTCCAACAAATTTGAAAACCTAGAGGAAATGGATAAATTTCTAGAAACACACTACCTACCCAAACTAACACACAGTGATGTTGAAAATCTGAACAGACCCATAACAAGAGAAGAGACTGAAAGAGTAAGAAAAAAAACCTCCCAACAACAAAAAAAAAAGCCCTGGCCCAAATGGCTTCAAGGGAGAATTCTACCAAACATTCAGAGAAGAGCTTACACCAGTAATACTCAATCTATTTCAGAACATAGAAAAGGAAGTGACACTTCTGAATTCATTCTATGAAGCCAGCATAACCCTGATACCGAAACCAGGCAAAGACACCACAAAAAAAGAAAATTACAGACCAATATCTCTCATGAATATAGATGCAAAAATTCTCAACAAAATTCTAGCCAATAGAATTTAGCATTATATCAAAAAAATAATACAGCGGATCAACCAGGATTCATACCAGATATGCAAGGATGGCTCAACATTAGAAAATCAATCAACGTAATCCACCACATAAATAAAAGGAAAGAATCACATGATCATCTTAACTGATGCAGAAACAGGATTCGACAAAGTCCAACACTCACTGCTGATAAAAATTCTCAATTAAATAGGTATACACGGAAGTTTCTCAACATAATAAAGTAGATCTATGCAAAACCAACGGCCAACATGATTCTTAATGGAGAGAGGCTGAAAACATTTCCTTTGAGAACAGGAACAAAACAATGATGCCCTTTATCACCACTCCTATTTAACATTGTGCTGGATGTCCTAGCTAGAGCAATAATGCAAGAAAAAGAAATAAAGGGCAGCCAAACTGGTAATGAAGAAAATGTTCCTGTTTGCAGATGATAGGGTACTATATAGAAAACCCACAAGACTCCATGAGAAAACTACTGGAACTAATAGAAAGATTCAGCAGAGTAGCAAGAAACAAGATAAACATACAAAAATAGGTTGGCTTACTACACACCAATGAAGAGAACAACAAAACGGAAATCAGGAAAACAATACCAGTTATACTGCTCCCTAGAAAAATAAAATACTTAGGAATAAATCTAACCAGGGATGTAAAAGACCTGTACAAAGAAAACTACAAAACACTACTGCAAGAAACCAAAAGAGATCTACATAAATGGAAAAACATACCATGCTCATGAATAGGTAGACCCAACATTGTGAAAATGACAATTCTACCCAAAGTAATTTACAAATACAGTGCAATCCCGATCCAAATACGAAAAACATTCTTTAAAGAGATAGAAAAACTAATCATTAACTTTATATGGAAAGGGAAGAAGCCCCGGATAAGTAAAGCTCTGCTGAAGAATAAAGTAGGACTCGCACTACCTGACTTCGGAACCTAGTATACAGCTATGGTAGTCAAAACAGCCTGGTACTGGTACAACGACAGATACACTGACAAATGGAACAGAATTGAGAACCCAGATGTAAATCCATCAACCTAAGGTCATCTGATCTTTGACAAGGCCCTAAAGTCCATCATATGGGAACAGTCAGTCTTTTTAACAGATGGTGCTGGCAAAACTGGATGTCCATCTGCAAAAACATGAAACAGGAGGCATACCTCACACCACATACAAAAACTAATTCAAAATGGATGAAAGACATAAATATAAAGCCAAAAACTATAAAGTTTATGGAAGAAAAAATAGGATCAGCGCTAGAGGCCCTAATATACTGTGTTAACAGGATACAAACCATAAGCAACAACACATAAACTCCAGAAGATAAGCTAGATAACTGGAATCTTCTAAAAATTCAACACTTATGCCCTTCAAAAGACTTCACCAAAAGAGTAAAAAGAGAACTTACAGAACTAGGAAAAAATTTTTTGACATTTCAAGTCAGATAAAGGTCTAATCTCTAATATCTACAAGAAAATTCAACACTCTGTAGCCTTGGGCAAGTTACTTAACCTCTTTGTTTCTTAGCTTCCTCATCTGTAAAATGATGATAATAGCCTGATAGTGGAGGGCTGCTGTGAGGTTAAAAACAAACAAACAAAAAAAACAAAAACAAAAAAAAACCACACCCATTGTCCACGAGTTGATTTTGACTCACAGTGACCCTATAAGTCAGAGTAGAACTGCCCCCACAGGGTTTCCAAGGCTGTAAATCTTTACAGAGGCAGACTGCCACATCTTTCTCCCAGGGAGCAGTTGGTGGGTTTGAACCATTGACCTTTTGATTAGCAGCCAAGCATTAACCACAACACCACCAGGGCTCCTTTTGTTGTGAGGTTAAGATACAATATACGCAAGGTCCCTAATACAGTGCCAGGAATACAGAAGGCACTCAATAGATAGCAAAAAAAAACAACAACACTGCCATCGAGTCACTTCGGACTCATAGCAACCCTACAGGACAGGGTAGAACTGCCCCATAGGGTTTCCAAAGAGTGGCTGGTGGATTCAAAGTTTTGGTTAGTAGCCAAGCTCTTAACCACTGCACCACCAGGGCTCCTAATAGATGGTAGTTATAATTAATTTAAGATTTCTGATCCTCTCCAATATATTATATGACACTCATCAACAAAATTCAGGGCTGACCCTAGTTCTCCTTAGAAATTTATTTTCTAGGATTGAAGAGAAGAGGTGCAACAGCTAATTAAAGGACAAAGAATTTGGTACTGCTATTTGCTTAATGAATTTTTGTTAAAAACCAATCTATTAATTGCATGTAAAGTGAGAAGCAGCAGGTTGGGAAATCTGACTGGAGAAAAATTCCATAATTTTTGTATAACCAAAAAAAAACCTGACACCATGAACAAAGTTAAAACATCAATAATCCAGTGAAAGAAAACAGTCAAAGGAAAAAGTTTTAAATCAGTGGTTCTCAATGGAGGATATTTTTCCCTAAGGGCACATTTGAAGACATTTTTGGTTATCACTACCTGAAGCTAGTGGGTAGAGGCCAGGGATGCTGCTAAACATCCTACAATGCACAGAAGAGTCCCTTCTAAGAAAGGATTATCTGGCCCAAATATGAATAATGCTAAGATTGAGAAACCCTGTTTGAGAGACTCGAAAAAAGATTCAATCTCATGCACAATAAGCAAAATGAAAATTACAATCTATCTGAGTGGCAGAGTTCAAAATGTTTAATAATATATTTTCCGTGTGTGTAAATTTGAATTTTGCTCTACATTTTTCTCCCACTCTGTCCTGGACCCTCTATCGTGATCCCTGCCAGAGCAGTTAGTGGTGGTAACAAGGCACCACCTAATTGTTCTCGGCTCAGTCTGGTGGAGGTTGTGGTAGTTATGGTCCATTAGTCCTTTGGACTAATCTTTCCCTTGTGTCTTTGGTCTTCTTCATACTCCTTTGCTCCAGCCAGGATGGGACCAGTAGACCAGGCTTACTGGTCTGACAGAGACTGGAGAAACCCTGAGATTATGGCCCCAGACACCCTTTTACTCAGTAGTGAAGTCACTTCTGAGGTTCACCCTACAGCCAGATTAGACAGGTCTGTACGGTCAACAGTAACACCACAAGGGACATGCTTCCTAGTTCAATCATGTATATGACACTAATGGGTACACCAGCCCAAAATCAAAGACGAGAATGCGAGAAGGGACAGAAAAACTGTATGAATGGAAACAGGGAAACCAGGGTGGAGAAGCAGAGAGTATTGACACATCATGGGGTTGGCAACTAACATCACGAAACAATTTGTGTATTAACTTTTTAATGAGGAACTAATTTGCTCTGTAAACTGTCACTTAAATCACAATAAAAAAAGACAAAAAAAGTTCAATAATCTATATTGGAAAGGATATGACGATATATAATCTCATACATTATTGGAAACATAAACTAGTTTGACTTCTATAGCAGATCATCTGGCAAATATCTATTAAAATTTGAGGCAGGGCCAAGATAGTGGTGTAGTCAGACGCTTCCTATATCCCTCTTACAACAAAGACCTGGAAAAACAAGTGATTTGATTTTATGTGAGTATCTAGGAGCCCTGAACAAGGCAAAGTTGAGGAATTGGACTGAGGGGCAGGGGTAGAGGGAGACGGTTTGGAAGAAGCCAGCAGCACTAGAGCAGCGGTGGCAGCCGGACGGCAACTCTTCAGCTGCGCCGGGTCCGCAGTGAAGTAGGCAAACATCTGTGCACACACTCGGGAAGCAGTTTCCACACTGAGAGAGATCCGGCAGCAGAGATTCTGCTTGGACACTCCAAACCAGTGAAAAGCAGCTCCCAAGTGGCTAAAGATAAGAACATGTGTGTGGCCTTTCGCGGGGTTTAAAAAAAAAAAAAAAACCCATTTGGGAAAAACCTCCTCCCTCCGCGCTCTGCACTGGGAGTCCACTGGGCCGGAAGAAGATCCCAAAAGGTGCCCTGATCCATTCTCCTGGCCTTGGAGAGGGAACAAATAAGCTACTGGCTCCCCTAAGCAAGGAACTCAGGATCGGCACAGCTCCTTTTCTAGGCAACGGCATAAGGGGTCCACAGACTTTAGTGCCTTACACCCCTGTATAGACTTGTGGGGACCCATCTCAACAGCATTAGCCCTCACTACCACAGTACAACAGGGCAAACATCTAAAGTTTAACCTCAACTGTTTCAGCTGTGAAGTGGCAGACCTGTGACCCTCGAAACAGCCTTGCTCCTTAAGCAGGCACTTTTACCGATCTGCAACAGGGGCTTGAGGACTGGTGACGTCACCTAAACCACTTAGTCACCTGCTACAGGAATCCAAGAAAAAGTGGTGCCCTTGAGTCTTTACAGCCAACAGAGTGGGGTACTCATACTCCGGCTGTAAAACTCACCTAATTACTCGCCCTAGGGAACAGGGACGTGGTTTCCTTTCAGACTCTCAGGGGCAGTTGTCGACCCCTGCCTGACTCAGTGCATGATCCCCTACCACAGCCAGAGTTCAGTGCCTGCACCAATCGCCCATGCCTCTCTAGGACTGTAGGTGAGAGCATGCATGACACGCTTGGTGATCGACTACCTGGACACCTGAGCTGAACCCATATAGGAAAATTTAACAGAATCCTATGTGCACATAGTTAGTTACAGAACTAACTATCTGGTGACAGGACGTTAGAGCTTCAAAGGTGCCAATACTCAAACTAGCACACACGAGCAGCCTACTGGGGCATATAAAAACAAAACAAAACAAGAAGCTAGGACTCACTACACAAATATAAAATAAAATTATAATAATTTATCGACGGCTCGGAGACAACAGTCAATAAGAAATCACATAAAGAGGCAGTACACGATGGCTTCAGCAAGCTCCCGAAATAAAGAATCAATAAATTCTCTGGAGGAAGAAAATTTTGGGGAATTACCAGGGACAGAATACAAAAGGTTAATATAAAGAAATCCTCTAGAAATTAGAAAGGAAATTCCAAAAAATACAGAAACGGCCGGGAACACACAGACAAAGTAGTAGCAGAACTTAAAAAAGTTATTCAAGAACATAATGACAAATTTAATAGGCTGAAGGATCCATAGAGAGGCAGCAATCAGAAATCCAGAAGATTAACAATAAAATTTCAGAATTAGACAACTCAACGAAAAGTCATAGGAGCAGAATTGAAGCAGTAGAAGTTAGAATTAGTGACACTGAAGATAAAGCACTTGATACCAACTTATTTGAGATAAAATCACATCAAAGAATTAAAAAGAATGAGGAAACTCTAAGAGTCATGTGGTACTCTATGAAGAGAAATAACCTACAAGTGATTGGAGTACCAGAACGGGGGGGATAACAGAAAATACAGAGAAAATTGTTGAAGATTTATTAACAGAAAACTTCCTTCATATCATGAAAGATAAGAAGATATCTATCCAAGATGCTCACCGAAACCCACATGAAGAAGATCCGAAAAAAAAGTCACCAAGACATATTATAATCAAACTTACCAAAACCAAAGATAAAGAGAGAATTCTATGAGCGCCTAGGGATAAAAGAAAAGTCATCTACAAAGGAGAGTTGATAAGAATAAGCTCTGACTACTCAGCAGAAACCATGCAGGCAAGAAGGCAATGGGATAACCTATATAAAGCCTTGAAGGAAAAAAACTGCCAGCCAAGAATTATATATCCAGCAAAACTCTCTCTCAAAAATAATGGTGAAATTAGGGCACTTCCAGATAAACAGTTCAGGGAATTTGTAAACACCAAACCAAAATTACAAGAAATACTAAAGGGAGTCCTCTGGTTAGAAAATCAATAACATCAGATAACAATGCAAAACTAGAACACAGGACAGAGCAACCAGATATCGACTCAGATAGGGAAGTCACAAAAATACATCAAAGCTAAAACACTGAAAACAGGGATACAGAGATATCAATTTGTAAAAAATGACAACATTAAAACAAAAAAGAGGGACTTAAAAAATATATACATAGATTTTTCATATTGAGGGGAAGTCAAGGCAATATAAAGAAATAAAAGACTGGTATAAGCTTAGAAAAATAGGGGTAAATATGGAGGTAACTACAAAGGAAACTAACAATCCTACAAATCAAAATAGAAAACTAGAAAAATACAAAGACTCAGCAAACACAAAATCAACAACAATGAAAAAGATGAAAAATAAATAAAGAAAATCAACTCAGCACAGAAAATTACGGAGAACAAAGAAACTGTGAACAGTACACAAAAAAAGACATCAAAATGACAGCATTAAACTCATACCTATCAATAATTACGCTGAATATAAACGGACTTAACGCACCAATAAAGAGACAGAGAGTGACAGACTGGATAAAAAAGCATGATCCATCTATATATTGCCTACAAGAGATGCACCTTAGACTTAAAGACACAAACAGGCTAAAACTCAAAGGATGGAAAAAAATATATCAAGCAAACAACACTCAAAAAAGAGCAGGAATGGCAATATTAATCTCTGACAAAATAGGCTTTAAAGTAAAATCCACCACAAAGCATAAGGTACGGCACTATATAATGATTAAAGGGACAATACACCACGAGGACATAATAAATGTTTACGCATCCAATGACAGGGCTCCAAAATACATAAAACAAACTCTAATAGCTCTGAAGAGAGAGACTGACAGCTTCACAACAGTAGTAGGAGACTTCAACACACCACTTTCAGTGAAGGACAGAACACCCAGAAACAAGCTCAAGAAAGACACGGAAGAGCTAAATGCTACAATCAACCAACTTGATCTCATACACATATACCGAATACTCCACCCAACATCAGCCAAGTACACTTTCTTTTCCAACGCACATGGAACATTCTCCAAAATAGACCACATACTAGGCCATAAAGCAAGCCTTAACAAAATCCAAAACATCAAAATATTACAAAGCATCTTTTAAGACCATAAAACCATAAAAGTGGTAATCAATAACACAAAAAGCAAAGAAAAAAAATCAAACACATGGAAACTGAACAACACCTTGCTCAAAAACTACTGTGTTATAGAAGAAATTAAGGATGGAATAAAGAAATTCATAGAATCAAACAAAAATGAAAATACATCCTACCAGAACCTTTGGGACACAGCAAAAGCAGTGCTCAGAGGTCAGTTTATAACAATAAATGCACAAATCCAAAAAGAAAACATTAACCCTAAACTGGAACAAGTAGAAAGAGAGCAGCAAAAGAAGCCCCCAGGCACCAGAAGGAAGGAAATAATAAGAATTAGAGCAGAATTAAATGAAATAGAGAATAGAAAAACAACTGAAAGAATTAACTAGTCCAAAAGGTGGTTCTTTGAAAAGATCAACAAAATTGATAAACCACTGGCCGAACTGACAAAAGAAAAACAGGAGAGGAAGCAGATAACCCGTTTAAGAAATGAGATGGGTAACATCACAACAGACCCAACTGAAGTTAAAAGAATCATAACAGATTACTATCAAAAATTGTACTCTGATTTGAAAACCTAGAGGAAATGGACAAATTTCCAGAAACTCACTACCTACTTAAATTAACACAAAGAGAGGCAGAACAACTAAATAAACCCATAACAAAAGAAGAGCTTGAAAAGCTTATTAAAAAATTCCCAACAAAAAAAAGCCCTGGTCCGGATGGCTTCACTGGAGAATTCTACCAAACTTTCAGAGAAGTGATAACACCACTTCTACTAAAGGTATTTCAGAGCATAGAAAAGGATGGAATACTCCCAAACTCATTCTATGAAGCCAGCATAACCCTATACCAAAACCAGGTAAAGACACCACAAAAAAAGAAAATTAAACACATATATCCCTCATAAACATTGATGCAAAAATCCTCAACAAAATTCTAGCCCATGGAATTCAGCAACATATCAAAAAAATAATTCACCATGAGCAAGTGGGATTTATACCAGTATGCATGGATGCTTCAACATGAGAAAAACAATGTAATCCATCACATAAATAAAACAAAAGACAAGAACCACATGAGCTTATCAATTGATGCAGAAAAGGCATTCGACAAATTCCAACACCCCTTCATGATAAAAACGCTCAACAAAATAGGAATAGAAGGGAAATTCATCAGTACGATTAATGGCATTTATACAAAGCCAACAGCCAACATCATCCTAAATGGAGAGACTTTGAAAGCATTCTGCTTGAGAACAGGAACCAGGCAAGGATGCCGTCTATCACCACTACTATTCAGCATTGTGCTGGAGGTCCTAGCCACAGCAATTAGGCTAGAAAAAGAAATAAAGGGCATCTAAATTGGTAGGGAAAAAGTCAAAGTATATTTGCAGATGCCATGATCTTAAAACCCCAAAGAATCCACAAGAAAACTACTCGAACTAACAGAAGATTTCAGCAAAGTTTCAGAGTATGAGATAAACATACAAAAATCAATTGGATTCCTTTACACCAACAAAGAGAACCTTGAAAAGGAAATCACCAAATCAATACCATTTACAATAGCCCCCAAGAAGATAAAACACTTTAGAATAAATCTAACCAGAGACGTAACAGATCTATATAGAGAAAACTACAAGACACTATTGCAAGCATCTAAACGAGACCTGCATAACTGGAAAAATATACCTTGCTCATGGATAGGTAGACTCAACATAATGAAAACGTCAATTCTACCCAAAGCAATCTACAGATACAATGCAATCCCGATCCAAATTCCACCAGCATTTTTTAATGAGATGGAGAAACAAATCACCAACTTCATATGAGAAGGGAAGACTCCCCAAATAAATAAAGCATTACTTAAGAAGACGAACAAAGTGGGAGGCCTCACACTACCTGATTTTAAAACCTATTATACTGCCACGGTTGTCAAAACAGCCTGGTACTGGTATAACAACAGATACATAGACCAATGGAACAGAGTTGAGAATCCAGATATAAGCTCATCCACCTATGAGCAGCTAATATTTGACAAAGGCCCAAAGTCCGTTAATTGGGGAAAAAACAGTCTCTTTAACAAATGGTACTGGCATAACTGGATATCCATATGCATAAAACTGAAACAAGACCCATACCTCACACCATGTACAAAAACTAACTCAAAATGGATCAAAGACTTAAATATAAAATCGAAAACGATAAAGATCGTGGAAGAAAAAATAGGGACAATGCTAGGAGCCCTAATACATGGCATAAACATAATACGAACCATAAGTAACAATGCACAAGCACCAGAAGAGAGACTAGATAAATGGGAGCTCCTAAAAATCAAACACTTATGCTCATCAAAAGACTTCACCAAAAGAATCAAAAGACAACCTACAGACTGGGAAAAAATTTTTGGCTACGAGAAATCCGATCAGCATCTAATCTCTAAAATCTACAAGATACTGCAAAACCTCAACAACAAAAAGACAAATAATTAAAAAGTGTGTAAAGGATATGAACAGACACTTCGCCAAAGAAGATACTCAGGCGGCTAACAGACACATGAAGAAATGCTCACGATCATTAGCCATTAGTGAAATGCAGATCAAAACTACAATGAGATATCATCTCACCCCAACAAGGACAGCATTAATCCAAAACACACAAAATAATAAATGCTGGAGAGGTTGTGAAGAGACTGGAACAGTTATATACTGTTGGTGGGAATGTAAAATGGTAGAACCACTTTAGAAATCGATTTGGTGCTTCCTCAAAAAGCTAGAAACAGAAGTACTATAGGATTCAGCTATCCCGCTCCTTGGAATACATCCTAGAGAAACAAGAGCCGTCACAGGAATAGATATATGCGCATCCATGTTCATTGCAGCACTGTTCGCAACAGCAAAAAGACAGAAACAAGCTAGGCACCCATCAATGGATGAATGCATAAACAAATTATGGTATATCCACACAATGGAATATTACACAACAATAAAGAACAATGAGAAGCTGTGAAGCATTGTATAACATGGTGGAAGCTGGAACTTATTATGCTGAGTGAATTTAGTCAGTCACAGAAGGACAAATACTGTATAAGACCACTATTATAGGAACTCAAGAAAAGGTTTAAATACAGGAGAAAACATTCTTTGATGGTTACAAGGGTGGGGAGGGAGGGTGAGGGTTATTCATTAAGTAGATAGTAGATAAGAATCATCTTAGGTAAAGGGAAGGACAGCACACACTACAGGGCAAGTCAGCACAACTGGACTAAACCAAAGCTAAGAAGTTTCCTGAATACAATCAAACACTTCGAGGGACAGAGTAACGGGTGGGGGTCTGGAGCCCATGCTTTCAGGGGACATCTAGGTCAACTGGCATAACAAAGCTTATTAAGATAATGTTCTGCATCCTAGTTTGGTGAGTGGCGTCTGGGGTCTTAAAAGCTTGCAAGTGGCCATCTAAGATGCCTCAATTGGTCCCAACCACCTGGAGTAAAGGAGAATGAAGAACACCAAAGACACAAGGGTTAGCCCAAGAGACAGAAAGGGCCACATAAACCAGAGACTTCATCAGCCTGAGACCAGAAGAACTACATGGTGCCCGGCTACCACCAATGACACCCTGACAGGGAACAAAACAGATGGTGCCTGATGGAGCAGGGGAAAGGTGGGGTGCAGAACTCAAATTCTAGTACGAAAACCAGACTGAATGGTCTGAGAGTGGAGGAACCTCAGAAAGCATGCCCCCGGATTCTCTATCAGCCCAGAACTAAAACAATTTCTGAGGCCAACTCTTCAGACAGGGATTGGACTGGACTGTGGGACATAAAGTGATACTCGTGAGGAGTGTGCCTCTTAGCTCAAGTAGATACAAGAGACTAAACAGGCAGCTTCTGTTCAGAGGTGAGACGGGAAGGCAGAGAGGGTTAGGAGCTGGTTGAATGAACATGAGGAATCAGAGGTAGAAAGAAGGAGTGTGCTGTCACAGTACAGGGAGAGCAATTAAGGTCACATAACAATGTATGTATAAATTTTTGTATGGGAGACTAACTTGAAATGCAAACTTCACATCTAAACTATAACAATAAAAGAAGACTAAAAAAAATTAGTCTTGTCCAAGTAGCAGAGCCAGGAATAGAACTCAGGTCTCCCTTTCCACTAATCAAAAAATTCATAATCCCCACTAGGATGGCTCTTATCAGAAAAATGGAAAATAAGAAGTGTTAGCAAGGATGTGGAGAAATTGCTACCCTTGTACATTGCCAGTAGGAATGTAAAGTGGTACAGAAACTGTGGAAAACAGTTTGAAGTTTCCTCAGAAATTTAAAAATGACACTGCCATATAACCGAGCAATTCCACTCCTAGGTATATGCCCAAAGGAACTGAAAGTAGGGACAAACAGATCATTGTACACCAACTGCAGTATTATTCACAATAGCCAAAATGCAGAAATAATCCAAATGCCCACCAACAGAAGAATGGATAAGCAAAATGTGGAATATCCATACAACTGAATATTATTCAGCCATACAGAGAAATGAAGTTTTGATACATGCTACAACATGGATGAACCCTGAAAACATTATACAGTGAAACCCATGAGGGACTGCCTTGTTTTTCCAGGTCTGGCAAGTTTTCTTCCTATGACAGTGTGCAGTCTTACCACTTTTTTATCATTCATTTTAGTCGAAAATATTTGAGCCTTCTCTGACAGGTGTTCCAGCTTTTGCAGGTTTTACTGTACTAAGTGAAGTAATTCAGACACAAAAGGCCAAATACTGTGTGAGTCCACTTACATGAAATATCTAGAATAGGCAAATGCATAGAGATCCAAGTGGTTACCAAACGCAAGTGGAAGGGAGAAATGGGAGCGCATTGTTTAACGGTGACAGTGATGGTTGCACAACAAGGTGAATGTAATTAATGTCATGAATTGTACAAGTAAAAGTGTCTGAAATAGCAAGTGTTTTGTTGTATGTATTCTACCACAATAATTTTTTTAAAAAGATACACAATCAACATCAGCTGTAGCTAACTCTATAAAATAAAGTACTTCAATTTGGTAAGTGGAGATCCCCATTTTTAAAGTATCGACCACATGAATTATGGGTTTGAGGGTCTTATGAAGATAAAGTATAAAACACACCCTTCCCTAAATTGATGGAATTAAGAATAGGCATTTTATTTAAGCAAAAAAGGACACACATGCAAAAAAAAAAACACACCTGTGAAAATTCCAAGTTTCCTGGGCAAGATGACCAAAGCATAAGGGAAAATAGCTACAAGAGGTTATACACAGGTGAGGACAATGTCTTTTACTCGCCCTCTAGGGCTACTTCTCTGTCCAAAAGTAAATGCTTTAAATGCATGATATACATTGTTGTAGAGTGTTTTGTCCACAAAGAGGTTTTTCTTTTTCGACAAGTTAAATAACATGTCAGACTCTTAATACTTGGATGGTTTTTTCTTTTAAACTTGGTACAATGGCCCTTCAAAAGGCATGTGTAACGACGTTCGGGTTAGAAATAACAAACTTATATGCTCCCAAGCTGCTGTGTTTATTTTAACATGTGATGATGCTATCATTCAAATAAACACACTCAGCATTCTCTCCTTTTCCAATGGCCATAGCTCAGACATATTGCAAATAAGTGTCCACCGTAGCAATGATTAGTGTTGAAAAATGGTTTCTATTATACAATCACTTCTGAAATGTGCAAAAATGCCTGCTGTGCTAAATGTTTCCCCATTCATTATTTCCTGCTTGTTTTCAAGGAATAAAGGCCAATCAAGGCCACCTGATTGAGCCATCACAAGCCATTCCAAACCACCTCAATCCTTGTACCTTCTGAAATTCAATGCAATCATCTCATATAAATTGCTAAATATAAATCAAACCTCCAGGAACATGGGTCCAGTTTGTTAGGTAACACATGTGCAAGGAGAGCTGAAAGAGCAAGCTATCAGGTTAGGCCCCCAGCACCATCACCAAAGGAGCACATTTGTGACAAAATGCTGGAGGTTTCATCTAGAGAATAATCTTGACATTTAAGGGGAAGGGTTTTCCATGGACCTAAATAAAGTGTCAGAGAAAGGGGCTAAGATGTTGTCTGACAGGAAAAAAATGGCAAAGTTTACATCAAGGTTTCTTAATCTTGGGGCTATTGATATTTTAGACCATATATTTCTTTGTTGTGTATCGGGGGTGGGGGGAGCTGTCCTGTGCATTATAGGATGTTTAGCAGCATCCCTGGCCTCTCCCCTCTAGATGCCAGGAACACCTCTGGTTCTGACAACCAAAAATGTCTCTTGGCATTGCCAAATGTCCCCTTGGGGACGAAACTGCCTCCAGTGGAGAACCACTGGCCTACATAAAACAGTCAGCTTTTCCCCTTTCCATCTGCATTATGGTTGTGAACCAGATATTGCAGAGGATCAGAGGAAGCCGAACGAATACCCAGCTAAGGATACAGCTGATGGATGTAGATGAAGTAAGATGGTATAAGAGAAAGAACCTAGGTACCAGTAGACCGTGTGGGAAGGAAGCAGCCGCCAAAGTGAAGTGAAGGAAATACACCTGGGTTTGGGTTACACAAGACAGGGAGAGTTTCAGCTTTGCTGTGCCAGCTAATGAAATCATGTTTGCTGTATTTCATTTTCTGTTCATTCAACTTCTCTACTGTGCTTTCTGAGGGGGTTCAGCTAGGTAGTAACTGTGGTGGGAGAGTAGCAAAGTTTGACATATTTTGATCTCATGATTGAGTCTATTCTGGCATTGATAAATCATCTGGGTTCCCTAATATAGTATGAAGCTCATGTAGAAATTCAGTATCACTAATTTATGATAATGTATGTCTTTGTTAAACCATTATTCATTGTGGATTTATAACAGTTTAGCCCATTGCTACTCAAAGTGTGTTCCACAGACCGGCATCGTTGAATCACCTGGGAGCTTGTTAAACCAGAAAAATCAAACTCACTGCCATTGAGTCTGTTCAGATTCATGGCAACCCCATATGTTACAGAGTAGAACTGCTCCATAGGGTTTTCTAGGCTGTAATA
The DNA here is from genome assembly GCA_030035585.1 of Dugong dugon. NCBI lineage: Eukaryota > Metazoa > Chordata > Mammalia > Sirenia > Dugongidae > Dugong > Dugong dugon. The sequence goes on along the minus strand of CM057480.1, from coordinate 42,754,105 downwards.
CTTACGAAAGCAAATTGCCAGGCCTTTCTTCTCTGGTGCTGCTGGGTGGGTTCAAACTGTCGACCCTTCAGTTAGTGGTTGGAAAGTAAACCATCTGTGCCACCCAGGGTTCTGAGAGCTGTGAGAAATGCAGAATCTCTCACCCACTTCAGACCTATTGAGTCAGACTCTGCATTTTCACAAGGTCCCCAGTGATTCCTATGGGCATTAAATTGTGATGAGCACTGGCTGAGATTACAGGTTCTGCATCAGGGTGATACTAGTATATAACAATCACGTGCATGGTTTGTTTCTTTTCAAAATACAAATACCGAAAGCACACCCAGAAATTCTGATTTAGGAAGCCCGGGGTGCAGGCTGGGCATCTGTACCTTTTAAACAATCCACAGGAGATTTTATAATTACGATCTTATCAAGAAGCCCTGGTGGTGCAGAGGTTAAGCGCTCGACGGCAGAAACCAAAAGGTCAGTGGTTTGAACTCACCCAGAAGCTCCGAGGGAGAAAAGACCTGACAATCTGCTCCGGTAAAAATTACCACCTAGGAAACCCTACGGGGCAGTTCTACTCTGTCGAATTGGGTCACTATGAGTCAGAATCGACTTGACGGCACTTAACAACAACAACGCTGTCTCTATCCAGTAAGCATTTTTATACAGGTGAATCCATTTCTTCTCCTCTTTCCAGAGGCTTCATTAAGTCCCTGGCAACCTATAGCAAAACACACAGCTACAATTTTGTCTCACTGACCAATGAGGAATCCTATTTCAAAATGACGAAAAAGGACAAAAATGGCATACTCAGTGGGGATTCACAAAGCAAGACAGGTTGAAAAGGTACTGAGAGGCCTCTGACTTGAACCCAGTCTGTGTCTGCCTGGGATATGTCAGCTTGACTCAACACCGACTTCTCGTAAGAGCTTGTTACTTGTGAATGTAGATGAAAAGATCCATTCACCAGCCACCACCAAACTGTTAGGTATCTAGTCTAGATTTTGTCTTGAGTGAAGGAAGAAACAGTGCCTGATTTAAATCAGGCCCTGATAGCTGCTATTATTGCTGCAAACCCAAATACTTCAAACTCAGCCACCATCAGAGCAGATCAGATTTCAAATAACCAGCCAAAATAGAGCCCAAACTCTGGAATCCCAACTCGATTTCTAGAATGGACTGTTAGGCAAATTGAACACTATTAGTCCCTTGTGCAGTACGTTTTTAACAGTTAATTTCCTTAATGAAGTCCCTTAGAATTCTAAAATTTTCAAGTAACTTCCAGGTAAAAAGAAGAAATACTTCATCTGGCAGAAAACGGTCTATAATATGATGCAGTTTGACAGAAGGGAAATGATAATTACGGTATGAACAGCAGAGTCAGAAGGCTTTTACCAAATAAGGTTATGATTTCTGCAGTGAGTGTTATTTCAATAAAAGGGTATTTTCAGCCTGAAGAGTTTAGCTTCTCTTTCAAAAATGGTACAAGACAAAGTAAATTCTGTTGAGTACTAATTCACCTATTTACCAAGTACACAACGTTGGTATGAATGTTATTTTTTTTTCCACACAACATCAGGGTTTTCTGGGCACATTACAGGATTCTCAGATGATTCTAATTACTCTTTGTGTACACCCAGTAAAACAGATGGCTCAAGATGTTATTAATACCACAAGAAGATCCCAAGGGCTCATAAACCACCCTTTCTTCAGAAAGGGGCAATGCAGTGGCAAAAAGTGACATATACATATTCTAATCCTGCTAAACAAGACTTTAGCTAATAACGTTCTAGTGCATTTCCTAATATGCCTGAAAAAAAGCAGTGGTCTGCTCTTCTCACTGCAAAAGATTTTAACGTCACGTTACCTTTTTACCTCTTCTAGGGAAAATTTGATTAAAATTAGGTTAAGTGTTTGTACTAGGAAAACTTAGAAAATCTCCATAATCCAGTACAAATTTTTAGTGAATTTGATGGGCATCTGACACTTCGTCTCAGAGCGAAGAAATCTCTCATTACTGCATAAAGTCCCCCCAACCCCATCAAATCTTACAAAAAGCTAACACTGAAATCAAGCCAGTTTTTTAGTAATTATTGCATGAGTCTAAATTCAAGATAATGAAGTGGGCAGCAAACCATTCTTTAAACTTAAACCCTTCAACTAAATAAAATATTGAGTTTTAATAAGTGTATCAATGACAACATTTCATTAAATTGGCAATGAAAGAGCACCTGGCTCATCTCATTTTCTTTATTTGTGATATAACGTTGGGGAATGAATCTCAAACTTCTCCACTAACTTTATCCTTCCCCATTTGGTAGTTATTTTATTTTCCTGGACTGCATAGCATGAAGATGACTGTGTGGCTGCCCTCAAAAACATTTTCACATCATCTGTGATGTTCGTTCCAGGAGGTTTTTCCAACATTACACAAATTCATTATTCCCTCTTCCCTTGGAATAAAACAAAACAAAACTATATACCTTGCTAGTTAAAAGCTGATACAAAGTATTCAAGTGTTATACTACAGATGCAAACTAGTATGGTAATAAATGTTTGATTTGCAGATAGATACTGTATTACTTATGTGATTATGATGTGTATTTTAAGTCCAACTTATTTAAATTTACTCTAACCTAGGAGCCCAGAGGTAAGTTACACAGATGACAGCAAAGTGAACAGCACAAAGTGGGATCAAATGTTATAATCATACATCACTGGAGATGCTGCCATATATTTCAAAATGATTACTTTTCCTCCTAACCATAGTTTTTGGTTCCAAACCATGTTACACTGTTTAAATGTTCTCATTGTAGCCAGCAGGCTTAGCAACATGCAAGAGCTTCCTGTGTAAACAAGTGAACCCCTCAAGGGGGAGCATGATCCAGGGAAAGAGGACATGTGCCACTACACTGTGTCTGCCATATGATACCTTCATCATAAGATACCTGGCATTTATTTTGCGTATAGTTTAACTTGCCCAGAGCAAGACTAAATGTGAGCACATAAACAGTCTCTGTGCACTTGTACCAGAGTTCCAAAGTGAAGGAGTTATAGAAACTCCTCCTCTGTCCTTTTCATTGCCACTGTGCTGTTGGGATCAGTGTATGTAGACCGCTGTCCTTGTGGCACAGAGGGAGCACACCCTACCTATGCTCTAGACGATGTAAGGACACTCCCCTAGACCTTCACTCCAAATCACAGAAGACAGGGTGGGAGAATTAGGAGAAGGATCTGTTGGTTATTTTCTCAAAAAGAGAACCCAACCCCCCAGCCATTGAGTTGATTCTGACTCATAATGACCCTATAGGGTTTCCAAGGCTGTAAATCTTTATGGAAGCAGACTGCCACATCTTTCTCCTACAGAGCAGCTGGGTTCGAACTACCAACTTTTCAGTTAGCAGCTGAGCACATTAACTGCTGTGTCACCAGGGCTCCTTGAAGAAGAGAATAGTCATCTTGAAATCAATCCAAGGAGCCCATACACATTTTCAGCCTGTTCCCTCTTATGAGCCTCGGAACAGCTCCACAAGGGAAGTCAGGGCATTATCAGATTCATTTTAAACCCACTGTCGTCAAGTCGATTCTGACTCATGGCGACCCCATGTGTTACAGAGTAGAACTGCTACATAGGGTTTTTGTGACTGTAATCTTACAGAAGTAGATTGCCAGGCCCTTCGTCCCAGCATGAGTTAAAACCACCAACCTTATGGTTAGTAGTCAAGTATAAACTGCGCTACCCAGGGACCAAGATTCATTTAACCAGAGAGGTTAAATCACCAGCCCAGTGTCCCGAAGCCAGTCAATAGTGGGCATGACCTAGACCAAGCAGTGCCAAATTACATGGTAATGACTACAGATATAACGGAAAAGGAAAAATACAGCCCAGGAAGAAGTGGTTGAAATGGAACCTGAGGTTCTTCCTTAAAAGACTGTCAGAATCTAGATAGATCGGGGGGGGGGGGGTAGTGAGTATTCCATGCAGGGAGAACAGCTGTACTAAAGGTAAAGAAATCTAATTGCACTTTGCCATGAGTAGAAAGTACACTGCAGTTAGTGTCAAACATTTAAAATCCAGACTCCATGCAAAGTGCTACAGAGGTGCCCTTTTTCATGCATCTTGGAGTCCGTAGATGGTCGATCTCCTTTTTCCCGTGACCACAAACCCTATAGAGACTTCTCAGTTCATTAGTTACTCCTGTGATATGAGTAGCCTGAAAATGAACGATTCAGCTGTGTAAGGTTAGGAGTGTGCATGTCTTTATTATAGGATCACCTGCATATACAATTTACTTCAACAACAAAAAAGTATTAAGCACCTAAAAAGCGAGACACTGTGCTGGGCACTGGAGATACCAAGATGGAATAGACAGTTCCTTAACAAGAAGTTTACAGAGTAGTGGAAGAAACAGGGACAGCAACAAATAAGGGAGATGAGGCTCTGTAGAGTGAGTGTCACTTGGCTGAGTCTTGAAAGAGAAGTGGGTGACTGTCCAGCAGACTGGATGTGGAGGAACACCCGGCAGGCAGAGGCAGCATTGTGAGCCAGGCACAAGAGCACAGATGGCCTAAATATCCATCATCAGACGAATAGATAAACAAAATAGGGTATATACATACATATGATGGAATACCACTCAGTCATAAAGAGAAATGAAGTTCTGATACACACCACAACCTGGATGAATCTTGAAAACATTACGCTGAGTGAAATTAAGGCAGCGACAAAAGGACAAATATTACATGATCCCACTTATGTGAATCAGGTAAATGTAAAGAGGCCAAAGCTTATTAGGGGTTACCACAGGTGGGAGGGAGGAGGGGGAGTCATTGCTTAGGGGGCACTGAATTTCTGTTATGGTAGTGGTATAATCCGGAAAAAGACAGTGATGATGGTTGCACAATGTGATGAACATAACCAATGTCACTGAATTGTACATATAAAAATTACTGAATTGGCAGATTTTATATATATCTTTACCACAATATTTTTTTAAGTAAAAAAAAAAAATCACAGATGGCCTGGTGCATTTAGGGCCTTTGGTATCCCTGGGGGCCCAGTATGGCAGAAGCAGAGGATTAGGAGTGGAAGGACAGGCACAGCCAAAGCAGAGACCAGAGAGCCAGGTGACAGCTGACCCTGGAGGGCTCCGCGTGCCATACTAAAGAGTTTAAACTATCCCAAAGATCATTTCATGTGCTCAAGCTCACAGACTAGGAAAGAATACACACTTTGTGACATTGTGTTGCAGACTCCAAGGAATTCTGAAAGGTCATTTATTCCAGGCTAGCCTAGCATAATTCCTTTAAGGAGCCTCATTCACTCCATGATACAGGCCAGCTCTGTCTTAAAAGGCACGATCTATCATACATGCCTTTCTCACAGATGTGCAAACTGCTGGACCCTCCTTATCTTGGGGTTATTATTTTTTTAGACTGTCCTGGCTACAGACATACTTTCTTTTTCTACCACTCTGACCCCCCTCACCTTCTCAGCTTCAGGCATCTTTTTCTTCAACCAAACAGCATTTTCTTCAACCAAACAACCTCATTCTATTGGTTTTGGCTCTTAGGGTCTACCAATAACCCCTCCTCACTCCAATTAATCCCTGCAACCACCTCTACCCCCTTGGCACTCTCAGCACCCTACATACACACAAACATACACACAGAGATACACACAGACACACACATAGAAACATAGACACACACACACGGACAATATACTCAGACACACAGTCACATAGAGACACACAGACACACTCATAGACACACATACAGACACACACAGATGCACAGACACACACAGACACACAAGAGACACACACAGACACACATACTCACAAAGACACAAGACACACAGAGAAACACACACACAGACACACACACTCACACACACACATACCTGCCTTCACAAGCCAGAACCAAACCATGTTATTTCCTTTACTTACAAGTAAGCTCCATACCAAAATCATATGACCTGTCTTATATAAAAGAATGTTGGAGAAAGAAACTATATCTAAGAAACTATGCTTTGTATTACACTAACCAAGATTTCTTCTGCAATAATTCCAGTACCATTTCCTTTTTTTCACCAGAGGACAAGACTCACTTGCCTCTATTCTCTCTGTAAAAGGCTCTTTATCTGCAAATATTATTAATACGATTCACTGGTATAATGCAGCTTGAAAAAACCTAACCCAAATGGCATATATAAAAAGTTTGAATCAATGTTCCTAATATCAGTCTTAAATAAAATGCAAGGTCATAGTGTCAGATTACAGAGTTTGTGGTGTTCCCTCACAGAGCTCATTCCTCACCTCATTCAGGTCCTTGATAAATGTCATCTCATCAGAAAGACCTTCCCTGACCCATCTAAAGTAGCAATCCAGACCTTCTACCACCACCTCCCATGCTCTATCCCCTATCCTTACTTTGTTTTTCTTCATGGCATTTATCACTACCTGACATTATATCACATATAACGTTTCTTACACTATATTTCTGGTAATATATATTTGACAGCATTGTATACACACACACTACATTTTTTAATGTTCTTGGAGAGCAAAGACTTTGTGAGTTTTGTCATTGCTATCTCCCTAATGCCTAAAGCAATACCTGGCACAAAACAGGTGCTCAAAAAATATATGTTAAACGAATGAATGTTCTTAATACTAGCCTTTTGGAGGGGCTCCACATCTTAAATAAAACAAAATAAAAGGAAATGTTATACATTATGACATTTATTCAGTATTAGAAAATAAAATAATTTGAAAAGACTAAATATATTTGGGCTCAGTTTCTTTTACAAGTTCTTAGATATTCTAAATTACCCAATGAAGGACAATCATTTTCTTTTAGTATTGTATTGGATCATCTTTAGAAAACGTGATGTATCTGTATAACACATTAATGAGAAAATATATTTAACAGCTAATCAAAGAGTGACACTTTGGCATTTTCATTGATTTCTGTGCTGGATAAACACCAAGGGGTCAAACAATGACAACTGTCAGAGGACAAAAGACTTAGCTTCTGACTTAATTGCCAAAAAAAAAAAAAAAAAATCTAAAAACTGCCCCTTCTTAAACAGTTATGTTGGTTTATTTAACGTCTCATTAAGAGGATATTTTCTTCCCCCCTTAAGAGGAGAAAGGAACCCTGGTGGCACATTGGTTAAAGCAACTGACTGCTAACCAAAAGGTCAGTGGTTCGAAACCACCAGTGGCTCTACAGGAGAAAGATGTGGCAGTCTGCTTCCATTGAGATATACAGCATTGGAAATCCTATGGGGTCGCTATGAGTTGGAATCAACTCAATGGCGGTTGGGTTTATGAGAAGAACTTGAGATTAGCAACATGGACTGCTTCTCTTCCTAATCAAAATACTGCAGTATTAAGTCAGTTTTGTGAGATTCATGGTGAGACTTTCCAGAGCAGAACATCCAGCAAAGCTCAAAACCACTGAAGAAGGCTATCCTCCATTACTATGGGCTGTTCAGAAACTTACTTAGCCTCCTAAAATAGCTTCCTAGATAAAAAACTAAAAGAATTGCCCTCCTTCTTTTTAAAAAATGGTAAATATCAACTTCTCCTTTCAGAAAACATTAGTAAAGTCTAAAAGAATAAAGTCCAAATTCCTAAACTTGAAACTCAAGATGCTCCACAGCTTTGCTCCAATCTACCTTCCCAGACTTGCCATCCACTACTATTACCTTCACGCTTCCTGCAGTTGAGAGAAACTATCATGAAGACGGCGCAGGACCACCATTCTGTTACACGTAGGGTAGCCATGAGTCAGAGCCAACTCTATAGCAACTAACAACAATCACCTTTCATGCTTTCTACACTTAATGAAACTATTGCAAATTCCCAGAAACCACCTGTACCTTCTTGTTCGTGCCTAATTCTTCTAAGGGGCACATTATATCTTCCCATATCAATTGTTTCTCCTCTCCTCCCCACCCATCTTGACTACTGGCACATACCAATGTGTCAAGTTCCACTGCCTCCATCAGTTGCATGTATCCAGCAACCTCCCACTATGAGCCACCATGTTTAGGAGCTAGCAACAGCAAGGTGAACAGAACAGAGAAGTGGCATGCCATCCTTTTTCTCTCTAAACACTATCCCTCAGCTAGGAGTGATGTCTCCCCGCTCTGAGGCTCCTTCTATGAGCTTTCTACCTTGATTTAGGGTTATTTTGGTATACTCCTCATCTGCTCCTCAAAACATAAGCTCTTAGAGGACAGCTTTATTAGTTTATTTGGAGAATCTAGTACAGTGATTATACACAATCACTTAATATATGGTCACAGGAGGCAACATGAGAGAGCCAAAGGTACTTAAGACTCTGGGATAAGAAAACCTGACTTTAACTCAGCTTTAATGAAGCCACTAAAGCCTCGGTATCCACATCTGCAAATTATGGAGACAACCATTTACCTCTATCAGAGGCAGTAAGCGTCAAATAACGTCTGTGAATACACTTTTTAAATTATCAAATACGTTTTTTACAATTGTCCAATTACGCTAACGGAGTGTGAATCGTTTGTAAAGCCATCAGAGAAAGGAGCAGTATGGAAACCTAATGTGTTATTTTAGCAATCACGATTGCTTTCCAATGTCTCTACCAATAAGTTATGCCAAGTGACAGCATCACTGTGTTCGAAATAATCTAGCTGTCACAACATGAATTCAAATATTCTTCTTGTTAGAGGAACTTAAGAGTCTATGAACAATTTTAAACTTCCAGAAGGTCATCTTCATTATATCCTTATGAAATGGAAAGCATCTATTAAAGCAACAATGGCTAACCTGCTCGCCCACCCAACTGTTTCCATTTTTAAAAAGGTGGAAGGAGGCAGGTGTGTAGAGGGAGCAGAGAAGCAAAGCTCAGATCGTCACAAAAAGCATCATTAGAATTAGAAAGCTGCTTTATAGGAAATGCCACTTTATGCAAATATTCTGTGATACCACATCAATATCATCACTCATAAAAAAGAGTTTATTCTAGAATCTCAGAGTACTTCCTTTGGATATCTTCTTCATCCAGGTCCCACTTTTACAGCCATATTAGGTAGAAGTTACTTATGATCTTTCCCACTAAATAATCCAAGAACTGAGCCTCTATTCTTAACAGTCACGAGGAAAACTGCTGCCTCTACCATCTGGACAGCGCATCTGGACTGTGAAGTCACCATAGACTAGAAGGACCAACACAGAAGAAGTATAAAAGAAGGAAGGGAACTAACATGACCCGAGTGCCTGCTACGAAACACCCTGTGATATCTATTATTACCTGCACTGTGTGGATGAGGCACTATTGGTCCAGAAAGGATATAGACCCAGAGTATGCCCCATGGCCCAGAACTGGAACATGATGATGCCAGGATTTGAATCCAGTTCTGCTGGCCTCTCAGTTCCTTTCTCTGTCTCTGAATTATAAATACCATACAGTCTTCCCAAAATACCAACTCAATGAGGACCCTCATCTTGCCCCTCCCATACCTCAGGGTCAGACTTGGGGGAGGTAAGTAACCAGATGGCATGAGAAGACCCAGGTTCTAGTCCTGGCTAACTGACTTGCTGTGTAAGTAAGGCAAGGTTACTTAACCCTTCTGTGCCTAAGTCCTCAATGATCTAAATAGATTACTTAATTAAAGTGCCTTTACTCTGGTAGCAGAGTTGTTAAGAGCTACAGCTACTAACCAAAAAGTCAGCAGTTCAAATCCACCAGCTGCTCCTTGGAAACCCTATGGGGCAGTTCTACTCTGTCCTATAGGGTTGCTATGAGTCAGAATCAACTTGACCCCAATGGGATTAATAGGCAAAAAAAAAAGAGTGGAAAATACAGGTCTTTTTGGAGGCCTGGTGGCACTGTGGTTAAGTGTTTGGCTGCTAACCAAAAGGCTGACAGTTCAAATCCAACAGCCACTCCTTGGAAACCCTATGGGGCAGTTCTCCTCTGTCCTGTAGGGTTGCTATGAGTTGGAATCAACTTGACAGCTATAGGTTTGGTTTTTTCTTGGTTTTATTCTGAGGTCCATGTGATTTTCCTTGACTCCTTATAACAAGAGTCAGCAAACTATGGCATGTGAGACAAATGCGGCCCACTATTTTTATAACACAGCAAACCCCATTCACATGCATACGGTCTGTGGCTTTCATGCTACCATGGCAGAGCTGAGTAGATGCAACAGAGACGTATAGCCCCCAAGACCAAAAACATTTACTATCTGGCCCTTTACGAAAAAGTTTGTTGACTCTAATCTTTAGCACCTTAAATATGAAGAGGAGTCCATAGGTAGTGCAAATGGTTAATGCACTTGGCTGCTGACCAAAAGATTTGAGGTTTGAGTCCATCCTTGAAAGAAAGGCCTGGTGACCTACTTCCAAAAAATCAGCCACCGAAAACCCTATGGAGGAGGTGGTCCAAGATGGCAGAGTAGTCAGATGCTTCATAATACCCTCTTACAACAAAGACCCAAGAAAACCAGATCAGATATAGATGATAACTTTGGAACCCTGAGCATCAAAGACAAGACTGAAGAACTGGACCAAGTGCCAAGTAGAAGGAAAGACAGTATAAAAACAGTAGACACGGAAAATTACAGATCACCAGTGCCCTGTTAACCGAACCTGCACAGCGTGGCCATGTTGAAACAAAGCAAGCAGTGTTCCCAGCCGCAACCCCCATCACCTGGGGCAGCCAAGCAGGAGGGACTCTGTACTCACATGCAGAGCCAAGCAGGAGTGCTTCCCTCCCTGTGAAAGTTAAGCGTACACACCCCACCCACTGTGCCTGCCCTAGCCCCCCATTCCAGAGGCCCGCAGGCCTATGGGCCCCCCACACCTTTCTTTCACATACCTCCTCCCTGCATGTGATCACAGTTCAGCGGTACCATCACTGTACCACCTAATCCAGGAGCCCGAATACTGGAGGCGCCTGCCCCTTTACTCAGCCACTCGCACAAGGGCCAATGAACCTACAGTACCTCCTACTCCCTCCAGCTACCACACCAGGGGCCTAAGGACACCAACGATGCCTCATACTCCCTCCAGCCACGCGAACTGGGGGTCTGAGGGCCACTGGTGCCTCTCCTTCCAGCCACCCCCACTGGGGGCCTGAGGGCTAGCAGTGGCTCCCATTCCCTCCAACTATCCCCAATGGAGGCCTGAGAACTGGCAGTGCCTCCCACTACCTCCAGCCACCCTGCTGGGAGCCTGAGGTCCAGTATGCCTCCCACTCCCTACAGCTATCTGCTCTGGGGGCCCAAGGATCAGCTGCACAACCTCCCCCATGATACACTCTAGCAGACAGGAGCATGCGCTCCAACTGGGCACCTGTGAACAGACACCATCCCCTTGTTTCACCCCCCCACCTCACCTCCCCCAACCCTGCAACCTGAGGCTTGTGTCTGCACCAAACACCCCCACACAGCCCAACCTGTCCAGGACCATCAGTGAAAATTCCCAGGCACCCTCACCTTGACTACCTAGCAACTGGCAGAGTGCACACACAACACCCAACCCAGAGACCAGGGAGAACACCCCCTGCACCCACAGCCAGGTGACTGGCCGGACAGATACATCACCTCACCGGAAACACCAGTTACATCCTCAGCAGCCCCGGAGGACCAGCGAACAGAGACCCAAGCTCACACACACAGTCGCTACGCAAAAACCTGGAGACAGGGAGTGAGAGCTTCAATGCGGCCAGATTAGTGATCAGGGTAGCACACATGCCCAGCCTACTCAGATATAGCAAAACAAAACAAAACAAAAAATTCAGGATGCAGCAAACAAATATACAATAAATAAATACAATAATTTCTTCATGACTTAGAGACAACAGACAATATCAAATCACATAAAGAAGCAGGACAAATGGCTCCAGTGAGTGACCAAAATAAAGAACCAGAAAACCTTCCAGAGGAAGAAATGACAATGGAACTACCTGATAAAGAATTCAAAAGACTAACATACAAGGCTCTCCAAGAGAACAAGGAAAACAGAGACAAAATCAAGGAAAACACAAACAAAGCAATAGAAGAATTCAGGAAAACAATACAAGAACAAAATGGCAAATAAATAGACAATTAGAAACCATACAAAAACAGCAACCAGAAATCCGAAACATCATCAAGAAAATTACACAAATAGACAACTCAACAGAAGGATATAGGAGCAGAATTGAAATGATGGAACACAAAATCGACATATTTGAAGACCAATCCCTTGACACCAATTTGTTTGAGGAAAAATCAAAAAAGGAATGAAGAAAAATGAAGAAAGCCTAAGAATTATGCAGAACACTATCAAGAGGAAAATTTGCACAGGATCAGAGTTCCAGAACAGGGGGAGGCAATGGAAAACACAAAGAGAACTGTTGAAGATTTGCTAGCAGAAAACTTCCTGACTATCATGAAAGATGATAAGATATCCATCCAAGAAGCTCAACGAACTCCATACAGGATAGGCCCCAAAAGGAAATCACTAGACATATCATAATCAAACTTGACAAACCAAAAGACAAAGAATCCTAAGAGCAGCTGGAGTAAAACGAAAAGTCACCTAAAAAGGGGAACCAATAAGACTAAGCTCTGATTACTCGGCAGAAACCACGCAGGCAAGAAGGCAAGGGGATGACATATATAAAACCTTGAAAGAAAAAAAAGAAACTGCCAACCAAGAATTACATATGCAGAAAAATTGTCTCTCATACAACGGAGAAATTAGGACATTTCTAGATAAACAAGAATGACAGGAGGTTGTAGAAAACAGACCAAACTTACAAGAAATATTAAAGGGAGTCCTTGGATAGAGAATGAACATCAGACAACAACCTGAGATTAAGACACAGGACAGCATCAGTCAGATACCAACTCAGATAAAGAATTTGCAAAAACAACAAAGCTAAAGGACTGAAAACAGGGAACAAGAGACATCAAACTGTAACTAACGACAACGTCCAAACAAAAAAGAGGTGTAGTTATAAAACTTTCAGGTGGAGAGTAAGTCAAAGCGATATCAAGAAATAAAAGACTGGTTTGAACTTAGGAAGATAAAGGTAAATTTCAAGGTAGCCACAAAGAAAGTTAACAAACCTACTCATCAAAATAAAGAAACGAGAAAAACATAACAAACTCAGTAAACACAAAATCAGCAACAATGAAAGAAATGAAAAGAAAATCCACAAACAAAAAAGTTCAGCACCAAAAATTAAGCAGAACAAATTGTCAACACCACAAAAAAGTATGACAATATTATAGCAGTAAACTCATGCCTATCGATAATCATATTGAATGCAAATGTCTTAAATACACCAGAATAGAGACAGAGAGTGGCAGAATGGATTTAAAAAAAAAAAAAAAAGACCCATAAATATGCTGTCTACAAGAGACATACCTTAGACACAAAGACAAATTAAAACTCAAATGACAGGAAAAAATATATCAAGCAAACAATAACCAAAATAGAGGAGGAACAACAATATTAATCTCTGATAAAATAGACTTTAAGGCACAACCCACCATAAAAAATAAGAAATTACATTATATAATGATTAAAGGGTAATTCTACCTGGAGGACATAACCATAATAAATATCTATGTACCCAATGACGGGACTCCAAATACATAAAACAAAGTCTAACATCACTGAAAAGAGAAACAGACAGTTCCACAATAATAATAGGAGACTTCGACACACCACTTTCAGTGAAGGACAGAACATCTAGAAAGAAATGTGTCAAAGTTAGAGAAGACCTAAATGCCACAACCAACTTGACTTCATAGACATATACAGACAACATTCCAATCAACAGCAGCAAAATACATATTCTTTTCCAACATACAGGGAACTTTCTCCAGAACAGACCACATTTAAGGCCAAAAAGCAAGCCTTAACAAAATCCAAAATGCTGAAATAATACAAGGTATTTTCTCTGATCACCATGTCATAAAAGTAGAAATCAATAACAGGAATAGCAAGGAAAAAAAATCAAGTGCATGGAAACTGATTAACACCTTGCTTAACAACCACTGGATAACAGAAGAAATCAAATGTGGAATCAAAAAATTCCCAGAATCAAATGAGAATGAAAATACATCTTACCAAAATCCTTGGGACACAGCAAAAGCAGTGTTCAGAGGTCAATTTATAGCAATAAATGCACACATCAAAAAAAGAAAAGGCCAAAATCAAAATATGAACCTGACAACTCAAACAAAGAGAAAGAGTGCCGCAAAAGCAGCCCACAGTCACCAGAAGAAAGGAAATAAAGACTAGAGCCGAAATAAATGAAAGAGAGAACAGAAAAACAATAGGAAGAATCAGTAACACCAGAAGTTGGTTCTTGGAAAGGATCAATAAAATTGAAAACCACAGGTCAAACTGACAAAAGAAAAGCAGGAGAGGAAGCAAATAACCTGAATAATAAATGAGATTGGTACACTGCAACAGAACCAACTGAAATTAAAAGGATCATGACAGAATACTATGAAAAACTGTACTCCAACAAATTTGAAAACCTAGAGGAAATGGACAAATTTCTAGAAACACACTACCTACCTAAATTAACACAAACTGAGGTAGAAAAACTGAACAGACCCATAACAAAAGAAGAGACTGAACAGGTAATTAAAAAAAAAAAAAAAAAGCCCAGGTCAGGATGGCTTCATTGGAGAATTCTACGAAATATTCAGAGAAGAGCTCACACTAATACTACTCAAACTATTTCAGATATAGAAAAGGAAGGAATGCTCCTGAATTCATTCTCTGAAGCCAACATAACCCTGATACCAAAACCAGGCAAGACACTACTAAAAAAAAAAAAAAAAAATTACAAATACTCCTCATGGATACAGATACAAAATTCTAGTCAAAAGAATTCAACAGAATATGGAAAAAAAGAACACATCATGACCAAGCTGGATTCATACCAGATATGCAAGGATGGTTCAACACTACAAAATCAATCAATGTAATCCATTATGTAAATAAAAACAAAAGAATTACATGATCATTTCCATTGACACTGAAAAGGCATTTGATAAAGTCCAACACCCATTCCTGATAAAAAACTCTCAGCAAAATAGGAATAGAAGGTAATTCCTCAACACGATTAAGGGCATTTATACAAAACCAACAGTCAAAACGATTTTTAACACAGAGAGACTGAAACCATTCCTCTTGAGAACAGGAACCAGACAAGGATGCCCTTTATCACCACTCTTATTCAACACTGCGCTGTAAAGTCCTAACTAGAGCAATAAGGCAAGAAAAAGAAATAACGGGCATTTAAATTGGTAAGGAAGAAGTAAAACTATCCCTATTCGCAGATAATATGCTCCTATACATAGAAAACCCCAAAGATTCCACAGAAAAGCTACTGGAACTAATAGAAAGATTTGGCAAAGTAGCAGGACACAAGATCAACATACAAAAATCTGTTGGATTCCTATACACCAACAAAGAGAATTTCGAAAAAGAAATCAGAAAAATAATACCATTTACAATAGCCCCCCAAAAGATAAAATACTTAGGAATAAAACTAACCAGGGATGTAAAAGACCTATACAAAGAAAACTACAAAATACTTCTGCAAGAAACCAAATGAGACCTACGTAAATGGAAAAACATACCATGATCATGGACAGGAAGGAAGACTCAACATTGTGAAAATGTCAATACTGCTCAAATCTATCTACAGATATAATGCAATTCTGATCTGAATTCCAACAGTATTCTTTAACAAGATGGAGAAACTTATCACCAATTTTATATGAAAAGGAAAGACGTCCTGGATAAGCAAAGCATTACTGAAGAAGAACAAAGTAGGCCCCCCATTACCTGATCTCAGAATCTACACAGTAGTAAAAACAGTCTGGTACTGGTACAACAACAGACACACACACCAAGGAGCGGAATTGAGAATCCAGACATAACTCCATCCACCTATGGACAGCTGATCTTTGACAAAGGGCCAAAGTCCATTAAATTGGCAAAAGACAGTCTCTTTAACAAACAGTACTGGAAAAACTGGCCGTCCATATGTAAAAAAATTAAACAGGACCCATACTTACTGGTCTGACAAAGACTGGAGGAACCTCCGAGACTATGACCCTAAGACACCCTTCTGAACTGGAACTGAAGCCATTCCTGGAGACCACCTTCCAGTCAAACCATAGACAGTCCCATAAAATAAACAATCACACCCAAGAAGAACATGCTCCTTGGAATAATAAATTATAGGAGATCAAAAGGGCAATATTCACTCAAAAGCAAAAATGAGAAAGCACGAAGGGGCTGAAAATAAGGACAAAAGGAAATGGGGAACCTAGGACTGAAATGAGGAGAGTGCTGACACATTGTGGGGAATGAAAAGAATGTTATGGAACACTTCATGTAGAAATTATCGAATGGGAAACTAATTTGCTCTGTAAATTTTCACCTAATGCACAATAAAAGATTTACAAAAAAAAAAAAAAAAAAACTTAACAGAGAAAACACAAACTTCCAAAGCAACCACTGATCCATGATTGATTAAGAAACAAATATAATGGATTCCAATTGTCATTAGCATTGGGATGCTTCTTGCTGCTAATTATTATGGCTTGTGGCTTACTCCAAAAGATCTGCTAACAGTTATTTCTCTCATCTGAATGACTCATTTTTATTAAATTGAAGATATCCAATAAATTGTCTCTTAATTCTTAAAAAGCAAATGGAAAGAAAACCCTATGGAGCACAGTTCTGCTCTGACATACATGGGGTCACCATGAGTGGGAATCAACTTGCTGCCACTGGTCTTCGTTTTTTTAAATATTAAAGGCCAGAATGTAGCTAAAAAGTTACAATAAACTTTTAATTTTCCTCAAACTGTACTATTTCCCACATACATATGTCATTTGTCAAAAGATTTAATGTATTATACACAAATATACAAATACATAGAATGAGAGAGATAACTAATAAATTAGAGAAGTACTTTCTATCGTTAATAAAATCATATTAAAACCAGTAAAGTAAAAAGAGATCTTATGTGCTTAAAAATGAATTTTAAAAAAATTCTGAAGACTCATAATTTATAAATTCCATAAAATTACTATTCTTCACTAACGAAAAATTTAAAACTTATCCTTCAAACTAGCCAATATTTGAACCAAAATGTAAATAGGGGAAACAGCTCAGGATATAAATGAAATATTTCTTGTGATTTTCAGTGTAAAACTGTTTATTACTATGCTCCCTTCCCCATTCTCCTTTTTAAAAATTAAACTTCTCTGCCAATCCTTTTGTGGAATAGTTGAGTTCTGGTTTTGGAAATTTTTTGGTAAATAATTTTGCTCAATTTTGTATTCTGAATAGGCCACGTGTGTTCTCTTCCTAAACATCTGGTTAAATGCCAGGGAAGAAAATGTGCAGCGTATTTTAACAAGTAGACTTCCTGTTTCATAAAGCATTCGAATATTTAGTTTCAAAATGAATACACTGCCAATCCAAGTTACACACCATCCCAGCTACTCTGTCATTCTTAACTGTAAAGATTTAGGTTAAATACAAGGACAAAAAGGAGGAGGAGGAGAAGTTGTTGTTAATAGCAGAGGTAAAGCGATGAGAGTAAGAAAGAAAACCAAAAAAGTCAAATGGGAAAAAAGCCATCAAGTCCATAAGAACCTGTTGGGAATTCCCTTTTCCCTTCCTCTCCTTGTCCAGAGCCCCCTAAAAAAGCCAGAAAATGATCTTCCTTGTTAATGATAAAAAGTCCCAAGAATTTAAAGATAAACTTAATTTTAGAGGTGACTAAATACAATCCCATTTATTTTATGGGTAAAAAAAACTGAGTTCCAGAAATATTAACTGGCACACTCAGTGGATTAGCTAGTTAGTGGGAGGACCAGTACCAGAATTCAGTTTCCTAATCATCAGTTCAACACACTTCTCATTACACTCGGCCCCCTGCCCTGCTAAGCATAAAGTGTCATTTGGCACCTAACAGCTGAATTCTTTTAAAAATATGCCTGAGGTACCCCTATCATAGCCATAGAATTTAAATAGTGTCTATGGGTACATTTTTTTTTCCAAGTACAGACAATCACAAATACTGCCTGGACCTCACAAGGGTTAGGAGTCACAATAACCCAGTTAAGCAGTCAAAGAGCTAATAAGGATTCTAAGCAGTCCCTTGTATTTTGTCTTGAGGGAAATCAGTTTGAAATAGACATCTCCTCTTTTATGCCTAGACACACACTCCCAAGACTAAACAGCAATATTCCATAAAAAGACCAGATCTAGCCAGTGTTATTATCTGTCTGACATTTAGGTTATTCTTACGAGTAACTCATAAAGCAACGTTGGCGTCTGTGATTATTTGAGTATACACAGCAAACCATAATTGGTCAAAAAGTAATAAAAGACATTTTTTCTGTGACAAAAATACTGTATTGCATGACAACATGGCAGTCTGACAGCACTCAGTGGACCTCATTACTTTCTCAATTTACAAAAAAGTAAAAAAGAAATAAAAACTTAAAAAGAAGCAAAAAGCCTCTTTTGCAGTCAGTGATGACTATAATTCAAATTTAAACTCATTGTGAAAGAAAGTTTTTGAGTGATGACAGTAATTCTTTCCATTAGTATCTCTTCCCCTAAATCCACGTTATATATCAATTTATAATTCAGAGCAGTGACATGGCACAGATGCAAGTCTATACCCTTTACTATAGCCAGAATACAAGTTTTTGACAAATTTCAAACAGTAATTTTTTTAGGGCATGGCTATTTATGAAGTAAAAGTTTAAATTTCATCACCACCTACTATATTTTATAGCATGAACCAAATCTAATGCAAATTCTACTTATCACTGGGCAGATAAAATTTGAAACTAATCAACACAAGTTTTACACTAGGTTCTTAATCTACAACCTGTTCTCTTCTGCCCCACCATGATCCCCATCACCACACGGCTGAGTAAATGGAAAGCAATGAGGGGCAATATTCTGGTTGAGTTGCCATGTCTCTAAGAAGCCAAAAATCAGGTTTAAAATTATTTAGAAAGTAACTCAAAAGATCCTGTGAAAGAAGCATATCTATACTCAGAGACAGTAAAGAGCAGTGTGAATAGACGGGGTGTGGAAATGCTCCAACCTCACAGCAATCTGTTCGGTAAGGACAGTGAGGGGCCAGGGAGGAACTCACCCACTCGGAAGTTCGTGGCTGTCAGCGTGTCAGCGGCGTGACCATTCTCACTAATGAGAGTGGTGGTATTCCCCTTCTCACAGCTGTTCTGACAGCTGCCCTTGGTGCAGGTCACTTTACAGATGCTCGGAGTAAAGACCACCTTGATGCGGCCAGTGTGGTTACTTGCTAGGAGCGGAGGCAGGGAGAAAAAGAACAACAAACACATCAGCTTAGTATCCATGAACTTGCCTTTGAAGTTTTTTTTTTTAAAAAGGAAATTAAAAAAAAAAAGACAGAAAAGAAGATAGGAGCTAGAAGGGTAAGAGACAGTCCACAACCCGACAGGTTTAAGGAAATGAGGGAAGCCTTGAGTGCTCGCTGCTCTGTATCCAGTGGTGTCTCTGAAACAGGAGTAGGAAGCTTAGCAAACAGAACTCTGGGATGCACTCCAAAACCACATTTGAAGTCGAGTCACTGGAGTGGGATTACTAACCACAATGCTGCACTTTATTCACGGGCAGACAAAGAGCAATACTGAGGGCACAACAGATTAAAGAGCTAACTCTGACAGGCAGATGTAATGCAAAGGGCTTGGCCATGCACCTAGTGGTGAATAAACGCTTGTGTCCTCGACTTGCATACTTTCCCTGTTTCTCCACTTATTAAGTCACTACTTGCAGCCCGACCCCTGGAAATGTTTTAAGCATGCGGCATGTCTGAAAACATATGTCTCAAATCTCCTGGCCCTTGGAGCTGAAGTGATCAAATCCTGTGATGTAGCTGCAGGAGACCACTGCCTTTTCACAACTCTAGGGCATTATTTCTCCATATGAATTGATGCAACATATATTTTGTTTTACTGTAAACAGGGCCCATCAAAGAAAAAGTTAGGCAAGGTTATAGGGTGAAAGGGTTGCCTCTGTTAAAATACCACCCTTGAGCCCTCTCACTGTTGCTATTTTCAGACCATTTCAAGCAAGTATTTCTTTCACTTATGTGGACCTCTCTTAAAAACCAAATGCTATAACTCGATCAAATGCTTTCTTGCTGACCTTCTGCTTTACCAAGCATGGTTACCTCATGCTTGGTAAAGCAGAAGGTCAGCGAAAAAGAGGAAGACCCTCAACAAGATAAACTGACCCACTGTCTGCAATAATGGGCTCAAACTTAACTATGATTGTGAGGATGGCACAGGACCAGGCAGTGTTTCGTTTCATTGTACATAGGGTCACTATGAGTCATAACCAACTTGATGGCACCTAACAACACAGCAGAGGCAGCATAGTGTAACATAATGGGCACTAGACTCAAAATCAGATTCTGGGTTCTACTCCTAGCTCAATTACAAGTTCATGATATGACTTTGGACAAGTCATTTCACCTTTTCTCCAAAACATGAAAAAACTGGAGCTGATGTTTTCTAGCCAGTTTAACTTTCAATGCCTTTATCAAGGGTTAGCAATCTACATACAGCATAGGGCCAAATCCCTCCAAATCTGACCCACTGCCTGTTTTTGTAAATAAAGTTTTATTGGAACACAGCCACACTCATTCATTTGTGTATTGTCTATGGTTGCTTTTTGCATACAGAAGCCGAGAAGTTATAGCAGAGATCTCACGGCCCGCAAAACTGAAAATATTTACTATCTGGCTCTTCAAAGAAAAACTTTACTAATCCCTGGTCTAGCTATTGGTTTTAGACGAATGCAGTGTCCTAAAGTCCTGAGGTTAATGAGCCCAGATAAGCAAGAATGAAAACTTTAGTTTCAGTACCATCACCTCTTTTTGAGGCGTTATCCAAGGCCTGTATACCGACCTCGCCCAGACCTGCCCTTAACGCTAGGTCCCAATCTAAATTCTCATCTCTTTGGCAAAGTGCAATACTAAAATCCTGTTTTGATTTCTACATCTGTGATATGCCTCCAGCCTGGTCCTTCATCTTTCTAGGAGCCTAGCCAGAAAGCAAAGATGGTAGTGGAAGGAGAAAAGAGACGATTCATTTTTGAGGATTTAAGGCTGGTAGAAAGCAGTGCCCTTCTTGTTGACCACTGTGCTACCACAGTGGCCAAAGGGGAGACTGGTCATGCGGTCAGCCTTTCCTCTATATCTCCTTCCACCAGAAGAGCTTCTCCTTCTTCATATCGCTTTGATTAGACCAGGGCTAAAATTTCAGGAAACTATTCAAGATGCCTTTATAGACCCTCAACAAAACAAATTATGGTCAAAATCTCATCTTGGGAACAAGGAACTTTAAAGAAATCAATAGAATTTCAAGGTTTAAATGAGGCTCAAAGGCTTTCTGATTCAACCATCTCTTATCCAGCGCTTGAATTCCACATACCAAGCAGTCATCTAGGCTACATCTGAACACCTCTGTTACTGTGTGCTGTCAAGTCGATGCTGACTCATAGAGACCCTGTAGGACAGGGTAGAACTGCCCCATAGTGTTTCCAAGGTTGTAATCCTTATGGGAGCAGACTGCCACATCCTTCTACTGAGGAGAAGCTGGTGGGTTCAAACCGCTGACCTTTTGGTTAGCAACTGTGCAGTTAGCCACTGTGCCACCATGGCTCCTTTTGAATACCTCTAGTAATGGGGAAAGGAGCCCTGGTGGCACAGTGGTTAAAGCATTTGGCTTGTGTGTGTGTGTGTGTGTGTGTGTGTGTGTATGTGTTTTAGTGATGAGGAAGTCATTATCCACTACAATCCAGCACACTTAGTTATGGATAGTTCCTAGCAAGTTCCAGTCTTTATTGAGCTAACGTTTGTTCTCACAGTGTGACTTGTACCCATTAATGCTACTACAGCTGCCCACGGTCACACAATCTAATGTCTCTTCCACATGACAGTCCTTCAACTACTTAAAGGTAACTGTCATGGAATCAAAGAAAGTTAAAGTTAGAAGAAACCTAAAGGGATCAGTTGGGTTGGTCCTTTCATTTCACAGAAGGAGATGATGATTTTTCAAGAGAAGGAGAAAAAGTCTCAATTCCTTCCATTGTTTCTCCAAAACTGTTTCTCCCTTGTCAGTAGGTCTAATAACAGAGATAAGGACACCTTCGCTGAAGTGGGGAGATATTCCAGCGGCCTTCCAGCACCTTGAAAAGGGCATGCAATAGGAAGCTATGGGGCCAGTATGAGTCGGAATCCATTCGATGGTAACTTATTTTAATCAATGCTTTATATCAAGGGTACCAGTACCAATACCAATACCAGTTGCCACTGAGCTGAGTTCAACTCATGGAGACCTCTTGTGTGTCAGAGTAGAATTGTGCTCCATAGGGTTTCCAATGGCTGATTTTTCAGTAGATCACCAGGTCTCTTTTCCAAGGTGCCTCCGGGTGACTGTCATTCTTTCACTTACCAGCCAAGTGTGTTAATCGTTTGCATTACCCAGGAACTCCTATACCAGGGGTAAGTAAACTCTTTCTGTAAAGGTCCACATAGTAAATATTATAGGCTTGCAGGCCAAAAGGACTCCGTTGCAACTATTCAACTATGCTGTTGTAGCAAAAAAGCAGCCACAGACAATATGTAAAAGAGTGAGCATGCCTGTGTTCCAATAAACTTTATTTACAGAAACACAGTTTTCCTACCTCAGCTTTAAAGGCTTATGTGACCTTTTAAATTTATCTGGGAGTCTACCTGAGAAGTATGAAAAACTACAATGGAATGCTGATTCTACAATCAGACAAAATTCACTTTTTTTTTTTACAGTAGTCCCCCCAAAATAGCTTAGACTCTTAAGTTTTCAGACTATGCTAACAAATATCTTGAGGATACTTGTATATGTGTGTGAAGTCCAAGAAAAAAAGAGACATCTTCCCACTTCAAAAGAATGTAAGCTTATATTTTTTATGGCTCTTCGTACAATAATGAAATTAGAAATGGTGTGCCAACTATTTTGTCCTCTCTGGCATAAACTTGTAGCACCCACAGCGGCCATGCAGATGCTCATACAGTCACCCAAATTATGCTCACTTAGGAGAACCGAGACATCCAAAGAAAGCAAGCACTTAATTATTGCTCCCATTTCACCTCCCAGCTACAGTAGTCACTTCGTAGGCACTTGAGATTCTCTGGGCCTATTGTTTTTAAAAATTTATAATATTTCATTGCCAAAAAAAAAAAAATTGGCCTGGAATCATTTGGAATTTCAATAGTCAGAGATAGCTAATACACTCAGCTGGTAACAGAAAGGTTGGAGGTTCGAGTCTACCCCAAGGCACCTCAAAAGAGAGTCCTGGGGATCTACTTCAGAAAACTCATCAGTTGAAAACCCTATGGCACACATTTCTGTTCTGACAAACATGAATTGATTCAATGGCAACTGATTGGTTTTCCTTGAATAAGCTAATATGCAAGAACCCCTGGTGTCTTACATACAGTTGTTGTTGTTAGGCACTGTAAAGTTGGTTCCAAATCATAGTGACCCTATGTACAACAGAATGAAACACTTCCTGGTCCTCTGCCATCCTCACAATCGTTGTTATACTTGAGCCCATTGTTGCAGCCATTGCGTCAATCCATCACATTGAGGATCTTCCTCTTTTTTGTTGACCCTCTCCTCTACCAAGGATGATGTTCTACTCCAGGGACTGGTCCCTCCTGATAACATGTCCAAAGTATGTGAGACAAAGTCTTGCCATCCTTGTTTCTAATGAGAATTCTGGCTATATTTTTCCAAGGCAGATTTGTTTGTTCTTCTGGCAGTACATGGGTCTATTCAATATTCTTCACCAACACCATCATTCAAAGGCATCAATTCTTCTTTGGTCTTCCTTATTCACTGCCCAGCTTTCACACACATATGAGGTGAATGAAAACACCACAGCTTGGGTCACGCTTTTTAACACTTTACATACAGTAGGTACTCAGTAAATGGGAATTAAATGAATGGATCTGAGTGTGTCCTTGGGGGCAACAGTGGTTGTCAAACTCCACAGAAATGGGGAGCTCACAAGATGCTGGGGGTCATTCTAGGCTAAGGCCCTTCATCAGCAGGGAGGAAACTAAAACCCAGAAAGGTTATATGACACACTCATGGTCAAATCTGTGGTAGAACACTGTCCCCAGTAGCCCCTCTGGCTAATTAAGAATTACAGATCTGAAAAATGATAGGCAAGTCAAGACTTAACAGGGTAACTGTCACACAGCTTTCATGCTTGATCCCTCTTGAGGAGAAAAAAAAAAATGTAATTTTTAGATCTTTGTGAGTAAATCAGCCCCAGGAATATTAAGCAAGCACTTTAAAGCCTTGGGTTTTAGAGGCTTTGGCTAGAAACTTAGATTGCCTGGAGCCATGTAGCATATCCATCAGGCCTCCATCAAGGCACTGAAGAGTCAACATCCTGTCTGGAGCTTCTGCCAGACCCTGTGCAAATTTATACCTCCAAGAAGAGGCACTGGCACACATTTTAAAACAAACCACCGATATTCAGAGTGAATGGTAAATGGGATGGAAGTGAAGTTGCTACCTCCCCAAAATAAAATACTTTCACTTACGTTTCCCAATCATTAGTAATAGAGAAAAATTCAAAACTGTGAAGATTATTCTTGACAAATGGACATCAGTCTAGAAAAGAACACAGTTGCCATCTTTCAGTCATTAGACTAGGATGTGACCAAAAGCAAAAGCAGCCAAAAAAATAAATATAACGAGTTCAAGTCTCACATCAGATGTCATGAACAAATACAGCCCCTCAACACTCATTCAGAATGCTGTGACAGCACATTCACAGGGACCAACTAGCAAAGGCAAGATGTTCCCTCTGAGAAGGAGAAGCCATCACTCTGCCCATTAACTGAAACCTGTTTAAAGAGTCCTCAGGGTCGAGTCAATGCACAGGTCACACGGACTCTCTTCTGGGTGTGGGAAACAGAGCTTGCCCAAAGGCCAAGAATTCTTTAAAGGACAAATCAGAAAGTTTTAAGTAATGCTTAAAATAACATGACTTTATTGTTCAGCTCTCCAGGATTGCTGAACTCCTCCTGGACGATTAAAAATAATGCCCATAGATTGCTCTGTGTTCCCTGAGAAAGGTGCTATGTAACTAGAAATTAATATCAAATCTATTACTTCACCAGGCTTCCAGTTCTAGAAAACCCTCAAAGCGGGAATTCAGCTCGGCTCTCTAGTTCCGATGTCAGGACCTCCTCGCATAAGAATCCTGAGTGACATTCCAGCTCTATCTCTTGAGTTTTTCAGGTAGGACTATAGACATAAAGAGGTGGAAAGACAAACAGTTGCTAGACAGGTGAAACAAATTTAAATGAAGAACATCTGAGCTTTCTCCCTTTTGCAATCTCCCTTAATAAATGTACACTGAAAGAAACTGTATGTCAAGTACTCTTCTCTTTCTCACACACACACATAAATGATTTCCTTCTATTTATACATATTTAAGGAGATGGGCTCATAGGCAAAGAAAGAGAGAATATATATCTACGTGTTTAAGACAAGAATAAATTTCTAGATATATCCTGGGTTTCTTAGAATTTATTTATTCACTTATTAACTCACTCATCAAAAAGACAGGTTTCCCAAACAATAGTTTAGCTTAATTAGTAAAGAATGCCTGCCTTGTGCATTTTGCTCTTTTAAAGAACTATCTATACGCAATCAAATTGACAACAGAAACTAGAAAGGTTAGACAGGAAGCTTAGAGGGCACTGAGTTCATGTTAATGAGAAAGCAATGACTCAGAAGAGGGTGTGAATGGTTGCACAACTCGAAGAATGTAATCAATGTCACTGAATTGTACATGCACAAACTGTTGAATTGTGTGTTTGTTTTGCTGTGTACATCTTAAACAGAAAAAAATTATTTTTTAAAAAGTGGGCTTCAAATGTATACCATGTTTGAAAATGTAAATACAGTCCCAGAAATATCCATCTGAGCAAGAATGTAGCAGCCACCCAGGCTTACACTCTCAATGAGACTTCACTTACTGTTTCAATGAGAAAATGGAAGCTATAAGACACACATCTACCAACTTACTCCTATCTGTAGTTGTCCTGCCCTCTTCCTGATGAAGTTATGTGGACCTATCTAAGGCCAATCCTTCAGTGAAGCGTGGGATCCCTTCCTCTCTTGCCCATTCAAAGACATCCTCTCTACCATTCCCATTAGCAAATACACGCTGTACTCTCTCTCATCTTCAAAGACTACTCTCCTACCAGCACCCTCGGCATTCTACCTATTTCACCCTATTGCAGACAATGCCCTATTTCTCTGCTCTCCTTACAGCAACATTCCTCAGAAGGGCTGTCCATACTGCTGTCTCCACTGCCTCTCCTCCCATTCTCTCTCTCCTCTTCCTGCTCCGATCAGGCTTTTGCTGCCTCCATGCTGCCAAATCCAGTGGCGATTTCCCTGGATCTTCCTTTCTCAAACTTTCAGCATATTCAACACAGTAGAGCATTCTCTGCTTGGTGACACACTTCATTCACTTGGCTTCCAGGTCACCCCACTCTCTCTCATGGTTCTCATCTACCTCCCTGGACATTCCTTCTCATGACCCGATCCAGGAAAGGGCCCAGAGCTCAGTCTTTGTGGTCTTCCTTCTCTGTCTACACTGACTTCCTGGATGAGCTCATCCTGTCTTATGGATTTAAACAGCATCTACAGACTTCTGCATAGTAAATGTATAACGCTAGCCTGAACCACTACCTTGTCTACATAAATAGTGTGTGTGTGTGTGTGTGTCTGTGTGTGTGTGTGTGTGTGTGTGTGTGTGTGTGTGTGTGTGTGTGTGTACATATACATCCAATTGCTTTGGAGACTTTGCTAAGTAGATATCTAATGATTAATGGGTACCTCAAACAAAACATATAGAAAATTAAGCTTTGATTCCTCCCTGTACCCTAACCCAAACCTGTCCATCTCCAAGTCCCCACCCCCCATCTCGCAATAGCAAATCCTGTTAGCTCTTTTTCCAGAAGGTGACAACTTCTCACCAACTCTATTGCAAACACCCTAGTACAATCCACCATCCTCTTTTGTCTTCGTTATTTGAACCACCTCCTAACTGGACTCCCTGCTGTCATCCTGGCCCTCCTCCAGGCCACTCGCCACACAGCAGTCAGTGTATCCTTGTTTCATGTGTATCAGTCAGACCATGGTACTCCTCCCTTAGTGGCTTCCCAGCTCAGTCAGAATACAAGCCAAAGGCCTCCACAAACAGGCACTTGTGACCTCCCGGACCTGCTCTTCTCCCTGCTATTCTGGCTTCCTTGCTATTCCTTAAATACTGGGCACTCTCCTCAGTGCCCAGCTCAGGAAACTCTGGTGGCATAGTGGTTAAGAGCTACAGCTGCTAACCAAAAGGCCAGCAGTTCAAATCCACCAGGCGCTCCCTGGAAACTCTACGGGGCAGTTCAATTCTGTCCTACAGGGTCTCTATGAGTTGGAATCAACTCGACAGCAATGGGTTTTTTTTTTTTTTCCCTCTTGTCTCATGGTGAAGGATACTGAATATACCATGGACTGCCAGAAGAACAAACAAATCTGTCTTGGAAGAAGTACAGCCAGAATGCTCTACAGAAGTGAGAATGGCAAGACTTCGTCTCACTTACTTAGGACACGTTATCAGGAGGGACCAGTCCCTGGAGAAGGATATCATACTTGGTAAGGTAGAGTGTCAGCAACAGAGAGGAAGACTCTCGGTGAGATGGACTGACACAGTGGCTGCAACAATGGGCTCAAAAATAGCAAAAATTGTGAGGATGGCACAGGACCGGGCAATGTTTTGTTCTGTTATACGTGGAGTCGCTATGAGTTGCAGCCAATTTGATGGCACCTAACAACAATTCCTGTCTCAGGCCTTTATGCCTGCTGTTCTGTCTACCTAAAATGCTCTCCCCCTAGATACATCAGCTTCCTCTTTCACCTTCTTGAAGCCCTCTCTGGAATGTGACATTATCAGAGAGGCCCTTCCTGACTATCTTACATAAAACTGCAACACCCCTTCACCTTCTGTTTCCTCTGTATCCTGCTTTACTTTTCCTATTTACTGTAAATAAATTGTATGCATTTATTTGCTTGATTATCATCATGAGAATGTAAACTCTATGAGGGCAGGCATATGTCTGTTCACTGCTATACTCAACCAAACAAAAAAACCAAACCTGTTGCCATCAAGTCGATTCTGACTCATGGTAATCCCATGTGTTGCACAGTAGAACTATGCTCCACAGTTTTCTTGGCTGCAATCTTTATGGAAGCAGATCACCAGGCCTTTCTTCCGTAGTGTTGCTGGGTAGGTTCAAGCTGCTAACTTTTAGGTTAGTAGTCAGTGCACACCATTTGTTCCACCAGGGGCCTTCTATACCCAGCATGCATCTCATAGTAAGCACTCAAGAAATAATCACTGAATGGATGAATAAATAAACTTCACTCAGAGAGAACTAAATAATGACAAAAATATTATATTAATCTATGGAGTAATTATCAGTAGTTTTTAAGAATAATCTTACGAAAACTTTTAACCTCAAAACTTATTTATTAGATACTGTATTTATCAGAGTAAAATATTTTAATTAAAAAAATCTCAGATTAAAGGAAGGTACAACCCTGCAAACAAACTTTACAAAACACATTTTTCCCCAAATCATAACCAAAAATGGTCAATAATATAAAACAACAAAGTTAATCATTTTTGATTAAACATGCCAAGGAAAATAACTGAATAAGCAATAGGAAATAGCACTTTCTCAAGTACTTTCTCAAAAGAAACAGAGACAATTATTTACTTCCACAATTTCACAACATATTATGCAAAAATCAGACTGACACACGACAGAAACTTCCTCCAACACTATAGATAAAATCTGTGATACTGTGTAGGTGTCTACTTTTAACATATTTCTTCTTTGTTAAGCACCCATTACCTTTGTTAGGCAAAAAAAAACCCAACTATCCAACACCCTACTACCCAGATACTGCAACTCTGAATTGAATCACCTCTAAGCCATAAAATTCGCCCAAAACGAGAAATAGATTTAGGTTCCTAGATCAGACTGGCTGAGGGACTAGCCGAAAGTCCAGTAATAAAGATGGTAGATTTCATCTCAGATTTCTTATTTCAGGAATCAGGTCTAATTTCCTGCTTCACTCATTTAATCTTTATTTTACTTTGATTTTCATCACCCTCATAGATCTTCCTACCCTCAATCCTGCTCTGCCAGCCATACTCTTCCACTATCCCTCCTCCTCAGGATGTTAAAAAGCACACCTTGAGACTTTGGGATTGTTTTTATCTTTCCTTTGTTCTCCCTGAAGTTTTTCCACATTAAATAGCAAGCATAAGTTCTCTTCTCTAAAAATATAAAGTCTTATTTTTACTTCTGGAATGAAATCAATATTTTTGAAGGTGTAACATATTTTACAGCCAAAGGACTAAATTTTTTACCCAACAAGCTGTAACTCACCCAGTAGGATCTGACCCAGGGTTTGGGGCTAAAAACCAGAGTTGATACTAAAAGTGGAGAACTAACAAAGCAAACCAATGGCTCCAAAATATTTTCATTTTATGACCTTCTTTTATAAAATATTTTTCTTTAACATCACAGAGCCAACTGTCCAGACATACTTCTTCAGTTTATAGATGAGGAACTAAAGCCCAGGAAGTTTCAGGGCAGGCTCTGGACTGCAGTCCAGGGAAGGAGGTAGCTTCACAGGTAGCTAGAGGCAGAGACAGGGCACAGCCTCATTCCCTGGTATGCCTGTAACCGCAATGGGCTGTCCTGCGGTATTTCCTTCAACGCGACTTTAAAAACCCACCTGTCTGAACTTACCAGTAAATCCCTCTTCTGCTCCTAACCCTGAGTACCAGAACACCGACTGGTGTCCCAGTCAAACACAGTGGTATCTGAAATGCTGTGACAAAAGAGTTGAAGAAACAGATCCTCCATGTTCATAACTTAACAAGGAAAGATGGGAGGAAGGGAGGGAAAGGACGCAATCTGCCAATTTTCTCAATTCTGAATGGAGAATATAATCCACAGGCTGGATCTAGAATTTTGACAACCATGGGAGCCATAGTTGGGAAGGGTTATATGAGTTTACCAGTGGATTATTATTATTATTTTGCATTATGGTTCAAGATGTTATACTTTCTAAGCATCTGTCTCCCAAAGCGAAAATGCCATTTAAAAGATGCATTTTTCATATCTGAAAAATTTCTATAAATTCCTCAAACATGCTACACCTATCTTTGCAACAGCACTGCTTTGCACAGCCTAGCGGGTGGTGATGGAGGAGGCTTCCATGCAATTGAAAAGATGATTCACTGTTGCTCCTCAAAGCAGAAGAATCTAGCAGAGAAGCAAACACTTACCTGTCATCCACAACAGATCTCTAATACTCACACAATCTGGCTTGTGCACGTGGGCTCCTTACAGAAATAGAGGGTAAGAGATGCTTCACGTAACTCAGGACTTCTGTCCCTTAATTTGGGAAGAGAATTAGGTTTTATTTATCCCCACATGTGTTGTTTTTCAGTGAGGAAGTAAATAGAGGCATTTGCCATTGGTATATCACTCATCATCACCACAAATAGTAGGTGTCTGTTTCTATGTGGAGAAGCAAGTCTCACTAAAAGGATAGTTATCTACTGAGCTATTTGTTTTCCAAGGTAAACATTTCATGATTTATTCACAAGCTTGATTAAGTAGACACTACTTCCCATGAAGGCCTCAGATTACCTCAAACATCTACTCTGAGAAGTAGGATTCTCTATAACCAATATAACGAGCCCTGGTGGTGCAACAGTTAAGCAGTCAGCTGCTAACTGAAAGGCTGGCAGTTTAAATCCACCCAGCGGTTCCATGTGAAAAATACCTAACAATCTGCTCCTCTAAAGTTTACAGCCTAGAAAACCCTATGGGACTATTCTGTTCTGTCCTATAGGGTCTCTATAAGTTGGAATTGACTCGATGGCACACAACGACAACATAACCGATATAACTGTTACAACAAGTATTTATGAAAAAATCAAACTCCTTAGAAGGAAATTAAGACCCTTTCCCCACTTAGACCCAACCTAGCCACATCTCCTGCCACATCCCCATGTAAAGCCAAGCATTAGCTGGGCCAAACCCCAGCAATTCTCACTTATACCCCTGTTTCCTCATATGCAGTTTTCTCCTCCTAGAAAACCTTTCCCTCCTCTTCTCCACGTTTCATCATTTTGATCCGACTACACTGTCCCCTGCTCCATGAGACATGACCGAACAGCACATCCCTTCATTTCCTCTAGGCTCTTTGCACATGCTTCCATGTATGTACATTTCTCTACTTTTTCCACCTTCCTTTGGCCGCAATCAAGTTAAAGAAAAGAGTTTGTATTCTTATCCTCCTTTCCTACCTATAATAAATGTTGCACCAGTGATTCTCCCTTTCTGGCAAACAGTAAGTGTTGAGGACATTGTAACATGGGAATAGAACACAGGGGAAGGAAATAAAGAGGAATGAATCAAAGATGGTATGGACGAAGGCCTCATAAGGGCAGAGAAGTGACTTTTGCTTAAAAAACTGAAGTTACAGAACTTTAAGGGAGGTGAATACCTTCAGGGTTCTATTACCTTCACAAAAATAACGGTTGCAGTGTAGTCTACTCTGACTAATGGCTACTCATATGTTTCAAAGTAGAACTGTGCTCCACAGGGATTTCAATGGCTGATTTTTCAGACAAAGATCACCAAGTCTTTCTTCGAGGTGCCTTTGGGTGGACTTGGTCCTCCAACCTTTCAGTTAGTAGCCCAGTGAGTTAACTGTTTGCACTACCCAGGGACTCCATCTTCATGAGCAGGGCCTGGAAATTTCTCTTCGGTACCAAAGGCAGACACAAGGAAGGAAATGACTTATTGCACTTTACAAAACTTAGATTCTGCTCAAAAGGAAAAAAAAAAAAGAAAAGTCAGGGCAGAAAAGGACAGCAAAACCTACTGGGCCTTCGCAGGCATTCTGAGTCACTAGAGCTGCCTAGTCAGAGTAGATAACTTGATGTGTCTCTGAGGGATCCCCAATTCTTAACACAGGCAATGAAAATCAAAAGCAAACAAAAATTGAGGCTGGGCCAAGATGGCAGAGTACTCAGACAGCTTCCTATGTCTGTTTTACAATAAAGACCTGAAAAAACAAGTGATTTGATTGTATATGAATACCTAGGAGCCCTGAACAAGGCAAAGTTGAGGAATCGGACTGAGTGGCGGGGAGAGAGAGAGATGGTTCAGAATCAGCAAGGAGTTGCCTGACCTGTCCCGGTGGGAGCCACAGCCCTTCAGCCTGGCCCAGCTCCGGGTGTGCAGTTAGGTGGGTATACAGCTCCGTGCGCTCGCTCGGGAGGCAGTTTCCACATCTAGAGAGATCCGGCAGCAAGATTCTGCTTGGACACTCCAAACTAGTGAAAAGCAGCAACCAAGTGGCTAAAGATAAGTACGTGCATGCGGCCTTTCATGGGAATATTTAAAAAAAAAAAAACCATTTGGGAAATAACCTCTCTCCCATTTACCTCCTCCCTTCCAGCTCTGTACCAGGTCCGGCCAGCTTCAGCCATCTCTGAGTCCCGCCAGCATCAGCGATTTCTAAGTCCACTGGGCCGGAAGCAGATCCCATAAGGCGCCAAGACCCATTCTCCTGGCCTTGGAGAGGGAACAAACTAACAAACAGGGAAAAAAGAAGCTACCGGCTCCCATAAGCCAGGAACGCAGGGTTGGCACAGCTCCTTTGCCTAGGCACAGGCATAAGGGGTCCACAGACTCTGAGTGCCTTCCACCCCTGTATAGACTCGTGCAGACCCATCTCAACAGCATAAGAACTCATCACCACAGTACAACAGGGTAAACACCTGAAATCTAACTTCAACTGTTTCAGCTGTGAAGTGGCAGATTTGTGATGCTTGACACTGCTCTGCCCTTTAGGCAGGCGCCTTACCTGTCCACATTAGGGGCTTGAGGACTGGTGGCTCCACCCATGCCATCTAGCCACCTGCTACAGGGGTCCAAGAATAAGTGGTGCCCCCGAGTCCTGACAGCCAACAGAGTAGGGTGCTCACAGTCTGGCTGCAAAATTCAACTACCTACTCACTTTAACGAACAGGGACACGCATTCCTTTCAGACACTCCAGGGCAGCCGTCAGCCCCCTTCCTTGCTCAGGATGTGACAGCCTACTGCAGCAAGATACCTGTGCCTCCATCAATCACCTGTGCCTCTCTAAGACTGTAGGTGAGAGCCTGCACCACACACTGGGTGACCACCCGCCTGGATATCTGAGATGAATCCATACAGGAAAATTAAATGGACTCCTGGGTACACATACTTAGTTACAGACATAACTAGCTGGTGACATGACGTTAGAGCTTCAAAGGTGCCAATAATCAAACTAGCATACATGAGCAGCCTATTTTGGCATATCAAAACAAAACAAGAACCGAGGACACAATAAATAAATATAAAATAAAATTATAATAACCTACTGATGGCTTGGAAACAATACTCAATATCAAATCACATAAAGAGACAGTACATGATGGCTTCAGCAAGCTCCCAAAATAAAGAATCAATACATTTTCTGGAGGAAAAGAATTTCTTGGAATTACCAGAGGCAAAATACAAAAGATTAATATATAGAACTCTTCAAGAAATCACAAAGGAAATTCTTCAAAATGCACAGAAATCCAAAGAACACACAGAAAAAGCAGTAGCAGAACTTAAAAAAGTTGTTCAAGAGCATAATGGCAAATTTAATAGGGTGCAAGAATCCATAAAGAGACAGCAGTCAGAAATCCAGAAGATTAACAATAAAATTTGAGAATTAGACAACTCAACAGAAAGTCATAGGAGAAGAACTGAGGCAGTAAAAGTCAGAATTAGTAACATAGAAGATAAAGCACTTGACACTAACTTATTCGAGGAAGAATCAGATAAAAGAATTAAAAAGAATGAAGAAACTCTAAGAGTTATGTGAGAGTCTATCAAGAGAAATAACGAGTGATTGGAGGACCACAACAGGGGGGTAACAGAAAATACACAGAGAATTGCTGAAGAATTGTTGACAGAAAACTTCCCTGATATCATGAAAGATGACAAGATACCTATCCAAGATGCTCATCAAACCCCACATAAGGTAGATCCTGAAGAAAGTCACAAAGACATATTGTAATCAAACTTGCCAAAACCAAAGATAAAGACAGAATTTTAACAGCGGCTAGGGATAAGGAAGGACACTGTATAATGACTAAAGGGTCAATACACCAGGAAGACATAACTATAATAAATATTTACGCACCCAATGACAGGGCTCCAAAATACATAAAAGAAACTCTAACAGCACTAAAAAGAGAGATAGACAGCTCCACAGTAGTAGTAGGAGGCTTCAGCACGCCATTTTGGTGAACGACAGAACATCCAGAAACAAGCTCAAGAAAGACACAGAAGAGCTGAATGCTACAATCAACCAACTTAATCTCATAGACATACCAAACACTCCACCCAACAGCAGCCAAGTATACTTTCTTTTCCAACACGCATAGAACATTCTCTAGAATAGACCACATATTAGGCCAGAAAGCAAGCCTTAACAAAATCCAAAACATTGACATATTACAAAGCATCTTTTCGAACCATAAAGCCATAAAAGTAGAAATCAACAACACAAAAAGCAATGGAAAAACAAACAAACACATGGAAACTGAACAACACCTTGCCCAAAAACTACTGGGTTACAGACGAATTAAGGATAAAATAAAGAAATTTATAGAAACAAACGAAAATGAAAACACATCCTACCAGAACCTTTGGGACACAGCAAAAGCAGCGCTCAGAGGTAAGCTTACAGCAATAAATGCACACATCCAAAAAGAAGAAGGGGCAACAATCAGAACGTTAACCCTACAACTGGAACAAGTAGAAAGAGAGCAACAAAAGAAGCCCTCAGGTGCCAGAAGAAAGGAAATAATAAGAATTAGAGCAGAATTAAATGAAATAGAGAAAGGAAAAACAATTGTAAGAGTTAACAGGACCAAAAGCTGGTTTTTTGAAAAGATCAACGAAATTGATAAACCAATGGCCAAACTGACAAAAGAAAAACAGGAGAGGATGCAGATAATCTGTATAAGAAGTGAGATGGGTGATATCACAACAGACCCAACTGATATTAAAACAATCATAACAGAATAGTATGAAATACTGTACTCTAACAAATCTGAAAACCTAGAGGAAATGGACAAATTTCTAGAAATTCACTACCTACCTAAACTAACACAAACAGAGGTAGAACAACTAAATAAACCCATAACAGAAGAAGAGATTTAAAAGGTAATTTAAAAACTCCCAACAAAAAGAAGCTCTGGCCCAGATGGCTTCACTTGAGAAGTCTACCAAACTTTCAGAGAAGAGTTAACACCACTTCTACTAAAGGTATTTCACAGCATAGAAAAGGATGGAAGACTCCCAAACTCATTCTATGAAGCCAACATAACCCGGATACCAAAACCAGGTAAAGACTCCACAAAAAAAGAAAATTACACACCAATATCCCTCATAAACATTGACGCAGAAATCCTCAACAAATTCTAGCCAATAGAATTTGGCCACATATCAAAAAAATAATTCACCATGATCAAGTGGGATTTATACCAGGTATGCAGGAATGGTTCAACATGAGAAAAACAATGTAATCCATCACATAAATGAAACAAAAGACAAGAATCACATGATCTTATCAATCAATGCAGAAAAGGCATTCGACAAAGTCCACACCCCTTCATGATAAAAACTCTCAACAAAATAGAAATAGAAGGGAAATTCATCAGTACAATTAAGGGTGTTTATACAAAGCCAACAGCCAACATCATCCTAAATGGAGAGACTTTGAAAGCATTCCCCTTGAGAACAAGAACCAGACAAAGATGCCCTCTATCACCACTCTTATTCTTCATTGGCTGGAGGTCCTAGCCAGAGTAATTAGGCTAGAAAAAGAAACAAAGGGCATCCAAATTGGTAGGGAAGAAGTCAAAGTATCTCTATTTGCAGATGATATGATCTTATACACAGAAAACCCCAAAGAATCCACAAGAAAACTACTCGAACTAACAGAAGATTTCAGCAAAGTTTCAGGATACAAGATAAACATACAAAAATCAGTTGGATTCCTTTACATCAACAAAGAGAAGCTCGAAGAGGAAATCACCAAATCAATACATTTACAATAGCTCCCAGAAGATAAAATACTTAGGAATAAATCTAACCAGAGACGTAAAAGATCTTTACAATGAAAACTACAAGACACTACTGCAAGAAAACAAGAGACCTGCATAAGCGGAAAAACGTACCTTGCTCATGGATAGGTAGACTAAACATTGTTAAAATGTCAATTCTACCCAAAGCAAGCTACAGATTCAATGCAATCCCGACCCAAATTCTAATGACATTTTTTAATGAGAAGGAGAAACAAATCACCAACTTCATATGGAAAGGGAAGAGCCCCCAAATAAATAAAGCATTACTCAAGAAGAAGAACAAAGTGGGAGGCCTCATACTACCTGATTTTAGAAACTATTATACCGCCACGGTAGTCAAAACAGCCTGGTATTGGTATAACAACAGATACATAGATCAATGGAACAGAATTCAGAATCCAGACATAAATTCATCCACCTATGAGCAGCTGATGTTTGACAAAGTCCCAAAGCCCGTTAACTGGGGAAAAGAGAGTCTCTTTAACAAATGGTGCTGGCATAACTGGACATCCATATATAAAAAACTGAAACAAGACCCATTTCTCACACCACACACAAACACTAACTCAAAATGGAATCAACCACTTAAATATAAAATCGAAAACAATAAAGATCATGGAAGAAAAAAGAGGGACAATGCTAGAAGCCCTAATACATGGCACAAACACAATATGAACCATAAGTAACAATGCACAAGCACCAGAAGAGAGACTAGATAAATGGGAGCTCCTAAAAATCAAACACTTATGCACATCAAAAGACTTCACCAAAAGAGTCAAAAGACAACCTACAGACTGAGAAAAAATTTTTGGCTGCGACAAATCCCATCAGCGTCTAATCTCTAAAATCTATAAGATACTGCAAAAACTCAACAACAAAAAGACAAATAACCCAATTAAAAAATGGGCAAAGGATATGAACAAGCATTTCACCAAAGAACATAATCAGGCGGCTAACAGACTCATAAAGAAATGCCCACGATCATCAGCCATTAGAGAAATGAAGATCAAAACTATAATATCATCTCACCCCTGTTAGTACTAATCCAAAAAACACAAAATAATAAATGCTGGAGAGGTTGTGGAGAGACTAGAACACTTACATATTGTTGGTCAGAATGTAAAATGGTACAACCACTTTGGAAATCAATTTGGCACTTCCTTAAAAAGCTAGAAATAGAAGTACCCTACAATCCAGCTATCCCACTCCTTGGAATATATCCTAGAGAAATAAGAGCTGTCACACGAATAGATATATGCACACCCATGTTCACTGCAGCACTGTTCACAATAGCAGAAAGACGGAAGCAATCTAGATGCCCATCAATGGACAAATGGATAAACAAATTATGGTATATCCACACAATGGAATATTACGCAACGATAAAGAACAACGATGAAGCTGTGAAACATCTTGTAACATGGAGGAAGTTGGAACTCATTATTTTGAGTGAATTTAGTCAGTCATAGAAGGTCAAAACTGTATAAGACCACTATTATAGGAACTCAAGAAAAGGTTTAAACACAGAAGAAAACATTCTTTGATGGTTACCAGGGTGGGGAGGGAGGGTGAGGGTTATTTACTAACTAGATAGCAGATAAGAATTATCTTAGGTGAAGGGAAGGACAGCACACACTACAGGGCAAGTCAGCACAACTGGACTAAACCAAAGCTAAGAAGTTTCCTGAATACGATCAAACACTTTGAGGGACAGAGTAGCAGGGGTAGGGATACAGGGAGCATGCTTTCAGGGGACATCTAGGTCAACTGGCATAACAAAGCTTATTAAGAAAATGTTCTGCATCCTAGTTTGCTGAGTGGCATCTGAGGTCTTAAAAGCTTGGAAGTGGCCATCTAAGATGCCTCAATTAGTCCCAACCACCTGGAGTAAAGGAGAATGAAGAACACCAAAGACACAAGGAAAGTATTAATCCAAGAAACAGAAAGGGTCACATAAACCAAAGACTTCATCAGCCTCAGACCAGAAGAACTAGATGGTGCCTGGCTACCACCAATGACCTCCCTGACAGGGAACACAACAGAGAGTCCCAGGTAGAGCAGGAGAAAGGTGGGGTGCAGAGCTCAAATTCTAGTAAGAAGACCAGATTTAATGGTCTGACTGAGACTGGAGGAAGCCCAGAAACCATGGCCCCTGTATTCTCTATCAGCCCAGAAATAAAACAATTTTCACAGCCAACTCTTCAGACAGGGATTGGACTGGACTGTGGAACATAAAGTGATACTCATGAGGAGTGTGTCTCTTAGCACAAGTATATGCAAGAGACTAAACAGGCAGTTTCTGTCTGGAGGTGAGATGGGAAGGCAGACAGGGTTAGGAGGTGGTTGAATGGACATGAGGAGTCAGGGTAGAAAGGAGGAGTGTGCTGTCGTAGTATGGGGAGAGCAATTAGGGACAGATAACAATGTATGTATAAAATTTTGTATGGGAGACCAGATGGAAGTGTAAACTTCATTTAAACTACAACAATAAAAAACATTTTTAAAAAAAGAGCAAACAAAAATAAAGTTATAATCTGACAGCATTTTATTTCAAAAACACTAAAGAAATGAGAGATATGAACATTTTTGCAACTGCCAAAACAATGTTCAAGTCTGATGGAGGGAGTCAATCGAAAGAAAAATCTGTTGAAGCAATTTGTTATACAGAACATTGACACTTTCAAATCTCTACAGTAATTCAGAATTATGGAATCAGGAAATCCAAGCTTGCAGAAGTCTGATTCTGTCATTTACTGCCTTTTTCTTTCAGTACTAATTTCTCTCTGGCTCCAATTTTAAATTACTCCATCATACGGTCCCAATTTCTCCTCCCAAGAGATTACTGCCAAAATCAATAGATCTCATCATTAAGAAAAATTTCACATGAAATTTCATTTTTCTCAAAGTCATGGTATTACAACTAGCTGTGCTCCAGTATCAATGTGATAAATAAAATTTAAAAATGATTAGCTGCCAATAAAAAAATGTGTTCATGATGTGCACTGCACATTGTTGTTTGCTGATTCTTTTTAGGTTACTGTCTTAGTTACCTAGTGCTGTTGTAACAGAAATACCACAAGTGGTTAGCTTCAACAAAGAGAAATTTATTCTCTCACAATCTAGTAGGCTACAAGTCCAAATTCAGGTCATCAGCTCCAGGGGAAGGCTTTGTCTCTCTGTTGGCTCTCGAAGAAAGCCCTTGGCATCAATCTTCCCTTGGTCTGGGAGCATCTCAGCTCAGGAACCTCAGATCCAAAGGACATGCTCTGCTCCTGGTGCTACTTTCTTGGTGGTATAAGGTCCCCAGTCTCTCTGCTTGCTTCTCTGTTTTATATCTCAAAAGAGATTGGCTTAAAACACTATCTAATCTTGTAGACCTCATCAATACAACTGCCACTAATCCATCTTATGACATCATAGTGATAGAACTCACAACACACAGGGAAATCATACCAAATGACAAAATGGTAGACAGTCATACAATACTGGGAATCATGACCTAGCCAAGTTGATGGGTATTTTGGGGAGAAACTGTTCAATCCATGACAGTTACTCATTTTCAACTTCCTCTTTTCCTTTTGAGTCTCCTCATCCTATTGAACACTGTGATGATTTTAAAATGTCCACAAATTCTTTGATACTTCTCTTTTCAGGAAGTAAAGCCTAATTCCCTTCTCCTTGAGTGTGGGCTGGTCTTAGTGACTTGTGTCTAAAGACAGAATGAAGTGGAAGTGACAGTAGGCAACTTTAGAAATTAGATCATAAAGGTACTCTAGTTTCTGTCTTGGTCTGTTTCTATGTCTCTATCTCTATCTCTTGGATCCCTCTGAGGGAAGCCATATCCCACACTGTGAGGACACTCAAGAAACCTGTGGAGAGGCCCATGCAATAAGCAATTGAAGCTTCCTACCAACAGCCATGTGAGTGAGCCATCTTAGAAGCAGACCCTCCAGCCCAGTCTAGCCTTCAGATGACTCTAGTCCCTGCTGATACTCTGTCAGCAATTTCAGGAAAGACCTGGAGCCAGAACCAACCAGCTAAGGTACTTGTGAATTCCTGACACACAAAAGCTGTGAGATAATAAATGTTGCTTTAAACCACTAAGGTTTGGAGTAATTTGTTATGCAGCAATAACTAATATAAACACACACACAGACAGACACACACTCATTTTCTTCTCTGCTTTTCTTTGTACTTTGATTCTGAGAACAGAAAAGTAGAATTTATCGACCTTTCTAAATGCACAGAACACTGTCTGCATGATTGATGGACCAAAGAATCATGTATTGACTGTCTATAAGCTACAAAGCTCAAATATACACCACAGTCATGTAAAGCGTACTCATACCCATCTTACAGATGAGAAAACTGCAGTCATTCATCAGAAGCTTGACCAAGGTTATATTGTTAGGAAATGGAGCTGGGATTTTAATGCAAACCCTGTTGTTTCCTCAATTCCCCACTGCCTCTCCCTACACTTTTAATGACCATTGCTATGCAAATTATGACACTAAGCACTTAGGAAGGTTAGGATAAGGGAGGGAAACAAACATAGATTAGTACCTACTGTATGCTTGGTGGAAACCCTGGTGGCATAGTCGTTAAGAGCTATAGCTGCTAACCAAAAGGTGGGCATTTCAAATCCACCAGGTGCTCCTTGGAAACCCTATGGGGCAGTTCTACTCTGTCCTATAGGGTCATTATGAGTCGGAATTGACTTGACAGCAACGGGTTTGGTTTTCTTTTTTGGTATGCTTAGCTGTAAAACAACCCACATGCTCCACCCTCCAGGATCTTGCAATCTAGAGTAGAAAAAAGACACACACAGATAATACCACCGTTTACCTCACAAAATTGTGGCAGGGGCCATATGAAATCATTTGTGTGGATGTAATTTACAAGTTGTAAAACACTTCACAAATGCAAGATGACATCATTACATGTGGTCAACTCTAGGTAGAGCCACTGTGAGAAACTCAAACTAGTAGTGATATTCACCCTGTGATACATTATAAAGCAAAACCTACACATGCTCCTAGATATAAAATTTCACCTTGAGATTTCTGCTTTCATTATTATACTTATCATTGAAATATCCAGAATAAAGAAAGATTCTGCTGCAAACTTTGGTTCCTATGTAATTTCCAGATATGACTTGATTGACCTTGAAAGCTATCAAAATGGATTTCAACCAGCAGTAGAAAGCTACTGATTAGAAAGATTTATTTTGCATGTGAATAATTTTTGTTAATCTAAACAATCTTGTCAGTAGCTCAATATTCAGATAACAAATGATTTTTAAAATACATCATTGTCCTAATAAAAATCCTACACATAACCGTAAAGCCAAAAAAGTTTTATCATCAAATTCTGACTTTGTACTCACTTGAAAGTAACTTATACAAACAGCTAATGTGGCACTCTTTTCAATGAATAAAATTTGTTTTGGCAATTTTTAACTCATATTTTTGGTTCATAACTGTATTTTACATGAATAAAATTTAGGGTACATTTTAAGTATTCAAATAATACACTAGTATTAGAACGTAACATTGAATTAATACATATAAAGTGCTTAGTACAGTGGATGGCACACAGTAATAAGTGCTAAATAGATGATGATGATGATCATGGAACCTCTATTGTTTCTTTGGTAGGGACAAATAAGCCCATCTCCAAAGTTCCTAACTACCTGATCTTCAGAGACAAGAGTACAATTTACAATACCTTCCATAGGTTTTTTATTCAGAGTATACATTCTCGAGGTATGTTAAGGTGTGGTTTGGAAACTGGGATCTCTGACAAGAAACGTTATGAATCACTTTCTCCACTAAGACTCCTTTAAAGGGAGGTATTTAATTTTGCTATATTTCCACGGCCAAGGCATGGCAGAGCATGCCTAATATGTAGGTGCACACATACTTCATTGTGTTTGCCTGAAAACCCATACCAAAAAAGATGATGAATGAATCGGATGCACGATGGGATTTCAGGAGCCTTACTGAAAAAGTTCCCATCCATACTCACTAATGAACTGAAACTGGACATCCTCCATTCACATGAACAGGAATCCCTGAGACCTACCTGAGAATACTTCTGTTACAAGTCCAAATGGGAACTCACACATGAATACAATTCCACATCAGGCCCTCTGAATCCCAGGCCAGCCAGAATAATTCCCTAAGTGTTCTAGTGGTCTCAGGAAACTGATGGCACTGACCCACTCACTTTCTCCACCTGCCAACTCATCCCACTCTACCTTAGAAGTGAGGGGTGTGGACAGGAGTAGGAGCCACAGAGGGGGTGAAAAAAAAGAAGTAAAGCAGCTGGTTTTTCCCTTGCTAGAAGGCAACCTTTGGTGGTCTGAATTATCAAAGAATGAAGCTGTGAGAGAAAAGTAGAGAGAGAGTGTGTGTTAGTCAGGGTCTTTTGCCTATAAAACAGCGGAGGAGGGGCACATGATCTCAAGTGATGAGATTTTATAGTAAGGTTGTGTGCAGCAGTAAGGAAGACAGAAGTCTCAAGAAACTCAAGAACAGCCAGCCATATAGCCAGACCTCACGGAGACTAGGGCATTCTTCAGTACCGGAAAGATGTTAAGAATCCACAGTATTTTCAGCAGCTGGGTATCATGTTGCTCCATCCCCACCACTTTTCAGTAAATGCTGTTGCAGTTCATTCCTGTACCTCAATGTTAATGTGACAGAAAGCTTCCCTCTGACTGCTTCTGCTTCTTGTGTTGGTATTGCTCCACTTTTATTCCAGTTACTCACTGCTCAACTCCAAATTACAAATTCCTTAAGAGAAACTCTGATTAATCTCATTCCTTTGGGGGAAAGCTCTTCTACCAGGCCACCTTCTTGGCAGCTAGCCAACCACAGGTTGGTTTTTCTTGGATAAAGTGCCTAACTCTTCCAATCCTCTGTGGCCAGAGGGTGAAGTCACCCAGAATAGCATTCAGATCTATATGTATTCTGTATGATTAAAGCAGTGTCATCTGTTCTACTGGTAACTGGCTTGTCCCAATTTTCCTAAAAACAGATTAACATTTCAGCAAGGCAGAAGATTTAAGAAAAGCAGTAGAACTAAGGAGAGCTGGCATGCCAGCAGACCAGGGCAAACCTTTCTCATGGTGGGATAAGGAAGAGGGAAAGCCTCTTAAAGCGTCCACACACAATTGGCACACTGTCGCTTCCACCTACACTCCACTGGTCAAAGCAAGTCATATGACAAAGCCCAATGTCAATGGGGTGCTAAAGTCCACTATACCAACAGGGAAGGCACGGCAAGAGGGGAATGAGGGAAGAATTACGAGTAAATAATACTGTTTACGACTTTTGTTCAAGAACAAGTTTCAGAGTCTCTTCTCACATCCATTTTGGTCTTATTTCTTTTCTTTTTAATGACCTTTTGCTTTTTTCATGTATGATATCCTTGATGTCATCCCACAACTCATCTGGTCTTCAGTCATTAGCATTCAATGCATCAAATCTATTCTTCAGATGGTTTCTAAATTCAGGTGGGATATACTTAAGGTCAAACTTTGGCTCTCATGGACTTTTTAAAATTTTTTTCAGCTTCAACTTCAACTTGCATATGAGCAACTGGTGTTCAGTTCTGCAGTTGGCCCCTGGCCTTATTCTGACTGATGATATTGAGCTTCTCCATTGTCTCTTTCCATGGATATAGTAAA
The DNA here is from genome assembly GCA_030035585.1 of Dugong dugon. NCBI lineage: Eukaryota > Metazoa > Chordata > Mammalia > Sirenia > Dugongidae > Dugong > Dugong dugon. The sequence continues at coordinate 42,709,995 of CM057480.1, read as the reverse complement.
TTTGATTCCTGTGTATTCCATCTGGTGAGGTCCACGTTTATAGTTACCATTCATGTTGTTGAAAAAAGGTATTTGCAATGAAGAAGTCATTTGTCTTACAAAATTCTATCATGCAATCTCTGGCATTGTTTCTATCACCCAAGTCATATTTTCCAAATACCAATCCTTTTGTTTCCAACTTTCGCATTCAAATCACCAGCAGTTATCAATGCATCTTGATTGCATGTTTGGTCAATTTCAGACTGCAAAAGTTGGTAAAAATCTTCAATTTCTTCATCTTTGGCATTAGTGGTAGGTACATAAATTTAAGTAAGAGTTGTATTAATTAGTCTTCCTTGTAGGCATATGGATATTATCCTATCACTGACAGTGATACACTGCATCATAGATCTTGAAATGTTCTTCCTGACGATGAATGTGAAGCCATTCCTATTCAATTTCTCATTTCTGGCATAACAGAACTTATGATTGTCTGATTCAAAATGGCCAATACCAGTCCATTTCAGCTCACTAATGCCTACCATACCAATCTTTATATGCATTCCATTTCATTTCTGACTTCTCATTTTCCTTGATTCACACTTCGTACATTCCACATTCCAGTTTCTAATGGATGTTTGCAGCTTTTTCTTCTCATTTTAAGTTGTGCCACATCAGCAAAAGAAGGTCCTGAAAGCTTTACTCCATCCACATCATTAAGGTTGACTCTACTTTGAGGAGGCAGCTCTTCCCCAGTTGTATTCTGAGTGTCTTCCAACCTGAGGGGCTCATCCTCGAGCACTGTATCAGACAACGTTCCGCTGTTATCCATAAAGTTTTCACTAGCCAATTTTTTCAGAAGTAGATCACCAGGTCTTTCTTCCAGTCTGTCTTAGTCTGGAAATTCCTGCTGAAATCTGTCCATCATGGGTGACCCTCCTGGTATTTGAAATACTGGTGGCATAACTTCCAGCATCACAGCAACACAAAAGCCACCACAGCACCACAAACTAACAGACAAAAAACTGACAAAAGACCAAAATGATGTAAAAAGAGACTCTGAAACTTGAATGTAGAGTAGCTAAGTTAAAAGGAATAAATGATGATGCAAAAGCTGAACAGAAGATTTCAAAGACTGGCTTGAGAAGACAAAGTAAAGTATTACAATGAAATCTGCAAAGACCTGGAGTTAGAAAAGCAAAAGGGAAGAACATGCTCAGCATTTCTCAAGCTGAAAGAACTGAAGAGAAAATTCAAGCCTCAAGTTGCAATACTGAAGAAGTCCATGGGGAAATCATTAAATGACAAAGGAAGCATCAAACGAAGACAGAAGGAATACAGAGTCACTATACCAAAAAGAACTGGTCGACGTTCAACCATTTCAGGAGGTAGCATGTGATAAAGAACCGGTAGTACTGAAGGAAGAAGGCGAAGCTGCACTGAAAGCACTGGCAAAAAACAAGGCCCCAGGAATTGATGGAATACCAACTGAGATGTTTCCACAAATGGGTACAATGCTGGAAGTCCTCACTGGTCTATGCCAAGAAATTTGAAAGGCAGCTTCCTGGTCAACTGACCGGAAGAGATCCGTATTTGTGTCCACTACAAAGAAAGGTGATCAAAAGGAATGTGGAAATCATTGAACAATATTAATATCACACACAAGTAAAATCATGCTGACGATAATTTAAAAATGGTTGCAGAAGTACATTGACAGGGAACTGTCAGAAACTCAAGCCAGACTCAGAAGAGGACGTGGAACAAGAGATACCATTGCTGATGTCAAATGCATCTTGGTTGAAAGCAGAAAATACCAGAAAGATGTTTACCTGTGTTTTACTGACTATGCAAAAGCATTCGACTGTGTGGATCATAACAAATTATGGATAACATTGCAAAGAATGGGAATTCCAGAACATTTAATTGTGCTCATGAGAAATCTGTACACAGATCAAGAGGCAGTTGCGTAAACAGAACAAGGGAATACTGTATAGTTTAAAATCAGGAAAGGTGTACGTCAGGGTTGTAGCCTTTCATCATAGCTGTTCAGCCTGTATGCTGAGCAAATAATCCGAGAAGCTGGACTATATGAAGAAGAATGAGGCATCAGGATTGAAAGAAGACTCACTAACAAGTTGCATTATGCAGATGACACAACCTTGCTTGTTCAAAGTGAAGAGGACTTGAAGCCCTTACTGATGAAGATCAAAGACCACAGCCTTCAGTATGAATTACACCTCAACATAAAGAAAACAAAAATCCTTACTGGACCAATAAGAAACATCATGATAAACGGAGAAAAGATAAATGTTGTCAAGGACTCCCTCTTAGTTGGATCCATAATCAACATCCACGGAAGCAGGAGTCAAGAAATCAAACCATACATTGCATTGGGCAAATTTGCTGCAAAAGATTTCTTTAAAGTGTTAAAAGGCAAAGATGTCAACTTGAGGACTAAGGTGAACCTTACCCAAGCCACGGTATTTTCAATCGCCTCCCATGTACACAAAAGCTGGACAATGAATAAGGAAGATCGAAGAAAAATTAACACATTTGAATTATGGTGTTGCTGAAGAATACTGAATATACCAGGGACTACCAGAAGAATGAACAAATCTGTCTTGGAAGAAGTATAGTCAGAATGCTCCTTGTTGTTGTTGCTGTTGGGTGCCATCAAGTTGGTTCTGACTCATAGCAACCCTATGTACCGAAGAAGGAAACACTGCCCGGTCCTGCGCCATGCTAACAATCGTTGTTATGCTTAAGCCCATTGTTGCAGCCATTGTGTCAATCCATCTCATTGAGGGTCTTCCTCTTTTTTGCTGACCCTCTACTTTACCAAGCATAATGCTGTTCTCCAGGGACCGATCCCTCCTGACAACATGTCCAAAGTATGTAAGACGTAGTCTTGCCATCCTTGCTTCTAATGAGGATTCTGGTTTCACTTCTTCCAAGACAGACCTGTTCGTTCTTTTGGCAGTCCATGGTATATTCAATATTCTTCCCCCACACCACAATTCAAAGTCTTCAAGGTGACATCTTTGCTTTTCAACACTTTAAAGAGGTCTTTTGCGGCAGATTTGTCCAATGAAATGCATCTTTTGTTTTCCTGACTGCTGCTTCCATGGCTGTTGACTGTGGATCCAAGTAAAACGAAATCCCTGACAACTTCAATCTTTTCTCGATTTATCATGATGTTACTTACTGGTTCAGTTGTGAGGATTTCTATTTTCTTTATGTTGAGGTGTAATCCATACTGAAGGCTGTGGTCTTTGATCTTCATCAGTAAGTGCTTCAAGTCCTCTTCACTTTGAGCAAGCAAGGTTGTGTCATCTGCATAATGCAACTTGTTAGTGAGTCTTCTTTCAATCCTGATGCCTCGTTCTTCTTCATATAGTCCAGCTTCTCGGATTATTTGCTCAGTGTACAGACTGAATAGGTATGATGAAAGGATACAACCCTGACACACACCTTTCCTGACTTTAAACCATGCAGTATCCTCTTGTTCTGTTCAAACAACTGCCTCTTCATCTGTGTACGGGTTCAGCACAAGCAGAATTAAATGTTCTGGAATTCCCATTCTTTGCAATGTTATCCATAATTTGTTATGATCCACATAGTCAAATTCCTTTGCATAGTCAATAAAACAGAAGTAAACATCCTTCTGGTATTCTCTGCTTCCAGCCAGGATCCCTCTGACATCAGCAATGATATCCCTGGTTCCATGTCTTCTTCTGAATCCGGCCTAAATTTCTCGCAGTTCCCTGTCGATATAGTGCTGCAGCCACTTTTGAATGATCTTCAGCAAAATTTTACTTGCATATGATATTAATGATAATGTTCGATAATTTCCGCATTCAGCTGGATCACCTTTCTTGGGAATAGGCATAAATATGGATATCTTCCAGTCTGTTGGTCAGGTAGTTGTCTTCCAAATTTCTTGGCATAGACAAGTGAGCATTTCCAGCGCAGCATCCATTTGTTGAAACATCTCAATTGATATTCCATCAATTCCTGGAGCCTTGTTTTTTGCCAATACCTTTAGCGCAGCTTGGACTTCTTCCTTCAGTACCATCAGTTCCCTGATCATATGCTACCTCTTGAAATGGCTGAATGTCGACCAATTCTTTTTGGTACAATGACTCTATGTATTCCTTCCATTTTCTTTTGTTGCTCCCTGGTTCATTTAAAATTTTCCCCGTAGAATCCTTCAGTATTGCAACTTGAGGCTTGATTTTTTTCTTCAGTTCTTCCAGCTTGAGAAATGCCGAGCGTGTTTTTCCCTTTTGGTTTTCTATCTCTAGCTCTTTGCACATAGCATTATAATACTTCACTTCGTCTTTTCAAGCCACCCTTTGAAATCTTCTGTTCAATTCTTTTACTTCATCATTTGTTTATTTTGCTTTAGCTACTCAATGTTCAAGAGCAAGTTTCAGAGTCTCTTCTGACATCCATTTCGGTCTTTTCTTTCTTTCCTGTCTTTTTAATGACCTCTCGCTTTCTTCACATATGATGTCCTTGATGTCATTCCACAACTTGTCTGGTCTTCGGTCATTAGTGTTCAATGTGTCAAATCTACTCTTAAGGTGGTCTCTAAATTTAGGTGGGACATACATAAGGTCGTACTTTGGCTCTCTTGGACTTGTTCTAATTTTCTTCAGTTTCAACTTGAACTTGCATATGAGCAATTGATGGTCTGTTCCGCAGCCGGCCCCTGGCTTTGTTCTGACTGAAGATATTAAGCTTTCCCATCGTCTCTTTCCACAGATGTAGTCAATTTGATTCCTACATAGGAATTTGATTCCTACACAGGAATCTGATTCCTACACATTCCTATATCTGGCGAGGTCCATGTGTATAGTCACTATTTACGTTGGTGAAAAAAGGTATTTGCAATGAAGAAGTCGTTGGTCTTGCAAAATTCTATCATGCGATCTCCGGCATCACTTCTATCACCAAGGCCATATTTTCCAGCTACCGATCCTTCTTTTGGTTTCCAACTTTCACATTCCAATCACCAGTAATTATCAATGCACCCTAACTGCATGTTCAATCAATTTCAGACTGCAGAAGCTGGTAAAAATCTTCAGTTTCTTCCTCTTTGGCCTTAGTGCTCAGTGTGTAAATTTGAATAATAGTCATATTAACCGGTCTTCTTTGTATGCATATGGATATTATCCTATCACTGACACCACTGTACTTCAGGATAGATCTTGAAATGTTCCTTTTGACTATGAATGCAACAATATTCCTCCTTATGTTGTCATTCCCAGCATAGGAATTCATATGAGCGTCCGATTCAAAATGGCCAATACAAGTCCGTTTCAGCTCACTAATGCCTAGGATATTGATGTTTACAAGCTCCATTTCATGTTTAACGATTTCCAATTTTCCCTAATTCATACTTCATACATTCCACGTTCCAAGTATTAATGGATGTTTGCAGCTGTTTCTTCTCCTTTTGAGTCGTGCCACATCAGCAAATGAAGGTCCTGAAAGCTTGACTCCCTCCATGTCATAAAGATCGACTGTACTTTGTGGAGGCTGCTCTTCCCCAGTTGTCTTTTGAGTGCCTTTAATATGGGAGGCTCATCTTTCGGCACTATCTCAGACAATGTTTCACTGTTCTTCATAGGGTTTTCACTGGCTAATTCTTTTCAGAAGTAGACCTCCAGGTCCTTCTTCCTAGTCTCAGCTGAAACCTGTCTGCCATGGTTGACCCTGCTGATATCTGAATACCAGTGGCATAGCTTTCAGCATCACAGCAACATGCAAGCTCCCACAGTACAACAAACTGACAGACACGGGGGGGAATGTTCTTAGAAGTGAGGATAGTGAGATTTCGTCTTGCTTTCTTTGGACATATTATCAGGAGGGACCAGTCCCTGGAGGAGGACATCATGCTCAGTAGAGTAGAAGGTCAGTGAAAAAGAGGAAGATCCTCAATGAGATGGACTGACACAATGTTGCAACAATGGGCTCAAACATAACAATGATTGTGAGGGCAATGACCAGGCAGTGTTTAGTTCTGTTGTGTAAGGGGTCGCTATGAGCCGGAAAAAACTTGGTGGCATGTAACAACAACAACAACCACTTTTGCTATTTATTCTGCAATGAATAAAATGTTAGAAGGAAGAAAATGTTAAAAAGGGCAAAGAAGCACTGATAACAAAAATATATGTCCCTCCCTCTATAAAAACAAACTATAGCATACTTAAATCATCCTTTATTTTCATGAAATATCTATAGAGTTACAATTTTTAAAAAGTTACAGCAAAAAGTATCTAACTGAATAACAAAAGATGAATATTTTTAATTGATGAGTACAGGAAGAAAAAACACATAAATCAAAAGATTCTGTTGTTTGAAATATTCTGTAACCCCACTGAAGTAAAGCAGATGCCTGCTTCAAACGGCTACTTCGTGGAATGTGAGTGGAATGCATGGGAGGAAGACCTCTGGTTTCTGCTGGACCAGAGTCAGGAGGCTGCAATCATGAAATGCACCTGTAGCCATTAATTGGTATTCACTACAAACAGGAGCACAACTGCCCGGTGTGTGTGGCTCCAGACCCTGCTAGGGAAAAGCACTCAATCCCACCCAAGGAGCACAGAAGCCATCAATAGCGCCCCAACCACCCTCCCTCATTTCCCCTAATGATGCTTTTATTATTTTTATCAAAGCTTTTAAATCTGTTTCTAGGATACAGGAATTTTTAAATAACAATAATGGGTTTCTTTTTTGCAAAAGCAAACACTGTTTGATTAAAGTGTTTTCATTTAGTTAAAAGACTAGAAACCTCAAGAGCAAACTTGTGAAGTGCAAAGAGGGCTAAGGATTTTTTTTTTTAATGAATATCTGCTTTATGAATAAGAAGCTCAAAAATAGACTGTTTAAATATTACACACATATATATTTTGAGTGAATGCAGACAACATATGAATACGTGTGTTTATTCATTCATTTATCCATCTATTTCATGATTTTAAACTTTGCCTATCAGAAGAATTACTGAAATATAATCATATTGCAATTACCTATTAGAGAAGAAAGGTTATCCTCCTACTTTGCCATGTATTAACTACTACTTCTCCTGTATGGATAAGTCCCAGTGGTGCAGTGGTTAAAGCATTCGACTGCTAACCGAAAAGGTCGGCAGTTTGAAACCACCAGTGGCTCCACAGGAGAAAGATGTGGCAGTCTGCTTTTGCAGAGATTTACAACCTCGGAAACCCTGTGGGGTCACTATGAGTCAGAATCAACTTGACAGCAGTCTTTTTTTTTTTTTAGTGGTGCAAATGGTTAAGCACTCAACTACTAGCTGGAAGGTTGGCATTTAGAACCCACCCAGTAGCACCTCGAAAGTAAGGCCTGGTTATCTGCTTCTGAAAGGTCACAGCCTTGAAAATCCTATGGAGCAGTTCTACTCTGCACACATGGAGTCATCATAAGTCAGAATCAACTCAACGGCAACTAGCAACAACAACATCTTGAATTCAGATATTCTCAACACCCAGAAATATCCTTGAATATTTTAGTTTGTTATGAAATCTTGGGCGCTTGAGATTAAAATCTCTTTCTCTGGCACTAAAGGCTGCCCACTGGGGACTCTGAACTACATCTACATAATCCTTCACTCTCAAAGGTTTTCCTCCACACAGTTTTCATATTGCTAACTGAGCTTCTAGCAATATCTGTTGTGGTAGTTAGGTGCTATCAAGGCAGTTTCGACTCACAGTGATCCTATAGGGCAGAGTAGAACTGGCCCAAAGGGTTTCCAAGGAGCAGCCGGTGGATTTGAGCTGCCAACCTTTTGGTTAGCAGCTGAGCTCTTAAGCACTATGTCATCAGGGCTCCAGGTGGCACATTCACTCCTAATTCTCCCCTTCTTCTAATCCCTGGAAACTACTAATCTACTTTCTGTCTCTAGATTTGCCTATTCTGGACACTTCATATAAATGGAATTATATAATGTGTGGACTTTTTGTATCTGGCTTCTTTCACTTAGCATATTTTCAAGGTTCATCCATGTTGTAGCATGCATCAGTACTTAATTCCTTTTTATGACTGAATAATATTACTTTATAAGGAATACTGCAATCATAATTCATTAGTTAATAGACATTTGGTTGTTTCCTCTTTTGGCTATTACGAATAATGTTGTGAACATTCATTCATACGTTTTTGTCAGGACAGATGTTTTCAATTCTACTGGATATATACCTAGGAGTGGAATTGGTGGGTCATATAGAAGCCCTATGTTTAACTTTTTGAGGAACTTAGGTGATATCTTAATATGATACATTCCAGCCACATGGCCTTTCCTGTTCATCCCATGAAAATGTACTTTCCACCAATATCAAAAGGCTTCCTGTAAACAACCAAGAAATACATTTATCACTTTCCCAATAATATCACAGGAAACTAGACTTATCCGACAGAAGTGGTTTCCTGTTATTTCATGTTTTTCTGGCTGCCTTCAAACAAAGTGGAGCTTTATCTGAGAATTGTCATGGTATGGAGGGTAGATCGATAGGGGCCATTGACGCTGAAGGACAGTTGCTTACAGGCAGGGTCTCATGGGTAGCTTTTAGTTCGACTGCCATGTTCCACACACTAGTCTATCAGGTCCAAAATCTAGATGTTTTCACTAGATCCAGAGACTACGAGCCTCTAGATCAGGAGTCAGCAAACTACAGCAGGTAAGCCAAATCTAGCCAGCTGCCTGATCTGTTATACCATATAAACTAAGAATAGTTTTTACATTGTTTAATGGTTACTTTTTAAATATTTACAGGTGCCCATGCTTATTGCCTTCAAGTCAATTCTAACTCATAGTGGCTACATAATGTCCTCAGTTTTGCCTCTTAGCTCCCAAAGCATAAAATATTTAGTAGCTGGTCCTTAAGAAATAGTTTGTCATGCAAATTAAATTCTGTTAAGCCCACGAACACAGCAGAGCACTAACTTACTAATTTATCACTGCTGTTGTTAGCTCCTGTGGAGTTGGCCATTGACTCATGGTGACCCCATGCACAATGGGATTGGAACATTGGTATCCATAGGGTTTTCACTGGCTGATTTTGGGAAGCAGATCGTCAGGTCCTTCTTCCTAGTCTGTCTAAGTCTGGAAGCTCCACTGAAACCTGTTCAGCATTGTAGCCACACAAATGCCTCCAATGACAGATAGGTGGTGGCTGTGCATGAGGTGCATTGGTCGGAATTCAACCCAGGTCTCCTGCATGGAAATGAGAATTTTCCAGTGACCAAAGAACATTAGGATATCAAGTTACCTAAAAAGTGACTTAGAAGGCTGGTAAATACACAGAATCAATATAGAAAATGTACAGTGTGTGCACATTGGGCACAGAATTATGTCAGTGAAACTTTGGGACATTCTAATAAAATATCCATTACTCACACAGAGAACACCTCTCTAGCAATGTGATGGCTTATTTCTCCCTATCTACTTTGCTTTATCTGGAGAGTGCTAGGTTTAACACAATAACACATTTTGCTTTACTGAATCCACACCCACCGCCTGCATCTTACCACTTTCCTGCTTATTCCAATTAATTTCATTTCTCTTACCAGCTGTCAGCAGCAAATCCTTATTCACTCAGGTTTGTAGAGCTTCTGCCTCCTCCTATATGAGCTGATTAAGTTACACAATGCTTAGAACTCTAAGCATGCATCATTATTGCTGCTTGTAAGATATCAATAGTAAACCCACCAACCATTAATTAATTACTGGGATCCACCTTTTTTCCTGGCACAGGACTGGGCAGTGTTTCATTCTGTTATACATAAGATTGTCATGAGTCGGAACCAACTCAACAGCAACTAACAACAACCACCATTTTTTCCTTTTAGAAGGGGAAGACAACGTTTGTTCTTTGCTAACCTTAATGTTTTCTCTAGTCCATGTAGCTTCTCAAAAATAATGGTAATAGGACCGTCTTATTCACCCAGTCCCTCAACTTCATCCCAAGATACATCATGCCCAACTGATCTTAATATTTTCTATGTTTCTAAATAGCCAAAATTACTTGCTTCTATTGTTTGAATCTTTCATAAAAATGAGAAATTAATATTTTTGCATTTGATCTTTTCTATAAAGATGAAAATAAAGATAGTAAAAGCTCCTGCTTTTCCTCAGACTTCTCTTATTAACTTTCCTTTCTATTACATGCAACGTTTCCTCGGAGCCTCCTCTTTTACCTAAAACAGAGTTGGACTGTGGGGAGACAGAAAACTTTTAGGTCCTTACTACTAACCAGACATCCTTTCAGTTTTAATCTTCCTACTGTCGTTCTCATTCAATTTTCTGATTTCAGGATCCTTAATAATCCTGCTTAAATCCCTCTTTTTAAAACTTTCTTATTAGCCCTCCATCTCTCTTTGGAGCTCTGACTTCAGCAAAAATGGTCACGTCTCCCTTCTTGTCCTTCCTATATGCCTAACTCTTTCAGTTAGTTCTGAGCTTCTATTGAAGAACAGCCAGGTTTTGGAGCTTTGCACAGACAAAGCTTTGTTGTCTTCTGGAAGATGAAATTGCGTTTCAGAAGAACATGGAGAAATAACGTGTACATATATGTGTGTATATATGCATGTATATATGCATATGCATATACTTATATACACACACATGAACCTTCAAAAACTCTTCTCATCAGATTCTAATTTTAGACTGCTTCTAAAAATATATAATCTGTATAAGGAAATGAAAAATACCTATTTTGGCTTATTTGTAAAATTAGGATAAGAAAAACATTATATACTCAAAGGATATTTGAGGAGCCCTAGTGGCACAGTGGTTAAGCACTCGGCTACTAACCGAAAGGTTGGAGGTTCGAACCCACTAGCTGCTCCACAGGAGAAAGATGTGGCAGTCTGCCGCCATAAAGATTACAGTCTTGGAAACCCTATGGGGCAGTTCCACTCTGTCCTACAGGATCGACATGAGTTGGAATCGACTCAACAGCAACAGGTTTTTAAGGGATATTCACACAGATGAAAACAGGCTATTGACCACTTAAACTAAAGGACTGAGCTCCTTAAAAACAACATGGAGATGTCTATTATTTTTATCTGACTTGGGAGATGATCTAAATGATTTATCCCCCGTCTATGATCCCAGAGCTTGCTTTCCTCACCGTCACAAGAAACTACAAACTACAAACTACAAACCACACAAACTATCTGCTATGGGGTCCAGCCTCAGGCCACAAGGCAGAATTTTCTCAAAAGAGGCACAGGCCTTCTATTAGATACTTTTAGTATTAAATGATCAATTCTGAGAGAAGAATCGATCACTTTCTGTTCAGTACAAAAATCGGGAGGTGCAGGTGAGCCTAGGGAATCAAACCCACAACAGATCTCTAAAGTGGATGTCTAAAGTGTCAAACAGCAGTACAAATTCTATCTCTGCTACTCATATTCTTCCTGGTGGTGACACAGTCCTTTTTCACCTCACACGCATTCTCCTCCATTACTTATGGCATAGGCTGTCAGTCAGCGTGGACAGAGCAGGAAACTGCTGGACCTAGAGTGCTCATGGCTAGCTCCTGCCTCTGAATGGTCTGCTGCTTCAATCCAGAACCCCTTCTCCAGATGCTGCCAGCAGACACTGTGTAATACCTAAACCACAAATCATCACATTCCCCACACTTTGAGCCAGGGCTTATCCTTGAGCTTCCCACATAGTGAGACATTAACCAAACTGGCCACTGATACAATCGCTCTTTACAAATTCAGAGTAAAATGTGGCACACCATCTGCTTGACATGCTGAAAAGTAGGTGGACCTCGTCACATAAAAATATTCAATGTAGGTGAACCTCTGAGATTAATGCAGGACATTTCAGACATTTCACCAAAAAAATGGATCCTGGCTAGCTTATTAAAGAAAATATTTTATCAACATAAAAATACCAGACATAGAACTGTATCTAAAATTACAGCAAGTGTGCCTTGGAAATGGAGCCATATTGCAAAGACAGAATTGAAGGCAGGTCATTTCAGGTTCCGTTCCAACTTCCAGGAAAACTCTTTCCTCAAAAAAGGAAACCATGCTAAATACCTGCTGTCTGGTTGTTTTGGGAACCAATGTGGATTTTTTTTAATGACTCTTGAATTTACCTACTGTGACACATTAAAACCATTTAACCTATCCAAGTGTTTCCAAACTATGACACTATAACTTAGGAAAATGGTCGACTGGACTATACTCACACTGGAAAGGCGCCGTGCCTGGATCCTGCCCATATCTTAAGGGGAACAAGCCTTCAGCGGACTGCTCTCCCGAAATCACCTTCTGAGCAGGAAAGTACTTGGGCTTGATCACATATTCCTGGGTCTGGCCGTGATGAACCATCACATTCTGTGAGGAAAGGGGCGTCATTCTGGGAAGAAACAAAGTAAGGATAAGGAATTGAATAATGGACTTTTAAAGGTTAACTGAGAAGGAAAGAATAAGAAGTTAGTCAAACTTAGAAAGGAGCATAGATTCCATGCAAAGCTCATTTTTTCCTCCAATTACAGTAGCAAACCATTCACAACATATAAGGAATGAACAGCTTACTCTTGGGAAGCTACAACATAAAAGTGACTCTGCCTGTTTAGTCAAAAAGCATAACGATAAATAGGCCATCAGACTCATATTTTATCAGAAGAGTCAGAGCACAGCTACCACAAGCCTTCATGCAAAACACACAGAGCTTAATCCAAGAAAAAGACAAAGACCTACACATTAACACATACATATATACAGAAGATATATTTGATACATGTTGATAAATAGATGCACAGTATTAGAAATGGGAAGGAGAGAAAATGGGGAAGAAAGAGAATATAGGAACGGAATAATGCACGAAATTATCAGCTTCATCAGTTTAGCAAAATCAACTGTACACAATTTAGAGCTTGCATAGTACATTAAGGCCTTCCAACTCTTCCCCATGCTAGCAGGGAAGTTGTTTAACCTTCTGAACCTCAGCTGCCTTATCTGTATCATAAAATGTCTGCCACACAGGCTGAGAAAAATGCTTGTAAAAACTTGAACACAAAAAAACTAAAAAAGAAAGGGAGGGAGGGCATGAGAAGGGGAGGAGGGAGGGAAGAAGGAAAGAAAGAAGGAAGGAAGATTTTTAATTCCCTCTGGAGACACAAATTATGATGATTCCCTGGGGGAAAATAAACACACAGATTGCTTATTCCAGTTAACACTTCTTCAATTTTCTTATGCTGTATCTCATAATGATATAAACTGCATTACTCAAGTTAAATGTTAGTAAGTTCCTATAAATTACAAGAAGCCCTGGTGGCACAGTGGTTAAGAGCTCAGCTGCTAACCAAACGGTCAGCAGTTCAAATCCACCAGCCACTCCTTGGAAACTCTACGGGGCAGTTCTACTCTGTCCTATAGGGTTGCTATGAGCCGGAATTGACTTGATGGCAATGAGTTTGGTTTTTTTTGTTTGTTTATAAATAACAAGAATAAAAAGAATAACTAATAATGGTTTTTCATCTTTTCAACATGAGTCAAGACTTGTGGGAACTTCTGAATACAAGTACTATGTTTTCAGTCTCCTCGTCCAACCCTTTATTTTCTATGACAGTTCTCATGTACTGTAGTCTTTTGAATAATACACCGTTTGCCAGATTCCATCATTCCTAGATGAACAGAAACAAAATCATTAGTTAATATCACTAATGCCCCATTGCTGTCGAGTCGATTCAGACTCATAGCGACCCTATAGACAGAATAGAACTGCCCTATAAAGTTTCCAAGGCCATAATCTTGACAGGAGCAGACTGCCACATCTTTCTCCGGTGAATATCACTAACAGGTAATGCAAAAGACAAAGAAAATATACCAACTAATTCCAGAATAGGCAAAATTGCTACTAAATTGTTATGACAGTGCATTTTAGCAAAGAATTGAGTCTCGGGAAAACAGCCTGCTCTCCTGTGTAACCTGACCCAAAAACTTGGTCTTAATGAGGAAATGGAGTCCCTGGGCGGTGCAAACAGTTAACACGCTTGGCTGCTAACCAAAAGGTAGGAGGTTCGAGTCCACCCAGAAGCTCCTCAGTAGAAAGGCCTGGCAATCTAATTCCAAAAAACCAGCCACTGAAAAACCCCTATGGAGTACAGATCTACTCTGACACACAAGGGGTCACCATGAGTCAGAATCAACTCAAAGGCAACTGGTTAATGAAGGAATATCTGAACAAAAGGAAGAAATGACACCATAGCAGGACAGTGGGAAAGGTAAATTGTCAAGCCACCAAAAACATAATGTTTTATCAAAAGCAATAGGAGTTTTAGATAAACTTAGTCCATTCTATTTATTCTAGTTAGGGTTGATGAAAGCGCTATTCTGTGGCACAGGCATCATTGAGAGAGAAAAGAATACAAGTCGCTGGGATTAAGGGTGCGCCCCTCCTATCCAGTCAGGGATCTAGATCTATCACTTTAAACCCTGTAGTCTCAGGAAAGCCTGGGGACGTTCATGTAGGGTCTGAACTTTCCCAGAAGCAATGCCATGCAAGGGTATTGCCTCTGTCATCAGACTAATCACACAATTACTAAAAGCCTAAGGCCTAACACTGCAAAACACTTTTGTTTTGATGATGTAAGTGTTGGTTTGAACCTTAAGTATATTTGGTTGAAAGGGAGTAGAAAGAAAAACAGCTGGGCACATCTGGTGGTAACTGATAAGAACCACAAATCTATGCTGTTAGCCTCGTAGGAAGGGAAAGTCCTTCTCATCTCAGTGGCAACTTGCTCTTGGCCATGCTGTCTGTTACCCTGTCACTATGCTGCTGAGACCTGCTCAGAAAAGTGTGGGCTCACTCAGTTCAGGATGGGACAACCCAACATTGCAGGAGGACATCGGGCTGCTAAAACTAATTCCTGCTCTGACCACTGAGGTGAGACTATAGGGTCTGCCTTCTAGTTGAGTTCCTCCCTTCTCTCCCCTCTATATTCGGGAAGCATGGGGCAGCAATAAACAAGCTGTGTCTGTAACCTGAAAGCACATGTATGCATGGGTTCCTTTGCCCTAAACATAACCAAAAAGCAGTAAACAAACAAATAAGACTGAGCTGTAACAGATCTAGACCCTGAGTGACAACCCTCAACCATCACTAACATAAGGAGATTTGTATCTTGGCAATGGTACTTCAGACCCGCTAAACCAATAAACCAATTGTCATTGAATCAGTTTCGACTCTTGGCAACCCAGTGTGTGTCAGAGTAAAACTGTGCTCTATAGGGTTTTCAGTGGCTGATTTTCAGGAAGTAAATTGTCAAGCTTTTCTTCCAAGACACCTCTGGGTGGACCTGAACCTCTAACCTTTTGGTTAGCGGCCAAGCATGTTAATCCTTTGCACCACCCAGACTCCTCAGTCCCACTACTGTGTAAGTATTCCCCAAGTTACAAATACATTGCAAATACAGTGCTCCACAGCGCTGCCCTACTCTTTCTGCATCTTCTCTCCCTTTTCTACACTGGGAAGGTATAAGTGCATATGTTCATGCAAACACACAGACACACACTGACAGACTGATGTCACTCTGCCTCACAGTTCCATGGAGAAAGAAGCAAAACTGTGGACAGTGACGTCATCTAGGGCAAGTAGAGGGAACTGTCCAAACATTCATTCCACAAATATTTATTAAGTGTAATTACATTGACCTATCTGATTTTATTCTCTTCAGTTCCCTAGGAAAGAAGTCCTTTCATTCTTTCAAGACATCACCTAGATGAAAACACAGAAGACATAAAATTTCCAGAACATCATTAGCAAAACAAAGTGAACTTCAGATACACCAGGAGGGAAAATGTAGAGATGAAAAAGACAAGAGAAGCAGTAAGGTAACTATTATAGATATAACAGACAGACAGATATAGAAATATTTTTGTTTTTAAAGAATATATGTGTGTCTATCTTTAAAACCATGAGAATGATACTCAGCTACATCACTGTTATTCTATCTGATAGTCATTTATAAATATCTTCATAAGCAAATGTCTCAAAAACTAAATGTGCATCAGGAATAAGCACCTACGGTACAAAGTATGATTCTCCATCTGCTTATACTCTTACATTCTTAATGGCAAACTTAAGTCAAAGGAATATCTAAAGACTTACCCCAGTAAGTTAGATTAGCCACACGCAAGATGCTGCAACTATAAAGTAATGTGATGGTTTTATAACAGCTTTATTGGGATATAATTCACGTACCATACAATTCATCCATTTGAAATGTACAGTTCAAAGCTTTTAGTACATTCACAGAGTCATGCAACCATCACCACAATAAATTTTAGAACATTTTCAACTAATTTGTTTTCAGCCTATTGTAACTCACCCATCAAGTTCTGTACTGCCCTTCTAATTAATCCTGTATGTTGTTTTAACATAGTTCATGAACAACGTAAGAAAGTCCAATTATTTTATGGTTACAGTCTGTTTTAGGGACAAAAGTATTTATCCCCATTAAACGACAACCCTCTTCATACCCTGAGCTCAATACCAGTTGAGGAACACACCCAGGAATCAGACAGATGGAAATCAAAATGTCAGCATTATTCCTGATAACGCTGGCTGGAAAAAGTGGCTTACATATTCAACAAAAAAATAAAAAATAAAAAAACCCAAATCTGTTGCCATCAAGTTCATTCTAATTCATGAGACTATGCCCCCACCACATACCCTAAATGAACTTGTTCTACAAAACAGGCAGCATCCCCAGAAGGGGCAGAGCCTGTCTGGCGAAAACCATCTCAAAAGGGAACAGGGGGGTACATGTCCCACAGGCTACCTGATTTCCTATCCGGAAGGGGAGAAGCTGAGCATGCCCAGTTCCTTTTCCCCAAAGCACCATCAGAGAACTCTCCTCCTCCCCAAGGAGAAGAGATGAGGAGTGGGGCTACAGGCAGGCAGGGGTGCTTCTCCAGCAGCATCCCTCAAGTGGTAGAAACATGAGAAATGGGGAGTTCATGTTTCACCCTAAAACTACCCTCTGTCTTTTTCACCAAAATGGCAAGATCCAGCTGGCTGAAGTAAAAGAAAAAGAGAATAAAGGCACATAAGTTTAGAAATGTAGAAACTGGAGTACTATGCAGCACTGAAATCCAATTATACAAACACACACACACAACACACACATATTTCCTTTGAAGACAGGAAGGGGCCAAACTGTAGAAAATCTAGATTTTTTGTTAAAGTGCTTGGCCTTTATCCTTTAGGAATGATTACAACTAGTCATTTTTCACGCAAATAGAGAAAAGTGTTCTTTTGGCAATATTAAACTTGCAACAAAGTGTTAAAAAGATTAGAATGAAACCAAATGCCTAAACTAGGGCAATGAGGGATACACGGAATGGGGACAAATGTGAAGGGCATTATAAAAGAAGATCTGATGGGGCCTGATGATTAAACTAGTGAGGGCAGAGGACTAAAGGAAAAGGAGTCAAGCAAGACATGAAGGTTTCAAGCCTGGTTGACTGGAAGGATATTTTTGGTTAAAGATCAAGGGGAAAAGTCAGAGCAAAGAAGTGGCAGGTGGAAGAAAGGGCTAGTCTATGTGATGATTATTTTACCATTATTTTAGAGTTCATTAGAAATGTAGATGGGACCTCAGGGGAATAGTTAAAGAAAGCTTCTGAGTTGAGGAATAGTGATGTTCTAAGAGCAGTTCTGGGTGGTACAAATGAAATGGTTAACATGCTCAGCTGCTAATTGAAAGGCTGGAGGTTTGAGTTCACCCAGAGGTACCTTGGAAAAAAGGCCTGGTGATCTACTTCCAAAAACTCAGCCAATGAAACCCCCATGGAGCACAGTTCCACTCTGACACTCACAGGGTCACCATGAATCAGGGTCGACTAGACAGCAACTGGTAAAACTGGTAAAAGAGGGATCAACATCTTTAGAGGTGAAAATATTGCAGAAAAAAAGAAAATGGAACCACACAGTCTTGGAGGATATTCACACTTAATGGTAGGGACATAAAGAGAGAAAAGGAGAAAACAACAGTAATGTAGGTTCAGAAACAATAAATGGAAGAAAGTTTCTAGGAGGTAGGGAGTCAGTCAGTCACCCACAATCTGCAGCAAAGAAGGTAGAGGAAAAAGAAATATAAAAGGCCACTGGCTTGGCAGGCAGTCACTGACAACATCAACACTGCAGTTTTAGTTGTGATAGGAGTGGAAGCATGGCTGCGGACGGTGAAACACTTGATAGCTGGTATACTGGTGACACACAAAAATGAAAGAAAGAGAAAAGCAGACCAGAGGTCAGGATTAGGGCTGGCCATCTGAAGACTTGAATCTGTGGAAACTGTATCTTTGTAAGCAAAGGGGAAACAACTGCATAAAACTTCTTCCCTTAAAAGAAAGAATTAGTCAGAAAATGTTCACACTGCTGCTTTCATAGTGGCGATCTTTAGCACAAGGAGGGTCTAAACTTTTCCATGTTTCTACTAAATCCATTACTGGACCTACGGAGAGGGTGGGAGGATCTGGCAAAACACAAGCCCCTTTCTGCTTAAGAAAAGGACGTTGGACCACACAGAAGGCAACCCCCAACAGGCCATAAAAAGTTTCCCACAAAAGGACAGCCTGACACGGATCTAACCCTTTCTCCTATGTTTAGTGTACTCAGGTTTATAAAGGAGTAAGAAAAACCAGAAGAGAAACTGATGAAGGAGAAAGCCACAGGGAAGTCACTTTAAGTTTCTCAGGGCCAGTTTCTCTCTATAAAATTCCAGTGATCAGATATGCCCCGCTTGCCTTTCAAGTTGTTCAGAAACGTGGGTGAGAAAATGTGCACTAGAGTTAATTTAAAAAGGTCATCTAATAGTTAAGCGTTTAGCTGCTAACCAAAAAGTCAGTGGTTCAAACTCACCAGCTGCTCTGCAAGAGAAAGATGTGGCAGTCTGCTTTCATAAAGATTACAACCTTGGGCAGAGAGACGTCCCAAGACAGCTGCTTAGTCAGATATATCATGCTGTCCTCCCACAGCGAAGACCTGAGAAATGAAGTAAAACAGATACAGATAACAATATTGGAACCCTGAGCATCAAATGGAAGGATGAAGAATTAGATTGAACACCGAATGGAAGAAGAAACTGAATGAAAACAGTGAATGAGGAGATTTATGGATTGTAGGCACCCTGCCAGCCAGCCCAGCGCAGCATGGTCAACTCGACACAAAGTGAGTGGCTTTCCTGGTGAGAAGCACAGGAAGGCAACTTCAAGGCATTCCCAGTATGAGACAGAGATACTGACAGACAAGCCTGGAATGAATAAAGGTGCCATCTGCACCTCCACCTAATGATGAGCAGAAGATCCCAGTGCCCTTATCCCATTGTCTACACAGCTGCAACGTCACACATCCCTCACCCAGATAGTTCTTGCAGACCAAGTGCACATGCACTAAAACCCCTTGATACCCCACCACCTACTGAGATGCCAGCTCATGCATACACAGAGGGCCTATCCCATCCATTTGGGCAGCAATGCCTCACAGCAGCTACAGAGACATCCTACCCTGACCTCCAGAGCACACAGTAACTGCTAGCACCAATCCGGAAGGACCCTACAGTCCCATAAGACCCGTGGAGGGACCCTGACCACTCAACATTTGTCACTCAATATTGGGGAAAGAACCTTCTCTCCCACCTCCACTCAATCCTGTAAGGCAAGAGATACAAGCCTAATCCCACTATACCCACTAGTGAGAGGAAATCACACTCAGGCAACCAACACCACCATAGTCACACAGACCAGTACCACAAAACAACAATAATTAAAATAATACGAAAGACACTCTACAGAGAAGGAGAAGAAACAAAGCTCCTGATATATCAAAACAAAATAAAATTTAAAAATTAGGACAAAACTAACAAACATACAATCAATAAAGAAATATATAAATAAATAAACACCTTAATGCCTAAGAGACAGCAGACAATAACAAATCATATGAAGAAACAGGATAAGATTTCTCAAACAAGTGTGCAAAATAAAGAGAAAGAAAACCTTCCTGAGGCAGAAATGATAATAGAACTACCTGATAAGGAATTCAAAAGACTTCTATTTAAGCTTCTCAAAGAGATCAAGGAAAACACAGAAAAACCCTAGAAAAATTCAGGAAAACAAAATGACAAACTAAATAGACAAACAGAAAACATACAAAACAACTAGAAATCCAGAAGACCCTATATCAGAAATAGATAACTCAATGGAAGGACAAAGAAGAAAAAAAAACCAAGACCATTGCCACTGAGTCAATTCTGACTCATAGTAACCCTATAGGACAAAGCAGAACTGCCTCATACGGTTTCCAAGGAGCAGCTGCTGGATTTGAACTGCTGATCTTTTGGTTAACAGCCTAAGCTTTTAACCAGCAGAGATCCAATGGAAGGACACTGAAGTAGAACTGAA
Organism: Dugong dugon; assembly: GCA_030035585.1. Taxonomy (NCBI): domain Eukaryota; kingdom Metazoa; phylum Chordata; class Mammalia; order Sirenia; family Dugongidae; genus Dugong; species Dugong dugon. The sequence continues at coordinate 42,689,559 of CM057480.1, read as the reverse complement.
TCAATAGAAGAAAGAATTACCTAAAAAAAGGACAAATCCCTTGATACTAATTTGAGGAACAATCAGAAAGAAGAACAAAGAAAAATGAAGAAAGCCTAAGAGTTGCATGGGACACCATCAAGAAGAATAATTTATATGTAATAGGAATTCCAGAAGAGGAGGAGAGAAAAAAAGTACATATAAAATTTTTGAAGATATATTGGCAGAAAACTTCACAAATACCATGAAAGAGGAGAAGATTTCCATCCAAGAATCTCAACAAACCCTGTAGAGGACAGACCTCAAAAGAAATTCACCAAGGCATATCATAACCAAACTTTCCAAAACCAAAGACAAAAAAAAAAAAAAAAAAAAGAATTCTGATAGCAGCTTGAGAAAAGTGAAATAACACTTATCAAGGGGCACCAATAAGACTAAATGCTGATTTCTTATCAGAAACCATGCAGGGACAAAGGCAATGGAACAACATATATAAAATCTTGAAAGAAAAGAATTGCCAACCAAGAATCATATATCCAGCAAATCTCTCTGTCAAATATGATAGTGAAATTAGGGCATTTCCAGATAAACAAAAGTTTAAGGAACTTGCAAACACCAAACAAAAATTACAAGAAATAGTAAAGGAAGTCCTCCAGTTAGAAAATCAATAACATCAGGTAACAACCCAAGACTAGAAAAGAGGGCAGAGCAACCAAAAGCAACCCAAATAGGGAAGTCACAAAAATGAACCAAAGCTAAAACACAGAACATAGTGAAACATGTCAATATGTAAAAGATGACAACATTAAAACAAAAAAGATGGGACTTAAAAAATGCAGACATAAATTTTTAATATGGAGAGGAACTCAAGGCTATATAAAGAAATAAAAGACTGGTATAAACTTAGAAAAACGGAGGTAAATATTCAGGCAACCACAAAGGAAACTAACAACCCTACACATCAAAATAAAAAATTAGAAAACTGTAAAGACTCAGCAAATACAAAATCACCAACAATGAAAAAGATGAAAAGAAAATACATAAAGAAAACCAACTCAGCAGAGAAAATTAAGGGGAACAAAGAAACTGTCACCAACACACACACACACAAAAAAAAAAACACATAAAAATGACAGCACTAAACTCATACCTATCAATAATTATGCTCAATGTAAATGGACTAAATGCACCAATAGAGACAGAGAGTGGTAGACTGGATTAAAAACCATGATCCGTCTATATGCTGACTACAAGAGGCATATGTTACACTTAAAGACACTAACAAACTAAAACTCAAAGAACGGAAAAAAATATATCAAGCAAACAACACTCAAAAAAGAGCAGGAGTGGCAATATTAATCTCTGACAAAATAGACTTTAAGTAAAATCCACCACAAAGGATAAAGGACGACACTATACAATGATTAAAGAGTCAGGGTCAGTACACCAGGAGGACATAACTATAATAAATATTTGTGCACCAAACTACAGGCCTCCAAAATACATTAAAAAAACTCTAACAGAACTGAAAAGAGAGAAAGACAGCTCCACAATACTAGTAGGAGACGTCCACACACCACTTTCGGTGAAGTACAGAACATTAAGAAGCTCAACAAAGACACAGAAGATGTAAAAGGTACAATGAAACAACTTGATCTCATAGACATATACCGAACACTCCACACAACAGCAATCAAGTATACTTTCTTTTCCAACACACATAGAACATTCTCCAGAACAGACCATATCTTAGACCATAAAGCAAGTCTTACCAGAATCCAAAGCACAGAAATACTACAAAGCATCTTTTTTGACCATAAAGCCATAAAAGTAGAAATCAACAACAGAAAAAGCAAGGAAAAAAAATCAAACACATGGAAACTGAACAACATCTTCCTCAAAAACTACTGGATTACAGAAGAAACTAAGGATGGAATAAAGAAATTCATACAATCAAATGAGAATGAAGACACATCAAACCTGAACCTTTGGAACACTTTAAAAGCAGTACTCAGAGGTCAGCTTACAGCAATAAATGCACACATTCAAAAAGAAGACATGGCCAAAATCAAAACATTAACCCTACAATTAGAACAAGTAGAAAGTAAGCAACAAAAGAAGCCCTCAGGTGCCAGAAGAAAGGAAATAATAAGAATTAGAGCAGAATTAAATGAAATAGAGAATAGAAAAACAACTGAAAGAGTTAACAAGACCAAAAGCTGGTTCTTTGAAAAGATCAACAAAATTGATAAACCACTGGCCAAACTGACAAAAGAAAAACTAGTGAGGAAGCAAATAACACGTATACGAAATGAGAAAGGTGATATCACAACAGACCCAACTGAAACTGTATTCTAACAAATTTGAAAACCTAGAGGAAAAGGACTAATTTCTAGAAATTCACTACCTACCTAAACTAAGACACACAGAGGCAAAAGAAATAAATAAACTCATAACAAAAGAAGAGATTTAAAAGGTAATTAAAAAACCTCTGACAAAAAAAAGCCCTGGCCCAGATGGCTTCACTGGAGAATTCTACCAAATTTTCAGAGAAGAGTTAACACCACTACTACTAAAGGTATTTCAGAGCATAGAAAAGGATAGAATACTCCCAAACTAATTCTATAAAGCAAGCATAACCCTGATACCAAAACCAGGTAAAGACACCACAAAAAAAGAAAATTACAGACTGACATCCCTCATGAACATTGACATAAAAATCCTCAACAAAATTCTAGCCAACAGAATTCAGCAACATATCAAAAAAAAATTCACCATGACCAAGTGGGATTTATATCAGGTATGCAGGGATGGTTCAACATTAGAAAAACAATCAATGTAATCCATCACATAAATAAAACAAAAGACAAGAACCACATGATCTTATCAATCGATGCAGAAAAGGCATTTGTCAAAGTCCAACACTCATTCATGATAAAAACTCTCAAGAAAATAGGAATAGAAGGGAAATTCCTCAATATCATTAAGGGCATTTATACAAAACCAACAGCCAACATCATCCTAAATGGAGAGACTTTGAAAGCATTCCCCTTGAGAACAGGAACCAGACAAGGATGCCCTCTATCACCACTATTATTCAACATTATGCTGGAGGTCCTAGCCACAGCAATTAGGCTAGAAAAAGAAAAAGGGCATCCAAATTGGTAGGGAAAAAGTCAAAGTATCTATTTGCAGATGATATGATCTTATACACAGAAAACTGGAAAGAATCCACAAGAAATCTACTAGAACTAATAGAAGATTTCAGCAAAGTTTCAGGATACAAGATAAGCATACAAAAATCAACTAGATTCCTTTACATCAACAAAGAGAACTTCGAAGAGGAAATCACCAAATCAATACCATTTACAATAGCCCCCCAGAAGATAAAATACTTAGGAATAAATCTAACTGGAGATGTAAAAGACCTAGGCAATGAAAACTACAAGAAAATCCTGCAAGAAACCAAAAAAGAACTGTAGAAGTGGAAAAACATATGATGTTCATGGATAGGAAGACTCAACATTGTAAAAATGTCAATTCTACCCAAAGCAGTCTAAACAGACAATGCAATCCCGATCCAAATTTCAATAGCATTTTTTAATGAGATGGAGAAACAAATCAGCAATTTCATATGAAATGGGAAGAGGCCCCAGATAAGTAAAGCATTATTCAAGAAGAACAAAGAGGGAGGTTTCACGCTACCTGATTTTAGAACTTATTATATGGCCATGGTAGTCACCACACCCTGGTACTGGTACAACAGCTACATAGACCAATGGAACAGAATTGAGAATCCAGACATAAATTAATCCACCTATGAGAAGGTGGCATTTGATAAAGGGTCAAAGTCCATTAATTGGGGAAAAGACAGTCTCTTTAAAAAATGGTGCTGGCATAACAGCGAAATTGAAGACAAATACTTGGATACAACCCTGTTTCAAGAAAAATCAGAAAAAAGAACAAAGAAAAATGAAGAGACCCTGAGAATTACATGGGATACAATCAAAAGCAAAAATCTGCGAGTGATCAGAGTTCCAGAACAGGAGGACAAAACAAAGAGAGGATCACTGAAAAATTGCTGACAGAGAACTTCCCCAATGTCATGAAAGAAGAAAAGCTGACTATCCAAGAAGCTCAATGAACCCCATATAGGATAGACCCCAAAAGAACATCACCAAGGCATATCATAATCACACTAGCTAAAATCAAAGACAAACAAATAATCCTGAGAGCAGCTCGAGAAAAACAAAAAGTCACTAGAGAAGAGAAACAATAAGACTAAACTCGGACTACTCGGCAGAAACCATGCAGGCAAGCAGGCAATGGGATGACAGACATAAAACCCTGAAAGAAACAAATTGCCAGCCAAGAATAATACATCCTGCAAAACTCTCGTTCCAATATGATGTGGAAATTAGGTCATTTCCAGATAAACAGAAATTAAGGGACAATGTAAAAACCAAACCAAACTTACGAGACTTATTAAAGGGAGTCCTTTGATCTAAAAACAAATAACATCAGATCACAGGCTGAATACAGGACACAGGATTGTACTAGCCAAATACCAACCTGGGAAATGAACTCTGAAGGACTACCCAAAACCCAAAGAATTACAACAGGGAACCAAAGAGATTAATCTGTAAATGACAACAGCATCAGGACAATAAAGAGTGAAGAAATGGTGTAGGGACAGACCCTTGTAATGAACTGGAACGCAAGGCGATACCAAGTAATAAGAGACTGTCTCAAACCTCAGAAGATAAGGGTAAGTTTCAAGGTAACCACAAAAAAAGTTAGCAAACCTATTCATCAGAATAAAGAAGAAAAGGATAAAGTCTCACTAAAAACAAAACTTTAAAAAACAAAAGAAATTTAAAAAAAAAAAAATCCACAAACAAAAGGAACTAAGCACAGGAGAGTAAGAGGAACAAAGAAAATGTCAGTACCACAAAAAAAAAAAAAAAAAAAAAAAAAAAAGCACTACAAAATGACAGCAATAAACACACACCTATCAAAAATTACACTGAATGTAAATGGTCTCAATGCACCATAAAGAGATGGAGAGTGACAGAATGGATTAGAAAACAGTATCCATCCATATGCTGTCTACAAGAGACATACCTTAGAAACAAAGATGTAAATTTATTAAAAATCAAAGGATGGAAAGAAAAATATCAACCAAACAGCTACCAAAAGAGAGCAGCAGTGGCAATATTAATCACAGATAAAATAGACTTTAAAACAACATTCACCATAAATGGCAAAGGACGACACTATATAATGATTAAGGGAATGATACATCATGAACACATAAACATATTAAACATCTACGTACCCAATGACAGGCCCTAAAATAGACAAAACAAACTCAAACAGCACTGAAAAGAGAAACTGACAGTTCCACAATAATTGTACAAGACTTCAACACACCACGCTTGGTAAAGGACAGAAAATCTAGAATAAAACTCAAATATACAGAAGACACAAAGGGCACAATCAGCCAATGTGATCTCATAGACATATATAGAACACTCCACCCAACAGCTGCAAAGTACACATTCTTTTCCAACACCCATGGAATGTTCTCCAGAACAGACCAAATCTTAGGCCACAGAACAATCCTCAACAAGATCCAAAACGTTGAGATAATACGTTGAGATAATAAGATAATATCTTATGTGACCACAACACTATCAAGGTAGAAATTTACAATGAAAAGACCAAGGGAAAAAAAATCAGGTACACAGAAACTGAATAACACGCTGCTTACAAACCACTGGGGAATAGAAGAAATCAGAGATGGAATCAAAAAATTCCTAGAATCAAACTAGAATGAAAACACATCATACCAAAACCTTTGGGACACAGTAAAGGCAGTCCTCAGAGGACAATTTATAGCAATAGATGCACACATCAAAAAAGAAGAAAGGGACAAAATCAAAACATTAACTACACAACTCAAACAAACAGAAAGAGACCAGCAAAAAAGGCCTACAACCACTAGAAGAAAGGAAATAAGAAAGATCAAAGCAAAATAAATGAAATAGAGGATAGGAAAACAACAGAAAGAATCAACAAAACCAAAAGTTGGTTCTTCAAAAGGATCAACAAAATCGACAAACCACTGGCAAGACTGACAAAAGAAAAGGAGGAAAGGACACAAATAATCCAAATAAGAAATGAAATGGGGGATATTGCAACAGACCCAACTGAAAGAAAAAGGATTATAACAGAATATTATGAAAAACTATACTCCAACAAATTTGAAAACCTAGAGGAAATGGATAAATTTCTAGAAACACACTACCTACCCAAACTACAACAAAGTGATGTTGAAAACTTGAACAGACCCATAACAAGAGGAAAGATTAAAAAGGTAATTAAAAAAACTCCCAACAACAAAAAAATAAACTCTGGACCAGATGGCTTCACTGGAGAATTCCACCAAACATTCAGAGAAAAGCTTCTACCAGTACTACTCAAACTATTTCAGAACACAGAAAAGGAAGGGATACTTCTGAATACATTTTATGAAGCCAGCATAATCCTAATACCAAAACCAGGCAAAGATGCCACAAAAAAAGAAAATTACAGACCAATTTCTCTCATGAATATAGACACAAAAATTCTCAACAAAATTCTAGCCAATAGAAGTAGGTATCATATCAAAAACATAATACACCATGAACAAGTAGGAGTCATACCAGGTATGCAAGGATGGTTCAACATTAGAAAATCAATCGACGTAATCCACCACATAAATAAAAGAATCACATGATCATCTAAATTGACATAGAAAAGGCATATGACAAAGTCCAACACCCGTTCCTAATAAACACGCTCAATAAAATAGGTATAGAAGGGAAATTTCTCAACATAATAAAGGGCATCTATGCAAAACCAACAGCCAACATCATTCCTAATGGAGAGAGGCTGAAAACATTCACCTTGAGAACATGAACAAGACAAGGATGCCTTTTATATCCAGTCCTATTTAACATTGTACTGGAACTCTTACTAGAGCAATAAGGCAAGAAAAAGAAATAAAGGGCATCCAAATTGGTAATGAAGAAGTTAAACTGTCCCTGTTTGCAGATGATATGATACTATACATAGAAAACCCTAAAGACTCCACAAGAAAACTACTGGAACTAAGAGAAAGATTCAGCGGAGCAGCAGGATACAACATAAACATACTAAAATTGGTTGGATTCCTATACACCAATGAAGAGAAATATGAAAAGGAAATCAGGAAAGCAATACCATTTACAATAGCCGCTAAAAAAATAAACTACTTAGGAATAAATCTAACCAGGGATGTAAAAGACCTATACAAAGAAAACTACAAAACACTACTGCAAGAAACCCAAAGCGATCTACATAAATGGAAAAACATACCATGCTCATGGATTGGTAGAGTCAACATTGTGAAAATGACAATTCTACCCAAAGCAATTTACAAACACAATGCAATTCGGATCCAAATACCAACAACATTCTTCAAAGAGATGGAAAAACTAATCATTACCTTTATATGGAAAGGGAAGAAGCCCCGAATAAGTAAAGCTCTACTGAAGAAGAATAAAGTAGGAGGACTCACATTACCTGACTTCAGAACCTACTATACAGCTACGGTAGTCAAAACAACCTGGTAATGTTACAACGATAGATACACTGATCAATGGAACAGAATTGAGAACCCAGATGTAAATCCATCCACCTACGGTCATGTGCTCTTCAACAAGGACTCAAAGTCCATCATATAGGAACAGTCTTTTTTACAAATGGTGCTGGCAAAATTGGATGTCCATCTGCAAAAAAATGAAACAGGACCCATAGCTCACACCACAAACAAAAACTAATTCAATCTGGATCAAAGACCCACATATAAAGCCAAAAACTATAAAGCTCATAGAAGAAAAAATAGGATTAATGCTAGAGGTCCTAATGCACAGCATTAAGAGGATACAAACCATAACCAACAACACACAAACTCCAGATGATAAGCTAGATTACTGGGATCTTCTAAACATGAAGACATTTAATGCTCATAAAAAGACTTAACTAAAAAAATAAAAAGAGAACCTACAGACTGGGAAAAAATTTGTGGACATTACAAGTCAGAGAAAGGTCTAATATCTAAAATCTATGAGAAAATCCAACACCTCTACAACAAAAAGACAAATAATGCAATTAAAAAATGAGCAAAGGAAATGAATAGACACTATACCAAAGAAGACATTCAAGCAGCCAACAGACACATGAGGAAATGCTCACGATCACAAGCCATTAGAGAAATGCAAATTACAACCACAATGAGATATCTTCTCACCCTGGTATTACTGGTAGCAATCAAAAACACTGGAAATAACAAATGTTGAAGAGGCTGCAGGGAGACGGGAACTCTTATGCACTACTAATGGAAATGGAAAATGATACAACCATTTTGAAAAATGATATTGCGCCTCCTTAGAAAGGTAGAAATAGAAATACCATAAGATCCAGCAATCCCACTCCTAGGAATATATCCTAGAGAAATAAGAGCCGTCACACGAATAGACATATGCACACCCATATTCATTGCAGCACTGTTCATAATAGAAAAAGATGGAAACAACCTAGATGCACATCAACAGATGAATGGATAAACAAACTATGGTACCTACACACAATGGAGTATTATGGAACAATAAAGAACAATGATGAATCTGTGAAGCATCTCATAACATGGATGAAACTGGAAGACATTACGGTGAGTGAAATAAGTCAATCACAAAAGGACAAATATTGTATCAGACCTGTACTGTAAAAACTCATGTAACAGTTTACACACAAAAAGAAACAATCTTTTTTCGTTACAAGGGATGGGGCAGGGGGGGACTAAACAGACAATAGATAAGTGGTAACTTTGGTGAAGGGTAAGACAGTACACAATACTGGGGAAGCCAGCACAACATGTAGAAGGAAAGGTCATGGAAGCTCTGTAGACACATCCAAACTCCCTGAGGGACTGAATTGCTGGGCAGAGGGCTGTGGGGACCATGGTCTCGGGGAATATCTAGCTCAACTGGCATAACACAGTTTATAGAGACAATGTTCTACATTCTACCTTGGTGAGTAGTGTCTGGGTTCTTAAAAGCCTGTGAGGGGCCATCTAAGACACTCCACTGGTCTCACCCCTTCAGGAGCAAGGGAGAATGAAGAGAACAGGATACAAGGGAAAGATTTATCCAAAGGACTAATGGACCACAGCTACCACGGCCTCCACCAGACTGAATCCAGCAGAACTTTGGTGCCTGGCTACCACCACAGACTGCTTCGACCAGGATCACAACAGAGGGTTCTGGATAGAGCTGGAAAAGGATGTAGAACAAATTCTAACTCACAAAAAAACAGACCAGATTTACTGGCCTGACAGACTGGAGAATCCCCAAGAGTATGGCCCCCAGACACCCTTTTAGCTCAGTGGTGAAGTCACTCCGGAAGTTCACCGTTCAGCCGGGAATTGGACAGCCTCATTTAAAAAAAAAAAAAAAAAAATGGGACTAATGAGGCACCGTAGTCCAGGGACAAGGACTAGTAGGCAGGAGGGAACAAGAAAGCTGGTGATAAAGAACCGAAGGTTGAGAAGGGACAGTGTTGACATGCGGGGTTGTTAACCATTGTCATAAAACAATGTGTACTAACTGTTTAATGAGAAACTACCTGTTCTAAAAACCTTCATCTAAGGTATTAAAAATAGAAAAGAAAAGAAAGAATTATCTATGTGAGATCAAATTGACAACAGCAACTCAAAAGTTTTGATGGGAACCTAGGGTACAGTGAGTTGAAGATAATGGTGATGGAATAATTTGGAAAAGGATAGTGAAAATAGCAGCACAACTGGAAGAATGTAATCAATGTCACTGAATTGGACATGTAGAAACTTTTGAAATGGTGTAACTTTGGCTATGTATATTTTCACCCAAAAAAAAAAAAAAGGGGGTGGGTCCTCCAAGGTCAAAAAGGGACAGTGTTGACATGTCGTGGGGTTGTTAAACAATGTCATAAAACAATATGTGAACTGACTGTTTAATGAGAAACTGTTTGTTCTGTAAACCTTCATCTAAAGTACAATAAAAATATATATATACATAAAAAAAATGGGCATAGGAAATGAACATGCACTTCACAAAAGAAAACATTCAGGTGGCTAACAGACACATGAAGAAATGCTCACGGTCATTAGCCATTAGAGAAATGCAAACCAAAACTACAATGAGATACCATCTCACCCCAACAAGGCTAGCACTAATCCAAAAAACAGAAAATAATAAATGCTAGAGAGGTTGTGGAGAGACTGGAACACTTACACACTGTTGGTGGGAATATAAAATGGTACCACCACTTTGGAAATCTATTTGGCACTTCCTTAAAAAGTTAGAAATAGAAGTACTATACAATCCAGCAATCCCGCTCCTTGAAACATATCCTAGAGAAATAAGAGCCGTCACACGAATAGATATGTGCACACCCATGTTCATTACAGCACTGTTCGTGAAAGCAAAAAGATGAAACCAACCTAGATGCCCATCAACGGACGAATGGATAAACAAATTATGGTATAGTCACACAATGGAATACTACGCAACGATGAAGCCATGAAACATAACATGGAGGAATCTGAAGGGCATTATGCTGAGTGAATTTAGTCAGTCACAGAAGGACAAATATTATATAAGACCACTATTAGAAAAACTCAAGAAAAGGTTTAAACACAGAAGAAAATATTCTTTGATGGTTACGAGGGTGGGGAGGGAGGGTGAGGGTTATTCACTAACTAGATAGTAGACAAGAATTATCTTAGGTGAAAGGAAGGACAGCACACACTACAGGGAAAGTCAGCACAACTGGACTAAACCAAAGCTAAGGAGTTTCCTGAATACAATCAAACATTTCAAGGGACAGAGTAGCAGAGGCAGGGGCTTGGGGACCACACTTTCAGGGGACATCTAGGTCAACTGGCATAACAAAGTTTATTAAGAAAATGTTCTGCATTCTACTTTGATGAGTTGCGTCTGGGGTCTTAAAAGCTAGCAAGCAGCCACCTAAGATTTATCAATTGGTCCCAACCACCTGGAGTAAAGGAGAATGACAAAGACCAAAGACACAAGGAACAGTATTGGCCCAAGAGACAGAAAAGGCCACATAAACCAGAGACTTCATCAGCCTGAGACCAGAGGAACTGGATGGTGCCCGGCTACCACCAATGACAGCCCTGACAGGGAACAAAACAGAGAATCCCTGATGGAGCAGGGGAAGGATGGGATACAGAACTCAAATTCTAGTAAAAACACCAGACTTAATGGTCTGAGACTGAAGGAACCCCAGAAAGCACGGCCCCCAGAATCACTGTCAACCCAGAACTAAAACAATTCCCGAGGCCAACTCTTCAGACAAATATTGGACTGGACTGTGGGACATAAAACAATACTCGTGAACAGTGGGCTTCTTAGCTCAAGTAGATACACGAGATTAAATGGGTAGTTTCTGTCCGGCGGTGAGATGAGAAGGCAGAGAGTGTTAGAAGCTGGTTGAGCTGCGAAATCAGGGATGGAAAGGAAGAGTGTACTATCACAGTATTTGGAGAGCAATTAGGGTCACATAACAACGACATATACATTTTTGTATGGGAGACTAACTCGAATCGTAAACTTTTCACTTAACCTACAACGATAAAGAAAAAGAGTATCTCTTATAGGTATGTGTTGAAATATTTACAGACTGGTTTTAAATCGGTAGATAGGTAGGAGTATAAATGAAACAAAATTGGCTATGAGTTGATAATTATTAAAGCTGGAAGATGGATATTTTGTTGCTTCTTTGTACTATTTTCTCTACTTTTTTGTTTGAATTATTCTATAACATGAGTTTAGGAAATGTAAATATCATAACTTTTTATATCTGGATCAAATGGGATCATGTATTTTTAAGTAGCCTGTAAAGCAGAAAACATTACATATGTGTAATAAAGCAATATTATTATTCATACAAGAGAAAAAGAAGACAAATAGCAAGAGATATGAATATAGACAGATATATAGAGAATAAAGGAAAAGATAAAGAAATTCCAGCAAGGCACATACTCTCTTGTCTTCTGGCTATTTTTGGTCAAAGCTACATGCTGATAAGGTAGATATTCTATCTATAAAGATGAGGTAACCATATCCAAACCTCTGAAAAACATAGAATACTGAAATCATCAAGACCTTGAACTGAATTCAGTTATTTAATAAGTAAGCATGGAAGGAAATATTGCTAATAACTGAAGTCCTGAGTTGTGTCAAAAATGAGCTGCTATATTTGGTTACTCTGGAAAGGTTCCCTGAACACAAATTAAAAGAAATTGCAGCCACCTCCTATTGATCTAAACTAAGACGAACAGGGGAAACTCAACTAAATACAATCCAAAAAATGAATATTCTAAACCTTAAACAATTTAACGAATAATTAAGATGCCTATCCTATTGGGAAAGCACTAAACAAAAGGCTTTTTCATCAGATTCCAGGAACCAAATCCTAGCTCTATGACTTCTCATGGGGAGAAGAGGAGAATTACCTCAATTTCCTCAAGGCAAGATGAGCATAATGATTCCACTTCACAAAGTTAATGAGAAAACAAAGATGAAATGTAATAAAATGTGTGACAATACATAGCACAGTGCCTGACTCATACACAAAGGTGTTAGTTTTATTCACTGCCCTACCCCAATAAGAAGACCAACACACACCAAGGGGGAAAAAAAAACAAACAAACCAGAATTTCACCTCTCTGATAATATTAGACTTCATATTCAGAGATTGCCCCAGTGTGCCTAGCTAAAAAAAAAGTTGCATTAAAAAGCTGGACAATGAAAAAGTAAGACAAAAGAAGAACTGATGCATTCAAATTATGATGCTGGCAAAGAATACTGAGAAGAATGAACAAATCAGTCTTAGAAGAAATACAACCAGAATGCTGCTTAGAAGCAAAGATGGTGAGACTTCAGCTCGCTTACTTTGGACTCGCTTACTTTGGACACGTCATCAAGAAAGATCAATCACTAGAAAAGGGCATCAAGTTTGGTAAAGTGGTAGATCAGTGAATATGAGGAAAACCCTCAATGAGATGGACCGACACAACAGCCATAACAATGGACTCAAACATACCAATAAACCCGAAGATGGCACAGGACCAGGCAACATTTTGTTCTATTATACACGAGTTTGAGCCAACTCAATGGCAACTAACAACAGTAAAAGAAAAGCAAAGTTTGTTTCAAAGCTTTATGAAAAATAAAAAATCTGAAGTTATTTATAAACAGTGAGTTCAGAATTTACATAGTCCAGTCAGCAATCTTAGGGTTCGCTGTTCATACTGTCATACCTACAAAGGAAAGCCCTCCACAAGTTTGCAAAGAACCCAGCACCACAATGAAAGAATAAGAGGTGGGTTTAGTCACTCCCCCGCCTTCAATATTTCCTGATGGTATAGCATAAGTAAGGCTTGCTCATCTCACCCAATTTTAAGTATGTTTTTGTCCCCTTTTAGCCAGGTTGTTTAAGATGCCAGTTCTATGGTAAGTAGCCAAGTATTTGGTTTTATCCCCCAGTCTATCATTTCCTTCTTTATTTCCTCCTGCTTTGTTACCCATTCCTTGAACCACATTATGAGATGTCAACCTGTGTAGCTGTAACACATTATCTTCTCCAGTGAACCTCTTCTTACAGCACTAGGAGGAAATATCCACTTGTCTGGCTAGGCCCTCATACCTAACTCTGGTCATTCTGTAATTCCTCCTTCCACTGTATTGCTGCAGCTATTGTATTTACGGGACTTTTTTAGTCAACTCCTCAGTATACACTCTAGTGGAAGCAGGAAGACACATTCATGGTTTGTGGTTTTGGATGCTAACTTTATATACTCCCTCTCATTACCTGTCAAATGGAAGAATGGAAAAGATAATCAGAATATGCTAAAGGCAAGCTGGAGTTCTTTACAATTTTCCCTCTTAACCATCCAGGCATCTTCTTTTTTTCTTTTCTTTTCCCATACAAAAATTTATACACACATTGTTATGTGACCCTAACTGCTCTCCCCATACTGTGACAGCACACTCCTCCTTTCCACCCCTGATTCCCCATGTCCATTCAACCAGCTCTCTGCCTTCCCATCTCATCTACGGACAGAAGCTGCCTGTTTAGCCTCTTGTATCTACTTAAGCTAAGAGGCACACTCCTCACTAGTATCACTTTGTGTCCCACAGTCCAGTTCAACCTGTGTCTGAAGAGTTGGCCTTGGAAATTGTTTTACTTGTGGGCTGACAGAGAATCCAGGGGCCATGCTTTCTGGGGTTCCTCCAGTCTCAGTCAGACCATTAAGTCTGGTCTTACTAGAATTTGAGTTCTGCACCCCACCTTTCTCCTGCTCCATCCGGGACTCTCTGTTGTGTTCCCTGTCAGGGCGGTCACTGGTGGCAGCTGGGCACCATCTAGTTTTTCTCGTCTCAGGCTGATGAAGTCTCTGGTTTACACAGCCCTTTCTGTCTCTTGGGCTAATACTTTCTTTGTGGCTTTGGTGTTCTTCATTCACCTTTACTCCAGGTGGTTGGGACCAATTGAGGCATTTTAGATGGCCACTTACAAGCTTTTAAGACCCCAGATGCCACTCACCAAAGTAGGATGCAGAACATTTTCTTAATAAGCTTTGTTATGCCAATTGACCTTGATGTCCCCTGAAAGCATGGTCCCCAGACCCCTACCCCTGCTACTCTGTCCCTCAAAGTGTTTGATTGCATTCAGGAAACTTCTTAGCTTTGGTTTAGTCCAGTTGTGCTGACTTTCCCTGTAGTGTGTGCTGTTCTTCCTTTCACCTAATTCATATCTACTATCTAGTTAGTAAATAACCCTCACCCTCCCTCCCCACCCTAGTAACCATCAAAGAATGTTTTCTTCTGTGTTTAAACCTTTTCTTGAGTTCTTATAATACTGGTCTTATACAATATTTGTCCTTCCGTGACTGACTAAATTCACTCAACATAATGACCTCCAGCTTCCTCCATGTTATGTTTCACAGCTTCATCGTTGTTCTTTATTATTGCATAGTATTCTATTGTGTGGATATACCATAATTTGTTTATCCATTCATCCATTGATGGGCACCTAGGTTGTTTCCATATTTTTGCTATTGTGAACAGTGCTGCAATGAACATGGGTGTGCATATATCTATTCATGTGATGGCTCTTATTTCTGTACGATATATTCCAAGAAGCAGGATTGCTGGATCTTATGGTACTTCTATTTCTAGCTTTTTAAGGAAGCGCCAAATCGATTTCCAAAGTGGTTGTACCTTTTTACCTTCCCACTAATAGTGTATAAGTGTTCCAGTCTCTCCACAACCTCTCCAGCATTTATTATTTTGTGTTTTTTGGATTAGTGCTAGCCTTGTTGGTGTGAGATGATATCTCATTGTAGTTTTGATCTGCATTTCTCTAATGGCTAGTGATTGTGAGCATTTCTTCATGTGTCTGTTAGCCGCAAGGCATCTTCTTTATACTGAACACTATGATTGGCATCTAAAGGGTCTAGGATGGACACAATGCTTATGAGGATCCAAGTTTCCAGCTCTCCGGGACAGGACCCCCACAAGGTGAACACAGTGCTTACTGTGGAGGTAGAATAAACAGCACTAAATAAGATTTGGGAAATTCAAACTGTACTTCTGCCTGAGCCACTGAATCTCCGTAAGCCATGGATCAAATGGGCTCTATGAGAAGATGCCCAGACCTCCCAACCCCCAGCTCTGAAATGCAGGTATGCCAGCACATCAATAACCATAGCTCCAAAATTGTTCTCTAGCCACAGCAAAAAAAAAAAAAAATTCATATGGGAAAATATTTTTTTAATGTAGATAACTGGTTAATGTAGGAGAAGAACCTCTCAAAGTTTAATTTTCCCACATTGAAGCTGAATAAAATAAAAAGAGAAAATTCTTTCCATTTTTAAGGTGAATACAATAAACTCTGTTTTTCCCAAATGGCCTTTTCTATTACAATTGCTGCTAAACTAGGTCACCTAAGTAATAAATATTGAAAGTGTTTAACCAAATTCAAACATCTGTTCCAATCCTCTTGAAGGGCCTGATTCAGCTAAACAAAATATCCACTGCCCTACAGGACCTGCAAGGTCCACACTGCTGGGAATGTTGATCTTTTATCTAAAACCAATATATCTGGTGAAAAACATGGCATATTCCAGTATGTCTGGAGTACACTGAGCATGAAACTATAAGAGAAGCAGCAAAGTTCAATCAAGTAATTCTTCCTCGACTACATCTTCCTGTAGTAGGATGACGGGGCTCATAGCCAAACTCTGGTTGGGTATGTGCCCAAATTAAGCCCAGCTTGGCAGGTCTATTCAGAGAGCATGGTGAAGGCTGTCTCTCCAGCTTCCATACACACTGGTAGAGCCTTGCTGGGAGTACTAGTTGCCTTTTTTTCTGTGGGATTTCTAAGCAGACTTCCGGAACTTCGGGAAGAACTATATTGACTTTATAAAATAAAAATGGTCTATATATCAAAAAACACCACAAATAAAGTTAATAGATAAATTATAGATTATAAAATATATCTACAATGCACATGAAAAAGAAGGCTGTAAGATACAGAGATGTTCTACATATTGATAACAAAACAAAGTAGTTAAGAACCCAATGGAAACAAAATAAGTTCCAAAAGGAAAATGAACAAAGAACATAAATAATTCACTGAAAAGTAAATGTAAATGACCATAATATATGAAAAGATGCCCAATCTTACTAGTAGTACTCAGGAAAACACAATCTTAACAATAAGATACTCCTTTGCGCCCATTTTGCTAATTTTATTCAAATTAACAACTTTTAGGAAAAAAATGCTACAACTATTCCTGGCAGAGATATAAAGTAGAGAGGAGAAGGGTACTCATAGGCATCACTGGTAGAAATTTGAATTATAACAGACTTTGAAAATCAGCGTAGAAAAATCTGAATTAGAAGTAAACAAATCCTCTGGCATTGAAATTCCATTCCTGGTAATTTAAAGCAGGGCTTTCAACCAGTTCGAAATGGTTCAGTCATGGCCAACAGAAACAAAAGGCAGTGTTATGCATTACATGGTAACCAAATTTCTTGCCTGTTGGATTCTAACCCTAGTAGGAAACTGGGCCACCAAAGCAAAGATGGTGGCCAACATACATTCAAAGCAGGGCAGTCGGCCACGATCTTTGAGCAGGGCAGCACTGTTTCCTACTTGGGTCAGAATCCGAAGGGCAAGAGATTTGGTTGCTGTGCAACGCATACGCTGCCCTCCTTTCTATCAGCCATGTCTGAACCATTTAGAACCCATTCGAAGCCCTGACTGAAAGAAATAAAAGCTTATTATGAAAAGATAAATTTGTAATAAAGATAAATATACAATATGTTTAATGAATCACTGTTTATAATAGCAAAAAAAAACTACTGAAAACAAAAGTGACTGTCCATACAGAAAAATGATTCAATAAATCAGCACATTTACAACGTGGGATATGATGTAGCCATTAAAAATGAGTTATACCTATGTTATAAAGGGATTTCCATGGTCCATTTAAAGTGAGAAAATCATGATGCAGAAATATTTATCTTATCCTTTTTTTTTAATTGTACTTTAGATGAAGGTTTACAGAACAAATAGTTTCTCATTAAACAGCTAGTAAACATATTGTTTTATGACAATGGTTAACAACCCCATGACATGTCAACACTATCTCTTCTCAACTTTGGGTTCCCTATTACCAGCTTTCCTGTCCCCTCCTGACTTCTAGTCCTTGTCCCTGGACTGCTGTGCCACATTAGTCATGTTTTGTCTTATGGGGCTGTCTAATATTTGGCTGAACGGTGAACCTCAGGAATGACTTCATTACTGAGCTAAACAGGTGTCTGGGGGACATACTCTTGGGGTTTCTGCAGTCTCTGTCAGGCCAGTAAGTCTGGTCTTTTTGTGAGTTAGAATTTTGTTCTACATTTTTCTCCAGCTCTGTCCAGGACCCTCTGTTGTGATCCATGTCAGAACAGTCGGTGCTGGTACCCAGGCACCATCTAGTTGTACTGGACTCAGTCTGGTGGAGGTCATGGTAGTTGTGGTCCATTAGTCCTTTGGACTAATCTTTCCCTTGGATTTTATTTTCTTCATTCTCTCTTGCTCCCGAAGGGGTGCGACCAGTGGAGTATCTTAGATGGCCGCTCACAGGCTTTTAAGACCCCAGACGCTACTCCTCAACACAGAACGTAGAACATTTTCTTTTTATAAATTGTGTTATGCCAATTGAGCTAGATGTTCCCCGAGACAATGGTCCCCACAGCCTCTGCCCAGCAATTCAGTCCCTCAGGGAGTTTGGATGTGTCTACAGAGCTTCCATGACCTTTCCTTCTACAGATTGTGCTGGCTTCCCCAGTACTGTGAATTGTCTTACCTTTCACCAAAGTTACGACTAATCTATTCTCTATTTAGTATTCTCCCCCCACCACACCCTTCCCATCTCTCGTAACCAACAAAGATTGTTTCTTTTTGTGTGTAAACTTTTTCATGAGTTTTTACAGTAGTGGTCTCAGACAATATTTTTCCTTTTGTGATTGACTTATTTCACTCAGCATAATGTCCTCCAGTTTCATTCATGTTATGAGATGCTTCACAGATTCATCATTGTTCTGTATCGTTGCATAATACTCTATTGCATGTATGTACCGTAGTTTGTTTATCCATCCATCTGTTGATGGGCATCTAGGTTGTTTCCATCCTTTTGCTATTGTGAACAATGCTGCAATGAACATGAATGTACATATGTCTATTTGTTCGATGGCTCTTATTTCTCTAGGATATATTTCTAGGAGTGGGATTGCTGGATCATATGGTATTTCTATTTCTAGCTTTCTAAGAAAGCATCATAACATTTTTCAAAATGGTTGTATCATTTTCCATTCCCACCAGCAGTGTATAAGAGTTCTGATCTCCCTACAGCCTCTCCAACATTTGTTACTTGCACTTTTTTTGATTCATGCCAGTAATGACGGGGTGAGACGGCATCTCATTGCGGTTTTGATTTGCATTTCTCTAATGGCTAGTGATCGCGAGCATTTCCTCGTGTCTGTTGTCCGCTTGAATGTCTTCTTTGGAGAAGTGTCTGTTCATTTCCTTTGCCCATTTCTTAATTGGATTATTTGTCTTTCTTTGTAGAGGTGTTGGATTTTCTTGTAGATTTTAGAGATTAGACCTTTGTCTGACTTCTAATGTCCAAAAAATTCTTCCCAGTCTGTAGGTTCTCTTTTTACTCTTTTGGTGAAGTCTTTTGATGAGCATAATTGTTTAATTTTTAGAAGATCCCAGTAATCTAGCTTATCTTCTGGAGTTTGTGTATTGTTGGTTACGATTTGTATCCTGTTACTGCCATGTATTAGGGCCTCTAGCATTCATACTATTTTTTCTTCCATGGACTTTACAGTTTTGGGTTTTATATTAAGGTCTTTGATCCATTTTTAATTAGTTTTTGTATATGGTGTGAGGTATGCATCCTGTTTCATTTTTTTGCAGATGGACATCCAGTTTTGCCAGCACCATTTGTTAAAAAGACTGTTCCCATATGATGGATTTTGGGCCCATGTCAAAGATCAGGTGACCATAGGTGGATGGATTTACTTCTGGGTTCTCAATTCTCTTCTATTAGTCAATGTATCTGTCATTGTACCAGTACCAGGCTGTTTTGACTACTGCAGCTGTATAGTGGGTTCTGAGGTCAGGTAGTGTGAGTCCTCCTACTTTATTCTTCTTCTTTGATAGTGCTTTACTTATCTGGGGCTTCTTCCCTTTCCATATAAAGTTAATGATTAGTTTTTACATCTCTTTAAAGAATGTTTTTGGTATTTGGATCAGGATTGCATTGTATTTGTACATTGCTTTGGGTAGAATTGTCATTTTCTCAATGGTGAGTCTACCTATCCATGAGCATGGTATGTTTTTCAATTTATGTAGATCGCTTTGAGTCTCTTGCAGTAGTGTTTTGTAGTTTTCCTTGTATAGATTTTTACATCCCTGGTTAGATTTATTCCTAAGTATTTTATTTTTTTAGGGGCGATCATAAATGGTATTGTTTTGCTGATTTCCTTTTCGTAGTTCTCTTCATTGGTGTATCGGAATCCAAGCGATTTTTGTATGTTTATCTTGTATCCGGTTACTCTGCTGAATCTTTCTATTAGTTTCAATAGTTTTCTCATGGAGTCTTGTGGGTTTTCTATGTACAGCATCGTATCATTCACAAACAGGAGCAGTTTAACTTCTTCATTACCAATTTGGATGCCCTTTATTTCTTTTTCTTGCCTTACTGCTCTAGCTAGGACTTCCAGCACAGTGTTAAATAGGAGTCGTGATAAACAGCATTCTTGTCTTGCTCCTGTTCTCAAGGGGAATGTTCTCAGCCTCTCTCGATTAAAAACGATGTTTGCCATTGGTTTTGCATAGATGCCCTTTATTATTTTGAGAAATTTCCCTTCTGTACCTATTTTATTGAGAGTTTATATCAGGAACGGGTGTTGGGCTTTGTCAAATGCCTTTTCTGCATCAACTGAGATGATCATGTGATTCTTTTCTTTCCTTTTATTTATGTGGTGGATTACACTGCTTGATTTTCGAATGCTGAACCATCCTTGCATATCTGGTATGAATCCTACTTGGTCATGGTGTATTATTTTTTTAGTATGATGCTGAATTCTACTGGCTAGAATTTTGTTGAGAATTTTTGCATCTGTGTTCCTGAGAGATACTAGTCTGTAATTTTCTTTTTTTGTGGCGTCTTTGCCTGCTTTTGGTATCAGGGTTATGTTGGCTTCATACAATGAATTCCAAGGTGTTGCTTCCTTTTCTCTGTTCTTTAACAGTATGAGTACTACTGGTTTAAGCTCTTCTCTGTTTGGTAGAATTCTCCAGTGAAGCCATCTGGGCCAGGGCTTTATTTTGTTGGGAGTTTTTTTTATTACTTTTTCAGTCTCTTCTCTTGTTATGGGTCTGTTCAGATTTTCAACATGACTTTGTGGTGGCTGGTGTAGGTAGAGTGTTTCTAGAAATTTACCCATTTCCTCTAGGTTTTCAAATTTGTTGGAGTATAGTTTTTCATGATATTCTGTTATGATCCTTTTTATTTCAGTTGGGTCTGTTGTAATGTCCCCCATTTCATTTCTTATTTGGGTTATTTGCATCCTCTTCTGTTGTTCTTTTGTCAGTCTGGCCAGAGGTTTGTCAATTTTGTTGATTCTTTCGGACAACCAACTTTTGGTTTTGTTGATACTTTCTATTGTTTCTCTATTCTCTATTTCATTTATCTCTGTTCCGATCTTTATTATTTCCTTTCTTCTAGTGGCTGTGGGTTTTTTTTTTTTTTTTTTTTTTTTTTTTTTTTTTTTTGCTGTTCTGTCTCTGTTTTCAAGTTCTGTAGTTAATGTTTTAATTTTGTCCCTTTCTTCTTTTTTGATGTGTGCATCTATTGCTATAAATCATCCTCTGAGGACTGCCTTTGCTGTGTCCCAAAGTTTTGGTATGATGTGTTTTCATTCTCATTTGATAATAAGAATTTTTTTATTCCATCTCTGATTTCTTCTATTCCCCAGTGATTTGTAAGCAGGGTGTTATTCGGTTTCCATGTAATTGATTTTTTTTCCTTGCTCTTCCTGTTGTTAATTTCTACCTTGATGGCATTGTGGTCAGAGAAGATACTTAGTATTATCTCAACATTTTGGATCTTGTTGAGGGTTGCTCTGTGGCCTAAGATGTGGTCTATTCTGGAGAACGTTCCATGTGCACTGGAAAAGAATGTGTACTTTGCAGCTGTTGGGTGGAGTGTTCTATATACGACTATGACGTCACGTTGGCTGACTGTGCACTTTAGGTCTTCTGTATCTTTGCTGAGTTTCCTTCTAGATGTTTTGTCCTTTATCAAGAGTGGTGTGTTGAAGTCGCCTACTATTATCGTGGAACTGTCAATTTCTCTTTTCAGTGCTGTTAGAGTTCATGTATTTGGGAGCCTTGTCATTGGGTGCATAGATGTTTATTATGGTTTTGTTTCAGGATAGATCATCCCTTTAATCATGATATGATGTCCTTGTCTTTTATAGTGGATTTTGTTTTAAAGTCTACTTTATCTGAGATTAGTATTGTCGCTCTTGCTCTTATTTGGTAGCTGTTTGCTTGATATATTTTTTCCATCCTTTGATTTTTAATAAATTTACATCTTTGTTTCTAAGGTGTGTCTCTTGTAGACAGCATATTGATGGATCCTGTTTTTCTTAATCCATTCTGTCACTCTCCAACTCTTTGTGGGTGCATTTAGGCCATTTACATTCAGTGTAATTATTGATAGATGTGGATTTATTGCTGTCATTTTGTAGTGCTTTTTTTTTTTTTTTTTTTTTGTGGTGCTGACATTTTCTTTGTTCCTCTTACTCTCCTGTGCTGAATTCCTTTTGTTTGTGGATTTTTTTTGTATTTCTTTTGTTGTTGTAAGTTTTCTTTTTACTGTTATCCTTTTTATCTTCTATTTTTGATGATTGTTTATAATATTCAAAATAAATCAGCACAATTGTTTATGTGCTACATATATGGAGTGCATATAAAATCATTTTTGTGATATATGTGTACAATCAAAATGTCTGAAGACCAAAGCGGATACATTTAAGCTGGATAAGTTTCAACACCAAGACTCCTTCAGGTAAACTTTGATCACCTAATTACCAGTAAGGTTAAAGAACTTAAGTCAAATGTGGCCAGAGCCATGTTCCTGGAACTAGAACTTGGTTATCAACATCTTCCTCTCTCCTCTATCCCTACCTCTTCTATCAGAGTCACCAAGTTATCAGAGTGGGGCTTCTGGGAAGTAAAACAAAATGAAACAAAAAGAAAAACTTTGATGCTGCTAATCCTTCCTATTCCTTTAATATGTGATCCTCAGTCACCACCACCATTTCTTCATTCTCTTCCAATCTGATTTTCACAATATAGTCTACTAAATGCTTCCTCTCAAACAATTCTGTAAGAATGATTACTCAAATGAACTAACATTTTTTAAAAACTCTCCAAAACTATAAAGCACTATAAAATTGCCACCAGTGACTCTTTTGTCATTCTTGTAATACCAATAATGGTTTCTCAGAATTCACCATCCTGCAGTAATTTATGGTGCAACTACCCTTTGCTTTTTATGCCATATTGTGCATGGAATTTTTTTTTTTTTAATTTTCCAGTTTTTTGCTGCTGTTATACAGAAATACAATTAACCTTTCTATACTGATGTATCCTACAACCTTGCTCAAGTCACTTACTAGTTATAGTAGTCAGATATATGTAGTTGTAGACTCCTTAGGGTTTTCTTCAGAAACAATCTTGCTCTCTGCAAAGACAGTTTTACTTCTGCCCTCCCATGCTTTATGCCATTCCTTTCTTTTTCTTCCCTTATTGCACTTGCTAGAATCTCCAATACAATGTTGAACAGAACAAATGAAAATATACAACCTTGTCTTATTCCTGATCTTAGGGCGGAAGTGTTACTCACATCACAAATACAATATTAACTAAAAAATGCCGGCTAAAGGTTTTTTTTACAGATAACCTTTATCACATCTAGGAAGTTCCCTTCTATTCCTGGTTTGCTACAAGTTTTTATATGAATCGGTGTTGATTCCTGACAAATGTTTTTTCTGCATTTCTTTTTTATTCTGATGATGTGGTGAAGTACTGTGATTTTTTAATGTTATACTTTTCTAGATAGTTACTGACATTTTGTCTACTTGTTTTAACAATAACTGAGAGAAGGAATGTTCAAATCTCCAACTAAAGTTGTGAATTTGTATATCCCTTTAGTGCCTTTGGTTTCTTCTTCATGTATTTTGAAGCCCTATTATGTTCATACACTTTATGATCCTTTCGCCTTCTTGATGAATTTTTTTTTTTATCATTATCAAATATCTCTCTCTAACTACAGCAATGCTGCTTATCTTGAAGTCTATTTTTTCTGATATTAATACAGCCATTCCAGCTGTTTTATGCTCACTATTTGTATATTAAACCTTTTTTCATCCCTTTACTTTTAACCTATCCATATTTTTATACTTTAAGTGAGTCTTTTAAGATAGCCATCTATCTGGGTCTTGCTTTTTACCAAGTCTGACAATTTTCTAATGCTTTTGTGTATTTACATGTAATGTAATTATTGATGTAGTTGGATTTAAGTCCATTTTAATTTTAGTTTTTTTGGTCTCAATTGTTTTTTTGTTCCTCTGTTACTCCTATCCTGCCTTCTTTTGGGTTAATCAAATATCTTTAAGTATTCCATTTTAATTCCTATATTGGCTTTTTAACTATACTTTGAATTATTTTTATACTGGTGTTCACAGGGATGAAAATATGCATCCTTAACCATACTTAAGAATCTACTTAGAGTTAATACTGTATTTATTCCTTCAAATAAAATGTTTATCTTGCAACAATACAGTTCCATTCATCCTATTCTCTGTGCTATTGTCTTTATATATTACATCTACATGTTATAAACTCCACACTACCATGTGCTGTTACAATTTTTACATTCTTAATATCTTTTAAAGATATTTAGAGAAGGAATATAAACTATTTTCCCACATATTTACGATTTACCATGTTATATTCCTGTATATTTGAATTTCTATATGGCGTTCATTTTCCTTCAGCCTCAAGAACTTCTTCCAAAAGTTCTTGTTGTGCAGATCTTCTGCAACAAATTGTATCCATTGTCATTTTTCTAGAAGTGCTGTATTTCACCTTAATTTTTGAGGGATTTTTCTTTGTTTATATAATTCTGACTAGAGAGCTTGTTTCTTTTACTAAAAAATGTTGTTTCAATTGGTCCCAACCCACTTGGAGCAAAGGAGAATGAAGAACACCAAAGACAAAAGGAAAATATTAGCCCAAGAGACAAAAGCACCACATAAGCCACAGACACCATCAGCCTGAGACCAGAAGAACTAGATGGCACCCGGCTACCATCAATGACCACCCTGACAGGGAACACAACAGAGAGTCCCTGACAGAGCGGGAGAGAAGTGTGGAGCAGAACTCAAATTCACATAAAAAGACCAGACTTAATGGTCTGACTGGGACTGGAGGAACCCCTGAAGCCATGGCCCCTGGACACTCTGTTAACCCAGAACTAAAACCATTCCCAAAGCCCACTCTTCAGATAAAGATTCAACAGGATGATAAAACATAAAATAATACTCATGAAGAATGTGCTTCTTAGTTCAAACAGATACACGAGACCAAACGGGCAGCTCCTGTTTGGAGACAGGATGAGAAGGCACAAAGGGTCAGGAACTGATTGAATGGACACAAGAAACCCAGGGTGGAAAGGGGGAGTGTGCTGTCACATTATAGGGATTTTAACTAATGTCACATAATATGTACATAAATTTTTTTATGAGAAATTAACTTGAGCTCTAAGCTTTCACCTAAAGTACAATGGAACACACACATACACACATATATATAAATGTTGTTTCACTGTTTTATAAGCTCTTTTATTTCTGACATCATTGTTTCACTGTATGTAATGTGCCTTTTTTTATTCTAGCTGCTTTCAAGATTTTATCTTTGGTTTTCAGTGTCTTACTATGAATTGCCTATATATGGTTTGCTTTGTACCCATCCTTCTTGGGATTTGCTGAGCTTCTGTGATCTGTGAGTTTATGTTTTTTACAAAATCTGGAGAATTTTTATCCATTATTTCTTCACACATTTTTCCCGCCTCGTTCCCACTCACATCTCCTTCTGAGACTGAAATCACATGTCTATTAAATTGCATGATATCATACTAAGGGCACTGTCATAGATTGAATTATGTCCTGTAAAAAATGTGTGTATCAATTTGGCTGGGCCATGATTCCTGGTAGTCTATGATTTTCCCATGTGTTATAAATCCTGCCGCTATGATGTTAATGAGGGAGGATGGGCGGCAGTTGTGTTAGTAAGGCAGGATTTAATCTACAAGATTGGATTGTGTCCTGAGGCAATCTCTTGAGATATAAAAGAGAGAAGCAAGCAGAGAGACAGGGGGACCTCATACCACCAAGAAAGCAGTGCCAGGAGCATAGCACGTCCTTTGGACCTGAGGTTCCTGCACAGAGAAGCTCCTAGTTCAGGGGAACACTGATGAGAAGGCCAGCAGTGAAAGAAAGCCTTCCCCTGAAGCTGAAGCCCTGAATTTGGACTTTTAGCCTACTTTAGTGAGAAGACATAAATTTCTCTTTGCTAAAGCCATTCACTTGTGGTATTTCTGTTATAGCAGCACTAGATGACTAAGACAGGAACTGAGTTTTTTTCAATTTTCTTTAACCATTTTCTCTTTGTGCTCCAGACTGGATAATTTCTACTGATCTATCTTCAAGTTCACTTATCCTTTCTTACTCTCATTTGGTTCTTTTTATATTTTCTATTTTTCTACTAACATTACTCAACTAGTCTTTCATTATGACCTTATTTTTCTTTAAGTTCTTGAAGGTATTTATAACAACTTCTTTGAAAATCCTGTGTACTAATTCCAATATCTCCATCATTTTAAGGTTGTTTTCTATTGACAGCTTTTTCTCTTGACTATAAGTCATATTTTCTTTTCTTTTCTCACGATTTGTTAGCATGCACAGGACATTACAGATATTACATCATAGAGACTTTGGGTCTTCTTCTCAGGAATGTTGATTGTTTTGTTCTATCAGGAAGTTAATTAGCTGGATTCAAACTCCAAATTCTGTTTTCTCTATGGTGTATAGCAGCTGGAACTTCTTAGTTCCTTCAGCCTTTCAAATGTTGCTTTTCACTGGGAGCTGTAGAATCTTCCCTTGGATCAGCCAAGAATTTGGGCAGAGTTTATATACCTATTTGGGGCTCCTCTTTCTGTGGCTCCCTCCTTTCCTGGATTTATTCCCTCACTTTCCAGCCACTCAGGCAGCCCCAAATGACATTAATCTTCTGACTTAATGCAGAAACTGCCACTTTCTGTTCTAAGTCTAGCTACCGCGCTCTGTAGAGTAGGGGATGACCTCAGTGCAGGTCACTTCTTTCAAAAGTCAAATCTGCTTCAATTTCTGTTGCTCTCCAATACCTTCAAACAGTTGTTTTATATTTTGTCTAAAATTTATAATTGTTATCTACTGGAAAGTTTGTCTAATAACTCTACACTGCTATTAGCATCACTAGAATCAGAACCTTCTCCTTCAATTTTTTTAATGTTTCTTTCATTCATATCACTATTGATTATTTTACACTGATACTTACATATATGTTTTTGTTTTTAAAAAAGCATAAAATAGAAACATTCCTTGTTAATTTTTGGTAATTATATTACCTAAGAAGTAGTCAAGATCTGCTAGTTTTCAGTTCATAGCAACCATTTGTTTACACTATAACAAAAAGTATAGGGTATAAATTCGGAAGTGACCACATTTTATTATGCATATTGACATTTGGTAATGGAATTAGTTTTAAAGTAGGGGGAAAATATGTCCTCTTTAGAAAAATGGGTGAATATTATTTTTTCCATTTGGAAGACAGTATTACTTCACACAGTAGCTCAGAAAACCATGGGGTTTACTACTGTATGCAATGCAACTCATGAAAGCAGTTTGTTTGCCAAGGCCAGTAGGATTCATCACATTTCTAGCAATTGGAGAATTTGTAAGATCTAACACACTGAATAACAAAATAACATCATTATGTGCTACTCATAGAGCATTACAAGCCAATTATAGTAAATGACTTTACATAATTCCCCAGACTTAATCTGTAATTCAAGTGATAATGGTCTGGTATCCTACATTCTACAAGGAAGCCAAATGTAATTTCATTGATGAAAAACAGTGCTCAGGCAGCTATAAGGGATATCATCTAGGCTAACTTCTTCATTCTACAGATGGGGAAACTATGGACTTAAGTAACTTACTCAAAATCAAACCTGTCAACAATGGCAGAAACAAGTGTAGAGCCAACTAATTGTTCCAATATCATACACTCACCTAGATACAGCTAAAAAAATTAAAGAATAAGAAAATACTAAAGACATATCAGAGGCAAAATCCTTAAGTGAAGAAGGAACCTAATAAACAAAATCTTCTAAATTTAAACTCTCACTGCTGGGTAAGATTGGGCATTTAACCCTCTTATGCCTTTAAAGAATAAAGACAGCAAAATAAACTAATCCAAGAGTTATTCTGCAGAACTATTAATAAAAATAATTAATAATAGTTTCAAATTATGAAAACCCTATTGGAAGTTATAGAGCATTAAAGCATATTACTAACCCACTGAATTTTATTGCCAGAACCCATTTATCCTGTTAAAATCTCTTCACATCTTTCAATTCCACATTAAATTACCCAAGTGGGACCCAGGAGATGCTAAGTTCTAAGCTCCAATTTGTCTGTATATAGTCTCAAATGCTGACAAGAAAATAAAAAGGGTTGGTGAGTCTCTCATTTCCAAGATATACTTCAATCATGAAACTTGCCATAAATGCCAAGGAAAGTCCTATGAGACTATCATTATCATCATCGTCATCATTACTTTAATAGCTCTCCTCCATGGAGTTCAATTAGTTGGCTTCTGATAACTGTAGATTCACAATCATTATTTCTCCTCATCAGAAATAACTACATTTTAAGCCAAAGAAACAAGAGAAATCTTTGTTTATATATATGTGATACACATACCTGGGGTCTCAGAAATGAAATTTCAAAAAAACAATTTGGAAACATCTACACTGGCAAATGTAGAGTGCAGGAAGGTAAAAGATGAAAAAAATTTTTAAAAAAGTTTTAAGCAAAAAATTTTTGAAGTTTTAACTGCCAAAAAAAACCTTGCCAAGAAAACATTTCAAAATGCTTGGATTGTTATAACTGCATAGTTTTTTTCAACTGTTTCCACCAGGCTGCAAATAAAATCCCCCTAGAGTTCTTGAGCAACAGGCTATCTCATTGAATGGGAGGGAAAGCAGGGGCAAAAGACTATGGGGTGGGGAGGCTGTGGGGGAAAGGGGGGCATAGCAAGTCAAAAACATTTGCATTTAACCATCTTAACTGCTATAAATCAAATATTTGATTTTGCTTACTTCTCTTTGAAAATGCATGTAAGTGAAAACAAAGGCTTTATTCAAATATATTTAAGGCTGGTTAGAATGTTATGAACAAAATGCTAGTTTTTTGAAAGATCTTTTCCACTTTAAAGAATGTCTGCTAGAGTTACTGTGGGTACCACAAGGTCTTCTATGTATATTGGATGCCCTGCCAGGGGCGGCCTCCTCCTCCTACCTCTTTAGGTTTCCAGCCTTCCACTTGGGACAGGAAAGAAAGAAAAGATATTGAATTATAAGTGCTTAAAACCTTCCCCCTAAGAAGGAGGAACCTAGGTCTATGAAGCAGTCCCTTGTGGGCTAGTGGGATCTGTACAACAAAGAATGAAATATATTGTGGGAAAACAGGTGTGGGAAGGTATCTGTCGGGTAGTGGTAGTGAGGAGAGTTGGGGACTTCAGGGTCATGGGAATGGACCCTCTTTGGAAACAGCTAATGTATGCAGAGGTCAAGAGCAATGGCGTTAGAAAATGTCTAAGTTTTTCTGTGCAACCCAGGAGTTCCTCAAATACTTCTTATGTAAATATTTTTCACAAAAATTGGAGAGGAAATTACTGATGTTCCCTCTAAGGCTAAAATGCCACCTTTAAAACATCCCTCCATCTCCTTTCTCAAAGGGGAAAAAAAAATTCATCCCATTGTTTGTATATAATATGGATGATGAAGGCATGGGATAAAATGACAGAAGGCAGAGAATAAGAAATGGCACAGAAGTCTTCAAGTCTGGAGTTGTTAACACATATTTGATCAAAGCCTACACCATACTTCTAAAGCTTCTGTTTTTGCCTTCAAGCCCACAAATCTAGCTTGAAAGGTTTATGAGTTTTCTAAGTTCTAATACAAGATTAAATTTTTGAAATTTGGTAATTAGGGAAAAAAAAGAAAAAAATAGGGTTAGGGTTAGGGTTAGGGTTACCTAACCCTAACCCTAACCCTAACCCCACCAGCATGCCACAGACTGTAGGAGATAGAGAGAACCCGACAAAGAATAAATAGATCCTTACACGGGATAACTGGTAGATGGATGGGCTTTTCGGAGCGGGGTGGTCTCTGAGTCCATGCAATTACAAAACAAACTCTGTGTGTGTATGCGTTGTGCAGGAGCCCTGGTGGCGCAGTGGTTAAGTGCTAGGCTGCTAACCGAAAGGTCGGCAGTTTAAACCCACCAGCTGCCTGCAGGAAAAGATGTGGCAATCTGCTTCCGTAAATATTTACAGCCTTACCACCAACCGATCTGACAGGGATCACAATAGAGGGTCCCGGACAGAGCAGGAGAGAAATGCAGAACAAAATTCAAATTCACACAAAAAAAAGACCAGACTTACTGGTCTGATAGAGACTGGAGGAAACCCGAGACTATGGCCCCTAGAAACCCTTTTTTACTGAAGTCACTCCCAAAGTTCACCCTTCAGCCAAAGATTAGACAGGTCTATAAAACAAAAAATAACATTCATGAGGAACATGCTTCTTAGGTCAATCATGCAAATGAGACCAAATGGGCAACACCTGCCCAAAAACAACGAGAAGGCAGGAAGGGACAGGAATATGGGACGAATGGAAACAGGAAACACAGAGTGGAGAAGGTCAGAGTGTTGACACATTGCAGGGATTGCAACCAATGTCACAAAACAATTTGTGTATAAATTGTTAAATGAGAAAGAAATTTGCTCTGTAAACTTTCACCTAAAGCACAATTAAAAAAAAAAAAAAAAAAGATTTACAGCCTTGGAAACCCTATGGGCAGTTTTAATCTGTCCTATAGGGTCACTGTGAGTCAAAATCGACTCAACAGCAACAGGGTTTGCTGTTGTTTGTTTGTTTTTACTGCACTGTGCATTTTTGGGGGGGGGGGGTACAGAAAAGTATTATGGAGATAGATTACGTACTACTACAAGTCTTTCACACTACAGATCAGAAAACCAGGCTGCAAAAAGGCTGAACACTCTCCACAGTCACACAGCTCAAGAGGAGCCCCATGTCTGGCCAATGTGGCTCCTTGGAGCTGGAGGCTCCAATCAAGGAGTGCTGGAATGAAGAAGCTTACTGAAAGGGCAAGTCCAAACAGCATAATGGGAAGTTCAGAAAGTCTGCACTAGACAGGCTCAGGAAGCAGATTCTGAAGCTGGACTGAACCAAAAAAACCAAACACATTGCCACTGAGTTGTTTCTGACTCACAGTAACCCTATAGGACAGAGCAGAACTGCCCCATTCCAAGGCTATAATCTTTACAGAGGCAGACTACCACATCTTTCTCCCGCAGAGTGGCTGGTGGGTTCAAAATGCTTACCTTTGGGTTAGCAGCTGAGTGCTTAAACACTGTACCACCAGGACTCCTTGAAGCTGGACTAGAGCCCGGGAAATACAGATCAGGGAGACAAGAACGGGGTAAGGGCCCTGAGAACAGAGGGCTTCCTTCTGGCAACCAGTCAGCCTAGAAGCATCAGGATACTTGCCACTATCCTTGTGTATTCTGTAACTCTGCATTATATTCAGGAAAAAAAGCAAGGCTTAGCTTCTACCTAGAAGCTTCACAAGCATTCATTCATTCAACTAACATTCATTAACTACCATGTGTCAGAAATGCAAAAATGAAAGAGAAAGCAAAGAGTGGTAAAGGGGGCACATATGTTGACCTCAGCCCATTCTGTGTAGGAGCCCCTGCTCAGCCACTTACTGGCTGAGTTACCTTGGGCAGTATTTCTCTTTCTAAAGTTCCTCATCAGTAACACAGAGTGCTTAGAATACAAATGTGTGTTACTACTATTAACACAGCCTCTGTCCTTAAGGAGCTCACAGTCTAGAGAAGACTAGGAACAATTAACCAGTTCAAATCCAGCATGACCACAGATTCATAAACTGTGCATCATGTGTCCACAGAAGGAGGCCTTACCTTCCTCAACACTATTAACGGGAGTGATGTACGTGCATGCACACATACATGCACACTCCCCATTCCCCACACACATACACCAAGTACAGAACAAACCTCAGTTCATATAGCTTCCTGGACATGGAAATGGAGGCTTCATAAAAGCGCTGCTAGCCAGTGCTGCAGTCTTAGGCAGTTGTTAGGCAGAAGCAGAGTAGCATGCGGCATGAAGAGGCCTGTCTACACTGAAGAAGCCAAACCTGATTCAAGCAGTTTCTTCTCAGGTCACATGAGTTCTGCAAGTCTGAACGTCCAAGACTCTACCCGAACTGTTCGCAAAGAGAAAGGAAAACTGATTTTTACACGGTAACCTTTTTACAATCCACTTCTTCCACCAGCAAGCGCCTTCCCTCTCCTTGCAGAGCCATTAAAAAAAAAAAAAACTGGGGTTGAGTTATATTTCACTGAGATTGTATTATTGTTGGAATTTAGAGTTAAAGTCAGATTTCTCTCTGTCTACCATCCCACTCAAAGTACCACCACCCCTCGGTCCCTCCTTTGAAGACAGCAAAGATCACTAACAGAGTAATGGCCTACTCTTGTCCCACTACCCACTAGTCATACAACCTTGAACAACTCACTTAACCTTTCCAAGCCTCAGTTTCCTCATCTCTAAAATGGGAATAATAAGAATAATAATAATAACCATGGCTTTATGATGAGGATATAAAATGGGTAATTCATGGAGAGCATTTAGCACTGTGCCTGCCATAGGCTAAGCACTCAGTGGCATCAATTATCACCACAAGGAACTATACTTGAGATGACACCAGAGAGTTGAGAACCCTGTCACAGCATAAAAGCAGATTCAGCATACATCATGTCACAGCATGAAAACAGATTCAGCATACAGATCTCCTTTACGGAAAATGTCAGACCATCAAAGGCAACACCTGTTATCCTACCAAGAGAGTTACTCATGTGTCATAAAACGTCCAGGAAAAAAGGTCAACTTTCAAGCAGATGATAACAAACACAAAGGATATCTTCAAAGCTGTTTCCACTCCACACAATTACTCAAACATGATACATTACACACTGTCTAAATAAAAAAGCAAGTGAAACAATGGAATTACCCAAATTTTCCAACTCTATCCTGCTGCCTCAGAAATTCACAATATTCTTCCATGTGAAATATAAAATTTATTTTTTAAAAATACAAAAGGATTATCAGATTTAGAATGCAGATTTCTAAATGCATATGAAACAGATAATATCAAGTTTCATGTCAATCAATATTAGCAAACTGATCAAATACATTTCTAGGGAAACAAATTGACAAGTTACTATTTCCTTGTTGTGACTATATCAAATAACAGTGTTTGTTGAGCTCAGCAATGATTCACTGGGTACATGCTTACTCTATTGCTTGTAAAGCAAACAATCTACCACCATGACCAGTTGCTGTCAAGTTGATTCTGACTCATGATGACCCCATGTGTGTCACAGTAGAACTATGCCTCATAGTGTTTTCGATGGCTGATTTTTCAGAAGTAGATCTCCAGGCCTTTCTTCCAAGGTGCCTCTGGGTGGACTCAAACCTCCAACGTTTCAATTAGCCACCAAGCATGTTAGCTGTGTGTACCACCCAGAGACTCTAAGAAAATAATAGCTTTTTAAAAACTATATGTTGATGTAAGTAATTCCTGATGCTGAATGAAACCATTAGCTAAAAACAAAACTAACTTTTAGGCAGGGAACCAAAGTATCAAGAAATGGAAAAAAATCACTTATTTGCTACATAATAACAGACTTCAGTCAGTTAGTAAAATCCAGTCCAGCGTAAGACACATGCAGTGACACACATTTTTTATTTGGCTCAATATTTTAATATCATACCTTCATGAATGATTTAGGACAGGATTTATCACCCTCGCACTACTGACATTTTTGTGCCAGATAATTCTTTGTTGTGGGGGCTGTCCAGTGCATTGTAGAATATTTAGCAGCATCCCTGACCTCTACTTACTAGGCGTCAAAAGAATCCCCTCTATCCCTGAGTCATGTCAATCAACAGTGTCTCCAGGCATTGTCAAATGCCCTTGGTTGAGAACCACTGATTTAAGACATGACTGTTTCCTTCTGGGTTTTATCTAAAAAACATTAATGAGAACAGGAAGTACTTGTTCTATGCTGCTATTACATGCCAGGCACTCTGCTAGGTGTTCTACATACATCATTTCCAATCTCGCAACCATATTTTGTCCCCATTAAAGAAAGACATGGCTACAGAGCAGTCTTTTTATAGCCAAAGCTCAAGTTTTACCCATTTTGTCACACATTTATAAAGCATAATTATTTTTAAATGATATATTATTATTTTAAATGGTATATTCTTATTACGATCATGAGCAAATAGCATATAAGTCCCCACTTCTTGAATTTTACAGTTTCACTTATTTGTCATTGACTAATAAAGACCTAAAGAGCCCCGGTGGTGCAATGGCTAAATGCTCGGCTGCTAACTGAAATGTCAACAGTTCAAATCCACCAGCAGTTCTGCAGGAGAAAGACCTGGCAAACTGCTTCTGTAAAGGTTACAGCCTAGAAAATCCTGTGGGACAGTTCTACTGTCATATAGGGCCGCTATGAGTCGGAATTGACTCCTGAGCACACAGCAAAGACCTACCTTATTTCTTGCCACCTTTACGCATCCATTTGTTAATTTACTCCTTCATTAAAATCCCTACTTTGCACTGCTCTAGGCCTAGGGAATCCAGCAAAAACAAGACTGACAAAGACTTTGCCCTCATGGAGCTTATAGAGTAGCTCAATGTTTACAAACAGAATGCAATGCATGAAAGCATCAGCACACCCAAATCAAGAGTCACCCTCAGTATTTCTGCTTCAAGATACTGTATCAAGGAATGGACTGCTTGTATTTAACAACAACCTTCTTTTGCACTGTGCTATGCAAAGGAGGTAAACAATTAAAATCCCCAATTTGTAAAAGTTTTGATGGCATTTCATATGCTTGGTACTATACAGAAATTTTATCAAAGTGAATGCCTACAGACTGAAGTTTGCTATTTTAGTACTTTTTTTTTTTTTAGATTTTAACTGTATTTAACAGAATTCTTTTCTGTGGGCCAGCCAAAATCAATCTAAATCCTAAATTTGCACCCTTACACCATACACCCTACCCTTAC
Source organism: Dugong dugon (assembly GCA_030035585.1). Taxonomy (NCBI): domain Eukaryota; kingdom Metazoa; phylum Chordata; class Mammalia; order Sirenia; family Dugongidae; genus Dugong; species Dugong dugon. Next base: position 42,654,271 of record CM057480.1, on the reverse strand, counting down.
ACCATACACCCTAGCCTCAAGTCATGTCCAACTTTCTGAGTGCTCTAATTCCTTAAAATAGTAACCAGAACATTACGGTATGGCTTATAAAGTAAACTCACATCAATTTCTGCAAATTGGGGAAAAATACTTAACAAATCAGTGAGGTAATGCAAATTCTATTTAGGTAAACTCCACTGACATCTTATAAACAGTGATTATATTTGTGACCAGTTTTCTGAAAGAACGGTTTGAGTCACTGCTACCATTCATATTCTGTTTTCTAACACATCTAAAGTTGAGGGGGTGGCAGAGGTAGGTGAATACATGATTTGAAGGATAGAGAATTAGAGACTTCTGGCCTCAGGCTTAATACTGATTTACTGTGTGTTACCTCAATCCTCTCATCTTAAAATGAAATATATGGCCCTTTCCTTAAGACTATCTGGAAGAGCAAGTGAAACCATCATTTTGAGAAGACTTTGAAAAAGTTAAAAGTACCAACATAAAGATAAGTAGATACAATATAAGTGAGACTGTCCAGCACCCATATGTCCAGAATCCAACATTATGGCAAAACTGGAGGCCATTAAGGACGCTTCTATCTCTATTACAAAGGGCCCAAACTGGGTGAATTTCTATTTACTCATACAGCTGCTAAAATACAAATGCAAAGATCCACAAGATAGGGATATTCTTCCACCAAAAAAAAAGGACCATGTATTGCTCCATTTCCTTTTGCCAAAAGTTAACAAGGCATAGAACAGAGCCCAATGAGACAATGAAGTAAAAATGATTCCAGTTGTTGAACCAACAGAAACCTGTTTTTAGTGCTCCTAATGAATTAAAAGACACTTACAAAGCCGCTCTACATATTTCCCATCATCTGCCCAATACTTCCACTCTCATCACAGCAGATGCCAACTGACCCCTGGACTTGGTATAAGTCACTCCTGGTGCACACTGACCTCTGGTTATGGGCCCTAGTTCAGGAACTGGACTTCTGCCCCTCTCTCCTGAGATGGAATTCCCATGTTGCAATTCCAGGAACTGGATACCCATCTGATAACCTCAGTTGACATCTCTTTCTTGGTAACCTACCTCGTACTTCAGTTCCTCAAGGCTACACCCCCATGTGTTCTTGCCATCCCCTCAGTCAGGGAATGTATCTGTACCTGAGCACCAAGCAGCTGCACCCACTACTTACTTATAGTCCCCTTCTGTGCTAACATAGTACCTGCTTCACCATGTGTTAATATATGTAAAGCACTCAGAACAATGCCTGGCACATAATAAGGGCTAATGACACATGAAGGCTTATTATTATATGTATTCTAATTCCTGAACGTCCAGTCCACCTGTCAGGAACCCATTACTCCCAGACGGACCATCCACACGGTACTGCTTCACTCCCAGCACTGGGGATCCCATGTTCTGCTTGCCAGACCAAACCTCCTCCTGCAGTCACAGCTGAGTCTGTCACCTCCCGGAACCCACCACACCTTGTGGCCAGGACTGACTCCAGGTGAAGGTCCCTCCCAGTCTCCTCTCCTGCTGTACCAGTGAGACCATGTTAAACCATGACTCCATGACATGACACCAAAAAGGTCAAAATGAGGGTTATATTCTCTATCTAGTGTCATGGCTAAAAACACAAAATTTGGAGTTAGATAGAGGTTAGTTTGAATCTTGGCCCTTCTTCCTACTCACATGTGACCCTGTGTGACTGACTTCGATATTCTAAACCTTGGTTTTCTCACCTGTAAATGAGGATGATAATATATATGTCATGGACCCCAGGTTGCACCATGGTTAAGAGCTTGGCTGCTAACCAAAAGGTCGGCAGTTCAAATCCACCAGTCCTTGGAAACCCGATGGGACAGTTCTACTCTGTCTTATGGGATCGCTGAGTCGGAATCAACTCGTTTTTTTTTTTTTTAATATGTATGTCATAGGGCCATTGTGACAATCAGGTAAGATAGTATAAGCACAGTGCCCAACACACAGTAAGCACTGAACACACAGCAGTTGCTATTATTATTTGCATTCTTATTCCTAAGGCAAGGCAAGAATGTATATAGTACATTTGAGGTGGGGGGGGGGGGGGGCGGGAAATGATCAGGACTTAGAACCAGAATTCTACTTCTGGAAATCTGTCCTTTACAGTAACTTTAGCAGGTGTGCATGGATATATTTGGAAAGGGTGTTCACTATCTTTCATAACATAATGAGAGACATGTTCATTAGAGGTTTCGGCAGGAAACCAGGAAGCGCTAAGGTGTGTATCAGTGGGGACCTGGTTGCACAGACTGTGGAAGAGAGTGGCATTCTCTGTGGCTGTGGGAGGGGCTGGGATGGACTGAACTGAAGAGAAGGAGCCCCAGCATGGACTTGAAAGGCAACGGCAAGCTGCAGGGCAATGCATGTAGGGTAGTACAATTTAACTAATAGGAAAAAAAAAATTCATGCATGCTTAAAAGCACATGAGCCTGTTTGTGTAAATAGTTTTTTGTAGGAATGAATGGGAAACTCTGAATTTCAGAGACTAGGATGTGGTAAGGTGGGAGGCTGCCAGGGACAGTAACCCTGGCTTTTTATGTTACGGCCTTCTGAGTAGTTGATTTTTTATCTGCTTGCCTTCAGGGCTATCCAGGAGAGCTTCCTAAAATCACATGTGACTTTGTACAAGTGACTTCAATATTCTAAGCCTCAGTAACCCTAATATCCCTAAAAGCCTAATAAATCTAAAGCCAGGTTATTACCATCACCTGGAACCCTAAGAGGTCCCCTTCATCAATTGCAGAGAAGCACTGAGGACAAAAGTCCCCATGCCACTCCCACTGGCAGCACCTTCACAGCTCCCAAAGCTTGGCCTTTTCAGCCATCTGTGTCAAGGTCCCTTTCACTACTTCAGAGCCTCCCTCCTCACTGCCTTCCCCCCAAGAAGCCTATCTGAACGAATTAGGTAGTCAGACTTGGTTGCAAATTTAAAAGCATAAATGCCTATCTGAGCACATAAAGATCTGATACACGTATGTGCCACAAGTGTAGGATCATCAAGTTTCACCAGGAAATTTTCCATGTTCCTGTTTTCTATCAAAGCCTTCTTTGTCTGCTATTTATTAAGGGTCACAAAGAGAGTCTTGGAGAGCTACAGTTAGCCTTCTTTGTCTGCTGTTTTCTTAAGGGTCACAAAGAGTCTTGGAGAGCTACAGCTCACCTTGAATGGGATGACAAAGCATTTCCACACCTTGAATTCCTCCACCTGTCATGCACACTTAATTAACATTCAGCAACGTCTCTCCACATTAATGGACTATTACCTATCAGAGAATCTCCAACATTGTCAGAGTAGCTTCCTGTTTCAGAGCATCAAATAATGGCCTTTCAGGTCACGAAGCCAATTATGAATTTCAGCTTCCTTCTTTTTACAGTGCATAAGAAGGTCATGAAATAAAGAATGTTTCCTCCATAAACATTTTGTAATTTCCTTTTTGAGTGACTGATAAGTTCTTGACCTCTAGTTTCCCGTCAACTTGGTGACATTCTGCAACAAGAACAGTCCTGCCTAAGGAAACATATAGATAAGAGATAGTAATACAGCATCTTTTGGAGAATTTCAGGAACTAAACCCTTGGGTGAGGCCCAAGAGGGCATGACCTGTACTAGCTGCTGTGCTATAATGCTTTACGTTACAGAAACTCACTGGGACATGGGAAATCACCAAGGTACATACCTACAGAGACTAAGAGCCTCCTCAGTGGTCTCCCTGAATCCAGACTCTTTCCTCTGCTGTATGCTTCCCATTGCCTTGAGATGACTTTTCTCAACCGTGATCACATGTCCCTCCCCTGCACAGAATCCTTCAAGGCTTCCTATTACCTCTCCAGTAGAGGCCAGATTCCTACATTTGGTATCTAAGACTCTCTTCAATTGAGACCTATTGGGAGATGACATAATGTTTTGAGATATAAACCATTTATTTTTCTCCTAGCATATTCTCCCCTTTTTTCCTCCCTCTTCAAGCAAAGATCAGGTCCTATGTTCATAGTCTTGGGAGAGGGATGTGGCTAGGAGAAAGCAGAAGCAGCCTATAAATGTTCCTGACTTTTATTTCCAAAAGCCTCAGAACAAACCTGGGGGATGGCTCCAATGAACAGACCAAATAACTTGGTCAGAAATACCAAGGGAGGATTTTCCATAAATGCCATGAGTAGGAATCGGCTTTATGGCAACTGGTTTACTGGTTTACAAAGAGAATACAACAGGCAAGAAGAAGAAGAAATGATAAGAACAGAGACATTTCTGGGTTCTAGAGAGGGTACAAAAGTTTAACAAAGGAAGCGCTTTGTGGTGGGTCTCAGCCTCACAGTTGCTCATGCAACAGACTTGAAGGGCTTCAAAGACTGGGATGTCTCATGTCATGTTTCATGTTTCCTGTCATGCAGTAATGAGCCAATGGTAAGGACCAGATGCCCACTCATCTGGAGAGGAGGAGACCTTAAAACGACTAAGGAGATGTCTCCCACAGCATGGTCAGAAACAGGCTTGAAACATAAATTATTTAAAAAAAAGAAGTCTTACTTCTGCTATAGTTAACTTTGAGGACCAAGATTCATTCCCACTATACTATCTCTCTAGTCATCTCTCTTACTACTCCCTCCCCATTTTAGAACCAATGTGTTAATATATTAAGGTCCTACTGACATTGCCGACCCTGAGATTTTCTACCCTAGCGACTCTGTGGGCGATATTTCTACCACATCAAGTGCTCTTCCCCTTTTCCCCTTCCTTTAAAGTAACATCTTTAAGGGTATGCAACATATCTTTCTCAGCTGTGATTCTCACATGCAGCGCCTCATAAATATTCAGTGAATAAATAAAGGAAACAGATGGAAAAATTAATGAATAAAAAGTTCTGACTGTTTCAAAGTTTAATTTCTGTGTCAGTTATTTGAAACAACAGTCTTTCACAGAAACAGTGCTATATATAATCACAATATACCATAATGTAAATGTATTTTTTTCAAGATTTTATACACAAAACACTAGAAATGAATATCAGATTCTTTTTATCTTGAATGCAGATATTATAAAAAGAAGAGCATTAGATTTAGGTAGAGGACAGAGAGACAGACAATGACATGGAGACTTTAAACAGGACTTATAGGTATTTTAAAGGCTCAAGCAAATGGGCACATTAGTTCCACTTCAAAACATATGGTCTCCCTTCTTCTTGACAGAGCAATAGTATTTTTATTGTTGCTAGTCATCAATAGGGTTTTTTTGTTTGTGTAGTTTATATTTGGAATATAAAGAAGGGGTAACCAGTCAAAAAAGGAAGGGCAAAGAAAAGGAATATATGCATTAAGAAGAATATGTGAATATGAAAAGAAAAAGCAGTATATTGGGAAGGTAACTCTCTTATGAGTGGTTAAACAGAAGAAAAATAAAGAAAGCCAAGTTCTCTTAGCGGCAAGAAGAGACGACAGGGAGAGGTAGAGGATGGCCGTGTCCTATGGCAGGCCCCAGGTGGCACCATCAGTCTAGGTAGGATCATTGGTTGCTTTCTAGAGAAACTGGGACTAACACTAGGAGGGGAAGGCTTCAGCATCAGAAGACAGAGTGCAACTGATTATTTCAAAATATTAATCATTCATATGTCAGATATTCATAACTATGGAATTACCTGTACTGTGGCTTGTTTATTGCATGTTGCTCTGATGTTGAGCAGTTTTCAGCGGAACTTCCAGACTACAATGGACTAGGAAGAAAGGCCTAGCAATCTACTTTTGAAAATCAGCCAGTGAAAATCCTATGGAGTACAAAAGTCCAATCCCATTGTACATGGGGCTGTCATGAATTGGGGGCCGACTTGATGGCAGCTAATAACAACAACAAAAACGGAAATGCTTCTAGATAACCAACGATCATATATATTTTCTATTAATATTGGATTTCCTGATATGAGAATATTAATTCTGTATTAATCCTCCAAATTGTCTGATTTGCCTAAATCCTTAAGCTACATGATTGGTTTGAATAAATGAATTGCTACATTCCCATCAGTTGGTTTTTGAAGTTTTAGTGACTAGAACTGAGAAACATCCAGAAAGGTCCCTCTGTTTCACTGTGCCATCATACTGCCTGTGCTAACCTCCATCACAGCACTTACTGTTCTTCCTGTGATTCTGGTTTATTCTTCTGTCTCCTTACTAAAATGTCTCCTTCTCAAGGACAGAGCCCTCCGCTATTTACCTTTGTATCTCCTATGCCTGATGTCAAGGTTCAACTATCATTGTTGAATAAATGACTAATTTTATAACACTAGTCAGAATGTAAGACTGACAAAACAAAACAAAAATAAACCAGATAAAATAAAAAAATAATTATCCTATCCCAATACCACCAACAAAAAAAGGAACTCATTGCCATTGAGTCAATTCTTACCATGGCAACTCCATGTGTTACAGAGAAGAACCACCCCATAGGGTTTTCTTGGCTGTAATCTTTTTTTTTTTTTCCTTATTAATTTTATTGTGTTTTACATAAAAGTTCACAGCACAAATTAGTTTTTCATTCAAAAGTTTATACACAAATTGTTTTGTGACATTGGTTGCAATGTGTCAGCACTCTCCCCCTTTCCCTTTCCCTTTCCACCCTAGGTTCTCTGTTTCCATTCGTCCAGTTTTCCTGTGCCTTCTTGTCTTCTTGTCTTTGCTTCTGGGCAGGTGTTGTGAATTTGGTCTCAAATACTTGTTTTTTCTTTTCTTTTTTTAATTTTTGGCTGTAATCTTACAGAAGCAAGTGGCCAAGCCTTTCTTCCACGCCACTTGGTGTGTTGGAACAGCCAACCTTTAGGTTAGTAGTCAAGCACAAACTATTTGCACCACCAGGGACCTCCTAATACCACAGAAGGGCAAAAATTATTTGCTGAATTGACAACATTATATATACTACAGTTTAGTGATATACTACTCTAAAATTTCTACATCAAAAAACAAGTATTGAAGAATTTCATTAAAATTAATTCAAGCCTATCTTTAGTTAAATTGTTAATATAAAATCTGATTCAATTATAAACATTATCGAACTATTGTGTTGTTTTGCTTTGAATTAAAAATAATCATCCATTTAAATCTATTGCTTCCCAATTTTTTTTAATCTGTTCCCACAATTATTCATTTCACAGTAAAGACAGGCATAATCAAAATGCTTCAGGTGACATTATTAGTTGTATCCATCCTTCTCTCTAACAGCCTAGTTAATTTTAGACAAGGTCTAATTGTTTCAACATTCAGGTTTACAAGCCTATGCTAAATGTATGGCCGCTTCAGTAAAATTCTGTCAACTCCACCCTCCAGAATATTTATTTGTGAGGTCAAGATGTAGCCCTTCTATTTCCTTGAGAGAAAATGTTGCTTATGTTCCCACCACTTAATATCACTTAATAATATTGGTGTGTGATTAACACCAATTTCCTGCTGTTACAATAAGGTTATCACATTTCATGAATAGCAAACAATCTCAACCATTTCCAAGACTTCAGTTACATATAAATGCCTCAAAAATTTATGTATCTAGACGTGACCTCCCTCCAAACTGAATGTGTGTGTCTGCAACTTTATACTGGGCGTCTCCACCTGAATGAACATCCTGGTTGGCAATTCAACCTCAAAATTTCCAGCAGTGAGTTCATCAGCTTCACACCCATCTTCCTGCTGTGACCTCTCCTGCTGTGACCTCTCTTTCAGTGAACCATGTTTAGATGCCTTTTGTTCCCCTACATCTCACTGTCCACATACACCAAAATGATACAAAAGTAATCTAAATTCAAAACAGCACAAAATTTATCAATGTTGCCTTTATACAATTTCAACAGAATTTTTTTTAACATTATAATCTTTAAGAGTTTGGTTTTTGTTTTTTAAAGAAAACCAAAGGGTAAGAATAAGGCTTTCCTAAAAGCAAGTCAGCAAATGTAGAAAGCTTTGTATCACCCTTAGTAAAAATCTTGGGAGACCAAGTTATAACTGAACTCAAGGAAAGAGTTTAAATCTAGTAATGCAACAACCTTCCCGGTAGACAGAAGAGCAGTGCCCAGCACTGGTTTGTGAAGTGTATTGGGGAGACTCACCTTAGGAACATGGTCACTCTCACACTACCAGGGCTGACTTTGTTCATGATCACAGCTTGTCCTCCCTAAGTACCAGGAAGCAATACAACCTTCCAGGCCCTAAGACTCCACCACCCACCTGTCAGTTTGTCATGCTGTGGTGCCCTGCATGTTGTGATGCTGGAAGCTTTACCACCAGTATCTTAAATACTAGCAGGGTCACCCATGGTACAGAGGTTTTAGCAGAGTCTCCAGACTAAGTCAGACTAAGAAGAAAGGCCTGGCAATCTACTTCCAAAACTTAGCCAATAAAACCTCATGGATCACAACAGAACACTGGCTGACTTGCTTGGTATGGACACATCATCAGGAGGGATCAATTGTTAGAGAAACACATCATGTTTGGTGAAGCAGAGGGCCAGCAAAGGCGAGAGAGATCCTTGGTGAGACAAACTGGTAAAATAGCCACAATGATGGACTTGAACATGCCAGCAATCATCAGGATAATGCAGGACCTGGTAATGCTTCACTCAGTTGTACATAAGATTGCCACAAGTCAGAGTTGACTCAACGACAGCTAGCTAGCTATCCATTAACCCACCCCATCCATCCACCCATCCCTAGGAGCACAATTCCACTTGCAGAAGAGAAGTAAACTCATCTCTCCCAATCACGAGTCAAAATATATACAACATGAAACACCTCCATCATACTTGTTTAGTGTTGCATATTAGAAAAGAGGAACAGTAATCATTTCAATAACTCAAAGAGTTTTAATTTCTTACTAGGAATTCAGGAAGCATTCATTGCCTACTTCTTCATGCCAATAATTCAACACAAGAATAGCATATGTAACAACCTGAAAAAAAAAAAAACCCAATGCCTAGAAAAATAAATAAGCACGTTTATATTAACTAGAAAAAATTACTCTTAGAAGAATTATCTGCTAAAACATTTCACTTAGAAGCATCTGGAAGTATGGGTTATGTCACTTACTGGGAGTATTAAATTTAATAACCCCAACTGAAAAAAACACAACCACCAATAAAATAGGTAAACTGGTAACAGGCAGTTGAGTAACTTCAATGCTGGTTCAAACACACACAAGGCCATTTTAATGGTTCAATTTTACAGACTATCATTCTTGCATCTTGCCAAAGAAGGTGAAAAGGAATTTTTCATAAACATAATCCAAGCATAACTTTCATAGCTGAATAATGTCAATTTCTTTGATAGGACCAACAAATATGTAAATGTTTTTCTAGATATCTCAGAAACATTATTTTAAATTATAATACAAGTAAGCTTACTGCATTTCAAATGTTGAAGTTTAGAAGTTGTAATGCCAAGCTACATCAAACAGTATATCTGATATTTAATTTTTGGAAAATTTTATACCCACAAATATTTTTAATCATTCATGTATCAAATCTCAGTTATCCAGAAGACATTGAAAAGGTTATTAAAAAACTTCCAAAAAAAAAAGCCCTGGCCCGGATGGCTTCACTGGAGAATTCTACCAAACTTTCAGAGAAGAGATAACACCACTTCTATTAAAGGTATTTCAGAGTACAGAAAAGGATGGAACACTCCCAAACTCATTCTATGAAGCCAGCATAACCCTGATACAAAAACCAGGTAAAGACACCACAATAAAAGAAAATTACAAACTGACATCCCTCACGAACACTGATGCAAAAATCCTCAACAAAATTCTAGTCAACAGAATTTAGCAACATGACCAAATGGGATTTATATCAGGTATGCAGGGATGGTTCAACATTAGAAAAACAATCAATGTAATCCATCACATAAATAAAAGACAAGAACCACATGATCTTATCAGTCGATGCAGAAAAGGCATTTGACAAAGTCCAACACTCATTCTTGATAAAAACTCTCAAGAAAATAGGAATAGAAGGGAAATTCCTCAATATCATTAAGGGCATTTATACAAAACCAACAGCCAACATCATCCTAAATGGAGGGACTTTGAAAGCATTCCACCTGAGAACAGGAGCCAGACAAGGATGCCCTCTATCACCACTCTTATTCAACATTGTGCTGGAGGTCCCAGCCACAGCAATTAGGCTAGAAAAAGAAATAAAGGGCATCCAAATCGGTAGGGAAAAAGTCAAAGTATCTCTATTTGCAGATGATATGATCTTATACACAGAAAACCCCAAAGAATCCACAAGAAATCTACTGGAACTAATAGAAGATTTCAGCAAAGTTTCAGAGTATGAGATAAACATACAAAAATCAATTGGATTCCTTTACACCAACAAAGAGAACCTTGAAGAGGAAATCAGCAAATCAATACCATTTACAATAGCCCCCAAAAAGATAAAATACTTAAGAATAAATCTAACCAGAGATGTAAAAGACCTATAGAATGAAAACTACAAGAAACTCCTGCAAGAAACCAAAAAAGAACTGTAGAAGTGGAAAAACGTATGATGTTCATGTGAAAATGTCAATTCTACCCAAAGCAATCTACAGATACAATGCAATCCCGATCCAAATTCCACCAGCATTTTTTAATGAGATGGAGAAACAAATCACCAGCTTCATATGGAAAGGGAAGAGTCCCCAAATAAATAAAGCATTACTCAAGAAGAAGAACAAAGTGGGAGACCTTACGCTACCTGATTTTAGACCTATTATACTCCCATGGTAGTCAAAACAGCCTGGTACTGGTATAACAACAGACACACAGACCAGTGGAACAGAGGTGAGAATCCAGATATAAGCTCATCCACCTATGAGCAGCTAATATTTGACAAAAGCCCGAAGTCCATTAATCGGGGGAAAAGACACTGTTTAACAAATGGTACTGGCAGAAGTGGATACCCATCTGCAAAAAACTGAAACAAGACCCAGACTTCACACCACGTACAAAAACTAACGCAAAATGGATCAAAGACTTAAATATAAAATCGAAAACGATAAAGATCATGAAAAAAGAGGGACAACGCTAGGAGCTCTAATACACGGCCTAAACACAATACAAACATAAGTAACAACGCACAAGCACCAGAAGAGAGACTAGATAAATGGGAGCTCCTAAAAATCTAACACTTATGCACATCAAAAGACTTCACCAAAAGAGTCAAAAGACAACCTACAGACTGGGAAAAAATTTTTGGCTACTACAAATCCCATCAGCACCTAATCTCTAAAATCTACAAGATACTGCAAAACCTCAACAACAAAAAGACAAATAACCCAATTAAAAAATGGGCAAAGGATATGAACAGGCACTTCACCAAAGAAGACATTCAGGCGGCTAACAGACACATGAGGAAATGCTCATGATCATTAGCCATTAGAGAAATGCAAATCAAAACTACAATGAGATATCATCTCACCCCAACAAGGCTAGCATTAATCCAAAAAACACAAAATAATAAATGCTGGAGAGGTTGTGGAGAGACTGGAACACTTATACACTGTTGGTGGGAACATAAAATGGTACAACCACTTTGGAAATCGATTTGGCGCTTCCTTAAAAAGCTAGAAATAGAAGTACTATAGGATTCAGCTATCCCGCTCCTTGGAATATATCCTAGAGAAATGAGAGCCGTCACACGAATAGATATAGGCACACCCATGTTCACTACAGCACTGTTCACAATAGCAAAAAGACAAAAAGTGCCCATCAATGGACGAATGGATAAACAAATTATGGTATATCAACACAATTGACTATTACGCAACGATAAAGAACAACGATGAAGCTGTGAAACATCGTATAACATGGTGGGAGCTGGAACTTATTACGCTGAGTGAATTCAGTCAGTTACAGAAGAACAAATACTGTATAAGACCACTATTATAAGAACTCAAGAAAAGGTTTAAACACAGAAGAAAACATTCTTTGATGGTTATGGGGGTGGGGAGGGAGAGTGAAGGTTATTCACTAACTAGATAGTAGGTAAGAATCATCTTAGGCGAAGGAAAGGACAGCACACACTACAGGGGAAGTCAGCACAACTGGACTAAACCAAAGCTAAGAAGTTTCCTGAATACAATCAAATACTTCAAGAGACAGAGTAGCAGGGGTAGGGATCTGGGGACCATGCTTTCAGGGGACATCTAGGTCAATTGGCATAACAAAGCTTATTGAGAAAATGTTCTGCATCCTACTTTGGTGAGTGGCGGTCTTAAAAGCTTACAAGTGGCCATCTAGAGGTGCATCAATTGGTCCCAACCATTTGGAGTAAAGGAGAACGAAGAACATCAAAGACACAAGGAAAGTATTAGCCCAAGAGATAGAATGGGCCACATAAACCAGAGACTTCATCAGCCTGAGACCAGAAGAATTACATGGTGCCCGGCTACCACCAATGAACATCCTGACAAGAACACAACAGAGAGTCCCTGATGGAGCAGTAGAGGAATGGGGTGTAGAACTCAAATCTAGTAAGAAGACCAGACTTAATGGTCTGACTGAGACTGGAGATGCCCCAGAAAGCATGGCCCCTGGACTCTCTATCAGCCCAGAACTAAAGCAATTTTCACAGCCAACTCTTCAGATAGGGATTAGACTGGACTGTGGGACATAAAGGGATACTTGTGAAGAGTATGCCTCTAAGTCAAGTAGATACAAGAGATCAAAGGGGCAGCTTCTGTCCAGAGGTGAGATGGGAAGGCAGAGAGGGTTAGGAGCTGGCTGAATGGTCATGGGGAATCAGAGGCAGAAAGGAGGAGTGTGCTGTCGCAGAATGGGGTGAGCAATTAGGGTCTCATAACCATGTATGTATAAAAATTTTGTATGGGAGACTAACTTGAAACGTAAACTTCATTTAATTACAACAAATAAGAAAAAAAATCTCAATTATCCACAAGTCACTGAAAACCTACGAAGTGGGAGTAACACACTATTTGGATTGCAGCTAATTTTTCTTTGACATCATTAGCATTCTGCGTAAGGTTAGCCTTCTGAGAAGAATTAATTGCAGGTGTGAAGAGAGATTTTTAGGGATGCTCAGAAGTCAGCTCTCTCTAGTGACCATCTGTTACCTAAAATTCTACCATCACCACATCATTCTTTTTTGAGTCTTCTTGAAGAACAGAACTGCTGAATTTTTCCTTTCTGTATCTCTAGCACCTAGTACAGGGCCTACAGGAAGTAAATGAATCAATTGAAGCTGCTGAAGGAAGTAGTAGAAAAGGCCTTCACAAGAAATGGGGCACTAAAGAAAAAAATGGATGCCAGGTGGTGCAACGGTTAAATGCTCCGCTGCTAACTGAAAGGCTGGTGATTAGAAACCACACAGTGGCATCAAGGGAGAAAGACCAGGTAATCTGCTCCTGTAAAGATTACAGCCTAGAAAACCCTATGGAGCAGTTCTACTCTGTGACATGGGGTCACCATGAGTTGAAATCAACTCAATGGCACCTAACAAAAACAATACAATAATGAGAAGAAAACTGATCCATGGCAACCCCATGTGTGTCAGGGCAGAAATGTACTCCACAGGGTTTTCAATGGCTGGGTTTTTGGAAATGGACTGCCAGGCCTTTCTTCCGAGGCATCTCTGGGTGGACTTGAACCTGTAACCTCTCAGTTAGCAGGTGAGCGCTTTAACCATTTACACCACCCAGGGAATCCAATGACAAGAAAGTGGGGGCAAAATAATAAACTGTTGTTTCATTTGGGCAAATCAGCCCTGGTTTGCAAACACATCTATTTTATATCAATTTTTAAATGCTACTGAAGTGCAAACTTATTTAAATATTTGGTTCATGACAATAATTTAGTATGTTAAATCTACTGTTTAAAGTTCTGTAAAGTCAAATATAATTGATGCCTCAATTATCCATTTCTGGATTGTCAGCACCTTGACTTTAGACCTTTAGCTCACAAAGGAATGAACTGTGCACTACATTATTATCTGACCACCCCAAACTAATGGGAAAAGTGGCAGAAACAACATTTATCTGTATATCGCTTTATAATTTACAAAGTATTTTCACATATTCAACTTGAAATATTGATATCTAAAAAAAAAGAAAAAGAAAATTGATATCTCACAACAAATTTAGGGACTGTATCAAATTTAATTATTTCCAAACTTCCAAAAATAGTAATTAAAAATAAAGACAATATAAAGAATAACAAACATATAGCAGGTGTCCTCAAAAGGCTTTGCAGTTCTCTTAATACACTGACTTTCTTTGGCACAACAGAAGACTATAAAAAGAAGTGATTTCTTTTTTTAATGCAGTATTGAAAGGGCACACAAAATCAACTGAACTCCCAGTGGTCATTCCTGAGATTATTATCAAAGCATCAGTATACAGCACTGCTTTGCAGAAAAGGAAGAATGTCGACACTGCCTCATGCAGAAACAAAAACACTGTGATACCTTTCAGTGAAAAATTAAAACAGTGAGGAAAGCCTAGTGATTACAGATTCTTTCTGCTCGATAAATTTTTTCCTCCCAGCTCTCTCCACTTTCTCACCTCCTATTCACTCCTCAACCCACAATAATCAGGTGTACCTAACTTCTTCATTGCCAATGCCCTGGCCAAGATTCATAAAGACTGCATCGCTGCCAACCCAAATACCATGTCCAGTGGCTATGCTGCCCGCTCTATGGAGGGTGACACTACTGACCACTCCCTCCAACTATCAGTGCGGGTCAGCAAATATCTCTGGATCACCACTCTCTGGTCACATGGTAGGAGTACATGGCCTCACCCCTTGAAATGAGGCAGCGCATATGATGTAATGAAACATGAGTGGAAATGACTTGGGCTGAAGTTTTACAAGCCAATACATTCTTCTCCATGAGTCTTCTCCTCTGCCATGTCAACCAGCAACGTTTCAGATAGTGGCTCTGCTGTCAGCTTGGGTAACAGACTGAAAATCAAATGGAGAAGAATCCCCAAATGACCTGCAATAGACATGTTCCAGAGGTGATTATGTGGTACAGAGTCCAATGCAACCCCCAGTGAGTATGTAGCATGAACAAGACATAAATCTTTGTTATTTAAAGCCCCTCAGATTATAGGGTCATTTCTTGGCAGAGCATAACCTAGCCTATCCTGATGGATACATCCTTGAATTCTACCTTCCTTTCATTATCTTGTAGGACCACATTTTTCTAACAATTCTTTACTTGCCTCTCCCATTGCTCACACTTCTGTCCAAAAGCCATTCTTCGGTCTACCTCTTAGATACTTGTTGAACAGCCTCTAAAATGGCCCACGATGATCCCATCTCCTGGTATTCAGGCCCTTGTGTAATCCTCTACCCTTGAACCTGAAGCTGGACCAAGTGACTTATTTCTAATGAATAGAAAATGGCAGTGATGGGACATCACTTCTGAGAATAGGTTACTCAAGACTGTGGCTTCTGTCTTGCCTGCAATCTTGCTGACACTGAGGGAAGCTAGCTAGCTAGCCCAGGTGGACAGATATGAAGAAGGCCTCTGGCCAAAAGTCACTGAAGAACCAACCAAGACCTGCCCACAAACATATGTTGCTGTTGTTAGGTGCTGTCAAGTCAGTTCTGACTCACAGCAACCCTACAGACAACAGAATGAAATACCGCCTGGTTCTGTGCCATTCTCAGCAATCATTGCTTTGTTTGAGCTCGCTGTTGCAGCCATTGGGTCAGTCCATCTTGTCAACGATCTTCCCCCCTTTCACTGACCCTCTACTTTACCAAGCATGATGTGCTTCTCCAGAGACTGGTCCCTTGTGATAACATGTCCAAAGTCTCACCATCTTCGTTTCCAAGGAGCACTCTAGCTGTACTTTTTCCAAGACAGAACTGTTCGTTCTTCTGGTAGTCCATAGTTATATTCAATATTCTTTGCCAACACCATAATTCGAAGGTGTCAATTCTTCTTCAGTCTTCCTTATTCACTGTCCAGCTTTCGCATGCATATGAGGCAACTGAAAATATCATGGCTTGGGTCAGGTACACCTTAGTCCTCAGAGTGACATCTTTGGTTTTGAACACTTTAAAGAGGTCTTTTGCAGCAGATTTGCTCAATGCAGTACTGGTTTGATTTCCTCACTGCTGCTTCCATAGGCATTGATTGTGGATCCAAGTTAAATGAAATCCTTGACAATGTCAATCATTTCTCCATTAATCATGATTTTGCTATAGGTCCAGTTGTGAGGATTTTTGTTTTCCTTATGCTGAGTTGTAATCCATACTGAAGGCTGTGGTCTTTGATCTTCATCAGTAAGTGCTTCAAGTCCTCTTTGCTTTTAGCAAGCAAGGTTGTATCATCTGCTTATTGCAGGTTGTTAATGAGTCTTCCACCATTCCTGGTTCCACATTCTTCTTCAGATAGTCCAACCTCTCAGATTACTTGCTCAGCATACTAAGAATGGTGAAAAGATACAACCCTGATGCACATCTTTCTTGATTTTCAACCATACAGTATCCCCTTGCTCTGTTTGAACTGCCGCCTCTTGAACTACATACAGGTTCCTCATGAGCACAATTAAGTGTTCTGGAATTCCCATTCTTCGCAATTTTATCAGTAATTTGTTATGATCCACACAGTCGAATGCCTTTGCATAGTCAATAAAACACAAGTAAATATGTTTCTGGTATTCTCTACTTTCAGCCAAGATTCGTCTGACATCAGCAAAGATATCCTTCATTCCGCACCCTCTTATGAATCTGGCTTGAGCTTCTGGCAGTTCCCCGTCAATGTATTGCTGCAATCACTTTTGAATGACCTTCATCAAAATTTTACTTGTGTGTGATACTAATGATACAGTTCAATAATTTCCACATTCTGTTGGATCACCTTTCTTTAGAATGGCCACAAATATGCATCTCTTCCACTCAGTAGGCCAGGAGGCTGTCTTCCAAATTTGTTGGTATAGATGAGCGAGCACATCCAGTGCTGGTATAGATGAGCGAGCACATCCAGTGCTGCATACCTTTGCTGAAACATCTCAATTGGCATTCGGTCAGTTTCTGAAGCCTTGTTTTTTGCCAACGCCTCCAATGCAGCTTGGATTTCCTGAGTACCATCACTTCTTGATTACATGCTACCTTCTGAAATGGTTGAATGTAGACCAATTCTTTTTGTTACAGTAACTCTGTGTATTCCTTCCATCTGCTTTTGATGCTTCCTGCATCATTCAGTATTTTTCCCATAGAATCCTTCAAAATTACAACTCAAGGCTTGAATTTTTTCTTCAGTTCTTTCAGCTTAAGAAATGCTGAGCGTGTTCTTCCCTTTTGGTTTTCTAACTCCAAGTCTTCGCATATTTCATTATAATATTTTACTGTGTCTTATCGAGTTGCCCTTTGAAATTTTGCGTTCAGCTCTTTTACTTCATCATTTCTTCCATTTGCTTTAGCTACTCTATGTTCAAGAGCAAGTTTCAGAGTCTCTTCTCTTTTTTTTATTTCTTCTCTTTTTAATTACCATTTGCTTTCTTCATGTATGATATCGTTGAAGTCTTTCCACAACTCATTTGGTTGTCGGTCATTAGTGTTCAGTGCATCAAATCTGTTCTTCAGACGGTCTCCAAATTCAGGTGGGATATAGTCAACGCCGTATTTTGGCTCTCATAGACTTGTTTCAGTTTTCTTCAGCTTCAACTTGTTCTTTCATATAAGCAATTGATGGTCTGTTCTGCAGTTGGCCGCTGGCCTTGTTTTGATATGGAGCTTTTCCACTGTCTCTTTCCACAGATGTAGTCGATTTGATTCCTGTGGTTTTCGTCCGATGAGGTCCATGTGTATAGTCACCATTTATGTTGTTGAAAAAAGGTATTTGCAGTGAAGAAGTAGTTGGTCTTGCAAAATTCTATCATGCGATCTCTGGCACCGCTTCTATCACCCAAGCCGTATTTTCCAACTACTGATCCTTCTTGTTTCCAACTTTCACATTCCAAACACCATTAATTACTAATGTATCTTGATTGCAAGTTTGATCAATTTCAGACTGAAGAAGTGGTAAAAATCTTCAATCTCCTCATCTCTGGCATTAGTGGTTGGTGGGTGAATTTAAATAATACTAGTATTAACTGGTCTTTCTTGTAGGCGTATGGGTATTATCCTATCACTGACAGCATTGTGTTTCAGGACAGATCTTGAAATGTTCTTCTTAATGATGAATGGGATGCCATTCCTCTTCATTTTTGTCATTTCTGGCATAGCAGACCATATGACTGATTCAAAATGGTCAATACCAGTTCATTTCAGCTCACTAATGCCTAAGATATCGATGTTTATTCATTCCATTTCATTTCTGATGACTTCCAATTTTCCTAGATTCATACTTCATACATTCCATGTTCCAATTATTAATGAATGTTTGCAGCTGTTTCTTCTCATTTTGAGTCTTGCCACATCAGCAAATGAAGGTCCAAAAAGCTTGACTCCATCCACATCATTAAGATCGACTCTAATTTGAGGAGACAGCTCTTCCCCAGTTATATTTTGAGTGCCTTCTCACCTAAGGGGCTCATCTTCCAGCACTATACAGACAATGTCCTGCTGCTATCTGCTATTCATAAGGTCTTCTTTTCACTGGCCAACTTTTTTTAGATGTAGACTTCTAAGTCCTTCTTCCTAGTTGGTCTTAGTCTGGAAGCTCTGCTGAAAGCTATCCACCAAGGGTGATCCTGCTGGTATTTGAAATACTGGTGGCAAAGCTTCCAATATCACAGCAACACACAAGCCACCACAGTACAACAAACTGACAACTACATGAGGGGCTTGGAAATGGATCCTCCTGCAGTTAAGCCTTCAAATAAGACCATAGCCCCAAGTGACAGTTTAACTACAGTCTTATGAGACCTTAAAACAGAGGCACCCAGTTAAGCTGCACTTGGATTCCTGACCTACAGAAATTGTGAGGTAATATATGTTTGTTGCTTTAAGCCACTAAATTTTGGAGTAATTTTGATATACAGCAAGAGATAACTAATACAGATTTAGATGTTTCTCTTCTTCCCACTCTCAATATGCAGGGTAATTTTAATCTTTTCCATTGTGTTAACCTCACATTCATCACTCTTGAATCTCTATTTTAAGCCTTGATTCCTCTCCAAGGCTAGTATACCCAAATGCCTATTAGAAGTATTTTCACTTTAAGGTCCATACATTTCTTCAACCTCTACAACCAATCTCTCTTCTCCAAAACTGCTTTCAATCTCCTGTAATCCATGTATCAGCTGGCATCAAAACCTTCCACTCATTGCCCAAGCCAGAAACCTAGGAATAAGCCTTGACTCCATCCCCCTCACTCTCTACACCCAGTTACAAGCTTTACTAATTTGACTTTAGCTGTCCACTGCCTTCGTTCTGGACCATATTCTTTCCCAACATGTCTCTCGGCCTCCAGGGCCCTCCACCCTACTGCTCACATTTATATTCTACTCAGTCACTGTGACCTCTCCAAACAGCAGATCTGACTGTATCACTCTCTCCTGCTGAAACTGTTTCAAAGGACTAAGCCATTAAGACCAAATCCCTGACTCTGGGACCCAAAACCATCGATGACGGGCCCGTTCTCCTAGGCTCCCTCTACTTCACCATCCAATTACAGGGCACTACTTGTAGTTCTCCAAACTCAGCTCTTTGTCTATGTCAGGCTGCTACAGCTGTGCACCTCTGCACAGTTTCCCCTACCTTATAAACTCACCCGACCCAGGCTGCTGAGTGTACTCTTATCCATCCTTCAGAACTACTTACGCATCACTTTTTGTCTGAAGCCTTCCCAGACCACTTCCCACTGCAAGAGAGTAAATTTCTCCTCTGAACGTTTACCTGTCACTGTAATTAGTAGACTGTATTCTAATAACCTGTTCATTAGCTTGTCTCTCCCACTCTTTCAAGTTTCTCACCATCTCTGAGAACCTTGAACATCTACCACAGAGCCTGGTCCATAAAAAGATATTATAACATATTATATTAAACAGAACTTTAATAGGTTGTATGTGACCACTCCTCAATTTCTGATTCAGCAGTGTTCTGAGAATAAAAAGGTATCAGAAGTATAAGAATCAGGAGGCAGGACCAAGATGGTAGAGTAGTCAGATGCTTCCTGTGGTCCCTCTTACAACAAAGGTGTGAAAAAACAAGTGAATCGATTATATATGACAATCTAGGAGCCCTGAACATCAAAGGCAAATTGAGGAATCGGATTTGAGTGGCAGGGGGACGGAGAGATGGTTCAGAAGCAGTGAGGAGTTACCAGACCTGACCCCAGCGGGAACCAGCACCCTGCAGGCCGGATGAGCTGGCATGCCCAGTGAGGCAAACAGTGGCACTCAGGACGTATTTTCCACATGGGAAGAGACCAAGTGGCGGAGAGGCTACTGAAGCCTCCAGAACCAGTGAAAAGCAGTGCTCAATCAGCAGAAGATAAGTACATGCATCTAACCCACCACACAGATCAAAAAACACCCGCTTTGGGAAGAACCTCTCTCCCATTTACCGCCCCCCCCCCAACCTCCGCTCTTCACCAGGTCCTAGGCCTGCTTCAGTGATTGCCAAATCCCCTGGGCCAGAAGTAGGACCCGTCACGTGCCTTGAGCCGTTCTCCCAGTGTTGAAGAAGAAACAAATTAACAAAAAGGGAAAAAATAATCTGTCAGCTCCCCTAAGCCAGGAACTCAGGACAGACACAGCTCCTTTGACCAAGCACAGCTCCTTTCCCTAGGCACAGGCATAAGGGGTCCACGGACTATGAATGCCTTTCACCCTTGCATAGACCTGTGTGGGCCCATTTCAACAGCGTAGGCCCTCATTAGCACAATACAACAGGGTATATACCTGAAGCCTAACTTCAACTGTATCAGCTGTATGGTGGAGTGGTAAGTTCGTGACATTTGACATCACTCTGCCCATTAAGCAGGGTCCTCGTCTACCCACATCAGGGGCCTGAGGACTCGTGGCTCCACCCACGCCACCTAGCCACCTGTGACAGGGGTCCAAGAATAAGTGGTGCCTTCCTAGTCCTTACAGCCAACAGCACTGGGTGCCCATAGTCTGGCTGCAAAACCCACCCACCTACACACTCTAGGAAACAGGGACACTCTTTTCTCCCAGACACTCAGGCAGCCATCAGCCCCCTGCCTTGCTCAGCATGTGACCCCCTACTGCAGCCAGATACCTGTGTCCACTCCAATCACCCCTGCCTATCTAGGACTGTAGGTGAGAGCCTGCACCACACACTTGGTGACTGACTACCTGGACACCTAAGCTGAATCCATACAAGAAAGGACTCCTGGGCTCACATACCTAGTAACAGATCCAACCACCTGATGACAGGATGTTAGAGCTTCAAAGGCGCCAATAATCAAATAAGCTCACATGAGCAGCCTACTTGGAGTATATCAAAACAAGAAGCTAGGACACAGTGGGTAAACATAAAATAAATATAATAACTTATTGATGGCTCGGAGACAACAGTCAATATCAAATCACATAAAGAGGCAGACCATAATGGTTTCAGCAAGCTCCCAAAACAAAGAATCAAAAACTCTTCTGAAGGAAGGGAACTTCTTGGAATTACCGGAGGTAGAACACAAAAGAGTAATAAAAGGAACTCTTCAAGAGATCAGGCAAAATACAGAAAAAGCCAAGGAACACACCGACATAGCAATATAGGAACTAACAAAGATTACAGAACAGCATAATGACAAATGTAACAAGCTGCAAGAATCCACAGAGAGACAGCAAACAGAAATCCAGAAGGTTAACAATAAAATTTCAGAATTAGACAACTCAACAGAAAGTCATAGGAGCAGAACTGAGGCAATGGAAGTCAGAATTAGTGAGATTGAAGATAAAGCACTTGATACTAACTTACTTCAAGAAAAATCAGATAAAAGAATTTTAAAAAATGAAGACACCTAAGAATTATGTAGGACTCTATCAAGAGGAATAACCTACGAGTGACTGGAATACCAGAAATGGGGGGATAACAGAAAATAGAGAGAATTGTTGAAGATTTGTGGGCAGAAAATTTCCCTGATATCATGAAAGATGAGAAGATATCTATCCAAGATGCTCATCAAACCCCACATAAGGTTGATCCCAAAAGAAAGTCACCAAGACATATTATAACCAAACTTGCTAAAACCAAAGATAGAGACTTTTAAGAGCAGCTTAAATGAAAAGTCACCTACAAAGGAGTCATTAAGAATAAGCTCGGACTATTCAGCAGAAACCATGCAGGCAAGAAGGCAATGGGATGACATATATAAAGCCTTGAAGGAAAAAAATTGCCAGTCAAGAATGATATATCCAGCAAAACTGTCTCTCAAATATGATGGCGAAATTAGGGTGTTTCCAGATAAACAGAAGTTCAGGGAATTTGCAAAAACCAAAACAAAATTACAAGAAACACTAAAGTGAGTCCTCTGGTTAGAAAATCAGTAACATCAGATAACAACCAAAGACTAGAGCGCGGGACAGAGCAACCACATAGAAAGCCAGATAGGGAAGTCACAAAAATAAATCAAAGCTAAAATACTGTAAACAGGGAAACAGAGATGTCAATATGAAAAAGATGACAACATTAAAACAAAAAATAGGGACTAAAAAAATGTAGTCATTGATCTTTCATATGGAGAGGAAGTCAAGGCAATACAAAGGAATAAGAGTGGTTTAAACTTGGAAAACTAGGGATAAATATTAAGGTAATCACAACGGAAACTAACAATCCTACACATCAAAACAAAAAACAAGAAAAATATATAGACTCAGAAGTATAAGAATCACCATCAACTTTGCAGAAACCAGAAATTCCTACCCCATGATCAGGCACCCTCTGCCATCTCTACTGCTACCCCCTAAGCTTTTGTTCCATATTCCCTGTCCCCTAGCCTCATCAAGTCCTTCTGTTTCACTCTTAAGGTGATGCTCCACTTGCCAGTGCACAAAACACAATTCTTCTGGTTTTTTCTACATTTTATTTATCTCACCTTACTCATTTTTCAATATTTAAAAACTGCACATAAGACTTTAAGACATGTTAGCAAACCTCATATGAGGTATCCTTAACTACCAGTCTTTACTCCTTTACATATTTTGTAGTTGTTAAATTTACTCATAAAGGAAAGGACAGACTGCAAGTAATGGTCCTCAACCCTGGCCATAAGGAACTTTGGATAAAACCTCACTCCCCAGGCTCCACCCAAACCACCTGAACTCACTGTGGGAGTGTGGTCTGATCATGTGTATTTAAAAGGGAAAAAAAGTCCACAGGTGCTTCTGGTGTATACTAAAAGAGAACCACTGCCCTGGAGAATCTCTCGTTCAACCTAGTAATTACATGAAGATGAGAAGCCCAGTGAGATGAATAGTCTGGGTTAAAATCATACAGCTAGTGGCCATACTGGAGTTATGATCTGGTTCCCCTGACTCCAGTACAAGTGTTCATCCCCTACACCACACTGTCTTCTCTAGTGGGGTCCACTCTGAGCTGGACTCTACGGGGATACACTTGAGAAACGCACAACCTTATCTTCAAGATGTTGCTGGCACAGTAGCTGCCAATTAGAAATGAAGGAGCCTGTTGGAACACACCTCTTCCATAAGCTGTAAGAATAAACCAAAGAATGCGGTAGGGGTTCCAATCCTTGCAAGCTGGGTGTGGTCCTCAGATTTTTGGGAAGTTCCCAACGTGCGCTGGCAAATCCAGGCATTCTGCTCACATGAAACCACTGAACAATGAAGAGGTACCTACTTAGGTGAGTTAACTGGGAAGGCATCACTTTAAAAACTAAAAGGACTTCTTAATCAAATCCCAGCCACACTTGAGGTGAGGATCTGAGGTCACCAGCTACAGCTAGCATCTGCCGCCTAATGCCAGCTAAGTGGTTTCACCTTCCCGGACACGCATGTTGCCTCAGTTTCTTTTACCCTTCACTTTAGGGCCACAGTCACCTTGCCATGGCCCTAAGCAAATAATCCGTGGCAGAGCAACAACAAACAACTCCAGACGGGGAAATGACAAACTATTCCAACAAACTTTTCAAAGGAGGGGAAAAACCCCATAGATATTTCTGTGTTTTTTTGTGAGCAGTTGGATAAAAAATAATAAATCTACCAAATACCAACACCTCTCCAAAAGGTTTCTTGCCAGTCCCATGATGAGTGGTGTTAAGAATGAGTTTCTGGCAGAGACAATGTGACACATCACTGAGTCGAGGCAGGCCCAGCCCTGGCTGGAAATCTTTGTCAGAACTGGGCTATGCTTTCACTGTAAGAAGTTTAAAATGAGGGCAAATGGTGAAGTCACATCCATGAGTCATTTTCCCACATGTTATGCTGGCTTTTTGACATGATCAATAGACCAAGGACTCACAAAGCTTCTTTTGGATTATGAGCTGTTTACAGCTCTTTGGGGAATAGTACTTGATATTTTGAGGAAATCAGAAGTACTGTACCCAGCCACCCACCATAAATAATCCAGAGAAATTAAGACTGCATAAAATAGCAAAAACAATGGGCATTTGCAGATAAGAAAGGAGGAAAGAGGAAGATGGGGAGGCAAAAATTGAAACTGCAGTGCATTAATCTTTGTTCTCTAGAACTGTTCTCTATAAATTGTAAGCAGAAAACCAGTTTGGGAGCAGAAGTTTGTGCTATGGGAATCTAAGTCTCTGAGGCTTGAGAATGTTCTCGAACCAGAAACTCCAGGCTGTGTGTGCGTGTGTGTGTGTGTGTGTGTGCGCGTACACACACACACACACTCCCCAGGGGTTTCAAGGTCAGCAGGGTCACTGTTACCTACCTCTTCTTCCTCTTCATCCCGGAAATGCCTTAGAAAACAGCAAAAACTCTCGGTCATGCAGCTATGAATCACCTACCACCTTCCCAGGAGATAACACCATTTTCCAGACCAAGGAGGACTATCCAGAGGGAATGCAAGAATGGGTGCTAGATCTGGGGAGGTTTCGGAGCTGACGGACTAGAGAAGAGATGTTCCCATAAACAGAAGGAGAAAGGAGGCAGACGGGTCAGCAGAGTGAGGAGGCAGGAATCCATGCATAGAATCAACAGCATCTTCCTCCTCAGCCCAAGCTCTCAAGAACTAGGACTTGAACAGGGCTGTCCACTCAGGGAAGTGGGAAGCACCTGACAATACAGGGAGAAGGGTCAACTGTCTTTGATTTTGCTCAGCCCTCTCCCAGACAACTTAAACACAACTATAGAATAAGAGTGAACTTCAGGTGAGCAAAACTTCCAGGACAAAATAAAATACCAAACAAAATTTTCTTCACAACTATTGTTTTTTTAAATAGATCTTTATCAGGACACAAAAACATTCATTCACTGAATTTGAACAGTTAGAAGAATTAAACACCAAAATAAATCAGATGTCAACAACTTTTCCAATAAAGGGTGAGTTAGTAAATATCTTAGGCTTTGTGTGCCAAGAGGCAAAATCAAGGATATTATGTAGGTACAGAAATAACAAAAGGATAAAACAGTTCCCCCAAATTTTTATTGCTAAAATTCAAACCATCATCATCATCACCATAATTAAGAAGAATTATTTGTAATACATGTCTCGTAGTAAGAGTAATGAAATTATTTTGGGGGGATGGCAATTTGCTTAATTGGGATGCAAATTTAGTGTTCCTTATCATCAAAATCAATTGCAAACATTCATTTATTAATACTGATCTATAATGAGATTTAATGTATTTCATTTTGGAAAATGTCTTTTCATACAGATGTTGTTGTTGTTTTTGGGTGCCACAGAGTTGATTTTCAACTCAGAGTGACCCCATGTAACAGAGTAAAACTGTCCCATAGGGTTTCCTTGGCTATAATCTTTACAGAAGCAGACTGCCAGGTCTTTCTCCCTTGGAGCAGTTTGAACCACCAAACTTTCAGTTAACAGCCCAGTGCTTAACTGTTGCTCCATGGCTCCTTTTTCATATAGATAAATAATATCAAATACTGATATCGATCCATGTACATATTATTTTAATTTCATACATTCATCACTTGGAAGGCATTTAAGGAATTCAATTAGATTCTTCTTTTGATACTTGCCTTTTAGCATGCCATTATATTACAGATAATCACTTCCTACTGAAGTTATGTGAAAGATCCTCAATTGCACAGTTAAATGGATTTTGAAACATGGAAACTTCCTCTGCACTTTCATCAAGGAACAAAAAACACTGCTAGTATTATAGTCTGAGCTAAGAAAATATATATGCTACGAACTTGTGTGGGAATGGACATCTTGTTTCTTGTTTTAACTTCTGACAACATGGGAACTGCATAAAGTAGCTTGGCATTACCAGTAATTCAAACAATGTTAGCTGTCATCTAAATGACCTTACATCAATATTAAGTTTTGCATTTAAGCACTGTTTTACTTTGTAATTTTAGGTTGAATTCATTGTCAACTCTTCAGCAAAAGCTAATTTCCAAAGCCATTTCGTGTTTAATAATAGTGGTTGGGAGTGATTCTTCTTGCTCAAGCTCGGCCTTGAGCTGATAAAATAAAAAAAAAACTTTACCACCACTAAGCCATCAAACTTCTGTATGGTTAGGAACCCAGGATATTCAGCTTCTATTTCTAAGAGCAAATGAAGTTCACCACTGACACCACCTGTCCAATAACATAAGACAGATTCATGTATCTGTGTAGTACCTGGCAGTAAATCAAACAGTAAATGGCCACAGACTTTAAATACCTTGCATTTTCACAAGCTTTGTAAATTTATCTAATTAAGCCTTTTTTGCTCCACACATATTTTTATCACCACCAGTTTTAACATATCTTATCAGATTCCACTTCAGGTATGTACTGAGTTTATGTTTTCTCAGTTTCTTCGAAAATATTCTCACCTGTAGCTGTCCTATGCAGATTATTCATAGAGGTTAACTTTTCAGTCACTTCAAACTCTACACTGATCCCTCAAGAAAACAACAACTAAGCAATAAATATCAGTAACATTTATTGACTCATCAAGAGCCAAGCAAAACCATTCAAAATCATTTGCTGGTGTTTTTCTTTTTAATTGACTATTGACAATGAGCACAATGTCCTCAGCTCCTCAAGCAACAGTTCTCTCCTGAAGACAAATACTCTAAAACATGTTTTTGTTTTTTCTTTCTTCTTCCTAGACATGTTTTTTTCAGTTGCTGCAATCAAACATGATTTAATTAACCCACCATCAACAAATGGCTTTCCTGACTTGGCTGACAAATGAGCCACTTGGAAACTTTGGTTGCAGTTTCATTTTCATTTTTAATTTCTATGAAGAAATTCTGCGGTAATGAGTACTCAGTTTTAAGTTTTCCCATTTTTTATCATTGCTTTCCTGTAAGTTGGGAATATTGTGATTAGTGTTTAGTTAGATAATGTAAACGAATATTGTATTCTTTTGGCACAGTTATAGTCTCATTACATAAGAAGCACAATGCTTTGCTGTCTAATTCAGTAACAAAATAATCTGCACTCCACAGTGACTTTAAAGTGTGACATTCAAAGTCTACTTTTCCCTTCTTGTTTTGACATGAAAGATATGCACCCATTTAAAAAAAAAAAAAAAGTCTCTGTAAGGCAATATGCATAGCACTCAAAACACGGTTCAGGTACAGTTGCATCATTGCAATGCGTAGTGCACCAAGCAATGGTGCAAGGTGATAGAATGCAACATTTGTACAGTCTCTGTCACAACTACTCTACCGCTGTAGTGCAATAGCAGCTACAGCAATATATAAGCAAATGAACATCACTGTGTTCCAATAAAACTTTATTTATGGATACTAAGATTTAAACTTCATATAATTCTCACACTATATATCACAAAATATTATTCTTCTTTTGATTTGTTTTGATCACTTAAAAATATTTTTAAAAATTCTTAGCTTATGGGACATACGAAAACAAGCAACTGGTCATTGTGTACTGACCTGATTTAAATGAGATTTGGTTCTGTCACGTGGCAATGTCATTATCAAGCCCTTACCCTTCCCATTTGAGGAAGGTGGAGAGAAGTAGGATGCCACTGGTTCCATGAACGAGGAAAACAGATATCAGTACAGAATGAAGAAAATAGGGCTCAGAGATACTACAGATAAACCTTGCCCATTTCATAGTTTTGCCCAGCTCTAGCCCATTTATCTTCAGAGACACTACAGACGACAAATTCCCTTACACTAAATGCAGCCCTGGTTATTATTATGACAACAACCATCATCTATGGGATAAATGCTAATGTCTCAGGCAATGACTTTGGAGCTTTACATTTAATCTTCACTGTAACACTGTGGGAAACCCTGGTGGCATAGTGGTTAAGAGCTATGTCTGCTAACCAAAAGGTCGGCAGTTCACATTTACCAGGCACTCCTTGGAAACCGTATGGGGCAGATCTACTCTGTCCTTTAGGGCTGCCATGAGTTTGAATCAACTTGACAGCAATGGGGTTTTTTTTTTTTTTTTGGTTATAACATTGTGACATAGGCATAATTATCCCCCGATGAGAGAACTGAAGTTCAGACACATTACATCATTTCCCTACAGTCCTAATACTGGTAAACAGCAGAGCAGGAACTCAAACTCAGATCTATCTGATCCTTAACCACTGCTCTAGACAGCCCAAAGTAAGGTACCTGAACCATCAGACAAGTAAACTCTGGAAAACTGCAAAGAATGGCCCTTCTACCTGGGAAGGTCATCCTCTTTGACCAAGACTGAGGCTTATGAGGGACAGACACTATTCAGAGTAGACGACTTGAACTCTCATCAAGCTGGCCACACCCTCTAAAAGAGCAGGTACAGGACAGCATCGCCTCATTACCTGCTTCTCCTGGTAAAAACGGTAAGTTTGTAGGCCCCATGCAGAGGCTCTGGGTTTGGAATAAGCACAATCACCATCCTTCGTGAGTGCCTGGTCCAGAGTAGTAGAGAGTGGAAGGAGTCAAGAAAACTATTTACCCATCTTTACTCCCTCTCTATTCCATGACCCTTTCCATCCTCCTGAACAGGCTGGCTTTAATCATAGGTGGCCTTGGAGCCTGCCAGTACGACAAGGTTTGACTGCACTCAAATCTCTTCAGCAGACTGACCTGAATGAAGGAAGCCCTGGTTAAATGCTACAACTTATAGAGGAAACATATCAGAAACATTCCTTATTAGCCAGTATGTAATACCTTAATGTAAATTAATTAGTCTGCCAAACTGTTGTTCAAATTTCTGGCCCCCCTTAAAAAAATGAAAACTTTGCAAATGGCCCCCAGCCACCCACATCCACTCACACCTCCCTCAGAAAATTCCACATTTCCAGATGATCCAAGAACCCAGGAATAAATCTATTAATTTTTAGTAGGATTCTATGTTTCAGCATGCCTCCCAGACTAGCATCTCCCAAACTCTTATTTACATTCTTTTAATACCTTTGAGAAGTAGACAGAACATTGTTATTACCCATATTTTACTGAAGGTAAAAGGAAGAGAAGTGAACTGATTTCCACCAGGTGACAGAATCAGAAATACAACTAAGTACAGAATTAAAATATTCAGGCTTTAATTCATTTTTTAATCTCCTGCTCTTCTTCCCCCCTCAGAAAGCAAGCTTAATGCCAGCAGTATAAGAATTTCAGTAAAAATAGCTTAAAGATTCTTACACCCACCCTTATAGATCTAATCATATTCTCCACGTATCTGATTTCAGTTTCACAAAATCACTCTTACGATTAATACATAAAGATTCTATTAATGAATTTATCAATCAAATGTGACTAATTAAGCCCCTAACAGGTTCACAATACTACACTGGACACTGTGAAAGATACAAATGTGCATCCTGTTGCCTTTGCTATTAAGTCAATTCTAACTCATGGTGACCTCGTGTTACACAGCAGAACTGCTCCACAGGGGTTTTTCGGCTATAATCTTTACAGAAGTAGATCACCAGGCCTTTCTTCTGTGGTGCCACTGGATAGGTTTGAACTACCTAACTTTAGGTTAGTAGTTGAGCATAAACTGCACCACCAAGGAATTACAAGGGGTATAAGACTTAAAAAAATCAGTTCCTCCAGGTATTCATGCATTTCGGGCGAAGAAAAATGAACATAAAACAAAGAGCTGACCACCACAGCAGCGTTGTCTACTATACTAGTTTCTGGTGGCTGCTGTAACAAAGGACCACAAACTGGGTGACTTAAAACAACAGAAATTTATTCTCCTACAGTTCTGGAGGCCAGAGTCCAAAATCAAGGTGTTAGCAGGAACATGTTCTCTCCAAAGGCTCTAGGGACGAATCCTTCCTTGCCTCTTGCTAGCTACTGGTGACTCTCAGCAATCCTTGGTGTTCTCTGGCTTATAGACATATCATTCTAATCTCTGCCTTTGTTGTCACATGATGTACCCCTCTCTATGTGTCTCTGTGTCTTCACAGAGAACACCAGTCACTGGATTTAGGACCCACCCTAATTCAGTATGACCTCATCTTAACCGATTACATTTGCAAAGACCCTATTTCCAAATAAGTTCACATTCTCAGGTTCTGGGGGAATATAAAATTGGGGGGACAATATTCAAACCAGTACATTTGGTGAAAAAAAAAGTATCAGATGGTGAGTTAACCCCTGTAACCCCTGCCTTCTTCTAGAACAAGTTATGTTCTCTCATTATTATGTAATTAAAAACCAAAACTAAACCAGTCGCTTTTGAGTTGATTCTGACTCATGGCAACCCCATGTATCTTAAAGTAGAACTGTGCTCCATAGGGTTTTCATGGCTGTGACTTTTCAGAAGCAGATCATCATGTCTTTCTTCCTAGGCACCACCCAGGGAACTATTCTGTAACTAAATATCTACAATCTTTGTATGGCTATCAATTGATGCCCTAAATGTTTAGAAAAGAGAAAAGATCAATGGTAGTGTGGAGGCATGAATGGGTTGAGAAAGTAAATAAAAAAGATAATGTTTGATCCATTCTTCGAAAAGGAGCAGGATTTAGACAGGCAGAAGGAATAAGAACAACGTGCCAGGTGAGCATGCCAGGAAAGAAACTGCCCCAAGAAAAGGCATAGAGGTGGGGCTGAGCATAGGGTAGCTGATGGAAAATATGAGAAATGAGGCTGGATAAGAGGAGTGGAACAAAGTCATAGATGAGCCTAAAGACGCAAAGTAACATGAATTTAAGACTACAGAACTAGGCCCTCAATGAGCAGGGGAATGATATTTCAAAATAAGGTCTTGGGTTGGCAAGAATGTGGAGAAATTGTAACCCTCATCCATTACTGGTGGGAATGTAAAATGATGCAGCCCCTGTGGAAGACAGTTTGGCAGCTCCTCAAAAAGTTAAACATATAACAAATATTTATTATTATTTTTTATTGTAATTGCCGACAAGTCAATCTCAACTCATAGCAACACTATAGGACACAGTATAACTGCCTTATGACCCAAAAACTCCACTCTTAGGTAGATACCCAAAAGAACTGAAAGCAGGAATTCGAACAGATACTTGTGCACCAATGTTCACTGCAGCATTACTCACAATAGCCAAAAGTGGAAAGAATCCAAGTGCCCATCAATAGATGAGTGGATAAACAAAATGTGGAATATCCATACAGCAGAATATTATTTGGCCATAAAGAGAAATGAAATCCTGATACATTCAACAACATGGATGAACCCTGAAAACATTATGCTGAGTGAAATAAGTCAGACACAAAAGGACAATGGATGGTCCCACTTATACGAAATATCTAGAGTAGGTGAATGCACAGAGATCCGTTTATCAGTGGTTACCAGAGGCTGGAAGGAAGGGTAAATGGAGAGTTATTACTTAAAGGGTACTGAGTTTCTGTTTAGGGTGATGAAAGACATTTGAAAATGGATAGTGGTGATGGCTGCACAACATGGTGAATGCAATTAATGTCACTGAATTTTACACTTAAAAATGGATAAAATATTAAATGTTTTGTTTCAGGCCAGAGGGAGTTAAATCTAAGCACGTGTGTGAAGAATAGATCAAACTGAACAGGCTAAAATCAGGGAAGCCAGCAAAGAACCTACAGTGGTAACCAGAAGGAGAATGGGAAGGACTTGGTCCAGGCTGGTAAAGGAAGAGATGGGGGGAAGAGATGGGGGGAAAAAGAGAGCCAAGAAACTCTCTGAGAGGTAGACAATAAAAAGATAGACTCGGTGGCTGGTCCAATTCTTGGAATGAAGGAGAAAACTCTCGTCTAAAAGTAATGGAATTTTGAGGACAAGAATTGATTTGTAGGGGAGACTGTGAGGTGTATTTTGGAGCAGTTGAGGTTGGGAAGAAAACTCTG
This sequence comes from Dugong dugon, assembly GCA_030035585.1. Classification (NCBI taxonomy): domain Eukaryota; kingdom Metazoa; phylum Chordata; class Mammalia; order Sirenia; family Dugongidae; genus Dugong; species Dugong dugon. Next base: position 42,621,909 of record CM057480.1, on the reverse strand, counting down.
GCAATCTACTTCCAAAAAAATCAGCTACTGCAGACTTGATGGAGCACAGGTCTGCTCTGACACACCTGGGGTCACCAGGAGTCAGAGTTGACTCGACAGTAACAGGTGGCACAAGTGATAGTGAGGTTGAGACTACAGGGAATATTTAAATGTTCTCAAACATTTTTAAGGCCTGTAGGAAGTTATAATTCAGAATTTGGGGACCAGCAACACCTCTTCCAGCTCTAACATTTTATGAAAAAAGCCCCAAGACAAAGCTATGAAACCCACTCTGGTCTTTTACCAGAGCAAAATGACTCAAAAGTATGCTGAAATTAAGAATGCTAATTTAGCAAACTTAGTTAATCTACATTCCCCTTGTAAATGTCAACTGAACTAGATTATAGTAAATGTTAGATTGAAGTAACAGGTACAAAGCATCTAAATCATCTGAAAATAAGACCTCAAAGGCAAGAACATCAACAACAACGATAAAAGAAACACAATTCTGGGCCATGTAAAGTAGGACAGGGATGATAAACACGTAGCAAGCATGTCACTATCAGCAATCCATCACAGATAGCAGTATTCATCTCTCCCATACTCTTTCCTACTGGCCCTTTTCCATAAAACACTCCAGATAGCCACTTCCAATTGACTGGAATTTGAACTTCAGATGAAATGTATTTGCTATCTCAAACATCACAGAAATCATAACTATACATGAGGCTTTTAGAATTCATCATTATGTTATAATGGTTATAAGGCTGACTCAAATTTAAGGAGTTAGGTTACATCTGTAGCATAACAGGCAAGGACTTCTGGAATTGGTCCCAACCTACTCTTTGAGACCTAGTATATCTGCTTCCTGGTTTGTACTGTATCATGTTTCATGAGGTAGAGGGTCAAGGGAAACCCTCAATGAGAAGAATAAACACAGTTGCGGCAATAACAGATTCAAACATACCAACAATAAGGAAGATGGTGCAGGATCAGGCAACATTTTATTCTGTTGTACAGAATAAAACTGTATAACACTGAATGGCAACAAACAACAACATCGTATTTATTGGAACACATCTTATCTCCTCTCTTGATTATATAAGCTCTTCAAAGGTACAGACTGTGTCCTAAAAATCTGCTCTACAAATACAAAAATGTAGTCAGAGAAACTAAAAAGAATGGGGCTAGCATAATAGTTTAGAAAAAAAGATTCAAGAAAATATAATAATTGAGTTTGTAACAAAGGTAGAATTTCAAATCAATGGGGAAAAATTAGTTATTCAGATAAATGTCATTAGCAAAACCAGCTAATCGTTCAACAAAAATTAAGACACACGCCATAAATCTTACACCATAAACACTAAAAATACAAAGCTTCTAGCAGAAAATAAAGGAAAATATTTTTATAATTTGGGGTAGGCAAACATTTCTTAAACAGAGCACAGAAAGCAATAATCATAAAAACAGATAAACTAGACTTCATCAAAATTAAAAACTATTCATCAAAAGACACTTGAACAAATTAATACATTAGCCATCAAACCAAACCAAACTCATTACTGTCGAGTTGTAGACAGGGAGAAAAACTGCAGTGTGTGTGTGCGTGTGTGTTTGTATTTGTGTGAGAAAGAGAGAGAGAGACAAAGGATTGGTATTCAGTATATATAAAGAACTCCAATTCAACAAGACAAAAAAAGTCAATAAATGAGCAAAAGAATAAACAGACACTTCACAAAGGAAAATATACAAATATACAAAGCTATTCAATATCATTAATCATCAGGGAAATGCAAACTAGAGCTATAATGAGATACCACTAAACATTCAGAAGAATAACTTACATTAAAACACTGACAATACCACATGCTAGTGCAGATACGGAGCAACCAGAACTCACATCTACTCTTAGTAGGACAGTAAACTAGTGAAATCACTTTGGAAAATGTCTGACAATTTCTTATAAAACTAACCATATGCCTACCTTATGGACCAGAATGCCACTCTTAGTATTTACTCAACAGAATTGGAAGCACACATCCACAAAGATTTATACACGAATGTTCATTGCAGCTTTATTTATAATAGCCCCAAACTAGAAACAGCACAGGTATCCTTCAACGGATGAATTGGATAAAGACCTGTAGTATATTTATGCAATGGAATATCCCATCAATGAAAACGAATACACGACTGATTCATACAACGATATGAATAAATTTCAAAAACACTTATGCTAAGTAAAATAACACAAAAGAGTACATACTGAATAGTTCCATCTGCATGAAGTTCTACAAAAGGTTAATTTATGGTGACATAATCAGAACGTGGTTGCCTCTAGGGCTGGGGATAGGACTGACTGGGAAAAAGGCATGAGGGAACTTCCTGAGGTAATAGTCGTGTTTCCTATCTTTATAGTTTTTCTTACATGAGTGTATATATTTCTCAAAATTCATCAGACTGCACATAATATTTGTACATTTCAGTGCATGTACATTCTAACTTTAAAAAAACTATAAAAAAATTACTGAACTCTAGTTAGTGATAATGGGAGCCCTGGTGGTGCAGTAGTTAAGCACTCAGCTGATAACCAAAAGGTCGGCAGTTTGAACCCTGCCTCTCCACGGGAGAAAGATGTGGCAGTCTGCTTCCATAAAGATTACAGCCTTGGAAACTCTATGGGGCAGTTCTACTCTGTCCTGTAGGGTCGCTCTGAGTCAAAATCTACTCGATGGCAGTGAGTTCAGTTTTGTATTGTTTTTTTAGATAGTGGTGTGCACTGTAAAGTGTTTAGGGCACATATACTGCTTATGTCTGCATCTTAAACTGAACTGCATCAAGAAAACAAGATGGATTGATGGATGGATAAAGGCATGGATAGATGAATAAAAATATGATAAAGAAAAAACAAATATATTAAAATGTTTATGGCAGAATCTAGGTGGTAGATATATGAGTGTTCACTGTATAATTAACATTTGAGTATGTTCGAAATTACTCATAATAAAATGTGATAAATAAATAAGCAAACAAACAACACTGAAGAAGATTGATGTGTGGAGCTTTTTCCCTCTTTTAACCTAAAATCTTCTTGAGTTTTTATTTACATTCAATGCCTATTAGAAAGTGATGTGACATAACAGAAAATCTAAGTCCTACTGATAATGAGGAAAAGGAAAGAAAAAAAGGTCTAGATTTTATATATCTGCCCTTGGATCTCAAAATCATTTGTTTTCATAGACCTATCTTCTCTTTGCTTCTATACATATTTATTTCATTCATCTTTCCCAGTAATTTGGTTGTGAAATATAGCTTCCATGAGGCTTTCTTGTATGTAATGATTTTATTTTCCTTGGCCTAAAACAAAGGGAATGGGTAGAGTGATTTGCATTATTGTGATTATTGTCCTTAATATAATCTACTCCGAAAGTAGCATGAAATAGTGAAGAAAAAACTGGAACAGGATTCAGGAGACTGGCCTTAGTTCCAGTTCTACCATTAATGAGTTAGTGACAAAGTAAATCTTCTAATATCACTGAACTCTGCTCTGCTTGGTAGTAAAACAAAGACAGATCTCACAACACTCATGCTATATCATCCTGGCAATTCAGGTGAACTAAAGTATCCTTTTTCCTTCATTATGAATACAGCTGCCTCAGGTCTTCTGATTTGCTGAAGATAGCTAAAAAAAAGAGAATAAATAATAGTGTTACTAACTATGCTTGCCTTACTCATGTAAATATTTCAAATTGCATTATCCATGTAAATATTGCAAGTTATTTTCATTTGTGAAGAGGGAATGTAAAAGTGATTTTTTTTTCAAGTGCTAGTAAAAAGAGCACAATTTAGTTTAGATACCTTCTTGTCCAAAGAAACAGCAGCATGGTCAAAATCACTCTTCTTGAACTGTGGACAACATGGCACTATAGACAAAAGCACCACTTCGTCCATCCACAGCAAAGATCCGAAAAACTAAGTCAAACAGAGACACACATAAATCCTGAAACCCAAAGGATCAAATGAAGAGATTAACAACTCAGCCAAGCACCGAATGGAATCAGAAACTAACAGAGAACAGAGAGTGAGGAGAGATACATGCAGATATCCCCTATCAGCTAACACACAGCACAGATCCGCCATCTTGCACTCCTATCAGAGATAATTGAACAGGGGGTATGAGAAAGCAGCTTCACAGAACTTCCAGCAGGAGACAGAACAACCAGTAACCAGCAATATATGCTTTCCAACCCCCCACCTTTCTTCACCCCCACTTGGCCTCCTCTGCTTCCTGCGGTGACAGTCTCTTGACAGGGAAGCACTGGTTTCACTCTGAAGCTGCATGGATCCCACCTGCCCACACTGGCTGGCTCCCTGAGCACCAATTATAGGCTGCTGCTGTTGCTTTCATCCACTTTTGTTGATACCTCATACCACCTCCCTTTCTCTCAAATACCTGGCTCCGTGTGCCATCTTTGCTTCTCCCTAAAAGGCTGCAGAACACTGAGTGGCTGTGAAGCTGCTTCATGGCCCATGCCGCCATGCTGGTGGAACACACAGGGCACTTTTTTGTTTGTTCTGACTTGTTTTGTTTTGATTTGTTTCTTTGTTTTCTTTTCTCGGCTTGGGAGCCCCTTATAGGCAGGCAGTACTGCATGGCTTGGGAGCTATTCCCTTACTCTATGCACATGCACAGTGCCATCCCTGGTAGCATTTCTTTATCCTTGTTTTTTGTTTGTTTGTTTGTTTGTTTCTCTGTTTTGTTTCTTTGTTTTGTTTACTTCTTTTTCCCTTTTTGTCTTTCTTCATTTCTCAGTTTATCATCTCTTTATCATTACCTTCTCTTCCTATCCTCTGAATACCTGGTGCTGTGTGACACCTCTACCCATTAAAGCCAGGCTGTCTTTCATGGCCTGGGAACAACTTTCCCAGTCCTCACAGCTGTACCTGTGGGATCACTGGGGGCTCCTTTTTTTTTTTTTTTCTCCCCCTACTTTTTATTTATTCATTTTTTTACCTTACTTTTTTTTCCTTTTTGTTTTTCTCCATTTCTCAGTCTCTCATTTCTCCATTCCAACGGCAAGTTCCCTTAGCACACTCTTTTGTTTGTTTGTGTCTGTGTTTTTGACTTCTGTTGCTCTCTCCTTTTTCCCATACCTTTCTTAGCCCCACACATCACAATCTCCCCCCTCCATCCTGCCTACCTGCACCATGCACTGAACATCACAAACCCAAGCAGCACAGACATGGCCTACCGGAACCTGCCCTGCACTGATTCCTGACCCGCTCTGTCAGCCCTACTACGTGCCACAAACAACCCATCCCAGCAACTCCCCTTCAGTAGGACCTGCCCTGCTATACCATAACTGAGCAACTGAACCTACCTACTGGAGAAGGAGGTGAAAAGTACCGTGCCTACAGACAAGCAAACAACAAAGAACACAGAGCCCGCCTGCTCAGAGATAACCAAATAAAACAAGAAGGCAGGATGAAACAAATCTACAATTAGTAAACAAGGAAAATGACTACTGAATGCCCAGAAGACAGCAGACAATATCAAAACATGTACAAAAACAGGACAGGATGGTTCCAGTAGGTGTCCAAAATAAAACACCACGTGACTTTCCAGTAGAAGAAAAGGAACTAGAACTATCTGATAGGGAATTCAAATCTCTAATATTCAGAATTATCCAAGAGTTGAAGCAAAAACCAGACAAAAAGGAGGAAAAATAGTCAAATTCATAGAAAAGGCAGATGTATTCATGGAAAGTACAGACAAAAAAATGGAAGAATTCAGGAAAATAATACAGGAACAAAATGCCAAAATATATTCACAACTAGAAATCATACAAAAAAACAATGGAAATCCAAAAGATAAACAACAAGATTTCAGAAATGGACGATGTCATAGAAGGACTGAGGAGCAGGTATGAAATGATGTAAGATGCGATCAGTGAAACTGAAGACAAACACTAGGATACAACTCTATTTGAGGAAAAATTAGAAAACAAAACGAAAAAAAATGAAGAAACCCTGAGAATTATGTGGGACACAATTAAAAGCAAAAATCTGTGCATGATTGGAGTTTCAGAACAGGGGGAGAAAACAGAAAAAAAGACAGGATCACTGAAGAACTGCTGACAGAAAACCTCCCCAATATCATGAAAGAAGAAAAGATGACCACCCAAGAAGCTCAACAAACCCCATACAGGATAGACACCAAAAGAAAATCACCAACACATATCATAATTACACGTGCTAAAACCAAAGACAAACAAAGAATCCTAAGAGGAGCTCGAGAAAAACACAAAGTCACACAAAAATGATAAACAATGACACTAAGCTAGGATTATTTGGCAGAAACCATGCAAGAAGGTAATGGGTTGACATATATAAAATCTTGAAAGAAAACAATTGCCAGCCAGGAATAATATATCCTGCAAAACTCTTGTTCAAATATGATGGTGAAATTAGGACATTTCCAGATAAAAAGAAATTAAGGGACTATATAAAAACCAAAGCAAACTTACAAGAATTATTAAAGGGAGTCCTTCAATCCGAGAACAAACAACATCAGATCACACACTGAATCTAGAATACAGGATCATACCAGCCAGATACCAAACTAGGAAATGAACTCTGAAGGACTATCCAAACCCAAAAGAATTACAACAGGGAACCAGAGAGGTAAATCTGTAAATGACAACATCAAAACAATAAACGAAGGAATAAAAGGTGTAGGTATAGAACCCTCTAATGGAGAGGAAGGCAAGGCAATACCAAGTAATAATAGACTGGTTCAAACCTAGGAAGATAACCATAAATTTCAAGATAACCACAAAGAAAGTTAACAAACCTACTCATCAAAATGAAGAAAAATATAAAGTATTAGTAAAAACAAAATTTACAAAAATAAAACAAATAAAAAAAAATCCACAAATGAAAGAAATTCAGCACAGGAGAGCAAGAAGAACAAAGAAAATGTCACCACCACAAAAAAAAAGCACTACAAAAAGAAAGCAATAAACTCACACCTATCAATAATTACACTGAATGTAAACGGCCTAAATGCACCCATAAAGAGACTGAGAGTGATAGAATGGACAAAAAAAAAAAAAAAGGATCAATCAATATGCTCCCTACAAGAAAAACAATTTAGAAACAAATACGTAAATTTATTAAAAATCAAAGAATGGAAAAAAATATATCAAGCCAATGGCAACCAAAAAAGAGCAGGAGTGGCAATACTAATCTCAGAAAAAACACACTTTAAAATCCTCCATAAAAGACAAAGAAGGACACTATACAATGATTAAGGGGTAGCTCCATCACGAAGACACAACCATAATAAACATATCCGCACCAAGTGACAGGGCTCCCAAATACATAAAACAAACTCAAACAGCACTGAAAACAGAAATTGACAGTTTCACAGTAATAGTACTAGACTTCAGCACACCATTCTCAGTAAAGGAAAGAGCATCTACAAAGAAACTCAACAAAGACGCAGAAGACCTACAGGGCACAATCAGCCAACTTGACATCAAAGAAATATACACAATACTCCATTCAACAGCTCAAAAGTACACATTCTTTTCCAATATACATGGAACATTCTCCAGAATAGACCCATCTTAGGCCACAAAGCAACCCTCAGAAAAATCCAAACCACAGAGATAATACAAACTATTTTCTCTGACCACAATATCATCAAGGTAGAAACTAACAACAGGAAGAGCAAGGGAAAAAAATCGATTACATGGAAACTGAATAACACCCTGCTTACAAACAACTGGGTAATAAAAGAAATCAGAGATAGAACCAAAAAATTGCTAGAATCAAACAAGAAAAAAAAAAAAAAAAACCCCACACCAAAATCTTTGGAACACAGCAAAGGCAGTCCTCAGAGGACAATTTATAGCAACAGATGCACACATCAAAAAGAAGAAAGGGACAAAATCAAAATATTAACTACACATCTAGAACAAATAGAAAGCAACAAGAAAAAAAGTCCACAGCCACTACAAGAAAGGAAATAATAAAGATCAGAGAAGAAATAAATGTAATAGAGAATAGAAAGATAATCGAAAGCATCAAAAAAATCAAAAGTTGGTTCCTTGAAAGATCAACAAAATCAACCAACCACTGGTCCCACTGATGAAAGAAAAACAAGAGAGCATGCCATTAACACAAACAAGAAATGACATGGGGGACACTACAACAGACCCACCAGAAATAAAAAGGATTATAACAGAGTATTATGAAAAACCACACTCCAACAAATTTGAAAATCTAGAAGAACTGGACAGATTTCTAGAAACACACTACCTACCCACACTAACACAAAATGATGTTGAAAATCTGAAAAGCCCAGAACAACAGAAGAGATTGAAAAGGTAATTTAAAAAAAAAACAACTCCAAATAAAAAAAAAGCCCTGGCCCGGATGGCTTCACTGGAGAATTCTAAAAAACATTCAGAGAAGAGCTTATACCAGTACTACTAAACCTATTGCAGAACATAGAACAGAGAGCGACATTTGTGAATTCACTCTATGAAGCCAGCTTAACCCTGATACCAAAAGCAGAAAAAGATGCCATAAAAAAAGAAAATTGCAAACTAAATTTCTCATGACTATGGATGCAAAAATTCTAGCCAATAGAATTCATATCAAAAACTTAATACACAATGACCAAGTAGGATTGATACAAGATATGCAAGGATGGTTCAACATTAGAAAATCAAACAGCATAATCCACCACATAAATAAAAGGAAAGAAAAGAATCACATGATCATCTAAACTGACACAGAAAAGGCATCTGACAAACTCCAACACCCATTCCTGATAAAAACTCTCAATAAAATAGGTAGAGAAGGGAAATTTCTCAACATCATAAAGGGTATCTACACAAAACAAATGGCTAACATCATTCATAATGGAGAGAGGCTGAAAACATTCCTCTTGAGAACAGGAACAATACAAAGGATTACGTTTATCACCATTCGTATTTAACATTGTGCTGGAAGTCCTAGCTAAAGCAATAAAGCAAGAACAAGAAATAAATGGCATCCAAATTGGTAATGAAGAAGTTAAACTGTGCCTGTTTGCAGATGATATGATACTATACACAGAAAACACTAAAGACTCCATGAGAAAACTACTGAAACTAATAGAAAGATTCAGCAGAGTAGCAAGATACAGGATAAACATACAAAAATCAGTTGGATTCCTATACACCAATAAAGAGAACTCCAAAAAGAAAACTGGGAAAACAATACCATTTATAATAGCCCCTTAAAAAAAAAAAAAACTTAAGAAAAAAATCTAACCAGGGATGTAAAAAACCTACACAAAGAAAACTACAAAACACTACTGCCAAGAAACCCAAAGAGATGTAAATAAATGGAAAAACATACCATTCTCATGGATAGGAAGACTCAATATTGTGAAAATGACAATTCTACCCAAAGTAATTTACAAAACAAATGCAATCCCGATCAAAATACCAAAAACATTCTTCAAAGAGATGGAAAAACTAATCATTACCTTTATATGGAAAGGGAAGAAACCTCGGATAAGTAAAGCTCTATTGAAGAAGAAGAATAAAGTAGGAGGTCTCATACTACCTGACCTCAGAATCTACTATACAGTTATGGTAGTCAAAACAGCCTGGTACTGGTACAACTACAGATACACTGACCAATGGAACAGAATTGAGAACCCAGATGAAAATCCATCCACTTTTGGTCACCTGATCTTCGACAGGGGCCCAAAGTCCATCAAATGGAGAACAGTCTTTTTTAACAAATGGTACTGGCAAAACTGGATGTCCACCTGCAAAAAAATGACACAGAACTGTACCTCACACCATATACAAAAACTAATTCAAAATGTATCAAAGACCTAAATATAAAGCCAAAAACTATAAAGTCCATAGAAAAAAAAAAAACAGGATCAATGCTACAGGCCCTAATACAAGGCATTAACAGGATATAAATCATAACCAACAACACACAAACTCCAGAGATAAGTTAGATAACTGTAATCTTTTAAAAATTAAACAATTATGCTCATCAAAAGACTTCACCAAAACAGTAAAAAGAGAACCTATAGACTGGGAAAAAATTTTTGGACAGTACAAGTCAGACAAAGGTCTAATCTCCATGATCTACAAGAAAATCCAACACCTCTACAACAAAAAGACAAATAATCCCATTAAAAAATGGGCAAAGGAAATGAACAGACACTTCACCAAAGAAGACATTAAAGCAGCCAACAAACAGATGAGGAAATGCTTGCGATCACTAGCCATTAAAGAAATGTAAATCAAAACCACAATGAGATACCATCTCACCCTGCCATTACTGGCACGAATCAAAAACACTGGAAATAACATATGTTGGAGAAGCTGTAGGGAAATCGAAACTCTTATGCACTGCTGGTGAGAAGGCATGATGAGACAACCATTTTGGAAAACCATATGGCACTTCCTGAGAAAGCTAGAAATACAAGTTCCATATGACCCAGCAATCCTACTCCTAGGAATATACCTTAGAGAAATAAGAGCCATCACACGAACAGACATATGCACACCCATGGTCACTGCAGCATTGTTCACAGCAACAAAAAGATGTAGACAACCTAGATGCCCATTATCAGATGAATGGATAAACAGACTATGGTATATACACACTATAGAGTATTATGCACCAACAAAGAACAATGATGAATCTGTGAACTATCTCATAACACGCATGAAATGGGAGGACATTATGCTGAGTGAAATAAGTCAATCACAAAAGGACAAATATTGTATGAGATCACTACCGTAAAAGCTCATAAAAAACTTTAGACAAAAAGAAACAATCTTTGTTGGTTACGAGGGATTGGGGGGAAGACTAAATAGACAATAGATAAGTGGTAACTTTGGTGAAGGGTAAGACAGTACACAATACTGGGGAAGCCAGCACAACTTGTACAAGGAAAGGTCATGGAAGCTCCACAGACACATCCAAACTCCCTGAGGGACTGAACTGCTGGGCAGAGGGCTCTGGGACCATGGTCATGGGGAATATCCAGTTCAATTGGTATAACACAGTTTATAAAGACAACGTTCTACATTTAACCTTGATGAGTACTGTCTGGGGTCTTAAAAGCCTGTGAGCAGCCATCTAAGATACCCCAATGGTCTCACCCCTTTGGGAGCAAGGGAGAATGAAGAAAACAAGATATAATGAAAAGATTAGTCCAAGGGACTAATGGACCACAACTACCACAGCCTCCACCAGACTGAGTCCAGTATAACTAGATGGAGCCTGAGTACCAACACTGACTGCTCTGACCAGGATCACAACAGAGGGTCCCAGACAGAGCTGGAGAAAAAGTCAAACAAAATTCTAACTTACAAAGAAAGATCAGATTTATTGGCCTGATAGAGACAGGAGAAACCCCGAGAGTACAGCCTCCAGGTATGCTTTTAGCTCAGTAATAAAGTCACTCCAGAGGTACACCCTTCAGCCAAAGATCAGACAGCCCAACAAAACAAAATGAGACTAACCGGGCACAACAGTCCAGGGATGAGGACTGGAAGGCAGTAGGGGACAGGAAAGCTGGTAATAGGGAACCCAAGGTTGAAAAGGGACAGTGTTGAATGTCATAGGGTTGTTAACCATTGCCATAAAACAATACATGTACTAACTGTTTAATAAGCAACTATTTGTTCTATAAACTCTCATCTAAAGTACAATTTTTAAAAAATCACTCCTTCTTGCTCAAAAAACAAAAACATCCAAGTCAATTAAAGAGCAAATTCTAGTAACAGATTTCCACTTGAAATATTTTTCTAGTCATTGTTTGTAAACGTCTACCTTTAAATGAAATTTAAAGCAACTCTAAATCTACTCTGTGCTAACAATGACCATGCTTACAGAGATACAAACAGACAAAAACTAAAAGACTGAAATACTCTTTAAGGTCACAGACTATAAAATTCACCTGTAGCATTTGTCATGCTGTTGTTCCCATACAGAGCCCTACTATTAGACACCGCTCAGTGGAAATTCTAAAATGCATGGAGAAAACAATTACCCTGCGAGAACTACTAATTTAATGAGACAAAATAATGCTTTAATAAAAGCATTAGTGTTTATTAAAACGTATATCAAAAATAACTATCATTGAACATGGCACTCTAGGAAGAAGCACCACACCATCCCTCCACAGCAAAGATTAGAAAAACTGAGCCAAACAAAGAAAACAGCAATTTGGAAACTCTAAGCATCAATTGAAGAGGTAAAGAACTCAGCCAAGCACCAAATGGAATAAGAAACTGACAGAGAAGAGACCGAGGAGACATATATGCAGAGGTCTCCTATCAGCTAACGCAGCACGGATCCGCCATCTTGGACTCCTATCAGAGAGCAGTGAACAGGGGGTACATGAAAGCAGCTTCACAGAGCTTCCTGCAGGAGACAGAATAACCAGTAACCAGAGACACATGCTTTCCCACCACACACCCTTCTTCACCCCTACAAGGCCTCCTCTGCTTCCCGCGGCCACAGTCTCTTGGCCGGGAAGCACTGGCTGCTTAGATTCTACCCGCCCCTACTGGCCAACTCCCTGAGTGCCCATGTTAGCTGCTGGTGTTACTTTTTTCCGCTTCTTTTGATTTCTTCATTACCTCATAGCACCTCCCCCTACTTTCGCTCAAATACTTGGCTCTGTGTGCCATCTTTGCTTCTTTCTGAGGCTGTGAAACTCTGCTCAAATGTGAAACTGTTTCCCAGTGCATGCTGTCATACTGGTGGGATCCTGGGGCTCTTGTTTGTTTGTTTTGAACTGTTTGTTTTCTTTTCCTTTTCTCGAATTGGGAGTCCATTTTAGATGACCAGTACCGCGCGGCTTTAGATCTACCCTCTCAACGTGCACAGACGTGCAGAGGGATCCCTGAGTGCATTTTTTTTTTTTTTTTGGTAGGTTTTTTTTTCCCCCCACGGTTTTTCCTGTTCTTTTTTTAAATTTCTTTTGTTTTCTTTTCCCTCTTTTTCCCTTTCTTCATTACCCAGTTTAAGGTGTCTCTATACTTTCCTCCTCTTCATGTCCCCAAAATACTTGGGGCTGAGGGACATCTCTATGCCTTCTAGCCAGGTTATACTTCAACACATAGGAACAAATTCCCCAGACCTCATAGCCATACAGGTGGGATCTCTGGGAGCATTACTTTTTTTTTTCCCTAACTTTTGTCTATTCATTCTTTTTTTTTTCCTTCTTGTTTGTTTTTCTCCATTTCGTAGTCTCTCATCTCTCCACTCTAACAGCAAGAATCCCTAGAACTCTTTTTTTGTTTGTTTGTCGTTTTTTGGCTCCTGTTCCTCTCTCCTTTCTCCTCAACCCATACTCTACACATCACAATCTCCCGTCTCCATCCTGCCTATCTGCACCATATGCTTAACATCACACCACAAGGCAGCACAGGCACAGCCTACTGGAACCTGCCCTGCACTGATTACCGGCCCACCATGGTGGCTGTAGTAAGTGCCACAAACAACCCATCCCAGCAACTTCTCTTCAGCTAGACCTGCCATGCTGTACTATATCTGAGCGACTAACCCTACCGATTGGAGGCAGAGGAGAAAAGTATCATGCCCACAGATGAGCAAACAACAAAGAACACACAACCCACCTGCTCAGACATAGCCAAATAAAAAACAGGACAAAACAAACAAATCTACAATCAATAAATGAAAAAAATAACTACTGAATGCCCCAAAGACAGCAGACAATATCAAAACACTTACAAAAACAGGACAGGACGGTTCCAGTAGGCGTCCAAAATAAAACACCAGACGACATTCCAGTGGAAGAAAAGGCACTACAACTACCTGATAGGAAAGTCAAATCTGTCATACTCAGAATTATCCAAAAGTTGAAGTAAAAAGCAGACAAAAATGAGGAAAAACTAGACAAATTCATGGAAAATACAGACAAAAAAATGGAACAATTCAGGAAAATAATACAGGAACAAAATGCCAAAAGATATTCACATATACAAGTTACACACAAACAACAATTAGAAATCCAAAAGATAAACAACAAGATTTCAGAAAAGGACAGTGTCACAGAACGGCTGAGGAGCAGATTTGAAACGGTGGAAGACAGGATCAGCGGCATTGAAGACAAACACTTGGATACAACTCTGTTTAAAGAAAACTCAAAAAAAAAAGAATGAAGAAAAATGAAGACACCCTGAGAACTCCGTGGGATACAATCAAAAGCAAAAATTTTCGAGTGACTGGAGTTCCAGAACAGAGGGATAAAACAGAAAACACACAAAGGATCATTGAAGAACTGCTGACAGAAAACTTCCCCAATACCATGAAAGATGAAAAGATGATCATCCAAGAAGCTCCACGAACCCCATATAGGATAGATCCCAACAGAAAGTCATCAAGGCATATCATAATCACACTCACCAAAACCAAAGACAAAGAATCCTGGGAGCAGCTTATGAAAAACAAGAAGTCACATACAGAGGACAAACAGTAAGACTGAGCTCAGATTATTCGGCAGAAACCATGCAGGCAAGAAGGCAATGGGATGACATATAAAAACTTGAAAGAAAACAATTGCCAGCAAAGAATAATATAAACTGCAAAACTCTTGTACAAATATGATGGTTAAATTAGGACATTTCCAGATAAACAGAAATTACAGGAATATGGGAAAACCAAACCAAACGTACAAGAATTACTAAAGGGAGTGCTTCGATTTGAGAACAAACAACTTCAGCTCACAGGCTGAATCTAGGACACAGGACTGTACCAGCCAGATACCAATCCAGGAAATGAACTCTCAAGGACTATCCAAAACCAAAAGAAATACAACAGGGAATCAGAGCAGTTAATCTGTAAATGACAACAACATCAAAACAATAAAAGAGGGAATAAACAGTGTAGGTGTAGAACCTTCTAATGGAGAGGAAGGCAGGAGATAACTAAGTAATAATAGACTGCTTCAAACTTAGAAAGATATGGGTAAATTTTACGGTAACCACAAAGAAAGTTAACAAACATACTCATAAAAATAAAGAGGAAAAACAAAGTCTCAGTAAAAACAAAACCTACAAAAACAAAAGAAATTATAAAAAATCCACAAACAAAAGGAATACAGCACAAGAGAGTAAGAGGAACAAAGAAAACAACAGCACCACAAAAAAAAAGCACTACAAAATGACAGCAATAAACTTACAACTATCAATAACTACTCGGGATGTAAATGGCCTAAATGCACCAATTAAGAGACGGAGAGTGACAGTATGGATAAAAAAACAGGATACATCAATATACTGTCTACAAGAGACACACCTTAGAAACAAACACGTGGATTTATTAAAAATCAAAGGTTGGAAAAAATATATATCAAGCTAACAACTACCAAAAAAGAGCAGGAATAGACTTTAAAACAAAGGCCACCACAAAAGACAAAGAAGGATGATTAAGGAGATGATCCATCATGAAGACATAACCATAATAAATATCTACGCACCCAATGACAGGGCTCCAAAATACATAAACTCTAACAGTACTGAAAAGAGAAACAGACAGTTCCACAATAATAGCAGGAGACTTCAACACACCACTCTCAGTAAAGGAAAGAACATCTAAAAGGAAACTCAGCAAAGATACAGAAGACCTAAAGGGCACAATCGGCCAACTTGACTTCATAGACATATATAAAACACTACATCCAACAGCTGCAAAGTTTCTTTTACAATGCACATGGAACATTCTCTAGAATAGACCACATCTTAGGCCACAGAGCAATCCTCAACAAGATCCAAAACGTTGAGATAATACAAAGTATCTTCTCTGACCATAACACCATCAAGGTAGAAATTAACAACAGGAAGAGCTAAGAAAAAAATCAATTACATGGAAACTGAATAACATCTTGCTTACAAACCACTGGGTAACAGAAGAAACCACAGTTGGAATCAAAATATTCCTAGAATCAAATGAGAAAGAAAACACATCATACCAAACCCTCTGGGACACAGCAAAGGCAGACCTCAGAGGACAATTTATAGCAATAGATGCACACATCAAAAAAGAAGGGGGACAAAATGAAAACATTAACTACACATCTCAAAACAAATAGAAAGAGAACAGCAAAAAAAGTCGACGGCCACCAGAAGAAAGGAAATAATGAAGACCAGAGCAGAAATAAATGAACTAGAGAATAGAAAAACAATAGAAAGAATCAACAAAACCAAAATTTGCTTCTTTGAAAGAATCAAAAAAATTGACTAACCACTGACCAGACTGACAAAAGAAAAACAGGAGACGATACAACTAACCCAAATAAGAAATGGAACAGGCAACATTACAACAGACCCAACTGAAGTAAAAAGGATCATAACAGAATATTATGGAAAAAAAAAAAACTATACTCCAACAAATTTGAAAACCTATAGGAAATGGATAAATTTCTAGAAACACACTACCTACTCAAACTACAACAAAGTGATATTGAAAATCTGAACAGACCCATAAAAACAGAAGAGATTGAAAACCTAATAAAAAAAAAAATTACCAACAAAAAAAAGCCCTGGCCCAGATGGCTTCACTGGAGAATTCTACAAAACATTCACAGAACAGCTTGTACCAGTACTCCTCAAACTATTTCAGATCACAGAAAAGGAAGCAACACTTCCAAATTCATTCTATGAAGCCAGCATAACCCTGATACCAAAACCAGGCAAAGACACCACAAAAAAAGAAAATTATACACCAATCTCTCATGAATATAGACGCAAAAATTCTCAACAAAATTCTAGCCAATAGAATTCAGCAAAATATCAACAAAAAAAAGAAAAAAGAAAAAACACCACGACCAAGTAGGATTCATACCAGGTATTCAAGGATGGTTCAACAAGAGAAGATCAATCAACGTAATCAACCACATAAATAAAAGGAAAGAAAAGAATCACATGATCATCTCAATTGATCCAAAACAGGCATTTGACAAAGTCCAACACCCATTCCTGATAAAAGCTCTCAATAAAATATGTATAGCAGGGAAATTTCTCAACATAATAAAGGGCAGCTATGCAAAACCAACAGCCAACATCATTCGTAATGGACAGAGGCTGAAAACATTCCCCTTGAGAACAGGAACAAGGCAAGGATGTCCTTTATCAGCACTCGTATTTAACACTGCACTGGAAGTTCTAGCTAGAGCAATAAGGCTAGAAAAATAAATAAAGGCCATCCAAACTGGTAATGAAGAAGTTAAACTGTGCCTGTTTGCAGATGATATGATACTATACGTAGAAAACCCTAAAGACTCCGTGAGAAATCTTCTGGAACTAATAGAAAGATTCAGCAGAGTAGCAGGATACAAGATAAGCATTCAAAAATCAGTTGGATTCCTATACACCAATAAAGAGAATGATAAAAAGGAAATCAGGAAAAGAATATTATTTATAATAGCCCCTAAAAAAAACAAAATACTTAGGAATAAATCTAGCCAGGCATGTAAAATCCCTATACAAAGAAAACTACAAAACACCACTACAAGAAATCCAAAGGGATCTAAACAAATGGAAAAACATATCATGGTCATGGATTGGTAGATTCAACATTGTGAAAATGACAATTCTACCCAAAGCAATTTACAAATACAATGCAATCCTGATCCAAATACCAACAACATTCTTCCAAGAGATGGAAAAACTAATCATTAACTTTAGATGGAAAGGGAAGAAGCCCTGAATAAGTAAAGCACTACTGAAGAAAAAGAATAAAGTAGGAGGAATCATACTACCTGACCTCAGAACCTACTATACAGCTACGGTAGTCAAAACACCCTGATACTGGTATAACGGCAGACACATTGACCAATGGAACAGAATTAAGAACCCAGATGTAAATCCATCCAACTATGGTCACCTGATCTTTGACAAGGGCCCAAAGTCCATCAAATGGGGAAAAGACAGTCTTTTTAACAAATGATGCTGGCTAAAGTGGATATCCATTTGCAAAAAAATGAAACAGGACCCATACCTCACACCAGATACAAAAACTAATTCAAAATGGATCAAAGACCTAAACATAAAGCCAAAAACTATAAAGTTCATAGAAGAAAAAATAGGACCAATGCTACAGGCCCTAATACACAGCATTAACAGGATACAAACCACAGCCATCAACACAGAAACCCCAGAAGATAAGCTAGTAACTGGGATCTTCTAAAAATCAAACACCTATGCTCTTCAGAAGAGTTCACCAAAAGAGTAAAAAGAGAACCTAAACACTGGGAAAATTTTTTGGACAAAGTCAGACAAACGTCTAACCTCCATAATCTACAAGAAAATCCAACACCTCTACAACAAAAAGACAAATAATCCTTTTAAAAAATGGGCAAAGGAAATGAACAGACACTTCACCAAAGAAGACATTCAAGCAGCCAACAGACTCATGAGGAAATACTTGCGGTCACTAGCCGTTAGAGAAATGCAAATTAAAACCACAGTGAGATACCATCTCACCCCAGCATTACTGGCACGAATCAAAAACACTGGAAATAACAAATGTTGGAGAGGCTGCGGGAGAGCTGAACTCTTATGCACTGCTGGTGGGAATGCAAAATGATAACAACCATTTTGGAAAATGATATGGCATTTCCTTAGACAGCTAGAAATAGAAATACCATACGATCCAGCAATCCCACTCCTAGGAATATATCTTAGAGAAATAAAAGCGGTCACATGAACAGATACATGCACACCCATGTTCGCGGTAGCACTGATCACAATAGCAAAAAAATGGAAACAACCTAGATGCCCATCAACAGAAGAATGGATAAACAAACTAGGGTACATACACACAATGGAGTACTACGCAACAATAAAGAACAGTGATGAATCTGTGAAGCATCTCATAACATGGATGAAACTGGAGGACGTTATGCTGAGTGAAATAAGTTAATCACAAAAGGACAAATATTATATGAGACCTCTATTGTAAAAACTCATGAAAAAGTTTACACACAAAAAGTAACAATCTTTGTTGGTTACCAGGGATGGGCGGGGTGACGGGGAATACTAAATAGACAATAGATAAGTGGTAACTTTGGTGAAGGGTGAGACAGTACACAATACTGGGGAAATCAGCACAACTTGTACAAGGAAAGGCCATGGAAGCTCCATAGACATATCTAAACTCCCTGAGGGACTGAATTGCTGGGCAGAGGGCTGTGGGGACCATGGTCTTGGGGAACATCTAGTTCAACTGGATAACAAGTTTATAAAGACAATGTTCTACATTCTACCTTGGTGAGTAGTGTCTGGGGTCTTAAAAGTCTGTGAGCAGCCATCTAAGATATTCCACTGGTCTCATCCTTTCGGGAGCAAGGGAGAATGAACAGAACAGGATACAAGGAAAAGATCAGTCCGAAGGACTAATGGTCCACAGCTACTAAGGCCTCCACCGGACTGAGTCCAGTACAGCTAGATGGTGCCCGGCTACCACCACTGACTGCTCTGATCAGGATCACAACAGAGGGCTCTGGACAGAGCTGGAGAAGGATGCAGAACAAAATTCTAACACACACACACAAAAAAAGACCAGATTTACTGGCCTGAGATTGGAGAAACCCCGAGAGTATGGCCCCCAGCCACCCTTTTAGCTCAGTGGTGAAGTCACTTCCGAGGTTCACCATTCAGCCAGGGATTAGACAGTGCCATAAAACAAAACAGGACTAATGAGGCACAGCAGTCTGTGGGCAAGGACTAGAAGGGAGAATGGGACAGGAAAGCTGGTGATAGGGAACCCAAGGTTGAGTAAGGACAGTGGTGACATATAGTGCAGTTGTTAATCATTGTCATAGGCAACATGTGTACTGTTTAATGAGAAACTACTTTGTTCTGTAAACCTTCACTTAAAGTGAGAACAGCAGCACAACTAGAAGAATGTAATCAATGTCACCGAATTGTACATGCAGAAATTTTTGAAATGGTGTATCTTTGGCTATGTAGATTTTCACCAAAAAGAAAAAAAGGTCGAGAAGGGAGAGTGTTGACATGTCGTGGGGTTGTTAACCAATGTTATAAAACAATATATGTATTGACTGTTTAATGAGAAACTATTTGTTCTGTAAACCTTCACCTGAAGCACAATTAAAAAAAACCATCATCAACTAAAATAATGAAGCATGTTTCACATACATTTATCAGGAATTTACACTTCTACTGAAACAGTAATATCTTATCCAAACGTGGGAGAAAAATTATTGTTTGAGGTGTGTGAGGTCTTATAACCATTCCCTCCTCTACAATTTCTCATCTGCTCTGAGGTCACATCAGTCAGATCTAGGCTTATGCAACTCTGATGATGGATGCTTTGTTTTTAATAATATTTATTTTCCACAGTAAACTATGAATTCTGAAAATACTTTACTTGCTTTGAATAATACTCTGTGCCACTGTAGTTCCAAGTAAGAAAACCACCATGATATATGATTACAGAAAAATAAAATTATTTCATAAATACAGACTATATTTCATAACCTTTTAGATCATCTGATCCCAGGTCATCTCTGAAAGTGAAAGGACCATGTCCCACCAATGTCAGTTCCTGCATCTCAGTACCAAACAAAACACTCTCCTTAATGTTCTATAATGTACTTATATCTGATAAGACATAATCAAGCACATGGCTACAATTAGTTTTCAGTTTTGATTTCTTCAGCAGTGTATAAATGGCTATAATTAGTTTTCAGTTTTGATTTCTTCAATAGTGTATAAGAACTATCTCAGAAAATACTGTAGGAAAAAATCATATAACTTTTAATTTAAAAAAAAAACAGCTGTTAAGAAAATTCCAATAGCTACAATTAAGACATGATTTTTAAAAATATTAACGACGTACTTTTTTGGTTTGAAAATCAGCAGCTTTTCTGAACCTTAATTTTCTTTTGAATAAGGAAATAATGTGTTCTCACTCTGATCATCGTGTTATTATACACAGATAATTAAACTTTAGCCAACATAAATGCATTTCTTTTCACATACACGCACACAAAATTCCATTAATTTTAAATTCAGTGCAACCAATGGCATGTAAAAGTTTTCTCTCTCTCTCTGTCTCTCACACACACAAAGATAAATTATACACAGCCCAAATTAAAACTTTAATGGCAAGATAGGTGTGCAATTAATTACACCTTGGATTTAAATTATTCCGAATAATATGCAAAAACAACACACTACTAAAACCAAAGGCAACTTACCCTGCATGCAAATATGCCTGCAGATATAGAGTTAAATACAAATATCTTTGTGTGTTCTAGGACTCAGTGAATTTTAAAAGAAATTAAAAGGAAAGGGATACCATATTACCATTGTCATTTAGCCTATCCACAGTTATCTTCTCTCAAACCTACTTCTAATGCAATTTTGGAATCCTAAATTCTCATCCATGCATGCAACAGAGTGTAAACTAACTTAAATAATACGTGGTTTTGGCACTTGAGCAGTAGAAGGGCAAAGTATGTGCGAGCGGCATGGAGTCTGCAGTTTAAAAATAGGCCTCATTGTGCAGTCCAAAGTCAGCTTGCAAGAGAGGAGCTATGAAGAATTTCTGACATTGCCTGAACCAACAACATCTAGAAGAACTTAGATTTCTTATTTCAAACTTCTCTTGCCTATTTTCTTTCTTCCTTCCTTCCTCTCCTTTCTTTTTTAAGAACTGACTAAAAGGCCACCTTGCCTGCCAGAAGTCTAGGAATAGTTGTCACACTATTTGTCATAGATACATCTGAAGTCTAGAAGTTTTCTCTGATTTTTATGAATGTGTCTGGTTTCTTCTCAGAAATTCATGCCATTTCCCTTTGTCTTAATTTAAAAGCTTTTATGCTCAAAGTTTATTGCTCCAAAGTTAGTTTCAAAATTCCATCATAAGTATATGCTGAACAAAAAACATTATCCCTCTTAATTGATGATCTTATGATTTCTTTAGATAACCTATATTTGCTGTATTTGGTCAACTGCCTGGAAGAGATCCATATTTGTGCCCATTCCAAAGAAAGGTGATCCAACAGAATGTGGAAATTACAGAACAATATCATTAATATCACAGGCAAGTAAAATTTTGCTGAAGGTAATTCAAAAATGGTTGCAGGAGTACACCGACAGGGAGCTACCAGAAGTTCAATCCAGAGTCAGAAGACGATGTGGAACAAGGGTTATCACTGCTAATGTCAGATGGATCTTGGCTGAAAGCAGAGAATACCAGAAAGATGTTTACCGGTGTTTTATTGATTATGCAAAGGCATTCGAATGTCGGGATCTTAACAAATTCCAGATAACACTGAGAGGAATGGGAATTCCAGAACACCTGATTGTGTGTATAACGAACCTGTATATAGACAAAGAGGCAGTCATTCAAACAGAACAAGGGGATATTGCGTGGTTGAAAATCAAGAAAGATGTGCGTCAGGGTTGTATCCTTTCACCATACTTACTCAATCTGTATGCTGAGCAAATAATCTGAGAAGCTGGCCTATATGAAGAAGAATGTGGCATCAGGATTGGAGGAAGACTCATTAACAACCTGTGTTATGCAGATGACACAATCTTGCTTGCTAAAAGCAAAGAGGACTTGAAGCACTTCCTGATGAAGATCAAAGACTGCAGCCTTCAGTACAGATTACACCTCAATATAAAGAAAACAAAAGTCCTGACAACTGGACCAATAAGCAACATCTTGATAAACAGAGAGAAAAGATTGAAGTTTTCAAGGATTTCATTTTACTTGGATCCTCAGTCAACATCATTGGAAGCAGCAGTCAAGAACCGTAACGACGTATTTCACTGGGCCAATCTGCTGCAAAAGACCTCTTTAAAGTGTTAAAAAGCAAAGACATCACCTTGAAGAGACAGGTAGGCCTGACCCAAGTACCTCATATGCGTGCGAAAGCTAGACAATGAATAAGAAGACCGAAGAAGAACTGATGCCTTTGAATTAAGGTGTTGGCGAAGAATATTGAATATATCATGGGACTGCCAGAAGAACAAACAAACCTGTCTTAGAAGAAGAATACTCAGAATGTTTCTTAGGAGAAGGATGGTGAGACTTCGTCTTACGTACTTGGGCCATGAAAAAGAAGAAGAACCTCAACAACGCTTGATGGCACCTAACAACAACTACATATTTGGTATACCAGCTTGTACGTATCTATAGCTCTATATATCTTTGTACATTTCCACCTCTTTAGGCCCAGACTTCCTAACCAAAAGCCTCGCAAATCCAAAAGCTATAAAAGCCACAACAGTGGCTACAACAATAGGCTAAATAAAGCATAACAACAATTGTGAAGATGGTAGAGTACTAGGCAATTTTCGTTCTGTGGTACACAGGGTCACTATGAGTCGCAACAGACTTGACGGCACCTAGCAACAACAACAACATCAGGAGGGGCCAGTCCCTGGAGAAGGACATCATGCTTGGTAAAGTAGAAGGTCAGAGAAAAAGAGGAAGATCCTCAACAAGATGGAATGACACAATAGCTACAACAATGGGCTCAAACATCGCAATGACTATGAGGATGGTGCAGGACCTGGCAGTGTTTCATCTTGTTGTGCACAGGGTTGCTGTGAGTCATAACTGACTTGATGGCACCTAACACAACAACATGTTTGGTATACTAGCATGTACATATCTATAGCTCTATATATCTTTGTACATTTCCACCTCTTTAGGGCCAGACTTCCTAACCAAAAGCCTCTCAAATCCAAAAGCTAATAGTGAGAGTGTTTGGCTCTGTTTTTTCAGTCCTATGAAGATTCTCTGTTTTATATCTAGATTTTTCTGCTCAGCCCATATACTGGGCACTATGGTCCGAACCAAAAAAGGAGTCCCTTTAAGGTGTTTGAAATCAGATCCCAGGGCTCACTTTAAGTTTCCATGCTCATTCTTCTGATTTATGGGTCTCATTATTGGGGAAGGCTGAAATAGCTCTCTTCTTTTTCTCTGTTAGTAGCTTCAAAGCACTGTTCGCTTGGTTACCCAAGTACACTGAAACTAATTAAAATCATCACCTTAAATACCAGTGTGCTCAACATAGCAGAAAAGATTCTGGAATCCAAAGTATATGGTCACATTTTATATTTAATAGGACACAAAGTAGCAAATCCATCAACATAACGGTACAGCTTTTTATGGGCACAGGTAAAACACTTCTTAAATGTCACACTGCCCAATACTGCCTTTTAAAGTTGAAACAGACATCATCCATATCCTCCTTCTCCTGAAAGGCAAACTTAATTCAAAGATAATCACTTGTTAGGCTATCTCAAAGTGGCAGTGAATGTGCACGGCTGCAAAAATGAAAAGATAAACGCCCACATTTGTATAGTAAACCACAGTTAAAATTAACAAGTTGGCACCACACATTTTCCATCGTCTCCTTCTAGCATTGCCGTTGCAGTGCACACATACCATATTCAGCACTTCTGAACTTAAGAGGCAATGCTTTATCTCTGCTACATCTATATAAAGCTACCATTCTCAAAATAAAATAAAAGAGCAACTCCATTAGCGCCAGTTAAACAAAATTTCTGTCATCAAAAGGGTAACTGCTTAATGAGTACAGGATCTCCATTTGGGGTGATGAAAAAAGTACTGGAACTAAATAATGGTGATGGTTGCAGACCACTGTAAATGTGCTTAATGCCACTTAACTGTATACTTTAAAATGGTTAAAATATTTGAATTTTATGTATCAGTATTTTATCACAATAAAAATAGTTTAGCCAAAAAAGTCAAGAGAAATTGCTTTTCTATGCCTAAAAACCAAAAGCCAAACCCATTGCTGTCAAGTCAATTCTGACTCATAGCGACTGTACAGGACAGAGTAGAACTGCCCCATAGCGTTTCCAAGGAGCGGCTGGTGGATTTGAACTACCGACCTTTGGGTTAGCAGTCAAGCTCTTAACCACTGCACCACCAGGGCTCCTTTCTATGCCTAAGTCATATCCAAATATGAGATTCAGTAAAAAAGGTATTTTTTACATGTGCAATTAATACAAGCTATCAACTTGAAATGCAAATATAGGAATAAAAACTCATTGCCATCAAGTCGATTCTGGCCCACAGCGACCCCACAGGACAGGGTAGAACTGCTCTATAGAGTTTCCAAGGAGAGGCTAGCGGATTCAAACTGCCGACCTTTTGGTTAGCAGCCTGAGCTATTACCCACTGCACCACCACGGCTCCAATATAGGAATAAAACAAATTAAAATTAATCTTCTTGCATATTTATCATTACATATTAACTATGATTATACATATGGAAGGTATTTTATTATCCAGAATAATCATTTTTTAAAAAATGAGAGAAGGAAGAAAAAAAACAGAAGGCCAACTGCTTGCTTCAGGGGAACAGACATGGCTTAGAAGTCGTTAGACTTGAGCTTTAGTCCTGGCTTTGCCTAGGTAAACCTTAAGCTTTGGAGGTGTTAGTCTCATCTGTGAAATAAAGGAGGTGGGGTAGCTGACTTCAAATCTCCTTTTAGACTACAAACCAAACCAAACCAAACCCGTTGCCATCGAGTCAGTTCTGACTCATAGCGACCCTATAGGACAGAATAAAACTACCCCATCGGGTTACTAAGAAGCAGCTGGTGGATTCAAACTGCTACCTTTTGGTTAACAACCAAGCTCTTAACCAGTGCGCCACCAGGGCTTTTGGGGTTTTAGACTACAAGAACATATAATCATTAATCTTTTGCAAGAACTGGGCTCTTTGAAATAATAGCTTATAATGCTAAATATAATTCCATTACTAAATGCTTATTACTTTCATAAATACATGTAAATATTCAGATACTTCCTTATAGACAGTATAGATATACTTCCTTACTATTGGTCTATAAGAGCTTTAGAAAGATCATAAAATGCTTCTCATTTAACAGTTACCACTTTGGGGAAGTGGAGAAGTCCCAATTTATCATAGGTGAAAGCAACTGGAAACCTAAGATAGAAACACTCCTAAGTTTCTCACTTTTTAAAACCGTGTATTTCCACACAGTAATCAATCTGAAAGAGCTCCCAATAACCAGAACTAGAATGATTTGAGCAACAACAAAATAAGTAATGATGGTATAACCAAAAGAGTAAAATAAATATGAGCCCAAACTAATGTAAGTACATGGCTGATTGAATTAAACAAATAAATGGGGAAGAAGGAACAAATTCTCCTTACAGAAGAAGTCCAAATAATACATGTAGATACTGGCTCCTCCAGAGGTAGAGCTCAATTCCCCTCCCCTTGAGTGTAGGCAGTAGTTAGTGACTCACTTCCAAAGAAGGATATGGAAAGAGAAAAACAGTAATTTTACAGTAGAGAAACCTGGCAGACACAATCTTAACCAAGTGATCAAGGTTAACCTCACCAGTGATATTATTTACCATCTGACATGATGTGAGAAGAAGGGCATTTCACCTCTGTGGTATTCCTCCCCAAAATCCATAATCCCAGTCTAATCATGAGAAAACATCAGGCAAACTCAAATTGAGAAACATCCTACAAAATACTTTCAAAAGTGTCAAGATAATGAAAAACAAAGGAAGACAAAGAAACTGTCACAGACTGCAGAAGACTAAGGAGACATGAAGGCTAAAAGCAATGTGGTATCCTGGATTGAATCCTGGAACAGAAAGAGGACATGAGTGCATGAGTGGACAAACTGGTGAAATCCAATTAGAGTCTGTAATTTAGCTAATAGTATTACACCAATGTTAATCCTTTGGTTTTGACAAATGTACCAGAGGTATGTAGGATGGTTAACATTAGGGGAAGCTGGGTTAAGGGTACATGGGAACTCCATGTATTATCTTTGCAGATTTCTGTGAATCTAAAATTATTTCAAAATAAAATGTATTAATAGAATAATATTAATAAATTAAAATGTATCTTTTAAATATTTAGAGACAATCTTATTACATGGTGATTCTGAGACTCCATATTAACTCATTTAAATAAAATATGTCAATAATCCTAGGAATTCTGAAATATGTTAAATAAACATCTTTGCACCCTGTGGACAGTCTCAAAATAAAAAATAATTGTACATAGTATATTCATAATTTTAAACTAGTATTTCATGGTAGTAGCTTATAATGTTCCATGATTTTGTAGAATTCTAAAGTAAGAAAATCATCCCATTTTCAATAAAAGAAAACTTTCCCTGATACAAGAGATATCTATGAGGTACTTGGACTTCTACCACCTATAACTCCAGCCCCAAACTACAAAGGAGAGCACTAGAAAAGGGATGAAGAGGAGAGTTGTCAAGTCAATGATCTTGTGGGGAGCTGTGTCCTCCTGAAAGTCAAGTGAGAGAGGAAACCTTGTAGAATTTGTGGTGTCCCACAAAGTGGAACACTGGCATTTATTCTCCAGCTGGACATCTGCTTAGGTAGAGAACTTACTGATCTGCCCTCCCTATCCCATGCCTATTTAAGCGGAGAGAAGAAAACTGAAGCAACATGGCAAAATGGAGATGGGAGCTGTGAGTAAAAGAGCCTGCACTTCCATCATCATAGGGTAAAGAAGAGTGACCTTCTCATGAGGTAAGTGGACATCACAGAATATGGGTGAGGCAGACAATACCATGTGCTCATCATAGTGGTCCCGCCCCCCAGGTACACAAGACGACTACATTTCCTAGCCTGCCATGAAGTTAAGTTGGGACCATATAACTAAGTTCTCACCAGTGGGAATGAAAGTCGAAGTAACTTGCCACTTCTAGTTACAGACAATTAAGAGCGGGTGTGAGACATCTTTGTGAACATACTAAACATACTAAAAACTACTGAACTGTACACTTTAAATGGGTAAACTGTATGGTATGTGAATTGTATCTTAATAAAGCTGTTACCAAAACCAAGAGTGGGTATGAAATACTCCTTCTCTTCAGATCCAATAAATCTTACTAAAGATTTCCACGGATAGAAACAATTACAAGTTATTAAATTTTTAAGGCCTTGCTTAGGCAAGGCTAAAAAAAGAGAGAGAGAGAGAGGATGTGGGTCTCCAAGCTCTCTCTCTCCTGAATTCAGGATGAATGTGAAGAACTACAAGATAAAGCGTTGCAAAACAAAAGCAACTTGGACCTTTGATTCTCTATCAGAGAACTGCCATTGTGAGCCACAGTGAACTGAGATATTATTTGTTATCACAGCATAACTAAGCCTATCCTAACTAATATTAAGACAGCTTGAGCTTTCTTGCTAATACCCTACCAAAGGTGGCTGACCATTGGCATTACCAGCAAGAGGATACGGATGCTTATCTTTTTTTTTTTTTAATAGTATTTTATTGTAGTTACAGTTGAAGTGTACACAGCAAAGCAGGTTCCCATTAAACAATTTCTACACATATTGTTCCATGACATTCTTCACATTATATCAGCACTCTCATTATTTCTGTTCTCGTTGTTCCATTCCCATTAAGCTAGCATCACTTACCCCCAACCTTCTCAGCTATGCTTTAGAGCATTTGTTGACCATTTGGTCCCACGTAGATGATTTTTCAAAAGAGCACAGTATTCAGGGATGATATTCATTCCTTTCTGAGCTCATCTACTACTTAGCTAAAAGTGACTTGAGGGAGTATTTTCAGCTCAAGGTTTAAAGAATATCACGGGGCAAGTCTCCAGGATTCCTCCCTTTGAGTCTAATAAGTCTGGATTTTATTTTATTTATTTTTTATTTTTTGAGAATTTGAAGTTCTATTCCACATTTTTCTCTATTTCTGTCAGGCTCTATCTATTGTAGATCTTATAGGAATGTATGGTAGTGGTAGCCAGGCACCATATAGTTCTTCTAGCCTCAGGGTAAAGGAGGCCATGGTTCTTGTGGACAGTTATCCCTGTAGACCACTTCCTTCTCTAAATCTTGGGTTTCCTTCTTTTTTTTTTTTTGCTCCAGATGAGTAGGGACCCATAGTTACATCTTAGATGGCTGCTCACAAGCTTTTAAGACCCCAGGTGCTATTCCAGACTAGGATGTAGAATATAAACTTCATAAACTATATTATGCCAACTGCCCAAGTTGCACCACAACACTATGACCCTAAATCTTAAAACCAAGAAAAATAATCCATCATAGATTGAGTTGTGTCCCCCAAAAATATCTGTCAGCTTGGCTGGGTCATGATTCCCAGTGTTGTATGATTGTGTAATCTGATGTGACTTCCTTATATCTTGTAAACTCTTTCACTATGATGAGATTATATGTGATCTCCTTATTATGTTTTGTAAATTCTGTCACTGTGATGAGGTTATACTGATGAGGTTGACAAGATTAGATAATGTCTTAATGCAATCTCTTTTGAGATATAAAAGAGAAAAGTGAGCAGAGACACATGGGAACCTTGTATCACCAAGAAAGCAGTGCCAGGAGGAGAGTGCGTCCTTTGGACCTGAGGTTCCTGCACAGAGACACCCCCAGACCAAAGAAAGATTGATGACATGGACCTTCCTCCAGAGCCGACAGAGAAAGCATTCTCCTGGAGCTGACACCCTGAATTTGGACTTGTACCCTACTGGACTGTGAGAGAATAAACTTCTCTTTGCTAAATCCATCCACCTGTGGTATTTCTGTTAGAGCAGCACTAGATGACTAAGACATAATCCCATGAGATAATTGGTTATGTGTAGGAAGTATCAGATTCTATGATCCTTACTTGTTTTATTATCTATATACATATGTTTCTGTGTATATATATACACACATACACGTGTATATATATATATATATATATATATGCATACCTACCTATACAAACATGGATGCTTATCTCTTACTCATCTCTCTCCCCTGCCCCAACCTCAAAAGAGTGAAAAAGCGGAACATAAGCCATCTCTTCCTTCAATTCCCTCAAGCCCCTACTCTGACTGGTCAGAGTGAGAAAGGGAAAGGAATGTTTCTAATCCAATACAAGATGGGAGTCTCAAAATTGAAAGTGACCTGAAAATTACAGAATCTGGCCAAGATATCAGAATTTAATAAAGCATGATCACAAAATGGCAATTAGAAAAAAATAAAACCATTTCACATTTATGCCTCACTGAGTTGTGACTCCTCAATAAGCCAATTTCCCCAGCATCTGAGTTCCTTCTTTGCTTTGTCCTGTATTGGCTCCATGTTTCTTTTTTTAATTAGACAATATAACTTTATTGCCAACAAAAAACATAATTACCAAGCAGTAAGCCAGGTCTCTAGACCTACACATAATACTAGACAATAACTCTTTGGATTTTTAAATCCATTTCTCCTTACTTTTTTAAATGCAAGGGTTTTGTTTGTTTTGTCCAATATGAACTTTGAAGATTTTACAGCATTTTCTCTGCCTTAACTCACCAACCTTCACAATAATTTGTCAGATTACAAAGTTAATATGTGGCAAAGTAGAAACCTGAACCAAAGTCTTCTGATCTCAAGTCTAAGGGTAGGCCAGAGCTCTTAAACTATCATTAGCAAGTTCAGGCAAAAATACAGGTTAAGAGACATCTAAATGACCTTATAACTTCTCTTTAAGAGGCTGTCAAATAGTAAAAGGTAGCATCTGAGTCCTTTTCTGTGTGGAAAAAATTGAGAAATTCCGAGACAGTGCATATAATTCACCTGTATGTTGGCTATTAGAAAAGTGTTCATGTCAGTTAACTATTATGTATTGTTAAAAAAGATATAAACCAAAACCAAACCCACTGCTGTCAAGTTGATTCCAACTCATAGCGGCCCTACAGGAAAGAACAGAACTACTTGCACAGGGTTTCCAAGGCTGTAATCTTTACAGAAGCAGACTGCCACATATTCCTCCCATAGAGTGGCTTGTGGGTTTGAACCATCAACCTTTTGGTTAACAGTTGAGCGCTTTAACCACTGTGCAACCAGGGCTCTGAAAATAGAACTCCAATCTTTTTCAAAAGGGGAGGAGGGAGCCCTTCAGTGTAAATTAAGTATAATAATACCTCCAGTTGATAAACATGGCCTTGGTCAAAGCATTTAACTTCTCTAGCCTTTTATTTCCTCATTTGTAAAATGAGGCACGGGATTAGTTTTTAACTCTCTTAAAACAAAAATTTTCAGAATTGTTTCTTGAAACAAAATCTTAGGCAGAATATAAATATTTAAAGCAAAGTGGCTTTAGTGGGGGAATATGCCTGAAGTCCAGCCTGTTATTACACTTCCTCTTCCTCCTCTGCTACTCCCCCCTGACCCTCAGGGCTCTATCCAGAAGTGTAAAAACTCATGGACTGGAAGAAACCCAGGTCCCATCTAGCTTTGCTGTAACTTTCCTGATTGAGTATACATCCTAAAGCTGCACTCTCCAGTACAGTAGCCACTAGCCACAGTGGCTTAGGAGCACTTCAAATGTGGCTGGTCTAACGGAGATGTGCTATAAATGTAAACAATACACTAGTTTTAAACCCTCAGCATGAAAAAAAGAATGTAAAATATTAATACTCATTAATAACTTTTATATTGATTATATGATGAATAATATTCTGGACTGTAGTTGTTGTTAGTTGCTATCATATTGATTATATGATGAATAATATTTTGGACTGTAGTTGTCGTTCGTTGCTATCAAGTCGGTTCTGACTCATGACAACCTTATATATATAACAGAATAAAATGCTGCCAAGTCCTGCATCATCTTCATGACCACTGGTATGTTTGAGTCCACATTTTGTATATATAGAGTTAAATAAACATATTATTAAAATATTTCACCCGTTTATTTTTATCTTTTTTAATGTGGCTACTAGAAAACTTGAAATTACATATGTGGCTCACATTATATTTCTTTTCTAAAGACAAAATCCATCAACAAAACTTGCTACCACAGATGGAAACATGACAGGCTGGGCAGAACCTCTGTGAGGCATTACTCCTTCCCTCCAGGCTGCCAGATCCTGGTCAGCAGGCCACCTTCCCGCCTCCTTCAGTAATACCCACTTCCCCGTGGCCTAGCCCAGGCAGTGTCTCCTCAACTCTGATGAGCAGGGTCCCTACCAATATATGGGCACTACCACTACTCTTTCTTCCTCCTCCATCAGTATGCACACTATTGCAGTGTTGAAAAGACTGAAAACACCCTGAAACATCCCCAACCCCCACAGAGACCAAGATGCATTTGTAAAAAGGTTCCCAATGGGTTTCCTTCTATATACCAGTAGCCTTCTAACTCCTTTGATCGTGTACCATATCAGGACAGAAAAGAAAAACACTTTAGCCTAACCTTCAATATGTTGTTTTCATTGTTAGTTGCTGAGTCGGCTCCGAGAGAACAGAACAAAATAGTGTCTCATCCTGCGCCATCTTCCTGATTGAGACCATTGTTGTTCCTACTGTGTCAATTCATCTCATTGAGGATTCCTCTTGTTTTCACTGATCCTCTACCACTGCCAATAGATGTATACTTATTTACAAATTATATACATGTTCTACTGCATTAATATGATTTACACATTAAAACATACTCAAAAACAAATTTAGAAGGCTAAGATAAAATTAAGAATATTTTTAAATAATTTTGCCTTATTTGTTATACCTTTCTGTTCTCATCAAAAATATTTCTTTCAATGACAGCAATATGACTGAATATGCTTCTCTGTATTTTAAAATCTTGGTTTAATACTTTATCACTTTGTGATAAAGCAATTCAAAGGTCTGATTCTAAGCTCAGTGTATTTCAATATTTAGCTTTAATGTCTGAGCTAAATGCTTAACAAAGACACACAGATTCAGATGGAAGACATGCACTTACAAAGTCATAATACTTGTTTTTCAATCTCATACGATAATTACTCAAAGGCTTTTCTGCAATGATTAGGAACTTTCCATTTTCCCTAACGTCAACTGGCTTGCAAACTAATTGGAAGATGTTACACATATAGATGTTTTGTGTGTGTGTGTGTGTATTTATTTTAATTGGGTTCAGAACACACTGAACCTCTTCATTTGGAAAATTTTAGTTTGTTTCTAATATTTTTAAGTATTCAGATATGAGTTTTTATATATAACACAAGACTACTGTTTTCCACAAAAAAGTCAGCTAATAATCGAAGTATTTCCAAATGTTTATTTGACAAATTCTCTCTTTGTAGTACTAGTTTTGAAAACAACAAAAAGTTACTTTCTTATTCATTGTTAATATATCACCTCTACTTTGAGAGAACAGATTATGTGTACTACTGTTTTTAAATATCTGCAGGGCAACAATACTAGTCATAGACATTTTATCATGCAAAAGTTCAGCAATTTTGAAATGCTTGTCTTTTGTAAGAAAAATTCTTAACTCACATTTATAACAACTCCTTTAAGTAATTAGCTCAGAGTTGATTTGCTTCACTTAGTATCCGTGTTGTCCAAAAGATTACCGGGGTCACTCCTCATTTCATCACAAAGTAATGTGAAACTTTTTGGATATTTAATGTCATATAATCTATAAATCTACTTAGTCAGGGACAGACAAACTGCTATAAACTGCCAGTCCTCCTTTCAGAAGAAAGCTGTCTCTTCCCTCCAGACACCCAGGGCTGTAAGCAAGGCTCTGACCTTCTAGAATTTGGACCACAAGATATCACCTGTGGTATAGTATATTGACAGTATAACAACTATTAGTAAAGTTACATTTCTTTCTATTTTTATACAGAAGCAAATGAAATAAAATGTCTACTATTTTTTACTGCATCTCAGTAGAATGTCTTACACAAACCTGGGTTGTGAGCACCCTACTTTAGAAAGCACTGCTGTAGACATCAACGTGCCAGGTTGACAACCTGTTAGAATCCCTCTTAATCCAACTGTCTCCCTCTACTGTTAGAAGAAGGAGTCCTGGGGTGTAGTGGTTAAGCTCTCGGCTGCTAACTTAAAAGTAGGCAGTTCAAATCCACCAACCACTTCATGGGAGAAAGATGTGGCAGACTGCTTCAGTGAAGATTACTCATAACCATCAAGTCAATTCCAATTCATAGCGACCCTATGGGACAGAGTAGAACTGCCCCATAGGGTTTTCAAGGCTGTCATCCTTATAGAAGCAGACTGCCACATCTTTCTACCTTGGAGCAGCTAATGGGTTCAAACCACCGACCTTTTTTTTTTTTTTTTAATTGTGCTTTAAGTGAAAGTTTACAGCTCAAGTTAGTTTCTCACACAAAAATTTATACACACATTGTTATGTGACCCTAGTTCCTATCCCTATAATGTGACAGCACTCTCCTCCTTTCCACCTCGGGTTTCCTGTGTCCATTCAACCAGCTCCTATCTCTGCCTTCTCATCTCAACTTCGGACAGGAGCTGCCCATTTAGTCTCGTGCATCTACTTGAACTAAGAAGCACACTCTTCACGAGCATCATTTTATGTCTTATAGTCCAGTCTAATCTTTGTCTGAATAGTTGGCTTTGGGAATGGTTTTAGCTCTGGGTTAAGAGAGAGGCCAGAGGCCATCTCATCTGGGGGTTCCTCCAGTCTCAGTCAGAGCACTAAGTATGGTCCTTTTACCAGAATTTGAGTTCTGTACCCCACTTTTCTCCTGCTCCATCAGGGACTCTCTGTTGTGTTCTCTGTCAGGGCAGTCACTGGTGGTAGCCGGCACCATCTAGTTCTTCAGGTCTCAGGCTGATGGAGTTTCTGGTTTATGTGGCCCTTTTGCCTCTTGGGCTAATATTTTCCTTGTGTCTTTGGTGTTCTTCATTCTCCTTTGCTCCAGGTAGGCTAGGACCAATTGTTGAATCTTAGATGGCCGCTCACTAGCTTTAAAGACCCCAGACGCCACTCACCTAAGTGGAATGCAGAACATTTTCTTAATAAACTTTGTTATGCCAATTGACCTAGATGTCCCCTGAAACCATGATCCCCAGACCATTGCCCCTGCTACTCTGTCCCTCAAAGTGTTTGGTTGCATTCAAGAAACTTCTTAGCTTTTGCCTTATTCCAGCTGTGCTGACTTCCCCTGTATTGTGTGTTGTCCCTCCCTTCACCTAAGATAATTCTTGTCTATTATCTAGTTAGTGAACTTCCCTCTCCCTCCGTCCCCACCCTTGTAACCATCAAACAATGTTTTCTTCTGTGTTTAATTAAACCTTTTCTTGAGTTATAATAGTGGTCTTATACAATAT
The DNA here is from genome assembly GCA_030035585.1 of Dugong dugon. Classification (NCBI taxonomy): domain Eukaryota; kingdom Metazoa; phylum Chordata; class Mammalia; order Sirenia; family Dugongidae; genus Dugong; species Dugong dugon. The sequence goes on along the minus strand of CM057480.1, from coordinate 42,586,740 downwards.
TTGTCCTTTTGTGGCTGACTAATTTCAATCAGCATAATGCCTTCCAGATTCATACATGTTGTGAGATGTGTCACGGATTCACTGCTGTTCCTCTATCATCACGTAGTATTCCATTGTGTGAATATACCATAATTTGTTTATCCATTTGCCTGCTGATGGGCACCTAGGTTGTTTCCATCTTTTTGCTACAGTGAACAGTGCTGCAGTGAACATGGGTGTACATATATCTATTCATGTGACAGCTCTTATCTCTCTAAGATACATTCCAAGGAGTAAGATTGCTGGATCAATGGTACTTCTACTTCTAGCTTTTAAAGGAACCGTCAAATCGATTTCCAAAGTGGCTGTACCATTTTACATTCCCACCAGCAGTGTATAAGTGTTCCAGTCTCTCCACAACCTCTCCAACATTTATTGTGTTTTTTTCAAACCACTAACCTTTTAGTTAGCAGCCGAGCACTTAACCACTGTGTCATCTGGGCTCCTTCCATAAAGATGACACCCTAGGAAACCCTATCAGCAGTTCTACTCTGTCCTATAGGCTCTGTCCTATGAGTCGGAATCGACTCAATGGCAATGGGGCTTTTTTTACTGTTAGAAGACAACAACATCATTCTCCTCCAGGAGAAGTCTGCAGATTTGTTTTTTTTTCCCCCTGCACACTCAGAATCTTTTGGTGGTTCTGGTTCTGTCTTTCTCACCAGTATTTGGCTATTCCTCTAAGGAACAGGTTCAATTACTGTCATAACACATCCTTGTACTAAATAAGCACTCTTAATCTCTTTCCATCAAGACTACCCGAAATCCGCAGTTATTTTGGAATTCCTGAATGCCTTTTTTGTTCTCTTTGCAAAAGATCTCTGAATCGACCACTCCAAAATGATGTTAGGTAATAACACCATGCTGACAATGACACTATAGCTCTTAATTTATTCAGGATTAGTTTCTTCTGGTTTATTTAAAAAAAAAAAAAAAAACCTTCCTTTAACGATTCTGTTTCATAGAGAGTCCAAACTCTTCTCCACTTGAACAGTTTAAGATTTTCCAAAAAAAAAACATGGAGCATTGTTTTAGTTATCTAATGCTGCTTTAACAGAAATACCACAAGTGGATGGCTTCAACAGAGAGAAATTTATTTTCACACAGTCTAGTGGGCTACAAGTACAAATTCAGGGCATCAGCTCCAGGGGTAGGCTTTCTCTGTCAGCTCTGGAGGAAGATCCGTGTCATCAATATTCCCTTGGTCAAGGAACTTCTCTGCGCAGGAACCTCAGATCCAAAGGACACGCTCTGCTCCCGGCACTGCTTTCTTGGTGGTGTGAGGTCCCCCTGTCTCTCTGCTCACTTCTCTCTTTTATATCTCAACAGAGATTGGCTTAAGATACTATCTAATCTTGTAGATCACCATCAATGTAACTGCTGCTGATTCATCTCATTAACATCATAGTGATAGAATTTACAACACAGGGAAATCACATCAGATGACAACATGGTAGACAATCATACAATACTGGGAATCATGACCTAGCCAAGTTGACAGATATTTTTCGGGGACACAATTCAATCCATGACAAGCATAAATCTATACTGTGGACACGGAGCTGTGTGTCAGTAGAATTGTCTGGCCCACAGCCTCCTTCTCCTTTAATCTGCTGTGATCGGCCTCCTCAACCCTCACCTCTTCACTCTCTACAAGGGCTCTCCCAGCCATCCTCGCCTCCTCTTAGTGCTCATATCCTTCCCCCTTCATGGTTATCTGACGGCAGTAATTTCTTAAATACTGTCCCGAACTTCAGTCTCTCTCCTTCTCTCTGACATGCCTGGCTCTTGGCCACCAGATTGATCATCCCAAAACATCATTTCATCTATGTTGCATTCCCAACCTCATCTGCCTCTATTCCCCTACTGGAATGCTTCTTGTAAAGCATGGCCCTTCACAATTTCCAATTTCCCTTTAAGTCATCTCTCTGAACAACTGGTCACAGATATCCTCCCAAATGAAATACCTTTTCCTCCCGTATCAAATACTATCCATCCATCCACAGCCAAAACCTGACACCTGGCCTGAAAAGCTCTCTCCTTCAGCTATACCCCTTTGGGCTTCCTGCTTTATCTTGCCCAGTGTAGTGTATGCTAGACTGCAAATATTAGGTCCACCCTATAAAATGTGTTGATCTTTGTTTCAACACAATAATATACGTTTTTGTTTGTTTGTTTTATATTTATAGCTACATAATCAGGAGCATACATTATCTGGGGTATTTCTTTTAATAAGAAAAACAAAAGTATCTTTTCTTCGCCAACTGTATTTTAATTATGTCAGCAAGAAACAAAGCTGCTTATATACAAAAGGTGAAAAGACTCTGAGTTCAATCCCACTGCTTTAATGTACACCTAATTTTATCTGATGCAGGATTTCCTGCCATAATGTTCTCATCACTGCATCTTTGCTGGGCCATTACTATAATGAACTTGCCAAGCACACACTCCAGAGCTGTACTTCATGGCCATTTAGGGGTTACAGGCCTCTATGAGAGGTACATAATCTTTCTCTATAAAAATACTCACATACACAAAAGCATACACAGATGCCAGAGGTCACAGAGACCCTGAAGGCCTCGAGCCCCAGAATAAGAAGATTCTTGGACTTCCAGCAAAATGGCGCTCTAGGCAGAAGCACCACGCCATCCCTCTACAGCAAAGATCCGAAAAACTAAGCCAAACAGAGAATACAACAGTCCTGAAACCCTAAAACATCAAATGAAGAGATAAAGAACTCAGCCAAACACCAAACGGAGTGAGAAAACTGACAGACAATGGAGAGCGAGGAGAGATTCATGCAGAGGTACCCTACCAGCTAACGCAGTGCGGATCCGCCATCTTGGACTCATACTGGAGACCAGCAAACAGGGGGTGCGAGAAAGCAGCCTCACGGAGCATCCAGCGGGAGACAAAACAACTGGTAATTTGCGATATACGCTTTCCCACCCCCCACCCTTCTTCACCCCAGCTTAGCCTCCTCCGCTTCCCGTGGCCACAATCTCTTGAACGGGAATCACCGGTTGCTTAGATTCCACACACCAGAACGGACAGGCTCTCTGAGTGCCATTTGTTGGCTGCCGGTGTTGCTATTTTCTGCTTCTTTTGATTTCTTCCTTACCTCTCACCACCTCCCCCTCCTTTCACTCAAATACCTGGCTCTGTGCGCCATCTTTGCTTCTTCCTGAGGGGCTGCAGAGCTCCGGTAATTTGTGATATATGCTATCCCACTCCATACTCTTCTTCACCCACACTCGGCCCCCTCTGCTTCCCGCGGACACAGTCTCTTGTCTGAGAAACAGCAACCCGCACTAGCTGGCTCTCTGAGTGCCATTTGTTGGCTGCTAGTGTTGCTTTCTTTCCTGCTTCTTTTGATTTTTTCCTTACCTCTCACCACCTCCCCCTCCATTCACTCAAATACCTGCCTCTGTACGCCATCTTTGGTTTTTCCTGAGGGGCTGTGGAGCTCCATTCGAGCGTGGTGCTGCTTCCCGGTCTGGGCTGCCTGGCTGGTGGGATCCCGGGGCTTTTCCTCATTTGTTTGTTTTGAATTGTTTTTTTGTTTGTTTTCTTTTCCTTTTCTTGAGTTGGGAGCCCTTTCTGGCCAGGTGGTGCTGCGTGGAAACGACATTCCCCCTCACCTTGCACACACGTGCATAGGAATCCCTGAGAGCATTTCTTTTCTCGTTGATTTTTTTTTTCTCTCTTTTTTGGGGGGCTCATTGTTCTTTTTTTAATTTGTTTTGTTTTCCTTTCCCTCTTTTTCCTTTTTTGTCTTTCTACATTACTCAGTTTCTCGTCTCTCTCTATCTTCCTTCTCTTTCTGTTCCCTGAATATCTGGCGTTGTATACCTCTACGCCTTCTAGCCAGGCTGTACTGCAACACCTGAGAGCGACTTCCCCAGACCTCATAGCTGCACCGGTGGGATCCCTGGGAACTTTGCGGTTTTTTAATCTTTCCAATTTTTATTTATTCATTCTTATCATTTCTTCCTCTTCCCCTTTCTGTTTTTCTCCATTTCATAGTCTCTCATCTCTCCACTACAATGGCAAACTCCCCTAGCATTCTTTTTTGTTTGTATGTTTTTGGCTCCTCTTCCCCTCTCCTCTCTCCCATATCCATCTTAGCTCCACACATAACAATCTCCTCACTGCATCCTGCCTACCTGCACCGTGTGCTTGACATCACACCACCAAGCAGCACAGGCACGGCCTACTGGAACCTGCACTGCACTGATCACTAATCTGCTCTGGTGGATGTAGTAAGTGCCACAAACAACCCGTCCCAGTAACTCCTCTTCAGCTAGACCTACCCTGCTGTACCATATCTGAGTGACTGACCCTGCCAACTGGATAAGAAGGCGAAAAGTATTGTGCCCACAGATGAGCAAATAACAAAGAACACATGGTCCGCCTGCTCAGACACACTCAAATTAAAAAAAAAAAAGGGGGCGGGGGGACAAAACAAACAAATCTACAATCAATAAATGAGAAAAATAACTACTGAATGACGCGAAGACAACAGACATTAACAAAACATTTACAAAAACAGGACAGGATGGTTCAAGTAGGCATCCAAAATAAATTACCAGATGACTCTCCAGGGGAAGAAAATGCACTAGAACTACCTGATAGAGAATTCAAATCTCTAATACTCAGAATTCTCCAAGAGCTGAGGCAAACAGTTGATAAACATGATGAGAAAATAGAAAAATTCATGGAAAATAGAGACAAAAAAATTGGAAGAATTCAGGAAAATAATGCAGGAACAAAATGCCAAAATAAATTCACAACTAGATATTATACAAAGACAACCATTAGAAATCCAAAAGATAAACAACAAGATTTCAGGAATGGACAGTGTCATAGAAAGGCTGAGAAGCAGATTTGAAATGGTGGAAGATAAGATCAGTGGAATTGAAGACAAACATGGATACAATTCTGTTTCAGGAAAACTCAGAAAAAAGAACAAAGAAAAATGAAGACCCTGAGAATTATGTGGGATACAATCAAAAGCAAAAATTTTCAAGTGATTGGAATTCCAGAAGAGGGGAGAAAACAGAAAACACAGAGAGGATGACTGAAGAACTGCTGAAATAAAACCTCCCCAATATCATGAAAGATGAAAAGCTGGCCATCCAAGAAGCTCAACGAACCCCACACAGAAGAGACCCCAAAAGAAAATCACCAAGGCATATATTCACACTCGCCAAAACCAAAGACAAACAAAGAATACTGAGAGCAGCTCAAAAAAACCAAGAAGTCACATACACGACAGAAACAATAAGACTAAGCTCAGATTATTCGACAGAAACCATGCAGGCAAGAAGGCAATGGGATGACGTATATAAAATCATGAAAGAAAAAAACTGTCAGCCAAGAATAATATATCCTACAAAACTCTCGTTCAAATTTGATGGTAAAATTAGCTCATTTCCAGATAAACAGAAATTAAGGGAATATGTAAAAGTCAAACCAAACTTACAAGAATTATTAAAGGGAGTTCTTCGATCTGAGGACAAACAGCTTCAGCCCTCAGGCAGGACCTAGGAAGCAGGATCGTATGAACCAGATACCAATCTAGGAAATGAACTCCCAAGGACTATCCAAAACCAAAAGAAATACAACAAGGAATCAGAGAAGTCAATCGATGGATGACAACAACATCAAAACAATGAAAGAGGGAATAAACGGCATAGGTATAGAACCTTCTAATGGAGAGGAAGGTGAGGCACTACCAAGTAAGGATAGACTGCTTCAAACTTAGAAAGATGAGGGTAAAATTCATGGTAACCACAAAGAAAGTTAAAAAACATACTCATAAAAAAAAAAAAAAACAGGAAAAACAGTCTCAGCAAAAACAAAATGTACAAAAACAAAAGAAATGAAAAAAAAAATCCACAAACAAAAGTAACTCAGTACAAGAGAGTAAGAAGAACAAAGAAAACTTCAGCACCTCAAAAAAAACCACTACAAAATAACAGCAAAAAACTCATATCTATCAATAATTACACTGAATGTAAATGGACTGAATGCACCCATAAAGAGACGAAGAGTGACAGAATGGAGAAGAAAACAGGATCCATCAATATGCTCTCTACAAGAGACACACCGTAGAAACAAAGATGTGAATTTATTAAAAGTCAAAGGTTGGAAATAAATATGTCAAGCTAACAACTACCAAAACAGAGCAGGAGTGACAATTCTAATCTCCAATAAAACAGACTTTAAAACGGAATCTACCATAAAAGACAAAGAAGGACACTATATAATGATTAAGGGGATGATCCATCATGAAGATATAACCATAATAAACATCTACGCACCCAATGACAGGGCTCCAAAATACATAAAACAAACTCTAACAACACTGAAAGAGAAATTGACAGTTTCACAATAATAGTAGGAGACTTCAACACACCACTCTCAGTAAAGGACAGAACAACTAAGAAGAAACTCAGCAAAGATACAGAAGACCCTAAAGGGCACAATCAGCCAACTTGACCTCATAGACATATATAGAACCCTCCATCCAACCGCTGCAAAGTACACATTCTTTTCCAATCCACATTGAACAATCTCCAGAATAGACCACATCTTAGGCCACAGAGCAATCCTCAACAAGATCCAAATGTTGAGATAATTCAAAGTGTCTTCTCTGACCACAATGCCAACAAGGTAGAACTTAACAACAGAAACACCAAGGAAAAAAAATCAACTACATGGAAACTGAATAATACCCTGCTTACACATCACTGGGTAATAGAAGGAATCAGAGATGGAATCAAAAAATTCCTAGAATCAAATAAGAATGAAAACACATCCTGCCAAAACCTTTGGGACACAGCAAAGGCAGTCCTCAGAGGACAATTTCTAGCAATAGATGCACATAGCAAAAAAGAAGAAAGGGACAAAATCAAAACATTAACTACAGAACTCAAACAAATAGAAAGAGAACAGCAAAAAAAGCCCACAACCACTGGAAGAAATAAAATAGTAAAGATCAGAGCAGAAATAAATGAAATAGAGAACAGAAAAACAATAGAAAAAATCAACAAAACCAAAAGTTGGTTGTTCAAAAGAATCAACAAAATCGACAAACCACTGGCAAGACTGACAAAAGAAAAACAGGAGAGGACGCAAATAACCCAAATAAGAAATGAAACGGGGGACATTACAACAGACCCAACTGAAAGAAAAAGGATTATAACAGAATACTATGAAAAACTATACTCCAACAAATTTGAAAACCTAGAGGAAATGGATAAATTTCCACAAAGCCACGGCCTACCCAAACCACAACAAAGTGATGTTGAAAATCTGAACAGACCCATAACAACACAAGAGATTGAAAAGCTAATACAAAAACTCCCAACTAAGAAAAGCCCTGGCCCAGATGGCTTCACTGGAGAATTCTACAAAACATTTAGAGAAGAGCTTGTACCAGTACTACTCAAGCTATTTCAGAGCATAGAAGAGGAAGCAACACTTCCAAATTCATTCTAGGAAGACAGCATAACGCTGATACCAAAACCAGGCAAAGACGTCACAAAAAAAGAAAATTATACACCAATACCTCTCATGAATATAGATGCAAACATTCTTAACAAAATTCTAGCCAACACAATTCAGTATCAAAAAAATAATACACCACGACCAAGTAGGAGTCATACCAGGTATGCAAGGATGGTTCAACATTAGAAAATCAATCCACGTAATCCACCACATAAATAAAGGAAAGACTCACATGATCATCTCAACTGACGCAAAAAAGACATCTGACAAAGTCTGACACCCATTCCTGATAAAAACTCTCAATAAAATAGGTAGAGAAGGGAAATTTCTCAACATAATAAACGGCATCTATGCAAATACAATGGCCAACATCATTCTTAATGGAGAGAGGCTGAAAACACTTCCCTTGAAAACAGGAACAAGACAAGGAAGCCCTTTATCACCACTCCTATTTAACATTGTGCTGGAAGTTTTAGCTAGAGCAATAAGGCAAGAAAAAGAAATAAAGGGCATCCAAATTGGTAATGAAGAAGTTAAACTGTCCCCGGTTACAGATGATATGATACTATACATAGAAAACCCTAAAGACTCCATGAGAAATCTACTGGAACTAACAGAAAGATTCAGCAGAGTAGCAGGATACAAGATAAACATTCAAAAATCAGTTGGATTCCTATACACCAATAATGAGAACGATGAAAAGGAAATCAGGAAAACAATACCATTTTCAATAGCCCCTAAAAAGATAAAATACTTAGGAATAAATCTGACCAGGGATGTAAAAGACCTATACAAAGAAAACTACAAAACACTTCTGCATGAAACCCAAAGGATCTACATAAATGGAAAAACATACCATGCTCATGGATAGGGAGACTCAACATTGTGAAACTGACAATTCTACCCAAAGCAATTTACAAATACAACACAATCCCGATCCAAATACCAACCACATTCTTCAAAGAGATGGAAAAACTAATCATTGACCTTATATGGAAAGGGAAGAAGCCCCGAATAAGTAAAGCACTACTGAAGAAGAAGAATAAAGTTGGAGGACTCACACTACCTGACTTCAGAACCTACTATACAGCTACAGTAGTCAAAACAGCCTGGTACTGGTACAACGACAGATACATTGACCAGTGGAACAGAATTGAGAACCCAGATGTAAATCCAACCACCTACGGTCACCTGATCTTCGACAAAGGCCCCAAGCCCATCAACTGGGGAAAAGACAGTCTTTTGAACAAATGGTGCTGGCAAAACTGGATATCCATCTGCAAAAAAGTGAAACAGGACCCATACCTCACACCGTATACAAAAACTACTTCAAAATGGATCAAACACCTGCATATAAACCTAAAACAATAAAGTTTTTAAAAGAAAAAATAGGACCAACACTTCAGGCCTTAATACACGGCATTTAACAGTATACAAACCATAACCATCAATGCACAAACCCCAATAGATAAGCTAGGTAACTGGATCTTCTAAAAATCAAACACCTATGCTCTTCAAAAGACTTCACCAAAAGAGTAAAAAGAGAACCTACAGACTGGGAAAAATTTTTGGTCAGTACAAGTCAGACAAAGGTCTAATCTCCATAATCTACAAGAAAATCCAACATCTCTACAACAAAAAGACAAACAATCCTATCAAAAAATGGGCAAAGGAAATGAACAGACACTTCAGCAAAGAAGACATCCAAATGGCCAACAGACACATGAGGAAATGCTCGCGATCACTAGCCATTAGAGAAATGCGAATTAAAACCACAATGAGATACCATCTCACCCCGGCATTACTGGCACGAATTAAAAACACTGGAAATAACAAATGTTGGAGGGACTGCAGGGAGATCGGAACTCTTATGCACTGCCGGTGGGCATGCAAAATGATACAACCATTTTGGAAAATGATATGGCACTTCCTTAGAAAGCTAGAAATAGACATATCATTTAATCCAGCAATTCCACTCCTAGGAATATATCTTAGAGAAATAAGAGTCGTCACTCGAATAGACATATGCACACCTATGTTCATGGCAGCATTGTTCACAATAGCGAAACAATGGAAACAGCCTAGATGCCCAACTATGGTACATACACACAATGGAGTACTATGCATCAAGAAAGAACAACAATGAATCTGTGAACCATCTCATAACTGGAGGACATTATGCTGAGTGAAATAAGTCAATCACAAAAAGACAAATATTGTATGAGACCTCTATAGTAAAAACCCACGAAAAAGTTCACACACAAAATGTAACAATCTTTGTTGGTTACCAGGGATGGGAGGGGTGGGGCGGAAATACTAAATAGGCAATTGGTAAGTGGTATCTTGGGTGAAGGGTGAGACAGTACACAATACAGGGGAAACTAGCACAGCTTGTACAAGGAAAGGTCATGGAAGCCCCATAGACACATCCAAACTCCCTGAGGGACTGAATTGCTGGGCGGAGGGCTGTGGGGACCATGATCTCGGGGAACATCTAGCTCAATTGGCATGACACAGCTTGTAAAGACAATGCTCTACATTCTATCTTGGTGAGCAGCGTCTGGGGTCTTAAAAGACTGTGAGCGGCCATCTAAGATACTCCACTGGTCTCATCCCTTCGGGAGCAAGGGAGAATGAAGAGAACAGGATACAAGGAAAAGCTTAGTCCGAAGGACTAATGGTCCACAGCTACCAAGGCCTCCACCAGACTGAGTCCAGTACAGCTAGATGGTGCCCGGCTACCACCGACTGCTCTGACCAGGATCACAACAGAGGGTTCTGGACAGAGCTGAAGAAGGATGTAGAGCATAATTCTAACTCACAAAAAAAAAGAACAGATTTACTGGCCTAAAAGATTTACTGGAGAAAACCCGAGAGTATGGCCCCCAGACACCCTTTTAGCTCAGTGGTAAAGTTACCTCCGAGGTTCACCGTTCAGCCTGGAAATGGATAGCCCCGTAAAACCAAACAAGACTAACAAGGTATAGTAGTCCAGTGACAAGGGCCAGAAGGGAGAAGGGGACAAGGAAGCTGGTGATAGGGAACCCAAGGTTGAGTAAGGATATTGTAGATGTGTTGTGAGATTGTTAACCATTGTCATAGGACAACATTTGTAGTAACTGTTAAATGAGAAACTATTTAGTTCTATAAGCCTTCATCTTAAGTGAGAATAACAGCACAATTGGAAGAGCGTAGTCTATGTCACTGAACTGTGCATGCAGAAATTTTTGCAATGGTGTATCTTTGGCTATGTGTATTTTCACAAAAAAAAAACAGGTTGAGAAGTTAGAGGGTTTACATGTTGTGGGGCTGTTAACCTATGTCATAAAACAATATGTGTACTACTGTTTCATGAGAAACTATTTGTTCTGTAAGCCTTCACCTGAAGTACAGTAAAAGAAAAATATAAATAAACAAACAAGATTCTTGCACAGGGCCTGCAAGTCCCAGAAGGGAGCGTTTTCATCTGATAAAGATTCCTTCCCAGGACAGTTTTTCTACAATCAAATATGTTTTTGTTCTCGTTTTTTAAATACCAATTTATTAAAATATCAATATAGATGATGATAATATATACATACTGTACTGTAAGTATTTAAGGCATGGACTAAGACATTCTCACCCTTCCTTAAAGTATTCACTAGCTGCTTGATGACTCCAGGGTTACAAAATAATTCAACCTCATTTCTTAGTAGTAGAGGCCTCTCACTGGTCTTGCCTCATCGAACTGTGCACCACAAGGGGCAAGTATTTAACAGCCTCACTGGCTTCTTCTCGTTGTTGTCTAAAATGCTTTTCTCATCAGAGTAAACCATGTCTTCGGCATTTCCAACCCTTTCAGCTCCCACTGGCAACCAAATCCCTGTTTTTTTTCTTTTTTTCTGAAGATCAAAGTCCTTCCCGTAATTTCTGGCTCTTTCTTCCCTCCTTTTTCTCTGTCCTCCTGTTTCAAAACCACATTGAGGAAAAGCATGCATTAAACCTCATCCTCACCACTCTCGTCCCAGTCAGGATCAAAACTCATTTTAGTTTTTCTTGGCAACCAGTCCTCAAGCACCTTCTTTGAAATGTGTTATAAGCTATTTATATCAAACACACTGAAAACCTAATTAACTAATTCCTGTGAAGGAAGCTGTTAAAAATCAGTCATATCAATAGTAAGAAAACAAACCACCCAATAAAAAAAAAAGGGCAAAAAATCTAAACACTGTACCAAAGATGTGCAGATGTCAGGTAAGCACATGAAAGCACATCATTTATCATAATGAAAATTCAAGTTAGAACAACAATGAGCTGCCACTACACACCAATTAGGTTGTTACACATACAAAAACAAAAAGCCTGACAATACCAAACACTGGTGAGGATGCAGAGCAACTGGAACTCTTACACATGGCTGGTAAGAATAGAAAATGGTATATAGCCACTGTAACCAGCTCTGGTGGAACAACAGTTGAGCATTTAGCTGCTAACTGAAAGGCTGGCTGTTAGAACCCACCCAGCAGCTTCACAGGAGAAAGACCTTGTGATTTACTTTCGTAAAAATTACAGCCTAGGAAACCCTATGGGGCAGTTCTATTCTGTCACATGGAGTCGCAATGAATCGAAAATTGACTCGATGGCACCTAACAACAACTAACAACATAACAGTTTGGCACTTTCTTATGAAGTTTAATGTACACTTACCATATGACCCTCAGCCAGTCCACCTCCTTAAACAGATGCAAATAAGGTGTACCTGGTGTAAATTCCTATTGTTATATTAATCACATTGCACTATAATTATGTGTGTGTGCGTGTGCGTGTGTGTATGTGTATGTGTGTGTGTAGATACAGAGGCAGAAAGGCAAACATACAAAAATAATCTTCCAGTAAACTGTGAGTTCTTTAAGAACAACTATTCTAATTCATCTCTTTGTTTATCCCCTGTACCTAATACAAATTTGACACATATTAAGTCTTCAATAAGTGTTTGCTTAATGAATAAAAAAATGAGTATCTACCACATGCTCCACTCCAGATTAGGCACTGGAAATATGTTGTTGTCGTTGTTGTTATTAGCCGCTGTCAAGTCAGTCCCCAACTCACAACAACCCCGTGCATAACAGGATCATTATGATCTATAGGGTTTTCATTAGCTGATTTTAAGAAGTAGATCACCAGGCCTTTCTTCCTAGTATTAGTTTGGAAGCTCCACTTAAATCTGTTCAGCATCATAGTAACACACAAGCCTCCACTAAGGGATGGATGGTGGCTGTGCCTGAGGTGACTGGCCAGGAATAAAACCAGGGTCTCCCATAGGGAAGGTGAGAATTGTACCACTGAACCACTACTGCTGCCAATTCTGGGAATATAGAAACTGGAAAAGATGTGCTCTCTGTGATGGTTAATTTTATGTGTCACCTTGGCTAGGTTATGATTTTTGGTGGTTTGGCCAGATACTGGACTGACTGCTGTTCTGTAATATACTGTAATGTGATGTAATGTAATCACTACCCATGATGTGATCTGATGTCATCAACCAATCAGCTGAAAGAGGCGTTTCCTTGGGGGTGTGGCCTGCCTCCAGTATATAAATGGATGTTTTGGCAGAGCTCGCTCGCTCTCTTGACCCTGCACTTCTCATCACCTGACCTCCAGTTCCTAGGACATAAGTCTGCAAAAGTCTCTGGCCTGCTGCCTGACCTACAGATTTTGGATTCACTGACCCCTGCAATCCAATGAGCCAGCAGAGGCCTCCAACCTGCGGTCTGACCTATGGATTTGGGACTTTCCAGCCCCCAGAAGTGAGCCATTTCCTTGAAGTAAATCTCTCTATATTTTTATATATAAATCACTGGATTTACTCCTCTAGAAAACTCAGAATAAGATAGTCTGTATCTTTAGAGAGCTGACAGTCTAGCTAGAAAACAGTCCTGACCTAAAGGCAATGGTGAGCAGCACAGACTCAGAATGAGTAACTACTGGCCGTGTGACATGGCATGAGGTAACAATCACTTAATCACCCTTTGGAATCAGGCAGGCCTGGGTCTGTCACTTTGTCAGGTTACTTGACCTTTCTAGAACTAATTTTCCTGATCTTTAAAAAATATTAACCATGGGCTTATTGTGAGGCAGCCTGACAGTCAGCTGGCACACACTGGTACGCTGCTAAAATTGTAAAACTGTCAAAATTCTTCCATAGCAGATGGTAAAGAGAGGCTATCCTGAGCCCCTACCCCCAGGGCCACTCCTCCCAGGAACTTCCCCCCAGGCCTTAAATTCAGCATTAAAGGAATAATCCCACTATAGCAGATAACCTCTAGGACCTGCCCCAGCATTGCAGCTGGCTCTGTTCTGATCACCCTGTGCCCATGCTGTACAGACGCTAAGTAATTTGAACATCACCCCTGTAACAAGATAGTAGATGTAAAGGCCTGACACGCTGCAAATGCTGTGTGTTCTCAATAAATGCTGACTATTGTGACAGTTCAGGGGAAGGTCTTTGGAAAGGTAAGATTTGAATTACGTCCCACAATTCAAAGGAGGACTTGACAGGGGCAGGTGAAATGGCACATGGTGAGGTAACAGCCAGTGAGGAGATGCAGCCAACAAGGAGACAGAGGTGTGTGCTGCAGAGTCGTGAAAAATATGGTGGAGCAGGTGGTAATGGACCCATGTTACAAGAGCCTTGAAACAAGTATAGGTTTGAGGGCTAGGAATGGTAAACCATCCTTCCTTGAATTCCCAGAGCACCTGCTTCAAAACTTCTCTCATTACATTTATCACACCGAATTATCATTTTCTGCTCATGTATGTATACCTTCCACTGAACTGTGAGCCTCTTAACAGCAAGGAAGGGACTCTAAGCATCACATGTGTGGGTAGCCATCTCTCTATGGAGCTGGAGTTCTCAATACCACAGCTCATACACCTGGTTCCTCATCCATCCTGGACCCCCTGAAATTCCTTCTGACTTACAGGGCTCTACTTCCTGGGCTGAAGATGCTCCCTGGCTACTGACAGATTGCTGCCTCCTGTATTCAGAGTACCCAAGATCTCAAACTCAATGCTTATCCTTCAAGTAACCTCTGTCTGATGAATTTGCTCATTTTATTTCCATTCCATGGGAATGAAATCTCTACATGGTCTCTGTCCTCCTGCACCCACCATACTGTGCCTTGTTCTACCTGGCCTTTGTCAACCAATTCCAGATTCCAAAATCTGTTCCATTAGACCTCTCTTATATGTTTCCTTCTTATTTCTACTCTACACTCCAGGATTCTACTACACCTAGTCTCCTTCCTTCTCTTGTTCTCAGTCCCAATTTAAATCACACACAAAAGAGGCAGAGTCAACATGGCACTACAGACAGAAGCATCATGCCAGCCCTCCACAGCAAAGACCCAAAAAACTAAGTAAAACACATACAAATGTCAATCCTGGAATCCTAAGCACCAAATGAAGGAATAAAGAACTTGATCAAGCACTGAATAGAATAAGAAACTGACAGAGAGTAGACAGCAAGGAGAGCTACAAAGTGGAGGTACCTACTAGCTAACGTGGCCGATTCGCCATCTCGAACAACCCCCACCAAAGAACACAGACAGGGAGTACGGGAAGACAACTTCACAGAGATCCCAACAGGAGACAGAGCACCCGGTAACCAGGATACACACTTTCTCACCCCCTACCCTTCTTCCCTGTACGAGGCCTCTGTCACTTTGCAACGTGCTACGGTCACTTGGCCAGAGAGATACTAGCTCAGTGCCACCCGGATTCACCATCTTGGACCTCAGCCACCAAGCACTATGGACAGGGAGTAAGAGAAGGCAACTCCACAGAGGTCCCAGGAGGAGACAGAGCATCTGGCCCTGGGCTGCCTCTGCTACTTCCTGATGGACCGTGTCATGTCACCTGGTGAGAGAGACTTCAGCTTGCCGCTACCCCAATTTTGCCCCGCCCCCAATGGCAGGCTACCCCATCATATTTTTTGTTTTTAGTTTTTTTATTATTATGTTTTTTATTTGTCTGATTGTTGGTTTCCTCTCCCTCTTTCCCTTCTTTCCTTTCTCCAGCCCACCCAGCCCCACGCACCACCCACCCCCCTTCTCGACAGGCCAAGCCACACTGCTCAGCTACAGAGCCACCAGTACACAGAGATGGCAGGTCTCCACAGCATCAGACACCAAATCCTACCACACTGTCATTTTATTTACTTTTTTTTAACTTCATTTTTTTCTTTTGTTTCTCTCTTCTTTCTCGTCTTTCACCTACTCATTTAGCTCTGCACATCACATCCTCTCCTTGCACTCCTGCCGACCTACACCCTGCACCAAGTGCCATGACCAAGTGGTACCGACACAGCCCCCCAGATCCTGTCCCACATTGCCCCCAACCCCGCCCCATAGCCCCGAGTTTGTGTTGCAAACTACCCATCCCCACCCCTCCACCCCCACTGGACCCACCCTGCTGCATCATAGTTGAGTGACCAGCCCTGCCCACCTGGGCAAGGTTGCAAGAGGTATTATAACCAAAGGTGAGCAAGTAACAAAACACACCCAGCCTTCCTGTCCAAATATAACCAAATAAAACAAAACAGCAGGACAAAATAATCAAATCTACAATCAATAAATGAAGAAAATGATTCCTGAATGTTCCAGAGAAAACAAATATCAAAACATTAAAAAAAAAAAAGAAAAAAAGAGGAGAGGATGGCTCCAAAATGCAACCAAAATAAAACACCAGATGACCTTCTGCTAGAAGAAAGGCACTGGAACTACCTGATAGAGAATTCAAAACTCTAATATTCAGGGTTGTCCAACAGATGAAGGAAAATGCAGACAAAGATAAGGAAAAAATAGAAAAAATCATGGAAAAAAGACAAAATAATGGAAAAGACAGACAAAACAATGGAAGAAATTGGGAAAATACAGGAACAAAAGGTCAAAATAAATAAACAACTAGAAATCATACAAAAACAACAATTAGAAATCCAAAAGAGAAACAAGATTTCAGAAATGGAGAGTGCAATAGAAGGTTTTAGGAGCAAGTCTGAATCAATGAAAGACAGGATCAGTGAATTTGAAGATAAATCCTTGGATACCACCTTGTTTGAGGAAAAATCCGAGAAAAGTATGAAGAAAAATGAAGAAACCCTAAGAACAATGTGGGATAAAATCAAAAGCAAAATCTGCACGTGATCTGAGTTCCAGAACAGGGGGAGAAAACAGAAAACACAGGAAAGATCACTGAAGATCTGCTGACAGAAAACCTCCCTAATATCATGAAAGATGAAAAACTGACGATCCTGGAAGTTCAACAAACCCCATATAGGATAGATCCAAAAAAACCACCAATACATATCATAATCACACTCCCTAAAACCAAAGACAAAGAAAGAATCCAGAGAGCAGCTTGAGAAAAACAAAAAGTAACATACAACGGGGAAACAATAAGACTAAACTCTGATTACTCGGCAGAAACCATGCAGGCAAGAAGGCAATTGGATGACGTATATAAAATCTTGAAAGAAAAAAAATGCCAACCAAGAATAATGTATCCTGCAAAACTCTCACTGAAATATGACGGCGAAATCAGGACATTTCCAGATAAACATAAATTAAGGGAATATGTAAAAACCAAACCAAACTTACAAGAATTATTAACGGGAGTCCTTCAAATAGACAGCCAATACCATCGGACAACGACTTGATTCTAGCACGTAAGACAGATACCAACCTCGGTAATGAACTCTCAAGGATAAAACAAAACTAAAAAATTTACAACAGGGAACCAGAGAGGTCAATCTGTAAATGACAACGTCAGAACAATGTAAGAGGGAATAAATAGTGTAGGTACAGAACTTTCTAATGGAGAGGAAGGCAAGGCATTAAAAAGTAATAAAAAACTGCTTTAAACTTAGGAATACAGGGGTTACTTCAAGGAAACCACAAAGAAAGTTAACAAACCTACTCATCAAAATAAAGAAGGAAAAGAAGTGTCAGTAAACACAAAATCTAGAAAAACGAAAGAAACAAAAAAATTCACAAACAAAAGAAATTCAGCACAGAAGAGTAACAGAAACAAAGAAAACGTCGGCACCGCAAAAAAGCACTACAAAATGACAGCAAAATAAACTCACACCTATCAATAAGCAAACTGAACGTAAATGGCTTAAAGGCACACATAAAGAGACAGTAACAGAATGGATAAAAAAACAGGATCCGTCAATATACTCTCCCCAAGAAACACACCTTAGAAACAAAGACAAAAATATATTAAAAATCAAAGGATGGAAAAAATATATCAAGCAAACAGCAACCAAAAAAGAGCAGGAGAGGCAATAGTAACCTTAGATAAAATAGACTTTAAAACAAAAACTATCATAAAAAACAAGGAAGGACATAATATAATGATTAAAGGGACAATCCATCATATAATACAACATAATAAATATCTGCGCACTGAATGACAGGGCTCCAAAATACATAAAGCAAACTCTAACGGCACTGAAAAGAGAAATTGATAGTTCCACAATAATAGCAGGAGACATCAACCCACCACTCTTGGTAAAGGGCATAACATCTAGAAACAAATTCAACAAAGATACAAGCAGATCTAAAGGCCACAATCAACCAACTTGACCTCACAGACATATACAAAACACTCCACCCAACAGCAGCAAAGTACACATTCTTTTCCAAAGTACATGAAACGTTCTCCAGAATAAACCAAGTCTTAGGCCACAAAGCAACCCTCAACAAAATCCAAAACACTGACATAATACAAAACAATTTTTCTGATCAAAACACCATAAAAGTAGAAATAAAAGGAAAAGAAATTAAACACATGGAAAGTGAATTAACACCCTGCTTAAAAACTACTGGATAATAGAAGAAATCACAGATGAAATCAAAAACTTTCCTAGAATCAAATGAGAATGAAAACACATCATACCAAAACCTCTGGGACACCGCAGAGAGAGTGCTCAGAGGTCAATTTATAGCAACAGAGGAACATATCAAAAAATGATGAAAGGGACAAAATCAAAATATTAGCTATACAAAACTGAACAACAGGACAGCAAAAGAAGCCCTCAGGTACCAGAAGAAAGGAAATAATAAAGATCAGAGCAGAAATAAATGAAATACAGACTAGAAAAACAACAGAAAGAAACTACAAGACCAAAAGTTGGTTCTTTGAAAAGATTAAAAAAAAAAAAAAAAAAACCGACAAACCAATGGCCAAATTGACAAAAGAAAATCGCGAGGATGCAAATAACCCAAATATGAAACGAGAGACATTACAACAAACCAACTGAAATAAAAAGGATCGTAACAGAGCATTATGAGAAACTATACCCTAACAAATAGGAAAATCTAGAGGAAGTGGATAAATTTCTAGGAACACACTACCTACCTAAAGTAATACAGACTGAGATACAAAATTTGAACAGAACCATGACAAGAGAAGAGATTGAAAAGGCAATTAAAAAAAAAAAAAACCCGTCCCAACGAAAAAAGCCCTGGCCCAGATGGCTTTACTGGAGAATTCTACCAAGTATTCAGAGAAGAGTTTGCACCAGTACTACTCAAACTATTTC
This sequence comes from Dugong dugon, assembly GCA_030035585.1. Classification (NCBI taxonomy): domain Eukaryota; kingdom Metazoa; phylum Chordata; class Mammalia; order Sirenia; family Dugongidae; genus Dugong; species Dugong dugon. The sequence continues at coordinate 42,567,602 of CM057480.1, read as the reverse complement.
AGAACACAGAAATGAAAGGGATACTTCTGAACTCATTCTATGAAGCCAGCATAACCCTGACAACAAAATCAGGCAAAGACACAACAAAAAAAGAAAATTACAGACTAGTATCTCTCAGGAATATAGATGCAAAAATTCTCAACAAAATTCTAGCCAGTAGAATTCAGCATCATACTAAAAAAACAATACACCAAGAGCAAGTGGGATTCACACCAGGTATGCAAGGATGGTTCAACGTTAGAAAATCAATCAATGTAACCCATCATATAAATCAAACAGAATCACAAGATCATCTCAATCGACACAGAAAAGGCATTCAATGAAGTCCAACACCCATACCTAATAAAAACTCTCAATAAAATAGGTACAGAAGAGAAATTTCTCAACATAATAAAGGCCATCTATACAAAACCAACAGCCAACATCATTCTTAATGGAGAGAGGCTGAAAACATTCCCCCTGAAAACAGGAACAAGACAAGGATGCCCTTTATCACCACTCCTATTTAACATTGTGCTGGAAATTTTAGCTAGAGCAATAAGGCAAGAAAAAGGAAGTTAAACTGTCCCTGTTTGCAGATGATAGGATATTACACATAGAAAATCCTAAAGACTCCACGAGAAATCTACTGGAACTAATAGAAAGATTCAGCACAGTAGCAGGATACAAGATAAACACACAAAAATCAGTTTAGTTTACTAGGCTACAGGAAAAAAGACAAAGGGCAGAAAATGAAACATAGTCCTGAGTGGAGGTGTTCCAGTCAGTGTGCAAAGAGACAGACATGAAGACAAGCTGCTCCAGAGTGTCCTACAGATCGATCACATAACTCCCAGGCTCACCAGCCACTTGGTTGGATGAACCCTCCAAAAAGGAGATCTTCAGAAGTCTTCTCATTTCATAAATAATGAGAGAAAGAATGCTTCAGTCTCTCCAAAGGCCTGGAGTATAGTTATTTAACTGTGATATTAGAATTCCTTGAAGCACAAAAGATGTTATGGTCTATCCTCCAAACATTAGGTTTCTATTTCTCAGCACTAAAACACTTGAAAATAAATTAACTGGGATATCTACTTCTGGCAAAATAGAAGATTAGACGTTCATAGAAAATCTGCCAGTACTAAAATTGCTAGACAAAATATAAAAATATGGCTGACTCAGTTAGAGCATCCCCAGCCCTCAGGCCTGCCGGCACACTGGGCTCGCACTGTCCCTCCTCTGCCACCACTCAACAAGCCGCTAAACAGTGGAACCAAGCACATACCCAATCGTACACACCCGCCAATCTGACAAAAGGTTGTGAATGTTCCCACACTGCTGGACCAACATCAGGAGGCAGACAGCACCCCCCCCCCCCCGCACCATTTGCCCTCAGCCACCTCATCAAATCATTGTACAGCAAAGCAGGGTCAGCCTGACTGCTGCAGCCCTGCCCAACTGAACAACATGGTGAGATTTATTGTACTCACAGACAAACAAGCAGCAAAGCCCACATGGCATGCCCACTCTGACATATGAAAACAAAACAAAGAATGATAAAACAAATATACAATCAATAAATAAAGAAAATAATATTTAATGTCTCAGAGACAGCATACAATATCAAAACATATAAAAAAGCAGAACAAGATGGCTCTAGTAAGTGACCAAACAAAGAATCAGATGACTTTCTGGGAGAAGAAAAGACAGTGGAACTACCTGATATCAAATTCAAAAGACTAATATTTAGTGCTTTCCAAGATATTAAGGAAAGAGATCAAGGAAAACACTGCCAAAAACAAGGAAAAAGTAGACAAAATCATGGAAAACACAGACAAAACCAACAAAAAGATAGCCAAAATCAAGGAAACACAGACTAAATCAAAAAGGAATTCAGGAAAATAATGCAAGAACAAAATATCAAAATAAATAATTAGAAATCGTACCAAAACAGCGACTAGAAATGCAAAAGATAAACAAAAAATTTCAGGAATGGAAAACTCAATAAAAGGTTTTAAGAACACATTTGAAACACTGGCAAACAGAATCAGCAAGATTGAATACAAATCCATTGACATCACTTTGTTTGAGGAAAATCAGAGAAAAGAATGAAGAATACATAAAAATTATACGGGACAAAATGAAGAGCAAAAATTTGAGTGTGATCAGAGTTCCAGACCAAGGGCAGAAAATGGAAAACACAGAGAAGATTGTTGAAGATTTGCTGACATAAAACTTCCCAAATATCATGAAAGATGAAAAGGTGACCATCCAAGAAGCTCAACGAATCCCATATAGAATAGACTAGAAAAGAAAGTCACCAAGAAATGTAATCTCACTTGCCAAAACCAAAAACAAAGAAAGAATACTGAGAGCAACTCGAGACAAAGGAAAAGTCACCTACAAAGGGGAAACAATAAGACTGAACTCTGATTATTTGGTAGAAACTATGCAGGTAAGAAGGCAATGGGATGGCATATATAAAATCTTGAAAGAAAAAAAGTCCAACCAAGAATTTTAGTGTGCAAAACTCACTCTGAAATACGATGGTGAAATTAGGACATTTCCAGATAAACAGAAATTAAAGGAATTTGTGAAAAACCAAACCGAACTTACCAAAAATATTAAAGTGAGTCCTTCGGTTAGAGAACCAACAACATCAGACAACAACCTGAACTTAGGATACAAGACAGCATCAGGCAGATACCAACCTAGGTAAAGAACCCTAAATAATAAAACAAAGCTAAAAGACATAAAAAAGGGAAACAGATAAATCAATCTGTAAATGACATCAAAACAATATAAGGGGGAATTAAACCATGTAGGTAAAGAACTTTCAAATGGAGAGAAAGTCAAGGCAACATGAAGTAATAAAAGACTGGCTGAAACTAAGGAAGATAAGGGTAAATTTCAAGGTAACCACAAAGGAAGTTAACAAACCTACTGAACAGAGTAAAAAAGAAGAAAAACGTAAAGTCTCAGTAAACAGGAAGTCTATAATAATGAAACAAAATTCAAAAACAAAAAGAACTCAGCACAGGAAAGTAAGAGGAACAAAGAAAACATCAGCAGCACAACAATATCACAGCAATAAACTTACAGCTATTGATAATCACAGTGATATAAATGGCTTAAATGCACCCACAAAGACACAAGACAGTGACAGAATGAATAAAAAACACAATGCATCAATATGCTGTCTACAAGAGACACATCTTAGACACAAAAAATATATATAATAAAAATAAAAGGATGGAAAAAACATACCAATCAAACAGTAACCAAAAAATAGCAGGAGTGATGTCTCAGTCATCTATTGCTGCTCTAACAGAAATACCACAAGTGGATGGTTTTAACAAAGAGAAGTTTACTGTCTCACAGTCCAATAGGCTACAAGTCCAAATTCAGGGCATCAGCTCCAGGAAAAAGCCTTCTCTCTCTGTCATTCCTGGAGGAAGGTCCTTGTGATGCACTAGTCTTCCTTTGGTCTGGGAGCATATCAGTGCAGGAACCTCAGGTCAAAATGATGCACTCCACTCCCAGCACTGCTTTCTTGGTGGTGTGAGGTTTCCATGTGTCTTTGCTTGCTTCTCTCTTTTATATCTCAAAAGAGATTGGATTAAGACACTATCAAATCTTGTAAACCTCGTCAGTATAAGCTCATCACAGTGATAGAATTTACAACACATAAGGAGATCACATACAACCTCATCATAGTGATAGAGTTTACAACACATAAGGAAATCACATCAGATTACACAATCATATGATACTGGGAATCATGACCCAGCCAAGCTGACAGAAATTTTTGGGGGGACACAATTCAATCCATGACAAGTGACAATACTAATCTCACATAAAATAGACTTTAAGGCAAAACCAACCATAAAAGATGAGGAAGAACATTATATAATGATTGAAGGGACAATCCACCAAGAAGACATAACCCTAATAAATATATATGCACCCAAAAACAGGGCCCATTCAGACCAATCTGAGTAAAGGATAGAACATCTAGAAAGAAACTAGCAAAGAAACACAAGATCTAAAAGCCATAATCAACCAATTTGACCTTATACACATATATAGAACACCCCACCCAGCAGCAGGAAAGTACACATTCTTTCCAATGCATATGGAATATTCTCCAGAATAGATCACATTTTAGGCCAAAAAGCAACCATCAATAAAATCCAAAACATGACAATAATATAAACCATTCTCTCTGATCAAAACACCATAAAAGTAGGAATCAATAAGAGGAAGAACAAGGAAAAAAATTCAAGTATATGGAAGCTGGATAACATCTTGCTTAAAAACAACTGGATAATAGCAGAAATCAAAGAGGAAGTAAAAAAATTCCTAGAATCAAATGAGAATGAAAACACATCATACCAAAACCTCTGGGACACAGCAAGGCAGTGCTCAGAGGTCAACTAACAGCAATAAACATACACATCAAAAAAGGACAAGCCAAAATCAAATGTTAGCCCTACAACTTGAACAAATAAAAAGGGAATAGCAAAAGAAGCCCACAGGCACCAGAAGAAAGTATTAAAGATTAGAGCAGAAATAAATGAAATAGAGAACAGGAGAACAATAGAAAGAATAAACAAGACCAAAAGTTGGCTCTTTAAAAAGATCAACAAGATCAACAAACCACTGATCAAATTTACAACACAAAAACAGGAGAGCAAGAAAATAATCTAAATAAGGTATGAGATGGACATTACAACAGAACAAAATGAAATAAAAAGGATCATAGCAGAGTACTATGAAAAACTGTACTACAACCAATTTGAGAGGTGCGGCCAAGATGAGAGTAGTCAGATGCTTCCAGTGTTCCCTTTTACAACAAAGACCCAAGAAAACCAGTGAATCGATTATATATGACAATGTAGGAGCCCTGAACATGAAAGAAAAAGTTGAGGAATCAGACTGAGTGGCAGGGGGAGGGAGACACAGTTTGGGAGCAGCGAGAAGTTGCCAGACCTGACCCGGTGAGAGCCTGAGCCCTTCAGCCCAGATCAGCTTGGGGGTTAGCAGTGAGGCAGGCAAGGAGCGGCTCTTGGGAGGCGTTTTCCACATCAGGAGAGACCTAGCGGCACAGAGTCTACTCATCCATCCAGAACCAGTGATAAGTAGCCCTCTTATCAGTGAAAGATAAGTGCGTGCCCCTGGCCTAGCATGCTGATTAAAAACACCCCCCTTAGGGAAAAAACTCTCTCCCATTTACCTCCCTGCTCCCTGCTCTACACTGAGTCCCGGACTGGCTTCAGCAATTACTAAGTCGCCTGGGCCAGAAATAGGACCCGTCACACATGCTAAGCCATTCTCCTGACCTTGGAAAGTGAACAAATTAACAAACACGGGAAAAAATAATCTGCCAGCTCCCCTAAGCCAGGAATTCAGGGTAGGCACAGCTCCTTTGCCTAGGCACAGGAATAAGAGATCCACGGACTTTGAGTGCCTTTCCCCCTGCAGAGACTTGTGTGGGCCCATTTCAACAGCGTAGGCCCTCATTACCACAGTACAACAGGGTATATACCTGAAGTCTAACGTCAACTGTTTCAGCTGTGAAGTGGCAGGTTTGTGACATTTGACACTGCTCTGACCACTAAGCAGGATCTTCACCTACCCACATCAGAGGCCTGAGGACTGGTGGCTCCACCCACGCCACCTAGCCACCTGCGACAGGAGCCCAAGAATAAGAGGTGCCCCCTAATCCTTACAGCCAACAGCACTGGGTGCTCATAGTCCAGCTGCAAAACCCACCCATCTACACGCTCTAGCGAACAGGGACATGCTTTCCACCTGGACACTCTGGGGTGGCCATCGGCCCCCTGCCTTGCTCAGCCTGTGGCCCCCTGCTGCAGCTGGATGCCTGTGCCTACACCAATCACCCATGCCTGTCTAAAACTGTAGGTGAGAGCCTACACCAAACACTTGGTGGCTGACTACCTGGGCACCTGAGCTGAATCCATACAGGAGAAGTGGGCCGACTCCTGGGCTCACATACCTACTGGCACATCCGGCCACCTGGGGGCAGGTCATTGGAGCGTCAGGGGTGCTGGTGACTGCGCTGCCTCACAAAAGCAGCCTATTTGGGCATATCAAAATAAAACAAAACAATAAGCTAGGACACAGAAAGGAAACATTAAATAAATAAATATAATAACTTATTGATGTTTCAGAGACAACAGTCAATATCAAATCACATAAACAGGCAGACCATGATGGCTTCAGCAAGCTCCCCAAATAAAGAATCTAGACGTTTTCAGGGGGAAGAAACTTTCTTGGAATTATCAGAGGCAGAATACAAAAGATTAATATACAGAACTCTTCAAGAGATTAGGAAGGAAATTAATCAAAACGCAGAACATTTAATAGAGGAACTTAAGAAGAATAGAGAAGAGTATAATGACAAATTTAACCGGCTGCAAGAATCCACAGAGAGACAGCAATCAGAAATCTGGAAGATTTAACAATCAAATTTCAGAATCAGACAACTCAATAGAAAGTCACAGGAGCAGAACTGAGGCAATGGAAGTCAGAATTAGTGAGACTGAAGATAAAGCACCTGACACCAACTTATTTGAGGAATAATCACATAAAAGGATTTTAAAAATGAAGAAACCCTATGTGGGATTCTATTAAGAGGAATAACCTACGAGTGACTGCAGTACCAGAACAGGGGGGCATAACAGAAAATACAGAGAGAATTGTTGAAGATTTGTTGGCAGAAAACTTCCCTGATATCATGAAAGAAGAAAAGATATCTATCCAAGATATTCATCGAACCCCACATAAGTTAGATCCCAAACAAATTTGAGGAAATGGACAAATTTCTAGAAACACACTACCTACCTAAACTAACACAAACTGAAATACAAAATCTGAACAGACCCATAACAAGAGAAGAGATCAAACAGGTAATTAAAAAAAAAACTTCCAACAAAAAAATGCTCTGGCCTGGATGGCTTCCCTGGAGAATTCTACCAAACATTCAGGAAGAGCTCCCAATACTACTACCCAAACCACTTCAGAGGATGGAAAAGCAAAAAACAGTCCCGAATCATTCTATGAAAGCCAGCAGAAACCTGATACCAAAGACAGGCCAAGACACCTCAAAAAAAAAAAAAAGAAAATTACAGATGAATATCTCGCATGAACAGAGATGCAAAAATTTTTAACAAAATTCCAGTCAAGAGAATTCAGCATCATATCAAAAAAAAAAAAAAAATACACCACAACTAAGAGGGATTCTGTGATGGTTAAGACTGTGTGTCAACTTGGCTGGGCCATGATTCTCAGTGTCTATATGTGATCACTCCCATGATTGAACTATGCTGTGAGTATCCAATCAGATGAAAGGGAGTTTCCTTGGGGGTGTGGCCTGCATCTGAATATAAGCAGACGTTCTGGCTTTTTGCTCAGTCAGGATCCTGCAGCTGCCTCCTGTCATCTCACCTCCAGTTCTTGGGACTTGAGCTGTCAGCTCATCAGCCGAACTTGGGATTTGTCGATCTTCACAGCCTGCAAACAGAGCCCTGCTCTCTGACCTGCTGATCTTGTGTTTGCCAGCCCCTGCAGCTATGTGAATCAGGGGAAGCCTTGAGGTCTTGCCTGCGGATCTTCGAATTCATCAACCTTCAGAGCCTGTGAGCGGGAGCCCTGCTTTCCAACCTGCAGATCTTCAGCTTAACAGCTTCTGTGGCTGCATGAATTGGGAGAGGCCTCTACCCTGATCCATGGATTTGGGATGTTCTAGCCTCTACAGTCACGTGAGCTGTTTCCTTGATATAAATCTCTCTCTACATATATTTATACGCTTTACTGGTTTTGCTTCTCTAGAGAACCCAGCCTAAGACATATACATACCAGGATGCAAGAATGGTTCAACATTAGAAAATCAATCAACATAATCCACCACATAAATAAAACAAAAGAATCACATGATCCTCTCAATCAACACAGAAAAGGCATTTGATAAAGTACAACACCCATTCCTGATTTAAAAAAAAAAAGTTTAAATAAAATAAGAATAGAGGAGAAATCTGTCAACATAATAAAGGGCATGTACACAAAACCAACAGCCAAAATCATTCTCAATGGAGAGAGACTCAAATATTCCCTCTGAGAACAGGAACAAGACAAAAATACCTTTATCACCATTCATATTGAACATTGTGCTGGAAGTTCTAGCTAGAGCAATAAGGCAAGAAAAAGAAATAAAGAGCATCCAAACTGGTAATGAAAAAGTTAAACTGTCCCTATTCACAATGATATGATCCTACACATAGAGAACCCCAAAGATTCCACAAAAAAACTATTGGAGTAGACTAGCAGCATACAAGATCAACATACAAAAATCAGTTGGATGACTATACGCCAATAAAGAGAAAAGGAAATCAGGATAACAATACCATTTATAATAGTGCTTAAAAAGATAAAAATAATTAGGAACAAATCTAACCAGGGACATAAAAGACCTATACAAAGAAAACTATAAAACACTATTGCAAGACACCTAAAGAGACCTATATAAATAGAAAAACATACCATGCTCATGGATAGGAAGACTCAACATCATGAAAATGTCAATCTTACCCAAAGTGATCTACAGATATAATGGAATACCGATCCAAATACCAACAGCATTCTTTAAACAGATAGAAAAACTAATCACCAACTTTAGGTGGAAAGGAAAGAGGCCCTGGATAAGCAAAGCATTAATGAAGAAGAAGAACAAAGTAGAAGGCCTCACACTACCTGATCTCAGATACTACTGTACAGCCACAGTAGTCTAAACAGCCTGGTACTCGTATAATGACAGACACACAGACCAATGGAACAGAATTGAGAACCGAGATATAAATCCATCCATCTATGGTCACTGATCTTTGATAAAGGACCAAAATCTATTAAACGGGGAAAAGACAGTCTTTTTAACAAACGGTGCTGGCAAAACTGGATGTCCGTCTGTAAAAAATGAAACAGGACCCATATCTCACACCATACACAAAAACTAACTCAAAATGGATCAAAAATCTATATATAAAACTTAAAATGATAAAGATCATAGAAGACAAAGTAGGGACAATGCTAGATGCCCTAATACATGGCATAAATAGAATACAAACCATAATTAACAATGCACAAACACCAGAAGATAAACTAGATAACTGGGACCTCCTAAAAATTTAACACTTAGGCTCATCAAAAGGTTTCACCAAAAGACTAAAAAGAGAACTTAAAAACTATAAAAAAAATTTTGGCTACCATATATCTGACAAAGGCGTAATCTCTAAAATTTACAGAATACTTCAACACCTCAAAAACAGAAAGACAAATAATCCAATTAAAAACTGGGCAAAGGATATGAACATACATTATGCCAAAGAAGACATTCACGCGGCTAACAGACACGTGAGGAAATGCTCTCAATCACTAGCCATTAGAGAAATGCAAATCAAAACCATAATGAGATATCATCTTACCCCAACATAACTGGCACAAATTTAAGAAAAAAAAAAAAACTAAAACAGAAAATAACAAATGTTGGAGAGGCTGTGGGGAGCTTGGAACTCTCATATACTGTTCGTGGGAATGTAAAATGGTACAACCATTTTGGAAAACGATATGCACTTCCTTAAAAAGCTAGAAATAGAAGTAACACATGATCCAGCAATTTCACTCCTAGGAATATATCCTAGAGAAATAAGAGCCATCACATGAATAGACATATACACATCCATGTTCACTGCAGCATTATCCACAATACCAAAAAAATGGAAACAACCTAAGGGTCTATCAACAGATGAATGGATAAACAAACTATGGTACATACACACAACGGAATTCCACACAAAAATAAAGAACAATGATGAATCTGTAAACATCTCACAACATGGATGAATCTGGAGGGCATTGTGCTGAGTCAAATAAGTCAACCACAAAAGAACAAATACTGTATGAGACCACTATTATAAAAACCCAAGAAAAGGTTTACACATATTAAAAAACAATCTTTGATGGTTACTAGGGAGGGGAGGGGAGGGGTGAGGTGGGGAAACACCAACTAGATAGCAGACAAGTGGTAACTCTGGTGAAAGGAAAGACAACACACAATAGAGGGGAAGTCAGCACAAGCTGACCAAGGCAAAGACACAGAAGCTTCCTGGACACATCCAAACACCTTGAGGGACTGAGTTACCTGTGCTGAGGGCTGAAGACCATGGCCTTGGGTGACATCTAGCTCAACTGGCATAACGTAGTTCATAAAGAAAATGTTCTAACTCCTAATTTGGTGAGTAGTGTCTGGGGTATTAAAAGCTAGTGAGCAGTCATATAAGAAACATCTATTGGTCTCATCACGTTCAGAGCAGTGGAGAATGAAGAAAACTAACAACTCAAGGAAAACATTAGTCCAAAGTACTAGTGGACCACATGAACCACAGCCTCCACCAGCCTGAGCCCAGAAGAAACAGATGGTGCCCAGCTACCACTACTGACTGCTCTGACAGAGATCACAATAGAGAGTCCTGAACAGAGCAGGATAAAAGAATAGAACAAAATTCAAATTCACAAAAAAAGACCAGACTTACAGGTCAGAAAGAGACCGGAGGAATGCCTGAGACTATGGTCCCTGGACACCCTGCTAACTCAGAACTGAAGCCACTCCCAAACTCCACCTTTCAGCCACAGATTAGACAGGCCTTTAAAACAAACAACATACGTGAAGAACGTGCTTCTTAGTTCAATCAAGTACGTGAGACCAAACGGGCAACACCTGCCCAAAAGCAAATAGATGGCAGGAAGAGACAGGAAAACTGGACAAATGGACACAGAGAACCCAGAGTGGAAAAGAAAAGGGATAGAGTGCTGACACACTGCAGGGATTGCAATCAATGTCACAAAACAATTTACAGATAAATTTTTGAATGAGAACTAATTTGTGTTGTAAGCTTTCACCTAAAACACATTTGAAAAAAGAAAGAAGGAAAAGTGGCTGAGCTGGCAGGAAAGTCAGAGAAACCCTCAGCGGCCAGAAACAACCAGAGAGCATGAATCCAGGGAAATAAGTTGGCATTCAAACAGGAATTTACATGTTTGATATCTAAATTTCAAGTTTTAACAGCGCACAAGGGACAATGCTTGGTGCCTGCACAAGATGGAAGATCAAATCAGAGACCTCCACATAAGAGTGAAGAACAATACTTTCAGGGGGTGAACCAGATAAAAATTCATCCTACAGAGAGGCCATGAGGATATGCGTCTATGTCAGCTTGAGTGTTTGGTGAACATAAAAAACATCAACAACAACAAAAAAACATTTCACCCGAGACTCCCTAACTACAAGTCCACCTTCATGCAGGTTTGGCACTCAAATTAAAAATATCTGAGTGACCAAAACAATAACAACCCCAAAATTTAGTTAAGTGGGCCTGGCTGGGTAGTGCCCACAGGAATTTGTTGAAAGTGGTCCTACTTTAAACTAGGTCCTAAGGAATTCCTAAAGATAAAAAAAAAGTCCAATGAACATTCATTCACAATCAGAAATCATAAAATGCACATGGAACAATTAGCAGAAAAATCAAACTGCAGAATCCAGTAACAACTTCAGTTTATAGAAAAGAATTTTAAGATTCAGAATATAAGTATATCTAATATGCATAAATAAGATATTAAAAGTTTGATTAAGTAAAAAGACTATCAATAAAGACTACAGAAATTTGAAAAAGAACCAAGTAGAATTTTCAGATGTAAAATAGATAACATTTAAGATGGGTAACCTCAACGGATGCTTGCAGGTATTAACACAGATAAAGAGAGAATTAGTGAACTAGAATAAACTGCCCTGAGTGCAGGAAAGAGACACAAGGAGAAAATATGAGAAATTAAAAGATATAAAAATAGAGTGAGGTATAATATTTGTCTAATTACACTTCTTGAAGGAGAGAACTGGGGAGAGGCAATATTCAAAGAAAAAATGGCTGAGATTTTCCAAAACTGAAAAACTCATGAGTCCTCACATCAGAATCCCAATAAATCCCGAGGAAGATATATTTTAAAAAGTCAGACAAAAAACAGAGATAATCAATGAAAGAACAGGAATTAGACTGACTACTGATTTATCAACGGTAACGAAGGAAGCCAGAAGACAGTGAAAGAATGGCTTCAACATACTTAGAAAAAATAACTCTCACAGAATTTCTCCCCCTCCCTAGAAAAATCAGAATAAATGAAGATAACAAAAAAACTTTCACCAAAGGAATTTCTAAAAGAGGTACTTTAAGAAAAACTGCCTCAGAGGGAAAGTCTAAAATGTACGCAGAAATGGTAAAAAAAAAAAAAGAAAAAGAAAATGGTAAATATGTGGGAAGATCTAAATAAGCATTGACTATATAAAACAATAGTATAACATCTAATTTATGGAATTAAAAATTTTAAATTAAAATGTTGGAAAATAATAGCACAGACCTCTTTATGGAGTAATCAGAGTTCAAGTGTTCTAAGTCCTTATACTGTTTGGGACGAAGGCAAAACTACTAAATATCCTTAGCCTTTGATAAGTTAAATATACGTGTTAAAATTCCTAGGGTAATCACCAAGAGAAAATTAATAGAATATATAACACAAACTATTTTGATGGATGTAGAAGAAAGAATGAGGAGGGAAAAAAGCCTAACCAATCCAAAAGGAAGACAAAAAAAAATTAAAGAAAAAAAGTTAAGTATCAATAAAAAAGACCAAATGACACAATAACAATTAAACTACCCTGCTTAGAAAACACCTGGATGGTTTTACAATCGAATGCTATCAAATATTTAATCTTATACAAATTTTTCTAAAGAAAAGGAAAAAGAAGGACCATACCCAACTCATTCTATGGCAAATATAACCTTAATAGCAAAATTACATAAGGACAGTACAAGAATGCAAAATCATACGCCAGTCACACTCATAAATATGGATGCAAAGTCAATCCACTGATAAAAAAGTCATCACGACCACGTTGTTTATTGTATGAATGCAAGGTTGTCCCAACATTATCTATTAATAGGATTCAGCACATTGAAGATAAAAGGAAACCACATGATCAAATCAACAGATCAAATTCAACATCTGTGGTAGCTACTCCCAGCAATCTAGAAATACAAGGGAATCTCCTTAACTTTATAAAGGTTATCTACAAAAAACCTATAGTAAATGTGTACTCAATGATGAAAGCCTAACAAAACTCTTTAAAATGGGAACCAGCCCACTATCACCACTTCTGTTTCACAACGAACTGGAGGTCCCAGCCAGTGCAATAGGAAAAGGAACAAAAACGACGGCTATAAGGATTGGGAAAAAGAAATAAATCTCTCATCGTCACACATTCTCTACAGAATACCCAAAAGAAAATGCAGACAGTGTACTAGAATTAGTGAGTTAGCAAACTTTCAGCATACAAAAATCAACATGCAATCTCATTTCAAAGAAGCTGTTTGAAAATAAAAATTTAGAAAAGATTCCCATTTTAAGAACAACCAGGAATATTAGGTCAAAAAAGGTCACAAAACATAAGTAAGATCTTGATGAAGAAAATTATAAAAATGTATTGAAAAACATTAAAGAAAGCCTAAACTGGAGAGACATATCACATTTATGGATAGAAAAAGTCAATATAAAAAATACACATATGCCTACTCCTCACTTATCAACTATCTTGTTATCTGACATTTCGCATTTATGACAACATTTAAAAAATTCACTATCCAACTATTTTGCACATTAACAACGTAATCTGGCAGTAACAAACACTGAGGTGCAAGGTGAGAGTAACATTGCTGTGATGGTTAAAATTATGTGTCAGCTTGGCTGAGTCATTATTCTCAGTGGTTTGACAGTTATGTAATGATGTAATTTGGTAGTTACATAATGGTATAACTTGGCAGTTATGTAATGATGCAGTTACTCTCTATTTTGTAATCTGACGTAGTCATCCTGTATTTTCATGTCACACCAATTTTCACATAACGACCTGGTCTTTGGAATCTAACCACATTGATAAATGAGGAGTATACTTACCTCAAAATTACATGTTGATTCAATCCAATTCCAATCAGAATTCCAAACAGGATTGTTTTTTAAAATGTGACAAGCTAATTCCATAACTTATATGGAAATGCACCTGAAGAACAATGAGGGAGAATCTGCCTACCAAGACTTACTATACAATTACAGTACTTAAGGTGCCACAGTACTAATAGACAAAGAAACCAGTGCAAGAGGACAGAGAATTCAGAAACAGATTTATGCACATTTAGAAACTTGAATATGACACAGTATGGTACTGAAGTTCAGGGGGCAGAGGAGAAGAATCTGTCAATAAATAGAGCTAAGACAAATTATCATACGGAAAATAAATAAAATCACACCATACTCAAAATCAATTCCAAGTGTATAAAAATTTTAAATGGAAAAGGAAAATTTTTTAAAGGAAAATATTATACAGCAATGGGATAGGGAAGAATTTCTTAAACAACATACCACAATTCATAAAGGAAAACATTGTTCAATTTAAATACCCTAGAGCATGGCCTTCAAACTTTTTGACAAGAACTCACTGTAAGAAATGCATTTTACATAGTAAAGCGTGCATGTGTTTCTAGAACAAGTTTCACACACACAAAAAAAAAACCTTACCCTTAAAAGAGTGCTCTACTTTGATATTTTTTATTCCATTCTATGACAACTCTTAAAAATATGTAACAGGAGACTTGTACAATTTGTACACACAGTTAAAAGAGCAAAGAACTGGAAGCAACCCAAATGCCATTATCAGGAGAATGGACAAATACATTGTGGTATATTCATATAATGGGATACCAGAACAAACAGTGAAAATTGATGAATCCCAACTATAAGCATCAGGATAATCAAAGGTTCTCAAAGTGTGGTTCCCAGATCAGCAGCATTAGCATCACCTGGGAGCCAGTTAGAAATGCAAATTCTCAGCCCCTCCCCAGACCTCCTGAATCAAAACTCTGAGAAGGGGCCCAGCAATCACTTTAAAAGCCCTCCAGGTGATGCTGATGCAGGTTCAAGTTTGAGAACTATTATAGATGAATGTCAAAAATACCTTGAGCAAGAGAAAAAACAACCAAACCAGTTACCATGGAGTTGATTCCAACTCACAGTGATCCCATGGGTGTCAGAGTAGAACTATGCTCCACAGGATTTTCAATGGCTATGATCTTTCAGAAGTAGATCACCAGGCCTTTCTTCTGAGGCACCTCTGGGTGAACTTGGACCACTAATCTTTGGTTAGTAGCTGAGTGCTTAACCATTTGTACCATCCTTGAGCCAGAAAAGCAAGTCTTAAAAGAATGCAAACAATATGATTACATTTATTTAAAAGTCAAAAGCAGACAGAGGAAGAAGAAAGTCAGGAATTGGAAGAGGACACTGAATGCATGTTTTTGATCAAAGAATCTGCAGCAGAGACCTGATCAAAAGGGGGGAAATGTGGAACATAATTTCAAATTTTCAATGGAATACAGACTTTCTAGAGCCATGTGGCTGGATGGACCTCTGAAACTACTGCACTGAGATAATCTTTAAACTTTAAGCCTTAAACCAATACTATCCCCTGAAGGCCTCTCTGAACCAAGAAACAGTTTATCTTAATTAGTAAAGTATGTCTGCCTTGTGCATCATGCTTTTTTAAAGAATTATCTATGTGAGATCAAATTGACAACAGCAACTCAAAAGGTTAGATGGGAAGCTTAAGGGGCAGTGAGTTTAATTAAGATAATGGTGATGGAATAATTTGTGATAGGATAGCAAGAATGTAATAAATGTCACTGAAGCATACATGTAGAAATTGTTGAAATGGAATATCTTTGGCTGTGTATATTTTTACCAAAATAAAAATTATTTAAAAAAAAAAAATGAGGCAAATCTCAATGAACTCATGTGAACTGATTTTCACGTTATATTGTTAAGTGAAGAAAGCAAAGTATGTAAAAGTATCTATATCTATAGGATGCTACCTTTTGTGAAAGGAAGAAGGGGAAGTAAAAATATACAAGAAGAAGGCAAATACCAAATTATGCATAATTGTGCTCTCCATTATGTAAAATAAGTTTCTCATAAATGAAAATTATATTCAGCACAACAAAAAACATCAAAAGCAGGATAAACTAAATAGCACAATACTATTAAATTACAGTAAAGCTATAAAGAAAAACAAGGGCATGGTTAATATAAATTACTTTGCAGGGGAGAGAAGGTATGGGTACTGGGCAGGACCACAGAGAAAACCTCTATGACAACGATAGTGTTTTATTTCTTCAGTTGGGCATAGATACAAGAGTTTTGGTTTATTACTATTCTTTAAACTACATGTGTGTAGAATATTATGTATCTTCTTATGAATGATACATTTCCTAACAATAAAAAATAAAAATGCATAGCTGGAATAGAAAAATTTTAAGAAAATACAAAAAATTATGAACATAAATAGTATACCCCATATGAACTCAATTCTAGTAAAAAGCCTAAGAAAAACAATTGAGTACATAGTGGGTGTGGAATATTTGTTGACTATTAAATAATTACAGTGACTTATATTCTTTTTCATCCTTCTAAGGTTTTATCAAATTTTCACAATGCATAAAATACCTTTATAATCCAAAAAGAAATTTATTTTTATATAGAAAGTATGACCAAATATTCTAGAAAATAATTTTATGCCCACCTCATCCATCTTTAAGCTTAGTCTTTTTTCCATACTTGAAATCCAAACCCCAATTATATGCAGAGTATGGCCTGAGTGAAGGTAACGGTTTTTAATTCTGGTCTCAAAATGTATTTTTCTTCTTTAATTTTTCAAAATACTTTCATGGAACTCCATATCAAATGATCTAACCAGTTAAAAGTGATTTTTTAAAAAAGAGGAGTAGAAGCAAAAACAAAGAAAAAATATACATAATACAAGTAAAGCTGTATAACCAAATCTCTTATAAACCATACAGGAACTGCCTTAAGAAACTCATTTGTTTCTAATTTATTTTCTCTATTAGCAACGTGCCACTACAATCACAAGAGAATAAAACATTGCTCATATGAATTAATTCCCATCCATCTGCAACAAAGGGAACCAGCTTCAGCATCCACAGAAAGGCAATTATGCACATGAGCAAAAGAGGTGGTTCAAGGTTACACTGCCAAGAAATGACATATTCCAATGGACTCAAAACACCCTCTTCAAATTTTGGCATTCTGTGATATAAAAATAAAGCCAAAGAACATTGAAAAGCAAAGCTTGCCACCTGCTGCCCAACGGCATAATTGTAAAGGTCCAAACTATCCACATTTTCCAGCTAAAACCCTTTTATAAACTGATTGGTATGGATGTTAGCATTTTATGTATTTATTCATTTGTTCTCACCAAAGTCTTTTTTTTTTTTAAGAAATAATGTCACCTCCGAAGTTTTTAAACAGATGGCATTTTAAATCCTATCCATAATCAGTTGTAGCCAGTATGCCTCCAAAAAAACAAAAACAAAAAACTTCTAGACTATTATATATGTTGTGTATATAATAAATCAACCAAACTGCAGTTGTATTTATTACAGTATCCAGACCAGGGAAGAATTCCTTTGAAAATGTGCCAGCAGTGCCCATGGTTCCATGGTCTCTCAGCATTCAAGATGATATGGAATACTAAATCTATTTTCTGATCCATGCAGACTTTAAAATCCAAACATTAATTGCTTAACTGAAGTTTATATACATTCGTATTACAAAATTTATAACTAGCAGCCCAGCTAACCAAAGATAAGGAAAAAATTCACCTCAAACACTTCACCATTGCTTAACTATCAGCTTTAAGCCTTTAAACTTTTAAATATCTCAACTGCATTAATATTGACAACTGTTTTCCTAGGCTCTCAATAAAATATCTCTAGTATTTATTCTTTTTCATTCAGATTTATTCTAAGAAAATCTGAGAGGTAAAAAGCATTTCAGCCATTTTTAAACAACAACAAAAACCTCCAAAAATTGCCCCATTCTTCTAATCCTGTAGATTGTGTATCTCATGCTGTCATTCCCTCAAAAAACAATACAAAATGCTGATAGAGAGAAAGTGACTCTTTGAATTATGGAAGAAAATACCACCTGAGACAGAGATGACCTGGAAGCCAATCCTAAACCTGATTAGGATAAGTGAAGGCAAGGACTCCTCCATACGCACTCTTTTCCCCCAGGGAGCTGGGGAGGGAGGAGATTTGAGAGGCTTATGGGACACAGTCCCATCAGTCCACAGTGATAACTCCTAAGGCCCTTTGAAATAAAACTTTAAAGGCCACCTCCCTCCCCTATATTTGTCTGTATGCAAAATAGCACCAAAGCTAGTTGCAATTTTTAGTTGTCTGGGAACTAGTGGACAATAAAAATAATTCACGTTCAAGACAGATGGCACCATAATGTGGCACTGTTTTCCAGTGTGCATTTTTTTCCTAAACACTAGAGGCAAAGTCTCCATGCAAATGAAAGTCCATCCAAGGAGTTCCGGCAAAATGGCGCTCTAGGCAGAAGCACCAGGCCATCCCTCCACAGCAAAGATCCGAAAAACTAAGCTGAACAGAGAATACAACAATCCTGAAACCCTAAAACATCAAATGAAGAGATAAAAAAAGAACTCAGCCAAGCACCAAATGGAGTGAGAAAACTGACAGAGAATGGAGAGCGAGGAGAGATTCATGCAGAGGTCCCCTACCAGCTAACACAGCACAGATCCACCATCTTGGACACCTATCGGAGACCAGCAAACGGGGTTACGAGAAAGCAGTCTCATGAAGCATCCAGCGGGAGACAAAACAACTGGTAATTTGCGGTGTGCGCTTTCCTGCCCCCCACCCCTCTTCACCCCGGCTCGGCGTCCTCTGCTTCCCGCGGCCACAGTCTCTTGACCAGGAAGCGCCTGCTGCTTGGATTCCACACACCGAAGCGGGCAGCTTTCTGGGTGCCATTTGTTAGCTACTAGTGTTGCTTTTTTTTTGTTTGTTTCCTGATTCTATGAATTTCTCACCTGCCTCTCGCCACCTCCCCCTCCTTTCACTCGAGTGCCTGGATCCGTGCACCATCCTTCCTTCTTCCTGAGGGGCTGCAGAGCACTGGCAATTTGTAATATATGCTTTCTCACTCTCTACCTTTCTTCACCCACACTTGGCCTCCTCTGCTTCCTGCAGACACAGTCTCTTGTCCAGAAACACCAGCCCACACTACCTGGCTCTCTGAGTGCCATTTGTTGGCTGCTGGTGTTGCTTTTTTTTTTTTTTTCCTTGCCTGCTTCTTTTGATTTCTTTCTTGCCTCTCGACGCCTCCCCCTCCATTCGCTCGAGTGCCTGGCTCTGTGAGCCATCTTTGCTTCTTCCTGAGGGGCTGCGGAGCTCCATTCGAGTGTGGAGCTGCTTCCCAGTCTGGGCTACCGCGCTGGTGGGATCCCAGGGCTTTTGTTCGTTTGTTCATTTTGAATTGTTTTCTTTTCCTTTTCTTGAGTTGTGAGCCCTTTCTGGCCAGGCGGAGCTGTGTGGCAAGGAACTCCCCTCTATGCTTCCACAGACATACAGAGGGATCCCTGAGGACATTTCTTTCTTCATTGTTTTTTTTTTTTCCCCCCGTTTTTTTGGGAGGCCTTTCTTGTTCTCTTTTATTGTTTTCTGTTTTGTTTTGTTTTCCCTCTTTTTCCCTTTTTGTCTTTCTTCATTGCTCAGTTTCTCGTCTCTCTACATCATCCTTCTCTTTTTCATCCCTGAATACGAGGTGTGGTATACCTCTACACCTTCTAGCCAGGCTCTACTGCAACACCCATGAGCGACTTCCCCAGACCTCATAGCTGCATCAGTGGGATCCCTGGGAACTTTACAGTTCTTTAACCTTTCTGATTTTTATTTATTCGTTCTTTTCTTTTCTTCCTCTTCCCCTTTCTGTTTTTCTCCATTTCATAGTCTCTCATCTCTCTACTCCAACGGCAAGCTCCCCTAGCATTCTTTTTTCTTTCTTTGTATGTTTTTGGCTCCTGTTCCTCTCTCCTTTCTCCCATATTCATCTTAGCTCCACACATAACAATCTCCCCGCTGCATCCTGCCTACCTGCACTGTGCACTTGACATCACACCACCAAGCAGCGCAAGCACGGCCTACTGGAACCTGCCCTGCACTGATTACCGACCCACTCTGGTGGCTGTAGTCAGTGCAACAAACAACCCATCCCATTAACTTCTCTTCAGCTAGACCTCCCTGCCATACCATATCTGAGTGACTGACCCTGCCAGTTGCAGGAGGAGGCGAAAAGTATTGAGTGCACAGACGAGCAAACAACAAAGAACACACAGTCTGCCTACTCAGACATGGTCAAATTTTTTTTTTTAAAAAAGGGACGAAACAAACAAATCTACAATCAATAAATGAGAAAAATAACTACTGAATGCCCCGAACACAGCAGACAATATGAAAACATTTACAAAAACAGGACAGGATGGTTCAAGTAGGCATCCAAATTAAAACACCAGATGACTCTCCTGTGGAAGAAAATGCACTAGAAGTACCCAATAGGGAATTCAAATCTCTAATACTCAGAATTCTCCAAGAGCTGAGGCAAAAATCTGACAGACACGAGGAAAAAATAGACAAATTCATGGAAAATACAGACAAAACACTGGAAGAATTCAGGAAGATGATACATGAACAAAATGCCAAAATAAATTCACAACTAGAAATTATACAAAAACAACAATTAGACATCCAAAAGATAAACAACAAGATTTCAGAAATGGATGATGTCATAGAAGGGCTGAGAAGCAGATTTGAAACGGTGGAAGACAGGATCAGTGGAACTGAAGACAAACACTTGGATACAACTCTGTTTCAGGAAAGCTCAGAAAAAAGAACAAAGAAAAATGAAGAGACCCTGAGAGTTATGTGGGACACAATCAAAAGCAAAAATTTACGAGTGATTGGCATTCCAGAACAGGAGGAGAAAACAGAAAACACAGAGAGGATCATTGAGGAACTGCTGACAGAAAAATTCCCCAATATCATGAAAGATGAAAAGCTGGCCATCCAAGAAGCTCAACGAACCCCACACAGAAGAGACCCCAAAAGAAAATCAGCAAGGCATATATTCACACTCACCAAAACAAAAGACACCTCGTGAAAAACAAGAAGTCACATACAGAGGACAAACAATAAGACTAAGCTCAGATTATACGGCAGAAACCACGCAGGCAAGAAGGCAATGGGATGACATATATAAAATCTTGAAAGAAAAAAATTGTCAGCCAAGAATAATATATTCTGCAAAACTCTCGTTCAAATTTGATGGTGAAATTAGCTCATTTCCAGATAAACAGAAATTAAGGGAATATGTACAAGTCAAACCAAACTTACAAGAATTATTAAATGGAGTTCTTCGATCTGAGGACAAACAGCTTCAGCCCTCAGGCAGGACCTAGGAAGCAGGATCATACGAGCCAGATACCAATCTAGGAAATGAACTCTCGAGGACTATCCAAAACCAAAAGAAATACAACAGGGACTCAGAGAAGTCAATCGATGGATGACAACAACAGCAAAACAATAAAAGAGAGAATAAATGGCATAGGTATACAACCTTCTAATGGAGACGAAGGCAAGGCAATACAAGTAATGGTAGACTGCTTCAAACTTACAAAGATACGGGTAAAATTCATGGTAAACACAAAGAAAGTTAACAAACATACTCATTAAAAAAAAAAAAACAATAAAAACATAAAGTCTCAGCAAAAACAAAACCTAGAAAAACAAATGAAATGAAAAAAAAATACACAAACAAAAGCAACTCAGAACAAGAGAGTAAGAAGAACAAAGAAAACTTCAGCACCACAAAAAAAAGCACTACAACATGACAGCAACAAACGCACATCTATCAATAATTACACTGAATGTAAATGGACTCAATGCACCCATAAAGAGATGGAAAGTCACAGAATGGATAAGAAAACAGGATCCATCAATATGCTGTCTACAAGAGACACACATTAGAAACAAAGATGTGAATTTATTAAAAGTCAAAGGTTGGAAAAAAATATATCAAGCTAACAACTACCAAAAAAGAGCAGGAGTGGCAATTCTAAACTCAGATAAAATCGACTTTAAAACACAATCTACCATAAAAGACAAAGAAGGACACTATATAATGATTAAGGGGATGACCCATCATGAAGACATAACCATAATAAACATCTACGCACCCAATGACAGGGCTCCAAAATACATAAAACAAACTCTAATAACACTGAAAAGAGAAATTGACAGTTCCACAATAATAGTAGGAGACTTCAACACACCACTCTCAGTAAAGGACAGAACAACTAAGAAGAAACTCAGCAAAGATACAGAAGACCTCAAGGGTACAATCAGCCAACTTAACCTCATAGACATATATAGAACACTCCATCAAACAGCTGCAAAGCACACATTCTTTTCCAATGCACATGGAACGTTCTCCACAATAGACCACGTCTTAGGCCACAGAGCAATCCTCAACAAGATCCAAAACGTTGAGATAATTCAAAGTATCTTCTCTGACCACAATGCCATCAAGGTAGAAATTAACAATAGAAAGAGCAAGGGAAAAAAATCAACTACATGGAAACTGAATAATACCCTGCTTGTACATCACTGGGTAATAGAAGAAATCAGAGATGGAATCAAAAAATTCCTAGAATCAAATGAGAATGAAAACACATCATACCAAAACCTTTGGGACACAGCAAAGGAAGTCCTCAGAGGACAATTTCTAGCAATAGATGCACGTATCAAAAAAGAAGAAAGGGACAAAATCAAAACATTAACTACAGAACTCAAACAAATACAAACAGAACAGCAAAAAAAGCCCACAATCCGGAAGAAAGAAAATAATCAAGATCAGAGAAGAAATGAATGAAATAGAAAACAGAAAAACAATAGAAAGAATCAACAAAACCAAAAGTTGGTTCTTTGAAAGAATCAATAAAATCGACAAACCACTGGCCAGACTGACAAAACAAAAACAGGAGAGGACGCAAATAACCCAAATAAGAAATGAAATGGGGGACATTACAACAGACCCAACTGAAATAAAAAGAATTGTAACAGAATATTATGAAAAACTATACTCCAACAAAATTGAAAACCTAGAGGAAATGGATAAATTTCTAGAAACACACGGCCTACCCAAACTACAACAAAGTGATGTTGAAAATCTGAACAGACCCATAACAAGAGAAGAAAATGAAAAGGTAATAAAAAAAACTCCCAACCAAAAAAAGCCCTGGCCCAGATCGCTTCACTGGAGAATTCTATAAAACATTTACATAAGAGCTTGTAACAGTACTACTCAAGCTATTTCAGAGCATAGAAGAGGAAGAAACACTTCCAAATTCATTCTATGAAGCCAGCATAACACTGACCAAAACCAGGCAAAGACGTCACAAAAAAAGAAAATTACAGACCAATATGTCTCATAAATATAGATGCAAACATTCTGAACAAAATTCTAGCCAATAGAATTCAGCATCATATCAAAAAAATAATATACCACGACCAAGTAGGATTCATACCAGGTATGCAAGATGGTTCAACATTAGAAAATCAATCAACGTAATCCACCACATAAATAAAAGGAAAGAAAAGAATCACATGATCATCTCAATCGACACAGAAAAGGCATTTGACAAAGTCCAACACCCATTCCTGATAAAAACTCCCAATAAAATGGGTATAGAAAGGAAATTTCTCAACATAATAAAGGACATCTATGCAAAACCAACGGCCAACATCATTCTTAATGGAGAGAGGCTGAAAACATTCCCCTTGAAAACAGGAACGAGACAAGGATGCCCTTTATCACCACTCCTATTTAACATTGTGCTGGAAGTTCTAGCTAGAGCAATAAGGCAAGAAAAAGAAATAAAGGTCATCCAAATTGGTAATGAAGAAGTTAAACTGTCCCTGTTTACAAATGATATGATACTATACATAGAAAACCCTAAAGACTCCACGAGAAATCTACTGGAACTAATAGAAAGATTAGGCAGAGTAGCAGGATACAAGATAAACATTCAAAAATCAGTTGGATTCCTATACACCAGTAAGGAGAATGATGAAAAGGAGATCAGGAAAACAATACCATTTCCAATAGCCCCTAAAAAGATAAAATATTTAGGAATAAATCTGACCAGGGATGTAAAAGACCTAAACAAAGAAAACTACAAAACACTACTGCAAGAAACCCAAAGAGATCTACATAAATCGAAAAACATACCATGCTCATGGATAGGCAGACTCAACAGTGTGAAAATGGCAATTCTACCCAAAGCAATTTACAAATACAACACAATCCCGATCCAAATACCAACCACATTCTTCAAAGAGATGGAAAAACTAATCATTAACTTTAGATGGAAAGGGAAGAAGCCCCGAATAAGTAAAGCACTACTGAAGAAGAAGAATAAAGTTGGAGGACTCACACTACCTGACTTCAGAACCTACTATACAGCTACAGTAGTCAAAACAGCCTGGTACGGGTACAACGACAGATACATTGACCAATGGAAAAGAATTGAGAACCCAGATGTAAATCCATCCACCTACAGTCACCTGATCTTTGACAAGGGCCAGAAGTCCATCAAATGGGGAAAAGACAGTCTTTTTAACAAATGGTGCCGGCAAAACTGGATATCCCTTTGCAAAAAAATGAAAACACAACCCGTACCTCACACCGTATACAAAAACTACTTCAAAATGGATCAAAGTCCTGAATATAAAGCCTAAAACTATAAAGTTCATAGAAGAAAAAATAGGACCAACACTTCAGGCCTTAATACATGGCATTAACAGGAACAAACCATCACCATCAACGCACAAAACCCAACAGATAAGCTAGATAACTGGGATCTTCTAAAAATCAAACACCTATGCTCTTCAAAAGACTTCACCAAAAGAGTCAAAAGAGAACCTACAGACTGGGAAAAAATTTTTGGTCAGTACAAGTCAGACAAAGGTCTAATCTCCATAATCTACAAGAAAATCCAACACCTCTACAACAAAAAGACAAATAATCCTATTAAAAAATGGGCGAAGGAAATGAACAGACACTTCACCAAAGAAGACATTCAAATGGCCAACAGACACATGAGTAAATGTTCGCGATCACTAGTCATTAGAGAAATGCAAATTAAAACCACAATGAGATACCATCTCACCCCGGCATTACTGGCACAAATCAAAAACACTGGAAATAACAAATGTTGGAGGGGCTGCGGGGAGATCGGAACTCTTATACACTGCTGGCGGGAATGCAAAATGATACAACCATTTTGGAAAATGATACGGCGCTTCCTCAGAAAGCTAGAAATAGACATACCATTCGATCCAGCAATCCCACTCCTAGGAATATACCCTAGAGAAATAAGAGTCGTCACTCGAATAGACATATGCACACCTATGTTCATGGCAGCACTCTTCACAATAGCAAAATGATGGAAACAACGTAGGTGCCCATCAACAGATGAATGGATAAACAAACTATGGTACATACACACAATGGAGTACTATGCAACGAGAAAGAATAACAATGAATCTGTGAAGCATCTCATAACATGGATGAAATTGGAGGACATTATGCTGAGTGAAATAAGTCAATCACAAAAGGACAAATATTGTATGAGACCTCTATTGTAAAAACCCATGAAAAAGTTCACACACGAAATGTAACAATCTTTGTTGGTTACCAGGGATGGGAGGGGTGGGGGGGAAATACTAAATAGGCAATAGGTAAGTGGTATCTTGGGGAAGGGTGAGACAGTACACAATACAGGGGAAACTAGCACAACCTGTACAAGGAAAGGTCATGGAAGCCCTACAGACACATCCAAACTCCCTGAGGGACTGAACTGCTGGGCGGAGGGCTGTGGGGACCATGGTCTCGGGGAACATCTAGCTCAATTGGCATGACACAACTTCTAAAGACAATGTTCTACATTCTACCTTGGTGAGTAGTGTCTGGGGTCTTAAAAGCCTGTGAGCGGCCATCTAAGATACTCCACTGGTCTCATCCTTTCAGGAGCAAGGGAGAATGAAGAGAACAGGATACAAGGAAAAGATTAGTCCGAAGGACTAACTGTCCACAGCTACCAAGGCCTCCACCGGACTGAGTCCAGTACAGCTAGATGGTGCCCGGCTACCACCACTGACTGCTCTGACCAGGATCACAACAGAGGGTTCTGGACAGAGCTGGAGAATGATGTAGAACATAATTCTAACTCACAAAAAAAAGACCAGATTTACTGGCCTCAAGTAGACTGCAGAAACCTCAAGAGTATAGCCCCCAGACACCCTTTTAGCTCAGTGGTAAAGTTACCTCCAAGGTTCACTGTTCAGCCTGGGAGTGGACAGCCCCGTAAAACCAAATGAGACAAACTAGGTACAGGAGTCCAGTGACAAGGGCCAGAAGGCAGAAGGGGACAAGGAAGCTGGTGATAGGGAACCCAAGGTTGAGTAAGGATATTGTTGATGTGTTGTGAGATTGTTAACCATTGTCACAGGGCAACATTTGTAGTAACTGTTAAATGAGAAACTGTTTTGTTCTGTAAGCCTTCATCTTAAGTGAGAATAACAGCACAATTGGAAGAACATAGTCTATGTCACTGAACTGTGTATGTAGAAATTTTTGAAACGGTGTCTCTTTGGCTATGTGTATTTTCACCAAAAAAAAAAAAAAAAAGGTTGAGAATTTAGAGGGTTAATATGTTGTGGGGTTGTTAACCAATGTCATAAAACATGTGTACTACTGTTTCATGAGAAACTATTTGTTCTGTAAGCCTTCACCTGAA
Source organism: Dugong dugon (assembly GCA_030035585.1). Lineage (NCBI taxonomy): Eukaryota > Metazoa > Chordata > Mammalia > Sirenia > Dugongidae > Dugong > Dugong dugon. The sequence continues at coordinate 42,540,712 of CM057480.1, read as the reverse complement.
GTACAATAAAATAAAATTAAAAAAAAAGATACTCCACTGGTCTCATCTCTTCAGGAGCAAGGGAGAATGAAGAGAACAAGATACGAGGAAAAGATTAGTCTGAAGGACTAATTGTCCACAGCTACCAAGGCCTCCACCGGACTGAGTCCAGTACAGCTAGATGGTGCCCGGCTACCACCACTGACTGCTCTGACCAGAATCACAACAGAGGGTTCTGGACAGAGCTGGAGAAGGATGCAGAGCATAATTCTAACTCACAAAAAAAGAACAGATTTACTGGCCTAAAGGAGACTGGAGAAACCTCGAGAGTATGGCCCCAGACACCCTTTTAGCTCAGTGGTGAAGCTACCTCCGAGGTTCACTGTTCAGCCTGGGAGTGGACAGCCCCGTAAAACCAAATGAGACTAACGAGGTACAGGAGTCCAGTGACTAGGGCCAGAAGGCAGAAGGGGACAAGAAAGCTGGTGATAGGGAACCCAAGGTTGAGTAAGGATATTGTTGATGTGTTGTGAGATTGTTAACCATTGTCATAGGGCAACATCTGTAGTGACTGTTAAATGAGAAACTATTTTGTTCTGTAAGCCTTCATCTTAAGTGAGAATAACAGCACAATTTGAAGAGCATAGTCAATGTCACTGAACTGTGCATGTAGACATTTTTGAAACGGTGTATCTTTGGCTATGTGTATTTTCGCCAAAAAAAAAAAAAAAGGTTGAGAAGTTAGAGGGTTAATATGTTGTGGGGTCGTTAACCAATGTCATAAAACAACATGTGTACTACAGTTTCATGAGAAACTATTTGTTTTCTGTGAGGCTTCACCTGAAGTACAATAAAATAAAATAAAAAATAAAAAAAGAAAGTCCATCCAGCTACAGTCAGTTGGCTTTCAGATAGTGCTGTTCCTGGGGAAGATCACACACAAAAAATGCCCTTTTTCTGTGGTGGGCTGAACTGTTTCATCAAAACTCTACAGGAGCGATCAATTCATGTACTATTGTTGCTCAGTGCTTTTGATCAGTCAAAAAAAAAAAATTATCTTCCCTTCTCTCATGTGATGGCCCATCTGAGAACATCTAGAAGTGGTATGAGTTTGTAATACTAGTTAGCACTTAGTTAGGTCCTCCCAAGTACTATGTCTACAGTTCAGACATTGTGCTGGGTGCACACAGATAATAATAAAGTTAATGATTTCATTAATTTAATTAATTTTAATTAATTAACACCAGAGCAGGTCAAACATTAGACTTAATACCAGTAGAAGAAAGAGCATTACATATTCTTTGGCCTAAAAAAGAAATAGGTCTTTAGGGAAAAAATAATAAATTATCTAACTGCTCACTCTAGAAATAACAGAAAGGGAGGGGAAAAAAGATACACCAAATAAACATTACTCATGAAAACTGTAGAAAACTTACTTCAGCCTCTAACACAGTGCCTGGCACATAGTAAGTACTCAACAAATATATGTAAGACAGAAAGTCCCAAATCAGCTCTTACTGGTTTCTTGCCAAAAAAGTCCTAAGGGAGGTTGATAAAATCCTTATTTTTTTCTGAACATCCTTGTGATGGTTAAGGATGTGTGTCAACTTGCTAGGCTATGATTCTCAGTGGTTTGGAAGTTATGATGTAATTTGGCAGCTATGTAATGATGTAATCACCACCATAATGAGATCTGATATAATGTAAGTACCTCCATAATTAGATGTTATGAGTAGCCAATCAGTTGAAGGGGAGTTTCCTTAGAAGTGTGGCCCGCATCCAAAGTAGGTGGACTTTCTGGCAAAGCTTGTTGGCTTTTGCTCCCACTGGATCCTGCAGCTGTCTCCTGTTCATCTGACCTCTGGTTCTTGGGACTTTACCTAGCAGTTACCCGCCAATCTTGGGATTCGTTGGCCCCCGCAGCCTGTGAGCCAGAGGTCTGCTCTCTGACCTGCCTATCTTGCGTTTGCCAACCCCTGCAGCTACATGAGTCAAGAGAAGTTTCCAGCCTGAGCCACAGACTTGGAACTTCCTAGCCTCTACAATGTATGAGCCAATTCCTTGATATAAATCTATCTACTTACATGCTTGACTGGTTTTGCTTCTCTAGAGAACCTAGCCTGACACAATGCTAAATTAATTTGAACATAAAGGTGATGTTTAAGTTTTTCAAAAGGAGCACCTTACCAGTTTGAAAAGTATTTCTGATTCTGTGAAGGGCAATACCGTACTATTATGACCATCAAACAGCATGTTACCAGACTGAGTATTTCAAAAGCAAATCAAAAAAACCTTTCCTAGCAACCTTAAGCCTTAACAGCTAACTTAAACAACAGGTATAAGTATGAAATAAAAATAGCATTATTTATTATTATTTAATATCACACAAAAAATAATGTAATTTTTTAGACTTCATTTTTAATTATTTATATTAATTGATTTTGAATAATATAACTAATGAGAATGCAATCTAACTAGAAAGATTTCTAACTTAGAGCCAAGCAATATGTGGGTTGTTATATACCCATGTGCATGTTTTGATCATCCAGGGCTCACTTACAGCTCATTAAAGACACTGTGACAGAAGCAGGATTTCAGTCACATGAAAAAGGAGGAACACAGGAGAGTAGAGAGTAGTCCTAGTATAGCAAGAGAAAACAAGAGAACGCACACAGACTTATGTTGGAAGGCGCAGAAACAACGTTAGTGGTTATGTCAGATGCGATAAAGACATCAAGGAAGGAAAGGTAGAAAATTGGAGTCTGATAAACATGTGAACAAGAAAAATAATCCTTGACTTTTTTACCAAGCATGATGGATTATCATGGAATAGTGTTGAGGACTGCTGGTTTGATCAACAGAGAAGGAAACATTATCTGGTTTTGATTATGGGCTAGTGAATTTGAATCCACAGATAGAGTAGAATAAGGAAAAACAAGCATTCAGATATGGCACCTTCCCATTCCGAAAGCATATATGATTCCATGTCATTCTATTTAACATACTTATGCATATTGCTGTGATGCTGGAAGACATGCCACCGGTATTCAAATACTAGCAGGGTCACCCATGACAGACAGGTTTCAGCCAAGCTTCCAGACTAAGAAGACTAGGGAGAAGGACCCAGAGGTCTACTTCTGAAAAGAACTAGCCAGTGAAAACTCTTATGAGTAGCAGCAAAACACTGTCTGATATGGTGCTGGAAAACGAGCCCCTCAGGTTCGAAAGCACTCAAAAGAAAACTGGGGAAGAGCAGCCTCCTCAAAGTAGTGTTGACCTTAATGACATAACTGGAGTCAAGCTTTCGAGAGCTTCATCTGCTGATATGGCACAACTCAAAATGAGAAGAAACAGTTGCAAACATCCATTAATAACTGGAACATGCAATATACAAAGTATGAATCTAGGAAAATTGGAAATCATCAAAAATGAAATGGAATGCATAAACATCGATATCCTAGGCATTAGTGAGCTGAACTGGACTAGTACTGGCCATTTTGAATCAGACAATCATATAGTCTGCTATGCCAGGAATGAAAACTTGGAGAAGAATGGTGTTGCATTCATAGTCAAAAAGAATTTCAAGACCTCTCCTGAAGTACAACACTGTTAGTGATAGGATAATATCCATACGCCTACAAGGAAGATCAATTACTATGACTATTATCCAAATTTACACGCCAACCACTAAGGGCAAAGATGAAGAAATTGAGGATTTTTACCAACTTATGCAGTCAGAAATTGATCAGACATGCAATCAGGATGCATTGATAATTACTGGTGATTGGAATGAGAACGTTAGAAACAAAGAAGAATGATCGGTAATTGGAAAATATGACCTTGGTGATAGAAGTAATGCTGGAGATCACATTACAGAATTTCACAAGATCAAGGACGTCTTCATCGCAAATACGTTTCATCAACAACATAAAGGTCAATTATAAACATGTATCTCGCCAGATGGAATACACAGGAATCAAATTGACTACATCTGTGGAAAGAGATGATGGAAAAGCTCAATATAATCAGTCAGAACAAGGCTAGGGGACCAACTGGGGAATAGACAATAATTCCTCATATGCAAGCTGAAGTTGAAACTGAAGAAAATTAAAACAAGCCCACGAGAGCCAAAGTACAACCTTGAGTATATCCCACCTGACAGAGACCATTTCAAAACAGATTTGATGCATTCAACACTAATGACCGAAGACCAAACAAGTTGCAGAATGAATATCAAGCAAAGGGTTATTAAAAACAAGCAAGAAAGAAACACCAAAATTGATGTCAGAAGAGACTTGAAACTTGCTCTTGAACATAAAGTACCTAAAGCAAAATGAAGAAATGATGAAGTGAAAGAGCTGAACAGGAGGCGAGACCAAGATGGCAGAGTGGTCAGGTGCTACTAGTGGTCACTCTTACAACAAAGACCTGAAAAAACAAGTGAATTGATTATATATGACAATCTAGGAGTCCTAAACATCAAAGGCAAAGTTGAGGAATTGGACTGAGTGGCAGGGAGAGGGAGACACGGTTCAGAAGCAGCAAGGAGTTGCCAGACCTTACCCAGCAGAAGCCAGAGCCCTTCAGGCCGAAACAGATGGTGGTGCATGGTGAGGCAAGCCTCAGTGCTCAGGAAGTGTTTTCCACACCAGGAGAGACCCAATGGCAGACACTCTACTCAGCCATCCAGAACCAGTGAAAAGCAGCCCTTGATCAGCGAACCATAAGTACTTGCACCTGGCCTACCACAGATCAAAAACACCGTCTTTGGGAAAAACCTCTCTCCCATTTACCTCCCTGCTCCCTAGGTCCAAGACAGCTACAGCGGTTGCCAAGTTCCCTGGGCCAGAAGTGGGACCCGTCACACATCCTGAGCTGTTCTCCTGGCCTTTGAGAGGGAGCAAATTAACAAACAGGGGAAAAAATAATCTGCCAGCTCCCCGAAGCCAGGAACTCAGGGTAGGCACAGCTCCTTTGCCTAGGCACAGGCATAAGGGGTCCACAGATTTTGAGTGCCTTTCCCCCTGCATAGACTTGTGTGGGCCCATCTCAACAGCATATGCCCTCATTACCACAGTACAACAGCATATATACCTGAAGTCTTACTTCAACTGTTTCAGCTGTGAAGTGCCAGGTTCATGACATTTGACACTGCTCTGCCCATTAAGTGGGGTCTTCACCTACCCACATCAGGGGCCTGAGAACTGGTGGCTCTACCCATGCCACCTAGATAACTGTGACGGGGGTACAAGAATAAGTGGTGCCCCCCAGTCCCTATGAGCACTGGGTACTCATATTCCAGCTGCAAAACTCACCCACCTACACGCTCTAGGGTACAGGGACATGCTTTCCTCCTGGACATTCAGGGGTGGCCGTCTGTCCCCTGCCTTGCTCAGCATGTGACCCTCTGCTACAGACAGATGCCTGTGCCTACACCAATCACCTATGCCTATCTAGGACTATAGACAGAGGCCAACTACCTGAACACCAGAGCAGAATCCATACAGGAGGAATGGGCTGACTCCTGGGCTCACAGACTTAGTGGCAGATCTAGCCACCTGATGGCAGGGCACTGGACCTTCAGGGGCACCAGTGACCAGCCTAGCTCACACAAGCAGCCTATTTGGGCATATCAAAACAAAACAAGAAGCTAATACACAGTGAGGAAACATAAAATAAATAAATATAGTAACTTATTGATGGCTCAGAGACAACAGTCATATCAAATCACATAAAGAGGCAGTCCATGATGGCTTCAGCAAGCTCCTAAAGTAAAAAAAATCAAGAAGTTTTCTGGAGGAACAGAGTTTTTTGAAATTACCGGAAGCAGAATAAAAAAAGATTAATATACAGAGACTCTTCAAGAGATCGGGAAGGAAATGAGGCAAAACACAGACCAGGCAATAGAGGAACTTCAGAAGATCAGAGAAGAGCATAATAAATTTCACAGACTGCAAGAATCCACAGACAGACAGCAATCAGAAATCCAGAAAATTAACAATAAAATTTCAGAATTAGACAAATCAACAGAAAGTCATAGGAGCAGAATTGAGGCAATGGAAATCAGAATTAGTGAGACTGAAGATAAACGACTTGACACCAACTTATTTGAGGAAAAATCAGATAAAAGGATTTAAAAAAATGAAGAAACCATAAAAATTGTGTGGGACCCTATCAAGAAGAATAATCTATGAGTGACTGGAGTACCAGAGCAGGGGGGGATAACAGAAAATACAAAGAAGATTGTTGAAGACTTGTTAGCAGAAAACTTCCTTGATAATCGTGAAAAGATGAGAAGATATCTATCCAAGATTCTCATCGAACCCCATATGAGGTAGATCCCAAAAAAAGTCAGCAAGACATATTATAATCAAACTTGCCCAAATCAAAGAGAGAATTTTAAGAGCGGCTAGAGATAAACAAAAAGTTACCTACAAAGCAGAGTCAATAAGAACAAGCTCGGACTACTCAGCAGAAACTGTGCAGGCAAGAAGGCAATAGGATGACATATATAAAATCCTGAGGAAAAAACTGCCAGCCAAGAATTATATATCCAGCAAAACTGTCTCTCAAATATGATGGCGAAGTTAGGACATTTCCAGATAAACAAAAGTTTAGGGAATTCGTAAAAACCAAACCCAAATTACAAAAAACACTATAGGGGGTCCTCTGGTTAGAAAATCAGTAACATCAGATAATAACTCAAGACCAGAAAACAGGACAGAGCAACCAGATATCAACCCAGATAGGGAACTCACAAAAATAAATCAAACCTAAGAAGCTGAAAACAGGGAAACAGATGTCAATATGTAAAAGATGACAACATTAAAACAATAAAGAGGGACTAAAAAAATGTAGTCACAGATTTTTCATATAGAAGGAAGTCAAGGCAATATAAAAAAACAGAAGACGGTATCATCGATTTGATTGTGTCCCCAAAAAATGTGTGTATCAATTTGGCTGGGCCATGATTCCTAGTATTGTGTGATTTTCCTATATGTTGTAAATCCTGCCTCTATGATGCTAATGAGGGAGGATGGGTGGCAGTTGTGTTAGTAAGGCAGGACGCAAATCTACAAGATTAGATTGTGTCCTGAGGCAATCTCGTGAGATATAAAAGAGAAAACTGAGCAGAGAGACAAGGGTGGGAGGTTACCTTATACCACCAAGAAACCAGTGCCAGGAGAAAAGCACGTCCTTTGGACCTGGGGTCCCTGTGCAGAGAAGCTCCTAGTCTGGGGCAACACTGATGAGAAGAATGCCAACAAAGTGACAAAGCCTTCCCCTGGAGCTGATGCCTTGAATTTGGGATTTTAGCCTACTTTACTGTGAGGAAATAAACTTCTCCTTATTAAAGCCATCCACTTATAGTATTTCTGTTATAGCAGCACTAGATGACTAACACACAAGTTGGTACTGAGAGAGTGGAGTGCTGCTCTAACAGATACCTAAAATGTAGAAGCAGTTTTGAAACTGTGAATGGATAGAGCAGTGACAGCAGCAAAGGAACAACCGTAGCAGAGATCCAGCAGCAGCAGAATCAGACCGGTGTGAGACAGAGCTGGAGCCGACCCACAGAGCAAAAGAGCTGAGTGCCTGTGAGCAAGAGGCTTCCTGGCAGAGTGAGGTGCCTCCAGGTACTTATTGATGGAGCTAGGCTTGCTGACCCACGGAGTGAGAGAGCTGAGTGCCTGTGCGCACGAGGCTTTCTGGTAGAGTAGGGTGCCTCCAGGCACTTACTGGTAGAACTACTGAGCTTTGAACACTTGCCTTAGCAGGGCAGATGTGGGCTAAAGAGACAAGGGACACAAGAAGCTGAGCTGCCTCAATCTCAAAAGGTATGGCCATGACCTCAGGGGCTTCAAAGGGTGGAGCCATGGCCTCTAGTGCTTCTAAGGGTGGAGTTGCCACTCAGATGGACTAGAAGAATGGCGTGCCTAAAGCCGAGGGAGCAGAGTTGCTGTCCCATTGGGCCTGGAAGGTGGAGATGAAGCCCAGGACCTAGAGGCTTCCACTCAGAATCAGGAGGCTATGGCCAATACCTAGTCTGGAGGGCAGGGCCACTGTGTAAATTGTCTTAGAGAACAGAGGTTTATTTTCAAAGTGTTGAGGGCTAATGTAATGTGTTCTGCTGACTTGCTTGCTGCCTGTTCTCCCTTCTTTCCCTTCAGTTTCTCACATTTGTAATGGAAATGTCTAGTTTGTACCTGTTCTGTCACAGTACCTTTCAAAGCAGATAACTTGTATTCTAGATTTCACAGATGAAGAGGAATTTTTGGATTTTGGACTTGGAGTTAAGACTTTTGCTATGATACGATGTGGTGAATATGTTTTCCATGTTGCAAGGATGTGATTTTTTGGGGGCCAAAAGGAGGAATGTCATGGACTGAATTATGTCCCCCAAAAAATGTGTGTATCAGTTTGGCTGGGCCGTGATTCCTGGTATTGTCTGATCTCCTATACGTTGTAAATCCTCCTCTATGATGTTAATAAGGAAGGATGGATGGCAGTTGTGTTAGTAAGGCAAGACTCAATCTACAAGATTGGATTGTGTCCTGGGAGCAGAGCACGTCCTCTGGACCTAGGGTCCCTGTGTGCAGAAGTTCTTAGTCTGGGGGAACACTGATGAGAAGAAGGCCGACACAAAGAGAAAGCCTTCCCCTGAAGCTGATGCCCTGAATTTGGACTTCTAGCTTACTTTACTGTGAGGAAATAAACTTCTCTTTGTTAAACCCATCCACTTCTGGTATTTCTGTTATAGCAGCATTAGATGAATAAGACAACTGGATTAAACTTAGAAAAATAGCAGTAAATATTAAGGTAACCACAAATGAAACTAGCAATCCTACACATCAAAATAAAAAACTCGAAAAACATAAAGAATTCTTCCAAACTTTCAGAGAAAAAGTAACACCACTACTACTAAAGGTACAAAATCAATGACAATGAAAAGAAAATACATAAAGAAAAAGACTCAGCACAGAAAATTAAGTGGAACAAACTGTCAACAACACACACAAAAAGACATCAAAATGACAGCACTAAACCCATACCTATCAATCATTATGCTGAATGTAAATGGACTAAATACACCAATAAAGAGACAGACAGTGGCAGAATGGATAAAACAACACAATCCATCTATATGCTGCCTACAAGAGAAACACCTTAAAGACACCAACAAACTAAAACTCCAAGCAATAAAAAAAATATATCAAGCAAAAAACACTCAAAAAAGAGCAGGAGTGGTAATATTAATCACTGACAAAATAGACTTTAAAGTAAAATCCACCACAAACGATAAGGAAGAACACTATATAATGATTAAAGGGTCAATACACCAGGAGGATATAACTATACTAAATACTTATGCGCCAAATGATAAGGCTAAAAAATACATAAAACAAACTAACTGCACTAAAAAGAGAGAGAGACAGCTCCACAATAGTAGTAGGAGACTTCGACACACCACCTTCAGTGAAGGTGAGAACATCCAGAAAGAAGCTCAAGAAAGACACCAGGACCTAAATGCTACCATCAACCAACTTAATCTCATAGACATATACCAAACACTCCACCCAACAGCAGCCAAGTATACTTTCTTTTCCAACGCACATGGAAAATTCTCCAGAATAGACCACATCTTCAGCCATAAATCAAGCCTTAACAGAATCCAAAGCATCAAAATACTACAAAGCAACTTTTCTGACCATAAAGCCATAAAAGTAGAAATCAGTAACAGAAAAAGTAAGGAAAAAACAAACACATGGAAACTGAACAACATCTTGCTCAAAAACTGCTGGGTTATGGGAGAAATTAAGGATGGAATAAAGAAATTCATACAATTAAAACAGAATGAAAACCCATCCTACCAGAACCTTTGGGACACAGCAAAAGCAGTGCTCAGAGGTCAGTTTATAGCAATAAATGTACATATCGAAAAAGAAGAAAGGCCCAAATCCAGAACATTAACCCTATAAGTCGAACAAGTAAAAAGACAGCAACAAAAGAAGCCCTCGGATGCCAGGAGAAAGAAAATAATAAGAATTAGAGCAGAATTAAATGAAATAGAGAACAGAAAAACAATTGAAAGAGTTAACAAGACCAAAAGCTGGTTCTCTGAAAAGATCAACAAAATCGATAAACCACTGAGCAAACTGACAAAAGAAAAACAAGAGAGAAAGCAAATGACTGATATAAGAAATGAGATGGATGATTATCACAACAGATCCAACTGAAATTAAAAGAATCATAACAGAATACCATGAAAAACTGTACTCTAACAAATCTGAAAACCTGGAGGAAATGGACAAATTTCTGGAAACTAACTCCCTACTTAAATTAACACAAACAGCGGTAGTACACCTAAATAAACCTATAACAAAAGAAGAGATTGAAAAGGTAATTTAAAAAAAACTCCCAACAAAACGAAGTCCTGGGGCTGACGGTTTCACTGAAGAATTCTTCCAAACTTTCAGAGAAAAAGTAACACCACTACTACTAAAGGTATTTCAAAGCATAGAAAAGGATGGAATACTCCCAAACTCATTCTATGAAGCCAGCATAACCCTGATACCAAAACCAGGTAAAGACACCACAAAAAAAGAAAATTACAGACCAATATCCCTCATTAACATTGACACAAAAATCCTCAGCAAAATTCTAGCCAAAAGAATTCAGCAACATATCAAAAAAATAATTCACCATGATCAAATGGGATTTATACCAGGTATGTAGGGATAGTTCAACATGAGAAAAACAATCAATGTAATCCATCACATTTATAAAACAAAAGACAAGAACCACATGATCTTATCAGTCAATGCAGAAAAGGTGTTTGAGAAAGTCCAACACCCATTCACGATAAAACTCTCAACAAAATACAAACAGAAGGGAAATTCCTCAACATAATTAACGGCATTTATACAAAGCCAACAGCCAACATCATCTTAACTGGAGAGACTTTGAAAGTACTCCCCCTGAACACAGGAACCAGACAAGGATGCCCTTTATCACCACTCTTATTCAACGCTGTGCTACAGGTCCTAGCCAGAGCAATTAGGCTAGAAAAAGAAATAAAGTGCATCCAAACTGGTAGGGAAGAAGTCAAAGTATCTCTATTTGCAGATGATATGATCTTATACACAGAAAACCCCAAGGAATCCACAAGAAAACTACTGGAACTAATAGAAGATTTCAGCAAAGTATCAGGGTAAAAGATAAACATATAAAAATCAATTGGACTCCTCTATACCAACAAAGAGAACTTCCAAGAGGAAATCATCAAATCAATACCATTTACAATACCGCCAAGAAGATAAAATACTTAGGAATAAATCTAACCAGAGACGTAAAAGACCTATAGAATGAAAACTACAAGACATTACTACAAGAAACCAAGAGACTTGCATAAGTAGAAAAACATACCTTGCTCATGGATAGGAAGACTCAACACTGTGAAAATATCAATTCTACCCAAAGCAATCTACAGACCCAATGCACTCCCAATCCAAATTCCAATGGCATTTTTTAATGAGATGGAGAAACAAATAACCAACTTCATATGGAAAGAGAAGAGGTCCCAGATAAAGCATTACTCAAGAAGAATAACAAAGTGGGAGGCCCCACATTACCTGATTTTAGAACCTACTATACTGCCACGGTAGTCAAAACAGCCTGGTATTGGTATAACAACAGATACATAGACTAATGGAACAGAACTGAGAATCCAGGCATAAATTCATCCACCTATGAGCAGCTGATATTTAACAAACGCCCGAAGTCTGTTAACTGGGGAAAAGACAGTCTCCTTAACAAATGGTGCTGGTATAACTGGATATCCATCTGCAAAAAAACTGTAACAAGAACCATATCTCACACCATCCATGCTGAAAAACTAACTCAAAGTGGATCAAAGACCTAAATATAAAATCAAAAACTATAAAGATCATGGAAGAAAAAATAGGGACAATGCTAGAAGCCCTAATACATGGCATAAACAGAACACGAATCAAAAGTAATGCACAAGCACCAGAAGAGAGACTAGGCAACTGGGAGTTCCTAAAAATCAAACACTTATGCTCATCAAAAGACTTCACCAAAAGAGTCAAAAGACAACCTACAGACTGGGAAAATTTTTTGGCTACAATAAATCTGATCAGGGTCTAATCTCTAAAATCTACAAGATACTGCAAAACCTCAACAACAACAAGAACAAAATAATCCAGTTAAATTACGGGCAAAGGATATGAACAGGAACTTCGCCAAAGAAGACATTTTCAGGCAGCTAACAGACACATGAAGAAATGCACACGATCATTAGCCATTAGAGAAATGCAGATCAAAACTAAAATGAGATATCATCTCACCCCAACAAGGATAGCATTAATCCAAAATCACAAAATAATAAGTGCTGGAGAGGTTGTAGAGAGACTGGAAAACTTATAACACTGTTGGTGGGAATGTAAAATGGTACCACCACTTTGGAAATCGATTTGGCACTCCTTAAAAAACTAGAAATAGAAGTACCATACGACCCCTATCCTGCTCCTTGGAATATATCCTAAAGAGAGCTGTCACACGAATAAATATATGCACACCCATGTTCACTGTAGCACTGTTCACAATAGCAAAAAGATGGAAACAACCTAGGTGCCCATCAACAGATGAACAGATAAATTATGGTATATTCACACAATGGAATACTACACAATGATAAAGAACAACAATGAATCCATGAAACAGAACATGGAGGAATCTGGAAGGCACTATGCTGAGTGAATTTAGTCAGTCACAGAAGGACAAATATTGTATAAGACCACTATTATAAGAACTCAAGAAAAGGTTTAAACACAGAAGAAAACATTCTTTGATGGTTACAAGGGTGGGGAGGGATGGTGAGGGTTATTCATTAACTAAATAGTAGACAAGAGTTATCTTAGGTGAAGGGAAGGACAGCACACGCTACAGGGGAAGACAGCACAACTGGACTAAACGAAAGCTAAGAAGTTTTTTGACTACAACCAAACACTTCAAAGGACAGAGTAGCATGGACAGGAGTCTGGGGACCATGCTTTCAGAGGACATCTAGGTCAACTGGCATAACAAAGTTTACTAAGAAAATGTTCTGCATCCTACTTTGGTGAGTGGCGTCGGGGGTCTTAAAAGCTAGCAAGTGGCCATCTAAGATGCATCAATTGGTCCCAATCCACGTGGAGTAAAGGAGAATGAAGAACACCAAGGTCACAAGGAAAGTATTGCCCAAGAGACAGAAAGGGCTACATAAACCAGAGACTTCATCAGCCTGAAATCAGAAGAACCAGATGGTGCCCGGCCACCCCCAGTGACCAACCTGACAGGGAACACAACAGAGAGTCCCTGATGGAGCAGAAGAAAAGTAGGAAAGTAGGGTGCAGATTTCAAATTCGAGTGAAAAGACCAGACTTAATGGTCTGACTGAGACTACAGGAATCCCAGAAAGCATGGCCCCTGGATTGTCTGTCACCTAGAACTAAAACTATTCCGGACGCCAACTCTTCAGACAAAGATTAGACTGGACTATGGGACATAAAATGATACTTGTAAAGAGTGTGCTTCTTAGCTCAAGTAGATACATGAGACTAAATGGGCAGCTCCTGTCCGGAGGTGAGTTGAGAAGGCAGAGAGGGTCAGGAGCTGTTAAGATGGACACGGGAAATCAGGGGTGGAAAGGAGGAGTGTGTTGTCACAGTATAGGTAGAGCAATTAGGATCACATAACAATGTATGTTTAAATTTCTGTATGAGAGACTAACTTGAATTGTAAACTTTCACTTAAAGTACAACAAAAAAATTAAAAAAGAGAGCTGAACAGAAGATTTCAAAGGGCAGCTTGAGAAGACAAAGTGAAGTATTATAATGACAGGTGCAAAGACCTGGACATAGAAAACCAAAAGGGAAGAACATGCTTGGCATTTCTCAAGCTGAAAGAACTAAAGAAAAATTCAAGCCTTGAGTTGTAATACTGAAGGATTCTACGGGGAAAATATTAAATGACACAAGAAGCATCAAAAGAAGATGGAAGGAATATACCGAGTCACTGTACCAGAAAGAATTGGTCGATGTTCAACAATTTCAGGAGGTAGCGTATGATCAGGAACCACCAGTACTGAAGGAAGATGTCCAAGCTGCACTGAAGGCACTGGCGAAAAACAAGGCTCCAGGAATTGACGGAATACCAATTGAGTGAGATGTTTCAACAAACGGATGCAGTGCTGGAAGTGTTCACTTGTCTACATGCCAAGAAATTTGGAAGATAGCTACGTGTCCAACCAAATGGAAGAGATCCATATTTATGCCTATTCCAAAAAAAGGAGATCCAACAGAATGCGGAAATTATCAAACAATATCATTAACATCACACCTAAGTAAAATTTTGCCGACGATCATTCAAAAGCAGTTGCAGCAGTGTATCAGCAGGGAACTGCCAGAAATTCAGGCCGGATTCAGAAGAGGACATGCAACAAGGGATATCATTGCTGATGTCAGATGGATCTTGGCTGAAAGCAGAGAATACCAGAAAGATGTTTACCTGTGTTTTATTGACTATGCAAAGGCATTCTACTATATGGATCATAACAAATTATGCTTAACATTGGGAAGAATGGGAATTCCAGGAACATTTAATTGTGCTCATGAGAAACCTGTACATAGATCAAGAGGCAGTCATTCAAACAGAACAGGGGAATACTGCATGGTTAGGAAAGGTGTATGTCAGGGTTGTATGCTTTCACCATACTTATTCAATCTGTATGCTGAGCAAATGATCTGAGATGTTGGACTATATGAAGAAGAACGGGGCATCAGGATTGGAGAAAGACTCATGAACAACCTGTGTTATGCAGATAACACAACCTTGCTTGCTGAAAATGAAGAGGATTAGAAGCACTTACTGATGAAGAACAAAGACCATGGCCTTCAGTATGGATTACACTTCAACATAAAGAAAACAAAAATCCTCACAAGTGCACTGTCATGGATTGAATTGTGTCCCCAAAAAATATGTGTCAACTTGGGTAGGCCATGATTCCCAATATTGTGTGGCTGTCCTCCATTTTGTGATTGTAATTTTCCTATATGTTGTAAACTCTAATCTCTGCCTGTGGTTAATGATGCAAGATTAGATTATGTTAAAAGAGGATTAGGGTGGGATTATAATACCCTTCCTAAAGTCACATCCTGATCTAATGTAAAAGGAGCTTCCCTGAGGTGTGGCCTGTACCACCTTTTATTTTACAAGAGATAAAAGGACAAGGAAGCAAGCAGAGAGTAGGGACCTCATGCCACAAAGAAAGCAGCACCAGGAGCAGAGTGTGTCTTCTGGATTCAGTGTCCCTGTGCTGAGAAGCTTCTGGGCAAGGGGAAGACTGATGAGAAGGATCTCCCTCTAGAGCCAACAAAGAGACATAGCCTTCCTCTGGAGCTGAAGCCCTGAATTTGGACTTCTAGCCTACTAGACTGTGAGGGAAAAAAAATTTCTCTTTGTTGAAGACATCCACTTGTCATATTTCTGTTACAGCAGTACTAGATGACTAAGACATGGACCAATAAGCAACATCATGATAAACAGAGAAAATACTAAGTTGTGAGGGATTTCATTCTTCTTGGATCTACAATCAACACCCATGGAAGCAGCAGTCAAGAAATCAAAACACCCACTGCACTGGGCAAATTTGCTGCAAAAGGCTTCTTTGAAGTGTTGAAAAGCAAAGATGTCACCTTCAGGACTAAGGTGCTCCTGACCCAAGCCATGGTGTTTTTAATCGCCTCATATGCATGGGAAAGCTGGACGAAGAATAAGGACTAAGAAAGACTGAAGAACTGACGCCTTTGAATTGTGGTGCTGGCAAAGAATACTGAATGTACTATGGACTGCCAAAATCACGAACAATCTTTCTTGGAAGAAGTACAACCAGAATGCTCCTTAGAAGCAAGGATAGCGACACTACATCTCACACAGTTTGGACATGTTATCAGGAGGGATCAGTCTCTGGAGAAGGACATCATGCCTGGTAAAGTAGAGGGTCATCGAAAACAAGGAAGAGCCTCAATGAGATGGACTGACACAGTGGCTGCAACAATAGGCTCAAGGATAATAATGATTGTGAGGATGGTTCAAGACCGGGCAGTGTTTCCTTCCATCGTACATAGGGTTGCTATGAGTTGGAACCCACTCGAGGGCACCTAACAACAATACATAACTCTTTAACCTGAATCCAAAGGAACTGTTTTCTTGACTGTTAGTCTGTATGCCTTTTGTTTCAAAGGAAATTAGATTTCGTCTTCTCTGAAGAAGTTACTGTGAGAGGCAAGCAGGCTACAAGGTCAGCTTCTTTAAGCATCCCTTTCTCTAATCTGCCCATCAACCACCTGGCCCTCCTTTCAAACTTCACAATACCCTGCCTGAGCTGGCTTCCCATAATAAGTCTTACACTTCTTTAGTAGCTATTACAGGCATTTCTCATTTCTCACAGTCCCAGTCAAAGATCCTCTTCCTAAAAGGACCTAAACAGACAGTTCACTAAAGAAGAAATGCAAATGGCCAACAAACCCATGAAAAGATGCTCAACATCACTAATCATTCAAAATAACCGACCAGTTGCCACTGAAGTCGACTCTGATTCCTAGCCACTCCATGGCCACCCCACGTGTGCAGAGTGGAATGGCTCCATAGGATTTTCAAGGCTGTGACCTTTCAGAAGCAGATCATCAAGTCTTTCTCCCAAGGCACCGCTGGGTGAGTTCAAACCACCAACCTTCGATTAGGAGTTGAGCACTTAACCAACCACTTGCGACACTCAGGGACTCCTCATTAGTCATTAAGGAAATGCAAATAAAAAACACAGGGAGATATCACTTCACCTCCACTAAGATGGTTATGATAAAATAAATAAATAAAATGGACAACAACAGATGTTGGCAAGTATGAGGATAAACTGGAACCCTGATCCACTGATGTGCAGCCACTGTGGAGAACAGTTTAGAAATTCCTCAAAAAGTTAAACATAGAATTAGCATATAATCCAGCAATTTTACGCCTAGGTATATACCCAAAAGAACTGAAAGCAGGAACACAAACATTACATGCACACCAGCATTCACTGCACCACCATTCACAGTAGCCAAAGGTGAAAAACCTAAATGCCTATCAACAGATGAATGGATAAACAAAATGTGGTACATACATACAATGGAATATTACTCTTCCATAAAAAGAAATGAAGTTCTATACATGCTACAACACAATGAACCTTGAAAATATTACACTGAGTGAAATACACAAGTCTGTCACAAAAGGACAAATACCGTATAATCCCACTTACGTTAAGTATCTAGAATTTGGCAAATGCACAGAGACCAAAGTTTATTAGTGGTTACAGGGGGTGGAAGAGACGGGGAAAGGGAGAGTTCTTGCTTAAGGGGCAGTGAGTTCCTATTAAGGGTGATGGAAAATTTTGGAAACTGATAGTGGTGATGGTTGTACAACATGATAAACATAATTAATGTCACTGAATTTTACATGTAAAAATGTTGAAATGGCAAATGTTTTGTTATATATATATGTGTGTGTGTGTGTGTGTGTGTGTATATATATATATATATATATATATCCCTGTTGTCATACACAATTTAAAAAAAAAAAAAAAAAAAAAGATCCTCTGTCTAATTTTCAAGGCCTTCCATAATTTGGACCTACCCACCCAATCTTATTTCCCAGTACTCTTCAATTCCCCCTAAATAGGTCTATCTCCCAACCATCCTATGGAAACAGGAGGATTCATTCTCACCATGTCTACCATCTTATTTCCTTTACTTAAAGGCCTGCCTCTTCTTCACTTTCCCAAGTCTTCCAGACTCTGGTAAGTTTTCCTTTCCACCAGCTCCCACTGATCTCCCCCTTCCTTATCATCCTCTAGAATTTATAATAGATACCACATAATTTAGCAATTAGGTATTATCCTGTATTATTCGCTGTTGTTTCTGGCTTGTGATTGGCACTCAATAAATATGTGCTGAAGGAATGAATGAATCTACTATAGTAAACTGAACATTTGTGTTGTGAGCTTCTTTCTGCATTACAGTGAGCTTGAGATAAGTTAACCAGTGAGAAATGCACTGAGAACTATTTAGGCTTTGAAAGCTATAGATGGTTCAATAATACATGAAGATTTATGTCTGTATAACTCAATAAGCCTCTCAAGAGGACAGAAGAATTCTGAAATAAATTACCAAGTCAATGAGCAAATTATCATACGACCACCAAGATTTTAATGAAGACTGTATTCTTGTCCTCATGGGCAAATGGGAATTATCAAAAGTCTGAAATAAGATGTTTCTTCTAAATTTTGGAGTAATATTCAATTACTACCGATAATATTCTTGGCATACAATCCCCAACCCCTTTGAGAGTTCTTGAAATACTTGACAAAAATGTTCTGGTATTTTATTTGCCAAAATTAAAAGTGCTCTTACCAATAATTTGTAAGATACAATAATTCTATCTTATGAAGATTCATAAGATATAATAAAAATGTGATAAAGAATATTAATAGATTATTCACATAAAATACAAAGAGCCAAAAAAATATGAAAAATGTTTAACCTCACCAAAGAAATCAAAGAGATAAAATTAACATTAATATGAGAGCAAGATAAGATCACACTTTCTAAAAATATTGAAAAACATTAAGACTTTACAGACTGTAACTGATTTGATTTAACAAAATCTTATTTGACAGTGACTGCACCTTGTCTAAAATATTAAGAATCTGAAATAATCTAATATACATACATCACTGACTAAGATATTTACTTTCATTTGGAAATTACTACATTAAATTAATACAAAGCAACATCGAAATGAAGAAATTAATCCAGGATATTGCAAAGTGTTCAAACTTTACTTAAAGTATTTATAATATGCACACTAGATTTTCTAAGTATTAAGATTCACAGGTCACCTTTCAAGACATTAAGTAAATTAAGTTGTTTGCCTCATTATACGGAAATGAGCTTCTTAGGAATTTTTCTAAACTCCTTCAAAATAGCTTAGTTGAGCTAGGAGATAAATAGGAACTAAAGGAATGAAAAGGAACAGAAAGAAAAAGAAAAAAGCGGCATAAAGAGAGGATGCGGAAAAGGTGGTTGTGCCAGGGAGTCAGAAACGGGAAAAAGAGGGCTTTCAAATTTCTTTTCTCAGAGTAAAGTGCATCCAAATCTTTTTAAAATGTCTATGTCATCTTCCTGCTGAGTTAAGAACATCTTCCTAGAAATATAATTAGGAAGGATTAGCTGTTGCATAAGGAGGCTTTGAACAAATGAAGAAAGAACTATGTCTCACTTTAGAGTCTGTTCATCAAATCTCCAAATACCAGCAACTGGCAAAACACCAACATCAGGAAAGGAATAAAACCAAGTGCTCTGAAAGAAATAAGAGTGATGCTTATGTCATAAAAGCCATAAAATGACAATCACACAATAAATTGTGTATGTGGCAGACTATACAGATAATTTTTTAATAGTTTGGTACAGCTTCTACACTGGTAACTTAGTATAATCAAGGACTTGCCATATTTTCTTCATGATGTAGGACACATTTTGATTAAGTGAATCTAGATTATCTTTAAAATAAACAACATTTTGTCAAACAACAATAGTTAACAAGAGAATTCATGAAATAACTCAAATTTTTCATTCCTCCATTCTTTTTATTTCTATTTTAGGCTTCAAAAATACTGTGCAAAGTCTCTTTTCATTATTTTGTCATGTAAATGACCATACAATGACATATAAAATACCACAAGGAGAACATGGAATAAGAACTCAGGGAACCTAGGCTCAAGTCGCAGTTCTGCTACTACCTTTCTGTGTGACTTAACAACTTCCAGTTGTTAGTTGCCATCGAGTCAACCCCCAACTCATAGCCACCCCATGCACAACAGAACAAAAGGCTGCCAGGTCCTATACCATCCCATGAAACGTTGTGGATCAGACCACTATAATCCACAGGGTTTTCACTGGCTGATTTTCAGAAGTAGATTTCCAAGCCTTTCTTCCTAGCCTTTCTTAGTCTGGAAGCTCCACTGAAACCTGTTCAGCATCACAGCAACACTCAAGCCTTTACTGACAGATGGGTGGTAGCGGCACATAAGGTACACTGGCCAGGAAATCAAACCCAGGCCCTCCCGCATGGAAGGTGAGAATTCTACCACTGAACCACAACTAACCACTTGGACAAGGCATACAGCACCCTTATGTTATAAAACTTCATGATTTGCACTGGTTGAAAAATCTGAAAGATTTCTAGATGAAAATAAATTGTAGCTAGTACATTCTTGTTCTATTTTCCATTATGCTCAAATAGTAAGAATTTTAAAAATGGACAAGTACCAAGGATGAATTCTACCCAAAGGCATTAATATTGATAAAATAATTCCATTAATCACATAACTATGACATCATAAGAACTCCAAGCAAAAAATAATTAAAGTTTGCCTTGAAAGTCCCCGTTTGTTTTCTTGAGCACTTGAACCAATCTTGTGCCATGGTTCAAATCAATTAATATTTAATTAAATACTCATGAGCACTAGGAAGTTTCAAGCTCATAAACTGGATTTATAGTTTCAGTAATTTTCCCAAGAGACAACAGCCTGGGTTCCGTGTCACCCTTTTGTTTGTCCATCAGAAGCATTCAAGGAAATGCAAGGAGCAAGAAGATGTGGCATAGCAAGGTCGAAAATGGAAGACCCAGAGAGTTAAATGGGGGGCTGAAGAATGAAAAACCTTCACACCATCCAGAGATATACAGGAAGTAGGTCCCATTATTATCCAAGGTACCATCAAAGGGTGGAGTGCCATGGCTGAACTACTGTCCTGGAATGCTGAATGGGAGTAAAAAGTTGACTGAGTAAACTGGCTTACTCTGATCTCATGACTTTGGGGAAACTGGGGTAGCCTAGAAAATGGGTTAATATAGTAGCATCACTAGGTGAGGGCAGGGGGTACAGACCAAGTGACACTGTCAGAGGGGATGACACCAAAATGACTGTCTATAAAATTTTTGTGCAGTGTTTCAGCAGAAATTTATTATTTTTTACAAAAATATCCCAGTAGTTAGTTATGACAACAAAAAAATTTTTCATAAACCCATCTCAAATGTATCAACATACCTACAAAGGTTAAAATTCTATGCTAATTTACTTTTTGAACCTTCTAATGTGCTGTGGTCAGAGCTGTCATTATTACCCAATTACAACGACACTTCGTATCACGTTGTTTTGTCTGCACGATCTACAAGCACGCACTGTTGTTTTCGTTGCTGCCAGGGTTTTTATAGTCACTGATTTTGTCAAATTTTCTGGTGTTTTAGTGACGATATTGTGGTAATTAGCATGGGTGGGTGACACCATGAATTACTGCACTGGGAGATACCAACCTTAATGATGCCACTTGGGTTAATATTTCCATTCCTGCTTCATCAGACTTCCGGATTCAAAGCAGTCATGCAATAGCACCTTCATTTATCCATTCAGCAAGCAAGTACTGTGTCAGGCAGGGTAAACCATAGATTCACACAGAATGAAATGAACTCAATGAAGGGGTGGGGTGAACAAGGCGCTACGAGAGCGCTTTTCAGGGAGTAACTGAGGGATTGGGGAATGCTTCCCTGAGGAAAATGAGGTCCGCAGAATTAGGAGGTGATAAAACAGGGGAAGAGGATTATGGTGGGAAGAGGAGAAGGCACTGAAGACAGAGAATTGCACGTGCAAAAGGGCTGGGTAGGAGGGAGCTGAACAGTGTCAAGGAGCTTCCCTGTGACTATATGGGGTCAGCCAGGAGAAGAGGTGCAAGGGGAGACAAGGGAATCAGATAGATCTCACAGGCAAAGAGGACTTTGATCTTTATTCTCAGAGTATCAGGAAACCAGTGAAGTCTTATAAGCAGAGGTAGGGCAAGGTCAGACTTAATTTTTTTAAAAAAAGCCCCCTAGTTGTGGATACAGGTTTAAACTTAATCGTCTCATACTTCATAAGTTCCCAAGCTCTTGGGATACAGGGGACAGTCAGAGCCTCCTCATCCCACTCCCCATCCTACCTAACTCCAATGGGTATAGGAACATTCTCCAATTCACTATTTAATTCCACCCAATCTTTCTGGTTTCTCTTGCTATCACATATACACACAAACATTGAAAAAGAGCTGTCCTATACTTTCAGAGACAGAGTAGCAGCGATGGGGGGTCTGGGGACCATGCTTTCAGGGGACATCTAGGTCAACTGGCATAACAAAGCTTATTAAGAAAATGTTCTGCATCCTACTTTGGTGAGTGGCGTCTGGGGTCTTAAAAGCTTGCAAGTGGCCATCTAAGATGCATCAATTGGTCCCAGCCACTTGGAGTAAAGGAGAATGAAGAACACCAAAGACACAAGGAAAGTATTAGCCCAAGAGACAGAATGGGCCACATAAACCAGAGACTTCATCAGCCTGAGACCAGAAGAACTAGATGGTGCTCAGACACCACCAATGAATGTCCTGACAGGGAACACAACAGAGGGTCCCTGATGGAGCAGCAGAACGATGGAATGCAGAACTCAAGTTCTAGTTAGAAGACCAGACTTAATGGTCTGACTGAGACTGGAGGCGCCCCAGAAAGCATGGCCCCTGGATTCTCTATCACCCCAGAACTTAACAATTCCTGAGGCCAACTCTTCAGACAGGGATTGGGCTGGACTGTGGGACATAAAGTGATACTTGTGAAGAATGTGCCTCTTAGTCAAGTAGATACAAGAGACCAACAGAACAGCTTCTGTCCAGAGGTGAGATGGGAAGGCAGACAGAGTTAGGAGCTGGCTGAATGTTCATGGGGAATCAGGGGCAGAGGGGAGGAGTGTGCTGTTGCAGAATGGGGTGAGCAGTTGGGGTCTCCTAACAATGTGTGTTAAAAAAAAAAAAAAATTGCATTCCCAAAAAGAGCCGTCCTAAGGAACAACAAGGCATTTTTTCCTGGATTAGCAAATCTAGGGTTTCTCTTCTCCATGCTTAAGCAGACATTGTTTCCACTTAGAAGTTCTTGCCTATGAAACCACAGGATCAGCTACTTCTGCCAGATCATCTCTAATATCTCTGGGGGACAGAAAAATAGGTTTATATATATATAAATATATATATTTATATATATATATATATATATTATATTTATATATATTTATATATATATATAATATACATACATATGTTCAACTGTAAGAACCTCAGTGAAAATATACTAACCTTGAGCATTTTAAGCATATTTGCCACATACATTATTTAACTTCGCTTTTTAATTCCTATATGCTGCATATTTTGCATAATTTGAGGTATACTTGTTATCTCCCTCATATAGGACTCACACTTCCTAGGCTCTTTACTCTGATTCAAGGCAACTCTGGAATTTAGTCTTAAAATTCAGTCTACACTTTGTTCAAACATAAACTCTAATGCCGAGGGAAACAAGAAAAACAGGACTTAGTGCAACACCAAAGGCATCTTGGAAGTGTCTGTGGGGAATATCTATGGAATGTCAAACATATCCAAATGTAAAGGGAAATTTTTATTTCAATTTGCACAACACCCAAAGTCAGTCTAAAAAGCATTCTCATGTCTGGCATCAATAATGCAGGCACTGCCTAAAGCTCTTGGGTCTCATGTGGCAGCCAAATTGTACCATTACAAATGCTTGAGCTGAAGGGATGTATGCTTCAATCCCAGGTCTACTGTCAACTTGGCAGCTAGTCCTCTGACAATTAATTCATTCAAATGTCAGTGCAAAAACTATTTCATCTATAGAAGAATAATCAGATGAGAAATACTTTCACAGCTTCAAGAGCCATCACCAGGGAAGAAAAAAGACTGGATACATGTGAGCTCTCCAGATAGTTTTGACATTCGTATCCTGAGTAAAACCAGACTTCCTTCTCTAGCTCAAAGAGAAGGGACTGGGTACACTGTTTCCTGCAAAAGTACCTCCTCCTTAAACAGCATAGATAACAGCTCTACATTTGGCAAGGCAGTGGTCATTTGTACCAATGTTCTCTAAACAATCAAAGACATCAGCAGCTGAAAATGCCCCTTTTAACCTCCACCTTGTAACTCCATGGATAGTGACTATAACACCCACCACAATTAACGAGGATAAAGAAGGACACTCTACACAAGTCTAAGCAGCCTCATTTAGCAGCACTGAGAGTTGAAAACAAGCTTTTTATGAAGAAATTCAATGCCTATGTGAATAATAATATTTACAGGTGATTGAAAAGCTCTAGAAAGCTAAACAGTTTTGATTTTTGCTCCTTTGTGAATTCTCCCAGCCATAGCTTATAAGCATTAATGCCTTTTTGCATACAGAAATGAAGACAGACACTGGAGATTCACTTGGGATATAAGAGAGGCAATTCTTGGATGAATACATTGACAGTTGCATGGGAATAGGATGGCAATTATGAGCATAGCCTGAAGTGCTAAATGGATTTTACAAGGAGCTCAGTATTATAAAATGGAATAAAAGTTCCAAGAATCAGAAAAGTGACTACCAAAATTCGTACACAGGCAGATGAACATCATTTGGCCTTTTCTTTAGCTCATGGAGTACCCATGGTGTGGCCCACAAAACTTGAATGAAAAGTAGGAAAGAAATTACCAACCACAGCAATGACTGTGCCAGAGTGCCCCGGCTAGAGTCTTTCCACACCAATTCCTGACCAAGTGGCCAGCCATGGCCAAGTGATACCCACTTGTCGGGCACTAATGAGGTGCAGAGGACATTCTTGGCTATTCAACCATAAAGCTCTGTCAGAGACCATCTCATTCACCACCAAACACCTTCTAAGACCTTAGAGATCCATGATATTCCTAAAGCAATCTTCAAAAACAGCAGGATGGACTACCTTGGTGAGTAGTGTCTAGGGTCTTAAAAGACTGTGAGTGGCCATCTAAGATATACTCCACTGGTCCCGCTCGTCTGGAGCAAGGGAGAATGAAGAAAACCAATGACACAAGGGAAAGATTAGTCCAAAGGACTAATGGATCACAACTGCAACAGCCTCTACCAGACTGAGTCTAGCACAACTAGATGGTGCCAGCTACCACCACTAACTGCTCTCACAGGGATCACAATAGAGGATCCCAGACAGAGCTGGAGAAAAATGTAGAACAAAATTCAAACTCACAAAAAAAGACCAGACTTACTGGTCTGACAGAGACTGGAGAAACTCCAAGAGTATGGCCCCCGGACATTCTTTTAATTCAGTATTGAAGTCACTCCTGAGGGTTCACCCTTCAGCCAAAGATTAGACAGGCCTATAAAACAAACAATAATACACACAGCTCAGCCATGTATACAAGACTAAATGAGCACACTAGCCCAGGGGCAAGGATGAGAATGCAGAAGGGGATAGGAAAGCTGGAGAATGGAAATGGGGAGCCCAAGGTCGAGAACCGAAAAGTGTGGACACACTGCAGGTTGGCAACCAATGTCACAAAACAGTATGTGTATTAACTGTTTAATGAGAAACTAACTTGCTCTGTAAACCTTCATCTAAAGCACTAAAAAAAAAAAATAGCAGGATGAAAAGAACTCTACCTCTTCCCTTTCTCCCACAGCTCCAATATCTGATTCTAATTTCCTGTGCCTCCCACATTCAATTAGGTGTCAAGGGTTTTCATTTGCAGTAACTCCTTAGTTCATTAACTTTCTCTACATTACTACCCCAATACAGAGCCATCCTCCCATTACCACTAATTCTAATACATTTGACATACTACAGTCAGATAAATCTTCCCTAAGCACAAGTAAAACCATAGCATTTTCCTACCTGAATTATTTTTTTACTCTTTATTATAGATAATTTCTAATATATATAACATAGAAGGACTTGTATAAGACACCCCTGTGTACCCATCACTCAGCTTCAGTAATTATCACTTTATGGCCAATCTTGTGACCTCTAATTCACTGCACTATATTAAAGCAAATCCCAGATATCAGATCATTTCTTCTGTAAAAACTTTAATATGATTCTCTAACAAACCTCCCCTTTATAAACAAAACTACAATGTCAAATTCACAGCCCAAAAAATCAACAATCATTTTTTATATCAATAAATTTCCAGTCAATGTTAGCATTTTTATAATTGTTCTATAAATCATTATTGTTATATTTTTCTTTTACTTACACTTTGAACCAAATATAGTCCATATACTGTGATTGGTTAATATGCTTCTTTTAAAATATAGGTTCTCTCTCCATTCTTTTCTTTTTTTCTGTTTTTTTGTATGTGTGGTTTTTTTTGTTTATTTATTTATTTTTTTTACAATTGTTTTGTTGAAATCTTCAATCTTGAACCTTGTTTTTAAGCAACTTTTAAAACTTTATATTACCACTACTCTTCATCTGTATCCGGTTCCAATCAATCAAAAATATGGTCATTTTTAAGTATGTCCACAAACACAAACTCTTTGATATTTCTCCATTTGAGCAGTGGAGATAATTCCACTCCCCTTCATGTGGACAAGATTCAGTGACTTGATTCTAAGGAGTAGAATAAGGTAGAAGTGAAGGTGTGTCATCTCCAAGACCAAGTTATAAAAAGGCACTGTGGTTTCATCCTTGCTCTCTCTCATCTGGGAGAAGCCAGTCACCATGCTAGGAGGGCACTCAGGCAGCTCTACAGAGACGTCCACCTGAGTCACCATGCTAGGAGGGCACTCAGGCAGCTCTACAGAGACCTCCACCTGCAGAGGAAACAAAGCCTCTTATCAACAGCCAGTAAGGGGTTGAGGCCTCCTGCCAACAGCCACGTGGGTAAGCCACCTTGGCTGTGTATCCTCCAGCCTCAGTTGAGCCTTCAGATGATACAGCACCAGTTAACAGACTGACTGCAGCCTCATCAAAGACCCTGAGCCACAACTCCCATCCAAACTTCTCCCAGATCCCTAACCTACAGAAGCTGTCAAACAATAAATGTTTGTGGTTTTACATTGCTAAGTTTTGGGATAATTTGTTACACAGCAATAGATAACTAGTATGTCATAATTTCCAGCCCCTTATCAATGCCTCCCTATGTGTCCAAATGTTACCCACCTTCTCAAGCTCACAGACCATCTTCTCCAGAGAACCATCCCTGCACCTCCACCTCTCTAATACTCCAAAATCTGGAAACCATTGCTCCCTTCCTTTGATCTTCCAAAGAACTTTATTTGTATCTGGTTCCAAGTAAAACTAAAACTAGTTTGGCCAAAAGTAAATCCAACTCATCTAATACTCACCTGCTTAAAACATGTAGTTTTAACAACTCAGTTTTAGCCAATCTGTTGTTCCTCAAACATGCCAGGCACACTCTTACCTCAAACCATCTTCCTGGGATTCCCCTGATATCTGTACACTTCTCACCCTCACCTCCTTCAGGTCTTTGCTTTAATACCACCTTCTCAGCAGGACCTTCCCTGAACCTTTTTTAAAACCACCACATTCCTCACTCCTCCCCACCCCCTACCCATCCAGTACTCCCCATCTACTGTTGAAGTTTTACTTTCTCCATAGCCCTTATCACAATCTAAGATACATTTTAATTATATCATTTACCAGTTGTCTCCCCCACTCTTACACCAAAAGTGCCAAGAAGGCAGAGACTGTATTCAATTGCTCAGCACTGTATCCTCAAGCCCTGGAACAGAGCCTGGTACATAGAATGTGCTCAACAGAAACTTGTTGAATAAGTGGTCAAGGCTGTAGCATTTCTCACAATGGCTACAACACCTGCTAAACACTTTTTTATGTTAGGCATTTTGTGTCTACTGTTGAGCATTTTAAGGAGGTTTAAACAATCTCCCCACCACCTGTCTGTCAGTTTGTTGCACTATGGTGGCTGCATGTTGTTGTGATGCTAGAAGCTATGCCACAGGAATTTCAAATACCAGCAGGGTTACCCATGGTGAACAGTTTCAGTAGAGCTTCCAGACTTAGACAGACTAGAAAAAAAGGTCTGGTGATCTACTTCAGAAAATTAGCCAATGAGAACCCTATGGATCACAACAGAATATTCTCCAATATAGTGCTGGAAGATGAGCCCCCTAGAATGGAAGACACTCAAAATACACAGTGGCTGTAACAATGAACTCAAGAACTCCAACAATCGTGAAGATGGTGCAGGACCTGAGATCTTATGTACATGGGACTGCCATAAGTCAGAGCCTACTCAACAGCAGCTAACAACAATTACTGGTCAAAAACAAACAAAACCTTGAAATATCCTAAAGTAGGCAATCTAAAAAAGATACCTTAAAGATTTAATGGTCCTATTATATGTGACCACCACATGTCTGTCAGTTCGTCGTACTGTGGGGGCTTGCATGTTGCTGTGATGCTGGAAGCCATGCCACCAGTACTCAAATACCTACAGGTTCACCCATGGAGGACAGGTTTCAGCTGAGCTTCCAGACTAAGACAGACCAGGAACAAGGACCTGGAGGTCTACTTCTGAAAAGAACTAGCCAGTGAAAACCATATGAATAGCAGCAGAACACTGTCTGATATAGGTGCCGGATGATGAGCCCCTCAGGTTGGAAGGCACTCAAAATAAAGCTGGAGAAGAGCTGCCTCCTGAAAGCAGAGTCAACATTAATGATGTGGATGGAGTCAAGCTTTCGGGATCTTCATCTGATGGTGTGGCACGACTCAAAATGAGAAGCAACAGCTGCAAACATTCATTAATAATCAGAATGTGGAATGTATGAAGTATGAATCTAAGAAAACTGGAAATCGTCAAAAATGAAATGGAATGCATAAACATCAATATCCTAGGCATTACTGAGCTGAAATGGACTGGTATTAGCCATTCTGAATCAGACAATCATATGGTCTACTATGCCAGGAATGACAACTTGAATAGGAATGGCGTTGCATTCATCGTCAAAAAGAACATTTCAATATCTCTCCTGAAGTACAGTGATGTCAGTGATAGGATAATATCCACATGCCTACAAGTAAGACCAATTAATACGACTATTATTCAAATTTACACACCAATCACTAAAGCCAAAGATGAAGACATTGAAGATTTTTACCAACTTCTGCAGTGTGAAACTGATCAGATATGCAATCAGGATGCCTTGATAATTATCGGTGATCAGAATGAGAAAGCTGGAAAAAAAGAAGAAGGATCCATAACTGGAAAATATGACCTTGGTGATAGAAACGATGCTGGAGATAGCATGACAGAATTTTGCAAGACCAACGACTTCTTCACTGCAAATACCTTTTATCAACAACATAAACTGCAACGATACATGTGGACCTCGCCAGACGGAATACACAGGAATCAAATCGACTTAATCTGTGGAAAGAGACGATGGAAAAGCTCAATAACATCAGTCAGAACAAGGCCAGGGGCTGACTGCAGAACAGACCATCAATTGCTCATATACAAGTTCAAGTTGAAACTGAAGAAAATTAGAACAAAACCATGAGAGCCAAAGTACGACCTTGCATATATTCCGCCTGAATTTAGAGACCATCTCAAGAATCGATGGTCTCAAGATCATCTCAATTCTTGACTCAATTCTTCACTAATTATTGAAGACCTGACTAGTTGTGGAATGGACATCATACGTGAACAAAGCAAACAAAATGGATGGCAGAAGAGACTTGAGACTTGCTCTTGAACATAGAGCAGTTAAAGCAAAAGGAAGAAATGATGAAGTAAAAGAGCTGAATAGAAGATTTCAAAGGGCGGCTCAAGAAGACAAAGTATCAAAGTATTATAATGACATATGCAAAGACCTGGACATAGAAAACCAAAAGGGAAGAACACACTTGGCATTTCTCAAGCTGAAAGATCTGAAGAAAAAATTCAAGCCTCAAATTGCAATACTGAAGGATTCTACGGGAAAAATATTAAACAACACAAGAGGCATTAAAAGAAGATGGAAGGAATACAGAGCCCTGTACCAAAAGAATTGGTCCATGTTCAACCATCTCAGGAGGTAGCATATGATCAGGAACCAACGGTACTGAAGGAAGAAGTCCAAGTTGCACTGAAGGCGTTGGCAAAAAACAAGGCTCCAGGAATTGACAAAATACCAATTGAGACGTTTGAACAATGGATGCAGCACTGGAAGTGCTCACTCATATGCCAAGAAATCTGGAAGACAGTTACTTGGCCAACCAACTGGAAGAGATCCATATTTATGACCATTCCAAAGAAAGGTGATCCAACAGAATGCAGAAATTATCAAACAATATCATTAATATCACACACAAGTAAGATTTTGCTGGAGATCATTCAAAAGCAGCTGCAGCAGTATCTCGACAGGGAACTGCCAGAAATTCAAGCTGGATTCAGAAGAGGACATGCAACAAGAGATATCATTGCTGATGTCAGATGGATCTTGGCTGAAAGCAGAGAATACCAGAAAGATGTTCACCTGTGTTTTATTGACTATGCAAAGGCTTTCGACTGTGTGGATCATAACAAATTACGGATAATGTTGCAAAGAACGGGAATTCTACACTTAATTGTGTTCATGAGGAACCTATACATAGATCAAGAGGCAGTTGTTCAAACAGAACAAGGGGATACTGCATGGTTTCAAGTCAGGAAATGTGTGAGTCAGGGTTGTATGCTTTCACCATACTTATTCAATCTGTATGCTGAGAAAATAATCCAAGAAGCTGGACTATATGAAAAAGAATGGGCATCAGGATTGGAAGACAACTCATTAACAACCTGTGTTATGCAGCTAACACAACCTTGCCTGCTAAAAGTGAGGAGAACTTGAAGCACTTACTGATGAAGAACAAAGACCATAGCCTTCAGTATGGATTACAACTCAACATAAAGAAAACAAAAATCCTCACAAGTGGACAAATAAGCAACATCATGACAAATGGAGAAAAGACTGAAGTTGTGAAGGATTTCATTTTACTTGGATCCACAATCAACACTCATGGAAGCAGCAGTCAAGAAATCAAGAGACCCATTGCATTGGGCAAATTTGCTGCAAAAGATCTCTTTGAAGTATTGAAAAGCAAAAATGTCACTTTGAAGACTAAGTTGCACCTGACCCACTACATGGTGTTTTTAACTGCCTCATACGCATGTGGAAGCTGATGATGAATAGGAAAGATGGAAGAAGAATGGCGGTGCTGGCAAAGAATACATGGAATGTTAAAAGAACGAACAATCTGTCTTGGAAGAAGTACAACCAGAATGCTCCTTAGAAGCAAGGATTGCAAGACCACTTATCACATACTTCGGACATGTTATCAGGAAGGATCAGTCCCTGGAGAAGGACATCATGCTTCGTAAAGTAGAGGGTCGTCGAGAAAGAGGAAGACCCTCAACGAGATGGACTGACACAGTGGCTCGACAATGGAATCAAACATACCTACTATTGTAAGCATGGTACAAGACTGGACAGTGTTTCGTTCTGTTGTGCATAGGGTTGCTATCAATCGGAACCACTGGACAGCACCTAACAACAACAACAATTAATCCTTGGCAGTTTGATTAAGTGTGATTTCAGGTAATTATGTCATTATCTAAATTGATCTGTGGGCCAACTGCACCCCTCCACTGTCTCAAGCTGTAGTTCATCTATCATTTCGAAACCTCTTTTTTGTTTCAGGTCGTGTACATCTTAATACTCCCTGCAGTACCCAGCTAATGGGGTAATCTATAAAAGTTTATTAAGTGAATACCAGAATTGTAGGCCACCTCTTCTCCCTACTCAAAAGCATGCAGAGGGCACGTCCATAACGCATGCCATAACCATGCTACCATGAAGAGCATCTTCATTCAACAGATGAAGTCTCCGAAGCAGTTTACCTAATGACTTTTACTGTATCAGCTAAAGCTGAGTCAGAGTTGAAACCTTGGCCTCTCTGACCCACAGCATTCTTGGCTAAATTACACTGCTGTTACCAAAAGAGAAAAGGAAAAAAAGAACATTGCTCCTTTATTTGACGTACAACATACAGTTCTTAGTAACCATCAATATATACACAACATAAAGGATCAAATTCTAACAGTGGAGAGTGATATTCAAGACAAAAGAGGTTGCTTGTAAATTACTTCATAGTTTGCTTAAGTTATAATTCTAGAAAAAAATAATTGCAATGTACAGTAATCTGACACTTGATCACCAAGACACAGTTCAACACAGAACTGTTCTTTGTTTTTAAGATACAGAACAATGCTGCAAGGGAGATGTCTAGCTATGACATAACCGAAGCTTTATATCATTTCAAGGACATGCAGTTGTATTTGCATTCCAGCACAAAAAGCACTACTATCTTTACAGCAGGGATCATCAAACTACAGCTTGTGGGCCAAATCCAGCCTATTGCCTGTTTTTGTATAGCCTACAAGTTAAGAATGACTTTTACATTTTTAAATGTTTGAAAAAAACCAAAATTGTATGAAATTCAAACTTCAGTGTTCATAAATAAAGTTTTATTGGAACACCGTCACACTCATTCATTTACATATTATATAGCTGTTTTTGCATCACAACAGTAGAACCGAAGAAACCACATGGCCCACGAAGCTGAAAATACGTACTATATTGTCCTTTACAGAAAAAGTTTCCTGACTCCTGTTTTAGGGAATGGATGCTGGAGCCTGACTGCCTTGGTTTAAATCCCTATGCTGTCGCTTATCAACTGTGTGTTCTTGAACACATTATTTAAGCTTTCTGCACCTCAGTTTACTCATCTGTAAAATGGAGTCAAAAATAGTGCCTACCTTGTAGAGTTATCTTGAGCTGTAAATTAAATAACACATATGAAGCATTTAAAACAATACCTGGCATACAATAAACCCTTACTAAATATTCATTATCCAGCACCTGTCTGTCAGTTTGTTGTACTGTGGTGGCTTGCCTGTTGCTATGATGCTGGAAGCTATGCCCCTGGTATTTCAACTATCAGCAAGGTCACCCAAGGTGGACAGGTTTCAGCAGAGCTTCCAGACTGAGACAGAGTAGGAAGAAAGGCCTGCCGATATACTTCCAAAAATTAGTCAATGAGAGGTTCCGGCAAGATGGCGCTCTAGGCAGAAGCACCACGCCGTCCCTCCACAGCAAAGATCCAAAAAACTAAGCCAAACAGAGAATGCAACAAGCCTGAAACCCTAGAACATCAAATGCAGAGATGAAGAACTCAGCCGAGCACCAAATGGAGTGAGAATACTGAAAGAGAACGGAGAGCGAGGAGAGATTCATGCAGAGATCCCCTACCAGCTAACGCAGCGCGGATCCACCATCTTGGACTCCTATCGGAGATCAGCAAACGGGGGTATGAGAAAGCAGCCTCATGGAGCGTCCAGTGGGAGACAAAACAGAGGGTAATTTGCAGTGTGCGCTTTCCCACCACCGACCCCTCTTCGTCCGGCTCGGGCTCCTCTGGCTTCTCGTGGCCACAGTCTCTTGACTGGGAAGCGCCGGCTGCTTGGATTCCACACACCCAGGCGGGCGGCTCTCTGGGTGCCATTTGTTGGCTGCTAGTGTTGCTTTTTTTTTTCCTGCTTCTTTTGATTTCTCACTTGCCTCTCGCCGCCTCCCCCTCCTTTTGCTCGAGGGCCTGGCTCTGAGCGCCATCTTTGCTTCTTCCTGAGGGGCTGCAGGGCTCCATTCGAGTATGCAGCTGCTTCCCGGTCTGGACTGCCGTGCTGGTGGGATCCCAGGGCTTTTCTTCGTTTGTTCCTCTGCTTCCCGCAGCCAGGGTCTCTTGACCGGGAGGTGCCGGCTGCTTGGATTCCACACACCCAAGCGGGCGGCTCTCTGGGTGCCATATGTTGGCTGCTGGTGTTGCTTTTTTTTTCTGCTTCTTTTGATTTCTCACTTGCCTCTCGCCACCTCCCCCTCCTTTCCCTCAAGTGCCTGGCTCCATGCGCCATCTTTGCTTCTTCCTGAGGGGCTCCAGGGCACCGGCAATTTGTGATATACGCTTTCCCACTCTCCACCCTTCTTCACCCACACGCGGCCTCCTCTGCTTCCCACGGACACAGTCTCTTGTCCAGAAACACCAGCCCGCACTGGCTGGCTCTCTGAGTGCCATTTGTTGGCTGCTGGTGCTGCTTGTTTTTTTTTTTTTTTCCTGCTTCTTTGGATATCTTGCTTGCCTCTCGCCACCTCCCCCTCCTTTCGCTCGAGTGCCTGGCTCCGTGCGCCATCTTTGCTTTATCCTGAGGGGCTGCGGAGCTCCATTCGAGTATGGAGCTGCTTCCCTGTCTGGGATACTGCACTGGTGGGATCCCGGGGCTTTTCTTCATTTTGAATTGTTTGTCTGTTTTCTTTTCCTTTTCTTGAGTTGGAAGCCCTTTCTGGCCAGGCAGGGCTGCATGCCAGGGAGACTCCCCTTTGGCTTCCACATACGTGCAGAGGGATCCCTGAGGACATTTCTTTTTTTGTTGGTTTTGTTTTGTTTTGTTTTTCCTGTTTTTTTGGGGCACCTTTCTTGTTCTTCTTTTTTTTTTTATTTGTTTTCTTTTCTTTTCCCTCTTTTTTCCCTTTTGTCTTTCTTCATTGCTCAGTTTTTCATCTCTCTATCTCTTCCTTCTCTTTCTGATCCCTGAATAC
Organism: Dugong dugon; assembly: GCA_030035585.1. Lineage (NCBI taxonomy): Eukaryota > Metazoa > Chordata > Mammalia > Sirenia > Dugongidae > Dugong > Dugong dugon. Next base: position 42,506,083 of record CM057480.1, on the reverse strand, counting down.
CAGGCGTTGCATGCCTCTGTGCCTTCCGCCCAGGCTGTGCTGCGACACTGAGAGCGACTTCCCCAGACCTCATAGCTGCATCGGTGGGATCCCAGGGAACTTTGCGGTTCTTTAACCTTTCTGATTTTTATTTGTTCATTCTTTTCGTTTCTTCCTCTTCCCCCTTCTGTTTTTCTCCATTTCATAGTCTGTCATCTCTCCATTCCAACGGCAAGCTTTCATAGCATTCTTTTTTGTTTGTTTGTATGTTTTTTGGCTCCTGTTCCTCTCTCCTCTCTCCCATATCCAGCTTAGCTCCACACATAACAATCTCCCTGGTGCATCCTGCCTAACTGCACCGTGCGCTTGACATCACACCACCAAGCAGTGCAGGCACGGCCTACTGGAACCTGCCCAGCACTGAGTACCGACCCGCCCCGGTGGCTGTAGTGAGTGCCACAAACAACCCGTTCCAGTGGCTCCTCTTCAGCTAGACCTGCCCTGCTGTACCATATCTGAGTGACTGACCCTGCCAGTTGGAGAAGGAGGCGAAAAGTATTGGGCGCATAGACGAGCAAACAACAAAGAGCACGCAGTCCGCCTGCTCAGATATACTCAAATTTTTTTTTTTTTAAAAGGGACGAAACAAGCAAATCTACAATCAATAAACGAGAGAAATATCTACTAAATGCCCCAAAAACAGCAAACAATATCAAAACATTTACAAAAACAGGACAGGATGGTTCCAGTAGGCGTCCAAATTAAAACACCAGATGACTCTCCTGTGGAAGAAAATGCACTAGAGGTACCTAATAGGGAATTCAAATCTCTAATACTCGGAATTTTCCAAGAACTAAGGCAAAAAGCTGACAAACATGAGGAAAAAATAGACAAATTCATGGAAAATACAGACAAAAATTTGGAAGAATTCAGGAAGATGATGCATGAACAAAATGCCAAAATAAATTCACAACTAGAAATTATACAAAAACAACAATTAGAAATCCAAAAGATAAACAACAAGATTTCAGAAATGGATGATGTCACACAAGAGCTGAGAGGCAGATTTGAAACGGTGGAAGACAGGATCAGTAGAACCGAAGACAAACACTTGGATACAACTCTGTTTCAGGAAAACTCAGAAAAAAGAACAAAGAAAAATGAAGAGACCCTGAGAGTTATGTGGGACATAATTAAAAGCAAAAATTTATGAGTGATTGGCATTCCAGAACAGGGGGAGAAAACAGAAAACACAGAGAGGATCATTGAGGAACTGCTGACAGAAAACGTCCCCAATATCATGAAAGATGAAAAGCTGGCCATCCAAGAAGCTCAACGAACCCCATATAGAAGACACCCCAAAAGAAAATCACCAAGGCATATCATATTCACACTCGCTAAAACCAAGACAAAGAATCCTGAGAGCAGCTCGTGAAAAACAAGAAGTCGCATACAGAGGAGAAACAATAAGACTAAGCTCAGATTATTCAGCAGAAACCATGCAAGCAAGAAGGCAATGGGATGACATATACAGAATCCTGAAAGAAAGAAACTGTCAGCCAAGAATAACATATCCTGCAAAACTCTCGTTCAAATTTGATGGTGAAATTAGCTCATTACCAGATAAACAGAAACTAAGGGAATATGTACAAGTCAAACCAAACTTACACGAATTATTAAAGGGAGTTCTTCAATCTGAGGACAAACAGCTTCAGCCCTCAGGCGGGACCTAGGAAGCAGGATCGTACTAGCCAGATACCAATCTAGGAAATGAACGCTCGAGGACTATCCAAAACCAAAAGAAATACAACAGGGAATCAGAGCAGTCAATTGATGGATGACAACAACATCAAAACAATGAAAGAGGGAACAAACGGCATAGGTATAGAACCTTCTAATGGAGAGGAAGGTGAGGCGATACCAAGTCAGGGTAGACTGCTTCAAACTTAGAAAGATAAGGGTAAAATTCATGGTAACCACAAAGAAAGTTAACAAACATACTCATAAAAATAAAAATGAAAAACATAAAGTCTCAGCAAAAACAAAAGAAATGAAAAAAAAAATTCTACAAACAAAAGTAACTCAGAACAAGAGAGTAAGAAGAACAAAGAAAACTTCAGCACCACAAAAAAAAGCACTATAACATGACGGCAACAAACTCAGATCTATCAATAATTACACTAAATGTAAATGGACTCAATGCACCCATAAAGAGATGGAGAGTCACAGAATGGATAAGAAAACAGGATCCATCAATATGCTGTCTACAAGAGACACACATTAGAAACAAAGATGTGAATTTATTAAAAGTCAAAGGTTGGAAAAAAATATATCAAGCTAACAACTACCAAAAAAGAGCAGGAGTGGCAATTCTAATCTCAGATAAAATACACTTTAAAACACAATCTACCATAAAAGACAAAGAAGGACACTATATAATGATTAAGGGGATGATCCATCATGAAGACATAACCATAGTAAACATCTACGCACCCAATGACAGGGCTCAAAAATACATAAAACAAACTCTAACAACACTGAAAAGAGAAATTGACAGTTCCACAATAATAGTAGGAGACTTCAACACACCACTCTCAGTAAAGGACAGAACAACTAAGAAGAAACTCAGCAAAGATACAGAAGACCTAAAGGGCACAGTCAGCCAACTTGACCTCACAGACATATAGAGAACACTCCATCCAACCACTGCAAAGTACACATTCTTTTCCAATGTACACGGAACGTTTCTCCACAAATAGACCACATTTAGGCCACAGAGCAATCCTCAACAAGATCCAAAACGGTGAGATAATTCAAAGTATCTTCTCTGACCACAATGCCATCAAGGTAGAAATTAACAATAGAAAGAGCAAGGAAAAAAAATCAACTACATGGAAACTGAATAATACCCTGCTTACACATCACTGGGTAATAGAAGGAATCAGAGATGGAATCAAAAAATTCCTAGAATCAAATAAGAATGAAAACACATCCTGCCAAAACCTTTGGGACACAGCAAAGGCAGTCCTCAGAGGACAATTTCTAGCAATAGATGCACATAGCAAAAAAGAAGAAAGGGACAAAATCAAAACGTTAACTACAGAACTCAAACAAATAGAAAGAGAACAGCAAAAAAAGCCCACAACCACTGGAAGAAAGAAAATAGTAAAGATCAGAGCAGAAATAAATGAAATAGAGAACAGAAAAACAATAGAAAGAATCAACAAAACCAAAAGCTGGTTCTTTGAAATAATCAACAAAATCGACAAACCACTGGCCAGACTGACAAAACAAAAACAGGAGAGGACACAAATAACCCAAATACGAAATGAAATGCGGGACATTACAACAGACCCAACTGAAATAAAAAGGATTATAACAGAATATTATGAAAAACTATACTCCAACAGATTTGAAAACCTAGAGGAAATGAATAAATTTCTAGAAACACACGGCCTACCCAAACTACAACAAAGTGATGTTGAAAATCTGAACAGACCCATAACAAGAGAAGAGATTGAAAAGGTAATAAAAAAACTCCCAACCAAAAAAAGCCCTGGCCCAAGAAGGCAGAGGGAGAGTAGGAAACTGATGATAAGGAACACAAATTGAAGAAGGACACTGTCAATGTATTGTGAGATTGTTGACCACTGCTATAGGGCAACATTTGTAGTAACTATTAAATGGGAGGCTGTTTTGTCCTGTAAGCCTTCATCTTGGGCGAGAATGGCAGCACAATTGGAAGAGCATAGCCAGTATCACTTAAATGTGTAAGTAAAAAGTTTTGAAATGGTGTTTAAATAAAATAAAAATAAATAAATAAATAAATAAACAAATGAGACTAAAGAGGTACAATAGTCCACTGACAAGGTCCAGAAGACAGAAGGGGACAAGGAAGCCCCCTGGTGATAGGGAACACAAGGTGGAGTAAGGATATTCTTGATGTGCTGTGAGATTGTTAACCATTGTCATAGGGCAACATGTGTAGTAACTGTTAAATGAAAAACTATTTTGTTCTGTAAGCCTTCATCTTAAGTGAGAATAACAGCACAGTTGGAAGAGCGTAGTCAATGTCACTGAACTGTGAATGTAGAAATTTTTGAAACGGTGTATCTTTGGCCATCTGTAATTTTCATCAAAAAAGAAGGTTGAGAATTTAGAGGCTTAATACGTTGTGGGGTTGTTAACCAATGTCATAGAACAACATGTGTACTACTATTTCATGAGAAACTATTTGCTCTGTAAGCTTTCACCTGAAGTTCAATAAAATACATAAAAAAAAAATAAAAAAAAAAAAAAAGCCCTGGCCCAGATGGCTTCACTGGAGAATTCTATAAAACATTTACAGAAGAGCTTGTACCAGTTCTACTCAAGCTATTTCAGAGCATAGAAGAAGAAGCAACACTTCCAAATTCATTCCATGAAGCCAGCATAACGCTGATACCAAAACCAGGCAAAGACATCACAAAAAAAGAAAATTACAGACCAATATCTCTCATAAATATAGATGCAAACATTCTGAACAAAATTCAAGCCAACAGAATTCAGCATCATATCAAAAAAATAATACACCACAACCAAGTAGGATTCATACCAGGTATGCAAGGATGGTTCAACATTAGAAAATCAATCAACGTAATCCACCACATAAATAAAAGGAAAGAAAAGAATCACATGATCATCTCAATCGACGCAGAAAAGGCATTTGACAAAGTCCAACACCCATTCCTGATAAATGCTCTCAATAAAATAGGTAGAGAAGGGAAATTTCTCAACATAATAAACGGCATCTATGCAAAACCAATGGCCAACATTATTCTTAATGGAGAGAGGCTGAAAACATTCCCCTTGAAAACAGGAACAAGACAAGGATGCCCTTTATCACCACTCCTATTTAACATTGTGCTGGAAGTTCTAGCTAGAGCAATAAGGCAAGAAAAAGAAATAAAGGGCATCCAAATTGGTAATGAAGAAGTTAAACTGTTCCTGTTTGCAGATGATATGATACTGTACATAGAAAACCCTAAAGTCTCCACGAGAAATCTACTGGAACTAATAGAAAGATTCAGCAGAGTAGCAGGATACAAGACAAATGGTCAAAAATCAGTTGGATTCCTATACACCAGTAAGGAGAACGATGAAAAGGAAATCAGGAAAACAATACCATTTTCAATAGCCCCTAAAAAGATAAAATACTTAGGAATAAATCTGACCAGGGATGTAAAAGACCTATACAAAGAAAACGATAAAACACTACTGCGTGAAACCCAAAGGGATCTACATAAATGGAAAAACATACCATGCTCATGGATAGGCAGACTCAACATTTTGAAAATGGCAATTCTACCCAAAGCAATTTACAAATACAATGCAATCCAGATCCAAATACCAGCAACATTCTTCAAAGAGATGGAAAAACTAATCATTAACTTTAGATGGAAAGGGAAGAAGCCCCGAAAAAGTAAAGCACTACTGAAGAAGAAGAATAAAGTAGGAGGACTCGCACTACCTGACCTCAGAAACTACTATACAGCTACAGTAGTCAGTACAACCTGGTACTGGTACAACGACAGATACATTGACCAGTGGAACAGAATTAAGAACCCAGATGTAAATCCATCCGCCTACGGTCACCTGATCTTCGACAAGGGCCCAAAGTCCATCAAATGGGGAGAAGACAGTCTTTTAACAAATGGTGCTGGCAAAACTGGATATCCATTTGCAAAACAATGAAACAGGACTCATACCTCACACCATATACAAAAAGTACTTCAAAATGGATCAAAGACCTGAATATAAAGCCTAAAACTATAAAGTTCATAGAAGAAAAATAGGACCAACACTTCAGGCCTTAATACATGGCATTAACAGGATACAAACCATCACCATCAATGCACATACCCCAAAAGATAAGCTAGATAACTGGGATCTTCTAAAAATCAAACACCTATGCTCTTCAAAAGACTTCACCAGAAGAGTCAAAAGAGAACCTACAGACTGGGAAAAACTTTTTGGTCAGTACAAGTCAGACAAAGGTCTAATCTCCATAATCTACAAGAACATCCAACACCTCTACAACAAAAAGACAAATAATCCTGTTAAAAAATGGGCAAAGGAAATAAACAGACACTTCACCAAAGAAGACATTCAAATGGCCAACAGACACATGAGGAAATGTTCGCGATCACTAGTCGTTAGAGAAATGCAGATTAAAACCACAATGAGATACCATCTCACCCCGGCATTACTGGCACAAATCAAAAACACTGGAAATAACAAATGTTGGAGGGGCTGGGGGGAGATCAGAACTCTTATGCAATGCTGGCGGGAATACAAAATGATACATCCATTTTGGAAAATGATATGGCACTTCCTCAGAAAACTAGAAATAGACATACCATTCGATCCAGCAATCCCACTCCTAGGAATATATCCTAAAGAAATAAGAGTCGTCACTCGAATAGACATATGCACACCTATGTTCATGGCAGCACTCTTCACAATAGCAAAATGATGGAAAAAACGTAGGTGCCCATCAACAGATGAATGGATAAACAAACTATGGTACATACACACAATGGAGTACTATGCAACGAGAAAGAACAACAATGAATCTGTGAAGCATCTCATAACCTGGATGAAATTGGAGGACATTATGCTGAGTGAAATAAGTCAATCACAAAAGGACAAATATTGTATGAGACCTCTATTGTAAAAACCCATGAAAAAGTTCACACACGAAATGTAACAATCTTTGTTGGTTACCAGGGATGGGAAGGGTGGGGAAGAAATACTAAATAGGCAACAGGTAAGTGGTATCTTGGGGAAGGGTGAGACAGTACACAATACAGGGGAAACTAGCACAACCTGTACAAGGAAAGGTCATGGAAGCCCTACAGACACATCCAAACTCCTTGAGGGACTGAACTGCTGGACGGAGGGCTGTGGGGACCATGGTCTCGGGGAACATCTAGCTCAATTGGCATGACACAACTTCTAAAGACAATGCTCTACATTCTACCTTGGTGAGTAGTGTCTGGGGTCTTAAAAGCCTGTGAGCGGCCATCTAAGATACTCCACTGGTCTCATCCTTTCGGAAGCAAGGGAGAAGGAAGAGAACAGGATACAAGGAAAAGATTAGTCCGAAGGACTAATTGTCCACAGCTACCAAGGCCTCCACCCGACTGAGTCCAGTACAGCTAGATGGTGCCCAGCTACCACCACTGACTGTTCTGACCAGGATCACAACAGAGGGTTCTGGACAGAGCTGGAGAAGGATGTAGAGCATAATTCTAACTCACAAAAAAAAAAGTCCAGATTTACTGGCCTAACGGAGACTGGAGAAACCTTGAGAGTATGGCCCCCAGACACCCTTTTAGCTCAGTGGTAAAGTTACCTCCGAGGTTCACTGTTCAGCCTGGGAGTGGACAGCCCCGTAAAACCAAATGAGACTAACGAGGTACAGGAGTCCAGTGACAAGGGCCAGAAGGCAGAAGGGGACAAGGAAGCTGGTGATAGGGAACCCAAGGTTGAGTAAGGATATTGTTGATGTATTGTGAGATTGTTAACCATTGTCATAGGGCAACATTTGTAGTAACTGTTAAATGAGAAACTGTTTTGTTCTGTAAGCCTTCATCTTAAGTGAGAATAACAGCACAATTGGAAGAGCATAGTCTATGTCACTGAACTGTGTATGTAGAAATTTTTGAAACGGTGTCTCTTTGGCTATGTGTATTTTCACCAAAAAAAAAAAAAAAGGTTGAGAATTTAGAGGGTTAATATGTTGTGGGGTTGTTAACCAATGTCATAAAACAACATGTGTACTACTGTTTCATGAGAAACTATTTGTTCTGTAAGCCTTCACCTGAAGTACAATAATATATAAAAAAAAAAAAAATTAGTCAATGAAAACCCTATGGATCACAACAGAATATTGTCTGATATAGTGCTAGAAGATGAGCCTTCTAAGTCAGAAGACACCCAAAACACACAGTGGCTGCAACAATGGATTTGAGCATACCAACAACAATCATGAATATGGCACAGGACTGGGCAACATTTTGTTCTGTTGTACACGGGGTCACCAGGAGTCAGAGCCGACTTGATGGCAGCTAAAAACAAGTATCAGTTATAACTACTGTTACTTCTTGTTGGGGGCTGCAGGGTATATTTTTTCAATTGAAGTGCTAGCAAAATGGTTAAATTTCAAACCACTCCCCCAAATCTATTTATCATGGTAGAACTGAAGTATTATGAGACAAGAAGAAATGAGAGAAAAATTAAGAAAGAACAGGATTAATGAGGGACTATGAAGAGGAAAAAAAAAGTCCTAAGGGTCCCACTCAGCAGAACCATAGGTGGCCAATTCAAAGGAGAAGTACAAATTAGGGTAATGTCATCTACAGTAACAGATTAAATAACTTCTGTGGGATGATGGAATACTAATCACCATGTGGAAGCTGTCTCTCTTGGGGGGAAATGCATTCTGAATTCCAAACAAGTGACTTACAAATGAACTGCTGGGTCAAGCCAATTTTTAAGTTGGGAACTTCCTGTATTTTACATTCCTAGACAAATGACAAGTGATAGTTGCAGTAAATTCTGCATCTTGTTGTCCATATAGAGGAGATAATTAAACGGAGACAAGCTGTGTAAGGACCCAGTGCAGCTCAGGGGCTGTGTCCAATGTGGCCCACAGGAGGGAAAAGATAATCTTTCCTATCCATGAGTTCTCATTTGGTTTAGAATAGCACTTACTTCTAATGTTAAAAAAACACATTTCCCTAAATAGTAGACAAGCACATTCACCAAAGATGGGCCTCCATGGCAACTGGGAAATCAACATGGTGTTACTAAAAGATACACTTAACCTGCTACTGAGTTTGAGAAATACCTCTCTCTGAAGACTTACTTTCATTTGAACATTTTCTCTGAGCAAAGCTGAGTTCTCTACCTTTATCAAATATCTTTAAAAATCACTACCACTGTTTCTTTTAAGTTATTGTTTCAAAGCTCTAGAGCATCACTCAGAAAAAGAATTCTTTAAAACTCCCAATTCCACCACCATCAAACAACTATCTGTTATTTTTCCACATTCCCTCCCAAGCTTGAGTCCTAGGATCCTCACTATTTCTATGGTTTATGCTTACGGTAAATTTTTTCCTGCAGAAGCTAAACATACATGAGACTTGATATGTCGGAATAACATGTAAATCCTTACAGAAAAAAAACAGGAAAAGACATTATCCAAGTGATTCCTGCAAACTTTGGTGGAAAAGGAGAGTGATTAAAACAATGCATCCAAGAGAGTAATTAAGACGCTCCTGAGCTGGAGGCAAGTTTAAAAAACTCACTGAGAATGTATCTGCTGGGAGAGTCCTACTGAAGCCTTCGGCTTGAGGGTCAGGGTCATCTGGGCTACAGGACTGATTCTTGGTAGAGTGTCTGCCTTCTTAGATGAAGTGTGCTTTGATGCTGGCTCAGGAGGGATCCAATTGGAAGCAGCCCCAGGACTCTGCCCTCCAGAGACTGCAATGGACAAAGTATCTTGAGTGGCTGTTGTCTCACAGGCTTTGCCCTTTGTCCCTGGCTTGCACACACAGAGTTGAGGTCGTAGACACATCCCTCCATTCTGGCATGGTGGAACACAGCTTGCTGCAGAAAGACAACAGAAGACACAGCTTTGAAGATAAGTATCATACACCTCACTAATTCTTCCAAAAGGATAATAGTAATATCAGGATATTCCCCCAATAAAATAAAACCATATTGAAAGACTCTATGATAATGATGATGATTCCTAATATTTATTAAGGGCTTCCTGTGTGCCAGGCCCATCACTTGTCTGTCAGTTTGTTGTACTATGGCACCTTGTGTGTTGCTATGCTGCTGAAAGCTATGCCACTGGTATTCTGAATACCAGGAGGGCCACCCATGGTGGACAGATTTCAGAGGAGCTTCCAGACTAAGACAGACTAGGAATAAAGGCCTGGCAATCTACTTCCAAAAATTAGTCAGTGAAAATCTTATGGATCACAACAGAACACTGCCTGACTCGCTTGCTTGGGACACATCATCAGGAAGGATCAATTGCTGAAGGAGGATATCATGTTTGGTGAAACAGAAGGTCAGAGACAGCAAGAGAGACCCTCAGTGAGATGGACTGATATAACAGCCACAACAATGCACTTAAACATACCAGCAATTGTGAGGATAACACCGGACCGGGCAACGTTTCATTCTGGTGTACATAAGGTCACCATGAGTTGGAGCAGCTATCTATGTGCCCAGGCACTGTTCTAATATATACTAACTAATTTAATTCCTCAATAACTGTTTTAAATAGATATTTTATTTTGTCCATTTTATAGATGAAGAAACAGACACTGAGATTAAGTAATTTGCCAAAGGTCACACAATTATTAATAAATAATAGAGCTGGAATTTGAACCCAAATGAGCTGGCTCCAAAGCCAAGATTCTCAACCACTTTACGACAGCTGCCTCCCAGAAATGCCTCAGAAACACGAGAAAAATCTTAAGAAAATGCTCTGCCATTATTTAAGTTATGTTCCATGGCTTAAGTTTAAATTTTGAGTATCCAAACAAGAATTGGCAAAAAAAAAACAAAAAAACAAAAAACAAAGCCCAAGTCTAATCCCCAACACCAAGAACTGTTCTGCTATCAGAGCTTGGAGTGGCTGTTTTAGAAGTTTAGTCCAACACCTCTTTTTACCAAGGGCAGAAAGATGGAGATTCACCCAATATACACCTGCTAGTTTGTATAAAACACAAGTGCACTGTACACCATCCCTAGTTTTACACTGAAAGGCAACCAAAAAAAAAAAAAAAACAACCTCTTCGTCTCGTGTTTGCTAGGATGCATGTACAATGAACACCTATTCAGCATCCTTACTGAATCAGCAGGTTTGTGGGCAGTTTTAAAGGTAGCAGGGCTATGGGTCATGGTAAGGTAAGCCTGGCTTTTAGCATAGACTAGATTTCATGGAAGGAGCCCTGATGGTACAATGCTTAAGCACCTGGCTGCTAACCAAAAACTTGACAGTTAAAACCCACTCAGTGGCTCTAAAAGGGAAAGATGTGGCAATCTGCTCCTGTACAGATTACAACCTAGCAAACCCTATGGGGCAGTTCTACTCTGTCCAGCACGGTCACTATGAGTTCAAATTGACTCGACAGCACACAACAATAGGTCCCATGGAAGTTTAGGTGTTACTGACTTAAGTTTTATTAGGTAATATCATAGGACTGTGGACATGATTCCTTCAGTCCTGTCTATATTTGTTCAAATACATTTATTATGCCTACCCTTTGCTATCAGTCCACCTTTGACTTCAACTCTTAGTCCTCAGGCAGGTCATATTATTAAATCTCCCGTAAGTTTCATTGCAAGATTCAGTCTACAAAAAAATTACTTAACAGATGAAGGCAGTAAACCACAGGATACTATCAACTAAGGAAGGCCCAAAAGCCCTGAAACCTACTGATTTTCCATAAAAGAGAAAAGATATTTTCCTCATTTACTTACAGTATGATTCCTATTAGTTACAGCAAATAATGATAAGAAATGACCCTCCACTGGAAGACCACACGCTGACAAATTTTTGAAAAGTTGGGAAAGATTCTTTAAAAAAAAATCAGCCAGCTCCCTAGATGACTTTGAGATAAATCACTTAACCTTGGCCTCTACAAGTGTGAGTGTTTGAGGGAATAGGAAGGCGGTAGCTGCTTTTTCCCTCAGGCCCTTTCCATATTATGCTTCTAGAATTCAAGTTCAAAAGCTATGAGCTTCTGGAGTACAGGATTCTAACTTAACAGAGCTTTCCTGAGCCACTAAGCAAACTTTGTTGTGGGATCTGAGGTGATCGGGTCCCTACTAAGCCACCACTATTTATGGAATGTCACAGGAATGGAAATGGCCTCTACTCCGAGAGAACAGAAGTGGTCACAAGTGGGGACCCAGCTCTGGAAGCTGAGCCTCTGCCAGAGATCACCCCCAAGGCCCTTTCATGCATAAATTATCATCATGCTTTCAATTAGAAACACATTTCAGTTTAACATCTGAGAATGATTTCTACCTCTCTTCCCTCCTGTACTACAAATGGCTACTAATCTACCAGGAAGGCTCATAAGAGGGTGCTACATAGGTGAAGGTGCAACAAGAACTTGCCTTTAGAAGGACAATGGTCTTCGTGGATGAATGAGAAGTGTAAAAGGGTAATGACTTTTTGTTGTTGTTGTTGTTTAACTTTTCGAATTTTAAATCTGGTAGGGTGAGGCGGGTAGAGGAGAGAGCAACGAAAGAGAAAAACTTTTAAACTCAAATATTCTGTAGTAGAAGAAAAAGAACATTATGTAATAACTAGTTGCTGTCGAGCTGACTCTGACTCATGGTGACTCCATTTGTGTCAGAGTAGAACTGTGCTACATAGGGTTTTCAATAGCTGATTTTTCAGAAGTAGATCACCAGGACTTTCCTCCAAGGTACCTCTGGGTGGACTCAAACCTCCAACCTTTCAGTTAGCAGCCAGATGCTTAATTGTTTGCAGCACCCAGGGACTCCACATTATCTAACAGCATGACTGTATACAACACCAACCTTTTGCAGTAGATTTTTAAAGGACAGTAAGGCAAATGAGAAGTCAATTTTCCTTCTGCTGTATCCCCAGCTGGACTCAGGCAGGTGCCCCTGCAGCATGCAGAATAGGAAGGATTGGCTGGAACTGGTAGGGACAGACTCTCTAATTGCCAAGACAAGCCCCTTGCCTGACTGTACACTCTGAAAAACAAAACCCCTGTCCTGGGACCACATTTTATCCAGCCATTATCCCTGCAAATATTGTTAGTTGCCGTCAAGTTGATTCTGACTCGTGGCGACCCCATGTGTGCAGAGTAGAACTACTCTGTTGGGTTTTCAAGGCTGTGACTTTCGGAAGCAGATCACCAGGCCTGTCTTCCGAGGCACTTCTGGGTGGGTTTGAACCTCCAACTTTTCAACTAGTAGTAAAGCGTCACCCACGGATCCCTTTTCCCTGCAATATATGGACCATATAGTAGTGGTCCTCATATACCTGCGAAGACCAGTGGTTCTCACTGGCTGGTGCCAGGACCAACAGAAGCAGCAGCATCACCTAGGAACACATTAGAAATGTAAATTTTCAGGCCACCCTGTTGCTGCTGTTGTTAGGTGCCATCAAGTCAGCTCCAACTCACAGCGACCCTATGTACAACCAAAGGAAACACTGCTTGGTCCTGCGCCAGCCAGCCACCCTAGGTCTGCTACATCTGTGATTGTCCTCCAGGTGATTCTGATGCATGCTCAAGTTTGAAAGATACTGACAATAAAGCATTTGGAAACTGAAAGTCTTCCACCGGCAAGTGTTTGAGGATTTATATTTTTATAATTGCAAGTTTAGTGTTTTCATACTACAGTTGCTTTTATTTTGTTGAATTCTGGGCTGTGTATACAGGTGTTCACTTTACCTTGCCCTTTTATTTTTAACGCAAAAGAGGGAACATTTTTCATTGACCAAATTCTCAGGACTCTGGGTCCCTTCCAAAAGTCTATATATTTGTCCCCATCTACTTCATTGCCCTGGTGGTGCAGTGATTAAGAGATCGGCTGCTAACCAAAACATTGGCAGTTCGAATCCACCAGCTGCTCCTTGGAAACCCTATGGAGCAGATCTACTCTGTCCAATAGGGTCGCTATGAGTCGGAATTAACTCGACGGCACATAACACCACCACTTCACTGCCAATGCAAAAATCGTAGGCATTGATGAGAAAACTGTTACAGCTAAAGTTTTGAAACATGTGGAATGTTATAAATAGACATTACAGAAGCACCTACATTTTTTTTCCCCACCAGTTGATTCTGCATTTGCCTGGCCAGCTGTGAGCCAGCACAATGAGTAGAGGCTACAGCAGGGTATCAGTGGGTGAGGCAGTGGGTCTCAAGCTTTGCTGCACATTATAATCACCTGAGGAAATAAACAATATCATCCACGAGTACTGTGCTCCTTTAAAAAATCATTTATGAGACCAAATGGTCAACATTTACCCTAAAGCAAAGATGAGAATGTAAGGGGAGGTAAGGATGCTAGATTAATGGAAATGGAACAACCAAAAAGGAAATGAGAATGCTGACACGGTGTGAAAAATGCAACCAGTGTCACTGAGCAATATGTTTAGAAATTGTTAAATGGGGGACTAATTTGCTGTGTAAACTTTCATCAAAAACACAGTAAAATATTATTTGAAAAAAAGTAGCCACAACAACCATGATAATGCTGTTGCCACACTCTGTTCCCAAAAGATCAAGTAGGAGATACTTAGACCATCATCAGTAAATAGTAGAGGGAAAAGCATTTGGAACTATGGATGCCCTTCAAAATGTACTTAGCTAGTTACTTGACACTATTTCAAAAAAGAGTAAAAAATAAATAAAATCAGTTGCAAAACATGGATCATTCCTGGCCACATATACACCCCCCGACCCAGCCCCCCACCCAAAAAAAAAAAAAAAAGAAGAAGAAGAATCAGCCGGGGAGATTTAAAAACTCCCAAACCAAACCAACCAAACCCGCTGCCGTCAAGTCGGTTCCGACTCATAGCAACCCTACAGGACAGAGTAGAACTGCTCCATCGGGTTTCCAAGGAGAACCTGGTGGATCTGAACTGCCATTTTTGATTAGGAGCCAAACTCTTAACCACTACGCCATGAGGGTTTCCAGAACTCCCAAAACCTAGACCTAATTCCTAAAACTCAGACCTAACTCCAGCCCAATTAGATCAGAATTTCTGGCGGTGGAGCCTGGGCATCGTTATTTTCTAACCCCCTCCCCCTCCCCAGGTGACTGCAATGTGCAGGCAAGTTTGAGAAGCAGTTTAGGAAACAAAATCCTAATTCATATTTGCTGACAGACTAGTCTTTCTAACATGCTGCTCTTTGAGTCATTTTTCTCCTTCTTCGCTTAAAAACTTTCAACACTTTTTAACTGCCTATGAGATAAAAGCAAGACCCTCTACAGCTGGCCCAAATCACCCTTTCCAGCCTCAGTTTCCCACCAGTCCACCCCTGTAAAAGCCTGCCACTCCTCTAGGCTTCCCGCCTACTTATCTCAGCACACACTCTACCCTATCCCCCTAGATCTGTTAGCTCATCTGAAACCTCCAGCCCTTCAAGTCCTTCTTTCTCCATGAAGTCTTTTCCAAACTCCCAACCCACTCCCAACCCCCAATGTGATCTTTTTATCATCTGAATTCCTGTCCTATTTTTAATCATTCACTTCACGTTTCCCGTGTACTGCTGCATTATCAGTCATCTTTTTACTGTTATCTCTTATTTTCCAACTAAATTATGAACTATAAGATCAGTTAAGTGATTGATAAACAGAACTTTCTGTACCCTAAAGAGCCTGAACCTCATCCTGGCTGCCTGATATAGTAGAGTCATCCTTTCCAACTGGTGCTGAGATTTAAGGACATCTATAAAGGAAAAGGTTAGTGGAGCCCTGGTGGCACAGTAGTTAAGAGTTTGGCTGCTAACCCAAAGGTCAGCAGCTTGAATCCACCAGCTGCTCCTTGGAAACCCTGTGGGGCAGTTCTACTCTGACCCTACCCCTATAGGGTCGCTATGAGTCAGAATCAACTCAACGGCAATGGGTACAAAGGAAAGGTACTCAGTGGCTTCTTAATCCATTACATAATACCATCTACACTTCCAGGCTTGGTTTGCATGCTATTCAAACAATCGCCAATCCTTCAAAGCAAATGTTTTTCATCAAAATCAATGTTCAAATACCCTCTGCCAAAATGCAAGGTCTGTAGTGGTTTCTGCACTCTATGTTATAGTTGCACAGTCTCCAAAACCTGATCCAATGTGTTTTACAAGAACTCTATAGAGGGTAATGACAACCTTGAGCAAACTGGTCAAGGACACACAGAGGATAGCATCACCAGGAACTGGTAGGAGCTGTGACAAGTTACTAAACTTCCAGAACAAAAGCAGGTTAAGGGAGTTAGCCTAAAATGTTCAGGTGCAGAAGAAAGAAAGAAAAGCTTCTGAGAAATACCTAGTTATGGCAGTGAACTAGAAAGGGGGAAAAAGCCCTCAACGATCCATCCGAGTCATAGAAACCCTAGACGACAGAGTAGAACTGCCCCACAGGGTTTCTAAGGAGCAGCTGGTGGATTCGAACTGCCGACCTTTTGGCCATAAAGGATTTCTGCTCAAGAGAGCACCATGAATTAACCCTGTAACTACCCCCTCTATTCCAAACACAACACAATGATAAAATAATTTTTTTCAAGTTAAAAAGACAATTTCTGCTGCTGGCTGTGATGGCGTAAGTGTTCCCAAGTGAGCCTTCTTGACATAAACTACTAGAAAACCAGAAGAAAGATATAAAACAACTGTTTTCAGGCTCTGGACAGCCAGCAGAAGGGAAACAAAGGAGATGAGTCACGCTCACCCTCTGCAGGAGGCACTTTCCAAGCCACAGTGCAGGGAGGAGAACCAAGACAGCAAGATGGTTTTACAGAGCTGAACAGAGGGGAGGCTGAGGCGGCTGGAATGTGCAGAGCACAGCACTGGAGAAGAGAGACTTGCACATAAGCACAATCCGTCCCTGCCCACCCCACATTCGGGTTCCTTGAGCATGTGACTGATACTCAGCTGCACAGGCATGGGGTGAAACTTCATGAGGACAGGCAAAGAACAACTACCCAGCACCTGTGAGCTGTAAATTCCCAGAGCTTAATATAAAAGATGGTAGCAAATATAACAACCAGCTGTGACTATTAACTGTGGGTAGCAGATACACGGGTGCTTATTATTGCATTCTTTGTACTTTTCTGTATATTTTATAATTTTTCAAAATGAAAGTATTTTTAATATTTCAATCAAAGGCAATTGAGAATTGACGATACTTGAAACTCACTCCTTGATCACAGGGTGAAGAGATGATGACTGGGGGGTGACGGCTGGTCAAAGGTGGTAGAAATTGCCACAATTTGAAAATGCTGGGTTTGCAAAAAGCCGACCAACAACAAGACCTTGGAGACCAAGTCAGGCACCAAAATCCACTTCCATTCTATAGTATTCTGAAAACACTTTCATCATTTCAAACAGTCAAATTTGAATAAATTCCCAATTTTTTTCCCCCAAACAGTAAATACTCTCAGATTTCTTCCACATTTGAATCCTACTCTAGTTTGACAAAGGACCCTGGTGGCACAATGGTTAAGCACTCAGCTGCTAACTGAAAGGTGGGTGGTTCAAACCCACCAGCTGCTCCACGGGAGAAAGATGTGGCAGTCTATCACTGCCATTGAGTCAACTCCGATTCATACTGACTCTATAGGACAGAGTAGAACCGCCCTATAGAGTTTCCCAAGGCTGTAATCTTTACAGAAGCAGACTGCCACATCTTTCTTCCGGCAGCTGGTGGGTTGGAACCACCAACCTTTCAGTTAGCAGCTGAGCACTTAACCACTGTGCCACCAGGGCTCCTTTCCATAAAGATTACAGAGCTGGAAACCCTATGGGGCAGTTCTACTCTGTCCTGTAGGGTCGCTATGAGTTGGAATCAACTCAATGGCAACGGTCTAGTTTGACAAGTTGATTCTAATGTTCTTCAGAAGTTCAGTGAATTTATTTTTAGGAAGCAACCCATGCCTTGAAGCTCAGCCTCTACTGCTTTTAATTCTAAAAAAAGTACCCTTAGTTATATTTAAAACTGTCCCAGCCCACAAGGGGCAAACAGTGTGATTCTGACCCCTGGCTTTCTCTCCAAACAAGCTGCAGCATGTCTACTGCATGTGTCCTGTGGAGATATGTGAGTCTAACTGTGTCTTCTGTGATCAGAGACAGCAGGTGAGAAATTGCTTTGCTGTGTGTGTCTTCATGGTAATTCTCAGCTGCCCTTTGAAGTTATTCAATAACACTAAGTGGAATCAGATCACAAGAAACACAGCATGAAGTCACACATTTTAGTCTACTCTAACTCTGTCTGTTCCTTGTACCAAACCCTTATAAATAAATGCTGTACTTCCATTGTAAATGTCTCCGGGTCAGCTTCCTCCAAAATCCCTGAAGAGAAAAAAATTAGCACAGTATCCCAGTGCTTTTTCTATCCAGCCTTGTGGAATAATAAAGCATTCTACATAATGGAATCTTCTAGATGGGTGAACCACATCCTATCAAGCGCCAATGCATTTAATAACCCTTACAGGTTTTTCATCATTATGAAAATCCACATGAAATGATTCAGGGGTGTAGGAGTGTATGTGTGTGCACACGTGCACATGTTTTATTGTTCTCTTACTGCCCTCTAAGCCAGGCTATCAAGCAGCAAAAGCTCTCTCCACCACCCTTTCCTACCCAATTTGCTTCTTCCAGTCTACTCTCAAGTGACAATTCAATCAAGCAGATTAATTAGATAGTTGAGCATAGTACAGATTATATGGAAAACAAGTCATAAAGGTTGTATGCAGAACCTCACGGCTTTTATTCAGGAGTTTAATGCTTTTATATTAAGTACTTGGCCCCCACCTGCCTACTTCCTCAGAAGCTGGGCTCTGGAGTGATGAGATTCTCTAAGCCTAAGCTCTATACACGTGGACCTCACCAGATGGAATACACAGGAATCAAATTGACTACATCTGTGGAAAGAGACAATGGAAAAGCTCAATATCTTCAGCCAGAATAATGCCAGGGGCCAACTGTGAAACAGATCATCAGTTGCTCATATGCTAAAGTTCAAGTTGAAACTGAAGAAAATTAGAACAAGTCCAAGAGAGTCAAAGTATGACCTTGAGTATATCCCACCTGAATTTAGAGACCAGCTCAAGAACAGATTTGACATGCTGAACACTAATGACCGAAGACCAGATGAGTTGTGGAACAACATCAAAGACATCATACATGAAGAAAGCAAGAGGTCATTAAAAATGAAGGAAAGAGAGAAAAGACCAAAACGAATGTCAGAAGAGACTCTGAAACTTGCTCTTGAACGTCGAGTAGCTAAAGTGAAAGGAAATGATGAAGTAAAAGAGCTAAACAGATTTCAAAGGGCGGCTCAAGAAGACAAAGTAAAATATTATACCAAAACGTTCAAAGACCTGGAGTTAGAAAACCAAAAGGGAGGAACACGCTTGGCATTTCTCAAGCTGAAAGATCTGAAGAAAAAATTCAAGCCTTGAATCGCAATACTGAAGGATTCTATGGGGAAAATATTAAACAACGCAGGAAGCATCAAAAGAAGATGGAAGGAAGACACAGAGTCACTATACCAAAAAGAACTGATCGATGTTCAACCACTTCAGGAGGCGGAATATGATCGGGAACTGATGGTACTGAAGGAAGAAGTCCAAGCTGCACTGAAGGCACTGACAAAAAACAAGGCTCCAGGAACTGATGGAATACCAACTGAGATGTTGCAACAAATGGATGCAGCACTTCAAGTGCTCACTCATCTATGCCAAGAAATTTGGAAGACAGCTGCCTGGCCAACCGACTGGAAGAGATCCATATTTATGGCCATTCCAAAGAAAGGTGATCCAGTAGAATGTGAAAATTTTTTAACAATATCATTAATATCACACGCACAAGTAAAATTTTGCTGAAGATCATTCAAAATTGGCTGCAGCAGTATAGCCACAGGGAACTGCCAGAAATTCAAGCCAAATTCAGAAGAGGACATGGAACAAGGGATATCATTATTGATGTCAGATGGATCTTGGCTAAAAGCAGAGAATACCAGAAAGATGTTGACCTGTGTTTTACGGACTACACAAAGGCATTCGACTGTGTGGATCATAACAAATTACGGACAACACTGAGAAGAATGGGAATTCCAGAGCTCCTAATTGTACTCATGAGGAACCTGTACGTAGGTCAAGAGGCAGTTGTTCAAACAGAACAAGGGGATACTACATGGTTTAAAGTCAGGACAGGTGTGAGTCAGGGTTGTATCCTTTCAGCATACTTATTCAATCTGTACACTGAGCAAATAATCCGAGAAACTGGGCTATATGAAAAAGAATGGGGTATCAGGATTGGAGGAAGACTCATTAACAACCTGCTTTATGCAGATGACACAACCTCACCTGCTGAAAGTGAAGAGGACTTGAAGCTCTTACTGATGAAGATCAAAGACCACAGTCTTCAATACACCTGAACATAAAGAAAACAAAATTCTTCACAACTGGACCAATAAGCAACATCGTGATAAATGGAGAAAAGATTGAACTTGTCAAGGATTTCATTTTACTTGGATCCACAATCAACACCCATGGAAGCAGCAGTCAAGAAATCAAAAGACCCATTGCACTGGGAAAATCTGCGGCAAAAGATCTCTTTAAAGTGTTGAAAAGCAAAGATGTCACCTTGAAGACTAAGGTGCGCCTGACCCAAGCCATGGTGTTTTCAATCACCTCATATGTATACGCAAGCTGGACGATGAATAAAGAAGACTGTAGGAGAATTGACACCTTTGAATTGTGGTGTTGGAGAAGAATATTGAATATATCATGGACAGCCAAGAGAAAAAACAAATCTGTCTTGGGAAAAGTACAACCATAATACTCCTTATAAGCAAGGATGGCAAGACTGCATCTCACATACTTTGGACGCATAATCAGGAGGGATCAGTCCCTGCAGAAGGACATCATGCTTGGTAAAGTAGAGGGTCAGTGAAAACAGAAAGACCCTCCATGAGATGGACTGACACAGTGGCTGCAACAACGAGCTTAAGCATAACAACGATTGTGAGGATGGCACAGGACCAGGCAGTGTTTCGTTCTGTTGTACACAGGGTCGCTATGAGTCGGAACCAATTCAACAGCACCTAACAACAACAACAACAAGCCTAAGCTCTGCATGAGTGGTACACTGCCATGGGATTTAATTTGGAAGAGGTCGTAGCCAGCTGGGGCCAAATACACTCCTCCTTTTGATGCCATCAATAAGTTTAAAATCTCACAGAGTACAGTATAATTAAATCGTAAGTCACATAATGAAAAACAACCAGCAGTTCATCTGGGTTCTGTTTCGGGCCTTGTTATTGCCTTTTATGAAGCTTCTTTTATAAAGTTTTATAAGTTTCACAGAAGCTTAATAAAAAAAAGAAAACAAAGATACACAGTTTAGACTATATAAGCATTTAGCATGTAATTAAAAATACCAAAGTAAGAAGGGAAAAATTAAACTGGAAAAAAATACTTTCAGTGAATACTATGAGGGGTTAATTATCTAGTATATAAAAAGAATCCATAAAAGTTGTTTTAAAAAATTAATAACCAAATAATTAAAAGAAAAAAGGACAGAAATAGACAACTAAGACAAAAGAAAATACAATTTATTAGTAAACAAACTTGTGGGGAAATGTTCAAATTAATGAAGTCATCAAAAGAAATGCAAACTAAAACAAGGAGATACCTTATTATGCTTATTTAATTTTAAAAACTGTAAAATATTAATACAAAGTCCTGGAAAGGTAGTAGTAAAATGGTACAAGCCCTTTGGAAGGCAGTTCGACAATCTTTCAAATGCTTCCACAATTGCACTTCTAGAAATTTATCCTAATAATTGAAAAGAAGAAAAAGCTATGTGTATAAACATGTCCAGCTGTCCATAGCAGCATTATTTATACCAATGAAAAATTAAAAAGAGTCCAAAGGTTGAGTTTAATATGGTATTATACAGCCATTCAAAATTAGAATTGTAAACTGATTCCACAGGTTTAAAAAAATTGATAATACTAGTGTGAATAAAAACACAATGCTATTCTGTTATTCATTCACTCATTCATTAAGCACCTTCTCTGAGTCTAATAATAGTATAATTCACTTTGTAAATTAATGCTAGCATCTATGTATAATAAATACAAGTTTTTGACAAATCCTGGATTTTACAGACAATAAACTGTTGTTGTTGTTAGGTGCCATCGAGTCAGTTCCAACTTACAGCAACCCTATGTACAACAGAATGAAACACTGCCCGGTCCTGTGCCATCCTCACAATCGTTGTTACTCTTGAGCCCACTGTTGCAGCCACTGTGTCAATCCATCTTGTGGAGGGTCTTCCTCTTTTTCACTGACCCTCTACTTTACCAAGCGTGATGTCCTTTTCTAGGGACTGGTCCCACCTGACAACACGTCCAAAGTACATGAGACAAAGTCTCACCATCCTTGCCCCTAAGGAGCATTTTGACTATACCTCTTCCAAGACAGATTTGTTCATTCTTCTGGCAGTTAAGTGCATATATTGTTATGACTGACATCTTTATAGTTCATTGGAAAGTAGACAATATATTTCTAAATAATTAATCTTTAAACTTGTTTGGATACCATCCATATTGAGTTTATCCATTCATTTATTCAAACATTTCTGAGCCCCCACCATATCCCTTATATGCTGGACAATGTGCCAAGAGCTGTGGATAAAAAGATGAAGGAGACAAGCTTCTTGATCTCAGGGAGTCAAAGTCCAGAATGGCAGACAGACAAGTATAGAAAAAAACTATCATATAATTATGTACTGTAATGGAGTCCCTGGGTAGTACAAATGGTTAACACACTCAGCTACTAACCAAAAAGTGCAAGTCCACCCAGAGGCACCTGGGAAGAAAGGCCTGGCACTCTACTTCTGAAAAATCAGTCATTGAAAACCCTCTGGTGCATAGTTCTACTCTGACACAGAAGGGGTCATCATAAGTTGGCATCAACTCAATGGCAAACCTTTTGTGTTTGTTTTTTTTGTGTTGTAATAATAAAGATACAGAAGGAAGGAGAAATGAGGGGGCCCTAATGGAGCAATCGACAAATATTTGTCAATTCTTAGAAACGGTTTGTTTCCTTGAGGAGCTACAACCCAGGTGAAGATACAAAAGCTAAAAATGTGATTCTCAGCACCCCTACCCAAGCTCACTTCCTCATAGAGGAAGACCTGTGTGCGGGAGAACTGGGCTCCGAAGTTACAAAGATCTGAATGTGAACCCTTTGCCCCCTTGGGCAAGCTACCACTTCCGGACTGCGCCTCAGTCATTCATTCAACAAAACAGTGACAATTTTGCACTCAACTTTTCACAAGACACTGCCATAAACTGTGTAGCTAGAACTGCAGACACTAAACTACCATCTCTGCCCTACAGAATTCACAATCCGGCTGGCAAGACCAGCATCAAGAGTGATAATTATAATTATTACAAGCCTTTCTGAAAGAGAAGAATGGTGTGCAATGAGGCCGATCCCAGCTGGATTTAGGGAGTTAGAAAAGACCTCCCTGAGAATATGAACTTCACAATGAGACTTGGAAACTGAAAGAAAACATACAGGGCTGGCCCCAGAGTGTGGGGTACCATGTTCGTGGTGAAACTTGCCACAAAGTCATTATGCAGGAATTATATTATAATATATTCTTAAAATGTATGTGTACAATCATTGAAAACCCTCTGGTGCATAGTTCTACTCTGACACACACGGAATCACCATAAGCTGGTCCTGTAAATCAAGAACAAAACACTGATGCTCACCATCACCACCATAACTTAACGCTGTTGTGGATATTCGACTCAATTTAGTAATGAATGGAAAAGAGACAAGAGAGATTTAGTAACACATATGCATCAAGACATGGCCACTCCTATACTGCCAAGGGGAGCATATACTGGTAACAAACCTTTCTCTAAAGCAACTGGCCATATTTTAGGATTAAGCTCTAAAAACATCTGTGCCTGTTTTGTCTGTCATTCTGCATCTAGGAAATTTTATATTCATATATAAGCATTGCAGTATTAAAGTCAATGCAGTGGTAAAATTATAAACATCCTATCCAGAAAACAATAGGATTAGAAAAAAACATGGAATGTTATACAGTCATTAAAAAACAATATTTAAAACAGATTTTTAAGGATGGAATAATGTTTATGATGTAATTAATGCCAAGTAACAAACAAAAGTCGCCTCTCTCCTCTGAACTCACTCCAATCAGCCTTGCACCTCCACCTTTCCACCAACTCTGATCTTGTCAATGTCACCAACGATCTCCAGGCTGCCAAATCCAGTGGGTGTTCTTGGTCCCCCCCTTCTGCACCAGGCAGCAGCACTGGCCACAGTTGATCAGTCCTCCTTCCTCACCCCTTTCTTCACTTGGCTCCTGAGATGTCACACTCTGCCAGCCTTCTTCCTATCTCACTGCTAACCCCTTCTCAGTCTCCTTCTGGATCTTCCTTCTCTTCCCAACCTCTAAATGTTGAAATTTCCCAGGGCCTGGTCCTTGGACCCTTCTCCTGATGATCTCATTCAGTCCCCTGGCTTTGATTTCCATCTAGTCTGCCCAACTTTAGGTCTCTGGGCTTGTCTCGTCTAATCCACATTTCCAGGTCCAACTGCCTGATCAATACCTCCATGTGGACATTTCACAGGCTTCTCAAACGTAACATGTCTTGACTCCCCTCCACACACCCCAAACCCCACAACCTGCTCCTTCCTAGCCTTCATCTCCCTAAAAGGCACAACTATTCATTAAGTGGCGTACCAAGCTGTAGTCATATTTGAGTCTTCTGCTTCTCTCATGCCCCACCATCTAATCCATCCCCAAATCCTGCTGACCCTACCTTTAGATACATCCTGAACCTGACCATTTCTTCACCACCTCTAGTATCCAAACCCTTCTCCTGGCTATCTGTCCCATACAGTCTATTCATTCTCACCAGGGTAGTCAGACAGATCCTCTTAGAACAAAAGCCAGCACATCACTCCTCTGCTCCAAACCCTCCAAAGGCCCCCATCTCACTCAGTGAAATCCAAAGCCAGCACTTCTACAGCCTTCACGTCTCTGACCCGACCCACGTCACTCCTAGCACTTTAGTCACATGGCTTCCTTGCTGTTCCTTGGACACACTTCCGTTGCAGGGTTGTTGCACTGGCTGTTCCCCCACCTGTAAAGTTTTCTCCCAGATATTCACAGGCTCCCTCTCCCTCCTATCACTCGGCCTTCCCTGGGACACCCTGTCTTAGCTTCCTAGTGTTACTATAACAGAAGTACCACAAGTGGGTGGTTTTCAAGAACAGAAATTCATTTTCTCACATGTCATAAGGCTAGAAGTCAGAATTAGAGCACTGGCTCTGGTGGAATGCTCTCTCTCTGTGGGCTCTAGGGGAAGATACCTGTCTCAGCTTCTCTAGGTCCGACGTTCCTCAGTTCCTTGGCAATCTCCATGAGGCATCTATCTTTCCCCATTTGCGCTCGCTTCTCTCTGTGTCTATGTTGCTCTTTTTATATCTCAAAAGTGATTAGGCTTAAGATACATTCCACCCTCACATGGTCTCATTAATATAACAAAGAAAACCCTACTCTCAAATGGGATTACATCCACAGGTATAGTGGTTAGGGTTCCAACACATACTTTGGGGTACACAATTCAATCTATATCACACTTTCTCCAAAACAGCAGCCTTTCTTCCTCATTTTTCTTCAAAGCACTGATCACTACTGACTTTATATTATATATGTATCTATTCATCTTCTGTCTCATCTACTAAAATATAAGCTCCACAAGGAAGGAAATTATTTTGTTTGCTATTTTTATCCTTGCACCTAGAACAACATCTGGCTCATAGAAGATACTCAATAAATAACTGATGAATGAATGGATGAGTGAATGATGCTGGAAGAAAAGATACTTAAAATCTAACATTAATTATTTACCTACAAGTGATGGAATTATACAACTTATTAATTTTTTATCTATACCATATTATGCTTTCCAGAGTTTCTAAAATGGCCTGCATTACTTTTATTGAATAGTAAAAATCAACAATACTTGTTTTGAAAATAAGTGTTAATTCACTTAAGGGCTAGTATAAACATAACTAAATTTTTAAGGGCTGTAATTTCTACAGTTTACATAATATGTGAGACAGTACCAATCACTAGACTTTATGATAACTGTACTACCTTGGAATTTTCATTATTTTTACTCTGAAATTTATTCGTAACATACTACAATTTGTTCATATGTCTAGCACTATTATCAACATGTTTGTCTGTGTTTAATCTGTCTGGGAAACTGACTTATTTTCATCAAGCAAAAATGTTAAATAAGAAATGCTTTTTTGCAAAAATTGGAGCAATAAAATATAAACTTCCTAAGACCCAAAAACACTGCCAACTTAAGAATAAAGTATCTGAAACTCAATTTATAATAAAGGGGGGAAAAAAACTAACACTGAAAACATAACTGTCCTTTCATTAGAGAGACAGTGTCACAGAGTGGTTACGTGCCCCACCGAAGCCCCAGCTCAGACACTGACCAGCTGTGTGGCCTTGGGTATGTTTCTATTACCTGTTTGTGTCTCAGTTTTCTTATCTGCAGAATGGGAATGATGAAGAGAGCTTTGAAATGTAGATTAATGAATTAATATCTGTAAAGCACTTAAAATAGTGCCTGCTTCAGAGTAGCACCAGACAGATTGCAGCTATTATTATTATTCCATACACCAAATCCATTACACACACACACCAAAACAGCCTTTTAGGAAGCTTTTGAGAAGCAGGCCACACTTATAGCTGAGGTAGAATTTTATTTCTACCACTGGAATTTTACGTTAGCCTAAAATACTCTTTCACACTGAATCAAACATAAACTGAACTTTTTTTCCTTTTCCACGCTTAATCAGAGTAAAGCTATGACGGCAACTAAAATAAAATACTAGTGAATGCTCTCATGATCAAGACTCATATTTCCAAACTGATTTTCTTAACTGAATAAAGAATAATAGAGAGTCTTTAAAAATTACCTTTTGGTTTATTCTGACAGTGTTCCTGAGGGAAAATTAACAGTATTATGTAATCAAGGATGGGAGCATCCTGAAAGACATGCAATCCAAGCCATGCCAAGGCTTCTCCTTGCTAAAATAACTCTTGCAAATGTCACTGATACCTGAGTATCACTGTATAACACAAACGTTATACAGGCTGTGTACACAGCCCCTAGTACAGATACCACAATAATTTGACTCTTAGACCCAAAGAGGGAGCAACAGTTAAAGAATTCACTGCAAAATACAAGGCCATTCCTCTAAGGAGACAGAGAAAACTACAAGGAAGCTGCAGAACAGACATTGCCGTTTGCAAACAAGTCATCCTCTGATACTAGTTCTATTACTGTTAAAATGAAATATAATGGGTTTTCGTAAAGGAACTCAAGTAGAACAGTGAACTTCAAGGGCTCATTAGTGAGCAACTGAAAGGAATAAGGCAAAGCTCTGTTTTCAAAACATTAATACACAAAATTAACATTTTAAAAATAGCTTTTCATTTCAGACACGCTTTTGATTAGAGAAAGTATTCCAGTAAATACTGTAAATTTAAAATGTCTCCTGTATTCATCAATTTTACCAAAAAAGTGAAAAGACAAGCTACCAAGTGGGAGAATCTAATAACTGAAATATGTATAAAATTTTGACCACAACAAAAAGACAACCCAATCATAAAATTGGCAAAGGACTTGAACAGACATTTCACCAAAGAGGACATTCAAATGCCACCAAACACATGAAAAGACACTAAGTGTCATTAGCCATCAGAGAGATGCGAATCAAAAAAACGAGATACCATTTCACAACCATTAGGATGGCTAAAAGGAGCTGGACTATACGAAGAAGAATGCAGCATTGGGACTGGAGGAAGACTCATTAACAACCTGCAATATGCAGATGACACAACCTTGCTTGCTGAAAGTGAAGAGGACTTGAAGCACTTACCGATGAAGGTCAAAGACCAAAGCCTTCAGTATGGATTACACCCTAACATAAAGAAAACAAAAATCCTAACAACTGGACCAATAAGCAACATCATGATAAATGGAGAAAATACTGAAGTTGTCAAGGATTTCATTTTACTTGAATTCACAATCAATGTCCACAGAAACAGCTGTCAAGAAATCAAACAAGAGGAGCTGAGGCCGAGCTGACAGAATAGTCAGATACTTCCTGTCGTCCCTCTTACAACAAAGACCCAAACAAACAAGTTAATTCATTATATATGACAATCTAGGAGCCCTGGTCATCAAAGACAAAGCTGAAGAGTCGGACTGAATGTGAGGGAGAAGGAGAGACCATTCAAAAGCACAGGAGAAGTGCCAGTCATGAGGTCACTGGTGTCTTGCTGGCTGGGTCAGCCAGCGTGCTCAGGCTGAGGTGAGCAGTAGCATTCTGGACACGTCTCACCACATCGGGTGAGGCTGGGCAGCAGAGAGTCTGCATACACCTCCAGAGCTGGTTGGAAGTGGTTCGGACCTGCAAAAGATAAGTGCAAGCATCTAAGCTACTGCGCAGGGGCAAAATAACACCTCTTCCACAGAGTTTCACAACAGAGAAGTGCTTCCTTCCCCCCACTTACCCACCACCACATTCCACTCCAACACCAGTCCAGCAGTATTCAATAACTACCATGATCCCTAAGCAGCGAATTCAGGGTTATCCGCACTGACACCAGTCTCACAGCTTTAAAAATATGCCACGCCCTCTATGTCAGGAACTCAGGGCAGGTCAGGAGGCCCTGCCCCACTGCCCAGCCACTAGCATAAGGGGTCCACAGACCTGCAGTGCCCTTCACCCCTGCCTAGACCTGTGTGGGCCGATACAACACTGCATGCTCCCATTAGCATAAAACAGCAGGGCATACACCTTAAGCCCATTTTCAACTGCAGCAGCCAACAGGGAGCTGCAGATTCATGACATTTGATACCACCTTGCCCCTTAAACAAGGGTCTCACCCAACCACACCAGGGCCTTGATGGCAGGCAGTACCACCCACTCCATCTAGCCACCCACAACAGGGGTCTGAGAATAAGTGATGCCTCCCAGTCCCTCCAGCCAACAGCACTGGGTACCCAAGGACCAGCTGCAATTCCTCCCCCCTATGCGCTCTAGGGGACAGGGACACGTCCTCCACCCAGGCTCCCAGGGGCAGCCATCAGCCCCCAGCCTTGCTCCACACATACCCCCTACTGCAGCCAGATACCTGTGCCTGCTCCAAACACCCCTACAAAGCCCTGCCCATCTAGGACTGTAGGTGAGAGTCTGCACCACACATTCACTGACCGAAGACCTGGACACCTGTGCTGCACCCATACAAGAAACGTGAACAGACTCCTGGGCTCACATACCTAGTAGCTGCTCTGACTACCTGGAGACAGGCTGTCAGAGATTCAAAGATGCCAATAACCAAAGTAGCTCACATGCCCAGCCTATCTGGGCATATCCAAACAAAACAAAATGAAAAGTTAGGACACAGAAAACAAACACACAATAAATAAATAGAATAATTTATTGATGCCTCGGAGACAACAGTCAATATCAAATCACATAAAGAAGCGGAACAAGGTGGCTCCAGCAAGTGACTAAAATAAAGAATCAGGAAACCTTCCAGAGGAAGATAATGTAACGGAACTACCTGAGACAGAATTCAAAAGACTAACATACAGAGTTCTCCAAGAGATCAGGAAGGAGATCAGGCAAAACTCAGAGCAAGCCAAGGAAAACAGAAACAAAGCAACAGAGAAATTCAGGAAAATATTACAAGAACAAAATGACAAAATTAACAGGCTGATAGAATCCACATAGAGACAGCAACTAAAAATTCAAAAGATTTAACAATAAAATTTCAGAATGATACAACTCAATAGAAGGTCATAGGGGCAGAACTGAGGCAATGGAAGTCAAAATTAGTGAGATCAAAGATAAATCCCTTCACCAATTTATTTCAGGGAAAATCAGAAAAAAGAATTTGAAAAAATGAAGAAAGCCTAATAATTATGTGGGACACCATCAAGAGGAAAAACCTACAAGTGATTGGAGTACCAGAACAGGGGTGTATAACAGAAAACACACAGAGAATTGTTGAAGATTTGCTGGCAGAAAACTTGCCTGATATCAAGAAAGATGAGAAGATATCTATCCAAGAAGCTCAACAAACCCCATAGAGGGTAGATCCCAAAACAAGGTCACCAAGACATATCATAATCAAACTTGCAAAAACCAAAGACAGAATCTTGAGAGCAACTAGGGATAAACGAAAAGCCACCTACAAAGGAGAACCAGTAAGACCAAACTCTGACTACTCAGCAGAAACTATGCAGGCAAGAAGGCAATGGGATGACTGCAAGAAACCAATGAGTGGAAAAACATACTATGCTCATGGATAGGAAGACTCAACATTGTAAAAATGTCTATTCTACCCAAAGCAATCTAAAGATACAATGCAATCCCGATCCAAATTCCAACAGTATTTTTTAAAGAGATGGAGAAACAAATCACCAACTTTGTAGGGAAAAGGAAGAGACTCCAGATAAGTAAAGCATTACTGAAGAACAAGAACAAAGTGGGAGGTCTAACACTACCTGATTTTAGAACCTATTATACCACCACGGTAGTCAAAACAGCCTGGTACTGGTACAGCAACAGACACATAGACCGATGGAACAGAATTGAGAACCCAGACATAAATCCATCCACCTACAAGCAGCTGGTATTTGACAAAAGCCCAAAGTCTGTTAAATGGGGAAAAGACAGTCTCTTTAACAAATGGTGCTGGCATAACTGGATAGCCATCTGTAAAAAAATGGAACAGGACCTATACCTCACACCATACACAAAAACTAACTCATAATGGATCAAAGACCTAAATATAAAATCTAAAACGATAAAGATCATGGAAGAAAAGATAAGGACAATGCTAGGAGCCCTAATACATGGCATAAATAGTATACAAGCCATAACTAATAATGCACAAACACCAGAAGAGAAAGTAGGTAACTGGGAGCTCCTAAAATTCAAAACTTCTATGCTCATCAAAAGATTTCACCAAAAGAGTAAAAACAACCTACAGACTGGGAAAAAATTTTCGCTACAACATGTCCGATAAGGGTCTAATCTCTAAAATCTACAAGATACTCCAACACCTCAACAACAAAAAGTAATCCAGTTAAAAAATGGGCAAAGGATATGAACAGACACTTCACCAAAGAAGATATTTAGGCAGCTAACAGACACATGAGGAAATGCTCACTATCATTAGCAATTAGAGAAATGCAAAATAAAAACTACAGTGAGATACCATGTTACTTCAACAAGTCTGGCACTAATCCAAAAAACATAAAATAACAAATAATGGAAAGGTTTGGGAGAAACTGGAACTCTTATACACAGCTGGTGGGAATGCAAAATGGTACAATCACTTTGGAAAACGATCTGGTACTTCCTTAAAAAGCTAGAAATAGAAATACCACACAATCCAGCAATCCCACTCCTAGGAATATATCCGAGAGAAATAAGAGTCGTCACAAGAATAGACATATGCACACCCATGTTCACTGCCGCACTATTCACAACAGCATAAAGATGAAAACAACCTAAATGCTCATCAACAGACAAACAGATAAACCAGTTATTGAACATACACACAATGGAATACCATGCAACAATAAAGAACAATGATGAATTTGCAAAACATCTCACAACATGGAATCTGGAGACATTATGCTAAGTGAAATTAGTCAGCCACAAAAGGACAAATATTGTATGAGACCATTATTATAAGAACTCAAGAAAAGGTTTAAACACAGAAAAAAGCATTATTTGATAGATATGAGAGTGGGAGGGAGGGAGAGGGGAATCACTAACTAGAAAGTAGACAAGGATTGACTTCGGTGAAGGGAAGGGTAACACACAATACAGGGGAAGTCAGCACAACTGGACCAAAGCAAAAGCTTAAGAAGTTTCCTGGACACATCCAAACACTTTGAGGGACCAAGTAGCTGAGGATGGGGTCTGGGACCACAGTTTCAGGGGACATCTAGAGCAACTGGCATAAAAACGTTATTAAGAAAATGTTCTACATTCCACTTTGGTGAGTGGCGTCTAGAGTCTTAAAAGATTGTGAGCGGCCATCTAAGATACATCAATTGGTCCCATCCCACTTGGAGCAAAGGAGAATGAAGAAAACCAAAGACACAAGGAAAACATTAGCCCAAGCAACTAAAGGACCACATGAACTAGAGATTCTACCAGCCTGAGACCAGAAGAACTACATGCTGCCCGGCTACCACAAATGACCACACTGACAGGCAACACAACAGAGTCTCAGACAGAGCAGGAGAAAACTGTAGACCAGAACTCAAATTCACATAAAAAGACCAGACTTAATGGTCTGACAGAGACCGGAGGAACCACCGAAACTATGGCCCCTGGATGCACTGTTATCCCAGAACTGAAACCATTCCTGAAGCCTACTCTTTGGACAAAGTTTAGACAGGAGTATAAAACAAAAAATAATACACATGAGGAATGTGCTTTTTAGGTCAATCAGATATATGAGACCAAATGGGCAGCTCCTGTCCAAAAGCAGAATGAGAAGGCAGGAAGGACAGGAACTGATCGAATGGACACAGAGAACCCGGGGTGGAAAGGGGGCTGTGTGCTGTTACACTGTGGGGATTGCCACTAATGTCACATAACCGTATGTGTATAAATTTTTGTATAAGAAATTAACTTGAGCTGTAAACTTTCACCTAAAGCACAATAAAAAAAAAAAGAAATCAAATGATGTATATTGCATTGGGAAAATCTGCTGCAAAAGACCTCTTTAAAGTGTTAAAAAGCAAAGATGTCACTTTAAGGACTAAGGTGCGCCTGACCCAAGTCATGGCATTTTCAATTGCCTCAGATGCATGTGAAAGCTGGACAATGAATAAGGAAGACCAAAGAAGAATTGATGCCTTTGAATTATGGTGTTGGCCAAAAATACTGAATATACCATGGACTGCCAAAAGAAGGAACATATGTCTTGGAAGAAGTGCAACCAGAATGCTCATTAGAAGCAAAGATGGCAAGACTTCATCTCACATACTTTGGACGTGTTATCAGAAGGGACCAGACACTGGAGAAGGACATCGTGCTTGAGAAAGTAGAGGGTCATCGAAAAAGAGGAAGATCTTCAACAAGATGGACTGATGCAGTGGCTGCAACAACGGGCTGAAGCATAGCAAGGATTCTGAGGATGGTGCAGGACCAGGCAGAGTTTCATTCTGTTGCACATGGGGTTGCTATGAGTTGGAACCAACTCAAAAGCACCTAAAAACAACAACAAAAGAAGCCCTGGAGGCGCAGTGATTAAAGCACTCGGCTGCTAACCAAAAGGTCTACAGTTCGAACCAGCAGCTGCTCCATGAGAGAAAGATGTGACAGTCTGCTTCTATAAAGATTTACAGCCTTGGAAACACTATGGGGCAGTTCTACTCTGTCCTATACAGTCACTATGAGTCAGAACCAACTCGATGGCAGTAGGTAGTGGATAGGATGACTAAGATAAAAGAAAACAGAAAATAAGAAATGTTGATGAGGATATTGGAGAAACTGGAAACCTTATCCATTACTGGTGGGAATGCAAAATAGTTCAGTGTTGTGGAAAACAGTGTGGCAGTTCCTCAGAAAACTAAAAATGGAACTACCATATGACTCAACTATTCCACTCCTAAGTACATACTCAAAAGACTTAAAAGCAGAGACTCAAAAAGAGACTGAAACACCAATACTCACTGCAACACTATTCACAATAGCCAAAACGTGGGAACAACCTAAATGCTCATCAACAGGTGTGGATAAACAAAATGCTGTACATACATACAATGGCATACTACGCAGCCAGTAAGAGAAACTGAAGTCCTGATACATGCTACAATATGAATGGACATTATACTGAGAGAAATAAGTCAATCACAAAAGGACAAATACAATATGACCTCACTTATATAAAAAGACAAGAAAAAGCAAATATATAGGGACTAAAGTTTATTAGCGGTTACCAGGGTGGGAGGGAGAGGGAAAAGGGGGGTTAACAGTGAAGGAAAAACCACACTGATTTAAGAGTAGGGTTGCACAGCCGATTACTGTAATTACTGTCAGTAAGTAATACACCTGTAAAAAGTTGAATTGGCAAAAGTTTTGTGATAGATATATTTACAACGACAAAAAAACCAGACCAAACACCTCATGGGATTTGGTTCCTTGGTTTGAAGGTTTAGGGTCATGGTTTCATGGGACTTCCCATTTAAGTGGCCTAATGACGTGTTCAGTGCTTCTGTTCTACCTCCTAGTTCGTTGCATAGTGCCTGGGGTCTTAAAAGTTTGCAAGGGGCCATCCAAGGCACAACTGGTCTCTATTCACCTGGAGCAACAGAGGAAGGAGAGTCAGGAATAGGAGAAGGATATGGAATTTGTGGCTAAGTGCTTCCATGTACATGGGGTCACTACGAGTTGGAATCGAGTCAAAAGCACCTAAAAACAACAACAAAAGAAGCCCTGGAGGCGCAGTGATTAAAGCACTCGGCTGCTAACCAAAAGGTCTACAGTTCGAACCAGCAGCTGCTCCATGGGAGAAAGATGTGACAGTCCGCTTCTGTAAAGATTTACAGCCTTGGAAACACTATGGGGCAGTTCTACTCTGTCCTATACAGTCACTATGAGTCAGAATCGACTCGACGGCAGTAGGTAGTGGATCGGATGACTAAGATAAAAGAAAACAGAAAATAAGAAATGTCGACGAAGATATTGGGGAAATTGGAATCCTTATCCTTTGCCATGAGACCAGAAGAACTGGATGGTGCCTGGCTACCACTGCTGAACATTTTGATCAAAGACTCCACAGAAGAATCCTAATCAAAAAGTGGAAAATACACAACAGGAATTCAAATCCTCATGAACTCTAGACTTTCTGGAGCCATACTGGGTGGATGAACCCCTGAAACTATTGTCCTGAGATAATCTTTAAACCTTAAACCAAAAATATCCTCTGAAGTCTTCTTAAAACCAAACAACAGTTCAGCTTAATTAGTTTAAAAAAAAAAAAAAAAAAGGTCTGCCTAGAGCATTATGCTCTTTTAAGATCTATATGGGATCAAATTGACAACAGCAACTTGAAAGATTAGATAGGAACCTTACAGAGCAGTGAGTTTATGTTAATGGGGAGGACCAACTCAAAAAAGAAGGTGAGAATGGTTGCACAACTCGAAGAATGTAATCAATGTCGCTAAACTGCATATGTTAAAAAAAAACATTGCTTTTGAGTCAGTTCCCACTCATAGTGACCTTACAGGACAGAGCAGAACCACCCCAGAGTATTTCCAAGGCTGTAATCTTTACGGAAGCAAACTGCCACATCCTTCTCCCATAGAGTGCCTGCTGAGTTCAAATCACTGACCTTTCAGTTAGCAGCCGAGCATCTAACCACTGCACCACCAGTAGAAACTGTTAAACTTGTGTATGTTTTGGTGTGCACATCTTCAACAACAAAATAAATAAAATTTAGAAAAAAAATAAAATGTCTCTCTTATTCGTATACTGTATTTGTATCCTAGGTTTCCATATTCATTAAATAATTTTTTTAGTCTCTAAGATCCCTTCTGTGACCTCTGGCGATCTCAGAAGTAAAAAATATTTAATCAATAAACAAATAGAAATTTATATAACTATTAACAGCAGAAATGAACAAAGATTATCTTTTTGTTAAAATTGTCGACTTTAAATAACTACTTCTTAGTTTTAAAACACTGTACCAAACTTGTTAAATTATGGATGATGACAATAAACGGGTGGTCTTCTATCCCGAAATTATTAATGTTTTTGTTTTCTGAGAAAATAAATAGGCACAGAAGTTTTTAAAGATTTAATCCAAGTAATTCACTTTATTGTTCAAAATAAGCTATGAATAACTGACGTATTTTAATAGAAATTTGAGTACTCTGTATTCTTATAAAGTAGAACTGTTAAATTTTCTGCTAATCAATTCTGGAGAAGCGTAATTCAGGAAAAGGAAATAAGGACATTTTACACAATAATTATGGAAGGAAATAATTTAATAAAGTGTGAAAAATGTATCCAGAATCATGAATCTTTCAAAAGTTTATTTAACAGACTGACTATGTAGTAAGTGTAATTTACTCTCAAACCACAATCCCCTAAAAAATTTAAGAGTATGTACTCCTAGTACCCATTTTTTTAAATATTTTTCTTAGATTTCTTCCCATTATTTGTCATCACCAATTCACCACGAATAGGAGCAAGCTTCTGTGGAGTGAGAATGAGGTGGAGAGAAAAAAATCTATCATTTTGGTCTTCGTGGTCCCTAAAGATCGCCCCAGATAATTCCAGCCCTCCCTATACATTATACATACATACAGTGGAATACTACGCAGCCACTTTGCTGCTCCCATCAAAAGGTGGAGCTTATGTTCCCTTCCCCCCTGAATCTAAGCTGGGCCTATAGCTATTTTGACCACCAAAATGCAAGAGAAATGACATCCTAAGATCTCCATGCCTAGGCATTACGAAGGCCAGGCAGCTCCACCTCCACCCTCTTGGAACCCAGATGCCATGTTCTGAAGAAGTCCAAGTTTCTGGGGAATTGAGGTCCCTAGCTTACAGCCTCAGCTGAGTTCCCAACCTAGCACCATCTGGCCAGCCATGTGAGTGATTCATCTTGGAAGTAAATCCTCCACTTCAAGTAAGCTGCCCAAGCTGATGTCACATTGAGCAGAGACAAACTGTCCTTACTGAGCTCTGCCCAAATTGCAAAAAGCATGAGCAAATTAAGTGATTCTTGTTATTTTATGCCACTAAGTATTGGGGTAATTTGTCTGGCAGGAATAGATAACTGAAATAGTCTTCCTGAAGAAAGATTTCCATACTCCAGTCCAGTGCTTCCTCTCTCTGCATTAATTTTTACAACTGTGGTTTTATAGTCAAGCCTTCAAGATAAAAATCAACACAGATGTGATTAATAACCTCCTGAATCCTATGAAGCAGTGAGAAAACCCAGAACTGGCCTTCATATCTGTGCATTTTCAGGCTCTGAATATGATCAAATACAAAGCCAGCTTTCCAACGATTTTCTGGCCAAGTTACCGGGTTACAGAAAAATACTCATCTTTGAAGATTTTAGCCACACTGAACACTGTTTAAAATCTAAGAACCTCACTTAAATTTACTGTGTCCACGTAAGGTGACACCATCAAACAACTTACCATAAAGCTCAAAAAAGCCTATGAAGAGGGGAGGCAGAGCCAACATAGCACTACAGACAGAATCACCATGCCATCCCTCCACACCAAAAACCTGAAAAACTAAGTAAAACTGATACAAACGTCAATTCTGGAACCCTAGGCATCAAATGAAGGGAGAGATCAAGCACCAAATGGTGTAAGAAACTGACAGAGGACAGAGTACAAGGAGAGCTACGGAGTGGAGGTCCCCTACTAGCTAACTCAGCAAGGATTCGCCATCTTGGATTACAGCCACCAAGGAACACAGGGAGTACAGGAAAGCAACTTCACGGAGCTCCCAACAGGGAACAGAGCACTTGGTAATCAAGGATACACACTTTCCCGCCACCACACCCCCATCCTTTCTCCCTGTATGAGACCTCCACCACTTTCCAATGGGCCACAGTCACTCGGCAGAAGAGACACCAGCCCACTAGGACCCCAGTCTGCCCCACCCCCACTGGCTGGCTCCTTCAGTGTCATTTTCTTTTGGGGAGGAGAGCCAAGGGTTCTTTTCTCTGTTTCTTCCTTTCCTTTCTTCCACCCAGCTAGCCCTATGTGCTGTCCCCGACCCTTCATGATGGGCTATGCCACACTGCTCAGCTAGAGAGCCACCAGCACAGCTTCCCCAGGTCCATGCCACCCCACCAGTAGGCTCCCTCAGCATCATCTCTTTTGTCCGGTTTCTTATCTCATTTTTCTTTCCTTCCTTACCATTCTCCCGCCCACCTATCCCCATGTGCCATTCCCACCTGTTCTTGACAGGCTGTGCCACGCTGCTTGGCTAGAGAGCCACCAGCACATGGCTTCCCCAAGTCCACACCACCCCACCAACAGGCTCCCTCAGCACCGTTTTTTTTTTTTTTTTTTTTGGTGTCTTCTCTCTCTCTCTCCCTTCCTTCCTTTCCCTTTGCCCATGTGCCATGGCCACCCCCAATGGCTGGTTCCCCCAGCACCGTATATTTTTTGTGTTGTTGTTGCTGTTGTCGTTGTTCTTTCTTCTCCCTCTGTCCCTTCTTCCCCTTCCTTTCTCCTGTCCACCTAGCCCCATGCGGAGCCCACACCAGTTCTCGACAGGCCAAGCCATACCGCTCGGCAAGAGAGCCACTAGCACATGGGCTTGCTGGGTCTGCCCCTCCCCACATATGAAATCCTACCACATCATCATTTTGTTTACTTTTTTTCCCACTGTTTCTCTTTCTTCTTTCTCTCACCTACTCAGCTCCACACATCATCTCCTTTCCCTTCCCTCCTGTCCATCTGCACCACACGACAAGTGCCACTCCCCCAAGCAGCAGATGCAAATCACTGGACCCCATCCTGTACTGCCCATGGCCCCACCCCACTGGCCCCAGTACGTGCTGTAAACAACCCCTCCCTGCCCCTGCCCCCAACCGCTGGACCTGCCATGCTGCACAGTAGCTGAGCAACCAGCCTGGACAAACTGGTAAGAAGTATTGTGCCTACAGACGAGCAAGCACAAAGGGTGCCCAGCCCACCTGCCCAGACATAACCAAATAAAAAAGCAGAATGAAAAAACAAATCTACAGTCAATAAACAAAGAAAATTCCTGAATGTCCGGACAACAGCAGACAATATAAAAACATAGGAAAAAAAACAGGCGATGGCGGCTATGGAAAACAACCAAAATAAAACACCAGAAGACCTTCCGGTGGAAGAAAAGGTGCCGGAACCACCTGATAGGGAATTCAAAGTTCTAATCTACAGGCTATCCAAGACATGAAGGAAAGCACAGACAAAAATAAGGAAAAAATAGACAAAATCATGGAGAATACATACAAAATCAGTGAAAACACAGACAAAGCAATGGAAGAATTCAGGAAAATAATACAGAAACAAAATGTCAAAAGGAACAAACAACTAGAAATCATACAGAAACAGCAATTGGAAATCCAAAAGATAAACAACAAAATTTCAGAAGTGGACAGTGCAACAGACGGTTTTAGGGGCAAATTTAAAACAACAGAAGACAGGACCAGGGAAACTGAAGGTAAATCCTTGGATACCATTTTGTTTGAGGACAAATCAGAGAAAAGAATGAAGAAAAATGAAGAAACCCTGAGAATAACATGGGATACAAAACCAAGAATAATATATCCTGCAAAGCTCTTGCTCAAATATGATGGCAAAATCAGGACATTTCCAGATAAACAGAAATTAAGGGAATATGTAAAAAACAAACCAAACTTACAATAATTATTAAAGGAAGTCCTTCAGTTGGAGAACCAACATCAAACAACAATATGAATCCAGGACACAGGAAAGCAACAGCCAGATAGCAACCTAGGTAAAGAACTCTCAAGGATAAAACAAAACTAAAAGATTTACAACAGAGAACCAGAGAGGTTAGTTTGTAAATGACAACAATGTCAGAAAATAAAAGAGGGAATAAACTGTAGAGGCACAGAACTTTCAAATGGAGAGGAAGTCAAGTAATAACAGACTGCTTTAAACTTAGTAAGACAGAGTAAATTTCAAGGTAACTATAAAGAAAGTTAAGAAACCTACTCATCAAAATAAAGAAGAACTAAACAAAGTCTCAATATAAATCTACAAAACTGAAAGAAATGGAAAAAAGTCCACAAACAAAAGGACTTCAGTGCAGGAGAGTAAGAGAAACAAAGAAAACATCAGCACTACCAAAAAATAGCACTACAAAATGACAGCAATGAACTCATACCTATCAATAATCACAGTGAACATAAATGGCTTAAGAGCACCCACAGAGACAAGAGAGTGACAGAATGGATTAAAAAACAGGATCCATCAATATGATGGCTACAAGAGATACATCTTAGAAACAAAAACATAAATATATTAAAAATCAAAGGATGGAAAAGAATGTACCAGGCAAACAGCAACCAAAAAAAAGCAGGAGTAACAATACTAATCTCAGATAAAATAGACTTTAAAACAAAATCCACCATACAAGCCAAGGAAGGACATTATATAATGATTAAAGGGACAAACCACCATGAGGACATAACTATAATAAATATCTACATACCCAGTGACAGGGCTCCAAAATACATAAACTCCAATGGCACTGAAAAGAGAAAATGACAGAATATGGAAAAGGAAGAGATACTTTTGAATTCATTCTATGAAGCCAGCATAATCCTGATACGAAAACCAGGCAAACACACCAAGAAAAAAGAAAACTGCAGACCAGCATCTCTCATGACTATAGCTGCAAAAATTCTCAACAAAATTCCAGACAACAGAATTCAGCATTGTATCAAAAAAATAATATACCATGACCAAGTGGGATTCACACAAGGTATGCAAGGATGGTTCAACATTAGAAAATCAATCAAGTAATCCACCACATAAATAAAACAAAAGAAAAGAATCACATGATCATCTCAATCTTCACAGAAAAGTCATCTGATAAAGTCCAATACCCATTCCTGATAAAAACTCTCAATAAAAGAGGTATAGAAGGTAAATAACTCAACATAATAAAGGACATCTATACAAAACCAACACAATGAAATGTAATCAATGTCACTAAATGGTACATGTAGTAACTTAAAAAAAAAAAGTATCAGTTGTCATCAAGTTGATTTTGACTCATGATGACCCCATGTATGTCAGAGTAGAACTGTGCTCCATGGAGTTTTCAATGGCTGATTATTTGGAAGTAGATCACCAGGCCTTTCTTCCAAGGTGCCTCTGGGTAGACTTTAACAATCAACCTTTTGGTTAGCAACCTAGTGCACCACCCACGAACTCAGGGCAGGATAAAGAGGGCTGGAAAATCCAGCCAGAGAGCACTCTGGAGAAGAGGCCTGGTCCTAAGCTTCCAGGGTACTCTCTAAGCAGTACCTATCAGCACCTTCACGCTCACCTGGAAGTACTTATTCTAATTCTCAGACAGCTCCCAAATCCATCCTCACAAACAGAAAAGAAGGAAGTGGTTTTGCCTGAGCCTACCCCAATGAACACTGAACTCACACATCTTCTTCTCACCATACACAGACCTGAGCCATCACCTGTACAATGTAATCACCTTCTTAAGTAACCTTTTACTTCAAGAGTATCAGAGTCACCCAGGTGCACTGTTGAATACTGAATTTAAATGTACTCTACCACAGAGCTGAACCACTACAGAGGTTAAAAAGCTCAAGGGCTCTTTTTCTTCTTAATGTAAGGATAATTACATTCATTTGCCCATCAAAACACTCAACACCTGAGGGGAAGAGTCCCAGTAGATCTCACACCAGTGACTGGTACAGTACTTGAGCAAAACTCTCACGGCCTCGGAGCCATTCGGGAGAGACCGGAGCCTGCATTTGCTCAGCCACTCAGAAGTTATCTCTGCCTTGCCACTGTGTCCAGGTCTACGCAAGAGTGGCAGACACTTTTGTCTTTTCTTTTGTAAGTTCTCTTATTTTCTTGGCTCTTTTTTCTCTAAACTTATTCTGCAAAATGTGCCTTGTGTCATCCATCCTCACAGAAGGCTTTTGTTTTAGATTGGTAGACTTTATAATTTAGAGCTTTTTAGGTTTACAGAAAAACTGAGCAGAAAGTACAGAGAGCTCCCAAACACCCATATATACATACACACAATCACACACAGTTCCCTTTATTATTAACATCTTGTATTCCTGTGGTACATGTTACAAGTAATGAACCAATACCGATACATTATTAACTAAAGTCCATAGTTTACACTAGAGTTCACTCTTTTTGTATAGTCCTATGGGTTTTGGCAAATGCATAATGCCATATCTCCACTATTACAGTATCGTACAGAACGGTTTCACCGCCCTAAAAATGACCTGTGCTCTACCTCCTGCCACCCAATCCCTAGCACTTTTGTCTTTGTTTTACTTGCTTCAGGTTAGGGAAAACGTTTGTCTTTCTGACAGCCAGTGTTCAGAGATGGTCTGTCACACTCTCATCTGACCAACTCCTGGGCAACAAGAAGCCATTGCCAGTTCCCTGTCACAGACACAACCAATTCGAGCAGGGGCTAAGAGTGGCAAGGGGAAATGCACCCTTCTGCAGAAACAATGTCATAAACAGTCCCTAGGCTACAGGCCACACAGTGAAACCTAATGAGTGCTTAATGGGACTGAGTCATAATCGTAATTTATAGATTTCTTCATCTCAGCTACTTTTTACTCTTCAGAAAGACACCTCCTCTCCTCCTCATACACTTCAACATGAAAGGAAGGACTAGCCAATGAGAAACCCTATCTAGCAGGTGACTCTGGCCCCAGGTGTATCCAACATTATTTAATCTTAATGCAGCATCAGCATCAGCATCGCCTGGGACCGAACTAGAACTGCAACTTCTCATTTCTCACCTCAGACATACTGACTCAGAAACTCTGGGTTGGTGCCCAGAAAGTCATGCTTTAACAAGTTCTCCAGTGATTCTGATGCACAAAAATGTTGAGAACACAGTCATATGTGACAGTCACTATCGAAGTAAGATCTGTGCAAAGGACAATTCTGGAGTGGCCGTCATTCCCTCAGCTGCAAGGTGAGCTGCGTTCCCTTGGGGCAAAAGGCAGAGTGATGCAAGAGCCTTAAGATTGATGGGGTAGAGTCATTCCAGTTAGCATGTGGGCCAGGCAGCTCAGGGATTGAAAGTCAAAGAGACAGAAGGATAGGTGGTTACAAGGCAGAGAAGCTCTCCTGAACTGTGGCTCAAAAACAGAATACTACCAACTTCAGAAAGCACCTTTATCAATGGACAGCCATGGCTAATTTTCAAAATTTTTCTAAAAAGTGGAATCTTTCCTTCAAATGCAATTTTACAGAGTAAGGGTGTCAGCTTGAGTCCCCTCCCCTTGGTTCTTCTCTTCCTTCTTCCCCTTGGAAGCCCAATATACTCCGCTGGAATCCTGAGGGTTTCTGAGAACACAGTCTGAAAAACCTGGGCTACTTATTGAACATTCTGATTCCTGGGCCCCACCACCCAAACTAAAAACCAAAACCATTGCCTTCGAGTCCATTCCAACTCATAACAACCCTATAGGACAGAGCAGAACCACCCTACAGGCCTTCCAAGGAACGGCCGATGGATTCGAACTACCAAACTTTTGGTTAGCAGGTTAGCTCTTAACCACTATGCCACCAGGGCTCCTGGGCCCCACTACTTCTACTAAATGACAAGAGCTGGAGAGTGGGCCTGGGACCTGTATGTTTTAGTTTCTCCAGGTATCCCGACGATCAGCTGGATCCCAGCCTTTGAGCACTGTTTGTCTCAGAGGCCCTGGACTCTTACATCAGAGCTTGTTAACATTATAAATTCCTGGGCTCTTCCCAAACCCTACTGATACTGAAACTCTGGGATAGAGCCCAGTAATCTGCATTGATGAGGTAATTCTTATGCTCAGCAAGTGTGAGAATCCCTGCTGCCTAGGACAGACCATGGACTCCATTCCTCCAGTTCCCACACACCCCACAAAACTATCCGAAAATAATCTGTTGCTGTGGAGTGGCTTCCAACTCATGGTGACCCACATGTATCAAAGTAGAACTGTGTTCCATAGGGTTTTCAATGGCTGATTTTTTGGAAGTAGATTACCAGGCCTTTCTTCTGAGGCACCTCTGGGTGGACTCAAACCTCTAACCTTTCCATTAGCAGCCAAACACTTAACCGTCTGTGCCACCCAGGGACTCCTTATCTAAAAATAAAGACGGCTTATTCATCCTACTCTTTTTAAGTCAGAGTTGTCTCTGTCCATCCCTGAGCCTTTCCTCTCAGAGTCTGTCTGTCAGGCCACAACCAGGGATGGAGAAGGAGTGGGGAGGAGGAAAGAGAGCAGTCCTGGCCTGGGGCTCTGACCCCTTTGCACAGCTCTGACAGTGTGAGCAAAGGACTTCTGACAATTAGGCACCAGCACACTTAGACCAGGGGTCTCAGCACAGGTTGCTCAATTAGAATCACCTGAGAAACTTTCAAAGCTAGCCTCATGGGCCCCAACAGCACAATTTCTTTTTTAACGGACTTGGGTGGGAACTGGACATTGATACTTTTAAAAGGCTTCTCGGATTGTAATGTACAACCAGAGCAGAAAACCACTGACTAGAGCAGGGCTTCACACAAGCCACCCTGGGATCTTGTTAAAAGGAATTTCAGGCCTCACCCTAGACCTTCTGGATCAGAACCTGCATTTTAACAACAGGTCCAGGAAATTTATATCTACACGACCATTTGAGAAGCAAGAGCTCGGCTGCTAACCAAAAAGGCTGGCAGTTCGAATCCACTATCCACTCCTTGGAAACCCTACGGGGCAGTTCTACTCAGTCCTATAGGGTTGCTATAAGTCGGAATCAATTCAACAGCAACGGGTTCTGGCCCTACAATATCTCAACCAGCTATCCAGTTTTCAGTGGTTCTCAATCTTGCTGTGTGTGTTGGAATCATCTAAAGAGCTTCTTTAAAATACTGATGCCAAAGTCTCACCTTCAGAGAGTCTCACTGAACTGGTTTGGGATTCAACCTGAGAACTGGGAGTTTTAAAATCTACCCAAGAAATTTTAATGTGCAGCAAGGTTGAGAACCAAGAGTTCAAGCTCTGGGTCAAAATGGATGGCTGTAACACTGGTTCTACCACTTACTGGCTGTGTCACACTGGGCAAGTTACTTAACCTCTTGGTGTCTCAGTTTCCTCATCTGTAAAATCGATATGATAGTAGCCATCTCATAAAGACATTAAAAGGATGAAATGAGACATAATCCACAGAAAACACAACACAACAGTGCCTGGCACACGGTCAGTCCTCACTGAACATTAATTATTATTAACTCAAGCAGGTCAACTTACAGACTCAGATGACAAGGAGTTCATCCTTCAGGTGTTAGTACTTCCCTATGTAGGACACTTGTT
This sequence comes from Dugong dugon, assembly GCA_030035585.1. Lineage (NCBI taxonomy): Eukaryota > Metazoa > Chordata > Mammalia > Sirenia > Dugongidae > Dugong > Dugong dugon. The sequence continues at coordinate 42,461,108 of CM057480.1, read as the reverse complement.
AGAAAGCTCTTCTAACAATTACTAGGGCAGTATAATAATCCCTTGGGCCCACTGTTCCTTCCCACAATCAAGCACTATGGTTAATGGTCACTCACAATTCCCCTACACACACACACGCACATGTACAAACACCAACACTCATGAACACACGAACTCCTTGTTGAAGGCTCCTCTTTGTCTGGGCGATAACTTGTGAATACAGCACAGAGATTCTGGCTGGGATGAATGGGTCCCTTCAAGCAGAATGCCCAGCATCGAGCTGCAGGCTCTGCCTCGAATGAGCTGTGTAACCCTGAGCTAGTCACAATGGTCTGGTCCTTAGTTTCAGGGGGTCAGGCCAGGCTGTCCCTGAAGTCCCTTCCAGCACTGCAGGATCACCATGCCAGGAAGAAATACTCAGAAAGCCAGTCATGAACAAAAAAGGCTGCACTCTTCCCACTGACTCCTCAATACAGCTGATGTTTAGGTTACATTTCTACAGTGGTTACCCAGTAAACTAAAATTTAACAATAGGCTTTCTTTAAAACTCTTCTAAATATAGACACATTCTCTGGGAGAGCAGAGGATTTCCTGGAGGATTTTTCTGAGGAAACTAACAGGCCTAAATAATAAATGGTGTTTGGAATTAACTTGTATATTTGAGTGTGCATGTGTGTGTCTCTATGTGTAAAAACAATGTGAAAATTGTTTTTGTTTTTACCCTGAGAACTCTAAGATACCAGAAATCATCTGTCAGGCTGTCTCTACCAATTTTCCTTTCACTGTGTCTCTCGACTTCACTTCTCTCTTTGCCTTTAAATAAGCCCCTTTTTCCCCCCTTTGTTCTGGCTCCTTTTCCATGCCAGGGCTGCCTGGGATCAAGGACTGCACCCCTCTTGCTCCCACCTGTATCCCTGGCACACTCCCTTGGAATCAATGACCCTCCCCATGCTGGCTATTCCTACCTCCACAGCTCACTACTCCCCAGGCCAGCCTCCTCATTCCAGCTGCTATGGACACCTACCTGGGGCAGGTGGGGGTTGGCTGCCAGCGAGCACCTCCACATGCACATGCCCAACATGAACTCACCACCTTTTCCTAACCCTCCTTCTACCACAAGAACTCAAGATGACCTCTCTCTCCTCTGCTTCCTTGCCCAATGCATTAAATCTGTTTCCAGTCCTGCTAATTCCCCCTCTTCCATCAGTGTCTTGGCCCCCTCTTTTCTACTCCTCATGGTCACCACCATAATTCACACCTTCCTTTCTTACCTGGAGGAGCAGCCTCTGAAGAGGTCTTCCACAACAAATTCCACTGCAGGATATGCTCTTCTGCTTCTCAAAGCATATCAAATTCAGCAATGATACCACCACCTATGGTTTATCCATAGGAGGACAGTGATAGGTCAACTGCTCTTTCCCACAATCAAGTGTTACAGCTGATGGTCACCCATAATTCCCCTAAACACACACACACACACACACACACATATATATAGCTCATGTATAAACATACACACTCCTTGTTGAAGGCCCCATAACTTGTGAATGTAGCACAGAGATCCTGGCTGGGATGAATGTGCCCCTTCAAGCAGCAGAACACCCAGCATTGAGTCACAGGCTCTGCCTCAATAATGAGCTCTGCTAGCAGCCAGGCAGGATGCTGGATCTTTCATGTACATGTTCTGGAATCCTTACAATGTGCAGAAATCTGCATTTTCAGATTAGGGAGCTGAGGCTTAGTGGCAATAAATGGATTCAAATCCATTGCTCTTGCAATGGGATGGTGGTACCACTGGATAATAACAGCCCACGAATCAAGCCTCTTCAAGCTCCTGGTTCAACCTACCATTTCATCCTTATCACCTTCCCTTCCTCGACAAGCATCCTATAAACTGAGCAAACAAGAGCACTCCCTGTCCTCCGGACACGGCGCATGCTTCCCACCACTGAGCTTTTGTTCACGCTCGTCCTTCCACCCAAAACACCTTTCCCCAATCTCAATCTGCAAAAATATCCTGCTATCCATCTCAATTTTCTCCGAATTCTGCTCTGAAACTTTTACAACCCAGCTGAGTTTTCATCTAGTGGTCTTTAATATAATAAAAGGTAGCACACTTTTTTGATAACAATCTCTCTTCTCTTTTAACCCCAATGGCCCTCACTTTATCTCCCTTTTATATCAGTCTGTGTGCTTTTCCAATCCACTTCTACTGTGCTACACTCTCTGATGGCAGGAAGCAACTGGCCTTTGTGTCCCCACATCTTCCATCCTCGCACTGAAAGTGCCTTACTGGTACTTAACAAGTACTTAGTAAACTGAGTGAACACTGTAAGATGCTACCAAGGTGAAGCATCCTGAGAAAACACTAGAGTCAGAGATTATATGTAATCATCCTACCTCTACCAATGTTTTAAAGAATTCCTTATGAGTATGAGGACTCCTTTTGTCAAGTAGACAGACACCAACAATATGAGGCAAATGGGTGGAAGCTACAGGGAAGCATATTTAAGCTCAACAAAACCAATTTTATTTTTCACAATTAAAGCTGTCCATGAAAGAAAAGTGTTTTCATAAGGAAGGGAGTTTTTGTCCCTAGAAGGATTCAAGTACAGGCTAAGTGTCCTCTGTCAGAGGTACCCAGAGGATTCATGGGTTGGAGTGAGGAGGGGGTAGCTAGATTAGATGACTGACTTCCTAGATCATTTTCAAATAAGATTCTAAGCCACCCCCTTCTTGTTGTAAAGACACCCACTGAAGAAGACTAATGTGTTTTGTCATAACTACTGAAAACAGTTCACTGAAACCTTACGCCGTCACTTAACCAAACATCAATGTCTCACATAACCCCAAAGTTGTGCAATGACAAAAAAAGTCAAAAGAAGCCAAATGATATCATTCTTTGATTCTAAACCCTTATTTTTATCATAAATGTCTAAGTATAATTTTAAAACACTTCCCAAACCTGCCAAATTTAGATATTTCACTCAGCAATTATTTTTCAAAATTTAGTGAAAGAAATGTGTTACAAATATAGTTCAAGAAAAAAAAATTTGAGTAGTTAGAATTACAAGTTTATTTTCAATCATAACAGTGCCTAATGAACAAAAAATTATGATTCATCCAATTCTGGGTACCTCAGGTCCATTAAAAATATGTGTTGACTTGAACCTTGTGTAGCTATCAGTATTTATGTGGGCAAATAATAAAAGAAAAATGCAAGACAATATAACATCATGTTTTCTGTGTTGTAACTTTTAGCAACAAGCTCTGTGATAAGAGATAGAAAGTGAAATGAGTAATAAACTCAAGCAAAAGAAAATAAGCACTTTCTTCTTCTCAAGACAAAATTTTATCACACTTTCAAAACTTTGCTACAGCTATCTTTAATAACTGTATAATCCTATGGTGAGTTAGGGTGCAACTATTAGAATCTTCGAACATAAAGGGTTTATCTGTGAGAGATGAAGTATCCACAGGGAACAAATACCACGTTTCACTAGAGAAAGGAGGGCACCCACCAGCCTTAAACAGCTGAGAGAGAAACTGAAGACAGACAGCTGCCATCAAGTCAACTCCAACTCATGGTAACCTTATGTACAACAGAACAAAACACTGTCGGGTCCTATTATCATTCTCACAATTACCAGCATGTTCAAATCCACTGTTGCTGCTACTATGCCAATCCATCTCATCAAGGGTCTCCCTTGCACTCACTGGCCCTCTACTTCACCAAATAGAATGACTTCCTCCAACAATTGATCCCTCCTATGACGTGTCCAAAGCAAGCAAGACAATGTTCCGTTGTGATCCATGGGGTTTTCACTGCCTACTTTTTAGAAGCAGATCGCCAGGCCTTTCTTCCTAGTCTATCATAGTCTGGAAGTTCTGATACCTGTCCACTGTGAGTGATCTTGCTGGTGTTTGAAATATCATTTGCGGGGAGGCCAAGATGGTGGAGCAGTCAGATTCCTCCTGTAGTCCCTCTTACAACAAAGACCCAAAAAAACAAGTGAATCGATTATATACGACACTCTAGGAGCCCTGAATATCAAAGGTAAAGTTGAGGAGTCGGACTGAGTGGAAGGGAGAGGGAGAGACAGTTTAGAAGCCGCGAGGAATTGCCAGACCTGACCCAGCAGAAGCTGGCACCCTTCAGGCTGGATTGGCTAACATGCACAGTGAGGCAAGCAGTGGTGCTCAGGAGGCGTCTTCCACAACGGGAGAGAGCCAGCGTCAGAGAATCTACTCAGGCATCCAGAACCAGTGAAAAGCAGCGCTCAACTGGCAAAAGATAACGTACTTCCATCTGGCCTACTGCGCAGATCAAAAAACACCCTCTTTGGGAAAAACCTCTCTCCCATTTACCTCCCCCTCCTGCTCAGCACCAGGTCCCAGGCTGGCTTCAGCAATTGCTAAGTCCCCTGTGGCAGAAGTAGGACCCGTCATGTGCCCGGAGCCATTCTCCCGGCCTTGGAGAGGGAAAAAATTAACAAATAAGAAAAAATAATCTGCTAGCTCCCCCAAGCCAGAAACTCAGGTTAGGCATAGCTCCTTAGTCTAGGCATAAGAGATCTACAGACTTTGAATGCCTTTCACCCTGCATAGACTTGTGTGGGCCTATTTCAACAGCGTACACCCTCACTACCCCAGTACAACAGGGTAAATACCTGAAGCCTAACGTCAACTGTTTCAGCTGTGAAGTAGAAGGTTCATGGCATTTGACACTGCTCTGCCCATTAAGCAGGGTCCTCACCTACCAACATCAGGGGCCTGAGGACAAGTGGCTCCACCTATGCCACCTAGCCACCCACAACAGGGGTCCAAGAAAAACTGGTGTCCTCCAGTCCTTACAGCCAACAGCACTGGGTGCTCATATTCCAGCTGCAAAACCCACCCCTCTACGAGCTCTAGGGAACAGGGACAAACATTCTTCCCAGACACTCAGGGGCAGCTGTCAGCCCCCTGCCTTGCTCAGTGCATGACCCCCTACTGCAGCCAGATACCTGTGCCTACACCAATCACCCATGCCTGTCTACGATGGTAGGTGAAAGCCTGCACCACACACTTGGTGACTGTCTTAGTCATCCAGTGCTGCTTTAACAGAAATAATACAAGTGGATGGCTTTAACAATGGGAAATTTATTTCTTCACAGAAAGGAAGCTAAAAGTCCAAATTCAGGGCGTCAGCTCCAGGGGAAGGCTTTCTCTCTCTGTCAGCCTTCTCATCAATGTTCCCCCAGACTAGAAGCTTCTTCACGCAGGGACTCTAAGTCCAAAGGACACGCTCTGCTCCTGGCACTGCTTTCTTGGTGGTATGCGGTCCCCTGTCTCTCTGCTCACTTCTGTCTTTTATGTCTCATGAAACTTCCTCAGGACACAATCCAATCTTGTAGATCTGAGTCCTGCCTTACTAACACAACTGCCACTCATCCTCCCTCATTAACATCATCCTCCCTCATTAACATCACAGAGGCACGATTTAGAACATGTAAGAAAATCACACAATACCAGGAATCATGGCGCAGCCAAACTGATACACACATTTTTGGAGGGACGTAATTCAATCCATGACATTCCACCTTTTGGCCCCCAAAAAATCACATCCTTGCAAAACGGAAAACATATTCACCCCCATCATATCATAGCAAAAATCTTAACTCCAAGTCCAAAATCCAAAAATTCCTCTCCATCTGGGAAATCTAGAATACAAGTTATCTGCTTCCAGAGGTACAATGGCAGAAGAGGCACAAGATAGACATTTACATTACAAACGGGAGAAACTGGAGAGAAAGACAGGATAACAGGCACCAAGTAAGACAGCAGAACACATTACAGTAGCCCTCAAGGCTTTGAAAAAATAATCTTCTGTCCTCTGAGACAATTTACACAATGGCCCTGCCCTCCAGACTCTAGGTATTGGCCACACTCTCTGGATTCTGAGTGGAGGCCCCTCGGCCCTGGGCTTCAGCTCCACCTTCCAGGCCCACTGGAACAGCAACTCTACTCCCTCGGCTTTAGGTGCACCATTCTCCCAGTCCATCTGAGTGGCAACTCCACCGCTGGAAGCACCAGAGGCAATGGCTCCACCCTTCGAAACCCGAGGTCGGGGCCATACCTTTTGAGACCGAGGCAGTTCAGCATCTTGTGTCCCTCATCTCTTCAGCTTGTTTCCGGGTTTCTTAGCCTCTAGGCTCCTCGGGCCTCACGCCCGCATCTGCCCTGCAGGGGCAAGTGTTCTAAAGCTCGGTAGTTCCACCAGTAAGTGCCCAGAGGCACCCCACTCAACCAGAAAGCCTCATGCACACAGGCACTCAGCTCTCTCGCTCCATGGGTCGGAAAGCCTAGCTCCACCGATAAGTACCCGGAGGCACCCCAATCCGCCAGGAAGTCTCCTGCGCACCAGCACCCAGCTCTCTCGCTCCGTGGGTCGGCTCCAACGCCATATTACACTGGTCTCCTGGTTCTGCTGCTGTTGGTTCTCTGCCACTGTTGCTTCTCTGCCACTGCAGGTTCTCTGCCACTGCCACTTCTCTGCTGTTGCAGGTTCTCTGCTGCTGCTAGTCCTTTGCTGCTGCCACTGCTCTATCCATTCACAGTTTCAAAACCGCTATATTTTAGGTGTCTGTTAGAGTAGCACTCCTGGTACAAAATTCTGACTCAGTCATCCAGTGCTGCTGTAACAGAAATACTACAAGTGGATGGCTTTAACAAAGAGAAATTTATTTCTTCACAGTAAAGTAGGCTAAAAGTCCAAATTCAGGGCATCAGCTCCGGGGGAAGGCTTTCTCTCTCTATCAGCCTTCTCATTAGTGTTCCCCTGGACTAGGAGCTTCTTCACGCAGGGACCCACAATCCAAAGGATACGCTCTGCTCCTGACACTGCTTTCTTGGTGGTATGCGGTCCCCCATCTCTCTGCTCACTTCTGTCTTTTATGTCTCAAAAAACTTCCTCAGGACACAATCCAATCTTGTAGATTGAGTCCTGCCTTAGTAACACAACTGCCACTCATCCTCCCTCATTAACATCATAGAGGCAGGATTTACAACATATACGAAAATCACACAATACCAGGAATCATGGCCCAGCCAAATTGATACACACATTTTTGGGGGGACATAATTCAATCCATGACATTGACCAACTACCTGGAAACCTGAACTGAATTCATACAACAAAAGTAAACAGACTCCTGGGCTCACATACCTAGTAATAGCTCTAACTACCTGGTGACAGGACATTAGAGCTTCAAAGGTGCCAATATTCAAACTAGCTTCACACGAGCAGCCTATTTGGGGCATATCAAAACAAAACAAAACAAGAAGTTAGGACACAGTAGGCAAACATAAAATAAATAAATATAATTACTTATTGATGGCTTGGAGATAACAGTCAATATTGAATCACATAAAGAGGCAGATGATGATGGCTTCAGCAAGCTCCCAAAATAAGGAATCAGGAAATCTGCCGGAAAAAGGGAATTTCTTGGAATTACTGGAGGTATAATACTAAAGATTAATATACAGAAATCTTCCAGAGATCAGGAAGGAGATGAGTCAAAACACAGAACAATGAAAGGAACACAAAGACAAAGCACTAGAGGATTTTAAGAAGATTACTCAAGAGCATAATGACAAATTTAATAGGCTGCAAGAATCCATAGAGAGACAGCAATCAGAAATCCAAAAGATTAACAACAAAGCTGCAGAATTAGACAACTCAACAGAAATTCATCGGAGCAGAACTGAGGCAACAGAAGTCAGAATTACTAAGACTGAAGATAAAGCACTTGACACCAACTTATATGAGGAAAAATCAGATAAAAGAATTTTAAAACCTGAAGAAACTCTAAGAATTATGTGGGACTCTTTCAAGAGGAATAACCTACAAGTGATTGAGTACCAGAACAAGGGGGGATAACAGAAAATACAGAGAGAATTGTTGAAGATTTGTTGGCAGAAAACTTCCCTGATATCATGAAAGATGAGAAGATATCTATCCAAAACGCTCCCATTGAACCCCACAGACACCAAGACATACAATGATCAAACATCCCAAACCCAAAAATAAAGAGAGAATTTTAAGAGCGGCTAGGGATAAACGAAAAGTCATCTACAACGGACAGTCAATAAGAACAAGCTTGGACTATTCAGCAGAAACCATACAGGCAAGAAGGCAATGAGATGACATATATAAGCCTTGAAGGAAAAAAACTGCCAGCCAAGAAGTACATATCCAGCAAAACTGTCTCTCAAATATGATGGTGAAATTAGGGCATTTCCAGATAAACAGAAGTTTAGGGAATTGGTAAAAACCAAACCAAAATTACCAGAAACACTAAACAGGGTCCTCCGGTTAGAAAATCAGTAACATCAGATATCAATGCAAGACTAGAACACAGGTCAGAGCAACCAGATATCAACCCAGATAGGGAACTCACAAAAATAAATCAAAGCTAAAATGCTGAAAAAAGGGAAATAGAGATGTCAATATGTAAAAGATGACAATATTAAAACAATAAAGAGGGACTAAAAAACGTAGACATAGATTTTTCATATAGAGAGGAAGTCAAGACAACACAAAGAAATAAAAGACTGGTTTAAACTTGGAAAAATAGGGGTAAATATTCAGGTAACCACAAAGGAAACTAACAATCCTACACGTCAAAATAAAAAACAAGAAAAACATAAAGATTCAGCAAATACAAAATCAACAATAATGAAAAAGATGAAAATACATAAAGAAAAATAACTCAGCACAGAAAATTAAGTGGAACAAACAGTCAACAACACACACAAAAAGACATCAAAATGACAGCACTAAACTCATACCTATCAATCATTATGCTGAATGTAAATGGACTAAATGCACTAATAAAGACACAGAGAGTGGCAGAATGGATTAAAAAAAAAAAAAACTACGATCCATCTATATGACGCCTACAAGAGAAACACTTTAGACTTAAAGACACAAACAAACTAAGATGCAAAGGATGGAAAAAAAAAATAGATCAAGCAAACAACATTCAAAAAAGAGCAGGAGTGGCAACATTAATCTCTGACAAAAAGACTTCAAAGTAAAATCCACCACAAAGGATAAGGAATGATACTATATAATGATTAAAGGGTCAATACACCAGGAGGACATTTATGCACCCAACAACAGGGCTCCAAAATACATAAACTCTAACAGCACTGAAAAGAGAGACAGACAGCTCCCCAATAATAGTAGGAGACTTCAACACACCACTTTCGGTGAAGAACAGAACATCCAGAAAGAAGCTCAATAAAGATATGGAAGATCTAAATACCACAATCAAACAACCTGATCTCATGGACATATACTGAACACTCAACAGCAGCCAAGTATACTTTCTCTTCCAACACACGTGGAACACTCTCCAGAACAGACCACACATTAGGCCATAAAGCAAGCTTTACCAGAATCCAAAGCATCAAAATATTATAAAGCTGCTTTTCTAACCATAAAGCCATAAAGGTAGAAATCAATAACAGAAAAAGCAAGGAAAAAAAAATCAAACACATGGAAACTGAACAACACCTTGCTCAAAAACTACTGGGTTCTGGAAGAAATTAAGGATGGAATAAAGAAATTCATACAAACAAATTAGAATGAAAAGACATCCTACCAGAACCTTTGGGACACACTAAAAGCAGTGCTCAGGTCAGTTTACAGCAATACATGTACACATCCAAAAAGAAGAAAGGGCCATAATCAAAACATTAACACAACAATTGGAACAAGTAAAAAGAGAGCAGCAAAAGAAGCCCTCAGGCACCAGAAGAAAGGAAATAATAAGAATTAGAGCAAAATTAAATGAAATAGAGAACAGAAAAACAGTTGAAAGAGTTAACAAGACCAAAAGCTGCTTCTTTGAAAAGATCAACAAAATTGATAAGCCACTGGCCAAACTGACAAAAGAAAAACAGGAGAGGAAGCAAATAACCTGTACAAGAAATCAGATGGGTGATTATCATAACAGAGCCAACGGAAATTAAAAGAATCATAACAGAATACCAGGAAAAACTGTACTCTAACAAATTTGAAAACCTAGAGGAAATGGAAAAATTTCTAGAAACTCACTACCCACCTAAATTAACATAAACAGAGGTAGAACAACTAAATAAACCCATAACAAAAGAAGAGATTGAAAAGGTAATTTAAAAAACCCCAACGAAAAAAAGCCTTGGTCCTACGGTATCACTGGAGAATTCTACCAAACTTTCAAAGAAGAGTTAACACCACTACTACAATAGGTATTTCAGAGCATAGAAAAAGGATGGAAGACTCCCAAACTCACTCTGTGAAGCCAGCATAACCCTGATACCAAAACCAAGTAAAGATAACACAAAAAAAGACAATTATAGACCAATATCGCTCCTGAACATAGATGCGAAAATCCTCAACAAAATTCTAGCCAACAGAAATCAACAACGTATTAAAAAAATAATTCACCACGATCAAGTGAGATTTGTACCAGGTATGCAGGGATGGTCCAACATTAGAAAAACAATCAATGTAATCCATCATATTAATAAAACAAAAGACTAAAACCACATGATCTTATCAATCGATGGCAGAAAAGGCTTCTGACAAAGTCCAACACCCATTCATGATAAAAATCTCAGCAAAATAGGAATGGAAGGGAAATTCCTCAACATAATTAAGGGCATTTATAAAAAGCCAACAGCCAACATCATCCTAAATGGAGAGACTTTGAAAGCATTCCCCTGGAGAACAGGAACCAGACAAGGATGACCTTTATCACCACTCTTATTCGACATTGTGCTGGAGGTCCTTGCCAGAGCATTTAGGCTAGGAAAATAAAGGGCATCCAGATTGGTAGGGAAGAAGTCAAGTATCTCTATTTGCAGATGATATGATCTTACACACAAAAAACCCCAAAGAATCCACAAGAAAACTATTGGAACTAATAGAAGATTTCAGCAAAGTATCAGGATACAAGATAAACATACGAAAATCAGCTGGATTCCTCTACACCAACAAACAGAACTTCGAAAAGGAAATCACCAAATCAACACCATTTACAATAGCCCCCAAAGATAAAATACTTAGGAATAAATCTAACCAGAGACGTAAAACACCTGAATAACGAAAACTACAAGACACTACTGCAAGAAACCAAGAAACCTGCATAACATACCTTGTTCATGGATAGGAAGACTCAACATTGTGGAAATGTCAGTTCTACCCAATGAGATCTACAATGTAACCCCAATCCAAATTCCAATGGCATTTTTTAATGAGATGGAGAAAGAAACCACCAACTTCATATGGAAAGTGAAGAGGCCCCAAATAAGTAAAGCATTACTCAAGAAGACGAACAAAGTGGGAGGCCTCACACTACCTGATTTTAAAACCTATTATACCGCCACAGTATCAGAACAGCCTGGTACTGGTACAACAACAGATACATAGACCAAAGGAACTGAATTGAAAATCCAGACATAAACTCATCCACTTATGAGCAGCTGATATTTGACAAAGGCCCAAAGTCTGTTAATTGGGGAAAAGACAGTCTCTTTAACAAACAGTGCTGGCAGAACTGGATATCCATCTGCAAAAAACTGAAACAAGACCCGTATCTCACACCATGCACAAAAACTAACTCAAAATGGGTCAAAGACTTAAATGTAAAATCAAAAACAATAAAGATCATGGAAGAAAAAACAGGGACAATGCTAGGAGCCCTAATACATGGTATAAACACAATATGAACCATAAGTAACAATGCACAAGCACCAGAAGAGAGACTAGATAAATGGGAGCTCCTAAAAATCAAACACTTATGCTCATCAAAAGACTTCACCAAAAGAGTCAAAAGACAACCTACAGACTGGAAAAAAATCCGATCAGCGTCTAATCACTAAAATCTACAAGATACTGCAGCACTTCAACAACAAAAAGACAAACAACCCAATTAAAAAATGAGCAAAGGATATGAACACAGCACTTCGCGAAAGATATTCAGGCGGCTAACAGACAAATGAGGAAATGATCACGATCATTCGCCATTAGAGAAATGCAAATCAAAACTACAATGAGATACCATCTCACCACAACAAGGCTAGCATTAATCCAAAAAACACAAAATTATAAATGTTGGAGAGGTTGAGGAGAGACTGGAACACTTATACACTGTTGGTGGGAATGTAAAATGGTACAACCACTTTGGAAATTGATTTGGCACTTCCTTAAAAAGCTAGAAATAGAAGTACCATACAATCCAGCTATCCCACTCCTTGGAATATATCCTAGAGAAATAAGAGCCGTCACATGAATAGATACATGCACATCCATGTTCACTGCAGCCGTGTTCACGATAGCAAATAGCTGGAAACAACCTAGGTGCCCATCATCTGACAAATGGATAAGCAAATTGTGGTATATTCACACAACTGTATATTATGCAACGATAATGAACAATAATGAATTCGTGAAACATCTTGTAATATGGAGGAATATGGAAGGCATTATGCTGACTGAATTTAGTCAGTCGTGAAAGGACAAATATTGTATAAGACCACTATTATAAGAACTCAAGAAAAGGTTTAAACACAGAAGAAAACATTCTTTGATGGGTTACGAGGGTAGGGAGGGAGGGAGAGGGGTATTTACTAACTAGATACTAGACAAGAATTATCTTAGGTGAAGGGAAGGACAACACACACTACAGGCGAAGACAGCACAACTGGACTATACCAAAGCTAAGTAGCTTCCTGAATACAATCAAACACTTCAAGGGACAGAGTAGCAGGGGTCTGGGGACCATTCTTTCAGGGGACATCTAAGTCAACTGGCATAACAAAGTTTATTAAGAAAATGTTCTGTAACCCACTTTGGTGAGTGGCATCTGGGGTCTTAAAAGCTAGCAAGTGGCCATCTAAGATGCATCTATTGGTCCCAACCCACCTGTAGCAAAGGAGAATGAAGAACACCAAAGACACAGGAAAGTATTAGTCCAAGAGACAGAAAGGGCCATATCAACCAGAGACTTCATCAGCCTGAGAGCAAAACTAGATGGTGCCTGGCTACCACCAATGACCACCCTGACAGGGAACACAGCAGAATCCCTGACGGAGGGGGAGAAAAGCAGGGTGCAGAACTCAAATTCTTATAAAAAGACCAGAATTAATGGTTTGATCGAGACTGGTGGGACCCTGGAAGACATGGCTCCCGGACTCTCTATTAGCCCAAAACTAAAACCACTCCCAAGGCCAACTCTTCAGATGAAAATTAGACTGGACTATGGGACATAAAAGGATACTTGTGAAGAGTGTGCTTCTTAGCTCAAGTAGATACATGAGACTAAATGGGCAGCTCCTGTCCAGAGGCAACATTAGAAGGCAGACAGGGGCAGGAGCTAGTTGAATGGACACAGGAAATCCAGGGTGGAAAGGAGGAGTGTGCTGTCACAGTACAGGGAGAGCAACTCAGGTCACATAACAATGTATGTATAAATTTTTGTACGAAATATTTCCATAGGTTCCAGCATCACAGCAACACCCAAGCTACCAGGGTACAACAAACTGACAGATGGTGGTAGCAAACAGTTAAAGGGGTGAGTAATTTCTTCATAGAAAACTTTTATATCTGCCTTTATGTGTCACCAAAAAGGTTAGTTAATTTAAATTGTCTCCTACCCAGATAAGAATTTGCTTCACAGACAGGTAGAATCATAATACCAAACTCAGTCATGAAATTACCAATGAAACATAAAACTTTTCTCCACACAGCTGCTTTGTAATTCTATGTGGTGAATCATATGAGGTAATTTGAAGATCACTCCCCACAACACATTCATTTAACAGTTTATAAAACAGTCATCAAAAGGAGTATTTGAGAAACATACATGAAAAGCACCCCAATTTGTTAAAATGTGGTTAATTAGTTACAGCCATCCCCTAAAACCAGTTTTCATGCAAGCAAGATAAGTAGTCAAGAATAATATGACTCCAGCCGAAGAGTCTTAAGTTTGGAAAACTCACCCCATGTGTTTATGAAGGAAATTTTTTAAATGGAACGCCAATAGTATTTTATAGCAAAGTTACTGAAAACATCACACTGAAAAAAAAAAGTATTTTAAATACCGTATATTTGTCTTCATATAATTTGACATAAATATTTAAATTTGAAAATTAATTGTGAGCTCTAGAAGTATTCCAGTCCCACAGAATGCCAGAGATCATCACAATAACCAATAGACAACAGAGACTGTGAACTTATTGGCCAGAGACCTCAGTCAATCGCATATGCAAAGAATACTGGTGGGTCACAATAAACAACAGATCAATAAAGCAGCTCCCAAAATAGTAAAATGTAGAACTTACACTTGGTTATTAATATTCTTGCTTAGAAATTAGTAAAAGTTAATATTACCTAAAAAGCAGAACAAAACAAAACCCGTTGCTGTCAAGTCAATTCCAATTCATAGTGACTCTCTAGGACAGAGCAGAATTGCGCCATAGGGTTTCCAAGGAGCAGCTGGTGGATTCGAACTGCTCACCTCTTGGTTAGCAGCCAAACACTTAACCCTTATGCCGCCAGGGCTCCATAATACTTACCTAGTGCTTGGGAAATACCAGGTACTAGTATCTTACTTGGAGCCTTTGTGGCGTAATGGTTCATGTGCTCAGCTGCTAACCAAAAGGTTGGCGGTTTGAACCTACCAGTCACTCCATGGGAGAAAGATGTGGCATTCTCCATCCATAAAGATTTACAGCCTTGGAAACCCTACGGGGCAGTTCTACTCTGTCCTATAGGGTCACTATGAGTCGGAATCGACTCAATGGCAGTGGGTTTGGTTTTAGTACATTACTTCACAGATACTAAACTCATTCAATCTTCCTAACCACCTCTAAGGTTATTATTGTTAGCTGCCAATAAGTCAGCTCCAACTCATGGTGACCCCATATACGAAAAAACAAAACACTGCCTGGTCCTGTGGCTTCTTCACCATCACTGGTATGCGCAAGTCCATCGTTGTGGCCACTGTGTACTTTGAGTGCCTTCCAACCTAGGGGGCTCATCCAGCACTACATTGGACAACATTCTATTGCGATCCATAGGATTTTCCCCAGCTGATCTTCGTAAGTGAATTATCGGGCCTTTCTTCTTGGTCTTAGTCTGGAAGCTCTGCTGAAACCTGTCCACCACGGGTGACCCTGGGGGTATTTGAAATCCCAGTGGCATAACTTTCAGTATCATAGCAACTCGCAGGGCACCAGTGAGAAAAACTGACAAATGGGTGGTGGCCCTATGAGGTAAGTACCATTATAATCACCATTTTATCAATGAAAAAACTGAGGCACAGAAAGAACACAGAGCCCATATATGGTAGAGCTAGGACTGAACCCAAGTTTGCCCTCTTTGCTACTACACAATTCAGCCTCTCAAAAGTAAGCTCCTTGCCCTGATGATGGGTCTGCACTGTAACTGGTTCCTCAGAATCTATGCAACTAGCAAGTTCCCAGTACTGAAAAGAAAAAGGGACTTGTTCCCGAGACACCTCTATGGCTGGCACACTCTGTACCTGGGTTTTCCCTTATCCACGTAACCAGGATGCCATTCCAAGGACAATTTGATCAGAAGTAAGTATATACTATCTCTTAGGAAAAATTGGGAAAACTCTGAAATGGAAAAAAAAGATCACTGAGTGTCCAGTCTAGGGAATCCTTCCAGGCTATCTCTGCCTTTCACTGTCTTTGAACAACTTACATCTCAGTAAGTTGTAGAAAACTGATAATAAAGCAAATGATTTTTTTTTTTTTTTTGGTACTTTAGATAAAATTTTACAAAGCAAACTGGCTTCTCATTAAACATTCGTATACATACTGTTTTGTGACATTGGTTGCCAACCTCACGACATGTCAACATTCTCCCCCTTCTCAACTTTGGGTTCTCCATTACCAGCTTTCCTGTCCTGTCCTGCCTTCTTGTCCTTACCCCTGAGCTGGTGTGCCCATTTAGTCTCGTTATGTTTTATGGGCCTGTCTAATCCTTGGCTGAAGGATGAACCTCAGGAGTGACTTTATTACTGAGCTAAAAGGGTATCTGGGGCCATACTCTCAGGATTTCTCCGGTCTCTGTCAGACCAGTAAGTTAGGTATTTTGTGTGTGTGTGTGTTACATTTTTCTCCAGCTCTGTCCAGGACCCTCTATTGTGATCCCTGTCAGAGCAGTCGGTGGTGGTACCCAGGCACCATCTAGTTGTACTGGACTCAGTCTGGTGGAGGCTGTAGTACTTGTGGTCCATTAGTCATCTGGAGTAATCTTTCCCTTGTGTCTCTGGTTTTCTTCATTCTCCCTTCCTCCAAATTGGGTGAGACCAGTGGAGTATCTTAGATGGCTGCTCACAAGCTTTTAAGACCCCAGACACTACTCACCAAAGTACAATGTAGAACATTTTCTTTATAAACTGTTATGCCAACTGAGTTAGATATTCCCCGAGACCATGGTCCCCACAGCCCTCAGCCCAGTAATTCGGTCCCTCATGGAGTTTGGATGTGTCTATGGAGCTTCCATGACTCTGCCTTGGTTGTGCTGGCTTCCCCAGTACTGTATACTGTCTCTTACCCTTCACCAGAGTTACCAATTATCTAATAATGTCTTAGTGTTTTTAGTGTTTTTCCATCCCCACCCCATCTCTCCCTCATAACCATCAAATATTGTTTCTTTTCGTGGGTAAATCTTTTCATAAGTTTTCATGGTAGTGGACTCAGACAGTATTTGTCCTTCTGTGATTGGCTTATTTTACTCAGCATAATATGTTCCAGATTCATCCATGTTGTGAGATGCTTCAGATTCATCATTGTTCTTTATCATTGAATAGTATTTCATTGTCTTTATGTATCATAGTTTGTTTATCCATTCATCTGGTGATGGGCATCTAGGTTGTTTCCATCTTGCTATTGTGAACAATGCTGCAATGCACATGGGTGTGCACGTCTATTCGTGTGACAGCTCTTATTTGTCCAGCATATATTCCTAGGATTGGGATTGCTGGATCAAATAGTATTTCTATTTCTAGCTTTTTAAAGAAGTACCATATCATTTTCCAAAATGGCTGTACCATTTTACATTCCTACTAGCAGTGCATAAGAGTTCCAATCTCCCCTCAGCCTCTCCAGCATTCGCTATTTTCTGTTTTTTTCATTAGTGCCAGTAATGTTGGGGTGAAATGGTATTTCATTGTGGTTTTGATTCGCATTTCTCTAATGGCTAGTGATCGTGAGCATTTCCTCATGTGTCTGTTAGCTGCTTTAACATCTTTGGTGTAGTGTCTGTTCACATCCTTTGTCCATTTTTTAATTGGATTATTTGTCTTTTTGTTGTAGAGGTGCTAGATTTTCCTGCAGATTTTAGAGATTAGACCTTTGTTGCATTTGTCATAGCCAAAATTTTTTTCCCAAACTATAGGTTCTCTTTTCACTCTTTTGGTGAAGTCTTTTGATAAGTGTTTAATTTTTAGAAGATCCCAGTTATCTAGCATACCTTCTGGAGTTTGTGTTTTGTTAGTTATGGTTTGTATCCTGTTAATTACATATATTAGGGCGTCTAGCATTGACCCTACTTTTTCTTCTATGATTTTTATAGTTTTTGGTTTTACATTTAGGTCTTTGATCCATTTTGAATTAGTTTTTGTATATGGTGTGAAGCATGGGTCCTGTTTCATTTTTTTGCAGATGGACATCCAGTTTTGCCACTACCATTTGTTAAAAAGACTATCTTTTCCCCATTTGATGGACTTTGGGCCCTTGTCATAGGTCAGGTGACCGTAGGTAGATGGATTTACATCTGGGTTCTCAATTCTGTTCCATTGGTCATTGTATCCCATCATTTACCAGTACCAGGCTGTTTTGACTACTTTAGTTTTATAGTAGGTTCCTAGGTCAGGTAGTTCAAGATCTCCTACTTCATTCTTCTTCAGTAGTGCTTTACTCATCCAGGGCCTCTTTCCTTTCCATATAAAGTTAATGATTAGTTTTTCAATCTCTTTACAGAATGCTGTTGGTATTTTGAATGGGATTTCATTGTATTTATAGATTGCTTTGGGTAGAATTGATACTTTCAAAATGAATGTTGTTTCTACCTATCCATGAGCATGGCATGTTTTTTTCCATTTATGCAGTCCTCTTTTGGTTTCTTGCAGTAGTGTTTTGTAGTTTTCTTTTTATAGGTTTTTTATATCCCTGGTTACCTTTTCAATCTCTTCCCTTGTTATGGGTCTGTTCAGATTTTCAACTTCAGTTTGTGTTAGTTTCGGTAAGTAGTGTGTTTCTAGAAATTTGTCCATTTTCTTTAGGTTTTCAAATTTGTTGGAGCATAATTTTTCACAGCACTCTGTTATGATCCGTTTTGTTCCAGTTGAGTTTGTTGTAATGTCCCCATTTCATTTCTTATTTGATTTGTGTCCCCTCCTGTTTTTTCTTTTCTCAGTTTGACCAATGGTTTGTTGATCCTTCCGAAGAACCAACGTTTGGTTTTGTTGATTCTTTCCATTGTTTTTCTATTCTCTATTTCTGATCTTTATTATTTCCTTTCTTCTGGTGGCTGTGGGCTTCTTTTGTTCTCTTTCTATTCGTTTGAGTTGTATAGCTAATGTTTTGATTTTGTCCCTTCTTTTTTGATGTGTGCATCTATTGCTATAAAATGCCTTTGCTGTGTCCCAAAGGTTTTGGTATGATGTGCTTCCATTCTCGTTTGAGTCTAGGAATTTTTTTATTCCGTCTTCGATTTCTTCTATTACCAGTGGTTTTTAAGCAGGGTGTTTTTCAGTTTCCATGTTTCTTTTTTTTTTTTTCCCTTGCTTTCCCTGTTCTTAATTTCTAGGTTAATGCTGTCATCCGAAAAGATACTTTGTATTATCTCAATGTTTGGATTTTGTTGAGGGATGCTTTGTGGCTTAAATTGTGGTCTATTCTGGAGAATGTTCTATGTGCATTGGAAAAGAATGTGTATTTTGCAGCTGTTGGGTGGAGTGTTATATACATGTCTATGAGGTCAAGTTGGCTGACTGTGGCCTTTAGATCTTCTGTATCTTTGCTGAGTTTCTTTCTAGAAGTTCTGTCCTTTACTGAGAGTGGTGTGTTGAAGTCTCCTACTATTATCGTGGAACTGTCAATTTCTCTTTTCAGTGCTGTTAGAGTTTGTTTTATGTATTTTTGAGCCCTGTCATTGGGTGCGTAGATGTTTATTATAGTTATGTGTTCATGATGGATTGTCCCTTTAATCATTATATAATGCTTTTGTCTTTTATGGTGGATTTTGTTTTAAAGTCAATTTTATCTGAGATTAGTACTGCCACTCCTATTCTTTTCTGGTATCTGTTTGCTTGATATGTTTTTTTCCACCGTTTGATTTTTAATATATTTATGTCTTTGTTTCTAAGGTGTGTCTCTTGTAGACAGCATATTGATGGGTCCTGTTATTTAATCCATTCTGTCACTCTCTGTCTCTTTATGGGTGCATTTAGGCCATCGACGTTCAGTGTAATTATTGATAGGTGTGAGTTTATTGCTGTCATTTTGTAGTTTTGTTTTGTTTTTGTGGTACTGACATTTTCCTTGTTCCTCTTACTCTCCTGTGCTGAATTCCTTTTGTGTATTTTTGTTTGTTTGTTTCTTTCTTTCTTTCATTTTTGTAGATTTTGTTGTGCTGCGACTTTATGTTTTCTTCTTTATATTGACGAGTAGGTCTGTTAACTTTCTTTGTGGTTACCTTGAAGCTGACACTTATCTTCTCAACTATGAACCAGTCTTTTATTATTTGGTATCACCTTGACTTCTCTCCATTTGAAAGTTCTGTATCTACACCATTTATTCCTCTTTGATTGTTCTGACGCTGTTGGCATTTACAGATTAAATGGTTCCCTCTTGTAAATCTTAGGGTTCCAGGATTGACGTTTGTCTGTTTTATTTAGTTTTTCGGGTCTTTGTTGTGGAAGGATGGCATGGTGCTTCTGCCTATAGTGCCATGTTGGCTCCACCTCCAAAGCAAATGATTCTTGACTGTGAAAATGCAAATTCAATTGATTATTGTTCTGTGGATAAACCCATTTTGCATCTATTTATAAACTCATTTCAGCCCTCCTTTGAACCATCTGTCATATCTCACTGGTTCCCTCATTAAATAATAAGTTAAATGAAATCTCTGACGTGTTCATTTTATATCTGTTTGAGAGTCATTATTAAGCCCTCATTTTTAAATTACCTTTTAACATTGATTTCTGAGAAGTGAATCAATCTAGAGTTCAAAAAGGGACCCAGCTACAGCAATGTTTCAGTACTTACCATCATCACTTAAAGTTCAAACACCCTCTTTCTGGAATGATCTTACTGTCTCAATGTAAGACCAAAACTGTGCCATCATTTTGGAATTCAAAGTTTGATCGTGGCACAAAAGCATTAAATTCTGTTCTGAAAACTAAGAAAAGGAAGTCTTAGCATTTAGGGGATGTCATGGATTGAACTGTGTCCCCGAAATGTTATGTGTCAGTTTAGCTAGGCCATGATTCCCAGTACTGTGTGGTTGTCGTCCATTTTGTGATCTAAATTTTTCTATGGGTTGTAAATCCTAATCTCTTCCTATGGTTAATGAGGCAAGATTAGGTTATAGTAAAGAGGATTAGGGTAGAATGCAATACCCTTACTCACGTCACAGCCCTGATCTTATGTAAGGGGAATTTCCCTGGGGTGTGGCCTACATCACCTTTTATCTTACAGGAGAGAAAAGTGATAAAAGCAGAGAGACAGGGACCTCATACCACCAAGAAAGAAGCACAAGGAGCAGAGCACATCCTTTGGACCCGGAGTCCCTGTGCTGAGAAGCCCCTAGACCAGGGGAAGGACCTGACGACAAGGACCTTCCCCCAGAACCAACAGAGAGAGAAAGCCTTCCCCTGGAGCTGGCACCCTGAATTCAGATTTCTAGCCTCCTGAATTATGAGAGAATAAAAGTCTGTTTGTTAAAGTCATCCACTTGTGGTGTTTCTGTTACAACAGCAGTAGGTAACTAAGACAGGAGATATTATGCAGTATCAC
Organism: Dugong dugon; assembly: GCA_030035585.1. Classification (NCBI taxonomy): domain Eukaryota; kingdom Metazoa; phylum Chordata; class Mammalia; order Sirenia; family Dugongidae; genus Dugong; species Dugong dugon. The sequence continues at coordinate 42,440,045 of CM057480.1, read as the reverse complement.
CCCAAAACAAGAGATTTAACTATTCAAGTATCATTTTGCTCACTCTGCCTAAAAGGATTAAGTATATTCCTGTTAGGAAGGGTAGAATAAACAACACTATCACTGCAGCTCTAACACAGTTCTATGATAAGGGTTTGGACCATTCATCCTGCTGGGACAAGGTAAACTTGAAGAGCACCTGCACCTCTAAATATGGTAGAATCAATGTTATAATAGACTCATGATTATTATGTCCCTCTGGCCACTCAATCTAGAATCTCCACAATAAAATACATTATCCTGTGGAGTGACTGCACCACTGGTTCACTATCTCCATGTTTAAGAGCGGGCTCCATATAACCTGGTCCCTGGAGCTCCTGTGTTGTCTATGAGCTGAGTGTGGTAGGAATAACCCGGGCAACTGCCATCTTGAAGTAATCTCTTACCTGGCTGTCCAGAGTTTAACCTGGAGAGGTGTTCACGGGTACCTCTAAGGACTGAGTACTCTTTCTGCCTCTGAAGGTTTATTGGGAAGCTGCTGCACCACTGACAGTGTGTGCTCCCGCAAGGCAGGGGCCTTTACGACTGTCTGAAACCAAGGAAATGGGCATGTCCTGCAAATCATTGTTTTTACAGGGTATTGTACAAGATGTCTGAATTTTTGGCAGGAAAAAGAAATTTTGAAAATTTTTCCTGGTGGCACAGTGATTAAGAGCTCAACTGCTAACCAAAAGGTTGGCAGTTCAAATCCACCAGCTGCTCCTTGGAAACACTATGGGGCAGTTCTACTTTGTCCTATAGGGTTGCTATGAGTTGGAATCAACTCTATGGCAATGGGTTTGGTTTTTCTGGTTTGACACATATGTACCAATAGACCCTGGTGGGATCTCTGGAGTGTAATTAGTGGTACTTCATAAGTACCACTAAACACTTAGGGTAGGCTTGTGGGAGGGGGCAAGAAAAAAAAAATCCATACTACCTACGAAAAATTCAGACACACTCAATGATTCAGCATGCTTCCACTAATGAAAACACATGGTGACAACAAAAAATTCAGAGCAGAAAATAACTGGTTCATGAAAGGGCTAAACAGGAAACATCAGCAAGTGCAGTATCATGGTAAACACAAGAACTTAAGCAAATAACCAAGGCCCACATCAAAAAGGTGTAATAGCTTCCTGTGGCTGCTGCAACAAATTACCACAAACTAGGTGGCTTAAAACAACGGAAATGTATTCTCTCACAGTTCTGGAGCCTCAGGTGTCTAGGGAATAATTCGTTCCTTGCCTCTTCCAGACTCTGGTGACTGCCAGCATCACTCCAACCTCTGCCTCCATCTTCAGACTGCCTTCTTTCTTAAGACGCCACTTGCGATTGCATTTAGGGCCCACCTGGATAATCCAGGAAAATCTCCTTAATAAAACTTAATCCCATCAGAGGTTCCAGGGAATAGGACCTGATATTCTGGGGGGGCCATTATTCTGCCTACCACAAATGAGCTGTCTAGTTCTACATTTTAAATCTGGCTATAGGTGTTCTGGAAGAATGTACAGTGCATGGATGTCGCACGGAGTAACTTTCTTTTCCTGAAACCACTGAGACAAGTATTAGTCATGAGAACAGCTAGTGTTTACAAAACACCTACTTTAGACCTCTGTATCAAGCACCTTACTAGTCTTCATCAGTTATTTGGGAATTATCAAGATCCCCATTTTACAGATGACAAAACGGAGGTTTAATTAGGTAATATAATTAGCCCAAGATCACAAAATAAGTGGCAGAGAAATGACTCCAGAGCTCCTTGTATCTCCCAGCGGAAGTAAATTTAAGGGAAGCTGTTTGATGTTCATCCTCAAAAACTACAAGAATTTTTAAATTGCAATGTCAGTTTCAAATCTTGCCCAGGTGACTACAGGCTGGCCCCAAATGACAAAACTCCTCCAACATGAACGGCAACCAAGGAAAGCCATCTTAGACTATAGTTCGGAGGTCCCAAAGGACTTCCCTTTCTTTCCATCCTTCCTGATGCCATATGCTAGGATTTCATCCTTCTCTCCCTCCCCTTCTTTCTCTAGTTCTTCAACTTGCCTGCTCTCAGGAACCACATCTCCAATTTGTACCCCTTGCCCTGACATTCATTCTTCTCTGGCTCTAGGATGGGTGATGCTATGAGGCTACTTTTCTGCCTCCCACCTCCCCCACTGTAGCTGACATGCAGTTTTGTCCATCCGGCATCCCTTCCTTGATTCTTTCCCCTCCCATTCTAAAATGTGCCCGATTGGTCCATGAGATTTAAGTGGGGCTGGCCCTGCCTCCTCCCTCACCCCCATCACCACAACCCTGACAATCAGAGTCCTCCAAAGCACTAGCTACAGCAACTAGTTCAGGGAAGGTGACCCACTTCCCATCAGAGTTCTCCCTGGGACTCTGACCAGAGTTATCCAGACAGGTACAGTACCATGTCGTTCTGTGGGATCATAAGGTCTAAGGACGACGCAGATTTGGGGTTGCTGGTGTCATTTTGATGTCACATGGAGAAAGCCTGACTGAGAATAAAGACAATTAGAGATCAGCAGTTTTGGGGCTTGAGAGAGAAAGGGTCCTGACCGGGGCCAGCTTCATGCTCATGTGCCTATGTGCTCACACAGGGTACAAGCACACTGGGCCTCACAGCTGATTTAATGATCTACTGTCACCGCCTTGAAATTCTTAACCATTTTCCAACAAGGGCTCCCACATTTTCATTTTGCAATAGGCTTTGCAAACTATGAAGCCAATTCTAGTCCTGAAATCACCATTTGAGCCCCTGGATCCAGTCAGACCTGAAACTAGCATAACCCTTAGGCCTCCCAGCTATATACAATAAACAGCCTCTTTTCCATAGGCTGGAGTTGGTGGGTGGTACAAACAGTTAACGCACTTGGCTACTAACCAAAAGGTTAGAGGTAAAATCCACCCAGAGATACCTCACAAGAAAGGCCTGATGATCTGCTTCCAAAAGGTCACAGCCTTGAAAACCCTATCGAGCACAGTTCTACTCTAAAACACATGGGGTCTCCACGAGTCGGAATCAGCTCAACAGTATGAAGTGTGTGTTTGACTCACAATCAAAAAAGTCCTGCCTAACACAGCTTCTGAGTCCACCCTTCTCCCACCCACAACCTGCAGACACTAGCTCCACTCAGCCCTGGTCATCTCTCCTTTATCCTCCAGTCAATCCATTTCCCGCATCATCCTAAAAACCTCAGTCTGATCCTCTGCCCCAGTTGCTGAGAGTCTGGATTTTCCTCAGAAATACAGACAAATCAATCTTCTGTGTACATAAGACTCACCTTTATCACCTAATACTATGGGCCAATGGTGGAGGCAGAAAAAAGAGGTGAGAGATTTATTAATTTAAAAAAGATTTACTGAACAGCTATTTACTGAATAGCTACCATAAGATAAGAGTCTAGGTGATGTCAACAGTTAACACACTCAGCTGCTAAACAAAACGCTGGCAGTTTAAGCCTACCCAGAAGCATCTCGGAAGAAAGGCCTGGTCATCTAGTTCCAAAAAAATCAACCAACCAAAATTCTCTGGATCACAGATCTGCTCTGACACACATGGGGTTGCCATGAGTTGGAGTCTGTTCGACAGCAACCAGTTGTTTTGTTTGTTTCTTTGTTTTTTCCATGAGATAAGAGACCTTTTTGCATCTGTAACTGAGAGCAGAAAACACCCTTAGAAAGCTTCAAATCAGCCATGCCCTTCCTTCAGAATCAGACAGGCAGAGAAGCTTTCTATGCTATAGTGACAAGAGGGGGAAAATAGCCAATTAGAAGCCAGATATTGAAGGAATAGAAAGGAGAACACTCAAGTCTTCCCTGAAGTTTCCAGAAGGAGTAATACAAAACCAAGAAGCATCCCTGGAGGTTTACACAGAGCCCCATCCACCCCCGAGATTCTCCATTCCCACCCTCAGCACTTCCACACCTGCCTGCAGGACACCCCTAAACCCCATCAGGGCCTGGAGCCTGGCTCTTGACAGAGAGAAAAAGAGGTCCCCTGGCATTTAGCCCCACAAAAAAATGTCAGCTCCTTGAGAGAAATCTTCATCTTGGTGAGGACCACATGATAGGTTTTGTTAATGGAAACATTGTTCCATTCCATGAGAGGGGAGGACACATAAGCTATAATCCTAAGTGAGAATTCAAAGATAATTTTCCCACAGAAACATCTCTAGGTTGATAATCATACTCTAAACTAGCCTAAGCACCACCCCTGGCCTCTGGACTGAGTTTCCCTCTGAGGCAGTGGAATAGACAGCTGGGTTTGAACCAACTGTGGGAATTAAACTTCAATTAGCTCATTGTGACCGTTAATGTTGTGTGTCAACTTGGCTGAGCCATGATTCTCAGTAGTTGGCAGTTACGATGTAGTTTGACAGCTGTGTAATGATGTAATCACCTCTATGATGAGATCGCATATAATGTAATTACCTCATGATGAGATCTGCTATGAGTAGCCAATCAGTTAAAAGGGAGTTTCCTTGGGGGTGTGGCCTGCATCCAATACATACGGACCTTCTGGAAAAGCTCACTGACTTTTGCTCTGCTCTGGATCCTACATTTGGCTCATCAACATCTGACCTCCAGTTCCTGGGACTTGAGCCAGCAACCTGCCATCTGATCTGTGGATCTTGGGTTCATCAGCCCCTGTAGCTATGTGAGTCAGGAGAAGCCTCCAGCCTGATGTCTGACTCACAGACTTGGGACTTGCCAGCCTCTACAATCAAGGATTCATACTGAATCACTGATATATGAATCAACTGAATCATACATACAGTTCATATATACAAAACCAAAAGCTAAACCCACTGCCATCGAGTCAATTCTCATAGCAACCCCATAGGGTTTCCAAGGCTGTAAATCTCTGTGGAAGCAGAACGCCACATCTTTCTCCCACAGAGCCACTGGTTGTTTGGAATCACCAACCTTTTGATCAGCAGTCCGTCACTTTAACCACTGTGCCACCAGGGCTCCTTTTGTGTGTGTGTGTGTGTGTGTGTGTGTGTGTGTGTGTGTGTGTGTGTGTGTGTGTGTGTGTGTGTGTGTGTGTGTGTGTGTGTGTGTGTGTGTGTGTGTGTGTGTGTGTGTGTGTGTGTGTGTGTATGAGCACATATGTATGTATGCTGTCAAGTCACTTCCAACTCATAGTGACCTTATGTACGGCAGAACTATAAACACTGCCTGGTCTTACACCATCCTCACAATCTTCATTATGCTTGAGCCCATAGTTGCAGCCAATGCGTCAATCCATCTCATTGAGGTTCTTCCTCTTTTTCACTAACCCTGTACTTTACCAAGCATGATGTCTTTCTCCAGGGATTGATCCCTCCTGATAACATGTCCAAAGTACATGAAATGAAGTCTCACCATCCTTGCTTCCAATAAGCATTCCAGCTGTACTTCTTCCAAAACAGATCTGTCCGTTCTTCCGGTAGTCCGTGGTATACTGAACATTCTTCACCAACACCATAATTCAAGGCATCAATTCTCTGTCCAGCTTTCACATGCTTATGAAATGACTGAAAACACTATGGCTTGGGTCAGGCGCACCTTAGTACTTAAAGTGATAGCTTTGCTTTTTAACACTTTATTAAAAGAGATCTTTTGCAGCAAATTTGCCCAATGCAAAACATCGTTTGATTTCTTGACTGACGCTTCCATGGGCGTTGACTGTGGATCCAACAAAAATAAAATACTTGACAAGTTCAATATTTTCTCCATTTATCATGATCTAGCTGTGAGGATTCTTGTTTTCTTTATTTTGAGGTGTAAACCAACTGAAGACTGTGGTCTTTGATCTTGATCAGTAAGTGCTTGAAGTCCCCTTCACATTCAGCAAGAAAGGTTGTATAATTTGCTTATCAAAGGTTGTTAATAAGTCTTCCTCCAATCCTGATGCCACATTCTTCTTCATATAGTCCAGATCTCAGATTATTTGCTCAGCATACAGACTGAACAAGTATGGTGAAATGATACAACCCCAACACAAAGTTCTCCTGATTTTAAACCATACTATTCCCTTGCTCTGTTCGAATGTCTGCCTCTTGGTCTAAGTAAAGGTTCATCATGAACACAATTAAGTGTTTTGGAATTTCCTTTGCAAGGTTATATTAATGACATTTTTCAATAATCTCCACATTCTGTTGGATCACCTTTCTTTGGAATGGGTACAGATACGGATCTCTTCCAGTAGGTTGGCCAGGTAGCTATCTTCCAAATTTCTTAGCATATGCAAGTGAGCACTTCCGGTGCTGCATCCATTTGCTGAAATATCTCAACTGATACTCCATCAATTCCTGAAGCCTTGTTTTTCACCAATGCCTTCAGTGCAGCTTGGACCTCTTCCTTCAGTACCATTGGTTCTTGATCATATGCTACTTCCTGAAATGGTTGAATGCTGGCAATTCTTTTTAGTACAGTGACAGGTATTCCTTACATCTTCTCTGGATGCTTCCTGTGTCATTTAATATTTTCCTGGTAGACTCCTTTAGTATTGCAACTTGAGGCTTGAATTTTTTCTAAAGTTCTTTCAGCTTAAGAAATGCCAAGCGTGTTCTTCCCTTTTGGTTTTTTATCTCCAGGTCTTTGCACAGTTCATTGTAATACTTTACTTTCTCAAGTCACCCTTTGAAATCTTCTGTTCAGCTCTTTTACTTCATCATTTCTTCCTTTCACTTTAGCTACTCTACGTTCAAGAGCAACTCTGAGTCTCTTCTGACACCCATTTTGATTTTTTCTTTCTTTCCTGTCTTTTTAATGACCTCTTCCTTTCTTCATGTATGATGTCCTTGATTCCATTCCACAACTCGTCTGGTCTTGGGTCATTAGTGTTCAATGTGTCAAATCTATTCTTGAGATGGTCTCTAAATTCAGGTGGGATACACTCAAGACCATACTTTGGCTTTCATGGACTTGTTCGAACTTTCTTCAACTTAAACTTGCATATGAGCAATTGATGGTCTGTTTCACAGTCGGCCCCTGGTCTTGTTCTGACTGATGATATTGAACTTTTCCATCATCTCTTTCCACAGATGCAGTCAATGTGATTCCTGTGTGTTCCATCTGACGACATCCATGTGTATGTTGTTGTTGCTACATGCTACAGAGTCAGTTACGATTCATAATGAACCTATGTACAACAGAACGAAACACCTCCTGGTCCTGCGTCATCTTCACAATCACTGTTTACTTGACTCCATTGTTGGAGACACTGTGTCAATCCATCTTGTTGAGGGTCTTCCTCTTTTTTGCTGCCCCTCTACTTTACCAAGCATGATGTCTTTCTCCAGGGACTGATCCCTCCTAATAACATGTTCAAAGTATGTGAGACGAAGTCTTGCCATCCTTGCTTCTAATAAGCATTCTGACTGTACTTCTTCCAAGATAAATCTGTGCGTTTTTCCAGCAGTCCATATGTTCCATATTCTTTGCCAACACCATAATTCGAAGGCATCAGTTCTTCTTCAGTCTTCCTTATTCATTGTCCAGCTTTCACAACCATATGAGGCAATTGAAAACATCATGGCTTGGGTCAGGAGCACCTTAGTCCTTAAAGCGACATCTTTGCTTTTCAACATTTTAAAGAGATCTTTTGTGACAGATTTGCACAATGCAATCTTTCATTTGATTTCCTGACTGCAGCTTCCACGGGCATTGATTTTGGATCCAAGTAAAATGAAATCATTGACAACTTCAATATTTTCCCCATTTATCATGATGTTGCTTATTAGTCTAGTTGTGAGGATTTTTGTTTTCTTTATGTTGAGGTGTAATCCATACTTAAGGCTGTGGTCTTTGATCTTCATCAGTAAGTGCTTCAAGCTCTCTTTGTTTTCAGCAAGCAAGGTTATGTCATCTGCATATCACAGGCTGTTAAATGAGTCTTCCTCCAATCCTAATGCAACATTTTTCTTCATATACTCCAGCTGCTCAGATTATTTCCTCAGCATACAAACTGAATAAGTATGGTGAAAGGATACAACCCTGATGCACACCTTCTCTACTTTTAAACCATGCTGTATCCCTTTGTTCTGTTAGAACGACTGTCTCTTGGTGTATGCACAGGTTCTGCATGAGCACAATTAAGTGTTCTGGAGTTCCCATTCTTTGCAAAGTTATTCATAATTTGTTATGACACACAGTCAAATGCCTTTGCATAGTCAATAAAACACAGGTAAACATCTTTCTGGGATTCTCTGCTTTCATCCAAGATCCATCTGACATCAGCAATGATATCCTTCATTCCACACCCTCTTCTGAATCTGGCTTGAATTTCTGGCAGTTCCAAGTTGATGAACTGCTGCAACTGCTTTTGAATGATCTTCAGCAAAATTTTACTTGCCTGTGATATTAACAATATTGTTTGATAATTTCCACATTCTGTTGGATCACTTTTCTTTGGAATGGGCACAAATATGGATCTCTTCCAGTCAGTTGGCCAGGTAGCTGTCTTCCAAATTTCTCAGCATAGATGAGTGATTTGATTCCTGTGTACTCCATCTGGCAACATCCACGTGTATAGTCGCCATTTATGTTTTGAAAAAGGTATTTGCAATAAAGAAGTCACTGGTCTTGCAAAATTCTATCATGCAATATCCGGTGTCATTTCTATCACCAAGGCCATATTTTCCAACTACTAATCCTTCCTCTTTGTTTCCAACTTCCACGTTCCAATGGCCAGTAATTACCAACGCATCTTGATTGTGTGTTTGATCAATTTCAGACTGCAGAAGTTGTTAAAAATCTTCAATTTCTTCATCTTTGGCCTTAGTGGTTGGTGCACAAATTTGAATAATAGCCATATTAACTGGTCTTCCTTTTAGGTGTATGGATATTATCCTATCACTGACATCACTGTACTTCAGCATAGATCTTGAAAAGTTCTTTTAGACGATGAAAACAACCCCATTCCTCTTCATCATTCCTGGTACAGTAGACCATATGACTGTATGATTCAAAACGGCCAATACCAGTCCATTTAAGCTCATTAATGCCTAGGATATTGATGTTTATGCATTCCATTTCATTTTTAATGACTTTCAATTTTGTAAGATTCATACTTTGTACATTCCATGTTCTGATTATTACTGGATGTTTGCAGCTGTTTCTTCTCATTTTGAGTTGTGCCACATAATCAAATAAGGTCCCAAAAGCTTGACACCATCCACGTCATTAGGGCAGACTCTACTTTGAGGAGGCAGCTCTTCCCCAGTCATATTCTGAATGCCTTCCAACCTGAGGGGCTCCTCTTCTGGCACTATATCAGACAATGTTCTGCTGCTATTCATAAGGTTTTCACTGGCCAATTTTTTTCAGAAGTACACTGCCAGGTCCTCCTTCTCAGTGTGTCTTATTCTGGAAGCTCAGATGAAAACTGTCCACCAAGGGGGGTGACCTTACTGATATATGAAGTATCAGTGGCAAAGCTTCCAGTCACAAAAACACACAAGCTACCACAGTACAACAAACTGACGGACACATGGTATATATATGTATACACATATATATATATATGCATATATTATACAAACACTTCACTGGTTTTGCTTCCCTAGAGAACCCTGCCTAAGACATCTGGTACCAAGAGTGGTTCTAGAGAAACAACACTGACAAGATGAGTTTTCTAAACTGGTTTTCAAGTTTGGTTAGTCTTAAAAGATGTTGATGACTCTGCTTCCAGTAGAAAAAAGGGCACCGCTAACCCATGGCATGAGGTGGCAATAGAAATACACAAAATATTACCACCAACAGATCAAGTATTGGTGAGGGGTGAGGTTCTGGGTGATCGCATGTTTGATACCTTTCTACATTTTGTCAGAATGAGAAGTATAAAGAAGCTGGTTGGTCCTACTTTCACTAGACAAAGTGGTGAAAAAAAGAGATGGCTTCAGAGTTAAAGCTCAAGTGCCACATAAATGACCGCCAAGTTTACCACCTGTGCCCTGAAAGAAAGCCTTATTTCTTGTAGTAACAGAGCTGATATTGCTGAAAATCAAACCCAGAGTCTTATCGTAAGAGTGGCAAAATTACAATGCCAACTGAATTCCTAACCACAAATGGTGTCTGAAGCTAAAATGAGGGCACTGACTGGGAAGAAATGGGATACTAAAACCTGGGATGGAGACACATGGGCAGATAATCAGGAAGCTGGGGACACTAAGCCTCTAAATTCCATTGACTTGCTCCTGCTAACAAAATCATTACTACCTCCACCTAATGCCTTTTTTTCTTCCTGTTTTGAAGGACAACCAGAAGCAGTTTGCCTTCAGTTGACAAGGCCAACAATACACCTTCAGTGTCCCACCTCAGGGCTGTTATCAACTCTTCAGTCCTGTGTCGTAATTTAGTCTGCAGGGAACTTGATCGCCTTTCTCTTCCACAAGATGTCACAATGGTCCATTATATTGATGACATTATGCTGACTGGACCTAGTTAGGAAGAACTGTCAACAACTCAGGACTTACTGATAAAACATTTGCATGCTAGACAGTGGGAAATTAATCCAACAAAAATTCAGGCACATTCCACCTCAGTGAAATTTCTACGCTTCCAGTGGTATGGGGCATGTCGAGTTATTCCTTCTAAAGTGAAGGATATTATTGCATCTGACCCCTCCCACAACTTAAAAGGAGGCACAACACCTAGTGGGCCTCTTTGGATTTTGGAGGCAACACATTCCTCATTTGGGTGTGCTACTTCAGCCTATTTACCAGGTGACTCAAAAAGCTGCTAGTTTTGAGCAGGGCCCAGAACAAGAGAAGGCTCTGTAACAGCTTCAGGTTGCCATGCAAGCCACTCTGACACTTCAGTCATATAATCCAGCTGATCCAATGGTGATGAAGTGTCAGTGTAGACAGAGATGCTGTTTGGAGTCTATGGTGGGCCCCTGTTGGCAAAACACAGCCCAGATCCTTAGGATTTTGGAGCAAAGTCCAGTCACCCTCTGCAGACAACTACTCTCTGTTTGAGAAACAGCTTTTGGCTTTTCACTGGGCCTAGTAGAGACTGAACGCTTAACCATGGGCCACCAAGTCATCATGCAGCCTGAACTGCCCATCACAAACTGGGTGTTGTCTGACCCAAGGAGCCATAAAGTCGAATGTGCACATCAGCACTCCATCATTAAATGGAAGTGGTATATACGAGATCGGGCCCTAGCAGGACCTAAGGCACAAATAAGTTGCATGAGGAAGTGGCCCAAATGCCCACTGTCTCCACTCCTATCACATTATCTTCCATCTCCTAGTCTGCAACTATCAACTCATTGGGAGTTCCTTATGATCTACTAACTGAGGAAGAGAAAACTTTTGCCTGGTTTACAAATGGTTCTGCAGGATATGCAGGCACCACTTGAAAACAGACAGTGGCAGCACTATAGCTGCTTGCTGGCTCCTCCCCAAAGGACAATTGTAAAGGGAAATCCTCCCAAAGGGCAGAACTTTAAACAGTACACCTGGTTGTTCACTTTGCTTGGAAGGAGAAATGGCCAGATGTGCAACTGTATACCAATGCAGAGGAGCTAGATCTGGGTTTGAATCAGCTTTGGAAATTTAACTTCAGTTGGCTCATTTTGATGGTTAATATCGTGTATCAACTTGGCCGGGTCGTGATTCTCAGTAGTTTGGCGGTTATGATGTAGTTTAACAGTTGTGTAATGACGTAATCACTTCCATGATGAGATCTGATATTATGCAATTACCTCCATGATGAGATCTGCAATGAGTGGCCAATCAGTTGAAAGGGAGTTTCTTTGGGGGTGTGGCCTGCATCCATTATAGGTCGACTTTCTGGCAAAGCTCGCTGGCTTTTGCTCTGCTCTGAATCCTACATTCAGCTTGTCAACATCTGACCTCTCGTTCTTGAGACTTGAGCCAGCAGCCTGCCATCTGACCTGTGGATCTTGGGTTCATCAGCCCCCGCAGCTATGTGAGTCAGGAGAAGCCTCCAGGCTGACCTCTGACTTGTCAGCCTCTACAACCACAGGAGCCATTTCACTGAGATAAATCTCTTTTTGTATATATATATATGTATATATATATATACATACGCTTCACTGGTTTTGCTTCTCTAGAAAACCCAGCCTAAGACAGTCATCTATAAAATGGAGGTTAACATGGTAGCTAACCATGGGTTTGCTGCAGGGATTTCCTGAAACAGCCCATGTGGAACAGTTAGCACAGGGCCTGGTGCTGTTACTCAGAAAATGAACACAAACAACTTATGGATGGAACACCACTTATTAAAAAGTAAGGGGGTCTTCCCGCATTCCAGTTGAAAACAGCATTGTTTTTCTATTTTAAATATGAATACTTAGATCAATGCTCATTTAATAAAATTAAAATAAGAAATCTTATCCAAAGTGCACTACTAATTATAGTTAATATTTACATAGCACTATTTTTTCAAGTAAGTTTTAAATGTATCTTACACATTATTATCAAATGTGAATTATGCAATGTGCAAAGACCTGGAGATAGAAAACCAAAAGGGAAGAACACGGTCGGCATTTCTCAAAATAAAAGGACTAAAGAAAAAATTCAAGCCTCGAGTTGTAACAGTGAAGGAATCTACAGGGAAAACATTAAATGACACACGAAGCATCAAAAGAATATGGAAGGAATACACAGAGTCACTGTACCATAAAGAATTGGTCAACATTCAACCATTTCAGGAGGTAGCATATGACCAAGAATTGATGGTACTGAAGGAAGAGGTCCAAGCTGCACTGATGGCGCTGGTGAAAAATAAGGCTCCAGGAATTGACAGAATACCAACTGAGATGTTTCAACAAATAGATACAGCACTGTAAGTGCCCACTTGTCTATACCAAGAAATCTGGAAGAAAGCTACTTGGCCAACCAACTGGAAGAGATCCATATTTATGCTTATTCCAAAGAAAGGTGATCCAACAGGATGCAGAAATTATCAAACAGTATCATTAATATCATAGGCAAGTAAAATTTTACTGAAGATCATTCAAAAACAGCTGCAGCAGTACTTTGACAGGGAACTACCAAAAATTCAAGCTGGATTCAGAAGAGGATGTGGAACAACAGATATCACTGCTGATGTCAAACGGATCTTGGGTGAAAGCAGAGAATACCAGAAAGATGTTTACCTGTGTTTTATTGACTATGCAAAGGCATTTGATTGTGTGGATCATGACAAATTATGAATAACACTGCGAAGAATGGGAATTTCAGAACACTTAATTATGTTCATGAGGAATCTGTACATAGACCAAGAGGCAGTCATTTGAAGAGAACAAGGGGACACTGCATGGTTTAAAATCAGGAAAGGTGTGCATCAGGGTTGTATCCTTTCATCATACTTATTCAATCTGTATGCTAAGCAAAAATAATCCAAGAAGCTGGACTATATGAAGAAGAACGTGGCATCAGGATTGGAGGGAGACTCATTAACAACTGCGATATGCTGAAAACAAAGAGGACTTGAAGCACTTACTGATGAAGATCAAAGACCACAGCCGTAAGCATGGATTATACCTCAACTTAAAGAAAACAAAAACCTCACAACTAGACCAATAAGCAACATTATGATAAACAGAGAAAATACTACAGTTGTCAACAATTTCATTTTACTTGGATCCACAATCAATATCCATATAAGCAGCAGTCAAGAAATCAAAGAACACACTGCATTGGGCAAATCTGCTACAAACGCCTCTTTAAAGTGTTAAAATGCAAAGATGTCATTTTAAGGACTAAGGTGCTCCTGACCCAAGCCATAATGTTTTCAATTGCCTTGTATGCATGCGAAAGCTGGACGATGAACAAGGAACATCAAAGAAGAATTGATGCCTTTGAATTATGGTGCTGGCAAAGAATACTGAATATACCATGGACTGCCAAAACAACAAGCAGATTTGTCTTGGAAGAAAGACAGCCAGAATGCTCATTAGAAGCAAGAATGGTGAGCTTTCATCTCACATACTTTGGACAGTTATCAGGAGGGACCAATCCCTGTAGAAGTACATCATGCTTGGTGAAGCACAGGGTCAGCAAAAATGAGGAAGACCCTCAACAACATGGACTGACACCGTGGCTGCAACAATGGGCTCAAGTATATCAACAGTTGTGAGGATGGCACAGGACCAGACAGTGTTTCGTTCCGTTGTACACAGGGTCACTATGAGTCGGAACTGGCTTGATGGCACCTAACAATGGCAGCGCAATAATAATCAGAATTTTTTAAACCTTCTTGTAGAGATAGGCAATCAGTTCAACAGAGCCTTACTGCCCTCCTCTATAAAATGGTAGGTTGAGAAAACATGGCTCTTGAAGACCCTTTCAGTTGTCTAATCTTGACCACAGAGGTCCCCAAGTCAAGTCCACCACCTGCAAGTACAGCTCAGCTAAAACACCATAGAGAAGAGTTGCCCTTCTCTTTTGAAAGACCATCAGGAAAGGAGATTTCACAAGATCAGAGGGCCCTTCAAAGCCATGTTTTTACTAACAAACTGAGTAACGAGAAATGTCAGACGGAAAGATAAAAGGAAAACCTGAAATGCATTCAGTTGCAAAAAAGAAAAGAGAGAGAGAGAGGCTTGGCAAAAACCATTTGTAATATCAGCAGTAGAATGAGACGATCACTAGCAATAGATCAGAAGGAGTCACGTACTTGTTCAGGTACATATGGCAGAAGGCACACAATGGCATCTTTTTTGTATTGACACACTCAGGAATCTGAGCTCTGTGTGGAGTTACCCTGTCACTGACACCACCTTCTAACATGAGAGGTACTTCCTGAAAATAACATCTTCGAAGAGGCTCCCTGGTGGGATACAACTACTGGTCTCTATGCAACCAGAACAAAAGAGAAAGAAGGGAACCAAAGACTCCGAGAAGAAAGTAGTATACAAGACTAATAGTCTACATGAACCACGGCCTCATCTACACTGAGACCAGATGAACTAGACAGTGCCTGGCTACAATTACTGACTGTTCTGACCAGGGCCACAATAGATGGATTCTGATAAACCCCCAAAACCACTGTTGTCAAGTCAATTCCAACTCATAGCGACCCTACAGGACAGAGTAGAACTGCCCTATAGGGTTTCCAAGGCTGTAATCTTTACAGAAGCAGAATGACACATCTTTCTTCTGCGGAGTGGCTGATGGGTTCAAACTGCCAACCCTTTGGTTAGTAGCTGAGTGCTTAACCACTGTGCCACCAGGGCTCCTATGGATCCTGATAGAAGGGGAGAAAAAAATGTAGAAAAGAACTCAAATTCTTAAAAACTCCAGACTCACTGGACCAGCTGAGACTAGAGGACTCTCTGAGACTGTCACCCTGAGATATTTTTTAAACTTTAAACCAAAATTATCCCTTGAGGCCACCTTTTAGCTAAATAACAAGATGGGACATAATATAAAGCATATCCTCCATAAGTAATAAGCTCCTTTAAAAAATAAACTATATGAGTCCAAAAGGTCAAAAATTAAACCAAGGATGAGAACGTTGGCAGTAGGGAAACTAGAGTACTAGAAATGGTACAACCAGAATGGAATGAGTAAGAATGCTGACACACCGTAAAAAATGTAACCAATATCACTGAATAATCTGTGTAGAAATTACTTAATGGGAATCTGATCTGCTGTGAAAACTTCCACCTTAAGCACAATAAAATATTATTTAAAAAAAAAGAAGGTGGACCTCCCTTGCGTGTCCTGAAAAGCTAAGAACTTAACAGATGTAGGTGGTGTCTTCATTACCCCAAATCCCACTCCATAGGGAAAAAGGACAGAAAACAAGTGTCTTAGAAAAAAATTATTCAGTGTTCTTCTGAGAATCTGTCTTTATAATCCAATGATCCAATTGAGGGCTTGAATAAAAGGGAAGGATTATTGGAGGATGCTTCAGATGCCTTATGATTTGTAATTTTATTATTCTTAAAATAAAATTTAATGTTTTCAACTTTCACCACAGATCTGAATGCTTTAATTCATGACTGTGCCTTATTACTCTACTGAAATGGTATTTTTCCATTCTTCAGTAAACACTTGTGGTTAAAGCAAATCCAAATCCTCCAAAGCATAACCAAAGAATACCCTTCCCAGCCAAACCAAAAAGCCAGCACCATCCATCACCTGAATGAAGGGCCTTATCACCAAACAGACCCCCAAGTCCAAATCTTTTCGAGCCTCAAAAACACATCTCAAACACTTCCTACTCTAGCATTTCCCCAAAGAAGAGCAACTTCCCTCCCTCAAATCCTCATTACTCCAGACTGAGAGTCACTTGAAGATATGACCATGTTTTATTCATTTTTGTACCTCCAGTGCTTGGGCAAGTGGCTGACACACAGAATGTGTTCAAATAGATGCTTGTAAGATCAATGAATGAGCCTTGAGTCTGGGCCACTCTTCTGGAATTTACACATTCTTTCTTGTATTCATTTTCTATTGGTGGATAACAAACTACCACAATCTTGATGGCTTAGAACAACACACATTTATTATCTCAGTTTCTGTGGGTCAGGAGTCTGGGCATGGCTTAACTAGGTCCCGTGCTTCAAGGTCTCTCAAAGCTGCAATCAAGGTATTGGTCAGGCTGCAGTCTCATCTGAGGCTCAAATGGGGAAGAATCTTCTTTGAAGATCATTCAGGCTCTTGGCAAAATTTACTTCCTTATAGTCACAGAGCCAAGGGCCTCAGCTTGCTGTCAGCTGGATGCTGTCTTAGGTCCTAGAGGTAGCCCACAGTTCCATGCGATGTGACCCCCTCCTGAGGCACTTCACAACATGGCAGCTTACTTCAGCAAAGCCAACAGGGAGCCTCTAAGTCCAGTCTGCTATGGCAGAATCATACAGCATAACTTAATCAAGGAAGTGACATCCCATCACCTTTGTCATATTTTATCCAGCCAGAAGCAAATCACAGGTTCTGCCCATACTCAAGGAGAGGGGATTATACAAGGGCATGACTCACCTGGGGTCACCTTAGGGTGTGTCCGCCACATTCTTAGTGTTATAATCATCTTGATCCTTTCACTGGCCTGTAAGCTCTGCAGAGCAGGAGGGGGGTTATTTTTCTTACAAGTCTTTTTAGCCCATAGCAGAAGACCTGCTATATAGTAGGCACTTCATAAAAAGTTAGTGAAATAAAATGAAAGGCTGAAGCAAAAATAAGAAACAGACCCCTAAGGACATGTGCAGAAATAACTCAGCTAAAAATATTAGCAGTTGTTTAAGGAAAAAAAAAAAAGTTTACCCATCTGAGACTAAAAATCAAAAACCAAACCAGTTGCTGTCAAGCCGACTACTACTCATGGTGACTCCATGTGTGTCAGAGCAGAACTGTGCTCCACAGAGTTTTCAATGGCTGATATTTCAGAAATAGGTCACTAGGCCTTTCTTCCGATACTGAGAAGAAGTTTCTTAAAAATGTATATTTTTCTTAAAAATGTATATTTTTCTTAAAAATTTATATTTTTTAAATAATTCCTCAAATTTGGTTCCTTTAAAAAATTTAGCACTATTTTCTAGGATTATGGTCTTGTCTACATGGTATTTAAAGGTATGGATGCTTCATTAAAGTAACATGCAGGCATTCAGAAATAGTTACATGCTAGCACTAGGAAGAGAAGATAAAGTATCTGCTAATTTTAACCAGGCATAGCTATTACCATAAGAACCAATGATTTAAATAAGCTTCTAAAACAAAATTACCTTTCTACCAGGAGAGAATATCATATTTTTTAAAGACCTTATTTTTCTTCTATAATTAGGCAAAGTGTCTTTACATTAATGTAATTTGTAGAAAGAAAAAAAGATATAAAGAAAATAGTTCCTATTTTTCAGGACAAGCAAACCAACTCCTTCTTGAACTCTTTCTACAAAGAGTCTTAGTCTTATAATAGACAATTCCTTTCCTAAATATACATCTAATAAAAAGTGTGTCATTGCTGGAATTCTTAACCGGCTGTTTCCAAACGTCTGATGCATTCCTCCAGCAACTTCCAGGACTGCGTCAACATGACCCCAAGAAACGTCTAACCAGCGCTGCCTTGTCCCCTCGCCCTCTAACCTTCCCGATCTCCATGGAAGGAAGTGTGTCCCTGCCAATGCTGAGGGCATGTTCTGGACAACATCTTGCTATTTGTTTTACTTTTAAACTATTCTGGAAGTGAGTTAATGGTACCTGCCTCAGTAATAAAATGTCACATTCACTAACTGGCTACTTCCATTAGTTTAGTAAAACTGTTCTCATCACTTCTAGCCTTTAACATTTATTTCAGCATACATACTTTAAACCCAAGGTTCTCAAACTTCAGAGTGGATCAGAAGCTGGGTGATTGTTAAAATGAGGGCTATGGGATATACCCCTAGGGGTTCGAATTCAGCAGGTCTGGGACTGGACCCAGGAACCTGCATTTGTGACACCTCCCACAGAAGGTTCTGATGGAGGGGATCTGGGCACCACATCTTGATAAGCACAGCCTTCAAAAAAATGTGAAGAAACATGGTTTAAGCATCTTCTGTGTTATAGAACAGAACAGAACTAAGAAGGCCTAACGGTACAAACTTCACATCTTAGAGGCTGTCACTGGATAGCAAATGGTATCTCTGGGTGTCCTCAGTGAGCATATGGTACAGAATATGTTAATATGCATGGCTACACTAAGTCAGATTCCAGGGGCACCATCTGAGACTAAGAAAACTGGTCCATTTCACTGAGTTTTACACACACAAACTCATCCTTAGGTGCCCCAGGGTAATCAAACAGTTAATGAATGTGCTCAGCTGCTAAACAAAAGGTTGGAAGTTCAAGTCCACCCAGAGGGGCTGTGAAAACTGTTTGGGGGTGGTGTCTGACCTCCTCTAACCCCACAAGGGGTAAGGAGAACCAAGATCAACATCACAAGCCTGACTTCCATGAGGCAGAGGCCAGAAAAGCCTCCTCTCTCCACCATCTTTACTAATTCTGACACCAACCATCCCTCAAACAGCACTCTCTACTTCTCTGCTGGGTTCGATAATTCATTGCAATGGCCACACAGAACTCAAAGACCATACTCACAATTATGGGGTTTATTAGGGAAATAACAGTTACAATTCAGGCTCAGGAACACTCAAGATACAGTTCTTCCATCAGGATAGCCTCTTCCCAGCCGGGCTCACAGGCATGCCTCTCCCTGGCCCTCAGTCTCTGCCCAAAGGCACTCAGCTTTCTCTCTGCGTGGGCTGGGAAGCCCACCATGCCATCTCCTGCTGCGGGGTCTCTGCTGCTTGTCTCTCCTTCCATGGTGGTAGGCTCATCCTCTCTGCTCTGGAATTGGCTCTCTTTTAAGGCAAATCTGACCAATCCCCTTGGTAGGCCACAATTACCCTAACACACAATCACCTGGGTGGGAGTTACAAGCCCATGGCTAGAAATGCCACACACAAAAGTAATTAATCCACCACTGGGGCCTTGGAATAAAGTCCTGGTGATCTACTTCTGAAACATCAGCCATTGAGAACCCTACAGACCACATTTTAGGTCACAAAGCAAGTCTTGGTAAATTTTAAAAGACTGAAATCATACAAAGTATTTGCTCTGACCACAATGAAGTGAATCAATAGAAATCAACAGCAGAAAGAAATCTGGAAAATACACAAACACATGGAACTTAAACAACACACTATTAAACTACCAATGGATGGACATTAGGCTGAGCAAAATATGTCAATCACAAAAGGACAAATATGGTATGACCTCACTTATATAAAAAGACAAGAAACAGCAAATATATATGGATGAAAGTTTATTAGTGGTTACCAGGGATGGGAGGGAGGGGGAAAAGGGAGGCTGATGGTGATGGAAAAACCACATTGATTAAGGGTACAGTTGCACAGTCAATTATCATAATGGCTGTCAATAAGTTGTACACTTATAAAAAGTTGAACTGGCAAAAGTTATGTGATAGATACATAAATAACAACAACAAAAAAAAAAAGAGTAGCTGCTGAGGCTGCTTATGTACAACCAAACACCTCATGGGATTTGGTTCCTTGGTTTGGAGGTTTAAGGTCATGGTTCCATGGGACATCTCAGTTAACTGGCCTAATAATGTGTTCAGTGCTTCTGTTCTACCTCCTAGTTCTTTGGTAGTGCCTGGGGTCTTAAAAGCTTGCCAAGTGGCAATCCAAGGCACAACAATTGGTCTCTATTCACCTGGACCAACAAAGGAAGAAGGCGAGTCAGGAATAGGAGGAGGATATGGAATACATGGCTAAGTGCCTCCATGAACAACTGCTTCCTTTGCCTTGAGACCAGAAGAACTAGATGGTGCCTGGTTACCATTACTGAACATTTTGATGTAAGACTCCACAGAAGAATCCTGATCAAAGGGGGGAAAATGCAGAACAGAATTTCCAATTCTCACAGACTCTAGACTTTCTGAAGCCGTGGAGGGTGTATTAACCCCTGAAACTACTGCCCTGAGATAATCTTTAAACCTTGTTGTTGTTGTTGTTTGCTGCTGTCAAGTTAGTTCCAACTCATAGCTACCCTATGTACAACAGAATGAAACAATGCCCAGTCCTGTGCCATCCTCACAATCATTGTTATGTTTGAGCCCACCGTTGCAAGCCACTGTGTCAATCCATCTTGTTGAGGGTCTTCCTCTTTTCCACTGAGCCTTTACTTTACCAAGCGTGATGTCCTTCTCCAGGGATTGGTCCCTCCTGACAACATGCCCAAAGTAAGTGAGACAAAGTCTGGCCATCCTCGCTTTTAAGAAGCATTCTGACTGCACTTCTTCTAAAACAGATTTGTTTGTTCTTCTGGCAGTTCATGGTATATTTAACATTCTTCACCAACACCATAATTCAAAGGCATCTATTTTTCTTCGGTCTTCCTTATTCACTGTCCAGCTTTTGCATGCAAATGAAGATATTGAAAATACTACAGCTTAGGTCAGATGCACCCTCATCCTCAAGGGGACATCTTTGCTTTTTAACCTCTTAAAAGGTCCTGCAGGAGATTTCCCCAATGCAATATGTCGTTTGATGTCTTGACTGCTACTTCCATGGGCGCTGATTGTGGATCCAAGTCAAATGAAATCATTGACAGGTTAATGAGTCTTCCTCCAATCCTGATACGGAGTTCTTTTTCATACAGTCCAGTTTCTTAGATTAGCAACTTAGAATACAGCTTGAATAAGTATGGTAAAAAGATATAACCCTGACGCACATCTTTCATGATTTTAAACCATGCAGTATCCCCTTTTTCTGTTCAAACAACTGCCTCTTGGTCTATGTACCGGTTCCGCATGAGCACAATTAGGTGTTGTAGAATTCTCCTTCTTCACAATTTATCTACTTCTTTAGACAGGAATCTTAGGGGGCAGTGAGTTTATGTTAATAAAGGGGGGAAAACTCAGAAAAGGAGGGTAAGAATGGTTGCACAACTCAAAGAATGTAATCAATGTCACTAAAATGTACATGTAGAAACTGAACTGGTATATGTTTTGCTGTGTATATCTCAACAACAACAAAATAAAATTGAGAATAAATAACTTGGGGGGGAAAAAAAGAACCCTATGGAGCACAATTCTACTCTGACACATGTGGGATTGCCATGAGTCGGAATCCACTCAACAGCAACTGGTCTGGTTAAACTCATCCTTAACCAGAAGTGAGGGGAGGGAAGAGAAAAATGAGCCTCTAATCCCCAAAACATGGAGCCCAAAGGAGTAGACTCGTTTCTCAGCCCTCCTCCTAACTGCCCCCACTTGCCCCAACCTCATATACATCTCTGAAGCGGGGCGGGCCATGGAGGAGGAGATGGATCTCCTGCTGTATTAGAATCCCATGGAAGGCTTATGAAAACACAGATTGCTGGTCCCATCCCCAGAGTTCCTGATTCAGTTGGTCTGGAGTGGGGCCTGAGAAACTGCATTTCTAACAAGTTCCCAAACTCCTTTCCCAAGTGATACTGATGCTCAGATCCCAGGACCACACTTTAAGAACCACTGGGCTAAAGCTCTGTGAAATGCTATTAAGCCAGTCTGTATTAAATGAAAGAATGGGGAAATTTTACCAGAGAAAGACCTTAACGCTCAAATCTGAGCATTACAAACTGTTACACAGGGAAGTTTGTTGTCCATACATACTCTTGTAACAAACAGAACTCTTTAATAGCATAATCTTACTTTCCATTGATTTAAATGAATTTCAGCTGGTCTGTCACTCAGACACATAATATGATTTGTAATGCTTATTAATCAAGAAACCTTACTTAGGGTCTATCGTATACACAAAACTGCTGTGTAGGCCAACTTCCTAACAGATAAAAAGTAAAACAAAAACACAGTCCTTGCCTTTAATTTACTTAACCAAAAAACCAAATCCACTGCTGCCAAGTTGATTCCGACTCACAGCGAAGTCATAGCGTAGAACTGCCCCACAGGGTTTCCAAGGAGCAGCTGGTAGATTCAAACTGCCAACATTTTGGTTAGCAGGAGTAGCTCTTAACCACCACGCCACCAGGTCTCCCAAATTTACTTAGGATTTGTATTATTTCGCTTCAAGTTGCTAACAAATTCTGAACTAAGTTAATAGAATCTTTTCACTATCATAAGGAGAAAAAAAGAGGCAGAGCTCTCTCCTAAGAAGGATTTTTTCCTCACCAGCACTCTACTTTTAGGAGAACAAGGCAAATCACTGCAGAGGAGGGCAGTGTTAAGGTATTTTTGCTTTTTTTCAAACCAATTTCCAGGAGGTGTCTCAGAGACCATAAACCATCAGTAAACTTATGATCAATGTAAAGACCTGAGACACAAGATCTTTAAACATCAAAAACCCATTAAAGCACATCACACATTCTATTTTTCAAAGAAAGAAATACACCAACACATTTTAGAAGAATTTTCCACAAACAACTAAAAATGTTTCATAAAACAACTAGAAAAACCCTATTAATAATATCACCTTATGTTTATATGGCTCTTTCATGAAGGATTTTTATGGACCTCATTTTATTTGATCTTTACTACAAAACGGGAGGTGGCTGACAGGTACTATTATCCCCACCTACAAACAGGGACCAACAGCCCAGAGAAGATGAATGACACCCAAGATGCCCAGCAGAGGCTGTGGAGACCTAAGGCTGCCTCCGCTTCTCTGGGTTAACCTGATTTCTAAGTTAGATGCCACAAGGGACTCACAAAAGCTCACAACAGCATCCAAATGTATTTCGATCACTTAAAAATCTCACTTTAATACACCCTAATCGTTCCCTGTGAATTTTCTACAATCATCGGATTAAGATTTTTATTATGAGTTTTTAAAAGATTTAAAATGTTGTTTTTTTTTTAATTCTAGTAACATGTGAGAATCCTTACTAATCTGATTTTTACCAGGCTGTGACTAGAGACATTTCCTTTTTAACCCTCAAACTTTTGTCTTAAGCCTGGGCCTCAGCCTCTTGGCTCTGGTGAAAGTTACGCCTTTCTTCGAGATGTCAGCAGAGACACATTGGGGGAGGGTCCAATCAGCACAGGACAGGTGTGGCAATCTGGGCACAATGCAGGCATCAGGCTATGACAATAATTGTGCGTGGCCTAGGGTAAGTCATTTCACTGTTCTATATGCAGTTTTCTCATTCATAAAACAAAACAGTAACACAGGTAATTGAAGAATTTTCTACATGAAACTTAATTTTTCTATGCCTTAAAGAAAAATGCTGATAAATACCAAAGTGTTTTACTGCATTTCTTAATAGTAAAATCCACTTTCATTTATACAGTGTATCGTCCTCTTATGATCTTATGAATGGCCTTACACAGCCTACAAGACCTAACTTGGGATCCAGCCTGTCTCCATTTTCTGTTATCACCTATTACTCTAGTCCTCAATGACAACCCAACAATACTGACCTTCTCTCTGTTCCTTCAACAGGCCAGGCCTATTCCCATCCCAGGCCCTTTGTACTATCTGTTCTATCAGCCTGAAATGCTCTTCCCCAGGCCCTTTCATATCACACAGCTCTTTCATGTCACTTTCTCACACAGACCTTCCTTGACCACACTCCCCCGACTACTACCACTCGCTAGCCTATTACCCTATTTTATTTTCTTTAGTACTTAACAAGGAGCCATGGTGGTGCAGTGGTTAAGCACTCTGCTGCTAACCAAAAGGTCAGCAGTTTGAACCCACCAGACGCTCTTCAGAAGAAAGATGTGGCAGTCTGCTTCCATAAAGATTACAGTCTTGGAAACCCTATGGGGCAGTTCTACTCTGTTCTATAGGGTTGCTATGAGTCGGAATCAACTCGATGGCAGTGGGTTTTTTTCAGTTTATAATACTTAACATCTCTGTACACCAGTACCTAGTACAAAGAAGCTTGGTGAAAATTCAACAAATGAATCCATTCATTGATTCCATAAAGGTTTGTTTTGTGCTTTCCAGGTGTTCAGGATAAAAATACATCTATCCCCACAGAGCTCACATTCAAACTGGGAAGCCAAACATATAAACAAATGTCTGTGATATAATGTGAAACTGTTAAGAAAGAAAAGGATTTGCTAGGCCTGATATTCACAACAGTGACCTGAATTAGCTGGGGTAATGAAGTCTCAGAGGGGTTAACTTGAAGTTTCACAGCTACTGGCAGAGGCAGGAGAAATCCCCCATCCCCTGAATCAATACAGTAAAGGATTCATTAAGGTGAGGTAATATGTCGTAGTCAATTTAAAGAGCATTTACAATGAACACCAGCAGGGTCACCAATGGTGGACAAGTTTCAGCAGAGCTTCCAGACTAATACAGACCAGGAAGAAATGCCTGGTGATCTATTTCCAAAAACTGTTGCTGTTGCTGTGTGCCACTGAGTCAATTCTGACTCATAGCGACCCTAGAGGGCAGAACAGAACTGTAAGCTGTTCATCTTTACAGGAGCAGATTGCTTTATCTTTTCTTCTGCAGAGCTGCTGGTAGGTTCCAATTGCTGACCATTCGGTTAGCTGCCAAGCACTTAACCGTTAACCCTATGGATCACAAAGAATCTTGTCTAATAGGAAGACAAGCCCCTAGGTTGGAAAGCAACAAGGGACTCAATCATGCTGGTGGCCATGAGGATGGCATGGGACGGGGCAGTGTCGTACATGGGGTTACCATGAGTTGGAGTTGATTCAACAGCAACTAAAAACAACCAAAGATATTTTGAAAATGCTAATTCTAACTGCTTGAGACGGTGTTAAAATTAAATACATATGGGTGAAAGGATGGAGATTCTGTTAATTAAAGATAATAAAAAAAAATCAAGTTCATATAAAATTAGAAGTCCAGTTGGAATGGTTTAGAATCCTGTAAGAAACAGAAGCATTTTTAAGTTCACAAGACAAAGAATCGTTATTATTACGTTTTCCTTGCTTTATTATCATGACATCTTCTGACAACTTTTTACTGACTATACTCCATTTTCTCTGTGAGGAGTCCCCCTTAGTTCATTACCAAAATGCCTCCGGCATTTCCCCTTCAGCCACTTGGCTCTCACCTCTGAAAAACTGATCGCTTTTGTCACCAATCGCATCAATAACTCAATAACTTCCTCCAATCTGTTTTCTCATCCACTGACCAAACTCACCTTTCCTCTGGCTCAGCAGAACTAACAGCATGTACTCAAAAACCAGCCCATCCATCTCCTAATTTACAAAGCATGACATTTTGCAAACTGTTTACTTACATCCATGCCAACAATATTACTCAAATGTGGTGGAGTGAAAAAGCCACAAGGAATAATGCAGTTGGCCAAGTACAGTATTTGGGGATCTAAAATTGCAGGGAAAAATCATACAACATCCATTTTACTTAGTCCCAAATCTCTACCAGATGATGTTAAGCAGAAAGATTCTAAAATTGGCAGGGAGAAAGGAAAAGTTGTCTTAAAAGTTTGGGCCATGCCAGGGCTGCCTACAGAGAGAAAGCAGGAGGAAACAGAATAAGGTGGTGTGCCCTTGAGAAAGCTGTTATAATAGTACTGTCTGCTGGGCAAGGAGAAGCACACGGAGGAAAATATGGGAAAGAAAAAGGGAAATTGTTGTCAAGAGGTGAAAATAAACAAGGAAAAGTAGAATTATTTATATAGTATTTACAGGACAGCATTTATAACACAGCAAAATCAGAGATGCTGGTTCAACTCAATCTGGCTCTGTTTGGTTAGCATTTATGAGGCAGACCCACTATGGCAAAGCATGGAGCCTAAATGCTGAAACTACACAAAGAACACCCTGCTCTCAAGGAGCCCCGCAACGACCAGGGAACAGATTCCTCTTCCACTTGGCCCAGCCATGCACAGAGCCAAGGAAGAGTGAAATCAGAGTACTCGGGGAATGTGGAAGAGGGAGCCATGATTCTCACCAAGGGACCTGAGACACACAAAGAGGGGCATGTAAACGACAGGGGCGCCCAGGAGGAGACAGTCCTGAGCAGGCAAGTAAAGCCGCTGAGAGCTCACACATTTGTGGAGCACTGCTAAGCCTGGGCCCTGCTCTCCAGACATTTTTCATGTGTTACCTCATTCAGTACCTCAACAACCTCTGAATGATGGTGAGGACCTGTTCTGTGAATGGGGTGACTTAGCCCTGTCACAGGTCTCGCAGTTACGTGCCCACAGTCAAGCAGTAAGAAGTGCTGATAAAGGTTGATGTCAAGATAAACCAAAAAACCAGCTGCCGCTGAGTCAATGCTGACTCATGGAGACCCCATGTGTGTCAGAGTAGAACTGAGCTCCACGGAGTTTTCAATGGCTGATTTTTTAAAAGTACATCACCAGACCTTTCTTCCAAGGCACCTCTTGGTGGACCTTAACCTCCAACCTTTCAGTTACCAGCCAAGTTTGTTAACCGTTTGCACCACCCAAGGACTTCTAATGTCAATATAGGAGCCCTGCATTCTAACTCCAAAGACTAAACTGTTAACCACTGAACTACACTGCCCCTGGGTCAGGGCAAGCCAAACTGAGAGCAAGTTAGGGAAGGAGAAAAGAGAGGCAAGAAAGGTGGGGTGGGGGGAACAGAAGACATTTCCTTCTTGCACTTGGGTCTAAATGACAATGTATGCATGGAGCCTCAGTATCCAGTGGACTGTGTCTACATGACATGTTCAATACATACTAATAAACAGGGTAAATTAATAGGTGCACATGTATATACACATATAAATACAACTCTGATGTATTTTCCATAAATACCAAAACAACCAATTTGTGTCACACCAACAAATTATGTGCTATTTTCTCTCTACTAAGAAGGAAGGAAATGTTATTAGCAAAACATGCATTTAGAGCCAGAGAAGACCATAATCTCTCCCTTGTCTAAAATCATTGTGCTTAATTACCACAACAGGCAGCTTTTAAAACGCGACCTTGATGGGGTAGCTACTGGATACATTATTTTCTATATATCTGTGTATTTAAAATATTTTGTAACTAAAAATAGAATATTTAATGGGAAAAACACCCAATTTGTTCCAAAATGTTTAAATCTTTTTTAAAGACCACTTTGTTTAATTACCTATGCGTCACCAACAAGTTTGCAAACTTCCAACTGGTTAAAGAAAATTAAGCAATCTTTGACTGTATATGTAAAATTGAGCTAACCCAATGTTTAGGGGCTCCTGTCTTGAGGAGTTTCTAAATTGTTAAGTGTTGGTCTTGACATTTAAATCCCACATAAAGGAGTGGGTTCCTTCTGGATCACTATTTCTCAGAAGTGTGGGCCACCTCCATCAGCATCACCTCAGGTGCTTATTAAAAACACAGATTCCTAGGTCCCACCAAGATCCTAATTTCAACAGAACATCTCAACAAACTCTTCCAGGGATTCTGTTCGTTTAAGAACCACCAATCTAGAATTGCTTTAAAACAAACCAAGTAAAAATGGCCAGAGGCATAACGTGGCCAAGTCCTCCTCCTCTCCTAATACCCCCTGGCACAGCCACAGCTCCTGAGTTAGGGAAGAAGCCAAGTTAGATCTGAAGTCACAGGTAGTGTGGCATGCAGCCCAATCAGCATCTGCCCACCCACCCTCCTGTCATTACTGGGAAATTCCAAAGTGCTCAGGGGTAACCCAACTCTGAGTGCCTCACCTCTCAAGCCCACGTGCACAGTTTAGGAGATCTCCAAATGAATTTAAGCAATAAAAACCAATCCACATCAGTTAGGGCTGTCAGAAGAATTAAGACCAAGACCCGCAGAGAGAATGCTGCAGCACTGGATAATCCAGGCTACCCAGAGCAGTAGAAGAGAACAATGAACTAGACTACAAGATCTGGATTGGGGTCTCAGCACTCCCACTATTTGGAAAAGCAGTTGCCCTCAGGTCAATTCTGACTCATGGTGACCTCATGCTAGTCAAGAGTAGACCTGCGTTCCACATAGTTTTCAATGGTTGATCTGTCAGAATAAGATCGCCAGGGCTTTCTTCCAAGGTGCTTCTGGGTGGACTTGAAGCTCACACCTTTTAGTTAGCAGCCAAGCTTGTAACCATTTTTGCCACCCAGATATTCCTCTATTTGAAAACCATAAACAAACAAACCTGTTGCCGTAGAGTTGAGTCCAGTGACCCTATAGGACAGAAGAGAACTGCCCTACAGGGTTTCCAAGGAGCAACTGGTGGATTTGAACTGCCAATCTTCTGGTTAGCAGCCATAGCTTTTAACCACTGCGCCACCAGGGCTCCAAAACCACACCCGTTGCCGTCAAGTCAATTTTGACTTATAGCATCCCTACAGGACAGAGCAGAACTGCCCCATAAGGTTTCTAAGGAAGGGGGTAATAAATACTGCCTGTCTCACTCACCCCACAATGTTGTGAAGATCAAGAAAAAGCTCTCTGTAGGCACTAAAGCACTGCACAAATTAGCCTCCCCACCACCATCAGCAACTCCTCGATGTCCGATATGATCCTGCTCAGGGTTAAAAGTGTGGTGACACAGCCCTAACACTCTGAGTTGCTCTAGTCGTTGCTAGGAAGGCCTTGGAAGCAAAATCTGCATTTCAGGAAACATTAATTCAAGCCCCAAACATGTTTGATTATGTGTGGAATATCCAAAACAACAAATAACAGGGTCAGAAGCAGCAAAGTCCTGTGGTTGCCAAAGATCCTCTCAAGTCAGGTTTCCTAAAGGCAAGTGTGAGTGGAGCAGAGAAAAGCTCCAATAAACAGGCCAGGCAGAGGAGGCCGGCGTGTTCAGGCTGAGCCACGGGCTGCAAGAGGGCTTCGCAATGAACTTTAAGTATTATCGCCAACGCTGAATTTATGGTTCCTAAATGTTTAACCAGTGTTGAGAACACATATTTGACCCAGTGTGAACTTGACCTTTGGGTCCCTCTCCCATCACAGGTCTGTGTGTGCCATATGACAGGATTTCCCAGCCTACCTTCCCATCCCTGCTCCCAGCACTGGGGCCAGGGCGGCCCTCACAGCAGCTACCATGGTAAACCTCACTGCAGATCTATTGGCAAAGCAGCTGTCAATAGCCATACCAGGCATAAGAAGAATGTGTAATCATTCTGGGCCTGACTCAAAAGCTTGGCTAGCACAGTGTCAAGCCAAAAGGGATGGGAGAGAGCCCGAGAGAGTCATCTCGGTCACCTGGAACTCTACCACATCACACCCTTGCTGGATGAGATGCCATCTCTACCCTGGCAGCTCTGAGCACCAAAGGTACACATGGTTATGTCTCCTCTGAATACAATTTAAGGGAAATTTCTAGGATTGGTTTCTGGGGGTTCCAAAGCAGTGCAGGCTGAATGCCAGTGGAAAAGCAATCGAATATCGATTTTCTGTTTCTTGCTAAGGAGAGAACGAGTCATTTGATGTGCCATGAGTTAAGTGAGCAAAAACAGACCGTGCCCTCCCTACAGCTGGCTCCATTTCTCCTCTATTCATAGAACCTGGCACATGGTAAAAGCTAAACAGATATCCATTAAATAAATGAAAGAACCATCCATGCATTTATAAAGGGCCTACAATGTGCCATGGACCCACTTTGGATTCCTATCTGCCTCTTCTGTCCACCCCACCCTGCAGCCCAGCCTCACTCTCGTCTCCCCTTTATTCTTCCGTGTTGTCCGTTCTCTTGTCCAGTCTCCTCTTTAAAGTCTAGCACGCTGCCAATGCCTCTCTGGTTCACACTTACTCTAAGCCAAGCCAAACACATTGCTGTCGAGTCAATTCTGACTCATAGCAACCCTACAAAGGGGGACAAAAAGATTGGAAGAACCAACTGGGGGATAGGCTCAGTATGGACAGTGGAAAAAATGCACAAACAAGAGGAGGCAAAAACGTTATATAACCCTGTTGCCATCAAGTCGACTCCGACTCATAGTGACCCTATAGAAAAGAGCAGAACTGCCCCGTAGGGTTTCCAAGGAGCGGCTGGTGGATTCGAACTGCCGACCTTTTGGTTAGCAGCCGTATCACATATTAGGGGTTTAATCCCCCACTTAAAAGACAAAATCCCTAAACCACAAAGCCCGCCTATAAATGTGAACAAATTGGAAAGAGGAACAAATGTGGTACCATCTGTTTTGCCCAAATATTAATTCACCCAATATTAATAACATGACATATCTCGTGATATGATTTCGACTTCTAGAGATCCACACACAAACAGTGTCTGGAAAAGCAACATTAACATGCAACTGGGCATTTCTAAACAGCGGCTGGGCGGCTAGCACCCAAGGACCACCTGCATGGATGTACACATCCCTTCTCTGCCCCTGTGTGGGTCAGCTGCCTCCTTGTTTCGCATCCCTCTGACTGGCAATTTAAGGTTCACTAAATCGCCAGTATTCAGAAGCATTTTCCTGTAGTCTATTTAAATTAAGTTTCAATCAACTAAAAACAATCCAGGCTGGCTCTACGGAGCACCTTATTTTCTTCATGGGATTAAGGAAACGCTGAACAACATGAACCCATCAAATCTCTTATACAGAAATAGTTTTCACATTAATTGGACATAATCTATACAAAAACTGAAGATCTTCAGCTAAACCCTTTAAATGATCCTCAAAACATAATGACAAGAAAAAGCCTTCTTGGGTTACATATTTAAGCACGTATGCACATTTTATAATGACTACTATCTTCAGGAGGAACTTTATGTTCACATGTCATTGGTTTTTGTATTTGTATACATAATAAACCATACCCAAGTACAATTGTTCAGTATCTGTATGACAAGGAAGTAAAAGAGAGAAGAGACCACAAATCAATTTATTTTGCAATCTAAACAGCACTTCTATTCACTGAAGTAGTTACAGTCACAAAACTTGGTGTTAGGAATTATTTTTCCATTTATAATTGGGTATTTATTTCCCCCAAAGCAGCAAGCCGTTACACAAAAAGAACTGGAGACATACAAACAATTGAATATTTAGTTTTTCTTTTAAAATAAATTGTTCAATGGTAGGAAAGAATTCAAACTACTTTAAAGCTATAATATAAAAAGGTATCCACATCTACATTATTAAAAAGAAAGAGAAAGAGATCTGGGGAAACATTAGGGAAAATAAGCAAAGAAATAAATGAGACAGGATTTACTTGGCTTGATCCGATAATAAACTCTAAGAATCTTTTGTAGTTTCTTCAAGGCTTTCACACACACTCTCTTTCACCTTGATACTTGCAACAATCCTGCAAGGTGGTCAAGGTTTTAGCATCATCATTTCTGGGTGGGAAAATACAGGCTCAGAAAGATCAAGTGAATTCCCCAAGACCATACAGCTGGTGATAGCTTTAGGCTTTGAACTTGGGTCTTCTGAAACCAAGTCCAGGGGACTTTCCTGGCATCACACTGCTCAGCCACAGGCACAGGTTTCAAAGTATCAGCAGTTACCCAGTGTTACTTTCTGCTGAGCACTGATCTACCCCCAATATCGCTTTCAAAAACACAAATATTCCCAAAGGGAATTATAATTTAAGTTTCTAGCATTTGGAACTGAATTTATTTGTGAGACTGGGCAGTATAAGAAGACTAATCTTCAGAATGCTGAAAACTATTAAAAAGCAAAATTATGTTGCATTGCTTAGATGCCAGTGCCATCCCAGGGCTACCTTATAGGCGATAACTCGAACCAAAAGCTAAAAGCATATGTTGTAGGTATTTTGAGAGTAAATGCACCTACTTCCTCTGGAACCCTACAGTAACTATTTAACCCTAACTTTTCTGACTGGTTTGCATTCTATCGCCTCTTTCTTGCAGGGTTACCAGAATGGCAAATACAACTAAACCTAGGCACACATGCCTTGCCTCCCTCACCTGGGGAAGTATGAAGTTGTGAGTCGATTCCTCAAGATCTGGATACTCTCCCTCCAGATCCAAGAACACCTTTGGATCCCCCAAATCCCTCAGACAACATGAAAATAGATTATCCTCTTTCCAGAAGGCAGCCAGTTGCATCATCTGTCAAGTAAACTTCTTAAAGCGTTAGAGTAACAGGTATCAAGGAGCACCTGCCCATCATCTGTGAAATCCTATGCTGTAGTTTTAATCTTTCAGAGTCCATGGGTGGCACACACAGTTAAGCACTCAACTACATAGTAGCTGAAAGGCTGGCAGTTGGAACCCACCCAGAGATGCCTCGGAAGACAGATTTGCTTCCGAAAGGTCACAGCCTTGAAAACCCTATGGAGCAGTTCTGCTCTGCAAAAGGAGTTTCAGGTTTTAGGCAAAAGAAGCCACATGGGGAGGGAGGTGTAATTTGATCTGATCAATTCCAAATTCAGAAAAACGCGGACACACTATTGTAAGTATATTCTAAGAATTTAAAACTGAAAAACTAAGATTTAATCTAAAATGCCTATAACCTTGAACATTTCTTATCTAGTGCCTTGAGTTCAATGATTAGTAGGCTGACAGTAAGTTTGTATCTATCATTACATCTTGTGGCTCACTGTCAAATCAGAGCTCATCTGGACATTCCTTTTTAAAAATTAAAGCCACTGTGTCAAAGCCCTTCTGTTTCATTCAACAACTGAAGACACTTTTCAACAAGCAAGTTTACTGGAATGACTGTACTAGAACATTTTTTTATTCATCCACCAGTATTTGAAAATCTAAACTATTTATAACTGGAAGTACTAAATTAGTACTAAATTAGATTTATTATGCCAAATACTACTAAGCAGCTGAAATTCTGAACAATTCCAATCCACATCCAGATGGTGATGGCTCTGGCTATATGCAGAGAACACCTAAGAATGACCAACTTTTTCTAAGTAGAAATAAGATTTCTTTATTTCCAATTAGCACAAGATTTGGCATAAACTTGTCAACAGGAGCCTCAGAATACACTTTAACTTAATCCTTAACTTCATAGTACGTAAGAGAAATTATTTTCTGATGTTCTCACATCTATATGCCTCATTAATAAATTTTTCTAAGGCTAAAACACTGCTAAGCATATGTATTAACTTTTGAGAAGCAAAAGCAGCAAAACCCCACTGGTCAGTTCTGAAGCAGGCAGAATAGTACATTCTGGGAAGCAATCAGACCTCAAGATGGAGGACTGCAGTTGCTGTTTTCAGAAAGCTTTAAAAACTACTGACGTTTTATCCCATAATACAACCAGTTACAGTCAGCCTGATTCCAACTTATGGCGACTCTATATGTGTCACAGTAGACCTTTGCTCTACAGGATATTCAATGGTGATGGAGTTTCGGAAGTAGACTGCCAGTCCTTTCTTCTGAGGCACCTACAGGTGGACTCGAACCTCCAACTTTTTGGTTAGCAGCCAAATGTATTAACCATTTGCACCACCCAGGGACTCCATTCCAGAACAGGGGACCCTTTTTTCCCATTCTCCTGCCATCACCTTAAAAAATGTTTTTCACTTACCGGTATTCGTGTATAAATTAACTGTATTGGTTTTGTCATATGCCATGTCCACCGATGGAATTTTTTTCCTAGCTCCTAATTCATATGTGTGACAGAATGATTAATACCTCAGTTGAGTCCTGGGGAATCTTGGATGAGTAGTCTGGTTCTATACAACGCACTGCTGCATGTAGCATTGATACCACAACTGTCTTGACCCAAAGCTTTTCTGTGAAGTAATAAACACTGCAGGTAATGGGTGGATCATATTTCAGACATCAACTCCTCCAGGTCAACTCCCCCAGGTCAGCATTAGCCACTGAAAGTGACCAACATGGGATCCCCTACGTGGACAGCCCCACTTTGCCTACTGTTCAGGGCCACTGTGAATGTGGCAACTTACGTTTGGTGCATCTCTGGGAGCCAGGGGCCTTACTCCAGCCGTGGCAGCACTGTCCTCCACAGACATTCACCCTGAAACAAAGCAAGAACCCTGAGTCCAGAAGCAGCCACACACGCTTACAAGAACTCAAACTTCCAGGGGATTCCTGAAAGCCCAGTCTACTGTCTCCTCACCCCTCTGAATTCAAGAGCCCTAGTGGGTACCCAGCATGCCCAACCCAAAGCTGCCCAGGTAGGTTATGCTGTATCAGGGAAGGGCAGGACAACCAAAACAGTCTGCATAATCCAGAGCTACACAGGAGGGAAGAGGTCCAAATAAATGTTTTCAAGCCCAAAATTAAAGTAGAGCCAAGTTTATTTTGTATATTATTTGCGCCCACATTTTAAATTGAAACTGAGTTTCAGACAGGTGTCCAAAAACGGGTGAGGTCACAGGCCTGAAACCACCCCTGGGAAAAAAAAAGCCAAGTAAGCAAAACAAGTTTTCCCCCACACTCCCAACCTGTGATTAACAGGGGTCAGAGCCCCCCGCGGGAAGATGCTTACAAGATCCTAATACCAGAAACCTTCCAACAAAAAACTTTGTCAGTGCTAAGACCACCCTCCCCTCAAAGAAAGCAGACCCCACAGGTGCAGGGAAGCCCAATTCTACAATTTCCACGCTGCTGAAAAGTTCTAGGC
This sequence comes from Dugong dugon, assembly GCA_030035585.1. Taxonomy (NCBI): domain Eukaryota; kingdom Metazoa; phylum Chordata; class Mammalia; order Sirenia; family Dugongidae; genus Dugong; species Dugong dugon. The sequence continues at coordinate 42,405,103 of CM057480.1, read as the reverse complement.
CACAAAACAGGAGCTAGATCTTTACAGTCTGCCTGCCCCAAAACACTAGCTAGAGTAAAATTAAAATTGAGTTGCACAGAGCAGTTTAATTGATGCCAGGGATCGGGTTGTAGTGATTTCACGTTTATGCACATCTCCAAGTAGTTCGGTCGAACACAGGTTACGCCCCAAAGAGAAAGGCCTTTTGTGCTTACCCGCAGCTCAATAACAATGCACAGTAAATTTATCGTCAGTAAGTCACTGGGCTTCCCCACACTCTACTCGTCCCGCTGCGCTCTTACGCAGGCAGAGGCGTGAAGGAGGAAAGTCGACTAGCCGCACAAGACGCCCCCGGCCCCGGCGGGTCCCCGCGCAGGCGGCGCGCGCGACGAAGGAGAGGGAGGGAGGGGTGTGGGCTTACCCCTGCAGCTGCTGCTTCTGCTGAACCTGCAGCCGGGAGACCCCGCCGCTCTGAGTCTCCCGCGGCACTTTGGAGCGCACCACTTGCCTGCCTTGTTTGGCGAACGGGGCGGCCGCCGGGTCACTGCTGGGCTTAGGCTGGAGCTGCCCGCCGGGGCCCCCGGGACGCGCCGGCTCCGGTGGCGGCCGGCGCCCCTCCAGGGCCGCGCCTCCGGGCTTGCTAGTGCGCCGGGTCCGCTCCGGAGGGGCGACGGCGCCCGCCGAGCTGCGGCTGTACCTGGCGTTGAGCGCGACGTTGAAGGTCCGCGGTTGCTGGGGCCCGCCCAGAGGCAAGGCGCCCGCCACCAGGCCGGGGCCCGGGCGCACCACGTACGTGATCCTCCGCACCCGGCCGTGAGCCGACGACGCGAGCAGCCCTGCCCAGAGCAGGAGCCCCCACCTGAACCAGGCCCCCGCCATCGCGGCCCAAGCCCGAGCCGCTCGCCGCTCGCGCACGCGTTCCGGCCCCCGGCCCTGGCCTTGCGGCTCGCCCAGCGCGGGCGCCCTGGCCCTGGCCCGCGCTCTCCTGCTCCCCAAGACCTGCCCGGAGCCCGGGAAAGCGAGGAGCAGGAAAACACAGATGCAGGAAAGGAAGTTGTGTGAACGCTGAGCGGTCTCAGACCCTGGCACAAAGTGGCGAGGAGGAGGGGGCGGGCGTAGGGGTTGGGAATGCAGAGCTCGGGAGGGGAGGGGCGAGGAAAGCGGGCCGCGCAAGGTGTGCGTCTGCAAGGCGAGCCCAGGGTGCAGGGCGCTGCGTCCGGGCCCGGTGACTGCTAGCGAGGGCGAGCGCGCTATGCGCACGCAGGCAGCCCCGCTGCAAAGTCTTTGGAAAGTTGTTGTCGCGGTGGAGCCGAGTGTCAGATCTGAACAGCCAATCTCTGGCAGACGTGACGTCAGGCAGTAAATCCTAATTGGGGAAACGGTGAGATGAGCCCGAGGACGCACCGCCACCCTCCACATCCACATGGATTGTTACTATATGGTCAGAAAGGCGGATGTCCCGGCTTCCCGGCCCCGTGTCCCAGGAAAAGACAAAGGGCTCGACAAAGTCACTGAATGGTCCTTTCCTTGTGAGTATGAAATTAAAATATCAAATCGTACACCAGAAGGGTCTGCCCGGAGCGCGCAGACCTCTCGATGAGAGAGCTTTTAGATGACTCTTTTGGGGTCTGGGACTGTTTTCTCGGTCTGCAGTCTCTGGTACCCTGCTCCCCGCTTGGCATGTACGCGAATACAGAGCGGGCAGCAGGGGGCGCCCGCGTACGTGGGGAAACCCGCCACCGGTATCCACCGCACAGCTACCCTTGTTCTGGGTCCAAAGGTTTTTAAGATAATACAGAGTTTAGGATTCATGACAACCCCAAGCCATTATTAGTATTTAAAAAGAAAAGTCATGGGAAGAGGATTCACTGTGCTACTGTTAAGGGTGATGAGAAAATTTGGAAACAATGGTAATGGTTGAACAACGTGATAAACGTAACTAATGTCACTTAATTATACACGTAAACAATGTTGAAATGGCAAACGGTTTGTTACACAGAGTATTTACCACGATAATTTTTTTTTTTTTAAAGTCGTATCAGTTCCCTGGGTCACTCACACTGGAGATGGCCCAAGACCACATAATGACCCTGGGAGTCTTAGTGCTTGCTGTTTGGGGAAAACCATGAAATAATGACATTTACTTCTAGCATTTGAATTAAAAACATCACCAGCAGAATGCATGATTTGATTACATAAGTGCGATAGAAAACTCATGGTCATAGCTGTCCATTTTTTTAAAAAGCCGTTAAGCTAAGAATGATGGCCTGTTTCCAAGGCTTTGGGTTATTGTTGCTCGTATTTATTTGTGGCTTATCCTTTTGTTTTGTTGTCTGCCTGCATTGGCTAGTAGACAATTGGTAGCAGGTGGCAATGGTTTAAGGAGTATTAATGGAAAAATTATTTGAAGTTGAGGAAACTTAATCCATTAATCTATTTTTTTCTGTACGTTGGAGAAGGACCTCCATTATTTGATTTGGCAGGAAAGGGCCTCAGTCCAGCTGCCAGAGCACCAATTTCCTGTGAGAACACAGTCTTAGAGCCACTGTCATAGAATAAATAGCATTGGACTGGAGGTCTTCAAAGAGACCTCACTTCCAGCCCTAACACTGCTGCTAATTAGCCACAAGACCACAGGAGTTTCCTCCTCCATGACACACAGAAGTTGGATTAAAAATCCCTTCCAGCCCTAACAGTCTGTGGCTCTAAGAACATTCAGGTTCTCTCTGGATGAGATCAGTGAGATCATTGCAGGTCAGCCTCTGAGCCAAGCCACAGTGAACCAGCTGAGAAGGCTGAGGAAGGAGGGTGGGTCAAAAAGCAGCCTCCCAGCACTGGGTTCTGTAATGAAGGACACAATACAAGCTAATAAATATCCACGAAGTGACTACTGTGATGAAGGCACACAGGCTGACCATCTGGAGACCCAAAATACTGAAAAGCACAACCCCTTTGTCTTTGAGAAGCTTTCTATCTGGTTAGAGACAAGACATAAATAAATGGAAGCTCAAAAAAGGATAACAACTGAGTTAAGCAACACTTTGAGATAATAATAGAACTCCCCAAGGCAAGACCTGATTTGTATGATGCCAATATCACAGCACAAACCATAGGTCTCTTTGTCATCTCACAGAAAATTCACAACATATTGGGAAAAATGTTCTTGTTACTAGTTGCCGTCGAGTCAACTCGGATTCATGACAACCTTGTATCTATCAGAACAAAATGTTGTGGGGTCCTGAGCCATCTTCACAATCATTGGTATGTTGGAGCCCATTGTTGCAGCTATTGTATCAACCCATCTCATTGAGGGTCTCCTTTTTTGCTGACTCTTTACTTTACCAAACATGATGTCATTTTCTAGTGATTGGTCTTTCCTGATGACGTCTCCAAAGTAAGCAAGACAAAGTCTCACCATCCTTGTTTCTAAGGAGCATTCTGGCTGTACTTCCTCCAAGACCGATTTGTTCATTCTTCTAGCAGTTCATGATATATTCAATATTCTTTGCCAGTATCACAGTATAAACTGTAATTCTTTGTCATCTCCTGGGAAATTCACAATATCTAGGGAGAACATTTCCTATCTACAACTAAAACTGGTCTACAGAGATTTTACTACTTAGGTGGGTAAATGTATATAACAGCAGTTGAAATGGGTGGGGTGGGTGTCTAGAGCTAACTATGTTGCAAAGAGCCAGGACAGGACAGGACAGGAGAGGTGTCAGACAGAAGAAAGGCTGGGAAACAGTAAAGGACTGCATCACCAACAGAACTAGACTATACCGGTCTGCAGTGGTGGATGGGCTGTTCTTGTGGGTCACTCATAGGACCAAAATGGACAGCATACACCAATGACTCTTTCAGGCATCCAGATTCTGGGCTGGGAGTCAGGAGGGCTGGGCTCTGTTGCTGCTGCTTCACTTACCAGGGGACTTGAGCAAATCGTTTCACTTCTTTGAACCTCAGTTTCCTGAAGGTGTGAGGATCTCCCCAAAGTCCATGTAATTGTGGGGAGCAATTATCTTTATCCTGCTCTATGGTTCTGCAGAAAAATGTTTTCTACCATTAAAAATATACAATACAAAACACACACACAATACAATTTTCCTTTCTCTTTACCCACAGCAATGCAGAGGTGGGCATTTCATCCCAATACTCAGCCCAATTGCAGCCTGGCTTATGATAGATTTGAATGTACAGTAAAACCTGCGAAAGCTGAAAATTCTGTAAGACAGAAACCTGTCAGAGTAGGAAAACTCAAATATTTTCCAGTAATAGAGAGTGATAGAAAAGTGGTAAGACTGCACCCTGTCAAAGGTGGAAAACTCGCGAGACCTAGAAAAACAAGGCAGTCCTATCACGTTCAGCTCTCACAGGTTCCACTGTGTCTTAGATTATTTCTGAAACAGCCACAGGAAGAATATCTGGTGTGAATGTTAAACCCATCCCTAAGGGACTCATTCACATGTTTGTATACATGTGTATACACAGCCATTAACATGGAAATATACAGCACATGAGGAGCTAGCCCACCTTCTAGTCAGGAAATGCTATCAAAGTCACAGCATTCCACGTAAGTCTCTTGCTATTTATATCACTAGCAAGATAACCCTTGAAAAATGTGTTATGAACCCCATGATCACTCATCGAAAATACTGAAATCACTAATATTCTGAAGGTGAAAGCCTTGTTTCTGTCAGACATGGGGACCAGCTTTTGCCAAGTCTAGACCAATTTAATGCCATAGATCCTGGACCCAAAACCCCCACGCATCCAAGATCCATTTATATTGGCAGGACACAACTTCCTGGTTCAAAAAACAAGTCTTTAAAGATCTCATAAAACTTCTTGGACTTCAGATGATTTTTACCAAACAATACTCAGATGAGCTAAGTGTAAATGAATCAGAAAAGAGGATTGTTTCCCATAAAAACACATGGGTTTGAGGATTAGGGGAGGAAAGAAAGCCTGGCAAATGCCAAACATTTTAAAGCACTTTGAGACCATTAGTCAAACTCAAGATTCAGCCAGGTTCCCTCATCCTTACATTTTATGAGTTTTGTGGTTGAAAATCTTTTCCTACATTTAAGATCAGCTACAAATCAAATTTAGTGGCTGCCTATGATCAAAACTGCTTCCACCCATATTTTCTTCACGACAAGGACTGCATGGAGCCCCTTTTAGTCCTCTTCAAGTTTCATCAAGAAATTCCTAAAAAGAGAATGCAGAAAGGAAAGAAGGAAACAGGAAGTCAGTAATTACAAATAAAAGGGAACAAAAGAGAGAGACTGAGGGACAGAAAGGAAAGGAAGAGGGGAAAAAACGATAGGAGGTATAAAGAAGAAAAAGAAGGGAACAGTGGAACAAGGAACAAAAACAGGTGGATAGACGTAAAGAAGGAAGGTAGATGAATTGGAGAACGAAGGAAAGGAAAAGAAATCAATTAATGAAGAAGGGAGTCAACAGGTGGGAGGAAGAAAGAAAGGGGAAAAAATTTAAATGAAATGTAGATAGAGAAAGAATTGTAAACAGAACCTTTGGGCTAATTTTCACAAGATGCTCACTAGGATTCTTGCAGCTATTTGTGAATATTAGCTAGTTCTGACATGAACACTGGCTTGTCCAGGAGGTGCTAGAACAGTGTGGCCAGCTGGCTGACCCATACCTCATCCAGAGAGATAGGGACAGAAAGTCCCATTTTCTCCCACACAAGCAAGAGGCCAAAGACCACAGCTTCAGCTAGAGAGGACAAGCAAATAGGTATTTTATGTACTCTCATAGTCCTCTCTTGTTCTTTCAATCATTTCACCAAAAAGTGGGGCCGAGGAAGATTAGAAATGTATGACCTCCTCCATACTTAACTTCCATGAAAAATAACATGAAGCTTTATTGAAGAGATACAGCCAATGAAGAGCCAGTGTTTGTCTGCCAAAATATTTGAGCAGGATGGTACCAGCTGCCATCGAGTAAATTCTGACTCATGGTGATCCCATGTGTGTCAGAGTAGAACTGTGCTCCATAGGGTTTTCAGTAGCTGATTTTTCAGAAGTAGATCACCAGGCCTTTCTTCCAAGATGCCTCTGGTAGACATGAACCGCTTATACCACCTGGGGACTCCAAGCAAGATGAAGATGGGTATAATTTGCGGAGAAAGTTGAGGTGTCCCCCTGGAGTCAGTCAAAAAGTAGAACTGAGGTTTACCCCAGCATCTCTCTTCCCTGAAAGTTTCGTGTTTGATATTTAGGCACCTTTAGGTGTCATTCAGCAAGCACTTATTGAACAACCATGGGGCCCACAGCTAGCTTGTATAGAACCTTACAGCAAATTAAAAACATATTTCCATCCTAGGTGGAGAAATTTTAAAATAAATCTCTGTTGGATTGTAGCCCAAATTTGCCCTTGGGCCAGTGAGCACCTTTGTGCAGGCCCTGGGTCCCAGGCAATGGAAATATGAATGCTTTCCACATGGAGCTTACAGTCTAACAGGGTCGACAGACTGAACAGTTGATTACATGTGTGGTGAATATTTACAAAGGGGAAGCAGGACTGACGGGAGAAAAAGGGTCAGGGGCGTGATCTGCCTTCCTACAAATTTAGAGGAGCCACAGAAGCTCAAATGCCCCCTTCCTACCCTCCCCTACCTGAGGGGATCAGATCTGGACTCATATACCCACCCCATCACTGACTGGTAACTAAAATTCAATTAACCTGTCTGAGACTCAGTTTACGTATCTGTAAAACAAGGGTAATATACCTGCTTGCAGGATTGTTACAAGATTTCAAATGTAAAGCAGCTTTAGTTACTAGCTCTGTGAAGTATATTTTCTTTTTCCCAATGCCTATTCAGCCCTACCTTTCTCTCTCACGTCATCTTCACCTCTCTTGGAACATTCTCCATGTTCCACCCAAATGAATAACTTATTCTTATCCTAAGAGGACTTTGCTAATGACTTTCTGCCCCTGCTTGGAAAGCCCACACTAATATCTTTGCTTATCAAACTCCTACCCACCCTCCAAACCCATCTCTAATGTTCCTCCAACATGTAGCCTCTCCCAATCATGAGATCTGGAAATGACTTCCTAAATCCACAGTGACGTGCTGACTGCTTTGATTGCCATAACTCACATTCATGCCGCATCTTTGAGGATAGAGGTTATGTCATATAAATATTAATTAATCCATTTGAAAGCTAATAAAGTTCTAAACAAACATCTTAATGAAAATTCCATTTTTTGAAATTATACTGAAGCTGTAATAATACCATCTCCATCGCAAGGCTGTCATGCATATGAAGGACCCCTGAAACAAGTCATTGTCCCAGGGAGTAGATAGGAACCTTTAGCCCCACACTATCCCTTAATGATTAGGGGAAGAATAAAAACTATGGAAAGAGTAAGTGTAAGAACCATAAATACAACTCCCACTGAATTTACAGGAGCATTTTTACTTGAAATAGCTGTAAAAGTACAATTCTAAGAGTAACATCAGATGCTCTGAATTTCCTTCTCAAAGCATAGCACAGTGATTAGGAGCTCAGATGATGAAGCCAGACTGCCTGGGTTCAAATCCTGACGCAGATGTTTCCCAGTCATGTGACCTTGGGCAAAAGCTCTCTTTGCCTCAATTTTCCCAACTATAAAATAGAGTTATAACAAACCTTCCTCATAAGATTGCTATGGAGATTAAGTGAGCTAATGTTTGTAAAGCACTTAGAACAGTGCCTGCCTGGCAAATACTTAATGCTACTTAAATTGTTGTTAAATAAAAGTATGCAAAATTTCCAGAAATATAGCTTATTCTGCCTTTGTCATTTTATCTGAAAATAGTGTGGTCCAATTTCAATAATATTAGTATTAATACTAGATTTGGATTAATAAGCTTCAGATTACTAACATTTACATATATTTCTAAGGGTCTCAAATAATAATTGAGAAAATTCATCTTCATAAAGAGTTCTGTTCTAAGAGCCTACATTTTCCCTAGAGGATACTGAATACTGGGCAAATTTTAGAGACACACAATGGCAAGGTAATGGCTAAAGTGTGGCACATTCCTTCGACCCAGCCAACTACAGGATCTTCTTTTGGCTTTTATTTCCATCTCGACCTTACACTAGAAACAGTATGATAAAAGTAGAAAGAATGATGGGTTTTAAAGATAAATAGATCCACATTCAGACTCCCCTAACGCAATTGTAAGCTCCATGACCTCAAAAACTCTTTGCATCTCAGTCTCATCTGTAAAATAAAACTATGTTGCTTACAATTAATGTGAGTTACATATAACAGAAACCCCCAAATTAATAGTGGCTTAAATAAGCAAGAAGTATACTTCTTGTGCTCCCTGGGTGGCATAAATAGTTAAGTGCTCAACTATTAGCGAGAGGTTGGTAGTTCTAACCCATCTGGAGGTGCCTTGGAAAAAAGGCCTGGTGGTCTGCTTCTGAAAGGTCACAACATTGAAAACCCTATGTAGTGCAGTTCTACTCTGCACACATGTGGTCACCATGAGTTGGAATCAACTCAACGGCAGTTGTATACTTCTCTCACTTAAACACAGTCCGGGGTAGCCAAGCCTGGCCTGGGACGCACCTCCATCAGGGGCCTGGGCTCCTTTTATCCTGCTGCTATATCATTCTTCACATGTCATTTTATAGCCCAAAATAGTTGCATGTCCTCCAGCCATCATTCCAGGCAGCAGAAAGAACAAAAGGAAGGGGAAGAGTATTTCTCTTCTTTATTAAAGCTTCCATAGATCCAGCGCAACACTTGTGCTTACGTGTCACTAACTACAAGTTAGTAACAGGCCAGCTCTAACTGCAAGGGAAACTGGGAGATGTAGTCTTTTCATTTGACAGCATGTGCCCTGTTAAAATCTAAGTTCTGTTGCTAAGGAGCTTCACCATACCTACCAAAAGAGTTGTTGTGAGAATCAGAGAGAATGTATATGGAATGTCTTATATAGTAAGAAGATCCCTAGCTGACTCAAATGGTTCGTGCTGGACTACCCACCCAGAAGTATCACAGAAGAAAGGCCCGGCAATCTGCTTCTGTTAAGATTACAGCCAAGAAAACCCTATGGAGCAGTTCTCGTCTGTAACAAACCGGGTCACCCTGAGTCGGAATCGACTTGACAGCAATGGGTTTGTTTTTTTTCTTTCTTTTTCATTCATATAGTAAGCACTTTTTAAGTGGCAGCTGCGTTATCCTCTTTTACAGCTCTCATTATATCCCTTCTCTAACATATTCCTTTTGCATCTGCCTAGGTTAATTGTCATTAGGTTATATTATACTATTGTTGCTCTCTCTGGTTTTGGTGCATTTCTTTCTGTTGTTGTTATTGTTAGCTGCTGTTGAGTCAGCCTCCAACTCATGATGACCCTATGCACAATGGAACAAAACCTGCCTGGTCCTGTACCACTCCCATGATGGGTTGTGGATCAGGCTGTTGTGATCCATAGGGTTTTTATTTTCAGAAGTAGATCACCAGGCCTTTCTTCCTAGTCGAGCTTAGTCTGGAAGCTCCACTGAAACCTATTCAACATCATAGCAATACACAAGCCTACACTGACAGATGGGTGGTGTCTGCACATGAAGTGTATTGGCTAGAAATAGAACCTGGGTCTCCTGCATGGAAGGTGAGAATTCTACCACTGAACCACCAATGCTTCATGGTGCATTTCTTAGAATACTTTTATAAGTGGGGCTATGCTAAGAAATACTCCTCACTTTGAATTCTTCTCAACATAGTTTTCCTCTATAAATACATTGAGCATAATAACAACTATATGGTGAGGGAAATTTAGGGACTGCCCTTGAGTGTAGGAATCCTTTATACAGTTCCTGCAATTGCCACTACAAGGAGCAGTGACTTGCACATAAAACATGTTTCAGAAATATTTATTGAATGAAACCACTTAACATATTTATGATATTCATTTTTACACTGATTTAACATTCAAAAGCCACCGTATCTTTGTTTGAAGTCACACAGGAAAAGATAAAATATAGCTGAAAAATATTAAGAAAATGATTAAAGTTATAACAGTCAAAACAAGGTCAGGGACCAGTTGCAGAACAGGCCATCAATTACTCTTATGCAAGTTCAAGTTGAAGTTGAAGAAAATTAAAACAAGTCCACAAGAGACAAAGTATGATCTTGAGCATGTCCCACCTGAGTTTAGAGACCATCTCAAGAATAGATTTGACACAATGAACACTAATGACCGAATACGAGAAGAGTTGTGGTATGACATCAAGGACATCATACATAAAGAAAGCAAATGGTCATTAACAAGACAAGAAAGAAAGAAAAATTAAAATGGATGTTAGAAGGATTCTGAAACTTGCTCTTGAACGTGGAGTAGCTAAAGGGAACAGGAGATAGACGAAGTAAGAGAGCGGAAGAAAAGATTTCAAAGGGCGGCTCAAGATGACAAGGTAAAATATTATACTGAAATGTTCAAAGACCTGGAGTTAGAAAACCAAAAGGGAGGAACATGCTCAGCATTTCTCAAGCTGAAAGATCTGAAGAAAATATTCAAGCCTCAAGTTGCAATATTGAAGGAAGCATCAAAAGAAGATGGAAGGAAGACGCAGTCACTGTATCAAAAAGAACTGGTCAAGATTCAACCATTTCAGGAGGTAGCATATGATCAAGAGCATACAATACTGAAGGAAGAAGTTCAGGCTGCACTGAAAACATTGATTAAAAAAAAAAAAAAGGCCAGGAATTGACAGAATGCCAATTGAGATGCTTCAACAAAATTGATGCAACGCTGGAAGCACTCACTAGGCTATGCCAGGAAATTTGGAAGACAGCTTCATGGACAACCAACTGAAAGAGATTCATATTTTTGCCCATTCCAAAGAAAGGTGATCCAATAGAATGTAGAAATTAGCAAACAATATCATTAATATCACACGCTAGTAAAATTTTGCTGAAGATCATTCAGAAATGGTTGCAGCAGTACATCGATAGTGAACTGCCAGAAATTCAAGCTGGATTCAGAAGAGGACATGGACCGAGGGATATCATTGCTGATGTCAGATGGATCTTGGCTGAAAGCAGAGAATACCAGAAAGATGTTTACCTGTGTTTTATTGGCATGCAAAGGCATTTAAATGTGTGGATCATAACAAATTACGGATAACATTTCAAAGAATGGGAATTCCAGAACATTTAATTGTGCTTATCAGGAACCTGTACATAGAACAAGAGGCAGTTGTTTGGATATAACAAGGGGTTACTGAATGGTTTAAAGTCTGGAAAAGTGTGCATCAGGGTTGTATCTTTTCACCATACTTATTCAATCTCCATGCTGAGCAAATAATCCAAGAAGCTGGACTATATGAAGAAGAACATGGAACCAGGAATGGTGGAAGACTCATTAACAACCTGTGATATGCAGATGATACAACTTTGCTCACTGAAAGTGAAGAGGACTTGAAGCATTTACTAATGAAGATCAAAGACTACAGCCTTCAGTATGAATTACACCTCAACAGAAAGAAAACAAAAATCCTCACAACTGGACTGATAAACAACATCATGATAATCGGAGAAAATATTGAGGTTGTCAAGGATTTCATTTTACTTGAATCCACAATCAACACTCATGGAAGCAGCAGTCAAGAAATCAATTGGCAGAAGCAGAGCCAACATGGCATCCTTTTGCAGCAAAGACCTGAAAAACTAAGTAAAATGGATTCAAACATCAATCCTGGAACCCTAAGCATCAAGTGAAGGGATAAAGAACTATATCAACAACTGAATGGAGGAAGAAACTGACAGAGAACAGAGAACGAGGAGAGTTATGGAGTGGAGGTCCCCTGCCAGGTGTCATGGCATAGCTTTGCAACTTTGGAGCACAGCCAGCAAGGACCTCAAACAGGGAGTACAGGAGAGCAACTTCACAGAGCTCCCAACAAGAGACAGAACACCTGGTAACCAGAGACACATGCTTTCCCACCCCTCACCCTTCTGCCTTGTACGCTGCCTCTGCCGCTTTCCAATGGGCAACAGTCGCCTGGCTGGAGAGACACTGGTTCATTGCTGCCCCAGGTCTGCCCCATCCCCACTGGCTGGCTCCCTCAACACTATATTTTTTTTTCTCTTTCCCTTTCTCCCTTTTTCTTCTCTCTCCCACCTAGCACGCTGAGCTGCCTCCGCCCCCTCCTGATGGACCATCCCATACCACCTGGCAAGAGAGACACCAGCTCGTCACCACCCCGGTTCCACCCTGCCCTCAACAGCTGGTTACCTCAGTACCGTATTTTTGTTTGTTTCTTTCTTCTCTCTCTTTCCCTTGCATCCTTTCCTTTTTCCTACCCACCTAGCCCCGTGTGCCGTCTATGCTTGTTTGCAACCGGCCTTGCCACAATGCTTGGCTAGAGAGCTACCAGTCCATGGCCTTCCTGGTTTCTCTCTCTTCTCTTTTATTTCTCCCTTCCACCTAGCTCTGCATATCACATTCTCTCCCTTCCCTCCTTCCTCTCTGCACCATATGCCAAGTGCCATGCCCCTGAGTGGCACCTTTGGCAACCTCGGGACCTTATCTCATGTCACCCCCCCAGGCCCTGCCCCACCAAGTGACATGCCCCCAAGCAACACAGGCGATGACTTCCAGACCCCCAGACCCCACACTGTGCCACTCCCCATCTCCACCCCACAAGTACCACGCCCCTGTGCAAAACTGGTGTGGACACCCAGACCCCTGGACCCAGCCCTTCACCACCCCCAGCCCTGCCCCTCTGACTCTGCACCCCTGAGTGGGTCTGGCACAGACTTCCAGACCCATGGCACCTGCTCCGCCATGCTACCTCGAGATCCACCCCGCTGGCTGTGGTTCGTACTGCAGACAAATGTCCCATCCCCATCCGTCACCACCCCAGCTGGACTTGTCCTGCTGCACAATAGCTGAGCAACCAGCCCTGCCCACATGGACAAGGTGGTGAGAACTATCATGCCCATAGATAAGCAAGCAACAACACATGCCCATACAGCCCATCCAGACACAACAAAATAAAGAAAAAGCAGGATGAAAGAAACCTACAGATCAGTAAATGAAGATAATAATTCCTGAATATCTTGGAGACAGCAGACAATATCAAAACATATTAAAAAAACAGGAAAGGATAGCTTCAGGAAGCAACCAAAATAAAACACCAGATGACCTTCCAGTAGAAGAAAAGGCACTGGAACTACCTGATAGGGGATTCAAAAGTATATTTAGGGTTCTCCAAGAGATTAGGAAAGAGGTCAAGGAAAACACAGACAAAAGTGGGGAAAAAATAGACAAAATCATGCAAAATACAGGCAAAATCAGGGAAAACACAAAGCAATAGAAGTATTCAGGAAAATAATATAAGAACAAAACGTCACAATAAATAAACAATTAGAAATCATACAAAAACAGCAATTAGAAACCAAAAAGATAAACAACAAAATTTGAGACATGATAAACACAGTAAAGGTTTTAGGAGCAAATTGGAAACAATGGAAGACAGGATTAGCGAAAATGAGGACAAATCTGTGGCTACCACCTTGTTTGAGGAAAAATCAGAAAAGAGAATGAAGAAAACCAGAGAACTATGTAGGATACAATGAAGAGCAAAAATCTGCATGTGATTGGAGTTCCAGAACAAGCAGAGAAAATGCAAAACACAGGAGGGATCATTGAAGATTTGCTGACAGAAAATTTCCCTAATATCATGAAAGATGAAAAGCTAACCATCCAAGAAGCTCAATGAACACCATATAGGGTAGACCACAAAAGAAAGCAACAAGATATATCATAATCATACTTACCAAAAACAAAGACAAACAAAAACACTGAGAGCAGCTCGAGAAAAACAAAAAGTCACATACAAAGGGGAAACAATAAGACTAAGCACTGATTACTCGGCACAAACCATGCTAAAGAAGGTAGTGGGGTGACATGTCTAAAACCTTGAAAGAAAAAAATCGCCAATCAAGAATAATATAGGCTTCCGGCAAAATGGCACTCTAGGCAGAAGTACCACGTGGTCCCTTCACAGCAAAGATCCGAAAAACTAAGCTGAACAGAGAAAACAACAATCCTGAAACCCTAAAACATCAAATGAAGATATAAAGAACTCAGCCAAGCACCAAATGGAGTGAGAAAACTGACAGAGAATGGAAAACAAGGAGAGATTCATGCAGAGGTCCCCTATCAGCTAACACAGCGTGGATCCACCATCTTGGACTCCTATCAGAAACCAGCAAACGGGGTACAAAAAAGCAGCTTCACGGAGCTTCCAGTGGGAGACAAAAAAACTGGGAATTTGCAATATACGCTTTCCCTCCCCCACCCTTCTTCCCCCCAACTCGGCCTCCTCTGCTTCCCGCGGCCACAGTCTCTTGTCTGGGAAGCACCGGCTGCTTGAATTCCACCTGCCCGAACAGGCCAGCTCTCTGAGTGCCATTTACTGGCTACTGGTGTTGCTTTTTTCCGCTTCTTTTGATTTCTTCCTTACCTCTCACCACCTCCCCCTCCTTTCGCTCAAATACCTGGCTCCATGCACCATCTTTGCTTCTTCCTGGGGGGCTGCGGAACTCCATTCGATTGTGGAGCTGCTTCACAGTCTGCGCTGCCACGCTGGTGGGATCCCAGGGTTTTTGTTTGTTTGTTTCAGGTTGTTTGTTAGATTTCTTTTCCTTTTCTTGAGTTGGGAGCCCATTCTGGCCTGGTGGTGCTGTGCGGCTTGGAGCCTACACCCTCCGCTTGTGCAGATGCACAGAGGGATCCCTGACTGCATTTCTTTTTTCATCGTTTTTTTTTTTCTTTCTGTTCTTTGGGGGGCTTTTCTTCGCTCTTTTTTTTAAATTTCTTTTGTTTTCTTTTCTCTCTTTCTCCCTTTTTGTCTCTCTTCATTACACAGTTTCTTGTCTCTCTATATCTTCCTTCTCTTTCTGTTCCCTGAATACCTGGCGTGGTATACCTCTACGCCTGCTAGCCAGGCTGTACTCTAACACCTGAGAACAACTTCCCCAGACCTCATAGCCACACCAGTGGGATCCCTGGGAACTTTGCTGTTCTTTTCCCTTTCTGATTTTTATTTATTCATTCTTTTATTTTTTTCTTCCTTTTCTCCTTTTTGTTTTTCTCCATTCCATAGTCTTTCATCTCTCCACTCCAACGGCAAGCTCCCCTAGCATTCCTTTTTGTTTGTATGTTTTTGGCTCCTGGTCCTCTCTCCTCTCTTCCATATCCATCTTAGCTCTGCACATAACAATCTCCCTGCTACATCCTGCCTACCTGCACCGTGCACTTAACATCACACCACCAAGCAGCACAGGCACGGCCTACTGGAACCTGCCCTGCACTGATTCCCGAACCACCCTGGTGGCTGTCATAAGTGCCACAAACAACCCGTCCCAGTAACTCCTCTTCAGTTAGACCTGCCCTGCTGTACCATATCTGAGTGACTGACCCTGCCAAATGGAGGAGGCAAAAAGTATTGTGCCCACAGACGAGCAAACAACAAAGAACACACAGCCTGCTCAGACATAGCCAAATTTAAAATTAAAAAAAAAAGGGCGAAACAAACAAATCTAGAATCAATAAATGAGAAGAATAACTACTGAATGCCCCGAAGACAGCAGACAATATCAAAACATTTACAAAAACAGAACAGGATGGTTCCAGTAGGCGTCCAAAATAAAACACCAGACGACTCTCCAGTGGAAGAAAATGCACTAGAACTACCTGATAGGGAATTCAAATCTCTAATACTGAGAATCCTCCAAGAGCTGAAGCAAAAAGCAGACAAAAATGAGGAAAAAATAGACAAATTCATGGAAAATACAGACAAAAAATTGGAAGAATTCAGGAAAATAATGCAGGAACAAAATGCCAAAATAAATTCAAACTACAAATTATACAAAAACAACCATTAGAAATCCAAAAGATAAACAACAAGATTTCAGAAATGGACAGTGACATAGAAGGGCTGAGAAGCAGATTTGAAACGGTGGAAGACAGGATCAGTGGAATTGCAGACAAACACTTGGATACAACTCTGTTTGAGGAAAAGTCAGAAAAAAGAACAAAGAAAAATGAAGAGACCCTGAGAGTTATGTGGGACACAATCAAAAGCAAAAATTTTCGAGAGATTGGAATTACAGAACGGGGAGACAACAGAAAACACAGAAAGGATCATTGAAGAACTGCTGACAGAAAACTTTCCCAATATCATGAAAGATGAAAAGCTGGCCATCCAAGAAGCTCAGCGAACCCCGTATAGGATAAACCCCAAAAGATAATCACCAAGGCATATCATAATCACACTCACCAAAACCAAAGACAAACAAAGAATCCTGAGAGCACCTCGTGAAAAACAAGTAGTCACATACAGAGGAGAAACAATAAGACTAAGCTCAGATTATTCGGCAGAAACCATTCAGGCAAGAAGGCAATGGGATGACATATATAAAATCTTCAAAGAAAAAACTTGCCAGCCAAGAATAATATATCCTGCAAAACTCTCGTTCAAATTTGATGGTGAAATTAGCTCATTTCCAGATAAACAGAATTTAAGGGAATATGTAAAAGTCAAACCAAACTTACAAGAATTATTAAAGGGAGTTCTTCGACCTGAGGACAAACAGCTTTAGCTCACAGGCATTCTGCAGGATGCAGGATCGTACCAGCCAGATACCAATCTAGGAAATGAACTCTCGAGGACTATCCAAATCCAAAAGAAATACAACAGAAAATCAGAGCAGTTAATTAGTAAATGACAACAACATCAAAATAATAAAATAGGGAATAAACGGCTTAGATATAGAACCTTTTAATGGAGAGTAAGGCAAGGCGATACCAATTAATGGTAGACTGCTTCAAACTTAGAAAGATAAGGGTAAAGTTCATAGTGACCACAAATAAAGTTAACAAACATACTCATAAAAAAAAAAAACAGGAAAAACATAAAGTCTCAGCAAAAACAAAACCTACAAAAATAAAAGAAATGAAAAAAAAATCCACAAACAAAAGTAACTCAGCACAAGAGAGTAAGAAGAACAAAGAAAACGTCAGCACCACAAAAAAAGCACTACAAAATGACAGCAACAAATTCACATCTATCAATAATTACACTGAATGTAAATGGACTCAATGCACCCATAAAGAGACGGAGAGTGACAGAATGGAGAAGAAAACAGGATCCATCAATATGCTGTCTACAAGAGACACACCTTAGAAACAAAGATGTGAATTTATTAAAAGTCAAAGGTTGGAAAAAAATATATCAAGCTAACAACTACCAAAAAAGAGCTGGAGTGGCAATACTAATCTCAGATAAAATAGACTTTAAAACAAAATCTACCATAAATACAAGGATACTATATAATAATTAAGGGAACGATCCATTATGAGGACATAACCATAATAAACATCTACGCATCCAATGACAGGACTCCAAAATACATAAAACTCTAACAACACTGAAAAGAGAAATTGACAATTCCACACTAATAGTAGGAGACTTCAACACACCACTCTCAGTAAAGGACAGAACAACTAAGAAGAAACTCAGCAAAGATACAGAAGACCTAAAGGGCACAATCAGCCAACTTGACCTCATAGACATATATAGAACCCTCCATCCAACCGCTGCAAAGAACACCTTCATTTCCAATGCACATGGAATGTTCTCCAAATAGACCACATCTTAGGCCACAGAGCAATCCTCAACAAGATCCAAAACGTTCAGATAATTCAAAGTATCTTCTCTGACCACAGTGCCATCAAGGTAGAAATTAACAACAGAAAGAGCAAGGGAAAAAAATCAATTACATGGAAACTGAATAATACCCTGCTTACACATCACTGGGTAATAGAAGAAATCAGAGATGGAATCAAAAAATTCCTAGAATCAAATGATAATGAAAACACAGCCTACCAAAACCTTTGGGACACAGCAAAGGCAGTCCTTAGAGGACAATTTATAGCAATAGATGCACACATCAAAAAGAAGAAAGGGACAAAATCAAAACATTAACTACAGAACTCAAACAAATAGAAAGAGAACAGCAAAAAAAGCCCACAACCACCAGAAGGAAGGAAATAGTAAAGATCAGAGCAGAAATCAATGAAATAGAGAACAGAAAAACAATAGAAAGAATCAACAAAACCAAAAGTTGGTTCTTTGAAAGAATCAACAAAATCAATAAACCGCTGGCCAGACTGACAAAACAAAAACAGGAGAGGACGCAAATAACCCAAATAAGAAATGAAATGGGGGACATTACAACAGACCCAACTGAAATAAAAAGGATTATAACAGAATATTATGAAAACCTACACTCCAACAAATTTGAAAACCTAGAGGAAATGGATAAATTTCTAGAAACACAATACCTACCCAAACTACAACAAAGTGATGTTGAAAATCTGAACAGACCCATAACGAGAAGAGATTGAAGAGGTAATAAAAAAAACTCCCAACAACAACAACAAAAAAAAACCTTAGCCCAGATGGCTTCACTGGAGAATTCTACAAAACATTTACAGAAAAGCTTGTACCAGTACTACTCAAGATATTTCAGAGCATAGAAGAGGAAGCAACACTTCCAAATTCATTCTAGGAAGCCAGCATAATGCTGATACCAAAACCAGGCAAAGACGTCACAAAAAAAGAAAATTACAGACCACTGTCTCTCATAAATATAGATGCAAAAATTCTTAACAAAATTCTAGCTGATAGAATTCAGCATCATATCAAAAAAATAATACACCACGACCAAGTAGGATTCATACCAGGTATGCAAGAATGGTGCAACATTAGAAAATCAATCAACGTAAGCCACCACATAAATAAAAGGAAAGAAAAGAATCACATGATCATCTCAATTGACACAGAAAAGGCATTCAATGAAGTCCAACACCCATTCCTGATAAAAACTCTCAATAAAATAGATATAGAACGGAAATTTCTCAACATGATAAAGGGCAGTTATGCAAAACCAATGGCCAACATCATTCTTAATGGAGAGAGGCTGAAAACATTCCCCTTGAAAACAGGAACAAGACACGGATGCCCTTTATCACCACTCTTATTTAACATTGTGCTAGAAGTTCTAGCTAGAGCAGTAAGGCAAGAAGAAGAAATAAAGGGCATCCAAATTGGTAATGAAGAAGCTAAACTGTCCCTGTTTACAGATGATATGATACTGCACATAGAAAACCCTAAAGACTCCACAAGAAATCTACTGGAACTAATAGAAAGATTCAGCAGAGTAGCAGGATAAAAGATAAAAATCAGCTGGATTCCTATACACCAATAAGGAGAACGATGAAAAGGAAATCAGAAAAACAATACCATTTATAATAGCCCCTAAAAAGGTAAAATACTTAGGAATAAATCTAACCAGGGATGTAAAAGACCTATGCAAAGAAAACTACAAAACACTTCTGCAAGAAACCCAAAGGGATCTACATAAATGGAAAAACATACCATGCTCATTTCACATTGTGAAAATGACAATTCTACCCAAAGCAATTTACAAATAAACTCAATCCCGATCCAAATACCAACAACATTCTTCCAAGAGATGGAAAAACTAATCATTAACTTTATATGGAAAAGGAAGAAGTCCCGAATAAGTAAAGCACTACTGAGGAAGAAGAATAAAGTTGGAGGACTCACACTACCTGACTTCAGAACCTACTGTACAGCTACAATAGTCAAAACAGACTGGTACTGGTACAACAACAGATACATTGACCAATGGAACAGAATTGAGAACCCAGATGTAAATCCATCCACCTACAGTCACCTGATCTTCGACAAGGGCTCAAAGTCCATCAGATGGTGAAAAGACAGTCTTTTTAACAAATAGTGCTGGGAAAACTGGATATCCATCTGCAAAACAATGAAACAGGATCCATACCTCACGCCGTATACAAAAACTACTTCAAAATGGATCAAAAACCTGAATATAAAGCCTAGAACTATAAAGTTCAGAGAAGAAAAATTAGCACCAACACTACAGGCCTTAATACACGGCATTAACAGGATACAAACCATAACCATCAACGCTCAAACCCCAATAGATAAGCTAGATAACTGGGATCTTCTAAAAATCAAACACCTATGCTCTTCAAAAGACTTCACCAGAAGAGTAAAAAGAGAACCTACAGACTGGGAAAAAAATTTTGGACGGTACAAATCAGACAAAGGTCTAACCTCCATAATCTACAAGAAAATCCAACACCTCTACAACAAAAAGACAAATAATCCTGTTAAAAAATGGGCAAAGGAAATGAACAGACACTTCACCAAAGAAGACATTCAAATGGCCAACAGACACATGAGGAAATGCTTGCAATCACTAGCCATTAGAGAAATGCAAATTAAAACCACAATGAGATACCATCTCACCCCGGCATTACTGGCACAAATCAAAAACACTGGAAACAACAAATGCTGGAGGGGCTGCGGGGAGATCGGAACTCTTATGCACTGCTGGTGGGAATGCAAAATGATACAACCATTTTGCAAAATGATCTGGTGCCTCCTCAGAAAGCTAGAAATAGACATACCATTCGATCCAGCAATCCCACTCCTAGGAATATATCCTAGAGAAATAAGAGTCATCACTCAAATAGACATATGCACGTCTATGTTCATAGAACCATTGTTCACAATAGCAAAATGATGGAAACAACCTAGATGCCTATCAACAGATGAATGGATAAACAAACTGTGGTACATACACACAATGGAGTACTATGCAACGAGAAAGAATAATGATGAATCTGTGAAGCATCTCATAACATGGATGAAACTGGAGGACATTATGCTGGGTGAAATAAGTCAATCACAAAAGGACAAATATTGTATGAGACCTCTATTGTAAAAACCCATGAAAAAGTTCACACACAAAATGTAACAATCTTTGTTGGTTACCAGGGATGGGAGAGGTGGGGAGGAAATACTAAATAGGCAATAGATAAGTGGTATCTTGGGTGAAGGGTGAGACAGTACACAATACAGGGGGAACCAGCACAACTTGTACAAGGAAAGATCATGAAAGCTCCATAGACACATCCAAAATCCCTGAGGGACTGAATTGCTGGGTGGAGGGCTGTGGGGACCATGGTCTTGGGGAACATCTAGCTCAATTGGCATAACACAGTTTATAAAGACAATGTTCTAGATTTTACCTTTGTGAGTAGCGTCTGGGGTCTTAAAAGCCTGTGAGCAGCCACTGGTCTCTTCCCTTCGGGAGCAAGGGAGAATGAAGAGAACAGGATACAAGGAAAAGATTAGTCCGAAGGACTAATGAACCACAGCTACCAAGGCCTCCACCAGACTGAGTCCAGTACAGCTAGATGGTGCCCGGCTACCACCACTGACTGCTCTGACCAGAATCACAACATAGGGTTCTGGACAGAGCTGAAGAAGGATATAGAACAAAATTCTAACTCACCAAAAAAAAAAACCAGATTTACTGGCCTGCAGAAGACTGGGGAAACCCAGAGAGTATGACCCCCAGACACCCTTTTAGCTCAGTGGTGAAGTCATTTCTGAGGTTCACTGTACAGCCAGGGAGTAGACAGCCCCATAAAACCAAATGGGACTAATGAGGCACAGCAGTCCAGGGGCAAGGGCCAGAAGGCAGAGGCGGCAGGAAAGCTGCTGATCGGGAACCCAAGGTTGAGTAAGGATAGTGTTGATGTGTTGTGAGGTTGTTAACCATTGTCATAGGGCAACATGTGTACTAGCTATTAAATGAGAAACTATTTTGTTCTGTAAGCCTTCATCTAAAGTGTGAATAGCAGCACAATTGGAAGAGCGTAGTTGATGTCACTGAACTGTGCATGTAGAAATTTTTTGAAATGGTTTATCCTGGGATACGTATATTTTCACCAGAAAAAAAAATGGTCGAGACAGGAGAGGGTTGACATGTTGTGGGGTTGTTAACCAATGTCATAAAACAATATGTGTACTACTGTTTCATGAGAAACTATTTGTTCTGTAAGCCTTCACCGGAAGTACAATAAAAATAATAATAAAAAAATAGGAATAACATATCCTGCAAAACTCTTCCTCAAATAATGATGGTGAAATTAGGACATTTCCAAAAAAATAGAAATTAAAGGAATATGTACAAACCAAACTTAGAAAAATTATTAAAGGCAGTCCTTTGGTTAGAGAACTGAAAACATCAGACAACAACCTGAATCTTGGACACAGGACAGTATCATCCAGACACCAACCTAGATAATGAACTCTCAGGGATAAAACAAAACAAAAAGATTTACAACAGGTTACCAGAGATGTCCATCTGTAAATGATAACAATGTCAGAACAATAAAAGAGAGAATAAATGATGTAGGTATAGAACTTTCAAATGGAGAGGCAGTCAAGGCAATATCAAGTAATAAAAGACTGGTTTCAACTTAGGAAGGTAGGGGTAAATTTCAAGGTAACCACAAAGAAAATTAACAAACCTACTCACCAAAATAAAGAAGAAAAACACAAAGTCTCAGTAAACACAAAAATCTGCAAAAACGAAAGAAACAAAAAGAAGTTCCACAAACAAAAGGAACTCAGCACAGGATAATAAGAGGAAAAAGAAAATGCCAGCAGCACAAAAAAGAAAAAAAAAAGGACTGAAAAATGACCACAGTAAACACACACCTCAAGAATCACACTGAATATGAATGACTTAAATGCACTCATAAAGAAACAGAGAGTGAAGAATGGATTAAAAAACTTCACTCATCAATATGCTGTCTACAAGAGACACACTTTAGAAACAAAGACATAAATATATCAAACATTAAAGGATGGAAAAATATGTATCAAGCAAACAGTAACAAAGAAAGAAGTAGAAATACTAATCTCAGATAAAATAGACTTTAAGGCAAAATCCATCATGAAAGACAAGGAAGGACATTATATAATGATTAAAGGGACAATCTACCAGTACAACATACCATAATAAATATCTACGAACCCAATGACAGGGCTCCAAAATACATAAACTCTAACAACACTGAAAAGAGAAATTGACAGTTTCAAAATAATAGTAGGAGACTTCAACACACCACTTTTGGTAAAGGACAGAACATTTGGAAAGAAATTGAACAAAGATACAGAAGATCTAAAGGCCACAATCAACCAACTTGACTTCACAGACATATACAGAACACTCAATCCCACAGCAGCAAAGTATGCATTCTTTTCAAATGCACATGGAATGTTCTCCAGAATAGACGACATCTTAGGCCACAAAATAACCCTCAGCAAAATACAAAACACTGAGATAATGCAAAGCATCTTCTCTGATCACAATGCCATCAAAGTAGAAATTGATAACACGAAGAGTGAGCAAAAGAAAAAAAAACATGCAAACTGAATAAAACCTTGCTTAAAAACCACTGAGTAATAGAAGAAATCAAAGACGGATTTAAAAAATTCCAAGAGTCAAATGAGAATGAAAACGCATCGTACCAAAACCTTTGGTACACAGCAAAGACTGTGCTCAGAGGTCAATTTATACAATAGATGTATACATTAAAAAAGAAGAAAGGGATAAAATCAAAATGTTAGCTTTACAACTCAAACAAATAGAAAGAGAACAGCAAATGAAACTCACAGCCATCAGAAGAAAGGAAATAATAAAGATCAGAGCAGAAATAAATAAGAGAATAGAAAATCAACAGAAAGAATCAATAAAACCAAATATTGGTTCTTTGAAAGGATCAACAAAATCGACAAACCACTGGCCTAATTGACAAAAGAAAAACAGGAGTGGAGGCAAATAACCCAAATAAGAAATGAAATGGGGGATATTAAAATGGTCCCAACTGAAATAAAAAGGAATCATAACAGAGTACTATGAAAAACTGTACTCAAAGAAATTTGAAAACCTAGAGGAAATGCACAAATTTCTAGAAACACACTACCTACGTAAACTAACACAAACAGGTCGAAAATCTGAACAAACCCATAACAAGAAAAGAGACTGAAAAGGCAAAAAACAACAACAAAAAAATCTCCCAGCAAAAAAAAGCCCTGGTCCAGATGACTTCATTGGAGAATTCTGCCAAACATTTAGAGAAGAGCTCAAACCAGTAAAACTCAAACTATTTCAGAACATAGAAAAGGAAGGGATGCTTCTAAACTCATTCTATGAAGCCACCATAATCCTGATACTAAAACCAAGTGAAGTCACCACAAGAAAAAGAAAATTACAGACCAATATCTCTCATGAATATAGTTGCAAAAATTCTCAACAAAATTCTAGACAATAGAATTCAGGATTATATAAAAAATAATACAACACGACCAAGTGGGATTCACACCAGGTGTGCAAGGATGGTTCAACATTGGAAAATCAATCAACTTAATCCAACACATAAGTAAAACAAAAGAATCACAAGATCATCTCAACTGACGCAGAAAATGCATTCAATAAAGTCCAACACCCATTCCTTATAAAAACTCTCAATAAAATAGGCATACAAATGAAATTCCTCAACATAATAAAGGGCATATAAAACCAACAGCAAATATCATTCTCAATGGAGGGAGGCTGAAAACATTCCCCCTGAGAACAGGAACAAGACAAGGATGCCCTTTATCACCACTCCTATTTAACATTGTTCTGGAAATCCTAGCTAGAGCAATATGGAAAGAAAAAGAAATAAAGGGCATCCAAATTGATAAGGAAGACGTAAAACTATCCCTATTTATGGACAATATGATACTATACATAGAGAATCCAGAAGACTCCCCAAGAAAACTACTGGAACTAATAGAAAGATTCAGTGGAGTAGCAGGATACAAGATAAACATACAAAAATCAGTTGGATTCCTGTACACCAATAAAGAGAACTATGAAAAGGAAATCAGGAAAGCAATACCATTTATAATAGCCTTTAAAAAAATAAAATACTTAGGAATAAATCTAACCAGGGATGTGAAAGACCTATACAAAGAAAACTACAAAACACTAGTGCAAGAAACCAAAAGAGACCTACATAAATGGAAAAACGTACCATGTTCATGTGTAGGTAGACTCAACATTGTGAAAATGCCAATTCTACCCAAAGCAATCTACAAATACAATGCAATTCAGATCCAAATAACAACGACATTCTTTAACAAGGTGGAAAAACTAATCATTAACTTTATATGGAAGGGGAAGAGTCCCCAGATAAGCAATGCACTATTGAAGAAGAATAAAGTAGGAGGACTCGCACTACCTGACCTCAGAACCTACTGTATAGCTACGGTAGTCAAAACAGCCTGGTACTGGTACAACAACAGATACATTGACCAACAGAACAGAATTGAGAACCCAGGTGTAAATCCATCCACCTACGGTCACCTGATTTTCAACAAAGACCCAAAGTCCCTCAAATGGGGAAAAGACAGTCTTCAACAAATGGTACTGGGAAAACTGGATGTCCATCAGTAAAAAAATGAAACAGGACCCATACCTCACACCATACACAAAAACTAATCCAAAATGGATCAAAGACCTAAATATAAAGCCAAAAACTATAAAGATCATAGAAGAAAAAGTAGGATCAGTACTAGAAGCTCTAATACATGGCATTAACAGATACAAACCGTAACTAACAACACACAAACTCCAGAAAATAAGCTAGATAACTGGGATCTTCTAAAAATTAAATACATATGCTCATCAAAAGACTGAAAAGAGAACCTACAGACTGGGGAAAATTTTTTGGCTATGACAAAACTGACAAAGTTCTAATCTCTCAAATCGGTAGGAAAATCCAACACCTCTACAACAAAAAGACAAATAATCCAACTAAAACATGGGCAAAGGATATGAACAGGCACTTCACCAAAGAAGACATTCAGGCAGCTAAGAGACACATGAGGAAATGCCCAGGATCACTAGCCATTAGAGAAATGCAAACCAAAACTACAGTGAGATACCATCTCACCCTGACATTACTGACAGGAATGAAAAAAGCAAAAAATAACAAATGTTGGAAAGGCTGCAGGGAGTGGAACTCTTATAAACTGCTGGTGGGAATGCAAAATGGTCCAACCATTTTGGAAAATGATATGGTCCTTCCTTAAAAAGCTAGAAATAGCAATACCATGCGATCCAGCAATCCCATCCTAGGAATATGGCCTAGAGAAATAAAAGCGATCACACAGGTAGACATATGCATGCCCGTGTTCATTGCAGCACTATTAACAATAGCAAAGAGATGGAAACAACCTAAATGCCCATCAACAGATGAATGGATAAACTGTGGTACATACACACAATGGAATAGTAAGCAATGATAAACAATGATGAATCTGTGAAAAATCTCATAACATGGGTGAGTCTGGAGGGCATTATGCTACGTGAAATAAGTTAATCACAAAAGGACAAATACTGTATGAGACCATTATTCTAAAAACTCATGAGAAGGTTTACACACAGAAAGAAACAATCCTTGATGGTTATGAGGGAGGGGAGAGGTAAGGAGGGAAAAACACTAAATAGGCAACAGATAAGTGGTGACTTTGGTGAAGGGTAGGATAGTACATAATACTGGGGAAGTCAGCACAACTTGATGAAGGCAAAGTCGTACAAACTTCATAGACACATCCAAACTCCCTGAGGGATTGAGTTACTGGGCCGAGGAATAGGGATTATGGTCTGAGACATCTAGATCAAATGGCATAACATAGTTTATAAAGACAATGGTCTACATCCTTCTGTGGTGAGTAGTGTCTGGGGTCTTAAAAGCTTGTGAGTGCCATCTAAGGTATATCTGCTGGTCCCACCCTATCTGGACCAAAGAGAATGAAGAAAACCAAAGACACAAGGGAAAGATTAGTCCAAAGGAAAGATTAATCCAAAGGACTAATGGATCGCAACCACCACAGCCTCCACCAGACCGAGTGTAGCACTACTAGATGGTACCTGGCTACCATCACCGACTGCTCTGACAGAGATCACTATAGAAGGTCTCAGACAGAGCAAAAGGAAAATGTAGAACAAAATTCAAACTCACTAAAAAAGATCAGACATACTGGTCTGACAGGGACTTGACAAATCATGAGAGTATGGCTCTTGGATACCCTTTTAATTCAGTACTGAAGTAACACCTGAAGTTCACCCTTCAGCCAAAGATTAGACAGGCACTTTGAGGACTAAGGTGCGCCTAACTTAAGCCATGGTATTTTCAATCACCTCATATGCCTGTGAAAGCTGGACAATGAATAAGGAAGACCAAAGAAGAATTGATGCCTTTGAATTATAGTGTTGGCAAAGAACATTGGCATGGACTGCCAGAAGAATGAACAAATCTATCTTAGAAAAAGTACAGTCAGAATGCTCCTTAGAAGCAAGAATAGTGAGACTTCATCTCTCTTACTTTGAACATGTTGTCAGGACAGGCCAGTCCCTGGAGAAAGACATCATGCTTGATAAAGTAGAGGGTCAGCAAAAAAGAGGAAGCCCCTCAATGAGATGGATTGACACAGTGTCTGCAACAATGGACTCAAACATATCTACTATTGTGAGCATGGTGCAGGACCTGGCAAGGTTTTGTTCTGTTATTCATAGGGTTGCTATGAGTCAGAACTGACTTGACAGCACCTAACAACAACAACAATCTTTACAGAAGCAGATCGCCAGGTGTTTCTCTGGTGGAGCTGCCGGATAAGTTTGAACTACCTAACTTTCAGTTAGCAGCCAAGTGCTTAAACTGTTTCCACTACTAGGTTGTCATGGTTTGAATTATGTCCGCCAAAAAATGTATGTATCAATTTGGCTAGGCCATGATTCCTGGTACTGTGTAATTTTCCTGTATATTGTAAACCTGCCTCTATGATGTTAATGAGGGAGGATGGGTGGCAGTTGTGTTAGTAAGGCAGGACTGGATCTACAAGACTGGATTGTGTCCTGAGGCAATCTCTTGAGATATAAAAGACAGAAGTGAGCAGAGAGACAGGGGGACTTCATACCATCAAGAAAGCAGTGTCGGGAGCAGAGCGCGTCCTTTGGACCGGGGTCCCTGCGCAGAGAAGCTCCTAGTCTGGGGGAACACCCAAGAGAAGAAGGCCGACAGAGAGAAAATGCCTTCCCCTGGAGCTGACACCCTGAATTTGGACTTTTAGCCTACTTTGACTGTGAGGAAATAAACTTCTCTTCATTAAAACCATCCACTTGTGGTGTTTCTGTTATGGCAGCACTAGATAACTAAGACATAGGGCTAGGAGTCCTAATTCAGGGTGTGGCTCTAGAGAGACGTCCTCCCTTGTCTGTTTCAGCTTCTGTTGTTACTGTTGTTAAGTGTCATCAGGTTGGTTCCTACTCATAGTGACCCCATGCACAACAGAATGAAACACAGCCTGGTCCTGTACCATCCTCACATTTCAGCTTCTAGTAGCTGGCAATCCTTGGCATTCCTGGGCTTTTACTTGCATCTGTCTTCCCCAGTTTGTGTTGGCATCTGTGTCTAAACTTTTCATAACTCAGAAGTAATTAGGTTTAGGACACACCTTATGCTGACATGGCCTCATTAACATAACAAAGAAAATCCTATTTCTAAACAGGATTATATCCACAGGTACAGGGGTTAGGATTCCAACACGTATTTTGGGGGGGACACAATTCAATCCATCATAACCTCCTTCTCACTTCTTCAACCTAATCTCAGGCTACTCCCCAAAACAAACCTTCTGTTCCAGCTACATTTATCTACTTGTTTTTCTCTTTGAAAGAAAAAAGAAAAGACCCTGATCAGTAACTAGTCTGCAGAAACATGACACTCATACCCTTTCCTCCATGACTCCCCTACCATCATTTGTCTCCTGAAATCTCCTTGTCTCCTTAACAAAATCCTCCTCCTCCTTCAAAATAGAACTCAAAATCCCTTATTCTCATGAAGCTTCTTGGACCATCCCTGTCTTAGGCTGGGTTCTCTTGAGAAGCATATAAATCTATACAGAGAGAGAAAGAGATATCAATGAGATGGCTCACACAATTGTAGAGGCTGGAATATTCCAAGTCCCTGGGTCAGGATAGAAGCCTCTCCTGATTCACATAGTCGCAGGGGCTGGCAAACCCAAGATTAGCAGGTCAGACAGCAGGGCTCTTACTCATAGGCTGCGAAGTTCAACTAATCCCAAGATAGACAGGCAAGACAGCAGGTAAGCTGCTGGCTCAAGTCCCCAGACCAGAAGTTAGGCAAACAGGAGCCAGCTGCAGGATCCAGAGTGAGCAAAAGCACTTGAGCCTCGCCAGAAAGTCCACTTATATTAGATGCAGGCCACACCCGCAAGGACACTCTCTTTCATCTTAGTGGCTATTCACAGCAAATCCCATCATGGAGGTGATCACGTTATGTCAGTCTCATCATGGAAGTGATCACATCATCATACAACTGCCCAACTACATCATAACTGCCAAACCACTGAGAATCATAGCCCAGTCAAGTTAACACACAACCTTGATGATCACAATCCCCAACCTCAATTCACCTTCTCTTCTTAACTCTTTTTGCATGTATTAAAGACCAATTGCTAGAAAAGGACATCATGGTTGGTAGAGGGTCAGCGAAAATGACAGAAACTCGCAGTGAGATGGATTGATACAATAGCCACAACAATAAACTCAAATATACCAACAATCATGAAGATGATGCAGGACCGGACACCATTTCATTCTATTATACATAAGGTGTCCATGAGTCAAAACTGACTGGATGGCAACTAACAACAACAAAATCCATCCCAGGCATTGAGCACATATGCATGTTTTGTAATAGACATGGAACTCTTCTTGTGGGTGATTTAGGAAATAACATTGGAGTTATTATTCCCTCTCCTTGAGCATAGAGAATGTGACCCAGCTGGAGCTGGGCTCACAAGGACTCACAAGGACACATCAACTGGGCCCTGAGGTATAAAGACAATAGCTAAGATAATCTTGGAAAATATCTTTTAGGGAAACTTTCACATAAAGCCAAAGAGAACACAAAAGACTTTCTACTCTTTTTCTATTAGTGTTTAGTGAATAGAAATTTGTTGGACCAATGAAGACCTTCCTGACTGTCATTACTGAAACCTCTACCAATGATTGTTAAGAAAGACAACTCAAAATGTAGGATCACAGTTTCTAGCCAATCTGTGAAAAGGTGAAGTTTTCAATGGTTTTGCCCATTTGTAATGTTAATATATACTGATGACTCTGTAATGGTCTTTGGACTCAGGCAGACATGGCTGTGGCAGCATGCTTGTCCATTTTCCCATTCTTGCCTATTCTGTAATATTGTTTGGACTTGGACAGACAAGGCTCTAGCAACATGCTTGCCCGTTTTTCCACTTTTGTCTGTTCTGTGATATTTCCTTGGACTCAGGCAGACATGTCCCTGGCAGCATGGTTGTCCGCTTCCCACTTTTGCCTTTTTGAATATATGCCAAATAAAACTTCCTTTTTGCTCTGCTCAACTTTGTGATGTTTTTCCCGTACAACATGGGTGAAGTCTTTTTTTAATTCTTGGTCCTAGTAGTATAAGCCAGAATTCAAGCAAGTTGTAGTTAATAATATTTGAAGTCTGGTTAGGAGATATTGACTAGTCCTTAGCTGTTTGCAGGCAGTGTTCTGCTGAGTGATGGGGTTTACCTGAGCTTTCCTCAAATCTAAATTAAATTTAATTTAGAGGTAGTGACTCTCTGTAGGCAAAAGAAAGTTTCCTACCCCTGAATTATGGTTTTGAAAGTTCTGAAGAATTTTGTCATATTTGTAACTGAAAGTTGTTATATTGACACAATTATATCATTAAATTAGCTGATGCTTTTATAACATTTATTTTTCATTGCCCTCTCAAGTTACCCTATTGGAGACCAGAACATACTCTGAGAATGCAACTAGTAAAAATCAACATAACATGGATGAATTGAGCCATATACAGAAGTAACTCACATCACCAAAGAAGCACCAGCTATGCAAGGAAAGGTCTGGCTTTCCGAACAGTGAGGGGAGACCAGTAAAACCATCCGAGGGTCTGTGATTCCTCCAGGTCTACTGGTTTAAAGCCCCGTTTTAAAAAGCTGCTGCTGAGAGGAATCAGATTACATCTGTCAGCTGCCAAAGAACTTTACACTTAACCCTTTCTAACCCATAACCAGGACATTACACTTCCAATTTTGCTTACTAAAAGGGCAACTTCTGTCTTTGTTTCCCCGACATTTTCTTCCCATCATACAAGTAACTGACCAAAACCCCAGGTGAAGCTGCCTGCCCAACACTGACTTCCATGCTTTAAACCGTGTCCCTGGAGGCCTGTGTTGAGGGCAGACCTTGTGAGTCTTATCCTCAATGCCTAACCAGAACTTTGAACTGGTTCATTCCAGTTGGAACCCCTGCTGAGAATTTACATTTCCAACCCAGATA
Organism: Dugong dugon; assembly: GCA_030035585.1. Classification (NCBI taxonomy): domain Eukaryota; kingdom Metazoa; phylum Chordata; class Mammalia; order Sirenia; family Dugongidae; genus Dugong; species Dugong dugon. The sequence continues at coordinate 42,373,707 of CM057480.1, read as the reverse complement.
TACTGAATAAGAATCTACATTTTAACAAGATTCCCCTGGGGATACATAAGAATCACCTGGGAATCTTGTTAAAATTTGGTTTCTGATTCAGCATATCTGGAAGTGGTGGATTATCCAATAGACAAAGTAAGCATGGTGCTTATCTTGTTTACCAGATCATCTGCAGTAAATAATCTCACATTTTTCACCATGTCAAAGATTCTGCTTCTAGGTTTGGCTGGCATCTGTCTCTCTCCCAACCCCACAGCACCTTCCAACAGAAACAAAGCCTCTTTTCAAATTTACAATCCCTGATAGGAACAGATGACCCAGTAAGCAAGGAAAGCGTGGGCTTAAACCCATGTGAAATTGTTCACTATAGATTAGTAAGTAAGCACAAGTAAGCCCATGCTTACCTTGCTTACTGGGTCATCTGTCCCTCATGTGGAAATGCAAATTCTCAGCAGAGGGTTGAACAAGAACAAACTGGTTCAAAACTATGTGCATAACACAGTGTTCAAGTCATTGAGAATGCTCAGTGTTTGTTGAATGAATGACCCTGTCCCTTCGATGCCTAATTGTAGTGGGTGGTCAGCAGTGAAATCTGCCAGCTATCTTCTTTCTCATCATAAGCACAGACCTTGTCCAAGATCCTTGTAAGGGGTCTGGAGATTTGTTCATTTATTTGTTCATTCATTCGTTCATTCATTCATGCACCATTTACCAGCCATTTATGAAGACCTATTGTTTTTTGTTTTGTTTTGTGGTAACTATATAGGTAACAAAATATTTGCCATTTCTACAATCTTCACATGTTCAGTGACATTAATTATGTTCATCACTATTGTTTTTAAGTAACAAAGAACAGGGAAGGAATTTTAGAAATTTTTGCTTAGGAATCTAATATTTCTGATTTGATTCAAGGGTCCTCTCTGAAAGTTGAGGAAATTATCTTTAAAAGGCATGGGATATACAGACGGAGAGGTAGAGTGTCTTCCCACAGTTTTCTTGCAGTTAATCAACCAGGCATTGCCAGAAAACCCATATGATCGCATATAATGACATCTGTAGAATGTAAATGCGTAATCCTGGATATTTTTATACCAGGAGGAAGTAGAAGTATGGTTAAGACACAAATTTTGGTATCAAGCCTAGGTATCAAGCCTAGGCTCAGTTCCCAGTTCTGTTCCTTAAGTCTTGGAGTGAACTTGGGGCATAAGGCCCATGTTCTGGCTAAATCTAGGAAGCAGCTGGCTGGGCATTAAGGAACTTCACTCTTGAATCCCTTCAACTATCACTTTTATGAGGGAATATTTTTTAGTTACTCAGTGCTATCCTGGGAACTGCTTCTCAGCTGGAGGCAGTTGGAACTAGATCGTCTAAGCTTTAGGTTCTAAGGAGTCTGTCAAGGTTGCCGTTTTCTTTGATCATGTTATGGTTCCACACACAATAATTTTTTAGGGACTCTGAAGTACTAGGATCAACTTAGTCTCTACACATTTATCTCCCTGGCCCTTCCAGTGAGAAGAAGCTGCTTCTGGATAAATGGTGCTTCCCCCAGGGGTTTCATAGTCAAAGATACCAAAAACTAACGAGTCTCTTTTGGTCTCCACTTGGTGGAGAGAGGCCACAGGCCACGATTTCAGGTGCAGGTGCCCGGAGAGGATAGAAACAGGCTGCAAGGGAATTCAGAGCAGAGATGAAAGAAGATACCTTATTTTACAAAGGCAATGGCAGGAAGAAGAGAAGGGAAAGGATTATCCGTATTCATTAACCCATCACTGAAAAAGTCCCATGTATGGCATGGGGGAGTTCTGCATCCACCCTCACAGAAGGGGCCACTCTATAGACATTTACATGAGTTCACTAGTTTAATGCTTACAATAACTTATGACACAGGTAAAGGAGCCTTGGTGGTTCAACGGTTTAATGCTTGGCTACTAACCTGAAGGTTGGTGGTTTGAACCCACCCAGCTGTTCCACAGGAGAAAGACCTGGCAATCTGCTTCTGTAAGGACTGTTGTTGTTGTTAGGTGCCTTTGAGTCCTTTCCGACTCATAGCGACTCTGTGTACAACAGAACAAAACACTGCCTGGTCCTGTGCCATCCTCATAATCGTTGCTATGTTTGAGCCCATCATTGCAGCCACTGTGACAGTCTATCTTGTTGAGGGTCTTTCTCTTTTTCACTGACCCTCTACCATGCATGACGTTCTTCTCCAGGGACTGGTCCCTCCTGATAACATGTCCAAAGTAAATGAAATGAAGTCTTCCCATCCTCTCTTCTAAGGAGCGTTCTGGTTGTACTTCTTCCAAGACAGATTTGTTCATTCTTCTGGTAGTCCATGGTATATTCAATATTCTTTGTCAACACCATAATTTAAACGTATCAACTCTTCTTCTGTCTTCTTTATTCATTGTCCAGCTTTCACAGGCATACAAGGTGATTAAAAATACCATGGCTTGGGTCAGGCGCACCTTAGTCCTCAAGATGACATCTTTTCTTTTTAACACTTTAAAGAGGTCTTTGAAGCAGCTTTGCCTAACGCAATGCGTAGTTTGATTTCTTGACTGCTGCTTCCATGGGCGTTAATTGTGGATCCAAGTAAGATGAAACCCTTGACAACTTCAATTTTTTTTCCGTTTATCATGATGTTGCTTATTGGTCTAGTTATCAGAATTTTTGTTTTCTTTATGTTGAGGTGTAATTCATACTGAAGGCTGTGATCTGTGATCTCTGTCAGTAAGTGCTTCAAGGATTGTAGCCAAGAAAACCTATGGAGCAGTTCTACTCTGTCATATGGGGCCCTATGAGTCAAAATCAACTTGGCAGCACCTAACAATGAAAACATGACACAGGTATTGTTATTATTCTCATTTTAAAGATAATGAAACTGAGGCTTAAATTAACTTGCACTATTATAACCTGCAGGTCAAATCTCACTCAACCCGTTTTTGTAAATAAAGTTGTATTGAAACACAACCATGCCCATTTATTACGCGTTGTCTATGGTTGCTTTAAGGCTACAGCAGCAGAGTTGAATAGTTGTATATACTTATCATCTGGCCCCTTACAGAAAAGACCTCCATCCCACCCCCATCCTTCCACCTGCCCACCCTCATCACTCCCCTACTACCCCCAGACAAGCCCAGAGGGCTAGTAAGTAGCAGAGCCTGCTTTCAAACCCAAATTGTCTGGCTTCAGAGGTGGCACTCATAACTTACTCATAAGCACTAGGTATTGGATAGGCTTGGAGCCTATAGGGGGTCTTATGAAACTGTCCCATTTCCATATCCTAATTATACATTTTTTTATTTGGTGCTTTCCTGCTGTGTATTTCTAGCAATATGACAGCCTCCATATCCTGAAACTCTTCCCCTTAAAATCACCTTTAAGATGTGGAATAAAATGAATAGTTGACAAGAAATTAAAAGAAAACCTCAGAGGCAAAAAATGAAGTGGAAGCAGTCAGCAGACCTTAAAGGCATTTGCTAGTGTTTTGTAAGTTAGAGCTTTCAGTTTTAACAACTATGTGAGGGGTGGGAAAACAATACTCCAAAGGCCAACACCCCCAGTGAAAGAGCAAACTACAAACATATCTGCCCTTCAAAAAGAGATGGCAAAAAAATTTTGCCTCTCAGCCTTGACTTTGGCTGGAAGAAAAAAAAGTCTCTAAATCTCTACTCCACCCTCAGAGGTAATAACAACAAGCCAGGTCTCAAACCTCGGATTGGGGTTCAAATTTACTGCACTTGCCTATTCTGAAACTATCTCAAGCCAAAATTTTTGTTTAAAATGGTCCTGGATTCGTAGCTTCCCCAGGCACTTGGCAAAAGTAAACACAAGTAAAAGGAATATTCTCTCAATTCAAGTCCTATAAAATTCTCACAGATAATGCCCCAACAAAAATGAGCTCACAATAGAAACCATCTAAGATACTCCACTGGTCTCACCCTTTTGGGAGCAAGGGAGAATGAAGAAAACTAAAGATAAAAGGGAAAGATTAGTCCAAAGGACTAATGGACCACAACTACCACGGTCTTCACCAGGCTGAGTCCAGTACAGCTAGCTGGGCCTGACTACCACCACCAACTGCTTGACAGAGATCACAATAGAGGGTCCCGGACAGAGGTGGAGAAAAATGTAGAACAAAATTCTAGCTCACAAAAAAAGACCAAATTTACTGGCCTGACAGAGACTGGAGAAACCCTGAGAGTATGGCCCCCAGACACACTTTTATCTCAGTAATGAAGTCACTCCTGAGGTTAACCCTTCAGCCAAAGGTTAGACACGCCCATAAAACAAAACGAGACTAAAGGGGCACATCAGTCCAGGGGCAAGGACTAGAAGGCAGGAGGGGACAGGAAAGCTGGCAATAGGGAACCCATGGTCGAGAAGGGAGATTGTTGACATGTTGTGGGGTTGTTAACCAATGTCACAAAACAATATCTATACTAACTGTTTAATGAGAAGCTAGTTCGTTCCGTAAATCTTAAAGCACAATAAAAAAAAACTGAACTCACAAAAAATCACAAGACCACTCACAACGCAAGGTAGCATGAGACAAAGTTAGCAGAAACATCAAGCAGCAGAATCAGACACACAGGGACTTTTTCTCTAAAAAGCCAGATAGTATATATTTTAGACTTTGCAAGCTGTACAGTCTCTGTCAAAAAAAACCCTCAACTTTGCCATTCTAGTGAGAAAGCAGCCCCAGGCAGTACATAAATGAATAGTGTCTTATTATTGAGTGCTGCTACTCACAGAAATAATACATATGGATGGCTTTAACAACGAAATGTATTCTCTCACAGTCTAGGAGGCTAGAAGTCCACATTCAGGGTGCCAGCTCCAGGGGAAGGCACTCTCTCTCTCTCTGTCAGCTCTAGGGGAAGATCCTTGTCATCAATCTTCCCCTGGTCTTGGAGCTTCACCACACAGGAACACCAGGTCCAAAGGAGGAGCTCTGCTCCCGGTGCTGCTTTCTTGGTGATATGAGGTCCCCTTGTCTCTCTGCTTGCTTCTCTCATTTATATCTCAAAATAGATTGATTTAAGACACAATCTAATCTTGTAGATTGAGTTCTGCCTTATTAATGTAATTGCCACTAATTCCATCTCATTAACATCATAGAGGTAGGATTTACAACACATAGGAAAATCACATCAGATGACAAAATGGTGGACAGTCACACAATACTTGGAATCGTGGCCTAGACAAGTTGACACACATTTTTTCAGGGATACAATTCAATCCATAACGTTCCACCCTTTCGCCCCCCAAAATTCATGTCCTTGCCGCACGTAAAACACATTCACCCCATCATATCATAGCAAAAATCTTGAATCAAATCCAAGTCCAAAATCCAAAAAATTCCTCTTCATCTGTGAAATCTAGAATGCATGTTATCTACTTTCAAAGTACAATGGTAGAACAGACACAAGGTAGACATTTCCATTACAAATGGGTGAAATTGGAGGGAAAGAAGGGCTAACAGGCACCAAGCAAGTCAGCAGAACACATTTCATTAGCCCTCAAGGCTTAAAAATAATCCTCTGTTCTCTGAGACCGTTTACACAATGGCCTTGCCCTCCAGACTCTAGGTATTGGCGACAGTCTCCAGATTATGAGTGGAGGCCCCTCGACCCTGAGCTTCAGCTCTGCCTTCCAGTCCCACCGTAAGAACAACTCTGTTCCCTTGAACTTGGGAGGCCCCATTCTCCTAGTCCCTCTGAATGATGATTCCACCCTTTGAGACCTCAGAGTTCGTGGCCCTACCCTTTGAGCCTGAGACAGCTCTGCTTCCTGTGTTCCTCGCCTTCTCAGCCCCTCCAGCCTCGCCACCCACATCTGCCCTGCTGAAGCAAGCGTTCCAAAGCTCTTTAGCCTCCACTGATAAGTGCCCGGAGGCACCTCACTCCCAGTATCAAATTCTGTCTTAGTTATCTAGTGCCGCTATAACAGAAATACCACAAGTAGATGGCTTTAACAAAGAGAAATTTATTCTCTCACAGTCTAAGAGGCTAGAAGTCCATATTCAGGGTGCCAGCTCCAGGGGAAGTCTCTCTCTCTGTTGGTTCTGGGGTAAGGTCCTTGTCATTAATCTTCCCCTGGTCTAGTAGCTTCTCCACATAGGAACCCTGGGTCCAAAGGACATGCTGGGCCTCCATCGCTGCTTTCTTGGTGAAAGCACAACCTAATCTTATAGATTGGGTTCTGCCTCATTAACGTAACTGCCTCTAATCCTGCCTCATTAACATCACAGAGGCAAGATATACAACACATAGGAAAATTCCATCAGATGACAAAATGGTGGACAGTCACACAGTGCTGGGAATCATGGCTCAGCCAAGTTGACATGCATTTTGAGGGGACACAATTCAATCCATAACAAATGGGCTTGGCTGTGTTCCAATAAAACTTTATTTGCAAAAACAAGCAGTGTATCAAATTTAACTTGAAGGCCATAATTTAACAACCCAGAATATAAAATAAGTGTATTTATATAACATATATCTATATTTAAAGAATTTAAAACATGAACAAGGAACAAAATACTATCATAAACATCCAGGTGGATTTTTAACTTCTGTCAGTAAAAAATACAGTTGAAATTTTAAAACTCAACATATGAGTTAACTAGAAAATTAGAAAACTGAAAAATATAATTAGTAAATTGAAAGTTGGGCATAACAAAATTACTTAGAATATAGTACAGAGAGCAAAGAGAAGGAAGTTATGAAAGAGAGGTTAATAGACATGGAAGTTAGAGTGATAAGTTCTAGCATTCATCCAATCAGAGTGACTAGAGAGAACGGGAAAGAGACAGTATTCAAGAATTTTTATGAATCCTTGTATTTAGGAAGGAAAAAAAAAATCCAAAAAATATTCAAATTCAGACTCATCCTGGTGAAACTGCAGAACATGAAAAATAAATTGAATAGCTTAAAAACAGAGAAAAGCTTGCGTGCCTCATATCTGACATCTTATCAATAATTATAGACCAAAAGACTATAGTATCTTCCAATTGCTAAAAGAAAATAATTGTCAATTTATAATATCCACAAAACTTATCTTTCAAGATTGAGGAGGAAATAGAGATGTTTTTAAATGAAAAAAGCTAATATAATTTTCTATCAATAGACTTAGAAAGGAACTTCTTAAGGAAAAAAGAAAAGGACACAGAAGGGAGATCTGAGATGTATGGATGGTAACAAGAAGACCAAGAAAATGATAATCATGTGGATAAATCTAAATAAACATCAACACTAATAATAACATCTAATTTGTGAAGTTAAAAAAATCTGGGGGCGGCGGGAGGGGTGGGCACATGGGCTTCTAAAGTGTAAGTAATATTCTATTTGTTAAAATAGTAGATACGTAAATGTTCATGAATGTATGTGTACACATGCATGTTCTACACGCTTTTTTCTTTTTTGCATTTTGGGTAATTTCTTTAGGATAGAGTTCCTGAAGGATCACATATTATAAATATGTGAATGTTCTTATGGTCATTGATCACATTGCTGATGACAGTCCAAATCAGTCAACTATTTTGGAAAACTGAGAATATAGTTTTTGTTGTACCTTTTGAGTGTGGATTATCTTTCAAAAAAATTTTTTTATTGTGTTAAAAATATGTATAACAAAACATTTGCCATTTCAGTATTTTTTATGTGTTCAACTCGGTGACATTGATTATGATCATCATGTTGTACAACCATCACCACTATCCAAGTTTTTCTATCACCCATAACAGAAACTCAGTGTCCCCTAAGCAATGACTCTCTCTTCCCGACTCCCTCTTGCCCCTGGTAACCACTAATGAACTTTGGTCTCTAAACATTTGCCTATTCTAGATATTTCATATAAGTGAGATCATACAATATTAGTCCTTTTGTGACTGGTTTTATTTCATTGAGCATAATGTTTTCAAGGTCCATCCATGTTTTAGCATGTATCAGGACTTCATTTCTCTTTATGGCTGAGTAATATTCCATTGTATGTATGTAGCACATTTTGTTTATCCATTCATTTGTTGATGGACATTTAAGTTGTTTGCACCTTTTGGCTATTGTGAACAGTTCTGCAATGAACATTGCTCTACAAGTATCTGTTTGTGTTCCTGCTTTCACTTTTTTGGGGGGTATATACCTAGGAATGGAATTGCTGGGTCATATGATAATTCTACGTTTAACTTTTTGAGGAACTGCCAAACTCTTTTCCATAGCAGATGCACAGTTCTGCATTCCCACCAGCAATGAAAGAAGGTTCTAATTTCTCAACATCTTCGCCAACACCTGTTATTTTCCAGTTTTGTTTTTTTTTTTTAAATCATAGCCATCCTAGTGAAATGAGATGGTATTTCATTGTGGTTTTGATTTGCATTTCCCTAACAACTAATGACATTGACCATCTTTTCATGTGCTTGTTGGCCATTTGTATATCTTTTTGGGTGAAATGTCTATTTGAGTAGTTTGTCCATTTTTTAAATTGGTTTATCTTTCTGTTGTTGAGTTTTAGGAGTTCTTGATATATTCTGGATATATGACTCCCCCAAATTTTTTCCCATTCTGTAGGTTGTCTCTTCACTTTGTTTTTAAAGTTGTTTGATGCTCAAAAGTTTCATTTTAATGAAGTCCAATTTATTTTGTTGCTCTCGCTTTTGGTGTAATACTAAGAATTCATTTCTGAAAATTAGATCCCAAAGCATTACCCTTACGTTTTCTTCTAAGAGTTTCATGGTTTTAGTTCTTACATTTAGGTCCTTGATCCGTTTTGAATTAGTTTTTGTATGTGATGTGAGGTGTGGATCCAGCTTCATTCTGCAGCTTGTGGAAATCCAGTTGTCCAAGCACCATTTATTAAAGATATTATTCTTTCTCCATTGAATGCACTTAGCACTCTTGTAGCAAATCAATTGACCATAGATGTATGGATTTATTTCTGGACTCTCAATTCTATCCAGTTGGTCTATATGTCTGTCATTATACCATTATCAGGCTGTTTTGATTACTGTAGCTTAGGATGGCAAGACTTTGTCTTCCGTACTTTGGGTATGTTACCAGGATGGACGAGTTCCTGGAGAAGGACCTCATGCTTGTTAAAATAGAGGGTCAGCACAGAAGCGGAACACCCTTAACAAGATGGATAGACACAGTGGCTGCAACAATGGACTCAAAGGTAGCAACAGTTGTGAAGATGGCACAGGACTGGGTAGTGTTTCATTCCACTATACATAAGGTTGCTATGGGTCAGAACCAACCAGACAGCACCTAACAACAACAACAATAGCTTTATAGTATTGAAATCAGAAAGTGTGAGTCCTCCTACTTTGTTCTTCTGGATTATCATTTATTTTATTATAAAGGTAATATATTTCTTATTGTTAAGAGAAAATTCAGACAATGTATAGTGACATGAAGAAAATAAAAATCATCCATTTGGCCCTGCCTGCAGTAACTATTATTAATGTTGACATTTTGATGTATATACTAACTGGTTTTTTTTTTTAAACAGCACTAGCCCTTACATACGTTTTTTTTTTAAGTTTTTACATGCAAGCAGGAAAGTGCATAACTCATAAGTGTACAGTTCAATGAATTTTCACCAAGTGAACATACTGTGTAACCAGCCCCCAGATTAAGACACAGAACATTACACGAATCCTAGAAGTCCCCCTCGGGCCCCATCCAGTCTTCCCAACCCCAAATGCCGAGAGCAACCACTATCCTGTCTTCTAATACCATAGATTAAGTATGCTTGGTTTTGAACTTTAAATGAATGGAATCTTATAGTTACACTGTTTTTTACTCTAATATTTAAAACTTAATAATATGCTGTGGGCATATTTATGTATTTTATATTTTTAAGGATGGTATACAACCTGTATAATATTAGGAAATACTTTCCAATTTATTGATATTATAAACAACACTGTGATGGAAATCTTTAAGATTTTTTTTTTATTGTACTTTAAGTGAAAGTTTACAATTCAAGTTAGTCTCTCATACAAAAATTTATACATACATTCTTATGTGACCCTAATTGCTCTCCCTATACTGTGACAGCACACACCTCCTTTCCACCCCTGGTGTCCATTCAACCAGCTCCTGACCCTCTCTGCTGGCTCATCTCACCTCTGGATAGGAGCTGCCCATTTAGTCTCATGAATCTACTTGAGCTAAGAATCACACTCTTTACAAGTATCATTTTATGTTCCATAGTCCAGTCTAATCTTTGTCTGAAGAGTTGGCCTCAGGAATGGTTTCAATTCTGGGTTGGCAGACAGTCAGGGGCCATGCTTTCTGGGAACCCTCAGTCTCAGTGAGACCATTAAGTCTGGTCTTTTTATATGAATTTGAGTTCTGCACCCCACTTTTCTCCTGCTCCATCAGGGACTCTCTGTTGTGTTCCCTGTCAAGCAAGTCATGGGTGGTAGTTGGGCACCATCTAGCTCTTCTGACCTCGGGCTGATACAGTCTCTGGTTTTTGTGGCCCTTTCTGTCTCTTGGGCTAATACTTTTCTTGTGGCTTTGGTGTTCTTCTTTCTCCTTTACTCCAGGTGATTAGGACCAATTGATGCATCTTAGATGGCTGCTCACTAGCTTTTAAGACTGCCACTCACTAAAGTAGGATGCAGAACATTTTCTTAATAAGCTTTGTTATGTCAGTTGACCTAGATGTCCCCCAGAAGCATAGTCCCCAGACCTCTGCCTCTGCTACACTGTCCCTCGAAGAATTTGGTTGTATTCAGGAAACTTCTTAGCTTTGGTTTAGTTCAGTTGTGCTGTAGTGTGTGCTGTCCTTCCCTTCACCTAAGATAATTCTTATCTACTATCTAGTTAGTGAATAACCCTCTCTCTTAGGCCACACCCTCGTAACCATCAAAGAAAGTTTTCTTCTGTGTTTAAACCTTTTCTTGAGTTGTTACAATGGTGGTCTAATACAATGTTTGTCCCTTCGTGACTGACTAAATTCACTCAGCATAATGCCTTCCAGATTCCTCCATCTTATAAGATGTTTCATGCATTCATCATTAGTATTTATTGTTACGTAGTATTCCATTGTGTGACTATACCATAATTTGTTTATCCATTTTTCCGTTGATGGGGACCTGGGTTGTTTCCATCTTTTTGTTATCGTGAACAGTGCTGCAATGAACATGGATGTGTGTATGTCTATTTGTATAACTGCTCTTATTTCTCTAGGATATATTCTAAGGAGTGGGATTGCTGGATCCTATGGTACTTCTATTTCTAGCTTTTTAAAGAAGCGCCAAATCAATTTCCAAAGTGGTTGTACCACTTTACATTCCCACTAACAGTGTATAAGTGTTCCAGTCTTTCTACAACCTCTCCAACATTTATTTATTTTGTGCTTTTTTGGATTAATGCTAGCCTTGTTGGGGAGAGATGGTATCTCATTGTAGTTTTGATTTGCATTTCTCTAATGGCTAATGATCGTGAGCATTTCTTCATGTGTCTGTTAGCCTCCTGAATGTCTTTTCTGGCCATGTCCCTGTTTATATCCTTTGCCCATTTTTTAATTGGGTTATTTTGTCTTTTTGTTGCTGAGATTTTGCAGTATCTTTTAGATTTTAGAGATTAGACGCCGATCGGATTTGTCATAGCCAAAAAACTTTTCCCAGTCTGTAGGTTGTCTTTTTACTCTTTTGGTGAAGACTTTTGATAGCAAAAGTGTATGATTTTTAGGAGCTCCCAGTTATCTAGTCTCTCTTCTGGTGCTTGTGCATTGTTACTTGTGGTTCGTATTCTGTTTATGCCGTGTATTAGGGCTCCTAGCGTTGTCCCTATTTTTTCTTCCATGATCTTTATCGTTTTCGATTTTATATTTAGGTCTTTGATCCATTTTGAATAGTTTTTGTGCATGGTGTGAGATATGGGTCTTGTTTCAGTTTTTTGCAGATGGATACCCAGTTATGCCAGCACCATTTGTTAAAGAGACTGTCTTTTCCCCAATTAATGGACTTTGGGCCTTTGTCAAATATCAGCTGTTCATAGGTGGATGAATTTATGTTTGGATTCTCAATTCTGTTCCATTGGTCTATGTAACCATTGTTGTGCCAGTACTGGGCTGTTTTGACTACCATGGCGGTATTATAGGTTCTAAAATCAAGTAGTGTGAGGCCTCCCACTTTGTTCTTCTTGTGTAAAGCTTTACTTATCTGGGGCCTCTTCCTTTTCCGTATAAAGTTGGTGATTTGTTTCTCCATCCATTAAAAAATGCCAGTGGAATTTGGATTGGGATTGCATTGCATCTGTAGATCACTTTAGGTAGAACTGACATTTTCACAATGTTGAATCATCCTATCCATGAGCAACGTATGTTTTTCCACTTATGCAGATCTCTTTTGGTTTCTTGCCATAGTGTCTTGTAGTTTTCATCGTACAGGTCTTTTACATCTCTAGTTAGATTTATTCCTAAGTATTTTATCTTCTTCGGGGCTATTGTAAATGGTATTGATTTGATGATTTCCTCTTGGAAGTTCTGTTTGTTGGTATAGAGGAGTCCAGTTGATTTTTGTAAGTTTATCTTGTATCCCGAAACTTTGCTGAAATCTTCTATTAGTTCCAGTAGTTTTCTTGTGGATTCTTCGGGGTTTTCTGTGTATAAGATCATATCATCTGCAAATAGAGACACTTTGACTTCTTCCCTACCAATTTGGATGCCCTTTATTTCCTTCTTTAGGCTAATTACTCTGGCTAGGACCTCCAGCACAATGTTGAGTAAGAGTGGTGATAAAGGGAATCCTAGCTGGGTTTCCTTCTCAAGGGGAATGCTTTCAAACTCTCTCCATCGAGGATGATGTTGGCTGTTCGCTTTGTATAAATGCCCTTAATTATGTTGAGGAATTTCTCTTCTATTCTTATTTTGTTGAGAGTTTTTATTATGAATGGGTGTTGGACTTTGTCAAATGCCTTTTCTGCATCGATTGATAAGATGATGTGGTTCTTGGCTTTTGTTTTATTAATGTGATGGATTACACTGATTGGTTTTCTAATGTTGAACCATCCCTGCATACCTGGTATAAATCCCACTTGATCACGATGAATTATTTTTTTGGTATGTTGCTGAATTCGATTGGCTAGAATTTTGTTGAGGATTTTTGCGTCAATGTTCATGAGGGATATTGGTCTGTAATTTTCTTTTGGGGATGTCTTTATCTGGTTTTGGTATCAGGGTTATGCTGGCTTCATAGAATGAGTTTGGGAGTATTCGATCCTTTCCTATGCTCTGAAATACCTTTAGTAGTAGTGGTGTTAACTCTTCTCTGAAAGTTTGGTAGAATTCTCCAGTGAAGCCATCCAGGCCAGGGCTTTTTTTTAATTTTTTTTATTTTTTTGTATTGTACTTTAGATGAAGGTTTACAGAGCAAATAGTTTCTCATTAAATAGTCAGTACACATATTGTTTTATGACATTGGTTAACAACCCCACAGCATGTCAACACTCTCCCTTCTCGACCTTGGAGGACCTTTTATTTGGTGAAAATATACATAGCCAAAGTTACACCATTTCTAAAGTTTCTACATGTACAATTCAGTGACATCGATTACATTCTTCCAGTTGTGCTGCTATTCTCACTATCCTTTTCCAAATTATTCCATCACCATTATCTTCAACTCACTGCCCCCTAGGCTTCCCATCAAACCTTTTGAGTTGCTGTTGTCAATATGATCTTGCATAGATAATTCTTTTTTTTTCTTGTACCTGAGATGAAGGTTTGCAGAACAAATAGTTTCTCATTAAAACAGTTAGTGCACATATTGCCCTATGACAATGGTTAACAACCCCACATGTCAACACTGTTCCTTCTCAACCTTGGGTTCCGTATCACCAGCTTTCCTGTCCCATCCTGCCTTCTAGTCCTTGTCCCGGGACTGCTGTGCCTCATTAGTCCCATTTTGTTTTATAAGGCTGTCCAATCCCCGGCTGAATGGTGAACTTCGGAAGTGACTTCACCACTGAGCTAAAAAGGTGTCCAGGGGCCATACCTCAGGGTTTCTCCAGTCAGTCAGGCCAGTAAATCTGGTCTTTTTTGTGTGTGTGTTAGAATCTTGTTCTACATCCTTTTCCAGCTCTGTCCAGGACCCTCTGTTGTGATCCCTGTCAGAGCAGTCAGTGGTGGTAACTGGGCACCATCTAGCTGTACTGGACTCAGTCTGGTGGAAGCCGTGGTAGCTGTGGTCCATTAGTCCTTTGGACTAATCTCTTCCTTGTATCTTGTTCTCTTCATTCTCCTTTGCTCTTGAAGGGTTGAGGCCAGTGGAGTATCTTAGATGGCTGCTCACAGGCTTTTAAGACCCCAGACACTACTCACTGAGGTAGAATGTAGAACATTGTCTTTATAAACTGTGTTATGCCAGTTGAGCTAGATATTTCCCAAGACCATGGTCCCCACAGCCCTCCGCCCAGCAATTCAGTCCCTCAGGGAGTTTGAAAGTGTCTATGGAGCTTCCATGAGCTTGCCTTATACAAGTTTTTCTGGCTTCCCCAGTATTGTATATTGTCGTACCCTTCACCAAAGTTACCACTTATCTATTGTCTATTTAGTATTCCTTCCCCACCCCTCCAATCTCTCATAACCAACAAAGATTGTTTCTTTTTGTGTGTAAACTTTTACATGAGTTTTTACTGTAGAGGTCTCATACAATATTTGTCCTTTTGTGACTGATTTATTTCACTCAGCATATTGTCCTCTGGTTTGATCCACGTTATGAGATGCTTCACAGATTCATCATTGTTCTTTACTGTTGCATAATACTCTGTTGTGTGTATGTACCATAGTTTGTTTCTACATTCATCTGTTGATGGGCATATAGGTTGTTTCCATCATTTTGCTATTGTGAACAGTGCTGCAATGAATATGGGTGTGTGTATATCTATTCGTGTGAAGGCTCTCATTTCTCTAGGATATGTATTCCTAGGAGCAGGATTGCATTTTGTAGTGCTTTTTTTTTTTTTGTAGTGCTGATGTTTTCTTTGTTCCTCTTACTCTCCTGTGCTGAGTTCCTTTTGTTTGGATTTTTTTTTTTTTAATTTGTTTTTGTAGGTTTTGTTTTTACTGAGACTTTATGTTTTTCTTCTTTAGTTTAATAAGTAGATTTGTTAACTTTCTTTTGGTTACTTGAAATTTGCCCTTATCTTCCTAGATTTGAACCAGTCTATTATTACTTGGTATCACCTTGCCTTCCTCTCCATTTGAAGGTCTATACCTACACCATTTATTCCCTCTTTTATTGTTCTGATGCTATTTTCATTTACAGATTAACCTCTTTGGTTCCCTGTTGTAATTCTTTTGGTTTTGCATAGCCCTTAAGAGTCCATTTCCTAGGTTGGTATCTGGCTAGTACAATCCTGTGTCCTATATTCAGCCTGTGGTCTGATGTTGTTTGTTCTCAGATCAAAGGACTCCCTTTAATAAGTCCTGTAAGTTTGGTTTGGTTTTTACATAGTCCCTTAATTTCTGTTTATCTGGAAATGACCTAATTTCACCATCATATTTGAATGAGAGTTTCACAGGATATATTATTCTTGGCTGGAAATTTTTTTCTTTCAAGGTTTTATGTATGTCATCCCATTGCCTTCTTTCCTGCATGGTTTCTGCCTAATAATCTGAGCTTAGTCTTATTGTTTCTCCTCTATATGTGACTTTTTGTTTTTCTCAAGCTGCTCTCAGGATTCTTTGTTTGTCTTTGGTTTTAGCTAGTGTGATTATGATATGCCTTGGTGATTTTCTTTTGGGATCTATCCTATACGGGGTTCGTTGAGCTTCTTTGATGGTCAGCTTTTCATCTTTCATGATATTGGGGAAGTTTTCTGTCAGCGATTCTTCAGTGATCCTCTCTGTGTTTTCTCCCCCTGTTCTGGAACTCCGATCACTTGCAGAGTTTTACTCTTGATTGTATCCCACATAATTCTCAGGGTTTCTTCATTTTTCTTCATTGTTTTTTCTGATTTTTCCTCAGAGTTGTATCCAAGCGTTTGTCTTCAGTTTTGCTGATCCTATCTTCCATCGTATCAAACCTGTTCTTCAGCCCTTATATGACACTGTCCATTTCTGAAATCTTGTTGTTCATCTTTTGGGTTTCTAATTGTTGTTTTTGTATGATATCTAGTTGTGAATTTATTTTAGTGTTTTGTTTCTGTATTATTTTCTTGAATTCTTCCATTTTATTGGTCTGTGTTTTCCATGAATTTGTCTCCCTTTTCCATGAATTTGTCTATTTTTTCCTCATTTTTGTCTGCTTTTTGCTTCAACTCTTGGATAATTCTGAGTATTAGAGATTTGAATTCCCTATCAGTTAGGTCTAGTGCCTTTTCTTTTACTGGCAAATCATCTGGTGTTTTATTTTGGATTCCTACTGGAATTGTCCTGTCCTGTTTTTGTAAATGTTTTGATATTTTCTGCTGTCTTTGGGGCATTCGGTGGTTATTTTCCTCATTTATTGATTTTAGATTTGTTTCTTCCTGCTTTTTTGTTTTATTTGGTTATGTCTGAGCAGGTGGGCTGTGCATTCTTTGTTGTTTGCTCATCTGTGGGCACGATACTTTTCACCTCCTTCTCCAAAGGGCAGGGTCAGTCAATCAGGTATGGTACAGCAGGTCAGGCCCAGCTGAAGGGGAGTTGCTGGGATGGGTTGTTTGCAGCAAGTGTCAGGGCTGACAGTGCAGAACAGGAATCAGTGCAGGGCAGTGCCTGTGCTGCTTGGGTGCAGGTAGGCAGGAAGGAGGGGGTAGATTATGATGTATGGAGCTAAGATAGGTATGGGAAAGGTGAGAGAGAGGAGAGAGGAACAGGAGCCAAAAATATACACACAAACAAAAAAGAGTGCTAAGGGAGCTTGCTATTGGCGTGGAGAGATGAGAGACTGAGAAATGGGGAAAAACAAAAACAAAAAAAGGGAAATGGTAAAAGAAAAAAATGAATAAATCAAAAAAATGGAAAGGAAGAAAGACAAAAAGGGAATAAGAGAGAGAAGAAAACAAAACAAACAAAAAAAACAAAAAACACCAAAAACAAAAACAAAACCAAAAATAAATGCCCCCTGCGATGTCCCTGTGAGTCTGTGCAGAATAAAGGAGTAGCTTCCAAGGCACATGGTACTGCCCGGCTAGAAGGGGCTCCTAAGCCAAGAAAAGAAAAGGAAAACAAACAAACAAATCAAAACAGAACTAATCCGAGCAAACAAACAAAAAAGCCCGGTGGGTCCCACCAGCGTGGGAGCACAGGTCGGGAAGCAGTTTCACAGTCGAGTGGTGTATCACAGACTTTCAGGAAGAAGCAAAGATGGCACACAGAGCTAAGTATTTGAGAGAAAGGAGGGGGAGGTTGTGAGAGGTAAGAAAGAAATCTAAAGAAGCGTAAAAAAAGCAACACCAGCAGCCAACAGAAGGCACTCGGGGAGCTGGCCAGTGTGGGCAGGTGGAATCCAAGTGACACCAGGGTGAAGCTGGCGCTTCCTGGCCGGCCAAGAGACTGTGACTGCAGGAATCAGAGGAGGCTAAGTGGGGGTGTAGAAGGGTGGGGGGTGGTAAAGCCTATATTGCTGGTTACCAGTTCTTCTGTCTCCTGCTGGAAGCTCCGTGAAGCTACTTTCTCATACCTTCATTCACTGATCTCCGGTAGCAGTCCAAGATCGTAGATTCGTGCTGTGGTAGCTGATAGGGGACCTCTGTGTGTATTTCTCCTCACTCTCTGTTCTTGGTCAGTTTCTTATTCCATTCAGTGCTTGGTTGAGTTCTTTATCTCTTCATTTGTGCTTAGGGTTTCAGGATTGATGTGTGACTCTGTTTGACTTAGTTTTTCTGATCTTTGCTGCAGAGGGACGGCGTGGTGCTTCTGACTATAGTGCCATGTTGCCCGCAAGTCGCCAGGGCTTTTTTTTTGGGAGTTTTTTATTTAGCTTTTCAATCTCTTCTTTTGTTATGGGTTTATTTAGTTGTTCTACCTCTGTTTGTGTTAGTTTAGGTAGGTAGTGTGTTTCTAGAAATTTGTCCATTTCCTCTAGGATTTCAAATTTGTTAGAGTACAATTTTTCATAGTATTCTGTTATGAGTCTTTTAATTTCAGTTCAGTCTTTTGTGATATCACCCATCTCATTTCTTATATGGGTTATCTGCTTCCTCTCCTGTTTATCTTTTGTGAGTTTGGCCAACGGTTTATCAATTTTGTTGATCCTTTTGAAGAACCAGCTTTTGGTCTTGTTAACTCTTTCAATTGTTTTTCTATTCTCTATTGCATTTAATTCTGCTCTAATTCTTATTATTTCTCTTCTTCTGGCGCCTGAGGGCTTCTTTTGCTGCTCTCTTTTTACTTGTTCCAGTTGTATGTTAATGTTTTGATTTTGGCCCTTTCTTCTTTTTGGATGTGTGCATTTATTGCTACAAACTGACCTCTGAGCACTGCTTTTTCTGTGTCCCAAAGGTTCTGGTAGGATGAGTTTTCATTCTTGTTTGATTCTATGAATTTCTTTATTCCATTCTTAATTTCTTCTATAACCCAGTAGTTTTTGAACAAAGTGTTGTTCAGTTTCCATGTGTTTGATTTTTTTTCCTTCTTTTTCTGTTGCTGATTTCTACTTTTATGGCTTTATGGTCAGAAAAGATGCTTTGTAGTGTTTCAATGCTTTGGATTTTGTTAAGGCTTGCTTTATGGCCAAATATGTGGTCTATTCTATAGAATGTTCCATGTGCATTGGAAAAGAAAGTATACTTGGCTGCTGTTGGGTGGCATGTTCAGTATATGTCCATTAGATCTTCTGTGTCTTTATTGAGCTTCTTTCTGGATATTCTGTTCTTCACCAAAAGTGGTGTGTTGAAGTCTCCTGCTATTATTATGGATCTGTCTATCTCTCTATCTCTCTTTTCAATGCTGTTAGAGTTTGTTTTATGTATTTTGAATGCTGTTGTCAGGTGCATAAGTGTTTATTATAGTTATGTCCTCCTGCTGTATTGACCCTTTAATTATTCCATAGTGTCCTTGTCCTTTATGGTGGATTTCATTTTAAAGTCTATTTTGTCAGAGATTAATATTGCCACTCCTACTCTTTTTGAGTGCTGTTTGCTTGATATATTTTTTTCCATCTTTTGAGTTTTAGTTTGTTTGCATCTTAAGTCTAAGGTGTGTCTCTTGTAGGCAGCATATAGACAGATTGTGTTTTTTTATCCATTCTGCCACTCTCTGTCTCTTTATTGGTGCATTTAGTCCATTTAAATTCAACATAATGATTGATAGGTATGAGTTTAGTGCTGTCATTTTGACGTCTTTTGTGTGTGTGTTGTTGACAGTTTGTTCCACTTAATTTTCTGTGCTGAGTTATTTTTCTTTATGTATTTTCTTTTCATCTTTTTCATTGTTGTTGATTTTGTATTTGCTGAGTCTTTATATTTTTCTTGTTTTTTAGTTTGATGTGTAGGATTGTTAGTTTCCTTTGTGGTTACCTGAATATTTGCCCCTATTTTTCTAAGTTTTAAGCAGTCTTTTATTTCTTTATATTGCCTTGTCTTCCTCTCCATATGAAAAATCTATGTCTACATTTTTTTGTCCCCCTTTTTTGTTTTAATGGTGTCATCTTTTACATATAGATGTCTCCATTTCCTATTTTCAGTGTTTTAGCTTTTATTTATTTATGTGAATTCCCTATGTGGGTTGATATCTGGTTGCTCTGTCTTGTGTTCTAGGTTTGGGTTGTTATCTGATGTTATTGATTTTCTAACTGGAGGACTCCCTTTAGTATTTCTTGTAATTTTGGTTTCCTTTTTGCAAATCCTCTAAACTTTTGTTTATCTGGAAATGCCCTAATTTCGCCATCATGTTTGAGAGACAACTTTGCTGGGTATATAATTCTTGGTTGGCAGTTTTTTTCCTTCAAGGCTTTATAGATGTCATCCCATCGCCTTCTTGCCCACATAGTTTCTGCTGAGTAGTCCGAGTTTAGTCTTATTGACTCTCCTTTGTAGAAGACTTTATGTTTATCCCTAGCTGCTCTTAAAATTCTCTTTTTATCTTTGGTTTTGGCAAGTTTGATTATAATATGTCTTGGTGACTTTCTTTTGGGATCTACCTTATGTGGGTTTCGATGAGCATCTTGGATAGATACGTTGTCATCTTTCTTTATATCAGGGAAGTTTTCTGTGAACAGATCTTTAACAATTCTCTCTGTATTTTCTGTTATCCCCCCTGTTCTGGTACTCCAATCACTCATAGGTTATTCCTCTTGATAGAATACCACATAATTCTTAGGGCATCTTCATTTTTTTAAATCCTTTTATCTGATTTTTCCTCCAATACGTTGGTGTCAAGTGCTTTATCTTCAGTCTCACTAATTCTGATTTCCATTGCCTCAACTCTGCTCCTCTGACTCTCTATTGAGTTGTCTAATTCTGAAATTTTATTGTTAATCTTCTGGATTTCTGATTGCTGTTTCTTTATGGATTCTTGCATCCTGTTAAATTTGTCCTAATGCTCTTCTATAATCTTCTTAAGTTCTTCTATTGCTAGGTCTGCATTTTGCAAGATCTCCTTCCTGATCTCTTGAAGAGTTCTGTATATTAATCATTTGTATTCTACCTCTGGTAATTCCCAGAAATTCTCTTCCTCTGGAAAATTTCTTGATTCTTTATTTTGGGAGTTTACTGTAGTCATCATAGTCTGACTCTTTATGTGATTTGATATTGATTATTGTTGCCAAGCTGTCAATAAGTTATTATATTTATTAATTTTATGCTTGCTTACTGTGTCCTAGCTTCTCGTTTTGGTTTGTTTTGATACGCCAAAACAGGGTGCTCATGTGGCACCCCTGAAGCTCCAACATCCTGCCACCAGGTGTCCAGAACTGCCACTAAGTATGTTAGCCCAGGAGCCCACTCCTTCTGTATGGATTTAGCTCAGGTGTCCAGGTAGTCGGCCACCAAGTGTGTGGTGCTGGTTATCACCTACAGTCTAAACAGGCATGAGTGATTGGTGTAGGCACAGGCATCCAGCTGCATTAGAGGGTCACATGCTGAGCAAGATGGGACCGATGGCCACCCTGGAGTTTCCAGGAGGAAAGTGTGTCCTGGTTCCCTAGGGCACTTAGGTGGATGGGTTTTGCAGCCGGACTATGAACACCCAGTGCTGTTGGCTGTAAGGACTAGGGGGCACCACTTATTATTGGGCCTCTTTCGTGGGTTGCTAGGTGGAGTGGTTGGAGCCACCAGTCCTCAGGCCCCTGTTGTGGGTAGGTGAAGACCCTGCTTAATGGGCAGAGCAGTGTCAAATGTCATGAACTTGCCACTTCACAGCTGAAACAGTTGAAGTTAGACTTCAGGTATATACCCTGTTGTACTGTAGTAATGAGGGCCTACGCTGTTGAAATGGGCCCACACAAGCCTACACAGGGGTGAAAGGCACTCAAAGTCCATGGACCCCTTATATATGTGCTTAGGCAAAGGAGTTGTGCCTACTCTGAGTTCCTGGCTTAGGGGACCTGGCAGATTATTTTTTCCCCTGTTTGTTGATTTGTTCACTCTCCAAGGCCAGGAGAATGACTCAGGGCGTGTGACCGGTTCTAATTCTGGCCCAGGGCAGTTGGCAGATTGCTGAAGCCTGTCCTGGACCCAGTGCAGAGCAGGGGGCAAGGAGGTAAATAGGAGAGAGGTTTTTCCCAAAGGGGGATTTTTTTTAATCCAGGTGACAGGCCAGATGTGAAGTACTTTTCTTTTGATGATTAGAGGGCCTCTTCTCACTGGTTCTAGATGGCCTAGTAGACTGTCTGCCACTGGGTCTCTCCCGATGTGGAAATCGCCTCCCAGTCACTGCTGCTTGCCTGCCTCAGCGCTCATCACAAGCTGATCTGGCCTCAAGTGCTCAGGATACCTCCGGGTCAGGTCTGGCAACTCCTCCCTGTTTCTGAAGCATCTCTCCCTCCGCCTGCCACTCAGTCTAATTCCTCAACTTTGCCTTAGATGTCCAGGGCTCCTAGATTGTCATATATAATCTATTCACTTGTTTTTTTTAGATCTTTGTTGTAAGAGGATCCACCAGAAGTGTCTGACTACTCCACCATCTTTGCCCTGCCTCCAAGATTTTTTTTTTTTTTTTTTTGGTTTTAATGAAGAGAAGTTTATTTCCTCGTAGTCAAAGTAGGCTAAAAGTCCACTTTCAGGGCATCAGCTCCAGGGGAAGGCTTTTTCTCTCTGTCGGCCTTCTTCTCTTCGGTATTCCCCCAGACTAGGAGCTTCTTGGTTCAGGGACCCCAGTCCAAAGGACGTGCTCTGCTCCCGGCACTGCTTTCTTGATGGTATGAAGTCCCCCAAGATTTATTCTTTTAAAAATAAATTCCTAGGTGCAGAATTTCTGATTTGAGAAGTATGTATATATGTGTATGTGTGTGTGTGTGTGTGCGTGCGTGTGTGTGCGCGTGTGTATGCATAAAATTGTGTTTTAGGTGAAAGTTTACAGATCATGTTAATTTCTCACACAAAAATTTACACAAATATTGTTTTCACAAAACATTTTTTTATTGTGCTTTAGGTGAAAGTGTACAGCTTAAGTTAATTTCTCTTATTAAAATTTATACACATATTGTTAATGACATTAGTTGCAATCCCCACAATGTGACAGCACACTCCGCCTTTCTACCTCAGGTTTCTTGTGTCCATTCAACCAGTTTCTGTCCCTTCCTGCCTTCTCATCCTGCCTCCCAACAGGAACTGCCCATTTTGTCTCATGTATCTGATTGAACTAAGAAGCACACTCTTCACGAGTATTATTTTATATTTTATAGTTCAGTCTAATCTTTGTCTGAAGAGTGGGCCTCAGGAAAGATTTTAGTTCTGGGTTAACAGAGCATCTGGGGGCCATAGTTTTGGGGGTTCCTCCAGTCTCAGTCAGACCATTAAGTCTGATCTTTTTATGTGAATTTGAGTTCTGCTCCACACTTTTCTCCTGCTCCATCTGGGACTCTCTGTTGTGTTCCCTGTCAGGGCAGTCTTTGGTGGTAGCCGAGCACCATCTAATTCTTCTGGTCTAAGGCTAATGGAGTCTCTGGATTATTCACAAAATATTTTTAATAGAAATAGAATACTAAACAAAAATAGCCTGTAAGGTGGAAAGAGTTAAATCACTCTAAGTATTAGAAAGAAGATAAATTAATAACTTTAGCCATTAAAAAATAAGAATCTGTCTGTTCCAAACTACTAGAAAAGGAAAAAATAGAATAAGAAAAGAACTTCAGTAAAAGACCTATACAAAGAAAACTACAAAACACTACTGCAAGAAACCAAAAGAGACCTACATAAATAGAAAAACATACCACGCTCATGGATAGGAAGACTCAACATTGTGAAAATGTCAATTCTACCGAAAGCAATCACAGTACAATCTCAATCCAAATACCAACAGCATTCTTTAACAAGATGGAAAATCTAATCATTAACTTTACATCTAAAGGAAAGAGGCCCCAGATAAGTAAAGTACTACTGAAGAAAAAAAACTGAATAGCTACAATAGCTATAGCTATAGCTACAATAGTCAAAACAGCCTTGTACTGGCACAATGACAGACACATTGACCAATGGAACAGAATTGAGAATCCATACATAAATCCATCCACCTACAGTCACCTCATCTTTGACAAAGGCCCAAAGTCCATCAAATGGGGAAAAGACTGTCTTTTTAACAAATGATACTGGAAAAACTGGATGTCCACCTGTAAAAAAAAAGAAACAGGACCTCACACCATACACAAAAACTAATTCAAAATGGATCAAAGACCTAAATATAAAACCAAAACCAATAAAGATTGTAGAGGAAAAAATAGAGTCAATGGCAGAGGCCCTAATACACAGCATAACTAGGATACAAACCATAACTAAAACTACACAAACACCAGAAGATAAGCTACATAACTGGGATCTTCTCAAAATTAAACTTATGCTCATTAAAAGACTTCACCAAAAGAGTAAAACGAGAGTCTACAGACTTTGGTGAAGGGTAAGACAGTACACAATACTGGGAAAGTCAGCACAACTTGACCAAAGCAAGGCCATGGAAGCTTCATAGGCACATTCATACTCCCTGAGGGACCAAATTACTCGGCTGAGGGCCGGTGACTATGGTCTTGGGGGACATCTAGCTCAACTGGCATAACACAGTTTATAAAGAAAATGTTTTATGTTCTACTTTGGTGAGTTGTGTCTGGGGTCTTAAAAGCTTGTGAGCAGCCATCTAATATAGTTCGCTTGTCCCACCCCATCTGGAGCAAGGGAGAATGAAGAAAACCACAGACACAAGGAAAAGATTATTCCAGAGGGCTAATGGACAACTACCACAGCCTCCCCCAGACTGGGTCCAGCAAAACTAGATGGTGCCCAGCTACCACCAGCGACCGCTCTGACAGAGATCACAATACAGGGTCCTGGACAGAGCTGGAGAAAAACGTAGAACAAAATTTTAACTCACAAAAAAAGACCAGACTTACTGATCTGACAGAAACTGGAGAAACTTTGAGCGTATGGCTCCCGGACGCCCTTTTAGCTCATCACTGAAGTCACTCCTGAGATTCACCCTTCAGCCAAAGATTAGACATGCCCATAAAACAAACAATAATAAACGTATATGAGACTAAGTTTGCACACCAACCTTGGGGCAAGAACGAGAAGTCAGGAGGGACGGGAAAGCTAAACAAATGCAACAGGAGAATTCAAGATTGAGAAGGGGAGAGTATTGACATGTTGAGAGGTTGGCAACCAATGTCACAAAACAATATGTGTATTAATTGTTTAATGAGAAACTAATTTGTTCTGTAAACCTTCATCTAAAGCACAATAAAAAGTATTTATTATGCATTTACCAGAATCCATGTTTTTTTTCCTAGAACCCATCTGTTTAAATTAATAATTTCAAAGAATGATATCGGTAGAGTTAAAATTGATCACATTATCCTTTGTCTTAAAATGCAAGTTATTTTGATGTTATCTGATTATTTTATAAACCTCAATGTTAAGAAATTTGAACTAAACTGGAGTAGTAATAAATTTCATTTATTTATTTTAATTTTATTGTAATCTAGGTGAAAATTTACAGCTCAAGTTAGTGTGTTATCATTTGTTTTCTAGGCCTGTCTAATCTTTGTCTGAAAAGTGGGCTTCAGGAATGGCTTCAGTTCTGAGTTAGCAGGGTGCCAAGGGGCCCTAGTCTGAGGGATTCCTACAATCTCTGTCAGACCAGTAAATCTGGAATTTTTAGGTGAATTTTAATGTTGTTTTACATTTTTCTCCCACTCTGTCTGGGACTCTCTATTGTGATCCCTATCAGAACAGAGATTGCATTTATTTTTGACTCACACTGTTAAACCTCAGAGCCCTGGTGGTGCAGTGGTTAAGAGTTTGTCTGCTAACCAAAAGGTCAGCAGTTCAAATCCACCAGCCACTCCTTGGAAACTCTATGGGGCAGTTCTATTCTGTTCTGTAGAGTCGCTATGAGTTGGAATCAACTCCATGGCAACAAGCTTGGTTTGGCTTTTATTAAGCCCCAGGTTGCCACCAATGCTTGCTTTAATCCCATAGGTATAGCACTGATTGAACTATTTTTTCAAATTTGTAGGTTTATTAGAGACTATTAATTCTGAGTCCAGGTCTTTTCTCATTTATCTCCTCACATTTAATTTTTTGTTTTATTATGATACATTGCTTTGTATGAGGATTCAAAGGCAAACAGGAAGTTATTTTTTATTCTCCAATATTTGGTGTACTTCTGTTTTAAGTCTTTCTTGTATGAAGAATATAGCTGGATTAAAACAAACAATCTTTTAACTGGCAAGTTTAATTCATTTTTGTTTGTTGTATCATTTATATTTCTGAATTTACTTTTATGTTATTTTTCATATTTTCTATTTGTCTTGTGAAGTTCTTTTTTAAAAAAAAAATTTTAAGTTGTGCTTTAGATGAAGGTTTACAGAGCAAATTAGTTTCTCATTAAACAATTGATAATACACGTATTGTTTTGTGACATTGGTTGCCAACCCCATAACATGACAACACTCTCCTCTTCTCAAACTTGGGTTTCCCATAACCAGCTTTCCTGTCCCCTCCTGCCTTCTCATCATTTTCCCTGGGCTAGTGTGCCTATTTAGTCTTGTTTTGTTTCATGGGCCTGTCTAATCTTTGGCTGAAGGGTGAACCTCAGGAGTTACTTGAGTATGGAGTTGAAAGTGTGTCCGGGGGCCATACTCTTGGGGTTTCTCCAGTCTCTGTCAGACCAGCAAGTCTGGTCTTCTTTTTGTGAGTTAGACTTTTGTTCTACATTTTTCTCCAGCTCTGTCCAGAAACTTCTATTGTGATACCTACCACAGCAGTCAGTGGTAGTAGCCAAGTACCATCTAGTTGTGCTGGACTTAGCCTGATGGAGGCTATGGTAGTTGTGGTCCATTAAACGACCCAGGAAGCATCCAAAGAAGATGGAATGAATACCCAGAGTCACCGTACCAAAAGGAACTGGTCGATGTTCAACCATTTCAGGAGGCAGCATTAGATCAGGAACCAATGATACTGAAGGAAGCAGTCCAAGCTGCACTGAAGGCATTAGTGAAAACGAGGCTCCAGAATTGATGGAACACCAATTAATGTTTCAACAAATGGATGCAGCGCTGAAAGTACCCACTCATCTATGTCAAGAAATTTGGAAGGCAGCTACATGGCCAACTGACTGGAAGAGATCCATATTTATGGCTATTCCAAAGAAAGGTGATCCAACCAAATGCAGAAATTATCAAACAATATCATTACTATCACATGCAAGTATAACTTTGTTTAAGATCATTCAAAAGTGGCTGCAACAGTATATCAACAGGGAACTGCCAGAAATTTAAGTGGGATTCAGAAGAGGACATGGAACCAAAGATATCATTGCTGATGTCAGATGGATCCTAGCTGAAAGCAGAGAGTACTAGAAAGATGTTTACCTGTGTTTTATTGACTATGCAAAGGCATTCTACTGTGTGGATCATAACAAACTATGGATAACATTGCAAAGAATGGGAATTCCAGGACACTTAAGTATGCTTATGAGGAACCTGTACATAGATCAAGAGGCAGTCGTTCAAACAGAACAAGGGGATACTGCATGTTTTAAAGTCAGGAAAGGTGTTCATCAGGGTTGTATCCTTTCACCATACTTACTCAATCTGTATGCTAAGCAAATAATCTGAGAAGCTGGACTATATGAAGAAGAATGGGTCATCAGGATTGGAGGAAGACTCATTAACAACTTGAGCTATGCAGATGACACAACCTTGCTTGCTGAAAGTGAAGAGGACTTGAAGCACTTACTGATGAAGATCAAAGACTACAGCCTTCAGTATGGATTACACCTAAACATAAAGAAAACAAAAATCCGAGGCGGAGCCAAGACGGCAGCATAGTCAGACGCTACCGGTGAACCCTCTTACAACAAAGACTCAAAAAAACAAGTGATTCGATTATATAGGGCAATCTGGAAGCCCTGAACATCAAAGGCAGAGTTGAGGAACCAGACTGAGTGGCAGAGGAAGGGAAAGACAGTTCAGAAGCAGCGAAGAGTTGTCAGACCTGAACCAGTGAGAGCCTGAGACCTTCAGATATGATCAGTTCGGGGGTGAGCAGTGAGGCAGGCAACCATCGGTGCTCAGGAGGTGTATTCCACACCAGGAGTGACCCAGCAACTGAGAGTCTACTCGGCCACACACAATCCGTGAGAAGCAGCCCTCATCAGTGAAAGATAAGTACTTCCGTATGGCTTACCGCAAGGATCAAAAAAAAAAACCCTTAGGCAAAAACTTCTCTCCCATTTACCTCCCCGCTCCCTGCTCTACACTGGGTCCCAGACCAGCTTCAGCAATTGCTGAGTCCCTTGGGCCAGAAGTAGGATCTGTCACACGCCCAGAACCACTCTCCCTGCCTTGCAGAGTGAATTAACAAACAGGGGAAAATATAAACTGCTGGCTCTCCTAACGCAGGAAGCCAAGGTAGGCACAGCTCCTTTGCCTAGGCACAGGAATAAGAGATCCATGGACTTTGAGTGTCCTTCCCCCTACACAGACTTGTGAGGGCCCATCTCAACAGCATAGGCCCTCATTACCACAGTACAACAGGGTATATACCGGAAGTCTAACTTCAACTGTTTCAGCTGTGAAGTGGCAGGTTCTTGACATTTGACATTGCTCTGCCCATTAAGCAGGGTCTTCACCTACCCACATCAGGGGCCTGAGGACTGGTGGCTTCACTCACGCCACCTAGCTACCTGCAATAGGGGCCCATAAATAAGAGGTGCCCCACAGTCCTTAGAGCCAACAGCATCAGGTGCACATAGTGCAGCTGCAAAACTCACCCACCTACGTGCTCTAGGGAACAGGGACACACTTTCCTCCTGGACACTCGGGGGTGGTCATCGGCCCCCTGCCTTGCTCAGAGTGTGTCCCCCTGCTACAGTCAGATGCCTGTCCCTACACCAATTACCCATGCCTGTCTAGGACTGTGAGAGCCTACACAACACACTTGGTGGCTATCTACCTAGGCACCTGAGCTGAATCCATAAAGGAGTGGGTGGAATCCTGAGCTCACATAACTAGTAACAGATCTAAACACCTGGTAACAGGACATTAGAGCTTCAAAGTTGCCAGTAATCAAACTAGCTCATATGAGCAGCCTATTTGGGCATATCAAAACAAAACAAGAAGCTAGGACACAGTAATCAAACAATAAATAAATATAATAACTTATTGATGACTCAGAGAAAGCAGTCAATATCAAATTACATAAAGAAGCAATCCATGATGGCTTCAGCAAGCTCCCAAAATAAAGAATCTAGAAATTTTCCAGAGGAGGAAACTTTCTTGGAATTACTGGAGGCAGAATACAAAATATTAGTATATAGAACTCTTCAAGAAATTAGGAAGGATATTAAGCAAAAAGCAGAACACGCAATAGAGGAAATTAAAAAGATTAGAGAAGAGCATAATGACAAATTTAACAGGCTGCAAGAATCCATAGAGAGACAGCAATCAGAAATCCAGAAGATTAACAATAAAATTTCAGAATTAGAAAACTCAATAGAGAGTCAGAGAAGCAAAGTTGAGGCAATGGAAATCAGAATTAGTGAGACTGAAGACAAAGCACTCGACACCAACTTATTTGAGGAAAAATCAGATTAAATGATATTAAAAAATGAAGAAATTCTAAGAATTATGCGGAACTCTATGAAGAGGAGTAACCTACAAGTAATTGGAGTACCACAACATGGGGGGATATCAGAAAATACAGAGAGAATTGTTGAAGATTTGTTGGCAGAAAACTTCCCTGGTATTGTGAAAGAGGACAAGACATCTATCCAAGATGCTCATCAAAACCCACATAATGTAGATCCCAAAAGAAAGTCAACAAGACATATTATAATCAAACTTGCCAAAACCAAAGATAAAGAGAGAATTTTAAGAGTGGCTAGGGATAAACGAAAAGTCATCTACAAAGGGGAGTCAGTAAGAATAATCTTGGACTACTTAGCGGAAAACACAGGCAAGAAGGCAATGGGATGCCATATATAAAGTCTTGAAGGAAAAAAATTATATACCCAGCAAAACTGTCTCTCAAGTATGATGGCAAAATGAGGGCATTTCCAGATAAACAGAAGTTTAGGGAATTTGCAAAAACCAAACCAAAATTACAAGAAATACTAAAGGGAGTCCTCCGTTTAGAAAAACAATAATATCAGATAACAACTCAAGACTAGAACACAGGACAGAGCCACCAGATATCGACCCAGATAGGGAAGTCACAAAAGTAAATAAAAGCTAAAACACTGAAGATAGGAAAACAGATGTCAATATGTAAAAGATGACAACATTAAAACTAAAAAGAGGGACTTAAAAAGTGTAGACATAGATTTTTCATATGGAGAGGAAGTCAAGGCAATATAAAGAAATAAAAGACTGGTATAAACTTAGAAAAATAGGGGTAAATATTAAGGTAGCCACAAAGAAAACTAACAATCCTGCAAGTCAAAATAAGAAACTAGAAAAATATAAAGATTCGGGAAACACACAATCAACAACAATGAAAAGAAAATACATAAAAATGACTCAGCACAGAAAATTAAGTGTAACAAAGAAACTGTGAATGACACACAAAAAAAGACATCAAAATGACAGCACTTCACTC
Organism: Dugong dugon; assembly: GCA_030035585.1. NCBI lineage: Eukaryota > Metazoa > Chordata > Mammalia > Sirenia > Dugongidae > Dugong > Dugong dugon. Next base: position 42,343,531 of record CM057480.1, on the reverse strand, counting down.
ATACCTATCAATAATTATGCTGAACATAAATGGACTAAATGCACCAATAAAGAGACAGTGGCAGATAGGATAAAAAAAACCACGATCTGTCTTTATGCTGCCTACAAGAGACACACCTTAGACTTAAAGACACAAACCAACTAAAACTCAAAGAATGGAAAAAATTATGTCAAGCAAACAACAGTCAAAAAAGAGTAGGAGTGGCAATATTAATCTCTCACAAAATAGATTTTAAAGTAAAATCCACCACCAAGGATAAGGAAGGACACTATAAAATGATTAAAGGATTAATACACCAGGAGTACATAGCTATAATAAATATTTATGCACCCAACGACAGGGCTCCAAAATACATAAACTCTAACAGCACTGAAAAGAGAGATAGACAGCTCCACAATAATAGTAGGAGACTTCAACACACCACTTTCAGTGAGGGACAGAACATCCAGAAAGAAGCTCAACAAAAACATAGACGATCTAAATGCTACAATCAACCAACTTAATCTAATAGACATACACAGAACACTTCACGCAATAACAGCCAAGTATACTTTCTTTTCCAATGCACATGGAACAGTCTCCAAAATAAACCACATATTAGGCCATAAAGCAAGACTTAGCAAAATCCAAAGCATCAAAATACTACAAAGCATCTTTTCTGACCATAAAGCCATAAAAGTAGAAATCAGCAACAGAAAAAGCAAGGGAAAAAAAATCAAACACATGGAAACTGAACAACACCTTGCTCAAAAACTACTGGGTTATAGAAGAAATTAAGGCTGGAATAAAGACATTCATAGAATCAAACAAGAATGAAAACACATCCTACCAGAACCTTTGGGACCCAGCAAAAGCAGTGCTCAGAGGTCAGTTTATAGCAATAAAAGCACACATCTAAAAAGAAGAAAAGGCCATAATCAAAATATTAATCCTACAACTGGAACAAGTAGAAAGAGAGCAGCAAAAGAAGCCCTCAGGAACCAGAAGAAAGGAAATAATAAGAATTAGAGCAGAATTAAATGCAATAGAGAATAGAAAGACAATTGAAAGAGTTAACAAGACCAAAAGCTCATTCTTTGAAAAGATCAACAAAATTGATAAACCATTGGACAAACTGACAAAAGAAAAACAGGAGAGGAAGCAGATAACCCGTATAAGAAATGAAATGGGTGATATCACAACAGACCCAACTGAAATTAAAAGACTCAACAGAATACTATGAAAAATTGTACTCTAACAAATTTGAAAACCTAGAGGAAGTGGACAAATTTCTAGAAACTCACTATCTACCTAAACTAACACAAACAGAGGTAGAACAACTAAATAAACCCATAACAAGAGATTGAAAAGGTTGTTTAAAAAACTCCCAACAAAAAAAAAAAGCCCTGACTTGGATGGCTTCACTGGAGAATTCTACCAAACTTTCAGAGAAGAATTAACACCACTACTACTAAAGGTATTTCAGAGCACAAGAAAGGATGGAATGCTCCCAAACTCATTCTATGAAGCCAACATAACCCTGATACCAAAACCAGGTCGAGACACCTCAAAAAAAAAAAAAAGAAAATTACAGACCAATATCCCTCATGAACATTGACGCAAAAATCCTCAACAAAATTATAGCCAACAGAATTCAGCAACATATCAAAAAAATAATTCACCATGATCAAGTGGGATTTATATCAGGTATGCAGGGGTGGTTCAACATTAGAATAACAATCACTGTAATCCATCACATAAATGAAATGAAAGACAAGAACTACATGATCTTATCCATCAGTGCAGAAAAGGCATTTGACAAAGTCCAACACCCATTCATGATAAAAACTCTCAACAAAATAGGAATAGAAGGGAAATTCCTCAACATAATTAAGAGTATTTATACAAAGCCAACAACCAGCATCATCCTAAATGGAGTTTCTTTGAAAACATTCCCCTTGAGAACGGGAACCAGACAAGGATGCCCTCTATCACCACTCTTATTCAATATTTGTGCTGGAGGTCCTAGCCAGGGCACTTAGGCTAAAAAAAGAAATAAAGAGCTTCCAAATTGGTAGGTAAGAAGTCAAAGTATCTCTGTTTGCAGATGATATGATCTTATACACAGAAAACCCCAAAGAATCCACAAGAAAACTACTGGAACTAATAGGAGATTTCAACAAAGTTTCAGGATATAAGATAAACGTACAAAAATCAGTTTGATTCCTTTACACCAACAAAGAGAACTTCCAAGAGGAAATCACCAAATCTGTACCATTTGCAATAGACCCCAAGAAGATAAAATACTTTGGAATAAATCTAACCAGAGATGTAAAAGATCTATGCAATGAAAACTACACAACACTACTACAAGAAACCAAAAGAGACCTGCATAAGTGGAAAAACATACCTTGCTTATGGATAGGTAGACTCAACATTGTTAAAATGTCAATTCTACCCAAAGCAATCTACAGATACAATGCAATCCCGATCCAAATTCCACTGGCATTTTTTAATGAGATGCAGAAACAAATCACCAACTTCATATGGAAAGGGAAGAGGCCCTGGATGAGTAAAGTATTACTCAAGAAGAAGAACAAAGTAGGAGGCTTCACACTACCTGATTTTAGAACCTATTATACTGCAATGGTAGTCAAAACAGACTGGTACTGGTACAACAACAGACACGTAGACCAATGGAACAGAATTGAGAATCCAGATATAAATTCATCCACCTATGAGCAGCTGATATTTGACAAAGATCCAAAGTCCATTAATTGGGGAAAAGACAGTCTCTTTAACAAATGGTACTGGCATAACTAGATATCCATCTGCAAAAACACTGAAACAAGATCCAGACCTCACACCATGCACAAAAACGAGCTCAAAATGGATCAAAGACCTAAATATAAAATCGAAAACAATAAAGATCATGGAAGAAAAAATAGGGACAACGCTAAGAGCCCTAATACATGTCATAAACACACTATGAACCATAAGTAACAATGAACAAGCACTAGAAGAAAGACTAGATAACTGGGAGCTCCTAAAAATCAAACACTTATGCTCATCAAAGGATTTCAACAAAAGAGTTCAAAGTCAACCCACAGCCTGGAAAAAAATTTTGGCTACAACAAATCTGATCAGTGTCTAATCTCTAAAATCTACAAGATACTGAAAAACCTCAACAACAAAAAGACAAATAACCCAATTAAAAAATCGGGAAAGGATATGAACAGGGACATGGCCAGAGAAGACATTCAGGCGCTAACAGACACGTAAAGAAATGCTCACGATCATTAGCCATTAGAGAAATGCAGATCAAAACTACAATGAGAAGTCATCTCACCCCAACAAGGACAGCATTAATCCAAAAAACACAAAATAATAAATGCTGGAGAGGTTGTGGAGAGACTAGAACACTTATACACTGTTGGTGGGAATGTAAAATGGTACAACCACTTTGGAAATCGATTTGGCGCTTCCTTAAAAAGCTAAAAATAGAAGCACCATACTATCCAGCTATCCCACTCCTTGGAATATATCCTAGAGAAATAAGAGCCATCACACAAATAGATACATGCACACCCATGTTCATTGCAGCACTGTTGACAATAGCAAAAAGATGGAAACAACCTAGGTGAGGTGCCCATCAATGGATGAATGGATAAACAAATTATGGTATATCCACACAGTGGAATACTAAGAACAACGATGAAGTCATAAAACATCTTATAACATGGAGGAAGCTGGAGGTATTATGATGAGTGAATTTAGTCAGTCACAGAAGGACAAATATTGTATAAGACCTCTGTTATAAGAATTCAAGAAAAGGTTTAAACACAGAAGAAAACATTCTTTGATGGTTACGAGGGTGGGCAGGGAGTGTAAGGATTATTTACTATCTAGATACTAGATAAGAATTATGTTAGGTGAAGGGAAGGACAGCACACATTACAGAGGAAGTCAGCACAACTGGATTAAACCAAAGCTAAGAAGTTTCCTGAATACCATCAAACACTTTGAGGGACAGGGTAGCAGGGGTAGGGGTATCAGGACCATGCTTCCAGGGGACATCTAGGTCGATTGGCATAACAAAGTTTATTAAGAAAATGTTCTGCATCCTGCTTTGGGGAGTGGCATCTGGGGTCTTAAAAGCTTGCAAGCGGCCATCTAAGATGCATCAATTGGTCCCAACCACCTGGAGTAAAGGAGAATGAAGATCACCAAAGACACAAGGAAAGTATTAGTCCAAGAGACAGAAAGGGCCACATAAACAAGAGACTTCATCAGCCTAAGACCAGAAGAAGTAGATGGTGCCCAGCTACCACCAATGACCGCCCTGACAGGGAACACAACAGAGAGTACTGGCTGGAGCAGGAGAAAGGTGGGCTGCAGAACTCGAATTCTAGTAAGAAGACCAGACTTAATGGTCTGACTGAGACTGGAGGAACCCCGGAAAGCATGATCCCTGGATTCTCTATCAACCCAGAACTAAAACAATTTCCAAGGCCAACTCCTCAGACAGGGATTGGACTGGACTGTGGGGCATAAAGTGGTGCTCTTGAGGAGTGTGTCTCTTGGCTCAGATAGATGCAAGAGACTGAACGGGCAGCTCCTCTCCAGAGATGAGATGGGAAGAGTTAGGAGCTGGTTGAATGGACATGGGGAATCGGGTGGAAAGGAGGAGTGTTCTGTCACAGTATGGGGAGAGCAATTACAATTACATAACAGTGTATGTATAAATTTTCGTATGAAAAAAAAGAAAACAAAAATCCTCAGAACTGGACCAATAAGCAACATCATGATAAACCGAGAAAAAATTGATGTTGTCAAGGGTTTCATTTTATTTGGATCCACAATCAACACCCGTGAAAGCAGCAATCAAGAAATCAAAAGATGCACTGCATTGGGCAAATCTGCTGCAAAAGAGTTCTTTAAAGTGTTAGAATGCAAAGATGTCACCTTGAAGACTAAGGTGTACCTGACTCAAGCCACAGTGTTTTCAATCGCCTCATAAGCATGCGAAAGCTCGATGATGAATAAGGAAGACCAAACAAGAATTGATGCCTTTGAACTGTGATGTTGGTGAAAAATATTGAACATTCCATGTACTTCAAAAAGAACGAACCGGTCTGTCTTTGAAGAAGTACAACCAAAATGATCCTTAAAAGCAAGGATATCAAGACTACTTCTCACATACTTTGGACATGTTATCAAGAGGGATCAGTCCCTGGAGTAGGACATCACGCTTGGTAAAGTTGAGTGTCAGCGAAAAAGAGAAAGACTCTCAAAGAGATGGATTGACATGGAGGCTGCAACAATGGGCTTAAGCATAACAATGATTGTGAGGATGGCGCAGGACAGGGCAGTGTTTCATTCTGTTGTACATAGGGTCGCTATTAGTTGGAACAGACTCAATGGCACCTAACAACCACAACAACATTCCCTTGTGTCTTTGGTTTTCTTCATTTTCCCTTGCTCCTGATGGAATGAGACCAGTGGAGTATCTTATATGGCCTCTCACAAGCTTTTAAGACCCCAGACGCTACTCACCAAAGTGGGATGTAGAACATTTTCTTTATAAACTATGTTATGCCAGTTGAGCTAGATGTTCCCCAAGATCGTGGTCGCCAGCCCTCAGCCCAGTAATTTGGTCCTTCAGGGAGTTTGAATGTATCTATGACCTTGCCTTGATCAAGTTGTGCTGACTTCCCCAGTACTGTGTACTGTCTTATTCTTCACCAAAGTTATCACTTACCTATTGTCTATTTAGTGTTTTTCCCTCCCCACCCCTCCCCTCCCTGGTAACCATCAAAGATTTTTTCTTTCTGTGTCCATGCGTTTTTACAATTGTGGTCTCATATAGTATTTGTCCTTATGTGATTGACTTACTTCGCTCAGACTAATGCCATCCAGATTCATCTATGTTGTGAGATGTTTTGAAGATTCATCATTGTTATTTATTGTTGGGTACTATTCCACTGTGTGTACAACCATAGTTTGTTTACCCATTCATCTGTTGATGGGCACTTAATTTATTTCTATCTTTTTGGTATTGTAAATAATGTCAAAATGAACATGGATGTCTATTCATGTGACGGCTCTTATTTCTCCAGAATATATCCCTAGGAGTGAGATTGCTGGATCATATGGTATTTCTATTTCTAGCTTTTTAAGAAAGTGCCATATCATTTTCCAAAATGGATGTACCATTTCACATTCCCACCAGCAGTACATAAGAGTTCCCATCTCCCCACAGCGTCTCCAACATTTGTTATTTTCTGTTTTTTTTATTACTGCCAGTAATGACAGAGTGAGATGGCATCTCATTGTAGTTTTGATTTGCATTTCCCTAATGGCAGGTGATTTCGAGCATTTCCTCATGTATCTGTTAGCTGCATGAAAGTCTTCTTTGGTGAAGTGTCTGTTCATATCCTTTGCCCATTTTTCAATGGGATTATGTCTCTTTTTATTGTAGAGATGTTGGATTTTCCTATAAATTTTAGAGGTTAGACCTATGTTGGATTTGTCATAGCCAATTTTTTTCCCCCAGATTGTAGGCTGTCATTTTACTCTTTTGGTGAAGTCTTTTAATGAGCATAAGTGTTTAATTTTCACAAGATCCCAGTTATGTAGCTTATCTTCAGGCATTTGTATATTCTTAGTTACAGTTTGTATCCTATTATGCTGTGTATTAGGGCCTCTAGCATTGACCCTATTTTTTCTTCTATGATCTTTAGAGTTTTGGGTTTTGTAGTTAGGTCTTTCATCCATTTTGAATTAGTTTTTGTGTATGGTGTGAGGTATGGGTCCCAATTCATTTTTTTACAAATGGACATCCAGTTTTGCCAGCATTTTTTTTTAAAAAGACTGTCTTTTCTTCATTTAATGGACTTCGTGCCTTTATCAAAAATCAGGTGACTGTAGATGGATGGATTTACATCTGGGTTCTCAATTCCATTCCATTGGTCAATGTTTGTAGTACGAGTACCAGGCTGTTTTGACTACTGTAGCTGTATAGTAAGTTCTGAGGTCAGGTAGTGCGAGTCCTCCTACTTTATTCTTCTTCTTCAATACTGCTTTACTTATCTGGGGCCTCTTCCCTTTCCATATAAAGTTAATGATTAGTTTTTACATCTCCTTAAAGAATGTTGTTGGTATTTGGATCAGGATGGCATTGTGTTTGTAGGTTGCTTTGGGTAGAAATGACATTTTCACAATGTTGAGTCTACCTATCCATAAGCATGGTATGTTTTTGCATTCATGTAGGTCTGTTTTGGTTTCTTGCAGTAGTGTTTAGTAGTTTTCTTTGTACAGGTCTTTATTTCCCTGGTTAGATTTATTCCTAAGTATTTTATTTTTTTAGGGTATATTATAAATTATTTTGCTTTCCTGATTTCCTTTTCGTAGTTTTCTTTATTGGTGTATAGGAATCCAACTGATTTTTGTATGTTTGTCTTGTATCCTGCTAATTGGCTGAATCTTTCTATTAGTTTCAGTGGCTTTCTTGTGGAGTCTTTTGGGTTCTCTATGTATAGTATCATATCATCTGCAAATAGGAATAGTTTTACTTCTTCCTTATCAATTTGGATGCCCTTTATTTCTTTTTCTTTCCTTATTGCTGTAGCTAGGGCTTCCATCACAATGTTAAATAGGAGTCGTGTTAAAGGGCATCCTTATCTTGTTCCTGTTCTCAAGGGGAATGTTTTAAGCCTCTCTCCATTGAGATGATATTTACTTGGTTTGGTATTGTTGTGTGCCATCGAGTTGATTCCAACTCATCGTGACCATATAGGACAGATGGAACTGCCCCACAGGGTTTCCAAAGAGCAGCTGGTGGAGTCGAACTCCCAACCTTTTGGTTAGCTGCCTGAGCTCTTAACCACTTCACCACCAATGGTTTTATATAGATTCCCTTTATTATATTAAGGAATATCCCTTCTATACCTATTTTATTGAGCTTTTATCAGGAATGGATGTTGGACATTATTGAGTGCTTTTTCTGCATTGATTGAGATGATCATGTGATTCTTTTGTTTTACTTATGTGGTGGATTACATTGATTTTCTAATGTTGAACCATTCTTGCAGACCTGGTATACATTCCACTGGGTTGTGGTGTATTATTAGTTTTTTGTAAGTTGCTGAATTATACTGGCTAGATTTTTGTTGAGAATTTTTGCATCTACATTCATGAAAAATATTGGTCTGTAATTTTCTTTTTTTGTGTCTTTGCCTTGTATTGGTATCAGGGTTATGCTGGCTTCATAGAATGAATTTGAAAGTATCCCTTCCTTTTCTATGTTCTCAAATAGTTTGAGTAGTACTGGTGCAAGCTCTTCTCTGAATGTTTGGTAGACATCTTCAGTGAAGCCACCTGGGCCATAGTGTCTTTTTTTTTACTTTGGTTTGGATTTTTTTTTTTTTAAACTTTTCAATCTCTTCCCCATTATGAGTCTGTTCAGATATTCTACTTCATTTGGTGTTAGTTTTGGTAGGTAGTGTGTTTCTAGAAATTTGTCTATTTCCTCTAGGTTTTCAAATCTGAGTACAGTTTTTCATAGTATTCTGTTATGATTCTTTTTATTTCAGTTGGTCTGTTTTCATGGCCCCCATTTCATTTCTTATTTGGGTTATTTGCTTCCTCTTCTGATTTTCTTTTGTCAATTTGGCCAAAGGTTTGTCAATTTTGTTGATCCTTTCAAAGAACCAACAATTCTTTCTATTGATTTTCTATTCTCTATTTCATTTATTTCTGCTATGATCCTTATTATTTCCTTTCTTCTGGTGGCTGTGGATTTCATTTGCTGTTCTCTTTCTATTTATTCAAGTTGTAAAACTAACATTTTGATTTTATCCCTTTCTTCTTTTTTGATGTGCATCTATTGCCATAAATTGACCTCTGAGCACTGCCTTTGTTGTGTCCCAAAGGTTTTGGTATGATGTGTTTTCATTCTTATTTGATTCTAGGAATTTTTTGATTCCAGGAATTTTTTGATTCCATCTCTGATTTATTCTATTACCCAGTGGTTTGTAAGCAAGGTGTTATTCAGTTTCCATGTTTTTTTTTTCCTTTGTTTTTCCTGTTATTAATTTCTATTTTTATGGCATTGTGATTAGATAAGATGCTTCATATTATCTCAATGTTTTGTATTTTGTTGAAGATTGCTTTGTGGCCTAAGATGTGGTCTATTGCGGAGAATGTTCCATTGCATTGGAAAAGAATGTATACTTTGCTGCTGTTGGATCGAGTGTTCTGTATATGCCTATGAGGTCAGGTTAATTGATTGAGGCCTTTAGATCTTCTGTGTCTTTGTTCAGTTTCTTTCTAGATGTTCTGTCCTTTACCAAGAGTGGTGTGTTGAAGTCTACTACTATTGTGAAAATGTGAATTTCTCTTTTCAGTGTTGTTAGAGTTTATTTTACGTATTTTAGAATCCTGTGCATTGATATTTATTATGGTATGATGGAATGGTGCATTGACCCTTTAAACATTATATGATGTCCTTCCTTGTCTTTTATGGTGGATTTTGCCTTACAGTCTATTTTATCTGAGATTAGTATTTCTACTCCTGTTTTTTCTTGGTTGCTGTTTACTTGATATATTTTTTCCATACTTTGGTTTTTAATATTATATGTCTTTGTTTCTAAGGTGTGTCTTTTGTAGATAGCATATCAATGAGCCATTTTTTAAATCCATTCTGTTACTGTCTATCTCTTTACGAGTTTCATTTAAGCAATTTACTTTCAGCGTGATTACTGATAGGTGTGTGTTTGTTGCTGTCATTTTGTAGTGCTTTTTTTTGTGTGTGCTGCTGACATTTGCTTTGTTCCTCTTACTCTCCTGTTCTGAGTTCCTTTTGATTCTGGAATTTCTTTTTGTTTTTGTAGATTTTTGTGTTTACTGGGATTTTACATTTTCTTTATTCTGATGAGTAGATGTGTTCATTTTCTTTGAGGTTACCTTGAAATTTACCTCTATCTTCCTAAGTTTAAACCTATCTTTTATAACTTGATATCACCTTTACTTCCTCTCCATTTGAAAGTTCTCTACCTGAACCATTTATTCCCTTTTATTGTTCTGATGTTGTTGTCATTTCCAGATTGGTGTCTCTGGTTCCCTGTTGTAAATCTTTTTGTTTTGTTTATCCTTGGGAGTTCATTATCTAGGTTGGTATCTAGAGTGTTGTCTGATGTTGTTGGTTCTCTAACTGAAAGACTCCTTTTAATAATTTTTCTAAGTTTGGTTTGGTTCATACATATTCCTTTAATTTCTGTTTATCTTTTAATGTCCTAACATTGCCATTGTTATTTGAGTAAGAGTTTTGCAGGATATATTATTCCTGGTTGGCAATTTTTTTCTTTCAGGTTTTATATATGTCATCCCATTGCCTTCTTGTCTGTATGGTTTCTGCTGAATAATGAGAGCTTAGTCTTATTGTTTCCACTTTGTATGTGATTTTTCATCTTTCTCAGGATTCTTTCTTTGTCTTTGGTTTTGGCCAGTGGGTTACGATATGTCTTGGTGACATTCTTTTGCGGTCTATCCAATATGTGGTTCATTGAGCTTCTTGGATGGTCGGCTTTTCATCTTTTATGATATTAGGGAAGTTTTCTGTCAGCAAATCTTCAATTATCCTCTCTGTGTTTTCCGTTTCTTCCCCATGTTCTGGAACTCCGATCATGTGCATATTTTTGCTTTTGGTTGTGTCTCACGTCATTCTCAGTTTTTCTTTATTCTTTTCTCTGATTTTTCCCCAACAAAGTGGTAGCTAACGATTTGACTTCAATTTCACTGATTTTATCCTCTATTGTTTCAAATTTGCTGCCAAAACCTTCTATTGTTGTGTCCAGTTTTGAAATCTTGCTTTTTATCTTTTGGATTTCTAATTGTTGTTGTTTTATGATTTCTAGTTGTTTATTTATTTTGACATTTTTTCCTGTATTCTTTTCCTGAATTCTTCCATTTCTTTGTGTTTTCTCTGATTTTGTCTGTAGTTTCCATGATTTTGTGTATTTTTTCCTCATTTTTGTCTATTTTTTCCTTCATCTCTTTCCTAATCTGTTGGAAAGCCCTGAATATTAGACTTTTGAATTTCCTATCAGGTAGTTCCTGTGCCTTTTCTTCTACCAGAATGTCATCTGGTGTTTTATTTTGGTCCCTTACTGGAGCTATCATAATATATACTTTTGTAGTATGAATAGATTTGACTTTTTTTAAGACTTAGGGACAAAAATTTATATATAAAGTGGAAAGTTGCTGCATTAAAATAGGTAAAGATTAGAAAGAACCTAAATTAATATCAGAGTAATGGTTAAAGGGTGAATTTTGTATATAATGAAATGTTTTTACAGATATTTTAGTGGCTGTAGGGAAATGTCCATGTTATACAGTGAAATCTTTGAGAGCTGAAATTGCCTTGTTTTTCTGGTTCTGGCAAGTTTTCCACCTTTGACAGGGTGCAGTCTCACCACTTTTCTATCACTCATTTTAGTGGAAAATATTTGAGTTTTCCTTCTCTGACTTGTTTCTGTATCACACGGGTTCCATCTTTCACAGGCTTCACTGCAATTAGTTAATAAACAAAATAATATGTGAAACTGTAAAAACACAATGATGACAATATATTTAAATGTAGCAAAATGTATCTAGAAACAATACTGAGATGAGAAGCAATTCAATATTAAGAGTGATGGGGAAATGAGTAATTTGTGTTTCCTACTTGATACTCTATTTCCTAAGCTTTTACAAAGAACCTTGTTATAATCAGATAATATAATATATTTTATTTTAAATCTTCAGTGTGTGTGTGTGTGTGTGTGTGTGTGTGTGTGTGTATCACGGCCTAGAATCCCCATGAATGGAGAGTTCGTGAAAATGAATTTTGCAAGGAGAAAGCATGGCAAGTCTTTAAGAGAGGTTTTAGAGGGGAAAATTGATAGCCTATTTAGTAGGTAACTTGATATAAAGTAACTTCCTCACTTAAAGTTTCAAGAATACAATAAAGCAACTCCCAGGGGTTTCTATGGAAACGGAGGTAAACGTGATTAGATTAGTATTCACTCTGCTTTCTGAGATGAGGCAGGGGAAAGAACGTAGGGCTGTGGAATCAGACAAATTCCCCTTCCTGCCTCTGTCTTCTCTCCTCCACCCTCTCTCCTCCCCCAGTTCTCTCCTTTTCCCAAGCCCCCCTCCCCACTCTGAGCAATTAGAGTCACATAACAATGTATGTATAAATTTTTATATGGGAAAAACTTAAAGATTAAAAAAAAAGAAACCACATGGAGCACAGTTCTACCTGACACATATGAGGCTGCCGTGAGTTGGGGTTGACTGAATGGCAGCTGGTGGTAGTAGGTTCAAAAGAAACAGAAATAAGTAGCCTTACATGTGAAAAGGGGATGCATAAAGATGATACACTCCTGTGCAGAAAGTCATTCATCTCAGAGTGGCAGCAGGATGGTATAAGCAAGAGTTAAAGCAAAATAAAAACAAGGGTCATTCTAGGGAGACGGTCTCCCATGGACAGCCCATGCATGAGTGAGGCTTTTTGAAGGTAGACTACATACCTACAAACAAACAATATTAAAGATGGAGACTTGAACTATCTTTATGTCTGTTGGAACTCACATTTTGCCAGAGTAGCTTATAAAATTTTTAAACATTCCTAGCTAACAATTTCAGCTCTCACAAAAGGGGAAACTGCTATTGTGGATATAATTTTAACCAACGAGAAAGAACTGGTTTCTGAGTAGAAATTAAAGGTACCTTGGGAGAAAGCGACCATGTCTTTTGGAAGTCCATAATTCCAAGGAAAGGGAGCATAAATTCTAAAGCAATGTAATAATGAACAATCCCAATGAGAAGGAAAAGGATAAGTAAACTCATAAACCAGTGTGGCCACACATAAAACTTCATGAACTCATGTTTTTTAAAGGATATATTCACAAGAGATAATGACGGACACATATCCAAGAACCAATTCGACAGTGAAACAATGTAAGGCTTTCAAGAAGGCAGGAAATCCAAGAAACAAGCAAGGTTAAAAAGATGTTCCATGTTAGGTTTAGTTCAGAGAGAGATGGAATGGGGCATGAGAAAAGGAAGGAGAGAGAGAAGGAATAATGGAGGGAGGAGACAATAAAAGAAAAAAGATAAAAGAAGGAGGAAATGGAGAAGAAGAGCAAGAAAGTGACAGGTCCAACAAAGTGGTGTAATGTTAGCAGGTGTTAAGAAGCCAAAGTTACAAAACATTCAAATTCTATTTTCTGGAGCATGAAGAATAGATTCTGAATCCTAAGTGTGCAGCAAAAGAGTTGATGAAAAGAGGAAAATGAAGCTCACAATAAATTGGGAATAAGGAAAGAATCTAGGAGCAATAAATAATTTCAAAACCCCACTTCCAAATTATATTCCAGAGTACTGAAGAAATTGCAGATATAATATCAGAGCCACTCCAGTAAGTTTGAGAAATCACAGAGAATGGGAAAAGTGCCAGAAACCTCAGGAAATGTTCTATTTTGCAATGTCCAGGAAAAAGCAACAGATCCTGGAAACTGCAGATCAGTAAGCTTGACATGATCCTCATTAAGGAGAATGAATCCTATTGGACCCTGTGGTGGTCAGAACACATCTGATAGTTTTATGAGAAATGTTGTCAAACTAAAATCTTCTAACAGAGGCTGCTCACTGTTATGAGAGAGTCAGAAATCACAGTGTACAAGGGAAGGTTGGGAGGTGTATACAGCACAAAAATAAGGTGACTAAGAAGGGTATCAAAGATATAAAATGAAATCATATATAAGAAGCTTTAGAATCACTTTATGTTGCCTTAGAAACAGACCTTGAACCAGTAGTAGAAATTTTAAGTAAGCAGATTTTTCCTTAACATTTCAGAAGATTTTCTGTTCACTCATTCTTTCAACAGATATTTACTGAGCACCTATTTTGTGCCAGATACTGTGCTAAGCATGAAGGATACATAATAGATATGGTTCCTATCCATACAGAACTTACAATCTTGTGTGTGGGGGGAGGGGGAATAAACAATAAACAAGTAAACAAAAACACCACAGACTATAATAAAAACCAGGAAGGAAAAGAATGTGGTGATGGATAGAGTAACAGAGAATAGCTACTTTAGAGATGGTTAGGGAAATCTTGTCTGAGGAGATGACAATGGAGCTGAGACCTCCATGACAACAAGGATGGAGTTATGTGAACACTTTGGGCATGGAGAGAACAGCAGGTGCAAAGGCCCTGAAACTGGAAAGACCTTGTCTTGTTCCTAGAACTGAAAGGAGCCAGGATTGAAGACTTAGTGAGTAAGAGAGAGGAAAATGTAAGATTATGAGATAAGGTTGAAGACAGAGACAGGAACCAGAGAATACAATGTTGCCATCATAAGGAACTTAGAACTTATTCTAAGAGACAAGGGACATCACTGAAAGTTTTGAGCAGGAACCTCATACAATCTGATGTATGCGGTTTTGTTTTTACATTTTTTAAACTTTAGTAGATATATATATAAAACATTTCCCAATTTGACAATTTCTGCATGTACAGTTCAGTGACCTTGATTATGTTCATTACGTTGTGCCACCATTACCAAACCGTTTTCCAAATTATTCCACCATCATTAACAGAAACTCAGTGCTCTCTAAGCTAAGATTCACCCTTTTCCCCTACCTCCCACCCCTGGTAACCATTAATAAGCTTTGGTCTCTATATATTTGCTTAGTTTCTGTAAGTGGAATTTTAATGGTTAAAATTTTGTGTAGCTCTACCCATTCTAGCCAGGTTGTACTTCGCGGCCTAGGAGCCACTTCCCAGTCTTCGCAGCTGCACTGGTGGGATCCCTGGGGGCTTTTCTTTTTTTTTATTTATATTTTCTTTTATGCTTTTTCGTTTTTTTCCTTTTTGTTTTTCTCCATCTCAGTTTCTCATCTCTCCATTCCAACAGCAAGCTCCCTTAGCACTCTTTTTTTGTTTTGTTTTGTTTTGTTTGTCTGATTTTGGCCTCTGTTTGTCTCTCCTCTCTCTCCTCTTTCCCATACCCATCTTAGCTCCACACATCACAATCTCCCCCCTCCTTCCTGCCTACATTCACCATATGCTGAAAATCACAACCATCAGCAGCACAGGCATGGCCTACTGGAACCTGACCTGCACTGATTCCCAGCCCCCCTGTCGACCCTAGTATGTGCCACAAACAACACATCCCAGCAACTCCTCTCCAGCTGGACCTGCCTGGCTGCACCATAGCTGAGCAACTGACCTGCCCATTGGACAAAGAGGTGAAAAGTATTATGCTCACATATGAACAAACACCAAAGAAAGCACAACCTGCCAGCTCAGACATAATGAAATAAAACAAAAAGACAGGATGTAACAAACAAACATACAATCAATAAATGAGGAAAATAACTAATGAATGTCCCAAAGACAGCAGAAACTATTAAAACATATTAAAAATTGCTTCCAGTAGGTGTCCAAAATAAAACGCCAGATGACTTTCCAGTAGAAGAAAAGGCACTAGAACTACCTGAGATGGAATTCAAATCTCTAATATTCAGAGCTATCTAAGAGTTGAAGCAAAAAACACACAAAAATGAGGAAAAAAATAGACAAATTCATGTAAAAGGCATACAAATTCATAGAAATACAGACAAAAAATGGAAGAATTCAGGAAAATAATACAGGAACAAAATGTCAAACTAAATTCACAACTAGAAATCGTACAAAAACAATGAGAAATGCAAAAGATAAACAACAAGATTTCAGAAATGGACAGCATCATAGAAGGGCTGAGGAGCAGGTTTGAAACCGTGGAACACAGGATCAACAAAATTGAAGACAAACACTTGGATACAATTCTGTTTGAGGAAAAATCAGAAAAAAGAATGAAGAAAAATGAAGAGACCCTAAGAATTATGGGGGATACAATCAAGAGCAAAACTCTGCAAGTGATCGGAGTTCCAGAACAGGGAGAGCAAACAGAAAACACAGAGAGTATCATTGAAGACCTGCTGACAGAAAGCTTCCCCAATGTCATGAAAGATGAAAAGCTGACTATCCAAGAAACTCAACTAAACCTATATAGGATAGACCTCAAAAGAAAATCAAGGCATATCATAATTACACTAGCTAAAACCAAAGACAAACAAAGAATCCTGAGAGCAGCTCCAGAAAGAGAAAAGTCACATACAGAGGAGAAGAAATAAGACTAAGCTCACATCATTTGGCAGAAACCATGCAGGAAAGAAGGCAAAGGGATGACATATATAAAACCTTCAAAGAAAACAATTGCTAGCCAAGAAAATATATCCTGCAAAACTCTCATTCAAATATGGTGGCAAAATTAGGTCATTTCCAGATAAACAGAAATTAAGGGACTATGTAAAAACCAAACCAAACTTACAAGACTTATTAAAGGGAGTCCTTCGATCTGAGAACAAACATCAGACCACAGGCTGAATATAGGACACAGGATTGTACTAGCCAGATACCAACCTAGGAAATGAACTCTTAAAGACTATGCAAAAGCAAAATAATTACAATAGGGAACCAGAGAGGTTAATCTGTAAATGAAAATAGCATCAGAACAATAAAAGAGGGAATAAATGGTGTAGGTATAGAACCTTCTAATGGAGAGGAAGTCAAGCGATACCAACTAATAATAGACTGGTACAAATCCAGGAAGATAAGGGTAAATTCCAAGGTAACCACAAATAAAGTTAACAAACCTACTAATCAAACTAAAGAAGAAAAACATAAAGTCTCAGTAAAAACAAAATCTACAAAAACAAAAGAAATGAAAAAAATCTACAAGAAAAAAAAAGGAATTTAGCACAGGAGAGTAAAAGGAACAAGGAAAATGTCAGTACCACAAAAACAAAACAAAACTACAAAATTACAGCAATAAACTCACACCTATCAATAATTACACTAAACATAAATGGCCTAAATACACCCATAAAGAGACAGAGAGTGACAGAATGGATTAAAAAAAAAGGACCTATCAATATGCTGTCTACAAGAGACACATCTTAGAAACAAAGATGTAAATTTATTAAAAATCAAAGGATGGAAAAAAATGTATCAAGCAAATAGCCACCAAAAAAGAGCAGGAGCGGCAATACTAATCTTAGATAAAATAGACTTTAAAACAAAATCCACCATAAAAGCCAAGGAAGGACATTATATAATGATTAAAGGGACAATCCACCATGAAGACATAACCATAATAAACATTTACGTACCCAATTACAGGGCTCCAAAATACATAAAACAAACTTTAACAGCACTGAAAAGAGAAAATGACAGTTCCACAATAATAGCAGGAGACTTCAACACACCACTCTCAGTAAAGGACAGAAAGAAACTCAACAAAGATACAGAAGACCTAAAGGGTACAATTAACCAACTTAACCTCACAGACATATATAGAACACTCCACACAACAGCTGCAAAGTACACGTTCTTTTCCAAATCAAATGGAACATTCTCCAGAATAGACCACATCTTAGGCCACAGAGCAACCCTCAACAAAATCCAAAACATTGAGATGCTACAAAGTATCTTCTCTGAACACAACGCCATCAAGGTAGGAATTAACAACAGAAAGAACAAGGAAAAAAATTAATTACATGGAAACTGAATAACACCCTGCTTACAAACCACTGGGTGATAGAAGAAATCAGAAATGGAATCAAAAAATTCCTAGAATCAAATGAGAATGAAAACACATCATACCAAAACCTTTGGGACACAGCAAAGGCAGTCCTCAGAGGACAATTTATAGCAATTCATGCACACAACAAAAAGAAGAAAGGGATATCAAAAAATGGGCAAAGGAAATGAACAGACACTTCACCAAAGAAGACATTCAAATGGCCAACAGACACATGAGGAAATGCTCGCGTTCACTAGTCATTAGAGAAATGCAAATTAAAACCACAATGAGATACCATCTCACCCCGGCATTACTGACACGAATCAAAAATACTGGAAATAACAAATGTTGGAGGGGCTGCGGGGAGATGGGAACTCTTATACACTGCTGGTGGGAATGCAAAATGATACAACCATTTTGGAAAATGATATGGCGTTTCCTCAGAAAGCTAGAAATAGACATACCATTCGATC
The DNA here is from genome assembly GCA_030035585.1 of Dugong dugon. Taxonomy (NCBI): domain Eukaryota; kingdom Metazoa; phylum Chordata; class Mammalia; order Sirenia; family Dugongidae; genus Dugong; species Dugong dugon. Next base: position 42,325,402 of record CM057480.1, on the reverse strand, counting down.
CAGCAATCCCACTCCTAGGAATATATCCTAGAGAAATAAGAGTCGTCACTCGAATAGACATATGCACACCTATGTTCATGGCAGCATTGTTCACAATAGCAAAACGATGGAAACAACATAGGTGCCCATCAACAGATGAATGGATAAACAAACTATGGTACATACCACACAATGGAGTACTATGCAACAAGAAAGAACAACAATGAATCTGTGAAGCATCTCATAACATGGATGAAACTGGAGGACATTATGCTGAGTGAAATAAGTCAATCACAAAAGGACAAATATTGTATGAGACCTGTATTGTAAAAACCCATGAAAAAATTCACATGCAAAATTAACAATCCTTGTTGGTTACCAGGGATGGGAGGGGAGGGGGGGGAAATACTAAATAGGCAATAGATAAGTGGTATCTTGGGTGAGAGGTGAGACAGTACACAGTACAAGGGACACTAACACAACCTGCACAAGGAAATGTCATGGAGGCCCCATAGACACATCCAGACTCCCCAAGGGACTGAGTTGTTGGACGGAGGGCTCTGGGGACCATGGTCTCGGGGAACATCTAGCTCAATTGGCATGACACTACTTATAAAGATAATGCTCTACATTCTACCTTGGTGAGTAGTGTCTGGGGTCTTAAAAGCCTGTGAGCAGCCATCTAAGATACTCCACTGGTCTCATCCCTTCGGGAGCAAGGGAGAATGAAGAGAACAAGATACAATGAAAAGATTAGTCCAAAGGACTAATTGACCACAGCTACCAAGACCTCCACCAGACCGCCACAGCTAGATGGTGCCTGGCTACCACCGCTGACTGCTCTGACCAGGATCACAACAGAGGGTTCTGGACAGAGCTGGAGAAGGATGTAGAGCATAATTCTAACTCGCAAAAAAAAAAAAAAAAAAAAAAAAAAGACCAGATTTACTGGCCTAAAGGAGACTGGAGAAACCTCAAGAGTGTGGCCCCCAGACACCCTTTCAGCTCCAAGGTAGAAGTTACCTTCGAGGTTCACTGTTCAGCCTGGGAGTGGACAGCCCAATAAAACTAAATGAGACTAACGAGGTACAGGAGTCCAGTGACAAGGGCCAGAAGGCAGAGGGGGAGTAGGAAGCTGATAATAAGGAACACAAGTTGAGTAAGGATACTGTTAATGTGTTGTGAGATTGTTAACCACTGTTATAGGGCAACATTTGTAGTAACTGTTAAATGGGAGGCTATTTTGTCCTGTAAGCCTTCATCTTGGGCGAGAATGCAGCACAATTGGAAGAGCATAGTCAATGTCACTTAAATGTGTAGGTAAAAAGTTTTGAAATGGTGTATCTTTGGCTATGTGTATTTTCACCAAAAAAAAAAACACTGAGAATTCAGAGGGTTAAAATGTTGTTGGGTTGTTAACCAAAGTCATAAAACAGCATGTGTACTACCGTTACATGAGAAACTGTTTGTTCTGTAAGCCTTCACCTGAAGTACAATAAAATATTAAAAAAAAAAAAAAAGAAGAAGAAGAAAGGGACAAAATCAAAACAGTAACTACACAACTCAAACAAATAGAAAGAGAACAGCAAAAAAAGCCCGCAGCCACCAGAAGAAAGGAAATAATAAAGATCAGAGCAGAAATAAATGAAATAGAGAATAGAAAAACAATAGAAAGAATCAACAAAACCAAAAGTTGCTTCTTTTAAAGGATCAACAAGATCAACAAACCACTGGCCAAACTAACAAAAGAAAAACAGGAGAGAAAACAAATAACCCCTCCCCCTAAAAAAAAAAAAAAAAGAAATGGGGGACATTACAAAAGACCCAACTGAAATAAAAAGGATAGCAACAGAGTATTATGAAAAGCTATACTTCAACAAATTTGAAAACCTAGAGGAAATAGGTAAATTTCTAGAAACACACTACCTACCCAAACTAACACAAAGTGATGTTGAAATCTAAATAGATCCATAACAAGAAAAGAGACTGAAAAGGGAATAAAAAACTTCCAACAAAAAAAACCCTGGCCCAGATGGCTTCACCAGAGTATTCTAGCAAAATTCAGAGAAGAGCTTACAACAGTACTACTCAAACTATTTCAGAACAGAGAAAAGGAAGTGACACTTACGAATTCATTCTATGAAGCCAGCATAACCCTGATACCAAAACCAGGCAAAGACGCCACAAAAAATAAAATTAGAGACCAATATCTCTCATGAATATAGATGCAAAAATTCTCAACAAAATTCTAGCCAACAGAATTCAGCATCATATTAAAAAAAAAACAACAACGATCAAGTAGGATTCATACCACATATGCAAGAATGGTTCGATAGTAGAAAATCAATCAACGTAATCCACCACATAAATAAAAGGAAAGAAAAGAATCACATGATCATCTCAACTGATGCTGAAAAGACATTTGACAAAGTCCCATTCCTGATAAAAAACTCTTAATAAGATAGGTATAGAAGGGAAATTTCTCAACATAATAAAGGGCATCTATGCAAAACCAATGGCCAACATCATTCTGAATGGAGAGAGGCTGAAAACATTCCCCTTGAAAACAGGAACAAGACAAGGATGCCCTTTACCACCACTCCTATTTAATATTGTGCTGTAAGTCCTGGCTAGAGCAATAAGGCAAGAAAAATAAATAAATGGCATCAAAATTGGTAATGAAGAAGTAAAACTGTCCCTATTTGCAGATGATATGGTACTATATACAGAAAACCCAGGAGACTCCACAAGAAAACTACTGGAACTAATAGAGTCAGCAGAGTAACAAGATACAAGATAAACATTCAAAAGTCAGTTGGATTCCTATATACCAATAAGGAGAACGATGAAAAGGAAATCAGGAAAACAATACCATTTTCAATAGCCCCTAAAAAGACAAAATACTTAGGAATAAACTTAACCAGGGATGTAAAAGACCTATACAAAGAAAAGTACAAAACACTACTGCAAGAAACCAAAAGGGATCTACAGAAATAGAAAAACATACCATGCTCATGGACAGGTAGACTCAACATTGTGAAAATGACAATTCTACCCAAAGTAATTTACAAATACAATGCAATCCCAATCCAAATACCAACAACATTCTTTAAAGAGATGGAAAAACTAATCAGTAACTTTATATGGAAAGGGAAGAAGCCCTGGATAAGTAAAGCACTATTGAAGAAGAATAATAAAGTAGGAGGACTCGCACTACCTGACCTCAGAACCTACTATACAGCTACGGTGGTCAAAACAGCTGGGTACTGGTATAATGACAGACACATTGACCAATGGAACAGAATTGAGAACCCAGACGTAAATCCATCCACCTACGGTCACCTGATCTTGGACAAGGGCCATCAAATGGGGAACAGGCAGTCTTTTTAACAAATGGTGCTGGCAAAACTGGATGTCCACCTGCAAAAAAAATGAAACAGGACTCATACCTCACACCATATACAAAAACTAATTCAAAATGGATCAAAAACCTAAATATAAAGCCTAAAACTATTAAGTTCATAGAAGAAAAAATAGGATCAATGCCAGAGGCCTTAATACATGGCATTAACAGGATACAAACCATAACCAACAACACACAAACTCCAGAAGATAAGCTAGATAACTGAGATCTTCTGAAAATCAAACACTTATGCTCATCAAAAGACTTCACCAAAAGAGTAAAAAGAGAACCTACAGACTGGGAAATAATTTTTGGACATTACAAATCAAAGGTCTAATCTATAAAATTTACCAGAAAATCCAACACCACTATAACAAAAAGACAAATAATCCAATTTAAAAAATGGGTAAAGGAAATGAACAGATACTTCACCAAAGAAGACATTCAAGTGGCCAACAGACTCATGAGGAAATGCTTGCAATAACTAGCCATTAGAGAAATGCAAATCAAAACCACAATGAGATACCATCTCACCCCACCATCACTGGCACGAATCAAAAAAAAAACTGGAAATAACAAGTGTTGAATGGGCTGAAGGGAGACTCGACCTCTTATGCACTGCTGGTGAGAATGAAAAATGATACAACCATTTTGGAAAATGATATGGTGCTTCCTTAGAAAGCTAGAAATAGAAATACCATATGATCTAGCAATCCCACTCCTCAGAATATATTCTAGAGAAATAAGAGCCGTCACACAAATAAGCATATGTACACCCATGTTCATTGCAGCATTGTTCACAAAAGCAAAAAGATGGAAACAACCTAGATGCCCATCAACAGATGAATGGATAAACAAACTATGGTACTTACACACAACGGAGTATTACGCAACAATAAAGAACAATGATGAATCTGCAAAGCATCACACAACATGGATGAATCTGGAGGGCATTATACTGAGTGAAATAAGTCAATCACAAAAGGACAAATATTGTATGAGACCAGTACTGTAAAAACTCATGAAAAGGTTTACACACAAAAAGAAACAATCTTTGATGGTTATGAGGGAGGGGAGAGGTGGTGGGGGAAACACTAAATAGACAATAGGTAAGTGGTAACTTTGGTGAAGGGTAAGAGAGAATACAATACTGGGGAAGCCAGCACAACTTGTGCAAGGCAAAGTCATGGAAGCTCCATAGACACATCCAAACTCCCTGAGGGACAGAATTGCTGGGCTGAGGGCTATGGGGACCATGGTCTCGGGGAACATCTAGCTCAGTTGGCATAACATAGTTTATAAAGAAAATGTTCTACATTCTCCCTTCATGAGTAGTGTCTGGGGTCTTAAAAGCCTGTGAGCAGCCATCTAAGATACTCCGCTGGTCTCACCCCTTTGGGACAAGGGAGAATGAAGAAAATGAGATACAAGGGAAAGATTAGTCCAAAGGACTATTGGACCACAGCTACCACAGCCTCCACCGGACTGAGTCCAGTACAACTAGATGGTGCTGGTTACCACCACTGACTGCTCTGACAGGGATCACAACAGAGGTTCCCAGACAGAGCTGGAGAAAAATGTAGAACAAAATTATAACTCACAAAAACAGACCAGACTTAACTGGCCTGTCAGAGACTAGAGAAACCCTGAAAGTATGGCCCTCAGACACCCTTTTAGCTCAATAATGAAGTCACTCCTGAGGTTTGCCCTTCAGCCAAAGATTAGACAGCCCCATAAAACAAAACAAGACAAATGTGGCACAACAGCCCAAGGACAAGTACTAGAAGGCAGGAGGGCACAGGAAGGCTGGTAATAGGGGGCCCAAGGTCGAGAAGGGAGAATGTTAACATGTCATGGGGTTGTTAACAAACTTCATAAAACAGTATATGTAGTAACTGTTTAATAAAGAACTATCTGTTCAGTAAACCTTCATCTAAAGTAGAATAAAAAATTTAAAAAAAATTGTATGTCAGTTTGGCTGGGCCATGATTCTAAGTGTTTTGGCAGTTGTGTGATGTTATGGTCACTTCGCTGTTGAGATTTGATCTGTGATCACCTCTATGATGGGATCTGCTGTGAATAGCCAGTCTACTGAAGGGGGGTTTTCTTGGGTGTGTGGCCTGCATTGAGTGTGGATAGATGTACTGGCAGGGCTCAGGAGCTTTTGCTTGTTCTAGATCCTGCAGCTGGCTCCTGTTCATCTGACCTCCAGTTCTTGGAACTTGAGCTAGCAGCTTACCTGCGGTCTTGCCTGTTGATCTCAGGATTCGTGGTTCTTCACAACCTGTGAGCAAGAGCTCTGTTCACCAACCTGCCGATTTGTGTTCGCCAGCCCCTTTGGCTACATGAATCAGTAGAAGCCTCTACCCTGACCCAATAACTTGGAACGTTGCAGCCTCTACAACTGTGTGAGCCATTTCCTTGATATAAATCTCTCTCTCTCTCTCTCTATATATATATATATATATGCTTTATATATATATATGCTTTACTTGTTTTGCTTCTCTAGAGAACCCAGCCTAAGACTTTGGGTATCAAGAGTGGTTCTAGGGAAACGAAATTTTAAGGATGAATTTTCTAAATTGGTTCTCAAGTCTGGTTAGTCTTAAAAATGTTGGTGACTCTAATTCCAATAGTAAAGAGGGTGCTGCTAATCCATGGCATGAGGTAGCAATTCAAATACCCAAATTATCACCACCAATAGATGAGGTATTGGTGAAAGACGAGGCTCCAGGTGATTGCACACATGATCCCTGTCTTGGTTGGCTAGTGCTGCTATAACAGAAATGTCACAAGTGGATGGCTTTAAGAGATATTTATTCTCTCACAGTCTAGTAGGCTAGAGGTCCAAATTTAGAGCATCAGGTCCAGGGGAAGCCTTTCTCTCTGTCAGCTCTGGAGGAAAGTCCTTGTCATCAATCTTCCCCTGGTCTAGGAGATTTTCAGTGCAGGGACCCCAGGTCCACAGGATGCACTCTCTTGCTCTTCTTTCTCGGTGGTATGAGGTCCCATGTCTCTCTGCTCGCTTCTCTCTTTTATATCTCAAAAGAGATTGGCTTAAGACACTATTTAGTCTTGTAGATCTCATCAGTATAACTACCACTAATCTATCTCATTAACATCATAGTGGTAGGATTTACAATACATAGGGAAATCACATCAGATGACAAAATTGTAGACAATCATACAATACTGGGAATCATGACCTAGCCAAGTTGACAGATCTTTTTGGGGGACACAATTCAATCCCTGACAATACCTTTCTACAGTTTTGTCATAATGAGAAGTATCAGGAAAGCTGGTTGATTAGTCCTACTTTCACTAGACAAACTGAAAGAAAGAGATGAGCTCAGGGCTTCAGAGTCAAAGCTCAAGGGCCACATAAATGACCTCAAAGTTTCCACTTGTGCCTTGAAAGAAAGTCTTATTTCTTGTAGTAACAGAGCTGATATTGCTGAAAAGCAAACCCAGAGTCTTATTGTAGGAGGGGCTGAATTACAATGCCAACTCAACTGCCAACCTCGAGAAGTGTCTGAAGTTAAAGTGACTGCATTGATTGGGAAGAAATGAGATCCTGAAACCTGAGATGGGGACATATGGGCAGATAATCAGGAAGCTGGAGACACTGAGCCCCTAAATTCTGTTGAATCACTCCTGCCAACAGAACCATTAACTCCTCCATTAATGAGATTAACCCAGTTGCATCTTTGTCTGAGTCATTATCTGGGACATCCTCTGAGGCAGATGCTTTACAAGACAATGCTGAATGTTCTCAAAATACTTCCTCACTGATTTTGGCTTCTAGACCTATAACTAGACTTAAGCCCCAGCAAGCACCAAAAGGTGAAGTAAAAAGAATAACCCAGGAAGAGGTAAGCTACACTCTAAAAGAACTGCTTGACTTTTCTAATATGTACAAACAGAAACCTGGGGAATATGTGTGAGAATGGCTATTAAGGGTGTGGGATAATGCTGCAAGGAACATAAAGATGGATCAGTTTGAGTTTCTTGATATGGCCCACTAAACACAGATGCTTCATTCAATGTTTCAGCTCAAGAAGTTAGGAAAGGATCTAATAGTTTATTTGGTTGGGTTGCTGAACCATGGATTATGTGGTGGCCTACATCAAGTTGAAGTACCAGACCTGCCTTAGTATACTGTAGAAGGTTTCCAAAGGCTTAGGGAAATTGGCATGTTAGAGTGGATTTATCAGGTTAGACCCACAGACCCATAGAACACACCTTTTACCACAACAGTGGAGAACAAATTTGTGAAGGGAGTCCCAGCATCCTTGAAGACTGCTGTGATTGCTATTTTATGTAAGTCAGATTTTACAGTAGGAACTGCCCTAACTGAATTAAGACATTGAACTACAGTGGGGCTGATTGGAGCCCATGATGGTAGGGGCTGAGTGGTGGTACTCAATCAACAAAGACAAGGCAGGCTTTATTACTGTAATGGACAGCAGAGTCAAAACTGTAATCAGAATAGTCTGACTCATATGGACTTATGGATTTGGCTACTTAGTCATGATTTCCCTAGGAGTGAAATAGATAGGAAATCTACTAAATATTTACTTGATCTGTACTAGCTGATGAATTCTAGGTCAAGTGAACAGCAGTCTAACTTGAATCACCAAAATAGAGAGTTATGGCCACTCAATCAATTCCCAGACTTGAGCAAGTTTGCAGATCCACAACCCTTTGACTGAAGTGGAGGCCAGGTCCCCTTGAGGAAGGACTCTAATACACTGCCAAAAATGTATACTGTTAATCTTTCTCCTAGCCTTCCCCAAAGGAATCTATGGCCTTTTATGAGAGTGACTGTTCACTGGGTAAATGGAAATTATCAGACTTTTGGGGGATTACTGGATACTGGCTCTGAAGTGACACTAATTCCAGGAGACCCAAAATGTCACTGTATCCCACCAGTCAGAATGGGTCATATGGAGCTCAGGTTATTAATGGAGTATTAGCTCATGTCAGTCTCACAGTAGGTCCGGTGGGTCCCCAAACTCATCCTGTAGTGATTTCCCCAGTTCCAGAATGCATAATTGGAATAGACATACTCAGCAACTGGTGGAACACCCACATTGGATCCCTGACAAATGGAGTAAGGGCTATTATGGTAGGAAAAGCCAAGTGGAAGCCACTAGAACTGCACCTACCTAGGAAAATTGTTGCAGTTGTGTGCCATCGAGTTGATTCCAATTCATAGCGACCCTATAGGACAGAGTAGAACTGCCCCATAGGGTTTTCAAGGAGTGGCTAATGGATTTGAGCTGCCGACATTTTGGTTAGCAGCCTGAGCTCTTAACCACTTTGCCACCAGGACTCCACCTAGGAAAATAGTAAACCAAAAGCAATATTCCTGGAGGGATTGCAGAGATTACTACCACCATCAAGGACTTGAAGGATGCAGGGTGGTGATTCCCACCACATTCCCATTCAACTCGCTTATTTGGCCTGTGCAAAAAAACAGATGGATCTTGGAGAATAACAGTGGATTATCGAAAACTTAACCAGGTGGTAACTCCAATTGCAGCTGCTGTTTCAGATGTAGTTTCACTGCTTGAACAAATTAATACATCTCCTGGTACCTGGTATGCAGCTATTGATCTAGATAATGCCTTTTTCTCCATACCTGTTTCAAAGGACTGTCAGAAGTAGTTTGCATTCAGCTGGCAAGGCCAGCAGTATACCTTCACTTGCCTACCTCAGGGCTACATCAACTCTCTAGTCCTATGTCATAATTTAGTCCTCAGGAATCTTGATCACCTTTCCCTTCTGCAAGATGTCACACTGATCCATTACATTGATGACATTATGCTGACTGGACCTAGTAAGGAAGAAATGTCAATGACTCTGGAATTACTGGTAAAACATTAGCGTGCTAGAGGGTAGGAAATTAGTCCCACAAAAATTCAGACACCTTCCACCTCAGTAAAATTTCTAGGGGTCCAGTGGTGTGGGGCATGTCGAGATATTCCTTCTAAAGTGAAAGAAAACTTGTTGCATCTGGCTCCTCCCACAACTAAAAAGGAGTCACAAACCCTAATGGGCCTCTTTGGATTTTAGAGGCAGCATATTCCTCATTTGAGTGGGCTAGTTCAGCTTATTTATCAAGTGACTCAAAAAGCTGCTAGTTTTGAGTGGGGCCCAAAACAAGAGAAGGCTCTACAACAGGTTTAGGCTGCTGTGCAAGCCGTTCTGCCACTTTGGGCTCCTTATTCCTCTGGATCAACAGGCAAAGAAGGGAGTTACTATACTGGCTGATGTGACTGATACTGATTACCAACAGGAAATTGGATTGATATTACATAATGAAGGTAAAGAAGAGTATGTGTGGAATGCAGGAGATTCCTTAGGGCATCTCTTAGTACTACCATGTCCTGTGATTAAAGTAAATGGAAAACTACAGCAACCCAATACCGACATGACTACTAATGGCCCAGGCCCTTCAGGAATGAAGGTTTGGGTCACTGCACCAGGCAAAGAACCATGACCATCTGAAATGCTTGCTGAGGGCAAAGGGAATACTGAATGGGTGATGGAAGAAGGTAGTTCTAAATACCAGTTACAGCCGCGTGATCAGTTGCAGAAATGAGGACTGTAATTATGAGTATTTCTGCTTTGTATGTGTGCATCAAATATTTTTGTTTTCTTATGAAATGTAAGCTGTAAACAGTGCTAGTGCTTTTTCAATTGCATGTGTGTTTGTTGTATCGTGTTAGGCACAAGTATGACTTTATAATTGTCTTTATTCAGAGATTATGTATGGTTTAAGGAGATGTGTACAGGTGCCAAGTTGATAAGGGGTGGACTGTGATGGTTAAGATTGTGTGTCAACTTGGCTGGGCCATGATTCTCAGTGTTTTGGCAGGCATGTGATATTATGGTCACTTCCCTGTTGAGATCTGATATGTGATTCCCCCATGATGGGATCTTCTGTGAGTAGTCAATCAGCTGAAGGGGAGTTTCCTTGGGTATGTGGCCTGCATCGAGTGTGGGTGGACATTCTGGCAGGGCTCAGGGGCTTTTGCTTGTTCTAGATCCTGCAGCTGGCTCCTGTTCATCTGACTTCTTATTCTTGGGACTTGAGCTAGCAGCTCACCTATGGTCTTGCCTGCCAGTCTTGGGATTTGTCGATCTTCACAGCTTGTGAGCAAGAGCCTTGCTCACTGACCTGCCAATCTTGGGTTCACCAGCCCCTTTGGCTACGTGAATCAGGAGAAGCCTCTATCATGACCCACAGACTTGGGATGTTACAGCCTCTACAACCATGTGAGCCATTTCCTTGATATAAATCTCTCTCTATATATATATTTATTTATACACTTTACTGGTTTTGTTTCTCTAGAGAACCCAGCCTAAGACAGGAATCATACAATATTTGTCCTTTTGTGACTGGCATATTTCACCAGCATGATGTTTTCAAGGTTATCCATGTTGTGGCGTGTATCAGGACTTCATTTCTCTTTATGGCTGAGTAGTATTCCATTATATGTATTGGTGTATGTGTTTTGATGATCACTTCAGCTTTGCTGTGATAAGCAGATAAGTGTGGAGCCAGAGGGAAGCAGGGATAATATGTAGGAGGCTGCTTCAGTGTCTAGATGAGAGATGTCAATAGTGTGAATTAAGGAAGTGGCATCAAGTTGAAGAGAAGTTAACATACTTCAAATGTTCCTGACTGAGACAGAACTTACTGATGAATTTAATGGGGATAGCAAGAAAAATGATTCAAAAATGGACTCAGGAGGGAGACCTCATACCATCAAGAAAGCAGTGCCGGGAGCTGGGCGCATCCTTTGGACTGGGTTCCCTGCGCCGAGAAGCTCCTAGTCCGGGGGAACACTGATGAGAAGGCCGACAGAGAGAAAAAGCCTTCCCCTGGAGCTGACACCCTTAATTTGGACTTTTAGCCTACTTTGACTGTGAGGAAATAAACTTCTCTTCGTTAAAACCATCCACTTGTGGTATTTCTATTGTAGCAGCACTAGATGACTAAGACAGAATTTGGTCCAGAGATAGTGGGGTCCTGCTCTAACAGATACCTAAAATGTGGAAGCGGTTTTAAAATTGTGAATGGATAGGCATGCGGCAGTGACAGAGGACCAGCAGCAGCAGAGAACCTACAGCAGCAGAGAAGCAGCAGCAGCAGAGAACCAACAGCAGCAGAACCAGGAGACCAGTGAAAGACGGCGCTAGAGCCAACCCACAGAGCAAGAGAGCTGAATGCCTGTGAGCAGGAGGCTTCCTAGCGGAGTGGGGTGCCTCTGGGCACTTTTCGGTGGAGCTAGGCTTGCCGACCCACGGAGCGAGGGAGCTGAGTGCCTGCGCGCAGAAGGCTTCCTGGTGGAGTGGGGTGCCTCTGGGCACTTACCAGTAGAGCTACTGAGCTTTGGAACACTTGCCCCAGCACGGCAGATGCGGGCATGAGGCCCAAGGGCTGAGAGGCCATAAGAAGCAGAAGATGAAGAGATACGGGACACAAGAAGCCGAGCTGCTTCAGCTTCAAAAGGTATGGCCATGACCTCAGGGGTTTCAAAGGGTGGAGCCATGGCCTCTGGTGTTTCTAAGGGAAGAGTTGTCACTCCCGTAGACTAGGAGAATGGTGCGCATAAAGCCCAGGGAGCAGAGTTGCTGTCCCAGTGGGCCTGGAAGGAGGAGCTGAAGCCCAGGGCTGAGGGGCCTCCACTCAAAATCCAGAGACTGTGGCCAATACCTAGAGTCTGGAGGGCAGGGCCATTGTGTAAATTGTCTCAGAGAACAGAGGATTATTTTCAAAGCCTTGAGGGCTAATGTAATGTGTTCTGCTGATTTGCTTGGTGCCTGTTATCACTTGTTTCCTTGCAATTTCTCCCATTTGTAATGGAAATGTCTAGCTTGTGCCTGTTCTGCCATTGTACCTTTGGAAGCAGATAACTTGTATTCTAGATTTCACAGATGAAGAGGAATTTTTGGATTTTGGACTTGGAGTTAAGACTTTTGCTATGATATGATGGGGTGAATATGTTTTCCATGTTGCAAGGATGTGATTTTTTTGGGGCCAAAGGGTGGAATGTCATGGTTTGAATTATGTCCCCCCAAAAATGTGTGTATCAATTTGGCTAAGCCATGGTTCCTGGTACTGTGTGATTTTCCTGTATGTAGTAAACCTGCCTGTATGATGTTAATGAGGGAGGATGGGTGGCAGTTGTGTTAGTAAGGCAGGACGTGATCTACAAGGCTGGATTGTGTCCTGAGGCAATCTCTTGAGATATAAAAGACAGAAGTGAGCAGTGAGACAGGGGGACCTCATACCATCAAGAAAGCAGTGCTGGGAGCAGAGCACGTCCTTTGGACTGGGGTCCCTGCGCCGAGAAGCTCCTAGTCTGGGGGAACACTGATGAGAAGGCCGACACGGAGAAAAAGGCTTCCCCTGGAGCTGACACCCTGAATTTGGACTTTTAGCCTACTTTGACGGTGAGGAAATAAACTTCTCTTCGTTAAAAAAAAACAAAAAATGGACTCGGGAGACAAGCACTGAATGGCCATCTGTGGGGACTCTGCAAAAATGGGACCTCGACTGGGCTGATTGGTGGACTGCAAAGAGTAAGGTCCAAAGCTGACATGGCAATGGTGTTGATCTACCAAAAGCTGCAGAAAGCAGGCTTTTGGTTTGGCACAATTCCTAAACTCTAACCTGTTATAAAGGAGCCCTGGCAGCAAGGTGGTTAAAGTGATTGCTAATCAAAAGGTGAGCAGATCGAAACCACCAGCCACTCCGTGGAAGAAAGATGTGGCAGTTGGCATCCACAGAGATTTACAGCCTTGGAAACCCTATGAGGTCACTGTGAGTCAGAATTGACTCAATGGCAGTGAGTAATGGATACCTGTTATAAACTTTGTCACAACCACCAATAAATCATTTATATAGAAACTTACAGTGCTCCCAGTGAAATCAACAAGAAAATTAGCAAAGTTGTATATAGCCTTTGCTATATATATTTGTATACATATACTATAAATCCCCAGACGTCTGTCAGTTTGTTGTACAGTGGTGGTTTGCATGTTGCTGTGATGCTGGAAGCTATGCTACCGGTACTTCAAATACCAGCAGGGTCAGCCGTGGTAGACAGGTTTCAGTGGAGCTTTCAGACTAAGACAGACTGAAAAGATTGGCCAGTGAAAACCTTATGAACAGCAGCAGAAGACTGTCTGGTATGGTGCCAGAAGACTAAGCCCCTCAGATTGGAAGTTACTCAAAATATGACTGAGGAGAAGCTGCCTTCTCAAAGTAGAGTCGACCCTAATGACGTGGATGGAGTCATGCTTTTGGGACCTTCATTTGCTGAGGTGGCACAACTCAAAATGAGAAGAAACAGCTACACACATCCATTAAGAATTGAAATGTAGAATGTACAAAGTAAAAATCTAGGAAAATTGGAAGTTGTCAAAAATGAAATGGAACACATAAAGATCGATATCCTAGGCCTTAGTGAGCTGAAATGAACTGTTATTGGCCATTTTGAATCAGACAATCATGTGATCTACTATGCCAGAAATGACAAATTGAAGAGGAACGGTGTCATGTTCATTAACAAAAAGAACATTTCAGAATCTATCCTGAAGTACAACTCTGTCAGTGATAGGATAATATCCACACGCCTACAGGGAAGGCCAGTTAATATGAATATTATTCAATTTATGCACCAACCACTAAGGCCAGAGATGAAGAAGTTGAAGATTTTTATGAACTTCTGCAGTCTGAAATTAATCAAACACACAATCAAGATGCACTGATAATCACTGGTTATTGGAATGCAGAAGTTGCAAACAAAGAAGAAGGATCAGTAGTTGGAAAATATGGCCTTGGTGTTAGAAATGACGGCAGAGATCGCATGATAGAATTTTGCAATACCAATGATTTCTTCATTGCAAATACCTTTTTTCAACAACATAAACAGTGACTATACACATGGACCTCTCTGGATGTAATACACAGGAATCAAATCGACTACATCTGTGGAAAGAGACGATGGAGAAGCTCAATATCATCAGTCAGAAAAAGGCCAGCGGCCGACTGCAGAACAGACCATCAATTGTTCATATGCAAGTTCAAGTTGAAGCTGAAGAAAATTAGAGCCAGTCCATGAGAGCCAAAATACAACCTTGAGTATATTGCACCTGAATTTAGAGACCATTTCAAGAATAGATTTTTTTTTTTTTGCTGGATTTTTTGTTTGTTTGTTTTTATTGTCTTAGTTTAGATGAAGTTTACATTTCAAGTTAGTCTCCCATACAAAAATTTATATGTACATTGTTATGTGACCCTAATTGCTCTCCCCATACCATGACAACACACTTCTCCTTTCCACCCCTGATTCCCCATGTCCATTCAACCAGCTCCTAACCCTCTCTGCCTTCCCATGTCACCTCCGGACAGAAGCTGCCTGTTTAGTCTTATGTATCTAATTGAGCTAAGAGGCACACTCCTCACGAGTATCACTTTATGTCCCACAGTCCAGTCCAATCCCTGTCTGAAGAGTTGGCCTCAGAAATTGTTTTAGTTCTGGGCTGATAGAGAATCTGGGAGCCATGCTTCCCAGGGTTCCTCCAGTCTCAGTCAGATCATTAAGTCTGGTCTTCTTACTAGAATTTGAGTTCTGCACCCCACCTTTCTCCTGCTCCATCCAGGACTCTCTGTTGTGTTCCCTGTCAGGGTGGTAATTGGTGGTAGCCAGGTACCAGCTAGTTCTTCTGGTCTCAGGCTGATGAAGTCTCTGGTTTATGTGACTCTTCTGTCTCTTGAGCTAATACTTTCCTTGTGTCTTTTGTGTTCTCCATTCTCTCAAGAATAGATTTGATGCATTGAACACTAATGACCAAAGAAAGACCAAACAAGTTATGGAATGACAACAAGGATATCATACAGGAAGAAAGGAAAAGGTCATTAAAAAGACAGGAAAGAAACAAAAGACCAAAATGTATGTCAGAAGAGACTCTGCAACTTGCTCTTGAACAAAGAGTAGCTAAAGCAAATGGAAGAAATGATGAAGAAAATGAGCTGAACAGAAGATTTCAAAGGGTGGCTCAAGAAGACTAAAGTATTATAATGAAATGTGCAAAGACCTGGAGTTAGAAAACCAAAAGGGAAGAACACGCTTGGCATTTTTCAAACTGAAGGAACTGAAGAAAAACTTCAACCCTCAAGTTGCCATATTGAGGGATTCTACAGGTAAAATATTAAACAACACAGGAAGCATCAAAAGAAGATGGAAGGAATATACAGAGTTGCTGTACGAGAAAGAAATGGTTTATATTCAGCCATTGCAGGAGGTAGCACACGATCAAGAGCCTATGGTACTGAAGGAAGAAGTCCAAGCTGCATTGAAGGAAATGACAAAAAAAAAAAAAAAGCCTCCAGGAATTGATGGAATACCAGTTGAGATGTTTCAACAAATAGATGCAGCTCTGGAAGTGCTCACTCATCTATGCCAAGAAATTTGGAAGACAGCTTCCTACTCAACTAACTAAAAGAGATACATATTTGTGCCCATTCCAAAGAAAGGTGATCCAACAGAATGTGGAAATTTTCGAATAATATCATTAATATCACACACAAGTAAAATTGTACTGAAGATCATTCAAAAGTCATTATAGCAGCACATTGACAGGGAACTGCCGGAAATTCAAGCTGGATTCAGAAAAGGATGGGAAGAAAGGGTATCATTGCTGATGTCAGATGGGTCTTGACTGAAAGTAGAGAATACCAGAAAGATGTTTACCTGTGTTTTATTGACTATGCAAAGGCATTTGACTGTGTGGATCACAACAAATTATGGATAACATTGTGAAGAATGGGAATTCCAGAACACTTAATTGTCCTCACGAGGAACCTGTACAGAGAACAAGAGACAGTCCTTCAAACAGAACAAGGGGATACTGCATGATTTAAAGTCAGAAAAGGTGTGCGTCAGAGTTGTATCCTTTCACCATACTTATTCAATCTATATGCTGAGCAAATAGTCTGAGAAGCCAGACTATATGAAGAACATATAGTGGCATCAGGATTGGAGGAAGACTCATTAACAACCTGCGTTATGCAGATGACACAGCCTTACTTGCGGAAAGTGAAGAGGACTTGAAGCACTTACTGATGAAGATCAAAGACTATAGCCTTCAGTATAGATTACATCTTAACATAAAGAAAATAAAATTCCACACAGCTAGATCAATAATCAATATCATAAAAATGGAGAAAATATTGAAGGATATTGTCAAGGATTTCATATTACTTGGATCCACAATCAATGCCCATGGAAGCAGCAGTTAGGAAATCAAATGATACATTGCATTGTGCAAATCTGCTGTAAAAGACCTCTTTAAAGTGTTAAAAAGCAAAGATGTCACTTTGAGGACTGTCTTAGGCTGGGTTCTCTAGAGAAGCAAAACCAGTGAAGTGTCTATATATACATATATATGTGTATATATATCTAAAGAGAGAAAGGAATTTATTTATATCAAGGAAATGGCTCACGCAGTTGTAGAGGCTGGGAAGTCCCAAGTTCATGGGTCAAGCTGGAGCCTTCTCCCGAGTCACGCAGCTGCAGGGGCTGGCGAACCCAAGATCTAGACCATGGAAGTTGACAAATCCCAAGATCGGCAGGTAAGCTGCTAGTCAAGCCCGAAGAACTGGAGGTCAGATGAATAGAAGCTATCTGCAGGATCCAGAGGAAGCAAAAGCCCACAAGCCTTGCCAGAAAGTCTACCTATATTGAATGCAGGCCCCACCCCCAAGGAAACTCCTTTTCAGCTGACTGGCTACTCACAGCAGATCCCCTCAATGAGGTGATCACATTGTATAGATCTCATCATGGAGGTGATTACACCATTATACAACTGCCAAAACTGCCAAGCCACTGAGAAACATGGCCCTGCCAAGTTGACACACACCCTTAATGATCACAAGGACTAAGTTGTGCCTGACTCAAGCCATGGTATTTTCGATCACCTCATATGTATGCAAAAGCCGGACAATGAATAAGGCGGAGGGAAGAAGAATTGATGCTTTTGAATTATGGTGTTGGTGAAGAATATTGAATATACAATGGACTGCCAGAAGAACAAATAAATCTGCCTTGGAAGAAGTACAACCAGAATGCTCCTTAGAAGCAAGGACGGCGAGACTTTGTCTAACATACTTTGGACATGTTATCACAAGGGACCAGACCCTGGAGAAGGATGTCATGCTTGGTAAAGTAGAGGGTCAGTGAAAAAGAGGAAGACCCTCAACGAGATGGATTGACACAATGGCTGCAACAATGGGCTCAAGCATAACAACAACTATGAGGATGGCGCAGGACTGGGCAGTGTTTCATTCTTTTGTACATAGGGTTGCTATGAGTTGGAACTGAGAAGATGGAAGCTAACAAAAACATACTATAAACACAGATAGCTTGTAAAATTGTGGACCTTTATTCATAAGTTAAAATATAGATAGCACCTATATTTTCAATGCACAGGATACATATTAATACCCAATAGACACAAACACCACAACTTTTCCAAAAACAGCACAGCATTCTCATTATGCTACATCATCAGGGAAAACTCTCTTGGAAAGAGAGGTCATCAAAATATCTATAGTTAGGCCATCTTAAGACTTTCTCATCTCAGAAAGGATTCCAAAAATAAATCCTCCCACCCCATTGCACTTCCAGAAATTTCACCTTCAACCTATGGAAAAATTCCTGCCTTCGAGTGTCAGAAATATTAAATACTAACAGCAGAACACAGCACCCCAGAAATCTCACCCTCCACCTATGGGAAATTCCTGCCTTCGAGTGTTAGAAATGTTAAATACTAACAGCAGAATACACCAGACTTTAACTGTGGCAGGGATTCATTGCTAGCATACATTGATCTCAAAAAGATAGCAAGGCCCCAAACCACAGATAAGGGTTGAGGCTTAATCGGTTGTGACGTCAGCCATGTCTGGCAACAAACATAAGGGTCTAAACTCCATATCACAAACAGCTTAAACAGTCACAACACTCAAGCTGTCTATAGGTAGGCCACATAAAATATCACTGACCAAATCAAGTTTATGTGGGAACCTCGTTGTGGGTTCTTTTCTCAACATTAACTCCTGTTGCATTTAATGGGAAAAAAATAAACAAAAGAAGAGGAAAACATGCAGCATCATTGGCTGCCAGGTGTGGTTTTGCATGTTTCCCATTCAGGGCCAGAGACTGTGGTTTCAACTCCAGTGGGGTGTTTTGTCTAACTGTCTGGACTGTAATGTATATTGTCCCACAAACAATTTGTCACACTATAAGAGTTGCATATTTGGGGACAGAGATAGAACATACCGTATGGCAAAATATGCTACCCTTGTCGATTATAATTCTCAAGCAGCAGGTAGTTTCTTAGAGTGAATGTCAGGAGCTTGGTGGAATGTCGTGCCTGTAGAGTGACAGATGATAACGTCTATTAGTCAGAGTCGGCCTGGAAGATGTGCTTGTTCAAAACCATAAAGTATAAATGGCTGAAGCACCTTCATACAGTAGTAACTTTTGGATGGTTCTTTGGAGAAAAAAAATTTTTTTTTTTTTTTTAAAGAAAGATTTTACTACCAGATGCAAGTTTTGGCAGAGATAGTCTTAATGATGTTAGCATAGGTCTTAGAAGTATCTACTTTTGATATGTTTTTTTCATTCAACATTTGTCTTATCCAGCTGTGCTAGTGAACCATTTTCATAGAAAAGCACACAATTTAAAGGATAATGGAGTTGCCACTTGAACAATACATTGCAAACAATGCAATGTCAACTAAGCACACTCTCCTAAGAATGATTCAACTCTGTCAGAAGTAGGCCTTTGGGGAGCTTCTCTTTTAAAAATCATACTACAGGCATTCTGCTCATTTTTATCCACAAGAGAAAAATAGTTGTGTGCTTTGAGTAAACGTGGTTGCCAGGGGCTGGGTATAGGAAGAACAGGAAATGACTGCTAATGGGTATGGAGTTTCTCTTGAGAATGATGAAAATATTCTAGAATTAGATAGTGGGGATGGATATACAACTCTGTGAATATACTAAAAACCACTGAATTGCATACTTTAAAGGGTGAATTTTATGGTATATGAATTATATCTCAATAAAGCTGTTATATAAAAGCAAAACAAAAACATGTGGGCCTGCCAACATGGAGAAGCCAAGCAGGGCATAGAAGAGACCTGAGGGAGGCTGGTGTGGGGACCAGAAACAGAAGGCTGGAAAACTACAGCACCAGTTGAGAACCTTTAAAAATAATCAAAAAAGAGATTCAAAGAAGGAGTCTGGGTGCCTCTGGAAGCTCTGTTTTCCAGAGTCAAAAAATCTTTCTGGTTTCCCCTCGTCTGGAATCACTGTCCACATTTTGAAAACACAAATAACCGCAGACACTATTTTAGAGTAGTTTTGGTACACAGGAGAGAAAATTTTTCTTTGTACCAAATTAATTAGGATATCAGGGAAAGGACAAACACTAGGGGAAGGAGGAAACCCACAGTGACAATTATGCCAAGAAGTACCACTTCTCCTTGCTTTCAATCATGGCCGCCTGCACACTAACTTTCACCTTCCATAGGAGCAGTTAGGAATATGTTTGCTTTCAAGTTGATTCATTTGAACAAATATATATTGAATATTTACTGCAGGCTTCCTTCAGCTTCAGAGGACTACTTGGCATGGGCAGATTTTCTAAGGCAACACCAGCTCTTTGATATTCTGGGGCTCTGACATTTTTTCTTGTCATCTGCATATTCATAGGCTTGTAGCACAGACTCATAGCAAGACCAGGGTATGCAACTTAAGGCCCCAAAGAGCTGTGTAACTTGTCCAAAGCTAATAGAGTTGAGATTTACATTTATTGAGATAATAGCATCTCATTAATGTGAGCCAAGAGGCGATCAGCCCATTTGGATTATAAAATATTCTATGTACTACAGAACAGAAAACATTGTTTTAGAAATGAATCCTAAGTTTCCCAGGCTTGCTGGCCTTGTATGAGGTATTATGGCCCAAATTATGATGGCTCTTAGTCCCTACATGGGGCTTTAACCATCACCTCCTCAAAGGTCCTCTCCATTTATTAAGGGGATGCCAGGTGGTAGCATCTCATTGTGCTCAGGAACAAGCCCCCTTGCTCTCTATCTCCAGTGTCAGGCCACTGTGAGGTGCTGGTGCCCACTATGAGAGTTCTGCCCCAAGCCTGGGTGTCCTCTGCAGTGGCCTCTCTGAGATATGCCATGGATTAGGGAGGCTAACATGGCCCACATGCCAAATCTTGCAGCCTGGGCCGACAAGCCTGTTGCTGAACCCAAAGCCTCCAAGGTCTTTCATGAACAGAGCTCCTGCAGCTTCTGTCCTGAGCTCCTTTATGTGGGCATGTGCTTTCCCCCTTGCCAACTGCCCACTTCACTCTCTTCCATTCTCTCTGGTCCCACAGGCCTTTTCATTTGTGAACTCTCCTTTAAGAGCTATTTAAGGGACTGGGTGGCACAAATGGTTTGTGCTCAACTACTAACCTAAAGGTTGGTGGTTTGAACTCACCCATTGGCACTGCAGAAGAAAGACCTGGTGATCTGCATCTGTAAAGATTACAGACAAGAAAAGCCTATGGAGCAGTTCTGCTCTGCAACACATAGGGTCACCATGAGTGGGAATCGACTAGACAGCAACAGGTTATTCAATGGTCTGGCACTCTGATCAAAAATCAATTGACCATAAATATATGGGCTTACTTCTGTACTCAGTTCTATTCAATTGATCTCTATGTCTATCCCATGCCAGTACTACACTGCAGCTTTGTAGTAGATTTTGAAATCAGGAGATATGAGTCCTCCAACTTTGTTCTTTTTCAAGATTGTTTTGGTTATTCTAGGTTAAAACATTTTAAACATATCTCCCATCTACTTTGAAAAAACTATGTTTTCTCCCTAAGATGCCACAGAAAGGGAAATAAGAGAACAAGTAATAACGTCAAAAACACCTTTACCTTTATGCCCTTACTTCTGACTTGACTATACTGCTCAGTTTTAAAGTACAAAAGGACCTCCTCTTTCTCTCTCCTCCTCCCTCTCTCTCTCTTTTCGTTTCACTCCACTATCCCTGTGGACTTGTAGAATATTTCTCTGTTTACAAAATCCAGAATCCATGTCCATATAAACAAGGTAAAAAGGCACTTATGTTCCCTTTCCACCAACGTCATGCTTCCTGTGCAAATTCTGTGATAATTCTAAAAAGGCTGGAATTCCTTACAGTCTTGTATTTCTCATAAAGAGCAAATTTAGGCCTTTGGCCAATTATTTCCATTGGGGGTTAATGTGTACAAGGAGTTCAACTCTTTCTAGAGAATTAATACCAATAGTACACTGCAGTTATAGAGTGAAAGCAAGAAGAAAATCAGGCATTTCAATTTTAAGTGTCTGAGGAAATATACATTTCTGAAAAGAAAATTTTTTTTCATTTGAAATAAAAAATAAAATACTTTCAAACCCTATTGCGCTTTCACAGATAATCTGTTGGATGCTCATAGGCTCTGGAAACAACTACATTTGACTTAGGTGCTTTGCAGAACCTAAAAAAAATAGAATCGTGCATTTCTCCCTTTGACCTGATGCTGCATCTAGAACTCCAGCTTTTTTGGTTTCTAGTAAATGTATTTCACTTAACTAAATATAGCAAGTGTTTTCAAGAATGTTACAGAAAAGCATATGGCAACATGAATGGGCTGGTGCTATTGTTGTTAGTTGCTATCAAGTTTGCTCCAACTCATGGTGACCTTATGTGTAATGGAAGGAAATGTTGCCTGGTCCTGTGCCATCTTTGAGTTTGAGTCCATTGTTGTGGCAATTGTGTCGATCCATGTCATTAAGAGTTTCCCTCATTTTCACTGACCTTCTACTTTACCAAACAGGATGTCCTTTCCTGGCAGTTGGTCTTCCTGATGACGTGTCCAAATTAAGCAGATGGAGTTTCGCCATACAGGACACAAAAAGCATTGAGCTGCTCCTCAAAAGTTGTAAGTTTAATGGCTGTATCAGGAGCAATAGGTTTGGTTCTAAGGGCTGTGTTCCATTTAAGAGAAAAAACATTCAAACACCACAAATCCAGAAACATGTAACCCTTTGGATGGGATCAAAAGTAGCACAGCTTTAATTTATAAATATATTGTTCAAATACCAGCAGAAATACAAACAGAGACTAGTATGAGATGGAGAATTACTATTATTACCTAATCCCTGAAAGTAAAACAAAATATGCAATGATGTTTATTTATGTTAATATGCAACCCCAGTTGTAAGGTTAGGACTGATTTAGGGAAAAAAATGTATATTTTTAGACTCTGTTCATAGGATATCCAATGATATGTCAAACATCGGGATCATATTTGATGACAAATCATGCAGGCCATGAGAAACAGCAGGTGGTGTGATGCTAAACATGTTTTTGGTGTGTCAAATTACTAAAACATTCCGGAATAGCAGAGAGGTCAGTAGAGGTACTGACCATGTACTATTTCATAGTAACTGTGGATGTCCTTGCATTTGCTTCTCTATGTCCTTTAAATTTTTCTGTCTGATTTTTTTTTCTGCCTCTTTCTTCCTTCCAGCTTTGACACACCACAGTGCTTTCTTCAAGTGTGAGAGGATATCCCTAGGAGATAGAATCCCCATCATCCTTCAGTCCTTGAGGTGCTCCCTTCTCAGCTTCAGCCTGAGCTTCACCCATGAAGTGTTTCTTCAGGAGTTTTCCTTTCTTCATCGTATTGAAAATACTCTGGAGAACAGGTCAAACGAACACAACCCCCTGAAAAACAATCTGCTTGGGAACGAACTTCATCTGTTGGTGGTGATCATTACAGGGCCCAAAGTTGCAGGTTGTACTTCATCAGCTAAGGGGAACGTCAGCTGAAGTGGGCTAGCACCACAGGAAGGTTTAAAGTTGAACATAAAGCAAAAGTGTACTAACAAAACCACAGAGTTGCTCTATCATTACACGTAGAAGTTTCTAGAACTTCTCTCCAAAGCACTGACACATGACAATGTAACCTAAGAGGTTTAGACAGAGGTTTGTTAAAACACATGAAAGGTCTAGAGATGTGTTGTCCAACACAGTAACCACTAGCCACGTGTGGCTGTCGAACGCTTGAAATGTAGCTAGTGTGACTGAGGAATTAATTTTTTAATTTAATTTTAATTAATTTAAATTTTAAAATGGAAACAGTATAAAATATTTTTATGTTAGACACAATGTTATTATTTTGGTGGTGAACGGTTAAGTGCACAACTGCTAACTGAAAGTTTGGCGATTCGAAACCACCCAGACTTCTGTAGAAGACAGACCTGTTGATCTGTTTCTGTAAAGATTACAGCCTAGAAAACCCTATGGGCCACTTCTACTCTGTCACATGGGGTCACTATGAGTCAGAATTGACTCAACGGCATACAACAACAGCAACATACTTTATTTTACCTATTGTATCGTGTAAGCTATTAGTGTTACAAGGTACGTCGGGCATGATACTAGGGAATACTTATTAGTACTTTTAAAAATATTGTTTACATGCTGAAATGATAATATTTTGGATATATTGGGTTAAATAAAATATACTGTCAAAATTAATTTCATTTGTTTCATCAATTTTTTGTTTAAGTGGCAACTAGAAAATTTTACATTACATATGTGGTCTGAATTATAATTGGACGGTGCTAGTCCATGGTCAGAATCGACTTGACGGCAATGGGTTTGTTTTTCTGATTTAGTCTATAGGATAACTTAAGTTCTTCAAATGTTGTGGCAGGAGAAGAAGAGATCAGGGGAGGGTACTACATACTCCTTTACTTCTTTGATTTTTATTTAAGAGCTTTATTTCTTTCAAACAATTGAGGAAACTGGAAATGTTTGAATTTTTTCTTGTGTAACAATAATGTCTAAAATAAGATGCTTATACATTGCCATCTGACCTCTGCCCCTAAAATAAATTCTTAACACTAGGGGATAGAAAGACTTTTCTATACAATGGTATAGAGTAGTGTTGTAAGACCTGCAGCCCCAGATCCTTGGGGGACTTGGAGTTATTGCAAAGGGTTCACAGATTCATGTGGACCAAGAACCAATTGTAGAGTGAATAAATAACCTCTGGTTTTCCTAGCACTACAATTTTTCAAAAGTATAGACATCTCTGTGACTAATAAAATATAAGCTTAGTTAAAAAGAGTCCCTGGGTGTTGCAAACAGTTAACGTGCTCAGTTGCTAACTGGAAATTTGGAGGTTAAAGTCCACTCAGAGGCACATTGGAAGAAAGGCCTGGTGATCTACTTTCAAAAAATCAGTCATCAAAAACCCTATGAAGCACAGTTCTACAATGACACCCATGGGGTTACCATAAGTCAGAATGGACTTGATGGCAACTGGTCTGGTTTTAAGCTTACTTAGAAGTGTTACTAAATTCAGAGGAATTGTTGTTGTTAGTTGCTGTGGAGTTGGCTCCAACTCATGGCAATCTTACATCTAATAGAATGAAGCATTGTCCAGTCCTGAGTCATTTTCATGATCATTGGCATGTTTGAGTCCATTGTTGTGGCTATTATGTCAATTCATCTCATTGAGAATATCTTGGTTACCGAGTGCTGCTATGACAGAAATACCACAAGTGGGTGGCTTTAACAAACAGAAATTTATTTTCTCACAGTTTAGGAGGCTTGTTGTTGATGTTGCTAGGTGCCATCGAGTCGATTTCGACTCACAGCAACCCTATGTACAACAAAACAAAACACTGCCTGGTCCTGTGTCATCCTCACAGTCATTATGCCTGAGCCCGTTGTTGCAGCCTCTGTGTCAATCCAGCTCGGTGAGGGGGTCTTCCTCTTTTTTGCTGACCCCCTACTTTACCAAGCATGATGTCCTTTTCCAGGGACTGATTCCTCCGGATAACATGTCTAAAATATGTGAGATGTAGTCTTGCCAACCTTGCTTCTAAGGAGCATTCTGGTTGTACTTATTCCGAGACAGATTTTTTCATTCTTTTGGCAGTCCTTGGTATATTCGCCAACACCAAAATTCAAAGGTGAATTCTTCTTCAGTCTTCCTTATTCATTGTTCAGCTTTTACATGCATATGAGGCGATTGAAAACACCATGGCTTAGGTCAGGCACACCTTAGTCTTCAAGGTGACATCATTGCTTTTGAACACTTTAAAGGGGTCTTTTGCAGCAGATTTGCCCAGTACAATGTGTCTTTTGGGTGTTGATTGTAGATTCAAGTAAAATGAAATCATTGACAACTTTAATCTTTTCTCCATTTATCATGACGTTGCTTATTGGTCCAGTTGTGAGGATTTTTGTTTTCTTTTTGTTGAGATGTAATCCATAGTGAAGTCTGTGGTCTTTGATCTTCATCGGTAAGTGCTTCAGGTCCTCTTCACTTTCAATAAGCAAGGTTGTGTCATCAGCCTACCACAGGTTGTTAATGAGTCTTCCTCTAATCCTAATGTCACACTCTTCTTCATATAGTCCAGCTTCTCAGATTATTTGCTCAGCATACAGATTGAATAGGTATGGTGAAAGGATACAACCCTAACACACACCTTTCCTGGCTTTAAGCCACGCAGTACCCCTTGTTCTGTTTGAACAACTGCCTCTTGATCTATATACAGGTTCCTCATGAGCACAATTAAGAGTTCTGGAATTCCCATTCTTTGCAATGTTATCCATAATTTGTTATGATCCACACAGTCGAATGCCTTTGCATAGTCAATAAAACACAGGTATTCTCTGCTTTCAGCCAGGATCCATCTGACATCAGCTATGATATCCCTGGTTCCATGTCCTCTTCTGAATCTGGCTTGAATTTCTGGAAGTTCCCTGACGATCTACTGCTACAGCTGCTTTTGAATGATCTTCAGCAAAATTTTACTTGTGTGTGATATTAATGATATTGTTCGATAATTTCCACATTCTGTTGGATCACCCTTTTGTGGAATAGGCATAAATATGGACCTCTTCCTATCAGTTGGCCAGGTAGCTGTCTTCCAAATTTCCTGGCATAGATGAGTGAGCACTTCCAGAGCTGCATCTGTTTGTTGAAACATCTCAATTGGTATTCCATCAATTCCTGAAGCCTTGTTTTTCGCCAATGCCTTCAGTGCAGCTTGGACTTTTGCCTTCAGTACCATCGGTTCCTGATCATATGCTACCTCCTGAAATGGTTGAATGTCAACCAATTCCAAATAGTGATGCTATGTATTCCTTCCATCTGCTTTTGATGTTTCCTGCATCGTTTAATATTTTCCCTGTAGAATCCTTCAATATTGCAACTCAAGGCTTGAATTTTTTCTTCAGTTCTTTCAGCTCGAGAAATGCTGCATGTGTTCTTCTCTTTTGGTTTTCTGTCTTCATCTTTGCACATGTCATTATAATACTTTACTTTGTCTTCTTGAGCAGACATTTGAAGGAGGCTAGAAGTCTGCATTCAGCATGCTGGCTCTAGGGGAAGGCTCTCTCTCTCTGTTGGCTCTTTGAGTTTCTCTCCTGGACAATCTTCCTGTGGCTTGGCATCTTTCTTCCCCCATCTCTGTTTCTCTCACTTGCTTGTTTAATCTCTTTTATATCTCAAAAGCTATTGATTCAAGATACACCCTAATACTGCCTCATTAACATAATAAGCATGACCTAATCCTCACTGACATAACCTAATCCTGCCCCATTAATATGTAGAAGTTAAGATTTACAATACATCACAAAATGGAGGACAACCACACAATACTGAGAATCATGGCCTAGCCAAGTTGACACATATTTTGAGGGACACAATTCAATCTGTGACAGAGGGTTTCCCTTGCTTTTGTTGGCCTTCTACTAACAAGTGGTCTTTCCTGATGACGTGCCCAAAGTAAGCAAGTCAAAATCTCACCATTCTTGCTTCTAAGGAACATTCTGGTTGTATTTCTTTCAAGACTAATTTGTTAATTCTTTGGTTGTCCAATAGTCTTTGGTAGCAGTTTGAAAGCATCAATTCTTCTGTCTTCCTTCTTCATTATCCAGCTTTCATAATCACATGTGTCAGATGGATCTTGGCCAAAAGCAGAGAATGCCAGGAAAATGTTTACTTGTGTTTTATAGACTATGCAAAGGCATTCAACTGTATAGATCATAAGAAATTGTCCATAATTTGCAGAGAATAGAAATTTCACAACACTTCATTGTACTCATGTGGAGCCTGTATATGGATCAAGATGCAGTTGTTCAAACAGAACAAGAGGATACTGCATGGTCCAAAACTGAAAAAAATGTACAGCAGGGTGGTATTCTTTCTTATCACTTATTCCATCAGTATGCTGAACAAATAATCCAAAAAGTCAGACTCTATGAAGAAGAACATGGCATCAGGATAAAAGGAAGACTCATTAACAGCTTTCAATACAGCGATGACATTACCTTGCTTGTCAAAAATGAAGACAACTTACTGATAAAGGTCAAAAGCTATAGGCTTCAGTATGGATTACACCTGACTGTGAAGAAAATGAAAATCCTCACAACTGGACTGATAAACAACATGATTAATGAAGAAGAAATTGAAGCTGTCAACAATTTCATTCTATTTGAATCAGCAATAAATGTCCATGGAAGCAGCAGTCAAGAAATCAAAGGACGCATTGCATTGGGCAAATCTGCTGCGAAAGACCTCTTTAAAGTTTCAAAAAGCGAAGATGTCACTTTGGTGACTAAGTTTTGTCAGAGTAGTAGTTGTTGTTGGGTGTCATCGAGTCAGTTTTCTACTCATAGTGACCCCATGTGACAGGGTAGGACTGCCCCATAGGGTTTTCTTGCTGTAATCTTTACAGAAGCAGATCACCAGGTCTTTCTCCTGCACAGCTGTTGGGTGGGTTCAAACCATCAACCTTTTGGCTAGCAGCCAAGTGCTTAACCGTTGTGCCACCAGGGCTCCTTGTCAGAGTAGTTAATGGGTCATATTTTTTCTTAGTCAAGAATATTTAAATGTCAGTCACTCTCTCTGAGGTCTGTGGAATGTTGGGTATTTGCTAGCCCATTTGGGGGCTTTATGCAAATTAGAGCAAGGCATGCCAGGGACAGGCTGGATTTCAGGCCAGACTCGTCCCTGTAGATGCAACCCATATGACAGCATGCTGCAGCCCTGATACATTTTGATATTCAAAATTTCTTCATACTTGAAATGGCATAACTGTATGCTGAACACTCAACGCCTCTCAAATAAGAAATGGGTGCTCTGCCTCCAAAGAGCCCTGCCCTTGCCATCATCCAGGGCAATGTTTGTACTTTTAACCTAGAGGTAGGTGAGCTATGCTCCTGTGATCTTGGCCAGATTTCAAGGGCTGGGGTGGGGCCATCACTGGCACTCATGTCATTCATCCCCATGGAGACTCATTGCCCATATGGTTTCATTGCCCAAAAGGCTCTGGGAGGAGAGAAGTAAAGTTGGAAGGAAGTTAGAATCAGGAATCTCTGACTTGTGAACTAGGAATTCACAGTGGAATGGAAAGTACAGTATTTCTTTGAAATGTGTTAAAATTTATAGAAATTTAAAACACAGTTTCTCAGTTTTGGCACTATTGACATTTTGTGCCAGATAACCTTTTGTTGTGGAAGTTGTCCTGTGCACTGTAGGATGTTTAGCGGCATCCCTGGCCTTCACTCACAAGGTGCCAGTAAACAGCTGTTGAGACCATCAAAAGTGTTTTCAGACATTGCTAAATACACCTGGGGTAGAGGTAAAGTCGCCCCAGTTGAGAAACACTGATTTACAGTATCAAAATATAGTTTGTGGCATGAACCACAAAAATTTACATATTACAGTTGCACGTAGATGGACTTTGGAATCTGTTGTTGTTAGGTGCCATCAAGTCAGTTCCAACTCATAGTGACCCTATGTCATGGATTGAATTGTGTCTCCCCAAAGTATCTGTTAACTTGGCTAGGTCATGATTCCCAGTATTGTATGACTGTCTACCATTTTATCATGCTGTGATTTCCCTATGTGTTGTAAACTCTATCCCTGTGATGTATTAAGATGGATTCGCGGCAGTTATATTGATGAGGTCTACAAGGTTAGGTAGTATCTTAAGCCAGTCTCTTTTGCGATATGAAAGAGAGAAGCAAGCAGAGAGACATGGGAACCTCACACCACCAAGAGAGCATTGCTGAGAGGAGAACACACCCTTTGGACCTGAGGCTCCTGTGCTGAGATGCTCCCAGACCAAGGAAGATTGCTGCATCACAAGGACCTTCCTCCAGAGCCGACAGAGAGAGAAAGCACTCTCCTGGAGCTGATGCCCTGAATTTGGACTTACAGCCTACTAGACTGTGAGAGAATAAACTTCTCTTTGTTAAAGGCATCCACTCGTGGTATTTCTGTTATACAAACACTAGATGACTAAGACACCCTATATACAACAGAATGAAACACTGCCTGGTCATGCATCGTCCTCACAATCATTCTTACGCTTGAGCCCATTGTTGCAGCCAATGTGTCAGCCCATCTCGTTGAGGGTTTTCCTCTTTTTCGCTGACCCTCTACTTTACCAAGTGTGATGTCTTTCTCCAGGGACTGGTCTCTTCTGATAACATGTCCAAAGTATGTGAGACAAAGTCTCGCCATCCTTGCTTCTAAGGAGCATTCTGGCTGTACTTCTTCTAAGACAGATTTGCTTGTTCTTCTGACAGTCCATGGTACATTCAATATTCTTCACCACACCATAATTCAAAGGCATCAATTCATCGCTCCTCCTGTTCATTGTCCAGCTTTCACATGCATATGAGGTGAGTGAAAACACCATGGCTTGGGTCAGGCATGCCTTAGTCTTCAAGATGACATATTTGCTTCTGAACACTTTAAAGAAGTCTTTTGCAGCAGATTTGCCCAATGCAATGTGTAGTTTGATTTCTTGACTGCTGCTTTCATGGGTGTCATGGATTGAATTGTGTCCCCCAAAAAATGTGTGTAGCAACTTGGCTAGGTCATGTATTATACAGTATTGTATAATTGTGTAATCTGATGTGATTTCCTTATGTGTTGTAAACTCTATCACTATGATGAGATTATATGTGATCTCCTTAGGTGTTGTAAATTCTATCACTGTGATGAGGTTTACAAGATTAGATAGTGTCTTAATCCAATCTCTTTTGAGATATAAAAGAGAGAAAGCAAAGACACATGGGAACCTCATACCACCAAGAAAGCAGTGCCGGGAGCAGAGCGCGTCCTTTGGACCTGAGGTTCCTGCGCAGAGAAGCTCCCAGACCACAGGAAGACTGATGACTGGACCTTCCTCCAGAGCTGATGGAGAAAGCGTTCCCCTGGAGCTGACGCCCTGAATTTGGACTTGTAGCCTACTGGACTGTGAGAGAATAAATTTCTCTTTGTTAAATACTTGTGGTTTTTCTGTTAGAGCAGCACTAGATGACTAAGACAGTGGGTGTTGCTTGTGGGTTCAAGTAAAATGAAATCATTGACAACTTTAATCTTTTCTCCATTTATCATTATGTTGTTTCTTGGTCCAGTTGTGAGGATTTTTGTTTTCTTTATGTTGAGATGTAATCCATCGTGAAGTCTGTGGTCTTTGATCTTCATCAGTAAGTGCTTCAGGTCCTCTTCATTTTCAGCAAGTAAGGTTGTCTCATCTACATACCACAGGTTGTCAGTGAGTTTTCCTCTAATCCTAATGCCATGTTCTTCATATAGTCTAGCTTCTGGGATTATCTGACATGTCTGAATTCAAATCCTGCCCCCACAAATTACTAGCTATGTGACTTTGGGCAAGTTATTTAACATCTCTGGGCCTCACCTATAAAATGGGGTAATAACATCTCATAGAGATGCTATGAGGATGAATAAGACAAAATTAATAAGTGGCCAATGAACATCAGCTAATACATCAACTAATCAGCTAATATCAAGCCCCAGTCTGTATTGGTTTAATATCATAAATCAGTGGATTTACTGTAACAGGGGCTTCTTCTGTTCTCTGTGTTAGTGTAGCAGCTAAGAGTCTGGCCTCTTAAGTTCAAACTCCACGTTTACCTTTCAGCTGTGCAATCTGGGGAAGCAGCTTTATGTTTGAAGCCTGTTACCTCATCTATGATAAAGGAGATAATGAAAGGCTTGTTATGGGGATAAAACGACATTTTCAGGGGCTGAGCTTATTAACTACTCCTATGTACTGCTAGCCTCTCACGTGCAGGCAAAAACAAAGGAAGATGTTTTATCAAATCGCAACAAAAACACGGTTTTTTTCAATCTCCCGCCCCTCCCCCACCTCACATCACCCTACCCTGAGGAAATTTGCTTGAACCCCAGAGCCCTTACACTCCATTTTGTGAATGCCTAAAGGAATCTCATCAGTTCCTCCTGATTACCTCTTGGGAATCCTCTACTTGTTGCTGGAAGCTCTCCTCAAGTCTCCCCAGGCTCTGCTATTCCCAGCCCCCCTTCCTTTTCCCCCCACCCCAGCCAATGACCCCGTAGGGTCTGGGGTGGTGAAGCCAGTCTCTCTTCCACACCAGGCTTCTGCTGAACAGCAAGAAATGCCCAACCCCACCAGCATCAGGACCTGTGACTCGACCACAGATTCTCTGCTGAGCCACTCGTGGCCTGGCCCTTGCGTTAACAGTCTTGAGGTTTATTTTGGCCTCCTGACACCCACTCCTTTCCATCCTCACCCCATCAGGGGACATACAGTCCCAAGCCCTGGGGACTTTTTCGCTGTTTTCCTCACTGGTCTTGAGCCAGAGGTTGTGGTGGAGGAACATCTGGAGCAGTCACTAACCGCATGTATCCATCCGCTCGTCTACTATGAGGTTCTCTGGGTCGTTGGGCAGCTAGTCCCAGAGTAAGGTCCAGCCCTGTTCAGAGACCCTCCTGTCTCCCAGACTCCTCTTTCTCCTTTTCCTCCCTGCCATTTAACCCCTGAATCCACTGACGGAAACTGGTTTGGTTTTTTTGGTTTTTGTTTGTTTTTTAACCTTTCTACTTTAGGGGGCAGTGGTGTGTCAGTGGCAGAATTCTTACCTTCCAGTTGTTCTTGTGTGACGTTGAGTCAATTCTGACTCATAGCAACCCTATATGACAGAGTAGAACTGTTCTATAGGGGTTTTCTAGGCTGTAATCTTTACAGGAGCAGATTGCCAGGACTTTCTTTCATGGCGCTGCTGGGTGGGTTTGAACTGCCAACCTTTAGATTAGTGGTCGAGTGCAAACTGTTTGCGCCACCTGGGGACCTTGAACTCAAACATACATCTGCACAAACAGTAAAATAATGTGTTCTAGGGTTGGGAACTGATGGAAACAAAGAAAGGCTATTTGAAAATAAAGTGCATCTAGCTGTTTTAAAAATATTCTAGACTTTTACTCTGAGCTCCTGGGCAGATAGTACAGAAAGCGAATCTTGCCTCCTTCCCCCACTCCTTGGCACTCACACGGCCTCAACACCATTCACAGTCCTTTGGGACTGATCCAGCCTTAGTGGAGGAAAAGGAAATGAGAGGTGGAAAAGACCCCTGTTATTGCCACCCCCCATCACCACAAATACTTCCTGTGGCCCTA
This sequence comes from Dugong dugon, assembly GCA_030035585.1. Taxonomy (NCBI): domain Eukaryota; kingdom Metazoa; phylum Chordata; class Mammalia; order Sirenia; family Dugongidae; genus Dugong; species Dugong dugon. The sequence continues at coordinate 42,292,407 of CM057480.1, read as the reverse complement.
GCAGTCACATCCCAGCAATTTCAGATACGCGGCTTCTCACCACCTCCCACTGATTAAAGATCATTCCAGGCTCAGACATTTCGCTCAGGAACATTTGTTTCCTAAATTCCTCCCTGAGCTTTCCTTCACTCACTTTCAACTTTTAACTTCTATCTAGTCTTTGGAAGCCTACCATAAACCAGGCCCCTCTTGGGTATGCTCAGGACTATTTACAGGTGGAAGCTCTGCGCATCTCTTGGTTGTCCGTCAGCCACGCTATTAAGAGGGACAGATACATTAAAAACGTCAACTGTGAGAATAAAGCTGAACACATGGATAGTTCTTTTCAGCAATCTTTCACAGTTATTTTGAGGAAACATCCAGCCGGGATGCAGCCTTCACGGATCTTTTGAAGCATGCTCTTTGGGTCTGTGTTTTTCTCACCCCCATTTTCCCTTATCTTGCCTGTTCCACAATATATTGCCTCTAGAAGAGTGTCTAGAAAACCGGTACTGCTTGCACATACATACCAAAACTCCAGACTTTAATTCAGATTAAAATAAAGAGCCTCAGTCTTCACAGTGGCAAATGCAAGGTCTCTTGCAGCAGCTGCCTTCTGCTGTGGATCTGAAATGCTGCTCAGGAGAGATCTGCCCTTGGCTGCCCCTGGGAGCTCCTGCTGGCATAGTACACATCCAGGACCACCCACAATGACTTCTTTCCAAAGAGTACAGTATAGAAACAGGGGAGCTGGGTGGGGGGCCAGGGAAGAGTCACTTTACAAGGGGGAAACCTGACAAACATTACCTCAGCCAGATGATCAAGGTCAACATCAACAATGACAAATCATGTTGATAGTATGTATCTTTGATATGATGTTATGAAATGCCACTTTACCTCCATGATCTTTCTTCCAAAAATCCATAACCTCAGTCAGAAAAACATCAAACAAATACAAACAGAGGGGCATCCTACAAAAACACCTGACCAGTACTCCTTGAAACTGTCAAGGTCATCAATATACACAGAACGTCTGAGACACTGTCCCAGAAAAGAAAGCCCAAGGACATATGACAAGTAAATGTGATGTGATGTGGCATCCTGGATTGGATCCTGGAACAGAAAAAGGACAATAAGTAAAAACTAAGGAAATCTGAAATGAACTATGGACTATGGACTTTAGTTAATAATAATGTATTAATATTGGTTCATTAGCTGTAACAAATGTACTACACTAATGTAAAATATTAACAACAGGGAAACTGCATGTGAGGTATGTGGGAACTCCTTGCACTGTCCTCTCAATTTTTTTGTAAATCTAAAACTGTTCTAAAAAAAAAAAAAGTCTATTTAAAAGCAAGGATAAACCAATAAAAAAAATGGACAAAGGACTTGCACAGGCACTTCACACACAAAATGAGATATTCTAATGACCGACAAAAAGTTGCTCGATATCATTAGGCATCGGGGAATGCAAATTAAAAGTATGAGATGCCACTGCACATGCATCAAAATGGCTTAAATTAAAAAGATGGACAACACATGTGTTGGTTAGGATGATACGCAACTGAAACTCTCATACACCATGAAATCGTACAATCTCTTTAGAAATCTGTTTGGCAGTTTCTAATTAAGTTTTTATCTTATGATCTAGTACTTAAATTCCTAGGATATACTCAAGAGAAACGAATTCATATGCCCACAAAAAGTTTTGTGTAAAAATATTCATAGCAGCTTTATTCATTTTTCAGAAGTAGATCGCCAGGCCTTTCTTCAGAAGTCCCTTGGGTGGACTCAAACCTCCAACTTTTCAGTTAGCAGCCAAGTGCTTTATTCATAAGAGCCAAAATCTGGGAATAACTGAAATGTCCTTCAGCCAAAGAATGCATAAATAAACTGTGGTATATTCATACAATGAAATACTATGTAGCAATTTAAAAAATACTACTGATACACACAAAAATATGGATGAATCTCAAAAACGTTTTGTTGGGTGAAGGACCCACCAAACCAAACCCACTGCCATCAAGACAATTCCAATTCACAGCGACCGCATAGGTTTTCCAAGGCTGTAAATCTATGTGGAAGCAGACTGCTACATCTTTCTCCTGAGGAGCTGCTGGTGGTTTCCCACTTCCAACCTTTCGGTTAGCAGTCGATCTCTTTAACCACTGCGCCACCAGGGCTCCTTTGAGTGAAGGAAGTCAGATGTAAAGATTACATAGTTTATGATTCCATTCACTGAAGTTCAAGAACAGTTAAAAGTAATCATGGTAATAGAAATCAGAATAATGATTGCCTTATGGGGTGAATTGAAAGAAGCACTAGGGACTTTTCTGGGTATGAAAATGTTCTATATCTTCACCAAAGAAATGGTTACACACGTGTATACATTAGTCAAAATTCATCAAGCTACGCCTAAGATCTGTCCATTTTCTCAAATGCAAATTATACATTTGGAGGAAAAAATGAACCACTTTACGCTGTACTTCAGTATTTTCTGCGTTATATAAAAGTAATCTGACTCTTTCTTGCAAAAGTGGTATAAAGGATGTGTTGAAAGTTCATACGCTTTGAAAGGAAAGGCGTGATAAAATTCCAAGGATTAACAGGTGTTATAAAAACAGAAGTGTTTTGACCTCACACCCCTTAGGACTGCTTTTTATAGCCTGGATTAAATAACACTTTTCTGCCTTCTTATTTTAATTTTGAAGCAGAATAATTCTTTATGGATACTGGTTGAGTGAGTGAGCAAAGGGTCTTACAAAAACTAGTTTCTGCCAAAATATAAGCAGGCCTTTAGTATATGTATACTTTTACTTAGGTAAATTGCACTTGAGTAGAAATATTAATAAACAGCTTTACCGGTTGCCATCAAGTTGATTACAAATCATAGCAACCCCATGTGTATCAGAGCAGAACTGTGCACCCTAGGGTTTTCAATGGCTGATTTTTGATAAGTAGATTGCCAGGCCTTTCTTCCAAGGTGCCTTGGGTGGACTCAAACCTCCAACATTTCAGTTAGCAGCCTAGCATATTAACCATTTCCCATCAAGAAACTCTAACAAATAACTAGGCAGTTTTTACTGATATGCAGGAAACACACATGCTTTTAATCTAATTTCATTCTTTTTAAAAAAATTTTTTTTATTGTACTTTAGATGAAAATTTACAGAGCAAACAAATTTCTCCCTAAACATCTAATACACATATTGTTTTGTGACATTGGTTGTAACACCGTGACATGTCAACACTCTCACCTTCTTGGCCTTGGGTTTCCCATTACCAGTTTTCCTGTCCCCTCCGGTCTTCTCATTCTTGCCCCTGGGCTGGTGTGCCCATTTCATCTCGTTTTGTTTTATGGGCCTGTCTAATCTTTGGCTGAAGTGGTGATCCTCAGGAGTGACTTCGTTACTGAGCAATAAAGGGGCTCGGGGGCCATACGCTTGGGGTTTCTCCAGTCTCTGTCAGACCGGTAAGTTGGGACTTTTTTTTTAGTTAGAAATTTGTACTACATTTTTCTCCATCTCTGTCCCGGACCCTCTATTGTGATCCCTCTCAGAGCAGTTGGTGGTAGTAGCCAGGCACCATCTAGCTGTGCTGGACTCAGTCTGGTGGAGGCTGTGGTATTTGTGGTCCATTAGTTGGTTGGACAAATCTTTCCCTTGCGTCTTTGGTTTTCTTTTTTCTCCCCTGCTCTAGGTGGGCTGAGACCATTGGAGTATCTTAGATGGCCATGCAGAAGCTTTTAAGACCCCAGATGCTACTCACCAAAGTAGAATGTAGAACATTTTCTTTATAAACTATGTTATGCCAATTGATCTAGATGTTCCCCAAGACCATGGTCCCTAGAGCCATCAGCCCAGTAATTTGGTTCCTAAGGGAGTTGGGATGTGTCTGTGGAGCTTCCATGACCTTGCTTTGTACAAATTGTGCTGGCTTCCCCAGTATTGTGTACTGTCTCACCCTTCACCAAAGTTACCACTGATCTATTGTCTATTTAGTGTTTTTTCCCTCCCACTCCTCCCCTTCCTGGTAACAGTCAAAGATTGTTTCTTTTTGTGTGTAAACCTTTTCGTGAGTTTTTACAGTATTGGTTTCATACAATATCTGTCCTTTTGTGATTGACTTATTTCACTCAGATTCATCCATGTTGTGAGATGCTTTGCAGATTCATTACTGTTCTTTATTGTTGCTTAATACTCCATTGTAAATACCATAGTTTATCCATTCATCTGTTGATAGGCATCTAGGTTGTTTCCATCTTTTTGCTATTGTGAACAATGCTGCAATGAACATGGGTGTGCATGTGTCTATTTGTGTGACAGCTCTTATTTCTCTAGGTTATATTCCTAGGAGTGGGATTGCTAGATCATATGGTATTTCTATTTCTAGCTTTTTAAGGAAGCATCATATTATTTTCCAAAGTGGTTGTACTATTTTGCTTTTCCACCAACAGTGCATAAGAGTTCCAATTTCCCTGAAGCTTCTCAACATTTGTTATTTTCTGTTTTTTTTATTCGTGCCAGTAACGACGGGGTGAGATGGTGTCTCCTTGTGGTTTTGATTTGCATTTATCTAATGGCTAGTGATCGCGAGTATTTCCTCATGTGTCTGTTAGCTGCATGAACGTCTTCTTTGGTGAAGTGTCTGTTCATATCCTTTGCCCATTTTTTTAATTGGATTGTTTTTTTGTTATAGAGGTGTTGGATTTTCCTGTAGATTTTAGAGATTGGACTTTTGTCGGATTTGTCATAGCCAAATTTTTTTTCCCAGTCTGTAGGTTCTCTTTATACTCTTTTGGTGAAGTCTTTTGATGAACATAAGTGTTTAATTTTTACAAGATCCCAGTTATCTAGCTTATCTTCTGGTGTTTGTATATTGATAGTTATGGTTTTTATCCTGTTATTGCCATGTATTAGGGCCTATAGCGTTGACCCTATTTTATCTTCTATGCTCTTTATATTTTTTGTTGTATATTTAGGTCTTTGATCCATTTTGAATTAGTTGTGTATGGTGGGAGGTATGGGTCCTGTTTCATTTTTTTGCAGATGGACATCCAGTTTTGCCAGTACCATTTGTTAAAAAGACTGTCTTTTCCCCATCTGATGGACTTTGGGCCTTTGTTGAAGATCAGGTGACCGTAGGTGGATGGATTTACATCTGGGTTCTCAATTCTGTTCCATTAGTCTATGTATCTGTCATTGTACCAGTACTAGGCTGTTTTGACCACCATAGCTGTATAGTAAGTTCTGAGGTCAGGTAGTGTGAGTCCTCCTACTTTATTCTTCTTCAATAGTGCTTTACTTATCCAGGGCCTCTCTCCTTTCCATAAAAAGTTAATAATTAGTTTTTCCATCTCTTTAAAGAATACTGTTGGTATTTGGATCAGGATTGCATTGTATTTGTAGATTGCTTTAGGTAGAATTTACATTTTAACAATGTTGAGTCTACCTATCCATGAGCATGGTATGTTTTTCCATTTTTGTATGTCTCTTTTGGTTTCTTGCAGTAATGTTTTGCAGTTTTATTTGTATAGATCTTTTATGTACCTGGTTAGATTTATTCCTAAGTATTTTATTTTGTAGGAGCTATTATAAATGGTATTGTTTTCCTGATTTCCTTTTTTGTCATTCTCTTTATTGGTGTATAGGAATCCAACTGATTTTTATATGTTTGTTTATATTTTATCATGCTACTCTGCTGAACCTTTCTATCAGTTCCATTAGTTTTCTTATGGAGTCTTTTTGGGTTTTTTTATGTACAGTACCATATCGTCCTCAAATAGGGAAAGCTTTACTTTTTCCCTACCAGTGTGGATGCCTTTATTTCTCTTTCTTAGCTTATTGCTCTAGCTAGGACTTCCAGCACAATGTTAAGTAGGAGTGGTGATAAAGGGTATCCTTATCTTGTTCCTGTTCTCAAAGGTAATGATTTCAGCCTTTCTCCATTAAGAATGATGTTGGCTGTTGGATTTGTATAGATGCCATTTATTATGTTGAGAAATTTCCCTTCTCCACCTATTTTATTGAGAGTTTTTATCTGGAATGGGTGTTGGACTTTGTCAAATGTCTTTTCTCCATCAATTGAGATGATCATGTGATTCTTTATTTTATTTATTCAGAGTATTATGTTGATTGATTTTCTAATGTTGAAGCATCTTTGCATACCTGGTATAGATACCACTTGATCATAGTATATTGTTTTTTTTTGTTGTTGTTGTTATGATGCTGAATTCCATTGGCTAGAATTTTGCTGAGAATTTTTACATCTATATTCATGAGAGATATTGGTCTTTAATTTTCTTTTTTTGTGGTATCTTTGTCTGGTTTTGGTATCAGGGTTATGCTGACTTCACAGAATGAATGTGGAACTATCCCTTCCTTTTCTATGTTCTGAAATAGTTTGAGTAGTACTGGTATAAGCTCTTCTCTGAATGTTTGGTAGAATTCTCCAGTGAAGCCATCTGGGCCAGGACTTTTTTTTGTTGAGAATTTTTTTAAAAATTATCTTTTCAATCTCTTCTTTTATTATGGGTCTGTTCAGAGTTTCAACTTCAGTTTGTGTTAGTTTGGGTAGGTAGTGCATTTCTAGAAATTTGTCCATTTCCTTTAGGTTTTCATATTTGCTGGAGTACAGTTTTTCATAGTGCTCTGTTACAATCCTTTTTATTTCAGTTGGGTCTGTTGTAATGTTCCCCATTTCATTCTCATTTGGGTTATTTGCATCCTCTCCTGTTTTTCTTTTGTCAATTTGGCAAATGGTTTGTCGATTTTGTTGATTCTTTCAAAGAATCAACTTTTGGTTTTGTTGATTCTTTCTATTGTTTTTCTATTCTCTATTATATTTATTTCTGCTCTGATTTCCTTTCTTCTGGTGGCTGAGGGCCTCTTTTGTTGCTCTATTTGCTCAAGATGTGTAGCCAGCGTTCTGATTTTGTCCCTTCTTTATTGATGTGTGCATCTATTGCTATAAATTGACCTCTGAACACTGCCTTTGCTGTGTCTGAAAGGTTTTTTTGGTACTTTAAGTGAAAGTTTACAGTTCAAATCAGCCTCTCATACAAACATTTATACACAGGTTACTATGTGACACTAGCTGCTCTCCTTATAATGTGACAGCACACTCCTCCTTTCCACCCCGGATTTCCCATGTCCATTCAACCAACTCCTGTCCCTTTCTGCCTTCTCATCTCAACTCCAGACAGGAGCCACCCTTTTAGTGTCATGAATCTACTTGAGCTAAGAGGCAAACTCTTCATGAGTACCATTTTATGTCCCATAGTCGAGTTTAATCTTTGAAGAGTTGGCTTTGGGAATGGTTTCAGTTCTGGGCTGACAGAGAGTCCAGAGGCCATGCTTTCTGGGGTTCCTCCAGTCTCAGTCAGACCATTAAGTCTGGGCTTCTTACTAGAATTTGAGTTCTGCACCCCACCTTTCTCCTGCTCCATCCAGGACTCTGTTGTGTTCCCTGTCAGGGTGGTCATTGATGGTAGCCGGGCACCATCTACTTCTTCCGGTCTCAGGCTGATGATGTCTCTGGTTTATGTGGCCCTTTCTGTCTCTTGGGCTAATACTTTCCTTATGTCTTTGGTGTTCTTCATTATTCTTTACTCCTGGTGGTTGGGACCAGTTGATGCATCTTAGATGGCCACTTGCAAGCTTTTAAGACCCCAGACACCACTCATCAAAGTAGAATGCAGAACATTTTCTTAATAAGCTTTGTTATGCCAATTGACCTAGATGTCCCCTGAAAGCATGGTCCCCAGACCCCTACCCCTGCTACTGTGTCCCTCAAAGTGTTTGATTTTTATTGTACTTTAGATGAAGGTTTACAGAACAAAAAGTTTCTCATTAAACAGTACACATATTGTTTTACGAGATTGGTTAACAACCCCATGACATGTCAACACTTTCTCTTCTCGACCTTGGGTTACCTATTACCAGCTTTCCTGTCCCCTCCTGCCTTTTATTCCTTGTTACTGGGCTGTTGTGCCCCATTAGTCTCTTTTTGTTTTATGATTCTGTCTAATCTTTGTCTGAAGGGTGAACCTTGGGAATGACTTCATTACTGAGCTAAAACGGTGTCCACGGGCCATACACTTGGGGTTTCTCCAGTCTCTGTCAGGCCAGTAAGTCTGGTCTTTTTTTGTGGGTTAGAATTTTGTTCTACATTTTTCTCCAGCTCTATCCAGGACCCTCTGTTGTGATCCCTGTCAGAGTAGTCAGTAGTGGTAGCTGAACACCATCTAGTTGTACTGGACTCAGTCTGGTGGAGACTGTGGTAGTTGTGGTCCATTAGTCCTTTGGACTAATCTTTCCCTTGTTTCTTTTTTTTTCTTCATTCTCCCTTGCTTCCAAAGGGTTGAGACCAGTGGAGTATCTTAGATGGCTGCTCACGGGCTTTTAAGACCCAGACACTACTGGTTAATTCTCTTGATGAGCATTAAGTGTTTGATTTTTAGGAGCTCCCAGTTACCCAGGTTCTCTTCTGGCGTTTGTGTATTGTTAGTAATGTTTTGTATTCTGTTTATGCCGTGTATTTTTTCTTCCATGATCTTTATCATTTTAGATTTTATATTTAGGTCTTTGATCCATTTTGAGTTACTTTTTGTCCATGGTGTGAGGTCTGGGTCTTGTTTCAGTTTTTTTGCAGATGGATATCCAGTTATGCGAGCACTATTTGTTAAATAAACTGTCTTTTCCCCAATTAACGGACTTTGGGCCTTTGTCAAATATCAGCTGCTCATAGGTGGATGAATTTACGTCCAGATTCTCAAGTCTGTTCCATTTGTCTATGTACTGGTTGTAGTACCAGTACCAGGCTGTTTTGACTACTGTGGCATTATAACAGTTTCTAAAATCAGACAGTGTGAGGCCTCCTACTTTGTTGTTCTTCTTGAGTAATGCTTTACTTATCCGGGGCCTGTTCCCATTCCATACGAAGCTGGTGATTTGTTTCTCCATCTCATTAAAAAATACCATTGAAATTTGGATTGGGATTGCATTGTATCTGTAGATTGCTTTGGGTAGAATTGACATTTTCATGATGTTGAGTCTTCCTATCCATGAGCAAGGTATAGTTTTCCACTTATGTGGGTCTCTTTTGGTTTCTTGCAGTAGTGTCTTGTGGTTTTCTTTGTATAGGTCTTTTACATCTCTGGTTAAATTTATTCCAAAGTATTTTATCTTCTTGGGGACTATTGTAAATAGTATTGATTTGGTGATTTCCTTTTCAAGGTTCTCTTTGTTGGTATAGAGGAATCCAACTGACTTTTATATGTTTATCTTGCATCCTGATACTTTGCTGAAATCTTCTATTAGTTCCAGTAGTTCTCTTGTGGATTCTTTGGGGTTTTCTGTGTATAAGATCATATCATCTGCAAAGAGAGATACTTTAACTTCTTCCCTACCAATTTGGACGTCCTTTATTTCTTTTTCTAGCCTGGTTCCCATTCTCAAGGGGAATGCTTTTAGACTCTCTCCATTTAGGATGATGTTGGCTGTTCACTTTGTATAAATGCCCTTTATTATGTTGAGGAATTTCTCTTCTATTCCCATTTTGCTGAGTGTTTTTTTCATGAGTGAGTGTTGGACTTTGTCAAATGCCTTTTCTCTATCAATTGATAAGATCATGTGGTTCTTGTGTTTTGTTTTATTTATGTGATGGATTACATTGATTGTTTTTCTAATATTCAACCATCCCTGCATCCCTGGTATGAATCCCACTTGGTCATGGTGAATTATTTATTTGCTATGTTGTTGAATTCTATTGGTTAGAATTTTGTTGAGGATTTTTGTGTCTATGTTCATGAGGGATATTGGTCTGTAATTTTCCTTTTTTGTGGTGTCTTTACCTGGTGTTGGTATTAGGGTTATGCTGGCTTCATAGAATGAGTTTGGGAGTATTCCATCCTTTTCTATGCTCTGGAATAGCGTTAGTAGTAGTGGTGTTAACTCTTCTCTGAATGTTTGGTAGAATTCTCCACATAAACTGTCAGGGAACTTTTTTTTTTTTTGTTGGGAGTTTTTAAATTACCTTTTCAGTCTCTTTTTCTGTTATAGGTTTATTTAGTTCTTCTACCTCTGTTTGTGTTAGTTTAGGTAGATAGTGAGTTTCTAGAAATTTGTCCATTTCCTCTAGGTTTTCAAATTTTTTGAGTACCATTTTTTATAGTATTCGGTTATGATTCTTTTAATTTCAGTGAGTCTGTTGTGATATCACCCATTTCATTTCTTATTCAGGCTATTTGCTTCCTCTCCTGTTTTTCTTTTGTCAGTTAGGACAATGGTTTATCAGTTTTTTTGATCTTTTTTATTGATCTTTCCCTATGTGATCTTTTCAAAGAACCAGTTTTTGGTCTTGTTAACTCTTTCAATTGTTTTTCTATTCTCTATTTCATTTATTTCTGTTCTAATTTTTATTTTTGTTTTCTTCTTGTGCCCTAGTGCTTCTTTTTCTGCTCTCTTTTTATTTGTTGGAGTTGTGGGGTTAATGTTTTGATTTTGGCCCTTTCTTCTTTTTGGATATGTGTATTTATTTTTATAAATTGACCTATGAGCACTGCTTTTGCTGTGTCCCAAAGCTTCTGGTAGGATGTGTTTTCATTTTCATTTGATTCTGTGAATTTCTTTATTCCATCCTTAATTTTTTCTATAACCTGGTAGTTTTTGAGCAAGGTGTTGTTCAGTTTCCATGTGTTTGATTTTTTTCCTTGCTTTTTCTGTTACTGATTTCCACTTTTATGGCTTTATGGTCAGAAAAGTTGCTTTGTAATATTTCGATGCTTTGGATTCTGTTAAGGCTTGCTTTATGGCCTCATATGTGGTCTATCCTGGAGAATGTTCCACGTGCATTGGAAAAGAAAGTATACTTGTCTACTGTTGGGTGGAGTGTTCTGTGTATGTCTATGAGGTCAAGTTGGTTGATTGTGGTATTTAGATCTTCTGTGTCTTTATTGAGCTTCTTTCTGGATGTTCTGTCCTTCACCGAAAGTTGTGTCTTGAAGTTTCCAACTGTTGTTGTGGAGCTGTCTATCTCTCTTTTCAATGCTGTTAGAGTTTGTTTTATGTATTTTGGAGCCCTGTCGTTGGGTCCATCAATATTTATTATGGTTATGTCCTCCTGGTGTATTGACCCTTTAATCATTATATAGTGTCATTCCTTATCCTTTGTGTTGGATATTACTTTAAAGTCTATTTTGTCAGAGATTAATATTGCCACTCCTGCTCTTTTTTGAGTGCTGTTTGCTTGATATATTTTTTTCCATCATTTGAGTTTTAGTTTGTTTGCATCTTTAAGTCAAAAGTGTGTCTCTTGTAGGCAGCATACAGATGGATCGTGTTTTTTTATCCATTCTTCTACTCTCTGTCTCTTTATTGGTGCCTTTAGTCCATTTATGTTCAGCGTAATTATTGATAGTCATGCGTTTAGTGCTATCATTTTGATGTTTTTTTTTTTTAATGTTGTCAGTTTGTTTGTTCCACTTAATTTTCTGTGCTTGGTCGTTTTTCTTTATGTATTTTCTTTTCATGTTGTTATTGTTGTTGGTTTTGTGTTTTCTGAGTCTTTATGTTTTTCTTTTTTTTTTTTTTTAATTTATTTTGATGTGTAAGATTGTTAGTTTTTTTTATGGTTACCTGAATATTTAACCCTATTTTTCTAAGTTTAAACCAATCTTTTATTTCTTTATATTGCCTTGACTTCCTCTCCATATGAAAGATCTATGACTACATTTTTTAGTCCCTCTTTATTTTTTTAATATTGTCATCTTTTACATATTGATGTCTGTGTTTCCCTATATTCAGCATTTTAGCTTTGATTTATTTTCATGACTTCCCTATGTGGGTTTATATCTGGTTGCTCTGTCCTGTGTTCTAGTCTTGGGTTGTTATCTAATATTATTGATTTTCTAACCAGAGGACTCCCGTTAGTATTTCTTGTAATTTTGGTTTGGTTTCTACAAATTCCCTAAAAGTCTGTTTATCTGGAAATACCCTAATTTCACCATCATGTTTGAGAGACAGTTTTCCTGGATACATAATTCTTGGCTGGCAATTTTTTTCCTTCAAAACTTTGTATATGTCATCCCATTGCCTTCTTGCCTGCATGGCTTTTGCTATGTAGTCTGAGCTTAGTATTATTGACTCTCCTTTGTAGCTAACTTTTTGTTTATCCCTAGCCTCTCTTAAAATTTTCTCTTTATCTTTGGTTTTGGCAAATTTGATTATAATTTGTCTTGATGACTTTCTTTTGTGTGTCCCAGAGGTTTTTTGTATGATGTGTTTTCATTCTCATTTGAGTCTAGAAATTTTTTAATTCCATCTTTGATTTCTTCTATTATCCAGTGGTTTTTAAGCAGGGTGTTATTCAGTTTTCATGTATTTTGATTTTTTTTCCCTTGCTCTTTCTGTTATCAATTTGTACTTTGATGGTGTTGTGATCAGAGAAGATACTTTGTATTATCTCAGTGTTTTGGATTTTGTTGAGGGTTGCTTTGTGGCCTAAGATGTGGTCTATTCTGCAGAATGTTCCTTGTGGGTTGGAAAAGAATATGTATTTTGCAGATGTTGGGTGGAGTGTTCTATATATGTCTATGAGGTCAAGTTGGTTGATTGTGGCCTTTAGATCTTCTGTATCTTTGTTGAATTTCTTTCTAGATGTTCTGTCCTTTACCAAGAGTGGTATGTTGAAGTCTCCTACTATTATGGTGGAACTAACAATTTCTCTTTTCAGTGCTGTTAGAGTTTTTTTTAATGTATTTTGGAACCCTGTCATTTGGAGTGTAGATATTATGGTTATGTCTTCATGGTGGAGCATCCCTTTAATCACTATATAGTGTCCTTCTTTGTCTTTCATGGTGGATTTTGTTTTAAAGTTTATTTTATCTGAGATTAGTATTGCCACTATTGTACATTTTTGTTAGCTGTTTGCTTGATATATTTTTTCCATCCTTTGATTTTTAATAAATTTATGTCTTTGTGTCTAAGGTATGTCTCTTGCAGACAGCATATTAATGGGTTCTGCTTTTTGAATCCATTCTATTACTCTCTGTGTCTTTGTGGGTGAATTTAAGCCATTTACATTCAATATGTTTATTGATATGTGTGAGTTTATTGCTATCATTTTGTAGTGCTTTTTTGTGGTGCTGACATTTTCTTTGTTCCTCTTACTCTTCTGTGCTATATTCCTTTTGTTTATGTATTTTTTTGTTTCTTTCATTTTTGTAGATTTTGTTTTCACTGAGACTTTAAGTTTTTCTTCTTTATTTTGATAAGTAGGTTTGTTAATTTTCTTTGTGGTTACCTTGAAATTTACCCCATCTTCCTATGTCTAAACAATTCCTTTATTACTTTATAATGCCTTGACTTCCTCTGCATTTGAAAGTTCTATGTCTACCCTGTTTATTCCCTCTTTTATTGTTCTGACATTGTTGTCATTTACAGATTGACGTTTCTGGTTCCCCAAGCTGCTCTCAAGATTCTTTCTTTGTCTTTGGTTTTAGTGACTGTGATTATGATATTTCTTGATGTTTTTCTTTTTAAGTCTATCCTATATGGGGTTCGTTGAGCTTCTTGGATAGTCTGCTTTTCATCGTTCATGATATTAGGGAAGTTTTCTGTCAGCAGTTCTTCAATGATCCTCTCTATGTTTTCCATTTTCTCCTCCTTTTCTTGAACTCTGATCACACGCAAATTTTTGCTTTTGATTGTATCCTACCTCATTCTCAAGATTTTTTCATTTTTCCTTGTTCTTTTCTCTGATTTTTCCCTAAACAAAGTCGTATCCAAGGATTTGTCTTCAATTTCACTGATCCTGTCTTCCATTGTTTCAAACTTGCTCCTAAACCTTCTATTGCACTTTTCATTTCTGAAATCTTGTTTATCTTTTGGATTTCTACTAGCTGTTTTTGTATGATTTCTAGTTGTTTATTTATTTTGACATTTTGTTCCTGTATTATTTTTCTGATTTCTTCCATTGTTTTGTCTGTCTTTTCCATGATTTTATCTGTATTTTCCATGATTTTGTCTATCTTTTCTTTACCTTTGTCTGCATTTTCCTTCACCTGTTGGAGAACGCTGAATATTAGAGTTCTGAATTCCCTATCCAGTAGTTCTAGTGCCTTCTCTTCTAGCAGAAGGTCAACTGGTGTTTTATTTTGGTCACTTTCCAGAGCCATCCTCTCCTTTTTTTTAATATATTTTTTGATATTGTCTGCTGTGTCTGGGGCATTCAGGAATAGTTTTTTTCATTTATTGATTGAAGATTTGATTGTTTTGTCCTGCTTTTTTGTTTTATTTTGTTATGTTAGGCAGGCAGACTTGGTGTGTTTTGTTGCTTTTTCGCCTGTGGGCACGATTCTTCTCACCATCTTGTCCAAGTGGTTAGGGCCGGTCACCCATCTATGGTGCAACAGGGCAGGTTCAGTGGGGGTGAAAGGGTGGGGATGGGTAGTTTGAGGTATGAACTGGGGGCGATGGAGTGTGGCTGGGTGGCAGTGCAGGCCGGGGTCTGGGGTGGTGCACTGGACCACTTGGGGACATGACACTTTGCACACCATGCAGATAAGGAGGGAAAGGAGAGGACGTGATGTGCAGAGCTAAGTGGGTGATGAAAGAAGAGAAACAAAGGCAAAAAAGAAAAAATGCAAAAAATGAAGTAAAAAAGAATAAAAAGAAAAAAGTAAACAAAATGAGCAGACCTGGTGAAGCCATGTGCTGGTGTCTCTCTAGCTGAGTGATGTGGCTCAGCCTGGGTGGTGTACAGGGCTAGGTGGGTGGGAGAAAGGAATAGAAAGGGGAGGAAAGAGAGAGAAGAAACCAACAATCAAACAAAAGAAATAAAAACAACAACAAAAAAAATTTAGTGGTGGGTACTCCAGCTATTTGGTGCAAGACAGAACTGGGGTGGCGGCGAGTTGATGGCTGTCTCACCAGGTAGCACGCCATGGCCCGACAGGAAGGGATGGAGGCAGCAAAGGGCCTAGGTGGGAGGGAGAATGAAAAGGAGAAGGGGAAAGATAAAGAAAAATATGTTGCAGAGGGAGCTGGCCTATGGAGGTGGTGCAGACCTAGGGAGGTTGTGTGCCAGAAGCTCTTCAGTCAAGTGTTACAGCACAGCCCACCAAGAAGTTGGAGGTGGTGCACGAGGCTGGGTGACTGAGAGAGAGGAAAGGAATGAAGGGAGAGAGAGAGGAGAAACAATTTTTTAAAAAATAATAAAAAAAGACCAAAAACAAACAAACAATGAAAAACTAAAATGGAGGTGAAGGAGCCAGTCGGTGGCAGTGGTGCAGACCCGGGGAGGCCTCAAGCATTGACTCTCCAGCTGAGCTGTGCAACACGGCCCCTCCATAAGGGAGGGGGGTGGTGCACAAGACTGGGTAGGTGGGAGAAAGGAAAGGAGAGAGAGAGAAGAAACAGAAAAAAAAAGAAGGAAAGAAAAAAAAAAAAAGCAGACAAACCAAAAAAACCACAGCTTGTCAAGAAGGGGAGAGGATGACACACGGGGCTAGAGAAGCAACAACAACAACAAAAAGCCAAAAAAAAAAAGAAAAGTTAAAAAATTAAAAAACAAACAAAAATACAAACCAAACAAACAAAAATGGGCCTGGAGGGGCCAGTCAGTGGTGGCAGGGCGGACCCTGGTGGCAATAAGCTAGTGTCTCTCTGGCCAAGCAACCAGGACCCTTTGGCAAGCAGCGGGGAGTGGGTAGAAGGAAGAAGGGTAGTGGGTAGGAAAGAGTGTATCACTGGTTACTGGGTGCTTTGTCTTCTGCAGGGAACTCCATGGAGTTGCCTTCCCGTACTCCCTGTCTGGAGTTCTTTGGCGACTGTAGCCCAAGATGGTGAATCCGGCCATGTTAGCTGGATGGGACCTTCACTCCGTGGCTCTCCACAATCTCTGTTCTCTGTAAGTTTCTTTTTCCATCTGGTGCTTGATCACATTCTTTATTCCTTCATTTAGTACTAAGAGTTCCAGGATTGACATTTGTATCAGTTTTATTTTTTCAGGTCTTTGCTGTAAAGGGTATTTCTGTTTATAGTGCCATGTTGACTCTGCCTCTCTCTAATTTCATTCTTAATTGTCCTCAGAGTATCATAGCATAATTCCTCCCTCTCCTATATCCCAGCTTGAGTGGATAAGTTTAAGAACCTTTCCAGCTGATTCCTTTCTGGTTCCTTGTTCCCGATTCTGCAGCTTCGAGAGTGAGCTACTATTCTGAAGTACAATTCTGGAAACATCTGGTGAAGCTGGCTCACATTTCACTCTGTCTTCATTACAAACAGAGCTTCTGTGGCTCGTGTGTGAGACCCAGCTTTGAAATTTGTAGAACAGGTACAATCAACTATTTGTCAGGGATCACTTATTGGTCTACAAATGTTTAATTTGTCACAAATTACACAGATATATAGAAAGGGATATATAGATATAACTTACCAATATGAGGAATAGCTTTATAAATGTATAGCATGCGTTTAATCCTTAAAAGCCCTGAAGAACAAAAGGTGGCAGTCATGTTACCAAAAATTGCCTAATAATGATATTTATGAAATTAATTGCTAAGGAAATGTGACTGCTAATGCACAATTTTTTTCTAATAAGTAAGTATTGCCATGAGTGAAGTTTTTTTAATGGTAAAACCAAAACCCACTGCCTTCAAGTCAATTCCAACTCATAGCAACCCCATAGGGTTTCCAAGGCTGTAAATCTTTATGGAAGCCGACTGCCACATCTTTCTCCCACAGAGCTGCTGGTGGTTTCCAACCACTGACTTTTCAGTTAGCAGTCAATTGCTTTACCCACTGTGTCACTAGGGCTCCTTTTCACAGTAAAGGTATGAGCAAAGAGAGCAAACTAAGGTATCTGGTGAGGCAGGGCAGCCCCCTGCCTGGTGCTTCCGGCCATCATTTAAGAGAACCAAGTCTTAGGTCTTGACCTATCTTCTCAGTCCAGGTCCTTTTTTCCCTCTTCTGACACCTCCACCTCTGCATTCACTTTAGTCCAGTATTCCAAGTGGGATCACGTACAGGAATAAACTTTACAATAGACTGAAGGAGGGACTCTAGAATACAGGCCTTCTATGGCTGAGGTAAATTACAGGTCATGTTCTTATCAAGTCTTCATTGCAGAGTTTTAAGGTGCTAATGACCTTTCTTGAAAGATCTTTTCCACTGCTCCTGTTTTATATTGCAAAGATCTTTCCTCTACGTTCTGAGCCTTGTAACTTCGGTCCTTCTAGCTCCCCCACCACAGTGTTTTTCTGTGTTGCCTCCCTTCTCACCTCTGCAGAAATCAGAGCTTTCTTGTTAGAGTACCAGGTGTGCTCTGCCAGACTTAGAGTTGAAAGAGAAGTGTCCATACAGCATTCATCCTCACCAGTGGTTAGTGACCTTCTATCAAGCATGGCTATGAGTCGGAATCCACTCAACTGCAATGGGTTTGGTTTGGTTTGATCAAGTATGGCAGGAGTCCTGATTTTCATCCTTTCTCTTTTTTTCTGTCTTTAATGTAGTCCCTCCTTGAATCTGGTCCTTAGGATCAGATTGTGAGGATACTAAGGATTCTCTCTTTCATCTTTTCATTTAAAGGATCTTTGTTCCTGAACTGATATTATACATTTGCTCAGTACAGTTACTCTCTCCAGCCCTGAAAAGTCTTTGCTTAAATGTTTAAAATGCAAAAGATCCACATTGTACAGCATTAGATGACCACTGTGTTGACTTCTGGATCTACCACTTGCTTATCAAGTGAGTGTTATTGAGCACATTTAATTGTTCTGTGCCTCAGTTTAATCCACCTACAAAAAGAGCATGATATTTGACCTGTTTTCTCACTAGGTTGTTGTGAGAATCAAATACATTATGGAGGTAAAAATAAGTGTAAAATAAAAAGCTGTATCTATATTAAGCTAAAGAGAATAGATATGGAATTATAGTGACCTTTTACCAAGCTCCTAACACTATGCCTGATGTCATAAAGAAGGGATAAACACTGTCTTATTTAATACTCAAAATGGGGTATTTTATTACCCCCATTTTATAAATGAGGAAATTGAGGCTTAAAGAAGAACTTACTTTAAGACCACAGAGTTAATAAGTGGTAGTAATGATAATAGCACTTCCTGAGGGCTTACTATGCACCTGGCACTGTCCTAAGCACTTTAGCTGCATAAATTAATTTAATTTTCACGCCAACCTGATGAGGCAGATGTTATGTGTCAGCTTGGCTAGGCTATGATTCTCAGTAGTTTGGCAGACAATGGGTGCTCTTCCATAATGTAATATAATGTACTCAAATCACCTTCCATGATGTGATTGGATATGATCAGCCAACCAGCTGAAAGGAGAGTTTTCTTGGGAGTATGGCCTACCTCCAGAATATAAATGGATGTTCTGGCAAAACTTGTGCTCTCTCTCCACCATGTACTCTACTTGTTGCTTGACCTCTGCTTCCTAGGACATAAGCCTGCAGAAGTCTCTGACCTGCCACCTGACCTGCAGATTTTGGATTCACTAGCCTCCACAATTGCATGAGCCAGCAGAGGTCTCCAGCCTGCCACCCGACCTATGTATTTGGGACTTGCCAACCCCACAATTGCGTGAGCCATTTCTTTGAAGTAAATCTCTCTCTCTCCCTCTCTTTGACTGGTTTTGCTCCTCTAGAGAAGCCAGATGAAGACAGCAAGTTTACATTATTTTCATTTTACACAAGAGAAAACTGAGGGAAAGAAAGTGTCCCATAGCTAGTAGGTAGAGTTGGCATTGGAACCCAGGTCTCTTTCTTTTTTGTTTTCTTTCCTTTTTTCATGTTTCTCTTAACTACTAAATTAAACTGCCTCCACCACTACTCATTCTTTTGGCATATATTTATTGAGAATCTACTATGTACTGTTCATTAGTGTAGGCACCAAGAGTCCAGCAGTTGAATTAGACAAAATCCCTGCTCTCATGATGCTCACATTATACAAGCATAAAGCAATGTTATTGTGTTAACTTGGAAAATATGCATGTCTACTGTCTTAGTTATCTGTGCTGCTGTAACAGAAATACCACAAGAGGGTGGCTTTAACAAACAGAAATTTATTTTCTCACAGTCTAGGAGGATGGAAATACGAATTCAGGGTGCCAGCTCTAGGGGAAGGCTTTCTCTTCTGTGTCGGCTCTGGAGGAAGTTCTTTGTCTCTTCTAATCTTCTGCTCCTGGACAATCTTCGTGTGGCTTGGCATCTCTCTTCCCCCATCTCTGCTTGCTCACTTGCCTGTTTAATCTCTTTTATATCTCAAAATATATTGATTTAAGACACACCGTATATTAATCCTGTCTCATTAATATAACAAAGACAACCCATTCCCAAATGGGGTTATAGCCACAGGCATACAGGTTAGGCTTTACAGCACATATTTTTTGGGGGACACAATTCAATCCATAACATTGATCTAGAGTACCTTCTTTCATTTAAGACGACTTTTGAGGAGAGGTTTTGTCCATAAAGGGTTAGACTAGCAATAACCTAAGGAGTGTAAGCATTGTTTTCACTTGATTTGCTGGTTCTTCTTTCCCAGAAGTTAGGAGAAGGTGACTGAAGGTGGGTGTGTTCTGCTGGGGTTGACCTATTCTCAGTTACACATTCCTTTCTTGCTTTTCTAGCACCTCGTGGACCTCTTGCACCTCAGCTCTAGTCAGAGGCAGCTGGTTCCAGCACCTCCCAATTGGAGGCTAAAGCAAACTACGAAATGCTGTTGTGAGTGGATGTAAGGCTGAAAGCTGCTGCAGGATGAACCCGTATAGAGAAGGCAAGGCCAGAAAGCTGCAGAGAAGCTGTGCCCTGAGGAGAGCCTGTCGACTTAAGGACTTACGTGAGATAATAAAACCCCTCAAGGCTTAAGCCATCCTGAGTCAGATCTGTGGTTACTTGCAGCTAAAATCATCCTCACTGATACAGCATCCAAAGGCCTCTTTGTTATTAAGAACGTGTATGCCTGGAAATCTTAGCTATAAACCATTCCATTTCCCAGAGGTACTAGCCAATGAATCGTTCCACAAATCAATGAAAATCTCATTCTTTGTGGTCAAGTGTCCTCTGTCTGCCCTCTTCTTTTCCTTAGCTTTATCCCCTTAGACAACTACTCAAAGACACTTGGTTGGTTGACATCACTCTAGCATTACCAAAAGCATTTAGTAAAGCTATGGGATGCTGACTCGAGACACTTGAAGAGAAACAATGCTTTGAACTGAAGCGTATTTCCTAGTGTTATTGAATAACACATAACTAGGACCCACTTAGCCACATACCCCCACTGCATTATTCATCCTTCTGTTGCTTCGATGAGTGCCAAAGTGCTCTTGGGGGCCTCCAGAGCACTTGTTTCCCTTTCCTTGATTACATTCGAAAGCACTAAAAACAAACAAGGCATGTTAATTACTAAGGGTTATTTATTATTTTGTTCAAAGCTCTAAAGAATCAGAACAATTTATTTTCTGAATTCACTCACCACAGTTTCCAAACCAGCCAATATGAGGAGAGTCTTCAGTACTTGTTGAAAATGTTCTTTCTCTGTAAGCATAGTTCCCTTGGAGTAATGCTATGAGATTGTTCTGTGGGCTGGATGCAACAATTAAGTATTTTTAAAAGATGTGCAGAAAAGATTGATTGGGAGTTTGGAAGCAAGTTTATTCTAGAAAGCCCAGTCAATTCCAAATTAACGTCATGTTGAAATTTCTCCTGCTTACCCCAGAAGAGTAATGTCCCCCATTTTGCCAATTCTATAAATTGTATGTATTCATTTTTGTCATGGTAGGTCCAGCAAAGTACAGAGAATAAAAAACCAACACCCGCAGAGTAACCATAATGATTTAATAATCGCTAGCTTTTTGCCACATTTGCATCAGATTTATATTTATTTATAATGATGGATATCTCTATTTGACTCATGAAACAAACTGTTAAGTTAAACCAATAGTCCCGTTTCCACTTTTCTCTCTAAGGGACATTTACAATTATACCTTTCAATTCTGAGTCTTTTGCAACCATGATTCCAAAACAGAAGAGACAGGGCCAGGAACAGACCATAAATGCTCCAAAATGAAGCTTCAGGGGGCCTTCCCTGCTACCTAGATACAGGTTATGGCTGGTGTGGGAGTCTGCAGGGACATTAATACAGGACATTTAGGAGAGAGAAAAGTTCTTCAAGAACCGAAGTGGCTAGATCTGACTATTATGAACTTCAGGGAAACTAAAAATCTCAGGTCCTCAGATCTGTGTTTTGTTGATGATTTCCTTTAATGCATAAATATTCTGAGACTGCATTTGACAAGTATCTTCATATTTAAATAATACCCAAGCACAATTTGAATTGCAGAAATTTAGAAACTAAACTCCTATTTGTTCCTCTAATTAATTAACTTACACAGTGACATCTAACTATTGTGGGGCTTCTACAGCTTTCCTTACTTCCAAACGTCAGCATAATAAAGTTGCCTGGCAGCTCCCACACCAACCAGATAAAACTGCTGCCTTCTACTCGAGTCTGACTCACAGCAGGACAGAGTAGAACTGTCTCACAGGATTTCCAAGGAGTGGCTGGTGGATTCGAACTGCCTACCTTTTGGTTGTGAATTTCAACTTAGAGCATTTATAGATTTTGTAGCTTTTCCCTGGTTTACAACCATCCTAGAATAAAAGCAAAGTTCAAAAAGGGTAAAGCGTAATATATTGACAGATACAGACATATATCCAACAACAGCTAGTCTCAGTACTAGTCTGTGTTCCCAGGCAGGAAGAGGGCAAACAAACAATTGCTTGTTTTTTCTCACTTCAAACAAAATCATGATTTTTTTCCCCCTCTTTACATTTATCTTAGAGAAGCTTTAAAAAATCAGGAATCATAAAATACTTACACAAGAGTCAGATCATTGGCCAAGTGAAATTAAGCTTTTAGAGTAAAACCTGTGAAAGCCGGAAACTGTGTAAGGTGGAAACCTGTCAGCGAAGGGAAACTCAAATATTTTCCACTAACAGAAGGCAATAGAAAAGTGGTAAGACCGCACACTATCAAAGGCAGAAAACTTGTGAAACCCAGAAACACAAGGCAGTCCCGTCGAATTCTGGCTGTCATGGGTTTCACTGTAGGCATGTCTTTTGGACAAGCAGAAAGTGCTTTTAGAGTTGACAAGATGCAAGTCCAGATACAGTTTACACGTACCACAGGGTAGTTCTGTTTCTCAAACACTCTGTGAATGTTTTTGAGATCATGCATCTTGCTTTCTAGACCACAAAAAGAGCAGGACAGCTGATGATGGTAAGTGTAAGTGATTCCAAATTGATAATATGGTTTTACTCTGCTCCTGACAGGCCTCTCTCTGCTGTTTTCTCCTATCTGGACCTTGCCAGTCACAGTCATCAGTAACCCAAATCCACACTGCATTATTTAATATTTTTAAAAATATAGTTTTAATCTGTGTTAGGTCATACTTGTTTACTTTGAAAAGCTTTTTTACACTGGCACACTGTGTGATTGGATTACTGTGGCAAAGCCTTAAAGGCTGTATATGGGTTTCGTTAAACATTTAGTGTCTGCTTCCCAAAATCCACCAGTAAAGGACTCAGGAGAGCTAATAAGGTGATCCAATACATTTTACTGTAATGAACTACCACCTGGGAAATGATAACCTTACATGCCCCAGAAATATCTGACTGCACCAAACAGAAAAACAAGCCATTAGAATTTTTCCCTGGCATGGTTTTAGTTTACAACCAGCCAGTGTATGACGAAAGTTTATGCTCCTTTTCCACGTAAGTTATTTTTCCAGCTGAAAATTGTTCCCAGCTGTTGAGACCCAGGTATGTTGGCAGCCATGCTGTGAGGGCCATTTTACAGGTGATGAAGCCCTCAGACAATAAAGTTTACAGGATTTGTATACAGCTGGTCTCCAATACAATGGTGGACTTCTAACACCCTCCTCCAAAAAAAAAAAAAAAGAAGAAATGGTTTCCTGACACGTCATTTAGGACATAGTTAAAAGGAGGTTTCAGTACTGCAGACCCAAAGAAATTTATGTGGACTTATGAAGCAATAATTAGATTACCCAGTTTCCCTGCCCCTCTGGAGAATTCAGCCTGCTTTAAGGGTGGCGCAAATGGTTAAGCACTTGGCTACTAACCAAAAGGTTGGAGGTTTGAACCCACCCAGAGACACCTCAGAAAGGCCTGGTGATCTGCTTCTGAAAGGTCACTTCGAAAACCCTACTCTGCACCCATTGGGTTCCCATGAGTCAGAATCAACTCGATGGCAACTGGTTTGTTTGTTGTTGTTGTTTTAAGCTGTAAATAGCCCCGGACCAATAAGAAAATGATCAGAAATTGTCTCTGGGATTTGGCTTCCATGAGAGATGAGCGGTGATATCTGAATGAGCCCATTGAGTTGCCATTTGTCTTTTAGCTTTATGTTGTCCCCTTCTAGACTGTACCAACCCAATGTCACTCTTTCCTTTAGATTTAAATGAAAGGTCACTTTGATTATGCAGGTATTGGTAAAATTATTGCAATACTGTGTTTCATCAGAAAGTAATAGATGACTAAAGCAATGGAGGACTATTGGGGAGACTATATGTCCAGGTTTTCCCAGGACAGTCCAGGACAGTTTAACATATATCAGAGCCTTTATTTCTAAAAAACAAAATATTATTAATAATAGTGGAGTTAAACAAGCAGGGATGGATTTAGTAGACCTACACTTGGTGTTTCTAGCCTCTGCCAGTCTTGAAAAGTAGTAACGAGATAAACGTGCAGTAAACTGAGTTCTCACTTTAACTCTTGGTTAAATCGTTGAAGGATGATCAGCAATAACCCTTTTCTCTTACCCAATCATTCCTGATAAGGCACAAACAGTGACCTTTGAAGGACAGCCTGATAAAATGTAGTGTGCCTGGCCACTGAGGGTGAGGTGCTCAGTGTGGTGAGAGATATATCCACCCTGTTGCCCGCCCACCTCTCATTAGTCCCTCCTGTGGTCTGGGAGGTCCATGAAGCTTCCTGGTCACATGTCAGCAGGGTCAGTAGGAAATATGAGAAATTATAGGTTAGGTATACATGAAATATGTGCAGGAAATGGAGGCTGGGCAGTTCTGTGAGAGCCTACAGACTGTAAGCGTTATTTTGCTATGGTGATTTTGTCAAGTACCATCTGGTGTACAGTATATAACTATTATTTATTGCATTATTTGGCAACATATTTTTCTTTTGCAATAAACTCCTTTGGCAGCAATGAGCTTGAAAAGATAAAAATGCATTTTTAGGAAAAAATTAAAATGTTAAAGTTTAGATGAGTGTTCATAAAATGTTTGTTGTCATCTAGCCTCCACCATGGGGGTAGTAGTGGTATCCCAGGCCACATGAAAATCAGAAAGCACCAATCTGCTGAAGAAGCATCACATGTACTTCAAAATTTAGTGGTTCTCTAAGTCTACTGTGCCCAAAGACGACAAGTTTCACACATACAGCTGCACAAGATGTATTTTCAGACAATTCTGTTAGGTGTAGCTTTTCATTTAGATGTAATGACTATTCTTCTAAATTAATTTCACTCATTTTCAATTGAAAGCTTCCTTGTGCATGCCCCCAAAATGAAGTATTAGCTGTTAATGAAGTTCCTTTGGCAGAAGTAGAACTGTGTAAACAGTGAAATGACACCAGTTTTATATCAAGGACATCAGATGATTAAATGAGAAGTAAGTTAATTCCAGTAATGGTTAATTTAAAACACACGCTCACATACACACACACACACACACACACACACACACACACACACAAATTCCTGAAATAAAATTAAATCTTTGGAAAGCTCATTCTGTCAAATGTGTGAAATCTAGCATTATTCTGATTGCTATAAAAATTCAGTTTAAAAGTTCATCATTGAAGAGAAACTTGTTTGTTTTTGAGATGATAAGACATGTACATTTTTTGTGGCCAGTGTCAAGGTGGAAACAATAGTCTTACTAAAACAAGAACCTGTGGAGCAGAAATGTACTATTATTGGGTTGGGGAAGGTATACAATTAGTACTTTTGTCCAAACAAGCTGTGGTGTTCTCCTAATGGAAATGGAAGCTGTAGCTGTCAAATTTCACACACAGACACACAGTAACTGGATGAGAAAATTCTGTGCCAAAGCTGCTGATATTGAGAATGGCAGTGGGTATGTCCTCTTCTAGCCACCTGTCATCAATTACTTGGAAATATCTGGTCCTTTATGACGAACTACTTTGTAAAAATTAACCTAAGTGTCCTACAATGCTCTAAATTTTGGTTGCATTTTGTTAAAAATCATTTGGAAATCTTTAATCAAAGTATTGAATAAATAAACTTTCAAAAAGCTTCAGCTTTTGAACTTTGGGAGCTTCTAGAGAACTTCAATCACTTATACCCAAGCTAGCACACAGGCAGGACCAGCTACATAACTTGCAGGGCCAACTGCAAAATGAAAATGCAGGGCCCCTTGTTAAAAAGGTATTAAGAATGTCAGGATAGTGACAACAGAGCACTAAACCAAGTGTAGAGCAAGCGCTAGGCCCCGTGTAACTGCACAGGTTGCATGCCCACGAAGCCAGCCCTGCACGCAAGAGGACATTGAAATTTATCCTGCAAAAGCAAGGGAAGGATGAGAGGAGCTCAAATGAGACACAAGATTTAATTTTGAAATTCTATAATTGTGCCCTGGACTGTCTCAACCTATGAGAAGAGTATGCTGATAGAGCTCCTATGTTTATTTGGATAAATTTAGATTCTGCTCCAGAATAGAATGTAACTGAGAGGGCCTACAAATTTGAATCATCTAAATTTGGTGAAACATTCAAAAAATCATAAATAGATACAATTTATTTGACAAGTTGTACCATAAAAATATTTGTCAAAGAAAGGTACTCTGAATAGAGGCCAAAAGTACCTGGTAAAATATTTGGGTTGTAATTATTTACACATTTCAATACTAAAAAACAAACAAACGTAGACTTGATAATATCCTTTACTTAGCAGGATTACTGTCAGTTTATCAAGTTCCCCAACTCTTGTAGAAAGAATATTTTGTCAACGAAATACATTATGGTCATCAAGAGTCAACTGATGTTATCAACAATTTCAAACTTACTAAGACTGAAATGCAGGCAATTTAATGGAAAAAAATTAAAAATAATAAAACTTATTGAAAAACACATTTTGCAGAAGAATAGTGTGACAGACAGGGCCAAGAAACTGATTAAAGTACATGAATATACATCAAGAATAATTATTCTGCTTAAAATTTGATAATGTTCAGATGATCAACATAAAGAAAAATTTTTAATTTTCTTTAACTACATAATGTTATTTTATTTCTTCAAAAGAATTTTGTCTGAGAAATAGTTTTTGAATAAAACCATTTTATCAGTCCACCAATATAAGAAACTAATTTGTTGGTCAATAAATAAATCCTTCAGAAAAATTATCATTTTTAAATTATTTTTATTCCCCCCTTCACTGTTAAAAGTATCTCGGTTTGGATGATCCATTATACTGTTACCCTAGTGAAGATAATAATTAAAAAAAACCATCATTTGCTGACTCATGGTGACCCATGTGTGTCAGGGTAGAACTGTGCTCCATTGGGTTTTCAATAGCTGATACTTCAGAAGTAGATTGCCAGGCCTTTCTTCTGAGGCACCTCTGGCTGGACTCCAACCGCCAACCTTTCTGTTAGGAGCTAAGCTCATTAACCATTTGCACCACGCTGGGATTCCAATAACAATAATAAAACCAAAACCAAACACATTGCTGTCAAGTAGATTTCGACTCATAGCAACCCTATAGGACACAGTAGAACTGCCCCATAGGGTTTCCAAGGAGTGGCTGGTGGATTCGAACTGCCAACCTTTCGGTTAGCAGCCAAACACTTAACCACTGTGCCACCAGGACTCCATAGCAACCATTTATTAAGTACTTGGGGTGAGTTAGACATTTTGCAGGTATTGGCTCATCTGACCGGTAAAAGAAGCCAATAGGGGACACAATTCAATCCATGACACGTGGTGAACTCATCTAGTGGAGGTTGAGGAGCCCTGGTCTGGGGATTAGACAAGGTTCAGATTCTTTCAAGACACATGCCCTTAGAGAAGTGGTCGAACCACCTCAGGGCTCGGTTTCCTCATCGGTCAAGTTGAGTTGATACTAACACCACCTCTCTCATAGGCTTCTTTTACCGGTCAGATGAGCTAATACCTGCAAAATGTCGAACTTACCCGAAGGGCTTAATAAATGGTTGCTGTGGAGTCCTGGTGGCGCAGTGGTTAAGTGTTTGGCTGCTAACCAAAAGGTCAGCAGTTTGAATCCACCTAAGCACCCTGGAGTGACGGGCCATCACTGCCCCTGGTGTTGCAGAGGCTGACCTCTGGCAGAGCTGGGTCTTAGACCTTCCAGGGAGAACTAATGCTGATACAGCTTGTGTTGAACTGGCTTCCATCTTTTCTCCTCCTTTCACGCTGAGCAGCCCCAGGCTATCTAATATGCTCCTGGATCCTTTGGAAGAGAGGATGAGCGGACTGTAGGGAGAGGAGGAAGGTGACCTGCAGGGCTGGGTTTAGCCCCTCCTTGCTTTGAAGAGTGTGAGTGCTTGCACCTTGCACCCTGTCACAGAAGTGGAAGTTTCTAGGTCAATCTCAGCCATGCAGTAGTGGGGACATTGCCCCCAGAATGCACAGAAAGATAAAAGGTGTTTATCAAGTTTTCTAGCAGAAAAATCCCCTTAATTAATTTAACCTAATTTATGAAAATTCTTAGCATGTTATCATTTCACTACCATTATGTGCTGTGCTGTATCTTTATTTATAAATAAAAGCAAATAGTTGCTCGGAAAACTGGCCAAAGAATTTTGCTCCAAAGAGACTAACAAATCAGAGAAACCATTAAAATCTATTTCAATTGTTTACCCAACAGCTCATGATATTGCACAGGATAGATTACATATATGATCTTTCCCTCATAAAAGGGGACATAATATCACTATCTTATAAACCAAACTACATTAAACCAAGTTTAGATATGAACCATTGAGATCTTAATCTAACCACAGATACTGAGGGGACACCCACCTAGTACTCAAAACCATACTGTGCTACTCAGGTGGGTGCTTTCAAAATCCCATGATTTATTCTTGTTCAGGGCAGTTGTGCATACAGCCAAAAGCAAACCTGTTGCAATCAAGTCTATTCTGACTCATGGTGACCCCATTTATTACAGAGTGAAACTGCTCCTTAAGATTTTCTTGTCTGTAATCTTACGGAAGCAGATCTCCAGGCTTTCCTTCCACAGTGCTGCTGGGTGGCTTCAAAACACCAACTTTTGGGTTTGTAGTCCAGCACAAACTATTTGCACCACCCAGGAACCTCAATGGAGAGAAGACACAAAATAGATTCTTTCCAGGTAGAGGACCAGTGTCTTTATTTGGTATTCCCCACGGGCCTCAGCTGGGTCTGACATCAAGTAGACTTCCAGCTGTTATTAAACAAACACAATTATCTTATATTACTGACACCAACTTGTCCTTGGCAGGATGAGAAGGGATTTCTTGAAGTCAAAAGTCTGCCTCCCAAAATCACTTCAAGGCAGGATCATGCAAGATGGGATTCTTTCATGGGGCTGGCAAGGGGAGTTTTAAGAAATTCCCTTAAGCAACTATAAGGAAAAGTAGGATCCATTGCTTTTTCCTCTCTCTTTCCCAGATTAGCTCTTCTTGAACATGTAAACAGATCCATCAATGCCCTAAAACAGGAAAGGAAATTGCTTTTTCTGGAGTTATCAAGCCATTCACATATGCCCAGGCTTAATGTGGCTAACATGTGGAGAGGATGAAAAACCTATGATTGTTTCCTCTTTTGATGTCCCCCTTCTTTCAGCATATTAATAACAGTGCCTACAGTAGATTTTGTAATGCACTGCCCAGACTCCCCTTCAGGACCGAGGTACCCAGTACCCCAGCTGCCAGGAGCATCTGAGTCCATACCCAGGCCTTGCCTTCACCTGTAGGGAGCCACTCGCCCAGCTTACACCTCCGCCCTAAGAGCACCCATGCACAGCAACTGGTGGGTGCAGGGGTACAAAGGCCTGGACAACTCTGAAAGGCCATCCCAGCTCCCTGCAGGCTTGTCCTAGGTCCTGTGTTGCAACTGCATTGTGGTTCAACTGGTGCCTCTGTCCAATTCTATGTCCTCCCAGCTCACAGGTGTTGATCCCATGAGCCCTCCCCAATAAACCAGCCACCTGCTTGCAGTCTCCATCTCAGTATGCTTCTTAGGCACCCTGCCCTAAGGCAATGACCATGGACAGAGCAACTGCGCTGTGTCAGGCACTTCACATGCTTCCTATCTAACCCGTGCAGCATCTCTACCCGTGGGTATTATTAGTCGAATTTCATTCACGATGAAACTGGGGCACAGAGAGGTATTGTTTTTTGCCTACAATCACACAGCAAGGGAGCTGCCAAGTCAGCAAAGCCAGGCCTCCCTGACTATTTGACTTTAAAATGCACATAGTTTGCTACATGCACGTCACTATGGTAGACTTCAGTGCTTCTAATCATAAATATTTTTATGAAGTATAACATCATAAAAATAGTATCTTAAAGATGAATGGAGTGTGACTATAAACAGTAGCAGGCAGGAGATTCTTGGTGGTGATAGAGTAGTTCTTTATTTCGATGTAGTTACTTAAATACACACAGTGAAACCTGTGAGAGCCAGAACTCGACAGGACTACCTGCGTTTCTGGGTCTTGCAAGCTTTCCTCCTTTGACAGAGTGCAGTCTTACCACTTTTCTATTGCTCTTTTCAGTGGAAAATATTTGAGATTTCCTTTTCTGACAGGTTTCTGCCTTACACAGTTTCCAGCTTTCACAGATTTTACTGTACATGTGTTGTGGAAAATTGTGTCCTCCCAAAATATGTGTTGAAATCCTAACCCCTATACCTGTGAATGTAATCTTGTTTGGAAATCAGGTGTTCTAGTACGTTAATTAGATCATACCCAAGTAGGGTGGGCTCTAACTCTTACCACTTTTGAGTTATAAAAAGACTTTCTAGGTTTGAAAGATACACAGAGATACAGACAAACTGGGGGAAGACAGACACCAGGTGAGGACAGTTTACAAGCCAAAGAACCAAAGAATGCCTACAAGGAAGGTAATAGACATGGCTGAGACCTTATTTGGACTTTTAGCCTCCAGAACTGTGAGAAAATAAATTTTTGTACTTTAAAGACACTCACTTGTGATACTTCTGTTACAGCAGCACTAGGAAACTAAGACAGCATGTGATAAAATTTCATAGACCCATGCACCCAAAAAAGTACATGTAAAAACTGGTGAAGTTTGAAAGTCTGAAGGTGAATTAGTTGTATTGTACTAATATCGATTTCCTGGCTTTGATAATGTTCTGTGGTTATGCAAGACATTATCATTGGTGGAAACTGGATGCAGGAACTCACCGCATTATTTTTGCAGGTTCTAAAATGATTTCAAAATAATATGTTAAAAATTTTTTAAAGCAAAAGAAATATGACTGGGACATAAAAGATTCTGATGTAGTAAGTAAAATACTCCTCAAAAGGGAATTAAAAAGATAGTTCACAGTAATTGTTAAAAAGTAATGTTAGTCAGCTATCAATAAGAACTTAATATAAGTATTTTTCTATGATTCATTGAAGGCTGGGAGAGCCTTTCATGAAAATTATGAAACTTCATAATTTCATAGCCTATTATGGTGGGTTTCCCTCAGAATTGTGGCTTCAAATAAAAACAACATGGTGGACAATTTTTCTTTTTTTTTTTAAGGGGAAGAGAATGCTCCTGTTACTCCTCTTTCACAACTGCTTCCCAAAGTGGAATTTTAGGGCAGAAACAAGGTCCAGGGCCCTGTCAGGTAGACAAGTCTCCACCATTTTCTCCCGTCAGCCCCCCAGGGCACTGCTCCTCCCCCTCTACCTGGCTGGCTTCAGCTTCCTCATTAGGATCCAAATCCATGAGGACCCTTGAACAAAGGGAGCAGGTGTTGTCTCCCTAAGGTGTGGTCCAGAGGCAGCTGCCCTGGAAGTCAGCCCCGCCCCTCCTCCTCTCGTGAGTTAGCCTGTCAAATCAGACAGTGGCACTTCAATCTTTGGGAGGTGAAGTATAGGACAGTAACTGGAGGAGAAGAACAGGGTGGGTGGAATGGAATTGGTATTGGGAGTAGGATGCCCAAACCTGGAGAGGGGGAGGTGCATGTGAAGATGGGGACATAAGATTCTGACTGCACTTGTGGGCGCCTCACAATCTCTATCTTGTGCCTCTTACCTTTCAACTGTCTGAGTACAGGGTAAGACCAGGCAAGATGCACAAAAGGAAGAGGCTTCCTGGGCAACAGTTGAGGTTAAAGGAGGAAGAGAAGGAGCCAAAGAGAGACTGAGGGGTTACACTGAACCCAAACACCTCAAGGTTCACCCAGGGCCACCCAGCAGCCAAGCCTGGGCAGATCTTGGATATCTGAACATAGAAACAGTGAGCTGGCTGTGTTGTCCATCTGATAAATAACCCAAGATAAAGGGCTAAAGCCGGCTTTGGTGTAGGTCTTTGATGTAGGCTGATTATTTCTCATCAGGTTGCCTGAGAAAATTGATTAGATGTCCATTATAAAAGCCAAAACCCTGGAGAGTACTTTCATGGATAGGCAATTCTTGAGGAAATCTCACCTCTACTCCTTCAGGAAGCCTTCCATGATTGGCCTCTGTTCTCCCATAGCTCCTGCATGTGCCTTCCCACCATTAGTCACCCTGGGCTGTAAAGGTTTATTTTGGGGTCTGATTTCCCCATTTAACATAAGCTCCTCCAGGACAAGGACCATCAGTCTTCATCTTTATCTCCTGAGAACCTTGCACAGGGCTGGACACACATATTTTATACATGAGGGTTAAACAGTAAAATCATGGTGCCAAAAGGTTAACTGTAATAGATGTGGCTTCAGAGAGGGTGTTAGCCTGAAAGCAACCACCACAAATGGTGCAAAAACATGCAAAGATGATACCCAAACAACTGGCAAAACAGTTATGTGCACAGTAAGTGGAAACATCAACACTGAGTATGAGTCAAATGTATTAATTTCCCAGGGCCTCCATGACAAGGTAACACAAACTGGGTGGTTTAAAACAACAGAAATTCATTCTCTGACAGTTCTGGAGGCCAGAAGTCCAATTCAGGGTGTCAGCAAGGCCACACTGCCTCCAAAGTCTCTAGGAGGAATATCCTTCCTTGTCTCTTCTAGCTTCTGGTAGCCCCCAGTGTTCTTAGGCTTTTGGTAGCATAATTCCAGTCTGTTTCAGTCTTCACATGGCCATCTTCCCTCTATGTCTGTCTGTCTCTGTGTCTCTTTTTATAAGGACACCAATCACAATTAGTTAGTTGAACTAATTGTATCTGCAAAGACATTATTTCCAAATAAGGTCACATTTACAGGTACCAGGGGTTAGGACTTGAACATACCTTTTGGGGGGACCCAAATCAACCCATAACACCAAGCATCCCCTCCTTTGACAGACTGAAGCCAGTAAATTAACTCAACTATTCAGTGAGTATTTGAGCATATACATGCCAGGCACTGTACCAGGTGGTAGGGACACAAAAGCAGAAAAAACAAGGTTTTTATCCACGTGAACCTGAAAGTTTGGTTGGGAGAGAGATCTACTACAAACAAGGACAATTCTACAGAGGTTCTTAGACTTTTTGGTCTCAGGACTTCATACTCTTTAAAGGTACTGAAGACCAAAGAGCTTTTGCCTATGTGGGCTATATCGATCAACATTTACTGTATTAGAAATTAACACAGAAATTTAAAAATATGTATTTATGAATCCATTTGAAATAATAATCAACTCATAACAGGTTAGCACAATATATTTTTATTAAAAATGGCTATATTCTACAAAATAAAACATATGATTGAGAAGAATGACATTGTTTTAAATTCTTACACATCTGTTTAATGTCTGGCTTGATAGAAGGGAGCTGGATCCTCTTTTCTGCTTCTGCAGTCCATCTGTTGTGATATGTTGTTTGGTTGAAGGGTGTGAAGAAAATCTGGACTCACATGGATATGTAGTTGGAAAAGTCTATTTTAATAGCCTTTTCAAATAATTATGAATATTCGTTTCTGATACTGCACCAAAGCTTTGCAAGCAGTAGTTTTTTAAAGGTTAGTTGCAATGTGGAATCTGAAGCCATATCAATATATTTTTCCTTAATCTGTTCCATTAGAATCCATTGGTCGATTCTGCACTTTGAGTGGCTCTTATACCTGTGCATGATTTTGTGACAACATGCACTGGTCATTTGGAAAACATTAGTTCATTGAGGTATAAAGATCTTCAAATGTTGACACATTTCATTATACAACATCAGAAAATCATATTCATTAATACCTCCATCAATCTCACCAGAAATGTTTTTAAGTAGTGGGAAACTGTTACATTCACAGTGGCATTTAATATTTTCCAAAATTCCAATTTTTAATTGGAAGTTTGAGTTTTATTTTTGGCAACAAGTACTGACAGTTGTTTTCCTTGAAGTGACAAGCTCCTTTCACTCATTTTCAAGAAAATGCCTACCAGATACCCAAGTCTGAATGACCATAGCTTGTCTGTCACCTATTTCTTCAAGTAACAATGGTATGCTATGGAGAAAAGCTAGCTAGCTTTTAAGACAATTGTGCAACTGCTTTTCCTTGAGGCAGCCACCATACCTCAGTACACCTAAGGGCTTTATGCGTACTTTCCATTTCATCATACAAGATATTAAAAAAGATGTTCACTCAAGGACCAAAATTAATAATTTTTACTTTCTCATCAAAGGCATTTTTTATAGCAGGTACTTTTTTTTACAGTGAGGAAGAATACAATGACTAGTAGTACAATTTGATGTCACTGCCTTGATCCATACTAAAGAAGCTAGTTTCACTCACTGCTTCTGCACCCAGTGCAAATATCAACACAGTGACAAAGGCAAATAGCATCTTAGGAGAACCCCCTAGGGTTTGCAGACCACACTTTGAGAGCTGCTGTGGTACAATGATGGAGGTAGGGGTGGGGATGGCACTTCACCCACAGGACACTGGACCCTTTGGGCTGAGGGGTGAAAGAGGGATGGAAGTTTCCTGAGGAATAAAAAGGGCCAGGCAGTGGGAACAGCATGTGCAAAGGCACAGAGGCATGACAGACTGTGGTATGTACAGAGAACCTCGAATATAATTCCATGGTCACACTGCCGGCAGCTCAGTGGCTGCAAAAGCCCAGACTTATACCTTTATAGTTGACAGTCCAAGAATAAAATACTCTTATTATCATTTAATATGTGTCTAGCCTGGTTCTAAGTACTCATTTAATCTTTGAAACAACCCTGTGGGTGTAGATAGTACTATAGATGAGGAAACTAAGATGGGAAACAGGTTAGATTCCTTGTACCAGATCCCACAGCTATTAGGTGGCACAGCCAGGACTGAAGACAGCCTGACTCCAGAATCCCCTATGATATACCACTTCTCATGAGGGAGATAGACATCTCTTTAGCTTCCAATTTGGGAAGTCCCAAGTGGCCATCCTAGATCACATGCCCAATGCTGGGGCCAGGCTTTTCAGGGACACACACCCACCTCCACTGGGGATCTCTACAACCATGAAAGACTACACAATGGATACGATACAGCGATGAGAATTAATGATCTAACACAACACCCAACAGTATGGATGGGTCTTACTAACAATGTTGGACAAAGGCCGACCCGAAAGAGAGTACACCCTCTATGAGTCCATTTATATGAAGTTCAAAAACGAAACAATTTTGTGCTGGTGTAAGGCAGGACTGTGCTCCCTCTTCTGGGGACAGTTAGTGATTGGAAGGGAGTCAGGGGATCAGGCGTGGTAATGTTCTGCTTCTTGATTGGGTGCATTCAGTTTGTACAATTCATTAAGTAACAACTTGATAAATTTTTTGTAACAACTTACAACAAAAATTCATTAAGCTGTACACTTGGGCACTTTTCTGCAAGTGTATTTTTTTACTTTTATTAACTTTTTGAGTCTTTAGTGTGAAAAAATTAAAAGTGTGACAGAAAGACAAACCACAAAGGAGTTCTTTTAGCCAGGGTGGCAAATAGACTTGTCAGAATGAATAAAGGATGTATACCCCACCTACTAAAGGATAACTGGAATAGAAGTGAGACCCCAGGGGTGCAGGAGTACTGTGTCTCACATGCCTCTAATGAACATTTGTTTAGGTTTTGCTCATTAGCAATATAAAGCAGAAGTAAGGGTTCAGAACACAGAAGCATCCTGTGCCCCTGCCAGCTTGTTCCAATTAGGCCATCTGCCTGGGCTCTGTGCCCTGCGTGCCACAGCCACCTTGAGGATGGGCGGGGGGCTCAGCAGGGCAGGCAAAGGTGCCGGGCGGGGCCTCCTGTAGCTGTAACATTCCTGTTAACTTTGCTGTGTTTTATAGGTTATAGGCGGTTTCTCAATATTTTTAACCCATGCTCCCCTCCTTGATAGATGTAAATATCTCACACCCTCCTTTAATGTTATTTGAAATTTCAAAATTAATTAAATATTGTGACAAAAGTAAAGCAAAACCACAGGACAAAGTGCTGCTTTGTTTTCAAGCTGTCTTCACTGCCCCCACCAGGCCCCAGAGTGTGTGCTCCAGCATCCCCTCTCCTCTCCTCACCGCCCTGAGAAGACTTGGTTTATAAATTACAGGCCTTTTCATTTCCTCCAGAGTTTTTGATGAGAGATTTGGGGACGTGGCCACCAGGTGGATGCCGTTCTCAGTGTTTACGAGCCTGCGGTCCGGCTTCCCAGAGGGATGAGGATCTAAGAAGCAGACTTACCTTCTGCATTTCTAATAAAAACCACAACTCCTTACTTACTAAATAATATCTTTTAATGCTAATAGACAATATTTATTGGGTGCTTCCCATGTGCCACATGGAGTGTGATGTGCTCCATGTGCATTTCTTCTCAATTCTTACAACAGCTCTATGACATGAGGAGTCTGGTCATCTTTGCTTTGTGGCCAAGGACATCTATGCTCAAAGTGATGATGTGGGCTGCCCAAGGTCTCACAACTAGGAAGACCAGGATTTGGGATGTAGATCCCAGGTGGGCTGGCCCTGGAGCACATGCCCCTAACGGCAGGCCATGTTAGCTATTAGGCAGAGCCAGGGTTAACACGCTCTGCTGCTCACTGAAAGGTTGAAGGCTCAAGTCCACTCAAAGCCACCCCAGAAAAAAGGCCTGGTAGCCTACTTCCAAAAAATCAGCCATTGAAAACACATGGGGTTGTCATGAGTTGGAGTCAGCTCCATGGCAACTGGTTTTGGTTTCCAGCTCCAGAACTTCCACGCTATACCATACCTCTAACTATTAGAATAATTGTTGATGGCTTGGGCCCAATTCCCAATCAATCGATGAAAATGACACCAGGAACCGTCCCAACCAGAAAGAAGTCACTATGAGAGAGGGGGAGCCCAGATGGGCTACTCCTAACCCCACTTCTATCCAGAGCCTCTGTTGTCTGGGATGAACCAAGATGGGGAACGTCATGGTGGAACCTTCGACGTTAATGACCCACATGAGTGAAAACCAAACAACTGCAGCGTTGGGGCCCAGGCCTGGAGGAGGCACCACCTACTGCCCCTTCCCATCCTGCACTGAGACTGTATTGCTATCTAGCAAGCACCTTACATCCACATTAGGCAAAGCTATGGGTTTTGACAAAACTCTATGTGGCAGTGAAGCCAATTTACTAGCTCCTGGGCCCATGGGTGCTGAGAACCTGGACGGTGGCCTGGGCTGGGTACAGGGGTCTGGAGCTCCACTACGCAGGGCAGTGCCCAGGCCTCCTTCAGGTTCAATAGGTCTTGGCTGGAGCTCTGACTCCAGGGGTGAGACTAGGAATGTGCCCAGGTCAGTGATGATGGTTAGAATCTCATTAATTTGATTGTGAAGAGAAATATGACCCTGTTTGTGGCCTAAAATAATGAAAGAGGACAACAGCTACCCCTTAAAATCTATTAATAGGCATGTGTATCCCTTGCCCAGCTCAAAGTCAGCTCTCCTGACTCAAACAGGGGTCTCTGCTGCCAGGAAGGCTGCCTGGAGCTGCAGTGGGCCTCAAAAGTATTTCCAGAAATGAAGGGTCTCGTGTGGTAACCAGGGGAAGGAGCCAGCAGCAGCTCCTCTGAGCCATGAAGAACAGCTCCAAACACAGGGAGGCCCTCAGCCTGCAAGGACCACCCCAAGCGTGGCATTGCCTGCTTTTCCGTTGCCACTCTGGTCATGAGTCTACCACACAGCACCTTGAAGTGATCCCACCCCCTCCAAGGCTGCAAAGTGACTCCAGAACACTGAGTCAGGATGGGCTCAACGGTCTGCCACCTGCAGGCAATTATCTATCTGCTCCTTTACACCCCAACATAGGAGGGAGGCTTCTAGAATAGCGGAGGGGTCTAATCCCCTACCCTGGTATCCCCACCCCAGACAGCCACCTGGGTTGTCTTGGGGGGTTGCTCAAGATCCAGCTATCTCTCCTTGGTGACGTCTATACCCAAAAAATCCATTTACACATTCTGGGGAGAGGGTCATGGTTTCCATGGGTCTAGCTAGAACCTAAGAAATAAACACACGTTTAACCATATGCTGACTTCCTGCCACATTTACAATGAGATTTAAAGAAATGAAAACACTTGGAAACGATTAGGTCACTTTCTCAGAGATATTCAGTTATAAATCACTATGTAAAACTAGCAAAATGTGAGCAGTTTTAGATCCTCACTATGAAAAATGTGGTCCCAGGACCAGCAGTCTGGGCCTCACCTGGGAGCTTGGAAATACAGAAGCTTGGCCCCGACCAGACCTCCTGATGTAGAAGCCACATTTTCCCAAGCTTCCTGGGAGGACACTTTAGGGTTTAAGAAGTGCTGCTCTAACTCAGCTAGAGCCTTTTTTCCCTCACCAGAGTGTTTTTGAGGACTTTGATGCACACACTTCGTTAGATGCCAGAACCTCACGATAGCCATGGAGTTCCATTGGGTCCTCCGCCTCCCACAGGAGACCTGACTTTCCTGTGGACGAGAAAGGCCTCGCCTGCCTCCCAATCCCTGCCTTCCTTATGTTCTCCCCACACCTTCCCTGCCAGCCATTCTACTCACTTCTGCCATATTAGCCTTTCTGATTATATCCCTCTACCTTCATAGCCTTCAGATTCACTCAACCCCACTGCTACCAAATGATGTGCAATCCCCTGGTCTGATATTCAAGATCCTCCATGTTCAAGATCAATTTATCATTCCCTCTTCATCTGACCTGGTGATCTACTTCCAAAAAAATCAGCCACTGAAAACCCTACGAAGCAAAGTTCTCTGACACACGTGGGGTCGCCATGAGTGGGAATTGACTCGCCAGCAACTGGGCTTTCTTCATCTCTCAGGACTCCCCTCCCAAGCCCTAAACTCCATTACTCTTCTCTGCAAACTTGCTCACACATTCTGCCTGCTCCCAATACCCTACCACATACCTTTGGCAGCCCAAAGCTCTTTTGTATTCTTGGACACTAGCTAGAATGCTTCCTCTGGAGGCCCTCCCAGCTTAACATAATCTCCTTTTCTGAACTGCCCAGTGTTTTCTTTCTTGCAGCAGGGGTATTGCTAATACGTCTCATGTCCACTGTTACATTGTGAACACACTTGAAGAAGGAGTTGTGCCGTATTCATCTTTGTTTCTGACAAAGCTGTCTGACACACACTGAGGTGATCAGATAGTCATGACCCAAACTTGGAACACGCAGTCCAACACCCCTTCTCCCTAATCTGTGTATTTATAAGTATCTCCAATACTAAGGTCTTATTTAATATGTAGTTAACAAATTGCCTTTATGGAAAAATACTAAAATTTCTTTAAATGGAGCTATCTTGAAGCATCTAGACTGTCTCATCCCTGAATAGACAATCAATAAATGGTTGTTGAATCATGAGTGAATGAGAACAAATTATTTTTTCCTCAGTATAGAGTTTCTTCCCCTCTGTGTAAGCTAAACAAATGAATTTGGCATGAGACCTATGTGTAGTTTAAGACTAATGTGCCACTGAAAGCAGGAATTAAGGAGTTTCTACTCCAAGGAGATCATGTAATGTGAATCTGAGGTAATGAAGCTGATTTTCCTGTGTGGCTGATGCGATCCCTTTTGCTGACGTGTAGTCACACACATTCCTGTCAGCCCTCAGTAGTGAACGTACTAACTGAAGACTCTGCTTCCCAGACTGATTAAAGCTCTGCTAACGTCTAAGCTGCCACTGAAAACTAAGACAACCTATCGTCAGGGGACTGTGTTCTCACTGGTGAAGCAGGAGCTCCCACCAGATTCAGCCGCAGCAAGTGGGCAGTGGGAAGATGAGGAAAATGCAATAGTTCTCTGACTTCAGCTAAATTTGCCAAATTTGATTCACAATTGAAAATCAATTATACTGTACCATGACCCTGTAGAGGAAGCTTTTGTTTTTGTGCAAGGGGACAGGAGCTGCTGGGCCTTGCCCAGAGCAGGGATAGCTGAACCCAGGTTTGCTCCCCCTGAGCTGGGCTGAGCTCAATTCCCGGCCTTGGGAAATGACTAAGTGGGATGGCTCATTGCCCAGGCCTTGTAAATATTTCTGGACACTGGGCTGTCTGATCAACTTGAACAGTCTTATGGAAAACTTAGAAAACCACATCAGTCTACAACAGTTAGCAGTCAGAGTATCAGATTTTCAAAATCACTTAAGTCTTAATAAAATAATGAAGTGGAAAGTATTTGCTTTATCTTTTTTTAAAAGGAGATTCTTAAGATGCTGATTTCCCCTTATTAAACAATGTCATAAATCTGTAGCCGTATCTTAGCAGCAGATCTCCTGGGAAGACCCAATAAACAAAACGCCTTCGAAGTTTTGTCATTGGAAATACAGCTAGAAAAACAAAACTGAAGCAGTTATAGTATCTGGTCACTGAACAGACTCTGGTTTTGATTATAAACACCAGCAGTTTCAAAGATCTGTTTCTACACGCCAAACGTATCCTGAGCTGGGGCTAGGTGCCCTTGCAACACTTGCTTTAAGAAACCCAGATGAGTGAAGCCCTGTGCACTTCCTACCTGATAACGAGCTAGCAAACAGAGGCTCTGGCTAATTAGTGTGGAATTGTTTCATTGAAACCTTAATGGAATTCAAATCAGCTAAATTAACAGACAGAGAAACATCCACAACAAAATTACATTCCACTGTTTTCAGTTAAGTTGGAAGCCTTGGGTGTGGCAACCACCAACATTACAAATTAAGAATCTTTGCCAAAATGAACTCCTTCAATTTTCTTAGACCATCAACAGCCTTTGCTAATAGAATTGACTAACTGCAGGTGTGCAGAAAAATAGAGTTAAGCAAGCAATGCTTAAAAAGCATTAACTGACTCACTGAAACATTTTATGCCACCGGCTGTGCTAGGGACAGGTGAGACTTGAAATAAGGGGCTCAAATGGGAGACCTCCAATTAAGAATAAAGCACTGTATCTCGTTGATGGTTTCCATTCCTGACACACTTAAGGAATCATTTGCCTTCTTAAATCAAAGAGAAAACCTATCAGACTGGCCAATCACATTGAACTCCTGGGCTCCTCTGCCATTGCTGGTAGCTTTAGGTAACTGAGGTCAAAATAACTACGTCAATTTATTTATTTATTTTTTTGTACTTCAGGTGAAGGCTTACAGAACAAATAGTTTCTCATGAAACAGTAGTACACATATTGTTTTATGACATTGGTTAACAACCCCACAACATGTCAACCTTCTAACCTCTCAACCTTTTTTTTGGTGAAAATACACATAGCCAAAGATACACCATTTCAAAAATTTCTACAATCACACTTCAGTGACATTGACTATGCTCTTCCATTGTGCTGTTATTCTCACTTAAGATGAAGGCTTACAAAAATAAATAGTTTCTCATTTAACAGTTACTACAAATGTTGCCCTATGACAATGGTTAACAATCGCACAACACATCAACAATATCCTTATTCAACCTTGGGTTCCCTATCACCAGCTTCCTTGTCCCCGTCTGTCTTCTGGCCCTTGTCACTGGACTCCTGTACCTCATTACTCTCATTTGGTTTTACAGGGCTGTCCACTCCCAGGCTGAACAGTGAACCTCGGAGATAACTTCACCACTGAGCTAAAAGGGTGTCTGGGGGCCATATTCTTGGGATTTCTCCAGTCTCCTTTAGGCCAGTAAATCTGGTCTTTTTTTTGTGAGTTAGAATTATGTTCTACATCCTTCTCAAGCTCTGTCCAGAACCCTCTGTTGTGATCCTGGTCAGAGCAGTCAGTGGTGGTAGCCGGGCACCATCTACCTGTACTGGACTCAGTCCGGTGGAGGCCTTGGTAGCTGTGGACAATTAGTCCTTCAGACTAATCTTTTCGTTGTATCCTGTTCTATTCATTTTCCCTTGCTCCCGAAGGGATGAGACCAGTAGAGTATCTTAGATGGCCGCTCACAGGCTTTTAAGACCCCAGACACTACTCACCAAGGTAGAATGTAGAGCATTGTTTTTATAAGCTGTGTCATGCCAATTGAGCTAGGTGTTCCCCGAGACCATGGTCCCCACAGCCCTCCGCCCAACAATTCAGTCCCTCAGGGAATTTGGATGCATCTATGGGGCTTCCATGACCTTTCCTTGTACAAGTTGTGCTAGTTTCTCCTGTATTGTGTACTGTCTCACCCTTCACACAAGATACCACTTATCTATTGCCTATTTAATATTTCCCCCCCACCCATCCCATCCCTGGTAACCAACAAAGATTGTTACATTTTGTGTGTGAACTTTTTCATGGGTTTTTACAATAGAGGTCTCATACAATATTTGTCCTTTTGTGATTGACTTATTTCACTCAGCATAATGTCCTCCAGTTTCATCCATGTTATGAGATGGTTCACAGATTCACTGTTGTTCCTTCTCGTTGCATAGTACTCCATTGTGTATATGTACCATAGTTTGTTTATCCATTCATCTGTTGATGGACATCGAGGTTGTTTCCATCATTTTGCTATTGTGAACAATGCTGCCATGAACATAGGTGTGCATATGTCTACTTGAGTGACAAGTCTTATTTCTCTAGGATATATTCCAAGGAGTGGGATTGCTGGATCGAATGGTATGTCTATTTCTAGCTTTCTGAGGAAGCACCATATCATTTTCCAAAATGTATGTAACATTTTGCATTCTCACCAGCAGTGCATAAGAGTTCAGATCTCCCCGCAGCCCCTCCAACATTTGTTATTTCCAATGTTTCTGATTCGTGCCAGTAATGCCGGGGTTAGATGGTATCTCATTGTGGTTTTAATTTGCATTTCTCTAATGGCTAGTGATCCTGAGCATTTCCTCACGTCTGTTGGCCGCTTGAATATCTTCTTTGGTGCCCATTTTTTAATAGGATTATTTGTCCTTTTGTTGTAGAGGTGTTGGATGTTCTTGTAGATTATAGAGATTAGACCTTTGTCTGACTTGTAATGCCCAGAAATTTTTTGCCAGTCTGTAGGTTCTTTTTTCACTCTTTTGGTGAAGTCTTTTGAAGAGCATAGGTGTTTGATTTTTAGAAGATCCCAGTTATCTAACTTATCTATTGGGGTTTGTGCATTGATGGTTATGGTTTGTATCCTGTTAATGTCGTGCATTAAGGCCTGTAGTGTTGGTCCTATTTTTTCTTCTATGAACTTTATAGTTTTAGGCTTTATATTCAGGTCTTTGATCCATTTTGAAGGACTTTTTGTATATGGCGTGAGGTACGGGTCCTGTTTCATTTTTTGCAGATGGATATCCAGTTTTGCCAGCACCATTTATTAAAAAGACTGTCTTTTCCCCATTTGATGGCCTTTGGGCCCTTGTCGAAGAT
Source organism: Dugong dugon (assembly GCA_030035585.1). Taxonomy (NCBI): domain Eukaryota; kingdom Metazoa; phylum Chordata; class Mammalia; order Sirenia; family Dugongidae; genus Dugong; species Dugong dugon. The sequence continues at coordinate 42,249,417 of CM057480.1, read as the reverse complement.
CAGGTGACCGTAGGTGGATGGATTTACATCTGGGTTCTCAATTCTGTTCCATTGGTCAATATATCTGTCGTTGTACCCGTACCAGGCTGTTTTGACTACTGTAGCTGTATAGTAGGTTCTGAAGTCAGGTAGTGTGAGTCCTCCAACTTTATTCTTCTTCTTCAGTAGTGCTTTACTTATTCGGGGCTTCTTCCCTTTCCATATAAGGTCAGTGATTAGTTTTTCCATCTCTTTGAAGAATGTGGTTGGTATTTGGATCGGGATTGCGTTGTATTTGTAAATTGCTTTGGGTAGAATTGCCATTTTCACAAAGTTGAGTCTGACTATCCATGAGCGAGGTATGTTTTTCCATTTATGTAGATCCTTTTGGGTTTCATGCAGAAGTGTTTTGGAGTTTTCTTTTTATAGGTCTTTTACATCCCTGGTCAGATTTATTCCTAAGTATTTTATCTTTTTAGGGGCTATTGAAAATGGTATTGTTTTCCTGATTTCCTTTTCATCATTCTCCTTATTGGTGTATAGGAATCCAACCAATTTTTGAATGTTTATCTTGTATCCTGCTACTCTGCTGAATCTTTCTATTAGTTCCAGTAGATTTCTCATGGAGTCTTTAGGGTTTTCTATGTATAGTATCATATCATCTGCAACCAGGGACAGTTTAACTTCTTCATTACCAGTTTGGATGCCCTTTATTTCTTTTTCTTGCCTTATTGCTCTAGCTAGAACTTCCAGCACAATGTTAAATAGGAGTGGTGATAAAGGGCATCCTTGTCTTGTTCCTGTTTTGAAGGGGAATGTTTTCAGCCTCTCTCCATTAGGAATGATGTTGGCCATTGGTTTTGCATAGATGCCGTTTATTATGTTGAGAAATTTCCCTTCTCTACCTATTTTATTGAGAGTTTTTATCAGGAATGGGTGTCAGACTTTGTCAGATGCCTTTTTTGTGTCAGTTGAGATGATCATGTGAGTCTTTCCTTTATTTATGTGGTGGATTACATTGATTGATTTTCTAATGTTGAACCATCCTTGCGTACCTGGTATGAATCCTACTTGGTCATGGTGTATTGTTTTTTTGATATGATGATGAATTCTATTGGCTAGAATTTTGTTGAGAATTTTTGCATCTATATTCATGAGAGATATTGGTCTGTAATTTTCTTTTTTTGTGACGTCTTTGCCTGGTTTTGGTATCAGCGTTATGCTGGCTTCCTAGAATGAATTTGGAAGTGTTGCTTCCTCTTCTATGCTCTGAAATAGCTTGAGTAGTACTGGTACAAGCTCTTCTCTAAATGTTTTGTAGCATTATCCAGTGAAGCCACCTGGGCCAGGGTTTTTTTTGGTTGGGAGGTTTTTTTTATTACCTTTTCAATCTCTTCTCTTGTTATGGGTCTGTTCAGATTTTCAACATCACTTTGTTGTAGTTTGGGTAGGCCACGTGTTTCTAGAAATTTATCCATTTCCTCTAGGTTTTCAAATTTGTTGGACTATAGTCTTTCATAATATTCTGTTATAATCCTTTTTATTTCAGTTGGGTCTGTTGTAATGTCCCCCATTTCATTTCTTATTTGGGTTATTTGCGTCCTCTCCTGTTTTTGTTTTGTCAGTCTGGCCAGTGGTTTGTCGATTTTGTTGATTCTTTCAAAGAACCAACTTTTGGTTTTGTTGATTCTTTCTATTGTTTTTCTGTTCTCTATTTCATTTATTTCTGCTCTGATCTTTACTATTTTCTTTCTTCCAGTGGTTGTGGGCTTTATTTGCTGTTCTCTTTCTATTTGTTTGAGTTCTGTAGTTAATGTTTTGATTTTGTCCCTTTCTTCTTTTTTGCTATGTGCATCTATTGCTATAAATTGTCCTCTGAGGACTGCCTTTGCTGTGTCCCAAAGGTTTTGGCAGGATGTGTTTTCATTCTTATTTGATTCTAGGAATTTTTTTATTCCATCTCTGATTCCTTCTATTACCCAGTGATGTGTAAGCAGGGTATTATTCAGTTTCCATGTAGTTGATTTTTTTTCCTTGCTCTTTCTATTGTTAATTTCTACCTTTATGGCATTGTGTTCAGAAAAGATGCTTTGAATTATCTCAGCATTTTGGATCTTGTTTAGGATTGCTCTGTGGCCTAAGATGTGGTCTATTCTGGAGAACGTTCCATGTGAATTGGAAAAGAATGTGTACTTTGCAGCAGTTGGAGTGTTCTGTATATGTCTATGAGGTCAAGTTGGCTGATTGTGCCCTTTAGGGCTTCTGTATCTTTGCTGAGTTTCTTCTTAGTTGTTCTGTCCTTTACTGAGAGTGGTGCGTTGAATTCTCCTACTATTATTGTGGAACTGTCAATTTCTCTTTTCGGTGTTGTTAGAGTTTGTTTTATGTATTTTGGAGCCCTGTCATTGGGTGTGTAGATGTTTATTATGGTTATGTCTTCATGATGGATTGTCCCCTTAATCATTATATAGTGTCCTTCTTTGTCTTTTATGGTAGATTTTGTTTTAAAGTCTATTTTATCTGAGATTAGACTTGCCACTCCGGCTCTTTTTTGGTAGTTGTTAGCTTGATATATTTTTTCCAACCTTTGACTTTTAATAAATTCACATCTTTGTTTCTAAGGTGTGTCTCTTGTAGACAGCATATTGATGGATCTTGTTGTCTTATCCATTCTGTCACTCTCCGTCTCTTTATGGGTGCATTGAGTCCATTTACATTCAGTGTAATTATTGATAGATGTGAGTTTGTTGCTGTCAATTTATAGTGCTTTTTTTTGTGGTGCTGAAGTTTTCTTTGTTCTTCTTACTCTCTTGTGCTGAGTTACTTTTGTTTGTGGATTTTTTTTTTCATTTCTTTTCTTTTTGCTGAGACTTTATGTTTTTTGTCTTTATTTTTATGAGTATGTTTGTTAACCTTTTTTGTGGTTACCATGAATTTTACACTTATCTTTCTAAGTTTGAAGCAGTCTACCCTTACTTGGTATCGCCTCGCCTTCCTCTCCATTAGAAGGTTCTATACCTATGCCGTTTATTCCCTCTTTCATTGTTTTGATGTTGTTGTCATCCATCAATTGACTGCTCTGATTCCCTGTTGTATTTCTTTGGTTTTGGATAGTCCTCGAGAGTTCATTTCCTAGATTGGTATCTGGCTGGTACAATCCTGCGTCCTAGATTCTGCCTTCTAGCTGAAGCTGTTTGTCCTCAGATCAAAGAACTCACTTTAATAATTCTTGTAAGTTTGGTTTGACTTTTACATATTCCCTTAATTTCTGTTTATCTGGAAATGACCTAATTTCACCATCAGATTTGAATGAGAGTTTTGCAGGATATATTATTCTTGTCTGGCAAGCTTTTTCTTTCAAGATTTTATATACGTCATCCCATTGCCTTCTTGCCTGCATGGTTTCTGCTGAATAATCTGAGCTTAGTTTTATTGTTTCTCCTCTGTATGTGACTTCTTGTTTTTCAAGAGCTGCTCTCAGGATTCTTTGTCTTTGGTTTTGGCGAGTGTGATTGTGATATGCCTTGGTGATTTTCTTTTGGGGTCTCTCGTATATGGGGTTTGTTGAACTTCTTGGATAGCCAGCTTCTCATCTTTCATGATATTGGGGAAGTTTTCCGTCAGCAGTTCTTCAATGATCCTCTCTGTGTTTTCTGTTTTCTCCCCCTGTTCTGGAATTCCAATCACTCACAAATTTTTGCTTTTGATTGTATCCCACATAACTCTCAGGGTCTCTTCATTTTTCTTTGTTCTTTTTTCTGACTTTTCCTCAGAGTTGTATCCCAGTGTTTGTCTTCAATTCGACTGATCCTGTCTTCCACCGTTCAAATCTGCTTCTCAGCCCTTGTATGACACAGTCCATTTCTGAAATCTTGTTGTTTATGTTTTGGATTTCTAATTGTTGTCTTTGTATAATTTCTAGTTGTGAATTTATTTTGGCATTTTGTTCCTGCATTATTTTCCTGAATTCTTCCAGTTTTTTGTCTGTATTTTCCATGAATTTGTCTATTTTTTCCTCATGTTTGTCAGCTTTTTGCCTCAGCTCTTGGAGGATTCTGAGTATTAGAGATTTGGATTCCCTATCAGGTAGTTCTAGTGCATTTTGTTCCACTGGACATCTGGTGTTTTATTTTGGATCCCTACTTGAACCATCCTGTCCTGTTTTTGTAAATGTTTTGATATTGTTTTCTGTCTTCGGGGCATTCAGTAGTTATTTTTCTCGTTTATTGATTGTAGATTTGTTTGTTTCGTCCCCCCCCCCCTTTTTTTTTTTTTTAAATTTGACTATGTCTGAGCAGGCGGACTGTGTGTTCTTTGTTGTTTGCTCGTCTGTGGGCACAATACTTTTCACCTGCTTCTCCAATTGGCAGGGTCAGTCACTCAGATATGGTATGGCAGGGCAGGTCTAGCTGAAGAGGAGTTACTGGGATGGGTTGTTTGTGGCACTTACTACAGCCCCCAGAGTGGGTCGGTAATCAGTGCAGGGTAGGTTCCATTAGGCTGTCCCTGTGCTGCTTGGTGGTGTGATGTCAAGCGCACAGGGAAGGTAGGCAGGATGCTGCAGGGAGATTGTTATGTGTGGAGCTGAGATGGATATGGGAGAGAGGAAAGAGGAACATGAATCAAAAACATACAAAGAAACAAAAAAGAATGCTAGGGGAGCTTGCTGTTGGAGTGGAGAGATGAGAGACTATGAAATGGAGAAAAACAGGAAGGGGAAGAGGAAGAAAAGAAAAGAATGAAGAAATAAAAATCAGAAGGGTTAAAGAACCGCAAAGTTCCCCGGGATCCCACTGGTGCAGCTATGAGGTCTGGGGAAGTCGCTCTCAGCTGTTGCAGTACCGCCTGGCTAGAAGGCATAGAGGTATACAATGCCAGGTATTCAGGGAACAGAAAATAAGGAAGATATAGAGAGACGAGAAACTGAGCAATGAAGAAAGACAAAAAGGGAAAAAGAGGGAAAAGAAAACAAAATAAATTAAAAAAAAAGAACAAGAAAGGCCCTCCAAAAAACAGAAAAAAAGAAACCAATGACAAAAGAAATGCTCTCAGGGATCCCTCTGCACGTCTGTGCAAGCCGAGGGGGAAGTCTCCTTGCCACACAGCACCACCTGGCCAGAAAGGGCTCCCAACTCAAGAAAAGGAAAAGAAAACAAACAAACAGTTCAAAACAAACAAATGAACAAATGCCCCGAGATCCCACCAGCACGGCAGCCCAGACCGGGAAGCAGCTCCACACTCGAACAGAGCTCCACAGCCCCTCAGCAAGAAGCAAAGATCGTGCATGGAGCCAGGTATTTGAGCGAAAGGAGGGGGAAGTGGTGAGAGGTAACGAAGAAATCAAAAGAAGCAGAAAATAAAGCAACACTAGCAGCCAACAAATGGGACTCAGAGAGCCAGCTAGTGCGGGCTGGTGTTTCTCGGACAAGAGACTGTGCCGGCGGGAAGCAGAGGGTGCCGAGTGTGGGTGAAGAAGGGTAGGGAGTGGGAAAGCATATATCACAAATTACCAGAGCTCTGCAGCCCCTCAGGAAGAAGCAACGATGGCACACAGAGCCAGGTATTTGAGCGAAAGGAGGGGAAGGTGGTGAGATGTAAGGAAGAAATAAAAAGAAGCAGGAAAAAGCAACACCAGCAGCCAACAAATGGCACTCAGAGAGCCGGCCCGTTCGGGTGTGTGGAATCCAAGCAGCCGGTGTTTCCCGGTCAGGAAGCAGAGGAGGCCGAATGGGGGTGAAGAAGGGTGGGGAGTGGGAAAGCGTATATCGAAAATTACCAGTTGTTTTGTCTCCTGCTGGACGCTCTGTGAGGCTGCTTTCTCGTACCCTGTTTGCTGGTCTCTGATAGGAGTCCAAGATGGCGGATCCGTGCTGTGTTAGCTGGTAGGGGACCTCTGCGTGAATCTCTCCTCACTCTCTGTTCTCTGTCAGTTTTCTCACTCCATTTGATGCTTGGCTGAATTCTTTATCTCTTCATTTGATGTTTTAGGGTTTCAGGATTATTGTATTCTCTGTTCGGCTTAGTTTTGAGGATCTTTGCTGTGGAGGGACGGCCTAGAGTGCCATTTTGCCGGAACTCCCACTTTTTGCATTTTTTATAGTCACTTCCAGCATCAAAGCAACATGCAAGCCACCACAGCAGGGCAAACTGACAGATAGATAGTGGTTAGGCCATACAGGAATGTGAATTCAAATGAGAGCAGCTTTGTTGTTAGGAATTATAAAGGATTTTTTTTTTTCCTACCTTCAATCCAGAGCCAAATGTGAGACAGACAAGGATCCAAACAATGTCCCTCTGTGCAGGAGGTTTTTGTTGTAATTGTTATTCTACTTTTCATTGAGGTTGTCCATAGATATAGAAGATCCCTGGTCTAATCTCCTATTTTGATGGGTCCTGAGCTTTGTTCCCTGCCCCTAAGCATGCTCAGCCATTAATACCCAAGTTTAGCTTCCAGAAATCAATAGATATTTCCAGAGCACATACCAGCCTTAGGATTTATTTACCTCTCTGGATTTATGCTTTATGGCCTCTAAGAATTTCTCTATTTTTCTACCAATTCAGTCATGTATGTAAAAGGAAATTTAAAAAAAAGATAAAAAAAGTTTTATCCAGTATGTTTAGTTTTTCTAGATTGTTTAAAGTTTCCCAGGGCTGCCATAACAAAATACTACAAAGTGGGCTGTTTTAAAATACAGAAATTTTTTTATTTTCTCACAGTTCTGGAGGCTAGAAGTCCAAATCAGAGTCTCAGTTGTGTGTCAGTTCCTTCTAGAGCTTCTCTCTTAGGGTTTCTGCTAACCGCTGGCAATCCTTGGTGTTACTTTGCTGCTAATAGATGCATCTGCTTCCATCATCACATGGTGTCTATCTGACTTACTTTTTATAGGACACCACTCAGAAGGTTTTAGGGTCCACCCTACCCTGGTCTGATGTTAACTGACAACTGCAAAGAAAAACCCTATTTCACCAAACAAGGTCACATTCACAGGTACAGGGGTTAGGTCTCAACATATCTTTTTGGGGGAGACAAAATTAAATTTGTATCACTCTGCCTTCTGGTCCCCAAATATTCATGTCATTCCCCTGTGAGGATAAGTGTTCCTCCCAACAACTCCTATAGCTGGTCTTTCCTTGACACTATTTTCCCATCAGTACCACCCTTAAATCCCAGCAAGAGGGGCCATTGCCTTGAGCCTCTCACTTTAAAATGTCCTCTCTGTCCCTCTTCCAGATACCCCTCACTCACATGCCCATCTGGAGCCTGTACTACTCCCACCTTCTAGACCATGCTCCAGTATCTGGGACACGAGAGTTCCCTGCACAAAAGCCTGACGCCTGCATCCAGAGTCTGTGTGGGCCTTCTCCTGGTTTGTATTCCCAAGGGTGGAGTGGTCTCTGGTCTGCACACTCCTAAAGCTGATGGGTAGCCATGTTTGTAGGTAGTGTGGACAGATCTTACATGTCTGTGGTGTGCTCACATGTGCACGAGGCCCCATGGAGTGGGATGATGCTGAGGGAGGGCTGCACCATCCTGTTCTGGACTGGAATTCTGAGGTGTTTCAGAGTTCTAAAATTAAAAATGACCTTTCAGGTCACTATAAAGGGATATTTATCAAGATAAAAGCATAAAATAAATTTAATAGTTTCTTAGCTTGACTTATAACTTTTAAATATTTAGACATGTGGGCCACCCATTTGTACTCAGGCCCTGAGTCCCACATTGTTAAAGGTAAGCCTACTTCTATGTGTTTTATTGAAAACCTTGCGTTTAAAAAAGAAAAATCTAATCTCTCTCGCTTTCTCTGATGCACATATATTTATTAATAGCCTGGAAGGATATACAGAAAAATATTAACATGATTATCTTCTTGGGGTGGAATTTTGTGTGATTTTAACTTTTTCTTTGGTCTGATATGTATTTTCTATTTTTTTGACAATGAACATGGAACACTTGTGTAATTTTTTAAAGGGGGGAAGGTACACATTAATTAGGGCATGCCTACTCAAAAAACAAAATAATAAAATAACCCTTATGTCCTACTGATTAGGGCTAGGGGAATCAACTTTATATGCAAAGCACACTCTAGTTCTGTTGCTGTTGTGTGTGTGTGTGTGTGTGTGTGATGAAGAACTACTAGGGCATATATATGTTTTCTGGTGGCCAGACAGCTACTAAAATACCAAGATGCCTTTTATCAACCCTGGCACCAGACATCCTATAGGCTAAACTGATTTCAGTAAGTACAGTGGCAAAGGGCATACAGAAGACCGGAAGGAATTCTGCAGCACTGTTTTGCAAACCACAGGGTTATGACCCCATGAGGATTAAGGAAACTGAAGCCAAGCTGCTGGATGCACCCATCCAAGGACTTTACCAGCCCCCGGGCCCGACAGAACCATCCACAATGTCCCTTTCTCTTAATCATAACAAGAGCTAATTGTGCAGTTACTCACAAAACACATCCACCATCTCAAATGATCCCCACAGCAATTGTCTGGTCTGGAGGGTTTCATAGCTGAGGAAACTGAGGCCCAGAGAAGTTCAGAGGCTCAGGTGTGATCACAGATAGGAAGCAGTGAAGCCAGGCCTAAATCCAGGTCTTCTAAGACTAGAGTTCATCCCAGTCAATTACCCATTTTATCATCATTTCTCTTTTCTTGCACCAACCTGAGAAACCCTGCCGATAGGAATTTGGTTCTTTTTCTCCTTCACTTCATAAAAATCCCATCACAGTTCTTTCCTTCATCCCTTCTCCTATCCCCACTTGAGCAGCCCAGATCTCTTTGAGGCATCGGGGTAGCCAGAAATGGAGGAAAGGTTGCTATGCAACGAAACTGCTGAGAATCACAGCACTGCAGCATCATGGTCTAGCAGCACTCAATGCCACCAGGCTCCCGACTGGGGGAAGAAATGTTCTGTCAGTGTTTATTATCAAAGCTGTAACAGCCTTTTGGCTTCTAACACAAATCTTCTCTTTCATTGTATTTCTATTAAACTTTTTCATTTTCAAAGCATTGTCTTGTCTGATCTTTATATATCCCTGTGTGGTGTGGATCACTGACAGGTTACAGATGAGGAAAGTGAGGCTCAGAGAAGTTAAGAGACTTCGAGTCCCATAGTAATAGAAACTTCAAGAAGCACTCCCTTGTCTGTGAGCAACATCATGTCACAATCTCGATCCCGTGAGCCCCTAGTCTGGAAAAAGTTAGTAATGCATGGGTTAGCTCTTTAACAACATTAACATGATCTACCTCCCCCACCCTACCTGGCAATACCACCACAAAAGATTCAAAAATGGCTGATACTTATCATTCTGAAGACCACTTTAATAATAAGTTTTCTGCTCCATCATCCTTGGCAGGGCTCCCTTTTCATAGATCACAATGTTGGTGTGGGGCCAAGAGATGGTGTGGTTGACTCACAGGTCACTGCACTTTATAAGAAGTCAGAATAATAAAGAGGAAGGGAGAGCTGACATCACCGGCACGGGAAAACTTCTGGTGTTGTGCTAAGCAAACAAATTACAGCTAACTCTAAATAGTGGGGAAAAACCTTACTAAAGCCAAGCCCAAGAAAGCAAAAGGTTGACAGGAAAAGTCAAACCACTAGACTAACGGCTTGCAGATATTCTCAAAATTGAACATTAACTTGATATTTATCATAAAGTCAAAGAAAAAAGAAAGTCTCCAGTCTGCTTCTATTAACAAGTATGAAAGAGGTGTTTTATGATCAAGCAATGAGAAAACACACACAATTCATTTCCACATTGGCTTAGCTGCAAGCTGCATATCCAGAGTAAAAAGTATCTTTGTCCACTAAGCTTCTGTAATTTTAAAAATATGAAAAGATGTGGGAATGCAAAATGTTACAGCCATTGTGGAAAACAAGGTGGCAATTCCTCAAAAAACTAACGAGAACTACCATATGATCCAGCAATTCCACTCCTAGGTATATACCCAAAAGACTTGAAAGCAGAGACTCAGAGACTTGTATACCAGTGTTCACTGCAGCACTATTCACAACAGGCAAAAGGTGGAGACCTAAGTACCCATCAAGACGAATAGATGAACAAAATGTGGTACATACATACAAAGGAATACTACTCAGCTAGTAGGAGAAATGAAGTCTTGATACATGCTACAATATGGATGGAACTGGAAGACATTATGCTGAGTGAAATAAGTCAATCATAAAAGGACAAATATTGTATGATCTCACTTTTATAAAAAGACAAGAAAGGCAAATGTATAGAGAACAAAGTTTATTAGTGGTTACCAGGGATGGGAGAGAGGGAGAAAGGGGGAGTTAACGGTGATGGAAATATTCCATTGATTAAGGGTAGGGTTGCACAGCTGGTTATTGTAATTGGTGTCAATAAGTTGTACACCTGTAAAAAGCTGAATTGGAAAAAGTCATGTGATAGATACATTTACAGAAATAACAACAACAAAGAGTAGCTGCTGAGGCTGCTTGTGTACAACTAAAAACCTCATGGGATTTGATTCCTTGAAGATTTAGGATCATGGTTTCATGGGACATCCGTTAATTGGCCTAATAACGTGTTTAGTGTTTCTGTTCTACCTCCTAGTTTGTTGTGTAGTGCCTGGGTTCTTAAAAGCTTGCAAGCAGCCATCCAAGGCACAACAATTGGTCTATGTTCACCTGGAGCAACAGAGGAAGAAGGCAAGTCAGATAGGAGAAGGATGTGGAACGTGTGGCTAACTGCCTCCTTTGTCATGAGACCAGAACTGGGTGGTGCCCGGCTACCATTACTGAACATATTTGATCAAAGATTCTATATAAGAATCCTGATCAAAAGGGGGAAAATGTAGAACATATTATAAAATTCTCATGGAATACAGACTTCCTGGAAACATGACGCTGGATGAACCCCTTAAACTACTGCCCTGCTTTTATTTGGAGAAAACCAAATGCAGCTACAATTATAATTAGCCCTTGGTCTGTGAAAAACTTTAATAGGTAAAAGCAAACAAGCACTACCTTTAGCCCATAAAGGACTACTCTTTTATTAGTATAGTCTTGAGATTAGTGGAAATGTTTGTCTAATGAATGCAGCTACTATATTTGAGCACATGCCTGAATAAGCTTCTTGTTGATTGAAACCTATCTATATGCATTTCTGCATGTTGTGAAAAATCCAACTGTGTGACCACAGCCCGGCTCCTCTCGTTTGAATAAGGGCTCTTTGCCATCTCACTGTAGGGCCTGCTGAATGAAGAACAGAAAGGAAGTGTGTACTGCCTCCAGTTACAGGTTTTATTCCTCACTCTTGGCCTAAACAGTGGGTTAGATTGATTTGGATGTTATAAGATAGAAATAGAAAACAAACAAACAAACAAAATGTTTCATTAGACCCACCCAGGGATTTAATCTAGAAGATTTACCGTAACTTGAATAAATGGTCACAAATAGCCCAAACTAGCCATACCTCTTCTCATGCCACAATCTCTGAACTAAGTCTGGAAAGTGTGTGGACTTACTACATATACTGGATATAATTTCTTCTTTACATTTTGCTTATGAAGACCACACTAACAAGTCCAACAGAAACAATGACAGCATGAAGAGCTTAGTCTTGATATACAACTAAGTAAACTGATGCTTTCAATGTGTGGAGTGCCTAGCGTTTCACTGTACTGAGGCTCCATTCAACTTAACGCCAAATCCCCTACCCCAAAGTAACCTCAAATCCATTCCAGGACTCTGTAGTTCTGAACTCACCACTCTACCTACCACCCCTCAACATCGCCTATTCCCAGACCAGCACCAACTAACTAACTCACCCAGCCTCATGAGATTGGGGTTTGGATGTAGAGCTCCCTTATTCCATTGGGGTTTATTTTCACTCCTCTGCAGTTGTTGTTAGCTGCCATCGAGTCAGCCCCCAACTCATGGCGACGCCACGTGCAACAGAGTAGAATTGTTCAGTTAGGGTAGTCATTTACTATGCTGCCTCTCTGAGGCTGACAAGGAATTTACTTATTTATTTATTTTTAAAAAAGACTAAATCTTAACGGAACACCAGCTAGTATTAACTGAGACCTCACAGAATTTCTCTCTTTGGAGAAACTTATAAACAATGACAGGCAAACCATCGAGTATACACTGTTAGAAAGCAAAGACTGAAATCAGCTGACCACTGGAGGCTTCTCCTAGCTCCAGCACAGCAAGTAGAAAGCAGTCTTTGAATCCTGGTTATTTCTTTTCTTAGTGTTTTAATTAATATTGACCCTCAATAACTTGTAGCTATTAGTATGATGATGGAATTTCACACTATGGCAACTAAGTAAAAATTAGAGGATCATATCTGTTCTGTTTTTCTGATAAATAAAAAAGCAGTTCTGAAAACAAAAGTATTAATCCTGGAAAACCAAAGAGATGAGGCACTTGGAAATAGAAAGTATTTAACCATAATATATCAATATGAGGCACCAAAGACCCTTTAGTTAATGCAATACGTCTGTTTTCACAGATACTGTGTTCCTAACTCTGAGGCTGTGTGAAAGTGTTAAGCGACATTAAGAACTTGATGGAAGGTACTATTTCACCACACTGATTTTACAGATGAAACAAGTACCTGAGTGTTAGAAATTAAGTGTTAGTAGGTAGAAGAGATGCTTTTGATTAGGAAGCCCTAAGCTCTTCCTCACACATATTTCTTCAATTATGTTAAACATTCACATATGTGATTATTAAATATAACTAATAGGTCTATGTCTAAGGATGAAGCTATCTAATAGCTCTCCTTTGTGAGATCATTCCAAAATAAAAAGTGTAGGGCAATATCTCAGTTTCTTAGTGCTGCTATAACAGAAATATCACAAGTGGGTGGCTTCAAACAACAAAAATTTATCTTCTCACAGTTTAGGAGGCTAGAAGTCTGGATTCAGGGCACCAGCTCTAGACGAAATCTCTGTGGGCTCTGGGGGAAGATCCTTGTCTCTTCCAGCATTCCTCAGTTCCTTGGCAATATTCATATGATATAGCATCTATCTTTCCCCGTTGGTGCATCTTGTCTCTGTGTCTATGGAGCTTCTTATAACCCGTAAGTGACGAGGTTTAGGACACCCCTTACACTGATAATGACCTCATCAACATAACAAAAAAATCCTATTTCTAAATAGGCTTATATCCACAGGTAACAGGGCTTAGGATTCCAACACATTATTTTTGAGGGACACAGTTCAATCTATGACAGGAGGCATTGTGTAGACTTTGGACCACCACAGTGTTCAAGAACAGGACTGGAAGGGGATTATTTTTTTTTTTTTTTTGACTTGGTTTGTAACTGTGCACAATCACATATGCCTTTCCACCTTGAAGCCAAAGGAAAGCAAGCTGAGAAGTAAAAACTTAGTTCTAAAAACAAAGAAACTCTTCTCCAGACTTCATCTGATTCCTGAAATCTTTTCCTCTTTCAGTATTTCTTTCCATTTTCCACTGGCATTCCCAGCTTAGTATTTTTAGAGATAATCTTAAAACCTCACTCCATCCATCCATTCATCTATCCATCCACCCATCTCCAATGGCTTCCAGAAAAGATGTTAAGTGGACACCTAATGTTAACTCACGCTACTACTTCATTTTATTGGTCTTCCTCACAGGTTTCTCTTCTATGAGAGAAGCTGCTCTGGGGCATATGTGTACCTTCTTTTAGGTTTGTATGATAATAGAAAAGAGAAGCAAGTGTTTAAGCAAAGAAAGCATATAGTATTGTTAAAAACAAAACAAAACAACAAAAAAAATCCTGTAGCCCTCAAGTCAATTCCGACTCATAGCGACCCTACAGCACAGAGTAGAACTGCCTCATAGAATTTCCAAGGAGCAGCTGGTGGATTTGAACTGCCCACCTTTTGGTTAGCAGCCTGAGCTCTTAACCACTATGCCACTAGGTTCCACATTTAGCACTAGTTAAGGTAAATTCATCGATGAAAAGATTTTTTCTTAAGACTGCATTTTAATGCTCAGAATATATTCGTGGATTATGTATTCTTAAACTTCCAAATGCAGCTGAAACTCACAAAGAAGCTAGGAGTAGAAAATAATTATATTTTATAATATGAAAAAACAAAAACAAAACCAAGGGTCAAGTGACATATGCACGGGACCCAATATTCAGCAACCCAAGCCAGGACTTAGAATTCCTCACTATGACTTCTGTACTCAAATTATAAGGCTCAGCTGCTGCCTTCAGTATTTGTTTCCATAGACCTTACTAAGACAGAATTTCACTTTGACATTTTTGTAATATGTTACCATTTATAACTGTCTTCATCCTTAATAAACAATCATCTTTAGGGCTGGCAGTAGACACAATGAGGAGGGTCAGCTTGGTTACTAGTGGCTCATGGGTTAGTCAAAATTTGGGTTATGTTGGTTTCTTCTTACATTTCCTAGATTTAGAAGTTAAACCATACCCACATTTTCAATTTAGCCAAACCTGTATTCTTCTGACACAAACACAGAATCATAAGAAGTGTAAAGCTTTCCATCATCAAATCCACTCTTTTATCACTTTTGGGGAACAAAGTAGTTGAGCTAATGATTCTACAAAATTGTCATGTGATTTTTTTTCCTGTTTAAATCTTTCCAAAGGATGATACAATTCATGTTAGCCTGAGACAGAAAAGACCCTATGCTAAAAAGCAAACTATAATTTATTGGTTCTTTATGCAGAAATAACTCAAGAATAAAAATACTGAATTCAACCATAATTAGGTCTAAAGGAACAGGGAAGCTCTTATTTACAGTACTTTAGAAAGCTTAGAACACTTCAAAAGCAAGAAAGTTACCTATAAAACAGAAATTTATTTAAAAAATGACATTTTGTGTTTCAGATATACAGGTATCAGAGAAATTCCAGAAGGCGAAAGCATCTTCTCCAGGAACTGCTTCCAACACTGTCAATATTGGTTTCGAAATAGGTTGCTTAGGTCTTGTAGCTCTATTACTAAGGTGTCCATAGCTGCTATTTCGTCAGCTAACTCACTGGAAATTTCTCCACTTGCCACATCTGTAAAAAGTTGCTGCAACATAAAAATCAAAACAGATCAAAACAATTACTAAAACCTCTTTAAAATAAAATAGACACAGAATATAGAATTAAAATATCTTTTGCACAATAACACCACATTATAGCAGCAACAGTAGCATTTGTTTTGCTCACCATCTTGGGAATACACATGCTGCAACAAACTATGAGTCAAACAACTTGCCTGAACTTTAAATTCAAATAAGCTCTGCTCGAGAAAGTTTTTCTTGCATATTGGTTATTCATTTCAATATTATAGGATAGTTTGGGGATGAAGAGACATTCTATTTGTTGTGTATGCAAACAAAACAGATACATTTTATAGTCAAGTTCATATAAATCATACCTTCATGGTACTTATTTGAAAACTAATTTTGTTTTAGGCCTCAGGGGCCACAAAGATTATTAAGATTTGGTAAAAGCAAACAAAACAAAACAACGAACAAGCCCAGCAAAGTAAAATATGCCCTGCTCCCATAAAAGAAATTGCCTTGGGAGGCTTACAACATTTTGGAATGCTGCTAAAGGACTGCCTGCTGTGTAGTACAGAACCTAAGAAAATCAGCTTCAAAATTTTATGAAACACATTGTGTGTGTATGCATGTGAGTACGCACAAGCTGTTTGTGAGCACATGTGTGTGTTTTAATTAGACATGGTATAACTCAGTTTACCATGTATCTTTTTTATCAGACTGGACTAGATGACCTGTTTACAGAAATCAAATTTGCCATTAAAAATGACTATTTGCTCTCACCACTATAGACGATAACATGTAACAATGGTTCTAAAGGCTGTTCCAAAAGAGGAGTCCCAAGGATGCTCTGAGTGATGGCATAATCACTGGAATAGGCTTAGAGTTTCACACAGTGATTTTTGGAGCAAAGAACATTCACTTGCATGAAGAACTTCAAGAATGTTTAGCAAAAATTTGTCACACTACTTTGTAGTCATACCTTGTACAGCATTTCAAAACAGAATGAAATAAAAACTGGTGTGATGTGATTAGTATAGAAAATACCCTTTAGGAAAATAACCTGGGCCCACGTAGCACGTTTTTAATAAAAATTATAGTTCTTGCAAATAAGAATGAATCTGCATCACTTCTCTATAAGGTGAGGAGCTAAAGCTGAGAAAAAAATAATTTGTTGAAGGTTCCAAAGAGTTAAGTGGTAAAATCTGTTCTAGGCTCCAGGGTTTTTAATTCCAGACTCAGGACTGTAGCAAATGGCCTTCATGTCACACTTCGCTGAAAACTTGCACAATGGTAGGATGCTACGTGTGTAGCTGCTACTCTGTCCTGGAAGAGCATGGACTGGATGGCTTGTTAGGTCAATCTCTAGGTTCAAGGAGTTTATTTCCATGAAGTCCTTGGCCTGGCAAGAAAAGACCAGAGCTTCATGCAAAGTAAGCCTGTTGCTTTTAGTTGCTGTCAAGTTGATTCTGATTCATAGAGACTCCATGAATGCAGAGTAGAACTGCCCCATAGAGTTTTCAAGGCTGTGACCTTTCAAAAGCAGATTGCCAGGCCTGTCTTCCTCTGGGTGGGTTTGAACCGCTAATATTTCAGCTAGTAGTTGAGTGCTTAACTGTTTGTGCCACCCAGGGACTCCAAACCAAGCCTACCGAAAGCTATTTATATAGCTATCTTAATTCATTTTTACTATTACTTTTTTTTATGTTAAAAAAAATGTTTTTCAGAATGCATTTCTGTTTAGCAAACCCATTTCATTCAATATAGTAGAAAGGCATATGATCTACTACAAAACCCAAAACTCGTAACTATTACATACAAAATGGGACTTCCACGGAGACGGTGGAAACTGATTTTTCTATTTTTGTATGACCCAGTTGGAATTGAAAGAGAACCAAAATCTAAATGCAGACGATGTTCTGAGGCTTCCTTTTCCACGTTTGAAAATCTTCCACAATACGGAAGCATTCACAGTTTATACAGACAAGACTATTTAAGTCAGGTACATAGTATTTAGAAAGGCAATAACTTATAAGAAAAAGCTTTGCACAGAGTTAAGGGAAGAAAAGCATTTTGAAAAGGTAAAAGCAAATGGAACATAAAACATATACAGATAAAAAATATATTTTCAAATTTATTTGGAAACTGTTAACACTTATTGTACAGGCAGTAAGATAGTATGATAAATTAGCATGTTAAACTTGGTGAAAATTGAACTAGTCTACTAATAAAATCATAATTTTATCTTATTTTCATATTATTAAAAACAAAAGGCATTTAACATTATATAAGTTCTTTTTCTACATTAGGTAAAATTTTCTATGACTTTTAAGACTTGGATATATAAAATACCTTCTCTTTGTATTTCACTATCTATTCTCAAATAATGTCTCTAGTTTGAAAGCTAATTTAACTAGTACTGTGGATTTGAGAAACACGTCTGAATTTCCCAAACAATTCTAGTTTTTAAGGCTATCTTAAGAAAATATTTTAAAATTATTGGGCTAGGAAATTAAAGAGTTGCAATAAGCCTTAGTTAGAAAAAAGTTTTAGAAGAAAAATCTATCAGAGTGTATTAAGTAACAGTTAAGGTATATATATATATATACACACACACACATTTGTTTATGTGTACATGTATATAATAAATAAGTAAATAGTGGGTTGTGTTATAAAATGCATTTCTCACAATGAGTCTGACGAAAAAATCTGATACACAGTGTTACAGTTGGTCCCTTTCAGCTCTAAGATACTAAATATTTTTCAGAGTAATGATGTACTTTAAGTACTGAAAATTCTTATTTTTAACTTTTCATTTCTCAGTCTGTTTAATAAATTTTATAGCGATACACAGGGAAAAAATACTTTCCAGGCCTAAAAGTGTCCTGTTGATACAGATACTCAATAATAATTGCTTGGTAACATTTGCCATGAGAATGTCAGAAAAGACAAAAAAGAAAGAATGAAGAAAAACTGAACATACCACAGTAACCTAAGAAGTGGTATGAATCCAGTATTGCTAAGTGACAAGAAAATGGTTTAAAATGGTTCTGTTGTATATACACTGATTAAAATGCTCAGTACGAACAAAATTTTCTTTCTTTAAAATCAGCCTGGGTAAAATAGTGTTCTGTGAATCAAATTAAAAAAAAAAAAAAAAAAAAAAAGGAACCACTTTAGCAGTATTATAATACGCAAAAAAGAGCAATTCCAAGGAGCTGTGGCTGATAATATAGTTATCATGGGAAATGGAGGAGTATAAACTGATGAAAGAAATAATAGGTTAATGATCTAACCAAAACTAGGAAACTTAACTCCCAATTTGTGAAGGAAAGGCACAGAATAAGTGTACTGCTTTGACCTTCTTGGAGAGAGATCTTACAGCCTCCTGAAGACACATAATTCTGGAGGTCTGCTGGCAAACTGGGGAGGAAATACAGTTCTCCTGAGTAGACTATAAAAATCTGGTTCTAGCATGCAGAAAAAGATAGTAAAGTGAGTTAACTATCTAAAGAGGTAAAAATGATGTCCTGGTCTGAAAAGATCAAGTAATTTATAAAAAAGTAATCTCTAGAAAGGTTTTTACAAATGCCCAGAAGTGGTCTCCATGAGCTACAGGCTTGCTCTCAGAAGTGAGTCAAAATCAGTTTGCAACCTAAGGTTAAACAGTGAAAGCAAGTAAAGATTAGAAAAGTACAAAATTGTGCTACAAGTTATATTCCTTGTAAATCCAGCACGCAAAGGTTTAGTCCAAACCTGACTGCATATTAGAGTTGCCTAGGAAATTTCACACAGATTTCCCAGGTTCTACCCAGACCTGAATCTCTATCTGTTCAGGCAAGAACCCAGGAATCCAGTCCTCAAAAAAGCTCCCGCACTGTCTGGAGGGTGGTATTTGAGAATTGATGGTATGGTTTAGTTGTCAAACCTGAGTCACCCATCCACCTTAACACTTTTTGTCAAATCCACATGCTACCTATTTAATATTTTCCTCTTAATCCATGTTTTTACTTAAATAAAAGTATTTTAAAAGAAAACACTGTATCACCACTGTAAATGGAGAACAAGCAATAATATCCATGAAATTGTAGGTTTAGTGTGTTAGCCACACTTATTCTAAAACACACTGAAATAAGTATATATCAAAATCAGAAAGTTTACCCACTGCATGTATGTCACACTGCAGAAAAAGTGATAATAAAGAGGTAGAGCATTGTTTCAATTTAATTTAGAAAGAGTAATAGGGCCTGAATTGCAAACATTAACTTCTAAGACTCCCAAGTTACCCACACTTAGGGTGGTTGTGATGGTTAAGATTGTGTGTCAACTTGGCTGGGCCATGATTCTCAGTGGTTGGGCAGTTATGATGTAGTCTGGCAGTTGTATAATGATGTAATCACCTCCATGGTGACATGTGCTATGAGCAGCCAATCAGTTGAGAGAGTTTCACTGAAGGTGTGACCTGCATCCAATATATGTGGGCTGTCTTAGTTATCTAGTGCTGCTATAACAGAAATACTACAAGTGGATGGCTTTAACAAACAGAAGTTTATTGTCTCACAGTCTAATAGGCTAGAAGTTCGAATTCAGGGTGTCAGCTCCAGGGGAAAGCTTTCTCTCTCTGTTGGCTCTCGAGGAAGGTCCTTGTCATCAATCTTCCCTTGGTCTAGGAGCTTCTCCATGAAGGAACCCCAGGTCCAAAGGACATGCTCTGCTCCTGGAGCTGCTTTCTTTAATGTAACTGCCTCTAATCTTGCCTCATTAACATAAAAGACATAGGATTTATAACACACAGGAAAATCACACCAGATGACAAAATGGTGGACAATCACACAATACTAGGAATCATGGCCCAGCCAAGTTGATGCACATTTTTTTTTGAGGGGGGGACACAATTCAGTCTATAACATGGACTTCCTGGCAGAGCTCCCTGGCTTTTGCTCTGCTCTGGATCTTGCATCCAGCTTGTCAGCATCTGACTTCCAGTGACCTGACATCACCTGCCATCTGACCTGTGAATCTTGGTTTTGTCAGCCCCTGCAACTACATGAGTCAGGAGAAGGCTCCAGCAACTACATGAGTCAGGAGAAGGCTCCAGCCTGATGCCTGATCCATGGACTTGGGACTTGCCAGCCCCTACAACTGTGAGAGCCATTTCCTTGAGATAAATCTCTCTCTCTCTATTTTATGTATATATATATATATATATATATATATATATATATATTCTTCACTGGTTTTGCTTCTCTAGAGAACCTAGTCTAAGACGGTGGTCTAGCTAGGAAGAAAGGCCTGGCTATACTGCTTCCAAAAGTCAGCCAATGAAAACCCTATGGATCACAAAGGTCTGATTCCGTTGTGCTTGGGGCCAACATGGGTCAGGAGCCGACTTGACAGTGGCTAACGACAACAACAGCAAGCCATTGGGCCAAGAATATCCTCACCAGCACAACCAACCACCTGGGGGCTGTTCTTTAAAATATAACATCACTTAAAATTACTCCTCATTTAAAAAAAGAATCAAAAACAGCAAGCTGATAATGAAGATCTTTTTCTATGTGACAACTCTAATTGATTCACATTACACTCTCACCTTTGCTTTAGATAACAAGCCCCGTAAATTGAGTCGAATTGAAGAAAGCACTTGTACAGCCTCTTGGGGACTGGATTTGTTCTTACTGCATTTTATAGCCACTGGAAGATAAATATGAGGGAAACCATCCATTAAAAATAGATAATGATAATTTATACAGTTACAAAAAAAATTAAGGTTTTATAAGTAACAACTTCAGAAATATTTCTACATGTGAAGTTTTATTTTTGAAAAGTGATGATTACGTATACCTTTAAGAAAGATAATTTACTTTCAAAGGGAGAATTTTGAGGAAAATAGGTGATTTTTGCTGAATTACAAATAGTTAAGAAAAGACTCTAAACACACACACACGCACATACACACGCACACATGCAGGCATGAACATGGGTGCAGACAATGAAGTTCCTGATGCAATTAAGCAAGAAGACAAAATCTTTTGAAAACAAGACGCCCACACAGGGCAAAAACAGATGCAGCACGTCTCAGTGTGGCCTCCCACCATTCCCAGGGTCCTTAACAGGGACTCCAACTACTGATGACACTAGCCTAAGGAAGTGATGGGCCAACTGTATACAGCTCAATGCTTTTTCACTATCAGGGTTTATATCACCATTTTGGAAGGATTTACATCAACAATCTATGGGCTTTCATGGAGGGACTATGACCACAGCAGGCTCTCAGGGTCATAAGCCACGAGTGGCACCAGCAGGTCGGAGGGGAGGGCGGGGTCACTCCTCTTCCAGCATTCTGGGGAGTCCATTTTCCTAAGACTTGAAATTCTAAAGGGGGCACACTCTCCCCTGGCAGAATGTCCAGTTAACAGTGCTTTATAAAAGTGAAGAGGTTTGTACAAACACAATGCTTGACACTTCCTCACTCATTTGTTTTTGTTCACCTCAATTATGCCCACTAAATTCAAACAGACCAACAACCAGATGCTATTTTACAACTACACTAAAAAATGTAAGGATTAAAGTCTACTTAGTACTCCAGGTCTTAGTCAGGGATAGGAAAAGGGTCCTTTTTTTGCATGCAAACACTAATTGACTGGGAAGAGGCTGCCTGTGCCTGGCAAAATGGAGTTCTGTCATTAACTAATAATGTCCCCCATGGCCAGCAAGAAACCAGGTTGACATTTCTACTTCAAATAATAATTAGACTTTGACACTTCTCAGCTAAGGGTTGAAAAGATCCTTGGTAACTGGCAATGTTAATCTCCTTTCAAAGGGCATAGTCAACCTGGAGAGAGTGAGGATTAAAATGTCTGTTTCACTTAGCAGAGGAAAGTTATAACTGCCACGGTTGAGGTATTTGAGCTACTTAATATTTAGTAAAGGAGCTCTGGTGGCACAGTGGTTAACAGCTCAGCTGCTAACCAAAAGGTCGGCAGTTTGAGTCTACCAGATGCTCCTTGGACACACTATGAGGCAGTTCTACTCTGTCCTATAGGGTCACTATAAGTTGGAACAGACTCAACGGCAGTGGGTTTGGGTTTTTTTGTTTTGTTTTGGCTAACTGAAATGTCAGAGGTTCGAACCCACCAGCCACTTGTAGGAGAAATCACCTGTCCATCTGCTCCCATAAAGATTACAGCCTAGGAAGCCCTACGGGGAAGTTCTACTTTGTTCTATAGGTTCACTATGAGTCAGAATCGGCAGGTACCAACAATACGTAGTAACCTATATCAGAAAAGGCTGTGATTCTTTTCTTTAATACTTTATTTTCATTCTAAGAAAAACAAAAACACACTCCATTAGTTCCCTCTTCAACCCAACTTCCAAAAGGCAGTAGAGATGTGATAGAGATATAGAGATAGCTATATATAGAGAGGGAGAAAGGAGCACGGGGAGAGGCAGAAGAAGCCAGGGTGGGGTGGGGGGGGGGAGATGGAGGGGAAGAGAGGAGGGTGGAGAGAGAAACAACCAGCTGTTTCAAATCATCAGGATATCCAAGACAGCAATGCTTCCTCCATGCAGACTGTAGTTAAAATGCCTAACTATTATTTTCAAAGTTCCTGGGAAGGCAAAGAACTAACTAGCTTTCCCCTACCCTTTCCCAAAAAATAAAATAGCAGACTGCAAATGGACACCCTCCAGAAAACACAAACGGGAATACAATGACAGCATTGTTACAGAAAGTCTCAAATACCTCGTTGAGATTGCACTGTCTTTTCTTATCAAGCTTTCTAAAGTACATAGCTATTCTTAACAGCAACCAAATAAGGAGTAAATCAGGTGGAGATTTAAAAAACATTGTATTTCCTTTTGAGGACTGGGTGGGGTAAAAGAGACAGATAAGAAAAGAGAATAACAGAGAGACTCAGTTCACTGTTCATTAGAGCACTAGTATACAAAAGCAACTAAGAAAAGGTTAAGATTTATCTTCATAAATCTAAAATAGCATTAGAAACTAAAGCTGAGCATTCACTCAAATATGCTTAAAATGTTGTAGGAGCACCAACACATAATTCATTAAAGTCAAAGGAGAACTTCAAAGAATAGACACCTGTTTTTCTCCAAGTATTGCCTGGATGAAAAAAACGGTACTGACAATAGTTTCAAACCAACTTTAAGATGAAAAAATGAAGATTTTTTTCCCCTAGAGTATCTATTTAACCTGCATGTTTGTATTTGACAGGTTGAATACCAGCACTTGGTGATTACAGAAAATATCTTGGCTTTGCCCGTTATAGAGCTAGCTGTTCACAGAAATGTTTAGGGTTAGCAAATTGAAGTGGATAAGTTCTTCAAAGTAAATAGCACCCTGCTAATTATGTACATAATACTCCATAGCTTTGTGTTGCCCCGAACAGAATACTGTGTCTACAAAAGCCATCTGAGCCCACCATGAGGCCAGAACCTACATAATCTTTCCACTGATTAGCAATTACCTCCAACTTTCCTACAATGAATTTCAACTATGCAGATTTCAATACTTCTATCTTATCCAACAAGGTTTAAGTGACCCAGGAAATAAGATATTTATGTTCTTTTGGCCAAAGAGTCAAAGGCCCTAAGTAGAATTATTAACTACCAATCCCATTTCTAAATCATTTGACTGTTCTATGACTTCTTTATAGGCAAGCTAAACTTTATCCTTGCTCTTGACTTTTCTTTTTTACTTTAGAGTCCCTTATCATACAAACCAAATCGTCTAACCCAGAAGGAATGGGGTAGGGCTGGGAAAGTAAGAGATTAACATTTACACTATGTGCAAAATACTGTTAAGCATTTAAATATGTTTTCATTTATTCTTCAGAACAATCATATGTAGATGCTGTCTCCATTTTACTAATAAGAAAAGCTAAGGCTCAGAGAAGTTAAGTAATTTGCCCAAAGTCACCTGGCAAGTACGTGGCAGAGCAAGTCCTGGAGCTTAGGTCTCCTTGATTCCAAAGCTCTGCCCTTGTCATTGTCCCTCATTGCATCCCTATTTGCTGTAACTTAGTTACAGGAAGAAGGTAGGCAGAGAAGTAGGAGAAGGACTTCAGGATAGGTTCACAGCCCTAGGTTCAGTTCTTAATATTGTGGCTTTGTTATTTTATTAGAATTGCATTCCCAAGCATTATACACTCATATTCAAGTATAAATATAAAAGTACATTACTAAATCTAAGCAGTACATTTTTCATTAATAAAAATAATTAAAAGTGGTCTTTATCTGGGTTATATTTTACCCAACAGGTATGTTACCTTATATGTAAGGTTACACATATAACCCCTCCCCACCAAAATCACCCTTCAAATTTCTCAAAGATAGGGATTAGATTACATTTTACATTTTCTTTGTGTATGTCATTGCTCTTTGTATATTGCAATGTACTTCAGAGATCTACGTATTTTTAAGAATATTTTCACTTATAAAAACCAAAGCTAAGTCCAGGTATTGATAATCAATGTGTTATCTCCAATCTCTGATCAAAAGGAGTGAATGATTTAGAACATAATACTGGAATCATTTATTCCCTCTCCTTGAACATAGAGAATGTGACCCAGCTGAAGCTGGGCTCACAAAGGCTCACAAGGACACATCAACTGGGCCCTGAGTTATAAAGACAATTGCTAAGATAATCATGGAAAATATCTTTTAAGGAACCTTTTCATATAAACCATTCAAACAGAACACAAAAGGCTTTCCCCTTGTATCTTTTCCTATTAGCATTTAGTGAATAGAAAATTTGTTTGACCAATGAAGACCTTTCTGACTATCATTACTGAAACCTGTACCAGTGATTGTTAAGAAAGACAATTCAAAATGTAGGGTCACAGTTTCTAGCCAATCTGTGAAAAGGGGAAGCTTTCAATGGTTTTGCCCATTTTGTAATGTTAATATATACTGATGGCTCTGTAATATTCTTTGGGGACTTGGGCTGACAGGGCTGTGGCAGCATGCTTGCCCATTTTCCCACTCTTGTCTATTCTGTAATATTCTTTGGACTTGGACAGACATTAGCTCTGGCAGCATACTTGTCCGCTTCCTACTTCTGCCTTTTTGAATATATGCTGAATAAAACTTTCTTTTTGCTTTACAAAAACAAAAAACAAACCCATTGCCGTTGAGTCGATTCTGACTCATAGTGACCGTATAGGACAGAGTAGAAGTGCCCCACAGTGTTCCCAAGGAGCGGCTGGTGGATTTGAACTGCTGACCTTTTGGTTAGCAGCCAAATGCTTAATTACTGTGTCACCAGGGCTCCTCACTTATAAAGGCAGAACATAAATCAGGAAATAGTTAACTGATTTCCTTAATATTATGTAATCCATGCAAACAGATTCTGTGTGGAGTAAAAATTAAGTACAGTTGTAAAAGTATTTCACATCTCTAAAAAAAGTCTCTAATACTCATCACTTATTCAAACAGTATTTAAAGCTTCTATGCTGTTTCTTCTTGTTGTTCCAAAGTGCCTTCTATATAGAAGTTGATCTATAAACATCCAATGAAGTAAATACAATTTCAATATACTGAAATAATCTAAAATCATTAATAATGGAATTTTAATTTTGACTAATACTATTTCTTATTAGTAAAAAGTACATTAAAATATGCCACAGATATCAAATATTATATCAAATACCATGTGCAAGTCCTAAGGCTCTCTGAACCACTTCCTTAAATGATGTCATATCTTTCTCCCAACCACTGGACTGTGTGTCACACTTGTATGCCTTAGAAAGACACTGGAATGCCTAAGGAAAGAGAAAGAACAGCATTCAAAACAAAACTTGAATTCATATTTCAAACTTCTATGTTTCTTGGAAGTCATATGGAACTAATTCCAACTTGAAAAACCCTCATCTGTATAATATAACACATTGTCTGTTATTCTCATCAAAGAAGGGGCATAGATGCACACACAATAGCAACGAGCAATTAAAAGAAACTAAACAGATGTGTCTGGATAGAGACACTGCCCTGTAAATAGAAAAATGTAAAAACCAGCTTTGGAAAAAATCTGTAAGAAGTGGACAGATTTTCTCAGCATTTGTAGCCATCAGCTTAAGAGACCAGTTTAAGAAATAAGGCATGAATTTGGTGAAAACTATATAATTGCTGATAGGGGTGTAAAGTTCACAGAAGTTTAAAATAATCTTTCTCTTTTACAATCCATCTTTGTGGATTCTTTAGGGAAAAATTACAGATCAGAGGATTTCAAGTACCCTTAATTCCATATATGCGAGAAAGTGCATAATTCAAGAAGGAATGCAGAGACAGAGAGTAGGCATGTGTGCAAGTCTTTGTGTTCTCTGGGCTGACAAGGCAATGGTAGAAGCCAGGTGGGTGGACTGAGAGAGGACGGGACAACTAAGAATCCAGATTATCTGTACCGTGGCTAATTCCAAACCCATGCAAGGAGTACATTTGATTTGTTGTGGATGTTTTGCAAAGAAACACAAAATAATTATTCCAACCTTGGAAACTCTGGGGGCCCCTTTATGTTCTAAGATAAGAAGCTAAAGGCATAACTTGAGTAACTGGAGTTCTACTGCACTGGCAAGAAAGGGGCAGAACAACTTCCTTAAAGCACTATAAAGTGTAGACTTTAAAAGTTCCTCTCCAATATCCTTATCTACTTCCTTTTTCTCTTTCCCTTTCATAGTCTCCATCTCAGATCTAAACACTCATTTGGTCCTTCTATTCAGTCTGCCTTAGTCTTTAGCAATGAGGCTGCAGACAGGGGTGCAGAGTAAAAAACAAGGGCCAGTTGTTTGTTGCAGACCCTGTAGGGGCAACAGGTTAAAGAGACCCTTTTGCAGGAAACAGTGAACAATTCTGTAAGAAAAATTCATGGAAAGAAAAAACAATATTTACAGGTCTTAACCTGTCCACAATTCAAAGTGTTTATGTGAAAGACTCTGAATCAAAGTGAAAAATTAAGCACATTAATCCCATCTTTCAAATGATCAAACTCCCCCTCTACCAATCAAAACAGCACATCTCCTGCACACGTGCTCAAACAAAAGGCAGGAGCCCAAGAGGACAGGCGTACTTACCTTTTCATTTTCATCAGGCTTTTCACTCTGCCCATTTCCATACACTTGGGCATACAGCCTCCAGATTTCACCATCATTTGTCACTCTTGAAGTTATTCTGCCAAATAATTCCTGCAGCTTTCCTCTGAGGCCCGTAGCAACATCTCCACTCCGATCAGTCACCCCATCAATCACTGCCCTGACCAGAATTTTAAGGACCTTAAAAATGCACATAAGCAAGCTGGTAAGCTAGAAACAAACAACAACAAAACCAAAAAGCTATCACCACTACCAGTGTCGACAATGACAATGAAACATCTTGTGAGATCATCATCTATTAGATCATCACCCTTACTCTTTTACTAAAATAAAATGAAAGTCAAGCCATCCTGAACCCCTCTCGAGGTTCCCATGCCTACCGCCTCTTTGGATGCCCCTTTCCTGTCTCTGTGGAGGGCTCTTCTCTCACAAGCCCCCATACTCAGTGCTCGTCTCTTCTCACTTTAAGTGTTTCTCTGAATGGTGCCATCCACACCTGTAGCTTCAAGTACATCACCAAGAATAAGAGTCTGCAGCTCAGCAGACTCCTCCCTGGATATCCAGGCTATGCATACCCACACAGTACATCCCACTGGCATCCCACACTCAATCTATCCAAGACTGAGACACGAATCCCAGACCCGTCTTCCTCCTGCAGTCTATAGTTGAACTCATCCACACAGTTCCTAAGCCAGTACCCTGAGCATCAGCCTCGATTCTCTTCTCTCCCTTTTCTGCCATGTCTAATCGATTTCTTGATTCAACATTCCTAGTAAGTCCTAAATCCAGCCTCTCCTACCTTAGTTGATGCCTCATTACTTTCCACCCAGACTACTGCAATAATATTCTAACTGCTTAAAAAGGTCCTGGCCTCCCTAATTATTGAAAGATAAACTGCTAATGCATTTACATTAGGCATGCAGGGTACACAGAAAGTATCTCTTCTAACTAGAAGTTGCCCCAGCTCAGTTCATTTTGGCTATGTTGCTATCAGTTATTCTTTACACATTCTAGCCCAGATGATTTGAATGCTGATGGATGGATTACACTGGGCCTCAAAGCAGGCTTATGTTGTTATGACAGGGCACCTCTGTCATATCTATATTAGTCTATGTATCTCAAGGATGCAGAGAAAGTGCACCCTCAATCTTCCACTCCTTTGATGGGGAGAAAGCAAAGACATCTGGATCCATCTAAAAAACCAGCTTGAGGAGAGTGTGCTAAGATCTTGCTACTACGTGTGGTCCAACAGCACTGGCATCACCTGGGAGCTTGTTAGAAATGTATGATCTCAGAATCTGGTCCACCTTGGAGTGAGATTCTGTGTTTCTCACAAGTTCCCAGGTAATGACAATGTAGTTGGTCCACAGACTACAAGTAGCAAGGTTCCAAGAGACAGAGTGCCCACATCTTTTCCCCTATTCCGGTTCAGGGAGAGGACCACATTTCCTCATCTTGTATCACCAGTGTCTAACACAGTGCCTGGAACACAGCACTGACTCAATAAATACCTGTGCTGAATGAATACACATCTTTCAGAAAATATTGCTAAAAGAAATGCAATCAGTGTGACACCTTGCTCTGTCTCCTCAGAGAACATTCGGATCCACGTGTGAGATGCAGCTGAGAAACTGTGACTCCTCTGGAACATTAGGAGTCCCTGGGTGATGCAAATGGTTAACATGCTTGGTTTGCTAACAGAAAGGCTAGAGGTTTGAGTCCCCCCAGGAAGTACCTCAGAAGAAAGGCCTAGAGATTTACTTCCAAAAAATCAGCCATTGAACTCTATGGAGCACAGTTCTACCCTGACACACGTGGGGTCACTGTGAGTTGAATTCAGCTTAATGGCAACTGGTGGTGGTGCTGCTGGAACACTAACACTTTTAGGAATGTGAGTCAGACTTACAGTTCTAATTATAGACAGTGATAAAAGTGGACAGGAGAACATTCAATTGTACTTTTTCTTTCTTGTTTGGACAAAGTACATTATCTCTGCCTATAAATTCACATTACAATCCCACGTGTGTAATTTTAAAGTATCAAAATTCACATTACTATCCCACATGTGGTTTTAAGCCTGAAAGCAGAAATGCAGAAGTAGTAGTATGAATGTGCACTATTTGTTTCAAGTGATCATTCTGTGAACATTTTCAGGATTAAGATGTTTTGAAAGGGATGGTCTATTAAAATAGCTACTAATATGTATAAATGAAACATACTGAATTAGTAAAGGAGTCCTGGTGGCACAGTGGTTAACAGTTACAACTGTTAACCAATCGGTCAGCAGTTTGAATCCATGAGCTGCATCTTGGAAACCCTACTGGGGCATTGCTACTCTGTCCCACAGGGTCACTATGAGTCAGAATCGACTTGATGGCAACGGTTTTTTTTTTTATTATTTTTTTTAAATTAGTAAAATACTTTGTTTCTTCTGGGATCTCACAGTTGGCCCAACATCCCATCCCCTCACTTTGGCCTCCTTGAGGAGGCAATGGGGAAGAGAAAGCTTTTGGTTTTCTTGCCAGTAAAAATGGAGAGCTGCAGTGCTGGTAGTTTCAAAGGGAAAACGTTGGTGAAGTGCATGTGTGTGTTTGGGGGTATGTGAAGGGAAATGCAGAAAGGTGGGGTGATGAAGTTTCTGTGTGTTGAGGGAGTGTAGGGGGTGCTGCAAAGAAAAATGTAGGTAGGGCAGATCCTGAATGCCACTACCCACTATATATGCAGATCCGTGGGAACTTGTATAGGATGGGAGACAGTAACAAATGTGTTTTCATACTCTCTATCTGCATATTCAATGGCCAGTTGTGGAGCTCAGAAGACAGCTCTATACTGGAGAAATAGATATATGAGTCATCCATAGTCATAGCAGATATTGCCTAAAGAGACTATGTTGGGTAAGTATAAGGCTGACGATAGACTCTTAATGAACACAACATTTAAGAGGAAGGCAGATGAAGAGGGGCCTATCCACTAAGGAGACTAAAAAGGCATGGCCAGATAAGGGGTAGAAAGTGGTATCATGGGAGCCAAAGGAGGAGAAAGGAACAAGGAGTATACATCTGCAAAAGTTAACTAGGATCAGAACTGGAAGATTCCACTGGATTTGGCAATTACAAAGGTTACTGAAGGAGCCCTGGTGGCGTGATGGTTAAGTGCTTGGCTGCTAGCCGAGATGTTGGCAGTTCAAACCCATGCAGCAGTTCCGCAGGAGAAAGACCTGGTAATCTGCTCCTGTAAAGATTATATTTAAGAAAATCCTATGGGGTAGTTCTACCCTATAACACATGCAGTCACTATAAGTCGAAACTCGACTTGACAGCACCTAACAACAATAGGGGTTAGTGATTGTATCCAGAGCTAAAGCCAGAATGAGGTGGGCAGCAGAGATCATGACTGTAGACCAGAGGCTTACATCCAAGAGAGAAGGAAAAAAAAGAAAAATCAAGACAATTATTAACATCAGGAAAAACAAAAAGCAAAAAATGAAACGCAATTATAGTATTCTCTAATACCCATTTGATACTATTTGCCTAAGCATAATAATGTTAATGGGGAATATTCATTTACCCAAAAATTTTAATATAAATATATTGGGAAGATAAGAAAGGGAAGCAGCAGAAGTATTGGTATAAGACAGCTAAGTCCTCATTTACTTTAATAGAAAGTCAACTAATAATGCTGAAATTTGGTTATT
Source organism: Dugong dugon (assembly GCA_030035585.1). Lineage (NCBI taxonomy): Eukaryota > Metazoa > Chordata > Mammalia > Sirenia > Dugongidae > Dugong > Dugong dugon. The sequence goes on along the minus strand of CM057480.1, from coordinate 42,218,615 downwards.
AAAAAATAGCAGTATAAGCCTGTTAGATTATGAAGTATGGAAATGTGCAAATGGCAAAAGAAATACTGAAGAGTTTCTCCCATTTGGGGAGAAGGATCTTGAGAAATAGGGAGGGTAGAGCAGGAAACTGCATATTTTGTTATTTGCCTTTTACTACTATTCAACTTGTTAAACCATATGTGTTTTCTTCTAAGAGTTTCATGGTTTCAGTTCTTATATTTAGGTCACTGATCTATTTTGAGTTAGCTTTTATAGACGGTATGAGAGATGGGTCCAGTTGCATTCTTTTGCAACTGAAAATCCAGTTGTCCCAATACCATTTATTAAAGAAACTATCCTTTCCCCATTGAGTGGACTTACCACCCTTGCTGAAAATCAACTAACCATATAGATGTGTTGGTTTATTTCTGGACTCTGAATTCTATTCCACTGATCTATATGTCTGTCATTATGCCAGCCCAGACTGCTTGGTTACTGTAGCTTTATAGTATGTTTGAAATTGGGAAGCATGAGTCTTACCACTCTGTTCTTCTTTTACAAGATTGGGGGTAATGCTTTGGGATCTAGTTTTTGACAATGGATTCTTAGATATGACACCAAAAGCACGAGCAACAAAAGATGAAATAGATAAATCAGACTTCATCAGACTTAAAAACTTTTGTGCATCAAAGTGAAGAGACCACCTACAAACTGGGAGAAAATATTTGAGCACCATATATCAGATAAGGGTTTAATACTCAAGATATATAAAGAAACCCTACAACTTAGCCACAAAATGACAAACAACTAATCAAAAAATGAGCAAAGGACTTGAACAGACATTTCTCCAAAGAAGAAATATGAATGGCCAACAAGTGCATAAAAAGATGCTCAATATCATTAGGGAAATGCAAATCAAAACCACAATGAGACACTACTTCACCCCCACTAGGATGGCTATGATAAAATAAAGAAACAAAAATAAACCAAAAATGGAAAATAGCAAGTGTTGGTGAGGATGTGGAGAAACTGGAACCCTCATTCACTGTTGGCAGAATTATAAGATGGTGTAGCTGCTGTGGAAAGTAGTCTGGCAGTTCCTCAGGAAGTTAAACATAGAATTACCACATGACCCAGCAATCCCAATTCTAGGTATATACTCAAAAGGACTGAAAGTAGGAATGTAAACAGATTCTTGTACACCAGTGTTCATTGCAGCACTATTCACAATAGCCAAAAGGTAGAAAAACCTAAATGCCCATCAACCTATGAATGGATGAACAAAATTTGGTATCTACATACAATGGAATATTACTCAACCATAAAAAGAATGAAGTCCTGATACATGCTACAACATGGATAAACCTTGAAAACATCATGCTACACAAAATAAGTTATAGAAGTGACTAAAAGTGGGTAAATAGCAATAATGATGACAGGTTTCCTGTGTACATCATAGAATTGTTGTCTCAAAGGAATCAGCATAGATATAAGAGTTTTGTAAACTATAAAGCACTACAAAACTATAAAAACTATCATTGATACTTAACTTCCTTACTCTGCCACAATGGACTCCAAGCCCTTACCATTGGCTCAACAATTTTAAATATCAAATCTCTCGACCTTCTCCTTTAAGGAGCATGGTTTTTGTGTCATGATTAAAAATGTTTCTTCCATCCTCAAGCTTATACAAATATTTACCATGTTTTCTTTTAGTGCTTCTATGGTTTCACTTTTTCAATATGATGATGATGATAATAGTAGCTAGTTTTAAATATCACTTACATGTGCCAACCACCGTTCCAAGCCCTTTACATATATTAACTCATTTAACCCTCACAACAACAATCTTGTGAGCTAGGTTCTATTACTCCCATTTTATAAACTGAGGCACAATGGTTAAGTAGTTTGCCCAGGTCAGACAACTAATAATTGGCAGAGATGGGATGCAAGCCCAGGCTGTCCAACTCTAGACCTCTGCTCTATCCTACAACATATTCCTGCCTCTCAAGGCATCTCAATTTAAATATTTTATCCATCTGAATTTCTTTTGGTTTAAGGTGTGAGGTAAAGCTTTAGCTTTTGGTTCCAAATGCTTGGCCAACTATTCCAATACATATTGAATATTCTATTTTTATTCAACAGATTTAAAATGTCATTCTTATCATGTACTAAATCCTTGTTATCTACTTGAGTCTGTTTCTAAATTCTCTATTCTGTTCATTTCACTCCTGTAGCAGATGTTAATTCTTTATGTAATATACTCTTAGCTTTTCATTTTTCCTGTTATATTGTCTTTTTTTTTTTTTTTTTTTTTTTAATGTGGTGATAAACAGTCCTTTGAGTTTTCTTTTACTGTCTCAAAGTTCCGGAAATTTGGTAAGCATTTCTATTCCTAATTTTTCTGAGATGAAAAATATTTAGCATTTACTTACTCCATTTTGGATTCGTGTATCTTAAAAATCTAAATATATTTTTAAAGTATCAATGGTTAGAGGGATCTTATTTAAATCAGAATAAACAGCCCCATGACTCCTCATATCCAATCCAAACCAATGCCATACCACTGAATCCAGAAAATGGCCTACAAATCCTGGCCTACAAATCCTTTGCCCACAACTCTAATTCAATTAGGTGATATGGAACTTTTGTTTCATTCTCTATCCTAAACCTATTTCTTACCTCCATCAGAGACCATGCTTGGGGGATGAAACAAATAGAAAACAACCCTGGGGAACCAACAGTGGTCCCTGAAGAGAGCTGAAGGCCTCCCACTCGGAGGAATGCCAATTCCAATGCAAATGCGGAAGAATCTCCACAAACAGAAAAGTATAACTATCTTCTCCCTTAACACTGACCCTGAAGTCCTTGGCCAAGTCTCACGAAAATCTTAGCCTAAAGCATAAGCATTGGTCCTTTGAATTCAGGAGGTCCTCATGGCAGGAAGGAATAGGATTGCCTCAGATCTAGTTACGAAAACTTCCAGGAGGGCTCCTGGCCAGGAATGAAGCAACTACCCGTATTCAGAGCTACAGCTGCTAACCAAAAGGTTGGCAGTTCAAATCCACCAGGTTCTCCTTGGAAACCGTATGGGGCAGTTCTACTCTGTCCTATAGGGTCGCTATGAGTTGGAATCGACTTGATGGCAACGGGTTTAGTTTGGTTTCTGCTTGGCTAATTCCCTTCTCCATTTGGAGCTCTAGGAAGTACTTGTTCTGCATACACGGGTGTTATGTCAAACAGCTCAGACTTCAAGTCTTGGCTTTACTACTTGTTAGCTATGAGATATCAGCCTGATTAGTTCATCTTGCTGAGCCTCAGATCCCTCTGCAGTAAAATGGAGATAATACCCATGTTACAGAACTATAATTTATATAAAAGATATCAGTTATCTTTCTTCCTTTCTAGTAACAAACACCCAGTCGCCACTTGTTCTGAGATTTCAATTTGGTTGGCAACCTGTCCCACTGCACATCAACACCAACTCTCCCCTCTGCCCCTAAACACAACACCAAACGTAAACCTACACAAAGAACAACATCAGTATAAAACAATATGTATTGTAGGATTCCATTTATATACAGTTAAGAAACAGCAAAACTTATCTGTGGTGGCAGAATCAGAAAATGTTTGCCTGCGGGGGAAGGGATGGTGGTTCAATTGACTGGAAAGGGGGCAAAAGAGAACTTTCCTCCTGTGATGTAAATGTTCAATATCTCCTTTTGGGTGGTGGTGGTTGCACAATATATAATAATCAAAACTTTTAAGATCTGTGCATCTTCATACATGTAAATCACACCTCAATTAAAAAAAAAAAACTAACTTTGTTAGGTATAGTCCACATGCACATTAATATGATTGGGAAATGCTTTTTTACATAAATCTTCCCATAGAATTCAAGGCATGACATGAAGAGAAAAATGAGGCACATCTAAGTTTGATTCCTACTTCTAGTTCCTGCTAGTTGTATGACTAGTCAAGTTACGTAGCCTTTCTGGGCCTTATATTCATCAACTCTAAAATGAGGAATAGTTAATATCCACCTCAAAAATTACATGGACTATGAAAGGTAATCCATGTATGTGCTAATTTCCTTCCTTTCCTCTTCCATACATAAACAGCAAACAGGGTATCAATAACGTAATACTCTAAAATGACTGCCCAAGTTATCAAAAAAAAAAAAAAGGGAAGAAAAGAAGGGGGAAATAACTCCCAATAACCAACAAATCAATATTTAGGATTTATCCTGAGGAAAAAACCATAGATATACACAGGGATTTCTCTACAAGGATATTCATGGCATTATTTACAATAGTAGAAAACTGAAAAAATGAAGAGGAACTAATATATAAGAACATGAAAATTAGCTTTATGATAAATAAAAATATGTTTCATCCAGACATGAATATAAATGTGTATTATGATTAAAAGAAACATTCCTGGGTTTTATCAATCTATGCATTAGTCAAAATTAGGACAAAATTAGGAGAATAAAAAATGATAAAAGTAGTATATCCACTCGTTCTCTTATTACAAACAGTGGGAAAAAAAAAGAATAATTTGTAGCTAATTTATCCTATGCTGGTATTTAAACAAGCATGTATGTGTGTGTGTGTTTATACACTGCCACCTACACACAAAACAGAAAAAAAAAAAAAAAAACTAAAATGACAATAGTCCTCATCTACAAAGAAACAGAAAAAGAATAGATACAGAATTTTAAAAGCAAATTAAAATAGGATGAAGTCAGGTAGCACCAACAGATGAATATCAGTGTGTTTTTGAAAGACAACTGTTGCCAAACTTAGAATCAAGTAAAAATATTTTACTCAAGATAAAAATATTCCAGACAGTCTATCGTCTCAGTCCACACTGATTAGTTGTAGTAAAGCACAATGACAGATAGAAGCATGCCATGAAGCTAAATATGACTGTGCCTGTCACCAGCCACCAAGATTTTCATTTAGTGATGATCTAATCACTGCAGCAGTTCTACCCACACCAGCCAGAGACGAAACATTGCCATCAGAATTCTCTGACACTTCTAAAGAGAGCTACTGACAGGGCCTAGTACAACGATAACTCCTTTTGGTATAAACTGACAAATTACTTCACTGTGCCTATTTCTGGAGCCCTGGTAGCACAGTGGTTAAGAGCTCGGCTGCTAACCAAAAGGTCAGCAGTTCAAATCCACCAGCTGCTCCCTGGAAACCCTATGGGGCAGTTCCACTCTGTCGTATAGGGTAACTATGAGTTGGAATCAACTCAATGGCAATGGGTTTTTTTACAGGTGCCTATTTCTACATCTGAATACCTGAAAGTTCTCTCTTAAATTACTAAGGATAATTTGACCTGAGCAAGTCACTGGTTCTCTAGTTGTTATGTTCTCAGTAATATTTGCCTAATCCAAATACGAAAATTTAGCTAATAGTCATAACATCTGCCATCTTTATAGCATTTTAAGCTTCACAAGTGCTTTGTTCAAAAACAGTATTTCACATAACAGGAACTTGGAGCTCCTGTGTGTGGCAGTGGGGGTGGGGGACGGAAGTATCAAAAATCCAAAATGTGGGGGAGGAGCTAAGATGGCAGACTAGTCAGACGCACCATACCATCCCTCTACAGAAAAGATCTGAGAAACCAAGTGAAATAAGTGCAGATAACAATCCTGGAACCCTGAACACCAAAAAGGAAGAATAAAAAATTGAACTGAATACTGACTAGAAGAAAAAATTGAACAAACGCAGCAAAAGAGGAGTGAAAGAGCTCTGCCAGCCTTCCCAGCTTAATGTGGCCATCTTGAAACAAAGCCAGTAGCGAACCTGGGTGAGGAGCACAGGAAGGCAACTCTGTCCATAACAGAAAGAGAAACCATATAAACACACCCAGAGCAAAGCAAGCTGAGTGGATCATGACTCGAGTTTAAGGAAGGAAAATGCAGAAAAAAGGGCAAGAATTCCAGGGATCCTGCCATTCACAGAGCAAGCAAGGAGCCAGGATCCAGAATCAGGTATACTCACCAAGTGGTGGTCCCTGACCTCAAGGGTGGGTGACATACATGAGGTGGTGGATCAGGAGTATCAGCAGAATATCCTCCACCCAACTGGACCCTGGGTGGCCCCAGGCCTTGCACTTGGTCAGGGGAAGGTCCCCACTGCTGGCTGCAGAGGATGGGAAGTGCCCAGGCACCCATGTCTGCTAGCCTAAGGAGAGCATGCCCCTTCCCCTACCCTTCTGATCAGAAGCTGCAGAGAGTCCCATACCCCAGCCACCTGACCCAGAGACCATAATACGAGCCTCTCCCCACCCCACTAACCCAGCCTCGTCTGCCACCCCCCCAACCCAAACAGTGGTAGTAAATGTGCTCCCACACACACACCTGCCTGCCACCCACTCCCCCATCCCCAAAATGGCAAGTGGAGGCATCACTGTGAGCACGCACATGACCACCTGCCACCTACCCAACAAGCAACTGAGCGAACATGAGTCTACCCGCGCTCCCCCGTCAGTGCTTACAAACATGACTCCCTGGCTTGCCTGCCACACCCACCACACCTGCCCCACCACCCACTTGGCAAACACCATTGCCCACTCCAGCACCACTGGATGGACAAAAGATGGCAGTCAATGCTCACCCAGCCTGCCCCAGCTGCCCCGCATGCCAGCAAATACAGACTCATGCTCACACTCCTAGCAGCTGCCCCACCCATCTGGAAACAGGTGGTGAGTGCCCCAGTGCTGCCAGGCTTAGTGGGAAAAGTAGCACACTCGTCCCACCCCTCAGAAATATCAAAACAAAACAAGAAATCAGGACTAAGCAAACAAGCATACAATACATAAACTGTATAGGCGGGGCCAAGATGGTAGACTAGTCAGACGCACTAAGCCATCCTGTTGCAATAAAGACCTGAGAAACCAAGTAAAACATATACAGACATCAATCCTAGAATCCTGACCCTTAAATGAAGGGATAAATTATTAGGTTGGGAATCAATGGGGAGAAGAAGAAACTGATAGCAAATGGGGACGAATAGAGATACAGAGTGGAGGTTCCTAGCCAAACAGCATGACTCAATGTTGCCATCTTGGAATATGGCCAACAATTCTGCACACAGAAAGGCACCTCGATGGAATTCCCAATAGGAGATACAGGTATGACACGGACACACCCAGGACTAAGTAAGACCATGTTTGCTGGCTGCAGTTCACGAAGCCCCAACTCTCTCAACTCGTAAACACAACAGCATGCTCCTACAACCCTCACGCCTTTGGTGAACAGCGTCTATAACTGCCGCATAGCAGCAACTCCAACTGCTGGGAACCAGAGTACCAACCCACCCTATTGTCCTCCTCCATCTAGCCCCTTCCTACGTCTATCCACCCTGTCACCAGTGCCCCCGAGGGGACCCAGCCCAGATTCCAGGCTCCTTCCCACCAGTTCTGGACTCATTCTGCCACTGCCTGTGGCCTGAGGGGACCTGGCCTGGACCCCCAGGCCCCTTCCCGCAGGCTCTGGACACCTCTTGCTGCCTGCTGCAGCACCCAGGGGACTTGACCCCAACCCCAGGCCCATTCCGGCCAGCTCCAGATGCCTCCCGCTACCCGTCGCAGCCCCCAGGAGGCCAGGCCTGGAACACAGGCTCCTTCCCACTCGCTCCGGACCCATCTTGCCACTGGCTGCAGCCCCAAGGGGACCTGGCCTGGACCCCAGGCTCCTTTCTGCCAGCTTCGAATCCCTCTGCTGACCACCGTGGCCCTGAGGGGACCCATCCTGGACCCCAGGCCCTACCCCACTGGCTCAGGATCCCTCCCTGCAGTCTGCAGCGGCCCTGCTTCAGCCCCTGGCCCAGTTCACACCACAGACAAACAACCCATCTCCACCCCTTCCTTTCCTGCTGGACCTGCCCTGCAGCACCATAGCCAAGTGACCAGTCATACACAACAGGACTAGGCAGTGAGAAGTATTGTACAAGCAAGCAAAAAAGCAAACCGGGCCCACTTGCCCCGACATAACCAACCAACCAAACAAACAAGTAAAGCAGGGTGAAACAAACAAATCTACAATCAATAAATAAAGAAAACAATACCTGAATGTCTCAGAGACAGCAGACAATATCCAAACATAAAAAACATGACAAGATGGCTCTAGTAAGCGACAAGAATAAAGCATCAGTAGACCTTCCAACACAAGAAAAGGCACAGGAACTACCTGATAGGGAATTCAAAAGTCGAGTATTCAGAGCTCTCCAAAAGAATAGGAAAGAAATCAAGGAAAACACAGGCAAAATCATAGAAAACACAGACAAAACCAACCAAAACATAGCCAAAATCAGGGAAAACACAGACAAAGCAATAGAAAATTAAGGAAATAACAGAAGAACAAAATGTCAAAATAAATAAACAATTAAGAATCATACAAAAACAGCAATTAGAAATCCAAAAGATAGTAAAATTTCAGAAAAGGAAAATGTAATAAAAGATTTTAGAAGCAAATTTGAAATAATAGATGACAGACTCTGTGAAATCGGAGACAAATCCATGGATGCCACTTCGAGGAAAAATCAGAGAAAAGAATGAAGAATAATGAAGAAAATCTAAGAAACATGAGGGATACTATTAAGAGCAAATATCTGCTTGTGACTGGAGTTCCAGAACAAGGGGAGAAAATGAAAAAGAGAGGATCATTGAAGATTTGCTGATAGAAAACTTCCCTAATATCATGAAAGATGAAAAGTTGACCATCCAAGCTCAACGAACCCCCAAGAGTCACCAAGACATATCATAATCATGCTTGCCAAAATCAAAGATAAAGAATCCTGAAAGCAACTTGATAAAAATGAAAAGTCACATACAAACGGGAAGCAACAGGACTAAGCTCTGATTACTTGGCAGAAACCATGCAGACAAAAAGGCAATGGGAGGATATGTACAAAACCTTGAAAAAGATTGCCAAATAAGAATAACATATCCTAGAAAACTCTCAAATATGATGGCAAAATTAGGACATTTCCAAATAAATAGAAATTAAGGGAAATTGTAAACACCAAACCATACTTACAAGATTATTAAAGGGAGTCCTTCAGTTAGATAACCAACAACATCAGACAACAACCTGAATCTAGGACACAGGTCAATATCAGCCAAATACCGACCTAGGTAATGAACTCTCAAGGATAACAGAAAACTAAAAGATTCAAAATAGGGAACCAGAGATGTCAATCTGTACAGGATGACAATGTCAGAACAATAAAACATGGAATACAAGGTGTAGATATAAAACTTTCAAACAGAGAGGAAGTCAAGGTGATATCAATTAATAAAAGACTGGTTCAAACTTAGAAAAATAGGGTATATTAAAGGTAACTACAAAGAAAGTTAACAAACCTACTTATCAAAATAAAAGAAGAAAAACAAAGTATCAGTGAACACAAAATCTACAATAATGAAAGAAATGAAAATAAATTTCACAAACAAAAGGAACTCAGCACAAGAGAGTAAGAGGAACAAAGAAAATGTCAGCACCACAAAAAAGCACTACAAAATGACAGCAATAAACTTACACCTATCGATTATCACACTGAATGTAAATGGCCTAAATGCACCATAAAGAGAGAGAATGACAGAATGGATAAAAAAACACTGACCCATCATTATGCTGTCTACAAGAGACACATCTTAGAAACAAAGGCATAAATATATTAAAAATCAAAGGATGAAAAAAAATATATCAAGCAAACAGCAATCAAAAAAGAATAGAAGTGGCTATAATACTACTCTCAGATAAAATAGACTTTAAGGCAAAATCCGTCATAAAAGATAAGAAAGGACATTAATTATATAATGACGAAAGGGGCAGTCCACCATGATGACATAATTGTAATAAATATCTGTGCACCCAGTAACAGGGCTCCAAAATACATAAAACAAACTCTAACGACAATGAAAAGAGAAACTGACAGTTCCACAATCATAGCGGGAGAATTCAACACCCTACTCTTGGTAAAGGATAGAATATCAGAAGAAACTCAGCAAATATACAGAAGATCTAAAGGCCAAAATCAACCATTTTGACCTCATAGACATATACAGACCATTCCACCCAACAGAAGCAAAGTATACATTCTTTTCCAACACACATGAAACGTTCTCCAGAATAGACCACATCTTAGGCCACAAAGCAACCTTCAACAAAATCAAAACATTGAGATAATATAAAGCATCTTCTCTGATCGAAACACCATAAAGGCAGAAATAAATAACAGGAAGAGCAAGTGAAAAAAAAAAAAATCAACAACATGGAAACTGAGTAACACCTTGCTTAAAAACCACTGTGTAATAAAAGAAATCAAAGACGGAAGAAAAAAATGTCTAGAATCAAATGAGAATGAAAACACATCATACCAAAACCTATGGTACACAGCAATGCTCAGAGATCAATCTACAGCAACAGGCACACACATCAAGAAAGAAGAAAGAAACAAAATCAAAATGTTAGCCCTCCAACTTGAACAAACAGAAAGAAAACAGCAAGAGAAGCCCACAGCCACCAAAAGAAAGGAAATAATAAAGATAAGAGCAGAAATGAATGAAATAGAGAATAGAAAAACAATAAAAAGAATCAACAAAACCAAAAGTTGGCTCTTGGAAAGGATCAACAAAATCGACAAACCATTGGCCAAATTGACAAAAGAAAAACAGTGAGGGGAAGCAAATAACCCAAATAGGAAATGAAATGGGGGATATTACAATACACCCAACTGAAATAAAAAAGGATCATAACAGATTACTATGAAAACTATACTCAAACAAATTTGAAAATCTAGAGGAAATGGACAATTTCTAGAAACACACTATCTACCTATACTAACACAAACTGAGGTAGAAAATCTGAGAGACTCATAACAAGAGATTGAAAAGGTTAAAAAAAAAAAAAAAAAATCCCAACAAAAAAGTCCTGGCCCAGATGGCTTCACTGGAGAATTCTACCAAACATTCAGAGAAGAGCTTGCACCAGTACTACTCAAATTATTTCAAAACACAGAAAAGGAAGGGATACTTCTGAATTCATTCTATGAAGCCAGCATAACCCTAATACCAAAATCAGGCAAGGACACCACAAAAAAAGAAAATTATAGACCAATATCTGTCATGAATATAGATGAAAAAATTCTCAACAAATTTCTAGAGAATAGAGTTCAGCATCATATTAAAAAAAAAAAAAATACACCACGACCAAGTAGGATTCATACTAGGTATTCAAGGGTTATTCGACATTACAAAATCAATCAACAAAATCCACCACATAAATATAACAAAAGAATCACACGATCATCTCAATTGATGCAGAAAATGCATTTGATAAAGTCCAACACCCATTCCTGATGAAAACTCTCAATTAGAGATATAAGGGAGATTCCTCAACATAACATAACATAGGCATCTATACGAAACCAACAGCTAACATCATTCTCAAAGGAGATGCTGAAAACTTCACCCTTGAGAATGGAACAATATTTAAAAAAAAAAAAAAAAATCTATTGTCGAGTCGATTCCAACTCATAGCGACCCTATAGGACAGAGTAGAACTGCCCCATAGAGTTTCCAAGGAGCACCTGGTGGATTCAAACTGTCAACCTTTTGGTCAGCAGCTGTAGCACTTAACCACTATGCTACTAGGGTTTCTGGGAACAATATAAGGTTATCCTTTATCACCACTCCAACTTAACACTGTGCTGGAAGTCCTAGCTAGGATAATAAGGAAAGAAAAAAATAATAATAAAGGGTATTCAAATTGTTAAGGAAGAAGTAAAACTATCCCTATTCTCTGGTGATATGATACTATACATAGACAACTATAAAGATTCCACAAGAAAACTACTGGAACTAAAAAATTCATCAGACTAGCAAGATACAAGGTCAATATACAAAAATCAGGTGGATTCCTATATACCAATAAAGAGAACGACGATAAGGAAATCAGGAAAATAATACCATTTATAATAGCAGCTAAAAAAAAAATTCTTAGAAATAAACTTAATCAGGGGTGAAAAATACCTATACAAAGAAAACTACAAAACATTCCTGCTGAAACCGAAATTGCTGTACATAAATGGAAAAATATAGCATGTTCATGGATAGGTAGATGCAACACTGTGAAAATGATAATTCTACCCAAAGCAATCTACAAATACAGTGCTATCCTGGTCCAAATACAAACAGCATTCTTCAAAGAGATGGAAAAACAAATCATTAAGTTTATATGGAAAGGAAGGAGACTCTGGATAAGTAGAGCATTACTGAAGAAAAAGAACAAAGCAAGAGGCCTTGCACTACCTGACCTCAGAACCTACTATACAGCTATGGTAGTCAAAACAGCCTGGTACTGGTACAACACAGACACACAGACGAATGGAATAGAACTGTGAACCCAGATGTACATCCATCTACCTATGGATACCTGATCTTTGACAAAGGCCCAAAGTCCATTAAATGGGGAAAAGGCAGTCTTTTTAACAAACAGTGTTGGCAAAACTGGATCTCCATCTGTAAAAAATTGAAACAGGACCCATACCTCACACCATAAACAAAACCTAATTCAAAATAGATCAAAGACCTAAATATTAAACCAAAAACAATAAAGATCATGAAGAAAAAAATCAAGTAAACACTAGGGGCCCTAATACATGGCATAAACAGTATACAAACCATAATTAACAATATACAAACACCAGAAAATAAGCTAGATAAATGGGATTTCCTAAAAATTAAACACTTATGCTAATCAAAAGACTTCACCAAAAGAATAAAAAGAGAACCTACAGATTGGAAAAAAAAATTTGGCTATGACATATCCAACAAAGGTCTAATCTCTAAAATTTATAGGAAAATCCAACACCTCTACAATAAAAAGGCAAATAATCCACTTAAAACATGGGCAAAGGATATGAACAGACTCTTCATCAAAGAAGACGTTCAGGCCGCCAACAGGCACATGAGGAAATGTTTGCGATCACTAGCCATTAGAGAGAAATGCAAATCAAAACTACAATGAGATACCATCTAACCCTGACATTATTGGCACGCATCAAAAAAACAGAAAATAACAAATGATGGAGAAGTTACAGAGAGACTGGAACTCTTACGCACTGCTGTTGGGAACACAATGTGATACAACCATTTGGGAAAGCAATATGGCACTTCCTTAAAAAGCTAGAAATAGAAATACCATACAATCCAGAAATCTCATTCCTAGGAAATATATCCTAGAGAACGTAAGACTCATCACATGAATAGACATATGCACACCCATGTGTGTTGCAGCATTATTCACAATAGCAAAAAGATGGAAGCAACTTGAGTGTCCATCAACAGATGAATGGATAAACAAACTATGGTATATACACACAATGGAATATTACACAACGATAAAGACCAATGATGAATCTGGGAAAGATCTAATACCATGGATGAATCTGAAGGCATTATGCTGAGTGAAATAAGTCAATCACTAAAGGACAAATATATGAGACCGCTATTATAAAAAAACATAAAAATGTTTCCACACAGAAAGAAAGAAAGAATCTTTGACGGTTATGAGGTAGGTGAGGCATTAGGAGGGGAAAACATTAAGTAAATAACAGAGAAGAGATAACTTGGGTGAAGGGTAAGACAGTACACAATACCAGGGAAGTTAGCACAACTTGACCAAGGCAAAGTCATAGAAGCTTCACAGGCATATCCAAACGCCCTGACAGATGGAGCTACTGGGCTGAGAGCTGGGGATATCTAGCTCAATTGGCATAACATAGTCTATAAAGAATATGTTCTCCATTCAACCGTGATGAGTAGCTACTGGCATCTTAAAAGTCTGCAAGTGGCTGTCTAAGATACATCTACTTTTCTCATTACGGCTGAAGTAGAGGAGAATGAAGATGACCAAAGAGACACCAGGGGGAGATTAGTCTAAAGGACTAATGGACCACAACCTCCACAAGACTGAGCCAAGAATAACTAGATGATACCAGGTTACCACCACCGACTGCTCTGACAGGGATCAAAATAAAGGGTCCCAGACAGAGTGAGAGAAAATGTAGACTGAATAGAGTGAGAGAAAAATGTAGAATAAAATTAAAATTACTCCCCCAACCCCCCCAAAAAAAGATCAGGCTTGCTAGTCTGACAGAGACTGGAGAAACCCTGAGAGTATGCCCCCTGGACACCCTTTTAACTCAGTACTGAAGTTATTCCTGAGGTTCACCCTTCAGCCGAAGATTAGACTGGTTTATAGAGCCAACAGTAACACATGTGAGGGATGTGTTTCATAGTTCAATCATCAATATGAGACTAGTGGGCATATTAGCCCAAAAGCAAAGATGAGAAGGCAGGAAGGGACACGAAAACTGGATGAATGGAAACAGGGAACCTGGGGTAGAGAAGAAGAAAATGTTGACACATCAGAGATTGGCAAACAATTTCAAAAACAATTTGTGTTTTGTTTAATGAGAAGCTAAATTTGTATTTAAACTTTCACCTAAATCACATTAAAAAAATACTGTACAAAATATATATAATAAAGCCTTAATGCCTCAGAGACAACAATATCAAATCATATAAAGAAGCAGGACATGATGGCTTAAGCAAGTGACCAAAATAAAGGGCCAGAAAACCTCCCTGAGGAAGAAATATTAACAGAACTATCTGATAAGGATTTCAGAGGACTTACATATAGGATCCTCCAAGAGATCAAGGAAAAGACAGACAAAACTCTGGAAGAATTCAGGAAAACAATACAAGAACAAAATGTTAAAATAAATAGACAATCAGAAACCATACAAAAACAGCAACTTGCAATCCAGAAAATTAACAATAAAATCTCAGAAACAGATAACTCAATGGAAAGACATAGGAGTAGAACTGAATCAACGGAAGGTAGACTCAACAAAACAGAGGATAAATCCCAATACTAATTTGTTTGAGGAACATTCAGAAAAAAGAATGAAGAAAAATGAAGAAAGGTTAAGAACTATATGGGGCACTATCAAAAGAAATAATTTACACATAATAAGAATTCTAGAATAGGAGGAAACAAAAAAGCACAGAGAAAATTTTTGTAGATTTGCCGGCAGAAAAATTCCTTAAAATGAGAGACAAGAAGATAGTCATCCAAGAAGCTCAACAAACCTCATACAGGACAGACCGCAAAAGAAAGTCACCAAGACATATCATAATTAAACTTTCCAAAACCAAAGATAAAAAAAGAATTCTGAGAGCAGTTTGGGAAAAATGAACTGTCACCTATAAAGGGGAACCAATAAGACTAAGCTTTGATTTCTTGGAAGAAAACCATGCTGGCAAGAAGGCAAAACCCTGACAGAAAAAAACTGTCAACCAAGAATTATATACCCAGAGAGTTCTGGCAAAATGGCGCTCTAGGCAGAAGCACCGTGCCGTCCCTCCACAGCAAATATCCGAAAAACTAAGCCGAACAGAGAATACAACAATCCTGAAACACTAAAACATCAAAAGAAGAGATAAAGAACTCAGCCAAGCACAAAATGCAGTGAGAAACTGACAGAGAATGGACAGCGAGGAGAGATATATGCAGAGGTCCTCTACCAGCTAACGCAGCGTGGATCCGCCATCTTGGACTCCTACTGGAGACCAGAAAATGGGGTACGAGAAAGCAGCCTCATGGAGCTTCCAGCGGGAGACAAAACAACCGTTTCTCGTCTCTCTGTATCGTCTTTCTCTTTCTGTTCCCTGAATACCTGGCATTGTATACCTCTACGCCTTCTAGCCAGGCTGTACTGCAACACCTGAGAGCGACTTCCCCAGACCTCATAGCTGCACCGGTGGGATCCCTGGGAACTTTGCGGTTCTTTAACCTTTCTGATTCTTATTTATTCATCCTTTTCTTTTCTTCCTCCTCCCCTTTCTGTTTTTCTCCATTTCATAGTCTCTCATCTCTCCACTCGAACGGCAAACTCCCCTAGCATTCTATTTTGTTTCTTTGTATGTTTTTGGCTCCTATTCCTCTCACCTCTCTCCCATATCCATCTTAGCTCCACACATAACAATCTCCCCAGTACATCCTGTCTACCGGCACTGTGCGCTTGACATCACACCACAAAGCAGCACAGGCACAGCCTACTGAAACCTGCCCTGCACTGATTACCAACCCACTATGGTGGCTGTAGTAAGTGCCACAAACAACACGTCCCAGTAACTCCTCTTCAGCTAGACCTGCCCTGCTGTACCATATCTGAGTGACTGACCATGCCAGCTGAAGAAGGAGGCGAAAAGTACTGTGCCCACAGACAAGCAAACAACAAAGAACACACAGTCCGCCTGCTCAGACATAGTCAAATTTTTTCTAAAAAGAGGGACGAAACAAATCCACAATCAATAAACGAGAAAAATAACTACTGAATGCCCCGAAGACAGCAGACAGTAACCAAACATTTACAAAAACAGGACAGGAGACACACCTTAGAAACAAAGACGTGAATTTATTAAAAGTGAAAGGTTGGAAAAAAATATATCAAGCTAACAACTACCAAAAAAGAGCAGGAGTGGCAATTCTAATCTCAGATAAAATAGACATCAAAACGAAGTCTACCATAAAAGACAAAGAAGGACACTATATAATGATTAAGGGGACAATCCATCATGAAGACATAACCATAATAAACATCTACACACCCAATGACAGGGCTCTAAAATACATAAAACAAACTCTAACAACACTGAAAAGAGAAATTGACAGTTCCACAATAATAGTAGGAGACTTCAACAGACCATTCTCAGTAAAGGACAGAACAACTAAGAAGAAACTCAGCAAAGATACAGAAGACCTAAAGGGCACAATCAGCCAACAGGACCTCATAGACATATACAGAACCCTCCATCCAACCGCTGCAAAGTACACATTCTTTCCAAATGCACATGGAACGTTCTCCAGAATAGACCACATCTTAGGCCAGAGAGCAATGCTCAAAAGATCCAAAACCTTGAGATAATTCAAAGTATCTTCTCTGATCACAATGCCATCAACATAGAAATTAACAATAGAAAGAGCAAGGAAAAAAAATCAGCTATATGGAAACTGAATAATACCCTGCTTACACATCACTGGGTAATAGAAGAAATCAGAGATG
The DNA here is from genome assembly GCA_030035585.1 of Dugong dugon. Lineage (NCBI taxonomy): Eukaryota > Metazoa > Chordata > Mammalia > Sirenia > Dugongidae > Dugong > Dugong dugon. The sequence goes on along the minus strand of CM057480.1, from coordinate 42,201,480 downwards.
GATAAAAAAATTCCTAGAATCAAACGAGAATGAAAACACATCATACCAAAAGCTTCGGGACACAGCAAAGGCAGTCCTCAGAGGACAATTTTTAGCAGTAGATGCACATATCAAAAAAGAAGAAAGGGACAAAATCAAAAGATTAACTACAGAACTCAAACAAATAGAAAGAGAACAGCAAAAAAAGCCCACAACCACCGGAAGAAAGGAAATAGTAAAGATCAGAGCAGAAATAAATGAAAGAGAGAACAGAAAAACAATAGAAAGAATCAACAAAACCAAAAGTTGGTTCTTTGAAGGAATCAACAAAATCAACAAACCACTGGCCAGACTGACAAAAGAAAAACAGAAGAGGACACAAACAACCCAAATAAGAAATGAAATGGGGGACATTACAACAGACCCAAGCGAAATAAAAAGGATTATAACAAAATATTATGAAAAACTATACTCCAACGAATTTGAAAACCTAGAGTAAATCAATAAATTTTTTAGAAACACACAGCCTACCCAAACTACAACAAAGTGATGTTGAAAATCTGAAAAGACCCATAACAAGAGAAGAAACTGTAAAGGTAATAAAAAAACTCCCAACCAAAAAAAGCCCTGGCCCAGATGGCTTCACTGGAGAATTCTACAAAACATTTACAGATGAGCTTGTACCAGTACTACTCAAGCTGTTTCAGAGCATAGAAGAGGAAGCAACACTTCCAAATTCATTCTATGAAGCCAGCATAATGCTGATACCAAAACCAGGAAAAGATGTCACAAAAAAAGAAAATTAAAGACCAATATCTCTCATGAATATAGATGCAAAAGTTCTCAACAAAATTCTAGCCAATAGAATTCAACATCATATCAAAAAAATAATACAACATGACCAAGTAGGATTCATACCAGGTATGCAAGGATGGTTCAACATTAGAAAATCAATCAACGTAATCCACCACATAAACAAAAGGAAAGAAAAGAATCACATGATCATCTCAACTGACGCAGAAAAGGCATTCAACAAAGTCCAACACCCATTCCTGATAAAAAGTCTCAATAAAATAGGTAGAGAAGGGAAATTTCTCAACATAATAAACGGCATCTATGCAAAACCAACGGCCAACATCATTCTTAATGGAGAGAGGCTGAAAACACTCCCCTTGAAAACAGGAACAAGACACGGATGCCCTTTATCACCACTCCTATTTAACATTGTGCTGGAAGTTCTAGCTAGAGCAATAAGGCAAGAAAAAGAAATAAAGGGCATCCAAATTGGTAATGAAGAAGTTAAACTGTCCCTGGTTGCAGATGGTATGATACTATACACAGAAAACCCTAAAGACTCCATGAGAAATCTACTTGAAGTAATAGATTCAGCAGTGTAGCAGGACACAAGACAAACATTCAAAAATCAGTTGGATTCCTATACACCAATAAGGAGAACGATGAAAAGGAAAACAATACCATTTGCAGTAGCCCCTAAAAAGATAAAATACTTAGGAATAAATCTGACCAGGGATGTAAAATACCTATACAAAGAAAACTCCAAAACACTACTGCAAGAAACCCAAAGGGATCTACATAAATGGAAAAACATACCATGCTCATGGATAGGCAGACTCAACATTGTGAAAATGACAATTCTACCCAAAGCAATTTACAAATACAACGCAATCCTGATCCAAATACCAATGACATTTTTCAAAGAGATGGAAAAACTAATCATTGACTTTATATGGAAAGGGAAGAAGCCCCGAATAAGTAAAGCACTACTGCAGAAGAAGAATAAAGTTGGAGGAATCACACTACCTGACTTCAGAGCCTACTATATAGCTACAGTAGTCAAAACAACCTGGTACTGGTACAACAACAGATACATTGACCAAGGGAACAGAGTTGAGAACCCAGATGTAAATCCATCCACCTACGGTCACCTGATCTTCGACAAGTGCCCCAAGTCCATCAGATGGGGAAAAGACAGTCTTTTTAACAAATGGTGCTGGCAAAACTGGATATCCATCTGCAAAAAAATGAAACAGGATCCATACCTCACACCATATACAAAAACTACTTCAAAATGGATCAAAGACCTGAATATAAAGCCTAAAACTATAAAGTACACAGAAGACAAAACAGGACCAACACTTCAGGCCTTAATACATGGCATTAACAGGATACACACCATAATCATGAACGCACAAAACCCAATAGATAAGCTAGATAACTGGGATCTTCTAAAAATCAAATACCTATGCTCTTCAAAAGACTTCACCAAAGGAGTAAAAAGAGAACCTACAGACTGGCAAAAAATTTTTGGCCAGTACAAGTCAGACAAAGGTCTAATCTCCATAATCTACAAGAAAATCCAACACCTCTACAACAAAAAGAAAAATAATCCTATTAAAAAATGGGCAAAGGAAATGAATAGATACTTCATCAAGGAAGACATTCAAATGTCCAACAGACACATGAGGAAATGCTTGTGATCGATCACTAGCCATTAGAGAAATGCAAATTAAAACCACAATGAGATACCATCTCACCCCGCCATTACTGACACGAATCAAAAACACTGGAAATAACAAATGTTGGAGGGGATGCGGGGAGATCGGAACACTTATGCACTGCTGGTGGGAATGCAAAATGATCCATACATTTTGGAAAATGATATGGCGCTTCCTCAGAAAGGTATAAATAGACATACCATTTGATCCAGCAATCCCACTCCTAGGAATATATCCTAGAGAAATAAGAGTTGTCACTCGAATAGACATATGCACACCTATGTTCATGGCAGCATTGTTCACAATAGCAAAACGATGGAAACAATCTAGATGCCCATCAACAGATGAATGGATAAACAAACTATGGTACATACACACAATGGAGTACTACGCAACGAGAAAGAACAACAATGAATCTGTGAACCATCTCATAACATGGATGAAACTGGAGGACATTATACTGAGTGAAATAAGTCAATCACAAAAGGACAAATATTGTATGAGATCTCTATTGTAAAAACCCATGAAAAAGCTCACACACAAAATGTAACAATCTTTGTTGGTTACCAGGGATGGGAGGGGTGGGTGGGGGGAATACTAAATAGATAATAGATAAGTGGTATCTTGGGTGAAGGGTGAGACAGTACACAATGCAGGAGACACTAGCACACTTGTACAAGGAAAGGTCATGGAAGCCGCATAGACGCATCCAAATTCCCTGAGGGACTGAATCGCTGGGTGGAGGGCTCTGGGGACCATGGTCTCGGGGAACATCTAGCTCAATTGGCATGACACAGCTTATAGAGACAATGCTCTACATTCTACCTTGGTGAGTTGTGTCTGGGGTCTTAAAAGCGGCCATCTAAGATACTCCACTGGTCTCGTGTCTTCGGGAGCAAGGGAGAATGAAGAGAACAGGATACAAGGAAAAGATTAGTCTGAAGGACTAACTGTCCACAGCTACCAAGGCCTCCACCGGACTGAGTCCAGTACAGGTAGATGGTGCCCGGCTACCAGCACTGACCGCTCTGACCAGGATCACAATAGAGGGTTCTCGACAGTGCTGGAGAAGGATGTAGAACATAATTCTAACTCACAAAAAAAAAAGACCAGATTTACTGGCCTAAAGGAGACTGGAGAAACCTCGAGAGTATGGCCCTCAGACACCCTTTTAGCTCAGTGGTGAAGTTACCTCTGAGGTTCACGGTTCAGCCTGGGAGTGGACAGCCCTGTAAAACGAAATGAGATTAACAAGGTACAGGAGTCCAGTGAGAAGGGCCAGAAACCAGAAGGGGAGAAGGAACCTGCTGATAGGGAACCCAAGGTTGAGTAAGGATGTTGTTGATGTGTTGTGAGATTGTTAACCATTGTCATAGGGCAACATTTGTAGTAACTGTTAAATGAGAAACTATTTATTTCTGTAAGCCTTCATCTTAAGTGAGAATAACAGCACAATGGAAGAGCATAGTCAATGTCACTGAACTGTGCATGTAGAAATTTTTGAAATGGTGTATCTTTGGCTATGTGTATTTTCACCAAAAAAATAGGTTGAGAAGTTAGAGGGTTGATATGTTGTCGGGTTGTTAACCAATGTTATAAAACAACATGTGTACTTCTGTTTCATGAGAAACTATTTGTTCTGTAAGCCTTCACCTGAAGTACAATAAAAAAAAAAAAAAAAAAGAATTATATATCCAGGAAAATTGTCTCTCAAATACGACAGCAAATCTAGGACACTTTCAGGTAAACAGAATTTGTAAAAACCAGACCAACCTTACAAGAAATATTTATGGGAGTCCTTCGGACAGAGAACAAAACAACATCAGAAAACAACCTGAAATTAAGACACATGACAACAACACCCAGATAGAACCAACACATAGAATTCTAAAAAATAAAATGAAGCTACAAGACTGAAAACAGGGAACCAGAGACATCAACCTGTAAATGATGAGAACTTCAAAATAAAAAGGGGGAATAAATGGTGTTTTTACAGAACTTCCATATGGAGAGAAGGAAGTCAAGGTGATATCAAGATATAAGAGAAGGTTTTAAACTGAGAAAGATAAATTTCAGTGTAACCAAAAAGAAATTTAATAAGCCTACTCATCAAAATATAAAGAAAGAAAACCATAAAGTCTCAGTAAAAACAAAATGAGCAACAATGAAGGAAATGAAAACAAAATCCATAAAGAACGCAGTAGAGAAGAGCAAGCAGAACAAAGAAACTGTCAACACCACCAAAAAAAAAAAGAAAAAAGAAAAAAAGACCACAAAATGACAGTGGAAAATTTGTACCTATTGATGATCACACTGAATGTAAATAGGTTAAATGCACCAGCCAGGAGAGAGAGAGTGACAAATTGGATTAAAAAAAAAAAAAAAAAAAAAGACGCATCAATATGTTGCCTACAAATGACGCACCTAAGACACAAAAGCTAAAAATCAAACGGTAGGAAAAATATGTCAAGAAAACAGTAACCAAAAAAAGAGCAAGAGTGGCAATATTAATCTCTGATCAAATAGACTTTAAAGCAAAATCCAAAATAGAGATAAGGGAGGGCATTATACAATGATTAAAAGATCAATTCACCAAGAGGATGTAATCATAATAAATATTTACACCACCAACAGAGCTCCAAAATACATAAAACAAACTCTAATGATATTGAAAAGAGAAACAGACAATTCCACAATAATAGTGGGAGACTTTAACATACCACTTTTGATGAAGGACAGAACAACTAGAAAGAAACTCAACAAAGATACAGAAGTTCTAAACATCACAATCAAGCAACTCGATCTCATAGACATATACAGAATACTTCACCCAACAGCAGCACAGAACATATTCTTCTCCAATCACATGGATTATTCTCCAGAACAGACCATATTCTAGGCTACAAAGCAAGCTTCAATAAATTAAAAAATGTCAGAATAATTGAAATTATCTCCTTGAATCACAACGTTATAAAATTAGAAATTAAGAATAAGAAGAACAAGGGAAAAAAACCCAAACACATAGAAATTGAATAACACCTTGCTTAAAAACCACTGGGTAATAGAAGAAATTAAAAGTAAAATAAAAAAATTATTAGAATCAAACAAGAATGAAAACACAACATACCAAAACCTTTGGGACACAAAAGCAGTGCTCAGAGGTCAATTTATAGCAATAAACACACACATCAAAAAAGACAAACAGGCCAAAATCAATACCTCAACTCTGCAACTTGAGCAAAGAGAAAAAGAACAGCAAAGGAAGCCCACAGCCATGAGGAGAAAGGAAATAATGATTAGAGCAGGAAAAGAAAAAGAAAAAAACAAAAAAAAGCAAAAAAAATTAGAATACAGAAAAACAATCACAAAAATCAGTAAGACCAGAAGCTGGTTCTTTGAAAAGATTAACAAAATTGATTAACCACGGGCCAAACTGATAAAAGAAAATGAGAAAATGCAAATAACCCAAATAAGAAACAAGATGGGTGACATTACAACAGAACTAACTGAAATAAAAAGGATCATAACGCTATTATGAAAAATTACACTCCAACCAATTTGAAAATCTACAATGGGCAAATTTTTAGAAACACACTATCTATATAAACTAACCCAAACTGAGGTAGAAGATCTGAACAGACTCATAACAAAATAAAAAACTGGAGAAATCATTAAAAAAAAACTCCCCCCCAAAAAAAGCCCTGGCCCAGATGGCTTCATTGGTGAATTCTACCAAACATTCAGAGAAAAGTTGATACCAATACTACTCAAACTATTAAGGAACATAGAAAAAGAAGGAATACTCTCAAATTCATTCTAAGAAACCAGCACAGCCCTGATACCAAAATCAAAGACATCAATAAAAAAGAAAATTATAGACAAATATCCCTCATGAATATAAATGCAAAAATAATCAATGAAATTCTATCCAATAAAATACAGCAGCATATCAAAAAAATAATATATCATGACTAAGTGGGATTCATGGTATGCAAGGATGGTTCAACATCAGAAAATCAATCAACATAACCCATCGCAAAGATAGAACAAAGAACAAGAATCACACGATCATCTCAATCAATGAAGAAAAGGCATCTGATAAAGTCCAACACCCATTCTTGATAAAAAATCTCAGCAAAATAGGAATAGAAAGGAATTCCTCAACATAATTAAGGGCATATATACAAAACCAACAACCAACAGGTAACACTATTTCTCAGTGGAGAGAGACTGAAAGCATGCCCCTTGAGAACAAAAACCAGACAAGGATGCCTATTATCCCTACTCTTATTCAATATTGTACTGGAAGTTCTAGCCAGATCAACAAGGCAAGAAAGGGAAGTAAGGGGTATACAAACTGGTAGGGAAGAAGTAAAACTATCCCTATTCACAGATGATATGACCATATACATAGGAAATCCCAAAGATTCTGAAAGAAAGCTACTAGAGATAGAAGAATTTAGCAAAGTGGCAGGGGACAAGATCAACACACAAAAATCAGCTGGATTCCTATATACCAACAAAGAACTCCGTAAAGGAAATCAGGAAAATAATACCATTTACAACAGCCTTCAAAAAGATAAACTACTTAGGAATAAACCTAACTACAGACATAAAAGACTATAAAACACTACTGCAAGAAACCAAAAGAGACCTACATAAATGGAAAAACATTCCATGCTCAGGATAGGTGGACTCAACATTGTGAAAATTTCAATACAACCCAATAATCTACAAATATAATGCAATTGTGATCCAAATTCCAACATCATTCTTTAATGAGATGGAAAAACAAATCACCAACTTTATATGAAAAGGAAAGAGGCCCTGGATAAGCAAAACATTACTGAAGAACAACAAAGTAGGAGGGCTCATACTCCCTGATCTCTGAATCTACTATACAGCCATGGAGTCAACGCATAGATCAATGGAACAGAATTGAGAACCCAGAATTAAATCCATCCATTTATGGACAGCTTATCTTCGAGAAAGGGTTGAAGTTAATGAAATGGGGAAGAGATAGTCTATTTAACAAATGGTGCTGGTAAAAATGGATATACATTTCCAGAAAAATGAAACAAGATCCATACCTCACACCATACACCAAAACTAACTCAAAATGGATCAAAAATCTAAATTTAAAACCTAAAACTACAAAGATCATGGAAGAAAAAATAGGCAAAACACTAAGAGCCCTAATATACGGCATAAATAGAATACCAAAAACCAAAAATCCAAACCCATTGCCGTCAAGTCGACTCTGACTCATAGTGATCCTATGGGACAGAGTAGAAGTGCCCCACAGAATTTCCAAGGAGTGACTGGTGGATTTGAACTGCCGACCTTTTGGTTAGAAGCCAAGTTCTTAACCACTATGCCACAAAGGCTCCAAACAGAACATCTATCATAACTAAAAATTCACAAATAGTAAAAGATAAATTAGATAACTGGACTCTCCTAAAAATTAAACACTTATCATCAAAAGAATAAAAAGAGAACTTAAAAACTCAGAAAAAATCTTTAGTTACAACATATCCACCAAGGGTCTAATCTCTAAAATTTATAGAAAACTTTTAACACCTCAGCAACAAAAAGACAAACAACCCTATTAAAAAATGGGCAAAGGACATGAACAGACACTTCATCAAAGAAGACGTTCAGGTGGCTAACAACACATGAAGATACGCTCATGATCATTAGCCATTAACCCGCTGTTGTCAAGTCAATTCTGAGTCATAGCGACCATAGCTGCAAATCAAAACTACAATGAGATACCATTTCACCTGGAAATAATGGTATGGCTCAACAGAACAGAAAACAATAAATGCTGACAAGGTTGTAGGGAGACTGAAACTCTTATACACTGATGGCACGGCTTTTCCCTAAAAAACTAGAAATAGAAATACCATATGATCCGCCGATCCCACTCCTAGGTATATAACCTAGAGAAATAAGAGCTGTGACAAAAACAGACCATGTTCATTGCAGCATTATTCACAATAACAAAAAGATGGAAATAACCTAAGTGCCCATCAACTAATGAATGGATAAACAAACTGTGGTACGTTCACAATGGAGTACTACGCAACGATAAAGAATAATGAAGAATCTGCAAAACATCTCACCATAGGGATGAATTTGGAGGACATTACACTGAGAGAAATAAGTCAATTACAAAAGGACAAATACTGTATGAGACCAAATTTATATAAACAGTCAAGAAAAGGTTTACACACAGAAAGCAACATTTTTTGATGGTTACCAGGGAATGGAGGGGGAAGGAGGGAAAACCACTAACTAGAGAGTCAACACGTGTTAACTTTGGTGAAGGGAAAGGCAGTACACAATATGAGGCAAGTCAGCACAACATACCCACAGCAAGGGAAGACACTGAGGCACAAAAGAATAAAAGGCAGAGGTGAAGCCAAGATGGCAGAATTGTCAGATACTTCCTGTCTTCCCTCCTACAACAAAGACGCAAAAAAACAAGTGAATCAATTATATATGACAATCTAGGAGCCCGAGTCATCAAAGACAAAGCTGAAGAGTTGGACTTAGTGTCAGGGAGGAGGGACAATTCAAAAGCAGCGAAGTGTCAGTCATCAGGTTGCTGGTACCCTGATGGCTGGGTTGGCGGGCACCTGTGGGCTGAGGTGAGCAGCAGCATTCAGGATGTGTCTCACCACGCTGGGAGCGGGTGGGTGCCGGAGAGTCTGAACAAGCCTCCGGAGCTGGGTGGAAGCGGCGCTGGACCTGCAAAAGTTAAGTGCAAGCGACTAACCTGCCACGTGGGGTCAAAACAACACCTACCCCTTCCAGATTTTCACAGCAGAGAAGTGTCTCTTTCTCCTCACCCACCCCCTCCACCCTGCTCCGCTCCCACACCAATCCAGCAGTATTCAACAACTGTCACGCCTCCTAAGCTGAAACTCAGGGCTATCCATGCCCAAACCAGTCTTGTAGCTTAAAAAAAAAAAAAAAAAAAAAAAAAGGCCACGTCCCCTAAGCTGGGAACTAGGGCTATCTGTGCCCAAACCAGTTTCATGGCTTTAAAAAAACGCCATGCCCCCTAAGCTGGGAACTCAGGGCAGGCCCGGCCCCTTTGCCTAGGCACTGGCATAAGGGGTCCACAGCCCTGTAGTGCCATTTACCCCTGTCTAGACCTGTGTGGGCTGATTCAACACCACATACTGTCATTAGCATAAAACAACAGGGCATACACCTGAAGCCTATTTTCATCTTGCAGCAGCCAAGGGGGAGTTGCAGATTTCTGACATTTGACACCACCCTGCCCATTAAGCAGGGACCTCACCCACCCACATCAGGGGCCTGAGGGCTGGCGGTATCACCCACTTTGTCTAGCCACCACGACAGGATGGTGCCTGTCTATTACCAGTGACCATCCTGACAGGGATCACAACAGAGAGTCCCAAAGGGAGCATGAGAAAAGTGTGGAGCAGAACTAAAATTCACGTAAAAAGATCAGACTTAACAGTCTGACAGAGACTGAAGGAACCCCTGAAACTATGGCTCCCGGACGCTCTGTTAACCCAGAACTGAAACCATTCCCAAAGCCCACTCTTCAGACAAAGATTAGACAGGACTGTAAAACAAAAAATAATACAGATGAGGAGCATGCTTCTTATTCTTAGTTCAATCAGGTACACAAGACCAAATGGGTGGCTCCTATCTGGAGGCAGGATGAAAGGCAGGAAGGGACAGGAACTGGTTGAAAGTACACAGGGAACCCCGGGTGGAAAGGGGGAGCTTGCCGTCACATTGTAGGGATTGCAACTAATGTCACAAAATGATGTGTGTAAATTTTTGTATGAGAAATTAACTTGAGCTATAAACTTTCACCTAAACCACAATAATAATAAAAATAAAAGGCATCAAAGGTAAATACTATAATACACACAATCCTGCAATAACAGTAATAACAAACAATAATTTATGAGTGGATACATCGGTAGATATACATGCTGAATAGGTGTGGGTGTGGCAGGGCGTATGAGAACACCCACATGCATATATGTTTGGCTGTGGATATTTCTACATACATGTTTGTATGTGCTGCATGTATATTCATACACATAATAGAGCACACAGGGGGCACAGTCACGGAAACAGGCTAGGCATATTCAAACACCTTGCGAGACTGACTTACTGGGCTTGAAGACTAAGGACCATAGTTTTGGGGGACATCTAGGTCAACTGGCATAACATAGTTCATAAAGAAACGTTCTACATCCTACTTTGGTGAGTAGTGTCTGAGTCTTAAAAGCTTGCGAGCGGCCACCTAAGATAAACCTATCGGTCACTTTCCTTCCAGAGCAAAGGAGAGTAAAGAAAACAAGACTCAAGAAAACAATAAGTCCATAGGACTAAGGAACCACAGCCTCCCTCCACCAGCCTGAGACTGGACTACCACTACCAACTGCTCTGACCTAGATCACAAAAAAAGGTTCCAGTTAGAGTAGGGGAAAAAAAAAACTATGTAGAACAAAATTCAAATTCATAAAAAAGACTAGATTTACTGGTCTGAGAGAGACTGGAGGAAGCCCTGAGATTATGGCCCTTAAGCACCCTTCTAACTTGGAATGGAAGCCATTCCCAGAGATTGCCCTTCAGCCAAGTAATAGACAGTCCTATAAAATAAACAATAACATACATGAGGAAAGTGCTCCTTAGGACAATCATTTACATGAGACCAAAAGGACAACATACGCCCAAAAGCAAAGATGAGAAGGCAGGAAAGGGCAGGAAAACCGGACAAACGGAAATGGGGAACTCAGGGTGGTAATAGGAACAGTGCTGACACACTGCAGGGATTGCAACGAACGTCATGGAACAATTTGAGTATGAACTATTGAATGGGAAACTAATTTGCTCCCTAAACCTTCATCTAAAGCACACACACACACACGAAAAAAAAAATCATCTATATGAGACCAAATAGTCAACAATTACTCTAAAGCAAACATGAGAAGATAAATAGGCAGAGAAATTACGGTGCAGGAAACAGGACAACCAGAACGGAAATAATGAGAATGTTGACACATTGTCAAAAATACAGCCAATGTCACTGAACAATTTGTGTAGAAATTGTTAAATGGGAACATAATTTGCTGTGTAAACGTTCACAGAAAACACAAACATTACTGAAAAAAATCCAAAATGCTGCACTCAATTGTTTCTACAAATAATTAACTTTTCATAGAAACTAATTTCAAACTCATGGAAATATTTATGCTCAGATTAAGCACTACTGTACAATAGGACATTTGTTTCATATCCTGAAACTGAGGAGGAAAGGAAGAATTTGGGGAAAAAAGAGATTAAAATATTAACTTGCCTTGAATTTAAACTAAATTTACAAAAACTTTTCTAAGAAACAACTAAATTTTCACTTAAGTTTGTCTACTCTGCTCAAATAGGTAAAAACAAAAAACCAAACCTGTCGCCTTCAAGTTGATTCCGACTCACAGCAACTCTACGGGACAGAGTAGAACTACCCCATAGGGTTTCCAAGGAACAGCTGCTGGATTTGAACTGCCAACCTTTTGGTGAGCAGCCAAGCTTTTAACCACTGAAATAAACAGGCAAAGGACTACAAAAAATTTAATATTTTGCTATGGGTAAAAATTCCCTATTATTAGATTAGCTGGAAGAGGTGAGAAGCTATGAATATGACCACTAAACGTGCTTGAAAATGCATTTAAGATAAAAGTTAAATCAAAATATCTCTTTCCTTGCTGGGAGAAACATTTTAAGTCTTTTTTTTTCTTTTCTAAAAAAATGCTCAGAATGCATCTCCACACATTCAGAACTGAGGCTGGATAAATTGAAAAAAATGTAATCCTATGCTATTCTTCATATTAATTAAGCTTTGCTTCCTTTATAGTTCTTCATTAAAAACTTAAAAGGAATACATTTTTGCTTCAAAATTAATTGCATCAACCGAGGACTGAGTAATTACTCAGAATAAAAATCATTATTTGGGTCCTTTATTCTTTATTACTGAAAAAACCAAACCAAATCCATTGCCAAAAAGTTGATTCCAACTCATAGCAACCCTATAGGACAGAGTAGAACTGCCCTATAGGGTTTCCAAGGAGCAGATGGTGAATTCGAACTACCAACATTTTGGTTAGCAGCCAAGATCTTTAACCATTGCACCACCAGGGCTCCTTTTCTTAGGGAAGGCTCCTGAAAGATTTCTAAACAAGTGTTCTTAAAAATTCCAGTGAAAGAAACAATTTACGAGGCCAACTCCTCAGACAAAGATTGGACTGGACTGTGGGACATAAAATGATACTCATGAAGAGTGTGCTTCTTAGCTCAAGTAGATACATGAGATTGAACGGGCAGCTTCTGTCCAGAGGTGAGATGAGAAGGCAGAGAGGGTTAGGAGCTGATTGAATGGACATGGGAGATCAGGGGTGGAAAGGAGGAGTGTGCTGTCACAGTACAGGGAGAGCAATTAGGGTCACATAACAATGTATGTATAAATTTTTGTATGGGAGACTAACTTGAAATGTAAACTTTCACTTAAACTACAATGATAAACAAAAATTCCAGTGAAAACATTATTTGGTAGCCAACATGCCAAATCAACAGCTGAAAGTTTCATCTTTAGAATCCACTAACTATAAGATATTTTTGCTAGTTATCCCCATTGATAGCTACCACTGTGACTATCAATATTTCACTCCCAATGTCTATATATTCATAGATATTCAAGTACAGTATTATCTAAATATTTGCACGAATGAGACTCTTAAACCAAGGGTAGTGGGGAGTGGTAAGAACAAACAAAAATCTTCAGTGAAATTCTCCAATACGTTTTTACCTATTATAACTGCAGGAGATTGGAACGATCAAGGCTGAACCTATTTTAATCTAAATCACCATCTTCCATAAACCTTTTCATTTTGTCTTCTCTTTCTTTGGGAACACATGCCTCTCAGGTATGAGTTAGCAAGATTTGGCATACCTGATACACCTATCTAAGTCAACTAGAATCAGCAGTATCCTGATAATTGTATAATTCTTTATGATGTAGAAGTAACAGCTTTTCAAAACAATCTTTGAGTAGTTATTTTGTTTGATATTGCTAGTTTCCATAAAGCAGGGGAGTGGGGAGTATAGATTTTTTAAAGTCCCCTAAATGTAATAATTGGAGGTCTTGGGTACTAAACAGAGACCTGAATCACATTTAAATAAAGTCAACAGTCTTGAGAGATATCTCACCACCTTGCTTCAGGAATCATAAAAGAGGAAAAAGTCTAAATGTGGGGAAAGGCAGAGAATAGAAGGCTAAGATGAAAACCACCTTCTCTGTTTTTCTCCCTTCCTCTCTCCCTTCATTCTCTTCTTAGTTCTCCTCTGCTCATTTGAATTGTCCATATTCATCTTAGGAGATGTACTGTTTTAAAAACATGCATCACAGAGATAGACACAGCTCATAATACTACACATCTATCTCACAGGGCTGTGGTGAGAATTAAATGAATACATGTAAAGTGCTTCAAATAGTGTCTGGCACACAGCAAACTCTCAATCGAGTGTTAGTATTATTTTACCATGTCCCTCTCTGGCTTGCTCCATGTGTCCTGGAAAGCAGGGGAGAATAAGTAAGAGATGAAACAGAAAAGTCCCTCCCTTTCATGCTTATGCACCATAACCTACACAAGTCCATCTCTTTAGGAGGAGACGGATGGAAATCTAGACCTAGTCCTTCGGGTTCTTCATAAAAAACAGTCCCATGGTGCCAAGCATAAAAGGATGATCAGGATTTTCTCAGGATCCAAAAAGCCAGCCAGTCTGGTTAGCCATTGTTTCTAACCCTTAGCAGATCTGAAAAATTACTATGAGTTAAAATATAGACTTAGAGGGGAAATCCCACTCACATCAGGAAAAAAAGCAGATCAGTCAGAAATTGGAAATTGGAGGCACATGATAGATTAGTGGGGTTAAGACTGACCAAGGAAGCCAACGTTAAGACAATTCAGGAAAATACTACACAGACAGCAGCTACAGCAATACCAGTAGGGTGGGAAAGCAGACCAAAAGCTTGGAGATCACCCTGTCCAGAGCTTCACACTCCTTTCTGATTTGGTATGTCAGCTTATTCATCCTGGCCCTAGAGGACAGCTCTAACGAATGCTGGATTGACCTAGAAGTGATGTCTAAATGACGAGTGTTGGATTTGAGTGTTTCATGCGCTTTTCTTTTTTTTTAATGTGAAAGCAAGCACAACAGAATTTATTTCAAATGTAATATGAACATATTGCCAATATAAATTATTTACAATCTCACTGTTCCTAAAAATAAACAGGCTTCAGAAAACTTTCTTAGTAAAGCAGGGTCTTCTTAAAAATAGTTAAAGCAAACAAGAGATAAACACCTGGTAATCTTCTATCCCATCCTCAGAGGTTCAGCAACATACTGCAATCTCTCCTGAGCCTCATCAGTATCTGTTGCCAAGGGGCTATGTACAGAAGAGAAAGGCCTGCCTCAGTGGAGAAGTTTACCTCTGTGAATAGGACAAATAGATTCACTAAGCCTCTTATCCTCTCTGGGATGTAAAAACTCTTATATCTTCATTCACATTTAACTGATCTTTACACTGTACAATTCAAGTTCTTTCTTTCTGTAATGGTTCAAAGCATAATAGTTAGAAAGGACAAAAAAAAAAAAATCTTGAAGGGGTCAACATAGTTCTTGCAAGCGAATATATGATTCTACCTGAAGCCTCAGATCTTTTAAGTGAATTGCTCAGAACCTGAGCCTTAAAGTAATTTGGCCAATTGTATGTTTGGGCTTGCCACACCATGTGTACACGTCAAGAGTTGGGAGTGTAAGACAGGCCCAGATAAGTTAAATTTTGGAACAGCCGGAGTACAGATACTAGTAGCGAGGTATTATCATATATTAGATACTATTTCTGGTTTGTGATAATTCCAAATTCATAATTTTAAACAGTATGTATTGATTACTACAAATAAAGTGCTAAATCTTCTAGCTCCCTGATTTTGTAACCCATAAGCTCTAGCATATTGCTATCTTTGTATTCCATCTTCAACCACAATTAAGCCCAAAAGGTCTTATACATTTAATCCTACTGGATGACAAACACAGTGGCTTCAACTCTCCCATACTTTCTAATAAAATACAGTATTTTCTATACTGTGTTAGAGTCAACCAGTTCAGACCTCAGCTCCCTAAGAAGAGGATTATTCCACTAAATACTGCAAAGAAAATGTTAGTCTTCGTTTCTATTTTTCAAATCTTCTGAAAGAATGCAATAAATTTTGTTCAATGAATGAATGACTGAATATAGGATTTAGACTAGCTATTGTAATTTACCAGGTAGCATTTCATCCTGTTATACATTCTGTTGCTATGAGTCGGAATCGACTCGACAGCACTTAACAACAACACTGCAATTCACAGAACACAATGAAATACTCAAAGAAGTAACACAAATAGCATTCTATTTAGTTTATGCAAGCTGATGGCGTGTGTGTGTATATGTACACACACACACACACATACATATATACTCTTTATAATCAAGTAACAGTAAAAAAAAAAATTTAGATTATGACTGCATAAAAACATCTGACATGAAATATCAGAGATAATTAATATGCAACCAAGAATAGAGAAAAAGCACTCTATATTTCACTGGTGTTTAACAAAATTTTCTGTGTATACTCAAGGAAAGAATTTATATAATATAATCAAGCATTAATACCAAACACAAACTGAAATAGCAAAATATGTATATACCACCTGAACATCTTTGTATTTGTCCTGAAAGTCCAAGAGCCGGTGGTAAGCTTTAATGGCTTCTGAGAACTCCCCGACATCTGTGCTAGTGAGGATGTAGTTTTCCCAGATCTGCCAGTGTTCATAGTTGCACTTGAGCGCTTCTTGTAAAGTTCTAAAAGCTTTTACTCTATTAAAAGTAAAATTTTAAAGACAGCAACAATGAGCTCTTTTTACTTAAAAAAAAAAAAAAAAGAGTTAAATGTACAAAATGTTAATGTAGACTGCCTATCAGTCCTTAATCATTCTTGTTAATAAACAGAATTAGAGGACCAAACAACCCAAAACCATCTAAAATTGTCCTATAAAATTCAGTAACAGATCCTGTAGCATACATAGCCTAATCAACTTACTGGTAACAGGACATTATTTTATGTGTGAGTTATCATTCACAGTCTAAACCACTCTGAATCTTCTCAAAATATTTCCTATTCTCAAATTATCATTTACTCTCTCAGCAACTATCCATAAATTTTTTCATTCAGCTTCAGTCCAGATAATATTTTGACATTAGTTTTAATTGAGTTCAACAACTGTAGGAAACACTGAAGTTCAGGGTTGGCTTAATTTGTATTTGGTTCACTATTTAGTTTGTATTTTGGTTTGTGTTTGGTTCACTATTTAGTTTCTTATGTTTAAGGGCATGTCATCAAATTGGTAGGAAGTTTGGACTGTTCCAAACCCAAAACTGGGCCACAGGGTTGGATAAATAGAATACTCATGGGGACAAGACAAATGAATATTTAAAATCAATGCTTTTTAAAAATTTTTGTACAAAATATTCACAATCACAGTAAGTGATTAGGTAGGAGGGTGTGAAGGTGAGAGGAACTGTTTTATTTCTAACCTTTTACAGGAATTTTCTTGTTAGGCTAGAAACATCATTTCACATTTCAAAAGCCTCATTCTTAATCTTAAATAAATCAAAAAGTTCCACTTTGTTAAATTGAGAGTTTAACCAAATAAAGCCAAGTGTAGAATAGTATTTTGTTACATAAAAGATCTGTCTCTGTGTTCCCTATGACCACAGGTTCCTGAGAAGACTGTTCTCTCGCCTACCTTATCCTCTCCACGTACAAAGTTACAGTCCCACCTCTCTTGTTCTCAACAATGAGCGGCTATTAAAGTACCCATTGAGGAAAAGAAATTTGGAAGACAGCTACCACGCCAACTGACTGGAAGAGATCCATATTTATGCCTATTCCCAAGAAAGGTGATCCAACCAAACGCGGAAATTATTGAACATCATTAGTATCACACGTAAGTAAGCACTTCCAGAGCTGCATCTGTTTGTTGAAACATCTCAGTTGGTATCACACATAAGTAAAATTTTGCTGAAGATCATTCAAAAGTGATTACAACAGTAAATTGACAGGGAACTGTCAGAAATTCAGGCTGGATTCAGAAGAGGGTGTGGAACAAGGGCTATCATTGTTGATGTCAGATGGATCCTGGCTGAAAGCAGACAATACCAGAAAGATGGTTACTTGTGTTTTATTGACTATGCAAAGACATTCGACTACGTGGATCATAACAAGTAATGGATAACACTGAGAAGAATGGGAATTCCAGGACACTTAATTGTGCTGATGAGGAACCTGTACATAGATCAAGAGGCAGTCATTCGAACAGAACAAGAGGATACTGCGTGGTTTAAAGTCAGGCAAGGTGTGTGTCAAGGTTGTATCTTTTCACCATACTTATTCAATGTGTACACTGAGTAAATAATCTGAGAAACTGGACTATATGAAGAAGAATGAGTCATCAGAATTGGAGGAAGATTCAGAGGAAGATTCATTAACAATCTGCATTAAAGATGACACACCTTGCTTGAAGAAAGTGAAAAGGACTTGAAGCACTTAATAATAAGATCAAAGACTACAGCCCTCAGTACGGTTTACACGTCAACATAAAGAAAACAATATCCTCACAATTGGATCAATAACCAACATCATGATAAACGGAAAAGACTGAAGTTGTCAATGATTTCATTTTACTTGGATCCACGATCAACACCCATGGAAGCAGCAGTCAAGAAGTCAAACGACATATTGCATTGGGCAAATCTGCTGCAAAGGACCTCTTTAACGTGTTAAAAAGCAAAGATGTCACCTTAAAGACTGAGGTGCGCCTGACCCAAGCCATATTGTCTTCTATCATGGCTTGGGTTTTCTATGCCTCATAAGCATGTGAAAGCTGGGCAATGAGTAAGGAAGACCTAAGAAGAATTGATGCCTCTGAATTATGGAGTGGGCAAAGAATATTGACTATACTATGGACTGCCAAAAGAACGAACACATACTTCTTGGAAGAAGTACAGCCAGGATTCTCCTTAGAAGCAAGGATAGCGAGACTCTGTCTCACATACTTTGGACATGTTATTAGGAGGGACTAGTCCCTAGAGAAGAACATCTTGCTTGGTAGAGGGTCAGCGAAAAAGAGGAAGACCCTCAATGAGATAGCCTGACACAGTGGCTACAACAATGGTCTCAAGCATAAGAACGATCATGAGAATGGTGCGGGAATGGGCAGCGTTTCGTTCTGTTGTACACAGGGTTGCTATGATTTGGAAGTGACTCAACGGCACCTAACAGCAACAATCATCTTTGGCTGAAGGGTGAACTACAGGAGTGGCTTCAGTTCTGAGTTAAAAGGGTGTCTGAGGGCCACAGTCTCAGGGGTTCTTCCAGTCTCTGTCAGACCAGTAAGTCTGGACTTTTTTCTGTGAGTGTGAATTCTGTTCTCCATTTTTCTCCCACTGTGTCCTGGACCCTCTACTGTGATCCCTGTCAGAGCAGTGGATGGTAGTAGACGGTGCCATCTAGTTCTTCTGGGCTTAGGCTGGTGGAGGCTGTGGTACGTGTGGTCTATTAGTCCTTTGGACTAGTATTTCTCTTCTGTCTTTGGTTTTCCTTCACTCTGCTTTGATCCAGACAATATGTATCTTAGGCGGCCACTTGCAAGCTTTTAAGACCCCAGAAGCTACTCACCAAAGCTGGATGTAGAATACTTTCTTTATGAACTTTGTTATGCCAACTGACCCTCAACCATGGTCTTCAGCCCTCTACCAGTAACTCAGTCCCTCAGGGAGTTTTGATGTGTCTATAAAGCGTCTGTAACTTTGCCTTGGTCACGTTGTGCTGACTTCCCCTATATTGTGTACTGTCTCCCCCTTCATCAAAGTTAACACTTACCTACTATCTAATGATTTCCCTCCCCAACTCTCTCCTTCCTCAAAACTATCGAAGATTGTTTCTCTCTGTGTGCAAACTTTTTCTTGGCTTTTTATAACAGCGGTCTTGTATGGTATATGTCCTTTTGTGATTGACTTATTTCACTCAGCATAATGCCCTCCAGATTCATCCATGTTGTGAGATATTTCATAAATTTATCACAGTTCTTTATTCCACTGTGTGTATATACCATAATTTCTTTATCCATTCATCTACTGATGGGCACCTAGGTTGTTTCCATCTTTTTGCTATTGTGAACAATGCTGCAATGAACATGGGTGTGCATATGTCTATTCCTGTGACAGCTCTTATTTCTCTAGGATATATTCCGAGGAGTGGGACTGCTGGATCGTATGTATTTCTAGCTTTTTAAGGAAGCATCATATTGTTTGCCATATTGGTTATAACATTTTACATTCTCATCAGCAGTGCATAAGAATTCCAATCTTCCCGCAACCTTTCCAATACTTGTTATTTTCTGTTTTTTTTTTTTTTTTATTATTATTAGTGCCAGCATAGTCGGGGTGAGACGGTGTCTCAATGTAGTTTGAATCTGCATTTCTCTAATGGCTAATGATCGTGAGCATTTCCTCATGTGTCTATTAGCTGCCTGGATGTGTTCTTTGGTGAAGTGTCTGTTCATATTCTTTGTCCATTTGTTAACTGGGTTATTTTTCCTTTCATTGTTGAGGTGTTGCAGTATCTTATAGATTTTAGAGATTAGATCTTTGTCGGATATGTCATAGCCAGAAATTTTTTCCCAGTCTGTAGCTTCTGTTTTTACTCATTTGGTGAGGTCTTTTGATGAGCATAAGTGTTTAATTTTTAGGAGCTTCCAGTTATTTAGTTTATCTTCTGGTGTTTGTGCATTGTTAGTTATTGTTTGTATCCTATTTGTGCCGTATATTAGGACCCCTAGCGTTGTCCTTATTTTTTCTTCCATGATCTTTATTGTTTTAGGTTTTATATTTAGGTCTTTGATCCAATTTAAATTAGTTTTTGTGTATGGTGTGAGGCATGGGTCCTGTATCTTTTTTTTTTTTAAGATGGACATTCAGTTTTGCAAGCATCATTTGTTACACTGTTTTTTCCCCCATTTAATGGAGTTTGAGCCTTTGTCAAAGATCAGCTGACCATAGGTGGATGGATTTACGCCAGGGTTGTTAATTCTGTTCAATTGGTCTACATGTCTGTCATTGTACAAGTACCACGCTGTTCTGACTACTGTGGTTGTACAGTAGGTTCTGAGATCAGGTAGCGTGAGGCCTCCTACTTTGTTCTTCTTTTTCAATAATGCTTTACTTATCCAGGGCCTCTTTCCTTTCCATACAAAGTTAACGTTTAGTTTTTCCATCTCGTTAAACAATGCTGTTGGTATCTGTATTGGGATTTTATTATATCTGTAGATCACTTTGGGTAGAACTGACATTTTCACAATGTTAATCTTTCTATCCATGAGCGTATGTTTTTCCATTTACGTAGGTCTCTTTTGGTTTCTTGCAGTAGTGTTTTGTAGTTTTCTTTGTATAGGTCTTTTATGTCCCTGGTAAGACTTATTCCTAAGTATTTTATATTTTTTAGGGGTGAGTATAAATGATATTGTTGTCTTGATTTCCTTTTCAAAGTTCTCTTTGTTGGTGTATAGGAATCCAACTGATTTTTGTATGTTGATCTTGTATCTTGTTACTCTGCTGAATCTTTCTAGTAGTTCTAGTAGTTTTCTCGGGGAATCTCCAGTGTTCTCTATGTATAGGATTATACCAAACCAAAAAAACCAAACCTATTGCTGTTGAGTCGATTCCAACTCATAGTGACCCTATCGGACAGAGTAGCACTGCCCCATAGGGTTTCCAAGTAGCGACTTGCGGATTTGAACTGCTGACTTAAGCCAAATGCCTAACCACTTTGCCACCAAGGCCTCCATTTCCTCTAGGTTCTCAAATTTGTTGGAGTTCAATTTTTCATAGTTTTCTTTTATGATCCTTTTTATTTCAGTTGGGTATGTTGTAATGGCCCTCATGTCATTTCTTACTTGAGTTATTTGCTTCCTCTCCTGTTTTTCAATTTGGGCAATGGTTTGGCAATTTTGTTGATCTATTCAAAGAACTAAGTTTTGGTCTTGTTGAATCTTTCTATTGTTTTTCTGTTTCTCCATTTATTTCTGCTCTAATCTTTATTATTTCCTTTCTTCTGGTGCCTGTGGGCTTCTTTTGCTGCTCTCTATTTGTGTCAGGTGTAGGGACAACATTTTGATTTTGGCCTGTTCTTCTCTTCTGATGTGTGCATTTATTGCTATAAATTGACCTCTGAGCACTGCCTGTGCTGTGTCCCAAAGGTTTTGGCATGATGTGTTTTCACTCTCATTTGATTCCCAGAATTTTTTACTCCCTCTTTGATATCTTCTATTACCAAGTTGTTTTTAAGAAAGGTGTTATTCAGGTTCCATGTATTTGATTTTTTTATCCTTGCTTTTCCTAGTTTTGATTTCTACTTGTATGATATTGTGATCAGAGACAATGCTTTGTATTATTTCGATGTTTAAGATTTTATTGAGAGTTGCTTTGTGGACTAAAATGTGGTTTATTCTGATGAATGTATCATGTACATTGGAAAAGAATGTAGACTTTGATGCTATTGGATAGAGTGTTCTATATGTCTATGAGGTCCAGTTGTTCGATTTTGGCCTTTATATCTTCTTTATCTCTGTTGAGTTTCTTTCTAGATTTTCTGTCCTGTACCGAGAGTCATGTGTTAAAGTCTCCTACCATTATTGTGGAACTGTCTATTTTTATTTTCAGTGCTGTTAATGTTTGTTTTATGTATTTGGCACCCTTTTGTTGGGTGTCTATATATTTATTAGGGTTATATCTTCTTGGTGGTCCCTTTAATCATTATATATGTCCTTTCTTGTCTTTTATTGTTGCTTTTGCCTTAAAGTCTATTTTATCTGAGATTATTGGTGCCACTCCTCCCCTTTTACGGTTACCACTTGCTTGATATATTTTTTCCCATCCTTTGATTTTTAATAAATTTATGTCTTTGTGTCTAAGATGTGTCTCTTGTAGACAGCATATTGATGGGTCATGATTTTTATCCATTCTGCTGCCACTCTCTGTCTCTTTATGGGCGCTTTAAAACCATTTACATTCAGTATGATTATCGATGGGTATGAGTCTATTTCTGTCATATTGTTGTGCTTTTTTTTGTGGTGGTGATGTTTTCTTTGTTCCGCTTACCATCCTGTGCTGAGTTCCTTTTGTTTTCGATTTTCTTTTCTTTCATTATTGCAGATTCTGTGTTTACTGAATCTTTATGTCTTTCTTTATTTTTATCCTGATGAGTAGGTTTAACTTTCTTTGTGGTTACCTTGAAATTTACCCTTATCTTCTTCCTAAGTTTGAACCAGTCTTTTAATACTTGATATCGCCTTGTCTCCATTTGAAAGTTCTACATGTATACCATTTATTCCTCTTTTCTTGTTCTGATGTTGTCATCGTTTACACACTGAGATCTGTTTTCCTGTTTTAAGTCTCTGCTTTGTTTTATTATTGAGAGTTCGTTATCTAGGTTGGTATCTGGCTGATGATTCCTGTGTCCTAGACCCCAGCTGTTGTCTGATGTTGTTGGTTCTCTAACTGAAGGACCCCCTTTAATATTTCTTGCAAGTTTGGTTTTGTTTTTGTGAATTCTTTTAATTTCTGTTTATCTGGAAATGTTCTAATTTCATTATTGAATTTGAGAGAGAGTTTTGCAGGATATATTATTCTTGGTTGACAGTTTTTTTTTTTTTTAAAGATTTTACATATGTCATCCCACTGCCTTCTTGCCTGCATAGTTTCTGTGAGGTAATCAGAACTTAGTCTTATTGTGTCCCCTTTGTAAGTGATATCGTTTTTCTCAAGCTTCTCTCAGGATTCTTTCTTTATCTTTCATTTTGGCAAGTGTGAATATGATGCGTCTTGGTGACTTTTTTTTTAGGATCTATCCTATATGGGGTTCGCTGAGCTTCTTGGATGGTCAGTTTTTCATCTTTCCTGATATTTGGAATGTTTCTGCCAGCAAATTTGCAGCAATCTTCTCTGTGTTTTCCATTTTGTCCTTCTGTTATCGAACTCCGAGCATGCTCATATTTTTGCTTTTCATTGTGTCCCACATAAATCTAACGTTTTCTTCACTTTAATTCATTCTTTTCTTTGATTTTTCCTCAAAGTGGTATCCATAGATTTGTCTTCAATCTTACTGATTCTGTCTTCCATTGTTTCAAATTTGCTCCTAAAACTTTCTACTGAGTTGTCCGTTTCTGAAATTTTGTTTATGTTTTGATTTCTAGCTGCTGTTTTTGTATGATTTCTAATTGCTTATTAATTTTGATGTTTTGTTCTTGCATTATTTGCCTGATTTTTTTTTATTGCTTTGTCTGTGTTTTCCTTGATTTTGGCTATGTTTTTGTTGGTTTTGTCTGTATTTTTCATTATTTTGTCTATTTTTTTCCTTGGTTTTGCCTGTGTTTGCCTTGATCTCTTCCCTAATTTCTTGGAGAGCCCTAAATATTAGTCTTTTGAATGCCATTTCAGGTAGTTCCACGCCTCTTCTTCTACCAGAAGGTCATCTGATTCTTTGTCACTTTCTGGAGCCATCTTGTCTGGCTTATTTATATGTTTTGATATTGTCTGTTGTCTCCAAGACATTAGATATTATTTACTGATTGTATGTTCGTTTGGCAGCATGGGCTGATGAGTAGTGGCAGGGCAGATGCGAGAGTCAATTGGAAGGGAGGGGATGTGAAGTGCAGAGCTAGGTGGGAAGGTGAAAGAAAAGAAAGAATAGAAACAAAAGCAAAAAAAAAATTGGTGGAGTGGCAGGAGCTGGTGGGACAGACCTGGTGCAGCCATGGGTTGGCGGCTCTCTAGCCGAGGTAGTGAGCCGTGGCCCAGTAGGACAGGGTCAAGGTGGTGTACAGAGCTAGGTGGGAGGAAGAAAGAAAATGAAGAAAGGTACACAAAGAAAAAGAAAAGAAAGAAAAAAAATGTCAGTGTGGCAGGAGTACAGCATGTGGGCAGGGTAGATCAGAGGCAGCTGTGTGCCAGTGGCTCTCTAGCTGAGGGGCATGACATGGCCTGTCAAGAATGGGTGGAGGTGGCACACAGGGCTAGGTGGGAAGGAGAAAGAAAAGGAAGAAAGAAATAGAGGAAAAAAAATATGGCACTGAGGGGGCTGGCTGGTGAGGGTGGGGCAGAACCGTGGTGGTGGCAAGCTGGTGTCTCACTGGGCAGTGTCACACAGCCCATCAGAAAGGGGTGGAGGTGGCACATGGGGCTAGGGGGGAGAAAGAAAAGGAAGACAAGGAGAGACAAAAAAATGGCACTGAGGGAGCCATCTGGTGGGGGTGGGGCAGATCCGGGGCAGTTGCAAGCCAGTGTCTCTCTAATTTAGTGGCACAGCATGGCCTATCAGGAAGGGGTGGAGGCAGTGCACCGGTCTAGGTGGGAGGGAGAAAGAAAAGGAAGAAAGGGAAATGAGAAAAGAAAAAAAATGGCGATGTGGCAGGAGCTGGTGGGTGGGGGCAGGGCAGACCCGGGTTGGCTGTATGCTGGTGTCTCTCCAGTTGAGTGGCCATGGCCCATTAGGAAGTGGCAGAGGCAGTGTACAGGGCAGAAGGGTGAGGGGCAGGAAAGTGTGTTTCTCTGGTTACCGGATGCTCTGTCTCCTACTGGGGGCTTCATGAAGTTGCCTCCCTATACTCTTTGTCTGAGGTCATTGCTGGTTGTGCTCCAAGATGGCAAAGCTGTGTGGTGTTAGCTGGCAGGGGACCTCCATTCCATAGCTCTCCTCGTTCTCTGTTCTCCATCAGTTTCTTCTTCCATTCAGTCCTTGATCTAGTTCTTTATCCCTTTATTTGATGCTTAGGGTTCCAGGACCAACATTTGCATCTTTTTACTTAGTTTTTCAGGTCTTTGCTGCAGAGGAACCACATGGTACTTCGGTTTATAGTGCCATGTTGGCTCCACCTTCACAGTTTAATTTTTATTCTCTATATACAACAGTTCCCCTAAAGTTGTTATAGAATGTACTGATTTCATTTATCCTTTGACCCCCTGTCCTTTATAGTTAAAAATGAAGTTTCATTTGCTCTAACACTTCTTCAAATTCAGCCATGTATTGCTATGGGATTTTTTTCCTTTCTCTGTTCGACTCCCCCCATACCACTTCGCATGTAACAGCAACTGATTTCAACAGTGGTGGACTGAGACTCCCTAGTTCTCCCACCCACATAGGGAATGGGAGTGAAATCATCCTATTGAAAAAGAACTCAACAAGCAGCAAGCAATCCACACCAAGAGGAATATCCTTTTTCCTACATGTTCTCCCATCCAATCATCATAACTTCCTAGCCTCAAAATTTATGAAGTACTGAATTCTTTTCTCATTTTTGATAAATATAGCCTCTTTATAAGGAGCTTTATCTTTAAGATTAATCAACCCCACTATGGTAGAGATACTGCACTCCAAAAGTTATATGTATCCAAAAATGGGAAATATTCCCAAGGGAACTGGTAGGGCAATTGGATGAAATAGTGAAAAGGGAACTTTGGTGGAGAACCTGGTGATAGCAAAGGGATAAATGAGATAGTTTAGTGGGCCATTTTAAGGCATGGGTAAGATTCTTTTGAGAGGAGCAATAATAATTTACTTCTGAGTAAAAATCTCATGAGTCAAAAATTAGCCATGTCTAGAACAGCAGCCAAGAAATGAAAGAGTAAAAAGGCAAGAATAAAGGAGTGATTTACCTCTGATCACATAACATCAGTTTTACACAAAAACCTATTCATAGAGCTACAGGAAGACAAGAAGGCACTAAAAGAGGCTGAGGAATAACGTGCAAGAAGCCCTAAGAGAGAAAGCAGAGCTCATAAGATTAATAAGCTGAAGACAAGGTATAGTATCAAAAGCCCCACTATGTACAGAATTATCAGGGTTACTAGAAAAACTCACTGAGCTCATTCTACAACTATGGTAAGGACCTCCCCCACCCCTTGCTTTAAACCAAAATGGTCTCCAGTGAGTTTTAACACAATCCACTGAAATCAAGAACATATTATTTACTAAAGGGAAGGATAGAACAAACAGTACTGTATTTATGTAGCCTGTCTTCCAAGACCAGAGGAAGCATTTCATGATCTCAGCATAACATGGGTTTAACAATGCCTTCAGAAATATCTTGTGATTCCACAAAGAAAAATAAAGTCTAAAAATAAGGCCAAATAAAAATGGAAATATGAACATCCTTTACTTAATTAAAACTCTAGCAACAGTAATCCTTGTCTCTTTCTTTTCCTTCACTTTCTATAGCTAGTCAATAAGCCCTGTTGATTGTCCCCTTACAAACTGTTTGGCATCTGCCCCCTCTTTTTCCACTCTAGTTATCTCATGCCTGGCTTGTTACACCAGCTGTCTCTTAACTGTTTTCCCAGCTTCCAGTTTCCTTTCTAGTCTGTCTCACACTGTCACCAGATACGATTTCTTAAAGAGTTTCTTTCTTCATGAAGTTACCCCCACTGAAATCTCTGGCTTCCTATTGCCAACAGAATAGTCTCAACTTGTTAGTCAAATAACCAGAACACTCTGCAATTTGGCCCCAACCTACCTTTCTCTCACTATACTGCTGTCATGATAGATCTTACACTGTACTCTATAACTGGACTATCTTACTTCCTGTCTCCGAAAACACTACATTCATTCCTGTCACTCTGAAGTTGACCACATTATTCCCATTGCCTGAAAAGCTCTCCCTTGTCCCCTCTACCCATCCTTCAAATTTAAACTTGAGTCCAACATTCTGTCAGAAGCATTTCTGACTCAGAATCATATACCTTATCCCTTCTAATATTCTCACAGGACTAAATGACTGCACATTATAAGTCCTCTAAAAATATCACCTACTATTATTGTAGCCCTCTTTGTATTTTTCATTTGATACTTACCACATACTGCTAATTAATATTTTAAATAATATGGCATAATATTTTGTTTTTTCAACCTACACTCCCTGAAGACACTGGTGCATATTATTTACATTTCTCAATACTGTCTAGTGCACAGCAAGCTACCAAAAAGAATTTATCAATTGAGTCAACCAACTAAAGCATGCTTGCTTTCATTATTTAATCAAATTTAGACATAAAACTTCAGTATTTTAAGTAATATT
Organism: Dugong dugon; assembly: GCA_030035585.1. Classification (NCBI taxonomy): domain Eukaryota; kingdom Metazoa; phylum Chordata; class Mammalia; order Sirenia; family Dugongidae; genus Dugong; species Dugong dugon. Next base: position 42,173,710 of record CM057480.1, on the reverse strand, counting down.
TCTTATTTTATTACATATTACATGTCTTTAAAAATATAGATTTAAAATTCAGAGGGCTATATTAAGGCATTCTAACTCGATCATATGGGTGAGCAAAGGAAAAAGATAAAGAGCAAGGTATAATGTTTCAGTGTTAAGTTGGAGAGAATTTCATTTTATTTAATTTGGAACAAAGTTCTTCATATCTGTGTGATCTACTTACTTCTGTTTTAATCTGATATAGGAAGTTGATAAATTGTTCCAAGCCTCAGCATTCTGAAATGATAGGGAACACAGTTACAGATGATTCTCATTTAGGTAAAATAATTGCTGAAACCAAAAATACAACACATTTTCCCATTTCAATATGTGCTCTATAATCACAGTATTCAATAAGGAATACTTAAAGTTTTATGAGAAAATTAAAGTTAATTTTTATAATTTAAAATAAGAAAGTCACAAAAATAGTCAACTAAATGATATAATTATTATAGCACCAATTTGGACATATCTCCAAATTCAAATTACAATATAATGTACTTAATATATAAATTTATTACAAATCTAAGATAATGCAGAATACTGTTTTCTCTAACTTAGAAGGCTTTGCTTATTTTGTTATCATCTTTCATCAGATAGGAAAATTAATGAGCGAGTATATATTCTTCAGTGGTATCACTAAGTATTTCATCAATCAACATCCTACAATTGAGGTAGAACTATTCTTACCAATGACAAAAATAAATTAAAGCCGTTATAGAAATGTTAATTCTAATAAGAATGGTATAAATTATACTTTTTTGCTATCCTTTTTGTTCCATTCTTTATAAAATACAGAGTATCTAGTTCTCAAGTTCCACACATGATTCAAAAATTAAGTGGCACTGGACCTCCACTTCCAGACATGGCAAAGTTAGTACTAGACTAGCTCTCTTGCCATTAACGATCTACAAAGTGGAGAAAACATGGAAACAACTGCTTTTGAGAGACTGTACAACAGACATAACAGGACTATGATCTCTGAGAAAAGGGAAACAACTTAGGTGTCTTAACAATTAACCTTGCCTTCTGTCTAGGTGCACTTTCAGGGCTGCAGCACAGTGAGGGAGAAACCAAACAAAGCATCGCAAGTCTCACCGATATAAGGAAAAAAGGATTAGCGTTCAGGGCTGAAAAAGCAGCTGTGTTAATTTACAGGGTGAGCAGCCAAGGAAAACGGATCTGTGAAGAAAATCAGCTCCAGAAACATCAATAAGTGACTCGAGTCCTTGGCTGACTACTAAGCTGCAAGTGTACAGAGCAAAACTCCTAAAGGCCTAACAAAGAACAACTACCAGGAGGCTGTGACCTGAATGGAGATTTTGGAGGTCATACAGTACTAGGAGTTATTCAAATTCCAACCAACCAGATTAGAGAGTTCTTTTAGATCACCTGTGGCATTCAGTTCATACCCCAAAAAGGCTCCATCTTGTTGCTGTTAGCTGCCGTCAAGTTGATTCTGACTCATGATGACCCCATGTATGCAGAACAGAACTGTTCCATAGGGTTTTCAAGGCTGTGACCTTTCAGAAGCAAATTGCCAGGTCAGTCTTCTAAGACAACTCTGGGTGGATTCAAACCACCAACCTTTCAGCTAGTAGTGGAGTGCTTAACCTTTGTTACCACCCAAATCTTAGAGGAGGGTTATTATAATCCTAAACTAAGGACAATTCTAGACATAGCATAACAAAGCTTAAAATCAAGCTGAGCCACAAGAAAATGAACTGAATACCAAAATAAAAACTCAACACTTCTTAAAAGAAGACAACAAAATCCAGAAACTCAATAACATAGAATCCACAATGCATAGAATACAATTAAAAATTGCTACATACATGGAAAAGTAGGAAAATTCCATCCACATCAGTTAATAAAAACAGACCCAGAAATAAAGGAGCTCTGGTGGCACAGTGATTAAGAGTTTGGCTGCTAACCAAGGCTGGCAGTTCAAATCCACCAACTGCTCCCTGGAAACCCTATGAGGCAGTTCTACTCTGTCCTACAGGGTCTCTATGAGCCAGAATCGACTTGACGGCAAGGCGTTTAGTTTTTTGGTTTCTTATAAACATGTTCAGAGATTTGAAGGAAAACATGAACGTAATGAGGAAACACTTGGGGAATCTTTGTAGATACATGAAAACCATAAAAAGAACCAAATGAAAATTCTAGAACTAAAAAAATACATTATCTGAAAAGATAATTTCAATGGATAGGTTTCACTGCAGATTGGATACAGCAGAAGGAAAAAAAAATCTCTAAACTTTAAGATACAGCAATAAAAACTATCCAATTTGAAGTACAGAAACAGCAAAAAGAACAAATAAACAGAGCCTCAAGGATCTGTAGTACAATGTAAGTGTTGTAACATACTTGAAACCAGAGAAAGAAGAGAGAGAGCAGTAAAAATATCTGAAGACATAATGGTCAAAATTTTTCCCAATTTAATAAAACTATATACCCATGGATCCAAAAAGTTCGATAAGCCCCGAATAGTGTAAGTACAAAGAAAACACATAATAATTAAATTGCTTAAAAAAAAAAAAAGGCGGGGGGGGGGGGGGGAGGATCTTAAAAACTTCTAGAAGAAAAAAAAAGACATATTATGTGCAGGGGAAATATGGTAATAATGATAGCTGATTTCTCAATTTAAAAAAAAAAAACAAAACTAAGCCAAAACACAATGGAACAATTTTAAAGTACTGAAAGAAATAAGTAGACAGATAATCTGTAAGGACATAAAATGTTTGAGCAACACTATCACCCAGCTTAAGTAATCGTCGTTTATCAAGCTCTACACTAAACACTTGCAAAACACACATTATTTTCAAGTGCATGTTGAATATTCAGACCATATGCTGACCCATAAAACAAGTCACGATAAATTTCGATTTATTTAAATCATACAGATTTTAATTCCACAATGGAATTAAATTAGAAATAACAAAACATCATCTTAAGAAAATCAACAAATATTTGGAAATTAAAAAACTCATTCTATGAGGTCTGATACCAAACAAGGACATTACAGATAAAGAAAATTATAGCAAATATCTTTCATAAATCACAGAAACAAAAATCTTTAAAATATTAGCAGGTCAAGTCTAACAATATTTAATGGGGATAATACATCATGACCAAGTAAAATTTATGCCAGGACTGCAAGGTTGTTTCAATATTCAAAAATCAATATAATTCACCACATTAACAGAATAAATGAGAAAAATTATATAATTATCTCATCTGACACAGAAAAAAGCATTTCACAAAATCTAATACACATCCAGGACAAAAACTCTTAGCAAACTAGGAAGAAAAGTAAAATTTCCATTACAATGCGAACTGTAATTTTTTTGTGGATTTCCTTATATGAAACACTAGAACCACCAAAGCTAATGTATGGCAAAAAAAAAAATTAAGAACAATGGCACTCAATGGGAGCATGGAGTGAGGGAAGGTGGGACACAAAGAAGCTTTCAGAGATGATTGGTGTGTTCTGTATTTTGAAAGAGGCGTGAGTTAGACAGCAGTATGCATTTGTCAAAACTGATGAGATTTGTACACTGCCTTTATATTATATAGCACATAAAGAATGAAAAAGAGACAAAAAGTGGGTGGCACTGGAATTCTGTTTCAAATATTCAAATATTTGGTCTGACTCTGAGATAAAAGCTAAATATCAAATGCCAAGACTCCGTTAAATAAATGCTTCTCAATACTTTAGTAGCCATTCTGTTCCTTATACTCAGGCAAGCTAACTTAGTTACTTAGACATTTATGAAGGCTGGTTAACTGCAATACCTTAAGAGTACATCAAGAGGAGGCAGGGCCCAAGATGGCGGAATAAACAGACGCTTCCTGTCTTCCTGTCACAACAAAGACCCAAAAAAACAAGTGAATCGAATATATATGACAATCTAGGAACCCTAATCATCAAAAACAAAGCTGAAGAATCAGACCGAGTGGCAGGTAAAGGGAGAGACATTTCACAAGTTGTGGAAAAGAGGAAGTTCAGATCATAGAATCGCCAGTGCCCTGCTAGCTGAGTCTGTGCAGCACATACAGGCTGACGCAAGCAGCAACATACAAAGCGGAGGGCCACCACATCGGGTGTTGCCAAGCAGCAGTGAATCCGCACGTACCTCCAGAACCAAGCAGGAGTGACATCAGAAGCTTCTAACTTAACTTAGACAAAATAACCCCCTCCCCATCCTCAAGCTTCACAATAAAGAAGCACTTCTTCCCCTCACCCACCCTCTACCCTGCTCCAGTCTGGGGCATTAAACACCACCACATACCCTGAGCTTAGAACTCTGGGCCAGTAGGAGGTCCTGCCCCTTTGTCCAGCCACCAGTGTAAGGGGCCCACAGACTTGCAGTGCCCTTCACGCAGCCCAGACCCTTGAGTTTGGATTCAACACCTCACACCCTCATTAGCATAAAACAGCAGAGCATACACCTGAAGCCCACTTCTACCTGCAGTAGCCAAGGGAAAGCTCCAGATTCTACACCACCCCGCCCCATAAACAGGGGCCCCACCCACCCACACCTGGGGCCTGAGAGCCTGCAGAAACGCTCACACCATCTAGCCACTCTGGACAGGAGTCTGAGAATTAATGGAGCCTCCTAGTCCCTCCAGCCAACAGCACCAGGCGCCCAAGGACCAGCTGCATTACTCACGCCCCCACTACGCCCTCTAGCGGAAAAGGACACGCCCTCCATCCAGGCACCCTGGGGCAGCTGACAGCCCCCTGCCTTGTCCCACACACAGCACCCCCACTACAGCCAGAGACCTGTGCCTGCTCTGAACACCCCCACGCAGCCCTGCAAGCCTAGGATTGTAGGTGAAAGTCTACATCACACACTTGGTGACCAACAACCTGGACACCTGTGACTTGAATAGCCGCACCCCTGCAACAAAACTGAACAGACTCCCGGGCTCACACATCTAGTAGCTGCTCTGACCACCTGGAGACAGGATATGACAGCTTTGAAGACGTCTACACCCGAAGTAGCTCACACGCCCAGCCTACTTGGGCATATCAAAACAAAACAAAAATACAGGAAGCAGTAAACAAAAATACAATAAATAAATAAATAAAATAACTTATTGTTGCCTCTGAGACAAAAGTCAATATCAAATCACATGAAGAAGCAGGTCAAGATGGCTCCAGCAAGTGACAAAATAAAAAACCAGCAAACCTTCCAGAAGCAGATAAGGCAATGAAACTACCTGTGAAAGAATTCAAAAGAATAATACACAGAGCTCCCCAGCAGATCAGGAAGAAAAATCGGGCAAAATTCAGACCAAGCCAAGGAATACATAGACAAAGCAGTAGACTAATTCAGGAAAACAACAGAAGAATAAAACGACAGAATAAACAGGCTGCTAGAAACCATACAGAGACAGCAACTAGAAACCCAAAAGATTATCAATAAAATTTCAGAATTAGACAACTCAACAGAAGGTCACAGGAACAGAATTGAGATAATGGAAGTCAGAATTAGTGAGATTGAAGATAAATCCCTTGACACCAATTTGTTTGAGGAAAAATCAAAAAAGAGAATGAAAAAAAATGAAGAAAGTCTAAGAGTTATATGGGATACTATCAAGAGGCACAACCTACGAGTGATCAGAGTACCAGAACGGGGGTGGATAACAGAAAACACAGAATCATTGTAGATCTGATGGCAGAAAACTTTCCCTAATATCATTAAAGATGAGAAGATATCTATCCAAGAAGCTCAACGAACACCATACAGGGTAGACCCCAACAGAAAGCCACCAAGACATATTATAATCAAAGACAAAGACAGAATCTTCAGAATAGCTAGGGATAAATGAAAAATTACCTACAAAGGAGAATCAATAAGACTAAGCTCTGACTACTCAGGAGAAACCATGCAGGCAAGAACGCAATGGGATGACATACATCAAGTCTTGAAGGAAAAGAAACTGCCATCCAAGAATTATATATCCAGCAAAATTATCTCCCACATACGATGACAAAATTAGTTCATTTCCAGATAAACAGAAATTAATGGAATTTGTTAAAAAAAACAAACCAGAATTACAAAAAATAATAAAGGGGGTCCTTCGGTTACAGAACTGTCTTAGGCTGGGTTCTCTAGAGAAGCAAAACCAGTAAAGTGTATAAATATATATATACAGAGAGATTATATCAAGGAAACAGCTCATGCGATTGTAGAGGCTAGAACGTTCCAAGTCCGTGGATCAGGGTAGAGGCCTCTCCCAAGTCACACAGCTGCAGAAGCTGGCAAGCCCAAGATCAGAAGGTTGGAGAGCAGGGCTCCCACTCACAGGCTGTGCAGACTGACGAATCCCAGGTTCGGCAGATAAGCTGACAGCTCAAGTCCCAAGAACAGGAGATGAGATGACAGGAAGCAGCTGCAAAAAGCCAGAACATCTGCTTATATACAGATGTGGGCCACACCCCCAAGGAGACTCCCTTTCATCTGATTGGCTACTCATGGTATATTCAATCATGGGAGTGATTACATTAAAACACGGAGAATCATGGCCCAGCCAAGCTGACACACAATCTTAACCATCACAAGAACCAACATCGGACAATAATCCAAGACTAGGACACAGGACAGATCAACCAGTTATCAATCTGGATGGGGAATTCACAAAAACAAATCAAAGCTAAAAGACTGAAAATAGGGAACCAGAGATGTTAATACATAAACGATGACAACATCAAAACAAATAGGGAATAAACAGTGTAGTCATAGAGCTTCCAGATGGAGAGGAAGTAAAGGCAATATCAAGAAATAAAAGACTGGTTTAAACTTAGAAAAAATAAAGGTAAATTTTAAGATAAACATGAAGGAAGCTAACACACCTACCCAACAAGGTAAGAAAGAAGAAAAACATAAAGACCCAGTAAACAAAAAATCAACAATAATGAAAAAGATGAAAAAGTACATAAACGAAAAGAACTCAGCACAGAAAATTAAGTGAAACAAAGAAATCGTAAACACCACACCAAAAAAAAAGAAAAAGAAAATGACAGCAATAAACTTATACCTATCAATAATTACACAGAATGTAAATGGCCTAAATGCACCAGTAAAGAGACAGAGAGTGGCAGAATGGATAAAAAACACGATCCATCTACAGGCTGTCTAAAAGAGACACACCATAGACACAAAGACATAAACAAACTAAAACTCAAAGGATGGAAAAAATATATCAAGCAAACAACCACCAAAAAAAGAGCAGAAGTGGCAACATTATCTCCTACGAAATAGACTTTAAAGCAAAATCCACTGTAAAGGATAAGGAAGGACAATACACAATGATTAAAGGGTGAATACACCAAGAGGACATAACCATAATAAGTATATACGTACCCAATGACAGGGATCCAAAATACATAAAACAAACTCTTAACGGCACTGAAAAGAGAAATAGACAGCTCCACAATAATAGTAAGAGATTTCAACACGCCACTCTTGATGAAGGACAGAACATCTAGAAAGAAACTCAATAAAGATACAGAAGATCTAAATGCCAAAATTAACAAACTTGATCTCATAAACATATAGAGATCACTCCACCCAACAGCAGCAAAGTATACATTGTTTTCCAATGCCCACGGAACATTCTCCAGGATAGACCACATTTTAGGCCACAAAGCAAGCCTTAAAAAAAACAAAAACAGAGACAGCGGGGCAAGATGGCGCTCTAGGCAGAAACACCACGCCGTCCCTCCACAGCAAAGATCCGAAAAACTAAGCCTAACAGAGAATCAACAATCCTGAAACCCTAGAACACCAAATGAAGAGATAAAGAACTCAGCCAAACCCCAAACGGAGTGAGAATACTAAAAGAGAACGGAGAGTGAGGAGAGACTCAGGCAGAGATTCCTTACCAGCTAACGCAGCGCGGATCCACCATCTTGGATCCCTATCGGAGACCAGCAAACGGGAGAGCAGCCTTGCAGAGCATCTGGTCGGAGACAGAACGACCGGTAAACTGCGGTGCGCGCTCTCCCACCACCCACCCCTCTCCGCCTCAGCTGGGGATCCCCTGCTTTCCGTGGCCAGGGTCCCTGGGCTGGGGGGTGCTGGTGCTTGGATTCCGCGCGCCTGGGCTGGCGGCTTTCTGGAAGCCGTTTGCTGGCAGCTAGCGAAACTTTCTCTGCCGCCTCCCCCTCCTTTTGCCTGGGTGCCTGGTTCCGAGTGCCGTCTCTGCTCTCTCCTGCGGGGCTGTAGGGCTGCGTGCGGGCGTGTGGCTGTTTCTAGGTCTGGGCTCCCGCGTGGGTGGGATCCCGGGGCCTTTGTTCGTTCGCCCCTCTGCTTTCCGTGGCCGGAGTCCCTGAGCTGGGGGGCGCCGGTGCTTGGATTCCGCGCGCCCGGGCTGGAGGCTTTCTGGGAGCCGTTTGCTGGCACCTAGCGAAACTTTTTCTGCCGCCTCCCCCTCCTTTTGCCTGGGTGCCTGGTTCCGAGTGCCGTCTCTGCTCTCTCCTGCGGGGCTGTAGGGCTGCGTGCGGGCGTGTGGCTGTTTCTAGGTCTGGGCTCCCGCGCGGGTGGGATCCTGGGGCCTTTGTTCGTTGGCCCCTCTGCTTCCCGTGGCCACGGTCACTTAACCCCGAGACTACCGGCTTCTTGGAATTCACGCCCCTGAGTGGGGGCTCTCTGGGTCCCATTTGTAGGCACTGACTGCTGGTGTTGCCCTTTTTTTTTTTTTTTTTTTTTCAATTTTATTTTTCTTCCTTTTTTGATTAGTTTTGTCATCTTTTACCTCTTTTTCCCTTTTGTCTTTCTTCATTGCTTAATTTCTCATCTCTCTATCTCTTCCTTCTCTTTCTGATCCCTGAATACCAGGCGATGTATGCCTCTGTACCTTCTGGCCAGGCTGAGCTGTGAAAATTGAGACCGACTCCCCCAGACCTCATAGCTGCATCGGTGGGATCCCTGGGAACTTTGCAGTTCTTTAACTTTTCTGATTTTTATTTGGTCATTCTTTCCTTTTCTTTCTCTTCCCCCTTCTGGTTTCCTCCATCCCATAGTCTCTCATCTGTACATTCCAACGACAAGCTCCCCTAGCATTCTTTTATGTTTGTACGCTTTTTGCTCCTCCTCCTCTCTCCTCTCTCCCATATCCAGCTTAGCTTCACACATAACCATCTTCCCGCTGCACCCTACCTACCTGCACCGTGCACTAGACATCACATCACCAAGCGGTGCAGGCACGCCCTATTGGAAACTGCCCAGCACTGACTACCGACCGTCCTGGTGGCTGCGGTGAGTGCCACAAGCAACCCATCCCAGTGGCTCCTCCTCAACTAGATCTGCCCAGCTGTACCACAAGAACGAAAAAAAAAAAAAAATCTACAATCAATAAACGAGAGAAATATCTACTCAATGCCCCGAAAACAGCAAACAATATCAAAACATTTACAAAAACAAGACAAGATGGCTCCAATAGGCGTCCAAATTAAAACACCAGATAACTCTCCTGTGGAAGAAAATGCACTAGAAGTACCTGATAGGGAACTCAAATCACTAATACTCGGAATTTTCCAAGAACTGAGGCAAAAAGCTGACAAACATGAGGAAAAAATAGACAAATTTATGGAAAATACAGACAAAAAATTGGAAGAATTCAGGAAGATGATGCAAGAACAAAATGCCAAAATAAATTCACAACTCGAAATTATACAAAAACAACAATTAGAAATCCAAAAGATAAACAACAAGATTTCAGAAATGGACGGTGTCATAGAAGGGCTGAGAAGTAGATTTGAAACCATGGAAGACAGGATCAGTGGAACTGAAGACAAACACTTGGATACAACTCTGTTTCAGGAAAACTCAGAAAAAAGAACAAAGAAAAATGAAGAGACCCTGAGAGTTATGTGGGACACAATTAAAAGCAAAAACTTACGAGTGATTGGCATACCAGAACAGGGGGAGAAAACAGAAAACACAGAGAGGATCATTGAGGAACTGCTGACAGAAAACTTTCCCAATATCATGAAAGATGAAAAGCTGGTCATCCAAGAAGCTCAACGAACCCCATATAGAAGAGACCCCAAAAGAAAATCACCAAGACATATCATATTCACACTCGCTAAAACTAAAGACAAACAAAGAATCCTGACAGCAGCTCGTGAAAAACAAGAAGTCACATACAGAGGAGAAACAATAAGACTAAGCTCAGATTATTCAGCAGAAACCATGCAGGCAAGAAGGCAATGGGATGACATATATAAAATCTTGAAAGAAAAAAATTGTCAGCCAAGAATAATATATCCTGCAAAACTCTCATTCAGATTTGATGGTGAAATTAGGTCATATCCAGATAAACAGAAACTAAAGGAATATGCAAAAGTCAAACCAAACTTACAAGAATTATTAAAGGGAGTTCTTCGATCTGAGGACAAACAGCTTCAGCCCTCAGGCAGGACCTAGGACCTAGGACGCAGGTTCACATGAACCAGATACCATTCTAGGAACTGAACTACAGAGGACTTTCCAAAAACAAAAGATATACAACAGGGAATCAGAGAAATCAATCAAAGGATGACAACAACATCAAAACAATGAAAGAGGGAACAAACGGCATAGGTATAGAACCTTCTAAAGGAGAAGAAGGCAAGGCGATACCAAGTAACGGTAGACTGCTTCAAAATTATAAAGATAAGGGTAAAATTCATGGTAACCACAAAAAAAGTTAACAAACCAACTCATAAAATTAAAGACGAAAAACATAAAGTCTCAACAAAAACAAAACATACAAAAACAAAAGAAATGAACACAAAATCCACAAACAAAAGTAACTCAGCACAAGAGAGTAAGAAGAACAAAGAAAACTTCAGCATCACAAAAAAAAGCACTACAAAATGACAGCAACAAATTCACATCTATCAATAATTACACTGAACGTAAATGGACTCAATGCACCCATAAAGAGACGGAGAGTGGCAGAATGGATAAGAAAACAGGATCCATCTATTTGCTGTCTACAAGAGACACATCTTAGAAACAAAGATGTGAATTTATTAAAAATCAAAGGTTGGAAAAAAATATATCAAGCTAACAACTATCAAAAAAGAGCAGGAGTGGCAATTCTAATCTCAGATAAAATAGACTTTAAAACAAAATCTACCATAAAAGACAAAGAAGGACACTATATAATGATTAAGGGGATGATCCATCATGAAGACATAACCATAATAAATATCTATGCACCCAATGACAGGGCTCCAAAATACATAAAAAAAACTCTAACAGCACTGAAAAGAGAAATTGACAGTTCCACAATAATAGTAGGAGACTTCAACACACCACTCTCAGTAAAGGACAGAACAACTAAAAAGAAACTCAGCAAAGATACAGAAGACCTAAAGGACACAATCAGCCAACTGGACCTCATAGACATATATAGAACAATCCATCCAACCGCTGCAAAGTACACATTCTTTTCCAATGCACATGGAACGTTCTCCAGAATAGACCACATCTTAGGCCACAGAGCAATCCTCAACAAGATCCAAAATGCTGAGATAATTCACAGTATCTTCTCTGACCACAATGCCATCAAGGTAGAAATTAACACTAGAAAGAGCAAGGAAAAAAAATCAAACACATGGAAACTGAATAATAATCTGCTTACACATCAATGGGTAATAGAAGAAATCAGAGATGGAATTAAAAAATTCCTAGAATCAAATGAAAATGAAAACACATCATACCAAAACCTTTGGGACACAGCAAAGGCAGTCCTCAGAGGACAATTTATAGCAATAGAGGCACATATCAAAAAAGAAGAAAGGGACAAAATCAAAACATTAACTACAGAACTCAAACAAATAGAAAGAGAACAACAAAAAAAGCCTACAACCACCGGAAGAAAGGAAATAGTAAAGATCAGAGCAGAAATCAATGAAATAGAGAACAGAAAAACAATAGAAAGAATCAACAAAACCAAAAGTTGGTTCTTTGAAAGAATCAACAAAATCGACAAACCACTGGCCAGACTGACAAAAGAAAAACAGCAGAGGGCACAAATAACCCAAATAAGAAATGAAATGGGGGACATTACAACAGACCCAACTGAAATAAAAAGGATTATAACAGAATATTATGAAAAACTATATTCCAACAAATTTGAAAACCTAGAGGAAATGGATAAATTTCTAGAAACATACGGCCTACCCAAACTACAACAAAGTGATATTGAAAATCTGAACAGACCCATAACAAGAGAAGAGATTGAAAAGGTAATAAAAAAACTCCCAACCAAAAAAAGCCCTGGCCCAGATGGCTTCACTGGAGAATTCTACAAAACATTTACAGAAGAGCTCGTACCAGTACTACTCAAGTTATTTCAGAGCATAGAAGAGGAAGCAACACTTCCAAATTCATTCTATGAAACCAGCATAACGCTGATACCAAAACCAGGCAAAGACATCACAAAAAAAAAAATTACAGACCAATATCTCTCATGAATATAGATGCAAAAATTCTGAACAAAATTCTAGCCAATAGAATTCAGTATCGTATAAAAAAAATAATACACCACGACCAAGTAGGATTCATACCAGGTATGCAAGGATGGTTTAACATTAGAAAATCCATCAACGTAATCCACCACATAAATAAAAGGAAAGAAAAAAATCACATGATTATCTCAATTGATGCAGAAAAGGCATTTGACAAAGTCCAACACCCATTCCTGATAAAAGCTCTCAATAAAATAGGTATAGAAGGGAAATTTCTCAACATAATAAAGGGCATCTATGCAAAACCAACAGCCAACATCATTCTTAATGGAGAAAGGCTGAAAACATTCCCCCTGAAAACAGGAACAAGACAAGGATGCCCTTTATCACCACTCCTATTTAACATTGTGCTGGAAGTTCTAGCTAGAGCAGTAAGGCAAGAAAAAGAAATAAAGGGCATCCAAATTGGTAATGAAGAAGTTAAACTCTCCCTGTTTGCAGATGATATGATACTATACATAGAAAACCCTAAAGACTCCACGAGAAATTTACTGGAAGTAATAGAAAGATTCAGCAGAGTAGCAGGATACAAGATAAACATTCAAAAATCAGATGGATTCCTATACACCAGTAAAGAGAACGATGAAAAGGAGATCAGGAAATCAATACCATTTTCAATAGCCCCTAAAAAGATAAAATACTTAGGAATAAATCTGACCAGGAATATAAAAGACCTATACAAAGAAAACTACAAAACACTGCTGCATGAAACCCAAAGGGATCTACATAAATGGAAAAACATACCATGCTCATGGATAGGCAGACTCAACATTGTGAAAATGGCAATTCTACCTAAAGCAATCTACAAATACAATGCAATTCCGATACAAATACCAACAACATTCTTCAAAGAGATGGAAAAACTAATTATTAACTTTATATGGAAAGGGAAGAAACCTCGAATAAGTAAAGCACTACTGAAGAAGAAGAATAAAGTTGGAGGACTCACACTACCTGACTTGAGAACCTACTATACAGCTACGGTACTCAAAACAGCCTGGTACTGGTACAACAACAGAGACATTGACCAATGGAACAGAATTGAGAACTCAGATGTAAATCCATCCACCTACGGTCACCTGATTTTTGACAAGGGCCCAAAATACATCAAATGGGGAAAAGACAGTCTTTTTAACAAATGGTGCTGGCAAAACTGGATATCCATTTGTAGAAAAATGAAACAGGACCCATACCTCACACCATATACAAAAACTACTTCAAAATGGATCAAAGACCTGAATATAAAGCCTCAAACTATAAAATTCATAGAAGAAAAAATAGGACCAACACTTCAGACCTTAATACATGGCATTAACAGGATACAAACCATAAACATCAACACAAAAAACCCAACAGATAAACTAGATAATTGGGATCTTCTAAAAATCAAACATCTGTGCTCTTCAAAAGATTTCACCAAAAGAGTTAAAAGAGAACCTACAGACTGGGAAAAAATTTTTGGACAGTACAAGTCAGACAAAGGTCTAATCTCCATAATCTACAGGAAAATCCAACACCTCTACAACAAAAAGACAACCAATCCTATCAAAAAATGGGCAAAGGAAATGAACAGACACTTCACCAAGGAAGACATTCAAATGGCCAACAGACACATGAGGAAATGCTCGCGATCACTAGCCATTAGAGAAATGCAAATTAAAACCACAATGAGATACCATCTCACCCCGGCATTACTGGCACGAATCAAAAACACTGGAAATAACAAATGTTGGAGGGGCTGCGGGGAGACGGGAACTCTTATACACTGCTGGTGGGAATGCAAAATGATACAGCCATTTTGGAAAATGATATGGCGTTTCCTCAGAAAGCTAGAAATAGACGTACCATTCGATCCAGCAATCCCACTCCTAGGAATATATCCTAGAGAAATAAGAGTCATCACTCGAATAGACATATGCACACCTATGTTCATGGCAGCATTATTCACAATAGCAAAACGATGGAAACAACCTCGATGTCCATCAACAGACGAATGGATACACAAACTATGGTACATACACACAATGGAGTACTATGCAACGAGAAAGAACAATGAATCGGTGAACCATCTCATAACATGGATGAAACTGGAGGACATCATGCTGAGTGAAATAAGTCAATCACAAAAGGACAAATATTGTATGAGACCTCTATTGTAAAAACCCATGAAAAAATTCACATGCAAAATGTAACAATCCTTGTTGGTTACCAGGGATGGGAGGGGGGTGGGGATAGTAAATAGGTAATAGGTAAGTGGTATCTTGGGTGAGAGATGAGATAGTACATAGTACAGGGGAAACTAACACAACCTGCACAAGGAAAGGTCATGGAGGCCCTATAGACACATCCAAACCCCCCGAGGGACTGAGTTGTTGGATGGAGGGCTCTGGGAACCATGATCTCGGGGAACATCTAGCTCAATTGGCATGACACTACTTATAAAGATAATGCTCTACATTCTACCTTGGTGAGTAGTGTCTGGGGTCTTAAAAGCCTATGAGCGGCCATCTAAGATACTCCACTGATCTCATCCCTTCGGGAACAAGGGAGAACGAAGAGAACAGGATACAAGGAAAAGATCAGTCCGAAGGACTAATGGTCCACAGCTACCAAGGCCTCCACGGGACTGAGCCCAGTACAGCTGGATGGTGCCCGGCTACCACCAATGACTCCTCTGACCAGGATCACAACAGAAGGTTCTGGGCAGAGCTGGAGTAGGATGTAGAGCATAATTTTAACTCCCCCAAAAAAAAAAAAAAATAAGAAGACCAGATATACTGGCCTAAAGAATACTAGAGAAACCTCGAGAGTGTGGCCCCCAGACACCCTTTCAGCTCAGAGGGGAAGTTACCTTCAAGGTTCGATGTTAAGCCTGGGAATGGACACCCCAGTAAAACTAAATGGGACTAACGATGTACAGGAGTCCGGTGACAATGGCCAGAAGGCAGAGGGAGAGTAGGAAACTGATGATAAGGAACACAAATTGAATAAGGACACTGTCAATGTATTGTGAGATTGTTGACCACTGCTATAGGGCAACATTTGTAGTAACTATTAAATGGGAGGCTGTTTTGTCCTGTAAGCCTTCATCTTGGGCGAGAATGGCAGCACAATTGGAAGAGCATAGTCAATATCACTTAAATGTGTAAGTAAAAAGTTTTGAAATGGTGTTTAAATAAAATAAAAATAAATAAATAAATAAATAAACAAATGAGACTAAAGACGTACAATAGTCCACTGACAAGGTCCAGAAGACAGAAGGGGACAAGGAAGCCCCCTGGTGATAGGGAACACAAGGTGGAGTAAGGATATTCTTGATGTGCTGTGAGATTGTTAACCATTGTCATAGGGCAACATGTGTAGTAACTGTTAAATGAAAAACTATTTTGTTCTGTAAGCCTTCATCTTAAGTGAGAATAACAGCACAGTTGGAAGAGCGTAGTCAATGTCACTGAACTGTGAATGTAGAAAATTTTGAAACGGTGTATCTTTGGCCATCTGTAATTTTCATCAAAAAAAAAGGTTGAGAATTTAGAGGCTTAATACGTTGTGGGGTTGTTAACCAATGTCAAAAAAAACAACATGTGTACTACTATTTCATGAGAAACTATTTGCTCTGTAAGCTTTCACCTGAAGTACAATAAAATATATATTAAAAAAAAAAAAAAAAAACAAAAAAAAACAAAAAAAAAACAAAAACATTGAAATAATACGAAGTATCTCTACTGATCATAATGCCATAAAAGTAGATATCAATAACAGAAACAGCAAGGAAAAAAATCAAATGCATGCAAACTGAACAACACCTTGCTTAGAAACTACCGGGTTATAGAAGAAATCAAGGATGGAATAAAGAAATTCACAGAATCAAATGAGAATGAAAACGCATCTTACCAAAACCTCTGGGACACAGCAAGAGCAGTGCTTAGAGGTCAATTTATAGCAATAAACACACACATCAGAAAAGAAAAAAGGGACAAAATCAAAATATTAACCCTACAACTCGAACGAATAGAAAAAAAGAAGTAAAATAAGCCCTCAGGTACGAGAAGAAAGGATATAATAAAGATTAGAGAAGAAACAAATGAAACAGAGAACAGAAAAACAATTGGAATAATCAAGACCAAAAGTTGGCTCTCTGTAAAGATCAACCAAATTGACAAACCATTGACCAAATGGACAAAAGAAAAACAGGAGAGGAAGCAGATAACCTGAATAAGAAATGAGATGGGTGACATCACAACAAACGCAACTGAAATAAAAAGGATCATAACAGAATACTATGAAAAACTGTACTCCAGCAAACGTGAAAACCTAGAGAAAATGGACAAATTTCTAGAAACATACTACCTACCTAAACTAACATAAACTGAGGTGCAAAAACTAAATAAACTCCTAACAAAAGAAGATACTGAAGAGGTAATTAAAAAAAAAAACAAAAACAAAAAAAAGCCCTGGCACGGATGGCTTCACTAGAGAATTTTACCAAACTTTCGGAGAAGAGTTAACAAGAATACTACTAAAGCTATTTCAGAGCATAAAAAAGGAAGGAATACTCTCAGATTCATTCTATAAAGCCAGCAAAACCCTGATACCAAAGCCCGGTAAACACATCACAAAAAAAGAAAACTACAGATCAACATCCCTTAAGAACATAGACGCAAAAATCCTCAATAAAATTCTAGCCAATAGAATTCAAAAGCACATCAAAAAAATAATACATTTTGACCAAGTGGGATTCACAGTAGATATGTAGGGATGGTTCAACATTAGAAAATCAATTAACGTAATCCACCATATAAATAAAACAAAAGAACAACATGATCTTATCAATCGATGCAGAAAAGGTGTTTGATAAACTCCAACACCCATTCATGATAAAAACTCTCAACAAAATAGGAACAGAAAGGAAATTCCTCAACATAATTAAGGGCATTTATACAAGGCCAAAAGCAAACATCATTCTCAATGGAGGGAGACTGAAAGCATTCCCCTTGAGAATGGGAACCAGACGAAGATGTCCTTTGTCACCACTCTTATTCAACATTTTGCTGGAGGTCCTAGCTAGAGCAATAAAACAAGAAAAAGCCATAAAGGGCATCCAGATTGGTAAGGAAGAGTTAAAACTATCCCTATTCGCAGATGATATGATTATATACACAAAAACCCCCAAAGAATCTACAAGAAAAACACTGGAACTAACAGAAGATTTCAGCAAAGTAGGAGGATATAAGATAAACATACAAAAATCAGTAGGATTCCTCTAAACCAACAAAGAGAACCTCAAAAACAAAATCACAAAATCATTACCATTTACAGTAGTCCCCAAGAAGGCATAGTACTTACGATTAAATTTAACCAGGGACCTAAAAGACCTATACAAAGAAAATTACAAAACACTACTGCAAGAAACCAAAAGACACCTACATAAGTGGAAAAACATACCATGCTCATGTATAGGAAGACTCAACATTGTGAAAATGTCAGTTCTACCCAATGTGATCTACAGATACAATGCAATCCTGATCCAAATTCCAACAGCATTTTTTAATGAGATGGAGAAACAAATCATCAAATTTATATGGAAAGGGAAGAGGTCCCAGATAAGTAGAGCATTACTGAAGAAGAAGAACAAACTGGGAGGCCTTACACTACCTGACTTTAGAATCTTCTATACCACCATGGTAGTCAAAACAGTCTGGTACTAGAACAACAACAAATACATAGACCAATGGAACAGAATTGAGAACCCACATGTAAATCCATCCATCCATGAGCAGCTGATATATGACAAAAGCCGAAAGCTTGTTAAATGGGGGAAAACAAATGGTGCTGGCATAACCGGATATTAATCTGTAAAAAAATGAAACAGCACCCATACCTCACACCATACACAAAAGCTAACTCCAAATGGATCAAAGACCTAAATCTAAAATCTAAAATGATAAAGATCATGGAAGAAAAAATACGGACAATGCTAGGGGCCCTAATACATGGCATAAATAGTATACAAATCATAACTAAAAATGCACAAACACCAGAAGAGAAAGTAGATAACTGGGAGCTCCTAAAAATCAAACACATATGGCTCATCAAAAGACTTCACCAAAAGAGTGAAAAAGAGAACTGACAGACTGGAAAAAAAAATTTTGGCTACTACATAACTGACAATGGTCAAATCTCTAAAACTTACAAGATACTGTAACACTTCAACAACAAAAGACAAATAATCCAATATAAAAACAGGCAAAGGATATGAACAGACACTTCACCAAAGAAGACATTCAGGTGGCTAACACATGAGGAAATGCTCATGATCGCTAGCCATTAGAAAAATGCAAATCAAAACTACATTGAGATACCATCTCACCCTGACAACAGTAGCACTCATTCAAAAAACACAAAATAACAAATGTTGGAGAGGTTCTGGGGAGATTGGAACTCTTATGCACTGCTGGTGGGAACGTAAAAAGGTACAACCACCTTGGAAAACGATATGGCACTTCCTTAAAAAGCTAGAAATAGAAATACCATACTTCTCCTAGGAATACACCCTAGAGAAATAAGAGCCGTCACATGAACAAACATATGCGCACCCATATTCATTGCAGCACTATTCACAATAGCAAAAACATGGAAACAACCTAAACACCCATCAACAGATGAATGGATAAACAAATAGGGTACATACACATAATGGAACACATATGCAATGATGAAGAATAACGATGAACCCTCGAAACATCTCACAACATGGATGAATCTGGAGGGCATTATGCTGAGTGAAATAAGTCAGTCACAAAAGGACAAATATTGTATGAGATCACTATAATAAGAACTCAAGAAAAGGACTGTACACAGAAAAAAGCACTCTTTGATGGTAAGGAGGGTCGGGAGAATGGGGGAGGGAAAATCACTAACTAGATAGTAGACAAGTGTCAACTTCAGTGAAGGGAAAGACAACAGACAATACAGGGGAAGTCAGCGCAACTGGACCAAAGCAAAAGCAGAGAAGTTTCCTAGACACAGCCAAACACTTTGAGGGATAGAGTAGCTATGGCTGGGGCCTGGGGACCACAGTATCAGTGAACATCTAGGTTAACTGGCGTAACAGTTTATAAAGAAAATATTCTACATCATCCCACTTCAGTCAGTAGCATCTGGGGTCTTAAAAGCTTGTGAGAGGCCATCTAAGATATTGGTTCTATTGGTCCCATTCCACCAGGAGCAAAGGAGAATGAAGAAAACCAAAGACACAAGGAAAATACTAGCCCAAAGAACTAAAGGACCACATGAACCAGAGACTTCACCAGCCTGAGACCAGAAGAACCAGATGGTGCCTGGCTGCCACCAATGACCACCCTGACAGGGACACAACAGAGAGTCCTGGATGAGCGGGAGAAAAATGTAGAGAAGAACTCAAATGCATGTAAAAAGTCCAGATTTAATGGTTTGACAGAATCTGGAGGAACCTCAGAAACTACAACTCTCAGACACTCTGCTAACCCAGAACCGAAACCATTCCCAAAGCCCACTTTTCAGACAAAGATTAGACAGGCCTATAAAACAAAAAAAATAACACATGTGAGGAAGGTGCTTCTTAGTTCAATCAAATATACAATGCCAAAGAGGCGGCTCCTGTCCAAAAGCAGGATGAAAAGGCAGGAAGGGACAGGAACTGGACGAATGGACACAGGCAACCTGAGGTGGAAAGGGGGAGTGTGCTATCATATGGTGGGGATTGCACCAATGTCACAAAACAATATGTGTATAAATTTTTGAATGAGAAAATTAACTTGAGCTGTAAACTTTCACCTAAAGCACAATTAAAAAAAAAAAAAAGTACTCAAGAGAAATACTTTTAGTGGAATGCTGATATTAACACTCTATACTAGGGAATTAAATAACAAAGATTAGACTGAAAACTGATGAAATAGAAAGTTGAAAAAATAGAGAAAATTAATGAAACCAAAAGTTGATTCTTTGAAGGAATTAGCAAAATTGACAAAACTTTAGAGAGATTCAGCAAGGGGAAAAAAAAAAAAGATTAAAGACTCAAACTACAAAAATCAAAAATGAAAGAGGGAACTATTAACCTTACAGAAAAAAAAAAAAGAATTATAAGAGAATACTATGAGGAATTGTATGCCAACATGTAAAACAAAGATTGGACTGGACTGTGGGACATAAAATGATACTCGTGAAGAGGGTGCTTCTTAGCTCAAGTAGATACATGAGACCAAATGGGCAGCTTCTGTCTGGAGGTGAGATGAGAAGGCAGAGAGGGTTAGCAGCTGGTTGAATGGACATGGGAAATCAAGGGTGGAAAGGAGGAGTGTGCTGTCACAGAATAGGGAGAGCAATTAGCGTCACATAACAATGTATGTATAAATTTTTGTATAAGAGACTAACTTGAAATGTAAACTTTCACTTAAACTACAACCAACAAAATAAAATGGTATAGCCACTCTGGGGGAAAAAAAAATGGGCATAGGATGTAAACAGGCAGTTCTCCAAAGAAGATATACAAATGGCCATTAAGCACTTGAAGAGATGGTCAACATCATTAGCCAGCAGGAAATGGAAGTCAAAACCACAATGATATACCATTCCTACCCACTAAAATGCCTATAACCAAAAACAGAGATAACATCTAGTGTTGGCGAGGATTTGAAGTTAGAACACTCATACTTTGCTGGTGAGCATGTAAAATAGTGCAACCACTGGGGACAACAGGGCAGTTCCTCAAAGGTTAAACACAGAATTACCATAAGACCCAGCAATTCCACTCCTAGGTATATATCCAAGAGAAATGAAAACATATGTCCATGTAAAAACTTGTACACAAATATTCATAGCAGTATTATTTACAATAGCCCAAAAGTAGAAATGACTCAAATGTCCATCAACTGATGGATAAATAAAATGTGGTACATCTATATAATGGAATATTATTCAGCCATAAAAAAGAATGAAGTACTAACATATGCTACAACATGGATGAATCTTGACAACCTTGTAAGTGAAAGAAGCCAGTCACAAAAGACCACACAGTGTATGATTCCATTTATATGAAATGTCCAGAACAGGCAAATCCATAGGGACAGAAAATACTTCAGTGGCTGCCTAGGTTTGGGGGGTGTTGACAAGGGGAGGAGGTGGTGACTGGCGATAAATGTGAAGTGACTGCTTAATGAGTACAGGAGTTTCTTTTACAGGTGATAAAAATGTTCTAAAACTGACTGTGGTGATGGTTGTACAACTCTGAATATACTAAAAATCACTGAATTGTACACTTTAAATGGGTGGATCATATGGTATATGAGATATATCTAAATAAAGCAATCAAATATAAAAAAAGATTCTATGGTAAAAAAAACTTTCCAATAACATAATTCACAAAGGCAGCATATGTCAGTGAATGACAAAAAATATAAGCAATACTTTGCTGTACACTTCCGTGAAGTATCTTTTTAACTAATAAATTGTTTTATCAAAATTATTTCCTAAATAAAACCATGAAAATAAATTTCAAAATAATAAGTTGCTTAGGAGAAGCAACTTGATTTCCAGATTTATAAATCATATACCTCTTAAAGTATGACCTTCCTTCTAAGGTATTGTTTTCCTCTAACACAAGGGGAATTGCTCTTCTGAAGCACAGTACAATTCTACAACGTAGAGAATATTAAAGAGCTAAAATAAGGAAAGAAGACCAAACAAACCTACATCGGGTTCTAGAGTCACACAACGCTGAAACGCCTTTGCTGAACCTCCATAGTCTTCCAGGGCCAGGTAGGCACAGCCCAGAGAAAACCACACCCCGAGCTGTAAAGACCAAACATTAAAGTCATTTAAACACATAGATACATTTATAGGATGCAATCAGAAAATTATTTAAGATATTACCAACAAATACACTACTATAACGAATGCAGACCTATATAATATTTGCCTTACAGATTACATTAAATGTAGGAAATTTAGTAATGAAGATGAGATTTTTTCCATATAATTTTCAAAGTAATATAACACTGAAAGCATGTAAAATATCACTGTACATCTTTTAGCTGAGAAAGTTCTTTGTGTTAATGTAAATCCAGGAATGCAAGGAGAAGCTCTGTTTATAAACTTTTACATGGCAGCCTGATCTTATAAACCTAGGATTAACCTGACATTTCTTCTGAGTATCTACTAAAAAGTACAGAGTATCAGCAGAATCCCAACTGATGAATATACTACCCTTAAAAAGAAACTTAAAAGAAAAAATTTCTGCTTTCACCTGTGAGTTAAACCAGAAGTACTTCTGCAGTTTAACCAACAGCCAAACTGCCCTAGCATAGTCGGTATCTCTTTAGGCAGGCCTGGAGATAATTTAGAAAAATTTAGAAAAAGTAGGCTCATAATCTACCAGTCTTTCAAAATGCAAAGCCCGATGTGAGTCAAAGAGATCTGTAAACACTGAAATTGAGAAAACAGGTAAATTAAGAAGTGGCTATTCAAATTACAAAGGAATTCTTTATATCACAGAGTTTCCTTAAAATTCAATAGCCCTTATCAAAAGGAAGATAAAATGATAAAAATTCAATGAAATTAGTCATAAATGTAGCTATACAATTCAAGATTGTTTTCCTTTCAGGCTTAGGTAGTAAAGTCAGCCATAGAATGAAGTCAACTTTCTTACTGACTTCCAGTACAAAGGCAGGGAGCCAGCCAATAGATTTGGTTGAACACTTTAGGGAGGGAAAGGAAATGAGGTGCTGTTACCTGTCCACAACCTTTTTGCAGAGGCAGAGAAGGAAGCTGTCCCCACTTTCCTCCTCCCCCAGCCATTCCCACAAGATTTGTTCCAAGTGGCTAGCTGAGGCCTGAAAGGTCTTTAAATCAATAAAAATTTTTAGCCAATAATTAGAGATAAGGCTTAAAAGCAAACATCCTTGGGCAATTTAACACTTTGCCTTTAACTCACAGGAGGCTATAAATAACTGCTATTAGGAGCCTTTATGGAGAACAGATTTTGTTAGAGGGATAGGTACTGGCTGAAAAGAGGGTGAGCTGTGTGTGCTGGGAGCTAGGAGATGCAGAAGTACTAGGTTGAAACTAAAAGGCACAAGTTCACTTAACCGAATCAAAGGACTTCCAGCAACTCAAAATTAGAATCAAATGAAAAGAGAAGAGTTTTAACGCACCAAACCACACACCCACTAAAGATGATACATTCTAAGAAGACTTAAAGTCTGATACTAATTAGGGTATAAGAAACACACTCTCCAACTTCCAAACACACTGAATGTTAAAAAAAAAAAAAAAATAGATGTAGCATATTTCATTAACTCTAAGGTGCACCTTTTTTTCAGAATTTAACATCTCTAAAATGCATCTTAAATATTAATGGCTTGTCGCTGAATTACATGTGAAGAATGTTGAAAAAGCAAACAATTTGTTACATATATATCTACCACAATTGAAAACAAAAATTTAAAGAAAGTGAAGGCAAAATAAAGATGGATAAAATTTTTTAAAATGTCAGAATTTACTGACAGAATTTTTTTTTCCTATCCAAAGCAGTACTTAAAATAAAGGTGACTCTTACAATTGATGGCAACTTGGATCCAATAAATTATGGTAACACGTTTACTTAGAATGGGGAACACTTCATTCTAGGACTAAATCAAGAACAATGAGACATGCCTTCAAGGTACTCAAAATCCACATGCCCTGCTTGCTTTCTCCATCAGCAAAGAACCTTTGCCAATACTATTTTGCACGTATTATAAAAAAACAAAATCCACAGCCATCAAGTCAGTTCCGACTCTTGGAGACCCCACAGGGTTTCCAAGGCTGTAAATCTTTACAGAAGCAGACTGTCACATTTTTCTCCCTCAGACCCGCTGGTTTCGAACCACTGACCTTTCAGTAAACAATCGCTTTACCAACTGCACCACCAGGGCTCCTTATACTAAAAAAAAACAGGCAGTGTAAATTCAAGACATAAATAAAGAACTTCATTTTTTAATCAACCTGAAAACAAAATTTATAAAGGTTACGAATGGCTAAAATCTACTCTAAAACAGTCTGGTAATG
Source organism: Dugong dugon (assembly GCA_030035585.1). Lineage (NCBI taxonomy): Eukaryota > Metazoa > Chordata > Mammalia > Sirenia > Dugongidae > Dugong > Dugong dugon. The sequence goes on along the minus strand of CM057480.1, from coordinate 42,149,073 downwards.
AGATTACTATTCACCTTCAAGTTTTTGTAACAAGTTAATGTTTTGCAACCAGTGTCTTGAAATTGAAGCAAATTTCATGAAAATCAGGCAGGTGACCTAATTTAATATATAGTATTATGGTTCTCTTCTCTTTTTACCACTGGCTATTCTTGTTACTTGAGAGATGAACTGCTAGATTTTCATCTATTGATAACATGCAATTATAATGGGTTATACAAACCCTGTTCTTTGAAATCATGTAATGGCTCTCTCTCTTTTAACTCTGTTTTGTTGTTGTTAGGTGCTGTTGAGTAGATTCCGATTCACTGCAACCATACGTACAATACAATGAAACACTGCACGGTCCTGCACCATCTTCACAATCGTTGCCATATTTGAGCCCATTGTTGCAGTCAGTTGTCAGTTCATCTCGTTGAGGGTCTTCCTGTTTTTCACTGACCCTCTATTTTACCAAGCATAATGTCTTTCTCCAGGGATTGGTCCCTCCTGATAATATAACCAAAATATGTGAGACAAAGTCTCACCATCCTTGTTTCTAAGGAGCATTCTGGCTGTACTTCTTCTGAGACAGATTTGTTCATTCTTCTGGCAGTCCATTATATATTCAATAATCTTCACCAACACCATAATTCAAAGGCATCAATTCTTCTTCGCTCTTCTTTATTCACTGTCCAGCTTTCACATGCATATGAAGCGACTGAAAACCCCATGGCTTGGGTCAGGCACACCTTAGTCCTTAAAGTGATATGTTTGCTTTTTAACACTTAATAAGAGATTTCTTGCAGCAGATATGCCCAATGCAATGTGTCATCTGATTTCATGACTGCTGCTTCCATGGGTGTTGACTGTGGATCCAAGCAAAATGAAACCCTTGACAACTAAGAACTTTTCTCCGTTTATCATGATATTGCTTATTGGTCCATTTGTGAAGATTTCTGTTTTCTTTATGTTGAGGTGTAATTCATACTGAAGGCTGTAGTGTTGGATCTTTATCAGTAAGTGCTTCAAGTCTCCTTCACTTTCAGCAAGCAAGGTTGTGTCATCTGCGCAACGCAGGTTGTTCATGAGTCTTCCTCCAATCTTGACGTCACATTCTTCTTCATATAGTCCAGCTTCTTGGATTATTTGCTCAGCATACAGACTGAATAAATACAGTGAAAGGATACGACCTTGATGCACACCTTTCCTGAATTTAAACCACGCAGTATCCCCTTGTTCTGTTCGAATGACTGTCTCTTGATCTACGTACAAGTTCCTCATGAGCACAATTAAGAGTTCTGGAATTCCCATTCTCTGCAATGTCATCCATAATTTGTTATGATCCACACAGTGGAATGCCTTTACATAGTCAATAAAACACAGGTAAACATCTTTCTAGTATTATCTGCTTTCAGCCAGGATCCACCTGACATCAGCAATGATATCTCATTACACGTCCTCTTTTGAATCTGGCTTGAATTTCTGACAGTTCCCTGTTGATGTACTATTGTAACCGCTTTTTGAATAACCTTCAGCAAAATTTTACTTGTGTGTGATATTAATAATATTGTTTGATAGTGTCCACATTCTGTTGGCTCTCCTTTCTTTGGAATGGGTAAAATATGGAAAAGATCTTTTAACTCTAGGCTCTTGTAATTGTTTGTGGCCCATCTACTAAACCATACATAATGTATTCAATAAAATTACCAATAACGTCTAGCATCTTGGTTCAGGAATGGCCATACTTCTAGGAATAGAAGATCATGAAAGAAAAGTAAAATCAAAAGAAACCTCAAAAAAAAAAAAAAAAAAAAAAAAAAAAAAAAAAAAAAAAAAACCTCTCACACAATTCCTCAAAATACATGTTTGAGTACCAAAACTTTCTAGAATCTTCTATCTAGTCCTATCTGACAGAAATATGATGGGAGTCTCACTACATTTTCTAGTTGTTGTCTTTAGGTGTCGTCGAGTTGGTTCCAACTCATAGCAACCCTATGTACAACAGAACAAAACACTGCCCGGTCCTGCGCCATCCTCATAATCGTTGGCTATGTTTGAGCCCACTGTTGCAGCCACTGTGTCAATCCATCTTGCAGTAGCCATATTAAAAAAAGTAAAAAGAAACAGGTGAAATTAAGTTTAATAACATGTTTTCTTTAACTCAATACATCCAAAATGTTATCATTGCAACATGCTATCAATATAGAAAATTGAGATACTTTATATTTGGTTTTTCATACTAAGTCTTTGAAATCTGGTATATATCTTTACATTTACTGCATGTCTCAATTTCAACTGGCCACATTTGAAGTGTTCAACTGCCATATGTGGGCAGTGCCTACTATATTGGATAGCAGAGTTCTACACTATTTCTCTGAAAACAGTGTATACCCTGGAATATCTTACACACCTCCCTTGTTTCTCCAATACAAAACTGACTCTTCTGGCTGAGATTCTCCCATGGGCTTCAATCTTTCACATACTATGGTCACTTCTGTTTTTCTCTATGGAATCCCCGTGTGGTGCAAATGGTTAACTCACTCACTGCTAACTGAAAGGCTGGCAGTTCAAGTCCAACCAGAGGTACTTTGAAAGAAAGGCCTGGAGATCTACTTCTGAAAAATCAGCCACTGAAAACCCTATGGAGCACAATTCTGCTCTGAAACACAGGAGGTCACCATGAGTCAGAACTGACTCCACAGCAACTGGTTTGGGTTTTTTGTGGTTTCTCTCTATACACTAGTAACCATAATAATTAGCACTTAATTAGCATCTGGAGTCCCTGGGTGGCGCAACTGCACCCAGCAGACTACTAGCCGAAAGGTTGGTGGTTCGAATCCACCCAGAATCTCCTTGGGAGACAAGCCTGGCGATCTCCCTGCTTCTGAAAGGCCACAGCCTTGAAAACACTACTGAGCAGTTCTACTCTGCACACATAGCATAGCCATGAGTGAGAACTGACTCCACGGCAACTAACAACAGCAAAAAATCTACTACATGTGACAAGCACTGGTACCATAAGTTCTTCATACATTACCTCATTTACTCCTCACAACAACCTTGCAAGGTAGGTAATGTTATCCTCATTGGAGTGATGCAGAAGGGTCACAGATGTGGTCAAAGATATAGGAGGGATTTAACTCAGTGTGACTTCAAAGTCCATGTCTTCTCCACTCAGCACACTGCCTCCCACTACACCATTCTGCCCACCCACAAGCCATGATTTATGGCAACACCATCCTTGTCACTGATAAAGAGAGAAGGGGAAAAAATAGCGCATTAACATGCACTAGGCAAAACCAAGATCAGTTTTTTTTTTTTTAATTGTGCTTTAGGTAAAAGTTTACAGCTCAAGTTAACTTCTCATTCAAAAATTTATGCACATATTGTTTTGTGACATTGGTTGCAATCCTCATAATGTGACAGCACGTTCCCCCTTTCCACCCTGGGTTCCCTGTGTCCACTCATCCAGTTCCTGTCCCTTCCTGCCTTCTTGTCTTGCTTTTGGACAGGAGGTGCCTGATGGGCCTTGTACATTTGATTGAACTAAGAAGAATGTTCCCTCACATGTGCTTTTTTTTTTTTTTTTTTTTAATAGGCCTGTCTAATCTTTGTCTGGAAAGTGGGCTTTGGGAAGGGTTTCAGTTCTGGCTTAGGAGAGTATCCAGGGGGGTTCCTCCGTCTCTGTCAGACCAGTAAGTCTGGTCTTTTTTCGTGAATTTGAATTCTGTTCTACATTTTTCTCCCATTCTGTCAGGGACTCTCTGTCGTGATCCGTGTCAGGGCAGTCGTTGGTGTACCCAGGCATCATCTAGTTCTTCTGGTCTCAGGCTGGTGGAGTCTCTGGTTCATGTGGTCCTTTAGTCGTTTGGGCTAATAGTTTTCTTTGTGTCTTTGATTTTCTTCATTCTCCTTTGCTCCAGGTAGGATGGGACCAATAAATGTATCTTAGATGGCCGCTTGCATTCTTTTCCAGATCAGTTTTTTAAGAACCAGAAGCATATCTATCTTGCCCCCTAAAGGCTCTTGTGATTGGGCCAGGCAGGTGGACCAAGATGAAACAAAGGAATGAATGACCACACTTAGTTGTAGGGAAGAGCTGAAAGGAAAACCTCTTATCAAAGTGACTGGGCAAGAATGGAGCAAGACTAGTCATTTAAAAAGGAGGCTCTGCTTGAGATTTCTGCAGAGCTTGTTTGCATGGCATATTGTGAAAGCAGCCGAGCTCTGGATACCGATAGTCTAGATTCTACTTCTGAGGGAGCCAACTCAGAAACAAAGAAGAGGCCAACTATTTATTTCGGGTTTGATGAAGTCTGCCCTTAAATAGTGGTTTAAAATTATTTTTAAATTAATTAGCAAAGAACCTGAGTGGTTGAGAACATGGTTTGTCTTTGAACTTCCCTTACAAAGCCCACTAGAGGAACAGTGTAACATGGGGGAAAGACCACTGACTGGGGTTTAAAAGGTTCCAAGGAATTACATGACCTTGGCCATGTCACTTAACCTCTGAGTCTCAGTTCCTCAATTGTTAAATGAGGGGGTTGGACTAGGATAAAATTCCCAGGCTCCTTCAGACTCCCAAATTCTGAAAATCCAGAGGTGACAGGGGTCAAAGGTACACTAGCGCCAACTAGTGGCAAAATATGCACACTAATGATACAAATCAAATATTTAGAATCACCAGGTTTGAAGTTAGAAGGGACCTTAGAAATCAATGCAAAGGAGGCCAAAAGGAAAATGAGGCCTAGAAAGGATGTTATTTGCCTAAAGCCACACAATCGTTAATGGATCCTGGTGTACAATATGTATGTGCAATACTTAATAAACCTCAACAACTAATAATAAAACAGAAATTAAAGAGTTTGCTACTCTGCAGACTAACACTAGGCAACATTAGACGACAGTCATAGGTTACTTTTATAATTGAAAGGTTTATTTCTATAAGAGAATGTAAAGTGCATCTGCAATAAGCACTGCTTGCTTATATATCACAATTTTCTCTGTCAAATTATGAGCCTACTATTCAAATTTCCTTCCTCCTTTGCTAATTTCCCTCATAAGATCAAATGCTTTGAATTTTTTTGATGTCACACATAATAAAGCTTAACACATTATAATCTAACCCTAAAGCCCAGCTGCACTCTCTGTTCTCTCCCTTCTATAGCCCCTGCCTCATACCCATGACCCCAAATGCAGAAGACTGTTGAATGTGGTCTCATTAAACAGGAAATGACCCAAGTCAAATCAGAGTGGTATCAATGTTGCTTGGGAGTAGCTTTTCCTAGAGTGATGCTTGGTGCTCATATTTTCTTTTTAATGTGCACCATGAACTCTTCTGTGACCAAATTTCTCATTTACTAGGTTCTAAATTCCCCTCGCTAAGGAAATATAAGTCTTAACCTGCCAGCTTCTCTATGTCTTTAAAGAATGTTTCCTCCATTTCAGAGCCTTTCTTTAAACTAAAGGATTAACTACATCTTTTACATACATTTTTCTTTTACTAAATAGGCTATTAACTGTTTAATGCTCTTCTCTTATTATTGTCCTGGATTTGGTTATCACTGTTCTTAATATTTGTCTATCCTTTCTAGAGAATTTATAATTTCAGATAATATGGGTGTTCATGTATCATCTACATGTAAGACTCTCCTGGTATGTATCTCCCTATTTTTAGGCTACAGATAAGGAAATAACAATGCTTCTCTACCTCCATTACTATTACTCCACTACTATTGTACAATAGACAGGATGGAACATGACCACTACGTAACAACCATTCCTGAGAACTTCCTATGGGACAGAAAATATACTAGACACTTTGTATATAAACCAAAAACCAAACCCGTTGCTGTTGAGTCAATTCCGACTCATAGTGACCCTACAGGACAGAGCAGAACTGCCCCATAGGGTTTCCTAGGAGTGGCTGTAGACTCAAACTGCCAACCTTTTGGTTAGCAGCCAAGCTCTCAACCACTGTGCCACCAGGGCTCTACTTTACATATACTGGATTTAATTTTCCCAAAAGCAAGTTGAGCTAAGGACTACAACCTCCATTTTACAAATGAGGAAACTGAAGCTCAGAGAAGTGAAGTGATTTGCCTATGTCATGTTCCTCGGGATTGCTGGAATTCAGAATCAGTCTATGACAGCAATGTTCCTGTCCTCCTCTCTATTCTTCACTCACAGCTACAGCCCAGATGTTATCACAGTGTTCATATTTCTTGGCAGTTTAACCTTAAGTTTCATTATTTATTACTTACCAATATGAGAAAGGAAGAACAAGAAGGAAAGAATCTTTTCCCCTACAGATTACTCACACATGTTCATCCTGTCTTTTCCATTACAAAGTAAGTTCCAACCTCCCTGAGTCTTCCCATCACAATGCAAATTTACAACAGGAATTATATATATAACTCCATTTCAATTAAAAACACAAAAAAACAAAAAAAACCTTTTCTTTTTCCAAAAAGCTAAAATGAAAATCAGCCCCTACAAATCAAGAAAGATCGTGGTACAACCTCTCAGGATAATTAAAGTCACAAAGTATTATATCCCGAAAGTCTGCTCTTATGTCTGTGATGGGCTGGGAAGGGCTGCCTTGCTTCCTCTAAAATTCCCTGGTCCTAGAGAGACTCAGTCACTGTCATCTGTTGGATCTTCGCAAAACATCAATGCTAAAACTTCACTTTACCCCAGAGGAAAGCTCCAATGACCCTTCATTAAAGAAAAAAAGTTCAAATTTGACATTCTGGTATTTGAGGCTTTCCATAATTTGACTTCAATCAAGCCTAGCATTACTTCTTAACATAAAATAATCTCCTTGAGAGGCAAGACAGTAAAGAAGTTAAAAGCAAGCATTCTGGAACCATAAAGCCTGGGTTCAAATCCCAGCTCCACCCCCCATATAAGCTGTGGGATCTGGAGCAATTACTTAACCTTATTATCTCCTTATCTGGGAAATGAGGATAATAGCAGTAATTACCTCACTGATGGTGATGAGGATTAACAATATATACAAAATACTTAAAACAGTAGCAGGTGTGTAATAAACACTCAATGTCCGTTGCTATTACTATAACTGAATTAAAAATAAACAATATCAATGGTTACCATGAAACCCTTGCTCTATACATGGCTGGTTTTTGCATCTGTTAGTCTCCTTTCTAGATACTTTTTCCCAATTTTTCCTCCTATCCAAATCCCAACCATTCCTCCTAGTCCACATGAGTATGCACTTCTCCCTTAGGCCTTTTCTAACTATTCACATCCTCATTTATCAGGCTATCACTAGACACTCAAAATACATTTTCTATTTACTCTGCCCCTTTGCCACATATAAAGTTGTTTGGATATATTTCCTTTCTCCATTTGTTGTTGTTGCTGTTAGGTGCTGTTGAGTGTGTTCCAATTCATAGTGACCCCACGTACAACAAAACAAAACACTGCCTGGTCCTGAGCCATCTTCATAATCGTTGCTGTGTTTGAACCCATTGTTGTAGCTACTGTGTCAATCCATCTCATTAAGGGTCTTTCTCTTTTTCATTGACCCTCTACTTTATCAAGCATGATGTCCTTCTCCAGGGACTGGTCTCTCCTAATAACATATCCAAAGTACGTGAGACTAAGTCTCACCATCCTTGCCTCTAAGGAGTGTTCTGGCTGTACTTCTTCCGAGACAGATTTGTTTGTCCTTTTGAAAGTCCATGGTATATTCAATAATCTTCGCCAACAGCATAATTTCTCCATTTAGCCCATATAAATCACAAGAAGGAAAGGCTCCATGTCTTAATATAACTCTTTTCCATCTCCCTCAATACCTCAAAATGGTTTACAAAGAGTTCATACTTACATTCTAGCTTAGAATATAAAAACCCCATTGCCATAGAGTTGATTCTGACTCACAGCAACCCTACAGAACATGCTTAGTAAACAGAAAATGGTATTATAATATTAATACTCTCATCCTCCTTCCAGTCTCATTACAAATATTACTCTTCATTTCCATAGCTTATACCTTTACCTCTTCTCATTCTACTCTCTTCTAGAAGGATATTCCCTTAGTTATCTTCCCTCCTCCTTTATCCACTGGATCCAACCAATCTCTCCTTTATTCACTGGAGTCCTTCTCTTCTGCCTTCAACCATATAAAAGGTCTCCAGTATCTGGAAAGTTTTACTTGATTCTTCTGCCCTCTCTGAGTACAATACTCCATACTGTGACTCTCATCTCTCTAACACACTCCTAAAATGAACAGTTTATAAACATGACATCCGTTTCCTCATCTGCTACTCTTTAACCTCCTGAATCTGAGAATGCTTTTCAAGGTCACTGGTGAGTTCCAAATCCAATGACCTCTTCTTAGCCCTCTTTGGATGTTATCACTACAACATGTGGCATTACTCACTGACACTCATTCTTCAGAATCGACTCGATGGTAATGGGTTTTTTTTTTGTTTTAAGTTTCCATGAACCCCTTCCTTTGGGTTTCCTACTATCCCTCTAACCAAAACTCTGATGTTCTTAGTTTGTTTCATATTTCACTGGTACCATTTCTTCTACCTTCCTCCTACTGCTGGAGATGCTCAAAGTTTAGGACTTCTCCTGGTTTTCTCTTCTGACAGAGTTTCCAGTAAAGAATCCATTCACTGTATGGCTTCAACTCACTTCCCACAGAAAACCTCCAATTGGCATGTTCAGTTCTGATCTCGCTATTGAGCTTCAAGTTTTTATGTCCATCTGCCTATTGGCCATCTCTGCTTAGATATAGCATCATCTCTTCACACTCAACATCCAAAATTATATCACCTTCCCCTGCAAGAGATACTTTCCCCTTCTCTTGAATTCCCTATGTCTGTCTATAGGGACATTGTCTTTAGTTTCCCAAATCTGCCAATAATAAAAAATTACAAAGTGAGTGGCTTTAAAGAACAGAAATTAATTTTCTTATAGCTCTGGAGGCTAAAAGTCCAAATCAGGGTCTCAGCTATGTCAATTCCTTCTGTTAGTCTCTCTCCAAGTTTCTGGTGACTGCCAGCAATCCTTGGCGTTCCTTTGCTACTTTATAGATATATCTGTCTCCATCATCACATGACATCTCTCTACTCCCTGTGGGACACTCAATTTTTGTAAGACATCACTCAGAAGGGATTAAGTTTAGGATCTACCCTACTCAGTACAACCTTACTAACATAACTAGAGAAAAACCCCTATTTCCAAACAGGAGCACATTCACAGGTACAGGTGTTAAAATTTCAACATATATTTGGGGGGGGGGGGGGGACACATTTCAATCCATAACAGATATTTTTCCTTTCAGTCAGGCAACTGAGAAAGTTGGTATCCTTGCTGATTCCAAGCTCTTCCTCAATCCTGCCAGCTCAATAAGTTCCAGAAAATTTTCCTTCATAATAAGGCTTCAGTCTGCTCTATCTAGTCCAACCTCACTGCTAAAGTCACAGATCACCCATTTACGACAATCATTCCTTATTTAGACTTCTTATAATACCACTTTTGCCACAACACTCTTTTACGCAAAACCACAAGGGATGCTTAAGTCTATAGGGTTAGATAACCTTCTAGAAGGTTATTTAAGGCTCTTCACAAAGCTATTTCTACCCATATCATTTCCCAGCAGAAACTGTGCTCCTTGCTAATAGGATGAGCAGCCTAATTCATTCCCACATCCATGTCTGGTCATAGCAGGTACCCGATAATACTCAGTTAGGCCACCATGTAATGTACTGTCCAAAGTACAACACTTCCAAAAGTGAAACAGGGCATGAAAAATAATTAAAATTACATGATTTAAAAAAAAACTTTTATCAAGCAACAAATTGCTTTTACTGTATCCCCTTCTATTCAAAAACCACTTCCAAAAATAATTTCTTTAAAAAAATATTAAAAGTAAAATATTTTTAAATGTTAGTTACCTGAATATTAAAATATAACAAAGGGAACATTAATTAGCTTATGATATTTGTACTTTGTAATATACTACAGAATTAAATCAGTTTTTCTTAGTAAATCTTCATGTACTTTCATCAGTTTCTTAGCCATATATAATTCTAATACTATGCCATTGGTATTTTTCTGATGAATATAGTTTTTCAATATGATCTTAGAATTTTTAACTTTTTCATAAAATTATCTGTAATCTATTTCAAAGTTGGAGCCCTGGTGGCGCAGTGGTTAAGAGCTCGGCTGCTAACCAAAAGGTCGGCTATCTGAATCCACCAGATGCTCCTTGGAAACTCTATGGGGCAGTTCTACTTTGTCTTGTAAGGTCGCTATGAGTCGGAATCGACAGGAACTTTTTTTTTTACTTCAGAGTTGCTTTATTATTAATTGCCAAATTTACTGTTAATGAATTTGAAATTGTTGAAATTTTTGATGGACTCTTCTGCAGGCCATAATCATTATAATTGAGAAAATACTCTCTCTCTAAAAGTGCTGAGCTTTTTAAATTTTGAAACATAAATATTTTCTTAGTTATGTCTTTTTTGCCTCCATTTAGACTACTCTTCTTGTGTTTTATGGCAGGATAGCTCTGCTTTCATTCCCCATAGGTATAGCCTGGATATATATGTAAAAACAGGATAGAATTTTTTAAACTCCATTTTTCTATTTTTCCTTTATTCCAACACTTAAAACTACATAGCACATAGGAACTCTCCTTCTTCAAAGATAGTTCAGACTTGGATCACAAGTTAAAATAGGTTTATAGTGTTCAAGTTTGCATTTTGTAGTAGTTCTGTACAACTGTAGCATCGAATGCCTGTATATTCTGACATGGCTTATGGTTTGCCTGAATTGAATCCATATGACAAACTGCAAAATATCCTCATATAACATCTGTTTGTACTGTAACTCTGCTTTGAGCAATTTTTTTTTTTCTCTCTAAATAATTAGTTCAAAATTATATAATGAGACCATCAAGCCCTGTTAAGTCCTCTCTTACAACTTCCCTCACATCCATCCCTTCCTTCCTAATGCCCTTCCTGCAATAATAACTGTCATGGCTAGATTACCACGACAGTCTCCTAACTCTGCCTACCTCTAGTTTTCCCCACAGCCATGGTGTTGCCAAAACAATGTTCCTAAATTACCTCCTTGCATACCACATTTCTTCATTTAAAACAAAGCCAAAAACCCATCAACCCTTCAATGGCTCCCTATGTGCCAAATAAAAACTTCAAGTTTTAGCCTCACATTTAAGACCCTTCATAATCTGGCTCCAGTCTAGTTTTCCCATTGTAACTGTCCTATTCCTTTTCACTCTGCCAAACTAGCCTGTTCACTAGTCCCATCATTTCCCCTAAATACACATACACACACACCATATTCTCTATCTGCTTCCAGGGCTTTGCTCACACTGCTCACTCCCAGGAATGCTCTCACTGCTGTCCTTCACCTACTCAAGTACTACTTGTCCTTCAAATCCAAATTTAACTTCCTCTCTTCATTGCCTATCAAAGCTAGAAATGCTCTCTTTGGCCATTATATAACCAGCGTTTTACGAATAGCTCACTTGGTATTTCTTTGATGCCTGGTATTGCTATCTAGTTTTGTCTGTGGTTGTTTCACTAGATTATACCTGAGGGTACAAACTGGATTATCTGGTGACCTTCCACCACTTCATCCTTCAGCTAAGTGCTATATGTACAGCAGGCAATCAATTTATATTTGACTGAACAATTGGTTAAAGATATTATTCATTCACTCATTCACCAAATATTGATTGATTACCTAATATGTGCTAGGCATTGAGAAAACATCAGAAACCATACAGATTTTAATAATCCTGTCTTCATGGGACTTACATTCCAGAGGAAGAGAAACTTAAAAAAAAAAATTTTTTTTTAAGTAAACTATACATAATATCAGAAAGTTCTAAGTGCTACAGGGAAAAATGAATACAATCAGAACCTTCCAAATCAGGTGGTTGGTAGGGAAGGTGAATAAGGCATGTAAGGTAGGGGTGGAAGTTGCAATTTTAAATAGAATGATTGGGAAACTTAGTCTCCCTGACAAAGTGACATTTGAGCACAGTCTTGAATGAGGTGACAGAGTATGTGGATATCTGGAAGAAGAACAGTCCAGGCAGGAGAAGAACAAGTGTTAAGACCCCAAGGCAAGAATGTACCTGGGATATTCAGGGAAGAGCAAAGAGGACAATGTAAAGAGAGGAGAATGGGAGGCGTGAGGGCAGATAAGCAACAGGAGCTAAAATGGCTTTTATCACTAGTACAGTAGGGAGTTAATGAAGCACGTGAGCAGAGGAGGACATGATCTGACTCACAGCTGGAAGGACTGATTTGGAAGCTCAATGAGAATAGACACATGGGGCAAGCGCAGAGGCAGGAAAACCAGTAAGGTGGTACTGTGTAATTAGGTGAGAGGTGATTGGGATTTGGACCAGGAAGGTGACACAGAAATACAAAGAAGTAATTCAATTCTGGACATATTTTGAAGATAGATCTGCTAGGATATGCTGATGGATTAAATGTGGAGTATAAAAGAAGATGAATAAAGGATGACTCCCAGGTTGGACGGTGCTATGATCTACTGGATGGGGATGACCTTGGGGATAACAAGTTTTAAAATCTGGGAGTTGTCAGTGGACAGATGGTACTGAACACTAGGGGACTAGATGAAATCAAAGGAGTAAGTGTAGACAGAGATGAGGTCCAAGGACTAAGCCCTAAGGTACCCCAGCATTAAGAAGTAGAAAAGATGAGGAAACAGTACAGGAGACTGAGAAAGAATAACCAGGGAGGTAGGAAGAAAACATTAATGTTAATAATCTAAGAACAGACTGTGTGCTTGAGAGAATAATTCACATCTATAGGGCACTGATTTAACTTAGATTACAGCAGACTAAGGGAGGGAATTGATTTTCCCCACGCAGTATGGCAGCTATGGTTAGGTGAACTTTAGGCAGAGGCTACTAAGATAAGCAAGGATACAATACAGTTTTTTATAAATGTAAAAGTAAAACTTTAATAATATAATGTTATATTATATTGAGTGAGTTCTGCCTTCTATCAAAAATGGAAAAAAAAAAAAAAAAAGAATGGTAATCAAATTAGATCAGAGTTACTCACCCTTGACATCACTGACATTTGCGGCAGGTAATTCTTTGTTGTGGGGGGCTGTCCTGTGCACTGTAGGATGTTTAGCAGCATCCCTGGCCTCTACCACTAGAGGTCAGTAGCGCACACACACACGCACACACACACACACACACACACACACACACACACACACACACACACACACACACACCAGCATCCCCAGTTATGAAAACCAAAAAATACCTCCAGACATTGTCAAATGTTCCCGGGGGGGGGGGGGGGGGGGCCAAAATCACCCCCACTTGAGATCCACTGAATTCAAAAAAACCAGCTCCTAGACCAGAAGAAGACTGATGACAAGGACCTTCCCCCAAAACCAGCAGAGAAAGAAAGTCTTCCCCTAGAGCTGGCACCCTGAATTTGGACTTCTAGCCTCCCAAATTGTGAGAGAACAAATTTCTCTTTGTTAAAGCCATCCACTTGTGGTATTTCTGTTATAACAGCACTAGATAACTAAGACAGAATTTGGTACCAGGAGTAGGGTGCTGCTCTAACAGATACCTAAAATGTAGAAGCAGTTTTGAAACTGTGAATGGATAGAGGCTGGAAGAGTTTTAAAGTGCCTAACAAAAAAAGTCTTGATTGCCTTGAAGAGACTGTTGGTGGAATTACAGACGTCAAACACAATTCTGGTGAGGACTCAGAAGGAAGTGAGGAAAGCTATGACACTGAAGACAGCCCAGATGGCAAGCAGCAGCACAGAGAAACAGCAGCAGCAGAATGAGATTAGCAAGAGACAGCACTGGAGTAGACCCACGGAGCAAGAGAGCTGAGTGCCTTTGTGTAAGAGACTTCCTGGTGGAGTGGGGTGCCTCCAGGCACTTATCCCTGAAGCCAGGCTTGCTGACCCACAAAGCAAGTGAGCTGAGTGCCTTCTGGCCAAAGTTTACTGGCAGAGTAGGGTGCCTCCAGGCACTTACCAATGGAGCTACAAAGCTCTGAAACACTTGCTCCAGCAGGGCAGACACTCATGGGTCGCGGGGCCCAAGAGGCTGAGACGCCAAGGAACCAGGATGCAGAAGCTGAAGAGACAAGGAACACAAGCAGAGCTGCCTCAGACTCAAAGGGTAGGGCCAGAACTTCAGGGGACCTCATACCACCAAGAAAGCAGCACTGGGAGCAGAGCACATCCTTTGGATCTGGGGTTCCTGTGCTGAGAAGCCCCTAGATCAGAGAAAAATTGATCATAAGGACCTTCCCCCAGAACTGGCAGAAAGAGAAAGCCTTCCCCTAGAGGTGGTACCCTGAGAATTTGGATTTCTAGCTTCCTAAACTGTGACAGAATAAATTTCTCCTTGTTAAAGCCATCCACTTGTGGTACTTCTGTTGTATCAGCACTAGATAACTAATACGGGGGCAAAATCACTCCCACCTGAGATCCACTGAACGGTCAATAAAAGCAAGCTCCCAAGTATAATTTAAGCATCCTTGCTGGCAAATGCAATTGTTAATTTCTGCTGACACTCTTTACCTACACCTGCCTGCCTACTCTCCACTCTAGATTCTTTACCGACCACCTGATTAGGGTCACTATGAGTCGGAATAGAATCAATGGCAACAGGTTTGGCCTTTGGTTTTTCAATTGTATTCATTTCCCAGAGGAAGGAAAGGAAGCAATTAGCTCAGCTGTATAAAAAAATGTACTTTTGATTTTTCAATGTGTAAAAGACACGCCCAGAACCTATCCACTTTAAAATGTCTGTTTCTGATAATAAATTCATTTTACATTGAATATAAAATAATTTTCTTTCCCCTCAAAATTAGGTCCTCTTCTGTGAGTTTATTATGTCAATTAAAGATTCAGGCCCTTTTTGTATTGTTCTTAAAACTTTAAAAAAAAATTTTTTTTAATTTAAAAATATTTGTGTGTATGTAAACATACAATTTTTCTCCTAAAATGATCAACAATATATTCTATGCTGTCTATTTATATAAAGATTTCTATTTCATTATTGAGTTCAGCAATGATACCTAATTTTAAAAGTTGTACTTGAGTTGACAGAACAGAAATAAAATGAGACAGAGAAGTTAAAGCAAGGGACTATGAGTTAAGGTCTTAGTTCTCAAAGAGAAGCTCACCAGCCATTGAGAGAAAAAACGGTACTCATTCAGTAAGAAGCAAACCCCAAGAAAAGTAAGTGCTAAGAGCAGGTCAATTTTATGTATTCTCTAACCTGTATGGGATTAATCTTCACTGAGCATTCAAAGCACTCCACACAGGCTTTAAACTCCCTGTTTCGAAGATGAAGGAGGCCTTTGGAGCGCTGAGCCCTAGCACTGCGATGTCGAGACAACTCCCAGGCCTTGTCGTAGTAAGAGTGGTCACGAAGGACATCTCCAAGCAAGCAGTATAAACTTGGTGTTTCTTTTTTCTCCAGCTCTTGCCTAAGGATTTCTTCTGCCTAGAAACAACAATAGAAATAATTAAATTGCTTAAAAGTGAAGAACTAATGGCTGTATTTTTAGCACATACACATCTTTTATCCCATGTGACCAAAATTTTATTTTCAACGTTTGAGATTACCTTCTTATTTCATGTATCTAGGACACAGACTGAATAACAAACAATAGGAAATAACAGGATAACAAGTTAAACAGAGGAATAAGGAGTAAAAGGTTGAATACTGCCTTACCAGCATTGGCCTACATCATGATATCAGGTGGACTCATTTGGCTCCCCATTTCCCTGCTCTGGTTGTCGACACTGTGACCGTTTCTTACAGCAGTAATCTTTCTCCCGTGGAGCCACTGGTGGTTTTGAACTGCCAACCTTTTGGTTAGCAGTTGAGCACTTTTAACCACTGTGCCACCAGGGTTCCCTTCTCTAAGCTCAGGGGGATGAAATTAGAAATCAATAACAGAAGGAAATTTGGGAAATTCACAAATATGTGGAAATTAAAAACCGTACTTTTAAATAACCAATGAGTCAAAGAATAAATCACATGGGAAATTAAAAATACATTGAGACAAATGAAAACAAAAACATGACATACTGAAACTTATGAGATGCAGTGAAAGTAGTGGTTAGAGGGAAATTTATAGATCTCAAATCAATAACCTAACCTTCCAGTGTAAGTAACCAGAAAAAGAAGAAACTAAGCTCAAAGCAAGCAGAAGAAAGAAAATGAGCAGAAATATTTGAAATACACCCTTTCCTCACTTATCAACATGGTTAGGTTCCAAAGATCAGGTTATTATGTGAAATCCGTGTTATGTGAAAATGGAGGATGATCACATCAGATCACAAAATGGAAGATGACTACGTTGTTACCTAAGTGCCAAATTACATCATTACATAACTGCCAAACCATGGCCCAATCAAGTTGACACAACCTTAATAATCAAAGCCAGCGTTACTCTCGCCTTGCACCTTGGCATTCATTACTGCCCGACATACATCATTGTGAGCAAAATGGTTGGATAGTAGTTTTTTTATTATTGTCATAAATGTGTAATGTTGGATAAGAGTATAGTCGAGAAGTGAGAAGACAGTGTAGAGAATAGAAATTTTTTTTAAAAAGTTGATTCTTTAAAAAGACCAACAAAATTGACAAACTTTTCACTATATTGATCAAGGAAAAACAAAGAGACTCAAGTTACTAAAATCAGAAATGAACAAGGTGACATTACTATCAACCTTAGAGAAATAAAAAGGATTATAAGGGAATACTATACTCCACAGTTACTTAGGATAAATAGGATCCAAAACTCAGAATGTCTAATCAGATCCTCAAAGCATCTGCTAAATTCTACAAATATTTATTCTACATATAAATGTACTATACCAAGGGCTAAGAATATTCACCAGAGGCCAAAGACATATAATTTAAAATAGATCTAGTGTTTGCAATGTTTGTAAAGAAGATAAATACATAAATGGAAAATTAAACAGTAATCAGGAAAACCTTCACATTTGGAAATGCTAAGATACTAAGGATTTCATATAAATCTTCCACCAACTTGTAACCACGTAGAGAATGAGTGGTATGTAACTTTTTGCTACCAAACAATATCAATTCTGGGTATTTTATTCCCTGGAAGATGATTCTGGAGGGCCAGGGAGGTGCAGCTTGCTGGAGAAGGTGAGAAATACCATAGCAGTGATCATGCTTATCTGAACTGACCTCTTCTTTCCTCAAATTCTTACCACATTTTTGTGTTAGATAAGACAATTCTTTCTCCTTGAGATCTTACACCTCTTCTTCCTGCCAACAGAATTATCTTTCCCAAGGGCAATGCTTGCAGGCAATATATTTCCTTTCTTCAGCTAGTCACACTGCATTTCTCAGTCTTCTTCACTCTCCCCAAATTGTTCTATTTTCTCCTTTCTCTCCCACTTACCTACTCGATTTACATAATTTATCACCAAAGAAAAAACTACAAAAGATGTGTCCAGTGAACACAAAGCGCAAAGACACGTGCACAGCCTTTGTAATACCACTTCTGCAATAGCAAAATGCAGGTGGCCAGAAATCTTCAAAGAATGCAAAAGCTTTGTTTTCTTCTAGCTATGGGTTGCTACTTCCCTATGGGAAAGTACAGATGTATATTTTTACAGGATGCAAGGAGTTCAAATTTAAATGGGCAACTGGCTGCAATGAATTGGTGGGGTGCTTGCAAGAATCTTGTCGGCTGCCAGCTCCAGAGAACATTCTTCCACCCACACATACATACAAATCTAGGCTGCTTCAATAACTACTTTACTGTGTAATTCCATGTAACTAATTATTATTCTTAATATAATTTTTTGGCAATGACTATATAAAAATAGCAAGTTTCAGTACAAAATTAAGTCAGCCAACATTCAAGCAGAACTTACAATTACAGCTGAAATAGAACCCAACTTACTTCACATGGGAAACTTGCACTACTTAGAGCAAAGGTCACACACTTGAACGCCCAGAAGTTCTTGACAGTTACTGGGAATGAATCAAGTAGACTGGTGAGTGAGCACCCAAAGAAGGGAGCCACTGCTCAGCTCCAGCCAGTCAGCACAACGTGGGAATTCGGCCCAGTATTGCCGCATCTTTTGATTTTTTAAGAGAGGTCAAGAAATCTAGATTTTTAAGCGAAATCCCCTGAGAACATTTACTCAAATTTTCTTCAGAACATTGTGTAGGCTGAACAAACTGTCCCTCTGGGTTACATTCATCTATAAGCTGCTGGTTTGAAACTTTAGATTTAGAACGTTAAACCCCTGTCTAAGGTGGACATCAGTAGCTTTTTTTCCTGTACAGCATCCCTTCCCTATCTTCTGATAACAGAACTCCTTTTCCTTCAGGGGAACCCATTCTACTCAGTTCAGTAGGGGCCTATAAAAGGGAAGACACATGACTTAGCCCATCAGTCTTTGATAGAGTCTTTCTGTTAGAGCTGTGGAATTGACTATATTTTTCCATTGGGATTAATACCTTGGGCTTTCTGTAGACATTTTGCCACTGGAGAGAGCTCATGAGAGAGATACAGAGTCATGATGACATTGTCTGAGCCCCTGGATATAGCTAATATTTAATAGCCAGGTCTTTTAAAATTTTCAGTTGCATGAACTAATAAATTGTCTTTTTTGCCTAAATTAGTGTACATTCATTCTTTTACAAACAAAAGAGTTCTAACACATCCCAAGAAAATTTTGTTGCATGATCCACTCTGTAGACTTCCAGCTACAGGAGAAGATCTGTGAGGATGTAGGTTCCTTTAATAAGAAAGACTAAAAGATCAAATGCCAGTTCTACTACTTACTAAATGTGTGACCATGAGCCAGTTAATATTTGACAGTTTGTTATTCATCTTACCTTATCTATCTCACGGAGAGGTTGTGAGAATTAGAAGTGAAACATACCTAGCATTTTATCAGGTACACAGTAAGTCTTAAACTAATGTTTGTGCTCTTCCTTTATTCTCTCCACTGGAGAACGAGGCTGGAAAGTATAGGATGCTTCAAGTTTCACTACCAGGAAGAAAGAAGTAACTGGAAACAACTTTGAGGAACATTAAAATTTTCCATAAGTAATCATACTGGTCAACTCCATATAGTTTTTCCAAAGACAGAAGAGTTGCTGTTGTCAGCTACTGAGTAGATGATAATGTAACTGAGCCAAAAGGAATGGAAGAAGTGAGGTCAAAGGAAAAACAACTATTGACATTACAAGGTTAAAGCTAAATTTTTTCACATAAGGCTAATTTCAGCCAAACATCAGAGTTTTATGAAAGTGTGGAGAAGACCAGGAAGAGGACCTAGAGATCTCAGAGAAACAGTCTGTACAAGATACAAACTGAGCAGACTGTTGTTTCCGAGAAGGACTGCAGAAGGAGAGAATATTTAGTTGTAAATATGGTGGCCAAATGGAATTTGGAATCTGTATACACTTCCATCTCATCACCTGCCATATTATACCAAAATTATCTGCTCGTGTGTATCTGTACATCAAACTATTAGTTACTACACAGTAAATTTTACCTCTTACTTATCTTTGGAACATCATTGCCCAGCACATGGTAGGTACTCAATAAATGTTCAACGAATTCAACCGAATAGTTAAAGTCACAAAGGGCTACTAGTGTTTACTAAGGACTTTCAGATTCTAAATAGAAACATAAAAGTTTCTTCCTATTTGCAGACATGCTCTGGCTGACATCAATACTGAGAATCACTAGATGACTACCTTAAGGGAGATCTAACAACAAAGCAGTCCCAGTGAATAGAGAGGTCATATAGTAGAATCTGAATTCCACCGGTCCTTCTAACCCAAGTGACTGCAGAAAGGAAGTGACTCTTCTTGGTACTGAAAACACTAGGGGTCAAAACCGATGGCCCAAGAGGAGATTCTGAATACCCGAGGGGTTCCCTACCCTGGTGATGTACCTTTTGATAAAATGGTCCAGTGTTGACAGGTAACTGAGAACTTCAGATATACTACAGGCAAAGGGGTTAATATAGTTAAAAAAAAAAAAGCCAAATTGAGACTCATTTACACTTCTGAAGGCATGTTTCTCTACAAATTATTATATGGGAAATTTGAGATTTGAAGGAGGTCTAAAGACCCTACTTTAAGCACCATCAGGATTCTGGGAGGCACCCTGTCAGGGACAATGCCCTGAGTTCTGGGTAAAGAATATGCATGAAAGTTAAGTTCAGTCTGTAGTGAAAATTAGGATAAAACATTTCATCTACAATTGAGGAGAATTACTCATACTTGAGCCAGAAGGAATTATCAAAACAAACTGCCTTTCCTGGCTCTGATTTTTGCCTTGGTTTTGTGAATTAGCAGAAGGAATCAGAAATTCTAATGTGTGGTAAGTGGCTCTCACCTGACCTTGCATCTGGTCAGTATGTAGGAAATCAAGGGGAACTGGCAGACCAACAACTATAGGACAGCCTCTTGGCAAAGAATGAGGGGAAGAAATGAGCTCTGGGACCCAGAGATAATGTAACTACAAAGAGTGTTTTGAGGACTGCAGAGACAGCAGAATTAGGCTTAGCAGCTAGAGGTTTGCTCAAAGTGGGTGGAAAGAAGGTAGGCTAAGAATTTAAGGTTCACATTATAAGTCAGATATGGCTACCTGACTATAGTCTTAGGCTTTAAAAAAAGTTTGTGTGTGTGTACGTGTGCATATAACTCACACAACTTTGGGCACAGTCTAATTCCAGTCTTTTCCCCTGAAGCAGAGAGCAAAAATGGCTGCTGATCAGGACTGTATTGGCTGTTATTCAAAGACAGGAAGACTGACCACTGGACAGGCACACTACTGTCCTTTACATAGTGAATGAGGATGACCAGGCAGAGCTAAGGTAGCATTAAAGCACCGTCTACTATTACAGATGCCAGGGACAATCCTTATAGCAAAAACTCAGTTTGTTCCTGGTCTAAATTCGTATTGTATGAGCAGAGACTGAGAGGTGAAAACTGCAAAACATTCCACCCACCCCAGTTGGTCCCTCTCAGCTAGAGTTCTGTGTGGTGGTGCCTAGTCCCAGCCACTCTCTCCTTGAGCCAACTGTCCACTAATTACTTTTTATGTGTGTGATGGCATCATGCTCTGCTGCTTGGTTTTTCAAAGAGCACTTGCCAACATAAATACTCCAGGCCCAAGATAAAACAAAATAAAAACAGGCCTGGTTCTCATCCAATTAGCTGATCATCTCCTATTTACATTACCAAGTCATAGAGTATTTTTAATTATTTTGCCTTTTTTTCTCATTCAAGTAAGCACCACAGGTTTTAATTTACAAAGGTAATATCTAATTTTTAAAGGATTAACAATAATCATGATGGGAGTTAGGTGTAGGAAAGGAGTGGAAGCTTTAGGGGAAAGGAAGATATGAGCTCATATTCCAAAATCTGCCAATTACTAATGCTAATCAGAAAAGTGGCAAAAAGTAATTCATACTTTCCAGGGTTGTTATGAACACTATATGAAAATTACAAAATAATTATATAAAGAATATAGTACATAAGAGGCACTAAAAAATTGTATTACATAATAATAGCATGTTCACATTACTTTAAAGTTTCCTATTTTTATTCCTAAAATTAAAAGATTAAAATGGGGGAATCACATAATCTGTTTTGAGAGAGAGAATAGTAGGGTAGAGGATGGAGAGGTATTTTTCCCCACATGCAAAGTCCAAAGGAGAGCCATGCTTGGAGATTTGCTTCAGTGCTGTAACATTCAGTGAACACCGGTTGTTGCTGTTGTTGTTAGGTGTCCTTTCCGACTAACAGTGAACCCAGAAAATAACAATATAAAACAGAACAAAACGCTGCACAGTCCTGTGCCATCCTCACAATAGTTGCTATGTTTGAGTCCATTGTTGCAGCCACTGTTCATCTTCACAAGGATCGTCCTCTTTTCTCTTGACCCTTTACTTTACCAAGCATGATGTCCTTCTCCAGGGACTGGTTCCTCCTGATAACATGTCCAAAGTACCTGAGACAAAATCTCACCATACTCACGTCCAAAGAGCACTCTGGCTGTACTTCTTCCAAGACAGACTTGTTCATTTTTCTGGCAGTCCACAGTATATTCAGTATTCTTCTGCCACCACCACAATTCAAAAGCATCAATTCTTCTTCGGTCTTCCTTATTCAAGGTCCACTTTTTGCATGCATATGAGGTGACTGAACACATCATTGATAGGGCCAGGAGCACCTTAGTCCTCAAAGTGACATCTTTGCTTTTCAGCACTTTAAAGAGGTCTTTTGTAGCAGATTTTTCCAATGCAATACGTAATTTGATTTTTTGACTGCTGCTTCCATGGGCATTGATTGTGGATTCAAGGGAAATACTTAACAACTTCAGTTTTTTCTCCATTTATCATGATGATGCTTATTGGTCCAGTTGTGAGGATTTTTATTTTATCTTCAGGTGTAATCCATATGAAGGCTGTAGTCTCTGATCTTCATCAGTGTTTTAAGTCTTCTTCACTTTCAGCAATCAAAGCTGTGTCATCTACATATCATAGGTTGTTTATGAGTCTTCAATCCTTCAATCCTGATGCCCTGTTCTTCTACATATAGTCCAGCTTCTCAGATTATCTGCTCAGCAAATGGATTAAATAAGTATGGTGAAAGGATACAACCCTGATGCACACTTTTTCTGATTTTAAACCACCCAGTATCCTTTTTCTGTTCAAGAAACTGCCTCTTGTTCTATGTACGGGATCCACATGAGCACAATTAAATGTTCTGGAATTCCCAATCTTCGCAATGTTATCCATAATTTGGCATTATCTACACAGAAGAAGCCTCTGCATAATCGATAAAACACTGGTAAACACCTTTCTGGTATTCTCTGCTTCAGCCAAAATTCATCTGACATCAGCAATGATATCCCTCATTCCATATCCTCTTCTGAATCTGCCTTGAATTTCTGGCAGGTCCATCTTGATGTACTGCTGAAATCGTTTTTAAATTATCTTCAGCGAAGTTTTACTTGCATACAATATTAATGATATTGTTTGATATGTTTGATAATTTCTACATTCTGTTGGATCACCTTTCTTTAGAATGGGCACAAATATGCATCTCTTCCAGTTGGTTGGTCAGGTAGCTGTCTTCCAAATTTCTTGGCATAGATGAGTGGACACCTCCAGCACTGCATTTGTTTGTTGAAACATCTCAATTGGTATTCCGTCAATTCCTGGAGCCTTGTTTTTCACCAGTGCAGCTTGGACTTCTTCCTTTAATACCATTGGTTCTTGATCATATGCTACCTCCTGAAACAGCTGAACGCCAACCAATTCTTTTTGGTACAGTGACTCCTCTGTGTACTCCTTTCATCTTCTTTTGATGCTTCCAGCATTGTTCAAATTTTGCCCATAGAATCCTTCAAAACTGCAACTCCAAGCTTGAATTTTTTCTTCAGTTCTTTCAGCTTGAGAAATGCTGAGTGTTTTCTTCCCTTTTGGTTTTCTAACTCCAGGTCTTTGCACACTTCATCATAATATTTTACTCTGTCTTTTCCAGCTGTCATTTGAAATCTACTGTTCAGCTCTTTTACTTCATCATTTCATCCTTTCACTTTAGCTACTCTACATTCAACAGCAAGTTTCAGAGTCTCTTCTGACATTCATTTTGGTCTTTTGTTTCTTTCCTTCCTGTCTTTAATGACTTCTTGTTTTCATCATGAATGATGTACTTGATGTCACTCCACAACTCATCTGGTCTTTGATCATTAGTGCTCAGTAAGTCAAATCTATTCTTGAGACGATCTCCAAATTCAGGTGGGATATATTCAAGCTCATAGTTTGGCTCTCGCAGACTTGTTTTAATTCTCTTCAGCTTAAACTTGAACTTGCATGTGAGCAATTGATAGTCTGTTCCACAGTCAGCCCTGGACTTATTCTGGCTGATGATATTGAGCTTTTCCATCATCTCTTTCCACAGATGTAGTCGATTTCATTCCTGTGTATTCCATCTGGCAAGGTCCACATGTATAGCTGCTGTCTATGTTGATGAAAAAAGGTACTGGCAATGAATAAGTTGTTAAGTCTTGCAAAATTTTATCATGTGATCTCCAGAGTAATTTCTACCACTAAGGCTATATTTTCCAACTACCGATCCTTCTTCTTTAATTTCAACTTTCACATTCCAATCACCAGTAATTATCATTGCATCTTGATTGCATGTTTGATCAATTTCAGACTGTAGAAGTTGGTAAAAATCTTCTATTTCCTTATCTTTGGCATTAGTGGTTGGTGCGTAAATTGAGTAACAGTCATATTACCTAGTCTTCCTTGTAGGCGTATGGATATTATTCTATCATTGACAGCATAGTACTTCAGGATAGATCTTGAAATGTTCTTTCAGTTCGTCATACTGTGGTGGCTTGCATGTTGGTATGATGCTGGTAGCTATGTTACTGATACTTCAAATACCAACAGGGTCACCCAAGGTGGAAAGGTTTCAGCAGAGCTTCCAGACAAAGCGAGAGCAGAGAGAAGACCTGACAGCCTAATTCTGAAAAAACCGACCAGTGAAAACCTTACGGATAGCAGTGGAAGACTGTCTGATATAGTGTCAGAAGATGAGTCCCTCAGGTTGGAAGGCATTCAAAATAGACAACTAGGAAGAGTTGCCACCTCAAAGTAGAGTCGACCTTAATGACATGGATGGAGTCAAGCTTTCAAGATCTTCATTTGCTGATGTGGCACAACTCAAAATGAGAAGAAACAGATGCAAATATCCATTAATAATCGGGACATGAAATGTACAAAGTATGAATCTAGGACAACTGAAAGCCATCAAAAATGAAATAGAATGCCTAAAGATTAACAGACTAGGCATTAGTGAGCTGAAATGGACTGGTATTCACCATTTTGAATAAGAATCATAGGGTCTATTATTCCGGGATTGACAAAATGAAGAGGAATGGTGTTGCATTCATCATCAAAAAGAACATTTCCAGTGAACACCTGATGTGTTGTTTTTGCCATCAAGTCAGTTTCGACTCATAGCGACCCTATGTACAACAGAATGAAGCTGCCTGATCCTGTCCATCCTCACAATCATTGTTATTACTGAGTCCATTGTTACAGCCACTGTGTCAATTCATCTCCTTGAAGGTCTTCCTCTTTTTCACCAACCCTCTATATTTACCAAACATGACGTCCTTCACCAGGGACTGGTCCCTCCTGATAATATGTCCAAAGTATGTGAGATGAAGTATCGCTATCCTTGCTTTTATAGAGCCCTCTGGCTGTACTTCTTCCAAGACAGATTTGTTCGTTCTTCTAGCAGTCCATAGTACATTCAATATTCTTCGCCAACACCACAATTCAAAGGCATCAATTCTTCTTTGGTCTTTGTCATGTATTGAATTGTGTCCCCCCAAAAATGTGTGTATCAATTTGGCTAGGCCACGATTCCCAGTGTTGTGTGGTTGTCCTCCATTTTGTGACTGTAATGTTACATTAAAGAGGGTTAGGGTGGGATCGTAACACCACCCTAACCCAGGTCACATCCCTGATCCAAGGTAAAGGGAGTTTCCCTGGGGTGTGGCCAGCACCACCTTTTATCTCCTCTAAGAGAGAAAAGGAAAGGGAAGCAAGTAGAGAGTGGGGGACCTTATACCAGAAAGAAGCACCGGCAGCAGAACGCATCCTTTGGACCCGAGGTTCCTGCTCAGAGAAGCTCCTAGCCCGGGGGAAGGATGATGACGACAAGGACCTTCCTCCAGAGCCGACAGAGAAAATAAATTTCTTCTTGTGAAAGCCATCCACTGGTGGTATTTCTGTTGTAGCAGCACTAGATGACTAAGACAGTCTTCCTTATTCATTGTCCAGGTTTTGCATGCATATGGGTGACTGAAAACACCATGGCTTTGGTCAGGCACACGTTAGTCCTTAAAGTGACATCTTTGCTTTTTTAACACTTGAAAGAGGTCTTTTGCAGCACATTTGCCCTATGCAGCATGCCGTTTGATTTCCTGATTGCTGCTTCCTGGGTGTTGATTGTGGATCCAAGTAAAATGAAATCCTTGACAACTTCAATCTTTTCTCTGTTTATCATGTTGCTGCTTATTGGTCCAGTTGTGAGGATTTTTGTTTTCTTTATCTTCAGGTGTAATCCCTACTGAAGGCTGTAGTCTTTGATCTTCATCAGTGTTTCAAGTCCTTTTCACTTTCAGCAAGCATCTTGCTGGTGTTATCTGCTTTCAGCCAAAATCGATCTAACATCAGCAACGATATCCCTTGTTCCACGTCCTCTTACGAATCTGGCTTGAATTTCTGGCAGTTCCCTATCAATGTACTGCTACAACTGCTTTTGAATGATCTTCAGCTAAATTTTACTTGCGTGTGATATTAATGACACTGTTCAATAATTTCCACATTCAGCTGGATCATCTTTCTTTGGAACGGGCATAAATATGGATCTCTTTCAGTAGACTGGCCAGGAAGTTGTCTTACAAATTTCTTTGCATAGACGAGTGAGCACTTCCAGCACTGCATCTGTTTGCTGAAACATCTCAATTGCTATTCCGTCAATCCTCGTAGCCTTGTTTTTCGCCAATGTCTTCAGTGCAGCTTCGACGTGCTTCAGTACCATGAGTTCTTGATCATATGTTACCTCCTGAAATGGGTAAACGTCAACCAGTTCTTTTTGGTACAGTCACTCTGTGTGTTCCTTCCATCTTCGTTTGATGCTTCCCACATCTTTCAGTATTTTCCCCATAGAATCCTTCACTATTGCAACTCGAGGCTTGAATTTTTCTTTAGTTCTTTCAGCTTGAGAAATGCTGAATGTGTTCTTCCCTTTTGGTTTTCTAACTCCAGGTCTTAGCACATGTCATCACAATACTTTACTTTGTCTTCTCAAGCTGTCCTTTGAAATCTTCTGTTCGGCTCTTTTACTTCATCACTTCTTCCATTCGCTATCTACTCTATGTTCAGGAGCAAGTTTCAGAGTCTCTTCTGACATCCATTTTGATCTTTTCATTCTTTCTTGTCTTTTTAATGATCTCTTGCTTTCTTCATGTATGATGTCTTTGACGTCATTCCACAACTCGTCTGGTCTTCGGTCATTAATGTTCAATGCGTCAAATCTATTCTTGAGGCAGTTTCTAAATTCAGGTGGGTTATACTCAAGGTCATACTGTCTCTCTCATGGACTTGTTCTAATTTTCTTCAACTTCAACTTGAACTTACATATGAGCAACTGACGGTCTGCTCTGCAGTGGGCCCCTCTCCTCGTTCTGCCTGATAATATTGAGCTTCTCCATCGTCTCTTTCCACAGATGTAGTCTATTTGATTCCTGTGTATTCAATCCAGCTAGGTCCATGTTTATAGTCGTCATTTATGTTGTTGAAAAAAGGTATTTGCAATGAAGAAGTCAGTGGTCTTACAAAATTCTATCACGTGATCTCTGGCATCATTTCTATCACCAAGGCCATATTTTCTAACCACCGTTTCTTCTACTTTGTTTCCAACTTTTGCGTTCCAATCACCAATAATTATTTAAGCATCCTGTTTAATCAATTTCAGACTGCAGAAGTTGGTAAAAATCTTAAATTTCTTCATCTTTGGCCTCAGTGGGTAGTGCATAAATTTGAATAATTATCATATTAACTGGTTTTCCTTGTAGGTGTATGGATATTATCCTATCACTGACAGTACTGTATTTTAGGAGAGATCCTGAAATGTTCTTCTTGATGATGAACGTGATGCCATTCCTCTTCAATTTGTCATTCCCGGCATAGTAGACCATATGATTGTCTTATTCAACATGGCCAATACCAGCCTATTTCAGCTTACTAATACCTAGGACATTGACGTTTATGCATTCCATTTCATTTCTGACAATTTCCAATTTTCCTATGTTAAATGTCTTCCAACCGGAGGGGCTCATCTTCCGGCACTATATCAGACACTCTTCTGCTGCTATTCGTAAGGTTTTCACTGGCTAATTTTTTTCAGAAGCAGACCACTAGGTCCTTCTTCCTAGTCTGTCTTAGTCTGGAAGCTCAGCTGAAACCTGTCCACCATAGGTGACTGTCTTAGTTATTTAGTGCTGCTATAACAGAAATACCACAAGTGGATGGCTTTAACAAAAAAAATTTATCCCCTCACAGTTGAGCAGGCTAGAATACAAATTCAGGGCATCAGCTCCAGGCGAAGGCTTTATCTCTGTGTCAGCTCTGGAAGAAGGTCCTTGTCATCAATCTTCCCCTGGACAAGAAGCTTCTCTGTGCAGGGACCCCAGGTCCAAAGGACGTGCTCCTCTCCTGGCACTATTTTTTTGGTTGTATTATCTTTTACGTCTCAAAAGAGATTGGCTTAAAACACAATCTAATCTTGTAGATTGAGTCCTGCCTCGTTAACATCACTGCCACAAATCCTGCCTCATTAGCATCACAGAGATAGGATTTACAACACATAGGAAAATCATGTCAGATGACAAAATAGTGGACAATCACACAATACTGAGAATCATAGCCTAGCCAAATTGATACACATACTTTTGGGGGACACAATTCAATCCATGACAGTGATCTTGCTGGTATTTGAATACTGGTGGCATAGCTTCAGCATCACAGCAACACACGAGCCCCCACACTACGACAAAGTGACAGATGCCTGGGGGTAAATGAAAACCTAATAGCCTTTAATTTACCAAATATTTTTGAGTATTGTAGTCCCCAACTTACGATGTATTTGAGTTATGATGAACCATACTTACGATCGTCCATTTTTTTTTTACATCTTATCATAAGTAATATGTACTACACAGTGTTGCAGCATGTAATTTGCTGATGTTATCATTTCATGTCAACCCCCAAAGATAAATAAAGATTGGATTTATAAAGATACTGATAGTAAAAGACAACAGTGATGAAAACTAAAAAACAAACAAACAAAAAAAAAACAACGGGGAGGTATTCGGAACCGATCTATGATGGAGTTGTTGGAAGAGAATCCTGTCACGAGTTGGGCCTATGCTAGGGGCTTCAAGATGCCTGTAAATAAGATAGACACTAGTCTGGTTCTCAAATAGCTTACAGTTTAGTAGATAAAATAAGCCAGCAAATGGGCCATTAGAGTAGTGTTGGGTACTATCAGAGCACTCAGGAGAACAGTGCCACCAAATTTGGAAGGCAGCTATCGGGGTAGGCTTGTGAGGACACACCTGAAGAATCAGCAGGAGTTAGCTTAAAGAGGTCAAGTGTTTTAGACAGACAACGGCCTGTACAAAGGTCCAGAGGTGAGACAATGCTGCATATTCAAGAAATTACAAGTAGTTTAGTCCTGCTGGAACTTCGGGTATGCCTTGATGGGAGGGATGAAGAGGATAAGAGTGGAGATAAAAGTGCGGGAGGAAAATGTCACTGGTGATGTAAGCAGGAGCCACATCATGAGTAATAAGTAAGTTACTCATTCCATAGAGCTTGGGCTTTATCCTAAAGACAAAGGAAAGTTAGCAGAAGGGTGGGAAGGACATAATCAGGTTTATCTTTTAGGAAGATCATTCTGTAGTCTAGGAAGAGGACTTGTGGGAAATCTTTTAAATCATACCAAAAAAAAAAAAAAAAACTATCTTGGAAGGAAACAAAAAAAACCAAGAAATAAAAAACTCACACTAACTGCTGAAAGAATCTTAGCTGTTTTAGTAATAAAACATTTACTTGCAACTTAAAGGAAAACTTTTTTAGAGTCCATGGTTACACTGATCTGCAATGTAGCATAATAAGAGATAAGGTTATAGAATCTTAGGTAAGACTTTTTTGTCAATGAAAACAAGAGAGTCCCCACCCTCAACCCCTATCCTTAGGCAGCTATGCTAGCTCAGTTTTAGTCTTTTATTTAGTGACCTAATCTGCTCAAAGAATTTGTTCACAGGTTTAGGGAAAAGCTGTAAGTGGGCCAGAAAATTTAAAAAATTAAATGCTAACAGATGAGACCCAGTTCTGATCCCAAAGTCAGGTAAAATTAATCTTAGCTATTTTGACAATGGTCATTAAAAACCAAACCTCAAACCTATTGCCGTCGAGTTGATTTCGATTTCATAGCAACCCTATAGGACGGAGTAAAACTGCCCCATAGGGTTTCCAAAGAGCGGCTGGTGGATTTGAACTGCCAACCTTTTGGTTAGCAGCCTGAACTTTTAACCACAGTGCCACCCTGGCTCCAACGGTCATTAAATAACGAGAATTTCTGCACGTAGTTTCCTAATTAGAAAGTCTGAGACCCTTTGATAGTGGGATGCAAAGATGAACACCAAAACACAATAATTAGAAGTGGGCATTTCTCCAAATTTGCCTTTAAAAAAAAAAAAATTATGCCATTAAGCATTAAGTGCAAGGATTAAAATTTCACAAACTTCTAATTAAATCAAAATGTGGTGACAATTGCTGGCACTTGTCCAAATGCTAAAATAATCTCATCTGTTGAAGAAATAAAACATTTGCTATCAACTTGAAGCAAAACTTTTTAGGTACGTGATTAAATTGATCTACAAATATAGCATAAAAAAATAGGTAAGATAGATCTTTTATGAGGCATATAAAATGCTAAAACCAAGAGTTTTGGAGATGTTTGGCTGTAACTCACAAAAGATCTAAAACAAAAGTAAACAACTGTACATTCCTAAAAATTAAAATATGCACATTTTCTAGAATAATTAGAAACATGGGTATTACAAGACAATTCCTACTAGGTCAAAGGCAAATTTTTAAAAATTATAACACTGCAACTACTTTGGGGGATATAGTCAAAGCCTTTCTCTTAAGGGGATGGATTCATTTATTTTTCTTCTGCAATTAGAGAAAATCTCTACTTTCCACACTTTCTGAAAATAATTAAACCCATTTAGTATTTCAAAACATGCACTGGGTATTTGTGATTCATCACTTAAGTATTTCAAAAATTACTGTTTTAAAAACTGTTGTTGAGTGCCATCAGGTCGATTTTGACTCACAGCAACCCCATGTGACACAGCCCCCATAGGGTTTTCTTGGCTATTAATCTTTACGGAAGCTGATCAGCAGGTCTTTCTCCTGTGGAGTCACTGGGTGGGTGTGAACTGCCAACCTTTAAGTTAGCAGTCAAGCACTTAACCACTGCACCACCAGGCATATTTTATATACGGCATTTATTTACTTATTTTACTTCTTTCTTTACTTATTTATTTGTCACTGTAAAAGACTTACACAGTGAAGAGGAATGATGCAATGGAAAGTAGATCAGACAGGGAGTCAAGATAGTCACCCATCCATTTATTCCTTTAAATGAACATCTTCAAGCTACTTTAAGTGCCAGGCAATGGGCATTAAAAAAATAGTCCCTGATCTTAAGGACTTCTTGGAAGAAACATGATACCATATTTCATTGAATTTGAGATGCCATCAATTGTAAGATGAACTCTTAACTAAAAAAATGCTTTTAATTAAGCTATGACATATTGCCTTGAATCACATTAGCCTCTCTTAGCTTTGAATCTATTCAGAAAATATGGCAATTTTTCCTGTCTTGAATACATTGCTTGACGTTTTCAAAGGCAATTCTTTTTTACAAATCTCGGTACAAAACACAGATTCATCAACTTTAGGGTATCTTTCTTTCTTGGCTCCCATAAAGCATTTGATTGTTGCTTTTAAAGAAAAATAAATGGAATTGTGTTCATTTCTCCAAAGGTAAATATTTACTTCCCTAATAACAAATTTATATCCCCTACTTTGTTTCAGTCCTTTTCTGTTTACTCAACAAAGTTTTGTTTCAATGCTAAATCATAATGATATCTTTTTGAGGACATTATAAATAGTAATTAAACTCAACATATGTAGCACTGCCACTGTGTATGTACTCAATTGAAACAAAGACTAAATATAACTCTAAGTTTGCACATGCACAGGCAATGAAAACCTGGCAAGACTGTCACCTAACCAACAGCTACCGGAAGATACCACCAACTGTTAGATACATTCTGATTTCAGAGATGTTAAAATGTGAAAAAATTCTGTCTTAGTAGTAACAGCAAACTCTCATGTAGCTCCTTGATTTGATATTTCAGGCCTGTTGCATGTCTGGCCTATAGAGGGAGAAGTGCCCAGGGAGCCAGAACCCTGGAAAACAATAAAAGATGCCCAAAAGATGGTTCCCGAGTTAGCTATGAAAAATGCCATATTTCTGATGCGTTTTGGGGACCAGACAATGCAGTACTTACTGGAGGGATAAGGAATAAACTGCTTAAAGAAACATCTCCCTACGGGAAAGGGACACTAATTCCTCCTATGACTATTTCCCTCATCAGAGCACCAGTATATGATATGGGCAAATCCCTAAATGCATTTAAAAAATTAGAGGACCATGAGTCCTCTAATGTAATAAGCACCTTTCTATGTACTTTACATACATTACCTCAGAAAAATCTATGAGGTAGGAGGAAATGGAGGCACAGTGGGGTTCATTTACTTGCCAAAGATCACCAAGCTAGTATGTGGCAAGGTCAGCATTGAATCTAGGAAGTCTAGGTCCAGAGACTATGATTTTAATCACTATGCCATGCTGCCTCTCAAGTAAATAATAAATAACAAGCTTTGAGATCTTTGGCAAATCATGAGGGTCTCCCTTCCTGATCTGGAAAAGGAGGGAGATGGAATGGATAATTACAGAGTTCTGTACCAGGAATAAAACATTTTAATTCTATAACCATCTACAATACAATTTTACTCCCACGCTGTTGTCTCCTTAAGCCAATACAATTTAAAGAACTTCACTGCCATTAACTGATTAATAAAAGGAATGTAAATTTTTACTATTAATCTAAAATAGACTTGATTAGGAAGGTATTTAAGAAACAGACACATATGTACTTGGACTACTACTTCTCCTTTTTAGGGAGATGGCAAAAGGTAGATAAAACTGATCCAATTTGTGGGCTTTCCTCTGTTCAGTTACTGTACTTATGATAAAAATGTAGCCATTTAAAATTTTAGTCCAAAATTAACATATGATTTCAATGTGTCAAGTTTTAATGGCTACTTACAATACAGGGTCCCTTATTCGTTTTAAAATTCTGTTCAATTATAAGGGGAAAAACAATAGACTAATAACAGATGCCAATACTGCAACATTTTCCTCTTGACCCAATTTGAGGGTAGAATTAATGTGCATTACACACTTGACAAGTCGTCTGCTCCAAGGGGATCGTCACGGCCTTTGGATTTTCATACACAGGCCTGGCTAGCTGCTCCCCCTCCTAGGTACCTTCCTTTAGGCCCACAGCCTCTGATCATCAGGCAAACCAGTGAAGCTTGAAATAATTCTTAATATTTCACTTTGAAGTTGTCCTACAGGAGAACAGTAAGGGGAATAGATCAAAATGTACATTGTCTTCAAGGCTGTCAGTATTTGTTCCTTTTTTTTCAAGTCTGGTAAAATTCATACAACATAAAATTAGTTACCTTAAAGTGAACAATTCACTGACATTTAGTACATTCACAATGTTGCACAACCACAACCTCTACCTAGTTCCAAAACATCTGCATCACCCAAAAGGTAACCCCATACCCATTAAGCAGTTACTCTACATTCCTCCCTCCCTCAAGTCTCTAGTAACCACCAATCTGCTTTCCGTCTCTACAGGTTTACCTATTCTGAATATTTCATATAAATGGCATCATACAACATATGCCCTTTTTATCTTTCTTCTTTCACTTAGCACAGTGTTTTTTGGGTTCAGGTTCAATCATGTTGAAGCATGTATCGGGACTTCATTTCTGTTTATGGCTGAGTTATCTTCCATTACAAGTATATACCACAATTTGTTTATCCATTCATCCACTGATGGACATTTGGATTGTTTCTACCTTTTAGCTACCGTGTCACTCTTTCTTAAATGTCTAATATCCAACATAAACACTCATATATTGATGTCGATTTGCTTTTCTCTTTTATATATTACATACACACTCTTACATATAAAATAAAATCTAAAAAAACAGTTGCCATCAAGTTGATTTCGACTCATGGAGATCCCATGTCTGTTGGAATACAACTGTGCTCCATAAGGTTTTCAATGGCTAAATTTTTGGAGGTAGATTACTAAGCCTTTCTTCGGAGGCATCTCTGGGTGAACTTGAACCCCTCACCTTTTGGTTAGCAGCCAGGTGTGTTAACCATTTGCACCACCCAGGGACACTTAAAATAATCTACTCAACAGAAATCAGAGAAAACATTTAAAAAACTCCAAGGAAAACATGAAAATAAAGGAATATAAGTGAACTACTGGCAAAAATAGGAGCCCATTGGTGGCGTAAATGGTTAGACACTTGACTACTAACTGAACCCACCTGGAGGCACCTCAAAAAAAATGCCTGGCAATCTATTTCTGAAAGGTCACATCCTTGAACACCCTGTGGAGCACAGTACTACTCTGCACACTTTGGGGCACTAGGAGTTGGATGGAGTTGACTTGTCCACAACTGGTTTGGCTTTTGTTTTTTGGTTTATTGGCAAAAATGGGCTTAAAAAGCAAGTAAGTTAGAAAATGATCCATAAGGGAAGGATCTCACCAGTACATAGAATTTTACTATTACATACCTTCCCATGCTGCCCAGCTCTTTCATAACAAATGACAACATCTTCCCACATTTCTAGTTTCTCATATATCTGAAGTGCTGAACCGGTACATCCCAACTCAAAGAGTAAACCTGCAAGCTGGCACTAGAAAAATCAAGTAAAATAATTAACGTTTTGTGATGTAAAGAGAGATTCCTGTTTAACTTAAAAGTATACAAAATCTTCCCTTTTAAGGGTCTGCTTATTGTATAAATGCATAATTTCTATAATTCAACCTCTCTACGAAGTGAGGAAATAAAAGACAATATAGAAACAGCTCAAAATACTCAATACATTGACTTTTTTTCCTAAGAACTCAGAAGAGCTTAACAAACAAAATCAATACTTCTTTATCTAGAGATTCTATATATGATAATCTCTGATTTGTAAAGATGAGAACCAATAAATTGACAAAAAAGGACTCTGAGCAGTCAATATAGATGACATAAAGGCATACTATATTAGTAGCCATGTACTTTATTCATGAGGGCATCTCTGGTTCCTTCTCACTTAGGTCTACTTAGATTTATTTTAAGCACATTCTAACAAATTTAGCTACATAATTTCCCAGTCTTTGGCAGATAAAAGGGGGCCAGTAAACTTTCAATAAACATATTCAAAAATAAATATATTGTGGTTTACATCACGCAAGAATGAAAAAAAATATTAGAAAGGTTAAAAAGTAGGTGAGCTTCTTGAATAAGGTATAATTTCATATTAGTGAGAGCTGTGTTATTTTCTCTTAATTACAATTTTACTACTAACTTAAAATTCATTACATATTTAAGAGTTAAAAAACTACTAAATATGGAAGATTTGGGATGGCCAAAATGAAAGATACCTGAAAATTATAAGCTAACAAACCATCAAAACAAATAAGGGGAGGAGAGTGGCACAGTATTTTTGCATTCCATGAAATACTGGAGAATGGGGCTATTTTAGAATACTTGATTAGACATTTCCAAAAATTGAACGCAGCTGGAATAGATCTTAGTGCTCATCAGTAAGTAGAGCCCTGGTGGCACAGTGGTTAAGAGTTCAGTTGCTAACCAAAACGGTCAGCAGTTCAAATCCACCAGCCGCTCCTTGGAAACTGTATGGGGCAGTCCTACTCTGTCCTGTAAACTCGCTATGAGTTGGAATTGACTCTTTGGCAACGGGTATGGGTACCAGTAAGTAGTTCAATCTTTTCACTTAATCCATGAAGAAAGGTGGTGGCATCCAACATAATATGGTTAGTTAGTGGTAAAGATTAATTCTCTTTTTACTATGATAAACTAGGCTGTTATTTCTTGATTGTTTGAAATAATACACAAAGATATGGCTACTCCCTACAATGCCAAAAAAAAAAAAAGTGATTTAATGGCTTAATTAAAGAGGATTTTTATCCAGCTGCCTAAGTATCCTAAAAACTATAGCTTCATAGCAGATAAAACATTTAGCCTAAATCCTGTTTGAACAATATTTACATTTCCCAATGCTTCCATTCATAAAGTTTTCACTGGTCAATTTTTTCAAAAGTAGAATGCTAGGTCCTTCTTTCTAGTCTTTGTCTGGAAACTCTGCTGAAACCTGTCCACCACGAATGACCCTGCTGGTATCTGAAATACTGGTAGCATAGATTCCAGCATCACAGCATCACGCAAGCCACCACAGTATGACAAACTGACAGATGAATGGTGGAGAAGGACATCATGCTTGGTAAAGTAGAGAGTCAGCAAAAGAGAGGAAGACCCTCAACAAGATAGACTGACACAGTGGCTGCAACCATGGACTCAAGCATAACAACGATTGTGAGGATGGCGCAGGACAGGGCAGTGTTTTGTTCTGTTGTACACAGGGGTCGCTATGAATCGGAACTGACTCGATGGCACCTAATAATAACACAATAACATTTCTGTTCAGACACAGATTAAAAGCTACACTCTCAGCAGACACATGCTGTGCTATGATAACAGCTCAGTGTCTGAGATGTTTATCCATCACAAACTACATAGTACAAAGCACTTAAATTCCACAGATCAGGGTCAAAAACATGCTAACATCTTGCTGATGAAAACGCTATTCCTTTTGGGATGATATAGCAAAGCTTTTTATTTGCTTAGGTTTTATTGAGACTTCTTCAATGTATAAAGTGAATTCAATTGTAATTTATCCTCTACTTAAAAAATATAACCTACTCCAAGGAATCGCATAACAGGGAAAATGTGAGCCACTGAATGATAGGTTGGCATTTCTAATTCTAAATCATGCTTGGCTGCTAACCCAAAGGTTGGTGGTTGGAACCCACCTAGTGGCTCTGTGGGAGAAAAGACCTGGCAATCTGCTCCTGTAAAGATTACTGCCTAGGAAACCCTATGGGGTAGTTCTACTCTGTTACATGGGGTCGCTATGAGTTGGAATCAACTTGATGGCACCTTAGAACAACAACACCCACGTGCATACTCCACAAGAAGAGAGGACAGGCAGGTGATTAAGATAACACTACCTTATTTTTAAGCAATAACACGCACCTTCTACATTTGTTTGCCAACCTCGCCCTCTCCTCTCTCAGGTATTTTTGTAAGCATGCTATGCTAAAAATTGGCACAGCTGTGCTTATAAAAATACCTGGGGCAGGGGGCAGATGGGTGGGGATGGCGTGTTATTTGCTCAGAAATACAGTAGTTGCTAAATCACCTAGAAACCTCTGTTTGGCACAGTTTGACTCTATGCTATCAGGGGCTCTGAGAGTACTATAGCTACTTAACCTCTCTGTGACTTAGCTTCCTCATCTGTAAAACAGGAATACTTTACACAAAGTTGTTACAATAAAATAATGTGTGTGAAATGCAGAGCAAAATGCACACAGATCATACTGACTGTGCAATAAAAGTTGGCTGTTATTAGAAGATATAACTACAACCCAATAAAAAGTTTTAAGGAAAGATTACTGGACTAAAACTAAGGAAGCCAGAGACTGAGCTCATTAACTGCTGTGTGATCAACCTTGGAAAAGTATAGTTAATAGCATTAGGTCTCAATTTTCTTCTCTATAAAATTAAAACTGGACTAGATGTCTAAGTTCAGCCCTAAAATTTTACAAATTAGGGGTACCATATCTGTAATACAGGAGGAACACAGGGGCCAAAGGCTAGAATCGCCACCCCAACATGGGGGCTTCGGGAACTACAATAGGTATTCTCATACCCTCAGAAAGAGCAGAGCAGAGCAGATAAGGATGTCCCGCAGTATATAGTATCTAATAAATGCCTTTTTTTACTTTTTGTAAACAACTTGGTTAAAAGCTTCATTTTCTGGCAGAAAATCCTCAAGGGGCTTTTTAAATATTAAAATTTTGAAAACACAAACTTATGGTTCTCCTATTATTTAATTTCTAGAATTCTATTTTAAGTTAGTTTTAAATTCTTTAAAAATTCTTAAGGGCCTATTATTACCTCAATCAAAATAGCAATTTGAAGTAATTGACAATCCCCAGCTAGATAATTTTATTCTTTTCATTGAAACATTTGAAAATTCAAGCATAAATTGAAAATTATTCTTTTCTAATGCATATCCCTTTCTAGTGCTAAGTATTTTCCATATCCAATGACAACAACAACAAAAATACCTGAATGGCCCAGTGAGGTGGTACTTGACAGCAATAGAAAATCTTCAGGCGTTCCAATACAGATGTAGTCTTATCTTCAAATTGGTCTGCGAGAGCCTAAGGACATATTACAATCAGCACCTATACACGCAGTAACTTTTTAAAATAAAAAAATCTTATAAAAATTTACCTGAACGTAATTATAAACAATAAAGAACTCAGGTCATTTTGATAGGATGACAGGATGCATGAATATTTTTTTAGATTTCTTTAAATTTTAAACAAACTTTATAATCTAGTCAAGATTTACAAACACACACATTACCAGGAAATAGTTTTTAAAATTAAGATTTCCTATAGTTGCTCTTTCAAAGAACTAGCTTATTTACAGCCTTTTTACTTTTTCTATGAAAAACAGTTCTTCAGCATATCTGTTTCATAACTGTAATGCTATCTCTAAATATCACTTGGATAAATCAGAGAGAAATCATATGAAGAATTTCATTTAGGACTATACTCTTGGGAATAAAGTGAAAGACAAAAATAGGTCTATATGATCACAGAGAGTGAGTTCATTCTTCAGCTACAGAGCTATCAGGGTGGATATTCATGAGAGACCACCTATACAGTGCAGTGGGCAGCTGCAAGCTGCATGCACTGAAGAATCCCCAATATACCAAAATACCTACACTGTATTGAACAACTGAACTCTCAGAAGCCACATCAGGAAGCAGACTATCAAGATGGCTGAATCTAACAAAAGTTCCAAGGTCAACTGCAAAGTAAAATGCCAGCATTATTCAGTGGTGCAAATGATTAACATGCTCAGCTGCTAATCAAGTTGGCAGTCTGAGTCTACCGAGAGGCACCTCAAAATCCCTGGCGATCTACTTCCGAAAAGTCAGCCATTGAAAACCCTATGGAGCACAGTTCTACTCTGACACACATGGGGTCACCATGAGTTGGAATCAACTTGACGGCAACTGGAAAAAAAAACATCCGTTGGTGAGGTGATCAGTTATCCAAAGAGCTCAGATATACAACATCAAAGTGAGGGCAGTCACGCGCTGGCATCTGGGGCAAACATGTATGGACAGCAGTGCCATTACTATGAACATCCTCATCTGCTTCTTAATTTGTAATTCAATTTATTAAGTATATATATTTTTCTGATAGTATACACTTAGACCTTCTCTCAACTGTGAATTAGCATGACCTTTTATGCATAATGCACTACTCATATTTTCTTTTTTGCCAGTTGACTAGTGTTCAGAGTTGTCTTATGAGGATTAGATGGTAGTAATACACCAATGCTAATTTTCTGATTTTAATAGATATGTTGTGGTTATGCAAAAGAATGTCCTTGTTGTATCTGAGGATGACAGAGCACTGTGTTAGCACTTTACTCTGAAATACTTCAGGATACAAAAAGCATTTGTACTGTACTTGCAACTTTTCTGTAAGTTTGAAATTGTTTCAAATTTTACATAATACATTTAAAAATTTGAAAATTTCAGAAAAAGGAAAAGTAGCAGCAAGTTTAAGAAAATGACAGGAGTCTAACATATCCTAGTAAAAGCCTAAGACAAAGAGATCAGTTTCTCAGCAGGGAAACTGCTCCTAA
Organism: Dugong dugon; assembly: GCA_030035585.1. Lineage (NCBI taxonomy): Eukaryota > Metazoa > Chordata > Mammalia > Sirenia > Dugongidae > Dugong > Dugong dugon. Next base: position 42,109,191 of record CM057480.1, on the reverse strand, counting down.
ATTGGGAGTTCTCTAGATTATATCTGGGGGGAGATACATTTGTTAGTCTAAGAATATCCTGTCGATGAACTATTGTTCATCAGGTGAAGTGTGAGAAAATACTCACCACATCACTTCTTTGACAATCCAAGATGTTATTCAATCAAGACAGCAAACTGAGACATAACTAGACTCCTAAACCATCTCGGTCAATATATTTTTTAAAGCTTTCTCGCCTTGCTTCACAGAAACTTAATAGCAAAAAGGTTGCATGCTTCTGCCCAAAGCTGTTTAGTTGTGGGAGGGAGGGTAGAAAAGAATAACTTCTGGCTGAATATACATGGTTATAATACATAAATAAAGAGATCACTGAATTATTTCATGAAAGGGGGAGAAAATTTTCTTTCTCAATCTTTTTGGAAAGAAAAATAACTAATGATAATTTGATAATAATAAAAGCAACACTGCAAAATTTACTATTACTAAATCCTAATTATAGGTTAAATTTTTATTTTCAAACAAAACTCATGTTTGCTGTAGCTACTGCATCTACCTATAACATAGGAAGTTTTCAGAAAACATTTCCTGATTTATTAATAAACAGATTTACTAAGTACTTCAGATACGCTCAGACACTCTCCAACGTGACAATGGATAGAGTGCAGAGAACCAACACTTATCGGAGCTGGGTACCAGACAAGTCCCTGCACAAGTACAGTCACTCTTTATAAGAACCTGATTAGGCTATCTGAATAATAAAAACTGGAAAATTAAAAACAGACCTCTAAGTTATTTGCACTTCTACACAGAATAATTACCCTATACGTCTATCTTACACATGACAATTACATAAAGAGGATTTAACCAACCAGTTGCTATCAAGTCAATTGTGACTTATGGAGATCCCATGTATATCAGAGTAGAATAGGGTTTACAATGGCTGATGTTTTTAGAAGCAGATTGCCAGGCTTTTCTTTTGAAGTGCCTCTGGGTAGACTCAAACTGCCAATCTCTCAGTTAGCAGCCGAGTGTTTAACTATTTACACCACACAGGGACTCCCTACCAATAAAACCAAGAACATCAAATTGATAACCAAAAGTAAAGGGTGATGGGTGTACTGGTCATTTCCTATTTCCTCTAATGTATTCAAAGTATTCTTTTTTTTATTTGCTAAATCACTACAAATACAGGAACATAATTACAGGACATCGCTAGGTTTTTCAGAGCAGGATTATTTCCAGCAACTCATTCTAAAATAATTCCATTATATTCATACAAACTGGAGGCATGGTAAAATGAGAAAAGCCGCAGCTGGTAAGTGAAGTGACCTGGATTCTGTTCTAGGTCTCCAATAAGCAAATCTTTTAACCACATGGCATTCATCTAAGAAATGATTTTTTACATTATCCTTGTACTTCCAACATTCTGAGTAAATAGCTTTATCAAAAGAGTTTTTTTGTTTCATTTCAAGCATTAGAAGAGGTCTATTGGTTATTTTAGGCATTTAGCTGAACACAAGTTCCATGTCCATTGTTTGGGGCAAACTGCATACACAAGTTATCTGGAAGACAATGGTAGAATGTTAAGTACTAGAAGAACAGGACTTAATGAAAATGAAGCCTCACTTAATACTGTGTATATTTCGCTGGGTGGCACAAACAGTTGAGCGCTCAATTACTCAGAAAGGTTAGCAGTTTGAACCCACCCAAAGGTGCCTTGGAAGAAAGACCTGGTGATCTACTTCTGAAAGATCATAGCCTTGAAAACTCTATGGAGCAGAGTTCTACTCTGCACACACAGGGTCGCCATGAGTCAGAATAGGCCAGACAGCTACCTTTTTTTTTTTTTTTTTAATGTGCATGTACATGAACATAAGCAATGTGCTCCGTGAAAAACTGCCACTTTATAAGCTTTCACATAGTCCTAGAAATTTAGGTAAATGGCCTCTAAAGTAGTGTGCCCTAACTTTTCACTTGCCACGTTCTTTCCAGTTTCTAAATCTCATGAATTTCACATGTGAAAGTCATGAATACTTGGTCATAAGTAAAAACTGGTACAATGAGGTGATCTTTAAGGAAAGATGGTGTGGATTGAATTGTGTCCACCAAACATATCTGTCAACTTGGCCGGGTCATGATTCCCAGTATTGTAGAATTGTCCACCATTTTGTAATCTGATGTGATTTTCTTATGTGTTGTATATTCAATCACTATGATCTAATAAGATAGATTAGCGGCAGTTATACTGATGAGGTATACAAGATTGGATAGCGTCTTAAGCCAATCTCTTTTGAGATATAAAAGCCAGAGGCAAGCAGAGACACAAGGGAACCTCACACCACCAAGAAAGCAGTGCCAGGCGCAGAGTGCACCCTTTGGACCTGAGGTTTCTGTGCTGAGGTGTTCCCAGACCAAGGGAAGACTGATGCATCACAAGGACCTTCCTCCAGAGCCAACAGAGAAAGAAAGCCTTCTCCTGGAGCTGATGCCCTGAATCTGGACTTGTAGCCTACTGGACTGTGAGGGAAAAAACTTCTCTTTGTTACAGCCATCCACTTGTGGTATTTCTGTTACAGCAGCACTAGATGACTAAGACAGATAGTAATAGGAAAAAGAGATAGAAAGATAAGCAAATATATCCCGAACCAATCATTAAGACTAGTTTCAGTCTTCTAGGACCACAAACTAAGAATTGAAAGTAAAACAGAGTCTATCCTGAGAGGGTGAACAGAGACATGGATAAATGGGCAAGGCAATGTGTAGAGAGTGAGGAGTAGTCTGGGACACAGTCCAAGGGTAGAGGGAAAGCCAAGCCACAGAAGAGCCAGGCACAACTGCTGAGATATACCAGAGATGACTTCAGGATGCACGAACTACTGTAACATGAAACTGTTTTCAAGGTTTAAGACTCCCTTTTAATGTCATTTCCCCACCAAACTCCATCTAAAAGCGCTTATACTTTGAGTGTCCCTTGAGAAAATATTTTTATGCATATGGATCCAATAACCCCATGTAGTAACAACTCCCAAACCTTCCAGAAGCCACAGTACCACAGGCCAAGGAATATCTCTATGGAATGGGGAATAAAAGAATAAAATCACAGACAGCAAACATGTGTCTTCCCTTTCTAATGCTGTTTTCAATAGAAAAGAAAAACTTCCCAGAAACTCTAGAGAAGATCTAGACTGAGGAACTCCGGGCAACATGGCACTACAGACAGAAGCACCATGCTGTCCCTCCACAGCAAAGACCCAAAAAACTAAGTCAAACAGAGACAAATGTCAATCGTGAAACCCTAAGCATCAAATGAAGAGATAAAGGAGTCAGCCCAACACTGAATGGAATAAGAAACTAACAGAGATCAGAGAGTGTGGAGAGATATATGCAGAGGTCCCCTATCAGCTAACACAGCACAGGTTCACCATCTTGGACTCCTGTCAGAGATTGGAAAACAGGGAAAGCAGCTTCATTGAGCTCCCAGCAGGAGACAGAACAACCGGTAAACAGCAATATATGCTTTCCCACACACCACCATTCTTTACCCCAACTCAGCATCATCTGCTTCCTGCAGCCACAGCCTCTTGGCCAGGAGGCACCAGCTTCAACCCTGTGCTGCTTGGATTCCATTCCCCCACACTGGCCGGCTCCCTGAGTGTCATTTGTTTGTTGCTGGTGTTGTTTTTCTCTGCTTCCTTTGTTTTCTTCTAACCTCTCACCACTTCTCCCTCCTTTCTATCAAACACCTGGCTCCATGTACCATCTTTGCTTCTTGAAAGTCTATGAAATGCGGCTTGACTGTGGTACTGCTTTGCGGCCCGTGCCGCCACACTCTGTGATAACCAGGGTTTTTTTTTTGTTCATTTGTTTGTTTTGATTTGTTTGTTTCTTTTTCTTTTCTCGGCTTGTGAGCCCCTTCTAGCCATGCTGTACTGTGTTGCTTGGGAGTGGCATTTCCTTTTTCTTTTGTTTTCTTTTCTGTCTTTTATCTTTTCTGTCTTTCTTCACTTCTCAGTTTCTCATCTCTCTATACTTACCTTCTCTTCCTGTCTCCTGAATACCTGGCGCTGTGTGACACGCCTACCCCTTCTACCCAGGATGCACTTCATAGCCTGGGAGCCACTTGCCTAGTCTTCGTAGTCGTACTGGTAGGATCCCTGGGGGGTTTTCTTTTCTTTTTTCTAATTATTATTTATTTATTTTTTCTTTTTCCTTTTTATTTTTCTCAATCTCTCATCTATCCAAACCAATGGCAAGCTCCCTTAGCACGCTTTTTTGTTTGTTTGTTTTGGGATCCTGTTCTCACTTCTCTTGCCCCTCTTTCCCATACCCATCTTAGCTCCACACATCACAATCTCCCCCTCCTTCCTGCCTACCTGCACCGTCTGCAGAACATCATACCCCCGAGCGGTACAAGCATGGCCTACAAGAACCTAACCTGCATTGATTCCTGGCCCACCCTGTCGGTCCTACTACCTGCCACAAACAACCCATCAGAGCAACTCCCCTTCAGCTAGACTTGCCCTGCTGCAACAGAGCTAAGCAACTGACCGTGCCAATTGGACAAGGAGATGAAAAGTACTGTGGCACAGACAACCGAATAACCAAAAATGCACAGCCTGCCGGCTCAGACATAACCAAATAAAACAAAAAAGCAGAACGAAACAAATCTACAATTAATAAATGAGGAAAATAACTACTGACTGTCTCAAAGACAGCAGAAAATATCAAAACATATTTTAAAAAAAAAAAAAAAACAGGAGAGGAGGGTTCCAGAAGGAGTCAAAAATAGAACACCAGATTATTTACCAGGAGAAGAAAAGGCACTAGAACTACCTGATACATAATTCAAATCTCTAATATCCAGAGCTATTTAAGAGTTGAAACAAAAAGCAGACAAAAACGAGGAAAAAAAATAGACAAATTCATGGAAAATACAAACAAAAAAATGGAAGAATTCAAGAAAATAATACAAGAACAAAATGCTAAAATAAATTCACAACTAGAAATCATACAAAAACAACAATTAGAAATCCAAAAGATAAACAACAGGATTTCAGAAATGGACAGCATCACAGAAGGGCTGAGGAGCAGGTGTGAAACAATGGTAGACAGGATCAGCGAAATTGAAGACAAACACTTGGATACAACTCTGAGGAAAAATCAGAAAAAAGATCAAATAATAACGAAGAAACCCTGAGAATTATGTGGGATACAATCAAGAGCAAAACTCGGCTAGTGATCAGAGTTCCAGAATGGGGGAGAAAACAGAAAACACAGAGAGGATCATTGAAGAACTGTTGACAGAAAAATTCCCCACTATTACAAAAGATGAAAAGATGACCATCCAAGAAGCTCAACATGCCCCATATAGGATAGACCCCAAAAGAAAATCACCAAGGCATATCATAATCACACTCGCCAAAAGCAAAGACAAAAAAAGAATACTGAGAGCAGCTCAAGAAAAACATGAAGTCACATACAGAGGAGAAACAATAAGACTAAGCTCAGATTATTTGGCAGAAACCACGCAGGCCAGAAGGCAATGGGATGACATATATAAAACCTTGAAAGAAAACAACTGCCAGTCAAGAATAATATATTTTGCAAAACTCTCATTCAAATATGATGGTGAAATTAGGATATTTCCAGATAAACAGAAATTAAGTGACTATGTAAAAACCAAACCAAATTTACAACAATGATTAAAGGGAGTTCTTGTGTCTGAGGACAAACATCAGGCCACAGGCTGACTCTAGGACGCAAGATCATACCAGCCAGATATCAACCTAGGAAATGAATTCTGAAGGACTATCCAAAACAAAAAGAATTACAACAGGGAACCAAAGAGGTTAATCTGTAAATGACAACAACATCAGAACAATAAAAGAGGGAATAAATGGTGTAGGTATACAATCTTCTGATGGAGAGGAAGGCAAGGTGATACCAACTATAAATAGACTGGTTCAAACATAGGAAGATAACGGTAAATCTCAAGTTAACCACAAAGAAAATTAACAGACCTACTAATCAAAATAAAGAAGAAAGACATAAAAAAGTCTCAGTAAAAACAAAATCTACAAAAACAAAAGAAATGAAAAAAAAAATCCAAAAACAAAAGGAATTCAGCACAGGAGAGTAAGAGGAACAAAGAAAACATCAGCACCACAAATTACAGCAATAAACCCACACCTACTAATAATTACAATGAATATAAATGGCCTGAATGCACCATAAAGAAACAGAGAGTGACAGAATGGATTGAAAAAGCAGGACCAATCAATATGCTGTCTACGAGAGACACACCTTAGAAACAAAGAAGTAAATTTATTAAAAATTAAAGGATAGAAAAAAATATATCAAGCAAACAGCTACCAAAAAAGAGGAGTGGCAATACTGATCTCAGATAAAATAGACTCTAAAACAAAATCCACCATAAAAGATAAAGAAGGACACTATACAGTGATTAAAGGGACAATCCATCATGAAACATAACAAAAATAAACACCTACGCACCCAATGACAGGGCTCCAAAATACATAAAAGAAACTCTAACAGCACTGAATAGAGAAACTGACAGTTCCACAATAATAGTAGAAGACTTCAACACACCACTCTCGGTAAAGGACGGAACATCTAGAAAGAAATTCAACAAGATACAGAAGACCTAAAGGGCACAATGAGCCAACCTGACCTCACAGACATATATAGAACACTCCACCCAAGAGCTGCAAAGTACACATTCTTTTCCAATGTACATGGAATGTTCTCCAGAATGGACCACATCTTAGGCCACAGAGTAACCCTCAACAATATCCAAAACATTGAGATAATACAAAGTATCTTCTCTGACCACAACGCCATCAAGGTAGAAACTAAAAACAGGAAAAGCAAGAAAAAAAAAAAATCAATTACATGGAAACTGAATAACACCCTGCGTACAAACCACTGGGTAACAGAAGAAATCAGAGATGGAATAAAAAAATTTTCATAGAATCAAACAAGAATGAAAACACATCATACCAAAACCTTTGGGACATAGCAAAGGCAGTCCTCAGAGGACAATTTATAGCAACAGATGCACACATTAAAAAAGAAGGAAGTGACAAAATCAAAACATTAACTACACAACTCGAACAAACAGAATGAGAATAGCAAAAAAAGTCCACAGCCACCAGAAGAAAGGAAATAATAAAGATCAGAGCAGAAATAAATGAAATAGAAAACAGAAAAACAATAGAAAGAATCAACAAAACCAAAAGTTAGTTCTTTGAAAGGATTAACAAAATCGACAAACCACTGGCCAAACAGACAAAAGAAAAACAGGATAGGATGTAAATGACCCAAATAAGAAGTGAAATGGGGGACATTACAACAGACCTAACAGAAATAAAAAAGATCATAACAGAATATTATGAAAAACTATACTCCAACAAATTTGAAAACCTAGAGGAAATCGATAAATTTCTAGAAACACACTACCTAACCAAACTACAACAAAGTGATGTGGAAAATCTGAACAGACTCATAACAAGAGAAGAGATTGAAAAGGTAATAAAAAACTCCCAACAAAAAAAAGCCCTTATCCAGATGGCTTCACTGGAGAATTCTACTAAACTTTCAGAGAAGAGGTTACATCAGTACTACTCAAGCTATTTCAGAACACAGATAAAGAAGTGACACTTCCAAATTCATTCTACGAGGCCAGCATAACCCTGATACCAAAACCAGGCAAAGATGCCAGAAAAAAAGAAAATTGCAGACCAATCTCTCTCATGAATAGAGATGCAAAAATTCTAGCCAATACAATTCAGCATCATATCAAAAAAATAATACACCATGACCAAGCAGGATTCATATCAGGTATGCAAGCATGGTTCAACATTAGAAAATCAATGTAATCCACCACATAAATAAAAGGAAAGAAAAGAATGACATGATCATCTCTATTTGACAAAGTCCAACACCCAATCCTGATAAAAACTCTCAATAAAATAGGTAGAGAAGGGCAATTTCTCAACATAATAAAGGGCATCTATGCAAAACCAACAGCCAACATCATTCTTAATGGAGAGAGGCTGAAAACATTTCCCTTGAGAACAGGAACAAGATAAGGATGCCCTTTATGAGCATTCCTATTAAACATTGTGCTGCAAGTCCTAGCTACAGCAATGAGGAAAGAAAAAGAAATAAAGGCCATCCAAGTTGGTAATGAAGAAGTTAAACTGACCCTATTTGCAGATGATGATACTATACCTAGAAAACCCAAAAAACTCCATGAGAATACTACTGGAAGTAATAGAAAGATTCAGCAGAGTAGCAGGATACAAGATAAACATACAAAAATCAGTTGGTTTCCTAAATAGCAATAAAAATAATAATGAAAAGGAAATCAGGAAAACAATACCATTTATAATAGCCTGAAAAAAATACAATGCTTAGGAATAAATCTAACCAGGAATGTAAAAGAACTATACAAATAAAACTACAAAACATTACTGCAAGAAACCAAAAGAGATCAACATAAATGGAAAAACATACCATGCTCTTGGATAGGTAGACTCAATATTGTGAAAATGACAATTCTAACCAAAGCAATTTACAAATGTAATGCAATCCCAATCCAAATACCAACAATATTCCTTAAAGAGATGGAAAAACTAATCATTAACTTTATATGGAAAGGGAAGACACCCTGGATAAGTAAAGTACTACTGAAGAAGAAGAATAAAGTAGGAGGACTCGCACTACCTGACCTCAGAACCTACTATACAGCTATGGTAGTCAAAACAGACTGGTACTGGTACAAGGACAGATACATTGACCAGTGGAACAGAATTGAGAACCCAGATGTAAATCCATCTGCCTACGGTCACCTGATCTTCAACAAGGGCCCAAAGTCCATCAAACGGGGGAAGAGGCAGTCTTTTTAACAAATCGTGCTGGCAAAATTGTATGTCCATCTGCAAAAAAATGTAACAGGAACCATATCTCACACCATATACAAAAACTAATGAAAATGGATCAAAGACCTAAATATAAAGCCAAAAACTATAAAATTCATAGAAGAAAAAATACGATCAACTCTAGAGGCCCTAATACATGGCATTAACAGGATACAAACCATAACCAACAACACACAAACTCCAGGAAGATAAGCTAGATAACTGGGATCTTCTAAAAACTAAACACTATGCTCATCAAAGGACTTCACCAAAAGAGTAAAAAGAACCTACAGACTGGGAAAAAATTTTTGGACATTACAAGCCAGAGAAAGGTCTAATCTCTAAAATCTACAAGAGAATCCAACACCTCTACAACAAAAAGACAAATAATCCAATTAAAAAATGGGGAAAGGAAATGAACAGAGACTTCACCAAAGAAGATATTCAAGTGGCCAACAGACACATGAGGAAATGCTCGCAATCACTAGCCATTACAGAAATACAAATCAAAACCACAATGAGATACCATCTCACCCCGGCATTACCGGCACAAATAAAAAAATTAGAAATAAAAAACTTTGGCGAGGCTGCAGGGAGATCGGAACTCTTATGCACTGCTGGTGGGAATGCAAAATGATACAACCATTTCGGAAAATGATATGGTGCTTCCTTAGAAAACTAGAAATAGAAATACCATATGATCCAGCAATCCCACTCCTAGGAGTACATCCTAGAGAAATAAGAGCTGTCACACAAACAGACATATGCACACCCACGTTAACTGCAGCATTGTTCACAACAGCAAAAAGATGGAAACAATCTAGATACCCATCAACAGATGAATGGATAAACAAACTATGGTACTTATACACAACGGAGTATTACGCAACAATAAAGAACAATGATGAATCTGCAAAGCATAACATAACATGGATGAATCTGGAGGGCATTATGCTGAGTGAAATAAGTCAATCACAAAAGGACAAATATTGTATGAGACAAATACTGTAAAAACTTATGAAAAGGTTTACACACAAAAAGAAACAATCTTTGATGGTTATGAGGGAGGGGAGAGGTGGTGGGGGAAACACTAAATAGACAATAGGTAAGTGGTAACTTTGGTGAAGGGTAAGACAGTATACAATACTGGGAAAGCCAGCACAACTTGTGCAAGGCAAAGTCATGGAAGCTCCGTAGACATATCCAAACTCCCTGAGGGACCGAATTGCTGGGCTGAGGGCTATGGGGACCATGGTCTCGGGGAACATCTAGCTCAGTTGGCATAACATAGTTTATAAAGAAAACATTCTACATTCTACTTTGGTGAGTAGCATCTGGGGTCTTTAAAGGCCTGTGAGCACCCATTTAAGATACTCCACTGGTATCACCCCTTTGGGAGCAAGGGAGAATGAAGAGAACAAGATACAAGGGAAAGACTAGTCCAAAGGACTAATGGACCACAACTACCATGGTCTCCAGCAGACTGAGTCCAGTACAACTAGATGGTGCCCTGCTGCCACCATTGACTGCTCTCACAGGGATCACACCTGAGGGTAAGGGACAGAGCTGGAGAAAAATATAGAACAAAATTCTAACTCACAAGAAAATACCAGACTTACTGGCCTGACAGAGATTGAAGAAATTCCAACAGTATGGCCCCCGACACCCTTTTAGCTCAGTAATGAAGTCATTCCCAAGTTTTACCGTTCAAACAAAGATCATACACGCCCATAAAGCGAGACTAATGGGGCACAACAGCCCAGGGACAAGGACTAGAAGGCAGGAGGGGACAGGAAAGCTGGCAATAGGGAACCCAAGGTTGAGAAGGGACAGTGCTGACTTGTCTTGGGCTTGATCACTAATGTCATAAAACAATATGTGCACCAACTTTTAAATGAGAAACTGTTTTGTTCTATGAACTTACATCTAAAGTACAATTTAAAAAAAAAAAAAGGACTAGAAGTAAATTATCCATCGACTGCCCAAAAACAGCTTTGATTTTTTTTTTTTTAAATTCTGTTCAATTTTTGGAGCCCTGGTTGCACAGTGGTTAAGCATTTGGCTGTTAACCAAAAGGTCAGCAGTTCAAATCCACCATCCATTCCTTGGAAACCCTATGAGGCAGTTCTACTCTGTCCTATAGAGTCGCTATGAGTTGGAATTGACTTGATGGCAATGGGTTTGGCTTGGTTTAGTTCATTTTTTTTGGCTAAGACTCTACAGAACAGTGAAATGATCAACTGAAGTAGATATTCAAGTGCCAGACACAAGGTTTAGCAGAAACTATTCTAAATGAATATGATACGTGTGAATACAAAAATTAAACAGTCACTTAATAATTCAGGCTAAAATATCCAATGGAAACCTCTTGAAACGCTGATGGAAACCTAGACTTTGGGCGGTTTCTTTTTTGTTTGGGGAACGGGCCAGAATGGGATAAGGAAAGTGATGTTCAAAGTCCCCACTTCATAGTTGGCAGAAAAATAATTTGTGCATTAATTGAAAAAAAAGCAAAAAAAAAAGATCTAGACTACATTTTAAAATTAGCACATGAAGAATGATTTAGTATATAAGGACACTTCCCAACAAGGTCTGGTATGATTTATACTGTATTTATGTGCTTGTATCTAAAAGTATGGCCCACATAGCTTCAAAAGAACAGAGCTAGGCCCTAAGGACTTACTCTTTCACTGAAGGCTGTTCATTCTCACTAGCATTATATCAAAGCGTTTATCAGCTTTTTGAAGAGCCAAGTAAAAATTAGCCGATAATCCAAATGCTATGATTGATCATATGCCAGATCACCTTACACTGACTTTGTTGTACAATTTTTGTACGTATATGTGTGTGTGTAGGGGGAGGATTTATTATCAAAATACGTCTTTAAACAGTTGGGCTGAATCACTTTCTCTAACAGGAGTCTGCAGTTACTCAGCTGTAATTTACTAATAGAGTAGTCAAACTAAGTGCCACTTAAGCCCAAGAAAATTTACAATGGAAACAAGAAGAATGACAATTAAAATCTATTAACAAACCTACTTAGTACTGAGAACACCATTAAACTTATTGTTAACCCAGTTTTATCTCACATACAGTGAACCGCAGCTCAGAGAGATAAAAGTAATTTGCTCAAAGTCACAAAACTATGAAGTGAGTGAGTCAGATATTAATTCAGAACTCTCTGACTTGAGAAACTGAGTTTTAATTCTCATGGAATTCAGATTTCTGGATCTCACAGAGGTTAAGGTGACCTACCCAAGCTATCACCCTGAGATGATCTTTGAACCTTGATGCTTGAGGAAACTGTTTTCAAAAAGTCATCTTTTAAATTAAACAATGGTCTATATAAATTAGCAAAGAACATTTTGCCTTAGGCATTGTGTTCTTTTAGAATAATTATCTATGTGCAGTTTCAACAGGAACTCCAAAGGTCAGTAATTATTTTACGAGTTCTTCAAGACAATGCTGTATGGAATTCTTCATGACCACAAATTGTTTTTTTATCAGTTTTATTCTGGCGCTTTTTCATGGCAATGTTGATAAGATGGGTGTCTTAGTTAACCAGTGCTGCTATAACAGAAATACCACAAGTGGATGGCTTTAACAAAGAGAAATTTATTCTCTCACAGTCTAGGAAGCTAGAAGTCCAAATTCAGGGTGCCAGCTCCAGGGGACGGTGTCTCTCTCTGTCAGCTCTGGGGCAAGGTCCTTGTCAGCAATCTTCCCCTATTCTACGAACTTTTCTGTGAAGGGACCCCGAGTCCAAAGGATGCACTCTGCTCCTGGTGCGGCTTTCTTGGTGGTATGAGGTCCTCCTGTTTCTCTCCTCGATTCTTTCTTTTATATCTCAAAAGAGTGACTCAAGATACAATCTAATCTTGTAGATTGAGTTCTGCCTCATTAACATCATAGAGGTAGGATTTACAACACGTAGGAAAATCACATCAGATGACAAAATGGCAGACAATCACACAGAACTGACAATCATGCCCCAACCAAGTCAACAAACATTTTGGGGGGACAGAATTCAATCCATGACATTCCACCCTTTGGCCTCCAAAAATTCATGTCCTTGCCACATGTAAAACACATTCACCCCATCATATCATAGCAGAAGTCTTAAATCAATCCAAGTCCAAAATCCAAATATTCCTTTTCATCTATGAAATCTACAAGTTTATCTGCTTCCAAAGTACAGTGGTGGAACAGGCACAAGCTAGACATTTTCATTACAAATCAGAGAAACTGGAGGGAAAGAAAGGATAACCGTCACAAAGCAAGTCAGCAGAACATACTACATTACCTCTCAAGCCTTGAAAATAATCATCTGTTCTCTGAGACCATTTAGGCAACGGCCCTGTCCTCCAGACTCTGGGTGTGGTCACACTGCAGATTCTGGGTGGACACCCCTCAGCCCTGGGCTTCAGCTCTGCCTTCCAGGCCCACTGGGACAGCAACTCTGCTCCCTATGCCTTAGGCAGACCCATTCTCCTAGTCAATCTGAGTGATGACTCCACCCTTTTGAGATCCCAGAGGATCTACCCTTTGATTTGAGGCAGGTCTGCTTCCTGTGTTCCTTGTCTCTTTAGCTTCTGCTTCCTGGTTCCTTGGCCTCTGGGCCCCTCAGGCCTCTCTGCCTGTGTCTGCCCTGCTGGGGCAAGTGTTCCAAAGGTCTTTAGCTCTCTTACTCTGTGGGCTGGCAAGCCTAGCTTCACTGATAAGTGCTCGGAGGCACCCCACTTCACCAGGAAGGCTCCTGCGCAAAGGCACTCAGCTCTCTCACTCCGTGGGTTGGCTCCAGTGCCATCTTGCACTGGTCTCCTGGTTCTGCTGCTGCTGTTTCTCTGCTGCTGCCACTGCTGCTTCTTGACATCTGCACTCTCTAGTGTAACAGCTCTCCTCACTTCCTTCTGACTCCTCACAGAATTGTCTTTGACGTCCATAATTCCACCAATAGTCTCTTCAAGGCAATCTAGACTTTAACTATTAGGCACTTTAAAACTCTTCCAGCCTCTATCCATTCACAGTTTCAAAACTGCTTCCACATTTTAGGTATCTATTAGAGCAGCACCCTACTCTCAGTACCAAATTCTTTCTTAGTCATCTAGTGCTGCTATAACAGAAATACCACAAGTGGATGGCTTTAACAAAGAGAAATTTATTCTCTCACAGTCTAGGAGTCTAGGAGCCCAAATTCAGGGCATCAGCTCCAGGGGAATGCTTTTTCTCCCTGTCTGCTCTGGGGGAAGGTCCTTGTCAACAATTTTTACCTGTTTCAGGAGGTTCTCCGTGCAGGAACCCAGGGTCCAAAGCACACTCTATGCTCCTGGTGCTCCTTTCTTTGTGGTATGAGGTCCTCCTGTTTCTCTGCTCACTTCTCTCTTTTATATCTCAAAAGAGATTGACTTAAGATATAACCTAATCTTGTAGCTTGAATACTGCCTCATTAACACAACTGACTCTAATCCTGCCTCATTAACATCATAGAGGTAGGATTTACAACACATAGGAAAATCACATCAGATGACAGAATGGTGGACCATCACACAATACTAGGAATCATGGCCTAACCCAGTTGATATCCATTTTTGGGAGACACAATTCAATCCATAACAAATGGGGAATAAAAATCTTTGGAAGTTCTTTCCTTTTTGGAACATTCTCAATCCTTAGTTGAAATGTTAAGGAACCCTGGGTACAATGGTTAAGTGCTTGGCTGCTAACCAAAAGGTCAGCAGTTTGAACCCACTCACCAGCTCCATGGGAGAAAAGACCTAGCAATCTGCTCCCATAAAGACTACAGCCTAAAGACACCATGGGGCAGTTCTACTCTGTCACATGGGGTCGCAATGAGTCAGAATTGATGGCACCTAACAACAATAACAATAGTCTAAATGTTACCCCAATTTGCAAATCATATATTAAATAAACTTCAATCAATTTCTATTATTGGCTTAATATGATTTTTTGCTTTAACAGACTCTAAAGACCGGAGTTGGCAGGTTCATTAAAATCTTACCTCATAACTAAGTGGGCAATTATCAGATCTGTGAAATAAAAAGTACCTTTTCTCACTGGAAAAATATTGAGAACACTACTTAACTCTTTTTTTTTTTTTACCTAAGTCCCATAATACAGGGGTCAGGGAGTGACCTGGTGAAGAAGATTCTCCGTTATTCCTTCCTGTCCTGGACATAGACACTTTGGTATATGGACAAGTAGTAACTGGGTCTACTAATGGGGGCTGGGAAAACATGATTCCCTTTTTATGATTCCACAGTGAAGAGATGAACATAAGAGGTGGTTCTCAAGAGGCCCACAGAGAGCTACCTCAAAGTATTCCCCTTAATCAGTAAAACTTTAATTAGGTCAGCAGTTGTTAAAAGTTTTTGGTCATAGGACCCCATTACACACATAAATTACAGAGAACTCCAAAAGGCTTTTGTTTATGTGGGTTATAATCTATCAATATTCATCAAATTAAAAATGACAACTGACAAAAATTTTAAATGTGTATTAATTCTGTTTAAAATAAAATAATAATTAACATTAACATAAATATTAAAATAATATTTATATTAAATAAATATAACTACATTTTCCAAAACAAAAACGTTTCATGAAGAGAGTGACATTGCCTTACATTTTTGAAACTCTTAATATCTGGCTTAATACAAGACAGCTAGAGTCTCACATCTACCTCTGTAATCAAGTCTGTTGCAATATGTTTTGGTTGAAGTATATGAAGAAAATATGGCCTCATACAGACATTAGTTGGGGGAAGGAAGACGTTAGTCGTCTTTTCAATTAATTGTGGATATTATTCTTTGATATTATACCAAAAATTCAACATGTAGTAGTTTCTTGAAGGTTACTTACAATGTAGAATCTGAAATCCTATCAATGAACTTTTCATACTCGGTTATATTAAAATCCACTGGTCTTTAAAAGGAGCCCTCGTGGTGCAGTGCCTAAGAGCTACGGCTACAAACCAAAAGGTCAGCAATTCGAATCCACTAGCCACTCCTTGGAAACTTTATGGGGCACTTCTACTCTGTCCTATAGGGTTGCTTTAGTTGGAATCAACTCGTCAGCAACAGGTTTGGTTTCTTTTTAAAACAAAACAAAACAACTCATCAGTCTATCTTGCTCACTGAGTAGATCTTTTACCCATGCATTGGTCATCTGGAAAAAAGCAATTATTCCAAATGTTGACACATTTCATACCACATACAAAATTCATATTCATTTGGCACTGATTTCATCAGAAAAGTCATCAACAAACGGAAAGCTGTCATTTCCTAGGGGTGCCGTAACAAAGTACAACAAATTGGGTGGCTTAAAACAAGAGAAATGCATTCTCTCACAGTTCTGGAGTCTTTGTTTTGTTGTATGCTGTGGAGTTGACTCTGACTCATAGCTATCCCATGTGATAAGAGTAAAACTGTCCCCATGGGGTTTCCTAGGCTGTAATCTTTACAAGAGCAGATTTCCAGGTCATTCTCCTGTAGAGCCTCTGGGTAGGTTTGAACCTCCAACCTTTCAGTTAGCAGTCTAGCGCTTAATCATCATGCCACCAGGGCTAGAAGTCCTAAATTAATGTGTTGACAGGACCCTGTTCCCTTGAAAGCCTCTAGCAGAGGATCCTTCCTTGCCTCTACCAGCTTCTGGAAGAATGCCCCAGGTGTCCCTTGGCTTGTGGCAGCATAACTCTAGTCTCTGCCTCTGTCTTCACAAGGCCGTCATTTTCCCTCTGTGTGTCTGTCTCTGTGTCTCTTCTCCTCTTTCTATAAAGACACCAGTCACACTGGATTAGGGCCACCCTATGACCTCATGTTAACTAAGATCTACAATGATGTTATTTCCAAATAAAGTCACATTCACAGGTAATGCCATTAGGAACTTCAACATATCTTTATAGGGGATGCAAATCAATCCATAACACTTAAGAGATGAAGAAATGACAGCACAAGCCCTCCTGCTTACAATCTGCAAATGTAACAGTGCAAAGAATAACAAATATTTATTGATTACTAAAACCTGAGTGAATGGTTTAAATCCCTAGTATTAGCCTTTCTAAAAAAAGTTAAAGTAGCTGGGGTCTAATAATAATTAGGAGCCCTGGCGGTGCAGTGGTCAAGGCATTCGATTGTTAACCAAAAGGTCAGCAGTTCAAGGCCACCAGTGGCTCTGCGGGAGAAAGATGTGGCAGTCTGCTTCCATAGAGATTTACAGCTTTGGAAACCCTACGTGGTTGCTATGAGTCGGAATCAACTTGATGGCAATGGTTTTTTTTTAAATAATAATTAGACTCTACTGCCCTGAGCAGGTCTCAGTCAAACGCAAAGCACCGGTTCTTAATTGACCCCCAGGTTCTGCCTGGGTCAGTAACCCTTACCTCTAAGGTACCTCCCGCCAGGCGTTGGGTGAACGCTCTTTTAACCTTCCTTATGTTCTGTATGTACTTGGGCACCGGCAGAAAAATATCTGGAGCTACTAAAGATTAACAGGATGCTTCTAAGGCAGTCTTTCTCGAGCCCACATGATCCTAAGACTCATAGGCCCAAACCCCGATCTCTGAGGGCTAGGCTGAACATCTCTATTAGCAAGCACTCTAGGAAGTGGTTCATATGTTCAGGCCAGTTTGGGAAATGTTGCCCTAAGGGTGTTCAGATATACACAGCGTGGTCTGTCCAAAGAACATAATCTGACTGTCCAAAGAACTTAAATTTGTTCAGATTCCTCCCTGGAATCTGAGTGTATATGTCATTTAGTGCCTTTGGAAGTTTGCTCTAAGTGGATGTACTTTCCTCCATCCCATAAATAAGTTACTTAGCTATTACCGGAGCCCTGGCGGTATCCTGGTTAAGCGCTCAGTTGCTAAACAAAAAGCCGGTGGTTTGAACCTACCAGCCACCCTGGTGGAGGAAGATGTGGCAGTCTGCTTCTTTAAAGATTTATGGCCTGGGAAACTCTATGGGGCAGTTCTACTCTGTCCTACACGGTTGCTATGATTCAACTTGATGGCAATGGGTTGTTGAGTTAGCTATTACCAATTTTTCACTTTCCTTTAACGTATAGTGTGCATTTTATTTTTATTTTACTATTAATAAAAGCTTTTGTGTTATATATTGAATATCACTTTGTCCCACCCTTTTATCCCACTTACTTATGAACTAGTTATTGCCTATTTTTTACTAACCTATTACCATGAAACCTGTATGTTGGATTCAGACTATGGGTATCCTTCTGGGCATCCCTTTCTTGGCCGTCTCAGAAGCCAATTCCATTCATCCATGCACTTGTTCTTTCCCCACACAGTACCATATCCTGACACTGTATGCATTCTGTTTCCCTCCAGTCAGGCCTGAATTGCAGGCCTTGAAACTCTGAGTTCTGCAACCCAATACTTCTCACAAAAAGCTTCTATTAACTTCTTCCTGCCTGTGCTCATTCAACCTCTTTCCTCTACATTGTGCCAAGTCTTCTACTGTATCTTTTTTCTTTTTAAAGCCAGTTCTCAAAAAAAAAAAAAAAAAATTAAATTGCAAATAAAATGCACTATCTATTTAAAACTGTTTTACATGCATTATCTAATGTAGGCATGCTCTCATATTAATTCATTTTCTTTTCTGAACACAAACAGTGTTTATGGGATTTATGTGTATTACACTACTGATGAAGTTTGATGTGATTCAACATTAATAAAGTCATTTGCATTTCAAAAAACAATAAAAATAAAGCCAGTTCTCTTAGCTTTCTTAGAGCAGTATAGCATGGTGTACAAAGACATGAATTCCAAAATAAGGTAAACCTGGTTTGAATTCTAGCTCAGCTATAAGACCTTGAGTAAGTCACACCTAAATTTTCTATCCCTTAGTTTCTTCATCAGTAAAAATGTCGGTAATGACTACTTCCTACGATAACGTAGTACCTGGCATATAATGAGTGTTCAGTAAACACTAGTAACTGTAATTATTCTAACACACTCCCCATTACATAAAAACACAGCTATAGTCACATGAGCATATCCTAATATACTTTTCAATAACTTTCAAATGCTGCATACGGTTATTAATGCAGGTGACATGCAGAGCTAGAGTGGAAGACACTTTTTCAATACCTCAGATATTTAAAAAGCTGAACGATGTGGCCCAGCTTACTAAACAGAAAACACTAATTATCCAATGTTGTTGCACAATGGTTAAGCACTTGGCCGCTAACCAAATGTCTGCGGTTTGAACCCACTAGCTGCTCTACACGAGGAAAGACCTGGAAATCTGTTCCCGTAAAGATTTCAGCTTAGGAAGCCCTATAGGACAGTCCTACTCTGTCCCATAGGGTCTCTATGAGCTGGAATCAACTTGATGTCACACAACAATATGATTGCTTCCAATGAGTTATGAAGCATTGGGCAGACTTTTATTTTTTGTATACCTATGTTTCTCCTCCTGTAAAGTGAGGATAATAGTAACAGTCAACATTTTTTGAGGGTTTACTGTGTGCCATGCACTATTTCAAGAACTGTACAGGTATTCACTCATTTAATCCTTCAACATTTGTATCAGGTAGGCACTTCTGCTATCCTCACTCTACGGCTAAGGGAAGCAAAGCACAAGAGGTTAGGGAGCTTAACCTTGGCTACAGAAAGTACATAATCTCTCTTCCTCTTGGATTTTGAGGCCTATGGACATGAAACCTGGCACTATTCTGATAGACAGAATTCTGATACTGAAGCAGATGGAGAACAGCAAAGATGTGAGAGTGGGAAAAGAGAGAACAAGAAAGATAATGTTGATCTGTATGAACCCTTGAATCCAGTTATCTCTGAGACTGGAATACCCTCAGCATGCTCAATTATAATAGCTAATAAATTCCCTTGTTTACAATCAGTTTAAATGGGGTTTCTGTGCATTACAATTAAAATATTCCTTTTTCAGACATATTGTTAAATTTCACTGAAGAACTGGAAAAGGTCTTGGAAAACTCAAAGCTTCAATCCATCCATTATAAGAACCTTATATTTAGAAGAAGAATGTTTAAAATAAGTATGAAAATCAAATATACTTTCTCAAATTTTGAAGCATACCCACTCATTAAACCAGTTGCTATTAAGCCGACTCTAGTTTACAGTGATTCCATGTGTGCCAGAGTAGAACTGTGTTCCACAGGGTTTTCAATGGTTGATTTTCCAAAAGTAGATCACCAGGTCTTTCTCCCAAGGCACTTCAGGGTGGATTCAAATTGCAAACTTTTAGGTTAGCAGCTGAGCACATTAATTGTTTGCACCTCCCAAAGACTCCACTCACTCATTAGGCAAGCCACGATATAGCCAAGATCAGCTTGAATTACTAGATTCAATGCTTCACTCATCTTCTGGTCCATCTTTAGTGGCTCCATAACAGCAGCAATGAGTTCCACAATGTTCTCCACTCACACAAAGTCATGCATCAAGGTCACTACCAAGCCTACCAAGTATAATGCATGTGGATGTATTTTTAGGAAGTATATATGAAAATAAAATAGAGTATGTGCACATTCTGAGACACTAAAACATGGCCGAGAAGTCCCTAATGCAGAACAAACAACCAGTCTGTAATATAGAGGAAAAGCTTTGTTTTCTGTTATGTTAAGAAATACAGGGTAAACATATTTCCAGTTAACGAAGGAGTTAAATTTATGAACCCCAGTCTCTTATCACTTCCTCTTATGATTTCAAAGGGTTGTGACTTATGCATGTAATTCGTCACTTTTTAGGAGACCTAATAAGAAATAACTGACATTCCTTTTATCTCTTTTCCCTCCATTCACAAAAATACAACCAACTAAACCGTGACCTACTACCATCTGGGAACTTTACATTAATCTCAGAATGATCATAGTGACAGCCCAATCTGTCAGCTTTGGCACTGGGGCTGGTTACTAGATTGAAGATTTGGACTGGAATGATATCAGAAAAGCTGGTCTCTGCAGCGTTCAGATTAATAAAGTGTCACAGAAAAATACAATCTTTAATTTAGCTTAACTATCAATTAGTCTGGCTAATAAAAGAAGAACTCGAAATTCACTTTATAATTCAGCACTCAGCATTCATTGAGTGCCCATTCTAAGGATACAAAAATAAATAAAACATAGAGCCTGACCCCTCAAGGAGCTCACATTCTAACTGTGCAGAGACAAAAATTTCTAAATAATGTAAAATACAGTTTTAAAAAAATCAAACCAAACCCGTTGCTGTTGAGTTGAACTCCGACTTACAGCAACCCTATACGACAGAGTAGAACTGCCCCATAGGGTTTCCAAGGCTATAATCTTTATGGAAACAGACTGCCACTTCTTTCTACGACAGAGGGGCTGACAGGTTCAAACTGCCAACTTTTCAGTTAGCAGCCGAGCACTTAACCACTGCGCCACCAGGGCTCTTAAAATATAATTTAGTAAATGCTAAAATAAAGCTATAAAAAACTATGGAGAAGTCCGAAGTGGGGAAGTGATTATAGACATATTTATAGACTAATATCTACAGATGTACAGACATGTAGAATAGAATAGAGTCCATAAATAGACCACTTACATATGGCCAGTAGTAAGCAGAAATGGTAAGAGTTGTAAAAGTCTGAAAATACTGTAGATCCTAAAGTAGCATAATTCACATATTGGCTATAGAACAAAACTGAACTTCAGATAGTACTCTTTCATAAAACTTAGAATGAAGTCAAGACAGGTCTGTGGAGGGAAACTTACCCTCATGGTAAATATTTGGGAAAGGGATGGGAGGTGGCAGGTGGGCATATACTATCCTTAGCCCCTGTGAGAATGTCAAGGGAAGCTTTTGATACTGCCACTCCATGGGGTGGCATCCTTTATAGCTGGACCTCTTTATAGGAAGCTCTAGGGTACTGGGGAGCTCACACCTGCATCTGAGAACATGCTGTATTGTCTCTAGCTTAATGTAACCAAACGCTACATTCCGTAATTGTGTCCATCAGTGTCTTTCTTGCAATCATATCCTCTTCCCTTTCAGATAACCACACATTTACATAATTCTTCGCAAGTCAAGATGTTCCTCATGAGCTAGTTTTCTGTCACAAATGTACTCCTGCCAAGTGTTCCTCTTTATGACCATATGCAGATGACAATTCTGATGTGATGCCAATGCTCTGTTCTAGGGGCATAAGAGGCTCTGTGCAAAACATCTGATGTAGAGCTAATGTCAGTGTTGCATATAATCAACCTCAGTACCATTATCTGATCTGTCAGGTCTTTTTTCTGACCTTGCTATCCCATCCTTTAAATACATTTATTACCATTTTCTTGATGAATAGGTCCCTCTTCTAACCACTTTGGCCTTTTGTATCTTTTGCAGTCTACCTGAATTTGATGATCTAAGAATACCTCATCATTTGTTTAGTTCTCTGCTCTGCACATAGCTCATGTGCTGTATGATCATTCTGGTAAAGGTGGCCCAGTATTCCAGAACTATGGCTTCTGTGACTTACTACCACTGGCTGATGCTTCAAACACCCAATACGAGAAAGTCTTCATCAGAGGCTCTATTCCTTGTTCCTGGCTCCTAACTTGGGAGCTTGGTCCCTGTTACCAGCTCCTCTAGGCACCAACTCTGGCTCCTGGCTCAAGCACAGTGCCTGCTTGCACCATCTAAGAGATACTGTCTCAGGCCTTACACATCTAGTCAGAAGGAAAGGAATGAGGGAATTAAGCAATGGAAAATACAAGACCTATTTGAAAAAAGAATCATCTCTGTTATAACAAGCAAGAGGGCCCAGGTGCCCCTGAAGCCCCTCAGATCCAGGGTTCAGGGCTCAGGTATAAAGGGAAGATCCCTGCCAAGCCTAAAAATGCCTGTCAGTAAACTTGGCCAGGTGTGCCAAGTCTGTGGTCAACCCTCTAGGAAAAAGCCTCTAGGAAATTAATACCCGCCATAACCTCAGAGGAAACACACACTAACCACGAATACAATCAACTTTGGTGATAACCTGGCATTTAAGGAAAAGCAATACCATGAAATAAAAAGGACCAGATGAACCTACCAAAAAAAAAACCAGTTCAACCCTGAGGAGAGAGAATTCATGGAAACAAGATAATTTTTAAAATTCTAATTTACAATGTGCAAAGAAATTAAATGATATTGCATCTATAAAACAAGAGGAGGCTATTATGAAAAAGAGCTATCAGAAAAAAACAGACTTCTTGAAATTAAAAATAACTGCCAAAATAAAAAACTACAGATAGACTGAATAATACATTAGGAATGAGGTTAATGATCAAAAATAGTAGTATGAATGAAGCGGCTGAAGAAATCTAGAATAACATCAAGCAAAAAGATAAGAGACAGAAAGCATGGGCGAAAAGTTAAGCATCATAGAAGATAGATCCAGGAGGTCTCACATAAAAACTAAAATTCCAATTTCAGAACTAAACAACTGGAGAAAGAAGTTAAAAAAAAGAAGTGGAGGAAGAGGTACAACCAAAGAAATAATAGAAGAGAACTTCTCTAACTATATAATTGTTCACATTTAAAGAACACAGTAAGTACTCCAACAAGAGGAATAACAATAATTATGACAGCTAACAATTAAGCACTTCCTACCTGAGAAACACTGTTCTAAATATTTATTAACTCATATAACCCTTATGATAACTCCACTTATTATCTCATTATACAGATGAGGAAACTAAAGCCCAGAGAGGTTAAGTCCAAGGCAGCTATTACAATGGTTGAGCTGGGATCTGAAACTAGGCAGTCTGACTCTAGAACTCATGTTCAAATTTAGATTCATCCATGTGAGATTTCATGATTCCAAAAATGTAGAGAAAATTTTCAAAAAGAGAAGCAAAGTAACATAACCTAAAATCCAACAAGAATCAGACTGCTGTATTTATCATTTTACTTGGATCCACAATTAATGCCCAGGGAAGCAGCAATCAAAAAATTAAACACTGGGTAAATCTACTGCAAAAGACCTATTCAAAGTGTTAATAAGCAAAGATGTCACTTTGATCCAAGCCATGTTATTTTTAATTGCCTCATATGCATGTGAAAGCTGGACAATGGATACGGAAGACCAAAGAAGAACTGATGCCTTTGAATTATGGTGTTGGCAAAGAATATTGAATATACCATGGACTGCCAGAAAAATGAACAAATCTGTCTTGAAAGAAGTATAGCCAGGATGCTCCTTAGAAGCGAGGATGACAAGACTTTGCCTCATGTACTTTAGACATGTTATCAGGAGGGACCAGTCCCTGGAGAAGCATATCATGCTTGGTGAAGTAGAGGGTCAGTGAAAAAGAGGAAGACCCTAATGAGATGGATCGACACAGCAGCTGCAACAATGGGCTCAAGCATAACAACGACTGTGTGGATGGCACAGGACTGAGCATTGTTTCATTTTGTAGTACACAGGGTTGCTATGGGTCAGAACCAACTCGATGGCACCTAAAAACAACAAAACGCCAGAAGATATTTAAGTAATGACCTCATTGAATGTCCTGAGGAAAATGATTTTGAAACTAAAATTCTATACCCAAACTATTAAATTATAACAGAAAATACTTTTCATAAAGACTCAAATTTTACCACCCATGCCCTTCATATGAAAAACTTACATAAAAAGATAATCCAGAAAAACCAAAAAGATAAAATCTGAGATACAGGAAACAGTGGTAGCTGAGTATGATCTAGAATGAGTAAAGAAAGCAAAAAAGAAATTAATGGACAATCCACTGGGCCTTGATGCTTGAGATATCCTCCTTCACGTAGCAAAGACTTAGAGACAAAGTATTGGATTTTCTTCTCCACTGGTCCAGTCCATACCACATGTTAGTGTAATGGTATACTCATGCAATCATTTTAATTATAATGCTGTAAAATTAGGTTAAGGTTTTTTAAATCAACATATAGACCCAATGCAGATGTCAAAAATTACAGAAAAAATGTAGAGTAATGATCCCTCGCAATTTAAAAATAACATAAAAGAGGTGGGGCCAAGATGGTGGAGTACTCAGATGCTTCCGGTGGTCCCTCTCATAACAAAGACCCCAAAAAACAAGTGAACTGATTACATATGACAATCTAGGAACCATGAACATCAAAGGCAAAGTTGAAGAATTGGACTGCGTGGCAGGGGGAGGGAGAGAAGGTTGGGAAGCAGTGAGAAGTTGCCAGACCTGACCCAGCAGGAGCCGGAGCCCTGCAGGCCAGATCAGCTTGTGGTGTGCAGTGAGCCAAGAAGTGGCACTTGGGAGGCAATTTCCACATTGGGAGAGATCCAGTGGCAGAGAGTCTACTTAACATCCACAACCAGTGAGAAGTAGCCCTTGATTGGCAAAACATAAATACTTGCGTTGGGCCTACTGCGCAGATCAAAAACACCCACTTTCGGAAAAACCTCTCTTCCGTTTACCTCCCTGCTCCCTGCTTTACACTGGGTCCAGGACAGCTTCAGCGGCTGCCAAGTCCCCTGGGCCAAAAGTAGGACCTGTCACGTGCCCTGACCCATTCTCTCGGCCTTGGAGAGGGAATAAATTAACAAACTGGAGAAAAAATAATCTGCCGGCTCCCCTAAGCCAGGAACTCAGGGTAGGCACAGCTCCTTTGCCTAGGCACAGGTATAAGGGGTGCACAGGCTTTGAGTGCCTTTCCCCCAGCACAGACTTGTGTAGGCCCATTTCAACAGGATAGGCCCTTAATACAACAGTACAAGGATATACCTGAAGTCTAACTTCAACTGTTTCAGCTTTGAAGTGGCAAGTACGTGACATTTGACACTGCTCTGCCCATTAAGCAGGGTCTTCATCTACCCATATCAGGGACCTGAGGACTGGCGGCTCCACCCACACCACTGAGCCAACTGTGACAGTGGCCCAAGAAAAAGAGATGCGCCCCAGTCCTTACAGCCAACAGCACTGGGTGCTCATATTCCGGCTGCAAAACCCATCCACCTAAGCGCTCTAGGGAACAGGGACACGCTTTCCTCCTAGACACTCGTGGGCAGCTGTTGGCCCCCTGCCTTTCTCAGAGTGTGTCTGCCTGCTGCAGCCAGATGCCTGTGCCTACACCAATCACCCATGCCTGTCTAGAACTGTAGGTGAGAGCCTGCACGACACACCTGGTGGCTGACTACCTGGACATCTCTGCTGAATCCATATAGGAGGAGTGGGCGGACTCCTGGGCTCACATACTTAGTGGCAGTTCTGGCTACATGATGGAAGGATGTCGGAGCTTCAGGGGTGCCGGTGGTCAGGCTAGCTCACATGAGCAGTCTATTTGTGCATATTGAAACAAAATAAAACAAGAAGCTAGGACACAGTAAGCAAACATGAATAAACATAATAACTTATTAATGGTTCAGAGACAGCAGTCAACATCAAATCACATAAAGACGCAAACCATGATGGCTTCAGCAAGCTTCCAAAATAAAGAATCAAGAAATAAAAAAGATTAATATATAGACCTCTTCAAGAGATCAGGAAGGAAAGAAGTCAAAACGCAGACTAAGCAATAGAGAAACTTAAGAAGATTAGAGAAGAGCATAATGACAAATTTAACAGGCTGCAAGAATCCATAGAGAGACAGCAATCAGAAATCCAGAAGATTAACAATAAAATTTCAGAATTAGACAACTCAGTAAAACTCACAGAAGCAAAACTGAGGCAATGGATGTCAGAGCTATAGAGATAGAAGATACAGCACTTGACACCAACTTATTTGAGGAAAAATCAGATAAAACGATAAAAAAATGAAGAAACCCTAAGAATTATGTGGGAGGACTTCTGGCAAAATGGCGCTCTAGGCAGAAACACCATGCCATCCCTCCACAGCAACCATCTGAAAAACTAAGCCAAACAGATAAAACAGCAATCCTGAAACCCAAAAACATCAAATGAAGAGATAAAGAACTCAGCCAAGCACCAATGGAGTGAGAAAACTGACAGAGAATGGAGAGCGAGAAGAGCTTCATGCAGAGGTCCCCTATCAGTTAATGCATCGCGGATTAGCCATCTTGAGCTCCTATCAAAGACCAGCAAATAGGGGGTATGAGAAAGCAGCTTCACGGAGCTTCCAGTGGGAGACAGAACAACTAGTAATTTGTGATATACGCTTTTCCACCCCCCACCCTTCCTCACCACCACCCGCCCACACTGGCCGGCTCTCTGAGTGCCATCTGTTGGCTGCTGGTGTTG
Organism: Dugong dugon; assembly: GCA_030035585.1. Classification (NCBI taxonomy): domain Eukaryota; kingdom Metazoa; phylum Chordata; class Mammalia; order Sirenia; family Dugongidae; genus Dugong; species Dugong dugon. The sequence continues at coordinate 42,082,063 of CM057480.1, read as the reverse complement.
CTTTTTTTTCTGCTTCTTTTGATTTCTTCCTTACCTGTCACCACTTTCCCCTCCTTTCACTCAACTACCTGGCTCTGTGTGCCATCTTTGCTTCTCCCTGAGGGGCTGCGGAGCTCAGGTAATTTGCGACATACGCTTCCACATCCCCCACCCTTCTTCACCCACACTCAGCCTCCTCTGCTTCCCGCGGCCACAGAATCTTGTCCAGGAAGCACCAGCCGCTTGGATTCCACCCGCCCGCACTGGCTGGCTCTCTGAGTGCCATTTGTTATTGCTTTTTTTCCACTTCTTTTGATTTCTTACTTACCTCTCACCACCTCCCCCTCCTTTCGTTCAAATACCTGGCTCCATGCGCCATGTTTGCTTCTTCCTGAGGGGTTGCGGAGCTCCGTTTCAGTGTGGACCAGCTTCCTGGTCTGGGCTGCCATGCTGGTGGGCTCCCAGAGCTTTTGTTTCTTTGTTTTGAATTGTTTGTGTGTGTTTTTTCCTTTTCTAGAGTTGGGACTCCGTTCAAGCCAGGCAGTACTGCATGGCTTGAAGCCTACACCCCCGGCTTACACAGACGCACAGCGGGATCCCTGACTGCATTTCTTTTTTCGCTTTTTTTTTTTTTCCTGTTTTTTTGGGGGATTTTCTTGTTCTTCTTTTTTTAAATTTATTTTGTTTTCTTTTTCCTCTTTTTCCCTTTTTGTCTTTCTTCATTACTCAGTTTCTTCTCTCTCCATACCGTCCTTCTCTTTCTGTTCCCTGAATACCTGGCACTGAATACTTCTATGCCTTCTAGCCAGGCTCTACTGCAGCACCTGAGAACAACTTCCCCAGACCTCACAGTTGCACCGGTGGGATCCCCGGGAGCTTTGCTGTCCTTTTTCCTTTCTGATTTTTATTCATTCATTCTTTTCTCTTTTTTTTTCTTCTTCCCCTTTTTGTTTTCCTCCATTTCATAGTCTCTCATCTCTCCACTCCAATGGCAAGCTCCACCTAACACTCTATTTTGTTTGTATGTTTTTGGCTCCTGTTCCTGTCTCCTCTCTCCCATATCCATCTTAGCTCCACACATAACAATCTCCCCCCTACATCCTGCCTACCTGCACCATGCACTTAACATCACACCAACAAGCAGCACAAGCATGGCCTACCAGAACCTACCCTGCAGGGATTACTGACCTGTGCTGGTGGCTGTGGTAAGTGCCACAAACAACCCGTTCCAGTAACTCTTCTTCAGCTAGACCTGCCCTGGTGTACCATACCTGAGCGACTGACCCAGCCAACTGGAGAAGGAGGTGAAAAGTATCATGCCCACAGGTGAGCAAACAACAAAGAACACACAGCTGGCCTGCTCAGACATAGCCAAATAAAAAAAAAAGGATGAAACAAATAAATCTACAATCAACAAACGAGAAAAGTAACTACTGAATGCCCCGAAGATAGCAGACAATATAAAAACAGTTACAAAAACAAGACAGTATGATTCCAGTAGGCAATAAAACACCAAATGACTTTTCAGTGGAAGAAAAGGCACTAGAACTACTTGATAGGGAACTCAAACCTCTAATACTCAGAATTCTTCAAGAGTTGAAGCAAAAAGCAGACAAAAATGAGGAAAAGATAGACAAATTCATGGAAAATACAGACAAAAAATTGGAAGAATTCAGGAAAATAATGCAGGAACAAAACGCCAAAATAAATTCACAGCTAGAAATTATACAAAAACAACAATTAGAAATCCAAAACATAAACAACAAGCTTTCAGAAATCGATGGTGTCATAGAAGGCTGAGGAGCAGATTTGAAATGGTGGAAGACAAGATCAGTGGACTTGAAGACAAACACTTGGATACAATCCTGTTTCAGGAAAACTCAGAAAAAAGAACAAAGGAAAATGAAGAGAACCTGAGAGTTATGTGGGATACAATCAAAAGCAAAAATTTGCGAATGACTGGAGTTCCAGAACAGGAGGAGAAAACAGAAAACACAGAGAGGATCACCGAAAAACTGCTGACAGAAAACTTTCCCAATCCCATGAAAGATGAAGTTGGCCATACAAGAAGCTCAACGAACCCCATATAGGACAAACACCAATAGAAAATCACCAAGGCATATCATAATCACAGTCGTCAAAACAAAAGACAGACAAAGAAATCTGAGAGTAGCTCGAAAAAACAAGAAGTCACATACACAGGAGAAACAATAAGACTAAGCTCAGATTATTCGGCAGAAACCATGCAGGTGAAAGGCAATGGGATGAATCAAAAAAATTACCAGCCAAGAATAAATATATCCTGCAAAACTCTCTTTCAAATATGATGGTGAAATTAAGACATTTCCAGATAAACAGAAATTAAGAGAATATGTAAAATCCAAACAAAACTTATAGGAATTATTAAAGGGAGTTAGTTCTTCGATCTGAGAACAATTTCAGCTCACAGGCAGAATCTAGGACACAGAATCGTACCAGCCTGATACCAATCTATGAAATGAACTCTCAAGGACAATCCAAAACCAAAAGAAATACAACAGGAAATCAGAGCAGTTAATCTGTAAATGACAACAACAACAGAACAATAAAAGAGGGAATAAACGGTGTAGGTATAGAACCTTCTAATGCAAAGGAAGGCAAGGCGGTACCAAGTAATGGTAGACTGCTTCAAATTTAGAAAGATAAGGGTAAAATTTATGGTAACCATAAAGAAAGTTAACAAACATACTCATAAAAAAAAGAGGAAAAACATAAAGTGTCAGCAAAAACAAAACCTACAAAAACAAAAGAAATGAAAAAAAAACCCACAAACAAAAGTAACTCAGCACAAGACAGTAAGAAGAACAAAGAAAACATCAGCACCACAAAAAAAAAGCACTACAAAATGACAGCAACAAACTCACATCTATCAATATTTACACCGAATGTAAACGGACTCAATGCACCCATAAAGAGATGGAGAGAGACAGAATGGATAAGAAAACAGGATCCATCAATATGCTGTCTACAAGAGACACACCTTAGAAACAAAGACGTGAATTTATTAAAAATCAAAGGTCGGAAAAAAAAATATCAAGCTAACAACTACCAAAAAAGAGCAGGAGTGGCAATACTAATCTCAGATAAAATAATTTAAAATAAAATCCACCATAAAAGACAAAGAAGGACACTATATAATGATCAAGGGGATGATCCATCATGAAGACATAACCATAATAAACACCTACGCACCCAATGACAGGGCTCCAAAATACATAAAACTCTAAGAATAATGAAGAGAAATTGACAGTTCCACAATAATAGTAGGAGACTTCAACACACCACTCTCAGGAAAGGACAGAACATCTAAAAAGAAACAGCAAAGGGGAATTTGACCTCACAGATATATATAGAACACTCCACCCAACAGCTGCAAACTACACATTCTTTTCCAGTGCACATGGAACATTCTCCAGAATAGACCACATTTTAGACCACAGAGCAATCCTCAAAAAGATCCAAAATGCTGAGATAATTCAAAGTATCATCTCTGACCACAATGCCATGAAGGTAGAAATTAACAACAGAAAGAGCAAGGAAAAAAAATCAATTACATAGAAACTGAATAATATCCAGCTTACACATCACTGGGTAATAGATGAAATCAGAGATGGAATCAAAAAATTCCTAGAATCAAATGAGAATGAAAACACATCATACAAAAATCTTTGGGACACAGCAAAGGCAGTCCTCAGAGGACAATTTTTAGCACTAGATGCACATATCAAAAAAGAAGAAAAGGACAAAATCAAAACATTAACCACACAACTCAAAGAAATAGAAAGAGAACAGCAAAAAAAGCCCACAGCCACTGGAAGAAAGGAAATAATAAAGATCAGAGCATAAATACATGAAATAGAAAACAAAAAACCAACAGAAAGAATCAACAAAACCAAAAGTTGGTTGTTTGAAAGAATCAACAAAATCGACAAACCACTGGCCAGACTGACAAAAGAAAAACAGGAGAGGATATAAATAACCCAAATAAGAAATGAAATGGGGAACATTACAACAGACCCAACTGAAATAAAAAGGATCATAACAGAATATTATGAAAAAGTATACTCCAACAAATTTGAAAACCCAGAGAAAATGGATAAATTTCTAGAATCACATTAACTACCCAAACTACAACAAAGTGATGATGAAAATCTGAACAGACCCATAACAACAGAAGAGATTGAAAAGGTAATAAAACAAAAACTCCCAACAAAAAAAAGCCCTGGCCCAGGTGGCTTCACTGGAGAATTCTACAAAACATTTACAGAAGAGCTTGTACCAGTACTACGCAAGCTATTTCAGAACATACAAAAGGAAGCAACACTTCCATATTCATTCTATGAAGCCAGCATAATGCTGCCACACAAACCAGGCAAAGATGCCACAAAAAAAGAAAATTACAGACCAATATCTCTCATGAATATAAACGCAAAAATTCTCAACAAAATTCTAGCCAATAGAATTCAGCATCATATCAAAAAAATAATATACCATGACCAAGTAGAATTCATACAAGGTATAAAAGGATGGTACAACATTAGAAAATCAATCAACGTAACCCACCACATAAATAAAAGAATCACATGATCATCTCAGTTGACATAGAAAAGGCATTTAACAAAGTCCAACACACATTCCTGATAAAAACTCTCAATAAAATAGGTAGAGAAGGGAAATTTCTCAACATAATAAACGGCATCTATGCAAAACCAATGGCCAACATCATTCCTAATGGAGAGAGGCTGAAAACATTGCCCTTCAAAACAGGAACAAGACAAGGATGCCCTTTATCACCACTCCTATTTAACATTGTGCTGGAAGTTCTAGCTAGAGCAATAAGGCAAGAAAAAGAAATAAAGGGCATCCAAATTGGTAATGAAGAAGTTAAACTGTCCCTGGTTGCAGATGATATGATACTATACATAGAAAACCCTAAAGACTCCATGAGAAATCTACTGGAACTAATAGAAAGATTCAGCAGAGTAGCAGGATACAAGATAAACATTCAAAAATCAGTTGGATTCCTATACACCAGTAAGGACAATGATGAAAAGGAAATCAGGAAAACAATACCATTTTCAATAGCCCCTAAAGAGATAAAATACTTAGGAATAAATCTGACCAGGGATGTAAAAGACCTATACAAAGAAAACTACAAAACACTTCTGCATGAAACCCAAAGGGATCTACATAAATGGAAAAACATACCATGCTCATGGATAGGCGGACTAAACATTGTGAAAATGACAATTCTAACCAAAGCAATTTACAAACACAATGCAATCCTAATCCAAATAACAACGACATTCTTCAAAGAGATGGAAAAACTAATCATTAACTTTATATGGAAAGGGAAGAAGCCCGGAATAAGTAAAGCACTACTGAAGAAGAAGAATAAAGTTGGAGGACTCACACTACCTGACTTCAGAAACTACTATACAGCTACAGTAGTCAAAACAGCCTGGTGCTGGTACGACAACAGATACATTGACCAATGGAACAGAATTGAGAACCCAGATGTAAATCCACCCACCTACAGTCACCTGATCTTTGACAAGGGCCCAAAGGCCATCAAATGGGGAAAAGACAGTCTTTTTAATAAACAGTGCTGGCAAAACTGGATATCCATCTGCAAAAAAATGAAACAGGACCCATACCTCACACCATATACAAAAACTAATTCAAAATGGATCAGAGGCCTAAATACAAAGCCCAAAACTATAAAGTTCATAGAAGAAAAAATAGGACCAATACTACAGGCCTTAATACACGGCATTAACATGATACAAACCATAACCATCAACACACAAACTCTATAAGATAAGCTAGATAACTGGGATCTTCTAAAAATCAAACACCTATGCTCTTCAAAAGACTTCACCAAAAGAGTAAAAAAAAAAAGAGAACCTACACACTGGGAAAAAATTTTTGGACAGTACAAGTCAGACAAAGGTCTAATCTCCATAATCTACAAGAAAATCCAACACCTTTACAACAAAAAGACAAATAATCCTATTAAAAAATGGGCAAAGGAAATGAACAGACACTTCACCAAAGAAGACATGTTAAAGCAGCCAACAAACACATGAGGAAATGCTCGCGATCACTAGCCATTAGAGAAATGCAAATTAAAACCACAATAAGATACCATCTCACCCCGGCATTACTGGCATGAATCAAAAACACTGGAAATAGCAAATGTTGGAGGGGCTGCGGGGAGATCGTAACTCTTAGGCACTGCTGGTGGGAATGCAAAATGATACAACCATCTTGGAAAATGATATGGTGCTTCCTTAGAAAGGTAGAAATAGAAATACCATACGATCCAGCAATCCCACTCTTAGGAATATATCCTAGAGAAATAAGAGTCGTCACTCAAATAGACATATGCACACCTATGTTCATGGCAGCATTGTTCACAATAGCAAAAAGATGGAAACAACCTCGATGCCCATCAACAGATGAATGGATAAACTATGATACATACACACAATGGAGTACTATGCAATGAGAAAGAACAATGATGAATCTGTGAAGCATCTTGTAACATGGATGAAACTGTAGGACATTATGCTGAGTGAAATAAGTCAATCACAAAGGGACAAATATTGTATGAGACCTCTATTGTAAAAACCCATGAAAAAGTTCACACACAAAAAGTAACAATCTTTCTTGGTTACCAAGGATGGGAGGGGTGGGGGGGGGGGAATACTAAATAGGCAATAGATAAGTGGTATCTTGGGTGAAGGGTGAGACAGTACACAATACAAGGGAAACTAGCACAACTTTTAGAAGGGAAGGTCATGTAAGCCCCACAGACACATCCAAACTCCCTGAGGGACTGAAGTGCTGGGCGGAGGGCTGTGGGGACCATGGTCTCGAGGAACATCTAGCTCAGTTGGCATAAAACAGTTTATAAAGGCAATGTTCTACATTCTACTTTGTGAGTAGTGTCTTGGATCTTAAAAGCCTGTGAGAAGCCATCTAATATACTCCACTGGTCTCACCCCTTCAAGAGCAAGGGAGAATGAAGAGAACAGGATACAAGGAAAAGATTAGTCCAAAGGACTAACGGACCACAGCTACCAAGGCCTCCACCGGACTGAGTCCAGTACAGCTAGATGGTGCCCAGCTACCACCACTGAGTGCTCTGACCAGGATCACAACAGAGGGTTCTGGATGGAGCTGGAGAAGGATGTAGAACAAAATTCTAACTCACAAAAAAAGGACCAGATTTACTGGACTAAAAGACACTGCAGAAACCCCGAGAGTATGGCCCCCAGACACCCTTTTAGCTCAGTGGTGAAGTCACTCTTGAGGTTCACCGTTCAGCCGGGGAGTGGACAGCCCCATAAAACCAAATGGGACTGATGAGGCACAGCAGTCCAGGGAAAAGGACTAGAAGGCAGAAGGGGACAGGAAAGCTGATGATAGGGAACCCAAGGTTGAGTAAGGATAGTGTTGATGTGTTGTGAGGTTGTTAACCATTGTCATATGCCAACATGTGTACTAACTGTTAAATGAGAAACTATTTTGTTTTGTAAACCGTCATCTAATTTGAGAATAGCAGCACAATTGGAAGAGCGTGGTCGACGTCCCTGAAGTGTGCATGTAGAAATTTTTGAAATGGTGTATATTTGGCTATATATATTTTCACCAAAAAAAAAAAAAAAACGTTGAGAAGGCAGAGGGTTGACATGTCGTAGGGTTGTTAACCAATGTCATAAAACATGTTTTATGAGAAACTATTTGTTCTGTAAACCTTCACCTGAAGTACAATGAAAAATAAATAAATAAAAAATTTAAAAAAAAAAAAGTACAATTAAGAAGTTAAAAAAAAAAAAAGAATTATGTGGGATCTATCAAGAGGAATAACCTACTAGTGACTGGAGTACCAGGGTGGTGGTGGTGCAAGAGTGTGTAACAGAAAATACAGAGAGAACTGTTGAAGATTTTTTGGCAGAAAACTTCCCTGATATCATGAAAGATGAGAAGATATCTATCCAAGATGCTCATCGAACCCCACATAAGGTAGACCCCTAAAAATAACATAAAAATGGGGAGGGGGATGAGAAGGGCACTGATTTCCTTATCATTCACAGTATGGAGTAAACAGATTGTATCTAAAGTTGATATATCAAGAAATAGAAAGTATAAGTATTTAAAGAAGTATAATAGAATTACAAACATTTAATGAGATAATGGAAACTACTAGAATAACAGCAAAAAAACTGCGAAAAATGGACTGAGAATTAGGGGAGAATTTATAACTTTCATTTGAGATCCTTATAAATGGATTACATTTTACTATGTACAGCACTAAATTTTTTTAATATGCAATTTAAAACTTAAAATATGTAAATTGAAGGGTACCTTCAAAAACAGGTTATTGGTTAAATAAATTGTAGCACCTCCATTTAACAGAGTGGTATATACTGTTGGAAAGAATGAGCTAGATCTACAGGCATGGGCATGCAGAGTTGATCAAGCTGTTATGTTAAGAACAAAAAGGTACAAAGCAATATAGATTGCATGATTCCATTTACATTAAAGTATGTTTATGGTCACCCTGACAGCAACTAACAACAACATATTTATGTTTACTTAGGCACAGAAATATGTCTAGAAGGTCAAATTATTGAGACTGGAAGGCAAGCCAAGGAGAAAAGAAAGCAGTTGTTTTTTATTTTACACTTCTTTATTGCTTACATTTTTTTAAAATGAGCAAGTATTATTTTTATAATTAAAAACAAGAGCAGTGACATAGTTAAAAAAAAAAAAAACTTTGGATTTTGTCCAGGTGTTATACATAATGCTTGCAAAGTGTGGTAGTTCTATCAATATTAAAAAGAAAAAATCATAAAGCACATTTTTCTCAAATTATTCAAACACAAGCACAAGGCTTAGTGTACAAATCTTGATAGTACAATACTGGGACCAATTCTTCCCTCAGTTATGGCTTACTTTTTTTTATGACATGGCCTTAGCCATTATCAGCCATTAGACACCCATATGAAAGTAGCTTTTAAAAAAGAAATGTTTCAGCTCACAGGAGCAATAAACTCCACAATGGAAACAACAATCCTCTTCTGGACCCTCCTCCCTCCATAACCAATCATGAGAAAAATGTCCATTCCTTCAAAGCACGCATGCAAGTACAGTATCAAGAAGAGATGTTCTTTTAAGACTCCAGGTACTATGCAAGGAACTAGGAGGTAGAACAAAAGCACTAAACACCTTAATAGGCCAATTAACTGGGATGTCCCATGAAACCATGACCCTAAAACTACAAAACAAGGAACGAAATTCCACAAGGTATTTGGTTGTGTACATAGCAGCCTCAGCAGCTACTCTTTTTCTTTTCTTTTTTTTGGTCATTGTTATAGTAGTAGTAAATATATCTATCACACAACTTTTGCCAGTTCAACTTTTTACAGGTGTACAACTTATTGACAGCAATTACAATAATCAACTGTGCAACTCTACCTTTAATTGATGTGATTTTTCATCACCGTTAACTCCCCCTTTCTCCCTCCCTCCCACCTGTGGTAACCACTAATAAACATTGGTCTCTATACATTTGCCTTTTCTTCTCTTTTTATGTAAGTGAGATCATACAATATTTTCTCTTTTGTGACTGACTTATTTCACTCAGCATAAAAGCTTGCAAGCAGCCATCCAAACATGACAATTGGTCTCTATTCAACCTGGAGCAACAGAGGAAGGAGAGTCAGGAATAGGAGGAGGACACGGAATGTGTGGCTAATCGCCTTCATGAACAACTGCCCCTTTTGCCATCAGACCAGCAGAACTGGATGGTGCCTGGCTGTCATTACTGAACGTTTTGTTTGAAGACAAAACAGGATGGTGTAATTAGCAAAGTCAAGAGTCACTTGTTCTTGATTACAGAGCTCAACATACAAATTACATTCACATTTTGGTACAGACATGGCACCCTGCCACTTCCCTGGGACATTTATTCTATACAGAATTATTCCTGGGCAACACTTATCTCCCTGCCAGCAATTGCCCTCTCTCCCTTCTTACAATGATATATGGACCCTCGCCTCTCCAGAACAACTGGGAAATGAGGTTTCAACCGGGTAGCCATATACAATACAGAATCATTGACTTTTCAGTGGATTTGATATATTTTGAACTCTAGATCAAGACCTTGCGTTACCTGACCTGTCTGTGATGATCCCAAAGGTGCTAGAGAATCTTATAGTCTCAGGGTCACCAATTTTCGCTGGACAGTATTAAGGGATATAGAAGGTTTGCTAAGTCTCTCCTGGTCCAGGGTATTCACCATGAAAAGTTTATCTGAATAAAGTTTTGACACATTTGCTCTTTCTGTCATTCTGTAGGCTCAAGATGAACAGTACAGTTAGATTAATTTTACTCATCCATAGTTTCTAAGTTTTTGGTAATGAAAATATATTACTTTTGCAAAGAAAGTTATAAAAATATTAACACAAAAAATTAAAGGTAAAAATGCAAGGTGTTTGGGTCCCAAGACAACAAGAGTTTACTGTGGTTAGAAGTCAGGCTGACTACACAGAATAATTATTTATAACTGATAATGCTTTTTGAAAGAATAAATTTTTGCTAAGTTTTTATATATTATATTATCCCCATTTCTTGGACTTTCATTACTAGAGTCATCAGAACAAAAATTTAAAACATTTTTTAAATACAGCTTTCCCTTTAAGTCACCAAGCACATGCTTCTCACGTCCTCTAGTTTGAAATACAAAGGGGAGCCTGGCTCAGACAAGAATGATCCTTGCTGCATGTTCGCCAACTCATGCATCCTTCTTTTTATTCTGAGAGGCTCCATCTCAAATGAAAGTCACAAGGTTAAGCACTCCTGATCAAAAGGGGTAAAATGCACAACAGAATTTCAAAGTATCATGGACTCCAGATTTTTTGAAGCCACGGGGGCTGGATGAACCCCTGAAAGTACAGCCTGCAGATAATATTTAAAACTTATGCCAAAAATATCTCCTGAAGTCTTCTTAAAATCAAACAACTGTTTAACTAGTAAAAAATGTCTGCCTTCAGGATTATGGAGTGCTGGAGACACAGTGGTTAAGAGATCGGCTGCTAACCAAAAGGTCAACAGTTCAAATCCAGCAGCTGCTCCTTGGAAACCCTATGAGGCAGTTCTACTCTGTCCTACAGAGTCACTATGAATTAGAATCGACTCGACAGCAATGGGGTTTTTGAGCTTTTTGAGTATTATGCTGTTTTAAGAACTATCTATGTGGGATCACAGTGACAACAGCAACTTGAAAGATTAGACAGGAATCTTAGGGGGCAGTAAATTTATGTTAATGGAGGAGGTACAACTCAGAAAAGAAGGGTGACAATGGTTGCACAACTCAAAGAATATAATCAATGTCACTGAATTATACATGCAGCAATGGTTGAACTGGTGTATGTTTTGCTGTATATATTCTCAAAAACAAAATAAAATTTAAAAAAAAGAAGAGATGTTCTAAAGAAACTTATCTAAAAATTGTGAAATTTGAATTAATCGCCACAGTGGAGATAGTCGAATTGTAAGATGAACAGTTGCCAGTGACAGAAAACTGCTATAGTCTCTAATTCTAAATTCAATACAACATCCTCTCTGAAATTCAAGGGTGGAGAAAAAGATTCCTGCTGAATAATCATCTTCAGAGGCACAACTACATAGCAGACCTCCATAAGTTAAATTAACAAGTATAAAAGAGAAGTGTGTAAAATTATTAGCAAGATTATTTTAATAATGAACATAAAATAATATAACAGTGACCCTCATGACTGAACTAAGTTTACCTAACACTGGGTTAAAGCAGTTAATATGAAAGACAATAATGAAATTTGGTTTGCACAAATATTTTTACAACTTTTTTTTTTGGGCGGGGGGGGTCTGGATATAAATAAGATGGTTACTTTGAATGTACGTGGTTTCAGTTAATTTGCTTCATATTTAGATTATATGCATAATACTTTTGCAGTACTGAAGAGAAGAAGAAAAAGACAGTATCTTGTGATAGAGACGATGCTGATTATACGGCTTTGAATCAGACTGAGAGGGGAAGCTGAATGACAACAGAGAATACAACTACTTTATACTCCACTGCCATAAATGAAAACTGAAGGATATAATCTCATTTTAATTCAAGCTGCCTCTGAATCAAAATCATTAAAATAAAATGTTTCTATAAACATTATTTTCTTGATCATCAACACCATCATCACAGTCCTGAACATACAATAATTATTCAGCCTGAAACCATTTTCATGAGATAGGGTGTTTATAATAGATTGTCCTCAACCTGGGGTTCCTTCCTCCTCTGTGGATCCCATTAAAAAACCAAAAACCCACACTCGTTTCTGTTGAGTCAATTCCAACAACAAGTGAATCCTTAGAACAGAGTAGAACTGCCCCATAGGGTTTCCAAGAAGCAGCTGGTGGACTCAAACTACTGACCTTTTGGTTAGCAGCCGTAGCTCTTAACCACTGCACCACCAGGGCTCCATGGATTCTATAACCTTGGTTTATTTTCCATTAGGTATGACACGAGATTTTCTTTTTAAGTCTGGCATGTCTCACTTAGAAATCCCTTCCAAATCTGCCATTCTTTTGTTTTTGTACTTTAGATGAAGGTTTACGGAACAAACTAGCTTCTCATTAAACAATTAGTACACATATTGTTTTATGACATTGGTTAACAACCCCACGACACGTCTCAACACTCTCCCTTCTTGACCTTGCGTTTCCTATTACCAGCCTTCCTGTCCACTCCTGCCTTCTAGTCCTTGTCCCTGGGCTTGTGTGCCCCTTCAGTCTCATCCTGACTCATAGGCCTGTCTAATCTCTGTATGAAGGGTGAACCTCAGTAGTGAGTTCAGTACTGAACTAAAAAGGTGTGCAGGGACCATACTCTCAGGGTTTCTCCAGTCTCTGTCAGCCCAGTAAGTCTGGTCTTTCTTTTGAGTTCGAATTTTGTTCTATATTTTTCTCCAGCTCTGTCCGGGACCCTCTATTGTGATCCCTGTCAGAGCTGGTGGTACCACTGATGGTGGTAGCTGGATAACATCTAGTTGTACTGGACTCAGTGTGGTGGAGGCTGTGGTAGTTGTGGTCCATCAGTCCTTTAGACTAATCTTTCCCTTGTATCTTTAGTTTTCTTCATTGTCTCTTGCTCCCGAAGGGGTGAGACCAGTGGAGTATCTTAGATGGCCGCTCACAGGCTTTTATGACCCCAAACGCTACTCACCAAAGTAGAATGTAGAACATTTTATGAACTATGTTATGCCAATTGAGCTAGATGTTCCCTGAGACCATAGTCCCCACAGCCTGCAGCCCAGTAATTCAGTCCCTTAGCGAATAAATCTGCCATTCTTTAGGATCAATGTAACCGTCTGTAACTGTATAAGTTATAGTCCAGACTCTGACACTAACTAACCAGGCAAATTGTGTCAAATCATCTGACCTTACCACACATGTATTTCTTCAACAGTAATATGACAAGATTAAGCTTTTCCCTAAGGGCTGCTTCTAGCTTTATTTATTTATTTATTTATTTTAGCTTTAATACTTAATCATTTTATCACTTCACACAGCCATAGAAGGGAACAGATTTTCACAGAAACTAAAACAGAATTTAAAAAAACCAAAAACATCATTTTATATATAGAGAGATATGAAACTCTGACGGTGCAATAGTTAAGAGCTCAGCTACTAACCAAAAGGTTGGCAGTTCGAATCTACCAGATGTTTCTTGGAAACTCTACAGGGCAATTGTACTGTCCTATAGGGTCGTTATGAGTCGGAATCGACTTGACGGTTAACGGGTTTGGTTTTACATATACATAGACACATACATATAATTTCAAATTATTTTCCTGTTATTATTCAGGGATGCAGTAACTTCAACAAACACAGTAATATTGAACTCTGAATCTCTGAATCAAAGGAACTGGCAAAAGTTCAGATCATGAGCTAAATTGCCCACCAGTGACAGAAAATTAGACAAATTTCCGTTTCATCCTGTCTGTCACAGGATCTGGCTAATTTCCAAAATTTCTGGGAGGGGGAAGTGAAGAGATTTTCTCTGAGGTTCCACCCTGCAGAAGCAGAAATAACAACGCCCTAATTCTGTTGCTAAAACTGTCTTCCTAATGCAGCAACTGGATGGCAAGATGAAGAGACCTCAAATACACTAAGGCCAAGACAATGGCAAAATGCTAGAGCATAGTGATTTAACTCTTCTTTTACATCAATTTTCAGAACGGCTTGGTTTGAATCCATTTTCCCTACTACAAGCACATTCTTGCTATTTAGTATCTATAATCTTCACAATTCAGAGACTGATGTAGGCTCCAAGTTGAAAAGATACATTACACACTTATAAACAGATTTACTTCTATACTTTTTTAGTTTAATTTTGCTGCTCCAAAAGAAAATTGAGTGATGACCTAGTTATTTTATATACCAAAGCTAATGGAAGGGATGAATATAAAGGAAAATCATTTCTAGGTCAATATGCCCTTCATTTATTAATAAGTGAATGTATTCTAGTACTGCTTGTATTAAGAAGAACAAAACAGTGACAAAAAAAGACATTTACATTGTTTTCTATAATGCAAAAATATATATTATATGCAGGTTCCTTGAACAAGAAACTATATACTCATTTTAATAAAATATGCATGTTTGATCATTTTAACACTTCACAGTCTACCATGAAAATAATTTTTAATAAATAAAATTTAAAATAATGTAAGTAATACATCATGAATAATTTAAGATGCTGATCATGAAACTACATCTTCACCTTGCTTCTTTGCTTTATACTGGGTCCAGCTTTGGGGAGCAGAGTTAGCAGATTGCCTCTGGATGTCAGTGTTTTCAAAGTGTGCTGCAGTTAATAAAGAGGTCACCTCATCGAAGCTCATGCCCCGTCACAAGGCAGCCTGCCATCGAGTGGGAGGAACTAGGTAAGTTATCTCTTAAATTTGTCTTTCCTTTCTATCAAAAATGAACCTTCTCCCAGTAGAGCTATTAAAGTAGCCTCCTAATTGAGCTCTCTGCTTCAGCTGTCACCAATATATTGTTCTTCACAGTGCTCCAAAACTATCTTCAAAATTATGACTTTTATCATGTTACCCATAGTCTCTTTTACCAAGAAGAGAAAATTCAAATTTTTTAGCTCTATATAAAAGTTGGCCCTGGAAATGGAAAAATCTGCCTTTCCAACATTATAGTACAACACCACTCCCCAGCAATGAACCAGGCAAAAATGAAGTACTCTTTATTCCAGATACACATCAAATGTATTACCCCTTTCTAAGTCAACTCTTCTTCTTCCTACCACCCAACACTGTAAACTGTACCATGTTATGCTTAAAATGATTATTTGATAAACATGTAAATAGTTCACTCAGTATTGTTTTAGATAACAAATATTTATTTCTGGTATCCTAAGCTAAAAATCTAACTCAACACTCCTTAGAATAAGAAACACCTGGACTTAGGGGATGGCCTAAACCCCTCCCTTCATCACGTAGATGCTGGGCAGAAGTGGCTATACAACTAAAGACAAAACAAAAACCAGTGCTGATTGGGTACTTTCAGGAATACATATTCTTAAACAAAGGTAACTCGTCTGTCTAGAGTATGTTACTTTGCTTTAAAAAAAAAACGATAAACTTTTACTTAGGAATAATTTTAGATTCATGCAGATTTGAAACTGTTCCAAAATAAAAACAAACTTCAAAACATATCATTTCCATTGACTTCATGAAATCTTACATTTTTTGAGAAATTTTAATTGTTAATCAATTTGTATCATGGTTAGTTTATCAATCTATGAGACAGACTAAATGATAGTGACTCATAGGACAGGAATAAATTTAATATTAAATTGAGAATGATGCAGACTGATTTTACATGTGGTCAGTTTCCTAGTGAATACTTTTGTGTTAAGATGAATTTTATTTCCTTATACAAGTTGTGTGGAGCCCTGGTGGTGGCGCTGTGGTTAAGAGCTACAGCTGCTAACCAAGAGATCAGCAGTTCAAATCCACCAGGCACTCCTTGGAAACCTTATGGGACAGTTCCACTCTGCCTATAGGGTTGCTATGAGTTGAAATTGACTCAACGGCAATGGGTATACAACTTGAACTTGTGGAATTGCTTATTTTTTGATTAACTCTTGTATTGTCCTTTTTAATGTTCACAATAAGCCTATCATATAAGTAACATTATTAGCCTCATTAAAAGATAAAGAAAAGGAAGATTAGAGAGGTTAAATACAGGCATACCTTGTTTTATTGCGTTTCACTTTACTGTGCTTCGCAGATATCATGTTTTTTACAAATTGAAGGATTGTGGCAACCCCGCATCAACCAAGACTATCCGCGCCATTTTTCCAACAGCATGTGCTCACTTCGTGTCTCTGTGTCACATTTTGGTAATTTTCACAATATTTTGAACTTTTTCATTATTATTGTGTCTGTTATGGTGATCTGTGATCAGCGATCTTTGCTATTACTATTGTAATTGTTTTGGAGTGCCACAAATCATGCCCATATGAGACAGCAAAAAATCAATAAATGTTATGTGTGTTCTGAGTGCTCCACAGACCAGCTGTTTCCCCATCTGTCTTCCTTTCCTCAGACCTCCCTACTCCCTGAGACACAATATTGAAATTAGGCCAATTAATAACCCTACAACAGCCTCTAAGTGTTCAAGTGAAAGGAAGAACTGCACATCTCTCATTTTATACTGAAAGCTTGAAATAATTAAACTTACTGAGGAAGGTATGTTGAAAGCCAAGACAGGCTGAAAGCTAGGCCTCTGGCACCAGTCAGCCAACGTATGAACGCAAAGGAAAAGTTCTTCACTCACGTGAACACACAAAAGATAAGAAATTGAAACAGCCTTATTGCTGATATGGAGAATGTTTTAGTGGTCTAGAGAGAAGATCAAACCAGCCATAACATTCCCTTAAGCCAAAGCCTAATCCAGAGCAAGGCCCTAACTCTTCAATTCTGTGAAGGCTGAGAGAGGAGAGGAAGCTGCAGAAGAAAAGTTTGAAGCTAGCAGAGATTAGTTCATGAGGTTTAAGGAAAGAAGCCATCTCCATAACAAAACATACAAGGTGAAGCAATAAGTGCTGATGCAGAAGCTGCAGCAAGTTAATCCAGAAGAGCTAGCTAAAATAACTGATGAAGGTGGCTACACTAAACAACACATTTTCAATGCAGATGAAACAGCCTTATATTGGGAAAAGATGCCATCTAGGACTTTCATACTAGAGAGAAGTCAATGCCTGGCTTCAAAGCTTCAAAGGACAGGCTGATTATCTTATTAGGGGCTAATGCAGCTAGTGACTTTAAGTTAAACCCAATGCTCATTTACCACTCTGAAAATCCAAGGGTCCTTAAGAATTATGCTAAATCTACTCTGCCTGTGCTCTATAAACGGAATAACAAAGCCCGTATGACAGCACATCTGTTTAAAACATGATTTACTGAATATTTTAAGCCTACTGTTGAAACCTACTGCTCAGAAAAAAAAATTCTTTTTAAAATATAATGCTCATTGACAATGCACCTGGTCACCCAAGAGCTCTGATGGAGATGTACAAGGAGATTAATGTTATTTTCATGCCTAACGCAACACACATTCTGCAGCCCATGGATCAAGGAGTAATTTCAACTTTCAAGTCTTATTATTTAAGAAATACATTTTGTAAGGCTATAGCTGCCATAGATAGTGATTCCTCTGATGGATCTGGGCAAAGTAAATTGAAAACCTTCTGCAAAGGATTCACCATTCTAGATGCCATTAAGAACATTTGTGATTCACGGGAGGAGGTCAAAATATCAGCATCACCAGGAGTTCGGGAGACGCTGATTCCAACCCTCATGGATGACGTTGAGGGGTTCAAGACTTCAGTGGAGGAAGTAACTGCAGATGTGGTGGAAATAGCAAGAGAACTAGAATTAGAAGTGGAGCCTGAAGATGTGACTGAACTGCTGCAATCTCTTGATAAAACTAATGGATAAAGAGTTGCTTCTTATGGGTGAACAAAGAGAGTGGTTTCTTGAGATGGAACCTACTCCTGGTGAAGGATATGAATGTTACTGAAATGACAACAAAGGATTTAGGAATTACATAAACTTAGTTGATAAAGCAGCAGCTAGGTCTGAGAGGACTGTCTCCAATTTTGAAAGAAGTTCTACTGTGGGTAAAATGCTATCAAACAGCATCGCATGCTATAGAGAAATCTTTTGTCAGAAAAGGAAGAGTCAATCGATGTGGCAAACTTCATTGCTGTCTTATTTTAAGAAACTGCCACAGCCTTCAGCAACCACCACCCTGATCAGTCAGCAGCCATCAACACTGAGATAAGACCATCCACTAGCAAAAAGATTACAACTCGCTGATGCCTCACATGATGGTTAGTATTTTTTAGAAATGAGGTATATTTTAATATAAGTATGTATTGTTTTTTTAGACATAATGCTATTGCACACTTAATAGACTACAGAATAGTGTAAACATAACTTTTATATGTACTGGGAAACCAAAAAATTTGTGTGGCTTGCTTTATTGCGATATTTGCGTTATTGTGGTGGTCTGGAACCAAACTCGCAATATCACCAAGGTACGCCTGTGCTCCGGTCACAGAACTACTAAGTGACAAAGCTAGGCTTTGAAGCCAATCAGTCAAATTCTGGAATCTACACTCTAAATAATAACAAAGTGTTTGAGTAAAACAAAAACCATCTCATGCTTTTATATTCACATTATACATGTATGTTCACTCATAGCAATAAAGAGTTGGTGGAAGAAAACAAAAATTGCCACATTAGTTATTACCTGTGTCTGCCTCACTGCCCGTTCCATTCGGCGTGTGCTTCTTGCCTCAAGTTTTGTCCGGAGGATCAAGGCTGATGTCTGAATGGCCCAGAACTTTGGTTGTGAAAGCAAATACTAACAGAAAAGGAAAAAAAAGATCATATAAAGAAGGGATGAGTGAGATGATCCCACTCTGAACAGGAGAAAATTAATTCTTTCAAAAATATATGAACACATCTAAATGCACACATGAAATCTTCCCAATGAAAAATAATAAAACGTGCTTTCAAATATTTTTCTGAAAAATGTTTTCATTTAAGTAGAGTCATGACTCTAGGTGATCCAATTTCATTGAGTAAATCAGTTAAAGAAAAATAAATCAATATCTCTTCAGATAACCAAAGCACTAAACAGAGTTTATCATACATAAGCTAAAAAACTTTTCTATCTCATGGGTTACAAAATTTTGAGAAAATAAACTTCATAAAAGTAAATATAATCTTTCTCAAACCTGAAATAAATTTTAAAAATCACCCAAACTTCAAAAGGAAAACAAATTATCAGTGATCTGATATCTTCTAACTTTAAAAACATCCTAATTCGTAGATACAAGTGCAAATCAAACCTCACGTAACACAGAATGCCCAAGAAATTAAGTTTTTCTTCATTTACAGGCAAAAGAACTTTTTCAATTTGTATTGTAGAAAACCATTCTAAATGTATGAAAATGCATTCTGACCTTCGTAAGGATAGGTAGGGAGTCTCCTATTTTAGTTAAAATGATTTCCTATAGGTAGTACCTTAAGGAAGACTGGCCTCAAACAAAACTTCAAATATATACATGCTGAAACCTAATCTCAGAAAAAGCCGTGACTGCCAACAGTTGCTGTTGTTAAGTGCCTTCGAGTCAATTGACACATTGCGACCCCATGTGACGTAGCAGAACTGCCCCATAGGGTTTTCTAAACTGTAATCTTTATAGGAGTAGATCACCAGGTCTTTCTCCCACAGTCACTGAGTGAGTTTGAACTGCCAACCTTTCAGTTAGCAGTGGCGCGCTTAACCACTGAACCACCAGGGCTCCTTAAAGACTAATAGAAACTACTAAATAAAAACACAAATGTGGTGGGACAGATTTTGGGTGAGTGAAAACAGGGACAAAATGTATCATGATATAATAGTGACTACTTGGTAAAATGAACTCAATGTAAGATCTCTTTGATGATGACTTGGAATCTATTTCTGTCTCTAGGTGATCATTCAAAAAAATAACTTCAGTGAAGGTCAAAGCAAAGAAAGGGGAAAGCTGACTACATCCTTGACAAAAGTATGCTGCTTTGTCATCTGCTTAATGTTTCTAAATGTCAGGTGTGGAAAACATCCCAGTTTTATTAGAGTCCACTTAATCACTCAAAAAGCATCAGGGAGGCTTTTAAATTACCAAAGCCTTGACTTCACTCTGAAACAACTAAAACAAATCTCTGAAAGAAAGATCTGGGAATCAGTATTTTTTTAAAACGCTCCCCAGGTAATTGTAAAGTGCAGCCACAGTTAAGAACTACTAGGTGAAAATAATGCAAGCACTTGTCTTTAGTTAAATACATTTATAATTCCACATTTTCATTAATGGTTAGCAAGATGTCCTTCAATGGAGCATAAATTATATCACAGTCTCTATCATTCCTTGTACACATAAAGCTCATGTCACTCATTTGTATTACCTGACTGACTTCTACAATAAAGAAGAAAATGAAGCACCAACAGGTTAGACCACTGACTCAATGTCACTCCTCCTTCATTAGTAACAAAAACTGGTTCTCACAATGTATCTCTTGAGTCCCATAACAACATTTTTATATTTTTAAACACTTTCTCCAAATGAACCTGTGATCACTTAAATGGTTAAAGGAAGTTAAGCGTCATCTTGGAAGTGGATGATATTACCCAGGGAACATAGGGAAGTAGAAGAATGTAAGAGGACTAAGTAAAGAAGCTTCGGAAACTGCTATACTAAAGAGACAGTGGAAGAAGAGGAGTTGGCAAAGATACACAGGGAAGGGAGGAGGAAAATAAAAAAATTTGTAATGAAATGTATGTGTTTGTTAATTCACTTAACTCAAGAATTTCTCGACTACTTATCCTATATGAAGTGCTGCACTAGGCCTCAAGGATACGACAGCCAACAAGACAAACAAGGTCCCTGCCCTCAGACCTTGTAACCTAATGAAATGTCTATTAAACAATCTCACTCTAGAAGAACAACTAACTTTGCAAATTAAAATATTTTATATCTCTTTGAAATAATAGTTAACAAAATTAAGTCATAACCTTGTCTTATTAGCCTCCGTTACCTTAAATTTGCAACAACAACAACAACAAAAAAAATCAGTTTACCAACATAAATAGGAATATTGTTGTTGTTGGTAGGTGCCGCTGAGTCAATTCTGACTCACAGTAACCCAATGTGACAGAAGAGAACTACCCCGTAGGGTATCCTAGGCTGTAATCTTTACCGGAGCAGACAGTTGTATATGGAACTAAAAAGATATGAATGATGAAATAAGTGTCATTTAAAAAGTTATTTAAAATGTGTAACACTTTCCCCTTAGATTGGGAATAACACAAGGACGGCCACTTTCATCACCGCTATTCAACAATGTACTGGAAGTTCCAGCCAGAGTAACATTGGCAAAAAAAAAAAAGTAATAAGATGCATCCAATTTGGAAAGGAAGAACTAAAACTATCTCTATTCACAGAAGACATGATGCTACACACAGAAAATCCCAAAGTTTCCATGAGGAAACTACTGAACTAATAAACAAATTCAGCAAAGCTTCAGGGTACAAGATCAACACATAAATTATCAGTTGTGTTTCTATATGCTACCAATGAACAATATGAAAATGAAAATTTTTAAAATTCCATTTACAATACCATCCAAACTAATAAAATACCTAGGAATAAATTTAATCAAGGAGTGAAAGACTTGTACATGGAGAAACTATAAAACATTGCTGAAAGAAATTAAAGGACACCTAAATAAATGGAAAGATATCCCTTATTCATGGATTGGAGGACACAGTATTGTTAAGATGGCAATACTACCCAAAATGATCTACAGATTCAACACAATCTCTATAAAAATTTCAACAGTCCTTTTTTGTATAAATGGAAAAATCTATTCTCAAATTCAAAAGGAACTGCAAGATAGCCAAAACAATCTTAAATAAAGAGTAACAAAGTAAGGACACTCACACTTCCTGATTTCAAAATGTACAACAAAGGTACAGTGACTAAAATAGTGTGGTACTGGCATACAGATAAAAATACAGACCACTGGAACAGAATTAAGAGTCCAGAAATAAATCCATACATTTAGGGCCAAATGATTTTTGACAAGTATCAAGACCATTCAACAGGGAAAGAACAGTCTTCACAAATAGTGCTGGGCAACTGGATTTCCACATGTAGAAGAATGCGGTGGGATCCCTAGCCCACACCATATACAAAAATTAAATCAAACTGAATCAGCAACCTAAAAATAACAGCTAAACCATAACACTCTTAGAAGAAAACATAGGGGTAAATCTTCATAACCTTGATTTGGCAATGGATTGTTAGATACGACACCAAAAGCTCAAGCAAAAATGAATAAAAAATTGGACTTCATCAAAATACAAAACTTTTAAGCATCAAAGAATATTATCAAGAAAATGAAAACACAACTTACAGAATGGGAGAAAAATATATGCAAATCATATATTTGATAAGGGTTTAATATCTGGAATACATAAAAGAACTCCTACAAATCAACAATAAAAAGACAACCAACCCAATTTAAAAATAGACAAATGCCTTATATAGACATTGCTCCAAAGAAAATATACAAATGGCTAACAAACACATGAAAAGACATTTAATGTCATTAGTCATTAGGGAAACAAAAATCAAAACCACATGACTGGCGTCTGGGGTCTTAAAAGCCTGTGAGTAGCCATCTAAGCTACTCCACTGGTCTCACTCCTTCAGGAACAAGGGAGAATGAAGAAAACTAAAGATACGAGGGAAAGATTACTCACAACTAATCACAATTACCACGGCCTCCACCACACTGAGTCCAGTACAACTAGAAGGTGCCCAGCTACCACCAATGACTGTTCTGACAGGGATCACAACAGAGGGTCCTGGACAGAGCTAGAGAAAAATGTAGAACAAAATTCTAACTCAAGAAAAAAAAAAAAAAGACCAGACTTACTGGAAAAACCCTGAGACTATGGCCCCCAGACACCCTTTTAACTCAGTAATGAAGACACTCCTGAGGTTCACCCTTCAGCCAAAGATTAGACAGGCCCATAAAACAAAACGAGACTAGACTTCTGGCAACATGGCGCTCTAGGCAGAAGCACCACGCCATCCCTCCACAGCAAAGATCTGAAAAACTAAGCAAAACACAGAAAACAGCAATCCTGAAACCCTAAACATCAAATGAAGACATAAAGAACTCAGCCAAGCACCAAATGGAATAAGAAACTGACAGACAACAGAGAGTGAGGAGACACACATGGAGAGGTCCCCTATCAGCTAACGCAGCACGGATTCGCACCATCCTGGACTCCTATCAGAGGCCAGCAAATAGAGGGTACGAGAAAGTAGCTGCACGGAGTTTCCAGCAGGACACAGAACAACCAGTAACTGGAGATATATGCTTTCTCACCCCCCACCCTTCTTCACCCTCCAGTTGGCCTCCTCTGCTTCCCATGGCCACAGTCTCTTGTCTGGGAAGCACCGGCTACTTGGATCCACCCACCTGCACTGTCCGACTCCCTGAGTGCCATTTGTTGGCTGCTGAGGTTGCTTTTTTCCACTTCTTTTGTTTTCTTCCACACCTCTCACCACCTCCCCCTCCTTTCGCTCAAATACCTAGCTCCGTGTGCCATCTTTGCTTCTTCCTGAGGGCCTGTGGAGCTCTGCTCCAGTGTGAAGTGCTTCCCGGTCCATGCTGCTGGTGGGATCCCAGGGCTTTTGTTTGTTTGTTTTGAATTGTGTGTTTTCTTTTTCTTGTCTTGATCGGGAGCTCGTTCTAGCTGGGCAGTGCTGTGTGGCATGGGAACTACACCCTCAGCTTGCGCAGACACGCAGAGGGATCCCTGAGAGCATTTCTTTTTCTGTGGTATTTTTTTTCCTGTTTTTTTGGGGGGGGTTTCTTGTTCTTCTTTTTTTGTTTTGTTTTGTTTTGTTCCCTTTTCCCGCTTCTTCCCTTTTTGTCTTTCTTCATTACTCAGATTCTCGTCTCTCTATACCTTCCTTCTCTTCCTATCTCCTAAATACTTGGCGCTGAATAACACCTCTATGCCTCCTAGCCAGGCTGTACTTCAACACCTGGGAACAACTTCGCCAGACTTCGTACCTGCACCGGTGGGATCCCTCGGAGCTTTGCTGTTCTTTTTTCTAATTTTTATTTATTCATCTTTTATTTAATTTTTTGCTCTTCTTCCCATTTGTTTTTCTCCATTTCATAGTCTCTCATCTATCCACTCCAAGGGAAGCTCCCCTAGCACCTTTTTTGTTTGTTTGTAGGTTTTTGTCTCCTGTTCTGCTCTCCTCTCTCCCATACCCATCTTACCTCCATACATCACAATCTCCCCCATCCATCCTGCCTACCTGTATCATGCACTTAACATCATACCACCAAGCAGCATAGGCACAGCCTACCAGAACCTATACCCTGCATTGATTACCGACCAGCCCTCATGGCTGTATTAAGTGCGACAAACAACCCACCCCAGCAACTCCTCTTCAGCTAGACCTACTGTACTATACCATATCTGAGCAACTGACCCTGCCAACTGGAGAAGGAGGCGAAAGGTATCGTGCCCACAGATAAGAAAACAACAAAGAACACACAATCCGCCTGCTCAGATATAGCTAAAAAAAAAAAAAAAAGGACAAAACAAATCAACAATCAAGAAACAAAAAAAATAACTACTGAATGCCCCGAAGACAGCAAAGAATATCAAAACATTTACAAAAACAGGAAAGGATCGTTCCAGTAGGCGTCCAAAATAAAACACCAGAGATGACGTTCCAGTGGAAGAAAAGGCACTAGAACTACCTGATAGGGAATTCAAATCTCTAATACTCAGAATTATCCAAGAGTTCAAACAAAAATCAGGCAAAAATGAAGAAAAAATAGACAAATTCATGGAAAATACAGACAAAAAAATGGAAGAATTCAGGAAAATAATGCAGGAACAAAATGCCAAAATAAATTCCTAACTAGAAATTATACAAAAACAACAATTAGAAATGCAAAACATCAACAACAAGATTTCAGAAATGGACAGTGTCATAGAAGGGCTGAGGAACAGATCTGAAACAAAGGAAGACAGGAACAGAAGAATTGAAGACTAACACTTGGATACAACTCTGTTTGAGGAAAACTCAGAAAAAAGAACAAAGAAAAATGAAGAGTCCCTGAGAATTATGTGGGATACAATCAAAAGCAAAAACATGCGAGTGATCAGAGCTCCAGAACGGGGAGAAAACAGAAAACACAGAGAGGATCACTGAAGAACTGCTGATAGAAAACTTCCCCAATACCATGAAAGATGAAAAGCTGGCCATCCAAGAAGCTCAACAAACCCCATATAGGATAGACCTCAAAAGAAAATCACCAAGGCATATCATAATCACACTCGACAAAAGCAAAGACAAAGAATCCTGAGAACAGCTTGTGAAATGCAAGAAGTCACAGAAGGAGGAGAAACAATACGACTAAGCTCAGATTATTTGGCAGAAACCATGCAGGCAAGAAGGCAATGGGATGACAATATATAAAATCTTGAAAGAAAAAAATTGCTAGCCAAGAATAATATATCCTGCAAAACTCTCGTTCAAATACAATGGTGATTATTAGGACATTTCCAGATAAACAGAAATTAAGGGAATATGGGAAAACCAAACCAAACTTACAAAAATTATTAAAGGGAGTCCTTCAAGCTGAGAACAAACAACTTCAACTCACAGGCTGAATCTAGGAAGAAGGATCATACCAGCCAGACACCAATCTAGGAAATGAACTCTCAAGGACTATCCAAAACCAAAAGAAACACAACAGGAAATCAGAGCAGTTAATCTGTAAATGACATCAACATCAGAACAATAAAAGAGGGAATAAACAGTGTAGGTATAGAACCTTCTAATGGAGAGGAAGGCAAGGCGATACCAAGCAATAACAGACTGCTTCAAACTTAGAAAGATAAGGGTAAATTTCACAGTAACCACAAAGAAAGTTAACAAACATACTCATAAAAATAAAGAGGAAAAACAAAGTCTCAGTAAAAACAAAAGCTAAAAAACAAAAGAAATGGAAAAAAAGTCCACAAACAAAAGGAATTCAGCACAGGAGAGTAAGAAGAACAAAGAAAACATCAGCACCACAAACAAAAGCACTATAAAATGACAGCAATAAACTCACATCTGTCAATAATTACATGGAATGTGAATGGACCCAATGTACCCATAAAGAGATGGAGAGTGACAGAATGGATAAAAAAACAGGATCCATCAATATGCTGTCTACAAGAGACACACCTTAGAAACAAAGACATGAATTTATTAAAAATCGAAGGTTAGAAAAAAATATATCAAGCTAACAATTACCAAAAAAGAGCAAGAGTGGCAATACTAATCTCAGATAAAATAGAGTTTAAAACAAAATCCACCATAAAAGACAAAGAAGGACACTATAGAATGATCAAGAAGACGATCCATCATGAAGACATAACCATAATAAACACCTATGCACCCAATGACAGGGCTCCAAAATACATAAAACAAACTCCAACAGCACTTAAAAGAGGAACTGACATTTCCACAATAATCGTAGGAGACTTCAACACACCACTCTCAGGAAAGGACAGAACATCTAAAAAGAAACTCAGCAAAGATACAGAAGACCTAAAGGGCACAATCATTCAACTTGATCTCAAAGACATATACAGAACACTCCATCCAACAGATGCAAAGTACACATTCTTTTCCAATGCACATGGAACGTTCTCCAGAATAGACCACATCTTAGGCCAAAGAGCAATCCTCAAAAAGATCCAAAACACTGAGATAATTCAAAGTATCATCTCTGACCACAATGCCATCAAGGTAGAAATTAACAACAGAAAGAGCAAGGGAAAAAAATCAATTACATGGAAACTGAATAATATCCTGCTTACACATCACTGGGTAATAGATGAAATCAGAGATGGAATAAAAAAATGCCTAGAATCAAACGAGAATGAAAACACTTCATACCAAAATCTTTGGGACACAGCAAAGGCAGTCCTCAGAGGACAATTTATAGCAGTAGATGCACACATCAAAAAAGAAGAAAAGGACAAAATCAAAACGTTAGCCACTCAACTCAAAGAAATAGAAAGAGAACAGCAAACAAAGCCCACAGCCACCAGAAGAAAGGAAATTATAAAGATCAGAGCAGAAATAAATGAAATAGAAAACAAAAAACCAATAGAAAGAATCAACAAAACCAAAAGTTGGTTCTTTGAAAGAATCAACAAAATCAACAAACCACTGGCCAGACTGAAAAAACAAAAACAGGAGAGGCCCCAAATAACCCAAATAGGAAATGAAATGGGCAACATTACAACAGACTCAACTGAAATAAAAAGGATCAGAACAGAAAATTATGAAAAACTACACTCAAACAAATTAGAAAACCTACAGGAAATGGATAAATTTCTAGAAACACCCTATCTACCCAAACTACGACAAAGTGATGTGGAAAATCAGAACAGTCCCATAACAAGAGATTGAAAAAGTAATAAAAAAAACTCACAAGAAAAAAAAGCCCTGGCGCAGATGGCTCCACTGGAAATTCTACAAAACATTCAGAGAAGAGCTTGTACCAGTAGTACTCAAACTATTTCACAGCACAGAAAAGGAAGCAACACTTCTGAATTCATTCTATGAAGCCAGGATAAACCTGCTACCAAAACCAGGCAAAGACGTCACAAAAAAAAGAAAATTATACACCAATACCTCTCATGAATATAAACGCAAAAATTCTCAACAAAATTCTAGCCAACAGAATTCAGCATCATATCAAAAAAACAATACACTACGACCAAACACGATTCATACCAGGTATGCAAGGATGGATCAACATTAGAAAATCAATCAACATAATCCACCACATAAATAAAAGGAAAGAAAAGAATCACATGGTTATCTCAATTGACGCAGAAAAGTCATTTGACAAAGTCCAACACCCATTCCTGATAAAAACTCTCAATAAAATAGGCAGAGAAGGGAAATTTCTCAACATAATAAAGGGCAGCTATGCAAAACCAATGGCCAACATAATTCTTAATGGAGAGGGGCTGAAAACATTCCCCTTGAGCACAGGAACAAGACAAGGATGCCCTTTAACACTACTCCTACTTAACATTGCGCTGGAAGTTCTAGCTAGAGCAATAAGGCAAGAAACAGAAAAAAAGGACATCCAAACTAGTAATTAAGAAGTTAAACTGTCCCTATTTGCGGATGATATGATACTATACATAGAAAACCCTAAAGACTCAAGAGAGAAATCTACTGGAACTAATAGAAAGATTCAGCAGAGTAGCAGGATATAAGATAAACATTCAAAAATCAGTTGGATTCTTATACCCCAATAACGTGAACGATGAAAAGGCAATCAGGAAAACAATAGCATTTATCATAGCCCCTAGAAAAATAAAGTACTTAGGAATAAATCTAACCAGGGATGTAAAAGACATACACAAAGAAAACTACAAAACACTACGCCAAGAAACTCAAAGGGATCTACATAAATGGAAAAACATACCATGCTCATGGACAGGTAAGACTCAACATTGTGAAAATGATAATTCTACCCAAAGCAATTTACAAATACAATGCAATCCTGATCCAAATACCAACAACATTCTTCAAAGAGATGGAAACACTAATCATTAACTTTATATGGAAAGGGAAGAAGGCCCAAATAAGTAAAGCACTATGGAAGAAGAAGAATAAAGTTGGAGGACTCACACTACCTGACTTCAGAACCTACTATACAGCTACAGTAGTCAAAACAGCCTGGTACTGGTACAACGACAGATACATTGACCAATGGAACAGAATTGAGAACCCAGATGTAAATCCGACTATGGTCATCTGATCTTCGACAAGGGACCAAAGACAGTCTTTTGAACAAACGGTGCTGGCAAAACTGGATATCCATCTGCAAAAAAATGAAACAGGACCCATACCTCACGCCATATACAAAAACTAATTCAAAATGGATCAAAGACCTAAATATAAAGCCAAAAACTATGAAGTTCATAGAAGAAAAAATAGGCCCAACACTACAGGCCCTAATACATGGCATTAACAGGATACAAACCATAATTATCAACACACTAACTCCAGAAGATAAGCTAGATAACTGGGATTTTCTAAAAATCAAACACCTATGCTCTTCAGAAGACTTCACCAAAAGAGTAAAAAGAGAACCTACAGAGTGGGAAAAAATTTTTGGACAGTACAAGTCAGACAAATGTCTAATCTCCACAATCTACAAGAAAATCCAACACCTCTACAGCGAAAAGACAAATAATCCTATTTAAAAATGGGCAAAGGAAAAGAACAGACACTTCACCAAAGTAGACATTCAAGTGGCAAACAGACACATGAGGAAATGGTCATGATCACAAGGCATTACAGAAATGCCAATTAAAACCACAGTGAGATACCATCTCACCCTGGCATTACTGGCATGTATCAAAAACACTGGAAATAACAAATGTCGGAGAGGCTGCGGGGAGATCGGAACTCTTATGCACTGCGGGTGGGAATGCAAAATGACACAACCATTTTGTAAAATGATAAGGTGCTTCCTTAGAAAGCTAGAAGTAGAAATACTATACGATCCAGCAATCCCACTCCTAGGAATATATCCTAGAGAAATAAGAGCCGTCATTCGAATAGACATATGCACACCCATGTTCCTGGCAGCATTGTTCACAATAGCAAAAAGATGGAAACAACCTAGATGCCCATCAACAGATGACTGGATAAACACAAACTATGGTACACACACACAATGGAGTACTACGCAACGATAAAGAACAATGATGGATCTGTGAACCATCTCATAACATGGATGAAACTGGAGGACATTACACTGAGTGAAATAAGTCAATCACAAAAGGACAAATATTGTATGAGACCTCCATTGTAAAAACTCATGAAAAAGTTTACACACAAAAAGTAACCACCTTTGTTGATTACGAGGGATGGGGGGGGAATACTTTATAGGCAGTAGATAAGTGGTATTTTTGGTGAATAGTGAGACAGTACACAATACTGAGGAAACCAGCACAACTTGTACAAGGAAAGGTCATGGAAGCCCCATAGACACATCCAAATTCCCTGAGGGACTGAATTGCTGGGCAGAGGGCTGTGGGGACCATGGTCTCGGGGAACATCTAGCTCAACTGGCATAACACAGTTTAGAAAGACAATGTTCTACATTCTATCTTGGTGAGTAACGTCTGGGGTATTAAAAGCCTGTAAGCAGCCATCTAAGATACTCCACTGGTCTCACCCCTTCAGGAACAAGGGAGAATGAATAGAACAGGATACAAGGAAAAGATTAGTCCAAAGGACTAATGGACCACAACTACCAAGATCTCCACCAGACTGAGCCCACTACCGCTAGACTGTGTCCAGCTACCACCACTGACTGTTCTGACCAGGATCACAACAGAGGGTTCTGGACAGAGCTAGAGAAGGATGTAGAACAAAATTCTAACACAAACAAATAAATACTTGCCTGAAAGAGACTGGAGAAACCCCGAGAGTATTGCCCCCAGACACCCTTTTAGCTCAGTGGTGAAGTCACTTTCATGGTTTGGTGTTCAGCTGGGGATTCGTCAGACCCATAAAACAAAATGGGACTAATGAGGCACATCAGTCTAGGGACAAAGACTAGAAGGCAGAAGGGGACAGGAAAGCTGATGACAGGGAACCCAAGGTTGAGTAAGGACAGTGCTGACATGTAGTGGGTTTGTTAACCATTGTCATAGGGCAATTTGTGTACTAACTGTTTAATGAGAAATGACTTTATTCTGTAAAATTTCCTCTAAAGTGCAAATAGCAGCACAACTGGAAGAACGTAATTGATGTCACTGAACTATGCATGTAGAAATTTCTGAAATGGTGTATCTCTGGCTATGTATATTTTCACCAAAAAAAAAAAAAGGTCGAGAAGGGAGAGGGTTGACATGTTGTGGGGTTGTTAACCAATGTCATAAAACAACATGTGTACTGACTGTTTAACGAGAAACTATCTGTTCTCTAAACCTTCACCTAAATTACAATTAAAAAAAAAAAAAAGAGACTAAAGGGGCATACCAGCCCAGAAGCAAGGACTAGAAGGAAGGAGGGGACAGGAAAGCCAGGGTTGAGAAGGGAGAGTATTGACATGTCATAGGGTTGTTGATCAATGTCATGAAACAATATGTGTACTAACTGTTTAATGAGAAGCTAGAATGTTCTATAAACCTTTATCTAAAGTACAGTTTAAAAAAAAAAAGATCAAAACCACACTAAGATAGCTCTTCACTCCCACTAGGATGGCTATTATCAGAAAACAAGTGTTGGTGAAGATGTGGAGACAATGGAACCCTCATCCACTGCTAGTGTGATTATAAAATGTTTTCCACAGCTACTGTGGAAAACTGTTTGGCAGTTTCTCAAACAGTTAAACATAGAATTACCATATGACCCAGCAATTCTACTACCAGATATATACCCCAAGCCTTGAAAGCAGGGATTCAAACAGATACTTGAACACCAATGTTCACTGCTGTCATTTTTCATCACCTGCAGTTCATTTACAATAGTCAAAAGATAGAAACAAGCCAAATGTTCATCAAGAGATGAATGGATAAACAAAACGCGGTATATGCATACAATGAAATATGATTCACTAATAAAGATAAATGAAGTCCTGATATATGGTACAACATAGATGAATCTTAAAAACATTATGCTAAATTAAATAAGTTAGACCCAAAAGGATAAATATTGCAATGATGCCTAGAACAGACAAACGCACAGAGAAAGAAAGTAGATTAGTGGTTACCAGCAGCTGGGGGGTAGGGAGAAGCGAGGAGTTATCACTTAATGGCTACAGAGTTTCTGTTTGGTGTAATGAAAATGTTTTGGAAATAAATAGTGGTGATGGTTGCACAACATTCTGAATACAATCAAACGTCACTAAACTGTTCACTGACAAATGGTTAAAATCACAAATTCTATGTTACATATATTTCATTACAATTAAAAATGTATAAAAAATTTGGCAGAAAATTTTACTAGAAAATGAGATCTAAAGAATTTTCAAAGGAAAAAATATTTTCACTAAATACATCTGCAAATTACCTACAAAACGTCACAGCACTGCCTTCTTTTTGTCTTCATCTTATTAATGGGATTACCATCTGTAACCTCATGATAACAGGATGGAAGAGCACTGAAAAAACAACACTGTAAAACAGTGAAAAAAGTCTCCAACTCAGCCTGAGCTTCATTAGAATCCCAGCTCCATCACTGATTAGCTGTGTGGCCTTGCAAAACTACTTGATCCCTTGGATCTCACTTTCCTCTTCTCTAAATAGGAACAATTCCCATCTCTCATGGAGGTGTGAGGATTAAGCAAGTGTGCATAGGTAAAGTTTAATGAAGACTCTACAAGAGTACTACATCTGCCCTCCTCCAGGATGTCTCCTCTCCCCTCCTATAATGCTTTCTCTCACTCTTAACAGAAAGTCACAATCCAGAGTGGACAAGGGTGATGGCACTACCAACCCCATTGATCACTTTACCAACAATAACCTTCCAGTACAAAGATCAGCTCAGGCCACAGGCTTGTTAGAGATAAAGCCCAGCTTCAAGAAGGTTGTCCCAAAGGCTTGCACACCAAAGCAAAGCAGGAAAATCTTCTAAGAAAAATAACAAAGTCAAATTGTTTGTCTGAGACTTTTATGTTTATGTCAAGCAAAACATTTTCCCTAAACACTGACAAAGTAAAATGCAATGAAAAAATAGGCATTTGAAAAGCTTTAAAGAAGGAACTGACTGCATAATGATATCATTAAAGAATGCATTTATCTTATATCTGTTTGGCTGCAGAAAAGAACATTTGAGAAAGTCTTTCTGATAGGAGGCAACTGTACATAGGCTATGTATAACAAACATATTTTATAAAATATAGTAAAAAGATAAGAATCCATGATAATACGGGGTGTTAAGTAAAGAAAAAGAAAACTAAACAGGAGTTATGCTGTAATGTTCCACTGACTCTTCAGAAAAATTATGTTTTTTAAAAAAGTTCGGTCTAAGAGTTCACCAAACAAATCCATTGAAGAGGGCATCAACCTAACCTACCTAACACACAGGCCATGTCCCACCCACTGGTGAAGACTCAAGCTATGAACTATCCATCCACAGGTATACAGAGAGTCCATCCAGAGTCTGTGCCCATGCCCCCACTAGGAGGTTACTGCTCTTAATTCTACTCAATTTAGCATGTGAGAAGTGACCACCCCCCACCCACATGGCTTGCTCCATCCTCACAGAGCCTTGTTTGACCACCTTATCTAAGTGACCCCATCTCTACCCACTGATTCTCTATCACTGCATCCAGTCTGGTTCCTTCAGGGCAGAGATCCCATTCTTCTGTTCACCAGTGCCTTACATACTACCTGGCACATTGTAGGTACTCAAATATTTTTAGACCAAAGAAAAGGATAGAGAACAGGACTTTTTCTTTGTCCCCTTCTCACAGGGCCAGAGGTGTACAAAGGTGCTTCTTCTGAAACAGAAATGAAAATTCAGTGACTGATGCTTAGAAACTCATCTGATGCTGCTATTGAAAAAACAAACAAAACTGTTGCCATCGAGTCGATTCCAACTCATTAATGACCCTATAGCTGCTACAGGATAGATTATTTTTTCTAACATTCCCTATACAGAATCGGGAATGTATTCTCCCAAGGGCACAACAATGTAAATGATCATTAGATAGTATGAAATAATTCTTTCATTACTATAGTTAGTAATATAAGTACACTTTGGCTCATACAGGCTTTTATGAGGCAGCTCAGAAATCTAAGCACTAAAATATTTTTTTCTTTAAGACAGTATGCTCCAAATATCCAATAAAATAAACTTACAAACTTTTTGAAAATAAGTCATTCCTAAATTGTGGCAAATGACACATTTGTAAATAGTGGAAAAATGTACTGAAATAAGAACTGGATTCTAGCCCAGGCTCTCTGTCAATTAGCTGCACGACCATTAGGAAAGGTATTTACCACTTTTGGACCCCAGCTCCCTCATCTATATAATGATGGGATTAGACACTATGGTCTCTAAGATTACTTTCAGCTATAAAAAATTCATTTTAATAAGATTCCATTTGCTTTACAGCAAATAATAGCAGAGTAAGGTTCCAACATAGTTCTTTATATTTTATAAAAATATACAAATGAAGGTAAATTCTTTCCTGAGCTAGATTGGGTTCCTCTACCTTCACAGTCATTATCTATGTGACCATGAACAAGTGATTAACCTCCCTAAGACTAAAATGGCTTATCCATAAAAAGAAAAGAACTGGCCTAAAAGATGATCAAGGCTTATTCTACCTCCAAACTCCTGTAATAATGAAGGGAAAAAAATGACACGGATTTCTTAATTTATCTTTGTTAGATTTTAGTTATTTTATATTTTGAATTAATACCAATTTGATTGTAATTATTATAGACTTCATATTCACTGAAATACTTCACAAAGTCATTATTAAAATCTAGTAGCGATTACAGAGCCCTAGTGGCGCACTGGTTAAGAACTCGGCTGCTAACCAAAAGGTCGGCAGTTTGAATCCACCAGCTGCCCCTTGGAAACTCTATGGGGTAGTTCTATTCTGTCCTACAGGATCGCTATGAGTCAGAATTGACTTAACGGCAACAGGTTTGGTTTGGTTTGATTAGCAGCAATTAAGTCAACTGACATTCTTTACAGTTCAATAAAAGTGCAAGAGAGAAGTACTTGAGAACAGGTAAACTGCTCAAGCACCAACAATTAGTAAAGATAACGGGAGATGTTGACAAATATCAAATTGTTACATGACTCATCAGATCAGGAATAATAAGGTGTCATACATAGAAGAAGTTAAATAAACCCACAACTTCGGTTTTGATAATAAGAGGCAATGAGTGACTGAAAAAAATACCTAAATATAAGCCAATACAATTCTTTATTAGCACTGAATTCTAGGCACCAGTTATTTATCTAGGTGAGCAGGAAATAAAATATATCAGAGTCTATCACAGACTGAAATTTTAATGACTGCTCCATGTTCTGTTAAAGATACTTCATGATATCTTTCTACAGAAAAGGGATATCTAGGCATTTAAAAAAATAGTAAATATTTAACAAAATCATTATTGACATAGTATTAAAGAAAAAAACTTGAATCCTACATTCAGGTTCATTGTTGCTAAAGGTCTAAAAAGGGGAACATATGATGAAAATATAACTGTCCCCAAACTAATATTCCACTGCTTTTTTAAAAAGCCACTAATAATATTTTGAATGAAGTATCCTGTATGCATATTCAACCTCTCCCAAATTTCAGAATTTGTTTCCCAAAAGTTGGGTTATCTGACTGCATGAAAAAGTTCTCATGTGTTTCTACTAACTAAATTACAGTAAACTGCCTATTTTTATTATCTCATTGTCTACTTCCCCTGAAGAACTCATCTTTACAAAGACATGAAACATTGTATGTTGCTAGTTTTCATCATTTATATTTTGGTTCCAATAATTCACATTCATTTCTCAGAAATGCTCTGTAAATTTTTGCACAGTTTGTTCTAAAACTGGTCCTAAATATCAGGGATTACTAAAAGGCTTAGTAACAGAGAGTACTGACATGTCATGGGGTTGTTAACCAATGTCATAAAACAATATGTGTACTAACTGTTTAATGAGAAACGATTTGTTCTGTAAGCCTTCATTAAAAGTACAATTAAAAAAAAATTTAAAAAAAGGAAAGAAGCAAACCTATCTGCATCCTGATGCTTTTTAACACTGCTAGACTCAAAGAAATAAATCAGATTCTTCCTAAGCAAAGCACTCATATACCTAATGAGTTTGCAAGTTCACAGTTTATCTTCACCTAAACTATAACCAAAAAAACACCCAAACCCGTTTCCATCAAGTCAATTCCAACACATACTGACCCTATA
This sequence comes from Dugong dugon, assembly GCA_030035585.1. NCBI lineage: Eukaryota > Metazoa > Chordata > Mammalia > Sirenia > Dugongidae > Dugong > Dugong dugon. Next base: position 42,045,844 of record CM057480.1, on the reverse strand, counting down.
GGACAGAGTAGAACTGCCCCATAAGGTTTCCAAGGAGCGGCTGGTGGATTCAAACTGTCAACCTTTTGGTTAGCAGCCGAGCTCTTAACCACTGCACCACCACTTTACAGAAGATATTTTCGAACACCTAAATGAACTTAATACATCTGTTTAAGAAACTGGAATCAATTTGTTAACAGAAAAAAATTATTTACTTTTATATAAGAAACCCTAGGTAGCATAAACAGTTAAGTGCTCAACTACTAACAAAAAGCTTGGTGGTTTGAACCTACCTAGAGGCGTCTTGGAAGAAAGGCCTGACAATCTGCTTCCGAAATGCCACAGCCATGAAAACCCCATGGCGTGCAATTCTACTCCACAACACGTGGGATTGCCATGAGTTGAAATCGACTCGATGGCAGCTGTTTTTTTTCTGAGTTAGGCTAAAATGTGCTGAGAAAAGGTGTTTTATTAACATTCCTTTTCTTAAAGATACTGTTTGCTATAGGTTGAACTTGGTCCTCCAAAAAGATATGCTAAGTCCTAACCCTTATACCTGTAAATGTGACCCTGTTTGGAAACAGGGTCCTTAAAGATATTATCATTTAGGATAACATGAGGTCATACTGGAGTTAGGTAGTTTGGTGTCCTTATAAAAAAGAAGATAAAAAGGAGACAAAGGAAAGGTAACTACACATCTACAAGCCAAGAACAACACCAAGGATTGCCAGAAGCCAACTGAAGCTAGAAGAAAGGCATGGGACATATTCTCCCTCAGAACTCTCAGAAGGAATCAAGACAGCCAAGACCCTAATCTCAGACTCCCAGCCTCCAGAACTGTGAAACAATAAATTTCTGTTCTTATAAACCACCCAGTCTGTGAGTATTTCCCTATGGAAACCATAGGAAACCAAATGGAATCCCTGAGTGGTGTAAATGGTTAATATACTCAGCTGCTAACCAAAGGTGCCTCAGAAGAAAAGCCTGATAATCTACTTCAAAAAATCAGCCATTGAAAACTCAGTGGAGCACAGTTCTACTCTCAAACACACACGGGGTCACCCTGAGTCAGAATCAACTCAACAGTAACTAGTTTGGGTTTTTACATATATATACACACACACACACACACACACACACACACATACACATACATATATATATATATATATACATATACACATATACATACACACATATATAAAAAATACATATTATGTCTTGATAAGGCATTAGTCTTTAAGTGCTTTACAAATATTAATAGTATCTTCATAAGAAGAAATGCTTCATATGAATACAGTCCAGTTTATTGTTTTTCATGTTATGGTGTGAGCTTTATTGTTCTATTTGCCTATCCTAAGGTCTCAAAGATGATCTCCTATGTTTTTCCTCTAAAAGCTTTATAGTTTCAGCTTTCATGTTTAAATTTTCAATCTATCTGGAACTGATTTTTATATATAATATGATAGGGGTTAAGACATCCTTCTTCCATATGGAAATATAATTAATCTAGTATCATTTATTAAAAGGCCTACCCTTTGCCCCACTGTAATGTGACCTTTGTCATAAATTAGATGAACTGTGTAAGTATGGATCTGTTTCTGGACCCTCTATCTGTTCCACTAGTCAGTATGTATCTCCTTGTGTCAAAATGTCTTAATTCAATGTATCTCAAACTTTGAAGTGTATAATAACCTAGGCAGCGTGTTAAAAAAGAGCTTCCTCAGCCCCAACCCCAGAGATTCTAACTCAGTAGGTCTGTGTTGGAGCCAGAGAAACACTATTTTCTAACAAGCTCCCAGGTGATACTGATGTTGCCAGTCCAATGACCACAACATTGTCTTAATTACAATAATTTTATAATAGGTCTTGCTTTTGGCAATGTAACTGCTCCAGCTCTGTTGTTCTTCCAGACAGCCTTGGCTATTCTTAGACCTTTGCATGTCCGTATATATTTTAAAGTCAGCTTGAGTTCCCCTGCCTCCAAAAAAAAAAAAAACTAACAACAACAAAAACAATCAAACTGTTGGAATTTTGTTAAGGATTGCACTGACTGAATCCTCCATAAATATGGCACATCCCTCTATTTGTTTAGGTCTTTATTATCCTGTTAATAATGTTTTATAGATTTTAGTTTACAGGTCTTGCACATTGTTTGATAGATTTATTCCTAGGAATTTGATGTTTTTGACACCACAGCAAATGGTATCTTTTTAAAGTCTATTTATTTTTAACCTGGAGTCTAATAATGTCAGTAATCTGATAAACTATCAGCTGACTAAATTGTAAGTATTGGTTAAATCCAAATGTGGTTTGAAACAAAGCATAAGAAATTTGGTGTGTTCAACTAGCACCACTTTAGAATTAAGACAGTGCTAAAGAACCTTGTGCCCTTTGTAACCATAAACTTTTCTATAGGGTGGAATGTCCATCACTTTTACACATGAAAACAGAGGCCGGAAACCAAATAAATGTGATTGATAATATTTCTATGGCTGTTTTATGAAAAGTTTTCAAATTCTCAACTCTCATTGACCAAAATCTATAATGGGTAACTCAGTGAGCCAGTATAATCTTTCACGTATTCAATATTTTTAGTATTATTACAAATATGGAAAGAAACTCTAGAAATAGCTCTTTAATTTACAGTACAATGTTTTATAAGTTCAAAAAATAAACCTGCTCTAGCAATTGTTGATAACAAGTATAAGAAGATATTTTGAGAACAAACGGAAGGCACTCATAAAGATCAAGAGACACTGTTCTGCAAGCATTAGTAGAAGCTTATCACTTTAACTATGCCACCTGAGCTAATGCTCACACTAAGACTAAAGAAGGAGCCGAAATAATCTGACATTGGAGAAAATTCAGTTAGTTACCCGAAATGAAAAAGTCAGTGCAATGCCATGAATTCACACTAAAAAATAAATTTTAATATTATGACAAGTTACACAGAGAGACTCATTTTATTCAACTAATAATTTCCCATTATTCCCTCATTTCCCAGAAAAGTAGCAAAGAAAATTCTGTAACACTATCAAAGAGAGCTGGAGTGTCATTTCTATTAAAAACAAATTTCCTTTTCATTGTTACAACTGCACATTTCAAATAACCTTCTTCCAAAGGTCACTAGGCTCCCTTTACATGACAGTCAGTCTGCTCCTTTAAGCATGAAGGAGCTTTCAGATCGTGGCTTTTTCCATACACAAATCAAAGCCAGTTCAGGGCTCTCACTGTGTATGGGTAACTGTTTGGCTATACTGAAGTCAAATTAAGACTATGCCCACCCAGGTCAGGATGACCCCACAAAGCAAGGAACAAAGAACTAGTACAGAAAACAGAACTACTCCCCTTCTTAATGAGCTATTTAAAAGAGCATTCATTTAAAATCAGGACGAAATGACAGTAAGTCTAAGATTCCAAATTTAATCTATAAATTATACCCAGTAGAAGTGGAACAGCAGTCCAAATTCTCTATCGTTGCTCTATAGACATCTAAAATCTGTTTCAAATCTTTTTTTCGCTAAGTCTCAATACTGCCTTAAGCAAATCTTCTAACACAGCTAAGTGAATTATAGTATAGGTAGTCCCCGACTTACGACGTATTAGAGTTACGAGGAACCGCACTTACGACCATACTTTTTTTTTTTTTTTTGGTACATCTTATCATTAGTAATAATTACTACCTACAATGTTGCAGTGCATAATTTGATGATGTTATCATCTCATGGCAAACCCAAAAACAAAGACTGGATTTATAAAGATACTGATAACAGAAGGCAATAAAACTAAAAAAAAAGTCAGAAATGACTTAAAACAGTCGTCAGAATGGAACCCCATCATAAATCGGGGACTACCTGCCCAGCCTCCGTTTTCCTTTGTTTATGCTATCATTCCATCTAAACCCCATCTTGTCTTTCAGGGCCCGACTCAAATCCACCTTAGTGAAAAAAGCCTTCTTTGACTGCGCTGTCCTAAATATTTTCTTCTTTGCTAAGCAATAACAGGATTTATTTATCTGTGCTATCAATTTGTAATTTAAATTGCCTGGTATTGCTAGTTACATTTTGATAAGTTTATCTGATCTCAGCTAAATTAAAAATTCCATGAAGGTGAGACTTACATTTTATATTTCTATTTCTTACACAATACCTAGTACAAGCTTGGCTTCTAGATCTCCAGCTCTTAAAACTGTGCTGTCTTGACACATCGACCGATGGAATAGAATTGAGCACCCAGATGTAAATCCATCCACCTATGGTCACTTAATCTTCGACAAGGGCCCAAAGTCCATCAAATGGGGAAAAGACAGTCTTTTTAACAAAATAGTGCTGACAAAACAGGATGTCCACCTGCAAAAAAAGGAAATAGGACCCATACCTCATACCATACACAAACTAATTCAAAATGGATCAAAGATATAAAACCAAAAACTATAAAAATCATAGAAGGAAAAATAGGATCAACACTAGACGTCCTTATACCCGGCATTAACAGGATATAAACTATAGCAACACATGAACTCCAGAAGATAAGCTAGATAACTGGGATCATATGAAAAGTATGCTCATCAAAAGAGTTCATCAAAAGAGTAAAAAGAGAACCTGCAGACTGGGAAAAAAATTTTCACAATGACAAATCCAACAAAGGTATAATCTCTAAAATCTACAGGAAAGTCCAACACTTCTACAACAAAAAGACAGCTAATCCAATTAAAAAATGGGCAAAGGACATGAACAGACACTTCACCAAAGAAGACACTCAAGCAGCTAACAGACACATGAGGAAATGTTCGAGATCACTAGCCATTACTGAAATGCAAAAAAAAAACTACAATGAGATACCATCTCACCCCAGCATTACTGGCACTACTTGAAAAAATAGAAAATAACAAATGTTGGAGAGGTTGCAGGGAGGGTAGAATTCTTATGCACTGCTGGTGGGAATGTAAAATGGTACAACCTTTTGGAAAATGATATGGCGCTTCCTTAGAAAGCTAGAAATAGAAATACCATATGATCTAGCAATCCTACTGCTAGGAATATATCCTAAAGAAATAATAGCCGTCACACAAATAGACATAGGAACACCAATGCTCATTGCAGCATCGTTCACAATAGCAAAAAGATGGAAACAACCTAGATGCCCAATAACAGATGAATGGATAAACAAATTATGGCACATACACACAATGGAACACTACGCAAGGTTAAAGAACAATGACAAATCTGCAAACCCCCTCACAACATGGATGAATCTGGAGGGCATTCTGCTGAGTGAATAAGTCAATAACAAAAGGACAAATATTGTATGAGACCACTACTATAAAAACTCATGAAAAGGTTTACACACAAAAAGAAACAATCTTTGATGGTTATGAGGGAGGGGAGGAGTGGGGATGGAAAAACACTAAATAGGCAATTGATAAGTGCTAACCTTGGTAAACGGTAAGACAGTACACAATACTGGGGAAGCCAGCAAAACTTGTCCAAGGCAAGGTCATGGAAACTCCATAGGCACATCTGAGCCCCCTGAGGGTCTGAATTACTTGGCTGAGGGCTGTGGAGACCATGGTCTCAGGGAACATCTAGCTCAATTGGCAGAAAATAGTTTATAAAGAAAATGTTCAACAGTCGACTTTGGTGAGTAGTGTCTAGGGTCTTAAAAGCTTGTGAGCGGCCATCTAAGATACTCCACTGGTCTCACCCCTTCTCGAGCAAGGGAGAATGAAGAAAACCAAAGACACAAGGGAAAGATTAGTCCAAAGGACTAATGGACCACAAATACTACAGCCTCTGCCAGACTGAGTCCAGCACAACTACATGGTACTCAGCTACCACCACTGCCTGCTCTGACAGTGATCACAATAGAGTGTCCCAGACAGAGCTGGAGAAAAATGTAGAACAAAATTCTAACTCAAAAAAAAAAGACAGAGACTGGAGAAACCCCAAGAGTATGGCTCCTGGACACCCTTTTAGCTCAGTACTGAAGTCACTCCTGAGGCTCACCCTTCAGCCAAAGATAGACAGGCCCATAAAACAAAATGAGACTACATCGGCACAGCAGCCCAGGGGCAATGAGAAGAAAGCAGGAGGGGACTGGAAAGCTGATAATAGGAAACATAAGGTCGAGAAGGGGAGAGTGTTGACATGTGGGGTTGACAACCAATGTCACAAAACAATATGTGTACTAATTGTTTAATGAGAAGCTAGTTTGTTCTATAAACATCCACCAAAAGTACAATTTAAAAAAAAAAAAAAAAACCTGTGCTGTCTTTTCTCTGCTTTGCAAATATTCACATAGAAAGCAAAGACACCAGGAGATCTAGCAGTTGGCCATTTCGCTGCCTCAGAAAAAGAAACACTTTCTACATTCTGGAGACACCAGTTCATCAGCACTACCTGATGCCTTTCACCCTGTCATAAGAACCAGACCTATTTAAAAAAGCATAAGTTGTTTTTAGGCTAAATTTTTCATCCTTTAACACAATGTTAATTCACAATGTCAAAAAGCCTAAGAACTTGAGCTTCAATGATGGCCAAAGGCAGAAGCACGAAGCCATGAGTTTGAAGATTAGCTCTTAATAACAAATATACTTCCATCTTAGCTATGCTGCCGTGGAGTCAACTCTGACTCATAGTGATCTCATGTATAACAGAACAAAATGTTGCACAATCCTGCACCGTGCTCATGATCGTTGCTATGTTTGAGCCCACTGTTTTGGCCACTGTTTTAACTCATCTCACCAAGGGCCTACCCTTGCCTTTGCCAACCCTCCACTTTATCAAAAATGATGTCCTTTTCTAGCGATTAGTCTTTTCTGATGACGTATCCAAAGTAAGTGAGCTAAAGTCTAGCCATCCTTGCTTCTAAGAAGCATTTTAGTTGTATTTCCTCTAAGACTCATTTGTTTATTATTCTTCTGTCAGTCCACAATATATTCCATATCCTTCACCAACACAATTCGAATGCATCAATTCTTCTCTCTTCTTATTTCATTTTCCAGCTTTCACATACATATAAGGAAATTGAAAAGACCATGGCTTGGGTCAGGCACACCTTAGTCATCAAAGTGACATCTTTGCTTTTTAGAACTTTAAAGAGGCCTTTTACAGCAGGTTTGCTTGATGCATTATGTCATTTGCTTTCTTGACTGCTGCTTCCATAATGTTGATTATTGATCCAAGTAGAATGAAATCACTGACAGCTTAGATTTCTTCTTCATTTATCGGCCTAATTGTGAGGATTTTCATTTTCTTCACGTCAGATGTAATCCATACTGAAGGCTGTAGTCTTTGATCTTCATCAGTAAGTGCTTTAAGTCCTCTTCACTTTCATCAAGCAAGGCTGTGTCATCTGCATATTGCAGGTTGTTAATGAGTCTTCCTCCAATCCTGATGCCATACTACTCGTCATATAGTCTAGCTTCTGGGATTATATATTCAGCACACAGACTGAATAAGTAAGGTGAAAGAATACAATCCTACCGCACACCTTTTCCAACTCTGAACCAGGCAGTATCTCCTTGCTCTCTCTTTTCCAACAATTGTCTCTTGATCCATGTACAGGTTCTGCATAAGCACGATTAAGTGTTCTGGAATTCCCATTCTTTGTAATGTTATCTATAAATTGTTATGAACCACACAGTCTGATGCCTTCAGGTAGTCAATAAAATACAGATAAACAAAATGTTGCCAGGTCCTGCATCATTCTCACAATCACCAGCATGGTCAAGTTCATGGTTGTGGCTACTGTGCCAATCCATCTCACTGAGGGTCTCCCTCACCCTCTTTGGCCCTCTACTTCACCAAACATGATGTCCTCCTCTAGCAACTGATGCTTCCTGATGACATGTCCAAAGTAAGTGAGTCAGACAATGTTCCTTTGTGATCCGTAAGGTTTCCATTGGTGAATTTTTGGGAGTAGATCACCAGGCCTTTCTTGCTAGTCTATATTAATCTGAAAATTCCACTGAAATCTGTCCACCACAGGTGACCCTGTTGGTATTTGAAATATCAGAGGCATAGCTTTCAGCATCACAGGAACACACAAGCCACCACAGTACAACTAACTGACAGATGGGTGGTAGATTCCATACATAGCTGTTCCAAACAATGAATTAGAAAACTCCAATTTGTGCAGTCTCTTAATCTGTTTTTTGTTGTTTCTGTTGACTCTTAATCATAGTGGCTTACCTTCGTTTCTGCTTGATCTTTAATTGTTAGCTCACTGCTCAATTTTAACTTGGGATTGGAGATGTTTTCCTATAGAGGAGATTGGCTTCTGCCACCATAGCCAGGCAATACCATGAATTTAAGACCACTTTAGACTTGCTTGAGGGTCTTGGCTCACTGGAGAGTTCAGGGAGTTCCGTTACCCTCAGGTAACTCCACCACTCACAGCTGCTTGATGCCCAAGTCTCAGATCCGTACTTCTCATTTTTCACCCTGACCCTTGCTCCTAATTTCTCTTTATATGTCTGTGCATGCATTTGTTTAAGTTGGGTAGGAAAAATCCTTAGATACCTCCTCTATCTCTTTTGAGACTAGCATTGTCTTAATGAGTATATCCTTTCCAGGGTTTAGCTGTCTGTAGCAAGCGGACCTCTCGGAGCACCTTGTCTGCCACATTGCCAGAAGCAGAAGCCTCTGACCTCTGCCCAGTGCTTCCTCCTTTATTTTGTTTTAATCAATATTTTTAGGTTTGTTTCATAACTCCTTCCTATTTCCTTTGCTACTAAAGGTAACAGCACAATACCTCCAAAAAGAAAGGTGCTTGTCAAAAGCAGAGAGGTCCCTGGAAAAGAACTGAACTAGCAGGGATTAGAGTTGTGGGACAAGACAAATGGTTGAAAACTAGTAACAGACACAGGCAGATAGACAGAATTTTAACATGGACCTGAGAGTACCCCAGAGAGCCTGCTTATATCTTCCAACCAAAAAAGAATAGTTACTGAGCCATGAAGCAACAATGGGCTTTGCTCATTCTCTATATAACTTTGTACCAGAGATTTTTTTTTAACTGTTTATTCTCAGAACTTCTTTAGAGAAGTTGCAAACTTACTACAAACAATTCCCATATAATCTCTACCCAAAATACTCAAGTGTTAACATTTTGCAATACACCAATAGCTAATCTCTGGGACCAATTTTGATTTTACTAAAAATGGTATTCACAGATTATTCACAGATTTAAAAGAATTAAACTTGATGAATTAGCTATTGTTATATCTGTTAACACAGGAAGTTGCTTGAAATCATATATTAATACTTCACTTTATACCAATAATTGTGAGGATGGTACAAGTCCTTCTTGAGAAAAAGTTCAATTCAACAAACATTTTTGAACATGAACATCTTGTGTTAGATGCTGAAGTTCAAAATTCCCAAAACTGGAGCTCTAAACAGCATATTCTCCTACCTAAACCTGATATTTCTTTTGAATTGAGGTTTCTAAGAGTATTTGGGGAAACTAGTCTGATCTTGGAGAACACTTTATACTGAACATGAACAGTGAGTAATTTCCTATTGAGAATTTACTCTCCTCCATACATATTCCTTCCAATTATTTCATTAAGCAGGTTGAGCATTTTATGTTCTACTTCTGAAATTCACAAGGACGATATTATACTGAAACCCAATCTATTTTTATAAATTAATTAATCTTACATATTACAACTATTAAAAATACATATGCACTTTTCCCTTTAGGTTATTCCTTGTAATTTTATTAAATATGAACTATAAACCCAACCCAAACCCATTGCCGTCCAGTCAATTCTGACTCACAGTGATCCTACAGGACAGAGCAGAAATGCCACAGAGTTTCCAAGGAGCAGCTGGTGGATTTGAACTGCCAACCCTTTGGTTAGCAGCTGAGTTCTTAACCACTAAGCCACCAGGGCTCCAAATAAAGTACAAGACATATAAAAAAATACATTTATATGTAGTGTAAAGTTTGTTCTGTTTTAACAAATGGATATACCTATATAACTACCCCACCCACACATGTGTCTGTTTGTCGTATGGTGGGGACTTGCATGTTGCTCTGATGCTGGAAACTATGCCATAGTGGACAGGTTTCGGCTGAGCTTCCAGACTAAAACAGACTAGGAAGAAGGATCTGGTGGTCTACTTCTGAAAAAACTAGCCTTATAAATAGCAGTGGAACATTGTCTGATATAGTGCTGGAAGCGGAGCACCTCAGGTTGGAAGGCACATAAGAAGACAGGGGAAGAGCTGCCTCCTCAAAGTAGAATTGATCTTAATGATATGGATGGAGTCACCCATTTGGGACCATCATCTGCTGATGTAACGCAACTCGAGATAAGAACTAACAGCTGCAAACATCGATTAATAAAGGGAATGCAGAATGTACCAAGTATGAATCTAGGAAAATTGCAAATCGTCCAAAATAAAATGCAATGCATAAACATCGATATACTATGCATAAACATAGATATACTAGGCATCAGTGACCTGAAATTTACTGGTATTGCCATTTTGAATCAGATAATCGTAAGGTCTACCATGCTGGGAATGAGAAATTGAAGAAGAATGGTGCTGTGTTCATCGTCAAAAAGAACGTATCAAGATCTACCCTGAAGTACAACATTGTCACTGATAGTGTAATACCCATATGCCTAAAAGGAAGACCAGCTAATATGGCTATTATGCAAATTTATGCACCAACCACTAAGGCCACAGATGAAGAAACTAAAGATTTTTACCAGCTTCTGCAGTCTGAAACTGATCGAACATGCAATCAGATTTCATAGATAATTACCGGTGATTAGAACGTGAAAGTTGGAAACAAAGAAGGATTGGCAGATGGAAAACATAGCCTTGGTGACAGAAACAATGCCATAGATCACATGACAGAATTTTGCAAGACCAACGACTTCTTCATTGCAAACACCTTTTCTTAAAAACATAAACAGCAAGGCAAGGCCAAGATGGCAGAGTAGTCAGACGCTTCCGGTGTTCCCCCTTGCAACAAAGACCCAAAAAACCGAGTGAATTGACTATATATGACAATCCAGGAGCCCTGAAAATCAAAGGCAAAGTTGAGGAACCGGACTGAGTGGCAGGGGGAGGACAATTTGGAAGCAGTGAGGAGTTGCAGATCTGACCTGGCGAGAGCCGGAGCCCTTCAGCCCAGATCAGCTAGGGGGTGAGCGGAGACGCAAGCAAGCAGCAGTGCTCAGGAGGTGTTTTCCACACTGGGAGGGAACCAGTGGCAGAGAGTCTACTCGGCAATCCAGAACCACTGAGAAGCAGCCCTCAATCGGCAAAAGATAAGTACTTGCATCCGGCCTAAGACACGGATTAAAAACACCCCCCTTAGGGAAAAACTTCTCTCTCAATTACCTCCCTGCTCCCTGTTCTGCACTGGGTCCCAGACGACATTCAGGAACTGCGAAGTCCCCTGGGCCGGAAGTAGGACCTGTCACAGGCCCTGAATCATTCTCCAGGCCTTGAAGAGTGAACAAATTAACAAACGGGAAAAAACAATCTGCAGCTCCCCTAAGCCACAAACTAAGGGTAGGCACAGCTCCTTTGCCTATGCACAGGGATAAAGGATCCATGGACTACGAGTGCCTTTCCCCCTGCATATACTTGTGTGGGCCCATTTCCACAGCGTAGGCTCTCAATACCACAAAACAGCAGGGTATACACCTGAAGTCTAACTTCAACCGTTTCAACTGTGAAGTGGCAGGTTCGTGACATCTCACTCTACTCTGTCCTTTGAGCACGATCTTCACCTACCCACATGAAGGGCCTGAGGACTGGTGGATCCACCCACACCACCTAGCCAACAGGGGCTCAAGAATAAGAGTTACACCCCAGTCCTTGAAGACAACAGCACTGGGTACTCATAGTCCTGCTGCAAAACCCAACCATGTACGTGCTGTAGGGAACAGGGACACGCTTTCCTTCTGGACACTGAGGGATGGCCACTGGCCCCCTGCCTTGCTCAGCCTATGTCTCCCAGGTACAGCCGGATGCCTCTGCCTACAACAATCACCCATGCCTGTCTAGAACTGTAGGTGAGAGCCTGCACCACACACTTGGTGGCCGACTACCTGGACACCTGAGCTGACTCCATACAGGAGGAGTGGACAGACTCCTGGGCTCACATACTTAGAGGCAGGTGTGGCCAGCTGGGAGCAGGACATTGAACCTTCAGGAGTGCTGATGATTGGGCTAGCTTACACAAGCAGCCTATTTGGACATATCAAAACAAAACAAAACAAGAAGCTAAGACACACTAAGTAAACATAAAATAAATAAATATAATAACTTATTGATGGCTGGGAGACAACAGTCAATATCAACTCACATAAAGAGGCAGCCCATTATGGCTTCAGCAAGCTCCCAAAATAAAGAATCTAGAAATTTTCCAGAGGAGGAAAATTTCTTGGAATTACTGGAGGCAGAATACAAAAGATTAATATACAGAACTCTTTAAGAGATTAGGAAGGAAATTAAGCAAAACGCAGAACATGCAATAAAGAAAATTAAAAAGATTAGAGAAGAGCATAATGACAAATTTAACAGGCTGCAAGAATCCATAGAGAGACAGCAAGCAGAAATCAAGAAGATTAACAATAAAATTTCAGAATTAGACAACTCAATAGAAAGTCATAGGAGCAGAATTGGGGCAATGAAAGTCAGAATTAGTGAGACTGAAGATAAAGCACTTGACACCAACTTATTTGAGGAAAAAACAGATAAAATGATTTTAAAAAAAATTAAAAACCCTAAGAAATATGTAGGACTCTATCAAGAGGAATAACCTACGAGTGATTGGAGCACCAGAACAAGGTGGGATAACAGAAAATACAGAAAGAATTATTGAAGATTTCTTGGAAGAAAACTTCCCTGATATCATGAAAGATGACATCTATCCACGATGCTCATTGAACCCCACATAAGGTAGATCCCAAAAGAAAGTCACTACAATATATTAAAATCAAACATGACAAAAACAAAGATAAAGAGAGAATTTTAAGAGCAGCTAGGGATAAAGGAAAAGTCATCTACAATGGAGAGTCAATAAGAATAATCTCAGACTACTCAGCAGAAACCATGTAGGCAAGAAGGCAATGGGATGACATATATAAAGCGTTGAAGGAAAAAAAAAAACTGCAAGCCAAGAATTATATATCCAGCAGAACTGTCTCTCATATATGATGATGACATTAGGGCATTTCCAGATAAACAGAAGTTTAGGGAATTTGCAAAAACCAAACCAAAATTACAAGAAACACTAAAGTGAGGCCTCCAGTTTGAAAATTAATAACATCATCTAACAACCAAAGACTAGAACACAAGACAGAGCAACCTGATATCAACCCAGACACGGAATTCACAAAAATAAATCAAAGTTAAAACACTGAAAATAGGGAAACAGATGTCAATATGTAAAAGATAACAACATTAAAACAAAAATGAGGGATTTAACAAATGTAGATAGATTTTTCACATGGAGAGGAAGTCAAGGCAATGCAAAGAAATAAAAGATCCATATAAATTCAGAAAAATAGGAATGAATATTAAGGTAACCACAAAAGAAACTAACAATTCTACAAGTAAAAATAAAAAACAAGAAAAATATAAAGACTCAGCAAATACAAAATAAACAACAATGAAAAAGATGAAAACAAAATACATAAAGAAAAATGACTAAACACAGAAAATTAAGTGGAACAAAGAAACTGTGAACAACACATAAAACAGGCATCAAAATGACAGCACTAAACTCATACCTATCAATAATAAACGCTGAATGTAAATGGACTAAATGCACCAATAAAGAGACAGAGAGTGGCAGATTGGATAAAAAAACACAATCCATCTATATGCTGGCTACAAGAGACACATCTTAGACTTAAAGACACAAACAAACTAAAACTCAAAGAATACAAAAAAATATACCAAGCAAACAACAATCAAAAAAAGAGCAGGAGTGGCAATACTAATCTCTGACAAAACAGACTTTAAAGTCAAATCCACCATAAAAGATAAGGAAGGACACTATATAACGATTACAGGGTCAATACACCAGGAGGACATAACTATAATATTTATGCACCCAATGACAGGGCTCCAAAATACATAAAACATACTCTAACAGCACTGAAAAGAGAGACAGAGAGCTCCACAATAGTAGTAGGAGACTTCAACACACCACTTTCAGTGAAGGACAGAACATCCAGAAAGAAGCTCAACAAACACACGTAAGAAATAAATGCTACAATCAACCAACTTATCTCATAGACGTATACCAAACACTGCACCAACAGCAGCCAAGTATACTTTCTTTTCCAATGCACATGGAACATTCTCCAGAATAGACCACGTATTAGGCCATAAGGCACACCTTAACAAAATCCAAGGCATCAAAATATTACAAAGCATCTTTTCTGACCATAAAACTATAAAAGTAGAAATCAACAGAACAAGCAAGAAAAAAAAAACAAACAAAGACACAGAAACTGAACAACATCTTCCTCAAAAACTACCACATTATAGAAGAAATTAAGGGTGGAATAAAGAAATTCATAGAATAAAATGAGAATGAAAACACATCCTACCATAACCTTTGGAACCCAGCAAAAGCAGTGCTCAGAGGTCAGTTTATAGCAATAAGTGCACACATCTAAAAAGAAGGAAGGGTCATAATCACAACATTAACCCTACAACTCGAACAAGTAGAAAGAGAGCAGCAAAAGAAGCCCTCAGTTGCCGAAGGAAGGAAATAATAAGAGCAGAATTAAATGAAATAAAGAACAGAAAAACAATTGAAAGAGTTAACAAGACCAAAAGCTGGTTCTTTGAAAAGATCAACAAAACTGAGAAACCACTGGACAAACTGAGAAAAGAAAAACAACAGGGGAAGCAGATAACCCATATAAGAAATGAAATGGGTGATATCACAACAAACCCAACTGAAATTAAAACAATCATAACAGAATACTATGAAAAACTGTACTCTAACAAATTTGAAAACCTAGAGGAAATGGACAAATTCTAGAAACTCACTACCTACCTAAACTAACACAAACAGAGGTAGAACAACTAAATAAACCCATAACAAAAGAAGAGATTGAAAAAGTAATTAAAAAACTCCAGACAAAAAAAAACCCTGGCCCGGATGGCTTCACTGGAGAATTCTACCAGACTTTCAGAGGAGAGTTAACGCCACTACTACTAAAGGTATTTCAGAATATAGAAAAGGAAGGAATACTCCCAAACTCATTCTATGAAGTCAGCATAACCCTGATACCAAAACCAGGTAAGGACACCACAAAAAAAAGAAAATTACACACCAATATCCCTCATGAACATTGACGCAAAAATCTTCAACAAAATTCTAGCCAATAGAATTCAGCAACATATCAAAAATATAATTTACCTGATCGAGTGGGATTTATACCAGGTATGCAGGGATGGTTCAATATTAGAAAAACAATTAATGTAATCCATCACATAAATAAAACAAAAGATAAGAATCACATGATCTTATCAACTGATACAGAAAAGGCATTAGACAAAGTCCAACACCCATTCATGATAAAAACTCTCAACAAAATAGGAACAGAAGGGAAATTCCACACCATAATTAAGGGCATTTATACAAAGCCAACAGCCAACATGATCCTAAATGGAGAGACGGTGAAAGCATTCCCCTTGAGAACGGGAACCAGACAAGGATGTCCTCTATCACCACTCTTATTCAACATTGTGCTGGAGGTCCTAGCCACAGCAATTAGGCTAGAAAAAGAAATAAAGGGCACCCAAATTGGTAAGGAAGAAGTCAAAGTATCTCTATTTGCAGCTGATATGATTTTATACACAGAAAACCCCAAAGAATCCACAAGAAAACTACTGGAACTAATAGAAGATTTCAGCAAAGTTTCAGGATACAAGATAAACATACAAAAATCAGTTGGATTTCTCTACACCAACAAAGAGAACTTCCAAGAGGAAATCACCAAATCAATACAATTTACGATAGCCACCACCAAAAAAATACTTAGGAATCAAACTAACCAGAGACGGAAGAGACCTATACAACAAAAACTACAAGACACTACTGCAAAACACCAAAACAGACCTGCATAAGTGGAAAAACATACCTTGTTCACGGATAGGTAGACTCAACATCGCGAAAATGTCAATTCTACCCAAAGTGATCTACAGAGCGAATGCAATCCCGATCCAAATTCCACTGGCATTTTTTAATGAGATGGAGAAACAAATGACCAAATTCATACGGAAAGGGAAGAGGCCCCGAATAAGTAAAGCATTACTCAAGAAGAACAAAGTGGGAGGCCTCACACTACCTAGTTTAGAATCTATTATACTACCACGGTAGTGAAAATAGCTTAGTACTGGTACGACAACAGATACATAGACCAATGGAACAGAATTGAGAATCCAGACATAAATTCATCCAGCTATGAGCAGCTGATATTTGACAAAGGCCTAAAGTCCGTTAATTGGGGAAAAGACAGTCTCTCTTTAACAAATGGTATTGGCATAACTGGACACCTATCTGCAAAAAACTGAAACAAGACCCATACCTCACACCACGCACAAAAACTAACTCAAAATGGATCAAAGACTTAAATATAAAATCAACAACGATAAAAATCATGGAAGAAAAAATTAGGGACAACGCTAGGAGCCCTAATATATGGCATAAACAGAATACGAACCATAAGTAACAACGCATAAGCACCAGAAGAGAGACTAGAAAACTGGGAGTTCCTAAAAATCAAACACTTATGCTCATCAAAAGACTTCACCAAAAGAGTCAAAAGACAACCTAAAGACTGGGGAAAAAAAATTGGCTATGACCAATCAGCATCTAATCTCTAAAATCTACAAGATACTGCAAAACCTCAACAACAAAAAGAGAAATAACCCAATTAAAAAATGGGCAAAGGATATGAACAGACACTTCGCCAAAGAAGACATTCAGGCGGCTACAGACACATAAAGAAATGCTCACGATCATTAGCCATTAGAGAAATGCAGATCAAAACTACAATCAGATATCATCTTACGCTAACAAGGCTAGCATTAACCCAAAATCATAAAATAATAAATGCTGGAGAGAATGGAACACTTATACACTGTTGGTGGGAATGTAAAATAGTACAATCGCTTTGGAAATTGATTTGGCACCTCCTTAGAAATCTAGAAATAGAAGCACCATACAATCCAGCAATCCCGCTCCTTGGAATATATCCTAAAGAAATAAGAGCAGTCACACAAATAGATATATGCACACCCATGTCCTTTTCCTCACTGCTTACAATAGCAAAAAGATGGAAACAACCTAGGTGCCCATCAATGGACAAATGGATAAACAAATTATGGTATATCCACACAATGGAATACTATGCAACAATAAAGAAGAATGTTGAAGCCATGAAACAACTTATAACATGGAGGAATTTGGAGGGCATTATGCTGAGTGAATTTAGTCAGTCACAGAAGAACAAACATTGTATAAGACCATTATTGTAAGAACTCAACGAAAGGTTTAAACACAGAAGAAAACATTTTTGCTGGTTCCGAAGGTGGGGAGGGAGGGTGAGGGTTATTCACTAACCAGATAGTAGAAAGAATTATCTCAGGTGAAGGGAAGGACAGCACACACTACAGTAGAAGTCAGCACAACTGGAGTAAACCAAAGCTAAGAGGTTTCCAGAATACAATCAAACACTTCAAGGTACAGAGTAGCAGGGTTAGGGGTCTGGGGACCGTGCTTTCAGGGGACATCTGCATCAACTGGCATAACAAAGCTTATTAAGAAAATGTTCTGCATCCTACTTTGGTGAGTGGCGTGTAGGGTCTTAAAAGCTTGCAAGCGGCCATCTAAGATGCATGAATTGGTCCCAACCACCTGGAGTAAAGGAGAATGAAGAACAACAAAGACACAAGGAAAGTATTAGCCCAAGAGACACAAAGGGCCACATAAACCAGGGACTTCATTGGCCTGAGACCAGAAGAACTACATGGTGCCCGGCTACCACCAATGAACGACCTGACAGGAAACACAACACAGAGTCCCGGATGGAGCATGAGAAAAGTGGGGTGCAGAACTTAAATTCTAGTAAAAGACCAGACTTAATGGTCTGAGACTGGAAGAACCCTGGAAAGCATGGCCACCGGACTCTCTGTCAGCCCAGAACTAAAACAATTTCTGAGGCCAACTATTCAGACAAAGATTGGACTGGACTGTGGGACATAAAATGATACTCGTGAAGAATGCACTTCTTAGCTCAAGTAGATACATGATACTAAACAGGCAGCTTCTGTCCACAGGTGAGATGAGAAGGCAGAGAAGGTTAGGAGCTGGTTGAATGGATATGGGAAATCAGGGGTGGAAAGGAGGAGTGTGCTGTCACAGTATAGGGAGAGCAATTAGGGTCACATAACAATGTATGTATATATTTTTGTATAAGAGACTAACGTGAATTGTAAAGTTTCACTTCAACTACAACAAGAAACAAACAAAAAAAAAAAAACAAATGGCGCTATACCTGTGGACCTCGCTGGATGGAATACACAGGAGTCAAATCGACTACATTTGTGGAAAGAGATGATAGCAAAGCTCAATATCACCAGTCAAAACAAGGTCGGGGGTCGACTGCAGAACAGATTTTCAATTGCTCATATGCAAGCTCAAGTTGAAGCTAAAGAAAATTAAAACAAGCCCACGACAGTCAAAGTACGAACTTGAGTATACCCAACCTGTACTTAGAGGCCATCTCAACAGCAGATTTAACCCACTGCATACTAATGACCGAAGACCAGACAAGGTGTGGAATGACATGAAGGACATCATACATGAAGAAAGCAAGAGTTCAATAAAAATATAGGAAAGAAAGAAAAGATCAAAACCGATGTCAGAAGAGACTCTGAAACTTGCTCTTGAATGGTGAGTAGCTAAAGCAAACAGAATATGATGAAGTAAAAGAGCTGAACTGAAATTTTCAAAAGGCAGCTTGAAAAGACAAAGTAAAGTACTATAAGCACAAGTACAAAAACCCGGAGTTAGAAAACCAAAATGGAAGGACACACTCAGCATTTCTCAGCAAAAAGAAGTGAAGAAAAAACTCAAGCTTCGAGCTGCAGTAGTGAAGGATTCTATGGACAAAATACTGAAGGACTCAGGAAGTATCAAAAGAACATGGAAGGAATGCACAGAGTCACTGTATCAAAAAGAACAACTGGCTGATGTTCAGTCATTTCAGGAGGTAGCATATGATCAAGAATCGATCAATGGTACTGAAGGAAGAAGTCCAAGCTGCACTGAAGACATTACTTAAAAATGAAGCTCCAGGAATTGATGGGACACCAACTGAGATGTCTCAACAAACAGATGCAGCACTTCAAGTGCTTACCCATCTGTGCAAGAAATTTGGAAGACAGCTACCTGGCCAAGCAACTGGAAGGGATCCGTATTTATACCTATATCAAAGAAAGGTGATCCAGTCAAATGCGAAAATTATCCAACAATATCATTAATATCACACGCAAGTAAAATTTTGCTGAAGATCATTCAAAAGTAGCTGCAGCAGTACATCCACAAGGAACTGCCAGAAATTCAAGCCGGATTCAGAAGAGGACGTGGAACCAGGGATATCACTGCTGATGTGAGATGGATCCTGACTGAAAGCAGAGAATACCACACAGATGTTTACTGTGTTTTATTGACTATGCAATGGTATTCGACTGTGTGGATCATAACAAGTTATGCATAACACTGTGTAGAAATGAAATTCCATAACACCTAATTGTGCTCATGAGGAACCTGTACACAGATCAAGAGGCAGTCATTCGAATAGATCAAGGGAATACTGCATGGTTTAAAGTCAGGAAAGGTGTGTGTCAGGACTGTATCCTCTCACCATATGAATTCCATCTGTATACTAAGCAAATAATCCAAGAAGCTGGACTATATGAAGAAGGATGTGGCATCAGAATTGAAGGAAGACTCATTAACAACCTTCGATATGCAGATGACACAACCTTGCTTGATGAAAGTGAAGAGGACTTGAAGCACTTACTGATGAAGATCAAAGACTACACCCTTTAGTATGGATTACACCTCAATATAAAGAAAACAAAAATCCTCACAGCTGTACCAATAAGCAACATCATGAATATCGTGGATGGGATTGTGTCCCCCCAAAATGTGTCAACTGGGCTAGTCCATAGTTCCCAGTACTGTGTGATTGTCCACCATTTTGTCATCTGACGTGATTTTCCTATGTGTTGTAAATCTTACCTCTATAATGTTAAAAAGGTAAGATTAGAGACAGTTAAGTTAATGAGGCAGGACTCAATCTACAAGATTAGGTTGTGTCTTAAGTCAATCTCTTTTGAGATATAAAAGAGAGAAGCAAACAGAGACATTGGGACCTCATACCACAAAGAAACAAAAGCCAGGAGAATAGCACTTCCTTTGGACCTGGGGTCCCTGGACTGAGAAGCTCCTTGACTGGAGAAGACTGATGACAAGGACTTTCTCCAGAGCCGACAGAGAGAAAGCCCTCGTCTCGAGCTGGCACTCTGAATTTGGGCTTCTAGCCTCCTAGACTATGAGAGAATAAATTTCTCTGTTAAAGTCATCGACTTGTGGTATTTCTGTTATAGCAGGACTAGATAACTAAAAGAGAATTTGGTACCAAGAGAGTGGGGTGCTGCTCTAACAGATACATAAAATGTGGAAGCAGTTTTGAAACTGTGAATGGGTAGAGGCTGGAAGACTTGCTTCAAAGTGCCTAACAATAACAGCCTAGATTGCCATGAAGAAACTGTTGGTGGAATTATGGATGTCAGACAATTCTGGTGAGGACTCAGAATGAAATAAGGAGACCTGTTACACTGGTGACAGCACAGATGGCAAGAAGCAGCATCAGAGAAACGGCAGCAGCAGAACCAGGAGACCAGCGTGAGGCAGCGCTGGACCTGACCCACTGAGCAAGAGAGCTGAGTGCCTTTGGCAGGAGGCTTCCTGGCAGAGTGAGGTGCCTCTGGGCACTTAACAGTGGAGCTAGGCTTTCCGACAAAAGGAGCAAGAAAGCTAAACGTGTTCCGGCTGAAGTCTACTGGCGGAGTCGGGTGCTTCTAGGCACTAATCAGCAGAGCTACAGATCTTTGAACACTTGCCCCAGAGCAGGGCAAATGCAGGTGGTAAGGCCCAAGGTGCGGAGAGGTCAAGAAACCAAGAAGCAGAAGGTGAAGAGACAAGGAATACAGGAAGCAGAGCTGCCTCTGTATCAAAGGATAGGGCCATGACCTCTGGAGTCTCAAAGGGTGGAGTAACTACTCAGTTGGACTAGGAGAATGGGGCCTCAAAAACTCGAGGGAGCGGAGCTGCCATTCCAATGCGCTAGGACTGGGCTAAAGCCCGGGGTTGAGGGGCCTCCACTAAGAATCCTGAGAATGTGGCCAACACCTAGAGCCTAGAGGGCAGGACCATTGTCTAAATGGTCTCAGGGAACAGATGATTATTTTCAAGCCTTGAAGGCTACTGTAATGTACTTTCCTGACTTGTTTGGTGCCTGTTATCCCTTCTTTCCCTCCAATTTCTCTCATTTGTAATGGAAATGCCTACCTTGCGCCTGTTCCACCATTGTACTTTGGAAGCAGATAACTTGTAGATTTTACAGATGAAGAGGAATTTTTGGATTTTGGACTTGGAATTGAATTAAAACTTTTACTATGATATTATCGGCTGACTATATTTTACATGTGGTAAGGACATGAATTTTGGGGGGCCAAAGTGTGGAATATCATAAATTGAATTATGTCCCCCCAAATATGTGTCAATTTCGCTAGTCCATGATTCCCAGTATTGTGTGATTGTCCACCATTTTGTCATCTGACATGATTTTCCTATGTGTTGTAAATCCTACCTCTATGATGTTAGGAGGTGGGATTA
Source organism: Dugong dugon (assembly GCA_030035585.1). Taxonomy (NCBI): domain Eukaryota; kingdom Metazoa; phylum Chordata; class Mammalia; order Sirenia; family Dugongidae; genus Dugong; species Dugong dugon. The sequence goes on along the minus strand of CM057480.1, from coordinate 42,023,893 downwards.
TCAGCAGTTATGTTAATGAGGCAGGACTCAAACTACAAGATTAGGTAGTGTCTTGAGTCACTCTTTTGAGATATAAAAGAGAGAAGTGAGCAAAGAGACAGGGGAACCTCATGCCACCAAAAAAGCAGTGCTGGGAGCAGAGTGCATTCTTTGGACCCAGGGTTCCTGTGCTGAGAAGCTCCTAGGCAGGGGAAGACTGACGACAAGGATCTTAACCCAGAGCCAACAGAGAGAGAAAGCCTTGCCTGGAGCTGGAACCCTGAATTCGGACTTCTAGCCTCCTAGACTGTAAGAGAATAAACTCTCTTTGTTAAAGCCATGTTGTATTCCTGTTATAGCAGCACTAGATGACTAAGACAATGAAAAATGGAGAACTGATTGAAGTTGTCAAGGATTTCATTTTACATGGATGAACAATTAACACCCATGGAAGCAGCAGTCAGGAAATCAAATGATGCACTGCATTGGGGAAACCTGCTGCAAAAGACCTCTTTAAAGTGTTAAAAAGCAAAGATATCACTTTAAGGATTAAGGTACACCTGACCCAAGCCATGGTGGTTTCAATCACCTCATATGCATGTGGAAGCTCAGCAATGAACATGGAAGACCTAAAAAGAATCTACCCCTTTGAATTATGGTGTTGGCAAAGAATATTGAATATACCATGGACTGTCAAAATAACAAACAAATCTGTCTTGGAAGAAGCACAGCTAGAATGCTCCTCACAAATGAGGATGACAAGATTTTGTGTCACATACTTTGGACATGTTATCAGGAGAGATCAGTCCCTGGAGAAGGACATCATGCTTGGTGTTATGGATTGAACTGTGTCCCCAAAAAATATCTGTCAACTTTGCTGGGTCATGATTCTCACTATTGTATAATTGTGTACCATTTTGTAATCTGATGTGATTTCCTCATGTGTTGTAAATTCAGTCACTATGATCTAATAAGATGGATTAGCGACTGTTATACTGATGAGGTATGCAAGATCGGATAGTGTCTTAAGGCAATTTCTGTTGAGATATAAAAGAAAGAAGCAAACAGAGACACATGTGAACCTCGTACCACCAAGAAAGCAGTACTGGGAGCAGAGCACATCCTTTGGACCTGAGGTTCCTGGACTGAGATGCTCCCAGACCAAGAGAAGACTGATGCATCACAAGGACCTTCCTCCAGAGCCAAAAGACAGAGAGAGTCTTCTCCTGGAGCTGATGCCCTGAATTTGGACTCATAGCCTACTAGACTGTGAGAAAATAAACTGCTCTTTGTTAAAGCCATCCACTTGTGGTTTTCTGTGAAAGCAGTACTAGATGACTAAGACAGTTTGTAAAGTAGAGGGTCAGCAAAAAAGATGAAGACTCTCAAAGAGATGGATTGACACAGTGGCTGCAATAATTGGCTCAAGCATAACAACAACCGTGAGGATGGTGCATGACCGGGCAGTGTTTCATTCTGTTGTATACAGGGTCACTATGAATCAGAATTCACTGGATGGCACATAGCAACATGTAATTACCACCAAAATGAAGAAACAAAAAATTCCAACAATCCAGAAATTTCCTGTGTGGTCCTTTGCAATCATTCTGTGATCTGCTTTCTGTCATCTGTAGATTTGTATATTATGGAACCTTGGTGGCACAATGGTTAAGAGCTACGGTTGCTAACCAAAAGATAGGCAGTTCGAATCCACCAGCCACTCCTTGGAAAGCCTACAGGGCTATTCTACTTTCTCCTATAGGGTCATTATGAGTCAAAATCGACTGGACGGCAAAGAGTTCAATTTTTTTTTTTTTTTTTTGCCTATTCTATAAATTCAGTTAAATGGAATCATACAGTCTGGCTTCTTTAACCGCATGTAATGTTTCTGAGACTCAGTCATGCTTTCGCATGTATCAGTGATCCATTCCTTTTTATTGCTGAGGAGAACTTCCTTAGATGGATATACCGCAGTGTCTTAGATACCTAGTGCTGCTCTAATAGAAATACCACAAGTAGATGGCTTTAACAAAGAGAAGTTTAATCTCTCTTAGGAAGCCAGAACTCCGAATTCAGGGTGCCAGCTCCAGGGGAAGGACTTCTCTCTGTCAGCTCTGGATCTAAGGTCCTTGTCATTAATCTTCCCTTGGTCTAGGAGCTTCTCGGGTGCACGGACCCCAGATCCAAAGGAAGTGCTCTGCTCCTAGTGCTGCTTTCTTGGTGGTATGAGGTCCCCACGTTTCTCTGCTCGCCTGTCTCTCTTATATTGTCAAAAGAGCTTGACTTAAGATACAACCTGATTTTGTAGATTGAGTCCCGCCGCATTAACCTGTCACAAATCCCACCTCCTTAAAATCATAGAGGTAGGATTTACAACACATAGGAAAATCACATCAGATGACAAAATAGTGGACAATCACACAATACTGGGAAACATGGTACAGCCAAGTTGATACACATTTTTGGGGGACACAATTCAATCCAAGACACGCAGTTTATCATTCATTAATGGACATTTGAGCTGCTTCCGGTTTTAAGCTATTACAGATACAAAAACTACAAGTATTTGTATACAAGTCTTTGTGGGGACATAGGTTTTCATTTCTTGTGGGTAAATTCCTCAAAGTGGAGTTGATAATTAATTTTATAAGAAAATGCCAAACTGTTTCCAAAGTGTATTTCTTACATTATCACCAGTAAGGTATGAAGAGTCCTAATTGTTCTTGTTAGGTGCCGTCGAGGCAGTTCTGATTCATACCAACCCCATGGACAACAAACGAAACACTGCCTGGTCCTAAGCCATCCTCATAATCATTGCTATGCTTGATCCCACTGTTGCGGCCACTGTGTCAATCTATCTCATTAAGAGTCTTCCTCTTTTTCCCTGACCTTCTACTTGACCCAGCATGATGTCCTTCTCCAGCGACTGGTGCTTCCTGATGACATGTCCAAAGAACATGAGACAAAGTTTTGCCATCCTCGCTTCTAGTGAGCATTCTGGATATACTTCTTCCAAGACAGGTTTGTTCGTTCTTTTGGCAGTCCATGGTATGTATATTCAATATTCTTCGCCAATACCACAATTCAAAGGCATCAATTCTTCTTTGATCCTCCTTATTCACTGTCCAGCTTTCACATGCATATGATGTGACTGAAAATACCATGGCTTGGGTCTGGCATACCTTAGCCTTTAAGGTGACATCTGTGCTTTTGAACACTTTAAAGAGATCTTTTGCAGCAGATTAGCCCAATGCAATGCGTCTTTTATTTCCTAATGGCTGCTTCCATGGGTAGTAAAATGAAATCCTTGACAACTTCAAGCTTTTTCCATTTATCATGATGTTGCTTATTGGTCCAGTTGTGATGATTTTTGTTTTCTTTATGTTGAGGTGTAATTCATACTGAAGGCTGTGGTCTTTGATCTTCATAAGTAAGTGCTTCAAGTCCTCCTCAGTTTCAGAAAGCAAGATTGTGTCATCTGCATAACACATGTTAATGAGTCTTCCTCCAATCCTTATGCCCTGTTCTTCTTCATATAGTCCAGCTTCTCGGATTATCTGATCAGCATACAGATTGAATAAGTATGGGGAAAGGATACAACCCTGACACACATCTTTCCTGACTGTAAACCACGCAATATCCCCTTGTTCTGTACAAACAACTGCCTCTTGATCTATATACAGATTCCTCGTGAGTACAATTAAGAGTTCTGGAACTCCCATTCTTTGCAATGTTATCCATAATTTGTTATGATCCACACAGCCAAATGCCTTTGCATAGTCAATAAAACACAGATAAATATCTTTTTGGTATTCTCTGCTTTCAGCCAGGATCCATCTGACATTAGCAATGATATCCCTGGTTCCACGTCCTCTTCTGAATCCAGCTTGAATTTCTGGCAGTTCCCTGTCAATATACTGCTGCAGCCACTTTTGAATGATCTTCAGCAAAATTTTACTTGCCTATGATACTGTTCGATAATTTCCGCATTTGGTTGGTTCACCTTTCTTTGGAATAGGTGTAAATATGGATCTCTTCCAGTCGGTTAGCCAGGTAGCTGTCTTCCAAATTTCTTGGCATAGATAAGTGAGCACTTCCAGTGCTGCATCCGTTTGTTGAAACATCTCAGCTGATATTCTGTCAATTCCTGAAGCCTTGTTTTTTGCCAGTGCCTTCAGTGCAGCTTGGACTTCTGCCATCAGTTTCTGATCATATGCTACCTCTTGAAATGGTTGAATGTCGACCAATTCTTTTTGGTATAATGACTCTATATTTCTTCCATCTTGTGTTGCTTTCCTGCATCGTTCAATATCTTCCCCATAGAATCCTTCACTACTGCAACTCGAGGCTTGAATTTTTTCTTCAGTTCTTTCAGCTTGAGAAAGGCTGAGCGCGTCCTTCCCTTTTGGTTTTCTATGTCCAGCTCTTTGCACGTCATTATAATACTTTACTTTGTCTTCTTGAGCCGCCTTTTGAAATCTTCTCTTCATTTCTTTTACTTCATCATTTCTTCCTTTTACTTTAGCTGCTCCACGTTCAGGAGCAAGTTCCAGTCTCTTCTGACATCCATTTTGGTCTTTTCTTCTTTTTCTGTCTTTTTAATCACCTCTTGCTTTTTTCATGTATGATGTCCTTGATGTCATTCCACAACTTGTCTGGTCTTCGGTCATTAGTGTTCAACGCATCAAATCTGTTCTTGAGATGGTCTCTAAATTCAGATGGTATATACTCAAGGTCATACTTTGGCTCTCACAGACTTGTTTTATTTTCATCAGTTTCAACTTGAACTTGCACATGAGCAGTTGATGGTCTGTTCCACAGACGGCCCCTAGCCTTGTTCTGACTGATATTGACCTTTTCCATCGATTCTTTCCACAGATATAGTTGATTTGATTCCTGCGTATTCCATCTGGCGAGGTCCATGTGTATAGTTGCTGTTTATGTTGGTGAAAAAAGGTATTTGCAATGAAGAATTATTTGGTCTTGCAAAATTCTGTCATGTGATCTCTGGCATCGTTTCTATCACTAAGGCCATATTTTCCAACTGCCAATCTTTCTTCGTTTCCAACTTTCACATTCCAATCACTAGTAATTATCAATGCATCCTAATTGCATGTTCGATCAATTTCAGACGGCAGAAGCTGGTAAAAATCTTCAATTTCTTCATCTGTGGCCTTAGTGGTTGGAGCGTAAACTTGAATAATAGTCATATTAACTGGTCTTCCTTGTAGGCATATGGATATTATCCTATCACTGACAGTATTGTACTTCAGGATAGATCTTGAAATGTTCTTTTTGATGATGAATGCAACGCAATTCTTCTTCAAGTTGTCATTCCCAGCGTAATAGTCCATATAATTGTCTGATTCAAAATAGCCAATACCACCCCATTTCAGCTCACTAATGCCTAGGATATCGACATTTGTGCATTCCATTTCATTTTTACAATTTCCAATTTTCCTAGATTCATACTTCGTACATTCCACGTTCAGATTATTAATGGATGTTTGCAGCTGTTTCTTCTCACTTTGTGTCATGCCACATCAGCAAATGAAGGTCCCCAAAGCTTGACTCCATCCACGTCATTAAGGTCAACTCTACTTTGAGGATGCAGCTCTTCCCCAGTTGTCTTCTGAGTGCCTTCCAACCTGGGTGCTCATTTTCTGGCACTGTATCAGACAGTGTTCCACGGCTATTCATAAGGTTTTCACTGACTAGTTCTTTTCAGAAGTACACTGCTGAGTCCTTCTTCCTAGTCTGTCTTAGTCTGGAAGCTCAGCTGAAACCTGTTCGCCATGGGTGACTCTGCTGTTGGTCCATTACTTCACAGTAATTTTGTTTCATTAATCAATATGCCTATCCTTATGGCAATACTGTGATGTCTTCATTATTTTAGCTTTATAGCAAGTCTTTAAATCGAGTAGTGTAAGTCTTCCAACTTTGGTTCTTCATTTGCAAGACAGTTACAGCTCTTTCAGGCCCTTTGTGTTTCCATATAAATTTCCCTTGTGGTTTCTTTGTTGATCCACGCACTAAGTATGTAGTTTATTTTTTTAATTTTCAAATATTTGGTTTTTCTAGATATCTAATAGTTACTTAATTTAATTCCACTAGGGAAAAGAGAATATACTCCATATATGTCAATTATTTTAATACTATTGAGACTTGTTTTATGGACCTAGCAGATGGTCTACCTTGCTAAGCACACCATATGCACTTCCAAAGACCAAGTATTCTGGGTATCAATATTAATTAGGTCAAGGTGGATGATAGTGCTGTTCAAATTATCTATATACTTACTGACTATTTTTGTCTAGTTGTTTTATCAGTTAATGAGAGAGAGGTGTTAAAATCCTCAACTAAGATTGCAGAATTATCTACTTCTCACTTTAATTCTGTCGATTTTTGTTTCATGTATTTTATAGCTCTGTTAGTAGGCATATTTATGCCTGTTATGTCTTCCAGATATACTGTCTTGTATCCTTATTATGAAATAGCCCTATTTGTCTCTGGAAATATTCTCTGTCATGAAGTCCATTTTATCTGATATTCATATAGCAACTGCAGCATTTTTATAACATATGTTTGCATGCGATAAGATTTTTCACTCATTTATTTCAACCTATCTGTGTCTTTATATTTAAACTGCACCTCTTGGAGAGAGCATATAGTTGGGTCTTGCCTTTTTTTCCATTCCGACAATCTTTGCCTTTTAATTGGTGTATTTATCCATTATTATTTAACGTAATTATTGATATGGTTAGACTTAGGTATACCATTTTGCCATTTACTTTTGCTTCTTTGTACCACCTGTCCCCTCTCCTTTTTGGATTATTTGAATAAATTTTAGATCGCCATTTTTACTTACAACTGGATTTTTAGTTATATGCCTTTACATTTTTTTAAGTTGCTCTAGGAAAAATAATATACACCCTTAATTTTCACAATCTACTTAGAACAGTGCAATCCTTCACATAAAATGTAGAAACCTTCCAAACACATAGATCCATTTATCCACACTTAAACATGCTTTATATATAGTTTAGAAAATGCCAAGAAATAATTTTATAATTTGTTTTAAATAGACATACGTATTTTAAACACACTAAAAGGAAAACGAGGTCATTTCGTATTAATCCAGAAGTTCATAATTTTTTATGCTCTTTGTTTCTATAGGAACATCCAAGTTTCCATATGCAATCACTTCACTTCAGTCTGGTGAATTTGTTTTAAAATTTCTGTAGTGCAGATCTGCTGACAACACATTTTCTTAGGTTTTATTTATCTAAAAATGTCTTCATTTTGCCATATTTTTTTTTTTTGTCCATAATTCTTGATGGATATTTTCAATAAATATAGAATTGTGGGCTGACATATTTTTTCTTTCAGCACAATAAAGATGCTGTTTCACTGTCATCTGGTCTCTATCATTTCTGATGAAAAGTGGAGGACACTGAGATCATTTTTTCACCTTATTTAATATTAACTTTTTTCTGTTTGTTATTAAAATTTTCTATTTATGGTTGGCTTTCTCCACATTAATTATGATGTGCCTCAGCATGTTTTTCTTCATTTGATCCAGTTTAGGTATCACTGTGCTTCCTAAATCTATAGATTGATGACTCTCATACATTTTGGGAAATTTTTAGCTATTATTTCTTCAAATATTTTTTCCTGCTCTATTTCCTCTCTCCTTCTGGCACTCCAATTACATATATGTTGGGCCCTTTAATATTGTCCCCCATGTCTAGGAGGCCCTATTCATTATTTTTATTTTTTCGCTCTGTTCTTCAGAGCGGACAGTTTCTGTTGGTCTATCTTAAACTCACTAAATCTTTCTTCTATTATCTCTACTACATGTTTAATCTCATCCAGTGAAATTTCTATTTCAGACATTGTATGTTCAGTTCTAAGATTTCCCTTTGAAGCTTTTTTATAGTTTCTACTTCTCTACTACAAACTCCTATCCTGTCAACCATTCCAGGTGTATTTTCCTTTACATCATGAAGTATAGTTATAGTAGCTTTTAAAAAAATCTTTGTCTACTAATGCCATCGTCTAGGTCATCTTGGAGTCAGGCACTGACTGTCTTTTTTCTTGTGAATATTTCCTATTTTCTTTGTTCTTCACTTGCTGATCAATTTTGGATGGTATCCTACAAGTTATGAATGTTATATTTTTAAGACTGTGGACATAGTTACATTGCTCCAATGTATTGGGCTTTTTTACTTTAACTCACAATTCGGTTGGACTAAAACTGTACACTCAGTCTATTAGCAACTAACTGCTCAAATCTCAGTTGAATTCTTTTATCATTAGCTGAGCTGTTTGGAGTATGCCCCCACACATGTATGGCTCAAGAGCAAGATAAAGTTTATATGCAGAATTTGAGAACCCTCATCTGTGAATCTCTCCTTTATGAGATGCTCCCCTCACATACCAGCAGAATTGTGTCCCCCAAAAAATGTGTCAACTCGGCTAGGCCATGATTCCCAGTATTGTGTGATTGTCCACCATTTTGTCATCTGATGTGATTTTCCTATGTGTTGAAAATCTTGTTTCTCTGATGTTAAAAGGCAGGATTAGAGACAGTTATGTTAATGAAGCAGGACTCAGTCTACAAGATTAAGTAGTATCTTGAGTCAATCTCTTTTGACATATAAAAAAGAGAAGTGAGCAGAGAGACAGAGGGACCTCATACCACCAAGAAAGAAGTGCCGGGAGAACAGCACATCCTTTGGACTCGGGGTCCCTACACTGAGAAGCTCCTAGACCAGGGGAAGATTGATGACAAGGACTTTCTCCCAGAACAGAGAGAGAAAGCCTTCCCCTAGAGCCAGTGCCCTGAATTTGGACTTCTAGCCTCCTAGACTGTGAGAGAATAAGTTTCTCTGTGCTAACACCACCACTTGCGGTACTTCTGTTACAGCAGTACTAGATAACTAAGAGACATGGTAAACCCAAACTTTGTCTCCTAATTCTTGTGCTAGAAAAACTGGAATTGCCATCAGAGTTTTAGCTGCCCTGCATGTAACACACTGAGATCTAGCCACAGGGTAGAAACAATGAAAACAAGAAAATTACTCAATGTCATTCCCTTCTTCTAAGCATAAAAATCATCTCCAGAATTCCAGAATCCTCCTGACTCTGGTCACTCTCCCATGTTGTCAGGCAGTTTTTTTGTTGTTGTTGCTGTTGTTTATGTTTTTGTTTTATTTTGTGTACTTTGCATTTGACCATAGTTTACAATTTTTATCAGAGCTTACTTGGCCATAACAGAAGCAGAAGTCTACCAAATAAATTTTAGCTTGTCAATTTCTACCAAAAAAAAGAGCCTACTGGGATTATGATTGCTACTGTATTGAATTTGGAGATCAATTTTGAGAGAAGTGTCAGTTCAACAATATCGAGCTTTCTAATCCATGAACATGGTAACTCCATTTATTTAGGTCTTCTTTAATTTCTCTTAGCATTGTTTGTAGATTTCAGTGTATAGGTCTTACACTTTGGTTAAATTATCACTAAGTATTTAATATTTTAATGTTATTATAAATTATTTAAAATTTTCTTTCCCAATTATTCGTTACTACTACATAAAAAAAGGAGCCCTGGTGGTATAGTGATTAAGTGCTTGGCTGCTAACTGAAAGGTTGATGGTTCGAACCCACCAGCTGCTCTGCAGGAGAAAGATGTGGCAGTCTGCTTCCATAAAGATTACAGCCTTGGAAACCCTATGGGGCAGTTCTACTCTGTCCTACAGGGTCACTATGAGTCAGAATCAACTCCACGGCAATGGGTTTGGTTTTTTTTGGTTAGTACATAAAAATACAACTTTCTTTTTCATATTGCCCTTGCATTTTGAGACCTTGCTTATTGGTGCTAGTGGCGTTTTTGTACATCCTTTAGGGATTTCTATGCATACAATTATATCGTCTAATAGTTTTACTTTTTCCTTTCCAATCTGCATACGTTTTATATTTTCTTCATACATTATTATACTATGTTAGATTTCCAGCACAATGGAGAACAGAAGTAAAGAAAGTAGACATTCTTGCCTTGGTCCCCACTTTAGGGGGAAAAGATTGTTTGTCATCAATGATTTTTAGCTGTAGATCTTTCACAGCTTTCCTTTATCAGGATGAGGGCGTTCTCTTTTATTTCTGGTTTACCAAGAGTTTTTATAATGAAAGAACATTGGATTTTGACAAATGCTTTTTCTGCTTTTATTGAGATGGTCATTTGGTTTTTCTCCCTTACAAAGAAGGTAAATTGTGTTGTTTTGTAAATATTAAACCAACTTTTCATTCCTATGATAAGCTCTATTTAATGATGTCTAATTATCCTTTTTATACATTGTTGTTTCAAAGATTTTGTCGAGTTTTGTAGTTGTTTACACAGGGAGGGCAAGTCCAGTACCAGTTACTTCAACATGGCTGAAGTGAAACTCACAAATAAGCACTAACCTTAAGCCATGGTCAACTTTGAAGATACAAGTTCAGAAGTTACCAAAGTAGATGGCAAAAAAGATACCTTGGTAAGATCACACAAGTACTATCACCTATTCTTTCTATGTCACTCCTGAAATAAGATACATACAAGTAACTCAATTCAACTTCATTTAACAAATATTTTATGCCCCTGCTATATAATAGCTAAACCAATACCAGAGAGAAAATAAAAATTCTGGGCTATCCTGCTTAATACAGGACATATTGTCATCATGTAATACTAACAAACTATCCGAAGTACCACTATTAATTCTCTAAGTTATATGGGCTATCTTAAAAAAATAAAATTAGGAGGACTTCCGGCAACATGGTGCTCTAGGCAGAAGCACCATGCCATCCCTCCACAGCAAAAATCCAAAAAACTAAGCCAAACAGAGAAAACAGCAATCTTGAAACCCTAAAACATCAAATGAAGAGATAAAGAACTCAGCCAAGCACCAAATGGGGTGAGAAACAGACAGAGAACGGAGAGCGAGGAAAGATTCATGCAGAGGTCCCCTATCAGCTAACGCAGCGCAGATGCGCCATCTTGGACTCCTATTGGAGACCAGCGAACAAGGGGTACGAAATAGCAGCTTCATGGAGCTTCCAGCAGGAGACAGAATAACCAGTAAACAGCGATATACGCTTTCCCACCCTCCACCCTTCTTCACCTCCTCTTGGCCTCCTCTGCTTCCGGCAGCCATAGTCTCTTGACCAGGAAGCACCGGCTGCTTGGATTCCACCCACCCGCACTGGCTGACACCCTGAGTGGCATTAGTCGGCTGCCGGTGTTGCTTTTTTCCACTTCTTTTGATTTCTTCCTTACCTCTCACCACCTCCCCCTCCTTTCACTCAAATACCTGGCTCCAGGCACCATATTTGCTTCTTCCTAAGGGGCTGCAGAGCTCCATTCAAGTGTGGAACTGCCATGCTGGTGGGATCCTGGGGCTTTTGTTTGCTTGTTTTGAATTGTTTGTTTTCTTTTTCTTTTCACGAGTTGGGAGTCCGTTCTGGCTGTGCAGTGCTACGCGGCTTCGGACCTACCCCTTCAGCTTATGCATACGAGCAGAGGGATCGCTGAGAATATTTCTTTTCTTGTGGTTCTTTTTTTTCCTGTTTTTTGGGAGGCTTTTCTTGTTCTTTTTTTTCCTACTTGTTTTCTTTTCCCTCTTTTTCTCTTTCTTCATTACTCAGTTTCTTGTCTCTCTATACCTTCCTTCTCTTCCTGTCCCCTGAATACCTGGCACTGAATACCTCTATGCATTCTATCCAGGCTGTACTTCAACACCTGGGAACAACTTTCCCAGACCTCGTAGCTGCACCGGTGGGATCCCTGGGAGCTTTGCTGTTCTTTTTTCTTTCAAATTTTTATTTATTCATTCTTTTCCCTCTTCTTCTTCCCCTTCTTGTCTTTTCCATTTGATAGTCTCTCATCTCTCCACTCCAATGGCAAGCTGTCCTAGCACTCTTTTTTGTTTGTTTGCATGTTTTTGGCTCCTGTTCCTCTCCTCTCTCTCATACCCATCTTAGCTCCACACATAACAATCTCCCCGCTTCATCCTGCCTACCTGCACCGTGTGCTTAACATCACACTACCAAGCAGCACAGGCACGGCCTACCGGAATCTGCCCTGCACTGATTACCGACCACCCTGGTGGCTGTAGAAAGTGCCACAAACAACCCATCCTAGCAACTCTTCTTCAGCTAGACCTGCCCTGCTGTACCATATCTGAGCGACTGACCCTGCCAACTGGAGAAGAAGGAGAAAAGTATCCTGCCCACAGACAAGCAAACAATGAAGAACACACAGCCTGCCTGCTCAGACACAGCCAAATTAAAAAAAATAAATAAATAAAATTAAGAAATGAGTATTATCCCCAAAAAATATAGGTGATCATTTTCTAACTATCTTATGGGCATAGATAAGTACTTATTAAATAGCTTTAAAGTGAACAAAAAACCAAAACTAAATCAGTTGCCGTCAAGTCAATTTCGACTCATGGCAACCCAAAGTGTTAAACAGTAGAACTGCTCCATTGGGTCTTCTTGACTGTAATCATTACAGAAGCAGTTTACCAGGTCTTTCTTCTGCTGAGCCGTTGGGTGTTCATACCTCCAACTTTTAGGTTAGCAGCAAATTACAAACCACTTGCGCCACCCAGGGACCTAAAGTTAATAGCACAAAGAAAAAAATATATACAATATGATGTATAACTCTCAAAGGTCTTTTTTCACTTACAGACACATTGGAGCTTCAAGCAGACCCTGAGAAGGCAAGCTGCCAGTATCAATTCACACTTAAGCAAAACTTTTGCCAATAAAAACTGAAACACCTATATAAATTAACTAAATTGTTCCCATTTTCAACAATGAAAGGAAATTAAAAACATTAGTGAATGTCACTAATTTGGCTCATGTGAAAAGAAACAACTTAGATAACATAGCTAATTTTAAATTATAAAGCCAATTTAACCTAAATGGCCCCCTAAAACAATATGGGTTATTTTTACTATGAATCACTCAGTTTTCCTGAAACATATAGATATAATGGAACAGCATGACATAATGACAACCTTAAAAAAGTAAAGTATTCCTATTAGGACAAGCTTGTGACGTTGCTGAATTGAAACATTTTTCCAATATATCTCCCTTGTATCTCAACATGCTGCACCAACACGAAAACACTAGCAAAAAAAATGCTTCCAAAAAAGAGAGAGATTTCACCATCATTTTAGTAAAACTCAGGACAGCTAACTAAAACTGAACACAATTCAGGATCATTCATTTATTCAATAAATATTTATTGAATGCCCACTAACTGTAGTTCCTATCCCTCCAAGTGCTTAGAATCTGGACGGATTATTAAGATTTCTACACATATACTTGCTCTTTTATCTGCAGAAGAAGACACCTTATAGCCTCAATAGTTCACCACCCCATTCTATGCCGGTTCCAGGCCAACATGCTATTGCCAGAGTTGGGAAGTTAATGCCCTGCAAGAAAGGGCATGCTGTTTTTTTCCTCACTGCTTCCTTCTCTCCCACATCTACAGTCAATTCCAAACAGGTAGTATCCTGCTTGGAAAATAGGAATCTTCTCCTACAAACCAGTGACCAGATGGCCCAATTCATCACTGAAAGTTTGGGTGCACTGGCCTCCACCTACTCTGAAGTACTTTCATATACATTTTGCAGTTTGATCCTCAAAACAAGTCTTCAGTGCTGGGGGTGGGGCAGATCACTAGCTCTTCAATTTTACAAAAGAGGAAGATGAGACAAGTGGTTATCCTTCCCACCGTCTAGCACTACCTAAATTCTGGAACTAAGGGGAGCAATGCAGCACCAAGATGCAGGGCAGAAGTCAGTCCTATTTGACACTTTGATATATTTCATTCATTCTTTTTCTCTAAATACATTTATTTAACAACACTATGACTGAAGCATTGAAGCACTGTAGCAGGCCTTATTCAGGACCCAGAACAGAACAGAATCCAGTCCCTAAAACTGGGAGTTTACAGTCCTCTAGGAAAGATAAGATATATACATAAATAATTATAATATTAGCCAAAACATGAGCCATGCCAAGTGCAGACAACTCTTACAGAACAATTCAGAAGTGGACTAGTACCGAAAGGTGGATGCTTCTTGCCTCAAATATGTACTCAATTAGAGTGACACAGGATATAAAGTTTCTTTCTCCACTGAAAACCAGAGATCAGTTCTAATTCATCTTATTACCAGCTTCAGTGTCATGCATAAAGGGATAAGAGGAAGGACTGATAAGTGAAAGGAAGGTAAGAGTTGACAAGGCTGATATGGGTTTTTCTGGTGTATTTTGTGTGCTTTATTTGGGATTAAAAAGGGGAGGGAGGAGAGAAATGCATGGAGCTCCTAAAAAACCTCCTCACTCACAGGTTTCTTAGTGATACTTCTTACCAATTAAAGATTTACTTGGAATTAGCAAACTCATCTCTTTAGAAGAGTTGGGCCTGGCAATGTGAATCACTATAATCAAACTACTATCCTCCAAAAAGAGATCAGTTCTCAGGCCAGTTCTGATTTGGAAGAGAGCTAGAGTAAAAGAGCAGAAAAATTATATGTCACAAAGCCCTTGGGGGAAGTCATGAAACTTGAATTTATGACCTTCATTGCAAGCTAGGAGTGATGGGTTAATTATCATCAGAAGTTACCAGAGTTAACTGCTTCAGAAGTACCTCACAGTATAGAGGAACAAGAAGAGGTTAACGAAAGAAAAAAGGGCAGAGAGGAAAGAAAAATATCCCATGCACAAGAAATTCTAAAAAAATTAAATGTTTGAATGCAAATAGAGTATTTTAATATCTTTTCAGGGTAATCGTAGGTAATACACATGCCACAGTAACTGTTTATGAGACTAACCCCAAGAAGACGTTAACCCCATCCTCCCCATAATTCCTCCCAACAGGAATATTTCCTATCATATCTTGCATCGCAGTTTCCCTCAGTCATCACAAGAAATCCAAATCTTCGAGGTCATCCTTCATCATCTAGTCATTCCAGACCCTCCGGATCCTTCTCCTGTGCCCTCACTTCATTCAGATCTGTGTTCAAATGTCACCTTCCACTGAGATCTTCGCCAACCACCTTGTCTAAAACAGCTGTACCCATCCATTCTTGTTCCCTTATCCTGCTTTGTATTTCTCCTTAGCACTTCTATGAAAAAGCTACTTCTGTCTTCTGTGTATTTCCCCCGCACGGATGCAAACTGGTGTTGTTTACTGCTGTATTCCCAATGAAAGGCACAATGCTTGATATACGATAATTACTGAATAAATACTAGCTGAATGAATGTGAAGGTATATAATATACTTTATAAAATTACTTGTAATATTGTTTTGGTATGATTGATGGCTTTTATATGGACCTTCTCCCCATAGTCTTGTAACTATAACCAAATGATTGGGTGGAACTATGCAAATATGGTGCTGTGGCCCACCACAGGGATTAGATAGCTTGCTAATAACGCATACAAGGTACCTGGCACCCTTGTGGAGGTGGAACCATACAAATAAGGTGTATGGAACCCTAACAAGGGAATTGGTCAGTTTTGCCATTGCGCTAGGATTAAAATGAGCCATCCCAGAGGTGGAAACGGGGCACTTCACCTCCACCAAGAAAGAAGACCTAGGAATGGAGCGCATCGTCTGTACCTAGGATCCCTGCGCTGAAGATATCCTAGATCCAGGAGACAGACAGAGAGCTGTTAAGAGCCATAACACCAGAGATGATGAGAGATAACAAGAAGTAGCAGCAGAGAAACAACAGTAGCAGAGGCAAAAGAACCAGGAGACTGGCAGGAGACGGCACAGTGGGCTTCCCGGCCCACAAATCAAGAAAGCTGAGTGCCTTTGGGCAGGTCTGCTAGCAGAATGGGGTGACTCCGGGCACTTGGCAGAGCTAAGCTCTCCAAACCACGACTCACGGAGCGAGAGCTGAGTGTCTTTTGGCAGGAAGTTGCCAGCAGGGTGGGATGCCTCTGGGCATTTATTGGTAAAACTAAAGAACTTTATAATACATGAGCAGGGCAGCGTCTGGGCCAGCCCAAGAGGCCCAAGGGGCCAAGAAGGGGCCAAGAAACTGAGGGCCAGAAAGAGGTCTGACCGCAGGCACAGCTGAGAAGAGACTGTCCTGATTGAAGAACTGTATCCTGAATCATTTCTGATCCTGAATTGTAACCTGTTACTTCTCTAATAAACCCCATAATCCTGAGTATTGTCTGTGACTTCTGTGTGGCCGCTGCAATGAATTAGTGAACCCACCAGAGAAGTAGAGAGTATTGTAGGAGGGACGGCTGGTGTCAGAATTGGTAAAAAGGCCGGAGAGGGGAAGTATGTCTGACCCCCACCTTATAGGAATCGGCCTTGGGTTGTTGATCTTGCTTCTCCTCCCTCCGTGTGGCATTAGAGGAGGTCAGACACCGCCCCCACGCCATTCTTAAACTTGTTTGATATACTTTTTTACAAATTTCTAACACATTTACTTCAAATTCCTAATGGCATATGTAATGAATAAATACAGACATTTCCATAGTTACCTAAAACATACATAATATAATGATAAACACCAAAGATGCCTAAGAATACTGAAGTGGAAAATAAAACAGGTGCCCAGAGGGCTCAAGAGGCTAATATCTAGCCAGTTACATGAGTGTATACAGAACACAGTAATTTTCAAAATTTATATTACAATACAAAGGAACTAGCTTTTCTTTCCATCAGAAAAAAGTACTTTCTTTTGCCTTAACCTTTGAAATAACAAAGGAAGAAAACATCAAAATTCTACCTTGATTCTTAACTATGATAATAAACATGCCTTTGAAAAGTGATATATCTTAAAGCAATTTGTGTTCATTAGAGAAAGTGTATCTCTTCTTTTTACTCATAAAGCTAAAGATAACAGCTGACCCCTGTGACTTTTCCTCTGTGATTTTCCCTTCTTGAAAACCCTCCTTTGATCTTATATCCTCAGCTATTACTCTATTTCTTCTTTTCACTACCTTTCTTCTCCAATATGCTCTTTATCAAATTTATTTTCTTACCCCCTATTTCCTCCTTAATTCTCTGTAATTTGGTAACTATCCAGATATTCCACTGAAATTGTCCTACAACTAAGCAATGTACTCCTAACTGTCAAATCCAACAGCTTTTTCTTTGTTCACATTTCTCTTGACAGCTCTATATCACTGAATGACGACAAGCACCTCCAGGCTCCTGACACCCCCCCCTTCCTCAGCCTCTACTCTATAATGCATGCAATCCAGCTTCTGCTCCTAGTTTTCTGATGTCCATTTCCCCACCACATTCTTGTAGGCATCACCCTGAGTTTTGAGCGTATGAGGTTGCATACTATAGTGGCTATCAACTGAAGATTCAAACTCTGACTTTGTCACTTTTTATTTATTCATTCAACAAACACTTACAGAGCACCTAGATACTGGCTGGACTAGGCCCCAGGATAAAACAATGAACAAGAAATATTTGGTGACTGCCCTCAAGTTGAAGCAAGTGCAAAGAAAAATGATTATGTTTAAATCAGCAGCAAGATGTGTACAGCTTGGAAACTAAATTAATGAGGTTTTTTTTCCCTTAACTGACTTAGGTGGCAATGTTTCAACATGAGCAATCCGAGGCAAGAACATAACAGAGGCAAAATAACTTACAAGGGAAAAAAATGGAATCAAAAGAAGAAAGACATTACTCACTGACGTAAATGCCAGCAGCTCCACTTCAGTTAACTTATGAACTGGATTGTTCTTTTGTAAATTTGTGCTTTAAAAAAAAAAGAGTAAATTAATTCAAAATGCATGTTTTAACTAATGAAATCTAAGTTTTAAAAATCAAAGCAGAGATCTGTTATATTTGCAAGTACATATTTTAATATTATTACATTACATACAAATATAGATCAGTCTGCCAAAGATAAGTATAAAAATTAATGCTGACAAAGAAAATATGGTTGGTATACTAAATATCAACATAATTTAAATTGCTAGTGAAAAAAAAGAAACCAATCTTTACCATTCCACACAAAGAAAGTGAAAAGAATTAGTATGGCACCAACTCCTATTTACTAAACACATGCCATAAAATCAAAACATTACTATGCCTACTAAAACCCAAACCCATTGCCATCAAGACGATTCCAACTCATTGCGACCCTACAGAACAGAGAAAAACTGCAACATAGAGTTTCTAAGGAACTGCTGGTGGATTTGAACTGCCAACATTTTGGTTAGCAGCCAAACACTTAACCACTGCACCACCAGGATTATACCTACCAGACAGGAAAAGATTAAGATGTCAAAGAGATAGAAGAACAGGAATTAGAACCTACTGATCCAAGAATAATCTGGCAGAATCATTCTGGAAAATAGTTTGGCATGATCTTACAAAGTGAACATTCACGTATCCTTGACTCAGCAATTCCACTCCTAGTTATAGTGGCTGGAGAATTCTTGAATGTGTGCACCAGGGAAAAGATACAGAAATATTGTGCATAACAGCAAAAATCTGGAAACAATCCAAATGTCCAAAAGGAGATTTAATAAGTTGCGATATATTCATCAAAAGGAATGCTGTATTGCAAAGTAAATTTCAGCTACATGTAACAACATGAATCAATCACAGCAACAAAATATTGATGCAAACAAAAACAAATTACAGAAAACTGCATAGAGTAAGATGCCACTTTTATAAAGCTCAAAAATAAGCAAAATGAAGCAGCTTATTTAGAGGTATATAAAAATAAAGCAATAATAAGCTTTTATAAAGCTCAAAACAAGCAAAATGAAGTGATTTATTTGTAGGTATATAAAATATAATTAAATAGGTATATATAGATTTTAACGTATTTTTTACGGACAAGAAAATGATAAACACAAAATTCAGGGTAGTGGCTACCTTTTGAGGAGAGGCTGGAGGATGAGATAAGGAAGAAGCATACAGATTATATCAATGGTATTTCTAATCTTCTAGTTCTTAAAATTGGGTAACAGGTTCGCTAGTGTTTGCTATATTATTACATTTTATAATATATATATGTATACACCTACTCCTCACTTATCAACTATCTAGTTATCCAACACTTCACATTTGTAACAATAGTAAAAAATCTACTACCCAACTATTTTGCACATTAACAATGTACATCAGGCAGTAATGAATGCTAAGATGCAAGGAGAGAGTAATGCCAGCTGGAATGGTTATGTGTCACCTTGGCTGGGACATGATTCTCAGTGGTTTGGCAGTTACATAATGATGTGATTTGACAGTTATGTAATATAGTCAGCCTCTATTTTGAGATCTGATGTGGTCATCCTCCATTTTCGTATAACATCTATTTTCACATAAATACCTGGTCTTTGGAACCTAACCATGTTGATAAGTTAAGAGTGGATGTAAACATAAATACATATAAAATGTAAATTATTTTGTTTATAAATTTTGTTGCTGCTGTTGTTAGGTGCCATCAAGTCGGTTCCGACTGATAAGAGACCCTACGTACAACAGAATGGAACACTGCCCAGTCCTCCACCATCCTCATAATCATTGCTATGCTTGAGCCCATCGTTGCAACCACTACGTCAATCCATCTTGTTAAGAGTCTTCCTCTCTTCCACTGACGCAAGCACGAAGTCCTTCTCCAGGGACTGGTCCCTCCTGATAACATGTCCAAAGTACATGAGATGATGTCTCACCATTCTCGCTTCTAAGAGCATTCTGACTGTACTTCTTCCAAGACAGTCCTGTTCATTCTTCTGGCAGTCCATGAATATTCAATATTCTCCGCCAACACTGTAATTCAAAGACATCAGTTCTTCTTCAGTCTTCCTTATTCATTGCCCAGTTTTCGCATGCATATGAGGCCAGTAAATATATCACATGGCTTGGGTCAGGTACACCTTACTCCTCGAGGTGACATCTTTGCTTTTTAATACCTTAAAGAGGTCTTCTGCAGCAGATTTCCCAATATAATATCTCATTTGATTTCCTGACTGCTGATGCCATGGGCAATGATTGTGGATACAAGTAAAACAAAATCCTCAACAAATTCAATCTTTTCTCCTTTTATCATGATGTTGCTTATTGGTCCAGTTATGAGGATTTTTGTTTTCTTTATGTTGAGGTGTAATCCACACTGAAGGCTGTAGTCTTTGATCTTCATCAGTAAGTGTTTCTAGTCCTCTTCACTTTCAGCAACCAAGGTTGTATAATCTGCACACTGCAGGTTGTTAATGAGTCTTCCTCCAATCCTGATGCTGTGTTCTTCTTCATATAGTCCAGCTTCTCAGATTATCTGCTCAGCATACAGACTGAATAAGTATGGTGAGAGGCTACAACTCTGACACACACCTTTCCTGATTTTAAACCACACGGTATCACCTTGTTCTATTTGAACAAATGCCTCATGAACACAATTAAGTGCTCTGGAATTCCCATTCTTTGCAATTTTAACCGTAATTTATTATGATCCACACAGTTGAATGTCAGTAAAACACAGGTAAATATCTTTCTGGTAGTCTCTGCTTTCAGCCAGGATCCATCTGACATCAGCAATGTTATCCTTCATTCCACATCGTCTTCTGAATCTGGTTGAATTTCTGGCAGTTCCTCGTCAATGTGCTAATGCAACCATTTTTAATTATCTTCAGCAAAATTTGATTTGTATGTGATATTAATGATAACGTTTGATCATTCTGCTGAAAGATGGTGGCACCCCACTCAAAGATGGCAGCTGACCATGCCACTTTGAAGGTGAATCACTCTCCTACAGTCCTGCCAATAACGCAGTCTCATGCATCAGGCTCCTTAGAGAGCTCACTACACCTCTTCCGAGTCTCCAACTCCAAGGCTTCAACATGTAATTTTTCCCACTCCGGGTACCGGGCCAAATCTGCCAAATAGTAAAACTTTGGGTCTGTTCCTATTTTGCTTCATTAGCCATGACCGAACCACTTCGAAGCCCTGGTCTTACAACACAAGGAAAACAAACATCAGCATTAATTATTCAAGGTTCTGAATATTCACTGTCCCTGAGCCAACAGTGGCACAGGTTTTACTCTGTCAAAACATCTTTCTAAAAGGGAAAGAAAGAAGAGAAGGGCAGAGAAGAGGAGACGAATGAAAGGGTGGATAAAGGAGGGGAGGGAGGAAAAACAAAGTACTGGAAAGTAGTACTCAGAAGATCCCAGCTCAATAATATTTCTACCGTTCTTTCACTTCCTTTCTTCTCTTCTTGAACAATTCAGTCCAAAAGCAGAACTGCATAAAGTAGGCAACCATGTGTATATAGAAATAAATATAGACAAATATGTGTGTATATGTATAGACATTTCTTAGCTCTGTTGGCTGAAAGGGTTTAGAAGCAATGGCTCCCAATAGCAACGAGCACACTCAGTGCCTAGATCTTAGGTTTTAAATATGTTCCTCTACTAAAATCAGTCAAGACTCCTGGGAGGAAATGGCTGATTCTAGTGCTGGGGCAGCCCACAACATCTAAAAGAATAATGGAACATGTCAAAAAGACACAGAAAATATCCTGAAGGGACTTCCACAAAACTAATCTTGGACAATTTGAGCATCAAAATAAATAATGATAAGAACAGATTATATTCCACCAATAAAACAGGAATTCATTAGTCCTTACTAATATAAATAAGTAAATGAATAAATTCAAAATTTGATGGGGAATAGGTTATTTACATAGTTTACAAGTACCTTCCTACAAAATACTAATTACATAGGGGAATAAAAACTTTACAGTGGAAAAATCTAGCAAATACCACTTTTATCAAGTGATCAAAGTAAACATCACCAGTAGTGCACAAATCAAAACTGCACTTCACCTGCTAGGACACGATGAGAACCATAAAGCTTTACCTCTCTGATATCCCTGCTAAAGATGTATAACCAAATCATAAAGATGCTTAACCAAATCTAATCCTAAGGAAACATCAGACAAACTCAAATTGAGGGACAGTCTTCAAAATAACTGGCTTGTAAGTGTCAAGATCATGAAAGTCAAGCAAAAATGAGGAACTATTCCAGATTGGCAGAGGCTAATGAGATGTGCTAATTAAACCTAACACAAATGTTCTGACCAAGATCCTTTTTCTATGAAGACTATTGGGACAACTGGGGAAACTTGAATGGGGTCTGAGATTTAAATGATAGTAAAGCATGAATGCTAATTTTCTGATCTTGATAGCTATATTGTGGCTATGTATGAAAATACCCTGATTTGCTGGAAATGAATACTAAATTATTCAGGGGTTACAGGGTACCATGTTAGAAACTTATTCACTAAAGTTCTTTGCACTGTCCTTGCAACTTTTTCTAGTTTAAAATTGTGTCAAACTAGAAAACAAAAACTATTTCCAATACACATAAGGTTTAATAGTATTAAAAAGTAATTTTGTCCTTTGAAATATATATATCCTCAAAAGTCAAAATAGTCATTCTCATTTACCTTTAATATTTTATAAGAGAAAGATGAATACACCAACTCACAGGAGATTTCTACTCTCTGATCCTTTAATTACTGCCCAACTATTCCGCCTCACTCTTCAAAAGCATTCCAAGATTCCTGTATACATCCAGTGTTCTTGAGACCTCGCTGAATAAAGATTTCCTCCAAACATTAGAAACAAACATGCAGGGTGTTCAAAATAGCCAAATAAGTCATTAACTTACCAAACTCCAAGGATAACAGCAAGCTCTTCAGCACATAGGTCAGGCATCTGAAACTGTTCACAGTCTGCTAACTGTGTCTCATTCAGAACAGTATCATCATTGAGCTCAAAATTCTGATGGAACACACAAAAAAATATTTGGACCAAAAATTAAATGTGATTCATTCAACAGAGCAGTAAATAATAGATGGTTAGATGGCTAGGGAAGAATAACTTAACTTTTTGCTTAAGATACAATGTCCACATAAGGTAATCCGATAAAAACACAGATGAGGGGACAATTTACTGTGTAGAAATGGAGGATGTGGTATCTGTACCTCAGAAATGTACTTATAATAACGATAATAGAGAGTAACTGCTATCATTGACTGAGTCTAATATGCAAAAAGCCCCTCTGCTGAGAATTTTGCATACATTTTCTTATTCATCCTCACAATGTTGTTGTTAGGTACCGTCTAGTGAGTTCCAACTCATAGCAACCCTAAGTACAACAGAACGAAATATTGCCCAGTCCTGCACCATCCTCACAATCATTGTTATGCCTGAGCCCATTGTTGCAGCCACTGTATCAATCCATCCTTAAAATAATCACTGGCAATAAGCATTTCTATCCCCATTTATAGATGAGGAACCTAAGAATCAGAGACTTGAAGAAGCTGACCTGAGGCCACACTGAAAGTATGTGGCAGCATCAGAATTCAAAGCCAGATCTTTCGACTCTGCCTCTAATCTAGAATTAACTAATCAGCAACTCTCCAACTCTGTGTCTCAACAATATAGACAGATCAATTGTGAAATATGTTACAAGTAATTTGTTAGTAATGGCAGAAATACCAAGTTAACAAGCTGATTCTAAAATTTATATTAAATTAATTCATTTAATTTATATGGTCTAGAATAATCAAAACAATATGAAAAAGTAGAAAAAATCTGAGGACTCAGAGTACTTGATCTCAACAATTACTATGAAGCTAAGACAGTGATTGGCATGAAAATAGCAATATAAACGACCGTAAGAGAACAGAGTTCAAAATTTTATACCATCAGTTGCCCCGAGTCTACAATGACTCACAGTGATCCTGTATGTGTCAGAACTATGCTCCATAGGGCTTTCGACGGCAGATTTTTTGAAAGTAGATTACTGGGCTTTTCTTCCGAGGTGCCTCTGGGTGGACTCAAACCTCCAACCTTTCAGTTAGCAGCCAAAGGTGTTAACCATTTGCACCATTCAGAGGCTGCCAGAATTTTAGACCCATACATGTATGGTTGACTGATTTTTCTACAAAAGTGCCTGAATGATTCAACAGGTAAAAAACGTCTTTTCAATAAATGATGTTGGCACAATTAGATATTAACTTGGAAAAAAATGAACCTCCACTCTTATACTATCTATACATAAAAATTAAATCAAAATTTATCACAGACCATAATGTAAAAGCTAAAACAAAAAAACTTCTAGAATAAATCATAGGAGAAAATCTTTGCAACTGTGGGGTAGGTAAAGATTCCTTAAATAGAACACACACGCACACCAAATGAACCATCAAACAAAAACTCGATAAATTTGACTTTGTCAAAATTAATAATTTCTGTTTGTTGGAAGCACTGTTAAGAAACTGAAAAGGCAAGCTACAGACTAGGAGAATATATTCACAGTACACATATCTGAAAAAGGACTTACATTCAGAATATATGGAGAACTTTTACAACTCAATAGTAAGAAGAGAAAAAATTTAAAAGTAGGCAAAGGGTTTGAACAGATACTTCATACAAGAAGATATATAAATGGACAATAAGCACGTGAAAAGATTCTCAAGAGCAGTAGTCAACAGGGAAATACTAAGTAAAATTAGAATAAGCTACTACCAACAAAAAAAGAAACCCATTGCTATCAAATCAAATTCTGATTCATAGCAACCCTGTAGGATAGACTAAAACTGCCCCCACAGGGTTTCCAAGGCTGTAAATCTTTACAGAAAGAGACTGCCACATCTTTCTCCCACGGAGCAGCTTGTGGTTTGAACTGCTGCCCTTTCAGTTAGCAGCCAAGTGCTTTAACCACTGCACCACCAACGCTCCTCAGGACACACATATTAGAATAGCTAAAATTTAAGACTGACAATACTAAGTGTTGACAAGGATATGGAGCAACTGGAAATTTCATACATTGCTGATGGAAATGTAAAATGGTATAACCACTTCAGAAAAGAGTTTGGCAGTCTCCTACACTAAACATTTACCACATGATCCATCAATTCTACTCCTAAGTAGTCACCCAAGAAAAATGAAAACATACATCCACACAAAGACATGTACATAAATGTTCATAACAACTTTATATGTAATAACCCAAAATTGGAAACAATCCCAATGTCCATCAACAGATGAACAGATAAACAAATTATGGTATATTTATCTAATGAAATTCTATTCAGTAATAAAAAGGAACAAACTACTGAAACATGTAATCATACAGATACAGGTAGTCCCAACTTAAAACAGGGTTCCATTACAAAAACTCTGGTATAAGTCAGTTCCGATGTAAGTTGAATACCTCTTTTTTATGTTTTTAGTTTTCATTATTATTGCCTTTTATTATCAGTATCTTTATAAATCCGATCTTTGTCTTTGGGGATTGGAAACATTACATACATCTCAATACATACATCCATAAACAAATACACAAATCATAAAAATGTACTCCAACAATGAAGAGGTGGACAACATTGGCATTTTGTCAGTTGCAGTAATAAATCCACTTGTGGAAGGTTCTCGATCATGTGGATTATCTCTGGGATGAGGACGGCATTTCTAGTCAGAAAATTAGTGAGAGCTGTCGGTATGGCCCTTTCCTTTTTCTCTTACTTAGCAGAACATCTCACTGCTTCTTGAATCTGCCTATTAACTTTAGCAAAGTGGTCAGCGTTTGGGTCCATGTTTCAGGCAACTGAAACTTCTGATTTAGTTTAGAAAAACTTCAGCTAATCTTTTCACTGTAAAATTTTTTGACAATTTCTCTCCTTCCTCTTCCTCATTATTTCTTTCTTCTTCAACATTTCTTTCCCCTTGAAAATCCATTAAGTCCTGATCTGTTAATTCCCCTTCTTTGTGATCTATGAGCTGTTGCACATCGGCAATATCAAGTTCTAAATTCAGCATTCTTGCCATATGGACAATTTTTCCACTTATCTCTCCAGTCACATTATCCTAACCAAATGTTTTTGGCATGTGCACATAACTCAGCAATTCTTTCCAAATCCCCTGCATGCATTTTTCCTTAACTTCCAGGAAGATGCAATGTTCTAGATACACTGAAGAACACTATAATTCTTCCAGAAATCTAGTAATGTTACCGTACCTCCATCCTGTTGTAGCTATTGCCTGAGCAAACCTAATCTGTAGGTAGTATGCCTTGAAAGTGATGACTGCACCATGATCCATAGGCTGAATCACAGCTGTTATACTGGGAGGTAGATAACACCACTTTCACATCTTGATTGAGATCATCTATGTGAGGAGGATGTCCTCGGGCATCATCAAGTAGCAGCAGAATCTTGATGGTCATAAGTATGGTTCGTCATAACTCAAATATGTCCTAAGTCAGGGACTGCCTTCAAATCTCAGAAACATCATGCTGAGCAAAAGAATCCAGACACGAAAGAGTACATGCTATATGATTTCATCCATATGAAATTCTAGAAAAGGCAAAGTATCTGTAGTCACAGAAAGCAGATCAAAGGCTATTTAGGGCCCCAAACCCAAACCCAAAACCAAACCCATTGGCGGTGAGTTCATTCTGACTCATGGCAACCCTACAGGACAGAGTACAACGGTCCCATAGGGTTTCCAAGGAGTAGCTGGTGGATTCGAACCACCAACTTTTTGGTTAGCAGCCGAGTTTTTAACCACTATGCCACCAGGGCTCCATTTAGGGCCAAAGGGGTGGGGAATTAACTGCAGAGGGGCACGACACAACTTTCTGAAGTGATGGAAATGTTTCATATCTTAACTATGACGACAATGGGGTGTATGTGTTTTGATAAATCTCATCAAACTGTACAATTAAAATGGGTTCATTTTTCTGTGTGTAAATTATACCTCAATAAAGTTGATTTTTTAAAATATCAATCAGCAAAACCACAAGAAGATAACACTACTACACACACCCTAGAGTGACAAAAATTAAGAAGATTGACAGTACTAAGTGTTTTCAAGGATGTAGAGCAACTAGCACTGTCATACATTGATGGTAGGAATGTAAAATAGTACAACAATTTTGGAATACAGTTTAGTAGTTTCTCATAAAGTTAAAAACACACTTAGCACACAATCCAGACATTCTATTTCTAGGTATTTGCCAAAGAGAATTAAAATCATATATTCACACAAAGACTCAGACATGAATGTTCCAAAAAGCTTTATTTATAATAAAAACAAACTAAAAATAACTCAAATGTCCACCAACAGATAAATGGATAAACACATTGTGGTTCATACATACAATGAAATACTACTCATCAATAAAAAGGAACTAACTGAGGGAATACTACTCATCAATAAAAGGAGCTACAGCAAACCCTGGTGGCCATCCATTTTCACCATAGGCCCCTCAGAATTTTAAAAAATGGAGCTACACATGTAATTTAAATTTTTTTAATAGCCACATTACAAGAGGTTTAAAAATAAGATGAAATTATTTTTAATATTTTTAACCTAATACATAAAAAATTATTTTAACATATATTAATAGAAAAATTATTGATATACTACATTTTCTTCTTCTTTTGTACAAATCTGGTATGTATTTTACACTTACAGCACATCTCAGTTTGGACTAGCCATGTTTCAAGTGCCCAGTAACCACATGTGACTGGTGACTACCATACTGGACAGTGCAGCTCTACAGTCTCCCAAAAATCTCACCTTTTTATATTCATGTAGGGTTGTATCAACCTGGCTTAATAATATCTAATACTTAATAACACATTTATAGTGTGCTTTTACACATGTGCTAAAAAAGCATGATATAGGAAAAACAAACAAGGAAACTAAGACTATAGTAACATTCCCAGGCTCTCATTCAGGCCAGACAGTAACAATGTGATGGGAACCTTTCAGCTTCAGAAGACCTGAGACACATCATTGTTAGCAACAGGAGATCAAAATAGTTTTGATGTTCATTCAAGATTCTCTGTGTTCCTATTCAGCTCCTTTTGAAATTACAAACGGTCTTGTGTAATACCTACTTACCTAAATGTTCTACAAGCTCCAAATTTAAAATATTGTTCTACCAGAGTCCTGCTTGATTCTCCTTACATTCTCCTGAATCAAGGAATCATTTATCACCAATATGTGGGACATACAATATTCAACATTTAATGTATATTTATTATCAGTGATGGCTGATCATGCATTGTTTCTGCTTACCACGAACACACAACTTTAATTTTTTGTGTTCTCACCCTCTCCCTCCCCTCCACTGAACAATACAGAACAGAGACTGGGCCTTTGATTTGCACATTAGAGTTGTTCATAGCTGTTGCTTTATTGAACCCCGATATCCAATAACTTTATCTATCTAACAACTAGAAAGGCCCAAAGGGAAGTATTGTGTTCTCAATGACCATTAAATTACTGTAGTTCCCCAATTATAAGACAAATATTTTTATATTGTAATATTTCTAAACACAATATATTTTATAATCACTATAATTGGTATAATAATGTTCTTTTTCCCCCCGAAGAATGGTTATTAAACAGATGGTACATTTTATAATCGAATAGTGTCTTTGACACAAGGAAATATGATATATAACTAAGTAAGCAATTTCATCTTCCATCCATGTGAATAAAGCTATGTTTCTACCTAATCCATACATACACCACACAATTCGTCCTTCCCACCTTTTAGTAGTAATTAACAAAGATTGTAAGGTTATCTGAATGTATTTTATTTCAAATACAAGGATAAAATAAATTCTGTATTAAGTTGTATATCATTTTTATACATTCCTCATAATTAATCATCAATCATATTTATCATCACAGGAGAGAATTTACAATAGTAGAACTCCACATTTAAAAACAACAACAATAAAACTATGGATTACTGAATAAAATGCTTAGATTCCAGAATTAAATCTCTTTTTATAGATGCTGTGTTATAGCTTAAAAATCAGGCTTACAACAGTCAATCTACGGCATAGGCAGGTGCTTGGGTTACATCAAAAAGCTTAAGAATGTACACCAATGTTCACTGCAGCACTTTTCACAACAGCCAAAGGGTGAAAACAATCTAAATGTCCATCAACAGATGAATGGATAAACAAAATGTAGTATACACACAACGGAGTATTACTCAGCCATAAAGATAAATGAAGTCCTGATGCATGCCCCAGTATAGATGAACCTTGAAAACATCATGGTGAGCTAAATAAGCCAGTCACAAAAGGACAAATATTGTAAGATCTCACTTATATGAAATAAGCAAATATATACAAACCAGAGATTATTATTGGTCACCAGGGGTGGAAGGGATGGGGAAAGGGGAGTTTTTTGCTTAGGGGGTATGATCATTAAGGTTGTGTGTCAACTTGGCTAGGCCATGATTCTCAGTGGTCTGGCAGTTAGGATGTAGTTTGGCAGTTGTATAATGCTGTGATCACCTCCATGATCAGATTTGATATAATGTGATCATCTCCATGATGAGATTTGCTGTAAGCAGCCAATCAGTTGAAAGCCAGTTTCCCTGGAGGTGTGGCCTGCAACCAACACAGATGGAATTTCTGGCAAGGCCTGTGGGCTTTTGCTCACTCTGGATCCTGCAGATGGCTCCTGTTCATCTGACCTCCGGTTCTTGAGACTTCAGCTAGCAGCTTTCCTGCCAATCTTGGGATTCCTCAGCCTCCGTGGTCTGGATCTTGGGTTTGCCAGCTCCTGCAGCTATGTAAGTCAGGAGAAGCCTCCAGCTTGAACCATGGACTTGGGACTTTCCAGCCTCTACAACCGTGTGAGCCATTTCCTTGGTACAAATCTCTCTCTTTCTCTCTCTATATATATACATACACACACACACATACATATACACATACATATGTATATATGTGTGTATATATATGCTTCATTGGTTTTGCTTCTCTAGAGAATCCAGCATAAGACAGGCGGCATTGAGGTTACGTTCATGGTGGTGGAACAATATGGAAAAGGATAGCTAGAATGGTTGCACAACTTGAAGAATATAATCAATGTTACTGAACTGTACATGTATAAATTGTTGAATTGGTATATGTTTTGTTATGTATATTTTTACCACAATAAAATTTTTTTAAAGCTTAGGAAGAGGGCCCAGTATATACAAGAAGGAAGTGAAGGATGGAAGCAGATATCAACCCAGTTACCCTGACCAGCATCAGGACAACAGGAGCACACTCATTCCACTATGGCTCTACTTCCTCACCTGTATAGGCTGCATACTATGGATTTAAGAATCGTTAAGTTTCTACATATTTCTCTTCATGCTCCCCTTAGAATCAACAGCTGTTCCTCACTAAAGTAATCACAAAAGGAAACAACAGAGTACTTGAAGTAAGCCCAGGAGATTTACAGTAGATCATCAAAGCCTTCCCTTGGGACTACTGACTGCTGCCATTCTTCTCACCCACACTAACCCCTACCCTTGGCATTACTCTCAGTACAGAATAGAATTTTAGTGTCCAATGAACTCAAGGTAAATGTGCTTGCAGGCCTTGGAACAAAGAGTAGAAAAACATGGGCTTCAAGGACAGTAAATCCAACCAAAAGACAACCAAAAATGGTGGTATGAAGTCTATAGGATCAGAGAATATAAATGCTAATAGCCTCTATGGAAGCTGCTAGAGAGACCTATAAGTATGTAAACTGACCAAGAACCATAAATTCAAGCTACAAGAAGGGAATTTATTAGCCAGGTCAATAAAAATATTATAAGGCGGCAACCAACCCATGAATAACAGAGTAACAAAAAACAGATTACAAATCTGGTAAAAAGGAATTTGGGCAATGTGGCAATTTAGAAGAAGCCCAAGAAATTTCAAGTCTCTTAATGTTCCAAACTGTCAATAAAAGGCAAAAGTAAGGTAGCAAATATGGTAGGAGCTAGAAAATTTAGTCTCTACTCAGTCCTCCTTGTGTATTTTTTCAGGGAGGGTAATGTATAACTGACTATATTAATGTACATTTATTGAATTCTAGAAGAAAAGTACTATGTTATCTCTACTTAAGTGTTTTAAAAAAAAAACTGGTTTTATTTTTCCTCCCAGCCACCTTGAAAAAGCTCAAGAAAGGACAAAATGTAGTCTCTTCCCACTCCATTCAGTGTTTCTACAGTACTCACCTACTGAAACTGTTAGAGATGGATGTTAAGTTGATGAAATAACTTAATGATCCTACTTACGTTGGTTAAATGTTCCTGAGGAGTGGGTGCTGGACTTAATTCATAACCTGGAAAGACATCCCCTTCCCGTCTTACATCTAGAATAAGTTGTGCCACGTAATTTTCCTGAAACCGTGTCCTTTTTCCCAAAGCACCTGAAAAAAGCAAACAAATTTCTATCTATTGATTTGCCAATCAAATCTACTGTGCAATCATAAAGAGTAATATTTTCAGAGTTCTTTAAAGTTTATAAAGTGTTTCCCCATTTCATATAAGAGAAACCTGAGGCTCAGTGATATTACAATGACTTATAACATTATAAAGCAAACAAGCTGTTGTACCAGGACTCAAAGCCAGAATTTCAGCCACTAGATTCCATATACTTACTCTTAAATCAAACTACTCACCAAACCCATGGCAGTCGAGTCAATTCCGACTCATAGTGACCCTACAGGACATAGCAGAACTGTCCCATAGGCTTTCCAAGCAGTGCCTGGCGGATTTGAACTGCCGACCTTTTGATTAGCAGATGTAGCTCTTAACCACTACGCCACCAGGGTTTCCACATCAAACTACATCCCTCCTCAAATAAGAATAACTCATTAAGAGTCATAGGTAGAACAAATATTATCACTCCGTGCATTAGATGAACAAAAGGGAGGTTCTGAGATACAGCCACTTACTCAAGATCACAAGGCTCCTCAGTAGCAGAGCCAGAGCTTAAAGCCAAGGTCTTCAGGTTCTAAATCCCTTAGTCTTTTTATTACACTATCAAGCTTCATGTAACATAAACATTTTTTTCATTATGTATCTGAAATATCTTGCTGCAGAATAGCTGATTTCAAACCACTTTATAGAAGCAAAGTTCCAACATCCATTCTCTGGCAAGGGCCAGATTACAAAGACCCTTGAACATCAATCTAAGGAGTCAGGATTTTATCCCATAATGAGACTAGCTCTAAGTTACGCATCAACCCTTTAAACATGTTATGCTAAAAATAGCTACTAAGATATTTAATACAGCTAACTTTTTTACAGTGAGGCTACAGTTGAATGGAGAAAAATAATAATCTGATTTTCATTTTACATTTGTGGGTACCACATTTGTATTTTTAAATTCTTCATCCTTAACTTATAAACAAAAAAAAATGAAGAACTGGCTAATAAAGGCACCAAGAGTTAAAGCTGAATATACACAGTACTCCATTAATTTTAAAAAGTAGCCCCAAAAAGTCTCCTAGGACCGAAATCTAAAAATATGATCTCTGAAATCTCTGAAATAGATAGTTATATAACATATAACTATATTTCCAAATACAGATAAAACCACAACTTACATATGGGCATTGTTCTGAAAGTTATAAACTATATATTAAATAATTTTCCCCACACAAACAGTGTAATAGAAGGTGTCTGAGATCCCAGATGAGCCCCAAAAGTCAATAACTCATAATATATCTGAAGGACTTTACTGTTAGGACTAGCTCACTAAGAAGCATGGAATTTAGGGCCTAAGAATTCAGGCTTTAGAGATAACCTAGTCCTAGCTCAGGAGGACAAGCAGGTCCCGTCATTTCAACGTTCACCAACTGGTAGTCACAGCCTGGAACACTGAGCCCAGGTTCAACAGGTACAAATGGTGTAATCAATTCGTGATGTCTGATTTTCACTCATTTATTCAGCATTGAATACCACTTACACGTGAGACACCAGGGATAGAGCAATACAAAAAAAGAAACCAATGTTTCTTATTTGATATTCAGACAAAACACAGAAGTTTTAGGAGAAATTATGTAATTCATTTGTTCATTCAAAAAAATACTTAGTTCCTGCTATATGCCAGGAAGGAGCCTGGTGGCACAGTGGTTAAGAGTTACATCTACTAACCAAAAGGTTGGCAGGTCAAATCCACCAGCCGCTCCCTGGAAACCCTACAGGGCACTTCTACTCTGTCCTATGAGTCGGAACCAACTCAACAGCACATAACAACAACAAATATGCCAGGAAGTGTTCTAAGGCACTAAGGAAAAATCAAATAAATAAAACCATCAAAAATGTCTAAACTCAAGAAATACAAAATTGAACACAAAAAAAGAGCAAGATGGAAGCAACAGATGGGTCTTTATAAGAAAGGGTACTGCAGAGAGGTCAAACTAAAACTGGTAATAAGGAGAGGCGAGGCCTTAGGAGGTCCATACCAAAAACCAAAGCCACTGCCGTGAAGTCGATTCCAACTCATAGCGACCCTATATGACAGAGCAGAACTACCACATAGGGTTTCCAGGAGGTCCATATCCAGAATCAAATGCTCAAAAGTTCATTTGTGTGCTGCTTGGCTGCTGTATATTACTAACACATGTCTAACTAGATTAAAACAATAAATGGGAATCTCCAGGAACAAAGAAAATGTATCACTGCAAATTTGTCCTAAAACTATGAATTTTTAAATAAAATATTTAAAACTTATTTTTGTAAAGCAAAGAATGGGATATACAAAATCAAATTCTACCAGGCAGTACAACCAAATGGCCAATGTATATACTGTTTATCATAAAAATAAATTATTAACAAAAGGTAGAAAGAGTCTTACCTGTTAAATTAATTTGTAATTTCCCAATGTTTTTAGCAACATTAAATTGATCCTTTGCCTTTTTATACTCATAATAACATAAAAATATATATGCACATTCCAGATGGAATTGAACTGCGAGATACCGGCCTGAGTCATCTACAAACAGATTCTCTAGTTTCATCACTGCAAGACAAAAAATGAGACATTAAAAACTGTGATGAGACAAGAAAGCCACTAGTGCTAATAAATGAATTTAGCAAAGCTGTAGGGTACAAGATCAACACACAAAAATCAGTTGTTTTTGCACACCAGCAATGAAATATTCAAAAGGAAATTAAGAAAAAAATTCCATTTACAATAACATATAATAAAATACCTAGGAATAAATTTAACCAGGGAGGTGAAAGACTTGTACACAGAAAACTATAAAACATTGTTAAAAGAAATTAAAGACCTAAATAAATGGAAAGGCACTCTCTGTTCATGGACTCAATATTGTTAAGATGTCAATACTACTGAAGGTGACCTATAGATTCAACAAAATCCCTATCAAAATTCCACTGGCATTTTTTACAGAAACAGAAAAGCCAATTCTCAAATTCATATGGAATTGCAAGGGGCTCCATATAGCTGAAACGATTTTGAAAAACAACAAAGCAGAAAGACTTATACTTCCCAATCTCAAAACATACTATAAAGCTACAGTAATCAAAACAGTGTGGGTCTTATTTAAGGATAGATATATGAACCAATGGCAGAGAACTGAGAGTCCAGAAATAAATCCATGCATCTATGACCAGCTGATTTTAGATAAGGGTGCCAAGTCCATTAAGAATGGTCTCTTCAATAAATGGTGCTGGGACAACCAGATCTCCACATGCAAAAGAATGAAGTTGGATCCATACATCACACCACCTGGCCTAAGTTAAGAACTAAAATCATAAAACTCTTAGAAGAAAATGTAGCGATAAAGGTTGAGGACCTGGTTTTTGGCAATAGATTCTTAGCTATAACACCAAAAGTACAAACAACAAAAGAGGAAAACAGACAAATTGTACCTCATCATGATAAAAAAAACTTTTGTGATCAAAGGACTTTATCAAGAAAGTAAAGTCTTCAGTAAAAAAAAAAAGAAAGAAGTAGACAAAGCAAATTTTATGTGATACATCAAAAAAAAACAACAACAACAACAACAATCTGTTGCTGTCTAGTCGATTCCAACTCATAGTAACCCTATTGGACAGAGTAGAACTTCCCCATAGGGTTTCCAAGGAGCAGCTGGTGGACTCGAACTGCTGACCTCTCATTTAACAACCGTAGCACTTAACCACTGTGCCACCAGAGGAGTTGATTGTTCTATTCCCTATACTTTCTGTTATTTAAATTTTTCATAACAAAACATTTGAAAAGAAAGAAAGAAAAAGCACCATGTCTTTCAGATGCTCTCCCCCAAAGGAGTTTGGAGACCATGAGTTTACTCAACTCCTTTACTGTACAGTTGAAGAGCCTGAGCTTCTAGGAGATCTGCCATAGACATCAACTAAAGACAGCAGAAGTAGGACTAGAACCCACATTCCCTGACTCCCTGACCACCAGGCTGCCTCATGAGTATCGAGAAATCATTTTAACGATGATGGTAACCTGGATGAAAACAACCAGAGATTCACCAGGAAGAAACATGGCTTTTCACAAGGAAAAAAAAATTTTATTTTCCTTTAGGTACATTCCAGTTTGTTTTATGTGTTAGCAAAAGCACAAGAAAAGAAATTCTCCAAGGATTCAGGGAAACACAAAAGATTTTACATTTACATTTACAGCTGTTTCTTGACCCAGGCCCTAACAAAAGGCCACAGCTCCAAGCTTAAGAAGCATTAAGACAAAAGGGATACTGGCATCTAGTACTCTAAGAACCATGTGCTATTGATCAAGTAAATATTACATCATACTTTCAGAGATGGGCAAGGTCTTGCATTCTCCAGGTGCTTTCCTGAACCACAAATTATAAGCTTGTAGCAGGTGATATGGGCAAAACATACAACCAAATTTTAAATTCTTTAAAAGAATTTAAGATTACATTATTAACTGCTAAATAGCGTATGTAAAAAGGAAAAAATACTTACACCACACTCTACCATTTGTCATTAATAATAACAAGTATAAAGTTACAGGAAAAAATCTGAAAAATATAAATTGAATAAAATTGTCTAGTACCAAGAAAGATAAATGGGGAGCTGAAGGGGCTGAAGTGGGAGATACCTCTACTTAACTGACTTTTTATAATTAAACTTTTTGTTTTGAGGAGACATCCATATGCAGTTGTAAGAAGTAATAGAGAGATACCATATGCTATCAACACAAGATGATAACATCTTGCAAAACTATAGTATAATATCACAACCAGGATATTGACATTGATACAATAATTGATTTTTCAAACTAGCTGCAGGTTAAACAGAAACCCTTTTAGTTATAATATGCATTATTAGTAATATTTCTAAAATTAGTTAATATAGTTTCCACTACAGAAGTTTACTTAAGAGTATTTAAATTCAATAGATAAGTGGTAACTTTGGTGAAGGGTAAGACAGTACACAGTACTGGGGAAGCCAGCACAAGTTGTACAAGGAAAGGTCATGGAAGCTCCATAGACACATCTAAACTCCCTGAGGGACTGAACTGCTGCGCAAAGGGCTGTGGGGACCATGGTCTCGGGGAACATCTAACTCAACTGGCATAACACAGTTTATAAAGACAATGTTCTACATTCTACCTTAGTGAGTAGTGTCTGGGGTCTTAAAAGCCTGTGAGCAGCCATCTAAGATACTCCACTGGTCTCACCCCTTCTCGAGCAAGGGAGAATGAAGAAAACAAGATAAAAGGAAAAGATTAGTCCAAAGGACTAATGGACCACAACTACCACGGCCTCCACCAGACTGAGTACAGTACAACTAGATGGTGCCCAGCTACTACCACTGACTGCTCTGACCAAGATCACAACAGAGGGCCCGGACAGAGCTGGAGAAAAATGTAAGACAAAATTCTAACTCAATAAAAAAGAGACCAGATTTACTGGCCTGACAGAGACTGGAGAAACCCCAAGAGGATGGCCCCCAGACACCCTTTCAGCTCAGTAATGAAGTCACTCCTGAGTTTCACCGTTCAGCCAAAGATTAGCCAGCCCAATAAAACAAAACGAGACTAATAGGAAACAACAGTCCAGGAACAAGGACTAGAAGGCAGGAGGGGACATGAAAGCTGGTAATAGGGAACCCAAAGTTAAGAAGAGACACTGTTGACGTGTCGTGGGATGGTTAACCATTGTCATAAAACAAGGTGTACTAACTGTTTAATGAGAAACTATTTGTTATGTAAACTTTCATCTAAAGTACAACAAAAAGAAAAAAGAGTATCTAAATTCTTTTAAATGATTAAAATGTTTAAATATAACTTTTAGGTTTTTTCTGATTATAAAAATCAGAAAAACAATGATTGCTTATGATAGTTAAAATACTAAAATGTCAAAGTAATTATCCTGAGCATCATATATTTTTTAATAATTTATATAATTGGTATCAATTTATATTATCCCAAAGACATATTCTGAAACTGAGGTTGTTTGTATTTAAAAAAAACAAAATGCCAACAATTTAATTATGTTTTTTTGCTTAGACAAGTTCTAAAAATAACACTCTAGTTACTCAAGTTTCCAGACAACGAAAAGGTATAAAACAGTCTTTAAAAAAATCCACATTCTAAAACAAGCCTTTTGTTTCCACAGATTAAGTCTACTTTTCAAGCTAAAACGATAAAGTAAAAAAGTGTATTTTGTAGTAATAACAATCTACCATTGGCTGAGGACCTATTAAAATATTCCACCATAGAAGTGGGTGCTATCATCCCCATTTCACAGCTGAGTAATGTACAACCAGTTAGAGGAAAGAGACTGAATTCAAATCCAGATCTCTCTTACACCAAAGCATGTAAGGGAAGTTAGAACACATCCAAACAGCTCATACAAATGCCCTAGGGTTGGCACCAAATAACTAAGCCCACAGCAGAACCTTACAGGCACTGGTAAAATATACGCTCTAGAAGATACCAAAGGGTAGGTAAGAATATAAATTAGACAAAGAATAGAAGCTTTTGCTACTTAGGGAAACCTAAGTCTCCTGTTTGCCTCAGCCAACTTTTAAAGCCCACTTCAAGGATCAAAATATGCTGACAAAGACTAGAAACAGTCCAAAGGTCTATCAAGAGAGGACTGGGTAAATTAACTATAAAACATCCACATAATTGAATGTTCCACCACCATACATTAAGTAAAATAAGGCAAAGCACCAGGTAGTATGTAGCATATTATATTTTGAGTAAGGAAGAGAAAGGCAAATACAAAACAACAAAAGAAACGCTGAAAGAATAAACAAACAAAAAGCTAAAAAAACTAATACATGGAGATAAACGGAGAAAAGATTGAAGTTGTCAAGGATTTCATTTTACTTGGATCCATAATCAACACTGATGCAAGCAGCAGTCAAGAAATCAAAAAACACATTGCACTGGGCAAATCTGCTGCAAAAGACCTCTTTGAAGTGTTAAAAAGCAAAGATGTCACCTTGAAGACCGAGGTGCTCCTGATCCAAGCCATGGTGTTTTCAGTCGCCTCATATGCTTGCAAAAGCTGGGCAATGGATAAGGAATACCAAAGAAGAACTGACGCCTTTGAATTAACGTGCTGGCGAAAAAAATTGAATATACCATGGACTGCCGAAAGAACGAACAAATCTGTCTTGGAAGAAGTACAGCCAGAACGCTCCTTGGAAGCGAGGATGGTGAGACTTCATCTCACATACTTTGGACATGTTATCAGGAGGGACCAGCCCCTGGAGAAGGACATCATGCTTGGCAGAGGATCAGCAAAAAAGAGGAAGACCCTCAATGAGATAGACTGACACAGTGGCTACAACAATGGTCTCAAGCAAAACAATGATCATGAGGAAGGCACAGGACCGGGCAGTGTTTCATTCTGTTGTACACAGGGTTGCTATGAGTCAAAACCAATTCGACAGCACCTAACAACAACAACATGTAACAACTTGATGCCAGGGCTAAGAATCATTTCAAGTGCTTTGAAACATTTTGACTTAGAGTACTGTATACATAGTAATGTAATATATTCTAAAGACAAACAGAGTTGCAAAGGAATCTTAAACCTCATTCAGTGGCCTTACTGTTAGTTGTAATATTAGTATAAGGTACTCTGGTGATACAGTGATGAAAGCGATCAACTGCTAATCGGAAGGTCAGTGGTTTGAAACCACCAGTGGCTCTGTGGGAGAAAGATGTGTCAGTCTGCTCCCATAGAGATTTACAGCATTGGAAACCCTACGGGGTAGCTGTGAGTCAGAAATGACTCAACGGCGCTGGGTTTGGGTTTTGGGAATATAGCTATTATTCTGGAACTTCTGTATAAGTCGAATAAGGCAAATAAGTAAATATGTTAAACCTGGGAACAAGATTTTCCATTTAAGAAAAAAAAGGATACAAATATGAAATCAAAGCTATAAACCCTTTGCAAAGTTAAATTTTAATTGGAACCCTTGGTCAGGGTCATAAATTAAACCAAGTCACCTAAGTTTGCCAGGGCCTGGCCTCGGCTAACAACTGAGCCAGCGTGTGGTTGTCAAGGTGGCGTCTCAAACAAAGCCTCAGCAGGAGTTCATGGCTGGGTTGGGGATTCTCGGACTGGAGGTCAGACCAGAGACTCAGCCAGCATGTTTGCAAAACCCAGGGCTCTCTGAGAGAGTCTGCTGGGGCTGGGGAACACTCAGGGACGAGACTACTATGCTTGCTGGGGCTGGAGTCTCAAACTGGCCAGAGACTTGACCAGCACATTCAACAGGGTCAAGCCAGGGACTCAGCTGTGTGTTCAGCAAGGCCAGAACTAAGGGGAGGTCTACATAATTGAGGCTAGAACAGAAGAGACAGTATGCATGGCTTGGAGATTGGTGACATACATAAACCCTGTGATACTAGATTGAAACTGGAGGTACTGGTGTGAACTCATGGTTTTTAACATACAGATAAAAAAAGAAATACAGATGTGCACATGAATGTATAGATATACATCCCTACATGTATTTCCTACCTATGTCTGCTAAAAGGCTTTAAAAGGAACCAGACTTCCTAGGTGAAAGTACTGATTCCAGGACCGGAGCAGGGAAAGATTTATAAAACACCTTCTTGGGTCAGAAATAAAAAAGCATTCAAAAAACATGTCAAAAAGATACAAAAGTCAGTTTGAATGCGTTCCCACCAGCCCATCTGAGATAATCTAGCATCAAAGTAATGACAATAACAGATTACAACCCACTGAATAAATTAGGAAACCATGAGTTCATACTAATATCAATCTATAAATGAATAAATTCAAAGTTTGGTGAGGAACAGGGTATTTACATGGTCTCAAAGTACCTCACTACAAAATACTAATTAATTATAAAGGAGAAATGATTCACAATGGGTAACTTTATAGTGAAGAAGACTGGCAGACATCATCTTAATCGAATGGCCAAAGTTAACATCACCGGTAACAGAAAAAATTGAAATTGTGTGCCATCTCAATTTGATAGGATGCAACGAGAATAATACTGCATCACTTCTGTGATATTCCCACCAAAATGAATAACCTGAATTTAATCATGAGGAAATATCAGATAAACCAAGAGTATGGGACATTCGACAAAGCATTTGACCTATATTGTCATGGTCATGAAAGTCAAGGAAAAACTGGGAAACTACTCCAGTATATCCACTATATCAACTCTCCTATCTCAGCTCTTCAGTTCTACAGCAGAGGTGTTATGAGGAATAAATTAATACATGTAAAAACTTAGAACAGTGCCTGGTATGGAGTAAGCACTATAGAAGTGTTAGCTGCATTATTATTATTAATCCCAGTGCCGTGGAGTTGATTCCGACTCATAGTAAATCTAGAGACAGAGTAGAACTGCCCCATAGGATTTCCAAAGCTGTAATCTTTACAGAAGCAGACTGCCACATCTTTCCACAATGGGGCACCTGGTTAGTTCAAACTGCTGACCTTTCGGTTAGCACCGCACCACCAGGGCTCCTTATTATCATCGTTAGTTACTTGAATTCTGCCCATTGACCAGCTTAAAGAAAGGTAACAGAAAAGTGAGCAGGATTTGGAGTCAGAAGCTCTATATCTAGCTCTGGTTCTTGGGTAACTTCTCTGACTCTCAATTCCTTGTAAAATGATTTAGCTGGATTAGATGATCTCTAAAGGGCCTTTCCAAACGACGTATTTCAGACCTGGTCTAGGATAAGAGTTGTAGGAATGGAAAAGAGGGATAGATATGTATGTGATCCTTAGGGAAAAACTGTTAAGATTTAAGAACTGGCTACATAAATACAGAATAATGGAAAATAATGAGTTAACTATGAACAAAGAATTTTGTGCTTTGGATAACTCAATGTTTAAATAAAAAGAGCACGTTGACCCAACAGATATGTATTTACTATTTTCATAAATTAGTAGGTTCTCAATAGAAATGAATATTCATGACCTTCTGGATAGAAATGTCAACCAATACATTCAAAATGTATGCTAAAACCAAAATCTCGTCTCACAAGGTTATTTTAATGCTATACTAAAATCTCTATGGATAATTATAACTACAGATGTTATTACTTAGTACACTTAATAACATTCATTGCAACATATGAAATTTATGGGGGAACAAAAAATCAAT
This sequence comes from Dugong dugon, assembly GCA_030035585.1. NCBI lineage: Eukaryota > Metazoa > Chordata > Mammalia > Sirenia > Dugongidae > Dugong > Dugong dugon. The sequence continues at coordinate 41,982,442 of CM057480.1, read as the reverse complement.
GTATACATCAATCACCAAGTGTCATGGATTGAACTGTGTCCCCTAAAAATATCTGTCAACTTGGCTAGATCATGATTCCAAGTATTGTATGATTGTCTACTATTTTATCATCTGAAGTGATTTCCCTATGTGGTATAAATCCTATCACTATGATGTAGTAAGAAGGATTAGCGGCAATTATATTGATGAGATCTACAGGATGAGACAGTGTCTTCAGCCAATCTCTTTTGAGATATAAAAGAGAGGCTCGAGCAGAGAAACAGGGGGACCTCATACCACCAAGAAACCAGAGCTGGGAGCAGAGCATGTCCTTTGGAGCTGAGGTTCCTTTGCTGAGATGCTCCCAGACCAAGGGAAGACTCATTCGTCACAAGAACCTTCCTCCAGAGCTGACAGAGAGAGAAAGCCTTCCTCTGGAGCCAGCACCTGAATCCGGACTTCTAGCCTATTGGGCTGTAAGAGAATAAACTTCTTTTTGTGAAAGCCATCCACTTGTGGTATTTCCGTTATAGCAGCACTAGGTGATCCAGACACCAAGAGATTAACCTGAACAACTATTTCAATGTGGAAACAATCTAATCCCAGAGTCACAGAGCTGTCTGAGGATGTCACAGAACTCTTTGGGAAACAGTTCCTGTTTTAATCTGTTTTCTCTCAGATGATAACTTCTTCATTAATTCATCTTTAAATAGCTAAGCCACAATATTACATCTCACACACTACAAGTTTTCCATATCAGAGCCCACAATAAATGGTTGTGTGACCTTAAGTTAGTCTTTACAGAATTGTAGTTTCATTTAGTGTAACACCCAGAAGAATGCCTTACATCTTGCTGAGGAACATACTTTTCAAGATTCTAATCTGCTCCTTTCATAAGCTGTAATCAGGCCAGCAAAGTTGTACTGACATTATGATGGACTCTATTCTATTCTATTCTACTGATGTAACATTCCTGGACAAGAATGTAAGGATCACAGTTGTTCATAAAACCTTCTGCTTATATTTCAAAGACTGAAAAAAAGAAATCCAGCCAGCTTTTTGATGATCCTTCAAGAACAACATTTCAAATATAATATCCTTCGCTGGACATTGAATTGTATTTCAGTTATAATTGACTGCCTGGCCAACATCTGGGTCAAATCCCAGAAGAAAACATTTTTTTAAATAAAATTGTTTATGAAATGTTGCAGTTTAAGACTATCTGAAGACCTATTTGGACAGAGCCAAAATAAACCAATTTATGACTAGATAAAATGAAAAATGTTGTTGATTAGCCTAGAATAGCAACATAAAAAATTCTTAGTCACAAGGCAAAGCAAATGGATATGCTGAAATACAATACAGAAATGAATTAAGACCACTTGGGGAATGAGTCAGTTAGTCATAATTTCCAGATCTCTTAGTTAACCTTTCTGTTTTGGAACTAAACTTTACCTCTTAGAATAGAATTCCCTCTAAAATACACCAGACGGTCTCCTATCTTTTAAAATGGTACATAAGGGAATTTTTTTTTTCTTTTCTTAATTAAGGGTCATAATTATGAACATTAATCACTAAGATGTGATAAAGATGTAGCCATAAATGTAGATTTATGTAATATGGGATAAAGCAAAGAACGGGATTTTCCCTATAGCAATTACATCAAACTTTATTTCCATAAAAAAAAAACTCCCAGTGATTCTTTGCTTTTTGTTGATTTACCAGTTTTCCATAAAAGTATAATGTAGCAGAGGTAACAGCATTACATCTTATGCAGTATAATGTAACTACCTTTTGACAAAAATAGAAATAGTGGACTGAATACTGATGCCATCTTCTTCTAAATGTTTTAATTATCCTCTGGAAATACCAACTTTTTTCCCTGTTACTAACACTGACCTTCAACTCATCCCTGAGTTTCAAAACCTTACCCAATTTCATGAGTTGGAGACTTATGCCTACTGCACTGTTTGTTTATGACTGTATCTCGCTTCATTTCAAAAATCTGCAATGTCATGTATGGGAGAAGATTTAGTCTACTCATTTTTCATTTTATTAGAAATAGAAAAAGGACAACAACATGTCTGCTAAGTAGGGCATCAGGTCTTAATTTTCTCCAAATTCTGCTTCATATTTCATTCTGAAGAGAACTCCACACCTAAGCAACACTATTATGAGACGACTCAAAGTCCCATATGGTACCTGTATAGGATCAATTTTCTCATAACGTCTATAATATTTCACTTTTTGAAATACCCTCGTACATATGTTAACTCAGATAAAAACTGCTATCAAAATGGAAGACCAAGTATATCCAGGCACCAACACTGCTTCCTTAAATGGAGTTCTATAACTTCTCCCCTAAAAAATACCATTTTGCATACAATTTCTGGGGTTCATGTACCACTAAGACAAAAGTGAAGAGTCCCTGCTCTAATGACAGAACAACTTCATTATTCTCAGGCTAGGTTAATGGCGTTGAAAGAAAACACTTCATTGAGAGCATAACCCTAATCAGAAACAAAGTAGGTCCAAGTCCACTAACTCAGAGTATCTGAAGGTGAGGGCCAGACACCAGTATTTTTCAAAGTTCCCCAGGTGTCCTAGTCATCTAGTGCTGCTATAACAGAAATACCACAAGTGGATGGCTTTAAAAAAGAGAAATTTATTCTCTCACAGTCTAGTAGGCTACAAGTCCAAATTCAGGGAGTCAGCTCCACGGGAAGGCTTTCTCTCTCTATCAGCTCTGGAGGAAGGTCCTTTTCATCAGTCTTCCCTTGGTCTGGGAGCATCTCAGCGCAGGAACCTCAGGTCCAAAAGACATGCTCTGCTCCTGGTGCTGCTTTCTTGGTAGTATGAGGTCCCCATGTCTCTCTGCTTGCTTCTCTCTTTTATATCTCGAAAGAGATTGGCTTGAGACACTATCTAATCTTGTAGACCTCATCGATATAACTGCCACTAATCCATCTTATTATATCACAGTGACAGCATTTACAACACACAGAGAAATTATATCAGATGACAAAATGGTAGACAATAATACAATACCTGGAATCATGACCTAGCCAAGTTGACAGATATTTTTGGGGGACACAATTCAATCCATGACACCAGGTAATTCCAAAATGCAGTGAAGTTGAGAATGGCTGATCTAATTTCCAATCTTGAATCTTCTTAAATACACTCAAAGGAGGCAAAATAGCACAGCAGTTAAGAGCATGAATTCTAGAATACGACAACTTAATAAATTCTAATAAATCCTCATTCCACCGATTTTAGGCAAGGTACGTTAGAGAACTTCAGTTACTCAACTTCTCTGTGCCTCAGTTTTTCATCTGTAAAACGCAGATTAGTATATATATCTTTGGGATGTTGTACGGATTCAGTAAGATAATAAAATTAAAATGTTTAATATTGTGTCTAGCATGTAGTAAGGGCTCAATAAACGTTAGCTATTATTATTCAACAAATATGTACTAAATATCTGTATTTTCTAGCTACTGTGCTAACAGAACCACCACCACCTGTCTGTCAGTTTGTTATACTGTGGTGGCCTGCGTGTTGCTGGGATGCTTGAAGCTATACCACCAGTATTTCAAATATTAGCAGGTCACCCATGCTACACAGGTTTCAGCGGAGCTTCCAGACAAAGACAGACTAGGAAGAAAAGCCTGGAAATCTACATCTGAAAATTTGCCAGTGAAAACTTATGGATCACAACAGAGCATTGTCCAACTTGCTTGCTTTGGACACGTCATCAGGAAGGATCAATTGCTGAAGAAGGACCCCGTGTCTGGTGAAGTAGAGGACCAACAAGAGTGAGGGAGACCGACCCTCAGTAAGATGGACTGCCACAAGAGTCACAACAATGAACTCAAAGATGACACAAGACGGGGTAACATTTTGTTTTGCTGCATATTCCAACCATAAGTCGGAAACAACTTGATGGTAACTATCTACAACTATGCTAATAGAAACAAGTAAAAACTTCAGCCCTCAAAGAGCTCACAACCTACAGAGGTGCTTATAGTCTTAGTGTAAAGACAAATGGTTCAGTAGGCTAAATTTGCTCATAAAGTCTTTGTAATTTAATAAGCAATAAACCAAAGACTTTTGGAGGACCTAAGATTTTTCCAGAAGAAAAAGATATTTTTCAGTTGTTACTTAATAAAGATCATTGTATAAGAAAGTAATCTCCTTAATTTAATAAACAATTAATGTTAGGCATAAACCCCATGGCAGAATAAACTTTTTTTTTCCATATACAAAGTTTGAGCTCAGGTGATCTAACAAGCCCTTGCTTGTTGCACAAACTCATATTACTTGAAATCTTGAAAGACTGTAAGCTCTCTTAAGACCTAATACAAACAACATAAATGAATCATTATACTGACTGAATATACTTTCTTTTTGAACCACGAATAGATGCTCATTTTACCTAAGATTAGCATATGTTTATGTATTTGTCTTTGAACAAACAAAAACTAAAAAATTAGTTTTAAACAATCACCTAGCTTAGTAATTGTGATGGTTAAGTTTATGTGTCAACTTGGCTAGACCATGATTCTCAGTGGTTGGGCAGATATAATGCAGTCATCCTCCATTTTGTGATCTGATGTGGGCAGCCAATCCGCTGAAAGGGGAGCTTCCTTGGGGGTGTGGCATGCATCCAATATATATGGATGTTCTGGCAAAGTTTGCTCTCTCCCGATCCTGTATCCAACTCGTCATCCTCTGACCTCCGGTTCCTGGGATGTGAGCCAGCAGCCTTCCATCTGACCTGCCGATTTTGGGTTTATCAGCTCCTGCAACCACATGAGTCAAGAGAAGCCTCCAGCCTGATGCCTGACCCACAGATTTGGGACTTGTCAGCCTCCACAACTGCATGAGTCATTGTCTTGAAATAATTCTCTCTCTCAATATTTATATACACCTTTCACTGGTTTTGCTCTCCTATAGAACCCAGCCTAAACAGTAATATTACTGCACAAGCTACACTCCCCTCTACGGCATTCTGGCCTAGCTTGTTACCGTATGTTGTTGTTAAGTGCCGCTGGGTGGATTCTGACTCACAGCGATCCCATGTGATAGTAGATCCCAGTAGAACTGCCCCATAGGGTTTTCTAGACTGTAATCTTTACAGAAGCAGATCACTAGGGTCTTTCTCCTACAGAAAGCAGTCGAGTGCTTAACCACTGTGCAACCAAAGCTCCTTACTACTATATCATAACACAGAAAGAGACCCCAGTAAGGTACAGAAGGTTCTTAAAATTATACATGCTTTCGTGAATGTGCTACCTCCCTCAAGGACAAATGACTGCTTCTCCATACACAGAGTAATTCTAACCCCCACCATCACCTCCTTATACATACACATGCTCACACATACATATTCACTCTATATTCCTGGGATGTGAAACGAGCATGGGCTTTGGGATCAGACATATCTAAAGCCAAGTCCTAACTCCGTAACTCAGAAGTTCATTACCAAGTCCAAGTTCATTCGTGTTCAAGTACTCCTTCATTACAAGAGAATTTGTTTTTGCTTTTATTTTGTTTTGTTTGGCTTCTTTAGCCAAGAGAAATTGTTACAAGGGACCCTAGAAACTGAGTATTGAGTACTCAAGATTCTCCTCATTTTTAAAATGCTTCTCTAGGAAACATGAGAGGCATCTGCACCAAAGACAGTGGGTGGCATTTACATGGGTGACTGCTTAATAATTATTTGCTAAACTTTTCATTTATACTTTTTAGGTACTTTTCTATATGAACATTATATATTACAATACAAAATAATAAAACAAAATGTAAAAATACCTTCCTACCAGTTGTTATACTCAGCAAAATGTATTTTCTACCAAAGGTTAAAAATATGAACACTTTCTTCATGAACTCAACAGGATATAAGAGAAAAAACAATTGCCTATTCTGCAGGTAATTTAGCACAAAATACTCCAGCTCAAGTTAGCTAAGGACTTTTTTTTTCAATAAAGGGAGCTGATATTTATTTCCAATGAGGCTTCTTTGATTAAAGAACAGGAAAAAATATTAAAACACCTTTAAGCAATTTGTGATAAAATCATGGTAACCGCCACAGAACAAATCACACTTTCCAAGTAGACAATATAAACGAAAGTGATTGACTTTTTAAAAGATCAAAAGACCAAAATAAATTCTACAATCTGACACACCTTAATAATTTGTGATACTCCACATACAGAAAAAAAAGGAACCAAAGGGAATAACCTCAAACAAAAAGTTACTATTTATTACCTGTCAAAGAAAAAACCGAAAAGCTAAGAAATTAGAATGGAGTTACATACCCAAATCAAATAAAAATCTGCTACATACCTTGATCAATACAGTATTCAGCAAGAGCAAAAAGCTGAGGTGAGCGCTCCTCAAGCAACTGCTGATGAATATTCACATATCTCAAAGTCCACCATGGCAAGCTCTAGAAAAAGAAAGTACCACATAAGCTGGAATAAAAGAACACTTTGGGAAAAAAATTGTTTTTACATTAATTGAAGTTAATTTTTAGAAATTTTTTTTTATATTCATGAGATTAAATTTATTCCTCAGTAAGCTTACCCATCCACAATAAGTCCTCAGTAACAATACCCAAATCGACTTCTACGTCTTCCACAAGAATAAAATCTTCCCTCCATTCTCTCAAAGTCTGTATTTTTTAGCCAGTTGGGCTTTCTGATGTCACTTCAAACTGACCATCTCCTTTAGAATACTGTTACAATTATCCTGCTGTGCTATGGCATCCATCACCACCATAACCAAGTACCAAGTCCTCCTGAGGGGATAATTTCCCTTTGTTTGCACTTCCAGCACATTATTTGCACCTCTCTGTGCAAACACATTTCACTGTATTTGTGCACGTCATCCCCCATTTACCCCACAAGTGAGAAATTATGTCCTTCTCAAAGCAATGTATGTTGCACAAGCTACATAATAAGAAAATACCTTGGATTTAGACATTCCCCAAAACTGGGAAGACCCCTCTACCTCCCTATCTTTCACATGAAACCTCTTCCATAAATCCTTCTTCTACTAACATGGCTTCTCTGAACTTCTACACTGTTCCTAGAAATTAGCACCACATCAGTGTATAACTCTACCTGGACCGTACATTTTTGAAAGTAGAAACTGCATTTTATGCATTGTCTTGATTAACCCACAGGTTGAGAACATAGTGACTTCTATTCTCGGCTGCTTGTTCTCACTTAATCAATGCATTCTTGTTTTAAAAAAGCCAATACAGAAGCATTTACAGTAAGGGTCAAAGTCTCTCTTCTACTGCCCAACGCCTTCCTCTTCCACCAGAAAAATTCCTGACAAAGGTGTATATTCTTCTAGAACCTCTTCTATGTGTTCACGTGTGTGTCTGTGATAATAGGTATTAAATGTTTTTAATAGGCTGCTAGAAGTAACAAATATGATCATACACCGAATCATCAAAATTAATTATAACTGTATTACCTTGAATTATATTACATGAAGGTATAAGAAACAAATTTTCCTTTTTTGAAAAGCAATATATCTACTAGTAGGAGACCAAGTAATCAAGTTTACTTGAACTAAATTTCTTCATTTGATTAAGCAGTAAAACAGCCTAGTTCCCTTCTGAACTCCCCAAGGACAACTGTTATGACAAAAATGCAGTCACAAATGAATTCTCACTCTACGACAAAATCCTTTCTAATTCGGAATGCTGTTTCCTCAGTCCATGTAAGGAAAGGTAGAATTATCTAACAGAAAGAAAGTTTCATATCCTTTTTAATTTAATTCCGAGGTGCTGCCTCATTTTCATTCTTTTCCTATCACTAAAGCTAATGAAGCCAGTCTACATTTCAGTTATCTGCCCCTTATCTGCTATTGCAATAAGTGAGTTAGGTTTGGCAGCAGACATTTTCCTTTTCTAGATACGGGAATTTAGATAGAGCCACTCAAAGAGATTGCCCTTTTAAGAAAACATACATTACAAGATCCTGAACTCCTATCAGACCTATAAATTAACACTTAACCCAAAGTCTTTATTTGGGGAGGAGGGGTAATGAAACAAATTTTTCTACTAGAAAATATAACTGCCTTTTTTTCTTTGCCAAAAACTGCTTAGTAGAAAAACTGAGGCATGATTAAAAAGAGAAATTTGAAACCTTGTTTCAGCTCATTTCTAGATCCTGTCTCCTGATTACAGCAGTTATCAGAGTGTTCAGTCTGAGAAGTCACACTACCGATAACCCCTTGGAAGGCAGGGCCATTAGTGTACTCAAAAGGTATCCAATAAATGTTTGCCAATTTACTCCATTTTATCAATAAGGAAACTGACAGAGAAATTAACTAGCATAAGGTTGCACAGCTGCCAAGTGGCTGAGCCAGATAAACTCTGGTCTGATTTCAAAGCCAAGACTCTTTTCTCAACATTTATGTATTACTACCAGTAGTCTACAGAGTTTACAAACTGGCGGGTAAGACAGTAGGGGAATTATCTTCCTTTACAGTTCCATAAAAACAATGATATCATAATGAATAACTATTTCTTAGGAGGCAGACTATTAAAAAAGAATTAGAAAGGTTAAAATTAACCTGAATAAGTATGTGCTGCTTCTTTATCATTTTATCTTCATTTATCAAAGAGCAATTTTTTAATATCACCATTAAAAGAATGATATACTAAAGACCCAAAGGAAAAAACACTCGATAAAAGAATAATGTTTCAATTGAAAGGCAGGATTTCTCCACAGAATGTTTACACGGTGATGTACAAGAAAATAAGGTTTTAAGCAGAAGTAAAAAGTTGTTTAGCATCTGCCAAGAAATTAAGATGACTTGTCTCTCCAACTCTACGAAGTATGACATCCACACCAGGAGTTCACGTATTATTCTCCTAAATTGTTGATAATAACGTATATCTTTTTTCAAATGATGCTTAACATACTTGCTGATGAAAATTTATGATGAATGAAAACTGTATCACTCACTGACTAATGACCATTAGTTTCACTAGAAACATCTGGCAGCCTCTGCCAAGTACCAGTTAGTATGTAAGGCCATTTAACTCAGATGATCTTGGGAAAAAAATTTTATTCAAGCTAATGTCACTAAAAGGTCAAAGATACACCAGTTGCTGCCGAGTCGATCTGACTCATGGCGACCCCATGTGAGTCAGAATAGAACTGTGCTCCACAGGGTTTTCAATGGCTGGCTTTTCAGAAGCAGATTGCTAGGCCTTTCTTCTGAAGCACCTCTGGATGGACTTGAACCTTTCAGTTAGCAGCCAAGTGCATTAATTGTTTACACCACCCAGGGGCTGTATCAAAGATAAGACTTACCTGCTAGGACATTTTGAAACCCTCCTATTAAAACCCTTCTAGTACAAATGATTCCGAACCCTCTAGCTCTCATAAAAGTTGCAGATGGAGGCATCATTCCCCTTCTTATACTTCTCTAAAATCAAGTCATGGTCTAAACTTAAAATGCTTAGGAAAATAAGTTTTTACACAATACAGGCCAAAAAAGTCTATGTTTGGCCCATATAAATATTGAGTTTTTTAAAATTTTTCATCCAACAACTAAAATTAGTAGATTTTGCATTAAAATGTGGCTTGACTATTTCTGGCAACACGAAATGTGCATCCCTAAATTATAACAGTCAGCAGGGATGGGCAAATTACAGCCTATGGGCCAAACCTAGCCCTCTGCCTGATTTTGTAAGCTCATGAGCTAAGAATAGTTTTTACATTTTTAAATAGTTGAAAAAAAATCCAAAGAAGACTAATATTTCATGATATGTGAAAATTATATGAAATTCAAATTTCAGGGTCCATAAATAAAGCTTTACTGGAAGTCAGCCATGCTCTTTTGTTTACATATTATCTATAGCTGCTTTCACAGTTACAATTGCAGAGTGAGTAGTAGTTGCAGCAAAAACTGCACACCGCACAGCTGACAACCTAATTTAGAAGCTCTTACTTTTCTAAGTGATTTAAGGTTTAGCAGAGTCTCATACAAAGGTAATCTGCATACTCTTTGGATGTTTCAAACTCAGGAGGCTAAAATCAGATTCATCACCCTCTGTCATTGTTATTATCAGTATCACCAAGGTCCTAGGGTGGAACACCAGTGTCATATTTGATACTTCTCCCTATTTATTCCAGATCCAATCAGTTTCCTCTTCCTACAGAATCTTCTGCTCCAGTTCCGCTTTTATCTATTCTGGGTACCATTGCTCTTGTTCAATTGTTATTATTTCTCCCACTCATTCTATAATCCTCTTCCAATTGGTCTCCTGGCCTCCAATCTAACATTTTCATTGCCAACATGCCATTGCCACCCAAGCACTCTTCCTGAAATCAGCTGTGATTGTTTCACATCCATGCTCAAAACCCTTCAAAGGCTTCCTGCTTCTCACTGAATACTTTAATCTTCTTACCAAAACTTTCGAGCTCCTACACGGACAAACAAACTTTTCCAGCTTTGGCTTATACTAACTTCTTTCTCATATTTTATATCCAAACTAGTCTACTCCTCATTCCCCATACCCACAACTTATGTGTCACTGTTCATACTGTTTCCTCTCATTGAAATGTTTTTCTTTCTTTCAACCCCCACTCCAATTCATCCCATCAACCCTTAAAATGTTGCTCAAATACCACTTTCTCTTTGAAGTCTTCCCTGATTCTCTCAATAAACATGATCTCTCTTCCCATTAAACCTCTGAAGCACTTTCTTTGCATCTCTTTTGTGGTTTCTGTCACCTCCTAATGCAGATTGGCTTTCTGTGAGTGTAAGTAATTCTCCTGACTAGCTTATATTCAATAAATGCCTTATTAAATCAAACTCAAAAAATGAAACAAGGTAGGACGTGAGCCAGAAAACAGTAATTAAGATCCATTTCAAAAATGCCGCACTTCCGGCTATTGTTCATTATCCTTATACGAAATTCATAAAAATATACAAAGGTGCTGAGACACCTGGATCTCCACATGCAGAAGAATGAAGACGGACCCATACCTCACACCAAAAGGAATTAAAGATCTACATGTAAGAACTAAAACCATAAAACTCTTAGAACAAAACATAGGAGTAATGCTTCAGGACATAGTTTTCAACAACAGATTCTTAGATATGACACCAAAAGCCAAGCAACAGAGGACAAAATAGGTAAATGAATAAATAATCAAAATTAAAAACTTTTGTGCATCAAAGGACTTTATCAACAAAGTGAAGAGACAACCTAGAGATTGGGAGAAAACACTTGGGAACCATATATCTGATAAGGGTTTAATATCCAGAATACATAAAGAACTACAACTCAACAGCAAAAGAGACAAATAACACAACAAAAAACGGGCGAAGGACTTGAACAGACATTTCACCGAAGAAGATACATTAATGGCCAATAAGCACATGAAAAAACACTCAACATCATTAGTCATTAGGAAAATGAAAACCAAAACAACGAGATACCACTTCACCCCAACTAGGATGGCTACTATCAGAAAAATGAAAAATAGTAAGTGTTTGCAAGAATGTGGAGAAACTGTAAAACTATCCATTGCTGGTGGAACTGTAAAATGCTACAGCCACTGTGGAAAACAGTATAGTATGGCAGTTCCCCTAGCAATTCCACTCATAGGTAAATACCCAAAAGAACTACAAACAGGGATCAAACAGATACTTACACACCAGTGTCCACTGCAGCATTATTCACAACAGCCAAAAGGTAAAAATATCCTAAGTGTCCATCAACAGATGAATGAATAAAATGTGGTATATACATACAATGGAATACTACTCTGCCATAAAGAGAAATGAAATTCTGATACTTGCTAGGGCATAGATGAACCCTGAAAAGTTTATGCTAGTTAACCATTGTCATAGAGCAACACGTGTAGTAACTGTTAAATGAAAAACTATTTTGTTCTGTAAGCCTTCATCTTAAGTGAGAATAGCAGCACAACTGGAAGAGCGTAGTCAATGTCACTGAACTGTGCATGTAGAAATTTTTGAAATGGCGTATCTTTGGCTATGTGTATTTTCACCAAAAAAAAGGTTGAGAAGTTAGAGGGTTGACATGTTGGGGGGTTGTTAACCAATGTCATAAAACTATATGTGTATTACTGTTTCATGAGAAACTATTTGTTTTGTAAGCCTTCACCTGAAGTACAATTAAAAAAGAAAAAGAAGAAAGCACTTTTTCCAGATTAGGCCAAAGGACTAACGGACCACATCTACCACGGCCTCCACCAGACTGAGTCCAGTGCAACTAGATGGTGCTACTACCACTGACTGCTCTGATAAAGATCATAATAGAGGGTCCCGGACAGAGCTGGAGAAAAATGTAGAACAAAATTCTAACTCACAAAAAAGACAAGATTTATTGGCCTGACTGGAGAAACCCTGAGAGTATGGCCCCTGGACACCCTTTTATCTCAGTGACGAAGTCACTCCTGAGATTCACCCTTCAGCCAAAGATTAGACAAGCCCATAAAACAAAATGAGACTAAAGGAGCACACCAGCCCAGGGGCAAGGACTAGATGGCAGGAGGGGATGGGAAAGCTGGTAATAGGGAACCAAAGGTTGAGAAGGGAGAGTGTTGATGTGTTGTGGGGTTGTTAACCAATGTCATAAAATATGTGTACTAACTGTTTAATGAGAATCTAGTTTGTTCTGTAAACCTTCATCTAAAGTACTATAATAAAAAAAATAATAAATTTTAAAAAAAAGTTTATGCTAAGTAAAATAAGTCAGACACAAAAGGATAAATATTTTAAGATCCCACTTACATGAAATATCCAAAACAGGCAAATGCTTATACACCAAAGTTTATTAGTGGTTACTAGGGATGGAGTAGGGGTGGGAAGGTATTGCTTAAGAGGTACTGAGTTTCTGTTAACGGTAATGAAAAAATTTAGAAACAGACAGTAGTAATGGTTGCACAGCATGGGAGAACATAATTAATGTAACTGAATTGTCCATGTAAAAATGGTTGAAATAGCAAATATATTGTTATATATATTCATAACAAAAGTCTATGAAGGATTTAGGGGGTTGGGTTTTTTTCCTTTTGTTTTCTGTTTTTTTACTTTTTTATTGTGATAAATATATATTTCAACATTTTTACATGGACAATTCAGTCACATTAATGATTCTTATCACGTTGTACAACCATCACTACTATCCGTTTTCAAATTTTTCCATCATCCTTACCAGAACCTCAGTGCCCTTCCCAACCAATGATTCCCTCTTTCCCCCTTCCTCCCAACCTGGCAACCACCAATAAAACTTTGGTCTATATGCATTTGCTATTCTGGATATTTCACGTAAGTGGGATCATACAACATTTGTCCTTTTGTGACTGACTTATTTTATTCCGTATAATGTTCTCAAGGTTCATCCATGTTGTAGCATGTATCAGGGCTTCATTTATCAAGAGTGTGTTTTAAACCTGTATTTAGGATTCAGAGACTGAACATATATACACACACACACACACACAATCCTATCAAACAGGCTCAACATAATCTCAGTTTATACTAGATGAATCACATGAGGGAAGAAGTTTTTCCTTATTTTCATCAGAATTTAAAATTAAATACCTATCAGAATACTTAGAAAACAAAATATACTAAGACATTGTTAATATCACACCTACAGTCTGATGCTAATTAAGCACAAAGTCACACCTACATATAATCTCCATGGATCTTCTTCTTTTCCTTACCTGAATAGCTGTCAGTTTATGTCTTACATTGACTAGGATAACTCGGGCTAATAACAGCAGTATAGGCTTCAATGTCAAGCTGTAGACTGATTCACCATCTAGAATGAGCAGACTCAGAACAACTGCATCCAAACCTTTGGCCTGAAAAAAAAATGTGTAAGATAATATAATTTAACAAAATATTAAGCTTTATATGTCTTGTAACAATACACCGATTTTCCAGTTAAGTCAGCTTTGAAACCAAGGCATTAATCAATTAAACAGTTACTGGCATTGGACAGAACTGTAACACTGCAAATGTCCTTAAAAAAAAAAAATTGTCAACAAGTTGACTCCAACTTACAGAAACCCTATGTTTGTCAGAGTAGAACTGTGCTCCAGAGGGCTTTCAATGGCTAATTTTTTCAGAAGTAGATCCCCAGGCCTTTCTTCCGAGGTGTCTCTGGGTGGAATCAAACTTCCAACCTTCTGGTTACCAGCTAAACACATTAATCATTTGCACCACCCAGGGATTCCACAAACGTCCTTTGAGAGCTACAAATCCAGCCAGCCGCGACAAGTGGCCACCCATCTGCTTGAACTTTGGAGGGACAGAGAGCTCAGGAAAATACGAGTGGGGAGCCAAAATGGCAGAGTAGTCAGACGCTTCTCATGGCCCCTCTTACAACAAAGACCTGAAAAACAAGTGAATCGATTATATGTGACAATCTAGGAGCCCTGAACATGAAAGGCAAAGTTGAGGAATCGGACTGAGCAGCAAGGAAAGGGAGAGACGGTTCGGAAGCAGCAAGGAGTTGTTAAACCTGACCCCGCGAGAGCCTGAGTATTTCAGGCATGATCAGCTCATACTGCACGGCAAGGCAGGCAAGCAGCGGCACTCGGGATGCGTTTTCCCCATCAGGAGAGACCCGGTAGCAGAGAGTCTACTCGGCAAAATGGAGCCAGTGAGAAGCAGCGCTCGATCAGCAAAAGATAAGTACTTGCTTCTGGCCTACTGTGCAGATCAAAAACACACCCCTTTGGGAAAAACACCTCTCCCATTTACCTCCCTGCACTCTGCTTTGCACTGGGTCCGGAATCAGCTTCAGCAACTGCCGACTCCACTGGGTTGCAAGTATGACCCGTGACCCACCCTGAGCCATTCTCCCGACCTTGGAGAGGGAACAAATTAACAAACGGCGAAAAAATAATCTGCCAGCTCCCCTGAGCCACAAACTCAGGGTAGGAACAGCTCCTTTGCCTAGGCACAGGCATAGGGGGTCCACAGACTTTAAGTGCCTTTCCACCTGCATAAACTTGTGTGGGCCCACTTCAACAGTGTAGGCCCTCAATACCGCAGAACAACAGGGTATATACCGGAAGTCTATCTTCCACTGTTTCAGCTGTGAAGTGAAAGATTCGTGCCATTTGATGCTGCTCTGCTCAGTAAGCAGGGTCTTCACATACCCACATCAAGGGCCTGAGGACTGCTAGCCCCACCCACACCACCTAGCCACCTGCGACAGGAGCCCAAGAATAAATGCTGCCCCCTAGTCCTTACAGCCAACAGCACCGGGTGCTCATATTCCAGCTGCAAAACCCATCCACCTAAGCACTCTAGGGAAGGAGGACACGCTTTCCTCCCGGACACTCAGGGGCAGCCATCGGCCTCCTGCCTTGCTCAGCCTGTGACCCTCTGCTGCAACCGAATGCCTATGCCTACAACAACCACCCATGCCTGTCTAGGACTATGGGTGTGAGCCTGCACCACACACTTCTTGGCCAACTACCTGGACACCTGAGCTGACTCCATGCAGGAGCAGTGGGTGAACTCCTGGGCTCACATACTTAGAGGCAGGACTTACCACCTGGTGGCAGGACATTGGTGATCGGGCTAGCTCACACAAGCAGCCTATTAGGGCATATCAAAACAAAACAAAGCGAAAAGCTAGGACACAGTCAGCAAACATAAAAGAAATAAATATAATAACTTACTGATGGCTGGAAGACAACAGTCAATATCAAATCACATAAAGTAGCATAAAGAGGCAGACTATGATGGCTTCAGCAAGCTCCCAATATAAACAATCAAAAAATTTTACGGAGGAAGAGAATTTCTTGGAATTACCGGAGGCAGAATACGAAAGATTAATCTACAAAACTCTCCAAGAAATCAGAAAATAGATCTGACAAAATGCAGGCCTAGTGATAGAAGAACCTGAGAAGATGAGAGAAGAGTATAATGACAAATTTAACAGGCTGCAAGAATCCATAGAGAGACAGCAATCAGAAATCCAGAAGACTAACAATAAATTACAAAATTATACAACTCAACAGAAAGTAATAGGAGCAGAAATAAGGCAATGGAAGTCAGAATTAGTGAGATTGAAGATAAAGCACTTGATACCAAGTTTATTTGAGAAAACTCAGATAAAAGGATTTAAAAAAATGAACAAACCCTAAGAATTATATGGAACTCTATCAAGAGGAATAACCTACAAGTGATTGGAGAACCAGAACAGGGGGGGATAACAGAAAATACAGCGAGAATTGTTGAAGATTTGTTGGCAGAAAACTTCCCTGATATCATGAAAGATGACAAGTTATCTAACATGCTCACTGAACCCCACATAAGGTAGATCCTAAAAGAAAGCCACCAAGACATATTATAATCTTAAACTTGACAAAACCAAAGATAAAGAGAGAATTTTAAGAGTGGCTAGGGATAAATGAAAAGTCATCTATAAAGGAGAGTCAATAAGACTAAACTCAGAGTACTCAGCAGAAACCACGCAGGCAAGAATGCAATGAGATGACATAAAGAAAGCCTTGAAGGAAAAAAAACTGCCAGGCAAGAACTACATATCCAGCAAAACTGTCTCTCAAGTATAATGGTGAAATTAGGACATTTCCAGATAAACAGAAGTGTAGGGAATTTGCAAAAACAAAACCAATGGTGCCTGGCTACCACCACTGACTGCTCTGACCAGGATCACAACAGAGGGTTCTGGACAGAGCTGGAGAAGGATGTAGAGCATAATTCTAACTCACACGAAAAAAGACCAGATTTACTGGCCTCAAGGAGACTGGAGAAACCCCGAGAGTATGGCCCCCAGACACCCTTTTAGCTCAGTGGTGAAGTTACCTCCGAGGTTCACTGTTCAGCCTGGGAGTGGACAGTCCCGTAAAACCAAATGAGACTAATGAGGTACAGGAGTCCAGTGACAAGGGCCAGAAGGCAGAAGGGGACAAGGAAGCTGGTGATAGGGAACCCAAGGTTGAGTCAGGATAGTGTTGATGTGTTGTGAGATTGTTATCCATTGTCATAGGGCAACATTTGTAGTAACTGTTAAACGAGAAACTATTTTGTTCTGTAAGCCTTCATCTTAAGTGAGAATAACAGCACAATTCGAAGAGCGTAGTCAATGTCACTGAACTGTGCATGTAGAAATTTCTGCAATGTATCTTTGTGTATCTTTGGCTATGTGTATTTTCACCAACAAAATATGTTGAGAAGTTAGAGGGTTGATATGCTGTGGGGTTGTTAACCAATGTCATAAAACAACATGTGTACTACTGTTTCATGAGAAACTATTTGTTCTGTAAGCCTTCACCTGAAGTACAATAAAAAAAATTTTTTAAATTTTAAAAAATTACAACAAATATTAAAGGGAGTGCTCCGGTTAGAAAATCAATAACATCAGATAACAACCCAAGACTAGAACACAGGACAGATCAACCAGATATCAACCCAGACAGGGAAGTCACAAAAATAAAGCTAAAACACTGAAAATAGGGAAACAGAGATGTCAATATGTAAAAGATGACAACATTAAAACAAAAAAGAGGAACTAAAAAACATAGTCATAGCCCTTCATACAGAGAAGTGAAGGCAATATAAAGAAATAAAAGAATGGTATAAACTTAGAAAAACAGGGGTAAATGTTAAGGTAACCACAAAGGAGACTAACAATCCTATACATCAAAAAAAAAAAAAAAAAAAAAGAAAAATATAAATACTTGGCAAATAGAAGATCAACAATGACGAAAACACATAAAGAAAAATGACTCAGCACAGAAAATTAAATGGAACAAAGAAACTGTTGAACAATGCACAAAAAAAGACATCAACATGACAGCAGTAAACTCATACCTATCAATAATTATGCTGAATGTAAACGGACTAAATGCACCAATAAAGAGACAGAGAGTGGCAGACTGGATAAAAAAACATGATCCATCTATATGCTGCCTACAAGAGACACACCTTAAAGACACAAACTAAAATTCAAAGAATAGAAAAAAATACATCAACCAAACAACACTCAAAAAAGAGCAGGAGTGGCAATATTAATCTCTGACAAAATAGACTTTAAAGTAAAATCCACCACAAAGGATAAGGACACTATATAATGATTACAGGGTCAGTACACCAGGAGGACACGACTATGATAAATATTTACGCATCCAACGACGGGGCTGCAAGATACATAAAACAAACTCTAACAGCATTCAAAAGAGACAGACAGCTCTATAATAAAAGTAGGAGACTTCAACATAACACTTTCAGTGAAGAACTGAACATCCAGAAAGGAGCTTAATAAAGACACGGAAGATCTAAATGCTACAATCAACCAACTTGATCTAACAGACATACACCAAACATTCCATCCAACAGCAGCCAAGTATACTTTCTTTTCCAATGCACAGTGGAATATTCTCCAGAATAGACCATATCTTAGACCATAAAGCTTACCAGAATTGAAAGAAAAAAGCATCAAAATATTACAAAGTATCTTTTCTGACCATAAAGCCATAAAAGTAGAAATCAGTAACAGAAAAAGCAAGCAAAAAAAACTCAAACACGTGGAAACCGAACAACATCTTGCTCAAGAAATACTGGGTAATAGAAGAAATTAAGGATGGAATAAAGAAATTCATAGAATCAAACGAGAATGAAAACACATCCTACCAGAACCTTTGGGAAACAGGGAAAGCAGTGCTCAGAGATCAGTTCATAGCAATAAATACACACATCTAAAAAGAAGAAAGGGCCAAAACCAAAACATTAACCCTACAACTCAAACAAGTAGAAAGAGAACAGCAAAAGAAGCCCTCAGGAGTCAGAAGAAAGGAAATAATAAGAATTAGAGTAGAGAACATGGCGCTCTAGGCAGAAGCATCATGTTGTCCCTCCACAGCAAACATCCGAAAAACTAAGCCCAACAGAGAAAACGGCAATCCTGAAACCCTAAAATATCAAACGAAGAGATAAAGAACTCAGTCAGTGAAAAAGTGACACAGTACGGAGAGCAAGGAGAGATTCATGCAGAGGTCCCCTATCAGCTAACACAGATCCGCCACCTTGGGCTCATGTCAGAGAACAGCAAACACAGGGTTCGAAAGGGCAGCTTCATGGAGCTTCCAGTAGGAGACAGAACAACTGGTAACTGATGACATACACTTTTCCACCCCCCACCTTTCTTCACCACCACTCAGACTCCTCGGCTTCCCGTGGCCACAGTCTCTTGGCCAGAAAGCACCAGCTGCTTGGATTCCATCCACCTGCACTGGCCAACTCCCTGAGTGCCATTTCTTAGCTACTGGTGTTGCTTTTTTCCGCTTCTTTTGGTTTCTTCCTTACCTCTCACCGCCTCCCCCTCCTTTCGCTCAAATACCTGGCTCTGTGTGCCATCTTTGCTTCTTCCTAAGGAGCTGCAGAGCTCCGTTCGAGTGTGGAACTGCTTCCCGGTCTGTGCTGCCACAATGGTGGGATGCCAGGACTTTTTTGTTTGTTTTGAATTGTTTGGTTGTTTTCTTTTTCTTTTCCCCATGGTTGGGAGACCATGCAGGCCAGGCAGTGCTACATGGCTTGGGACCTACCACCTCGGCTTGCACAGACGTGCAGAGGGATCCCTGAGAGCATTTCTTTTTTTGTGGGTTTTTTTTTCCTGTTTTTCTGGGGGGGTTTTATTGTTCTTTTAACTTTTTTAATTTGTTTTGTTCTCTTCTCCCGCTTTTTCCCTTTTTGTCTTTCTTCATTGCTCAGTTTCTCGTCTCTCTATACCTTCCTTCTCTTCCTGTCCCCTGAATACCGGCGCTGAGGGACAGCTCTACATCTTCTAACCAGGCTATACTTCAACACCTGGGAACAACTTACCCAGACCTCGTAGCCGCACCACTGGGAACCCTGGGAGCTTTGCTGTTCTTTTTTCTAATTTTTATTTATTCATTCTGTTCTTTTCTTTTTTGTTCTTCTTCTTCCCATTTGTTTTTCTCCATTTCATAGTCTCTCATCTCTCCACTCCCACAGCAAGCTCCCCTAGCACTCGTTTCTGTTTGTATGTTTTTGGCTCCCATTCCTCTCTCCTCTCTCCCATACCCATCTTACCTCCACACATCACAATCTCCCCCCTTCATCCTGCCTACCTGCACTGTGCGCTTAACATCACACCACAAAGCAGCACAGGCACGGCCTACCGGAACCTGCCCTGCACTGATTACCGACCCACCCTAGTGGCTATAGTAAGTGCCACAAACAACCCATCCCAGAAACTCCACTTTAGCTAGACCTGCCCTGCTGTACCATATCTGACCCTGCCAATTGGAGAAGGAGGCGAGAAGTATCCTGCCCACAGACGAGCAAACAACAAAGAACACAAAGCCCACCTGCTCAGACACAGCCAAATAAAACAAAAAATCAGGACAAAACAAACAAATATACAATCAATAAAAGAGAAAAATAACTACTGAATGCCCCAAAGACAGCAGACAACATTAAAACATTGACAAAAACAGGATAGGATAGTTCTAGTAGGCATCCAAAATAAAACACCAGATGACTTTCCAGTGGAAGAAAAGTCACTAGAACTATCTGATAGGGAATTCAAACCTCTAATACTCAGAATTATCCAAGTTGAAGCAAAAAGCAGACGAAAGTGAGGAAAAAAACAGACTAAAAAAGGCAGACAAATTCATGTAAAATACAGACCAGAAAAATGTAAGAATTCAGGAAAATAATGCAGGAACAAAATGCCAAAATAAATTCACAGCTAGAAATTCTACAAAAACAACAATCAGAAATCCAAAACATAAACAACAAGATTTCAGAAATGAACAGCGTCGTAGAAGGGGTGAGGAGCAGATCTGAAACGACGGAAGACAGGATCACTGGAATTGAAGACAAACACTAGGATACAACTCTGTTCGAGGAAAACTCAGAAAAAAGAACAAAGAAAAATGAAGAGACCTGAAAATTACGTGGGATACAATCAAAACCAAAAATTTTTGAGTGATCGGAGTTCCAGAACAGGGAGAAAACAGAAATCACAAACAGAATCATTGAAGAACTGCTGAGAGAAACTTCCCCAATATTATGAAAGATGAAAAGCTGGCCATCCGAGACACTCAACAAACCCCATACAGGATAGACCTCAAAGAAAATCACCAAGTCATATCATAATTATACTCGTCAAAACAAAAGACAAAGAATTCTGAGAGCAGCTCATGAAAATAAAGAAGTCACATACAGAGAAGAAACAATAAGACTAAGCTCAGATTATTCAGCAGAAACCATGCAAGCAAGAAGGCAATGGGATGACATATAAAACCTTGAAACAAAAAAATTGCCAGCCAAGAATAATATATCCTGCAAAACTCCTGTTCAAATATGATGGTGAAATTAGGACATTTCCAGATAAACAGAAATTAAGGTAATGTGTAAAAACCAAACCAAACTTACAAGAACTATTAAAAGGAGTCCTTCAATCTGAAAACAAGCAACTTCAAGCTCACAGGCTGTATCTAGGAAGAAGGATCGTACCAGCCAGATACCAATCTAGGAAATGAACTCTCAAGGACTATCCAAAACCAAAAGAAATACAACAGGGAATCAGAGCAGTTAATCTGTAAATGACAACATCACAACATTAAAAAGGGAATAAATGCTGTAGGTATAGAACCTTCTAATGGAGAGGAAGGCAAGGCGATACCAAGTAATAATAGACTGCTTCAAACTTAGAAAGATAAGGGTAAATTTCACAGTAACCACAAAAAAGTTAACAAACATACTCATCAAAATAAAGAGAAAAACATAAAGTCTCAGTAAAAACAAAACCTACAAAAGCAAAAGAAATGAAAAAAAAAATCCAAAAACAAAAGGAATTCAGCACAGGAGAGTATGAAGAACAAAGAAAACGTCAGCACCACAAACAAAAGCACTACAAAACGACAACAATAAACTCACATCTCTCAATAATTACACTAAATGTAAATGTCTGCAGCAGAAAGACTGGCACAGAATAGGCATTCAATAAACTATAGTTGTTTAGAGTTGGAGTTGAATGGATGAAATTCAAGAGACAAATGATACAATCAAAAAACACATTGCGAGGCCCAAAGTCCATCAAATGGGGAAAAGACAGTCTTTTGAACAAATGCTGCTGGCAAAATTGGATATCCATCTGCAAAAAAATGAAACAGGACCCATACGTCACAACCTTTACAAAACTAATTCAAAATGGATCAAAGACCTAAATATAAAGCCCAAAACTATAAAGTTCATAGAAGAAAAAACAGGAGCATTGCTACGGGCCCTAATACACTGCATTAACAGGATACAAACCATAATCATCAACACACAAACCCCAGAAGCTAAGCTAGATAACTGGGATCTTCTAAAAATCAAACACCTATGCTCTTCAAAAGACTTCACCAAAAGAGTAAAAAGTGAACCTACAGACTAGGAAAAAATTTTTGGACAGTACAAGTCAGACAAATGTCTAATCTCCATAATCTACAAGAAAATCCAACACCTCTACAATAAAAAGACAAATAATCCAATTAAAAAATGGGCAAAGGAAACGAACAGACACTTCACCAAAGTAGACATTCAAGTGGCAAACAGACACATAAGGAAATGCTCACGATCACTAGGCATTACAGAAATGCAAATTAAAACCACAATGAGATACCGTCTCACCCTGACATTACTGGCACGAATCAAAAACACTGGAAATAACAAATGCTGGAGGGTCTGCAGGGAGATCCTAATTTTTATGCGCTGCTGGTGGGAATGCAAAATGACAATCATTTTGGAAAATGATACGGCACTTCCTTAGAAAGCTAGAAAAACAAATACCATATGATCCAGCAATCCCACTCCTAGGAATATATACTAAAGAAATGAGTCGTCACTCGAATAGATATATGCACACCCATGTTCATGGCAGCACTGTTCACAAAAGCAAAAAGATGGAAACAACCTAGAGGCCCATCAACAGATGAATGGATAAACAAACTATGGCACATACACAAAGTGCAGTACTATGCAACAAGAAAGAACAATGAATCTGTGAAGCATTTCATAACATGGATGAAACTGGAGGACATTATGCTGAGTGAAATAAGTCAATCACAAAAGGACAAATATTGTATGAGACCTCTATTGTAAAAACACATGAAAAAGTTTACACACAAAAAGTAACAATCTTTGTTGGTTACGAGGGATGGGATGGGTGGAGGGGATTACTAAATAGGCAACAGATAAGTGGTACCTTTGGTGAAGGGTGAGACAGTAGACAATACTGGGTAAACCAGCACAACTTGTACAAGGAAAGGTCATGGAAGCTCCAGAGACACATCCAAACTCCCTGAGGGACTGAATTGCTGGGCGGAGGGCTGTGGGGACCATGGTCTCAGGGAACATCTAGATCAACTGGCACAACACAGTTTATAAAGACAATATTTTACATTCTACATTGGTAAGTAGTGTCTGGGGTCTTAAAAACCTGTGAGCAGCCATCTAAGATACTCCACTGGTCTCATCCCTTCAGGAGCAAGGGAGAATGAAGAGAACAGGATACAAGGAAAAGATTAGTCCAAAGGACTAATGGACCACAGCTACCACGGCCTCCACCAGACTGAGTCCAGTACAGCTAGATGGTGCCCGGCTACCACCACTGACTGCTCTGACTGGGATCACAACAGAGGGTTCTGGACAGAGCTGGAGAAGGATGTAGAACATAATTGTAACTCACAAAAAAAAGACCAGATTTACTGGACTAAAGGACACTGGAGAAACCCCGAGAGTATGGCCCCCAGACACCCTTTTAGCTCAGTGGTGAAGTCATTTCCAAGGTTCACCATTCAGCCGGGGAGAGGACAGCCCCATAAAACCAAATGGAACTAGTGAGGCACAGCAGTCCAGGGACAAGGGCCAGAAGGCAGAAGGGGACAGGAAACCTGGTGATAGGGAACCCAAGGTTGAGTAAGGATAGTGTTGATGTGTTGTGAGGTTGTTAACCACTGTCATAGGGCAACATGTGTACTAACTGTTAAATGAGAAACTATTTTGTTCTGTAAGTCTTCATCTAAAGTGATAATAGCAGCACAATTGGAAGAGCACAGTCGATGTCACTGAACTATGCATGTAGAAATTTTTTAAATGGTGTATCTTTGGCTATGTATATTTTCACAAAAAAAAAAAAAAAGGTCAAGAAGGGAGAAGTTTGACATGCCGTGGGTTTGTTAACCAATGTCATAAAAAAATATGTGTACTGACTGTTTAATGAGAAACTATTTGTTCTATAAACTTTCACCTAAAGTACAATTAAAAAAAAAGAGAGAGAGAATTAGAGTAGAATTAAATGAAATAGAGAACAAGAAAACAATAGAAAGAGTTAACGAGACCAAAAGCTGGTTCTTTGAAAAGATCAACAAAATTGATAAACCATTGGACAAACAAAAGAAAAACAGAAGAGGAAGCAAATAACCCATATATGAAATGAGATGCGTGATATCACAACAGACCCCAACGGAAACGAAAAAGAATCATAACAGAATACTACGAAAAATTGTACTCTAACAAATTTGAAAACCTAGAGGAAATGGACAAATTTCTAAAAACTCACTACCTACTAAACTAACACGAACAGAGGTAGAGCAAATAAATAAACCTATCACAAAAGAAGAGACTGAAAAGGTAATTAAAAACTCCTAACAAAAAAGAGCCCTCGCCCGGATGGCTTCACTGGAGAATTCTACCAAACTTCCAGGGAAGAGTTAACACCACCACTACTAAAGGTATTTCAGAGCATAAAAATAGTAGAATACTCCCAAACTCATTCTATGAAGCCAGCATAACCCTGATACCAAAACCAGGTAAAGACACCACAAAAAAAGAAAATTAGAGACCAACACCCCTCATGAACGTTGACACAAAAATCCTCAACCAAATTCTAGTCAATGGAATTCAGCAACATATCAAAAAAATAATTCACTGTGATTAAGTGGGATTTATATCAGGTATGCAGGGATGGTTCAATATTAGAAAAACAATCAATGTAATCCATCACATAAATAAAATAAAACACAAGAACCACATGATCTTAACAATTCATGCAGAAAAGGCATTCGACAAAGTCCAACACCCATTCCTGATAAAAACTCTAGACAAAATAGGAATAGAAGGGAAATTCCTCAGCATAATTAAGGGCATTTATACAAAGCCAACAGCCAACATCCTCCTAAATGGAGAGACAGTGAAAGCATTCCCCTTGAGAACGGGAACCAGACAAGGATGCCCTTTATCACCACTCTTATTCAACACTGTGCTGGAGGTCCTAGCCAGAGCGATTAGGTTAGAAGAAGAAACAAAGGGCATCCAAATTGGTTAGGAAGAAGTCAAAGGATCTCTATTTGCAGATGATATGATCTTATACACAGAAAACCACAAAGAATCCACAAGGAAACTACTGGAACTAATAGAAGATTTCAGCAAAGTATCAGGATACAAGATAAACTATAAAAATCAGTTGGATTCCTCTACATCAACAAAGAGAACTTCCAAGAGGAAATCACCAAATCATTACCATTTACAATAGCCCCCAAGAAGATAAAATACTTAAGAATCAAACTAACCAGAGATGTAAAAGACCTATACCAAGAAAACTACAAGACACTACCGCAAGAAACCAAAAGAGACCTACATTAAGTGGAAAAACACAACTTGCTCATGGATAGGAAGACTCAACCCAAAGCAATCTACAGATACAATGCAACCCCAATCCAAATTCCAAAGGCATTTTTTAATGAGATGGAGAAACAAATCACCAACTTCATATGGAAAGGGAAGAGGCCCCAGATAAGTAAAGCATTACTCAAGAAGAACAACAATTTTAAAACCTATTATACTGCCACGGTAGTCAAAAAAGCCTGGTACTGGTACAACAACAGATACATAGACTAATGGAACAGAATTGAGAATCCAGACATAAATTCATCCACCTATGAGCAGCTGATATTTGACAAAGACCCAAATTCCATTAACTAGGGAAAAGACAGTCTCTTTAACAAATGGTGCTGGCAGAACTGGATATCCATCTGCAAAAAACTGAAAAAAAGACCCATACACCATACTATGCACAAAAACTAACTCAAAATGGATCAAAGACCTAAGTATAATATCTAAAACAATAAAGATCATGGAAGAAAAAATAGGGACAAAGCTAGGATCCCTAATACGTGGCATAAACACAATATGAACCATAACTAACGATACACAAACACCAGAAGAGAAACTAGATAACTGAGAGCTCTTAAAAATCAAACACTTATGCTCATCAAAAGACTTTACCAAGAGTCAAAAGACAATCTACAGACTGGGAAAAAATTTTTGGCTATGACAAATCTGATCAGCGTCTAAACTCTAAAACTACAATATACCACAAAGTCTCAACAACAAAAAGAAAAATAACCCAATTAAAAAATGGGCCAAGGATGGGAACAGGCACTTCGCCAAAGAAGATATTCAGGCGTCTAACAGACACATGAAGAAATGCTCACGATCATTAGCCATTTGAGAAATGCAAATCAAAACTACAATGAGATACCATCTCATCCCAACAAGGCTAGCATTAATCCAAAAAACACAAAATAGTAACCGTTGGGGAGGTTGTGGAGAGACTGGAACACTTTATACACTGTTGGTAGGAATGTAAAATGGTACAACCACTTTGGAAATCGATTTGGTGTTTCCTTAAAAAGCTAGAAATAGAAGTACAATACGATCCAGCAACCTCGCTCCTTGGAATATATCCTAGAGAAATAAGAGCCATCACACAAATAGATATATGCCCACCTAGGCTCACTGCAGCACTGTTCACGATAGCAAAAAGATGAACAACCTAGATGCCCATCAACAGACGAATGAATAAACAAATTACGGTATATTCACACAATGGAATACTATGCAACAATAAATACCAACGATGAAGCCGTGAAACATCTTATAACATGGAGGAATCTGGAAGACATTATGCTGAGTGAATTTAGTCAGTCACAAAACAACAAATATTGTATAAGACCACTATTATAAGAACTCAAGAAAAGGTTTAAACACAGAAGAAAACATTCTTTGATGGTTACAAGGGTGGGGAGGGTTATTCACTAACTAGATAATAGACAAGAATTATCTTAGGTGAAGGGAAGGATAGCACACACTACAGGGGAAGTCAGCACAACTGGACTAAACCAAAGCTAGGAAGCTTCCTGAATACAATCAAACACTTTGAGGGACAGAGTCTCAGGGTGGGGGTTTGGGGACCATGCTTTCAGGGGACAGCTAGGTCAACTGAAATAACAAAGTTTGTTTATTAAGAAAATGTTCTGCATCCTACTTTGGTGAGTGGCGTCTGGGGTCTTAAAAGCTAATAAGCAGCCATCTAAGATGCATCAATTGGTCCCAACCCAACTGGAGTAGAGGAGAATGAAGAACACTAAGGTCACAAGGAAAGTATTGGCCCAAGAGACAGAAAGGGCCACATAAACCAGAGACTGCATCAGCCTGAGACCAGCAGAACTAGATGGTGCCCAGCTACCACCAATGATAGCCCTAACAGAAAACACAGCAGAGTGTTCCTGATGGAGCAGGAGAAAACTGGGGTGCAGAACTCAAATTCTAGTAAAAAGACCAGACTTAATGGTCTGAGACTGGAGGAACCCCAGAAAGCATGGCCCTCAGATTCTCTGTCAACCCAGAACTAAAACCATTCCCAAGGCCAACTCTTCAGACAAAGATCAGACTGGACTATGGGACATAAGATGATACTTGTGAAGAGTGTGCTTCTTGGCTCATGTAGATACATGAGACTAAATGGGCCGCTCCTATCTCGAGGTGAGATAAGAAGGCAGAGAGGGTCAGGAGCTGGTTGAATGGACACAGGAAATCAGGGGTGGAAATGAGGAGTGTGCTGTCACAGAATAGGTAGAGCAATTAGGGTCGCATAACAATGTATGTATAAATTTTTGTATGAGAGGATAACTTGAATTGTAAACTTTCACTTAAAGCACAATAAAAAAAAATAGTAGCATTGAAAAGGTATCATCATTTCATAGATTTATTTAAAACAAGATATTATCTCAATAACAAGCAGTCCTATGTTAAAATACTTACATTAGACACCTATTTAACTTACACTTTGCTAACTGACCAACATCATTAAAAAGCACGTCTGTCAGGGATCACAGCAGAAGGTCCTGGACAGAGTGTGAGAAAAATGTAGAACAAAACTCAAATTCACAAAAAAAAATAGACTTACTGGTCTGACAAAGACTGGAGGAACACCCCAAAATATGGCCTCCCTGCTAACTCAGAACTGAAGCCATTCCCAAAGTCCACCTTTCAGCCGAAGATTAGACTGGCCTATAAAAAAACAGTAACACATGAGGAATGTGCTTCTTAGTTCAGTCAGGTATAGGAGGCCTAACAGACAACAACTGCCCATAAGCAAAGCCAAGGAGGCAGAAGAGACAGAAAAACTGGACAAATGGAGACGGAGAACCATGGCAGAAAGGGGGAGAGTGCTGACACATTGCAGGGACTGTAACCAATGTCACAAAACAACTTCTGTATAAATTCTTGAATGAGAAACTACTTTGTGCTATAAACTTCCACCCAAAACACAATATAATTAAAAATAAAAAAGCATGTCTGCTCCATAGTTTCTATCAAGCCAAACAATCCACCAGGTCTTACATATCAAATGCTGAGTAGGCATACAACCAGAGTGAAGAGAAGGATGCAAAACAGAAAAAGATGTCTTTGAAAAATCCACTCCTCTGCTGAGCAGAGATTTTATACAATGGCCAAGATACCTGTGTTTCTCACATGTGGAATGCAGAATTTTAACAGCTGCCACAAAAGAGAAAGCAGGAGAGCTGAACCATTAGGAACACGGGCTTTAATGTCATAGACTCAGCACAGTGTCCTTCTCTACCACTTATCAGTCTGTGGGCTAGGATAAATTTTTAACTGAAGTCTCACTTTCATCATCTATAAAATGGAATAATACAGCATACACCTCATAAGGTTCTTACAAGGATTAAATGAAATAATCCAGTAGTGCCAGTGCATGACCCAATACTTCATGGAATATAGTCAATAAAGGCAAGAAGAAAATAATTGTTGGTTCATGCTCTGTCCTACCTTCACCACTGAGAAATGTAATAGAGGAATAAAGACTTAACATAAATTACCACCACCAAACTGCAAGTGAAGCCCATCATTATCTCTGCTAAAGGCAAAAGAAACTTACAAAAGAAAAACTTCAGTAACTTAGGAACCATTTCTGAAGTTACTACAACTGCCTAGACTTCAGAAGGAAATATGTCTATAAAAGTTAAACCCAACACTACACTGAAGTTTGTGCCTGATCAGAGTACAGCCCAGATTCAAACCAATGATCTTCCCACAACACCACCTTCCTTTCCTTCAGAACTCTCTACCTCATCCTTACCCCTCAAAAAGCCCCAGGGCTGTGCTAAGCATCACGGGGCACTCAAGGACAGGGTCAGGATGACTTCCAGCCTTCCGCCTGGCACAACTATATTATGGTGGTATGGGTGACTGAGATACAGATTCTAGGAGAGGATCTGGTTTAGGGAAGAACGTCATCATGAGTTCACTCTTAGAATGAGTCTACGGTACCTTATGAGACCTTCAGGCGAAGATACTGAATACACAAGCGAATATATTGATCTAGGAACTCAGAGAAAACTCTCCTGAAATCTGAGAGAAGAGCCTGCTTAACATGCCCCAACTGGATCTGCAGCCTCATCGAATTATCTTGTAAACTTGGAATAACATAACAATCTTTATTTCCTCAAATCGAAACCAAAATGATCAAGCACTAGAAGATACAAGACATGCCTTTATAAAAAAACGTCCTGGAGGCATAGCCAACATGGCACTATAGAAAGAAGCAACATGACATCCCTCCGCAGCAAAGACCCAAAAAACTAAGTAAAACAGGTACAAATGTCAATCCTGGAATCCTAAATACCAAATGAAGGAATAAAGAATTCGATCAAGCACAAAATGGAATAATAAACTGACAGACAACAAAAAACGAGCACAGAAATAAAAGGAATACATAAAAACCAAACCAAACTTCCAAGAATTATTAAAAGGAGTCCTTTAGTTTGAGAATCAACATCAAACAACAACCTGAATCTAGCATATAAGACAACATCACCCAGATACCAATCTATGTAATGAACTCTCACGGATAAAACAAAACTAAAAAATTTACAACAGGGAACCAGGGGTGTCAATCTGCACATGGCAATAACGTCAGAGGAATAAAAGAGGGAATAAACGGTGGAGGTATGAAACTTTCAAATGGAGAGGAACTGAAGGAGTCATCAAGTAATAAAAGACTGGTTTAAACTTAAGAAGACAGGGATAAAATTCAAGATAACTGCAAAGAAAGTTAACAAACCTACTCATCAAAATACAGAAGAAAACAAAGTCTCAGCAAACACAAAATCTACAAAAATGAAAGAAATAAAAAAAAAGAGAAAAGGAATTCAGCACAAAAGAGTAAGAGGAACAAAGAAAACATAATCACCACAAAAAAAAGCACTACAAAATGATAGCAATAAACTCACATCTACCAATAATCACACTGAACATAAATGGGTTAAATGCACCCATAAATAAAGAGTAACAGACTAGATAGAAAAACAGGGTCCATCAATATGCTGTCTACAAGGGACACACCTCAGAAACAAAGACGTAAATTTATTAAAAATCAAAGGAGGAAAAAAATATATCAAGCAAACACCTACAAAAAAAGAGCAGGAGTGGTGATACTAATCTCAGATAAGACACACTTTAAAACAAAATCCACCAAAAGAGACAAAGAAGGGCATTATATAATGATTAAATGGACAATTCACCAGGAAGACATAACCATAATAATTATCTATGCACCCAATGACAGGGCTCCAAAATACATAAAACAAACTCTAACAGCACTGAAAAGAGAAATTGATAGTTCCACAATTAATACAGGGGGACTTCAAAACACAACTCTCGGTAAAGTACAGACCATCTAGAAAGAAACTCACAAAGATTCAAAAGATCTAAAGGCCACAATCAATCCACTTTACCACATAGACACATATAGAACGCTACACTCAACAGCAACAAACACACATTCTTTTCCAACACATATGGAATGTTCTCCAAAATAGACCACATCAGAGGCCACAAAGAAAACCTCAACAAAATCCATAACACTGAGGTAACACACAGTATCTTCGCTGATCACAACACCACCAAATAGAAATTAACAACAGGAAGAGCAAGGGAAAAAAATCAAATACATGGAAATTAAATAACAACCTGCTTAAAAACCACTGGGTAATAGAAGAAATCAAAGACGGAATTAAAAAATCAAACAGGAATGAAAACATATCATACCAAACCCTCTAGGACACAGCAAAGGTAGTACTCAGAGGTCAATTTATAGCAACAGATGCACACCTCAAAAGAAAAAAAAAAGGAACAAAATAAAAACATTGGCTACAAGACTCAAATAAATAGAAAGAGAACAGCAAAAGAAGCCCACAGCCACCAAAAGAAAGGAAATAATAAAGATCAGAGCAGAAACAAATGTACTAGAGAACAGAAAAACAACAGAAAGACTCGACAAAACCAACATTGGTTTTTCAAAAGAATCAACAAAATCCACAAACCAATGGCAAAACTGACCAAAAAAAAAAAAAAAAAAACAGGGGAAGATGCAAATAACCAAATGACATTCAAGACATTACGACAGACCCAACTGCAATAAAAAGGATGGTAACAGCACTATGAAAACTATACTCCAACAAATCTGAAAACCTAGAGGAAATGGACGAACTTCTAGAAACACACTGCCTACCTAAACTAACACAAACTGAAGTAGAAAACCTGAACAGAACAATAACAAGAGATTGACAAGGTAATAAAAAAAAACTCCCAACAAAAAAAACCGGCCCAGATGGCTTCACTGGAGAATTCTACCAAACATTCAGAGAAGAGCTTACACCACTACTACCCGAACTACTTCAGAAAATAGAAATGGAAGAGATACTTCCAAATTCATAATGGGAAGTCAGCATAATCCTGATACCAAAACCTGGCAAAGTCAAAACAAACAATGAAAATTACAGACTGTTATCTCTTGTGAATATACATGCAAAAATTCTCAACAGGAGTTCTGGCAAAATGACGCTCTAGGCAGAAGCACCACACAGTCCCTCCACAGCACAGATCCTAAAAACTAAGCAGAACAGAGAATACAACAATCCTGAAACCCTAAAACATCAAATGAAGAGATAAAGGACTCAGCCAAACACCAAACGGAGTGAGAAAACTGACAGAGAACGGAGAGGGAGGAGAGATTCATGCAGAGGTCTGCTACCAGCTAACACAGTGCAGATCCGCCATCTTGGACTCCTATCAGAGACCAGCAAACAGGGGGTACGAGAAAGCAGCCTCACGAAGCATCCAGCGGGAGACAAACCAACCAGTAATTTGCGATATACGCTTTCCCACCCCGCGCCCTTCTTCTCCCCGACTCGGCCTCCTCTGCTTCCTACGGCGACAATCTCTTGACCGGGAATCACTGGCTTCTTGGATTCCACACACCTGAACGGGCTGGCTCTCTGAGTGCCATTTGTTGGCTGCTGGTTTTGCTTTCTTCCGCTTCTTTTGATTTCTTCCTTACCTCTCACCACCTCCCCCTCCTTTTGCTCAAATACCTGGCTCCATGCGCCATTTTAGCTTCTTCCTGATGGGCTGCACAGCTCTGGTAATTTGTGATATATGCTTTCCCACTCCCTACCCTTCTTCACCCACACTCAGCCCCCTCTGCTTCCCGCGGACACACTCTCTTGTCTGAGAAACACCAACCCACAATAGCTGGCTCTCTGAGTGCCTTTTGTTGGCTGATAGTGTTGCTTTTTCTCCTGCTTCTTTTGATTTCTTCCTTACCTCTCACCACCTCCCTCTCCTTTCGCTCAAATACCTGGCTCCATGCGCCATCTTTACTTCTTCCTGAGGGGCTGTGGAGCTCCGTTCAAGTGTGGAGCTGCTTCCCGGTCTAGGCTGCCTCGCCGGTGGGATCCCGGGGCTTTTGTTCATTTGTTTTGAATTGTTTCTTTGTTTTCTTTTCCTTTTATTTAGTTGAGAGCCCTTTCTGGACAGGTGGTGCTGCAAGGAAACGACACTACCCCCTCGGTTTGCACAGACGTGCATAGGGATCCCAGAAGACATTTCTTTTTTCGTTGGTTTTTTTTTTTTTTTCTG
The DNA here is from genome assembly GCA_030035585.1 of Dugong dugon. NCBI lineage: Eukaryota > Metazoa > Chordata > Mammalia > Sirenia > Dugongidae > Dugong > Dugong dugon. The sequence continues at coordinate 41,949,109 of CM057480.1, read as the reverse complement.
TTTTTTCAGGGGCTTGTCTTATTCTTTTTTTAATTTGTTTTCTTTTCCCTCTTTTTCCCTTTTTGTCTTTCTTCATTGCTCACTTCCTCATCTCTCTATATCTTCCTTCTCTTTCTGTTCCCTGAATACCTGGCGTTGTATACCTCTACACCTTCTAGCCAGGCTGTACTGCAACACCTGAGAGCGACTTCCCCAAACCTCAGAGCTGCACCAGTGTGATCCCTGGGAACTTTGTGGTTTTTTAACCTTTCTGATTTTTATTTCTTCATTCTTTTCTTTTCTTCCACTTCCCCTTTCTGTTTTTCTCCATTTCATAGTCTCTCATCTCTCCACTCCAACAGCAAGCTCCCCTAGCATTCTTTTTTGTTTGCATGTTTTTGGCTCCTGTTCCTCTCTCCTCTCTCCCGTATCCATCTTAGCTCCACACATAACAATCTCCTCGCTGCATCCTGCCTACCTGCACCCTGTCCTTGACATCACACCACCAAGCAGCACAGGCACGGCCTACTGGAACCTACCCTGCAATGATTACCGATCCACTCTGGTAGCTGTAGTAAGGGCCACAAACAACCCATCCCAGTAACTCCTCTTCAGCTAGACCTGCCCTGCTGTACCATATCTGAGTGACTTACCCTGCCAATTGGAGAAGCAGGCGAAAAGTACTGTGCCCACAGACGAGCCAACAACAAAGAACACACAGTCCACCTGCTCAGACATAATCAAATTCTTTTTTAAAAAAACGGATGAAACAAACAAATCTACAATCAATAAACGAGAAAAATAACTACTGAATGCCGCTAGTACAGCAGACAATATCAAAACATTTACAAAAACAGGACAGGATGGTTCCAGTAGGTGTTCAAAATAAAACACCAGATGACTCTCCTGTGGAAGAAAATGCACTAGAATTACCTGATAGGGAATTCCAATCTCTAATACTCACAATTCTCCAAGAACTGAGGCAAAAAGCTGACAAACAAGAGGAAAAAATAGACAAATTCATGGAAAATACTGACAAAACATTGGAAGAATTCAGGAAAATAATGCAGGAAAAAATGTCAAAATAAATTCAAACTAGAAATTATACAAAGACTACAATTAGAAATCCAAAAGATAAACAACAAGATTTCAGAAATGGACGGTGTCATAGAAGGGCTGAGAAGCAGGTTTGAAATGATTGAAGACAGGATCAGTGGAATTGAAGACAAACAATTGGATACAACACTGTTTGAGGAAAATTCAGAAAAAAGAACAAAATAAAATGAAGAGACCCTGAGAATTATGTGGGATAAAAGCAAAAATCAACGAGTGATTGGAATTCCACAACAGGGGGAGAAAACAGAAAACACAGAGAGGATCATTGAAGAACTGCTGACAGAAAACTTCCCCAATATCATGAAAGACGAAAAGCTGGCCATCCAAGAAGCTCAACAAACCCCGTATAGGATAAACCCCAAAAGAAAATCACCAAGGCATATCATAATCACTCCCGCCAAAACCAAAGACAAACAAAGAATCCTGAGAGTAGCTCAAGAAAAACACGAACTCACATACAGAGGAGAAACAATAAGACTAAGCTCAGATTATTCAGCAGAAACCATGCAGGCAAGAAGGCAATGGGATGACACATATAACATCTTGAAAGAAAAAAATTGCCAACCAAGAATAATATATCCTGCAAAACCCTCGTTCAAATTTGATGGTGAAATTAGGTCATTTCCAGATAAACAGAAATTAAGGGAATATGTAAAAGTCAAACCAAACCTACAGGAATTATTAAAGGGAGTTCTTCGATCTGAGGACAAACAGCTTCAGCTCACAGGCTGAATCTAGGATGCAGGATCATATAAGCCAGATACCAATCTAGCAAATGAACTCTTGAGGACTATCCAAAACCAAAAGAAATACAACAGGGAATCAGAGCAGTTTATCACTAAATGACAACATCAAAACAATAAAAGAGGGAATAAACGGCATAGGTATAGAACCATCTAATGGAGAGGAAGGCAAGGCAATACCAAGTAATGGTGGACTGCTTCAAACTTAGAAAGATAAGCGTAAAATTCAAGGTAACCACAAAGAAAGTTAACAAACATACTCATTAAAAAAACAGGAAAAACATAAAGTCTCAGCAAAAACAAAACCTACAAAAACAAAAGAAATGAAAAAAAAAATCCACAAACAAAAGTAACTCAGCACAAGAGAGTAAGAAGAACAAAGAAAACTTCAGCACCTCAAAAAAAAGCCCTACAAAATAACAGCAACAAACTCACATCTATCAATAATTACACTGAATGTAAATGAATTCAATGCACCCATAAAGAGACGGAGAATCACAGAATGGATAAGAAAACAAGATCCATCAATATGCTGTCTACAAGAGACACACCTTAGAAACAAAGATGTGAATTTATTAAAAGTCAAAGGTTGGAAAAAAATATATCAAGCTAACAACTACCAAAAAGAACAGGAGTGGCAATTCTAATCTCAGATAAAATAGACGTTAAAACAAAATCTACCATAAAAGAAAAAGAAGGACACTATATAATGATTAAGGGGACGATCCATCATGAAGACATAACCATAATAAACATCTACGTACCCAATGACAGAGCGCCAAAACACATAAACTCTAACAACACTGAAAAGAGAAATTGACAGTTCCACAGTAATAGTGGGAGACTTCAACACACCACTCTCAGGAAGGGACAGAACAACTAAGAAGAAATTCAGTAAAGATACAGAAGACCTAAAGGGCACAATCAGCCAACCTGACCTCATAGACGTATACAGAACGCTCCACACAACTGCTGCTAAGTACACATTCTTTTCCAATGCACATGGAACATTCTCCAGAATAGACCACATCTTAGGCCACAGAGCAATCCTCAACAAGATCCAAAACGGTCAGATAATTCAAAGTATCTTCTCTGATCACAATGCCATCAAGGTAGAACTTAACAACAGAAAGAGCAAGGGAAAAAAAGCAAGGGAAAAAAATCAATTACATGGAAACTGAATAATACCCTGCTTACACATCACTGGGTAATAGAAGAAATCAGAGATGGAATCAAAACATTCCTAGAATCAAATGAGAATGAAAACACATCCTACCAAAACCTTCAGGACACAGCAAAGACAGTCCTCAGAGGACAATTTATAGCAATAGATGCACATAGCAAAAAAGAAGAAAGGGACAAAATCAAAACATTAACTACAGAACTCAAACAAATAGAAAGAGAACAGCAAAAAAAGCCCACAACCACCGGAAGAAAGGAAATAGTAAAGATCAGAGCAGAAATAAATGAAATAGAGAACAGAAAAACAATAGAAAGAATCAACAAAACCCAAAGTTGGTTGTTTGAAAGAATCAACAAAATCGACAAACCATTGGCCAGACTGACAAAAGAAAAACAGGACAGAATGCAAATAATCCAAATAAGAAATGAAACGGGGGGCATTGCAACAGACCCAACTGAAATAAAAAGGATTATAACAGAATATTATGAAAAACTATACTCCAACAAATTTGAAAACCTAGAGGAAATGGATAAATTTCTAAAAACACACGGCCTACAAAAACTACAACAAAGTGATGATGAAAATCCGAACAGACCCATAACAAGAGAAGAGATTGAAAATGTAATAAAAAAAACTCCCAACCAAAAAAGCCCTGGCCCAGATGGCTTCACTGGAGAATTCCACAAAACATTTAGAGAAGAGCTTGTACCAGTACTACTCAAGCTATTTCAGAGCATAGAAGAGGAAGCAACACTTCAAATTCATTCTATGAAGCCAGCATAACGCTGATACCAAAACCAGGCAAAGACGTCACAAAAAAAGAAAATTACAGACCGATATCTCTCATGAATATAGATGCAAAAATTCTCAACAAAATTCTAGCCAATAGAATTCAGCATCATATCAAAAAAACAATATACCATGACCAAGTAGGATTCATACCAGGTATGCAAGGATGGTTCAAAATTAGAAAATCAATCAATGTAATCCACCACATAAATAAAAGGAAAGAGAAGAATCACATGATCATCTCAACTGATGCAGAAAAGGCATCTGACAAAGTCCAACATCAATTCCTGATAAAAATTCTCAATAAAATAGGTAGAGAAGGGAAATTTCTCAACATAATAAAAGGCAACTATGCAAAACCAACGGCCAACATCATTCTTAATGGAGAGAGGCTGAAAACATTCCCCTTCAAAACAGGAACAAGACAAGGATGCCCTTTATCACCACTCCTATTTAACATTGTGCTGGAAGTTCTAGCTAGAGCAATAAGGCAAGAAAAAGAAATAAAGGGCATCCAAATTGGTAATGAAGAAGTTAAACTGTCCCTGTTTACAGATGATATGATACTATACATAGAAAACCCTAAAGACTCCATGAGAAATCTACTGGAACTAATAGAAAGATTCAGCAGAGTAGCAGGATACAAGATAAACATTCAAAAATCAGTTGGATTCCTATATACCCATAAGGACAATGATGAAAAGGAAATCAGAAAAACAATACCATTTTCAATAGCCCCTAAAAAGATAAAATACTTAGGAATAAATCTGACCAGGGATGTAAAAGACCTATGTCAAGAAAACTACAAAACACTACTGCATGAAACCCAAAGGGATCTACATAAATGGAAAAACATACCTCATTCATGGATAGGCAGACTCAACATTGTGAAAATGACAATTCTACCCAAAGCAATTTACATATACAATGCAATCCTGATCCAAATACCAACAACATTCTTCAAAGAGATGGAAAAACTAATCATTGACTTTATATGGAAAGGGAAGAAGCCCCGAATAAGTAAAGCACTACTGCAGAAGAAGAATAAAGTTGGAGGACTCACACTACCTGACTTCAGAACCTACTATACAGCTACAGTAGTCAAAACAGCCTGGTTCTGGTACAACGACAGACACATTGACCAATGGAACAGAACTGAGAACCCAGATGTAAATCCATCCACCTATGGTCACCTGATCTTGAACAAGTGCCCCAAGTCCATCAAATAGGGAAAAGACAGTCTTTTTAACAAATGGTGCTGGCAAAACTGGATATCCATCTGCAAAAAAATGAAACAGGACGCATACCTCATGCCGTATACAAAAACTACTTCAAAATGGATCACAGACCTGAATAGGAAGCCTAAAACTATAAAGTTCATGGAAGAAAAAATAGGACCAACACTACAGGCCTTAATACACGGCATTAACAGGATACAAACCATAACCACCAACGCACAAACCCCAATAGATAAGCTAGATAACTGGGATCTTCTAAAAATCAAACAAAAGACTTCACCAAAAGAGTAAAAAGAGAACCTACAGACTAGCAAAAAATTTTTGGACAGTACAAGTCAGACAAAGGTCTAATCTCCATAATCTACAAGAAAATCCAACACCTCTACAACAAAAAGACAAATAATCCTATTAAAAAATGGGCAAAGGAAATGAACAGACACTTCACCAAGGAAGACATTTAAATGGCCAATAGACACATGAGGAAATGCTCAGGATCACTAGCCATTAGAGAAACGCAAATTAAAACCACAATGAGGTACCATCTCACCCCGGCATTACTGGCATGAATCAAAAACACTGGAAATAACAAATGCTGGAAGGGCTGCGGGGACATCAGAACTCTTATACACTGCTGGTGGGAATGCAAAATGATACAACCATTTTGGAAAATGATATGGTGCTTCCTCAGAAAGCTAGAAATAGACATACCATTCGATCCAGCAATTCCACTCCTAGGAATATATCCTAGAGAAATAAGTCATCACTCGAATAGACATGCACAACTATGTTCATGACAGCATTGTTCACAATACCAAAAAGATGGAAACAACCTCGATGCCCATCAACAGATGAATGGATAAACAAACTATGGTACATACATACAATGGAGCACTATGCAACGAGAAAGAACAACAATGAATCTGTGAAGCATCTCATAACATGGATGAAACTGGAGGACATTATGCTGAGTGAAATAAGTAAATTACAAAAGGACAAATACTGTATGAGACCTCTACTGTAAAAACCGATGAAAAAGTTCACACACAAAATGTAACAATCTTTGTTGGTTACCAGTAATGGGAGGGGTGGGGGGGGGGAAATACTAAATAGGCAATAGGTAAGTGGTATCTTGGGTGAAGGGTGAGACAGTACACAATACAGGGGAAACTAGCACAACTTGTATAAGGAAAGGTCATGGAAGCCCCATAGACACATCCAAACTCCCTGAGGGACTAAACTGCTGGACCGAGGGCTGTGGGGACCATGGTCTCAGGGAATATCTAGCTCAACTGGCATAACACAGTTTATAAAGACAATGTTCTACATTTTACCTTGGTGAGTAGTGTCTGGGGTCTTAAAAGCCTGTGAGTAGCCATCTAAGATATTCCACTGGTCTCATGCCTTCGGGAGCAAGGGAGAATGAAGAGAACAGGATACAAGGAAAAGATTAGTCCAAAGGACTAATGGACCACAGCTACCAAGGCCTCCACCGGACTGAGTCCAGTACAGCTAGATGGTGCCCGGCTATGACCACTGACTGCTCTGAGCAGGATCACAACAGAGGGTTCTGTACAGAGCTGGAGAAGGATGTAGAACATAATTCTAACTCACAAAAAAAAGACCAGATTTACTGGCCTAAAGGAGACTGGAGAAACCCCAAGAGTATGGCCCCCAGACACCCTTTCACCTCAGTGGTAAAGTTATCTCCGAGGGTCACTGTTTAGCCTGGTAGTGGACAACCCCGTAAAACCAAATGGGTCTAACGAGGTACAGCAGTCCAGTGACAAGGGCCAGAAGGCAGAAGGGGACAAGGAATCTGGTGATAGGGAACTCAAGGTTGAGTAAGGATATTGTTGATGTATTGTGAGATTGTTAACCATTGTCATAGGGCAACATTTGTAGTAACTGTTAAACGAGAAACTATTTTGTTCTGTAAGCCTTCATCTTAAGTGAGAACAGCAGCACAATTGGAAGAGCGTAGTCAATGTCACTGAACTGTGCATGTAGAAATTTTTGAAATGGTGTATCTTTGGCTATGTGTATTTTCACCAAAACAAAAGGTTGAGATGTTAGATCATTGACATGTTGTGGGGCTGTTAACCAATGTCATAAAACAATATGTGTACTACTGTTCCATGAGAAACTATTTGTTCTATAAGCCTTCACCTGAAGTACAGTAAAAATAAAAAAAAATGAAACAGGACCCATACTTTACACCATATATAACTAATTCAAAATGCATCAAACACCTAAATATACAACAAAAACTATAACGATCATAGAAGAAAAAATAGGGATAACTCTAGAGGCCCTAATACACGGCATTAACAGGATACAAACCATTACTAAGAATACACAAACACCAGAAGATAAGCTAGATAACTGGGATCTTCTAAAAATTAAATACTTAGGATCATCAAAAGACTTCATCAAAAGAGTAAAAAGAGAATTTACAGACTAGGAAAAAATTCTTGGCTATGACAAATCCAACAAAGTTCCAAACTCTAAAATCTACAGGAAAATCCAACACCTCTAAAACAAAAAGACAAATAATCCAATTAAAAAATAGGCAAATATATGAACAGACACTTCACCAAAGGAGACACTCAAGCAGCTAACAGGTACATGAGGAAATGCTTGTGATCACTAGCCATTACAGAAATGCAAATCAAAACCACAATGAGACACCATCTCACCTCAACATTTTGGCACAAATCACAAAAACAGAAAATAACAAATGTTGGAGGGGTTGCAGGGAGACTGGAACTCTTATGCACTGCTGGTGGGAATTTAAAATGGTACAACGATTTTGGAAAATGATATGGCACTTCCTTAAAAAGCTAGAAATAGAAATACTATATGATCCAGCAATCCCACTCCTGGGAATATATCCTGGAGAGATAACAGCCATCACACAGATAGACATGCGTACACACATGTTCACTGCAGCATTGTTCAGAATAGTAAAAAGATGGAAACAACCTAGGTGCCCATCAACAGATGAATGGATAAACAATAGTTTATTTATACACACAACGGAGTACTACGCAACGATAAAGAACAATGATGTATCTGCAAAGCATCTCACGACATGGAAAAATCTGGAGGGCATTATACTGGATGAAATAAGTCAAACACAAAATGACAAATATTGTATGAGACCACTACTATAAAAACTCATGGAAAGGTTTATGCACCAAAACAAACAATCTTTGATGGTTATGAGGGAAGGGAGGGGTGGAGGGAAAAACACCTAATAGACAATAGATAAATGGTAACTTTGGTAACGGTTATGTCAGTACACAATACTGGGGAAGCCAGCACAACTTGTCCAAGGCAAGGTCATGGAAGCTTCACAGACACATCCAAGCTCCCTGAGAGACCAAATTACTGGGCCGAGGGCTGTGGTGACCATGGTCTCAGGCAACATCTAGCTCAACTGGCAGAACATACTTCATAAAGAAAATGTTCTACATTCTACTTTGGTGAGTAGTGTCTGGGGTCTTAAAAGTTTGGGAGCAGCCATCTAAGATACTCCACTGGTCTCACCCCGTCTGAAGCAAGGAAGAAAGAAGAAAACCAAAGACACAAGGGAAAGATTAGTCCAAAGGATTAACAGACCACAAATACGACAGCCTTCACCAGACTGAGTCCAGCACAACTAGATGGTGCCTGGCTACCACCACCAACTGTTCTGACAGGGATTGCAATTTAGGATCCCTGACAGAGCTGGAGAAAAATGTAGAACAAAATTCTAACTCATAAACAAAAAAACCAGGCTTACTGGTCTGACAGAGACTGGAGAAACCCTGAGAATATGGCCCCCGGACACCCTTTTAACCCAGTACTGAAGTCACTCCTGAGGTTTAACCTTCAGCCAAAGACAAGACCAAAAAAACAAAACAAGACTAAATGGGCACACCAGCCCTAGAGCAAGGACAAGAAGGTAGGAGGTGACAGGAAAGCTGGTAACAGGGAACCCAAGTTCGAAACGGGGAGAGTGGTGACATGCCATGGGACTGGCAACCAATGTCACAAAACAGTATGTGTATTAATTGTTTAATGAGAAGCTAGTCTGCTCTGTAAACCTTCATCTAAAGTACAAAAAAGAAAATTTTTTTTTGATTTTTTTTTTTTGTTTATTGTAGTTTAAGTTAAAGTTTACATTTCAAGTTAGTCTCTCATACAAAAATTTATACAGTTACGTGACCCAAATTGCTCTCCCTATACTGTGACAGTACACTTCTCCTTTCCATCCCTGATTTCTCATGTCCATTCAATCAGCTCCTGACCCTCTCTGCCTTTTCATCTCACCTGGCACAGAAGCTGCCCGTTTAGTCTCATGTAGCTACTTGGGCTAAGAAGCACGCTGTTCACAAGTATCATTTTATGTCCCACAGTCCCGTCCAATCTTTGTCCGAACAGTTGGCCTCGGAAATTGTTTTAGTTCTGGGCTGATAAGAGTCCAGGGACCATGCTTTCCGGGGTTCCTCTAGTCTCAGTCAGACCATTAAGTCTGGCCTTTTTACTAGAATTTGAGTTCGGCACTCCACCTTTTTCCTGCTCCATCAAGGACTCTGTTGTGTTCCCTGTCAGGGCAGTCACTGGTGGTAGCCAGGCACCATCTAGTTCTTGTGCTCTCAGGCTGATGAAGGCTCTGGTTTATGTGGCCCTTTCTGTCTCTTGAGTTAATACTTTGCTTGTGTCTTTGGTGTTCTTCATTCTACTTTACTCCAGGTGGTTGGGATCAATTGATGCATCTTAGATGACTGCTTGCAAAGAAAATTTTTTGAAAAATAAAGAGAAAGAGTCCTTATCCTGATCACTTTGAGATGAGAAATATGCTTACCGGTTCTAGTAAAAATCTCAGATCATTATCTTCTAAATTAAATCCCTAAACATAAATAATAAACAAGTAATTTAACATGAGTTATATAAATCATACTAGGAAAGAGACTATGACAGACAAAGTAGATATCATCACCACTGACACTCAAAGCCAGGAGCTAGTTACCAAATTTCCTACTCTTCAACTCAAGGTTCTCTAGAGATGATACTAACAAGGCAAATAATATATAAATTTCTCCTCCTGGTGTTGTCCTTGAGTCATAAGAAAAAGTTAAATATTTTCTATCCTCTGCTTAAGTAAGTCAGTGTCTGCCTACCCCTGTGATATAACACCGATTCTCCAACTGAGTTCTAAAAGTGCTTCCAGAGGTTTTAGGAAATGGTCCATTTTTAAAGAGAATTGTTTATATTTTCAATAAAAGACAAAGATTGCAATCCCCTTAAGGACAATCCCTCAGTCAAGAGAGCAGATGACATACAAAAAATACAAGTTTATCAGCAAAATGGTGAAAAAACATTCAGCATCTGGAAAACTGACACAAAATAAAAATACAATCAGATTGTTGTTAGTTGCTGTCAAGTTGGCTCCACCTTACGGTGACCTTATGTATAACAGGATGAAACGTTGCCTAGTCTTGCACCATCTCCATGATCTTTGATATGTTTGAGCCCATTGTTGAGGCCACTGTGTCAACACATCTAATTAAGGGTTTTCCTCATTTTTGCTAAGCCTCTAATTTACCAAGTATGATATCCTTTTCCAGTGATTGGTCTTTCCTGATAACATGTCCAAAGCAAGCAAGACAAAGTCTTGCAATCCTCGTTTCTAAGGAGAATTCTGGTTGTCAGCTTGTCATAATGTGGTAGCCTGAGTGTTGCTGCAATGCTAGAAGTTAAGCCACCAGTATTTCAAACCAAGAAGGTCACCCATGATGGACAGCTTTCCAGACCAAGACAGACCAGGAAGAAAGGCCTGGTGATCTACTCTCCTTCTTCCTGTTGCTCCAGGCGAATGAAGACCAATTGTTGTAACTTTGATGGTTGCTTGCAAGTTCTTAAGACCCCAGGCACTCTGCAGTGAATCAGAGATAGAAAAGAAGCACTAAATGTAATATTTAGGCCAATTAACTGGGATGTCCCATGAAACCATGACCCTAAATCTCCAAACCAAGAAATCAAATCCCATTAGGTGTTTGGTTATACATAAGCAGCCTCAGTTCTTTTTTTGCTGTTGTTGTATCACACAACTTTTACTATTTAAGTTTTCACAGGTGTACAACTTAGTAACAGCAATTACAGTAATCATCTGTGCAACAATACCCATAATGCAATTGGGCAATGAGTTTATGTTAATGGAGGAGAAACAATTCAGAAAAAGAGGGTAAGAACGATTGCACAATGTGAAGATTGTAATTAATGTCAGTGAATTGTACACGTAGAAATTGTTGAATTGGTGTATGTTCTGTTGCATACATTCTCAACAACAAAAACTATACAAAATAAAATTTTAAAAAACCTTATGGATCATTCAGGTGGCTAACAGACACATGAGGAAATGTTCACAATCATTAGCCATCAGAGAAATGCAAATCAAAACTACAACGAGATGCCATCTCACCCCAACAAGGCTAACATTAATCCAAAAAACACAAAATAATGAACACCGGCAAGGTTGTAGAGAAAGTGGAACACTTATACATTGTTGGTGGGAAAGTAAAATGGTACAACCACTTTGAAAATTGATTTGGCGCTTCCTTAAAAAGCTAGACATAGAAGTACCATACAATCCAGCAATCCCACCCCTTGGAATATATCCTAGAGAAATAAGAGCCATCACAAGAATAGATACATGTACATCCATGTTCACTGCAGCACTGTTCACGATAACAAAAAGATGGAAGCAACCCAGGTGCCCATCAACAGATAAATGGATAAACAAATTATGGTATATTCACACAATGGCATACTACGTAACAATAAATAATAATGATGAATCCGTGAAACATAACATGGAGAAATCTGGAAGGCATTATGCTGAGTGAATTCAGTCAGTCGCAAAAGGACAAATATTGCATAACACCACTATTGTAAGAACTCAAGAAAAGGTTTAAACACAGAAGAAAACATTCCTTCATGGTTATGAGGGTGGGGAGGGAGGAAGAGGGGTATTCACTAACTAGATAGTAGACAAAAATTATCTTAGGTGAAGAGAAGGACAACACACACTACAGGGAAAGTCAGCATAACTGGACTAAACCAAAGCTAAGAAATCTCCTGACTACAACCAAACACTTCAAGGGACAGAACCCCAGGGCAGGCATCTGGGGACCATGGTTTCAGGGGACATCTAGGTCATGTGGCATAACAAAGATTATTACAAAAATGTTCTGCATCCTACTTTGATGAGTGACGTCTGGGGTCTTAAGAGCTAGCGAGCAGCCATCTAAGATGCATCAATTGGTCCCAACCCACCTGGAGCAAAGGAGAATGAAGAACACCATAGACACAAGGTAAGTATTAGCCCAAGAGACACAAAGGGCCATAGAAACCAGAGACTTCAGCAGCCTGAGACCAGAAGAACCAGATGGTGCCCGGCTACCACCAATGACCGCCCTGACAGTGAACACAACAGAGAACCCCTGACAGAGCAGGAGAAAAGTAGGGTGCAGAACTCAAATTCCAGTAAAAAGACCAGACTTAATGGTTTGATTGAGACTGGAGGGACCCTGGAAGACATGGCCCCCAGCCTCTCTGTTAGTCCAAAACTAAAACCATTCCCGAGGCCAACTCTTCGGACAGAGATTAGACTGGACTATGGGACATGGAGTGATGCTCATGAAGAGTGTGCTTCTTAGCTCAAGTAGATGTGTGGGACTAAATGCACAGCTCCTGTCCAGAGGGAAGATGAGGAGTCAGAGAGGGTCAGGAGCTGGTTGAGTGGACACTGGAAATCCAGGGTGGAAAGGAGGAGTGTGCTGTCACAGTATAGGGAGAGCAACTAGGGTCACATAACAACATATGTATAAATTTTTGCATGAGAGACTAGCTTGAACTGCAAACTTTCACTTAAAGCACATTAAAAAAAAAAAAAAAACCTTATGGATAACAACAAAACCAGATTACCCTGACATCTACCTTTATGTATGAGAGGTGACCTACTACTCAGACATGGAACTTCAGTGCTATTCCTCTGAGGCTGCTTAGCACTGAGAAAACAGTGCTAAAAACTCAACATCATGCATTAGATGCAGGGAAAATTAATTTTGCTTTGGCGACTATATTCTTGACAAAGTATATCTTCATGTCAAACAGCCATTGCACAAATATGTGTGCATTACATGGAGAACTAAAGAACAATCAACACACAAAAAAAGACAACTAGAAAATATTAATGTGTCACTCTCAAGTTTAAAAACTCCCTCTATCTTCCAAATAAAAGCTAACATCCTCAGCTAGCCTGTAAGAGTATACATTAGTACAATCCTTTGGAAAACAATCTGGCATTACTAAGAAAAGTTGCACATGCATATACCCTACCCAACCAACCCAACTCACTGCCATTAAATCAATTCCAATTCAGCAACCCTATAGGACAGAACAGAACTGCCCCATAGGGCTTCCAAGGCTATAACCTTTCCGGAAGCAGACTGTCGTATCTTTCTCCCACAGAGCAGCTGGTGGGTTCAAACCACTGACCTTTCAGTTAGCAGTCAAGTGCCTAACCACTGCGCCATCAGGGCTCCTTGCATATATCCTAGGGCATAGCAGCTCCACTCCTAAGTATATATACTACAGCACAGCTTCCCAAAACAGCTGGGAAGGTTTACAGGTGTGTTAAAATATTGATTCCCCTCAGCCCCCAGGGTGGCCAAATACAGTAAAAACAGTCTTCTCCATTTAGTGTACTGTGCCAAATACTATCATTTTTTAAATATGTTATGCTTGAACTCTTGCAAATGATTTCCAGAAGATGAGATCATAACAGCATTATACATAACAGCAAAAAATGGAAACAATCCATAAGGCCATCAACAGTAGAAAAGATACATCAATTGCAGTATATATTTATAAAAAGTAAAAATGAGTAATACAGTAATTTCAAAAATATAATTTTGAGCAAATAAAGCAAGTCACAGAAGAATACACACATATGTTTCATTTATATAAGTTCAAAAACTGGCAAAACCAAACCGTTTTCTAGGTATACAGACATAGGTGCCAAAACTATAAAGAAAAGCAATGGAATGATTAACAGAAAATTCATGAAAGTGGTTACCTGGGGATGCTATCAGGGATTTCCAAAAGCAGTATTTCCCAACCATTTTCAAGTCAGAGTACACACAGAAGATAGTATTATTTGCAATGCACACCAAGGTCAGAGCAGAAGGCTGCTCAAAGTCAGAGGAGCCCAGCCAAAGGGCTTTCCCAACCCCAGGGTCCCACAGCCACAGCGATGGCAGAGAGGATCAACATTTGGGGACTCCAGTTAGGAACTCTGTTCCACAATACTGGTAATGTTCTATCTCTCAAGCTGGGTGGTGGGTACACAGTAATTTCATTATTTAAACTGTACACATTTCATATGCTCTCTTGAATGTATGAACTAGTTCTAATTTTTAAAAAATTAAAATCAAGATCTTAGTCAAAGTTTCCCACAATCTAGCCTGATCCTGATCAAGTCTGATCTTACTACTAATCCAGAAAGCCAGAACCTCCCCTTCCCACAAAATAGCATGCTCTTCTCCCCTCTAAATTCCAGCTCATATGATTGCACCTAGAATGCATTTCTTCCTCTTCTCCACCTATCCATCCCCTAATCACCCTTTAGGTTCAAGCTCAAGACCCACCTCCAGCTAAAAGGTCTTCTCAGACAAAACCCAGTTTCCACAGATCTCTTCGTTGATTTGAATATTTCTCACTGCCTGTACCCATTTCTGTACTGCTTTAAATTGTTACTTGACTTTACAGGTGCTTCCATACTAGTTAGCAGAAAGAGTACTGGATTTGGAACCAGAAAATGTGGATTCAAATCCCTGCCACCTACAAGACTTCTAACCAGTTTCTATCACCACTCTGAGCTTAAGTCTTTTTATCTACGGAATATTTTAGCTCTGGAAGGACCAAGCTGACATAACACATGTGAATTAAATACTACTGGAGACCCAAAGTCCATGCTCAGCAAATATTTATAATTTTGAATGGTTGGTGAATTTCTAACCTAACCTATAGGGCCGAAGAATCCAGAAACTACTTCATACACAATAAGGAAGGAAACGGGATGTTCCATATAAGTGAATTTCTAGATAACAGAAGATTATCTCTTTTAAGTGTCATAAATTTGTTTAACCATTTTTTGATGGAAATCTTTATAAATTCCCTTCTTAGACATAAAATGCTTATCTTTTAACCTTTCAATAATGACGTAGGGTATTATGAATATCAATTATTTTATTGCAATATAATACAGTAACTCACTAAGCTGATATATACAGAGCTAGTTATTGTGGTTTTCAGATTATGCCTGCTTCAGTATTTTTTTTCTTTCCATCTCTACAATCAAACTATTAACACCTATCTCTGATAACTCTATCCATTTTATTTGCTACTTTTAATTTACTATCTCATAAGAAACCAGGTAACAGTAAACAGATTCCTTTTACTATATAAGCTTCGGATGCTAAGGAGCCCTTTGTGTATACATATATATGTATGTGTGTGTGTGCCCGGCTTCTTTCACTGAGCACATAATGTTGTATTTTTGTTTTTATTGTTGTAAGGATACATATAACACAACATTTGCCAATTCAATGTTTTTCACGTGTACAAATTAGTGATATCAACTACATTAACTGTGTTGTGCAACCATCAAGGGACCCTTTTTTTTTTTTTTAATTGTACTTCAGGTGAAGGCTTACAGAACAAATAGTTTCTCATGAAACAGTAGTACACATATTGTTTTATGACATTGGTTAACAACCCCACAACATATCAACCTCTAAATTCTCAACCTTTTTTTTTGGTGAAAATACACATAGCCAAAGATACACCATTTCAAAAATTTCTACATGCACAGTTCAGTGACATTGACTATGCTCTTCCAATTGTGCTGTTGTTCTCACTTAAGATGAAGGCTTACAGAGCAAAATAGTTTCTCATTTAACAGTTACTACAAATGTTGCCCTATGACAATGGTTAAAAATCTCACAACACATCAACAACATCCTTACTCAACCTTGGGTTCTCTAGCACCAGCTTCCTTGTCCCCTTCTGCCTTCTGGCCCTTGTCACTGGACTCCTGTACCTCGTTAGTCTCATTTGGTTTTACGGGGCTGTCCACTCCCAGGCTGAACAGTGAACCTCGGAGGTAACTTCACCACTGAGCTAAAAGGGTGTCTGGGGGCCATACTCTCGAGGTTTCTCCAGTCTCCTTTAGGCCAAGGGACTCTTTTTAAAGGCTGACTAGTTGGCAGCTATGTTCTAGGTCTCTTAGGTGACTGGATAAATGTATCATTTGTAGGTCACCTCATACTCACCCAGTCCTATGCATATGTTCTCAAAACCTCCTGAGGAATTCAAACTGCAAGCTCTACTGATGACCCACTGGTACAGATCAATACTACTACCTTCACATATGAATAATAATAATTCTTATCACCCATGGAACACA
Source organism: Dugong dugon (assembly GCA_030035585.1). Lineage (NCBI taxonomy): Eukaryota > Metazoa > Chordata > Mammalia > Sirenia > Dugongidae > Dugong > Dugong dugon. The sequence goes on along the minus strand of CM057480.1, from coordinate 41,932,546 downwards.
TTTATGCCAGGCACTAAAAGAAATAAAGGAAACTACCCTGGGAACTGTTCTTAAGCAGTAAAACTTACCCGCAACCAGACTGAACAGATTTCCAGATTCAGCTTTATTAGAAAAGATCTTTATGTAACTCTGGTAACATAAGCAACTGGGTGACTGGTGCAGTTGTCTGTGCTTTAATAAAAAGAATGGTTAATACAGCTCCATAAAATGGAGAGTATCTGAAGAGTAGTTTGAGACTGACAATGGAACTTCAGGAAATACCTGAAAATCTGGTCAATGAACAAGCATTCTTAAGTAGTTTTGTGCAAGCTATAAAGTCATGTTTCTTTCCCACTTACTATTAACTCCAGTTTATAAAGGGTGGGGCATAAAGAATGAATAGCAGAATAGTAACTATATAAGATGTTCAAGAAGCATACCTCACTGAACTGCTGGAACAAAACAGACGGCAAAAAATCCTGAGGGTGTAAGTCAACAGGAGGCCCTGTCCAGTTACTCTGAACAAAAAGTTGCAAACTGCTCACACCAAGTAGGAATATCAGCTGCTGTCTGCGTAAAAGAATGGTTAAAGAAGTGAATATGACCAATTATCACGGTATAACCTCAAACATACTATTTCATTTCAGTTTTATTAAAGAAAATATAAGATAAAAACTATTATTTGTTGAGAAAATCCTAGAGTATCACAAAAAAAAAATTTCTGAAACCTGAACAACTTAGATCTACACTACACAATATGGTAACCATGAGCCATACATGGCTCTTTAAATCCATACTAATTAAAATTACGGAATATTAAAAATTCAGTCTTTCAGTTATACTGTCCACATTTCAAGTACTCAATAGACACACATGGCTAGTGGCTACTATACTGGACAGTGTATATACAGAACACTTCCACCATCCCAGAAAGTTCTCTTTGACAGCACTGGGTTAGGTCCTAATCAGGCACCTGTAACTTTTCTTACTTTCTATTTAACAGCCCTGACAGTGTAAGAATATGTATAAAAAATGATTTTATACAAAAGAAAACAATAAAAAGTTACTACTACCATTTTCCTTTTCTTGTTAAACTAACTGCTAGAACAAAAAGACCCCTAGAAATTTTAACTGAACGTGCTTTGATTTAAGACAGGGTGGGCAAACTTCTTCTGTAAATGGACAGATATTAAATATTTTAGGAGTTGCAGATCACATACTGTCTATCACATATGCTTGTGTTTTTGGGGTTTTTTTCAACCCTCTAAAAACACATAGAAACCATTCTTAGCCACTCTGCACAGGCCATAACTTGTCAAACTCTAGTTTAAGACATAAATCCTAGAGTTTCATTCTGAAGAGAAAGTAACAGTAGTCACCGTTTCTCTTTTAACCCTCACCTCCAAAGAGATCTTTAGGAAAAAATACCAAACTCACAAGCCTATGGGAGCTGGAAAATAAAGCTGTGGCTGCAGTGCAACCGAGAACAGAGGCAAGAGCAAGCAGCACTAGAGAACACAGGTAACAAAAGAACCTATTTGTAGTTAGAAACTTGGGGAAAACAGGTGTGCAGCAAGATCTTAAAGCCTTAGTATAAGTGTTCTAACTAAAAAACAAATCCTTAAGGTGAATTGAGAACATAGTTCAATTTTCAAATACTTCAAAATGAGGTACCTGTTTTCTTAGCTCTATGCAGCATGCTGGAACTCTGATCTACCAGTGAATAATGCATCTGTGGGTGTATGTGTATGTTTTAATGTGTAACCACAAGGCTAACTGCTATGAGAGTGCACACGTATCAGAGAGCAACATAAGAATCAGGAATAACATTGCAGGAATGTAAACTAGCAGTAAACTAGTAAAATGAAAAAAGGAATGATGTTAATTTTTTTAATAGAAAAGCCTATAGTAGCATTCTGGTATCTCTGAGTGGTGCAAAGAATTAACACACTCGGCTGCTAACTGAAAGATTGGAAGCTGGAGCCCATCCAGAGGCACTTTGGAAGAATGGCTGGGTGATTTACTTCTGAAAAACTCAACCACTGAAAACCCTGTGGAGTGCTGTTCTGCTCTGACACATATGGGGTCGCCATGAGTCGGAGTTGACTTAACAGCAACTGGTAACTGTTATACTAACATTCTATTGTGAACTCCTTAAGGATATGGGTGTATCTTATTCACTATTCATTTTACACCCTCAACACCTAATACAGTGGTTGGTTTATTTGTTAAAGGACTAAATGAAGCTATTCCCTAGAAATGGTAAAACAAAATTGCAATTCATTTGAAAGATACCTAAAACTTGACATGGATACAAGAGATAGTGGAGGAAAGAAAGGAAAATTTTCAACAGTCAAATACAAGGCACTAAAAGACGGGTTTCACTGCTGTGTAAGTACTCACTATACTTAACACTATAAAATTACATACACTACATAAAACTCATTGTTGTCGAGTCGATTCCAACTCATAGTGACCCTACAGGGCAGAGCAGAACTGCCCCATACGGTTTCCAAGGCTGTATATACGGAAGCAGACTGCCACATCTTTCTCCCACGGAGCGGCTGGTAGGTTTGAACCGTCGATCTTTGGATTAGCAACCCAGCGCTTTAACCACTGTGCCATCAAACTACATAAACCGAGGAATTAATTCTCTAATATCTAGAAAGATAACAATCTAAAACATAACAAAAGTATTTACAAGTACCACTCAGCAACCTAGAAATAACAAAATTGATAATGTATGTTTTCAAGTTAAAAGGAAATAAGGTTTAAATTTTTGCCTGTGGCTGAAACCTACCTATGAGACCTAAACATTTGGAGGCTCACTACATTAGCAGTTGTTGTTAGGTGCTGCCAAGTCGGTTCCAACTCATAACAACCCTTTGTACAAAAGAACAAAACACTGCCCAGTCCTGTGCCATCCTCACAATCGTTGTTATGTTGCAGCCCCTGTGTTAATCTGTATCATCAAGGGTCTTCCTCTTTTTCGCTGACCCTCTGCTTTACCAAGCATGATGTCCTTCTACAGGGACTGGTTCCTCATGATAACGTGTCCAAAGTATGTGAGACAAAGTCTTGCCTCCTTGCTTCTAAGGAGCATTCTGGTGGTACTTCTTCCAAGACAGATTGTTTGTTCTTCTGGCAGTTCATGGTATACTCAATATTCTTCGTCTACACCATAATTCATATGAATTATTTGAATTATGGTGTTGTATTAGCAGTTACCACTCTCTTATATGCCCAGTCTCATAGGTGAAATGCTCATATCCTATACCACTTTACTGTTTAATTCTGGAAGTACCTCTGGGCAGGACTTCTTGCACAGGTTACTTGGTGTGTCATGAGTGTTGAATAAATGTAAGGCCAGTTTTTCAACAACCACTAAACTCAATGCCATACGCTGTCAAAGCACTATTAAATGCATTCAAAATGTTTCTCTATGCAATTTTCAAAGAAAATACTACCTTTCACTTTTCTCCAAATCTGTTGAATAATCCAGGAATGTTACTATCTGCTTTTCCAGGTAGCTGTCAATCCCTTCTTCAGCAACAGTCATTGCATTAAGGATATTTTGAGTCACTGAATTTAAGAATATGGACTCATAGCTCCCTTCTAGCAGTAATTGTAGGAAAGATCCACTCTCTGTAATAAAAAGAATTAGTCCAATAATCCAAAGGAACATTTTTTTCATACTATAAAGGATAACAACACTATTAGGTAAGTCTACCATTTTAGTATGCAACATATATATATGTGGGTCTGTAAATATATATATGTGTGTATATATATGTACATACACATATATACTTAGAATGCCTGCTGTATATTAATCACAAAGCACTGAGCAAATCCTTATTCTACAAACATTACCTCTTCTAGAATAAGGAGCTCACCCATAATGACCATCAAGGTGGGAGTCAGACCTAGGAATAACGTGCCTTATTGGTAAGCATTATAACCCTTCTAGAAAAGCCACAAAGTTTCCTACTGACAACAGGAAAGTGTCCTTACACAGGTTCTAAGACCTTTCACAATCTGACTCCTCCTACCCACATTATTCTGCCTCATGAAGTCACTCCACGCATGCTGGTTTACTAATTTTCCCCGTAATACCCTATGCACATTCCCACTTGGACACCTTTGCACTTAAGATTTCTCCTGTTTAACTCTTCTCCACTTGTCAGTCCTACCTTCAGTCAAAAATCAGCTCTAGTTCGACTACTATGAAACTTTTCCAGACCCCACGGTTGCCTTCAGAAACTGCCACCCTCCTAAAGCACTTACTGCACGCACACACACACACACACACACACACTCTGACATTCTGTCCTAAATTGCTATTTCTCTTCTGGGTTCAACCTAAATCCCACAAGCTGCGCTTATATCCCAATAGTAAATGTGCCTTTTAACTCTTTCTCTCTCCAATAAATGTGCACTGCACCCAAGAATTATACCTTTGCTGCTTTGTTTCAATTTTTTTCTGCTCACCATCTGTGTAACTTTGGATAAATTACTTAACCAATCTGTACCTACATGTCTTCATCTGCAAAATGCGGGTTAAAGGCAGCACCTACCTCACATGGCTATTATGAGGATTACAAAAAGTAACTGACATTGCTACTGTTATTACTAAACCTGGGTGGTGAGAAGTTTTGGGTAAAGACACTCATGGTGCCTGAGGACCATGCCCACGTCAAGGACGCAACTGGATGGGTTTAACCAAACCCACTGCGGTGGAGTCAATTCCTGACCCTATAAGACAGAGTTGAACTGCCCCACAGGGGTTCCAAGGAGCGGCTAGTGGATTCCAACTGCAGATCTTTTGATTAGCAGCCGAGCTCTTAACTACTGCGCCACCAGGACTCGGTTAGGGGAAAAAGAAAAAAACAGGGAGGAACGAGAAACCACCGGGCCACCAGGACTCCACCAGGGGAAAAAGAAAAAAACAGGGAGGAACGAGAACCCAGCCACCGCAGCCCCTCCTGCTCACAGCCCCAACGCTGGCCTAAGTCCCTGGCAGGTACGCCTCTCTTACCTGACCCCACGATCCCCTCCTGCTTCCATTGCTGTCGCTCAGCTTCAGTGGGGAAGCCCCTCAGAATTGCCAGCTCCGGAGTCCACATCTCCCCAGACATGGCTGTGGCCAAGAAGAGCTCCTACGAGGGTCACACAGGATTCCACAAAAGAAAGTGAAGGAGTAGGGTGCAAAGACGCCAAATCTAGAGGCGACAATTACTGTACTAAACACCCACAGGCCTAAAACCCCATGTGCCGAGACCGGCACAAAGCAGCCATGACAGCAGCGCGGGGAACCCTAGGGGAAACACGCGGACTCATCCAACTTCCGCCTGGGAAACTAACCCATATCCTGGCTACTGAGCATGCCCAGAGTGGAGGGCCCGCTTAGGGCGGGTAAGTGGGTGGAGTTGAGTGTGCTTGCAGAGTACCGTCAGCTCCTGTTGCACCTTGCCGGAAGCTGTTTCTTGGAGGCAGGGGCGGGTTTGAAACTAGTTGCCAGTTGAGTTGATTCTAACTCATACTGACCTTTTAGGACAAAGTAGAACTGACACATAGGGTTTCCAAGGAGCGGCTGGTAGATTAGAACTGCCAGCCTTTTGGTTAGCAGCCGAGCTCTTAACCACTGTGCGGGGAGCAGGTTTAGACCAAGCCAAAACTCTTTCCCATGGAGTGGATTCCAACTCGGAGTCACCCTATAGGACAGAGTAGAATGGCCCCATAAGGTTTTCAAGGGTGTAATTCTTTACGGAAGCAGTCTGCCGCATCTTTTTCCTGTGGAAGGGCTGATAGGTTTGAACCCCCGACCTTTCAAAAGTTAGCAGCCCAGAGCTTAACCATTGTGCCATCAGGGCTCCTTTAGAGGGAGCACTGGGCTTAAAACGCAGCTCAAAAGGGAAGTCCTGGCCAACAGCAGTTTACTAGGTGAGTCTGGGGCTGTGATTCTTTTTTTTTTTTTTTTCCATTCTTTTTATTCTACTTCAGGTGAAGGTTTACAGAACAAATAGTTTCTCATTAAACAGTAGTACACATATTGTTTTATGACATTGGTTAACAACCCCACATGTCAACCCTCTCCCTTCTCAACCCTTTTTTTTGTGTGTGTGAAAATATACATAGCCAAAGATACACCATTTCAAAAATTTCTACATGCACAGTTCAGTGACATCGACTATGATCTTCCAGTTGTGCTGCTATTCTCACTTCAGATGAAGGTTTACAGAACAAAATAGTTTCTCATTAAACAGTACTCATGTTGCCCTATGACAATGGTTAACAACCCCACTACAGGTCAACACTGTCCTTCCTCAGCCTTGGGTTCCCTATCACCAGCTTTCCTGTCCCCTTCTGCCTTCTAGTCCTTATCCCTGGACTGCTGTGCCTCAGTCCCGTTTTGTTTTATGGGGCTGTCCAATCCCCGGCTGAACGGTGAACCTTGGAAGTGACTTCACCACTGAGCTAAAAGGGTGTCTGGGGGCCATACTCTTGGGGTTTCTCCAGTCTTTTCTGTGGTGGGGGGCTGTGATTCTTAACCCTTTATGCGTCAGAACCATCTTGACTACCATAACGTTTCAGGGAGTTAGAGATCCCCTCAAGTGGAGTCTTGAGCCCCCAGGTTGAGAACCTCTTCAGTGTAGAATTAAAAGGAACTAAAGTATAAGAAAACTATCTGGTTTTGACACTGCCACTATGGAAATCATGAGTGAGGGGAAATCTGGCCTGGCCTGTGTGCAGAGAAGTTTCTGCAGCACACTCTGAACGCTGCAGGAGAGCTCCAAGGTGGAAACAAGAAAATCTGCAAGAGGGCAAACCAGCCACCCTACGTGCTTGCTTGCTGCTGAACACAGAGCTGTTGCCTTATTCGCACCTCCTTTCACCTTCATAACAGCACTCCCATAAGAAAAGCAGGGCTCTGAGCAGGTCGCTGCCACAGCTAGGACTTGGCAGGGCAAGGACTTGTCTTGAGTTTTGCCCCAGTCACTTGACTGCAAAGCCTGCATGTTGTGTAGGCCATTCAAGATGCAAGACAAAGCCACAGAGCAATACTGGTATCACAGGATTCTTGGAGCAATTAACAGTAACAGCTTTCTGAAAGAGCCCAGCAAAGTACCCTGCTCCAAGAAAGAAGCTAAACAATTCTTAATTCCTTTTCTTACTCTGTAACCAGAGAGTTGAGGGAAGAGATAACTGCCGGCTTAACGGCTGCCAACAGATGGGAAAGGAAGTAAGACCTGAGCAGTAGGTGAACACAAGTAGATGCTTTAGAAGGCCTTCTCATTGAGAATTCCTTAACAACTACTTATGCAGGGAATAATATTTTATCATTGTGTCCATTTATTTTTTTAAGCACAAAATTCAGGGCTGCCTAAACTATTTAATAGTTGTTAAGATCAGCAAGGAGACCTGGTGGTGCAGTGACTAAGAGTTAGGCTGCTAACCGAAAGGTCAAACCCACCAGAGACTCTGCAGGAGTAAAGACATGGTGACCTGCTCCTGTAAAAAGATGACAGTCCCTCCCACTAGGATGGCTAAGATTTTTAAAAAATTAAAATAACAAATGTTGGTGAAGATGTGGGGAAAATTGCTGGTGGGAATGCAAAATGGTATGACTGTTACGGAAAACAGTGTGGTGGTTCCTCAGAAAACTAAAAATACTACCATGGTGAGTAGCTTCTGGGGTCTTAAAAGCCTGTGAGCAGCCATCTAAGATACTCCAGTGGTCTCACCCCTTCGTAAGGGAGAATGAAGAAAACAAGATACAAGGAAAAGATCAGTCCAAAGGCCTAACAAACCACAACTACCACGGCCTCCACCAGATTGAGTCCAGTGCCTGGCTACTACCACTGACTGCTCTAACCAGGATCACAACAGAGGGTCCTGGACAGAGCTGGAGAAAAATGTAGAACAAAATTCTAACTCACAAAAAAAGACCAGACTTACTGGACTGACAGAGATTGGAGAAATCCCAAGAGTATGGCTCTCAAACACCCTTTTACCCAGTAATGAAGTCACTCCCAAGGTTCACCCTTCAGGCAAAGATTAGACAGCCCCATAAAACAAAACGAGACTAACAGGACACAACAGTCGAAGGACAAGGACTAGGAGGTAGGAGGGGACAGGAAAGCTGGTAATAGGGAACCCAAGGTTGAGAAGGGAGAGTATTGACATGTTGTGGGGTTGTTAACCATTGTCATAAAACAATATGTGTACTAAGTGTTTAATGAGAAACTATTTGTTCCGTAAAGCTTCATCTAAAGTACAATAACTGTAAATTAATTAATTAAATAAATAAATTGCTACACGTGACTATCAGCTACCATATTGGGAAGCATAGTTCTAACACCTTTATACAGATTGGTTTTTCAGCTGTCTGGCAGGGTAAACATTAATAAAAAACATACTATGTGTCAAAAAAAAAAACTAAAAATAGAACTACCATCTTGTTGTTGTCATTGTTAGGTGCCATCAAGTTGGTTCCAACTCATAGTGACCCTACATACAACAGAAGGAAATACTGCCTGATCCTGTGCCATCCTCACAATCATTGTTACGTTTGAACCCATTGTTGCAGTCACTGTGTCAATCCATCTTGTCAAGGGTCTTCCTCTTTTTTGCTGATCCCCTGCTTTACCAAACATGATGTCCTTCTCCAGGGAATGATCCCTTCTGATAACATGTGCAAAGGACTCGAGATGAAGTCTCGCCATCCTCCCTTCCAAGGACCACTTTGGCTATATTTCTTCCAAGACAGACTTATTCTTTCTTCTGAAAGATCATGGTGTATTCAATATTTTTCACCAACACCATAGTTCAAAGGCATCAATTCTTCTTTGGTCTTCCTTATTCATTGTCCAGCTTTCACACACATATGAGGCGACTGAAAGTATCGTGACTTGGGTCAGACGCACCTTTGTCCTCAAAGTGACATCTTTGATTTTTGGCACTTTAAAGAGGTCTTTTGCAGCAGATTTATCGAATGCAATACGTCTTTTCGTTCCCTGACTCCTGCTTCCTTGGGCGTTGATTGTGAATCCAAGTAAAATGAAACGCTTGACAGCATCCATCTTTTCTCCATTTATCATTATGTTGCTCATTGATCCAGTTGTGAGGATTTTTCTTTATGTTGAAGTGTTGTGACGATTAAGATTCTGTGTCAACTTGGCTGGGCCATCATTCTCAGTGATTATATGTGATCACTCACGTGATGGAATCTGCTGTGAGTAGCCAACCAGTTGAAAGGGAGTTTCCTTGAGGGTGTGGACTACATCCAAATATAAGCAGATGTTCTGGCTTTTTGCTCACTCTAGATCCTGCAGCTACCTCCTGTTATCTGACCTCTGGTTCTTGTGACTTGATCTATCAGCTTATCTACTGATCTTGGTATTCGTCGATCTTCACAGCCTGTGAGCAAGAGCCCTGCTCTCCAACCTGCTTGTCTTGGGTTTGCCAGCCACTTCAGCTACATGAGTTCAGAGAAGCCTGTATTCTGATCCATGGACTTGGGACCTTCCAGCCTCTACAATCACGTGAACCATTTCCTTGATATAAATCTTTCTATATACATATTTATACACTTTACTTGTTTTGCCTCTCTAAAGAATGCAGCCTGAGACACTTGGTACTGAGAGTGGTTCTAGAGAAACAAAATTGTGAGGATGAGTTTTCTAAATTGGTTCTCAAGTCTGGTTAATCTTCAAGATTTTGATGACTCTGCTTCCAGCAGTAAAGAGGGCACTGCTAATCCATGGCATGAGGTGGCAATACAAATACAAAAAATATCACCACCAGTAGATCAGGCATTGGTGAAAGGCAAGGCTCTTGGTGAATACATGTGTGATATCTTTCTACAATTTTGTCAGAATGAGAAGTATAAGGAAGCTGGTTAGTTGGTCCTACTTTCACTAGACAAACTGGTGAAAGAAAGAGATGTGCTCAGGGCTTCAGAGTCAAAGCTCAAGTGCTGCATAAATAACTTCAAGGCTTCCACTTGTGCTTTGAAAGAAAGCCTTATTTCTTGTAGTAACAGAGCTGATATTGCCAAAAACCAAGCCCAGAGTCTTATTGTAAGAGTGGCTGAATTACAATGCCAGCTCAATTGCCAACCTCGAGAGGTGTCTGAAGTTAAAGTAAGAGCATTGATTGGGAAGAAATGGGATCCTGAAACTTGGGATGGAGACATGGGGCAGATAATCAGGACGCTGGGGACACTGAGCCCCTAAATTCCATTGAATCACTCCTGTCAGCAGAACCACTCCCATCTGAAGAGATTACTTCATGTTTGTCTGCAAAACCACCCAGCCCAGAAAAACCATTAGCCCTTCCACTCCCATCTAATGAGATTAGCCCTAGCCCAGCTGCTTCTAAAGAGCCCTTGCCTGAGTCATTGCCTGGGGCATCGCCTGAGGCAGATGCTTTACAAGACAATGTTGAATGTTCTCAAATCAATTCCACACTACTGATTCTGGCTTCTAGACCTATAACTAGACTTAAATCCCAGTGAGCCCCAAAAGGTGAAGTACAAAGTTTGACCCAGGAGGACATACACAATACTCCAAAAGAACTCCTTGACTTTTCTAATATGTACAAACAGAAACTTGAGGAATATGTGTAGGAATGGCTATTAAGAGTGTGGGATATGGTGCAAGGAAGATAAAGATGGATCAGTCTGAGTTTACTGATATGGGTCCACTAAGCACAGATTGTTGATTCAGTGTTTCAGCTCAAGAAGTCAGGAAAGGATCTAATAGTTTATTTGGTTGGTTGCTGAAGCATGGAGGTGACCTATACTAAATCAAGGTTAAGTACCAGACCTGTGTCAGTATACTGTAGAAGAAGGTATCCAAATACTTAGGGAAATTGGCGTACTAGAATGGGTTTATTGGGGTAGACCCACAGACCCACACATGGAATGCCCAGAGGACACATCTTTTACCACCACTCTGAGGAACAAATTTGTGAAGGGAGTTCCAGCATCCTTGAAGACTGCTGTGATTGCTATTTTATGTAAATCAGATTTGACAGTGGGAACTGCCCTAACTGAATTAAGACACCTAACTACAATGGGACTGACTGGACCCCAAGTGGCTGCACTCAATCGACAAAGACAAGGTGGGCGTGGTTCAGTAATGGACAGAGGAGTCAAAGCAGTAATCAGAATAGTCTGACTTGTATGAACTTATGGTGTTGGCTACTTAGTCATGGTGTCCCTAGGAGTGAAATAGATAGGAAATCTACTAAATATTTACTTGATCTGTACAAACGGATGAATTCTAGGTCAAGTGAACAGCAGTCTAACTTGAATCACCAGAATAGTCATGGTCCCTCAATCAATTCACAGATCAGAGTGAGTTTAAAGACCCACAACCCCTTGAATGAATGGGAGGCCAGGTCCCCTTGAGGGAGAACTCCAACACATTGCCAAAAATTTTTACTGTTAATCTTTCTCCCAGCCTTTTCCAAAGGGATCTACGGCCTTTTACGAGAGTAACGGTTCATTAGGGAAAAGGAAATAATCAGATTTTTTGGGAATTACTGGATACTGGCTCTGAAGTGCCACTAATTCCAGGGGACCCAAAATGTCACTGTGGTCCACCAGTCAGAGTGGGGCATATGGAAGTCAGGTTATTAATGGAATTTTGGCTCATGTCTGTCTTGCAGTAGGATCAGTGGGTCCCTGAACCGATCCTGTAGTGATTTCCCCAGTTCCAGAATGCATAATTGGAATAGATATACTCAGCAACTGGAAGAATCCCGGCATTGGATCCCTGACAAATAGAGTAAAGGCTATTATGATAGGAAAAGCCAAGTGGAAGCCATTAGAACTGCCCTACCTAGGAAAATAGTAAACCAAAAGAAATACCGCATTCCTGGAGGAATTGCAGAGATTACCGTCACCACCAGGGACTTGAAGGATGCAGGGATGGTGATTCCCACCACATCCCCATTCAGCTAGCCTATTTAGCCTATGCAAAAAACAGATGGATCTTGGAGAATGACAATGGATTATCAAAAACTTAACCAGGTGGTGACTCCAGTTGCAACTGCTGTTCTAGATGTACTTTCATTGCTTGAACAAATTACTGCATCTTCTGGCACCTGGTATGCAGCTATTGATCTGGCTAATGCCTCTTTCTCCATACCTGTTTCAAAGGACCATCAGAAGCAGCTTGTCTTCAGCTGGCAAGGCCAGCAATACACCTTCACTTTCCTACCTCAGGGCTACATCAACTCTCCAGCCCTATGCCATAAAATTTAATCCGCAGGGACCTTGATTGCCCTTCCCTTCCACAAACTATCACACCAGTCCATTACATTGACGACATTATGCTGATTGGACCTAGTAAGGAAGAAGTATCAATGACTCTGGACTTATTGCTAAAAAATTTGCTTGCTAGAGTGTGGGAAATTAATCCCACAAAAATTCAGGCACCTTCCACCTCAGTGAAATTTCTAGGGATCCAGTGCAGTGGGGCACATCGAGATATTTCTTTTAAAATGAAGGATAAGTTATTGCATCTGGCTGCTCCCACAACTAAAAAGGAGGCACAATGCCGAGTGGGCCTCTTTGGATTTTGGAGGCAACATATTCCTCACTTGGGTGTGCTACTCCGGCCTGTTTATCAAGTGACTTGAAAAGCTGCTGGTTTTGAGTGGTGCCCAGAACAACAGAAGGCTCTGCAACAGGTTCAGATTGCTGCGCTAGCTGCTCTGCCACTTTGGCCATGGGATCCAGCTGATCCAATGGTGCTTGAAGTGTCAGTGGCAGATAGGGATGCTGTTTGGAGTCTTTGTCAGGCCCCTATTGGTGAATCACAGTGCAGACCCTTAGGATTTTGAAGCAAAGCCCTCCCATCCTCTGCAGATAACTACTCTCCTTTTGAGAACAGCTTTTGGCTTGTTACAGGGCTTTAGTAGAGACTGAATGCTTAACCACAGCAGGTCACGATGCAGCCTGAACTGCCATCATGAACTGGGTGTTATCTGACCCACAGAGTCATAAAGTTGGACATGCACAGCAGCACTCCATCATTAAATGGAAGTGGTGTATACAAGATTGGGCCTGACCTGAAGGCACATTCTGTCGGATCACCTTTCTCTGGAATGGGCACAAATATAAATCTTTTCCAGTCGGTTGGCCAGATAGCTGTTTTCCAAATTTCTTGGCATAAACGAGTGAGCACCTCCAGTGCTGCATCCATTTGTTGAAATATCTCAATTGGTATTCCGTCAATTCCTGGAGCCTCGTTTTTCACCAATGTCTTCAGTGCAGCTTGGACTTCTTCCTTCACTACCTTTGGTTCTTGATCATATGCTGCCTCCTGAAATGGCTGAACATCAACCGATTCTTTTTGGTGCAGTGACTCTATGTATTCCTTTCATTTGCTTGTGATCCTTCCTGTGTCATTCAATATTTTGCCCATAGAGGAGGTGGGGCCAAGATAGCAAAAGAGTCATATGCTTCCTGTGGTCCCTCTTACAACAAAGCCCCCAAAAAACAATTGAATATATATGACAATCTAGGAACCCTAATCATCAAACACAAAGCTGAAGAATCACACTGAGCAGCAGGTGAAGGAGAGACAATTCAAAAGCAGCAGAAACGCAGAGCTACAGATTGTAGATTTGCTGGTGCCCTGCTAGCTGACTCTGCATAGAGTGCATAGCGCACACTGGCTGAGGCAATCAGTATCATCCCAAGCTGAAGCCCACCACATCTGATGCAGCCAAGCAGCATAATGCTGGAGGTCCTAGCTAGAGCAATATGGCAAATAGAAAAAATAAAGGGCATCTGAATCGGTAAGGAAGGGTTAAAATTTTCCCTATTCGCAGATGATATGATCACAGAAAACCCCAAAGAATTCATAAGAAAACTACTGGAACTAATAGAAGATTTAAAGTAGCAGGATACAAGATAAGCATGTTTACAATAGCCCCCAAGAAGATAATGTACTTAGGAATAAATCTAGCCAGGAACATGAAAGACATATACAAAGAAAACTACAAAACATTACTGCAAGAAACCAAAAGAGACCTACATAAATGGAAAAACATACCATGCTCAAGAATAGGAAGATTCAACACTGTGAAAATGTCAGTTCTACCCAAAGCGATCTACAGGTATAATGCAATCCTGATGGAAATTCCAGCAGCATTTTTTTGGAACAAGATGGATAAACAAATCACCAACTTCATATGGAAAAGGAAGAGGCCCTGGATAAGTAAAGCACTACTGAAGAAGAAAATCAAAGTGGGAGCCTCACACTACCTGATTTTAGAAACTATTATACAGCCACAGTAGTCAAAACAGCGTGGTACTGGTACAACAACAGACACTTAGACCAATGGAACAGAATTGAGAACCCAGATGTAAATCCATCCATCTATGAGCAGCTGGTACTTGACAAAGGCCCGAAGTCCGTCTGTTAAATGGAGAAAAGACAGTCTCTTTAACAAATGGTGCTGGCATAACTGGATATCCATCTGTTAAAAAATTAAACTGGACTCATATCTCACACCAAACACAAAAACTAACTCAAAATGGATCAAAAACCTAAATATAAAATCTAAAACGAAAAGATCATGGAAGAAAGAACAGGGACAACGCAGGGGCCCTAATACATAGCATAAATAGTATACAAACCATATCTAACAATGCACAAACACCAGAAGAGAAACTAGATAACTGGGAGCTCCTAAAAAATCAAACACTTGTGCTCATCAAAAGACTTCACCAAAAGAGTAAAGAGACAGCCGACAGTCTAGTATAAAATGTTCGGCTACGACATATCCAATAAGGGTCTAATCTCTAAAATCCACAAGATACTGCAAAATCTCACCAACAAAAAGACAAATAAAACAATTTTAAAAGGATATGAATAGACACTTCACCAAGGAAGACATTCAGGTGGCTAACAGGCACGTGAGGAAATGCTTGCAATCATTAGCCATCAGAGAAATGCAAATCAAAACTACAATGAGATATCATCTTACCCCAACATTACTGAGACGAATCAAAAAAAACAGAAAATAACAAATGTTAGAGAGGTTGTGGGGAGATTGGAACTCTTACGTACTGCTAGTGGGAATTTAAAATGGTACAACCACTTAGGAAAACAGTATGGAGCTTCCTTCAAAAGCTAAAAATAGAAATACCATACCATCCAGCAATCCCACTCCCAGGAATATACCCAAGAGAAATAAGAGCCATCAAACGAATAGACATATGCACCCCCATATTCACTGCAGCACTATTCACAATAGCAAAAAGATGGAAACGACCTAAATGTCCATCAACAGATGAATGGATAAACAAATTATGGTATACATACATATAATGGAATACTATACAAGGATAAAGAGCAATGAATGAATCTGTAAAACATCTCACAACATGGATGAATCCAGAGGGCATTACGCTGAGTGAAATAAGGCAATCACAAAAGGACAAATTTTGTATGAGACCACTATTAGGACAGATATTCTCAAGACCACTTAAGAAAAGATTCATACACAGAAAGAAGCAAATAAGTCAATCACAAACGGACAAATATTGTATGAGACCATTATTAGGACAAATATTCTTGAGACCCCTCGAGATAAGATTCATACACACAGAAAAGCATTCTTTGTTGGTTACAAGTGTGGGGAGGACAGGAAGGGGAAATCACTGACAAGATAGTAGGCAATTGTCAACTTCGATGAAGGAAAGGACAACACATAATATAGGGGTATTCAGCACAATTGAACCAAAACAAAAGCACAGAAGTTTCCTAGACACATCCAAACACTTTAAGGGACTGAGTAGCTGTTACTGGGGCCTGGGGACCGTAGTCTCGGGATATCTAGGTCAATTAACATAACAAAGTTTATAAAGAAAATGTTCTACATTCTACTTTGGTGAGTAGCATCTGGCATTTTAAAAGCCTGCCATCTAAGATACATCTATTGGTCCCACCCCACCCGGAGCAAAGTTGAATAAAGAAAACCAAAGACACAAGAAAAATACTAGCCCAAAGGACTAAAGGACCACATGAACCAGAGACTCCACCAGCCTGAGACCAGAAGAACTAGATGGTACCCAGCTACCACCAAAGACTCCCCTGACAGGGAACACTACAGAGAGTCCTGGACAGTGTAGGAGAAAAATGTAGAACAGAATTCAAAGTCATGTAGAAAGACCGGACTTACCGGTCTGACAGAGACTGGAGGAACCCCTACAACTATGGTCCCCGGATACTCTGCTAACCCAGAACTGAAACCATTCCAGAAGCCCACTTTTCAGACAAAGATTAGACAGGCTTATAAAACAAAAAATAGCACACATGAGGAACGTGCTTCTTAGTGTAATCAAATATACGAGACTAAATGGACAGCTCATGTCCAAAAGCCGGATGAGAAGGCAGGAAGGGACAGGAACTGGACGAATGGACATAGTGAACCTGGGATGGAAAAGGGAAGTGTGCTCTCACATTGTGAAGATTGCAACCAACATCACAAAACAATATGTGTATAAATCTTTGAATGAGAAATTAAAGTGAGCCGTAAACTTTCACCTAAAGCACAGTAAAAGGAAAAAAAAAAGAAAATTTTTGCTGGGATATGATCACAGGTAAACTGTGGCTTCTTCCTAAAATATATATGTATACGTATATATAATATATATGTTATATTATATATGCATATATATTATATATATTTATATATTTACCCATAGAATCCTTCAAAATTGTGACTCAAGGCTTGAATTTTTTCTTCAGTTCTTTCAGCTTGAGAAATGCCAAGACTGTTCTTCCCTTTTGGTTTTCTAACTCCAGGTCTTTGCACATTTCATTATAATATTTTACTTTGTCTTCTTGAGCTGCCCTTTGAAATCTTCTGCTCAGCTCTTTTACTTCATTATTTCTTCCATTTGCTTCAGCTACTCTACGTTCAAGAGCAACTTTTAGAGTCTCTTCTGACATCATTTTGATCTTTTCTTTCTTTCCTGTCTTTTTACTGACCTCTTACTTTCTTCATGTATGATGTCCTTGATGTCTTCCCAAAACTCATCTGGTCTTCGGTGATTAGTGTTCAGCGCATCGAATCAGTTCTTGAGATGGTCTCCAAATTCAGGTAGAATATACTCAAGGTTATATTTTGGCTCCTGTGGACTTGTTTTAATTTTATTCAGCTTCAACTTGAATTTGCATATGAGCAATTAATGGTCTATTCTGCAATTGGCCCCTAGCCTTGTTCTGACTGATGATATTGAGCTTTTCCATCATCTCTTTTCACAGGTGATGTAGTCGATTTGATTCCTGTGTTTTCCACCCGGTGAGGTCCATGTGAATAGTTAGCATTTATGCTGTTAAAAAAAAGAAGAAGCCATTGGTCTTGCAAAATTCTATCATATGATCTCTGGCATAGTTTCTATCACCAAGGCTATATTTTCCAACTACCAATCCTTCTTCGTTTCCAACTTTCCCATTCCAATCAGTAACTATAAATGCATCTTCATTGCATGTTTAATCATTTTCAGACTGTGGAAGTTGGTGAAAATCTTCAATCTTTGGCATTAGTGGTTTGTGCATAAATTTGAATAATAGTCGTATTAACTGCTCTTCCTTGTGTGGATATTATCCTATCACTGACAGCACTGTAATTCAGGATAGATCTTGAAATGTTCTTTTTGATGATGAATGCAATGCCATTCCTCTTCAATTTGTCATTCCTGGCATGGTAGACCATATGACTGTCTGATTCAAAATGGTCAATACCAGTCTATCTCACCTCACTAATGCCTAGGATATCAATGTTTATACATTCCACTGCATTTTTTATAATTTCCATTTTTCCTAGATTCATAGTTCATACATTCCATGTTCCAATTATTAATGGATGTTTTCAGCTGTTTCTTCTCATTTTGAGTCGTGCCACATCAGCAAACGAAGGTCACAAAAGCTTGACTCCATCCACATTGTTAAGATTCACTCTACTTTAAGGAGGCAGCTCTTCCTCAGTCCTATTTTGAGTGCCTTCCAACCTGAGGGGCTCATCTTCCAGCAGTATATCAGACAATGCTCTCTGCTATTCATAAGTTTTTCACTGGCAAATTTCTTCAGAAGTAGACTGCCAGGTCTTTCTTCCTAGTTTGTCTTAGTCTGGAAGCCTCACTGAAACCTGTTCACCAATGGTGACCCTGATGGTATTTGAAATACCAGTGGCAAAGCTTCCAGTGTCACAGCAACATGCAAGGCACCACAGTATGATGAACTGGCAGATGCGTGGTGGACAGCTACCATATAACCCAGCAATTCTACTCCTAGGTATATACCCAAAAGGCTTGAGAGCAGAGACTCAGAGACTTGTACACCAATGTTCGTTGCAGCACTATCACAATAGTCAAGAGGTGAAAACAACTTGAATGCCTATGGAGCCTGGTTCTACTCTGTGTTAGTTATCTAGTACTGCTGTAACAGAAATACCACAAGAGGATGGTTTTAACAAACAGAAAATTATTCTCTCACAGTTTAGGAGGCTAGAAATCTGAATTCAGGGTGCCAGCTCTAAGGGAAGGCTTTCTCTCTCTGTCAGCTCTGGGGGAAGGTCCTTGTTACCTTTCAACATGTATGGGCCTGACGTTCCTTGGAAATCTCCATGAGTCTTGCCATCAATCTTCCCCTGGGTCTAGGAATTTCTCGGCACAGGGACCCCAGGTCCAAAGGGCACACTCTGCTCCTGGCTTTTCTTTCTTAGTGGTATGATGTCCCTCTCCACTCTGCTCACTTCACTCTTTTATATCTCAAAAGAGATTGACTCAAGATACAACACAATCAGAAGGCGGGGCCAAGATGGAGGAGTAGTCAGACGGATTCCTTTATCCTGCTTAAAACAAAGACGTGGAAAAACAAGTGATTTGATTGTATATGAATATCTAGGAGCCGAACAAGGCAAAGTTGAGGAATCGGACTGAGTGTTGGGGGGAGAGGGAGATGCAAGAAGTGCCAGAGCAGACTCGGCTCCAGCTCTTCAGCCCTGACTGGCTCCAGGGTACACAGTGAAGCAGGCAAACAGCTGCGCGCAAGCGCTCAGGAGGTAGTTTCCACATCAAGAGAGATCCAGCAGCAGAGATTCTGCTTGGACACTCCGAGCCAGTGAAAAGCAGCTCCCAAGTAGCTAAAGATAAGTACATGCATGTGGCCTATCGTGAGGATTTAAAAAAAAAAAGCCCATTTGGGAAAAACCTCTTTCCCTTTTACCTCCTCCCTCCCCACTGTGCACCATCGGCCTTCCGAAGTCTGACTCCCCTGGGCCAGAAATAGATCCCAAAAGGCACCCTGCCCCATTCTCCTGGCCTTGGCATGGGAACAAATAAGCTACTGGCTCCCCTAAGCGAGGAACTCAGGGTCAGCACAGCTCCTTTGCTAGGCTCAGGCATATGAGGTCCACAGACTTTGAGTGCCTTACACCCCTGTATACACTTGTGGGGGCCCATCTCAATACGGTTAGCTCTCACTACTACAGTACAACAGGGTAAACATCTGAAGTCTAACTTTAACTGTTTCATCTGTGAAGTAGCAGATTTGTGACCCTCAACACAGCCCTACCCTTTAAGCAGGCACCTCTACTGATCCACACCAAGGGCTTGAGGACTGGTGACTTCACCTCTGCCACCTAGTCATCTGCTACAGGAGTCCAAGAATAAGTGCTGCCCTTGCGTCTTTACAGCCAACAGAGTGGGCTTCTCATAGTCAGGCTGAAAAACTCACCTACCTACTCACCATAGGGAATAGGGACATGCTTTCCTTTCATACTCTCAGGGGCAGCCGTCAACCCCCTGCCTGACTCAGTGCATCACACCCTACACCAATACCTGTGCCTACACAAATCACCCATACCTCTCTAAGACTGTAGGTGAGAGCCTGCACACGCTTGGTGACCAACTGCCTGGACACATGAGCTGAACCCATATAGGAAAATTTAATGGACTCCTGTGTGCACATACTTAGTTACAGAGCTAACTACCTGAAGACAGGACGTTAGAGCTTCAAAGGCACCAATAATCAAACTAGTGCACATGAGCAGCCTATTGGAGCATATCAAAACAAAACAAAACAAGAAGCTAGGACTCAGCAAACAAATATAAAACAAAATATAATAACTTATTGATGGCTCGGAGACAACAGTCAATATCAAATCACATAAAGAGGCAGTCCATGATGGCTTCAGCAAGCTCCCAAAATAAAGAATCAATAAATTCTCTGGAGGAAGAGAATTTCTTGGAATTACCAGAGGCAGAATACAAAAGATTAATATACAGAACTCTTCCAGAAATTAGAAAGGAAATTCTACAAAATGCATAAACTTCCAAGGAACATACAGACAAAGTAGTAGTGGAACTTAAAAAAGTTATTCAAGAACATAATGACAAATTTAATAGGCTGCAAGAATCCATAGAAAGACAGCAATCAGAAATCCAGAAGATTAACAATAAAATTTCAGAATTAGACAACTCAATAGAAAGTCATAGGAGCAGAATTGAGGCAGTAGAAGTTAGAATCAGTGACATTGAACATAAAGGACTTGATGCCCGCTTATTTGAGGAAAAATCAGACAAAAGAGTTAAAAAGAATGAAGAAACTCATAAGAGTTATGTGGGACTCTATCAAGAGAAATAACGTACGAGTGATTGGAGTATCATGACAGGGTGGATAACAGAAAATACAGAGAAAATTGTTGAAGATTTGTTGACAGAAAACTTCCCTGATATCTTGAAAGATGAGAAGATATCTATCCAAGATGCTCATCGAACCCCACATAAAGTAGATCCCAAAAGAAAGTCACCAAGACATATTATAATCAAACTTGCCAAAACCAAAGATAAAGAGAGAATTTTAAGAGCAGCTAGGGGTAAAAAAAGTCATCTACAAAGGAGAGTCAATTAGAATAAGCTCAGACTACTCAGCAGAAACCATGCAGGCAAGAAGGCAATGGGATGACATATATAAAGCCTTGAAAGAAAACAACTGCCAGCCTAGAATTATATATCCAGCAAAACTGTCTTCAAATATGTTGGCGAAATCAGGGCATTTCTAGATAAACAGAATTTTAGTGAATTTTCAAAAACCAAACCAAAATTACAAGAAATACTAAAGGGAGTCCTATGGTTAGATAATCAATAACATCAGATAATAACCCAAGACTAGAACACGGGACAGAGCAACCAGATATTGACTCAGATAGGGAAGTAAAAAATACATCAAAGTTAAAACATTGAAAATAGGGAAACAGAGATATCAATATGTAAAACAGGACAACATTAAAACAAAAAAGAGGGACTTAAAAAATGCAGACGTTGATTTTTCATACAGAGGGGAAGTCAAGGTGATACAAAGAAATAAAAGACTGGTATAAACTTAGAAAAATAGGGGTAAATGTTAAGGTAACCACAAAGGACTCTAACAATCCTACAAATCAAAATAAAAAAGTAAAAAAATATAAAGACCCAGCAAACACAAAATCTACAACAATGAAAAGATAAAAAAAATACATAAAGAAAAATGACTCAGCACAGAAAATTAAGGGAGACAAAGAAACTGTGAACAACACACAAAAAGAGACATCAGGATGACAGCACTAAACTCAAACCTGTCAATAATTACGCTGAATGTATACAGACTTAATGCACCAATAAAGAGACAGAGAGTGGCAGACTGGACAAATAAGCATGATCTGTCTATATGCTGCCTACAAGAGACGCACCTTAGACTTAAAGACACAAACAGGCTAAAACTCAAAGGATGGGAAAATATATCAAGCAAACAACACTCAGAAAAGAGCAGGAGTGGCAATATTAATCTCTGACAAAATAGACTTTAAAGTAAAATCTACCACAAAGGATAAGGAAGGACACTATATAATAATTAAAAGGTCAATACACCAGGAGGACATAACTATAATAAATATTTATGCACCCAACAACAGGGCTCCAAAATACGTAAAACAAACTCTAATAGCACTGGAAAGAGAGATTGACAGCTCCACAATAGTAGTAGGAGATTTCAACATGCCACTTTTGGTGAAGGATAGAACATCCAGAAAGAAGCTCAACAAAGACGTGGAAGAGCTAAATGCTAGAATCAACCAACTTGATCTCATAGACATATACAGAACACTGCACCCAACAGCAGCCAAGTATACTTTCTTTTCCAGTGCACATGGAACATTCTCCAGAATAGACCACATATTAGGCCAAAAAGCAAGCCTTAATAAAATCCAAAACATCGAAATACTACAAAGCATCTTTTATGACCATAAAGCCATAGAAGTGGAAATCAACAGCACAAAAAGCAAGGAAGAAAAATCAAACACATGGAAACTGAACAACACCTTGCTCAAAAACTACCAGGTCATATATTAAATTAAGGATGGAATAAAGAAATTCATAGAATAAAACGAGAAGTAAAACACATCCTACCAGAACCTTTGGACACAGCGAAATCAGTGCTCAGAGGTCAGTTTATAGCAATAAATGCACACCTCCAAAAAGAAGAAAGGGCCATAATCAAAACATTAACCCTACAACTGGAACAAGTAGAAAGAGAGCAGCAACAGAAATCCACAAGTGCCATAAGGAAGGAAATAATAAGAATTAGAGCAGAATTAAATGAAATAGAGAATAGAAAAACAATTGAAGAATTAACAAGTCCAAAAACTGGTTCTTTGAAAAGATCAACAAAATTGAGAAACAATTGGCCAAACTGAAAAAAGAAAAACAGGAGAGGAAGAAAATAACCTGTATAAGAAATGAGATGGGTGATATCACAACAAACCCAACTGAAATTAAAAGACTCATAAAAGATTACTATGAAAAATTGTACTCTGACAAATTTGAAAACCTAAAGGAAATGGACAAATTTCTAGAAACTCACTACCTATCTAAATTAACACAAACGGAGGTAGAACAACTAAATAAATCCATAACAAAAGAAGAGATTGAAAAGGTTATTAAAAAACTCCCAACGAAAAAAGCCCTGGCCCAGATGGCTTCACTGGAGAATTCTACCAAACTTTCACAGAAGAGATAACACCACTTCTACTAAAGTATTTCAGAGCATAGAAAAGGACAGAATACTCCCAAACTCATTCTATGAAGCCAGCATAACCCTGATACCAAAACCAGGTAAAGACACCACAAAAAAGAAAATTACAGACCAATATCCCTCATGAACCTTGACGCAGAAATCCGCAACCAAATTCTAGTCAACGGAATTCAGCAACATATCAAAAAAATAATTCACCATGATTGAGTGGGATTTATACCAGGTATGCAGGGGTGGTTCAACATTAGAAAAATAATCAATGTAATCCATCACATAAATAAAACAAAAGACAAGAACCACATAATCTTATCAATCGATGCAGAAAAGGCATTAGACAAAGTCCAACACCCATTCATGATAAAAACTCTCAATAAAATAGGAATAGAAGGGAAATTACACAGCATAATTAAGGGCATTTATACAAAGCCAACAGCCAACATGATCCTAAATGGAGAGACGGTGAAAGCATTCCCCTTGAGAAAGGGAACCAGACAAGGATGTCCTTTATCACCACTCTTATTCAACATTGTGCTGGGAGTCCTAGCCACAGCAATTAGGCTAGGAAAAGAAATAAAGTGCACCCAAATGGGTAGGGAAGAAGTCAAAGTATCTCTATTTGCAGATGATATGATCTTATACACAGAAAACTCCAAAGAATCCACAAGAAAACTACTGGAACTAATAGAAGATTTCAGCAAAGTTTCAGGATACAAGACAAACATACAAAAATCAGTTGGATTCCTTTACACCAAAAAAGAGAACCTTGAAGAGGAAATCACCAAATCAATACCATTACAATAGCCCCCACACAATAAAATACTTAGGAATGAATCTAACCAGAGACGTAAAAGATCTGTACAGAGAAAACTACAAGACCTACTTCAAGAAACCAAAAGAGACCTGCATAAGTGGAAAAATATACCTTGCTCATGGATAGCTAGACTCAACATTGTGAAAATGTCAATTCTACGCAAAGCAATCTACATATATAATGCAATCCTGATCCAAATTCCACCAGCATTTTTTTATGACATGGAGAAACAAATCACTGACTTCATATGGAAAGGGAAGAGGCTCCAAATAAATAAAGCATTACTCAAGAAGAACAAAGTGGGAGGCCTTACACTACCTGATTTTAGGACCTATTATACCGCCACAGTAGTCAAAACAGCATGGTACTGGTACAACAACAGATACATAGACCAATGGAACAGAGTTGAGAATCCAGATATAAGCTCATCCATCAATGAGCAGCTGATATTTGACAAAGGCCCAAAGTCCATTAATTGGGGAAAAGACAGTTCTTTAACAAATGGTATTGGCATAACTGGACACCTATCTGCAAAAAACTGAAACAAGACCCATATCTCACACCATGCACAAACACTAACTCAAAATGGATCAAAGACTTAAATATAAAATCAAAAACGATAAAGATCATGGAAGAAAACATAGGGACAACGCTAGGAACCCTAATACATGGCATAAACACAATAAGAACCATAAGTAACAATGCACAAGCACCAGAAGAGAGGCTAGATAAATGGGAGCTCCTAAAAATCAAACACTTATGCTCATCAAAAGACTTCACCAAAAGAGTTAAAAGACAACCTACAGACTGAGAAAAAAATTTTGGCTACGACAAATCCGATCAGCGTCTAATCTCTAAAGTCTACAAGATACTGCAAAACCTCAACAACAAAAAGACAAATAACCCAATTAAAAAATGGGCAAAGGATATAAACATGCACTTCACCAAAGAAGATATCCAGGCGGCTAAAAGACACATGAAGAAATGCTCACGATCATTAGCCATTAGAGAAATGTAGATCAAAACTACAATGAGATATCAATTCACCCCAACAAGGCTAGCCTTAATCCAAGAAATGCAAAATAATAAATATTGGAGAGGTTGTGGAGAGACTGGAATGCTTACACACTGTTGGTGGGAATGTAAAATGTTACAACCACTTTTGAAGTTGATTTGGTGCTTCCTTAAAAAGCTAGAAATAGAAGTACCACAAGATCAGCTATCCCACTCCTTGGAATATATCCTAGAGAAACAAGAGCCATCACACAAATAGATATATGCACACCCACGTTCATTGCAGCACCGTTCACAATAGCAAAAAGATGGAAACAACCTAGGTGCCCATCAACGGACAAATGGATAAACAAATTATGGTATATCCACACAATGGAATATTATGCAAGGATAAAGAACAACGATGAAGCCGTGAAACATGGTATAACATGGTGGAAGCTGGAACTTATTATTCTGAGTGAATTTAGTCAGTCACAGAAGGACAAATACTGTATAAGACCACTATTATAAGAACTCAAGAAAAGGTTCAAACACAGAAGAAAACATTTCTTGATGGTTATGAGGGTGGGGAGGGAAGGTGAGGGTTATTTACTAACTAGATAGTAAATAAGAACATCTTAGGCAAAGGGAAGGACAGCACACACTACAGGGGAAGTCAGCACAACTGGACTAAACCAAAGCTAAGAAGTTTCCTGAATACAATCAAATATTTTGAGAGACAGAGTAGCAGGGGTAGGGGTCTGGGGACCGTGCTTTCAGGGAACATCTAGGTCAATTGGCATAACTTATTAAGAAAATGTTCTGCATCCTACTTTGTTGAGTGGCATCTGGGGTCTTAAAAGCTTGCAAGCGGCCATCTAAGATGCATCAATTGGTCCCAACCACCTGAGTAACGGAGAACAAAGAACACCAAAGACACAAGGAAAGGTATTAGCCCAAGAGACAGAAAGGACCACACAAACCAGAGACTTCATCAGCCTGAGAGCAGAACTAGATGGTGCCTGGCTACCACCAACGACCGCCCTGACAGGGAACATAACAGAGATTCCTTTATGGAGCAGCAGAGAGATGGGATGCAGAACTCAAATTCTAGTAAGAAGACCAGGCTTAATGGTCAGATTGAGACTGGAGGTACCCCAGAAAGCATGGCTGCTGGACTCTCTATCAGCCCAGAGCAAAAAATATTTCTGAGGCCAACTCTTCAAACAGGGATTGGACTGGACTGTGGGACATAAAGTGATACTGGTGAAGAGTGTGCCTCTTAGTCAAGTAGATACAAGAGACCAAAGGGGCAGCTTCTGTCCAGAGGAGAGATCGGAAGGCAGAGAGGGTTAGGAGCTCGTTGAATGGACATGGGGAATCAGGGGCGGAAAGGAGGAGAGTGCTGTCGCAGAGTGGGGTGAGCAATTAGGATCACGTAACAATGTATGTATTAAATTTTGTATGGGAGACTAACTTGAAATGTAAACTTCATTTAGCTACAACAATTAAAAAAAAAAAGATGCAACATAATCCTGTAGATTGTGTCCTCTCTCGTTAACATAACTGCATCTAATCCTGCCTCATTTACATCACAGAAGTTAGGATTTACAACACATAGAATAATTACACCAGATCACAAAGTGGAGGACAATCACATAATACTGGGACTCATGGCCTACCCAAGTTGAAATACATTTTGGGGGGACACATTCAATCCATAACATACTCTGACACACATGGGGTTGTCATGAGTCAGAATCACTACACAGCAAATGGATTTTTCAATTAGATAAAAGTCTGTTGTGTTACCTTTTCCTGTTTCCTTTTTGGATTGGACTTCCTCTGGTCTGCCAAATTAGTTACCTGGTTTCCAGAATGGTGTTACCTGCTTTCTTGTATGTCCTTTCCTTGTGGGTTGTCTTGTTTTCTTACCATAATTTTAATGTTTTGAGGAGGTTTTCAATGGCTGGTTTTTTTGGAAGATCACCAGGTCTTTCTTCTGTGGCACCTCTGGGTCGACTCTAACCTGCAGCCTTTCTATTAGCAGTCAAGCGAGTTAATGTTTGCACCCCCCATAGACTCATATCCATACAATGGGAAATTATTCAGCTATAAAAAGACATGAACTATCAATACACACAAACGCATGAATCTCAAAATAATTACACTGTGTGAAAGAAGCCAGACCCCAAAAGAGTGTATACCATATGATTGCATTTTTATAGGTCTAGAAAATGTAAACTAGATATGACAGAAAACAGATCAACAGTTGCTTGCAGTTGGAGGCATGGGGATGGCAGGAGGAAGAAGGAAACTTTGGGAGTTGATGAAAATATTCACTATCTTGATTGTGGCAATGGCTTCCGAGTGTATACATGTGTCAGCAGAGCCCCGGTGGCACAGTGGTTAAGCTCTAGGCTGCTAATGAAAAGGTCAGTGGTCCGAATCCACCAGCTGCTCCTCAGGAGAAAAGACCTGATGATCTGCTCCTGTAAAGATTGCAGCCTAAGAAACACTATGGGGCAGTTATACTCTGTCATATAGGGTTGCTCTGAGTCGGAATTGACTCAATAGCAATAGTTTGGTTTGGTTTTATGTATGTGTCAAAACTTGTCAGACTGTATAATTAAAATATACACAGATTATTCTGTCAATAATAACTCAGTAAAGCTATTTGTTTTTAATTGAATACATTGGGTTTTTTTTAAACGTTGCATTAGGATAAAATCTGATCTTCCCAGAGCAGTTTTTCTCCAAAAACATTCTCCTTACATAACAATCCTATCGTTTCTTCCCACCTCTGGTCCTCTGCCTTTCCCAAACACCGTGTCCCTCAGAACACTGGCTCCACAAATACCACTTGATCTCAGAGCTAGCTGGCCCTGCACTTTATGGCTCAGTCCAGTCTGTGCTATGAAACAATCTGGGCGTCCTTCTCACTCCTTCTGGAACTTCTTTTAGGGCCTTATTTCCCCCAGCCTCCGGACCTCCTCTAATCCTCGTTAAATTTGCATTCCTGGACATGCCCCCTTCCTCCTATTTTTCCCCTATGGGAAGGCATGATGCAAAACTTCCTCTTCACATCAACAAATATTCCAAACTAGATGTGTATTTATTTTTCACTGTATACTAAAGTTACTATAAACATTTTGCTAGAAGTATGGGTTTGGGGAAGATTAAATTTTATGATAGACCAGGAGCTATTTGACAGAAATTAAAGGAGAAAGGAAACAAATGAACATGGATTAAGGCAGAAGATACCCCAGGCACTGTGCTAAGCATTGTTTAAGGGGTATTTGTTTAACTCTTACAATAACCCTTTGAGGGAAATCTTATTAAGCCCATTTTTCAGATAAAGAAAACTGAAGCTAAGAGGTTAAGTATCTTGTCCAAGGTTACGCCAGGATTTGAACCTACATTGACCCCATTATCTTTGGTGAGTAAAGATGGAAGAGAAATATGTGACTGGTACATAGGACAGGCCAGTAGCTAAAATAAAATAACCTCCTTAGAGAACATGCTAGAACCAAGTCTAGAGCCAGGGTTAGGGCAGATACTGGAAATGCCTAAAAGCAAGGGCCAGAGAAGCAGAGAAAAGAAAGGATGCATTTGATTGAGGGTAGGAATACTGGTGGAATTCAATTCACTCTGGGGACAGAACGATGAAAAGCAGCCAGACTGCAGTATGATGGATCACTTTTGTGTGGCCTTTCTAGCCATGGTCTTATAACTCCCACCCAAGTGACTAGGCAGGACTGTGTGATAGGGTAATTGTGGCCCACCAAAAGAATTGGTCAATTTTGCTATCCCGCTGGGTTTGAAATGAACCACCCCAGAGGTGGGAAAGAGGAGATACCACCACCAGCAAGGAAGAGGATCCCTGCTTTGTGAGGCTTCCTGGGACCAGGAGACAGAGAGAGAGCAAGCTGTAACCGTGAAGATGGTGAGAAGCGGTGGCAGTAGAGATCTGGCAGCAGAAACCTGGCAGCAGGAGACAGCGTGGTGGGATTCCTGGCCCATGGAGAGAGAAAACTGAGTGCCTTTGGGCAGAGGCCTAGGCCCAGGGAGAGGTGTTCCGGTGAGCACGGCTCGGGAGATGCTATCCTGATGGAAGAACTGTATCCTTGAGTGTTCCTGAGCCTGAATTATAACCTGTTACTTCCCTAATAAACCTCATAATTGTGAGTGTGGTCTGTGAGTTCTGCATGACCATTGCAATGAATTATCAACATAGCAGAGAAGTAGAGACTGCCGTGGGGATGGTTGATGTCAGAGTTGGTAAAAGTGGCAGAGAGAGACGGCATGTCCGACCTCCACCTAATAGGAATCAGCCTCGGACTGTTCTTGGTTTTCCTTCCCCCTTGTGGTGTTGGAGGAGGTCAGACCCTGCCTCCACGCCATTTTTACACAGACCCAGTAATGTTTAGCTACTCAAAGACTGCTCTGGTGAATGGGGGCCAAGGCTAGGTAGCCCAGTTATGTCCCCTTAGGTTTTACTTTTTCTTGGGGCTCTTAGAATTTCATTCCTCTAACCTCTACTATCTCGTCTGTCAGTTTGTCATACTGTGGTCTCTTGCTTGTTGCTATGATGCAGGAAGCTATACCACCAGGATTTCAAATGCCAGCAGGGTCACCTATGGTAGACAGATTTAAGTGGAGATTTCAGACTAAAACAGACTGAAAGAAAAGCCTGGCGTTCTACTTCTGAAAATCAGGCAATGAAAATCCTGTGGATCACAGTAGAATATTGTCTGATACAGTGCTGGAAAATGAGTCTCCTAGGTTTGAAGACACTAAAAATACACAATGGCCACAATGGACTCAAGCATACCAAGGATCATACAGATGGTGCAGGACCAGGCAACATTTCCTTCTTTTGTACATGGGGTCACTATAAGTTAGAGTTGACTCAATGGCAGATAACAACAATAACAACAACCTCTACTATGCTTCCCCAGAAGGGGTGCTGCTTCTCTCATAATGCTCTGGTCCAAGTCAAAACAAGACCTTTCCCTTTGCTGGGCCTTAATTCAGCTGAGAAATGAAGAGGCTTTCAACAAGACTTTACTAGATGCAATGGGGATACAAAGAAGACATAAATGCAAACATTAGGACTTGCGCCTCTCTGGCTCACAGTCTGCAGTTGATCCCACCAGTCTCCTCTGGGTGCCATACCTCCCTATATTCCAGGGCACTCTCCTGCATGCTGCACTGCCCTTAGAGTCAGGAGAGAATGCCTCCTGCCCTAGGCCCTTGGCTTTAAAAGTCCCCATATAAATACACAATGTAAGTCAAAGATTACATGTGAGTTTCTTTCATTCAGGATCCATGGACACAGGGTGATCTTGAATATCTGTGATCTTGATTAACACGATTCAGGCTCCAAAGAACGGCATCTCCATATCTTACCTATGTCCTCAAAACAAAAGACTCCTGAGTCCAAATGTTTTAAGTTTGTGGGTTAGGCTGTGGATAATGTGGGAAACAGGTACTGCTGAATTCAAAACACAGAGAGGATGTGGGTCACAGAAGCTGGTAGATAAGAGAAAAGAAAAATTAACCTGTCAGATCTTACTCTCAGCATGAATGCAACACATTCTTGCATAATTAAGTGTCCATTTGCTTACTACTTTTATGTCTTATTTCTTGGTTTCAGAGGTACTCATGATTAGAGTTATATTTGCAACAGCTGCAGACAGTGACTAGGAAACATTTTTAAGAGTTTTACTATTTTAAACAATTTATGTTAAATGTGGCATTTGAATGCAATATAAAATGAGGCGTGGTACCAATTTACACTAGCAATTACCTGACATTGAAAACTACAATTGTTTGGTTTCGTTTTTATAAAATTAAGATTAAATTAAATTTTAAAAACAAATAAAAATCTTACCTTTAATCAGTATTGACTTAAAATTTTGATAATCATTGATTATACTTTGTATTTTTCCTTTTAATTTTAATTAAAGTATTTTAGAAGAAAAGTTTTAAAACCTGAAAAATAGTTTTTTACACTTACTTAAATGTATATTTTTTATAAAAATACACTCAAACTTTATTTTTAATAAAATTACATTGTCTTGTCTAGTCTTTAGTTCTCTAGTGTTAATAGAACCAGGAAAATCTTGAAAATTATAATTAATAAATTTATTAAAATAAAGGCAAGATCATTAAATTTTATGAAATAAGTTAATAATTTATTATGTATGTCTTGATTTCATTACTTATCCAAATATTACTAGTCCATCAACAGAATATTTTGACATGTTAACTAATTAAATTAATTATTTAATTATTGATAATTTTCACTTACATAAAAATCAGCTTTACTCATTTTTTGTTTTGTTGTTATGAAGATTGTCACGGGCTGGATTTTCTAGAGAAGCAAAACCAGTAAAGTGTATAAAAATTTATATAGAGAGAAATTTATATCAAGGAAGTGGTTCACACGGTTGCAGAGGATGGAACATCCCAAGTCCATGGGTCAGGCTGGAGGCTTCTCCTGATTCATGTAGCCACAGAGGCTGGCAAACCCAAGATGGGCAGGTTAGACAGCAGGTAAGCTGTTTGCTCAAGTCCCAAGAACTGGAGGTCAGATGAACAGGAGCCAGCTGCAGGATCCAGAGCCAGCAAAAGCCCATGAGCCTTGCCAGAAAATCCACCTATATTGGATGCAGGCCACATCCCCAGGGAAACTCCCTTTAAATGATTGGCTTCTCACAGCAGATCCCATCATGGAAGTGATCACATCATCATATGACTGCCAAGCTGTATCATAACTGCCAAACCACTGAGAATCATCACCCAGCCAAGTTGACACACAACCTTAATGATCATGAAGATATATTTGTCAAAGTAGGATTAAATTACATATTTCATTTAATGTATTGGTAGTTCGATAAGTTTTAAATATTTGACACATGGTATATGCATTTCTGTTTGTACCTTTGCCTCTTGCCTGACAAATGTTAGGAGCAGGCTTCCATGTGACCTGAAGCTTTCACAGTCCAAACAAGAGAGGAGAATTTTCCTTTCCAGTTTCACTACCTGCCCCTTCAATTCCAGTTTTGGTTCTGAAGGCACTTCTTTTATCCAAACGATCAGTGTCAGCCCTTTGCTTCTGTGCTTTTATGCATTGATAGGATAACCACTTTCAAAGCAGTAGTAGAACTATATAGACTTCCCATCACAGAATTGCACACATGCGGCATGGAGAAGCCTTTTCCTTCTCAGCCAATGTAGGAGAAAGAACTGCTGACATTTAGGAAGGCACCAAGTTCAGGGGAAGCAACTAATAAAGGTAGAGGAGAATGGATTGAGAAAGAATTATTACTTTTTGGAGCAGTTGATAGTTGCTCTCAAACTTGGGAGCTTTGTGATCACCCCGCTGGAATCTGCCTTCAACCAATTAAATCAGATCTTTGAGGGTGAGGGAGACTTCTCTATTCAGTAATTTTTAAGGTGAGTCTAATGAGCCAGAAATGAGATCTATTTCACTTAAGTTATGCTGTTGACACTTATAGCAACACAGTGAGACAGGTATTATTATTTCTAATTACAAATGAAGACGTTGAAGCACAGAGAAGTCATGTTACTCATCTAAGGACATACAAATAGTGATTTGAGGAGCCAGGATGTCTCTTAAGCCTGTGTTTCTTCTTCTGTTACCCAAGAATATAGTTGACTTGGATTCAGGGTACAAACTTGTAAACCATGCTGAAAACTCTACACGTTTCCACGTCTAAGAGCTAGCAGGCCATTTTAGGAGAAGATGAAAACCAATATTTATATCAAGAATGAAAGTATTCCTACAGACTTAGGAAAAGATTGATTGTTCTGTAAGCAATTGAATAGGCTTTCAACCTGTTCAATCAATCAATGACAACTTCCTTCAATGAATATACTTTCACAAGCCAACCAATCAGTGTCAGGCCCTTGCTTCTGAAGGTCAGCCTGTCAGGGATGGACTTAACTTGAATAAACAAGCCTCTGAGTGCCAACCAATCAATAAGAGTCTCACCTTCTACAAATGATGTCAACTCCATATGTCTCTGGAAGTTGGCTAGGCTGTATTCAACACTGTATTCAGATGGGAGAGACTGCCTGGCCAGGATAATTTTTCTTTAACATAGTAAGCAATAAATTCAGCTTTGTGTTTTTATTTCAGATATTGAGTAGTGTTCTCATTATCCTTTGACAATTCTGGAGGTTCCACCAAGATCATTTTAAAGACCATTGCTAGGCAGAATTCCAGAGACCCTCGGGACAACAGGTGCACTCACCAGACCCTTGAGCCCAAACTCCATTTGTCCTTCAGGTCATCTGAACAGTGTGAGATCTAACTGTTTTGTTGAGCGCCCACTGCTGAATTTATTTTTTATCCTAGGATTTGTAATGAGGTCAATTTTTTTTATAAGGTCATTAGGCCTGTCCTTTATATTAAGAAATTAGACCTTTTGGTATGAAGGTGCATCTTTTGGTAATTAGACCTAGATCTTTTATAAAGTCATTAGACCTTTTGTTTTGGAGGTACGCCATTTGATAAATATTTTTGCAAGATCATGCTTGTATTAGTTATCTATTGCTGTGTTAAAAAAAAAAAAATCACCAGAAAACTTAGGGGCTAAAAATAATGAATATTTATTATCTCACAATTTCTGAGCATGAAGAATCTGAGTGCAGTTTAGCTGTGTGCCTCAGGCTCAGGGACTCTCACAAGGAGATGAATATACTCAAGGTTTGAAT
This sequence comes from Dugong dugon, assembly GCA_030035585.1. NCBI lineage: Eukaryota > Metazoa > Chordata > Mammalia > Sirenia > Dugongidae > Dugong > Dugong dugon. Next base: position 41,898,916 of record CM057480.1, on the reverse strand, counting down.
AGGAGAGGATCCTCTTCCAAGCTTACTCCTGTGGCAAGCCTTAGGTCCTGGACAGAGGCAGTAGTTCCTTTCCACATGGGCCTTTCTCTAGTTAAGCTCACAACTTGGCAGCTGGCTTCTCTCAGAGTAAGAGACCCAATATAGAGGCTGCAGTCCTTTTGTAACCTAATCTTGGAAGTAACAGCCTATCACTTCTACTATATTCTATTTGTTAGAAGCTAATCTATTAAGTCCAGGCCACACTTAAGGGAGGGGAGGCAAGGATCAATGGGGGTCATCTTAGAGGCTGCCTACCACATTGCTTATTCTGGTACTGCTTGCTTTGCTTTTACTATTGTTTGTCTATATGTACAAAGTCTTGTTTTATGTGTTTTGTATTGAATTAACTTATTCTATAGAATGCATAAGAGAATGTTCCATAGGGAATATATAGAGGTATCAGCCCAACAAATCTATAATCCAATCCAAGCTAGGCATGAGGGATATTGGCTTGGTTAGCAGGTTTGTGAAAAAGCAATTGGTAAAACTAGTCTTGGGTTCCATACAAAACTTTCATGAGGTCACCTTTGCTTTGTCTATTTATGAACAAAGGCCACTTTATTTGATCTGAATCTGAGGGTCATTGATCATACAGCCTGTTTCTAGGCCTCCACTCATTTGGGGAATCTGAGATACTGTTATGTTGTCTCACACACTGTTAACCAACCATAGGGGCCACCGTTCTTGTGTGTCATAGGCTTGTTTATGTCAAAGTCTAAATATCTTTCTGGAAAAACCTTTACTTATTACATAAAGTCACATTATAATTCTAACTCCTGCATTTTCTTTGGTAAATGGAAGAAAAACAAACAGGAACAACAACAAAGTAGTAGATTCAATCAGTTCTATGAATGTCAGGGACCAAAGGAACGATTCCTGCCATTCCTGTGCAGAATATGGATACAGAAGCAGATATACTACAAAGCTAATGAAACTTAAGCAGCGGGGCCCCTCTCTCACATGGCCCCTACCAAGGCTCTGTGAGGGGCGCTGACAATGTATTCACCTGATTCTAAGATTTTGTAAAATTTGGAAAAATAATATATTTAAACATCAATAAGTTAAGCCCATTTGACTTCCACTCTGATGCACCCAGTAGGTGTCATTGTAGCAGCTGGGGTTGTTTGGAGATCCAGGAAGTTTAGTGGGGGTGTATTTAAGTTAGTGGAATCGATTAATGTAGTTTGCAATCACTTCCACGGATAATTAAGGTATTGTTAACCATTCCAGTTTACAAGTTGCTTCCAGGAATACCCCTCTAGCTTTCTGTGCTTTCCTAGCTATTATGAAACAAAGATGCAGTTTAGACCTTCTTAGATGAAATAAATGAATGGGTCCTGTGGTACTCTACACCAGCGGTAGATGGGTTATGGAAGAGAAACAAGGTTTGAAATGTAGAGAGTCAGAAGTTAGTCTATATAAAATTCTTCCAATAATCACCACCCACCACCCATTGCCATCAAGTTGATTACGACTCATAACGACCCTATAGGACAGAGTAGAACAGCCCCATGGGGTTTCCAAGGCTGTAATCTTTACAAAACAGGGCAGCTGGTGGGTTTGAACAGCTAATCTTTCAGTTAGCAGCTGAGGGCTTACCCACTGTGCCACAAGGGTTCCTTTCTAATAATCAGACAACTAAAATTATAAGCAGAAGATTTAATCCTCATCAATGCCTGGCCAAAATAGAAAACTACTCCTGTCAGGAATATACCTGATTTTTATGCAGAGCATACCATTATAATCCATCATAATTTTTTTTCTATTTTGATGGAAATCATAGAATATAGACTGTGTTTGTGAAACACAAGCCTGCAGCAGTACTTGTATATGTCCGTGGGAGAGGATGCATGGCCCTATATATGAGTCTAATTGGCTCAATGGCAACAGGTTTGGTTTTATGATTTATCATCAATAATAAAAACTAAATTTTGATCAACCATCCTGGAAGAAACATGAATTATCTTTCTATTCTCTAGATAGAAAATGTTACAAAAATTGCTGCCATGTGAAGAGGCAATATCATTGTCGTATGATCAAAAGTTTGTGGTCAAATCACATATGAAAAAAGTTATTATAAAGATGTCTGTCAGTGTTGACATGTCATGGGGTTGTTAACCAATGTCATAAAACAATATGTGTACTGACTGTTTAATGAGAAACTTTTTTATTTTTTTACATACATTGTTATGAGACCCCAACCGCTCACCCCATTCTGCGACAGCACACTCCTCCTCTCCGCCCCTGATTCCCCATAAACATTCACCTGGCTCCTAACTCTCTCTGCCTTCCCATCTCTCCTCTGGACAGAAGCTGCCCATTTGGTCTCTTGTAACTATTTGTTCTGTAAATCTTCACCTAAAGTACAGTAAAAATAAATAAATAAAAAAGATGTGTCTGTCAAGTAAATAATAAAAATGCTATTTTTCCTGAATGTTCTTATATTTGTCATATTTTAATTTATTATGATCTCTTTTTCTCATTCTAAATAAATATTCATCTTTGTAACTAAAAAAAGAAACATGAAAACAAAACAATCAACTACATTGTAAAACTGCTAGGCCAGAAAATAGATTTAAAGTTAAATTAAAACTATGGTCTAGAGCCAAGTAAACAGCTATAGCTGAAAATTTTCATCAACCTCATGATGACATAAAAAACTCAAGACTTTTAAAGATACATAGTGTCCTGGACTAGAGCTGTGTATCAACTACTTCAATTACTTGTTAGACTCTCAGAGGTTGAAAAAATGTTTAAGAGTAGCAAGATAAAAAAAAAAAAATTAAATCAATCTTCTATGTATAATTTAATGGAGCCCTGGTGGCACAGTGGCTAAGAGCTCAGTTGCTAACCAAAAGGTTGGCAGTTTGAATCCACCAGGCGCTCCTTGGAAACCCTATGGGGCAGTTCTACTCTGTCCTATAGGGTCACTATGAGTCGAAATTGACTCGACGGCAATGGGTTTTCCACTGTGTAGTTAGATATTTCTGGACAGTCTTAGAAAGAAAAAGAAAAAAAGAGAAAAACCAAACCTGTTACTGTCGAGTCAGTTCTGACTCATAGTGACACTAGTGGACAGAATAGAATTGCCCCATAGGGTTTTCAAGCAGAGGCTGCTGTATTCGAACTGCCATCCACTTGGTTAGCAGCCTTAACTCGTAACCATTGTGCAACCAGGGCTCCTTTAGAAAGAAAACAAGTGAGAAATCCATATAGTTTATGACTCTCTCGATAAAACAACAAAAAGGGGCTTTCTTCTCTAAGGCTTAAGAGCCTACATATAAGGATAATGTCATAGATTACAATCAAAGACCTATTTAAAAAATGATGTCCTGTATTTTCTAAAAGACAAGGAATCTCTCCAATGATGTTGCTCCAAGGAGACTTTAGCATCTGTCCTTCCTCTAAACTCTTAAGCAGGGTTGTCAGTAAATAGTTTGAAAACAATTCTTGTTGATATTAGTGCAACTCTAACTACCTCAAGGAACCCTGCTGGCACAATAGTTAAATGCTTGGCTGCTAACTGAAAGATTGGTGGCTTGAACCCATCCAATGACCGCTCAGGAGAAAGACCAGCTAATCTGCTTCTGTAAAGATTACAACCCAGAAAACTATGTGGCAGTTCTACTCTGCTACGTGGGGTCGCCATGAGTCAAAAACAGCTCAATAGCACCCAACAACAACTGTTGTTTTTGTTGTTAGGTGCCATTGAGTTGGTTCTGACTCATAGCGACCCTATGTACAACAGAACGAAACACTGCCTGGTCCTGCACCATCCTCACAGTAGTTGTTATATTTGAGCCCATTGTTGCAGCCACTGTGTCAATCCATCTCGTTGAAGGTCTTCCTCTTTTTCGCCGACCCTCTACTTTACCAAGCATGATGTACTTCTCCAGGGACTGGTCCCTCCTAATAACATGCCCAGAGTATGTGTGATGAAATCTCCTCACTTCCAAGGAGCACTCTGGCTGTATTTCTTCCAAGACACACTTGTTCATTCTTCTGGCAGTCCATGGTATTTTCAATATTCTTCATCAACACCATAATTTAAAGACATCAATTCTTCTTCTCACTTCCTTATTCGTTGTCCAGCTTTCACATGCATATGAGGTGATTGAAAACACCATGGCTTATGTCAGGTGCACTTGACCTGTGACATCTTTGCTTTTTAACACTTTAAACAGGTCTTTTGCAGCAGATTTGCCCAATGCAATACATCCTTTGACAGCTTGACTGCTGCTTCCGTGGGCGTCAATTGTGGATCCAAGTAAAATGAAATCCTTGACAACATCAATCTTTTCTCCATTTACCATGATGTTGCTTATTGGTCCAGTTGTGAGTATTTTTGTTTTCTTTATATTGAGGTGTAATCCATACTGAAGGTTGTAGTCTTTGATCTTCATCAGTAAGTGCTTCAAGTCCTCTTTGCTTTTACCAAGCAAGGTTGTGTCATCTGCATATTGCAGGTTGCTAATGACTCTTCCACCAATCCTGATGCCACATAGTTCTCCATATAGTCCAGCTTCTCAGATTATTTGCTCTGCATACAGATTGAATAAGCATGATGAAAGGATGCAACCTTGTTGCACACCTTTCTTGATTTTAAACCATGCAGTATCCCCTTGCTCTGTTCAAACGACTGCTTCTTGATCCATGTACAGGTTCCTCATGAGCACTATTAAGTGTTCTGGAATTCCCATTCTTTGCAATGTTATCCATAATTTGTCATGATCCACATAGTTGAATGCCTTTGCATAGTCAATAAAACATAGGTAAACATCTGTCTTGTATTCTCTGCTTTCAGCCAAGATCCATCTGACATCAGCAATGATATCCCTCGTTCCACATTCTCTATTGAATCTGGCTTGAATTTTTGACAGTTCCCTGTCAAGGTACTGCTGCAACTGCTTTTGAATGATCTTCAGCGAAATTCAGTGATATTAATGATATTTTTCAATAATTTCTGCATTCTGTTGGATCACCTTTCTCTGGAATGGGCACAAATATGGATCTTTTCCTGTTGGTTGGCCAGAGCTGCATCTGTTTGTTGGAACATCTCAATTGGTATTCTGTCAATTCCTGAAGCCTTGTTTCTCGCCAATGCCTTCAATGCAAGAACTTTGGTTCTTGATCTTATGCTACCGCCTGAAATGGTTGAACGTCCACCAACTCTTTTTGGTACAGTGACTGTGTATTCCTTCCATCTGCTTTTGATGCTTCCTGTGTCATTCAGTATTTTGCCCAAGATGTTGTTGTTAGGTGCTGTCGAGTTGGTTCCAACTCATGGTGACCCTATGTACTGCAGAATGAAACACTGTCTGGTCCTCTGCCATCTTAACAATCGTGATGCTTAAGCCCATTGTTGCAGCCACTGTGTCTATCCATCTCATTGAGGGTCTTCATCTTTTTTGCTGACTCTACCTTACCAAGCATCATGTTCTTCTCCAGAGATTGATGCTCCTGACGTAGTCTCACCATTCTTGCTTCTAAGGAGCATTCTGGTTGTACTTCTTCCAAGACAGATTTGTTTATTCTTTTGGCAGTCCATGGTATATATAATATTGTTCTCAAACATCGCAATTCAAAGGCATCAATTCTTCTTCCGTCTTCCTTATTCATTGTCCAGTTTTCACGTGAATATGAGGCGACTGAAAACACCATGGCTTTGTTCAGGCACATCTTATTCTTCAAGGCGACATCTTTGCTTTTCAATACATTAAGGAGGTCTTTTGCAGCAGATTTGCCTCAATGCAGTGCGACCATAGAATCCTTCAATTTTGCAACTCAAGGCTTGAATTTTTTCTTCAGTTCTTTCAATTTGCAAATGCTGAGTGTGTTCTTCCCTTTTGGTTTTCTAACTCCAGGTCTTTGCACATTTCATTATAATGTTTTACTTTGTCTTCTCGAGCTTCCCTTTGAAATCTTCTGTTCAGCTCTTTTACTTCATTTCTTCCATTTGCTTTATCTACTCTAGGTTCAAAAGCAAGTTTCAGAGTCTCTTCTGACATCCATTTTTGTCTTTTCTTTCTTTCCTGTCTTTTTAATGATCTTTTGCTTTCTTCATATGTAATGTCCTTGATGTCTTCCCACAGCTCTTCTGGTCTTCAGTCCGTAGTGTTCATTGTGTCAAATCTATTCTTCAGGTGGTCTCCAAATTCAGGTGGGATATACTTGAGGTTGAATTTTGGCTCTTGTGGACTTGTTTTAATTTTCTTTTTTTCTTTTTGTAGTTTAAAATAAGTTTACATTTCAAGTTAGTCTCCCATACAAAAATTTATACATACATTGTTATGTGACCATAATTGCTCCCCCCATACTGTGACATCACACTCCTCCTTTCCACCCTTGATTCTTCATGTCCATTCAAACAACTCTTAACCTTCTCTGCCTTTCCATCTCACTTCTGGACAGAAGCTGCCTATTTAGCCTCTTGTATCTACTTGAGCTAAGAGGCACACTCCTCACGAGTATCACTGTATGTCCCACAGTCCATCTCAATCCCTGTCTGAAAAGTTGGCCTTGGAAGTTGTTTCAATTCTGGGCTGATAGAGGATCCAGAGACCATGCTTTCTGGGGTTCCTCCAGTCTCAGTCAGACCATTAAGTCTGGTCTTCTTACTAGAATTTGAGTTCTGCATCCCACCTTTCTCCTGCTCCATCTGGGACTCTCTGTTGTGTTCTCTGTCAGGGCTGTCATTGGTGGTAGCTGGGCACCATTTAGTTCTTCTGGTCTCGGGCTGATGAAGTCTCTGGTTTATGTGGACTTTTCTGTCTCTTGGGCTAATACTTCCCTTGTGTCCACAGTGTTCTTCATTCTCCTTTATCCCAGGTGGTTGGGACCAATTGACGCATCTTTGATGGCTGCTTACAAGCTTTTAAGACCCCAGATGCCACTCACCAATGTAGGATGTAGAACATTTTCTTAATAAGCTTTGTTATGCCAATTGACCTAGATGTCCTCTGAAAGCATGGTCCCCAGACTCCTACCCCTGCTACTCTGTCCCTCAAAGTATTTGATTGTATTCAGGAAACTTCTTAGCTTTGGTTTAGTCCAGTTGTGCTGACTTCCCCTGTAGTGTGTGCTGTCCTTCCCTTCACCTAAGATAATTGTTATCTACTATCTACTTGGTAAATAATCCTCACCCTCCCTCCCCACCCTCTTAACCATCAACAAATGTTTTCTTCTGTGTTTAAACCTTTTCTTGAGTTCTAATAATAGTGATCTTATTCAATATTTGTCCTTTTGTGACTGACTAAATTCACTCAGCGTAATGACCTCCAGCTTCCTCCATGCTATAAGAGGTTTCAGGGCTTCATCCTTGTTCTTTATCATTGCATAGTATTCCATTGTGTGGATAAACTGTAATTCGTTTATCCATTCATCTGTTGATGGGCACCTAGGTTGTTTCCATCTTTTTGCTATTGTGAACAGTGCTGCAATGAACATGGTGTGCGTATATCTATTCGTGTGACGGTGCTTATTTCTCTAGGGTATATTCAAAGGAGCAGGATACCTGGATCTATTTCTAGCTTTTTAAGGAAGCACCAAATCGATTTCCAAAGCGGTTATACCATTTACACCAGTCTCTCAACACCCTCTCCAGCATTTATTATTTTGTGTTTTTTGGATTAATACTAGCCTTCTTGGGGTGAGATGATATCTCATTGTAGTTTTGATCTACATTTCTCCAATGGATAATGATTGTGTGCATTTCTTCATGTGTCTGTTAGTCGCCTGAATATCTTCTTTGGCAAAGTGCCTGTTCATATCCTTTACCCATTTTTAAATTGGGTTATTTGTCTTTTTGTTGTTGAGGTTTTGCAGTATCTTGTAGATTTTAGAGATTAGACACTGATTGGATTTGTCATAGCCAAAATTTTTTCCCAGTCTGTAAGTTGTCTTTTTACTTATTTGGTGAAGTGTTTTGATGAGCATAAGTGTTTGATGTTCAGGAGCTCCCGGTTATCTAGTCTCTCTTCTGGTGCCTGTGCGTTCTTATTTATCATTCGTATTGTGGGTATGCCATGTGTTAGGGCTCCTAGCCTTGACCCTATTTTTTCTTCCATGATCTATATCATTTGCTTTTATATTTAAGTCTTTGATCCATTTTGAGTTAGTTTTTGTGCATGGTGTGAGGTATGGGTCTTGTTTCAGTTTTTTGCAGATGGATATCCAGTTATGCCAGCACCATCTGTTAAAGAGACGGTCTTTTCCCCAATTAATAGACTTTGGGCCTTTGTTAATTATCAGCTGCTCATAGGTGGATGAATTTATGTCTGGATTCTCAATTCTGTTCCACTGGTCTATGTATCTGTTGGTGTACCAGCACCAGGCTGTTTTGACTACCATGGTAGTATAATAGTTTCTAAAATAAGATACTGTCAGGCCTCCCACTTTGTTCTTCTTCTTGAGTAATACTTTATTATTCAGGGCCTCTTCCCTTTCCATATGAAGTTGGTGGTTTATTTCTCCATCTCATTAAAAAACGCCAGTGGAATTTGGATCAGGATTGCATTGGATCTGTAGATCGCTTTGGGTAGAACTGACATTTTCACTCTCGAGTCTACCTATCCATGAGCAAGCTATGTTTTTCCACTTATGCAGGTCTCTTTTGGTTTCTTGCAGTAGTGTCTTGTAGTTTTCATTGCATAGATCTTTTATGTCTCTGGTTAGATTTATTGCTAAGTATTTTATCTTTTTGGGTACTATTGTAAATGGTATTGATTTGGTGATTTCCTCTTGGAAGTTCTCTTTGTTGGTGTAGAGAAATCCAACTGATTTTTGTATGTTTATCTTGTATCCTGAAACTTTGCTGAAATCTTCTATTAGTTCCAGAAGTTTTCTTGTGGATTCCTTCGGGTTTTCTGTGTATAAGATCATATCATCTGCAAATAGAGATACTTTGACTTCTTCCTTACCAATTTGGATGCCCTTTATTTCTTTTTCTAGCCTAATTGCTGTGGCTAGGACCTCCAGCACAATGTTGAATAAGAGTGGTGATAGAGGGCATCCTGTCTGGTTCTTGTTCTCAAGGGGAATGCTTTCAAATTCTCTTCATTTAGGATGATGTTGGCTCTTGGCTTTGTATAAATGCCCTTAATTATATTGAGGAAATTCCCTTCTATTCCTATTTTGTTGAGAGTTTTTATCATGAATGGGTGTTGGACTTTGTTGAATGCCTTTTCTGCATCAATTGATAGGATCATGTGGTTCTTGTCTTTTGTTTTCTGAATGTGATGGATTACATTGATTGTTTTTCTAATGATGAACCATCCCTGCATACCTGGTATAAATCTCACTTGATCATGGTGAATTATTTTTTTGATATGTTGCTGAAATCTACTGGCTAGAATTTTGTTGAAGATTTTCACATCAATGTTCATGAGGGATATTGGTCTGTAATTTTCTTTTTTGTGGTGTCTTTACCTGGTTTTGGTATCAGGGTTATGCTGGCTTTGAAGAATGAGTTTGGGAGTATTCTGTCCTTTTCTATGCTCTGAAATACCTTTAGTAGTAGTGGTGTTAACTCTTCTCTGAAAGTTTGATAAAATTCTCCAGTGAAGCCTTCCGGGCCAGGGTTTTTTTTTTTTTTTTTCCTTTGGATTTTTTTAAAATTACCCTTTCAATCTCCTCTTTTGTTATGGGTTTATTTAGTTGTTCTACCTCTGTTTGTGTTAGTTTAGGTAGGTAGTGAGTTCCTAGAAATTTGTTCATTTCCTCTAGGTTTTCAAATTTGTTAGAGTACAATTTTTCATAGTAATCTGTTATGAGTCTTTTAATTTCAGTTGAATCTGTTTTGATATCATCCATCTCATTTCTTATACCGGTTATTTGCTTCCTCTCCTGTTTTTCTTTTGTCATTTTGGCCAAAGGTTCATCAATTTTGTTGATCTTTTCAAAGAACCAGCTTTGGTCTTGTTAACTCTTTCAACTGTTTTTCTATTCTCTATTTCATTTAATTCTGCTCTCTTTCTTATTATTTCCTTTCTTCTGGCACCTGAGGGCTTCTTTTGCTGATCTCTTTCTACTTGTTCCAGTTGTAGGATTAATGTTTTGATTATGGCCCTTCTTTTTGCATGTGTGCATTTATTGCTATAAACTGACCTCTGAGGACTACTTTTCCTGTGTCCAAAGGTTCTGGTAGGATGTGTTTTAGTTCTCTTTTGATTCTATGAATTTTTTTATTCCATCCTTAATTACTTGTATAACCCAGTAGTTTTTGAGCAAGGTGTTGTTCAGTTTCCATGTGTTTGATTTTTTTTCCTTGCCTTTTCTGTTATTGATTTCTACTTTTATGGCTTTGTGGTCAGAAAAGAAGCTTTGTAAAATTTTAATTCTTTGGATTCTGGTAAGGCTTGGTATATGGTCTAAGTTGTGGTCTGTTCTGTAGAATGTTCCATGTGCGTTGGAAAAGAAAGTATACTTGGCTGCTGTTGGGTGTAGTGTTCGGTATATGTCCATCAGATCATGTTGGTTGATTGTAACATTTAGATCTTCCATGTCTTTGTTAAGCTAATTTCTGGGTGTTCTGTCCTTCACTGAAAGTGGTATGTTGAATCTCCTATGATTATTGTGGAGCTGTCTATCTCTTTTGAATGCTGTTAGAGTTTGTTTTATGTATTTTAGAGCCCTGTTGTTGGGTGTGTAAATATTTATTATAGTTATGCCCTCCTGGTGTACTGACCCTGTAATCATTACATAGTGTCCTTCCTTATCCTTTCTAGTGGATTTTACTTTAAAGTCTATTTTGTCAGAGATTAATATTGCCACTCCTGCTCTTTTTTGAGTGTTGTTTTCTTGGTATATATTATTCCATCCTTTGAGTTTTAGTTTGTTTGTTTCTTTAAGTCTAAGGTATGTCTCTTGTAGGCAGCATATAGCTAGATCGTGTTTTTTTATCCAATCTTCCACTCTCTGTCTCTTTATTGGTGCATTTAGTCCATTTACATTCAGAGTAATTATTGATATGTATGAGTTTACTGCTGTCTTTTTTTGTGTGTTGTTCACAGTTTCTTTGTTCCATTTAATTTTCTGTGCTGAGTCGTTTTTCTTTATGTATTTTCTTTTCATCTTTTTCATTTTTGTTGATTTTGTGTTTGCTGAGTCTTTATATTTTTCTAGTTTTTCATTTTGACTTGTAGGATTTGAGTTTTCGTTTTGGTTGCCTTAATATTTGCCCCTATTTTTCTAAGTTTCTACCAGTCTTCTATTTCTTTATATTGCCTTGACTTCTTCTCCATATGAAAAATCTATGCCTATGTTTTTTAATTCCATCTTTGTTGTTTTAATGTTGTCATCTTTTCCATATTGACATCTGTTTCCCTATTTTCAGTGTGTTAGCTTTGATTTACTTTTGTGACTTCCCTATCTGAGTTGATATCTGGTTGCTCTGTCCTGTGTTCTAGTCTTGGGTTGTTATCTGATGTTATTGATTTTCTAGCCAAAGGACTCCCTTTAGTATTTCTTGTGATTTTGGTTTGGTTTTTGCAAATTCCTTAAACTTCTGTTTATCTGGAAATGCCCTCATTTCGCCATCATGTTTGAGAGACAGTTTTACTGGATATATAATTCTTGGCTGACAGTTTTTTTTCCTTTAAGACTTTATATATGTCATCTCATTGCCTTCTTGCCTGCATGGTTTCTGCTGAGTAGTCTGAGCTTATTCTAATTGACTCTCCTTTGTAGATGACTTTTTTTTACCCCTAGCTGCTCTTAAAATTCTCTCTTTATCTTTGGTTTTGGCAAGTTTGATTATAATATGTCTTGGTGACTTTCTTTTGGGATCTACTTTATGTGGGGTTCGATGAGCATCTTGGATAGATATCTTGTCATCTTTCTCGATATCAGGGAAGTCTTCTGCCAAGAAATCTTCAACAATTCTCTCTGTATTTTCTGTTATTGCCCCCGTTCTGGTACTCCAATTACTCGTAGGTTATTCCTCATGATAGAGTCTCACATAATTCTTAGGGTTTCTTCAATTTTTAAAATAGTTTTATCTGATATTTCCTCAAATAACTTGGTGTTGATTTCTTTATCTTCAATCTCACTAATTCTGACTTCATTGCCTCAATTCTGTTCCTATGACTTTCTACTGAGTTGTCTAATTCTGCAATGCTATTGTTAATTGTCAAGATTTCTGATTGCTCTCTCTATGGATTCTTGCAGCCTGTTAAATTTGTCATTATGCGCTTCTCTAATCTTTTAAATTTCCTCTGTTGCATGTTCTGGTTTTGTTAATTTTCTTCCTAATCCCTTGAAAATTCTGAGTATTTATCTTTTGTATTCTGCCTCTGGTAATTCCAAGAAATTTTCCCCCTCTGGAAAATTTCTAGGTTGTTTATTTTGGGAGCTTGCTGAAGCCATCATGGATTGCCTGTTTATGTGATTTCATACTGTTGTTGCCAAGCCATCAATAAGTTATTATATTTATTTTATGTTTGCTTACTGTGTCCTAGCTTCTTGTTTTGTTTTGATATGCCCAAATAGGGTGCTTGTATGAGCTAGTTTGATTATTGGCACCTTTGAAGCTCTAATGTCCTGTCACCAGGTGGTTAGATCCCTTACTAGGTATGTGAGCTCATGAGTCTGCCTGTATGGATTCTGCTCAGGAGCCCAGGTAGATAGCCACCAAGTGTGCTGTGTAGGCTCTCACTTACTGTCCTAGACACGTATAGGTGATTGGTGTAGGCAGAGGCATCTAGCTGCAGCAAGAGGACACACTCTGAGCAAGGCAAGGGGCTGATGGATGCCCCTGAGTGTCTAGGAGGAAGGCATGTCCCTGTCCCTAGAGCATGTAGGTGGGTGGGTTTTGCAGCTGGATTATATGCACCTAATGCTGTTGCTGTGAGGACTGGGGGGCACCTCGTATTCATGGGCTCCTATCACAGGTGATTAGGTAGTGTGGGTGGAGCCACCAGTCCTCAGGCCCCTGCTGTGGGTCTATGTGAAAACCCTCCTTAATGGGCAGAGCAGTGTCAAATGTCAAGAACCTGCCACTTCACTGCTGAAACAATTGAATTTAGAGTTCCAGCATATACCCTGTTGTACTGCAGTAATGAGGGCCTACGCTGTTGAGATGGGCCCACACAAGTCTATGCAGGGGGAAATGCACTCAAAGTCCATGGATCCCTTATGCCTGTGCCTAGGCAAAGGAGCTGTGCCTACTCTGAGTTCCTGGCTTAGGTGAACTGGCAGTGTATTTTTTCCTCTGTTTGTTAATTTGTTCACTCTCTAAGACAGGGAGAATGGCTCTGGGCGTGTGACGGATACTAATTCCGGACCAGGGGACTCGGCAATTGCTGAAGCTGGTCTGGGATGCAGTGCAGAGCAAGGAGCTGGTAGGTAAATGGGAGAGAGGTTTTTCCCTAAGGAGGATGTTTTTGATCTGCACGGTAGGCCGTACACAATTACTTATCTTTTGCCCATCTTGGGCTGCTTCTCATTGGTTCTGGGTGACCGTGTAGACTTTCTGGTGTTGGGTTTCTCCCGGTGCAGAAAACGTGCCTCCCGAGCACCACCACTTGTCTGCCTCACTGCTCACCTCCCGGGCTGATCAGGTCTGAAGGGCTCAGGCTCTTGCTGGGTCAGGTCTGGCAACTCCTCGATACTTCCGAGCTGCCTCTCCCTCCCACTGTCTCTCAGTCCAGTGCCTCAACTCTGCCTTTGATGTTCAGGCCTCCCAGATTGCCATATACAATCAATTCACTTGTTTTTTGTGGTCTGTGTTGTAAGAGGGTCCACTGGAAGTGTCTGACTACTCCGCCATCTTGGTCCTGCCTCCCCAAGTCCAAGATTCTTAGTGTGGCCTATGCCTACTAAGTAAATTGCACACATCAGTAAGTTGTCCCAAACTGTGCATCAGCATCCAAGGTAATGTTAGACTCCTCATCTTTACACTGTATCACATACTTTCTGTAGGAAGGGCAAGAAAACTCTGAGGATAGTAGAAAGAGAAAATATAGTAAAAAACATGTAAAAGAAGAAAAAGCAAGAAACAGTGGCATATTTAAAGATAATTTACTCCAATTTTGGAAGTAGAAGAAAGTTTAGGCAAACTTAATAAGTTTATGCAAATTACTAGGGTGAGTTAGTAAACAGTACCTCCTAGGTACATATTAACTTCATGAAGCCTGATGTTTGACACCAGATGCAATTTTTGGCACTAACATGTTATTGTTCTCCCTGACAGCATTTCTCTCTTATAAATCATCATAATCGCAGTCCACATGTCTGCATCTTTTAACAGCCCTACCTTTGGCCTCTTTCCAGGACACTAAAATGAAAAAAACCGAACCCGTTGCCAAGGAGTCATTTCTGACTCATAGCGACCCTATAGGACAGAGTAGAACTGCCCCATAGAGTTTCCAAGGAGCATCTGGTGAATTCAAACTGTCTGTTGACTTTTTGCTTAGCAGTCAAGCTCTTAAGTACTGCACCACCAGGGCTCCTCCAGGACACTACCAAAAAAAAACAAAACAAAACCATCAATCCCGTTGCCGTCAAGTCAATTCTAGGATACCATTAATGTGAAACGAAACTATATATGGAAAAACTGGGGGACTCTAATCCCTTCCCTGGTATGAGAAACAAGTGTGGACTCTGTTATGGTTTTATTTTGAGGATAAATTTTAATATACTGGTACTGGCTGTCAGTATCAGACCAAATAGAATGAATTCTTAGGAAAACAGCCTTTCCATCAGAAATCATTATAATTTCATCATAATTTTGCTTTGGGACTAAGCAAATTGCCTGTCAACTTCAGCAGAGAGGCTAATTAATTAGAGCATTAAGGTAATGATTTCTAATTTGTTTTTAGCTTAGAAATTCCTTTATCATCCTCAAAGTATTTTTAAATTTAGAGATCCCCTTATTGTTAACATTAAGCATTTGTTTTGTACAATGTCTGTATATAGCAATATAGCAATAGTATATGTGTGTATTTTATGGATTTCACCAGAGTGTCTCATAAATGTGCCTCAGTTCTAGTCCCTATAGTATGATCTCAGCCACCTATTCAGAGTCCCCTTTGGTATTTATCAAGGAATCTTCATGGGTGGTGTTTGCTGTACAAGCTCCAGAATCCATATACCTCTCTTTCTGCTACTGTGCAGCTCCAGACCACAGGCCTCCACTCCGTCAGGCCCTGCTCATCCCTTGCTAATTATCGACTGCAGTTCTAGGGATACTTGCCTCTCTCAAGTCTCAGTTTCTACTCCTCCTACCCGAAACCCACCAGTGTGGTGGGAGTGAGGAGTGAGATACTCTGCTCTGTCCTTTACTTATACCAGCCCCAGAACATACTGTTAATTTAAGTTTCCATAGCACAGCCATGATATATCTGTAACTTTTAATTAGACTTGATTGGCATATTAAGAATAGGATATTTAAAACACAGAAAGTATCACCTGCTGCTAGATGTGACTTCCCTCAAAGCCCACTTCCCTCAAAACCATCTTCAGAAGGTCTCTTTCAAAACACCCTGAGCTTTTGGTCAACGTGCCAGTCCCCCTACTCCGCACCTAGAACTCTAGCAGATCTTGTTGGAAAAAAAAGAAGTTTCTCTCTGATTGCAATCTCAGGCCTGATTTCTATGTGCTGATCTTGTATCTTGTGACCTTCCTGAACTCACTTATTAGTTCTAGGAGTTGTTTACGTAGATTCCTTGAGATTTTCTACGTAGACAATCATGTCATGTGTAAATAGGGAAAGTTTTGTTTCTTGCTTTCTAATCTGTATGCTTTTTATTTCTTTCTTCTTGCCTGATTGCAGTGGCTAGAACTTCCAGTACTATGTTGAAAAAGAATGGCGAGAGTGACTGCCCTCCTTTGTTCCTGATCTTAGAAGGAAAGCATTCAGTCTTTCACTTTTAAGTATGATGTTAGCTGTATAGTTCTTTGCAGATACTTTTTACCAAGGTGAGGAAATTTCCCTCTATGCCTCTATGTTTAGTTTGATGACAGAGTTTTTTTTTTTTTTTTAAATCATGAATGGGTGTTGGTTAAAAAAATTTTTTTTCTTGTGGTAAAATATACGAAAACCAAAACCAAACCAGTTACTGTCAAGTCGATTCTGACACATGGCGACCCCATGTGTTTCACAGTAGAACTATGCTCCGTAGTGTTGTTTTGTTTTTAATTCTTATTGTTGTGAAAATATACATAACAAAATGTACACTATCTCAACAATTTTCACATGTACAATTCAGTAACATTGATTTGTTGTTGCAACGTATATTGGTGTATAGGTTTTTACAGGTTTTTGTTTGCATTCCTGTCTTCATTTCTTCTGTGTGTCTACCTAGGATTGGGATAGGTAGGTTATATAATAGTTCTATGTTCAACTTTTTGAGGAACCACCGAACTGTCTTCCAAAGTAGCTGTGCCATTTTACATTCCCACCAGCAGTTTTCAAGTAGTGCAACCATTCTCACTATCATTTTCCAAATCATTCAACCACCATGAACATGAACTCAATGCTCCCTAAGCAAAAATTCCCCCTTTTAACTATCCCTCCCACCCCTGGTAACCACTAGTAATCTTTGGTTTCTATATATTTGCTTATTTTACGTAAGCGAGATCATTCAGTATTTGTCCTTTTGTGACTGATTTATTTCCTTTAGCATGATGTTTTCAAAGTTCATCCATGTAATGGCATACACCAGGACTTCAACTCTCTTTCTAGCTGAGTAATATTCCATTACATGTCAACATAAAGAAAACAAAAATCCTTACAGCTGGACCAATAAGCAACACCATCATAAATGGAGGGAGGAAATATTGAAGTTCTCAAGGATTTCATTTTACTTGGATCCACAATCAATACCCATGGAAGCAACAGTCAAGAAATCACTGGGCAAATCTGCTGCACAAGACCTCTTTAAAGTGTTAAAAAGCAAAGAAATCACCTGGAGGACTAAGGTGCACCTGACCCAAGCCATAGTTTCAATTGCCTCATATGCATATGAAAGCTGGACAATGAATAAGGAAGACCAATGAATTATGGTGTTGGCAAAGAATATTGAATATACCATGGACTGCCAGAAGAATGAACACATCTGTCGTGGAAGAAGTACAGCCAGAAGTCTCCTTAGAAGCAAGGATGGCAAGACTTCATCTTATGTACTTTGGACATGTTATCAGGAGGGATCAGTCCCAGGAGAAGGACATCATTCTTGGTATGGTAGAGGATCAGGGAAAAAGAGGAAAACCTTCAACCAGGTGGACTGACAGCTTGGCTGCCTCAATGGGCTATGCATATGCTACTACGCAAAACAATGACTTTGAGGATGGCACAGCACCGGGCAGTGTTTCATTCTGTTGTACATAAGGTTGCCATGAATTGGAAATGACTTGACGGCACCTAACAAAAACAACAACAATATTCCATTGTATGTATGTACCACATTTTGTTTATCCATTCATTTGTTGATATACGTTTAGGTTGTTTTACTCTTTTGGCTGTGGTGAATAGTGCTGCGATGAATACTGGTGTACAGGTTTTTGTTTGCATTCCTGCTGTCCTGCCTTCACTTCCTCTGGGTATATACCTGGGATTGGGATTTCTGGGTCATATAATAGTTCTATGTTCAACTTTTTGAGAAACCACCAAACTCTTTTCCACGGTGGCTGTACATTTTATATTTTATATCCCCACCATCAATGGATGAGGGTTCCAGTTTCTTCACAACTTTGCCAACACCTGTTGTTTTCTGTTTTTTGATCACTGCCATTCTAATAGGTGTGAGGTAGTATCTCACTGTAGTTTTGATTTGCATCTCCTTAACGGCTAATGGGAGCACTGGTAGCACAATTGTTAAGCAGTCATTAGCTAACCAAAACGTTGGCGGCTCTAATCCACCCAGAGGAATTGCAGGAGACAGATCTTGCGATCTGCTCCCCTTAAAGATTACAGCCTAGAAAATCCTTTGGAGCAGTACTACTCTGTCACATGGGGTAACTGTGAGTCAAAATTGACTTGACAGCCATTTGAATATCCTCTTTGGTGAAATGCCTGTTCAAGTCCTCCACCCATTTTTTAATTGTGTTGTTTGTCTTTTTGTTGTTAAGTTGTAAAAGTTTTATATATGTTTTGGATGTTAGACCTTTATAGGAAAATTGGTTCATGAAAGTTTTCTCCCAATCTGTAGGCTCTTTACTCTTTTGATAAAGACCTGTGTTCTTTCCAAAGCAGATTGCCAATACATAACATAAAATTTACTATTTTATCAATTTTTAAGTGTACAATTCATTGCCATTAAGTACATTCATAAGGTTATGAAAATGTCACTACTCTATTTCCAGATCTTTATCATCTCAAACAGAAATTTTATACCCAATAAACAGTAAATCTCCATTCTCTTCTCCTCTCTTACCCTGGTAATCACTATTCTACTTTCTGTCTCTATGAATTTGCTTACAGTAGATATCTCATATAAGTGGAATCATACAGTATTTGTTCTTTTGTGTCTGGCTTCTTTCGTCTAGTATAATGTCTTCAAGGTCATCTATCTCATAGCATGTATAACAACTTCATTCCTTTTTTAAATATTTTTTATTTATTGTTGTGCTTTAAGTAAAAGTTTACAATTCATGTTAGTCTCTCATACAAAAATTTATACATACATTGTTTGCTGACCCTACTTCCTCTCCCTATACTATGACAGCACACTCTGAACAGAAGCTTCCCATTTAGTCTCAAGTATCTACTTGGGCTAAGAAGTACTCTTCACAAGTATCATTTTTTCTCCCATAGTCCAGTCTAATCATTGACGAGTTGGCCTCAGGAATGGTTTTGATTTTGGGTGAACAGAGAGCCCTGGGGTGACGTCTTCGAGGGTCCCCCCATTCTCAATCAAACCATTAAGTCTGGTCTTTTTACTAAAATAGGAGTTCTGCACCCCACTTTTCTCCTGCTCCATAGGGGACTGTCAGGGCGGTCATTGTGGTAGCCAAGCACCGTGTAGTTCTTCTGGTCTCAGGCTGATGCAGTCTCTGGTCCATGTGGCCCTTTCTGTCTCTTGGGCAAATACTTTCCTTGTGTTCATTGTGTTCTTCATTTTCCTTTAATCCAGGTGGCTTGGGACAAATTGATGCATCTTAGATGGCTGCTAGCTAGCTTTTAAGACTGCAAACACCACTCACCAAAGTGGGATACAGAATATTTTCTTAAAAAACTTTATGCCGAATTCAGAAAAAATGGCACTCTAGGCAGAAACACCACGCTGTCCCTCCACAGCAAAGATCTGAAAAACTAAGCCAAACAGAGAATACAATAATCCTGAAACCCTAAAACATCAAATGAAGAGATAAAGAACTCAGCCAAGCACCAAATGGAGTGAGAAAACTGACAGAGAACGGAGAGCGAGGAGAGATTCATGCAGAGGTCCTCTACTAGCTAACACAGCACGCATCTGCCATCTTGGACTCCTATTGGAGACCAGCAAACGGGGGTACTAGAAAGCAGCCTCACGGAGCATCCAGCAGTAGTCAAAACAACCGCTAATTTGCGATATACGCTTCCTCACTCCCCACCCTTCTTCACTCCCACTCGGCCTCCTCTGCTTCCTGTGGCCACAATCTCTTGACCGGGAAACACCGGCTGCTTGGATTCCACACACCTGAATGGGCCAGCTCTCTGAGTGCCATTTGTTTGCTGCTGGTGTTGCTTTTTTCCGCTTCTTTTGATTTCTTCCTTACCTCTCACCACCTCTCCCTCCTTTCGCTCAACTAACTGCCTCTGTGCGCCATCTTAGCTTCTTCCTGAGGGGCTGCAGAGCTCCGGTAATTTGTGATATATGCTTTCCCACTCCCTACACTTCTTCACCCACACTCGGCCCCCTCTGCTTCCCGCGGACACAGTCACTTGTACAAGAAACTCCGGCTGCTTGGATTCCACCAGCCCCCACTGGATGGCTTTCTGAGTGCCATTTGTTGGCTGCTAGAGTTGCTTTTTTTTCTGATTATTTTGACTTCTTCCTTGCCTCTCACCACCTCCCCCTCCTTTCGCTCAACTACCTGGCTCCATGCGCCATCTTTGCTTCTTCCTGAGGGGCTGTGGAGCTCCTTTCAAGTGTGGAGCTGCTTCCCGGTCTGGGCTGACCCGCTGGTGGGATCCTGGGACTTTCGTCCATTTGTTTTCTTTTCCTTTCTTGAGTTGGGAGCCCTTTCTGGCCAGGCAGTGCTGCATGGCAAGGAGACGGCCCCCTCGGTTAGCAGAGACTTGCAGAGGGATCCCTGAGACCATTTCTTTTTTTGTTGGGTTTTTTTCCCTGTTTTTTGGGAGGTCTTTCTTGTTCTTTTTTTTTTTTTTAATTTGTTTTGTTTTCATTTCCCTCTTTTTCGCCTTTTGTCTTTCTTCATTGCTCAGTTTCTCGTCTCTCTATATCTTCTTTCTCTTTCTGTTCCCTGAATACCTGGTGTTGTATACCTGTACGCCTTCTAGCCAGGCTGTACTGCAACACCTGAGAGCGACTTCCCCAGACCTCATAGCTACACCGGTGTGATCCCTGGGAACTTTGTGGTTTTTTTAACCTTTCTGATTTTTATTTCTTCATTATTTTCTTTTCTTCCACTTCCCCTTTCTGTTTTTCTCCATTTCATAGTCTCTCATCTGTCCACTCCAATGGCGAGCTCCACTAGCATTCTTTTTTGTTTGTTTGTATGTTTTTGGCTCCTGTTCCTCTCTCCTCTCTCCCATATCCATCTTAGCTCCACACATAACAATCTCCCTGCTGTTTCCTGCCTACCTGCACCGTGTCCTTGACATCACACCACCAAGCATCACAGGCATGGCCTACTGGAACCTGCCCTGCACTGATAACTGACCCACCCTGGTGGCTGTAGTAAGTGCCACAAACAACCCTTCCCAGTAACTCCTCTTCTGCTAGACCTGCCCTGCCATACCATATCTGAGTGACTTACCCTGCCAATTGGAGAAGGAGGTGAAAAGAATTGTGCCCACAGACGAACAAACAACAAAGAACACACAGTCCACCTGCTCATAATCAAATTTAAAAAAAAAAGGGACAAAACAAATCTACAATCAATAAACAAGAAAAATAACTACTGAATGCCCTGAAGACAGCAGACAATATCAAACATTTACAAAAACAGGACAGGATGGTTCCAGTAGGTGTTCAAAATAAAACACCAGATGACTCTCCAGTGGAAGAAAATGCACTAGATCTACCTGATATGGAATTCAAATCTCTAATACTCAGAATTCTCCAGGAGCTGAGACAAAAAGCTGACAAACATGAGGAAAAAATAGACAAATTCATGGAAAATACAGACAAAAACTTGGAAGAATTCAGGAAAATAATGCAGGAACAAAATGCCAAAATAAATTAACAACTAGAAATTATACAAAGACAACAATTAGAAATCCAAAAGATAAACAACAAAATTTCACAAATGGACAGTTTCATTGAAGGGCTGAGAAGCAGATTTGAAATGGTGGAAGACAGAATCAGTGGAATTGAAGACAAACACTTGGATACAACTCTGTTTCAGGAAAACTCAGAAAAAGGAACAAAGAAAAATGAAGAGACCCTGAGAGTTATATGGGATAAAACCAAATGCAAAAATTTGTGAGTGATTGGAATTCCAGAACGGGGGAAAAAACAGAAAACACAGAGAGGATCATTGAAGAACTGCTGACAGAAAACTTCCCCGATATCATGAAAGATGAAAAGCTGGCCATCCAAGAAGCTCAATGAACCCCACATAGGAGAGACCACAAGAGAAAAATCACCAAGGCATATCACAATCACACTCGCCAAAACCAAAGACAAACAAAGAATCCTGAGAGCAGCTCGTTGAAAACAAGAAGTCACATACAGAGGAGAAACTGTAAGACTAAGCTCAGATTATTTGGCAGAAACCATGCAGGTAAGAAGGCAATGGGATGACATATATAAAATCTTGAAAGAAAAAAATTGTCAGCCAAGAATTAATATATCCTGCAAAACTCTCCTTCAAGTTTGATGGTGAAATTAGCTCATTTCCAGATACACAGAAATTAAGGGAATATGTAAACGTCAAACCAAACTTACAGAATTATTAAAGGGAGTTCTTCAATCTGAGGACAAAGAGCTTCAGCTCACAGGCAGAACCTAGGACGCAGGATAGTACCAGCCAGATACCAATCTAGGAAATGAACTCCCGAGGACTGTCCAAAACCAAAAGAAATACAACAGGGAATCAGAGCAGTTAATCAGTAAATGCCAGCAACATCAAAACAATAAAAGAGGGAATAAACGGCACAGGTATAGAACCTTGTAATGGAGAGGAAGGCAAGCTGATACCAAGCAATGGTAGACTGCTTCAAACTTAGAAAGATAAGGGTAAAATTCATGGTATCCACAAAGAAAGTTAACAAACATACTCATAAAAAGAAGAAAAACATAAAGTCTCAGCAAAAACAAAAGAAATGAAAAAAAATCCACAAACAAAAGTAAGTCAGCACAAGAGAGTAAGAAGAAGAACGAAAACGTCAGCACCACAAAAAAAAGTACCACAAAATGACAGCAACAAACTCACATCTATCAATAATTACACTGAATGTAAATGAACTCAATGCACCCATAAAGAGACGGAGAGTCACAGAATGGATAAGAAAACAGGATCCATCAATATGCTGTCTACAAGAGACACATCTTAGAAACAAAGATGTGAATTTATTAAGAGTCAAACGTTGGAAAAAAATATATCAAGCTAACAACTACCAAAAAAGAGCAGGAATGGCAATTCTAATCTCATATAAAATAGGCGTTAAAACAAAATCTACCATAAAAGAAAAAGAAGGACACTATATAATGATTAAGGGGACGATCCATCATGAAGACATAACCATAATAAACATCTACGTACCCAATGACAGAGCGCCAAAACACATAAACTCTAACAACACTGAAAAGAGAAATTGACAGTTCCACAGTAATAGTGGGAGACTTCAACACACCACTCTCAGGAAGGGACAGAACAACTAAGAAAAAACTCAGCAAAGATACAGAAGACCTAAAGGGCACAATCAGCCAACTGGACCTCATAGACATATATAGAACCCTCCATCCAACCGCTGCAAAGTACACATTCTTTTCAAATCCACATGGAACGTTCTCCAGAATAGACCACATCTTAGGCCACAGAGTAATCCTCAACAAGATCCAAAACGTTGAGATAATTCAAAGTATCTTCTCTGACCACAATGCCATCAAGGTAGAAGTTAACAATAGAAAGAGCACGGAAAAAAAATCAATTACATGGAAACTGAATAATACCCTGCTTACACATCACTGGGTAATAGAAGAAATCAGAGATGGAATCCAAAAATTCCTAGAGTCAAATGAGAATGGAAACACATCCTACCAAAACCGTTGGGACATAGCAAAGGCAGTCCTCAGAGGACAATTTATAGCAACAGATGCACATAGCAAAAAAGAAGAAAGGGACAAAATCAAAACATTAACTACAGAGCTCAAACAAATAGAGAACAGCAAAAAAAGCCCACAACCACTGGAAGAAAGAAAATAGTAAAGATCAGAGCAGAAATAAATGAAATAGAGAACAGAAAAACAATAGAAAGAATCAACAAAACCAAAAGTTGGTTGTTTGAAAGAATCAATAAAATTGACAAACCACTGGCCAGACTGACAAAAGAAAAACAGGAGAGGACACAAATAACCCAAATAAGAAATGAAATGGGGGACATTACAACAGACCCAAGTGAAATAAAAAGGATTATAACAGAATATTATGAAAAACTATACTCCAACAAATTTGAAAACCTAGAGGAAATGGATAAATTTCTCGAAACACATGGCCTACCCAAACTACAACAAAGTGATGCTGAAAATCTTAACAGACCGATAACAAGAGAAGAGATTTAAAAGGTAATAAAAAAACTCTACAAAAAATTCTACAAAACATTTACAGAAGAGCTTGTACCAGTACTACTCAAGCTATTTCAGAGCATAGAAGAGGAAGCAACACTTCCAAATTCATTCTAGGAAGCCAGCATAGCGCTGATACCAAAACCAGGCAAAGACGTCACAAAAAAAGAAAATTACAGACCAATATCTCTCATGAATATAGATGCAAAAATTCTCAACAAAATTCTAGCCAATAGAATTCAGCATCATATCAAAAAAATAATACACCATGACCAAGTAGGATTCATACCAGGTATGCAAGGATGGTTCAACATTAGAAAATCAATCAATGTAATCCACCACATAAATAAAAGGAAAGAGAAGAATCACATGATCATCTTAATTGACACAGAAAAGGCATTTGACAAAGTCCAACACCCATTCCTGATAAAAACTCTCAATAAAATAGGTAGAGAAGGGAAATTTCTCAACATAATAAAGGGCAGTTATGCAAAACCAATGGCCAACGTTATTCTTAATGGATAGAGGCTGAAAACAATCCCCTTGAAAACAGGAACAAGACAAGGATACCCTTTATCACCACTCCTATTTAACATTGTGCTGGAAGTTCTAGCTAGAGCAATAAGGTAAGAAAAAGAAATAAAAGGCATCCAAACTGGTAATGAAGAAGTTAAACTGTCCCTGTTTGCAGATGATATGATACTATACATAGAAAACCCTAAAGACTCCAGGAGAAATCTACTGGAACTAATAGAAAGATTCAGCAGAGTAGCAGGATACAAGATAAACATTCAAAAATCAGTTGGATTCCTATACACCAATAAGGAGAATGATGAAAAGGAAATCAGGAAAACAATACCATTTTCAATAGCCCCTAAAAGGATAAAATACTTAGGAATAAATCTGACCAGGGAGGTAAAAGACCTATCAAAGAAAACTACAATACACTACTGCAAGAAACCCAAAGGGATCTACATAAATGGAAAAACATATCTTGCTCATGGATAGGCAGACTCAACATTGTGAAAATGATAATTCTACCCAAAACAATTTACAAATACAACACAATCCCGATCGAAATACCAACAACATTCTTCAAGGAGATGGAAAAACTAATCATTGACTTTATATGGAAAGGGAAGAAGCCCCGAATAAGTAAAGCACTGCTGAAGAAGAAGAATAAAGTTGGAGGACTTACACTACCTGACTTCAGAACCTACTATACAGCTACAGTAGTCAAAACAGCCTGGTACTGGTACAACGACAGATACATTGACCAATGGAACAGAATTGAGAACCCAGATGTAAACAAATCCACCTACGGTCACCTGATCTTTGACAACGGCCCCAAGTCAATCAAATGGGGAAAAGACAGTCTTTTTAACAAATGGTGCTGGCAAAACTGTGTATCCATCTGCAGAAAAATGAAACAGGACCCATACCTCACACCGTATACAAAAACTACTTCAAAATGGACCAAAGACCTGAATATAAAGCCTAAAAGTATAAAGTTCATAGAAGAAAAAATAAGGCCAACACTTCAGGCCTTAACACATGGCATTAACAGGATACAACCCATAACCATCAATGCACAAACCCCAATAGATGAGCTAGATAACTGGGGTCTTCTAAAAATCAAACACCTATGCTCTTCAAAAGACTTCACCAAAAGAGTGAAAAGAGAACCTACAAAGTGGGAAAAAATTTTTGGCCAGTACAAGTCAGACAAAGGTCTAATCTCCATAATTTACAAGAAAACCCAACACCTCTATGACAAAAATATAAACAATCCTATTAAAAAATGGGCAAAAGAAATGAACAGACACTTCACCAAAGAAGACATTCAAATGGCCAACAGACACATGAGGAAATGCTCGAGATCACTAGCCATTAGAGAAATGCAAATTGAAACCACAGTGAGATACCATCTCACCCCGGCGTTACTGGGGTGAGAATCAAAAACCCTGGAAATAACAAATGTTGGAGGGGCTGTGGGAAGATCAGAACTCTTATGCACTGCTGGTGGGAATGCAAAATGATACAACCATTTTGGAAAATGATATGGCACTTCCTCAGAAAGCTAGAAATAGACATACCATTCAATCCAGCAATTCCACTCCTAGGAATATATCCTAGAGAAATAAGAGTTGTCACTCAAATAGACATATGCACACCTATGTTCATGACAGAGCATTGTTCACAATAGCAAAATGATGGAAACAACCTAGATGCCCATCAACAGATGAATGGATAAACAAACTATGGTACATACATACAATGGAGCACTATGCAACGAGAAAGAACAACAATGAATCTGTGACACATCTCATAACATGGATGAAACTGGAGGACATTATGCTGAGTGAAATAAGTCAACCACAAAAGGACAAATACTGTATGAGACCTCTATTGTAGAAACCCATGAAAAAGTTCACACACAAAATGTAACAATCTTTGTTGGTTACCAGTGGTGGGAGAGGTGTGGGGGGAATACTAAATAGGCAATAGATAAGTGGTATCTTGGGTGAAGAGTGAGACAGTAAACAATACAAGGGAAACTAGCACAACTTTTAGAAGGAAAGGTCATGTAAGCCCCACAGACACATCCAAACTCCCTGAGGGACTGAATTGCTGGGCAGAGGGCTGTGGGGACCATGGTCTCTGGGAACATCTAGCTCAATTGGCATAACACAGCTTCTAAAGACAATGCTCTACATTCTACCTTGGTGAGTAGAGTCTGGGTCTTAAAAGCCTGTGAGTGGCCATCTAAGATACTCCACTGATCTCATCCGTTCGGGAGCAAGGGAGAATGAAGAGAACAGGATACAAGGAAAAGATTAGTCTGAAGGACCGATTGTCCACAGCTACCAAGGCCTCTACCGGACTGAGTCCAGTACAGCTAGATGGTGCCCGGCTACCACCACTGACTGCTCTGACTGGGATCACAACAGAGGGTTCTGGACAGAGCTGGAGAAGAATGTAGAACATAATTCTAACTCACAAAAAAAAGACCAGATTTACTGGCCTAAAGGAGACTGGAGAAACCCTGAGAGTATGGCCCCCAGACACCCTTTTAGCTCAGTGGTGAAGTTATCTCTGAGGTTCACTGTTCAGCCTGGGAGTGGACAGCCCCGTAAAACCAAATGAGACTAACGAGGTACAGTAGTCCAGTGACAAGGGCCAGAAGGCAGAAGGGGACAAGGAAGCTGGTGACACGGAACCCAAGGTTAAGTAAGGATATTGTTGATGTGTTTTGAGATTGTTAACCATTGTCGTAGGGCAACATTTGTAGTAACTGTTAAATGAGAAACTGTTTTGTTCTGTAAGCCTTCATCTTAAGTGAGAATAACAGCACAATTGGAAGAGCATAGTCAATGTCACTGAACTGTGCATGTAGAAATTTTTGAAATGGTGTATCTTTGGCTATGTGTATTTTCACCAAAAAAAAAGTTGAGAAGTTAGAGGGTTGACATGTTGTGGGGTTGTTAACTAAAGTCATAAAACAATATGTGTACTACTGTTTCATGAGAAACTATTTGTTCTGTAAGCCTTCACCTGAAGTACAATTAAAAAAAAAAAAAAACTTTATGCCAATTGACCTAGCTGTCCCCTGAAAGCTTGGTCCCCAGAAGCCCACCCCTGCTACTTTGTCCCTCGAAGTGTTTGGTTGTATTCAGGAAACTTCCTAGCTTTTGTTTAGTCCAGTTGTGCTGACTTCCCCTGCAGTGTGTGCTGTCTTTCGCTTCACCTAAGATAATTCTTGTCTACTTTCTAGTTAGTGAATACCCCTCTCCTTCCCCACCACCCTCATAACCATCAAAGAATGTTCTCTTCTGTGTTTAAATCTTTTCTTCGGTTCTTATAATAATGGTCTTATACAATACTTGTCCTTTTGCGGCTAAGTTCACTCAGCATAATGCCTTCCAGATTCCTCCATGTTATGTTTTACAGATTCATTGTTGTTTTTTATCATTGCATAGTATTCCATTGTGTGAATATACCATAATTTGTTTATCCATCCATCCGTTGATGGGCACCTTGGTTGTTTCTATCTTTTTGCTATCGTGAACAAGGCTGCAATGAACATGGGTGTGCATATGTCTATTCGTGCAATGGCTCTTAATTCTCTAGGACATATTCCAAAGAATGGGATTGCTGGATTGTATGGTACTTCTATTCATAGCTTATTAAGGAAGTGCCAAATCGATTTCCAAAGTGGTTGTACCATTTTACATTCCCAACAACAGAGTATAAGTGTTGCAGTTTCTCCACAACCTCTCCAACATTTATTATTTGGTGTTTTTTTGGATTAATTGTAGCCTTGTTGTGAAGATGATATCTCATTGTAGTTTTGATTTGCATTTCTCTAATGGCTAATGATCCTGAGCATTTCCTCATGCGTATGTTAGCTGCCTGAATGTCTTCTTTGTTGAAGTGCCTGTTCACATCCTTTGCCCATTTTTTAATTGGGTTGTTTGTCTTTTTGTTGTTGTGGTTTTGCAGTATCTTGTAGATTTTAGAGATTAGACACTGATCGGATTTGTCATAGCCAAATTTTTTTTCCCAGTCTGTAGGCTGTCTTTTTACTCATTTGGTGAAGTGTTTTGATGAGTATAAGTGTTTGATTTTTAGGAGCTCCTAGTTATCTAGTTTCTCTTCTGGTGTATGTGCATTGTTACTTATAGTTCATATTCTGTTTATGCTATGTATTAAGGCTCCTAGTGTTCTCCCTGATTTTCTTCCATGATCTTTATTGTTTTTGAGTTTATATTTAAGTCTTTGATCCACTTTGAGTTAGTTTTTGTGCATAGTGTGAGGTATGGGTCTTGTTTTAGTTTTTTGCAGATGGGTATCCAGTTCTGCCAGCACCATTTGTTAAAGAGACTGTCTTTTCCCCAATTAACAGACTTTGGGCCGTTGTCAAATATAAGCTGCTCATAAGTGTATGAATTTACCTCTGGATTCTCAGTTCTGTTCCGTTAGTCTATGTATTTGTTGTTGTATCAGTACTGGGCTGTTCTGACT
Source organism: Dugong dugon (assembly GCA_030035585.1). Taxonomy (NCBI): domain Eukaryota; kingdom Metazoa; phylum Chordata; class Mammalia; order Sirenia; family Dugongidae; genus Dugong; species Dugong dugon. The sequence goes on along the minus strand of CM057480.1, from coordinate 41,869,961 downwards.
ACCGTGGCGGTATAATAGGTTCTAAAATCAGATAGTGTGAGGCCTCCCACTTTGTTCTTCTTTTTGAGTAATGCTATACTTATTCGGGGCCTCTTCCCTTTCCATATGAAGTTGGTGATTTGTTTCTCCATCCCATTAAAAAAATGCCAGTGGAATTTGGATCAGGATTGCATTGGAACTGTAGATCACTTTGGGTAGAATTGAGGTTTTCACAATGTTGAGTCTACCTATCCATGAGCAAGGTATGTTTTTCCACTTATGCAGGTCTCTTTTGGTGTCTTGCAGTAGTGTCTTGTAGTTTTCATTGTATAGGTGTTTCACATCTCTGGTTAGTTTGATTCCTAGGTATTTTATCTTCTTGGGGGCTCTTGTAAATGGTATTGATTTGGTGATTTCCTCTTGGAAGTTCTCTTTGTTGGTGTAGAGAAATCCAACTGATTTTTGTATGTTTATCTTGTATCCTGAAACTTTGCTGAAATCGTCTATTAGTTCCAGCAGTTTTCTTGTGGATTCCTTCGGGTTTTCTCTGTATAAGATCATATCATCTGCAAATAGAGATACTTTGACTTCTTCCTTACCAATCTGGATGCCCTTTGTTTCTTTTTCTAGCCTATTTGCTCTGGCTAGGACCTCCGGCACAATGTTGAATATGAGTGGTGATAAAGGGCATCCTTGTCTGGTTCTTGTTCTCAAGGGGAATGATTTCACTGTCTCTCCATTTAGGATGATGTTGGCTGTTGGCTTTGTGTAAATGCCCTTAATTATATTGAGGTATTTCCCTTCTATTCTTATTTTGTTGAGAGTTTTTATCATGAATGGGTGTTGGACTTTGTCAAATGCCTTTTCTGCATCAATTGATAAGATGATGTGGTTCTTGTCTTTTGTTTTATGAATATGATGGATTTCATTGATTGTTTTTCTAATCCCTGCAAACCTGGCATAAATCCCACTTGGTCATGGTGAATTATTTTTTTGATATGTTGTTGTATTCTATTAGCTAGTATTTTGTTGAGGTTTTTTACATCAGTGTTCATGAGGGATATTTGTCTGTAATTTTCTTTTTTGTGGTGTCTTTACCTGATTTTGGTATCAGGGTTATGCTGGCTTCATAGAATGAGTTTGGGAGTATTCTATCCCTTTTATACTCTGAAATACCTTTAGTAGTGGTGGTGTTAACCCCTCTCTGAAAGTTTGGTAGAATGCTCCAGTGAAGCCATCTGGGCCAGGGCTTTTTTTTTGTTGGGAATTTTTTAAGTACCTTACCCTTTCAATTTCCTCTTTTGTAATAGGTTTATTTAGTTCTCTACCTCTGTTTGTGCTAGTTTAGTTAGGTAGTGAGTTTTTAGAAATTTGTCCATTTCTTCTAGGTTATCAAATTTGTTAGAGTTCAATTTTTCATAGTATTCTTTTATGATTCTTTTAATTTCAGATGGATCTGTTGTGATATCACTCAACTCATTTTCTTATATGGGTTATTTGCTTCCTCTCCTGTTTTTCTTTTGTCAGTTTGGCCAGTGGTTTATCAATTTTCTTGATCTTTTCAAAGAACCAGCTTTTAGTCTTGTTAACTCTTTCAATTGTTTTTCTATTCACTATTTCATTTAATTCTAATTCTTATTATTTCCTTTCTTCTGGCACCGGAGGGCTTCTTTTGCCTCTCTCTTTCTACTAGTTCGAGTTGTAGGGTTGTTTTGATTTTGGCCCTTTCTTCTTTTTGGATGTGTGCATTTATTGCTGTGAACTGACCTCTGAGCACTGCTTTTGCTGTGTCCCAAAGGTTCTGGTTGGATGTGTTTTCATTCTCATTTGATTCTATGAATTTTTTTGTTCCATCCTTAATTTCTTCTATAACCCAGTAGTTTTTGAGCAAGGTTTTGTTCAGTTTCCATGTGTTTGATTTTTTTTTCCTTGCCTTTTCTGTTATTGATTTCTACTTTTATAGCTTTATGGTCAGAAAAGATGCTTTGTAATATTTTGATTCTTTGGATTCTGGTAAGGCTTGCTTTATGGTCTGAGATGTGGTCTATTCTGGAGAATGTTCCATGTGTGTTGGAAAAGGAAGTATACTTGGCTGCTGTTATGTGGAGTGTTCAGTGTATGTCCATGAGATCAACTTGGTTGATTGTAACATTTAGATCTTCCGTGTCTTTATTAAGCTCTTTCTGGATGTTCTGTCCTTCAATGAAAGTGGTATGTTGAATCTCCTACTATTATTGTGGAACTATCTAGCTCTCTTTTGAATGTTGGTAGAGTTGTTTTATGTATTTTGGAGCCCTGTCATTGGGTGCATAAATATTTATTACAGTCATGTCTTCCTGGTTTACTGAACCTGTCATCATTATATAGTATCCTTCCTTATCCTTTGTGGTGGATTTTACTTTAAAGTCTATTTTGTCAGAGATGAATATTGCCACTCCTGCTCTTTTTGAGTGTTGTTTGTTTGATATATTTTTTTCCATCCATTGAGATTTAGTTTGTGTCTGTAAGTCTAAGACGTGTCTCTTGTAGGCAGCATATAGACAGATCGTGTTTTTTTTAATCCGTTCTGCCACCCTCTCTTTATTGGTGGATTTAGTTCATTTACATTCAGAGTAATTATTGATAGGTATGAATTTAGTGCTGTCATGTTGATGTCTTTTTTTGTGTGTTGGTCACAGTTTCTTTTTTCCACTTAATCTTCTGTGCTCAGTCGTTTTTCTTTATGTATTTTCATCATTGTTGATTTTGTGTTTGATGAGTCTTTAAATTTTTCTTGCTTTTTATTTTGATGTGTAGGATTGTTAGTTTCCTTTGTGGTTACCTTAATATTTACCCCTATTTTTCTAAGTTTAAACCATTCTTTTATTTCTTTATATCACCTTGACGTCTCTCCATATAAAAGGTCTATGGCTATATTTTTTAGTCCTTTTTTGTTTTAATGTTGTCATCTTTTACATATTGACATCTCTGTTTCCCTATTTTCAGTGTTCTAGCTTTAATTTATTTTTGTGACTTCCCTATCTGGGTTGATATCTGGTCGCTCTGACCTGTGTTCTTGTCTTGGGTTGTTATTTGATGTTATTGATTTTCTAACCAGAGGACTCCTTTACTATTTCGTGTAATTTTGGTTTGGTTTTTGCAAATTCTCTAAACTTCTGTTTATCTGGAAAAGCCCAAATTTCACGGTCATATTTGAGAGACAGTTTTGCTGGATATATAATTCTTGGCTGGCAGTTTTTTTCCTTCATGGCTTTATATAAGTCATCCCATTGCCTTCTTGCCTGCGTGGTTTCTGCTGAGAAGTCTGAGCTTATTCTTATTGAGTCTCCTTTGTAGATGACTTTTCATTTATCCCTCACCGCTCTTAAAATTCTCTCTCTCTCTTTGGTTTTGGAAAGTTTGATTATAATATATCTTGGTGACTTTTTTTGGAATCTATTTTATGTGGGGTTCGATGAGCATCTTTGATACATATCTTATCATCTTTCACGATATCAGGGAAGTTTTCTACCAACAAATCTTCAACAATTCTCTCTGTATTTACTGTTATTCCACCCGTTCTGGTACTCCAATCACTCCTAGGTTATTCCTCTTGATAGAATCCCACATAATTCTTAGGGTTTCTTCATTCTTTTAAATCATTTTATCTGATTTTTCCTCAAATAAGTTGGTGTCAATTGGTTTATCTTCAGTCTCACTAATTCTGACTTCCATTGCCTCAGTTCTGCTCCTATGACTTTTTGTGGAGTTGTCTAATTCTGAAAGATTATTGTTAATCGTCTGGATTTCTAATTGCTGTCTCTCTATGGATTCTTGCAGCCTGTTAAACTTGTCATTATGCTCTTCTCTAATCTTTTTAATTTCCTCTATTACGTGTTCTCAATTTTGATTAATTTCCTTCCTAATCTCTTGAATAGTTCTCTGTATTACTCTTTTGTATTCGGCCTCTGGTAATTCCAAGAAATTTTCCTCCTCTGGAAAATTTTTAGATTCTTTATTTTGGGAGCTTGCTGAAGCCATCAGGGACTGCCTCTTTATATGATTTGATATTGACTGTTGTCTCTGAAAAATCAATGAGTTATTATATTTATATATTTTATGTTTGCTTACTGTGTCCTAGCTTCTTGTTTTGCTTTGTTTTGATATGCCCCAATAGGCTGCTTGTGTGAACTAGACCAGTCGCCAGCACCCTTGTAGCTCCAATGTCCTGCCCCCAGGTGGTCAGAACTGCCACTAAGTATGTGAGCCCAGGATTCTGCCCACTCCTCCGATATGAAATCAACTCAGGTGTACAGGTAGTCGGTCACCAAGTGTGTGGTGCAAGCTCTCACCTACAGTCCTAGACAGGCATGGGTGATTGGTGTAGGCACAGGCATCCAGTTGCAGCAGTGGGTCACATGCTGAGCAAGGCAGGGGGCCGACAGCCACCCCCAAGTGGCTGGGAAGTGAGCGTGTCCCTGTTTCCTAGAGCACTTAGGTGGATGGGTTTTGCTGGTGGACTATGAGCACCCAGTGCTGTTGGCTGTAAGGATTGGGAGGCACTTATTCTTGGGCCCTTGTTGCAGGCAGCTAGGTGGTGTAAGCAGAGCCACCAGTCCTCAGGTCTCTGATGTGAGTAGGTGAAGACCCTGCTTAATAAGCAGAGCAGTGTCAAGTGTCACAAACCTGCCACTTCACAGCTGAAACTGTTGAAGATAAATTTCTGGTATATACCCTGTTGTACTGTGGTAGTGAGGACCAACACTGTTGAAATGGGCCCACACAAGTCTATGCAGGGGGAAAGGCACTCAAAGTCTGTGGATCCTTTATGCCTATGCCTAGGCAAAGGAGCTGTGCCTACACTGAATTCGTGGCTTAGGGCAGCTGGCAGACTATTTTTTCCCCTGTTTGTTAATTTGTTCACTCTCCAAGTCCAAGAGTATGGCTCAGGGCATGTGACAGGTCCTACTTCTGGCCCAGGGGACTTGGCAATCGCTGAAGCTGTTCCAGAACCCAGTGCAGAGCAGGGAGCGGGGAGGTAAATGGGAGAGAGGTTTATCCCTAAGGGGGTGTTTATGATCCATGTGGTAGGCCGGACGCAAGTACTTATCTTTTGCCAATCAAGGGCTGCTTCTCACTGGTTCTGGATGGCCAAGTAGACTCTTTGGCGCTGGTTCTCTCCTGGTGCAGACAATGCACCTCCCGAGCACCACTCCTTGCCTGCCTCGCCAGTCCCCCCCAAGCTGATCAGGCCTGAAGGGCTCAGGCTTTCGCCGGATCAGGACTGGCAACTCCTCGCTGCTTCGGAACTGTCTCTCCCTCCCCCTGCCACTCAGTCTGTTTCCTGAACTTTGCCTTTGATGTTCAGGGCTCCTAGATGTCATATATAATTGATTCACTTGTTTTTTCAGGTCTTTGTTGTAAGAGGGAACACTGGAAGTGTCTGCCTACCCAGGCATCTTGCTTCCACCCCCCTCCATTTCCAACTTTCGCACTCCGATCACCAGTAATTATTGGAGCGTCTTGATTGCATGTTTGATTAATTTCAGGCTGCAGAAGTTGGTAAAAATCTTCAATCTTTGGTCTTAGTTGTTGGTGTGTAAATTTGAATAATAGTGGTATTAACTGGTCTTGCATGTAGGCGTATGGATATTATCCTATCATTGACAGTGTTGTACTTCAGGATAGATCTTGAAAGGTTCTTTTTGACAGTGAATGCAACACCATTCCTCTTCAATTTGTCATTCCCGGCATAGTAGACCATATGATTGTCCATTGTACCAGCCCATTTCAGTTCACTAATGCATTCCATTTCATTTTTGATGACTTCCAGTTTTCTAGATTCATACTTCATACATTCCAAGTTCTGATTATTAATGGATGTTTGTAGCTGTTTCTTCTCATTTTGAGTCATGCCACAAAAGCAAATGAAGGTCCTGAAAGCATGACTCCATCCTAGTCATTAAAGTCGATTCTACTTTGAGGAGTCAGGTCTTCCCCATTTGTATTTTGAGTGCCTTCCTACCTGACAGGGGTCTTTATCTGGCACTATAGCAGACAACGTTCTGCTCTTATTCATAAGGGTTTCACTGGCCAAATTTTTTCAGAAGTAGACCTCCAGGATCTTCCTAATCTATCTTAGTCTGGAAGCTCCACTGAAACTTGTCCACCAAGGGTGACCTGCTAGTATTTGAAACACCAGTGGCAAAGCTTTCAGTATTACGGCAACATGCAAGCCACCACAGTAGGACAAACTGATAGACACGTGGTGGATATAACAACTACCTACCTCAATTCCACCTTATAGAACATCAGACCTTTCTGTGAAAATTTTTAAAGTTGGCTGAAAGGCAAAAAAGAAGGAAAGTTTTCTTTTTTCTAAACATGTACAATTGACATGCAATAAACTGCACGTATTTAGATTGTACAATTTGATGTTTTGATATATTATATGATTGTGAAATCATCACCAAAATCAAGATAATGAACATATCCAACACTCACAAAAGTTTCATTCTGATTCTTTTGTTCCAGTTCTCATTCCTCCCAACCACTGATCTGCTTTCTGTCACTATTGATTAGTTTGTATTTTCTAGAATTTTATATAATTGGAATCATAAAGTATATACTCTTTTTCTGTATGGCTTCGTCTGGTCAGCATAATTATTTTAAGATTCCTTTGTATTGTTGCATATACAAATAGTTCATTTCTTTTCATTGCTGAGTAGTATACCACTCTATGGATAAACTACAGTTTGTTTAGCCATTCACCTGTTGATAGATTTATTTTTTGGTTTGGGGGCTATTACAAAGAAAGCTTCTATGAACATTCGTATACAAGTCTTTGTGTGGACATATGCTTTCACTTCTCTTGGGAAAATAAGGAGGGCATGACTGGATCTTATTGTAGGTGTATGTTTAACTTTTAAGACACTGCCAAGCTTCTTTCCAAAGAGGCCGTACCATTTTACATTCTCATCAGCAATGTATAAGGGCCACAGTTCCTTCACACCCTTCCCAACACTTGGCATGGTCACATTTTTAAATTTTAGCCATTCTAACAGGTGTGTAAGGAGCCCTGGTGGTGCTATGGTTAAGCACCCGACTGCTAACCAAAAGGTAGGCGGTTCGGACCTACCAGCCTCTCCGTGGGAGAAAGACATGGAAGTCTACTTCTGTAAAGATTGGAAATCCTGTGGGGCAGTTCTATTCTGTCCTATAGGGTCACTATAGGAATCAACTCGATGGCAATGGGTTTGATTTTTTTTAATAGGTGTGTAACGATCTCTCATAGTTTTAATTTTCATTTCCCTAATGAGTAATGAAGTTGAACATCTTCTCATGTTCATCTTTTTTTGTGAAGTGTCTGTTCAAATCCTCTGCCCATTTAAAAAATTTTTTCCTTTTTCCAAACTTTGAGAGTTCTTTATATATTCTGGATAAAAGTCTTTTTATTAGATAAATGCTTTGCAAAGATTTTCTCCTATTCTTTAGTTTGTCTTTTCATTCTCTTAGAAGTGTCTTCTAAACAGCAGGAGTTTGTAATTTTTATAATGTCCAATTTACTGACTTGTTATTTTATGGATCATGGTTTGGGTGTCATATATAAGAAATCTTTGCCTAACCCAGGTGTCTTAGTCATCTAGTGCTGCTATAACAGAAATACCACAAGTGGATGGCTTTAACAAATAGAAGTTTATTCTCTCACAGTCCAGTAGGCCACAAGCCCAAATTCAAGGCATCAGCTCCAGGAGAAGGCTTTCTGTCTCTGTCAGCTCTGGAGAAAGTTCCTTGTGATGTGTCAGTCTTCCTTTTGTCTGGGAGCATCCCAGTGCAGGAACCTCAGGTCCAAAGGATGCACTCTGCTCCCGGTACTGCTTTCTTGGTGGTATGAGATTCCCATGTATCTCTGCTCACTTCCCTCTTATATCTCAGAAGAGAATGGCTTAAGACACTATCCAATCTTGTCTACCTCATCAGTATAACCGCTGCTAATCCATCTTATTAGTCATAGTGATTGAATTTACAACACATAAGGAAATCACATCAGATTAAAAAAATGTACACAGTCATACAATACTGGGAATCATGACCCAGCCAAGTTGACAGATATTTTGGGGGGACATAATTCAATCAATGACACCGAGGTTACAAATATTTTTTCTGACTTCTTTATCTAGAAGTAGTATGGTTTTACAATTTACATGTAAGTTCATGATCCACTTTGAGTTAATTTCTGTATATGGTGCAAGGTATAAATCAAAGCTTTGCATATATATTTTCAATTGCTTCAGCATTGTTGTTTGTAAGGACTTTTTTCCCCCATTGAATTGTCTTTGTACCTTTGTAAAAAATCAGTCATCTATATATGTGTGGGACTATTTCTGGAGTTTCTATTTTGTTCCATTGGTATATTTGTCTATCTTTGTGCCAATACCACACTGTTTTGATTACTGTAGCTTTATATTAAGTCTTGAAATCAGATAGTGTGTGTTCTACAAATTTATTCTTTTTCAAGTTGTTATGGCTATTTTAGATTTGTCTATTCTAGAAATTTTTATCCTACTTGGAATTTGATGAGCTTTTTGGACTTGTGGGTTCATGTCCTTTGTCAGATTTGGAAAATTTTATGCCATTATTTCTTAAAATATTCTTTCTATCCTTTTCTCTCTCTTGTCTTCTTCTGGGATCCCCATGATGTGTATGTTGGTTTACTTGATATCCCATAATTCCATTAAACTGTGCTCAGCAGTCTTGTGCCTTCTCACTTGTTTCTCTTCAGACTCCATCCTTTCAATTACTTTATCCTCAAGTTCACTGATTCTTTTTTCTGACTGTTTAAATCTATTGTTAAATCCTTTCTATGAGTTTCTCATTTCTGTTAATGTCTCTTCAAGTTCCAGTATTTCTGTTTAGTTTCTTTTTATAGTGTCTGTTTCTTTAAATTCTCGTTTTGTTCATGCATCATTTACCTGATTTCCTTTAGTTCTTTGAGTTTTTAAAATACTTTTAAGTTATATTCTTCCAAACTTTTCATTATCTGGGCTCCCATAAATATGATTTCTCTCCTTTCATCTTGTTCCCTTGGCTGGGCCATTATTTTCAGTTTCTTTATGTGTCTTGTTATTTTTTGTTGGAAGCAAGACATTAGCATTTTACCAGGTGTTAGCTTTCTGAGGTCTCCCATATATTCGATGTTTTTGACAGCCTAATTTCTGCAAGAAGTTCTTAAGACAGGCAGAGCCTTAGATTTTGCTTGCTGCTCCCTCTCCCTCTCTGTGAAAATTCCATTTCAGTCCAGACCAAGCTTTCCATCTTTCAGTGGCTCCCAAAAAGAATAGAGAACACATACTAATTAATCTATCCTCTAGTGGTTGCAGCCTTCAGTCTTTGGTTATTACACCCTCTCCTGCTGTGTGAACACCATATTTCTATTGAGACCAAATTTTCAGTTCTTTCGTGGCTCCAAACTGGTCAGAAAGTTCACACTGAATGAACTGCCCTCTAGCGGGTACAACCCTTGGACACTGCTCCAAGTGGGTACAAGAGCTTGTACCCTCCAGTGGGTACAAGACCTTGGACACTGCTCCCTCCCCTGTTCTGTGAGGGACCACTTTTCTCAGACCTGTAGATTAGGGTCCTTCCTTATACTCAGGACAGCCATGGGTCAACTGGGACTGTAGCAGCTGTCTGTCCACCATGCCAGAAGAGAGAGGGGTGGGCATACACTGAACAGACAAGGGAGATATGTCCTGTTTATTTTTGAGGCAGAGCTCAGGGCATTTCCCTGTGCACAGGTGAGCCATGTGTTGGCATTGCTGCAGCCATCCACAGCAGCTGACCATTTGCTGTACTGGGAGTGGGAGGGGCAGAGACAGTGGAAGACGTATCTTTCCTATTATATGAAACTCATTATTGACTTGGTTCCATCTGCAGCTCCTTGCTGCTGTCCTCTGCTCACTGATTCAGAGTCCCACATGACCAAGTACAGATTTCTCATTTTGTTTCTTGGTGTATGTGTGGGGAGGGTTGGGAACCTGGACCTGCTCCCACTGCCATCTTTCTAGAATTCCTCTAGGAATTTTTGAATAAGTTCTTTAATTTCTACAACAAAGTCTGCTGGGGTTTGAATAAAGGGTTACATTGAATCTCTGGGTCGTTTTGGGGAGAATATTATCACATGTAATAAATCTCTATTGCTAATGGAAAGCAACCAGCATTTTTCTACTAGTTAACTAATTATGGATTATTATTATTTTCTTGTTCTCATATTACAAACATCTTGCAACACTTTTAATCCAGCAAGTCTAGAACTTTTACGCAATGAAGGAGAATATTCTGATTGCTTTTCCAGAATTCAAGAGGAGTCCATGTCCAGAACAGAACTTTTGGACACTTCCATACCAAAGCCTGACTTAATATTGCTTGTTTATGATTCTTATATTAAAAATAAAATGGGGCTATACAAGACTTGATATACAATAAGTAGTCCACTCAGTCTTGTAAAATCTACTTCCTTAGCAGAAGCTAAGTTGTTTTAATAACTGAACTATGATCCTCTCTAGTATATATCAAATTGTTAAAATAAAAGAGTGGATACATAAACTAATAGCTGGTAGCTTTCAGAAAAATTCGCTTCTTTAAAATACTTTAAAAATGCTTTAAGCTTCATTGAGTACTCTTTAAAAATGATCAACAAATATATTAATTACTTGGTATCTAAAATAATTGCTAACATATAATCACAGCAAAAAAGATACTATAGAAACTAGTATACTATATTGTAAACAGTATAGAAATAGTTACAAAATCATCATGAAAAATAGATTGTTCTGACCAAAAGTCCTTATACAAGGGCCTCATATAAAACAACAAAAATAATAATAGCAAATCCATGGAGAAGGTTAAGGATTCCACCATCAGTATACAAAATCTGACCTGAAAATTTAGAAAAGAAACACTGGGAGGACCAAGTTGTAAGATCCATGAGGATAAGCTGTGCCATACCAGAATGGTCATCAGGTAACACCAGATAAAAGCTCCAAGGACACTAGATAAAATTCTCTATTAAAAAAACTCATTCCGGGAAGGACAAATTGGCTATAATATTAAACACTTATGGGAAAACTTTTCTAGGATAACAGGAGATGTAGGAGTTCATGTCTCATCTGTAACTAAATTAACCTAAAAAATGGGGCATGGACTGAAACTATGCCTAAAGGATCCTTTGGGCATCTCCAAAGTGATTTTATACGTGCTTCTTTCTATGGTTTATGAATGTGTATTAGTACGTTTATTTTCTAGATGGGTTGAAATGTTAACCTGTTGAAAAGTGACAACACTCACAAGGGCTAAGAAAAAGCTATTAGATTTTGTGTTACCTACATTCTGATTTATCAATTCAGTGACATGGGACACATTTAACTGGAACTAATTTTAATGATGCAAGCAAGGCTTTGTCCCTTACTCAAAAATCTTTATGTCTTCACCACTCCCAATCCTCTGGAAAAATGAAAGGAACTTTTAGCAGAACTGGAAAATTATACCTATTAGAGATCCTAAACTGAGGATCTCCAGAAAGACTCCAGAAGCCCATGGTCCACAGAAGTTCACTGCTAACCCAAGAGCTTCAGAGCAAGCTGATGATCACACAAAGTAGATATCTTCTGCCCAAGACCATCAGAAAAAGATTCTTCTATAGGTCTCACTATCTTTAGTATACCATTGTTCATTATCATTTTGATCATACTCATATTCACTGGTTTAAAGTTATAACTTTTGATTGAGCCTATTGTATTCACATAACTGAAGAATAATAACTTGCCTAACCTTTCCTAGAGACAATCTATAATTCAGTTCTCTCAAGCTATTGCTAGTACAGCCAGTTTGAAAAATATGCCAGTAATGATAATTTTGCATACAATATATGAACGTAAAAAAAAAAAATCCTTATGCCAAAAAAGGCAATATAATTATTCTTAGGCTTTAACTATTTGTTGTAACTTCAACCAGAGACAATATACTTATAGCTCCACAAAGGTTGATCACAGCTCTTGTATTGTTCCCGGGTCCTTTCTCCTATGTGAAAATCAGGTTCTTCAATATCAACCCCAAACTAAGGTTAATTGTTCTGTAGGACTATTAGGCCATTCCAAGAGTATGATCCCCCAATATCCTCCATGGATCGTATCTCTTTACAAAGATTCCAAAGGGAAAAAACCATTTCTGAGGAAAGACTCTGAGGATAGTGTCCCAACTCACAGTAGTTAGACAATTTGAGATGGTCATCAAAAATTTGTTTCTTCACATTGGTTATTGTAGTAAATAGAAGAGCCCAATTACTGGGGGCACACTCAGAAAAAGCTTATATTTCTTATCCCAAGTACTTACGGATAAGAGAATAGCCTTAGATTTTCTTTTGGCCAATCAGGTAGAAATCTGTGGCATTGTTAGCACTTCATATTGTACCTGCATTTATACTACAGGTGAGGTAAAACAATCTATAGCTAAGCTAAAAGAAAAACCAAACTGGTTATCTAAGGTAGACATAGGGAATCATTAGGACTTTTTTGTTTGTTTTTTCTAATCAGACCTGGGAAATCATGGTCATAATTCCAAGTTTCTTCCAGTCATTCTCATGATTCTAGGTATACTTTTTTATTTCAATTTGTTTGATTCTCTTGCCCAGAGTATCTAGTGCTTTCTTGTAGCCACTGTCCTCACAGATTATTCAACAAATGATTTAAGACAAAAACCAGAATGAATCATGCAAGTCGATGCACAAACTGAAAATCATCTCTCACAAGCAAAATCTGATTTTTGAGATGAATCAACAGAGTGGTAAAAATCTGGACAATCCTTGATGGTCATTCCTGAAGCTTTGCCTGAATGAGGGTAAATGGGGGACTGAAAATAAAAAAGTTCCCACAAGCTTAAGAAAAGATTGATTGTACTCATGGTAACAAGTATCCACCAGAACTGGTTTCAAACCTATTCAATCAACCAACAATTTGCCAAAGTGAACACATTTTTGTAAATCAATCAGTGTCAGCCTCTTGTTTCTGAATATCAGCCAGTCAGCCAATAAACATGAATCTGAGTGCCAGTCAATCAAAAACAGCCTCACACAGGTAACCACATTTACAGGTTTTGTCAAACTTTTATGCCTCGGAAAGTCTACCAATAATTTTCCCTTATTACACGAGTCACCATGAGTTGGAATCGACTCAACAGCAGCTAACAACATAGTAAGCAATAAATTCTGTTCTTTTTTTTTTAATCCCAGGTATGGAATAATGGCCTCATCATCCTTTGAAATATATTAAGACATATCAGGCTGGATGTTGTGATGGAGATGCAATATGTCTGTCTTCTCTACTGGTGGTATGCGGAGCAGGATATACTGATGAGACCCCACAGACAGAACTGGGGTATGTGGGAGGGTGTTAGGAGAGCGTGTGCCTAGGTTTCATGCCTGCTTGTAGCCAAAAGGAGAGGAGCCCCTTTATTCCCATGGATGACAGTAGCAGAAGGTAACAGAAGAGGAAAACTATTGTTTGAAAGTGTACAGGGTGATTTCAGCACAAAAGAGAAAAGAAAAAAATCAAGTTATAAGATCCAACTGTGGGTAACCTGGTTCCAAGAATAGAGTGACAATTTATAACAGTGCTAGCAATGTGCTAAGTGCTTTTCATCCATTCTGTTATTTAATACTACAATCTTAAGAAGTTGCTAGTATTATCCCATTTTAAGGTAAAGAAACCAAGTCTTCTGGTAAATAAATGAGTGACAGAGCTGGGACTCAAACAGGTCAGACACCAAGGTCTTTGCTCTGCCCTCTGCTCTATATCAGACATCCTCAAAGTCCAGAGATCACCTATGACACTTGTTAGAAATGCATATTCCTGGGCCCACTGATTCTAATAAGTATTTGTTCATTAGGCACAGAAATCTGCATCTTAAAGAGTTCTTCAGATGATCATCACATACTCGGCAGCTTGAAAACCACAGGTATCAACCCTGTTGCCTCCTCAACAGGTTCAATCTCCATATGAAATGTTGTTCAGGCAAATCCTATGCCTTAGACTCCACAGGGTTATGTGCAAAGCAATTACTTCATAAATATCATTACAAATACTTCAAATGTGGCTAATGTCCTAGAGTATATGTAAATGAAAACATTGTTACTACAATGACAGTTCAGTTTGTTCCAGATTCTGAACAAAATTTCCAACAGAAGATGAGCAGTGTGTCAGTGTTATTCAACAAACATTTATTAAACGGCAGTTATCCTGTCTACCCTGGTACACCTCGAGTCCTGGTGGTGCAGCGGTTAAGAGCTATGGCGTGCTATGGCTGCTAACCAAAAGGTTGGCAGTTCAAATCCACCAGCTGCTCCTTGGAAACCCTATGGAGCAGTCCCTGCATTTTCTTCTAAGAATTTTATGGTTTTAGTTTGCACATTTAGGTCCTTAATCCATTTTGAATTTGTGTATGGTGTGAGGCATGGATCCTGTTTCATTTTTCTGCATGTGGAAATCCAATTTTCCCAGCACCATTTATTGAAGAGATTTTTCTTTCCCCATCAAATAGACTTAGCACAATTGTCAAAAATCAGTTGACCACAGACGTGTGGGTTTATTTCTGGACTCTCAATTCTATTCGATTGGCCTGTGTGTCTATTGCTATACCAGTACCAGGCTGTTTGGTGAAGCAGTCTCCTCTGGATGTTCTCAAGATAAGTTATTGTGAGGGTTTAGAATGCACTAGACTGGATAGTTTTAAGGCTCAGTATTATTTTTTCATTAAGATTCATTATTGGAAAGAATTCAGCTCATTATATTGTTTTGATTTCTAGGTGGGCTGAGAAAAAGACAGATTTCTCTCAAGCTATACTTTTCCAGATGTTGACAGTTGCAGAAGGACATTATTAGAGTTGTCTGAATTGCTAGTGAAGGAAGTAAACTTGTATGGGCCCTGGTGTTATACAGTTTCTGTCCTCCCAGTGGTTCATGCCATGATACTTGAGGTAGTCTCTAAGAATCCTCATTAACTTCTTCCTCAACCTGTTTCTTGGGAATCAAGAGAGGTTTGCTTGAGTGTAAAGTTAAACAGTAGAGATAAAAGAACATTCCTGGAAATAAGCAAGTATAATCCTCATTCTTGGGCAGATCCTCACAAACCAGTTCTTAGAAATGAAGGAGGATCAAAGGAGACCCAGGATTAAGTAGGTAAAGGTCTCAGTGAACAGATACAGACTAGGAAGCATGATTAATCCTGGCTGTCCACAACAGAAGATGAGGGTAAGATGGGGTCATTCGCTGAAATCAAGGGGGTGGGAGTCAACTGGATGGAGGCATAGTGGCCACAGATGTGAGTTGGCCCTGGGAACAAAGGCCAGGGAAGTGGCGAGGCTTAGGGTCCTGGGGACCCCATGCGGCAGCAGTGCTTAGTGTACACCAGGGCAGCCTGCAGCTGACACGACTGGATTGGGAAGTCCCTTCCTGGAGAAATGAGAACTGAGTAAAACTGAAAACACAATCAAAACGGTGGCCTGGTGCAGTCTCTTCCTGCATAGAAAAACATAGCTGGTGCAAGCTGAGAAGGGGTACATATGAAGGAAGCAGAGTAAAGCAAACAAACAAAAACAGCCTTCAGTGAGGCCCACGGGAGCATTACAGGGTCGCTTCCAGGAGCTGAAGGAGCAGGAGAGGGCCAGAGGAGTCCTCTTGCATTCAGGAAGTGGATAGGCTCAGAGGGTACAGTCAGCCCCTTCGGCTTGAAGCATCAGGAGTAGAAGCTGAGAGAACGGTGGATAGTTGCTAGAAACTGGGCATATTTTGAAGAGGAAAGAGTAGACAGGGTGGAGCTTCCTTTCAACCTGGCTTGCATCTTCCATCTTGAGTGTGTGGCCCAAGCCTGTCCCACTTCATTTCCTAACAAATTAACAGGAACACCAGAATAATCCCAGTTAGAAAACATATGATTCTTTTTTCCATAAGGAAGCTCTTTTGAAGAACACAAAAGCAATTAATATTACAAAGGAAATGATCGATAGATCTCGTAATTTAAAAATCTATGAGAAAAATGAAAATGAAAGGGCCATATGGAAAAATATAAGTATGTTAAAAATTAATATTTTTATTATAGTAGCTCATACATATTAAAATACCCTATGGCCATAACAACAAAATATCTGGAAAAGGTATAAATCAATGATTAACAGAGGTAGAATTCAAATGGCTAATAAACATAAACAGTGTTAATTTTATTATTGAAAAAATGCAGATCAAAACATGTTTGATAATGATAGGTAAAAATGCCAGATTAAAAAATTATAATGCTGGCCAGGGTATGGCAACAATGATTGATACTGGAAGTGTCAATCAGTACAACTCTGGAAAGCAATTAGTCATTATGTATCAAACCTTTGACCTAGTTCTTCTACCTCTAGGATTTATCATGAAAGAATAATCAAAGACATAGACTGTGTTCATCAGAGCATTATTTATAGTTAGAAAAACAGAAACAATCAGAATGTCCAAGAGTATGGGATTAGTCAAGTACATCCATATTATGCAGCCATTAATTTTTTTTAATGATAAAAAAGAAATGGGCATAATATAGTAAGTTAAGCTGATAAAATTATATATACATTATACCAACAGAAAATAGAAGTAGAGAAAACAGACTAAAGATACCAAAAAATCAAGTACTTAATTTTAAATTCTATATTTTTCTGTATTTTCCCAATTTTCCATAGTGAGCTATACAGCATAACTACCATAATAAAAAATTAATTATTGAAAGAAAAAAAAAACCTGAGCACCTGCCACACTCTGACCATCTTCCACAAAATGGAAGTGGCAGTGCAGTAGCTCGGAGTCCATCTAGCCCCCTTCAAGGTCTGCAATCGGATCTGTTCCCCCTGCCTAGGTTGACCCAGTGGGCCTGTCTGTTTTCCAAGTCTTAGAATATTTTGGTCTAACCATTCTCATTATCTCCCAAGATTTGAACCTTGTATTTTAACAAATTGACCCTATGCAAGGACATACCAGAGTATTAAGTTTTAACTGTGAAAAAGAATACAGTATGGTCAAACAACGCAACTATAGGAATATATCTAATTAGCTTTTGAAGAATAAATGACCAGTTAGTAATGTCTGATGAGGGGCCAACCTCAATTATTTGGCACAGTGCTACTCAAATTGTGGTCCCCAGACTGCAATTATCTAAGTGTAGAAGAGTAAGAGTAAGCAATTTGACACTGCTGCAACACTTTTACTGTATTTTATAAAGCTTTGGTTTCTAATGGAGGGTTGGGGGCAAAACCTTGGTCCTTCACCTCAGACAATTTGAGACACACTAACTAGAACATCTCATTTCAGACCATCCTATCCTACATAAGCCAATTTACGAGACATCAAAGAAAAAGAAATGCTTATATTACTTTCTATATTTGTCTAATGACTTTCGAGATACTGGTCTTAATCCTAGGATAGTATTTAAGCAGTTTAATTTTGTACTTTTCTTTAAGATAACAACTTTACAGTGTAGTTTTATGAGTTGACCAATTTGCTTTACTAGTTTCTGCATTTCTTCAAATTCCCCACACATGCTCTTAGGCCCAGGTTATCCTATGTCTGCTGAGCTTTGCTTCATCTTTCTCCAAGGCATTCACACTTACCCTTCTCCCCTTGCTCCTCAGCCTGTAAACACGCTGAAGTAATTCTCATACCAACATATATTTTCCAACAAGTCCTGTCAATTGTCTCTTCCCTTCCATCCCTTTCACTGTCCTAATTTATGATCTACCATTTGGATTCTCGAGTGGGGCTCTTAAGTGATCTCCTTGCCTCCCAACAGTTGGCAGAATGATTTTCCTTAAACAACGTGATCACATTGCTTCCCTAATTAAAGCTACTCAAGTCCTCTCCATCACTGAAAAGATAATGTCAAAGTTCCTTAACAGCGTAAACAAGGTCTTCTATGACCTGACCCCCCCCATCTTTCCAACACCATAGCTGCTATCCCATTGGGTTATCCCCACTCTGTCCTTGACATCAAATAATATCTAACACAGTGCCTTTAACCTGAGCTTTACTTTTGCTTTTCTTGTGTCTAGAATTACATCTTTCTGCCTGGCAAACTTCTTTCTTCTCATCCTTTGAGACTCAGAATGTCTTCCTTTAGGAAGCCTTTCCTGACCATATCACCTCAGTGCCCATCAACATTTTGTCTGGGACAAGGGTCCCTCCTTGGTGTCCCCAGTGGTACCCTGTAAATAACTTTATCAGAATACTTACCATATTGCATGGACATATCTTTCCGTGTCTGTCATTCATTCCTTGACTGTAGAAACCTGGACCTAGTACAAAGTGACTACTCAAATGTTTGCTGGGATGAAATCTGGATCCCAGATAGAACTATTTTAATGTAATCAGTTTCAAATTTAGATTTTTAGGCCTTGTTTTTTTAGAAAACATGAATTGGACCTTATAGTATTGGTATTGTCAGTGCCCTTTTATAAAGCTTTCTGAAGACTAATGCTGGTGGTGGTGGGTGGGTGGGGGCGGGTGAGGAAACCAGTCCAACTTTAATGATTTAAAAAAAAAAACTGAGAATTGGGAGGCAAACATCACTGATGGGACTCTGACAGACCAAAAATAAAAAAAATCTGGAGAACTAGTAACTGTCCTTTTACTTCTTATTGCTGATAATTTTATGCTTAGATTTTAGCTAGCATATCTGTGGGTGACATACTGAGTTTTTTTCCTTCTCATAAATTAACTCTATCCCTCTTCTGTCATTCTTGGTGCAACACACTAACCACCAGAGCTAATGGTCCGTGTAACAGGATCTTTTCATGGTCACATATTTTTTGTCCCTCTTTTATCCCATGCTCAAGGAACTCTGTAACTTGAACATGAGAGAGCGTTGGAGACTCCCAACTTCCCCTTTTTCTTCAGAGAGTGACTCACTGTTCACAATATTGCTTCTCCTTCAGATCAGCTCCAGATTCAGGGTTCCCACAGAGCACCCCTTAATAGAAATATTGTCATGAATCACAATAGTTTTTCCCTTGTGGTAATTGACTTGGAAAAATATAATTTCCTCTCCCATTCGTGGTCTTGAAAGTCTCCAATTCTTTGTAGAAATAGAATTTCACACCATGGCAAAGTGTTGTTAGAAACAAGACATATTAATACACCTAAGTCTTTATTTATTTGGCTCTAGAAGAATTTGCATGAAAATGAGCCTATATGGCAGGTACAGAATGTACTGTAACAGCACCAGAGGGGTACATCCTCTCTGCTCTACAGAGTCTCAATGTTTAATACATACAAGTGACTTTAGTAATAAAACCAGATAGAAAAAAAGAGCCCTTTAGGGAAAAACAAAAATCAGTTTAGAGTAACTTTTCAAATTGACCATTCCTTTTCATATAGTTAAATCAAATAACAGATACATTCAGAGGCCCAAATGTTGGCATAGAATAAAATCACGTTCATTTATTTTTACTACAGTTTAGAATTAGAAGGCATAAAATTAAATATGTTGAATGTAATAAATTCATCCATACAAGTGCAAGTCTCCAGCTATAATGCATTTTATGGCAGATTTATTACTTAAAAAATGTACCAGTAAATCAAAAAGAGGGAGCATGTCCATTTAACTTTTATTGAAGTGTATGAAGGTCTTCAGAAATCAAATATGAGCATGAAGATATGGCCAAACATAAAACCTACCAAATTCAGTGAAAAGTTGCTGACTTTAAATAGTAGCTGTAAGAATGACCAATATATATTCTTTGTTAACAACCCCTCATTCTACAGTTAAAAAAAAAAAATAAACATTCAGTAAACATTCTTTCCTAAGGTAGCTTCCCTTATATATCAGTGATTTATCCATTTCCTTGTATACACAAATTTGTTGAACATACCAATCAGTGGTTCTCACAATTGAAAAATAAAAGCACAAAAAAGTTTACACTCTTGTACAGGTAAATAAAAGATCACCTTGAATTAAACTGGATCTCCTTAAGGGCACAGTATAGTTTCAGTTTCATTACCTAATACATAATTAGTTTCTTACATACAAATATTGACATATTTGGCTTGTGCTTCAAAGCCTTTGTGTCTATGAAGTCCATGTCAATGCAGCTCATAATTTGAAGTCACTGGGGAGTTCTTTACTGCTGCTGGGTTTGACCTGATCGTGCACTGGAGTTTCCTCAGCACCTGCTGTGGCAGTACTGCACATCTCTGAGGCTTCCTCGGCATCAGGGTCCAAGCCTTCAGGGCAGGGAAGTTTGAGCAGCTCTTCCCGGAGCTGAGCAGTGTGACGCTACACAGGGAAAAAACATGCCTGCTGTTAGAGTGGTAAAATCTGGAATTTTAGCTGAAGATTATTTGACAAAGGAATTGGGTTTATAACAAAACTCAAAGCATTAGCCTACAAATATTTATTGCACACCCTATTGTCTAAGTCACTGTTACAGGCACTAGGTACAGCAGTGAACAAAACTGGCAAAAACTTCTAACCTCAAAATAATTGATGTTGCTTTCAAAAAGCCCTAAGTAACATGCCCCCTCTACCTCTTCCCCAAAACAAAAACAGCATTACCAATGACTTACAGGACATCATTAATTTGATACATATACTCTTTTAAATTAAGGTAGTAACCCTTCAATTTGTCACACATGCTGCCTTGGTTAAAGCCGTTTTAAGAGAAAGACAAGTTCGTAAATGAAAATAAACTCATATAATGTCAATTTCTTATTTTAGTGAATGAAAACAAGTATTTATCAGGTATTAGACCCTATCCAGGAGCCCTGGTGGCACAGCGGTTAAGCACTTGGCTGCTAACCAAAAGGTCGGCGTTTCAACCCGCCAGCTGCTCCCAGGGAGAAAGATGTGGTAGTCTGCTTCTGTAAAGATTACAGCCTTGGAAATCCTATGGGGCAGTTCTACCCTATCCTACAGAGTCGCTATGAGTCGGAAGTGACTTGACAACAATGGGTTTTTTAGGTCCTATCTAAAATGTTTGCAAAATGTTTCACACTGTCTCAATCTGCACAACACTTAGAAATACTTTTATCATCAGTTTTTTTAATTGTTTTTTAAACAAACAAAAAAGAAGCTCAGGAGAGATTAGATAGCAGGTACTACCCCATACACACTGCCATTTTGGGAGGGATGTAGGGATGCTTACAGAGAACAGTTGGTTGTCTACAAATGTTAAATTTTAGTTTATGATTTTCTGGTGGGAGAGAAATGACTTCAAGTATCACATGTAGGCTTTGAAATTTAGTCATATCCATAGCTGACTTTGAAAATTAGCTAAACAACATTTATAGAACAATTGTTATGTATGAGTCACCGTGTTAAGCACTGACAATATAAATGCTATGAGTAAAATAAGGAAGACATTTCTGACCTCATGCAGCCTAAATTCTGCTTGGATGTATAAAACATATAAACAGGAAAGACAACTACACACTGACAGCCACTTAAAAGATTTCAAAGTATATTTACATGCTGATAACTTAAAAACCCGTTTCTCTAGCTTCCACTGAAGGAAACAGGAGTAAACACTAAGCAGAGAAAAAGAAAAATCTGGTAGTTGTGAGGATCCAGTTGAGGTAGAGGAGTACTATGACTTTACTGTGGATCCAAGTAAACAGGTGCATACTTTTCTCAAGGAACACTCAGCAGCAAAGGTATCGTGAAGATGACATAAGTTTGTGTTGAGTTAGGGATGGAGAGTTCCAGTTCAGGGTGACTTAGAAACAAGAGTAAAGGAATTTGGGATATAAGCAAGACACTGACTAAAATAAAACCAAATAAACTGAACTTCAGCCACTGAGGTTTTGTGTAAGGGAAAGACATACCTAAACATATATGGAGAAGATCAATCTGGTTGTGCTCTATAGAAAGAATCGGAAGGGGGAGAACTGGTACGAGGAAGCTTGTCAAACAGACTAACCTATGGGAACAGAATAAAAATAAGGGGGAAGAAAAGGCAGGAAGGCACCCTCTTGTAAAGGCAGCACTAACAAGACCTAATTACTGGCCAACCACAGCGAGTGAAGCAGGTTTAAATAAATATATATGAAGATTTTACGACAGGGAAAGATGGTTTACTAGGTAAATAGAGAGAGCTAGAAAACTTGTTTGAGGGAAGATAAATGCTAATTTAAATCTTAGTGAGGTAGTAACAGGTCATCCAAGTACAAAAATGTCAGTAATGTAGTTCAGGAGAAAACTAACAGCATACAATGGTTTGATGAGTCACTTTTAAAGAGTAAATGGCCAAAATCAGGGGTATAGATAACAAAGAAACAGAAACAGAATAAAATAGCCAAGGGTCAAAAACTAACCCTTCAGATATATAATCATTCAGGAGAATAAAAAACACGCTGAAAGAATTAAAAGAAAGAGAAGAACCAGGATACTCTACAGAGCAAAGAGTAGTAGAAAAGACAAACATGAGGTAAATGTCATATTTTGAGAACGCAGCTCTTCCCCAGTCATATGCATGCAAAGGCATGCAAATATCACGGCTCAGGTGAAGCACATTTTAGTCCTCAAGATGACATCTTTGCTTTTGAACATTTTAAAGGGGTCTTTTGCAGCAGATTTGCCCAAGGTAGTACGTCATTCGATTTCTTAACTGCTACTTCCATGGGCGTTGATTGTGGAGCCGGGCGTTGATTGTGGAGCCAAGTAAAATGAAATCCCTGACAACTTCAGTATTTTCTCCATTTATCATGATGTTGGAGCTCTGGTGGCACAGTGGTTAAAAGCTCGGCTGCTAACCAAAAGGCTGGCAGTTCAAATCCACCAGCTGCTCCTTGGAAACCTGATGGGGCAGTTCTATTCTGTCCTACAGGATTGCTGAGTCGGAATCAGCTTGATGGCAATGGGGTTGGTTTTTGTTTGGTTATCACAATGTTGCTTATTGGTCCAGTTGTGAGGACTTTTGTTTTATCTTCAGGTGTAATCCATACTGAAGGTTGTAGTCTTTGATCTTCATCAGTAAATGCTTCAAGTAATTTTTAATTTTAGGAACTGTTAATTCGTCGTCAAAGGAATGTACCTTCTCCACAGACTTTTGGGTAGCAATTTAGGCCTCTGAACCTAAAATAAATTTTGTTTCTTTGATTTTCTCCCCATTTACCTTGTGTTGGCCATGGCTCTGCCAGTGAATATACAACTCTTTGTTTAAAGCCACCAACAGGGCTAATATTAGGAAGTCTTACCCACCTTGAGAGCTGCTGCATGGTGAGACATAGTCCTGCCTACCCGCTTATCACTGCTGTATTGTTGGATGTCTGCAATCCACTCTTCACACTGGGCCATGATCTCAACTCTCTTCAAGTAAAAATGTTTGTGTATAACCTTAAGTAAAAAAGCAGCAATGGAAGAAAATACGTTTAGGTTAGAATTTAAAAGACAAAGTATGTGATATTACAAAGGTAAAATTTAAAAGACACTGCAATGTTTTTCTGTCTATAATTATGAACTCTACTAAGTGTTACAAAATAAATTATTTAAAATGAGTAACCCAAAGCGTGCAAAGGAAGAAAATATCATGCTTAAAAGCACAAAAAATGCATGTTTGTATTTCCTATAATATTAGAGAAGTGATTTCTCAGGACTTTTCAAGGTAAAAGGTAAGCTTCTGCAAAAAACAAACACCCAAAATAACACTGATATGTAAATTCATTTAATAATAATAAAAAAGAATGCTCTTTTCACGTTTCTCCAGAGCTTCAGAAGCATATTCATTAACGCTATTCTGTGAAGAGAAGGTCTTCAGTTTTGATACTGCAGAGCATTCACACATAACATCTGCTTAGTTATATTAAAGATCAACTTTCTGTCAGGTCAATATGTTACTATTTCCTGTAAAATGTTGAGTTTGTTACATAATTTAAGAAAGTGATGATTAAGGGAAACAATTCTAAGAAAGAAAAATGTGTTAGGACATAGTTAAAGCAAGGTGTGATGTTGAAGTAATTTGACATGACAACTGGAAAGGACAATCATATTTTAGGTAGATTACAGAGAGACAACGAATCACAGGAAACAAACCACACTTCAGGATGTGAAATAAAAGCACTTTAAAGACAGGTTTTAGAAATTCAGTAAGTCCAACCTTTTCCTAAAGAAAAGAAAATGTGTTTTATTTAACATTTACACACATACATTAGTATAATGACAGAGTTTCTACTTGCAAGAATCCTTTAAGAAGTATCCTGACCTTCAACAAGGGTATTTTTTATGACGAACATTTTAGTAACTTATTTAGACAGTGAAGATAGTAAGTTAGAAATAAGGAATAAAATTGTTCCCAGATATAGTCAGCTACCTTTCAGAATGTAGGTTTTCAAATTCATCTGCAATACAATATCAGTGAGTTTTTAGGATTAACTCTAAAAACCATAGTAAAGTTTGGTTTACTATAGTAAAGTTAAATACACCACAGACAATCTAAATATAAAAGCAAGCATAATACTAACAAACTATATTCTATAATGTCTCTAATAAGTTACTTCCCTCATTTTTTTTGAACATACCTCTTTAAAGCATGGTGAAGGGTTTCTGATTTGTTCTAGCATTGCCCACTTTACTGTTGCTTGTCGAATGTTTCCATCATATTCTCGGGAACTCTGTGTGCCGCTGGGAGTGCCTCTAGATCGTTCATATCCTGGTTCATTAAAATAAGGCTCAGCTACTAATATAAGGGACTGAACAGACACTAACACCTGAGAAATAAGGAAAATAAAAAAAATAGTTATCACTGTACTTTTACTATCAGTGAACTGCTATCTTGCTTTATCAACCAGGATCTCCTTTTACCATGTGCCTCCACATGTTTCTATCACCATTAATACTGATGTTAAGAATTATGACACTGAAATACTTTATTATCAAAGAAAAATTAAATTAGGTACAGTAGAGCCATACGTTATATATATATATCTTGTGTTTTGTTATTCTTGAATCATTGAAAAACAAAAATAGATATGACAATCCTATTTTCTGAAAACGCTAAAAAATATACTTCTTTGTAGATACACCATACCAATTTAAATATTATTGCGCTCAAACTGTCCTTATCCAACATGGCATAAAACTAACCATGTACTCTTCACAACACTCACTTGTAAGGAAACTATGTATAAGGCAGCTAGATGTTTATTCCAAGAAAAATTCCAAAGTATCACAAAAACCTTATTATTGGAAGCTCTCATTCGCAAGTTGGTTTCATGGCTCTAAGACCAGCCCTGACCCCTCCACTTTTATACCAGGAGGTTTGTTTCTCCAGATGTAGCACATGTAGAGAGGGCTCATTCCTACCTAATATATTGTTCATAGCTAATATAGCTATGTAACTAGCTAATATACCATTTTTGGAGGTATGAATGGATCAGATAACACCTACCACCTTTATGCCTGAAAGAAGATTAACAGTAATAGAACTTTTATTAGACAAGGTGATTAAACGATGTCACGGGTAAGTATCTTAGAAGTCAAGGGATATATTTTCTTAGAAAACAGTAAAAATGGGAACATGTACCTAAAATACATCTGACCTAAGAGTAGATGTGGTTAAACATGACGTGGAGAGACTGTGTTATTGAGGCCACGGTCCACTACAAAAAAATCAATCTGCATAAGTCTGAGACAAGGATTTCACATTTCTGAAATTGGCTATATATACTTTCCCTTAATTCAAATCTGACACCTCTGAAATAACTGTCAGGGCATAGTTATTAGCTCTTTTCCCCCCTTCCCTTTTAAATAATAATTATCTTCTATTAAGCTGGGTTTAATCATTTTTTCTACAAAGGCAGAGAAAAAATTTAAATTCTCACCATGAATATATAACAAGGGACTCAGTGATTTATTTTCTCCTTCATCTCCTTTGAGACAAAACACAGTTTTATAAATCTCAGGCAGTTACAGGTTCAAACAATAATTAAAAAAAAATATTTTCAGATATAGTCTGGTTTAAAATAGCAAAGCAAAGTCCACTAAATGAAAGCCTAAAGAATGGATGTTTCATGTACTAGAACAAAGAAAACTACATTTGAGAAATAAATTTGCA
Source organism: Dugong dugon (assembly GCA_030035585.1). NCBI lineage: Eukaryota > Metazoa > Chordata > Mammalia > Sirenia > Dugongidae > Dugong > Dugong dugon. The sequence continues at coordinate 41,843,884 of CM057480.1, read as the reverse complement.
TGTACCTTATTGTTTGCTAAGATGAAAATACTGGATTATAAAGTTTACATTTGGTAACAAGACGACGACTGATCAGGAGACACAAATCTTTCTTAGAATTAAATTCAAAGGATACATGGCATAGGTTCTTATGATTATCACTGGGTAACTAACACACTAGGTGTTATTTTCTATCTATTCAGAAAAACCAAAAGTACTCTTTTGGAGGTACATAAATGTCACTTCATTTTTCTACAGTGACCTCAACTATACAGGAGTCATGATATTCATATTATGGAATTTCTGGAGCCCTGGATTATCAGATAAGAACAGTCATTTTATTTCACAGCACAATTTATTAACCGCCCCCAACAACCAAACCCTCTGCCGTGGACTCACACTGACCCTATAGGACAGAGTAGAACTGCCCCATAGGGTTTCCAAGGCTGTAAGTCTTTACAGAAGCAGCCTGCCATATCTATCTCCTGAGGGGCGGCCAGTAGGTTAGAACCGCTGATCTTTCTGTTAGCAGTCTAGAACTTCAACCACTGCACCACCAGGGATCCTGGTCCACACACTTTATTACAGCCCATAGAAACCTGGGATGCAGTGGCACCACTATGGGGATGCGGACTGTACCAGCTGACACTGTCAGAGGGGGTGACACCAAAATGACTGTCTATAAAATTTTTGTGCAGTGTTTCAGCAGAAATTATTTTTCGTAATAAAAACATCCCCGCAGTTAGTTACAACAACAAAAACATTTTTTGTAAGCCCAGCTTATATGCATCAATATACCTACAAGGCTAAAACTCTATCCTAATTTACTTTTTGAACTTTCTAATGAGCTCCTGTCAGAGCTGTCATTATTACCCAATTACAATGACGCTTCAAATCACATGGTTTTGTCTGCGCGCACTGTTGTTTTAGTTGCTGCTGGTGTCTTTATAGTTCCTGATTTTGTCAAATTTTCTGGTGTTTTAACTACAATATTGTGGTAATTAGTACTTGTGAACCTATATCAGTAACTTTTTTGAGAATGAAGTAGTAATTAAGGAAAAAGGAGTGGTACATGAGAACTACGATTTACAAGTAACATTAGTACAAAAAAAGAAACATTACTAAGGATTCTGTATGATCTGGTACAGGAGGAGGTCCATGTGGGGAGTGACACCATTAGTTACTGCACTGGATGACACCAACCCTAGCGAAGCCCCTGTTGGGATAAAAGATTTCTTTTTCTTAATAGAAATTGATTTTTAGTATTCCAAAAAAATAAGACCTTACCTAGTACTGAGAAACAGTGTACAATGTTTGAAGTGAGACCACAGGAGCCAAGTAATCTTCCCTCAGAATCTATTTTTAACTCATCTATAAAATGTAGATAACACCTTCTCATCTCAGAGGATGACTGCGAGAATTAAATAAACTTTTTTTGGGTGCAGTAGCAATACTTATAAGTAAATGTTCAGTAAACAATAGCTATTCTATCTTGGAATACCAATTGAGATGTTTCAATAAACAGATGCAGCATTGGAAGTGCTCACTGTCTATGCCAAGAAATTTGGAAGACTAACCTGGTGAACCAACTGGAAGAGATCCACATTTATGCCTATTCCCAAGAAAGGTGATCTAACTGAATGCAGAAATCATCAAACAATATTATTAATATCACACGCAAGTAAAATTTTGCTAAAGATCATTCAAAAGCAGCGGTAGCAGTATATCGACAGGGAATGGCTAGAAACTCAAGCTGAATTCATAAGAGGATGTGGAACAAGGGATATCACAGCTGATGTCAGATGGATTCTGGCTGAAAGCTGAGAATACCAGAATGATGTTTACCTGTGTTTTATTGACTATGCAAAGGCATTCGATTCTGTGGATCATAACAAATTATCGATAACATTGCGAAGAACGGGAATCCCAGAACACTTAATTGTGCTCATGAGGAATCTGTACATGGATCAAGAAGCAGTTGTTCCAACAAAACAAGGGGATACTGCATGGTTTAAAGTCAGAAAAAGTGTGTGTCAGGGTTGTATCCTTTACCCATACTTATTCAATTTGTATCTGAGCAAATAATCCCAGAAGCTGGACTATATGAAGAATGTGGCATCAGTATTGGAGGAAGACTCATGAACCACCTGAGTTATGCAGATGACATAACCTTCCTTTCTGAAAGTGAAGAGGACTTGAAGCACTTACTGATGAAGATCAAAGATCACAGCCTTCAGTATGGATCCCACCTCAGCATAAAGAAAACAAAAATCCTCACAACTGGACCAATAAGCAACATCATGATAAACGGAGAAAAGAATGAAGCTGTCAAGGATTACATTTTACTTGGATCCACAATCAATGCCCATGGAAGCAGCAGTTAAGAAGTCAAAGGATGTATTGCATTGGGCAAATCTGCTGCAAAAGCCCTCTTTAAAGTGTTAAAAAGCAAAAATGTCACCTTGAAGACTAAGGTGCGCCTGACCCAAGCCATGGTGTTTTCAATCGCCTCATATGCATGCGAAAGCTGGACAATGAATAAGGAAGATGGAAAAAGAATTGACACCGTTGAATTGTGCTGGCAAAGAATACTGAATATACCATGGACTGCCAAAAGAACAAAACTGTCTCGGAAGAAGCACAACCAGAATGCTCCTTAAAAGCAAGGACGGTGAGACTGTGTCTCATATACTTTGAACATGTTATCAGGAGGGATCAGTCCCTGGAGAAGGCCATCATACTTGGTAAAGTAGAGGGTCGGCGTAAAAGAGGAAGACCCTTAAGGAGATGGATTGACACAGAGGCTGCAACAACAGGCTCAAGCATAACAGCTGTGAGGATGACACAGGACCAGGCGATGTTTTGTTCTGTTGTACACAGGGCCGCTATGAGTCGGAACTGACTCAATGGCACCTAACAACAACATTTTATCTTGGAATCAAAATCGACAACACGTACCAGCAGAAAGTAAAATACAAGTAAATATAAATTCTACACTAAAAATATTGCTATATATGTAATAGGGCATTCAAGAAAGCAGTCATCATGAGTTCTGTTTTGATCAACAGAACTTAATGAAAAGATATTTGAATCAAACAAAAAACAGTACTTATCTTAGCTACACCTGGCTAAAGTGTTTTCTTAGAACCTTAGTTGAAAATGAATTAGCAATTAACAGGAAAACATCTACTATACATCATAGTGTTATTTTGTACATATTACCATGTTTTACTATAACAATAAACACTGTATATTTTCATTCCATAGTGTAGGTTCACTGGTTCTCAAGTCAATTCTTTGATATTTCTACAAAGTCAAGAAAGACTTTTATTCATAGGCTGAATTTACTGTCCTTCTCTCTTTAGATTCATTTCAGCATCCAAAAACCAGAAGAAGCAGCCATTGTATAATTTGCTCAGGGCCTCTGAACCATGTGACTGCTTCCTTTTACTCTGTCAAAACAAAACTGTTAACTTTGCTGTCTGTTGTTCTACTACGCCACTCAGCTAATTCGAAGTCTTCTTCTCCTACTATTCTACTTACTGATTTGGTCACTGTATTCCTATCTCTATACATTTTCATATCTTATTCCCATTTTTAGAATATCCACTAGTTTGCCATACTCCCCCTTCTGTCCTACTCCTACTAGGAATTATTTTTACTTCCTATAATTTAATGTTATCTTTTCTTTTTTTAAAATTGTGCTTTAGGTGGATTTCAAGCTGCAATCGCTTTTGAATGATCTTCAGCAAAATTTTATTTGTGTGTGATATTAAGGATATTGTACAATAATTTCCACATTCTGTCGGATCACCTTTTTTTGGAATAGGCATAAGTATGGATCTCTTTCCATCAGTTGGCCAGGTAGCTGTCTTCCAAATTTCATGGCAGAGATAAGTGAGCACCTCCAGCATGCCATCCTTTTGCAGAAACATCTCAATTGATATTTCATCAATTTCTGGAGCCTTGTTTTTCACCAATGTCTTCAGTGCAGCTCGGAATTCTTCCTTCAGTACCATTGGTTCTTGATTATATGCTACCTACTGAAATGACTGAATACTGACAAATTCTTTTTGGTACAGTGACTCTGTGTATTCCTTCCATCTTTTTTGATGCTTCCTGTGTCTTTCAATATTTTGACCATATACTTTGCTACTGCAACTAGAGGCTTTCTTCAGTTCTCTCAGCTTGAGAAATGTCGAGTGTGTTCTTCCCTTTTGGTTTTCTAACTACGTGTCTTTAAACGTCATTATAATACTTACCTTTGTCTTCTCGAGCTGCCCTTTCAAAACTTCTGTTCAGCTCTTGTACTTCATTTCTTCCGTTCGCTTTAGCTACTTGATGTTTAAGAGCAAGTTTCAGAGTCTCTTCTAACATCCATTTTGGTCTTTACTTTCTTTCCTGTCATTTTAATGATCTCTTGCTTTCTTCATGTGTGGTGTCCTTGGTGTCATTCCACAACTTGTATGGTCTTCAGTCATTAGTGTTCAATGTGTCAAATCCATTCTTGAGATGGTCTCTGAGTTTAGGTGGGATATACTCAAGGTTGTACTTTGGCTCTTGTGGACTTGTTCTAATCTTCTTCAGCTTCAACTTGAAGTTGCATATGACCAACTGATGGCCTGATCTGTAGCTGGCACCTGGCCTTGTTCTGACTGATGATATTGGGCTTTTCCATCATCTCTTTCCACAGATGATGTAGTTGATTTGCTTCCTGTGTTTTCCATCCAGTGAGGTCCAAGTGTATAGTCGTTGTTTATGTTGTTGAAGAAAATTATTTGCAATGAAGAAGCCAGTGAGTCTTGCCAAATTGTCATGTGATCTCTGGCATCGTTTCTATCACCAAAGCCATATTTTCCAACTACCGATCTTACTTCGTTTCCAACTTTTGCATTGCAATCACCAGTAATTATCAATGCATCCTGATTGCATGTTTCATCAACTTCAGATTGCAAAAGTTGGTAAAAATCTTCAGTTTCTTCATCTTTGGCCTTAGTGGTTGCTGTGTTAATTTGAATAATAGTGGTATTAACTGGTCTTACTTGTAGGTGTATAGATATAATCCTATCACTGAGAGCATTGTACTTCAGGATAGATCTTGAAACGTTCTTTTTGATGATGAATGCAACACCATTTCTCTCCAATTTGTCATTCCTGGTGTCATGGATTGAATTGTGCCCCCAAAAAATGTGTGTAGCAACTTGGCTAGGTCATGATTCCCAGTGTTGTATGATTGTGTAATCTGATGTGATTTCATTACGTGTTGTAAACTCTATCACTATGATGAGATTATATGTGATCTCCTTATGTGTTATAAATTCTATCACTGTGATCAGGTTATATTGAGGAGGTTGAGAAGATTAGGTAGTGTCTTAATGTAATCTCTTTGGAGATATAAAAGAGAGAAGTGAGCAGAGACACAAGAGAACCTCATACCACCAAGAAAGCAGTGCCAGGAGCAGAGCGTGCCCTTTGGACCTGAGGTTCCTGCACTGAGATGCTCCCAGACCAAAGGAAGAGTGATGACATAGACCGTCCTCCAGAGCCGATGGAGAAAGTGTTCCCCTGGAGCTGACGCCGTGAATTTGGACTTGCAGCCTACTGGACTGTGAGAGAATAAACTTTGCTTTGTTAAACCCATCCACTTCTGGTATTTCTGTTAGAGCACACTAGATGACTAAGACACCTGGCATAGCACACCATATGATTATTTGATTCAGAATGGCCAATACCAGTCCATTTCAGCTCACTAATGCCTAGCACATCAATGTTTTATGTGTTCCATTTCATTTTTGATGATTTCCATTTTTCCTATATTCATACTTCATACATTCCATGTTCCAATTATTAATGATGTTTGCAGCTGTTTCTTCTCATTTTGAATTGTGCCACATCAGATGAAGGTCCTGAAAGCTTGACTCCATCCACGTCATTAAGGTCAACTCTACTTTGAGAAGGCAGCTCTTCCCTAGTCATATTTTGAGTGCCTTCCAACCTGAGGGGCTCTTCTTCTGGCACTGTATCAGACAATGTTCTGCTGCTATTCAGAAGGTTTTCACTGGCTAATTTTCTTCAGAAGTAGACTGCCAGGTCCTTCTTCTTAGTCTGTCTTAGCCTGGAAGCTCCGCTGAAACCTGCCCAACATGCATTGCCCTGATGGTATTTAAGATACTGGTGGCATAGCTTCCAGCATCACACAAGCCACGACAGTATGACGAACAGACGGACACCTGGGTGTGTGTGTGTTGTTCCATCTAAATTTATCACAGATAGATTCATGTAATCACTACCAATGATGATTATAATTTTGAGTCTCAAGCTTGATACCACCAAGGTAACATTCCAACTTTTATTGAGCTTCTATTTTGTTATACAGGATCAATGGATTCTATCCTGTTGCCATGGTAATCAACAGTAAACGAAAGTCTGGCACTATTGACCAATTTAGCCAGAGTGTTCCTTTTCCTGGCAAAGAACAATACATTAGCTGGCTACTTACTAAAGTAGTGCTTTAAGTTTGTAAAATACCTCCACATGCATGTGTACATGCTTGTGCATATATTCCTTTTTCCTTCATTGATGATGGGCCAAGTATTACATATATCACTATAACAACATTTCGATTAACTGCTAACTTGCTATTCACATTGAATTTTTGTTGCTACAAATTCCAATTCCATGAAGCTTGATACAGTTCTTGAAAGGTCTTATTTCTAAGAGGTCTTCATGTCAAGTGCCAGCTCTGTTGGCTAGAACTGGTTGCCTGAAGATCTGAGTTAAGGAGAAAGGAGAGGCTTCATATGGGCTCCACAGGAAAACGCTTATGTCCCAGCAATGTCTGCTATGAATTTGGAAAGGAGAGAAGCAGCAGAATGAATAGAATGTATCTGCCACCTGAACACTATGTCTAACTTAAATTCTTTTAGAGAACTGGAGGTTAGTTTAACAGGCTGCCTGAATAAGCTAATCTAAATAATCCTCAGGCTCCAACGTTTTATAAGAATGTTAAATATTTTACCGTTTTTGAAGGACACTTCATTTTTAACTGTTGCACTGCATAAGATGTTACTGCAGTGTTACCGAGTGTGTGCTGGATATATACATCATTTCTAGTACTACACATAAACATATCACTAAATCTAGCCAGTGTCAATGGATTGATTCAGTTTATTTTCTTCTGCATGCCAATATGACACTGTAATAGGTTTATTTGAATGCTGTATGCAGACTGTACAAGTTACAGGATACCTATGTAAATAGTTATTGTAACTAAATTGAAATACTTAATTTATAATTATATTATTTTTCCAGTTAGAAAGTATGGACAAATTTTAAAATTTAAAACAAAGGCATGCTACCGATGCAGATTAGAGATGCAAAAGCTGGTACCATGGATGGAACAGTAAAGAATAAGTGACAGGAAGGTGTGTTTCAAATTTTGCAATGAATGGAAACTGTAATTTGTAGTGGCAGTGCAAAATGAAAAAGCTGTTTGTTGTGTAAAAAACATTTTTAATTAGCCAAAATTCAGAAAGTTTGGTGTCCTGAACATATCCCATACTTTCTTATCTGTACATCTTTTGCTCACTTTGTCCTCTCTGCTTGAGATACCCTTTGCCTTCATCTCGGGTTTTGAAACTTTCTAACTTATAGACAAAATGTCGTTGTTGTTGTTGTTAGGTGCTGCTAAGTCGGTTCGGACTCATAGTAATCCTACATACAACCAAATGAAACATTGCCTGGTCCTGTGCCATCCTTACAATACTTGCTATGCTTGAGCCCATCACTGCAGCTACTTTGTCAGTCTATCTCCTTGAGGGACTTCCAGTCTTTCGCTGATTCTCTACTTTACCAAGCATGATGTCCTTCTTCAGGAACTGGTCCCCCCTGATAATATGTCTAAAGTATGTGAGACAAAGTCTCACCATCTTTGCTTCTAAGGAGCATTTGTTCATCAAATACACAATGAATTTCATAAGAAGTTTCCCCTGAACAGTCAAAAAAGAATCTATGAAATTAGTTATCTTTTTAAAAAATTTATTGTTTTAGATGAAGGTTTACAGAGTAAACCAGTTTCTCATTAAACAATAAATACACGTATTGTTTTGTGACACTGGTTGTCAAGCTAGCAATGTGTCAACATTCTCCCCTTCTCGATCTTGGATTCCCCATTTCCATTCATTCAGCTTTCATGTCCCCTCTAGCCTTCTTGTCCTTGCCCCTGGGCTGGTATGCCTATTTAGTCTCGTATACATGGTTGAGCTATGTGTATTGTTTGTTTTATGGGCCTGTATAATCTTTGGTTAAAGGGTGAACCTCAGGAGTGACTTCAGTACTGAGTTAAAAGGGTGTCTGGGGGTCACTCTCAGGGTTTCTCCAGTCTCTGTCAGACCAGGAAGTTGGGTCTTTTTTTGTTGAGTTTAAATTTTGTTCTACATTTTTCTTCAGCTCTGTCTGGGACCCTATGTTGTGATCCCTGTCAGAGCAGTTGGTGGTGGTAGTCGGGCACCATCTGGTTGTGCTGGACTCTGTCTGGTGGAGGCTGTGGTAGTTGTGGTCCATTAGTCCTTTGGACTAATCTTTTCCTTGTGTATTTGGTTTTCTTCATTCTCCCTTGCTCCAGATGGGGTGGGACCAGTGAAGTATATTAGGTGGCCATTCACAAGCTTTTAAGACCTCAGACGCTATTCAGCATAGTAGGATGTAGAACATTTTCTTTATAAGCTATGTTCTGCCAACTGAGCTAGATGTTCCCTGAGACCATGGTCCCCAGCTTCAGTCCAGTGCTTTGGTCCCTCAGGGAGTTTGGATGTCTCTATGAATCTTCTATGACTTTGCCTTGGTCAAGTTGTGCTGACTTCCCCAGTCCTGTGTACTCTCTTATCCTTCACCAAGGTTACCACTTATCTATTGTCTAGTTAGTGTTTTTCCCTCCCCACTCCCCTGCCTCGTAACCATCAAGGATTGTTTCTTTCTGTGTGTAAACCTTTTCATGAGTTTTTATAGTAGTGATCTCATACAGTATTTATTCTTCTGTGATTGACTTATTTCACTCAGCATAATGCCCTCCAGATTCATCCATGTTGTGAGATGTTTCACTGATTCATCATTGTTCTTTATTGTTGCACAGTATTCTATTATGTGTATGCACCATAGTCTGTTCATCCATTTATCTGTTGATGGATACATCTCACAACCTGGATGAATCTGGAGGGTATTATGAAAATAGTTACCTTAAATCAGAATTACTGGTAATAAAAAATTTAAAACAATTGCTATTACGATTCTAAGTTTGGCCATTTGTAAAATGGCTTGGAGCTTCAAACCAAAACGAAAATTACTTTTAAATAGATAACAACTGCCCAGAAAAAAATACAAGAATTTTCTAATAATAATAAAGATCAACAGATTCGAAATTTGACAAATTACATGCACTTTTCTTTAGTTTTAAATGAGACATTGCCCACTTAATACTTTCGATATATTCTGTCTCAAAGGAATTCCAAAAAGAAAAGTTGCTGACTCTTGGCCTAAAAAATCTACTCGTGGAGTACGTATTTTTGAATCTTTTAAATATACATATCAAAGAAAAATTTCAGCTATATATGAAAAAAATTAGTTTCCACCATGATGGATGTGCTCCAGCTACGTTAGGTCAAAAATACAGATTTATTAGAATCTAAATGCAAGAAACTGATGTTTTCTGTATTGCTTCATTCCACTGTATGATAAAACAGAACTATCCAGTGCTGTCAAGTCAATTCTGACTCATAGCAACCCTGCAGAACTGTAGACAGAGTAGAGCTGCCCAATAGTTTCCAAGGCTGCAAATCTTTACAGAAGCAGACTGCCACATCCTTCTCCCGCAAAGTGGCTGGTGGGTTCGAACCTCCAAACTTTCGGTTAGCAGCTGAGTACTTTAACCACTGTGCCACCAGGGCTCTTATCCACTGTTATGATACATATTGATATTATTTATGCTGTTTTTCTGTACAAATCTATGCAAGCTCTATGAAAAGAGTCAGATACAGTTGTTAAAACTGTTCAGTATATGGAACTGTTGAACTTAAATAGAAAAGAATGATGATCTTGTGTTCCTTGCAAACTCTTGTGTTTTGACTTGTGGAAGAGTCTTATGAAGATTTATTGTACTATTTACTCCTATTCAAGGTTTTCTTGAAATAAAAGGAACACTTGCCAAATATTCAGTAATTAATCAAAGACAAAAAATTTGCAGTGATGCTTGTACACCAATCTTCTTTTCACCACTATTCACAATAGCCAAACAGTGGAAACAACCCACGTGTCCATCAACAGAGGAATGAATAAAATGTGGCATATTCATACAATGGAACATTATTCGGACATAAATAGAAATAAAATTCTGATACTTGCTACAACATGAAAGAACCCTGAAATCATTATACTGAGTGAAATAAGTCAGACACAAAAGAACAGATATCATATAGTCTCATGTGTATAAAATATCTATAATAGGTATTTAACCCAAACCAAACCAAACTCATTGTCGTAGAGTTGATTCTGACTCATAGTGACCCAAGAGCGTTTCCAAGGCAGTAAATCTCTAAGGAAGCAGACTGCCACATCTTTCTCCCACAGAGCCGCTAGTGGTTTCAAACTGCCAATCTTTTGGTAAGCAGTTGGTTGCTTTAACCACTGCGCCACCAGGGCTCCTTGACTAGGTAAATACATAGACACAAAAGTTCATTAGTGCTTACCAGGGGTTGGGGGTAGGGTGGGGATGTGAAGTTATTCATAAGGGATACTGAGGTTCTGTTTAGGGTGATGAAAAAGGTTTAGTAAGTGGTGATGATTGTACACATGGTGACTGTCAATGAATTGTATACACTTAGAAATAGATAAAAATGGCAATCTTTTTGTTATATATATTTTACAATAAAATTTTTAAAAAAAACCAGCAGAATGATTTACATTTCCTCATTGATAAATACACCATATGAGGACAAGCTAAATTTGAAGCTCCAAGGAAAGGACAAGCTTATCTCTGTTCTAGCTAGACACACACAAGAATTTACGTTGAAACTGAAACCTTTCATGGTACAAATCAATGATTTTACACATTTTTCTAATATGAAGATTTTAAATATACTTGACAATATTATGTAAATTGGAATAAAAAACTTAAGTAAAATTTAAGGGATGCATTAGTGATAATTATACATTTAGAGCTGCTTTTCAATTTACACAATACCTCTTGAATTTGATATTAATACTGAGTTAACGAATAAGTTATTAAATTTATAGACACAGTTTTGAAACTGATATGCTTTTGGTTCAGTCAAATCAATTCTTTTAGGAGAGATAATCCAGTTTTGTCAACGTAGATGTGAAAATTAGTGGAAAATTATTTTTGATACTACATTCAGTTACTGGAAAGCTTTCAAGTGTATTTGGAACAACTTGTGTATGTGAATCTACTGTAAACTTTATGAAATCTAAACAAAAAATAAGTATTTCCAATGAATGATTAGGATCCAAAATTGAGATTTGCTGTAAGTATAAACTGTACACTGGATTTTGAAGCTTTAGCATTAAAAAAGAATGTAAAATATTTCATTGACAGTTTTTTTGAATATTGATTACATGTTGAGATGATAATATTTTGGATATAGGTTAAATAAAATACATCACACCTTCTCCTCACTTAACAACTATCTCATTATCTGACATTTTGTATTTATGACAAGAGTAAAAAATTTATTATCCAACTGTTTTTGCATATTAACGACATGAGTCTGGCCATAACAAACACCGAGGCGCAAGGTGAGAGTAATGCTTGCTGTGATGGTTAAAGTTATGTGTCAACTTGGCTGGGCCATGATTCTTAGTGGTTTGCCAGTTATATGATATAGTTTGGCAGTCAGGTAATGATGTAGTCATCCTTCATTTTTGCATAATACCGATTCTGCATAATGACCTGGTCTTTGGAATCTAACCATCGGTAAGTGAAGAGAGGGTTTATTAAAGTAAATCTAATGTGTTTCTTTTTACTATTTTAATGTGCCTACTAGAAAATTAAAAATTACATATGTGGCTCACATCAGGGAAAAGATGTGGCAGTGTACTTCTGTAAAGACTTACAGTCTTGGAAACCCTATGGGGCAGTGCTACTCTGTTCTACAGGACTGCCATGAGTCTGAATCAATATGATGGCAGTGGGTTTGGCTCAGATATTTCTGTTGGACAATTCTACCCAAACTCAATGCATATGACATTACCCCTCTATTAGACTGCTAGAAATCATTTGACCCAATTGAAGCTAATTAGATTCTCTTCCTAGAGATGTGAATTTGGGAGAAAGCATTATGCAGTTAAATGTAGAAAACAGAATTGAAAGATAAAGTAGACCTGGACATGGAGGCCACTATTTTTGAGATGGCCATCATGGAACCATGTGAATGCTGATAAGCAGACCAAGGAAAAGAAAACGGATGACCAACATAGCTGTCAGTCCGTTGTCTCTCTCTCCCTCTCCCTCTCAAACACACACCCACATAACATGGCATGCGCTAACTTAGCACCTGACAGACAGCTTTCTATTTCCCAGGAGCTAACTCTCCGATTTTGCTATACTTTTTCAGTTTGGAGTCATAGATCTCCTTTTAGTTATGCCAGCTCTAACAGGATTCTGTTTCTTTTAACCAAATGATTCCTATAATAATTGTTATCACCATAATCTGACAATGCAGATATAGTTTTGGAAAATATATACATGACTACATTGATTTTTATAATAAATTCCTGAGATACACAGATAATACTCTTGTTTACATTGATACAGTCTTTTAAAGGTTATGTTTCACAAAACAATGGTTATATTCTGCATGGTACCCAGATGAATGAAGACAGTGTCCTATTACCGGTCTCAGACCTTGAGGTCAATGGACAACACATATCTTTAGACAAAATTTAGCTAATTCAGAGTAGCGGGAAAAATCCCAAAGTTTGTTTAAAAAATTTAATTATTTCCTTGACAAACTGATTAAAATAAATGCAAAAAATACTATTGCTGGGCAATAATAAATACATGGGTGTTATCAAAACATTAAAACCCTGAAGAGTAGAACTACTTTCACAGTCACCTTCATCTTTGACTTGGCGAACTCATAGGAAAAAAGATCTGTTTTAAAGCATTTTACTAAGTATCAGTTCAGAAATATTGCCTGAGTGGTTATGATTTAGCAATGGGACTAAAAAAATAAGGGTAGAGAATTAAAAGGTTATCGTGACAGATGATGAGGGAAAAACAATCAAACAATGCTTTATTATTAAAATAGTTCATGGTAACAAATCCCAAATAATTAAATGGTAGAAAGTAGTATGGAGAAGTGAAACCTAGAACGTGAAACAGAAAAGGTATAGCCTCCCCAAGCCGGTCCCCATGTCAATTTTGTTCCAGATCTAGAAATCCAGCCTCAGGGAACTATCTAAAAATATTAAAAAGTCATATAAATAACAGTACTATTTGTAAAATAGACAATACTGAAAGTGAATTACTTAGTCAATAGAGGAAATAGATGATTTATAGTATATGAACTCAGAAGACTGTTACATAGCAATTATAATTTATAAAAAAGGAAACTTGGGAAAAAAGATATATTCTGAAGTGAAAAGAACAGCATACAAATAATTTACTAACTTTGCTAATTGTAACTGTGAAATATGTATATGACAAAGGGAATATACTCAGTGAATTTAAGCACTATAGTCAATGGCAGATGGGAGAGGCAAATCTGTCTTATTAAGCATCTTGCTACACAATGGAGCAAGGATCATTTTGGGATTATTTAAAAGGTAATTTTAACAATTCTCAATTTTTGCCTTATGACCTGACTTGAGGATCTAAACTCTAGCTGAAACTCCACTGTACTAACTGCCCCCCTATAAGCTATTTAATATGCATTCTCTATCTATCGATCTATCATCTATCTATTAATTGCTATGTTTATTCCTGGTCACTAAAATATTCTTTTAAAGACACGTAGTTTTTTATTTTTTAAATAAAATTGTCAGAGAAATTTGTTTACTTGCAAAAAGCTTGAGGTCTGAGGATTCCATTTCTCTTCTGGTCTTCCATGCCACGTATTTAAGATGCTTAAACAAACCTGTAGAAGAAGGAAGAAAAAGCTTAAAAACTGAAAGACGAAGTGCTTAAAAAGGCAAACTGTGACAACTAGAAGTAAAAATGAAATGCTATTATGTCAAAATACCTCAGCTTATATCCCCAAATAAAGCCCTAAGGTCAGTCTATTGAAACAACTTAGTATTTTCAGACATGATCCAAATCTGTGTGGCATCACAATTTGTTCATACTGAATAAAGAACCAGCACCTATTACATGTTAATATAAATCATTTTTTTAATGAAAAATAACATTTTCCCAAAACAACAAAAAATTTCAGTGAGAAGAGTGGTAATGTTTTATATTTTTGTAATCTCCTTAAAATTTTTGTGAATTTTGAAAATCGGATATGGCTTAGTAGAAGACAGCTTGATTTTCATATCTACCTCTATATTCAATCTGTTGCAATATATGTTTTGGTTGAAGTATGTGGATAAAATCTGGCCTCATACAAACATGAAACCAGGAAAGGTAGGACTTCACAGACCCCCTGAAAGGGAATCCCAGGGTTCTTAGGAATCTCAAGGTTCCTCTAACCAAACTTGGAGATAGATACTTGTTCACTGAGACCGGAAGATAGAAATCAAATTATCTGCCAAACACAGATTAACAGGCCATTTTGGGAAAAAGAGAACTGGAAATATTTCTTTTATCTGTACTTAAACATGAAAAAATACACCTCAGAAATTTGTGAATTTTTAATGATAAATTTATAATTTCATATAGCAGGCAAAAGATCTGGAAAATAGTGGTGCTTAAAAAAGTAGAGAGGTCCATCTCCTAGCTATTCTTTCAATGCTCTGCGGAATCAATTATGCAAAATGCCTTAATTCACTTAGCAGGTAGTTTCTTTAATAATTTTAAGACTTGTGTCTGTACATCCTTGTGTATTATTCAAAGCACTGTCATACATACCATCCCATTTGAACTTCACAGCATCCCTGTGGCTATCAACGGCAGGTATTCTTATCCCTATCTACAGATGCAGAACTCAAGGTTAAATGTTGTTACCAGTGTGCAGTAGAATAAAGACTATATAATTAAAGACACTGGACTCCCAAACTCTCACTCTTTTCCCTGTACAACTGAGGTTTAAGGAGGCAATTTCTTTAATAAATTTCAGTATTTTACACTTAAAACTACTCAGGTTCTAATCTCTCTAGAGTAAAGTCAGCACTGATATTTCCTATTCTCTACTCAGCTACAGAAAACCTCTTCTTTATTCTCCCAAAGGAAGAAATGTCTGCTTCTGGTTAAATCTCCTGCAATAAACCTAGAAAACTCCAATTTTAACATTTGAGCTAATGATGAAGACAAAATGATAACTTACAACCACAGGTATGAGGCAGACTATCACCTCTGAAACTAAGAAGGCAATACCAAGGAAAAACTTGGGGATACATTTGATAAACCAGATGAACTTCAAGCACTTGCTATTCTCACATCATCAAAGAAGTATCTGCTTCTGAAGTTCATACATTTCTTATCATCTAGTGTTTTCTAAATATTGACTATACTTAGCATGGCATTTATCACTGAAATTCCATAAAACCATCCAAAACTGCTTTGAAAACTGATGACTATTCTTTTAAATCTAATTTTAAGATTTACTGCAACATGAGATGATTTTTATTATACCTCTGTCAGCTTTTTTTTTTGGCGGGGGTGGGGGAGGATGCATCATCCTATTTATAATACAAGAAAATGTGAAAACATTTTAAGATACATTAATCTTAAAAAATAAGTTCACAATTGCATGTATCAGGGAAAACAGGTAGTTATGGTGGGAAAAAAATAGATACGCAAAACAGAAACAGAGTTGACAGTACTATGCTTTTGCCATTCATCAACCTTCAGGCACTTGTGAAAAGGTAACTGGAACTGGAGATACACAAAGGAGGCGTGAGAGGCAGAGACATCTGGCTCTACTGTATTCTGAGCAGGGATAACTCTCAGAAAGACATGGAATGTGATGAATCAGCTAGTCCCTCAATTAACAATTTAAGTACTGTTAGTACTTCATAACGATGTAGTGTTTCTGCCCTTTTCAGGTTCCTTCTCTCTCATTCTTTAAAAGGCTAATCTGCACACACAGTAAAGAGAAGTCTGACAACACCCACGTCCTCTTGGAAAGAAGAAAACTAAAATAAAATGATGTTTAAATTACAAAGAACCTTTGCATACAATACACTGGCACCAGAAACAAAATGACACAATTACATTACCTTGCCATCATTATAAAGATTTGGATTGAATCGCACACTATGACCACCAGTTGTCTCTAGATTGACGAGAGGGGGTGAACTGGGATAATCTTGAGGAAAATACACATCAAATTCAAAGCATCCATTTGCATAAGGAGTGTCTGCTGGACCAGTTATCAGAACCTAGTATGTATATACAAACACAAAAATGCCTATGTTACTATCCCTAAACACACTGGTATTTAGAAAAAATACAGTCTGGCATGAAATAAAAACTTTCTTACATCTATATACGTCTCTACCAGAATATGTTAAATATTAAAATAAAAGTTAAAAATAAATATGGACCAGGAAATGGTTCTGGGTTGGGATTAAAGTGATCTGGTTTTGGTTGAAAATGGGGTATTAAAAGAGAGATGCCTTATTTGTAGCAGGAAAAGTTATTTCAGTATTAAGTGCCTATTTAAAATATTAAGTTAAATTTTTTCTCAGAGGTCTTCTGTATAACTTTCTCTACAGTATTTTAAACAATTTGAGATTCCAGGTAAATTTATTATTCTGCCTCAAAGGTATGACGCTATCATTCTGCTTTAAATCTTGAGGTAACTCACTGCTTTAAGAAATAACTTATTTTTCTTATATTTGTCTCTGGGGTAATGAGTAGATAGCAGAAAAAAAAAGTTCTCATATAACATCTTATAACCAAAAGGTTTTGAAAGAACAGATGCTTCCCTTAGGGTTACTGGTAGTCCAAGAAATAGTGGAAAACCCAAGAGTGAATGTCAGAATTATTTAATGAATTTCGACTGAGTCATTCCACAGTGTCATGGATTGAATTGTATCACCCAAAAATGTCTGTCAACTTGGCAAGGTCATGATTCGCAGTATTGTATGATTGCTTACCATTTTGTCATCTGATGTGATTTCCCTATGTGTTGTAAATCCTATCACTATGATGTAATAAGATGGATTAGTGGCAGTTATATTAATGAGATCTACAAGATTAGGTAGTATCTTAAGCCAATCTCTTTTGAGACATAGAAGAGAGAAGTGAGCAGAGAGACATGAGGATATCATATCACCAACAAAGCAGTGCTGGGAGCAGAGCGTGTCCTTTGGACCTGAGGTTCCTGCACTGAGATGCTCCTAGACCAAGGGAAGACTGATGACAAGGACCTTCCTCCAGAGCCGACAGAAAGAGAAAGCTGTCCCCTGGAGCCGGCACCCTAAATTCAGACTTGAAGCCTATTGGATTGTGAGAGAATAAACTTCTCTTTGGTAAAGCCATCCACTTGTGGTATTTCTGTTATAACCACACTAGATGATTAAGACATACAGATATTTATTGTGCAAGGCATGAGCAACAAAGCCTTTGGTATTCAAGAGCTATGTATGGAGGCAAGTGTCACCAGAGGCTCAATCTGACAACTCTGATATATGCTTTGGGGCTCTACGTTATCCTTTAGGAGAAAACTAACAGAGAGAAAGCTGCAAGTTTGAGCTTGTGTTGTCTAGTGATAAAATGATTCCCTAGGCAGCCATCTTAAAAAGGGCTTATTGCTCGTAAGAAGTAATAGGTAAGAGTATGGCCAAATCGGCTAGGTTTAAGTATTTTTTTTAAGGTGTTTTTCTTGTAAGCATCTTCTTAGGTGTAAGCAAACAAAAATCCCCCAACATTTCTCTGGGTCAATAGTCTTAGCTGTGTATCTAAGGAAGAGAGAATATTTAAGCCATAAATTAAATCATAAACATAAAGAAAGATTTATTTTTCAGGTGTCCAACCCCTAGGATTTTTTTTTTTTAAATTATACTTTAGATGAAGGTTTACAGAGCAATTAGTTTCTCATTAAACAATTAATATCCGTATTGTTTCGTGACATTGGTCGCCAACTTCATGACATATCAACACTCTCCCCTTCTTGACTTTGGGTTCCCTGTTACCAGCTTCCCCTGTACCCTCTTGCCTTCTCATTCTTACCCCTAAGCTGGTGTGCCCATTTAGTCTCGTTTTGCTTTATGGGCCTGTCTAATCTTTGGTTGAAGGGTAAACCTCAGGAGTAACTTCAGTACTCAGTTAAAAGGGTGTTCGGGAGCCACACTCTCGGGGTTTCTCCAGTCTCAGTCAGACCAGTAAGTCTGTGGTCTTTTTGTGTGTGTGTGAGTTAGAATTTTCTTCTACATTTTTCTCCAGATCACTCCGGGACCCTCTACTGTGATCTCCGTCAGTGGTGGTAGCCGGGCACCATCTAGTTGTGCTCGACTTGGTCTGGTGGAGGCTATGGTAGTTGTGGTCCATTAGTCCTTTGGGCTAATCTTGCCCTTGTGTATTTGGTTTTCTTCATTCTCCCTTGCTCCAGACAGGGTAGGACCAGTGGAGTATCTTAGGTAGCTGCTCACAAGCTTTTAAGCCCCAGACGCTACTCAACAAAGTATGATGTACAACATTTTCTTAAACAATGTTATGTCACTTGAGCTAGATGTCCCCAGAGACCATGGTCCCCATTCCTCAGCCCAGTAATTCGATCCCTCAGGGAGTTTGGCTGTGTCGATGAAGCTTCCATGACCTTGCCTTGGTCAAGCTGTGCTGACTTCCCAAGTATTGTGTACTGTCTTACCCTTCACCAAAGTTACCACTTATCTATTGTCTAGTTAAGTGTTTATCCCTTTCTACCCCTCCCCTCCCTCGTAACAATCAAAGACTGTTTCTTTCTGTGTGTGAAACTTTTCAGGAGTTTTTATAATAGTAGTCTCACAAAGTATTTGTCCTTTTGTAATTGACTTATTACACTCAGCATAATGCCCTCCAGATTCATCCATATCGTGAGATATTTCAAAGACTCATCATCATTCTCTATTGTTGTGTAGTACTCCATTGTGTGTATTTACCATAGTTTTGTTTATCCATTCATCTGTTGATGGGCACTTAGGTTGTTTCCATCTTTTGCTATTGTGAATAATGCCACAATGAACATGGGTGTGCATATGTCTACTCGCATGATGGCCCTTATTTCTCTAGGATATATTCCAAGGAGTGGGATTGCTGGACTGTATGGTATTTCCATTTCTAGCTTTTTAAGGAAGTGCCATATCATATTGCAAAATGGTTGTACCATTTCACATTCCTACCACAAATGCATAAGAGTTCCAAGCACCTTGCAGCCTCTCCAACATCTGTTATTTTCTTTTTGATTCCTGCCAGTAAAGTTGGGTGAGACGCTCTCTCACTGTAGTTTTGATTTGCATTTCTCTAATGGCTAGTGATCTTGAGCATTTCCTCATATGTCTGTTAGCTGCCTGAATGTCGTCTTTGGTGAAGTGTCTGCTCATAACCTTTGACCATTTTTAAATTGGATTAATCATCTTTTTGTTGTAGAGGTGTTGGATTTTCCTATAAGTTTTATAGATTAGATCTGTTTTGGATACGTCATAGCCAAATTTTTTTTCTCAGTCTGTAGGTTCTCTTTTTATTTTTTAGGAGAAGTGTTTTGATGACCATAAGTGTTTAATTTTTAGAAGATCCCAGTTATCTAGCTTATCTCTGGTGTTTGTGATTGTTAGTTATGGCTTCTATCCTGTAAATGCGGTGTATTAGGGCTTCTAGTGTAGACCCAATTTTTTCTTCTAGGATCTTTATAGTTTTTGGTTTTATATTTAGGTCTTTGTATTTAGGTCTTCGATCTATTTTGAATTAGTTTTTGTGTATGGTGTAAGGTAAAGGTCCGGTTTCATTTTTTTACAGATGGACATCCAGTTTTGCCAGCACTATTTGTTAAAAAAAAACTGTCTTTTCCACACTTAATGGACTTTGGGCATTTGTTGAAGATCAGGTGACTGTAGGTGGATGCACTGACATCTGGGTTCTCAAT
This sequence comes from Dugong dugon, assembly GCA_030035585.1. Taxonomy (NCBI): domain Eukaryota; kingdom Metazoa; phylum Chordata; class Mammalia; order Sirenia; family Dugongidae; genus Dugong; species Dugong dugon. The sequence goes on along the minus strand of CM057480.1, from coordinate 41,823,671 downwards.
TCTGTTCCGCTGTCTAAAGTCTGTAGTCGTACCAGTACCAGGATGTGCTGACAACCATAGCTGTACACTAGGTTCTGAGGTCACGTAGTGCAAGTCCTCCTACTTTATTGCTCTTCAGTATTGCAATACTTATCCAGGGCGTCTTTCTTTTCCATATAAAGTTAATGATTAGCTTTTCCATCTCATATAAGAATGCTATTGGTATGTGGATTGGGATTGCATTGTATTTGTAGACTGCTTTGGGTAGAATTGACATTTTCACAATGTTGAGTCTATCCATCCATGAGTATAGTACATTTTTCCATTTATGTAGGTCTCTTTTGGTTTCTTGCAGTAGTGTTTTGTAGCTTTTTTTTTAAGATCTTTTACATCCCTGGTTAGATTTATTCCTGTTTTATTTTTTTTTTAGGGGTTATTATAAATGGTGTTGCTTTCCTGATTTTCGTTTTGTAGTTCTCTTTATTAGTGTATAGGAATCTAGCTGATTTTTGTATGTTTATCTTGTATCCTGCTACTCTGCTGAATCTTCTAGTTGCAGTAGTTTTCTCATAGAGTCTTTTGGGTTTTCTATTTATACTATCATATCATCTGCAAATAGGGACAGTTTTACTTCTTCCTTACCAATTTGGATGCACTTTTTCTTGCTTTATCTGGGACTTCCAGCACAATGTCAAATAGGAGTGATGATAAAAGGCTTCCTTGCCTTGTTCCTGTCCTCAAAGGGAATGCTTTCTCCCTCTCTCCATTAAGAATGATGCTGGCTATTGGCTTTGTATACATACCCTTCATTATGTTGAGGAATTTCCCTTCTATACCTATTTTATTGAGAGTATTATTAGGAATGCGTGTTGGACTTTGTCAAATGCCTTTTCTGTATCGATTGAGATGACCATGTGATTCTTTTATTTATGTGGTGGATTACATTGATGGATTTACTAATGTTGAACCATCCTTGCATACCTGGTATGAATCCCACGTAGCTGGGGTGTATTATTTTTTTGACATGATATTGAATTCCACTGGCAAGAATTTTGTTGAGAATTTTTGCATCTATATTCATGAGAGATACTGGTCTGGTCTGTAATTTTCTTTTTTATTTTGCTTTAAGTGAAAGTTTACAGTTCAAGTTAGTTTCTTATACAAAATTTTATACACATATTGTTATGTAACCCTAGTTACTCCCCTTATAATGGGACAGTACACTCCTCCTTTCCACCCTGAATTTCCCAGGTCCATTCAACCAGGTCCTGTACCTTTTTGCCTTCTCATCTCTCCTCCGGATAGGAGCTGCCCATTTAGTCTCATGTATCTACTTAAGCTAAGAAGCACTCTCTTCAGGAGTATCATTTTACGTCTTATAGTCCAATCTAATCTATGTCTGAAGAGTTGGCTTTGGGAATAGTTTCAGATCTGGGCTAACAGAGAGTTCGAGGGCCATGTCTTCTGGGGTCCCACCAGTCTCAGTCAGACCATTAAGTCTGGTCTTTTTACCAGAATTTGAGTTCTGCACCCTACTTTTCTCCTGCTCCGTCAGGGACTCTCTGTTGTATTCCCTGTCAGGGCGGTCACTGGTGGTAGCCGAGCACCATCCAGTTCTGCCTCAGGCTGATGGACTCTTTAGTTTATGCAGCTCTTTCTGTCTCTTGGGCCAATATTTTCCTTGTGTCTTTGGTGTTCTTCATTCTCCTTTGCTCCAGGTGGGCTGGGACCAATTGATGCATCTTAGATGGCCAGTTGCTAGCTTTTAAGACCCCAGATGCCACTTACCAAAGTGGGATGCAGAACCTTTTCTTAATAAACTTTGTTATGCCAATTGATCTAGATGTTCCCTGAAAACATGGTCCACAGACTCCTGCCCCCGCTACTCTGTCCCTCAAAGTGTTTGTCTGGATTCAGGAAACTTCTTAGCTTTTGGTTTAGTCCAGTTGTGCTGACTTCCCCTCTAGTGTGTGCTGTCCTTCCCTTCATCTAAGATAAATCTTATTTACTATCTAGTGAATACCCCTCCTTCTCCCTCCCCACCCTTGTAACCATCAATTAATGTTATCTTCTGTGTTTAAACCTTTTCTTGAGTTCTTATAATAGTGGTCTCATACAATATTTGTCCTTTTGTGACTAATTTCACTCAGCATAATGCCTTCCAGATTCATCCACGTTATGAGATGTTTCATGGATTCATTGTTGTTCTTTATCGTTATATAGTATTCCATTGTGTGAATATACCATAATTTGTTTATAGACTCATCTAATGATGGGCACATAGGTTGTTTCCATCTTTTTGCTATTGTGAACAGTGCTGCAATGAACACGGGTGTGCATGTATCTACTCGTGTGACTGCTCTTATTTCTCTAGTCTATATTCCAAGGAGTGGAAATGTTGGCTCATATGGTACCTCTATTTCTAGCTTTTAAAGTAAGCGCCAAATCGATTTCCAAAGTGGCTGTACCATTTTACATTCCCACCAACAGTGTCTAAGTGTTCCAGTGTCTCTACCATCCCTCCAAAATTTACTGTGTTTTTTTGATTAATGCTAGCCATGTTGGGGTGAGATGGTATCTCACTGTAGTTTTGATTTGCATTTCTCTAACAGCTAATGACCGTGTTTCCTCATGTACCTGTTAGCCGCCTGAATGTCTTCTTTGGTAAAGTGCCTGTTCGTATCCTTTGTCCATTTTTTAATTGGGTTATTTGTCTTTTTGTTGTTGAGGTTTTGCAGTATCTTCTAGATTTTAGACATCAGACGCTGCTTGGATTTGGCACAGCCAAAACTTTTTTTCCCAGTCTACAGAATGTTTTTTTACTCTTTTGGTGAAGTCTTTCTATGAGCGTAAGTGCTTGATTTTTAGGAGCTCCTAGGTATCTAGTTTCTCTTCTGGTGTTTGTGCCTTGTTAGTAATGTATTGTATGGTGTTTATGCCATGCATTAAGGCTCCTAGTGTTGTCCCTATTTTTTCTTACATGATTTTTATCATTTTCAATTTTATATTTAGGTCTTTGATCCATTTTGAGTTAGTTTTTGTGCATGGTGTGAGATACGGTCTTGTTTCAGTTTTTTGGCAGATGGATATCCAGTTATGCCAGCACCATCTGTTAAACAGACTGTCTTTTCCCCAGTTAATGGACTTTAGGCCTTTGTCAAGTATCAGCTGCTCATAGGTGGATGGATTTACATCTGGTTTCTCAATTCTGTTCCACTGGTCTATGTATCTGTTGTCGTAGCAGTACTAGACTGTTTTGACTATCGTGGTGGTATAATAGGTTCTAAAATCAAGTAGTGTGAGGCCTCCCACTTTGTTCTTCTTCTTGGGTAATGCTTTACTTATGCGGGGCCTTTTACCTTTCCATATAAAGCTGGTGATTTGTTTCTCCATTTCATTAAAAAATGCCAGTGGAATTTGGATCAGGATTGCATTGGATCTGTAAATCGCTTTGGGTAGAATAGACATTTCACAATGTTGAGCCTTCCTACCCATGAACAAGGTATGTTTTTCCATTTATGTAGGCCTCTTTTGGTTTCTTGCACTAGTGTCTTTTAGTTTTCTTTGTACAGGTCTTTTATGTGTCTGGTTAGATTTATTCCTAAGTTGTAATTTTCTTTTTTTGTGGTGTCTTTGCCTGGTTTTGGTGAGGGTTCTGCTGGCTTCACTGAATCAATTCGGAAGTATCCCTTCCTTTTCTACGTTCTGAAATAGTTTAAAAGAGTAGTATGGTGAAAACTCTTCTCTAAATGTTTGGTAGAATTCTCCAGTGAAGTCATCTGAGCCAGAGCTTTTTTTATGGAGAGTTTTTTTATAATTATCTTTTCAATCTCTTCTCTTGTTATGGGTCTGTTCAGATTTTTAACGTCATTTTGTGTTAGTGTAGGTAGGTAGTGTGTTTCTAGAAATTTGTCCATTTTCTCTACATTTTTTAATTTGTCGGAGTATGTTTTTTCATAGTATTCTGTCACGATTCTTTTTATTTCAGTTGGGACTGTTGTAATGTCCCCCATTGTGTTTGTTATTTGAGTTATTTCCATCCTCTTGTTTTTCTTTTGTCAATTTGGCCAACAGTCTGTCAATTTTGTTGATCCTTTCAAAGAACCAACTTTTGGTTTTTTTGATTCTTTCTATTGTTTTTCTACTCTCTATTTCATTTATTTCTGCTCTGATCTTTATTATTTCCTCTCTTCTGGTGGCTATGGGCTTATTTTGCTGTTCTCTTCCTTTTGTTCAAGTTGTAAAGCCAATGTTTTGATTTTGCCCCTTTTTTTTTGATGGGTGCATCACTGCTATAAATTGACCTCTGAGCATTGTCTTCGCTATGTCCCAGAGGTTCTGGTATGATATGTTTTCATTCTCATTTGATTCTAGGAGTTTTTTAATTCCATCTTTGATTCCTTCTATTACCCAGTGGTTTATAAGCAAGGTGTTATTCAGTTTCCATGTATTTGATTTTTTTCTCTTGCTCTTGCTGTTACTAATTTCTGCTTTGATGGCACTGTGATCAGAGAAGATACTTTGTATTATCTCAGTGTTTTGGATTTTGCTGATGTTTGTTTTGTGGCCTAAGATGTGGTCTATTCTGGAGAATGTTCCATGTGCACTGGAAAAGAATGTGTACTTTGCTGCTGTTGGGTGGAGTGTTCTATATCAAGTCTGTGAGGTCAAGTTGGTTTATTGTGGCCTTTAGATTTTCTGTATCTTTGCTGAGTTTCTTTCTAGATGTTCTGTCCTTTACTGAGAGTGGTGTGCTAAAGTCTCCTGCTATTACTGCGGAACTATCAATTTCTCTTTTTAGTGTTACTGGAGTTTATGTATTTTGGAGCCCTGTCACTGGGCGTGTAGTATTTATTATGGTTATGTACTCAGGGTGAATTGTCCCTTTAATCATTATTTTATGTTCTACCTTGTCTTTTATGGTGGATTTTGCTTTAAAGTCTATTTTATCTGAGATTAGCATTGCCACTTCCGCTCTTTATTGGTTGCTGTTTGCTTGATATATTTTCTTCCATCTTTTGATTTTTAGTATATTTATGTCTTTGTTTCTAAGGTGTCTCCTGTAGACAGTATATTGATGGGTCCCGTTTTTTCATCCAATGCTGTTACTTTATGGGTGTATTTAAGCCATTTACGTTCACTGTAATTATTGATAGGTGTATGTTTATTGCTGTCATTTTCCAGTGCTTTTTCTGTGGTGCTGATGTTTTGTTTCTCTTACCCTTCTGTGAATTCCTTTTGTTCTTGATTTTTTTTTTTCATTTCTTTATATTTTGTTTTTACTGAGACTTTATGTTTTGCCACTTTGAGAGTAGGTTTGTTAACTTGTTTTGTGTTACTTTGAAATTTATCCCTATCTTCCTAAGTTTAAACCACCAATCTGTTATTACTTGATAACACTTTGACTTCCTCTCCATTTGAAAGTTTTATACCTACATCGTTGATTCCCTCTTTTATTGTTCTGACATGGCTGCCATTTACAGATTGACCTCTCTGGTCTGTACTGTAAATTTTTAGTTTTGTTTTATCCTTGAGAGTTCATTATCCAAGTTGGTATCTGGCTGATGTTGTCTTATGTGCTAGATTCAGTTTGCTGTCTAATGTTGGTTCTGAAACTGAAGGACTGCTTTTAATAATTCCTGTAAGTTTGGTTTGTTTTTATATACTCCCGCAATTTATGTTTATCTGGAAATGTCCTAATTTTTCCACACGTGAGTGAGAGTTTTATAATATTTTTCTTGGTTGGCAGTTTTTTTGTTTCAAGATTTTATATATTTCATCCTATTGCCTCCTTGCCTCCGTGGTTTCTGCCGAGTAATCAGAGCTTAGTGTTATATTTTCTCCTTTGTATTTGGCTTTTCATTTTTCTGAAGCTGTTCTCAGGATTCTGTGTCTTTGATATTGGCAAGTGTGATTATGATATGTCTTGGTGCTTTTCCTTTGGGATCTATCCTATATGGGGTTCATTGAGCTTCTTGGATAGTTGGCTTTTTGTCTTTCGTATTAGGGAAGTTTTCTGTCAGCAAATCTTCAATGATTCTGTGTTTTCCATTTTCTCCCTCTGTTCTGGAACTCCAATCACATGCTAATTTTTGTTTCTGACTGTATCTCATATTCTTCTCAGGGTTTCTTCATTCTTTTCTCTGATTTTTCCTCAAAGTGGTATCCAAGGATCTGTCTTCAATTTCGCTGATCTTGTCTTCCATTGTTTCAAATTTGCTCCTGAAACTTTCTATTGTACTCTCCATTTCTGAAATTTTGTTGCGTATCGTTTCCATTTTTAATTGCTGTTTCTGTATGATTCCTAGTTGTTTATTTATCTTGACGTTTTGTTCTTGTATTATTTTCCTGTATTCTTCCATTGCTTTGTCATTATTTTCCCTGATTTTGTCTATTTTTCCCTTATTTTGGCCTGCGTTTTCCTTTATCTGTTGGAGAACACTAAATACTAGAGTTTTGAATTCCCTATCTGGTTGTTCCAGTGCCTTTTCTGCTACTAGAAGGTCATCTGGTGTTTTATTTTGGTCCCTTTCTGAAGCTATTCTGTCCTGGCGTTTTTTTTTTTTTTTGGTATGTTTTGATATTGTCTGCTGTCTCCAGGGCATTCAGGAATTATTTTTTTCATGTATTGATTATAGATTTGATTGTTTCATCCTGCTTTTTTTAATTTGGATATGTCTGGGCAGGCAGGCTGAGCGTGATTTGTTGCTTGCTTGCCTTTGGGCATGACAGTTCTCACCACTTTGTCCAGGTGGGCAGCGTTGGTCTCTCAGCTATGGTGCAATAGGGTGAGTCCAGCGGGGGTGGCAGGGCAGGGACAGCTAGTTTGCAGCAAAGACTGGGGACAATGGGGTGGGGCTGGGGGCAGTGCAGGTTGGGGTCCAGTGACCTTGTCGGTGTTGCTCAGAGGCATGGCTCAGATAGACAGGAGGGAAAAGAGGATGTGATGTACAGAGCTAAATGGGTGATGAAAGAGGAGAAAGAAGAGAAATAAAAGCAGGAAAAAAATGAAGGCAAAAGAAAAAAGGAAAAATAGTTGGCCCAGTAGGATTCGGTGGGGCACACTTAGTGAGGCTGTGTGCTGGTGGCTCTGTAGGTGAGCGGTGTGGCTCAGTTTTGTCGAGAAGGGACATGGGTGCACAGGGCTAGGTGAGCGAGAGAAAGTGGGGAAAGAAAATCAAGCAACCAACCAATCAAATAAATAAATAAATGAAAACAAAATAAAAAAAAAACTACAACAACTAAAATGTGGTTGGTGAGTTGGATGTTAGGGGCCGGGCAGAATTAGGGTAGAGGCAACATGGTGTCTCTCTTGCCAGGTGGCAACGGCATGGCTCGTCAGGAAGGGGCAGACGCAGCACAGGGCGTAGGTGGGAGGAAGAAGGAAAAGGGAGAAAGAGAAAGTGAAGAAAAATACAAAATTTGGGGTTGAGGGAGCCAGCCTGTGGGGGCGGTAAAGACCTGAGGAAGCCGTGTGTCAGAGGCTCTCCAGACAGATAATACAACACAGCTCCTCAGGAAGGGGTGGGGGCAGCGCATTGAGCTAGATGGGTAGGAGAAAGGAAAGGAAGGAAGGGAGAGATAAGAAACAACAATAAAAAAGAAGAAAAACAAAATAAATAAATAAAATGGTGCTGAGGGAGCAAGTCAGTGATGGCAGCGGAGACCCAGGAGGCTACATGCACTGACTCTCCAGCCAAGTGGCGCAGCACAGCCCCTCGAGAAGGGGCAGGGGCTGTGCACGGGTCTGGATAGGTAGGAGAAAGCAAAGGAAGGAAAGGAGATAGAAGAACCAGAATTAAAAACAAAAACAAAAACAACAGTAACAGAAAAAAACAAAGCAAACAAACCAAAACATCACAGCCCAGCAAGAAGGGGAGGGGTGCTACACATGTGTAGCTGCGCAACAGAAAGGAAAGGAGAGAGAGAGAGAAGCAACAAAGGAAAAATAACCAACCACCAAACAAACAAAAAAGGGCGCTGAAGTGGCTGGCCAGTGGCAGTGGGGCAGATCCCAGCAGCAGTTAGCTGGTGTCTCTCCGGCTAAGTAACTGTGGCCTGTTGGAAAGCGGCAGAGGCTGCACAGAGGAAAGAGGGGTGGGAGGTGGTAAGGCGTGTATCTCTGTGACGTTGCCTGTCTGTACTCCTTGTCCACAGTCCTTGGTGGCTGAAGTTCAAGACGGTTAATGCGGCCAGCAGTGAGCTGGTATCTCTCCGGCTGAGTGACTATGGCCCGTCAGAAAGTGGAAGAGGCCACATAGAGGAAAGAAGGGTGGGAGGTGGGAAAGCGTGTATCTCTGGTTATCGGGTGCTCTGTCTCCTGTTGGAGCTCTGTAAGTTGCCTTCCTGTATTCCCTGTCCACAGTCCTTGGTGTCTGAGGTCCAAGATGGCAAATCTGTGTGGCAGTGAGCTGGTATCTCTCCGGCCGAGTGAATGTGGCCTATTGGAAAGTGGCAGAGGCCTTGTACAGGGAAGAAGGGTAGGAGGTGGGAAAGCGTGTATCCCTGGTTACTGGGTGCTCTGTCTCCTGTTGGAAGCTCTGTAAAGTTGCCTTCCCGTACTCCCTGTCTGCAGTTCCTTGGTGGCTGTAGTCCAAGATGGTAAATCTCTGCCATGTTAGCTGGTAGGTGACCTCCACTCCATAGCTCTCCTTGTTCTCAGTCATTTATTCCATTTGGTGCTTGACCGAGTTCTTTATTCCTTCGTTTGGTGCTTAGGGTTCCTGGATTGACGTTTGTTTCTGTTTAACTTAGATTTTTCGGGTCTTTGCTGCAGAGGGACAGCACGGTGCTTCTATCTATAGTGCCATGTTGGCTCTGTCTCTCTAGGATTTTTTTGACACAGCAATCTCTTGGAATTTAAGGAGCCAGATCATCATGGTGTTAAAACATAAAGGTATGGATAAACATATACATACATACATACATAAACTTCATAAAAAAGGAAAAAGACAAATTTTTGAAGAATGCTAAAGATATGAGAGAGGTATCTTGGATAACAAGGAAGAAATTCTGTAACCTTCCCTGCTTACTAGCATTAAAGCTTTTGACAATATGCTCTAAAAGTGCGAAAGGCTGCGGGTAGCCTATGCTCTCGGAAGATAGCTCTCCTGGTATTTTATTCTAAAATTTGATTTTGTACAGCAGTCTGATCCACATACTCTGAACATATACTGAAGCCCAAAATGATCAACAAAAAAATTTCTGAATTTGTTAATACAATTAATGCAAATTCTAGTGTTTTGTATACATCTTTACACAATTACATTAGCTAGGGAAAAGGGGGGAAGTTGCCTTTTCTACCTTCATGATGTCAAGGCGTTCCTCATCACAGCGTACAAATACACTAGAGGATGACGAAAGGGGCAGTGAAGTGGAAAGTGTCACAGCTTCCTGGGCAAGACGACGGGCTCTGGCAGCACTGTTTGCATCGTTTGCATTTTTCACCTGAGACATGTAGTGGTAATTTACTTTAAAACCCAACTTTCCATCTTCATCTTCATAAACCATCTCAAATGTATCTAAAAGCGAAGGTGGTGGGGGGGGGGGCGTGGAGACAAGAGAAAAAAACACTGAAAAACAAGGAATCTGATGGTGGATAGTTGTCATAATAATAAAAATCACAAATGAATCACTTTCCTTTCTTCCACCCAAAATGGAGAGGACTGCAATGTGGAAGAACAGCAAACTATAAAAGTTCATATAACACCTACATGTGTATGCTCACACTGTTAGAATATATAATGGAAGCAAAAGTAAAACTTGATTTTCAATCTATAGTACTGAGACACTGGTAGATTCTATCATATTGAGTAGCTAAATGACAATGCAAAGTAGTAGATAATTTATCCTTGAGTTATATATTTTGGTCAAAATAATTCATAATACAAAATGTCAACAAAAAGTATTCTCAATGGAATGCATACACACATACATATGTATTCCATATAAACAGTGTAAAGAAAAAAAGTGGATTAGAACTTTAATTCAGATTAGCCCCCTGTTATGGACTGAATTGAGCCCCTCCAAAATATATCTTGGAATTCTAAACCCTACACCTATGGATGTAATCCTATTTGGAAACAGGATTTTCTCTGTCATATTAATGATGCCATATCAGTACAGGCGAGTCCTAAACCTAATCACTTCTGAGTTATAAAAAGAGTAGATCAGACACAGAGGTTTGCATACACGTGAGAAAAAAAGTTTCTCCCCTTTAAATCCACCCACTTGTGCTATTTCTGTTATGGCAGCACTAGGAAACAAAGACACCCCCGCATAATAATTTTAAGAAAGGATATTTAAATTACCACCAGTTAGTGAAAATGCCATCATTAGAGCCAATGGTAACTTCTGACCTTGTATTCTTTACAATTTTAAATATATACTGCCTATAGAAAAATATTCATGCTACATTATAATTAGCTTAATTCATTGCGTGTGGTGGGGGGGAGATCTAAAAACAGTGGCACAGGTCTGTGCAGTATGGTGTTACATGTTACAGATATGCTAGGTAACCATAAAAACCCATTGCCATCAAGTCGATTTCGACTCATAGCAACTCTACAGGACAGTACAACTGCCCCATAGGGTTTTCAAAGAGTGGCTGGTGGATTCAAACTGACCACTCCATTAAGAGCTCTGGCTGTTAACCAGCCAAGCTCTTAACCACTGCGCCACCAGGGCTCCATGCTAGGTACAGGCTTACCAATTCACTGGTGACGCTAGACTGATGAAAAGTAGGCTGCCAAATAGGATTGCTACGGTCTTATTCACTTATTATTTTGTTTAACAAATCTTTCAGATATAAGAAGAAAATTCTGGATTCATTCCTTGTGGAAACTATCACCAATTTTATATAAGTAATGTTGACAACTTATTTCATCACATGGTACATAAAACTGTTACTGATCAGACATACTGTCTTCTAGAAAGACTACTGACAATTTTTATCAGTGAATTTATAAACTGCAGTTATTTCATCTGCCCAAATCTGTTGACTTTCACATGCTACAGGGATAAATTTCCTTTGAATTTTATGATCAACAATCCACCAGAATCAAAAATGAGTTTTTCCAATGTCTGGAAGGAAACTTTTATATCATGTATCTATAAAACACAAAGACAGTGGTGGTTCAGTGGCAGAATTCTTGCCTTCCATGTGGAAGACCCAGGATCAATTCCCAGCCAATGTACCTCATGTGCAGCCACATCCACCTGTCAGTGAAGGCTTGTTTGTTGCTATAATACTGAACCAGTTTCAGCAGAGTTTTCAGACTGAGATAGACTAGGAAGAAAGGCCTGGTGATTTACTTCTGAAAAACAAGCCAACGAACACCCTGTGGATCACAACAATCTGATCCCACTGTATGTGGAGGGGAGGTCGCCTTAAGTCAGGGGCCGACTTGATGCTGACAACAACAACATCTATAGAGAACAGGGTCTATTAATAGCAAAATTTTATTAAAATATTCCATAAAAGATAATGGCTAGTTACTAAAAATGTACAACTTTTAGACTCAGCAATTCTTCTTGTAGTAATTTGTCCTAAGGAAGTAATTCTGGATGTGCACAAATATTTATACACAATGAGGGTCATTGAGATGTTGTACATGTAACTGAAAAATAACCTAAGTGGTTCAGGTACTGGTTAAAAAAACATCCCAAGGTAGGAATATTTTTACCAGGTAGAAGGGTTCTCTCTTCCTGATCTTATTCCTGCCTCTGACTCCTTACTCTCTAAACACTGAAGAGGAAAGTGAAAACTATAAACTATATACACAAAAGAAGAACAAAAATAATAAAAAATCCAGAAACCAAACTAGAATTAAGAAACCAGAATGCAAATTAATCTAGTTATATACAAAGCCTTTGTGAATTATGAAAGATTAGTAAATCTAAAGCTCAGTAGAGCCAGCAAATCACATGTGGTTTATTTGCTCATCTTCTGATATCTATACAGTCACAGTAAAAGGTCTTAATAAGTTTCTTCAGGATTTATTTTAACCTAAGCATAATTTCAGGGGTTTCCCAGTGAAAATTTTCTCTCTCCACTGACTTGAGGCCCAAAATTCCAATCATACAGCAAAGCCATTTAATGCAAAAAAAAAAAAAAAAAATTTAAAGGTTTCAATAGGTATGCTTTGGTAACTGGTTATGGCAACATACAGACCAAATCTCTTTCAGTATAAAAACCTAATCAGGCAGTCAATAAAGAAGCAGAAGTAGTCTCTTCAGGCTTTTGAATCTGAGGTAGGGGAAGAGAAACAGCAAGATGCTTTGTGTGGGAGACACACTGTGACAAAGTGAAAAAGTGTACAGAAAAGTTAAGCTAAGGATAAACCCACCTAACTTGATTTGTGCTACTAGGCTAGCAGTAGTTACCTTGAACTAGGTACAGCAAAATTGTGTAAAGGTGTAAGTCTAATAATTAATACGACACTACTGACAACTCTGGACACACGGCCAATCCACTGTAGGTGTTTTCCTATACCAATAGGGGAAAATTCAATTTCAAATGAGATTTGTACCAAGAAAATACGTTAATCAAATTATCACTACAAAGGTTTTCATTTGAGATGTTTTAAAAATGAAGTCTATTTAAACTCAGCATGCTTTCCCTCCTAACTGTGAGGTCGAGGGTGGCTGCAGTGGTCATACTGGTATGTGGCCTTCCCTGAGAACTGTGTTTATTCCCGTATATCCCCTTGAAGCTGTACATGTTTAATTTCTACTATACATTTTTAGCATTTATTCTTAGTGTTTTATAACTTTAAGGCTATATAAGACAACATTTTTGATACTTTGGTAATCATTTGTCATTATTAATATGGTGTTGACGAACTTTAGATTTAGTTATTACATTTTCCTGAATTCAAGTGTTTATTAAACAAAATGGTCACAACCAATCAATGGCTGACACAATTATTCAGAAACATGGATTGCAAAATTGCCACATTCTTTCTGAACATCAGTTTATTCTGCTCATTTCTTCTAATCTTAAAATGATGAATAAGATCTTTTTGATAATCTGCCTAAGTGCTTTATTATTTTCAAATCACTTTCATATATATTCTCTCATTTGATCTTTATGGAAAACCTGGGAGGTAAATAGAAAGAAAGCTAAATGATTTACACTGACGTTTCAAAGAGAGTATGACAGTATGACAAAAATCTACATTTTTTGACTCCTACTTTCATGTTCTTCTTAATATATTCAAAGTCCTTTGGTCTGGTCCCTAAGCATGGAAAGTAAATACATATCAAAAATAATAGCTGATACTGGTCATCAAAATTTGAAATTTAAGAGTTTATTTATAGACCAGCATCTTATGAGGAGTACTTATATGACCTTTTCATCAATCCATATTTGTTTCGGAATGAGAAGAGTTAGAACTGAACAATGTGTAGTTACACTGTCCCAAAGGGATCTCATGGAAATCTAAAATGGTAAGGAATTGAGACTTAGTTCAAAATTCCAGGTCTTGGCTTCCTTCAGGCCAGGATATAAAGTAACGGAGAGGTTTGTTTTCTTAGGCATTTGGCCTTTTGTTTTTATTTTTTTCCAGGTTTCCACAGTCCTATTGAATCCATGATTTCCAAGTATAAATATAAATCCAACACAGATAAAAAGATAAAAAATTTTCATGGAGGATAATTCATGTTACAAGGAAGTTCTAAAATCTTTAACTTACCAAAAAGAACAAATGTTGATAGCAGTGTTAAAAAATGCAAAGTGAGATACAAACAAAGATTAAAATTTCAACTTACCAAACTGTAATTTCTTCATGACAGCCACATATTTTTCGTCAAGTGATTTTAATACTGTCAAAGGTTTAGGTTTCATAGCCGCCTTCTTTGAGTATTCACCTAGTTTTTTTTCTGTTATTTAATAGTTCAAGATAAGTAACATGAATATACATTTTAAAATGAAAACTAAAAATAACTCACTTCTAGAATTCTAATTTAGAAATCCAAAAAATTGCCAAGCTCTTCACAATTATCTTCTGATTCTATCATTTTGAGAAGAAAAGGTTTCTATTTCATACACATAAAAACTAGGACTAATAACCTTATCAATTTGAAAACTTAAAATGTTAAAATCTATTCAGGCAATAACAGCAAGAAGTGAAACAACAGATAATGCAGAGTGATAGCGTACGTTGCTAACCTATGAAAAATATCAGTTTAAATTAAATTCTCACAGTCTTAATGTACTTTGGTACATTAATTTTCTATTTAACATAATGGCATTTTTCAATTTCATGACCTTCTGTGGAAGGAAAAGAGAAATTTATGATGCATGCCGTCAATCTACTAAATTTACTCTTAGCGATCGTACAAAATAGTGACAAATATTTTAAAATTAGAGACTATTCATAATTAAATTGAAAACCTGATAGAAAACAAAAATTTTAAGTAAATAAACTTGCTTTCAAATCATCAGCAACATAAAGAAGGAAGAGGAAAGCAGTTTTCGGTAGGTGAATGAAACACTGGATCAAATGAAAAGCAGCATAAAACGGGAGAGTACTCTACCTTGATTTGCTTGCTGCAAACTGGTGGTGGCTGCATAAACTATCTCAGCAGTCTTTTGGATGTCTGGTACCAAAAGAGTAAGTCCTTCTGGTTCCTGATCAGATGTATCTGGCTTTACTCCTGTTTTAACATTTTCCCTTTTAGATCTGAAAAAAATTTTTTAATATGGAAAGAAATGAAAGGAAAAATAAAATTTTAGGACTGAAAGATAAACACCTTCTGTAAGTCACTAACAGTGGTTAAAAATGAAAATAATAGTGTACATTTTGACCTACAGATAATATATATCAGGGGTAGTTTAAATTTGATTCATTGCTGCTTTTGAAGTCATGGGATAATACCTAGGACAATAATTAAAAGTTTGGATAAGTTTTTCCTTCAAATGCAAAAACAGACAAGAGATAAACATTGTAGAAATGTCATAATATAAAAGATCGAGATACCTGATTTGTTCTTAGATCCACACTTTTAAAAACACACTTAATTATAAATACCTACAGGTAGAGAAATCACTTCTATATCTAAAATTGAAAGATGTCTATCCTCTGTCTTCTAAGAGTTGGGAATCAAAGAACATGGAGTTTTTAAATTTAATACTACTTGTATTTCACTCACTGAGTATATCTCCCCCCAGCGTCTCCCAAAAAGAGGAACTATTTCAGAGTGAAGTATAAGATCACTACTGGATACCTTAGTACAATGTGCTTCCTTCCATCCACTAGAATTTTAACTAAACACTAAGTTTTAGGGCATAATCCGCTGGACAATATTAAAAGCAGAAGGGTATTTTAAAGTTATCCTTTTGTTATTTCCTACTCAGAGTCTAAAACAGACCCAACCTTGTATCAAATTGTGGATCATAATAGGATGTATTACAGCAAAGTTTTGGTGTATAAGGCATCAGAGTATTTCTTTAAATTTTCTATACAAATGTAGTTAATAGTGTATCACAAGATTTACTGAGAAAAATAACGTATCAATTTCCTTTTGTCCATTCCAACTCTCAACACATGTTATTCACATATATAAACATTGTGACATTACTGCTTAGACAATATTTCACAAAGTGGGCATGGAGCTTTGGAGAACTATAAAAAAATAGTGGAAGGTAGAAGAGTCCTTAAAATAACATGCCATCTAAGTACAAATAAACCATTCTTTATTACAAAGACAAAAATCTGGTCAGGAGAAATTCAGTGCTTAACTATAGGCAGAAAAGTAGTAAATTAATAAGAGCCACTCAGGTAAATGGGGTACAGAATTACACATTCTGAATTTATTTCCTACAGTGCATGAAAAGATCAGTATCCACAGATATTGTTAACTCTAAGGTATATACTACCTTACCTGACAACATGATTTAACTGAAGAGGCATAATATGTCAATGGATTACCGTCTCTTCTCTTATGCTCTCTTCTTATCTTCCCTGAGGTATACAGAAGGCATAGAAAACATGGCCACTTTCCTTTGCCACTACTCGACAGATGTTATGCTGTATATCATTTCAGTCAACTTCTGAATGTGTAGGTGTACATGAATACGTGTTCACATGTGAAGGAGAGTACAGTGAAATGTTTTAAGACTGAAATATCAGATATAGTAGTTCCTGCTAGTGTGAAATAAGATACTGCATCTTTTATAACTATGAAATAAAGCTGAGACTATAGTTTAATAGCAACCATTTTCTTAGTGAAGATATGATTCTGGGTAGAGGAGCTAAGTAGATTCTTAAGTTCTCCATTACCAATAGCTATTAACAACCAGTGTCTAACACTGAAAGTCAAGAAAAGTGCATAAGCTGCTTGACAACATCCCTTTTGAATTTACAAGGACTCTCTCTTCCCAATTGTACATGATCTCTAAGAAAAGGGCTTAAAAAACCTCTTAAATAATAGGGCTGCTAAATCAAAACAGGAAAACAACAACATGTAGTTTGAGAACAACAGAAGAGTTATAGCTATAGTAAAATACAGATGATTTTCTAGGATCTATCTTCAATCAGGTTGATCCATTGCACTCTCAAATAAAATTTCACTTAAAGAAATGTATCTTGCCAGGCAGGGAGGAAGGATATAGGAGTTTTAGAATTAGGGTATTTTCTTTGTGAAGAAGTAAGAACCTCTAGAGTGGAAACAAAAATGTACTGGTGTAATTTAGGGCTTTACTGTATTAACATGCCAACATATAAGTTACCCTGGGAAAATTACTGATTCTAAATTCCAAGCCCTATTCATGAATACCAAATTCCTAATCCTAGTTTTTAAAAGATGATTAGTAAGAGAAATCCTATTATTAAAATAAGCAAGAATCTATAGAAGATTAAATATTTTTTAGACCAAATACATGAAAGAAATCATCACATACAACTCATATTGAAGACAATGGTTGAATCATAAAGCAGATACATTTTAGACCTTTATACCAAATTCCAATGAGAATTTTTTTCTTCAATAGTCCTTTTGTCAAAAACATATGAAAAAAAAGGGATAACTCTAAAAAGTGAGAGCACTTCAAATACTTGAAGAACATATACTACCTGCCTAGTAATAACTGCAACTGGTCATTGTCTGACCTTAAACTACAGCCAGTAATCTCTTTTCTATAAAAGCTTCAGGTTACTGTCAACCCATATGTAGGCCCAGCTCATGAAAAAAGGCCATACCTTGGCTCACATCCTGAGGTCTGTGTGAAAAGCTATTTGAGTTCAAGGCACCTAGCTGGAAGTAGGTCTTTGAGACTGACAATGGATCCAACATGGTAAAAGCAATCAGCGACGGCAGCTACCATGGTATCCGCTGCTTTGTGCATACGTTGAATCTGGTTGTGATCACTGCCCTGAAGAAATACGAGGAAGCAACTGAAGTTTCTACTATTGCACAGAATTATCTCCAAACATTTTCCACTATACTGTGAATTCCACTAACCAGCTAACAAATTAGGCAAATTTTGGCTCTGTGACATAATCTGTACTAGGATGTGAGCAAAATGGGCAAATCTTTCTTGTAAAAACAAAAGGAAAAAAAAGTCTCAATATTTATTCATTTATATGAACTTCCTCTACTACCACCCAAGTTAATTTAGATATTCATGAGACTAAACATATCACACCAAAATTATGTTCTTTTGTAATCCGTAAACTGAAAATAGCTTAAATCAGCCCTTTTCTTGGGCGAATAATAGGAAAGACCACTTCAACCCCCTGCACTCCTAATTCTAAAGCCAAAACTATCACACAGTCGAAATAAGCATTTTAAAAGTAGAGCCATTTGAAGAAGTAATCTGGCGGCTACATGTTGAAATGTCCAGATTCAGAACTATTAAGAACTAGCATCTTAGAGAAAGATTCTAAAACTGTAAGAGAATGAAACTTCTACATTTAGCTATAAAACAATGCATCACATCATACTCCTCAGTTCCAAAGTTCTTTGCCAGGAACTATGGTTAAATACAAATTATTATCAAAATTAGGCAGAAAGATTAAAAAACATATTACTGTGCAGAACTGTTTGCTTCTAATGCATACAGAAAGGATGAAAATAACCCTCAAAATGCTCTAGTAAACTGGGCAAAGACATTTGTAGGGTAAATGTGTTCCACGATCAATTTAAAGCTTAGTTTTTAACTTGGAATTCTTTTCATTCTTACATAAAATCTTTCTTAAACTGAAGTACCAGTTTTAGTATTTAATATAAATAAGAGTTGAAAGAAAAATCTTGTCTTGGGAAGCATAAATGAGCAACATGAGAAGGAAATACTCAAATACATGTATGAGAAGTCTTTAAAAATAAAACCCTGATTTCTGATTAGATAAAAATATAATAATTTTAAAGTCAGATTAAAATACCACAGAACATAACGAAGGTACTAGGTGCTACTGTGAAATGGAGTTGTCACAGACATACGCTTCACCAACTTACCAAGGGATAACACAACTGTGGCAGTCAAAAAAGATGTTAAAATAAATGTTGGCATCACTGCCTCTGTCACCAAGCAAAGGGCTGATGAAGAAGTGAACTTCTTCAAGGCCACCAAAAAAGAAACTGTTTTTAAGAAACAAATTCTCCTTGACTAAGAAATCAGAACTTACTCATTTTTATGTATGTTTGGGAGGCAGAGGTAAAAGAGGAGAAACTAGGAGATGCTTTTCTAACAAATCAAAGTAGGAGGGCTGGAGCTGAAATTCTTAAATGACAGAAGCCCTAGAGGAACCATTTTCAGGGAATTAAAGTAGGAGAGGTTGACAGAAAACATGCCTTTAAGAAGTACGTCAACCAAATCTTTTTGCTCAGTTAGATAAAAAAGTGGGTATTTTCTACAAAAGAATTAAGTTATTATAAACTATGATGAACTCCACCAATTTAGCTTCAAGACAGCTAAGGAAACTGGCAATAAAGGATACTTGCTTTAACGCTGTTAAAGAGAAGTTCAATGTCTAGAACACCTTACACTGAGTCGTCACTGGTATCATGTCCTGATTAGCAATTAAGACTTTTCATTGGCAGTAAGTCCTTCTTTCAAATTTCTGGTGACACCATCAAATACTAAATATACTAAATATGAATATTTGCCTACCTACTGTGGTCTAACAGGAAAAGTCTGAATAGAAGATCAGAGATAAAATAATTGCTTCTGTTCCTGCTCCAAGGATGCTATGAACAGCTATGTTTATTCAAGAGTGAAAGCAAACTGCTATGCCTGTACTTGGACTTCATTTTGAATAATGCAGGCTGGAATGACCAGCAGAAGATGAATTTCACCAGAGGCGTGAATAAATTTTCACACTATGTAATTATATTTAAATTCAACTGAAAGCAACACATATAAACAAGTGTTAATTGCTATCTATGCTGCAAACTCCTTTACAGTGGAGCTCTTTTCAAATTCTATGTTGTTTAAAAGTACTAAAATAAAATGTTGACCAACAATTAGTCATAATCAGAAAGTGTTTTTTCTTATTTTGTAAATATCAAGTATTGCTGTACAAACTCTAATTTCAAGAATTTCTTCTTGGTCAAGGAGTTGAAGACATCAGAAATATAAGGCATATTAAGATAGCAGGAAAATTCAGGAGATGGGAAAACAATAGCAGAAGATACACACACACACACACATTCTTTTACAACATGCGGAAAACAATTTTACCACTGACATATTCCCCTAATCTAGACAAGTACATATCAAATCAGCTAGAAAAGACAGTAGAAGAAAATAACACACATCAAAAACTAAGAAAATTTCAGGAGTGGTTTTTATTAATTCTTTTGAGCAAGAAAACATCACATGGGTAAAGCTGACTTAGTCCTCACTGAAGTAATAATTATATAAATTTGCTACCTGCTCATGTACTAGATAGCCTATAAAACAGAATAAGCCTTAATTTATTTTATCAGTTCTGTAATTATAAATTAGGCACAATTTAGAATGTTATATATGTAATGAAATATGCTTCCTTTTTAATAGCCTATCATGGTTCTAACTTAAAAATTCTTAGGGTAATGAAAAAGGATGAGTAAAGAGGAAATATCACAAAAACTGTAAAGTCTGTATTATTGTATGTACTTCTACAATTCAAGACGTGTATTTTTTCAATTAAAAATATTTTACTTCTTTAAAAAGTACTTTTATATATCCTAAATATTCAAAGCCAGCTCAGAAACAAGTTCCCCTTACCCTAGTTCTAATTATTCACTGCTGCACAAACCTAATTGCCTTTGGAAGTAGTGGATGAATATATTTGATTGAGACATTAAGATATCTGAGTTCTCATCATAGCTCTGCCACTAAGCATCTGAGAACCTAGACCAAGTCACAATCTCTATGGGCCTTGATTTCCTCATTTATAAAAAGGAGGGATCTGAACTAGGTGGACTCTAAAAGAGTCCCTTAAAGCTCTGAAAATTTATACATAATATGGATAAGGTTGCCTAATTGTGATGTATCCAGAAATATCTGTTATAAGCTAAATTTAACAAGAGACTTCATAGTCAGCAATTGACACTGCTTGAGATTTTGTAAGAAATAATAAAGTAGTAAAACTGTCCTGAAACATAAAGGTCAATCTGATAAGGAACAGGTAATAAATATAAAAAATAATCATTTTATGTAAATATGTTATGCTACTAAGGTAGAAGTACTAAATTAATTCTGGTATTTCATCAAAGTATAACTGCTTTTCAGGAACCAGCTAAAGCTCAATTCTGTACACTATACAAGGGTAAAATCTAAGTAATTAATGAACTAATTTGATAGAAGGTAGCAGTGATTTTTAAAACTGAAGTATCTGGACTATGGGTCAATCAGCTTGTCTTTCTTCATAAATACTGTTTTCCATAATGAACATCACAGGTGTCAAAAGACTGGGGAACTAGTTCCAGCTTTATTACCTATTAGTCACGTGATTAGTACAATTTTAATGTTAAGCTCTAAGCAATAGTTTCATTCTCTGTAAAACAGGGATAATAAATGCTTTCTTCACAATACAAAGCATGAAGAACAAGTAACAGACTTCAGCACTTCTTAAACTGTAAATTCTACATCAAAGTGAAGGTTGTATTATTACCACCATGTATTTTTTATGTAACTACATGCAACTCTATATCTATTATATCTTGCCCACAACTTAGAGCCTTTTGGCTTATTTTCAAGTAAAAAGAAGGGCAATAAATAAAAGCATAATGGCTGGGATCTAAATACTATACACAAAATTATTTCAAAAACTGGCAGAACAAAGGGCATGCAGGAAATACTAAAATTCTACATCCCTGTAGACTGGGGACATACTCTTACTTTTTCTTCTGGTACAAAGATCAGATAAGGGCAGTATCGTTCGGCCCACAGCACCCATGAGGGGTCTTTGTTACCCACAAATATCATCAACTAATAATTTATGCGTCTGTTAGATTCCTGACCTTCAGAATTTTCATTAATGAGAATAAGTTGGTTTAATAAATTTATTTGTTTTATATCTACCTAAATCATCAATCTGACAATTATGAAAATACGTTTTCATCAGATTTTGACCCCTCATAATTGGTATAAAATTAGCTGGCAGTGGCATTTGGCTTCTGCATTAATAAACATCTATCAGACTGTGGCATGTGTGCAATACTACACACATCTGGTATATATCCTTTGACTCCTGCTTTTGATTTTTTTTTACCTCTCTCTGTCTCGCTCGTCCCTAGGGAACTGTTTCTTTCTACCGCTTGTAAGGTCTAAACATTAAAGTATTAAACACAATGATTATTAATTATTAAAGTATGAAACCAATTAAGCCAGAAACTAAGACTTTTTTGTATAAAATGAATGAGAAACAGTTAATTTTTTCTGCATCAGGTAAGAAAGTAAAGGGATTCTATCACAAGGTGATTGAATACTGTTACACAGACGGCACGTTAAAAAAAAAAAGAAGGAACATTTATTGAGATCCAAGTTTTCAAATACTGGACAAGGGAGTGAATTCCACCTACAGCATAAGTCTTTGGTAGGTTAATACTAAATTTTTTTGGTTATTGTTCTGCATAAATGCCTAGGACAATAGCAGGCAAGCAAAAGTAAGAATAGCTATTAATTAATATGGAACCCATTAAACCTGTTGCCGTCCATTTGATTCTGACTCACAGTGACCCTACAGGACAGAGATGAACTGCCTCACTGGGGTTCCAAGGCTGTAAATCTTTGTGGAAACTACTGTCACATCTTTTGCCCGTGGTGCTGCTGGTGGGTTCAAACCACCAACCTTTTGGTTAGCTGCCGAGTGCTTTAACCACTGTGCCACAAGGGTACTTCAATTAATATGGAAGCCCCTATCATCTTTCTAGTGAAGATTATGAAGTGATATTAAGGTGACTTTTGAACCATTTCTCTGTAAGAAAGCAAAAAAGAACTACTTATATAATTCAGGCAAATGAAGTTAAAACTAATACTTACGGTTTACTCAAACATTTTCCCAGTTTTGTTCAAACTATTATTAAAAAAACTCAATTGAAAAAGAAAAAAGTACAAAATTTCTTGATGACAGAATCCTAAAATGCTCCAATTCTTTTCTGTTTAGGTTTAAAGTGATAAATAATGGCTAAAACAAAAAACTATCATAGGTAGATAATTAAATTATATTTAACCTCATAAGTCCAGTTAAAGTATGCTTTCAAAATGCGTTAGAACGAATACATAGAACATGTCATGTATCTCTTTTAAAAACCTTTGATTTCTAAAAAAATCATAATAATTACTTACTTCTACCCTTATCTGTGTTGCAGGTGGACACTGGAAAATGCTGAATGCAAAACTGTTTTGAGATAATACACCTGCCTAAGCTTTTGTACCTCCAGAAGGAATGTTATCCTTGATTTATTTTAACCTAAACGCCTAATAATCAGCCATCAGCAAGATTAATCAGTTTGTCTATATTAACTTTTATACTTAAATTGGCTCTAGCACTTACTACAAATTGTGAATCTTGAGATGTGTTAGGAGAGGTAGTGTGTAGTAGAAACACAGAATCTTGAATAAAAGAACACTAAAATATTGTCACCTTCAGGAAGCTTTTAATATAATTTGTACAGTAAATATTCAGTAACTGCCTAAGGAACTGTCAAAAAAGACTAAAGCACAATACAACACTGCTAGCTGCCACCTTGCACTGTCAGCACAGGTTAATTTAACAGATAAGCCAGGAAACATCAAATTAATAAAGTAAAAGTATAATCATTCTTTGAGTAGTAAACTGGTTTACACTAAATGTCAACCTCATGACAGTACTGTAATTATCAGTCAACAAACAAATCTTCAACCATCAGAGAGAATTATTTTATTAAGGTATAATTATAAATGAGGGAAATTTGAAACATGTCTTAGAGTCTGTTACTTTAAAAACAGAAATTCAGAGGCTATTTTTCACAGATGTGTGTGTGGGTGTGCATGCATGTGTGTATGCTGATAAATATATATAGTAACAAAAATTCCATCATCATGGAACTTCAGGACATAAGTGGAATTTCTGTGGCATTGTACCACTTTGCCAACTTAAGCTCTTTCCCAAACCAGTAATTTTTACTGAAGCCTTCGGATGCATATAAAGTTCAGTAATATGGCTGAAATATTGATTCTCCCTAGTTTACTTCCTGGCAGACCACCTAAAAGGGAGTATGGCACAGTAGGAAAACAACTAATAAATCTCCTACACATGCCATCACCCAAGAATTACTTGGGTTCACTTTAATAAAAATACAAGGTTAAGGGTCATTTCCTTCTTTATGTAAATTTTAATAAGCCACACACAGGGAAGTACTTTAAAATAAAAGATCCTGGAATAGTCGGCCAGACCAGAATTTGAGAGTACTTCACAGCAAGACAGAGTGTCAAGGAGGGCACTGGAGCAGGAAAATAAAAAACAAAAAGGAAGAGAAGCATGTAAAGTTAAAAACCAAGATACTTTGTAAAATTCTTAAGGCAATGATCAGAATCACAATACCACTCTAAATTGTAGCCACATTTAAATATAAAATCAACGCTAGTTTGGTTATCTATGAACTTGGTTTTTCCAATTAAGCAGAAGAAGAAAAGGGGGAAAGGAGTATGATGGTTAACAAATATCCTCCCATTTCTTTTTCTTTTCCTAACTTATTAGTTTATATTTCCAAAATGTTTCTACTTTTGAGGGATTGAAGAATAAATCCTATTAAACAATATTCCAAAAGTGTGGGAAGACTTTAAGAAGTACAATGATATGGTATTAAATAATGGAATCACATAGTGAGAAAGCATTCCCATTCCAATGAAATGAAAGGTTCCCAGTAAATCTTTTGTAATTTTTCAGCATATGCAAAATCTCCCTTTTTAAAATAGAGAGCAGGCGTTGTCAGAGACTAACAATATTTTTATTTTAGTCACTCATTTTTACACTTCTATTTACTGCAAATGATAATGGTTTTTCTGATAATGTAGTACTTTAAAGTTTCCTTTTTAAAGGATAAGCTTACAAAAATAGATAACTGATCTAAAGAAAAATTCTAAGTAAACAATAGGTCTGAAAAATTTCCTTCAGTCTTCAATAAATAACATGTAAACTATTTGTTTTATTTGATCAGGTTAATAAAATTATCATTATCCCATGGGCTCTTTTAGATTTAGAGAAATTACAGAATAATATAGGCAAAGGCTCCAGAAAAATTATATTTTTAAAACCTACTTACTGGCACATGTTTTCTACATCTACAACTTTAGCTGGATAACAGCTTTTTAAGGAAACAATAGAGGCATGTATGAACATGTATGTAGTCTCCCCCATCTCCCCTGGGCCTTAATATAAAAGACTTAAGATTCTGTGCTAATGACTCTGAACCTCTATCAAGCCACCAGATAGCTGCTTGCCTAACTGGGTCAGTCAAATAACCATGTAGTAGGATTGATTTTGGAAAACTTCCGCCTGGGGTTACAGACTTCAGATTTTTATATGTGAACAAAGGAAGCCATGTTCTCAAAACCAGTTATCCTATGGCACTTGTACTCTATTAAAGGAGATTCCGAGGGATAAATCTATAATTGCTAATATTAACATAGATAGATAGGTAGAATAATGCAGTTACAGACTTAAAACCTGAGTTACATGATTGCTTTTATAAGTCAAATGCCTGCAACATGGAATGTATTTCTACCTAGGAAATGAACTTTCTATTAAATCCATAATATAAGAGTAAGAATGCTAATGAACACCAAATCCTTACTCCCTAGAAGTGGCAGTATGGGGAGAGGACACAAACAGCTAGCTCTACCTGTTGTGAAGGACAGGATAAAAATTTCATCCATGGCAGTTTAGTCTTGTTCCATCTCCCACTCCCAACCATTCAAATACACAGCAAGCCAGTCTTTCTAAAACGCAAATCTGGTTAGCTCTCTGCTTAAAATCTTTTAAACATCTATCATGGCTTTTAAGAGTAAGTAACTCCTTAACACAGTGGTTCAGTG
This sequence comes from Dugong dugon, assembly GCA_030035585.1. NCBI lineage: Eukaryota > Metazoa > Chordata > Mammalia > Sirenia > Dugongidae > Dugong > Dugong dugon. Next base: position 41,798,188 of record CM057480.1, on the reverse strand, counting down.
GTAGAATTATTGACTTCCACATGGGAGACCCAGATTTGATTCTTGGCTAATGCATCTCATACACAGACACCACCTATCTGTCAGTAGGGCTTCCAAACTAAGAAAAAAGGCCTGGAGATTTACTTCAAATAAAATCAGCCAACAAAAACCCTATAGACCACAATGGTTTGACCTGTAACCGACCAAGGGATGGCACAGGATCAGGCAATGTTTTGTTCCATTGTGCATGAGGTTGCCACGAGTTGGGCCCACTCGACAGCAGCTAACAACAACAATTCTCTAACATACCTTCTTATCCCTGGATTTCCTCCCTAGCCTCACATCCCACAACCTCTCACGCATATTACGTCCAGGCGAACCAAACTTCTTTAGGTTCCTTGAATACAGGCAGTCCCTGACTTATGACAGGGTTCCGTTCAAACAACTCCGTTGTAAGCCAGTTCTGATTAAGTTGAATATCTTTTTTTTTTTTTTAAGTTTTCATTATTATTGCCTTTTATTATCAGTATCTTTATAAATCGGACCTTTTCTTGTCTTTGGGGGCAGGAAACATTACATATAAACTTAAGATATGATGATACAAGCAAATGTACGCTGCAACACCAAATGTAGTACACATTACTAACAATACACATGTACAAAGGAAAAAAAAAGGACAGTTGTTAAGTGTGGTTCATTGTAACTTGAATACGTTGTAAGCCGGGAATTATCTGTATTTTATGCTATCTTTAACTGCTAACGTTGTTCCCACAACTTGGTACTCATCACTTGCCCCTTGTCATCTGACTAAATTCCTACTTACTCTTTAGTCCTCCAAATCTGGGTTGGTTTTCCCGTAGTATCTTATACTTTTCCTAATTTATTGTGTTACTAAAACTCTCTAGCACAGTTTCTCCCCATTATCTGTCAGCCTCTTAGGAAATGTCAGCCTCTTATGCACCCATCAACAGTCCATAAACATTTGTTAAATGAATGAATCAGTAACAGTCTTCTGACCAGGACAGATCTCACCTATCTCAATACATTCATGAATTTCTAATGCACAAATCAAATAACAGAATGGTAAATGATGGTCTTTTCAGCTTTAATGCTGTCTTTCCCATCTCCTCTTATAGAAGGTTTCAAGTTTAATAGTATGCAGATATTCAGCTAACCTCCAGGGTCTCCTTCATTCTTTGAATTATGTGATCAGAATTAGTTGAGTTTAGGCATTGGTGTCAAGATAGGATAATCTCAGTTAGGTTATTCCTACCAGTAGTTTTCTCTTTGTACTTGAGTGACAGAGTTTCTTTAATCTTTATCATCCCTGACTGAAGATAAAAATGATAAATATACTCAAAACAAACTAACATCTAAGAAAATCATTACTTGCAGCCATGATCATTATCTAGAGATCTGTAGGATACACAACAAACCTATTTTTTCTTGATTTCAAATGAAGCAAAAAAAAAAAAAAAAAAGGCATGTGTTTCATGTATGCTTGGCAAAATAGTCAAGGCAAGAGATTTATAAACATAATTAGTAAATTAGCACCAGCTTTACCTTATTTAATTTTTAAAAACCTACACTGAAATATACACTTTACTGATTCTAAGATTTCTTAATCAGAGGGCAGAGACAAAAATACTGCAAACATTTTCTAAGCTGTAGAACACATTATTTTTAAAGTCGTAACTTCAAACTCTGATAAAGCATTAGAACATTCTCTAAAAACGAATAAAGAAACAGAACATGTTTGATTTGACCATTCTCTTCTCAGAGTATCATGGAGTTTCTGTAAAATACAATTGGGGACATGGCAGGGAGATCACAGGACACTCTATGCCTTGTAAGACACAGTGTTAAAATTGAACACAGGCCAATTTCTATCGGTATAAGCTCTATAGGAGTATGTGTTATTTCTCCATTTTATTATATTTCTATTATAATAAAAATACAGAAAAAAATACATCTTAAGTTTTGACAGGCTGAAAAAATAAATTTTACCCTCTCTCTCTGTGAAGTGGAAAATGAATTCTCAATAAGCCAAACCTTGGAAAGAAGTAGGATAACATGTACACCTGCATCTTTTCCTGAGAGGCTGCACGGTATAACAGAGATCATGAGGGATCTCGATTCAGAAGAATATTTAAGCTCTAATAATAAACACACTAGTAGTGTTTCTTTTCTTTTTTGATGGAAATAATTTAGATATCTTTATTAATTTATTTTATTGTACTTTAGATGAAGGTTTATAGAACCAATAGTTTCTCATTTAACAGTCAGCACACATATTGTTTTATGACATTGGTTAAGAACCCCATGATGTGTCAACACTCTCCCTTCTCGACCTTGCGGACCTTTTTTTTGGTGAAAATATACATAGCCAAAGTTACACCATTTTGAAAGTTTCTACATGTACAATTCAGTGACATCGATTACATTCTTCCAGCTGTGCTGCTATTCTCACTATCCTTTCCCAAATTATTCCATCACCATTATCTTCAACTCACTGTCCCCTAGGCTTCCCATCAAACCTTTTGAGTTGCTGTTGTCAATTTGATCTCAATAATTTTTTTTTTGTATCTTAGATGAAGGTTTGCAGAACAAATAGTTTCTCATTAAACAGTTACCACACATATTGCCCTATGACAATGATTAACAACCCCATGACATGTCAACACTCTCTTCTCAACCTTGGGTTCCCTATCACCAGCTATCCTGTGCCCTCCTGCCTTCTAGTCCTTGTCCCTGGACTGCTGTGCCTCATTAGTCCTGTTTTGTTTTATAAGGCTGTCCAATCCCCGGATGAACGGTGAACATCGGGAGGAGGTTCATCACTGAGCTAAAAGGGTGTCCAGGGGCCATACTCTCGGGGTTTCTCCAGTCTCTTTCCGGCCAGTAAATCTGGTCTTTTTTTTTTTTTTTGTGAGTTAGAATTCTGTTCTACATCCTTTTCCAGCTCTGTCCGGGCCCTCTGTTGTGATCCTGGTCGGAACAATCAGTAGTGGTGGCCATGCACCATCTAGCTGTACTGGACTCAGTCTGGTGGAGGCCATGATAGCTGTGGTCCATTAGTCCTTTGGACTAATCTTTTCCTTGTATCTTGTTCTCTTTGTTCTCCCTTGCTCCTGAAGTGGCAAGATCAGTGGAGTATTTTAGATGGCTGCTCACAGGCTTTTAAGACACCAGATGCTACTCACCAAGGTAGAATGTAGAACATTGTCTTTCTAAACTGTGTTATGCCAATTGAGTTAGATGTTCCCCAAGACCACGGTCCCCACAGCCCCTCAGAGAGTTTTGGAAGTATCTATGGAGATTGCATGACCTTTCCTTGTACAAGTTGTGCTGGCGTCCCCAGTAATGTGTACTGTCTTACCCTTCACCAAAGTTACCACTTATCTATTTAGTTCCCTCGTAACCAACAAAGATTGTTTCTTCTTGTGTGTAAAGTTTTACATGAGTTATACAGTAGAGGTCTCATACAATATTTGTCCTTTTGTGTTGACTTATTTCACTCAGCATAATGTCCTCCAATTTCATCCACATTATGAGATGCTTCACAGATTCATCATTGTTCTTTATCTTTGTATAATACACCATCGTGTGTATGTACCATAGTTTGTTTATCCATTCATCTGTTGATGGGCATCTAGGTTGTTGACATCTTTTTGCTATTGTGAACAGTGCTTCTATGAATACGGGTGTGCATATGTTTATTAGTCTGACGGCTTTTATTTCTCTAGGATATACTCCTAGGAGTGGGATTGCATTTTGTAGTGCTTTTTTTGTGGTGCTGACGTTTTCTTTGTTCCTCTTACTCTCCTGTGCTGAGTTCCTTTTGTTTGTGGATTTTTTTTTTTCATTTCTTTTGTTTTGGTAGGCTTTGTTTTTACTGAGACTTTATGTTTTTCTTCTTTATTTTTATGAGTAGGTTTGTTAACTTTCTTTGTGGTTACCTTGAAATTTACCCTTATCTTCCTGGATTTGTACCAGTCTATTACTACTTGGTATCGCTTGACTTCCTATTAGAAGGTTCTATACCTACACCATTTATTCCCTCTTTTATTGTTCTGATGCTGTTATCATTTACAGATTAAACTCTCTGGTTCCCTGATGTAATTCTTTTGGTTCTGCATAGTCCCTAAGAGTTCATTTCCTAGGTTGGTGTCTAGCTAGTACAATCCTGTGTCCTATATTCAGCCTGTGGTCTGATATTGTTTATTCTCAAATTGAAGGACTTCCTTTAGTAAGTCTTGTAAGTTCAATTTGGTTTTTACACAGTCCCTTAATTTCTGTTTATCTGAAATGACCTAATTTTACCATCATATTTAAATGAGAGTTTTGCAGGATATATTATTCCTGGCTGGCAATTTTTTTCTTTCAAGGTTTTATATATGTTATCCCATTGCTTTCTTGCCTGCATGGTTTCTGCTGAATAATCTGAGCTTAGTCGTATTTTTTCTCCTCTGTATGTGACTTCTGGTTTTTCTTGAGCTGCTCTCAAGATTCTTTGTCTTTGGTTTTAGCGAGTGTGATTATGATATGCCTTGGTGATTTTCTTTTGGGGTCTATCCTATATGAGGTTCGTTGAGCTTCTTGGATGGTCAGCTTTTCATCTTTCATGATATTGGGGAAGCTTTCTGTCAGCAATTCTTCAATGATCCTCTCTGTGTTTACTGTTTTCTCCCCGTTCTGGAACTCTGATTACTCGCTGATTTTTGCTTTTGATTGTATCGCACATAATTCTCAGGGTTTCTTCATTTTTCTTTGTTCTTTTTTCTGATTTTTCCTCAAACAGAGCTGTACCAAGTGTTTGTCTTCAATTTCGCTGATCCTGTCTTCCATCGCTTCAAACCTGCTCCTCAGCCCTTCTATGAGACACTGTCAATTTCTGAAAACTTGTTGTTTATCTTTTGGATTTCTAATTGTTGTTTTTGTACGATTTCTAGTTGTGAATTTCTCATTTTTTCCCCTGTATCAACTTCTTGAATTCTTCCATTTTTTTGTCTGTATTTTCCATGAATTTGTCTGCCTTTTGCATGAATTTGTCTATTTTTTCCTAATTTTCGTTTTTTGCTTCAACTCTTAGATAATTCTAATTAGAGATGTGAATTCCCTATCAGTTAGGTCTAGTGTCTTTTCTTCTACTGGAAGGTCACCTGGTGTTTTATTTTGTATGCCTACTGGAACCATCGTGTCTGGTTTTTGTAAATGTTTTGATATTGTCTGCTGTCTTTGGGGCATTCAATGGTTATTTTCCTCTTTTACTGACTGTAGATTTGCTTGTTTCGTCCTGCTTTTTTGTTTTATTTGGTTATGTCTGAGCAGGCAGGCTGTGTGTTCTTTGTTGTTTGCTCATCTGTGAGCATGATACTTTTCACCTCCTTCTCCAATGGGGAGGGTCAGTCACTCAGGTATGGTACAGCAGGGCAGGGCCAGCTGTAAGGAGAGTTGCTGGGATAGGTTTTTTGTGGCATGTACCAAGGCTGACAGTGCGGACCAGGAATCAGGGCAGGGCTGGTTCCAGTAGGCCGTGTCCGTGTTGCTTGGGAGTGTGATGTTCAGCACGCGGTGCAGTTAGGCAGGAAGGAGGGGGCAGATTGTGATGTGTGGAGCTAAGATGGGTATGGAAAAGATGAGAGAGAGGAGAGGGGAACAGAAGCCAAAGACATACACACAAACAAAAAAGAGTGCTAAGGGAGCTTGCTACTGGAGTGGAGAGATGAGAGACTGAGAAATGGGGAAAAACAAAAATGAAAAAAAAAAAAAAAGAAAAAGGGGAAAAGAAAAAAGAATAAATCGAGAAACTGGAAATGAAGAAACAAAAAGCGAATAAGACAGAGAAGAAAACTAAACAAAGAAATGAAAAAAAAAAAAAAAAAACCAAAAAGAAACAAACAAACAAAAAAAACAAGAAGAAAGAAATGTCCCAGGGATGTCCCTGTGCGTCTGCGCAGAATAAGCAACAAGCTTCCAAGCTACGCAGTACTGCCCGGCTAGAAGGGGCTCCCAAGCCGAGAAAAGAAAAAGAAAACAAACAAAACAGAACAAATCAGAGCAAAGAAAGAAAGAAAAAAACCCCGGGGGTCCCACCAGCATGGTGGCATGGGTCGGGAAGCAGTTTCACAGTCGAGAGGAGTTTAACAGCCTTTCAGGAAAAAGCAAAGATGGTGCACGGAGCCAGGTATTTCAGAGAAAGGAGGGGGAGTTGGTGAGAGGTAAGGAAGAAATCTAAAGAAGTGGAAAAAAAGCAACACCAGCAGCCAACAAATGGCACTCAGGGAGCTGGCCAGTGCGGGTGGGTGGAATCCAAGTGGCACTGGGGGGAAGCTCATCTTTCCCGGCCAAGAGACTGTGGCTGCAGGAAGCAGAGGAGGCTAAATGGGGGTCAAGAAGGGTGAGGGGTGGGAAAGCCTATATCATGGGTTACCGGCTGTTCTGTCTCCTGCTGGAAGCTCTGTGAAGCTGCTTTCTCGTACCTCCTGTTCACTAATCTCTGATAGGCGTCCAAGACGGCGGATCCGTGCTGCAGTAGCTGATAGGGGACCTCTGCATGTCTCTCTCCTCATGCTGCTCTCGGTCAGTTTCTTATTCCATTCGGTGCTTGGCTGAGTTCTTTATTTCTTCATTTGATGGTTAGGGTTTCAGGACTGACGTGTGACTCTGTCTGACTTAGTTTTTCTGATCTTTGCTGTAGAGGGACGGCATGGTGCTTCTGACTATAGCGCCATGTTGCCCGGAAGTCTCAGTAGCGTTTCTTCATCAGCCAAATGGGGCTACTGAAAATACTTACTGCACAGTGTCATTGTAACAGTAAAATTAAATAACATAAATGAAATGAACTTTGTGAATAGTATTTACTACCTTTACATGCATATTTTGTTACTGCAAGTTTGAAGTCTGATCTTTTTGTTCCTGGTTGAGGTAAGAAGGAAAGAATTTGAAGAGTAATTTTGTCCAGGTAATCAAACAGAAAAATAAAGAGTTCGAGCTAAATACCACTCAGTTATCCTCTATCTGAAATTAAATTTTCAGAGTGAATCATTAATACATATTGTACAGAAGTCAAGTTTCTTTGGGAAAAAAAACTACACTGTATATATTATATAAACAGGAAATACATTAATTTAAGAAAAGCAAACAGACCAAGCTCTCTAGTTGTCCAAACTTTATATAAATTCCTTTCATTGTAATGAGCATATTTTTTTAAATTATCTTAGGATTCAGTCTGCTATTACTCCTTTTTTACAGGACACAACAGAAATTAAAGCATAACGAAATACATAACAAAGAAAATTATTCTTTTACTGGTTTTGTTTTCACATTTATAACATGGCAAATCTGTAATATTGTTTTTAACCAAGGTTATAACTATAATAACATTACAAACCATTACACAATTTTTGAACAAAGAAATGAAATGCCCTGGGGGGAGAACACTCAAGGTTTTATATATTTTCAATTTTTAGTTATAAGCTAATAACGGTGCATTCTCAAAACAGAGAAATACAAGGTACAGAAAAATGGGGCAAGATTCCCCCGATAATGACACCAGGGCAATTCCGAAGCTCTGCGTGGACTGCATTAACTGACTGGAACCAAACATAATATTGTTTTTTTCTCTACAACATAAAAAACACTACACTACCCCGCACCCCCCCCCCAAAAAAAAAAACCTAACCCTTTACATTTTCCTTCCTTGGTAATAGAATACGTAGTATGAACCTATAGCTTTTTATATCTCTACCAACTGGCTCTTCTTTTTATCTCTTCTCTAATTTATAGTTACCTCAGCCTGGCATCAAGCTATGTTTTTAAGATGATAATGACAGTACAGTAAACAGTAAAGCCAGAATGATCTGAAAAGTCAATTTCTCCCTGAAAGCTAAAGACTGACAAAAGTTATTCCTCTACAAACAATTCTGTCATCATTTGACATATTCTGTGTTTCTTGATTTTTTAAGTTCTTAAAAAATAAATGAGAATAGGCAGAGCAAATACAGTGATATTGTTAAGAACATTAATTGACTCAGAAGACCACTGATAAAGGAATAAACTCTCGTTGGCAGTATTAATTGAAAGTAAATGCCTTACAAAAATCAGAATCAAAACCCCTTGTCAATGAATCGATTATGATTCATAGCGACCCTAAAGGACAGAGTAGAACTGCACCGTAGGATTTCCAAGGCTGCAATCTTTACAGGAGTAGATTGCCACATCTTTCTCCCCAGAGTGGCTGGTGAGTTCGAAACATTGACGTTTTGTTTAGCAGCCGAGTGCTTTAACCACTGTACTACCAGGGCTCTTTAAATCAGAATTGCTAATTCCATTTTTAATGAAAACTGACAACCACTGAACAGATTTTGCTAAGAGAAAAGAAAAGGTTTTCTAGGTTACTTAAAAAGAATTTTGATAACAGAATTCACCACTGGAATCTAGTGAGGTATAAACTTAACAAACCAAAACCTCATTTAAGGACTCAATTTTCAAAGAAGATAAAAATTCAACTTTATTGCAACTCCAACAAATAAATACCGAAAGGTTCATCCTCACTTTTAAAAAAGGTTTTGGAATGAAGTATAATAATATGCATCAAAATAAAACAGAAGTAATCCATAAACTCAGCAATTCTATTTCTACTGTATATGTGTATGTATATGTATAAATACTGTACAGAGATTTCTACAAACCCCCAAAGATACATGTGTTAAGTTATTATATACTGGAAATACCCTAAATGTCTACCAATACATGGTTAAGTAAAATACAGCACATATATGCAACAGAGAGTCGGAATCAACTTGACGACAATGGGTTTGTATACAATAGGTGATTAGAAACGTTGAGAACAATGTCAGAGATAGGTATGTATGGACACAGAGAGATGTCTCTGACATCTTTATTGAATGAGACTAGCATCTATCTGTACAGCAGGTACAACATGACAGCATTTTTAAAAAACTGCATACCTACAGCTATAAGAATGCATAGGGAGATGGCTGATACATCACTGTAAATATTAATGTTTCTGGATGCAGGATTTGGATGGAAATTTTTTCTTTGTACATTTATATACTGCGTGTGTGTGTAATTAGCATGTTGCATTAACAAACAAAACAAACGAACAAAAAACCCCACAGAGGTATTTAAAAAAACTGTTAGAGGCAAGGCCAAAAGGAATGAATATGTTATACAGTACCTTAAACGGTTGGTGTAGGTATCCACACAGGTCTTCATTTTGGCTAATAATGTACCAACAGAAGTTTGAGATTCTGACTGTTCTTCTTCCTCTTCACCATCCTCTGTAGAAAGAGGCAACAACAGGGGTACCATGGATGTACAAGAAGCGATGGCCCGGAGCAATTCCAGCAGAGCCCGATAGAGTGGCACATGTCTTGCCATGTCCAGAACTATAAGGAGAAGGGGGAAAAGCATAAAATGAGAACATGTGCACAGCAATGTAGCTTCTACCTGGATCTTAAGATTAATTGGTTAGTTAGTAAAGGGACTAACACTCTATGTTGATGAAGCACCAATGTGCAAAACAGAGTAACAGGCACTTTGGTGAATAAAATATGAATAAAGCATAGAGTTATGGAGAGAATGAGAAATGTAATCAAATATCACATTATCTTACACACAAAAATGATGAAATAGACTGAGAATACATTATGGCAGGAAACATTTATTATAAAGTAGAAATATATTTTTAAAATTAAATTGAAATGAAGTCACTATACATTACATATAATACAACATAACCAGTTAATTAAAAGTTTAATTCAACAAATAAAATTTGTTAGCAAAGAAAATTATGTCGACTATTCTTTCACTACTAGCTAGAAGTTAAATGAATTTTTTATCAAAATCAAATGCGCCTAAAAATGGATTCCCTACCCTAGGAACATAGATCTAAAGCTTTTATATAAGTTGTTTTGTTATGTTGTGACTTTACTCTAACTGGAATTTACTTTTGTGAATCATGTGAGACAGTGATCTACCAACTTTTTCCATCACCAGTTACTGAATGCTATCCCATTAATATTTACTGAATAACTAGTTGTACAGCTGGGAACATAGCAGTGAAGAAAAAAAACAAAAACCCCTGCCCTCATGCAGCTTACATTCTAGGTGGAGGAGAAGACCAAATTAGCAAATTTTTTGAATGCTATGTAGAAAAATAAAATAAGGAAGAAGAATTGGAGCCACGTTGACACACATTTTGTGGGGACCTCATACCACCAAGAAAGTAATGCCAGGAGCAGAGCGCATCCTTTGTACCTGGGGTCCCTGTGTGGAAAAGCTCCTAGACCAGTGAAAGATGGATGACAAGAACCCTCCTCCAGAACCAAAAGAAAGAGAAAGCCTCCTCCTAGAGCTGGCGCCCTGAATTCTGACTTCTAGCCTCCTAGACTGTGAGAGAATAAACTTCTGTTTGTTAAAGTCATCCATTAGTGGTATTTCTGTTATAGCAGTACTAGATAACTAAGACAACTAGTAATAAGCAATGGGAAATCTTAAAAACATTATCAATTACAATAGCATAAAAACTCAAATACTTAAGGATAAATTTAACAAAATATGTTCAAGAGTACAAAAACATTGCTGAGATACACTGTAGGAAAACTGTATAAATAGAAAGATATACCACGTTCATAGACTACAACATTATTAAGAAGTCATTTCTTCCAAATTGATATACAGATTCAATGCCATTCCAATCAAAATCCCAACAGGCACTTTTGAGGGGTAGAAACTGATAAAATGATTCTAATATTTATACGGAAATGCAAAGGACCCAGGGAATCAAAAAAATTAAAGCTGAATTTTATTTGCCTTAAGATTACATATTTCACAATTAATTAATGTAGTAAGTGAATTCTACAGAAACTGGTTGCCTTTTTGACACTATCTGTGGGGCAAGGGGATAAGAAAACGAAATAAATAAAATCTCCAATGATACTCTTTGACTAATAAAATCCTTAAGAGTAGAAATTCTTGGGGTAAAAACAAAAATACTTAATAAACCACAAAAAGCCGAAGTGTTTGTCTTTATAGCTATGAATGACAAAAATATTTCCATGTAGAATTTCTATTCATTACAGCCACACAAACGGTATAAGGGCGTAACTATCTAAACTTTGAAGTCTCAACACCAGCCTTTCCCCTCTTCTCTCCATTTTTAGTAAACTCACTAATCTCTTTAGGTCTCTAATATTTTCATACTTACTCACATTTTCTAATACCAATTCATTTGTCCATACTTCTAATTATACATATCCACAGAATTTAGTATTACTGATTGCTATTTCTAGTTGATGCCATGTGCAGTAATTTATTTTTACTTGCTTTTGTGCTTAGGCATTGCTTAAATTACTTATAGCAAGCATGAAATGTCATCTTAGATTTGCTTTAAAATAATCTACTGTGTGTAAGTATGTTCATGTGGAAAGATCTGGGTGAGGACATAAATAAAAAGAACGACTGTGTTGATGATGGATAAAGCTGGTGATGGGGTTCATGACACTAGTTTTATATATTTTGAATTTCTCATAATAAATGATTTCATTAAAATTTCAAGGTCACAAAAGGGAAAGTCCAGACTAAAGGAGATGAAACAGGTTACTAAATGTAACATGGGATCATGAACTGGATTTTGGATAAGATGTAATTTTTTTTCTTTGCTATGGAGGACATGATTGGGACAACAGATGAAATATGAATGGGATCTATGATTAGATGATTAAATGATAGTATTATGTCAATATTAATGATTATAACATGGTTATGCAGTAGATTGGCTTTGTCTTTTGGAATAAAGCCTGAAATATGTGGGGTAAAAGGTATAATAATATTCTCACAATTCGTTTGAAAAAATTCATGTGTGTGTGTATATATATAAAAATGGGAGTCCCTGGCTGCAGCAATTAACGAAATGCACTTGCTGCTAACCACTGAAAGCCCTATGGAGCACAGTTCTACTCCAACACTAAACTGATGAAAACTGGTTTTGCTTTGGTTTATATGTATAAAATTAATATATGTTTGTACACGTGTATAGAGAAATAGGGAGGGAGGGAGGGAAGGAAGGAAGTAGGGAATGCTAGCCCCACTCATGGGACGGAGGACCTGAGTAGACACTTATCCAAAGAAGATACGCAAATGGCCAACAAACACATGAAAAGATGTTCAACATCATTAGTTACTGGGGAAATGCAAATCACAATCACCATGAATACCACTTCAAACCAACTAGAATGGCCAGAATAATACAGTCAGAGAATAACAAGTGTTGGCAGGGATGTGGAGAAATTAGAATCATCATACATTGCTGGTGAAAATGTAAAATGGTACAGCCACTTTGAAAAACAGTCCGGCAGTTTCTTAAACAGTTAAACTTAGAGTTACTGTATAACCCAACAGTTCCATGACTAGATTTATACCCAAAAGAAATGAAACATGTCCACACAAAGACTTGTAAAAAATGTTCACAGCAGTATTATTCATAATAGCCAAAAGGGGCAAACAATACAAATGTCTATCAACTGATGAATGGATAAACAAAATGTGGTATATTCATACAACAGAATATTTGGCCATAAAAAGAATAAGGTACTCATACATGCTACATGGAAGACTTTGAAAATATCATGATAAGTGAAAGAAGCCAGTCACAAAAGAGCATATATTATATGATTTCACTTATGCTAAGCATTCAGAATAAGCAAGTCTATGGACAAAAAGTAAGGAAGTGGTTGCTTGGAGTTAGGGGCAATGGGGAGTAAGAGAGTGATACTGAAGAGTATGGGGCTTCTTTCTTAAGGTGATACAAATGTTCTAAAATTGGTGACAGTTGCCCATATCTGAATATATTTAAAACCACTGAACTGTACACTTCAAATGAATGAATTGTAATATATGAGTTATATTTCAATAAAATTTTTTTTTTTTCCTTTTCCCTCTTTAGTTAAGTACTTATTCACATACCATTTGCTCTTTTTTCTACTGGGATGTTTATATTCTTCAATTGGTTTGTAACAATACTTTGTATATGAGGAAAAGACACAAAACGTTTTATAATCATTTTCCCCTAATATGCTATTTTAATTTTCAAATATATGAAAACATAGACATGTATGCACACATATACAGTGTCAATCAACTTTGGACCTGTAAAAGAAGAAGCCTTAGAAAGGCTTTTCCTATTCCACTGACGTTTTGAATAATTTCCAACTAAGTATTTAAACATTAGAATTTATATTTATATAAATGTTGCCCATTATCCATTGAGTTTCACCTGCACTGCTTTATAAACTTGTTTAGCAAAGTAATTAATATAGTTTTATTCTTCCCAAACCTCTTCCCCGTAGAATAATACAGTGAGAAACGTAACAGAACACAAAACATCCAAATCAAAATCCTAGCAAGTTATTTTATGGAGACTGACAAACTGATTCTAAAGTTTCTATGGAAAGGCAAAAGACCTTGAATAATCAACACAAGACTGATGAAGAGAGCTGAATAACTCACACTACCCAACTATAAGATTTACTATAAAGCTACATTGATATGGTATTCCCAGTGTGGGATTGCCAAGGGAATACAGATAAACTCATCAGTGGAACAAAATAGAAAGCCCAGAAATAGACCTACACAAATATAGTCAACTAATCTTTGACAATGGAGCAAAGGCTATCTGATGGCAAAAAGGACAGTCTTTTCAACAAATGGTGCTGGAACAACTGCACATCATGTACAAATGAATCTAGACAATAAACCTTACACCTTCTATAAAGTTAAGTCAAAATGGATCACACTCCTAAAGGTAAAACTATAAAGATAACAAGAGGAAATCTTAGTGACCATGGGTTTGGTGATGAGTTTTTAGATGTACAATCCATGAAAAAAATTTTATAAACTGTACTTCATTAAAATTAAAAACATCTGCTCTGTGAAAGAGAATGTGTTAAGAGAAGAAAAAGACAAGCCACAGACTACGAGAAAATATTTCAAAATACATACCTGATAAAGGACTTATATCCAAAATATACAAGAAATACTCTTAACATTCAATAATGAGAAAATGGATAATCCAATTACAAAACGATTAAAAGATCTGGACACCTCACCAAAGAAAGTATACAGATGGTAAACAAGCATACAAACAGATGATCAATACTCTATATCATTAGGGAATTGCAAATTAAAATAATGAGATACTACTACACACCTTATTAGAATGGCTAAAATCCAGAACACTGACAACACCAAACACTAGCGACGATATGGAACAACAGGAATTTTCATTCACTGGTGGTGGGTATACAAAATACTATAGCCACTTTGGAAGACAGTCTGACAGTTTATTACAAAGCTAACCATTGACTTTCCATACAATTGGGCATTTGTACTCCTAGGTATTATGTAAATGAACTGAAAATTTACGTCCACTCAACAACCTGCACACAAATGTTTATAGCAGCTTTTTTCGTAACTGCCAAAAATTGGAAGCAACCAAGATGTCCTTCAAAAGGTAAAATGGATAAATAAACTGTGGTACATCCATATAACCGAATATTACTCAGCAATAAAAAGAAATGGGCTGTTAAACCATGAAAAGACATGGAGGAAATGCTATATATTATATGACTCCAACTATATGGACGTTCTGGAAGAGGCAAAAGTATAGACAGTAAAAAGATCAGTGGATCTTGGGAAGAGGAGAAAGAGGGATGAATAGGTAGAGCACAGAATATCTTGTAGGGCAGTGAAACTATTCTGTATGATACTGTAATGGTAGACACATGACATTATGCCTTTTTCAAAACCAACAGAACTGTACAACACAAGGCATAAATCCTAATATAAACTATTGATGTTTGTAACAAATGTACCATATCAATGCAAGATGATAAAATAGCAGACACTGTGAGAAGGGGAGGAAGGGAATATATGGCAACTCTGTACAGGCAGTTCCCAACTTAAGATGTATTCGAGTTACGGTGAACCTCACTTACGACTGTCAGTGTATCTGGAACACTGCATCTTCCTGAGAGGAAGTTACAGGAAAATGTATGCAGGAGAAATGGAAAAAACTGCTGAGTTATGTGAACATGCTCCAAGCATTTGATCAGGATAATATGATGGAAGAGATCGGTGGAAAAACTGTCCATATGGCAAGAATGCTGAATTTAGCACTTGATATCACCAATGTAGAACAGGTTATAGACTCCAAAAGAAGGGGAACTGACAGATCAGGACTAGATGGATTGGGAAGAGGACAGAAATACTGAAGAAGAGAGAAACAGGGAAGAAGACGAAGGAGAGTTGTCAAAACATTTTACAGTGAAAAGATTAGCTGGAGTTTTTTCAAAGTTAAGCCAGGTGCTTCAGGTGCTTGAAAACATGGACCCAAATGCTGACTGCTCTGCTAAAGTAAAAAGGCAGATTCGGGAAGCAGTGATGTGTTACTGCGAAATATATGAAGAAAAAAAGATAAAAGACCATGCACACAACTCTCACTAATTTTCTGCATAGGAACGCCATCCCCATTCCTAGGAATAATCCAGATGATCCAGAACCTTCCACAAGTGGAGTTATTGCCACAACTGACAAACTGTCAACATCATTCAACAATTCTTAATGGTTGGAGTAAATTTTTATGATTTGTTATTTTTTTTATGTATGTATGTATTAAAATATATCTAAGTTTATATGTAATGTTTCCTACCCCAAAAGACAAAGATCAGAGTTATAAAAATGCTATAATAAAAGGCAATAATAACAAAAACTAAAGAAAAAAAGGAGGTATCTGACTTACATCAGAATTGACTTAGGACAGAGATGTGGAAACGGAGAACTGTCCTAAGTTGGGGACTGCTGGTACTATCCAATCAATTTTCTATAAACCGAAAACTGCTCTAAAAGTTAAAGTCTATCGATTTAAAAAACAAACTGTAAAATTAAAGAATAGTATTTTTAGATATAAATACATAAGAGTACATGTCATACAAGACAGGGTGATTTTAAAAAATAATTACATGGTTCTGAAGTTATCAGCAAGAAAAATCACAAAATTGAGAAGCTACTTTCCATTATGTGAACAGTGTAAAGGACAGTTTAGCATACTAAAACTCAATAAGGAAGAGACAGAAAGAGATACAACAAATTTGCAAAGACATGATTAATAATTTCAGAAAATTTTTGTGTGAAGTATATTTCTAGAGAAAACATTATTCCTTCATACAAACACAAAAGACAACCTCAGGTAATTTTAAGAAATGAATTCTGAATTAAAAAATTTAGAATATAAGGTAATTTATGACCAAAAAGAAAAAAAGAATAAAATTACATTAAAATATTTAAAATATAATAATTAATGAATATTAATTAGAAAGTATAGCACTATCAGGTCAATATATAAAGGATGAGGTATAATAATAAGAAAATAATAACTCGACTGTACTCTACCCCTACCACCCATCTGTCAATTTGTCATACTTTGGTGGCTTGCATGTTGCTATGATGCTGGAAGTTATGCCACTGATATTTCAAATACCAGCAGAGTCACCCACGTAGGCAGGTTTCAGCAGAGCTTTCAGACTAAGGCAGACTAGGAAGAAAGGCTTGGCTATCTACTTCTGAAAATCAGGATGAAAACCCAATGGATCACAACAGACTACTGTCCAATACAGTGCTGGAAGATGAGCCCCCTAAGTGGAAGGCACTCAAAATACACAGTGGCCACAACAATGGACTCAAGCATATGACAATTATGAAGATGGCACAGGACCAAGCAACTTTTTCTGTATTGTACATGGGATCATCATGAGTCGGAGCTGACTAGACAGCAACTAACAATATATTCTACTCACATGTAAGTATATGGGCATAAAGAAAGTAAGGCAGCTCTTCTAAGATATAGGAAACATGGTATTTTCTTTTATTCTATCAGTATTTATTTTATTCTATTGTATTGGCAATATGAGGAGAAAGGTTCTGAGAATCTTACAGAAATTATAATATATTAGGAAGGAACGGAAGGAAAAATGGTGAAGACAGAGTTGTAAGCACTGGCCAGTGGAATGGGGGACATTCCAAACAGTGTGAAGAAACAAAACTGTGTGTGGCTTACAAACAACTTCAAATAATAAATTTCATTATTGTGTCATTTCTTAAAACTTTCAGATTTTTACATTTTAAACATAAAATATCAAGTTTTTGCATTTCTCTTTACAATTAGCTATATAAACAAGCATGATCGTTTTTATTTCGAATTCCACAAGATATTAATACATCTGGCAATCTAAGCTAATCTCTGGAATCTGCTATGGATGGAATGATATCATTATTTATATCATATTTCAGATTAGTAGTATTTTTTTTTTTTAAGATTTCTGAATACTCCCAAAGGGGGTAAATTGGAAAACTTAGGGAGAGCTAATTTATGCTCTTTTGAAGATATGCATTTCTAAACTAACATGTATGCATGGTCAGTGAACAAACAACAGTAAATGAATGTAATAAATCCTTCATGAAAACTTGCTTGTTAAAGTACAAAAAAAAAACCACAGGAACTGTTTCAATCTTAAATTCCTTAACACCATTGTTTACCTCAAAGAGCTTCATGAGAAAGTCCTTAGGTATCTTTAAACTTAGCTCCTTTCCACATGGCACACTTGTTATTAGAGGATTACAATGAAAGAGCAGAGCCACAAGAGAATGTTATGCAATGCTGTATCTGCAAGGGTGGCTTGCAGCTCCATCTTAACTCAGCAAGTGCCAAGTGCATGTTTAATCAAAGTTACAGCTTACTACTAAGCAAGTGAAGTCACTATCCTTCTGATGCTCAGCTGTGCTGGTTGCTGATGCTTGAAGAATACCTTGAAATTATCATCAACAGCTACACATGCAGGTGAGTGACATTACTATAAATATGCAAATAAAAGAAATTTTTCTCATTTTTATAGTAGTAACTAGTATTAAGTAGAGAAATAATATCCTCACTTTCTGTATCTGGAACTACAACATTTCAAAGGGGAAAAGGATCTTCAAATGGTTGAAAAGAAACAAAATAGTTTAAAGACTCATCAGACAGAAAATTCATGGGAAATAACCATAAACAGCGGCATTTTTTGGTAAAACACATGATTTAGTATGTATAAAAGCTGAAATTAATTCTAACACAAAAATGGAACGCATTTACAGTTTGTCTTGTTGCAGAGAGACGTTATACTGAAAGCATTTGCCATCTTCTATATGCAGCCTGTCCAGGATACGCTTCTTTTTCTCTGAGAGTAAACAGAAGCTCTCCATGAAGATAAAGGGTTCCTTCACTATTTATTGTGAACTAAAGCTGTACATCTGGTAACACGTTATTCCTGATGAAATGTAGGGTAAGG
Organism: Dugong dugon; assembly: GCA_030035585.1. Classification (NCBI taxonomy): domain Eukaryota; kingdom Metazoa; phylum Chordata; class Mammalia; order Sirenia; family Dugongidae; genus Dugong; species Dugong dugon. The sequence goes on along the minus strand of CM057480.1, from coordinate 41,779,805 downwards.
AGCACTTCTCTTTTAATTTTTTTAAAACTCTCACATTTAGTAACATCATGACATTAGGCTAAAATATGTACTGCTGTTTAATTTGAGGAAATAAGTAAATTTATCTTTTGCCAAAAAAAGATAAACTCAGCTATGATTTCAATGTTTTTTCAAATACTGGCAAAATAAATTTAATTTCAATATTGGAATTAATAGTCTAAAACTAATGATACAATGATTACCCAATCAATCTTCAAAGAAAAACAATTATTTTAATCCTATTTAACGCCCATAATGGTTTATATATAAATAATGATTTTTCATATCAGACATAAACTGCAGTACACATGTCAGACTACAGTAGTTTCCCCTTATCAGTGGTTTCACTTTCTGCGGTTTCAGTTACCTGTGGTCAATCGCTGTCCAAAAATATTAAATGGAAAATTCCAGAAATAAATTCATAAGTTGTAAACTGCATGGCATTCTGAATAGCATGACAAAATCTCATGCCATCTCCACCGGGATGTGATCAGCGCATCCACGCTGTACATGCTACCTGCCCGTTAGTCCCTTAGTAGTCAGCTTGGTTATCAGATCAACTGTCGAGGTATTTCAGTGCTTATACTCAAGTAACCGGGTATTTTACTTAATAATGACCCCAAAGTAAAAGAGTAGTGATGCTAGCAATTCAGATATGCCAAAGAGAAGCCATAAAGTGCTTCCTTTAAATGAAAAGGTGAAAGTTCTCGACTTAATAAGAGGGAAAAAAAAATCATATGCTGAGGTTGCTAACTTTTATTACAGTATATTGTTATAATTGTTTTGTTACTGTTGTTAATCTCTTACTCTGTCTAATTTATAAATTAAACTTTATCATAGGTATGCATGTATAGGAAAAAACATAGCATACATAGGGTTTGGTACTATCTGCAGTTTCAGGCATCCACTGGGGGTCTTAAAACATATCCCCTGCCCCTCTGGATAACAGGGGACTCTTGTTGCCATCAAGTTGATTCCAACTCATAGCAACTCAACAGGACAGAGCAGAAATGCCCCACAGGGTTTCCAAGGAGCGGCTGGTGGATTCAAACTGCCAACATTTTCGTTAGCAACCTGAGCTCTTAACCACTGCACCACCATGGCTCCATGGAAAATTAAAAAACATATTTAGAGCTACTAAATAATCATAATAGATAAATGACATTATCTAATGTGCGCCTTTTCATTATATTTTCTACCACTCTGTTAAAAAGGTAACAGGTGATTTAAAATTATGTTAAAAATATACTCATTTTCTATATTTTAATGTTAATAGACTAAAACAGAACTGCACATTAAAGAAATTATGCAAGAAAAGCAACACATATAGTAAATATATTTACTATTTCTCTATATAGTTCAAAGCTACTTTTCCTGGCGATTTGTTTTATAGTCATTTTCTTTTTCTCTAGATGAAGAGATTTCTGGGGAAATGGGTACTTCTGTCATTACTGTAACAGCAGATACAAAGAAGCAAGAAGAGAAAAAACAAAAAGAACAATCTATCTTGGCCATGTTAGGCATAATTGGGACAGTACTTAACCTCTTGCAACTGTTTTTGTGTATATCTATACCACATTCTGAGGGTCTCCTTCAACTGTTGCACCGAGGGTAAAAACCAGCTATACAAGAATGATTTCTAAGACTACTCCACGAGCACATTTTCGGAAGATTACAACACACATTCCATGGTAAGTGCCTTGCTCTAAGCACAGCATCAATGACTATAAAATTATAACAAGGCAAACAGTCAAAATTTAACTTCTCACACAGAAAAGACCAGTGAGAACAAAGCAGTGAATATGGACAATAACGGTTTATTGCCACAAAACACAAGATTTGTTAATATAAACAAGACACAAAGCAACAGTGCTACATTTTTCTAACAGTACATATTAAATATATTATTTATAATCAAACTGCATTTGGATTTATGTTTTCTTTAAGTCCCTGATAAGCTACCTAAATAAAGGACAAGGAAATTTAGTAAGAGAAAGAAAACTTTAACAAAATGTACAAAAAGCTAAAATTTTAGTCTGCATTAATCAATGCTGAATATTTTCAAAATTATCTTCCTTTTGGATTTGTATTCAATATAGAAAGTTATGCATGCTTTATAACGATTTTCTTGGTAGTTAAGCAATTGTACCTATAAGACTACATAGAAAATAAAGACTATGTTAAAAAAAAAAGCACCTTGTTTTCTTTCTGATTAATTTTCAGCATGTGCTAATTTTATTTCTTGATGAATTTCAGTAATACAAATAGGAACGGCTCACTTAAAGGACAAAAACCTCAACTCAATCTAAAAATATATTAAAATAATTTATTATCTGAATTTTCAATTAAAGAATCCATTCTTACTTTGCACAGTAACTTGAAATGTAACAATCCCTCTATTGAAACAACATAATCAGAGATCCTTAAATTATTTCTCTGTATGTTATAAATCTTTTCAAGTAATTAAATGCTAAAATTTAATTCAAATCATTTGCAATTAATGTACCTACAAGTAATGAGGATAATGTGCATATTTTAAAGGATAACCATATATCAAGTAAATTTTGCCTGAGAAACTAGTTTATTCAACAGGTTAACTTTTCAATATTGATCAACAATTTGATTGTCATAGTTACAATCCTTCCTAACCCTAAACTTTATTGCTCTCCTCTAGCAGATCAACAGTTTTAGAAATTACACTTGAGCAAAATACAGTAAGAAAAGCCTGAAATAAAAATTGGATGTGGTAATGTAATACAGATATAATTATTTTACCTAGAAATAATCATACTTAAATGCAACCTAATAACACATTATTTTTTGATAGTCTACATTAAAAAAATAGAATATGACTCAAGATAACTGCAACTGATATCCTTACAAATAAGATTACTGGAAGGATACATAAGTGAGCACGTTATCAAGTACATTTGCCCAGGGCTTCATGTCAACCTAGATATACTGAACTTTGGCTGAAGTTGGCTGAAGACAGCCACTAGTTAGAATTAGATACATGAAAACCCACATCAGACTGTCAAAGATTTCTGTCAGAGAATCAAGGTATTAATTTTTTGTATACAAGTCAAGGCCAACTTGCTCTACACCTAGGTGGAAGGGCATTCTATAGAACTAGCTCTCATATTAAAGATTTTTCCATTTTCATTATTTGTTTTGGGGTTCTTAAAATGGAAATGTTTTGGGCTTTATATTAATTTAAACTATTCTACTTCATCTGTTATTTTTGGTAATGGGAAAAGTGGCACAGAATGTGGATGTAGTGAGCACAGCACCAACAAAGTAAAAACGAGTATTTGAGCACATATGGATGGGTATAGGCCAACCGGTTAATGTGTAGGTACAGGTGTGTACACAGGTGAGAACAGACAGAAGTCTCTAATATGATGGTGCAGGTACATATATTCATTGAGCACACAAATATGGATACTCCTTAGATGTAACCAAACACCTCCCAAGATTGGTTTTCTGGATTTGAAACCTCAGGACTATAGTCTCCTGGGACAACTCAGTCAACTAGCATAATACAGTTCACAAAAATCATGATTTGCATCCTAGTGAAGTGAGGAGTGGCTGGGGTCTGAAAAGCTTGCAAGCGGCCATCTAAGATACAACTACTGGTCTCTGCTCACCAGGAGCAAAACAGTAAGAACGGTAACCAAAACCTCAGAGAAGAAATAGGTCTACATGAGCCACAACCTCATCTACCCTGAGACCAGAAGAAATAGATGGTGCCTGGCTACCACCACTGACCAGGGTCACAGTAGATGGTCCCAGACAGAATCAAGAAAAATGTGGAACAGAACTTAAATGCTTGGAAGGAAGGAATGGAAGGAAGGAAGGGAAGGGAGGGAGGGAAGGGAGGGAAGGGAGGGAAGGGAGGGAAGAGAGGGAGGGAGGGAGGGAGGAAGGAAGGAAGGAAGGAAGGAAGGAAGGAAGGAAGGAAGGAAGGAAGGAAGGAAGGAAGGAAGGAAGGAAGGAAGGAGGAAAGCCACACAAACTGAAACAGTAGAGAACAGAGAACTCCCTGAGACACTCTTTAAACCTAGAATCGAGCCTAGCACCTGAGATCACCTTTTAGCAAAACAAGAGTAGCACACAAAATAAAGGATACTACCTGTAAGATCGGTGTACCACTTAAAAACGATCTGTGTGAGACCAAAAGGTCAACAACTACTCAAAAGCAAAGATGAGAAGATAAGGGCGCTAGGAAACTAGAGTACTGAAAATGGAACAAACAACACAATTAAAGAGAATGTTGATACATTGTGATAAATGTAACTAACGTCACTGAACAATCTGTGCAGAAATTGTCCAATGGGAACCTAATTTGCTGTGTAGACTTTCACCAAAAGCAATGAAGAATCGGCAAATCATCTCACAACACAGAAGGCACTATCACAAAAGGACAAATACTGTATGAGACCACTACTATAAAAACTTATGAAAAGGTTTATACAAAAAAAGAAACAATCTTTGATGGTTACGAGGTAGGGGAGGAGTGGGATGGAAAAACACTAAATAGACAATACATAAGCGGTAACTTTGGTGAAGAGTAAGAAAGTACACAATACTGGGGAAGCCAGCACAACGTGTCCAAGGCAAGGTCATGGAAGCTCCATAGACATATCCAAAATTCCTAAGGGACTGAATTACTGGGCTGAAGGCTGTGGGGACCATGGTCTTAGGGAACATCTAGCTAAACTGGCAGAACATAGTTTATAAAGAAAATGTTCTACATTCTACTTTGGTGAGTAGCATCTGGGGTCTTAAAAGATTGTGAATGGCCATCTAAGATACTCCACTAGTCTTACCTCGTCAGGAGCAAGGGAGAATGAAGACAACCAAAGACACAAAGAAAAGATTAGTCAAAAGGACTAACAGACCACAACTACTATGGCCTCCACTAGACTCAGTCCAGTAAAACTGTATGGTACCCGAATACCATGACTGACTGCTCTGACAGGGATCACAACAGAGGGTGCGAGACAGAGCTGGAGAAAAATGTAGAAAAAATTCTAACTAAAAAAAAAAAAAAATCCACGAAAGACCAGACACTGGAGAAACCCTGAGAGTATGGCTCCTGGACACCCTTTTAGCTAAGTAATGAAGTCAATCCTGAGGTTTACCCTTCAGCCAAAGATTGGCAGGCCCATAAAACAAAACGAGACTAAAGGGGCATACCAGCGCAGGGACAAGGAGTAGAAGGCAGGAGGGGACAGGAAAGCTGGTAATAGGGAACCCTAGGTTGAGAGGGGAGACTGTTGACATGTCGTGGGGTTGGTAACTATCTTACTCATCTAGTGCTGCTATACCAGAAATACCACAAGAGGATAGCTTTAACAAAGAGAAGTTTGTTCTCTCACAGTCCAGTAGGCTACAAGCCCAAACTCACGGTGTCAGCTCCAGGGGAATGCTCTCTCTGTCGACTCTGGAGGAAGGTCCCTGTCATCAATCTTCCCTTGCTCTGGGAGCTTCTCTGTGCAGGAACCTCAGGTCCAAAGGATGCACTCTGGTCCCGGCACTGCCTTCCTGGTGGTACAAGGTTTCCAAGTGTCTCTGCTCACCTCTCTTTTTTATATTTCAAAAGAGATTGGTTCAAGACACTATCCAATCTTGTATACCTCATCAGTATAACTGCTGCTAATTCATCTTACTAAATCATAGTGATTTAATTTACAATACATAAGGAAATCAAATGAGATTACAAAATGGTACTCGATTATACAATACTGGGAATCATGATCCAGCAAGTTGACAGATATTTTTGGGAGCCACAATTCAATCCATGACACTCCCCTTTTGGCCACCAAAAATTCATGTCCTTGCAACATGCAAAACAGATTTATCTCATCATTTTACAGCAATAATCTTGACTCCAAGTCCAAAATCCAAAAATTCCTCTTCATCTTTGAAATCTAGAATACAAGTTATCTGCTTCCAAAGGCACAATGGCAGAACAGGCACAAGCTAGACATTTCCATTACAAATGGGAGAAACTGGAGGAGAAGGGATAACAGGCATCAAGCTAGCCAACAGTACACATTACATTAGCCCTCAAGGCTCTGAAAATAATTTTCTGTTCTCTGAGACAATTTATACAATAGCCCTGCCCTCTAGACTCTACGTATTGTCTGTATTCTCTGGATTCTGAGTGGAGGTCCCTTGGCCCTGGGCTTCAGCTCAGCCTTCCAGGCCCACTGAGAGGGCAACTCTGCTCCCTTGGCTTTAGGCACACCATTCTCCTAGACCATCAAAGTGACAACTCGACCCTTAGAAACAACAGAGGCCATGGCTCCACCCTTTGAAACCCCTGAGGTCCTGGCTGTACCTTTTGAGATTGAGGCAGCTCGGCTTCTTGTGTTACTTGTCTATTCAGCTTCTGTTTCATGTGGCCTCTCGGCCCTGGGGCCCCATGCCTGCATCTGCCCTGCTGGGGCAAGTGTTCAAAGCTCTGTAGCTCCACTAATAAGTGCTCAGAGGCACCCTACTCCGCCAGGAGCATCCTGCGCACAAGTACTTGGCTCTCTTGCTCTGGGTTGGCAAGCCTAGCTCCGCCGATAAGTGCCCGGAGGCACCCCACTCCACCAGGAAGCCTGTGGTGCACAGGCACTCAGCCCTCTCGCTCTGTGGGCTGGCTCTAGCGCCGTCTGGCACTGGCCTCCTGGTTCTGCTGCTGCTGGTTCTCTGCTGCTGCTGCTCCTCTATCCATTCACAGTTTCAAAACCACTTCCACATTTTAGGTATCTGTTAAAGCAGCACCCCACTCCTGGTACCAAATTCTGTCTTAAGACATCTACTGCTGCTATAACAGAAACACTATAAGTGGATGGTTTTAACAAAGAGAAGTTTATTCTCCCACAGTCCAGTAGGCTACAGGTCCAAATTCAGGACGTCAGCTCCAGGAGAATGCTTTCTCTGTTGGCTCTAGAAGAAGGTCTGTGTCATCAATCTTCCTTTGGTCTGGGAGCTTCTCTGTGCAGGAACCACAGGTCCAAAGAATGCATTCTGCTCCTGGCACTGCTCTCTTGGTGGTATGAGTTTCCCATGCGTGCTCGCTTCTCTCTTTTGTATCTCAAAAGAGACTGGCTTAAGACACTATCTCATAGACCTCATCAGTATAACTGCCGCTAATCCATCTCATTACATCACAGTGATTGAATTTACAACACATAAAGATATCACATCAGATTACAAAGTGGTACACAATCATACAACACTGGGAATCAAGACCCAGCCAAGTTGACAGACTTCTCTGCGGGACACAATTCAATCCATGACAGAAACCAATGTCACAAAATATATTTACTAATTGTTTAATGAGAAGCCAGTTTGCTGTGTAAACCTTCCTCTAAAGTACAATTAAAAAAAAAATTATTTGAAATAAATAAATACTCTACTTCATCAGTTAATGTTTTTAAAATACTATGGCAATTTATATTATTTCATTGCTTGAACTTTCTATATCTTAATAGTAAGGTCAGCTTTTCTAGCTGATGAATATAGTCATCTAACATTTATGTACCAGGTGCTGAAAGTGTAAAGGAAAATAAGACATAGTCCCTGCCATGAAGGAGTTCATATTCTGGTCCAGAATAGACATCCCAAGAAAAAATGTCCAAATCCACTTCTCATCTGACAAAACTGAGATCAGTAATTGACCAGTTAATGGCAAACGTACTTAAACCATGCCTTATACCATTCATGCTTAAAAAATAAACTATATCATTCATCAATCTTTGAATTTAGGGTAGTTGCTTTTTCTTTTAGGAAGAGCCTGTTGTATATATATTAACCATATCCATAATGATGCATAGATTATGGTTTCCAATTTCTCTTTCTTGAAGTGGACCAAGAACTTACAAAGCAAAGAATCATTATATGCATACATACATGTTGTTGTTAGCTGCTGTCAAGTGGGTTCTGACTCATAGTGATCCTATGTGTGCAGAGTAGAACTGCTCCATAAAGATTTTAATGCTGTGACTTTTCAAAAGCAGACTGCCAGATCTGTCTTCTAAAACATCACTTGGTGGATTTAAGCTGCCAACCTTTCGGTTAGTAGCTCAGCGCTTAACCATCTGCACCATCCAAGGATGCTCACTTTCTCTCTGTAGTATTTATTGTATTATTTATATATTTATTTTAGAAAATATTTGCTTTTTTATGTAAAACTAATTCAATGATTGTTTTATCCACTCACCCTTTTATGTTTTTTAAAAAAAGGATTTCACTAATTAACCATATAAACATTTAGTTTGTCTAATACTTAATCATACAATGACAATCAAACAAGCACAGATAAATTTGGAAGCAAATACACCCAAACACAGCTAATACGTAATAGGTTTACAATTTAATTAGTGTGAAAAGAAACACAAATATATACAGCACAAGTTGGGCTGTTTTATAGAAAAAATGAAGAGTTATGGTTAATCTGCCAGGTTAATTCAGGTGGAGTTTGGCTAACAGAGTTTCTACGGTAATTAGACTATAATGTGGGAGGTGACAATATAAACATTAGGTACACTGGCAACTGATGGGAAGGAAAGGATCACTCTACTTTGGGTAATCAAGGAAGGTATCCATGATGTGTTGCAGATGTTAGAATTTTGTACAAATAAAAGCAATTGATAACCCATCTAAATTTCAATTTAAGCAACCACTCTTCCCCTTATAAAACTTACCAGCCATAATTATTTAACAGATAAAGTGATGTATTCTATAGCAAAGATTTTCCCACACAGGCTTTCCTTGCCAAATATGAAAATTCTAGATAAAAGGGACTAACGTTTGTTGATGAGCCCCTACGTGCTAGACAATCTGTGTGGTAACTAACATGCTCAATATTTTGGCACTCTATACTCCTTTATCAATAATGAAATGCCATACAGTGTTTGACAGTTTCCTGTAATATCAGTGAACCATATTTAGAAATAAATACACTTAAAAATAGGTAAGTGCTCCAAATTTAATTTGTACTTCCTAGATAATTCTCAAGTAAAAATGGAGCCACACTGTAACACAGTTTGGGCTAGAAACAAAGTGACATGTCATTGTACCTACAAGAATCATAAAATTTTCACTAAACTCTATAGTAAAATAGTGCAAAGAAATGGCATATTACAATGGAATTCAAAAGTTTCAAATGAACTATTATCACGAAAACTGTACATAATGATGCACAGTGAAATACTATGTGTTAAACAGTTTAATAATTTTAATTATTTGTTTCTCAGGCAAGATATATCAACTGAATGGGTAAAACAAGTCTTTTCATAAATGATAATAAAATTATTTATTTTTGATTGGTATCCAACCAGTATTTTTTCATGTAACAGCTCTAATACAATTTCTGAGCCTTCAAATAACAGGCCCTCTTTAATTTGCTGCCCTCAGACCTACAATGATAGCTAGGCTTCCAATTGTACATTTACTTTGCAATAACTTTCTACTAAGAAGCCCTGGTGGTGCAATGGTTAAGCATTTGGCTGCTAACCGAAAGGTTGGCAGTTTGAACTCACCAACCATTTCTTGGGAGAAAAGATCTGGCAATCTGCTCCCATAAAGATTACAGCCTAGGAAACCCTAGGGGACAGCTCTACTCTGTCAAACAGGGTCACTACGTGTTGGAGTCGACTTGATGGCACACAAGAACAACTTTTTTATTAACAACTTGTAGATTTAAAGAATGTGTTCAAACTTAAATTAAGGCACTTGCTGTAACAACAAAATTAACTTTATTCTCAAATAGTATACTTACGAAATTTAACTTAAATTCTGACTTTCTGAGGAATACGTTCCAAGATAAGGTATAACAATAAAGGCTATACACATAAAACCCAGTGTAAGGAAAATCAGTACATTAAAGCTTCCAGTTACGGGTTTTGTCGCACTACAGATAGCTATGGAATGGCCCAACAAATACTATGAAAACAAGAACAGTTTACTATTAGTACAGTAACACCTGCAAAAACCATAACCTGCAGAAGGCACAAACCAGTCAGAGAAGGAAAACTCAAATATTTTCCACTAAAAGGAGTGACAGAAAAGTGGTATGACTGCACACTGTCAAAGGCAGAAAACTGTGAAACCCAGAAAAACAAGGCAGTCCCGTCAACTTCTGACTCTCACAGGTTTCATTATATATGCCATCCTTTAGCTAAGACAACCAGCCAAATTAGTAGATACTTTATGATTTCCCCCAATAAGAAAGCCCTATGCTTGCTCTCTCATTTCTATCCTCCTCTAACATATCGTGTTTATACCTTTGTTTTCCATACTGAAAAAATTCACTTGTATCTTCCTTTGGAAATTGTAAAAAAAATAGTTTAATAATGCCCATATTACTGTTAAACAGTTAAACTTGGAGGACTGAATAAATCTCTCTGTATTTCATTTTTATCATGTTCCTTCCTAATCTGTAAACTGACAGGGATTGACTAGGATTAATGCTGATCTCCCTTTCTACTCTGAAACGATAGTCTCTACATACTATATGAAATCAGCACTAAAGAGGCAGAGATGTTTTATAAAACTTTCACAGAGGATTCTTAGCATACTCCACAAATGGCAAGCAATTTAATGCATCCAGTGGTGCTATTTTTTCAAAACAGAAACACATCATTTTCCAAAATGTAGGTGAGATGGGGTAAGGGTGAGAGGCTCTAAAAAATAACATTCTACCTATCTATAAGCTCTCATTCATTTTTTACCAAGTCTCTTAAGCAATAAAACGCAACCTTGATCTAGTGATCAGAGTAGTTAATGCAGGCTTACTAAACAGTATAAATGTAACTGTGACAGAGCCTAAAGGAAAAATGATCCTGGTTAAATGGTAGCTTGTATCAACGAACATACCCTTCGGAATGAGGATTTTCCTGTCTACCTAAGAAATATCTCAAAAGAAACAACTACTTTCTCTTTTTATGTGGTTTTTTTATAATTCCATGTAAGAATGATACTGGAGATAAAATATCCTAATACAACTGTATAATGCACCTACTTGTTTCAATTACCTACCCTGAAAGTATGGTTTCAAAGTGACTGTTTTAAATTTTTTATAATTTTTGCACTGTTTTTCATACTATTATCATATAGACTTGGTTTATTGAACTTGTAAGTTCTTGGGAGAAAAGTCCAGAAAATTCTATTTTTAAGATTACTAAGTTTGTTACATATAGTTGGTCCACTCATAGTTATGTTACATATTTCATGTTAATCAAATCTTACTTGATTTCACAAAAATCAGGTATGAATACTATCAGACCTCTTTATTTTATGGCTACAGTTAAAACTATCAATTCAACTTCCAACTTATTAATGCATGTTAAGTGATTGCTAAAAATACTTTGAACCATGCTCTAGTTAAGTCAATGTAATTCTAAAGAAACTACCAGACAAAACTATTTGACATATCTACCTAATTTAGTTAAAATACGAAGACTTTTACATTGCTGCTGTGATGCCACTAAACCAAACGTTTCAAAAAATTTCTTTACTCCTTTACGTATTTAAATTAAATTTGCCTCTCTACCCATTTTCAGGACTACAAAAAGAGGTCTATATTAAGAAAAGGCTGTAGGAGGGAAACTACTATTAAGTTATTAAAAATCCCTGCTAGAAATTTTCAAATAAAATTCCTTATTAAAAAAACAAACAAACAAAATTGGTTATGAAATTAAGAGAACCTGACCTCTGCCAATACATGATATTTTAGACTATCTTAATTCACTTAAGGACAGATAATTTTATATCAAATTAGCCAAAATGATACCGAACAGTAAAATGAGTCACTCCAGTCTTATTTCTTTAGAAATGAGACTTTCAAAAGCATCTTTAGAAATAAGACTTTCAAAAGCATCCCCTCTACTGGTTAGTTTCTGAACCCTGCACTAAAGCACCAAGAGGAATGTTATATAAAGAAAAAACAAAAATTATTAATAAGACTCCTAGAAACCTGAGTGGGACTCACTAAAGAAAAAAGCAAGCTGACTTATAAACGTTTATGTGAAGCTATTAAGAAATAAAAACAAAAAAACAAATCCATGGTCATCAACTCTAATTCTGACTCACAGAGACCCTATAGGACAGAGCAGAACTGCCCCATAGGGTTTCCAAGGCTGTAAATCTTTTTTTTTCCTTAAGTAATACTTTACTGTGTTTTCAGTGAGAGTTTTCACAGCAAATTAGATTCCCACTTAACAGTTTGTACCCAAATTATTCAGTGACATTGATTACATTTTTCATAATGTGTCAACATTTTTATTAATTATTAATTTACAGCAGTTCTGAAGGCTGTAATTCATTACGGAAGCAGACTTGCATCTTTCTCCCATGGAAACTGATCGTTCGTTTTATTTTTATTCTACAATTTTCTTTGGAATCATTATCATTACCTTTCTTTGAATCATTATCAGAAAGCCTGTAATTAATATGATCATTATTTAGATTTTCAAAAGAATTTTGAATTACAGATTTTCAATTTTTACTCTAATGTTATGCTTCAGGTGTTTATTGAAAGTCAATAAGAAAAATAGCTGTATGAAATTTGTAGGCATTTACTTAGTAATTTTTGAAATATTAAAGGAAAAAAGTATAAAAATTATACTTTGACATTTTCAGAAATCTCAAAAATGTTTAAAAAACTGATAATCTGGGAAAACACATTTGCTTATTACAGAAAAAGAGTGACTCTTTTTAAGTCTTAAAAAGAACTTAAAAATACCAATAATCAAAGACAGAGACTAAAAACAGAGAATACACAAGAAAATAGCAAGAATTTATCCTAACAATCCTAAATGTGTATAAAGCTCTAGATACATAAATGTTCAGCATTCAATAATTTTAAAATTTTGCAAATTAAAGGCCTAAATATAACAGATTATTTAAATAATGGCATAGCCATTCATATGTGCCAAGTAAGAAGGTTGTTAGAAAATAGAATTAGGGTGCCCTGTTACTGAATTGCTAGAAGTCAATAAGGAAAAGGCTATCTTTTTCCCTAAGGAACTTATATGCTCCCTCTACTTTGGTAATATTTTTGTAATTGACAAGACTCTCATTTTCTCTTAGGTTCAAAGATGATCAGAGTTAAAAGTGAAGATCAATTTTATGTGCAATTATGTTGATCCTTATGGCCAGCATATTATTATTTTTTTTAATTTTTAGGCCAATTTTTCTATTCCTATAAAAATAGAACAAGTTACTGGCTACATACTGAGCACTCTATTAAGAGAACTTGAAGGCTTTATTAAAAGAAATGAGGAGCAGATTCTGTTATTCACACGTCTTTGTCATAATAAAACTTTATAAGGATTACACAGTAGCTAACTTGTACTGGGATGGTACCAGAAAACATGGGCAAAAGAGGGAAGGAAGGAGCAAGAAACTACATTCAATGGCTAAAGGTTAACAGCAGACGAATCCTTGCACTGAAAACAAAAGGGAGGAAGCAGAATAAAATATAAAGTACATTTATTGTAAAATTTTAAATAAAATATATTTTACTACCTCATATTTATTTTTAAACTATCGTATGTTTCTTTGTTTGCTTTGCTCACCCATCATTTTAAAAACATGCAATAAAAAATAAAATACACACTATTTTACCAGAGCTCTCAGAAGTGCCTATTACATTATTTTGGAGGAAACAAATACACTTTGTGATTTTTGTGCATCACCTGTGAACAATGTAAGCAAACCATCCCTTGAATATGTCTCAAGCAAAATTAAATAACACTGCTCTCACACTTAAAAACCAACTTGAGGGATATTAAAAAATAAATGAGCTGATTCTGTAAAAGTGTCAATATCATGACAGAAGAAAGAAAGCTGAGAATTAAACCATATTAAAGGAGGCTAAAGAGATATGCTAAACTCTTTGAAGTGTTAAAAAGCAAAGGCATCACCTTGAAGACTAATGTGCAACTGACCCAAGTCATGGTATTTTCAATCGCCTCATATGCATGCAAAAGCTGGACAATGAATAAGGAAGACTGAAGAAGAACTGATGCCTTTGAATAATGGTGTTGGTGAAGAATACTGAATATACTATGGACTGCCAAAAGAACAAACAAATCTGTCGTGGAAGAAGTAGAGCCAGAATGCTTCTTAGAAGCAAGGATGGTGGGACTTCGTCTCACATACTTTGTATGTATTATTAGAAGGGATCAGTCCCTGGAGAACGATATCCATCATGCTTGGTAAAGTAGAGGGTCAGCGAAAACGAGGAAGACCCTCAATGAGATGGATTGACAAAGTGGCTGCAATCATGGGCTCAAGCATAACAACACTTGTGAAGAAGGCGCAGGACTGGGCAGTGTTTTGTCCTGTTTGTACACAGTTGGAACCAACTTGATGGCACCTAACGACAACAACAAAGAGATATGAGAACTAAATAAAAGATCCTAGATCGTATTTTATACCCTAAAACTTCCTCAAATAAATTGCCATATATATTATGGCATTACATAAAAGACAAACGACAAAATTGGAAAATGGACTTTAGACTATTTGTAGATTCATTTTCTAAAACTGGAATGTTACTGAATTCTAGGATGACTCCAGTAGAGAATTTGTTCAAATTTTTAAATTCCACCTAAAAATTTAATCAGTAACATTTTAACCACAGTTGATAACTAATTATTTAAGTAACTTGTATTTGCATATATTATTATGTAAGCTATATTCTCCTGAAAAAATTCATATTTATAATATTCTAAAGAGCATACTTATTTATCTTGTTTCTCACAAACTAAAGAGAACAATACACCCTAAATTCCAGAAGAATCTTCTTTGATTATTGAAAGTACCATTTAAGTGGTTGCACTGCCAGTTATCTGACCTACTTAGGATAACTAAGTTAATAATTTTGTATTAATTTATCTTAACTTAAATATTATTTCAAAATAAATATTTGCTGCCACATTCAAATGTAAATATAGTGTTTTAAATTATACCATTGGACAAAGTATCAGATTCAAGCACATAAATCTAAACCCTGGACAAAGAAATTTCTTTTATCCAAGAAAACAGTTTAACTCATAAAGGAAAGATGAAACTCCAAATTTATCACATTACAGTACTAATAGCTACAAGATAGCTCCATACATTTACAAAAATCACAGTTTACTTAACACGTACAAAGACATTTACCACAATGTGCACTTATGTGAATAGTGACTAATTTGAACAGTAAAAATAAACAGTACTGTATTTCCTTTTTTGACCCAGAACCTTAAAGATGTCTTTTCTTATCTTCAGTAACCCAATTTTGAAGTAACCAAAGATGCAATACCCACTTTTAATTTTATAAAGCAGCGTCAAGAGTGAAGGAAATTATCACCTACAAAGGATCCACAATAAGATTTATTGATGATTTCTCCTCAGAAATACTAGAAGCTAGAAGGCAGTGGAATGACATATTTAAAGTGCTGAAGTTAAGAACTGTCAACCAAGAATCCTATACCCAACAAATCTGTCCTTCAATAATGAGGGCGAAATAAAGACATTCCCAGATGAACAAAAACCGCAGCAGCTCGTTACCACTAAACCTACCATACAAGAGAATGCTAAAGTGAGTTAGATGGACAGGAAAGGACACTAGTAAATAGGGCAAATACAGGGCCAGTTTTAAAGTATTGCTGATTGGTAATTCTAGCTGTTACTCTTACATGCTTTATAATGACAAATGCATAAAATTATAAGTATAAACGTGTTATTGGGAAAATGATGTATAAAGGAGTAATAGGTAACAGCAACAACATAAATGGGAGGAGAGAAGCAGTATAAGCACAGAGTTTTTGTATGTTATTGAAGTTAAGTTGGTATGAATTTAAACTAGGCTGTTATAATTTTAGGAAGCCAAATGTAATCCCCATGGTAACTACATGAAAATATCTAAAAAAGAAGTGAATCTAAATAATTCACTACAAAAAAATCAACTAAAAACAAAACAAGGCAGTAATGGAGAAAATGAGGAACACAAGAAGATATGTCTTACAAAAAACCAACAGCAAAATGGTAAAAGTCCTTTCTTATCAGTAATTAAATGTAAATAGTTTAAACTCAACAATCAAAAGACAGAGATTGGCAGAATGAATAAAAAGACATGATCCATCTATATGCTGTCCATTAAGAGACACAATTTAGACCCAAAGATACAACTAGGTTGAAAAGTGAAAGGATAGAAAACAATAGTATGTATAAATAGTTACCAAAACAGAGCTGGGGTAGCTATTTTAATATCAGACCAAATAGACTTTAGGTCAAAATCAAAAGATTTTATGTAAGGCGTGAAATATGGATCTCGCTTCATTTTTCTGCATGTGGAAATCCACTTACTTTAGCACCATTTGCTAAAAAGACTGTTCCTTCTTCATTGTTCCTTGTCAAAAATCATCTGACCACAGATGTATGGATTTATTTCTGAATTCTCAATTTTATTCCATTGGTCTAAGTGTCCATGATTAAAGCAGTATCACACTGTTTTGATTATTCCAGCTGCACAGTATATTTTAAATTTGGGAGGCGTGGGGTTTCCTAGTTTTTTGTTCTTCAAAATTGCTTTGACCATGAGGGGCCTCTTGCCTTTCCATATAAAGCTGAGGATTAGTTTTTCCATTTCTGTAAAAAATGCTCTTGGAATTTTGATTGGGATTGCGTTGAATATATAGATCACTTTTGGTAGTACTGATACTTTGACTGTATTAAGTCTTCCAATCCATGAACATCAAATGTCTTTCCATCTGTTTATATTCAGTCTTTTTTAATCTCTTTCAGCAGTGGAATCTGTGTCTGTGTCTACGAACAACTGCCTCCTTTGCTACAAGACCAGAACTGTACCGTGTCCGGTTACCATTGCTAAATGATTTGATCAAAGATTCTATAAGAATCCTGATCAAAATAGGGGGAAACGTGGAAGAGAACTTCAAATTCTCAAGGAATCTAGATGTTCTGGAGCCACTGAGGCTGACTCCCCCTGAAACTATTGCCCTGAGGAAATCTTTAAACCTTAAACTATTCCGGAAAGTCATCTTTACACCAAACAATAGGTTAGCTTAGGTGGGAAAGAATGTCTGCCTCAGGCTTTGCGTTCTTTTAAAGAATTATCTATATGACATCAAAGTGACAACAGCAACTTTAAAGGTTAGGTGAGAAACCCAGGGGGCCCGTGAGTGTTGATGATAGTGAAAAAACTGAGAAAAGGACATCAAAGAGTGTAATCAAATCACTGTACGTGTAGAAACTGAAAGGATGTTTTGCTGTGAATATACAAAAAAAAAATTTTAAGACTTAAGTAATAGACACAGAAGGGCTTTATATACTGACAAAAGGGTCAATTCGTGAAGAAGATATAACAATTACAAATATTTATGCACCTAATATAAGAGCCCCAAAATATATGAAGCAAACACTGACAGATTTGAAGGGAGAAACAGACAGTTCTACAACAATAGCTAGAAACTTCAACACAGCACTTTTAATAATGAACAGAAAATCTAGCAAAAAAGATCAAAAAGAAAACAGACAGTTGAATAACACTATAAAACAACCACAACTAACAGATTTATATAGCTATTCCACCTTACAACAACACCACAATAAACATTCTTTCCAGCGCACATGGATCTTTCTCCAGGATGGACTATATGCTAGGCCATAAGATAAGTCTCAATATTAAAAAGACAAAATCCTACAAAGTGTCATCTCTGACTACAAAAGAATGAAACTAGAAATCAGTAACAACAGAAGGAAAACTGGTAATTATGTTAGTATGATGAAATTAATCAATACACTATTAAACAGCCAATGGGTTAAAGCAATCAAAAGGGAATTGGAAAATACTTAGAAATGAATGAAAATGAAAGCAAAACATACCAAAACATATGGGATGCAGTAAAGGCAGTACTCAGAGGAAAATTTATAGCAGTAAAATCTACATTAAAAAAAGAAGAAAGATCTCCAATTAACTTTACAACTTGAGGAAATAGAAAAAGAATGGCAAACTAAACCTAAAGTTACCAGAAGGAAGGAAATAACAATGAGCAGAACAGAAATAAAAGAAATAGAGAATAGAATAATAGAATCAATGAAACCAAAAGTTGGTTCTTTGAAAAGATAAAAAAAAATTGACAAATCTTTAGCTAGACTAACAAAGAAAAAGAAAGAAGTCACAAAGTGGCATTACCACGAACCCTACAGAAATAAAATGATTATGACAATAAACTGTGTGCCAACAAACTGGACAATCTAGATGAAATGGACAAATTTCTAGAAACACACAAACTATCTAAAATGACTCAAGAAGAAACACAAAATCTCAATGCACTCATAAAAATTGAAAAGATTGAATCAGTAATGAAAAATCTCCCAAGAAAGCCCTGGAACAGATGGCTTCACTAGGGAATTCCATCAAACCTTTCAAGAAGAATTGATACCATCGCTTCTTAAACTCTTCCAAAAAAACAAAAGAGGAAGGAATACTACCTAAATCATTCTACAAGGCCAGCATTACCCTGATACTAAGGCCATACAAAGACATCATAAACAAAGAAAACTACAGGCCAGTGTATGTTATAAATATAGATGTAAAAACCCTCAACAAAATACTAGCAAACTGAATACAACAGGATTTTACACCATGACAAGAAGTCCAAAAGTGGTTCAACATAAGAAAATCAATCAATATAATATACCACATTAAGACCAAGAAGAACCACATGATCATCTCAATGGATGCAGAAAATGCATTTGCCAATATCCAACATGCTTTCAGGGTAAAAACACTCAACAAACTAGGAGAAATGGAAAATCACTGTTTAAGAAGTACTGAGTTTCTGTCTAAAAGGATGAAAAACATCTGAAAATGGATAGTGGTGATTGTTGTACAACAGGGTGAAAGTAATTAATATCACTGAATTATACTTAAAAATGGTTAAAACAGCAAATGTTTTGTTACACATCTTTTACCAGAATTGAAACAAAATAAATGGAACTTCAATCAATGATATTCAGATTAGAATATTTTCATGAAGTTTCTGGCTTTTGTCTTAGCATCTTCAGCTATAGGTTATTAAGAGAAATAAATGTGCTTTCACAGGTGAAGTCAAAGGGATTATGAAATCTTTTATTTTGTATTCTATAAGCTGCTACATACTATCAAATTAAAGGCCCCAAAAAACCTTAAGAAATTTTTAGAACTAAATTTTCTAAAGAGAATTAAAAAAAAAAAAAAAATCTATCAAACTCACACTTACATATACTAGGGAAGACTAACATCCAATACTTCAATTCAATTTTATTATTTAAACTGATAATATACCGTAAACAAAATTGATAATGCAATGTAAAAAACAACAACAACAACAAAAAAAACTCATCCAAAAAGGTATTTCAGAGGATTAATTACAATGTGATTTACCTGAATCATTTCGTAGATAAGATGACATGGCTGGGATAAGGCAGGACTGACTAAGAAGTTCTAAAAGCACAGAAGGAAGGGCATTATTGTTCTGTCCTCTACTCGCATGAGATGACTGAGCTTCTCCATTTACTGCACCACTCACAGGATTTATATAACTTGCAAGAACCTGAAAATAAAAATCGTTGCATTAAAATCAGATTTTAGCTTTATATACACTAAAAGCCTGCATTATGTTAGATAATCAATCTGAATACCATGAGTATATATTTTGAACACAACCAATGACTCGTGCTTTATGTTTTAAAATTAAGGCATTTTTGGTTCACATTTTAAAAAAGAAAATGATGTATTTTGCATGTGTGAGGTGTGGAATCACCTTACAAAAAGGAATTTGGTCTCTGGTCTTGGTTTTGAGAGACCTGAGGACAGAGGAGTCACCTGAGGGTCTGGTATTTACTAAGCCTCATGATGCATAATGTAATTTATCATGGCTACGTGGTGAGGCCAATAAAGGCCTTGGAAGACGGAGGCTCAGGGACCTTCTAGGTTGGACAGAGCAAACGTTTCCACAGGAGGGAAGTGCATCCTCTTTAGGACACGGTGGCTCTGCACTATGCCCCTTCTCAGACCTATACATAAGAGATCACCCTACGCATCTCTTCATTTGTACCTTTTTGTTATGTTAAAACTGTTATCACACGTATGGTTTCTCCAGTGAACTCTGTAAGCTACTCCAGTAAATTATGAACCCAAAAGAGCAGGGTGAGCCAGCCGAACTGAAGTGGAAGGAGTCATACAGGCTACCAGGTTTGTGGCTGGTGCCCTGAAGGGACATAGGAAAACCCCAAATGTGGGGCCGGTGGGTCTGAAGTGGAGGTAGTCATGTAGACTCTTGAACTTGCAACTGGTATCAGTTGACCTGGCACGAGGTGGTAGGGGATGAGAGAGAGATGGACTGCATGGAGCAGCTGGGGTCTGACCTTTACAGGGAAGGGACGATGAGATTTCCAAACGATGCAGCTGGTGTATGGAGTGGATTTGTTATCTACCATACAACTTGGTGTCAGATGTAGATCATCTTAGTTTCTCTGGACTGTTATGCTCAACTGGTATAGTCAGCAGGGTGTGCTAGAGCGGCCCCTGACTGCTCAGCATGACAGTGCTGTTTACAAAGGATGGTGCAGTGTATTGCTTCTAAACATACAGAAGCAACAATCGAAGAACACAAGCTAAAAAACTTAGTAGCAACTCTGATATTATTTATAATGATATTTTATTGAATAGATTAAGTTTACACTTTGAGGGTGACAAAATCTTAGAATTATATACCAGATAAAATAATCTACCCTAATCCTACTGTTCTAGAATTTCTAGAATTGCAGAAAATAAGGCTCACAGACTTTACCAACATCAGTCAATTAGTTGAAGCATTTCCCCTTCTCATTTTTGTGGCATGAAGACCTTCTATACAAGTTCAACTTGCCTATTCCAGGAAAGTTACAGAAAAATGTGAGAAACAAAGATGTAAATAACACATCTATAAAAATACATATAATAATAAATGCAGAGTTCAGATACTGCACTGTAAGCTGAGAGGATATTAGGAAGAAAGGGGATATAGTACATTTCAAGTTTTTGGATTATTTTCTCCTTCTACTTTCCTCCCAGTGAAGAAGCTAATTGAGAGGGAAAAAATTTACCTACAAGGAAGGAAAAACAATCTTTGTCCAGTGGTGTCTTAAATGCATCAGGATCTGGGAACACAAGTGGCATAAAGGCAGCTAAGGATGAGTTGGCTGAGTCATCACCGATTAAAAATCAGTACAAATACAAAAATAATGTAACTATTATCATTGACAATATCAACTTTACAAATATACCTGCAAAAGACAGGTAACATGTTCTTCTTCCAGCCTTTGTTTAGTTAAAGCTTGTTCCACATCCCAGCCAGAAGCTGTAGAGCCTGTTCCAAAGCCAGTACCTTTGGCCCAATATAGCTGCTGTTCTTCTGTTGATGTGGGGTTATGAGAGCTCGACACCTGTGGCTTATAACAGCAGAAACATAAAAATGTGTAACTGTATGGTTTTATTTATCCTTAACAATATTTATAGCAAATGAAGGGTAAATCAGCTTAGGCTGTTTTAAAAAGTCACAAAGTTAAATGGTGGAAACAATGGAGAAAAAATAGTAGTATGTGCCAGATGTATTTGGAATGAATCTACTAAAATGGTATCTCAAGAGAATTCCAACATAGTGTCATATGTCTTCAATCCTACTGCAAGATTGCTTTCTAGCAAATGTTCCTAGAATAGGGATTCTCAATCTCTTTCCTGTTCAGAACATGAGGTGTAGAAAATTCTTTTGGAAGTAGAAGACATATTCAAAATGTGAATAGTGTGGAGACAGAAAAAAAATGACTGTGAACCACTGGTTTACTGATATAACTTCATATACAGTAAAGGTCAGTTCTTTATTATTTCTGTAGAACTAAGAATTCTGGAACAAGAATCTGCCTTTAAAGAATTTTCACTAAACTTAACATACTATGTACTACTCCCAAAACCGCTGCAATTAAGTGTTATTTTCAAGGTTAGATGACAAGTAACACCTATGCTTTTGTGTGTGTGTGATTTAGTAGAAGTAGGGGTTCTGGGGACATACTGGGTAAGAGCTCGGCTGCTAACCAAAGGGTCGGCAGTTTGAATCCACCAGCCTCTCCCTGGAAACCCTATGGGGCAGTTCTACTCTGCCCTATACAGTCGCTATGAGTTGGAATCGACTGGACAACAAGAGGTTTGGTTTGAGGCTTAGCAGACATATTTTCTAAAGAGAAATATTATATAGAAACAATACTTTTAAAACTGATCTGAGATATAGTTTCATGGATTTATAACTGAGGAATTGCATCTTTCATATTTTAAAGGATAAAATGTTGAACGAATCATTAAAATGTCATTATCATATAAACATTTACTAGTAGAATCAAGGTTATTGGTAAAAATAGCAATTATTTTTAAGAAACTTTTTTTATTATGAAGTATAACATATATAAAGAGCACAAAGCAAAAATGTAAAACTTTATGAATTATCACAAACCAAACACCTATCTAACATGTAGGTCAGGAATTTGATCACTGCATCTCAGAAACTGCCCCCATTCAATCTCTTATTCATCACATTCTCACGCCCCTGCAAAGCTGACTATAAGTCTGATCTTGTTGTTGTTGTTGTTAAGAATGAAATTCATTTGATTTAAATATCTGCCCTAATCTCAGCCAGCCTGGCTCAGACAAGTCAATGAACTACAACTGTTCAGGCCTGAACCAGACTGGGGTGGGAGCAGGGGGCAGGAGAGGGAGATTCAGTGATAACCAGGAGTGACAAGTGTCCACAATAGGAAGTAGAGGCAGATCTTTGTGGAGCTTGCCAAAGGCAGGACCATCAGGAGGGAGTGAAGAAACAAGGAAAGGACAGTCACCTGGGTGACAAGACCAATAGCAGACAGCCTCAAGACTCCTTACAGATGCAGGATGGAGCGGGCAGCAAGACAGCTGGGGGAAAAAGCAGACCCTTTTTCTTCTCCTGGCAGGTGAGCTGCCTCAACTCCCTGACCACACTCACCTGAGACCAGGCATTACTTTAATTTTCTTTATAACTTTACCACCTAAACATGCAGTCCTAGTGACTATAGCTTAGCTTTGTCTAATTTTTTCATTTTTATATAAATCATTCTGTATATATTTATGTCTGGCATTTTTAGCTGTACTTGTGAAATTCATCAATACCATTATATGCAGTTACCTGTAGTTATTCACTTTAATTACCTTATAGTATTCCATTATATAATGGACATAATTTATCCATTCTACTGTGGATGAAAATTTCCAGATAGATTATTATTACGAAGGACAATGGAACAATATTTGGTATTGTTGGTTTTTAAATTCAGACATTCTGATGAGTGTGTAATAGTAGTGCACTGGCTTTAATTTGTACTTCTCTGATAACTAACGACGGAGACCACCATTTCACTTTTACTGGATATTTCAACAGTCTGTTTTATAAAGTACCCATTTAAGCCTTCTTCTATATTGGGTTACCTGCCTTTCTTTTTTTATTTACCGAAGCTTTTTACATACTCAGGAAGTAAGTCCTTTATCAGATATATGTAACAGAATATCTTCTTCCACTCTGTGGCTTAACTTTTCACTCTCTTATTATGTTTTTGATAGAAAAAAAATTTTTAATTTTAATGTACTTCTTCCCCACCCCACCCCCTAACTTGTTCTCCTTAAGGGGTAATAGCTTTTGGTATCCTAGTCAAGCAATCTGTCTACTACAAGACCATAAAAGTATTCACCTATTTTTTCTTCTAAAAGCATAGTGCATATATGATATATTGTATACATTTATATTTACAATCCACTTAGAATTAAAGATTCACTTTTATTCCATATGGATACTGAACTGACCTGCCACTATTTATTGATAAGACCATTCTTACTCCATTATGCTGCAGTGTTACCTTCGTCATATACCAATCCACTGTCGTTGAGTCTATTCCGACTCACAGTAACCCATAGGACAGAGTAGAACTGCCTGCCCCATAGGGTTTCTAAGGCTGGAAATCTTTACAAAAGCAGATTGCCACATCTTTCTCATGCAGAGCAGCTGGTGGGTTCGGACTGCTGATCTTTCAGTTAGAAGCCAAGCACTTTAACCACTGCATCACCAGGGCTCCTTTGTCATAAACAAGGTAACCACATATAAGTGGGTTTGGCATCTGAATCCTCTATTCTGTTTACTGGGATATTTATCTATCCTTGCACTAACAGTATAGCTTTACACTAAGTCTCTATATACAGTAGCGTAAGTCTGTTCGATTTATTTATCTTCTTTGAACTGCCTTATTCTTGACCCTTTGCATTTCCATACAAACTTTACAATCAGCTTGTCAATTTCCTCCAAAATAAATCTGAAAGCGTATCAAACTTAAGGATCAATTTTGGAACAAATTCCTCGTTTTGGGCTGGTGTTCCCATTAGTCTCATATACATGAATGAACTATGAAGCAAGTCCCTCATGTGTGTTATTGTTGGCCCTATAGACCTGCCTAATCTCTGACTGAAGGGTGAACCTCAGAAGTGACTTCAGTACTGAGTTAGAGTGTCCAGGGGCCATATTCTTGGGGTTTCTCCAGTCTCCGTCAGACCACTAAGTCTGCTCTTTTTATTTATTTTTTGTGAGTTAGAATCTCGTTCTACACTTTTCTACTGCTCTGTCCAGGACCCTCTATTGTGATCCCTGTGAGAGCAGTCAGTGACGGTAACCAGGCACCATCTAGTTGTTCTGGGCTCAGTCTGGTGGAGGTTGTGGTAGTTGTGGCCCATTAGTTCTTTGGACTAATCGTTCCCTGTGTCTTTGTGGAAAAGAGGAGTGTTGACACATTGCAGTTGACAAGCAATGTCACAAAACAATTTACGTATTAATTCTTTAATGAGAAACTAATTTGCTATGTAAACTTTCACCTAAATCACAAAAAAAAAATAAATAAATAAAATGATTCATGAAAACAATTTTTTTTGGAAGGAATTATATTTTTTGCATAGTTGACGTGGGCACAGACTCTAGACTCTAGTATATTCAGGTGTTGTGTTTATTGAGAAATTTTCATATATTTCATAGAGAGAACTTGCATATCCTTTTTCAAATTTATTCCTAGGCATTTTCTATTTTTGATGCTATTCTAAAAAATACCTTTTAAAAACTCAATTTATGTTTGCTGCTGGTATATATAAATTAACGGATTTTTATATATTGACCTTGTATACTATCACCTCGCTAAACTCACTTATCCCATTAACTATGTTTTGCATTTTCTATGAATATAACCAAATCACCTAGAATAATGAGGGCATTTTTTTTCTTGTCCTACTGTACTGGCTAAAACTTCCCATTCATTAATATAATTCTCTATAAAGTTCAAGAAAGAAAAGGAACCCTGGTGGTGCAGTGTTAAAGCAATCGACTGTTAACTGAAAGGTCGCAGCTCAAAACCACCAGTGGCTCCGCAGGAGGAAGATGTGGCAGTCGGCCTCCATAGGGATTTAGGGCCTTGGAAACCCTATGGGGTAGCCTATGAGTCGGAATCAACTTGACGGCAGTGGGTCTGGTGTTTTTGGTTTTTCAAGAAAAGAAAGAAGGGTTGCAGTATAAAATCAACATGTCCTGGTAAATGGGAACGATTATTAAGCTCTTAAATCTTTTCCAGTTTTCAACTGCATGAGTTAATTTATGGTTTTCTGAAAGAGTAAAACTAATTCATAGTTTCTCTTAAATATCCTTTGTTTTAGGAGCAAGAAAGGAACAAACAAGTCTCTGAGATATTAGTTACTTCAGAAAAAAATGTATTCTATACTCCACAAATTAACTTTAGTTTTTCACAATCTAAAAGACTTATATTAAACCTACCTCTGTTTGACTGAGGTTAGAGTTTGGAACTCGTGGGGCATGGTGACTCAGAGCAGAGAGACAGACAAGAATGAGGTGCAGTGCTCCAATTTCCAATGCCATTCGCCTTAGTAGTACACCATCATCGGTTGTCAAAGGTGTAGTGCTAAACAAGCTACGAAGGACATGGAAAGGAAGGGTTGGAAGCACATTGGCTGATGGAGATTGCAGAATATGACCTAGATTAAAAAGACAAAAGTACACAAAATAAAAAATATTTTAAAACATAGTAAGGAGCTATATATCAGGTTACAAGTTAATAATGATTATGTAATATAAAATTATACCACTGAATTTGTTATCAAACAACCCAAATACCACAACTGGAATAGAAATAACTTAAATTTTAATAATAAATAATGTCAGGAAGAGCTCTGTAGGACAGTATATATAAACTTCAACAGAAAGTTGAAATACATTCACTGGATAATTAATGACTATGGATTATGACAAAATTACTACAGAATAGAATTTAAATTAAAACCTAACCACTAAAAAAGATGCAGTAAAAGTTTCTTAGTAAGAAAGTAACCACTTGCTTTGGGAGTAGTTTTAACCATGAACAGATAATGAAAGAGTGAAACTACTTTTTTTTTTTGCAATACCATTTTCTACTATATTCTAGCCAGAAAGAAGTGTTAAATGCAAAAAAATCACTGCCACATGAAGAGTGATGAAATAACTATGACAAGCCGGGGGTATCAGAATTATGCTGTTAAATAAATATTCACCATATATTCATTTAAAGTAGTCTGGCATAAAAGCAATTCTTTCTCCATTTCTGCTTAGGGTTACATCTCCTGTCTAGTAACACAATCCTAAAATACCATGATTCTTACCCTTCCATCTACTTAAAAAAAAAAAAAAAAAAAAAAAAAATCAGATCAAGTAATTAGAAATTCCTCACCTACTGGGTATAAATACAGCCACTCCTAACTTAACGACTATTATGTCATCCGACATATTGCATTTATAACAATAGTAAAAAATCTACTATCTGACTATTCTGCATATTAATGACACACGTCTGGCAGTAATGAACACCGAGGTGTGAGGTGAGAGTAATGCTGGCTGTGATGGTTTAGGTTATGTGTCAGCTTGGCTGGGCCATGATTCTTAGTGGTTTGGCAGTTATGTAATAATGTAATTTTGCAGCTGTATAATGATGTAATTTGGCAGTTGGGTAATGATGTAGTCATCCTCCATTTATGCATAATGACCTGCTCTTTGGAACCTAACCATGTCGATAAGTGAGAAGTACGTTTATGTACAATTCATATATGAAACCAAACAACTAAGATTACTTAGTATGGAAAAGCTGTAATTATTATAGCAATTATTATAAAGATCATTTAAAATAATGTCAACATTTCTGAAAAATTACAACAATAAGACAATATAAAAGAAAAATATGTAGTTTGAATATCTGATAACTTCAGAGTTTCAGAGACCCATAAACAAAGTCATATCGCTTTATTAGATTAAAGATACTTTGTGGTGTAGGGTTTAACCATTTATTCTTTCTAAATGGCATGTTAGAGAATCACCCCCTACTCAAAACCATGCGATGTTAAAACAACATAAGAAAATACTGATTTTCAAATCAAATGGTTATTGAGTAAGCAATCAGAGGTAAGTAAAATGAAAATCTACTTGCTAGGTTGCTAGGCTATCTTGTGATTTTCCTCTTTCATTCCTTGTATTAAATAAAAACGTCAACCAAACAGGACAATCACCACAGCTTTCTATTACAATCCTATGTTATTATTACAACATTATGATACATACTATATATTACTTTGTTATTATTTTCTGCCTTCTGTTCTCTTCTAATCTAAATGTTGCTACCAGATTTACTTTCTTAAAAAACTACTGTCACCACATCACTACTTTGCTTAAGTTTAAAAAAATCTTCACTGCTACTGAGAATAAAATCTAAAGTTCTTAATGAGCCTTTCCACGATTTGTTATCAATATCAGCTTTCTAAATGAGCTCTCACTGCTTCCTTTTATACAAATTTTCATTAGTTAACTTACCCTTTCTCTCTCAGATTCTGAGCCTCCAAACACTGCTCAAAACATTTCCTCTTTCTGAAACGACTCAGCCGAACCTTCAATGCCCCATTTAAAATAACTATGCCACTTCATTTACAACAATGGATAGTAAAGGAATAATCTCACACACGTGAGCCTCTGTCATACAGGCAGTCCTCGGCTTACGAACAAGTTCCGTTTCTAAATCTGTTTTTAAATCGTATTTGTACGTAAGTAGCAACAGTTAGGTATGGTTTGTACCTAACATCAGTTAGTCAAATGTTTGTCTTAGTATATAGTGTACCTTTCTATGCATAAAAAAATTAAAGAAACGCTTTTAGATACACTAAAACATCTTTAACATAATAATGTTCTGATGTGTGTCGCAAACTAACACCCGTTTGTTATTATGAACCATTGTATATGTACCTCGAATTTTTAATACAGTAGGCTTTATGGGGGTTGGTTTGTAACTATGAACTGTATATTAAGTTGGATGTTCTTAACCTGGGGACTGCCTGTATGTACCTCTCTTACAGCTTTTATAACTTGTTAAGCTCATGTGTTTAAATACATTCCTCATTGTTATTACTGGAAGACTTAAGCTACTTGAGGGCGGAATCTACAGACCTGCTTCATCTTTAAATCCCTCCAATGATATCCTGCAATTCTGTAAGCACTCAGTGAATATGTTTTGAATGAATAAAGAAATGAAAATAAGGATTATTTAGGATTTATTATGGCTAATACTGAAACTAAGTCCACAAAAAAATCAGATGGTAGCTTAACTATGAAAGAAAAATACAGTGAATAATAGCCAATGATCTGGATAACTTTACAAAGACTATAAATGCAATTAATAACATGGTACTTACTATATACGTATCGGTAAATTTAATTAATAACACTAAACACTTACTTCCTTCTCCATCATCTGTCACTCCCAATACCAATCGAAGAAGGCACTGGGCATGTTTTCTCTCTTTCAGTAGCACTTCAGCATAGCCCGGAAGACGCAGAAATAATCCAAAAGCAGCCAAAGAATGTGCAGGTACGGGAGACATGGTCTGTACTGCTGACTTAATAGGTGGAGGCTCAGATGCAATGGTTTCTGGTGCTTCATAAACTAATTCCCCTGATTGTTCAATGGTCACCCATTCAAACTGATCACTATCTTTTGGCTTTTCCTGAGTGGTAGATGTTACAACTGGAGCACTCACCTGAAGAAAAAAATTGTGTATCTGACTTTGCATGTATCAACATCAGTTTCAAATTAAAGATTTCACTTCAAATGATGTCTTCAATATGTGAGAATATAAGGAATAATGTTGTGTGTCACTGAGTCAATTTCGACTCATAGCAATCCTACATAAGGAAAAATAAAATGACTTATTTTAAAAAAACAAGCTGTAAACATCAGGAAGCACATCACATCATGAGTAAGATGTGTCTGTCAAGTGTCTCTGCCTTAAAGTTATTGTTTTGCTCTTTGTAATTAACTAGTAGCTACAGACAGAATCATTTGAGACTATGTAAATATTTTCTTTCTCATCAAACTTCCACACATTAGTTTTAGCATTTATTGATTCTTGCCTGAAACAATTATTACTGTGGTAATATGTATGTATATGTGTGTGCCTACATAAACAAAATTTCTGGTCTGTGTTCTTCAAAATTTTCTAGGTCATAAAAGACAAATAAAGACATCAGAACTGTTTACGATTGAAGTAGGCTAAAGTCACATAACTAAATGCAACCTATGACACTGAATGATCTTAGACCACCAAAAAGCATGCAAAGAAAAATAAACCATTTTTTTTCTTTTGGCCCTAAAGGACATTAGTGGGCCAAATGGCAAAATCTGAATAAGACCTATAGCTTAGATTACAATACTGTGTCAATGTTAATTTTCTCATTTTGCTCATTGTACTGTGCTTATATAAGAGAATGTCTTTGCACTTAGGTGTAAAGGGGCATCATGTCTACAATTTACCATGAAACAGTTAAGAGAAAACCTCCAATTCTAAAAATGATTGTCATAGAAATCTGTTACTTAAAATGGCCCCCTAGGAGTCACATGTTACTCTATTCAAGTCATATATTTAAGGACCACTCGTGAGAATATACAGAGATATATTTTTAAGACATTCCTAAACTCATTTGTATTTATGCTAAATGCATCTGTATTCAGAATAAAATAGTTGCAATTTTGATGCCAGTCCTAAACTGACTATTGAGGTTTGGATGAGGACAACAGAATATGAAACAGCCAAATTGGAGGAGCACGGGAATTCAAGGTACTTTTCACTCAGAAATTCAACCTACTTCAATAACCTTTTCCAAATCAGATTCAAGTACTTATTTTATGCTGTATAGAAAGATAGTTGACCTTGTCATCATTCAACTTCTTAAAATATTATTCCTCAAATTATGCGACAAAATAAATACACTGAAAGCAAAAATAAAAAGCTATTGATTTATTACATGTATATTCTTTAAAGAGTTGGAACACGGAAAGACTCACTATCTCACAAAAATCAGAGAAGAGCAAATTAAATAGTCTTACAATTAGATATGTATACAATTGTTCACAGCAACTTTATTCATAATAGCCAAAAATTGGACACAATCAAAATACTCATCAACATTAAGACTTATAAATATACTGTGGTATAATTATAACAGAGATTCAGG
Source organism: Dugong dugon (assembly GCA_030035585.1). NCBI lineage: Eukaryota > Metazoa > Chordata > Mammalia > Sirenia > Dugongidae > Dugong > Dugong dugon. The sequence goes on along the minus strand of CM057480.1, from coordinate 41,749,107 downwards.
CATCGACAAAGATTAAATTCAGATAGAGGATCAACAAAAGAAGCACATTGTTAAGGATGGGACAAAATATTTGGTAACTATATATCTAATAAGGATTTAATATCCAGAATATATAAAGAACTTCTACAACTCAACAACAAAAAGAACAAACAACCCAACTGAAAAACTGGCAAAGGCACTGAGAACAGTGGACAGGGAGCACGGGAAGGCAGCATTATTAATGGAGCTGCCAGCAGGAGACAGAGCACCTGGTTATCAGTGATGCATGGTTTCCTACTTACCACCCTTCTTCCCCCTGTGTGACTTCCACTACTTTCCAGTGGGCCACAGCTGCTCCACCAAGAGGACACTGGCTCCTTGATGCTTGGCTTCGCCCCACCAAAGCTGGCCGGCAACTTCAGTGCCTTTTTTTTGTTGCTGTCGTTGCTTTTTCTGGTTTCTTCTCTCTGTCACCGCCTTCCTTTCCTTTCTCTTGACCACCTGGCTCCGTGGGCATCTCCACTCCTTCTTGACAGGCTGTGAAGTGCTGCCTGGCTGGAGAACTGCTTCCCTGGTCAGCATCGCCAAGCTGGTGGGCTCCCTAGGTGTAATTCTTTTTCTCTTTTCCATTCTGTTTCTCTTTGTTTCTTGATTTCTCCTCTTGCTCTACCTTCCTTCTTTTCCTGTCTCCTGAACATGTGGTGCTGTGCGCCATCTCTACTCCTTCTAGGCGGGCTCTGCAGCTCTACTCAGTTGGCAGCCACTTCCCTGGTCCACACTGCCAAGCCAGTAGGCTTCTTGGGGGATTGTTTTTTCTTCGAAGTTTCTTGTCTCCCTCTACCACCCTTCTGTTCTTTTCTCCTGAATACCTGGCAGTGTGTGCCATCTCTGCTCCTTCTAGAGGGGCTGCGCACTGCCGCAAGGCTGGAAAGCCACTGCTCTGGTTTGCATCACCACACCAGTGGGATCCCTTGGGGCATTTTTTTTTTTTCTCTTCTTCTCTCAGTTGCTTGTCTCTCTTTACCTTCCTTCCTTACCTTTCTACTGAACACCTGATGCCATGTGCCATCTCTGCTCCTTCTAGACGGACTGTGCAGCACTGCTCAGCTGGGGACCCGCTTCTGGTGTACTCCCTTTGGGCATTTTTTTCTCTTTCTTCTGTTTTTCTTGGTTTCTTGTCTCTCTCCATCTTCCTTACCCTTCTCCTGAACACCTGGTGCTGTGTGCCATCTCTGCAGCTTCTTGACAGGTTGTGCAGTGCCACTTGGCTGGGGACCACTTTCAGTTGGCTCCCTTGAGGAAAATATTTTTCTTTCTTCTTTTTTTTTTTTTTCAGTTTCTTTTTACTCTTTACCTTCCTTCCTTGCCCTTCTCCTGAATACCTGGTGCCATGTGCAATCTATGCCCCTTCTTGACAGACTGTGCAGTGCCGCTCAAATGGAGACCAGCTTCCAGTGGACTCCCCTGGGGTATATATTTTTTCTTCTTTCTTTTTTTGCAGTTTTTTGTCTTTCTCTGCCTTTCTTCAATTCCCCAAAAACACCCAGCATCTTTTTAAAAGCTTTATCTTGGTTTCTTGTCTCTCTACATTCCTTCTATTCATTTCTCCTGACCACCCTGGCTGCGCTTGCCTCTCTCACTTTTTTAAATTAGTTTTTTATCTCTCTCTCCCTTACTTCCTTCCATTCTTTACTCCTGTCCAGGTAGCTGCGTGTGCCATATCTGTCCCTTCTTGATGGGCTGTGCTTCAATGTCTGGCTACAAGGCTACTGGCAAACGACTTCCCAATGGCAAGCTCCCTCAGCACTTATTATTTATTTTTTTGGCTCATGCTTCTCTCTCCTCTTTCTATTGTTTCCCACACCCACTTAGCTCCACACATCACAACCTCCCCTCTTCCTCCTGTCTATCTGCACTGTATGCTAAAGAACACACCCTGAGTAGCACAGGGATGATCTACCAGAACTGGCCCTGCACTGACTCCCAGTCTTGACCTGTCAGCCCAAGTATGTGCCACAGCTGACCCATCCCAGCCCCTCCCACTCAACTGGATCTGCCCTGCTGCACCACAGCTGAGCACCTGGACCTGCCCATTGAACTAGGTGGTGAGAAATATTGTGGCCACAGATAAGCAAACAACAAAGAACCTCCAGCCCACCTGCTGAGACATAACAACAACAACAACAACAACAAAACCTAGAAAAGCAGGAAAAAACAAATCTAGGATCATTAAATGAAGACATTAATTACTGAATGTCCCGAAGGCAGCAGACAATATCAAAACATATTAAAAAAAAAAAAAAAAAAAAAAGACAGGATGGTTAAGTAGGCTTTCAAAATAAAACACCAGATGACATTTGCACAGAAGAAAAGACACTGGAACTACCTGATAGAGAACTCAAATCCCTTAATATTCAGAGCTATCCAAGAGTTGAAGGAAAAAGCAGACAAAAATGAAGAAAAAATAGGCAAAATCATGGAAAAGACAGAAAACAATGTAAGAATTCAAGAAAATAATACAGGAATAAAACTTCAAAATAAATTCACAACTAGAAATTATACCAAAAAAAAAAAAAAAAAAAAGAAATCCAAAAGATAAACAACAAGATTTCAGAAATAGGGTCACAGAGGTTTGGGAAGCAGGTTTAAAGCAATGGAAGACAGGACCAGTGAAACTGAAGACAAATAGTTGGCCATCATTTTGTTTGGGGAAAAATCAGAGGAAAGAACGAAGAAAAATGAAGAGAACCCGAGAAAGACGTGGGATAAAATCAAATGCAAAAATAGCCAAGTGATCAGAGTTGTAGAACAAGGACAGAAAACAGAAAACACAGACAGGATAATTGAAGAATTGCTGACAGAAATCTTCCCTAATATCACGAAAGATGAAAAGCTGACCATCCAAGCTCAACAAACCCCATATAGGATACACCCCAAAAGAAAATCACCAAGGCATATCATAATCACACTCATTAAAACAGAACACAAAGAAAGAATCCTGAGAGCAGCTCGAGACAAACTAAAAGTCACATACAAAGGGAAAACAATGAGACTAAGCGCTGATTACCTGGCAGAAATCATGCAGGCAAGAAGACAATGGGATGAAATCATAAAAACTTGAAAGAAAAAAATTGCCAACCAAGAATACTTTATCTTACAAAACTCTCACTCAAATATGATGGTGAAATTAGGACATTTCCAGAAAAACAGAAGTTGAGGGAATATGTAAAAACCAAACCAAACTTAACAAGAATTATTAAAGGGAGTCCTTCAGTTAGAGAACAAACAATATCAGATAACAGCTTGAATCCACTACGCAACACCACATCAGCTAAACACCAACCTAGGTAATGAACTCTCAAGGATAAACGAAAACTAAAAGATTTACAATAGGGAACCAGAGAGGTTAATATGTAAATGACAATGTCAGAACAATAAAAGAGGGAAGAAACGATGTAGGTATAGACCTTTCTAATGCAGAGGAAGTCAAGGTGATACCAAGTAATAAAAGACTGGCTCAAACTTAGAAAGATAAGGGTAAATTTCAAGGTAACCACAAAGGAAGTTAACAAAGCTACTTATCAAAATAAAGAAGAAAAACAAAGTCTCAGTAGAAACACAAAATCTAAAGAAACAAAAGAAAGGAGAAAAAAATCACAAACAAAAGGAATTCAGCACAGGAGAGTAAGAGGAACAAAGAAAACGTCAGCGCTACAAAATGCAATCCCACTCCTAGGAATATATCCTAGAGAAATAAGAGCCCTCAAACGAATAGACATGTGCACACCTTCTATTCATTGCAGCACTGTTCATAATAGCAAAAAGATGGAAACAAACTAGATGCTCGTCAACAAATGAATGGATAAACAAACTGTGGTACATACACACAATGGAATATTATGCAAAGATAAAGAACAAAGATGAATCTGCAAAGCATCTCATAACACGGGTGAAATTGGAGGACATCATGCTGAGTGAAATAAATCAATCACAAAAAGAGAAATATTGTATGAGACCGCTAGTAAAAACTCATGTAAACGTTTAGACACAAAAAGAAACAATCTTTGCTGGTTATGAGGGATGGGAGTGGGGGAACTAAATAGACAGTAGATAAATGGTAACTTCATTGAAGGGTAAGACAGTACACAATACTTGGGAAGCCAGCACAACTTGTACAAGGAAAGGTTATAGAAGATCCATAGACACATCTAAACTCTCTGAGGGATTGAACTGGGGGGGCGGAGGGCTGTGGGGACCATGGTCTCAGGGAACATTTAGCTCAAACTGGCCAGTTTATAAAGACAATGTTCTACATTCTACCTTGGTGAGTAGCGTCTGGGGTCTTAAAAGCCTGTGATCAGCCATCTAAGATACTCCACTGATCTCACCCCTTTGGGAGCAAGGGAGAACGAAGAGAACAAGATACAAGGAAAAGATTAGTCCAAAGGACTAATGGACCACAGCTACCACGGCCTCCACCAGACTGAGTCCAGTACAGTTAGATGGTGCCCGGCTACCACCACTGACTGCTCTGACTGGCATCCCCATAGAGGGTCCTGGACAGAGCTGTAAAGGATGTAGAACAGAATTTTAAGTCACAAAAAAAAAGACCAGATTTACTGGCCTGACAGACTGGAGAAACCCCTAGAGTATGGCCCCTGGATACCCTTTTAGCTCAGTGATGAAGTCACTCCAGAAGTTCACCGTTCAGCCAGGGACTGGACAGCCTCATAAAACAAAACAGGACTAATGAGGCACAGCAGTCCAGGGACAAGGACTAGAAGGCAGGAGGGGACAGGAAAGCTGGTGACAGGGAACCCAAAGTTGAGAAGAGACAGTGTTGACATGTTGTGGAGTTGCCAACCATTATCATAGGGCAATATGTGTACTAACTGTTTAATGAGAAACTACTTGTTCTGCAAATCTTCATCTAAGGTACAAAAAAAAAATTATCTATATGTGATCAAATTGACAACAGCAACTCAAAAGATTTCATGGGAAGCCTTGGGGCAGTTAGTTGAAGATAATGGTGACTGAATAATTTGGAAAAGGATAGTGAGAACAGCAGCACAACTGGAAGAATGTAACTGATGTCACTGAACTGTACATGTAGAAACTTTTAAAATGGTGTAACCTTGGCTATCTATATTTTCACCAGAAAAAAGGTCCTCCACTGTTGAGAAGGGAGAGTGTTGACATGTCGTGGGGTTGTTAACCAATGTCATAAAACAGTATGTGTACTGTTTAATGAGAAACTATTTGTTCTGCAAACCTTCATCTAAAGTACAATAAAAAAATTTTAAATAAATACGTTTAAGGTATTAAAAAAAAAGTTGACTCACAAAAAGAAACAATCTTTGTTGGTTATGAGGGATGGGAGGGGTGGAGGAAACTAAACAGACAACAGATAAGTGGTAACTTTGGTAAAGGGTAAGACAGTACACAATACTGGGGAAGACAGCACAACTTGTACAAGGAAAGGTCATGGAAGCTCCATAGACACTTCCAAACTCCCTGAGGGACTGAATTGCTGGGAGGAGGGCTGTGGGGACCATGGTCTCCAGGAACATCTAGCTCATCTGGCGTAACACAGTTTATAAAGGCAATGTTCTACATTGTACTTTAGTGAGTAGCGTCTGGGGTCTTAAAGCTTGTAAATAGCCATCTGAGATACTCCACTGGTCTCACCCCTTCAGAAGCAAGGGAGAATGAAGAGAACAAGATACAAGGAAAAGGTTAGTCCAAAGGACTAATGGACCACAGTACCACGGCCTCCACCAGACTGAGCACAGTACAGCTGGATGGTGCCCGGCTACCACCGACTGCTCTGATCTGGATCACAACAGAGAGTCCTGGATAGAGCTGGAAAAGGATGCAGAACAAAATTCTAACTCAGACAAAAAAATATCAAATTTACTGACCTGAAAGACTGGAGAAACCCAGTGTAACTTTGGGTATGTATATTTTCACCAAAAAAAAAATTCCTCCAAGGTGGAGAAGGGAGAGTGTTGACATGTTGTGGGGTTGTTAATCAATGTCATAAAACAATATGTGTCCTGTTTAATGAATAACTATTTGTTCTGTAAACCTTCATCTAAAGTACAATAAAAGAAAATATTTGAAAACCTAGAGCAAATGGACAAATTTCTAGCAACACACTACCTACTCAAATTAACACAAACTGATGTTGAAAATCTGAACAGACCCATAATAAGAGAAGAGAATGAAAAGGCAATTAAAAAACTCCCAACACAAAAAGGCCTGGCCCTGATGGCTTCACTGAAGAATTCTAACAAACATTCAGAGAAGAGCTTACAGCAGTACTGCACAAACTATATCAGAACATAGAAAAGTAAGCAATACTTCCGAATTCATCCTATGAAGCCGTGTAACCCTGATACCAAAATCAGGGAAGGACACCACAAAAAAGGAAAATCACAGACTAATATCTCTAACAAATATAGATACAAACATTCTCAACAAAATTCTAGCCAACAGAATTCAGCATCATGTCAAAAAATAAAATAAAATGAACCTCAACCAAGTGGGATTTATACCAGGTATGCAAGAAAGGTTCAACATTAGAAAATCAATCAACATAATCCACCACAGAAATAAAATAAAAGAATCACAAGATCATTTCAACGGATGCAGAAAAGGCATTTGCCAAAGTCCAACACACATTCCGTATAAAAACTCTCAATAAAATAGGGATAGAAGGGAAATTCCTCAACATAATGAAGGGCATCTATACAAAAGCACAGCCAACATCATTGTTAATGGAGAGAGGCTGAAAACATTCCCCTTGAGAACAGGAACAAGACAAGGATGCCTTTTATCAACAATCCTATCTGACATTGTTCTGATGGTGCCAGATAAAGCAATAAGACAAGAAGAAATAAAGAGCATCCAAATTGGTAAGGAAGAAGTAAAACTATCCCTATTTGCAGATGATATGATACTACACGTACGACATGCAAAAGACTTCATGAGAAAACTACTGGAACTAATAGAAAGACTCAGCAGAGTAGCAGGATACAAGATAAATATACAAAAATCAGCTGGATTCCTATACACCAATAAACAGAACAATGAAGATAATCAGGAAAACAATACCATTGATAATAGCCCCTAAAAAATAAAGTACTTAAGAATAAATCTAACCTGGGATATAAAAGACCTACACAAAGAAAATTACAAAACACTACTTCAAGAAACCAAGAGAGACCTACATAAATGGAAAAAACATACCATGCTCATGTATAGGTAGACTCAACATTATGAAAATGTCAATTCTACCCAAAGTAATATACAAGTACAATTCCATCCTGATCCAAATACCAAAAGCATTCTTTAATGAGATGAAAAAATGTATTATTAACTTTATATGGAAAGGGAAGAGGCCCTGAATAAGTAAAGCACTACTGAAGAAGAAAAAAGAGGACTCGCACTCTCTGCCCTCAAAACCTACTATACTGGTATGGTAGTCAAAATAGCCTGTTACTGGTACAATGACAGACACACTGACCACTGGAACAGAATTTAGAACCCAGGCGTATATATATCCACCTACGATCAACTGATCTTTGACAAAGTCCCAATGTCCATCAAATGGGGAAAACACAGTCTTTTTAACAAATGGTGCTGGCAAAACTGGATGTCCATCTGTAAAAAAAATGAAACAGGACCAAAAAACTCACACCATAAACAAAAACTAATTCAAAATGGATCAAAAACCTAAATATAAAACCAAAACCTATAAAGAGCATAGAAGAAAAAATAAGATCAACTCTAGAGGCCCTAATACACGGCATTAACAGGAAACAAACTATAACTAACAACACACAAATTCCAGAAGATAAGCTATGTAAGTGGGATCCTGTAAAAATTAACCACTTACGCTCATAGAAAGGCTTCACCAAAAGAGTAAAAAGAGAACTTACAGACTGGGAAAAAATTTTTGGCTATGAGAAATCTAAGTTCTAATTTCTAAAATCTACAGGAAAATCCAACACCTCTAAAAACAAAATAAGACAAATAATTTAATTACAAAACTGGTCGAAGGAAATGAACAGATACTTCACTAAAGAAGACATTAAAATGGCTAACAGACACACCAGGAAATGCTTGAGATCACTAGCCACTAGAGAAATGCAAATCAAAACCACAATGAGATACCATCTCACCTCGGCATTACAGGCATGAATCAAAATAACAAATGTTGAGGGGCTGCAGGGAGATTGGAACTCTTATGCACTGATGGTGTGAATGTAAAATAGTACAACCATTTTGTAAAACTATATGGTACTTCTTTAGAAAGCTAGAAATAGAAATACCATATGATCTAGCAATGCCACTCCTAAGAATATATCCGAGAGAAATAACATCTGTCACACGAACAGACATATGCACACCCATGTTCACTGCAGCATTGTTCACAACAGCAAAAAAATAGAAACAACCTAGATACCCATCAACAGATTAATGGATAAACACATTATGGTACATACCTACGATGGAGTACTATGCAATGATAGGGAACAATGATGACTGTGAACCATCTCACAATGTGGATGAATCTGGAGGGCCTTATGCTCAGTGAAATAAGTCAATCACAAAAGGATTAATATTGTATGAGACCACTATTATAAAAACTCATGAAAAGGTTTACACACAAAAAGAAACAATCTTTGATGGTTACAAGGGAGGGGAGAGGTGGGGATGGGAAAACATAAATAGAATATATATAAGTGGTAACTTTGGTGAAGGGTAAGACAGTACACAATACTGGGGAAGTCAGCACAACTTGTCCAAGGTAAGGTCATGGAAGTTCCATAGACACATCCAAACTCGCTGAGGGACTCAATTTCTGGGCTGAGGGCTATGGGGACCATGGTCTTGGTGAGTATTAAAAAATAAATAAATAAATCAAAGAGAGAAAGATAGGCAAAGTATTTGAACAGACATTTCTGGAAAAAAGATATATGAATGGCGAATGAGCACATAAAAAGCATTAATATCAATTATTCACAAACTCTTCTCAAAAAATAGAAGCGGGGACATCTCCCAACTCATTCTATGAAGCCAGTATTACTCCGATATCAAAACCAGACAAATACATCAGATTAAAGGTACAGACCAAAATCTGTATTCATTTCCTATAGATCCTGTAACAAATTTCCACAAATTTAGTGGCTTAAAAAACATAAACTTATTATCTTACAGTTCTGGAGGTCAGAAGTCCAAAATGGGTCTTATGAGGCTAAAATTAAAGTTTGCATTCTTTCTGGAAGCTTGACAAGAGAACCTGTTACTTGCTTTTTCCAGCTTCTACAGGCTGCTCTTGCATTGGTTCCTGAACACTTCACTTTGTCCTCTGCTTCCATGTCACATAACCTTCTGTATTCCTGACTTCTTCTTAGATGGGTCAGGGAACCCAGGAGTAACCTCTTCGAAGAGCCCTCTGTGTGACTGAATACTCTGATCTTTATAAGGCACTAGCAAAAGCTCCAACTATATGCCTGGTCTTCTCTCCAGAGTATACTTTCCAGACAGTGAATCTCTTAACTTCAGTGTCTTTTGTAATCTGGATAGCTTCAGAATTTCCCAGAACATCAAGCGCTAGTTGCTTGTTGCGTAACAGTTCTTCTCTCAATTTATCCTCTCTCATTTTATTATAAGCACGAGGAAGAAACCAGGCTGTACTTCAGCTAAATCTCTAACTTTACCACTTATAAGTGCTACTTTCCAAATTTAGGACATAATTCAGCTAAACGGTCAGCCACTCTCCTCCAGTTTTCAACAATGTGCTCCTCATTTCCTTCTGAGACTCACCAGCAGCACTTTTAACAACCATATTTCTATCAACAGTCTGTTTATGACAACTTAGGTATCATCTAAGATAATACAGGTTTTCACTCACCAGAAGCACCTTTAACATTCATATTTCTACCAACATCCACGTTTCAACTAACAGTCTGTTAAACACAATCCAAGGTTTTGTTTTTAAATCATGTTTCTCAAAATTCTTCCACATTCTGCTAACTGTCCAATTCTAAAGCCACTTCCACATTTCTAGGTATTATACTAGCATCCTACTTCCAATCAAGGTACCAATTAATATATTACACTATATTAACAGAATAATGGATAAAAACATGACCATCTCAATAGATGCATAGAGCGCATTTGACAGAATCCAATACCCTTTCATGATATAAAACTCAAAAAACTAGGAAGCAAAGGGAACTTCCTCAATATGATGAAAGCTTCTAAAAGAAAAGCCACAGGAAATATCATACTTAATGGTGAATGACTGAAAACTTTCTCTCTACAATCAGGATGATAATAAGGATATCTATTTCTCATCACTCCTATTCAACATTTGTATTGGAGGTTCTACCCAGGGCAATTTGGCAAGATATAAAAATAAAACGGAACAGATTAGAAATAAGTTAAGCTATTTCTATTCACAAATTACATAATATTGTAAACAACAACAAAAAAATCTTAAAGAACACACACACAAATAGCAGCAATAATAAATGAGTTCAGCAAGGTTTGAGGGAACAGGATTCATATATAAAAATCAATTTTATTTCTATACAGATGCAATGAACAATTCAAATGAATTATAACAAACAGAATTAAATATGTAGGAATAAATTTAACAAAAGAAGTGCAAGACCTGTACTCTGAAAACTATAAAACATCATTGAAAGAAATGTGAAAAGACCTAAATAAAATGGAAAAACATTCCATGTTCATGAATCAGAAGACTTCACATTGTTAAGATGGCAATACTCCCCAAACTGATCTAAAGATTCATTGTAAACTCTATTAAAATCATAGGTGTCTTGTTTTACAGAAATTAATAAAACTGACCCTAAAATTCATATGGAAATCCAGGGGACCCAGGATTCCCAAAACAATCTCAAAAAAGAACTAAATTGGAGGCTTCACACTTCCCTATTTCAAAACTTACTACAATAATCAGGACAGTGTGGTACTAGCTGAAGGGCAGATATATAGATCAACGGAATAGAATTGAGATTTCAGAAACAAACTCTCTCATTTACAATCAACTGATCTTTAGAAAGGCCATGAATAATACCATTCATGGGGGAAAGAGCAGTCTTTTCAATAAATGGAGCTATGAAAAGTGGATATTCTCACAGAAGAGTATGGACCCCCTACCTCACACAATATACAAAAATTAACTCAAAAGGATCAAAAATGTAAGATGTAAAACTATTAAACTCTTAAAATAAGATGAAGGTATAAATCTTCATGATCTTGAATTAAGCATTGGTTTCTAAGATATGACATAAAAAAGCCTAAGTAATCAAAGGAAAAAAACAGATAAATTAGACTTCATCAAAATTAAAAACTTATGTGGTTCAAATGATACCATAAAGAAAGTGAAAAAATGACCCACAGAATGGGAGAAAATGTTTACAATCATATACCTGATATGGGTCTACTATCCAGAATATGTTAAAAAAAAAAAAAAAAGGAAAAGAAGTATTACAACTCAAGTATAAAAAGACCAAAAAACCCAACTAAAAAATGGACAAAGGACTTGAACAGACTTTTCTCCAAAGAATATATACAAATGGCCAATAAGCACCAGAGATGTTCAATATCATTAGTCATTAGGAAAATGTAAATCAAAACCACAATGAGGTATTAAGTACACTCACTAGCATAGCTATAATGAAAAAGATGGACAGTAACAAGTTTTGGCAGGATGGAGAGAAACTGGAACCCTCATGTATTTCTGGTGGGAATTTAAAAGGATATATAGCACTTTGGAAAACAGTTTGGCAGTTCCTCAAAAAGTTAAACATAGAATTACTGTATGAGCTAGCAATTTCACTCTTAGATATACACCCAAGAGAAGTGAAAACATACATCCACACAAAAACGTGGACACAAATGGTCACTGCATCATCAGTCATAATAATAATCATCATCATTAAAAAAGTAAACCCAAATGTTCATCAACTAATGAAAGGAAAAATAAAATGAGGTATATCCATACAATGAAATATTATTCAGCTATAAAAAGGAACGATGTATTGGTACATGTTACATGGGTGAACCTTGAAAACATTATGTTAAGTGAAAGAACCCAGACATAAAATTAGCAGGACTGATGATAAAGGGTACAGGGTTTCTTTAGAGAGTGATAAAAATGTTCTGGAAATAAGATAGTGGTGATGGATGCACAGCTTTGTGAATATACTAAAAACTGAACTGTACATTTTTTAAAAGGAAGAATTTTATGGTGTGTGAATAATTTAAAAAAAGAAAAATGAAGTACTGATACATACTACAACATAGATCAACACTGAAAACATCATCCTAAATGAAAGCAGCCAGTCAGAAAAGACCACATATTGTATGATTTCACTCATATGAAACATCCAGAATCTACAGCAACAGAAAGTAGATCAGTAGTTGCCTAGGGCTTGGGGAGTCTGGGGGAAATGGTAGAGGGTTTCTTTTTGGGGTGATGAAAATGTCTCAAATTGACTGTGGTGATGGTCGTTCAACTCTGTAAATACACTACACATCACTGAATTGAAAACTTAAACAGAGTGAATTGTATGGAATGTGAACTGTATCTTAATAAAACTGCAATACAAAAATTGATTCTCTTAATGAGAGAAATTAAAGTAAACAATAAGATTTTGCTGGGTAGGATTGAGCTTTGGCAGGTCAAAAACCATTTTAATATCTAAGATTTTTTTCACCCTCCAAGAATAAAATTTCACCCCCTTGCAGGCAATATTGACCCCACTGAGAATACCTGGTCTAGGCAAAAGCAAGTACTAAGTATGTGTTTGCTAAAATGAATTTCAATATTAAAGTCCTACAATGTCTCCTTCTAATAATGAGCTCAGAACTTAGACGTGCTGATTTTCTCAAGTAGAGAAAGCTCTGTATAGGCTGACCTTTGAAAGACTTAGACAATGCTCAAAGACTGTAAAGGAAAGGATACTTCTGGAAGGTTAATACCAAGTAAGTTTCTAAAAACAGGAAGAAGGACTTCACTATGGAATGACACATTTCAATTAGGAATCTTATCTTACCTGCTGAATCACTTCTGGATATAGCATGGGTAGTCTTTCTGCAATAAGAGCCAATCCACCCATTCCTGCAAAAACTTGTAAGGGTGACTGAATAGGGCAAGTTTCGAGTAAAGATTCATCCAATATCCCTTCCACAGACTCATCACTTGGAGTGAGAGCCTCATCTTCTGGACAGCTTCCAAGTAACTCTCCATGATCTAGAAAAATAAATGAAAATAATAATAGCAAGAAAGGATCTATTTTTAGAATATTCCTTCACTTATGAAAGCAGATACTGTTATCTCTCTACTCAACAAAAGAACGTAAGCACTGAGATATTGCTGTATTAACACTACATGCTACCGTAACTTTTAAGTGACCTCTTATTCAAAATGTGGTTCATGAACCTGCCTTCAGCATCACCTAAAAGCTTATTAGAAATGTACAGTATCAGGTCCCACCCTGGACATGTTGAATAAGAATCTGCATTTGAACAAGGTTGTGTGGGTGATTTGTAAGCATATTAAAGCTTGAGAAGCACCATCCTTTAGGGCATAGCTGTAAGTTAGACTGCATGTTAAAATCACTAAGTCCTTAGACCTAGGGACTATCAGGCACATATATTTATATATTTCTCTTACTGGAAACTGAAATTATACCACATTGTTCTGAATCACTCACACAGAAAAACCAAAAAGTTAGTATGTTCAACACATAACCAGACTTTATGAACACTTAAAGAGAGTGAGAGACAGATAATCCTGCTGAAAATTCAGCAAGAGAAATTTACTATTATTTCTTAGAGAATACAAAGGGTCAGTAATGTACAATACTGAAAAACTGAAAATAACCAGAATGTTTCAACAAATGGGGAATATATAAATTTTGTTATATCCATATAATAAACAAAAATGCACATTAAAACATTTAATAGAGTGTTTAAGTAAAAAGAAAAAGAAACTTAACGATCCCATTTTATGTGAAGAAAATGTTTATAAGCATAAAAAACACCGCTCAATATACGTTATTAGTAAGTTAGAAATTCTAAATCAGGGTTCAATATACATTATTAGTAAATTAGAAATTCTAAGTCAGGGTTCTAACCTGATTACAAAATGATAAACAATTTACATGGGTCTTACAGAAATAATTAGAAATTAAAGCACAACATGTGCTCATAAAATTAGTGATGCAACAAGAGAAATTACAACTTAATGACAACTTTCAGTGTAAAAGTGCAAGTTTTTATATTTACCAATAACTCAATCATAAAGCAAAAAGATAGGTCATTAAGATGATGTAATAAAAACACAGGTCAGTTAAGTCATTAGTTATAAATTCCTCCATCCTCATTTGACAGACTCATACACTTACCTTTCTCAGTGTGTAGTCTTTTAAAAGAATCTGTTTTTGATAGACTTGGGTCTGTGATAACTCTTGATCCCAATTTAACAGTTAGATCTATTGAGCGGTAACCTTGAGGAAGTTTTCGGTCATATAGGAGAGTTAAAAGCTGGGCAAGTGTCATTTCAGATGGCAATGGCTGGCCTAAAAATGACATAAGGAAGTTAAACCTGGAATCCAAGGAGACATGTAGTTGGTTCAATTTACTTACTTACTTACTGTCTTTACTAAATTAAAGACAAGAGTTTGGTTCTGACACCAATTTCAAAATAATTTAAGATCAACCCAGGGAAAATTTCACAGAAACTGAATCTACTTCTGACGTGTGTGAACAATAATGTTTGCAGAGAGTGCTATTCAGTTGCTGAACAATCCCACCAAGATCTTCTCAGCAATGGCCAAAAGGGAAACAAAGAAACAGATGTTCTTATAAATCTGGGGCTGGAAAACTTATTCTGTAAAGGGACAGATAGTAAAAATTTTAGGCTATGCCGTCCCTATCGTATCTGTCGCAACTTCTAATTCTACCATTGCAGCATGAAAGCAGCTACAGGCAGTATGTAAACAAACAGGCATGCCTGTTTTCCAATGAAACTTTATTTACAAAAACAGGCATCTGGCCCACTCAAAATTAGTTAGCTACCTGGTTATAATAATACAGCACAAGAATGGTGATGAAATTGCTATCACTTTGACCAATGTAAAGTATATCGGCAAAAAATAATTGTTGTAGGCAGGGAAAATATATTGCTTAACAATTAGTGGCATATTTAACAGTGCCATTGTTAGAATAATTCCCAAAAAAATCTGTCCCACACTGCTTCCTGTGTTACTTGTAATGGAATCACCAAACATGAATTTTACTGCTCATTCTAGCACACTGACAGTAAAATTTAGGAAACAAAAAAGAAAATATGCAAGTTTATAGTGCTAAACAGCATATACAATAATGCTCCGTTTTTGGTTCTCACTTGTCTTAACAGAGAATTGTATGCAGAGAGTCTCACTACTCATTTATCTTATCAATGAAATTTGTATTTAATAAGGCTTTCTTTAAACTGGAAATATCCTCTGGAAATGATAACATTATTTTTTAGTAACTCAAACTTAGTAACTTTAATAAGATACTTTCAGAATGTAATCTCAAAGCCACAGTAGTAAATGGGAAGTTTAAATTTCAAGGGGAAAAAATGGGAGTGGAAAAAGTATTCAACAGAAAGAAAAGTATGGAATAAAGGAGTTCCAGAGAGCCTATAGAAGGTACCCTCTTGTTTAGTAAAAATTTTAAACTTGATTAACTGATTCAATAGTTTATTGATTTTACTTGAGTTTACGATCTTTATCAAAAGGTTTCATGTAACACCTAAAGCAATGATCTGATTAAAAATGACTCTGGTGGTTATACTTCTGTCCTACATAGTTACAAATTATTAAAATTTCATGGGTGCTTTTCATTCTGAATATTACCTGCCAAGAGTTTGTGAAACAAATGAAACACAGGGACCGTAATTATTTTGTTGGCAGTCTCTGCTCCTGAGGAAGCACTCCCTATTTTATCAGGCACCGTCCTCCCTCTCCTTGATGGTGGGCGAGGTGGTGTAGCTGACACAGCACGTTTAGACTGGGATTTCAGTCCTAAAAGAGAAGAACCAAGATTCTACATAGTCAACACACTAACGTAAAGTAGGAAAACACATGCCTAAGATTTTAACATAAAGCACCACATTCCCAATGCCAAGAGCTAGAAATGTTTATTCCAATCCAGTATCTAATCTTCCAATTATTTTTGTTCTTCATAACACATCATAAATAATTTTGACTTTACACTTGTAACTATTTTTCAAGAAACTAAAAAACATTGGTGGTTGCCATAACTGCTGAGGTACAGCTTACCATCACTTTACTACACTGCAGTATGTTCTGCAAGTACGTGTAGAAAATCTTGGGTTTGTAATTTTTCTACAACACAGAACACATACGTATCCTATTAGGCACCAAACTAAGAAATAAGGTTATCTTTAATGAGTCTTCTTTTTTGAACTAAAATCATCTGATCCATATTTAAAAAATAACCTTCCAAAATTATCAGTTATCCTTGCCATTCTTCTTCCACCTCCATCTGTTCTTGTTAGAAGCCGTCGAGTCAGTTCCGACTCATAGCAATTCTACAGACAACAGAACGAAACACTGCCCGGTCCTCTGCCATCCTCATGTTCGTTGCTATGTTTGAGCCCACTGTTGCAGCCACTGTGTCAACCCATCTTGTTGAAGGTCTTCCTCTTCTTCCCTGACCCTAGGTTACCAAGCATGACGTCCTTTTCCATGGACTGGTCCCTCCTGATAACATGCCCAAAGTACGTCAGATGACATCTCACCATTCTTGCTTCTAAGGAGCATTCCGGCTGTACTTCTTCCAAGATAAACCCCTTTGTTCTTCTGGCAGTCCGTAGTGTATTCAATATTCTTTTCCAACACCGTAATTCAAAGGCATCAATTCTTCTTCAGTCTTCCTTATTCACTGTCCAGATTTTGCACGCATATGAGCCGACTGAAAATATCATGGCTTGGGTCAGGAACATCTTAGTCCTCAAAATGACAACTTTGCTTTTTAACATTTTAAAGAGGTCTCTTGCAGCATATTTGCCTGACACAATACATCGTTTGATCTCCTGACTGCTGCTTCCATGGGTGTTGATTATGGGTCCAAGTAAAATGAAATCTTAGAAAACTTCTATATTTTCTCCATTTACCATGATGTTGCTTATTGGTCGATTCCTCCTCCACTTAATAGTTAAGAACTAATTTTCAACCTATTTTCTTTTTATTATTTCTATTTTTATATGATGAACTCACCATAAAGGAAAACTGAAAATACTAAATACTTCTGTGTTTTAGTTTTGCTTTTTTAAATACACAGGCTATATAAAATTTCTTTAACACTTAATAGACTTGTAGGAATATAATTCTCCTTATTCTGTTAAGTGTAAATGGAGTATCTAAAATATTCATACATGTTCAATATCTGATGCAACACAGTATGCTTCACACACAAGATAAATTTAATAATTCCACTGCCAAAGAACAGTAAGTTTCTGGAGCAATATTTTACATCTAACATTAAAATATTAAAAGCTAGCTTTTTGCAGTAATACATTTTATTATATAAAATTTCTTAAACTGTTGTATTTTATAGAAACTCAAGCAAAATCAAGATTATAAAAAAGTAGAAAACATACCAGAGGCAACAACAACACTGTAATTGTCCTGAAATCCATTTTCCGCCTTAACTTTCTCTTTCTCTTCATGGTTTTTCTTCTCTTTGTCATCTTTTTGTTCATTAATCAGTTTAGCTGTGATACTCGGAGTATCTGTAAGAAAATGTTATCTAAAATACACTGCTTTTATAAAATCACTAAGAAGGGAAACAATCAGTACTTCAGAGAAGATTATCACTAATATAGGCACAATGTAAATGGATTTAAAAGAAATGTTATAAGGTAATGCCTAGTATGTCATCCTTGATAATATTCATAAAGTGATCACCATATAAAAATCAGAATACTTAAGTTCCAATCTCTAGAGAATATTACATATTTCAACAGTACTAGCTCTGGGGGTAGAGTCCCTGAATGGTGCAAAAGGTTAAGCTCTCAACTATTAGCCAGAAGGTTGGCTGTCTGAACCCACCCAAAGGTGCCTCGGGAGACAGGCCTAGCGACCTGCTTCCAAAAGGTCACAGCCTTGAAAACCCTATGCAGTAGTTCTACTCTGTACATATGTGGTTGCCATGAGTTGTAATCAACTCAACAGCAACTAACAACAACAGCTCTATATGTAGTGAAAAATGATTACCATGAAAACTTGCTTTATTTTATGCATAGTTCATGTGATTGACACCTATATCTCAGTTGGTCCTTACTATATACATATCAAGGAGGCCTGGTGGCGTAGTGGTTAAAGCAATTGACTGCTAACTGAAAAGGTCGGCAGTTCGAAACCACCAGCTGCTGTGCAGGAGAAAGATGTGGCAGTTTGTTTTTGTAGAGATTTACAGCCTTGGAAACACTATGGGGTTGCTATGAGTAGGAATTGACTCCATTACAGTGGGTTTTTATATGCATATCAAGGAAGAGTCCATTATTTCAAAATGAGGAAACTGAGCCTTAAAGAGGATGTCAATACATTCTGTAAATTATAAATATGGGATTCAAATCAGTGCTCCTCTCAAAGCATTACGCTAGACTTCTACTTCTATTACAAATGGACATACAAAGAACAACAAATTTCAGTAACAGATTTCTTGTTTTGTTATTTAGTTAGGCATCTTAGATAACAAAGTAATCTGTTTTACTACTACTACTTTAAAAATAAATACTAGAGGTTTTCACAGTTATTTCTTGAATGTCATATATTCTTTCTTAGTTTGGATTATGAAACCAAAGAACCAAACCCACTGCTATCAAGTCGATTCCGACTCATAACAACCCTATAGGACAGAGCAGAACTGCCCCATTGGGTTTCCAAGGCTGTAATTTTCACAGGAGTAGACTGCCACTCTATCTCCTGTGGAGTTTCTGGTGGGTTTGAACAGCTGACCTTTTGGTTAGCAGCCAAGAGCTTTAACCACTGTGCCACAATATAATGATCTGAGTTAGCCACTGAGAAATCCAAAAGGCCAGATGAACTGCTTTGATATTAGAAATACTTTTCACTATGTGAACACAGCTGATACAGTCTCCTCTCACGTAAAAAAAAAAAGAACATATATATATATATATATATTTACAAAAACAACCAAGCAACCCAAAATAGCAAGAATATTTACACAAGTCAGAGTGAAATATTTAAGTACTAAAAACTTTACCACATTAATTCATAGCATAAACAGATAGGGAAAACATATAAAGATCCTTATGTGATAAAAATTTATAGAGTGCAATCAGAAGTTCAAATGATTTCCATGCTTATTTAATCTTCCAATAAATGGGATAAAAGCTATCACTAAGAAATTTCTTTTTTCAATTTTCTGTCTATTTGCTCTGGTTTCAATTTCCACTTCTGGCCAACATGGAATAACAAGGAACAGATTTACTTTTAAACAAATCATTTCTTTTATAAGGATCAGCACAAACCTTGTTCCTACAAGGTGGAAGTTATAGATGTCTCAAATGTCAAGCTGCTGTACCACTCATTCATCTCTAACATCAACTACTCCCTCTCTCCTCAATACACTCCCTCCTGTCTTTCGGTTCCCTAATTCACTGCAACGTCTCACAGAACTTATGAGCCATATAAAGGGAATGGCTCATGTGGTTGTGAAGGCTGGCAAGTCCCAAAATCGTGGGTCAGGCATAAACTTTTCCCTGGCCCTCAGTCTCTGCAGAAAGGCACTCAGCTTTCTTGCTCTGTGGGCCAGAAGACCACTGCACCATCTCCTGTGGGTCTCTGCTACCAGTCTTTGCTGGTGTCCGCTGTGGGCCTCTCCTTCTCTGGCGGTGGTAAGCTCTCCTCCCTGCTTTGGAATTGGCTCTTAACTAATCCCCTTGGTGGGCCACAATCATCTTATTTGCACAGCTCCACCCAATTACCTGGGTAGGAGTCACAGACCATGGCTAGAAAGGCCACATACAAAAGTAATTAATCACACCACAACTTTCCTACCTAAAGTAATTAAAAAACTGGTAAAATATATGAAGCAACAGTCTTCAGATATTGGGCATCAGGCAGGGCAGGACAGTGATGCCTAAAAAGAGTAGATTTTGAGGTCAGCCCTATGATTTCTCTAGCTTATTGTGTGGAGAGAGTTTCTCAGGTCACAGCACAGCACTCCAGGTGGTCATCCTAGGTTCAGGATATGGAACTGGCAGTCCAAGGAGACAAAGGTGGTTGGCTGGAGTTAGCTGGGCACATTCCCAGGAAGGTGACATCTGCTCAGTAAGAGAATTCTAGAGATCTACAGATGGCCCCTTTCAAGTCATCCACAAGTACTGATGAGTATATA
Source organism: Dugong dugon (assembly GCA_030035585.1). Taxonomy (NCBI): domain Eukaryota; kingdom Metazoa; phylum Chordata; class Mammalia; order Sirenia; family Dugongidae; genus Dugong; species Dugong dugon. The sequence goes on along the minus strand of CM057480.1, from coordinate 41,728,647 downwards.
CATGTGAATAACTCACTCAAGGTTAAGGAAAGTTAACTGAAAAAGCAACAAGCGAAACAACCCTGGGGTCTCACACTGGGTCTAGAATAGTTTGTGTTCGCAAAGCCAGTGAATTTCTAACAGAGTACTCAGAAAAGTACTGCCTCAGCAGTGGGACTGAATTAGGCATAAACCTACATTTTCCAATACAGTACGCTATTACTATCCCAATATAGGAACTATTTCAATTAAAATTTAAATTAAAACTTCAATTCCTTTATTTCACCAACCACATTTCAAGAACTCAACAGCTAGAATACTAGATAGCAAAGGTTTATTAAAAATTTCTGACATCACAAAATGTTCTATGGATAGCAGTGCCTTAGATTCAGTTGTTCTGGTCCTGACTAACAAAGCTTAAAAGCTCACCCTGAAAGCAACAAACTGTTTTCGAGTAATTTAACTACATCTCAGAAAAAAGTCAAAATACTTATTACAGTACCAAAATACACAGTACCCAAAAAAGTAAAACTCACAATGTCTGGCATCCAATAAAAACTTTCCAGGCAAATAAATAAGCCGGAAAATGGAACCAATAAAGAGAAAAATATGTTTAAGAAGGTAAAGGAAAGCTTGAACACTTTAATTAACAACAAGGAAATATAAAAAGAACCACATCAAACTTCTAACACCTGATTAGGCACTAAACAAGAACAGATCAGTCAATTTGAGGACAGGACAACAGAAATTATCAAACAAAAAAAGAAAAACTAGAAAAAAAATTAAGAGTTTCAGTGACCTGTGAAACAACTTCAAGTGCAATAATGTATGTGTAATTGGAATCCCCCAAAAAGAAAGGGGGGGAGGGGGAAGGAGGCAGAAAATATTATAAGAAATAATGGCCAAAATTTTTCCAAATTTGATGAAATCTATAAACCCGCAGATTGAAGAAACGTGACAAACCCCGAGCATAAGAAACATGAAGAAAACTACACCAATGCATATCATAATTAAATTGCTTAAAACTAGTGAAAAAAATTCTTACAAGTGGCCAGAGAAAAAAGATACACTGAATATGGGGGAACAAACTCAGGACAGCAGACGACTTAGTTTTTTCTTATTATTTAAATTTCTTAAAAAGATAACCAATAATATAAAGCAAAAATACTGACACATTAACTTTAATATCTGAAAGAAAGCAATACTGTCAGAAGCTATAGGAAGTAGGTAATGAGTGAATGCAGTGCAACAGTTTTATAAAAGTAATACAATTCCATATACATCTAGCATAAAGTTAAAGAAAAATTAATATTTAATTCTGACTTGCCTGACACTCTGTCAAGAACTTCTGATAATGTTGCTGAGACTGGCAAATGAAGAGTACGGAACTTGTGGCCTGCTCCATACATTGGATGTTGGATAACATGGCTAGTAGCATTAATTCTGCCTTTGTACAGCTGAAAGTAAATTCAAAAGAATCAAGAAGTGATTATTTTGGAATGTACATCAATATGAAAAAGATAAAAGATAAAACAATAAAAAAGTTAATAAAGCATATAAAATACACAGTTTATTTTATATATTTCTTTAAATGTGGCATGTTTATTTGCTATATGATTTTTCTGTTGGGTCAATTTTTATATTAGCATTATTTGACCTTAAATTCTCTCACTTTTTTCCCAGATAAAATTACACAATTCAACGTAAGGTAAAAAAAGTTTATTCTAAGCAGAGGGGTTACTGTAAAGTGATTTTTGAGTCCTGTCATTAAGAATAAAGGCTGTTCTAGTTTCAGTTTTCTATATTAGAAATTAGAAGAACACAGAGATAACTGTAAACTCTGATTTGAAATTATAAAATATCTTTACAAACAGCTAATCAAGATTTCATTTAAGTATTATATACTGACTGGACAAGGAGACTGAAGAAACATTGTCACTTTCTCATCCTCCAGCATTAACTGCAAAAATAATCTTCGTATAAACCCTGAAATGTTCCCAGATGTTGGAAGGTTCCCTCTTTGAGGGGATGTCTGGAACAGTTCACAGAGAACCTAGCAAGGCAAGAGATTTAAATACTTTATTTGTAGCTTCTTACCTTGAAGAGTGAACAGAAACTTAAGAATGTGGATTAATAAATACATTTTAACACATCAAATCAGCAATAACAATTATTTCATCTTAAAATATATGAATATTTTGTCAGATAAAAAGTATAACAAAAATTTCTGTGGGTAAGAGAAATCATTACTATAAAGTGTTCACATAATAAAGATCAGAACAATCAGCTTATGTACAACTTTTGTAAATATCAATGTGGTTAAAATACATAAAAATTATGGGAAAAGTAAATTATTTAAAACATACACATATAAAAAGCCTTAGCAAGAAGCTGAGAGATGATAATTAGGACAGGCCAGTGGCAGTGGGACACAAAGAATTCATGCTATCCAGAGACACAAATCCAATTTTCAAATACCCATGTTCATACCCTTGGTTGAAGCCGCTAATATAAGCATCTTTAATTATGCACATTAAGCAGAGCTACAACCATATTTTCCTGTAGACAGTAAAATATCTTGCTCTTTTCCTTAATAAAATTAAATCATTTGATTTTTAAAAAAAATTATGATAGCTTTCCTTCTAGATGTTAGTGAAGTTTGACCTGAACAAACATTATTAATTAAGAAGTGGCAGGGAGAAGGTAATTACTATTTATTGGTGTCTACTACGTCTAAGACAAGCTTTATGCTAGATACTTTACAGAAACCCAAAAAACCAAACCTGTTGCTGAGTCAATTCTGACTCATAGCGACCCTATAGGACACGGTAGAACTGTCCCATGGGATTTGGGTTTCCAAGGCTGAAAGTCTTTACGGAAGCAGACTGTCACATATTTCTCCCACAGAGTGGCTATTAGTTTTGAACTACTGACCTTCTGGTAGCAGCCAAGTGCTTAACTACTACATCACCAGGGTTCCTTGATACTTTATATACATTACAATATTTGATCCTAACAATAAATCTCTGAGATAGGTATTGCTAGCCCAGTTTTATAATTTAAACAACATGCCCAAATTTGCAACAGCTAAAAAGGAGCAGAATCTGGCAAAAGCAATTAGAAATAATCTTAAAATAATTCTAGCTTTCAAGATTTTTGGTAACATGGACTTAATACAATAAACAACCTTTCACATTTTTATGTGATTTTTCAAGAGTCTCTTATCTGAAAACTACTCCAATGTTCTGTGTCATTAGAATCAAATTGTCATTTGTAGCAATGTGGCTACACTAAAATGTAAAACCTCAATGCCAATAAAAACACTGCTGTCCACTGTCGAGCGGTCAGCAGCTAAGTGTTGTTCTTTTGAGCTTGTTCTTTTCATATGGGGGAGTTTAAAAAAGAGGAGGGCAATATGCTCTATAGCTAGAATCGCCTTGCATTTGTCTATCATCTCATCAAAAAGAATAACTGACTTAGAAGACAGCACATTTTGAGAGGAGGAAGGAAGAAATACCGGTACTTTATTTTAAATACGGTTTAATTTCAGATCTTTGAATTCACCTACCCACAAACTTTGCCTTCATTCACAACCCTCCCTCACCTAATACCACTGGGGCTATGTGACAGCACATTAAAATAATAAAACTTGTAAGGCATAAGCCAAGTTTTTCTTCTCTTACCTGTGCCATCAACTTTTGATTATTAGGGTGGCATGAAATGCACTGCAGAAAAAATGCGACAGTTGCATTCTCAATTGCTGTCCGCTGTTGAGTGGTCAATCCCGTTGCAGCAGCTGAAGAAAGAGAAGCTGATCTTGCACTAGTGTGTTGTGCACCTAAATTAAGTCCTCCAGAAGTGGAACCAGAGTGACACAATAAAAACAGAAGTGCTGTCCACAGTGGATTGACTTCAGGACCACCAAGCCAATCTTTCATAATATGGCTATTGCCAACTTCTGACAAAAACCTAAGAATAGGAGCAACCAGGTCTGCTGTGATAGGCATCTTATTACATTGTTGTAGAACATGATGCCGCCTGAGTTTGTCCTGGGAACTGTCTATTGAGTGAGCAATGCTTTCTGAGTAAGAAATGTGGCTAAAGCAGAAACTAGCCAGACTCCTCACAAGAAGAGAAGGCAAACCTGAGTCTAATAATTGTTTGATAGCTTCTGGGGATTGAGAAGCGGAAGCAAGGGTTGCCAAATGTGATTCATTTAGTGTGGGTGGTGCTTGTGCATTTTTAGAGTCATCTGTTAAAGAAGAACTGAGATCCTGCTTTTTGCTATCATCTGTCATGGACAGTCTATGGTGACACTGCATTGGAGGAGGGGTAATTCCCATCCAGCCCATAAGCAAAGAAAAATACTTTGGGTGTACGTGACACATCGAGCAAAGTAGACTGTCAACAGCTTTCTTCAAAACCATATTGCAGGGAAGAGACATGGACCAAGTAAAAAGTAGCCTATGGAATAAAAGAAAATATGTTAGTAATTTTTTTTTTATACACAGGATTCATTGTTTCAAATATTTCTATAAGATATCAAACTATAGTCTGACAAAAATTATAGTTTATTGGACATCAATAATATGATGTAATGTAGGATTTAAGGGAGACTGTTCGCGACATACATTATTTTAAGAATTTAGGTAGGTTAAAATTATAAAATGAATACAAAGTGACTTGTATTTTATTCTGATTCTACTGTTCTCTGTGTGACCTTAAAAGATCATCTAAAGAAACAACAGAAAATTACACTAACGAAACATCTAGGTTGAGTTTGATGATACTAATGGCTTAGTATATGTAAACTGAAAACTAATGATTTAAACTTGAAAACTATTAGTGAGTTTTATTAATAAGTCATAGATTGTGCCAACCTGCAGGGTCAGACATGAAGATGACAGATTAGAGCATAAAGGTATTGCCTACAATTTGTGAATCGCGGAACTCTTCAGAAGTAAATATAATATTTATTAGCTGAGTAGGATGAAGAAATGTAGTTAAGTGGAATCTACTTGTCAAAATGACAATCATAAAAACTATATAGATAGTATTGTCTTTCAAAATTCCCATGTATACCATTACCCACAGATGAATATTTAGGATAAAAGAATCAGGTGTATATATTTGCAGGTGAGAACACGAAAGATCACAAGAACACATACATTACACATTCTGGTTTTAGGTAGAAAAGAGAAATTGCAGGCAGCACCACCAGTATATATTAAAACATGAAGACTAATTAATCAAATTTGTGACACATCATTTCAAAATGATACCTGACTCTATTTAACTACTACTTTCAAAATATTATTTTCATGAAAGTAAGCATGTAAAATACTGTGTTTTATCAAATGGAAACCAAAAATGAGCTAATACTGGGGGTAGGGAGTGAGGATTTCACAAATCATACTTACTCAAAGAGCTCTCGGTCCAGCAGTGCTGGTAAATCATACTCCACAAGTAGTTCATAACTATGCCACAGAATTGCTGCTACACAGTGTAAATGTGAAGGAGATGGCATTAGAAGACCATACTCTACTGTTGAAGAGTTAGGGCACATGTAACTCATCCTGCCACTTCTCTTCATAGCAGCCACTCTTGCAGAATCACTGACCCATTTTAACAACGCCTGAATTCTTAAAAGAAGAAAATGAATTCCGTAAACCAATTACACTAAAACTGACATTAATCCATTGCCGCTGATTCGATTCTGACTCACAGCAACCCTATAGGATAGAGAAGAACTATCTCACAGGGTTTCCAAGGCTGTAAATATTTACAAAAGCTGACTGCCACATCTTTCTCCTCAGGAGAGACTGGTGGGTTCAAATCGTCAACCTTTTGGTTAGCAGTCGAGTGACTTAACCACTGTGCAACCAGGACTCCCTAAAATTGACATTAAAACCCACTGTCTTCAAGTTGATTCTGACTCACAGCTGACCCTAGAGGATACAGGAGAACTGCCCCAGAGGATTTCCAAGGCTGTAAATCTCTACAGAAGCAGACTGACATATCTTTCTCCTGCAGAGCAGCTGGTGGGTTCGAACCATCGACCTTTTGATTAGCAGCTGAGCACTTCAACCATTGCGCCACCAGGGCTTTTTAAAACTGACATTAAACCAAACTAAACTTGTTGCTGTGAAGTCAATTTTGACTCATAGTAACCTTATAGGAAAGACTAGAACTATCCCATAGGGTTTCTAAGGAGTGGCTGGTGGATTCAATCTGCCAACCTTCTGGTTAGCAGCTGAGCTCTTAACCACTGTGCCATCAGGGTTCCTTACCAATCATAGTTCCTTATCAATCATAATCGGTCAAAAAGTTAGGGATAACACAACCGTGATTCAGCAAATGAATACTGATTACTTCTTACCTCATTTATAACAAAAGACAAAAATGCCCAGAATTACTCGAAATACAGCTTAACAAAATCACTCTCTCTTTTAAAATTTCTCTCAATTTACAGCCAATCCACACAACCCAGAGCAGTGATTTGGGGCTAATTCTTCACTATGCAGAAAGTCCCATGCAATGCAGGATGTTTCACATTCCAGGCCCCCAAACAATAAATACCAGCATCAACTATTCATACTATTTATTCTGATAACAGAAAATACCCCCAACACATGCACTTCTCCAAGTGCCACCTTCCCGCAACCCCCCAGAGCTAACCAAAACCAAACCCATTGTCGTTGAGTCAATTCCAACTCATAGTGACCCTAACAGGACAGAGTAGAACTGCCCCATAGGGTTTCCAAGGAGCGCCTGGTGGATTCAAACTGCTGACCTTTTGGTGAGCAGCCAAACTCTTTAACTACTACGTCACCAGGGTCCCTCCACTGCCACCCTGAGCTAGTAACCTGTAAAATTGACTTCTGAAAGCAATAATGCTTTGTAATTTGTATACAACTCAGAAAAAGGGATAACATTTATTGTCAAGTTCTTAACACACTGTGCTTATATTTCTTTCTCCCTCCTCCCCCCAATACTCTAACTTAGACCATGAGATTCTTTGCTTCAGGGTAAAAGAAATGGGGGTAAGAGGTTATATAATACTAGTTGATCCTTCTCTATACCCTGAAGGACTGAAAGACAGGCTCTTAAAACTCAATTTCATATGATATGAAAGACAAGTCAGAGAAAAAGAAGGGAAATGTGGCAATCAGGGGAGATTAACATTTTCTCAGCCCATGGCAACCAACAATCTTGTCATTTATGTCAGCTCTGAATGATAACAATTTATGTGTTGAAAGGAATTATGCAAAGGAAATAATTTTTTTAAGTTTCATTTTCCTCTTATGATGAAGAAAAAGAAACATAAAAATATTTAAAAATTAAATTATCCTAAGATAATCCTAAGACATTTCAAGCAACTTTTTATGGAAAAATATTTAACACTAATTTTTTAAACTATTTTTTAGCTCTACTCACCATTATGAATCAAATTTGGCACAAGTTCCTACTTTGTCAAAAAAGTATTCCAATCTATTTTTGAAAGTAATATAGTTACCATATAGTTTATATAAAAGGATTGATAGAAGTCAGCCTATTTAATATTTTAAAGTTATCATACTGAAAATAAACTTATGCTGATAAATATGTCATTTATAAACATTTTTGATCAAGTGAAGATGAAAGCGATTAGCCAAAAATAAGTGAAAACTATTACATTATTAAGTAGTAATTTTGCCCCAGAACACCTTCACTGCCTGGCATCCCACTTCATGTCTCCAAATTGGATCTATGTAAATCTTCCTTTCTGGTTAACACTACTGTCTCCTCAACCTTGAAAGCACAAAGCAGGACTTGATTAACTTTGTATCTCTAATAGCTAGCATGGTGCCAGGCATACAGAAGCGATTCAGTAAATATCTATAAAATAAATAAGTACTCACCAAAAAAATCATTGCTGTTATTATTATTCTAAAATTATTACTGTTATTAATTTATAAAACAAGAAAGTAACAAAATGCCAAGTAATTTCATCGTGAATATAAATTAAAATATTAAAGGATAACATAGTTCAGGAAATAAACTCTAGAAAGAATAGAAAGAATGAGTCGCACACTCTATAAATAGGTTCTTCTAATACGATGGTGTTATGGATTCAACTGTGTCCCCCCAAAATGTGTGTCAACTTGGCTGGTCCATGATTCCCCGTATTGTGTGACTGTCCATCATTCTGTCATCTGATGTGATCTTCCTATGTGTTATAAATCCTACCTCTAAGATGTTAATGAGTTGGGATTAGCAGCAATTATGTTAATGAGGCAGGACTCAATCTACAAGATTAGTTTGTGTCATAAGTCACTCTCTTTTGAGATATAAAAGACAGAAGTGAGCAGAGACATGGGGACCTCATACTACCAAGAAACAAGAGCCACGAGAATAGCATGTCCTTTGGATCTGGGGTCCCTGCGCTGAGAAGCTCCTTGGTCAGGAAAGATTGATGACAAGGACGTACCCCCAGGAACTGATAGAGAAAGCCTTCCCCTAGAGCCGTACCCTGAATTCAGACTTCAAGCCTCCTAAGCTGTGAGAGAATAAATTTGTTTGTTAAAGCCATCTACTTATGGTATTCCCGTTACAGCAGCACTAGATAACTAAGACAGATGGCATACGTAAAACTGGAGAATGCCAAAGAGCTGCTCAGAAATTTATCAATAAAAACATGTTTCAAAAATACTTGGGAGTTCTTATCAATTTGGAAGTAGAAGATGTTAAGGCAGAAACATGTTAGTACAGCTCAACTCAAAACAGCCACACTCAAAAATCACTAAATATTTAACTAAAGTTTTCAGATATTATTTAATAAGATACTGTGTCATTTTGTGGTAGGAAAGGTAAAACAGCAGGTAGAAAAGCTAATAAAAGACTGCCAATGAATGTAACAATCAATAGTAACAAATAATCAAACAGCATAAACATCAACTGTATCAAAATAGTCCAAGTACTTACAGTGGACCCAATATTCCTATATTTATTCAGTTAGTAAATACTGCCTAAGATACACAGTATGATTATGACATCATCAACATACAAGGATCCTATTACAACATAGTTGACAAAAACAGATGTTTTACTCCATTCCATTCCTGAAAAGCAATACTAAGAATTCTACTTCAAACTAGCTTAAAATATGGCCAAATATATGAAAAATTATGTTTGATATACAGAAAAGTCCCTGAAAGAGGGATCATGTGATGTATATAAAAATATATACAATATATAAACAATTATGTCTTAATTTTTATGAAATTACTTAAGAAGAAAATATTACAAATAACATGCAATACACACAGAATGAGTGTATGTTTTTAAATGAATACTGGGATCATCATATACCTGTCTTTTGTTCCAGGATCCTGAGTTGTTCCAAGCTGGTAAAGAATATCTATCGTAGAGTCAGAAGAAAGTCCATTCAGTCTTCCAAAAAGTAAAGGGCTATTCAAATCTTGCAACAAACAATTAAAAAAAAAAAAAAAAAAAGTATGCTCGATAAGCAAACTGGGAGTATAAAGATTGCTCAATTTAATTTTTAAAGCATTCGTAAAAAGAAATAACTCCTCTATAAATTCCAACAACAACAACAAAACTCCAAAAACAATGAAGCCTTAAAGGAAATTAATTTCAAAAACAGATCACACAGTCCAATTGCCATTACTTCGTGAATTTGTAAAATTAAAATATCAAATCTCACCTGTAGGATCACTGCCTGATGCTGCACAATTTCTCAGGAGAATATCTATAAGCTTCAGTCCAATTCTAGTGGACTGCAGTCCTATCTTCACAAGCACAACCTCAATGTTGGGTGAATGCATTCCACAGTATGGTGACATCAATAAGGCAGCACAAGTCTGCAGGAGGTTAGCAGTAGGTGCAGCTGCACTTGCCATCATTCCCTCCAGATCGCTTATGTGAGTAAGACAGTGATGTAATAACCGTAACCATCCAATACTGAAATACACAACACAAAATAGTTTATAAGGCAAATACAAGTGGCTCAAATTATTTCCAGGTTAAGGCAGAACTTCTTAAAGATAACATGCAGCACTTCTTAAATAACACTAATCCAAAAAAAAAAAAATCATGTTTTAGCGTTATGTAAAAGTCAATAAAGAATTAAACACAGTTTCCCCTATTATATCACAAATATAAGCACTTAAGTGCTCATAACATTTAGGAACTATGTGCTTGCTTTTTTTCTTTTTTCTTTTAAATAACCAAGAAATCTGTTTTTATATATTCATATTGATATGTGAATACAAACCACAAAGGACTAAGACTTGCAAAACTATACAGTCTTTGATGGTTACTAGGGTGGGGAGGGTGAGGGAGGTGAATTCACTAACTAGATAGTAGACAAGTGTCAACTTCAGTGAAGGGAAGGTCTGTACAGTTGCAGCTTGTACAGAATTAAAAAAGAAATCCCTAATTATTTTTATTGGGTAAAATTTCAATAAAAGCAATCTATAAAATTTTCAACCATCAAAATTTACCAAAATCATGTTGATTAAAAGATATACGTAGGGGCCATAATACATGGCATAAATAGGATACAAACCATAACTAACAAAGCACAAGTACCAGAAGAGAAACTAGATAACTGGGAGCTCCTAAAAATCAAACACTTAAGCTCATCAAAAGACTTATCAAAAGAGTAAAAAAGACAACCTACAGACTGGGAAAAAATTTTTGACTATGACATATCTGATACCCTTATACAATCTCTGAAATTTACAAGATACTGCAACACCACCACAACAAAAAGACAATTCGATTAAAAATGGGCAAAGGATATAAGCAGACATTTCACCAAAGAAGACATTCAAGTGGCTAACAAACACATGAAGAAATGCTCACAATCAGAAGCCATTAAAGAAAAGCAAATCAAAACTACAATGAGATACCATCTCACCTCAACAAGGTTAGCATTAATCCAAAAAACAACAAATAATACATGTTGGAGAGGCTGTGGAGAGACTGGAACACTTATACACTGTTGGTGTGAATGTAAAATGGTACAACCACTTTGGAAAAAGATATGGTGCTTCTTTAAAAAACTAGAAATAGAAATACCACACGATCCAGCAATCCCACTTCTAGGAATATACCCTAGAGAAATAAGAGCTGAACAGACATGGGCATGCCCATGTTCACTGCAGTATTGTTCGCAAAAAGATAGAAACAACCCAAATGCCCATCAATAGATGAATGGATAAACAAATTATGGTATATACACACAATGGAATACTATGCAATGATAACGAACCATGATGAATCCAGGAAACATCTTACAACATGAATGAATCTTGAGGGCATTATGCTAAGTGAAAGAAGTCAGTCACCAAAGGACAAATATTATATGAGACCATTATTATAGGAACTCAAGAAAAGGTTTATATTCTATGAGACCATTATTATAAGAACTCAAGAAAAACCATTCTTTGATGGTTACGAGGATGGGGAAGGAGGAAGAGGTGAATTCACTAACTCTATAATAGACAAGTGTCAACTTTGGTGAAGGGAAGGACAACACACAATATAGAGGAAGTCAGCACAACTGCACCAAACCAAAAGCATAGAAGTTTCCTAGACACACACATTCAAACACTTCGAGGCACTGAGTAGTTGTGGCTGGGGCCTGGGGACCATAGTCTTGGGGGACATCTATGTCATCTGGCATAACATAGTTCATTAAGAAAATGTTCCACATCCTACTTTTGGTGAGCAGTGTCTCAGGTCTTAAAAGCTTGAGTGGCCACCTAGGATACGTTAATTCATCCCATCCCACCTGTAGCAAAGGAAAATGAAGAAAACCAAAGACACAAGAAAATATTAGCCCAAAGGGCTAAAGGACCACACGAACCAGAGATTCCACCAGCATGAGACCAAAAGAACTAGATGGTGCTTGGCTACCACCAACAACTGCCCTGACAGGGATCACAACAGACAGTCCCAGACAGAGTGGAAGAAAGAGGTAGAACAGAATTCAAAACCACATAAAAAGACCAGACTTACTGGTCTGACAAAGACTGGAGGAGCCCCTGAAACTATGGCACCCAGATGCCCTGCTAACCGAGAAATGAAACCATTCCCAAAGTCCACTTTTCAGATAAACGTGTTGTTAGGTGCCGTCGAGTCGGTTCCGACTCATAGCAAACCTACAGGACACAGCAGAACTGCCCTATAGGGTTGGCTGGTGGATTTGAACTGCCAACCTTTTGGTTAGCAGCCAAGCTCTTAACTACTATGTCACCAGGGCTCCTAGACAAAGATTAGACAGGTGTATAAAACAAAAAAGTCACACAGATGAGGAAGGTGCTTCTTAGTTTAATCAAATAGTTTAATCAAATATACAAGACCAAATGGGCAGTTCCTGTCCAACAGCAGGATGAGAAGGCAGGAAGGAACAGGAATTGGACAAATGGACCCAGGGAACCTGGGCAGAAAGGGGGAGTGTACCATCACATTGTGGGGATTACAACCAATTTCACAAAACAATATGTATAAATTTTTGAATGCGAAATTTAACTTGAGTTGTAAACTTTCACCTAAAGCACGATTAAAAAAAAGGATATATATAGGTATTTGCTTCTTTAGTCAGTTCAGATGGTTCAGATATAATCCTTCTGCTGACTGGCATTTAGGAATTACCATATAAAACCAGGTCCCTGTTAATATGGTGGGTTTTTATGATTCAGATGTACTCCTGGTGACAGGCATTTGGGAATCCTCATATTAGAAGATAATTTAAAAAACTGAAAACCATACCCACATATATTATCACACACAGCAAGGATCATTTCAGGGATTAAATATACGTAAATCTCAATTACAATCAGTATTCAGGGTTCTGCTTCTACAAAATTATCGTCTCTATCATACCTAATAAATGATTATATTAAAAAGCACAGAAAGTTTTTTTTTTTTTTTTAAAAAAAAAGAACAATGATAAATAAAACATACCTTGTCTTGGATACCTGATCTTCAGATGGGAGAAAAGGATTATTAACTGTCGCTGAAGAAGTGGTACCAAAAGCTGTGAGGCCTAATAATTTAATCTGCGAAAGGCCTAGTGTGCTGGCATCTCGTGGCCGATGTAGTCTAAGGCAGACAGCAGAGGCTACTTCAGCTTTTACAAGCTGAATTTTTATGTAGGTGAGACCACTTGTGACAACAGGAGTGGACAAAGGCAGCATATTTACCCCATCTGCACTTACTTCAACAGATACTGAGGATGGGCAGGCTGTAGAAAGACCAAATTGAACAATTACTAAAGAAAAAGTGAAGTAGACCTCCTAGTGGAAATCCCACAAAAAAAGAAGCCTTCAGTTATGTTCATTATGAACTTGTAAAAAGAAAATTTACATACCAAATCATATTTTGTCACTGACTTCCATCATAATTAATTTTGGAGGCTACTTTCCAACATGAAATATTTTACCTACATTATAATAAAAATTGTACTTAAAAATTCTAACATTCACCTAAAAAAAGGGTAACTGAAGATACACATTTACCTGATTCTCCGTAAGAACAAAGCAGCCAATTAGGCAATAAATCTGTAATTTTTACTTGACTCAGAATTATCACCAACAGTATGGGATTAAATAGTATTTCATGTTCTTAGTAAGTATCTGAAAGAGCTCCTACTCTATTTACTCTATAACTTATTTTCTAAGAATTCTTCAAATTATCTACATTACAAATTTACAACAAAATGTATTCAATGAACAAAGGCATCAAATGAATGACAGTTATCACACTTAAAATATTACCATTAAAAATTCTTCACATATGTAGTTGTCTTACAATGAGCAAAAAAAAAAAAAAAAAATCTATGCTAACTCTATATCACAGGTCTAGGTCTGTGGACCTGGCTTGAAAAACTAAGACTCCTATCTACATGTGTGTAAATTAATTCATTTCAGCTTAATACTATAGTTTAATAAATTTGGGAGGAAAAGAAAGTCAAAATAATATATAACTGGAATACATCTGTTTGGAGATCATCAGACATTGTTTGCTTGAGGGTAATTAGCCGTATCATTTCATCTCATGGAAAATTACTTGGTGATATAGCTGGATAAAAGGCCTGCCTATCTACTTTTGAAAAATCAGCCACTGAAAACCCTATGAAGCATAATGCTACTTTGACACACATGGAAACACCAAGAGTCGGAATTGACTCAATGGCAATGTGATACAGTGTTGACTATTACATTAAAAACTGTTTAATATTAAGCAATCTAGTAATTATGCCTAAGTGTACTACTATTTGCTAAATATTGTTCTCATTTTCAAATGTGGCTAAATTATAGTTTATTCTCATGATGCTTATTTAGAAAACACTACTCACTTGCAAGAGATGCAAGGTGAGGTTGGATATGTATCTCTTTGAGAAGTACTGCTGCAGGAAGGTGAATGGTAAGGTCACACCAAGCCTCCTCTGGCAGAAAGATGTAAGACCAAGCAGCAGAGCGAGCTCTTCTGTGGGGTGGTGTGGCCTGCAAAAGCACTTCAGCTGGCTGGGCAGTAGGACTGCTAGATGTGATAGTACCTACAGTTTTAAATAAAAAATTTGCAAAAGAAACTCAGTAACACATTAAAGACTATTCAAATCATTAATAATTAAAGTAGAAAAATTAACTAAAAGCATTTGGTGAAAACATTTGATGCTGCTAATATATTTAGTACTATTAACATAACTGTCACAGGACATCTGGTCAACTGGAAAGGCGATAAGTTCATTATTAACTACTGTCTATATTTTTTACATTACAAATGAAAAATGAAAACTGAAGTAATGAAAACAAATCTAGTAAAATAATTCTCAAATGATTTAAGTAAAATGCAATGTCCAATACACACGACACTTTGAAAATAATCATCTTTATTCTATGATGTCAATACTTATGAATTAGAAATATTAAAAGGAAAATATGGAAAGAAACTATGCGAACTGGAAAAAGGACAAAATACCTAAATTTAAAACTCTTTTTTTTTAGACAATATCACTTAAAAAGCAGTAAGTTCTTTAAAGCTGATTAACATTAACAGGGAAAACTGACATAAAAACTAATACTTAATTTCATATATTGTGCTTCAATTTAAACACAGAAATAAAAAACTTTACTGCTAAAGGGCTATTAAAAACTTCCTTAACATCAGTACAATGTTTTGATATTTACTGCCTTTAAAATAACTGTTTGTGATTAAAATGGTGATAATAAAACATCATCACCTTTAACAACTAATTTTGCTTCACACCAGCTATATAAATTCAAAACTTCATAACAATTAGACTTTTCTCACCCAGGGGTGCAAAATTGTGGATCCCTTCTGCATTGTCAGGCTCAGAAGCTAGTATTCTTGTTTTCAAAGTACTGTCAACAGCTTTATTCGGACCAGAGTCAAGAAATTTCATAATAGTTGACACCATACTTCTTGCAGTGTTTACAATAGCCCTTGTACTAGTAACCATATTGTTGCAAATGAGCTGGACACCACCTAAATTTACAAAAGAATACTAAATGAAAATTATCTTAGGATAGACGGTTTGTCATTAAGAGTCAACTTTCACAGAAGACTACATAAAGAAGAATGTAACGATTATAGTTAAGTGGCAGTTTTTAGAATTTTCTTACCCATATCGTGGAAAGCTTTTAAGGCGTCACTAGTATCCAATACTCTCAAAATGAACCATAATAATGGCTCAGATAACTGGCAAGTAGCAAGAGAGCCCTAAAAAAATACACATGTATATCGTGATTTTTAAAACAGTGATTAGCTTCCTATGAATAGGACAACTAAACTTGTTACTGCATTTAATATTTTTTATAGTTAATTTTCATAACATGTCAGCCTCAATCTGTATCAATAAACAGAAGATGTCTGTCATAATACATAAGAAATCTTATCTGCACTGGCAAAGAAGTGAAGTGTCCCCTCTCTAAACTCATGGTATTTTTTATGTATCTGTCTTCATCTACTACTATCATGTTTCACATTATTGAACATTTACTTTGTTTCCCACTAGATGCTAGTCATATTATATATATATATATATATATATATAAAAGAACGTTCTCAAATATCTTTTTATCTTGCAAAGGAGAAAAAATATATATACATGTAATAAATATTTAAGAAAATGATAATTATATAGGGTCACTATGAGTCGGAATCAATTTGATGGCAACAGGTTTGACTTTTTGTATATACAAGTCTCCTTAAGATATTATGCTTTAAAATCTGCATTTAAAAAAATGTTAAGTGAACTAGAAGTTAAAATGGTCAAACTGTTTCCTACAATTTCACTGAAAAAAAAAAGAAATACAAAAAACAATAATATTATAACCTATTTCTTTTTAAATTATCATTTAAACTGAAAGTAAACTAGGAGTGTAACATAAGCTTTAAAAAAATACTCATATTAAATTCTCTTATGTAATATCTATGAAAAACATTTTGGTATTAAACTATGCTATTTTTAGGCAAAAAGCTCCTTGGGACTACAGAAAGAAATCTAAAATTTAAGAATATGTTAAATGTTTTATTTTTATATCACTGTGGTCATTTTTGAAAATGTAACTTCAAGTACATTTTATTCTCCAACTTCTATTAATAATCTATACTTACTGATTTTTTCATTTTCCAGTATATATTATGAATACTCTTATTTGACCCTGTACCTAGTATATAATTCTCTACTCCTGTTTCCAGAAACTACTTAAATTATTCCAACTGTTGCTGGATTGAACTTACTTGTCTGCCCATATATCCACAGGCCATGTAGGTTAAGATTGGCTGCAGCATCATGTGAACCGTAGAAGCCTTTTTACTAAGGGTTGTCAGTATGGTAAATAATCCATCCCCAACTGATATGGCATCCAACCCACCATGAAAGTTTTCATGTTTGGTAAGATGTAATCCACTTGCCCCTAATTTAAATAAAAGAATACCCATTTTTTTTTTTTTAAAGTGTTTCCTTAAAAATCAATAGTACTTAAAATATAGAGGCTTAAAAGTCATTTTTTCCTGAAACCACTGAAGCATGGGTACATAATAGCTAAATGTATATATACTTAGATATTATAATAAATATTCAGCAGAGCATCATTTTTTCTGGATAGCTTCTAATATGAAATACTCTATCATCGGTAACAATGAAGTTGCTCTGTTATGATTGAGAAACATCATTCAACTGACTAGCTATACGAAAAGAAAGAAATAAGGAAACGAAGAGACATATAAGTGGCAGTTATGTAACTATACTTCAAAACATCTAATCAGAAAGACGATATCATTCTTTCTATTATGTAGACAAAATACCAACCGGTAAAAATACAGCAGGAATGGATTTTGTCACAATTTATCGAAATTCAATTATTTAAAAAAATTAACATAACATATTAGCTTTCAAACAGAAAAATTAAACAGCAATATAGAAACTACATTGATATATGTGTCATAGGGACTGTTAAATTGTGAGTAAAATTTTATAATTCATTTTTAAAATGTGAATAAATCATCTGATTTGTTTTCCAATACAAAATTTGATGACAAATTCCTTGCCTTTGAAACATTACAGATGGTTGGATAAGATGGTTCATAAGTACTTAACTTATGAAACTGACTTTTCCCTTATAATTTTTTAAAAATAATTCACACAAAGGGTTTCAAGATCTCAATTTGATTAACTGAAGACACTCTATAAAAGTCCTCACTAATAAAATGCTGCCATGAGAAGAAGCTTTCAATAAAGTAGCATTACACTTAATTTAAAAAAATAAAATAAAATGAAAACAATCCATATATTGCTGAAGAAAATAGATACAATATTAGGAATAAGTATAAAATTAGTATTTTCAATACATACCAATTATCATTGCCATGGCACTGCTATTACATAGACCCAGAGCAGACAAAATCTGGCTCATAATCTGTTGATTGGCTAACACTAAGTCAGCAACATAGGCAGGTGATCCTTGAATACTGGTACTGCTTCCATTACCATCTTTTCCTCCTGAGACCTTTTCTTCATCTGAAACACTGTCTGTCGTATTGCTGGTTACAGACACTCTTGCACTATATTCCCTATTGCCTGAAAGAGGCAGCTGTACTAAAATGTTAACCAGTTTTAACAAATCAAACATGAGTTGATCTCTCGTCATTTCACCACAAACAGCTTTTGCATCACCCGGACGGATGAGGTTGGCGAAGAGGCCCCCGAAGCACGCTCGAGCACCCACAGAACTATCTGATCCACTTCGAGACATTATTTTGTCTGAGCAAGTGATATAGTGGTGCACTAAAAACGTGACAGACTCTATCACAGCAGAAATAGTACTAACTGAAACAACTTCAAAATTCTGCTCCAGAGTGAATTCTAAGAGCTTCACTTGGGCATCGAGAGGTCCTTGGCCTACCTGGAAGGCACCCCTGCAGAACAAAAGAGAGGATTAAAACTTAACCCGATTTAAACAGTTTTGAAAGAAGTAACCAACACAAAACAAGAAAACTGAAAATATAATGAACTTGGAATTCACTATTTCATTTTGTAGTTAACAGTTCCATCTCTTTCTGAGTCTTCCTTGTTTTTTGCCTCCATTTTATACAAAATAAAAAATGACTTCCTTCCAAATAAAAAAACTAAAGACAAGTAAATGAAAGAAGTGAATCTGAAGGAAGGATGAGCTACACACTAAAATATTTCATTATCACAAGGCACCTCCTATAATGGGATGATCTCTGGTTTCTCACGTCCTCAAATGTTGCTATTTTAAACACTCCCTACTGATACTGATTCTCAATAATTAAGATTCAATTAAATAATTCTTATTATTTAATCAACATTGAATGCTCTCAAATTCTACTTATGACTAAAATGCAGAAAGCTGGAAAGAACACTGCATCCAATTAACACCAAGGGAAAGATCAAATTAACTACAAAATTGTAACTTTTACTGAACTCAACAGAGAGCTGAGATCACAGGACAATCAAAAATCTGAAATCCAAGCAAACACAGGCACCTCCAGGAAGATAGGATGCGAGCATTAGCTCTCCAGTGGCAAAACTTGGGAAGAAGAGATCCTGGCAACATACAGATGGATAAGAAGAATTCAGCTAACACATTTCACAAATTGCTAATGGCCAAGTGTGTACTAGGATGGCAATACAGAGTCCTTGAGAGTTCACACCTACTCACAGGCTCTTCTCCACAGACATCCATGCACATTAGGGGTAAAGCAGAAAATCAGAGAGAATATCCCTCAGAGCTACAGCCCTAGAGTAGAGAGCAGATGCTGCAAGAAAGGAACAAAGCCCTGCTCAGATCCTTCTCCCCTAAAAAAAAAAGCCTTAACTTAGTTCAATGGGAAATGGGCAACAATTTCTTGCCTCAAGGGCACAAGTGAAGACCCCCTTTGGCATCTGTGGATAGAATTTAAAAAATCCTTTATCCCTCAGAAAGGGGTAGAAAATAGCCCTGGGTCCAGAATCCTATTCCAATACTAACACAGGTCTCCTATCACAGGATAGCAGGAAATGCTCTCCCACGCAAGAACAGTCAAAGATACAAGGCAGACTTTGGCTGGCACAGGAAGGAAAAAAAATTACAGAGAAAGCTCCACACCTGAGACCCAAGCACAGAGAGCCTGCCAAAGACTGAGGCTGGAACAAGAACACCAGAATACCTGCCACCACCAGGAGCAAACACTGAAAAACATATACAGTCAACTACTGAAGGTGAAACTTGTGGGGAGAGACTTGCTTTGTGGTGCAGATGTGCAAGGAAGGAAAAAAAGCTGAAGATGGAGCAAGAACATCAGAAACAACCCTTCTGTACGTACACCCCAGCTCTCACTAAATCAGAGGTGACAAAAGAAATTTGAAACCAATGCTGCACTGAAGAAACAGCAACAACAAAACCCAAACCCAGCTCAGTGCTTGACTTAGTGACGAAAACCCACATACTAAACATCTACCAGAAGAGCCTTGCCATTTCCAGGCATAAATACTATTTACTTTAGTCTCCAAATAATAACTGACTGAATAAAGCAAAAAAAAAAATAGTAGTAATGTATGTTTATAGCATATGTAAATGTATGAAAACATTATCATAAAAGATGGGAGAAAAAAACTGGAGCTATACTGTTGTAAGTTCTGACATTATACACAAGTGGTAGAATATTATTTGATGGAAATGAAATGAAATCAATTAAAAATGCAAAAGTAGGCAGAAACTTTTATTTAAAAAGAAACAAAGACTAGATGAAACAAATGGAAAACTGTCAAGATAACAAATTTTAATCCATCATATCAACAATTATATTAAACATAAATGGCCTAAGGTGACCAATTAAAAGACAGACACTGTCAAATAGGATAAAAGAGCATTTTTTAAATACAAAAACATTGGTGATTAAAAGAAGAAAGACATAAATCCATATACCACATGAACACTAACCAATTGAAAGATGGAGTGACTATATCAATACCAAAGTACACAAGAAATATTACTAGGGATAAAGGTACACTGTATTATGGTTAAAGGGATCAAATCACCAAGACAATATAATAATCTTAAATATATATGGGCCTAATAAGAGAATATTAATATACATAAATTAAAACCTGATAAACTAAACGAGAAATACACAATTCTGAATAACTCATGGCCCAAAAAGAGTCACATAAGAAATCAGAATATATTTTTAATTAAAAGTTTCAAAAATACAGCAAAAAAATACAAGAAATTTTGGGATACAGTTAAAATGCTGCTATAAAGAAATTTTATGGCATTAAATGTTTACATTAGAAAAGAAAAAAGGTCTCAAATCAATGATCTAAGCTAGACAAGAAGAGCAAATTAAACTCAGGCAAGCAAAAAGAAGCAAAGAATATTAGAGTACAAATCAATGAAACTCAAAATGGAAAAATAAAGAATATCAATATAACCATAAGCTGGTTCTTTGAAAAGATCAATAATCTTGATAAACATCTACCCAGAATGACCAAGAAAAGAAATTAAAGAAGATACAAATTACCAATATCAGAGATGTAAGACGGGATCTATCATTATAGAATATATAGTGAGGAAACATTACAACTAATAAATTCAACATCGTAGGTGAACAGACTCCTTGTAACAAACCGACAAAGATCACTCAAGAAGAAATAGAAAAGGTATTAACAATATTGAAAAATGTTACCTCAAAGAAAACTCTAAATCCAAGTAGCTTCAATGGAGAATCATACAAAATATTAAGAAATAATACCAATTTTATAGAACCAGAAGTGGGAACAGTAATTTTATGAATCCAGCATTACCATGATACAAAAACTGAAGACATTACAGAAAAAAAAAGTCCTTGTAAACACATTCTCAAATTCTGCAACAAAATATCAACTAATCAAACAATCACAACAAAATATTAACAAATTAAGTCCAGCAAGAAATAGGATAATACATTAGTCTGTGTATCCTGCGAATACACACTGATCAACACTAAATAAAAAAAATTCACCATATCAACAGACTAAAGAAAACACAACATTTGATCAGCAGAGAAAGCACTGACAAAACACAATAACCATGTTTTTAAAAAAAAATCTTAGCAAGCAAAGGAACAAATAAGAACTTCTTCAGGCACGTACAAAAAAATCTACAGCTAACTGTATACCTAATAGTGAAAGACTGAATGTCTTCCCCCTAACATAACAAAAAAACAGCAACGATGTTCACTTTCACAGCTTCTATTCAACATCATACTGGAGGTCCTAACCAGTACAATTAGGTTACTAAAAGGAAAAAAAAAGGCATACAGATTGGTAAGAGAAAATAAAACTACCTCTATTCACAGACAGCAGGACTGTGTACATAGATAATCTCGAAGAAGCTGTAACGACCCAAATTCATCTACAGATTGAACACATTCTCAAAATCCAGCAGGATTCTTTTTTCCGGGGGAGAGGGGTGCAAAAATGAATGTCCTGATTTTAAAATTGATATGGTGAAACAAAGGAACTAGGATAGTCTGAACAATTCTGAAAAAAGAACGAAGTGGAGAATCTACACTATCAGATCTTAAGAAATACTATAAAGGTACAGTTACCAAATTCATGCATACATATCACAGCAGCATGTCCTTGGCATTGTCAATCTACTATTCTTGTCTTTATCTTTCAATTTACAATTAGGATGAGGACATATTCTCTCATACACTCCAAACAAGTTGAATTACAAACACAATAATGTTTAAAATACAGTTATAAAGGGGGAAGAAATCACAAATGAGGACACTAGCCATAAGGCAAAATTTTCTGCAGTTATGACAACACATATTGTATATAAATTTTGCATGTTCACTTTTATACTAGGGGTCAGTCATTCTGCTATGGTTTTTCAAAAAAAAAAAACTATTATTAAAGATGAATTATTAATTTTGATGTTAATTTATTAAACTACACCTGTTTTCCATATTTTTTTAAGGAAAACAGTCATGCAATCTACATACGATTTTACCATTTTCTAATATATATACATTTTTAATATCTTTAAATAGACTAGCACTTTTAGAATGCAATAAAATGATAAAGGTAACAACTGGCACCTTTGGCTTGTTCCTGATTTAATGGGAATATTTTTAACAATCAAACATACCTGATTTTAGTTTGTCATCATCTAGCTTTTTATAATGCTAATACAATAAGAGTGCTTATTTACATTCATTAAAGAATTTTTATCAGAAAGTAATGCAGGATTTTAAGACATGTCAGTACAAAAAACCTGACTTATTATTACATGTTATATGATACTGAACCGTTCATGCATTCTAAGAATCAACACATTATGGTCACAGCTTATTCTTATAAAACAGTTTATTAATAAATTTATTTAGCATTTCCATATTAAACTATTACACAATTTTTGTTATTAAACTATCTTTTTCAGGTTTTCTTATACTATATCAGTGTCAAAAAAAAAAATCACTGGGTAGGTTTCATTCTTTGCATTCTAGAAAAATTTGAGCAGCTTCAACACAAATTTCACTTAGGTGGTTAATAATAACTCACCTATGAAAACATTAAAAGTAAAATTTTAATACATTCATTTCATAAGGCAGGAAGTTGAGGGATTTGGAGGAGGCTTAATGAAATAAAATGAAAAAAATTAGGAAAAACACCAATAAACCTTTCCTGCCTAATCCCTCGTATCCTCCTCCTTACTCCTTCCAAGTAAATCCCCACGAACAATAAGTTAAGGAAAAGAGTATCTGGAGGATTATATATTGTTTATGTATAGAAATATATGTTTGCACTGAAATTTACCTTTCTGTTGAAAGTATATGAATTAGCTTCAGCAAAAATTCACTGAATATCTGAGGACACGTTGAAGAAAGATGCACTTGTAATCTGGTAAGAAATTCTTGCATAGCTTGTGTGGCTGTTGGACCAACCTGAAAAGAAATGAAATTATACTGAAAACTGACTGATTATCCATTTATAGAATCATTCATTTTAAAGTGTTAAGACAATATATAGAACACTTCAAGAGACCAGGACAGAGATCAGGAAAAACGCAGACCAAGACATGTAATACACAAAGTAATAGAGGAATTTAAGAAGATTATAGAGAGGCATTATGACAAATTTAACAGGCTGCAAGGATCTATAGAGACACAGCAATCAGAAACCCAGAAGATTAACAATAAAATCTCAGAATTAGACAACTCAATAGAAAGTCACTGGAGCAGAATTGAGGCAATTGGAAGTCAGAATCAGTGAGATTGAAGACAAAGTGCTTGATACCAACTTATTTGAGGAAAAATCAGATAAAAGTATTTTAAAAAATGATGAAAACCTAAGAATTATGTGGGACCTCATCAAGAGGAATAACCTACACGTGACTAGAGTACCAGAACCGGGGGGATAACAGAAAACGCTAAGAGAATTGTTGAAAATTTGTTGGCAGAAAACTTCCCTGATATCGTGAAAGACGAGACGATATCTATCCAAGATGCTCCTCAAACCCCACATAAGGTAGATCCCAAAAGAAAGACACCAAGACATATTATAATCAAACTTGCCAAAACCAAAGATAAAGAGAGAATTTTAAGAGCAGCTAGGGATAAATAAAAAGTCATCTAAAAAGAAAGGAGAGTCAATAAGAATAAGCTCGGACTACTCAGCAGAAACCCCGCAGGCAAGAAGGCAAAAGGATGACATATATAAAGCCTTGTAGGAAAACAACTGCCAGCGAAGAATTATATATCCAGCAAAACTGTCTCTCAAATATAATAGCGAAATGAGGGCATTTCCAGATAAACAGAAGTTTAGGGAATTTGCAAAAATCAAACGAAAATCACAGGAAATACTAAAGGGAGTTCTCCGATTAGAAAATCAGTAATATCAGATAACAACCCAAGACTAGAACACAGGACAGAGCAACTGGGTATCAACCCAGACAGGGAAGTCACAAAAGTAAATCAAAGCTGAAAATAGGGAAACAGATGTCAATATGTAAAAGATGACAATATTAAAACAAAAAAACAGGGACTCGAAAAATGCAGGTACAGATTTTTCCTATGGAGCAGAAGTAAAGGCGATATAAAGAAATAAAAGTGGTATAAACTTAGGAAAATAGGGGTAAATATTAAGGTAACCACAAAGGAAACTACAAGTCGAAATAAAAAACTAGAAATATATGAAGACTCAGCAAACACAAAATTAACAACAATGAAACAGATGAAAAGAAAATACATAAACAAAAACACTCAGCACAGAAAACTAAGTGGAACTAAGAAATTGTGAACAACACACAAAAAAAGACATCAAAATGACAGCACTAAACTCATACCTACCAATAATTACACTGAACGTAAACAGACAATATGCACCCATAAAGAGAGAGTGGCAGACTGGATATGCTGTCTGCAAGAGACACACCTTAGACTTAACGACACAAACTAAAACTCAAAGGATGGAAAAAATATATCAAGCAAACAATACTCAAAAAAGAGCAGGAGTGGCAATATTAATTTCTGACAAAACACACTCTAAAGAAAAATCCACCACAAAGGATAAGGAAGGACACTACATAACGATTAAAGAGTCAATGCACCAGAAAGACATAAGTATAATAAATATCTACGCACCCAACGACAGGGCTCCAAAATACATGAAACAAACTCTAACTGCATTGAAAAGAGAGATAGACAGCTCCACAACAGAGTAGGAGACTTCAACACACCACTTTCAGTGAAGGACAGAACATCCAGAAAGAAACTCAACAAAGACATGGAAGAGCTAAATGCTACAATCAACCAACTTGATCTCATAGACATATACTGAACACTACACCCAACAGCAGCCAAGTATACTTTCTTTTCCAATGCACATGGAACATTCCCCAGAACAGACCACATATTAGGCAATAAAGCAAGCCTTAACAAAATCCAAAACATCCAAATATTACAAAGTACCTCTTCCGACGATAAAACCATAAAAGTAGAAATCAACAACACAAAAAGCAATGAAAAAAAAATCAAACACATGGAAACTGAACAACACCTTGCTCAAAAACTACTGGGTTATAAAAGAAATTAAGGATGGAATAAAGAAATTCATAGAATCAAACGAGAAAAAAAACACATCCTAACAGAACCTTTGGGACACAGCAAAAACAGTGCTTAGAGGTCAGTTTATAGCAATAAATGTACACATCCAAAAAGAAGAAAGGGTATAATAAAAAAATTAACCCTATAACTGGAACAAGTAGAAAGAGAGCAACAAAAGAAGCCCTCGGGCACAAGAAGAAAGGAAATAATAAGAATTAGAGCAGAATTAAATGAAATAGAGAACAGAAAATCAACTGAAAGAGTTAACAAGACCAAAAGCTAGTTCTCTGAAAAGATCAACAAAATTGATAAACCACTGGACAAACTAACAAAAGAAAAACAGAAAAGGAAGCAGATAACCCGTATAAGAAATGAGATGGGTGATATCACAACAGACCCAACTGAAATTAAAAGAATCATAACAGAATACTATGAAAAACTGTACTCTAACAAATTTGAAAACCTAGAGGAAATAGACAAATTTCTAGAAACTCACTACATACCTAAACTAACACAAGCAGAGGTAGAACTAAATAAACCCAAAACAAAAGAAGACATTGAAGAGGTAATTTAAAAACTCCTGACGAACTAAAAAGGCCCGGCCTGGATGGCTTCACTGGAGAATTCTACTAAACTTTCAGAGAAGAGTTAACACTACTACTACTAAAGGTATTTTAGAGCATAGAAAAGGATGGAATACTCTGAAACTCATTCTATGAAGCCAGCGTAACCCTGATTTGAAAACCAGGTCAAGACACCACAAGAAAAGAAAATTACAGACCAATATCCGTCATGAACATTGATGCAAAAATCCTCAACAAAACTCTACCCAACAGAATTCAGCAACATATCAAAAAATAACTCACCATGTTCAAGTGGGATTTATACCAGGTATGCAGGGATGGTTCAACATTAGAAAAACAATCAATGTAATCCATCACATAATAAAAGACAAGACAAGAACCACATGATCTTATCAATTCATGCAGAAAAGGTATCTGACAAAGTCCAACACCCATTCATGATAAAAACTCTCAGCAAAATAGGAAAAGAAGGGAAATTCTCAACATAATTAAGGGCATTTCTACAAAGCCAATAGCCAAAATCATCCTAAATGGAGACAGTCTGAAAGTATTCCCCTTGAGAGCTGAAACCAGAAAAGGATGCCCTTTATCACCACTCTTATTCAACATTGTGCTGGAAGTCCTAGGCAGACCAGTTAAGCTAGGAAAAGAAATAAAGGGCATCCAAATTGGTAAGGAAGAAATCAAAGTATCTCTATTTACAAATGATATGATCTTATACACAGAAAACCTCAAAGAATCCACAAGAAAACTACTAGAACTAATAAAAAATTTCAGCAAAATATCAGGATACAAGATAAACATACAAAAACCTGTTGAATTCCTCTACACCAAAAGATATCTTCGAAGAGAAAATCACCAAATCAGTAATATCTACAACAGCCCCCAAGAAGATAAAATACTTAGGAATAAATCTAAGCAGAGATGTAAAAGACCTATACAAAGAAAACTACAAGACACTATTGCAAGAAACCAAAAGAGACCTATGTAAGTGGAAAAACATACCTTGCTCATGGATAGGAAGACTCAACATTGTGAAAATGTCAATTCTACCTCAAGTGATCTACAGATACAATGCAATCCTGATCCAAATTCCAACAGCATTTTTTAAGGAGACGGAGAAACAAATCACCAACTTCATATGGAAAGGGAAAAGACTCCGGATAAGTAAAGCATTACTGGAGAAGAACAAAAAAGTGGGAGGCCCCACACTACCTGATTTTAGAAACTATTATACCACCACGATACTCAAAACAGCCTGGTACTGGTACAACAACAGATACTTAGACCAACGGAACAGAATTGAGGAACCAGATGTAAACGCATCCACCTATGAACAGCTGATATTTGACAAAGGCCCAAAGTCCATTAATTGGGGAAAAGACAGTCTCTTTAACAAATGGAGCTGGCATAACTGGATATCCATCTGCAAAAAACCGAAACAAGACCCATACCTCACACTACACACAAAAGCTAACTCAAAATGGATCAAAGACCTAAATAGAAAATCGAAAATGATAAAGATTATGGACGAAAAAAAGGGTACAATGCTAGGAACCCAAATACATGGCATGAACAGAATATAAAACATTACTAACAAGGCAAAAACACCAGAAGAGAAACTAGATAACTGGGAGCTCCTAAAAATCAAACACTTATGCCCATCAAAACACTTCACCAAAAGAGTAAAAAGACAACCTACAGACTGGGAAAATAATTTTGGCTACAACAAATCCGATCAGCATCTCAACTTTAAAATCTACAAGATACTGCAAAACCTCAACAACAAAAAGACAAATAACCCAGTTAAAAAATGGGTAAAGGATACGAACAGGCACTTCGCCAAAGAAAACATTCAGGTGGCTAGCAGACCCGTGAGGAAATGCTCACAATTATTAGTCATTAGAGAAATGCAAATCAAAACTACAATGAGATACCATCTCACCACAACAAGGCTAGCATTAATCCAAAACACACAAAACAATAAATGTTGCAGAGGTTGTGGAGACATAGGAACGTTTATCCACTGTTGTTCGGAATGTAAAATGGTACAACCACTTTGGAAATCAATTTGGTGCTTCCTTAAAAAGCTACAAGTAGAAGTACCATACATTCTAGCAATCCCACTCCTTGGAATATATACTAGAGAAATAAGAGCTGTCACATGAATAGATATATGCACACCCATGTTCACTGATGCACTGTTCACAATCACAAAAAGATGGAAAGAACCTAGGCGCCCATTAACGGATGAACAGATAAACAGATTATGGTATACCCACATAATGGAATACTACGCGATGATAAAGAGTATTGATGAACCTGTGAAACATCCCGTAACATGATAAATCGGGGAAGGCATTATGCTGATTGAAATTAGTCAGTTGCCTAAGGACAAATACTGTACAAGACCACTATTATAGAACTCGAGAAAAGGTTTAAACACAGAAGAAAATATTCTTTGATGATTACAAGGGTGAGGGGGGAGGAGAGGGGTAGTCACTAGCTAGATAGTCGGTAAGAATCATCTTAGGTGAAGGGAAGTATAACACACACTACAGAGAAAGTCAGCACAACTAGACTAAACTAAAAGCTAAGTAGTTTCCTGAATACACCCAAATACCTCGAGGGACAGAGTATCAGGGGTGAGTGTTTGGGGACTATGCTTTCAGGGGACATCTAGGTCAACTGGCATAACAAAGTTTATTTTAAAGAAAATATTCTGCATCCTACTTTGGTGGTTTCTGGGGTCTTAAAAGCTTGCGAGCAGCCATCTAAGATGCATCAATTGGTCCCAATCCACCTGGAGTAAAGGAGAATGAAGAACACCAAAGACACAGGGAGAATATTAGCCCAAGCGACCCATGTAAACCAGAGACTCCACCAGCCTGAGACCAGAGGAACTAGATGGTGCCTGGCTACCACCAATGACTGTCCTGACAGGGAACACAACAGAGAGTCCCTGATGGAGCAGGAGAAAAGCAGGGTGCAGAATTCAACTTCTAGTAAAAAGACCACACTTGATGGTCTGACTGAGACTGGAGGGACCCCGAAAGACATGGCCCCTGGACTCTCTGCTAGCCCAAAACTAAAACCATTCCCAAAGCCAACTCTTCAGACAAACATTAGACGGAACTGACTATAAGACATAAAATGATATTCATGAAGAGTGTGCTTCTTAGCTCAAGAAGATAAATGTGTGTAAACAGGCAGCTCCTGTCCGGAGGTGAGATGAGAAGGCAAAAAGGGACAGGAGCTGGTTGAATGGTCACAAGAAATCTGGGGTGGAAAAGAGGAGTGTACTCTCACAGTATGGGGAGAGCAACTAGGGTCACACAGCAGTGTGTGTATAAATTTTTTTATGAGAAAGTAACTTGAACTGTAACTTTCATTTAAAGCATAATTAAAAAATAATAAAGTGTGAAGAGTTACAGTGTTGTAACTTTTCATACAAGAGAAGATTAAAAATATTAACAGTGACAAAAACAAGCAAATTTATTAATCCTCTAGGTAATATATTTATTTTAAATTCCAAATTAGAGATTCTACTGTCAATAACAACTTTTCCATTATGGTTTATATTAGTAACAACTTATATTAGGTATGTTTACTCTATACAGAATAACATTCATGTGAATTACACAAGAAATATCTCTATAACTCTTTGAAATGTATAAAGAACTTCTACACTGATTTGCACAAGCAACCTTATTAAACATAATCCCATTTTGAAACAAAAGATCTCAGAGAGGTTAGGTGGCCCAAACAAGGTCATGCTTCTAATAACTGGCGGAGCAACTAATAAAGTGTATTTTGAAAAAAAAAAAAATGTAAGGTTAAAAACAAATCTGTACCAATGAAATAACTTTGCTTCCCCAAACAAATATCTCATGAATGGAAGAAATGATAGCGAGAACCATACTAAGTGACCCGAGGTATATTTGGAACGTTTTGTTAAATTTCTATATATCATTTTATTGCACCCTAATTACATTTAATAAACAAATCATAAAACCCTGGAATAATTCTGGAAAAATAAAATGCAATGTAATCCTCTAAAGTATTTTAAAGTTAAAATAAATTTCTAAAACTTAGCACATGCACACAAAACAGCATTCTGAAGTAAGCTTCCTTAAAAGTGAGCTTTAAAAACAAAAAAAAGTATAATCTTCAATAACTTTTACTCTGCCTTTTTAAAAACCAAGTTTGAAGTTAACCGGTACAAACATGGTTTTTGAACAATCCAGGAATATCATCACTACTTTTCAAAAGTTGTATTACCTGGGGACTGTGTTGATTTGTTCCATGAGGACTGGTGCCAGAAAGAAATTTCACTAACACGTGAATAAGGTTGGGATCTGAAACCAACAGGTGGGCAGTACTCTCCTGAGTTCCAATGGCACTGCTTGAACCAGCTATAAAATATTTAAAAAAAAAAAAAAAAAAAAAAAAAAGCACTTTAAAATGGACTCTGAAACCATGGAGACGCAGTATTTAAAAATATCACCTTTTAGTTCCAACCAACTTTCACATATTACCAGTAGTTACAGTTTATTAACAGGGTTTAAATCCACACTACAGTTACTGAGCTGGACTTCATTCTCTGTTTTCATCTACCGCATCTCTCCTCCCACCTATCTTCTAACACGAACGTGAAAACACCTTTAAAATAATCTTCTAGTCTTATAAGTCTGAACATTTGGCAAGTGGAAAAGAAACAACTAAATCCTCACTGCCCTACTTGGTAAGCCTATTCCTAGGATCTATCTCCCCCATTCCAGAAAGAAAGATCTACTTTTTTAAGAAATTAAAGCAAAAAGTATTCACTTTCGCTTATCAGTTATATACTGATATATAGGCAACACACCAGTTTACTGAACTGGATAAGATATCCTTTGAGGTAAATCTATTTTTATTAACAGATAAAGTGATGTTTTGACCCCATTTTTGGAAAACGTATTCCAAATGACAAAATAGAATAACACTTCGATGCTAAGTGATTATTTAACAGCTTTCTCAATGTAATACAACTTTCCGCTTAATGAATTTATTCCTGCATAGAACAGGGATGAAACACATCCCTGTGTTGTCATAACCTATGGGTGGAATAAAATTTCAATTATCAATGACTATTCCTTGCTCTCTAATATGAACATTGATCCCTATCTCACAACACACTAAAAAATTTTAGATAGAAACCTAAATATGAAAAGTAAAACCAGTAAACACTAAAGAAGATAACACAGTAAAGTTTCATCATCACCTTGGCATATGTAAAGACATAGAAAGCACTAAAAAACTTTTTCTGAGAAGGTTCAGAAACTATTTTACTGCGTTAACTTAAAATGAGAGTTCCTGGGTGGTGCCAATAGTTAATTCGGTTGCTAACCAAAAGGTTCAAGTTTCAAGTCCAACCAGAGGTGCCTTGGAGGAAAGGCCTGGTAATCTACTTTTGAAAACTCAACCACTGAAAACCTTGTGGAGCACAGTTCTACTCCGACACACATGAGGTTGCCATGAGTTGGAACTGACTCAAAAGTAACTGGAAACTTAAATAATAATAATAAAAAAAAAGACGGGTAAGGCATAGAAATCTTAATAGGGCTTCAAATCTGAAAAAGGGTAATTACATTCATATCTCTTTTTAGAGAAAGGAAACCAAAAACTAAAAATCTACTCATACAAATTCACAGATATTACAATGAATAAATCATCAGCACAAGAGGTTAGACTTAGCAGTAAAAACTTGATTTTATACTCTAAAAGCAATCAGTTTTCTCTTAGTAACTAGTAGGTTTTAAGAAGGAGCCCTAGTGGCACAGTGGTTAAACACTTGGCTGCTAATGGAAAGGTGGGTAAGTTTGGGCCCACCAGCCACTCCACGGGAGAAAGATGTGGTAGTCTATTTCCGTAAAAATTTACAGCCTTGTAAATCCTATGGGGCACTTCTACTCTGTTCTTCCAGGCTTGCTGTGAGTCAGAATCGACTTGACGGAACACAACAACAACACGAGTCTCACACAAAGATGAAAATACAATTTGAACTTGTGATGGGAGTTATATAAAAATACTTACATCATCAAGCTAACCAGCTACATAGGATAAAAACACATAAGAAGAAATTTAGAAGACATATCCAAATAAAGAATCCAATCCCATTCAGAACTATATCACTTCTTAAAAACATCCTTTTAAACGTCTGATAGCAAGAAAATTAAAGTGTTATGTCAGAAATTTGAATGAATAGACTTTTGAACTTACAATTAAGCTGCATGTTTGTCATGAGTGTTAGGCTATGAAGCACAAGGCACCACGTCCGGAGCAAAGTATTGGGATACCAAGCTAGCACTGTGAGAAAGCTAGTTATTGATGCTATTCAGAAAAAAAGAGAAATTTTTTTACTCAGTATAGGTAAATCAACGTTTACTAAGAATTAAAAACCAAAAGAATGAATCAACATATAAGACAGTAGTTTCTTTAAATCAACTCACTAACTAGTGTTCTCAAAACCTACAAATGAAATGAGTTCCCCATTAAATACAACACAAGCATTAGGATTCAGTAACATTTTATATTTAAGTTTAAAGTTCAGCCCAAGATACATAAAATAATGTTATCACTACAAACTGGTTGTTTTTTCCACACTAGACATTTCTGTTGCAACACAATTCATGCACACTTGAAAATCCTCATTCTGCGAATTTAAAAACTGTAAAAAAGACAGCGTATTAGGAAAGCTGAGGTGGGGTAGACCACTAATATCCAATGTAGCCTTGCAGTCAGAGCACAAACTCAAACAATAATGAGGTTAACTTCGAAGCTCCATATAGGAAGCAATCATGGTGGCTACAGAAACCAAATAAGTTATTCAAAATGCACAAACACAGTACAGCGCCAAGACTGTGTTCTTAAAATACCCTTTCCCCTAAAAT
The DNA here is from genome assembly GCA_030035585.1 of Dugong dugon. NCBI lineage: Eukaryota > Metazoa > Chordata > Mammalia > Sirenia > Dugongidae > Dugong > Dugong dugon. The sequence goes on along the minus strand of CM057480.1, from coordinate 41,695,520 downwards.
GCTGATTCCAGATCTGGGGCAGGAAACATAAAGATAAGTCTGGAATATCTGGATGTACTTCTCTAGGGAGAAAGCTTCTTTTACTTTTTCTTAAAATATAACTAAAATAGACTCCTGTTAACAAAGCTAAAGGCTAGTTCTTTTTCCTATTGAAAGGTATAATTCTATTCTCACTATTCCCATACTGCTGCAATTGCTAAGAAAAAAATGAAATAACACAATGTTCACAGAAAAATGACATCCTTCTCCAATTCAGCAATTCCCCAGGGGCTAATTCATATTTTTAAAAACCGGCTGCAGCAGAAAAGACTACGAACAATATTATAAGGAAATAAAAAGTAAAGATTAATAGAATATTGTACATTTTAGTTTTATACAGCCTAAGCAACATAGTACAAGACCAAGCAGAAACACAAACCGATACATGTACACCAATGTTCACTGCAGCACTATTCACAATAGCCAAAAGACAGAAACAAACTAAATGTCCATCAACAAATGAATGGATAAACAAAATGTGGTATGTAACACTGGAATAGTACTCAGCTATAAAGAAAAATGAGGTTCTGAGCATGCTACAACATGGATGAACCTTGAAAACATGCTGGGTGAAATAAGTCAGTCACAAAAAGACAAATATTGTATGACGCCACTTACGTGAAATATCTAGAATAGTTAAGTGTATAAAGACCGTGGTTACTACGGACAGGAGAGAGGAGTGAGAGGAACTCACTGCTAAGAGGACGAAGAACTTCTGTTAAGGGGGATGGAAAAAGTTTGGAAACATAATGGGGATGGTTGCACAGCAACAAAATGTCACTGAATTGTACATGGGAAGAATGTTGAAATGGCAAATGTTTTGTTACAGAGATATTTATCACACAGAAAAAAACTAAACAAATACAAAAAAAAAAAAAAAAACAAAAAACAACAACAACAACAACCATAATGCAGACCAAAGAATAAGAGTTTCCTAGAATTTTTTTCACTAATTAGTAAGTCAGTGTATGAAAAAACTTCTTTTGCGGGAGGAGGGGTCACTAAAACATTATAACCCCTGAAGACAAACAAGAACTAGGTGTGTTTTAACCTAATCATTACTTTTTTAACTTATTATTTATGTTATGTTAATGATTTTGTTCCAATAAATCTTACCTTGATTTAATGAAATGACAGGTATTCGATTAGCATTATATAAAAAAATGTCTGCTCCATTCTCCTTGTTTCCCGATGAACTAGAATTCAGGCTCAATGTGAGCCACAACTGGAGAAGTGACTCCAACTAAAAAGATTGAAAATTGACATGGAAATAATATTGACCTTTTATATTATTAAATACCACTTTAAAATCTTATGTTTGACACCTTGTCAATAGTAAAGAATTTTTCTATTAAATACTTCCTTTAGCTACCTTAATTTAGTTGACAAGCAAATAAATCTTAAAATTCTTGTGGAATTAAAGTTTGTAATTTACCTATTACAGGTGTTTTTCTAAATTAAAAGAAGTGATTCAAGTCTTAAAATCACATGTGTATGGATGTATAATATACGGTAAGAACTAAAGTTTAAAAACATAAAAATTTTAAATAGCTCATCATCGAGGGGCTGTGGTTATCAAAGTATTTTCCAATATTTTTCAAACAGAGTATTAAAAAAAAAAACTATCCCTGTCAAGTTAAGAACAATCCTCCCATTTATTTTCATCATTTACTAGTCTAGCAACAATATATAAAAATATACCATTTCTCCTGAAGTCATACCTGAACATGATGGACTTGAAGCATGGAGAAAAGTTTGTTAAAACAAGCATTTAACATCGGGACAGATGATGATTGTATGATAAGTTGGTTGGTCTGGTTCGCTGCTTGTAAACCCCCTAGAAGTGAATCACCTGTTCCAGTAGGAGATTGTGATACTGAAAAGTAAACACAGTTATGATTTTATACTCAAAGTATCAGAAGATATGTTAACTGGCTATTAATATGTATAGTTAAGAAATCTTTAAAAAAAAAAAACCTGCAGTCTTAAGAATGGTTTAAGTTATACTGTAGTATTTGATACACTTGTATTTATAAAATATATTACTGTGAAAGCACCTTAACATCTGAGATGCTTGGCATAACCAAGATGGCTGACACAAGTTTAAATGTGATTCCATTTTGCTTTGACTCCACTTTGTTTAAAGCGTCCGCTAAAGTTTTCCACTCTTGTAAAACTTTAACCATCTCTTAAGCAAACGCAGAGGAAGCAAGAATGTGGTCACAGCATATAAGACATTCCAGGAAATTGGCCCATGGATGCGGGGGTCTCGTAATTTCCATAAAAGCTATTCTGAAATAATGTTTACAACATATGAAAGATCACCAGCTACATAGCAACATTTGTTTGTACCACTATATAAAAGCACTTCTTTTCCTCAACCCCAGCAGAGCACTTTGCACTTAGGCTTTGTGCTGCCTGGTTTGAACTGTTCTATTCCTCAATAAAACTCTATTGTTCTCTATTTACGGAGTTTGTGCTTAATTTTGTACTTTGACATTTATAGTATCAGTACTGGGATACCAAAGATGCACTGTTTTCAATCACCCCCAAGGTGTCAAGGATTCGGGCTCAGGTACCAGCCGAGCCACTTTGGCTCTCCATCTATGAAAACCCTTGGGAGTCATCTGAAAGTAAATAACCCCTCGAATCCGAGCTGCAGTTTTTTGTATCGAAGTTCTTGAAGTTTTACTGTGGATCTGTTACTGATCAGATTTGTTTCTGTTCTTGCAAGCACATTTCTTGTGGTCTGTACAGTTTAGTTTGCCTGCTAGAAATCTGGGGAATGTCAAACGAAAGGGCAACTCAGATCCTCCCTCTGGGACTCTTGCCCAATACATGAACAAGCATTTTGGTCCTTCAGAATGTGCATTTTTGTCTGGCATAACTTCACCAGAGATGGTCTGGAAAATCAGTGGCCACTCCGGGGCTCTTTTGAGCTTTCTAAATTAGTTTTTCTGAGCAGTAAATTGGAAAATAAGGGCAGCTGAATTAAACAACCTCAATAGGATCCCTATTTTGATTCATATTTAGAGGACTCTAAAAGATAATCAAGGCAGCAAAATTGCTTCCCAGCAAGATACCATTTCCAAATTAAACAAACAAAATAAACAATATCAGAATTCTGCTCCTGATCCATCTGCTCCTTTACCAGTTGTCTCTTCCTTATATTCATCTTTACTCTCCTATTCTACTAACAATACTGTCTGAACTTTCTTTTTACCTTAAGACCCCTGAACCTAAAATACCTGTACCTGAAATGTCTTTTAAGATCCATCCTACAGACTCAGAGGAGTCTCCCCATGTCATCTTTACTCCGTGGACTTGCTCAGAATTGCACAGTAAAGATTTCCCAAGACTACACAAGGATCCTTATAAATTTAATGAGGAATTTAAAATTCTTGTTGAAGCCTATCAACCTGGCCTCCCGGATTTTTTCCGTTTAGTCCCTATGATAACTGTGCCTGGAGAGTTTCAACTATGGTTAGGTATACTGAATGGAAAGTTCCTAAAAATAATTTGGTTGTGAATATAAACAAAACAGCCAATGAACTGCTGGAGGATGCCCGAGCAGTGAATAAAAGGTTGCTATGAGGTTATTCCTAAGGCTTTTATTCCAATAATCAACTGGAAAAAAATTCATTCTTGTTAACAAAATAAAGATGAGAATGTTTATGATTATCAGAACAGACTACTTCAAAAGTTTTCCAAACATTCTGGTCTTGATATCTATGCACCAGGTACAACTGGAGCTTTAAATGGTGTTTGTATACCTGTGTTAAAACCTGAAATTCAGCCTCAGTTAAACGACACTGGTTGGATTGGAAAATGGTCCCCATCACTGAATTGACCGATTTGGCTCATAAACTTTTTCAGACCCTCAAGGCTGATAAAGACAAAAAGACTAATAAATTGATGGTCCTTTAATTGTAAAAATTGCAAATCCCAAATCAAAAGAAAAAGATAAAATTCTCTAGTGGCTCTAAAGGTGACTTTTGCCAGGATTATAAGAAACCTGGCTGCTGGAAGAGTCAATCTTATAAATTAAAGAAGATAAAGATTCCCCAACAGGATGCCCTTCAGTTTGACACAGAATGAAGGGAATCTGGGGACTTAACAGGGACTTGCCCCACAGTGGCACTAAAATTGCAAAGGGAAAGTATTTTGAAAATTAATTGCAAAACTTGTCAATTTTTAATTGATACTGGAGCCACCTTACCTAACATAAACCCCACTTGACTTTGAAAGGCCCTGCTTGGAGTACTAAAACTTCAAAAATCACAGGGTTGCTAATCAAGAACAAACACTAACTCACTCTCAGCCTGTCCCAATATCTCTTGGGCGTGCTGAAGACCTATACCCTTTTTTACTCAGTCCTACTACCCCAATTAACCTATTACAAAGAGGTCTTTTATCTAAACGGAATTGTCATTTGTAATTCAAGAAAAAAGATGAACTATAACTGAGCCTGCCTGATGACCCTAGGACAACAGAAGCAGTTTCTTATTTAGAAGCTATCCAAAAAAGAAAATTATCTGCTGCATACAAATGCTTGTTACACTAATATTTTTACCCAAACTCCAGAAATTTCATGGACCTCCATATCTATCAATGTAGGCCACGTTCTATCAGCAGAACCAATCAAAATCCAAGTAGATCCATCCAAGTCATTACCAAAAACTCCTCACTACTCATTCAAGTGTGAGGCAAAAGACAGACTTTCCTCTACGGGCTTAATCATTCCCTGCAATAGCCCTTGTAACACCCCAGGGTCCCTCCAGTATAAAAGCCAAACAATAGACGTTGGAGATTTATTCAAGATTTGTATGCAATTATCCGCATTGTTATTCCTAGATTCCCATTAGTTCCTCATCCTCACTTATTACCCTCTCACACTTCCCTGGATACAACTCACTTTACCATTACAGATCTTTGTAGTGCCTTTTTCAATATACCTGTACAACAGCTGTTTGCCTTTTCCTGGGAGCCCTGGTAGCACAGTGGTCAAAGTGCTTGGCTGCTAACCGGAAGATGGGCGGTTCAAACCCACCAGTCACTGTGTGGGAAAAAGATGTAGCAGTCTGCTTCCATAAAGATTACAGACTTGGAAACCATATGGGGCAGTTCTACTCTGACCTGTAGGGTTGCTACGAGTGAGAATCGACTTCACAGCAGTGGGTTTGCTTTTGGGATTTCCTATTTATTCTTCTCAGATCTTGCGTGCTGATTTACAGCCTTCGCAGTTTATGAATCAGTCTAAATTGCTGCAATATGGTGATGATTTGTTAATTTCTTCAGACTCCTGGCAGGCTTGCCCTGAAGACAAGGTAGTTTTATTAAAACACTTAGCTGTTGGAGTACGTAAGGTCTCTAAAGAAAAATTACAATTGGCCCAGTCTTCTGCTGAATATCTAAGTCACTTAATCTCTGCAATCGGCATATCTGTTGACCCTAAACAAAAAGAAGCAATTCTTGTTTTTCCAATAACTAAAACAAAGAAGCAATTATGAGGGTTTCTAGGGCTCTGTGGCTAGTGCTGCACGTAGATTCCCAATTTTTCATTAATAGCCCAGCCTTTATATAAGTATTTCAAAGCTCTGAACCAGATACATTCCAAATTTTATTAGAAGATGAAAAATCAATAGGCGAATTAAGAGAGGCTTTAATGAATATACCCCCTTTGGGTTTTCCTAATTATTACTTAGATTTTTTAAAATTTTTGCACAAAATATCTGGAAATGATTTGGGTATACTTACACAAAAACAAGGAGAATACTAAACACTTGTTAAGTTAATACAGCCTGCAGCTCAACTCTGTAGCTAGAAGATACCCTCTTTGCCTTTAGGACAGTGGCTGCCACCACCAAACCAGTGGACATCATCGCAGACATAGTGTTCGATAATTTTTAAGATGTTGATGTACCTCATACGGAGCCCTGGTGTCGCAGTGGTTAAGAGTTATAATTGCGAACCAAAAGGTCGACAGCTCCAGTCCACCAGCTGCTCGTTGGAAACCCTATAGGGAAGTTCTATTCTATCCTATAGGGTCACTATGAGCTGGAAACTACTTGATGGCAACGGGTTTATGTACCTCATGCTGTATCTGCTACACTTAACTCTGCTCTGACCCAACATCTTTCAGCCTGTCGACTTCTTTGAAGTTCTCCTTCTTGCTGCATCTAATGTTAGACTATATTCTGTGTCTGGCCTAAATCCAACCATACTTCTCCCTGAGATCTACAGTGATAATTACCCCACTCATACTTACCTAGATTTGACTGAACAACTTTTGAATCCTAGGAAAATTTAAGAGAGACCCCTTTAACAAATCCTGATTTAGTTTTGTTTGTGGATGTTTCTTAGTTAAAACCAAACTCTGCTAGCTCTCATTACAGGCTGGATAGGCCATCACAATTTCTACTGAGGTCCTTGAGTCAAAATCTTCCTGAAGCTACTTTTGCCTAGCAAGCTAAATTAATTGCCCTTACTAGAACCTGTGGAGCCCTGGTGGCACACTGGTTAAGAACTACGATGAGCTACGGCTGCTAACCCAAAGGTCAGTAGTTAGAATCCACCGGCTGCTCCTTGGAAACCTTATGGGGCAGTTCTACTCTGTCCTATAGGATCGCTATGAATTAGAATTGACTCGACGACAATGGGTTTGGTTCTTACTAGAACCTATAATCTTGCTTCAGAAAAGTCTGATAATATTTACACTGACGCTAGGTATATTTTCAGGGTTATACGGGATTTTGGTATGTTGTGGAAATGAGGATTTTTAACTTCTTCTGATACTGCCATAAAAAATGGAACTTTAATGGTAGATCTCTTAGATGCTCTGCTACTCCCCTCTGAAACTGTTATAGTAGAAATACGAGCTCACCAGCCAAAAGGAATACCCTAAAATGAAGAAAATAGCGGCATTGCTTTTGCTGATAGAACAGTCAAACAAGCTACTTCCAAAATTGCAACTGCCTCATGAAGAATAAACAAAAGAATCCCTTAAGCTTGTCTACCGATAGTCCTAACCTTTATGAGCTGACTTCAGAAAAATCTTTAAAACACCAACAATTAGCCTAAACTGAAGAGACTGAAATATTGAAAAAGGTAAGTTATCAAAACCCTGACACTCAATTATGAACAGGGCCCAATCAGAAACCTGTCCCACCTAAATGCTTGCGTACCCCTACGATTCAGAACTTACGTAAAAGTTCCCACACAGGAAGAGATAAAAAGAGTGAAACTTTAAAGAAATATAGGTAGGGAAAATTCTTTGAGGCTGCTGAGTATTTTACTTCATACTGTTCCATGTGTCCTCATCATAACCACGGGAAACATCTTAAAGGCCTACCTGGCAGTACCCTTTACCCTCCTGTCCTATGCTTGAATGCCGCATAGATTTTATTCAACTCCCACCCTCAACTGGTTACAGATGTTTTAGTAATGGTCTGTAGCTTTTTCACACTGGATGGAAGCCTTCCTTTGTCATTGTGCTACTGCAACTCTGTAGCTAAAAAGCTTCTTGAAAATACTATCCCAACCTGCAGAGCACCGAAGATTCTTTGTAATGATAGGGGGACTCGTTTCACTGGTTAAGTCATCCAAGAAATATGCAAAATCTTCCCCATTTTTCAGAGATTACATTGCCCCTATCATCCTCCATCTTCTGTCCTAATAGGAATATTAATGGCATTATTAAAACCCAGTTAGCCAAGCTCTGTGGGGCTCTAAATTTATCCTGGGTTACAGTTCCTTCTTTATTTCTTTTAAACTTGAGATCTACTCTGTTAGGATTCCATAAACTTATCCTTTACAAAATAATTACTGGAAGATCCATGGCCCTTCCCCATATTGGCTTGCACTGTTTCCAACAAAGTTCAACCTGACCTGCTGAAATATTGCCAATCATTAATCCAATATTCTAAAGTGTATTTTAAAAAGGCCTTTGATAATGAGAAAATAGAGCCTTAGAACTTGCCTGATATTGTGCCAGGAGATTATGGATGCTGGAGGAGGCATCGACTGAAAATCTCATTAGAACCTCGTTGGAAGGGGCCAGATTTAGTCCTCCTTGCCAATCCATGTGCTGCCAAGTTGCAGAGAATTAGCACCTGGATCCACTGATCTCAAATAAAGAGGGCCAAGGCGCCCCTATGGACTTTCCAACCGTCTGGAGAACCGAATCTCACCTTAAAATGCCCTTCTGGCTGGAAGCAGACAACATCTGAGGTAGACAGCTGATCTCAAGATTGCAGAACAAGACTTCATGAATTCTGCTGAGTCTCATGGACTTTGTTTTATAATTGTAGCTGTTCTTATGTTATTAGCTTTACTTCATCCTTGTGGTATTTTACCTTGGTAATTTTACTCATCATGTGGATTCATTAAACCTTTACCTTTCTCCTCTCAACAAAATATTCCACCATATGTGAAGAAAATGCTTTTATTAGACTAGCTCAATCAGTGGCTAGCACTGGAAATCTAACTAAATGCTGGTTCTGTCATCCCCATCCACATCCCAGGCATGCAAATTCAGACCCACTAGCTTTCCCAATATCAGACTACAGCCTTGTTCCTAACGCTACCATTAGTCCTAACATTACTATAAAATGAGCAATTCATGTTAGATTATGGCATCCTCCACAGATACTCAATGTCTCCTCCAGTTCCCTGCCTTAATCTGACACAAATCAAGACCAGTTTAGCCTGTTCGGAACGTGCTTATCCCAGACCCTCAGATCCTGGGGAAACTTTATTAATATACCAGATGTCAAAAACTATATGAACAAAATCAGAGGATCCAATCAATGTAAGATCCCCTCCTACAATACATTGTTGCTAGGATGGTTATTTCTTTATGGTAACTCTTTAATGGAAGACTGGCTGGAACAAGTCAATCAAACCATCACCTCCTGACAAGAGAGTACCCCATGGGGCATAATTTATGCTCCCTATGGATATGTATTCTTATATGGAAGATCCAGTTATCCCACCCTAGAAGAGTCAAGTCCACATAATCAGCCCTATGCCTGGGTGTTGCCTTTTCTGAATGGCTGGAACATGACAAGCCAACGTACTTTTGGTCACTTAGGGGTTCCATTAGTCATTCATTCCTACAATGAGAGTATACACTGGACTAATGATTTTAAACTCCTTATCATTTAAAAAGGTCGGATTCACTGAATTGGGCACTTCAAATGAAAAACCAAAATCCTATAGCTGATAAGCCCGAATTAGGATAGATGTTCCTCTGAGCCTTTTTACCTTGGTATAGTGTTCCATAACTTGAAAAGTCTTATTTACAACTTATCTGCTACTATGGCTCAAATTACTAATGTTCTTGCAGATGAAATGACAGCTCAACAAAATCTTTAGCATCTCTTGCTAAGACATTATTAGATAATAGAATAGCTCCAGATTTCTGGTTAGCTCAACAAGGTGGAGTCTGTGCTACTGCCAATACCTCCTGCTGTGCATAGATAAACAGCACAGGAGAAGTAGAATAAGATATCTGAAAAATTCATCAACATGCTACTTGGCTACTTTCAATACCTCCTATGCTTGATTCTCCTTTTCTAGATATCTTTAGTTGTTTACCAAATGGTATTAGTTCTTGGCTGTATTTTATATTACAAATTAGCCTAATTATTTTAATTATAATAATCAGTGTTACAGGAATGATCAAATATTTTATGAAATGTCTAACACCTGTACCAGTCCACCACTACTGTTGCCATACAGAGGATTATGTATCTTGAATCTTTAAAGGAGGCTTGAGTTAGCCTTCCAGTTTAGTCAAGTTGTTCCTCCTAATGAGACCCAGCTCTACACTTAAACGTATCCTATTGGATCACAGAAGCAGAGGATGATTTTAATCTATGAACAAGAATCACTCCAAATAATGAGTCCATGTGGCAGAAATAACTCTTATAATAATGATCAGGAATCTCTACAGAGATTCATGATCAAAATGGGAAAATATGTGAAAACACCCTAAAACTCTGAGGTGTTTGGGATAACCAAGATAACTGGCACAGGCTTGAATCTGACTCCATTTTGTTTGGACTACACTTTGCTTAAAGCTTCTGATTAAAATTTTCCACTCCTGTAAAATTTTAACTGCCTCTTAAGCAAACACAGAGGAAGCAAGAATTTGGTAAGGGCATATGATAAAAACTTTCAGGAAATGTACTCAAGGACGAGGGGAGGGGGAGGGGGAGGGGGAGGGAAGTCTCGTGATTTCTGTAAAAGTTATTTTGAAATAATGTTTGCGATATATGTAAAGATCAGCAGATATGTAGAAAGACTTGTTTGTACATCTATATAAGAGCACTCCTCTCCTCAACCCCAGTGGAGCACTTTGCACTTACACTTTGTGCTGCCCAGTTCGAACTGTTCTATTCCTCAGTAAAACTCTACTGTTCTCAATTTACAAAATTTGTTTGCATTTTGACATTACTTAACAAAAGCGAAACCACCAAAGAGAGAAGCTCCCAAATACTCAGGGTGCATCCACCAAAGGAAACGATATACTATCTAGCAATTTTTATTTTCAATGTTTTAACAAATAATGAAGGATGAAAAGGGCGGGGCGAGAAAGAAAAATCTTCGCTAATTATTGAGAAGGGGGTTTTAGAATAATCTAGATTCTAGTCCATTGATTCTTAACCTTGACTGCACAATAGTCAATTTTTCAAAAATTCTTATGCTCAGGTCACCCACGAAACTCATTAAATAAGAATATATTTGTGGAGAACAAAGAAATACAGGAACACTAACAGGTTTTCATATACTTATAAAGTTATATTAAAAAGAAGACACAGCTCTGTGTAAGACAATAATCAAAAGATATAATACTAAGAGAATTAGATATAATTACCAAATAATCTTCTAGTTAAGTTTTTTTAAAACATGTAATGTTTAACACAGAAAAGGGCTACTTTGGGCAGTATTCACCTGTCGGTGATCAAGTAGAGGCTGAATCCTACAAAAGGGATTCTCATGTTACATGGAAGATAAGATATAACAATCTTAGTGTACCAAAACTAAGATTACAGAAAACTAGCTCATTCCTTCTGTTTTTCTCCTTTCTTCTATACCTTCTAAAGAAATAGAGGAAATAGAAGAAAAAATGCAGACCGAAAGAATTCGATTTAAGAAAAGGAAGATCTAAAAACCACATTTCTCTATTGAAATGGGCTGTAATCTCTCCGTCATAAGAGAAGCCAGATATGATAATCATCCTGGACTTCACCAACAGCACAGTGGCTGCTAACCAAAAGGTCGGCAGTTCAAATCCACCAGCCACTCCATGGAAACCCTATGGGGCGGTTCTACTCTTGTTCCATAGGGTCGCTATGAGTTGGAATCAACTTGATGGCAACAGGTTCGGTTTTTGAATATACCCATACCCATTTACTCACTCTGCCCAAGTGACAGTGAAGTGACTCGGAAACCTAGGGAAAACAAAAACATCACCCTCTGCTTAGCTCAGTGCCTCAATCTTTCTCCTTCAGAGACAGCCTACTATCAAAAGTCAACCGCCACGGCATGAGGAGATCTAAGAAAGTCTAGCACTTATGGCAGTATCTAAAAGGCTATTTGTGTAAACAAACTTTTACTGAAACACAGCGACACTCATTCATTTACATGTTGTCTAAGGCTACTTTCCTTCTACAAATAGTTTAGTAAGTTAAAATGGAGACCATATGACCCACAAAGCCTAAAATATTTACTACCTGGCCCTTTATGGAGTCCTGGTGGCGCAGTGGTTAAGAGCTTGGCTGCTAACCAAAAGGTTGGCAGTTCAAATCTACCAGCCACTCCTTGGAAACCCTGTAGGGCATTCTATTCTGTCCTATAGGGTCGCTATGAGTTGGAACTGACTTGATGGCAATGGGTTTGGTTTTTTTGTTTTGGACCTTTATAGAAAAAGTTTGCCTTCCTTTGCTGCAGATGATTAAATAATAAATCCTCTCAATTCTGGGGTTCAATCAGCAGGCCCATTTGGCTATCATCCAAATCCATGCCTTACATCCTAGAAGTATATAAACTCCAAGACAATTAGTTATGCAAGCTTCCCTAGGAATTTCATTATCCTCACAATAGCACAATAGTAAAAACATGATTCAGGTTTTAGGACTTAACTTACAGTACTCTATGGAGGTATTTTGTAACCCCCATTTGTCAATTCTTTGTCTAACTTCTCAATTTGTTCCTAACTTGGAGGGGGAGAGAGGTGCTATATACTTAGCCCCAACATCATAGACCAGACATTGAATTTTTAAAATCTAGCCTTGCTGAAAACACATGAAAATAATTAAGAGATAAATCATTCACTGCAATTCTCTAAGAATGGTAATTGTACTTACAAGTAGGAGATGTATTGGTTAATGCCTGTAAAATGGAATCTGCCTCAAGGGTAGACATCATTTTTAACATAAGTTCTGCTTGCTGTTCAAGCCCAACTTCTAGGCGAGCATCTAGGGCTTTTAAAAAAAAAAAAACAATTAAAAAGAAATAAGCAAACTTAGTCATTATTAAATATATCTTAAATTAAATATATATTATATAAATATATTGGGATATCAGAGTCTGAGTGGAGTTTGAAGAGAATCTTTGCAAAGGAAGTCAGAGGTGGGAGACTGGTTATATAGACAGGGCTGGATCAACTAAGTGAATCAATGATAATAGAAGGAAATAATTTAAAAATAATAAGAGCCAGGTTTCTCAGTGTTAGAGAAAAAAGACACAAATATGAAAAGGAAAACTAAAATGAACCCTAAGCAGTCTGATTAGAACAAGATGTACTGATGTGAATTCATGGCATTCAGTATATAGACAGATACATTAATACAGATACAAAATGCGCAGACAATTTGCGCGCATGCACACGTGCGTGTATGTGTAAGTATATACACGTATGTGCATAAACACACACGAATACACACACGTTTCCCAGCTCTGTCCGCTGAAAGGACCTGGAAACAGCCACCGAGATAGCAATAAGCACATTATCTATCACCCAAATCTTGGTCTCTTAATCACATTCTTCCACTAGAAGGTTTTGCAATATCGTTCTACTTGTAGAAATGGGAGCATTTCAGGGACTGGGCAGGGAAAGTAAATTATTAGCCCAGAATACGTATTCTGCCAGAGAACACGGATGTACTCAACGAATGACGATAAGAACATGGAAAAATGATAAAAAGACTATCTTGAAAGAGAGCCCACTGGTCAATCTGGGAAAATCAGAACATCAAAATAAATGATAGCAACGAATTACAACCCACTGAATAGAGAAGGAAACCATGGTGAGGAACCGGATATTTCCACAGTCTCAAATTATCTCCCTCCTGCCACCCTACCAAAACAAAAAACAAAAAAAACCTCTTAAAGTGATCAAACTAAACACCACCAGTAATGAGACAAATCAAAATTACTGGCCACTTGATATGATGCAATGACAAAAACTGAGCATTAATTCTGTGATATTCCTGCCAAAGATACATGACCTCAAACCTAATCATGAGGAAATGGCATACACACTCAAATTGAGGAACAGTCTACAAAAACAGCTAGCCTTTCATCTTCAAAAACACTGAGGTCATGAAAGCCAAGTCTGAGGAATTGTTGCAGACAAAATGAGACTAGAGAGACAAGACTATGCAACACATGATTCTGCACTGGATCCTTCTGAATAAAGGACATCATTGGACAGCTGGTGAAACTTACAAGGGGTCTGAGTGTTAGATGGTAGTAAAATTAATTTCCTGATTTTGATGGAATATGTTTCCTGGTGTGCTTATATAGAAAAATGGCTTGATTTAAATTAAATATATATATAAATATACATAAAACATCAGATTAGCAATTTACTCTTAGAATAATAATAGCTGCCTGTATTCTACTTGCAACTTCAGTAAATGTGCAATTATTTCATAATAACCAAAAAAAGATTTTATTTAAAAGAAATCAATAAATCTGATATATTCTATATGACTAGAAAGGTGCAAAAAATAATATTTAATGTGGTTTCATTCTGTTTGTAAATAAAGTACAAGTTTATTATTAAAGATAAGAAAATAAATGAAAACATAATTAAATTAAAATCATTGGCAATTCCACTCAACCCAGGGATAGATTTTGCTAGGTGCTGTTTACAGAAACAGAAAAGATGGACCATAAGTAAAAGCTCCCTCAAAATGACTAAAGGAGTTAACAGATAGCTCTGAATGTCACTCACGCATAGCTGCAATACTAAAGCCTGCTAGCATATACCCAGGTCACGTTTCTTGAAGGACAAAGTACACACAAATTTAGGACTTGGTTTAAGAATAACATATTCCTTAGAATATAAACACACACTTACCTTGAGATACTGAAACGCTAACTGTCTGTGATCCATTCTTCTCTGTATTTGCTGGTGGCTTTGCTACAGGAATGCCAAGACCACCAATATAAGGGTTGTAATTGTAGGTGCCATAATCAGCACCCCAATAATCATACCATGTACTGCTTATTGGCTTAAAAGAATAAAAAGAGAACACTGTCATTTATTTCTGACTCTTCATTAAGACTGATGCATTATCTAAACTCAAAAAGATCCAGAAAATAAATACCTTTCCCCTACTCTAAATTCTTAAAATCCACTTATAATCTTGATAATCTGTAGGAATGGTTCAATAAATACTCCCTTCATTTTCTGCCAAAATCTAAAAACTCTTATTTGTTTAGAACCTGAGAAATAACTAATCCCTTAAATAAATTTTGCATGCACATAAAGAACAGTATCAATATAGTGTATTAGGGAAAATCTTCTTTTGAAAGGAAACCCTGGTGGCAAAGTGGTTAAGGACTATGGCTGTTAACCAAAAGGTCAGCAGTTCGAATCCACCAGATGCTCCTTGGAAACCCTGTGGGGAAATTCGACTCTGTCCTTTGGAGTCGCTATGAGTCTGAATTGACGCAACACGTTCAGCCTAACAAAGAAGTATAATCTTCAATGAACTCAGTTTGGACGTGGCTTACCTGGTTGCTTAAAATGTGGGTAATTCATAACTGTATTTCTCCATGCTTATTAATGGTTTTTACTAATATGAAAGATAATATATTCTGGTGGCCATGTTATTTTAAATGATATAGTTTTCTTTATAGTATCCCACTGGTATTTAAAAAAAAAAAAAAAACTACTATAACACCTATAGTAATCTAAAATACTCTAAACACACTAAATAATGAGTTACATTTGGTGATAAATATGTATAGTTTCCTCTTTAAGTAATTACTAAGCCAAAAGTGTAAGATGAAAGACTTTAACTGTACAGAATATTCTAATGCATCATACCTTAAAAACTTTGGCTGCAAGAGGGTCCTTTTCCAAATCAATATCTAAAGGATCAATATCAACTTCCATTAGATCTTGAAGTAATTCAAGATCAATTTCCTTATCTTTTTCCAAAGAGGAAAGAGGAGGTGCTCCTTCAAAGAATTGAAAATTATTTTATTGCTGAAGTACATCACATAAAATTTAACCAGTATATTGCATTTAGTTACCAGAAAAGTTGTTTTCCTTGCATGTAACATACATAGCACCACTGATATATCTCTAAATTTTCACATTTGACAATGAAGCACTAATAAGTATACAACTGTATCATTCCA
The DNA here is from genome assembly GCA_030035585.1 of Dugong dugon. Lineage (NCBI taxonomy): Eukaryota > Metazoa > Chordata > Mammalia > Sirenia > Dugongidae > Dugong > Dugong dugon. Next base: position 41,679,818 of record CM057480.1, on the reverse strand, counting down.
TAAGCACACAATTAAAACCCCAATGCAATGATACTTGATTTCCTAGGAAAATAAGATCACAGTATTAACCCTTGTTGAATCAAGGTGAATAAAGTTTCCTATGAAGTACAATCATTAACATTGCCAAAATGAACAAAATAAAAAGGTTCATTATACTACATCCAATATTATAGGAAATGTTACCCAGTATTAAGGAGAAAAACAAAGATTCAAGTTATAAGACTGCTATTCACCTTATTTTTGTTAACAATGTAGAAATTATTTTGCTCTCAGATGCCTCCAAACTTTTAATTAGCTTTCTATCCCTTAACATCCTGTCCTGCCATTCTTCTCACCCTCTTATTCATCATATATTTATACAATATCTAACAGATACCAGGCTATACTAGGATTAGAATACACAGAGATTAATAAAACAAATCCCCACCTTCCAAATAAATTAGTAGAAGTGCAGGGATGGGGTTGCACTATAGAAAATAAACTACAACAGGATAAGTGCTATCAGTCAAGAGTTCAACGGGAGCACAGAGGGCCAAGTCCCCAAATCTGCTAGTGGTGATAGAAGGTAAACTTTATGTGAGTATTAGATAAGGAGTTCATCATAAAAATAAATGGAAGTCTCTGCCAGATAAAGAGAGTATCAGGGAAAAAGGATAAAGGCATGAGAGAACTTAAGATTCAGGAATAATAGATGGTTGAAAATGACCAGAGCATATGGCATATATAGTGTAGTGTCTACAGTAGACTCTTGAAAAATAAGGAGTAGATTACAATCGGTTTTGCATGCTAAGATATAAACATATTTTTAAACAGAAAGGAAAAATCAAAAAAAAAAACATCAAAAAGGAACGTCCAACCCTGAATCTTAAAGAACAACAATCGAAAGTTTGGTGGCTTGAACCTACCCAGAGGCTCCGCAGGAGAAAGACCTGGTAATCTGATTCTGTAAAGATTACAGCCAAGAAAACACTATGGGGCAGTTGTACTCTGTCACACGGGGTTGCTATGAGTCAAAATCGACTCGATGGCACCCAACAAGAACAACAATTTTCACCACTGCATATTTTTAACTGTGTTTTCTAGACTGTTTTCTTCAACACAGCCAAACTAAACTATATCACAATAATTAGGACATTATGAGAAGATAGTAGCATATTGTAATGAGCATTCATTCATGACTTCAAAGCAAAATATACTTATCAAGAAAATAACTGATTTTGTTTCTAAAGCCAAAAACATAACTGAAAAATGTAATTAATTTCATGCTTTACTAACATTCTTCATTTTCAATATTATATTTTCATTTAACAGAAAGAGTTTTAAAAAATTGTTAAATAAAACATAACTGAACAAATTTTACCTGTTATATCATGCGTCAAAGGTTCATCTATAGTTTCCAACAACTGAACCGAAGACTGCTGAAAGGAGTCATCAGAATCGCCAGTTGTTGCACCTATATCATCACCCACTGTTCCTTCCTCCATAGCTTCTGCAGCTACTGGAGCCAGCAATTCTCCTACATGTAAAGAAACAGTTCTGTTTTAATAATATATACACAGACTTCCAAAACATATTAAACCACACTGCTTCCTATAGTTTAGAGAATGATAGCATAAGTACTTTATCAACTCTGAAAGAATGTGAGGTGAGTCCCCATCTACCCAATGAAATGATACGACCCACTGCATTATCTTCAAATGCTAAAGACCAGTAACTAATAGAAGAAAACACAAAGTGCTTTAATATGTACAAAAAGTGATTATTATAATCAGTTTACGTATATTAACTCACTAATCTGTCACAATAATCTTATAATGAAGGTATTTTATTTTGCAAATATAAAATATAACCTTATTTTGCAAATGAAGAAACTGAGGCACAGAGAGACTGACTTCCTCAAGCTCATATATAGGACTAGCGAGTGGTATACTAGTGTTATTAATAATGAAGCAGAATGGACTCTAATACCCAGGCACTTTAACAACTCCTCTTAAAGACTTACGTTAATCACAATTTTCAACATAAATACAAAAGTAATTCTAAATGGCAGCTACTGTTATAATAACAAAGAGTCCTTTTGTGCCGGGGGCGGGGGGTGTTCTGGTTTCCTTTAAAGATTACCTAGTTGGGCAATGACATGCTAACTTGGACATACCCTGTGAAAAATAAATCCTGACCAACCTGCTAAAATATCCTGTAGCATACACGTTAAGGAATACTGAGCCCAAGCACCACCCCAAGATATATCTCCTCTATTAAAGTCACTTCCAACCAAAAGCAATAGGAGTCTTTCCAGTTGGGGTTCCTTCACAATCTCACATAGATGAATAGTTGGTCTCGTGGCATTTGCAATGCGTGCAAGAACCTGTAATACATTTTATAAAAACATACACTTAAATAGCAATTATCTTTCTTTTTTTTTAAAAAAGGTATATACCCCCAAGGTTGAGTAAGGATATTGCTGATGTGTTGTGAGATTGTTAACCACTGTCACAGGGTAACATCTCTAGTAACTATTAAATGAGAAACTATTTTGTTCTGTAAGCCTTCATCTTAAGTGAGAATAACAGCACAATTCGAAGAGTGTAGTCAATGTCACTGAACTGTGCACGTAGAAATTTTTGAAATGGTGTATCTTTGGCTGTGTGTATTTTCACCAAAACAAAAGGTTGAGAAGTTAGAGGGTTGACATGTTGTGGGGTTGTTAACCAATGTCATAAAACAATATGTGTACTACTGTTTCATGAGAAACTATTTGTTCTGTAAGCCTTCACCTGAAGTACAATTAAAAAAAAAAAAAAAAGGTATATACCAATATTATAGCATTGAGGTAATAAAGTTTAATAATGAGATACACTTTCGGTATCAAAATAATTACTTGAAATGTAAAGCAAAAGAACAGTAATGTAATGGATCAAATATTAAAATCTGATTAAAAATCTGGGTAGATTAGTAAAGAATAATTTCTGTGAACAACAAATATGCCACATGAAAGCCTTTAGGGCATAAAAACCCATCATTACTGTAATTAAACACTAATTTGTATATCTCCTATTTTAATTAATAAAGCTACATATAACATAAAAAAGTTAAGTTGAAGATTAACATATCCACGTATCTACCATTAAAATCTACATTAATCTAGTTTAACTAGATTAAAACAGAAATCTAGTTTCTGGATATGCATAACTAACAACTAAGAAAAATTTATGCAAACTCTTTTAAGGCACATAAAAAAACTAAATAACTTCATAAAAGAAAAACCAATAGAAAAATTATTACTTTTATAAATCAAAAGTCAGTTAAAAACTGCATTCTGTCCCAGTGTTCTTACTCTAAATAAATAACGCCTATATAGGGTCACTATGAGTCAGAATCGACTCAACGGCAACAAGTTTTAGTTTACTTTAGTTTACTTTAGGAGCCCTGGTGGCACAACTGTTAAGCGTTCCGCTGCTAACCAAAAGGTTGGAGGTTCGAACCCACCCAGCGGCTCTGTCGGAGAAAAAACCTGATGATCTGCTCCCGTAAAGATTACAGCCTAGCAAACCTTATGAGGTAGTTCTACTGTCCCACAGTGTCACTATGAGTCTCAATCAAATGAAAAGCATACAGCAACATTAGATTACTTACCTTACAAACAAATAATAAGAGATCTGCATGACATGTAAAATCCATGGAGAGGAGAAACAAAACAAGCTTCTGGACTACTGAGATACAACGTTCATGAGCCAGAGTAAACGGAAGTGGTTCTATCTCCGGACTTTCTTTTGTTGTTGTAACTTCTGTGTCTAAATTAGAACGGGACCACTCTGCTGTCCGCCGTAGCCTAATTAAATCCTTAAAGTGCTGCATGCATAATTTTACAATATTTAAATCAATATGCTTATTTAATAAAAATTGTTTCCGTACAAATGAAAATAATCACCCAGGAAATTTACAACTTCTAAAGAACAAAACTTTTAGGTAAAGCATAAGCTTCAGAAAGTAAAAATTACTACAAGCTATACTGAACAATATACATTACATTTTATTAATAATAATGTATGCGATATATAACACAATTTCTGGAAAATAAATTGGTACAAAAAGTATATTAGGCTAAATCTAATATCTTAAGTAAACATTACCAAAACATCTTAAACATAATTCATACAAAGCAAAAAGAAAACTAAAACAGTTGTGATGGAGTAGATTACAAATGGTAAGAAAACTATTATAATTTCAAGTTAAGAGTATTAATTGAAGTTATTTCAAAATCTGTTCCAATAATTTTATATTTACAAAAAGACAACATGCAAACTGGACTATGTTATACTCCAAAAACTTAAACGCATATCAAATTATTATTATTTTTAATCACTTGACCTTAATTTTTTACTTAGAAATGACATACTACATTTGAGCCTTTTGTGCACCATCAGATGCAAACCCAGTTTCACTTCTAAACCTGTCCTCAAAAATCTTCTAAGAACATAACCAAGGGGAAAAAAGGATGCCAAAATTTTCACTTTATGTATTAATTTTATTTTTAGGACCAATACAATAATAGTTACAAACATCCTATGTATTTTTGTATTGTAGTATGAAGCTAATATACAGCATAATCAAGGACATAAGCAAAACTATACGTTTTGTTGACTCTTCTATGTTTAGTTTACTAGAACACATTCCAATCTCAGAATAAAACACTAGAAAAATACTTACGGTTCAAATTTATCATGTATTACATTAACTGAAAAGCTACTTTATCCCCCTGCCCCAAAAAGTCTTCTTCACAATAGACTGATTTTTCTGTTCATTAGCAGAGTAACATATATTTAAGTACCCTGATTATTATTAAACATACATATGAACTCAAATGATTTAAAAGAAAAAAAGGGACATTGACTTTACCGAGACAATTACATTAAAAACTATAGATGATACCTTGGATGTCGCCTGCTTTAGTTTTGCTTGTTCTACCAGAAGTTTATATGATGATCCTTTGTTACTTTGTATTTTTTCTTTTTCCATCTGTTCCACCAATGCCTTCTGTTTTGCTTTTAGTAAGTTAAGTTGCTTAAAAATAAAGTTAATAGAATATAATAACCAATGTTTACATACAAATGAGAATTTTCGGAAAAATACACCAAAGTTTAAGAAATACACATCACTGGACAATTCAGTGATGTCTCAACAACAAGAAAAACTTAATATCTTACAACAAACCGTATTAAAAACAAAAAAGTAAATAACACACCTCACAGAAATTAGGGGACTAAGTCATTCCTCAAAAGATCTAGTAATACAATTTTAACTGTGTTGCTGATAAAAGAAAAGTCATTTTTCTATCCTGACTTCAAGCTCTCTCCATTTTCAGTTCTTACCAATGAAGGTAAGTCTCTGGAAGCCTTTGCTGGATACACAAATTTTGGAACATTCAAACACTGGAATAGTAGTTAGGAATAAAAAAGAACCAACTACTGATAAACTCAATAACATGGATGATTCTAAAAACATCATTCTAAGCAAAGCCAAACACGAAATACTGAATATTATATGATTCCTAATAATACTTAAAAAAATCATTTATACACAATAAGATGTACAAAACCTGAGATAACAAAATAAAAGAATCCCTAGAAGTAAAAATTATTAATATAATGAAAGGAAGAAGACAGAGTACATGGAAAACGATTTACACAGGGTACTGTCCTAATGGCGGCACATTCATCATCAAAAAAACATTTTAAGATCAATCCGGATATATGAAACTGTCAGTGATGGGATAATAACCATACACCTACAAGACAGACCAGTTAATAAGACTATTATTCAAATTTACGCACCAAGCACTAAGGCCAAAGATGAAAAAATGGAAGATTTTAACCACCTTCTGCAGTCTGAAACTGACCAAACATGCAATCAAGATGCATCGGTAATTACTGGTAATTGTAAAACGAAGTTGGAAACAAAGAAGGATCAGTAGTTGGAAAACATGGCCTTGGTGATAGAAACAATGCTGGAGATTGCACGACAGAACTTTGCAAGACCCACAATTTGTTCACTGCAAATATCTTTTTTTCAACAACATAAACGGTGACTATACACGTGTACCATGCCAGATGGAATACACAGGAATCAAATCGATGACATCTGTCAAAGAGGTGATGGAAACGCTCAATATCATCAATCAGAATAAGGCCAGGGGTCGACTGCAGAACAGGCAATCAAATTGCTTGTGTGCAAGTTCAAGCTGAAGCTGAAGATCTCCGAGAGCCAAAGTACAACCCTGAGTATATCTCACCTGAATTTAGAGACCATCTTAAGAACAAATTTGACGCACTGAACACTAATGACAAAGACCAGATGATTTGTGGGATAAAATCAAGGACATCGTACATGAAAAAAGCAAAACGACATTAAAAAGTCAGGAAAGGAAGAAAAGACCAAAATGGATGTCAGAAGAGACTCTGAATCTTGCTCTGGAATGCAGAGCAGCTAAAGTGAATGAAAGAAATGATGAAGTAAAAGAGCTGAAAAGAAGATTTCAAAGGGCAGCTCGAGAAGACAAAGTAAACTATTAATAAAATGTGCAAAGACCTGGAGTTATAAAATCAAAAGGGGAGAACATTCAGCATTTCACAAGCTGAAAGAACTGAAGAAAAAATTCAAGACTCAAGTTGGAATACTGAAAGAGTCTACGGGCAAAATACTAAACAATGCAGGAAGCACCAAAAGCAGATGGAAGGAATACAGAGCCACCGTATCAAAAACAACTGGTTGATGTTCAGTCATTTCAGGAGGTAGCATATAATCAAGAACTGATGGTACTGAAGGAAGAAGTCTATGCTGCACTGAAGGCACTGGTGAAAAACAAGGCTCCAGAAATGGACAGGGTATCAATAAAGATGTTTCAACAAACGGATGCAGCGCTGGAAATGCTCACTCATCTACGCTGAGAAACTTGGAAGAAAGGTACCTGACCAACTGGAAGAGTCCATATTAATGCCTATTCCAAAGAAAGGTGATCGAAGAGAATGTGGGAACTACGATGTGAAAGCAAAATGTTGCAGAAGATCGTTCAAAAATGGTTGCAGCAGTACATTGAAAGGGAACTGCCAGACATTCAAGCTCGATTCAGAAGAGGACGTGGAACGAGGGATGACACTGCTGATGTCAATTAATACACTTGTTACAAGTGGAAACTCACACAACACTGTGTAAACGATTGAAATATTCATTCAAAAAACAAACGAAAAAAAAACCCCACACCCGTTCCCCTTAATTCAATTCCAACTCATAGCGACCCTACAGGATAGAGGAGAAATGCTTTCATAGAGTTTCCAAAGAGCGACTAGTGGATTCGAACTGTCGACTTTTTGGTTAGGAGCCTGAGCTCTTAACAACTGCACTATGAGGGTTCCAAACATGAGAATGCAAAGAGTTAGACAATTTAAAAACCATCACCACAAATTTGTAAGCTATGGGGCCAACAAGGCAGAGAGGTCAGATGCTTCCGGTGGACCCTCTTACAACAAAGACCCAAAAAACAAGTGACTTGATTATATATGGCAATCTGGGAGGCCTGAACATCAAAGGTAGAGTTGAGGAACCAGACTGAGTGGCAGGAGGAGGGAGAGACGGTTCAGAAGCAGCAATGAGTTACCAGACCCGACCCAGCGAGAGCCTGAGCCATTCAGGCCTGATCAGCTCGGGGGTGAGCAGTCAAGCAGGCAAGCAGCTGTGCTCAGGAGGTACGTTTTCGGCACCAGGAGAGACCCACACCAGAGTCTACACGGCTGCGCAAAACCACTGAGAAGCAGTCCTCCACAAAAGATAAGTACTTGTGTACGGCTTACCGCACGGATCAAAAACACACCCCTTAGGGAAAAACCTCTCTCCCATTTACCACCTCGCTCCCCGCTCTGCACTGGGTCCTGGATGGGCTTCAGCAACTGCCAAGTCCCTTGGGCCAGAAGTAGGATCCGGCATACACCCGGAGCCATTCTCCCAGCCTTGGAGAGTGAACAGATTAACAGAGGAAAACATAAACTGCCAGCTCCCTAAGCAAGGAACTGAGGACAGGCACAGGTCCTCTGCATAGGCACAGGCATAAGGGATCCACAGACTTTGAGTGCCACATTAGAAAAACAATCAATGTAATCCATCACATAAATAAAACAAAAGACAAGAACCACGTGATCCTATCAATCGATGCAGAAAAGGCATTTGACATTGTCCAACACCCATTCATGATAAAAACTCTCAACAAAATAGGAATAGAAAGGAAATTCCTCAATATAATTAAGGGCATTTATACAAAGCAAACAGCCAACATCATCCTAAATGGAGAGACTTTGAAAGCATTCCCCTTGAGAACAAGAACCAGACAAGGATGCCCTTTATCATCACTCTTATTCAACATTGTGCTGGAGGTCCTAGCCAGAGCAATTAGTCAAGGAAAAGAAATAAAGGGCATCCAAATCGGTAGGGAAGAAGTCAAAGTATCTCTATTTGCAGATGATATGATCTTATACACAGAAAACCCTAAAGAATCCACAAGAAAACTACTGGAACTAATAGAAGATTGCAGAAAAGTCTCAGGACACAAGATAAACATATAAAAATTAGATTCCTTTACACCAACAAAGAAAACCTTGAAGAGGAACTTCCCAAATCAATACCACTTTCAATAGCCCCAAAGAAGATAAATAAATCTAACCAGAGATGAAAAAGACCTATACAATGAAAACTAGAAGACACTACAGCAAGAAACCAAAAGAGATCTGCATAACTGGAGAAACATACTGTGCTCATGGATAGGAAGACTCAACTTTATTAAAATGTCAACTCTACCCAAACCGATCTACTGATACAATGCAATCCCGATCCTAATTCCAAGGGCATTTTTTAACGAGATGGAGAAAAAAATCATCAACTTCATATGGAAAGGGAAGAGGCCCCAGATAAGTAAAGCATTAATCAAGAAAAACAAAGTGGGAGGCCTCACACTACCTGATATTAGAACCTATTATACCGCCACAGTAGTCAAAACAGCTTGGTATTGGTACAACAACAGATGCATAGACCAATGGAACAGAACTCAGAATCCAGACATAAATTTACCCACCTATGAGCAGCTGATATTTGAGAATGGCTCAAAGTCCATTAATTGGGGAAAAGACAGTCTCTTTAACAAATGGTGCTGGCAAGACTGCATATGCATCTGGAAAAGCTGAAACAAGACCCATATCTCACACCATGCACAAACACTAACTCAAAATGGATCAAAGACTTAAATATAAAATCAAAAACGATAAAGATCATGGAAGAAAACATAGGGACAACACTAGGAGCCCTAATACATGGCATAAACACAAAATGAACCATAAGTAATAATGCACAAGCACCAGAAGAAGACAGACTAGATAACTGGGAGCTCCTAAAAATCAAAAGCTTATGCTCATCAAAAAACTTCACGAAAAGAGTCAAACGACAACCTACAGACTGGGAAAAAACTTTTGACTACGACAAATCCAATCAATGTCTACTGGATACTGCAAAACCCCAACAAAAAAAGAGACAAATAACCCAATTAAAAAATGGGCAATGGATATGACAGGCACTCCCCCAAGAAGACATTCAGGCGGCTAACCGACACATGAAGAAATGCTCACGATCATCAGCCATTAGAGATATGCAAATCAAAAGTACAATGAGATATCATTTCACCCGAACAAGGAAAGCATCAATCAAAAAAACACAAAATAATAAATGCTGGAGATTTGGCGCTTCCTTAAAAGCTAGAAATAAAAGTACCATACAATGCAGCAATCCTGCTCCTTGGAATATGCCCTAGAGAAATAAGAACCATCACATGAATAGATGATACACGCACACCCAAGTTCACTGCAGCATGGTTCACAACAGCAAAAAGATGGAAACGACCTACGTGCCCATCAATGGACAAATGGATAAACAAATTATGGTATATTCACACAATGGAATACTACGCAATGAAAAAGAACGATGATGAATCTGTGAAATATCTTGTAACATAGAGGAATCTGGGGGGCTTCATGCTGAGTGAATTTAGTCAGTCACAGGACAAATATTATATAAGACCAGCATTATAAGAACTCAAGAAAAGGCTGAAACACAGAAGAAAACATTCTTTGATGGTTACGAGGGTGGGGAGGGAAGATGAGGGTTATTCACTAACAAGACAGTAGGTAAGAATTATCTTAGGTGAAGGGTTGGACAGCACACACTACAGGGGAAGTCAGCGTAAGTGGATTAAACCAAACCTAAGAAGTTTCCTAAATCCAACCAAACACCTCGAGGGACAGAGTAGCAGGAGCAGGGGTCTGGGGATCATGGTTTCAGGGGACATCTAGGTCAACTGGCATGACAAAGTTTAAGAAAATGTTCTGCATTCTACTTTGGTCAGTGGCATCTAGCATCTTAAAAGCTAGCAAGCAGCCATCTAAGATGCATCAGTTGGCCCAACCACCTGGAGTAAAGGAGAATGAACACCAAAGACACAAGGAAAGTATTAGCCCAAGAGACAGAGGAGCCCACATAAACCAGAGACTTCATCAGCCTGAGACCAGAAGAACTAGATGGTGCCCAGCTACCACAAATGACCACCCTGACAGGGACCACTACAGACAGTCCTTGATGGAGCAGGAGAAAGGTGGTGTGCAGAACTCAAATTCTAGTAAAAAGACCACACTTAATGGTCTGACTGAGACTAGAGGAACCCCAGAAAGCATGGTCCCCAGATTCACTGTCAATTCAGAGCTAAAACAATTCTCGACACCAACTCTTTAGACGAAGATTGGACGGGACTGTTTAGATAAAATGATACTGTTGAAGACCGTGCTTCTTAGCTCAAGTAGATACATAAGACTAAATGTGCAGCTTCTGTATGGAGGTGAGATGAGAAGGCAGAGAGCCTCAGGAGCTGGTTGAAAAGACATGGAGAATCAGGAGTCGAAAGAAGTGTGCTGCCACAGTACAGGGAGGGCAATTAGGGTCACATAACAATGTATGTATAAATTTTTGTATAAGAGACTAACTTGAAATGTAAACTTTCACTTAAACTACAAGAATTTAAAAAAAAAAAAAAAAAAAATTCCCTGAGGTAAATAGCTCATGAATTGTCATACCTAAGATTTGGTTGCAAATCTATCTCATGAAACCTCCAAAAAAATATTCTCAAACATTAAAATATATTTTGAAAATTACCTGTTTATGATGAACAAGCTGCTTTCTGATTTTTCTGGAATACAGTCTATCAAGGCTACTGCTGCCTTTGGAAGACCGATTTAAGCTCTGAGTGTGCAGACTATTGTTAATAAAACTCCACTGGTTACCTATAGGGTAAGGAAAAGTTTTATTAACAGTTCTGTCAAATGTGATTTTAAAGTACCTTGCACATCCAGAAAATGCAAAATTACAAATGTCACAGTCATGACAAAGCATCTTTCAAGAAATCCATTATAAGGAATTGTTGGAAGATCTGAACTCTAGAAAGGTTAAGTAACTGTCATTGTTCTCACCTAGACCCTAATTTAAGACCAGAGTTATCTTCATTTCCAATCTTTCCTTGAAGACAACGGCCACTATTCTCCACAACTGTTTGAGATTAATCTTTGTACACCACTTTCACGATGTCACTCAACTCTAGCAACAACAAATGATCACTATTTCAAACTCATATACTTTTGTGCAGAGACCAAAAGAGAATTCTCAATAATTTGATTTAATGAAGTTGTATTGTTCAAAAACCATGCTGTTTAGCTATACTTATTCTCATTTTTTGGAATACGTCTATTCTTTTTTTGAATTTTTATTTTTTATTGTACTTTAGGTGAAGGTTTACATTAAACAGTACACATATTGTTTTATGACAATGGTTAACAACCCCACATGTCAACTCTCTCCCTTCTAGACCTTTTTTTATGATGAACATATACATAGCTAACAATAAACCATTTCAAAAATTTCTACATGCACAATTCAGTAACATCGATTATGTTCTTCCAGTTGTGTTGTTACTCCCACTTTAGATGAAGCTTTACAGAACAAAATAGTTTCTCATTAAACAGTTAGTACACACGCTGCCCTGTGACAATAGTTAAAAACCCCACTACATATCACCACTGTCCTTACACAACCTTGGGTTCCCTATCACTAGCTTTCCTGTCACCTTCTGCCTTCTATTCCTTGTCCCTGGACTGCTGTGCCTCATTAGTCCCATTTTGTTTTATGTGGCTGTCCAATCCCTGGCTGAACAGTGAACCTCGGAAGTGACTTCACCACTGAGCTAAAAGGGTGTCTGGGGGCCATACTCTCGGGGTTTCTCCAGTCTCTTTCAGGCCAGTAAATCTGGTCTTTTTTTTTTTTGTGTTAGAATTTTGTTCTATGTCCTTCTCCAGCTCTGTCCAGACCCCTCTGTTGTGATCCCAGTCAGAGAAGTCAGTGGAGGTAGCCGAGCACCATCTAGCTTTACTGGACTCAGTCTCGTGGTGGCCATGGTAGCTGTGTTCCATTAGTCCTTTGGAGTAATCTTTTCCTTCTATCCTCTTCTCTTCAATCTCCCTTGCTCCCGAAGGGGTGAAACCAGTGGAGTATCTTAGATGGCTGCTCACAGGCTTTTAAGACCCAAGACGCTACTCACCAAGGTAGAATATAGAACATTCTCTATAAACTGTGTTATGCCAGTTGAGCTAGATGTTCCCCGAGACCATGGTCCCCAAAGCCCTCTGCCCAGCAATTCAGTACCTCAGGGAATTTGGATGTGTCTATGGAGCTTCCATGACCTTTCCTTGTACAAGTTCTGCTGGCTTCCCCAGTATTGTGTACTGTCTCACCCTTCACCAACAATATCACTTACCTATTGTCTATTTAGTATTTCCCCCTCACTCCTCCCATTGCTTGTAACCAACAAAGATTGTTACTTTTTTTGTGGAAACTTCTTCATGAGTTTTTACAACAGAGGTCTCATACAATATTTGTCCTTTTGTGACTGACTGATTTCATTCAGCATAACGTCCTCCAGTTTCATCCATGTTATGAGATGCTTCACAGATTCATCATTGTTCTTTATCGTTGCATAGTTCTATGAGGTCAAGTTGGCCGATTGTGCCCTTTAGGTCTTCTGTATCTTCACTGAGTTTCTTTTTAGATGTTCTGTCCTTTACTGAGAGTGGTGTGCTGATCCATTCTGTCACTCTCCATCTCTTTATGGTTGCATTGAGTACATTTAGATTCAATGTAATTATTGATAGATGTGAGTTTACTGCTGTCATTTTGTAGTGCTTTTTTTTTTGTGGTGATGGTGTTTTCTTTGTTCCTCTTACTCTCCTATGCTGAATTCCTTTTATTTGTGGATTTTTCATTTCTCTTGTTTCTGTAGGTTTTGTTGCTGAGACTTTATGTTTTTCCTCTTTATTTTGATGAGTATGTTTGTTAACTTTGTTTCTGGTTACTATGAAATTTACCCTTATCTTTCTAAGTTTGACGCAGTCTATTATTATTTGTTACAGCCTTGCCTTCCTCTCCATTAGAAGGTTCTATACCTACATCGTTTATTCCCTTTTATTGTTCTGATGTTGCTGTCATTTACATATTAACTGCTCTGATTCCCTGTTGTACTTCTTTTGGTTTTGGGTAGTCTTTGAGAGTTCACTTCCTAGATCGGTATCTGGCTGGTAGGATCCTGCGTCCTAGATTCAGCCTGTGAGCTGAAGTTGTTTGTTCTCAGATTGAAGGACTCCCTTTAATAATTCCTGTAAGTCTGGTTTGGTTTTTCCATATTCCCTTAATTTCTGCTTATCTGGAAATGTCCTAATTTCACCATCATATGTGAATGAGAGTTTTGCAGGATATATTTTTCTTGGCTGGCAATTTTTTTCTTTCAAGGTTTTATATAAGTCATTCCATTGCCTTCTTGCCTGCATGGTTTCTGCCGAATAATCTCAGCTTAGTCTTACTGTTTCTCCTCTATATGTGCCTTCTTGTTTTTCACAAGCTGTTCTCAGGATTCTTTCTTTGTGTTCGGTTTTCGGCAAATGTGATTATTATATGCCTTGGTGATTTTCTTTTGGGGTCTATCCTATATGGGGTTCATTGAGCTTCTTGGATGGCCAGCTTTTCACCTTTCATGACACTGGGGAAGTCTTCTGTCAGCAGTTCTTCAAGGTTCCTATGTATTCTGTTTTCTCCCCGTTCTGGAACTGCAATCACTCAAAAATTTTTGCTTGTGATTGTATCCCACATAATTCTTAGGGTCTCATTTTTCTTCGTTCTTTTTTCTAAGTTTTCCTCAAACAGAGTTTTATACAAGTGTTTGTTTATAATTCCGCCAATCCTGTCTTCTACTGTTTCAAATCTGTTCTTCAGTCCTTTTATGACACTGTCCATTTCTGAAATCTTGTTATCTTCTGGATTTCTAATTGTTGTTTCTGTATAATTTCTAGTTGTGAATTTTGGTATTTTGTTCCTGCATTAGTTTCCTGAATTCTTCCATTTGTTTGTCAGTGTTTTCCATGAATTTGTCTATTTTTTTCTTCATTTTTGTTTCAACTCTTCGATTACAGATTTGAATTCCCTATCAGGTAGTTCTAGTGCCTTTTCTTCTACTGGAAAGTCATCTGGTGTTTTATTCTGGATGCCTCCTGGAACCATCTTGTCCTGTTTTTGTAAATGTTTTGATATTGTCTGCTGTCTTCCAGGCATTCAGCAGTTATTTTTCTCGTTGACTGATTTTAGATTTGTTTGCTTTGTCCTTTTTTGTTTTTTTAAATTTGGCTATGTCTGAGCAGGCGGGCTGTGTGTTCTTTGTTGTTTGCTTTTCTGTGGATACTTTTTGCCTCCTTCTCCAATTGGCAGGGTCAGTCGCTCAGACAGGGTACAGTAGGGCAGGTCTAGCTGAAGAGGAGTTGCTGGGATGGGTTGTTTGTGGCACTACTACAGCCACCAGGGTGGGTCGGTAATCCAAGTAGGGCAGTTTCCGATAGGCCATCCCTGTGCTGCTTGGTGGTGTGATGGTAAGCGCACAGTCCAGGTAGGTAGGATGGGAGGGGAGATTTTGATATGTGGAGGTTAAGATGGGTATGGGATAGAGGAGAGAGGAACAGGAGCCAAAAACATACAAACAAACGAAAAAAAAAATGCTAGGGGCGCTTACCGTTGGAGTGGAGAGATGAGAGACTATGAAATGGAGAAAAACAGAAAGGGACAGAAGAAGAATGAACAAACAAAAATTATAAAAAAGAAACGCTCCCAGGGATCCCACTGGTGCAGTTACGAGGTCTGGGGAAGTTGTTTCCAGGTGTTGAAATACAGCCTGGCTAGAAGGCACAGAGGTGTCACACAGTGCCAGGTATTCATGGGACAGGAAGAGAAGGAAGGTATAGGGAGATGAGAAACTGAATAATAAACAAAGAGAAAAAGAGGGAAAAGAAAACGAAACAAATTTAAAAAAAGAGAACAAGAAAATCCCCCAGAAAAAACAGAAAAGAAAAAAAAAAAAAAACACACACACAAAAAAGAAATGTTCTCAGGGATCCCTCTGCACGTCTGAGCAAGCTAAGGGGGTAGGTCCCAAGCCGCGCAGCAGTGCTCAGCCGTAACAGGCTCCCAACTTGTGAAAAGAAAAGGAAACCAAATAAACAATTCAGGACAAACGAACAAAACAAAAGCCCCAGGATCCCACCAGCATGGCAGCACGTACCAGGAAGCAGATCCACACTCAAATAGAGCTCCACAGCCACTAAGGAAGAAGCCAAGATGGCGCACAGAGCCAGGTATTTCAGTGGAAGGAGGGGGAGGTGGTGAGAGTTAAGGAAGAAATCAAAAGAAGCGGAAAAAAGCAACATCAGCAGCCAACAAATGGCACTCAGGGAATCAGCCAGTGCGGGCAGGTGGAATCCGAGCAGCCGGTGCTTACCGGCCAAGAGACTGTGGCCGCAGAAAGCAGAGGAGGCCAAGTGGGGGTCAAGAAGGGTGGGGGGTAGGAAAGCATATATCTCTGTTTACTGGGTTGTTCTGTCTCCTGCTGGAAGGTCCATGACGCTGCTTTCTCATACCTCGTTTGCTGGTCTCTGATAGGAGTCCAAGATGGCGGATCCCTGCTGCATTAGCTGAGAGGGGACCTCTGCATGTATGTCTCTGTGCTCTCTGTTCTCTGTCAGTTTCTTATTCCATTCAGCGCTTGGCTGATTTCTTTATCCTCCATTTGATGTTTTAGGGTTTCAGGATTGCTGTTTTCTCTGTTTTGCTTAGTTTTTTGGATCTTTTCTGTGGAAAGACGGCATGGTCCTTCTGCCTAGAGCGCCATGTTGCCGGAAGTCCTACACTATTCTTGAAGTCAGACTCTTCTGATCAATTAACGCCCAATACGACTCTGTACCCATCTCTAATTCTTTGTTCATGTTTGTTTAACCTAAAAACATCTATTTTTCTCTGCTATCCATTTGTCAAGTCTTGACTCAAAATTTTTAAACCCTAAAAAATGCTTCCACCAGTGTTTCCATTGTATCTAGACAACATAAACAAAAACTAAGACTTCCGATATGTATGTTATATTCCAACTTTATATTGTAGTTATTTGCATATCTAATCTCTATAGTCCTACAATTCAGTACACTGACCCATAGATACACAGTATTTATAAAAAGAATTCAAGATAAGGCAAATTGTCTGTGAGAAGACTTTCCCACTTTCTTTCCAAACACAATATAAAACATCTCAAGGGAAGTTTTTCCTATATTTGAATCCTGAAAATGCGCAGAATTGCAATCTTGGTGGAAATAAATGGCTGTGTTTATATATCAGATTTCGTTATCTCAAATCCTTTATGAAAAGCCTTGGTAACTGGGAGGATGCAAACAAAGAATTTGTCTTCCAATTTGATCCTTTAATTTTTAAATTTTTCTGTGCCTCAAGCCCGTGTAGAAATATTATAACTCAAAAAATCTTGAAATTTCTGGATCTAAACTAAAGGTCATTTGTAGTTAACCAGTAGAAGTGTTTTTTATAATGGTAAACGGAATGACACAGTATACTAAAAAAACAGAAAACTACAATGACTTTTCACAAATTTCCATTTCATATCTTTTATCTGTGTTGTTCTAAGTGTTTAAAGGAGCACAGGGAAAAAATCTTGTGGAAGACATTATTATACTTAGAAACTAAAATCATGTCCAAAAGTTCTTGTCAATAAACTCCCTCAAAAATAAATCCTATCTTTAAAACGACTCCTGGAGAAGTTAATTTTTGTTTTATTTAAATTACATACAGCTGGTCTCTCCGGGTCAACAGTCAGTTCTGGAACAACTGTGGAGTCACTCCTAATATCCCCACCAACATATTATTATAAACTTCAGATACCTGTCAGAAACCTCTCCCTGTCTTTACCATTCAAAGGTTTCTTTGCTGCTGCTACATCATCTTCAACAGTTGCCACATAATCCAGCAACCTGGACACGAGCATAACAATCCAACTGATCATGGGAATATCTAGTACTCCTACAGAGAGACGAGAGCAAAATAAAATATCCAGGTGAGTATAAGAGTCCCAATAAGGTCTGGTAAAATAATTATGAGATGAAACATTTTATACATCTAAAACACACTATGTCATCACTAACACTAATAATTTTTTTTAATAAGCTTCAAAACTAGAAGGCTATTAGCACAATAAATCTAATCAAAGATAAATGCTTCAGGTATCAAAAAAGATTATTAAGTATAGGATGAAGCCAACACATAATAGTTTATAAAACAGAAAACAAGCTATAACATGTTGATTCTTAGACTCACGGGCACCTGAAATAAAACACCTAGTTCTCAACTTACTATTCATATGGCACTAAACCACGTCCTAATGCTTTCATCCCTATGACAATTTTCTTGCTCAAATGAAACCAATATTATTGACATGAACAGCAACTGTGCTGTAAAGGTTAAACTGATACAATTAAGAGTTTGACTTCAATAATGATAGTACAGAAAAAGAATATTACAACAATTTCCCATCTCAAACCTGACATACCAAAAAATAGATTTTAAAAAGCAAAAATAATATGGCAATTTTGTTTTCAGTCAGTAACATGAAGGCTAGCCATTCTAAACCGCCTACATCACAAAAATTTTAACAAAATGTGCAGCAATGGATATTAAAATAAATACTTCAAAGTAGACATTTTATAAAGGCACTATAAGTATCTTATTTTTTTTTAAAGATCACCGTTTTAAATTACTACCTTCTGTCCTCCTATGCATGGATAACTGTGGCTGAAGAGGTGACAGTAAATTATCCAAGAGGTTAAGTAAGCTTTCTAATACTCCACTATTACTAAGTGACCTTTGACCAATGCAGGAAAGCAACATGAAGACCCTTTAAAAAAAAAAAGATAAAAAGAAAATACTCAGCAACCATCAATTTAATTGTTCTATTTAAAAAATAATTTACATTGAAATTTAATACCGTAATGATAGAATGCTTTCTTCAGGATGGGTAAGCAAGATTTGTACCTGGAGGCATGATTTCAAAATTACCTATGATTCTAGCTACTAGTTGTTTTAACTATCTTTATCCACAAGAATTCAGGAATGTAGAGAAGAATGAGAACTTTGTCTTTGCCTCCAAAAAATATATTTAACATACAAAATAGCATCACCTGATAAAAAATACTTTTTACCACACATCTATGAACTCCAAAGGTTCAATTAGGAAACTAAAGATTGTAGTCTAGTGACATCGTGTTAATCTTCTTCATATAATGCTAATGCCCTATACTGGGCATTCCACACTCAGTATCCACATAAACAAGATTTCAAATATCCATCCATTGACTGTGAGAAGTACAAATGACTAATAACAAATAACTCCAATAGTTTCTAACCTACCTATCCTGTGGAAAGATGAGAAGCTGCTCTGAATTGTACAATTCCTGAAGAACATTAGAAAGAAACTGACCCCACCATTTTTCACCACCACAGAGTTGAACAAGTAGAAGACCAGTATGTAACCGTATCTTTGGGGTTCCACTGATGCACAAGTGTTTAAACAGCTCTTCACAGGCCTGGGCATGAAATGTATTCTGCAAAACTGCAGGAACAGAGTGTCCTATTACAAGAAAGAAAACAGTAAAATTTCCTATTTAAATGTATGGTATAATATCAAAATCAGCATGCCAAGATATGCTTTCTTCTTTACCAGCAATTAGTACACAATCATATTCTATTTATTTTGTTATATATTTAGTCCTCATATGTAGAAATTTAATTATTAAATAAGAAGGAGAAGAGCCAGCACTTAAGTCAATTATATTTCTTCTTAAATGGACTTTTGATTATTTCTTTTTTGGAGTTTCTGCTATTGATGTGCCACATCACTGTATTACTGGAAAGTCGTAAATATTATTTAACAGTTCAACAGTGAAAACATCTCACAAATTGCTAACCTAATATAAATCTGTCACTCATTTTAGCCAGAGGCTATTTGTGATCATTAGAAACCCACATGGCCATCTGATTTTTTGTGTGTATCTCTGTATCAGAGGGCCACGTGTGTATACGTGTATGTGTGTCTGTGTTTTTGATGATCACAAATAGCCTCTGGCTTACAAAATGACAGATTTATGTTAGGTTTGCAATTTGTGAGACGTTTTCACTGTTAAATAATATTTACTACATTCCAGTAACACAGTGATGTGCCACATCAATACCAGAAACTCAAGAAATAATCAAAAATCCATTTAAGAAGAAAAATAAAAATGAGAAAAAATGTGTTAACCTAAACATGCAACATTTCACAAATATTTACATTATAAAGCACATCCAAATTAACAATGCCCAAATAGTATTTACATAAATCATAAAACATGCAACAAAAATCACATCAAATATATTTGCAGCCTTATCAAGTACATAGCCTAAAATACAAACCATTGGAAGAGTGAAGAAGGCTGAGCAAAGTATCCAATAAATATCTGACGATAGTACGTAACTGCTCTGTGGAAGACATCTGAATTAAATCTACTGGATCTGAGGTTTCATTTAACATCTTTCGACTTGCACCCAGAGCTACTTTGAGCCTTTGTACGGCATAATGAGCCAAATTTAGTTGAAGCTGCAGCTGAATACAATCCTGATAGGCAGAAAAAACTCTACTATCTTCTTCGACTGCCTTATCTGGCTTTCGCAAAAAGTACTGTGCATTGTTAGCACTGTTGAGAGGAGGAAGATCAATACTTTGCAGAAGAGTCTCCAATCGATGACAAGCTAGGTTATACCTATAAGTAAAATATAAATGCACAAAATAATTTCTGGAATCCTCCCTGGATATAAGAAAGAATACACACTAAGAATTGAATCTCTAAAACATGTTACATACAATAATTAAAAATGATTAATCAATTGGTAAGTACTAATAAATAGGTCTAATCCTTTAACTATGATTATTCATTCATTAAATATTACTATGTGTTAGTGTCCTACTGCCTTTTGCTCTTTTCCATACATCAATGAAAAGTCATGTCTTGACAGAAATATAAGCAAAACATTGAACAGAATATAGGGTTTCAATGAGATTAAGATATATTTGTTATTTTCCACTAACCTGCACTGTATATCCTCCTGTAAAGCAACCATCATTGCTAAATGTTGGTCAATTTCTGGTTGGTTTGCATATTCCCCTTCTCCCCTTAGAGGATCATGCATTAACTTCAGTTCACTCTCCCATGGCAAGATATAGGTGTGACCATAGTAAAAACCTAGTGGGATTTTGGCTCTGGCATTTGTACTTCCATAACGTCCGATAACAGTGATCTGAAATAAAAAATTATAAACATATGTACACATTTGCTACAATAAAAATTTGAACAAGTTATTTCAAAACATATAGTTATACTTTTAAAGTATTATGCCTGAGTAGTCTTAATAGCTTGTCGGAAGCATGTCGAAAATACACAAATTGACTTCCCTGAAGCTCTTTACCTTCATGAATCTGCACACAGGAGGTGGTATTAAGTCATGAAGAATTAGTGAATGGGTGCTTATATCAGTTGCCACTACCAATCGCCTTCCATCCACCTCTTCTCCTAATGTCCAAATGTCAATTGACAAGGAGGCCAAGTCTCCACAAGTGGGTATCAATACATCCGTCAACAGTATAGGTCTGCCAAAATCCAAGGTCACAAATCTCCTTGCTCCTATGATACAGAAACAAGAGAGGAGAGACAGAGCACAACAGTGGACAAAAAACATCATGTGTCAATTAACCAAATGATCCACTCAAAACAGTTTGGAACACTCACTTTAAAATATGAGATTAACTTACTAAAAAACAAATAAAAGAGGAAACATAAATTAGTAAAAATGAGACTTACCAAGTGTTATTCAAAAATTTTAACAAGCCCCAATAACATTAGTTTTAAAACCCAAAACTTAACTCAAAAATATGCAAGAGTACTGAAATGAAGGCAATCAACTGTACATGTACAATCTTCATTTAAAACCTTAGCATACAAATATTAAATCAGCTAAAGTAGCATGTATTTTAATTTTATAAAGAACCTATCTGTTCTTCTTTCAGCCAGGCCACTTAATTTGTTTTTAATCTAACAGCTAGATGCATTAAATATATGAAGCTGTACTATTTGATTTTAGTTTAACTAAGCCTTGTATACCTTGCTATAAAGTTGCAATATTACATTGAAGTAAGATGTAAAGTGAATGTGTAAGGCTAAAGTCATATGTAGACACACTAACACTATAAAATCCCTTAGGAAGATCCTTCAGTGGAGACATATATCCTATCTCAGAGATTCAAATGATGTTTTCCGCAGTATACATCACTATCTCCAACTCAGCACCAGATGAAGTTAATGGCTTAGTCTTAAGGGCCACAATAAGAATTAGTATGTTTTTTTTAAGCAATCAATAGTATCATACTCAGCATGTCTGAGATGTTCACACTAACAAGAGGTAAGAATGAACTGAGAAGAACGGAAGACGGAGCAAATTTGTACCTCTCATGCAAATTCAAAGATAAGTTCAATTAGTGAAATAATAAGTAAAATCATCAATAATATAATTTTTCTTGTTGTTCATTAGGTCGGAGTGACAGAAGGCTAGTAACGTTACTAACTACCTTTTACAGTAAAGGACCCAAATAAATTAAACTGCTAGGACTAGAACCATACTCAATGGAGCTATTTAAAAAAAAAAAAAAGGTAGTTACCAATAATTCCCTAAACAAAAAAAATAATTAAACATCAAGCCAAAAACATAATTTTCTTCCTCAGGCAGCATATGTGCCACAATCATTTCCATGGATTAAAAAACCAAATAGCAGTATATAACAACCACACTCGTAAGAGTATATGACAAATTTTCACTCTAAATGTCATAAACACTAATGTTATCAATGCATGGTAAGTTGAGCAGAAACATAATGTTTTTTTAACCACCTATTCCAAACAGGAAACAGCCCACTGTAATAAAGCAAATATGGTTTAACTGTTCATATAATGAAAAGTGTTACTTCCTCCTGTGCTACATACATAAGGATTTTGTTGAATTCTGATGCTGTTCAAACCCAGAACTAACAGTTGGTAGGATTATAAGGTAAAAATTGCCTCCTGTTTCTGGGTTAGGAGGAAAGGCCTGACGATTAATTCTAAAAATCAGCCAGTGAGGAGGGGGAGCCAACATGGCGCTACAGACAGAAGTACCACGCCAACCCTCCACAGCAATGACCAAAAAACTAAGTAAAACAGAGACGAACGTCAATCCCAGAACCCTAAGCATCAATGAAGAGATAAAGAACTCAACCAAGCACTGAACAGAATAAGAAACTGACAGAGGACAGAGAGTGAGGAGAAATAGCAGCAGAGGTCCCGTTATCAGCTATCACTGCACTGATTTGCCACCTTGGACTTCTGTCGGAGATCAGCAAGCAGGGAGTTCAGGAAAGCAGATTCACAGAGCTCCCAAAAGATGACAAAGCACCTGGTAACCAGCAATACATGCTCTCCCACTGCACACCCTTCCTGCCCCTGCTCGGCCTCCACCATGGGCTGGGAGATGCTGGCTTCTTGCCACTTGGATTGGCCCCACCTACACCCGCTGGCTCCTTCAGTGTCATCTCGTTATTGCTAGTGTTGCTTTTCGTGGCTTCTTTTGGTGTCTTCCCTACCTCTCACCTCCTACGCCTCCTTTCTCTCAAATACCTTGCTCCATGTGACATCTTCTCTTCTTCTTGACAGGCTGTAAAGTGCTGCTGGGCTGGGTAACTGCATGCCAAGCTGCTGGGATCCCTGGGGGCTTTTTGTTTTGTTTATCTTGTTTATTTTCTTTTTCGTTTCATGGCTTGGGAGCCCTTTCTAGCCAGACTGTACTGAATGGCTTGAGAGCAACTTCCCTGGTCTGCACATCCATGCCAGTGGGATCCCTGGAGGCATTTTTTTTTTCTTTTTTCCATCTTGTCTTTCTTCATTTCTCAGTTTCTTGTGTCTCTCTACTTACCTTCTTTTCCTGTCTCCTGAGAACCTGGCACTGTATGCCATCTCTGCCCGTTCTAAACAGACTGTACCCCAAGGCCTGTGAGCAACTTCCATGGTTGCCGGTGGGATCCCTGATGGCATTTTTTTTTTAACTTATTAAATTATTCTTTTCTCTGTTTTCTTTTTCTTCATTTCTTGGTTTCTCATCTCTCCACTCCAATGGCAAGCTCCCTTGGCACTTTTTTTGGGTTTTTTTTGGCTCCTGTTTCTCTCTCCTTTCTCATACCCATCTTTGCTGCACACATCACAACCTCCCCTTTTCCTCCTGCATAACTGAACCGTGCACTGAACATCACACCCCCGAGCAGCACATGCATGGCCTACCAGAATCTGCCCTGCACTGACCCCTGGAATGGCCTGTCGGCCCGAGTACATGCCACAAACAACCCAACCCCAGCACCTCTCCTTCAGCTAGACCTGCCCTGCTGCACCACAGCTGAGCAACTGACCCTGCCAATTAGACAAGGTGAAAAGTGTTGTGCCAACAGACGGGCAAACAACAAAGCATGCACAGCCCGCCTGTTCAGATATAACCAAATAAAATAAAAAAGGATGAAGCAAAAAAAATCTACGATAAATATATGAATAAAATAACTACTGAGTGTCCCAAAAACAGCAGACAATATCAAAACATATTAAAAACAACAGGACGGGATGGTTCCAGTAGGTGTCTAAAATAAGACACCCGATGACTTTCCAGTAGAAGAAAAGGCAATAGAACTACCTGATAGGGAATTCAAATCTCTAATATTCAGATCTACCCAAGAGTTGAAGCAAAAAGCAGACAAAAATGAGGAAAACATAGACAAATTCATGTAAAAGGCAGACAAATTCATAGAAAATGCAAACAATAGAAAAAAATTAGGAAAATAATACAGGAACAAAATGTCAAAATAAATTCACAACTAGAAATCATACCAAAAAAAAACAATTAGAAATCCAAAAGATAAACAAAATTTCAAAAAATGGACAGTGTCGTACAAGGTTTGACAAACAGGTTTGATACAATGGAAGACAGAAGCAGTGAAACTGAAGGCAAAGAAAGATGTGGGATACAATCAAAAGGAAAAATTTCGAGTGATCGGAGTTCCAGAACAAGGGGAGAAAAAGCAAAACACAGACAGGATCACTAAAGAATTGCTGACAGAAAACTTCCCTTATATCACAAAAGATGAAAAGGTGGCCATCCAAGAAGCTCAACAACCCTCATATAGAATAGACACCAAAAGGAAATCACCAAAACATATCATAATCATACTCTCTAAAACCACAAAGAGCCTTGAGAGCAGCTTCAGAAAACCAAAGTTACATACAGAAAGGAAACAACAAGATTAAGCTCTGATTACTTGGCAGAAATCATGCAGGCAAGAAGGCAATGGGATGACATATATAAAATCTTGAAAGAAAAAAATTGCCATAAATGAATAATGTATCTTGCAAAACTTTCATTCCATTATGATGGTGAAACTAGGACATTTCCAGATAAACAGAAATAGAGGGAATATGTAAAAACCAAACTTACGGGGACCTCATACTATCAAGAAAGCAGTGCCGGGAGCAGAGCGTGTCCTTTGGATCGGGGTCCCTGCGCAGAGAAGCGCCTAGTCCGGGGGAAGACTGAAGAGAAGAAGGCTGACGGAGAGAAAAAGCCTTCCCCTGGAGCTGACGTGCTGAATTTGGACTTTTAGCCTACTTTGACTGTGAGGAAATAAACTTCTCTTTGTTTAAAAAAAAAAAAAAAAAAAAACTTAAAAGAATTATTAAAGGGAGTTCATTGCTTTAAGAACAAAGAACAACAGACCATAGCCTGAATCCAGGATGCAAAATCACACCAGACAGATAGCAACCTAGAAAGTGAACTCTCAGGGACTATTAAAAACCAGATTTACAACAGGGAACGAGAGAGGTTCATCTGCAAAAACAACAACATAGAATAATAAAAGAGGAAATAAATGCTGTAGGTATAGAACTTTGCAATGGAGAGGAAGACAAGGCAATACCAAGTAATAGTAGATTGATTCAAACCTATAAAGACAAGAGTAAATTTCAAGGTAACCACAAAGAACGTTAACAAAACTACTCCCAAAAATGAAGAAAAACATTAAGTCTCAGTAAACACAAAATCTGAAAAAGAAAGGCAACAAAAAAAATCCAAAAATACAAGGTATTCAGCATGAGAGGGGGAGGAACAAAGAAAACAGTCTGCACCACAAAAAAAGCACTACAAAATAACAGCAATAAACTCACACCTATCAATAATTACACTAAATGTAAATGGCCTAAATGCACCCATAAAGAGACAGAGATTAACAGAATGGATTAAAAAACAAGTTCCATCAATATGCTAACTACAAGAGACGCACCTTACAATCAAAGACGTAAATTCGTTAAAAATCAAAAGATGGAAAAAAAAATCAAGCAAATAGCTACCAGAAAAGCACAGAAGTAGCAATACTAATCTCAGATAAAATCAACTTTAAAACAAAATACACCATAAAAGACAAAAAAGGGCACTATACCACGATTAAAGGGATGATCCATCATGAAGACATAACCAACATAAATATCTATACACCCAACGACAGGGCTCCAAAATACATAAAGCAAACTCCAACAGCACTGAAAACGGAAACTGACCATTCAATAATAGTAGGAGACTTCAACACACCACTCTCGGTAAAGGACAGAACATCTAGAAACAAACTCAACAAAGATACAGAAGATCTAAAGGACACAATCAGGCAACTTGACCTCACAGACATATACAGATCACTTCACCCAATAGCTGCAAAGTGCACATTCTTTTCCAATGCACATGGAACATTCTGCAGAATACACCACATTTTAGGACACAGAGCAACCCTCAACAAAATTCAAAACACTGAGATAATACACAGTATCTTCTCTGACCACAATGCCATCAAAGTAGAAATTAGAAAGTAGAAAGAGCAAGGAAAAAAAATCAAATACATGGAAACTGAATAACACTTTGTTTAAAAACCACTGGGTAATAGAAGAAATCGAAGATGGAATCAAAAAATTCCTAGATTAAAAGAAGAACGAAAACACATCATACCAAAATCTTTGGGACACAGCGAAGGCAGTGCTTAGCGGCCAATTTAAAGCAATAAACACATGTATCAAAAAAGAAGAAAAGGCCAAAACCAAAATGTTAGCCCTACAACCTCAACAAACAGAAAGGGAACAGCAAAAAAAGCTACAGCCACCAGGAGAAAGGAAATAATAAAGATCAGAGCAGAAATAAATGAAATAGAGAATAGAAAAATAGAAAGAATTAATGAAGCCAAAAGTTGTTTCTTTGAAAGGATCAAGAATACCAATAAACCACTGGCCAAACTGACAAAATAAAACAGGAGAGGATGCAAATAACCCAAACAAGAAATGATATGGGGGACGTTACAACAGACCCAAATGAAGTAAAAAGAATCATTACAGAGTATTATGCAACGCTATACTCCAACAAATTTGAAAACCTAAATGAAACGGACAAACTTCTAGAACACACTATCTATATAAACTAACAAAAAATGACATTAAAAATCTGAACAGAGTCATAATGAGAAGAAACAGAAAAACTAATTTTAAAAACCTCCCAACAATAAAAAGCCCTGGCTCAGAAGGCTTCACTGGAGAATTCTACCAAACATTCAGAGAAGAGCTTACACTTGTACTGCTCAAGCTATTTCAGAACACAGAAAGGGAAGAGATACTTCTGAATTCGTTCTATGAAGTCAGCATTACCTTGACACTAAAACCAGGCAGGGACGCCACAAAAAAAGAACATTGCAGACCAATATCTCTCATGAATATAGATGCAAAAATTCTCAACAAAATTCTAGCCAATAGAATTCAGCATCATATCAAAAAAAATAATACACCACGACCAAGTAGGATTCATACCACATACGCAAGCATGGATCAACATTAGAAGATCAATCAGTGTAATCCACCACATAAATACAAGAATCACATGATCATCTCAACTGACGCAGAAAAGGCATTCAACAAAGTCCAACACCCATTCCTGATAAAAAACTCCCAATTAAATAGGTATAGAAGGGAAATTCCTCAATATAATAATGGGCATATATACAAAACCGGGAGCCAACATCATTCTTATTGGAGAAAGGCTGAAAAAATTTCTCTTGAGAACAGGAAGAAGACAAGGATGCCTTTTATCACCACTCCTATTTAACATTGTGCTGGAAGTCCTAGCTACAGCAATAAGGCAAGAAAATAAAATAAAGGACATTCAAATTGGTAATGAAAAAGTAAAACTGTCCCTATTTGCATATGATATGATACTATAGGCAGAAAATAAAAAAGACTCCATGAAAAAACTACAGGAACTAACAGAAAGATTCAGCAGGGTAGCAGGATATAAGATATGCATACAAAAGTCAGTTGGATTTCTCTATACCAATAAAGAGAATGAGGAAAAGGAAATCAGGAAAAGAATTACCATTTATAATATCGCCTAAAAAAAAACTTAGAAACAAATCTAACCAGGGATGTAAAAAAACTATACAAAGAAAACCATAAAACACTCCTGGCAAGAAACCAAAAGCGATCTACATAAATGGAAAAACAAACCATGCTCATGGATAGGTATACTCAACACTGTGAAAATGACAATTCTACCCAAAGCAATTTATAAATACAATGCAATCCCAATACAAATACCAACAATATTCTTTAAAGAGATGGAAAAACTAGTCAGTAACTTTATATGGAAAGGGAAGAAGCACCGGATAAGTAAAGTACTACTGAAGAAGAATACAGCAGGAGGACTTGCACTACCTGACCTCAGAACATACTATACAGCTATGGTAGTCAAAATGGCCTGGTACTGGTATGACAACAGATACACTGGCTAATGGAACAGAACTGAGAACCCAGATGTAAATCCATCCACCTACGGTCACCTGATCTTCGACAAGGGCCCAAAATCCATCAAATGGGTAAAAGGCAGTCTTTTTAACAAATGGTGCTGGCAAAACTGGATGTCTATCTGCAAAAACTAATTCAAAATGGATCAAAGACCTAATTATAAAGACAAAAACTATAAAGATGATAGATGAAAAAAGTAGGGTCAATGCTAGAGGCCCTAATACACAGCATTAACAAGATACAAACCATAACTAACAACACACCAACTCTAGAAGATAAGCTAGATAAGTGGCATCTTCTAAAAATTAAACACTTATGCTCATCAAAAAACTTCAAAAGAGTAAAAAGAGAACCTACAAACTGGAAAATATTTTTGGCTACGACAAATCTGACACAGGTTTAATCTCTAAAATCTACAGGAAAAGCCAACACCTCTATAACAAAAAGACAAACAATTCAATTAAAAAATGGGCAAAGGAAACAGACAGTTCACCAAAAAGAGATTAAAGTGACTAACAGACAATGAAGAAATTCTCACGATCACTAGCCATTAACCGAAAACCAAACCCACTGCTGTCGAGTTGACTCTTACTCACAGGGACCCTATAGGACAGAGTAGAACTGTCCCATTAAGTTTCCAAGGAGTGCCTGGTGGATTCGAACTGCTGACCGTTTGGTTAGCAGCCGTAGTTTTTAAACCACTACACCACCAGGGTTTCCAACTAGCCATTAGAGAAATGCAAATCAAAACCACAATGAGATACCATCTCACCCTGGCATTACTGGCACAAATCAAAGAAAAAAACAGAAAATAACCCATGTTGGAGAGGCTGCAGGAAGACTGGAACTCTTACGCACTGGTGGTGGGAATGCAAAATGATACAACCTCTTTGGAAAACAGTACGGCTCTTCCTTAAAAAGCTAGAAACAGAAATATCGTATGATCCAACAATCCCACTTCTAGGAATATAACCTAGAGAAATAAGACGCGTCACACAAATAGACATATGCACACCCATGCTCACTGCAACAGTGTTCACAATTGCAGAAAGATGCTAACAACCTAGATGACCATCAACAGAAGAATGAATAAACAAACTATTGTACATACAATGGAGTATTATGCAATCATAAAGGACAATGATGAATCTGTGAAGCAACTCACAATATGGATGACCCTGGAAGGCATCATGCTGAGTGAAATATGTTGTTCACAAAAGGACAAATATTGTATGAGATCACTATTATAAAAATTCATGAAAAGGTTTACCCACAAAAAGAAACATGTCTTTGATGCTTACAATGGAGGGGAGGGGTAGGGTGGAAAAACACTAAATAGACAATAGATAAGTGGTAACTTTGTGAAGGGTAAGACAGTACACAATACTGAGGTCATGGAAGCTCCACAGACACCTCCAAACTCCCTGAGGGACCGAATTGCTGGGCTGAGGGCTATGGGGACTATGGTCTCAGGGAACATCTAGCTCAGTTGGCATAACATAGTTTACAAAGAAAATATTCTACACTCTACTTTGGTGAGTAGCATCTGGGGTCTTAAAGCCTGTGACTGGCCATGTAAGATACTCCACGGGTCTCATCCCTTTGGGAGCAAGGGAGAATGATGAAAACTAAAGATACATGGGAAAGACTAGGCCAAAGGACTAACTGACCACAATTACCACAGCCTCCACCAGACTGAGTCCAATACAACTAGATGATGCTCGGCTACCACCACTGACTGCTCTGAGTGGGATCACAATAAAGGGTCCATGACAGAGCTGGAGAAAAATGTAGAACAAAATTCTAACTCACAAAAAAAGACCAGCCTTACTGGCCTGAAAGAGACTGGAGGAACTATCAGAGTATGGCCCCTGGACACGCATTTAGCTCAGTAATGAGGTTACTTCTGAGGTTCACCCTTCAGCCAAAGATTAGACAGGCCCATAAAACAAAACGAGACTAAAGGGGCACACCAGCCCAGGAGCAAGGACTAGAAGGCAGGAGGGGACAGGAAAGCTGGTAATAGGGAACTCAAGGTCAAGAAGGGAGAGCATTGACAGGTTGTGGGGTTGTTAACCAATGTCATTAAACAATCTGTGTACTAACTGTTTAATGAGAAGCTAGTATGTTCTTTAAACCTTCATCTAAAGTAAAATTAAAAAAAAAAAAAAAAAAAAAGAGCCAATGAAAACCCAATGAATAAAAGCTGTTCAATCCCGTTGTGGGGGACACCATGAGTCAGGTGCCAACTCGATGGCCGCTAACAGTAACAACATAGTTTATTAGTAAAGGTGCTATCACTGAAATTACCTATCTCAATCACAGGTCTCTAGCATATAAGCACAGTACAATCTTAGATAAAATTTATACTCTCCAGATACCATTAATGGTTATTAATCTTAGTCACAGTTATTATAATATGCAGTAATTCTGTCGGCTACTGTCCGGAAATCATTCCACTACTAGAATGTTAATCTTGAGAATATTTCCTTGAGTGTACTTTCTAATGTAATCAGGGACGGATTATCAAACAAGCAAGGTATGCAAGGGCTTACTTACTCGTCTGTAGTGCACTATTTCACCTGTTTTTCACTACAAACCCCTGTGAAATTGTGCACTACAGATAAGTAAGAAAACACAATTCAACCTGTGTCCTGGCGTACCTTGCTTACTGTAAGCCAGTTCATACCTTTCTTACTGGTCAATCTACCCATGAATGTAATGAGAACTGAGCAGCTGCAATGGAGGCAGATATTTATGTCAATCATATTTTGACATGCAAGATGCAGGTTCAGATCAAATCAACTGTTTGGAAAGAATTAGTGAACCTACTCAGAGGCACTCTTCCCCTCAACTTGGTGAGAAGACAGCGTTTGAGTCACTCCTATGTAGTGTTTATTCTTGATAAAATGTACTACCCAAGAGCAGAAGCAATTAATTTGCAAAGAAGAAACCAAACTGCAGGATATTAAGTCTTAAAAGACTAAACAAGAAAAATATTTTGAGAAAATCAAAGATTACCTGAATGCATTCGCTCTATAATAATGGACTGGTGAGGTGGAGGTTGAAGAAAATGTGAAGCATGAGAAATCGCAAGGGCTAGACCAGAACCAAGTGAATTCTAGAAAAGAATAAGAGTATAACTCTATATTGATACTACTCTCCATGTATAAAAACTAAATATAATATCAAATTAACAAGTTACATTTCTATAAAATTTTATACAATAATTTGCTATAACAAGTTTGTAAAATGAAATTTTGTGTTCTAAAGTTTGAGAATATTTCAAAATAGTTTTAAATGTCAACACCTGTTTAAAACACAAGAATTTACCATTCTGGACTTGTTGGAGTTTCTGTTTTGTGCAGCAAGACTGACTGCTGGAGGATCAATGACTGAGCCTGGGAAAAGCTGTGCAAGTTCTGCATTAATCACAACAGATACTGCTTCATTGGGTGGGGTAAGTGGGGGAGTCATGAAAAGTGGTGTTGTTTTCGGAGTTGGTGGAATAACATCGGATGGATGAATGAAGAATCCAGGCGCTGCCACTGGGTTGGAAGGTACGGAGCTGTGAACAGGAGCTACTGCTGATGCTGCTGCCGCTGCTGCAGCTGTTGTCTGATGTAACTTGGCTTCCAGCTTTGCTTTCTGTAAAAGAGGTAAAAGCAACAAATATAGACTAATCCCACCTACCTAAGTAATGGGGAATACTACGCCGATATACATTACGAGATAATCATGATTTACTGCATCCTCATTAAATAAGGATGAAATTAAATCAAATTGGGTTCAACATCAGTGGAGCATTTCTTTGCATATATAACCCATTGCCGTCGAGTTGATTCCAACTCATAGCAACCATAAAGTACGGAGTAGAACTGCCCCATAGGGTTTCCAAGGAGTGGCTGGTGCACTGAACTGCCGACCTTTTGGTTAGCAGCAGAGTTCTTAACCACTGCAGCACCAGGGATCCTTGCTATATATACTTCATTGAACAATTAATATAAAACTTCCCGAATGGTTGAGAACTAGGACTCTTCAAACCACAGGTGATAAGGAGGCAGAACTTTTAAATGTAAATAAGGAAACAAAGTGCTGCTCAAAACAAAATACTAAGAGGTAGTGGATCTCATGTTGACTAAACCCATAAAATTTACCACCTGGAATTGCCATAGGTTGAATTTAGACCACAAAGAAATCTCTAAAACATCATTACCACTAAATTTTAAGTTGCATTAATTTAATTGACCTTTAAACTGTTGTTTTAAGTTGTACACTCCGATGAAAACAGTTTGTAATGTTTGATCGAGCATTTAAGCAGAGTAGGAATGGATTTTCCTTCAAGATTTCACCAAAAGTGTCAATTATATTCCCTCAAGTATGTATCATATAAAATGCATTTATATAATTTTAACAAGTTTAAATACATCAAAAAGACTTTACCTCATTTTTTGTTGAAAATGATTAGTTTACATTGGTTACCCTATTTTCCTTTATGAAAATAATGGTCATTTTTACAGTACTTTTTCAGCTTTTGAAGTTTAGAGACAGCATGAACAAAGAGCCAAATAGTCTCCAACCTGTTGCTGAAGCTTCAAAAGCTGCTGCTGTTTCTCTTGCAGCACCTGTAGCTGTTGCTCGGCTGAAGCCATTGCATGAGAGAGAGACTGCAAAGCTACCTGGGCTGCTGAACTCAGGGCTGTCGAAGCTTCCCCAACTGTCCCAGATGATAGTCCACCTACTGCAGGAGTAACCCCGAAGGAACTCACTGGCATAAGACAAGGAAAGAAAAAGATAGGATGAAGAAAAGGTTCATGCAGAAACATATTTAAAGTACATTATTTTGCCACTAAAACTATAGTTTCATTTCAAAAGATAGGAATCTGGGATAAAATACAGAAATCTTA
The DNA here is from genome assembly GCA_030035585.1 of Dugong dugon. Lineage (NCBI taxonomy): Eukaryota > Metazoa > Chordata > Mammalia > Sirenia > Dugongidae > Dugong > Dugong dugon. The sequence continues at coordinate 41,646,433 of CM057480.1, read as the reverse complement.
ATGGTAAAAGTATATTGATAATAATAGTATTCACATTCTAAGAGATCTACAAATGATTTCTAAATCAAAGAAAAATTAGAGTCAGTATAGTTTTGACTTTACATAGAATATATTTATGCAAATAACACGTGCCTCTGCGTTTGTTTGCCAGCTGCAGCCTCCATGCATGAGATATTTTCATAAATGAGCTATGCTAATTTTTTTACAGGAATATGTGGAAGGGGACTGGCATGGCGGTGCTTGGCAGGTCATGTGTTATTTGAGTAAAAATACGGTATTTACAGGAGTAATATTTAATTTTACTAAAATATAATTCAAAATATGAATAATCTTATTATACAATGACAGTAAGAAATAAACTGAAATTTCCTTTAATAAGTCTTCTTATAGCAATAACACACCATCCCACCTTCCCCTAAAAAACTTAAAAAACCTTCAATGATAACAACATCATTACAAAAGAAAGAAGACACTTATTTCCTCCTTTTAAAGCACAGACTATGTAAGGCCTGTATATGTAAGGCAGTATATGCAAGGCAGTGTTTCCCAGCATATGCAGCACAGAATACTAATATGAAAAGAACCATGTCTCATGCACAATCAAATAAATCTAGCAAATACTGCTTATCATACACCATAAACATTATCATCATCATTAAAGGCTCTATGAAATCCTACAAGTTAAGGACTCTCTTTGACTTTCCTTTTCAATGTTATTCAAATAAACATTATAAGGAGCCCTGGTAGCAAAGTGGTTAAGTGTTCGGCTGCTAACCAAATGGTTAGCAGTTCGAATCTCCCATAAAAGAATTCTTTTTCTGTTAAATGTTTATCAATATTTGTGGAAAGTATTACATAAAAAGCTGGAATAAAAACTTAATTTCACAACTTAATCAAACGTGTCAGTACAAAGCAAGAGGTAGGGGCTAAGTCTAATATAGGCATTAACATTTATATTATAACAGGCCTGTAAAAGAAAGTATATGGGAGAATGATTACTACTAGCATAACAGAAAATATTTAGTGTGCATTACCAAGTAACACTGTTTTAATGAATCACTACATCAAACAGATGAACAACCCTAAGAGGCAGATATTATGATTCTCATTTTTAGTTGATTAAGGAAGGGCTATGTGAAGCCAAAGCCACTGCGAGGCAATCTGCTCAAGAATGGAACTTATATCAACTAATTGAATCTTTAAATTGGCACATAAGCAGGTGCTATTATTACCCCATTTAACAAACAATGAAACCAAAGCTGAGGAAAGTGAAGCAATTTGTTCATAAATAGTGGAAAAAGGATTCAAACACAGGCGGCAATCTGATTGCACAGCTTGTATTTTAATATCTCACAAGGGTTGTATTGCACCAAATTCTACTAAAGTATTACAATACCTGTGTATGACCTCTTATAATTAAAAATTTCCCCATCTTTAAAAAAAAGAAGTCACCTCTCATATCACATCTTATTTAACTTACATGAATTTAATTATCAAAGCTTGAGCAAAAAAAAGAGCAATCATATCTCATATAACATTCTTGGTTTCAAAATGAAATACATCTGTACTTCACATCTAGTATAACAGCTGTCAATTCTAACTCTAAAGGGAAAATTACTGGACTTACTGAAGTTTTATAGTAAACTTGTACTTTTCAGATAATTTAAGTGATTTCAGTATTAATTATGCATAATTTTTGCCTGCTGGGCTAAGTCTAGAACCTAATGCCATGACAATATTTATGGGAAAACTAAGTAAATCACTACAAATACACACACACAAAAAAACATGAACAAGGAGAAAAAGTCAACATGCTACTACAAACTAAATAGAGTACCTTTTAGATAATCTGAGTTTTCAACAGTCTTTTCTACTTTAATGCTAAGACCTCAAAAACTCTTGATATGACGATTATAAAGTTGAGAACAAAACAAAGATGATTATTATCACCATTTCTATTCAACATCATACAGAAAGTCAGACACAACACAATAGAACAAGAAAAAGAAATTAAAAAATATAAACATTTGGGGGAAAAAGTATAACTCTATTCACAGATGGCATGAATGCATATATTAAAAAATCCCTAAGAATCAACAAACTATGAGAATTAGTAAGTTAATATAATAATGTCACTGGATTCAAGATTAATATGCAGAAATCAATCATCTTTCTATAAACTAGCAACAAAAGCAGAGAAAATAAAATTAAGAACAATATCACTTATAATAGCATTAAAAAAATCAAATATCTAAGCATAAATCTAACAAAGATGTGCAAGACTTCTACTGTGAAAACTACAAAGCATCGCCAAGAGAAATGAGACACCTAAAAGGACTAAGGAATGCACCATATTAATGGATTGAAAGGCTCAATATAATTGAGATGTCAGTTCTCCCAAACTAATTTATTTTCAAATCCCGAATAAAAAGTACAGCTTTTTTTAGCAGAAACTGACAAATTGATTCTGATATTTAAATGGACGTTAAAAAGACTCAGAATATCCAAGACAATCTTAAAGAAAAAGAAAGCCAGTGGATTCTACTCCAAGATACAACTAAGAGAACTGAAAACAAACATAAATCCACACAAAAGCTTGTGCAGAAACATTTAGAACATCATTATTTATAAAAGACAAAAAGTGAAAACACAAATGTCCATCAACTGATGATTCAATACAAAAAATGTGATACATGTGCAACGGATTATTGTTTGGCCATAAAACGAAATACAAAACTCATACATGTTGTATGGATTAATTTTGAAAATATTATACTAAGTGAAAGAAGCCTGACAAAAAAGACTACATATTGTATTATTCTATTTATATAAAATACCCAGAGTAGGCAAATCATAGAGATAAACAAATCACTGGTTGCAAGGGGATGGTGAGGGGAAAGGGAGCTGGAGTAAATGCTAATGGGTACCAAGTTTGTTTTTTAGGTGATGGAAATATTCTAGAATTAAATAGTGGTGATGGTTTTACAACATTGTGAACATATCTCAATTTAAAAAAAAAAACTACCTGAAAAGAAAAGTTGGTGGGTTTATAGCATCAGATTTAAGACTTACACAGTAATTAAGACAATGGGATATTGGCATAAGGCTAGACAAACTGACCAATGAAATAGAAATACACCATGTATACAGCAGATTCATGATTTATAACACAAGGAACACTGCAGTCAAGTTGGGGAAAGGGTGGTTTTCTCCCATAAATAACAAGATAGCAGAAGAATGAAAAAGTTACTAAGATGGATAAGAAGAAAATATTCATAATAAAGGAGAGATAAAACGTTAAAAATGATATGACTTATAGTGATACGGTGTAACATAAAAAACCCGTTCCTGTCAAGTCAATTCCGACTCATAGAGACCCTACAGGATAGGGCAGAATTGCCTCATAGGGTTTCCAAGGAGCAGCTGGTGGATTTGAACAGCTAACCTTTTGGTTAGCAGCCGTAGCTCACCATAGCTCTTAACCACTGAGCCACCAGGGCTCCATGGTATAACATACATGACCCTAAAAGAGAGAAGATCGAAAATAAGCCATAAGTACTATCAGGGGAAGAGTTAATGACTGGTATCTTTCTAAAACTGATAGCAAGTCAAAGATTCAAGAAGTCCTATGCATCCCAAACAGGATGAATACAAAGGAAACTGCATGTAGGAACACTACAGAAAAATGCTGAAAAACAAATTAAGAGAAAATCTCAAAAACAGCTTCAGAAGTGACAGAAATAAAAAATCTGACATCTGAATTTTAAACAAAAACAATGGAAGGTAGAAAACAAGAAAAGATTATCTATAAATCACCAGCAGAAATAACTGCTAACTTAGAATGCTATTAACATGTGAAAATATACCTCTTGATCCAAATAAGCCAAACGTGAAATTTTATTTTTGTGATACTCAAATAAATTTAATTAGGTATTTAAAAGTAAATGATAACAGAACTGTTAATATAGTTGATTATGATAAGAAAGGCATCAGTTATTAAATATCAATATTGTTTAGCATACTTAAGAATGTAAAGATAAAAATAATATAATATCTGCAATTTATTTTAAAAACTTTAACAAAGAAAAAGAAAAAAGGAAAAGATAAAAGAAATGTGCAAAAAATACTAATTATATTGGAACATGGAAGATGGCAATGTGGTCTATTCATTCAATTACTCAAAAAAAAAAAAAAAAAAAAAAAAAAAAAAAACCCTGAGATTTTTCCAAAAAAGTAACTGAATTAATCACCAGTAGACAAGAACAAAACTATATCTTAAAGGGTATTTTTTTAAGACATAAGGAAAATCACAGCTAAAAGCTCAAAGGCAACGAAAGGAAAAAAGACAATGAAAAGGGAACTATGAGGTAAATACAAATGAATGTTGACTATAAAAAACTATAAGAATAATATATTATAGGGATTAGAATATACATAGGATTAATATATTAAAAAAACTGATGACATGTAAATTGTGAGGGTGATAAATAATATTCAAAGTATTTGTACTGTATGGTAAAAATAACAATTAGATTTCTGGATGTTATGGGTGTACACTGTGATTTCTACGCTAATTACTAAAAGAATAGTAAAAAATATAATAGAAAAATATACCAATAAAAAATATAACTTTTTAAAAAAGTAATAAAGGAGAAAAACAAACATCTAACAGGCAAGACAAAAAGAAATTTAACACTATACACAAAAACCATGGTAGATTTAAACACAAACATATTAATGATTACATAAAATGTGAATAAACTAAATGCTCCAATTCAAAAAACGAAGTATTGGACTGGAATGAAAAACAACTACTGAGCATTATGCTCTTTAAAGATTAATCTATATGCCCTGGTGATGCCATGGTTAAGAGCTACAGCAAACAAAATTTTGGCAGTTCAAATTCACCAGCCACTCCTTCAAAATCCTATGGGGGCAGTTCTACTTTGTCCTACAGGGCCACAATGAGTCAGAATCAACTTGATGACAATGAGTTTGGGTTTTTATTTTATATGGGATCAAACTGAAAACGGCAATTCAAAAGATTAGATAGGGCTTCTTCTACGGGACAGCCCATAGGGGAGGAACAATGCAGAAAAGGAGTGTGATTATGGTTGCACAACTCGAAGAATGTAATCAGTGTCACTTAAATGAACACATAGAAACTTGAACTGGTGTCATGTTCTGCTGTGTATACTCTCGACAACAATAAAAAATAAAATATTTTAAAAAATAAAATGCTGACCAGGAGGCTATTTGCCTTTTACTTTAAAAGGGAAAAAACCTGCAATGCAACCTCATTTCAAAACTGCAACTGACAAAGTAAATCATTTATTTATAAGTTAAATACTGTGATATATGATCAAAAATAATAAGGTTATAAAACATACCTATTAAAAAATAAGGAAACATCAAAAAGTCAATAAAAAGATGGAAAAATATATATACAAATAAAAAACAAAAGCAAGTTGACCCTACCAATATAAATATCCAACAAAGTAGATCTTAGGAGAAATAGCAGCCTTAGAGATTAAGAGATAATGATGAAAGGTTAAACTCCCAAGAAAGATAAACCATTCTAAATTTGTAGGCTAGCCTCAAAAATGTATTTAAAAAGAAAATGATGACAACAGAACAGAACTGAGATCCCAGAAGTAAATCCATACACCTATGGACAGCTGATCTTCAATAAAGGGTCAAAGTTCATGAAGTGGGGAAGAGATAGTACCTTTATCAAATGGTGCTGGCAAAACTGGATATCCATTTGCAGAAAAATGAACCTTACACCATACATAAAAACTAACTCAAAATGGATCAAAGACCTAAATGTAAAACTTAAAAACTATAAAGGTCATGAAGAAAAAATAGGAACAACACTAGAGGATCTAATATATAGCATAAACAGAATAAAAATTCACAAACAGCAAAAGATAAACTACATAACTGGGATCTCCTAAAAATTAAATACTTACGCTCATTGTTATGGATTGAATTGTGTACCTCCCCCAAAAATGTGTCAAGCTCACTAGTCCATTATTCCCAGTATTGTGTGATTGTCCACCATTTTGTCATCTGAGTGATTTTCCTATGTGTTGTAAATCCTACCTCTATGATGTTAGTGGGAACCCTGGAGGCACAGTGGTTAAACGTTCAGCTGCTAACCAAAAAGTCGGCAGTTTGAATACAACAGCCACTCCTCAGAAACCTTATGGGGCAGCTCTACTCTGTCCTATAGGGTCGCTATGAGTCGGAATGGACTTGGTGGCAACAGCTTGTGATGTTAATGTGGTGGGATTAGCGGCAGTTATGTTAATGAGGCAGGACTCAATCTACAAGATTAGACTATGTCTTAAATCAATCTCTTTTGAGATACAAACGAAGCAAGCAGAGAGACATGGGGACCTCATACCACGAAGAAAGAAGAGCAGGAGTGCGCGTCCTTTCGACCTGTGGTCCCTGTGCAGAAAAGCTCCTAGACCAGGGAAAGACTGACGACAAGGAACTTCCTCCAGAGCCAACAAAGAGAGAAACCCTTAGTTGCACCCTGAACATAGACTTCTAGCCTACTCGACTGTAAGAGAATAAACTGTTTGTTAAAGCCATCTACTTGTAGTATTTCTGTTACAGCAGCACTAGATAACTGAGACACTTATCAAAAGCCTTCACCAAAAGAGTAAAGAGAATCTACAGACTGGGGAAAAATCTTTAGCTACAACATATCCAAAAACGTCTAATCTCTAAAATTTATTTAAAAGACTTCAACACCTCAACAACAAAAAGATAATCCAATAAAAAAAAAGGACATAAACAGACACTTCATGAAAGAAGATGGCTAACAAAGACATGAAGAGATGCTTGCGATCATTAGCCATTAAAGACTCAAATAAAACTACAATGAGATACCATCTCACCCCAGAAAAAATGGCTAATGCTGGAAACAACAAATGCTGGAAAGGTTGAGAGGAGGCTGAGACTCTTATAGACTGCTTGTGGAAATACAAAATGGTACAACCACTATGGAAAACGGAACAGCGTAACCTTAAAAAGCTACAAATAGAAATATCATATGATCTAGCACTCCCAGGTATATATCCCAGAGAACTAAGAGCCATGACAAAAACAGGCATATGCACACCCATGTTCACTTTAGCATTATTCATAAAAGCAAAAATATGGAAACAATCTAAGTGACCATCAATAGATGAATGGATAAACAAACTCTGGATAACAATGGACTACTAGGCTACAATAAAGAACAATGAGGAAATCAAGGAACATCTCAACATCGATAAATCTGGAGGACAATATGCTGAGTGAAATAAGTCAAACACAAATGGACAACTATTACATGAGACCACTATTATAAAGTAACAACAGAAGGTTTACCTACCCGGGGGGGGGAATATTCTTTGATGGTTACCAGGGATGGGAGGGTGAGGAAGGGAAAATTACCAAACAGATAGAAGACACATGTTAATATTGGTGAAGGGAAAGGAAGTACATAATACGGGGGAAGTCAGCATAACATAATCAAGGCAAGGGATTTCACTGAGAGGTATACAAGAATAAAAAGCAACGAAGGTAAATACTGTAACACACACAATCTTGAAATAGCAGCAATAAATAATAATTTATGAGTGGATACACAGGTGGATATGTACGCTAAATAGGTGCGGGAGGGTATAACAGGAGTACATCCATGTACATATATAGGTTTGGCTGTGGCTGTTTCTACATACATATCTGTATGTGCTATATGTATATTCATACATATAATAGAGGACATAGGGGGCAGAGTCATGAAACAGCCTAGACATAACTAAAACCTCACAGGACTGAGTTACAGGGCTTGAACGCTGAGGACCATAGTCTCAGGGAACATCTAGGTCAACTGGCATAAGATAGTTCATAGAGATAACATTCTATACCTACTTTGGTGAGCAGTATCTAGCATCTTAAAAGCAAGTGGCCATCTAGGATGCAGCTATTGGTCCATTTCTGTCCAGAGCAAAGAAGAGTGAAGAAAACCAAAGACTCAAGGAAATAATTAATCCAAAGGACTAATGGACCACAGAAAGCCTCCACCAGCCTGAGACCAGAAGAACTAGATGGTGCCCAGCTACCATTACCTACCACTCTGACAAGGATCACAATACAAGATCCCAGTTAGAGTGAGGTTTAAAAAAACAGAACAAAATTCATAGTCATAAAAAAAGACTAGATTCACCGGTCTAAGAGAGACTGGAAGAATCCCCAAGACTACAGCCCTTAGACACCCTTCTAACTTAACTGAAGCCATTCCCAGTGTTCACCTTTCAGCCAAACAATAGACAGGCCTATAAATAAGCAATAACACATGTGAGGAAAGTGCTCCTTAAAACAATCATCCACACGGGACCAAAAGGACAACATACTCCCAAAAGCAAAGATGAGAATGCAGGAAGGGGTAGGAAAACTGGACAAATGGAAATGGGAAACTCAGGGTGGAAATGGGGAGAGTCCTGACACATTGCGGGGACTGCAACCAATGTCACAGAACAATCTGTGTATGAACTATTGAATGGGAAACTAATTTGCTCTGTAAACCTTCACTTAAAGCACAATTTAAAAAAACAAAAAAAATGATGAGACCAAAACAGACAAACCCACAATCATAGTGATAAGATTTTAACATACCACTCAAAGTAAAAAAAAAAAAAAAAAAAAAAAGTAGATTAAGTAAGTGATCAGTAAAAACATAATTTGAAGAACACAATTAGCAAACTTAACCAAATGGATATATAAACAGAGTACACTTCATCAACAAGTACAGAGTCAACATTATTGTTAAGCACTCATGGAATACTTATGAAAACTGACCGTCTACGATTCCCAACAAATTTTACAGGATTAACAAGAGTATTACTTTAAATATAAATCAATAGCAAAAAGATAACTAATCCTTAATTATTAAGAAATGTTATTTCTTTAACATTACTTACTGATGTTGAACATATGAATACCCTAAAACCAGCAAATCTCTTTTACATTCATATCCAAAAGAAACGTGTATCCATTAATAGTCCCATAATGGAACAACAAAAATGTCTATCAACAGAACATAAATCACACAGTAGATACACAAATTTTGTTGTGTTCATGCAATGGAATCCTAAAGAGCAATAAGAACCAACTATCCACAAAAAACAATGAAGTTCACAATCATAATATTGACCAGAAGGAGGTAGATGCCCCCCAAAAATGTGCATGCAATCCTATATTCTGCAGACCTTATCCCTGGTTATACAAACAATTAATACACTTGGCTGCTAATCAAAAGTTTGGAGGTTTAAGTCCACCCAGAGGCACCTTGGAAGAAAGGCCTAGTGATCTACTTCTGAAAAATCAGCCACCGAAACTCTACAGAGCACAGTTCTACTCTGACATAAACGGGGTCACAAAGAGTCAGAATCAACTCAACAACTACTGGTTTTTTAATCAACAACAGTGTTCAAGAATGTATGATTAAGAAGTTAAACATAGAAACAAAAAAACAAGTGATTACTCTGAAAGTAAGAATGTTTATCTTTTGGAAATAGTGAGGGAAAAGATAGTAAATGGAAAACAGTATGAGGATACTTTTTAGGGTGTCAGAAATGTTATCTCTTGACTAGGGGTTGTTATAAGTACATTTTGTTTTCTGATAAAATTCCTGAGCTGTACACTTGTTTTCTGCACTTTGTATGGGTATTATATTTCACAACTAACATGTTAAAAAAAAAAATAGAAAACTGAGAGACTATAGTCATATTTCAGCATAGAAGACTGAGAGACTATAGTCATCTTTCAGCACCTTATAATCACATTTGTAGTTGGAACTCTGATCTAACATTTAATAAAAATCCCTCTGCCAGTGGTCGTTGGCGGCCAGGTGGAATACAGAGGTAACTGCTTGTATATGTATAAACTTCCCCTGGAAACACAAGAAACTGGTTATAACACAGGAGGGGAAATGGATGGGGAGTGTGAAAGAATACTTCCTTCTTTAAAGCTTAATCTTTTATTTTTTTAATTTTATGTCTTCTGAAAGCATTAGTTATTCAAACTCTGGGATTTAAAAAATAATAATAAAAGTTCTAGGCAGTTTCATGAGAATTCTAAGAAAGAATCTGACTTATAACTAAAGAATTTTCCAAAAGTTCAATTTTCTGTCATGGCATGTTTCTACTCCAATATAAATGTAAGTTTTTACAAAATGATTATAATAAGTAGACCAAGAGAAAAAACACAAATTAATTCTGACCCTTCTAGTACCTACATATAAAGGAAATAATAGATTTTGATCAAGAACTCTAAATCTTCACTACGTAAGCCATAAATTTCACTTAAGTGATTATTTCCACAATTAGAGAATATAAAATGATTCTGAATAAAAAGACACTCAAAATAAAGAACCAATAAAATCCTTTTAAAATTCCTTGCCATTCTGAAGCTAACAGCAAGATTAAATTTTTCGTAATTCCTCACACTGCCTGTTTTTGCTAAACTGTTGACAAGAAAAAAAAAGTCATGAACTTACACAAAACCACCACCATCAGAATCAGTTTAAAACAATATTCAAATCAGTGGCAGTAATACAGATATGGAACTACAGACCAATATTCTTACATACAAAAACTTCAATTATTTATGCCAAGATAGAACCAATCATAATATGTGAAGAAAAAACACAGAAAACAAGATACAAAAAAATAAACATGAGTTTCTACTGATAAAGAGTTAAAACCAAGGCTTCTAACTGGTTCAAACCCCTGCTGAGAATCTGCACTTCTAACAAGTTCCCTGATGAGACTTTGCATTTCTAACAAGTTTCCAGGAAGTTATACATAAGAATCACCTGGGGATCCATTAAAAATGTAGATTATCATTCAGTGTATCTGGAGTGGAAATGCAAATTCTCAGCAAGGAACTTGTTAGAAATTCTCAGCAGGGTTTCAAACCAGAAAGAACCAGTTCCAAGCCCTGATTAAAACCTTAATTTTTTAAGTGAAAGTACTTATTTAAAACATCCACAACACATATTCAATACAATCAAATAGTGGTTCATATATGCAAAATTGCTTTAAACTAGTTGGAAAAAGTATTATTCCCTCCTTCACTCATATACACCAAATATACAGGTACTTTAATGCAAGAAATAACATTTTGATGCCAAAAATAACAACAAACAAGTCTGGCCATCACTCAATAACTGTTGAAGTTAGGTAATGGAATCATGGAGTCCACCCTACTCTTTCCTCTACTTAGGTTATGTTTGATATTTTCCAAAACTAAGGAACATTTTAAAGTTTAAACACATAAAAACAAAGAAAATTAAGACAGTGCTCTGGTGGATAGAAAAAAGGCAACTATGAATTGACTTAGAAAATACATAAAACTAATTCTCATTTTTTTTTTCACAAAATGTCTCTCCCATAGTTTTATACCTGTTATAACAATGACATTTACATACATTATAAACTGATATTTACTCAATATTTATATACCACTTTACGTTCATTGTTTAATCGCATATATAATAAAAGAAGGTATATACCAGTAAACGTACTTGCATCATCCCTTTCTATTCTGGTTCCATCACTCGTTGACACACAAGTAAAGTGTAGGGGTTCAACTTCTAGAAGTCCAGTGAGAGATGTAAAGCTACCCTCAGCAGCTGTGCAACTACTGACCTTTCCATTCCCTAAATCAGAAAAAAAGATTTTATAATACGTGAAGATAATCTTTAAAATACTGTCATACTGAGAATTATACCTGCTCTTCAAATTTTAATTAGAGCACATGTATAAATGCATGACCATTGCACAGTACCTCAACAATGGACAGATTATTAGGAAAATTCACAAAACACAAGATACTAGTTTCCTTGCTACAGAACCAGAGTTTCAAAAAAGCAACTTAGTGGCTATTTACATTAACAAGAAGCATGGGTGATAATTTTATACCACACTGAACTTTATATTCAATAACCAGTGAATACATTCTATGATGGTAACTATATAAAATCAGAAGGCACTAAAATGAGACTAAAGCATTAAAAACGTTAACAAATGCTATCTATACATATTTCTTTATATTTCATATATATTAACAATTTTCTAGAATGAACAATCATATTTTATAATCATAAAAACAGTTAAGTTAGCATATGCAGTTGTGAAAAAAAAAAAGAGGGCAACAACTATGTGAACAATAAAATCACAGCAACAAGACTAGGGAAGAACACAAAGGAATTAACAGTGATTGTGCACGTGGTTTCAGGGGAAAGGGTTATTCTCAGTACTTATAAATTGTCTGGAATTAGCATTACTCTAAACAGAATTCTTTTTAAAAAGTAAAACAAAAACTGAAGTGGAAAACAATGAGTAGATGAAAACTGTGCTCAACATCTGAAAACTATTAACTACAAGACTAATCTGTCATAATCTTGTTCTTCAGTGTCCCACTGGTGTCCAGCATAGGGACTGACACATGTGCTCAATAAATATTGAGTGCTCACTCAATACAAGACCTGGTAGCAAAAGAGTAGAAGAACAGGTGCCAGTCCTCCTGAAATTTATACTCTGTGTTACACAGAGGTCACTACGCATTAAACAACTAATTACACAATTGAACTATAGAAAATAAATACGCCTCCTATTTAACATTGTGCTAGAAGTCCTAGCTAGAGCAATAAGGCAAGAAAAAGAAATAAAGGGCAGTCAAATTGGTAACGAAGAAGTAAAACTGTCCCTCTTTGCGGATGATACAATACCATACACAGAAAACCCAAAAGACTCAACAAGAAAACTACTGGAATAGAAAGATTCAGCAGATTAGCAGAATATAAGATAAACATACAAAAATCAGTTGGATTCCTATACACCAATAAAGAGAATGATGAAAAGGAAATCAGGAAAACAATATAATAGCCCCTAAGAAATAAAATACTTAGGAATAAATCTAACCAGGGATGTAAAAGACCTATACAAATTAAAGTACAAAACACTACTGCAAGAAATCAAAAGACATCTACACAAATGGAAAAAATATAGCAGGTTCATGGATACAGAGCCTCAACATTGTGAAAATGACAATTCTACCCAAAGCAATTTAAAAATACAATGCAATCCTGATCCAAATACCAACAACATTCTTTAAAAAAGATGAAAAAGCTAATCATTAAGCTTACATGGAAAGGGAAGAAGCCCCGGATTAGTAAATCACTACTGAAGAAGAAGAATAAAGTAGGAGGACTTGCACTACCTGACCTCAGAACCTACTGTAAAGCTACGGTAGTCAAAACAACCTGGTACTGTTAGAACGACAGATACACTGAGCAGTGGAACAGAACTGAGAACCCAGGTGTAAATCCATCCACCTACGCTCACCTGAGCTTTGACAAGGGCCCAAAGTCCATCAAATCAGGCAAAAGACAGTCTTTTTAACAAATGGTGCTGGCAAAACTGGATGTCTATCTGCAAAAAAATGAAACAGGGCCCACAGATCACACCATACACAAAAACTAACTGAAAATGGATCAAAGACCTAAATATAAAACCAAAAACTATAAAGATCATAAAAGAAAAAACAGGATCGATGCTAGAGGCCCTAATACACGACATTAACAAAATACAAACCATAACTAACAACACATCAACTCCAGAAGATAAGCTGAATAACTAGAATCTTTTAAAAATTAAACACTTACGCTCATCAAAACACTTCACCAGAAGAGTAAAAAGAGAACCTACAGACTGCGAAAATATTTTTGGCTACGACAAATCTGACAAAGGTCTAATCTCTAAAATCTAAAGGAAAATCCAACACCTCTACAACAAAAAGACAAATAATTCAATTAAAAAATGGGCAAAGGAAATGAACAGACACTTCACCAAAGAAGACATTAAAGCGGCTAACAGACACATGAAGAAATGCTCCCACAACCACTAGCCATGAGAGAAATGCAAATCAAAACCACAATGAGATACCATCTCACCCTGGCATTACCGGTGTGAATCAAAAAAAGAAAAAATAACAAATGTTGAAGAGGCTGTGAGGAGATCAGAACCCTTATGCACTGCCAGTGGGAATGCAGAATGATACAAGCATTTTGGAAAACAATATAGCACGCTTCCTTAGAAAGCTAATAACAGAAATACTTATGATCCAGCAATCCTACTCCTAGGAATATATCCTAGAGAAATAAGAGCCGTCACACAAATAGACATAAGCACACCCACGTTCACTGAAGCATTGTTCACAATAGCAAAAAGACAGAAACCACCTAGATGCCCATCAACAGATAAATGGATAAACAAACTATAGTACATACACACAACAGAGTATTATGCAATGATAAAGGACAATGATGAATCTGCGAAGCATCTCACAACATGGATGAATCCGGATGGCATTATGCTGAGTGAAACAAGTCAAGCACAAAAAGATAAATATTGTGTGAGATCACTACTATAAAAACTAATGAAAAGGTTTACACACACAGAGAAACAATCTTTGATGGTTAGGAAGGAGGGGAGGGGAGGGAAAAACACTAAATAGACAATAGATAAGTGGTAACTCTGGTAAAGGTTAAGACAGTACACAATACTGGAGAAGCCAGCACAACTTGTACAAGCCACGGTCATGGAAGTTCCATAGACACATTCAAACTCCCTGAGGGACCAAATTGCTACACGAGGGCTCTGGGGACCATGGTTTCAGGAACTTCAGCTCAACTAGCAAAACACAGTTTACAATGAAAATGTTCCACATTCTACTTTGATGAGTAGCATCTGGGGTATCAAAGCCTGTGAGCAGCCATCTAAGATATTCCACTGGTCTCACCCCTTCGTGAGCAAGAGAGAATGAAGAAAACTAAATACACAAGGGAAAGATTAGTCCAAAGGGCTAATGGGCAACAACTAGCACGGCCTCCACCAGACTGAGTCCAGTACAACTAGATGGTGCCTGGCTACCACCACTGACTGCTCTGAGAGGGATCACAATAGCAGGTCCATGACAGAGCTGGAGAAAAACGTAGAACATAACTCAGACTCAGAAAAAAAAGATCAGACTTACTGACCTGACAGAGACTGGAGAAACCCTGTGAGTATGGCCCCCGGACATCCTTTTAGCTCAGTAATGACATCACTCCTGACGTTCACCCTTCAGCCAAAGATTATACAGGCCATAAAGCAAAATGAGACTAAAGGGGCACACAAGCCCAGCGGCAAGGACTAGAAGGCAGGAGAGGACAGGAAAGCTGGAAACAGGGAATCCAAGGTTGAGAAGGGAGAGTGTTGACATGTCGTGGGGTTGTTAACCAATGTCATAAAACAATATGTGCACTAACTGTTTAATGAGAACCTAGCTTGTTCCATAAACCTTCATCTAAAGTACAAGGGAAAAAAAATGAGTAAAAGATCTCAAGTCACTTCACAATAGAAGATACATGGATGACCAAAAGGCACATGAAAGGATGCTCAACATCATTATTCATCAAAGAAATAAAAATTTAATAAATAAATAAATAAATGTGCCAAGTTCTACCTAAGAGAAGCTGAAGGGACTAATAGGAAATCGGCTCTAAGTCAAGGTGTAAGAAAATGCTTCCAGGATGATGTCATGAACTTTAAGGGAAGAATAAGAGATTTTTATGTATTTACCACCCATTCCTCACTTATCGACTACCTCTTCACCTGACATTTTGAATTTACAATGGCAAAAAATCTACTATCCGACTATTTTGTGCATTAACGACAGACGTCTGGCAGGAACAAACGCCGAAATGCGAGGTGAGAATAACACTGGCTGTGATGGTTAGGGTTGTGTGTCTACTTGGCTGAGACATGATTCTCAGTTATTTGGTTGTGATGGAATGATGTGATCTGGCAGTTACATAATGATGCAGTCATCCCCCATTTTGTGATCTGACGTGGTCATCCTCCATTTTCACATAATGCTGATTTACACATAAAGACTTGGTCTTCGGAATCTAACCATGCTGATACATGAGTATTCCACTGGGGTGGGGCGAATTCATGCAGAAGAAGCATGAGTGAAATACCTGAGGTAGGAAGGAGCATGGCCCATTTGAAGACGTGAAAAAGCATGATATGGCCAAACAGTTCTCAAACTTTTTGAACCTAAGATCCTATTACATATCTTTATATAAGTAAGAACCCTAGAGCATTTTTATGTTGGGTCTATAAAATATATTGATATTTAACATATCAGAAGTTTTAAAATGAGAAAAATTTTAGTATTTATTAATTCATTTAACAGTAAACATACAAGATGTGAAAACAGCATACTTTTGTGAAAAAATATGTAACAAAATTAATTTAATGAGAAGAGTGGCAAAGTTTTACACTTTTGCAAATCTCTTTAAAATCTGGCTTATCAGAGGACAGCTGTAATTCTCATATCTGCATCTGCATTAAATGTGTTACAGTATGTTGTTTTGGTTGAAATACATTATTTTAAAAATCCAGGTTAACACAAATACGTAGCTGGAAAAGCCTTAGGTATGTAAAAACTTGACAAGTGATAATCTTAAAGGTTAGTGGTAATGTATTATCTGAAATCTTAACAATGAGCTCAATGAACTTCTCAAATTCTATTATATTAGGATCACTTAGTCTATCTTGTATTCTTAATGAATCTTTTATCCAGGCATGATTTTGAACCATCATGCATTGATGGGAAAATGATGGTTCACTGGCTGTACACAGATCTTCCAATACTGACACACTACCTTATACAATATCAGAAATCTACATTCTCTAATATGACCACATCCCATCAGGAGTCTTTAAGTACTGGCAACAAATACTAGCAATTGATTCCCCTGAGGTGGTAGATTCTTTTCCTTCATTTTTGAGAAAATGTCTGCCAAATAACCAACTCTGAATAAACACAGCTTGTCTATCAGTCATTCTTTCAAATGAAAATGGTGTTCTACACATGTTCATTGCAGCACTGTTTACAATAGCAAAAAGATGGAAACAACCCAGGTGCCCATCAAGGGACAACTGGATAAACAAATTATGGTATATCCACACAATGGGATACTACGCAACGATAAAGAACAACTACGAAGCCGTGGAACATCTTAAAGCATGGAGGAACCTGGATGTCATTATGCTGAGTGAATTTAGTCAGTCACAGAATGACACATATTGTGTAAGACCACTATTATAAGAACTCAAGAAAAGGTTTAAACATAGAAGAAAATATTCTCTGATGGTTAGGAGGGTGGGGAGAGAGGGTAAGATTTGTTTACTTACTAAATAGTGGATAAGAACTATCTAAGGTGAAGGGAAGGACAGCACACACTACAGGGGAAGTTAGCACAACTGAACTAAACCAAAGCTAAGAAGTTTCCTAAATACAATCAAACACTTTGAGGGACACAGTAGCATGGGTAGGGGTCTGGGGACCATGCTCTCAGGGGACATCTAGGTAAACTGGCATGACAAAGGTGGTATGTAGAACTCAAATTCTAGTAAGCAGCCCAGACTTAATGGTCTGACTGAGACTGGAGGAACCCCGGAAAGCATGGACCCCAGATTCTCTATCAGCCCAGAACTAAAACAATTTCCGAGGCCAACTCTTCAGACGGGGATTGGACTGGACTGTGGGACGTAAAGTGATACCATGAGGAGTGTGCCTCTTAGCTCAAGTAGATACAAGAGACTAAACAGGCAGCTTCTGTCCAGAGGTGAGACAGGAAGGCAAAAAGGTTTAGGAGCTGGTTGAATAGACATGGAGAATCAGGGGTGGAAAGGAAGACTGTGCTGTCACAGTATGGGGAGAGCAATTAAGAGCCACATAACAATGTATGTATAAATTTTTGTATGGGGAAAAAAGAAAACAGTGTTCTATGAAACAAGTGACTAATCATTGTACTTCATTATGCAGCAGAAGTGTTTTATGTATACTTATCATTTCATCACACAGAATATTTTAAAGATGCATACTCAATAATTTTCACAGCCTCATCGAAGACATTTGTAAATGAAACTGGCGTATTTTTTACTACACATGCACGGTGAAGAACATCTTCAGTACAAATGTCAATGCAATGAAAAAGGCAAACAACATCTTTTTATTACCATGAAAATAATTCTGGCCCCTAGTCCCCTGAAAGGATCTCAAGAGCCCTGAAGGGTCTATGGACCATGCTTTGAGTATCAATGGGCCAGAGAAAACAGACTAACAGGGGCAATGGCACAAAACTAGGTGGCAAGGGAAAGAGAGCCAGATCATACATGATATTATATGCTATATTAGAGACATGAGACTTGAAAATAATAAGGAAGATGTGAAAAATATTTTAAGGAGAGAGTTATAGTGATCAGGTTTGCATTAAAAAATGATTACACTCATTGCAGTACAGAGAATATATCGTAGTGAGGCAAGAACACATACATGGAGACCACTTAGAAAGCTATTATTATAGTGCAGATACAAGATGACTGTGGCTTGACCTCTAACCATGTGATCATGACAGGTAAGAAAATACGCATATTTGAAACGTACACTGATGAAGAAACACACAGGATCTGGTGACAGCCT
This sequence comes from Dugong dugon, assembly GCA_030035585.1. Lineage (NCBI taxonomy): Eukaryota > Metazoa > Chordata > Mammalia > Sirenia > Dugongidae > Dugong > Dugong dugon. The sequence goes on along the minus strand of CM057480.1, from coordinate 41,627,833 downwards.
CAATGCAGGTGGTGAGAAAGACAGAGGTATTGAGAACGGCATTCACATTTCTGTCTTGTGTCACTGACATTAACGAGAAATGGAATGCTGCAGGAAAACCAATGGTTAGGAGTAAAATGATGAGAAATTCATATGGAGATTTACACATTATGATTTCTAAGGCCTTCCTTCTGGGTCTTTATACTAGAGTGTTGCTGCTCTTGCAAACTTGACTGCTTCAGAGTTTGGTCTTCTCCTTATACTCTCACGCTAAGAGATCTCATTCTGTCCTACCGGTTGTTGAAGGATATTCCCACTCATCTGAGATCCAGTCATAAACTGCAATGGTCTAACTTGTGTCACTTGGTGCAGTGTGACAGACTGCTTTTGTGTGGCCTTTCTCACCATGGTCTTCTAACTCCCACCCAAGTGACTGGGTGGGACTGCAGAAATAAGGTTAACTGTGGCCCACCAAGGGGATTGGTCAGTTTTGCTTTAGAAGAGAGCCATTTCACAGTAGGAGGAGGATCCTGCCACCACCAAGGAAGAACAGCCAGAAGCGGAGTATGTCTGCTGGACCCAGGATCCCTGCACTGAGAATTCTGCTCCTGGGACCAGGAGACAGAGACAGAGAAAGCTGTAACACTGAAGACAGTGAGAAACGGCGGCAGAGAAATGGCAGCAGGAGACTGCGCAATGGGCTTCCCAGCCCATGGAGCAAGAAAGCTGAATGCCTTTGGGCAGGAGGCTTGTTGGTGAAATAGGGGACCTCCAGGCACTTGGTGGAGCTAGGTATGCGGACCCACAGAGCTAGAGCTGAGGGCCTTCAGAGATTAATACACTGGGGCCAAGACTACTGGTGGAGGAATGCCTCGGGGCACTTATCAGCAGAGCTGGAAGAGCTTTGTAACACTTGCCTGAGCAGGGAAGAGGCCTAGGGCCAGAGAGAAGTGTGTCTGCAGGCACAGCTGAAAAGAGACCGTCCAGATGGAAGAACTGTATCCTGAGCATTCCTGAACCTGAACTGTAACCTGTTACTTACCTATTAAACCACATAATCGTGAGAATTGTATGTGAGTTCTGTGTGGCCATGGCAATGAATTATCGAATCCAGAAGAGAAGTAGAGAGGGCCATGAGAGGGACAGCTGGTGTCACAATTAGTAAAGATGACAGAGAGAGGAGGCATATTTGACCTCCACCTCACAGGACTCAGCCTTGGGCTATTGTTCTTGATTCTCCTACCCTCCTCAAAGTTAGAGGAGGTCAGACACCGCCCCTCACCATTTTTATACTTGGATATAAAAGAAAGAAGATGGCAAGACAGGCATGTGGTAATCAAGGCCTAATACATGAAATAAAGGAGATGACACATATACCCAAAGCAGCATAAGTAATTAAATAGCAAGTAAGAGACCAGTACGGATAGTATGAGCTCTTTCCTCAGAAATATTAAATAAATACATGTAGAAACCAGGTCTAAATAGCTCAACATCCTGTAAACAAGGGTGGAGAGATAACAGTTGAGGGCATTTTACATTTTATTTATATTTCTGTATTTGATTTTTCTATTTTGCTTTATTCCCAATTCATAACTTGTAATAAATAAAAATGAGATTAACGTCCCCAAATTTACTTCCACTTAATATGGTAATTACCTTATGTGTTTGCAAATAAATTTTCTAACGTTTTGGTTTGCTAACAACACTTAAGCAGAAAGTGCTATTAGATGAAAGAAAATCAGAAGTAAAACTTATTCTTCTGCCTAAGGAAAAATAAATACCATCTAATTCTAGCATTTGAAAAAGTTATAAAAATAGTTTCACTGCACATAAATATTACACATACAATCCTAAAAGCATATTCTTCAGAAATGTGTAGAAGGATAATATAACAGTGTATACAAAGCTTACCTCAGGAGAGTAAGATAGTAGATACAGGCAATTATTTTTTCATTCTGCATCCTCGCTTATTACAGTTAAGTATATATTAATTTTATGTTTTTGAAATATGCAATAACATGTTCTTTGCCTTTATATAGACAGCAAAGGCATACCAAATAAAATTAAAAGGGCTACAACAAATAACTCAAATTTCTAACAGTCTTTTATGAGCATTAAGGTAATACTGACATTCAAGAAAAAACCAAAAAACAAATTCACAACCCTTTCAAAGATCATTTTAAATATTTCTACAGTTTATTTTTGTTCTGGTTGTTATTTGTGTTGTTGTGGGGGTGAGGGGTAGTTAAACTGTTTAATAATTCACAGATGTTAAGCGGAAGTGGTAAAGAATGTTAGTTCTTTAAAAGACAAAAACGTAGTACCTACAATCTATTAACTCTATAAAGGTGAAGATATAAAATTCAGAAATTCCTTTAATAAAAGAAGTTAAGTACCTGCAAGGACATCTGATAAATCAATTTCATCTGTTTGGACCCCAATGCTGCTGTTGTATACATTTTTACAAGAAGAGCCACTCATCTCCAAATCAAAGAGGACTGGATCAAATGGTGAGCTATATAATCCATATCTGAAAAATAAAATAATGTCCTAACAATTTTCCTGTCAGCCATCTAACTAATAAATTATACGTTTACTTAGTTTTAAAAGTAGTTTGACTAACAGGGCAGAGGGAGATGCTAATCAGATTTAACCCATTCAATGCAACAAGTTTCAGCTGTGTTCCTTATGAACTTATACTTCAAAAGACACTATCCAGAGACTCCATAAATGTGATTCCAGTTAACTGGTACCTAATAAACCAACAGTGCCATCTGCAGATTGAAGGAAGGAAAAAATACCAGGCATCTCTTCTTCCTCTCCATCACTACATCAACTCAGCTAGGAAGTATAAAGGCTTTTTTGAGTAAATTTCATCATAACCAAAATTTCTAATCTAAAAAGACTAGGAAATCATTGCTTTAAATACAAGTATTGCCGACTTCAATCACTGAAGAGGTTAAGAACTCAAATCTGACCTTTATTTAGTATTATACATTAGCTTATTTCTTAATTCATTGTGTTTAAAGTTTGGAAATATCATCCAGTGGATGGAAGAATACTAGTTAAGTAAAATAAGTAATTTACATGATTCTGTCTATAAATTTGTTACAACAGAGAAACAGATCACATTAACTGCTTCTTTAATTAGCAAGGAATACAACTTTTAAGTATTTAAATATAATTCATCCTCTGAACAATCATCTTCAGGACTTCCAAAATCATTAAAGGGAGTAATTACAGAGAAACGAGGGACAAGTAAAACATTAAGATCATCTGGAAAAAGGTAAAGTCCAAATTAAATATATTTTTGCAACAAAAGTGGTATTTTAAATATATATATATATATATATATATATATAATTAACAGTTTTGTTCAATGGTGAAATCACACTCAGAAAGGCCCATTATTAGTTATTACATGTATCAAAATACCTTGTCTGAAGTAAAGCCTCCATTGGTGTTAGCCTGTCCTGTAACTGTCTAGACACAGCAGTAAGCAAAGATGCACAAGCTGTACTACACCCAGCCAAATCTTCATCTTTAACATAGTTCAGTAAGACAAAGTACCAATAGACAGAACCTGAAAGCAAATATAAAAATATCAAGGTTCCTTTTCTCTCGTTTTTCTGTAACAAAGAGAACTTCAGATAACATAATATACCTCTTTTTTTCTAGAAAGAATTTTCTAGAAAGAAAATCTTTAAGGACAGCATATAAAGACAAACCAGCTCCCTGGAAGAATCAAAGATGGCAATGACAATATGAATCACAGCCTGAAGTGTAGTCTTACAGTAAGAATTTCAACCTTATTTTGCAGTCTAGGTATTTAGGTGTTCAGTAACCTGAGATGACTCTGAGGGACATTTTAGAATAGATGGAAAATGGAGAAACCATATGTCCTTCAAACTATTCTTCCTAAAATGTGGTTCCTCTGTACTGAAATTTTCAAACACACTGGATGGCTGTCTGCTACTAGTACACCTTAGCAAGTGAATGGAGTTTAGTTATTCTACGCTGCTGGTTAGATACAGACCGACATGGCTTAAAGCGTGATTATGTTGGTGTATTTTAAGTTTCTTTTATGAAATTTGAGATATATACCTACTAAATGCATCCCATACTTGAGCATCCTGCCTCTAAGATTATCCTCAGGAAACTGTTTTAAACACTACAAACTATTACTGTGAAAAACCAATTTGCAGAAGTTCTACTCCACATAGCACAGGGTTAATAATTTTAGCCAATATATGTTCAAGATAAATATAAATGGAATCCTCATTTACCTAAATTAAGATAATGATTATATAACCATTTACCAACTAACTTTGAGCAAGCTTTCTTCGGGTATACCATAAAGATCAAATACTTGTGAAATATCTATCTCATTCAGATAACTTGTTGAATGAATTGATTATTTACAAAGCAGAAGATTGTGGGAAATGTCTACAAAAAAATAATATTAGGTTTAAAAGGCCAAATCAGTATCCCTTCATAGTAAACTTATACAACAGCAAAAAACATAAACATCTTTATGTGCTATTTTAAGGGGTTGCTTTATAATTCCTACTTGATACTACACTAGGCTTGAATAGCATATCAGAGGCTTCAAGTGCTGGGTAAACAACTAGCCCATTTTAAATCCCTACAATTTGCCGTAATCCCTACCACACAATATATACACGTACAATTACACCTGGACAACTGTACTTATTTATGTCATCTCCCTGGCACTTGTTGGCATTTTACTTTGTGACATATAATCTACAGTCAGTAAACAACCAAATAACTCAATGATTTTAATGAAGCTACAGAAAATATATGAACTGAAATAACCTGATATTTACTAAACTGTTCCACTAACCCTTTCCTAGGAATATTATAGAACACAGCATGCCGGATCACCCGAGCACAATTTATCAACCCCTGGAAATAATAGGCTATAGTGGGCAAAAACTTTTGAGAAAAATAATTAATAATAATCCTAAGTATACTTGTGAGGCATTTCCTATGACTACAATTATTTGTGATTAAACTGATTTCACATACCACCAGTTGCTGCTGCAGGTAAAAATGACATATTATCAAGTAAAGCCTTCAACAGAACAGATCCAAATCCTGGTTGACATGGGTCACACTTGCCATTACTGAAAAATTATTAAAAGGAAAATTTTAAAGACATTACTCAAAGTCTAACCACAACCCTAAGCCTGATGTAATAATTAAAAAATTATAAAACATATTCATAACGATCACAGGAAAAATTTGCCTTGAAGTGTCAAAGACAAGCAGAAAGGTATTAGAGATTAATCATACTATTTTCTTAAATGCACTAAATCATTCTCTTTACAAAAAGGGCAAATAAGCAGGTACTATCAATATTGACTATTACCTTTTAATTACTTTCTCCTAGCTAGTTTGAGTTTCAGGTTTAGAGAAAATGATCTGCACAATGTTACAAATAAGCTCAGTAAGACTGTTATATAACAGGGAACAAAGTTTCAGGTGAAGAATCCAAAATATCTAGGAAGAATAAGAGTGTAAGTGGGGAAAGGTTTCCCTCTCACCAAATTCCCCAAACCACCGATAATAGGCAGAGAAGCCTGGTAGACATCTTTTATTAATAGACTTATTTAATATTGACATATTGCCCTAAAATCAAAATTCTTTTTTAAAATCTCAATAACCCTGAATAACATTTGAAAATTCTCTTAAGTTATACATACGTTCATCAAAGATCACATTATACTACAGGCAAGGTATCACGCACCAGACTGTAGATGCATCTACAAAGTATTTTCAACGTAAAAATACACCAACCTAATACACAAGGCTAGAAATCGCGCACACTTATGGGCCATGCTTCGTCCTGCCTCAAAGAAGCAAATACGCACTATGTCTGAAAGACATTTTCGTGTTTTTGAAAGTAGGCTCTCATTTCCCTCCTTTGAGCTGCAAAACAACAGCAGAAACTTAGACTCATCTTTAACTTTAACTAAAACATACAAATGGCAATCATCAGTGAAAGTAAAATCTTTTACTAACCTTCCTGGTCCATTTGAATGTACTCCAGCCAGCCAACAGAGAGTATCCAAAACGAGGCTCTGTGCATGTTCTGTGATTTGGCCATCATCTGCTTTTCTGCAAAGAGTGCTAAGAAGTTTCTCATGAAATTCTGAAAACTGTAACATGGCACATCGCTGTACTCTACAAAAAAGAAAATGTAAGTACGTTAACAGCCAAAATAGAACAACTCGACTAAAGCTATCATAATCTGGTCGCTCACATAATGCTTCATTTTAAATCATAATTATCACAATAAAAAACAAATTTTAGAAATTAAATATTACAACAAAATATTGACCTTTGAATTTAACATTAGGGTATTAAAAGATTTTAAATAGCATATAAGCCCAAATAACATGTCTTGCCAGCCACACCCTCCCCACTCAAGGCACCCTTACAAGCACTGCCATGCCAATCCTCTTCCACACGCTGCTGTAAAAAAAATTAGCATAGCGGGCTTACGAAAATACCTCATGGGGGGAGGGCAAAGCCGGCAAACTAAGGAACAAGGTGCGAGTTATTTGCACAAAAATACGGTATTTGCCTTGTAGAAATTTTTAAAAGAAATGAAGTTTACAATATAACGTATTAGAGTCTGATAAAGAGTGAACATAACTTCAAATCATGTTCATTTCTTTTCTCGCTCTAAAATATTTATCATATTCCTAATATATAGCAAGCGCTATGCAGTAGACACTAGAGATAAACCAGTGAGGTAGAAATAACTACTGTGCTCACTGAGATTATAATTTCTTAAGAGAGATGCAAAGCAAACAAAAATTTTCAGGTAGAAGTTAGAATTTTACTTTTTCTTGTGTTGGTATGTTTTTTGAGATTTTTCCTTTGTGCTTTTACTATTAGACTAACAAGGGGAGGAAATGAGGTTACCTTTCCTTAGAAATTGAAGTTTTCTTAAATCTTCGAATGGTGACTGAGACCTCCTGAAGTAAGTCACAGCCCCGCAGGTTTTCAGATTTACGGGTGCCACTTGCACTTTCATTCTTAACATTAGATGATTTTTCCTAAACATACACAAGTAAGTAATTGAATGAACAACAAAAAAAAAAAAAGTAAAAAATAATTTATCATTAAAGTTGTGAAATAAGGGTAAATAATATAATTATGTTTTATCAAAACATAAACCTCAAATTAGAATGATAAATTTTCACTCAGATTCAGCAAATGATTACTTTTACCTAGAATTATGGGGGGGGGGGGGGGGGGGGCACAAAAAAATACTGTGTTTTAAAGGCAATAATCCAGTGATTATAAAGATTTTAAAAAGCCAAAGTCCTAAGTCTAAGTCCAGGTTACAGAACTACAAGCCATATGAGCTATACTAGCTCCACAATCTCTTAAGGTCACTCACTTTCACTATGAAAAATGGAGAACAAGCAACTGCTCTGCCTACCTTAGAGTTATTTTGAGTAGTAAATCAGATAAAGTACATGGAAGTCCTTTGAAAAATTAGATGACCCATACAAATATAAGACTGATATTGCTACCACCATTGTTTATGAATAACGATGATAAGAAACCAAACCTCCAGAGTTCAGGAGAATCAAGATCAGACAATTATGAAGCATCTGAATGGTACATAGTGGTAGAAAATCAGGACACAGTTCTAAAATCACTTACCATTTCTCTTCCTGTATCCTCCCCCAAAAAAGAAGTGGTGGTAGAAAAATCAATGTAATCACCAAATAAATAAAACAAATGAGAAGAATCACATGATCATCATCTTAAGCAATGCACAAAAGGCATTTGATAAAATCCAACACCCTTTCCTGATAAAAACTCTCAGCAAAATAGGAATGAAAGAAATATTCCACAACATAATTAAGGGCATATATGAAAAACCAACATTATTCTTAACAGAGAGATACTGAGGGCATTCCCCTTGAAAATGGGAACAAGACAAGGATACCCTTTATCACCACTCTTACTCAACATTGTACTGGAAGTCTGAGCCAGAAGAATAAGGCAAGAAAGGGAAATAAACTGTATCCAAACTGGAAAGGAAGAAGTAAAATTATCCTTATTCATGGACGACATGATCTTATACAAAGAAAATCCCAGAGACTCCACAAGAAAGTTACTGGAACTAATAGAAGGATTCAGCAAAGTAGCAGGGTACAACAAGATCAACACACAAAAATCAGTTGGGTTGCCATACACTAACAAGGAAGACTTGGAAAAGGAAATCAAGAAAACAGTACCATTTTCAACACCCCCAAAAGGATAAAATACCTAGGAATAAACCTAAGCAAGGACAGAAAAGACTTACACAAGGAAAACTATAAAACACTACTATAAACTAAAAGAGATTTACATAAATAGAAAAATATTCCATGTTAACAGATTGGAAGACTTACATTATGAAAATGTCAATACTACCAAAAGCGATCTATAGATATAATGTGATCCCAATCCAAATCCCAACAACATTCTTAAATTAAATGGAAAAACTAATCTCCAACTTTATATGGAAAGGAAAGGGGCTCCAAATAGCTAAATCAATACTGAACAAGAACAAAGTAGGTCTCACACTTCCCAATCTCAAAACTTACTATACAGCCACAGTAATCAAAACAGAATGATACTGGTGCAATGACAGACACATAGACCAATGGAATAGAATTAAGAACCCAGATATAAATCCATCCATCTACGGACAGCTGATTTTCAAGAGAGGGTCAAAACCATTCAATAGGGGAAGAAATAGTCTCTTTAACAAACAGTACTGGAAAAAACTGGATATCCATTCGCAGAAAAATGAAACAGGATCCATACCTCACACCATGCACAGAAACTAACTCAAAGTGGATCAAAGACCTAAACGTAAAAGCTAAAACTATAAAGTTCCTGGAAGATAACACAGGGACAAAACCAGAGGTCCTAATTTTCTGCATGAATATACTATCAAACACAACTAAAACTGCACGAACTACAGAAGATAAATTAGGTAACTCAGATCTCCTAAAAATTAAATACTTAATGCTCATCAAAAGACTTTACCAAGAGAGTAAAATGAGAACCCATAGACTGGGAAAAAATCTTTAGTAACAACATATCTGATAAGGATTTAATCTCTAAAATATGTAGAAAATTTCAACAACAACAAAAAGACAAATAATCCAATCAAAAACTGGGCTAAAGACATGAACAGACACTTCACCAAAGAGGACATTCAGGCAGCCAACAAAGGCATGAAAAAATTGCTCACAATCATTAGGCATTAGAGAGATGCAAATCGAAACTACAATCAGATACCACCTCACCCCTGCAAAAATGGCAATGATCAAAAAAACAGAAAGCAAATGCTGGCGAAGTTAAGGGGAGACTGGAACTCTTATTACTGATGGGATTGTAAAATGGTACAACCGCTATGGAAAACAGTATGGCACTTCCTCAGAAATCCAGAAATAGAAATATCTTGTGATCTACCAATCCCACTCCTTAGATATATATCCAAGAGATATAAGAGCAGTGACACAAATAGACATATGTACACCTATGTTCACTGCAGCATTATTCACAACAGCAAAAAGATGGAAAGAACCTAACTGCCCATCAACAGATGAATGGATAAACGAATTGTGGTACATACATAAATGGAATACCACACAACTATAAAGAATAACAAGGAGTTCGTGAAACACAAGATGGAAAAAACTGGAGGATACAATGGTGAGCAAAATACGTCAATTACAAAAGGACAAATATTTTATAGTCTCACTATTATAAAAAGTCAAGAATAGATATACACACAGAAACAACGCTCTTTGATGGTTACAAGAGACGGGAGGGAGAGGCAGAGGGAATCACTTTTTAGATAGCAGATACTTGTTATTCTGATGATGGGAAAGGCAAAACCAAATATGAGTGAAGTCAGCACAACTTGACGAAAGTAAACAGACACCAAGAAATACCGTATTTTCACGCAAACAGCATGTGCCATCTACATTTGTTTGCCAACCATGCCCTTCCACCATAAGTATTTTCATAAGCACTGCTATGTCCATTGTTTTTACATGTTGCTGTAAAAAGAAAAAAAGCAGCATAGGGCACTTGAAAATAAACTCGCCGAGAGAGGGTGCAATTGGCAAACAAATGTAGAAGGTGAGTGCTATTTGTGTAAAATAGGGTACACAAGCAGAAGGGACAATTTCAGTAAACGCTATAACAATTTTGCAACAACAGTAACAATCAAAAAATATACATGTGGTTATAGAGGTAGATGTGTACACATATATGTGTACAGGAAGGCATATGCGCGTAAACGCACGTTCATGTATAGGTGTATCTGTAGGAATACGTGTATACACATTTTTATACATAACAAAGCACACAGAGGGCATAGTTATGGAGGCGTCCTAGAAATATCCAAACACATCATAGGATTGGTTTACGGGGTTAAAAAGCTTAGGACCATAGTCTCAGGGGACAAATCGGTCAATCTGCATAACACAGTTCATAAAGATAATGTTCTACATCATAGCTTGGTAACTAGCGTCTAGTGTCTTAGAAGCTTGTGAGCGGCCACCTAACATGTAACCATTGGAATCTACTCACACGGAGCAAAAGAGAACGAAAGAAACAAAGGCTCAAAGAAGAAACTAGCCCATAGGACTAACAGCCTGCAAGAAACACGGTCTCTTCTAAACTGAGACGAGAAGAACTAGATGGTGCCTGACTACCACTACCGACTGTTTTGACCAGGGACACAATATAAGGCCCCAAATACAATGGAAGAAAACGTAGAAGAAAATTTAAATTCCTAAAAAAGCCCAGACCTAATGGACTAACAGAAACTAGAGGAACCCCAGAGACTACTGCCCTAAGATATTCTTTGAACTTGGAACTGAAGCTATTTCTGGAGGTCACTTATCAGCCAAATAATAAATTGGCTTATAAAATAAACAATATCAACTGTAAGTAATGTGCTCCCTTAAAGAGTCAACTATATGAGACCAAATGATCAACTTTTACCCAAAGATGAGAAGGCAAGGAGGGGAAGAAAAGCTAGATGAATGGACACAGAATAAAACAGAATGGAAATAATGAGAATACTGACACATTGTGAAAATTGTAACCAATGTCAAGGAACAATTTGTATAAAATTTGTTAAACAGGAACTTAATTATACAACATAAATGGCGACTATACATGCGCACCTCACGGGACAGAATACACAGGAATCAAACTGACTACATCTGTGGAAAGAGATGATGTAAAAGCTCAAAATCATCAGTCAGAACAAGGCCAGGGGCTGACTGTGGGAACAGACCATCACTTGCTCAATATGCAACTCCAAGTTGAAGCTGAAGAAAATTAGACCAAGTCCAAGAGAGCCAAAGTACGACCTTGAATATATTCCACCTGAATTCACAGACCATTTCAAGAATAGATTTGATGCACTGAACACTAATGACCGAAGATGAGACAAGTTGTGGAATGACATCAAGGACATCATACATGAAGAAAGGAAGAAGTAATTGAAAAGACACAAAAGACCAAAATGGATGTAAAAAGAGACTCTGAAACTTGCTCTTGAACAGAGAGTGGATAAACCGAATGGAAGAAATGAAGTATAACAGCTGAACAGAAGATTTCAAAGGGCAGCTCAAGAAGACAAAGTAAAGTATTATAATCAAATGTGCAAAGACCTGGAGCTAGAAAACCAAAACGGAAGAACACAATCGGCATTTCTCAAGCTGAAGGAGCTGAAGGAAAAATTCAAGTTCTGAATTTCAATATTGAAAGACTCCACGGGAAGAATACAAACGATGCAGGAAGCATCAAAATCAGATGGAGAGACTTCCAACAACATGGCGCACTAGGCAGAAGCACCACACTGTCCCTCCACAGCAAAGATCCAAAAAACCAAGCCAAACAGAGAAAACAGCAATCCTGAAACCCTAAACATCAAATGAAGAGATAAAGAACTCAGCCAAAAACCAAACAGAATAAGAAACTGACACAGAACAGAGAGCAAGGAGACATACATGCTGAGGTCCCCTACCAGCTAACGCAGCACGGATCTGCCATCTTGGACTTCTATCAGAGACCAGCGAACAGGGGATACAAGAAAGGAGCTTCATGCAGCCAACAGCAGGAGCCAGAATAACCAGTAACTAGTGATATACGCCTTCCCACCCCCCCACCCTTTTTTGCCTCCAGTCTCTTGGCTGGGAAGCACCGGCTGCTTGGATTCTACCAGCCCGCACTGGCTGACTCCAAGTGCCATTTGTTGGCTGCTGATGTTGCTTTTTTCCGCTTCTTTTGAATTCTACCTTACCTCTCACCATCTCACCCTCCTTACGCCCAAATACCTAGATCCACGTGCTATCTTTGCTTCTTCCTGAGGGGCTGTGGAGCTGCTTCCTGGTCAATGCTGCCATGCTGGTGGGATCCCAGGGCTTTTTACTATTTGCTTGTTTTGATTTGTTTGTTTTCTTCTCCATTTCTTGAGTTGAGAGCCTGTTCTGGCTGGGCAGGGCTGCGCGGCTTGGGACCTAACCCCCTAGCTTGCGCAGATGCACAGAGGGATCCCTGAGAGCATTTCTTTCTTTGTGGTTTTTTGTTTGTTTGTTTTTTTCTGTTTTCTTGGGGGTTTTTCTCTTTCGTTCTCTTTAATTTGTTTTGTTTTCTTTTCCTTCTTTTTCCCTTTCTGTGTTTCTTCATTACTGAGTGTCTCGCCTCTCTATACTTTCCTTATCTTCCTGTACCCTGAAACCTTGGGGGTTACTGACACTTCTACACCTTCTAGACAGGCGGTACTTCAACACCCGGGAACAACTTCCTCTGACCTCGTAGCCACATCAGTGGGATCCCTGGGAGCTTCACTTTTCTTTCTAACTTTCATTTATTCACTATTTTCTTTTTACATTTTTTTCTTTTTCTTCCCCTTTTTGTTTTTCTCCATTTCATGGTCTCTCATCTCTCCACTCCAACAGAAAGCTCCCCTAGCATTCTTTTTTGTTTGTTCTTATAGATTTGACTCCTGTTACTTTCTTCTCTCTCCCATATCCATCTTAGCTCCAAACATCATAGTCTCCCCGCTTCATCCTGCCTACGTACACAGTGCATTTAACATCACACCACCAAGCAGCACGGGCACAGCCTACCAGAACCTGCCCTGCACGGATTACTGACCCACCCTACAAGGACTACAGACCTGCCCTGCTGGCTGTAGTAAGTGCCACAAACAACCCATCCCAGCAACTCCTCTTAGGCTAGACCTGTCCTGCTGTACCATATCTGAGCGACTGACCCTGCCAATTGAAGAAGGAGGCAAAAAGTATCCACAGAAAAGCAAACAACAAAGAACACACAGCACGCCTGCTCACACACAGCCAAATTTAAAAAAAAAAAAGGACAAAAAAAACAAATCTACAATCAATAAACAAGAAAAATAACTACTGAATACCCCAAAGACAGCAGACAATATCAAAACATTTACAAACCAGTACAAGATGGTTCCAGCAGGCGTCCAAAATAAACACCAGATGACTTTCCAGTAAAAGAAAAGACACTAGAACTACCTGATAGGGAATTCAAATCTCTAATAGTCAGAATTATCCAAGAGTTGTAGCAAAGAGCAGACAAAAATGAGGAAAAAATAGACAAATTCATGAAAAAGGCAGACAAATTCATGGAAAATACAGACAAAAAACTGGAAGAATTCAGGAAAATAATGTAGGAACAAAATGCCAAAATAAATTTACAACTAGAAATTATACAAAAATAACAATCAGAAATCCAACAGATAAACAACAAGATTTCAGAAATGGATGGTGGCACAGAAGGGCTGAGGAGCAGATTTGAACGGTGGAAAACAGGATCAGTGGAAATGAAGACAAACACTTGCATACAACTCTGTTTGAGGAAAACTCAGAAAAAACAATGAAAAGAAGAGACCATGAGAATGACGTAGGAAACAATCAAAAGCAAAAATCTGCATGTGATCAGAATTCCAGAAGAGGCGGTGAAAACAGAAAACACAGAGAGGATCAATGAAGAACTGCTGAAAAAAAACTTTCCCAATACCATGAAAGATGAAAAGCTGGCCATCCAAGAAGCTCAACGAACCCCATACAAGATAGACACCAAAAGAAAATCACCAAGGCATACCATAATCACACTCACCGAAAACCGAAGACAAAGAATCCTGAGAGCAGCTCATGAAAAACAGGAAGCCACATACACAGAAACAGTAAGACTAAGCTCAGATTACTCGGCAAAAACCACGCAGGCAAGAAGGTAATGGGATGACATATATAAAAGCTTCAAAGAAAAAAGTTGCCAGCCAAGAATAATATCTCCTGCAAAACTCTTGTTCAAATATGATGGTGTAATTAGGACATTTCCAGATAAACAGAAATTAAGGAGAATATACAAAAACGAAACCAAATTTAAAAGAATTATTAAAGGGACTCCTTCGATCTGAGGAAAAACAACTTCAGCTCACGGACTGAATCTAGGACACAGGATCGTACCAGCGAGATACACATCTAGGAAAGGAACTCCCAAGTTCTATCCAAAACCAATAAAAATACAACAGGAAATCAGAGCAGTTAATCTGTAAATGACAACATCATCAGAACAATAAAAGAGGGAATAAACGGTGTAGGTATAGAAACTTCTAATGGAGAAGAAGGCAAGGTGATGCCAATAATAGACTCCTTCAAACTTAGAAAAGGTAAATTTCACGTTAACCACAAAGAAAGTTAACAACCATATTCGGAAAAATATAAAGTCTCAGTAAAAACAAAACCGACAAAAACAAAAGAAATTAAAAAAATCCACACACGAAACGAATTCAGCCCTGGAGAGTAAGAGGAACAAAGAAAACGTCAGCACCACAAAAAAAAAGCACTACAAAATGACAGCAATAAACTCATATCTATCAATAATTACAATGAATGTATAAGGCCTAAATGTACCCATAAAGAGATGGAGAGTGACAGAATGGATGAAAAAACAGGATTCATCAATACACCATCTACAAGAGACACACTTTAGAAACAAAGATGTGAATTTACTAAAAATCAAAGTTTGCAAAAAAAACGAATCAAGTTAACAGCTACCAAAAAAGAGCAGAAGTGGCAATAGTAATCTCAGATAAAACAGACATTAAAACAAAAACTACCATAAAAGACAAAGAACGACACCATATAATAATTAAGGGGACGATCCATCATGAAGACTTAACCATAATAAACATCTATGCACCTAATGACAAGGCTCCAAAATACATAAAACAAACTCTAACAGTACAGAAAAGAGAAACTGACACTTCCACAATAATAGTAGGAGACGTCAACACACAACTCTCAGTACAGGGCAGGAAACCTAGAAAAAAACGCAGCAAAGGTACGGAAGACTTCAAGGCGACGATCATCCATTAAATTGAACTCATGGACAAATACAGAACACTCCATCCAACAGCTGCAAAGTACACATTCTTTTCCAATGCACATGGAACGTTCTCCAGCATAGACCACATTTTAAGCCACAAAGCAAACCTCAACAAAATCCAAAACGGTGACATAATACAAAGTAGCTTCTCTGACCATAATGCAATCAAGGTACAAATTAACAACAGAAACAGCAAAGAAAAAAATTAATTACATGGAAACTGAATTAACACCCTGGTTACAAACAACTGCATAACAGAAGAAATGAGAGATGGAATCAAAAAATTCCTAGAATCAAACGAGAACGAAAACACATCATACCAAATCCTTTTGGACACAGGAAAGGCAGTCCTCAGAGGACAATTTATAGCAATAGATGCACACATCAAAAAAAAGAAAGGGGCAAAAACAAATCATTAACTACACAACTCAAACAAAGAGAAAAAGAACAGCAAAAAAAGCCCATAGCCATCAGAAGAAAGGAAATAATAAAGATCACAGAATATATAAACGAAATAAAGAAAAAAACAATAGAAACAATCAACAAAACCAAAAGTTGTTTCTTTGAAAGGATCAACAAAATCGACAAACCACTGGTCAGGCTGAGAAAAGAAAAACAGGAGAGGACACAAATAACCCAAATAAATGAAATGAGCCACATTACTACAGACCCAACTGAAATAAAAAGAAACATAACCGAATATTATCAAAAACTCTACTCCAACGCATTTAAAACACCTAGAGGAAACGCATAAATTTCTGGAAACACACTACGTACCCAAATTACAACAAAGTGATGTGGAAAATCTAAACAGACCTCTAACAAGAGACTGAAAAGGTAATAAAAAATACTCCCAACAAAAAAAAGCCCTGGCCCAGATGGCTTCAGTGAAGAATTCTACAAAACACTCAGAGAAGAGCTTGAACCAGTACTACGCAAACTATTTCAGAACACAGAAAAGTAACCCACACTTCTCAGTTCATTCTAGAAAGCCAGCATAACCCTGATACCAAAACCAGGCAAAGATGCCACAAAAAAAGAAAATTACACACCAGTATCTCTCATGAATATAGATGAAAAAATTCTCAACAAAATTCTAGTCAATAGAATTCAACATCATATCAAAAAAATAATACACCACGACCAAGCATGAGTCATACCAGGTATGCAAGGATGGCTCAACGTTAGAAAATCAATCAACGTAATCTACCACATAAATAAAAAGAAAGAAAAGAATCACATGATCATCTCAATTGATGCAGAAAAGGCATTCAACAAAGTCCAAAACCCATTCCTGATAAAAACTCTCAATAAAATAGGTATAGAAGGGAAATTTCTCAACATAATAAAGGGCAGCTATGCAAAACCAATGGCCAACATCATTCTTAATGGAGAGAGGCTGAAAACATTCCCCCTGAGAACAGGAACAAGACAAGGATGCCCTTTATCACCACTCCTATTTAACATTGTGCTGGAAGTTCTAGCAAGAGCAAGAAGTCAAGAAAAAGAAATAAAGGGCATCCAAATTGGTAATGAAGAAGTTAAACTGTCCCCATTTGCAGATGATATGATACTATACAGAGAAAACCCTAAAAACTCCACGAGAAATCTACTGGAACTAACAGAAAGATTCAGCAGAGTAGCAGGATACAAGATAAACATACAAAAATCAGTTGGATTCCTATACACCAATAAAGAGAAGGATGAAAAGGAAATCAGGAAAACAATATCAATTATAATAACCCCTAAAAAAATAAAATACTTAGGAATAAATCTAACCAGGGATATAAAAGACCTATACAAAGAAAACTACAAAACACTACTGCAAGAAACCCAAAGGGATCTAAATAAATGGAAAAACATACCATGCTCATGGCTGAGTAGATTTAACATTATGAAAATGACAATTCTACCCAAAGCAGCTTACAAAAAACAGTGCAATCCCGATCCAAATACCAAAAACATTCTTCAAAGAGATGGAAAAACTAACTTTATATGGAAAGGGAAGAAGCCCCAAATAAGTAAAGCACTATTGAAGAAGAAGAAAAAACTAGGAGAACTCACACTACCTGACCTCAGAATCTACTATACAGCTACGGTAGTCAAAACAGCCTGGTATTGGCACAACAACAGAAACACTGACCAAGGGAACAGAACTGAGAACCCAGATGTAAATCCATCCACCTATGTTCACCTGATCTTTGACAAGAGCCCAAAGTCTATCAAATAGGGAAAAGACCGTCTTTTTAACAAATGGTGCTGGCAAAACTGGATATCCATCTGCAAAAAAAACGAAACAGGACCCATACCTCACACCATACACAAAAACTAATTGAAAATGGATCAAAGACCTAAATATAAAGCCGAAAACTATAAAGTTCATAGAAGAGAAAACAGGACCGAAACTACAGGCCCTAATCCACGGTATCAAAAGGATACAAACCATAACCATCCACACACAAACTCCAGAAGATAAGCTAGATAACTGGGATCTTCTAAAAATCAAACACCTATGCTCTTCAAAAGACTTCACCAAAAGAGTAAAAAGAGAACCTACAGACTGGGAAAAAATTTTTGGGCAGTACAAGTCAGACAAAGGTCTAATCTCCATAATCTACAAGAAAATCCAACACCTCTACAACAAAAAGACAAATAATCCTATTAAAAAATGGGCAAAGGAAATGAACAGACACTTCACCCAAGAAGACATTCAAGCGGCTAACAGACACATGAGGAAATGCTCGCATTCACTAGCCATTAGAGAAATAGAAATTAAAACCACAATGAGATACCAGCTTACCCCAGCATTACCAGCATGAATCAAAAACACCGGAAATAACAAATGTTGAAGAGGCTGCGGGGAGATTGGAACACTTAGGCACTGCTGGTGGGAATGCAAAATGATACAACCGTTTTTGGAAAATGACATGGCGCTTCCTTTGAAAGCTAGAAATAGAAATACTATACGATCCAGCAATCCCACTCCTAGGAATATATCCTCGAGAAATAAGAGCCGTCACACAAACAGACATATGCATACCCATGTTCATGGCAGCATTGTTCACAATAGCAAAAAGATGGAAACAACCTAGATGCCTATCAACAGATGAATGGATAAACAAACTATGGTACATACACACAATGGAGTAGTACGCAACTGTAAAGAACAATGATGAATCTGTGAAGCATCTCATAACATGGATGAAACTGGAGGATATTATGCTGAGTGAAACAAGTCAATCACAAAAGGATAGTTATATGAGACCTCTATTGTAAAAACTCACGAAAAAGTTTACACACACAAAGTAACAATCTTTGTTGGTTATGAGGGATGGGAGGGGTGAGGCGGAAATACTAAATAGTCGATAGAAGTGGTATCTTTGGTGAAGGGCGAGACAGTACACAATACTGGGGAAGCCAGCACAACTTGTACAAGGAAAGGTCATGGAATCTAAAAAGACACATCCAAACTCCGAGGGACTGAATTGTTGGGCGGAGAGCTGTGGGGACCATGGCCTCGGGGAACATCTACCTCAACTGGAATAACAGTTTATAAAGACAACGTTCTACATTCTACCTTGATGAATAGCGTCTGGGGTCTTAAAAGCCTGTGAGCAACCATCTAAGATACTCCACTAGTTTCACCCCTTCGGTAGCAAGGGAGAATGAAGAGAACAGGATACAAGGAAAAGATTAGTCCAAAGGACTAATGGAACACCGCTACCAAGGTCTCCACCATACGAGTCCAAAATAACTAGATGGTGCCCAGCTACCACCACTAACTGCTCTGACCGGGATCACAACAGAGGGTTCTGGACAGAGCTGGAGAAGGACGTAGAACAAAATTCTAACACACACATAAAAGACCAGATATACTGGCCTGAAAGAGACTGGAGAATCCCCAAGAGTATGGCCCCCTGACACCCTTTGAGCTCAGTGGTGAAGTCACTTCCAAGGTTCACCGTTCAGCCGGGGGTTGGACAGCCCCATAAAACAAAACAGGACTAGTGTGGCACAGCAGTCCAGGGACAAGGGCCAGAAGGCAGAAAGGGACATGAAAGCTGGTGATAGGGAACCCAAGGCTGAGTAAGGATAGTGTTGATGTGTTGTGAGGTTGTTAACCACTGTCACAGGGCAACATGTATACTAACTGTTAAATGAGAAACTATTTTGTTCTGTAAGTCTTCATCTAAAGTGAGAACAGCAGCACAATTGGAAGAGCATAGTTGATGTCACTGAACTATGCATGTACAAATATTTTTAAATGGTGTATCTTTGGCTATGTATATTTTCACCAAAACAAAAAACAAAAGGTCGAAAAGGGAGAGTGTTGACATGCCATGGGGTTGTTAACCAATGTCATTAATAAAATGTGTACTGACTGTTTAAACTATTTGTTCTATAAACCTTCACCTAAAGTACAATTAAAAAAAAAAAAAAATCAGAGGGAAGGAATACAGAGAGTCACTGTACCAAAAAGAACTGGTCAACGTTCAACCATTTCAGGAGAAACAATATGATCAAGAATCAATGGTACTGAAGGAAGACGTCCAAGCTGCACTGAAGGCACTGGTGAAAAACAAGGCTAAAGGAACTGACAGAATACCAACTGAGATGTTTCAACAAATGGATGCAGCATTGGAAGCACTCACTCTTCTGTGCCAGGAAACTTAGAAGACAGCTACCTCGCCAACGAACTGGAAGAGATTCATATTTGTACCCATTCCAAAGAAAGGTGATACAAAAGAATGCAAAAATTATCAAACAGTATCATTAATAACACACACAAGTAAAATTTTGCTGAAGATCATTCAAACGTGGTTCCAGCATTATATCGACAGGGAGCTGCCAAAAATTCAAGCAGGATTCAGGACAGGACATGGAATAAGAGATATCATTTCTGATGTCAGATGGATCATGGCTGAAAGCAGAGAATACCAGAAAGATGTTTACCTGGGTTTTATTGACCATGCAAAGGCATTCGACTGTGTGGGTCATAACGAATTATGGATAACATTGAGAGGAATGGGAATTCCAGAACTATCAATTGTGCTCATGAGGAACCTGTACTTAGACCAGCAGGCAGTCGTTCAAACAGAACAAAGGGATAGCGTGTGGTTTAAAGTCAAGAAAGGTGTGCATCAGGGTTGTATCCTTTCACCATACGTATGCTGAGCAAATAATATGAGAAGCTGGACTATATGAAGAAGAATGGGTCATCAGGATTGGAGGAAGACTCATTAACCTGCAATATGCAGATGACACAACCTTGTACACTGTAAGTGAAGAGGAATGGAAGCACCTACTGATGAAGATCAAAGACCACAGCCTTCAGTATGGATTACACCTCAAAATAAAGACAACAAAAATCCTCACAACTGGACCAATAAGCAATATCATGATAAACAGAGAAAATACTGAAGTTGTCAAGGATTTCATTTTACTTGTATCCACTATCAATGCCCATGGAAGCAGCAGTCAAGAAATGAAACGATGCACTGCACTGGGAAAACCTGCTGCAAAAGATCTCTTTAAAGTGTTAAAAAGCGAAGATGTCACTTAAAGGACTAAGGTGCACCTGACTCAAGCCATGGTGTTTTTAATCGCCTCATATGCATGTGAAAACTGGACAATGAACAACGAAGACTGAAGAATTGATGCCTTTGAATTATGGTGTTGGTGAAGAATACTGAATATACCATTGTCTTCCAGAAGAATGAACAAATCTGTCTTGGAAGAAGTACAGCCAGAATGCTCCTCAGAAGCAAGGATGGCAACACTTCAGCAAGGATTGCAAGAGGTCATCTCACACCACTTCGGCCATGTTTCTAGGAGGGACTGTCCCTGGAGATGGACATCATGCTTCGTAAAGTAGAAGGTCAGCGAGAGAGAGGAAGACTCTCAATGAGATGGACTAACACAGTGGCTGCAACAATGGGTTCAAGCATTAACAACGATTGTGAGGATGGTGCAGGATCGGGCAGTGTTTCATTCTGTTGTACACAGGTTTCCTATGAGTAAGAACAAACTCAACGGCATCTAACAACTAACAACAATTTGCTGTCTAAGCTTTCCCCTAGAAGATAATAAAATATTTATTTATTAAAAAGGAAGAAGTGGTGGGTGACTAGTAGAGGGCATAGAAAAGAACTCCCGCATCTCAGGAAATAAGTATTATGGTCTAAAATAATCACTCCCTACTGAGTGTACTTTATAAAAGCTAAGTAGTTTGCCTAAGTTAATTCAAAATGCCTTCTTCTTAATTATGTTTTAAGTCACTACAAAGAAAAAACAAAAACAAACCAAGTAGCAAATGAAATGTCAATGAAGGGTCATACTACTTCCAGGAGTATGCCAAATCTCATCCACAATGTTTAAAACACCATAGTTATAGCTCAAACTGACACTTTTTCATACCTTGCCTGCTGCAACTTTTGCCAAGAGTGAAGCAAGTGAGTAACCCTTGTTACTCTGATGTTTTAGGGATGTAAGTCTTACTACTGGACGTATGCCACCATTACAAATCTCATCTGCTCCTCTTTCATGCACTGCCTTGACGTGGATTAAAAATGAACGGTATTTTCCTCCTGCCATACCTAGGGGAGTTAGAGAGAATGGAGTAAGTAAATGAATCACCAAAAGAGCAAATTGTTTTTCATCTTCATAGGGCAAGTTAAATAATTAACTCAGCAAAAGGAAATATACACTTGCCCAGAATATTCAAATTGTACTGTTTCAGAATATGGTTGAACATGTTTAATATGTTGATAGCAAAACACAAAAAACACAGGGGTTATATGAACAGTCTAATATAGAAAATTTTAACTGTTATAAACATTTGGTGTGGATTTTTAATCACAAAAATTTTATGAACTGCGGAAAAACACAAACGAACAAAATAAAACCATTATTAGAGGTACCACCCACCCACAGATAATCATATCATTATATGTATCCTTCCAGTCTTCTTTATGCATGTATACATGCATGCACACATGTACATACACACAAGCATTACAGCAGTAACAGCTAAAAATGCACAGCCTTTGGAGGCACTGCCTGCGTTTTAATAATGGCTCTGCCATTTATGAAGCATGTGACAAACAAACCTCTCTGTGGTTCAGTTTCTTCAAACGTAAAATAAGAATAATAATAGCACTTACCTCAGAGTCAAGTAAAACGCTTGTAAGTGTGCTTGACACAAAGGATGCACTCAATAAAAATTAGTTTAATACTTAGAATATTAAATTTTCACTTAATAATTATAAATATTATCAGTATTCTGTGTTTTATATTGCTTTAATTAAATGGAGATTATACTACACAACGTTTGTGTGAAATATATTGCAAAAATACCCTAACATTAATATACCCACACTCACCATCAAACCATCAGTCTATTGTTACATTAACCAAAAAACCAAACCCGTTAGCGTCAAGTCAATTCTGGCTTATAGTTACCCTATAGTACAGAGTAGAACTGCCCCATAGGGTTTCCAAGGAGTGGCTGCTAGATTCAAACTGCTTTCTGGTTAGCAGTCCAGCTCTTAACCACTGTGCCACCAGAGCTTGACTGTAAATGATACATGCTGGCACTACACTGTTACACTCTTCTTATTGCTCTATGATCGTATGTTCTAGTATCTGACTAGAGACTCCATTCTCAATCTTCTTTATCTAAATTTCTTTAACCAGTCTCACTCTTTTATTCTTCTATAAAAATTTAGCAATTATTTTCTTCAGTTCCAAAGATGATTGTTTTGGGGATTTGATGAGAATTAAATCTTCGTAAATACAGAAAAACTAATACTGTTACATTATTGAATATTTCTAGATAAATATCATGCATTTCCATCTTCCTTTTTGTCAAAACCAGTATTTTAACTTTCATATAAAAATTTAAGTTTCACACGCTCATTGAACACAACTAACTTATATTGTAAGCAAAAGGAGAGAAGAGGTTGTATTAGTTTTGCTCACCCTCTAACCTACTATGTAGCCTAACACATCAAAGGGTATGAAAAACTCAGTAAATGAAGGAGATGTAGTCAAGAAAGCACAATAAAAGTTCTATATATACTATGTCTGCAATTAAATGTAAATGTGTTAATGTGGACAAACATTACGAAGGAAATGTTCACAAGCTAAAACAGTTGTTATTTCGGTGGTCAGATATTTTCTTGGTTTGGGGAAGGATCTCTACACCTCATACCACCTTCAAGTTTTCTATAACAACTGAGATAGGGTTTTGTTTGTTGGCTTTTTTTATTCACCCCGGGAGTACAGAAGGTGAAATAAAGTCCTACTGCTACAATTTCTATTTATTATCCATTTAATGGCTAATTATTTTTAAGCATACTTGAATTATAATTAGCCCAGATTTAAGACATTCAAATCACTATATCTGATACTATCAAAACTCTTCTATAAAAACCCTCTTTTAATATACAATATAATCATCATATACAACGAATACTCTGAAGACACAGGGCATGCACGGGAAAGGTAAAAATAACAGAACAGAGTGTCCGATTACTCGCAAGAGCTCTGTATATCACACTAAGTGTCATGGATTGAATTGTGTCCCTCCCAAAATATCTGTCAACTTGGCTGGGTTATGATTCCCAGTATTGTATGATTGTGTAATTTGATGTGATTTCCTTGTGTGCTGTAAACTCTATTACTATGTTGAGGTTATATGTGGTCTCCTTATGTGTTGTAAATTCTATCACTGTGATGAGGTTATACTGATGAGGTTTACAAGATTAGATAGTGTCTTAGTCCAATCTCTTTTGAGATATAAGAGAGAAGCAAGCAGAGACACGTGGGAACCTCACACCACCAAGAAAGCAGTGCCGGGAGCAGAGCCCGTCCTTCGGACCTGAGGTTCCTACGCTGAGATGCTCCCAGACCGAGGGAAGACTGATGTATCACAAGGACCTTTCTCCAGAGTCAACAGAGAGAGAAAGCCTTCTGGAGCTGATGCCCTGAATTTGGATTTGTAGCCTACTGGACTGTGAGAGAATAAGCTTCTCTTCGTGAAGCCATCCACTTATGGTACTTCTGTTAGAGCAGCACTAGATGACTAAGACATTAAGTCACTTTGTATTCACTTTCTTCGTTTTTTTCAAGAAGTACTAAGAACCTCTGAAACTATGGCCCCTGGATGCACTGTTAACATGGAACTGAAACCATTCCCAAAGCTCACACCTCAGACAAAGATTTAGACAGGACTATAAAACATAAAATAATACACGTGAGGAATGTGCTCCTTAGTTCAATCAGATATACAAGACCAAATAGGCAGCTCCTGTCCAAAAGCAGGGTGAGAAGGCAGGAAGGAACAGGAGCTAGTCAAACAGACACAGGGAACCCAGGGGGAGCGTGTTGTCAGACTGCAAGATTGCAACTAACATCACAAAACAATACGTGTATAAATTTTTAAATGAGAAATTAACTTGAGCTGTAAATTTTCACCTAAAGCACAATTCAAAAAAAAAAAAAACGTACTAAGACCTCCACAGCAGAGAAGAGGCTGAGAAGTACCACATAACCACATAGTCACTTACGAAAGAAAATGACTTCAGCTACCAGAAAACTGATGGTATTTCCCAAACAAAACAGTATCTTACATTTTTGGGATTAGTTTTTAAAAAAAAAATTTTTTTTTTTTTTTTTTAAACAATTGTAGCATTACTGGAGCCCTGTTGGCACAGTGGTAAAGAACTCGGCTGCTTACCAAAAGGTTGGCAGTTCAAATCCACCAGCTGTGCCTTAGAAACCCTATGGGCAGTTCTTCTCTGCCTGTAGGGTTGCCATGAGTCAGAATCGATTCAACGACAATGGGTGTGGTGTGGTGTGTGTGTGGCATTATTTATCCTGCTTTTGTAAAATGTATTACTTTACCTTTAACAAGTTTGGGGCTTGTTAATGTCAACATCCCAGCATGTCCTGATAAATCAAGGCCACTAGCAAGCCATACTGGCCCACATAGGATATCTTCTTTATGATCTTCTAAAAATGGACATAATCTAAGACCTAAAGAGAAAAATACACATTTTTCTTTTAACTTAGGCTATCATTTAAAATGTAATATTTAATAATCAAATATCCATTCCATTTACATGTAATACCACCACATAAAACACCATACTTTAGAACGTGTTCAAATAAGAATTCACTGTCATGTGAATAAAACTATAATCAATTATCTCATATACTATTTATCAATAGTATGTTGCTTTCCGGTACCATATTATTTTATATTTCACTGTGATTTTCATTAAAGTTATAAAACAACGACTTGATTTCAAATCTCAAGCTATTAAATAATAAGAATGTGAAAATTAGTGCAGCTGTGTTCACAAAGATAAACTGAAAGTTAGAGCATACTGCCAAAGCAAAATTATAGGTTATTTTTTAATTGTGTTCTTAAAATCAAGTTTTTGCTGGCCCCCAGACACCCTATCAGCTCAGAGGTGAAGTTACCTTCGAGGTTCGATGTTAAGCCTGGGAGTGGACAGCCCAGTAAAACTAAATGGGACTAACGAGGTATAGGAGTCCGGTGACAAAGGCCAGAAGGCAGAGGGGGAGTAGGAAACTGATGATAAGGAACACAAGTTGAGTAAGGACACTGTCGATGTGTTGTGAGATTGTTGACCACTGTTATAGGGCAACATTTGTAGTAACTATTAAATGGGAGGCTGTTTTGTCCTGTAAGCCTTCATCTTGGGTGAGAATGGCAGCACAATTGGAAGAGCATAGTCAACATCACTTAAATGTGTAAGTAAAAAGTTTTGAAATGGTGTTTAAAAAAAAAAAAAAAAACCAAATGAGACTAATGAGGTACAGGAGTCCAGTGACAAGGGCCAGAAGACAGAAGGGGACAAGGAAGTCCCCTGGTGATAGGGAACACAAGGTGGAGTAAGGATATTCTTGATGTGTTGTGAGATTGTTAACCATTGTCATAGGGCAACATGTGTAGTAACTGTTAAATGAGAAACTATTTTGTTCTGTAAGCCTTCATCTTAAGTGAGAATAACAGCACAGTCGGAAGAGCGTAGTCAATGTCACTGAACTGTGTATGTAGAAATTTTTGAAACGGTGTATCTTTGGCTATCTGTATTTTCATCAAAAAAAAAGGTTGAGAATTTAGAGGCTTAATATGTTGTGGGGTTGTTAACCAATGTCATAAAACAACATGTGTACTATTGTTTCATGAGAAACTATTTGTTCTGTAAGCCTTCACCTGAAGTACAATAAAATATAAAAAAAAAAAAACAACACTGGTTAAAGTCTTTCCAGTAGTCTGTGCTTTCAGCCAGGATACATCTGACATCAGCAGTGATACTTTTGTAGCCATTTTTGAATGATCTTCAGCAAAATGTTACTTGTGTGTGATATTAAAGATATTGATCGATTAAAAAAAAAAAAAAAATCAAGTTTTTGCAAGCCATAAGGAAATCTTTGCCCAACATGATTCATTCAGACCACTACTCCTTTTACTGTCAGGGACAACAGCTCTATAATTTAACTCACACTGTGATTCCTCTACATCCATGTGCTGAATTTCTTCATTCAAATCAACCAGAGACGGTTTCCCATTTTGTTCCACTTCAATGTTAAGAGCTGGAGACAAAGGAAAGGTGATCTGCCTATCTACTGCTGTTTCTAGAGGATAAAAATATTAGTAAACTTAATTTTGCTTAATATCAATGACTTATGTGCCTAAAAATCTAAAATGCTCTTTAAACTGAGGACTACTGTGATTTTTCTCAGAGGAGGAAGAAAATTAGGTTCAATTAATTGTTTCATACACTCTCCTCTCTTTTAATGGGAGTAAAATATTCACCTGAATAATTTTTGGCAACCACACTACAGTTCTTACCCTAGGCTGCACAGTACAAGCACCTATAGAGCTTTTTAAAATACCAATGCCTAACTCCTAAACTCAAATCAGAATCTGTCATGATTCAAAAGAATACACACACACACAAATACACATATAACATAATACAACACATACATATATAATCTTTGACTCAGGAAATTTTTCAGGTTTCAATGTTTGTACCTCTAGTGTTCAAGATTAAGATGGCATTTTACCCTGAAATTATCCCCAGCCTTTTTAACTGAACTATTAAGGAGAAAACACCGAAAACGCCTAGCTCCTAATACACTGTATGTGTGCAACCTGTCTTAATAATTAAGCATATCAAATTATGATTTTTTAAGGAAGATAAATAGATGGGTATATTACTGGCTTTATGAGTGTATTTACTGAGCTTCATTAATAACCTTAAGAGAATGTGCAGTTTCCCTAACAAAGTTCTTTTCACAGTGAAGTCTCCTCTTAGAAAAATGTGTAAGACTACTAATGCTAAAAGCAAAACTAATTCACAGAAGAAATAATCCCACTTCCCAGGAAGCATGATTAAATTACTCATGCTTATGCAATTCTGAAAATTTTTTAGTAAATACTAAAGAGTCCTGAAATGGTCTCTGGAATGACTTTTGTAAATAAAATCACAAAAAAGTGGGGCAGGCAAATAGCACTGAGATGTGGGGAGAGATGTCAAACCTGGGCAGCCAAGTTGAAAACACTTTTTTTCCCCCCTAACTACAAGATAAAATATTCAAATACAGGTTTTGATCCATTCTTACCATTGACTTTCCCTAAGCCTGGAGCTTTATTTTTCAGAAGTGTCACTTGTATCTGGGGAATATTGGTGATGTTTGAGTTCAAAACAAATTTGAAATCCACATGTCCAACCATACAAGCTTTAGGTAGAACTAACTCAAAGACATGCTCATCCCAGCTGTTGCTGCAAATAAGAGGGGAAATGTTAAATAAATGTTAAATAAAGCAAACATCTTTCTTTGATAACAGTCATATTGTCATTAATATCATCTTCCACACTTTTCTGATTTGCAGTCTTCAACAAAATTTAATGTTTCTCAACAGGATGAGGAAAGAAGACAAGCAGCACTCAATAGAGACGTTAAACTTGGGCCAACGAATGACCTTACCTTAGGAACTGTCTTGAGAACTGTACATTACAATAAACTCTTGTTCCTCATAAATACTCTAAATATGCTGAAAAATTAGAATCTCTAAACCATACTCTTCCACTACATTTCAGACTGATATTCAAACGCCTACCAGGTATATGTCAAACTTACCATGAATACAATCAAACTACTTGTATACTCATTCCCAATCTCAGTAAACAGAAACTATTTTTCAGTTAGCTCCAGCCAAAACCTTAAGAGTCATATTCGACTTTCTCTCTCACACCAGAAGCTCAATACATAAGCAAAATCTGTTCCCTCTACCTCTAAATCATATCCAGACTTCAACCGCTCTTTTCACTACCTCCATCAAGCTACCTTTTCATCTGAATTACTGCAATAGCATCCAAACTAGAATCCTTGTTTCTGTAACTATCCACACACAACTACTCATAATCTATTCCTCACAACAGTCACATTAATTTTTCTAAAATATAAACCATATCACATCACTCCTGTATTCAAAACCTTCTAACACCTTCCCATCTCACTCAGGGTAAAGTCTTACTATGGCCTATAAGTTAGTTCATGATCTGGCTTCCAGCTACCTTTCTGACCTTACTTCTTGCTTTTCTCTACTACATTCACTGCAGGCATCACTGGTCTATCTTACTCTTCTTAGAACTCATAAAACATACTCTTCAGAATCTTTATACTTGCTATTGTGCCTGAATTACTGTTTCCACGGGGGTCTGCTCTGGCCCCTTGTATAAAAAATGTCATATACATTTCAACTGTCTCTCATTTTTGCTCTCTCACACACACACACGTAAACTCAAACATGCACACACCCAACAATTAGTCTATCAACATATTGTATTTTAACATTCTTCATAGCAATTATAACCAAATGACATACTACATATTTGTTTATGGTCTGTCTATCCTCACTGAATATAAATTCCATGAGAGCCACATTACTTGTACCTATAAGAGTAAACGAACAAGCATTTAAATATTTGTTAAGTAAATTTGTGAAAATGAATGACCAAACTTATTGCAATGGTGGATTATTCTATTTATCCTAAAATTTAAGAATAAGAACATAGCAGTTTCTAAAGTCAATATGACAACTACAAACAACAAAGAAGTCATTAATATGCAAAAGTTAAGCCACAGTAAAATACTTAAGAATTGTTTCCTCTAACAAATATTTAATAAGAAATTAAATATCTTAAGAGAACATTTTACCTGTCAGTCTGTAGTTTCCAAGTTCTAGTATGTTGAGCAGCATCTCCATGGTGTTGTTGATGTAAATGTTGAGGATGCCTCCTTTGCTGCTGTTCTTGTTGAACTTCTACCCAGCATGGAGGAACAGTAGCTGAAAATCGTGGAGTCAGAGTCTCAAAGCGAGTTAGTTCCACTAAAGACGTCAAGATTTCAAGGGTGAATGGCTGGTCCACCAACAGGTCAACTCCTTAACGTTAATGAATGTGGTTTTTGAAAAAGTTATTTAAAAAAAAACAAAAAAAAAGTTTTAATTCCTACTTTGGGTCTATTTAATTATAAACACTCACCATATATCTGGAAAACTAATAAACTGGACTTGGGGATAAAGTACTTATGACTTCATAGTAAGTACAGGACAAAAAATTCTTTACAATTACAAGCTTATTTCAAATCACATTAGTCCCTGTTAATGTAAATTCATCTTCTTCTCAAAGATCATTTAAATCTGATTAAAACAATATTAAATATTGTTTATAAACATTAACAACATGAGCAAATGTCCCTTCTTTGAACAAAATTATGTACTCCTTTATAACCTAATTCATCTTTCCTCTGTTTGAAGGTATTTTTACGGACTTTCCATCAAAATTCTTCTCCACTGTATCAAAAATCTATAAAAAATGAAAACACTCAGTAGGCTACCTTTTAAAGCCAAGTTATATAGTTAACAAAGAAAATCAAGTTTTGGTTAACTGTAGTAAGAGAAATGACTGAAGGAATGTATCAACAGCTAGTATAAGGCAGTGGTTCTCAATGGATGTGGAGGAGTGGTGGGGTGGATTTTGCCTCCGCCAGGGGATATCTGAAAATATTTGATTGTCTCAAGGAGTAGGAGTGGAGCAGATGTGTGCTCTACTAGCATCTAGTGGGTAGAGGCCAGAGATGCTGCTAAACATCCTACAATGTACAGGGTGCCCACCCTGCTCCCCCCACAACAAGAAAGAATTATCCAATCCAAAATGTCAATATTGCTGAGGCTGAGAAAGCCTGATATATAAGGTAATGATGATTACCAAATATTATACTAATAATTCCTTAAAAAAAATTTAACAATCACTAAAATTAACATATACTAGTAATCTCTAAAAGTTTGCCTTTGGTGCAAGGAAGGATGATCAAATGCGCAAATACAAGTATCCATGAAGATCAGATACCAACTCTATGAGTTATATATACTTGGAGTATATTTTGAGTTTTAATATACTTTTCATTAAAGATTTATTAATCTTATAAATCCTAGGTCCTGGGGATAAAATGTAGTAAGTGCTGAGTGTACAACACAACCACTCTATGCAAGCATAAAAGACCTAAAAAGAGGCATGAAGGGGAGGGGGGGACGCAGCTTTCTAGATTAGTATAAAATGTAAACAGCATGAAACTGAATTGCATACTTTAAAAAAAAATTAAAATTTTATTGTAGCTGGAGATTGAAAACAAGGCTAGGTTTATTTTATAAAAGTCCACAAAGCAAAGATTTTTAAGCATGAAGTAACATGCTATCCTTCCTTCTTGTGAACAATAGTGGTGGAGGGCACTGTAGAACACAGGTAGAAGAAAAGGCAAAACAAACAAATCTATTTGAAGGTTCAGGATGAGGCAATGAGGGTTTCAATATACCACTCCAGCTAGAGAATATCGTCAGCTTTTGTATTCCAGTAGTAATATTAGCCATTCCACCGATTTTACACTTACTTAATGAACTCACGTCTCATGTTTTTTCCGTCTCTAACTGGATCAAAAACTACGTAAGGACGTAAATAATGTTTTTACCTCTTTGGTGACTTCACCCATACTGATCGGCCTAAAACAAGTTGAGGATTTTGTTCATTTTAACGTTTACACTATCTTCCAGCTATTGGAAAAATGATGATTAATGATATACAAGAACAAGTCTGGTAAAAGAATGTCAACGTGAAATGAACTACCTCAAAATAATCAAGAGTTGATTATAAAAATAGAAATGTTTACTATCATATAAAAAGTTCTCAGAAAACTTTTAACATTACAAGAATTCATGTTTAAAAAATAATTAAAAATTTTATATTGTACCTGAAATACCAGGACTTGAGGGATTTGATAAAGGTTTGGAACCTTCTGAAGAGGGTTCTAATCCTTTAGAAAGAGATCCATCCACTAGTATATCAGCTTCATCAATATCATCACAGGTTCCTCCAATTTGGAGAAAATGAAGCTCACCACCTATAGTGTAGTAAAATTCCATCAACACAGATACTGGAAAAATGCATAAACATTCAAGCGCATACTATTTAGTTAAGAAACTTAATTTAGTTAAATAATATGCAATAGGCAGACAAAAAAGGTAGGTAGTAAGAAGCCCTGGTGGTGCAATGTTCAAGTGCTTGGCTGCTAACAGAAAGTTCAGTGGTTCTAAACTACCAGCCGCCACATGTGGCAGTCTGCTTCTGAAAAGATAAAAGCCTTGGGAGCGAGTCAACGTGGTGCCATAGACAGAAGCACCATGCCATCCCTCTGCAGCAAAGACCTGAAAAACAGATACAAATGTCAACCCTAAAACCCTAAGCATCAAATGAAGGGATAAAGAACTAGATTAAGCACCGAATGGAAAAACAAACTGACAGAGAACAGAAAACAAAGACAGTTACAGAATGGAGTTCCGCTGCCAACTAATGCGACACAGATTCTCCATCTGTGAGCACATCCACCAACAACCCTGGACAGGGAGTATGAGAAGGCAACTTCCTGCAGCTTCCAAAAGAAGACAGATCACCCAGTAGCCAAAGACAAACAATTTCCCATCCCCTACTCTACCCCCTGCATGCTGCCTTTGTTGCTTTCCAACGGGCCACGGTCACTTGGCCGGAAAGACACCAGCGCACTGCTGCACTGGGTCCACCACGGCCCCAAAGGTAAGTAAGTTCCCTCAGTGCCATTTTGTTTTGTTTTCTTTTTTCTGCTTCTCTCTCCCTTCCTTCCTTTCCCTTCTCCTGCCCACCTAGCCCCAATGCGTCAACCCAAACTCATCTTGAAGGGCCATGTCGCACCACTCAGCTATAAAGCCACTGGAACATGGCCTCACGGGGTCGGCCCTGGCCTCAACTGCTGGCCAATTCAGCACCATTTTTTTTTTAATCTTTCTATTTCTCCCTTTTCCTTCTCCCTCCCACCCAGGCCCCGCACTGTATATGCCCCTTCCTGATGGGCTGTGCCATACTACACAGCGAAAAAGACTTCAGCCACCCTGGTTCCACTCTGACCAGTGCTGCACGTCCGAGTGGAACCAACGCAGACCTCCAAACCCTTGAACCCTGCCCTGCCACGGCACCACCAGACCCACCCTGCTGGCCCTAGTTCATGCCGCAAATGACCAATCCATGCATCTCCCCTTGACCCTCTGCTGGATCTATGTTGTTTTATGATAGTTGAGAAACTGGTCCTGATCACTGGGACAAAGTGGTGGGAACTATCGTGCCCACAGATGAGCAAGCAACAAAACACAATAAACCTACCCACCAAGACATAGCCCCATAAAACAAAAAAGCAGCATGAAACAAACAAACCTACAATCAATAAACGAACAAAATAACTCATGAATGTTTTGGAAACAGCAGACAATATAAAAACATATTTCAAAAACAGGAGAGGCTATCTCCAGGAAACAACAAAAATAAAAACACTAGCTGACCTTCCAGTAGGAAAAAAAAAGTACCAGAACTATCTGACAGAGAATTCAAAAGTCTAACATTCAGGGCTCGCCAAGAAATCAGGAAAAAGATGACGGAAAAAACAAACAAAACTAAGAAAAAAGACAAAATCATAGAAAATACAGACAAAATCAGGGAAAACACAAACAAAGCAAAGTAAGATTGAGGGAAACCATACAAAAACAAGATGTCAAAATAAACAAACAACTAGAAATCATAAAAAAACAGCAAATAGAATCCAAAAGATAAGCAAAAACAGTACAAGAACAAAATGTCAAAATAAACTAGAAGTCACACACACACAAAAAAAAGGCAATTAGAAATCCAAAAGATAAGCAAAAAGATTTCAGAAATGGACAACACAATAGAAGGTTTTAGGTGCAAATCTGAAACAACGGAAGACAAGATGAGGGAAATTGAAGACATCCTTGCATATCACTTTGAGGAAAAATCAGAGAAAAGAATGAAGAAAACCTAAAAAGTATGTGGGATAAAATGAAGAACAAAAATTTGCATATGATTCAAGTCCCCAAAAGGGGAAGAAGATGGGAAAAACAGAGAGGATCATTGAAGACTTGCTGACAGACCATCCAAGAAACTCAATAAATCCAATAAAGGGTAGACACCAAAAGAAAATGATCAAGACATATAATAATCACACTCACTGAAACAAAAGACAAAGAAATAATCCTGAGGGCCACTCAAGAATAAAAACCAAAAGTCACATAAAAAAACGGAAATAATAAGACTAATCTCTAATTGCTCAACAAAAACAATGAAAATAAGGAGGCAATGGAATGAAATATATAAAACCTGAAAGAAAAAAACTGCCAACCATGAATTAAATAGCCTGCAAAACTCTCACTCAAATGTGATAGCAAAATTAAGACATTTCAGGATAAACAGACGTTAAGGGAAAAACAGAAAAACCAAAGCAAAGTTACAAGAATTATTTAAAGGAGTCCTTCAGTTACAGAACCAACATTAGACGACAACCTGAATTTAGGACACATGACACCATCAGCCAGATACCAATCTAGGTAATGAACTCTAAGGATAAAACAAAACTAACAGATCTACAACACAAAACCAGAGACATCAATCCATAAAGGACAACATCAGACCACTAAAAGGGGGAATAAACGTCACAGGTATAGAACTTTCAAATGGAGAGGAACTCAAGGTGATATCAAGTTTATGACAGACTGGTTCCAAC
Organism: Dugong dugon; assembly: GCA_030035585.1. Taxonomy (NCBI): domain Eukaryota; kingdom Metazoa; phylum Chordata; class Mammalia; order Sirenia; family Dugongidae; genus Dugong; species Dugong dugon. The sequence goes on along the minus strand of CM057480.1, from coordinate 41,593,165 downwards.
TTAGGAAGATAGAGGTAAATTTCAAGGTAAACAGAAAGAAAGGTAAAGAACCTACTCATCAAAATAAAGAAAAACATAAACAAGGTCTACAGAAATGAAAAGCAAATCTACAAACAGAAGGAATTCAGCACAGGAAAGTAACAGGAACAAAGAAAACGTCAGCACCACAAAAAAAGCACTAAAAAATGACAGCAATAAACTCACATCTATCGATAATTAAACAAAATATAAGTGGTTTATATGCACCCATAAAGAGACAGTGAACGAATGGATTACAAAAACATGACCCATCAATATGCTCTCTAGAGAGACACACTTCAGAAACAAAGACATAAATATATTTAAAATCAAAGGATGGAAAAAAATATATCACGCAAACTGCAACCAAAATACAGCAGAAGTGGCAATCCTAATCTCAGATAAAATACACTTTAACACATTATCATAAGAGAAAAAGCAAAACATTACATTAATGATTAAAGGCAAAATCCACCACGATGATATAGCCATAATAAATATCTAGGCACCCAATGGCAGGGATCCAAAATACAAACAACAAACTCTAACAACACTCAAAAGAGAAACTGACAGTTACACAGTTATAGTAAGAGACTTCAATATACCACGCTCGGTAAAGGACAGAAAAATTAGAAAGAAACTCAACAAAAACACAGAATATCTAAACGCCACAATCAACTGACTTGAACTCACAGACATATACAGAACAGCAGCAAGGTATACATTCTTTTCCAATACACACAGAACATTCTATGGAATAGGCCACAAAATAACCCTTAACAAAATCCAAAACACTCAGATAATACGAAGTATCTTCTCTGATCACAATGCCATAAAAGTAGAAATCGGTAACAGGAAGAGCAAGGAAAAAAAAAAAATCAAAACCTGGAAAGCGAGTAACATTTTCCTTAAAAAACACTGGATAACAGAAGAAATCAAAGATGGAAACAAAACATTCCTAGAATCAAATGACAATGAAAACACATCATGGCAAAACCTTTGGGACACAGCAAAGGCAGTGCTCAGAAGTCAATTTATACCAACAGATGAACACATCAAAAAAGAAGAAAAGGATAAAATAAAAACATTAGCTTTAGAAATCAAACAGAAAAAAGACATTCTGCTGGAGGTCCTAGCCAGAGCAATGAAGCTAGAAGAAGCAATAAAGGGCATCCAAATTGGCAGGGAAGAAGTAAAAGATTCTCTATTTGCAGATGATATGATCTTCTACACAGAAAACTCCAAAGAACCCACAAGAAAACTACTGGAACTAGTAGAAGATTTCAGCAAAGTTTTAGGAGACAAGATAAAAAAGTCAGTTGGATTCCTTTACACCAAGAAAAAGAACCTCGAACAGGAAATCACCAAATCAATACCATTTACAATAGCCCCCAAGAAGATAAAATACTTAGGAATAAATCTAACCAGAGACATAAAAGAGCTATACAATGAAAACTACAAGACACTACTGCAAGAAACCAAAAGAGACCTACATAAGTGGAAAAACATACCTTGCTCATGGATAGGAAGACTCAACATTGTGAAAATATCAATTCTACCCAAAGCAATCTACACATACAATGCAATCCCGATTCAAATTCCACTGATATTTTTTAATGAGATGGAGAAACAAATCACCAACTTCACATGGAAAGGAAAGAGGTTCCAGATAAGTAAAGCATTACTGAAGAAGAATAAAAAAGTGGGAGGCCTCACACTACCTGACTTTAGAACCTATTATACTACCACGGAAGTCAAAACAGCTTGGTACTGGTACAATAACATATACACAGACCAATGGAACAGATCTGGGAATCCAGACATAAATTCAACCACCTATGAGCAGCTGATTTTTGACAAAGGCAGAAAATCCGTTAAATGGGGAAAACACAATCTCTTTAACAAATGATGCTGGCATAACTGGATATCTATATGCAAAAAGCTGAAACAAGACCCATACCTCACACCATGCACAAAAACTAACTCAAAATGGATCAAAGACTTAAATATAAAATCGACAACAATAAAGATCATGAAAGAAAAAATAGAGACAATGCTAGGAGGCCTAATACATGGCATAAACGCAATACGAACAGTAAGTAACTATGCACACGGACCAGAAGAGAGACAAGATAACTGGGAGTTCTTAAAAATCAAACACTTATGCTCATCAAAAGACTTCACCAAAAGAGTAAAAAGACAACCTACAGACTGGGAAAAAAATTTTGCCTATGACAAATCCGATCAGCATCTAATCTCCAAAATCTACAAGATACTGCAAAACCTCAACAACAAAAACACCAATAACCCAATTTAAAAATGGGCAACGGACAGGAACAGGCACTTTGCCAAAGAAGATATTCAGATGGCTAACAGACACATGAAGAAATGCTCACGATCATTAGCCATTAAAGAAATGCAAATCAAAACTACAATGAGATACCATCTCCCCCCAACAAGGCTAAAATTAATTAAAAAAAAAAAAAAAACACAAAATAATAAATGCTAGAGAGGTTGTGGAGAGACTGGAAAACTTATACACTGTTGTTAGGAATGTAAAATGGTACAACCACTTTGGAAATTGATTTGGTGCTTCCTTAAAAATCTAGAAACAGAAGTTCCATACAATCCAGCTATCCTGCTCCTTGGAATATATCCTAGAGAAATAAAAGCCATCACACGAATAGATATATGCACATCCATGTTCACTGCAGCACTGTTCACAATAGCAAAAAGATGGGCACAATCTAGGTGCCCATCAACAGACAACGGATAAACAAATTATGGTATATACACACAATGGAATACTACGCAATGGTAAAGACCATGATGAAGCCGTGAAACATAACATGCAAGAAGCTGGAGGTCATTATGCTGAGTGAATTTAGTCAGTCACAGAAGGACAAATATTCTATAAGACCACTACTGTAAGAACTCAAGAAAAGGTTTAAACACAGAAGAAAACATTTTTTGATGGTTACGAGGGTGGGGAGGGAGGGTGAAGGTTATTTACTACCTAGATAGTAGATAAGAATTATCCTAGGTGAAGGGAAGGACAGCACACACTACAGGGGAAGTCAGCAGACTGGGACTAAACCAAAGCTAAGAAGTTTCCTGAATACAATCAAACACTCTGAGGGACAGAGTAGCAGGGTTTCGGGGGCGGGGGACCATGCTTTCAGGGGACATCTAGGTCAACCGGCATAACAAACCTTATTAAGAAAATGTTCTGCATCCTACTTTGGTGAGTGGCCTCTTGGATCTTAAAAGCTTGCAAGCGGCCACCTAATATACATCAATTAGTTGCAACCACCTGGAGTAAAGGAGAATGAAGAACACCAAAGACACAAGGTAAGTATTAGCTCAAGAGACAGAAAGGGCCACATAAACCAGAGACTTCATCAGCCTGAGACCACAAGAACTAGATGGTGCCTGGCTACCACCAGTGACCGCCCTGACAGGGAACACAACAGAGAGTCCCGGGTGGAGCAGGAGAAAGGTGGGGTGCATAACTCAAATTCTAGTAAGAAGAGCAGACTTAATGGTCTAACTGTGGAGACTGGAGGAACCTTAGAAAGGGTGGCCCCTGGATTCTCTATCGGCCCAGAACTAAAACAATTTCTGAGGCCAACTCTTCAGACCGGGATTGGACTGGACTGTGGGACATAAAGTGATACTCGTAAAAAGTGTGCCTCTTAGCTCAAGTAGATACAAGAGACCAAAGGGGCACCTTCTGTCTGGAGGTGAGACAGGAAGGCAGAGAGGGTTAGAAGCTGGCTGAACGGACATGGGGAATCTGGGGTGGAAAGGAGGAGTGTGCTGTCACAGTATGGGGAGAGCAATTAGGGTCACATAACAATGTACATATAAATTTTTGTACTGGAGACAATTAAAAAAAAAAAAAAAGTATAGCAAAAGCCCACAGCTACCAGAAGAAAGGAAATACTAACTACATAGCAGAAATGAACGAAATAGGAAGAGAAAAACGACAGAAAAGAATCAACAAAACCAAAAGTTGCTTCATTGAAAGGATCAACAAAACTGACAAACCATTGCCCAAGTTGACCAAAGAAAAACAGGAAAGGAAGTAAATAACATAAACTAGAAATGAAATAGGGGACGTTACAACAGACCTAACTAAAATAAAAAGGTTCACATGAAAAACTCTACTGAAAAAATTTTAAAACCTAGAGGAAATGGACAAATTTCTAGAAACACACTACCTACCTAAACTAACAAAAAATGCAGTAGAAAATCTGAACAGAGCCATAACAAGAGAAGAGGGAAAAAGTAATTAAAAAAAAAAAAAAACTCCCAACAAAAAAAAGTCCTGGCACAGCTGGCTTCACTGGAGAATTCTACCGAACATTCACAGGAGAACTCACAAAAGTACTACTCAAACTATTTCAGAACATAGAAAAGGAAGGGATACTTCCAAATTCCTTCTGTGAAACCAAAATTATACCAAAAGCACGCAAAAACACCACAAAAAAAATAAAACAACAGACCAGTATCTCTCGTGAAGATGGATGCAAAAATTCTCAACAAAATTCTAGCCAACAGAACTCAGGATCGTATTTTAAAAAATAATACACCACATCCAAATAGGATTTATGCCAGGTATGCAAGGATTGTTCAAGATTACAAAACCAATCAATGTAAATCTACCACATACACAAAGCAAAGGAAAAGAATCACATGATCATCTCAATCGACGTACAAAACATATTCAATAAAGTCCAACACCCATTCCTGGTAAAAATTCTCAATAAATAGGAATACGAGGAAATTCCTCAACATAACAAAGGATATGTGTACAAAACCAACAACAGCCAACAACATTCTCAGCGGAGAGAGGCTGAAAACATTTCCCCGAGAACAGGAACAAGACAAGGATGCCTTTTATCACCACTCCTATTTAACACTGGCCGTTTGTTGTACTGTGCGGACTTGCATGTTGCTGTAATACTGGAAGCTATGCCACCAGTATTCAGATACCAGAAGGGCCACCCATGGCAGACAGTTTTCAGCTGAGTTTCCAGACTAAGACAGACTAGGAAGAAGCACCTGGTAGTCTACTTCTGAAAAGAATGTCAGTGAAAACCTTATGAATAGCAGAATGCTTAGTAAAGTACCGGTCAGCTAAAAAGAGGAAGACCCTGAAAGAGATGGACTGACACAGTGGCTGCAACACTGAACTCAAGCATAACAATGATTGTGGGCATGGCGCAAGAACAGGCAGTGTTTCATTCTGTTTTACAGGGACTCTGTGAGTCAGAACTGACTCGATGGCACCTAACAATCACAACAATTTAACACTGTGCCTGAAGTCCTAGCTAGGACAATAAGGCAACAAAGAGAAATAAAAGTCATCCAAATTTGTAAGGAAGACATAAAACTATGCCGATTCGTGGATGATACTATACGTAGAAAATCCTAAAATACTCCACAAGAAAACTACTGTAACTAATTCAGCAGAGTAGTAGGATATAAGATAAACATACAAAAATCAGTTGTATTCTATACACCAATAAAGAGAACGACAAACAGGAAATCAGGAAAACAATACCATTTATAATAGCCCCTAAAAAAATAAAATACTTAGGAATAAATCTAACCAGGGATGTAAAAGACCTACACAAAGAAAACTACAAATCACGACTGCAAGACTCCAAGAGATCTACATAAATGGAAAAACATACCACGCTCATGGATAGGTAGACCGAACATCATGAAAATGTCAATTTTACCCAAAGCTATCTACAAATACAATGCAATCCCGATCTAAATACTAACAGCATTCTTAAACAAGATGGAAAAACTGATCACTAAATTTATATGCAAAGGGAAAAGGCCCTGGATAAGTAAAGCACTACTGAAAAAGAATAAAGTAGGATGCCTCACAATACCTGACCTCAGAACCTACTACACAGCAATGATAGTCAAAACAGGCTGGTACTGGTACAACGACAGACACATTGACCAATGGAACAGAATGAAGAACCCAGATGTAAATCCATCCACCTACGGTCACCTGACCTTTGACAAAGGCCCAAAGTCCATTAAATAAGGAAGAAACAGTCTTTTTAACAGACAGTGCTGGAAAAATTGACGTCCATCTGTAAAAAAATGAAACAGGGCCAATACCTCACACCATACACAAAAACTTATTCAAAATGGATCAAAGACCTAAATAAAAACCTAAAACGATAAAGATCATGGAAGGAAAAAACAGGTCAATGCCAGGGGCTCTAGTATACGGCATAAACAGGATACAAACCATAACTGACAATGCACAAACACCAGAAGAGAAACTAGTCAACTAGGAGCTCCTAAAAATTGAACATTTACACTCATCAAAAGACTTCACCAAAGGAGTAAAAGAACCACCTACAGACTGGGAAAAAATTCTTGGTTATGACAAGTCCAACAAAGATCTAATCTCCAAAATCTACAGGAAAATCGAACACTTTTACAAGAAAAAGACAAATAATTCAACTAAACAATGGGCAAAGTATATGAACAGACACTTTATCAAAGACACTCAAGGGGCTAAGAGACATATGAGGAAATGCTCACGATCACTTGTTAAAGAAATGCAAATCAAAACCACAATGAGATACTCCATCTCACTCTATTAATGGCACAAATCAAAAAAAAAAAGAAAAGAAATTAACAAATATTGGAGAGGTTGAGGGGAGACTGGGAGTCTTATGCACTGTTGGTCAGAATTCAAAATGGTACAACCGTTTTGGAAAACAATATGGTGCTTCCTTAAAAAGATAGGAATAGAAATACCATGTGATCCAACAATCCCACTCCTGGGAACAAAGTCCTAGAGAATAAAAAGCCATCACACAAATAGACACATGCATACCCATGTTCACAGCAGCATTATTCACAATAGCGACAAGATGGAAAGAATCTAAGTGCCCACAGACGAATGGATAAACAAACTATGGTACATACACACAATGGAATACTACACAATGATAAAGAACAATTTTGAATATGTGAAACATCTCACAACATAGATGAATCTGGAGGATAATATGCTCAGTGATTATAACTCAATCGCAAAAGCACTAATAGCGTATGAGACCACTATTATAAAAACTCACGAAAAGATTGACACACAGAAAGAAATAATCTTTGATCGTTATGAGCTGGAGGAAAATTGGGTAGGGAAACACTGTGCAACAGAGCCCCCACAGTGCTACATTCTTTACCAGGATTCCTCCCCTACAGTGCTGTATTGAAAAATCATTTCCTTTGCTGGGCACCCCTGTCCCACTTTGCATTTGAATCCTGATTTTGCTTGGAGGTTATGTGTAAAGCCCACTGCGCCTGGGCAGTATGACTACGAATGTTGTTGACGTAACCTGTATGAACTCCCTACTTGTAAATCCTTTAAAATTAACTTTCCTGCTTGCCCTTGGGAAGCGGTCTTGGCAGCAGGAGCCCCGACTGACTCTATTTCCTTGTACAACGAAATAAAAGTGCCTTTCCTATTCTCCCACCTCGGTCTTTCGTTTACTGGCCAATACGAGTCATGCCGAGTAAGAACCTGGGGTTTCCACTCAGTAACATTTCTGGCAAGCCAGCCAGGAACCATCTGCTCAGTTCCTGAGACAGATCAGAAAACAGACTGGCCCCGATGTCTGTTGCCACCAGGAGATTTCTCCTGGAGACCTTCAAGCAGCCCTGAAAAGTGATCCCCTCAAGACCCAAATGATGGCTCTGTGAGAGACACGAAACGCATCTAGGTTGTTTGGCAGGTGCCTAGGTAAGGCCTTAGAAGAGTCCCAAGAAGCAGGAGGAATTGACCACTGAAGGCATAAAAGGCTCAGGTACCTGTTAAGTTGGGGCACTGGATTAGGTTGTGTGAGCGTGTAAGAGTGTGTATCTAGAGAATGCGGGACATTCAAGAGATCTTGAAATGTGGACCGCTAAGATGCATCCTTAAGAACTGGGAACACGGTGAAGGGTAAGACAGTAAACAACACTAGGAAAGCCAGCACAACTTGTACAAGGAAAGGTCATGGAAGCTCCACAGACACATCCAAACTCCCTAAGGGACTGAACTGCTGGGTGGAGGGCTGTGGGGACCATGGTCTCAGGAAACATCTAGCTCAACTAGCATAACACAGTTTATAAAGACAATGTTCTACGTTCTACCTTGGTGAGTAGCGTCTGGGGTCTTAAAAGCCTGTGAGCAGCTGTCTAAGATATTCCACTGGTCTCACCCCTTTGGGAACAAGGGAGAATGAAGAGAACAGGATACAAGGAAAAGATAAGTCCAAAGGACTGATGGACCACAACTACCAAGGCCTCCACCAGACTGAGTCCAGTACAGCTAGATGATGCCCGGCTACCACCACTGACTGCTCTGACCAGGATCACAACAGAGGGTTCTGGACAGAGCTGGAGAAGGACGTAGAACAAAATTCTAACACACAAAAAAAGACCAGATTTACTGGCCTAAAGGAGACTGGAGAAACCCCAAGAGTATGGCCCCCGGACACCCTTTTAGCTCAGTGGTGAAGTCACTCCCAAGGTTCACGGTTCAGCCGGGGATTGGACAGCCCCATAAAACAAAACGGGACTAATGAGGCACAGCAATCCAGGGACAAGGACTACAAGGCAGGAGGGGACAGGAAAGCTGGTGATAGGGAACCCAAGGTTGAATAAGACAGTGTTGACATGTCACGGGGTCGTTAACTATTGTCATAGGCAATATGTGTACTGTTTAATGAGAAACTATTTTGTTCTGTAAACCTTCATCTAAAGTACAACAACAACAAAAAGAATTATCTATGTGAGATCAAACTGATAGCTGCAACTCAGAAGGTTTGGTGGTAAGCCTAAGGGATAGTTAAAGACAATGATGATTGAATAATTTGGAAAAGATACTGAGAAGAGCAGCACAACTGGAAGAATGTAATCGATGGCACTGAATTGTACATGTAGAAATTTTTGAAATCGTGTATCTTTGGCTATGTATATTTTCACATACACACAAAAAAAAGTCCTCTAAGGTCGAGAAGGGAGAGTGTGGACATGTCGTGGGGTTGTTAACCAATGTCATAAAACAATATGTGTACTGACTATTTAACAAGAAACTATTTGTTCTTTAAACCTTCACCTAAAGTAGAATTTTAAAAAATTTAAAAAAAAAAGAAAAGAACTGGGAACAGAGACTCAGACAGACATAGCTCTGGCAACATGCTTGTACCTTTCCTACTTTTGCCTCTTTAAATATACAGCAAATAAAACCTTTCTTTTTGCTTTACTAAACTTTGCGGTGTTTTCTTCACCCTACAAGAGTTAATGGTGTATCGTTGCTGCAGTGATTCTAAAACCACGAATCCAGTTGACCTCAAGGAGACCTGGACTGCAGAGCAGATGCGGGCAAAAAGAGGGGTCATAGTTTCTGGACCCAAGCATTTGCACTCCACATCCCTTCAACACCGATGGGGTCAGTGCTCTCGGAAAACAAGACTTTGCTTGTTCTTTTCCTCATGTTTTCTTAAGTTTTGTTTGGCATATTTGTTTGAAAAACTGGTTGTTTGATTAAGGAGAGTCTTTCTTAGATTTTTGCTTGATTGTTTATTTAAGAGTAATATATAGTAACTTTTGGTGAACTGCAGTTTAGGTCTGGATTCGGGCATTTGAAACATTGAAGACATAATTCTATTTTCAAAGAGCTCTGAGCCACTATAAAGCACAAAAATACAGGCACGAGTCAACCAGTAAAAGCCATTAGGGTAGTCGCCAGCGCTCATTATGAGCATTAAAGACTCTTGTGACAGGATAAGGTTGTCACAAGACAGGCTAGAGCACTAGGCTGCCTGCCACCCACAAGCAAACTCTTGTGCAACGAAGGTACACACTGGTCTAAGCAAAACACTGCCCAAACCCCGCGGAATTTGTTAGGTTTCTTTCTGTGGCTCAGAGAATACCTGGAAAATAGTGCTCTGTTTTGCCAAATTTGCAGGGAGAAGTGGCAGCTCCTGACTTGTTTCATAAAATTCGCAAGGAGAAGTGGTGGCTCCATATCTGTTTTATGACAGACTTTCTCAATAAAGAATCACAATAATATTCCTCCATGTTATGCTCTGGCAAGTTAGTAAGTTTTATCTAAAACCTGTTATTTTCTTTGAATTGAGTCGATCTTACCAAAAATTGCTATATACACTTTAAGAAACTTGAATCCCCATATCCTTGTTTTGTGTGGTATTGTTCAGTGACTTTATGTGGTCTTTCTGTCTCCTTCTTGTTCTGAGAGCTTGCTTCTGGTCTAGAGCATTGAGTCTAAGTTTCTGTCTTGTATCAGGCTGGAGGCTATGGCTGAGAATTGCTGTTTTTTGCAGGGCTGTCTTAGAACCTCAGTTCTTTCCTCATCCAAGAAAAACTGTGTCTTGTGTCTGTCTTATGATTTAGATTTTTAGTAGCTACACTGAAAAACTCTATGTTTAAGTCAATTATAAAAGCAAAGCCTTTCTAAAGTAACTTAAGCTAGATATTATATGAAATGTGTTTTATTTAAAGAAAAAGGATAATTTTGTCTGAAAGCAAAACAATTCCAGGGTATGAAAAAGGAGGCAAGCCTAGCAAAAAATTGCCAAAGGGCTTTGGTATCTACTGGGTAGATAAAAGGTTGTGATAAAAGAGAAAGTAAAGCTGCTTTTCAAGAGAATAATAAAAGGGAAAGAAATTAGTTATCTTTTGCCTTTCAAAATGCCTAGATCTATTTAAACATACGTAAATGAATTGGGATGACCCCTCCCCCAGCTCCCAGTCTCACTAGTCAAGAATTGATGGATTCATTTACAAAATTGCTAAAGAGCTTTGGTATTTACGGGGTAGATAACCTTCCAAAATGCCTAGATCAATTTAAACATACGGAAATAAATCAGAATGGCCTAATCTTGCCTTCTACCATGAGCCAAAAAATAGAGGGGGTAGAACAACATCAGGGTTCCCCAGCTCCCAGTCTTCAAGGTCATATAGCTCCAGAGAAGCTTTTTGAAAGACCCCTTTTCCAAGTAGCTGGAGACCCTTTTAACATAAAAGGAGGTAAGAAAAATTGCTGCTTTACTATAGTGATCAGAAATTAGGTACATCTCAATCATAAAAGAACTGGAAACAAGTTCTCTCTGTTGTAAGGGAACTTCCTAAGAAACAAACAAACAAAAAAAAATCACAATGAGACACACCTGAAATGACCTGGGAAAATGTTTCCAACCCTAGCCAGACACTTTAAGGTTATATCTGTATCTCTGAATTGGTCAGTTGAGCAGAGACTTCGTGATTTCCAATGCCAGTTCATAAAATCTTTAAGGGTTAAAATTAGATTGGGAAAATATGGGTAATGGTAACAGCTGAATGAAAACTTAAAATGTTTAAACAGACTTTCTTTCAACAAGTTATGTTTTATGGTATACAGGCTTAAAATAATTTCTAACACCTTTTAGGTAACTTATTGATATTAAATTGAGTTATAGATATTTGTCATAATTTAAGTTTATACACTTTTGCTTTTCATGCCACAAGAGAAAGAACATATATATGTGTGTGTATATTTGGGTCTGCTAATGAAGTGAGTTCATTTTTGCTATTTAAAGGGATGAACTATAAGAAGTATGCAACAAAGACAAGGTTTAAGAGGTTTCTTAACAATAAATTTGATATGGTCAAAAGTTTTATCTGCCTAACGGTTTAATTTACGAGATTTTAGGAGTTTTAACGTTAAATAAAATATCAAACAAAGAATTGGGTTTCTTGCTGTTAAAATAACAAAATTTTCTTTGATTTCTGAGTTGAAAGGTTAATTTATTCTTCGTGTAATCTGCCTAGGAGACAACAGCTCAGTTTCTCATTAGAATAAGACTCCTGAGTTGAAGACCAAGCTACACGGCTTTGGGGGGGGGGGGGGGGGGGTAAGGCTTTTACTTTAAGATCTTTGGTTAAATAACTTACATATTGTTTCATATTGACCTATAATAAACTCCTGACAACTCTGAAACTTCATGGAAAGCCACAAAAAAAAACTTTTGTAAAAAGTGCTAAAAAGTTTTATTTAATAAAATACACGGAATGTGTTGTCAAAATCAAGAGAAACGTCTGATTCTCTTTGGGCTAAAATCTGTATGCTGGTATTTCCTCTTGTGTTTTTGCCTAATATTAGACAGCAAATGCATAATATTATGTCATAATTCTATTATTATTTCTTAATTGCTAACTTGGTGACAACTTTATCAAAGCCAATGGTTTGATTGGGGAATTCATATCATTTACCCATGAAGTTTTTTTTTTTGTTTGTTTTAATTATTATTCAGGTATTTAGAGACTTGATAATCTTGGTACTTTCTTGGTATATCCTGACTATATGGTATTATGCCTCCAGATTATTATGTATTATATCTGAAGTGCTTTAAAAAAAATACAGTTAATGATTATATTTAGAAATATTTTTATCTATATTAAAGTTGTTGTTGTTTTTTTTAACTGATTTTATTTGGCCTTTACATTATGCTTGTAATTTCTATCAGGTCTTTCACCATAGAAGTATTATTTTTATAAGTCAAACATGGCCATATTAAGTTTTGTCATCTGCAGATAAGTTTTTACTTTGCTAATTTGCTGAAAATGTTTGACCAAAAATATCTCAACAAAAAGATGGACTAGACTGAATAAAATTTCCCGAACCCCTATGCAGAAGCTGACAGGTTCACAGACTGTGGCTGATCTAGAATCACATGGAACAGAAATTAACTACATAAGAACGAGTAAACAAAAAAACTATGGGTTTCATGTGGGAATACTGCTGATGTTTTTTAAGGTCCTACTTTCTAGATAGAAGAAACAATTTTTCTTTCTCCTAAAATCATTTAACCAGTGGGTTTAGATACTGTAATTCCTGAATTAGAAGTTCTTCTCTCATAAAAAGTTTTGTGAAACTTCTGCTTCTCAGAAAGTGACCCATGACTATTAAAAGGATGACCAAGGACAGAGAGCTTGCCCTTGAGAAGAACACTTAGTATATTTTAAACAGATTAACTGAAGACCTCCAACAGGAGAGGTCCATCCTGTATCATCTTGTTAATCATGTATTCTCTAATGAAAATCTGGGTTGTCACATGTGAATTTTTACATACCTTCTGTTTCCTCTAGACAAATTTTGTGGGTGGTGGATCCAACTATATTGGTTTTAAATGATCCCTTTCCAACTTACAGTGAGTTTACGTGGGCAATCCCTTGTTTAGATTCCTGGTGAATGCATGGGCAAAACATTTTGAGAATTTTAAGATTACCTATAGATAGTCATAGTAATAATACTAATAAATATTGAAAAGGTAATGTTAAATTGTTACACACCATAAAACAAGAGTCAAAAACAAATCCATTGGTCCAACACTCAGGGTATAGTTGGTAGCTTTAATTCTTAGTTATGGTACAGCTGAACTGGAGAAATCTTTAAGAAATTTATCAATCACTATGGAACAAATAACAAACGAAGTTGCTAATGAGATAAAAACACAACAATAATCTCTGACTTCAGTAGCCAAGGTGACATGAGATAACAAAATTGCCTTAAGATTTTTTTATTAGCCCAAGAAAGTGTAGTCTATGCTGTAGCAAATACCTCTTGATGCATTTGGATAAATAACACAGGAGAAGCAGAACAGGATATACATACAATTAGACAGCAAGCTATCTGGTTACACACTGTAACACTGTTACAAACACTAAATTTATTTGGTTGGTTACCATCAGGAATAAATACATGGGTTAGATCACTACTGCAAAGGATAGTAATGTTCTTACTCTGCATTCTGATAGTATTAGGCATAATAAAATTTATCTTCGATTGTCTTACACACTTAAAAGGGCAAAAGAAGCCCTCGGGCTAAAATGCTGATGTACATTGAGTCTGCTCACTTCAGCAATGCAACTGACATCACTCTTACTTAAGATCCTGGTGAAGAACCAGATGGTAGCTGGTGGAAAATCAGCACCAATGACTTTAAAGAGCCTGTCATGGCCGCCGCCATCTAAGGGCTCGACTAAGTCCAGGTATTAATATCTCCAATCAAAAGAATGATTTAGGAGATAATATTGGAGCCATTATTCCCAGTCACTGAGCATAAAGAATGAGACCCAGCTGGAATTGGACTCATAGAAACTCATAAAGACACATTAACTGAGCCCTGAGGTAAAAGACAATAGCTAAGACAATCTGAAAAAAAAAGAGAGAGAGAGAGAATCTTTTAGGGAGCTATTCATATAAACAGGGAACAAAAGTCACTCTTTCTCTTTTAATGTTTAGTAAATAGTTATAAACCAACAAGAGGTCAGGAGCTACAATGAAAGGCCTAGGTCCAGTATTTGCCACTCCTCGAAAATATGCCAAACAATTCCGAGCCAGGCTATAGTTCAAAATGGGGACACTGGTCTTGAATGACCAATGTCCAAAAAGAAATGGGAGTAGTGAGACAGAGTCCCCACCGTGCCGTATTCTTTACCTGGATTCCTCCCCAACAGTGTCGTATTAAAAATTTGTTTCCTTTGCTTGCCCCCCTACCTCCAGCTTTGCATTTGAATCCTGCTCTTGCTCGGAGGGTATATGTAAACCCCACTGCACCTGTATAGTATGATTAAGAATGTTGCTGATATAACTTGTATGAATTCCCTACTTATAAACCCCTTTAAAAGTAACTTGCCTGCCTGCCCTTGGGAAGCAGTCTTGGCAGCAGCAGCTCCAACTGACTCCACTTCCTTGTACAACGAAATAAAGATGGCTTTCCTGTTCTCCCACCTTGGTCTCTCGTTTATTGGCCAATACGAGTCATGCCAAGAAAGAACCTGGCGTTTCCACCCAGTGACAACCAGATAACAGATAAGTGGTAACTTTGGTGAAGGGTAAGACAGTACACAATACTTGGGAAGCAGCACAACTTGTACAAGGTAAGGGCATAGAAGCTCCAAAGAAACATCCAAACTCCCTGAGGGACCAAATTAGTGGGCGGAGGGCTGTGGGGACCATTGTCTCGAGGACATCTAGCTCAATTGGAATAAAAGCTTGCAAGCAGCCATCTCCACAAGGTACTCCACTGGTCTCACCCCGTCTGGATCAAGGGAGAATGAAGAAAACCAAAGACACAAGGGAAAGATTAGTCCAAAGGACTAATCACCACAACTATCACAGCCTCCACCAGACTGAGTCCAGCACAACTAGATGGTGCCTACCTACCACTACTGACTGCTCTGACAGGGATCACAATAGAGGGTCCCAGACAGGGACTGGAGAAAAATGTAGAACAAAATTCTACCTCAAACACACACACAATAAGACCAGGCTTGCTTGTCTGACAAAGACTGAGAAATCCTGAGAGTATGGCCCCTGAACACCCTTATAGTTCAGTACTGAAGTCACTCCTTAAGTCCACCCTTCAGCTAAAGATTAGACAGGCCCATAACACAAAACAAGACTAAGTGGACACACCAGCCCAGGAGCAAGGATGAGAAGGAAGGAGGGGACAGAAAGCTGGTAATGGTGAACCTAAGGTCAAGAAGGGAAGAGTGTTGACATGTCCTGCAGTTGGCAATAAATGTCACAAGATAATATGTATGTTACTTGTTTAATGAGAAGCTCGTATGCTCTGTAAACCTTCATCTAAAGTATAATAATAAATAAATAAAGCAGAGCAAAGTAACTAAAATGTTCATTAGAGGCTCAAAGGCAGCAGAAGCAATTAGTGCAATGAAGAAAGATCACCAGAAATTAACCAATCTAAACAACAAACAGAGAAGATTAAAGAAAAATGAAATGAGATATGGGAAGTAGATTAAGTGTAGGCACATACTCATAATGGGAGTTCCAGAAAAAGAATGATAAACTGATATGAAAAACATACTTGAATAGACAAAAACTTGCAAATCTGATGAAAAACATTATGCTACAAATCCAATCAGCTCAATGAACTTCAAGCAGGAGAAATGCAAAGAGATCCACACCTACATATATTACAGTCAAACTGCTGAAAGCCAAATGCAAGGGAAAAAAACTTTGAAAGCAGCAAGAGAAAACTGACTCATCACAGTTAGGGAGACAATACAATTCAAAGCTGACATCTGGTCAGAAACTGGAGGCCAGAGGACAGTGAAATATTTCAAAGTGCAGAAATAAACTGTTAACCAAAAAGTCTATATGCAGCACTTTTCTTCAAAACTGAATGGAAAACAGAGACATTTCCAGATAAAGACTATATGTATGTGTATGTGTGTGTGTGTGTGTGTGTGTGTGTGTGTGTGCACGTGCACATGCATGCATACACATACACACAAATATATATCCCATTGCCATCAAGTCGTTTCAGACTTAAACTGCTGACCTTTTGGTTAGCAGCTGAGCTCTTAACCATTACGCCACCAAGACTCCACATATATACAGATGTCACATATATATGTTATATATACATATATAGTTGTTAGTTGTTGTTGAGCCAATTCTGACTCCTCGTGACCCCATGTGTGCAGAGTAGAACTCATCCATACGGTTTTCAAGGCTGTGACCTTTGGAAACAGGTCGCCAGGCCTGTCTTCCAATACACATGCAGGCAGGTTTAAACCACCAACCTCTTGGCTAGTAGGCGAACACTTAACCATTTGCACCACCCAGCTACCTAATATGTGTGTAGCTACCTTATACATACATACACACACACACACACACACACACACGCATCTTGCTGTTAGGTGACACTGAGTTGAATCCAACTCATAGTGACCCTATGTATAACACAATGAAACACTACTGTCCTGCACCATCCTCACAATCGTTGCTATGTTTCAGCCCATTACTGCTGCCACTGAGTCGATTCATCTCATCGAGGGACTTCCTCTTTTTCATTGACCCTCTACCTTAACAAGCATGATGTCCTTATACAGAGGTTGGTCCCTCCTAATAACATGTCCAAAGCACATGAGACAAAGTCTCGCCATTCTCGCTTCCAAGGAGCACTCTAGCTGTACTTCTTCCAAGACAGACTTGTTCGTTCTTCTAGCAGTTCATGGTATATTCAAAATTCTTCACCAACACCATAACTGAAACCCAACAATTCTTCTTTGGCCTTCCTTATTCATTGTTCAGCTTTCACATGCACATGAGGTTACTGAAAATATGGCTTGAGTCAGGCACACCTAAGTCCTCAAAGTGACATCTTTGCTTTTTAACACTTTAAAGAGGTCTTTTGCAGCAGATTTGCCCGATGGAATATATCGTTTGATTTCCTGACTGATGCTTCCATGGGCATTGACTGTGGACCAAAGTAAAATGAAATCCTTGACAATGTCAATCTTTTCTCTGTTTATCATGATGTTGTTTATTGGTCCAGTTGTGAGGATTTCTGTTTTCTTTATGTTGAGGTGTTATCCATACTGAAGGCTACAGTCTTTGACATTCATCAGTAAGTACTTTAAGTCCTAGTCGCTTGCAGCAAGCAAGGTTGTGTCATCTGCATTGCGCAGGTCGTTAATAAGTCTTCCACAAATCCTGATGCCATGTTCTTCTTCATATAGTTCAGCTTCTCAGATTATCTGCTCAGCATACAGACTGAATAAGTACCATGTAAGGACACAACCCTGACGTACACCTTTTCTGATCTTAAATTACACTGTATCCACTTGTTTTATTCGAACAACTGCCTCTTGGTGTATGTACAGGTTCCTCATGAGAACAATTCAGTGTTATGGAATACCCATTCTTTGCAATGTTATCCATAATTTGTTATGATCCACACAGCTGAATGTCTTTGCATAGTCAATAAAACACAGGTAAATATCTTTCTTGTATTCACTGCTTTTAAGCCAGGATCCATCTGAAATCAGCAAAGCCATCCCCTCGTTCCATGTCCTCTTCTGAATCCAGTTTGAATTTCTGGCAGTTCTCTGTCGATGTACTGTTGCGACCAGTTTTGAACTGTCTTCAGCAAAATTTTACTAGCATGTGTTATAATGATATTGTCCGATAATTTCCACAGTCTGTTGGATCACCTTTCTTTGGAATGGGCACAAATATGCATCTTTTCCAGTTGGTTGGCCAGGTAACTGTCTTCCAAATTCCTTGGCATAGACAAGTGAGCACCTTCAGCGCTGCATCCCTTTGTGGACACATCTCAACTGGTATTTCATCAATTCCTGGAGCTGTGGTTTTCACCAGTGCCTTCAATGCAGCTTGGACTTCTCTTCCTTCAGTACCATCAGTTCCTAATCATATGCTACCTCCTGAAATAGTTGAAATCGTCCAATTCTTTTTAGTACAGTGACTCTGTGTATTCCTTCTATCTGCTTTTGATGCTTCCTGCATCGTTCAGTATTTTGCCCAAAGACTCCCTCAATGATGCAACTCAAGGCTTGAATTTTTTCTTCAGTTCTTTCAGCTTGAGAAATGCCGAGCGTGTTCTTCCCTTTTGCTTTTCTACCCAGGTCTTTGCACATTTCACTGTAATACTTTACTTTGTCTGAGCCATCCTCTGAAATCTTCTGTTCAGCTCTTTTACTTCATTTCTCTCATTCACTTTAGCTACTCGAAGTTCAAGGGCAATTTTCAGTATCTCTTCTAAAATCCATTTTGACCTTTCTTTTCTTTCTTTTTAATGATTCTTTGCTTTCTTCACATATGATGTCATCCCACAACGCATCTGGTCTTCAGTCATTAGTGTTCAATGCCTCAAATCTATTCTGAGATAGTTTCCAAATTCAGGTGGGATATACTCAAGGTCGTATTTTGGTTCTCATGTCCTTGTTTTAATTTTCTTCAGATTCAATTTAAACTTGCATATGAGCAATTGATGGCCTGTTCCACAGGTGGCCTGTGCCACAGGTGGCCCCTGGCCTTGTTCTGACTGATGATGCTGAGCTTCTCCAACATCTCTTTCCACAGATGTAGTCAATTTGATTCCTGTTGTTTTCCATCTGCTGAGGTCCATGTGTACAGTCGCCCTTATGTTGGTTAAAGATGTGTTTGCTACGAAGAAGTCATTGGTCTTGCAAAATTCCATCATACCATCTCAGGCACTGTTTCTATCACCAAGGCCATATTTTCCAATTATCAATCCTTCATTTCTAAGTTTCACATTTCAATCACCAGTAATTATCAATGCATCTTGATTGCATGTGTGATCAATTTCAGATTGCAGAAGTTGGTAAAAATCTATTTCCTCATCTTTGGCATTAGTGGTTGGTGCATAAATTTGAATAATAGTCTTATTAAGTGGTTTTCCTTGTAGATGTGCAGCTATTTTCCTATCACTGACAGCGCTGTACTTCAGGATAGAGCTTGAAATGTTCTTTTTAATGATGACTGCAGCACCATTCCTCTTCAATTTGTCATTCCCAGTATAGCAGACCATATGACTGTCTGATCCAAAATGGCCAATACCAGTCCATTTCAGCTCACTAATGCCTAGGATATCGATCTTTATGTGTTCTATTTCGGTTTTGATGATTTCCAATTTTTCTAGATTCATACTTCATACATTGCACATTCCTATTATTAATGGATGTCTGCAGCTGCTTCTTCTCATTCTGAGTCATGCCACATCAGCATATGAAAGCCCCAAAAGCTTGACTCTATCCACATCATTACAGTTGACTCTACTTTGAGGAGGCACCTTTTCCCCAGTTGTATTTTAAGTGCCTTCCAACCTGAGGGGCTCAACTTCCGGCACTATACCAGACAACATTCCACTGTTATTCATAAGGTTTTCACTGGCTAATTTTTTCAGAAGTAGACCACCAGATCCTTTTTCCTAGTCTGTCTTAATCTGGAAGCTCAGCTGAAACCTGTCCACCATGGATGACCCTGCTAGTATTTAAACACCGGTAGCATAGCTTCCAGCATCACAGCAACACCTAAGCCCCCACAGTACGACTAACTGACAGACGTGTGGGGGCATTAGCCAATAGAGAGATGTAAATGAAAACTACAATGAGATGCTATCTCACCCTGCTAAAATGGCACTTAACAAAAAAAACTTAAAACAACAAAAGCTGACAAGGATGTGGGGAGATTGTAACACTTATCCACTGCTGGTGGTATTATAAAATGGTACAACCACTATGGAAAATGGTATGGTGCTTCCTCAAAAAGAAAAAGAAAAGAACCACCTTATGATCCAGCAATCCCACTTCTAGGTATATACCCTAAAGATCTAATACTAAAGGTACAATCAGATATATGCACACCTATGTTCACGGCAGTACTATTCACAATAGAAAAAGATGAAAACAACCTAAGTGCCTATCAACAGATAAATGGATAAACAAAATGTGGTACATACATACAACTGAATACTATGCAGTCATAAAGAATAATGATGAGTTCTCAAAATATATTATAACATGGATGAATTTGGAGGACATTATGCTGACTGAAATAAGTCAATCACAAAAGGACAAGTGCTGTATGATCTCACTATTATTAAAAAACAAGAATAAGTATATGTATTGAAATGAATGATCACTGGTGGTTACCAGGGATGGGGGAGGAAATCGCTCCCTAGATAGGGAATACTTATTTCTGGTGATAGGAAATACAACACCAAATGTGGGTGAAGTGTGCACAGCATGACCAAAGTATATTATATCGCTAAGAAGTATGCAAGAATAAAGGACATGTTTGATAAATGATATGACATGTACAACTAAAGAACAGGAGTGTGGTTACATGTATATGTATGCATGCATACAAGTGTATAGATATGTAAACGTGTTCATATATGTGGGCATATATAGACGTATCTATATGAAGGTGTATATATACGTAAGTGTAAGCACCCATATATATTCATATATAAAGCACACAAGGGGCACAAATAGTTCTTAGACTTAGCCACACCTCATGGGATTGGTTGACAGGGTCTGAAGGCTTAGGACCACAGTGTCATGGGACAACTCATTCAACTGGCATAATATAGTACGTAAAGTTTATGTTATACATCTTAGCTTGGTCAGTAGTGTCTGGGGTCTTAAGTTTTCAATTGGCCATCTAAGATACAACCACTGGCCTCTACACGTCCAGAGTAAAAGGAAAAAAAGGAAATCAAAGAGAAGAAACTAGGCTATAGGACTAATAGTCTATGCAAACCACAACCTCATCTACTCTGAGACCAGAAGAACTAGATGGTGCCTGACTACCACTATACTCACCATTGTGACCAGGAACACAATAGATGGATCCTGATAGAATGGGAGCAAAATGTAGAACAGAGCTCAAATTCTCACTGGACTAGTTAAGACTGGAGGGCTCTCTGAGACTATCGCCCTGAGATACTCTTTAAACCTTTAACCAAAACTATTCCATGAGGTCATCTATTGGCTAAATAACAGATTGGCTCAAAAAATAAACAGTTCCGTTCATGAGTACTGTACTCCTTTAAAAAAGTCACCTATATGAGACCAAACGGTCAACCTTCACTCAAAAGCAAAGAACGGAAGGCAAGAGGGCAAGGAAACTAGATTACTAGAAACTGAACGACCAGAAGGGAAATAATGAGAAAGTTGACACACTGTGAAACATATAACCAACGTCACTGAACAATCTGTGAAGAAACTGTTAAATGAGAACCTAATTTGCTGTGTAAACTTTCGCAGAAAACACTATAAAAGAAAAAAAAACCTGTTGTCATCGAGTCAACTCCAACTCATAGCAATCCTATAGGACAGAGCAGAACTGCCCCATAGGGTTTTCAAGGAGTGGCTGGGGATTCGAACTACCAATCTTTTGGTTAGCAGCCAAGTTCTTAATCACTGTGCCACCAGGGCTCCGAACACACAATATATTAATTAAAAAAAAAAAAAAAAGGTATTGCTTTGGGATCTAGTTTTAACAGTGAAGTCACAGTTATGACACCAAAAGCACAAGTAGCAAAAGACGAAATGGATAAATGTGACCTTATAAAAATAAAAAACGTTTGCTCAGTAAAAAACTTGATAAAGTAAAAAGACGAGCTGCCGACAGGGAAAAAAAAATTTCACAGAATGTATCTAATAAGGGTTTAAAATTCAAAATACATAAAGAACTCCTACAAAAACAAAAAGATGAGTAACCTAATCAAAAACTGGGCAAAGAACCTGAATAGATATTTCATCAAAGAGGGTATTAAAATGGCAATCAAACAAACGAAAAGATGCTCAGCATCATTAGGGAGATCCAAATCAAAACAACGATGACATGCCACCTCACCCCTACTAGAAAGGCTCTGATCAAAAAACTGTTGGGGAGGATGTGAAGAAACTGGAACCCATGACCATTTCATGAGAATACAAACTGATACAGCCACTGTGGAAAACAGTTTAGTGGTTTCTCAAAAAGTTAAACATAAAACTACCAAATTAGCCAGCAATTTCACTCCTAGGTATATATCCAAAAGGGGTATATATCCAAAAGGACTAAAAGCAGTGGCTCAAAGTGATACATGTACAACAATGTTCATTTCACAATAGCCGAAAGGTGGAAACAAACTAAATGTCCACCAACACATACACACACACACGTGTGTGTGTTGTGTGTGGAAGTATATGTATACACACACAAAAAAAATGGAATTTTACTCAGTCATAAAGAGAAATGAAGTCCTGATACATGCTACAACACTGATGAACCTTGAAAACACTGAAACAAGTGAAATGAGTCAGTCACAAAAGGTCAAATACTATATGATCCCACTTATATGAAATAGGCAAATATATAGAAACCAAAGCTTATCAGTTGTTACCATGGGTGGGAGGAGGGGGCAAGGGGAAGTCACTGCTTAGGAGGCACTAAGTTTCTGTTAATGGTGGTCGAATCATCTGGAAAAGGACAGTTGTGATGGTTGCACAACTTGATGAACATAATCAACGTCACTGAATTGTACATGTAAAAATTCTTGAATTGACAAATGTTTTGTTACATATATTTTTACCACAAAAAAGATATCTTTATCAAATCTAATTTAGTATATTATTAATCCCATTTAAAACTAACTTTAACATTTATTAACTGCAGATTTATTTTTATCAAAGATTCCCCATGACAAAAATACATTGCTATTTCAATATATTCAGAAAGACAGCATCATGACTATTTGATCCACAGTCTGAGATACTTTTTAAGAATCTTTCATCTACTTATATACTGCCATACATACATTTTAAAACATAACTTTTCTTTACCCTTTATTGTTATTAGTCTCATCTTTTCAAATGCATCCTGATCAGCTAATCCTTGAAGACGAACTGGGAGATAATTTTCAAAGTGGTTAACTGCCAAGGCCTTTTTTTTTGTTTTCCAAATCATCTGCATAAATTCCCTGTGACATGGGATCAAGTCCTAGAACTTCTTACTATTCAAACTCTAAAAACACATCAGTCTATTTTCTGGCTTAAATACTATTCAACCATCAGTTGTCTAAAGCATATCTCTTCAAATAATTAAACCCTTATGTAATTCAGGAAAATACCAGCATCTTATAAAGAAAATTGAGTCCTAGGACCAGACCACTAAGGTTACAAACCCAGCTACATTTCTTAAAACTTGGAAGCCTGTGCTTTGTTAATTTTTTTTTTTCATGTTTTGAACCTTTCAGATTAAGATTCCAAAGAATCCAATGCAGGACTCATCTGCTTCCGTGACAGCCTGGTAGTATGGTATATTTAAGCATTTTGACGATAAACTGCCCAGGTTTGAATGCTGGCTCTGCCATTTATTAGCTCTGTGACTTAAGCAAGTTACTTAACCTCTTTTTCTCTCAGTTTCGTTACCTGCAAAATACAGATAACAATAGTATATACCTCAGAAAGTTGGTGTGATGACTAAGAGTATGCACAAATGCTTCTCAAATCGCAATTCCTGTCAAATCTTGGTTAGCTGCCTTGGCATCAAATATTTTCTGCCTCTAAATTCCCATTAAATCAGGACAACTCATTTGCCTGATGTCTAATGTCAGTATCTTTTTCAAAAACTGCTTTATCTCCCCAACTTAAAATGAACACTAAGAAAAGGAAAAAAAAACTAGGGGGAAAAAGGTGCACTATGTCTTACTCCCACCATATGTCTCTCAGTTTGTAGTACTGTGGCGGCTTGTGTGTTGCTGTGATATTGGAAGCTTTAACACCGGTATTTCAAATACCAGCAGGGTCACTCCTGGTGGTCAGGTTTCAGCAGAGCTTCCAGACTAAGACAGACTAGGAAGAAGCACCTAGTAGTCTACTTCTGAAAAAAATGGCCACTGAAAACCTTATGAATAGCAGCAGAACACTGTCGGATACAGTGCCAGAAGATGAGCCCCTCAGGTTAGAAGGCACTCAAAATAAGACTGGGGAAGAGACGCCTCCTCAAAGTAGAGTCGTCCTTAATGATGTGGATGGACTCAAGCTTTTTCGGGACTTTCATGTGCTAATGTGGCACGACTCAAAATGAGAAGAAACAGCTGCAGACATCCATTAATAATAGGAACGTGGAATGTATGAACTATGAATGTAGGAAAATTGGAAGTCATCAAAAATGAAATGGAACACATAAAGATTGATATCCTAGGCATTAGTGAGCTGAAATGGACTGATACTGGCCATTCTGAATCGGACAATCATATGGTCTACTACGTAAGGAATGAAAAAGGAATATAGTTGCGTTTACCAACAAAAAGAACATTTCAAGATCTTAAGTACAACGATGTTAGTGATAGGATAACATCCATATGCCTACAAGGAAGACCAATTAATACGACCATTATTCAAATTTACACACTAACCACGAATGTCAAAGATCAGGAAACAGAAGATTTTTACCAACTTCTGCAATCTGAAATTGACCAAACACGCAATCAGGATGCACTGATAATTACCGGTGATTGGAATGTGAAAGTTGGAAACAAAGAAGGATCAGTAGTTGGAATATTTGGCCTTGGTGACAGAAATGACACCAGAGATCTTATGATAGAATTTTGCAAGATCAACGCATTCTTCACTGCAAATATGTTTATCAACAACATAAACGCTGACTATACAAGTGGACATCGCCAGATACAATACACAGGAATCAAATCAACTACATCTGTGGAAAAAGATGATGAAAAGCTCAATATAATCAGTCAGAAAAAGGCCCGGAGCCAACTGCGAAACAGACCATCACTCGCTCATATGCAAGTTCAAGTTGAAGCTGAAGAAAATTAAATCCACGACAGCCAAAATATGACCTTGAGTATATGCCACCTGAATTTAGAGACAAACTCAAGAACAGATTTGATACACTGAACACTAATGACCAAAGACCAGATGAGTTGTGGACTCACATCAAGAACATCATACATGAAGAAAGCGAGAAGTCACTAAAAAGACCGGAAAGAAAGAAAAGCCTAAAATGGATGTCAGAAGAGACTCTGAAAGTTGCTCTTGAACGTACAGTAGCTAAAACGAATAAAAGAAACAATGAAGTAAAAGAAATGAACAGAAGATATCAAAGGGTTGCTAAAGACGACAAATTAAATATAATGAAATGTGCAAAGACCTGGGTTAGAAAACCAAAAGCGAAGCACACACTCAGCATTTCTCAAGCTGAAAAAACTGAAGAAAAAAATTCAAGCTTCGAGTGGCAATACTGAAGGATTCTATGGGCAAAATACTGAATAACGCAGGAAGCATTAAAAGCAGATGGAAGGAATACAGAGTCTCTGTAACAAAAAGATCCAGCCGAAGGTCAACCATGTCAGGAGGCAGCGTATGATCAAGAACCAAGAGCACTGAAGGAAGAAATCCAAGCTGCACTGAAAGCACTGTTGAAAAACAAGAATCCGGGAATTCACGGAATACCAATGGAGATGTTTCGACAAACACATGAAGCGTTGGAGGTGCTCACTCCTCTATGCTAAGAAATTTGGAAGATAGCTACCTGGCCAATTGACTGGAAGAGATCCGTATCTGTGCCCATTCCAAAGAAAGGTGGCCCAACAGAATGCAGAATTATTGACAATATCATATCATTCGCATGTAAAATTTTGCTTAAGAGCATTCAAAAGCCATTGCCACAGTACACCAACAGGGAACTGCCAGAAATTCAAGCCAGATTCAGAAAAGGACGTGGAACAAAGGATATCACTGCTGGTGTCATACAGATTTTGGCTGAAAGCAAAGAACACCAGAGAGACATTTAGCTGTGTTTTACTGACTATGCAAATGCATTCAACTGTGTGGATCATAACAAATTAAAGATAACATTGTGAAGAATGGGAATTCCAGAACACTTAATTGTGCTCATGTGGAACCTATCACAGACCAAGAGGCGGTGATTTCAACAGAGTAAGTTGATACTGCATGGTTTAAAATCAAAAAAGGTGTGTATCACGGTTGCATCTTTTCACCGTACTTATTCAATCTGTATAATGAGCAAATAATCCGAGAAATTGGACTTTATGAAGAATATCAGGACTAGTGGAAAACTTATGAAGATCAACGAATACAGCCTTCAGTATGAATTACACCTCAACATAAAGAAAACAAAAATCCTCACAACTGGACCAATAAGCAACAATAAGCAACGGAAAAAAGTGTGACGTTGTCCAGGATTTCATTTTACTTCAGTCCACAATCAACACCCATGGAAGCAGCAGTCAGGAAATCAAATGTCGTACTGCACCGGGCAAATATGCTGCTAAAGGCCTCTCTGAAGTGTTCAAAAGCAAAGATATCACTTTGAGGAATAAGGTATGCCTGACCTGAGCCATATTTTCAACTGCCTCATATGCATGTGAAAACTGGACAATGAATAAGGAAGACTGAGGAAGAACTGATGCCTTTGAATTATGGTGCTGGCGAAGAATACTGAATATACCATAGACTGCCAGAAGAAAGAACAAGTCTGTCTTGGAGGAAATACATCCAGAGGGCTCCCTGGAAGTGAACACTTTGTGTCACATACTTTGGACACAATTTCAGGAGGGGCCAGTCCCTGGAGAAGGACATCATGTTTAGTGAAGTAGAGAGTCAGCATAAAAAAGGAAGACCCTCAATGAGATAGACTGACACAGTGGCTAAAACAATGGGCTCAAACATACCAACAATTGTGAGGATGGCGCAGGATCGGGCAGTGTTCATTCTGTTGTACACAGGGTCGCTCTAAGTCAGAACCGAATCAATGGCACCTAACAACAATATGTCCTATATGGTGCCTCAGATGTTGCAAAACTGATTCACTACCAGGCAAAAGGTAGAAGTAAATCAGATTTTAAAAAATCTTTTTTATTTGGCAAAACTAATAATTATTTGCTAAGCATTTTTATTTCAAAAGGAAATAAAAGAATGGTTATCTGTGCCAGAAATTTTACATATATTATTTAAATTAATTCTAACAAGTTTAGGAAATAGTCCTTCTTATCCTAGTTTATAAACAAAGAGACATAAGTTTATTGAGTTTAGAGTAACTTGCCCAAGGTCACAAATTTGAGCAGATGTAAAGTCAGTACTCACAGAAACAACAGGTTATTTCCTTGAAGTCAAAGTAGAGAAGATACTTTCTGAGAGACTTATTAACTTATTTACAATTAGAATTCTTACCTAGAGCAGTAGAAAAAAGCTTTTAAAAAACAATTAAAACAGTACAAAGATTTACCACTTCATTATGGAAAAATCAATTCTCTCCATGAGTCTAAAATTCATACTAGGTTTGCACATAAAGGAGTGCTATATATGTAGATTTAACCATTTTCTATGTTAAAGATTTGTAGGAGAATGAAATCAGAAAACAAACAGCTTACCTTTGGTGCATGCACACAGCCTGTCTGTGCCCGAGCAGTAAATGACAGAAACAAACATGTCCTGCTCCTCAGTGCCCTCCTTTTTGGGAGGTTCCACTTTGGCCAAAATTTCAAAGTTTGAAAGATCTAATATTTTTACATATCCTCCCTGAGTGGTTATTACCAGGTGTCCAAGGGTAGAAACATCAGACTTTTTTTCTCTCTGTATTCCATTCTTTGAGGTTAACTGCATTTCCTCAACAGGTTCCTCACAGTCATCGTCTCTATTATCCAATATATCTGGTGCAAGCAAAATGAGTGAGGTAATTGTGTCCTGGGGATCTTTGATATGTTGGATTTTTATTGGCTCCTCTTCTAAAGTCACTATCCGAGTGGCATAATTCATTTTATAAAGCACTAAATATCCACCACTAACATTCCTCTGCTCAGGCTGAATTGTTAAAGGAGTCTGTACATCTGCTGGTGATTCCTGTTGGATTACACTAATATTTGCACCATTCACTACAGCAAGATTTGATTCCAGCTCACCTTTCCGTCTATTACACAGTGCAGAATTTAATTTATTTAAATTATTCAAGGCCTCTACTTGATTTACTGCACTCATAGATTCAACAGGGCATGTCCGCAGACCTACCAACAAATGAATTCCATCAGCACAAGGAGTTAATGAGTCTATACAAAGATTCTCCTCCTCTGCAAACTTTGGCAGTCTCAAGCACTGAACCAGAGTCCCAGGCTTGGGAAACACAGAGTTCCATTTGTCCAAATCTGGAGAGGTAAGGTTGGCTGCTGCATCTGCAAACTGCTGAATGTAAGTCACGGGAGGATCCTGCAACAACAACTGCTCCTGACTATCCAGCTCCATTTCAATAATCTGTGGCACAGTAAACCCATCATCGTGCAAACTTTTACTCATAATATTGTTCATCTGTGAAAAGATTTTTCCTGCTTTCTCATCAGACTCCTTGATGCTATAAAGCAGCAAAATGGGTAAAGTCCTCCTTACCAGGGGAGAATTTAGTTCTGAATTTGTACAGGACTCATTGTCAGTTGACCCTTGTTCAGATATACTTTCACCCTGAGTGCGGCTTAAACCATCCAGTGACCTGTGAGAATTACTACTAATGGGAGAGGTAGCAGGAGATTTATATGTTAATAAACCCCCAGCTAATAAACACGGAAAGGGAATATTGTGTTGCTCCTGGTGCTTTTCCTTTGTCTTTTCACTCTTACAATTTGTTAAGCAAGGATTTGCCCCAAGTTCTTCAAGATCCTTAACAGTATCTTCAAGTACATTGGCAACAATCTCCCACTGAAGTTTTTCTGGCTGCTGGAGAATGCTCAGCGCTGTTATATCAAGACTCACTTCCATGGCCTCCTTCTGTGATGTGTGCCCTTTGAAAAGGACCAACATTCATTAGATACAGCCTTGTAATTATAAATTAAAACCTTTGGTTTAATGTTTTCATTAATTTTCTTTTTTACTTACCCAGTACATTATGATGATAAAAATGGGAATTTTTTAAGTAATTTTAAGGAAATTCAATCAAATGTGAAATAAAACCACTCATAAAAACTATAAAAGTATTTAAGAGACTCAACATTATTTTCAATTCAGAATTTATTCCCCTGAAAATCTGTGAGCAAAATGTTTTTTTAAGAAATTGAGAAAAAAGGTTAAAAAATAAAGAAAAGACATTATACATTACTTTAATACTGAAAGTAACAGGATTTATGCTCTTCAATTCTAAATAAGACACTCAATACTATATATGTGTCAATTATGTATCTTGCAGATTATCCATGAAAAGTTCTTTTAATCTCAATTCTTTCTCTTCAACTGTTTAGAAGGGGTCACAGCAGCATCTCCTCCCTCCAACCGCACTGTGATAGGAACGGAGTAGAACTGTCCCATGGAGTTTCTCAGGAGCAGCTGTTGGATTCGAACTGCTGACCTTTTGGTTAGCAGCCAAACACTTAACCACTGTGCCACCAGGGTCCCCAAAACTACACATATGTGTCAATTATGCACCTTGAACATTTTCTGTGAAAAATTATTTTTAATCTCAATTCCCTCTCTTCAACTATTTAGAAGGGGATCCCAGAACAATCTCCTCCCTCTCACCCCACTATGATAACTATCAGTTGATTGTCATAGCATGCAATTTAATTCTGAGCTTAGAGAAAACACACAAAATATATGACAGTTAAAAGGCTGCATGTGACATAGCCAAATGAAAAAGAAAAAGTTGTCAAATTTTGCAATTTTAAAATGAAATATAAATTTCTAGAAGAATAAAGCACGAGAACTCACACTACCTAGCCGAAGAACCTACTATACAGCTATGGTAGTCAAAAGAGCCTGGTACTGGTACAATAACAGATACACTGACCAATGGAAGAAAATTGAGAACCCAGATGTAATTCCATCCACCTAGGGTCACGTGATCTTTGACCAGGGCCCAAAGTCTGCCAAATGGGGAAAAGGCAGTCTTTTTAACAAACAGTGCTGGCAAAACTGCATCTCCATCTGCAAACAGGACCCATACCTCACACCATACACAAAAACTAACTCAAAATGGATCAAAGACCTAAATATAAAACCAAAAACTATAAAGATCATAGAAGAAAAAATAGGATCAACACTAGAGGCCCTAATACGCAGCATTAACAGGATACAAACCATAACTAACAACACATCAACTCCAGAAGATAAGCTAGATAACTGGGATCTTCTAAAAATTAAACATTTCTGCTCATCAAAAGACTTCACCAAAAGAGTAAAAAGAGAACTTACAGACTGGGAAAAAATTTTTGGCTATGACAAAGGTCTAATCTCTAAAATCTATAGGAATACCCAACACCTCTACAACAAAAAGACAAATAATTCAACTAAAAAATGGGAGAAGGAAATGAACAGACACTTGACCAAAGATGACATTCAAGAAGCTAACAGACACATGAGGAAGGGCTTGTGATCACTAGCCGTTAGAGAAATGAAAACTAAAAATCACACTGAGGTAACATCTCACCCCCACATTACTGGTACATATCAAAAAAAACAAAAAATAACAAATGTCAGACAGGCTGCGGGGAGATTGGAACTATTATGCACTGCCAGTGGGAAGGCGAAATGGTACAACCATTTTGGAAAACAATATGGTGCTTTCTTAGAAAAATAGAAATAGAAATATTATATGATCCAGAAATCCCATGCCTAGGAATTTAGACAAATAAGAGCCATCACACGAATAGACATATGTACACCCATGTGCACTGCAGTACTGTTTACAACAGCAAAAAGATGGAAATCACTTAGATGTCCATTAACAGATGAATGGATAAACTATGGTACATACACACAATGGAATATTATACAACACTAAAGAACAAGGATGAATCTGCTAAAAATCTCACAACATGGATGAATCTGCAGGGCATTATCCTGAGTGAAATACATCAATCACAAAATGGCAAATACTGCATGAGACACTAGTATAAAAACTTACAAAAACGTTTATACACACAAAGATACACTCTTTGATGGTGTCTTAGTCATCTAGCGCTGCTATAACAGAAATACTGCAAGTGGATGGCTTCAACAAAGAAATGTGTTCTCTCACAGTCTAGTAGGTTACAAGTCCAAATTCAGGGCATCAGCTCCAGGGGAACACTTTCTCTGTCAGCTCTGCAGGAAGGTCCGTGTCATCAATCTTCCCCTGGTCTAGGAGCTTCCCTGCGCAGGAACGTCGGGTCCAACGGATGCGCTCTGCTCCCGGCACTACTTTCTTGGTGGTATGAGGTTCCCATGTGTCTCTGCTTGCTTCTCTCTTTTATATCTCAAAAGATACTGGATTAAGATACTATCTAATCTTGTAGACCTTATCAGTATAACTGCCACTAATCTATCTTATTACATCATAGTGACAGAGTTTATAACACATAAGGAAATCACATTAGATTACAAAATGGTACACAATCATACAATACTGGGAATCATGACCCAGCCAAGTTGACAGATATTTCTGGTGGACACAATTCAATCCATGACAGATGGTTACCAGGGAGGGGAGGTATGAGGATAGAAAAACACTAAATAGACAACAGATAAGTGGTAACTTTGGCAAAAGGGTAAGACTATACACAATACTGGGGAAGCCAGCACAACCTGTCCAAGGCAAGGTCATGTAAGCTCCATAGACACATCCAAATTCCCTAAGGAACAGAATTACTGGGCTGAGGGCTGTAGGGACCATGGTCTCAGGGAATATCTAACTCAACTGGCATAACATAGTTTATAAATAAAATGTTCTACATTCTAGTGTGGTGAGTAGCGTCTGGGGTCTTATAAGCTTGTGAGCAGCCATCTAAAGTATTCCACTGGTTTCACCCCACAGGGAACAAGGGAGAATGAAGAAAACTAAAGACACAAGGAAAAGACTAGTCCAAAGGACTAATGGACCACAACTACCACAGCCTATACCAGAATGAGTCCAGTACAAATAGATGGTTCCTGGCTACTATCACTAACTGCTCTGAGAGGGATCACAATAGAAGATCCCGGACAGAGCTGTAGAAAAATGTAGAACAAAATTCTAACTCACAAAAAAAAAGACCAGACTTACTGGCCTGACAGAGACTGGAGAAACCCTGAGAGTATGGCCCCCAGACACCCCTTTAGCTCAGTAATGAAGTCACTCCTGAGGTTCACCTTCAGCCAAAGATTAGACAGGCCCTAAAACTAAATGAGACTAAAGGGCCACACCAGCCCAGGAGCAAGGAGCAGAAGGCAGCAGGGGATAGGAAAGCTGGTAATAGGGAACCCAAGGTCAAGGAGGGAGAGCACTGACATGCCATAGGGATGGTAACCAATGTCACAAAACAATACGTGTACTAGTTGTTTAATGAAAAGCTAGTTTGTTCATCTAAAGTACAATAATAAAAAAGTAAAAAGAAATTTTGACAACAGGTATAAAAAAAAAAAGAAATAAATTTCTTCCGTAACCGCTAATTTTTAGTTCATATGTACCAACATTCCTCTCAGTTTGCTTAAAGTACGTTACATTGCATTATCCTTTGTTGACCTTCTCTTCATGCTGTTCCATTACAAATACTACAAAAGATATCCCTCAGTCTCAATCCTCTAAACACTGACCTGTGTCTACACAAAACTCTGCAACAGATGTCAGTCAACCCTCACTGAAGCATAATCTCTTGACGCTGGACTAAAATCTCTTTCCATCAGTCTGTTTCTTTCTCACTAGCACCAACTTTATTCATTCAGTAAACAAAATCATTAGCAACAAGTATATAAAGAACACTCTCAGTAATTTGTGGAAATAAAAAACAATTAGAATATCTTTAAAATCTTTGATAGGAAGAACACAAAAGAGTAAAGAAAATATAAAACAATCCAAGACTTGACAGCTGTCCAAGTAAAGGAATGAACAACAGAGATTCATGGAACATCAAACACTTGAGGTATATACTGAAAGCTTGTTAACTATTTTATTCATGATCTCTTCAGCACGTTCACTGACAGCTTTGTCTCGAATTTCCCATATTCTAGGAATAATGTTCTCATTTCACAGAGGTTACTACTATCCTCTAAAGCTGAAACCTCTTCCAGCTAAGCAGCAAAAAATTATAGTTATAAACTCAATAACGTAATTGTACCAGTGAAGCTATTCATTTATTTAAACATTCATTTCGCTATGTCACGTGCAGCCTTTGAAGTTGACAGTGAAATATCTTTATAATATGTAGTACTCCACAATAAATCCTCAGGATGCTCATCTGTTTACTGGACTGAACTGTCAAATGATTTTTTTAAAATTTACGTTGGCACATTGCCAAGAAAAAAGTAATTTTAGTCAATGTATACGAAAATTTACATATATTGTTAACATACATTGAGGACAATAGTCAAATGACATTTGGGATAAGACGGTTCTTTAAAAAGGAAAATATAACAAGTCACATTTATTACTCTGCTTTTTTTCTATTACTTTTTTAATCAACATCAAGGAAACAGCATACACTATATATTCTACTTTAGAAGAATGGCAGAGCACATTAATGACTTCGTCAAATTCCACCGTGAGGAAACCTATTACCTTTAATTATCTCAGAGTATCTCAAACCCACTGGACCACAAAATAACTTTTTACACAACGTACCTATCAACATCCTGCAGTATATTCCTCAGATAATCATTCTGAAAAACTTCTCAATTCTGCTTGCTTAGGTAGTGTCAATCCCAGAGCTTCTGCCAGCCAAACTTCCTAAGCAACTGGGTTTTATTTAAGCACTTTTCTAAAACCTTATCAAATTTCAGTTCACATCTTGTTCAATCTCCTCCCAAAATTCTTCCTACCTCACACAGGAAGCAATGTATCTTAATTCTGACTTGTAGTCCAAAACCCAAACTTTTCTCTCTATCTAGACACTTTCAAAACACATAACCTTCAACTTAAAAACAGATGAAAAGCCTCTTACTCTCCACTCAAATTTTTGAAACTAAAAAAACATATTCTATAATTCTTCAGACCATATTATTTCAACTTCATGAGAATAACCAAAAGTTGATAGAAGTTTTGAAAACTGCACCTATAGCTTCTTAGATATTTCAGGAAGAGAACACATATTCCATTAATATTAAAGATACATACGGCTACTCCACAAACCTCCAGAAACTAACCAATAGTCTTCCAATATAACAGAATTAGTTTGGAAGATATATACCCATTGCCAACAACTCAATTCCAACTCACAGTGACCCTGTAGGAAAGAGGAGAACTGTCCCATCGGATTCCAAGGAGTAGCAGGTGGATTCGAACTGCAGACCTTTTAGTTAGCAGCCAAGCTCTTAGTCACTGCCCCATCAGGGCTCCAGAAGATATATATTACACTAAAAATGAATGTACTTATAAATCCTCAAAAGAGGCAATGAAAAATCTGAACTGCATCTTAGTCATCTAGTGCTGCTATAACAGAAATACCACAAGTAGATGGCTTTAACAAAGATAAATTTATTCTCTCACAGTCCAGTAGGCTACAAGTTCAAATTCAGGGCATTAGCTCCAAAGGAAGTCTTTCTGTCTTTGCTGGCTCTGGAAGAAGGTCTTTGTCATCAATCTTTCCCTGGACAAGGAGGTTCTCTGTGTAGGAACCTAGGGTCCAAAGGACTCACTGGGCTCCTAGCACTGCTTTCTTGGTGGTATGAAGTCCTCAACTCTCTGCTGGCTTCCCTTTCCTTTTACCTCTTGAGAGAGAAAAGGTGGTGCAGGCCACACCCCAGAAAAACTCCCTTTACAGGGATGTGACCTGGTAAGTGTGTTACATATCACCCTAATCCTCTTTGACATAATCTCATCTTGCCTCATTAACCACAGGCAGAGATTACGATTTATAACACAGGAAAATTATAACAATCACAAAATGGAGGACAACCACACAACACTGGGAATCACGGCCTAACCAAGTTGACGCATATTTTGGGTGGACACAATTCAATCCATGACAAACTGGAAGTATTCTTTTCTCTCATCCTTCGTAAGAACAACACACCCACCCTCAAATGAGGTACCACATATAGGGTCAATAAAAATACATGAAAATTTTCTAGATACTAGGAAGTAAACAGAGTGGCAGTAGCTAAAGAAAGTGTGAAAGATCAAAAGAGCATAAATGTGAAAGATAAAAGTAGGAAGGGTTAAGGAAATAAATCAAAATCAGTTATTATAATTATAAAAATACCTACTGAGATTCTCAGACTCAGAGAAAAGAACAAAGCTATAGTATACAATGGAGAGGTTACAGTTAGAATCAGATAATTTAAGAACAGAAAGAGGAATCTGAAGGAGTATTTGATTCAAACACTTCACTTTACAAAGGAAGAACTGAAGCCCAAGGATAATAGTTATTTAGCAGAAGAGTTTAAGCTTTAACCAGGTCCCCACTGACCCTATTATCCTTTATTAAACTAAGAAAATGCAATAGTAATCCTTTTCTCCCCCCGAAAAAAGGGCAACAAAGTGGGGAAAGACTAAATAGCAAAAATAAATAAAACAAATGCAATCAATTCTTTATGTTTCTGGAGCTAATTATGCATTTGTAGATCATTCAGGGAGTTTTCCTCCCCTTTTGGTTTTTTTCATTGCTAAGGACATCTTTAAGACAGTTGGAGTTTAATCCAAAAACAGCCTAGTGTTCTGTTTAGTGGCTTTAAAAACTATTTCATGCCAAGTTATGCATTACAGAGCACTTACTGCTCTATACTAACTATAACTTTATATACTATACTATACAAAACCATGTGCAGTGCAGTGAATTGCTTTAATATGGCCCTTCTAACAATGGTCTTATTAATCCCCATGAAAGGATTTTGTGAGACTGCAAATCAGGTACTTGTGGCCCACCAGGGGAATTGGACAGTTTTGTTAATGCAAGTAAGGTACATGGAACCCTGGCGGGGATGGGACCATGCAAATAAGGTACATGGAACCCTCATAGGGGATTCGTCAAGTTCTGCTATCCCACTAAGCTTAAAGGGAACCAATCCCAGAAGTTGGAGAGGTGACTACATTACCATCAAGAAGAAGAGCCAGGAGCAGAGCACATCCTTTGGACCCAACATCCCTGTCCTAAGAATCTCCTAGACCCAGGAGACAGAGACAGCTGCAACACTGAAGATGTCATGAGACAGCAGAGGCACAGGATCAGCAGACAGTATAGTGGGCTGGCAATCCATGGAGAGAGAGAGAGCTGAGAGCCTTTAGGCAGAAGGCTTGCTGGCAGAGTGGGATGTTTCTAGGCACTTGTCAACAGAGCTAAAGAGCTTTGTAACACTTGCCTGAGTGAGGGCCCAAGCAAGGGGCCGAGAGAAAGTCTTGCCTGCGGGCATGGGTGAGAAGAAGCAGTCCTGATCAAAGAACTGAATCCTGAGTTGTTCCTGTTACTTCCAAGTTGCTCCTGATCCTAATTTTGTAACCTGTTACACTCCCTAAAAACCCCATAATCCTGAGTATGATCTGTGAGTTCTGTGTGGCCACTGCAACGAACCCAACAGAGAAGTAGAAGGTGCCATAGGAGGGACGGCTAGTGTCAGAATTGTTAAAAAGATTGGAGAGCGGAGGTATGTCTAACCTCCATCTCACAGGAATCAGCCTTGGGCTGATGTTGATCTTGATTTTCTTTCCTCCCCCTGAAGTTAGATGAGGTCTGACACCACACCATTTTTACAACATGACTCTTCTGAAACAATTAGTAAGTTATATATGTTCTTAATACATGACATTTGATAAGAAAAATAGCCACAATTTAATAATGTTATTTTTTAAAAATACTGACTACTTTCCAGGTACTTTGCTCAGTGCTTTACATTATTTCTATCTCATTAAATTCCTAAAATTCTAAATAAGTGATGACAGTGTCACCATTTTATACATTAGGAAATAGAATGTAATAAATGACACAGGTAAAATTTGAATTCTGACATAGTAGAACTATTTTGAGATGCACTATTAGCTTTTCCTATAAAATAACTACATTGAAATATGTTGCACCCTCCTTTGCTTTAGTATTTCATAAACAAATGAGTAAGCAAGCACTTACTTGATGCCTGAATGTCTATGACTTTTATATTTAAAATTTACTCTCTATTCACTTGTTTTCTTTTGAGAATAAAGAGTCTTAATATACTCTTCAGACAAGGATTGGACTGGACTGTGGGACATAAAGTGATACTCGTGAAGAGTGTGCCTCTAAGTAGATACAAGAAACCAAAAGGGCAGCTTCTGTCCAGAGGTCAGATGGGAAGGCAGAGAGGGTTAGGAGCTGGTTGAATGGTCATGGGGAATCCAGGGCAGAAAAGAGGAGTGTACTGTAGCAGAATGGGGTGAGCAATTTGGGTCACGTAACAATCTATGCATAAAATTTTGTAAGGGAGACTAACTTGAAATGTAAACTTCATTTAACTACAACAATAAAAAAAAAAAAGTCTTTTTAATAAAAACTACTTTCACTGAACAACGGAATACATTATACAAATAAACACATTTTAAAGAGGTTAATGTCAATTTCCTGACATCTGTGACAAAGATTTAGTATAACTGTCACTTAAATTCTCTTAGCTCAAATGAGCTCCATTTAAGTACGGAACATTAGGTACATATAACTAATTCAAGACCTCTGATAACACAATATTTAAGTTTTTGGTGTTATTAAAAATTTAGAGTTTATATTATCTAAGAAATTTAGAATCAAGTAATATTTTAGAATTAAATACTTATTTTATATTAACTAAGAAATTTTAAGTGAAGTGTTATTTTACTGTTGATTAAATAATCAAAACCAGTTGCTGCTGAGTCGACTTCAACTCACAGTGCCCCCACGTGTGTCAGAATAGAAGTGTGCTCCATAGGGTTTTCAATGGCTGATTTTTCAGAAGTAGATCACCAGGCCTTTCTTCCAAGAGGCCTCTGGGTGGACTCAAACCTCCAACCTTTTGCTTAGCAGCCAAGTGCATTAACTGTTCGCACTACCCAGGGACTCCAGAGATTAAATAGATAGCTGGAAAGAAGCCAGTGCCTTACCTAAAACTGTATAAATCAGAAGATTTAAAATATATTATCTAACATTATTTACATACCTGTCACAGAATCTGACCTGGAATGCTCTTCACTGTCCGAATCCTCCAGTAAGTCATCACTTAAATCAAAAGACAAAGTAACAAATAATTTGAATTAAAAAAAAGCATACCTAATATAAGACAGCAATTAAAAAACGACAGTGTTACAACAAACACTGCTAAGTATCTCAAACACAAAGCATCATACAAAAGTACTAAAACTAATTTAAAAGAGATATAATTACCATTCACGGTCCTAAAGATTAACAATACTGATAATGAGTCATCTAAATCATTAAATAATGCTCTCCCTCAAACAGAGTACGGAAACCACCAAGAATCTATAATAACATTTGCAGAGATGTAAAGATTGTTAGATTAGACTAGGGATAGTCTGGCTAATTAAAAACATAAAACAGACCAGTAGCTAATAAAATCAAGCATAAACATCCAGTAAAAAATTTTATTAAGTATATTCTACCACTGAACTCAGAACAGTTATCCTAAAACCAAATTAAATAATTACATATGTATGCATATAAGTACGTGTGCACACACACGCATGTCAGTTTTATTGTCTGTTTGTTTTGAAGAGCTTTTGAAGCACTTCTTGACATGCAAGAAAACTATTACAACCCATAAGTTACAAGTCAGGACAACAAGACAACAGTCCCTTCTGTGCTCTTCATTCAGGTAGCCAAGAAATCACCATCCTCTCTCTCTGCATCCACCTTTATCCTCACTCTCTCCACTGTTAGCAGACAAGAAAAAGGATATAATTACAGACACTCTAGCACAATATTTGCCTCTGTCTGTAACATGCATGTCTACAGAGGTGTCTTAAATTGTGATAACCTAAATTAAAAACAAAAAATGTATTTTGCATAAAGGTATTTTTCCCCCTTTTGAAACAAGATACTGTACTTACATCTGAAGTGCACAAGCATTTATAATGCTATTTTATATAAAATGTAATTCTTAAGACACTAACATTTAAAATGTTTTTGGGAGAAAAATTTCACTTAGATGTTATGGACAAAGTTTCTGTGGTTTGGTTTGGTTTTTTCAAATCATAACTGTCCATAAACCAATTTCATGCTCTAATTTAGAACAGGAAAAAGAATTCAAAAAAGTTTAATATAATCTGCTAATTAGCCTCAAATATTCAAACACTTATTGGCTGGTTAAAGACAAATACTAAGACACATGGAAAAATAAAGATCAAGAAGAAATATTAATTAATTGGAAAATATCCAGAATGGAGAGATCTAAACCAAGAAAACACAATAGGTCTCATGTACAGAAGAGCTTTTATGTTAAGAAAAATAACAAAGTAGTACCAAGCTATAGTGCGATAAAAGGTAAAATAAATAGTAGTTTATTTTAAAGAAGGAATTCAGATATCTTGAAATGAAGTTACAAAGATGGCTGTCAAGTAATCACCTTAACCAGCAAAGAAAGCTCTTCTTAAGGTCTTACTGGCAGAGATTAAGATGAAAAATATATTTTAGAGAATATGGCATTTCTGAATAAAAATTTTTCTTCAAGGATCACATAGCTTCTCCAGATTTCTAATCAATCATTTCTTCTCTGATACTGTAACCTAATAATTTTTCTGCCACCTTAATTAAACTATTAAAATATAAAATACAGAAAAAAAAGTAATTCTACAAATAATACTAAAACAAATTCACATACCTATCTCCTTCCAATTTTGGTATATCTGAGCAACTAGAGGAGTCTTCTAGCCATGCCAAAGTTGGTCTCCTTGAATCAACGCCTGAGCTTGGTTCTCCCGAGAGGATAAGCTGTTGTACAATTACTGGATCGTATGCATTAATTTCAAATTTTAAGTGCACCTAAACAAATGAAAAGTCTAAGTTTATAACTAATTTTTTTTCAAAAACTGACCTGTTGCTTCAAAATTAATATATACCTTCATAAGTTTGGAAACATCCCATATGCAGATCTTCCCTCTTTTAGTTGCAGCAGCTAGAAAATGAGGGCAGCTCCCCGACCCAAAGCAAGATATTCTATCAGTTCCATCTGTACAAGGAAACTGAGCAGGACTTGTTGCAAGAGTCACTGACAATGGTACATTCTGTGTGTGCTCGCCTTTCACAAAGGGGCAGTTTGGAGAATGTCTCTCATGTTCAGACCTTTACACAGATTAAGAAAGGAAAAGTTTATCAAACAACAATACAATAAAGTCTGTACATGAAAACACAACCCTAACATCGTTCTTTTTTAAATAATTACTTGAACTTAAAGTAAAGGATTCTTTATTTAAAAGACTAAAAAAACAACAAAACCCATTGCCGTTGAGTCAATTCTGACTCACAGCAACCCTACAGGACAGAGTAGAACCGCCCCCTAGGGTTTCCAAGGAGAGGCTGGTGGATTCAAACCGTCAACCTTTTGCTTAGCAGCCAAGCTCTTAACTACTGTGCCACCAGGGCTCCATTTAAAAGACTAATTATACCAAATCATTCAATTTTCTCAAGACCACTCTAACATTTTCAACCACTCACTTTCACAGCAGTTGTTATTCACTTTAATTATGAATAAAGCCAGCATCAGATGAAACTAAGAAATAAACACTGTAGTATAATTTATGCTATATTAACATACTGATAACATTGTTTAAATTCTTCACACTGGTTTGCTACAACTTTGAATGAATAACTTACTCTGTTTCACTTTAAAATTCTCCATATATATCAGTGGCCACAAACTACATATAGTAAAAACTGAATAAATGTTACTCATATCACAAAATAAAGTGATCTCTAGAGTATGGGCAAAACAACATGTATCAAGAACACAGAAACGTACTTTATACATTCACTGTGGAACCCACCCAGACAAGTAACTTCCAAACAAAATTTCTTTTCAAATTACCTTAGAAAGGTAAAGTTCACAAACTACACACTACTTCTTTCAAATAAATGCTTACTGAGCAAAAAGAAATTTCAAAGTAGTTTACTAGAAAACACTGACATTTTAAGAAAAACAAAATACTAGGACTTCAGATCAAGACTGGTACAATGACTTTAATAATTTTCTCAAATATTTAAAGCAGGATCAACTTTAACATTTAAAAATTATCTGCCCAACTATGTGACTCCTTTATTTCCTTCTGATTATTCTTTTTTTACTTTCTCTAGCTGTACTTTACAAAGCATTATATGAAATGTCAGGACCCCGCTATCAATAAAGAACTTTTTTATACCCATTTTTGTATTTCCATGGCAAACAAAGGAAAAGAAAATTTTCCTCATAAAACATGTTATTCCTTAGGATGTACGTACTTCCATCTACGCACAAAAAAACAAAAAAAAACAAAACATAACCCATGGTCACTGAGCTGATTCGGGCTCATGACAATCCTATATATGTGTAGAGCAGAACTACATTCCATAGGGTTTTCAAGGCTATGACGTTTCAGAAGCATATCACCAGGCCTTTCTTCTGAGGTGCCTCCAGGTGAACTCAATCCACCAACCTTTCAGTTAGTAGTTGAGTGCTTAACTGTTTGCACCACCCAGAGACTTACCTATATCCACATATAAACCCTAGACCATTTGTACTATGCAGATGTCACACATAAATCCTTTTACATGGCATCCTCAAGCACATGACATTTGGAGCTTCCCTCTGAACTAAATCCTTCCCCTTTCCATCTCTTTCCTGAGCTTTAACTTTTTAATAAAAATTTTATTTTTACTAGTTACACATGACTATATAAAGCTAAAGACCTATTTCAGCTACAATCCTCAACCCCAAAACCTCCTACCCCACCTCCAGGTAAACACTATTATGAGTTTTAAAATATTTTTCATAATTTTACATGCACTTACGTACGTACAGAAAATAGTTTTTTCATTTTAAACCACCAGTATCATTGCATGAATCATTTTACAACTGCTTTCTTAATGCAAAAAATAGTGAAAGCTATTGATGGTATTAAAAAAGATGTAATCAGTTCATTTCTTTTAATTGCTGAATCATAGTTTTTCAATGCAGTTATCATCCTTTTTATACCTCCGTGCATACAAGAGCAATTAATTCCCTGAAGTAGATAAGTAGAAGTGGAATTACTGGGTAACAGAATACGCCCATTTTTATTTTTTTTAATTCTATCTCCCTCCAAAGTAACCCTATCCACTTCCACCACCAAAATATGAGAGTCCCATCTCTCCCCTCAAAGAGTCCAAGTTTTCTTCAGTCTTCATTCTTTTCTGCCTTACAGATTCAGAAGGTGTCCATGCTCAGCTCTCAAGTCCTCATCAATCCCTTCTCTCCAATCCATTTGAAGCACTATCCCCAGCCTTTCAGAGACCTCACCAACTGCTTAAGAGTTTGAGGAATCCTGAAACCTGGGGCAAGGAAGAAGCAGAATTTCTGAACCCCTGACCATATCAGGGCTACCATGAGGAAAGATGAGATTTAGGCAGCCCAACTAGGAAATCTGATTCAATCCGACACAGTAGCTGCAACAATGGCCTCACGTATAACAGCAATTGTGAGGATGGTGAGGGACCAGGCAGTGTTTTGTTCTGTTGTACATAGGGTTGCTATGAGTTGGAAGCGACTCAACAGCACCTAACAACAACAACGTCCCACTGAAAACCATTTATGAATGAAGTTGTATTCTCTAATATTATGGAAGATCCAATTTCTCAAGTATAGTTTAAATAACTTTCTGAGGACTGGCCTAAGAAACTAAAAAACATATATTAAAGTCATTTCTATATACATAAAGATGGTTTATATGGGGGAAGACTGAATTCTACACAAAACCTTGTCCTAAATTGGAAATTGCTCATTCTAACCCCAGTCCTCAGGCAGATGACCAACAAGAATTTTTTATACAGTATTTTTCAATGCAACTGGAATCCAAACGTACAGTCCACTCACGTCCTCAGAACCGCATTAGTAATAAGTGCTTAATGTTGACTGTCAGCAACAATGAGTCTCCTTTTCATTATTCACTTAATTTTTTTTAAACAAGTCAAAGAACAATACTTAGAAATCATACAATAAAATTAAGTTTTAAAAAAAAGTATGTTCCAATAATCTTCAGCAGTTTCATCTCATTCACATCAGCTGATGACCCTACTGATATTTCAAACTAATTTTAGTATAAAATAAGCATTAGATCTTAAAAACAAATTAATTTAATAGAAATTGATTTTTAACTGCTCTTCTCCAGTAGCAAGGATACCTGTAAATCTATCAAAAACTAAAGATATTTAATCTACCTTTTCTATCATTTCATAGTACTAAAGAAAAAATAACTAATATAAATTAGATGATGACAAAAAGAATCAATGTGGAATGGTGGAAAGAATAGAGTACTAGGATGGGTTTACCACAACACAGAGGCTAAGAGTACAAATTCTAAAGCCATACTGCTAGGATTCAAATCCTGGCTCCATCATTCACTAACCACACGAATGATAAAATAAAACAAATTTTATTTTTTTACCCTAAAACTGGACACCTCCTATCTCAGAGAGTAACTGTAAGGATTAAACGGGAGAACGTTCTCAGCTTCCTGCAACAAAACAAAGATGAAAATAGCATCTATCTTATAGGGTTTGTGTGAGACCTGCATGAGTCAAACTATATAAAATACTTAGAATGGTATCTGATATAAAGTATTATATAAATATTTGCTATTATTATTACTATTTCTATTAACAGGGCCTAATAGCATTTACTTACAAAAATGGAATTTGAATATACAATCTCT
This sequence comes from Dugong dugon, assembly GCA_030035585.1. NCBI lineage: Eukaryota > Metazoa > Chordata > Mammalia > Sirenia > Dugongidae > Dugong > Dugong dugon. Next base: position 41,548,965 of record CM057480.1, on the reverse strand, counting down.
AATGTCTAACCAAGTTCTAAAATTCAACACAGTAAAATTCAAAGACACTACCCAAAAAGAGAAAACCAAGCCCATGGCCTTAAAGACAGTGTATGCCAAGTGATGTGAGACAGTACAGACAGTCAGCACTACCTCCTTCTTTTAGAGCAAAGGCAGAAATATAGGTGGCAAGAAAGAAAGAATGATATTATATTTAGATCAGACAAGTAAAATTTGGAAGAGTATTTAGAGGACTGTCTTAGTTATCTAGTGCTGCTTTAACAGAAACACCACAAATAGATGGCTTTAACAAAGAGAAGTTTATTTTCTCACAGTCTAGTAGGCTAGAAGTCCAAATTCAGGGTGTCACCTCCAGGGAAACGCTTTCTCTCTCTGTTGGCTCTGGAGGAAGGTCCTTGTCATCAATCCTCCCCTGGACTAGGAGCTTCTTCGCACAGGAACCCCAGGTTCAAAGGACGTGCTCTGCTCCTGGCACTGCTTTCTTGGTGGTATGAGGTCCCCAACTCTCTGCTTGCTTCCCTTTCCTTTTATCTCTTATAAGATAAAAGGTGGTACAGGCCACACCTCAGGGAACTTCCCTTTACAAAGGATCAGGGATGTGACCTTAGCAAGGGTGGTACAATCCCACCCTAATCCTTTTTAACACAAAATTATAATAACAAAATGGAGGACAACCACACAATACTGGGAATCATGGACCAACCAAGTTGACACATATCTGGGGGGGACACAATTCAATCCATGACGAGGACTAACTTAGCCCAATATGTCCAGAAAAAACAAGACTCACCAAGGTTCATCAGTAGGTTCCCAACAAACAAGGCATACACTACATGTGAAACACATGGCTCTATCATCTCCAGATGACGCAGGCTGCAAATATAAAGAAAGGAGATAGAAATGGTTAACATTAAAACAGATTTTCAACAAAACTCTTTTTAAAGAAGTTTAAAGAAACTAGTGAACCTAGCTAATGTAATATACTTAAGACACAAGGAACAAAATGCTATATAGACACAACACACACACACAGACATGCATCACTTAACATCCATGTTAAGATACATTCTGTGAAATAGGACATTATATGATTTGGACGTTGTGCAAACAACATATGTATTACAGGTTATAGGCAGTTCCCGGGTTATAATGTTCAACAACTCATCATTATGAACTAACCCTGTGAAGTCTATTATTTTAAAAATTTGAGGTACATACAATCATTCGTAATAACAAACCGGCACTACTTTGCAATACACATGAAATTACTATATTATTATGTCAAAGATGTTTTAGTGTATCTGGAAGTGTTCCTTTAATGTTTTTTATGCATAGAAAGGCGCACTAATAAGACAAACATTTGACTAACAGATGTTAGATATGAACCATACCTAACTGTTCGGACTTATGTACAAAATCAACTTAAAGACAGACTTAGAACAGAACTTGTTCATAATCCAGAGACTGCCTGTATATATGTACTGAACCATTATATGCCTAGCAGAGCAATTGTTCTGTATAGTTATCAGAGACATAAGATACACGTCACATGTACGAAATTGTTGCATTCGCTACATCCGGTTACACCCACTAAGTCCCGGTTCCCCGATCAGAATTTCTGAACCCTATTATAACCTTATGGGACCACGGACGTATATGCGGTGGCACGTTGCCTGAACAGAACGTTGCCCAAAAAGATGTTATGCAGTGCATACCTGTGTAGAGCCCTGGCGACACAGCGGTTAAGTGTTTGACTGCCAACCAAAAGGTCAGCGGTTCAAACCCAACAGCCACAATGCAGGAGAAAGATGTGGCAGTCTGCTTCCGTGAAGATTTACTGCCTTGGAAACCATATGGGGCAGTTCTACTCTGTCCTACAGGGTCGCTATGAGTCAGAATCAACTCAACAGCAGTGGGGTGTATGTAAATATATACATACATATATTAATACATCACATTTAAACATACCTTGGAAAACTAATGTTAATACTTTTGAGTACTTATTCTATAGATGTAAATTTATTATAAATTTTAGAAAATTAAAAATAATAATAAGCCCCTAACACAGGCAGGAGATTCTAGAGAACCTATGATTTGATCTCTTTGCAAAGATGGAATAAACTGCACAATGTCTAAACAGAAAAAATATCAAGTCATCACTTAACAGAGACTCTTTAAGGAAATAACACCAAATTATAAGATGCTGTTGGGAAGAATGGTCCACATTCAACTCTTAATTTAGAAAAATAATTTCAGTGATTCTAATACTAGCCAGTCTCCACACTTTTCTAACTGGAAATCTGAAAAACTTCAAGTAAAATATCCAACTATATATGAGTTTCTGATTTAAATTTAGTTACAATATTGAGAACACTTCAAGATAAATAAGGAGTAATCACTCTTCAGATTTTTTTGACAATTACTTCAGTGTACTTCAAGTTTACTTGAATTCTAAAGTTAAATGAGCTTGCTTTATGTAAAGTGGCCTATGTTGTTGTGCCTTTGAATCCATTCTGACTGACAGTGACCCTATATGACAAGAGAATTGCTTCATAGGGTTTCCTAGGCTGTAATTTTTACAGGAGCAGATTGCAAAGGTCTTTTCTCCTGCAGAGTTGTTGGTGGGTTAAAACCATCAACCTTCCGGTTAGCAGCCGAGCACTTAACCACTGCCACCACTGCTCCTTAAATGATGAGATTTCTTACATGCTTTAGCAGTGGTAAGCCAGTTTGTACTACTCAGCTGAAGTTTCCTATTAATTATTGTATTAAGCATATCTAACCTCATCTTTCTCTACTTCAACTTAGCAAAGCACTCCATAATTTCCCATTCTCAGGTTTTTGTGTTATGCTAATCCTAATAGTGTATGTACATCTTCCTCTTTTCCTACATAAAACTATGACCATTTTCCTTGACCAATTCTTCTTCTTTCTATGCAATTTCTTAATCAATTCTTCAATACATGTGTATTCAGTTTGTACTGCATCACCTGAACTTGGCTTCTCTAATTATCTATTATACGTTGTTGTTGTTGTTAGGTGCCATCAAGTCGTTTTCAACTCACAGCAACCCTATGTGACAGAGTAAAACTGCCACATAGGGTTTTCTTGGCTGTAATGTTTACAGAACCAGATCATCTTTCTCCCATGAAGCCGCTAGATGGTTCAAATCACCAAACTTTTGGTTAGCAGCCAGTGCTTAACTGTTTATGCCACCAGCAGTCCTTATCTAACATATATGAGTCCTACATTTCAATTAAAATTAAAATTTCAGTAGCGACTCAAATGTGTTGCTTTTATTTGAATTACCTAAGCATCTACTACTGTGTTACAAATGCAGAACTCAAAAACCGAAAATAAGCACACATTCAGAGAGAACAGTTTTCAAAACGCAAACTGGAGAATGCTGCCTATTTGATGATTAAAGAAAAAATTACCTAATCGGAAAGAAAACACTTAATTATAAGAATTAAGTAACTTAGTTGTTAGCTACTTTCTAACAAATACTTATTTTCTTTTACTACAGAAACATAGCAAACAGCCAGTCAGTATTATAATCAAAGAGAAGAACAGAGCAAAACAACACACATATGTACAAGAACACAGCAAAGTTCTATAAAATGATATAAATTACTGGAAAAGTATTAAAATGTTGATGATTTTACCCAAGTCTACAAAGGCATACCGAAAAAAAAATTTTTTTTATATTCTTTTTTACCTGATGATAAAATCCAGCTTGAGCCATGGGATCTGGTTGTGCCCACCTATAGCCTACGTGAGGCCATGAGGTAAACGTCTCCCGTCTGTTAGCTTCACTATACATCAATGATCTAAAAGTAAACATACTTTATGTAATCTAATTGCAGTGAAATTCCTGTTTAACACTGGAGAAGGAATTTTGCTAGTTATTAACAAAAACTGTGACTGGTCTAAAGACCAAGTTCAAAATAGGTGTTTTTGTTTATTTTAAAGTAAAAAGTGATCACATTTAGGAATTTTACTTAAACAGGCTAGGGAAAAATAACCTGCTTGATGGCTAACAGCTGATAAACAATTCGAAGGGTAGATTAAATTAACCAGTGGTGACTAGTTACCAAGCAGAGAACAGAAAATCTGGATATGCAGAAGCAGAGAGTTGTATGCTTCCATCACGTGCCAAGTTTTGCATAATTTCACAAAACGACAACCAAAGGATTATCTTAATGATATTGCAAAAATGTTTTCTAGTTTAACTTTCTGAAAAAGTAGAGAGCAGAGTTTTCTGTTCACTATCCAGAGAAATCCTTTTTCCAGGAATGCTGTATTCTCGAAGGTATTACCAAAAAAGGAAATCTTCATGTTTTCATATAAAAATATATTAGCTCACTGACAGCCAATCTTTAACAGAGTACGAGAGTAATTATTAAAAGGGCCATATCAAAATTACGAAAAGCCTAAAAGACTTCAAGTAAGAAAGGACTGCTAAGCAAAGTTTACTTTTCTTCACACGAAACTGCAACTGATAACAGGAAGGGAAAAGAGAGAGACAAAGTGGTAAAGGTCATCACAAAGAGATCAGAAAAATATTTCTCTTTAAATTCTTTCCTTAAACTGGTACATGATTTCTATAATATCACTAGAGGGCTCAGGTTTACTCACAGTTGTTCTGGCTTAAAAAAAAAAAAAAGTGTTGGGTTAAAAAAGCATCATTTACAGACTACAGATTTCTCCAGGACCTGTGTCAGTTTTTTTGTTTTTTGTTTGTTTGTTTTTTGGCTTTAACAAAGAGAAATTTATTTCTTCAGAGTAAAGTAGGCTAAAAGTCCAAATTCAGGGTGTCAGCTCCAGGGGAAGGCTTTCTCTCTCTCGGCTCCAGAGGAAGGTCCTCGTTATAATCAGTCTTCCCCCGGACTAGAAGCTTCTCTGCGCAGGAACTTCGGGTCCAAAAGATGCGCACTGCTCCCGGTGCTCCTTTCTTGGTGGTATGCGGTCCCCAATTCTCTGCTTGCTTCTTATCTGAGATAAAAGGTGGTGAAGTCCACACCCCAGGGAAACTCCCTTTACATTGGATCAGGGATGTGACCTGGGTTAGGACGGTGTTACAATCCTACCCTAGTCCTTTTTAATTTAAAATTACAATCAGAAAATGGAGGACAACCATACAACACTGGGAATCATGGCCTAGCCAAACTGATAAATACATTTTTAGGGGGACGCAATTTAATCCATTGACATTCCACCTTTGGGCCCACAAAAAAATCACATCCTTGCAACATGCAAAACATATTCACCCCATCATATCATAGCAAAAGTCTTAACTCCAAGTCAAAAATCTGAAAATTCCTCTTCATCTGTGAAATCTAGAATACAAGTTATCTGCTTCCAAAGGTACAATGGCAAAATGGGCACAAGCTAGACATTTCCATTACAAATGGGAGAAACCAGAGGGAAAGAAGGGATAACAGGCACCAAGCAAGTCAGCAGAACACATTACATTAGCCCTCAAGGCTTTGAAAATAAACCTCTGTTCTCTGAGACAATTTACACAATGGCCCTGCCCTCCAGACTCTAGGTATTGGCCACAGTCTCCAGATTGAGTGGAAGCCCCTAGGCCCTGGGCTTCAGTTCCGCCTTCCAGGCCCACTGGGACAGCAACTCTGCTCCCTTGGCTTCAGGTGTACCATTCTACTAGTCCATGGGCGTGACAACTCCACCCTTAGAAACACCAGAGGCCATGGCTCCACCCTTTGAAACCCTTGAGGTCATGGCCAAACATTTTGAGACTAAAGCAGCTTGGCTTCTTGTGTCCCTTGTCTCTTCAGCTTCTGCTTCTGTTTCCTGTGGCCTCTTGGCCCTTGGGCCTCACACCCGCATCTGCCCTGCTGGGGCAAGTGTTCCAAAGCTGGGTAGCTCCATCAATAAGTGCCCGGAAGCACCTCACTCTGCCAGGAAGCCTCCTGCACACCGGCACTTAGCTCCCTCACTCTATGGGTCAGCAAGCCTAGCTCCACGGATAAGTGCCTGGAGGCACCCCACTCTGCCAGGAAGCCTCCGGCACAGAGGCACTCGGCTCTCTCGCCCTGTGGGTTAGCTCCAGCTCCATCTCACGCTGGTCTCCTGGTTCTGCTGCTGTTGGTTCTCTGCCACTGCTGTTTCTCTGCTACTGCAGGTTCTCTACTGTTGCTGGTCCTCTGCCACCGCCGCTCCTCTAACCATTCACTGTTTCAACACCGCTTCCACATTTTAGGTATCTGTTAGGGCAGCACCCCACTCTCTCGGTACCAAATTCTGTCTTAGTTATCCAGTGCTGCTCTAACAGAAATACCATGAGTGGATGGCTTTAACAAAGAAATTTATTTCTTCAGAATAAAGTAGGCTAAAAGTCCAAATTCAGGGCGTCAGCTCCAGGGGAAGGCCTTCTCTATCTCTTGGCTCTGGAGGAAGGTCTTTGTCATCATCAGTCTTCCCCCGGACTAGAAGCTTCTCTGCACAGGAACCTCGGGTCCAAACGATGCACTCTGCTCTCGGTGCTCCTTTCCTGGCGGTATGAGGTCCCCCCCGTATCTGTTTTAGAACAGAAAACCTGTCCACTAGCTATATTACCAAACAAAACAGCAGTACCATCCAGTAGACTTTTAACTCAACCTCAGATAGACCTAAGGTCATCGAGGTCCTTATAAGGCTTCTAGATTCAGTTTTAGTGATGGAAACACCACCGGATACCTCAAAATTAATATTTTAGGACATTTTAACACCTCCAAAAACACTGAATATCCTAACTAATGCATCTCCCAAACTACAACATTAACCACAGCTTGCACTGATTTCTTTAGAAATCCTACTGCTCTTTGAAAAGAAAATAGCTCTAAGGAACTCGTTGTTCTATAATCTTAAGAAAAGCACAGCTCCCAGATAAGAAACACTTATTCTAAGTGCCTATTTCTCTTATTTTTCCTTCTCCAGACATACACTCTCTACTCCAAAGAATGTTTTAATGAAAACCATAGCACATACCACCTGACAGTTAGATTAAAATGAATCTCTGTATTTTGCCCAAAAAAGATAAAAATATTACGGCAGAATATAAAACTCCTTTCCCAATTTTTAACACAACCAATAAAATTTATAGTTACAAAATCGCTTAACTAAAAGGGCAACTAACTAAGTAAAGCCACCGTTTTGCCAAAAGACAAGCCAATAAATCTTGCATATTAATGAAAGAGCCATGCTTATAAAAGAAGTTAAAAATGAATTCATTCAGTAATGTCTTCTCTGATATCAGCATGTACTATTTAAAAATGTACTTCAGAGAAATCCATAAGGAGTTAGAATTCACAACCAACTAATAATTAAAATTTGAAAATGTAAACTGATATATGGGAAGACAAATATGAATCAAAACTGTTACATTTTGTATTTCAGTATAAACCCAGTGTCACTGAGTCGATTCTAATTCATAGCAACCCCAGTATAACACTCCTAAACTTCAGTACGTTTAATAAGAATCTAATTAAGTTCATTCCAAACACCAAAGTACTTAGTTTTTAATGAATGTATTACTGGCTTTTTAGTCAGTTTTATACAAAGTAGGCACTCAATAAATATCTACTTAAGAAAATTATAGTTGAGGTATGATTTCTGGCATACTGTTTATATCTAGGGCAGACAGCATAAACATCTTACTTCAAAACTGTCCCAACTGATTTTTCAACTCCCTTCATTTGTCATTATGAAGCAACATATGGCTCTTTCTTCACACTGAGATTCTGGCACGGTTTTTAAATTTTTCAAAATTTATCTCAAAGGCCACAAGATTTCATCAACAGAAAAATCATTCTTTATATTGAATAATTATAATAATTTTAACCAGTTGCCACTGAGTCAATTCTGACTCATGGCAACCCCATGTGTGTCAGAGTAGAACTGTACTCTATAGGTTGATTTTTCAGTAAGTAGAGCATCAGGCCTTTCTTCTGAGGCACCTCTGGGTGGACGTGAACCACCAACTTTTCGGTTAGCAGCCAAACACTCTATCTGTTTATAGCACCAAGACACTTCTGTAATAATTTTAGGTTGACTGAAATATTTGCTAAGCAAGTGGTAAACCAGAATTTTCAAAATCTGGTTTCATGGCCCCTTTGAATACCTTGAGAGTACTAACAGAAATTGTCTAACAATAGTAATTCAAGTGGTAATTTTACTCAGTTCAGTATTCTGTCAGAAGTAAATGAGACCTGAATGATTTTCAGAAGTATTGTAAAATATTTTTTAATCATATAAAGATTTTACAGTTATTCTTGGATTCTTGGTGAATTCAGAAAGTTCATCAATTCAATCTCATTGTCACATCTCTTTTTAAGTAAAGTTCATACCTGTCTACAGAACGGCCTGGCCCCACTCCAAGTTCTGGACGTGCACTAGGTAAGAGGTAAGACAATCTGTCCATCACTGAGGATGCCACAGGTAAGGCAGCTACATTTTGATTTATTTTCTTGAGTTCATTCACAATGGCACTGGCAACGGACTTCAACACATGATGAGGAAGATGAAATGTAACTGTGGCCCACTGAAAGAAAATGGGAGTATAAGCAAAAGAAAACTTATTCAACAGTTTTAACCAAAACCAAAAATTAAATATTATCAAATAAAGGATTATCAATCTCAAGTCAGTTTACTTCCTTAGTTCATCATTTAAAGCATGAACTTGCGGTTACGTAAAAAGTAAAACTTCAAAAAAATACCTTGAGAAGGACAACTTAGAACCAGATGGTAACAAGTATTCTGATATATCCCATCCACCATTAAGGATAACTAAAAGCATCTATCATTTTTCATATTCCTCCAGCACATATGCAATGTTATACACAAACTAGACACTCAAATATCTCCATTCACAGGAATATATTTCTACAGTTAATCATTACTGGGGTATAGAAGGATTTAGCTCCACTTAGCAAATGTTTGTTTTATTGTTGTTTGATCATAAACCAAAAATAGTAACTAAAAACAGGCAATGTAGTCACATAGATCTGGATTCCAAACCCAGCTTCACCATCAACTACGTGACGTTGATCAAATTAACCTCAGTTTCAGCTTCTGTAACATGGGGAAAACAAAGTATCTACTCACATAATGTTTTTATGAGAATTTGAGTGAGGCTTGGTGAAGTGTTTGACAGAGTAAGCACTCAATAAATGTTAACCACAATTATTTCACATCACAGTAATTACTGAAGAAATTAAAGTGCAAAAATGCTAAGTATTATTCTCCCAGAGAAGTTAAGTCTACAAAGTAATTTCTTCTTCATATTCTGGCCCCTGCAAAACTGTGAATAGTTTTCCACTCCATCTAGTACGCTCTAGGCAGCCTACTAATTTATTATAGGTATATAACTGAAAAAACCTGTGGTCAGAAAATTGACCTGAATTGCTAAAAAAAAGAGAGAGAGAATAAAAGTTTCTCACCTACTTTCTAGACCTAACCTGTTCATAGATCCAGAGCCTTCTGGTTGAAAGAGAGGCCAAATCCCCTTAAGAAAGAACCCTACAACAATGCTCCAACTATATGCTGTAAATCATACTCCAAGTCTTTCTCAAAAACCATTCGGGTTCTCCACTTACTTTCGCTTTGTACTACTTTTCTCAAAGTGGACATTCACTACAGTGACCATGAACTGGAGAAAATAAAATACTGTGGTCTTTCAGCATAACAAGTAGCACTGAACTAACCTAAAACACTGCTGTGGTCCACCAGTCAAATGGGGGAACTTATGATGGTCAAATAATTAATGGAGTTTTAGCCCAAAGTTGTCTCACAGTCCATGGACCCATCCTATAATTATTTCCCCAGACCCTTAATGCATAACTCGAGGAGATAAAGAACTGACAACTGGAAAAATCCCCACATTGGCTCTCTGATTTCTCTGAGGACTATCAAGGTAGAAAAGGTCAAGTGGAAGCCCCCAGAACTCTCCTTTCCTATCAGAATAGTAAACCAAAGCAATAACGCACTCCTGAGGAAATTTCTAAGATTAATTCTACCATAAGAGACTTGAAAGATGCAGGGTTATGAGATTATCTCATCCTCGTTTAACTGGCCTGTCTGGCCTATGTAGAAGATAAATGGATCTTGAAGAATGACTACGGATTATTATAAGCCATCAAGTGGTGACTCCAACTGCACATCTGCTCCAGATGACATGTCTTCACTGAAGCAATTCAACAAATCACTTGTTATCTCAAACTGTTGCAGTTCGGTCAAACTTTTTTTCTCTATTTTTAAGGACCACTCAAAAGTAGTCTGCTTTTACCTGGCTGGGTCAACACTAAATCTTCACAGTCTTACCTTAGGACTATACCTCATTCTCTTTACCATAACCTACTCTGCAGTGATCCTGATTATCCTAACATCCTGCAGATTACCCACTGGTCCACTAAACTGATAACATCATGCTAACTGGTTCAGATAAGGAGGAAGTAGCAACAAATTTAAATTAGTAAGAAATGGGCAAGCCAGTGGGCATCAATAATCCCTGTAAAAATTCAGGGTCCTGCAACCTCTGTGTAAAGAATCCTGACCAGCTGAGGTACTGAACGAGGACAAAGAGAATATGGAATAGGTGGTAGAAGGAGAAAGTTATAAATGTGGTGGTGCAGTCATTAAGAGTTGAGCAGCTAACCAAAAGGTCAGCAGTTCGAATCCACCAGCCACTCCTTGGAAACCATATGGGGCAGTTCTACTGTTCTATAGGGTCGCTATGAGTCACAATCAACTCAACAGCAACTGGTTTATAGCCTCTTGACCATTATAGAATGGAGAACTGCAGCAGCTGTGCATATTTTCTTCCCTTCTTATTACATAAATTAGATAGACAGATGTAGATTTAGATAAATAACAGATACATAATAGATACAGAAAGACATATAGACTTATAAAACTTCTGGTGGTAGTTAATGTAGTCTTTAGATAACACAATTCAATTACCTAAACAGTTGAGACTAAATTTTCGGAGTAATTAACATTACCTAGAAATAGATAAAATGTCTGTTGGAACTTTGCATCTCCCCTTTCTAGGGAACAGAATCTTCGTATGTAAAAAAACAACAGTGAATCTTATTCATCTAAAACAATACTTTTGTTATATGAGAGTTCAAATATATACACTAGATGGATATGTAGATGTTGAGGAGACAAAGGGGGAAGATACACTGTGACAGTTATTAAACTATTAACTTGCAGCTACAAACCTACCCTTTAATTCTCTGCTATATCATGTTGGGGATGGGACTCTGCAAACTACATTTCTTCTTTGCCAACCAGTTTCCTGGCTGTTAGTTTCTGCCAAAAAGGGAGCACAGGAGGGAAATTAGAAAGTGTGATGAGAGGATAGACTTGCTCCTTTGTGTTGCTTGTTCAGCAAAGGGCCTTCAGGCTTGTCTTCTCTTTGCACTCCCAGAACCAATCTCATAGAGCTTCCTCAGAGGTACTAGCATCTGTCAAGCAGCAATCTCTCTTCAGAGATCTGAGTCCCAGCTTCACAGCCCCTCCCTCTGAGTTCCTGAAGTACTAGCTGGGTAGCAGCCCCCCTCAGAAGTCTGAGTTCCACCTCTTTAGGGCCAATCTTCTAAGCTTCTAGGCTCCGATAACCCTAACTTCTTCTCTTTGAACCTTCAGACCTAGGTAATAGATCTTCCTACAGTTACCATCTCTATGTTAACTCAGAATTTCCTCTTCAGTCTGTCAGTTCTCAAATACCTGCTAATTCAATTCTTTATAATAAATTCTCTCTGTTGAAATTCATAGTATGGTTTCAGTTTTCCTATCTACAATGTCCCATCAATGCAGTAACAACTAATAAAATCACAGTAAATCTATAATATATAATTAATGTATTAAGAAGAATATGGGTGATCTACAAGATCCATGGATAGCTATGAAAAGATATCCAAGATATATTCATAAGTGAAAAAAAGGAAGGTTCATCACAATACTTTAGTATAACTGCAACTGTGCTTAAGAACAGAAATCTGTAGGTACAAAAATTACTGCTAGGAAAATGACTTTTACCTTCTACCTTATATCCTTCAGTATTTTATTTTTATATATATTACATTTATAATTTAGGAAAAGGTCTTACAAGAAAAAAGCAGAAAAAATTAAAGAAACATACCTAAGGATTTAATTCTAAGCACTATCTCTCAGACATCCTAGACGTGACAAAAAACTAATTATGTCAAAGAAAAACAAAAATGTCCCCATTTCCAAAGATATATTCCATTTCTCATCCAAGCTCAAAACCTAACAAGGAAGGCTCCTTCATCAGCCTCTTAATCAGTGCAGAGCCATCAAACACTAAAGAAGGTTCACAGAAGCCTTCCTGTTGTTAGTTGCTGTGGAGTCATTCCAACTCATGGTGGCCCCCTGTGTACAGAGTAGAACTGCTCCATTAGGTTTTTAAGGCTGTGACCTTTCAGAAGCCGATCACCAGGTCCATCTTCCAAGGTATCTGGGTGGGTCTGAACTGACAAGCTTTCAGCTAGCAGTAGAGCGTTTAACCTTTGGCGTCACCCAAGGACACCTACAGAAGCCTTAGGAGCACAGTAAGAAAACAGTTCCCAAAAATTAAAGTTGAACTTCAGTAACTTAAAGCAAAATCCAGTAAAATATTTTAATTTTGAGTTGGCTTATAAGCACAACATTTTGTTTTTTTTTTTTTTTTACAGATAAAGAAAAATCTAGAAGCGGGGAGGAAGGGAGACAGAAATGCAAAAGGATGGAGATATTCTTTCTATTATAAACCCAGAACAAGGTAATTTTTTTTAACTTCGTACCTTAGCAACTTTGTGGTTTGCTGCTGTCTCATGAGATGTATTTTTTAAACCATCTTTGAGCTGTGTGATGAACAAATCATAACCTTCTGTACTAGAAATATCTACCTTTTCTGAACATGCTGATAAAAGCTGCTGTGCCTAAAAAAAGAGATTACAAAAAATTAAACACACCAAATAATGTGGAATTCAAATATTTTAATTTGCAATGATTCTGACAAGTACTATAGTAAAGCTTATCTACTTTCACTTTGGGAAAATAAATTAATGAAATAATGATTTAAAGGATTTTTATAAAAATAAATAAGGCAATGCATATCCTGTAGTACTACATAATCAATTTTTAACTCACAGTAGCTACCATAAGCCAAATCAAGAGAGAAAAAACTGGACAAGCTGCAACTATGAGCAAAATTGAAAAAGGTAAAATATTAAAGAGATAAATGCAAAGTCCTTCAATAAACGTCAGGGGACATTCACTAGGTCAACAGGTAAAATTTAAAAAAGTAACCACATATTCAGTATGAAATATTCAGTAGAAATATATGGTTGGTATAAGGAAAAGAATAAATCTACACTGACCAAACCAAGCTGAGGACCCCATACTCTGAAGAAGATAGTGACAAATTAACGCGGTACAGTAAAGGATGCCAGGGATGGTGGAAGGTTTACAAACAGTGTTATGTAAATAAGAGAACTGTGATTATTCAGGTGAAAAGACAGAAAACCAGTAGCAGATGTAACAGCCAGCAAGGCAGGGGAGGAGGGGCAGAAGCCACAGAATACCCAGCCATCATTTCAGTTAGTGTAGTAGGAAAAATACTGACCTAAGAGTCTGTTTCAAATAAATGCACAAATATCTGATTGTAATTCTGTAGTTATTCTGGTAACCTGAAAACAGCCTGGAATCTCCTTTTACTGTAGAATATATTTTATTAAGATACCAGCTGGTCTATATTCCTTAAATTAGGTGTGGGAAAAATGTTCAGTACAAGTAGAACTAATTCTCTGTTTAAAGATTTCGGACATGCCCCCAAATCCACATATTCTCTGATAACAAAAATATGTCTACTTTGTTTTCGGAACCTAAATTTCCAGCAATATGCTTCAATATTAACATACAATAGACTACTGTGCTATCACACTAAATGTGAAATCTAAATGGATATATTTTGGCATTTTAAAAAAAAAGTATATCCAAAAAGAAAAATGCAAATAAAAACATTTAAATTTACTACACTTAAAATTTATACACTGATACTTTTCAGACCCTAAAAATAGGAAATACATTGATTTTATCAATTAACTGTAATAATCCACCAAATGCAAAACAATTAATAATTAACAACTTGCCATCAAAAATAAATATAAATTGGACCATTTCGCTAAATAATGTCTTGCTTTACTAGGGGAAGAGAGCATTATAATTTATATTCCATTTTAAATGATTACAAATCCAATAACTTTGAAAAGTGTACTTTCATAATACGACTAGCAACCCACTAGCAAAAGAATTTAAGCTGGGACAGACTTAGCAATTAAGTAATGAAAAGTTAGCACTACAGAAAAATACAAATGGGATTCTTAAGCAAGAGAGCTGCACAGCAAAGCTTACTGGCTGTCCACTAATATTTATTCCTCCCTTTTAATATTTAAAAAAAAAAAAATCAGCTCTTTCCCAATCTCTCTCTCTACTTGGTATGACCATGTGACTCAATTCTGGCAAATGTTAAAAAAAGTATGTGTGGGAGAGAAAGAACCTGTGAAAGAGAGAACAAGAAAAGAGGGCAGCGAGAAAGAGAGAGAGTGTGTGTGCACACGCATGTGTGCGTACACATTCGTGCACAAAATGCCAGTAAGTTCTCCAGGCCTTCTACCCTCCTTTTCCCTACAGCTGGGAAATAATGATGCCTGGAGGAGGCGTCACAAATGCAAAGCTACCCCTATACTGAGCCCTGGAGTGTTTCTGGAAAAATAAAAAGCGTCTTTGTTTAAGCCATTGTACTTTGGGGTCTGTGTTACAACTGTTTAACCTGTACCGATGAACGACTGAGACCTAAAAATACCACTTCAATAAGCACCAATTAATAGTGCAAAGGAAAGACAAATACTTAAAGTTCTGGTCAATAAGTCAATTGTTTGTTTTTATAAGGGCACAATGTCATCAAAGAACAACCTAATTTCATTTAACAGCTAATAGGTTTGAGATAACATTAAGTAGAGGAGCACATTGATATTTGTTTCAACTTACCTCTGTAACAGGTAATTCAAGCTGAACCACATCATCCTGCTTTGAAACTGGAGTTTGCAGAGCAGTATCTAACAACAAGATTCCATTAAGGTCCTTCCGGCACCCTACTGCATAATCATCCACAAATATAACTTTATCCACAGCAGAGATATACTGACATTTCACCTGTCCACCTGGTTTAGCTGTTTAAAAAAAAAAAAAAAAAAACCAACACTTAAGATTTTAAGACCAATAATCTATTAAAAGTAAATGCCTACATGGCAACTAAATAGAATATATAATCCTGAACTGGATCTTAGACTGTTTAAAGAAAAAAAAACTGCTAGCAAGAAGACATTATTGGGGTAAGTGATTAAATAGGAATATGTACTATAACGTACTGCATCAATGTGAAATTATCGGAACTTGGTATAACTATAATGCTGTCCTTAGAAAACACAGAAAGAGTAAGGTGTAAAGAGACAGGACATATGCAACCTATTCTCAAACAGAACAAAAGTAGTATGTATCTATATATGGCAATGATAAGCAAATGTGCTAAAATGTTTAAAATTGGTGGATCTGGGGAAAGATTATAGGGAAGTTCTTTGTACTGTACTGTTCTTACAATTTTTCTGCAAATTCTAAATTATTTCAAAATTAAAGTGTTTAGAACAAAACTTTAAAAACTAAGTATTTTCTTTATGCCATTTTTGCCACAATCAATAAGCATTAACACTGGCACAGACAGTCCTCGATAATTACCTTAAAAGTTCTTGAGGGCTTTTACATTTAAGATAAAATTACAAAAAAAAAAACAGGTTTACAATCTAAGTTATGAGACCTAGTAAAGCTGCCAGTTCAACTACCACTGAAAAGGCACTATCACTGAAGTGTCTGCTGAGTCAGTATCAATCAGGCAGGTACTTTAATGAAGAGCCAGTGAATACACTAACCATAAAACTTCTCAGACAGAGTTAGAATAGAATGTCAAGAAGTCTTAGAAAAGATGGTGTCTTAGTTTCTTAGTGCTGTTGTAACAGAAATATCACGAACAGTTAGCTTTAATGAGCATAAATTTATTTTGTCACAGTTTAAACCAAAAACCAAACCCACTGCTGTCGAGTCGATTCCAACTAGCAGCAATCCTACAGTCTCAGTTTAGGAGGCTAGAAATCCGAATTTAGGGCACTGGCTCTAGGGGAAGGCTCTCTTTGTCTCTGTCCACTCTGGGGGAAAATTCTTGCCTCAGCTTCTCTAGCCTTGGCTTTCCTCTGTTCCCTGGCAATATCCACATGGCATCTATCTTTCCCTCCTTTGTGCTAGCTAGCTTCTGTGCCTAATCTGCTCTTTTTATATCTCAAAAGTGATTAGGTTTAAGACACACCCTACACTGATATGACCTCATTAACATAACAAAGGAAGCCCTGTTTCCAGCTGGAGTTACATCCACAGGTATAACGGTTAGGAGTCAAACACATTTGGGAGAAACAATTCAACTCCTAACAGATGGATCTGCAAGTAACAGACAGGAAGAAACGTTATATATAATACCAAAAAAAGTATGAAAAAGACAACATCTACTTCTACATTTAAGTTTATAAAGAGATTAATGTTAAGTATTTCTGTCATAAATACAGGCATTCTATAAAGAGACTTTCAAGACAATTTACTGAGAAATTTTATTGTGTTAAAGAAACTTCTCTGTGGGGAAGCAATACTGCTCCAAGTATACTTCATTCTAAACTCCTATCTACAACTCTACGGAACACTCCAGTTATTAGTTCTCCTACGATCTGATAATACAAATCAGAAAAGTAGAAATAAATGCGGATTCTACTCATTAATCTCTAAGACAACTATAAATTAATAATTTATCAATTATTAAATTAATCAATTAATAAAAGGGCTTTCTTAATCCAGGATTATCATAATAGGCAGTTCAGAGGCAACACAAAACGGATTAGGAACTAATTCATCATTTACATAAAACAAAGTCATATTCACGAAATTTTTATAGCTAAGTCCTAGGTCTGGAGGTTTAAAACATATAACATTTTGGAAAATAATCTCTGTCATACAGTAAAATAGTGTTAAGAACTTGCCAAGATTGTTTTAAAAATCAGTAACTATATAAACTTTTAATGTGTAACTTGGTAACAGATTATAAAAAAGCAAGGAAGTGAACAGCATCAAAGTAAGAACAGTGATTACTGCTGGTGGGATAAGAGGATATTAACTAGGAAAGGGCAAGGGAAGCATGTTCTACTTCTTGATCTGGAGGATATCATAGCAACCTTGTAGGACAGAGCAGAACTGCCCCATAGAGTTTCCAAGGAGCGCCTTGTGGGTTCAAACTGCCAACCTTTTGTTTAGCAGCCGAACGCCACCAGGCTTTCCAGTTTTGGATAGGGATTACGAGCGTATTCATTTAACTATATGTGTTTTTATTTCATAACTTTTTAAAAGGTTAACAAATAGGGAAAACAGGATTACAATCCCACACATAGCAGGAGCATACGTTATTATGAAAAATTTGAACAACCAAGTTGCCTACTGGGCACCCATTTCCTCCCTTCCTCTTCCTTATGATTCCCCAACTTTTGTACTTCAGAAGTTGACCCACACTTCTACCCCCAATCCTGATCACTGTAACTGCTTCAAGAAAAGACAGGTCTCAACTAGTGCATGGAATTCCTCTGGCCACAGGTATTGGCCCATGAGTGGGCACTGTAAGTTTTCTGGGAGCTTCCAGAGAATAAGTCCTTCACTCTTGAGAGCCAACAGAGATGCCCTGTCTTTCTTCCAACAACATATTGCCAACAGCAGCAATTTCATCATCATGAAGAAAAAAAGCCAGACTGAGGAAGAGCCCACCACATGAAAGATCACAACTGAAGGAATCTCAGAAAATCAAGGCCAATATTTTTAAGGGACACAGATTACAATATGAATAGTACTCTCTGTAGTTGTACAGAGAATAATCTGCCAACTGGATTTGATGGTGCCTGAGCTTGAGCTACAGGATTAAGCCAACACTGAAAACTGCCTTACATCTGTAATTCCAGTAATGTACACCAACATATCTCCTTATTGTTTTAGCCAGTTTGAGTAGGACTTTTGTCACTTATAATAAAAAGTATCCTGATACAGAACCAAAACACATCTTCCAAAGCTTTCCTAACCATCGATATATACTCAGAAATTTAATAATCTTTCATTTAATTTTGATTTTTATTCTCTCACTTTTAGTTGGACTATAAAATGGTATATTAGCGTTGTAAATTAAACTGGCCAGGCTCAAATCTGAATCTCACTAGGTTAGAAAGTCTCAGATAAATTCCTTAATCTCTGAGTCTCAATTTTTCTGTAAAAAGTTATCAAGAAGATTAAATGAAGTAACTCATGTGTTCTACCTAGCAGTCCTTGGCATGTGACAGACAATAAAATTATTTCTTACTCTACTTTACCCTCCCTCTTCAATAAGAAGAGGAAAAACTTTCATCTAAAACACAATTTAAAAGGAAAAAAAAAAAAAAGACGGGACCAGTTGATAGGTCTAGATAGAGATCCTGGGGAGATAGCCACATACCTTGCATTGGGTTGGGTGTTTCCAGGAATGAACTGGACTGGACTCACTAGCTAACTTCACCTTACATATCAGTACACCCTGGTTTTACCATATATCCTGATTAAACTTGCTTTGATTAAATAGTTACAATTAAAGTATTCTGAGACAGCTAAAAACACATACACATATACCCTTCGATCCACCACTGCACTCCTAGGAATAAACTCCATAGAAATAAAAGCTATGTTTATTTCAACATTAATAGCAAAAACAAAAGAAAATCCCCAAAACAAAAAGCAACTCAAATGTCCATCAATAAAGAGATAATTGAATAAATTGTAGTTTGCAATTATGAAATATTAGGGAACTGTTAGATCATTATTTATATTTTCATGTGTATCATCAGGTGAGAAGAGCAAAATGCCAAGAAATATATACAATACGATGTATCTTTTATAAAACATTAACAAAAACCCCTACATACGTGCATATAAATATGTGTGATTTTATGAACATGTAAAAAAGTATAGGATATACTGCAAGATGTCGACACTGACTGACAAAATAATGGTTATCAATAAAAAACAGTATGCATAATGAGTCCACTGATGTAAAAGGGGTTTTATTTGTATATGTATGTAACTGAGCCCATTCATCATGTCAGCAGTGGTTAAGTGCTGCTACTTGGCCTTTGTCAACCCAAGATCCTGGTATGTACCCCTTTAAAACCAGGGAGCCTATTTCAGTGGCTTATCTATTTGCATCTCTAGCCTACTTAGAACCGGCACTACAATAAAGAAGTGGATCTCTTTTTTAAAAAGACGTGGAAAAATTAACACAATAAAGAAGAAATCAATGTAGCTCCACCCCTGATCCAAATGAGCTGGGTGGCATATATTCTATACTCAGTAACAACAGAATCATCCAACTTTGCTAGTTGCTATATAAATATAAACAAGACACAACTCTGTCAAGAAACTTACAATTAAATGAAAGAAATATAGAAAGTTACAAACCTTTAAACTCTATGTGCCAAAAGTATGTAATTACTTCAAGTAACATCGTGTTTTACAAAACTCTATATAAAGCAACTGTGTAAAGGTTTTACCATACATGATTTTGATAAAACTTTCCCGAATAGGTATAAAATGAAGGAAAGCAACAAGTATCTACACCTACACCAGGGTTTTCAACTGGGGTTCAATGCAACCCTAGGGATACATGTGATGCCACTAAAGACTCCTCAAGAGATCATGACTGGGGGGAAAAAAAAACTCAGAAAGTTTTTTTAGATTTTCTGCACTATGCAATACCAGCACTAGAAGTAACGGACACACCTCATGGGACTCAGTTACTGGGCTTGAAGGTTAAGGACCACAGACTCAGGTTACATCTATCTAGGTCAATTGGCATAACACAGGTCATAAAGACAATGTCTGACATCCTACTTTGGTGAGTAGTGTCTCGGTTCTTAAAAGCTTGCAAGCGGCCATCTAAGATACAACTATTAGTCTCTTTCCACCCGGAGCAAAGGAGAGTGAACAAACGCAAAGAATCAAGGCAACAACTAGTCCAAAGGACTAAGGGACCAAAGCCTCCACTACCCTGCGACAAGAAGAACTAGATGGTGCCTGGCTACCACTACTGACCACTCTGACCAAGATCACAATAGATAGAGAGGGGTAAAAAAATGCAGTAGAAAATTCAAATTCTTAAAAAAAAAGACCAGATTTACTAGTCTGAGAGAGAATGGAGGAACTCCAGAGACTACAGCCCTCAGGCACCCTTCTAACTTGGAAATGAAGCCATTCCTGGAGATCATCTTTCAGTCAAATAATAGAATTAAAACTAAAACCCACTGCCTTCGAGTTGATTCCAACTTACTGCAACCCCATAGGGTTTCCAGAGGCTGTAAATCTCTACAAAAGCAGATTGCCACATCTTTCTCCCATGGAGCCACTGGTAGTTTCAAACCACTGATTTTCAGTTAGCAGTCAATCGCTAACTGAAATAATAGACAGGCCTATAAAATAAACAATAACACCCATGAGGAAAGTAAAGTGTTCCTTAGAACAATCATCTATATGAAACCAAAAGGGTAACATCTGCCCTAAAACAAAGATGAGAAGACAGGAAGGGGCAGGAAAACCAGACAAATAGAAATGGGGAACTCGGGGCAGTAATGGGGAGAGTGTTGACACATTGCATGGATTGCAACCAGCGTCGTGGAACAATTTACATATAAACTATTGAATGGGAAACTAATTTGCTCTGTAAACCTACACCTACAGCACAATAAAAATAATAATTAAAAAAAAAAAAAAAGTAGTAGTAATGGACAGCGACCAAGCTGTCTTGTTGACAATTTCATTAGAGGTCTCCCGGCACGATATGGCAGTACACAACAAAACCATGTCCGTGCCATTGAATCCATTCTCAGTTTTTGACCTGAGTTATGGAAGGCCAGCCATTACCAGTGAGCACTGTGCTGCATACAGAGGAAGATGAAGACTGATGTCAATCTCTCCTGCTCATTCTCACAAATTACCACTCACAAACTCTCCTTAAGCACTGTAGATGAAATACACTCTAGTGATAAACAGAAATTAAGAGGAAATTCTAATTCTAAAGATTGAATTTTTACACTCTAACTCAAAGGTTCTTATTCCAGTCCTTCCTCTTTGCTGTTGTTATAACAGTTAACTTAAAAAATGGGTTGTTCTATTAGAACGCAACTGTATTAAGTTTTCATATTTTTTGTAATATTTTTATTGAGTTATATTTTATGCCCATCAGGTTCATATTTTATCGGCATTTGGGTTTTATAACACGCATGACTGACTATTCCTTGTGGCAATTTCTGAAAATAACCTGTGAGACAGAAGAAGATCCTAGGCCTAGGCCTAAGGGTATTTCTGATAAGGTTATCAGTGAAGAATTACTACATACAAATACCACATTTTTATGCATATTTTAAAAAATACCATAGTTTTTATTTTTATATATGAAGATATAATTAAATATATTTGAACCATAGTTTGTTTTGGTCAGTTCTTTGCAGCACAGTTTTCTTGAATGCATATTTTAAGAAATACCATTTTTTTCTATGTTTGTTTGCCAGCCACACCCTCCCATGAGGTATTTTCCTAAGCATGCTATGCTAATTTTTTACAGCAACATGTAAAAGAAAATTGGATAGCTGCACTTATGAAAATAACTCAGCACTTATGCGGTGGGGAGGGCAGGGTTGGCAAACAAAGACAGGAGGCCTGCATTAATTACATAAAAATACAGTAAATCAATAGCTCCAGGAAAACTGGAAAAGAAAGAAATACAAATCACAGCATTTACTATGTGAGATCAAACTGACAACAGCAACTCAAAAGGTTTGATGGGAAGCCTATGCAGTAGTGAGTTGAAGATAATGGTGATGGAATCATTCGGAAAAGGATAGTGAGAATAGCAGCACAACTGGAAGAATGTAATCGACATCACTGAATTGTACATGTAGAAATCTCTGAAATGGTGTTATCTTTGGCTATGTATATTTTCACCAAGAAAAAAAAAAAGGTCCTCCAAGGTCGAGAAGGGAGAGTGTTGACATGTCGTGGGGTTGTTAACCAAAGTCATAAAACAATATGTGTACTGACTGTTTAATGAGAAACTACTTGTTCCGTAAACCTGCATCTAAAGTACAATAAAAATAAAAATAAAAAATCACAGCATTTAGCAAACTAAAGAGCTGCTTATTTTAAATGGTTATTTAAATCTCAAAACAAACTGTATCAATTTATTTAGAACTTAATGCCCACAAAAGGAAAATTCACAGAATCAGTGAGAATCTAGTAATGCCAACATGTAAAATTACAGACTAGAATATGCTGTACAAGGAATTGAGAAGATTTCACTCTGGAACAGTATAAGTCAACCTATTAATGGCATGTCACGTCATTCTGACAAGATAACATGTAACAAACAGAAAAACAAGAGCTTCCCTAGCCAGACTGATAGGTTCAAAGATTTCACCAATAACTGTCATGCTGTGAAGACATGTGAATGATGGTAACATTCAAGAAAACTGTGCTGCAAAGAACTGACCAAAACAATGGTTCAAATGTATTTAATTATATCTTCATATATAAAAATAAAAACTATGTCTTGGAGGACCTGTATGGACATCTATACCAATTGTGCCCTGTCAATGGTTGCCTCCATGAAAAGTTTCACTTCCCTTGGGAGAAAAGAATATCCTGATACTGCATTTTTTAAATGAAATGAAAAAGGTTCTCATGATACAAAATTAGCAAATGTTATTAATAAAAAAAGATTGTTGTTAGATGCTGTCAAGTCAGTTACAACTCACAGCAACCCTATGTACAACAGAACAAAACACTGCCCAGTCCTGCGCCATCCTCATAATTGTTGCTATATTTGAGACCATTGTTGCAGCCACTGTGTCAATCCATTTCGTCTAGGATCTTCCTCTTTTTCACTGACCCTCGCTTTACCAAGCATGATGTCCTTCTCCATGGACTAGTCCCTCCTGATAACATGTCCAAAGTACGTGACATGAAGTCTTGATACTGTCTCTTCTAAGGAGCATTCTGGCTGTACTTCTTCCAAGACAGATGTGTTCATTCTTCTGGCAGTCCATGGTATATTCAATATTCTTTGCCAACACCATAATTCAAAGGCATCAATTCTTCCATCTTCCTTATTCACTGTCCAGCTTTCATATGTATATGAGACGACTGAAGAGACTATGGCTTGAGTCAGGCACACCCTAGTCCTCAAAGTGACATCTCTAGTAAAGACTAGCTCTCCCTAAAAAATCCTACGAAAACGTGGGGATAAGAATATAAAAATCTCTTGCTATATAGAGCTATCCAGATACCAAGTGACAGGGTAGAAGAGTTACCAAAAAAGGTGCCTAAGCTAATAGATGAACTGCAGGAGTGCTTTCCAAAAAAAAAAAAAAAAAACAGCCAAATTTTACCAAGTTGCTTTAAAGAAAAACTAGCCTACATAGTAATTATTTTTCATCATAAAAACTAGCTGAAATCTGTAGAAGCCCTGGAGAAAATGTTAGAAATTCAAATGGATTGAAAAGGAAACAATCTCTAGAAAAAACTGTGCTGCAAATGTAAATCTTAAAACTGTTGCTTGGGTGTGAGGAAGTGTATCAGGTAATCTCAAGTCTTAATACCACCTACAAGAAATGGATAAAAGAACAGTCATTTTTCCTTTTTTCTACACAAATGTATGACTGGGTGAAGGACCTGTTCTCTGAATCTTCTACTCAGCCTGAGATCTTTACTTGGTCTGCATTACTTCTGTAAATGCAGTCTAATGGTATGTTCAAGATGAGATTTACTGGTCTGCCCCAGACAAGATCTAGATTTCTGTGAAGGAATAGTATCCTGCAATGAACAAAGAATATTCTGGTGAACTTTTCACCTTCTTACATATTTGAGCTTTTTTTTATTTAATAAATAACAAGACCAAGGACAGAAATCCTCTCATTTCAACTGGAAATTAAATCCATGTATGTTTACCTTGTCTGACCCAGAACTATTTATGCAGCAAAAATCAAGCACAGGTTTCCCAATGAAGAGGTAAATGTCAATGTTCATTTTTAGTTATAAGAATAACAATTTTAAGCACATACAGGTCCATAAAAGAGATAAAGAAACCAACAGACCTATACTGAAGCCTGACTATGTCATTTGAAAACATATTATCAAAGTCTTATACAATATTGTATCTTAGGTACATTTTTATTCGTATTGATTTGGCTCATGGTTTACTATTTAATATTGTCAATAAATTTCCATGTTGAAAATAACATTAATTAAAATTAATTTATAACCTCTATGTAAATTAAATCTTCCAAGTATACCTTTAAAGAAATTAAATACCATTTTGGCATAAACCAGTTATTTTAACAGAAATGTATTTTGTTTGCTTTCTGAGTTTAAAATTTCTGAAAGAAAATAAACTGAGAAAGATAAGCTGTATTTAACTAATGCTTGCGTGTTTTCAAGAAAAGTTGGCTAAAAAGTTATTTTTTGGTTTCTAAGTTGTTAGTTGCCATCGAGTTGGTTCCGACTCATAGTGACCTTATGTATAACAGAATGAAACACTGCCCAGTCCTGTGCCATCTTCATGATCACTGGTATGTTTTGAGTTCACTGTTGCAGCTACTGTGTCAACCATCTCAATGAGGTTTCCCTTGCTTTCACTGACCCTCTGTCAAGAATGATGTCCTTTTCTACTGAATGGTCTTTCCTGATGACATGCCCAAAGTAAGCAACTCAAAGTCTCACCATCCCCGCTTCTAAGGGGCACTCTATTTCTTCTAATACTGATTTGTTCATTTATTTGTTAAGTCCACAGTAATTCAATATTCTTCCCCAACACCACAGTCTGAATGCATGAACTCTTCTTCTGTCTTCCTTTTTCACTGTCCAGCCTTCACATGCATGAGGCAACTGGAAAAGACCATAGCTTGGGTCAGACCACTTTACTCAACAAAGTGATATCTTTTTAAAAGAGGTCTTTTACAGCAGATTTGCCCAATGCAATACACTGAGTTCTTGACTGCTGCTTCCATGGATGCTGAATGTTGGTCCAAAAACACTGATATCATTGACAACTTCAATTTCTTCTTCATTTATCATGATACTGTTTATTGATCAAGCAGTGAAGATTTCTGTTTTCTTCACGTTCAGGCATAATCCATAGTGAAGGCTGTACAGTCTTTGACCTTCATGAGTAAGTGCTACAAGCTGTCTTCATTTTCAGCAAGCAAGACTGTGTCATCTGCATTTTGCAGGTAGTTAATAAGTCTCCCTCCAATCCTGTTGTCATGTTCTTCTTCATATAGTCCAGCTTCTTGGATTACTTGTTCAGCATACAGATTGAATAATTAAGGTGAAAGAATACAACCCTGTCACACACCTTTTCTGATTCTGAACCATCAGTATCCCCTCGTTCTGCTTAAACGACCCAATCTATGTACAGGTTCCGCATAAGTACAATTATGTGTTCTGGGATTCCCATTCTTTGTAATGTTATCCATAATCTGTTATGGTACACACAATCGAATGTCTTCATGTAGTAGATAAAACATCTTTCTGGTTTTCTCTGCTCCAGTCAAAATCCATCTGACATGATCAATGATATCCCTCATTCCATGTCCTCTTATGAATCTAGCTTGAACTTCTGGCAGTTCCCTGTCAATGTACAGGTACAGTCATTTTTTAATTATCTTCAGCAAAATTTTGCTAGCATGTGATATTAATGACATTGTTCAATAATTTATGCATTCCATTTGATCATCAGTCAGATGGCCCAATAGCTGTATTCCAAATTTTTCAACAGACAAGCAAGCACTTCCAGCTGCCTCCTCTAAGTAGAGTTAACCGTAATGATGTGGCGTAAAGCATTCAGGACCTTCATTTGCTGATGTGGCACAACTCAAAATGAGAAGTAACAGCTGCAAACATCATTAGTAACTGGAATGTGGAATGTACAAAGTATCAATCAAGGAAAACTGGAAGTCGACAGAAGTAAAACAGAACACTTGAAGATCAATCTCCTACGCATTAGTGAGCTGAAACGGACTGGTATTGGCCATTTCGAGTCTGACAATCATATGCTCTACTATGACAGGAACAACAAATTGAAGAAAAACAGCAAATGCATTCATCATTAAAAAGAACATTTCCAGATCTATCCTGAAGTATAACACAATCAGTGATCGATTACTATCCAAATATCTACAAGTAAAATCAGTTAATATGACTATTATAAAAATTTACACACCAGCCACGAATGTCAAAGATGAAGAAATTGAAGAATTTTACGACCTCCTGCAGCCTGAAATTGATTAAACTTGCTATCAAGACACACTGATAATTACTAGTCACTGAAATGTGGAAGATGAAAACAAAGAAAGATCAGTAGTTGGAAAATACGGCCTTGGTCATAGAACTGTTGCCAGATATTGTAAGACAGAATTCTACAAGACCTATTCATCATAACAACCTATTCGTTGTAAATACTTTTTTCAACAACATAATCGATGACTACACATGTGGACCTCTCCAGACTAATTACAGAGGAATCAAATCGACTACATCTGTGGAAAGAGATGATGGAGAAGCTCAATCTCATCAATCGAGACAAAGTCAGGGGTCTAATGTGGAAAAGGCCATCAACTGCTCTGTGAGCAAGCTGAAGTTGAAGCTGAAGAAAATCAAAGCAAGTCCAAAAAAGCCAAAGTAAAACCTTGAATACACTCTGCCTGAATTTAAAAGACCATCTCAAGAATAGATTTGACACACTGAACATTAATGACCAAAGACCAGAAAAGTTGTGGGAAGATATCAAGGACATCAAACATAAATTAAGTGAAAGGTCATTAAAAAGAGTGGAAAGAAGGAAAAGACCAAAATGGATGTCAGAAGAGACTCTGAAAATTGCTCTTAATCACAAAGTAGCTAAAGCGAAAGGAAAACGATAAAGTAAAAGAGCTAAACAAAAGATTTCAAAAAGTGGTTCGAGAAGACAAAGTATTTTGATGAAATATGCAAAGACCTGGAGTTAGAAAACCAAAAGAGAAGAATACAATTGGCATTTCTAAAGCTGAAAGAACTGAAAAGAAAATTCAAGCCTTGAGTTGTATTACTGAAGGATTCTATGGGCAAAAAACTGAATGACGTGGAAAGCATCAAAAGATGGGAGGAATAAACAGTCACTGTACCAAAGAAAACTGGCTCACATTCAACCATTTCAGGAGGTAGTATATGATCAAGAACCGTTGGTACTGAAGGAAGAAGTTCAAGCTGCACTGAAAGCACTGGCAAAAAAACAAGGCACCAGGAATTGACGGAATACTAATCAAGATGCTAGGTTTTTAAATATGGGGGAAAATTCTTGCATATACCATATGCCACATACTGTACCTCATTAGAAACTTATGTAGAAGATATTGTGATTAGACTTTTAAGCCTATATGGATAGCCAAACTAAAATTCATTAAGTCAATTCCAACTCCTAGTAACCCTGCAGGACAGAGTAGAACTGACCCATATGGTTTCCAAGGAGCGGCTGGTGGAATTCAAACTGCCAACCTTTTGCTTAGCAGCCGAACTCTTAACCACTGCACCACCAGGGCTCTACACAGATAGCATTAAAAAAATCAAGTAATAAATTTTTGGAGGAAAAACTTAATTCCCTCTGTCTACACCAGGGTTCAGCAAACTTTTTGTAAAGGTTCAGACAGTGAGTATTTTAGGTTATGGGAGTCATGGTCTGTCGCACAACTCTACCCACTGCAGGCCAAAAGCAGCCACAGACAATACATAAATGAATGGATCTACATGTGTTGCAGTAAAGCTTTATTTACAAAAATGGGCAGCAGGCTGAAAGCAAGAGGGAGCAGGCTACAGTCTGCTGACCCTTGGTTTAAAACAATGACTTGCATTAATGTAGATATCCTTTGTGAGGAGGGGAAGCTTCACAAAAATAGTAGCATACTAAAAATTCATACCCAAACAAAAAATAATCAAACTGCTGAAAATTAACGAAAAAAAAAATCTGAAAGTAATCAGAGAAAAATGATATATTCAAGAGAAAAAATAATTAGAATCAAAGATTTATCATCAAAAATCATAGCATTAATAAAAATTGGAACTTTTTTTTCAAGTGCTAAAAACAGATCAACTCAGATTTTTAAAACCAAAGAAAACATCCTTCAGGAATGAAGGTGAAACAGATACATATTCTCAGATGAAGGGATACTAAAGAGAATTTCTGCCAGCAAACCTGCTCAAAAAGGACTGCAAAAGAAAGTTTTTCAAGCAGAGGAAAATGATTCCAGAAGAAATACTGGTATATTGGAAATGATAGAAGAGCAAAAAAATAGTAACTATCTGGGTAAATACAGTACACAATTCTTCTCCTTCTGACTTCTTTAAAATATATTTGATGGTTGAAAGCAAAAATTATTACCCTGTCTGATGGGGTTGTCAATGTAGTAACCCGTTACCAGTGAGTCAATTCCGACTCATAGTGACCCTACAGGACAGAGTAGAACTGCCTCATAGGGTTTCCGAGGAGCGCCTGGTGGATTCAAACTGCCAACCTTTTGGTTGGCAACCACAGCTCTTAACCACTATGCCACCAGGGTTTCCTTCAATGCAGTAGATATAATAAATAAGTTAACTATAACTTAAATTGAGGACACTATGTGGTAGGAAGGTTTCTATATTCCATTTAAAGTGGGAAAATATTGATTCTAAGAAAACTGTAAAAAGCTAAGTATGTTTATTTTAATCCCTCAATAACTACTTAAAAATGTATGCAAAGAATTAGTCAAAAACACAATAAATTAAAATGAAATTTTAAAAAACGATCAAAATACCCCAAACAAAAGGTAGAAATGGTAGCGGGAAGGAAACAAAATAAATAAAATGATATACCTATATCAAAACATGTCAATATTTCATTAAATATAAAAGGATAAAAGTAATAGAATGAAAAAAAAACATGCAAATATTAACCAAAGAAAGCTAGAGTAGCAATATTAATATCAGACAAAAAAATTTCAGGGCAAAGAAAATTACCAAGAATAAAGAAGGACACTGTTATTGATGTTAGCTGCCATCCAGTCAGCTCCAACTCATGGTGACCTTATGTGTAAGAGAATGAAGCACTGCCTGGTCCTGTGACATCTTCATGATCGACGCTACATTTGAGTCTTCTGTTTCTGCTACTGTGTCAATCCATTGCATTTAGGGTTTCCCTCGTTTTCACTGACCCTCTACGTTACCAAATACGATGTCCTTTTCCAGCGACTGGTCTTTCCTGATTGGTCCAAAGTAAGCAAGCTGAAGTCTCGCCATCCTCACTTCTATGGAGCATTCTGGTTGTACTTCTTCTAAGACTGATTTGCTCATTCTTTTTTAAGTCCATAGTATATTTAATATATGCAACAATTCTTCTTCTGTCTTCCTTTTTCATTATCCAACCTTCACATGGATATCAGGCGACTGAAAAGACTATGGCTCGGGTCAGGCACACTTTAATTATTAAAGTGACATCTTTTCTTCACTGAATTTTAGGCAGCAGATTTGCCCAATGCAATACATCATTTGATTTCTTGACTGCTGCTTCCATGGATGTTGATTGTTGATTCAAGTAGAATGAAATCACTGACAACTTCACTTTCTTCTTCACTTATCATGATGTTGTTTATTGGTCCAGTTGTGAGAATTTTCATTTATTTCACCTTCAGGAGTAAACCATACTGAATGCTGTAGCATTTGACCTTCAAGAGTAAGTGCTTCAAGTCATCTTCATTTTTTGCAAGCAAGGTTGTGTCATCTGCATTTCGCAGGCTATTAGTCTTCTTCCAATCCTGATGTCGCATTCTTCTTCTTCATACAGTCCAGCTTCTCGAATTACTTGTTTAGCATACAGATTGAATAAATGAGGTGAAAGAATACAACCCTGTCACACACCTTTTCTGATTCTGAACTATGCAGTATCCCTCGTGTTCTATCTGAATGACTGCTTCTTGATCCATGTACAGGTTTGGCATGAGCAAAATTAAAATTCTTCATAATGTTATCCATAATTTGTTATGGTCCACACAGAGGAATGCCTTTGTGTAGTCAATAAAACACAGGTAAACATCTTTCTGGTATTCTCTGCTTTTGGCCAAGATCCATCTGACAACAGCAACAACATCCCACGTTCCCTGTCCTCTTCTGAATCCAGCCTGAACTTCTGGAAGTTCCCTGTCGAGGAGCAGCCGCAGTTGTTTTTGAATTGTCTTCAGCAGAGTTTACATGATAATAAGTGGGTCAATTCACAAAGAAGAGCAATCCTAAATATGTATGCTCCTAACAACAGAACTTAAAAATACATGAAGCAAAAATTAACAGAACTGCAAAGAGAAAAAGACATCCATAATTATAGCTGGAAACTTCAACACTTCTCTCTCAGTAACTGACAGAATTAGTACACAATTACATGATTCTGTGCATATGTATACACGTGTTACATGTACACCAAAACAGTAAGTTTTATTATATGTTCACTAAAAAAATAAAAAGTTTAAAAATATGATACTGTAGAAGAATAAAGGCATGGGTATATATCTGCAATTCACTATTAACTAAGTAATAAGTGGGAGTAGTTTATAAGACATCATTATGATAAAATTTTATAAGAATATATTAAACAATAGGAAAAGGTAAAAAGAAATACATACCAAAATGTTAACAATGGCCACCATCTCTAGGTAATGAGAGCATAAGTGATTACTGTTTTCCTTAGCCTATCTGATGTCCTACTATAAGGTACATCACTTTCAAAATTGAAGATTTTAAAGAAAGAAAATTTTAAAAATCAGTTACCACTTCTAATAGTCACTTTAATATCTAGTCAACTTTTTATTAATGCACTATCCATGTGCATCCCTACAGAACTTGCAAAAATATGATCAGAAATATATTATCTTTGTAAACTGACACGTTGCGGTTGTTGTAGCTGCGTGCTGCCGAGTCGATTCCGACTCACAGTGACCTTATAAAGAAGAGCAGAACTGCCCCACAGGGTTTCCTAGTCTGTAATCTTTATGGGAGCAGATAGCAAGGTTTTCTCCTTCAGAGCAGCCAGTGGATTCGAATCACTGACCTTTGCGCCACCAGGGCTCCTTATAAAGAGACAAACCATGCTGTAATATCCCATTTCCACTGAGATATCATCACACTTCAATGCTTAAAATAGCTTATTATAACCTACTACATACAAACATCAAAGTCAATAAAGAGGATGCAAAATGAATGTTAGATTTTCACAAAGCTTTTTAAATACAATTAAAATAACCAAAAAATAAAATCATTTAACAAAAGAATACTTGTTAGTAACATTATATTATTAAAAGCCAAATAAGTATTCCTATAAAACAGAACTCCATGCAGCAAAGTAAGTTTGGGAAAGTCCACCGGCTAGGCCATGAAGAAAGATAAGAAATGAATAAAATGCAATCCAGAAACAGCATTATTCCAGGCAAGAGAACCAACATCTACATAAGCATGGAAGAGGTTCTCAGAAAAATACAGAAACCAGCATTACTGGAATCAAGAGTTTAAAGTTCCAATACCCTCTATTCACTTTACTCAAAACTCATACCAGACCACTGCTATTTTACTATCTTAATTATCTCACATTATTTGAGAAAGTTTTGAGAACATAATCACCACTGGAAGCTTTTCATGGATGAGACTCACTCGTTGATAACCGACTTCCTGCAAGAAACTGCAAGGTCTTTTCCGTATATATTGTTCCATTTGTCACAGTTAAATCTCTCAACCACCTTAGGACACATAGCACATATTCTTCCCTTCAGGATGTAATTAAGTAAAATTTGGGGACTAACTTCCCTTTCTAATGTTGCTCAAGAGAACCATTAACTATCTGTAAATAAATTTCTGCTGCTAAACAAAGTTGCCCATGTAAGAAGGAACTCAACTACAAATCAACACAATTTTGCAATTTGGAGTATATGCACTTTTGAATTTGTGTTTGGAGCTCATCTTTGAAATTAATTTTCTATATTTAATATGTTGTTGTTGATAGTTGCTGTCAAGTCAATTCCAACTCATGGTGACCCCAATGTGTGCACAGTAGAACTGCACTCCACAGGGTTTTCAAGGCTGTGACCTTTGGGAAGCAGATCACCAGGTCTGTCCTCTGAGGTGCCTCTGGGTGGGTTCAAACCACCAACCTTGCAGCTAGTAGTCAAGCACTTAACCATTTGCACCACCCAAGGATATAAAATAGCATATATCACCAGACTGGTAGTCATACAAACCTCCTATCATTCCTCACATAGTCTACATTTTAAGTCAATCCAAGTCAAATTCCATCCAAATATGATTAAAATCTACCTACCTGTTTATGCATACTACAATAACAGATAGTCCCTCAGAAACTTCTCCTGGGTATCTACACTGCTGCTGTCACACATCATTCAGATCTTTGCTCACGCTACCTCAGAGAGAGCCTCCTAGATCACAATAGCACAAACTCACCTACCCCATTCTCATACCATCTTACGGCATTTATCACCACCTGACAGAGTATATATGTGTGGGTACATCTCTTCCCATTAAACCAGGAGCTCCATGAAAAGCAGGGACTTTGTTAACTGCTGTATCATAAGTGTTTCACACACAGTAAATATTTTGGAATAAATGAATCACTTTAATTTATATAATTTTGAAGAACATTTTAACATACGAAAAGTCAACTATAATAACGTAAAATGCAACTGTCTCATGATTTTGTTGTTTAATACAACATGAAACAAAAACATTTCAGGCAAGAAACTAATTGGGTTTATTAGTACAGATACCCCTGCCATCTCTGCCCTCCCCAATTCTCTATCATCCCTTCCCTCATCCAACGCCCCTAGAATGAGGTCACTCAACTTGGCTGTAGTGGCATTTTTGTGAATTAGTATCAGAAACACTTAGTTGGTTCAAAAACCAACCAAAACTGAATTATGGCTGGAAAAAAAAGAAAAGAAACCTGGCCCTTGAAACAAGGCCTTTGTTTATAGACATATTTCATTATGTATTCACCAAATACAACCTAAAATATCATGGGTAGGTTTTACTGGCAGACAAACTAACTTTGGAGGTTTTTCTTAGCCACACACACACACACACAAAAAAGCTAAATAGAATATTACTCAATTCAAATAAAACTTGCCTCTCATTTAACTTGCCTTTCAATATGAGACAAACTTTCTCATCTAAGGTCCTAGGCAAAATTTGAACCCCTGCACATCAGAATCACCCTAGCATGCTTTGAAAACAAAAAAAAAAATTGTCTGTCTGGGCTGCATTCCAGACAATGTAAGTCAGGATACTGGGGCCCAGGCAGGGTATTTTTTAAAAGCTCCCCTGATGATTCTTATGAACAGCCAGGGTTGAGAGCCACTGCTCTGTACCATCTCCCCAGCTGCATGTCTCTCTCTTCTACTTTGCAAGCCAAAGTAAAAGTACAGAAACAAATCATGAAGACTTAAATACCTGGTCCCATCCTCACTGACACTGAGTCGATTCCGACTCACAGTGGCCCTAGAGGACAAAACAGAACTGCCCCACAGGGTTTCCAAGGCTGTAATCTTTACGGAAGCTGACTGTCGACCTCTGGGTTAGCAGCTGAGTGACCAGGACTCCTTAAGCATAACATATACCTCCTTTAAAATAATCCGTGATTTAACACAAGCTAGATCACATGCACTTCTTTTTAGGGGCACTTGCCCTTGTAACAAGGAGCCCTAGTGGCACGGTGGTTAAGCACTCAGCTGCTAACAGAAAAGTCTGCAGTTCGAACCCACCAGCCACTCCACGGGAGAAAGGTGTAGTAGCAATCCGCTTCCATAAAGATTACAGCCTTGGAAACTCTATGGGGCGATCTACTCTATCCTATAGGGTCACTACGAGTCAGAATCCACTTGACGGCAACAGGCTTTTTTAGTCTGGCCCTTGTAACAGACTGTTTTAAATAGCCATCATTTTATTCTTTTTGTTACTTGAACCTCCATTATCTCCTCTTCTACACTTCATTCTTTTTGTTATCTGTACCTATATAATCTCCTCTTTTACCAAAGACTATCTTAACTTCTTAGTATCCATCACATTTGAAGTACAGGCAGTCCCTGGGTTACAGATGTTTGACTTACGTACAACCCATCCAACCCCCGTAAAGCCTATATTAAAAATTTGAGGTACATACAATGGTTCATAGTAACAAACAGGCACTACTTTGCAATGTGCATCAAAACATTACTATTATTATTATTACAGTATTATTATGTTAAAGATGTTTTAGAGTATCTGGAAGTGTTTCTTTAATGTTTTTTACACACAGAAACGTACACTACATACTATATACTAAGACAGACATTTGACTAACTGACGTTAGATACGAACCATCCCTAACTGTTCTGACTTATGTATAAATTTGGCTTAAAGACAGACTTAGGAACAGAAGTCGTTCATAATCCAAGGACTGCCTGTACTAGTTAACAAAAGATTTCTACATTCATTATCTTAC
Organism: Dugong dugon; assembly: GCA_030035585.1. Taxonomy (NCBI): domain Eukaryota; kingdom Metazoa; phylum Chordata; class Mammalia; order Sirenia; family Dugongidae; genus Dugong; species Dugong dugon. Next base: position 41,514,215 of record CM057480.1, on the reverse strand, counting down.
CAGATCATGAAGTAATCTGGGCAAGTATTAAAGATGAAAACTCAGATAAGTATCTTGCCAAAGGCACCCTTTCATGACACCATGAGCAGTATAATGCACCCATGAGAGAGGTACCTCCCACCACCCTCCCCACTGTTTTTACATACTACATTACAGAAATCTACTACTGTTTATATTCCTTCTACAGCTATAGCCAACATTTCTAAGGACAGAGTACCAAATGTTCAATTTAAGTATTGTTACTAAAGAGATTCCTAGTTAAACAAGGATACTATACATGCACATTTACCTCTGGTACCTCTCAACCTCCCACTGGAAAGACAGTAAAGAAATAAAGAGGACATCAAAGAAACCTACAAAGACAAAAAGAACAAGGGAGGAGATGATAGCAACAAAATTTTTGAAGTTGGAGGGCAGATGGAAGACTGTTAACTGACTTCTTCCTCCAAATAAATCTCAGCGCTAATCCAGCAAGGAATAAAGTCCAAAGCATTGTAGTATTTTTCAAATTACATAGATGATAATGAGAGGCCTAAAATAAAAATTATTTAAAAGTAGTAGCTTTTTGCAATATGTTTTCAATTAATTGATATTTTAAAAACATAGTTCCTATCATAATGTTAGCTGCTGTCAGCTTGCCCCTAACTCATGGTAACCCCATGCACAATGGAACAAAACACTGCCTGGTCCTGCATCATCCTCGTGATTGGTTGTGGATCAGACCATTGCAATCCATAGGGTTTTTGTTGGCTGATTTTTGGAAGTAAATCGCCAGGACTTTTTTCCTAGTCTGTCTTAGTCTGGAACCTCTGCTGAAACCTGTAAATATCATAGCAACAAGCTAGCTTCCATTAACAAATGGGTGGTGGCTACATATGAGGTGGGCTGGCCTGGAATCAAACCTAGGTCTCCTACATGGAAGGCAAGAATTCTACCAATGTACCGCCATAACAGGGTCCTAAAATTCTGACCTTAAACTGAGAGTTCTAGTACTTAAAAATATGAGAACCACTGCCCAGGAAGATAAAGTTCAAGATCCTCAGGTTCTCCCATCACTCCCTTCCGCATACGTTACACCAAATTGCTTATAGCAAATATTATTCTGCTTCATTCATCTACTCTTGTTCATGCTGCTCCCTCTACCTGGCTAACTCCTTATCCTTCAAGTCTCAGCTGAGGTGCCACCTGTTCTAGAAAGCTTTCCTAATGGTTAATACAGGGAATCACCTGATATGCTTTAACCAAAAAAAAAAAAGAATAGTATGCCTGAGCTCCATTCCAGGCATATTGATTGAGCTTCAAATTCATCTTATTATTCCCACATGACAAACACTTGTTGAAATGAACTATATAATTAAAAACACCAATACAAAAACTAACATTTATCAAGTGCTTACAGTGGGTCAAGCCATGTTCTACGTGTATCAGTTTATTTAATTTTTCCAGTAACCCAATTAGTTAGTTACTAACTATTATCCCTATATACCCCCACGCATCTGTCAGTTTGTCATACCGTGGACACCTGCGTGTTGCTGGGATGCTGGAAGCTATGCCACCAGTATTCAAACACAAGCAAGGTCACCCACAGCAGACAATTTCAGCTGAGCTTCCAGAATAAGACAGACGAGAAAGAAGGACCTGGCGGTCTACTTCTGGAAAAAAATCAGTCAGTGGAAACCTTATGAATAGCAGAGGAACATTATCTGACATAGTGCCGGAAGATGAGCCCCTCAGGTTGGAAGGCATTCAAAAGATTGGGGAAGAGGTGCCTCCGCAAAGTAGAGTTGACCTTATCGAGTAGAGTCGACCTTAATGACGTGGATGGAGTCAAGCTTTCAGGACCTTCATTTGCTGATGTGGCACAACTCAAAATAAGAACAGCTACAAACACCCATTAATAACAGGAACATGGAATATACGAAGCATGAATCTGGGAAAACTGGAAATCATCAAAAATGAAATGGAACACATAAAAATCGATATCCTAGGCATTAGCAAGCTGAAATGGACTGGTATTGGCCATTTTGGATCAGACAATCATATGGTCTACTATGCCAGGAATGACAGATTGAAGAGAAGTGGTGCTGCATTCATTATCAAAAAGAACATTTCAAGATCTATCCTGAAACACAACAGAACAAAGGACATACTGCATGGTTTAAAGTCAGGAAAGGTGTGCGTCAGGGTTGTATCCTTTCACCATACTTATTCAACCCGATTGCTGCGCAAGTAAATCAAGAAGCTGGACTATATGAAGAACGTGGCAACAGGAATGAAGGAAGACTCAATGACAACCTGTGTTATGCAGATGACACAATCTTGCTTGCTGAAAGTGAAGAGGGCTTGAAGCACTTACTGATGAAGATCAAAGGCTATAGCCTTCAGTATGGATTACATCTTAACCTAAAGAAAAGAAAAATCCTCACAACTGGACCAATAAGCAACATCCTGATAAATGGAGAAAAGATTGAAGTTGTCAAGGATTTCATTTTACTTGGATCCACAATTAACACCCATGGAAGCAGCAATCAAGAAATCAGACCATTCACTGCACTGGGCAAATCTGCTGAAAAAGACCTCTTCAAAGTGTTAAAAAGCAAAGATGTCACTTTAAGGACTAAGGTGCACCTGACCCAAACCATGGTGTTTTCAATCACCGCACATGCATACAAAATCTGGACAATGAATAGGTAAGACAGAAGAAAAACTGACACCTCTAAGTTGTGGTACTGGTGAAGAATACTGAATATATCAAGGACTGCCAAAAGAACGAACAAATCTGTCTTGGAAGAAGTACAGCCAGAATGCTCCTTAGAAGCGAGAATGGTGAAACTTTGTCTCACATACTTTGAACATGTATTCAAGAGCGACCAGTCCCTGAAGGACATCATGCGAAAAACAGGAAGACCCTCAAAGAGATGGACTGACACAGTGGACGAAACAGCAGACTCAAGCATAACAACAATCACGAGGATGGTGCAGGATCAGGCAGTGTTTCGCTCTGTTGTACACAGGGTCGCTATGGGTCAGAACCGACTCCACAGCACTTAACAACAACAATGTCCCTATTTTATAGGTGAGGAAAATGAAGCATAGAGAGGTTATGCATCTTGCCTAAGATCACAGCTAATAAACGGTGAATTATAGACTAGAACTCAAATAATTTGGTTCCAGAACCCATATCCTTAACCAGTAGACTAGGCTTCCTCTGTAAATGCCAATGACTTCAAATCTATATTCCCAAATCTTCAAGTGTCAACCCTGAATTTCCAAATGCCTTCTGGATGGTCTTCAAAAACTTCAAAATTACACAACTGAAAACACTACTTCCCTCTCACTTCCCCAACCTTCTCCAACGAAACCTAGTCACCACATCTTCTTGTATTGCCCATTTGGGTTAATAAACATCATTCATATCCAGTTACCCAAACTAGGAACTTAAGGGTGAGCAATTTTCATCTTGTCAATTTCTCTCATCCCCCAAATTTAATAATCACCAAATTATGCTATTCATACCGCTATAACTTACATGAGACTCTCATCACCTCTCACATCTGGGCATTAGCTTCCTATCTTTCTAAACACAAATTTGATCATGTCATAACCTATAATGGCTTCGCACTACGGACATCAAGTCCATACTTCCTAGCAGAATGTATTACAATCTGGTCCTTTCCTGTCTCTCAGCTTCAGGGCTAACCATCCACACATACACCTTAAATGCCAGCCCCGCCACCCACCCACCCACCAAAGACTTCTCTCTGTTCTTTGAATGCACCATGTTTTTGAAACCAACAAGCTTCTGCACAAGGAAATAGCTTAAGATGATCTTCCCTATAGCACTCCCTCCTAGTAACTGATCTTTCAAAACCAAAAAACCAAGCCCACTGCCATGGAGTCAATTCTGAGTCATGGCGACCCCATGTGTTACAGAGTAAAACTGCTCCATGGGGTTTTCTTCGCTGTAATCTTACGCAAGCAGATTGCCAGACCTTTCTTCTGCAGCACTCACTGTTGGGCGAGTTTAAATCACCAACCTTTAGGTTAGCAGTTGAGCACAAACTATTTGTGCCACCCAGGGACCTTCTCATGTTTCAAAACTGATCATAAATGCTACTTTCTTTGAGATTTCCCTATTTCCCTCAGGCTGAAGAAACTCCCTCCTCTGTGCTCACACAGCATTTTGCACATCTGTGTCAAAGTACTTATGACATTATGCTATTGTTTACCTAAAACTATCCATAGCTTGCATTCAAAAATAAAAAATATTGCCTTAATTATTTTGTGCCTCTCCCATGCAGTGTGTTCAATAACCAGCTGAATAACTATCAATTAACCAGCTCTTCACATTGCCTTTCTTTTTTAACAATTTCAAGTTCAAATTAATTTCTACTGTTTATAACTCCCCTATAGTACAAGAATTATTGCTCTTATAATTATTTCTATTAGCTTTCACCCAGCTACATTTACACATGAATGGAAAACTAGAAGAAAATGCTGCAGTTTCAATGGAATACTGTAGCAAAGGCAACTACTGCACTCAGCAATGTTTCAAGTAGGCACTGCTACCACAAGAATAAAGAAAACATTAGACTTACACAGGATTTACAATATACCAGGAACTGCTGTAGATGGCTTACATATATTAACTCATTTTAATTCTAACAACCCTATGAGGCAGACCCTATGATTATCTTCACTTCAGAGATGAACTTTCAAGATCACGCAGGACAAAGACTTGAACCCAGGTTGTTTGGCTCTAGAGTTTGAGTCTTATATTGCCTCACATGATCAATGACTCTAAAATTACTCAAACAAAGACAAAGATAAATTTTCTACTAGAGCAAAATCATCTCTGAGCACTCAACAGTTAGGAAAACGTGGAAGGTAAATGCAAAAATTGGATAGATACATAGGATCTTAAAAAATAGCAAAACATTAAAAAACAGATCCTAATATAAATTTATAATTAACTGTAGAAAAGTGTTCTGTTAATAAAATAGCAAATCTTTTACATCAATTAGGTCATCAGGTAATATCACTAAAGTCAGTGAGCTGAAACAAAGGGGGCTAAAGTACATACTTGTAATGCAAAAAGAGATTCTGCCAAATTTAAGTTTCTATAAAGAACTCAAATGCACCCAGAAGGCAAAAATGTTCTTGGTGCTGGTGATATCCAAGTCTTTATCATGTTTATTCTCTCTCATAGAAGAACAATTGAGACTAACTAGGAAGGCTGTATGTATACCAAAGTTAATCAGAAATAAGTGGTTTAAATCATTTACAATTTCCATCACTATGAAATCTACAGGGGGATTTTGCCATTTTATCCAGATTAATGCATGTCCAATTCAGAAGCAGTAAGAAAAAATACTCTCTATGACTAAAAAGGTGAGAAGTATGAATGTTATCCATAAAAACCTATGTCTTGAGGACTCTGCAGGCTAACCTGATTAGTTTTCTATATTCCAAAACTTCTTTAAGCAGGCAGCTCTGGGCTTTTAGGTTTGATCAAGAAGCTGTCATACTAGGAAAAAAAAGTCACCCAATCTGAACTTCACTGCAGCTGGAGTAGAGTACAAAGATTTTGTTCTCATTTATGACCAATGTACAAATTTCTTAAATCAAAGTCAATGTCTATGTGGGAAAAGAAAAACGGAAGACAATTATAAAGAAATGTAAAATTGGACTGTTTGTCTAAAAACCCTAAGAATCTCTGGAGTTACTTTTCCTCTTTTTCACTGTGACAGACCTGGAACTCACTTCAGAAAATGAAGAGACATGAACTTTCCCCTACACATATACCACAATATCCACTGGTTAATATCCACACACATAAATATTTATTTATGTACATATTCTACATGAACAAGTGACATATATACAGAAATTAGTAATCCAACATTTTCGACTTCACTCTGACATTTAGCTACACCAATACACTGAAAGATATTTATCCAAATATAGATATTTGTCATCAACATCTTTATCTCCATCTGTATTTGCATGATATCTACCTATCCTCTGTACAAAAACACACTAAGTCAGTGAACATTTTGAAAGTGACCATGAGAAGCATGGTCATACTAAACACCATAAGGCTCAAGAGAACCGGCACTCACTGAGTACCTACCATATATATGCAAAGCACTGTTAGGCACTTTATACGTGTTTTACCATTTAATCTTCACACCATCCTATTAAATATTAACCTTAATTTACAGGTGAAGAAGCTGAGGTTCAGGCAGTTTAGGTAGAAAAGTGAGTTAGTAAGTGATCAAAACCCAAACCCGCTGCCATCAAGTCGATTGTGACTTGAGAGAGTAGAACTGCCCCATAGGGTTTCCAAGGAGTGGCTGGTGGATTCAAACCGCCCATCTTCCAGTTAGCAGCCAATATAATTCAAAATTCAGTACTACCTAACACTTAAAGCCCATGCTCTCTAAACATGCCCTAAAAAAAGCCAAACACAAGACAAACTAAAACAAATATAAAATTTACTACATATGCTGGGGGGGGGGGGGTGGAGAGCAAGGCTATTTCAGGAAGCAAGAGATAACATCAGCCACCAGTAAGTAAATAATTAAGACAATACTGAATCCATCCACCTACAGTCACCTGATCTTTGACAAGGGCCCAAAGTCCGTCAAACAGGGAAAAGACAGTCTTTTTAACAAATGGTGCCAGCAAAACTGCATGTCCATCTGCAAAAAAAATGGAACAGGACCCATATCTCACACCATATGCAAAAACTAATTCAAGAGGTCCCCGATAGAGCTAGAGAAAAATGTAGAACAAACTTCTAACTCACAAAAGACCAGACTTACTGGCCTGCAAGGGACAGGAGAAACCCCGAGAGTATGGCCCCAGACACCCTTTTAGCTCAGTAATGAAGTCACTCCCGAGGTTCACAGTTCAGCCAAAGACTGGACAGCCCCATAAAACAAAACGAGAATAATGGGGCACAAGAGTTCAGGGACAAGGACTAGAATGCAGGAGGGGGCAGGAAAGGAGATAACAGGAAACCCAAGGTTGAGAAGGGACAGTGTTGATATGTTATGGGGTTAACCACTGTCATAAAACAGTATGTGTACTGTTTAATGAGAAACTATTTGTTCTGTAAACCTTCATCTAAAGTACAATTCAAAAAAAAAAAAAAAACTAATTCAAAATGGTTCAAAGAGCTAAATATAAAGCCAAAAACTATAAAGATTATAGAAGAAAAAAATAGGATCAATGCTAGAGGCCCTAATACACAGCATTAAGCATTAACAGGATAGAAACCATAACTAACAACACACAAACTCCAGAAGCTAAGCTAGATAACTGGGATCTTCTAAAAATTAAACACTTATGCTCATCAAAAGACTTCCCCAAAAGACTAAAAAGTGAACCTACTGACTGGGAAAAAAATTTTGGCTATGACAAATGCAACAAAGGTCTAATCTCTAAAATCTACAAGAAAATCCAACACCTCTACAACAGACACACAAATAATCAAATTAAAAAACGGGCAAAACAAATGAACAGACACTTCACCAAAGACATTAAAGTGGCTAACAGACACATGAGGAAATGCTCATGATCCCTAGCCATTAGAGAAATGCAAATCAAAACCACAACGAAATACCATCTCATCCCAGCATTACTGGCACAAATCAAAAAAAGAGAAAATAACAAATGTTGGAGAGGCTGCAGGGAGATCGGAACTCTTATGCACTGCTGGTGGGAATGCAAAATGATACAACCATTTTGGAAAAGGATATGGCACTTCCTTAGAAAGCTAAAAATAGAAATACCATACGATCCTGCAATCTTGCTCCTAGGAATATATCCTAGAGAAATAAGAGTCATCACACGAATAGATATATGCACACCCATGTTCACTGCAGCATTGTTCACAATAGCAAAGGAGATGGAAACAACCTAGACGCCCATCAACAGATGAATGGATAAACAAACTATGGCACATACACAAAATGGAGTGTAAACGATGAAGAACAATGATGAATCTGCAAAACATCTCACAACATGGATGAATCCAGAGGGCATTATGCTGAGTGAAATAAGTCAATCACAAAAGGACAAATATTGTATGAGACTGCTACTATAAAAACTCTTGAAAAGGCTTACACACACACAAAGAAACCATCTTTGATGGTTAGGAGGGAGGGGAGGGAAAAACACTAAATACACAATAGATAAGTGGTAACTTTGGTGAAGGGTAAGACAATACACAATACTGGGGAAGCCAGCACAACTTGTACAAGACCAGGTCATGGAAGCTCCATAGACCATCCAAACTCCCTGAGGGACAGAATTGCTGGAGTGAGGGCTGTGGTGACCACAGTCTCGGGGAACACCTAGCTCAACTGGCATAACATAGTTTATAAAGGAAATGTTCTACTTTGGTGAGTAGCATCTGGGGTCTTAAAAGCCTGCAGGCAGCCATCTAAAATATAAGATACTCCACTGGTCTCACACTTTTGGAAGCAAGGGAGAATGAAGAAAACTAAAGATATAAGGGAAAGATTAGTCCAAAGGACTAATGGAACACAACTACCACGGCCTCCACCAGACTGAGTCCAGTACAACTAGATGGTGCCCGGCTATCACCACTGACTGCTCTGACAGGGATCACAATATAGAGTCCCATACAGAGCTGGAGATAAATGCAGAACAAAATTCTAACTCAAAGAGGAAGACTAGACTTACTGGCCTGACAGAGACTGGAGAAATTCCAAGAGTATGGCCCCCAGACACCCTTTTAGCTCAGTAATGAAGTCACTCCAGAGGTTCACCCTTCAGCCAAGATTACAAAGGCCCATAGAACAAAATGAGACTTAGGGGGCACACCAGCCCAGAGGCAGGGGCTGGAGGGCAGGAAGGGACAGGAAAAGTATTAATGGGGAACCCAAGGTAGAGGAGGAGAGTGTTGACATGTTGTGGGGTTGTTGACCAATGCCATGGAACAATGTGTGTACTGACTGTTTAATAAGAAGCGAGTTTGTTCTGTGGACCTTCTTCTAAAGTACAATAAAAAATTAGTAATACAGTACTGAACAAATTACCAATATCTTACTCTTATATCAAAGCAAAAACTAGATGATGTGTTCTGCAAGATGCTAATAGGTTTTAAATTGGAAAAAAATCCTAGAGGTTCAAATTCTGGGTTAAGTTCAAAAGACTTAACAGAGAATATCAAAAAGGTTTAAGGAAAAAAGAAAAAATAATAAGGATATTCACAGGGACTAGCAAGTAGATAACAGAATTTTTTTAAGCACTTAATTGCACAGTAAGTACACTGTTCTAAACACTTGACATGTATTAAAATTAAATCCTCACGATTGGTACAATTATCATCCCCCATTTTGCAAATGGGGAAACTGGAACAAAGGCATTAAGTAATTTACTCAAGGCTACACAGTTAACGAACTGCAAAGATGGGATCTTAACCCAAGCAATCTGGTTCTAGAGCCAGGCTCCTTCCTAGATATGCTAAACTGCATGAAGGAAACAACAGCTACATATAGGGGCAGATCTAATAACATGAGCAGTATGGTCTAGCGAAGTACACAGAACTCCAAAGTCAAGGAATATGTTTCTTTAGCAATTAGCATGTAAAAAAGCATCCATTTAACATACCTACTGGCATACATACATCAAATAAAAAATATTTATTGAGTTAGTATTTTGAACTAGGTATCCTGGGGAGGGAATGTAAGCAAGTAGAATATAAAGAAACATCACGTATTTACAAAAAGCTAAATAAAATGGAATTTAAATAGTTCAAGACAGCAGAAAACATGCTACAAATATTAAACGTTGCCTGAATTACCAGAACAGATAGTTGTCGTTGGTAGCCGATGAGTCGATTCCGACTCATAGCAGCCCCATGTGTGCAGAGTAGAAGCGCACTCCATAGGGTTTTCAAAACCGTGACCTTTCAGAAGCAGATCGCCAGGCCGTACTTCCAAGGCACCTCTGGATTCGGATCGCCAACCTTTTGGACAATATATGCTGGGGATCCAGAGGCTCACTTCAGGCTAAAGGGATCATGAGGCTAAAGGGATCGTGAACCTAAGATCTGCTCTAGGTCTTGAAAAATGGGTAATATTTGTTTCATCAACTAGAGAGAACTGGTGCATTCCAAGAAACAGCAAACTATTATAGTTGGGAAAAGAGGTTAAATGAACCAGTTTCACAAAATAAAATAGGGAGACAATGCTAGAGAGGTTGGTAGAGGCCGGATCATGGAGGTCACTGAATAGCAGGCCAAAGAATCAGTTCAGAAATCTTAAACACTAACAGGAAGCAAATACTTTGCTTTATTCCTAACCTATATATATCTGATAGCTCTTAATCTAGTTAAAGTATATTTATAAACATTTTATGCCAGATACAGATCATCTGAAGACATGTTCTAGTAGACATAGTTGCAAATTCACCATCTTTGTGATCCAGAATACATACACTGTACATACAAGTCCTGTTCCCATCCTGCAATTTCCAATCTACACTAGTAGGTTACCCATAACCCTATAAACTGAACTCCATGAATCCATAAGATCCATACTCTATCACTCAGTAAAGTTCTATATGGTTACAAGGGTTTTCATTCCACTCTTTATCCTCCAAAGATGTCTTTCATCTGTGGTAGAAAGGAAGGTGGCTCCTTGACCACGAACTGAAAAGAGGGGTCATGTCAGGACCAGGGTCCCTACTGGCACCTTCTCTCCACTCATTTATAGGACTGTTATCTTCTATTAACCATTAAAAACAGACCTATTAAATACCTACATATTCCAAGCAAAACATAAAATGCTGCATTACCTCCACAATTATCTGTATAGATTACGTATACAACCTCTGGTAATTATCATTAATAATAAATTTCACTCCTCATATATAAAAACACTTCAGGATTTATCCATTGTTACTTTTAAAAACTATAATCTTTTTATTTCGTTTACCATAAATTCTTCTACGTATTTTTAATAACATAGTTAATCCTTGATGCATGGACATCTGCAATTTAAGAGACCAACCCCAAAATTATCTAATTCTCCTAACACAGCCCAACTAAATTATCCCAAATCAGTGCTGTGTTTTATGCTTCTACCTTTACACTTCTATTATATACCTAAAACCCTCCCCTTATGTAATCTACCACTAGAGTATTTTCTTTCCTTCCATGTAGAGGCACATACATATATATCCAATTTCCTGAACAATTTTGAACAAACCCTGGCATACATTTTCTCAAAAACAGGTTCCAGAAAGAAAAAGCACCCCATGAAACCTCCTTCTATCCAAAACACTTCATAAACACTAATTCAAAGTTTAAAATCATGAAACGCAATATTAGATATCAAGGGTACATACAAGTACTAAAAAGTACAGACATGTATGAAAATGATAAAACAAATTAAGGATAATTTGTATGGGGGAAAGAGGATTGGAAGAATTCAATCCAGGAGAGACAGAGAAGGCTGCTTCAATTTTATTTGTAAATATTTTATTTCTTAAGCTAAGTGGGGGGTGCATGATTGTTCACTGTATTATTCTTTATCCCTTTTCACATCTGAAATACTTTACCAAAACCAAACCAAACCCATTTCCATAAAGTTGAATTCCTACTCATAGCAACCCTATAGGGCAGAAAAGAACTTGCCCATAGGGTTTCCAAGGCTGTAATCCTTACGGAAGCAGACTGCCACATCTTTCTCCGCAGAGTGGCTGGTGGGTTTGAACCACCAAACTTTCAGTTAGCAGCAGAGTGCTTAACCACTGTACCACCCGGGCTCCCTATGTATTACTCTTTATGCCTTTTCATATCTGAAATACTTCAAGTGAGTTTAAAAAGAAAGATATCCAATTACTAATGAATACATCCCTCTCATACATAGTGACAAGCTGTTATGTCAAAAGCAATTGCTTGTTGCTACATCTGGGACGTCCCTCCTGTATTTTACCTATGCTAACAAAAGAAAAAAATCACAAACTTACAACCGAAAGCCTTCTCTTAGATATATCTCTTAGGCATATTCTAGGTTTATACTCCCTAACTATACAGATTCCAATTCTTTCATAATCTTTACATTAAAAAAAAAAAATTAACATCCCTAATTTCATCTTTGCATCCCTAAATTGTCATTTACTTTTATAACTGCTTTATTACTCACACAGTAAACTAGAGTAACTATTTTTCCATATTTGTCTATGTTAAAATATATGTGACTTGGTAAATCACATAACTACTTCCACTTGGCTAAATGCATACAGTCTAACTCACGTACTAACTTTTCAATCTTATAACATCTTAGTTAAGTCACTCATCATTTAATCATAAATGTCACCTCAGCCAAAAATAATAGACAAGGCAATTCCAGAACCCTCCAGTCCAGAGTGTTCACCTCACGCATACTATAAAGTCCTGTCCCTAGACCAATGTTTATACCTCCCAAAATTGCTCTCTTGCAATGATGAGACTCATACATACGCCAGAATCCCAACTTCCGGCTGCCTGTGGCAACACCCGTAGAGAGGGCCTGAGATTTCACCTAATTACAAACCTAAAGGAATCTCTATGTCACACACCGAAGGTCCTGAGTTTCTCGTCACTTGGGGGTAAAACTTAGAAGTTCCAAGCTAGCAGACAGGTCTTGTCTTCTTTGGCGTCCGCCAGAGTCTTACAGCCGTCGGCGGAGCAGTTTAGGCCCCTGGCCCGCCTACTTCTCTCCCCACCCCCACTCCAGGCCCACCCCCATCCCACACCAGCGCGAAGCCCGCGGGGGGATCCCGGTACCTACGGGACCTGTGAATCGCAGAGTATCTAACTCTCCGGGAGGGGAGGGCTCGGATGCCGACTCCGACGCTCCCCGCCCCTGGCACCAGACTCACGCCACGATCAACCTTCTAACCTTCGGCTGTCTCATCTAGCAGAGGCAGTGCCGACACCTTCTCCACGACCTCCCCAAGGGCCTGGCCTTCCCGGTGCCGAACTCCCAGACCTCCTCACCTCTCCCATAGGAACAACCCAGACCGGAGGCTCGAGGCCCAAAAGGCAACTCCCACCCCTCCTCGACTCGCCGGTCTGTTCTTCCCAGCTGCAGCCGCCGAAAAAGCCAAGTCCTAAGGTCGTCCTGCACCAGCTTCTGGGCCACCCTTCTCCACAGCCAGGCCTGAGCCCCAGCCCTGCCCTCCCGCCACCCCTGCCCTCCCGCCACCCCTCCTCCGAAGGGCCTTGCCGAACCCCGCGGCAGGCACTACGCGCCGCCGGTCGCACACCCACCGCTGAGCGCCGAGGCCTGTAGGGTGGCCCCCGAGGTGCCGTCGATTACTTTAATGGTCCCACGAGTGGTGACGGCCAGGATGGCGTTGAGCGCCGGGTGGTAGGAGAGGCTGTGCAGCCCCTCGGCGTCGCAGCGCATGCAGCCGTCCCGCAGCACCAGCCACTCCGAGACCCCAGCCGCGCCCGCCCCCGAGGAGCAGCCCGGGGCCGAGGCCGTAGCCGCCATCTTCCGGCCTGCGCTCAGCACAATCACACTGGGAAGCGGCTCGGTGACAGTCCCGGGAGGCGCAGCACCACCGCCAGTCACCATCCGGGCCAGGGGGCAAGCGGAGCGCGTTAGCCGGAAGTGAAGTCAGGCGCCGGCACGCACGCGGGACGTTCGCCACCCACCCTCAAAGGCCGAGCTCCAGGAAAGACTCGTCGGAGAGAGGGAGGAGGAGGGGAAAGAGGCGGGAGCCGGGTCGGGGGCGGGAAGCAAGCGGCTGGAGCATGCGCGGGAGTGCTCTCGCGTGCCACGCGCCCCGGCTTTGGCCAGCTTCGGATCAGCTGCGTTCTAACTTCTTCCGGCGAGTCCCGGTAGTGGCTGCTGCCTGAGCTCTGTCCCGGTTCCCCTGTCCTTGAGGAGGGATATTTGTGTATTTCCGCTAGGCGGGAACACTGGCCCGCGTGACCTGCCAGGGACGCCCTGAGGCCTTCTGCTGCGGCTCCAGCTGCACCAGGATTTCCCAGCACGCGCGGTCCAGATGTGCAGCGGTGGCTGTAAGGAGACCTCTGTGTTTGGACACTGGCTGTCGTCTCTGTAAACAGTCGGAGAAACCTCTAGTCTGGACGTGGAAGAACCGAACAATCTCCCTAAGCCCATACCTACTTCAATGCTTTTCCCCACTCCCAACACCAAATCTTTTTCTTGGACAAAAGTGCCAGATATGAGATGCTGAAGGCATATATATAGTTAAGCATAGTTTCTTTATTCACATTCCAAAAAACTCAAGTTATACGACTTGTTAATAGGTGTGTGGGGACGCTGGGGGGCAAAAAGGACTCTGGTAGAGTAAATATACTAAATGCATCCTTACATATCCCCCTTGGAAGAATAGCAGTGCATTATTTTTTATAACTTTTATTTTGAAATAATTATTAGATTCACAGGTAGTTACAAATACAGTACAGACCTTTGTGGTCTTCCTCTCCAAAATCCGTAGGCCCTCTCTGTGAGAAAAACTGGACAAATCCAAACCGAAGGACACTACTAACCACTACTCTAAAAAGCTAGTAAAAAGACATCCTGTGCATGTAGGTCAATTGGCATAACAAAGTTTATTAAAAAAATGTTCTGCATCCCACTTTGGTGAGTGGCATGTGGGGTCTTAAAAGCTTGTGAGCGGCCATCTAAGATGCATAAATTGGTCCCAACCCACCTGGAGTAAAGGAGAATGAAGAACACCAAAGACACAAGGAAAATATTAGCCCAAGAGACAGAAAGGGCCACATAAACCACAGACTCCATCAGCCTGAGACCAGAAGAACTACATGGCGCCTGGCTACTACCAATGACCGCCCTGACAGGGAACACAACAGAGGGTCCCTGATGGAGCAGGAGAAAAGTATGGAGCAGAACTCAAATTCACCGAAAAAGACCAGACATAATGGACTGACCAAGACTGGAGGAACCATCGAAGCCGTGGCCCCTGGACACTCTGTTAATCCAGAACTAGAAACATTCCTGAAGCCCACTCTTCAGACAAAGATTAGACTGGACTATAAAACATCAAACAATACTCATGAAGAGTGTGTTTCTTAGTTCAAGCACCTATGCGAGACCAAATGGGCGGCTCCTGTCCAGAGGCAGGATGGGAAGGCAGGAAGGGATATGAACTGGCTGGATGGATCCGGGAAACCCAGAGTGGAAAGGGGGAATGTGCTGTCATATTATAGGGATTGCAACCAGTGTCACATAATAATATGTGTATAAATTTTTGTACAAGAAATTAACTGGAGCTGTAAATTTTCACCTAAAGCACAATAATACAAAAAAATTATCACAGGGAACATCTAGCTCAATTGGCATAACACAGTTTATAAAGACAATGTTCTACATTCTACCTTGGTGAGTAGTGTCTGGGGTCTTAAAAGCCTGTGAGCAGCCATCTAAGATACTCCACTGGTCTCATCCCTTCGGGAGCAAGGGAGAATGAAGAGAACAGGATACAAGGAAAAGATCAGTCCGAAGGACTAATGGACCACAGCTACCAAGGCCTCCACCGGACTGAGTCCAGTACAGCTAGATGGTGCCCGGCTACCACCACTGACTACTCTGACCAGGATCACAGCAGAGGGTTCTGGACAGAGCTGGAGAAAGATGTAGAACAAAATTCTTACAAAAAAAAAAAAAAAGACCAGATTTACTGGCCTAAAGGAGACTGGAGAAACCCCGAGAGTATGGCCCCCAGACACCCTTTGAGCTCAGTGGCGAAGTCATTTCCGAGGTTCACTGTTCAGCCAGGGAGTGGACAGCCCCATAAAACCAAATGGGACTAATGAGGCACAGCAGTCCAGGGACAAGGGCCAGAAGGCAGAAGGGGACAGGAAAGCTGGTGATAGGGAACCCAACGTTGAGTAAGGATAGTGTTGATGTGTTGTGAGGTTGTTAACCATTGTCATAGGGCAACGTGTACTAACTGTTAAATGAGAAACCATTTTGTTCTGTAAGCCTTCATCTAAAGTGAGAATAGCAGCACATTTGGAAGCGCGTAGTCGATGTCACTGAACTGTGCATGTAGAAATTTTTGAAATGGTGTATCTTTGGCTATGTATTTTTTCACCAAAAAAAAGGTCGAGAGGGGAGAGGGTTGCCATGTTGTGGGGTTGTTAACCAATGTCATAAAACAATATGTGTACTACTGTTTCATGAGAAACTACTTGTTCTGTAAGCCTTCACCTGAAGTACAATAAAAAAAAAAATTATCAGAATAAAAATGAGAGCTGCATTTAAAAAAAAAGAGAGGTCTCATGTACCCTTCACCTAGTTTCCCCCAATGTTGCATAATTATAGTACAATATCAAAAGCAGAAATTTGACATTTGTATGATGTGTGTGTATAGTTCTATCTCCTTTTATCAGGTGTAGAGTCATGCACCATAATCAAGTTACAGAGCTATTCCATTACTGCAAAGCTCTTCCTCCTTGCTACCCCTTTATAATCACACCCACCTGCCTCCCCCTCCCTCAACATCCCTAACCCCTTCCATTAAAAACAAACGAACAGAAACTTTTACTTTGTTTAACCCAGCATTTCCCAAACTTATGTGATCATGAAGTGCTTTTTCTCTTAATGTTTTTTAACAACCAAAGAGCACATTTTGGGAAACACTTATCTCATTCACTTCCCTTATTTTGTTATGAGTAAACTGAGGATGCCAGAGGAAGGGAAATGACTTGAGCAAAGTCCAACTAGCAAAAACATACTGTTGTGGGCTGTGAGACATAGGTACTCAACCAGTTAGCTGTATGTGTTTGGGAATGTTGCATTACCTCAAAACCCTAGTTTTGTATAAAAACTAATCAAAGTCTTATGAGGATTAAGAATCCCTTAAAAAACATGTAGCATAGCACCTGACATATAGTAGATGCTCCACAAAAGTTAATTTGTCTTCTAACATTCCTGCAGATTTAATTCAGGAAATCTTCATAGACTATTTCAGCTAAATTTTAAGCCTCTTTATTCATTTCCAAATTTGTATTCATTCCATTTTGAAATGGCAAAATATTCCATTTTTATCTGATGTTGGAAAGCAGTATAATAAAGTGGGGGAAATACCCAAGTATTGAAGTCTGCATGAGTGTCTGATTTTGAGTCACAGTGTCATCATTTATCAGCTCTATCTATGACATTGGGCAAGTCACTTATGCATTCTGAGAATGTTTCCTTGAGTGTCAAATAGAATAAAATTATTCACCCTACTTACCTAATTTTCTTATGAGTACTTTTGAAGGTACTTGTAAACTGTAAAAATGGAAGCACAGAGAGGTTGAATGGCTTGTCCAAGGTCTTAAAGCCTGTGGGGTGGGGGTAGCAGCAAGCAAGATTTTGAAGTCACGCAGTTTGACTCCAGGCTCATACTTTTAACCACCTAACCATGCTCAAAACTACAGTCCTTGAGGTAAAAGAGTGCAAATAATCAAATCTAAATGTAACTAGTATATTCTTCTAAAGAGTTTTTTAAATCTTCAAGATACAAGTAGAAACTATAAAAACCATCGTTTCCAATTTTTTCTCTCTCAAGACTCCTTTGAGTCAAACTTCTAGACTGCTTTCACCTGTACACAAGCATTTATCAAAGTTAATTACCCAAATGTCCTGAAAGAAAATATTACCATAACCACAGAAATTTAGGAAACAACTCCCCTTATGTTCATCGTTTTGGGAGATTTATAATAAAGATTAGCATATCAAAAGCTTTGAGAACTCCTGTTATAGGGAATCCTATTTAAACCTTCTTAACCAACATTTTGAAAACTCATTTGACCATAAAAAAGCCAAACAAACCAAACCCATTGTTATCAAGTAGATTCTGAACTGCCTCACAGGGTTTCCAAGAAGTAGCTGGTGGATTTGAACCACCAACTTTTTGGTTAGCAGCCGAGCCTTTAACTACTACACTACCAAGACTCCCATTTGACCAAGGAAATCTGCAAAACCAGTGAACTGATTCATTCAACCTGTATCCTACCCTCATTCAGGGTAACTTTCTGTACTTTAGAGGCCAGAACACTAAAATCCACAGTTCTGGTTCCTTTGTATGTAAGGCTTCCGATGTGAATTGGCTTACACCAGTTAGACACATTTGAGTGAGGTTTGGAAGGCAGAAGTGAAGTGGAAGCTATTTCCCTGCTTGAGTCTTTCTCAGCTTCAGATGAGGTCATGGGAAAGTGAAATTTTATTTCTTATAGCAGCACATTCAGTGTTCCTTCTCCAGCTTCCTGGAGGTTGGCATGCAGTTGCCATGGCAGCAGGAGCCATGTTGGATTCCTGAACCCTGGAATGCAGCCATAATATTGTGGTCTTGAACTCAGTTTTTCTAAGTAGTGGCTTCAGAGAGCAGCTCCTCTGGTGAGTCAGGTCTGTATGGTTCTAAGATTCATTCCTGAAAGCCTAGCCTAGAACCCACTTCTTTAAACCTTTCAAAGATATTCTAAGCACATAAATCCCTATAAGAAATCTCATCATGCTTAAAATACCTTCAGTGCTTTCTGTTTTCTGCCCCAAATCCTGACTGATACAATAGTAAGATTTCAGAAAATAATGATTATAGTGAAATGTTGTGCTTGACCTTTTGTCTTAGTTATCTAGTGCTGCTATAAGAGAAATACCACAAGTGGATAGCTTAAACAAACAAATTTATTCTCTCAAAGTTTAGGAGGTTAGAAATCCAAATTCAGGATACCAGCTTCAGGGGAATATTTTCACTTTCTGTCGGCTCTGGGGGAAGGTCCTTGTCTTCAGCCCTGGTCTAGGAGTTTCTCTCAGTGCAGGGACCCCAAGTCCAATGGGCAAGCTCCTCTCCTGGCTCTTCTTTCTTGGTTGTAGGAGGTCCCATTCCTCTCTGCTCACTCATCTCTTTTATATCTCTAAAGAGATTGACTCAAAATACAACCTAATCCTATAGATTTTGTCTTGCCTCATTAACATCATAGAGGTTAGGCTTTACAACACATAGGATAATTACATCAGATCACAAAATGGAAGACAGCCACACAATACTGGAAATCATGGCCTAGCCAGGTTGACACACATTTTGGGAGAATCAATTCAATCTATAACACCCTTCGTGTTCTAATCCCTGGCAGGTTATTCTAATAACACCCTGGAATCTTCACTATCCAGCTGTGGGGACTGTCATTATCTAACCTATCTCAGTCTCCTAGTGCTGCTATAGCAGAAATACCACAGTGAGTGGTGTTAAAGAACCGAAATTTATTTTCTTACAGTTCTGGAAGCTAAAAGTCCAAATAAGGGTCTTCCAAAGCCAAAAAAAACCAAACCCGTTGCTGTCGAGTCAATTCCGACTCATAGCGACCCTATCGGACAGAGTAGAACCTCCCCATAAGGTTTCCAAGGAGTCGCTGGTGGATTCCAATTGCTGATCTTTTGGTTAGCAGCCAAGCTCTTAACCACTGCACCACCAGGGATCCAATAAGGGCCCTGGCTGTGTCAATTCCTTCCTTTTTGGCAGCCCTGGGTATTTCTTGGTTCCTTGCCAATCTTCACACAACATCTGTCTGTCTGTGTTTGTGCGTGTGTGCGCATGCCTCTGTGTGTAATTTGCTCTTTTTATAACTCAGAGGTGATTAGAGTTAGAACCTAAACTACTCTGGTATGATCTAATTAACATAAAGAAAATTCTATTTTCAAACAGGATTAAATCCACAGGCATACAGTTTAGGATCCTGTGACTAGGAGAACGTTCTTGGACACCAGCTGAAAGGCTAACCCTGACTATAAGAATCAGCACCAAGCTGGTTTCTATGAAAGGAGGATTAGATATACCCCTGTTCTCCAAGTTATCTACCATTTCTGACACCAGCTTCTCCCCTACAGCACTCTTTCTCTGTTGGGTTTGATAATTCATTGTAATAGTCACAGATAACTCATGGGAACAACATAACTGCAATAACAACTTTAGTAACAGAGAGGAACATAAAGGATATAAACAGAAATGAAGACATACAAAGGTTCACGAGGGGTCCCAGCATATGGCCTCAAAGTCTAAAAGGAGACCACTTATGTCTCAAAGGGGACCAGCTCATCCTTCCCAAAAATCAGTGTTCATTCTTGCCCAGCAGGAAACTTTCAAACAGGAAACTCAATGATGTCACTTGGTGGACTCGGCTATCGGTTGTTCCTCTCAGCTCTTGGCTGGGGTCTTGTCTTTACATTCTGCTGCCACTGTCTGGGTCTGCTTGTTGTCTCCACTTCTTTTTGGTACCATCACAGTTGCTGACTCCACTGCCATTGCAGGTTTACTTAGTCTTGGAGGGTCATGGTGCTGGGCCCTGCTGTCCAAAGGCTGCCACTCCTCTCTTGGCTCTCATCCATTAGGAAGCCCCAACTGAGTCTCTAAGTTCTAGGGTCTTTATTGGTGGGGGTGGGGTAGGGTGGCGCAGAAAATTTGTGTAAAGGTCAACAACTGGGCTGCCCTCCCCCCCACCCCCAGCCAAACCAGGTAAATATTAGTTCCTAGGTGGGGCTTGCCAGCCAATCTGGGTAAAGTTCAGATTGTGTGGGTCTTTGGAACCAGGACCAAAAGACAAATTGCTTTTTTTAGTAAGTTGATTTCACATCATGCAGTTCACCCCTTGGCCCTTTGGTGTGCTTATAATTACAGTTTTCACAATTACAATTACAACTGTTACAATTACATCCCTTATCATTACATCTTTCATCATTTCATCTTACTTCCCTTATCATTACATCTTTTGTTATTACAACTTCTTAAATAAAGAAATCCTACGCTGCTTGCTGCACCATTTGTGAAACTAGTTCGGGGAGATCAAGATCACCTACCTCTGACACCAAATTGTGTGCTCAATAAATGTCCCATTCCACACGTTATTTGGAAATCTTGGCTTCCCTTCCCTGGCCGGGTCAGACCCCAGCTCCCCATACAGTCTTTCTATCTTATTCCCATTCACCTGGGGCTAGATCATTAGGTACCAGCCGTAGGCTCCGTAGTCCATTCTCTCTCTTTTCCCCATTTACCTGGGGCCAGGTCATTGCACTTCCATTCACCCACAGCTAGGTCATCAGGTATCAGCCATAGGATCAGAAGTCCACACAACTCCCTGCAGATTCTAACACATATTTGGGGGGAGACAAAATTTGATCAGTAACACAACCCTTGGTTTTAGATTCTAGTGTCCCACTGATGTCCAGGACTTTTATCTCACCTATCATATCCTTATAACAGATCTCTAAAGCTTGATCAGCTTCATCAGCTCATGTTTTATTGTAGAAAAGGACCCCTGGAATGATGGATCCCTTTTAGACATCTCAATTTTTACCTGCCTTTAGTTCTGGCCTCCTGGGTCAATCCCATTCTAAGCTACATTTCAGAGAAAAAATTAGTATTCTAAGAAACAACATATTTTTAACATTAGAATATGTTTAAATCCTTTAAGCTAAGTGAAAGTTTATCTCATTTCCATTAATAAAATAATAAAATATGTGATCTTGTTATTTGGATCTTTTCTTTATATTGCTACAATCATTGTGACCATGCCCTTAAATTGAGTTGAACTATGATTATTGGAAAATACTGTTAAAATCAGGACAATTAGACAAAATCAGTCAAACTTACATTTGATCACTATCAAAGTTGGCATTGTTTATGCTGCACAAAACATATTAGGTTTCTCCATACTATTTGAACTATTATTCCAACATACAGAGAACTGATGGCTGCTCCAACCTATAGAATTGACAATATGTCTATCCTTTAAAAGGGTCCTTTGGTGGTATAAGTGGTTAAAGTGCTCAGCTGCTAACCAAAAGGTTGGAGGTCTGAGTGCACCCAGAGGTGCTTCAGAAGAAAGGCCTGGTGATCTACCTCCGAAAAATCAGCCATTGAAAATCCTACAGTGCACAGTTCTCCTCTGATGCACATGGGGTTGACATGAGTTAGAACTGACTCAATGGCAACTGGTTTTTAAAACAGAATATTGATGCTTCTGAGCAAGGACTTTAAGAAGGAATTTGGAAGATAAGTTCACAAAGGGGAGGTCATTTAAAGTAGAAGAAACATAAAGGAGTAGATATCACTTTATATTTTTCAGAAAGGAGAGTATTCTAAATTAGAAAACAAGAAATCCTTATGAAAAACTTACTGATGTATTCCAATAAAACAAGGGCAAAAATCAAGAAAGATGAAGACATGGGATACAAGAAACATGATGACTGATTGGGAGCACAATGAAGAGCATTGCTGAGATGTGGCCAAGCTGGAAAGCTGTCAGTCTACGTAGAATCTAAGTCTGTGGGCGCCAAGGAGCATGTACGCAAGAGTGAACCAACCAACCAACCTGTCACCCTCAAGTCAATTCCGACTCATAGCAACTCTATAGGACAGAGTAGAACTGTCCCATAGGGTTTCCAAGGAGCAGTTGATGGATTCAAACTGCCAACCTTTTGTTTAGCAGCCGAACACTTAACCTCTGCACCACCAGGGCTCCTCTGAGGTGACAGAAGAGTAAAACAGTGAATCCAGGAAGGAGGAAATGTCTTCCACATATAACACCTGTCTCTGCACTGAGTAATGTTTACATAGTGATAATAAAACAAATGTTGATTACTACCATTCAAAGTTTAGAATCAGTCATGGACAACACAATGAACACTTAATTATGGTTACAGAACAAGTATAATTGTCATTAACCTTGACGTTATACAATTAATAAGAGAGTGAAAGTGAAGCTGACAGAGGTTGGATAGGAGAAGAGGAGAAAGAAGGAAAGGTTTCATCTCACATACTGGGAAGAGAAGAGGTACTATGAAAAAGTTGACAGACAAGAAATAGAAGTTTAAGTATCTTATTTTAAATTATAGAGACTTTCAATAGAATAACTAAAAATAATGTTCATGGGGAATTAGGGGCGGAGGGGAGGAGTGTGCTGTCACAGAATGGGGTAAGCGGTTGGGGTCTCATAACAATGTATGTTAAAAAAAAAAAGCTTCTGTATGGGAGACTAACTTGAATTGTAAACTTCATTTAATTACAACAATAAAAATAAAAATAATTTAAAAAAGAATAACTAAAAATAATATAACTATTAAAAATTGGAGGGAGGGCTTAAATACCTAAATCCTTACTTATCGAAGGTTGGATTAAATAGATAATGTCTAAAATTAATATATCAAGAAATAATAGCATAAGAATATTAGTCAGAGTTATAAAGAAACTACCCAAGCAGCGGGGCCAAGATTGCGGAGTAGTCAGATGCTTCCAGTGGACCCTTTTACAACTAAGACCCTAAAAAGCAAATGAATCAATTATATATGGCAATATGGGGGCCCTGAACATCAAAGGCAGAGTTGAGGAACCGACTGAGCGGCAGCGGGAGGGAGACACAGTTTGGAAGTAGTGATGGGATGCCAGACCTGACACCGCGAGAGCCTGAGCCCTTCAGGCCTGAGCACCTCGTGGGTGAGCGGTAAAGCAGGCAAGCCACCTTGCTCTGGAGGCACGTTTTCCACACCGGGAGAGACCCAGTGCCAGAGAGTCTACATGGCCACCCAGAACCAGTGAGAAGCAGCCCTCATGGGCAAAAGATAAGTACTTGCATACAGCTTACCAAGCAGATCAAAAACACCCCTTAGGGAAAAATCTCTCTCCCATTTACCTCCCCGCTCCCTGCTCTGCACTCGGTCATGGACAGGCTTCAGCAATTGCCAAGCCCCCTGGGCCAGAAGGAGGATGCATCACATGCCTGGAGCCATTCTCCTTGCCTTGGAGAGTTAACACATTAACTAATGGGGGAAAAAATAAACTTCAGGCTCCCCTAAGCCAGGAACCCAGGTTAGGCACAGCTCCTTTACCTAGGTACTGGCATAAGGGATCCACAGACTTTGAGTGCCTTTCGCCCTGCATAGACTTGTATGGGCCCATCTCAACAGCATAGGCCCTCATTACCGCAGTACAACGTATATATGGGAACCCTAACTTCAACTGTTTCAGCTGTGAAGTGGCAGGTTCGTGACATTTGACACTGCTCTTCCCATTAAGCAGGGTCTTCACCTACCCACATCAGGGGCCTGAGGACTGGTGGCTCCACCCACACCACCTAGCCACCTGCGATAGGAGCCCATGAATAAGAGGTGCCCGCAGTCCTTACACCCAACAGCATTAGGTGCTCAGAGTCCAGCGGCAAAACCCACTCACCTATGTGCTGTGGGGAACAGGGCACACCTTTCTCCTGGACATGTAGGGGCGGCCGTCAGGCCCTGCCTTGCTCAGAGTGTGTCCCCTGGCTGCAGCCAGTTGCCTGTACCTACACCAATCACCCATGTCTGTCTAGGACTGTAAGTGAGAGTCTACACCACACACTTGGTGGCTATCTACTTGGGCACCTGAGCTGAATCCGTAGAGGAGGAGTGGGCGGATTCCGGAGCTCACATACCTACTCAAAGATCTAACCACCTGGTGACAGGACGTTAGAGCTTCAAAGGTGCCAATAATCAAACTAGCTCATACGAGCAGCCTATTTGGGCATATCAAAACAAAACAAGAAGCTAGAACACAATAAGCAAACATAAAATAAATAAATACAATAACTTACTGATGGCTCAGAGACAACAGTCAATATCAAATTACATAAAGAGGGAATCAATGATAGCTTCGGCAAGCTCCCAAGATGAGGAATCTAGAAATTTTTCAGAGGAGGAAAATTTCTTAGAATTACTGTAGACAGAATACAAAAGATTAATACACAGAACTCTTCAAGAAATTAGGAAAGAAATTAATCAAAATGCAGAACACGCAACAGAGGAAATTAAAATGATTAAAGAAGAGCATAATGACAAATTTAATGGGCTACAAGAATTCATAGAGAGACAGCAAGCAGAAATCCAGAAGATTAATAAAATTTCAGAATTAGACAACTCAATAGAAAGTCATAGGAGCAGAACGGAGGCAATGGAAGTCAGAATTAGTGACATTGAGGATAAAGCACTTGACACCAACTTATTTGAAGAAAAATCAGATAAAAAGATTTGAAAAATGAAGAAACCCTAAGAATTATGTGGGATTCTATCAAGAGGAACAACCTACAAGTGATTGGACTACAAGAACGAGGGGGATAACAGAAAATACAGAGAGAATTGTTGAAGATTTGTTGGCAGAAAATGTCCCTGATATCATGAAAGATGACAAGATGTCTATCCAAGATGCTAATCAAAACCCACATAAGGTAGCTCCCAAAAGAAAGTCATCAAGACATATTATAATCAAAATTGCCAAAACCAAAGATAGAGAGAATTTTAAGAGGGGTGAGGGATAAACGAAAGTCATCTACAAAGGAGAGTCAATAAGAGTAAGCTCAGACTACTCAGCAGAAACCATGCAGGCAAGGAGGCAATGGGATGACATATATAAAGCCTTGAAGGAAAACAACTGCCAACCAAGAACTAAATATCCAGCAAAACTGTCTCTCAAATATGATGGTGAAATGAGAGCATTTCCAGATACACAGAAGTTTAGGGAATTTTCAAAAACCAAACCAAAATTATAAGGAATACTAAAGACAGTCCTCCAGTTAGAAAATCAATAACATCAGATAACAACACAAGACTAGAACACAGGACACAGCAACCAGATGTCAGCCTCGGTAGGGAAGTCACAGAAGTAAATCAAAGCTAAAACATGGAACATAGCAAAACAGATGTCAATGTGTAAAAGATGACAACATCAAAACAAAAAAGAGAGGCTTAAAAAATGTAGATATAGATTTTTCATATGGAGAGGAAGTCAAGGCAATATAAAGAAATAAAACACTGGTATAAACTTAGAAAAATAGGGGTAAATACTAAGGTAACCACAAAGGAAACTAATAATCCTAAAGTTAAAATAAAACAATAGAAAAATATAGACTCAGCAAACACAAAAGCACCAACGATGAAAAAGATGAAAAGAAAATACAAAAAGATAAACAACTCAGCACAGAAAATTAAATGGAACAAAGAAACTGTGAACAACATACACAAAAACACATCAAAATGACAGCACTAAACTCATACCTATCAATAATTTCACTGAATGTAAATGGACTAAATGCACCAATAAAGAGACAGAAAGTGGCAGATTGGATAAAAAAACACAATCCGTCTATATGTTGTCTACAAGATACACACCTTAGACTTAAAGACACAAACAAACTAAAACTCAAAGGACGGAAAAATATATATCAAGCAAACAACAATTAAAAAAGAGCAGGAGTGGCAATATTAATCTCTGACAGAACAGACTTTAAAGTAAAACCCACCACAAAGGATAAGGAAGGACACTATATAATGATTAAAGGGTCAATACACCAGAAGGACATAACTGTAATAAATAGTTACACACCCAATGACAAGGCTTCAAAATACATAAAACAAACTCTAACAGCACTGAAAAGAGAGATAGACAGCTCCACAATAGTAGTAGGAGACTTCAACACACCACTTTGGATGAAGGACAGAATGTCCAGAAAGAAGCTCAACAAAGACTACAGAAGAGCTAAATGCTACAGTCAACCAACTTGATCTTATAGACATACATCGAACACTGCACCCAACAGCAGCCAAGTACACTTTCTTTTCCAGTGCACATGGAACATTCTCCAGAATAGACTACATATTAGGCCATAAAGCAAGTCTTAACAAAATCCAAATCATCAAAATATTACAAAGCAACTGTTATGACCATAAAGCCATAAAAGTAGAACTCAATAACAGAAAAAGCAAGGAAAAAAATCAAGCACATGGAAACTGAACAACACCTTGCTCAAAAAGTACTCGGTTATAGAAGAAATTAAGGATGGAACAAAGAAACTCATACAATCAAACGAGAATGAAAACACATCCTAACAGAACCTTTGGGACACAGCAAAAGCAGTGCTCAGAAGTTAGTTTACAGCAATAAACACACATCCAAAAAGAAGAAAGGGCCATAATCAAAACATTAACTCTACAACTCGAACAAGTAGAAAGAGAGCAGCAAAAGAAGCCCTCAGGTGCCAGAAGAAAGACAATAATAAGAATTAGAGCAGAAATAAATGAAATAGGGAATAGAAAAAACAATTGAAAGAGTTAACAAGACCAAAAACTGGTTCTTTGAAAAGATCAACAAAATCGACAAACTATTGGCCAAACTGACAAAAGAAAAACAGCAGAGGAAGCAGATAACCCATATAAGAAATGAGATGGGGGATATCACAAGAGACCCAACTAAAATTAAAAGAATCATAATAGAATACTATGAAAAATTGTACTCTAACAAATTTGAAAACCTAGAGGAAGTGGAGAGATTTTTAGAAACTCAGTACCTACCTAAATTAACACAAACAGAGGTAGAAAAACTAAATAAACCCATAACAAAAGAAGAGACTGAAAAGGTAATTATAAAACTCGGAACAAAAAAAAGCCCTAGCCCAGATGACTTCACTGGAGAATTCTATCAAACTTTCAGAGAAGAGTTAACACCACTACTATTAAAGGTATTTCAGAGTGTTGAAAAGGAAGGAATACTCCCAAATTCATTCTATGAAGCCAGCATAACCCTAATACCAAAACCAGGTAAAGACACCACAAAAAGAGAAAATTACAGACCAATATCCCTCTTGAACATTGATGCAAAAATCCTCAACAAAATTCTAGCCAATAGAATTCAGCAACATATCAAAAAAATAGTTCACCAAGATCAAGCGGGATTTATACCAGGTACGCAGGGATGGTTCAACATTAGAAAAACAATCAATGCAATCCATCACATAAATAAAACAAAAGACAAAAACCACGTGATCTTATCAATCGATGCAGAAAAGGCATTTGACAAAGTCCAACACCCATTCATGATAAAAACTCTCAACAAAATAGGAATAGAAGGGAAATTCCTCAATATAATTAAGGGCATTTATACAAAGCCAACAGTCAACATCATCCTAAATGGAGAGACAGACTTTGAAAGCATTCCCCTTGAGAACAGGAACCAGACAACGATGGCCTTTATCACCACTCTCATTCAACATTGTGCTGGAGGTCCTAGTCAGAGTAATTAGGCTAAAGAAAGAAATAAAGTACATCCAGATTGGTAGGAAAGAAGGCAAAGTATCTCTGTTTGCAGATGATATGATCTTATACACAGAAAACCTGAAGGAATCCACAAGAAAACTACTGGAACTAATAGAAGATTTCAGCAAAGTATCAGGATACAAGATAAAGGTACAAAAATCAGTTGGATTCCTTTACACCAACAAAGAAAACTTCGAAGAGGAAACCACCAAATTAATACCATTTACAATAGCCCTCAAGAAGATAAAATACTTAGGAATAAATCTAACCAGAGATGTAAAAGATCTATACAATGAAATCTAGAAGGCACTACTGGAAGAAACTAAAAGAGACCTGCACAAGTGGAAAAACATACCTTGCCAATGGATAGGTAGACTCAACATTGTCAAAATGTCAGTTCTACTGAAAGCAATCTACAGATACAATGCAATCTCAATCCAAATTACACCAGCATTTTTTAATGAGATGGAGAAATAAATCACCAGCTTCACATGGAAAGGGAAGAGGCCCCGAATAAGTAAAGCATTTCTCAAGAAGAAGAACAAAGTGGGAGGCCTCACACTACTTGATTTTAGAACCCATTATACCACCACAGTAGTCAAAACAGCTGGTACTGGCGCAACAGCAGATAAATATACCAACGGAACAGAATTGAGAATCCAGACATAAATTCATCCACCTATGAGCAGCTGATATCTGACAAAGGCCCCAAGTCCGTTAATTGGGGAAAAGACAATCTCTTTAACAAATGGTGCTGGCAGAACTGGATATCCATCTGCAAAAAACTGAAACAAGACCCATACCTCACACTCATATCTCAAGCTTTCTCAATCTGGATCAAAGACTTAGATATAAAATCAAAAACGATAAAGATCATGGAAGAAAAAATAGGGACAATGCTAGGAGCCCTAATACATGGCATAAACAGAATATGAACCATAAGTAACAATGCACAAGCACCAGAAGAGAGACAAGATAAATGGGAGCTCCTAAAAATCGAACACTTATGCTCATCAAAAGACTTCACCAAAAGAGTAAACACAACCTACAGACTGGGAAATAATTTTTGGCTAAGACATATTGATCAGCGTCTAATCTCTAAAATCTACAAGATACTCCAAAACCTCAACAACAAAAAGACAAATAATCCAATTAAAAAATGGGCAAAGGATATGAACAGGCACTACACCAAAGAAGATATTCAGGCGGCTAACAGACACATGAAGAAATGCTCACGATCATTAGCCATCAGAGAAATGCAGATCAAAACTACAGTGAGATATCATCTCATACCAACAAGGGTAACGTTAATTAAAAAAAAAAAAAAAAAAGACAAACACAAAATAATAAATTCTGGAGGGGTTGTGGAGAGACTGGAACACTTATACACTGTTGGTGGGAATGTAAAATAGTACAACCACTTTGGAAATCAATTTGGCACTTCCTTAAAAAGCTAGAAATAGAAGTACCATGCTATCCAGCTATCCCACTCCTTGGAATATATCCTAGAGAAATAAGAGCTGTCACATGAATAGATATATGCATACCCATGCTCATTGCAGCACTGTTCACAATAGCAAAAAGATGGAAGCAACCTACGTGCCTATCAACAGATGAATGGATAAACAAATTATAGTATATCCACACAATGGAATACTACGCAATGATAAGGAACAACGATGAAGCTGTGAAACATAACATGGTGGAAGCTGGAGGTCATTAAGCTGAGTGAATTTAGTCAGTCACAGAAGGACAAATATTGTATAAGACCACTATTATAAGAACTCAAGAAAAGGTTTAAACATTCTTTGATGGTTCCGAGGGTGGGGAGGGAGGGGGAGGGTTATTACAAACTAGATAGTAGGTAAGAATTATCTTAGGTGAGGGGAAGGACAGCACACACTACAGGGGAAGCCAGCACAACTGGACTAAACCAAAGCTAAGAAGTTTCCTGAATACAATCAAACACTCTGAGGGACAGAGTAGCAGGGTTTCGGGGTCTGGGGACCATGCTTTCAGGGAATATCTAGGTCAATTGGCATAACAAAGCTTATTAAGAAAATATTCTGCATCCTACTTTGGTGAGTGGCGTCTGGGGTCTTAAAAGCTTGCAAACGCCCATCTAAGAAGCATCAATTGTTCAACCACCTGGAGTAAAGGAGAATGAAGAACACCAAAGACACAAGGAAAGTATTAGCTCAAGAGCCAGAAAGGGCCACATAAACCAGAGACTTCATCAGCCTGACAGCAGAAGAACTAGATGGTGCCCAGTTACCACCAATGACTGCGCTGACAGGGAACACAACAGAGTCCCGGATGGAGCAGGAGAAAAGTGGGGGTGCAGAACTCAAATTTTAGTGAGAAGACCAGGAGGTCTGACTGAGACTAGAGGAACCCTGGAATGCATGGCCCCTGGATTCTCTATCAGCCCAAAACTAAAACAGTTTCCAAGGCCAACTCTTCAGACAGGGATTGGACTAGACTGTGGGATATAAAGGGATACTCGTGAGGAGTGTGCCTCTTAGCTCAGGTAGATACAAGAGACTAAACGGGCAGCTTCTGTCTGGAGGTGAGATGGGAAGGCAGAGAGGGTTAGGAGCTGGTTGAATGGACATGGGGAATCATGGGTGGAAAGGAGGAGTGTGCTGTCACAGTATGGGGAGAGCAATTAGAGTCACATAACAATGTATGTATAAAGTTTTGTATGGGGAAAAAAAAGAAACTACCCAAAAAAAAAAAAGAGTTGTCCCTGAGAAGCAGTACTGGGCTATGGAGTAGGGTGGAATGGCAGTAGGAGCTGTTGCATTGCATTATAAGTCCTTTTGGACTGGTTCATTAATTTAATTTAATTTCTTAAAACAGCTAATAAAAATAAAAGAGTCAAGTTGAATTGAAAATATATATTATCATTTTTTGTCCATAGCATAGCTGATATGGGGGGAACTGTTGTAAGACATAAGGAGATAAAGTATTTTAGAATATAGTATGTAATAAAAAATAATCATAATCAAATAAATAATAAGAACTTGGGCAAAGTTTCTAAAAACAGTAATACTTTTTTTTCTTTAACCACTGTATTCTCTAAGTAATTATCACTTGCTTCTCAGTTCAGAGATTTCTAGATAAATGAGGTAGTCATTGAATACAACTCATTAAATGTGATTTTCAAACCTTTCGGGGACCTGGTTTCAGACAGTGAGATTTTGTCACAGACTGATGACAGTTTTGTGGACAGTTCTTTCCTACAGAGAAATGAAAACTTCCCCTACTAATTGAGTAGAACTCTCTGCAGTTCATATTCTCTCTGCTTTAACAGAAGCCATGCATGCACCTTTGAGTTTACACTCCCTGGGGAGTAGGGCAGTGACAAGTAACTTCCTGCTGCATCATTTTCCTCAAGCACAAATAAGTGAGCGCTGGTAGGGAGAGATTCATCCTCTCAACAGTTTGTCAGGACAAGCAGTTGTGGCTGGAACAGCTTTAGATATTTGCACAGCATATAAACTCTCACAGGGTTGAATTATTATGCATGTTTCGAATATCATTTGAGTTCTTTGTTTTTTAACGAGATTTCCTAATAAATGTCTTCCATTTAAAATTCTTTCATTATACTAGAAGCTCAGGCAAATATGATGACTTCCATATTCAATCTCAAATGAATATTGGCTTTCCTCTACTTTTGTGACAACCAAAAATGTCTCCAGAATAGTCCCCTGGGGGCAAAATTGTCCCTGGTTGGAACCACAGAGTGTGATCATATTTTTAAATAACTAAAATTTATTTACCTTCTGAAATACTACTCCTGTGTCAACCTATCTTATTTCTTATGTGATCAATTTATCTTACATACCTGGAGCTTGAAAAATACAAAAACCAATGGACTCTGATTCTCAGATAAGTTGAGTGGGATCTTCTTTAGCACTCCAGTTGAGTGGCATTTTTAACTAACTTCTGAATAGCAGAGCAAATAAGGTTCAGTATTTTTAGCTTAGGGAGGTCTATCTTAAACCACACATGGCTGATAAAAATGTTTAATCTAAGTTCTTAGGATTTCTCTTGAATTAACCAGATGGTGTGCTTATGATCTGCCTACAAAATCTTTCCATTCTTTTAAAATGAAAAGCTATTTTTTACTTTCCACTTTAAGATCATATGCTTTTTTTTCAAAGTGAAAAAAAAAGTTCAAGATACATTAGATACTAAAGTACACTATCACAAGTCCTGGGACTTGTAATAAATCTAAGGAAAATGTCACCTATCTTTATATTCTTTACTCGGAACTTACAGCCTATCTTTATGTTCTTTACTCTGAACTTACAGTCTCATCTAACCCAGGCTTCCAACCTATCCTTACAGTAGCAGCACACACACATATACTCCTTAATGTGTGCCAGGCACCATTCTAAATTCTTTTACATATATTTAAATTTTTAAAAATGTTTTACTTTGGCTAAATTTCAGACTTACAAGCAAGTTGCAAGAATAGTACAAAGAACTCCTGGAATCCTTTCACTTAGATTCATCCATTTGCTTTCTCTCTCTGTGTCTCTGTCTTTATCTGTCTATCTATACGCACATATATATGTACAAAGGAAATTTATTTAAAATCAGTCAAGAAATACTTCATGGTAGGATATTGGGACATTTTTAATATCCTCTTTTCAGAGAACAGGTCCCTGGGTGGTGCAAGCAGTTTGTGATCAGCTACTAACCTAAAGATTGGAGATTTGAACCCACCCAGTGGCACCAAGGAAGAAAGGCCTGGTGATCTACTTCCATAAATATTACAGCCAAGAAATCCTATGGAGCAGTTCTACTTTGTAACACATAGGGCTGCCTTAAGTTGGAATCAACTCGAAGGCAACGGGTTTGGATTGGTTATCTAGAGAGCATGACTTCGTTACTGATAATGGGAGCAACAACCAAGAATTTGAGTTATGCTGTGACACCAGAGGAGCCCTGATGGTGCAGTGGTTAAGAGCTACAGCTGCTGATTAAAAGATTGGCAGTTCAAATCCACCAGCCACTCCTTGGAAACCTTATGGGACAGTTCTATTCTGTCCTATAGGATTGTTATGATTGACTTGATGGCAACTGGTTTTTTTTCTTTGGTTTTATGACATGACTATAAATTTATCCTTTGAAGATTTTTGTAATAGCAAAGAGAGGGAATGCTGAGCATAAATTAGACATATACTCTTAACTTTGGGAATGATGTCTTGAAAATAAAACAAATAATTGATATTTGATTGATACTGAGAAACAGTTTTAACTCTCCTGGAATCCAAATTTCTAGGGTCCATGGAGTTGGGGTGACCCATTCAGGCCATTGCCCTGAGATCTTCTTTTGAACCATGAGCCTTGAGCAGACTGGTCTCCTTAAAGTCACCTTTAAGTCAAACAAATCTTGCTAATTAGTGAAGGCCATTTTGCCTTGGGCATTGTGCTCTTTGGAGGAATTCAGTCAGTTTCAGGAAACAGAAACTCCAGGGTTGGACTGAAAGCTGTGTTCTAGGGTACATTTTTATTACTTAACCATGGCAGTGTTGATAAGACAGAGCCCTGGTGCCTGCTAACCAAAAGGTCGGCAGTTCTATTCCACCAGATGCTCTTTGGAAACCCTGTGGGGCAGTTTTGATTTGTCCTATGAATCAGATTCGACTGGACAGCAACGGGTTTGTTTTTTTCTTGGTTGATAAAATGGGGTATAAGAATCTTTGGAAGTTCTTTTCTCTTTGGAGCATTTTTGACTACCTCACTGAAATGTTAACCTGATTTGCAAATTGTATATTAAATAAACTTCAATCAATTTCTATTATTGGCTTACAATGATTTTTGTTTTAATAATACCAAGGCCAGAGATTCTTAAAGGGAACACAAAGGGATAGGGAAGCTCTAAGAATGATATTCTAAAATACAAGTTCCAGTGATTCCACTGAGTAAGAAGGGGATGTATCTAAAGCTACAAATGTGTCGTGAATGGAGCTCTCAGATGAGCTCAGGCTAACCTAAAAGGTCAAGGATGAATACAAAAATGTAAGACAAACTCTAAGGATAATGTGGCAGAGTAGCCAGATTGAAAAATGATCTCTGTATAGACCTATGCATATATGCAAACTTAATCTACTGCAGATTAGTGGGGAAATGCTGAACTATTTACTAAATGATACTGGGGCAATTATCTATGTGGAAAATTATAAAACTGAATTCCATATCATCCCATAAACAAAAATATTTAACAGGATGAAAATTCTAAACATGAAAAGTAATGTTTTAAAAGAAGGAAATACTGAAGATAGGGAGAAAAATCCTTATAATTTTAGGATAGAAAAGAGTTTTTGTAAACAAAATTAAAATATATGCAAAATAAAAAGATTGTCATTTGATTATGTTAAATTTTAAGACATTTGTACATCTAAAAATATCATAAACAAAGTAACAATTCAAGTCACACATTGAGAAAAAGTATTGATAAATGTGAATGACTGACAAAGATTAGTTTCTTGAGTATATAAAGAAATTCTATAAATCAATTTAAAAAAAGACAACTCTATGTTGTTTTTTTAAAAAAAAGGACAGAAAATATGAACTGACGTATAGGCCCTTTACAGAAAAGGAAACTTGAATAGCCACCAAATGTATGAAAACATATGATGTTCTTTTTTATTGGTAATTGTCGTTGTTGTTAGTTGCCATCTGGTCGAATCCGACTCATGGTGACCGCATGTGTGTCAAAGTAGAACTGCTCCATAGGGTTTTCAAGGCTATGACCTTTGGAAAGCAGATCTCCAGGCCTTTCTTTCAAGGCTCCTCTGGGTAGGGTCGAACCGCCAACCTTTCAGCTAGTAGTTGAATGCTTAATCGTTTGCGTCACCCAGGGACTCCTTTTACTGGTGATTAGGAACATTACAACTGTAATGATATAGCATTAGGTTGGCAAAAATTAAGAATTCTGACAATGCCACGTATTGGTGAAGATGTAGAGCAAAGGGAATTTTCATCTACAGTAAAACCTGTGAAAGCAAGAAACAGTGTAAGGCAGAAACTTGTCAGAGAAGGAAAATTCAAATATTTTCCAATAATAGAGAGTGACAGAAATGTTGTAAGACTGCACCCTGTCACAGGTGGGAAACTTGCAAGACCTGGAAAAACAAGACAGTCCCATAGAGTTCCTGCTCTCACAGGTTTCGCTGTAGTTGTAAGAGGGTACATTGGTATATCTACTTTGGAAAGCAACCTGGCAATTTACACTGAGGTAGAAGATATGCATGCCTTGTTGTTGTTAGGTGCTGTTGAGTCGGTTCCAAATCCTAGCGATCCTATGTACAAAAGAACAAAATACAGCCCAGTCCTGTGCCATCCTCACGATTGTTGTTATGCTTGAGCCCATTGTTGCAGCCACTGTGTCAGTCCATCTTGTCAAGGGTCTTCCTCTTCTTTGCTGACCGTCTACTTTACTAAGCATGATGCTCTTCTCCAGAGACTGGTCCCTCCTGATAACCTGTCCAAAGTATGTGAGATGAAGTCTTGCCATCCTTGCTTCTAAGGAGCATTCTGGCTGTACTTTTTCATGCATGTCCTAGTATCCAGCAATTCTACTCTTAGGTAAAATTTCCTTTAGAAAAATTTTCATTTGTGTGTCCAAGGAGCTATGAATAAGAATGCTCATAACTAAATTATAGGTGATAGCAAACATTTGGTAACAACATAAAGAGCCCATCCACTGGGGAATGGGTAAATAACATGTAATAAATTCATTCAAGGAAACTCTCTACAGCAATGGAAATGAATAAACTTAAAACTATATGCTTCCCCACAAATGAAGCAAGACACAGAAAAATACATACAAAAAGACACCAATGGTATAAAATTTTAAAACACACAGAACAATCCTACATATAATATTTAAGGATATATACACATGTACTAAAGTTATAACAAAATGCACGGAAATGAAAAACTCTAAATCTAGGAGAGTCATCATTTTTGTAGGAGAGGAGGAAGGAAGATACAATTATACAATACAAACTGTATCAATAATATTTTATTTCTTAAGCTGTTTATTTCTCAGTCAACACAGGTGCTGATTACATTATTCCTTATATCTTTTTGTAAGTCTGAAATGTTTCACAGTACATTTAAAAAGAAAAATCATCTTGGTCTTATTTTCCTGACTGTAGGCTCATAATGATAGAGAGGTATTGCCCTCACATCTTCTTTTCCAATCAAGCCTATATGGGTGAGGATTTGGGCTCTTCTTCCCTGGTGTGTGTGTTCGGGGTGGGGGTGGGGGGCAAGGTGAGATTTGTAGCTCATTTGTGTTTCAATGACTGCCCTGAAAAAAAAGTCTTTCAGGCCTGTGTTGGAAAGAAATTAACCTGGAGCCAAGGATGGCTCCTGTAGTTTCAGGAGGGAGGTCAGAGTTGTAATGCAGGCTCAACCCCAATGGAATATGTGAAGTCAGGAGTCTGGAAGATTCTGGTGCTTGCAATAAAAGAAGGGGGTAGCCTGACTGAAGAGAAACAAGGGCCTCCTGAGACTAGGGTGGCAATAGGGGTTGAGGGTTTTCATAAGAGGTGTAGATGTTTGTCCCTCCTACATGACAGAGCCCAGGCCCTCGAGGCTGGCATAAGAGCAGAGGCCATGAAAGCACACCAAATTTCTGTGTGCTGAGCAAGGCTGTGGTCAGTGGGGAGGTGACAATGAGGACATCTCTACGGCCCTCAATAAAACCAAAAAAACCTGTTGCCATCTAGCTGATTCTGACTCATAGTGACTCTATAGGACAGAGTAGAACTGCCCCATAGGGTTTCCAAGGAATGGCTGGTGGAGTCAAACTGCTGACCTTTTGGTTAGCAGCCATATCTCTTAACCATTGAACCACCACAGCTCCAGGGCTCCAATAGGCAAGTCCAAATCCAGGGAAGATAGTACACTGTTAGTAGGCAAAAGGAAGGAAACAGAGCTAGGAGTCTCTACTTTTCCCATTTTCTCTAGGGAGGAAAATAATCTCCAGTCTAATGGGTCAGACCAAGAGCAAAAAGAGAAAACTTGAAGTCCCAAGTAAGTGATCTGTAGAGCTGAAGCATTAGATGAACCAACAAACTGAGTCATCAGTGAGATTTAGCTTCTAAGAAAATGAATCCCAGATTAGACTGCACTGACAGACTTACAGGGTCAGACCACCAGAGGGTGAGAAATCCCAGTGGTGCCAATTAGACCGCATCCAGACGTGAGGAACGGAGGAACAGCCAAAAATGCTCAGAAGTGAGTGATGAAGTTGAGCTTTCGGCTAACCATGTGCTGTGAAGAGCTGTTCATAAGTATGCCAACCCACTCACAGAAAACCTTGCATCCCTTTTGCTTTAAATAGGTAAATATTACATAAGAAAACATAATTTTATGGATTTTTATATTGTCATTGGGATAATGTCATTTTAACTATCCATATTACCTCATTTTTAAGTGAGCTCTATTTCTTCTCAGGTAAATTTCTGAAAATCAATGAGCAGTAAAGTATACTTAGAAGAAGATCATACAAAAGTTACTTGTATAAAATGTTCATATTTTAAGACTATCTATAGGAGGGAAAAAGACAGAAAGGAAATATGCCAAAAATGTTAGCAGAGAATTGTTTTGGTTGGTGAGACTACAGGTGAAAAGGGAAAAGTAGAGTATGGCAGAAGGTGGGGGATGCTGTGGAGAAAACGAAGGAGGAAAGAGGAATAGGGAACGTTGGAGTTTTAAATAAAGCAGTTATGAAAAGCCTCATTGAGAATATGATAGCAAAAAAACCAATGGTGAGTAGAACTGTGCTCCACAGGGTTTTCAGGGCTGTGAC
Source organism: Dugong dugon (assembly GCA_030035585.1). NCBI lineage: Eukaryota > Metazoa > Chordata > Mammalia > Sirenia > Dugongidae > Dugong > Dugong dugon. The sequence continues at coordinate 41,476,259 of CM057480.1, read as the reverse complement.
CTTTTTTTCTCTAGCCAGGCTTCCCCCACCCCCAGGCACCTCTGCATGAGTTTGAATCAGCAACCTTTAGGTTAGTAGTAAAACACTTAACTGTTTGCACTACCTAGGGACTCCAAGAATATGATACTCAAGCCAAAGACCCCAAAGAAGTGCAGGAATGACCATGTAGCCATTTAGAGTAAGAGTTCCCAGGGAAGAGGGAAGTGAAAGTCTCTGAGCCTGGATCATGCCTGACTCTTGCTGCTGCTCTCAGGAATCTGGAGGCCAATGTGGCTGGAGTAGAGGAAGTGACATGGAGAGTTATGGAGTGAGGTCAGAGTTGTAATGTGAGCTCAAACAGCATAAGGCATTGTATGCCATTGTAAGGACTTTGGCTTTTATTCTTGAGAGGACTGAGAAGTCACTGAAAGATAACAAGGCATGATCTTGTTGTTAGACCACCTTCTCAGCTTTGGTGACACTGCTCTGGGATGGACCTACTTAGCTCATAGAGAGTAGAACCATTCTTTTTCTCTATCCACTGTTTAGTATCAGCCACAAAATGGGAAGCAGAGACATTCCAATCTCCTGTCACCTTTCTTCCCAGGGGAGAAGGGGCTGATCCAATTGGTTAGATTAGACAAAGGAAGATTGGGCTTCTGTACCTCAAGCAGTCCTTCTTCCTCCCTTTCTTCTACCATCTTCTCCTTCTCTTGCTTCTCTCTTTCCTGCCTCCTCTCTTCAATCCCTAACAATCTTGCCTGGAGGAAGCACCTGTTAGTCTCCTTGCTCCTGCAGCCAGGTGGTGAGCAGACCCAAGGCAGGTTTTCCCCATTCTGTGATAGGCAAGTTGATACATTTCAGGAGGAAGTAATAGAAAACCTGATTTTGGTCTCAGGTTCAAGCAACCTTTCATACTCCAGCTCCCATAGCAATAAAGGTGATATTTTTAAATGAATGTGAATTCTATGATTTTCAATGGAAAATGGCATATGATGCATTATCAAGCTCAAACCCATATAGCTTAGATGGTGTCTTAGTCATCTAGTGCCGCTATAACAGAAAACCACAAGTGAATGGCTTTAGCAAAGAGAAGTTTATTCTCTCACAGTCCAGTAGGTCACAAGTCCAAATTTAGGGCGTCAGCTCCAGGGGAACGCTTTCTCTGTTGGCTCTGCAGGAAGGTCCTTGTCATCAATCTTCCCTTGGTCTAGGAGCTTCTCTGCATAGGAACCTCAGGTCCAAAGGATGAGCTCTGCTCCTGACACTGCTTTCTTGGTGGTATGAAGTTCCCATGTGTCTCTGCTCGCTTCTCTCTTTTATATCTCAAAAGAGATTGGCTTAAGACACTATCCAATCTTGTATACCTCATCAGTATAACTGCCGCTAATCCATCTTATTGGATCATAGTGATTGAATTTACAACACATAAGGAAATCACATCAGATAACAAAATGGTATACAATTATACAATATGGGGAATCATGATCCAGCCAAGTTGACAGATATTTTTGGGGGACACAATTCAATCCACGACAAATGCGTGTTTGGACTCACTTTCAGGTTCTAAACCCTGTCTACTCTCAGAAGTAAATGAATTGCCCTGCTTCTCTCAACTGATTCAGGTTACTCCTTGTCCCTACCCAAAAGGGACCAAGATTGGACAAATGCCATGATTTATGGACAGATTCTATGAAGATAAATTATTTTCCACTTTATGTATCTTCACTCTAAGATGATGTTTCTGAATTAGGTACGGTGCAGCCTAAGCTAATATAAAAATGGAGACCTCCAACTCATGGTTACTTAAAAATAAAAGTTTATTGCTCTCTCATGTAACAATTCAGAAATAGGTAGCACAGGGCTCGTACGCTGGCTCTGCTTCTCAACTACAGCTTCTGTTCCTGAGTCCAAACGGGTTGTTGCATTTCCTGCCATCAAATGTGCATCCCAGCCCATGGAAAAGGGAAAGAGGAGTGTAAGTCCATCTTTTTAAGCGCATATCCCTAGAAGGCACTGCACATCAATTCCACTCATGTTCCATTGACCAGAACTTAGTCACATGGCCACACTTAGCTGTGAGAAACAGCGGGGAGTAAAATCTTTTGCAGAGCAGTCCCATATCTAGCAATTCTACTGTTAAAGGAAGAAAAGGACAATACAGACTGGAAGACAATTAGTAATATCTCTAGGGATGAAATTTCTTACCGATCTCCTGTTCTATTGATACTTCCTCCAGGATGGATCTAAGAGTGAATCCTTCTTTCTTTCTTCAACGAGAAGCTGAGTTTAGGCCCTCAACATCTCATACCTACATATGTTTCCTAGCTGATCATTCTTTCTCCAGATTTTTCCTTCTGAATCCAGCTGCTCAAAAACCTTTCTCAAGGCTATTTTAAAATATTATTTCACTTGGTTAAAAAAATGCATTGTAGCACTATATTCCCATTGTAAAATTTCTAACTTTCAAGACCTACAACACTTATTTTTTCTCCTTGAATCTATTTACTGATTTATACATAACTCACTTACTTCTTCATCAATGGCTCCTTCGTACTCCTTGATTATTCCCACTTCTGTGCCTTACTTATATTCTGACATCTGCATGAAGTACTTTCATGTCTTCACCATCCATTCATTCCCATTCCATTCAAGATCAGTTCCATCTTAACTTCCTCCATGAAGCTTTACTGTTTAACCATGGTATTTGTCCTTATTTTGCATTCCTCTAGCATTTGGCATACGTATTCCATAAACTTTATTAATTCATTTATTATGAATTAGTGATTCCTGCATATGCATTTGTCATCTTACATTTCATGACTGTGAAAGACATCTTGACTCCAGCCAGACTAAAAGATTCTTGATAATTGAGTTCATAATTCAGTTTCATTGTTGAAGCCCTGGTGGTGTAGTGGTTAAGAGCTCAGCTGCTAACCAAAGAGTCAGCAGTTCAAATCCACCAGCAGCTCCTTGGAAACCCTATGGGGCAGTTCTACTCTGTCCTATAGGGTCGTTATGAGTTGGAACTGACTAGATGGCAATTAACAACAAGGACAACATATTGATTAGATTTTCTGCCCTCCCTCTCTCTACCCCTCCTTCCTTTTCCCTCCCTTCCTTTCTTCCATGATTATGCTCAAAGTACAAATAATTATTGAATGAATGTAAACCCATTGAACTATTGAATAAGTATAGCTTGGTAGATAAGAGCACAGGTTCTGGGGCAGAGTGGCTGGCTTCAAATTATAGCTCTACCACTTAATAGCTATTGGACTTTGGGCAAGTTATTTAACCTCTCTGTACCTCAGTTTCCACTTCTGTAAATTGGGGATAATAATGTATCTAAGTCATAAGGTTGTTGTGAGGTTTAAGTAAGTTAACACATTTAAAGCACTGAGAACAGTGCTTGCACATAGTATGTGTTCCATACATGTTAGCTATTTTTGTTATTGTTATTATAATGAATCAGGAAGAAAGCAAGAGGCTATGGGAGACACCAAAGTCAAATAAAATGCAGTCTTTGCCCTTGAAGAGCTTACAATGTACGAGGGGCTTAAAATCAGTTACGTCCAATAAATGTCTCAGAATTGATTTTGTGAAGAAATTATCCTTTTTTTAAAAAAAAGAGATTATCCTAATTCTGGAAGGAAAACATGGAAAATGCATAGCTAAGAATACTCTAAATATGAGGTAAGTATATTATATCATAGAGGACATGAAGAGTTGATTTTGGAGCCGAGCAATCCATATAACTTGACGTTTTAATAGCGTCCAAATTTTGTACAGATGTTCACCCTAAACATTCCCCAACTTGCCACATACCTTACTCTGAGTTTGCTTTTCCCTAAGACTGACAGGACAATAGGACACAGCCTGACTCTGCCAAGTCACAACCACACACCTTTGTTACCCAGGATGGACAAAACCCAAGCCTTGCTCCCACATAAACACAAGAAAAGCTTCTTGTGCAGCCTCTGGGAAACCTTTGGCTAAGTTCTAAAGAGTCAATTAAAGGCGACTTAAAAAACAAATAAAATTAACTTTTAACAAATATTGTCAAAATGTTGATGAAAAAATTAGACTCTAGACTAAGATAACACAAATAAGTATTTTATTTAAAAGAAACTGACTATTCTATCCCACATTTTTCAGTATCTCTGTTCTTTTCTTTGTGAATTAACATTGTAGAACAAATTTGATTTTCCCAATAAAATTGCTGGTTCACCAGTCTCAACTGTGGTACCAAAATAAAGGGAAAATAAACTCCTAGGATGGTGAATTAAAAAAAAAAACCCTAAGAAAATGCATTTATTATAAAATTCTATTTCAAGAAAATTTATTTCAGATATAATATTGAAAATAGGAATCAAACTTAAAATGTCTTGTGATAAGAATTCAAAAACATCAACTGGGGAACAAACAAAAATAAAACATGAAATTATTCCATACCAATGAAAATCCAATCTAATCTATACACATCAAATAAAAATTGGATTCAAGGGAAAATAATCCCCCTTTTTCTAATCAACTATTGATTTTCTTTTTAGAAATTGTTGGTATGATTTTTAAAAATCTGATGCAGCTGCCACTAGCTAATGTCTAGGCCATGATTTGTCTTAGGGGATGGCACTAGACTCCATTTGGTGACTTCACCATTAAATTGAGAGTCATTGGGTGACTTATAGTCTCATTAAGTAGAGAATTTCTCTTAATGATATAATTTGTGGTGCTGAATTCTCTTTTAGCTTCTGTGAACAGCAATTATGTAAACTAAATTTTTTTTCAATTCTTTATAATGCCTTATTAAAAAATAAAAAGTAAAAAAAATCTCTAATCTCTATTATTGACTAAGCCACATACACACAGAAAGTCATTAGGATACATGTTAAGTGAGTTGGCTTAATTTAATGAATTTTTGTTTACCTTTAATTCATTAAGTATCACAAATATCATTTGACAAAGCAAGATAAAATAAACCGAAAGAACTTGAAAGCTCATTATACTTCTCACTCTTGTCATACATAGATTTTCATATAATTTATTAGATAATAATAATTTCTCTTGGATTGCCCTTATGTTTTGTTTTATTTGAAATGGCATATTGTATTTCTTCATTGTATATAATTTCTGCTTCTTTATCATGCTTTCAGTTTTATATGTTCAATTACTTCTAGTTTTAGTCAAATTAATTTGTGACACTTAGAGACTAAAACATTTTAAAAACCTAAATAATGACTTCACATCACTGTCAAAACATTTTTATTAAATTGAAATTTCTAAAAATATTTTCATTTTCCAAATGTTTGCTCTGTCTTCAAAATTTCCAGCGAAGAGACTATACAAGGCTTTATAGGATTTCCAAACTACTTTTGTAGTTTTAGCACTATAGGCTGCCCATTGAAGCTGAAATGTACTTAAAATTTCCTTTATTACAATTCTGAACCCTTTAGATATTATTTAGCTTTCTTAGAGAAAATTTTTACTTTTGTTTGCTATTATAAATTTATGGTTGTAAATATACACTTCATTGAGGAAATATTTAAAATGATCAATTTATTCATATCTTTATTACTTCATTTAGAGTTATTAAAATATGGTGACTGTGCCAAATTCAAAATATCTAGAAATTTTTCTAAAATATTGGCTGAAATTCCAATTTCCTACCCAGCATTATGTGGCACTGTTTAAAACCTAGTAAAGTTTTCATGTATTTAATCTTATTGGGATCATTTTTCTGGAATACCTTCAGTAAAGTTCGATACATTTTTTTCCAGACATTACTTTGAGTTTCACAGTTTCAGTGAAAGCCATTAAACTACTTTTAAAATCAGGATTTTTGACTTTTAAGAAGAAAGTTGTATGTGTAACAGTTAAAGCTTTGCAGTACTGATATTTTTTCTTGTTTTGATTCCTAAAACGTTCTTTGTTTTGTCAGTAGGTATGTTTTGCAAGTGGGGCCATGAATCTATATTGCAATGACAAGTCTGTACTAATAAGTTTCATTAAATATTTTATCCCTGATAATTCTTGATTATATTTAACATTAACAACACAGTAGACAGTGCTAACAATTTGAGTGGTCCTTTTAATACGTATTTTTGTTTCCTCAACTGAAACTCTTAGGAAATATTTTTAGAAGGTATTATTTCAAGTTATCTATTTGTTATGGATTGAATTGTGTCCCCCAAAAATATTTGTTGCAAATCCTAACCCTGTACCTGTGGTTATAATCCCATTTGGGAATGTGTTTTCTTTGTTATGTTAATGAAGAAGTATTAATGTGGTATGTTTTAACTCAATCTATTTTGAGATATAAAAGAGCAGATTAAGCAAGCAAACAAGCAACCACAATGGAGGGAAAGATATAGGCCATATGATCGCCAAGGAACATAGGAACAGAAGCTAAAAGAGACAAGGACCTTCCCCAGAGCGACCAAGAGTCTTCCCCTAGAGCCAGCGTCCTCAATTTGGACTTTTAGCCTCCTAAATGGTGAGAAAATAAACTTCTGTTGATTAAAGCCACCCACTTGTGGTATTTCTATTATGCAGCAGTAGGCAACCAAGACACTATTGTCGAAACTAATTTATGATATCCTTTTAATTTTCTCATTGATGACTGCAATCTTTATTTAAATCATGAGCTTTAATTGAACATGATCGCTTTTTGGATGAAATATGTATTTAGTACTTTCAATTTTCAACACTACAATTTTTGAGCACTGTTTGCACTCTACATTCACATTACTTGCAGTAAGTCATATTTTTAATTTCAGAAATGAAAATTATTTTGTATTCATTTTTGTACAGTATCAAAAGACATTTCAGGATGCTTCAGCAAGTGTTCCAAGCTATAGTTTATTATTACGTTCTTCCAGAGTTAGGGTATGCATGTTTATGACATTTAAAGGAATGTTAAGCTTATCAATGCTTTGTTGACACCGCATTCTGGATTTTTTTTTCAATTTAAAGCTTTTAATTCAAGCATAATATCCATATGGAAAAGTGTACATGCTATAAGTGCACAGCTTGATAAGTTTTCACAAACTTAACGCACCCATGTAACTATCACCCAGATTAAGAGATAGAACATTCCAGCAACCTAAAATCCCCAACCCCCTTACCCTCTCTTCAGCCACTTCCTTCCCCTTTGTTATGGATTGAATTGTATCCTCCCCCTAAAAATGTGTGCCCACTTGGCTAGTCCATGATTCCCAGTTTTGTGTGATTGTTTACCATTTTGTCATCTGATGTGATTTTCCTATGTGTTGTAAATCCTACCTCTATGATGTTAATGAGGTGGGATTAGTGGCAGTTATGTTAATGAGGCAGGACTCAATCTACAAGATTAGATTGTGTCTTAAATCAATCTCTTTTGAAATATAAAAGACAGAAGGGAGCACAGAGACAGGGGGACCTCATAGCACCAAGAAAGCAACTCCAGAAGCAGAGTGTGTCCATTGGACCTGAGGTTCCTGTGCTGAGAAGCTTCTACACCAGGGGAAGATTGATGACAAGGACCTTCCTCCAGAACTGACAGAGAAAGCCTTCCCTTAGAGCTGGCACCCTGAACTTGGACTTCTAGCCTCCTAAACTTTAAGAGAATAAATTTCTCTTTGTTAAAGCCATTTGCTTGTGGTACTTCTGTTATAGCAGCGCTAGGCAGCACTAGATGACTAAGACACCCCTCAAGCACAACCACCATCACAATGGCATTGATTAGCTTGCCTGTTTTTTTTGTTTGTTTTTGTTTTGGTACTTTACATAAATAAAATCACAATGTGTGTATTTTTTGTGTCTGGTTTCTTTGCTCAACATGTTTTTGAGACTCACCTATATTGTTATATGCAGTTATATATAGTTATATTTCCATTACTGCAGAACTTTCTGCTGCACAGAGCTGCAAACGTGTTGGTGAACATATGGAATTGCTGTGTCATAGGGTAGGTATATGTTCAGCATTGTTAGAATAATAGACACTATCATTTTTGCATGCTCATTTTTAATATTTTACTATAAATTCATTTTTAAAATATTAAAACACCTATGCTTACTATTTACCTAAGAATTACAATGTAGTAACAGTAAAGCAAAATAGAAAACTAAACTATTTAGAAGCACTAGTAACTGCTAGATCATGGAATGCCTCATAGGTAATGCACAATGCAGCCACATTTCTCACCATGAGACAGATCAAACTGGCAGATAAAGTTCCAAACGTTTCTCAGATGTCGTTACAACAGGAGGCCCATTTATCAATGGTTGTCATAGTAGAACTAATGAATCTGTATTAGAGTTTACATAATTTACTAATTTCCGTGCTTTTACAGTTATAATTTACCAATGCTACAGACACATTACAATATTTTAACAATTAGGACAACCATGCTGGTGTCAGATAAGCACCAGACCTGCTAATATTCCCAGCCAACTAGCACTGAATATTATCAATGTTTTCAATTTTGGGCAATCTGATGGTAAAAACTGATACCTTGTTATTTTAATGTGCATTTAATCATGAATGAATTCGTGCATTTTTACATATATTTGTTGTTCATTTTATTATTTCCCCCCATGAACTTCTCAATTATATTCTTTGCCCATTTTTAATTATTGATTTATATTCTCTAATATATACAGATTTGCATTGGGCAAATCTGCTGCAAAAGACCTCTTTAAAGCGTTCAAAAGTAAAGATGTCACTCTGAAGACGAAGGTGTGCCTGGCCCAAGCCATGGTGTTTTCAGTAGTCTCATACGCACGTGAAAGCTGGACAATGAATAAGGAAAACTGAAGAAGAATTGACATCTTTGAATTCGGGTGTTGGTGAAGAATATTGAATATATATCATGGACTGCCAAAAGAATGAACAAATCTGTCTTGGAAGAAGTATCGCCAGAATGCTCATTAGAAGCAAGGATGGCTAGACAATGTCTCACATACTTTGGACATGTTATCATAAGGGATCATTCAGTCCCTGGAGAAGGACATCATGCTTGGTAAAGCAGAGGGTCAGCAAAAGACAAGGACCCTGAATGAGATGGATTGACACGGTGGCTGCAACAATGGGTTCAAGCATAACGATTGTGTGGATGGTGCAGAACCGAGCAGTATTTCGTTTTGTTGTATGTAGGGTCACTATGAGTTGGAACCAGCTCGACGGCACCTAACAACAACAATATATACACACACACACATACAGTCTCTGAGAGACACAAGTGGTTAAGTGTTCAGCTACTAGGTGTAAGACTGGCTGTTCAGTACTACCCAGAGATGCCTCAGAAGAAAGGCCTGGCAATCTAATTTTTTTCCTTTTTTTTTTTTAAATTGTACTTTAAGTGAAAGTTTACAATTCAAGTTAGTCTCTTATACAAAAATTTATACATACGTTATTATGTGACCCTAAATGCTCTTCCTATTCTGTGACAGCATGCTCCTCCTTTCCACCTCTGATTTTTGCTTATTGTTGTAGTTTAAATGAAGTTTACAATTCAAGTTGGTCTCTCAAACAAAAATTTGTATGTACGTTGTTATGTGACTCTAATTGCTCTCCCCATACTGTGACAGCACGCTCCTCCTTTCCATCCGATTCCCCACGTCCATTCAACCAACTCCTAACTGTCTCTGCCTTCCCATCTCACCTCCGGACAGAAGCTGCCTGTTTAGTCTCTTGTGTCTACTTGAGCTAAGTGGCACACTCCTTAAGAGTATCACTTTATGTCCCACAGTCCAGTCCAATCCTGGTCTGAAGAGTTGGCCTGAGAAGTTGTTTTATTTCTGGGCTGACAGAGAATCTAGGGGCCAGGCTTTCTGGAGTTCCTCCAGTCTCAGTCAGACCATTAAGTCTGGTCTTCTTACTAGCATTTCAGTTCTGCACCCTACTTTTCTCCTGCTCCATCCGGGACTCTCTGTTGTGTTCCCTGTCGGGCAGTCATTGGTGGTAGCCGGGCACCATCTAGTTCTTCTGCTCTCAGGCTGATGAAGTCTCTGGTTTATGTGGCCCTTTCTGGCTCTTGGGCTAATACTTTCCTTGTGTCTTTAGTGTTCTTTATTCTCCTTTACTCCAGGTGGTTGCCCAATTGATGCATCTTAGATGGAGGCTTGCAAGCTTTTAAGACCCTAGACGACACTCACCAAAGTAGGATACAGAACATTTTCTTAATAAACTTTGTTATGCCATTTGACCTAGCTATCCCCTGAAAGCATGGTCCCCACACCCCTACCTCTGCTACTCTGTCCCTCTAAGTGTTTGATTGTATTCAGGAAAATTCTTAGCTTTGGTTTAGTCCAGTTGTGCTGACATCCCTTGTAGTGTGTGCTGTCCTTCCCTTCACCTAGGATAATTCTTATCTACTATCTAGGTAGTAAATAACCTTCACCCTCCCTCCCCACCCTTGGAACCATCAAAGGATGTTTTCTTCTGTGTTTAAACCTTTTCTTGAGTTCTTATAATAGTCATCTTATACAATATTTGTCCTTCTGTGACTGACTAAATTTACTCAGCATAATTCCCTCCAGATTCCTCGATGTTATGTTTCCCCACTTCATCGTTGTTCTTTATCATGGCATAGTATTTCATTGTGTGTATATACCACAATTTGTTTATGAATTCGTCTGTTGATGGGCACCTAGGTTGTTTCCATCTTTTTGCTATTGTGAACAGTGCTGCAATGAACACTGGTGTGCAGATCTATTCGTGTGGTGGCTCTTATTTCTCTAGGATATATTCCAAGGAGTGAGATAGCTGGATTGTATGGTACTTCTGTTTGTAGATTTTTAAGGACGTGTCAAATTGATTCCTAAAGTGGTTGTACCATTTCACATTCCCACCAACAGTGTATAAGTGTTCCAGTCTCTCCACAACCTCTCCAGCATTTATTATTTTGTGTTTTTTTTTAATTATTATTATTAATGCTAGCCTTGTTGGGGTGAGATGATATCTCATTGTAGTTTTGATCTGAATTTCTGTAATGGCTAATGATCGTGTCCATTTCTTCATGTGTCCGTTAGCTGCCTGAATGTCTTCTTTGGTGAAGTGTCTGTTCATATCCTTTGCCCATTTTTTAATTAGGTTATTCGTCTTTTTGTTGTTGAGGTTTTGCAGTATTTTGTAGATTTCAGATATTAGATGCTGATTGGATTTGTCGTAGCCAATTTTTTTTCCCCAGTCTGTGGGTTGTCTTTTTACTCTTTTGGTGAAGTCTTTTGACGAGCATAAGTGTTTGATTTTTGGGAGCTCCCATTTATCTAGTCTCTCTTCTGATGCTTGTGCATTGTTTCTTATGGTTCGTTTTGTGTTTATGCCATATATTAGGGCTCCTAGCATTGTCCCTATTTTTTCTTCCATGATCTTTATTGTTTTAGATTTTATATTTAAGTTTTTGATCCATTTTGAGTTCGTTTTTTGCATGCTGTGAGGTACGGGTCTTACTTTTTGCAGATGAATATCCAGTTCTGCCAGCACCATTTGTTAAAGAGACTGTCTTTTCCCCAGTTAACGGAGTTTGGGCCTTTGTCAAATATCAACTGCTCATAGGTGGATGGATTTATGTCTGGATTCTCAGTTCTGTTCCATTGATCTGCGTATCTGTTGTTGCACCAGTACGAGGCTGTTTTGACTACTGTAGCAGTATAATAGATTCTAAAATCAGGTAGTGTGAGTCCTCCCACTTTGTTCTTCTTGAGTAATGCTTTATTTATTCAGGGCCTCTACCCTTTCCATATGAAGTTGGTGATTTGTTTCTCCATCTCATTAAAAAAAGCCATTGGAAGTTGGATTGTGATTGCATTGTATCCATAGATTGCTTTGGGTAGAATTGACATTTTCACAATACGGAGTCTTTCTATCCAAGAGCAAGTATGTTTTTCCACTTACGCAGGTCTCTTTTAGTTTCTTGCAGTATTCATTGTATAGGTCTTTTACATCTCTGGTTAGATTTATTCCTAAGTATTTTATCTTCTTGGGAGCTATTGTAAATGGTATTGATTTGATGATTTCCTCTTGGAAGTTCTCTTTGTTGATATAGAGGAATCAAACTGATTTTTGTATGTTTATCTTGTATCCTGATACTTTGCTGAAAACTCCTATTAGTTCCTGTAGTTTAATTGTGGATTCTTTGGGGTTTTCTATGTATAAGATCACATCGTCTGCGAATAGAGATGGTTTGACTTCTTCCCTACCAATTTGGATGCCCTTTATTTCTTTTTCTAGCCTAATTGCTCTGGCTAGGACCTCCAGCACAGTGTTGAAGAAGAGTGGTGATAAAGGGCAGTCTTGTCTGGTCCTCGTTCTCAAGGGGAATGCTTTTAAAGTCTCTCCATTTAGGATGATGTTGGCTCTTGGCTTTGTATAAATGCCCTTACTTAAAGTGAGGAATTTCTGTTCTATTCCTATTTTGTTGAGCGTTTTTACCATGAATGGGCGTTGGACTTTGTCAAATGCCTTTTCTGCATTGATTGATAAGATCATGTGGTTCTTGTCTTTTGTTTTATTTATGTGATGGATTACATTGATTGTTTTTCTGATGTCGAACCACGCCTGCATACCTGATATAAATCCCATTTGATCATGGTGAATTATTTTTTTGATATGTTGCTAAATTCCATTGGCTAGAATTTTGTTGAGGATTTTTGCATCAATGTTCATGAGGGATACTGGTCTGTAATTTTCTTTTTTTTGTGGTGTCTTTACCTGGTTTTGGTATCAGGATTATGCTGGTTTCATAGAATGAGTTTGGGAGTATTTCTTCCTTTTCTATACTCTGAAATATCTTTCGTGGTAGTGGTGTTAACTCTTCTCTGAAAGTTTGGTAGAATTCTCCAGTGAAACCGTCCAGGCCAGGGTGCTTTTTGTTGGGAGTTTTTTAATAACCTTTTCAATCTCTTCTTTTGTTATAGGTTTATTTAGTTGTTGTACCTCTGTGTTAGTTTAGCTAGGTAGTGAGTTTCTAGAAATTTGTACACTTCCTCTAGGTTTTCAAATTTGTTAGAGTACAGTTTTTCATAGCATTCTGTTATGATTCTTTTAATTTCACTTGGGTCTGTTGTGATATCACCCATTTCATTTCTTATATGGGTTATCTGCTTCCTCTCCTGTTTTTCTTTTGTCAGTTTGGCCAATGGTTTATCAATTTTGTTGATCTTTTCAAAGAACCAGTTTTTGGTCTTGTTAACTCTTTCAATTGTTTATCTATTTTCTATTTCATTTAATTCAACTCTAATTCTTATTATTTCTTCTCTTCTGGCGTCTGAGGACTTCCTTTGCTGTTCTCTTTCTACTTGTTACAGTTGTAAAGTTAATGTTTTGATTATGGCCCTTTCTTCTTTTTGGACATGTGCCTTTAGTGCTATAAATTAACTTCTGAGCACTGCTTTTGCTGTGTTCCAAAGGTTCTGGTAGAATGTGTCTTCATTCTCGTTTGATTCTATGAATTTCTTTATTCCATCCTTAATTTCTTCTATAACCCAGTAGTTTTTGAGCAAGGTGTTGTTTAGTTTGCATGTGCTTGATATCTTTTCGTTGCTTTTTCTGTTATTGACTTCTACTTTTAAGGCTTTATGGTCATAAAAGATGCTTTGTAATATTTCAGTGCTTTGGATTCTGTTAAGACTTGCTTTATGGTCTAATATGTGGTCTATTCTGGACAATGTGCAATGTGCATTGGAAAAGAAAGTATACTTGGCTGCTGTTGGGTGGAGTGTTCAGTATATGTCTATGAGATCAAGTTGGTTGACTGTAGCATTTAGATCTTCCGTGTCTTTGTTGAGCTTCTTTATGGCTCTTCTGTCCTTCACCGGAAGTGATGTGTTGAAGTCTCCCACTCTTTTCAACACTGTTAGAGTTTGTTTTATGTATTTTGGATCCCCGTCCTTGGGTGCATAAATATTTATTATAGTTATGTCCTCCTGGTGTATTGACCCTTTAATCATTATATAGTGTCCTTCCTTATCCTTTGTGGTGGATTTTACTTTAAAGTCTATTTTGTCAGATATTAATATTGCCACTTTTGCTCTTTTTGAGTGCTGTTTGCTTGATATATTTTTTTTGATCCTTCAGTTTTAGTTTATTTGTGTCTTTAATTCTAAGGTGTGTCTCTTGTAGGCAGCATATAGATGGATTGTGGTTTTTTATCCAGTCTGCCACTCTCTGTCTCTTTATTGATGCATTTAGTCCATTTACATTCAGAGTAATTATTGATAGGCATGAGTTTAGTGCTGTCATTTTGATGTCTTTTTTTGTGTGTTGTTCACAGTTTCTTTGTAGCACTTAAGTTTCTATGCTGAGTCATTTTTCTTTATGTATTTACTTTTCATCTTTTTCATTGTTGTAGATTTTGTGTTTGTTAAGTCTTCATATTTTTCTAGTTTTTTTATTTTGACTTGTAGAATTTTTGGTTTCCTTTGTGGTTACCTTAATATTTACCCTATTTTTCTAAGTGTATACCAGTATTTTATTTCTTTACATTGTTTTAACTTTCTCTGCATAGGAAAAATCTATGTCTACATTTTTTAAGTCCCTCTTTTTTGTTTTAATGTTGTCATCTTTTATGTATTCACATCTGTTTGCCCGTTTTCAGTGTTTTAGCTTTGATTTACTTTCGTGACTTCCCTATCTGGGTTGATATCTGGTTCCTCTCTCCTATGTTTTAGTCTTGGGATGTTATCTGATGCTACTGATTTTCTAACCAGAGCACTGCCTTTAGTTTTCCTTGTAATTTTGGTTTGGTTTTTGCAAATTCCCTAAACTTCTGTTTATCTGGAAATGCCCTGATTTCACCATCATATTTGAAAGACAGTTTTGCTGGATATATAATTCTTGGCTGGCAGTTGTTTTCCTTCCAGGCTTTATATATGTCATCAAATTGCCTTCTTGCCTGCATGGTTTCTGCTGAGTAGTCCGAGCTTATTCTTATTGACTCTCTTTTGAAGATAACTTTTTGTTTATCCCTAGCTGCTCTTAAAATTCTCTCTTTATCTTTGGTTTTGGCAAGTTTGATTATAATATGTCTTGATGACTTTCTTTTGGGATCTACATTATGTGGGTTTCGATGAGCATCTTGGATAGATATCTTCTCATCTTTCATGATATCATGGAAGTTTTCTGTCAACAAATCTTTAACAATTCTTTCTGTATTTTCTGTTATCCCCTCCTGTTCTGGTAGTCCAGTCACTCGTAGGTTATTCCTCTTGATAGACTCCTGCATTATTTTTAGCATTTCTTCATTTTTTAAAATCCTTTTAGCTGATTTTTCCTCAAATAAGTTTGTGCCAAGCTCTTTATCTTCAGTCTCACTAATTCTGATTTCCATTACCTCAATTCTGCTCCTATGACTTTATATTGAGTTGTCTAATTCTGACGTTTTATTGTTAATCTTCTGGATCTGATTGCTATCTCTCTATGGATTCTTGCAGCCTGTTAAATTTGACATTACGCTCTTCTCTAATCTTTTTAATTTTCTCTATTGTGTGCTCTGAGTTTTGTTTAATTTCCTTCCTAATCTCTTGAAGAATTCTGTATGTTAATCTTTTGTATTCTGGCCCTGTAATTCTAAGAAATTTTCCTCCTCTGGAAAATTTCTAGGTTGTTTATTTTGGGAACTTGCTGAAGCCATCATGGATTGCCTCTTTATGTAATTTGATATTGACTGTTGTCTTTGAACCACCAATAAATTATTATATTTATTTTATGTCTGCTTACTGTGTCCTAGCTTCTTGTTTTGTTTTAATATGCCCAGATAGGCTGCTCGTGTAAGCTAGTTTGATTATTGGCATCTTTGAAGCTCTAATATCCTGTCATCAGGTGGTGAGATGTGTTACTAGGTATGTGAGCTCAGGAGTCTGCCCACTCCTCCTGCATGCATTCAGCTCAGGTGCCCAGGTAGATAGCCACCAGATGTGTGGTGCAGGCTCTTCCTACAGTCCTAGACAGGCATGGGTGATGACGTAGGCACAGGCATCTGGCTGCAACTTGGGGGAAGACTCTGAGCAAGGCAGGGGGCTGACGGCTGCCCCCGAGTGTCCAGGAGGAAAGTGTGCCTCTGTTCCCTAGAGCACGTAGGTTGTTGGGTTTTGCAGCTGAAGTATGAGCACCCAGTGCTGTTGGCTGTAAGGACTGGGGGGCACCTCTTATTTTTGGACCCCTATCGCAGGTGGCTAGGTGGTGTGGGTGGAGCCACTATCCTCAGGCCCCTGATGTGGGTAGGTGAAGGCCCTGCTTAATGAACAGAGCAGTGTCAAGCATCACAAATCTGCCACTTCACAGCTGAAACAGTTGAAGTTAGACTTCCGGTATATACCCTGTTGTACTGCAGTAATGAGAGCCTACCGTGTTGAAATGGGCCCACACAAGTCTATGCAGCAGGAAAGTCACTCAAAGTCCCTGGCTCTCTTATGCCTGTGTCTAGGCAATGGAGCTGCACCTACCCTGAGTTCCTGGCTTAGGGGAGATGGCAGTTTTTTCCCCCTGTTTGTTAGTTTGTTCACTCCCCAAGGCCGGGAGAATGGCTCAGGGCATATGACGGGCCTACTTGCTACCCAGGGGACTCAGCAATTACTGAAGCCAATCCAGGACCCAGTGCAGAGCAGGGAGTGGGAAGGTAAATGAGAGAGAGGTTTTTCTTTAAGGGGGGTGTTTTGATCTGCGCAGTCGGCCGGATGCAAGTACTTATCTTTCACCAGTTGAGGGCTGCTTCTCACTGGTTCTGGGTGGCTGAGTAGACTCTCTGCCTTTGGGTCTCTCACGGTATGGAATAGGCCTCCAGAGCATGGCTACCTGCCTGCCTCACCGCTCACTCCTGAGCTGATCAGGCCTGAAGGGTTCAGGTTCTCGCCGGGTCAGGTCTGGTAACTCCTCATTGCTTCCGAACTGTCTCTCCCTCCCCCTGCCACTCAGTCTGGTTCCTCAACTTTGCCTTTGATGTTCAGTGCTCCTAGCTGTCATATCTAATCAATTCACTTGTTTTTTTTGGGTCTTTGTTGTAAGAGGGTCCACCGTAAGTGTCTGACTACTCCACTATCTTGACCCTGACCCTGTTTTCAATTTTATATTTAGGTCTTTGATCCATTTTGAGTTCGTTTTTGTGTATGGTGTTAGACATGGGTATTGTTTCGGTTTTTTTGCACATGGATATCCAGTTATGCCAGCATCATTTGTTAAAGAGACTGTCTTTTCCCCAATTAACGGACTTTGGGCCTTTGTCAAATATCAGCTGCTCATAGGTGGATGAATTTATGTCTGGATTCTCAAATCTGTTCCATTGGTCTATGAATCTGTTGTTGTACTAGTACCAGGCTATTTTGATTACCATGGCAGTATAATAAGTTCTAAAATCAAGTAGTGTGAAGCTTCCCACTTTGTTCTTCTTGAGTAATGTTTTACTTACTCAGGGCCTCTTCCCTTTCCATATGAAGTTGGTGATTTGTTTCTCCATCTCATTAAAAAATGCCATTGGAATTTGGATCGAGATTCCATTGTATCTGTAGATCGTTTTGGGTAGAATTGATGTTTGCACAATGTTGAGTCTTCCTATCCATGAGCAAGGTATGTTTTTCCACTTATGCAGGTCTCTTTTGGTGTCTTGCAGTAGTTTCTTATAGTTTTTATTGTATAGGTCTTTTATGTCTCTGGTTAGATTTATTCCTAAGTATTTTATCTTCTTGGGAGCTATTGCAAATGGTATTGATTTGGTGATTTCGTCTTGGAAGTTCTCTTTGTTGGTATAGACGAATCCAACTGATTTTTCTATGTTTATCTTGTGCGATGGTTAAGATTGTGTGTCAACTTGGCTGGACTATGATTCTCAGTGTTTATATGTGATCACTCCCATGATTGAATATACTGTGAATAGCCAATCAGATGAAAGGGAGTTTCCTTGTGGGTGTGGTCTGCATCTGAATATAAGCAGATGTTCTGGCTGTTTGCTCTCTCTGGATCCTGTAGCTGCCTCCTGTTGTCTCACCTCTGGTTCTTGGGACTTGAATTGTCAGCTTATCTGTTGAACTTGGGATTCATCGATCTTCACAGCTGTGAGAAGAGCCCTGCTCTCATTTGTCGATCTTGGTTTGCCAGACCCTGTGGCTATGTTTATCAGAAGAAACCTTGTGGTCTTGCCTGCTGATTTTGAAATTTGTAAAACTTCACAGCCTGTGAACGGGAGCCCTGCTCTCCAACATGCTGATTTTAGGCTTGCCAGCTTCTGTGGCTGCATGAATTAAAAGAGGCCTCTACCCTGATCCAGGGACTTGGGACATTCTAGCCTCTACAATCACATGAGCTGTTTCCTTGATATAAATCTCTCTCTATATATATTTATATGCTTTCGTGGTTTTACTTCTCTAGAGAACCCAGCCTAAGACATTTGGTACCGGGAGTGGTTCTAGAAAAACAAAATTGTAAGGATGAGTTTTGTAAATTGGTTCTGAAGTCTGATTAGTCTGAAAGATTTTGATGACTCTGCTTCCAGCAGTACAGTGGGCACTGCTAGTCCATGGCTTGAGGTGGCAATACAAATACGCGAAATACCACCACCAGTAGATTAGGTATTGGTGAAAGGCGAGGCTCAGGGTGAACACATGTGTGATATCTTTCTACAGATTTGTCAGAATGAGAAGTATAAGGAAGCTGGTTAGTTGGTCCTACTTTCGCTAGACAAACTGGTGAAAGAAAGAGATGTGCTCAGGGCTTCAGAGTCAAAGCTCAAGTGCCACATAAATGACCTCAAGGCTTCCACTTGTACTTTGAAAGAAAGCCTTATTTCTTGTAGTAACAGAGCTGAAATTACCAAAACCCAAACCCAGAATCTTATTGTAAGAGTGGCTGAATTACAATTCCAGCTGAATTGCCAACATTGAGAGGTGTCTGAAGTTAAAGTAAGGGCATTGATTGGGAAGAAATGGGATCCTGAAACTTGGGATGGGGACATACGGGCAGATAATCAGGAAGCTGGGGACACTGAGCCCCTAAATTCTGTTGAATCACTGCTGCCAGCAGAACACTCCCATCTGAAGAGATTACTTCATGTTTGTCTGCTAAGCCACCCTGCCCAGAAAAACCATTAGCCCTTCCACTCCCATCTAATGAGATTCGCCCTAGCCCAGCTGCATCTAAAGAGCCCTTGCCTGAGTCATTGCCTGGGGCATCGCCTGAGGCAGATGATGTACAAGACAATGCTGAACGTTCTCAAAACAATTCCACACTATCAATTCTGGCTTCTAGCTCTATAACTAGATTTAACTCCCAGTGAGCCCCAAAAGATGAAGTACAAAATGTGACCCAAGAGGAGGTATGGTACACTTCAAAAGAACTGCTTGACTTTTCTGATATGTACGAACAGAAACCTGGGGGATATGTGTGGGAATGGCTAATAAGGGTGTGGGATAATGGTGCAAGGAACATACAGATAGATCAGTCTGAGTTTATTGATATGGGTCCACTAAGCACAGATTGCTCATTCAATGTTTTAGCTTGGGAAGTTAGGAAATGATCTAATAGTTTATTTGATTGGGTTGCCCTTACACAAAATCAAGTTGAAGTACCAGACCTGCCTTGGTATACTGTAGAAGAAGGTATCCAAATGCTTAGGGAAATTGGCATGCTAGAGTGGATTTATCAAGTTAGACCCACATACCCACACATGGAGTGCCCAGAGGAGACACCTTTTGCCACAACTATGAGGAACAAATTTGTGAAGGAAGTTTCAGCATCCTTGAAGACTGCTGTGATTGCTATTTTATGTAAGTCAGATTTGACAGTGGGAACACCTAACTACAATAGGACTTATTGGACCCTGTGATAGTAGGGTCCAAGTGGCTGCACTCAATCGACAAAGACAAGGTGGGTGTGGTTACAGTAATGGACAGAGGAGTCAAAGCAGTAATCAGAATAGTCTGACTTGTATGGACTTATGGTGTTGGCTACTTAGTCATGGTGTCCCTAAGAGTGAAATAGATGGGAAAGCTACTAAATATTTACTTGCTGTATACAAACGAATGAATTCTATGTCATGTGAACAGCAGTCTAACACGAATCGCCAGAATGAGAGTTACGATCCCTCAATCAATTCCCAGATTTGAGCGAGTTTAAAGACTCACAATCCCTTGAATGAAGGGAGGCAGGATCCCCTTGAGGAAGGACCCCAATACACTGCTAACAATTTTTACTGTTAATCTTTCTCCCAGCCTTCCCGGGATCTATGGCCTTTTACAAGAGTGACTGTTGACTGGGGAAAAGGAATCAGACTTTTTGGGGATTACTGGATACTGGCTCTGAACTGACACTAATTCCAGGAGACCCAAAACGTCACTGTGGCCCACCAGTCAGATGGGGGCATATGGAAGTCAGGTTATTAATGAGTCTTGGCTCACGTCCATCTCACAGTAGGTCCGGTGTGCTCCTGAACCCATCCTGTAGTGATTTCCCCAGTTCCAGAATGCATAATTGGAATAGATATACTTAGCAACTGGCAGAACCCCCACATTGGATCTCTGACAAATAGAGTAGGGCTATTATGATAGGAAAAACCAAGTGGAAGCCATTAGAACTGCCCCTACCTAGGAAATAGTAAACCAAAAGCAATACCAGATTTCTGGAGGGATTGCAGAGATTACTGCCACCATCAAGGACTTGAAGGATGCAAGGGTGATGATTCCCACCACATCCCCTTTCATCTCGCCTATTTGGCTTGTGCAAAAAGCTGATGGATCTTGGAAAATGACAGTAGATTATTGAAAACTTAACCAAGTGGAGACTGTGATTGCAGCTGCTGTTCCAGATGAAGTTTCATTGCTGGAGCAAATTAATATATCTCCTGGTACTTGGTATGCAACTATTGATCTGGCTAATGCCTTTTTCTCTATACCTATTTCAAAGGACCACTAGAAGCAGTTTGGCCTTCAGATGGCAAGGTCAGCAATACACCTTCACTTGTCTACTTCAGGACTACATCAACTCTCCAGCCCTATGTCATAATTTAGTCTCAGGGATTTTGATCACTTCTCCCTTCCACAAGACATCACACTGGCCCATCACATTGATGACATTATGCTGATTGGACCTAGTAAGGAAGAAGTGTCAATGACTCTGGACTTATTGGTAAAATATTTGTGTACTAGAGGGTGGGAAATTAATCCCACAAAAACTCAGGCACCTTCCACCTCAATGAAATTTCTAGGGGTCCAGTGGTGTGGGGCATGTCGAGACAGTCCTTCTAAAGTGAATTATAAGTTATTGCATTTGGTGCTCCCACAACTAAAAAGGAGGCACAACGCCTAGGGGGCCTCTTTGGATTTTGGGGGCAACATATTCCTCATTTGGGTATGCTACCCTGGCCTATTTATCAAGTGACTCGAAAAGCTGCTAGTTTAGAGTAGGGACCAGAACAAGAGAAGTCTCTGCAACAGGTTCAGGCTGCTGTGCGAGCTACTCTGCCACTTGGACTGTATGATCCAGCTGATCCAATGGTGCTTGAAGTGTCAGTGGCAGATAGAGATGGTATTTGGAGTCTTTGGCAGGCCCCTGTTGGTGAATCACAGCACAGACCCTTAGGATTTTGGAACGAAGCTCTGCCATCCTCTACAGATAACTACTCTCCTTTTGAGAAGCAACTTTGGGCTTGTTACTGGGCCTTAGCAGAGATTGAACGTTTGATCAGGGGACACCAAGTCACCATGTGGCCTGAACTGCCCATCATGAACTGGGTGTTGTCTGACCCACAGAGTCATAAAGTTGGACGTGCACAGCAGCACACCATCATTAAATGGAAGTGGTATATACGAGATTGGGCCTGAGTAGGACCTGAAGGCAGAAGTAAGTTACATGAGGAAGTGGCCCAAATGCCCATGGTCTCCACTCCTTTCACATTATCTTCTGTCTCCCAGTCTGCCCCTATGGCTCCATGGGGAGTTCCTTACGATTAGTTGACTGAAGAAGAGAAAACTTGTGCCTGGTTTGCAGATGGTTCTGTGCGATATGCGGGCACCACTTGAAAGTGGACAGCGGCAGCACTACAGTCCCTTTCTGGGACCTCCCTGAAGGATAGTGGTGAAGGGAAATCCTCTCAATGGGCAGAATTTCGAGCAGTGCACCTGGTTGTGCTCTTTGCTTGGAAGGAGAAATGGACAGCTGTGTGATTATATACTGATTCATGGGCTGTGGCCAATGGTTTGGCTGGATGGTCAGGGACTTGGAAGGAACATGATTGGAAAATTAGAGACAAAAATTTATCGGGAAGAGATATGTGGATAGATCTCTCTGAATGGGACAAAGAAGTGAAGATATTTGTGTCTCATGTGAAAGGATGACCTCAGTAGAGGATGATTTTAACAATCAAGTCGATAGGATGACACATTCTGTGGAAACCAGTTATCCTCTTTCCCCTGCTACTCCCATCATTGCTCAATTGGCGCATGTACAAAGTGGCCATGGTGGCACGGATGGAGGTTATGCATGGGCCCAGCATCATGGACTTCCACTCACCAAGGCTGACTTGACTACAGCCACTGCTATGTGCCCAGTCTGCCAGCAGCAGAGACCAACACTGATTCCTCCCTTATGGCACCATCCCTCAAGGTGATCAGCCAGCAAACTGGTGGCAAGTTGATTACATTGGACCACTTCCATTATGGAAAGGGCAACTTTTTTTTTTATTGTTGTGCTTTAAGTGAAAGTTTACAATTCAAGTTAGTCTCTCAAAATAATTTATACATACATTGTTTTGTGACCCTACTTGCTATCCCTATACTGTGACAGCATGCTCTTCCTTTCCAACCTGGGTTTCCTGTGTCCATTCAATCAGCTCCTGACCCTCTCTGCCTTCTCTTCTCACCTCCAGATGAGAGCTGCTCGTTTAATCTCATGTATCTACTTGAGCTAAGAAGCACACTCTTCACAAGTATCATTTTATGTCCCATAGTCCAATCTTATCTTTGTCTGAAGAGTTGGCCTCAGGAATTATTTTAGTTTTGGACTAACAGGGAGCCTGGGGGCCACGTCTTCCCAGTCTCTCCAGTCTCGATCAAACCATTAAGTCTAGTCTTTTTACTAGAATTTGAGTTCTGCAACCCACTTCTCTCCTGCTTCATCAGGGACTGTCTGTTGTGTTCCCTGTCAGGGCGGTCGTTGTGGTAGCTGGGAAACATCTAAGAAAGGGCAGCGTTTTGTCCTTACTGGAATAGACACTTACTCTGGATATGGATTTGCCTTCCCTGCACACAGTGCTTCTGCCAAAACTACCATCCATGGACTTACAGAATGCCTTATCCGCCATCATGGTATCCCACACAGCTTTGCCTCAGATCACAGCAGATGAAGTGCAGCAGTGGGCCCATGATCATGGAATTCACTGGTCTTACCATGTTCCCCATCATCCTTAAGCAGCTGGCTTTATAGAAAGATGGAATGGACTTCTAAAGATACAATTATGGTGCCAGTTAGACACAATTATGGTGCAGGGTTGGGGCAGTGTTCTCCAGGAGGCTGTATATGCTCTAAACTAGTGCCCAGTATATGGTGCTGTTTCTCCTATAACAGGATTCATGGGTCCAGGAATCAAGGGGTGGAAATGGAATTGGCGCCACTCACTATTACCCCAAGTAACCCACTTGCAAGATTTTTGCTTCCTGTCCCCGTGACCTTATGCCTTACAGGTCTAGAGTTCTTAGTTACTGGAAACACATCACTGATTCCATTGAACTGGAAGCTAAGAATACCACCTGGCCACATTGGGCTCTTTATGCCTGTGGATCAACAGTCAAAGAAGGGAGTTACCATACTGTCTGGTGTGATTGATCCTGATTACCAACAGGAAATCAGACCGATATTACATAACGGAGGTAAAGAAGAGTATGTCTGGAATGCAGGAGATTCCTTAGGGTGTCTGTTAGTACTACCACGTCCTGTGATTAAAGTCATTGGAAAACTACAGCAACTTAATTCTGACATGACTACTAATGACCCAGACCCTTCAGGAATGAAGGTTTGGGTCACCCCAGCAGGCAAAGAACCACGACAGGCCAAGGTGCTTGCTGAGGGCAAAGGGAATACAGAATGGGTGGTGGAAGAAGGTAGTTCTAAATATCAGTTACAGCCATGTGACCAGCTGCAGAAATGGGGACTGTAATTGTTACATGTATTTCTGCTTTGTATGTGTGCATCAAATATTTTTGTTTCCTTCACTTATAAAATATAAGATGTAAACGGTGCCAGTGCATTTTTAATTGTATCATGTCAGGCGCAAGTATGACTAATTGTCTTTATTCAGAGATTATGTGTGGTTTAAGATGTGTACAGGTGCCTATTTGACAAGTGGTGGACTGTGATAATTAAGATTGTGTGTCAACTTGGCTGGGCCATGATTCTCAGTGTTTATATGTGATCACTCCCATGATTGAATATACTGTGAGTAGCGAATCAGATGAAAGGGAGTTTCCTTGGCAGTGTAGCCTGTATCTTAATATAAGGAGACGTTCTGGATTTTTGCTCTCTCTGGATCCTGTGGCTGCTTCCTGTCATCTCACCTCTGGTTTTTGGGACTTGAGCTGTCAGCTTATCTGCTGAACTTGGGATTCATCTATCTTCACAGCCTGTGAGCATAGCCCTGCTCTCTGACCTGCCGATCTTGGTTTCGCCAATCCCTGCAGCTATGTGAATCAGGAGAAGACTTGTGGTCTTGCCTGCTGATCTTGGAATTCATCAATATTCACAGCCTGTGAGCAGGAGTCCTGCCCTACGACCTGCCAATCTTGGGCTTGCCAGCTTCTGCGGCTCCAAGAATTGGGAGAGGCCTCTACCCTGATCCACGGACTTGGGACATTCTAGCCTCTGCAGTCATGTGAGCTGTTTACTTGCTATAAATCTCTATGTATATTTATAAGCTTTAATGGTTTTGCTTCTCTAGACAACTCAACCTAAGATATGTTGTATCCTGATACTTTGCTGTAATCTTCTATTAGTTCCAGTTTTCTTGTGGATTCTTTGGGGTTTTCTGTGTATAAGATCATATCATCTGCAAATGGAGATACTTATTCTTCCTTACCAATTTGTATGACCCTTATTTCTTTTTCTAGCCTAATTGCTCTGGCTAGGACTTCCAGCACAATGCTGAACAAGAGTGGTGATAAAGGGCATCCTTCTCTGGCTGTTCTCAAGGGCAGTGTTGAGGAATTTCCCTTCTATTCCTATTTTGTTGAGAGTTTTTATCATGAATGGGTGTTGGACTTTGTCAAATGCCTTTTCTGCATCGATCGATAAGATCATGTGGTTTTTGTCTTTTGTTTTATTTATGTGATGGATTACATTGATTGTTTTTCTAATGTTGAACCATCCCTGCATACCTGGTATACATCCCACTTGATCATGGTGAATTATTTTTTTTGATATGTTGCTGAACTCTATTGGCTAGAATTTTGTTGAGGATGTTTGCATCAATGTTCATGAGGGATATCGGTCTCTAATTTTCTTTTTATGTGGTGTCTTTACCTGGTTTTGGTATCAGCGTTATGCTGGCTTCATAGAATGAGTTTGGGGGTATTCCATCCTTTTCTATGCTCTGAAATACCTTTAGTGGTAGTGGTGTTAACTCTTCTCCAGAAGTTTGGTAGAATTCTCCAGGGAAACCGTCCAGGCCAGGGTTTTTTTTTTGTTGTTGGGAGTTTTTTTAATAACCTTTTCAATCTCTTCTTTTGTTATAGGTTTATTTATTTGTTCCACCTCTGTTTGTGTTAGTTTAGGTAGGTAGCGAGTTTTTAGAAATTTGCCCATTTTCTTTAGGTTTTCAAATTTGTTAGAGTACAATTTTTCATAGTATTTGGTTATGATTCTTTTAATTTCAGTTGGGTCTGTTGTGATATCACCCATCTCATTTCTTAAACGGGTTATCTGCTTCCTCTCCTGTTTTTCTTTTTTCATTTTGGCCAATGATTTATCAATTTTGTTGATCTGTTTGAAGAATCAGCTTTTGGACTTGTTAACTCTTTCAATTATTTTTCTATTTCATTAAATTCTGCTCTAATTCTTGTTATTTCCTTTCTTCTGGCACCTGAGGGCTTCTTTTGCTGCTCTTTCTACTTGTTTGAGTTGTAGGGTTCATGTTTTGATTACGGCCCTTTCTTCTTTTTGGATGTGTGCATTTATTGCAATAAACTGACCTCTGATCACTGCTTTTGCTGTGTGCCAATGGTTCTGGTAGGATGTTGTTCATTCTCGTTTGATTCTATGAATTTCTTTATCCCATCCTTAATTTCTTCTGTAACCCAGTTGTTCAGTTTCCATGTGTTTGGGCCTTTGTTCCTTGCTTTTTCTATTGTTGATTTATACTTTTACGGCTTTATGGTCAGAAAAGATGCTTTGTTAATATTTCAGTGCTTTGGATTTCATTAAGGCTGGCTTTATGGTCTAATATGTGGTCTATTCTGGAGAATGTTCCATGTGCGTTGGAAAAGAAAGTATACTTGGCTTCTGTTGGGTGGAGTGTTCGATATACGTCTGTGAGATCAAGTTGGTTGATTGTAGCATTTAGATCTTCTGTATCTTTGTTGAGCTTCTTTCTGGATGTTCTGTCCTTCACTGAAAGTGACGTGTTGAAGTCTCCTACTACTATTGTGGAGCTGTCTATCTCTCTTTTCAGTGCCGTTAGAGTTTATGTATTTTGGAGCCCTGCCATTGGGTGCATAACTATTTATTACAGTTATGTCCTTCCGGTGTATTGACCCTTTAATCATTGTGTAACGTCCTTCCTTATCCTTTGTGGTGGATTTTAGTTTAAAATCTATTTTGTCAGAGATTAATATTGCCACTCCTGCTCTTTTTTGAATGTTGTTTGCTTGATATATTTTTTTTCCATCCTTTGAGTTTTAGTTTGTTTGTATCTTTAAGTCTAAGGTGTGTCACTTGTAGGCAGCATATAGATGGATCGTGTTTTTTTATCCAGTCTGCTACTCTCTGTCTCTTTATTGGTGAATTTAGTCCTTTTACATTCAGTGTAATTGTTGATAGGTATGAGTTTAGTGCTGTCATTTTACTTCTTATTATTTTTTTTTATTGTTGTAGTTTAAATGAACTTTACATTTCAAGTTAGGCTCCCATACAAAATTTTATACATACATTGTTATGTGACCCTAATTGCTCACCCCATTCTGTGACAGCACACTCCTCCTTTCTGCCCCTGATTCCTCATGTCCATTCATCCAGCTCCTAACCCTCTCTGCCTTCCCATCTCACTTCTGGACAGAAGCTGCCCATTTAGTCTCTTGTATCTACTGGAGCTAAGAGGTATACTTCTCTCGAGTATCACTTTATGTCCCACAGTCCAGTCCAATCGCTGTCTGAAGCATTGGCCTCAGAAATTGTTTTAGTTCTGGGCTGATAGAGAATCCAGCGGCCATGCTTTCTGGGGTACCACCAGTCTCAGTCAGACCATTAAGTCTTGTCTTCTTAGTAGAATTTGAGTTCTGCACCCCATCTTTCTCCTTTTCCATCAGGGACTCTATGTTGTATTCCCTGTCAGGGCGATCATTGGTGGTAGCCGGGCACCATCTAGTTGTGGTCTCAGGCTGATGAAGTCTCTGGTTTATGTGGCCCTTTCTGTGTCTTGAGCTAATTCTTTCCTTGTGTCTTTGGTGTTTTTCATTCTCCTTTACTCGAGGTGGTTGGGACCGACCAACTGATGCATCTTAGATGGCCGCTTCCAAGTTTTTAAGACCCCAGTGCCACTCACCAACGTAGGATGGAGAACATTGGCTTAATAAGCTTTGTTAGGTCAGTTTACCTAGATGTCCCCTGAAAGCAAGGTCCCCAGATCCCTACCCCTGCCACTCTGTCACTCAAAGTATTTGATTATATTCAGGAAACTTCTTAGCTTTGGTTTAGTCCAGTTGTGCTGACTTTCCCTGTAGTGTGTGCTGTCCTTCCCTTCCCCTAAGATGATTGTTAACTACTATCTAGTTAGTAAATAACCCTCACCCTCCCTCCCCACCCTCGTAACCATCAAAGAATGTTTTCTTCTGTGTTTAAACCTTTTCTTGAGTTCTTATAATACTGGTCTTACACAGTAGTTGTCTTTCTGTGACTGATTAAATTCACTCAGCAAAATAAGTTCCAGCTTCCTCCATGTTATATGATGTTTTACGGCTTCATCATTGTTCTTTATCGTTGGGTAGTATTCCATTGTGTCGATAGTCTATAATTTGTTTATCCATTCATCTGTTGATGGGCACTTAGGTTGTTTCCATCTTTTTGTTATTGTGAACAGTGCTGCAATGAACATTGGTGTGCATACATCTTTCGTGTGACGGCTCTTATTTCTCTAGGATATATTCCAGGGAGCAGGATAGCTGGACCATATGGTACTTCTATTTTTAGGTTTTTAGGCAAGGGCCAAATTGATTTCCAATGTACCATTTTACATTCCCACCAACAGTGTATAAGTGTTCCAGTCTCTCCACAACCTCTCTGGCATTTATTATTTTGTGTTTTTTCAATTAATGCTAGCCTTGTTAGGGTGAGATGATATCTCATTGTACTTTTGATCTGCATTTCTCTAATAGCTAATGATCGTTAGCATTTCTTCATGTGTCTGTTAGCTGCCTGAAAGTCTACTTTGGTGAAGTACCTGTTCATATCCTTTGCCCATTTTTTAATTAGGTTATTTGTCTTTTTGTTGTTGAGGTTTTGCAGTATCTTGTAGATTTTAGAGATTAGATACTGATCGGATTTGTCGTAGCCCAAAATTTTTTCCAAGTCTGTAGGTTGTCTTTTTATTCTTTTGGCAAAGTCTTTTGATGAGCATAAGTGTTTGATTTTTAGGAGTTCTAATTTATCTAGTCTCTCTTCTGGTGCTTATGCATTGTTACTTATGGTTTGTCTTATGTTTATGCCATGTATTAGGGCTGCTAGCGTTGTCCCTATTTTTCCTTCCATGATCTTTATGGTTTGCTTTTTATTTAAGTCTTTGATCCATTTTGAGTTAGTTTTTGTGCAGGGTGTGAGGTATGGGTCTTGTTTCAGTTTTTTGCAGATGGATATCCAGTTCTGCCAGCACCATTTGTTAAAGAGACTGTCTTCTCCCTGATTAACGGACTTTGGGCCTTTGTCAAATATCAGCTGCTCATAGGTGGATAAGCTTCTATCTGGATTCTCAGCTCTGTTCCATTGGTCTATCTATCTGTTGTTGTACCAGTACCAGGCTGTTTTGACTACCGTGGTGGTATAATAGGTTCTAAAATCAGGTAGTGTAAGGCCTCCCACTTTGTTCTTCTTCTTGAGTAATGCTTTATTTATTCGGGGCCTCTTCCCTTTCCATATGAAGTTGGTGATTTGTTTCTCCATCTCATTAAAAAATGCTGGTGATATTTGGATAGGGATTGCATTGTATCTGTAGATTGCTTTGGGTAGAATTGACATTTTCACTATGTTGAATCTTCCTATCCATGAGCAAGGTATGTTTTTCCACTTGTGCAGGTCTCTTCTGGTTTCTTGCAGTAATGCCTTGTAGTTTTCTCTGTAAAGATCTTTTACGTCTCTGGTTTGATTTATTCCTAAGTATTTTATTTTCTTGGGGGCTGTTTTAAATGGTATTGATTTGGTAATTTCCTCTTCGAGGCTGTCTTTGTTGGTGTATAGGAATCCAACTGATTTTTATGTGATTATCTTGTATCCGGAAACTTTACTGAAATCTTCTGTTAGTTCTAGTAGTTTTCTTGTGGATTCTTTGGGGTTTTCTGTGTATAAGATCATAGCATCTGCAAATAGAGATACTTTGACTTGTTCCCTACCTATCTGGATGCCCTTTATTTCTTTTCCTAGCCTTATTGCTCTGGCTAGGACCTCCAGGACAATGTTGAAGAAGAGTGGTGACAGAGGGCATACTTGTCTGGTTCCCGTTCTCAAGGGGAATGCTTTTAAAGTCTCTCCATTTAGGATGATGTTGGCTGTTGGCTTTGTATAAATGCCCTTAATTATAGTGAGGAATTTCCATTCTATTCCTATTTTGTTGAGGGTTTTTATCATGAATAGGTGTTGGACTTTGTCAAATGCCTTTTCTGCATCGATTGATAAGATCATGTGGTTCTTGTCTTTTGTTTTATTTATGTGATGGATTACATTGATGGTTTTTCTGATGTTGCACCATCCCTGCATACTTGGTAAAAATCCCACTTGGTCATGGTGAATTATTTTTTTTGATATGTTGTTGAATTCTGTTGGCTAGAATTTTGTTGAGGATTTTTGCATCAATGTTCATGAGGGATATTGGTCTGTAATTTTCTTTTTTTTGTGGTGTCTTTACCTGGTTTTGGTATCAGGGTTATGCTGGCTTCATAGAATGAGTTTGGGAGTATTCCTTCCTTTTCTATACTCTGAAATACCTTTAGTGGTAGTGGTGTTGACTCTTCTCTGAAAGTTTGGTAGAATTCTCCAGTGAAACCATCCAGGCCAGGGTGTTTTTTTGTCGGGAGTTTTTTCATAACCTTTTCAATCTCTTCTTTTGTTATAGTTTATTTAGTTGTTCTACCTCTGTTTGTGTTAGTTTACCTAGGTAGTGAGTTTCTAGAAGTTTGTCCATTTCCTCTAGGTTTTCAAATTTGTTAGAGTACAATTTTTCATAGTATTCTGTTAGATTCTTTTAATTTCAGTTGGGTCTGTTGTGATATATCACCTATCTCATTTCTTATACAGGTTATCTGCTTCCTCTCCTGTTTTTTGTCAGTTTGGCCAATGGTTTAGCAATTTTCTTGATCTTTTCAAAGAATCAGATTTGTAATTGTTAACTCTTTCAATTGTTTTTCTATTCTCTATTTCATTTAATTCTGCTCTAATTCTTATTTTTTCTTTCCTTCTGGCACCTGAGGGCTTCTTTTGCTGCTCTCTTTCTACTTGTTCCAGCTGTAGGGTTAATGTTTTGATTATGGCCCTTCTTTTTGGACGTGTACATTTATTGCTATAAACTGACCTCTGAGTGCTACTTTTGCTGTGTCCCAAAGGTTATGGTAGGATGTGTTTTCATTGTCATTTGATTCTATGAGTTTCTTTACTCCATCCTTAATTTTTTCTATAACAACAGTAGTTTTTGAGCAAGGTGTTGTTCAGTTTCCAACTGTTTGCTTTTTTTTCCTTGCTTTTTTGTGTTGTTGATTTCCACTTTTATGGCTTTATGGTTAGAAAAGATGCTTTGTAACATTTCTATGTTTTGGATTTTGTTAAGGCTTGTTTTATGGCCTAATATGTGGTCTATTTGGGAGAATGTTTCATGTGTATTGGAAAAGAAAGTATACTTGGCCGCTGTTGGGTGCAGTGTTCGGTATATGTCTATGAGATCAAGTTGGTTGATTGTAGCATTTAGATCTTCTGTGTCTTTGTTGAGCTTCTTTCTGGATGTTCTGTCCTTCACCAAAAGTGGTGTGTTGAAGTCTCCTACTACTATTGTGGAGCTGTCTCTCTCTCTTTTCAGTGCTGTTAGAGTTTGTTTTATGTATTTTGGAGCATATTATGTATGTTGGGTGCGTAAATATTTATTATAGTTATGGCTTCCTGGTGTATTGACCATTTAATCATTATATAGTGCCCTTCCTTATATTTTGTGGTGGATTTTAGTTTAAAATCTATTTTGTCAGAGATTAATATTGCCACTCCTGCTCTCTTTTTAGTGTTGTTTGCTTGATTTTTTCCCCATCTTTTGAGTTTTAGCCTGTTTGTGTCTTTAAGTCTAATGTGTGTCTCTTGTAGGCAGCATATAGACGGATCATACTTTTTTATCCAATCTACTACTCTGTCTCTTTATTGGTGCATTAAGTCCATTTACATTCAGCATAATTATTGATAGGTATGGATTTAGTGCTGTCATCCTGATGTCTCTTTTTGTGTGTTGTTCACAATTTCTTTGTTCCCCTTAATTTTCCGTGGTGAGTCGTTTTCCTTCAAGTATTTTTTTTTCATTATTGTTGATTTTGTTTTTGCTGAGTCTTTATATTTTTCTACTTTTTAATTTTGATTTGTAGGATTGTTAGATTCTTTGTGGTTACCTGAATATTTACCCCTATTTTTCTAAGTTTAAAACAGTTTTTTCTTCTTTATATTGCCTTGACTTCCCCTCCGTATGAAAAATCTGTGTCTACATTTTTTAAGTCCCTCTCTTTTGTTTTAATGTTCTTTTTAAAGTATTGATATCTCTGTTTCCGTATTTTCAGTGTTTTAGCATTGATGTATTTTTGACTTCCCTATCTGAGTCAATATCTGGTTGCTCTGTCCTGTTTTCTAGTCTTGGGTTGTTATCTGATGTTATTGATTATCTAACCGGAGGAGTCCCTTTAGTATTTCTCACAATTTTGGTTTGGTTTTTGAAAATTCCCTAAACTTCTGTTTATGCACTAATTTTGCCATCATATTTGAGAGACAGTTTTCCTGGATATATAATTCTTGGCTGGCAGTTGTTTTCCTTCAAGGCTTTATATATGTCATACCATTGCCTTCTTGCCTGCATGGTTTGTGCTGAGGAGTTTGAGCTTATTCTTATTGACTGTCCTTTGTAGCTGACTTTTTGCTTATCCCTAGCCTCTCTTAAAGTTCTCTCTTTATCTTTGGTTTTGGTAAGTTAGATTATAATATGTCTCATTGACTTTCTTTTGGGATCTACCTTATGTGGGGTTCGATGAGCATCTTGGATAGATATGTTCTCATCTTTCATGATATTAGGGAAGTTTTCTGCCAACAAATCTTCAACGATTTTCTCTGTATTTTCTGTTATCCCCCCTCATTCTTGTACTCCAGTCACTCGTAGGTTATTCCTCTGGATAGAATCCCACATAATTTTTAGAGTTTCTTCATTTTTAAAAAATTCTTTTATCTGATTTTTCCTCAGATAAGTTGGTGTCGAGTGCTTTATCTTTAATCTCACTAATTCTGACTTCCATTGCCCCAATTCTGCTCCTATGACTTTCTATTGAGATGTCTAATTCTGAAATTTTATTGTTTATCTTCTGGATTTCTGCTTGCTGTCTCGGTATGATTCTTGCTGCCTGTTAAATTTGTCATTATGCTCTTCTCTAATCTTAAGTTCCTCTATGGCTATGTCTGCATTTTACAAGATCTCCTTCTTGATCCCTGGTAGATTTCTATATATTAATCTTTGTATTCTGCCTCCAGTAATTCCAAGAAGTTCTCTTCTTCCAGAAAGTTCCTTGATTCTTTATTTCGTGAGCTTGCTGAAGGCATTGTGGTCTGTCTCTTTATGTGATTTGATATTGCCTGTTGTCTCCGAGTCATCAGTGAGTTATTATATTTATTTATTTTATGCTTGCTTACTGTGTCCTAGCTTCTTGTTTTGATATGCCCAAATAGGCTGTTAGTGTGAGCTAGCCTGATCACCAATGTGGCTGAAGCTCCAATGTCCTGCCACCAGGGGGCCAGACCTGCCACTAAGTATGTGAGCCTAGGCGTCTGCCCACTCCTCCTGTATGGATTCAGCTCCTGTGTCCAGGTAGTTGGCAACCAAGTGTGTGGTGCAGGCTCTCACCTACAGTCCTAGGCAGGCATGGGTGACTGGTTTAGGCACAGCCATCTGGATGCAGCAGAGTGTCACATGGTGAGAAAGGCAGGGGGGCCAACGGCTGGCCCAAATGTTTGGGAGGAAAGTATGTCCCTGTTCCCTAGAGCACTTAGGTGGATGGGTTTTGCAGCCGGACTATGAGCAGCCAATGCTGTTGGCTGTAAGGATTGGGAGGCACCACTTATTCTTGGGCCCTGTGACAGGTGGCTAGGTGGCATGGGTGGAGCCACTAGTCCTCAAACCCTTGATGTGGGTAGGTGAAGATCCTGCTTAATAGGCAGAGTAGTGTCAAATGTCAGGAACCTGACAGTTCCCACCTGAAACAGTTGAAGTTAGACTTCAGGAATATACCTTGTTTTACTGTGGTAATAGGGCCTACACTGTTGAAATGGGCCCATACACGTCAATGCAGGGAGAAAGGCACTCAAAGTCCATGGACCTCTTATGCCTGTGCCTAGGCAAAGGAGCCGTGCCTACCCTGAGTTCATGGCTTAGGGGAGCTGGAAGATTATTTTTTCCCATTTGTTAATTTGTTCACTCTCCAAGGCAGGGAGAATAGCTCAGTGCCTGTGACTGGTCCTACTTCAGGCCCAGGTGACTTGGCAATCGCTGAAGCTGGTCCAGGAGCCAGTGCACAGTGCGGGGGGGGGGGGGGGGGGGCGGGGGGCGGTTGTGGATTTGGTAGAGAAGTTTTTCC
This sequence comes from Dugong dugon, assembly GCA_030035585.1. Classification (NCBI taxonomy): domain Eukaryota; kingdom Metazoa; phylum Chordata; class Mammalia; order Sirenia; family Dugongidae; genus Dugong; species Dugong dugon. Next base: position 41,442,053 of record CM057480.1, on the reverse strand, counting down.
CTAAGGGGTTGTTTTTGATCTGCGCGGTAGGTCAGACACAAGTACTTAACTTTTCACCGATCAAGGGCTGCTTCTCACTGGTTCTGGATGGCCGAGTAGAGTCTCTGCCACCTGGTCTCTCTTGGTATGGAAAATGCCTCCCAAGCACCACTGCTTGCCTACCTTACTGCACACCACGAGCTGATCTGCCCTGAAGGGCTCAGGCTGTCACTGGGTCAGGTCTGGCAACTCCTCACTGCTTCCGATCCATTTCTCCCTCCCTCCCCCTCCTACTCAGTCAGATTCCTCAACCTTGCCTTTGATGTTCAGGGCTCCTAGATTGTCATATATAATCGATTCACTCATTTTTTCTGGTCTTTATTGTAAGGACCACTGGAAGCGTCTGACTACTCTGCCATCTCGGCCCTTGCTGCAGTCTATTTCTCAACGGTCACAATTATTGAAAACCCTATGGAACATACCTCTACTCTGACATATATGAGGTAGCCATGAATTAGAATTGACTCTACAGCAAATGGTTATATATGTGTATATATATATTTCATTCATAATCCTTATTACCCTCTGTAAGTACACATATATTTTCTTACATTTATATCCTCTGCCCATTTAAAATTATTTTTAATTGTTCTTTTTATATTAAGGGTATTAGTTCTTTGTCTACAGGTCTTCAAAGCATTTCCCCCAATTTGTAGATTACCTTTTACACATACATTTGTTTAAATTATCTGTAGTATCTTAATCTTTTCTTTTATGGCTTTTGTATTTTATGTTATATTATCTCAAAAGTATATGAAAAAATAATTCATTTTTTTTCTGGCTTCTTTTAAATAGGTGGTAATCTATAATTTACTTTGGTGTAAGGGATGAGGTATAGACCCAGCTTTTTATATTTCTGAATGGCCTACCATGTCTTTGTCAGACTCTGCTAGTTACCTACCTGACATCCATTCTTCCTTACTAATAGGAGCCTGACTTCATTCAGTTAGCAAAATGCCTGGTAAAAATACTTTCCCAGGCTATTTTGCAGCAAGGGTGGACATATGATTCAGTTTTGTTCAATGAAATGTAGGCAGAAGTCACGGGGGGTGGGGGAGTAGGGACTTCCAAAATCATTTTTTAAAACTTTATTTATATATGTAAAATATTTATAACATAAAATTTGCTCTTTTAACCATCCCTAAGTGTACAATTTGGTGGCATTAATCACATACACGATGTGCAACTATCGCCACTATCTATTTCTAGAGATTTTTATCACACCAAACAGAAACTTTGCACCCATTAAGCAACAATTTTCCCAAAAGATTTTCAATAAGGACAACTTTGACTGACACCTTCCATTTGGCCCCTTAACCTTCACCTTTTTCCTACTTGGAACATAGATGTAGTATCTGGAGGGAACGCAGTTATCTTGAGACAATAAGGATGAAAGCCACCCACTAAAAATGGCAGAGTAGAAAGATACAAGGAGCTTCAGTCTTTGATGACGCTATGCTGCCACACCAGTCCTGGATTATGTATTCTTGGATTTCTTTTTTCTTTTTTTAATTGTTGTAATTAAATGAACTTTACATTTCAAGTTAGTCTCCCATACAATTTTTTTTTTTTACATACATTGTTATGAGACCCCAACCGCTCACCCCATTCTGCGACAGCACACTCCTCCCCTCCGCCCGATTCCCCATGAACACTCAACCAGCTCCTAACTCTCTACCTTCTCATCTCACCTCTGGACAGAAGCTGCCCTTTGGTCTCTTGTATCTACTTAAGAGGCACATTCTTCACAAGTATCACTATGTTCCACAGTCCAGTCCAATCCCTGTCTGAAGAGTTGGCCTCGGAAATTGTTTTAGTTCTGGGGAGATAGAGATTCCAAGGGCCATGCTTTCTGGGGCACCTCCAGTCTCAGACCATTAAGTCTGGTCTTCTCACTATAATTTGAGTTCCGCATCCCATCGTTCTACTGCTCCATCAGGGATCCTCTGTTGTGTTTGCCGTCAGGATGTTCACTGGTGGTAGCCAGGCACCATCTAGTTCTTCTGGTCTGAGGCTGATGAAGTCTCTGGTTTATGGGGTCCATTCTGTCTCTTGGGCTAATACTTTCCTTGTGTCTTTGGTGTTCTTCGTTCTCCTTTACTCCAAGTGGTTGGGACCAATTGATGCATCTTAGAAGGCCGCTTTCAAGCTTTTAAGACCCCAGACGCCACTAACCAAAGTAGGATGCAAAACATTTTCTTAATAAGCTTTGTTATGCCAGTTGACATAGATGTCCCCTGAAAGCATGGTCCCCAGACCTCTACCCCTGTTACTCTCTTTGTATTCAGGAAACTTCTTAGCTTTGTTTTAGTCCAGTTGTGCTGGCTTCCCCTGTAGTGTGTGCTGTCCTTCCCGTCACCTAAGATGATTCTTATCTACTATCAAGTTAGTGAATAACCCTCCCCTTCCCCCCCCCCCGTAACCATCAAAGAATGTTTTCTTCTGTGTTTAAACCTTTTCTTGAGTTCTTATAATAGTGGTCTTATACAGTATTTGTCTTTCTGTGACTGACTAAATTCACTCAGCATAATAAGTTCCATCTTCCACCATGTTATACGATGTTTCACAGCTTCATCATTGCTCTTTATCATTGTGTAATATTCCATTGTGTGGATATACCATAGTTTATTTATCTATTCGTCCATCGATGGGCACCTAGGTTGCTTCCATCTTTTGGCTACTGTGAACAGTGCTGTGATGAAGATGGGTGTGCATATATCTATTCGTGTGATGGCTCTTGATTCTATAGGATATATTCCAAGGAGTGGGATAGCTGGATAGCATGGTACTTCTATTTCTAGCTTTTTAAGGAAGTGCCAGATCGATTTCCAAAGTGGTTGTACCATTTTAAATTCCCACCAACAGTGTATAAGTGTTCCAGTCTCTCCACAACCTCTCCAGCATTTGTTATTTTGTGGTTTTGGGATTAATGCTAGCCTTGTTGGGGTGAGATGATATTTCATTGTAGTTTTGATATGAATTTCTGTAATGGCTAATGATCGTGAACATTTCATGTGTCTGTTAGCTGCCTGAATATCTTCTTTGGTGAAGTGCCTGTTCATATCCTTTGCTCATTTTTTAATTGGGTTATTTGTCTCTTTGTTGTTGAGGTTTTGCAGTATCTGGTAGATTTTAGAGATTAGATACTGATCGGATTTGTCGTAGCCCAAATTTTTTTCCAAGTCTGTAGGTTGTCTTTTTACTCTTTTGGTAAAGTCCTTTGATGAGCATAAGTATTTGATTTTTAGGAGCTCCCATTTATCTAGTCTCTCTTATGGTGCTTGTGCATTGTTTCTTATGGTTCGTATTGTGTTTATGCCATGTATTAGGGCTCCTAGCGTTGTCCCTATTTTTTCTTCCATGATCTTTATCATTTTTGATTTTATATTTAAGTCTTTGATCCATTTTGAGTTAGCTTTTGTACATGGTGTGAGATATGGGTCTTGTTTCAGTTTTTTGCATATAGATATCCAATTATGCCAACACCATTTGTTAAAGAGACTGTCTTTTCCCCAGTTAATGGACTTTGGGCCTTTGTCAAATATTGGCTACTCATAGGAGGATGAGCTTCTATCTGGATTCTCAACTCTGTTCCATTGGTCTATGTATCTGTTGTTGTACCACTACCAGGCTGTCTTGACTACTGTGGCAGTATAATAGGTCCTAAAATCAAGCAGTGTAAGGCCTCTCACTTTGTTCTTCTTGAGTAATGCTTTATTCAGGGCCTCTTCCCTTTCCATATGAAGTTGGTGATTTGTTTCTCCATCTCATTAAAAAATGATGCTGGAATTTGGATTGGGATTGCATTGTATCTGTAGATTGCTTTGGGTAGAATTCATGTTTTCACAATGTTGAGTCTACCTATCCATGAGCAAGGTATATTTTTCCACTTATGCATGTCTCTTTCAGTTTCTTGCTGTAGTGTCTCTGTAAAGATATTTTACATCTCTGGTTAGATTCATTCCTAAGTATTTTATCTTCTTGGGGGCTATTGTAAATGGTATTGATTTGGTGATTTCCTCTTCAAGGTTCTCTTTGTTGGTGTAAAGGAATCCAATTGATTTTTGTATATTTATCTTGTATCCTGAAACTTTGCTGTAATCTTCTGTTACAGTAGTTTTCTTGTGGATTCTTTGGGGTTTTCTGTGTATAAGATCATATCATCTGCAAATAGAGATATTTTGACTTCTTCCCTACCTATTTGGATACCCTTTATTTCTTTTTCTAGCCTAACTGCTCTGGCTAGGACCTCCAGCACAATGTTGAATAATAGTGGTGATAAAGGGCATCCTTGTCTAGTTCCTGTTCTCAAGGGGAATGCTTTCAAAGTCTCTCCATTTAGGATAATGTTGGCTGTTGGTTTTGTATAAATTCCCTTAATTATATTGAGGAATTTCCCTTCTATTCCTATTTTTTTGAGAGTTTTTACCATGAATGGCTGTTGGACTTTGTCAAAAGCCTTTTCTGCATTGATTGATAAGATCATGTGGTTATTGTCTTTCGTTTTATTAATGTGATGGATTACGTTGATTGTTTTTTTAATGTTGAACCATCCCTGCAGAACTGGTATAAATCCCACGTGATCATGGTGAATTATTTTTTTGATATGTTGCTGAATTCTGTTGGCTAAAATTTTGTTGAGAACTTTTGCGTCAATGTTCATGAGGGATATCGGTCTCTAATTTTCTTTTTTGTGGTGACTTTACCTGGTTTTGGTATCAGGGTTATGCTCGCTTCATAGAATGAGTTTTGGAGTATTCCTTCCTTTTCTATGCTCTGAAATACCTTTAGTAGAAGTGGTGTTATCTCTTCTCTGAAAGTTGCGTAGAATTCTCCAGTGAAGCCATCCGGCCAGGGCTTTTTTTGTTGGAAGTTTTTAAATAACCTTTTCAATCTCTTCTTTTGTTTTCTACCTCTGTTTGTGTTACTTTATGTAGGTAGTGAGTTTCTAGAAATTTGTCCATTTCGTCTAGGTTTTCAAATTTGTTCGAGTGTCATTTTTCATAGTAATCTGTTATGATTCTTTTAATTTCAGTTGGGTCTGTTGTGATTATCACCCATCTCATTTCTTATACAGGTTATCTGCTTCCTCTCCTGTTTTTCTTTTGTCAGTTTGGCCAGTGGTTTATCAATTTTGTTGATCTTTTTAAAGAACCATCTTCTGGACTTGTTAACTCTTTCATTTGTTTTTCTAGTCTCTATTTCATTTAATTCTGTTCTAATTCTTATTTCCTTCCTTCTGGCACCTGTGGGCTTCTTTTGCTGCTCTCTTTCTACTTGTTCCAGTTGTAGGGTTAATGCTTTGATTATGACCCTTTCTTTTTTTTGGATGTGTGCATTTATTGCAATAAACTGACCTCTGAGCACTGCTTTTGCTGTGTCCCAAAAGTTCTGGTAGGATGTGTTTTCATTCTCGTTTGATTCTATGAATTTCTTTTTCCATCCTTAATTTCTTCTATAACCCAGTAGTTTTTCAGCAAGGTGTTGTTCAGTTTCCAAGTTTTTGCTTTTTTTCCCTTGATTATTGTGTCATTGATTTCTACTTTTATGGCTTTATGGTCAAAAAAGATGCTTTCTAGTATTTCGATGTTTTGTATTTTGTTAAGGCTTGCTTTATGGCCTAATATGTGGTCTATTCTGGAGAATGTTCCATGTGCTTTGGAAAAGAAAGTATACTTGGCTGCTGTTGGGTGCCGTGTTTGGTATATGTCTAGTAGATTAAGTTGGTTGTAGCATTTAGATCTTCTGTGTCTTTGTTGAGCTTCTTTCTGGATGTTCTGTCCTTCACTGAAAGTGGCATGTTGAATTCTCCCACTACTATTGTGGCGCTCTCTCTCTCTTTAGAGCCGTTAGAGTTTATGTATTTTGGAGCCCTGTTGTTGGGTGCGTAAATATTTATTATAGTTATGTCTTCCTGGTGTATTGACCCTTCAATCATTAAATATTGCCCTTCCTTATCCTTTGTGGTGGATTTTAAAGTCTCCTTTGTCAGAGATTAATATTGCCACTCCTGCTCTTTTTTGAGTGTTGTTTGCTTGATATATTTTTTCCATCCTTTAAGTTTTAGCCTGTTTGTGTCTTTAAGTCTAAGACGTGTCTCCTGTAGGCAGCATATAGATGGATCATGCTTTTTTATCCAATCTGCCACTCTCTGTCTCTTTATTGGTGCATTAAGTCCGTTTACATTCAGCACAATTATTGATTGGTATGAGTTTAGTGCTGTCATGCTGATATCTCTTTTTGTGTGTTGTTCATAGTTTCTTTGTTCTCCTCAATTTTCTGTGCTGAGTTTTCTTTCTTTTTTAAAAATATTTTATTGTACTTCAGGTGAAGGCTTACAGAACAAACAGTTTCTCATGTAACAGTAGTACACATGCTGTTTTATGACTTTGGTTAACAACCCCACAACATTTTAACCCTCTGAATTCTCAGCTTTTTTTTTTGGTGAAAATACACATAGCCAAAGATACACCATTTCAAAACTTTTTACGTACACATGTAAGTGACATTGACTATGCTCTTCCAATTGTGCTGCCATTCTCACCCAAGATGAAGGCTTACAGGACAAAATAGCCTCCCATTTAACAGTTACTACAAATGTTGCCCTATAACAATGGTTAACAATCTCACAACACATCAACAGTATCCTTACTCAACTTGTGTTCCTTAACATCAGCTTCCTACTCCCCCTCTGCCTTCTGGCCCTTGTCACTGGACTCCTGTACCTCGTTAGTCTCATTTAGTTTTACTGGGCTGTCCACTCCCAGGCTGAACAGTGAACCTCGAAGGCAACTTCACCTCTGAGCTGAAAGGGTATCTTGGGGCCATTCTCTTGAGGTTTCTCCAGTCTCCTTTAGGCCAGTAAATCTGGTCTTTTTGAGTTTTCTTTATGTATTTTTTCATCTCTTTCTTTGTTGTTGATTTTGTGTTTGCTGGCTCTTTGTGTTTCTACTTTTTTATTTTGAATTGTAGGATTGTTAGATTCCTTTGTGGTTACCTTAATATTTACCCCTATCTTTCTAAGTTTATACCAGTCTTTTATTACTTTATATCGCCTTAACTTCCCCTCCATATGAAAAATCAATGTCTGCATTTTTTAAGTCCCTCTTTTTTGTTTTAATTTTGTCCTTTTTTACATATTGATATCTCTGTTTCCCTATTTTCAATGTTTTTGCTTTGATGTGTTTTCAATATCCGTATCCGAGTCAATATCTGGTTGCTGTGTCCTGTGTTCTAGTCTTGCGTTGTTATCTGGTGTTATTATGTAACCATAGGACTCCCTTTAGTATCTCTTGTATTCTGGTTTGGTTTTTGCAAATTCCGTGAACTTCTATTTATCTGGAAATGCCCTAATTTTGCCATCATATTTGAGAGACAGTTTTGCTGGATATATAATTATTGGATGGCAGTTATTTTCCCATTGCCTTCTTGCCTGCATGGTTTCTGCTGAGTAGTCCGAGCTTATCCTGACTCTCCTTTGTAGATGACTTTTCTTTTATCCCTAGCCACTCTTAAAATTCTCTATCTTTGGTTTTGGCAAGTTTGATTATGTCTTGTTGACTTTCTTTTGGGATTTACCTTATGTGGGGTTTGATAAGCATCTTGGATAGATATCTTCTCATCTTTCATGATATCAGGGAAGTTTTCTGTCAAGAAATCTTCACCAATTTTGTCTGAATTTTGTTATCCCCCTCCCCTGTTCTGGTACTCCAATCACTTGTAGGTTATTTCTCTTGGTAGAGTCCCACATAACTCTTAAGAGTTTCTTCATTCTTTATAATTCTTTTACATGATTTTCCCTCAAATAAGTTGGCGTCAAGAGCTTTATCTTCAATGTCACTAATTCTAACTTCTACTGCCTCACTTCTGCTCCTATGACTTTCTATTGAGTTAATTCTGAAATTTTATTGTTAATCTTCTGGTTTTCTGATTGCTGTCTCTCTGTGGATTCTTGCAGCCTATTAAATTTGACATTATTTTCTTGAATAACTTTTTGAGTTCCGCTACTACTTTGTCTGTGTGTTCCCTGGCTGTTTATGCATTCTGTAAAATTTCCTTTCTAATTTCTAGAAGAGTTCTGTATATTAATCTTTTATATTCTGCCTCTAGTAATTCCAAAAAGTTCTTTTCCTCCAGAGAATTTATTCTTTATTTTGGGAGCTTGCCGAAGCCATCATGGACTGCCTCTTTATGTGACTTGATATTGACTGTTGTCTCTGAGCCATCATCAATAATTTATTATAATTTTATTTTGTATTTGTTTACTGAGACCTAGCTTATTTTGTTTTGTTTTGATATGCCCAAATAGGCTGCTCGTGTGCACTAGTTTGATTTTTGACACCTTTGACTCTCTAACATCCTGTCACCAGGTAGTTCTGTAAAGTATGTGCACACAGGAGTCCATTAAATTTTCATATATTGGTTCAGCTCGGGTGTTCAGGCAGTTGGTCACCAAATGTGTGATGCAGGCTGTCACCCTCAGACCTAGAGAGGCATGGGTGATTGGTGCAGGCACTGGACTCTGGCTGTGGTAGGGGATCATGCACTGATCCAGGCAGGCAGCTGATGGCTGCCCCTGAGAGTCTGAAAGGAAAGCGTGTCCCTATTCTCTAGGGTGAGTAGGTAGGTGAGTTTTGCAGCCAGACTATGAGCACCCCACTTTGTATGCTGTAAAGACTCAAGGGCACCACTTTTTCTTGGACTCCTGTAGCAGGTGACTAGGACCTTTAGGTGATACCACCAGTCCTCAAGCCCCTGCTGCAGATTGATAAAAGTGCCTGTTTAAGTGGCAGCGCTGTTTCGAGGGTCACAAATCTGCCAGTTCACACCTGAAGCAGTTGAAGTTAAACTTCAGTTGTTTGCCCTGTTGTACCGTGGTAGTGAGGGCTAACTCTGTTGAGATGGATCCCCACAGTCTACACAGGGGTGTAAGGCACTCAGAGTCTGCAGACCCCTTATACCTGTGACTAGCAAAGCAGCTGTGCTGACCCTGTGTTCCTGGCTTAGGGGAGCCAGTAGCTTATTTGTTCCCTCTCCAAGGCCAGAAGAATGGGTCAGGGCGCCTTTTGGGCTTTACTTCCAGCCCGGCGGACTCCCAGTGCAGAGTGCAGAGGGAGGAGGTAAAAGGGAGAGAGGTTTTTCCCAAATGGGCCCTTTTTTTTTTTTTTAATCCCTGCGAAATGCTGCACACATGTACTTATCTCAGCCACTTGGGAGCTACTTTTCTCTGGTTCGGAGTGTCCAAGCAGAATCTCTGCTGCTGAGTCTCTCTTGATGTGGAAACTGCCTCCCAAGCACACACAGCACAGCTGTTTGCCTGCTTCACTTCGGACCAGTGTGGTTGCAGCGCTGCAGTTTCACTGCCGTGGCTCTGGCACTCTCCACTTCTTCCAAACCGTCTCTCTCTCCCCTATCACTCAGTCAGATTCCTCAACTTCGCCTTGTTCAGGGATCCTAGATATTCATATAGAATCAAATCACTTGTTTTCCCAGGTCTTTGTTGTAACAGGAATATAGGAAGCGTCTAACTACTCCGCCATGTTGGCCACACCCTCACCTTGGGCTTCTTACTATGGAGAAAAACAAACTCCCATTCAGTTAAGCCATTGATACAAGATTTTTGTTTCTTGAAACCAAATATGTTCGTCTCTGATACAGTATCTCCATTTTTTTAAATAATGCATCTTTCTATAGCAGTTTCACATGCTTTTATCATATACTAACTTCTCATGTATAACTGGCTTTATTTGTGAAACTGTCCTGTTTCATTATCTAAGTTGACTTCAGTGTTAATACAATAGCTAATGTCTACTGAATGCTTGCTGTTGTTAGGTGCTATTGAGTCAGTCTGACTCATTACGACTCTATGTACAACAGAATAAAACACTGCCTGGCCCTGCACCATCCCCACAATCGTTGCTATATTTGGGCCCATTGTTGCAGCTGTTCTGTCATTCCAACTCATTGAGGGTCTTCCTCTTTTTCAGTGACACAACGTAACCAAAAGGTCAGCAGTTTGAATCCACCAGCAGCTCCTTGGAAACCCTATGGGGCAGCTCTAATCTGTCCTATAAAGTCACTGTGAGTCGGAACTGACTTGATGGCACATAACTACTTTACCAAACTTGATGTCCTTCTCGAGGGACTGGTCCCTCCTGATAACTTATTCAAAGTAAGTGAGATGAAGTCTCACCATCATCACTTCTAAGGAGCATTCTGGTCATACTTCTTCCAAGACGGATTTGTTCATTCTTCTGGCAGCCCACAGTATATTCAATATTCTTTGCCAACACCATAATTCAAACACGTGAATCCTTCAGTCTTCCTTTTTAATCGTCCAGCTTTCGCATGCATATGAAGTGTTTGAAAATAACATGGCTTGGGTCAGGTGCACCTTAGTTATCAAAATGACTATTACATGTGTTTTATATTAACTAGCTTATTTAATGTTCCCAACAGCTCCATGAGCCTTAACTAATGTGAGTACTTGCAAGCCTGAAATAGGGGATTTTTAAAAAGTGGAATAGAAAGCATTAAAAAGAAGGAAAGAGAAAGATGTTTCAATTATTCACGACGGATTATGGTAGAAGGCAATTATCTATGTTGCTATCCAATTTGGCACCACTGTTGTTCAATGTTGTAATAAAAGTGCACTAAACCAGGCATTTAAATACTTATCCCAATTTTGCAGGTCACTACTGTTACTTAATCTTTCCTTGCCTTAGTTTCCTCATTTATAAAATGAGGTATGATTACACTCATTAAATGATAGCTAAGGTTTTGCCTAACTTTAACACTCTATTAATGATGAAGACTACATGTTCTGAAATCCACTGGATCTGAATTTGAATTCAGCATTGAATGACCAGGTTCACATATTTATTCAATGAAAGTACTGGGGATACACTGATGAACATATCAGAAAACGTCACTGCTGTAATGGAGCTTGCATTATAGTGTAGGTATTAAAAAAAATCTAGATGCTTAGAGAGTCATAAGTCCTATGAATGAAATAAGCAATGATGTAGATGTAATAGAGCGGCACATGGTTGGATAGTTAGGGTGTTCAAGAAAAGACTTCTCTATGAAGTTTGTATAACATAAAAAAATGGCTATGGTATAATGATACATGAAAAAAATACGATGTAAAGTGGTAATTTAACTGTTATATGTGTGGCCTGTCTAAAACAATATAAAAAAATACATTTTAAAAGAAGTACTGTAACAGATACAGCAAAGTACATAAACTTACAGCTTATGAATTACTAAGAACCAAACATTCAGAAGCCACCAGATCGATAAGGTCAAGAAATAGAATATTGCTAGCAATCCCAGAAGTCCTCCCCATCCTCCTTTCTACACATAACCCTCTCCTTCCTAAGGGTAGCAGACTTTTATGAAAGTCATTTTATAAAAATGACCTTGCTAACTAGATTGCAATCGTCCAACTGCACAAATGTACTAAAAATCACCCACTTACATTAGGTGCATTTTATGGTATATAAATTATACCTCGATAAAGCTGTTAACAACAAAAAAACTGTACCACCTCAGTATTCATCCCTGAACACTACAGCTTAATTTTGCCTGAACTTCATATAAATAGAAATTCCTTGTCTACTTCTTTCACTCAACATAATGCTTTTGAGTCTCCATGTTGTACATGTGGCACTAGTTCACTCATTTTATTGCTGCATAAGATTACCTTGTTTACATCAATTTATTCATTCTATTTTGATGGGTATGTTGTTTCCAATTTTTGGTATGGTATGGACCAACTTTTCAATTTCAGAAAACACTAAACTCCAAATTAGCTTTCAATTCCTTCTACTCACCTGCTGTTCTGTCTAGAATACTTCTTCTCCTCCTTGCCTAGTTAACTTATCCCTAAGATCGCAGCTCAAGCATCATCTCAGGGAAGCCTTCTTACCTAATTCCTCTACTGAATTATCTCCTACCATCACAGACCTCCGTGTCTTCCATTTGTCACAGCTGTAATTGTTTCAAAATTCGTGAAATTATTTGGCTGTCTCTTCCACTAGATAACCTTATTAAGGTCAGGTCAGGGTATGTGGTCCTTTTTGCGTATCACTGTACCCTGACACCTAGCACAGAACCTGGCATAATGTAAGGGAACAGAATTTACTTGAATACTTATTATCCCTTCACGTTCAGGGTACCCAATTCAAATGTGTTTCTTCTCAATGTTTCATTCTTCAGGCCACCACTAGCACCTTTGAAAATAAATTCGTACTTAGGAACAAGATTTTGCTAAGTCCCATTTGGCAAACAAGACTGGATATAAGGGATTAAGCAACTAGGCTCATCATCAGGAACAATAGCACTTTTACTGGTTTCCATGGAAACTACAATTATCGCAGCAGGTAATTCTAAAGGATTACAAACATATGGGTTGCCTAATTATCAAATGGTGTTTACTATTTGATACTTTACATAGAGAATGGAATAATTTCACAAAGGTGAGTAGGATCATTATAGAAACAGTAAAAATGTAAAATTATTGTTCAATAATTTTTCTTCAACAGTGAGTGCTTATTATGTAAATAGGCACAATCCGCTTTTATATTACTTTTTCTCTTTATCACCACATGACAAATTTCTCCCCATAACTAGTCATTCTGTGTTTTAATAAAAGTTGCTTGGTGGTAATGATTATAGAAAAAACAAGGTTTCTATTCTTGATAAACCTAATTTACTCACATTCCAACTGTTAACAAAATTACTACAGGGAAAAATGTTTACTCCTTTCCCCCACAATAAGTATTAACAATCTTTATATGCTCTAAGTTCAATAAAAATATTTTATAAAATACATTCTATTTTTTCATATTAGTATATAACCTAAAATAAATTCAATGGTAGCATTAGTATACACCACTGAACTATTTAGAAAGGATGCTTAAGGAATTAAAAAAATTTTTTTTAGCACTTGTAAACTATAAACTAAATATCTTCAAAGTAAAAACTTGCACGTATCTTGCTGGAAATAAAAAACGTTAAGTAGATTATTTCACGGCTGCCATTCTAATCCTCCTGACATTCTTTTCCTAAATTCAACCTCAGCATTTGAAAAGAATTCAAAAAGACATCTAACCATAAGCTTCATGTTTAATAAATTATGCCCTGTATGGGGATATTCTCTTAACCATTTCTTTTTAGACCCATTGTACCCCATAAAAATAACCAAAAAAACCAAATCCGTTGCCACAGAGTTGATTCCAACAGTAAGGTCTAAAATTCATACCAGCTTGTTATCAAGAAAATATATTCACAAGTTGGAGCTTCAGACAGTATCATGATTTGAAGTGCAAAGATACAAGAATGTCTAGTTTTTAGTGAATTCATCTACTGATCTCAAAACCACATTCTAGGCATTTAATCAAAAAGTGCAGCTATTTCTCAAACACACAAACTACTGGAAGAAAATTATATAAATGAGGAATAGAGCACCTGTGATTCCATGGCTAAGGGAAATTTAAAAGTAATACAAGGCTCGGGGTTCAATTAAAGAAACGATTTATGAAAAACACAAATCATTTAGTTTATGTAACTGACATATCAGAGCGGAGGAAACCCTGGTGGCGTAGTGGTTAAGAGCGCGTCTACTAACCAAAAGGCTGGCAGTTTGAATCCACCAGGCACTCCTTAAAAACCCTATGGGGCAGTTCTACTCTGTCCTACAGGGTCGCTATGAGTCGGAATCAACTTGACAGCAATGAGTTTGGGTTTTTTTTAATCAGAGCAGAGAACTACTGAGGGTGATTTTTAGCTCTAGTAAGACTTGTTTCAGACTGCCATGCAATCTGAAAGAATTGTGTGGAAGTAAGGTATTATTTAAAAAACGTGTCATAATCCCCTAAAGCCTAAAACTGGCTAAATGTGCACTAATAAAAATGTAAAAGATAAATAACAATCATTTTCAAACATTCAGTTATTTTTGTTGTATCTAAAAAGTATTTTGATGTTTTTATTAGGTTGTCAAAGTATTTTATTCAATGTTTTGTTACATCAACACTTTAAAAAATAAACTAAATTTTAAATAATATTTAAACAAAACTATCTACTCTATATTTCAAGTCAATGCAATTTTTCACTAATTTAGAACTCTGTAAGTTTAGTATTTGGGGGAACTTTTAGAAACAGACACATTACACAAAAAAATTGTCTTATAGACCTTAGAACTAAGCAGGTTTTATAATGATTCATAAAACTTTACAAACCCTTCTATACTACTTTTTAACACAGTGTTTAATTACAGAGTCTGATTTTAGTAGAAATTTCAATTATTTTACAATTAATTTGAAACAGAAGCAAACATGTCCCATAATTATTTTTTGGAGGACCACCACCGATTAGGATCACTACATATGATAACTGTTAAAAAATACACTCACAACTAGAAGAGACAAAGGATGCACAGATACATGGCTGATTCCGGTTTTAAAATATTAATGCATTAATAATTAGGTCAGAAATCACAATCTAAAATCACTATGACTTAGAAAATACTATCACACAAAAATTCAAGGAGAGAACATTGTTATGGGCAGCTTAGCATTATTAGCTGTAGCAGTACTGGACCTTGTATACATTTACATATGCTTTCAAACTCACAATCGGTTTTAACTGCTCAGCTCATTAGGACATGAGGATGATGTTGGGTGAGCTTTAAACATCGAAATATTGTGTTTATACATACCCTAAACAAGGCAGCTTCCAAGATTAAATGCTACTTAAAACGGAAATTTTCTAGAACACATTTTATCTCACATTATTAGAAATATGATCCATATAAGTGAATTCTTCATTCATACCTTAAAGCAGTAATAGTTTAAAACATGAAACAATTTTTTGATAGAGGTGATCCTAAAATACTTTGACTTATAAGTAAAATTCTACCCCTTGGTACTAACCCCCAAGCTTTTTGGGAAGATTCCAGGGTCAACACCATAAATATCAAATATAATAAACCATTATAATAATGACCTCAGAAACCCTTATGTGTGACAACCGCTTATTTTACAGTGTGGCTTCTGTAGCCCCAAATCCTTCCTCACCACTTAAAATTATTTTAGGTTCTAGAAGTTCTACCTCTCTGGTGCTTCTGTTTTTCTAAGGCTGTTTAAAAAATCAGAACATGTAATTTCCCACATTATTCTGGCTCAAAGGTAGCTCCACACTTTTCCTGCATCTTAAAATAAGTTTTAGTTTTCTCTTTTTTGGGGGTGGGTGGGGAGAGTAAGGAAGAGACGTGGGCTTTTGATAACTTGCTAATTTGCAGACTTGCTTCAGAATTGCTGGATATTTCCTGATGGATAAGGCTGCTAACGAAATACATGCCAAGAGATGGCTATGTTACCACATGGAGAACAGCAGTTAACTTTTCCAGCTGAGACCAGAAAGGGTAACGCAACAATTCGCTAATAGTTAATAGGTATTTGCTATTTTATGGTCTTAAGTAAAAATATTTCATTTACTTATAAATATTATAGGTAATCGAGAGCCTATAAAATTTGCAACAAGCAAATTCTAGTTAAAAATTCTTATTTTCCTTAGCAAAAATTGGGTATTTGTTAGTGACTACCTGGTACTTGTTCTGCTATCAAGTAATAAGAACAGGGTGTTGTAAAACAGAACACAAAGCTGGGAAGCATTTTATTTTTTTACTTCATATAACATTGTTCAGGATCACAAGATTTTAAAGGTCTCTTTCCAGCAGCTTTTATGATTTAGGAGTACCACTTTAAAAATAACTACTGATGCTATAAGTACTACTGTTTTTCTACACATTAACAATTTTACTGAATGCCATACACATTATACCTCTTGCTCCTCTGGTAAGAAAGATAAACAGAAACTAATTAAATCAGATGTTTAGACACTCAAAATGGTTTTTCAAAGCACACCCAAAACAAACCAAATCTACATTAGCAATTATCAAATTTTAATAGTTATTAAGAAGGAGCCCTTGTGGCACAGTGGTTAAGCACTCAGCTATTAACTAAAAGGTCAGTGGTTTCAACCCATCAGTGGCTCCATAGAAGAAAGATGTGGCAGTCTGCTTCCATAAAGATTACAGCCTTGGAAAACCTATGGGGCAATTCTACTCTATCCTACAGGGTTGCTATGAGTTGGAATAGACTTAATGGCACACAACAAGAAGTTATTAAGAATTCTTAATACAGAGGTAATGAAACATGTATGAGATTTTTAAAATTATATATGTTTTAATAAAAAATCTAAATTTACAAATAAAAAAGATTAATGGCCAAATTAAAGAAAGTTTAAGCATCAGGTTTAAAATATCTTAATTTTCAGGTTATTCAGAAATATATTTTGTGAATAATAAGAATTATTTCATAAATATATACATATAAATATAAATATATATCTACAGGATCTACGGTGCAGGAGAAAACTCTTTAAAGAAAAAAAATTGTAGTTCTAGATTATTAAGATCTTGTCATATTTACTCTTCAAGTGAAACATAAATTACCAGTCCAGGTACTTTTGGCACAAGTTTTTAGTTGAATATCGACACAATCTTAAAAACACAATGCTTTTATATTTTCTTCACTGGAATATGAAGAATCAAACAGACTTTAGAATTGTGGAAAACAAACAAACAAACCAAATATCTGCAACTGTTTAATTAAAAATACAAAAAAAAAATCTTTTTTTTTTTTTTAGGAGACCTTAATCCTGTCTTTACATCTGGGAAGTGTAAAATGTTATCACCAAGAAGTTTTCTCCAATTTCCTCAGCAAGGATTCCCAGTCTACATGCAAACATAACATCATCTTTTTCCACTCAAGTATGTCTTTTTCAGATCACACTCCAGTATATAAGGACAAAAAATAAATGTATAATAAAAAGATTGGATAAATCAGTAGAGGCTTTTTGGTCTTGAATTCTTCACCCACTAACAATGAAGCAGCACTGTAGGCAGCCCAAAACACCCCAAATAGCTTAAAATAAAAAAAAAAAAAAAGCAAAATATTAGCAAGTCAAATAACTTTTTGCATATCATACAGTAAAAACACTGTTTACAACATTTCTTGAAAGCCAACTCTGACAACCGATTGTGGTAAAGAGCAAAACTTATGAAGAATGTTAAAAATGTGTTAAGAATGTTCTCACTCTGCTCCTTGACTTCTGTAAATGGGGCCTTTTCTTATCACACTTGAATCTCTGTAATCAGATATCTCTATATCTAAAGAGATTTAATGTTAAATAAAATTAGGTTTTGTAGAGTTAACTGGTGAAAGTTTTCTAACATATATCTCAACAAACCTTGAATTTAAACAAGAAACATGCACAATAGCTCACTACACACAATGATTAAGCGATTGGGAAAAAAATTTTGGCAAAAAAATCCTTAAGTTTAAAAAGTTTTATCCTAAATTTGTAATGATATAAAAAACAGATTTTTCCATTTTATAATAATACACTCATATAGTACATAAATAATATTAAATTCCAACTTTCACTGAACTATGTGACTAAACAACGATCAGAGGACAATGGTTTTGGCAATTTTAGGAGTAGTCTCTGAAGTACAGGCAGTCCCTGGATTACAAATGCCAGACTTACAGACAACTCGTACTTGCCCTTTAATGTGATGTAAATTTGCCCTCACTTTGAAAGGAAGGAACCAACCGCCTCGCAACAAATTCTTCATCACAACCTCCTTCACGTGCTGCACATGCAGCTTTTAAATCATTGAAAAGGCTTAGAGCCTTTAAAATAAGAAACGTATGCACATGTTCTGACTCACCTACAAATTCGACTTAAATATTTAAGGGCATAGTTAGGAACAGATCTTGTTAGCAATCTGGGGACTGTGTGTATTCAAACAGGTTTTAACCCAAGTAAAACAACACAGAGCAGGAAGTGATCCTGAATGATTCGATAAAGTGGTTATGTTCACTAAGGGTAGGATAATTAAATCCCAGCAAGTGGCAAGCTGCTGTACTGCAAGACTTTTAAGATAAGTTCTAATAATGGGTAAACTGTCAAGTTTTTATTTTTAAAGATTTCAGGCAGAAGGTAAGGTCTTCCCCATAGCCCCTAAAATGTTTGAAGAGTTCAAATATGCAAGGATAGTCTCAAAATATTCTTTTACAATACTTGTAATAACAATAGTTACCGCTTGAGTGCCTACTCTGTGCCAGGCACTATACTAGGCATTATATATACTTCAAAATCCTCATAACAAACCCAAAAAAGTATTTAAGATTTCTCTTTGCAGATGAGCAAACTGACGGTAAGAAAAGTTAAGATACCTCCCCAAAGCCAGACAGCAAGTGGCAGAACCAGGATTTGAATTCAAACACCCGTGTTGTTTTTAACACCCAGTGTTTATATAATGTCAGTATTAGCCTGTAGGTACCCAATTCTAACAGGAATCATTATGTCTTTTATATTGGAATTAGTAATGAACTTTAAAAAGAATCAAATATCATAAAAATTAAGTGGCTGTGGCTACTCATAAAAAAATACTTTAGTGGGGAGACTACATAATCGCAGTTCTGAAAGTGGTGGTCTTAAAAAGTTCTATTATCCACAAAGAAAAAAGTTATATTCACTGTATAATATACATACACATGCTAAAGCAGTCATTTATTCCCCAAAGTTGTTCAAAATTAATAAATGCCAAAATTTAAGTAACATTACTATTTATTATTAATACTTAATATTATCTGTAAATGTATATGTATCTTAATGTAAATTTAACACAGCATAAAGAATTTCTGATCTCTACAATACGGCAAAGTCAATTTATTAGAATCATGTTTATTATATAAGAAAGTTACTACTCAAACAAGAGTAACAGTTATTAAATAAATGCACAGTGGAATTTTAAATAAATATCCTCCTCAAAAGTCTAAGTCAGATGAAATTGTGCTATAAGCATGGGGAACAAAAATTCAACATTAAAAATTCTCTAAGTGTAATATCCCAAGGCCTGATTTACTCTTTGTACTTTTTATTCCCTAGACATGTAACTGTAATTTCTAGCAGATTAAAGGGGAAAACTAAAAGAAATACAATAAATAAGCTCAGTAAGGAAGGTCACTGCTCCAAAACACTACGAACTGTTTGATAAACAGTTATATATTATGATATTTTTAGCCAGAGAACTAGTATACTTTTGACATTGGAAAATAGCACACTTCTTTCTATAATACACTCTGTGTAACTTACTTTTATAAGTGCAGACACCACTTCGAATGATCCAACCACCAAAAGTACAGGGGCTATTACAATGAGAGGAAGTAATGAATATCCTATAACTCCAAGAACTTGGCCATATGCAACCTGTGAATTTTCAAATTTTAAATAAATATCACAGAAATCAAGATACTCATTTTAATCACTATTGAACATCATATACTGTTTACTTACATACACAATAAAGAAAAAGTCATAAAGTAGCATAACCCTTACATTTCAAATCATTATACAAATATATGTACTATTCCAATAATTTTCCTGGATTGTCTCACATGCATATATATTTATGCTAAATGAATTTGAGCATAATTTTGGTTAAATTCCTCAACATATCTGTTGGAATTTTGTGATTGTATTACATTTTCAGATTAAGTTAGGAAAATTTTGACATATTCAGAATTACTGACTCTCTCAAGTTCCTGGGAGTACCACTACTCCTTCAATGATTATATGTTTTCTGAAAATACCCAAATCTACATTTCTAGTCCTTATCTTTCTCTTGAGCTTTAGACTTACAAATCCAATTACTTTCAGCGTATCTATAGCGTATACACTGTCACTACTTCCCTTAAGTTGTAGGAGGATTACTTGAAAGGACCACAGTCATCTTTTTCAGATGGAAAAAATCAAGGTCTAGAGAAGCTAGCTGTGATAAATGCAGACTGGAAAGGAAGGGAGAAGGGGTGAGGATAGACAAGAGAAAATATTCTTAGTAGCTCCTATATGCCAAGTTCAGTGATAAGGCTTCACAGTTGTGAAGATCAAATGAAGGAGCAATCCTATGAAGTAGGTATTATCGTCCCCATGAGGAAAAAACTAAGTCTTAGACAAAATGCTTTGCCCAAGAAAGCAAGACTGGTAGGTGACAGAGTTCACATTAAGATCTAGGCTTCTTAATTAACTCCTATATCAACAGTCCTACACTGCCAAAAAAATTCAGTGGTATCTATTTTCAAATAAATATTACATTAGGTTATGTGTAGAATATAAGAAATACTATGTTAACAAATGTAATTTTAGGTCTCCATTAAAATTATTTTCATTTCCATGTGAAAAAGCTTGGTAGATAAATGTTATTATAAACTAATTTGAGAGTTCTAGGTTAAGATGTTGGATTGTACACACATATGCAATATCACTGTCTCCTGAAACTCTACTAAAATAAAACAGAAAAAAGAAACTCCTTTTTTATAAGGGCCATATCCAGGAAAAGAACAGGAGACAGGAGGACAGCAGCATAATTTTAGAAGCTAGAAAGCAGATGGGTAAGAGCTAAGTAACAGCCTTGGCAGACCTTTCCACCAACCGTGAAAAAACGATTCAAAGTTTCTGCATTTAGCATTTGATACTCATAGTCTGCCTGACATGAGCCAGTACTCACATCATAACTCTGCCTTGCATCCCTTTGTTTTACTCTCTCCACAGAATAAACCACTAGAATTCCCAGGTATATAAAACCCATTGCTACTGAGTGGATTTTGATTCACAGACACCTATAGGACAGAGTAGAACTGCCCCATAGGGTTTCCAAGGAGCAGCTGGTGGATCTGAACTGCCGACCTTCTGGTTAGCAGCTGTAGCTCTTAACCACTGTGCCACCAGGGCCCCTAGGTATATAGCAATTCATAGTCTTAATTAATAAAATAGTGGATGGCTCTCAAGGTGTGACTCACAGACTCCTGAGAGTCGTAGAGACCCTTCCAGAACACTAACGTCAAAATTATTTTTTATAATAATAAGACATTGTTTGCCTTTTTCATTGGATTGATATTTGCACTAATTGGGCAAAAAGGCAATGGTGGGTAAAACTGCTGTTTTCTTGGCACAAATCCAGGTGGCACAAACTGTACCAGTAGCTATTGTGTTCTTTACTACATACACAGAAAAAGGAAAAAAGCCAGTACATTTAAGAATGTCCTTGATGAAGCAATAAAAATGATTTTTATTAAATTTCAACTTTCGAGTATGTATCTTTTTAATATTCT
Source organism: Dugong dugon (assembly GCA_030035585.1). Classification (NCBI taxonomy): domain Eukaryota; kingdom Metazoa; phylum Chordata; class Mammalia; order Sirenia; family Dugongidae; genus Dugong; species Dugong dugon. Next base: position 41,420,772 of record CM057480.1, on the reverse strand, counting down.
GTGTGACAAAATGGGAAGTACACATGAAGCATTTCTGCTGCATACTGAAGTTCAAGGATTATCCCAAGGAAGAGCACTTGTGTGAATAAGTGAAGAGTTGAGTTAGATGCTTTTTTTCACAGAATGCCATTTTTACTTGAAAGAATAACTGAAAGACACACCATGGTTATTCAGATTTGGGTCATGGTAGGCCTTTTCTTGAAAATGAATGAAGTGAGCCCATCGCTTCAGGGAAAACAACTGACAGCATTTGCTGCAAATGATAAAATCTTTGAGTTTTCAAGCAAAAATCAGAATTTTGGAAAACTTGTATCTACCACTGTAAGCTTGACAGTTTTCCAATAAAGACTTTTCTGATGATATAAGCAGTGATATCAATGAATATGATTTCCTGATACTGTATAATAAAATGTGTCAACATTTGGAAGATCTGCATAACTCAATGTACAAATGTTTTCCAAATGACCAACATATGATGCTACCAAGTCCTGCATGGCTAAAAAGATCCATTCAAAGTGAATTTTAATGAAACAGAGTATGGAAAGTTCACTGATATGGCTTCAGGTTCCAAATCTTGAAGAAACTACTACTTCTCAAGTTCTGGTACAGTATCTAAAAATATCAATTGTCTGAAAAGACTATTAAAATACTGCTGTCTTTTCCAATAACATGTCTGTGTGAGGTCTTATTTTCTTCATCAGCTACCTTCCATTAAGCTAGACAATAAGGCTACTTGCAAAAATGTAAAACAGTGTCACTCTTACTTTTTTTGTTTTAGAAAATAGTTATTTTTCTTAAAAATGTGCTATGCTAACATGTAGTTGGTTTACTGTTATTTTTAATGAATAGTTAAAATTTTTGTTTTAATTTCTAATATGGTAAATATTGATAAACATATGCTACATAAACAAAAACTCTGGGGGGGGGGGACTTCAGATTGGAAATTTTGAGAACTGCTGTAATAATTATATGCTTCCTTAAAAAGCTGTGATGCTTGAGGAGTGGGATGGGATCTTTTCTTTTCTATTCATTCCTTGTAACATTTATTGAGTAAGCACAATACTAACTTGTTGAATAATAAATCATCTTAAAGGACTAGCACGACTTAAAAGCAATTCTGGGACAAGAAACCATTATACTGAGTATAGTTACTGACTGTACCTACAGTACCAAAAATAAAGCTTACCATAAAAAGCAAAAGCTATTTTCCAAGTCAACTACTTACTTCTCCACCAAGAACTCTGGCCAGTAAGAAAATTGTTAGGGAACCAAATATCCAAATGGTGATAATCCATGAGACCACCTTAAGGGAAAACAACAAAAAATATTTCATGCAATTAATTTCTTTGTAACAAACAAGCTGATAATTTTACAGGAACTCAATTCTCTGCCATATAAGATAGTCTGACATGCCCAATTTTAGGTCACGGAAAGGTTATGTGAGTTCCTAGGTATCTTCACAAACCTTAACAAGAATACAATGTTTAATACAATTTTACACCCACATTGAAAATTTGTCAATGATTAATTGCCTAAGGAAACCTCAGTATTTCAAGATCTATGATAAAAGAATACTGCAAAAAAGACAACAAAGCGCTTATTCCAACCCCCTGGTTTATAGCATCCTTCAATGAAAATTAACAACTGAAACAAGTTAGCAGTCTTCTCTGGAGTTCTTTAAAACTTAGTTACACATTTATCCAATTAATAGAATAGGAAAGACATTTCAGACAACTTTGACTCCTCAGACTTAGCGTAATGATACATGCATGTATTTCCAAAGTCTGTCTGCTGGAAGGGCCTAGAAACAATGACACCTCAGTAGCAACATAAGCATGCTTATTATCCAGATCCTAGTTTCTAAATATCATTCCCAATAAAAGGAAGCAAGACTCCTTACAAAAATGGCTGAGTCCAGGACCACAGCAGGGAAAAATAAGATGAGCCTGGAAAACCCTGTAGGGTCAGAAAGTAAGGAAGTACTCAAAAAAGGATGGGGACATGCTGACAGGATACAGAAGCCAACCTGAAAGGGTGAAAGGTGGAACAATTTGAACAGTAAAATAAATGATGATACTACTGGCTTATAACTCAGAGAACAAATAGCTATGAGTTCATATTGAAATAAATAATAATTAAGTAATGGGAAAGGAGGATAATTTTTCCTTAGAGAAAAATAACAATAAATATCAAAGGAATGAGGGAAATAGAAAAATCTCTATTCAGCAAACACTATAGTAATAATTTTTACATGCCAATATGCATCAATTGAAGCTAAAATTAGTGGGCTAAAGTTTGATGAGAAACAGGATATTTGCATAATTGCGAAGTATCTCTATATTAATTATAAAGGGAAAAATAGCACCTTTACAATGGAGGAACTGGGTAGACATTACTTTATCATCTAATCAACTGATCAAGATTAATATCACCAGCAGTAAGACATTTCAGTATCACACTCAAAGAAGGATACATCATTTCTATGGTATTCTTGCTAAAAATGCATAAACTCAATCCAATCATGAGAAAACATCAAACTTAAAGTGAGCAATATTCTATGAGGGCAATAATCTTGCTTTTAGCCTTAGAATCCTTTGTTCAAATGAAAGGTTATACAAAATTGATAAAACAAAAAATGTTGTAGATGAAGGTTTGGTGGTGGACAGGAGATCAAAACCCCCCTTCACCTTCAGTGGTCCTTACAACACTTCCAACAGAATACCTAATATAAACTACTGATCTAGGGTGAATATTAATACGACCAGTGTAATTTTCATTGAATACAGTTCTCAGAAATCATACCTCCAAAGTTTCCTTGTGGTAGGCTGAATAATGTCCACCTCCCAAGATGTCTACATCCTAATCCCAAGAACCGTGAATGTTTCCTTATACAGGAAAAGGGACTATGCATATGTGATTGAGTTAAAGATCTTGAGATGGGGAGATTATCCTGGATTATCTGGGTGGGCCCTAATGTAATCACAAGTAGCCATATAACAGGGAGGCAGAGGGAGACTTGACTATAGTAGAAGAGGTGATGATGTGACCCTGGAAGCAGAGACTGGAGTGATGTGGCTAGGGGCCAAGGAATGCTGGCAGCCTCTAAAAGTGGAAGAGGCAAGAAAGATTCTCCCCTGGAGGCACCAGAGGAACCAGCCCTGCCGACATCTTGATTTTAGCCCCTTAAGACTCATTTTGGACTTCTGACCCCCAGAACTGTCAGAGAACAAAGTTATGTTGTTTTAAGCCAGTAAATTTGTTGCAACTTGTTACAATAGCAACAGGAAACCAACACATTTCAAAAATCACTCTGTGGTAAAGAGTTACTTTTCACTTCCCTGAAGTCTTAAAATAAGGACAGGGATGTTTGTGTGTGTATTCTGATGAAAAAGATAAAGCCCCTGAGAATAGGACAAAGTGGTGAAAATATCAGAAGCACTATAAAAAAAAAATACTGATGGAATCCTTGCCATTATTTATTAAAAATGCTTATTTTTAAAAACAATTAAAAATGAATAGAAGGTAGCAACACGATTATAAGTAATGTGTTTCAAGCTCTTCATCTCTTGGGGAAGTCAGAAGAGTCAGAGTAAATGAGGGATTGTCACTTCTGGTCAGCTGGGAGTAGTTCCATCCATATACTCCAGTGTCATACAAATAATAACATTTTGTATGTGAATGATGATGTGGAAAAGTCTGGGAAGCACTGATTTAAGGTATTCCCACTTAATTATGAACAGTTTTGGGGATGAACAAGAAATACTGGGTAAAGATACAGCATTTCTCAAACAATGTATTAATTACAGTTAATATTTCACTATATTAATTTTTAAACCTCTTGAAATATTTAGAATTTGTGTAAAACAAAATATACTTACCCTAAACTGTCCATATAATGATATCATGGAAAAGAAAAGAACAACAGCCAGAGGACCCCAAAAGTCAGGATTGTCTCTCACCACTTGTCTGTTAAAACCGAGCGATGGCACTGGCATCAAAACACATCGGATTTTGTAGTAAATATCCTTTAGATCGATATCCAATTCCTCCCTAAATTTTTAAAATAAAAATTCTCAAAAGGTACACTCCTGAATACTGAGGCAGCTGCAAAAGAATCTAAGAAAAATGTAAATATGACAGTATTGTCTCCTTAGGTCAAAAAACACTTTCATTTAAAGCACCATATTTCACTGATTCTAAGGTGTACATTTTTCAACATTTCACCATCTTTAAAGTTGGGAGATTCATCTCATAATAGCTGTTGTCTTACTACAACTGTTGTCAGCTTAGAGTGAAGCCAAGTGCTTCAAAGATTTGCCTTTCCTTTTCCTTGTCTCCTGGAGGAACTACCAATTTGGAACAACTTTAAATAAAATTCTCTGCTTGAGACTTTTTTGGACTATACTGGTAATTCAGACTGCAAATCTATATGAGAACCAGTGTGGCATTTACACTCGCAGCGAAAATTTTTTTTTCTTCTAACACTCCACCCAGTGCCAAATGCACATAAGCAAACTTCCTTGCTGTCCCTTTCACAGAGGAGATAACCCTCTGAAGTCTGTTTTCTTTCTTAATGATATGTAAAATAACCGTATCTTATAATCCATAGTGTCTTAGGTTGAATAAAATATGGTATACTAATATTAATATAAAACTTGGGGTGTTTTAGCACCTGATCTACCAATCTATACTAACCACTACTAACAATCTACTACAAAGAATACCTTGGTAATGTCTTAATTTTACAAAGCTATAGGTTCTTCTTTCCAAAATTCCTTATTTCTTTATTTCCCAGGTGATACATAATCACTTTAAACATTTCAAGTACTGTGAAGAAAGTGCAATTCTCCCTATAACCTCAACCCCTGTAGCAGCTCTAGAACTACGGGTATAGGAAAGATTTGAGTGGTAATCTTTTTTGAAGTCTTAATTTCTCTTAAGGCTGAATTTGTATAGCTAGCACCAAAGCACTCATTTTTTCATTTAGATTGCATGTTTACTTGAAGTAGCTGATAGTCCCAAGTTAGTCCTAAATGTCTGGTGTATATTTGTGTGTGCGTGTGTGTGTGTGTGTGTGTCTGTGTGAGAAACAGACACACAGAATTACCATTCTTTTAATTTTTACCATTCAATAGGTTAAAACAATTTTTTCATTATTATATCAGTTTTTTTATTACTAGTAAAATTGAAAATTGCTATATCTTTTGAGCAAAAAAGATAAGGTTTTCAATATTTGTCTTTAAATAACATGAAGGAATATAATTATCCCACAGATTAGCCTGAATAACAAAAAAATACATATTATAATTTTTACACACAAGAGTGGCTTGTTATCTTCAGGATCATCATCTTCAACTTCCAAAAGCCAGCCATACCCTCTCTGTCTCAGAAATGCAGTAGCTGTAGATTCTTTGCTAAAATCTCCACCAAGGTTTAATTTGACATCTGGAGATGGTATTGAACCACTGAGATCTTGGGAGAAAAGAAAACAAAATTGTAAACAAGGGTAAAATGTGCTCCTCAAAGTGAGCACATATTCAACCATGATAATTATTGCGTAAAGATCTCTAACTAGGAACATCGGCTATTTTGTACAATCTTTGAATTTTATAGAGATAGGTATCTAAAAACCATCTTCTATGCTACAAGCAAGAAAATGAAAGAGAGAGGTAAAAAGACATACAAAAGATTTCACAGCTAATTAGCTAGACTAGTACCAGAATCTAGAATTATAACAGCAACCCTTTAAAATTTAAATGGAAAATATATATAAAATGTATTAAATGATATCACTTTTTATTCCCTTTATTATTATATATATTAGTGCTCGGGAGAAGTAATTGTACAAATCCTTTTTAAAGGCATTGTTGTTGGGTACCTGTCATGGATTGAATTTTGTCCCCCCAAAATATGTGTCAACTTGGTTAGGCCATAATTCCCAGTATTGTGTGGTTGTCCTCCATTTTGTGATTGTAATTTTATGTTAAAGAGGATTAGGGTAGGATTGTAACACCCTTACCCAGGTCACATTCCAGATCCAATATAAAGGGAATTTCCCTGGGGTGTGGCCTTCACCACCTTTTATCTCTCAGGAGACAAAAAGGACAGGGAAGGGGGGGGGGGAATCTCATACCACCAAGAAAGCAGTGCTGAGAGCAGAGCATATCCTTCGGACCTGGGGTCCCTGTGCAGAGAAGCTCCTAGTCCAGGGGAACACTGATGAGAAGGCCAACAGAGAAAGAAAGCCTTCCCCTGGAGCTGACACCCTGAATTTGGACTTTCAGCCTATTTTACTGTGAAGAAATAAATTTCTCTTTGTTAAAGCCATTCACTTATGGTACTTCTGTTATAGCAGCACTAGATGATGAAGACAGTACCTTTGAGTGGATTCGGACTCACAGTGACTCCATATGACAGAGTAGAACAAAAGGTAAACTCTAAATAATTTTCTCTACTTTTTCATGTATTTATTTGTATAGTCTTTCATTTAAATCAAGTATTTACACTAAGTGCTTCATAAATATTAATGCTTGTTGTTGTTAGCTGCTGTTGAGTCAACTCTGACTCATGGTGACTCCAGGTGTGCAGAGCAGAACTGCTGCATAGGGTTTTCAAGGCTGTGACCATTTGGAAGATCACCAGGCCTGTCCTCCAAAGTGCCTCTGGGTGGGTTCGAACTGCCGTCTTTCAGCTAGCAGTTGAGCACTGAACTGTTTGCACTACCCAGGGACTCCTATATTAATGTTTAAACCTGTTGCTGTTGAGTCAATTCCGACTCATAGCAAACCTACAAGACAGAGTAGAACTGCCTCATTGGGTTTCCAAGAAGTGACTGGTGGATTCAAACTGCCGATCTTTTGGTTAGCAGCCGAGTGCTTAACCACTGTGCCACCATGGTTCCATGTTAATGCTTAATTTTTGACAAATTTGACTCGTTCCCTGCTATTTCACCCAACTCTTTTTCTTATGTGACTACATCACTCATCTTTAGTTTTGACAAAAATAGAAAAAGGGCTTTTTTTGGTCAGCTCTAACAAGGGGCGAAAAGATTCAGTTATCCACATTAAAAAATCAATTTCATTTAGAGTCTACACAATATTTTAGAGATTACAGATAATCACTATAGTACAAATGGAACATATTCTGGCTGGAAGTCAAATAGCAATTAAGAAGGAAAAAAAACTTGTAGGACTAGACAATATGTACTAGTAAACAACCATCAATGCTGTTGAATAGAAGTCACCAAGATTAGAGTAGTACTTCAGAAAAATGATTTTGGCAACAGCAAGCCAGAACACTCTTAAGATCCTCCTTCCTTGGAGTTTATCTCCAACCAATATTAAAGTCAGTTCCCTTCAAAATAAATAAATAACAAGTTTTCCACATAAAGACGACCTTAATTTGCATATTACTCTAACTCCTAATTTTAAAGGCCATTAAAATTTTGGCTTAAACTTCAATGAATGGTACAATTATGATTCACATCCTGGTCTGTTCTGACAACTCGTATAATAAATTATAATAAAGTTTGCGTTCTGAAGTTAAGTCTTACCTTAGCTACTAATTAATTCAGGAAATCGTTTATGGCTTCTGGGCCCCCATTTCCTACTCAAAGTTCCTTTCAGGTTTAACATTATAGGATTCTGGAAAGTTTTTATACGGGGGATTACTCAGCAAAACATAAAACTCAAGTACTTTTGAATTTCACTGTCCTTTCCTACCTAGCATTTAAAAACAGTCCCTACAGATGCTTAAAGCCGTACAACCTTGTGGCCACATTCCTTAACTGTGTTTAAATAACCTCTCAAATTACTCTGCTTTTTTATCTTAATCTAAGTTAAAATGAAAGAGTTGAAACTTAACTAAAATTCCATTTCTCACAGATAAAAAGAGTGCTTTTTCTTGATTTAACAAGAGGAAGACTTAGATCAGGATGTCATCAGAGCAGTAACATTAAAGGTCTTAGAATTATGAGGCAGGATAGCACCTTAACAACTGTTTCCTAGCCTCTACTAAGGACTGTACTTAAAGTGGCCAGAAAGATCCTGAGGGGTTGCTTCATAAATTACACTTAATTTAAACCAAATATGGATATATAAACTATACTGCTAAGCAGTGTTGTGCTAAAGAATTGTGTATGTTTAGCAGTTGGTCACAGCATGGATGCTAGAACTTTAAAAAGGCATCTTTAGAGGATGGGGCCAAGATGGCAGAGTAGTCAGACAGCTTCCTACATCCTTCTTACAACAAACACCTGGAACAACAAGTGATTTGATTGTATATGAGTATCTAGGAGCCCCGAACAAGACAAAGTTGAGGGATCAGATTGAGTGGTGGTGGGGAGAGAGAGATGTTTGGAAGAGGTGAGGAGTTGCCAGACCTGACTTAGCGGAAGCCGCAGCCCTTAGCCTGGACCGGCTCAGGGTGCACAGTGAGGTAGGCATAAGCTCCGCGCACTCGCTCGGGAGGCAGTTTCCACATCGAGAGAGATCCAGCAGAAGAGATTCTGCTTGGACACTCTGAACCAGTAAAATGCAGCACCAAGTGGCTAAAGATAAGTACATGTGTGTGGCCTTTTGTGGGGATTTAAAAAAAAAATCCATTTGGGAAAAACCTCTCTCCCATTTACCTCCTCCCTCCCCGCTTTGTACCAGTCTAGCCGGCTTCAGAGATCTCTGAGTCCACCAGGCCAGAAGTAGATCCCATAAGGCGCCCTGACCCATTCTCCTGGCCTTGGAGAGGAAACAAATTAACAAACAGGGAAAAAATTAAGCTACTGGCTGCCCTAAGCCAGGAACTCAGGGTTGGCACAGCTCCTTTGCCTAGGCACAGGCATAAGGGGCCCACAAACTTTGAGTGCCTTCCACCCCTGTATAGACTTGTGTGGACCCATCTCAACAGCGTAAGCCCTCACTACCACAGTACAACAGGGTAAACACCTTAAGTCTAACTTCAACTGTTTCAGCTCTGAAGTAGCAGATCTGTGGCGCTTGATACTACTCTGCCCTTGAAGCAGTCAACTTACCGGTCTGCATGAGGGGCTTGAGGACTGGTGGCTCCACCCACATCACCTAGCCACCTGCTACAGGGTTCCAAGAATAAGTGGTGCCCCCGAGTCTTTACAACCAACAGAGTAGGGTGCTGGAAGTCCAGCTACAAAACTCACCTACCTACTCACTCTAGGGAACAGGGACACGATTTCCTTTCAGACACTCGGACGGCTGTCAGCCCCCGGCCTTGCTCAGCACGTGACCCCCTACTGCAGCCAGATACCTGTGCCTACACCAATCACCCATACCTCTCTAAGATGGTAGGTGAGAACCTACACCATACACTTGGTGTCCAACTGCCTGGACAACTGAGCTGAACCCATATAGGAAAATTTAACAGACTCCTGGGTGTACATACTTAGTTACAGAACTACCTGGTGACAGGATGTTAGAGCTTCAAAGATGCCAATAATCAAACTAGCGCACACGAGCAGCCTATTAGGGCATATCAAAACAAAACAAGAAGCTAGGACACACTAAACAAATAAAAAATAAAATTATAATAACTTATTGATGGCTTGGAGACAACAGTCAATATCAAATCACAAAAAGAGGCAGTCCATGATGGCTTCAGCAAGCTCCCAAAATAAAAAATCAACAAATTCTCTGGAGGAAGAAAATTTCTTGAAATTACCGGAGACAGAATACAAAAGATAAACAGCCAAAGAACACAAAGACAAAGTAGTAGTGGACCTTAAAAAAGTTATTCAAGAGCATAATGACAAATTTAATAGACTGCAAGAGTCTTTAAACAGCAATCAGAAACCCAGAAGATTAACAATAAAATTTCAGAATTAGACAACTCAAAAGAAAATCATAGGAGCAGAATTGAGGCAGTAGAAGTCAGAATTTGTGACACTGAAGATAAAGCACTTGACACCAACTTATTTGAGGAAAAGTCAGATAAAAGAATTAAAAAGAATAAAGAAACTCTAAGATTTATGTGGGACTCTATCAAGAGAAATAATCTACGAGTGATTGGAGTACCATAATTGGGGGGGGGGGAGGGGGGTGGATAACAGAAAATACAGAGAAAACTGTTGAAGATTTGTTGACAGAAAACTTCCCTGGTATCATGAAAGATGAGAACATATCTATCCAAGATGCTCATCGAAACTCACATAAGGTAACTCCCAAAAGAAAGTCAACAAGACATATTATAACCAAACTTGCCAAAACCAAAGATACAGAGAGAATTTTAAGAGTGACTAGCAATAAAAGAAAAGTCATCTACAAAGAAGAGTCAATTCGAATAAGCTCCGATTACTCAGCATAAACCATGCAGGCAAGAAGGCAATGGGATGACATATATAAAGCCCTGAAGGAAAACAACTGCCAGCCAAGAATTACATATCCAGCAAAACTGTCTCTCAAATATGATGGCAAAATTAGGGCATTTCCAGAAAAACAGAAGTTCAGGGAATTTGCAAAAACCAAACCAAAATTACACGAAATACTAAAAGGAGTCCTCAAGTTAGAAAATCAGTAACATCAGATAACAAAGGAAGACTAAAACACAGGACAGAGCAACCAGATACCGATTCAGATAGGGAAGTCACAAAAATACATCAAAGCTAAAACACTGAAAATAGGGAAACAGAGATATCAGTATGTAAAAAAGTACATTAAAACAAAAAAGAGAGACTTAAAAAATGTAGACACAGATTCTTCATATGGAGGGGAAGTTAAGGCAATATAAAGAAATAAAAGACTGGTATAAACTTAGAAAAATAGGGGTAAATATTAAGGTAACCACAAATGAAGCTAACAATCCTACAAATCAAAATAAAAAACTAGAAAAATATAAAGACTCAGCAAACACAAAATCAGCAACAATAAAAAGAAAAAAGAAAATAAAGAAAAACGACTCAGAAAAGAAAATTAAGTGAAACAAAGAAACTGTGAACAACACACAAAAAAAGACATCAAAATGACAGCACTAAACTCATACCTATCAATAATTGTGCTGAATGTAAATGGACTAAATACATCAATAAAGAGACAAATGGTAGCAGACTGGATAAAAAAACACCATCCGTCTATATGCTGACTACAAGAGACACACCTTAAAGACACAAACAAGCTAAAACTCAAAGAATGGAAAAAATATATCAAGCAAACAGCACTCAAAAAAGAGCAGGAGTGGCAATATTAATCTCTGACAAAATAGATTTTAAAGTAAAGCCCACCACAAAGGATAAGGAAGGACACTACATAATGATTAAAAGGTCAATAACCAGGAGGACATAACTGCAATAAATATTTATGCACCCAATGACAGGGCTCCAAAATACTTAAACTCTAACAGCACTGAAAACAGAGACAGACAGCTCCATAATACTAGTAGGAGACTTCAGCATGCCACTTTTGGTGAAGGACAGAACATCCAGAAATATGCTCAACAAAGACACAGAAGAGCTAAATGCTACAATCAACCAACTTGATCTCACACACATATACTGAACACTTCACCCAACAGCAGCCAAGTACACTTTCTTTTCCAACACACATGGAACATTCTCCAGAATAAACCACAGATTAGGCCATACAGCAAGTCTTAATGAAATTCAAAGCAATGAAATATTACAAAGTATCTTTTATGACCATAAAACCATAAAATTAGAAATCAACAACACAAAAAACAAGGAAAAAAAATCAAACACATGGAAACTAAACAACACCTTGCTGAAAAACTACTGGATTATAGAAGAAATTAAGAATGCAATAAAGAAACTCATAGAATCAAATGAGAATGAAAACACATCCTAACAGAACCTTTGGGACACAGCAAAAGCAGTGCTCAGAAGTAAGTTTACAGCAATAAATACACACATCCAAAAAGAAAGGGTCATAATCAAAGCATTAACCCTACAACTGGAACAAGTAGAAAGAGAGCAGCAAAAGAAGCCCACAGGTGCCAGAAGGAAGGAAATAATAAGAATTAGAGCAGAATTAAATGAAATAGAGAATAGAAAACAACTGAAAGGGTTAACAAGTCCAAAAGCTGGTTCTTTGAAAAGATCAAGAAAATTGATAAACCACTGGCCAAACTGACAAAAGAAAAACAGGAGAGGAGGCAAATAACCCATTAAGAAATGAGATGGGTGATATCACAACAGACCGAACTGAAATTAAAAGAATCATAACAGATTACTATGAAAAATGGTACTCTAACAAATCTGAAAACCTAGAGAAAATGGACAAATTTCTAGAAACTCACTACCTACCTAAACTAACACAAATAGAGGTAGAACAACTAAATAAACCCATAACAAAAGAGATTGAAGAGGTTATTAAAAAACTCAGAACAAAAAAAAAAAAGCCCTGGCCCAGATGGCTTCACTGGAGAATTCTACCAAACTTAGAGAAGCATTAACACCACTTCTACTAAAGGTATGTCAGAGCATAGAAAAGGATGGAACACTCCCAAACTCATTCTAAGAAATCAGCATAACCCTGATACCAAAACCAGGTAAAGACATCACAAAAATAGAAAATTACAGACCAATATCCCTCATGAACATTGACACAAAAATCCTCAACAAAATTCTAGCCAATAGAATTCAACAACATGTCAAAAAAATAATTCACCATGATCAAGTGGGATTTATACCAGGTATGCAGGGATGGTTCCACATTAGAAAAACAATCAATGCAATCCATCACATAAATAAAACAGAAGACAAGAACCACATGCTCTTATCAATCGATGCAGAAAAGGCATTTGACAAAGTCCAACACCCATTCATGATAAAAACTCTCAACAAAACAGGAATAGAAGGGAAATTCCTCAATATAATTAAGGGCATTTATACAAAGCCAACAGCCAACATTATCCTAAATGGAGAGACCTTGAAAGCATTCCCCTTGAGAACAGGAACCAGACAAAGATGTCCTCTATCACCACTCTTCTTCAACATTGTCCTGGAGGTTCCAGTCAGAGCAATTAGCCTAGAAAAAGAAATAAAGGGCATCCAAATAGGTAGGGAAGAAGTCAATATATCTCTATTTGCAGATGATATCATCTTATACACAGAAAACCCCAAAGAATCCACAAGAAAACTACTGGAACTAATAGAAGATTTCAGCAAAGTTTCAGGATATAAGATAAACATACAAAAATCAGTTGGATTCCTTTACAGCAACAAAGAAAATCTCGAAGAGGAAATTACCAAATCAATACCATTTACAATAGCCCCCAAGAAGATAAAATACTTAGGAATAAACCTAACCAGAGACATAAAAGATCTATACAATGAAAACTACAAGACACCACTGCACGAAACTAAGAGACCTGCATAAGTGGAAAAACATACCTTGCTCATGGATACGTAGACTCAACATAGTGAAAATGTCAATTCTACCCAAAGCAATCTACAGATACAATGCAATCCCGATCCAGATTCCAGCAGCGTTTTTTAATGAGATGGAGAAACAAATCACCAACTTCATATGGAAAGGGAAGAGGCCCTGGATAAATAAAGCACTACTCAAGAAGAAGGACAAAGTGGGAGGCCTTACACTACCTGATTTTGGGACCTATTAGACTGCCACGGTAGTCAAGACAGCCTGGTACTGGTACAATAACAGACACATAGACCAATGGAACAGAGTTGAGAATCCAGATATAAGCTCATCCACCTATGAACAGCTAATATTTGACTAAAGGCCCAAAGTCCATTAATTGGAGAAAAGACAGTCTCTTTAACAAATGGTGCTGGCATAATTGGATATCTATATGCAAAAAACTGAAACAAGACCCATATCTCACACCATGTACAAAAACTAACTCAGAATGGATCAAAGACTTAAATATAAAATCAAAAACGATAAAGATTATGGAAGAAAAAATAGGGACAACTCTAGGAGCCCTAATACATGGCATAAACACAATACAAACCATAAGTAACAACGCACAAGCACCAGAAGAGAGACTAGATAAATGGAGATCCTGAAAATCAAACACTTACGCTCATCAAAAGAATTCACCAAAAGAGTAAAAAGACAACCTACAGAATGGGAAAAAATTTTTGCCTACGACAAATCCGATCAGCGCTAATCTCTAAAATCTACAAGATACTGCGAAACCTCAACAACAAAAAGACAAATAACCCAATTAAAAAATGGGCAAAGGATATGAACAGACACTTCACCAAAGAAGATAGTCAGGCAGCTAACAGACACATGAACAAATGCTCATGATCATTAGCCATTAGAGAAATGCAGATCAAAACTACAATGAGATATCATCTCACTCCAATAAGGCTAGCCTTAATCGAAAAAATATTAAAAAAAAGAAATGCCGGAGATGTTGCGGAGAGACTGGAACACTTATACACTGTTGGTGGGAATGTAAAATGGTAAAACCACTTTGGAAATTGATTTGGCGCTTCCTTAAAAAGCTAGAAATAGAAGTACCATATGATCCAGCTATCCCACTCCTTGGAATATATCCTAGAGAAATAAGAGCTGTCACACGAATAGATATATGCACACCCATGTTCACTGCAGCACTGTTCACAATAGCAAAAAGATGGAAAGAACCTAGATGTCCGTCAACGGATGAATGGATAAACAAATTATGGTATATCCACACAATGGAATACTACGCAATGATAAAGAAAACGATGAAGCCGTGAAACATAACATGGAGGAAGCTGGAACTCATTATGCTGAGTGAATTTAGTCAGTCACAGAAGAACAAACACTATACAAGACCAGTATTATAAAAACTCAAGAAAAGATTTAAACACAGAAGAAAACATTCTTTGATGGTTAGGAGGTGGGGAGGGAGGGTGAGGGTTATTTACTAACTAGATAGTAAATAAGAATTATCTTAGGGGAAGGGAAGGACAGCACACACTAAAGGGAAAGTCAGCACAACTGGACTAAACCAAAGCTAAGAAGTTTCCTGAATACAATCAAACTCTTTGAGAGACAGAGTAGCAGGGGTAAGGGTCGAGGGATCATGCTTTCAGGGGACATTTAGGTTAACTGGCATAAGAAAGCTTATTAAGAAAATGTTTTGCATCCTACTTCGGTGAGTGGCAGCTGGGGTCTTAAAAGCTTGCAAGCAGCCGTCTAAGATGCATCAACTGGTACGAATCAACTGGAGTAAAGGAGAATGTGTACATATGTGTGTGTGTGTGTGTGTGTGTGTGTGTGTGTGTGTGTGTGTGTGTGTGTGTGTGTGTGTGTATAGAAAAAGAGAGAGACATTTACTCATGTGGTTGTAAAGGCTGGCAAGTCCCAAGTCTGTGGGTCAGTCATCAGGCTAGAGGCTTCTTCTGACTCATGTAGCTTCACAGGCTGACGAACCCAGGATCGGCAGGTCAGGTGGCAGGCCACTGGCTCACAGGGTGTGGAGGCCAATGAATCCCAAGATTGGCAGGTAAGATGGCAGGCTGCTGGCTCACAGGCTGTGGAGGCTGACGAATCCTAAAATCGGCAGGCAATATGGCAGGCCGCTGGCTCAAGTCACCAGAATCAGAGGTCAGATGATGACAAGCCCAATGCAGGATCCACAGTAAGCAAATGAGCTTTGCCAGAACATCCATATATATATTGGATGCAGGACACACACCCAAGGAAACTCCCGTTACAACTGATTGGCTGATGACATCAGA
The DNA here is from genome assembly GCA_030035585.1 of Dugong dugon. Classification (NCBI taxonomy): domain Eukaryota; kingdom Metazoa; phylum Chordata; class Mammalia; order Sirenia; family Dugongidae; genus Dugong; species Dugong dugon. The sequence goes on along the minus strand of CM057480.1, from coordinate 41,405,096 downwards.
TCACATCATGGAGGATGACTACATCATTACATAACTGCCTAACTACATCATTAGATAACTGTGAAACCACTGAGAATCATGGCCTAGCCAAGCTGACACAGTACCTTAAGCATCACAGTTCACTCCTTGTCAACTTGGCACCTATACACATCTCCTTAAACCATACACCATTCTCTAAAGAAAATTACAAACTCCCACTTGTACCTAACAGGATACAACTAAAGTGCACAACCGTAAACGCACTAGCCGTTTACATCTTATGTAAGTGAAGAAAAACAAAACTATTTGATGCACACATAGAAGGCAAAAATACTCCTAATAATTACAGTCCTTGTTTCTGCAACTGGTCACATGGTCGTAACTGGTACTTAGAACTACCTTCCTCCACCACCACATTCCCTTTGTCCTCAGCAAGCACCTCAGCTGGTCGTGGTTCTTTGCCTGGTGGGGTGACCCAAACCTTCATTCCTGAAGGGTCTGGGACATTAGTAGTCATGTCTGAATTGAGTTGCTGTAGTTTTCCATTGACTTTAATCACAGGGCATAGTAGTACTAACAGATGCCCTAAAGGATTTCCTGTATTCCAGACATACTGCTTTATACCTCCATTATGCAACATCAGTCTGATTTCCCCTTGGTAGTGAGGGTCAATCACACCAACCAGTACAGTAACTCCCTACTTTGCCTGTTGATCCAGAGTCACGAGGAGCCCGAAGTGGCTGGGTGAAATTCTTAACTTCTGGTTCAATGGAATCCATGTTGTGCCTCCAGGTAAGAGGATTCCTCCCTTTGGAACTAAGACCTCAAGACCCATAGAGGACAATGGGGACAGGAAGTAAAAAAAAAATTTTTTTTTTTGGTTGGGTCACTAGGGGTAATAGTGAGTGGTGCCATCTCTACCCCTTGAATCATGGAACTGTGAATCTTAGATATGTGCTATGGGAGAAACAGTACCATATATTGGACACTGGTTTAAAGCATATACAGCCTCCTGGAGAACACTGCCCCAACCCTGCAAAGTCTTGCTACCTACCTGGTGCCATAACTGTGTCTATAGAAGGCCATTCCATTCTTCTATCAAGTGAACTACTTTATGATAATGGGGAACATGGCAACAACAGTGAATTCCATGAGTATGGGCCCACTGTCATACTTCATTTGCTGTGAAGTGAGTCCCTTGATCTGAGGCAATGCTGTGTGGGATATCATGATGGTGGATAAGGCATTCTGTTGAGTCCACAGATGGTAGTTTTGGCAGAGGCATTGCATGCAGGACAGGCAAATCCTTATCCAGAGTGTCTATTCCACTAAGAACAAAACGCTCCCCTTTCCATGATGAAAGTAGTCCAATGTAATCAACCTGCCATCAGGTTGCTGGCTGATCACTTCAAGGAATAGTGCTATATCAGGGACTCAGTGTTGGTCTCTGCTGCTGGCAGATTGGGCGTTGCTGCAGCCAACTCAGCCTTGGTGAGTGGAAGTCCATGTTGCTGAGCCCATGTATAACCTCCATCCCTGTTACTACGGCCACTTTGTTCATGAGCCCATTGGGCAATCACAGGAGCGGCTGGGGAAAGAGGATGACTGGTTTCCACAGAACGCGTCACCCTATGCACTTGACTATTAAAGTTGTCCTCTGCCGAGGTCACCCTTTGGTGAACATCCATGTGAAACACAAATATCTTCACTTCCTTGCCCATTCAGAGAGGTCTATCCACATACCTCTTCTCCATGCCTCCTTGTCACCAATTTTCCAATCATGTTCCTTCCAAGTCCCTGACCATCCTGTCAAACCACTGGCCACAGCCCATAGATCAGTATATAATTGCACATCTGGCTATTTCTCCTTCCAAGCAAAGTGAACAACCAGGTGCACTGCTTGAAGTTCTACCCATTGGGAGGATTTTCCTTCACTACCGTCTTTAGGGAGGTTCCAGAAAGAGGCTATGGTACTGCCACTGTTTACTTTCGAGTGGTGCCTGTATATCGCACAGAACCATCTGTAAACCAGGCATGAGTTTTCTCTTTCTCAGTCAACTGATCATAAGGAATTCCCCATGAGGTCATAGATGCAGACTGGGTAGGAGACAGATAATGTGACAGGAGTAGAGACCATGGGTATTTGAGTCACTTCCTCATGCAACTTACCTGTGCCTTCAGGCCCTGCTCGGGCCTGACGTTGCATATACCACTTCCATTTAATGATGGAGTGTTGTGTACATCCAACTTTATGGCTCTGTAGGTCAGACAGTACCCAGATCATGATGGGCAGCTCAGGCCGCATAGTGATTTGGTGGCCTCTAGTTAAGCATTCAGTCTCTACTAAGGCCCAGTAACAAGCCGAAAGCTATTTCTCAAAAGGAGAGTAGTTATCTGCAGAGGATCGCAGAGCTATACTCCAAAATCCTAAGGGTCTGTGTTGTGATTCACCAATAGGCCAAAGACTCCAAACAGCATCTCTATCTACAACTGACACTTGGAGCAACACTGGATCAGCCAGATCATACAGCCAAGTGGAAGAGCAGCTTGCACAGCAACCTGAACCTGTTGTAGAGCCTTCTCTTGGTCTGGGCCCCACTCAAAACTAGCAGCTTTTCAAGTCATTTGATAAATAGGCCAAAGTAGCACTCCCAAATGAGGAATATGTTACTTCCAAAATCCAAAAAGGCTCACTGGGCATCGTGTCTCCTTTTTAGTTGTAGTAGAGGCCAGATGTAACAACTTATCCTTCACTTTACAAGGAACACCTCAACAAGCGCATACCACTGGACTCCTAGAAATTTCATTGAGGAGGAAACGCCTGAATTTTTGTCAGATTAATTTCCCACACCTTCTAGCATGTAGATGTTTTGCCAGTAAGTCCAGAATCATTGCTATTTCTTCCTTACTAATCAGCATACCATCAATGTAATGGACCAGTGAGATGTCTTGTGGAAGGAAAAGGCAGTCAAATTCCCTGTAGACTAAATTATGACATAGGGCTGGAAAGTTGATGTAACCCTGAGGTAGGCAACTAAAGGTGTATTGCTCGCCTTGCCAGCTAAAGGCAAACTGCTTCTGCTGGTCCTTCAAAACAGGTATGGAGAAAAAGGCATTAGCCAGATCAATAGCTGCATACCAGGTACCAGAAGATGTATTAATTTGCTCAAGCAATGAAACTACATCTGGAACAGCAGCTGCAACTGGAGTCATCACATGGTTAATTTTTTGATAATCCGCTGTCTCTCCAACATCATCTGTTTTTTTGCACAGGCCAAACAGGTGCATTGAATGGGGATACAGTGGAAATCACCACCCCATGCATCCTTCAAGTCCTTGATTGTGCCAGTAAATCTCTGCAATCCCTCCAGGAATGCAGTATTGTTTTGGTTTATTATTTTCCTAGGTAGCAGTAGTTCTAATGGCTTCCACTTGGCCTTTCCTACCATTAATAGCCCTTACTCCACTTGTCAGGAATCCAATGTGGGGGTTCTGCCAGTTGCTGAGTATATGTATTCCAATTATTCACTTCTGAATGGGGGAAATCCCTATAGGATGGGTTTGGGGACCCACTGTGAGACGAATCTGAATTAAGACTCCATTAATAACCTGACTTCCATATGTCCCTACTCTGACCAGTGGGCCACAGGGATGTTTTGGGTCTCTTGGAATTAGTATCCAGTAATCCCCAAAAAGTCTATTTCCTTTTCCCCAATGAACAGTCAGTCTCGTAAAAGGCCGTAGATCCCTTTGGGGAAAGCTGGGAGAAAGATTAACAGTATACATTTTTAGCAGTGTAGCAGAGTCCTTCCTCAAGGTGACCCAGCCTCTCCTTCATTAAAGGGGCTGTGCGTCTGGCTCAAGTCTGGGAACTGATTGAGGGGCTGTTACTCTCTATTCCGGCGATTCAAGTTAGACAGTCATTCACTTGACCTAGAATTCTTCCATTTGTACAAATAAATATTTAGTAGAGCTCCCATCTAATTCACTCCTAGGGATACCATGACTAAGTAGCCAATGCCGTAAATACATATGAGCCAGATGATTCTGATTACTGTTTTGACTCCACTGTCCATTATGGTAACCACACTCATCTTGTCTTTGTCGATTCAGTGCTGCCGCTTCGCCCCTACCACCACAGGATCCAATCAACCCCACCGTAGTTAGGTATCTTAATTCAGTTAGGGCAGTTCCCACTGTCAAATCTGACTTACATAAAATAGGAATCACAGCAGTCTTCAAGGATGCTGGGGCTCCCTTCACAAATTTGTTCCTTACTGTTGTGGTAAAAGGTGTGCCCTCTGTGCACTTCATGTGTAGGTCTGTAGGTCTAACCTGATAAATCCACTCTAATATGCCAATTTCTCTAGGCCTTTGGATACCTTCTTCTATAGTATACCAAGGCAGTCTGGTACCTCAACTTGATTTAGTGCTGGCCACCATGTAATCTATGTTTCAGTGACCCGACCAAATAAACTATTAGATTCTTTCCTAACCTCTCAAGCTGAAACACTGAATGAAGAATCTGTGCTTAGCGGGCCCATATCAATAAACTCAGACTGATCCAACTTTATGTTCCTTGCAACATTATCCTACACCCTTAATAGCCATTCCCACACGTATTCCCCAGGTTTATGTTTGTACATATTAGAAAAGTCAAGTAGCTCTTTTGGAGTGTTAACGTACCTCCTCCTGGGACATACTTTGTACTTCACCTTTTAGAGCTCACTGGGACTTATGCTAGTTATAGATCTAAAAGCAAAAACAGGTGGTAGGGGTGGGTCCTGGGAATCTTAGACAATGTTTTTTAAGGAATGTACCTCAGGCGATTACCCAGGCAATGCCCCAGGCAATATCTCAAACATTCTTTAAGTAGAGTGAAGTTAATCTTATCAGACGGGAGTGAAAGGGATAATAGTTTTACTGGGGAGGGTGGCTTAGCTGACAAAGATGGAGTCATGTCTTCAGATGGGAGTATAAGAGGGCTGGTTCTGTTGGCAGGAGTGATCCAACAGAATTTAGGGGTTCAGTGTCCCCAGCATCCTGATTATCTGCTCATATGTCCCCATCTCAAGTTTCAGGATCCCTTTTCTTTCCAATTAATGCCCTGACTTTAACTTCAGCCATTATTCGAGGCTGGGAATTTAACTGCCATTCTAATTCAACCACTCTTACGATAAAACTCTAGGTTTGTCTTTTGGCAACATCAGCTCATTACTACTAAAAATACAGCTTTCTTTCAGGGCACAAGTGGCAATTTTGAGGTGTTTTACGCAGCTCCTGAGCTGTGACTCTGAAGCCGAGTTCATCTCTTTTTTTCACCACTCTGTCTACCAACAGTAGGACCAGCCAACTAGTTTTCCTGTACTTCCCATTCTGACAGAATTGTAGAAAAGTATCAACTGTGATCACTCAGAGCCTCGCTTCTCACCTATACTTGATCTACTGTTGGTGATATTTTGCATGTTAATATTGCCACCTCATGCCATGGATTAGCAGTGCCCTCTTTACTAGTGAAGGTGGAGTCATCAACATCCTTAAGACTAACAGACTTAAAAACCAATTTAGAAAACTCATCTTCACAATTTTGTTTCTCTAGAACCACTCTTGGTACCAAATGTCTCAGGCTGGGCTCTCTAGAGAAGCAAAACCAGTAACGCATATAATGTATATACACATATATATATATAAACCAAACTTGTTGCCGTTGAGTTGATTTCAACTCATAGTGACCCTATAGCACAGAGCAGAACTGCCCCATAGGGTTTCCAAGGAGTTCCTGGTGGATTCGAACTGCCAACCTTTCGGTTAGCAGCTGTAGCTCTTAACCACTATGCCACCAGGGTTTCCAAAATATATAGAGATTTATATCAAGGAAACGGCTCGTGCAGTTGTAGAGACTGTCAAGTTCCAAGTCTGTAGGTCAGGTGTTAAGCTGGAGGCTTCTCCTGACTCACGTAGCTGCAGGGGCTGACAATTCCAAGACTGGCAGGTCAGATGGTAGGCTGCTGGCTCACAGTCTGCTGAGGCTGACAAACCCAAGACTGGAAGGTAAGATGGCAGGTTGCTGGCTCACAGGGTGCAGAGGCTGACAAATCCCAAGATCAGCAGGCAATGCGGCAGGCCACTGGCTCAACCCACAAGAATCAGCGGTCAGATGACAATGAGCTGGATGTACAATCCAGAGCAATCAAGCAAGCTTTGCCATAATGTTCATATCTATACTGGATGCAGGCCACCCCCCAAGGAAACTCCCCCTACAACTGATTTGCTGGTCACATCATGGAAGATGACTACATCATTACATAATTGACAAACCACTGAGAATCATGGCCCAGTTAAGTTGACATACAACCTGAATCACCACAATAGCCTAGCATGATAGCAAGTTAACAAGTAAAGAATAATGTCAGAGAACAAGGAGAAAGCATCCGAATCACTCCAGGAGCATGGCTGATGTAAGACAAACCAGAGTTAAGTAAGCTTGGTTGCCAACTCTAGGACAGGTGTCCATAATAGTTAATCCCTTCTTACCATACTATGTATAATATATTGTCGTTTTCTAAGTAAAACAATGTAAAGAGCATAATAAATGTAAGTGGATTTAAAAAAGAAATAGAATCGTTGGGAAAAAAGACATATAGTAAAAAAAAAAAAAAAGAAAAAAAAATCTTAAAAATGTTTCCACTGCTGTTTGGGCTCAGTAAGGAAAAATATTAATAAGTTTCAAGCATTATTAAAAGCCCCCTGGCAGAACTACAGAATAAAACTTTAACAGCATTTTTCCCTCCCTTTCAAGACAAGTGTATGATTAGGTGAAAGACTTTCTCTGAATCTTTTGCTCAGTCTGAGAACTTCACTTTGAAAGAAGAGAAAGAATTTTGTCAGTACAGTCTGAAAGGACACTCAGGATGAGAGTCACTGATCTGTTCCTAGACAAGTTCCAGGTTTCTGTGAAAGAGAATCCTGCAATGAACAGTAAATATTTTGTGGTACTTTTCAACTTCTTACATATGTAAGCAAGCCTTCTTTCAATTTAACAAGGAAGAACAAGGACAAAAATCACCTCACTTGAGTCTAACCCAGCATTGAGTATTTGTGCTGCAAAAAACCAAGCGCGTTTCACACTGAAGAGGTGAATTTCATTGTTTCATTTTAGTTACAAGAATTTAACATTTTAATGCATATAAAACCAAACCAAACCCATTGCCATGGAGTCAACTCTGACTCATAGCAACCCTAGGTCTATAAAAGAGATAAAAAAACAAATGCATGTGTATAATTTTGCAATTGCTAGGTTTATCTTAGAGCTTGATTATGTCACTCAGTAAGAAAATATCATTATGAAGCCTTATATAAAATTCTGTCTTAGGTTATAATTTTATTCATATTGTTTTGGCTTATGGTTTTAGTAGCTTTACTATTAAACACTGTCAGTAAATTTTCATGTTCGTAAATAATATTAATTAAAATCAATTTACAATCTATATTTAAATTAAATCTCCTGAGTCTATCTTTAGAAAAACTAAATTCCATTATGACATATACCAGTTATTTCACAGAAATTTCTTTTGTTTGCTCTCTAAGTCTTAAAAAAAATTATTTTGAAATATTTATAGATTGACACTAAATGGCAAATATAGTACAGAGAGATCTAGTGTACCCTTTACTCAGTCTCTGCCAGTGGTAACGTCTTAAATACAACTATCAAAACCAAGGTGCTGACACAGGTACAATCCACAGACCTTATTCAGATTTCACCAGTTTTACATGAACTCATTTGTGTGTGTGTGTAGTTCTATGTAATTTTATCAGATCTGTAGGTTCATGTAATGTCTAATGAGTTTAAATATATATGAAAAGGAATAAACTGATCAATTTAAACAGAGGTAAGCCTTGCTTAACTATCTTTTTTCTCCCCCTAAGAAAGGTTGGCTAAAAAGTCATATTTTGTTTCCAAATAGGGGAAAAAAGCTATTCTTGTTATATACCATATATCACACTTCAGTAGCATATTATATGTGATATTTGTGATAAGATCTATAAGGATTCAAAAAAAAATCAAGTAGAAAATTTTAGAAAAGGAAAAACTAAAGATTCCTCTGTTTACATTACTAACTTGTATTAGAAGTGATATCCTTTCTAGGCAGGGAGTAGGCTAAAGTTTGTCCACAGTAAACAAATTAACAGGAAATTATTGTTTACTCAAAAGAATACAATTATTGGATTATTACATTTACAACTTACTGATCACACTAATCTACTGTGAGCTGTAGATGTTATAATCTTTATGCAGGGGGATCCGTTCTGCCTCAGGGGCCTTTGTACTGGCTGTTTCCTCAGATAATGGAACGCCACCCATTCTTCAGTTCTCAGATATACTTAAGGTATTTTTCTTTAGTTTTCCAGACTACATCATGTTCATTTCATAGGTCCCTGGACTTTTCCTTTACTTATCACTATTTATAATTATCTGTGTGATTATTTGACTAATATCTATAAGCTCTACGAAGGCAAGGACTAGGTATTTTTGCTGTTTTGTCTGGACTATTATATCCCTAGTACTTACAACAGTGTAAATGTGTATTGACTGAATCAATAAATGGAAGGGCTAAAAGTTCTGTACAGCTTAAATTAAGAAGTGGCATTAAAGGTTTTTAATAAAGCTATTGGAAAAGGTGAAAGTTATATTCTCGAAACATAATCTTAACTGTACTATGGAGGACTGATTTAAGATGGGAGAGACTGGAGCAAAGAAGCTGGTCAGGAGGCTATAGTAAGGAGTACAGATGAGAAATGGTAAGAACTTTCCCTCTGGGAAACATTGCTGAAAATGCTCCCATAGATGTTAGGAAGCAAGTGCAGTTCCTGAAGAGTGGTATGGATTGCTGGATGCTGAGGAAACAGGAAATAACAGGGATGGTTTAGCTGCGAAAATAAGGAAAAAAGGAAGTCGTACAATTAAGGATTTTGTCAATTAGGAGGGAGTTGTGTGTAATGGTAGAGATGGGAGAAATAGAAGAGAGATAAAAGATGCTAGAGAGAAAAATGGAGGAAGAAAGGCCCTAAGAGATGCAGGAGGATATCGGCAATAAAAGCACTAGTAGAAGGTTATCCTAGGAAAGGAAGAAAGAAACCTTCCCTTGAAGACTTGGAGGAAAGATGAATGTTTCAAGTACACATCACCACCACCACCCATTTCCACTGAGTAGACTGCAATTCATAGCGATCCTGTAGGGACAGAGTAGAATTGCCCCCTAGGGTTTCCAAGGCTGTAAATCTCTACAGAAGCTGACTGCCACATTTACAGGTAGGGGGAAAAATGAGGATGGGAAAATGGCCATTGGGTGGCTTAGATCATCTTACTTGCTTAGTTGTCTTTTTTCATGCCCTTTCCTACTACTTGTTGAATTAGTGCTTGGCTTCAGTTCCAGCAGCACAACATCTTTATCTTAATGAAAAGTGAGAATCACATAGTAATTCATTCATTCAACAAAATTTATTAACTTCTTGTTAAGTACCATGGTCTGTGCTAGGCAGTAAAACAGCTTCTAACTCCAAGGAGATAATGGTCTAAATCAGCAATGTTTTAGGTTCGTGAAGACTGAGAAGTGTAAGATATAGAGACTGGCGCTACTCCACCAATCACTGTATAGTTCTTATGTGAATACTCTTCCTCTTTAGTCTGAAGAACTCTCATTCATCCTTCAAAATGTACCTCATTAGTTTCTGAAAACTTCAGTGATCCTTTCTGCAGAGATAACCACTCCCTCCTTTGTACCATGCGTTTTATATCATTTTCTTATGTACACTGAAATTTTCTCTTTCTTCTTAGACTGTGAATTTCTTAGTGGCAGGGACTTCCTCATATGTAGTCTCTTACACATGGTAGGTCTTTCCCCCATCCTACAATAGTCAAATCATTATACCTCAAAGTTCGGCAAAATATCACATCCGTTATTTTTGCTGATCTTCCAGCTAGAAATACTTCCCTCCTCTTCTGATCCTTCATAATATTCTAAACCAATAATTTTCAAGCTATAATGTGTATATGAATCACTAGAGGATCTTGTTAAGATGTAGATTATGATTAAGGCATATTCTGCATTACTAAGTATCCAGGTAATGCCAGTGCTGCTGGTCTGTGAACATATACCAGGCACAGAATTACTTACTTGTCTCATACAAAGTCAAGTCAAAGAACTGCCTTAAAGATTTCTAAATTTTTCATATAATGGTATCATTACATCCTTGCTTTTATACATATGCATTCCACTACTGCTTTTGAATGTAGTCTTACACCAGATTTGATTATTTAGTCTGAATTTCACTATTATTCTCAATTCATTTAATGCTTCATTCACACATACCTCATGTTCTCTTAACTTGATACTTATACATATTAGGAGCCCTGGTAGTGCAGTGGTTATGCACTTGGCTGCTAACTGAAAGGTCAGCAGGTTGAACCCCCAAGCTGCTCCGTGGGAGAAAGATGTGGCAGTCTACTTCTGTAAAGGTTTACAGCCTTAGAAACCCTATGGAGGCAGTTCTACTCTGTCCTACAGGGTTGCTATGAGTTGGAATCGACTCAAGGGCAGTGGGTTTGGTTTTTGGTTTATATACATCATCTTAAATAAGCCTCACAATATTCTTATAAGTATCCTCTTCATTTTACAGATGACAGAATGGAAGCTTATAGAAAATATGTAACTTGCCCATAGCTACTGTTGTCAGGACTCTAACGTAAGTCTTCTCACTCTAAATCCAGCAATTTTTTTTAGTTACATGTATATCTGTGGTGGTGTTGTGTGCCGAGTCAATTTCGACTCAAAGCAACCCTATACGGCACAGTAGAACTGCCCCATAGGGTTTCCTAGGCTGTAGTCTTTACAGGAGCAGATCACCAGGTTTTTTCTGACCTTTTGGTTAGCAGCTGAGAGCTTAACCATTGAACCACCAGGGCTCCTTAGTTACACATCTGTGTTAAATTCTGCAATCCCGTCTATCAATGCTATACGAGATTTAAAAAAAGCAGAAATCATTTATTCATTCAACAAACATTGAATGTTTGTTCTGTGCTAGCTGTTATGATATAGAAAATATTAGCGAAGTTTGTTTCTGAGGGACAGTTTAGCAAGATTCACCAAGGAGGAGCAGTTTTAACTATCACTTGGGGCAAGGAAAGGAATCCTGCTGGTGCAGTGGTTAAAGCACTCAACTGTGAATCGAGAGGTTGGTGGTCTGAACCCACCAGCTGCTCCATGGGAGAAAGATGTAGGAGGTCTGCTTCTGTAAAGATTACAACCTTGGAAACCATATGAGGCAGTTTTACTCTGTCCTATAGGGTCGTTATGAGTCAGAATCAACTCAGTGGCAGTGGGTTTGGTTGTTTTTTTGGAGGCAAGAAGAAGAAAGGTATTCCAAACATGCAGGCTAGCATAAGCACAGACAAAACACCAAGGCACATTTTAGAACGAAGTATATGTGTGCACAAATAGTAAGGATAGGTTTCGTTAAAGAAGAGAGACTTGAACAGAATCTAGAAGGGTGTACACTGAAAACATTTATAAGCTGAAAACATTCATGGTTAGAGAAACAGAATAAAAAGGGAAGAAGAATTTACATGACATGTTTAGGGACCAGAGAAAAGACTTGGAGCTGCAGAGTCAAACGCTGATAACGGATAACAAGAAAAAAAGTGTGGGGTCAGTTAGTACTGAAACCCTAGCAGCAGCAGCATTGCTATCATGTACTGGGCATTTAACTCTGCCAGACACGGTACTAAGAGCTTCACATTTGCAAAATATTTCAGCACTTGAGTATTATTATCCCCATTTTGTAAAATGAGGCTAAGAAAAGATAAGCAACTTGCCCAAGATCACCTAGACAGTAACTGGTAATGCTAATTAATAATACACTTCAGACACACTATTCAATTTACAAAAATATAAGAAAGATACATCATGGTTTAGTGGAAAGAACTTTGAGAAGACAGAAGACTAGCTCCTAATTCCCAATCCACCATGTGTAAATCATTGTACTTCTTTAAGTCTCAGTTTCTTTACAAAATACAGGAAAAATGAAGCTCATTAGGATTCTTATAAAGATCAGACAGGTCATATGCTTAAAATACTCTGTAAATTTAAACTGTACAATGTTATATACATGAGAGTATTATCACATGTAATAATATGTATAATAAGAAGGATATCTGGAAAAGTTTGAGTAAACCTTACAGATTTTACTTATTCCAGGTTTCTTGGTTTAGGATATGGAGTTAACAGGTTAGCTAGTTGCATTATTCTGTCTGATTTCTTAGGTGTATATAAGAAAAGTAATTCCTGGAACAAGGGAGTATATGAAAAAAATAGATAGATACGTGGGTTTGAAAAAATATCAAGTTCTGAAACTCAATGACATACTTTTTTAATTTTAGGAAATTAGGTTGATACTCTGCCCTAAGCACTATGCTACCAAATGTAGATTAAAAGAAACTGAAATATTTTGGGTTGCTTTATTTCACCAAATAGTCATAATAAGTTTTTAGAAAAGTATCAGCTATGTTTCCTTTGATAGATAAAAAATTATTTTACATTTAAATTATAATCAAAACTACAGTACTTTTTTTTTTTTTTTAAACAACATCACTCAAAGAACAAAACAAGGGGGAAAAAAGAAAGGAAAACAAATTATACTAACTGATACACTCGGAAATCAAATTTCTGAGGAAAATTAAAAATTTAGGTTCCTTCCTAGACTGAAATTTCAATAGCTAAGTACAACTTACTTTTTCCTATTGGGCAGTAAATCTGCTCACTGGAAGGTAACTAGTGTACAGTCTACTAAAAGTAAAAACTAAAAAGGACACGTACAAAGATTCAGATTACAAGCAGTGGGGTAAGGAACTGAGAAAAGAAAACAAATTTCGCAGTCCTGAGGAAAAAAATCTCTCCAGCAGAGTTGCTTCATCAAAACAATACAGGAAATCTGCAGCAACTATTGGGGGCACCTAGTCGGATTCAGAGAAGTTTCAAATACACCTGGGTCCACTTACCAGAGTAATAAGGTCAAACACTATAAACTGAGAGGAAAACTGGGGCCTAAGTTAAGATAACAAATTCTATTTAACATATTTGTGTTTGCAGCGCTGACTCTAACCCCAACCAAAAAAAGTTATCTATTGATAAATAACAGGATAACTGGTCTCCCGTCTTGTTTTCATTCTCTGACAACTACCCTGACCAATGGAATCATGTTCTTTCTGAGTAACTACAAGTAACCCCAGAAATAAAACCTTAGGGTTCCGTGAGTCCACTTGAGGCGAATAAGCCACCAAAGCCTGCCACCAGTGTGGGGAATGCCAGGATCTGCCGGAGTTACTCGATGCTTTTCAAGGACGCTCCCAAAACCCCTCGCTCGGCCCTTTGCGCCCTTTCGAAGGCCCAGCGGCGTGGAGGGTTTGAGTCACCAGCAAGCTTCCTGCCTGTCCCTACCGCCACTCCGCCTCATCACAAGGAAAACCCCACCAAGTCGGGCTCGGCGCCAGCCGGGATGAATGGACCTCCTCGTCTCACCTTCTGCGTCTGCTGAGGAGACAAAGGTGAAGTCCCCGTTGGAGGGGGAATACATCGGCGGTGGGCCCGGCGTCTGCATGTCGCGGCCCCTTTCAGCCAGCTGCGGCGGAGGAGGCTGCGGCTGGGCCCAGGCCCCAAGGCGGCGGCGGTGCTGACCCGCACGCTCGCCCTACGGTGTGGACTGCAAGTCAGAAGCTGCAAATTGAGAGCGAGGCCGCAAACGAGCGCAGCGGGCCGCTAGGCTGCCCCCAAACCGCTCCACCCAGGTCCTCTCGGTGGTGACCGCCAAGCACTACGACGGCGGCTCCCTAACAGGACTATAGCAGTGACAGCACCGCCCGGATTGGTTTTTTGTAATGTGCTCTCCCATTGGCTCCCGGGCAGAGGTTCTGATTGGGTCTTCTGTTGCTGATTCCGGAAGTTTTCCCAGCACAGGAAGTTTTCTTCTAATTCGTGGGAAAGTGAGGCCTCACTCTTAACCATGGCTGTTTTTTTTTTCCTTAAAGTACTATTTCTTCCTGCGTTTCTTTACCTATTTGCTCCGTTTTTGTTAACTAGGCAGATTTTAGAACCAGTTGGGTTCCTGAGATGTCAGCCCCAGTTTAAGATTCCAAGATTCTGTTGCCTTAGTCTAATGACTGTACCTCAGTTTCCTTGCCTGTAAAAAGATGGCGGCTGGACTAGAGAATAATAAAAATAACAGATGATCTGTAAGGTACTACCCAGAGACTAGGGCGTTAGTCGAGTCACAGTGCTTTCTGAGGGAGGCAACTGAGGCCAGAGATGGTAAGGTAGTAACTGAATTAGGACAGTACCTAAATCTCCTGATTTCTAGTCCAGTGCTCTTTTCACTAAAAAATCATGTCTACAGGACCTGCCTTTGTTAAGTTTACAAATCCACGTAGATATTTTAATGTTTAAATAAATAAATTTAATATTCAAGCTACATAAATGTGTCTTCCAACTTGGAGAGAGAGAGTTTGGAGGTATATTATGAGATACACTTGGAGAAATACATGATGGGACAGCAATAGAGCAATGGAAGGTATGGCCATTAATGTATAAAGGGAATATCAGGAAATTTTTCTCACAGGAGGTAAAAATTGAGTTGGGACTTAAAGGATCAGTACAAATTTGCAGACAAAGGGGTAAGGGGCCAGCAGCCTGGGTCATGGTATTCTAGAGATCATTTTTGTAAACGTGGGCAACTGGAAGTTGTTCAATTTACTTGGATCTCAGGTTTAGTTGGCAAAAATGGCTACAAGTGAGATTGCACAGATGAGTAAAGAAGAAATTAATAAAAATTTTGCATGCTATTGATAATGTAGACTTTTACCTCAATCCTGTGATACTAGAAAATGGTGATGGTTAAAGAAATCCCCCACCCTTTGTGTTCAGGAAAATGGCAAATAACCAACCTTCCCATATGACTTAGATTAGACTCATGGAAGTCCCCTTGTTTACCTATGACAAAGCCAGACACAGACCTTCCAGATTCCCATTCCTTGCATAATGAATGAGTAACTAAATTGCTTGTCCCTTCTGATCAGTCAGAAACAAAGTGCTTGTTAACTAAACTTTGGTTAAGATTCTCTTCTTCTCCCAAGTCCCTGAATGTTGGCCCACCCTCAGTTAGAGACAATGTAAACCCCTCCTTAAGGGCCCCTCCTAGAGAATAGGCTGACCTCAGAGTACGTTCTGATTACTATTGATAATGTCACCCACTTGGATTTTTTTCTAGCCTGGTTTACTCTGTTTCTACAAAAGAAAAATGCACTTTCCCTGTTATGGATTGAATTGTGTCCCCCCAAAATATGTGTTGTAAATCCTAACCCCTGTATCTGTGGCTATAATCCCATTTAGGAATAGAATTTCTCTGTTATGTTAACGAGGTCATATCAGTGTTGGGTGTGTTTTAAACCAATCACTTTTGAGATATAAAAGAGCATTTTAGGCACAAAAGCAAGGAAACATAGATGGGGGAAGATAGATACGACAATATACGAAGATCAACAAGGAACTGAGGAACAGAAGCTGAAAAGAGACAAAGACCTTCCCCAGAGCCAACAGAAAGAGAACACCTTCCCCTAGAGATGGTGCCCTGAATTTGGACTTTTAGTCTTCTAAACTGTGAGAAAATAAATTCCTGTTTGTTAAAAGTCAGCCACTTGTGGTATTTCTGTTATAGTGGCACTAAGAAACTGAGACATTCCCTAACTCTTTGAAACACTTGCAGATTTATGGTGGAAGTGTTCTCTTTATTATAGTAGCCCTTTCTCTCTTTTCTTTCTGAGGAAAGCTTCTCCTTTTAAAAGTCTGGATTTGTTTATTTGACACTATTCTAAGGAATTTGGATTTTGTTCTGGGAATAATGTGGGGACCACTAAAGGCATTAGAGCAAAGGAGTGACATAATCAGATAGCCCTGTTAGAATGAAAACTTGAAATATCCATAAATATTACTTAAGTGTCCACAGTAGTGCCCAGCAGGTTCCAGTTTGTAGGTAGTTTGACTTGGAGAGTAGAGATATGTGCAGAATCTAAGTAAGGCTTGGAATAGGGTTGCAGCAATGGGGATGGGAAGAGGGAACAGATATGAGAAATATTAAGAATCCACAGGATGTACTTGTCTATTGGGAGAGGTTGCAAATTAAGAAAGATCACAGACTGACTTCATGTTTCTTGCTTAGGTAATTGGAAGTGTTATTCATAATATGAGAGAATAGAAGAGGAGCTAGTCTGCTAAGAGTTTTGAGAATCGTGAATTTAAACATATGCAAGTAGAGCTATCTAGTAATTCTTTGGCTAATAGGGCCAAGTATTCAAGGTGGAGCACTGAGCTGGAGCTATAGTGTGATGATCATCAGTGGATGGTTAGTAATTGCATCTATGAGTATGGATGAGATTGCACAAAAGAGTGTGCTGAGTGAGAGAATAGTGCCAAGAATGAAACTCTCAGGAACGCAAACATTTAAGGGACAATGTGAGGAGGACAGGCCTGCAAAGGAGATGTGAAGAGTTGCAATTTTAAATAGGATGGTTAGGATAGGCATAATTGAGGAGGTGGTATTTGAGCAAAGACTTAAAGGATGTGATGATTTGTACTGGGTCAACTCAGTTAACAGAATTCCCTTCCCTGTATTCTTTCAGGTTAGAGTCAGTTAAAAGAAGAATTTTCACAAGAATTGGAAGGTAGAAGTGAAACAGTAGCCATTACACTCTGAGAGTTTTCTTAGTCAGATGTGGTGATGGACAGATGTAAAAGTGCCCAGCAGGTTCCAGTTTGTCCTAACACACCTATGCTCTGTATCCAGCTCTTCCCAACTGCAAACCCTGTTGACCAACAGGGGCACCAGACAGTTGGCTGTGGCCCTACAGAGACAGTACCTACCCAGATCAACAGCTTTCCCCTCTCAGTCTTACTTCAGCAGCCAGATGTGCTGGGATTCTCAGATTGATTGGTTGGTGACTCTCCTCTGTCCTCTAACTCCTCCTTCCAGTTCTTTACTTCTTCAGCTCATCCCACAGTTGTGTAAGTTCTGATTCCTAGAATAAATCCTTTATCCCATAACGTATTCATTAGTGACTTTGATCCCCGATTGAACTCTGACTAATAATAGCAATGAGGGAATAAGCCCTACAGATTACTGGGGAAAAAGTATTTCAGGCAGAGGAAACAGCCAGGGCAAAGGCTCTAAAGAGGAGAACGTGTTCCAGTGTGGCTGGAGCAGAGGAGTAAGGGGAAGAATAGCAGGAGATGAGTCAGAGAGGTGATGGCAGCCATATCACATAGGACCTAGTAGGCCAGTGTAAGGACTTTGGTTTTTACTCTGAGTGAATCTTACAATAATAGGTAAGTATTATTATCACAATTTTAAAGAAAATCCAAAGAACAGAGAGAATAAGTAAATTGCCAAATTTCATAAGTTAATAAATGGCAGATCTGAGACATAAACTAGATCAGTCTAACTCTAGCACTGAAGTTTTTAGTTGTTGTTGTTAGGTTCTGTCCAGTCGGTTTCAACTCATAGTGACCCTGTGTACAACAGAACGAAACACTGCCCTGTCCTGTGCCATCCTCATGATCGTTGTTATGCTTGAGCTCATTGTTGCAGCCACTGTGTCAATCCATCTCATTGAGGGTCTTCCCCTTTTTTCTGACCTTCTACTTTACCAAGCATGATTTCCTTCTCCAGGGACTAACCCCTCCTGATAACATGTCCAAAGTAATCGAGACAAAGTCTTGCCATCCTTGCTTCTAAGGAGTATTCTGAATGTGCTTCTTCCAAGACAGACTTGTTCGTTCTTTTGTCAGTCCATGGTATATTCAATATTCTTCGCCAACACCATAATTCAAAGGTGTCAATTCTTCTTCGGTCTTCCTTATTCATTGACCAGCTTTCACATGCACATGAGGCAACTGAAAAACGCCATGGTTTGGGTTAGGTGCTCCTTAGTCCTTAAAGTGTCATCTTTGCTTTTTAACACTTTAAAGGTCTTTTGCAGCAGATTTGCCCAATGCAATGCACTGTTTGATTTCTTGACTGCTGCTTCCATGTGTATTGGTTGTGGATCCAAGTAAAACGAAATCCTTGACAACTTCTATCTTTTCTCCATTTATCATGTTGCTTATTGGTCTAGTTGTGAGGATTTTTGTTTTATGTTGAGGTGTAATTCATACTGAAGGCTGTAGTCTATGATCTTCATCAGTAAGTGCTTCAAGTCCTCTTCACTTTCAGCAAGGAACTTTGTGTCATCTGCATAATGCAGGTTGTTAATGAATCTTCCTCCAATCCTGATGCCCTATTCTTCTTCATATAGTCCAGCTTCTCGGATTATTTGCTCAGCATACAGATGGAATAAGTATGCTGAAAGAATACAACCCTGTCGCATACTTTCCTGACTTTAAACCAAGCCTTTATGTGATCAATTCAGATAGTTTTTGATCACTCTAAAATATGGACTTTATAAAAAAAGACAATTTACCTTTATAGTAGTAAGGATGCTTTTGGCCACAAGTAAGAGAAACTTCAAGTCAAACTGGTTTAAACAAGAAAGAAATGTATTATCTCAGTTAAGAGGAATTTCAGGCGTGGCAAACTGTGGGGTATGTTGGACTAGCAACAACTCATAATATCATTTTCCCTCATGTCTCTGCTCTGCCATCCTCGGTGCTGGCTTCACCCTTGGGTTGGTGGAAAGATGGTTGCAGCAGGTCTAGAAGCACATCAGACATGCTGTGTCCCAGACAGCTGCTTCTTCCTGGTTTTCTCTCAGGAATCAGGAAAAGTTTCCAGAATGCTTATCAGAGTTAAATCCTATGCCCATTCCTGAACCATTGGCCAGCAGCATTAATGAGATTGATTACTCTTAGATCAATCGAGACTATTCTTGAAGCAAAGGTTGGGGCAGCTTCCCCAAGGCAAATCATGGCTGGACCATTTTTTTAAAATTTAATTAAGAAGGAAGAAGAATAGATACTGAATAGTCAGCCAACAGTGTTTACTTCATACATTTTTCCACTAAAAATCATTCACACTACCTCAGTTCCAAACTTTAAGAGTATGTAGATGACAAAACGGGTACCTAGGGTAGAGATCATTTGGGACCCATGCTCTACTCCCTGTCCTGGGTGCAGTCCCCATCTATAGCCACTGCTAAAAAAGTGGGTTTAGGTGACTAAGTGGTACTCCATGATCACAACCTCTCCCTAGGCTTTGGCAAATTGAACACTTGATCTGAGCCAGGAATTTGAAACTGTAATATTGATTTGGTAAGCTGTGGGAAGCAGAACTGAAAGATTATTTGAAGGGTTGACATATATGTATATATATGTATTTTGTTATTGCATCTTCCTCCAGTCTTGATGTCCTGCTCTTCTTCATAGATTACAGCTTCTCGGATTATTTGCTCAGCATACAGACTGAATAGGTATGGTGAAAGGATACAACCCTGATGCACACCTTTCCTGAATTTATGAGTGTCTGCAATCTGAAACTATACATAAAATATATATGCATAGTAGATATACATTGTTGTTTTTGTTAGTTGCTGTCTAGTCAATTCTAACTCATGGCGACCCATGTGTGCAAAGTAGAACTGCTTAATAGAGTTTTCAACGCTGTGACTTTTCAGAAGTAGACAGCCAGGCCTGTCTCCTGAGGTGCCGCCATCCTTTCAGCTAATAGTCGAGCGCTTAACTGTTTGCCCCAATCAGTAACTGCTGTAGATATATATATAGAATGTATCTCTCTCTGTATTACGTATTATGTAATTCCTTAGTAGTGAAAACAAGCAAACCAAAAAATGAGGTATCAAAAACCAGTTAAGTACCATTCCAATGAGTCAGAATTGCTTAATTACTACAAAGTAAGCTTATTGAAGAGTGTCTGGGTGGTGTAGATGGCTAACACACTTGGCTGCTAACCGACATTTTGGCAGTTGGAGTCCATCCAGAGCCTCTCGGTACCTGGGAAGAAAGGCCTGGTGATCTGTTCTTGAAAAATCAATCATTGAAAACCATGCAGAGCACAGTTCTACTCTGACACACATGGGGTCGCCATGAGTCAGAATCGATTCAACAGCAACTGATTTAAGCTTACTGAGACCAAGGACTATTGTTGTTATTAGGTGCCATCAAGCAACTGCAAGTACAACAGAAAGAAACACTGCCTGGTCCTGCGCCATCATCACAGTTGTTGCTATGCTTGAGCCCGTTGTTGCAGCCACTGTGTCAATCCATCTCATAGAGGGTCTTCTTCTTTTTCGCTGACCCTCTACTTTACCTAGCATAATGCCCTTTCTCTAGGGACTGGTCCATCCTGATAACGTGTCCAAAGTATGTGAGACAAAGTCTCGCCATCCTTGCTTCTAAGGAGCATTCTGGCTGTACTTCTTCAAAGACAGATTTGTTAATTCTTTTGGCAGTCCGTGGTATATTCAATATCTTTCGCCAACACCGTAATTCAAAGGCAACAATTCTTCTTCAGTCTTCTTTATTAATTGTCCGGCTTTCACATGCATATGAGGCAATTGAAAATACCACACTTAGGTCAGGAACACCTTAGTCCTCAAAGTGACATCTTTGCTTTTTAACACTTTAAAGAAGTCTTTGCAGCAGATTTTCCCAATGCAATGCATCATTTGATTTCTTGACTGCTGCTTCCATGGGTATTGACTGTGGATCCAAGTAAAATGAAATCCTTGAAAACTTCAATCTTTTCTCCATTTTTCATAATGTTGCTTATTGGTCCAGTTGTGAGGATTTTTGTTTTCTTTATGTTGAGGTGCAATCCATACTGAAGGCTATAATCTTTGATCTTCATCAGTAAGTACTTCAAGTCTTCTTCATTTTCAGCAAGCAAGGCAGTGTACCTGCATATCACAGGTTCTTAATGAGTCTTCCTCCAATCCTGATGTTGCATTCTTCTCCATATAGTCCAGCTTCTCAGACTATTTGGTCAGCATATAGATTGAGTAGGTGTGGTGAAAGGATACAACCCTGACGCACACCTTTCCTGACATTAAACCACGCAGTATCCCCTTGTTCTGTTCAAATGGTTCCCTCTTGGTCTGTGTACAGGTTCCTCATGAGCACAATTACGTGTTCTGGAATTCCCATTCTTTGCAATGTTATCCATAATTTGTTATAATCACACAGTCAAATGCCTTTGCGTAGTCAATAAAACACAGGTAAACATCTTTCTGGTATTCTCTACTTTTAGCCAAGATCGATCTGACTGACATCAGCAATGATATCCCTCGTTCCATGTCCTCTTCTGAATCCAGCTTGAGCTTCTGTCAGTTCCCTGTTGATGTACTGCTATAACTGCCTTTTTTTTTTTTTGGAATATTTATGTATTTATTTTATTGTGCTTTAGATGAAGGTTTACAGAGAAAATTGGTTTCTCATTAAACAGTACACATATTGTTTTGTGACATCGGTTGCCAACTCCAGGGCATGTCAACACTCTCCCCTTCTTGACCTTGGGTTCCCCCTTACCAGCTATCCTGTCCTCTCCTGCCTTCTCGTCCTTGCTCCTGGTCTGGTGTGCCCATTTAGTCTCGTTTTGTTTTATGGACCTCTCCAATCTCTGGCTGAGAGGTGAACCTCAGGAGTGACTTCATTACTGATCTATAAGGGTGTCCAGGAGTCATACACTCAGGGTTTCTCCAGTCTCTGTCAGACTAGTAAGTCTGATCTTTTTTTTTTTCTGTGTTGAGTTAGAATTTTATTCTACATTTTTCTCCAGCTCTGTCTGAGACACTCTATTGTGATCTCTGTCAAAGCAGTCAGTGGTGGTAGCCGGGCACCATCTAGTTGTGCTGGACTCAGTCTGTTGGAGGTTGTGGTATTTGTGGTCCATTAGTCCTTAGGACTAATCTTTCCCTTGTGTCTTTGGTTTTCTTCATTCTCCCTTGCTCCAGATGTGATGAGACAAGTGGAGTATCTTACATGGCTACTCATAACCTTTTAAGAGCCCAGAAACTAGTCACCAAAGTAGAATGTAAAACATTTTCTTTATAGACTATGTTATGCCAATTGACCTAAATGTCCCCTGAATGCATGGTCCCTAGACCCCTGCCTCTGCTACTCTATCCCTTGGAGTGTCTGGTTGTGTTCAGGAAACTTCTTAGCTTTTGGTTTAGCCCAGTTGTGCTGACTTCCCCTATACTGTGTGTTGTCCTTCCCTTCACCTAAGATAATTCTTGTCTACTATCTAGTTAGTGAATTCCCCTCTCCCTGCCATACCACCCTCGTAACCATCAAAGAATGTTTTCTTCTGTGTTTAAACCTTTTCTTGAGTTCTTATAATAGTGGTCTCATACAATATTTGTCCTTTTGGGACTGACTAACTTCATTCAGTATAATACCTTCCAGATTCATCCATGTTGTGAGATGTTTCGTGGATTCATCTTTGTTCTTTATTGTTGTGTAATATTCCATTGTGTGAGTACAGCATAATTTGTTTATCCATTCATCTGTGGTTGTCCTTTGCCCATTTTTTAATTGTATTATTTGTCTTTTTGTTGTAGAGGTGTTGGATTTTCCCGTAGATTTTAGAGATTAGAACTTTGTCAGATTTGTCATAGCCAATTTTTTTTCCCCAGTCTGTAGGTTCTCTTTTTACTCTTTTGGTAAAGTCTTTTGATGAGCATAAGTGTTTAATTTTTAGAAGATCCCAGTTATCTAGCTTATCTTCTGGTGTTTGTGTATTGTTAGTTATGGTTTGTAATCTGTTTATGCCATGTATTAGGGCCTCTACTGTTAAGCCTATTTTTTCTTCTATGATCTTTTTTGTTTTTGGTTTTATATTTAGGTCTTTGATCTGTTTTGAATTAGTTTTTGTGTATGGTGTGAGTTATGTGTCCTGTTTCATATTTCTACAGAAGGACATACAGTTTTGCCAGCACCATTTGTTAAAAAGACTGTCTTTTCCCCATCTGATGGACTTTGGAAATTTATCAAAGATCAGCTAACCATAGGTGGAAGATCGATCACTAGGTTAGAGAGATGCTGACTCCTTGTCTTTTGCATTCGCCCTACCCCCACTGGCCAGTTCCCTTAGTGCCTTTTTTTCCCCCGCTGTTGTTGTCTTTTGGCTTCTTTTTGTTTCTTCCCTCTCTCTCACCTCCTTCTTTTCCTTTTCCTGCTTAGTTAGCGCCGTGTGCCGTCTCTGCTCCTTCTTGATGGGCTGCGCCCAGCCGTTTGGCTGTGGAGCCGCTTGCCCGATCTGCACCTCCAGGTTGGTAGGCTCCCTTGGGGCATTTTTTTTCTCTGTTTCTTCCCACACCGCTTGGCTTGGGAACTGCTGGCACACAGCTTCCCTAGCCCATATTGCTATGCCGGTGGGCACCCTTGGGGCGTTTTTTCTTGTTTTTTTTTTTTTTTTGTCTATCTCTGCCTTCCTTCTTTTCCTCTCTCCTGATCACCTGGCTGTATGTGCTCTCTCCGCAGATGGGCTGTGCCACACTGCTCAACTGGGGAGCTGCAGGCACATGGTTTCACCAATCTGCACTGCCATGTCAGTGGGCTCCCTCAGGACTTTTCTTTTTCTTTTTTCTTTCTCGGTTTCTTGTCTCTATCTTCCTTTACTTCTTTTATCCCAATTACCTGGCTGGGTGTGCCACCCCTGCCACTTTTTGACGGGCTGTGCCACACTGCTTGGCTGGGGAACCACTGGTACATGGCTTCTCTGGTCTGCGCTGCCACACTGGTGGACTCTCTTGGGGAATTTTTTTTTTTTCCTTTTTCAGTTGTTGTCTTGCAGACTTCCTTCTATTCCTTTCTCCTGACTACCTGCACTTGTGCTATCTTCACCACTTTTTGATGGGCTATGACACACCGCTCAGCTGGGAAACCGTCAGCACGTGGCTTCCTCAGTCTGCGCCGCCACAGGGTGGATCCCTTGGGGCATTTTCTTTTCCCAGTTTCTTGTCTCTCTCTACGTTCCTTCCTTTCCTATCTCCTGACCACTTGGCCAGGTGTGCCTTTTTCTTTCTTTCTTTCTTTTGGTTCCTTGCCTCTATCCCTTCCTTCCTTTCTTTTCTCCTGCCCACCTAGCCGTGTGTGCCATCTCTGCCACTTCTTGATGGACTGTGCCACACCACCTGACTAGAAAGCCACTGGCAAACGGTTTTCCTGGGTCCACGGCACTCCACCAGCAGTCTCCCTCAGCACCATTTGTTTTGTTTTGTTTTTGGCTTATTTTTCTCTCTCTTCTTTCCCACACCCACTTAGATCCACAAATCACATCCTCCCCCTTCCCTCCTGGCTAATTGCACCGTGCACTGAGTGCCACATCCCTGAGCAACACAGGTGTGGACCACCAGACCCTGCGCTGCACTGCCACTTGGCCCTGCCCTGTTGGCCCTAGTATGTGCCACAAACCACCCATCCCTGCACCTCCCTCTCCACTGGAGCTGCCCTGCTGACCATAGCAGAGAGACTGAATCTGGTGAGAAGTAGCGTGCCCACAGACGAGCAAACAACAAAGAACCCACAGCCTGCCTGCCCAGATATAACCAAATAAAACAATAAAGCAGGACAAAACAAACAAATCTACAATAAATAAACAAAGAAAATAATTTCTGAATATCCCAAAGACAGCAGACAATATCAATATATATTTAAAAAACAGGACAGGATGGCTCCAGAAAGTGTATAAAACACCAGATGCCCTTCTGGTAGAAGAAAAGGTAGTGGAACTACCTGATAGGGAATTCGAAACTCTAATATTGAGGACTCTTCAAGAGATGAAGGAAAACACAGATGGAAAAAATAGACAAAATCATGGAAAAGACAGAAAAACACTGGAAGAATTCAGGAAAATAATACAGGAACAAAATGTCAAAATAAACAAACAACTAAAAACAGCAATTAGAAATCCAAAAGATAAACAATAAGATTTCAGAAATAGAGAGTGCCATAGAAGATTTTAGGAGTAAATTTAAAACAACTGAAGGCAGGTTTAGTGAAACTGAAGACAAATCCTTGGATACCACTTTGAGGAAAAATCAGAGAAAAGAATGAAGAAAAATGAAGAAACCTGAGAAAGATGTGGGATACAATAAAATGCAAAAAATTAGCGTGTGGTCAGAATTCCAGAATAGGGGGAGAAAACAGAAAACACAGAGAGGATCATTGAATATTCTGTAACAGAAAACTTCCTTAATATCATGAAAGAAGAAGAGCCGGCAATCCAGAAAGCTCAACCAACCCTATATAGGATTGGCCCCTGTCTTAGTCATCTAGTGCTGCTATAACAGAAATACCACAAATGGATGGCTTTAACAAAGAGAAGTTTATTCTGTCACAGTCCAGTAGGCTACAATTCCAAATTTGGGGCATCAGCTCCAGGGGAAGTCTTTCTTTCTCTGTTGGCTTCGGGGGAAAGGTCCATGTCATCAATCTTCCTTTGCTCTGGGAGCTTCTCTGCACAGGAACCTCAGGTCCAAAGGACAAGCTCTGCTCCGGGCACTGCTTTCTTGGTGGTAGGAGGTTCCCATATGTCTCTGCTCACTTCTCTGTTTTATATCTCAAAAGAGATTAGCTTAAGACACTGTCCAATCTTGTACACCTCATCCGTATAACCTCATCATAGGGATAAAACGGAAATCACATCAGATTACAAAATGTTACACAATCATACAATACTGGGAATCATGACCCAGCCAAATTGATACACACATTTTTAGGGGGACATAATTCGATCCATGACAGCCACCAAAGGAAAACAGGAAGATATAGCATAATCACACTCGCTAAAACCAAAGACTCCTTTTTTTTTTATTGATGTAATTAAATGAAGTTTACATTTCAAGTTAGTCTCCCATACAGAATTTTTTTTTAACATACATTGTTATGAGACCCCAACTGCTCACCCCATTCTGTGACAGCACACTTCTCCCCTCCTGATTCCCCATGAACGTTCAACCAGCTCCTTACTCTCTCTGCCTTCCCCTCTAACCTCTGGACAGAAGCCACCCCTTTGGTCTCTTGTATCTACTTGTCTAAGAGGCACATTCTTCACGAGTATCACTTTATGTCCCACAGTCCAGTCCAATCCCTGTCTGAAGAGTTGGCCTGGGAAATTGTTTTAGTTCTGGGGAGATAGAGATTCCAAGGGCCATGCTTTCTGGGGCACATCCAGTCTCAGTCAGACCATTAAGTCTGGTCTTCTCACTGCAATTTGAGTTCTGCATCCCATCGTCCTACTGCTCCATCAGGGATCCTCTGTTGTGTTTGCTGTCAGGACGTTCATTGGTGGTAGCCAGGCACCATCTAGTTCTTCTGGTTTGAGGCTGATGAAGTCTCTGGTTTATGGGGCCCATTCTGTCTCTTGGGCTAATACTTTCCTTGTGTCTTTGGTGTTCTTCGTTCTCCTTTACTCCAAGTGGTTGGGACCAATTGATTCATCTTAGAAGGCAGCTTTCAAGCTTTTAAGACCCCAGATGCCACTCACCAAAGTAGGATGCAGAACATTTTCTTAATAAGGTTTGTTATGCCAGTTGACACAGATGTCCTCTGAAAGCATGGTCCTCAGACCCCGCATCCCTGCTACTCTGTCTCTCAATGTATTTGATTGTATTGAGGAAACTTCTTAGCTTTGGTTTAGTCCAGTTGTGCTGGCTTCCCCTGTAGTGTGTGCTGTACTTCCCTTCACCTAAGATCATTCTTATCTACTACCTAGTTAGTGAATAACCCTCATCCTCCCTCCCCACCCCCGTAACCATCAAAGAATGTTTTCTTCTGTGTTTAAACCTTTTCTTGAGTTCTTGTAATAGTGGTCTTATACAGTATTTGTCCTTCTGTGCCTGACTAAATTCACTCAGCATAATAAGTTCTAGCTTCCACCAAGTTATACGATGTTTCACAGCTTCATCATTGTTCTTTATCGCTGCATAATATTCCATTGTGTGGATATACCATAGTTTGTTTAGCCATTCATCCATCGATGGGCACTTAGGTTGCCTCCATCCTTTGGCTATTGTGAACAGTGCTGTGATGAACATGGTTGTGCATATATCTATTCGTGTGCTGGCTCTTGTTTCTCTAGGATATATTCCAAGGAGGGGGATAGCTGGACCGTATGGTACTTCTATTTCTAGCTTTTGTTTTTAATTTTATTTTTTATTGTACTTCAGGTGAAGGCTTACAGAACAAATGGTTTCTCGTGAAACAGAAGTACACATGTTGTTTTATGACATTGGTTAACAAACCCACAACATATCAACCCTCTTAACTTCTCAACCTTTTTTTTTTTTTTTGGTGAAAATATACATAGCCAAAGATACACCATTTCAAAAATTTCTACATGCACAGTTCAGTGACATTAACTACACTCTTCGAATTGTGCTGTTATTCTCACCTAAGATGAAGGCTTACAGAACAAAATAGTTTCTCATTTAACAGGTACTACAAATGTTGCCCTATGACAATCGTTAACAATCTCACAACACATCAACAATATCCTTACTCAACCTTGGGTTCCCTATCATCAGCTTCCTTGTCCCCTTCTGCTTTCTGGCCCTTGTCACTGGACTACTGTACCTCGTTAGTCTCATTTGGTTTTACGGGGCTGTCCACTCCCAGGCTGAACAGTGAACCTCACAGGTAACTTCACCACTGAGCTAAAAGGGTGTCTGGGGGCCATACTCTCGGGGTTTTTCTGGTCTCCTTTAGGCCAGTAAATCTGGTCTTTTTTTTTTGTGAATTAGAATTATGCTCTACATCCTTCTCCAGCTCTGTCCAGAACCCTCTGTTGTGACCCTGGTCAGAGCAGTCAGTGGTGGTAGCCGGGCACCATCTAGCTGTACTGGACTCAGTCGGGTGGAGGCCCTGGTAGCTGTGGACAATCGGTCCTTCAGACTAATCTTTTCCTTCTATCCTATTCTCTTCATTCTCCCTTGCTCCCGAAAGGATGAGACCAGTGGAGTATCTTAGATGGCTGCTTACAGGCTTTTAAGACCACAGACACTCACCAAGGTAGACTGTAGAGCATTGTCTTTATAAGCTATGTCATGCCACTTGAGCTAGATGTTCCCTGAGACCATGGTCCCCACAGCCCTACGCCCAGCAATTCAGTCCCTCAGGGAGTTTGGACGTGTCTATGGGCCTTCCATGACTTTCCTTGTACAAGTTGTGCTAGTTTCCCCTGTATTGTGTACTGTCTCACCCTTCACCCAAGATACCACTTATCTATTGTCTATTTAATATCCCCCCCCACCCCTCCCATCCCTGGTAACCAACAAAGATTGTTACATTTTGTGTGTGAACTTTTTCATGGGTTTTTACAATAGAGGTTTCATACAGTATTTGTCCTTTTGTGGTTGACTTATTTCGCTCAGCATAATGTCCTCCAGTTTCATCCATGTTATGAGATGCTTCACAGATTCATTGTTGTTCTTTCTCGTTGCATAGTACTCCATTGTGTGTATGTACCATAGCTTGTTTATCCATTCATCTGTTGATGGGCATCTAGGTTGTTTCCATCGTTTTGCTATTGTGAACAATGCTGCCATGAACATAGGTGTGCATATGTCTATTCGTGTGACGGCTCATTTCTCTAGAATATATTCCTAGGAGTGGGATTGCTGGATCGAATGGTATGTCTATTTCTAGCTTTCTGAGGAAGCGCCATATCATTTTCCAAAATGGTTGTATCATCTTGCATTCCCACCAGCAGTGCATAAGTGTTCTGATCTCCCCACAGCCCCTCCAACATTTGTTATTTCCAGTGTTTTTGATTCGTGCCAGTAATGCCGGGGTGAGATGGTATCTCATTGTGGTTTTAATTTGCATTTCTCTAATGGCTAGTGATCGCGAGCATTTTATTTCCTCATGTGTCTGTTGGCCATTTGAATGTCTTCTTTGGTGAAGTGTCTGTTCATTTCCTTTGCCCATTTTTTAATAGGATTATTTGTCTTTTTGTTGTAGAGGTATTGGATTTTCTTGTAGATTATGGAGATTAGACCTTTGTCTGACTTGTACTGTCCAAAAATTTTTTGCCAGTCTGTAGGTTCTCTTTTTACTGTTTTGGTGAAGTCTTTTAAAGAGCATAGGTATTTAATTTTTAGAAGATCCCAGTTATCTAGCTTATCTATTGAGTTTTGTGTGTTGATGGTTATGGTTTGTATCCTGTTAACGCTATGTATTAAGGCCTGCAGTGTTAGTCCTATTTTTTCTTCTATGAACTTTATTGTTTTAGGCTTTATATTCAGGTCTTTGATCCATTTTGAAGTAGTTTTTGTATACGGTGTGAGGTATGGGTCCTGTTTCATTTTTTTGCAGATGGATATCCAGTTTTGCCAGCACCATTTGTTAAAAAGACTGTCTTTTCCCCGTTTGATGGACTTGGGGCCCTTGTTGAAGATCAGGTGACCGTAGGTGGATGGATTTACATCTGGGTTCTCAACTCTGTTCCCTTGGTCAGTGTATCTGTTGTTGTACCAGTACCAGGCTGTTTTGACTACTGTAGCTGTATAATAGGTTCTGAGGTCAGGTAGTGTGAGTCCTCCAACTTTATTCTTCTTCTTCAGTAGTGCTTTACTTATTCGGGCCTTCTTCCCTTTCCATATAAAGTTAATGATTAGTTTTTCCATCTCTTTGAAGAATGTTGTTGGTATTTGGATCGGGATTGCGTTGTATTTGTAAATTGCTTTCGGTAGAATTGTCATTTTCACAATGTTGAGTCTGCCTATCCATCAGCGAGGTATGTTTTTCCATTTATGTAGACCCCTTTGGGTTTTTTGCAGTAGTGTTTTGTAGTTTTCTTTGTATAGGTCTTTTACATTCCTGGTCAGATTTATTCCTAAGTATTTTATCTTTTTAGGGGCTATTGAAAATGGTATTGTTTTCCTGGTTTCCTTTTCATCATTCTCCTTTTTGGTGTATAGGAATCCAACTGATTTTTGAATGTTTATCTTGTATCCTGCTACTCTGCTAATCTTTCTATTAGTTCCAGTAGATTTCTCGTGGAGTCTTTAGGGTTTTCTGTGTATAGTATCATATCATCTGCAAACAGGGACAGTTTAACTTCTTCATTACCAATTTGGATGCCCTATATTTCTTTTTCTTGCCTTATTGCTCTAGCTAGAACTTCCAGCACAATGTTAAATAAGAGTGGTGATAAAGGGTATCCTTGTCTTGTTCCTGTTTTCAAGGGGAATGTTTTCAGCCTCTCTCCATTAAGAATGATGTTGGCCATTGGTTTTGCATAGATGCCCTTTATTATGTTGAGAAATTTCCCTTCTCTACCTATTTTATTGAGAGTTTTTATCAGGAATGGGTGTTGGACTTTGTCAGATGCCTTTTCTGCGTCAATTGAGATGATCATGTGATTCTTTTCTTTCCTTTTATTTATGTGGGGATTACGTTGATTGATTTTCTAATGTTGAACCATCCTTGCATACCTGGTATGACTCATACTTGGTCGTGGTGTATTATGTTTTTGATATGATGCTGAGTTCTATTGTCTAGAATTTTGTTAAGAATTTTTGCATCTATATTTATGAGAGATATTGTTCTGTAATTTTCTTTTTTTGTGACATCTTTGCCTGGTTTTGTTATTAGTGTTATGCTGGCTTCATAGAATGAATTTGGAAGTGTTGCTTCCTCTTCTATGCTCTGAAATAGCTTGAGTAGTAATGGTACAAGCTCTTCTGTAAATGTTCTGTAGAATTCTCCAGTGAAGACATCTGGGCCAGGGCTTTTTTTGGATGGGACTTTTTTTTATTACCTTTTCAATCTCTTCTCTTGTTATGGGTCTGTTAAGATTTTCAGCATCAGTTTGTTGTAGTTTGGGTAGGCCGTGTGTTCCTAGAAATTTATCCATTTCCTCTAGGTTTTCAAATTTGTTGGAATATAGTTTTTCATAATATTCTGTTATAATCCTTTTTATTTCAGTTCGATCTGTAGTAATGTCCCCCATTTCATTTCTTATTTGGGTTATTTGTGTCCTCTTCTGTTTTTCTTTTGTCAGTCTGGCCAGTGGTTTGTCAATTTTGTTGATTCTTTCAAACAACCAACTTTTGGTTTTGTTGATTCTTTCTATTGTTTTTCTGTTCTCTATTTCATTTATTTCTGCTCTGATCTTTACTATTTCCTTTCTTCTGGTGGTGGTGGGCTTTTTTTTGCTGTTCTCTTTCTATTTGTTTAGTTCTGGAGTTAATGTTTTGATTTTGTCCCTTTCTTCTTTTTTGATATGTGCATCTATTGCTATAAATTGTCCTCTGAGGACTGTGTTTGCTATGTCCCAAAGGTTTTGGTAGGATGTGTTTTCATTCTCATTTGATTCTAGGAAGTTTTTGATTCCATCTCTGATTTCTTCTATTACCCAGTGATGTGTAAGCAGGGTATTATTTAGTTTCCATGTCACTGATTTTTTTTCCTTGCTCTTTCTATTGTTAATTTCTACCTTGATGGCATTGTGGTCAGAGAAGATGCTTTGAATTATCTTAACGTTTTGGATCTTGTAGAGGATTGCTCTGTGGCCTAAGATGTGGTCTATTCTGGAGAATGTTCCATGTGCATTGGAAA
The DNA here is from genome assembly GCA_030035585.1 of Dugong dugon. Taxonomy (NCBI): domain Eukaryota; kingdom Metazoa; phylum Chordata; class Mammalia; order Sirenia; family Dugongidae; genus Dugong; species Dugong dugon. The sequence continues at coordinate 41,373,504 of CM057480.1, read as the reverse complement.
AAAATGTGTAGTTTGCAGCGGTTGCGTGGAGTGTTCTATATATGTCTATGAAGTCAAGTTGGCTGATTGTGTCCTTTAGGTCTTCTGTATCTTTGCTGAGTTTCTTCTCAGTTGTTCTGTCCTTTACTGAGAGTGGTGTGTTGAAGTCTCCTACTATTATTGTGGAACTGTCAATTTCTCTTTTCAGTGTTGTTAGAGTTTTTTAAATGTATTTTGGAGCCCTGTCATTGGGTGCATAGATGTTTATTATGGTTATGTTTTCATGATGGATCACCCCCTTAATCATTATATAGTGTTCTTCTTTGTCTTTTATGGTGGATTTCGTTCTAAAGTCTATTTTATCTGAGATTAGAATTGCCACTCCTGCTCTTTTTTGGTAGTTGTTGGCTTGATATATTTTTTTCCAACCTTTGACTTTTAATAAATTCACATCTTTGTTTCTAAGGTTTGTCTCTTGTAGACAGTATATTGATGGATCCTGTTTTCTTATCCATTCTGTCACTCTCCGTCTCTTTATGGGTGTATTGAGTCCATTTACATTCAGTGTAATTATTGTTAGATGTGTGTTAGCTGCTGTCATTTTGTAGTGCTTTTTTTTGAGGTGCTGGTTTTCTTTGTTCTTCTTACTATATTGTGTTGAGTTACTTTTGTTTGTGGATTTTTTTTTTTCATTTCTTTTGTTTTTGCAGGTTTTGGTTTTGCTGAGACTTTATGTTTTTCCTCTTTTTTTACGAGTATGTTTGTTAACTTTGTGGTTACCGTGAATTTTACCCTTATCTTTCTAAGTTTGAAGCAGTATACCATTACTTGGTATTGCCTTGCCTTCCTTTCCATTAGAAGGTTCTATACCTATGCCGTTTATTTCCTCTTTTATTGTTTTGATGTTGTCGTCATTTACTGATTCCCTGTTGTATTTCTTTTCATTTTGGATAGTCCTCGAGAGTTCATTTCCTAGATTTGTATCTGGCTGGTACCATCCTGTGTCCTAGATTCTGCCTGTGAGCTGAAGCTGTTTATTCTCAGATTGAAGAACTCCCGTTAATAATTCTTGTAAGTTTGGTTTGACTTTTACATATTCCCTTGATTTCTGTTTTTCTGGAAATGACCTCATTTCATCATGAAATTTGAACAAGAGTTTTGCAGGATATATTATTCTTTGCTGGCAATTTTTTTCTTTCAAGATTTTATATATGTCATCCCATTGCCTTCTTGCCTGCATGGTTTCTGCCAAATAATCTGAGCTTAGTCTTATTGTTTCTCCTCTGTATGTGTGTTCTTGTTTTTCATGAGCTGCTCTCAGGATTCTGTTTGTCTTTGGTTTTGGCGAGTGTGAATATGATATGCCTTGGTGATTTTATTTTGGGGTCTCTTCTATATGGGGTTCGTTGAGCTTCTTGGATGGCCAGCTTTTCATCTTTCATGATATTGGGGAAGTATTCTCTCAGCAGTTCCTCAATGATCCACTCTGTTTTCTGTTTTCTCTCCCTGTTCTGGAATTCCAATCACTCATAAATTTTTGCTTGTAATTGTGTCCCACATAACTCTCAGGGTCTCTTCATTTTTCTTTGTTCTTTTTTCTGAGTTTTCCTGAAACAGAGTTGTAGCCAAGTGTTTGTCTTCAATTCCACTGATCCTGTCTTCCACCATTTCAAGTCTGCTTCTCAGCCCTTCTATGACATCGTCCATTTCTGAAATCTTGTTGTTTATCTTTTGGATTTCTAATTGTTGTCTTTATATAATTTCTAGTTGTATATTTATTTTGGCATTTTGTTCCTGAATTATTTTCCTGAATTCTTCCAATTTTTCGTCCATATTTTCCATGAATTTGTCTATTTTTTCCTCATGTTTGTCAGATTTTTGCCTCAGTTCTTGGAGAATTGTATTAGAGATTTGAATTCTCTATCAGGTAGTTCTAGTGCATTTTCTTCCAGAGGAGAGTCATCTGGTGTTTTATTTTGGATGCCTACTGGAACCATCCTGTCCTGTTTTTGTAAATGTTTTGTTATTGTCTGCTGTCTTCGGGGCATTCAGTAGTTATTTTTCTCATTTATTGATTGTAGATTTGTTTGTTTCATCCCTTTTTTAAAAAAAAATTTGGCTATGTCTGAGCAGGCAGACTGTGTGTTTTTTGTTGTTTGGTCATTTGTGGGCACAATACTTTTCGCCTCCTTCTCCAATTGGCAGGGCCAGTCACTCAGATATAGTACAGCAGGGCAGGTATAGCTGAAGAGGAGTTACTGGGATGGGTTGTTTGTGGCACTTACTACAACCACCAGAGTGGGTCTGTAATCAGTGCAGGGCAGTTTCCAGTAGTCCGTGCCTGTGCTGCTTGGTGGTGTGATGTCAAGTGCATGGTGCAGGTAGGCAGGATGCAGTGGGGAGAGTGTTATGTGTGGAGCTAAGATGGATATGGGAGAGAGGAGAGAGGAACAGGAGCCAAAAACATACAAACAAGAATGCTAGGGGAGCTTGCTGTTGGAGTGGAGAGATGAGAAACTATGAAATGGAGAAAAACAGAAAGGGGAGGAGGAAGGAAAGAACAGAATGAATAAATAAGAATCATAAAGGTTAAAGAACTGCAAAGTTCCCAGGGATCCCACTGGTGCAGCTATGAGGTCTGGGGAAGTTGCTCTCAGGTTTTGCAGTACAGCCTGGCTAGAAGGTATAGAGTTATACGATGCCAGGTATTCCTAGGGAACAGAAAGAGAAGGAAGATATAGAGAGATGAGAAACTGAGCAATGAAGAAAGACAAAAAGGGAAAAAGAGGGAAAAGAAAACAAAACAAATTAAAAAAAAATAAAGAACAAGAAAGGCCCCCAAGGAAACAGGAAAAAAAAAAAAAAACCAAAGTAAAAAGAAATGCTCTCAGGGATCCCTCTGCATGTCTGTGGAAGCTGAAGGGGAGTCTCCTTGCCACGCAGCTCAGCCTGGCCAGAAAGGGCTCCCAACTCAAGAAAAGGAGAAGAAAACAAACCAAGAATTCAAAACAAACAAACAAACAAAAGCCCTGGGATCCCACCAGTGGGACAGCCCAAACCGGGAAGCAGCTGCACACTTAAACGGAGCTCCACAGCCCCTCAGGAAGAAGCAAAGATGGCGCACGGAGCCAGGTACTTGAGCGAAGGGAGGGGGAGGTGGCGTGAGGCAAGGAAGAAATCAAAAGAGGCAGAAAGAAAAAAAAAAAAGCACCACTAGCAGCCAACAAATGGCACTCAGAGAGCCAGCTAGAGCGGGCTGGTGTTTCTGGATAAGAGACTGTGTCTGTGGGAAGCAGAGGGGGCCGAGTGTGGGTGGAGAAGAGTAGAGAGTGGGAAAGCATATATCACAAATCACCGGAGCTCTGCAGCCCCTCAGGAAGAAGCAAAGATGGCGCACGGAGTGAGGTTCTTGAGCAAAATGAGGGGGAGGTGGGGAGAGGCAAGGAAGAAATAAAAAGAAGCAGAAAAAAAGCAACACCAGCAGCCAACAAAGGCACTCATAGAGCCACCTGTTCTGGTGTGTGGAATCCAAGCAGCCGCTGCTTCCCGGTCAAGAGACTGTGGCCGTGGGAAGCAGAGGAGGCTGAGTCGGGGTGAAGAAGGGTGGGGGGTGGGAAGGGTATATCGCCAATTACAGGTTGTTTTGTCTCCCGCTGGAAGCTCTGTGAAGCTGCTTTCTTGTACCCTCTGTTTGCTGGTCTCTGATAGGAGTCCAAGATGGCGGATCCACGCTGTGTTAGTTGTTAGGGGACGTCTGCATGAATCTCTCCTCGCTGTCCATTCTCTGTCAGTTTTCTCACTCCATTTGGTGTTTGGCTGAGTTATCTCTTCATTTGATGTTTTAGGGTTTCAGGATTGTTGTAGTCTCTGTTCGGCTTAGTTTTTCAGATCTTTGCTGTGGAGGGACGGCGTGGTGCTTCTGCCTAGAGCGCCATTTTGCTGGAAGGAAGCGCCAGATCGATTTCCAAAGTGGTTGTACCATTTTACATTCCCACCAACAGTGTATAAGTGTTCCAGTCTCTCCACAACCTCTCCAGCATTTGTTATTTTGTGTTTTCTGGATTAATGCTAGCCTTGTTGGGGTGAGATGATATCTCATTGTAGTTTTGGTCTACGTTTCTCTGATGGCTAATGATTGTGAGCATTTCTTCATGTGTCTGTTAGCTGCCTGAATATCTTCTTTGGTGAAGTGTCTGTTCATATCCTTTGCCCATTTTTTAACTGGGTTATTTGTCTTTTTGCTGTTGAGGTTTCGCAGTATCTTATAGATTTTAGAGATTAAACGCTGATCAGATTTGTTGTAGTCCAAAATTTTTTTCCCAATCTGTAGGTTGTCTTTTCACTCTTTTGGTGAAGTCTTTGGATGAGCATAAGTGTTTGATTTTTAGGAGCTCCCATTTATCTAGTCTCTCTTCTGGTGCTTGTGCATTGTTACTTATGGTTTATTGTGTTTATGCCATGTATTAGGGCTTCTAGAGTAGTCCCTATTTTTTCTTCCATGATCCTTATCATTTTTGATTTTATATTTAAGTCTTTGATCCATTCTGAGTTAGTTTTTGTACATGGTATGAGATATGGGTCTTGTTTCAGTTTTTTGCATATAGATATCCAATTACGCCAGCACGATTTGTTGAAGAGACTGTCTTTTCCCCAATTAATGGACTTTGGGCCTTTGTCAAATATTAGCTGCTCATAGGTGGATGAGCTTATATCTGGATTCTCAACTTTGTTCCATTGGTCTATGTCTCTGTTATTGTTCCAGTACCAGGCTGTCTTGACTACCGTGGCAGTCTAATAGGTCCCAAAATCAGGTAGTGTAAGGCCTCCCACTTTGTCCTTCTTCTTGAGTAGTGCTGTATTTATCCAGGGCCTCTTCCCTTTCCATATGAAGTTGGTGATTTGTTTCTCCATCTCATTAAAAAACGCTGCTGGAATCTGGATCGGGATTGCATTGTATCTGTAGATTGCTTTGGGTAGAATTGACATTTTCACTATGTTGATTCTACCTATCCATGATCAAGGTATATTTTTCCACTTATGCAGGTCTCTTTTAGTTTCTTGCAGTAGTGTCTTATAGTTTTCTCTGTAAAGATCTTTTATATAAGACAAAGACTTTTGAGAGAAGCTTGAGAAAAATGAAAAGTCACATACAGAGGGGAAATCATAAGACTAAGCTCTGATTGCTTGGCAGAAGCCATGCAGGTAAGAAGGCAATGGGATGACATATATAAAACCTTGAAAGAAAAAAATTGCCAGCCATGAATAATATATCCTGAAAAACTCTTGCTCAAATATGATGGGGAACTTAGGACATTTCTAGATAAACAGAAATTAAGGGAATATGTAAAAACAAAACCAAACTTACAAAAATTGTTAAAGGGGTCCTTTGGTTAGTGAACCAATAACATCAGACAATAGCCTGAATCTAATGTAAGACTGCATTAGCCAAATACCAACCTAGGTAATGAACTCTCAAGGCTAAAACAAAACTAAAAGATTTACAACAAGGAACCAGAGAAGACAATCTGTAAATGCCAATGTCAGAACAATAAGAGAGGGAATAAATGGTGCAGTTATCAAACTTTCAAATGGAGAAGAGGCCAAGGTGATATCAAGTAATAAAACACTGGTTCAGACTTAGGAAGATAGGGGTAAATTTCAAGGTAAGCACAAAGAAAGTTAACAAACCTACTCAACAAAATAAAGAAAAAAAAAATAAAGTCTCAGTGAACACAAATTCTACAAAAAGAAAAGAAATGAAAAAAAGAAAAAAAAATCCACAAACAAAATCTATTCAACACAGGAGAATAAGACGAACAAAGAAAAGGTCAGCACCACAAAAAAAAAAAAAAAAAAAAAAAAAAAAAAAAAAAAAATGCAGTACAAAATGACACCAATAAACTCACACCTATCAATAATCACACTGAATGAAAATGGCCTAAATGCACCCATAAAGAGATAGAAAAAAAAAGGACCCACCAATATGCTGTCTACAAGAGACACATCTTAGAAATATCCACATAAATATATTAAAAATCAAAGGATGGAAAAATATATATCAAGCAAACAGCAACCAAAGAACAGCAAGAGTGGCAATATTAATCTCAGATAAAATAGACTTTAAAACAAAATGCACCATAAAAGACAAAGAAGGACGTTATATATGGATTAAAGGGACAATCCACCATGAAGACATAACCATAATAAATATCTACACACCCAATGACAGGGCTCCAAAATACATAAAACAAACTCTAACAGTGCTGAAAAGAGAAACTGACAGTTCCACAATAACAGAAGGAGACTTCAACTCACCACTCTTGGTAAAGGACAGAACATCTAGAAAGAAACTCAACAAAGATACAGAAGATCTAAAGGCCACAGTCAGCCAACTTGACCTCACAGACATATCTAGAACACTCCACCTAACATCTACAAAGTACACATTCTTTTCCAATGCACATGGAATGTTCTCCAGAATAGATCACATCTTAGGCCACAAAGCAACCCTCAACAAAATCCAAAATATTGAGATAATACAAAGTATCTTCTCTTATCAAAATGCTATTAGAGTAGAAATTAACAATAGGAAGACCAAGGAAAAAAATCAAACACATGGAAACTGAATAACATCCTGCTTAAAAACTACTGGGTAATAGAAGAAATCATAGATGGAATAAAAAAATTCCTAGACTGAAATGAAAATGAAAACACTTCTTACTAAAACATTTGGGACACAGCAAAGGCAGTGCTCAGAGGTCAATTTATAGTAACAGACGCACACATAAAAAAAGAAGAAAGGGACAAAATAAAAATATTAGCTACACAACTTGAACAAATAGAAAGAGAACAGCAAAAGAAGCCCACATCCACCAGAAGAAAGGAAATAATAAAGATCAGAGCAGAAATAAATGAAATAGAGACTAGAAAAACAATAGAAAGAATCAACAAAACCAAAAGTTGGTTCTTTGAAAGGATCAATAAAATAGACAAACCACTGGCCAGACTGACAAAAGAAAAACAGGAGAGGACACAAATAATCCAAATAAGAAATGAAATGGGGGACATTACAATGGACCCAACTGAAATAAAAAGGATCATAACAGAGTACTATGAAAAACTATACTCCAACAAATTTGAAAACCTAAAGGAAATGGACAAATTTCTAGGAACACACTACCTACCCAAACTAACACAAACTGGAGTTGAAAATCTGAACAGGCCCATAACGAGAAGAGATTGAAATGGTAATTTAAAAAGCTCTCAATTAAAAAAAAAGCCCTGGCCCAGAGGGCTTCACTGGAGAATTCTACCAAACATTCAGAGAAGAGCTTACACCAGTACTACTCAAACTATTTAAGAATGAAGAAATGGAAGGGATACTTCCAAATTCATTCTATGAAGCCAGCATAACCCAGGCAAAGATACCACAAGAAAATTACACACCAATATCTCTCATAAATATAGATGCAAAAATTCTCAACAAAATTCTAGTCAACAGAATTCAGCGTCATATAAAAAAAAAAAATACACCCCAACCAAGTGGGATTCATACCAAGTATGCAAGGATGGTTCAACATTAGAAAATCAATCAACGTAATCCACCACATAAATAAAAGGAAAGAAAAGAATCACATGATCATCTCAATCGATGCAGAAAAGCTGTTTGACAAAGTCCAACACCTATTCCTGATAAAAACTCTCAATAAAAAAAGTATAGAAGGGAAATTCCTCCACCTAATAAAGGGCATCTATACAAAACCAACACCTAATATCATTCTTAATGGAGAGAGGCTGAAAACACTCCAGTTGAGAACAGGAACAAGACAAAGTTGCCCTTTATCATTACTCCTATTTAACATTGTGCTGGAAGTCCTAGCTAGAGCAATAAGTCAAGAAAAAGAAATAAAGGGTATCCAAATTTGAAAGGAAGAAGTAAAACTGTCCCTATTTGCAGATGATATGATATTATGCATAGAAAACCCAAAAGACTCCACAAGAAAACTACTGGAACTAATAGATTCAACAGAGTAGCAGGATACAAGATAAACCAAAAAAAAATCGGTTGGATTCCTATATACCAATAAAAAGAACTAAGAAAAGGAAATCAGGAAAACAATACTACTTATAATAGCCCCTAAAAAAAATAAAATACTTAGGAATATGTCTAAACAGGGAAGTAAAAGACCTACACATAGAAAACTACAAAACACTACTGCAAGAAATCAAAAGAGACTTACATAAATGGAAAAACATACCACGTTCATGAATAGGTAGGTTCAACATTGTGAAAATGTTGATTCTACCCAAAGCTATCTACAAATACAATGCAATCCTAATCCATATACCAATAACATTCTTTAAAGTGATGGAAAAACTAATCATTAATTTTATATGGAAAGTGAAGAGGCCCCGGATAAGTAAAATACTATTGAAGAATCTTCTACACATCTATGGTAGTCAAAACAGCCTGGTGCTGGTACAGTGACAGACACATTGACCAATGGAACAGAATTAACCCAGATGTAAATTCATCCACCTATGGTCACCTGATTTTTGACAAAGGCCCAAAGTCTATCAAATGGGGAAAAGACAGTCTTTTCAACAAATCGTGCTGGCAAAACTGGATGTACATCTGCAAAAAAATTGAAAGAGGACTCATACCTCACACCATACACAAAAACTAATTCAAAATGGATCAAAGACCTAAATATAAAACCAAAACCAATACAGATCATAGAAGAAAAAATTGGGTCAATGCTAGAGGCCCTAATACATGGCATAAACAGGATACAGACCATAACTAACAATACATAAAGACTAGAAGATAAGCTAGATGACTGGGATCTTCTAAAAAAATCAAACACTTATGCTCATCAAAAGACCACCAAAATAGTGAAAAGGGACTGGGAAAAATTTTTTGGCTACGACAAAGTTTTAATCTCTAAAATCTACAGGAAAATCCAACACCTCTACAACAAAAAGACAAATAATCCATTTAAAAAATGGGCAAGTGATATAAACAGATACTTCATCAAAGAACACATTCAGGCAGCTAACAGACACATGAGGAAATGCTTGTGATCACTAGCCTTTAGAGAAATGCAAATCAAAACCACAAGGAGATACCATCTCACCCCGACATTACTGGCATGAATCAAAAAAGAAAATAACAAATGTTGGACAGGCTTGGGGAGATTGGAACTCTTATGTACCGCTGGTGGGAATGCAAAATTGTGTCATCATTTTGGAAAAAGATACGGCGCTTCCTTAAAAAGCTAGAAATAGAAATACCATACAATACAGAAATCACACTCCCAGGAATATATCGTAGAGAAATAAGAGCTGTCACAGGAATAGACATATGCACAACTCTTGTAATGAATTGAATTCTGTCCCCCAAAAATATGTATCAACTTGGTTAGGCCATTATTCTCAGTATTGTGTGGTTGTCCTCTATTTTGTGAGTTTCATATATGTTACAAATCATAGTCTCTGCCTATGGTTAAATAGGATTAGGGTGGGATGTAACACCCATGCTCAGGTCACATCCCTGATCAAATGTAAAGGGAGTTTCCGTGGGTTGTGTCCTGCACACCTTTTATCTTACAAGAGATAAAAGGAAATGGAAGTAAGCAGAGAGGGAGACCTCATACTACCAAGAAAGCAGCACTGGGAGCAGAACATGTCCTTTAGACTTGGGTTTCCTGTGAAGAAAACCTCCTAGTCCAGGGGAAGATTGATGAGAAGGACCTTCCTCCAGAGTCGACAGAGAGAGAAAGCCTTTCCTTGGAGCTGACGCACTGAATTTGGACTTCTAGCCTACTAGACTGTGAGAAAATAAATTTCTCTTTGTTAAAGCCATCCACTTGTGGTATTTCTGTTATAGCAGCACTAGATGACTAAGACACCCATGTTCACTGCATCATTATTTGCAATAGCAAAAAGAAACAACCTAGGTTCCTGTCACGGATTGAATTATGTCCCCCAAAAAAAGTGTGTATCAGTTTGACTGGGCCATGATTCCCAGTATTGTGTGGTTGTCCTCCATTTTGTGATTATAATTTTATGTTAAAGAGGACTAGGATGGGATTGTAACACCTTTACTAAGGTCACATCCCTGATCCAATGTAAAGGGAGTTTCGTGGGGTGTGACCTGCACCACCTTCTCTCTCTTGCAAGAGATAAAAGGAAAGGGAAGCAAGCAGAGAGATGAGGACCTCATACCACCAAGAAAGCAGTGCCATGAGCAGATTGTGTTCTTTGGACCTGGGCTCCCTGTGCAGGGAAGCTCCTACTCTGAGGGAAGATTGATGAGAAGGCCAACAGAGCGAGAAAGCCTTCCCCTGGAGCTGACACCCTGAATTTGGACTTTTAGCCTACTTTACTGTGAAGAAATAAATTTCTCTTTGTTAAAGCCATCCACTTTTGGTGTTTCTGTTAGAGCCCCACTAGACGACTAAGACAGTGCCCATCAACAGATGAATGGATAACAAACTATAGTACATATACACAATGGAATACTACACAATAAAGAACAGTGATGACTCTGCTAAGCTTGTCACAACATGGATGAATCTGGAGGGCACTTTGCTGAGTGAAATAAGTCAATTACAAAAGTACAAATATTGTATGAGACCACTACTATAAAAACTCATGAAAAGGTTTACACCTTTTCAAAAGAAACAAATTTTGGTTACAAGGGAGGGGAAGCGTAAGAGGGAAAAACACTCAACAGACAAAGATAACTTTGGTGAAGGGTAAGACAGTACACAATACTGGGTAAGCCAGGACAACTTGACCAAAGCAAGGTCATGGAAGCTCCATAGACACATCCAAACTCCCAGAGGGACCTAATTACTGGGTTGAAGGCTGGTAACCATGGTCTCAGGGAACATCTAGCTCAATTGGCATAACATAGTTTATAAACAAATGCTCTACATCCTACTTTGGTGAGTAGCATCTAAGGTCTTAAAAGCTTGCAAACGGCCATCTAATATACTCCACTGGTCTCATCACATCCGGAGCAAGGGAGAATGAAGAAAACCAAAAATGCAAGGGAAATATCAGTCCAAAGGACTAAGTCCAGCACAATTAGATGGTGCCTCGCTACCACCACTGACTGCTTCGACAAAGATCACAATAGAGGGTCTTGGACAGAGCTGGAGAAAAACGTAGAACAAAATTTTAACTCACAAAATAAATAAATAAAAGTCCAGACTTACTGGTCTGACAGAGACTGGAGAAACCCCGAGAGGAGAGTATGGCCACCAAATTCCCTTTTAACTCAGTACTGAAGTCACTCCTGAGGTTCATCCTTTAGCCAAAGATTAGACAGGCCCATAAAATGAGACTAAATGGGTACACCAGCTCAGGGGCAAGGACGAGAAAGACGGAGGGGACAGGATAGCTAGTAACTGGGAACCCAAGGTCGAGAAGGGGAGAGTGTTGACATGTTGTGGGGGTGGCAACCAATGTCACAAAACAATATATGTATCAATTGTTTAATGAGAAACTAATTTGCTCTGTAAACCTTCATCCAAAATACAATTAAAAAAAAATAGGCCAGTTCACTCAGGTGAGGCAGTGTAGTATAATAGTCAGGCACATATACTTTGACATCATAGCACCTAAGTTCATAACCCCCATTCAGTCACTTGCAAGCTAGGGTTCCTGGGAAAATTACTTGACCCCTGTGTGCTTCAGTTTACTCCTCTGTAAAACGCAGACAATAATATTACCTAACTCGTAATATGTGGGTGTATGTGCACAGAGAAAATACACATATTCTTTCATTACAAAAGATTAAATGAATTAATATCTGTAAAGCACTGACAACAGTGACTGGCACATTTAAAGTGCTACTGAGTGTCAAGTATTGCCACCGTCTGGGTCTCAGCCTGTGGCTGTTGGCCAACTGAAGGATACTAGCCCAGGACTGAGAGACTCATTCCAGGAGCTTTTGTCCCAGCCATGTCCCCTGTATAGAAGTTCTCCCACAGCTACCAGACCTCTGTCATCCATCCCACTGGCCCCATCACTCACCCTGCTCAGATTTCCAATTATTTGTCCTGTTTTGAATTCAAGTGGGATATTAGTAGCGAGTCTGGCTTTATTAATGGTGGTGTCTTTAGGTTAAGGGCTTTCTCACTCCTCATTCTCCTTCCAAGAAGCTCTGTTTCCTTTAAATAAGCCCTGTGCTAAGTGCAGAGTGGGTGATAAGAGTCTGGAACAGCCTTTGTTCTGGTATTTAGGTGCTTTCTCATGGGCTGGGAAGTGGAGAGACAGTCCACTTCTGCCTTTGAAGTCTGACATCCATCCCCACAATCACAGAATTGGAAGGGTGTGGAGAGCCAAGCCAGAGAGGTGGGAGCCAGGCCATTCTACCTGTAAAGTGAGGTGGCGGGGTGGGGTGGATGAAAATGACTTTGCCATCTCTCCCAGTACTGTAACACTCAGCATGGACTGAGGACTGGAAGGTGTCAGTGGGTGGGAGGCTCTATTCTAATGCAGATTCATTGATGGGGTAATAGAAGTCACAGATACTTAAAAGGCAGCAAGTTATAGAGAAAACAGCCCAAATCTGGTATTACCCAGCTGAGGTTTGTATTCTGGCTCTGCTGTGCTTGCCTTAGTAAGTAACTTTAGCATATTGAGCCTCAACTGCCTCTTCTGTAAAATGGGGTGATGGTATCTACTTCTCAGAAGATGACAATGTATGAGTCATCTTAAATGACAGCCCTGCTACAGTTAGGATTTCACCGCTAGACAAACTTGCCAAAGGCCAGTTCTTACTCCCATCCTCCAATCCCTTTTTGACCATCAGCACCTCTGTACTCTTTTCCTAATTGCTGAGACAGAATTAATCCTATTCTTTCCAATGTGTGTTTCTGTACCTGGTCGTACTTCCATCATTGCATGCATCCCATGCTATTTGTGCTGTTAAGTCAGTTCCGACTGATAGAGACCTTATAGGACAGAGTAGAACTGCTTCATGCGGTTTGAAGGAGTGGCTGGTGGATTTGAACTGCTGACCTTTTAGTTAGCAGCCGAGCTCTCAACCACTATGCTACCAGGGCTCCTTCCACGCTATGGGCTTATGGTTAACATGTCTGTATTTCCAGCTAGGGTCTGCTTCTTATTCTATCTTTGCCAGAGAGAGGCAGGCTCAGTAAATAGTAGGTACTTGGTGAGTGAACCAGTACCATTCAGCTCGATTTACTTTATATGAAGTCATCACCACAGTTGCCAAGCAGACTTTGTCCTCAGGGTGAGTCCACCCTGCACTGGGTTCAGGACTGTAAGCCATTCTAAGCACTGTCAGTAAGGTGAGAGGTAAGACAGGTTATTAACCTTTAAGAAATGAGGACATAAAGGATTGAAACTAGAGCCCCCAGCATAGTGCCTGCCACATGAAGTGCCTGGAAAATGTCATAATCCTAAGTGTTGTTACTGATGCCACGAAGACTGTGGATACTGAGGGCCAAGACAAATGTGACTGGCTTGTGCAGATAAGAATCTGCACCCTGTGTCCCTGCCTGACCATGCAGTTGGGAAGTCCCACTGCCATTCCAGCTGGCTCCAAATGCCCACACATGTCCCCAGACCACCACTGTGCTGCTCTGGTTTATCTCCCAGTTGAGGAGCTGCTGTGGAGTGGACACACAGGAAGAAAGACAGCCAGGCATTCTGCATCAGGCACCCAACAGGGTTTTCCACGTCTCCTTCCAGAGGTCTGGGACAAGGGATCTCAAGGCTATGCACTGCAACAGTCCCAATGATGCTGCTGGTGATTTCACCACTCACCCTGTTGCTCTCCCCAGGTTCCCCTTCCCATCTCCCCCATGAAATCCTGCACACCCTCCTAAGCTCAGCTTTGGTGCCTATTCCACCGTCAAGGGCTCCCACAGCCTCATGGTTGGAGCAATGCACCATAGCATACGGCCCCACTTCTTTCTTTCAGCCTCGGGCTGCACTTAGTTGGTGCTCCTCTTACTTCCCCTCCAGGAGTTTGTCTCCTCTGGCCTGGGTCTGCTCTGATTTTTCTCTATGTCCCCAGCACCTACAGGAGGAGTCAACACAGAGCAGGCATTCAGGAAAAGTCTGGCAAATTGGCTTCAACCATGAATGCCCAAATTATGTCCAGAAACAGCTTTATGATTTTGATGGTCTCTAAATATCACAAGGCATTAATGGTTCAGTGGTAAAATTCTTGTCTTCCACGCAGGAAATTTGTGTTCAATTCCCAGCCAATGCACTTCATGCACAGCCTTCACCTGTCTGCCACTGGAAGCTTGTGTGTTTCTATGATTCTCGACAGTTTCTGCAGAGCTTCCAGACTAAGATGGAGTATGAAGAAAGGCCTGGCGATCTACTTCTGAAAATAAGCCAATGAAAACCCTGTGGGTCATGACAGTCTGATCCACAACTGATCATGGAGAAGGCGCAGGACTAGGTAGGTTTCATTCTGTTATGCATGCGGTCTCCATCAGTCTGTGGCTGACCTGATGGCAGCTAACAACAACAAATTTCATTCAGTTCTAGAAGAATCTTACTCATCACTCCTGGGTACCTGTCCTGTGCCTAACTAAGTCAGAACTATTGATCTCAGTATAAAAGACTAAAACACAACTCAAGCTGGCTGAAACAAACAAATAAAAGGGGCGAAGGCACTGTTCCAAGGCTATGCATGAGCCACACATGGCTGGTTTAGGGAGCTTGGCCATGGCACTAGCAATCTGTCTACAATCCTCAGCTACATTTCCCATGCATTGGCTTCACTTTCAGGCAAGCTTCCCCCACAAAGTGACCAGATGGCCACCAGGAGCTACAGATTTTGATTCTACCAGTTTAGCAATTTCACAATAAAGAATGTGCCTCTCTCCTGATAGCTCCAGCAACAGTCCCAAGGAGACCTCTCATTGGCCTGGCATGAGTCATGTGCCTGTCCTTGAATGAATCACTGTGTCCAGGAAGGTGGTTCTCTGATCGGCCAGGTGTGATTCATCTACTCTACCCCTAGAGGTGGAATATAGTCAGCCCTACCCAGACCATATGGATTGAGATTGGGAGAGGGCAGTTTTCCCAAGGGACACCAGGGTTGTCTTTCCAGAAGGAACGGAATGAACTCTGGCTAGACAAAATGCTCATCAGAATTCCTCCATTAATACTTCAAGAAAAGTAATAACAGATGGCAAGCAAAGATCAGATGGCAAGGGGACATCTAACAGTCTTAAGAAGACAATACACGAAGCAAAAATAATCCAAGACAGCAAATGTGTAATTAAGAGCCAAGCTCTATCTCATCAAAAATGAACTGTGTGTCACAGACTCCCAGGGCTATTGGAAATGAAAAGAGAGAGTGGGCTGGAGCAGTTGGGAAGGCTTCCTAGAGGTGGAATAGGGTTTAAATGAAGGGCAAAGAAAAAACAAACAAACAAACAAACAAACAAAAAAAGTTGCTGTAGAGTGGATTTGGATTCATGGAGACCCCATGTGTGTTGGAGTAGAATTGTGCTGCATAGAATTTTCATGGCTGTGACCTTTCAGAAGTGGATCACCAGGCCTTTCTTTCAAGGTGTCTCTGGGTGGGTTCCAACAGCCAACCTTTCAATCAGTACCCCAACACTTAATTGTTTGTGCTACCCAGGGACTCCATAAAGACTGGCAGTCCCCAAAAGAAGGGGAATGGGTTTTCCTGGCTTCTCTGGTCAGTCAGGGGCTGCATGGACATCAGGGAGATGGTGCTGGCCTCAGACATCATACCAGGGCACAAAGCTATCACCAGGACCACTCTTGGGAGTCAGGCATAGGGAGGGAGGTAGTAGGCAGGAGGGCTTTGCCCCTCCAAAGGCCCAGGCTCCACCCACAGGACACAAGCCAGCAAGATCAAAGTCTAATTTACTCATTAGCTGCGTTTCTTCTGTACAAATCAAATCATGAGCTATTTTTCCACGTTGTAATATTGTTTTAAACTCTTGCTCATGAGCAATTAGATTACAAGCACTGCCTGGAGAGCTATACACCGGTATGTTTGGCATGCCTCTGGCTGCTTTGCAAGTAGTTTCTTTTAACAATGTTGCCCAATGATTCTTAAGGGTCTTTGAAACCCTCTCCCTAGTGATGCATTAGGGCTCTTGTATGTGGCCATTAATCTTTGTAACAGCCAAAAAGAGACTCAGTCTCACCGGCATTCTTTCCAAAACAGCCCAAGCTGAGCATCACATCCATTATTTCTCCCCGTTGTTTCCCGACGCTCTTCACCAGTAAACTCCACACCCTCCACAGCCTCAGTCCTTGTTCTAATTAAAGACGCTAGAAAGTACAAACCCTGAGCAATGGACTAATCCTCAGGAGGCTTGTATTCCAGAGGCGAGATCTTCACTGTTCTGAGCAAGTTATTTCATCTATCCTACCTGGGCCTCAGTTTTGACATCTGTAGAATCGGGTTAATTCTTGCTTTGCCTGAGTGGCACCTGCTTCTCCTCCATTGGCCTTTCAGAGTCCTCTGTAATCTTCCACTGGTGACCAGATGATTCTTTTTCTTGCTGTTCTTCCAAGATTCTCCTTTAATTTTCAGGTTTGTCTCTTACTCCCATACATACCTCTGCCTCCCTGGCCTCGCTCACTTTAGGACCTGCTCTGGAGTGATAGCTCTCTCCCTTGAGACCCACATAATCATAACCTCATCTGGCTAAGCACCAGTGCCACCTCCTCCAGGAAGCACTTCATGACTACCCTTGGCCCTCAGTTGCTTGTCTTTTCTCTGGACTTACACCCCTGTGGGACACAGTTTGGACTCTGATAATAATAATAACCATAACTACCTTTACTGAGCACCTAGTATGTGCCATACACTATGGTAGAGACTATATACCTGACTTCTTTCAGTTCCCCCAATTGTCCTGCAAGGTAAGTATTATTATTCCCATTTTACAGATGAGGAAACTGAGGCTTATAGAGGTCTTAAGGTCACATAACTTGTAATGACTGGGTCAGAATTTGAGCTTTTCTCCCTAGGAAGAATGATATTTTATTGAGTTTCCATTGTATCAGGCAGGGGCTTAGTGCCTCCCATGCTTCATTTATTCCCAACAGCCCCCCTGGGAAGTAGGTAGTGCTATCCCTACTTCATAGGAGAGGAAACAAAATCCCAGAGAAGTGGCATGTAACATCCATAACTCCTCAGCCAACATCTGGAGTGAGATTCAACATCAGATCTGCTGAATCCATCAACCTACTCTTTCTACCCTTCAACCTAACCTACACAGGCCCAGAGGTATGGTAGCCTTCACCCCACCTTATGCAGGCCCAGAGGACAGCCTCTTTTCCAAGGCACCAGCCCACTTTCCCGGGGACTGTGCACCTTCTCTGAGCTGTGAGCACAAAGGAGGAAGATTAAAAGCCCACCCTCAGACATCTAGGTCAATTGCCATAGCATACTTCATGAAGAAAATGTTCTAAATCCTACTTTGATGAGTAGCATCTGGGGTCTTAAACACTTATGAGCAGGGGAAGAACCAACATGGCACTATAGACAGAAGCACCACACTGTCCCTCTGCAGCAAAGGCCTTAAAAACTCAGCAAAAATATTTAAACATCAATCCTGGAACCCTAAGTGTCAAATGAAAGCATAAAGAACACAACCAACCACTGAATGGAATAAGAAACAGACAGAGAAGAGAGAACAAGGAGAGCTACAGAGTGGAGGCCCCCTACTTGCTAATGTGGCATGGACTTGTCATCTTGGACCTCAGCCACCCAGAACTGCAGACAAGAAGTAGGGGAAGGAAACTTCATGGAGCTCCCAACAGGGGACAGAGCATCTGCTCCACACATCACATCTTCTCCCTTCCCTCTTGCCTATCTGCATTGCGTGCTGAGCATCGCACCCTGAGCAGCAAAGGCAGGAACCACCAGACCCCACCCTGCACTGCCCCTACGCCCTGTCCTGTCAGCCCCAGTATGTGCCACAAATGACTCATTACAGCTCCTTCCCCTCCGCTGGACCTGCCCTGCTGCAACATAGATGAGTGACAAGCCCTGCCCACCTGGACAAGGTGGTGAGAAGTATCAAGCCCACAGACAAGCAAGCAACAAAGCATGCCCAGCCCACCTGCCCAGACATAACCAAATAAAACAAAAAAGCAGGATGAAATAAACAAATCTGCAATCAATAAACAAAGAAAATAATTCCTGAATGTCCTGAAGACAACAGAAAATATCAAAACATATTTAAAAAAAGACAGGGTGGCTCCAGAAAACATCCAAAATAAAACACCAGATGACCTTCTGGTAGAAGAAAAGGCAGTGGAACTATCTGATAGGGAATTTAAAACTCTAATATTCACGGCTCTCCACGAGATGAAGGAAAACGCAGACAAAAATAAGGAAAAAATGGACAAAATCATGGAAAAGACAAAACAATGGAAGAATTCGGGAAAATAATACAGGAACAAAATGTCAAAATAAACAAACAACTAGAAATCAAACAACAGAAATGGCAATTAGAAATCCAAAAGATAAACGAGATTTTAGAAATGAACAGTGCAATAAAATATTTTAGGAGCAAATTTGAAACAATGGAAGACAGGATCAGTGAAACTGAAGACAAATCCTTGGATACCACTTTGTTTGAGGAAAAATCAGAGAAAAGAATGAAGAAACCCTGAGAACAATGTGGGATACAATCAAACACAAAAATTTTCGTGTGATCAGTGTTCCAGAACGGGGGAGAAAGTGGAAAACACAGAGGATCGTTGAAGAGTTGCTAACAGAAAACTTCCCTAATATCATGAAAGACAAAAATCTGACTATCCAAAAACTCAATGAACCCCGTATAGGACAGGTCCCAAAAGAAAAACACCAAGACATTTCATAATCACACTCACTAAAACCAAAGACAAAGAAAGAATCCTGAAAGCAGCTTGAGAAACCAAAAGTCACAATCAGAGGGGGAACAATAAGACTAAACTCTGATTACTCAGCAGAAACCATGCAGGCAAGAAGGCAATGGGATGACATATATAAAATCTTGAAAGCAAAAAACCACCAACCAAGAATAACATATCCTGCAAAACTCTTGCTCAAATATGATGGTGAAATTAGGCTATTTCCAGATAAACAGAAATTAAGGGAATGCATAAAAACCAAACCAAGCTTACAAGAATTGTTAAAGGATGTCCTTTGGTTAGAGAACCAACAACATCAGCGAACAACCTGAGTCTAGCACTTAAGACAGCATCAGTGAGATACCAACCTAGGTAATGGACTCTCAAGGATAAAACAAAACTAAAAAATTTACAACAGGGAACCAGAGACGTCAACTTGTAAGTGACAACAACATCAGAACAACAAAAGAGAGAATAAACTGAGTAGGTATAGAACTTTCAAATGGAGAGGAAGTCAAGGCATTATCAAGTAATAAAAGACAGATTTAAACTTAGGAAGACAGTGGTATATTTCAAAGTAACTGGAAAGGAAGTTAACAAACCTACTCATCAAAATAAAGAAAAAAAAAATAAAGTCTCAATAAACACAAAATCTACAAAAATGAAAGAACTGAAAAAAAAAAACCCACAAACAAAAGAAATTCAGCACAAGAGAGTAACAGGAAACAAAGAAAACATCAGCACCACAAAAAAAGCACTACAAAATGACAGCAATAAACTCACACCTGTCAATAATTACATTGAACGTAAATGGCCTAAATGCACCTGTATAGAGACAGAGAGTGACAGCATGGATAAAAAACAGGATCTATCAATATGCTGTCTACAAGAGACACACATTAGAAACAATGACATAAATTTATTAAAAAATCAAAGGGTGGAAAAAGTGTATCAAGTAAACAGCTACCAAAAAAGAGCAGGAGTGGCAATGCATCCGCTTTTGAATGCTCTTCAGCAAAATTTTACTTGTGTATGATATTAATGATATTGTTCAATAATTTTCACATTCTTTTGCATCACCTTTCTTTGAAATGAGCACAAGTATTCATCTCTTCCAGTCAGTTGACCAGGTAGCTGTCTTCCAATTTTCTTGGCATAGAGGAGTGGGCACCTCCAGCCTTGCATCTGTTGAAACATCTCAGTTGGTATTCCATCAGTTCCTGGAGACTTGTTTTTCACCAACCCCTTCAGTGCAGCTTGGACTTCTTCCTTCAATACCAACAGTTCTTTATCATATGCTAACTCCTGAAATAGTTGAATGTCGACAAATTTTTTTTGGTACAGTGACTCTGTGTCCTCCTTCCATCTTCTTTTGATGCTTCCTGCATTGTTTAATATTTTCCTCATAGAACCCTTCAATATTGAAACTCAAGGCTTGAATTTTTTTCTTCAGTTCTTTCAGTTTGAGAAATGCCGAGCATGTTCTTCTCCTTGGTTTCCTAACTCCAGGTCTTTGCATATTTCACTATACTTTACTTTGTCTTCTCAAGGCGCCCTTTGCAATTTCTATTCAGCTCTTTGACTTCCTCATTTCTTTCATTCACTTTAGCTACTCTACGTTCAAGAGGAAGTTTCAGAGTCTCTTCTGACATCCATTTTGGTCTTTTCTTTCTTTCCTGTCTTTTTAATGACCTTTTCCTTTCTTCATTGATGATGTCCTTGATGTCATTCCGCAACTCATCTGGTCTTTGGTCATTGGTGTTCAGTGCATCAAATCTATTCTTGAGATGGTCTCTAAATTCAGGTTGGGTATACTCAAGGTTGGATTTTGGCTCTCGTGGGCTTGCTCTAATTTTCTTGAACTTTAGCTTGAACTTGCACATGAGCAATTGATGGTCTGTTCTGCTGTTGGACGCTTGCTTTGTTCTGACCGATGATATTGAGCTTCTCCATCATCTCCTTCCACAGATATAGTCCATTTGGTTCTTGTGTATTCCATCTGGTGAGGTCGACGTGTATAGTGGCCCTTTATACTGTTGAAAAATGTATCTGCAATGAAGAAGTTATTGATCTTGCAAAATTCTATCATTCGATCTCTAACGTTGTGTCTATCATCAAAGCTATATTTTCCAAGTACTGATCCTTCATCTTTGTTTCCAACTTTTGCATGCCAATCAGCAGCAATTATCAACGCATCTTGATTGCATGTTTGATCAATTTCAGAATGCAGTGTTGGTAAAAATCTTCACTTTCTTCATCTTTGGCCTTAGTGGTTGGTGCATAAACTTGAATAATAGTTGTATTAACTGCTCTTCCTTATAGGCCTATGGGTATTTTCCTATCACTGACAGAATTGTACTTCAGGACAGATCTTGAAATGTTCTTTTTGATGACAAATGCAACATCATTCCTCCTCAATTTATCATTCCTGGTATAGTAGACCATATGATTGTCTGATTTAAAATGGCCAATACCAGTCCATTTCAGCTCACTAATGCCTAGGATATATATCTTTATGTGTTCCATTTCATTTTTGATGACATCCAATTTTCCTAGTTTCATACTTCGTACATTTCACATCTTAATTATTAATGGTTGTTTGCAGCTGTGTCTTCTCATTTTGAGTCTTGCCACATCAGCAAATGAAGGTCCTGAAAGCTTGCCTCCACTTATGTCATTAAAGTAGACTCTACTTTGAGGAGGTAGCTCTTCCCCAGTCATATTTTGAGTGCCTTCCAGCCTGAGGGGCTCATCTTCTGGCACTGTATCATACTATGTTCCACTGCCATCCATAAGGTTTTCACTGGCCAATTTTTTCAGAAGTAGAGGGCCAGGTCCTTTTTCCTAGTCTGTCTTAGTCTGGAAGCTGCACTGAAGTCTGTCCACCATAGGTGACCCTGATGGTATTTGAAATATTGGTGGTATAGCTTCCAGCATCACAGCAACATGCAAGCCTCCATGGTATGACAAACTGAGAGACGACTGGTGGTTGTATATCTTTCTTTTATCAGTGTATCTCCAGTGTCCCGGTGTCTAGAATAGTGTTTGTCCATGTAATGCATTTGTCTTAGTTGTCTAGTGTTGCTATAACAGAATTACCTCAAATGGATAGCTTTAACAAAGAGAAATTTATTCTTTCACAGTTCAGGAAGCTATAAGTCGAAATTCGGGGTGCCAGCTCCAGGGGAAGGCTTTCAATGTCTGTTGGCTCTAGAGGAAGATCTTTGTCATCAATCTTCCCCTGATTTAGTGAGGCATGACTCAATTTACAAGATTGGATTGTGTCTTGAGGCAGTCTCTTGAGATATAAAAGAGAGAAGCGAGCAGAGAGACGGGGGACCTCATACCACCAAGAAAGCAGTGCCGGAAGCAGAGTGTGTGCTTTGGACCTGGGGTCCCTGCGTGGAGAAGCTCCTAGTCCAGAAGAAGATTGATGAGAAGGCCGACAGAGAGAGAAAGCCTTCCCGTGGAGCTGTCGCCCTGAATTTGGACTTTTAGCTTACTTTAGTCTGAGGAAATAAACTTCTCTTTGTTAAAGCCATCCACTTGTGGTATTTCTGTTATAGCAACACTAAGATGACTAAGACAAATAGCTAAAGCAAAAGGAAGAAATGATGAAGTAAAAGAGCTGAACAGAAGATTTCAAAGGGTGGCTTGAGAAGACAAAGTAAAGTATTATAAAGAAATGTGTAAAGACCTGGAGATAGAAAACCAAACGGGAAGAACATGCTTGGCATTTCTCAAGCAGAAAGAAATGAAGAAAAAATTCAAGCCTCGAGTTTTAATATTGAAGGATTCTATGGGGGAAAACATTAAATGACACAGGAAACTTCAAAAGAAAATGGAAGCAATACATGAAACTACTGTGCCAAAAAAAATTGGTCGATGTTCAACCATTGCAAGAGGTAGCATATGATCAAGAACCGATGGCACTGAAGGAAGAAGTCCAAGGCGCACTGAAAGCATTGGCAAAAATCAAGGCTCCAGGAATTGATGGAATACCAATTGAGATATTTCAACAAACGGATACAGTGCTGGAGGAGCCCACTCATCTATCCCAAGAAATTTGGAAGACAGCTACCTGGACAACCACTGGAATAGATCCATATTTGTGCGCATTCCAAAGAAAGGTGATCCTATCAAATGCGGAAATTATCGAACAATATCATTAATATCACATGCAAGTAAAATTTTGCTAAAGATAATTCAAAAGCAGTTGCAGCACTACATTGACAGGGAACTGCCAGAAGTTCAAGCCGGACTCAGAAGAGGACGTGGAACAAGAGATATCGTTGCTAATGTCAGATGGATCTTGGCTAAAAGCAGAGAATACCAAAAAGATGTTTACCTGTGTTTTATTGACTATGCAAAGACATTCGACTGTGTGGATCGTAACAAATTATGGATAACATTGAGAAGAATGGGAATTCAGAACACTTAATTGTGCTCATGAGGAACCCGTACATAGACCAAGAGGCAGTCGTTCAAACAGAACTAGGAAATATTGTGTGATTCAAAGTCAAGAAAGCTGTGCGTCAGGGTTGTATCCTTTTACCATACTTATTCAATTTGTATACTAAGCAAATAATCTGAGATGCTGGACTATATGAAGAAGAATGTAGCATCAGGATTGGAGGAAGACTCATTAACAACCTACGATATGCAGATGACACAACCTTGCTTGTTGAAAGTGAAAAGGACTTGAAGCACTTACTGATGAAGATCAAAGACCACAGCCTTCTTACACCTCACACCTCAACATAAAGAAAACAAAAATCCTTATAACTGAACCAATAAGCAAAGTTATGATAAATGGAGAAGTTGTAAAAGATTTCCTTTTACTTGGATCCACAACCAATGCCCATGGAAGCAGCAGTCAAGAAATCAAATGGTACATTGCATTGGGCAAATCTGCTGCATAATACCTCTTTAAAGTGTTCAAAAGCAAAGATGCTGCTTTAAGGACTAAGGTGCGCCAGATCCAAGCCATGGTGTTTTCAATCACCTTATATGCATGTGAAAGCTGGACAATGAATAAGGAAGACCAAGAAGAGTTGACACCTTTGAATTATGGTGTTGGCGAAGAATACTAAATATACCATAGACTGCCAGAAGAATGAACAAATCTGTCTTGGAAGAAGTGTAGCCAGAATGCTCTTTAGAAGCAAGGATGGTGAGACCATCTCACATACTTTGGATATGTTATCAGGAGGAACCAGACCCTGGAGAAGGACATTATGCTTGGTGGTGTGGATGGTTAGCGAAAAAAAGAAAGACCCTCAATGAGATGGATTGACACAGGGGCTGCAATAATGGGCTTAAGCATAACAACCATAATGAGGGTGGTGCAAGACTGGGCAATGTTATGTTCTGTTGTACGTAGGGTCGCTATGAGTTGGAACCAACTGGATGGCAACTAACAGCAACAACAACAAAGTCAATGTTTATAAGTACTTAAAATTTTCATTACACTGTTTTCTGTGTACGTATTTTTAATATTTTCCAAATACTCTGACTTCACTGTCACACAAGCATAAATTATATTTTCCATGTCAAGTACATCATTTCATTTTCCCCTTGGAGCCCTCCACTCTCCAGTTCCAAACTGAATTTGTTATTCTCTACGTCTGCCACACAGCCACCACTCTGGTAGTTTCCTTTGCCAGTTATCTTTTTTGATTCACTGTTTGTTGGATCCCATCACGTTTTTCTTTTCTTAATTTCTTTATCTTTTAATTTCATTGCTTGAATTTTCAGTTGTTTTTTAAAGAAATTCTTTTTTGTTACATATATCTAATGCTTTATATTTTCCTCTAAGTACTGCTTTAGCAGTATCTCACATGTTTTAATATATAGTCTTTTCTTATTGTTCAGCTACAAAAAGTTTCAATTTTCTTTATGAGCTCTTCTCTCTCCCACGAGTTCATCCGTAATTTCCAGCATGAATACTTCCTTTTTTTTTTTTTTTAAAAAAAAAATCATTTTGTTATTTAATTTTAACTCAATTTCACAGTGGTTAGAAAAATTAATTATATGATACAATTACTTTGGAATTTGCTGATACTTGCTTTATGACCCAATCTGATGAATTTTCATATGTATTCCATACAGGCTTGAAAATAGTATATTTTTGCATTTATTTGGGTATAATGCAAAGTGACTGCATCATTTTACATTTCCACTAACAGTACATGAAAGCTGTAATTTCTTCACATTCTTGTCTACACTTGCTATTTTTTCCATTATAGCCATTCTGGGGTGAAGTGTCATCTCATTGTGGTTTTGACTTGCTTTTCCCTGATATCTAATGATGTTAAGCATTTTTTTCATGTGCTTATTGTTCATTTATGTATATTCTTTGGAGAAATGTGTATTCATATCCTTTGCCAATTTTTAAGTTGGGTTGTTTGTCATTTTATTGTAGAGTTTTAAGTGTTCTTTATATAGTCTGGATACAAATGCCTTATCAGATATATGACTTGCAAAATTTTTCTCCCATTCTGTGGGCTGCCTTTTCACTTTATTGCTGGTAAACTTTGAAGCTCTAAATTTTAAATATTGATGATGTACAGTTTCTCTATTTTTTCTTTTGATACTTGTGCTTTTGGTGTCATATCTGAGAAACCATTGCCTAATGCAAGTTTACAAAAATTTATGCCTATGTTTTTCTCTAAGGGTTTAATAGCTTTATCTCTTACATTTAGGTCTTTGATCTATTTTTGTGTTAATTTTGTATGTGGAGTGAGATGGGGGACAAATTTATTCTTTTGTATGTGAATATCCAGTTGTGCCAGCACCATTGTTCCACCATTATTCTTTTCCCATTTAATTGCCTTGGTACCTTTGTTGAAAATCAATGGATCATAAATGTATAGGTAAATTTCTGAACTTTAATTTCTATTCTGCTCTCTATCCTTTTGCCAGTACCACATTGTCTTCACTTTTGAAGGTTTGTAGCAAGTTTTGAAATCCTAAAGTATGTGCCCTCCAGCTTTGTTTTTCTTTTTAAAAAGTGTTTTGGCTATGCCAGGTTCATCACATTTCTATGTGAATTTTAGAATCAAGTTGCCAATTTCTGAAAAAAATATCCAGCTGGGATGTTAATAGAGATGGCATTGAACCTGTAGATCAATCTTAACAATTGTCTCACTTTGTTGCTAAGTGTCATTGAGTAAGTTCTGACTCATAGCAACCCTATGTACATCCAAAAGAAACATATGTTCTTCACTAACACCATAATTCAAAGGCGTCATTCTTCTTAGGTCTTCATTATTTGTTTTCCAGCTTTTGCATGCATATGAGGCTGTTGAGAACACTATAGCAATATCATTAATATCACATGCAAGTAAAATTATGCTGAAGATCAGTCAAAAGCAGTTGCAGGAATATATCCACAGGGAACTGCCAGAAATTCAAGCCAGATTCAGAAGAGGGCATGGCACAAGAGATATCATTGCAGGTTTCAGAAGTATCTTGGCTGAAAGCAAAGAACACCAGAAAGACATTTACCTATGTTCTATTGACTATGCAAAGGCAGTTGACTGTGTGGATCATAACAAATTATGGATAACATTTCAAAGGATGGGAGTTCCAGAACACTTAATTGTGCTCATGCAGAACCTGAACATAGACCAGGAGGCTGTGGTTGGGACAGAGTAAGGGGATACCGCATGGTTTAAAATCAAGAAAGGTGCATGTCAGGGTTGCAACCTTTCACCATACTTATTCAATCTGTATGCTGAGCAAATAATCAGAAAAACTGGACTATATGAAGAAGAATGTGGAATCAGGACTGGTGGACGACTCATGAAGATCAAAGACTACAGCCTTCAGTATGGATTACACCTCAACATAAAGCAAAGAAAAATCCTCACAACTGGACCAGTAAGCAACATCATGATAAACTGAAAAGATTGACATAGTCAAGGATTTCATTTTACTTAGTCCCACAATCAATGCCTGTGGAAG
The DNA here is from genome assembly GCA_030035585.1 of Dugong dugon. Classification (NCBI taxonomy): domain Eukaryota; kingdom Metazoa; phylum Chordata; class Mammalia; order Sirenia; family Dugongidae; genus Dugong; species Dugong dugon. Next base: position 41,346,666 of record CM057480.1, on the reverse strand, counting down.
CAGCAGTCAGGAAATCAAAAGACATACTGTATTGGGCAAAGCGGCTGCAAAAGATCTCTTTAAAGTGTTCAAAAGCAAAGATGTCACTTTGAGGACTAAGGTGTGCCTAACCTGAGTCATGATATTTTCAATCACCACATATGCATGCGAAAGCTAGACAATGAATAAGGAAGACTGAGGAAGAATTGACGCCTTTGAATTACGGTGTTGGCGAAGAATATTGAATATACCATGGACTGCTGGAAGAATGAACAAGTCTGTCTTGGAAGAAATACAGTCGGAGTGTTTCATGTACTTTGGACATGTTATCAGAAGGGACTAGTCCATGGAGAAGGACATCATGTTTAGTAAGGTAGAGGGTGAGCATAAAAGAGGAAGACCCTCAAAGAGATAGATTGACACAGTGGCTGCAACGATGGGCTCAAACATAATAATTGCCAGGATGGTGCAGGACCGGGCAATGTTTCCTTCTGTTGTACATAGGGTTGCTATGAGCCGGAACCGACTCAATGGCACCTAATAACAACAACGACATGTCTTATATGGCACCTCAGATGTTGCAGAACTGACTCACTATCAGGCAAAGGTTGGAAGTAAATCAGATTTTAAAGAAATCTTTTTTTTAATTTGGCAAAACTAATAATTATTTGTTAAGTATTTTTATTTCAAAAGGAAATAAGGACTAATATCTGTGCCAGAAAATTTACATAAATTATTTCACTTAATTCTAACAAGTTTAGGAAATAGACCTTATCCTAGTTTATAAACAAAGAAACATAGGTTTACTCAGTTTAAAGTAACTTGTCGAAGGTCACAAATTTCAGTAGATGCAAAGTCAGGACTCACAGAAACAACAGCAGGTTATTTTCTCGAGGCTAAAGCAGAGAGGATACTTTCTGAGAGACTTATTAACTTATTTACAATTAGAATCGTTACCTAGCGCTTTTAAAAAATGGTTAAAATAGTACTAAGATTTACCACTTCATTATAGAACAATCAATTTTCTCCATCTACATGAATCTAAAATTCATACTACGTTAGCACATAAATGTAGATTTAATCATTTTTTATGTTAAAGATTTGTAGAAGAATGAAATCAAACAAATAGTTTACCTTTGGTGCATGTACACAGCCTGTCTGTGCCCTATCAGTAAATGACAAAAACAAATATGTCCTCCTCCTCAGTGCCCTCCTTTTTGGGAGGTTCCACTTTGGCCAAAATTTCAAAGTTTGAAAGATCTAATATTTTTACAAATCCTTCCTGAGTGGTTATTACCAGGTGTCCAAGGGTAGAAGCATCAGACTTTTTTTCCTCTCTATATTCCATTCTTTGAGGTTAACTGCATTTCCTCAACAGGTTCCTCACAGTCATCCTCTCTATTACCCAATATATCTAGTGGAAGCAAAATAAATGAGGTAATTGTGTCCTGGAGATCTTTGATATGTTGGATTTTTATTGGCTCCTCTTCTGAAGTCACTATCTGAATGGCATAATTCATTTTATAAAGTACTAAATATCCACCACTAACATTCCTCTACTCAGGCTGAATTGTTAAAGGAGTCTGTACATCTGCTGGTAATTCATGTTGGATTACACTAACATTTGCACCATTCACTACAGTAAGATTTGATTTCAGCTCACCTTTCCATCTATTACATAGTGCAGAGTTTAATTTATTTAAATCATTCAAGGCCTCTATTTATTTATTGCACTGATAGATTCAACAGGGCATGTCTGCAGTCCTATCAACAAATGAATTCCGTCAGCACAATGAGTTATTTAGTCTATACAAAGATTTTCTTCCTCTGCAAACTTTGGCAGCTTCAAGCGGCTCCTTTGAAGTGAGGATCTCGAGACTTTGTCTCATGTACTTTGAACATGATATCAGGAAGGACTACTCCCTGGAGAAGGACATGATGCTTGGTAGAGTACAGGGTCAGTGAAAAAGAGGAAGACCCTCAAAGAGATGAATTGACACAATGGTTGCAACAATGGTCTCAAACATAGAAATGATTGTGAGGATGGCACAGGACTGGGCAATGTTTTGTTCTGTTGTACATAGTCTCGCTATGAGTCAGAATCGACTGGGTGGCACCTAAAAACAGCACCAACAACAAATGCCTGTGGTCATAATACCATTTTGGAATGGGTTGTCTTTGTTATGTTATTTAGGCAGGATTAGTGTAGGGTATAATTGAGTCAATCTCTTTCGAGATATAAAAGAGATTAAACAACAACCATTACAGAAAATGATACGCTGCCTCCTTAAAAAACTAGAAATAGGAATACCGAATGATCCAGCAATCCTACTCCTAGAGAAATAAGAGCCATCCCACGAATAGACATATGCAAACCCATGTTCATTGCAGCATTATTCACAATAGCAAAAAGATGGAAACAACCTAAATGCCCATCAACAGACGAATGGATACACATATTGTGGTACATAACCACAATGGAATATTATGCAACATAAAGAACAATGGTGTACCCGCAAAACATTTTACACGTGGATGAATCTGGAGAGCATTATGTTGAATGAAATGTCAATCACTAAGGGACAAATAGTGTATGAGGTCACTATTATAAAACTCTGAGGAAAGGGTTACACACAGAAAAAAACAATCTTTGATGGTTATGAGGGAGGGGAGCTGTGTGTGGGGAATTCACTAACTAGAGAAAAGAAATGTGTTAACTTTGGTGAAAGGAAAGCCAACACACAATATAGGAAAAGTCAGCACAACTTGACCAGGGCAAATCCATGGAAGCTTCCTAGACACATCCAAACACATTGAGGGACCGAGTTACTGGGGCTGAGGGCTGGGGACCACGGTCTAGGGGAACAGCTAGGTCAATTGGCATAACATAGTTCATAAAGAAAATGTTCTACATCCTATTTTGATGAGTAGTGTCTGGGTCTTAAAAGCTTATAAGTGGCCACCTAAAATATATCTATTGGTCCCATCACATTCAGAGCAAAGGAGAATGATGAAAACCAAAGACACAAGTAAAATATCAGCCCAAAGGACTAATGATCCACATGAACCTCAGCCTCCACCAGCCTGAGCCCAGAAGAACTAGATGGTGCTCATATACCTCCACTGACCACTCTGACAAGGATCACAGTGGAGGGTTCTGAACCGAGAAGGAGAAAAATGTGGAGTAGAATTCAAATTCATGGGAAAAGACCAGACTTACTGGTCTGACAGAGACTGGAGGAACCCTGGAGATTATGGCCCCCAGACACCTTGCTGGTTCAGAACTGCAGCCACTCCCAAAGTTCACTTTTCAGCCAAAGGTTAGACAGGCCTATAAAACAAACAATAACACATGTGAGGAATGTGCCTCTTAGATCAATCAAGTGTACAAGACCAAGTGGGCAACACCTACCCAAAAGTAAAGACAAGAAGACAGGAAGGGACAGAAAACCCGGACAAATGGACATAGGGAATCTGGGGTGTAAAGGAAGAGGGGGAGAGTGCTGACACATTATCAGGATTGCAACCAATGTCACAAAACAATTTGTGTACAGATTTTTGAATGAGAAACTAAGTTGTGCTGTAAATTTTCACCTAACCACCCCCCCAAAAAAAGAGAGAGATTAAACAAGCAAGTGAGCTAGCAGAGATGGGGGAAGAGAGATGCCAAGCCACATGAAGACTGCCCAGGAGCAGAATCTCAGAAGAGACAAGGACCTTCCTCCAGAGCTAACAGAGAAAGCCTTCCCCTAGAGCCAGCGTCCTAAATTTGGACTTCTAGCCTCTAAACTTCGAGAAAATTAATTTCTGTTTGTTAAAGCCAAAAAAGAAAAAAAAAATTACAACCTTGGAAACCCTATGGAGCAGTTCTACTCAGTTCTATAGGGTCGCTATGAGTTGGAATCAACTCGATGGCAACAAGTTTGGTTTTGCCTATTATCTCTTATCAGGACAACTGTAATCACTAATTAACTGGATTTCCAGTGCACCAGCCAAAGTGATCTTTAAAAAAATGAATACTATCATGCCTTTCTCAGTGTAGAAACTTTCAGTGGCATGCCACGGTATTTAGAATAAAATCCAAATTCTTTACCATTTTCTACCAACCTCTCCAGTGTCATTTCATGCCACTCTTCTGAGTTCTTAGAATTAGCAAACTCTATCTCATCTCACGACCTCTGTGCTTGCTCCTTCATGACTGAAAGTTCTTCCTTGGCACTATCAGGGCTTGTTCCATTCATCCTTCTGTCCTCAGCTTAAGTGTCACTTTCCTAGTGTCCTTGATTGTCATATTTTCCTCTACTATAGTATCCTGGCTATTTCTTTCCTAGCACTTATTACAAATATGTCATTATGCTATTCACCTGCTTAATTGTTTACTTTATTTAAAGGAGTGAGTATATTCGAGAATAAACGAATGCCAAACCACGATGAGATACAGATCGACATCTACTATGATGGCTATAATAAAAAACACAGATAATAACAAGTATTGGTGAGAATGTGGAGAAATCAGGACCCTATTATACCGTTAGGAATGTAAAATGGTGCAACTATTTGGAAAACAATCTGGCAGTTCCTCAAATGGTTAAGCATAGATTTACAATATGATCCAGCGATTCCACTTCTAGTATATAACCAAGATAAATGAAAACATACACAAATCCATTGCTGTCGAGTTGATTCCAACTCATAACGACCCTGTAGGACAGAGTAGAACGGCCCATAGGGTTTCCAAGGCTGTAAATCTTTACGGAAGCAGATTGCCACATCTTTCTCCTGTGGAGCAGCTCGTGGTTTCGATCCACTGACCTTTCAGTTAGCAGCCAAGTGCTTAACCTCTGCGCCACCAAGACTCATCCACATAAAAACTTGTACACTAATGTTCATAGCAGCACTAGTCATAATACCTCAAAAGTAGAAACAACCCAAATGTCCATCAACTGATATATGAATAAATAAAATGTGGTATATCCATACAATGGAATATTATTTGGCAATAAAAAGAAATGAAGTACTGATACACGCTACAACATGGATGAACTTCGAAAACATTATGCTAAGTGAAAGAAGCCAGTTACAGAGGACCACATATTGTATCATTCCATTTATGTTAAACGTCCAGAATAGGCACATCAATGGAGACAAAAAATAGATTAGTGGTTGCCTAGGGCTGGGAAAATAAGAGGATTCATAGGTGACAGCTAAAGGGTACAGAGTTTCTTTTTGCAGTAATGAAAATGTTATAAAATTGAATGTGATGGATACACAACTCTGTAAGTATACTTAATGCCATTAAATTGTACACTTTAAATGGGTGAATTGTAAGGAATGTGAATTACATATAAATAAAGTTGTTTTTTAAAAAAGAATAAGTAAACAATCTTATATAGAAAGTGAATAACTTCCAACCACTAATGCCAAAGATGAGGAAATTAAAGATTTTCACCAATTTCTGCAGTCTGAAATTGATCAAACATGCAATTAAGATGCATTGATAATTATTGGTGATTTGAATGTGAAAGTTGAAAACAAAGAAGGGCCAGTAGTTTGAAAAATATGGCCTTGATGATAGAAATGAAGCTAGAGATTGCATGATACAATTTTACAAGACCAACGACTTATTCATTGCAAATGTACCTTTTTTCAACAACATAAATGTTGACTACACACGTGGACCTCACCAGATGGAAAACACAAGAATCAAATCAACTACATCTATGAATGACAGAAAAGCTCAATATCATCAGTCAGAACAAGGCAAGGGGATGACTACAAAACAGACCATCAATTGCTCATATGCAAGTTCAAGTTGAAGCTCAAGAAAATTAAAACAAGTCTGTGAGAGCCAAAATACTAACTTGAGTATATCCCACTTGAATTTGGAGACCTCCTTAAGAATAGATTTGATACATTGAACATTAATGACTAAAGACCAGATGAGTTGTGTGATGACATCAAGGACATCATACATGAAGAAAGCAAAAGGTCATTAAAAAGACAGGAAAGAAAGAAAAGACCAAAATGAATGTTAAAAGAGACCTTGAAACTTACTCTTGAACATAGAGTAGCTAAGGCTAATGGAAGAAAAGGTGAAGTAAAAGAGCTGAACAGAAGATTTCAAAGGGCAACTTGAGAAGGCAAAGTAAAGTAATATAATGAAATATGTAAAGACCTGGAGTTAGAAAACCAAAAGGAAAGAACACGCCTGGCATTCTCAAGCTGAAAGAACTGAAGAAAAAATTCAAGCCTCGAGTTGCAATTTTGGAGGATTGTAAGGGCAAAATGTTGAATGACACAGGAAACATCAGAAGAAGATGGAAGGAATCCACAGAGTCACTGTACCAAAAAGAATTGGTCAATGTTCAACCATTTCAGGAGGTAGCATATGATCAAGGACCAATGGTATTGAAGGAAAAAGTCCAAGCTGCGCTGAAGGCATTGGCAAAAATCAAGGCTCCAGGAACTGATGGAATACCAATCGAGATAGTTCAACAAACGGATGCAGGGCTGGAGGTGCACGCTTGTTTATGCCAAGAAATTTGGAGGCCATCTGCCTGGCCAACTGACTGGAAGAGATGTATATTTGTGCCCATTCCAAGGAAAAGTGATCCAACAGGATGTGGAAATTATTGAACAATGTTATTAATATCACATGCAAGGAAAATTTTGCCAAAGATAATTAAAAAATAGTTGCAGCAGTACATCAACAGGGAACTGCCAGAAATTCAAGTTGGATTCAGAAAAGGATGTGTAATGAGGGATATCATTGCTGATGACAGATCGATCATGACTGAAAGCAGAGAATACCAGAAAGATGTTTACCTGTGTTTTATTGACTATGCAAAGGCATTTGACTGTGTGGATCATAACAAATTATGGATAACATTGCCAAGAATGGGAATTTCAGAATATTTAATTGTGCTCATGCGAAATGAAGAGGCAGTCCTTCAAATAGAACATGGGAATATTGCGTGGTTTAAAGTCAGGAAAGGTGTGTGTACAAGTTGTATCCTTTCACCATACATATTCAATTTGTATTCTGAGCAAATAAGCTGGACTATACGAAGAAGAACGCAGTATCAGGATCGGAGGATGACTCACTAACAATCTGTGATATGCAGTTGACACAATCTTGCTTGCTGAAAGTGAAAAGGACTTGAAGAACTTACTGATGAAGATCAAAGACTATAGTCTTCAATATGGATTACACTTCAACGCAAGGAAAACAAAAATCCTCACAACTGAACCAATAAGCAACATCGCAATAAACGGAGAAAATATTGAAGATGTAAAAGATTTCATTTTACTTGGATCCACAATCAATGCCCACGGAAGTAGCAGTCAAGAAATCAAATGATGTATTGCATTGGACAAATCTGCTGCAAAAGATCTCTTCAGAGTGTTAAAAAGCAAACATGTCACTTTGAGAACTAAGGTGTGCCTGACTCAAGCCATATTTTCAATCAGCTCATATGCATATGAAAGCTGAGCAATGAATAAGGAAGACCGAAGAAGAATTGATGCATTTGAATTCTGGTGTTGGCAAAGAATGTTGAATACCATGGACTGCCAGAAGAAAGAATAAATCTGTCTTGGAAGAAGTACAGCCAGAGTGCTCCCTGGAAGGGAGGATGGCAAGACTTCATCTCATGTACTTTGGACATGTTATGAGGAGGAACCTGTCCCTGGAGAAGGTCATTGTCTTAGTCATCTAGTGCTGCTATAACAGAAATACCACAAGTGGATGGTTTTAACAAAGAGAAGTTTATTTCTTCACAGTCAGGTAGGCTAAAAGTCCAAATTCAGGGTGTCAGCTCCAGGGGAAGGCTTTCTCTTCCTCGGCCTTCTCATCAGTGTTCCCCCAGACTAGGAGCTTCTCTGCACAGGGACCCCGGTCCAAGGGATGCGCTTTGCTCCCGGCACTGCTTTCTTGATGGTATGATGTCCCCCTGTCTCACTGCTCACTTATCTCTTTTATATCTCAAGAGATTGCCTCAGGACACAATCCAGTCTTGCAGATCCAGTCCTGTCTTACTAACACAACTGCCACACACCTACCCACATTAACATCATAGAGGCAGGATTTACAACATATAGGAAAATCACACAGTACCAGGAATCATGGCCCAGCCAAACTGATATACACATTTTTGGGGGGACCTAATTCAAACCATGACAGTCTTCATACTTTCAAGGTAGAGGGTCATCAAGAAAGAGGAAGACCCTTGACAAGATGGATTGACACAGTGGCTGCAATAATGGGCTCAAACATAGCAATGATTGTGAGGATGATGCAGGACTGGGCAGTTTTATTCTGTTGTACATAGGGTCTTTATGAGTTGAAATTGACTCAATGTAACAATCCCTTTCAAGACCTGCAGGACATAGAGTATCCCAGACACTTTTTTGCCTCTGGAGTTCTTTGGAAAGGAGGTAGCCCACTTTTAACGCAGTTACCCTCCAGCAGGGAGCCTTTTGAAAACGGGTGAAACTCAAGAACCCTGAGCTGGAGCCTCATTTTTGTGTAGATTGAGCATTATCTGAGGTTATTCCTCCTGTATGTGTGAATTTTGTTATTGTTTTTACAGGTTTGCCTCTATTTCTGTGAGATAAGACCCCTCACTATGTTTCCCACTTACTATGTTCTTGTGAGAATGTACTTACCGTGAGAATAAGCTATTGCTTGTCTTCATTCAGTCATAGTGGCTATTTTCTGCTTGATGCCATTCATTGTTTCCAGGTGTCACTGGCTCCCTCGTATTCTAGCTTCTGAATAGTAAATAATGCCTTTGTAATAAGGAATAATGCATTGCAGTGGTACTTTTCAAGAGACTGGAACGCTTATAAGCTATTTTTACCTTGCATTCAATCTTAGGGCTTAATATTGCTTCTACATGTAGCAGGTGGAATGCACCACAGCAAGCAGTTCTGCAGTATTCCAGGGAAGCTGTTTCTGCTTCTTAGCTGTTAATAGTGCTTTGTTATAATGAAGACTATATAGTAGTGGTAATTTTCCTGAGATTCAAATTCCTTTAGTTTTATTTATTTGTGCTGTAAGTATTGCTTTTGCAGTAAGGAAGAATGCATTCATTGTATGATGTTTTGAAAAGTTTCATAAAAAAAAAAAAAAGGATAAGAAGAAGGAGACTAGAATAAAATGTATGTGCAGTCGATGCCAGGTGCCTTCATGTTTTACCTCATGTTCTGCAAATTTTCGAGAAATAAAATTAAAAATATTTTTTAAAAAAGATTTTATCATTGACTCATACTGGCAAGACTTGCATTGTCCAGGGTTTGCTGGGATACATTTGATCCCAGATAATGAGTATCAAAATCCACAACTCATAACAGAAATTCTGAATTGGTTATTTAATCAGCATGCCTTCATTAGTGAAAACACATAGTATCAACATCAAATTCAAAGGAGAAAATAAATGGGTCTTGAAAGATTTACTAAAAGTCTGAGCTTTGTTTTAACATAATTCTGTTCAAATCTTACTTCTGCCACTCATTGGTGTATTACCCAGGGCAAGTTACTTATTTTCTCTAAACCCCAGTTCCTCCTTTGTAAGGTGGGGATAATAATCATGTCATAAATGGGGATTAAATGACATGTGTGTAAAGTACTTAGTAGAGTGGTTGGCACATAGTAAACACTCAAAGTGTGTTATGATAAAAACACGTGGCTTTTAAGACCCCAGACGCCACTCACCAAAGTAGGATGCAGAACATTTTCTTAATAAGCTTTGTTATGCCAATTGACCTAGATGTCCCCTGAAAGCAAGGTCCCCAGACCCCTACCCCTGCTACTCTATCCCTCAAAGTGTTTGATTGTATTCAGGAAACTTCTTAGCTTTGGTTTAGTCCAGTTGTGCTGACTTCCCCTGTAGAGTGTGCTGTCCTTCCCTTCACCTAAGATAATTCTTACCTACTATCTAGTTAGTAATAACCCTCCCCCTCCCTCCCCACCCTCGTAACCATCAAAGAATGTTTTCTTCTGTGTTTAAACCTTTTCTTGAGTTCTTACAATACTGGTCTTATACAGTAGTTGTCTTTCTGTGACTGACTAAATTCACTCAGCATAATAAGTTCCAGCTTTCTCCATGGTATACGATGTTTCATGGCTTCATCCTTGTTCTTTATCGTTGCGTAGTATTCCATCGTGTGGATATACCACAGTTTGTTTATCCGTTTGTCTGTTGATGGGTGCCTAGGTTGTTTCCATCTTTTTGCTATTATGAACAGTACTGCAGTGAACATGAGTGTGCATGTATCTATTTGTGTGATGGCTCTTATTTCTCTAGGATATATTCCAGGGAGTGGGATAGCTGGATCGTACGGTACTTCTATTTCTAGCTTTTTAAGGAAGCGCCAAATCGCTTTCCAAAGTGGTTGTACCATTTTACATTCCCACCAACAGTGTATAAGTGTTCCAGTCTCTCCACAACCGCTCCAGCATGTATTATTTTGTGTTTTTGGATTAAGGCTAGCCTTGTTGGGGTGAGATGATATCTCATTGTAGTTTTGATCTGCATTTCTCCAATGGCTAATGATCGTGAGCATTTCTTCATGTGTCTCTTAGCTGCCCGAGTATCTTCTTTAGGGTAGTGCCTGTTAATATCCTTTGCTCATATTTTAATGGGGTTATTTGTCTTTTTGTTGTTGAGGTTTTGCAGTATCTTGTAGATTTTAGAGATTAGAAGCCGATTGGATTTGTCGTAGCCAAAAAATTTTTTCCAGTCTGTAGGTTGTCTTTTTACTCTTTTGGTGAAGTGTTTTGATGAGCATAAGTGTTTGATTTTCAGGATCTCCATTTACCTAATCTCTCTTCTGGTGCTTGTGCATTGTTACTTATGGTTTGTATTGTGTTTATGCCATGTATTAGGGCTCCTAGCATTGTCCCTATTTTTTCTTCCATGATTTTTTATCGTTTTTGATTTTATATTTAAGTCTTTGATCCATTTTGAGTTAGTTTTTGTGCATGGTGTGAGGTATGGGTCTTGTTTCAGTTTTTTGCAGATGGATATCCAGTTCTGCCAGCACAATTTGTTAAAGAGACTGTCTTTTCCCCAATTAATGGACTTTGGGCCTTTGTCAAATATCAGCTGCTCATAGGTGGATGAATTTATGTCTGGATTCTGAGCTCTGTTCAATTGGTCTATGTATCTGTTGTATCAATACCAGCCTGTTTTGACTACCGTGGTGTATAAAAGGTTCTAAAATCAGATAGTGTGAGGCCTCCCACTTTGTTCTTCTTCTTGAGTAATGTTTTATTTATTCGGGGCCTCTTCCCTTTCCATCTGAAGTTGGTGATTTGTTTCTCCATCTCATCAAAAAATGCCGGTGGAATTTGGATCGGCATTGCATTGTATCTGTAGATCGCTTTGGGTAGCATTGACATTTTCACTATGTTGAGTCTACCTATCCGTGAGTAAGGCATGTTTTTCCACTTATGCAGGTCTCTTTTAGTTTCTTGCAGTAGTGTTTTGTAGTTTTCCCTGTATAGATGTTTTACTTCTCTGGTTAGATTTATTCCTAAGTATTTTGTCTTCTTGAGGGCTATTGTAAATGGTATTGATTTGGTAATTTCCTCTTCAAGGTTCTCTTTGTTGGTGTAAAGGAATCCAACTGATTTTTGTATGTTTATCTTGTAACTTGAAAGTTTGCTGACCTTCTATTAGTTCCAGTAGTTTTCTTGTGGATTCTTTGGGATTTTCTGCATATAAGATCATATCATCTGCAAATAGAGATACTTTGACTTCTTCCCTACCAATCTGGATGTGATTTATTTCTTTTTCTAGCCTAATTGCTCTGGCTAGGACCTCCAGCACAATGTTAAGAAACGTGATAGAGGACATCCTTTTCTGGTTCCCGTTCTCAAGGGGAATGCTTTCAAAATCTCTCCATTTAGGATGATGTTGGCTGTTGGTTTTGTATAAATGCCCTTAATTATATTGAGGAATTTCCCTTCTGTTCCTATTTTGTTGAAAGTTTTTTTTAATCAGGAATGGATGTTGGACTTTGTCGAATGCCTTTTCTGCATCAATTGATAAGATCATGTGGTTATTCTCTTTTGTTTTATTTATGTGATGGATTACATTGATTGTTTTTCTGATGTTGAACCATCTGTGCATACTTGGTATAAATCCCACTTGGTCATGCTGAATTATTTTTTTGATATGTTGCTGAATTCTAATGGATAGAATTTTGTTGAGGATTTTTGCATCAATGTTCATGAGGGATATTGGTCTGTAATTTTCTTTTTTTGTGGCGTCTTTGCCTGGTTTTGGTATTAGGGTTGTACTGGCTTCATAGAATGAGTTTGGGAGTATTCCATCCTTTTCTATGCTCTGAAATACCTTTAGTAGTAGTGGTGTTAACTTTTCTCTGAAAGTTTGGTAGAATTCTCCAGTGAAGCCATCCAGGCCAGGTCTTTTTGGGAGTTTTTAAATAACCTTTTCAGTCTCTTCTTTTGTAATGGGTTTATTTATTTGTTCTACCTCTATTTGTGTTAGTTTAGGTAGGTAGTGAGTTTCTAGAAACTTGTCGATTTCCTCTAGGTTTTCAAATTTGTTAGAATACAATTTTTCATAGTATTCTGTTACGATTCTTTTAATTTCAGTTGTGTCTGTTGTGATATCACTGCATCTCATTTCTTACATGGGTTGTTTGCTTCCTCTTCTGTTTTCTTTTATCAGTTCGGCCAGTGGCTTATCAATTTTGTTGATCTTTTCAAAGAACCAGATTTTGGTCTTGTTAACTTGTTCAATTGTTTTTCTATTCTCTATTTCATTTAATTCTGCTCTAATTTTTATTATTTCCTTTTTTCTGTCACCTGAGGACTTCTTTTGCTGTTCTGTTTTTACGTGTCCCAGTTGTAGGGTTAAGGTTTTGATTATGGCCCTTTCTTCTTTCTGGATGTGTGCATTTATTGCTCTAAGCTGACCTCTGGGCACTGTTTTGCTGTGTCCTAAAGGTTCTGGTTGGCTGTGTTTTCATTCTCATTTGATTCTATGAATTTCTTTATTCCATCCTTAATTTCTTCTACAACCCAGTAGTTTTTGAGCAAGGTGTTATTTAGTTTCTGTGAGTTTGATTTTTTTCCTTGCTTTTTGTGTTGTTGATTCCTACTTTTATAGCTTTATGGTCATAAAAGATGCTTTGCTATAATTTGATGTTTTGGATTTTGTTAAGGCTTGCTTTATGGCCTAGTATGTAGTCTATTCTGGAGAATGTTCCATGTGTGTTGGCAAAGAAAGTATACTTGGCTGCTGTTGGGTGGAATGTTCAGTATATGTCTATGAGATCAAGTTGGCTGATTGTAGCATTTAGCTCTTCCATGTCTTTGTTGAGCTTCTTTCTGGATGTTCTGTCCTTCCCCTAAAGTGGTGTGTTGAAGTCTCCTACTAGTATTGTGAAGCTGCCTATTTCTCTTTACAGTGTTGTTAGAGTTTGTTTTATGTATTTTGGAGCTGTGTTGTTGGGTGTGTAAATATTTATTATAGTTGTGTCCTCCTGGTGTATTGAGCTTTTAATCATTATATAGTGCCCTTCCTTATCCTTTGTGGTGGATTTTACTTTAAAGTCTATTTTTTCAGAGATTAATATTACCACTCCTGCTCCTTTTTGAGTGTTGTTTGCTTGATATATTTTTTCCATCCTTTAAGTTTTAGCTTGTTTGTATCTTTAACTCTAAGGTGTGTCTCTTGTAGGCAGCATATAGATGGATTGTGCTTTTTTATCCAATCTGCTACTCTCTGTCTCTTTATTCGTGCATTTACTCCATTTACATTCAGCGTAATTATTGATAGATATGAGTTTAGTGCTGTCATTTTGATATAGTTTTTTGTGTGTTGTTCTCAGTTTCTTATTTTTCCCCTTAATTTTCCGTGCTGAGTCGTTTTTCTTTATATATTTTCTTTTTATCTTTTTCATTGTTGTTGATTTTGTGTTTGCTAAGCTTTTGTATTTTTCTAGTTTTTTATTTTGATTTGTAGAATTGTTAGTTTCCTTTGTGGTTACCTTAATATCTACCCCTATTTTTTGAAGTTACACCTATTTTTCGAAGTTTTTTATTTCTTTATATCACCTTGACTTCCCCTCCACAGGAAATATCTATGTCTACATTTTTTAAATCTCCCCTTTTTTGTTTTAATGTTTTCCTTTTTTACATACTGATATCTCTGTTTCCCTATTTTCAATGTTTTAGTTTTGATGTATTTTTGTGAATTCCCTATCTGAGCTGATATCTGGTTGCTCTGTCTTGTGTTCTAGTCTTGGATTGTTATCTGATGTTATTTGTTTTCTAACAAATAACAATTTCTTGTAATTTTGGTTTGGTTTTTGCAAATTCCTAAACTTCTTTTTATCTGGAAATGCCCTCATTTCGCCATCATATTTGAAAGACAGTTTTGCTGGATATATAACTCTTGACTTGCAGTTGTTTTCCTTCAAGGCTTTATATATGTCATCCCATTGCCTTCTTGCCTGCATGGTTTATGCTGAGTAGTCCAAGCTTATTCTAATTGACTCTCCTTTGTAGATGACTTTTCTTTTATCCCTAGCTGCTTTTAAAATTCTCTCTTTATCTTTGGTTTTGGCAAGTTTGATTGTAATATGTCTTGGTGACTTTCTTTTGGGATCTACCTTATGTGGGGTTCGACGAACATCTTGGATAGATATCTTCTCATTTTTCGCAATATCATGGAATTTTTCTGTCAAGAAGTCTTTAACAATTCTCTCTGTATTTTCTGTTATCCCCCCCTGTTCTGGTACTCCAATCACTCGTAGGTTATTTCTCTTGATAGAGTCCCACATAACTCTTAGAGTTTCTTCATTCTTTTTAATTCTTTTATCTGACTTTTCCTCAAATAAGTTGATATCAAGTGCTTTATCTTCATTGTCACTAATTCTGACTTCTACAGCCTGAATTCTGCTCCTATGACTTTCTACTGAGTTGTCTAATTCTGAAATTTTATTGGTAATCTTCTAGATTTCTGATTGCTGTCTCTCTATGGATTTTTGCAGCTTATTAAATTTTCATTATACTCTTGAATAACTTTTTAAAATTCTACTACTATTTTGTATGTTCTCTGGATGTCTCTTCATTTTAAAGAAATTCCTTTCTAATTTCTGGAAGAGTTCTGTATATTAATCTTTTGTATTCTGCCTCTGGTAATTCCAAGGAATTCTCTTCCTCCAGAGAATTTATTGATTCTTTATTTTGGGAGCTTGCTGAAGCCATCATGGACTGCCTCAATATGTGATTTGATATTGACTGTTGTCTCTGAGCCATCAATAAGTTATTATAATTTTATTTTATATTTATTTATTGTGTCCTAACTTCTTGTTCTGTTTTGTTTTGATATGCCCAAATAGGCTGCTCATGTGCTCTACTTTGATTATTGGTGCCTTTTAAGCTCTAACATCCTGTCAGCAGGTAGTTAGTTCTGTAACTATGTGCACACAGGAGTCCATTAAATTTTCCTGTCTGGATTCAGCTCAGGTGTCCAGGAAGTCGGTCACCAAGTGTGTGCTGTAGGCTCTCATCTACAGTCTTAGAGAGGCATGGGTGATTGGCTGCAGTAGAGAGTCATTCACTGAGCATGACAAGTTGCTGACAGCTGCCCCTGAGTGTCTGAAAGGAAAGCATGTCCCTGTTCCCTAGAGTGAATAGGTAGGTGAGTTTTGTAGCTCGACTATGAGCACCCTACTCTGTTGGCTATAAAGACTCGGGGTCACCACTTATCTTGTACCCCTGTGGCAGGTGGCTAGGTCAAGAGGGTGGAGCCACCCACCAGTCCTTAAGCCCCTGATATGGACCGGTAAGACACCTGCTTAAAGGGCAGAGCAGTGTCAAGCATCACAAATCTGCCACTTCACAACTGAAACAGTTGAAGTTAGACTTCAGATGTTTACCGTGTTGTACTGAGGTAGTGAGGGCTTATGCTGTTGAGATGGGTCTACACAAATCTATACAGGGGTGGAAGGCACTCAAAGTCTGTGGACCCATTATGCCTGTGCCTAGGAAAAGGAGCTGTGCCAACCCTGAGTTCCTGGCTTAGGGGAGCCAGTAGCTTATTCTTTCCCTGTTTGTTAACTTGTTCCCTCTCCAAGGCCAAGAGAATGGGTCAGGGTGCCTGATGGGATCTCCTTCTGGCCAAGGGGACTCAGAGAGCTCTATAGCCGACCGGACTTCTACTGAGCATGGAAGGAGGAGGTAAATGGGGGAGATTTTTCCCAAATAAGTTTTTTTTTTTAAATCCCTGCAGAAGTCCACACACATGTACTTATCTTTAGCCACTTGGATGCTGCTTTTCACTAGTTCGGAGTGTCGAAGCAGAATCTCTGTTGCCAGCTCTCTCTAAATGTGGAAACTGCCTCTCATCCAAGCATGCAGAGCTGTATGCCCACTTCACTGCACACCTTGAGCCGGTCTGGGCTGAAGAGCTGCAGCTCCCGCCAAGTCAGGTCTGGAAACTCCTCGCTTCTTCTGAGCCATCTCCCTCTCCCCCCGGCCCCACTCAGTCCATTCCTCAATTTTGCCTTGTTTAGGGCTCCTAGATATTCATATACAATCAAATCACTTGTTTTTCCACGTCTTTGTTGTAAGAGGGATATAGGAAGCCGTCTGACTACTCCACCGTCTTGGCCCTGCCTCTGTACAAATTCAACTTAAAGACAGACTTAGGAATGGAATTCATTTGTAATCTGGGGAATTCCCTTACTCAGAGTCTCACACATATCTGATTTAGGTGATTTAGATTATGAGATTTAGCACTTTTTTATTCTTCTTTAGGTGAAAGTTTACAGAGCAAATTAGTTTCTCATTCAACAGTTTATACATAAATTGTTTTGTAACATTTGTTGTAATCCCCGGGATGCATCAACACTCTCCCATTCTCCACCCCAGGCTTCCCATGTCTGTTTGTCCCATTTTCTTGTCCCTTCCTGCCTTCTCCTCTTTGCATTTGGGCAGGAGTTGCCCATTTGGTCTTATTTACATGATTGACTAAGAGGCACTTTCTTCACGTGTTATTGTTTTATAGACCTGTATAATCTTTGGCTGAAGGGTGAACTTGGGGAGTGACTTCAGTTCTGAATTAAAAGGGTGCACAAGGGCCATAGTCTCGGGGTTCCTCCAGCCTCTGTCAGACCAGTAAGTCTGGTCTTTTTTTGTGAATTTGAATTTTGTTCTATATTTCTCTCCAGCTCTGTCAAAAGCAGTAGGTTTTAATAGCCGGGCACCATCTAGTTGTTCTGGGTTCTGGCTGGTGAAGGCTGTGGTAGTTGTGATCCATTAGCCCTTTGGACTAACATTTCCCTTGTGTCTTTTGTTTTCTCATTCTCTTTTACTCCAAAAGGAATGGGACCAGTAGATGTATCTTAGATGGCCACTTGCAAGCTTTTAAGACCCCAGAAACTACACACCAAAGTAGGATGTAGAATATTTTCTTTATGAACTGTGTTAATCAATTGATCTAGATGTCCCCAGAGGCCATGGTCCCCAGCCCTCAGTCCAGTAACTTGGTCCCTCAGGGTATTTGGATGTGTCTATGAAGTTTCTATGACTTTGCCTTAGTCACATTGTACTGACTTGCCCTATAATGTGTATTGCCTTTTCCTTCATCAACGATACTACTTATCTACTATCTAGTTGGTGATTTCCCCTCCCACACCTCCCCCTCTCATAACCATCAAAGATAGTTTCTTTCTGTGTAAACCTTTTCTTGAGTTTTTGTAATAGTGGTCTTATTCAGTATTTGTCCTTTTTTGATTGATTTATTTCACTCAGCATAATGTCCTCCAGATTAATCCTTATTGTGAGATGTTTTGCAGATTCATCATTGTTCTGTACCATTGTGTAATATTCTGTTGTGTGTATATATCATAATTGCTTTATCCATTCATCAGTTGATGGGCTGTTAGGTTGTTTTCGTCTTTTTGCTATTGTGAATAATGCTGCAATGAACATGGGTAACGTCTGATGGCTCTTATTTCTCTAGGTTATATTCCTAGGGGCGGGATTGCTGGATTGCATGGTATTTCTATATCTAGCTTTTTAAGGAAGTGCCATATCATTTTCCATAGTGATTGTACCATTTTGCATTCCTACCAGCAGTGCATAAGAGTTCCAATCTTCCCACAACTTCTCCATTATTTATTTATTTTATTAGTGCTAGTAATGTCGGGGTGAGATAGTATCTCATTGTTTTTTTGATTTGCATTTCTCTAATGGCTAATGATCGTGAGAATTTCCTCATGTGTCTGTTAGCTGCCTGAATGTCTTCTTTGGTGAAGCGTCTGTTCATATTCTTTGCCCATTTTTTAATTGGATTATTTATCTTTTTATTGTTACAAAGTTGTAGTATCTTATAGATTTTAGAGATTAGACCCTTGTTGGATGTGTCATAGCCAAAAATATTTTCCTGGTCTGTAGGTTCTCTTTTTACACTTTGGTGATGTCTTTTGATGAGCATAAGTGTTTAATTCTCAGGAGCTCCTAGTTTATTGTCTGGTGTTTGTGCATCGTTAGTTATGATTTGTATACTATTTATGCCATATATTAGGGACCCTAGTGTAGTCCTTATATTTTCTTCCATGATCTTTATAGTTTTGGGTTTTTAATTTAGGTCTTTGATCCATTTTGAATTAGTTTTTGTGTATGGTGTGAGATATCTCTCCTGTTCCATTTTTTTACGTTGGACATCCAGTTTTGCCAGCACCGTTTGTTAAAGAGAGTGTCTTTTCCCAATTTAATGGATTTGGGGCCTTTGCAAATATCAGCTGACCATAGGTGGATGGATTTATGTCTGAGTTCTCAATTCTGTTCCATTCATCTATGTGTCTGTCATTGTACCAGTACAGGCTGTTTTGACTACCATAGCTATATAGTAGGTTCTGAGATCAGGTAGTGTGAGGCCTCCTACTTTGTTCTTCTTTGTCAATAATGCTTTATTTATTTGGGACCTCTTTCCTTTCCATATAAAGTTAATGGTTAGTTTCTCCCTCTCTTTAAGGAATGCTTTTGGTATTTGGATCTAGATTGCATTATATCTGTAAATTGCTTTGGATAGAATTGACATTTCACAATGTTGAGTCTTCCTATTCATGAACATGGTATGTTTATCCATTTATGTAGGTCTCTCTTGGTTTCTTGCAGTAGTGTTTTGTAGTTTTCTTCGTATAGGGCTTTTACGTCCCTGGTTAGGTTTATTCCTAAGTATTTTATATTATTAGGTGCTGTTATAAATGGTATTGTTTTCCTGATTTCCTTTTCATAGTTCTCTTTGTTGGTGTATAGGAATTCAACTGATTTTTGTATGTTTATCTTGTATCCTGTTACTCTGATTAATCTTTCTATTAGTTCCAGTAGTTTTCTTGTGGAATCTTTCAGGTTGTCTATGTATAGTATATTGTCTGCAAATAGGGATAGTTATACTTCTTCCTTACCAATTTTGGTGCCATTTATTTCTTTTTCTTGCCTTATAGCTCTAGCTAGGACTTCCAGCACAATGTTAAATAGGAGTGGTGATAAAGGGCATCCTTGTCTTATTCCCATTCTCAAGAAGAATGCTTTCAGCCTCTCTTCATTGAGAATGATGTTGGCTGTTGGTTTTGTATAGATGCCTTTTATTATGTTGAGGAATTTCCCTTCTATTCCTATTTTATTGAGAGCTTTTGTCAGGAATGGGTGTTGGACTTTATCAAATGCCTTTGCTGCATCAATTGAGATGATCATGTAATTCTTTTCTTGCATTCTATTTCTGTGGTGGATTACGTTGATTGGTTTTCTAATGTTGAACCATGCTTGCATACTTGGTATGAATCCCATTTGGTCCTGGTGTACTATTTTTTTTATATGATGCTGAGTTCTATTGGCTAGAATTTTGTTGATAAGTTTTGCATCTATATTCATGAGAGACATTGGTTTGTAATTTTCTTTTTTTGTGGTGTCTTTGTCTGACTTTTGTATTAGGGTTATGCTGGCTAATAGAATGAACTCAGAAGTATCCCTTCCTTTTCTATGTTCTGAAATAGTTTGAGTAGTGCTGGTGTAAGCTCTTCTCTGAATCTTTGGCAGAATTCTACAGAGAAGCCATATGGGCCAGAGCTTTTTTTTGTTGGGAGTTTTTTTTTTTTTTTTCTTTTTAAAATTACATTTTCCATCTCTTCTCTTGTTATGGGTCTGTTCAGATTTCCGATCTCAGTTTGTGTTAGTTTAGGTAAGTAGCATGTTTCTAGAAATTTGTCCATTTCCTCTGGATTTTCAAATTTGTTGGAGTACAATTTTTCAGGTACTCTGTTATGATGCTTTTTATTTCAGCTGGGTCTGTTGTAATGTCCCCCATCTCCTTTCTTATTTGAGTTATTTGCTTCCTCTTCTGTTTTTCTTTTGTCAGTTTGGCCAATGGTTTGTCAATTTTGTTGATCTTTTCAAAGAACCAACTTTTTGTCTTGTTATTGTTTTTCAGCCTTTTATTTCTGTTCTGATCTTTACTATTTCCTTTCTTCTGATGACTGTGGGATTCTTTGGCCGTTCTCTTTCTGTTTGTTCAAGTTGTAGGGCTAACATATTGGCTTTGGCCCTTTCTTCTTTTTTGATATGTGTGTTTATTCATTTAAATTGACCTCTGAGCACTGCCTTTGCTGTGTCCCAAAGGTTTTGGTACGATGTGTTTTCATTGTCATTTGATTCTAGGAATTTTTTGATTCCCTCTTTGATTTCTTCTATTACCCAGTGGTTTTTAAGCAAGGTGTTATTCAGTTTCCAATTTTTATTTTTCTCCTTGATCTTTTTGTTATTAATTTCTACTTTTATGGCATTGTGATTGAGATGATGCTTTGCATTATTTCAGTGCTTTGGATTTTATTAAGGGTTGCTTTGTGGCCTAAAATGTGGTCTATTCTGTAGAATGTTCCATGTGCATTGGAAAAGAATGTACGCTTGGATGCTGTTGGATGCAGTGTTGTATATATGTCTATAAGATCAAGTTGATTGACTGTAGCCTTTAGGTCTTCTGTACCTTTGTTGAGTTTTTTTCCTAGATGGTCTGTCCTTTACTGAGAGTGGTGTGTTGAAGTCTCCTACTATTGTTGTGCAACTGTCTATTTCTCTTTTCAGTGCTGTTAGAGTTTGTTTGACGTATTTTGTAGCCCTTTTGTTCAGCACATAGATATTTATTAAGGTTATATCTTCTTGATGGTTTTTCCCTTTAATCATTACATAATGTCTTTCCTTGTCTTTTGTGGTGGATTTTGCCTTAACGTCTATTTTATCTGAGATTTAGTATTGCCACTCCTGCTCTTTTTTGGTTTCTGTTTGCTTGATATATTTTTTCCATCCTTTGATTTTAAATATATTTATGTCTTTGTGTCTCTTGTAGACAGCATATTGATGGGGGCTTTTTTTTTTTAATCTATTCTGTTATTCTGTGTCTCTTTATGGGTGCATATAAGTTGTTTACATTCAGTGTGATTATCAGTAGCTGTGAGTTTGTGATGTTATTTTGTTGTGCTTTTTTTTGTGGTGCTTACCTTTTTTTGTTTTGGGAAGAGTCAGTGGGGCTGGAGGAAGCACAGGGCCAGGTCACCTGGCTGTGGCACAGCAGGGCAGAGCCAGCAGTAAGAAGGGGGCTTGGGGCCAGGTCACCCAGCTGCAATGAAGCAGGGTGGAGTTGGCAGGGAGGGAGAGGGCACAGGGCTGAGTTGCCTGGCTGTGGTACAGTGGGGTAGAGCTGGCAGCAAAGGAGGGGACATGGGGCCAGTCACCCAGCTGTGGGGCAATGGGGCAGAATCAGTGGGGAGGGAGGGGCATGGGCCTGGATGTTTAGCTGTGGGGTAGCTGCATGGAGCCGATGGGGAGGCGGGGTGCCGATGCTGTGCCTGGTCACCCAGTTGCAGTGTAGTGGTGCTGAGACAGTGAGAGGAAGAGTGCATGGGCCAGATCACTCTGCTGTGATGTAGCCAGACCAGCCGGCCTGGAGGGAGGTGTGCAGTGAGGTGCGGGTGGGGTGGGAAGAGAAGGCAGGAGTGGGAAAGGGGGGAGGTTTATAGGTCTAGATGAGGGGGGAATAGGGGAGGCTGGTACTGTGGTCCCTGGAAGTTGGGGCTGCTGGCGTGGGGTGGTTCTTGTCACTACTCACTAGAAAGGTGGGGGTTGTAGGTGTGTTTTCCTCTGGTTACTGTGTGAGAGTGTCTGGGTACTTCTTTGAGCTGCAGCCAGCAAACAGGACCTTACTTCATTCTGCATGTGTCCGTGCTATTCCTCTATCTTCTATTGGGAGTTCCATGAAGGTGCCTTTCTGGGCTTTTTGTGCGGGGTTTTTGGCTTTATCTCAAAATGGCTGCACCATGCTGTGTCAGTTGGCAGGGAACCTCCACTCTGTATCTCTACCTGTTCAAGGTTTTCAATCAGTTTCTTCTTCTCAGTGGCTTCCTATCTAATACTTTATCCCTTCATTTAAAGTTCAGGATTCCAGGATTGATGCATGTATCTGTTCTATTTGATTTTCCGGGTCTTTATTGCAGAGGGATGGCTTGTTGTGTCTTGGCTCTGCTTCGAGAGTTAGCACTTTTGAGCTGATAATATTTAGATAAGGTTTTGAACTTGCTTTGATACTGTAATAGTTTATGATATTTGTGATGTTGGAATAGGGTGAATTATATCTGGCATATGGAATGGATGTGAATCTTTGGAATTTAGAGGATGGACTGTGGCAGGTTGAAAAAAGATACCCTACCAAAGATGTATTCACATCCTAATCCCCAGAACCTGTGACTATTACCATATATAGCAAAAGAGTAAATAGTACCTTATATGGCAAAAGACATAAGTTAAGGATTTTGAGAAAAGTAGCTTATTCTGGATTATCCAAGTAGTCCCTAAATAGCATCATAGGTATTCTTATAAAAGAGAGGCAGAGAGAGATTAAACACACACAGAGGAGTAGGCAATGTGAAGACAGAGGCAGAGATTGGAGTGATGCAGCCAGAATCCAAGAAATGCCAACAGCCAGCAGCCACCATAGGCAAAGAATAGATTCTCCCCTAGAGCATCCAGAAGGAATACCACCCTACTGACATTTTTATTTATGTCGATTTATGGCCTTCAGAACTGTGACAGAATAAATTTCTGTTGCTTTAAACTACCAAATCTGTGGTAATTTGTTACAGCAGCCACAGGAAATTAATACAACACTTATAGATTAATGATTCAATATAGTTAATATGTCAATTCTCCCCAAATTGATCTAAGGATTTAAAGCAATCCCAGTCAAAATTCTAGCAGGACTTTTAAGGTAAAGATTGACAAATTGATTCTAAAATTTGTGTAACAATGCAAAAGACCTAGAATAGCCAAATCAGTTTTTTAAAAAGCGAAATTGAAGGATTTACACCACCTGATTTCAAGGCTTAAAATAAAGCTACATAGTCAAGACAGTGTGTATTGTCATAAAGATAGACACAGAGCAACGGCACAGAAGAGTCCAGAAACTAACTCTTGTATCATCAATCAGTGTTTGATAAGGAGGTCAAGATAATTCAATAGGATATTCTTTTCTACAAACTGTGCTGGGAAAAAAGCAAAACCAAAACTAAATATTTGTATGGGAAAAAATGAACTTTGACCTTTACCTCCCACTGTCAAGGCCAATTTGAGACATACTCAGTTTACTGCCTCAGCATCCATTAATTCTTCCTAGTTGTCCTTTCACCCAGTTTCTGACATGGCCATTCCTATCTTATCACATAGCCCCTCAATAGATGTTGTCTGTAACTGGTCCTCCTGGCCATGCCCTATATAGATTCCTATGACAAAGACACTGTTACTATAATATAACCCAGTCTCTCAACAGCTGTAATTACTCCTTGCCTCTCCTGAGCAAGCTCCATATGATTTCTTGTGATAAAATTTCCCTCCTTCCCAGTACTAAAACACTAGAAACTTCCAAATTGACCAATACGACTTGAGCACATGCTAACCCTGAGACTTCAGCCTCAAAACCTCAATAAAGCCTTTGGCTCATGGGTTCTCTCTCTCTCTTGCTCCCCACAGCTTGTTTGAGTGCATTCCAGCATCATGTCCCTTCTCTGCAGCACTGCAAGGCATGCTGTGTCTTCTTTCTGGGACCTGCGAATAATACATTCTCTTTCTTTCCTGGCCTTCCTGTGTGGATCTCACTCCCTCTGCCACACCTGACAGACCACTCACTACACCCACAGACCCTCCTTTGGGTCAAACTTAAGACAGTCATCATACACAAAAACTGTCTCAAAATGGATCATTCACCTAAATGTAAAAGCTAAAACTATAAAACTTCTAGAAAAAAAAATAAGAGAAAAGCTTTTCCACCTTGTGGTAACAAAGATCTTAGATAGGACACAAAACACACAAATCATAAAAGAAATAAATGGTGAAAACAAACAAACAAAAAACTGGCATAACAAAGCTTAAAATGTTCTGCATCCTACTTTGGTGAGTGGTGTCTGGGGTCTTAAAAGCTTGCAAGAGGCCATCTAAGACGCATTTATTGGTCCCAACCACCTGGAGTAAAGAAGAATGAAGAACACCAAAGACACAAGGAAAGTATTATTAGCTCAAGAGACAGAAAGGGCCACATAAACCAGAGACTTCATCAGCCTGAGACCACAACAACTAGATGGTGCCCAGCTACCACCAATGACTGCCCTGACAGGGAACACAACAGAGAGTCCCTGATGGAGCAGCAGAAAGATGGGGTGCAGAACTCAAATTCTAGTAAAAAGACCAGACTCAATGGTCTGACTGAGACTGGAGGAACCCTGGAAAGCATGGCTCCTGGATTCGCTATCAGCCCAGAACTAAAACAATTTCCGAGGCCAACTCTTCAGACAGGGATTGGACTGGACTGTGGGACATAAAGTGATACTCGTGAGGAGTGTGCCTCTTTGCTCAAGACCAAAGGGGCAGCTTCTGTCCGGAGGTGAGATGGGAAGGCAGAGAGGGTTAGGAGCTGGTTGAAATGGACATGGGGAATCAGGGGTGGAAAGGAGGAGTGTGCTGTCGCAGAATGGGGTGAGCAATTAGGGTCACATAACAATGTATGTATAAAATTTTGTATGGGGGACTAACTTGAAATGTAAACGTCATTTAAACTACAACAATAAAAAATAAAAATAAATGGTGAATTTAACTTCATAAAAATAAAAAAAAATTCTGCTCTGTGGAAGACATTGTTAAGAAAAGGCAAATCACAAACTGGGAGTAAATAGGCACTGTATATATATATATATATATATATATATATATATATACATATATATATATATATATATATATATATCTCTGACAAAGAATTGGTCTTTATAATACTTAAAGAATTCTTATAATTCAAGGCAATTAAAACATGGGCAAAAGATTTGGACACTTCACAAAAGTGTTATTCCTAGCATCATTAGTAACCAGGGAAATGTAAATTAAAACCACAGCTCTACACCACTGCAGACTCCTTCGAAAAACTAAATTATTAAAAACGGACAATACTAAGCACTCGAGAGGATGTGGACCAACTGGAACTCTCATATACAAAGAACGCTGGCAGTTTTTTTTTTTTATAAAGTTAAAAAAATATACTTACTATACTACCCATGATTCCACTCCTAAGTACTTACCTAATGAAACCTATGTCTACACAAACACTTAAGAGAAACATTTCATAGCAGCTTTATTCTTAACAGCCCAAAACAGGAAACAACCCAAATGTCTATCAACAGATGAATAAATTAATGGATATATAGTGATAAGTGGACTAGTACTTAGCAATAAAAAGGAATGAACTACTGACACATACAACAACACGGCTGTATATAAAAAAAAACTTATGTTGAATGATAGAAGCCAGACAAAAAACAGTATGTACTTTAAGATTCCATTCATATGAAATTCTAGATAAGAGAAATATAATCTATAATGACAAAAAGCAGATTAGTGGTTGCCTGGGACCAGGGCCAGGGGTGGGGAGACTACCTGCAAAGTAGATCCAAGTAACTTTTTAGGGTGATGGAAATATTCTGTAATTATGTTTGTGGTGGTCTTCATACGGGTGTATACATTTATTAAAATATATCCAACTCTACAAATTAAAATGTGTGCATTTTCATATATGTACGTTATAATTCACTAAAATTGATTTTAAAAAATAGAGGGAAAGTATCAAACACTAATTCATAAATTAGGCCTCAACATTGCCAGCAAACATGAAAAGTCTCTGTCATAAGAGCTGAGTCAAAAAGATAACTCTGGTTTTCCTTATTGCTGCTGGGGTCAGCCCTTGTATAAATCTTAAAACTTAGAATACATCCAAGGATGAAAAGAGGAAAGATCCACAGGAGTTTTAAGTTGAAATGTGACTAAGTTATAGACCTGAATAAACTGAGGGATTACTGAACTGGAAGTTTACCTCAGAATGAGTAGATAAGTTTTCTGCTATCATTTAAATGGAGATTGCGTTCAAGAACAACTTGATTTATAGAGAAATAAAGAAAAAGTGTATCTTTTCATACCCGAGTTTATTACTGTGAAATTCATACACTAAGTCAAACAAAGGCATTGAAAAAAAGAATAGAGCAGATAGAACTATTATTTACCTAAAATAATAATAATTATTATTAAGCCCTGGCCTTACCATCTCCCCTACACACTTGCTTAAACATTTGAGAAATTTCCCAAATAATGATACCCACAGCCCCAAGGTAGAAGCCAGAAACCCTTTTTCACTGCCTCCGTTGAGGTAAGCAAGCACATATTTGCAACCAAGATTGTACCGATGTCAAATTCAACCCAGTGAAGGTGGTAGGGAGATATCAAGATTTTGGAAGCAGCAGTGCTGTTACTCTAGCTGTAGAGTACTGCAGAACCCATGTCCAATGGTGACAACAGTAGGTTTCCAAGCAAGCAATCTAGCATTGTAATTTGGACCTTGTTCTTGGCTGCATAGCCTTCAAATCTGGTTCTCTGGACTCTCCTGAAGAGCCTGTGAGCTACCTGATATCCTTGATAAATTTTTTTCCTGCTTACACTCACTGAAATGGGTTCTCTTGTTTGTAGCCAGAATCCTACAGAAAACTTGCAGAAATAATGGGCACCCTGCCACACTGATTAATGCCTTAGCAGCTGATTGGCATGGATTTTTTAAGACGTTAGTGTTTGCTTCGTGTGGGAGGTTGAATTAGCTCTGGAATCTTTCTCAAATTTATGATTCTATGAATAATAGTGATAAGGGGATGGAGGTAGGAAACTAATTTGATTACTGTGTTACAAACCATTTGCAATTACTTTTGCATTACTTGCTCTTAGCACTTCCACTATGCTACAGTCTCAGGAGGAACCCTGGTGGTGTAATGGTTAAGCTCTCGTCTGCTAACCGAAAGATCAGCTGTTTGACTTCACCAGTGGCTCCAAAGGAGAAAAGACCTGGAGATCTGCACGTGTAAAGATTACAGCCTAGGAAACCCCATGGTGCAGTTCTACTCTGTCACATAAGGTCACTATGAGTTGGGATGGACTCACTGGCACACAACAACAACAACACATTCCAATGATAATAAAGAGTTAGGAGACACTGGGAGAAGAGCAAAAAAAAAGCAAAGGACATAGCTCTTGAAACTTATTCAGAATGCAAAAGTTTCTAGTTAATTCTCCTTTCCAAGTTCATTGAAAACACCTGACTGCAAGTCTATGTGCAAAGGAAACTGGTGAGGCAGCATGGAGGATGTGTTTGAATGAATGTGGATATAATTTTGCCATGATTTCTACATTTTCCATTTTTATCTGGTATTACAACATTTGTTATTACAAAAGCAATAGATGTTTGTTACAGAAAATTAGAATATACAAATAAAGAAAAGAAGAAAACTTAAGGTACCCATAGTCCTACCCCTCAGAGATAAGCACAGTTAATATTTTGGTGCCTGTCTTGGCAGTTTTTTCTCTATGCACATATATTTACATGTTTCATTAAAATTTCATTACAATTTTAAAAATCATAGAAGCCTACCTCACAAGTTGGGAAACACTGCTATCACTCCCACCAAAAAGTCCATAATGCAGAATTTTATTTAGGGAGAAACTTAGATATTCTCTGTGCTGGATAGGCTAATATTACAATGCTCTTTTTGAAATAAGAAGTTATGCAACATAACAAGGCCTCAGTAGATTGTGCAAAGATAGAGAAAAGAGTACGCAAGAATTTGATTTTCAGAGAAGTGCAGGGAGATTTCTCCATTCCCAGCGCTGAGTGCAAATGTGTTTCCTGGCGTTTGTGACCACAAATGTTGAATGTGCATTTGACAGTGTGAGCCAAGGCTCTTCCTATTCAGCAGGAGGTCCCTGTGCATCATTGGTGGAGGGGACTGATACTGGTGATCCCTTCGGTCAGTGCCAACTGAGCCCAGAACCCTGGTGACGGAGAGTAGGCATTTGCTGAAGTCTCTGGGATTCAAGGCACAGACGTAAGCATGACCTTGACTGCAATAGCAATATGCTTTAACTAACCAAACCTGTTCAATTCATTTCTCTCTCTTTCTTTGTTGTAGTTGTTGTTAGTTGCCGTCAAGTTGATTCTGACTCGTGGTGACTCTGTGTATGTCAGAGTAGACCTGTGCTCCATAGGATTTTCTAGGCTGTAACCTTTTGGAAGCAGATTGCCAAGCTTTTCTTCCTAGGAACCACTGGGTGAGTTTGAACCACCAACATTTTGGTTAGTAGTCCAACACTTAACTATTTATACCACCCAGGGCCAAATGCTCAAAGCATTTAATTTCGTTTTTAGCTACAGAAGGAATAAATCGACAGTAATAGGATTTATATGTTGTAAAAAGTGAAAATGAAAACAAACCAGGAAACAAATGAGTAATTCTTTTCCTAAGACGAATTTCTAGCTCTTGCTTAAGTCTCCACACCCACCTCTTTTCTGCTACTTCTGCCTACACTCATCTTCCCATTTGAAACTTGAACGCACTTGAGTCCAAACTACATTTAGTATGCTTTAAAAAAAAAAAAAAACTGGCCAGTGTTTCTCCTGCTCTTACACTCACTGTCACAGAACAATTACAAGAACACCATACTTCACTGTGAAACAGAAACAAAAGAAACACAAACTTCTTTCAAAAAGGCATCTTCGATTCACCAAGGAAAGGGCAACTGGATTGCTCAGTCAGGTACTGTCAGGAGAGAGAATGAGATTTAAGTGGGTCTTAGAGCCAGATATTAAAAATACAGCTTATATTCATTTAAAGCTAATGTACATCTCCATTAAAAACCATTGCCGTCGAGTCGATTTCAACTCATAAGGAGGTATAAAAGCCTTAACATTGAGGAATGTGGATTTGGTGACTGGCTGAATTTGCCTGTATAGAAACCTTTAGAGGTAGTTAACTTGTGTACCAGAGTTTCATCACTTTCCTCTGAATTGATGTTTAAATGTACATTGAGTCCAAGAGGTGCATTTGGGTTTACTGTGAGACAAAATAAAGTACTTTGAAAATATTTTTTCACACTGCAGAAAGGAAACAAATTCTTGTTGCTGGGACTGTTGTTAGCATTACAGAAGGTCAGAGCTGAAAGGATTGGGGGAACTACTTAATTCCTCCAATCCCTGAATTACTGATGAGAACTTGATATCTAGAGGGAGAAAGGAAGGAAACCACTGTTTACAGGGCACCTGTTAGGTGACAGGGTCTTTACGTACATTATCTCAGTTAATCCTTACAACCCTGGTGTAGTGAGGTGGAATGTGTAGCCAAGAGAAAGTAAATAACTAGCCCCAGGTCACACAGCTAATTGTCTACAGAACTAGGACAGAACCCGGGTTTCCTGTAACTTAGTTTAGTGCTCCTGCCACTTAAGCAACAATATGTTAGATTTTCTATGTAATACTAATATTAACAACAGTATGTTAGATTACTGGGGTCTGTTGGAGATATAATCACCTTCTAGGCTACAGTCTTTTCGCTAGAATGGAAGACTACTAACACCCACAGAGCATCTCTGTCCCCGCTGCTTTCACATTTAATCCTCACAACAGTTCTAAGAAGTGGGTATTATTCACATCAGTGTTTCTCATAAAGAAAGCAAGACTCAGAATGTTAAGTAACTTGTCTGGGATTACCTATCTAATAAACTGCAGAGTGAGGATTGGAATTCAGATCTGCCATGTCAAAGCCACACACATCTTCCACTTCCATGTGCTGCCTCCCTGTTCCCAATTATACCCTTCCCCTTACTTCATCTGCAGGATTTGGGAATAGCTCCATACACATGGGCTGCATGGGTCCTTAGGAGCTTTAGTCCTCTGAGGAGTTCACGTACCATTTGTAAGAAAATGCCTTTTTTCGAATTAGTTCTAGATATTGTTTTCCAAAGTGCAAATATACAGAAAGGACTTCTTCCACCCAATTCTTAATTATTTACTGGACAGCTTGCTGGGGTAGGAGGGGGTAGGGGGCTACTCATAGCAACTTGGAGAGCAAACTGGTCACAGCCCTGAACTTTAGGCCAATGGGTGACTGAAAGTGGACTACATGAGCTCCAGTATATGTGGTGATTTTATTCCTGAGAGCAGTTAATAACTATTTAATCAGCTCTGACTTGTTCTCGTCACAGATTTTTCTCTATAAGTAGGATGAATACTTTTAACATTTAAACTGAA
Source organism: Dugong dugon (assembly GCA_030035585.1). Lineage (NCBI taxonomy): Eukaryota > Metazoa > Chordata > Mammalia > Sirenia > Dugongidae > Dugong > Dugong dugon. The sequence continues at coordinate 41,315,995 of CM057480.1, read as the reverse complement.
TATGAATTTTCAGTATCTTCAAAATCAGCTGAAATTCCATTGCCTGATGTTCCATGAAGCAGTTTTAACTGGTTATTTTAACAAAGTGACTGGATGGTCAACTCTGGGACCAGTTTATTCTGTTTACTTGTGAACATAGGGAACTTCTTGACTTCTTCCTCTATCTTCTTCCGCCTTTTTTCTGTTCTCATTTAAAATCACAGCCAGTCAGATTTCTCCCAGACTTGCCCTTTTTGGGAGAGGAGTGAAGAGGGAAGGAAGAAAAGTCAGAAGCTGCTTGTCTTAGGCTGGGTTCTCTAGAGAAGCAAAACCAGTAAAGTGTATAAATAAATACATATAAATATATATTTATATATATATATATATAGAGAGAGAGATTTATATCAAGGAACTGGCCCATGCAGTTGTAGAAGCTGGAATGTCCCAAGTCCATGCGTCAGGATAGAAGCTTCTCCTGATTCACGTAGCTGCTGGGGCTGGCGAAGCCAAGACTGGCAGGTCAGAGGGCAGGGCTCTTGCTCACAGGCTGCAAAGATCGATGAATCCCAAGATCAGCAGGCAAGACTGCAGGTAAGCTGTTAGCTCAAGTCCCAAGAACCAGAGGTCAGATGAATAGGAGCCAGCTGCAGGATCCGGCTGAGGGAAAAGCCCCCAAGCCTTGCCAGAATGTCTGTTTATATTTGATGCAGGCCACATGCCCAAGGAAATGCCCTTTCAATTGATTGGCTACTCATAGTAGATACCATCATGGGGGTGATCACATACTGAATCTCAACAGGGAAGTGATCACAATATTACATGACTGCCAAAACACTGAGAACCATGGCCCAGCCAAGTTGACACACAATCTTAACCATCACACTGCTATTTACTGAGTCTTTTCTGTGTCCCAGTGACAACCCCTTGACTAGGCCTCCCAGCTTGAATTTGAACCAAATCCTGACACTAAAACACAGGCCCTTGCTCATGCTCCTGTGCTGACTGCCTCTTGTTTTCAGGCTGTTCCCCACTGCCCCTTCCCTGTGCTGCTTCCTCTGCCTAGAAATGGCCTTTCACTTCCACTGCCTGGTGAACTTTGCTTTCCTTCAAGTACAACTCAAAAGACACCTCTTCCATGAAAAATTAACCAACCCTCCTGGGTAGTTCCCCTAAGACACTGACTTTCAAAATTTATTTACCTCAACCCACAATGCCAAATACATTTTACATCACTACCCAGTGCCAGGATACATAAATAATCAAAACAAAACTTTCATGAAATAATACAGTGCATTCTGATAGTTTCATTTAATTTTTAAAAATATGTTGATGGTGACCCACTTAAATTGCCAAAGGTAATAAATATACACAATAATAAAAATGCATACATGAAAGTGCTCACTGAGCAATGTTTATGATTTCTCTGTGAGTATAACAGCTTTGCTGATTCTGTAAGTCCTCGTAGTGGATTTTTGAACTTGAGGATGGTCTTAAGAACTTCTTAAACTTGCACCCACTCACATAGCTCCCTCTTTTGGCCTCTTTCCACCCTGTGATTCCATTTCTTTCCCTTTTTCTATCGGTCAATAATGTCATTTCTAAATATAGGCTTTGTGTCTTCATCTTGACACTGGGGCAGTATATGTGTGTATAGGGGGAGGAACTGGAGGAGGATAATTGCTCAGTGGTAAGTGCTCGGTTGCAAACAGAGGTCGAACCCACCAGTTGCTCCATGGGAGAAAGAAGTGGCAGTCTGCTTCCGTAAAGATTACAGCCTTGGAAACTCTATAGGACAGTTCTCCTCTGTCCTATAGCGTCTCCATGAGTCAGAATAGACATGATGGCAATGGATTTGGTTTTGGGTAATCTGATTTATCTGGTTCAGGGATAGACATAAATGGAGCACTCATAGATAAGCCATGCATTAGGCTTCTGGGAACCTGCTTTTCCACACAGAGGATAAAGAAAGAAAGAGGAAGTTGTTTCTTCACTGTCTGTCTTGGGGTGATGAAAAGTCAGGACTATATCAAAAACAAAAAACCAAACTCATTCCCGTCGAGTTGATTCCGACTCATAGAGACCCTATAGGACAGAGTAGAACTGCCCCACAGGGTTTCCAAGGAGCGCCTGGTGGACTTGAACTGCCGACCTTTTGGTTAGCAGCTGTCGCTCTTAACCACCATGCCCCCAGGGTTTCCAGGACTATACCAGGACGTAGAAATCTGCATCTTATCTTAAAAACATCACTTTGAACATTCGTCTGGTTCCATTATGGCTCCCCGTTTCCCAAAGAATAAAGTACAAATGCCTCATCTTGGCAGTCGAGGCTTTCTATAGCTTTCCCCCTTTGTATCCTGGCACCATAACTTCTCTTGCTCTTTCTTCAGTTACTCATATTCCTTGCCTTCTTACCTTTGCTCCTCTTCTTTCTCTCATCTGGAAGCCTCATCCACTCCTACCCCAGCCAAACCACCTGGTCTCATCTTACCTTTTGTTAAAGGCCTTGCTCGTGTGCTATCTCTTCCATGAAAACTTCCTCCCTGGATGATTCTTGTTCATATTGCTCTTACCTTTTCTGGAACAATTAGAGAGAACTTACCCTCTGCACCACTCATTTTGACACTTACTCATATCATCTTTTACTATTTAGTGCAAGTATCCCTCTGAACAGCAACAACGTAAAGAAACTTTGAAAAGAAAGGCACAGTTCAAGTTGAGCATAGATTAGAGCTCTAGGCTGGGGTCTCAAGACCTGGGTTCTCTTTTGGGTTTGGCCATAAATAGCCAGCAGCTTTGCACAAACTCTTAACTGCTTCGGGCTGTTATCTCCTCATCTATAAAAAGAGGAGCCTTAAATGGATAATCTCTCCAGTCCCTTCTGATAGTTTCTGGTTCTGTTTTGCTAGTTGTACAGAAAGAAGAGGACATTATTGGGATCATCTTTGACCTGCCCATTTGGAAACTATTTTTCAGAACAAGTAAGTATACTAGAAAAAACATCTGCATGATTATATAATGTCCTATATAATCCTAAATAGTGTCCTAAATGCTAATGGTATTGAATGAGAAATCAACTCATTCCTTCTTTTGATTGGTTATATATGGAATCCCCAATATATACTCTTGTTTTGGAAATTCAGTTACAAACATGGCAGCCCATGATAAAAGGCAGAACCAGAGATACAATAGAACTTACACAATGAATGGCCAGGTATGTGTCATAAACTGTTGGTCACCTGCCATCATCTATTCAGCCATATCCTCCCAACCAGACAACAGAGAGCTACACTTGTCAAGATCATTGCGAGGAAACAGTGTATAAATCTTATAAGTGGCAAGCAAACTGTAGATCACTTTGATGACTGGCTGTAGACCTGTGCCACCCAATCCAGTGGCCCCTAGCCACATGTGGTTTTTTAAATTTCAATTTAAATAAATTAAAATTAAATCAAATTAAAAATTCACTTCCACAGTTATACTAGCCATGTTTCAAGTTCTGAACAGACACATGTGACTAATGGCTACCGTATTATGCAGTGCATATCTAGAGAATGTTCATCATTGCAGAAAGTTCTACTGCACAGTGCTGTTCTAGGACAAAGATATTCTGATAAGGATGTATACTGAACGAATGAATAAGCAGCATCATTGTCCCCTGACTACTTGATAAGGGAAACATATGGTGGTCCACACACTTGAAGATGTCTCATGATTAATAATAAAAAATACCTTACAGTTACATAGCAGTGCACTTTCCAAATTTTGAAACTTTTTCATGTATATGACTAAAGTGACTTTATCCAAACTTTATCATGAGCCTTTGAAGTAGTCAGAGAGAATATCATGACCCTCACTTTACAGCTGAAGAAATGTAACCTCGAAAAGACTAGTCCTGTGACCTTGCACAGGTCTCTAGACGTTCTGAGGCTATACTACTTCAGTTGTGAAATGAGGATCATGACTAGACACAGACTTAGAAGTCATCTCCATAGAAAGAATGTAAAAGCTGAGAGAATAGATAAGACCCCAGAAGGAGAGAGCTGGGACTTCCTGACAGGACATGTAGACGGGGTTATGGAACATTTCCACCAAGGTTAGGAGTTGATATCCCCAATGTAGAGAAAGGCAAGCTGGGGTAGCATCCTGGGGGTTGGAGCACTGAGGGTGCATTTCAGACCACAGAGGTCTTGGGACCTATGGGAGAAGCACATTAGCTCTCCAGAAGCAATCAGTTAAGAAATATGTGAAAGACAGGAGCTAAAGCAGAGGACAAAAACGAGTACAGGCAGTGTCTAAGAATGAGAAGCCAGGGAGACATTCTTCCAGGCTGACACGGACTGCCTGCGTACAGTGTGGTCTGCATTTACAGTTAGACCCTGCAGAGCTAGACACAAAAATGACATGGCTTCCCCCCACAGACACATCCAAACTCCCTGAGGGACTGAATTGCTGGGCCGAGGGCTGTGGGGACCATGGTCTCGGGGAACATCTAGCTCAATTGGCATGACACAGCTTATAAAGACAATGCTCTACATTCTACCTTGGTGAGTAGTGTCTGGGGTCTTAAAAGCCTGTGAGCGGCCATCTAAGATACTCCACTCGTCTCATCCCTTCGGGAGCAAGGGAGAATGAAGAGAACAGGATACAAGGAAAAGATTAGTCCAAAGGACCAATTGTCCACAGCTACCAAGGCCTCCACCCGACTGAGTCCAGTACAGCTAGATGGTGCCCGGCTACCACCACTGACTGCTCTGACCAGGATCACAACCGAGGGTTCTGGACAGAGCTGGAGAAGGATGTAGAGCATAATTCTAACTCACAAAAAAAAGACCAGATTTACTGGCATAAACGAGACTGGAGAAACCCCGAGAGTATGGCCCCCAGACACCCTTTTAGCTCAGTGGTGAAGTTACTTCTGAGGTTCACTGTTCAGCCTGGGAGTGGACAGCCCCGTAAAACCAAATGATACTAACGAGGTACAGTAGTCCAGTGACAAGGGCCAGAAAGCAGAAGGGGACAAGGAAGCTGATAATAGGGAACCCAAGGTTGAGTAAGGATATTGTTGATGTGTTGTGAGATTGTTAACCATTGTCATAGGGCAACATTTGTAGTACCTGTTAAATGAGAAACTATTTTGTTCTGTAAGCCTTCATCTTAGTGAGAATAACAGCACAATTCAAAGAGCGTAATCAATGTCACTGAACTGTGCATGTAGAAATTTTTGAAATGGTGTATCTTTGGCTATGTGTATTTTCACCAAAAAAAAAAAAAAAAAAAGAGGTTGCGAAGTTAGAGGGTTGATATGTTGTGGGGTTGCTAACCAATGTTATAAAACAACATGTGTACTTCTGTTTCATGTGAAACTATTTGTTCTGTAAGCCTTCACCTGAAGTACAATAAAATAAATTTAAAAAAATGACATGGCTTCCCCAGTAACCAGGGGAGGTTAAAGAGCTTAGACTGTATGCAGACAAATGTTTTGCAGTAATACTCTTCAGAAAAGACTGAAGTCTGTGGGAGATAAAATGTGCTTTCCCTTGAGTAGAGGCAGCAGAATAATGGCTAAAAAAATAGCTAACATATTTTGAGCTATTACTTTGTATGAATTACAATACATGAATTCTTATAACAGCTTCCTAAGTTAAATGCTATTTTATCCTCTATCTTAGTTTCCTTGGGCTTTCATAACAAAGTACCACAAAATAGGTAGCTTTAAGGAACATAAATTTATTTCCTTGCAATTCTAGAGGCTGGACATTCAAATCAAGGTCTTGGCTGTGTCAATTCTTTCTCTGAGCCTCTCTTCTAGTTTCTGTAGGCAGTTAGCAATCCTTGACATTCCTATGCAGCTTATAGATGGATCTTCTTCCAGAGACACATGGCATCTATGTCCTCCCTGAAGCCTCTCTCTTTTAAAATACTGAATGGATTAGGATTAGGACCCACCCGACTACAGTGCAATTTCATTTGACTTAACTGATGACATCTGGAAAGAAAAATCCTATTTCCCCAAACAAGGTCTTATTCCCCAGTGCAGGGTTTAGGACCTCATCATATTTTGGGGGACACAATTCAATCCATAGCGTCCCCATTTTACAGATTAGAAACCAGTGGCATGCTGGAGCTGGCTCTTACAGTTTGTTACATTTTCAGGATTTTTGTTAGACAGTTGACATCACATTTTAGCTTGAAATCAGGCATGGTGGGAATATTTACACAATGAAAATTGGTAAATGTAGCAAATTAGGGCCTTTAACTCCAAAGAGCCAGTTTGTTAAACTTTTACCAGCACATCATTGAAATAGGTTCAAGGAGGTTTAGTAATATGCCAAGGTAACATGATGGTAGCAATTGACAGGACCCAGATCATGTCATTCCTTCAAAGCCTGCAATCTTAACCACTATTACCTCACTTGGGACCATTTTAGAGTGGGGATAAGATTACTCATCTTACTTTATCACCAAAAGCAAAACCATCTTGCTCACCATGGACTCTGAGGGGCTTTGCAGAGCTTTCCCTGATGGCCTGAAGTCAAGCATTTCACATCTTCAGTAACTCAAGATGGGTCCAAAGGGAACAAAAATACATGGCTCTAACACTCAGGCAACAGATGCTGATATACAAATTATATATATTATATATATATATATTTCCCTCCCTTAGTGAATTTTATAAAGGAAAATAGTCAAAACCTCATTCAAAGGATGGGAATGACTGTTATAAAGCAAATTGTGGATGATCTATTTGTATTGAATGTTCTGAATTCTGAAGAAGTAAACATCATTTGCTGTGAGAAGGTCGAGCAGGATGCTGCAAGAGGAACCATTCATATGATTTTAAAGAAGGGTTCAGAGGCCTGTAACCTCTTTCTTAAATCTCTTGAGAAGTGGAACTATATTCTATTTCAGGACTTAAATAGACAAAGTAAGTATCATTTTGCTTGTATCTGTTCCTACAAAGAGAATAAATCATGAAGAATGTCCATAAGCCCCATGACAGAGCCTCTGCTTTCCTCCCTCTCCAAACCACCTAGCAGAGGGCTGTGGTTCATGCTAATGAAAAGCTCAGACTCTCTCATGGAAAACTCCCATTAGATCACTTGTGGTGAAGCCAAATAAGTAACTTTAGCTAGAGAATGATTTAATACAGTCTCCCTTCAAAATAAAACTGGACCATAAATGTGCTAAGTAAGGTAAATGCTGTCGTGGTGCTCAACATTCCTCAGTCTAATGAGGATTATCTTTGGGTGAACGGCCCAGCTAACACCTACTCCATGACTCCATACATCATGGAGCCTGACAAACTCAAGGAGAATGATTCTGCTTTTCATAAAATATTAAGTTAGTTTTTATTTTTTTAGTTAGTAAATTATGCCAAGACAAATTTGAATCAAAGGTAAGATTTGACCTGCTGAAAGTTACCCTTAAACACCATTCTTAGCCATACCTCTCACTTTCATAAACCCAAACACAGGTTCCTCCCATCTCTAACCAACTGCTCTAAGATTTGATGGTAGAGAGGAGGAAATAGAAGGCAAAAGAGGAAGGACCGTAGAAGGTGAAAGGAAAAACCAGGAGGAGATATTTGGAACCCTTGTGCCAGCTCAGAACCAGGGAAGGAAATTAAAGTCACTAATGGGGGATTTCTAAGCATCACTCCCCGTCTTCCTCCTAAACTCTAGGTTCTGAGGAGACACAAGTTTGGATCCTCTTTAACATCATCTCTTTGTAACAGGTCTGTTTCATCAGATGTCAGAAGATGACTTAGACAATTTGGCACAAGATTTAAAGAAGTTATACCATACCCCATCTTTTCTGAACTTCTATCCCCTGGGTGAGGATATTGACATCATTTTTAATTTGAAACTCACCTTCACAGAACCTGTTCTGTGGAGGAAGGACCAACACTATCATCGCGTGGAGCAGCTGACCCTGAGTGGTCTGCTGGAGGCTCTTCAGAGCCCCTGCCTCATTTAAGGGGAATCAGGCAAAGGGAAATCCACTCTGCTCCAGCAAATCGCCATGCTCTGGGCCTCTGGAAAGTGCAGGGCTTTGGCCAAGTTCAAACTTGTCTTCTTCCTCCGACTGAGCAGGGCCCAGGTTGGACTCTTTGAAACCTTGTGTGATCAACTGCTGGATATGCCTGACAAGATCTTGAAGTGGACTTTCATGGCCACACTGCTAAGGCTACGGCAAAGTGTTCTTTTTCTCCTTGATGGCTACAATGAATTCAAACCTCAGAAATGCCCAGAAATTGAAGCCCTGATTAAGGAAAATCACCGCTTCAAGAATATGGTCATTGTCAGTACCACCACTGAGTGCCTGAGGCACATCAGGCAGTTTGGTGCCCTGACTGTCGAGGTGGGAGATATGACAGAGGACAGTGCCCAGACTCTCATCCAGGAAGTGCTGATAAAGGAGCTTGCTGAAGGCTTGTTGATGCAGATGAAGAAATCCAGCAGTTTGAGGAAACTGATGAAGACCCCTCTCTTTGTGGTCATCACTTGTGCAATCCAGATGGGGGAGACTGAGTTCCACGCTAGCACACAAACAACGCTGTTCCATACTTTTTATGATCTGCTGATACATAAAAACAAGCATAAACATAAAGGCATAGCTGCAAGTGAATTTACTTGGAGCCTCGAGCACTGCGGAGACCTAGCTCTGGAAGGTGTGTTCTGCCACAGATTTGATTTCAAACCTGAGGATGTGTCCAGCATGAATGAGGATGTACTGCTGACAACTGGACTTCTTTGTAAATACACAGCTCAAAGGTTCAAGCCAAAGTATAAATTCTTTCATAAATCATTCCAGGAGTACGTAGCAGGACGAAGACTCAGCAGTTTGTTGACATCTCATGAGCCACAGGAGGTGACCAAAGGGAATGGTTACCTGCAGAAAATGGCTTCCATTTCAGACATTACATCCATGTATAGTAACCTGCTGCTGTACACGTGTGGCTCAGCTACCAAAGCCACCAGGATCGTTATGAAACATCTTGCAACAGTGTATCAACATGGCAGCCTCCTTGGGCTTTCCATTACCAAGAGGCCTCACTGGAGACAGGAATCTATGCAAAATGTGAAAAACACCAATGAGCAAGAAATTTTGAAAGCCATAAACACAAACTCCTTTGCAGAGTGTGGCATCAATTTATTCCATGAGCGTATGTCCAAATCAGCCCTAAGCAAAGAATTTGAAGCTTTCTTTCGTGGTAAAAGCTTATATATTAACTCAGAGAACATTCCTGGTTACTTATTTGACTTTTTTGAACACTTGCCTAATTGTGCAAGTGCTCTGGACTTCATTAAACTGGACTTCTATGGAAAAGCTACGGCTGCATGGGACAAGACAGTAGAAGACCCCAGCAGGACCCACACAGGAGAGTCCTCAGAAACCTACATTCCCAGCAGGGCTGTGTGTTTGTTCTTCAATTGGAAGCAGGAATTCAAGACTCTGGATGTCACACTCCGAGATTTCAACAAGTTGAGTAAGCAAGATATCAAATATCTGGGGAAGATATTCAGCTCCGCCACAAGCCTCAGACTGCACATTAAGAGATGTGCTGGCATAGCTGGACGCCTCAGTTCTGTACTCAGCACCTGTAAGAACATTCATTCTCTCATGGTTGACGCCAGTCCACTAACCATAGAAGTCGAGCAGCACATCACGTCTGTGACAAACCTGAAAACCTTGACCGCTCACTATCTGCAGACTCAGCGACTGGCAGGTATTGCAAGCATCAGTAGTTTAAGCTGTAAGGAAGCCTGGCTAGATACTGTGGAAAAATTAGATATCATATAGTTTTGTTTTAAATTTCCTAATAGTTTCTAGTAAGGTCTCTGTGTGGCACAAACAGTTAAGTCTCAACTACTAGCCAAAAGGTTAACAGTTTGAACCCATCCAGAGGTGCCTCAGAAGACAGGCCTGGCAATCTGCTTCCGAAAGGTCACAGCCTTGAAAACTCTATAGAGCAGTTCTACTCTACACATAGTGGGTCTCTATGAGTTGGAATTGATCCAATGGCAACTAACAACTATAATTTCTAGGAGGTGCCAGGACTTGGAAGGGGGAGATGGGAGAGCTGGGGAGGGAGGCCCATGTTGGGGGAAGGCTATCAGATTGGGAGGTCCTAAGGAAAATTCCCAGGGCTGGCATTACAGCCTGATTGAAAAGCACTAAAGTGGATTAAGCTTGTCTCCAGGAAACTCTCTCCCTTTTTGGCATCTCCATCTCCACCCAACACCAACTGGTTTCCTGCCAAGTGACACCCCATCCCCCAAGTCTTGGAAGAAATCCAGCCTGTAAACCAATCACCTGCAGGAGCTAGTGGCTAATTGTGTTACTAGATTCTCAACTGGGAAGTTGTAGAACATACCCAGCCCCACCCCTACCCCAAGTAGCTGCATTTTGAAAAAGATTTCAGGAACAGGCTTTGTCTAAGATGAAAACATTTCAGACTTCAGACTCAGATAGGTGGGGGCAATCTTCCTGGATAAAGGAGAGTCTTCCCCAAATTCCAAATAACACTAAAGGCAAGTGTCTGCCCCACCTGTGCAGACCAGACTTCATGCTCTCTCAGAGCCAGGGACACTGTGTTGGGGGAAAGCTTTGGGTGCAGGAGCCTTGCTCTGCTTAACTGTAGTAGCAATCCCAGCTTAGTTTTCATTCACAAGTGATCTCCCACCCTGATCTGCCTCACTTGTCCCCTTGCAGAGGAACTTTTCTATGATTGTAGAAATCTAAGAATCTAGACAATTTTGTAGAGATAATTTCAACCTCCTACTCAGTGCAGGAATCTCTTCTGTAAGATTCTGGATAGTCACCCAGACTTCATTAGAGTACAAATGGTTTACGTGCTCAGCTGCTAGCTGAAAGATTGGCAGGTTGAGACCACTCAGAGATGCCTTGAAGAAAGACCTGGAGATTTGCTTCTGAAAAATCAGCCATTGAAAACCCTATGGAGCCCACTTCTATCTGATAGATGTAGGGTCACCATGAGTTGAGGTTGATTCTATGGCAGCTGGATTTTTGTGTTAGAAAACTCACCATCTCCTGTTGATGGCTATTCCTTTATACTGATCTTGTAGGTTGAATGTGACCTACATGTGCTTAGAATCTTTTTGAAATGGTTGCCAATATTTTGTGCTTAACTTTTTCCCCCCCAGGATTCTGAGTTTCAGAATCACCTTAAGGTGTCAGGCATGTCTGGGCCTCTGCTTTCCTCCTCGATTTTTTAATTTTTCTTCATTGTACTTTAGATGAAGGTTTACAGAGCGAATTAGTTTCTCATTAAACAATTAATACACATATTGTTTTGTGACATTGGTTGTCAACCCCACGACATATCAACACTCTCCCCTTCTGGACCTTGGGTTCCCCATTACCAGCTTTCCTGTCCCCTCCTGTCTTCTCATCCTTGCATCTGGGCTGGTGTGCCCATTTAATCTCATTTTGTTTTATGGGCCTGTCTAATCTATTTGGTTGAAGGGCGAACCTCAGGAATGACTTCAGTACTGAGCTAAAAGGGTGTCCAGGGGCCATATCTCGAGGTTTCTCCAGTCTCTTTCAGACCAGTAAATCTGTTTTTTTTTAGAATTAGCATTTTGTTCTACATTTGTCTCCAGCTCTGTCCGGGACCTTCTGTTGTGATCCCTCTCAGAGCAATTGGTGGTGGTAGCTGGGCACCATCTAGTTGTGCTGGACTCAGTCTGGTGGAGGCTGTGGTAGTTGTGGTCCATTAGTCCTTTGGACTAATCTTTCCCTTGTGTCTTTGGTTTTCTTCATTCTCCCTTGTTCCAGGCAGGGGGGGATGAGTGGAGTATCTTAGTTGGCCACTCACAAGCTTTTATTTTGTTCTTAATTTTTAAATTTTTTCAGTTCCTTCATCTATTCCTCTGAGCTTTACTTAATTGCAAATTTGATAAATATGCTGCTCCATCTTCATCCAAGTTGGTGATTTTTTTATTTATTTATTTTTTCTGTAGTTTTTTTTTCTTTTAATTTTTTTTAGCATACTTTAGATGAAGGTTTACAGAACAAATAGTTTCTCATTAAACAGTCAGTACACATATTGTTTTATGTCTTTGATTAACAACCCCATGACATGTCAACACTCTCCCTTCTCAACCTTGGAGGACCTTTTCTTTGTGTGTGTGTGAAAATATACATAGCCAAAGATACACCATTTCAAAAATTTCTACATGTACAATTCAGTGACATCAATTACATTCTTCCAGTTGTGCTGTTATTCTCACTATCTTTTTCCAAATTATTCCATCACCATTATCTTCAACTCACTGTCCCCAGTCTTCCCATCAAAACTTTTGAGTTGCTGTTGTCAGTTTGATCTCACATAGATAATTCTTTTTTTTTTTTTTTTGTACTTTAGATTAAGGTTTTACAGAACAAATAGTTTCTCATTAAACAACCCAGCATGTCAGCACTGTTCCTTCTCAAGCTTGTGTTCCCTAACACCAGTTTTCCTGTCTCCTCCTGCCTTCTACTCCTTGTCCCTGGACTGCTGTGCCTTGTTAGTCTCATTTCGTTTTATGGGGCTGTCAAATCCCCAGCTGAATGGTGAACCTCGGGAGTGACTTCACCACTGAGCTAAAAGGGTGTCCGGGGGCCAAACTCTCAGGATTTCTCCAGTCTCTGTCAGGTCAGTAAATCTGGTCTTTTTTTGTGTGTTAGAATTTTGTTCTACATCCTTCTCCAGCTCTGTCCAGGACCCTCTATTGTGATCCTGGTCAGAGCAGTCCATGGAGGTAGCTGGGCACCATCTAGCTGTACTGGACTCAGTCTGGTGGAGGCCTTGGTAGATGTGGTCCATTAGTCCTTTGGATTAATCTTTTCCTTGTATCTTGTTTTCTTCATTCTCCCTTGCTTCCGAAGGGGTGAGACCAGTGGAGTATCTTAGATGGCTACCCGCAGGCTTTTAGGACCTCAGATGCTATGCACCAATGTATAATGTAGAACATTGTCTTTATAAACTATGTTATGCTAATTGAGCTAGAAGTACCCTGAGACGATGGTCACCACAGCCCTCAGCCCAGTAATTTAGTCCCTAAGGGTGTTTGGATGTGTCTACGGAGCTTCCATGACCTTTCCTGTACAAATTGTACCAGCTACCCCAGTATTGTGCACTGTCTTACCCTTCACCAAAGTTACTACTTATCTATTGTCTATTTAGTTTCCTCCTACCCACCTCTCCCATCCCTTGTAACCAACATGGTTTCTTTTTGTGTGTAAACTTTGTCATGAGTTTTTACAGTAGAGGTCTCATACAATATTTGTCCTTTTGTGATTTACTTATTTCACTCAGCATAACGTCCTCCACGTTCATCCATGTTATGAGATGCTTCATAGATTCATCATTGTTCTTTATCGTTGAATAATACTTCATTGTGTGTTTGTACCAGAGTTTGTTTATCCATTCATCTGTTGATGGGCATCTAGGTTGTTTCCATCTTTTTGCTATTGTGAACAATGCTGCAATGAACATGGGAGTGCATATGTCTATTCATGTGATGGCTCTTATTTCTCTAGGATATATCCTAGGAGTGGGATCGCTGGATCATATGGTATTTCTATTTCTAGCTATCTAAGGAAGCACCATATCATTTTCCAAAATGGTTGTATCATTTTGCATTACCACCAGCAGTGCATAAGAGTTCTGATCTCCCTGCAGCCTCTCCAAAATTTGTTATTTCCAGTGTTTTTGATTCATGCCAGTAATGCCGGGTGAGATGGTATCTCATTGTGGTTTTAATTTGCATTTCTCTAATGGCTAATGATCGAGAGCATTTCATCATGTGTCCTCAAGTGTTGGTCACTTGAATGTCTTCTTTGGTGAAGTGTCTGTTCATTTCCTTTCCCCGTTTTTTAGATTATTTGTCTTTTTGTTGTAGAGGTGTTGGATTTTCTTGTAGACTTTAGAGTTTAGACCTTTGTCTGACTTGTAATCTCCAAAAATTTTTTTCCAGTCTGTAGGTTCACTTTTTACTCTTTTGGTGAAGTCTTTTGATGAGCATAAGTGTTTAATTTTTAGAAGATTCCAGTTATCTAGCTAATTTTCTGGAGTTTGTGTGTTGTTGGTTATGGTTTGTATTCTGTTAATGCCATGTATTAGGGTCTCTAGAGTTGATACTATTTTTTATTCTATGAACTTTATAGTTTTGGGCTTTATATTTAGGTCTTTGATCCATTTTGCATCTGTTTTTGAGGTATGGGTCCTGTTTAATCTTTTTTGCAGATAGACATCCAGTTTTGTCAGCACCATTTGTTAAAAAGACTGTTCCTCATTTGATAGACTTTGGGCTCTTGTCAATGATCAGGTGACTGTAGGTGGATGGATTTACATCTGGGTTCTCAATTCTGTTCCATTGATCAGTGTGTGTTGTTGTACGAGTACCAGGCTGTTTTGACTACCGTAGCTGTATAATAGGCTCTGAGGTCAGGTAGTGCGAGTCCTCCTACTTTATTCTTCTTCAACAGTGCTTTACTTATCTGGGGCCTCTTCCCTTTCTATATAAAGTTAATGATTAGTTTTTCCATCTCTTTAAAGAATGTTGTTGGTATTTGGATTGGAATTGCATTGTATTTGTAGATTGCTTTGGGTAGAATTGACATTTTCACAATGTTGAGTCTATCTATTCATCAGCATGGTATGTTTTTCTATTTATGTAGTTCTCTTTTGCTTTCTTGCAGTAGTGTTTGTAATTTTCTTTGCATAGGTCTTTTACATTCCTGGTTCATTTATTCCTAAGTATTTTATTTTTGGGGGGCTGTTTTCCTGATTTCCTTTTCATCCTTCTCTTTGTGTATAGGAATCCAACTGATTTTTGTATGCTTATCTTGTATCCTGCTACTCTGCTGAATCTTTCTGTTAGTTCTAGTAGTTTTCTTGTGGAGTCTTTAGGGTTTTCTGTGTATAGTATTATATCATCTGCAAACAGAGACAGTTTAACTTCTTCATTACCAGTTTGGATGCCCTTTATTTCTTTTTCTTGCCTTATTGCTCTGGCTAGGACTTCCAACACAATGTTAAATAGGAGATGAGATAAAGGGTATCTTTGTCTTGTGCCTGTTCCCAAGGGGAATGTTTTCAGCCTCTCTCCATTAAGAATGATGTTGGATGTTGGTTTTGCATAGATGCCCTTTATTATGTTGAGAAATTTCCCTTCTATACCTATTTTATTGAGAGTTTTTATCAGGAATGGGTGTTGGACTTTGTCAAATGCCTTTTCTGTGTCAATTGAGATGATCATGTGATTCTTTTCTTTCCTTTTATTTATATGGTGGATTATGTTGATTGATATTCTAATATTGAATCATCCTTGCATACCTGGTATGAATCCTACTTGGTTGTGGTGTATTATTTTTTTGATATGATGTTGAATTCTATTGACTAGAATTTTGTTGAGAATTTTTGCATTTGTATTCATGAGAGATATTGGTCTGTAATTTTCTTTTTTTGTTGTGTCTTTGCCTGGTTTTGGTACCAAGGTTATGCTGGCTTCATAAAATGAATTCAGAAGTATCACTTCCTTTCTTATATTCTGAAATAGTTTGAGTAGTACTAGTATAAGCTCTTCTCTGAATGTTTGGTAGAATTCTCCAGTGAAGCCATCTGGGCCAGGGCTTTTTTTGTTGGGAGTTATTTTTATTACCTTTTCAATCTCTTCTCTTGTTATGGGTCTGTTCAGATTTTTTCCATCACTTTGTGTTAGGTTGAGTAGGTAGTGTGTTTCTATAAATTCGTCCATTTCCTCTAGGTTTTCAAATTTGTTGGAATGTAGTTTTTCAGAATGCTCTGTTACAATCCTTTTACTTCAGGTGCGTCTGTTATAGTGTCCCCCATTTCATTTCTTATTTGGGTTATTTGCATCCTCTCCTGTTTTTCTTTTGTCATTCTGGCCAGTGGTTTGTTGATCTTTTGGTTTTGTTGATTCTTTCTGTTGTTTTTCTATTCTCTATTTCATTTATTTCTGCTCTGATCTTTATTATTTACTTTTTTTTGCTGCTCTCTTTCTATTTGTTTGAGTTCTGTAGTTAATGTTTTGATTTTGTCCCTTTCTTCTTTTTTGATGTGTGCATCTATCACTATAAATTGTCCTCTGAGGACTGCCTTTGCTGTGTCTCAAATGTTTTGGTATGATATGTTTTCATTCTCATTTGATTCTAGGAATTTTTTGATTCCATCTCTGATTTCTTCTATTACCCAGTGATGTGTAAGCAGGGTATTAGTCAGTTTTCATGTACTTGGTTTTTTTTCCTTGCTCTTTCAGTTGTTAATTTCTACCTTGATGGTGTTGTGGTCAGAGAAGATACTTTGTATTATCTGAAAGTTTTGGATGTTGTTGAGGATTGCTCTATGGCCTAAGATGTGGTCTATTTTGGAGAACGTTCCATGTGCATTAGAAAACAATGTGTACTTCGCAGTTGTTGGGTGTAGTATTCTACATATGTCTATGAGGCCAAGTTGGCTGATTGTGCTCTTTAGGTCTTCCGTATCTTTGTTGAGTTTATTCTTAGTTGTTCTGTCCTTTACTGAGAGTGGTGTGTTGAAGTCTCCTACTATTATTGTGGAACTGTCCATTTCTCTTTTCAATGTTGTTAGAGTTTGTTTTATGTATTTTGGAGGCCTGCCATTGGGTGTATAGATGTTTATTATGGTTATGTCTTCATGATGGAGCATCCCTTTAATCATTATATAGTGTCCTTCTTTGTCTTTTATGGTGGATTTTGTTTTAAAGTCTATTTTATCTGAGACTAGTGTTGCCACTCCTGTTTTTTTTGGTAGCTGCTTGCTTGAGATATTTTTTTCCATCTTTTGATTTTTAATAAATTTATGTCTTTGTTTCTAAGGTGTGTCTCTTGTAGACAGCATATTGATGGAGCTTGTTTTTTTATCCATTCTGTCACTCTCCATCTCTTTATGGGTGCATTTAAGCCTTTTACATTCAATGTAATTATTGATAGGTATGAGTTTATTGCTGTCATTTTGTAGTGCTTGTTTTTGTGGTGCTGATGTTTTCTTTGTTCTTATTACTCTGTTGTGCTGAATTCCTTTTGTTTGTGGATTTTTTTCCATTTCTTTTGTTTTTGTAGATTTTGTTTTTACTGAGACTTTATGTTTTTCTTCTTTATTTTGATGAGTAGGTTTGTTAACTTTATTTGTGGTTACCTTGAAATTTACCCTTATCTTCCTAGGTTTTAACCAGTCTATTATTACTTGATATCGCCTTGCCTTCTTCTCCATTACAAGGTTGTATACCTGCACTGTTTATTCCCTCTTTTACTGTTCTGATGCTGTTGTCATTTACAGATTAACCTCTCTAGTTCCGTGTTGTAATTCTTTTGGTTTTGGATAGTCCTTGGGAGTTCATTTCCTAGGTTAGTATCTGGATGGTACAATCTTGTGTCCTAGATTCAGCCTGAGGTCTGATGTTGTTTGTTCTCAGATTGAAGGACTCCTTTTAGTAATTCTTATAAATTTGGTTTGGTTTTTACATAGTCCCTTAATTTCTGTTTATCTGGAAATGACCTTATTTCACCATCATATTTGAACGAGAGTTTCGCAGGATATATTATTCTTGGCTGGCAATTTTTTTCTTTCATGGTTTTATATATGTCATTACATTGCCTTCTTGTCTCCATGGTTTCTGCCAAATAATCCAAGCTCAGTCTTATTGTGTCTCCTCTGTATGTGACTTTTTGTTCTTCTCGAGCTGCTCTCAGGATTCTTTGTCTTTGGTTTTATCGAGTGTACTTATGCTATGCCTCTGTGATTTTCTTTTGGGGTTTATCCTATATGGGGTTTGTTGAGCTTCTTGGATGGTCAGCTTCTCATCTTTCATGATATTGGGAAAGATTTCTGTCAGCAATTCTTCAATGATCCTCTCTGTGTTTTCTGTTTTCTCCCCCTGTTCTGGAACTTCAATCACTGGCGGACTTTTCTTTTGATTGTGTCCCACATAATTCTCAGGGTTTCTTCATTTTTCTTTGTTCTTTTTTCTGATTTTTTCCTCAGAGTTGTATCCAAGTGTTTGTCTTCAATTTTGCTGATCCTGTCTTCCATCATTTCAAAACTGCTGCTCAGCCCTTCTATGACACCATCCATTTCTGAAATCTTGTTGTTTATCTTTTGTATTTCTAGTTGCTGTTTTTGTATGATTTCTAGTTGTGAATTTATTTTAGCATTTTGTTCCTGTATTATTTGCTTGAATTCTTCCATTTTTTGGTCTGTATTTTCCATGAATTTGTCTGCCTTTTCCATGAATTTGTCTATTTTTTCCTCATTTTTGTCTGCTTTTTGCTTCAACTCTTGGATAATTCTGAGTATTAGAGATTTGAATTCCCTATCAGGTAGTTCTAATGCCTTTTCTTCTACTGGAAAGTCATCTGGTGTTTTATTTTGGACACCTACTGGAACCATCCTGTCCTGTTTTTGTATATGTTTTGAAATTGTCTGCTGTCTTTGGGGCATTCAGTATTTTCCTCATTTATTGATTGTAGATTTGTTTGTTTTGTTCTCCTTTTTTGTTTTCTTTGGTATTGTCTGAGCAGGCGGGTTGTGCCTTCTTTGTTGTTTGTTCATCTGTGGGCACAGTACTTTTCACCTCTCTCTCTGATGGGCAGAGTCAGTCTCTCAGGTGTGGTACAGCAAGGCAGGTCCAGCTGAAGGGAAATTGCTGGGATGGGTTGTTTGTGGCAAGTACTAGGGCCAACAGAGTGGGCCGAGAATCAGTCAGGGTAGGTTCAGGTAGGTCGTGCCTGTGTTGCTTGGGGTTATGATGTTTAGCGCATGGTGCAGTTAGGCAAAATGGAGGGGGGAGATTGTGATGTGTGGAGCTAAGATGAGTATGGGAAAGAGGAGAGAGAGAAGAGAGGAACAGGAGCCAAAAACATACACACAAACAAAAAAGAGAGCTAAGGGAGCTTGCTGTTGGAATGGAGTAATGAGAGACTGAGAAAAAAAGGGGAAAAAAAGAAAAAGGGTAAAGGAAAAAAAATGAATAAATAAAAATTAGGGGAAAAAAAAGAAAAGCCCCCAAGGATCCCATCAGTGCAACTGATGGGACTGGGGAAGTTGCTACCAGGCCATGAAGTACAGCCTGGCTAGAAGTGGTAGAGGTGTCACACAGCACCGGGTATTCAGGAGACAGGAAGAGAAGGTAAATATAGAGAGATGAGAAACTGGAAATGAAGAAAGACAAAAAGGGAAAAAGACAGAAGAAAACAAAAGAAAGAAACAAAAAAATAAAACCAAGGAAATGCCCCCAGGGATGTCACTGTGTGTCTGCATAGAGTAAGGGAATAGCTTCCAAGCCCAGAGAAAAGAAAAAGAAAACAAACAAATCAACTCAGAACAAACAAACAAAAGCCCTGGGGGTCCCAGCAGCATGATAGCATGCACTGGGAAGCAATTTCACAGTCGAGCAGTGTTTTGCAGCCTTTCAGGAAGAAGCAAAGCGGGCACGGGGAGCCAGGTATTTGGGAGAAGGGTGGGGCAGTGGTGAGAGGTAAGGAAGAAATGTAAAGAAGTGGAAAAAAGCAACACCAACAGCCAACAAATGGCACTCAAGGAGCCGGCCAGTGCGGGTGGGTGGAACCCAAGTGACACAAGGGTGAAGCCAGTGCTTCCCAGCCAAGAGACTGTGGCCACAGGAAACAGAGGAGGCCGAGTAGGGGTGAAGAAGGGTGGGGCATGGGAAAGCATATATCGCTGGTTACTGGATGTTCTGTCTCCTGCTGGAAGCTCCGTGAAGCTGCTTTCTCATACCCCCTGTTCACTGATCTCTGATAGGAGTCCAAGATGGTGGATCTTTGCTGTGGTAGCTGATAAGGGACCTCTGCATGTATCTCTCCTCGCTCTCTGTTCTTGGTCAGTTTCTTATTCCATTCGGTGCTTGGATGAGTTCTTTATCTCTTCATTTGATGCTTAGGGTTTCAGGAACGAAGTGTGTCTCTGTTTGACTTAGTTTTTCAGATTTTGCTGTGGAAGTATGGCATTGTGCTTCTGTCTATAGTGCCATGCTGCCTGGAAGTGGTGATTTTTTATTTTTTAAGTGATATATTCACATGATCCAAATTATAAAAGAATTTATAATGAAAAGTTCCCTTCCTACCCCCATTCCTAGCCATTACTCCCCTCCCAGTTGCCAGCATTTTGAAATTGGAAGATAGCATGTGAAAATACAGGTTTCTCATTTCTCCTGAAAAATTTTTAGATTTGGCAACTGTGTGCCCACACTCTCATTTGGCAACAATTGACTAGAATCGTATGATCTGTTCCCCTGCCCTTTGTACAAGGCACATAATCTCCGGGTGGGCACAGACCCCCACCTGTCTTACTTCTCAAAATAACATTACTCCATGGCAGTTTTTGGCATTTGAGTTTGTAACCAATTCTTATTCTTTCTAATAGCTGAAAGCTGGTTCCTTGTAATTAACACTCAATGATTGGTTTTTAATTGGTCTTCTGAGTCTCCTCAGAATATATATTCCCCCTTCTAATGTCCTCAGTTCCTTCAACTATTCCTCTGAGTTTTACTAATTGAAAATTTGGTAAATATGCTGCTCCATTGTCACCCAAGTTGGTGATTTTTAAAAGATAGGTATTAGTAATAGTAATAATAAATAACATTATTAAACATAGTTGCCAGGTTCTTTTTTTGGTTGAGAATATATACAGCAAAACATACACCAATTCAACAGTTTCTATGTGTACAGTTCAGTGACACTGATTACATTCTTCCAGTTGTGCCACCATTCTCATGTTCCTTGTCTGCGTTGTTCCTCCCCATTAACATAAACTCACTATCCCCTAAGATTCCTATCTAATCTTTAAAGTTTCTGTTGTCAGTTTGATCCCATATAGATAGATCTTAAAAGAGCATAACGCTCAAGGCAGACCTTTTTTATTAATTAAGCTAAACTACTGCTCGGTTTTAAGATGATTTCAGGGGATATTTTTGGTGATGCTAGGTGCTTCTAAAACTTTTTAAACACTCTCCATGTATCAACTCGTTTAGACCTCTTAACAATCCTATAAAGTTTAGTGCTATTTTTTTTTTTTAGTATCAGCTTTATTAAGATGTGATTTACATACCATAAAGTTCATGCTTTTAAGATGTACAGTTCACTGTTTTTGGTATATTTATGAAGTTATACTGCCATCACCACTATGTAATCCTAGAACATTTTCATCATCCCAAAACCCCTTATCCATTAGCCATAACTCCCCACTGCCCCTCCTGCCACACCCTGGAAACTACTAATCTACTTTCTGTGTCTATGAATTTTCCTATTCTAGACATTTCGTATAAAGGGGATTGTACAATATGTGGCCTTTTGTCTGGTTTCTTTCAAGACTCATGCATGTTATAGCATACATCAGGACTTCACTTCTTTTTTTAATTACCAAATACAATTTGAGTTGTGTTTGTATGAATATACCACATTTTGTTTATTCATTCATCAGGTTATGGACCTTTGCTTGTTTGTTTCTACTGGTACTATTATTATGCCCATTTTACAGACGAGGAAACTGGAACTAAGAGAGGTTAAGTGACTTTCCCAAGATCACACAGTTAGAAATAGCAAAGTAGAATCTAAATAGCTTGGCTCCAGAGTCTATGTACGCTCCTCACCACCAAGTATGCCATTTTGTCTCTTATCTTGGTTAATGCCGTCTATGTCAATTGTAAGCTGAGCCCAAATCCATGGCATCATCTTTTTGTTTCCCGACAAGAAGATACTTCCCGCTAAAAGGCTTTTTATTGCCAACTCAAATATATAAAATTTTAGTGAATTTTTTAGTTGAAATTATCAAATGTCTACTCATAATATTTAATTGATTACACATACAAATATAAAATAACAAAGTATATAACATAATATTATACTTACCATTAGTAATTCAGCTCAATAATTCTTTTCTAGGGAATATTCAAGAAAAAAAATTTTTCCCCATGATATATTTATTGAGAATTGCTTTTTTATATTATTTTTTAATTTTAAAATGCTATTGAAAAAGGAATGGTTTACAGAACACTAAGTGATTACTTTTTATAGCTTAAGAGTTTTGAATTTCTGAAGTTTGGCCCTGGTCTCTCTCCAGAATTTGGGGTTTGGGGTGGAACAGAGGAGAAATCACAGTTAAATTTTACTTACAGTTGATACATTTCATTTTCTGGGTCAGATCCTTCTTTAAATATATGTAATTCTTAGATCTAAAGGCAATTTGAGAATGATACATATTATTCATAGCATGCTGGAGCTCTTGCAAAAACAGATTTATGATAAAGAAAATGACCAGGCTGGATAGATATATTCCTAGGAAAACACATAATATTTTTAACTTTCCAAGGTTGTTCTTCAGTATTATATGAAACTTAACACCCTACTCCCCAAAACAGTAAATAACAAATTTTTGGAAATAAACATCTTATTAATTGCACAAAATACTTTCTTATTTAGTAAGAAATTATGAACACTGTTTTTCCCAATACATCAGATTGTTCACTTGTCTATTCACTATAACCACTATTGTCGCTACAATAAGAAAAAATAAATTTTTCCAAAAAGATTTTTAAAAATGTGTAAAAGTCATCAGAGATGAGTTACACCAACAAGGGAGGAAAGCTAGAACTGAACTTAAACAACTTTTACTTCCTTTTTCTTAAAATTTTAAGTGTTTTATTTATCAAGAATAAAGAACAAACCTTGAAAATTCAGTTTCTACTTTAGACAAGAAATTTCAGCTATTACACTGGTTACAAATGGAAACTCACATCACACTGTGTGAACTATTTAACTGTTCATGCCAAAAACAAACAAACAAACAAACAAACCCATTGCCGCTGAGTTGATTCCAACTCATAGTGACCCTATAGAACAGAGAAGAACTCCCCCGTGGGATTTCCAAGGAGTGGCTGGTGGATTCAAACTGCCAACCTTTTGGTTAGCAGTTGAGATCTTAACCACTGCGCAACCAGGGTACAAAAAACAATTGACACTTTGGATTTCTGTTGAACCAGTTTTGCTTATGGACAGAAGATCTGAATGTTTTTGTTTAAACTACTCTGTTGTTCAAAATTAAATAATTTTTTAAAGGCTTTAATATGAGAGACTTTATAAGGACTTACGTGTAAGGTTCTTGCCTTTCTTAAGATATTTTAGGGGGACAAAACAACTCTGCCTTCTATTTGAGAACATACAGTTAATGAGCAAGGACAAGAACAGAAGTCTGAGACATTAGACTTACGAACTCCCACTCAGACTTGGTGGTTATCTTTCAGAGTTATTTAGTCATTCAAGTACTGTTATCATGCATACTAGCATTTCCAGAATTTTACTGAGATTTGCTTTATGGGCCAGAATATATGATCTGTCTTGGTAAATGTTCATTGCACATTTGAAAAGGATGTGTATTCTGCTGTTGTTGGGTAAAGTGTTTTATAAATGTCAGTCAGGTTAGGTTGGTTGACAGTATTGTTCAAGTCTTTCGTATACTTACATATTTTCTGACTACTAGGTCTACCAGTTATGGAGAAAAAGGTGTTGAAATCTCTGACCATAATGTGTATTTGTCTATTTATATTTTCAGTTTCATTAGTTTTTGCTTCATGTATTTTGAAACTGTTTTATTAGGTGCATAAGCATTTAGGATTGTTGTGTCCTCTTGATGAGTTGACCTATTTATCATTATGAGATGATATTCTTTATCCCTAGTACTATTCTTTACTCCAGAAATCAACTTTGTCTGATATTAACATAGGCACTCCCATTTTCTTTTGATTAGGATTAACATGGTATATATTTTTTCCATTCTTTTTACTTTTAAGTTACTTGTATCTTTATATTTAATGTGAGTTTCTTGTGGGCAGTATGTATCTGGGTCTCACTTTTTTATCCAATATGAACAACCTCTGCCTTTTAATTGGGGTATCTAGACTATTTACATTTGATGTTATTATTGACTTGGTTGTTTTTAAATCTACCAACTTGTTTTCTTCTTCCTCTTTTTATGTCTTCATTTGGAATGAGAATTTTTTGTTTCTATTTTATCTCTTTTGTTGACTCATTAACTATCATCTTTGTTTTCTGTTTTAGTGTTTCCTTCAGTATACACACTGTATACATTTCCCAAATTTTCAGCTAGTTCCTGTTACTAATAAAGTTTTCAGGAGTCTGTGGTGAAATGAGAAAAACAGAAACGAAGAGAGTTTTTCTATAAAGTTAAATTTATTCTTTATTATAGACTCTTCTTTATTCTGAGATTATATACTCTCTACTTTTTGAGTGTTTAAATGTTGTTTCCCTCCACTTTTTTCCAAACCTTACCCCCACTGCTATCCCCTGGCAACCAGTGTCTTCTCCATCACTATAGTTTTGTCTTTTCAAGAACATTATATAAATAGAATCACACATACATAACCATTTTGAGTCTAGTTCTTTCACTCAGCATAATTCCATTGAAGTTTATCCAAATTGTTGCATATATCAATAGTTCACACTTTTTATTGCTGAATAGTATTTCATTATATGGATATGCCATAGTTTGTTTATACATTCACCACTGGCTGTTTCCAGTTTAAGATGATTATGAATAGACAACTATATATTCTTATACAGACTTTTGTGTGAAAATAAGTTTTCAATTCACTTGAGTAAATACCTAAGTGGGATTGTTGAGCCATATGGCAAGTGTACACTTAACTTTATAAGAAACTGCCAAATTTTTTTCCAGAGTGGCTGTACTATTTTGCATTTCCGATAGCAATATACAGGAGTTTTAGATGCTTTGCATCCTTGCTAGCACTTGATATTGTCCATGTTTTTCCGTTTTAGCCATCCTACAATTAAAAACAAATAAATAAACCCACAGACAATACCCAGTGCTGAGGAGGATGTGGAACAATTGGAACTCTGTGTGTAGTCGTATCTCATCATGGTTTAAATTAGTGTTTCCCTAACAGCTAATAAAAGTTCAACAACTTTTCATGTGCTCATTTGCCAGCTGTATATCCATGTTGATGAAGTTTCTGTTCAAGTCTTTTACACAAATTTTAAGTGGGTTGTTTGTTTTCTTACTGTTGAGTTTTGAGAGTTCTTTGTATATTCTAGATACAAGTCCGTCTGTCAGATAAGTGGTTTGCAAATATTTTCTCCCAGTTTGTAGCTAGTCTTTTCATTCTCTTAACTGTATTTCTCATAGAGAAAATTTTTTAATTTTGTTTTAATTCAATTAACATTTTTTCTTTTATGCATTATGCTTTTGGTATCATGCCCAAGAACTCTTTGTCTAACCTCAGGTCACAAATGATCCATTTTTCATTCATATTTATATAACGTGTGAAGTTGAGGCTGGAGTTCATTTTCCTTGAAAACGGACGTCCAATTGTTCAATTTATTAAAATAACTATTATTTCTCATTTCAATGGCTTTTTTCTTTTCTTTTTTTGTTGCACTTTAATTGAAAGTTTACAATTCAAGTTACTTTTTCATACAAAAATTTATACACTCATTGTTACGTGACCCTAGTTGCTCTTCTTATATTGTGACAGCACACTCCTCCTTTCCACCCTGGATTTCCCGTGTCCATTCAATCTGTTCCTGACCTCTCTGCCTTCTCATTTCACCTATGGATAGGAGCTGCACATTTAGTCTCATGTATCTACTTGAGCTAAGAAGCACACTCTTCATGAGTATCATTTTATGTCCCATAGTCCAGTTTAATCTTTGTCTGAAGAGCTGGCCTCGGGAATGGTTTTAGTTTTGGGCTAACAGAGAGTCTGGGGGCCATGTCTTCCGGAGTCCCTCCAGTCTAAGTCAAACCATTAAGTCTGGTCTTTTTACTAGAATTTGAGTTCTGCACCCCACTTTTCTCAGGCTCCATCGGGGACTCTCTGTTGTGTTCCCTGTCAGGATGGTCATTGTTGGTAGCCAGGCACCATCTAGTTCTTCTGGTCTCAGACTGATGGAGTCTCTGGTTTATGTGGGCCTTTTGTCTCTTCGGCTAGTATTTTCCTTGTGTCTTTGGTGTTCTTCATTCTCCTTTGCTCCAGGTGGTTTGGGACAAATTGATGCATCTTAGATGGCTGCTCACGAGATTTTAAGATCTCAGACGCCACTCACTAAATTGGGATGCAGAACCTTTTCTTAATGAAGTTTGTTATGCCAGTTGACCAAGATGTCCGCTGAAAGCATGGTCCCCAGACCCCCGCCCCTGCTACTCGGTCCCTCAGAGTGTTTGGTTGTATTCAGGAAACTTCTTAGCTTTTGGTTTAGTCTAGTGGTGCTGACTTGCCCTGTAATGTATGTTGTCCTTCCCTTCACCTACGATAACACTTGTCTACTATCTAGTTAGTGAATACCCCTCTGCCACCCGCCCCATCCTTGTAACCATCAAAGAATGTTTTCTTCTGTGTTTAAACCTTTTCTTGGGTTCTTATAATAGTTGTATTGTACAATATTTGTCTTTTTGCGACTGACTAAATTCACTCAGCATAATGTCTTCCAGATTCCTCCATGTTATGTTTCACAGATTTATCGATGTTCTTTATTGTTGCGTAGTATTCCATTGTGTGAATATATCATAATATGTTTACCCATTCGTTCGTTGATGGGCTCGTAGGTTGTTTCCATCTCTTTGCTGTCATGAACAAAGCTGCATGGGTGTGCATATTCCTATTCATGTGACGGCTCTTATTTCTCTAGGGTATATTCCAAAGAATAGGATTGCTGGATAGTGTGGTACTTCTATTTCTAGCTTTTTAAGGAAGTGCCAAATCAATTTCCAAATTAGTTGTACCATTTTACATTCTCACAGTGTATAAGTGTTCCAGTCTCTCCAACACTTATTATTTTGTGTTTTTTGAATTAATGCTAGTCTTGTTGGGGTGAGATGGTATCTCATTGTAGTTTTGATTTGCATTTCTCTAATTACTAATGATCGTGAGCATTTCTTCATGTGTCAGCTACTTGAATGTCTTCTTTGGTGAAGTGCCTGTTCATATCCTTTGCCCATTTTTTAACTGGGTTATTTGTCTTTTGTTGTTGATGTTTTGCAGTATCTTGTAGATTTTAGAGATTAGATGCTGATCGGATTTGTTGTAGTCAAGAAATTTTTCCCAGTCTGTAGGTTGTCTTTTTACTCTTTTGGTGAAGCCTTTTGATGAGCATAAGTGTTTGATTTTTTGGAGCTCCCAGTTATCTAGTTTTTCTTCTGGTGTTTGTGCATTGTTACTTATGGTTCGTATTGTGTTTATGCCATGTATTAGGGCTCTTAGTGTTGTCCTCATTTTTTTCTTCCATATCTTTATCGTTTTAGATTTTATATTTAAGTCTTTTATCCATTTTGAGTTAGTTTTTGTGCACGGCATGAGGTATGGGTCTTGTTTCAGTTTTTTGCAGATGAATATCCAGTTCTGCCAGCACCATTTGTTAAAGAGACTGTCTTTTCCCCAATTAACAGACTTTGGGCCTTTGTCAAATATCAGTTGCTCATAGGTGGATGAATTTATGTGTGGATTCTGAGCTCTGTTCCATTGGTCTATGTATCTGTTGTTGTACCAATACCAGGTGTTTTGACTACCGTGGTGGTATAATAGGTTTTAAAATCAGATAGTGTGAGGTCTCCCACTTTGTTCTTCTTCTTGAGTAATGCTTTACTTATCCAGGACATCTTCCCTTTCTATATGAAGTTGGTGATTTTTTTCTTCATCTCATTAAAAAATGCCGTTGAAATTTGGATCGGGATTGCATTGTATCTGAAGATTGCTTTGGGTAGAGTTGACATTTTCACAATGTAGAGTCTTCTATCCATGAGCAAGGTATGTTTTTCCACTTATGCAGGTCTCTTTTGGTTTCTTGCAGTAGTACCTTGTAGTTTTCATTGTATAGGTCTTTTATGTCTCTGGTTAGATTTATTCCTAAATATTTTATCTTCTTGGGGGCTATTGTAAATGGTATTGATTTGGTAATTTCTTCTTGGAAGTTCTCTTTTTTGGTAAAGAGGAATCCAACTGATTTTTGTATGTTTATCTTGTATCCTGAAACTTTGCTGAAATCTTCTGTTAGTTCCAGTAGTTTTCTTGAGGATTCTTTAGGGTTTTCTGTGTATAAGATCATGTCATGTGCAAACAGAGATACTTTTACTTCTTCCTTACCAATTTGGATGCCGTTTATTTCTTTTTCTAGCCTAATTGCTCTGGCTAGGACTTCCAGCACAATGTTGAAGAAGAGTGGTGACAGATGGCATCCTTGTCTGGTTCCCATTATCAGCGGGAATGCTTTCAGACTGTCTCCATTTAGGATGATGTTGACAGTTGGCTTTGTATAAATGCCCTTAATTATGTTGAGAAATTTTTCTTCTTCCTATTTTGTTGAGAATTTTTATCATGAATGGGTATTGAACTTTATCAAATGTGTTTTCTGCATAAATTGATAAGATCATGTGGTTCTTGTCTTTTGTTTTCTTTATGTGATGGATTACATTGATTGTTCTTCTAATGTTGAACCATCCCTGCATACCTGGTATAGATCCTGCTTGATTACAGTGAATTATTTTTTTGACATATAGTTGAATTCTATCGCCTAGAATTTTGTTGAGGATTTTTGCAGCAATGTTTATGAGGGATATTGGTCTGTAATTTTCTTTTTTGTGGTGTCTTTTCCTGGTTTTGGTATCAGGGTTATGCTGGCTTCATAGATTGAGTTCGGGAGTATTCCATCCTTTTCTATGCTCTGAAATACCTTTAGTAGTAGTGGTGTTAACTCTTCTCTGAAAATGGGTAGAATTCTCCAGCGAAGCCATCCAGGCCAGGGCTTTTTTTGTTGGGAGTTTTTAAATTACTGTTTCAATCTCTTCTTTTGTATAGGTTTATTTAGTTGTTCTACCTCTGTTTATGTTAGTTTAGGTAGATAGTGAGTTTCTAGAAATTTGTCCATTTCCTCCAGATTTTCAAATTTGTTAGAGTACAGTTTTTTGTGGTATTCTGTTATGATTCTTTTAATTTCAGTTGAGTCTGTTGTGATATCGCCCATCTCATTTCTTGCTTGGGTTATTTGCTTCCTCTTTTGTTTTTCTTTTGTCAGTTTGGCCAGTGGCTTATCCATTTTGTTGATCTTTTCGAAGAATCAGCTTTTGGACTTGTTAACTCTTTCAGTTGCTTTTCTATTTGCTATTTCATTTAATTCTGCTCTAATTCTTATTATTGCATTTCTTCTGATGCCCAAGGCCTCCTTTTGCTGCTTTCTTTCTATTTGTTTGAGCTGTAGGGTTAATGTTTTGACTATGGCCTTTTCTTATTTTTGGATGGGTGCATTTATTGCTATAAACTGACCTCTGAGCATTGCTTTTGCTGTATCCCAAAGGTTCTAGTAGGATGTGTTTTCATTCTCATTTGAGTCTATGAATTTCTTCATTCCATCCTTAATTTCTTTTATAACCCAGTAGTTTCTGAGCAAGGTGTTGTTCAGTTTGCATGTGTTTGATTTTTTTCCTTGCTTTTTCTGTTATTGATTTCTACTTTTATAGCTTTATGGTCAGAAAAGATGCTTTCTAATATTTTGATGCTTTGGATTCTGTTAAGTCTAGCTTTATGGCTTAATATGTGATCTATTCTGGAGAATGCTCCGTGTGCTTTGGAAAAGAAGGTATACTTGGCTGCTGTTGGGTGGAGTGGTCAGTATATGTCTATGAGATCAAGTCAGTTGATTGTGGCATTTAGGTCTTCTGTGTCTTTATTGAGCTTGTTTCTGGATGTTCTGTTCTTCACTGAAAGTTGTGTGTTGAAGTCTCCTACTATTATTGTGGAGTTGTCTATTTCTCTTTTTGATGCTGTTAGAGTTTGTTTTATGTATTTTGGAGCCCTGTCATTGGGTTCATAAATATTATAGTTATGTCCTCCTAGTGTATTGACCTTTTAATCATTATTTAGTGTCCTTCCTTATTCTGTGTGGTGGCTTTTACTTTAAAGTCTATTTTGTCAGATATTAATATTGCCACTCCTGCTCTTTTTTGAGTGTTGTTTGCCTCATATATTTTTTTCCATCCTTTGAGTTTTAGTTTGTTTGTGTCTTTAAGTCCAAGGTGTGTGTCTTGTAGGCAGCATATAGATGGATCGTGTTTTTTTTTATCCATTCTGCCACTCTCTGTCTTTTTATTGGTTCATTTAGTCCTTTTACATTCAGAATAATTATTGATAGGTATGAGTTTAGTGCTGTCATTTAGATGTCTTTTTTTGTGTGTTGTTGACGGTTTCTTTTTTCCACTTAATTATGCTGAGTCATTTTTCTTTACGTATTTCCTTTTCATCTTTTTCATTGTTGTTGATTTTGTATTTACTGAGTCTTTATGTTTTTCCTGTTTTTTATTTTGATGTGTAGGATTGTTAGTTTCCTTTGTGGCTACCTTAACATTTACCCCTATTTTTCTAAGTTTAAACCACTCTTTTATTTCTTTATATCGCCTTGACTTCCTCTCCATATGGAAGATCTATGATTATATTTTTTAGTCCCTCTTTTTTTTTTAATATTGTCATCTTTAATGTATTGACATCTCTGTTTTCCTATTTTCAGTTTTTTAGCTTTGTGTCTTCCCTATCTGGGTTGATATCTGGTTGATCTGTCCTGTGTTCTAGTCTTGGGTTGTTATCTTATGTTATTGATTTTCTAACCAGAGGATTCCCTTTAGTATTTCTTATAATTTTGGTTTGGTTTTTGCAAATTCCCTTAACTTCTGTTTATCTGGAAATGCCGTAATTTTGCCGTCATATTTGAGAGGCAGTTTTACTGGATATATGATTCTTGGCTGGCAATTTTTTCCTTCAAGGCTTTACATATGTCATCTCATTGCCTTCTTGCCTGCATGGTTTCTGCTGAGTAGTCTAAGCTTAGTCTTATTGACTCACCTTTGTAGATTACTTTTTGCTTATCCCTGGCTGCTCCTAACATTCTGTCTTTATCTTTGGTTTTGGCAAGTTTGATTATAATATGTCTTGGTGACTGTCTTTTAGGATCTACCCTATGTGGGATTCAATGAGCATCTTGGCTATTTTCTCATCTTTCATGATATCAGCAAAGTTTTCTGCCAACAAATCTTAACAATTCTCTCTGTATTTTCTGTTATCCCCCCCTGTTCTGGTACTCCAATCACTCGTAGGTTAGTCCTCTTGATAGAATCCCGTATAATTCTTAGAGCTTCTTCATTTTTAAAAATTCTTTTATCTGATATTCCCTCAAATAAGTTGGTGTCAAGTGCTTTATCTTCAGTCTCACTAATTCTGACTTCCATTGCCTCAATTTTGCTCCTATGACTTTCTATTGAGTTGTCTAATTCTGAAATTTTGTTGTTAATCTTCTGGATTTTTTATTGCTATCTCTTTATGGATTCTTGCAGCCTGTTAAATTTGTCATTATGCTCTTCTCTAATTTTGTTAAGTTCCTCTACTGCTTTGTCTGTATGTTCCTTAGCATATTCTGCATTTTGCATGAGCTCCTTCCTGATCTCTTGAAGAGTTCTGTATATTAATCTTTGTATTCTACCTCCAGTAATTCCAAGAAGTTCTCTTCCTCCAGAAAATTTCTTGATTCTTTGTTTTGGGAGCTTGCTGAAGCTGTCATGGTCTGCCTGTTTATGTGCTTTGATAGTGACTGTTAACTCTGAGCCATCAATAAGTTATAATATTTATTTTATGTTTGCTTACAGTGTCCTAGCTTCTTGTATTGTTTTGTTTTGTTATGCCCAAAAAGGCTGCTCCTGTGAGCTAGTTTGATTATTGACACTTTTGAAGCTCTAACGTCCTGTCACTAGGTGGTTAGATCTGTTAGTAGATATGTGAGCCCATGAGTCTGTTTACTTTTCTTGTATGGATTAAGCTTAGGTGTCCAGGTAGTTGATCACTTAGTATGTGGTGTAGGCTCTCATCTACAGTCCTAGACAGGCAGGGGTGATTGGTGTAGGCACTGGTATCTGGGTGTAGTAGGGGGTTATGTGCTGAGCAAGGCCGGGGGCTGACGGCTGCCCCTGAGTGTCTGGGAGGAAAGCGTGTCCTTGTTCCCTAGAGTACGTATGCTGGTGAGTTTTGCACCTGGACTATGGGCACTCAGTGCTGTTGGCTGTAAGGACTGGGAGGCACCACTTATTTTTGGACACCTTCGCTGGTGGCTAGGTGGCGTGGGTGGATCCACCAGTCCTCAGGCCCCTGATGTGGATAGGTGAGGACTCTGCTTAATGGACAGAGCAGTGTCAAATGTCACGAACCTGCCACTTCACCATATAGCTAATACAGTTGAAGTTAGACTTCAGGTATATACTTGTTTTACTGTGATAATGAGGGCCTGTGTTGTTGAAATGACCCCACATAAGTCTATGCAGGGATGAAAAGCATTCAAAGTCCTTGGACCCCTTGGGCCTGTGCCTAGAGAAAGGAGCTGTGCCTATCCTAAGTTCCCTGCTTAAGGGAACTGGCAGATTATTTTTTCCTGTTTGTTAATTTGTTCTCTCTCCAAGACTCAGGGTATGTGATGGGTCCTACTTCTGACCCAGGGGACTTGGCAATTGCTGAAGCCGGCCTAGGACTCGGTGCAGAGCAGGGAGGGGGTAGGTAAATGGTAGAGAGTTTTTTTCCCAAAGAGGGTGTTATTTGATCCCTGTGGTAGGTCAGACACATATACTTATCTTTTGCTGATTGAGCACTGCTTTTCACTGGTTCTGGAGGTGTGAGTAGACTCTCTGCTACTGGGTCTCTCCTGATGTGGAAAACACTTCCCAAGGGCCACTGCTTGCCTCACTGCACACACCAGCCTATCTAGACTGAAGGGTGCTGGCTCCTGCTAGGTCACGTCTGGCAACTCTTCACTGCTTCTGAACCGTCTCTCCCTCCCCCTACCATTCAGTCCAATTCATCAGCTTTGCGTATAATGTTCAGGGCTCCTAAACTGTCATATATAATTAATTCACTTGTTTTTTGGGGTCTTTGTTGTAAGAGGGACCACAGGAAGTGTCTAACTACTTCACCATTTTGGCCCCGCCTCAAAATCTTTCCAGTAGCTTTTTTTCTTAATTGCTTTTGTGCATTTGTCAAAATCATTTGGCTATAATTTTGTGGGTCTGTTTCTGGACTCTCTTCTCCTATTGATCTATGTCTCTATCCCTTGCCAGTACCACACTATCTTGATAACTGTAGCTTTATATTAAATAATATAATTGGATAGTGTTATTCTTCCAAACTTATTCTTCTTTTTCAAAATTATTTTTGATATTCTAGTTCCTTTGCCATTTTGTATAAATTTTAGACCCAGATTATTTATATTCAAAAAAACTGCTGGAATTTTTTATTTCCTTTGTCTGGTTTTCATATCAGGTTAATGGTAGCCATATAAAATGAGTTGTTCCTTCTACTTCTATTTTCTGGAAGTGATTGTGTAGAATTTGTATTATTTCTTCTTTTAATGTTTGGTAGAATTTACAAGTGAAACAATCTGGGCCTGAAGATTTTTTTTTTTTCCTGGAAGGTTTAAAGTACAAATTCAATTTCTTTAATTGCTGTAGGACTATTCAGGTTATCTATATCATCTTGGGTAAGTTTTGGTAGTTTGTAGTTTTCAAAGAACTGATTCATTTCATCTATATGGTCAAATTTATATGTGTGTATTTATTTATATTATTCTCTAATTATTATTTTTAACATGTGCAGTGTCTGTAGTGATATCCCCTTTTTCATTTCTGATATTGATAATTTGTGTCTTCTCTCTCTCTTTTATTATTCTTACTAGGAATTTATCAATTGTATTGCTCTTTCAGAAAACTAGCTTTTAGTTTTATTAATTTTTTTCTATTGTTTTTCTGTTTTCAGAAAATAATAAAGGAAATAATAAAGATAAGGGAAAAGTCAATAAAATTATTGATTTACTTTTCCCTTATCTTCATTATTTCCTTCCCTTTCCTTGCTTTGGGTTTATTTTGGTTTTTTTTCTTTAGTTTTTTTTAAGTAGAAAGCTTAGGTTATTGATTTCAGATATTTCCTCTGCTCTAATGTAAGCATTCAGTGCTATAAATCTCCCTCTAAACACTGTTTTGGAGCCCTGCTGGCACAGTGATTAAGAGCTCAGCTGCTATCCAAAAGGTCAGCAGTTCAAATCCACCAACCACTCCTTGGAAACCCTATGAGGCAGTTCTACTCTGTCCTATAGGGTCACTATGAGTCAGAATCGACTTAACAGCAATGGGTTTGGTTGTTGGTTTTTTAGCTGCATCCCACAGATTTTGATATGCTTAATTTTTATCTCTCTTTTTTAATATTTTCTAATTTCCTTTGAGACTTCCTCTTTGACCAATGATTATTTAGAGTGTTGTTTGATTTCCAAGGGCTTGAAGATTTCTTTGTTATCTTTTTGTTACTGATTTTTAGCTTCTCTCCATTATACTCAGAGAACATGCTTATAGCTAATTAAGATACCCATAACTGACTCAAAATACATTTTTGTGTAAACTTTGCAGCATTTCTTGCCCTTGATGACAACTAAAATCTTTTAATTTGTAATAGAAATCTAGTAAATAACAGCTGAACACAATCTAATCCTTTTTCTTTTGGCAGGTGGTTTGACTGACAGGTTGGGTAATTTAAATAACATTACGAAGCTCATACTGGACAACATTAAGATGAATGAGGAGGATGCCATAAAACTAGGTCAGATTTTTGGTTTTGTTAATTTTTACTTTGATAATAAAACAGTCAGCTTAAGACTGTTCAACGTTGGCTGTGTCTGCACAAGGCAAGGATGTTTTTAAGTACTTGCAACTACATTGGCTTCCTTAGACACCTTTGCCCACTCCTATTCCAATCCTTCACCACCATTTTATGTAAACTGTACTTACTAAATTACAACCTCCTTAGAGGCAGAGGCCATATGTTTTTAACTTCCATCTCCTTGGCTGATCGTCCATGTTTGTATTTAAAGCATAGAAACAATATAAAAAGGTTTATACTGTGATTTCATAATTAAATAAAACTTCACAAATGGAGTGGGACACAAGAAAAGATGTGGATTAAGAAAACCGCAGAAAAACAAGCAGAACATATGGCTTATCACAGGGACCCAGGGCCTTCAGGACAGGTGGATTCCTGTTGACAGTGTTTTCCCAATGTCCCTGCTTTTTTCTGCTCGTATTTTTCAGTAAAAATGCTTTTCTTTTCCCTCAGCCTTGTTCTTTTTCCTTCTGTTTCTTGCTGAAATTCAACCAAGTTCTGTACAGGCATACCTTGTTTTATTGCGCTTCACTTTATTGCACTTCACAAGTACTGCATTTTTTTAAAAATTGAAGATTTGTGTCAACCCTGCATTCAGCAAGTCTATCAGCGCCATTTTTTCAACAGCATGTGCTCACTTCATGCTGCTGTGTCACATTTTGGTAATTCTTGCAGTGTTTCAAACTATTTCATTATTATTATTTTATCTGTTATTGTGATGTGTGGTCAGTGATCTTTGATGTTACTGTTGTAATTGTTTTGGGGTGCCTTGAACCACACGTATATAACTTAATATAACTTAATCAATAAATGTGTTTGTTCTGACTGTTCCACGGACTGTCTCTTTCCCTCTTCCTGGGCCTCCCTATTCCCTGAGACATGACAATATTGAAATTAGGCCAGTTAATAACCCTACAATGGCCTCTAAGTGTTCAAGTGAAAGGAAGAGTTGCATGTCTCTCACTTTAAATCAAAAGCTAGAAATGATTAAGCTTAGTGAGGAAGGCATGTCAAAAGCCAAGACAGGCCGAAAGGTAGGTTGCTTGCACCAAATAGTTAGCAAAGTTGTGAATACAAAAGAAAAGTTCTTAAAGGAAATTAAAAGTGCTACTCCAGTGAACATATGAATGGTGAAAAAGCAAAACAGCCTTATTGCTGGTATGGGGAAAGTTTTAGTGATCTAGATAGAAGATCAAACCAGCCACAGCATTCCCTTAAATCAAAGCCTAATCCAGAGCAAGGCCCTAAGTCTCTTCAATTCTATGAAGGTTGAGAGAGGTGAGGAAGCTGCAGAAGAAAAGTTTGAAGCTAGCAGAGGTTGGTTCATGAGGTTTAAGGAAAGAAGCCATCTCCATAACATAAAAGTACAAGGTGAAACAGCAAGTGCCAATGTAGTAGCTGCAACAAGTTATCCAGAAGATCTAGCTAAGATAATGATGAAGGTGGCTATGGTAAACAATAGATTTTCAATATAGATGAAACAGCCTTATGTTGGAAGAAGAAGCCATCTAAGACTTTCATAGCTAGAGAGGAGAGGTCATCACCTGGCTTCAAAGCTTCAAAGGACAGGCTGACTCTCTTGTTAGGGGCTAACGCAGCTGGTGACTTTAAGTTGAAGCCAGTGCTCATTTATTATTCTGAAAATCCTAGGACCCTTAAGAATTATGCTAAATCTACTGTGCCTGTGCTTTATAAATGGAAAAACAGCCTGGATGACAGCACATCGGTTTACAACATGGTTTACTGAATTTTTATGCCCACTGTTGAGAATTACTGCTCAGAAAAAAAGATTTCTTTCAAAATATTACTGCTCATTGACAATACACCTGGTCACCCAAGAGCTCTGATGGAGATGTACAAGAAGATTAATGTTGTTTTCATGGTGGTGTAGTGGTTAAGAGTTCAGCTGCTAACAAAAAGGTTGACAGTTTGAATCCACCAGCTGCTCCTTGGAAACCCTATGGAGGCAGTTCTACTCTGTCCTATAGGGTTGCTATGAATGAGAATCCACTTGATGGCAAAGAGTTTGGTTTTTTGTTTTAACACAACATCCATTCTGCAGCCCATGGATCAAGGAATAATTTCAACTTTCAAATCTTATTATTTAAGAAATACATTTCATAAGGCTATAGCTGCCATAGACAGTGATTCCTCTGATGGATCTGCGCAAAGTAAATTGAAAATCTTCTGGAAAGGATTCACCTTTCTAGAACATTCGTGATTCATGGGAAGAGTTCAAAATATCAACATTAACAGGAGTTGGGAAGAAGTTGACTCCAACCTTCATGGATGACTTTGAGGACTTCAAGACTTCAGTGGAGGGAGTAACCGCAGATGTGGTGGAAAGGAATAGCAAGAAAACTAGAATTAGAACTGGAGCTTGAAGCTGTGACTGAATTGCTGCAATCTCATGATAAAACTTTAACGGATGAGCAGTTGCTTCTTATGGATGAGCAAAGAAAGTGGTTTCTTGAGATGGAATCTACTCCTGGTGAAGGTGCCGTGAGCATTGTTGAAACAATAACAAAGGATTTAGAATGTTACATAAACTTAGTTGGTAAAGTAGCAGTTGGATTTGAGAGGATCGACTCCAATTTTGAAAGAAGTTCTACTGTGGGTAAATGCTATCAAACAGCATCGCATGTGACAGAGAAATCTTTCATGAAAGGAAGAGTCAATTGATGTGGCAAACTTCATTGTTGTCTTATTTTAAGAAATCGCCACAGCCACCCCAACCTTCAGCAACCACCACCCTGATCTGTCAGCGGCCATCAAAATTGAGGCAACACCCTCCACCAACAAAGGCTCAGATGATGATTAGCACTTTTTTTAAAGCAATAAAGTATTTTTTTAATTAAGGTATGTACATTGTTTTTTAGACGTAATGCTGTTCCACACTTAATAAACTTAAGTATAGTGTAAATATAACTTTTATATGCACTGGGAAACAAAAAAATTGCTTTATTGTGATATTCACTTTATTGCAGTGGTCTGGAACTGAACCCACAATATCTCAAGGTATGCCTGTAATTAAAACCTAGATGACCTCTCTCTCTCTCTCTATATATATATATATATATAACTTACATGAGAACAATCAAATTAATACAGTTGTTCAATCAACATTTACTGCATGCCTATGGGTTTTATAGAATATCAGAACTGGAAAAAGCCTGAGAACATGTAGGTCAGCTTGGTTATTTTGCAGAAGATTCCACTGGGACCAAAATAATGTATTGATGTGACCATGGTCTTACCATTTGGTAGAGAATGGGTTCAAAAACTACCTTTCCAGGAAAGTCTGGTTCTGCTATTAAGGAATCGAAACTTGAGATTGAATAAGCCAGTTTAACTATATTAATAGTAACTTGCTATTTATTATAGAGTTACTGTGCAATAGATTAGACACTATCCTAGGCATCTTTACATACTTCATCTCACTGAATCTTCACAATAATCCTAGCCCATAGCTGTAATTACCCCCAAAGCCACAATTAAAAGGTTAAATAACTTGCCCAAGTTTACACAATTATTAAATAGGCGACCCAGGAATCAAACTGACTGCAAATTTGTGCTCCCAACCTCTAAGCTATATGTACTCCCACGACAACCATTAACAGTTATTGAGGGCTTATGTGTGCCAGGCACCGTGCTAAGCACATTATATTATTATATTATCTGCAAGAATGATATTAAAACATATTTCTTTCCTATAGGCTAGAATAAGGAGCCCTTGCAGCACGAGGGTTAAGTACTCAGCTGCAACCCAAAAGGTTGGCAGTTCAAACCCACTAGTTCCTCGGGAGAAAGATCTGGTGATCTGCTCTTGTGAAGATTATGGCTTAGAAAACCCTGTGGTGCAGTTCTACTCTTTCACATGGGGTTGCCATGAGTCGGAATTGACTCAACAGCACCTGCAACAACAGCACAATAATAATAGGCTAGAATGCCATCAAGAGAAAGAAATATTTTAATAACACAGAGCTATGCATAATTAGCAGCCCTGGTGATGCAGTGGTTAAGAGCTCAACTGCTAACCAAAAAGTCGGCAGTTTGAATCCACCAGTCGCTCCTTAGAAACCTTATGAGGCAGCTCTACTCTGTCCTATAGGGTCACTATGAGTCGAAATTGGCTCAGCAACAATGGGTTTGGTGTGGTTTGGTTATGACTAATTAATCCTAAACTCCACAATAAGCCTTAAGAATGAGGGACATTTGAGAGTGTTTCCCATTGTACTACTGACAAAAGATAAATCTGCTGCATTGGATGTGGTTTTCCAATTTTAAAGCATTGAGCAGACCCCATACCATGAGGTCCCAAGCACGGTTCTGTCGAGGCTGAGGACAGTTGCCCTGGAAACACACAAAGGAACTGAAGTCCCCACACTGCCCCTCTGGACTCAGCTACCAACTTCTATGATTTCTGAGGGAACTAAAGAGACAGTGTTCCCAAAAGACTTCATTCTATGGTAAGAGTACACATAGATACCCATTAAAATATTATACATTTACTGTAGTTTTTCTCATGCTACTTAGAGTGCAACCTCAACATAAATGACCTTTGTATGATCCAGGAGACTAGAAAGTGATACTTGAAAGAAAATCAACTCTCTTTGGCTCTTTATATGCTCTACAGAAAGAGCATGGTAAGGTTCCTGCACAATTTTCTTTGCCTTTTTTTAGTGCATTAATCTACATTTAAATCAAATTAACTTGGTATCTTAGCGCATTTCCTCTCAATTTGTTTGTAGCTGAAGGTCTGACAAACTTGAAGAAGTTGCGTTTACTTCGTTTGACCCACTTGTCTGACATTAGAGAGGGAATGGGTTACATAGTCAAGTCTCTATCAGCCGAACCTTGTGACTTTGAAGAAATCCAATTAGTCTCCTGTTGCCTGTCTGCAAATGCCATGAAAACCCTAGGTAAGTTGTTTGAATAAACTGAATAAAAACAGTGTAACAGAACATGTGGTGCTTTTATACTAATGCCAACTTAGGAGGATAGGAATCTCTCAAAGGGAAATTTAATTTAAAGAAAAAACTGGAAAATAAAGTCTTCCAGGTAAAATTCAGTCTGTTTTTTTAAAGATTTTTCTCCATAAGCCTTTATTGGAATTATAATTTATTACAGATGGATAATAGAATTTCAGATAATCAAACATGTTATAACTTTAAGAGAAGTTGAAAAGGAAGAAATTAAATAAGTGCTTGAAACTTGGCACACATCCTGTCATATAATTACTGTCTAATAAATATTTGGATGAATGGATAAATGAATGGTTGAGAAGCAGAGAGAGAAGGATTTCCTCAAATGTTCTCAATCCTTCTAATTCTTATAAATTGCCCTATTAAGATGGAGTTAAGGTGCATTAATATAACAATTAATGCTTTGGGGTTCCCAAAGAGTGTGCAAATCAACTCTAGAGAAATTTTTGCATAGTTCTGTTTTTAAAAGTGTCTATTTTCAATTCAAACATGTTTTTAAATTTGGATTTGGAAAAAAGATGACCTAACCATTTTAAAATTAGACTATAAAACTGCAGGGAGTCTGTGAAAATTACCAAAGAAACCACTTGTATGCTAATTTAAACAGCTAGGGAAAACCATTATTAGAAAAGGCTGACGAACACTGGGAAAACAGAAATGATGAGCACATTCCTTTACTTCTCTGTTTATCACTGGAGAGAGATAGGCTTAAAACCAAAAATAGTAAATATATCCTTCAAAAGAGGAGTTCAGCTGTTTTTTTTTTTTTTTTAATTTTAGAGCACCAAACCTCAGAAGATATTTTACTCTAAGAACTCATACAATTAATTTAAAATAATAATTGCTTATAATAAGAGTAAACGTATATAATAAGAGAAAACATGTATTTTTTAAAAAGGGTTTTCTGATTAGTCTTGATAGAGAAAAATTCCAATCAGATTAAGCTACCATGATAAATAGCTGAAGTGAAGAAAAGAATTAAGCAGTTCTTATCTAGAATAACTCTAGATATAGGTATTTTATGATTAATGTTTGCATGCAAAATAGTTTTCCATATATTTTACCTCACCATATTTCTGACTTTGTATTAAAGTAAATCTTGTGCAGACAACATTGAGTTGTGTCTTGCTTTTTTTTTTTTAATCCAGTCTGATTATCTATGCCTTTTAATTTAGAATATTTAGTTCATTTACATTTGATGTAATTATTGATATGGTTGGATTTACATCTACCATTTTGGATTGTTTCTCTATTTTTCTTATATACATTTTGTTTCTCTGTTTTTCCTGCATGATAAGACATTTTAGAATTGAAAGCAAACTCACAGTTTACCTAATTCAACCTCTTCATTCTACAGATGAAGACACTGACACTTAGAGAGATGGAGTGACTTTCTTATAGTGACATAACAACTATAACCTGTGCTTCTTTAGGCTGTATGTGAACTGGACTTTATTATCCCGAATGTAGGATCAGGAAATGTTTGACGATTTGGTCATAACCATAGGAGATATGAGTTAAGCTCATCCAAGTATATGTGGGAATAATTAAATTCATTAAGTCAAATGATAGCTTGCACTACCATCAGCAATGAAGACAAGGGCTCAGAATTCTTCTAAGGATATTTTTAAATGTATATATATTACCCTGAAGTCTTTATTTTTTATTAAACTTTTCTTTCAGGTCAGAATCTTCATAATTTGGTCAAACTGAAAATTCTTGATCTATCTGAAAATTACCTGGAAAAAGATGGAAATGAAGCTCTACATGAACTGAGTAAGAATGATAATTCAGCCAAAAATCAGATACTTGAATATGTGTACTGGATAGTCAGAAGAACATAGCCTGAGCCTTGAAGTCTCTTTTACCCAATATATAAATCTTAAAAAAGTCACCTAGCCCTTTCCTAAACTTCCCTTAAGGAATACAGGCCTATATCTTTTTTTATATGGTAAAATATAACAAAAAGTTATATAACAAAAAGTGTTAATCATAACTAAGTGTATAAATCAGGGACATTAATTACATTCTCTGTGTTAGCTATCCTCACCACTAACCATTTTCAAAAGTTTTCCATCACCCCAAATAGAAACTCAGTACCCTTTCAACAGTAACTCCTGTTTCCTCCTCCCCTCAGCCCTTGATAACCACTAATAAACTTTTATTTCTATGCATTTAGCTATTTTAGATGTTTCATATAAGTTAGGTCATACAATGTCCTTTTCTGTCTAGCTTATTTCACTCAGCATAATATTTTCAAGTTTTGTCCATGTTATAGCATCTATTAGTATTTCATTTCTCTTCATGGCTGAGTGATATTCCATTGTATGGATTGTTGTTGTTGTTGTTGTTAGGTGCCATCGAGTCAGTTCCGACTCATAGCAACCCCAAGTACAACAGAACGAAACACTGACTGCTCCTGTGCCATCCTCACAATCGTTATGATTGAGCCCATCATTGCAGCTACTGTGTCAATCCATCTCATTGAGGG
This sequence comes from Dugong dugon, assembly GCA_030035585.1. Lineage (NCBI taxonomy): Eukaryota > Metazoa > Chordata > Mammalia > Sirenia > Dugongidae > Dugong > Dugong dugon. The sequence goes on along the minus strand of CM057480.1, from coordinate 41,273,777 downwards.
TCTTCCTCTTTTTCAATGACTCTTTAATTTACCAAGCATGATGTCCTTTTCCAGGGATTGGTCCCTCCTGATAACATGTCCAAAGTACTTGAGACAAAGTCTCGCCATCCTCACTTCCAAGGAGCATTCTGGCTGTACTTCTTCCAAGACAGATTTGTTCGTTCTTCGGGAAGTCCATGATATATTCAACGTTCTTCACCAACACCATAATTCAAAGGCATCAATTCTTCTTTGGTCTTCTTTATTCACTGTCCAGTTTTCACATGCGTATGAGGCAATTGAAAATGCCATGGCCTGGGGAAGGCACACCTCAAACTGATGTCTTTGCTTTTTAACACTTTAAAGAGGCCTTTTGCAGCAGATTTGCCCAATGCAATACACCATTTGATTTATTTTGACTGCTGCTTCCATGGATGTTGATTGTGGATCCAAGTAAAATGAAGTCCTTGACAACTTCAAATTTTCTCCATTTATCATGATGTTGTTTATTGGTCCAGTTGTGAAGATTTTTGTTTTCTTTGTGTTGAGGTGCAATCCATACTGAAGACTGTAGACTTTGATCTTCATCAATAAGTGCTTCAAATCCTCTTCACTTTCAGCAAGCAAGGTTGTATTATCTGCATATTGTAGGTTGTTAATAAGTCTTCCTCCAATCCTGATGCCTCATTCTTCTTCATATAGTCCAGCTCAGCATATAGATTGAATAAGTATGGTGAAAGAACACAACCCTGATGCACACCTTTCCTGATTTTAAACCACGCGGTATCCCCTTGTTCTGTTCGAACGACTACCTCTTGTTCTATGCACAGGTTCTGCATGAGCAGAATTAAGTGTTCTGGGATTCCCATTCTTCGCAATGTTATACAGAATTTGTTGTGATCCACACAGTCAAGTGCCTTTGCATAGTCAATAAAACACAGGCAAACGTCTTTCTGGTATTCTCTGCTTTCAGCCAGGATCCATCTGACATCAGCAATGATATCCTTTGTTCCGCATTCTCTTCTGAATCCGATTTGAATTTCTGGCAGTTCCCTGTCCATGTACTGCTGCAACCACTTTTGAATGATCTTCAGCAAAATTTTACTTATTAATGATATTGTTAGATGATGGAGCCCTGGTGGCACAGTGGTTAAGAGCTCAGGCTGCTAACCAAAAGATTGGCAGTTTGAATCCACCAATTGCTCCTTGGAAATCCTATGGGGGCAGTTTTACTCTGTCCTATAGGGTCACTGTTGGGTCGCTATGAGCTGGAGTTGACTCGACAGCTACGAGTCAACAGTTTTTGTTTGATAATTTCTGCATTCCGTTGGATCACCTTTCTTTGGAATGGGCACATATATGGATCTCTTTCAGTCAGTTGGCCAGGCAACTGTCCTCCAACTATCTTGGCATAGACGAGTGAGAACTTTCAGGGCTGCAACCGTTTGTTGAAACATCTCAATTGGTATTCCATCAATTCCTGGAGTCTTGTCTTTTTGACAATGCCTTCAGTACAACTTGGACTTCTTCCTGCAGTACCATTGGTTCTTGATCATATGCTACCTTCTGAAATTGTTGAACGTTGTCCAATTCTTTTGACTCTGTGTATTCCTTCCGTCTTTTATTATTATTATTATTATTGTACTTTAGATGAAGGTTTACAGAACAAACTAGTTTCTCATTAAACAGTTAGTATACATATTGTTTTATAACATTGGTTAACAACCCCATGATATGTCAATACTCTCGACCTTGGGTTACCTATTACCATCTTTCCTGTCCCCTCCTGCCTTCTTGTCCTCGTCCCTGGGCTGTTGTGCCCCTTTAGTCTCATTTTGTTTTATGGGCCTTTCTAATCTTCAGCTGAAGGGTAAACCTTGGGAGTGACTTCATTATTGAGCTAAAAGGGTGTCCGGGGGCCATACTGTCAGAGTTTCTCCAGTCTCTGTCAGGCCAGTAAGTCTGGTCTTTTTTTTGTGAGTTAGACTTTTGTTCTACTTTTTTTTCCAGCTCTGTCTGGGACAGTCTATTGTGATCCCTATCAGAGCAGACAGTAGTTGTACTGGACTCAGTCTGGTGGAGGCCGTGATAGTGGCCTTCCATCTTCCTTTGATGCTTCCTGCATTGTTCAATATTTTTCCCATAGAATCCTTCAATATTGCAACTTGAGGCTTGAATTTTTTCTTCAGTTCTTTCTGCTTGAGAAATGTCAAGTGTGTTCTACCCTTCTGGCTTCCTAACTCTAGATCTTTGCACATTTCATTACAATACTTTATTTTGTCTTCTCAAGTTGCCTTTGAAATCTTCTGTTCAGCTCTTTTACTTCATCATTTCTTCCATTCACTTTAACTACTCTACATTCAAGAGCAAGTTTCAGGGTCTCTTCTGACATCCGTTTTGGTCTTTTCTTTCTTTCTGTTTTTTTTTTAATGACCTCTTGCTTTCTTTATGCATGATGTCCTTGATGTCAGTCTACAACTCATCCTGTCTTCAGTCATTAATGTTCTTAGATTGTCTCTAAATTCAGGTGGGATATACTCAAGGTTGCATTTTGGCTCACATGGACTTGCTCCTACATTCTTCAGCTTCAACTTGCATATGAACAATTGATAATCTGTTCCACAGTTGGCCCTTGGCCTTGTTCTGACTGATGATATTGAGTGTTTCCATTGTTTCTTTCCACAGATTAAGTCGATTTGATTCCTGTGTATTCTATCGTGCAAGGTCCATAAGTATAGTCATCATTTATGTTGGTGAAAAAAGGCATTTGCAATGAATAAATAGTTGGTCTTGCAAAGTTCTATCATGCAATCTCCGGCGTCATTTCTATCACCAAGGCCATATTTTCCAACTACTGATCCTTCTTCTTTGTTTCCAACTTTTGCATTCCAATCACCAGTAATTATCAATGCATCTTGATTGCATGTTTGATCAATTTCAGGCTGCAGAAGTTGATAAAAAGTCTTCAATTTCTTCATCTTTGGACTCAGTGGTTGGTGCATGAAGTTGAATAATAGTTGTATTAACTGATCTCCCTTGTAAACCATTGCCATCAAGTCGATTCTGACTCATTGGAGTATGGATATTATCCTATCATTGTCAGCGTTGTACTTCAGGATGGATATTGAGATGTTCTTTGTGATCATGAATGCGATGCCATTCCTCTTCAATTTGTCATTCCCAGCATAGTAAACCATATGATTGTCTGATTCAAATGGCCAGTACCAGTCCATTTCAACTCACTTATGCCTAGGATATCGATCTTTATGTGTTCCATTTAATTTTTGATGACTTCCAATTTTCTTAGATTCATACTTCATACATTCCATGTTCTGATTATTAATAGATTCATGCAGCTGTTTCTTCTCATTTTGAGTTGTACCACATCAGCAAATGAAGGTCCCGAAAGCTTGACTCCATCCATGTCATTAAGATCTACTCTACTTTGAGGTAGCAGCTCTTTCCCAGTCGTATGTAAGTGCCTTCCAACCTGACGGGCTCGTTTTCCAGCACTATATCATACAATGTTCTGCTGATATTCATAAGATTTTCACTGGCTGATTTTTTCAGAAGTAAACTGCCAGGTCCTTCTTCCTTGTATTATGGCTATACCACGTTTATTTATCCATTCACCTACTGATGGACACTTGGGTTATTGCCACCACTTAGTTATTGTGAATAGTACTGCAATAAACATTGGTGCCCTGCTTTCAAGTCTCGTAGGTATAAGGCTAAGAGCAGAGTTGCTGGGCCATATGATAATCATATTTAATTTTATAAGGAACTGCCAAACTGTTTTCCATAGTAAATGAACCATTTTACATTCCCACCAGCAACGCACAAGGGTTCCAATCTCTCCACATCTCTGCCATATTTGTTATATTCTGTCTTTCTGATAATAGCCATCCTAGTGGGGGTGAAGTGGAATTTCATTGTGGTTTTGATTTGTATATCCCTAATAACTAAAGATATTTAGCATCTTTCCATTTGCTTATTGGCTACTTGTATATCTCCTTGCAGAAATGTCTGTTCAAGTCCTTTGTCCATTTTAATATTCTTTTTGTGTTGAGTTGTAGGAGTTGTTTATATATTCTGGATATTAAATCCTTATCAGATATGTTGTCATCAAATATTTACTACCATTCTGTAGGTTGTCTCTTCATTTTCTTGATAACATCCTTTGATGCACAACAATTGTTCATTTTTCAGTTTGAACAAAGGACTTGAATAGACAGAGGATATTCGAATGGTCAGCTAACATTTGAAAAGATGCTCAACATCATTATCCATTAGGAAGACGCAAATCAAAACCACAATGAGATATCACCTCACCCCCATTAGAATGGCAATTATTTAAAAACAAACAATCAAAAACAGGAAACAACAAGCGTTCGTGAGGTTGTGGAGAACCTGGAGCCTTCACACACTGAGAGCAGCTACTGTGAAAAGTTTGATGATTCCTCAAGAAGTTGAACATAGAATTACCCTATGACCCAGCAATCCCAATCTTAGGTATATACCCAGAAGAAGTAAAGGCAGGAACACAGACAGAAACCTGTAGACCAGGGTTTATTGCAGCACTTTCACAATAGCCAGAAGATGAAAACAACCAAAATGTCCATCAACAGATGAAAGGATAAACAAAATGTGAAATATTTTAAAAAATATTTCATTGTATTTTTGGTGAAAATATGCACAGCAAAACCCACTCGCATTCAATAATTTCCACACACAATGTTCAGTGACATTGGTTACATTCTTCACATTGTGTCATTTTCATTATTTCTGTTCTAGTTGTTTCACTCCCATTAACTTAGTCTCATTGTCCCCTTATTTAAACGTCTCATCTATGGTTTAGAATAACTGTTGTCCATTTGATCTCATATAGATACTTTTTTTAAAAATCTCAGTACTCAACTTAATTTTTTACTTTTTGAGCTAACTTGCTATTTAGTTAAAAAATGACTTCAGGAGATAATCTCGTTTAAAGGTTTAAAGAGTATATCAGGGTAATAGTTTTAGGGATTCCTCCAGTCTCAATGGGTCCAGTAAGTTTGGATTCTTTAAGAATTTGAAGTTTTGTTCCACATTTTTCTGCCTTTCTATTAGGATCCATCTATTGTGTCCCTGATCAGAATGTTCGGTAGTGAGCCAAGCACCATCTAGTTCTTCTGGTCTCAAGGTAGAGGAAGCAGTGATTCATAGAGACAATTAGTCCTGTAATCCAGTTACTGCTCTGATTCTTGGGTTTCCTTCTTTCTCTTTTGCTCTAGACAAATAGATACCAGTAACTGCATCTTAGATGGCTGCACATAAGCTTTTAAGACCCCAGACACTATTAATCAAACTAGGAGGATTTGAACTGCCAACCTTTTAGTTAACAGATGAGCTTTTAACCACTACGCCACCAAGGCTCCATGTATATATAAATAAAATGTATATGTATATATGATATTAGATCCTTATTGGATGTATCATTCCATACAATGGAATATTATGCAGCTATAAAGAGAAATGAAGTTCTGATGTATGCTACAACATGGACGAACCTTGAAAAGATTATGTTGAGTGAAATAAGTCAGTTGCAAAAAACAAATGCTGTATGATTTAACTTATATGAAATAAGTAAATATATAGAAAACAAAGATTATTAATGGTTACCAGGCGTGGGACAGAGAGGAAAAGTAAGAGTTTTTGTTTGTGGGGTGTATTGAGTTTCTGTTAAATGTGGTGGAATATTTAGGAAAAGGATAGTGATAGTGGTGCCACAGCATGAAGAAGGTAATCAATGTCATTGAATTGTAAATTTAGAAGTTTTTGTGTTGGTGGGTGTTTTGTTGTATGTATTTTCACCACAAAAAAAAGAGGAAAAAGTTGTTCATTTTGATGAAGACCAATTTGTCAAAATTTTCTTTTGTCTCTGGTACTTTTGGTGTCTTAACTAAGAATCCTATTGTCAAAAACAAGGTCTCCAAGTTTTACCCTATGATTTCTTCTAAGAGTTTTATGGTTTTAATTCTTATATTTTAGTCGTTAATCCATTTTGAGTTAATATTCACATATGGTATGAGTCAGGGGTACAACTTCATTGTTTTGCATTTGGAAATCCAGTTGTCCCAGCACTGTTTATTGAAGCGATCATTCTTTCCCCATTGAATTGTCTTTGCACCCTTGTGGAAAATCAATTGACCATATATGTATGGGAGGCCCAAGTCTTTTTTTTTTTTTTTTAATTGTGCTTTAGATGAAGGTTTACAGAGCAAATTAGTTTCTCATTAAACAATTAATATACATATCGTTCTGTGACATTGGTTGCCAACCCCGCGACGTGTCAACACTCTCCCTTTCTTGACCTTGGTTTCCCCATTTCCATTTGTCCAGCTTTCCTGCCCCCTTCCTGCCTTCTCATCCTTGTCCCTGGGCTGGTGGGCCCATTTAATCTCGTATGTGTGGTTGAGCTACATGTATTATTGTTTGTTTTGTGGGCCTGTCTAACCTTTGGCTGAAGGGTGAACCTCAAGAGTGACTTCAGTACTGAGTTAAAAGGATGTCCAGGGGCCGTACTCTCAGGGTTTCTCTAGTCTCTGTCAGATCAGTAAGTCTGGTCTTTTTTTGTGAGTTAGAATTTTGTTCTACATTTTTCTCCAGCTCTGTCCAGGACCCTCTATTGTGACCCTTGTCAGAACAGTTGGTGGTGGTAGCCAGCACCATCTAGTTTTGCTGGACTCAGTCTGTTGAAGGCTGTGGTAGTTGTGGTCCATTAGTCCTTTGGACTAATCTTTCCCTTGTGTCTTTGGTTTTCTTCACTTTCCCTTGCTCCAGACAGGTGACATGAGTGGAGTATCTTCGATGGCCACTCACAGGCTTTTAAGACGTCAGACACTACTCGCTAACGTAGAATGTAGAACATTTTCTTTATAAACTATGTTATGCCAATTGAGCTAGATGCCCCCAGAGACCATGGTCCCCAGCCTTCAGCCCAGTAATTTGGTCCCTCAGGGAGTTTGGATGTGTCTATGGCATTTTCATGACCTTGCCTTCGTCAAGTTGTGCTGATTTCCCCAGTATTGTGTACTGTCTTACTCTTCACCAAACTTACCACTTACCTGTTGTCTAGTTAGTGTTTTTCCCTTCCCATCCCTTCCCTCCCTTGTAACCATCAAAGATTGTTTCTTTCTGTGTGTAAATCTTTTCATGAGTTTTTATAATAGTGGTCTCATACAGTATTTGTCCTTTTATGGTTGACTTATTTCACTCAGCATAATGCCCTCTAGATTCATCTATGTTGTGAGATGTTCTGCAGATTCATCATTGTTCTTTATTGTTGTGTATTATTCCATTGTGCATATGTACCACAGTTCGTTTATCCATTCATCTGCTGATGGGCACTTAGGTTGTTTCCTTCTGTTTGCTATTGAGAGTAATGCTGCAATGAACATGGGTGTGCATATCTCTATTCATGTGATGGCTGTTATTTCTCTAGCACATATTCCTAGGAGATTGCTAGATCACACGGTGTTTCTATTTCTAGGTTTTTAAGGAAGTGCCATATTGTTTTCTAAAATGATGTAACATTTTACATTCCCACCAGCAGTGCATAAGAGTTCCAATCTTCCTGTAGCCTCTACAACATTTCTTATTTTCTGTTTTTTTAAATTAGTGCCAGTAATGTCGGGGGGAGATGGTATCTCATTGTAGTTTTGATATGCATTTCTCTAATAACTAGTGATCATGAGCATTTCCTCATGTGTCTGTTAGCCACCTGAATGTCTTCTTTGGTGAAGTGTCTGTTCATATCCTTTGCCCATTTTTTAATTGGATTATTTGTCTTTTTATTGTAGAGGTGTTGGATTTTCCTGTAGATTTTAGAGATTAGACACTGATTGGATTTGTTGTAGCCAAAAATTTTTCCCTAGTCTGAAGATCCTCTTTTTACTTTTTTGGTGAAGTCTTTTGATGAGCGTGAGACCCATATCTTTTGAGTTACTAGTTGTATATGCTCATTATACCTGAGGCTCCTACCTGCTTACCTTCTTCAAGATGATCAATGTCTGACAGTAACTGATGTTCAAAACAAATTTGCATAATGAATTAGTGATAAGATTTTTCAGGTGTGACAGTTATATTGGGATTATTTTTTTAAAAAAAGGAACTGATATATACTGAGATTCACTTCATAATAATAGAGAAGAGGAGGAATCAGGCAAGGATATAGCAAGATTGTCCATGATATGATTTGTTGAAGTTAGCTTATTAGCACATACAGCTTCATTATATTGTTCTATGCAATGTTTGTATATGTTTGAAATTTTCCATAAAAATGTTAACCAAAATCAAAAGTGTGTCTAAAATGAGGCTTCCTTAACTATCCTTCCAGATTGAGTAGGCTGCAAAGCCTCTAAATATAAAGATCATTCCTTTCCTCACATCCCTTCATCCTCATCAATTTCAAGAGGGATCCAACTCCTGAACTATCACTGGTTCTTCAAGTTTGCAGGCTGAACATCCTGGAACAGCTAGCTGCGCTGATGCTGCCTTGGTGCTGTGATGTGCGAGTGAGTCTGACCAGCTTGTTGGAGCAATTGGAAGAGGCCTCACAGCTCATCAAACTTGGGATGAAAAACTGGAGACTCACAGATGCAGAGATTAGAATTTTAGGTAGGTGCAAAGTTTTAAGGTGACTTTATTTATTTAATTTTATTTTTTTAGCCCCTGCTCATACCTCTGATCCTCTTTTTTTCCCCCCCTTTAACCTTCTCCCCTGGAGATGCTTACCTCTCTAAATCCGTAGGCTGCCTAAAGGTTTCTCCTTCCCTAATGGTGCTTCAGGAGCCCTGGTGGCACAGTGGTTAAGTGTTTGGCTGCTATCCAAAAGGTGAGCAGTTTGAATAATCCAGCAGCTCCTTACAAACCCTATGGGGCAGCTCTACTCTGTCCTATAGGGTTGCTGAGTCAGAATCAACTCGACAGCAATGAGTTTTTTAATGGTGCTTCAAGGAGCCTTGGTGGTGCAACAGTTACGTGCTCGGCAGTTGGAAGGCACTCTGGTGGTGCAGTGGTTAAGCTCTAGACTACTAACTGGAAAGTGAGAGTCGAACCCACCAACGACTCCACAGGAGAAACATGTGGCAGTCTGTTTCCGTAAAGATTTACAGGCTTGGAAGCCCTATGGGGCAGCTCTACTCTGTCCTATAGGGTTGCTATGAGTCAGAATCTACAGAAATGAGTTTTTTAATGGTACTTCAAGGAGCCCTGGTGGTGCAATGATTAAGCGCTCGGTGGTTGGAACCCACCCAGGACTCCCAGGAGAAAGACCTGGTGATCTGCTTCTGTAAAGATTACAGCCTAGGAAACCCTGTGAGGCAGTTCCACTCTGTCACATGGGGTCATTGAGTCAGAATTGACTCAAAGACAGCTAACAATAACAACAATGGTGCTTCAAGTTCTGGATCTTTCCTACCTTTAATCCCTAATTCCACTTACATCTACTCTACCCATTCCCTCAACCTACAAAACCATATCATCCTGGATGTCATTCTTTCAGGACTCTTCTCTATGCTTGGTGACAGAGAAAGCCAATGACTTCTATGGCAGACTAATTAGTTAGCTAATAATCTCTCTCAGATATCCTCATACTTTGAGGAAGGTGGAAAGGAGATGTCTTTTCAAAGATGCCCTAAGGGCATGTCTGGAATTAGAATTTCACAAGGGGGAGGCATTTTTAAGTAGAGGTCTTTCACCTTCTTTCAAATCTTTAATTAGGTGGCTGCTTACTTTGCCCACTTCTGAGACTGGCCATAGAGACCAGAGAAGGAGATTGTGTGTTTAATGAAATAAGAACTGAGCTAGGCAGTAATTCACTGTTGGATTTTAATTTCCTAGTGCCTCTGGCCTCCATTTGTAAAGAAGAAAAATAAACGTAACAGAAGGCAGCCAATTTCTGGAAATTTAGCTGTAATGACGTACCCTAAAATGCAAATGAAAAAGGAGTGAAAACAAACAACTCAATAGCAGTAATTAATTTATTCTCAAAGTAGTTTTTTTTTTTTTTTAAGTATTCACGGGATTATTGTATCTGTATAAAACATAGCCATTATTATCTCCATTTTATGCGGAAACAGAAAAACACAAGATTGTTGTCAGACTAAAGCAGGGAAATGGGCTGGGGACAGGAGAGGAGGAGGTGATGAAAGAGAAGATAAAGTGTAGGTGCTACCATAGCTCCTGTCTAGATATTTCTTCCACCTTACAAAAGTATAAAAAGCAATCTGCTTTGGCTTGAGGCAAAATCTGAAGGGTGAGAGCCAAAGTGTTCTCTGCCTTTATTCTCTAGTCAAGTGATGAGATGGCCATCTGTCAATCTCCTCTAGAAGTTCTACCTTTATGAAGTGGCTAGGTGCATTGGTTTTGGAGTCAGATAGACCTGCCTGCCTCTTCTAATTGAGGGATGGGTGACCTGTAGTAACTTACTTAAACTCTATGAGCCTCAGCATCTTTCAAATGAGGATAATTTTAACAACTACAATATTAGCAGTTATTTTGCTAATCAGTAATTGAACTAATGCCTATAAAATAAGAAGCTTGATGTTGACCCATTGTATATGCCCAAGAAATGGTTCTATGATTATTATCTTCTGTGGGCTTCAAGGCGTACCAGATAGAGGGTTATCTTAAAAAAAAAAAAAAATTGTAGGCTTCCTTTGCCTACAGAATAAAGTAGAAACTCCTCAGTTTTAGTGTATAAGACCCTTCACAATCAAGCCTCAACTCACTCTCCTCTCTATCTTCATCTTCTGCCATACCTCTCCACCTACACGAGGTTCCATCCTCATAATCTCACACTGTTTCCACATGTACTCCTTCTAGAATGTCCTTCCTCATCTTCTCTTACAGTCCCCCTAAGACCCAACTTAAAAATTTCTGCTTGGTGAAATACTTTCCCTATGCTCTGTTTTCTGCACTCCCAGTGGATACTAGATATTTGCTTTAAGACCTCTAGTCAAGAGCCTTTCACACTTTTGACTGTGACTCACAGTTAAAAATACATTTTATCCTATGATCTAATACACACATACATACACATAAAAAAATTTCACAAAAAGTGATTATTTTTTGCTACGTGTGATGTCCTCTTTTATTTTCTATTCTTTTCTAACTCATTTCACTTAATACAAATACTGATTGCAACCCATTATATTTATTTCATGTTCCTCTGAAGAAGGTGTACACTGCAGCCTAGAAAAAACAATGTCCTAATCCATATCCTGCCCAGGATGTCAGTCTAGATCCGGGACGTCTGTTCCCTGGTCATCTCTGGCTCTGAATTCTGCTGGAGGTGAGGTGCCCCTAGATCTGTGTCATCTCACTTCCTGCAGTGGTTCTTTTCCTCCTTCTCCAAGTAATCCAGAGCTGGAGAGCTTTAACTTCCACAAAAGATCCCAATAAATTCATGGGTGTGGCAGATTTACTGCAAGTTTCTGGATAATTGTGAAGGGTGGGATTACATGATAGTTCTGAATAGCATATAACTAAATTTAACTTTGGTACTTTCCCATTCTCAAAGAGACTCTTAACCATTTCTGCCAATTCAGACTTCAGCTGCCTGTCAATTGGCCTTTTCCTCTTTCCATTTTCATCTCTTACAGTCACTCTAGCAACTCTAAAAAAAATTCCTCCCATTTTATTAATTCTTTTGTTTTTAGCCCATAAATCCAAACTCATTGTCTTAGGCTGGGTTCTCTAGAGAAGCAAAACCAGTAAAGTGTATAAATATATATATAGAGAGAGATTATATCAAGGAAACAGCTCACGTGATTGTAGAGGCTAGAATGTCCCAAGTCCGTGGATCAGGATAGAGGCCTCTCCCAAGTCACACAGCCGCAGAAGCTGGCAAGCCCAAGATCGGTGGGGTCAGAGAGCAGGGCTCCCACTCACAGGCTGTGCAGATCGACAAATCCCAGGTTCAGCAGATAAGCTGACAGCTCAAGTCCCAAGAACAGGAGATGAGACGACAGGAAGCAGCCGCAGGATCCAGAGAGAGCAAAAAGCCAGAACATCTGCTTATATACAGATACGGGCCACACCCCCAAGGATACTCCCTTTCATCTGGTTGGCTACTCACAGTATATTCAATCATGGGAGTGATTACATTAAAACACTGAGAATCATGGCCCAGCCAAGCTGACACACAATCTTAACCATCACACTCATCTCTAGGCCTTCCTTTACATATCCAAAGACACGTTAATGTGCTTTGTAAATAATAGGCCTCTATCCCAGCTCTCACCCTTTCTTCCTCCACCACTGGGTTCTACAAACAGCTGGGAGAAGAACATATTTATTTCCCCATTATATATATGAATTATGTTAGAAGGCAGAAGAAGCCAGAGTCAGGGTTTTGTTTTCTTTTGTTTTTGAACATTTTGAACTGAAGTAAAAAAAAGTACACAAATCACAAGTACATAGTACCATGAATTTCCACAGGTGAACACACCCATGTAACTAGCACCTAGATCAAGAAAGGAAAGATTACAAGCTCCACAGCTCCCTCCTCCCCAAGGGTAACAACTATCCTGACTTCTAACACCAATACATTAGTTTCCTAGGACTGTCATTTCAAAGTTCCACAAACTGGGTGGCTTACAACAACAGAAATGTGTTGTCTCACAGTTATGGAGGCTAGAATTCCAAATCAACATTTCAGCTGGACCATGCTCAGAAGTCTCTAGGAGAAGATCCTCTCTTGTCTCTCCCAGTTTCTGGTAGCCCCAGGAGTTCCTTGCCTTGTACATGAATCTTCACATGATCGTCCTTCCTCTACTTCTGTGTCGCTTCTCCTCTTTCATGAAAGTACCACTCAGGTTGGATTACTACCAACCACACTCCAGTATGACCTCATGTTAATTTATCTGATAACATCTTCAAAGACTCTATTTCCAAACAAATTCACATTTACAGGTACCAGGGGTTAGGACTTACATATATTTTGGTGTTACTGTGAACTTTACATAAATGGAATCATACAATACATATTCTTTTGTATCTGCTTCTTTCTCTTAATTTATATGTGTGAAATTCATCCATATTATTGAGTGTAGTTGTATTTCATTCATTCTCATTACTGTAAAACATTCTGTTGTATGAGTATGTTGTTGTTGGGTGCCATCGAGTTGATTTCAACTCATAGCAACCCAATGTGACAAAATAGAACTGCCGCCATAGGGTTTTCTAGTCTATAATCTTTATGGATTATAGGCAATAGTGAGCTGAAATGGATTGGTATTGGCCATTTTGAATCAGACAAACATATGGTCGACTATGCCAGGAATGACAAATTGAAGATGAATGGCATCGCATTCATCATCAAAAAGAATATTTCAAGATCTATCATGAAGTACAAAATTGTCAGTGACAGGATAATATCCATAAGCTTACAAGGAAGACCAGTTAATACGACTATTATTCAAATTTACTCACCAACCACTAAGGCCGAAGATGAAGAAATTAAAGATTTTTACCAACTTCTGCAGTTTAAAATGGATTGAACATGCAATCAGAATGCATTGATTATTACTGGTGATTGGAATGCAAAAGTTGGAAACAAAGAAGGATCAGTAGTTGGAAAATATGGTCTTGGTGGTAGAAATGATGCCAGAGAATGCATGACAGAATTTTGCAAGACCTACATCTTCACTGCAAATATCTTTTTTCCACAACATAAATGGCGACTATACACGTGAACCTCGCAGGATGGGATACACAGGAATCAAATCGACTACGTATGTGGAAAGAGATGATGGAAACACTCAATATCATCAATCAGAACAAGGCCAGGGGCTGACTGTGGAAGAGACCATCAATTGCTCATATGCAAATCAAGTTGAAGCTGAATAATTCAGGAGCAAGTCCAAGAGAGCCAAAGTATAACCTTGAGTATATCCTACCTGAATTTAGAAACCATCTCAAGAATAGATTTGATGCATTGAATACTAATGACCGAAGGCCAGACCAGTTGTGGAATGACATCAAGGATATCATACATGAAGAAAGCAAGAGGTCATTAAAAAGACAGGGAAGAAAGAGAAGACCAGAATAGATGTCAGAAGAGACTCTGAAACTTGTTCTTTTTTTTTTAAAATTGTAGTTTAGATAAAGGTTTACAGAACAAATTAGCTTCTCATTAAACAATTAGTACACATATTGTTTTGTGACATTGGTTGCCAACCCCAAGACATGTCAACACTCTCCCCTTCTCGACCTTGGCTTCCCCATTACCAGCTTTCCTGTCCCCTCCTGCCTTCTTGTCCTTGCTCCTGGGCTGGTGTGCACATTTAGTCTTGTTTTCTTTTATGGGCCTAATCTTTGGCTGAAGGGTGAACCTCAGGAGTGACTTCATTACTGAGCTCCAGATGGGGTGAGATGAGTGGAGTATCTTAGATGGCCGCTCACAAGCTTTTAAGACTCCAGACACTACTCACCAAAGTAGAAGGTAGAACATTTCTTTATAAACTATGTTACGCCATTTGAGCTAGATGTTCCCGAAGACCATGGTCCCCACAGCCCTCAGCCCTGTAATTCAACCCATCAGGGAGTTTGGATGTGTCTAGGGAGCTTCCAGGACCTAGTGGTGGACAAATTGTGCTGACTTCCCCAGTATTGTGTACTGTCATACCCTTCACAAAAGTTACCACTTATCTATTGTCTAGTTAGTGTTTTTCCCTTCCCACGCTTCCCCTCACTTGTAACTATCAAAGATTGTTACTTTTCGTGTGTAAAACTTTTCATGAGTTTTTTTTATATTTTTTTAAATTGTACTTTAGATGAAGTTTTACAGGACAAACTAGCTTCTCATTAAACAATTAATACACACTGTTTTGTGACATTGTTTGCCAACCTCATGACATGTCAACACTCTCCCCTTCTTGACCTTGGGTTCCCCATTACCAGCTGTCCTGTCCCCTCCTGCCTTCTTGTCCTTGTCCCTGGGCTGTTGTTCCCCTTTAGTCTCGTTTTGTTTTATGGGCCTGTCTAATCTTTGGCTGAAGGGTGAACCTCAGGAGTGACTTCATTACTGAGCTAAAAATGTGTCCAGGGCCATAGTCTCAGGATCTCTCCAGTCTCTGTCAGATCAGTAAGTCTGTTTTTTTTTTTGAGTTAGAATTTTGTTCTACATTTTCCTCCAGCTCTGTGCAGAACCCTCTATTGTGATCCCTGGCAGAGCAGTTGGTGGTAGTACCTGGGCACCATCTAGTTGTGCCGGACTCAGTCTGGTGGAGGCTGTGGTAGTAGTGGTCCATTAGTCCTTTGGACTAATCTTTCCCTTGTGTCTTTTGTTTTCTTCATTCTCCCTTGTTCCAGATGGGGTGAGACCAGCGGAGTATCTTCGATGTCTGCTCACAAGTTTTTAAGACCCCAGATGCTACTTACCAAAGTAGGATGTAGAAAATTTTCTTTCTAAACTCTGTTATGCCAATTGAGCTAGATGTTCCCCCCAACACCATGGTCCCTACAGCCCTCAGCCCAGTAATTTGATCCCTCAGAGAGTTTGGACGGTCTATGGCACTTTCATGACCTTGCCTTCATCAAGTTGTGCTGGCTTCCCCAGTATTGTGTACTGTCTTACCCTTCACTAAAGTTACTACTTATCCATTGTCTACTTAAAGTTTTTCCCTCCCCACTCCTCCCCTCCCTCGTAACCATCAAAGATGGTTTCTGTTTGTGTGTAAATCTTTTCATGAGTTTTTAGAGTAGTGGTCTCATACAATATTTGTCCTTTTAGGATTGACATATTTCACTCAGCATAATGCCCTCCAGATTTATCCATGCTGTGAGATGCTTTGCAGATTCATTATTGTTCTTTATCATTACATAGTATTCCATTGTGTGTATCTATCATAGTTTGTTTATCCATTCATCTGTTGGGCACTTAAGTTGTTTCCATCTTTTTGCTATTGTGAACAATGCTGCAATGAACATGGATGTGCGTGTGTCTATTCATGTGATGGCTTTTATTTCTTTAGCTTATATTCATAGGAGTGAGATTTCTGGATCATATGGTATTTTTATTTCTAGCTTTTTAAGGAACCATCCTATTATTTTCCAAAATGGTTGTACCATTTTGCATTCCCACCAGCAACACATAAGAGTTTCAGTCCCCCTGTAACCTCTCCAACATCTGTCATTTTCTGTTTTTTTGATTAGTGCCAGTGATGTTGGGGTGAGAAGGTATCTCATTGTGGTTTTCATATGCATTTCACTAATGGTTACTGATCTTGAGCATTTCCTCATGTGTCTGTTAGCTGCTTGAATGTCTTCTTTGGTGAAGTGTCTGCTCATATCCTTTGCCCATTTTTTAATTGGATTACATGTCTTTTTACTGTAGAGGCGTTGGATTTTCCTGTAGATTTTAGAGATTAGAACTTTGTCAGATATGTCATAGCCAAAAATTTTTTCCCAGTCTGTAGGTTCTCTTTTGACTCTTTTGCTGAAGTCTTTTGATGACCATAAGTGTTTAATTTTTAGAATATCCCAGTTATCTAGCTTATCTTCTGGAGTTTGTGTGTTGTTATTTATGGTTTGTATCCTGTTAATGCCATGTATTAGAGCCTCTGGCATTGATCTTATTTTTTCTTCTATGATAGTTATAATTTTCAGTTTTATATTTAGGTCTTTGATCCATTTTGAATTAGTTTTTGTGTATGGTGTGGGGTATGGGTCTTGTTTCTTTTTTTTGCAGATGGACTCCAGTTTTGCCAGCACCATTTGTTAAAAAGACTGTCTTTTTCCCATTTGATGGACTTTAGGCCTTTGTTGAAGATCGAATGACCATAGGTAGATGAATTTACATCGGGGTTCTCAATTCTGTTCCATTGGTCAATGCATCTGTTGTTGTACCAGTACTAGTCTGTTTTGACTATCGTAGCGTATAATAGGTTCTGAGGTCAGGTACTGCGAGTTCTCCTACTATATTTTTCTTCAACAGCCCTTTATTTATCTGGAGCCTCTTCTCTTTCCATATAAAGTTAATGATTAGTCTTTCCATCTCTTTAAAGAATGCTGTTGGTGTTTGGATAGGAATTGCATTGTATTTGTAGATTGCTTTGGGTAGAATTGACATTTTCACAATGTTGAGTCTATTCATGAGCATGGTATGTTTTCATTTATATAGTTCTCTTTTGGTTTCTTGCAGTAGTGTTTGTAGTTTTCTTTGGATAGGTCTTTTACATTCCTGGTTCATTTATTCCTAACTATTTTATTTTTTTAGGGGCTATTATAAATGGAAACCATGATGGCATAGTGGTTAAGAGCTACAGCTGCTAACCAAAAGGCCAGCAGTTTGAATCCACCAAGAGCTCCTTGGAAACTCTATGGGGCAGTTCTACTCCATTCTATAGGATCTCTACAAGTCTGGATTGATTCAATGGCAACAGGTTATGAATGGTATTGTTTTCCTGTTAGTCGTTCTCTTTATAGGTGTATAGGAATCCAACTGATTTCTATATGTTTATCTTATATCCTGCTACTTGACTGAATCTATTAGTTCCACAAGTTTTTTCGTGGAATCTTTTGGGTTTTCTATGTATAGTATCATATCATCTGCAAATAGGGACAGTTTTACTTCTTTGTTACCAATTTGGATGCCTTTTATTTCTTTTTCTTGCCTTATTGCTCTAGCTAGGACTTTCAGCACAATGTTAAATAGGAGTGGTGATAAAGGGCATCGTTGTCTTGTTCCTATTCTCAAGGGGAATGTTTTCAGCCTCTCTCCATTAAGAATGATGTTGGCTGTTGGTTTTGTATAGGCACTCTTTATTATGTGGAAGAATTTCCTTTCTATGCCTACTTTATTGATAGTTTTTATCAGGAATGGGTGTTGTACTTTGCCGAACGCCTTTCCTGCGTGAATTGAGATGATCCTATGATTTTTTTATTTATGTGGTGGATTACATTGATAGATTTTCTAATGTTGAACCATCCTTGCATATATGGTATGAGTCCACTTGATTGTGGGTTTTTTTTCCTGTCTTTCTTTTTTTTCTTTTTTTTAATATGGTGCTGAATTCTATTGGCTAGAATTTTGGTGAGAATTTTTGCATCTATATTAATGAGATATATTGGTCTGTAATTTTTTTTGTGGTGTCTTTGCCTGGTTTTGCTATCAGGGTTATGCTGGCTTCATTGTATGAATTCAGAAGTATCCTTTCCATTTCTGTGTTCTGAGATAGCTTGAGTAGTGCTGGTGTAAGCTCTTCTCTGAATATTTGTTAGAATTCTACAGTGAAGCCATCTGAGCCAGGGCTTTTTGATGGGAGGTTTTTATTATTATTATTATTATTATTATTATTACCTTTTCAGTCTCTTCTCTTGTTATGAGTCTGTTCAGATTTTCAACTTCAGTTTGTGTTAGTTTGGGTAAGTAGTACGTTTATAGAAATTTGTCCATTTTCTCTAGATTTTCAAGTTTTTTGGAGTATAGTTTTTCATAGTATTCTGTTATGATCCTTTTATTTCAGTTGGGTCTGTTGTAATGTCCCCCATTTCATTTCTTATTTGGGTTATTTGCATCTTATCTTGTTTTTCTTTTTTCAGTTTGGCCAATGGTTTGTCGATGTTGTTGATCCTTTCAAAGATCCAACTTTTGGTTTTTTGACTCTTTCTATTGTTTTTCCAGTCTTTATTTCATTTATTTCTCCTTTGATCTTTATTATTTCCTTTCTTCTGGTTGCTGTAGGCTTGTTTTGCTGTTCTTTTTCTATTTGTTCGAGTTGTGTAGCTAATGTTTTGATTTTGTCCCTTTCTTCTTTTTTGATGTGTGCATCTATTGCTATAAATTGACCTCTGAGCACTGCCTTTGCTGTGTCCCAAGGCTTTTGGTATGGTGTGTTTCCATTCTTGTTTCAGTCTAGGAATTTTTCTATTCCATCTTTGATTTCTTCTATTACCCAGTGGTTTTTAAGCAGGGTGTTATTCAGTTTCCAAGTATTCTTTTTCCTTGCTCTTCCTGTTGTTAATTTCTACTTTTATGGAGTTGTGATCAGAGAAGATACCTTTGTATTATCTCAGTGTTTGGATTTTGTTGAGGTTGCTTTGTGGCCTAAGATGTGGTCTGTTCTGGAGAACATTCCATGTGTGTTGGAAAAGAGTGTGAACTTTGCAGCTGTTGGGTGGAGGGTTCTGTATATGTCCATGAGGTCAAGTTGGCTGATTGTGGCCTTTAGATCTTCTGTATTTTTGTTGAGCTTCTTTCTAGATGTTCTGTCCTTTACAGAGAGTGGTGTATTGAAGTCTCCTACTATTATTGTGGAACTGTCAATTTCTCTTTTCAGTGCTATTAGAGTTTTTTTTAATGTATTTTGGAGCCCTGTCATTGGGTAGGTAGATATTTATTATGATTATGTCTTCATGATAAATTGTCCTTTCAATCATTATGTAATGCCCTTCTTTGTCTTTTGTGTGAATTTTGTTTTAAAGTCTATTTTATCTGAGATTAGTATTGCCACTCCTGCTCTTTTTTGGTAGCTGTTCCTTCTATTTTTTAATTAAGTCTTTGTTTCTAAGGTGTGTCTCTTGTAGATAGCATTTTGATGGATCCTGTTTTTTTAATCCATTCTCTCACTCTCTGTCTCTTTATGGGTGCATTTAGGCCATTTATGTTCAGTGTAATTATTGATAGGTGTGAGTTTATTGCTGTCATTTTGTAGTGCTTTTTTTTTTTTGTGGTGCTAACGTTTTCTTTGTTCCTCTTACTCTCCTGTGCTGAATTCCTTTTGTTGGTGGATTTGTTTGTTTGTTTCTTTCATTTTTATAGACTTTGTGTGAACTGACACTTTATGCTTTTCTTCACTTTGATGAGTAGTTTTGTTAACTTTCTTTGTGGTTACCTTGAAATTTACCCGTATCTTCCTAAGTTGAACCAGTCCTTTATTACTTGGTATTGCCTTGCCTTCCTCTCCATTTGAAAGTTCTATACGTACACTGTTTATTCCCTCTTTTATTGTTTCTCCTCTGTATGTGACTTTTTGTTTTTCTTGAGCTGCTCAGAATTCTTTCTGTTGTCTTTGGTTTTAGCAAGTGTGATTATGATATGCCTTGTTGATTTTCTTTTGGGATCTATCTTATATGGGGTTCATTGAGCTCCTTGGATGGCCAGCTTTTCATCTTTCATATTTTCTGTTAGCAATTCTTCAATGATCCTGTGTATGTTTTCCGTTTTCTCCCCGTTCTGGACCTCCAATCACTTGCAAATTTTTGTATTTGATTTTATCCACTTCATTCTCAGGGCTTCTTCACTTTTCTTAGTTCTTTTCTCTGATATTTCCTCAAACAAGGTGGTATCCAAGGGTTTGTCTTCAATTTTTCTGATCCCATTCTTCATTGTTTCAAACCTGCTCCTCAAACCTTTTATGACACTGTCCATTTCTGAAATCTTGTAGTTTACGGTTTGGATTTCTAATTGCCTTTTTCGTATGATTTCTAGTTGTGAGTTTATTTTTACATTTTGTTCCTGTGTTATTATCCTGAATTCTTCCATTGTTTTGTCTGTCTTTTTCATGATTTTGATTGTCTTTTCCATAATTTTGTCTATTTTTTCCTCATTTTTGTCTTCTTTTTCCTTCATCTCTTGCATAGCCAAGAATACTAGAGATTTGAATTCCCTATTAGATAGTTTCAGTGCCTTTTCTTTTACTGAAAGGTTATCTGGTTTTTTATTTTGGACACCTATGGGAACCATCCTGTGCATTTTTTAAAATATGTTTTGATATTGTCTGCTGTCTTCAGACATGCAGTAATTATTTTTTTAATCTGTTGATTGTAGATTTGTTTGTTTCATCCTGATTTTTTGTTTTATTAGGTTATGTCTGAGCACGCAGGCTGGGCATTCTTTGTTGTTTGCTCACCTCTGGGCATGATACTTCTCACCACCTTGTCCGATGGGCAGGGCCGGTTGCTCAGCTATGGTCCAGCAGGGCAGGTCAAGCGGAGGAGGAGGGCCTGGGATGGGCCACTTGCAGCACCTACTGTGGCTGACAGGGCTGGGGGGAGGTGCAGGTCAGGTTCTGGTAGACCATGCCTGTGCTGCTCAGGGGTGCAACACCCAGTGCATGGTGCAGATAGTCAGGAGGGAAGGGGGAGGATGTGATGGATGGAGCTAAGTGGGTGTAAGAAAGAAGAGAAAGAGGAGAGAGAAACAGAGGCCAAAAAAAAAAGTGCTGAGTGAGCCTGCCATTGGAGTGGTGCAGACTCGGGGAAGACATGTGCCAGTGGCTTTCTAGCCAGGCAGTTCAGCACAGCCCATCAAAAAGGGACGGATATGACACACGCAGCTAGGTAGGTGGGAGAAAGGAAAGAAAGGAAGGGAGAGAGAGATAAGAAACTAGATTTAAAAAAAAAGGCATACACTGCCAGGTGGTTGGAAGAAGGGAAAGGAACAAAGGTGGAGATAGACAAGAAACTGAGAGGAAAAAGAAAAAGATGGCCAGGTGGTTGGGAGGAAGGAAAGGAAGGAAGGTAAGGAGATACAAGAAACTGAGCAAAAAAGAAGAGAAAAAAAATTCCCCAAGGGAGCCCACTGGAAGCAGGTCCCCAGCCAAGTGGCATTGCACAGCCTGTCAAGAAGGAGTGGAGATGGCACACGGAGCCAGGTGTTCAAGAGAAGGGTAAGGAAAGAGGGCAGACAGAGATAAGAAACCAAGAAAGAAAAGAGAAAAAAAAATGCTCTGAGGGAGCTCACTAGCATGGTGGCACAGACCAGGTTAGGGGCTTCCTAGCTGAGCAGCACTGCACAGCCTACCAAGAAGGAGCAGAGCTAGCACATGGCACCAGGTATCTGGGAGAAAGGAAAGGAAGGGAGATAGAGAAGGACAAGAAACCAAGAAAAGAAAGAAAGAATGTGTTGAGGGAGCCCTCTGGCTTTGCAGTGCATTCCGGGGAAGGGACTCCCCAGCGAGAAGTGCTGCACAGCCCATCTAGAAGGAGCAGAGATGGCACACAGCACCAGATGTTCAGGAGAAAAGAAAGGAAGGATGGTAGAGAGAGACAAGAAACTGAGAAAAGAAAAATAAACAAAAAGCCCCAAGGGAACCCAATGGGAGAAGAAATCAAAACAAGCAACAGCAAAAAAAAAAAAAAAAAAAAGGCACTGAAGGATCTGGCTGGTGTGGGCGGGGCAAATCCAAGCAGCAAGGAGCGGATGTCTCCCAGGCTGAGTGACTGCGGCCTGCCAGAAAGTGGCAGAGGCTGAGCAGGGGAAGAAGGGTGGGGGGTGGGAAAGCATGTATCGCTGGTTACTAGGTGCTTGTTTCCTGCTGGGAGCTCTATGAAGCTACCTTCTCATACTCCCTGTCTGATGTTCTTGGTGGCTGAGAGGTGTCCAAGATGGTGAATCTGTGCTCTGTTAGCTGATGGGGGACCTCCAACTCCTTAGCTCTCTGTTCTCTCTCAGTTTCTTATTCCATTCGGTGCTTGGTTGAGTACTTTATCCCTTCATTTACACTTAGGGTTCCAGGATTAACGTTTATCTCTGTTTTACTTTGGTCTTTGCTGTGGAAGATGGCTGTCTATATAGCGTCACGTTGGCTCCTGAAACTTGCTCTTGAATATCAAGTAGCTAAAGAGAAATGAAGAAATGTTGAACTGAACAGAAGATTTCAAAGGGCAGCTCCTGAAGATATAAAGTATTATAATGAAATGTGCAAAGACCTAGAGTTAGAAAACCAACAGGGAAGAACACGCTTGGCATTTCTCAAGCTGAAAAAACTAAAGAAAAAATTTAAGCCTCAAGTTGCAATACTGAAGGGTTCCTTGGGCAAAATACTGAGAGCTGCAGGAAGCATCAAAAGAAGATGGAAGGAATACCCAGAGTCGCTGTACCAAAAAGAATTGGTCAATGTTCAATCATTTCAGGAGGTAGCATATGATCAAGAACCAATCAAGGAAGAAGTCCAAGCTGCCCTGAAGGCACTGGTGAAAAACAAGTCTTCAGGAATTGATGGAATACCCATGCAGATGTTTCAACAAAAGGATGCAGCGCTGGAAGGGCTCACTTATCTATGCCAAGAAATTTGGAAGACAGCTACCTGGCGAACCGATTGGAAAAGATCCGTTTTTATGCTTATTTCAAAGAAAGGTGATCCAACAGAATGGATAAATTATCAAACAATATCATTAATATCACACGAAAGTAAAATTTTGCAAACGAGATTCAAAAGCAGTTGCAGCAGAACATCAGTAGGAAACTGCCAGAAATTCAAGTCGGATTCAAAAGAGGATGTGGAACGAGGGATAGTATTGCTGATGTCAGATGGATCCTGACTGAAAGCAGAGAATACCAGAAAGATGTTTACCTGTGTTTTATTGACTATGCAAAGGCATTTGACTGTGTGGATCATTGTGGATAATGGATATTATCCATTATGGATAACATTGCAAAGAATAGGAATTCCAAAACAGTTAATTGTGCTCATGAGAAACCTGCACATAGATCAAGAGACAGCTGTTCAAACAAAACAAGAAGATACTGCATGGTTTAAAGTCAGGAAAGGTGTGTGTCAGGGTTGTATCCTTTCACCATACTTATTCAATCTGTATGCTGAGCAAATAATCCAGGAAGCTGGACTATATGAAAAAGAACACGGCATCAGGATTGGAAGAAGGCTCATTAACAACCTACTTTATTCAGATGACACAACCTTGCTTGCTGAAAGTGAAGAGGACTTGAAACACTTACTGAGGAAGATCAAGGACTACAGCCTTCAGTAAGGATTACACCTCAATATAAAGAAAACAAAAATCCTCCCAACTGGACTGATAACGGAGCCCAGATGGCACAGTGGTTAAACATTCAGCTATTAACCAAAAGATCTGCAGTTCAAATCCTCCAGCTGCTCCTTGGAAACCATATGGGGCCGTTCTACTTGTCCTTTAGTGTCTCTATGAGTTAGAATCAACTCGACAGCAACAGGTTTGTTTGTTTGTTTGGACCAATAGGCAACATCATGATAAATGGAGAAAAGATGAAGTTGTCAAGAATTTCATTTACTTGGCTCCACAATCAACACCCATGGAAGAAGCTATCAAGAAATCAAACGACATATTGCATTGGGAAAATCTGCTGCAAAAGACCTCTTTACAACGTTAAAAAGCAAAGATGTCACTTTAAGGACTAAGGTGCACCTGATCCAAGCCATGGTGTTTTCAATTGCCTCATATGCATGCGAAAGCTGGGCAATGAATAAGGAAGACTGAAGAAAATTGACTCCTTTGAATTGTGGTGTTGGCGAAGAATGTTGTATACACCGTGGATTGCCAAAAGAATGAACAAATTTGTCTTGGAAGAAGTACAGCCAGAATGCTCCTTAGAAGCAAGGATGGTGAGACTTCATCTCACCCACTTTGCATTTGTTATCAGGAAGGATCTGTCCCTGGAGAAGGACATCATACTTGGTAAATTCGAGGGTCATTGGAAAAGAGGAAGACCCTCCACGAGATGGATTGACATACTGGCTGCAACAATGGGCTGAAGCATAACAACGGCATGAGTATGGTGCAGGAACGGGCAGTTTTTCTTTCTGTTGTACATAGTGTCACTATGAGTTGAAACCAACTCGACGCACCTAACAACAAGAACAATCTTTGTGGAAGCAGATTGCCAGGTCTTTCTCCCACAGAGCCACTGGTTGGGTTCAAACTGCCAACCTTTCGGTTAACAGCCACTCACCAAACTGTTGAACCACCAGGGCTCCTTATTATATGCATATGCCATAAATGATTTATCTACTCTACTGTTGATGGACATTTGAGTAATTTCCAGTTTTTGAATACTATGAATAGCGCTGCTATGAACATGCTTGTACATGTCTTTTGGTGAACACATGGACACATTTCTGCTGGGTATATACCTAGGAGTGGAATTTGGATTGTAAGGTAAGCATATGTTCAGCTTTAGTAGATATGCCAAACAGTTTTCCAATGCCTTTGTATCCAATTCAGATTTTTAAAAACAATGTCTTTCTTTGATATATACAAACAACACTTGGTTTGTATTTTGACCCCATTTGAACTTAGAGAATATGTTCATATGTCTATCTGCGCCACTGTGAGCTCTTTGAGGATACCGTCCAACCCACTGGTCTTTGCATTAAATGTATATTCCGCAGTGGATGCTCAATAAATATTTGTTGTATAATTGAACAAATGAACTTACAGGAGATCCGCAATTTGCCCTGAGGTATAAGGTAGATGTGCAGTTCTTCAAAACTCTAGCTTTGCTGTTAGTAAATGCTGTTTTGTCTCATCCAAAAATTTAGAACACACTTGCATGACTTTGCAACCTCTTTACAATATCCGAGCCAACCAACTGTTTAAACTGAAAGCCTATCACTTAAATTTCCTGGCTCTGGTCCAGAATATCTCCCCTGGCTCAGACATGGCTTAGGGATTTCCATCTCCTTTTAGTGATGGTATGCGTGATGGATAAGATGCAATATGCCTTGAGATGGGATAATTAAATGCATACTGGTAATAAGAGATGGGGAGTATAATGAAATAAAGGCTACGTAAGATGTAGGAAGGAATGCTGTCATGGGATAAGCAGTGTTTAGTGAGATACAGGCTCGTTGAGATGCACTGAAGACATGGGAGGAATTTTGAGAAAGGAATCTTTTAACCAAAGCTTTAGCTTTAGCTTTAACTGAAACCTGGCTTTTCCATGTAGCCCTCTTAAGTCATCACTTTTAATTCTCGTTTTTTTCCATGCCTCTCAGAATCCAAAGGAAAGATCAGGTTCTCCTTCATTTCCACTGTCTGTCCACTCTTTTTCCAATCTCATTAAAAATTCCTGCTTCCATGAGGCTTGGGCCATATAACTGGATCACTTGCTGTCTCTTCTCATTGCAATCATATGAACTTTTTGTCACCTTTTCTTGTTCATTAAAGACTTTGGCAACTGGCTTTCAGAATTCCTCACCCTTTAACTCCTGTCATCCTAGAAGACATCATCCCACCCTATCCCCATGTGAGATTACTCAACCAACATGCTAGACCTTTCTCTTCTATGACTTTCCCCTCCCAATCTTTTTTACCCATCCACTCAAGAGCACACCTAAATTGTGTAATTCACTTTAAACTCTTCTATTTCTGAGATTAAATTCAGACATCCTACTCTCAAACCAAAACCCTCTACATTTCTACCTTACTTACCTAATGACTCCTAATTACCAGTTCTTTTACTGTTGAGCCCAATATTTCTACCTATTTATTAGCCCCCTTCTATCTTGATTTCCCTTCACACCCAGTTTAGATTACATCATCCATCCTTGCAGACTCTCTCTTTCCAATAGCTGAAACTCTCATGGCCCACAGTATCACACAAGTCAATTTAGGCAATGGCATTTAGTGAAGAATACATATCCATCATACAAATGAAAAAAGTGTAATGAGAGATGAAGTCTCTAATTAAAGAAAGACTACCCTAATGAGATGCAGGGAGAAAACAAGACATGAGACGTGAGGTATGAAATGAGATATAGCAGCTGGATGTAACTTCCTGGCAAAACTCCAAGCTTAGATTGTCTTTAATTTTCTACTTTTTCTGCAGATACATTCAGGTTACTGGAGAAAACAATTTGGCAGATAGGTATGTTATTAGTTCATAATAACAAGTTTTAGCAAAAATATTTAGAAACAAATGATAAGAAAGCCCTACATACCAAAACCTGTGGCATGCAACAAAAGCAAATCTTGAAGGGAATTCTTATAGCCTTAAATCCTTATGTTAGAAAAGAAAAAAAGGCTGAAAATTAATAAGTTACACTTCTAGTTTAAGAAGCAAGAAAAAGAAAAACAGAGTAAACCTCAAGTTAATAAATAAGTCTAAAAGTATACATCAATGAAATAAAAAACAAAAAATACAATAGAGTAGATTAACAAGCTTAAAGTTGGTTTTAAAAAGAGTAACAAAATAGACAAAAGTCAAGCAATACTGATCGAGAAAATAGTAACATAAATAATTTAATTAATTAAAATAAAGACATAAGCACACAAATTCTTATAACAGCTTTATTCATAATTGCCAAAACCTGAAGCCAACCAAGATATCCTTCAATTGATGAATGGATAAACAAACTATGGAATATCCATACAATGGCATATTGTTTAGTGGTAAAAAGAAATGAGCTACAAGCCACAAAAAGGTGTGGATGAACCTTAAATGTATATCACTAAATGAAAGAAGCATGTCTGAAAAGGCTATATACTGTATGATTCCAAAGACAAACTATAGAGACAGTCAAATGATCAGTGGTTGCCAGAGGTTTAGGGTGATGTGAAAAGGGGTTGAATAGGTACAGCACAGGTGATTTTTTAGGGCAGTGAAACTATTCTATATGATACTGTAATTGTGGCTACATGACAGTATTCATTTGTCAAAACCCACAGAACTTCACAGTACAGAGAGTGAACAGTCTCAGGCTGGGTTCTGTAGAGAAGCAAAAACAGTAAAGCATGTAATTATATATAGAGATTTATATCAAGGAAACAGCTCAAGCGATTGTAGAGGCTAAAACGTCCGAAGTCTGTAGATCAGGGTAGAGGCCTCTCCCACTTCACACAACCACAGAAGCTGGTGAACCCAAGGTAGGCAGGTTTGAGAGGGACTCCTGCTCACAGGCTGTGAAGGTCAACGAATTCCAAGATCAGCAGACAAGACTGCAAGTTTTCTCCTGATTCACATAGCTGCAGGGGCTGGCAAACCCAAGATCAGCAGGTCAGGGAACCAGACTCTTGCTCACAGGCTATGAAGATCGATGAATTCCAAGATCAACAGGTAAGCTGCTACCTCAAGTCCCAAGAACCAGAGGTGAAACAAGAGGCAGCTGTTAAGTGTGGAATAAGCCAAAAACTTTGGCAAGGTGAGCAGGCAGAAAATAACCAGCAGAAGTCAGGGAGATGAAGCTGAGGGAGCGGTGAGCTGCCACAGGCCCCGCCCTCGCCAGTACCACTCAGCAGATTCCATCATGGGGGTAATCACATATCAAATTTCAACAGGGAAGTGATCACAACATTATACAACTGTTAAAACACTAAGAATCATGGCCTAGCCAAGTTGACATATAATCTTAACCACCACTTGAACCTTAATGTACTCAAATTAAAAAAAAAAATCATTTAGGAGATTGGGGGACCTCAAGATGGAAAGAAGAATGTGACAAAACAATGTAAGTATATGACAAATGTATGAAACAACCTCACTGAAGGAGGTTGGAGTTAAAAAAAGATGCTGACCTAAATGACTTTGGAAGTGAATGGAGTCTGTAAAACTAAAGGTAAAAGAAACTGTACTCTAGTTGATAAAGTTATATTCCACAGGAGCATGGGATAACAATTTTGATACTGCTATACATGTTTGGAGCCCTGGTGGTGCAGTGGTTAAGAGCTACAGCTATTAACCAAAAGATCAGCAGTTCGAATCCACCAGCTGCTCACTGGAAACCCTATGGGGCAGTTCTACTCAGTCCTATAGGGTCACTATGAGTTGGAATTGACTCCATGGCAACAGGTTTGTTAGTATTGAATTATAACCCAAAGCATAAAATAAATATCCATGAGTCTGTATTGATATGAATAAATGAATGAATAAATAAATAAATAAGGGCAAGGAGACAAATCTTTCATGCAGAATTCCAAATAAATTATGTAGATACTCTACTCATGAGAAGGGGAAGCATAACTCCCCACTCTTTTAATTGTAGGCTGCATATAGTGAAGTGCTTAACATAGAAAGGGAGGGAGGAGAATAGCTTTAGAGTGGAGACACTTTATAAACACTAATTCAGCCAGGTGGTCAAGGGCAGCATCACAGTGACAAGTCATGTTGATAGTATGTACCCTGGATATGATGTGATGAAAATGGCAACTTACCTCTCTGGTCCTCCTCCTCAAAACCCATAACCCTAGTCTTTTAACTTATTGATAAAAAGACAACCCAATTTAAAACCACTGGCAAAGGATCTGAGTAAATGTTTCTCCAAATAAGATAAACAAATGACCAATCAGCACATGAAAGAAGCTCAACATCATTAGTCATTAGGAAATTACAAATTAAAATGACAATGAGATGCCACTTGACACTCATTAACCAAAAAAACAAACCCAGGAGGTGGAGCCTCCTGATAGACACATCATGCCATCCCTCTGCAGCAAAGACCTGAAAATCTAAGTAAAACAGATACAAACATCAATCCTGGAACCATAAGCATCAAATGAAGGGATAAAGAACCAGATCAAACAACTGAATGAAAGAAGAAATTGAATAAAAACATAGAACAATGAGAGATACAGAGTGAAGGTCACCTGTCAACTAACACAGCACAGCTTTGCCATCTTAAATCACAGCCGGAAACGACCCCAGACAAGAAGTACAGGAAGGCAACTCCACAGAGCTCCCAACAGGAGACAGAGTATCCGGTAATCAGAGAAACATGCTTTCCCACCTCTCACCCTTCTGCCATGCATGCCACTCCTAGCCCTTCCTGTGCCACTTAGCTAGAGAGCTACTGACCTGCTATCATCCCGGGTCCACCCCATCCCTACCCACCAGATCTTGCCATGCCAATTTTTCCCTTTCTTCCTTTTCTTTTACTCTCCCACGTAGCACCGTACACCACCCGACCCCCTCCTGACAGGCAATGTTGTGCCATTCTGTTAGAGAGCTACTGGCCTGCCGTCACCCTGGGTCCACCCCATCCCACCCCACCCACTGGTTCCTGCTGTGCCATTTTTTCCCGTCTTCCTTTTATATCTCCCTCCCACATATGCCACCACATCCCTTCTCAACAGGCTGCGCTGTGCCACTTGGCTAGAGAGCTACCAGCCTGCCATCAACCTGGGTCCACTCCACCCCCACCCACCAGCTCCTGCCACACCTTTTTTTAAGCCTTACTTCCTTTTCTTTCTCCCTCCCACTGAGCTCTGTATGGCACCTCTACCCCTTCCCACTAGGCCATGTCATACTGCTGTGGGTAGAGAGCTACTGGCCCACAGCCCAGCATGGGTCCAACCCACCCCCAACAGCAGCCTCCTGCCTCATGATTTTTTCTCATTCCACCTTTTCTTTCTCCCTCTAACCTAGCCTTGTACCCTACGTCTACCTCTTTCTGTTGGGCCACGTTGTGCCTCCTTGACTAAAGAGACTTTGGCAGGCCAACAACCCAGGTCTTCCCCACCCCCACCCACCAGCTCATGATGCATTATTTTTTCCTTTCCTCCCTTTCTTTGTCCCTCCCACCTAGCTATGTACAACACATCACTCCCCTCAAACCAGCCCCCAGGTCTCCCTGCCCCCACCTACCAGCTAACCTTTTTTTTCTTTTCTTTCTCTCTCTTTTCTTTTCTACGTTCCCTCTACCTAGACTTGTATAACGCCCCCCATTCCTAACAGTCCCTGCAGTGCTGCCGCAGCTGGAGCATTCTTGGCTCAGGCCCACCACTGCACTGGGGTCACAATGCCCCTCCCCTCCTGCCACTTGACCAACTGCTGAATGGAGTGAAGCAAGCCTGTATCACTCCCCATCTGACACTCTGGCCTCTCCAGTGAGGGGCTGTGAATGCTCTCACATCACTAGACCAACACCAGGAGGCAGACAGCACCTGCCTAGTCCGTCCTCAGCCACCTTGCCAAACCAGTGTACAGTGAAGCGGGCTTGTCCTGCCTGCTGCTGCCCTATCCACCCACACAAGGTGGTAATAGCTATTGTTCCCACAAATGAGCAAGTAGCAAATCACACCTGGCCCACCCACACTGACATATCAAAACAAAACAAAGAAGCAAGATGAAACAAATGAACACACTATTGATAAATACAGAAAATAGTATCTTAATGTCTCAGAGACAGCAAACCATATCAAAGCATATAAAAAAGCAGGACAAGATGGCTCCAGCAAGTGACCAAAATAAAGAAACAGATGCTCTTCCACTAGAAGAAAAAGAAGTAGAACTTCCTGATATGGATTCAAAAGACTAATATTGAGGGCTCTCCAAGGTATTAGGAAAGAGATCAAGGAAAACACAGACAAAACCAAGGAAAAAATACACAAAATCATGGAAAATATAGACAAAACCAACAAAAAACATAGTCAAAATCAGAATAACACAGACACAGTGATAGGAGAATTCAGGAAAATAATACAAAAACAAAAAGTAAAAATAAATAAACAATTAGAAATCTCACAAAAAGAGCAACTAGAAATCCAAAAGACAAAGAAAATTTCAGAAACAAACAATGCAATAGAAGGTTTTGGGAGCAAATTGGAAACGATGAAAAACAGACTCAGCAAGATTGAATGCAAATCCATGGATGCCATTTTGAGGAAAAGTCAGAGAAAAGAATGAAGAAAATGAAGAAAACCTAAGAATTATGTGCAACACAATCAAGGGCAAAAATTTGCGTGTCATTGGAGTTCCAGAACAGGGGGAGAAAATGGAAAACACGAAGAAGATTGTTGAAGATTTCCTGGCAGAAAAATTCCCAAGTATCAGGAAAGAAGAAAAGCTGACCATTTAAGAAGCTCAACCAACCCCATAAAGGATAGACCCCAAAAGAAAGTCACCACGACATATCGTAATCACACTTGCCAAAACTAAAGACAAAGAAAGAATCCTGAGAGCAGTTTAATAAAAATGAAAAGCCACTTACAAACAGGAAACAATAAGACTAAGCTCTGACTACTCATTAAAAACTATGCAGGCAAGAAGGCAATGGGATGACATATATAAAACCTTCCAAGAAACAACTGCCAACCAAGAATAATATATTCTGCAAAAGTCTCTCAAATACAATGATGAAATTAAGACATTTCCATATAAACAGAAATTAAGAGAATTTGTAAAAAACAAATGAAACTTATAGGAAATATTAAAGGGAGTCATCCTTCAGTAACAGAACCGACAACATCAGAAAACAACTGGAGTCTTGGCCACAGAACAGCATCAGCCAGACAGGAACCTATGTAAAGAACTCTCAATAATAAAACAAAGCTAAAAGACTTAAAACAGGGAAACAGACACCAATCTTTAAATGACGACAGTGTCAAAACAATAAAAGGGGAAATAAATGATGTAGGTATAGAACTTTCAAGTGGAGAGGAAGTCAAGGCAATATCAAATTAAAAAAAAAGACTCATTCAAACTTGGGAAGATAAGGGCAAATGTCAAAGTTACTTCAAAAAAAGTTAACAAATCTCCTCATCAGAAATAGACAATAGATAAGTGGTAACTTTGGTGACAGGTAAGACAGTATGCAATTCTGGGAAAGCCAGCACAACTTGATGAAGACAAGGTCATGAAAGCTCCATAGCCACATCCAAACTCCCTGAGGGATCAAAATGCTGGGCTGGGGGCTGAGGGGACCATGGTCTCGGGGAAAATCTAGCTCAATTGGCATAACAGTTTATAAAGAAAATGCTCTACATTCTACTTTGGTGAGTAGCATCTGGGGTCTTAAAAGCTTATGAGCAGCCATCTAAGATACTCCACTGGTCTCACCCTGTCTGGAGCAAGAGAGAATGATGAAAACCAAAGACACAAGGGAAAGATTAGTCCGAAAGACTAATGGACCACAACTACCACAGCCTCCAACAGACTGAGTCCAGCACACCTAGATAGTGCCTGGATATCACCACTTACTGCTTTGACAGAGATCACAATAGAGGGTCCCAGACAGAGCTGGAGAAAAATGTAGACCAAAATTCTAATTAAAAAAAAAAAAAGACCAGACTTACTGGTCTGACAGAGACTGGAGAAACCCCAAGAGTATGACCCTCAGACACACTTTTAGCTCAGTAATGAAGTCACCCCTGAGGTTCACCCTTCAGCCAAAGAATAGACAGGCCCATAAAAGAAAACAAGACTAAATAGGCACACCAACCCGGGGGCAAGGATAAGAGGTCAGGACGGGAAAGCTGGTAATGGGAAACCCAACGTTGAGAAGGGGAGAGTGTTGACATGTCGTGGGGTTGGTAACCAATGTCACAATTGTGTATTGTTAATGAGAAGCTAGTTTGCTCTGTAAACCTTCATCTAAAGTAAAATAGAAAACATCTACTCATCAGAATAAAAAAGAAGAAAAACATAAAGTCTCAACACAAGATCTATAAGAATGGAAGAAAAGACAATCCACAAACAAAAGGAACTCTGCACAAGAGAGTAAGAGGAACAAAGAAAATGTCATCACCACACACACACACAAAAGACCACAACAATATGACAGCAATAAACTTATAACTATCAATAATCACACTAAATGTAAATGGCTTAAATGTACCTGTAAAGGGATAGAGAGTAGCAGAATGGATTTAAAAAAACATGACCCATCAATATGCTGTCTACAAGAGACACAGCTTAGACATTATGACATAAACAAATTTTAAAACAAAGGATGGAAAAAATATATCAAGCAAACAGTAACTCAAAAAAAGGCAGAAGTGGCAATACTAATCTCAGATAAAATAGACTTTAAGGAAAAATCAGCCGTAAAAGATAAGAAGGGAAAATCAACCAAGAAGACATAACCTTAATAAATGTCTATGCACCAAACAACGGAGCTCCAAAATACATAAAACAAACTCTAACAGCACTGAAAAGAGAAATAGACAGCTCCACAGTAATATTAGGAGACTTCAACCTACCACTCTCAGTAATGGACGGAACATCTAGAAAGAAACTCAACAAAGATACAGAAGATCTAAAGGCCAAAGTCAACCAACTTGACCTAATAGATATATATAAAACACTCCACCCAATAGCAGCAAAAATGTGCATTCTTTTCCAACATACATAGAACATTCTCCAAAATAGACCATGTTTTAGGCCACAGAGCAAACCTCAATAAAATCCAAAACATCAAAATAATATAAAGCATCTTCCCTGATCACAATGCCTTAAAAGTAGAAATTAATAACATGAAGAGCAAGGGGAAAAAATTAAAAACTTGGAAACTGAATAACACCTTGCTTAAAAACCACTGGGTAACAGAAGAAATCAAAGAGAGAATCAAAAAAATTCCTAGAATCAAATGAGAATGAAAACACATCATACCAACACCATTGGGACACAGCAAAGGCAGTGTTCAGAGGTCAATATGTAGCCATAAACACACACATCAAAAAAGAAAAAAGGGACAAAATCAAAATGTCAGCCCTACAACTGGAACAAATAGAGAACAGCAAAGAAGGCTTACAGCCACCAGATGGAAGGAAATAATAAAGAGCAGATTTAAATGTAATAGAGAACAGAAAAACAACAGAAAGAATCAGTAAGACAAAAAGTTATTTCTCTGAAAATATCAACAAAATTGAAAAACCTTGGTCAAATTTACAAAAGAAAAACAGAAGTTGAAGCAAATAAGAAATGATCCTGGGAACATTACAACAGACCCAGCTGAAATAAAAAGGATCATAACAGAACACTATGAAAAATTATACTCCAACAAATTTGAAAACCTAGAGGAAATGGACAACTGTCTAGAAACCCACTGTCTACCTAAACTAATACAAACTGAGAAAGAAAATCTGAACAGAACCCATAACAAGAGAAGAGATTGTAAAGGTAATAAAAAAGACTCCCAACAAAAAAAGCCCTGGCCCAGGTGGCTTCACTGGAGAATTCCAACAAATATTCAGAGAAGAGTTCACATAAGTACTACTCAAACTATTAAAGAGTGTAGGAAAGGAAGGGATGCTCCCGAATTCATTCTAAGAAACCAACATTACACTGATACCGAAAGCAAAGACACCACAAAATATATATATATTACAGACCAATATCTGTCATGAATATAGATGTAAAAAAATTTTTTTTATTGTGTTTAGGTGAAAGTTTGCAGCTCAAATACATTTCTCATACAAAAATTTATTCACATATTGTTATGTGACACTAGTTGCAATCCCTATAATGTGACAGGACACTCCCCCTTTCCACCCCGGGTTACCCATGTCCATTCAACCAGCTTCTGTCCCTTCCTGCTTTCTCATCCTGCCTCCAGACAGGAATGGCCCAGTTGGCCTTGTGTATCTGCTTGAACTAAGAAGCACATTCTTCACAAGTATTATTTTATGTTTTATAGTCCAGTCTGATCTTTGTCTGAAGAGTGGGATTCGGTAGCAGTTTTAGTCCTGGGTTAACAGAGCGTCCGGGGTCCATGGCTTTGAGGGTTCCTTCAGTCTCAGTCAGACCATTAAGTCTGGTCTTTTTACTAGAATTTGAGTTCTGCACCCAGCTTTTCTCTTGCTCCATCAGGGACTCTGTTGTGTTCACTGTCAGGGTGGTCATTGGTGGTAGCTGGGGACCATCTAGTTCTTCTGGTCTCAGGCTAATGGAGACTCTGGTTTATGTGGCCCTTTTGTCTCTTAGGCTAATATTTTTGTTGTGTCTTTGGTGTTCTTCATCACCTTTGCTCTGGATAGGTTGAGACCAATCGATGCATCTTAGATGGCTGCTCGCAAGCTTTTAAGTCCCCAGATGCCTCTCACCAAAATGGGATGCAGAACATTTTCTTAATAAACTTTGCTACGCCAATTTACCTAGAAGTCCCCCAAAACCATAGTCCCCGAACCCCAGCCCCTGCCACTCTGTCCCTCGAAGTGTTTAGTTGTGTTCAGGAAACTTCTTAGCTTTTGGTTTAGTCTAGTTGTGCTGACTTCCTCTGTATTGTGTGTTGCCCTTCCCTCCACCTAAGACGATTATTGTCTACTATCTAGTTAGTGAGATTCCCCTGCCCCTTCCCACTCTCATAACCATCGAAGAATGTTTTCTTCTGTATTTAAACCTTTTCTTGAGTTCTTAGAATAGTGGTCTCAAACAATATTTGTCCTTTTGCGAATAATTTCACAGAGCATAATGCCTTCCAGATTCATCCATGTTGTGAGATGTTTTGCAAATTCCTCATTGTTCTTTATCATTGCATAGTATTCCATTGTGCATATGTACCATAACTTGTTTATCCATTTGCCTGTTGATGGGCACCTAAGTTGTTTCCATCTTTTTGCTATTGTGAATAGTGCTGCAATGAACATGGGTGTGCATATATCTGTTCATGTGATGGCTCTGATTTCTCTAGGATATATTCCAAGGAGTGGGATTGCTGGATCATATGGTACTTCTATTTCTAGCTTTTTAAGGAAGTGCCAAATCTATTTCTAAAGTGGTTGTACCATTTTACATTCCCACCAGCAGTGTATAAGTGTTCCAGTCTCTACACAACTCCTCCAACATTTACTATTTTGGTTTTTGGATTAGTGCCAGCCTTTGTGGGGTGAGATAGTATCTCATCGTAGTTTTGATTTGCATTTCTCTAATGGCTAATGATCATGAGCATTTCCTCATGTATCTGTTAGCCGCCTGAATGTCTTCTTTGGTGAAGTGTCTATTCAAATAATTTGCCCATTTTTTAATTGGGTTGTTTGTCTTTTTGCTGTTGAGGTTTTCCAGTATCTTGTAGATTTTAGAGATTAGACCCTCATCGGATATGTCGTAGCCAAAATTTTTTTTTCCCAGTCTGTAAGCTGTCTTTTTTCTCTTTTGATAAGCATAAGTGTTTGATTTTTAGCAGCTCTCAGTTATCTAGTTTCTCTTCTGGTGTTTGCGCATTGTTACTTATGGTTCGTATTCTGTTTATGCCAAGTATTAGGGCCCCTAGCATTCTCTCTATTTTTTCTTTCATGATCTTTATATTTTAGACTTTATATTTAGGTCTTTGATCCATTTTGAGTTAGTTTTTGTACATGGTGTGAGGTATGGACGTTGTTTCTTTTTATGCAGATGGATATCCAGTTATGCCAGCACCATTTGTCAAAGAGACTGCCTTTTCCTCATTTAATGGACTTTAGGCCTTTGTCAAATATCAGCTGCTCATAGGTGGATGAATTTATGTCGGGATTCTCAATGCTGTTCCATTGGTCTATGTATCTGTTGTTGTACCAGTACCAGGCTGTTTTGACTACCATGGCGGTACAATAGGTTCTAAAATCAGGTAGTGTGAGACCTCCTGCTTTGTTCTTCTTCTTCTGTAATGCTTATCTGGAGCCTCTTCCCTTTCCATATGAAGTTGGTGATTTGTTTCTTCATCTCGTTGAAAAATGTCGTTGGAATTTGGATCAGGATTGCGTTGTATCTGTACATCTTTTTGGGTATAATTGACATTTTCACAATATTGAGTCTTCCTATCCATGAGCAAGGTATGTTTTTCCAATTATGTAGGTCTCCATTGGTTTCTTGTGGTAGTGTCTTGCAGTTTTCTTTGTATAAGTCTTTTATGTTTCTGGTTAGATTTAGTTCTAAGTATTTTATCTTCTTGGGGGCTATTGTAAATGGTACTGATTTAGTGAGTTCCTCTTGGAAGTTCTCTTTGTTGGTATAGAGAAATCCAACTGATTTTTCTATGTTTATCTTGTATCCTGATTCTTTGCTGAAATCTTCTGTAAGGGCCAGTAGTTTTCTTGTGGATTTTTTGGAGTTTTCTGTGTATAAGATCATATTATCTGCAAATAGAGATACTTTTACTTCTTCCTTACCAATTTGTATGCCCTTTATTTATTTTTCTTGCTTTACTGCTCTGATTAGGACCTCCAGCACAATGTTGAATTAGAGTGGTGATAAACGGCATCCTTGTCTGGTTCCCATTCTCAAGGGGAAAGCTTTCAGACTGTCTCCGTTTAGGATGATGTTGGTTGTTGGCTTTGTATAAATGCCCTTTATTATGTCAAAGAATTTCCCTTCAATCCTATTTTGCTGAGAGTTTTTATCAGGAATGGGTGTTGGACATTGACAAATATCTTTTCTGCATCAATTGATAAGATCATGTTCTTATCAGTTGTTTTATTTATGTGATGAATTACACTGATTGTTTTTCTAATGTTGAACTATCGCTGCATACCTGGTATGAATCCCTCTTGGTCATGGTGAATTTTTTCTTTTTTTTTTTTTTTGATATGTTATTGAGTTCTATTGGCTAGAATTCTGTTGAGGATTTTCGCATCTATGTTCATGAGAAATATTCATCTGTTACTTTCTTTTTTTGTGATGTCTTTACCTGATTTTGGTATCAGGGTTATGATGGCTTCATAGAATGAGTTTGGGAGTATTCCATATTTTCTTTGCTCTGAAATACCTTTAGTAGTACTGGTGTTAATTCTTCTCTTGAAAGTTTGGTAGAATTCTCCAGTGAAGCTGTCAGAGCCAGGGCTTTTTTTTTTTTGGTAGGGAGTTTTTTAATTACCTCTTCAATCTCTTCTTTTGTTACAGGTTTATTTAGTTGTTCTACCTCTGTTTGTGTTAGTTTAGATAGGTATTGTGTTTCTAAAAATTTATCCATTTCCGCTAGGTTTTCAAATTTGTTGGAGTATAATTTTTCATAGCATTCTGTTATGATTCTTTTAATTTCAGTTGGGTCTGTTGTGATATTGCCCATCTCATTTCTTATTTGGGTTATTTGCTTCCTTTCTTGTTTTTCTTTGTCAGTTTGGCCAATGGTTTATCGATTTTGTTGCTGTTTTCAAAGAACCAGCTTTTGGTCTTGTTAACTCTTTCAATTGTTTTTCTATTCTCTAGTTCATTTATTTCTGCTGTAATCTTTATTATTTACTTTATTCCGGTGCCCAAGGGTTTCTTTTGCTGCTCTCTTTCTATTTGTTCAAGTTGTAGAGTTAATGTTTTGATTTTGGTCCTTTCTTCTTTTGAAATGTGTGCATTTATTGCTATAAATTGACCTCTGAGCACTGCTTTTGCTTCGTCCCAAAGGTTCTTGTAGGATATGTTTTCATTCTCATTTGATTTTATGATTTTTTTAAATTCTGTCCTAGATTTCTTCTATAACTCAGTAGTTTTGAGCAAGGTGTTGTTCAGTTTCTATGTATTTGATTTTTTTCCTTGCTTTTTTCTGTTATTGATTTCTACTTGTATGGCTTTATGTTCAGAAAAGATGCTTTCTAATATTGTGGTATTTTATACTCTGTTAAGGCTTGCTTTGTGTTGTAATATGTGGTTTATTCTGAAGAATGTTCCATGTGTTTTGGAAAAAAAAGTATACTTGGCTGCTGTTGGGTGGAGTGTTCTGTATATGTCTATGAGATCAAGTTGATTGATTGTGACATTT
The DNA here is from genome assembly GCA_030035585.1 of Dugong dugon. NCBI lineage: Eukaryota > Metazoa > Chordata > Mammalia > Sirenia > Dugongidae > Dugong > Dugong dugon. Next base: position 41,234,658 of record CM057480.1, on the reverse strand, counting down.
AAATCATCCATGTCTTTATTGAGTTTCTTTTGAGATGTTCTGTCCTTCACTGAAAGTAACGTGTTGAAGTTTCCTACTATTATTGTGAAGTTGTATATTTCTCTTTTCAATGCTTTTAGAGTTTGTTTTATGTATTTTGGAGCCCTGTCAATGGGTGCATAAATATTTATTATAGTTATGTCTTCCTGGTGTATTGACCCTTTAATCATTATATACTGTCCTTCCTTATCCTTTGTGGTGGATTTTGCTTCAAAGTCTATTTTGTCAGAGATTAATATTGCCACTCCTGCTCTTTTGATTGTTGTTTGCTTGATATATTTTTTCCATCCTTTGAGTTTTAGTTTGTTTGTGTCTTTGAGTCTAAGATGTATCTCTTGTAGGCAGCGTACAGATGGATCTTTATTTTTTAAATCCATTCTGCCATTCTCTGTCTCTATTGGTGCATTTAGTCTACATTCAGTGTGATTATTGATAGGTATGAGTTTAATGCTGTCATTTTGATTTTTTGTGTGTGTGATGTTGACAGCTTGTTTGTTCCACTTAATTTTCTGTGCTGAGTCATTTTTCTTTATGTATTTTATTTTCATCTTTTTCATTGTTGTTGATTTTGTATGTGCTGAGTTTTTATGTTTTTCTTCTTTTTTATTTTGGTGTGTAGGTTTGCTAGTTTCCTTTGTAGTTACCTTAAACTTTACCTCTATTATTCTAAGTTTAAACCAATCTTCTATTTCTTGATGTCACCTTAACTTCCTTTCCATAGGCAAGTTCTATGACTACACTATTTAGTTGCTGTTTTTTGTTTTAATGTTGTCATCTTTTTCATACTGACATCTCTGTTTCCCTATTTTCAGTGTTTTAGCTTTGATTTATTTTTGTGACTTCCCTATCTGGGTTGATATCTGGTTGTTCTGTCCTGTGTTCTAGTTTTGGGTTGTTATCTGATATTATTGATTTTCTAACTGGAGAACTCCCTTTAGTATTTCTTATAATTTGGGTTTGGTTTTTACAAATTCCCTTAACTTCTGTTTATCTGGAAATGCCCTAATTTTGCCATCATATTTGAGAGACAGTTTTGCTGGATATATAATTCTTGGCTGGCAATCTTTTTCCTTCAAGTCTTTATGTATGCCATCCCATTGACTTCTTGCCTGCATGGTTTCTGCTGAGTAGTCTGAGCTTAGTCTTATTGACTCTCCTTTGTAGATGACTTTTTGTTTATCCCTAGCCACTCTTAAAATTCTCTCTTTATCTTTGGTTTTGGCAAGCTTGATTATAATATGTCTTGGTGACTTTCTTTTTGAATCTACCTTATGTGGGGTTCGATGAGCGTCTCGGATAGATATCTTCGCATCTTTCATAATATCTGGAAGTTTTCTGCCAACAAATCTTCAACAATTCTCTCTGTATTTTCTGTTATCCCCCTTGTTCTGGTACTCCAATCACTTGTAGGTTATTCCTCTTGATAGATTCCCATATAATTCTTAGGTTTTCTTCATTTTAAAAAATTCCTTTATCTGATTTTTCCTCAAATAAATTGGTGTCAAGTGCTTTATCATCACTCTCACCAATTCTGATTTCCATTGCCTCAATTTTGCTTCTATGACTTTCTATTGAGTTGTGTAATTCTGAAATTTTATTGTTAATCTTTTGTATTTCTCTTTGCTATCTCCCAGTGGTTTCTATTAGCCTGTTAAATTTGTCGTTCTGATCTTGCATTGCTTTCATGAATTCCTCTATTGCTTTGTCTGTATGTTCCTTGGCTCGGTCTGCGTTTTGACTGATCTCTTTCCTGATATTTTCAAGAGCTCTGTATATTAATCTTTTGAATTCTACCTCTGGTAATTCCAAGATCTTATCTTCCTCCAGGAGGTTTCCTGGTTCTTTGTTTTGGTCACTTGCTGAAGCCAGCGTGGTCTGCCTCTTTATGTGATTTGATATTGCTGTTGTCTCTGAGTTATCAATAAGGTATTATATTTATTTATTTTATGTTTGCTTCCCGTGTCCTAACTTCTTGCCCAAATAGGCTCGTGTGAGCCACTTTGATTCTTGGCGTCTTTCGAGTCTTCACGTCCTGTCACCAGGTGGTTAGAGCTGTTAGTAGGCAGGTGAGCCCAGGAGTTCATTTACTTTTTTTGTGTGAATTCAGCTCAGGTGTCTAGGTCATCAGTCACTGAGTGTGTGGTACAGGCTCTCACCTACAGTCCTAGATAGGCAGGACTACACAGGGTGGTTGGAGCCATCACAGGTTTCTGGCTGCAGTAGGGGGTTATGAGCTGAGCAAGGTAGGGAGCTGATGGCTGCCCCTGAGTGCCTGGGTGGAAGGCATATCCCTGTTCCCTGGAGTGCATAGATGGGTGGGTTTTGCAGCCATGATTTGAGTAACCAATGCTGTTGACTGTAAGGACTGGGAAGTACCATTTATTCTCAGACCCCTGTCATGGGTGGTTAGGTGGAGTGGGTGCAGCCACCAGTCCTCAGGCCCCTAATGTAAGTAGATGAGAACCCTGCTTAATGGGCAAGGAGATGTCAAATGTCACATATCTGCCACTGCTCATTAGCTGTTGCTGTTGAAAATAGGCTTCAGGTATATACCTTGTTACACAATGCTAATGAGGGCCTATGCTGTTGAAATGGGCCCACACAGGTCCAGACAGGGGTGAAGGGCATTCGCAGTCCATGGACACCTTATGCCTGTGCATAGTCAAAGGGATAGTGCCTTCCCTGAGGTCCCAGCTTAAGGGAGCTGGCAGATTCTTTTTTCCAATTTGTTCGTTTGTTTATTTTTTCTCCCTCCAAAGCTAGGAGTTGGCTCAGGAACATGCGACGGGTGCCACTTCCAGCTCAGGGGGCACAGCAATCACTAAAGCCAGACTGGGACCAGAGCAGAGTGGGGAGCAGCTGGGGAAGGGGAAGAGAGGCACTTCCCAGAAGGGGAGGTGTTATTTTGATCCCATGCGGTAGGTTAGATGCTTGCACTTAGCTTTCACAGATCCAGCGACACATCCACCTGGCTCCGGAGGCTTGTGCAAATTCTCCCAACGTGGAAAACGTGTCCTGAGTGCTACTGCTTTCCTCAGCCCTTATGCGCCAGCTGTTCCAGCCTGCAGGGTGTCAGCCAGGTCAGATCTAGCAAATCCTCACTGCTTCTGACTTATGTCTCCCTCCCCCTGCCACTCAGTCCAACTCCTCAACTGTCTTTGATTTTCAGGGCTCCTAGATTGCCATATATAATTGATTTTCTTGTTTTATTTTGTCTTTGTAGTAAGAGAGACCACAGGAAGTATCTGACTATTCTACCGTCTTGGCCTTGCCCCTAAAAAACCTGTTGCCTTCGAGTCAATTCCGACTCATAGTGACCCTATAGGACAGAGTAGAACTGCCCCATAGGGTTCCCAAGGAGAACCTGCTGGATTCGAACTGCTGAACTTTTAGTTAGCCACCGAACTCTTAACCATTAGGCCACCAGGGTTTCTGCCTCACCCCTAGATGTAAAAATTCTTAACAAAATTCTAACCAATAGAATTCAGCATCATATAAAAAAAAAAAATAATACACCACGACCAAGTGGGATTCATACTAGTTATGCAAGGACGGTTCAACATCAGAAAATCAATCAACATAATCCACCACATAAATAGAGCAAAAGAATCACGTGGTCATCTCAATCGATGCAGAAAAGGCATTCGATAAAGTCCAGCACCGATTCCTGATAAAACTCTCGATAAAATAGGAATAGAATGGAAATTACTGAAAACACTTTCCTTAAGAATGGGAATAGGACAAGGATGCCTTTTATCACCACTCCCATTTAACATTGTGCTGGAAGTCCTACCTAGAGCAATAAGGCAAGAAAAAGAAATAAAGGGCACCCAAACTGGCAAGGAAGAAGTAAAACTATCAGTAAAAATGGCATGGGGGTGGTGTCTGACTTCCTCTCACTTTAAGAGACGGAAAGAGAATCAAGATCAACAGCATAAGGCTGATTCCTATGACGTGGAGGACAGATATACCTCCTCTCTCCACCATCTTTACTAATTCTGACACCAACCATCTGTCCCATGGCACTGTTTGCGTTTCTGCTGGGTTCGATTATTCATTGCAATGGTCACACAGAACCCATAGACCATACTCACGATTATGGGGTTTATTAGGGAAGTAACAGTTAAAATTCAGGCTAAGGAACACTCAGGATGCAGCTCTTCCATCAGGACAGCCTCTTCCCTACCGTGATTACAGGCACACCTCTCCCTGGCCCTCAGCCTCTGCCCAAAGTCACTCAGCTTTCTCTGTGGGCCAGGAAGCCCACCACGCTCTCTCCTGCTACTGGATCTCTGCTGTCAGGTCTCTCCTGCCGGGTCTCTCTTGCCACCACTTCTCACCATCTTCTGGGTTACAGCTCACTCTCTCTCTTGGTCTCCTTCTTCCAGGAGCTTCTCAGCACAGAGATCTGGGGTCCAAAAAGGATGTCCTGGCTTCTGGCTATTCTTCCTTGGTGGTGGTGGAATTCTCTTTCCTGCCTCTATGATGGCTCATTTCAAATGCAGCAGGATGGCAAAACTGACCAACCCTTTTGGTGGGCCACAATTACCCAATCACACAACCCTACCCAATCTCTTGGGTAGGAGTTACAAGACCATGGCTAGAAAGGCCACACAAAAGCAATCCATCACACCACAGGCCACCATGTGGCTTTTCTAGCCATAGTTCTTTTAAACTTGGAGGATAACTTCCCCATCCCAATCATTTTACCAGTCCAAAACTATCATTAGTAATTAGTCCTGCAGTAGGGCAGAGTCCTCAGGGTGAGTTTACTCAGGTACCAGCCATTCAGGTCTGCTGCAGGTTTCCATCTGATCTGTTCATCTTCCCCAAAAGTTATCTCAACTTCACCCTTTCTGGTATCTAATAAAATTTAACTGAGAGAAGATTATTCCCTTGCTCTGAGCCTCACAAGGTATCAGCGTAGCAAAATCTTTAAAGGACTTTAGGTTTGGCCACAGTACTCCAGTCCAGCAGTACCTCCCCCTTAGTCCACTCTGTCACACTTATGACTTCTACAGTTAGTTTTTATAATCACAATTCACCCTGTTAACAATCAACACTCACAAATGAATCATATAATCCTATCAACATCTCCCCCACCCTCTCTTCCTCAGGAAAAGAGGAATCTATTCAGTGGTGATCCTCCCTTGTCTCCTTCATTTCATGTAAACACACCCATGAAAGCTTATAAGCCAGTCACTCCATGCCCTTATGTGCTCCCCTTTTAGATAGCTAATGTTTAAATTGCCTGTCCCTATTAAACCAGTACTCTGAGGAGACAAGCATGTTCCTTGGTCTTAAAGAATCTTCTGTTCTGGTTGGAACTTTGAGCATCTACATCCATAAGTAAAGTCCAGTCCAGAGCAAGCCATCAGTTTGCAGCAATCTACACCAGGTTACGGTGTCAAACATCTTCCTCTTCATTCGATCAGCTCATTCCTAGCCATCAAAGCTAGGTGATAATGGGTAGCACCCGTAGGCTGGAGAGTTCACACACACCTCCCAGCACTTCAGACAGCCCCTTCACACTCTCTCATCCCTAGCTCCCTTGGGCTAGGTCGATGGGTTCCACTCATAAACTTCAGAGTCTACGCACAACTCCCTTTACTTCTGACCAGCCAGCCCTTCCTCTTTCTCTCATCCCTAGCCCCTGTGGCCTAGGTCAGTGGTGCCAGTGGAACATGTCTAAACTCAGCCCGTCTCTTCATTGCTGCACTTCCCCCACTTCCACTCATGAGTGGACCCAGGTGGTCACCACAAGCGAGCAGACCAAGCTGTCTACATGCTGGCTTCCTTTAACTTTTAGTCCTGGAAGGGGGTTCCATCAGATGAGCACTGAATTTTCCTGCCTTGCTTGAAATTCAAAACACAGAACAGTCATTTTCTTTTTCCTTCTGCAGGTCCTGCCCTCAAGTGCAAACCTCCTGTTCTCTCAACAGTTCTGGGTGGTTCTTCATGTCTTTTCAAATGTAAAATCTGGGTGGGGCTCAGGTTTTTTACCTAAGCCCACTCTATACACAGCGCTACTGCATTCAAACAGGCTGTGTTTCCCTCAGGCAAATCATAGATTCCCTTTTAGCGTATCCAATCCAGTATTGGCTGAAGGTGGAGTACATGTTCTCTGTAATCTATAATACCCAATATTCATTTCTACCATACATTAGATTTGTACCATACCATACATTTGTCTGCTTTACAACACTAGGTAGGAGAAATATTCAACATCCATAGTACATTCAATTAAACACATAATCCTAAACACATAACCGTTTTAAAAACATTCCAGTTTCATCTTCTCTTCTCCACACCTTAACTGTCTTCCCACTTATATGCATATGGCCTTGGGCCTCTGGCAGGGTGGACCCAGTAGACCCTGGCCCCTATCAATCATTCTGCTTATCTGGCCTGGCTTTTGCCCCATGCCACACCAGGTGGGGCTTTTCTCCCCTCATCTGCAGCATAACTTTCCCTTCAGCCATCACAAACAGGAACAACCAAAATAACCATCTAAGAATCAAAAGTTTCACTTCCCAAGCCCCTTCGTTCTTTCTCTTACAAAGTCCCAGGCTGTTGTGAGTCTGGAGACATTGCAACAAATCCTGCTTCTGATGCCAGCTGTAAAAATGGCACAAGGAGGGAAGGAGAATCAAGATCAATAGCCCAAGGCTGATTCCTATGAGATGGAGGTCAGATATGCCTCCTCTCTCCACAATCTTTACTGATTCTGACATCAACCATCCCTCCCACGGCACTCTCTGCTTTTCTGCTGGGTTCAGTTATTCATTGCAATGGCCACACAGAATTCACAAACCATACTCACAATTATGGGGTTTATTAGGGAAGTAACAGTTACAATTCAAGATAAGGAACACTCAGGATACAGTTCTTCCATCAGGACAGCCTCTTCACAGCTGTGCTCACAGGCACACTTCTCCCTGGCCCTCAGCCTCTGCCCAAAGGCACTCAGCTTTCTCTCTCTGTGGGCTGGGAAGTCCACCTCACCATCTCCTGCTGCCAGGTCTCTACTGCCAGGTCTCTCCTAACACTGCTTCTCACTGTCTTCAGGGTTACAGCTCGCTCCTCTTTACAACACTAGGTAGGAGAAACATTCAATATCCATAGTACACTCAATTAAACACTTAATCTTAAACACATAACCCTTTTTAAAACATTCTAGTTTCATCTTCTCTTCTCCACACCTTAAGTATCTCCCCACTCATATCTTCCCATTCTCTCATTCTCCTGCTTCCAGGAGCTTCTCAGCGCAGGGATCCCAGGTCCAAAAAGGACATTCTTCTGTTACTGCAATAACGCGGATTGGAGCTGCCTGCCACAATAACCAATTTTGAGACAGGGGTGAGGTGAGCAGCAAGACGTTTTTTATATATGGATATATAGAAGACAGAAGGGAATAGATTCCTCCAAAAAAAAAAAAAAAAAAAAAAAAACTGTCTCCCCCACTGGGGATCGGCTGAAGGCTTTTATAGGGACAGGATTATGGATCCTAGAAGTTTGTATTAGTTCCCCCGTGAGGTGGTCATTTCTCAGATGAGTTAATCTTTTGTTAGTATTCTTGGAGGTTATCTGGCGACATCCTGGTTTTCTTGTTACAAGATGGGTGCTTTGTTCGGTTTTTCACCCTTAGCTCATTATCACTTGTTTTCCACCCTTCAAGGAGGAATGTCGGTTAATCTTAAACTTTTGTGGACACTGGAACCAGAGGGAAAGACAAAATCATGAGACGGTTAGCAATGGAGAGTAAATGATAGTGAGCTGGGCCTATGCAGCCTCTTCCAATACCCCCTTTTACTGGAAGTTTCTCAATCTTGGGAAACAGGGCATCGCTTCTTTTCTGGCTACTTCCTGCTGGTTAGAAGTATCGCTGGGGTGAGAAACCTCCCGGTATCAACTAGGGGTCATATGTGGGGGGTGAATTAGAGTGGAAATTGGCTGCATATTGGTGAATTAGATGACATTTGTCCTCAGAGCTTGAAAAAGGAGCGTCCCAACTTACCAGGGTAAAAATATTTCTAGCCTTAGGAGTATTTGTAGTTCCTTTTAATAGTCTCATAAAACAGGGAACACAAAAACAAACTAGAATAATCACTATTCTTAAGGCTCCTCTTTCAGGCTTTTCTATGGCCCACTTAACTGGACCTACTGGATTTAGGGTTGAGACTACACAGGGGAGGGTCAGAGTGTCCCCAGCTTGCAGGGTCAGTATCCCCTTTGCCTATAGGATCACCAGCACCTTTTCTGTTCAGGTCTCCTGGAAAAATAGAAAGACAGAGGGAAACAAGGTCAAAATTATTGTACTGTAAGCTTCTTGAACTTGTACTTGAGGCCCTGAATTGGAGTACAAGAGTATGGTGGTTCTCTGTCTTCTGCTTCTTTCTCTTCTTCTGGCGGGGCTGCTTTTACTCTTGAGTAATGCACCCACGTGGCTACTCCTGTTAATTTTAGAGACGAGTGTGTGGTCAGGAGAACTTCAAAAGGTCGCTCCCACTGAGGGGCCGGTTGATCTTCTGGAGGTTGATTCTTCCAGGTTTTCAACAGGACCTGATCTCCAGTCTCTGCGTTGGAACCTGTGCAGGGGAGTGTCAGAAGGAAAGGACAAACAAGAAAAAGCATACTGATTAACAGTGTTTATGACAGCTCTCAGAGAACGGACCCAGTCTCTTTTCTCTACCTCGGTCATCACCAAGGTGGCAGAAAGTCGACTTTTCCAAGAATGGTCTCCCATATATTAATTTGTAAGGGCTCAACTTGAACCCTCTTCGAGGGGCTACCCGGATTCTGAGCAGGGCAATGGGGAGAGCTTATATCTAAATGGAGCTTGTCTCCTGGCAAAGTTTTGCTAAGGACTTTTTCAGAGTATGGTTCATCTTTTTGGTCTTTCTAGTCAATTGTGTTCTCCAGGCTGAGTGTAATTTCCAATTGATATCTAAAACCTTATTGACTTCTTGGCTGACTGTTGCCATAAAAATTCTCTTGTTGTCACTCTGTACTGGGATTGGAAGATCAAAATGGGGTATGATTTCTTTGAGTAACGCCTTGGTCACTTCTTAGGCTCATTCGGTTCGACAAAGGAAAGCCTCCACCCACCCTGAGTAGGTGTCCACAAAAAAACAGCAGATATTTAAAATTTCCAGGTGTCCAAGGCATTATACCACTGTCACCTGAAGGGGATCATTGATTGCCTTCAGGGGTTCTAGGATTTCTGGTACATGTTTTATTTCTTTGTTGGCAGATGTCAGAAGTCCCTTTTCTTTCTACAAGGCATTATGTGAGTGAAGGATGAGATGGGCATATTTTTTAATAGTATACACAGTTGTGTGCTTTCCTATTCCTAGTCACAGGGCCTGCTCAAGGACTATGAGTTCAGCCTTTTGAGCTGAAGTGCCGGCAGGAAGTGGAGCTGCCTCTAAGACCTCCGTTCATGTTACCACCGCATACCCTACCTTGTGGCATCCTTCATATAGAAAGCTATTGCCATCTGTATACATTTCTAGCTCTGGGTCAGTCAAGGGAACATCTGAGAGATCTGGTCTGCTAGAATAAACTTCTTCAATTATCTCTAGGAAGTCATGTATGGGGGCATCTTCAGAAACAGGCAGCAATGTGGCAAGATTGAGGGAGGAGACAGCCTTCAGAACCACGTTTGCGTTGTCTAACAAGATTGCCTGATATTTTCCCATCCGTCCTGCCTTGAGCCAAAAACCCCCTTTGTTCCAAAACAGGCAAAACTATATGTGGTGTGTTTACCGTTACCATTGGTCCAAGGGTGAATTTCTCAGCTTTCTGTAAAAGGTCACATGTTGTAGCCACGTCTCGAAGACAAAGGGGCCATCCCTGGGCTACTTTGTCCAGCTGTTTTGAAAAGTAGGCCACCAGTCACCTGGCTGCCCAAGGTCTGAGTTAATACCCCCACAGCAATTCTGTGTCTTAATATCAGTCCATTCAATGGCAAATAGAGGCTGAGACTCAGGGTGTAGAGGAATACAAAAGAAGGCATCTTTCAAGCCCAGTACTGAAAACCAAGCACATTGACTGGATATAGTAACCAAGACGGTATATGTGTTGGCATAGTCGGATGAATGTCCTCTACTATTTGGTTGATTTTCCTTAGGTCTTGAACAGACCGAAATTCTCTTGTCCCAGGTTTCAACACCAGTTAGATATGGGTGTTGTACAGAAACTGGCAAAATTTTAAAAGTCCAGTTTTTATGTATTGATGCACCAATGGTGCGATCCCTTCTAAAGCTTCCTTGCGGAGGTGATACTGCCTCTGGTTTATAATAGTTGCTCCAGGTTTTAAAGTAATTTCAACCAGTGAAGCTGACTTGGCTAATCCAGGCCTTTCTTATGTCCAGACCTCTGGATTCATCTTTTGTTGAATATGGAAAGGAATGCCACTAAGTGTTACTATTTTTTCTTGCAACAATGTCCCCTGCAAGGCGCATGAGTTTTCAGGCGGGATCCGTAGAAAATGAAAAGAAACAACTCTGCCATCTTATTTGGGTTACTCCAATAAGAAGGATTGTGATTCTTCCAATTATACAAGTCAGAGTAGAGGAAGGAGTATGTCACACTGTTCCTCTTTCGGCTGGAACGTTTCTCAGAGGAAATTGCTCTGCCAGAGCCCCGGCAGTACCCTCACCGAAAACAGTACCTTGACGGGTGTGTGTAGGTGGGGAGACCATACCCGTTGAAGTCGCACTCTTACTTCCCAATTCCCTTCCTTCTTCAGTTCCTCTCAAGCTAGCTGGACTAAAATCAGGCTTGGCCCTTTCTGTGGGGGATTCTGCCATTCTCCCTATATGGCGGTGGGAGTCGAAGCAGTGATCAGGGCTATTCCTTCTAAAAGGGGACTCTCTGGTAAGGATTCAGGAAGTAGTTTTACCTTCAGCTTTCCCTGGAAAAGAACCTGGTTAGAGGGATTTAAAGTTTGATAGAGTGACATGAAAGCTTGAATATAGGGAACTTTGTCCCATTTTTTCCTACAAAACAAGTCAAGCTGAAAAATCCTGCCATAAGCCAAAGACCCATTTTGGAGACATTGGGATTGAGTTGTATTTGTAAATTGCTTTGGGTAGAATTGTCATTTTCACAATGTTGAGTCTACCTATCCAAGAGCATGATATGTTTTTCCATTTATGTAGATCCCTTTGGGTTTCATGCAGTAGTGTTTTGTAGTTTTCTTTGTATAGGTCTTTTACATCCCTGGTCAGATTTGGAATATTAGACCTTTTGACAAAACCTAAGCATTAAGCAAAGTTTCCCTAAAGGATAAAACGGACAACACAAATGAAAGCTCATTTTCCCAAAGTGGTCACTGAAATTCTAAGTTACTTCTAGTATACTCAGTTTATAGTGTTTTTAAAATGAACCCCAAACCAGTGAATCAGTAGCAGGGGGTGGAAATCCAGTCTCATTTATCAAAGACGCTAGGCAATAAGGTTCAAGCTTTTGGTTTCCTTCTTTCTGAAGCTTTCTCTTAACAATCAAATCAGGGCACCCAAGTAGATGGTATAATACTAGTTACACACAGACAATGGACAAGACACAGAACCACAGTAAACAAATGGACAGGACAGACACAAAAACCACAGTAAATGAATAAATCCCACAAACTGACAGAGGTAATCTCGACCCCTTCAACCTCTCAGATGGCCCTGCCTGCCAACAGAGGTGATCTTAGAGAATCTCAACCTCCAAGACACACTTACAAGCACTCACATGCCCAGGACCAGGACTCTAGAGTCACCAAGAGTCCCTTCTTGTGACCCTACTCATGGGGATGGTCATCTGGGGCAGCTCTCACCCCAGAAACCAAGGGCTCCGGGAACCTCGGGCCTGCCCTATCCACCCTGGCCCTGAGTGCAACAGGGAGAGGAGTCATAGACTCACCTTGGGATCCCTCCTGTGCAGGTCTTGCTTTTCTTTCACCCACCTCTTTTGGCGCAGCTGGGGACCAGCTGTGCCATGCCAGACCCAGGTCTGGCCGATAGTCTCCCCAGAAGCAAATGGAACCTCTCATGGCCGCTTGTTGAGAGAGCTGGTGATCAGCCCCAGGCCCTGCCCTTGGGTGGCTGGTCTCAAGCAGGTGAAGCTCCCTGTATGGGCCACCAAATTTGTTACCACAATAACTTGGATTGGAGCCACCTGCTGCAATAGCCAATTCTGAGACAGTGATGAGGTGAGCAGCAAGAGATTTATCATATATCAATATATAGGAGACAGAGGGGAATAGATTCCTTCAAAAAAACCCATCTCCTCCACTGGGGATTGGCTGAAGGCTTTTATAGGGACAGAATTATGGGTCCTAGAAGTTTGTGTTAGTTCCCCATTGAAGTGGTCATGTCTTAGATGAGTTAATCTTTTACTGGTATTCTTGGGGGTTATCTGGCAACATCCTGGTTTTCTTGTCATAAGACGAGTGCTTTGTTCGGTTTTTCATCCTTAGATCATTATCACTTGTTTTCCACCCTTCAAGGAGGAACATCGGTTAATCTTAAACCTTTTGTAGACACGGGAACTGGAGGGAAAGACAAGATCATGAGACGATGTGGTGGTTAACAATGGGGAGTAAATAATGGTGAGCTGGGCCTATGCAGCCTCTTCCACTTCTGGCTTCTGGCTGTTCTTCCTTGGTGGCAGTAGGATTCTCTTTCCTGCCTCTTGGATGGCTCACTTCAAACACAGAAGGATGGCAAAACTGATAAATCCTTTTGTTTGGCCCAAATTACCCTATCACACAGTCCTGCCCAATCACTTGGGTGGGAGTTACAAGACCATAGCTAGAAGGTCTACACAAAAGCAATCCATTACACCACACTACCCCTATTTGTAGATGATATGATACTATACATAGAGAGCACCAAAGATTCCACAAGAAATTTCTGGAACTAATAGAGAGATTCAGCAGAGTAGCAGGATACAAAATCAATATACAAAAATCAGTTGGATTCCTATACACCAACAAGAGAACTTCAAAAAGGAAATCATAAAAAAAAAAAAAATTTATAATAGTCCCTACAAAGATAAAATAGGAATAAATCTAACCAGGGACGTAAAAGACCTATACAAAGAAAATTACAAAACACTATTGCAAGAAAACAAAAGGGATCCACATAAATGGAAAAACATACCACGATCATGGTTAGGCTGGGTTCTCTAGAGAAGCAAAACCAGTAAAGCATATAAATATATATATAGAGAGATTTATATCAAGGAAATGGCTCACACAGTTGTAGAGGCTGGAACGTTCCAAGTTCATGGGTAGGGCTGGAGGTCTATCCTGATTCACATAGCCAAAGAGGCTGGAGAACCCAGGATAGGCAGGTCAGACAAGAGGGCTCTTGCTCACAGGCTGCGAAGACCAACAAGTCCCAAGATAGGCAGGTAAGGTGGCAGGTAATCTTCTAGCTCAAGTCCCAACCAGAGTTCAGATGAACAGGAGCCAGCTGCAGGATCCAGAGTGAGCAATCCTGAGCCAAATACCAACAGTATTCTTTATTGAGATGGCAAAACCAATCACTAACTTTTTATGGAAAGGAAAGAGGCCTCAAATAAGCAAAGCATTATTTTTTATTATTGTTGTTGTTGTTGTTAGGTACTGTTGAGTCACTTCTGACTCATAGCTAACCCCTGTACAACAGAACGAAACACTGCCCGGTCCTGCCCATTTTTGCTGCCACTTTGTCAATCCATCTATTCAGGGGCCTTCCTTGTTTTCACTGACTCTCTACCTTACCAAGAATGATGTCCTTCTTCTAGGAACGGTCACTTCTGATAACATGACCAAAGTACGTGAGACAAAGTCTCACCAGCCTCTCTTCCAAGGAGCACTCTGACCGTACTTCCAAGACAGATTTGTTCCTTCTTCTGGCAGTCCCTGGTATATTCAATATTCTTTGCCCACACCATAATTCAAAAGCATCAATTCTTCTTCTGTCTTCCTTATTCATTGATCAGCTTTTGCATGCATATGAGACTATTGAAAATAACACGGCTTGGTTCAGGCAAACCTTAGTCCTCAAAATGACATCTTTGTTTTTCAACACTTTAAAGAGGTCTTTTGCAGTACATTTGCCCAGTGCAATAGGTCGTTTGATTTCTTGACTGCTGCTTCCATGGGTGTTGATGGTGGATCCAAGCAAAATGAAATCCTTGACAACTTCAATCTTTTCCCCATTTATCATCATGTTGCTTACTGGTCCAGTTGTGAGGATTTTTGTTTCTTTATGTTGAGATGTAATCCATACTGAAGGCTGGAGTCTTTGATCTTCAACAGTAAGTGTTTCAATTTCTTTTTGCTTTCAGGAAACAAGGTTGTGTCATTTGCATATGGAAAGTTGTTAATGAGTCTTCCTGCAATCCTTATGCCCCTCTGTTTTTCATATAGTCCATCTTCTCAGATTATTTGCTGAGCATACAGATTGAATAGGTATGGTGAAAGGATATAACCCTGACACATGACTGCCTCTTGATCTGTGTACTGGTTCCTCATGAGCACAATTAAGTGTTCTGGAATTCTCATTCTTTGCAATGTCATCCACCATAATTTGTTATGATCCACACAGTCGAATGCCTTTGCAAAGTCAATAAAACGCAGGTAAACATCTTTCTGGTATTTTCTGCTTTCAGTCAAGATCCATCTGAAATCAGCAGTGATATCCATTGTTCCACGTTCTCTTCTGAATCTGGTTGAATTCCTGGCAGTTCCTTGTTAAAGTACTTCTGCAGCCATTTTTGAATGATCTTCAGCAAAATTTTACTTGCGTGTGACATTAATGAAATTGTTCCATAATTTCCGCATTCTGTTGGATCACCTTTCTTTGGAATGGGCACAAATGTGGATCTCTTCCAGTGAATTGGCCTGGTAGCTGTATTCCAAATTTTTTGGCATAGATGTGTGAGTGCTCAGCACTGCATCCGTTTGTTGACACGTGTCAATTGGTATTCCGTCAATTCCTGGAGCGTTTTTTCTCACCGGTGCTTTCAGTGCAGTTTGGACTTTTTCCTCCAGTACCATAGCTTCTTGATCTTATGCTTCCATCCGACATGGTTGAAATTCGGCCAGTTCTTTTTGGTACAGTGACTCTTGTGTACTCCTTACATCTTTTGATGATTCCTGCGTCATTGAGTATTTTGCCATAGAATCCTTCGATGTTGCACTTCAAGGCTTGAATTTTTTCTTCAGTTCTTTCAGCTTAGAAATGTCTAGCTTGTTCTTCCCTTTTGGTTTTCTAACTCCAGGTCTTTGCATATTTCATTATAACACTTGTCTTCTCGAGCAACTCTTTAAAATCTTCTGTTCAGCTCTTTTACTTCATCATTCCTGCCATTCGCTTTAGCTACTCTACTTTCAAGATCATGCTTCAGAGGTTCTTCTGACTTTCATTTTGGTCTTTTCTTTCTTTCCTGTATTTTTTTCTTTTTAACCACAAAGTTAGATTAATATGTTTATTTAACAGAACCTGTGACTTACACATATCCAGTATTAATGTGAGGACTCATACAGATGGTATATAGTCAATAAGCCCACTGAGCGCTCTTACCCTAGTGGGCCCCTGGAGTCATATCATGATTTGTAATCCAGGTTTGAAGTTTTTTTCGGCTACAGAACTCTGCTAAATATACTCACATTTGTATCCTCTGTTGTTGTTAGGTGCTGTTGAGTCGGTTCCAACTCATAGCAACCCATGTACAACGGAACGAAACACTGCCTGGTCCTGCGCCAGCCTCACAATTGTTGTTATGCTTGAGCCCATTGTTGCAACCACTGTGTCAATCCATTTCATTGGTGGTCTTTCTCTTTTTTGCTGGCCCTCTACTTTACCAAGAATAATATCATTCTCCAGGGATTGACCCCTCCTGATAACATGTCCAAAGTATGTGAGATGAAGTCTTGCCATCCTTGCTTCTAATGAGCATTCTGGCTGTACTTCTTCCAAAACAGATTTGTTCCTTCTTCTGGTAGTCCATGGTATATTCAGTATTCTTCATAATTCAAGGGATCAATCTTTCTTCTATCTTCCTTATTCATTGTTCAGCTTTTTCATACATATGAGGCAATTGAAAACACCATGGCTTGGGTTAGGCACACCTTAGTCCTTAAAGTGACAACTTTGCTTTTTGTTTTTTTTTTTAAATTGTACTTCAGGTGAAGTCTTTCCTGTATTTTTAATGACCTTTTGCTCTGTTTATGTATTATGTCCTTGATGTCATCCCACAACTTATCTGGTCTTCAGTCATTAGTGTTAAATGCATCAAATCTTTTCTTCAGATGGTCACCAAATTCAGGTGAGATATACTCAAGGTTGTACTTTGGCTCACGTGGACTTGTTTTAATTTTCTTCAGCTTCAACTTGAACTTGCATATGAGCAATTGATGGTCTATTCCACAGCCGGCCCCTGGCCTTGTTCTGACTGATGATACTGAGCTTTTTCATCATCTCTTTCTACAGATGTAGTCGATTTGACTCCTGTATTTTCCATCCAGTGAGGTGCACAAGTATAGTCACTGTTAATGTTGTTGAAAAAAGATATTTGCAGTGAATAAGTCATTGGTCTTGCCAAATTCTATCATGCGATCACCGGTGTCATTTCTATCATTCAGGCCACATTCTCCAACTACAGATCCTTTGTCTTTGTTTCTAACGTTCTCATTTCAGTCACCAGTAGTTATCAATGCATCTTGATTGCATGTTTGATCAATTTCAGACTGCAGAAGTTGGTAAAAATCTTCAATTTCCTCATTTTTTGCCTTAGTGGTTGCTGCATAAATTTGAATAATAGTCGTGTTAACTAGTCTTCCTTGTAGGCCTATGGATATTATCCTATTACTGACAGCTTCGTACTTCACCATAGGTCTTGAAAGGTCCTATAAAAAATGTTTTTTTTAATTGTACTTTGGGTGATAGTTTACTATACAAATTAGTTTCTCATTAAATAAATAATACACATATTGTTTTGTAACATGGGTTGCCAACTCCATGATATGTCAACATTCTCCTGTTTTCAAGTTTGTATTGCTCATTTCCATTCGACCGGCTTTCCTGTCCCATCCTGCCTTCTTGTTCTTGCCGCTTGACTGGTGTACTCACTTAGTCTCATATACCCGATTGAAATACGTGTGCTATTTGTTTTATAGAACTGTCTAATCTTTGGCTGAAGGGTGAACCTCAGGAGTGACTTCAGTACGAAGTTAAAAGGGTGTCCAGGGGCCATACTCTCTGAGTTTCTCCAGTCTGTCTCAGACCTATAAGTCTAGTCTTTTTTTGTGAGTTAGAATTTTGTTGTACATTTTTCTTCAGCTCTGTTCTGGACCCTCTATTGTGATCCCTGTCAGAGCAGTGAGTGGTGGTAGCCGGGCACCATCTAGTTGAGCTGGACTCAGTCTGGTGGAGGCTGTGGTACTTGTGGTCCTTTAGTCCCTTGGACTAATCTTCCCTTGTGTCTTTGGTTTTCTTCATTATCCCTTGCTCCAGACTGGGTGGAACCAGTAGACGTATCGTAGATGGCCACTCACAAGCTTTTAAGACCCCAGACACTACTCACCAAAGTAGGATGTAGAAAATTTTCTTTATAAACTATGCTATGCCAACTGAGCTAGATGTTCCCTGAGACCATCGTCCCCAGCCTTAGCCCTATAACTTGGTCCCTCAGGGAGTTTGAATGTGTCTATGAAGTTTCTATGACTTTGCCTTGGTCTAGTTGTGCTAACTTCCCCGATATTGTGTACTGTTTTACCCTTCACCAAAGTTACCACTTACCTACTGTCTAGTTAGTGTTTTTCCCTTCCCACTCCTCCACCGCATCATAACCATCAAATATTGTTTCTTTCTGTGTGTAAACCTTTTCATGACATTTTATAATAGTGGTTTCATACAGTACTTGTCCTTTTATGATTGACTTATTTTACTCAGAAATAATGCCCTCTAGATTCATCCATGCTGTGAGATGTTTCAAAGATTCATCATTGTTCTTTATCGTTGGGTAGTATTTCATTGTGTATATGCACCATAGTTTGTTTATCCATTCATCTCTTGATGGACACTTAGGTTATTTACATCTTCTTGCTATTGTGAATAATGCTGCAATGAACATTGTGTGCATAAGTCCATTTGAGTGATGGCTTTTATTTGTCTAGTATATATTCCTAGGAGTGGCTTTGCTGGATCGTGCGGTATTTTTATTTCCAGCTTTTCAGGAAGCACCATATCATTTTCCAAATTGTTTTACCATTTTGCATTCCCACCACCAATGTGTAAGAGTTCCAATCTCCTGCGGCCTCTCCAGCATTTGCTACTTTGTTTTTTTGATTCATGCCAGTAATGTCAGGGTGAGATGGTATCTCATTGTAGTTTTGATCTGCATTTCTCTAATAGTTGTGATCGCGAGTATTTCCTCATACGTCTGTTAGCTGCCTGAATGTTTTCTTTGGTGGAGTGTCTGTTCATGTCCTTTGCCCATTTTTTTAATTGGATTATTTGTCTTTGTGTTGTAGAGGTTGGATTTTCTACAGATTTTAGAGATTAGAACTTCGTCCGGTATGTCATAGCTAAAATTTTTTTTCCTGTCTGTAGGTTCTTTTTTTACTCTTTGCTGAAGTCTTTTGATGAGCATAAGTGTTTAATTTTTAGAAGATTGCAATTATCTAGCTTATCTTTTGGTGTTAGTGTATTGTTTGTTATGTTTTGTATCCTATTTGTGCCATATATTAGGGGCTCTAGTGTTGATCTATTTTTTCTTCCCATAATCTTTATAGTTTTTGGTTTTATATTTAGGTTTTTGATTCATTTTGAATTAGTTTTTGTTCATGGTGTGAGGTATGGGTCCTGTGTCATTTTTTTACAGGTGGAAATCCAGTTTTGCCAGCATCATTTGTTAAAAAGACTGTCTTTTTCCCATTTAATGGACTTTGGGTCTTTGTCAAAGATCAGGTGGCCATAGGTAGATGGATTTATATCTGGGTTCTTGATTCTGTTCCCTTGGTCAGTGTGTCTGTCATTGTACCTGTACCAGGGTCTTCTGACTACAGTAGCTGTATAGTAGGTTCTGGGGTCAGGTAGTGTGAGGCCTCCTACTGTGTTCTTCTTCTTCGATAATTATTTATCTAGGGCCTCTTTCCTTTCCATATAAAGTTAATGATTAGTTTTTCAATCTCGTTAAAGAATGCTTTTGGTATTTGGATCACAATTGTGCTATATTTATAGATTGCTTTGGGTAGAATTGACATTTTCACAATGTTGAGTCTACCTACCCGTGAGCATGGTATGTTTGTCCATTTATGTAGATCTCTTTTGGTTTCTTGCAGTAGTGTTTTGTAGTTTTCTTTTTATAGGTCTTTTATGTCCCTAATTAGATCTATTCCAAAGTACATTATTTTTTTAGAGGATATTATAAATATTATTGCTTCCCTGATTTTTTTTTTTCTTTGTAGTTCTCTTTATTGATGTATGGGAACTCAACAGATTTTTGTATGTTTGTCTTGTATTTTGCAGCTCTACTGAATCTTTCTATTAGTTCCACTAGTTTCTTGTGAAATCTTTCAGGTTCTCTACATATAGTATCATACCATCTACAAATAGGAATAGTTTACTTCTTGCTTACCAATTCAGATGCCCTTTATTTCTTTTTCTTGCCTTATTGCTTTAGCTAGGAATTCCAGCACAATGTTAAATAGGAGTGGTGATAAAGGGTATCCTTATCTTGTTCCTGTTCTCATGGGAATGTTTTCAGTTTCTTTCCATTGAGAATGATGTTGGTTGTTGGTTTTGTATAGATGCCCTTTACTATGTTGAGGAATTTCACTTCTATTCCTATTTTATTGAGAGTTTTTATCAGGAATGGGTGTTGGACTTTATTGAATATATTTTCTGTGTTGACTGAGATGATCATGTGATTCTTTTCTTTTATTCTTTTTATGTGGTGAATTCCACTGATTGATTTTCTAATGCTGAACTATCCTTACATAGCTGGTATGAATTTCACTTGGTCATGGTTTTTTTGATATGATGCTGAATTCTATTAGCTAGACTTTTGTTGAAAATTTTTGCATCTATATTCATGAGAGATATTGGTCTGTAATTGTGTGTGTGTGTGTGTGTGTGTGTGTGTGTGTGTGTGTGTGTGTGTGTGTGGTGTTTGCCTGGTTTTGTTATCAGGGTTATGCTAGCTTCATAGAATGAATTCAGAAGTATCCCTTCCTTTTCTATGTTATGAAATAGTTTTAGTAGTACTGTTGTGAGCTCTTCTTTGAATGTTTGGTAGAATTCTCCAGTGAAGCCATCTGGGCCAGGGCTTTTTCTTGTTTTGAATTATTTTTTTATCTTTTCCTTCTCTTCTCTTCTTATGGGTCTTTTCAGATTTTCTACCTCAGTTTGTGTTAGCTTAGTAGTGTGTTTCTAGAAATTTGTCAATTTCCTCTATGTTTCCAAATTTGTTGGAGTACAGTTTTTCATATGGTCCTTTTTTATTTCAGTTAGGTCTGTGTTATGGCTCCCATTTCATTTCTTATTTGAGTTATTTGCTTCCTCTCCTGTTTTTCTTTTGTCAATTTGGCCAGTGGTTTGTAGATTTTGTTGATCTTTTCAAAGAACCAGCTTTTTTTTTGGTTGATTCTTTCTATTGTTTTTCTGTTCTCTATTTCATTTCTGCTCTGATCTTTATTTTTTCCTTTCTTCTGGTGGCTGTGGACTTCTTTTACTGTTCTCCTTCTGTTTGTTCAAGTTGTGTAGCTAATGTTTTGATTTTATCCCTTTCTTTGCTTTTGATGTGTGTCATCTATTGCTATAAATTGACCTCTGAGCACTGCCTTTGTTGTGTCCCAAAGACTTTGATATGATGTAATTTCCTTCTCATTTTATTCTAGAAATGTTTTGATTCCATCTTTGATTTCTTCTATTGCCCCGTGGTTTTTAAGCAAGGTGTTATTCTGTTTCTATGGGTTTTTTTCCCCCTTACTCTTCCTGTTATTAATTTCTACTTTTATGGTGTTGTGATCAGAGATAATGCTTTGTATTATCTCAATGTTTTGCATTTTGTTGAGGCTTGCTTTGTGGCCTACAATTTGGCTTGTATGGAATGTATGCTTTGCTGCTGTTGGGTGGAGTGTTCTGTATATGTCTATGAGGTCAAGTTGGGGATTGTGGCCTTTAGAGCTTCTGTATCATTGTTGGCTTTCTTTCTAGATGTTCTGTCCTTTACTGAGAGTGGTATGTTGAAGTCTCCTACTATTATTGTTCAACTGTCAATTTCTCCTTTCAGTGCTGTTAGAGTTTTGTTTTATGTACTTTGGAGCACTGTCATTGGGTGGTTAGATATTTATTACGGTTATGTCATCATGGTGAATTATCCTTTTGATCATTAATGCCCTTCCTTTTCTATTATGGTGGGGTTTTTTTAAGTCTATTTTATCTGAGATTAATATTGCTACTCCCGCTCTGTTTTGGTAGCTGTTTTCTTGATATATATTTTTCCATTCTTTGATTTTTAATATGTTTATGTTTTTGTTTATAAGGTGTGTCTCTTGTAGACAGAATATTGATGGGTCAAGTTGTTTATCCACTCTGTCACTCTCTTTCTCTTTATGAGTGCATTTAAGCCATTTAAGTTCAGTGTGATTATTGATAGGTGTAAGTTTATTATTTTGTAGTGCTGACGTTTTCTTTGTTCCTCTTACTCTCCTATGCTGAGTTCCTTTTGTTTGTGAATTTTTTCGTTTCTTTTGTTTTTGTAGATTTTCTGTTCACTGAGACTTTATGCATTTCTTCTTTATTTTGATAGTATGTTTGTTAACTTTATTTGTGGTTACCTTGAAATTTACACTTATCTTCCTAAGTTTGAACCCATGTTTTATTACTTGATATAGCCTTGACTTCCTCTCCATTTGAAAGTTCTATATCTACACTGTTTATTGCCTCTTTTATTGTTCTTAAGTTGTTGTCATTTACAGATTGATGTCTCAGGTTCCCTGTTTTAAGTCTTTTAGTTTTGTTTTATTATTGAGAGTTCATTACTTATGTTGGTATCTGGCTCCTGCTGCCCTGTGTCCTAAACAGGTTGTTGTCTGATGTTGGTTCTCTAACTAAAGGACTCCGTCTAATAACTTTTGTAGGTTAGGTTTGGTTTTTACATATTTCCTTAATTTCTGTTTATTTGGAAATGTCCTAATTTTACCATCATATTTGAGCAAGTGCTTTGCAGGCTATATCATTCTCGGTTGGCAAGTTTTTCCTTTCAAGGTTTTATATGTGTCATTCCATTGCCTTCTTGCCTGCATGGGTTCTGCTGAGTGATCAGAGCTTAGTCTTATTATTTCCTCTTTGTTTATGACTTTTCATTTTCCTTGAGCTGCTCTCAGGATTCTTTTCTTTGTCTTTGGTTTTATGAGTGTGATTATGATATGTCTTG
The DNA here is from genome assembly GCA_030035585.1 of Dugong dugon. Taxonomy (NCBI): domain Eukaryota; kingdom Metazoa; phylum Chordata; class Mammalia; order Sirenia; family Dugongidae; genus Dugong; species Dugong dugon. The sequence goes on along the minus strand of CM057480.1, from coordinate 41,212,194 downwards.
GTAATTTTGGGGGGAAGTCTATCCTGCATTTTCCAACTACCGATCCTTCTTCTTTGTTTCCAACTTTTGCATTCCAATCACCAGTAATTATCAATGCATCCTGATTGTGTGTTCGATCAATTTCAGACTGCAGAAGCTGGTAAAAATCTTCAATTTCTTCATCTTTGGCCTTAGTGGTTGGTGCATAAATTTGAATAATAGTTGTATTAACTGGTCTTCCTTGCAAGGGTATGGATATTTTCCTATCACGGACAGCATTGTACTTCAGGATGGATCTTGAAATGTTCTTTTTGACAATGAATGCAACACCATTCCTCTTCAAGTTATCATTCCTGGCATAGTAGATCACATGATTGTCCAATTCAAAATGACCAATACCAGTTCATTTCAGTTCACTAATGCCTAGGATATCAATCTGTATGCATTCTATTTCACTTCTGATGATTTCCAATTTTCCTAGATTCATACTTCATACATTCCACATTCCAACTGTTAATGGATCAATTATTAATTATTATTAATTTATTGCATGATAGAATTTTGCAAGACCAAAGACTTCTTCTTTGCAAATACCTTTTTTCACCAACATAAATGGCGACTATACTCGTGGACCTTGCCAGATGGAATACACCGGAATCAAATCGACTACATCTGTGGAAAGAGACGATGGAAAACTCAATATCATCAGTCAGAACAAGGCCAGGGACCGACCACAGAACAGACCATCGGTTGCTCATATGCACATTCAGGTTGAAATTGAAGAAAATTAGAACAAGTCCAAGAGAGCCAAAGTACAGCCTTGAGTATATCCCACCTGAATTTAGAGACTATCTCAAGAATAGATTTGATGCATTGAACACTAATGACTGAAGACCAGACAAGTTGTGGAATGACATCAAGGACATCATACATGAAGAAAGCAAGAAGTCATTAAAAAGATAGGAAATAAAGAAAAGACCAAAATGGATGTCAGAAGAGACTCTGAAACTTGCTCTTGAACATTGAGTAGGTAAGCAAAAGGAAGAAATGATGTAGTAAAAGAACTGAACAGAAGATTACAAAGGACAGCTCGAGAAGACAAAATAAAGTTTTATAATGACATCTGCAAAGAGCTGAAGATAGGAAACCAAAAGAACACGCTCAGCATTTCTCAAGCTGAAAGAATTGAAGAAAAATTTCAAGCCTCGAGTTGCAATACTGAAGGATTCTATGGGGAACTATTAAACAACACTGGAGGCATCAAAAGAAGATGAAAAGAATACACAGTCATTATACCAAAAAGAATTGATCAATATCCAACCATTTCAGGAGGTAGTATATGATCAGGAACCAATGGTACTGAAGGAAGAAGTCCAAAGTGCACTGAAGGCATTGGTGGAAGACAAGGCTTCAGGAATTGACGGAATATCAGTTGAGACGTTTCAACAATGGGTGCAGCACCAGAAGTGTTCACGCGACTATGCCAAGAAATTTGGAACACATCTACCTGGTCAACCAGCTGGAAGAGATCCATATTTAAGCCTATTTCAAAGAAAGGTGATCCAACCAAATGCGAAAATTATTGAACAATATCATTAATATCACACACAAGTAAAACTGTGCTGAAGATCATTCAAAAGTAGCTGCAGCAGTATATCAGCAGGGAACTGTCAGAAATTCAGGCTGGATTCAGCAGAGGACGTGGAACCAGGGATATCATTGCTGATGTCAGATGGATCTTGGCTGAAAGCAGAGAATACCAGAAAAATGTTTACCTGCATTTTATTGACTATGCAAATGAATTCCACTGTGTGGATCATAACAAATCATGGATAACATTGCAAAGAATGAGAATTCCAGAACACTTAATTGTGCTCATGAGGAACCTGTACACAGATCAAGAGGCAGTCATTCGAACAGAACAAGGGGATACTGCATGGTTTAAAGTCAGGAAAGGTGTGCATCAGGGTTGTATCCTTTCACCATACCTATTCAGTCTGTATGCTGAGCAAATAATTCAAGAAGCTGTAATCTATGAAGAAAAGAGGGACATCAAGACTGGAGGAAGATGTAATAACAACTAGCATTTTGGAGATGACACAACCTTGTTTGCTGAAAGTCAAGAGGACTTGAAGCAGTTACTGATGAAGATTGAAGACTACAGCCTTCAGTATGGATTATACTACAACATAAAGAAAACAAAAATCCTCACAACTGGACCAATAAGCAACATCATGACAAACCAAGAAAATATTGAAGTTGTCGAAGATTTCATTTTGCTTGGATCCACAATCAACACCCATGGAAGCAGCAGTCAAGAAATCAAAGGATGCATTGCATTGGGCAAATCTGCTGCAAAAGTCCTCTAAAGTGTTAAAAAGCAAAGATATCACCTTGGAGAGTAAGGTGCACCTGACCCAAGCCATGGTATTTTCAATTGCCTCATATGCATGTGAAAGATGGACAATGAATAAGGAAGACTGAAGAATAATTGATGCCTTTGAATTGTGGTTTTGGTGAAGAATATTGAATATACTATGGACTGCCAAAAGAACGAAGAAATCTGTCTTGGAGGAAGTACAACGAGAATGCTCCTGAGAAGCAAGAATGGGAAGACTACGTCTTACATACTTTGGACATGTTATCAGGATGGACCAGTCCCCGGAGAAGGACACCATGCTTGGCAATGTAGAGGGTCAGTGAAAAAGACAAAGACCCTCAATGAGATGAATTGCCACAGTGGCTGCAACAATAGACTCAAGCATGACGATTGTGAGGATGGCACAGGACCGGGCAGTGTTTCATTCTGTAGTAGATAGGGTTGCTAATGAGTTGGAACTAACTCGACAGCACCTAACAACAAAAACAGCTAATCTGAAGGGGGTCTTTGAGCTTCTTGGATTGTCCACTTTTCATCTTTCATGATATTAGGGAAGCTTTCTGTCAGCAAATCTTCATGATCTTCTCTGTGTTTTCCGTTTTCTTTCCCTGTTCTGAAACTCTGATCACACGCAAATATTTGGTTTTAATTGTATCCCAAATAGTTTTTAGGTTTTCTTCATTCTTTTCTCTGATTTTCCCTCCAAGTTGTATCTAAGGATTTGTCTTTGATTTTGATGATCCTGTCTTCTCTTGTTTCAAATTTGCTCCTAAAACTTTCTATTGTGTTGTTCATTTCTGAAATTTTGTTGTTTATCTTTTGGATTTCTATTTACTGTTTTTGTATGAGTTCTAATTATTTATTTTGACATTTTGTTTTTGAATTATTTTCCTGAATTCTCCCATTACTTTGTCTGTGTTGTCCATGATTTTGTATATTTTTCCTTAGTTTTGTCTGTGTTTTCCTTGATCTCTTTCCTAATCTCTTGGAAAGCCCTAAATTTTAGACATTTGAATTCCCTATCAAGTAGTTTCAGTACATTTTCTTCTAATGGAAAGTCATCTGGTATTTTATTTTGGTCGCTCACTGGGGCCATCTTGTCCTTTTTTAAATATGTTTTGATATTGTCTGCTGTCTTTGGGACGTTCAGGAATTATTTGCTTTGTTTATTGATCATAGGTTTGTTTGTTTTGTCCTGCTTTTTTGTTTTATTTTGTTATATCTGGGTGGGCCGTCTGGGCATGTTTTGTTTCTTCCTTGTCTGTGGGCCAGATAGTTTCCACTACCTTGTCCAAATAGGCAAGGCCAGTCACTTAGCTATGGTGCAGCAGAGCAAATGCTGTGTGTCTGTGTGGGTGGGGGCAGAGATGGGTCATTTGTGACACAAACTGGGGCCTGTGGGGAGGGTCTGGGGGTGGCAGGGCAGTGTCTGGTCATCCTGAAGTCCACGATGGTCACTCTCATGGGTGCAGCACTTGGCAGGGTGGGGCCAGGGGCAGCACAGTGTGGGGACTGGAGATCTGCACAGAGGAGTGGTTCTTTGCAGTTTGGGGCTAGAGGGCACTGTAGGCTGGCGTCAGGGGGTCTGGGTGTCCACAATCGTGCTGCTGTGGGGCATGACACTCAGCAGGGAGGGGCAAATGGGCAGTGCAGAGTGGAGTCCAGGGGTCCAGAGATCCACACTGGTGCTGCTGAGGGGTGCAACTATCTGCAGGTCAGGGCCTGGGGGCAGTGTGGGGCTTGGTCCAGGGGTCTGCGCTGCTTCTATTGGGAGGCATGGCACTCAGTGGAGTGGGGCCAGGGGTCAGCACAAGGTGGGGTCCAGGAGTCTGGGGGCCCATGCCAGTCCTGCTCACACAGCCATGATGTTTGGCAGGGTGGGTCAGGGGCACAGCACTTTGTGGGGCAATAACATTTTCTTAATAAACTTTGTTATGCCAGTTGACCTGGATGTCCCCCAAAGCTATGGTCCCCAGACCCCCTCCCCTGCAACTCTGTCCCTCAAAGTTTGGTTGTGTTAAGGAAACTTCTTAGCTTTTGGTCTAGTTCAGTTGAGCTGACTTCCCCTGTATTGTGTGTTGTCCTTCCCTTCACCTAAGATAATTCTTGTCTACTATCTAGTTAATGAATTCCCTTCTGCCTCCCTCCCCACCCTCATAACCATCAAAGAATGTTTTCTTCTGGGTTTAGACATTTCTTGAGTTCTTGTAATAGTGGTATCAAACAATATTTGTCCTTTTGTGACTGACTAATTTTACTCAGCATAATGCCTTCCAGATTCATCCATGTTATGAGGTGTTTCATAGATTCATCATTCTTCTTTATCGTTGCATAGTATTCCATTGTCTGTATGTACCATAATTTGTTTATCCATTCATCTGTTGATGGGCACCTAGGTTGTTTCCATCTTTTTGATATTGTGAACAGTGCTACAATGAATATGGGTGTGCATATATCTATTCGTGTGTCGGCTCTTATTTCTATAAGATATATTGCAAGTAGTGGGATTGCTGGATCGTATGTACTTCTATTTCTAGCTTTTAAAGGAAGTGCCAAATAAATTTCCAAAGTGATTGTATCATTTTATATTCCCACCAGCAGTGCGTAAGTGTTCCAGTCTCTCCATAACCTCTCCAACATTTATTATTTTCTGTTTTCTGGATTAGTGCCAGCCTTTGTGGAGTGAGATGGTATCTCGTTGTTTTGATTTGCATTTCTCTAATGGCTAACGATCGTCAGCATTTCCTCATGTGTCTGTTAGCCCCTGAATGTCTTCTTTGGTGAAGTGCCTGTTCATATACTTTGCCCACTTTTTAATTGGGTTATTGTTTTTTGTTGCTGAGGTGTTGCAGTATCTTGTAGATTTTAGAGATTAGACCCTGCTCAGATTTGTCATAGTCAAAATTTTTTTTCCCAGTCTTAGATTGTCTTTTTACTCTTTTGGAGAAGTCTTCTGATGAGCATAAGTGTTTGATTTTAGGAGCTCCCAGTTATCTAGCTTCTTTTCTGGTATTTGTGCATTGTTAGTTATGGCTTGTATTCTATTTATGCCATGTATTAGCGCTCTTACTGTTGTCCCTATTTTTTCTTCCATGATCTTTATTGTTTTAGACTTTATATTTTGGTCTTTGAGCTATTTTGAGTTAGTTTTTGTGCTTGGTGTAAGGTATGGGTCTTGTTTCATTTTTATGCAGATGGATATCCAGTTATGCCAGCACCATTTGTTAAAGAGACTTATTTTCCACAATTAATGGACTTTGGGCCTTTGTCAAATATCAGCTGCTCATAGGTGGATGAATTTACTTCTGGATTCTCAATTCTGTTCCATTGGTCTATGTATCTGTTTTTGTAGAAGTATCTGGCTCTTTCGACTACCATGGCAGTATAACAGACTCTAAAATCAGGTAGTATGAGGCCTCCCACTTTGTTCATCTTCTTCATTAATGCTTTACTTATCTGGGGCCTCTTCCTTTTTCATATGAAGTTGGTGATTTATTTTTCCATCTCATTAAAAAATGTCATTGGAATTGGGATTGGGATTGCATTGTATCTGTACATCTCTTTGGGTAGAGATGACATTTTCACAATATTGAGTCTCCCTATCCCTCAGAATGGTATGTTTTTCCAATTATGTAGGTCTCTGTTGGTTTCTTGATAGGTATGAGTTTAGTGCTGTCATTTTGATTTTTTTTTTTTTATGGTGTTGACAGTTTCTTTGTTCCATTTAATTTTCTGTGCTGATGTATTTTCTTTTCATCTTTTTCATTATTGTTGATTTTGTCTGTTTGCTGAGTCTTTATGTTTTTCTTCTTTTTTATTTTGATAGGTAGACTTGTTAATTTCCTTTGTGGTTACCTTAAAATTTACCTCTATTTTTCTAAGTTTAAGCAATCTTTTATTTCTTTGTATCACCTTAACTTCCTGTCCATATTAAAGTTCTGTGACTACACTATTTAGTCCCTCTTTTTTGTTTTAATGTTGTCATCATTTACCTATTGATGTCTCTGTTTCCCTATTTTAAATCTTTTAGGTTTGACTTATTTTTGTGATTTCCCTATCTGGGTTGATATCTGGTCATTCTGTCCTGTGTCCTAATCTTGGGTTGTTATCTGATATTGTTGGTTCTCTAGCTGAAGGACTCCCTTTAATATTTCTTGTAATTTTGGTTTGGTTTTTACAAATTCCCCTAACTTCTGTTTATCTGGAAATGCCCTAATTTCACTTTCATATTTGAGAGAGAGTTTTTCTGGATATATAATTCTTGGCTGGCAATTTTTTTCCTTCAAGGCTTTATATATATCATCCCATTGCCTTCTTGATTGCCTGGTTTCTGCTGAGTAGTCAGAGTTTAGTCTTATTGATTCTCCTTTGTAGGTAACTTTTTGTTTATCCCTAGCTGCTCTTAAAATTCTCTCTTTGTCTTTGGTTTTGGCAAATTTGATTATAATATGTCTTGGTGACTTTCTTTTGGAACCTACCCTGTGTGGGGTTCGATGAGCTTCTTGGATAGATGTCTTTTTTGTCTTTCATGATATCAGGAAAGTTTTCTGCCAGCAAATCTTCAACAATTTTCTCTGTATTTTCTGTTATCCTCTCCGCCCCCCCCCCCCGCCATTTCTTTTACTCCAATCACTCATAGGTTATTCCTCTTGATAGTATGCCACATAATTCTTAGAGTTTATTTTTAAAAATTCTTTAATCTGATTTTTCCTCAAATAAGTTGGTGTCAAGTACTTTATCTTCAGTCTTACTAATTCTGACTTCCATTGCCTCAGTTCTGTTCCTATGACCTTCTATTGAGTTGTCTAATTCTAAAATTTTATTGTTAATCTTCTGGATTTCTATTTTCTGTCTCCCTATGGTTTCTATCAGGCTGTTAAATTTGTTGTTCTGATCTTGTATTGCTTTCCTGAATTCCTCTATTGCTTTGTCTGTGTGTTCCTTTGCTTGGTCTCACTTTTGAATGATCTTTTTCCCGAAATCTTGAAGAGCTCTGTATATTAATCTTTTGAATTCTACCTTTGGTAATTTCAAGACCTTCTCTTCCTCCAGACGGTTTCCTGGTTCTTTGTTTTGGTCACTTGCTGGAGCCATTTTGGTCTGCTTCTTTATGTGATTTGATATTAGCTGTTGTCTCCTAACCACCAATAAATTATTGGGTTTTTAAGTTGTATATTTGCTTAGTGTGTCCCAGCTTTTTGTTTTGTTTTGATATGCCCAAGTAGGCTGAATGTGTGAGCTACTTTTGTTATTGGCATCTTCGAAGCTGTCATATCTTGTAACCAGGTGTTTAGAGCTGCTACTATGTGTGTGAGCCCAGGAGTCCATTTATTTTTCTTGTGTGGATTTAGCTCAGCTGTGCAGGTCATCAGTCACCGAGTGTGTGGTGCAGACTCTCACCTACCATCCTAGATGGGCAGGGCTGCAAAGGTGTGTTCAGAACAGGCACAGGTATCTGGCTGCAGTAGGTGGCTATGTGCAAAGCAAGGCAGGGGGCTGACAGCTGCCCCTGGGTGCCTGTGTGGAGGGCATGTCCCTATCCCCTAGAGGGCATAGTGGGTGGGGTAGTGCAGCTTTACTTGGGCAGCTGGTGCTGCTGGCTGGAGGGACTGGGATACACCACTTAGTCTCAGACCCCTGTCATGGGTGGGCAAATGGAGTGATTGGTACCTCCAGCCCTCAGGCTTCTGATGTGGATGGACGAGGGTCCTGCTTAATAGGCAGGGTGGTGTCAAATGTCACAAATCTGTACCTCCCTTGATTACCTCAGTTGAAAATGGGCTTCAGTTGTATGCTCTATTGTTTTATGCTAATGAGGGCATGTGGTGTTGAATCAGTACACACAGGTCTAGGCAGGGGTGAAGGGCACTGCAAGTATGCGGGCCCCTTATGCCAATGGCTGGATGAAAGAGCAGGTCCTCTTGACCTGCCCTAAATTCCTGGCTTAGGAGATGTGGTGTTTTTTATAGCTGCAAGACTGGTGTGGGCAGGGATAGCTCTGAGTTCTGGCTCAGGGGCCGTGGCAGTTGTTGAATACTGCTGAACTGGTGTCACAAGGAGCGGGATAGGAGTTGGTTGAGGGGAAGGAATCCCTTCTCCACTGTGAAACCCCCAGAGGGGGAGGGGTTATTTTGCCCCCGCACACAGTAGGTTAGATGTTTGCACTTAATTTTCACAGGTCAAGCGCCACTTCCACCTGGCTCCAGAGGCTTGTGCAGACTGGCTGCTGCCCAGCCTCTCCTGATGTGGTGAGACACGTCCGGAATGCTACTGCTCACGTCAGCCTGCATGCGCTGTCCAACCCAACCAACAGGATGCCGGCAACCTCGCCAGTGGCACTTCTTCACTGCTTTGGAATCGTCTCTCCTTCCCCCTGTCGCTCAGTTCAACTTTTCAGCTTTGTCTTTTATGATTAGGGCCCCTCGATTGTCATATAGAATCAATTCACTTGTTTTTTCAGGTCTTTGTTTTAAGAGGGACGACAGGAAGTGTCTGACTATTCCCTCATCTTAGCTCCGCCTCTATTTCATTTCTTCTTTTTGCCTTAGCTACTGTACGTTCAAGAGCAAGTTTCAGAGTCTCTTCTGACATCCATTTTGGTCTTTTCTTTCTTTTCTGTCTTTTTAATGACCTCTTGCTTTCTTCATGTATGATGTCCTTGATGTCATTCCAAAACTTGTCTGGTCTTTAGTCATTAGTTTTTAATGAGTCAAATCTATTCTTGAGATGATCTCCAAGGTCATACTTTGGCTGTTGTGGACTTGTTCTAATTTTCTTCAACTTCAACTTGCATATGAGCAATTGATGGTTGGTTCCACAGTTGGCCCCTGGCCTTGTTCTGACTGATGATACTGAACTTTTCTATTGTCTCTTTCCACAGATGTAGTCAATTTGATTTCTGTGTATTCCATTTGGTGAGGTCCACAGGTATAGTCGCCGTTTATATTGGTGAAGAAAGTATTTGCAATGAAGAAGTCATTGGTCTTGCAAAATTCTATCATGTGATCTCCAGTGTTGTTTATATCACCAGGGCATATTTTCCAACTACTATTCCTTCTACTTCAGAGTCCTGGTGGTATACTGGTTAAGAGCTATGGCTGCTATCCAAAAGGTCAGCAGTTCAAATCCACCAGCTACTCCTTGGAAACCCTATGGGGCCAGTTCTACTCAATCCTATAGGGTCGCTATGAGTCGGAATCAACAGCAAAGGGTTTATTTTTGGGTTTTGTACCCTCTTGTTTCTAACTTGCGCATTCCAATCACCAGTAATTATCAATGCATCTTGACTGCATGTTTGATCAATTTCAGACTGTAGAACTTGGTAAAAATCTTCAATTTCCTCATATTTAGCATTAGTGTTTGTTGTGTGTCTTAGTCATGAGGTGCTGCTATAACAGACATACCACAAGCGGATGGCTTTAACAAAGAGAAATTTATTCTCTTACAGTCTAGTAAGTTACAAGTCCAAATTCAGGGCATCAGCTCCAGGGAGATGGCCTTCTCTCTCTGTTTGCTCCAGAGGAAGTTCCTTGTCATCAGTCTTGCTTTGGTCTGGAAGCATCTCAGGGCAGGAACCTCAGGTCTGAAGGACGTGCTCTGCTCCCAGTACTGCTTTCTTGGTGGTGTGAAGTCCCCCGTGTCTCTGCTCACCTCTGTCTTTTATATCTCAAAAGAGATTGGCTTAAGACACTATCTAATCTTGTAGACCTCATCAGTGTAACTGCCGCTAATCCATCTAATTACATCATAGTGATAAGAGTTTACAACACCTAAGGAAATCACATCAGATTACAAAATGGTACACAATCATACAATACTGGGAATCATGACCCAGCCAAGTTACAGATATTTTGGGGAGACACAATTCAATCCATGACAGTGTGTAAATTTGAATAATAGTCATATTAACTGATCTTCATTGCAGGCATATGGATATTTTCTGATCACTGACAGCTTTGTACTTCAGGATAGAGCTTGAAATGTTCTTTTTGAAGATGAATGCAATGCTATCCTTCTTTAATTTCTCATTCCTGGCATAGTAGACCATATGATTGCCCGATTCAAAATGGCCAGTACCAGTCCATTTCAGCTCACTAATGCCTAGGATATCAATCTTTATGCATTCCATTTCATTTTTGATGACTTCAATTTTCCTAGATTTATACTTTGTATATTCCACTTCTGATTATTAATGGATGTTTGCAGCTGTTTCTTCTCATCTTGAGTCATGACACATCAGCAAATGAAGGTCCTGAAAGCTTGCCTCCATCCATGTCATTATGGTTGACTCTACTTTGAAGAGGCAGCTCTTCCCCAGTCCTCTTTTGAGTGCCTCCCAAACTGAGGGGTTCGTCTTCCAGCACTATATAAGACAATGTTCCACTGCTATTCATAAAAAAATTAGCCAGTGATATCAGTTTTTAAACATGCTTAAATCTCTCCCATTTTAAATAAAATGCTTCCTGAATCCTATCTTCCTCTTATGTCTACTATTCTATTTCTCCTACCCTTCACTCATTTTTTTATTATTATAATTTTATTTTTATTTTTTTCTTATTGTGCTTTAGATTAAGGTTTACAGAGCAAATTAGTTTCTCACTAAAATATTAATTCATATTGTTTTGTGACATTAGATGCCAACCCCAAGAAGTGTCAACACTCTCCCCTTCTCGACCTTGGGTTCCCCATTGCCAGCTTTCCTGCCCCCTCCTGCCTTCTCCTCCTTGCCCTGGGGTCGGTGTGTTCATTTAATCTTGTTTTGTTTTATGGGCCTGTCTAATCTTTGGCTGAAGGGTGAACCACAGGAGTGACTTCAGTACTGAGTTAAAAAGGTGCCCGGGGGCCATACTTTTGGTGTTTCTCCAGTCTCTGTCAGACCTGTAAGTCTAGTCTTTTTCTGTGAGTTAGAATTTTGTTCTTACATTTTCCTCCAGCTATGCCCGCATACCCTTCACTCTTGAAAAATTTATGTACCTTCAGTACATCTCCATTTCCGGATCATCCACTACTTCCTAGTCATTCTATCTGATTCTCTACATACCTGCATGTGGCTTAATCCAATGGACACTTTTCAAAAGTGTTTAATTCACTATATCTCTCTGTAGGAGTTGACACTGAGCACACCCTCCTTTTCCAAACATTCTCTTGACTTCCATGCCACCTTGGCTACTTCTCAGTCTCCTTTGCATGTGGCAATTCCTATTCCCAGACATTAAATGCTCCCACTGTTCCTTACAGTTTAGTCTTAAGCTTTCTGCTCTTCTTTCTCAGAGACTGCATTCAATTTTACAGCTTTAACCCTTTTGTGCTTACGGGTACCTTTAGGGACCAAGTAGTTTTTCTGCCTCTGAAAGTTTATTGGGAACCTGCTGCACCACTGACAGTACATGCTGCTACAAGTCAGGGGCCTTTATGACTGTTTGAAACTAAAAAAATGAGCATGTGCCACAAATTACTGTTTTTACAGGGCATTGTATGAGGTGTTTGAATTTTTGGTAGGAAAAATAGAAATTTTGAAAATTGTTACTTGCTACACATATGTACCAATAGATCCTGGTGGGGACTCTCAGGTATAATTAGTGGTACTTCATATTTACCACTGAACACTTAGAGTAGGCTTGTGGGAGGGGGCAACAACAACAAAAATTCCATACTACCTACCAAAAATTCAGACACACTCAATGATTCAGCATGCTACTATTAATGAAAACACATGGCATCAACAAAAAATTGAAAACAGAAAATAACTGGTTCACAAAAGGGCTTTTTGGTTTTGTTTTTTCCTGGCTTATGACTCCAAAAATTTTGTTTCTAGCCCATCAGTAATCTGGGGCAAGATAGAAATTATTACTAGCTCAGATATCAGTTCTACACTTTCTAACAAAAACCTTTTAAAAATGACATCATTCAAATTAAATGTGTAAGGCTTAACCCCATTATCTAGCCTGTCCTCAAAAAGTGAGCCATCACAGACCCTACTCATGTTCTAGAAGCTCTTGGGCTCGATCATTCTGCCACAAGGATTCTGCTGTCATTTCCCCCACCCCCAAGAGCTCTTTCTTATTCCCAATTATTCTTTTTTTGAAAAATGCCATTTTATTTTTGTTGGGTGCATACAGTAACATTTTTAGGATCTCTGAACAATTAGGATTTTGAAGTGCCCCCACCCCCATTCTCTGCTGTCTAATTTCCTGGGAGTTTATTTTTGTTTGGTTTTTTGCCTTTGTCTTCCTTGGAGACTGTTCTCAAATGTCTGGTAATCTTGGACTGTTCCCTTCACATTTTTCAGTGAGGCACAAATTGATAGAAAGCTCTATGTGCGTGAGAGAAGACCCTTTGGTTAGCATTAACGTGGGGAGATCAATAAGTGAAATGGCTCTTTGTAGGATCTTTTTTTTCTTTTTTCCATAGTGATTTTTTTTGGGGGGGGGAGGGTCTTTTAAAATTTATTTATTTATTTATTTATTTTGTTGTGCTGAGAATGTACATAGCAAAACATATACCAATTCAACAGTTTCTACCAGAACAATTTAGTGACATTGATTACATTCTTTGAGTTCTGCAACAATTCTCACCCTCCTTTTCTGAGTTGTTCTTCCCCCATTAACATAAATTCAGTGTTCCCTAACTTTCCTATCTAATATTTCAAGTTGCTGTCATCAATTTGATCCCATATAGCTTTTAAAAGAGCTTAATGCTCACGGAAGACATTTTTTACTAGTTAAGCCAAAATATTTTTTATACTAACTTTTTTTTATTGTGCTGTAAGTGAAAGTTTACAATTCAAGTTAGTCTCTCATACAAAAATTTATATATACATTGTTATGTGACCCTAGCTGCTCTCCCTATACTGTGACAGCACATTCCTCCTTTCCATCCCGGATTTCCCGTGTCCATTCAACCAGCTCCTGACTCTCTCTGCCTTCTCACCTCTCCTCTGGACAGGAGCTGTCCATTTAGTCTCATGTATCTACGTGAGCTAAGAACACTCCTTACGAATATCACTGTATATCTCATCGCCCAGTTTAATCTCTGTCTGAAGAGTTGGCCTCGGGAATGGTTTCAGCTCTGGGCCAACAGAGAGTCTGGGGGCCATGTCTTCCAGACTCCCTCTAGTCTCAGTCAAACCATTAAGTCTGGTCCTTTTACTAGAATTTGAGTTCTGCACCCCACTTTTCTCATGCTCCGTCAGGGACTTTCTGTTGTGTTCCCTGTCAGAGCAGTCATTGGTGGTAGCTGGGCACCATCTAGTTTTTCTGGTCTCAGGCTGATGGAGTCTCTGGTTTATGTGGCCCTTTCTGTCTCTTGGGCTAAAATTTTCCTTGTGTCTTTGGTGTTTTTCATTCCCCTTTACTCCAGGTGGTTTGGGACCAATTGATGCATCTTAGATGGCCACTCGCTAGCTTGTAAGACCCCAGACGCCTCTCACCAAAGTGGGATGCAGAACGTTTTCTTAATGAAGTTTGTTATGCAAATTGACCTAGATGGCCCCTGAAAGCATGGTCTCCAGAACCCCGCCCCTGCTACTGTGTCCCTCGAAGTATTTGGTTGTATTCAGGAAACTTCTCAGCTTTTGGTTTAGTCAAGTGGTGCTGACTTCCCCTGTAGCCTATGTTGTCCTTCCCTTCACCTAAGATAATTCTTTTCTATGTAGTGAATATCCCTCTCCCTCCCTCCCCACCCTTATAACCATCAAAGAACGTTTTCTCTTGTGTTTAAACCTTTTCTTGAGTTCATATAATAGTGGTCTCATACAATATTTGTCCTTTGGCGACTGACTAAATTCACTCAGAGTAATGCCTTCCAGATTCCTCCATGTTATAAGATGTTTCACAGATTCATTGTTGTTCTTTAATGTTGTGTAGTATTCCATTGGGTGAATATACCATAATTTGTTTACTCATTTGTCCATTGATGGGCACCTACTTTGTTTCCATCTTTTTGCTATCGTGAACAGTGCTGCTGTGAACGTGATGTGCACATATCTATTAGTGTGATGGCTCTTATTTGTCTAGGATATATTCCAAGGAGTGGGATGGCTGGATTGTATGGTACGTCTATTTCTAGCTTTTTAAGGAAGAGCCAGATCGATTCCAAAGTGGTAGTACCATTTTACATTCCCACCAACAGTGTATAAGTGTTCCAGTCTCTCCACAACCTCTCCAATATTTATTATTTGGTGTTTTTTTTTGTTTTTTTTTTTTTTTTTGATTAATGCTAGCCTTGTTGGGGTGAGATGGTATCTCACTGTAGTTTTGATTTGCATTTCTCTAATGGCTAATGATCATGAGCATTTCCTCATGTGTCTGTTAGTCGCTGAATGTCTTCTTTCGTGAAGTGCCTGTTCATGTCCTTTGCCTATTTTTTAACTGGGTTATTTATCTTTTTTTGTTGAGGTTTTGCAGTATCTTGTAGATTTTAGAGATTAGATGCTGATCATATTTGTCATAGCCAAAATTTTTTTTTTCCCATCTATAGGTTGTCTTTTTACTCTTTTGGTGAAGTTTTTTGACGAGCATAAGTGTTTGATTTTTAGGAGCTCCAGTTATCTGGTTTCTCTTCTGGTGTTTGTGCATTGTCACTTATGGTTTGTATTCTGTTTAAGCCATGTATTAGGGTTCCTAGCTTTGTCCCTAATTTTTCTTCCATGATCTTTATCATTTTAACTTTTATATTTAGGTCTTTGATCCATTTTGAGTTCGTTTTTCTGCATGGTGTGAGGTATGGGTCTTGTTTCATTTTTTTTGCAGATGGATATCCAGTTATGTCAGCATCATTTGTTAAAGAGACTGTCTTTTCCCCCAATTAATGGACTTTGGGCCTTTGTTAATTATCAGCTGATCATAGGTGGATGAATTTATGTCTGGATTCTCAATTCCGTTCCATTGGTCTATGTATCTGTTGTTGTACCACTACGAGGCTGTTTTGACTATGATGGCAGTATAATAGGTTGTAAAATCAGGTAGTGTGAGGCTTCCCACTTTGTTCTTCTTCAGTAATGCTTTTCTTATCTGGGGCCTCTTCCCTTTTGATATGAAGTTGGTGATTTGTTTCTCCATCTCATTAAAAAAATGCCATTGGAATTTGGATCGAGATTGTATTGTATCTGTAGATCATTTTGGGTAGAACTGATGTTTTCACAATGTTGAGTCTTCCTATCCATGAGCAAGGTATGTTTTTCCACTTTGCAGGTCTCTTTTGGTTTCTTGCAGTAGTACCTTGTAGTTTTCATTGTATAGGTCTTTTATGTTTCTGGTTAGATTTATTCCTAAATATTTTATCTTCTTGGGGGCTATTGTAAACGGTATTGATTTGGTGATTTCCTCTTGGAAGTTCTTTTTGTTGGTGTAGAGGAATCCAATTGATTTTTGTATGTTTATCTTGTATCCTGATACTTTCTGGAAATCTTCTAGTTCCAGTAGTTTTCTTGTGGATTCTTTGGAGTTTTCTGTGTATAAGAGCATATCACCTGCAAATAGAGATACTTCTACTTTTTCCCTACTGATTTGTATGCCCTTTCTTTTTCTAGCCTAGTTGCTCTGGCTAGGACTTCCAGCACAATGTTGAATAAGAGAGGTGCTAAAGGGCATCCTTGACTGGTTCCCATTCTCAAGGGGAATGCTTTCAGACTCTCTCCATTTAGGATAATGTTGAGGAATTTCCCTTCTATTCCTATTTTGCTGAGAGTTTTTATCAGGAATGGGTGTTGGACTTTGTCAAATGCCTTTTCTGCATCAATCGATAAGATCATGTGGTTCTTGTCTTTTGTTTTATTTATGTGATGAATTACATTGATTGCTTTTCTAATGTTGAACCATCCCTGCATACCCATTTGATCATGGTGAATTATTTTTTGATATGTTAATGAATTCTATTGGCTAGAATTTTGTTGAGGATTTTTTCATCTATGTTCATGAAGGATATTGGTCTGTAATTTTCTTTTTTTGTGGTGTCTTTACCTGGTTTTGGTATTATGGTTATGCTGGCTTCATAGAATGAGTTTGGGAGTATTCCACCCTTTTCTGTGCTCTGAAATACCTTTAGTAGTAGTGGTGTTAACTCTTCTTTGTAAGGGACAGGATTTTTCTTTGTTAAGAGTTTTGATATCATCTTTTCAGTCTCTTCTTTTGTTATAGGTTTATTTAGTTGTTCTACCTCTGTTTGTGTTAGTTTATGTAGGTAGTGTGTTTCTAGAGCTATGTCCATTCGTTTAGGTTTTCATATTGGTTAGAGTAAAATTTTTCATAGTATTCTGTTATGACTTTTTTAAATTTCAGTTGGGTCTGTTGTGATATTGCCCATCTCATTTCTTATTTGGGTTATTTGCTTCCTCTTCTGTTTTTCAGTTGGCCAATGGTTTATCGATTTTGTTGATCTTTTAAAGAACCAGCTTTTGGTCTTGTTAACTCATTCAATTGTTTTTGTATTCTCTATTTCATTTAATTTTGCTCTAATTCTTATTATTTCCTTTCTTCTGGTGCCTGAGAACTTCTTTGGTGCTCTCCTTCTACTTGTTCCAGTTGTAGGGTTAACGTTTTAATTTTAGCCCTTTCTTCATTTTGGATGTGTGTATTTATTTCTATAAACTGACCTCTGAGCACAGCTTTTGCTGTGTCCCAAAGGTTCTGGTAGGATGTGTTTTCATTCTCATTTGATTCTGTGAATTTTTTTATTGTGTCCTTAATTTCTTCAATAACCCAGTAGTTATTGAGCAAGGTGTTGTTCAGTTCCCATGTATTTGATTTTTTTCCTTGCTTTGTCTGTCATTGATTTCAACTTTTATGGCTTTATGGTCAGAAAAGATGCTTTGTAAAATTTTGATGCTTTGGATTTTGTTAATGCTTGTTTTATGACCTAATATGTAGTCTATTCTGTAGAATATTCCATGTGCGTTGGAAAAGAAAGTATACTTGGCTGCTGTTGGGTGGAGTGTTCAGTATATGTCTGTGAGATCAAGTTATTTGATTGTGACAATTAGATCGTCTTTGTCTTTATTCAGCTTGTTTCTGGATTTCTGTCCTTCAATGGAAGTGGTATGTTGAAGTCTCCTACTATTATTGTGGAGCTGTCTATTTCTCTTTTCAATGCTGTTAGAGTTTGTTTTATGTAATTTGGACTCTTGTCATTGGCTGCGTAAATATTTATTATGGTTATGTCCTCCTGGTTTATTGACCCTTTCATCATTATATAGCGTCCTTCCTTATCCTTTGTGGTGGATTTTACTTTAAAGTCTATTTTGTCAGAGATTAATATTGCCACTCCTATTCTTTTTTGAGTGTTGTTTGCCTGATATATTTTTTTCCATCCTTTGAGTTTTAGTTTGTGTCTTTAAGTCTAATGTGTGTCTCTCATAGGCAGCAGATAGACAAATCGTGGTTTTTAAATCCATTCTGCTACTCTCTGTCTCTTTATTGATGCATTTAGTCCATTTACATTCAGCATATTTATTGATAGATATGAGTTTAGTGCTGTCATTTTGATGTCCTTTTTTATGTGTTGTTGACAGTTTCTTTTTTCCACTTAATTTTCTGTGCCGAGTCGTTTTTCTTTATGTATTTTGTTTTCATCTTTTTCATTGTTGTTGATTTGTATTTGCTGAGTCTTTATGTTTTTCTTCTTTTTTTATTTTGACGTGCAGGATTATTAGTTTCCTTTGTGGTTACCTTAATATTTACCCTTATTTTTCTAAGTTTAAACCACTCTTTTATTTCTTTATATCACCTTGACTTCCTCTCCATATGAAAGATCTATGACTACATTTTTTAGTCCTTCTTTTTTGTTTTAATGTTGTCATCTTTTATGTATTTACCTCTCTGTTTTCCTATTTTCAGTGTTTTCATTTTGATTGTTTTTTGTGACTTCCCTCTCTGGGTTGATATCTGGTTGCTCTGTCCTGTGTTCTAGTCTTGGGTTGTTATCTGATGTTATTGATTTTCTAACTGGAGGAATACATTTAGTATTTCTTGTAATTTTGGTTTGGTTTTTACAAATTCCCTTAACTTCTGTTTATCTAGAAATGCCCTAATTTCGCCATCATATTTGAGAGACAGTTTTGCTGGATATATTTCTTGGCTGGCAGTTGTTTTCCTTCAGGGCTTTATATATGTCATCCCATTGCCCTCTTGCCTGTATGGTTTCTGCTGAGTAGTCCGAGCTTAGTCTTATTGACTCTCCTTTGTAGATGACTTTTTGTTTATCCCTAGCTGCTCTTAAAATTCTCTCTTTATCTTTGGTTTTGGCAAGTTTGATTATAATATGTC
Source organism: Dugong dugon (assembly GCA_030035585.1). NCBI lineage: Eukaryota > Metazoa > Chordata > Mammalia > Sirenia > Dugongidae > Dugong > Dugong dugon. The sequence goes on along the minus strand of CM057480.1, from coordinate 41,193,576 downwards.
TTGGTGACTTTCTCTTGGGATCTACCTTATGTGGGGTTTGATGAGCATCTTGGATAGATATTTTCTCATCTTTCACGATATCAGGGAAGTTTTCTGCCAACAAATCTTCAATAATTCTCTCTGTATTTTCTGTTATCCCCACCCCCCCCCCCCCCCGCCGCGTTCTGGTACTCCAGTTACTCATAGGTTATTCCCCTTGATCGAGTCCCACATAATTCTTATGGTTTCTTCGTTTTTTTAAAAATTCTTTTTTCTGATTTTTCCTCAAATCAGTTGTTGTCAAGTTCTTTATCTTCAGTCTTACTAATTCTGACTTCCATTGCCTCAGTTCTGCTCCTATGACTTTCTATTGAGTTGTCTAATTCTGAAATTTTATTGTTAATCTTCTGTATTTCTGATTGCTGTGTCTCTAAAGATTCTTGCAGCCTGTTACATTTGTCATTATGCTCTTCTCTAATCTTCTTAAGTTCCTCTATTGCTTAGTATGTTCCTTGGCTTGTTCTGCATTTTGCTCCATCTCCTGATATCTTGAGGAGTTCTGTATGTTAATCTTTTGTATTGTACCTCTGGTACTTCCAAAAAATTCTTTCTCTGGATAATTTCTTAATTCTTTGTTTTGGGAGCTTGCTGAAGCCATCATGGTCTGCCTCTTTAAGTGATTTGATATTGATTGTTGTCTCTGAGCCATCAATAAGTTATTATTTATTTTATGTTTGCTTATTGTGTCCTAGCTTCTTGTTTTGTTTTGTTTTGATATGCCCAGATAGGCTGCTTGTGTGAGCTAGTTTGATTATTGGTGCCTTTGAAGCTCTAATGTCCTGTCACCAGGTGGTTAGATCTGTTACTAGGTATGTGAGCCCAGGCATCTGCTTACTTTTCTTGAGTGGATTCAGCTTAGGTGTCCAGGTAGTTGGTCACCAAGTGTGTGGTGCAGGCTCTCACCTATAGTCCTAGACAGGCAGGAGTGATTGGTGTAGGCACAGGTATCTGGGTGCAGTAAGGGGGGGTCATGCGCTAAGCAAGTCAGGGGGCTGACAGCTGCCCCTGAGTGTCTGGAAGGAAAGTGTGTCCCTGTTCCCTAGAGTGTGTAGGTGGATGGGTTTTGCAGACACACTAGGGGCACCCAGTGCTGTTGGCTGTAAGGACTAGGAGACACCACTTATTCTGGGACGCCCTGTTGTGGGTGGCTAGGTGGTGTGGGTGGAGCCACCAGTCCTCAAGCCCCTGATGTGGGTAGGTGAGGACCCTGCTTAATGGACAGAGCAGTGTCCAATGTCACGAACCTGCCACTTCACCATATAGCTGATACAGTTGAAGTTAGGCTTTAGGTGTACACCCTGTTGTACTGTGGTAATGAGGGCCTATGCTGTTCAAATGGGCCCACACACATCTATGCAGGGGTGAAAGGCATTTGAAGTCCGTGGACCCATTATGCCTGTGCCTAGGCAAAGGAGCTGTGCCTACCCTGGCTTAGGGGAGTTCCTGGCTTAGGGGAGCTGGCAGATTATGTTTTCCTGTTTGTTCATTTGTTCCCTCTCCAACGGCAGGAGAATGGCTCAGGGCACGTGATGGTCCCACTTCCAGCCCAGGGGACTCGGCAATCCCTGAAGCTGGCCCAGGACCTGGTGCAGAGTGGGGAGAGGGCAGGTAAATGGGGAGAGGTTTTTCCCAAAAGGGGTGTTTTTTATTCCATGCAGTAGGTCAGACACATGTACTTATCTTTTGCCAATTGAGTGCTGCTATTCATTGATTCTGGAGGTGTGAGTAGACTCTGCCACTTGGTCTCTCCCGATGTGGAAAACGCCTCTGGAGTGCCACTGCTTACCTAATCATGCACGCCAGCCTATCCAACCTGAAGGGTGCTGGCTCCCGCTGGGTCAGGTCTGGCAACTCCTCGCTGCTTCCAAACCATCACTCCCTCCCCCTGCCACTCAGTCTGATTCTGCAACTTTGCCTTTGATGTTCAGGGCTCCTAGATTATCATATATAATTTATTCACTTTTTTTTTGGGTCTTTGTTGTAATAGAGACCACAGGAAGCATCTGACTACTCTGCCATCTTGGCCTCACCTCCTAGTTTTTGGTTCTAAGAAGACTTCAGGGAATATTTTTGGCTTAAAGTTTAAAGATTATCTCAGGGCAATAGTTTCAGGGGTTCATCCACCCTCCATGGCTCCAGAAAGTCTAGAGTCCATTAGAATTTTAAATTCTGTCCTGCATTTTCCCTTTTGATCAGGATTCTTCTATGAAATCTTTGATCAAAATGTTCGACAATTGTAGCCAGGCACCATCCAGTTCTTCTGGTCTCATGGCAAAGGAGGCAGTTGTGCATGGAAGCAATTAGCCACACATTCCGTATCCTCCTCTTATTCTTTTTTTTTTTTTTTTAATGATCCACAGTAATCACTTTTATTCATTCATTTCAAAATAATCCTATAATAAAGGCTGGAATCATTAGTCACTTTATATGTTCTCCTGAGGGAAAAGTGATTAGTCTTTTCATGGAATAAACCTGGGAAGCACTCCTTAGCTTCCTAAGCCATTAAAAATGGGGAGGCTTTAGAATGAATGGACCCTTGAAGTTGTTTTTGAAACAGGAATGGAGGCAATAGAGAAGCAGAGCATTAATACCTAGCATTATGGATTGAATCATGTCCCCCCAAAAGATGGTAAAGTCATAATCCCAGTACCTGTGAATGTGACCCTGTTTGAGAATAGGGGTTTTCTTCTGTTACGCTAATAAGGCCATAACAGAATAGAATGGGTCCTAAACCTAATCCCTTCTGAGCGGTGTCTTAAAAAAAGAGCAAAGCAGGCATAGAGAGACATATATAGAGAAAAGAGACTATGTGAGGAACCATCTACAAGCCAAGGGACATCTGGGATGACAAGAAAAAAACTCTCCCCTAGAGCCAATAACCTGATTTGGGCTCCTAGCCTCCAGAACTGTGAGACAGTAAATTTATGTTCTTTAAAGCCATACACTTTGTGGTATTTTGTTATGGTAGCACTAGAAAGCTAAGACATCTAGGTCGCCTCAGCATGTTAGGCAGTGAAATAATAATTTAGGGGTTGCCTGTAAACCATTCACCACTGTCAAGTGATTTCTAGGCGCTAACTTTGTCCTCATCAACACTTACGTTTCTAAAACTTCCAGCTATGAAAAAAAAATTGGGTATCTATATAGACATTAATACATATACCAATACCAGTTGCCACTGAGTCAATTCCAACTCATGGTGATTCCATGTGTGTCAGACTAGAACTGTGTTCCACAGGGTTTTCAATGGCTGATTTTTCTGAAGTAGATTGCCAGCCGTTTCTTCCAAGTCCTCCTCTTATTCTTGACTCTCCTTCTTCCTCTGTTGTTCCAGGTGAATAGATAATAATTGTTTGTGCCTTGGATGGCTGCTTGTGAGCTTTTAAGATCCCAGAAACTATACAACAAACTAAGAGGTAGAACATAAGCTCTAAACACATTATTAGGCCAATTAACTGGAATGTCCCATGAAACCATAACCTTAAGCCTCCAAACCAAGGAACCAAATCCCATGATGTGTTTGGTTGTACATAAGCAGCCTCAGCAGCCACTTTTCTTTTATAGTTGTTGTAAATATATCTATCACATAACTTTTGCCAATTCATCTCTTTACAGGTGTACAACAGCAATTACAATAACATAGGCTCTTTTCTTGAAGGCAATTAATTTCTCCTGAGAAGGATCTTCTAGTCTTCCTTTTAGAGCACATAAGCCCAACTGCTAGTGTTCTGGGGAAAAAGTAGGGATAGAAGGCCTAGTGCCTTTTTGTGCTCCCAGAGCAGCACCATGACCTAGCAAAGGACCTGTTACTTAATTACTTTATAATGTATGTTTTCCACACTATATTGTAAGCCCAATGAAACAGGGACCATGTCTGTCCTGTGACATATCCCCAGCAGCCAGATAATCTTGGGTACACAGTTGTTGGTATTGTTGTTGTGTCCCATGCACAACAGGATTGGGCGGTTGAGATCCATAAGGTTTTCATTGGCTAATTTTTTTGAAAGTAGATCACCAGAGCTTTCTTCCTGGTCTGTCTTCATCTAGAAGCTCCGCTGAAACCTGGTCAGCATCATAGCAATATACAAGCCTTCACTGACAGATGAGTGGTGGCTGCACTTGAGGTGCTTGATGTACGCTGGCCAGGAATTGAACTTGGGTCTCCTTCATGGAAGGCAAAACTTCTACCACTGAACCACCACTGTTCCCTCTGATACAGGACACAATTTACAGGATTAGGTTGTATCTTGAGCCACTCTCTTTTGAGATATAAGAGAAGCGAGCAGAGAGGAGGGGGACCTGACTACCACCAAGAAAAAAGAGCCAGGAGCAGTGTGCGTCCTTTGAACCCGGGGTCACTGCTCTGAGAAGCTCCTAGACCAGGGGAAGATTGATGACAAGGACATTCCCCCAGAGCTGGCAGAGACAGAAAGCCTTGCCCTAGAGCTGGCGCCCTGAATTCGGACTTCTTGCCTCCTAAGCTGAGAGAATAAACTTCTCTTTGTTAAAGACATCCACTCGTGGTATTTCTGTTATAGCAGCATTAGATAACTATGACACATGCCATGATGGGACACACATGGAGAAGAGGCAAAGGCAGAAAGGACACGCAGTATAAGAGAGAGCAGGGAGAACACTACCCTGCAAGAATAAAGGACTCCTAATGGGAAGAAGGAAAAATGGAGGCCCTATGAATTAGTTAGGCTGGGCACAGATTAAGCTAGTATAACAGAGACCCAACTACACGTGGCTTACAGAAGACAACTTTATTTCCCTCTCATGAAACTGTCCAGGAGTGAGCAGGTCAGGCAGGTGGGGTGGCTTTGCTCTGTATGGTCTCTCACAGACCCAGAAACCTTTTTCCTTTTTAGCCCTCCATTCCTTAGTGTTGTCCTTGTCTTCATGTCATAGTTTGGTCACTGCCATGTAAGCATTTCAACCTAATGGAAGGAGAGAAAAGTGGAAGTGGAGGGCAATTATTTTTTTCAGTGACGTGTCATTTCTGCCCACAAATCCTTGATAAAATTTTAGCTACATCCAGCTTCAAGAGAGGCTGGGTTATGAAGTGTCTGAGTGGTCATACACCCAGCTAAAATTCTATGACTACGCAATAAGGATAGACAAATTCAGGGGAACAATAAACAGTCTGCTTCACTCTGCAAGGAAATAAAAGCAGAGAAAGGATGGCCCAGAAATGATTTTATTGGCATGTAGTGCACTAGCCGTAGTTAAGAGACATGAAGGTAGAACCCTGAAAATGGTTCTCCTTACCTGGTTTGGGGCTCTGGTGGCACAGTGGTTAAGAGCTTGGCAGCTAACCAAAAGTTGATAGTTTGAATTCACCAGCTGCTCCTTGGAAACCCCACAGGGCAGCTCTACTCTGTCCTATTGGATCGCTATGAGTTGGAATTGACTCAACAGCAGTGGGTTTGGTCTTTCTTGGTACCTGGTTTTGCCCACTCTTGCCACTGGTATCTTGGCTATGGTCATGTAGGGCCTACTCACTTCAGATATATGTAAAGAACAACCTGAAGAGCTTTTCAAACTCAAGACCTTATAAAGATGATGAACATGATGGCTGACATTAACTGAAATGAGCACTGTGTACCGTATACGGTACTTACTTGCACTGAACAAATTACATAAAGCCACATAGTGACATCTGATCCCACATGTCCTCCGTAGGGTGCTGGTAAACACCCTTACTGAAAGTGGGTAAGGAATATAGTCTCCATGCCTAACTGAGGTGATCTCAACCCACACCAGCTGTTCAGACAAGAAGGACCATTCCTACCTAGAGCCCTCATTACTGGTGGCAGAAAGTGCGCAGTCTTTGCTTATTCACCTTATGATTGGCTGCGTGGCACTGAAGCTTTGCTTCTTTAACTTGAATTCTTTAGCCTCCTGTTGCCTTCTGTCTGTGTGGATCAGTGGTCTTCTGCCCTGGGATAAAGAGACTTCTAAAACCTTTTTTCCAGTAAGTCTCTCCCTTGAATCCTGAATACAGAACCATAATATTATGTAATATCATACATCTCCCAACAACCCAAGTTTAGTTAAAACAAATTAAAGCTTCATGCTAAGATGGGTGAGCTACAGTATAACTAAGCTTGCTGGTATGAGTAGAATAATGCAGATTGATAAGCCAGGCATACACATCTTCCACAATTTGTGGGAGACAATTCAGATTTAGAACATGTAAGGAATAGAGTTCCCTTGTTCAATCTGCCAGACTGCCCACCCATATTTCTGAGTTAACTTAGTTACCCAGGAAAGAGGGTAGAGCTGCCACTTTGTACAATATAAGGGGCACAATTCATACAGTTGATGTGAATTCCTAGTGGTGTATATTGGCCAGCTTGCATGGTTGTATATGGTGACCTGAAAGAGAGGTATTTTTTCTTCTTCAAAAACTCACCTGAATTGCAGTACTATCTAAACTGATAACATGGAAATGAAGACCAAAAAAAAAAAAAAAAAAAAATCCCAAACCCATTGCTGTCAAGTTAATTCCAGCTCATGGCAACCTCAAGTGTTACAGAGTAGAACTTGCTCTATAGGGTTTTCTTGACTATAATCTTTATGGAAACGTATCACCAGGCCTTTCTTCAGTGGCATTGCTGGGTGGGTTGAAACCACCAACCTTTATGTTAGTAGATCAGCACAGACAATTTGCACCACCCAGGGACCTCATAAGCATGAAAAAAGTCTACACTTTTTGTGTATCAGAAGGATAGGATATCCACCTTCTCTTTGTCAGAAGGTACCCTATACTGGAAGGAGTGAAGGAACTTCCTGAAGAGTCTAAAGAGAGGTTAAACTTTTTAAAAAGAAAACAAATCTTTAAGTACAAAAGGCGGCTCACTAACTCAAGTTTACAGTTAGGAATGAACAATCCACATCCAAAGAAACAATAGTCAGGAAATGTTTGATTTTCCAGAAGAAAAAATGACCCAATACTGCTGAAATCTGACTCCAGTTTTGAAAACAAGTACTCAATATTTCTCTCATGCCTCAATTTTTAAGCAAGCTTCCATTCACTGGAAAAGTCAGGAAGAGGGGGAAAAATCTTTATATTTGTTAAACTACTACTTATTACAGCTTATCAGAGTCCCTTATACTTTAGGAAAAATATAATTTGCAAATATAATAGACCAGATTCACAATCACTGCTCTATCTAGAGAATTCTACTCTCCTGAAGCAAAGCACTTGTCCAAATATGGCTATTTCAAAATAAATATATATGTAAAATAAACATACAGAACCTTTTTCTCTTAAAAATTTGTTTTGTTTCCAACTATTTCTCTACCCAGGTGCATTTTTTGAGAAGAACCCCCTGAAAAACTTCCAGCAGTTGGATTTGGCAGGAAATTGTGTGAGCAGTGATGGATGGCTTGCCTTCATGGGTGTACTCGAGAATCTTCAACAATTAGTTTTTTGACTTCAGCACTGAAGGATTTTTACCCAATGCAGCATTAGTCAGAAAACTTGGCCACGTGTTATCCAAGTTAACTTTTTTGCAAGAAGCTAGGCTTATTGGGTGGCAATTTGATGATGAGGATCTCAATGTTATTAAAGGTACTTTTCAACTAGTAACTGCTTAAATAAAGGGCACTCTAAGCCAACAAATGCTCTGGGGGCCTCATTACTTTCAGTCTGTAGATTTTAAAATGTTTGCAAATATAGTCCAAGAGTCTGAAAGCACACCAACTCTATGGCAATGCATTCTGCATCTAAAAATTACCTTTCTCAACAGGGTAATTTTTCCCTTTAAAAATTATCCCCTTTTAAACTTTCCCCTCCTTACTGATATCCTCTAGCTATCCTCTCCCATGGAAATCTACTTTCTCAGTTTCATCATTTAGGATGAAAAGAAGAGGATGCCAGAAAAGGAGGCTAAAGAGGTGGAAGGAGTTTAACTTGATGACATGTGCAATAGTTTTCTGTCTCATCTCCCCTCCTAGGATTATCAGTGCCTTGAAGGAAGGAACTCTTGTTCATCTTTGTGTTCCCCTTGGCCCGAAAATAGCAGGTCACAAAGACTGAGGTATTATTTGCATATTTACTTAGTACAGTGTCAGCATGTAGTAGACTCTCAATAAACATTTGCTGAATATGAGCTAATTATCAATAGCTGTTGAAAAAAACTAAAATTATTTAAAATCAGAGCAAAAACTCCATGTATGTTCTTTAATCAAACAGTTTAATTAAAATGATTTGAAATGTAAAAAGCACTTTCTTATATTAGAAGCAGATCTCACTCCCAAAAAGGATTGGCATTCTTTAATCAAAACAAACAAACAAAAAAAAAAACTGGCAGTTTTCAAGCAGCTAAATCAGAGGCATGAAATTCAGGCCCTCTCCAGCAGCTGATGCATGTATGTAATTCCAGCCATTACTTCCAAGATTAATAAAGAAAGGAAAAATGTACCCCATTTTTTTGTACCCTACACAAGCTAGGGGTAGCTTGCCTTAATCTTTTCTCCAGCATCCTCAAAAATAAACCTTCCCCACAAAGAAAGAAGTCTAAGAAAAATCTGTTTAACAGATTTTTAAGTCAAGGCAAAAAAAAAAACAAAAACCTAAATGTAGTTCACCTTCTATTTTCATGGCACTTCAAATTAATGGCTTGGGTGTAGGCAACACTTGGCCTGTATGTTGAAGCACTTACTGCAAACAAAATCTGGGTACAATAATTTGTTAAGCAAGTGGCCATATATTCTGCAGAGTTAGTCATAAAATATTAGAGCTGATATTTTACAGATCAACTACTTCAATCCCCTCCCTAACTTTACAGATGAGCGAAAGCTCAGAGAAGTTAAATGACTTATCCTGGTTACAAAACTACTTACACAGTGGCAGAATCAGGATTGGAATCCAAATCTCTTGCCTCCTAGTCCAGTGTTTTTTCCAATACAGTACAGTGATTTCTCAAAACACGGCTAATCACAGTCCATGGAGCTTGCTCTCAATCATAAACCACGGGCCAAGAATCTAATTCAAACTTCCTTATCTAGCTTCAGGTGACTCTGTGGCAAGATCTAATAGTAAGGCTGCTACCTACAGGTCTACGCTGGCACAGTCTTTTGTTTTCATATCCAGAAACTGGCCAAACCTTGGCAAATAAGACTTATCTATACAATAATGCATTGGCTAATGTCACCTGCAGCAGTTGGCATTACTGAATTTCATCAAGTAGAGCCAGTTCCTTTAGAACCCACAAGCAACTCTGAGTACCTGTTTTCAAATAGTGTAGGTAGATATTAAAACACCTTTGGTGGGACAGCTCCACAGGTGTTGCCTCTTTAATGGGTGTTGAGGACACAGGCATATGACCTCATACAGAACTGTTGTTAGAACCTGAACCTTTTTAAAATCCCATGAGGATGCAGAAGACACGCATGGGGTGGTAGCCTATACCTCTTAATCATGACTCAGTATATGGCAGTTCTTCAGATTTCATGCATGACCCCAATTCACATTTAGTTGAGGTCAATGGAGGAAAAATCACCCCGTAGTAGTAGACCAATAATAGGTATAGTAATTATTGAAGAAAACAAGACAAAGGACAAGAAACAAGTTGCCTTACTACATTTTACGAAGTTTCGTTTTCCTTAGCAGTCAGGTAGTGTGGGCTCTTCTTCAAAAGGTCAAATAAATGCCTGAACAGGGTTGCAGATGGCAAAGACAATGACTGACCACTCACCATGCAAAAGTTACTTTGGACATGGTCACTTATCACCACAAGATGACTGCAATTCTGTTTGTCAGAGGCAATTTCTTGGATGCTGGTAATTCCATTGTGAGGAAATAGGATTTGGAAGGACCGCTTATATTTAAAAGAGGATGAGTTGACTGAAGAAACTGTTGCAAATTTTACAAAAAAAAGTCTCTGGATAGCTGGCCGATAGCTGGGAAAGTCATACATCTCTAGAAGCACTGGATTCTAGAAAAGCTATACCCACTCTCAAAATCCTTTTTTCCAAACTGTAATAATAGAATTCATGATAAAATGAATAAACTTCATAGGTAATTTGTGACCGCTATTTGTTATTTTTGTTATAACGTAGATCGTGATGGAAAGTCCTTAAAATTTGCATTTAGAAAACAATAAACAGTATAATCTACATGATCTCATATTTCCAGACAGTTAACAATTCACTATTTTTGACAAAGCAAAACAAAAAAAAAGCTAGAAACTGCCTACTGCAGACCTAACAATACTGTATACTATAATCTAAGGTCCTTACGTTTTGGTAAACTTATATAAACTCAAAATTGTTTATGCAACTCTGAAAAGATATGGAATTCCATATATTTTGATAATACATTTTATACATTTTTCTAATAAAACTTTAAAAAGTCAAATAATAAAAATGACAAAAAAGATAAATTCCATCATTATGCCAGTATTCAGTTAAATGTTACAAAAACTGGTATTCTTTCATTGCACATCACCAGAGGATTTGGCATTCATTTAACCAAAATAAAACAATGAGAACCATGAACTATTTACAAACGGTAATAAAATTTTCTAATGAGAAAAAAAACCAAAACTCTGATATTAAAACTTTTGAAATTTGTTAGATATTAGAATGTGTTCTAAAATGTCTAATTAAAAAAAGATTTGCTTTTACTTTGTAAGATATAACTCAGGAGGCCCTTAAGAAAAAACTCATAGCAACCCTACAGGATAGAGTAGAACTGCCCCATAGAGTTTCCAAGGCTATGAGAGGGAATCAACTCAACGGCAATGGGTTTGGTTTTTGTTTTTTTTTTTTAAGAAAAAAGGTAGCAATAAAGTTTGAAAAGCCACAAAATTGGCTCTTACTTTCAGAATAGACTTTTTTCTCTGTCCTAAAATGTGCTACTTATTAAAGAGGCATGTTTATAAATTTCACTGAAGAAAATACTGTTCTATTAATTATGTGACAGGATCCACTCTATCATGTGGTTCTCTTAAAAAGCTAACATCCACACAGCAGGTCAACTACAAAACCACAGACAGCAAAACTGAAATTTAGAGAAACACGTTTTCTAAAGCAAGCTTATTTAAAGCCTATTACATTTAGAAGGATCTCACTGTCCCAAATACATTTCACAAAAATATAGTTTCATAGGTTTCATGAAATGTGAATAAGATTACTATTCTCTAACACTTACAGTAAATGAGTAAATAACTGAACAGTCAATGCAAAGTTGGATAACAATAATTCAGAGATCAAGGAGTCAAAATTCCTTATAAAAACAGAGTACACTAAGGTCTTGGTTGTCCAATTCTATTGTTAGTTCCATATCTACTTGGTGTATTTATAAGGTCAGTCCTGAATCCTTGGGTTGCTCCAATTCCTGGAACTCCAAGTCCTTGACTGAGTAAGCTGCTATAATGTGTGTATCCATGATTAAGACCCAAACCATAAGGCCTCGTTTGTGTGTTTAAAAGAATAACTGGGCTCACATTTTTTCCAGGGGTGTTAAATGAAAATTCTGGAGGTAGACTACTAGGTTTAGCTGGAGTTGATGTGACAGGATTCAAATCATCAGTACTCTTTAAAGGAGGCATTGGGATTAAATGATGATCTGAAAAGTTTAGGACATTGGCTGCAACAGGTCCAGATAGTAAGGCAGGCCTAATCCAATCATCCTTGAAAATCTGAACAGTCAGAGTAGACACCAGAGTGTACAGCCTGTTGGTCACATGAGCAAGAACCATTTGTTCATTTGCATCTCGTCGAATTCTTACATGTACTGATCCAGCCTAAAAGGGGCAAAATCATAAAAAAGACTGCTTAGAATTTTACTACGGAAAATTCCATTAGAAATGAACATTTTATTCATATTTTGGTTTTAACACTACCTCACATTTCCTTTAAAACAAGAGAAAGCTTAGTGTTTTCACATTTCTTAAAGACTACTTACTAGTGATTATCAAGATAAAGAGTTAATGAAATATTCTGTGACTAAATAAAATGTGACTCTTTATAAACAAACACAATATTTACTGGTTGCCTAAGGGCTAAGCACTCTGAATAAATATAAGAAAAAAGAGATTACAACATGCTGTTATAACACAAGGGAGAATATAAATGAAGTATAAAAACTGCACTGGAAGGTCAGAAAAGGTAGGTATTAATTCCAATTGGGAAAGACTTTAGAGGAAGATGGCATTTGATCTAGGGTTGATAGTTAAATGGAATTTCAAAATGAGACAGGCATTCCAAACTGAAGGAACAATTAAAATGCATGTATTATTGCATGTTTGGGCAAGAGTAATAATACTAATATATAAAGAAGTACAAATATTTCAGCAGGCAAAAGGAAGAGGAAAGGAAGGAGAAGGAGAAAAGAAAGGAAGGCAGGAAATAAGGTTAAATAATGAGACTAACAGTTGTTGTTGTTAGGTGCCATCAAGTCGCTTCCAACTCATAGGGACCCTATGTACAACAGAATGAAACACTGCCCAGTACTGAAAAATCATGAGGAGAGCTTTGGTTTTAACAGCAGCAGTGTAACAGAAGTAAAATAATCAGATTTCACAAAAAAAGTATAGGCAGGAAACGAATGCCAACAGTGCAGGTTAGAAATGAGGGCTAAGCTAAAGCAAGAATAGTGGGGTCAGAGAGGGAGAGATGGATTCCTGATAATCCATGGGCAGAAGTGGGAGGACACGATGGCTACCTGGATTTAATGGATAAGGAATTTAGACTCATCAGAGATGATCTCAAGGTTTCTATCCTGAGTTACTAGAAGGACAGGGAGCACCAGACATTACAATGATGGTGAGAAGAATGTTTATTAACTTGAAAAGATGCTTATACCATATAGTGTGTGTTTAAATTTTAAAAAAGTAGGTTCAGCAATGATCCTATTTTGGTTAAAACACACACACAGGGAAAAATATCAAGAATGGCAGCACTTATCTCTATATAGTAAAATTATTAACGACTTTTATTCTCCTTTTTGACCTAGCTACAAGTTCTAATTTTTCTAACAACCAGGTACTATTTTTAAAATAATATTTAAACAAAAGCATACAGTTGTTTTTAGGTGCCCTCGAGTCAGTTCCAATTCATAGCGACCCTATGTACAAAACAACGAAACACTGCCCAGTCCTGCACCATCCTCATGATCCTTGTTATGCTTGCGCCCATAGTTTCAGCCACTGTGTCCCTCCATCTCCTTGAGGATCTTCCGCTTTTTCGCTTACCCTCTACTTTACCAAGCATGATGACCTTCTCCAGGGACTGATCCCTCCTGATAAAATACCCGAAGTATATAAGACCTAAGTCTTGCCATCCTCGCTTCTAAGGAGCATTCTGGCTGTAGTTCTTCCAAGACAGATTTGTTTGTTCTTTTGGCAGTCCATGGTATATTCAATATTCTTTACCAACATCATAATTCAAAGGCCTCAATTCTTCGGTCTTCCTTATTCATTGCCCAGCTTTCGCATGCATATGAGGTGACTGAAAACACCATGGCTTGGGTCAGGTGCACCTTAGTCTTTAAAGTGACATCTTTGGTTTTTAACACTTTAAAGAGGTTTTTTGCAGCAGATATGCCCAATGCGATGTGTTGTCTGATTTCCTGACTGCTGCTTCTATTGGCATTGATTATGGATCTAAGTAAAATGGAATCCCTGACATTAATCTCTTCTCTGCTTATTATGATGCTGCTTATTGGTCCAGTTGTGGGGATTTTGTTTTCTTTATGTTGAGGTGTAATCCACACTGAAGGCTGAAGTCATTGATCTTCATCAGTAAGTGCTTCGGGTCCTCTTCGTTTTCAGCAAGCAAGGTTGTCTCATCTGCATAACACAAGTTGTTAATGAGTTTTCCTCCAATCCTGATGCTACATTCTTCATACAGTCCAGCTTCTCAGATTATCTGCTCAGCATACAGATTGAATAAGTATGGTGAAAGGATACAACCCTGACATACACCTTTCCTGACTTTAAACTGTGCAGTATCCCCTCGTTCTGTTCGAACGACTGCCTCTTGATCTATGTACAGGTTCTTCATGAGCACAATTAAGTGTTCTGGAATTCTCATTCTTTTCAATGTTATCCATAATTTGTTATGATCCACACAGTTAAATGCCTTTTCATAGTCAATAAAACACAGGTAGACATCTTTCTGGTATTCTCTGCTTTCAACCATGATCCATCTGACATCAGCAACGATATCCCTCATTCCGTGTCCTCCTCTGAAACCAGCTTGAATTTCTGGCAGTTTCTTGTCAATGTACTGCTGCAACTATTTCTGAATGCTCTTCAGCAAAATTTTACTTCCATGTGATATTAATGATATTTTTTGATAATTTCTGCATTTGGTTGGATCACCTTTGAAATAGGCAAAAATATGGATCTCTTCCAGTCGGTTGGCCAGGTAGCTGTCTTCCAAATTTCTTGGCACAGAGGAGTACTTCCAGTGCTGCATCCATTTGTTGAAACATCTCAATTGGTATTCGGTCAATTCCTGGAGGCTTGTTTTTTGCCAGTGCCTTCAGTGCAGCTTGGACTTCTTCCCTCAGTACCATTGGTTCTTGATCATATGCTACCTCCTGAAATGACTGAGCATCGATCAGTTCTTTTTGGTACAGTGACCGTGTACTCCTTCCAACTTCTTTTGATGCCTAGTCGTCATTCAGTATTTTGCCCACAGAGTCTTTCAATACTGCAACTCAGCTTGAATTTTCTCCTCAGTTCTTTCAGCTTGAGAAATGCTGAGCGTATTCTTCCCTTTTTGTTTTCTAACTCCAGGTCTTCGCAAATTTCATTATAATACTTTACTTTGTTTTCTTGAGCCACCCTTTGAAATCTTCTGTTCGGTTCTTTTACTTCATCATTTCTTCCATCCACTTTAGCTATTCTACGTTCAAGAGCAAGTTTCAGAGTCTCTTCTGATATCCATTTTGGTCTTCTCTTTCTTTCCTGTCTTTTTAATGAACTCTCGCTTTCTTCATGTATTATGTCCTTGATGTCATTCCACAATTCGTCTGGTCTTCGGTCATTAGTGTTCAATGCATCAAATCTGTCCCTGAGATGGTCCCTAAATTCAGGTGGGATATACTGAAGGTTGTACTTTGGCTCTTATGGACTTGTTTTAATTTTCTTCAGCTTCAACCTGAACTTGCACGTGTGCAACTGATGGTCTGTTCTGCAGTCAGCCCCTGGCCTTGTTCTGACTAATGATATTGAGCTTTTCCGTCATCTTTTTCCACAGATGTAGTCGATTTGATTCCTGTGTATTCCATTGGCAAGGTCCACGTGTACAGTCGCCGTTTATGCTGTTGAACAAAAGTATTTGTAATGAAGAAGTCGTTCGCTTGCAAAATTCTATTATGTGATCTCCAGCATCGTTTCTATCACAAAGGCCATATTTTCCAGCTACTGATCCATCTTCCTTCCCAACTTTCATATCCCAATCACCAGTAATTACCAATGCATCCTGACTGCATGTTCAATCAATTTCATACTGCAAAAGTTGGTAAAAATCTTCAGTTTCTTCATTTTTGGCCTTAGTGGTTGGTGGGTAAATTGAATATTAGTCGTATTAACTGGTCTTCCTTGTGGGTGTATAGATATTATCCTATCACTGACAGCGTTGTACTTCAGGATAATGTTGAAACATTCTTTTTGATGATGAAGGCAATGCCATTCCTCTTTATTTTACCATTCCTGGCATAGTAGGCCATGATTGTCTGATTCAAAATGGCCAATATCAGTCCATTTCATCTCACTAATGTATGATATCAATCTTTATGCATTCCATTTCATTTTTGACGGTTTCCAACTTTTCCAAGATTCACACTTCGTACATTCCACATTCCAATTATTAATAGATGTTTGCAGCTGTTTCTTCTCATTTTCAGTCGTGCCACATCAGCAAATGAAGATCCCGAAAGCTTGACTCCATCCACGTCATCAAGGTCCACTCTGCTTTAAGGAGGCAGGCTTCTCCAGTCCTCTTTTGAGTGCCTTCCAATCTGGGGAGCTTATCTTCTGGCACTATATCAGACAACGGTCTGCTGCTACTCGTAAGGTTTTCACCGGCTAATTCTTTTCAGAAGAAATATAGAGTATATAAAATTAAACAAAATATCCAGCAGACATTCCACGTTGGTTTCTAAACTCAGATTTTCAAAAGTAAAAAAATTACAACAAAGCATAGACTGCACCTATATTAGCCAAAAATATGTGTTACTTACAATGTGTCTGAATCTATGATTTGGAAGCTAAACATTGAGCAGTAATGAGAGAGCTATTGTCAGTCGTGAGATAGAGAAAACATATTGCTTAAATTTGACTTCTAGTTTATTATTTTTAGGTAAGACAAGCCATGTCTAGAAATCAAGTCATCTTTGATTTCTCCCTGTTCTTTGTCACTGCCATCTCATAACTGTCACGATGCAAAACTATAAAAGATACTGTACCCCCTCTCAGTGTAATTCAGAAATCAAAGTAATTACAATACGTGGAAAGCTTATCTGAGTACCAGTTTGAACTAAGTCTCGTATGATTATGGTGCATGCATTAATCTATGGCTTTTGTGACATCTATTTTTGGCAACTCAAAAGATTGTTTCATTAATTTCTTGGGTCTTAACTAGGTACTACATAGGTGCAGTTTCTAGATGTCCAAGTTCTGAGTAGCTGATTATATTCTGTGTTTATAAGGCACCCAGCTTAATAAACACTTCCCTATTGATTTATTAATATCATCAGTACAATTAGAAGAATGGTTAGAAATGAACTACACTACTGGGGAAATATAAATTGGTATAAGCAAGCATTCTGGAGAGCAATTTGGCAATCTGCATCAAAAGCCATAAAAAATGTGAATATCTTCTAACTCACAAAAACTACTTCTAAAATTTAATCCTTTTTTCTGTAACCCTAAAACTGCTGTAAAAAAGAAAGTGTATTAAAGAATTAATCTTAAGGAATGACAGATATATACAAAGATTAGTCTACAAAAATGTTCATCCCAGTCCTGTTTCTATAGGAAAATTGAAAACAAGCTAAATGTCCAGTAGGAGGCTGATTAAATAAATTATGGTATACTCATATAATGGAAAACTCTGGAGCCACTAAACATTGTTGGGATTCTTGGAAGATGGCAGCAGAGGTGGCAATCTTTGACCCACTCAAATATCCTCATAAAAATAGAGAAACTAGGACAGCAAAACCAAAAACCTATGGGCAACAGCTACAAAAAACTAGGTAACACAGTGCTCCCCAGGAACCTCCAAATACAAGTTTTAAGCCCGCAAAGTATCAGTATCTGTGCAACAAGAAACAGGAGTAGGCAACAGAGTATCTGCCTGACCTGAAAACCCAAAGCAGCTAACAGGTACTTAATGGAAATCTAGGCCAGCAGTTGAAAGTAGGAGGGGGTTTGTACATTTCAATAGTGGGTTAAGTACAATGGGTGTGCAATAAGGTCTGAGTCCTATGAGCTCTCAAAAGTAACCAGGCAAAGCTCCAAAGCTCCCTTCCAGGACAAAGCCCCATGCTAAGAAGAAACAACTAGGAACAGAATTCAAATTGAGCAGCACAGTCGAAACAAAGGACACAGAATGTTCAGGTAAAAATGGGGGAAGAGGAAAAGAGCCAGGAGAAAGAAGAAACTTCCACCTCACAGAAGCATGAAAAGAGTGAGCTCTAGAGCCAAGAATTTAGACACACTACCCTAAACCACTACTTATTTTTCAAAAGCTCAAGAAAAATAATTTCACATAAAAATAAGCAACAGAAAAGGACTGACATCAAATCTAACACAAACTTATAAGAAAAAGAGAATATAGGATAGATAATAAAAGATCACCAGAAATGAATGCCTACAAAACAGATGAGAACTGTAACCTACTTTGTCAACATAAGCCAGACATGAAAAAAGAACCACATGGCAACCAGTGTCACAAAACAGTGTGTATTAACTGTTTAATGAGAAACTAATTTGCTCTGTAAACCTTCATCTAAAGTACATTAAAAAAAGAAATAAGAACCACATAAATCTGAATTAGAATATCTCAGAAATGAGACGATAGAATGTAAAAAGAGAATTACAAATAAAAGAAAAATAGTTTAGCCTTCAGGAACCCTGGTGGCACAGTGGTTAAAGTGCTCAGCTGCTAACTGAAAGGTGAGCCGTTTGATCCCACCCAGCTGCTCCACGGGAGAAAGATGTGGCAGTCTGCTTCTGTAAAGATTTACAGCCTTGGAAACCCTACAGGGCAGTTCTACTCTGTCCTTTAGGGTTGATTGAGTCGGAATTGACTCAACAGCAGTGGGTTTTTGGTATAACTGAAAAAAGCTTTTCTGAGTGTTTTTTGAAAATTGCTTTTGAAACAACATATTGAAAGGGCACACTTTGTACCTGAAATAGCTGACCCAGAATGATCAACACAAAAATACATTCTGGTAAAATTCCTGGACTTAAAAGAAAAAATCCTTTCTCATCCAGGCAAAAAGATCAAGCCACATTATAAAGGGGGAAAAAAATTAGACTGTCATCAAGCTTTATCACAGAAAAGCTTTATGCCAGAGATAAATGGAGAAATGTATTTAAGAAACTCAAGGAAACAAAATGTGTGCTGAGGATTTTATATCCAGCCAAACTGATCATCATGTATAATGACCACAGAGTGTTTTCAACACTCAAGAATTTATGAAATATTGTTCCTGAGTCCTTCGTGAAGAATCTGCTAGGGAACAAGCTTTAGACATCCAAAATGACTAAGGAGACTAAAGATTCCGGGAAAGTGGAAGTGTGTGGTGAAATGAGTCCATTATATGGTGTTTTGCCTTGGTTCTTTAGAAAAACAGCTCGAGAGATTTTTCCCTTAATCCTCAAGGAATTACCTTTGTCCTGGTTTTCTACCCCAGAGGGTTTGTTACATTTCCTGGGTAAACTGTAAACCACTTGGTTTGATACTTCTTGTCTGGCACTTTGATACTTTTTTGGTCTGCCCTATGATTGGTATGCATCCTGCAAGGGAATGGTCAATATACTATGCAAATGAAATGTCTGTAGCCTACTGTCTTAGGCTGAGCTCTCTAGAGAAGCAAAACCAGTTAAGTGTATAAATATATACACAGAGAGATTTATATCAAGGAAATGGCTCAGATAGTTGTAGAGGCTGGAACATCCCAAGCCTGTGGGTTAGACTTCTCCTGCTTTCACATAGCTCCAGGGGTGGCAAACCCAAGATTGGCAGGTCTGACAGCAGGGCTCTTGCTCACAGGCTGTGAAGATGTGATGAATCCCAAGATCGGCAGGCAAGATTGCAGGTGAGCTGCTAGCTTAAGTCCCAAGAAACAGAGGTCAGATGAACAGGAGCCAGCTGCACAATCCAGACCGAGCAAAAGCCCACAAGTCTTGCCAGAACGTCTACTTATATTCAATGCAGGCCACATGCCCAAAGAAACTCCCTTTCAACTGACTGTGGAGGCGATCACATTACATCAAATCTCATCATGGAAGTGATCACAATATCATACAACTGCCAAACTACATCATAACTGCCAAACCACTGATGATCAGTCTAGCCAAGTGGACACCAACCTTAACCATCACACCTACAATGCAGATGAGGTCTGTGGCCTACTGAGAGGGGATTAGTCAGTTCATGGCCCTGGTGGGAGAGCCATGCCTTGAAACTGACAAGGAGTTATAGATACAGGCAGCCAACTCCACAGAGATTTCAGAGACAGAAAGAAGCAGGAAGAGAAGCAGAAGAAAGAAAGGAGAGAGAAGCAGAGAGTGAGGAGGCAAGGAATCTCTTAAAAGAGCTGTAACATAGGTCAAGGGCTGTAACACTGAAGACAGTGAGAGGCCCAGAAGGGCCCCAGTGGCAGAGCTGGCAGCGACAAGCCCAGAGGGGTTCAGCAGCTGAGCCAGCAGCAACAGGCCCAGAAGGGGCCTGTGGCAGAGTTGGCGTTGACAGATGGTAGAGCCAAGAAGAGCCTGTCCTGAGGGGGCTAAGAGGAGCCTTTCTTAAGGGGGCCAAGAGGAGCCTGTCCTAAGGGGGCCGAGAGGAGCCTGTCCTCAGAAGGCAGAAAGGAGCCTGTCCTCAGGGGGCTGAGAGGAGGCCTGCATGACCGAGAGGGGGTGTGCATGGCAGAGAGAAGGGCTTGCTTGTTTGCACAACTGAGACAGCTGTCCTGCACTTAAGAAGGGAGACTTTTGCCTACATGCTTCCTGATCCTAAGATGTAGCCTGTTGATCCTGATTCTGAGTTGTACCCTGTTCCTTAATAAACCACTTAACTGTTAAATATGGTCTGTGAGTTCTGTGTGGCCACTGCAGCGGCTCACTGAACTCAGTAAAGAGTGCTGTTAGAGAAATGGATGGTGTTAGAATTGGTAAAAAAGTTGGAGAGTGGAGGTATGTCAAACCTCCACATCATAGGAATCAGCTTTGGGCTGATGGTGATTCTCATCATTCTCTTTTGTCAATTTAGACAGGTTCTGATGCTACTACTATTACTACTACTGCCATTTCACAAGGTGAAACAAGCCATTTTTCCACTAAGAGAGCATAGCATGCGCCTCTTATTTAGGAATTACAGTAACTATGGATTTGCCCAGTATTAAGACTATTAACAGTAGTTTGAAAGAAAAACAATCCCTCAATTTCACAGGTCACTGAATCCATCTACATTTTAAACTCTGTAGTACAGAAAGGGGAATCAAAGGCTATATGAAAAAAAAAATTTTTTTTTATTGTACTTCAGGTGAAAGTTTACAGAACAAATAGTTTCTCATTAAACAGTAGTACACATATTGTTTTATGACATTGGTTAACAACCCCATGACGTGTCAAACCTCTCCCTTCTCGACATTTTTTTTTTTTTTGCTGAAAATACACATAGCCAAAGATACACCATTTCAAAAATTTCTACATGCACAGTTCAGTGACATCAACTACGCTCTTCCAATTCTGCTGCTATTCTCACATTAGATGAAGGTTTACAGAACAAAATAGTTTCTCATTAAACAGTTAGTACACATGTTGCCCTATGACAATAGTTAACAACCTCACAACACATCAACACTGTCCTTACTCAACCTTGGGTTCCCTATCACCAGCTTTCCTGTCCCCTTCTGCCTTCTAGCCCTTGTCCCTGGACTGCTGTGCCTCATTAGTCCCGTTGTTTTATGGGGCTGTCCAATCCCCAGCTGAATGGTGAACCTCGGAAGCAACTTCACCACAGAGCTAAAAGGGTGTCTGAGGGCCATACTCTTGGGGTTTCTCCAGTCTCCTGTAGGCCAGTAAATCTGGTCTTTTTTGTGTGTTAGAATTTTGTTCTACGTCCTTCTCCAGCTCTGTCCAGAACGCTCTGTTGTGATCCCTGTCAGAGCAGTCAGTGGTGGTAGCCAGGCACCATCTAGCTGCACTAGACTCAGTCCGGTGGAGGCCTTGGTAGCTGTGGTCCATTAGTCCTTTGGACTAATCTTTTCCTTGTATCCTGTTCTCTTCATTCTCCTTTGCTCCCAAAGGGATGAGACCAGTGGAGTATCTTAGATGGCTGCTCACACGCTTTTAAAACCCCAGATGCTACTAACCAAGGTAGAATGTAGAACAGTGTCTTTATAAACTGTGTTACGCCAATTGAACTAGATGTTCCCCGAGACCATGGTCACCACAGCCCTCCACCCAGCAATTCAGTCCCTCAGGGAGTTTGGATGTGTCTATGGAGCTTCCATGACCTTTCCTTGTACAAGTTGTGCTGGCTTCCCCAGTATTATATGAAAATTTTAAAGAAATATTTTTAGTTTAAAAAATTAAAAACTATGTTTTAAATTATAACTAAAGTAATATGTAGAGAACATACCAATGAGCCAAAACCTAGGGTCCAAAAATGCTCATTTCGGACTTCCAAAACTCCATCCAAAGTAGATACCTAATAAAAAAACATAAAAATAGGTTATCAAGATTGCCTGTATTTTACATCCAACACAGTTCAGCCACCTTATGGACTTGTTCTAAGCCTAGGAATGCATACATGGCCAAATCCTGCAGGACACTAACTAGCCAAGAGAAATCTCAGACCACTCAAGACATCATTCCTGCTTATTCAATGCTAACCCAAAGGCCTGTTTTCCCAGTTTCCTGCTTGCCCTAACCCTTCTAGAATCAGGTCCTGACTGCTTAGTCTTAACCTCCCCACCACCACCACCATACCTTGCTCAAAAGTGTATAGTTCTTTTAATTTTACCAAAACAAACAAACAAAATTGCTGTCGAGTTGATTCCAACTCATAGCGACCCTAAAGGACAGAGCAGAACTGCCCCATAGGGTTTCCAAAGAGCAGCTGGTGGATTTGAACTGCCAATCTTTTGGTTAGCAGCTGAGCTTTTAACCACTGCATCACCAGGGCTCCACTTTATTAATATGGCATATATTTATATCTAGCGCTTGTGGTATCAGATTTCTTTTTTTTTTGGTCTTCTTGATCATTTCTTTCTCTTACAATAAACCTCTGCACAACACAGGATGTTATTTGGATGTGGGCCAATAGGAAATTCCAAGACAGTGAGATAAATGGCATAATCCAGTGGTACAGTGGCACAGGAAACATACCCAGGGTCAGGCTTCACTAGCTGAGACAAGTAGTCAGCTATATTGGTATAAGTGGTCTTTGTTATACCAATAACCAATAATTTAAAGCAGTCTCAACATTCAAAAAATTAAATTAGCTTATTCTCTCATTAGTTAGCAGGTAGAAATTTATAATAATAGAAAGTCTACAAGTGGTGAAACAATCAACATGTAAAAGTGGGTTTTGACTTTATTAAAATCCAAGGTTTGAATACAGAGTCATAAAAATCACAGCACTTATATAGCTGATAGGGTAGTCTTTAGACCAACACTTTGCACATTTATTTCAAGTGAATTTGGCTTCCAAACTGAGCAATTCCTCACAATTTTCTATTTTTGCCACTATAGGATGGCTCCTACTGTGTAATTGGAGTCCTAGTGGCTCAGCGGTTAAGAGTTCAGCTGCTAATCAAAAGGCTGGCAGCTCGAACCCACCAGCCGCTCCTTGAAAACCCTATGGGGCAGTTCTACTCTGTTCTATAGGCTTGCTATGAGTCGGAATAGACGACAGCAACAGGTTTTGGCAACGGGTACTGCGTTATTATAAAAAACACAAAGTCCCCTAAAATACAGTAGTATTTACGTCTACTTTTCAAGTCCTTAATTACAAATTAAAATGATTTTATTTACCATTCTATCTTACCTCTCTGATAAGTTTATCCAACTGACCAATAACATGAGGTGGTGTTGTCTATGGAAAAATAAAATATAAATAAACTAGGGAGAAAAAAATCTTTTGCAACAGAGGTCTTGAAACAAAAATAATTGGGTTTTATCAATGTCACTGAATTGTGCATGTAGAAACTGTTGAACTGGTATATGTTTTGCTCTGTATATTCTCAACAACAAAATAAATAAAACTTTATAAAAATAATAATAATTGGGTTTTATAACAGCCTTGGCTTTGACATGTGCCCTATCATGATTTAGGGAAGAGGGGTTTCAACTGGCTCTACTAGTGGTACTAGCATCAGGAATCAGCCCATTCTCATTTTTTAATAAGCTGCTCCAAAAGTACATAAGGCTGAAAGACCCAATCTACCAAACAACCAAAAATCTTAAAGAAATTATCAGAAAAGTAACATTTTGTACAGGACATAGCACTATATGACTATTATTGTTATTGCTTCTGGAGATGGTGCTACAGCCCTTAAGTTTTAGAAAAGGCATGAGGGTGAGACAGAAGGAAAAAAACAGTGATTATATATCCATCCCTGGGAAACTACTTTTCTACTCAGGTGCCTGTCTACATGTGTTCCTATTGCTTCAATAAGTAGTAATTTCTCATTTTTAATTTTAAGCTTGAAATTTAAAAGTCTCATTGATCCAATGACAGAAAATAAGAAAGCAATCATAACCACATTATACAACAGCAAAAGCACATTTATTGGGGGGAAAATAAATATCTAAGTAACATTAAATAAATAAATTTTTAAGTAACATTGTTGTCACTTGAAACATTATTAGAGGCAAATAATTTTAAAGTCATGATTTTGCCTTACAGTATAAAACAGGAGGATTTATGCCTATTTTACGGGTCAACTAAATTTCTGGTTCTTACTATATACATTTCAGAAATTAGTTTTTAACTTCATTGCTAACAATGTCCTCCAGTAGCTAAAAACTTCACAATCTAATAGAAGAATATGAAAAGTTTTATCATTTGGTAGGAGAACACAGCTAATACTAAGCATGCACATTGAAAGAAAAATCTTACCTGGAGTAATACTTTCCCACTGTACACACTCATAGGATACATAGTGCCAAATGTCATCAGAGAAATGGCTATAGCAGAGGCAGTATCTACAGCAAAGTAATTACTAAAAGGAAAAAAACAATTCTAAATCGTAAATGTATGCCTCACTGGGAATCTTACAATTCAGTCTACTGCAAGTTAATTATCTAAAGCAACAGACCAGCTTTATCACAATTGGCCACTACTGGTACAACCAAAAAAAAATAGTTTTCCCACCAAAGTTTAGAAAAAAAATAACAATTACGTTAATTAGTGTGAAGAGGGATGATGAAGGAAAAAACACTGTTAGCATTTCCCAACCATGTATTTTTCAATCTCCTTGTAAACTAGAAAGATTTCAAATATATCCAATGCTTCACTGAGACAGACAAATAAAAAACTTTAACTAGTAACTTCTGATGGAGAGAGATTAATGATTCTATCAATTTTCCTGTAAACAGCAACTCTCCAATAATTACTACCAAAATTTTTCAAAATTCCCCATGACCTTTACAACGTAAGATTCTCCAGGAATTTGTTATAGGAACATTGTGGCCAAAGTGCAATATCTCATTCATAGTTCAGACTGGGCTGAAGTCCTATTGACAAGACAGGACAAAAGGCCAATAACTGGAAGCTGATAATGCACTCTTTTTCACTTTTTCCTATATGCTGGCAATAGAAACATGAGTAAGACATAGTCCTTGTCCTTGAAATAGCAGAAGATACACATGTAAAAACCATAATGAGTGAATTGGTATATGTTTTGCTGTGTATATTCTCAACAACAATAAAATCATATTGGGGAAAAAAAAAAAAACAAACCCATAATGAAGCACTTTGGGTACTAAAGTAAAAGTCTCTAGGGGTTACCATCCATGCACAATAAAAGCGAGTGACAAACATACTGGGGTAGGGATAATTGAAAAAGTCTAAATATAAAAAGAGGAGGTGACATTTGAGCTGAGCATTCAAAGATTAGCCAGATAATGGGAAGAAGATATTCCAGACAGTGAAAACAGCATGTGCAAGGGCATGAAAAACTTGATAGAGCAAGAAAACTATAGTTAGTTACAGATGGAGGAGAGGCTATACTGCCAAGGTTGGCAGCAGCTTAACTACACAAGACTAACAAATTTTAATTTTTTTTAAATATGATTTGGGGATTTTGAAACAGGAAAATATTATGTCCAGACTTGCAATTCTGAATGATCACTTTAGCAAAATAGAAGATAACCAGTAATATGTAAGAGCGACAATTAGAAGACCAGAAGACTATTCTATAGGCCAAGGAAATGATGATGAAGGCCTCAACAGAGACAACAACTAGAAGAATGTGAAAGAGGAGATAGATAAATATGAAAGAAAGGTTAAATAAGACTTGGCAGCCTATTAGAGTTGGTCTGGATGAGTAGGATGAGCAGGGAGGAGGAAGGACAAACAGGTATTTAAGAATGGAAGTATTTAAGATGAGGAATACAAGAAAAAAGCAGATTCAGTGACTGGAGAAAACAGGTTCAGCTATGATAAAAATGAATAAAAGGCAGAAAGATAGGACTTTTTGGAATTCAATAGAGATCTAGCCTGGAAATACAGATTTGGGAATCACATACAGGCAGTAAATAAAAACAAATAATTGTATGCAATCTCCCAGGAGGATATGTAAAACAGGAAAAATAAAAATTAAGGACTCTAGGAAAAACTAATATTCAAAGAATGAGTAGCGAAAGAATCGTAAGTCATAAAATGTTCAGTTTACAGCAGCTGTAAAGTCTATCTCCTAAAATTCTTTTTTTAAAATTACTTCACACCTACTTCCTCTTTTTCTCTCTCTCTCAGCAATAGCAGCTGTGGCTTAGATCTCTGTCTTAATGTCATCTCTGCTCCACTCAGGTCAGCAGTAGGAAATTTATATAGTTTTTCCAGTATGCATTATAGACTATAGTAAGAAATACTTATTGAATCCAAACTCCCTTAATTTTTCAGATGAAGACACTTGAGGACAAGATTTGACCAAAGTTACACACATTACCAGCAAAAACATTAAGCTGGATCCCTATCCTTCCCCCAGTGCCCATAAAAGACAGGCCCAGAAACTGTTAACACACTTAACAGTAATAAAAAATACTTACTTAATTTCAATTAGCATGTATGTAATACAAAGAGCAAATGCTCCAGCAAGATCGATCAAAACAAACGGATTCATTCGAGGAAGGAAGATACTGCTAAGTCCTGGAATAATTCCACACAAGCTATGAAAAAAAAAAAAGTATTCGTTAGCAGAAGTCATGTAATACCACCAAAAACTCTGTAAAAGATGACTTGTATTTTATTATTATATATCTTTTTAAGAAAGCAAAAGAGGATTTGGGAGCAAAATTTTTTTCACTCGTAAATATCTGTTTTATATCATCAATTAAAAAGTAAAGTGAGATTAAGAAACTGATCTGTTAAAAAAAAAAAAAAAGAATCTGATCTGTGAGAGTCATGCAGTAACCTCAGCAATAAATAACTGAAGTTCCCACAAGAGATATATTTCTTCTGCATTCCTTTTTTCCTCTCAAAAGATGAATTTTATTGCATCTTTAAAATATCACCAATAGGTCTTAGAAATTATCTGGTCTCTTGTTTCTGTAAATGGACAACTCTTAGATTTTATTCATCAGCCTGCTAAACTATTCATTTTTCAGAGACACAGATACTATCCAAAAATTTTCTGGTATCCATGTTTTTAATGGCCATGGTTGCTGAACTAAAACAACTCAATTTGATATAAGTTCAATGTCATGTTCTTTAAAAATTAACTCATCTTTCTGGGCTTGAGATTCTCAGCAAAGAACACCTGGCCTCATCTGAACCGTATGAATGTATTTTCATACAAGATATTTTGGAGATACCAATGAAACAGAATTGAGAGTCCAGAAATAAACCCATACATCTACAGTCAACTGATTTTTGACAACAGTGCTAAGTTCATACCATGGGGAACAAATAGTCTCTTTAACAAATGGTGCTGGGACAACTGGATCTCCACATGCAAAAGAAGGAAGCTGGACTCATATCTTACACCATATATAAAAAGTAATTCAAAATGGATCAAGGACCTAAATGTAAGACATAAAACTCTTAGAAGAAAACAGAGAGGTATACCTTCGGGACATAGTTTTTAACAATGGATTCTTAGATAGCGCAAGCAAGAAAAGACAAAAATAAATTGGACTTCATCAAAATTAAAAACTTTCTTCAACAAAGGACTTCAAGAACAAAGTGAAGAGACAATCTATATATCTCTAATAAAGGTTTAATATTCAAAATATATAAAGAACTCTTACAACTTAACAACAAAAAGACAAACAACCCAATTAAAAAAAGGTGCAATGGATTTGAATGGCCAACAAGCACATGAAAAGATGTTCAAGATAATTTGCCACTGGAGAGATGAAAATCAAAACCACAATGAGATATCACTTCACCCCCACCAGCATGGCTAAGATAAAAACAAACAGAAAACAACAAATGCTGACAAGCATGTGGAGAAACTGGAACCCTCATCCATTGCTGGTGGAAACGCAAACTGGTACAACTGCTGTGAAAAAGTCTGGTGGTTCCCCAAAAAGTTGAACACAGAAATGCCATATGACCCAACAATTCTAAGAATGGAATATTATTCAGTCATAAAGAGAAATGAAGTCCTGATACAACATGGATGAACCTTGAAAACATTGTGCTGGGTGAAGTAAGTCAATCACAAAAGGACAAATATTGTATGACTCCACTGACATGAAATATCTACAGCAGGCAAATGTATAGAGACCAAAGTTTATCAGTGGTCACCAGGAGGAACGGTAAGGAGGGGAAAGGGAGGAATCACTGTTTAGGAAGCATTGAGTATCTGTTTATGGTGATGGAAAACTTGGCAATGGATACTGGTAATGATTGCACAACATGGTTAACGTACACGTAAAAAATGTTGAACTGGCAAATGTCGTGTTATACAGGCAGTCCTCAACTTACAACGGGGTTCCCTTCCGGCGGCTCCATCATAAGTTGGTTCTGATGTAAGTTGGAATATCTCATTTTTTTGTTTTCGTTTTCATTATTATTGCCTTTTATTATCAGTATTTTTATAAATCCAATCTTTATTTGTCTTTGGGGGTTGGCATGAGAATGATAATATCAGCAAATTACACATTGCAACACTGTATGTAGTACGCATTACTAATGATAAGATGTACAAAAATAAAATTAAAAAAGTCATAGGTGTAGTTCATCATAACTTGAATACATCATAAGTCAGGGACTCCCTGTATATATATATATATATATTTTAAAACATTACCAAAAAAAAGAAATTTCGGAGATGCACACTCCTTAATAACAACATTGATAAGGAAGTGAGCGTGCACAGACCTCATAACAGAAGCCCACTGTAACACCCTTGACTGTATTCTATACATGACTATATATAGTGCAAAATGTAGCCAATTCCTTTCTATTTCCCCACCATTTGTTACCCCAAAGCCTCTTCTTTATCTTTCCAAGGG
The DNA here is from genome assembly GCA_030035585.1 of Dugong dugon. Lineage (NCBI taxonomy): Eukaryota > Metazoa > Chordata > Mammalia > Sirenia > Dugongidae > Dugong > Dugong dugon. The sequence goes on along the minus strand of CM057480.1, from coordinate 41,164,654 downwards.
GAATGAGTTCTATATTGATATGACTAAAGTCCCTTGCAGGGTTCCTCTGGGGTACTTCACAATAACTGCAAATCCCTTCAGAGTGATGTCAACATTTTCTGGAATGTCAACAATCCAGTTGCTAACAATAGTCTTCATTCTCAAAATAGATGTGGCAAAGAGAGCTCTTGTACATTCTTTTTAAATTATGCATTAACATGAAACCCCGTAACATCTTACCTTCGACTAAGATCCGCAACATGCTCTTGAAGCCAACTCGTACTAGCAGCTTTAAAAAGAAAATACTTATTTATATAGAGTAAACCACCATCAGAAATATCTGATTTCTTTAATTTTAAAATTAGTTTGGCAATGACTGTAAACATTATAAAAGGACATGACACTCCTAAAATCTAGAACTTTTTTCTCCTTTATGCCCTTAAGATACTAAGTCAGAAGCAGTTTCAACTACAATATACAGCTGATTTGAAGGAATTAATGAATTTACATATGTCACTGTTATTACTAACTTGAAGTTTTAAAGGCCCCTAATACAGGAAGGTAGAGCTTTCCAACCAGTACACTAAGAATGGGTTATAGGTATATCAATTATCGATTCCCTCAGCTCTAAGAAGGTCAGGTGGAAGCCCGAGGTACATCCAAAGATGCCTGCTAGTTACAGACCCTGGACAAGTACCCTTCAGACTCAAACATTTTGTTCTATTTACCTCACTGTGGTACAGAAATATTATTTTATGTGATGTCCTACACAAAAAAGAGCAGCAAAGAGCAGATTCTGAAACAAGAATACCTGGCTTCAAATCCCAGCTATGCCCTTAACTAGATATGTGATAAAAAATAATTTACTTCATACACTTATGAGAATTAAATGGGTATTCTATGTAATTAGCAGAGTGCTCGACCTAGAGAAAGTACTCAAAAAAGGTTATCTTTTTTATTTTCCACTTAAATTATAACTAATGTAACAAATTTTGATGTTTCTGGGAATCTTAATTTCCAGCTAATGAAAATGTAAACTAGACAACCTTTTTGGAAATAAGTTTAGCAATATATATTAAGAGTCTTTAAAAAAGGCTGTGTTTCTTATCCAGTTTACAATTTCTTCTCTGGGAATTTATCCTAAAGAGATCATCAGAAATGTAAACAATAAATTTTATATAAAGAAGCTGTGTACAGTATTATTTACAAAAGGAAAAGTTGGAAACATGTAATAGACTCATATTTTAAAATATTCATGATAGAATATTATGCAAGTATTCAAAAATCATTTATTCAAAGAGTATTTAATGAGAGGCAACAATGAAGACACATTAACTGAAAAAAGCCAGACATAAAGTTGCAAATACATACAGTACATAAAGGGATAGGATATGTGCATAGAACAAAAAGTGAAAGGAATAAAATAGAAATGTTTACAGATATTATATACATCTGGGTAGCGAGATTATCAGTATTCTTATTCTTGTATCTTTCTGATCTTTACAGAGAGATACTATTTCTAAATCTCTACTTTTAAAAAAATTTCTAGGGTATTACACTATTTTTATAATTTATAAAAGGGTTTTAAAAAAAAATTTGGTCATCTCAAATATCACTTTAATTTTCTAGTTCATCCAGTAATTCTTAAACTCGAACTCATACAAACATAACTCATACTTCAAAACACTCATGAAATTGTTCAACCTTGAATGGGCATTTCAGAAAGCTTTTTTCTCCTGACTATCTAGTGTTCAAGTCAGTGAGACCTAGAAAAGACCCTCACTTATCTGTGCTTCTCTATGCTTCAAAGTATGGGTCTGTACACAGGTCCCACTTTTGTTTTCACCTCACTTCTGCATCAATTAGTGGTAAATCCTTTGTGGGTTAGTGGGATTCCAAAACACTGAAATTATTGAAAAATGCCAATAATTTAGATCGCTGATGTGAAAAATATGTTTGAATTTGGAAAAACTTGAAAATAAGAGAATATTTCAAAAGAAATAAAAGTTTTGCTACTTTCAAATATATGCCCACCCACTGTTGCCAAACAGAGGTTCCTGGAAACCTACTTAATTAATGGAATACAATTATTTGTAATTAACACATCAATCATACTAAGTGTATGAAGCGCTTCTAAAATGCTTGCAATAGGCCTTTCTTAGGTAGATTAAACATTTAAAATCTCATTCACATTAGGTGATAAATGGAATTTTTCTTCATAGATAATTTAATATAAATCAACCCTACTTATGTTTAAATTATATGTTATTTTAAAGCTTGAATTAGTGAAATTTTGTTTTATAATTCTCCATTTCCAGAAGATTTGAGAACCTTTGAGCTAGCTCTTTCCTTCTATTCAGAATACTTTCAGAATATACTTTCTCAATGATTTTTAAGAGTCAATGAAACAAACAAAAGACTTGTTTTTATGAGATATTAATTGGATTTTTTACTAACGGTAAAAAAAAAAAAAAAAAAAAACATACCTTCAGAGACATAAGCAAAAGGTTTATTCCGAATAGAAAGCATCGTGAACAGGTTGAAAGAAAGAGCCACAAATGTACCAACTAATAATCTTCCCCTAAAAGGAACAACAATAATATTCACCTTTACTTTTTTTCTTGGCAATATCATTATGTAATTTCTTGTGCTGTATGTAGAGATACTAAGAGATGGAAAGGTGGAGTGGTCTGCTTCAATGGTTTGGTATTTGCAGAGTTAGAATCTGAACTGTTGTTCCATCTTACACAAAACAAAAAAGGGCTCTTAGCATTAACAGTGTCTTCTTACAAGTAATTTCTGTTATTATTTTATATAAATGCTAATAGTATTTGGTTTACAATACACTGGACAGATCATACTTTTCTGAATTTAATTGATCAGAATAGGTAAGGTTCATAGTTGATAACTATGCTGTAGATAACAATTTTTCCTATAAGGGCTACTAGAAGATTTTGGGGGTTAAATTCTAAATTACAGAACACTAGAAGGGGCTGGCTTAGTCTGTTGATCTAGGCCTGGAAATAATGAAGGACCTGAAGCCAAGGTAGAAAAGTCTTCTCGTGCAGTATCAAAACATCTAAGGCGGTATAAACAGAATAAAAACATGACTAACAATACATAAACACCTGAAGAGAACTAGATAACTGGGAGCTCCTAAAAATCAAACACTTAAGCTCATCAAAAAACTTCACCAAAAGAGTAACAAGACAATCTACAGACTAGGAAAAAAAATTTGGCTACAGCAAATCCAATCAGCGTCTAATCTCTAAAATCTACAAGATACTGCAAAATCTCAACAACAAAAAGACAAATAACCCAATTAAAAAATGGGCAAAGGTATGAATAGGCACTTCACCAAAGAAGCCATTCAGGAGGCTACCAGATACATGAGGAAATGCTCACGATCATTAGCCATTACAGAAATGTAAAACAAAACTACAATGAGATACCATCTCACCCCAAGGCTAACATTAATCCAAAAAACAAAATCATAAATGCTGGAGAGGTTGTGGAGAGACTGGAACACTTATACACTGTTGGTGGGAATGTAAAATGGTACAACTACTTTAGAAATTGATTTGGCACTTCTTAAAAAGCCAGAAATAGAAGTATCATATGATCCAGCAATCCCACTCCTTGGAATACATCCTAGAGAAATAAGAGCTATCACACAAATAGATATATATGCACACCCATGTTCACTGAAGCACTGTTCACGAGAGCAAAAAGATGGAAACAACCTAGGTGCCCATCAACGGACAAATGGATAAACAAGTTATGGTATATTCACACAATGGAATACTACACCACAATAAAGAACAATGATGAATCTGCGAAACATCTCATAACATGGTTGAATCTGGAAGGCATTAGGCTGAGAGTGAAATTAGTCAGTTACAAAAGGACAAATATTGCACGAAACCACTATTATAAGAACTCAAGAAAAGGTTAAAACACAGAAGAAAACATTCTTTGATGGTTACGAGGGTGGGGAGGGAGGGAGAGGAGTATCCACTAACTAGACAGTAGATAAAAATTATCTTAGGTGAAGGGAAGAAAAACACACAATACAGGAGAGGTCAGCACAACTGGACTAAACCAAAAGCTAGTAAGCTTCCTGAACACAACCAAACACTTCGAGGGACAGAGTAGCAGGGGCAAGGGTCTGGGGACCATGCTTTCAGGGGACATCAATTGGCATAACAAAGTTTATTAAGAAAATGTTCTGCATTCCACTTTGGTTAGTGGCATCTGGGATCTTAAAAGCTTGCAAGTGGCCATCTAAGATGCATCAATTGGTCCCAACTCACCTGGAGCAAAGGAAAATGAAGAACACCAAAGACACAATGAAAATATTAGCCCAAGAGACAGAAAGTGCCTCATAAACCAGAGACTCCATCAGCCTGAGACCAGAAGAACTAGATGGTGCCCAACTACCACCAATGATCGCCCTGATAGGGAACACAACAGAGTCCCTCACGGAGCAGGAGAAAAGTAGGGTGCAGAACTTAAATTCTAGTAAAAAGACTAGTCTTAGTGGTTTCACTGAGACTCGAAGGACCCCAGAAGACATGGTCCCCAGATTCTCTGTTAGCCCAGAACTGAAACCATTCCCAAAGCCAACTCTTCAGACAAAGATTAGACTGGACTATGGGACATAAAATGATACTCATGAAGAGAGTGCTTCTTAGCTCAAATAGATACATGAGACTAAATGGGCAGCTCCTGTCCGGAAGGGGCAAGATGAGAAGACAAAAAAGATCCAGAGCTGGTTGAGTGGACACAGGAGATCCGGGGTGGAGGGGAGAAGTGTGCTGTCACATTATAGGGAGAGCAGCTAGGGTCACAAAGCAATGTGTTTATAAATTTTTTTTATGAGAAACTGACTTGAACTATAAACTTTCACTTAAAGCACAATTTAAAAAAAAAAACCCATCTAAGGCTTGGGAACAGTTAAAGGTGAAGAGAAGAATCTTGGGATTTGGGAATTTTGTTTTTGAAATATCAGTGAAAATGTACACTGCCATACTTTGAACTCTCATATTAGGAAGAGCAACCATTATCTAATAATACACTAATTAATAACTGGGAATCAAACTTAATAGTAAATTAAAAATTAAATCTCACGTGTGTATCTCAGGCTGCTCCAAAAAACGTTCTGCACTGAAAGAAAGAAACAGTACCTGTATTATTAAATAAGTCCTATGAATTATTAAATTAGAAAGCATTGTTAAATATATATATATATATGTAAACTGTTGCCGTCAAGTCGATTCCGACTCATAGTGACCCTGTACGAAAGAGTAGAACTGCCTCATAGGGTTTCCAAGGAGCAGCTGGTGGATTCGAACTGCTGATCCTTTGGTTAACAGCCGACTGCTTAACCACTGTGCCACAAGGACTCCAATATATACGTACATACATTCATACATATATATACACACACACAAATAATCCAACTTAAAGCCCACAAAATCTTCTGATATGATAATCAACTATTATTAGCAGTGCTGAGGCAAACAGACTCACAAATTATCCTAAGTATGTAAGTCAATCTTTCTCTACCAAATCTATTTCAATGGGTTTGTAATAAGCAACGAAACATGACTGACTGAATCCCTTTTTTTCATTCATACCCACCTATGAAAGGATTTAGTAGCATTAAAGAAGGTAATAACAGAAGAGTGAAACATGAAGAAACTGTAGTATTAAAATTCTACCACTGCTCATATTGAATCTGCAGACCCAGTCAAACCAGGAATTTATCTTACTGGATTCTTTCAGATTCCCAAAGGTGTCACAGGTAGAATTTAAAATGATAGTAACATTATATACAAACATACCTTTCTTTTAATATAAAGAGGGCCCCCAACTGTGCCAAGACTGTGGAGGCAAATACAGCTAGGACTTCTAATCTTTCAAATCTGAAATCAGAGAAATAAATAGATAGGCATAATTATTTAAATTGACAAACCAGTCTCTCTAGAACACACATTCATTTATTCACTCACTCAATAAATCTATGTGTCTACTATGAGCCAAACAATATGTCAGAACAAGCTTCAGAGTTCCCAGAAGGATAATAAACAATAAGAATCATAGATTTTTTGAAAAGTGCCTATTTGTATAACATACATTCCTAGGACACACTTATGATTCTTATCTTTCTAGAAATAATCATCATACTAATAGCTAACACTTAAATGAACACCTTGTTTCAGGTCCTCGTTTAAGTGATTACTGTTGTATTACTTCATCTAAACCTTCCAACCCCTTATGAAGGTTACTCTTATTCACTTAAAAAAAAAAAAAAAAGATAAGGAATTTGAGATACAAAGAGGAAAAGTAACTGTCTAGAGTGATATAACTAGCAAGTGGAGGAGCCAGGTTTTCAAACTCAGGTACTCTTGCTCCAGAGTTCATGATTTTAACCACTTACTAAGAACTCAGGCTGCTAACCAAAAGGTCAGCAGTTCGAATCCAAGAGCCACTCCTTGGAAACCCTATGGGACAGTTCTGCCCTGTCCTATAGGGTCGCTATAAGTCAGAATCAACTTGAGGGCAAGGGGTTTGGTTTTTTTGGTACACTGCCTCTCATTTCTATACATAATTGTAGTTATTTGTGAGTAAGCCTTAGAATCTCCAGACTATAAACTGGAGGTCAGGGCTGGTCTTATTCATCTTAGTTTATCCCACAACACATAGTCCAGGGCCTTGAACCCTAAAGGCACACCAATACTTGTGATAAGAATAAATGTTTAAAATTTATCAGGAAAATAATTATGGAGATCCAGAAAACACAGTGAATAATTAAGGCTGTTCATTACAGTGCTGTTTGTAAAGGAAAAAAGTTGAATCATTAATACAACATTATGCATTATTAAAAATATAACAGAAATATATTTATCTATTGACACAGAAAGATGTTAGTGAAAACAGATTATAAAACAATATGAAAAAACTGTAAATGTAGCAATGTTATTTATGGAAATTGACAAGCTGATGTTAAATGTATATGGAAATGCAAAAGGTGAAGGGGGGCTTGTATCATGTTCTAGGTGGTAGTTACATACGTATATCTATTTGTTAAAATTCATCAAACTATATACATTTAAGATCTATGCACTTTATTCTATTTTTGCTACATTTCAACAAAAGTTTACCTAGAAAAGGTATGTAAAGTGTATATAAAAATATATATGTACTGATGATACACAGAACGGGATACATAAGATTAATACTAATGTGTTATGATTGTCTAATTTTTCCATAATGAGCATACTCTGGTTTTAAATAAGAGAAAAGCAATGTACAAAACACTTTTAGAATAAAAAACGTTCGTCTTTATAACTGATCTGAAATCTGTCACTTATCTAATAAACCCAGCAATACCTTCTGAAATAAACACAAATATCCCAATTCATGGCAACCTTCAAAAATCTGAAAAAATGTACTGCATATTAAATTAGCCTGTTCTTTTTCATGTGAAAGAGCTGCTATTCCTGATCACAAGATCTGTCTTCCAGCTCCCTGACCACCCAGAATGTTACCCACTAGAAATCCTGATTTATCAATTTTAAGTTACAAAGGTCACTCATAAAGAGAGCCATGCAGAATTCAACACAATATGTCAGATGTAATTTCACACATGTAGAGCATTACAATACTACTATTTCCTTACTATCTCCAGAAATATGATACCTATTAATATCCCCTAAGGTGCCCTGGTGGCACAGTGGTTAAGTACTCGGCTGCTAACTGAAATGTCAGTGGTTCAAACTCACCAGTTGATCTGTGGGAGAAAGACGCGGCAGTCTGATTCCATAAAGATTACAGCCTTGGAAACCCTATGGGGCAGTTCTACTCTGTCCGACAGGGTTGCTATGAGTCGGAATTGACTCGACAACAGTGGGTATCATTTTCATTTTTTTAAGGTTATATATACTTTTAAAATAATGATCACTCATGTATTTAAAATGTTACTATAGCATGTTGATTGCTGATTCTTATTGATCTTGTGTTTGACCAAGGAGCTCAGATATCTTCTTTATGAACTGATGTTAAGCTAGGTTTCCCCCCTTCCTGTGGCTTTATAAAGGATTCTTTTTATTCTAAAAGCAAGAGTTTACATGTATTCTCAATGCCTTTTGTTGATTTCAACTCAGCATTCTAGCTTGTCTACATTATTTTGAGACTTGATTGCATCACTAATATTAAAAAATCCTCTCAATTTTTGTGTCGTGTTTAATGTGATAAGTATATGCAGGTTTTTCTGATCCCAAGTCCACCTGCTCTTTTTACCATAGCACATTCCACCAATCAGTTTGTTTTTCTTTGAGGTTAGAATCAGGCTTAGAATGTCAATTTGCCTTGTGGCATCTTCTACTTTTTGAGAGATTAAACTGTGATTTAAAATATGTCAGGAATTTACGAGATACTCTGGTTTTTATAGAGCAAAACAATTAGCACATCAAGATGACACATCTTTTTCTTTTTTTTGGCATTAAAATTTCATGTTTATTTTGTCCCATTAAGTAAATAAAACCTATTTTTGTTCAAATGAAGGTAATCCCAATGAATGGTATAGTAGAGAAGAAGGGGGATAGTTTAGTCCAAGAGCTTCTTTACCAGAATAAAATTTTTTTCAAAATGTTTCACTGAATCTGAAAGAAACTCATTTTTTCCTAATTCTTTTTTATCTCTAATACAAGATTATCTTCAGCTTTCAACAGTAATTTCTAGAAATGAAACAAAAATAGTCTCAAATTCTTTGTTAGTTGATTGCTATCACAAATTCAAAGTCTTAAAATAAAAACCCGTCTTTACCATTGCATAATATTAAAATATTCACATTTATTTTAACATCTGAAATGATAATTTACATAAAAATCCTTTGTAGCTTGTCTAAGAGAGTCCCAAAATATATGAGAACTGAACGTGAACATTTTATTGCAATATGCTTTATATTTTAAATATTCATGTTTCTCATCTAGAATCCTCTTGGAAGCTGCTTTGCCACTCACTCTCATAATCTGATCATTGTCCTACTAAGCAGGCAACATTTACTTTCTAGAAATATTCTAGTTAGCTCTTTACCGCCTACTCTATTATTTTAATAGTAGTAAGTTTGCATAAAATAATTTGAACTTACCCAAACGAGTAGACAGGGCTAGGTTTCCTCATCATTACCCAATAACTTATTAGACATGTCATTAAACTAAGAAAAAGAAAAATAAATTTAGCATTAAAACTAGAGCTAAAAGAGAACATGCAGAGAGAAATTAAGTTTTCAGAATTCCTAAATTGTTGAAAATTATCAGTGTTCAACAGACTAAATTAATAATAAATGCTTCTAATAAATCATAATCTAATCACAAGCATCCTAACACATGGTTTTAATTGGAAGATGACAGTTTAACACATGGAGAAACTGAAAGAAGTTAGGATACATCCTTGAGTCAGTTAAATGGAATCTAAATCCATGCTTTCTCAAATAATCTATTATCCATCCTAAATGATTTTCATAATTGAGAGTGCTAAAAAATGACACAGTAATAATAACAGTAATATCTTTTATTCTAGGCATATACAATAAATTTTAACTTTTATAAACTTTATTTAATCTTTGTTAAAAAGTTAAATTAAATATTAATACACCTTGATTCTGGATGAGGTAAAATTATGTTCATTTTCTAATTACAGTAGAAATTCACTTTAAAATAATCTATTGCAGTATGAAATTCAGGTAACAATTATCTGTTTCAGACCTAATCAAGTGGTTTTAGTTATGTGATTAATGAAAAGGTATCCTTACAACATATGCCTATGGCACAGATCTTAAAGACATCAAGGTCTAAGTATTCTGCAACCCTCAAATGGAAACATGAAAGATCCCATAATGCAGGGTGCCATTAGGGTATCTCTCTAGCTCACAATTCCTCACTTCACAGTTATTAACTGTCCTTCATTTCTTTTCCCATCTGTACATTATATTGGGAACTATTATGTTCTTACTACATGACCCTGCTCCCTGGCAACAGCTAACTCTTCCAGAGGTAAGCACCTGACCTACAATGGTCAAAGTTCTTCCCTGGGAAAATCTGGAATCAGAACCAACGTAAAACCAAAAACCAAACTTGTTGCCATTGAGTTGATTCTAACTCATGGTGACTCCATGTGTTACAGAATAGAACTGCTCCATAGAATTTTCTTGGCTGAGTCCTGGTGGCACAGTGGATAAACACTCGGCTGCAAGGTCAGTGGTTCAAACCTACCAGCTGCTCCACAGGAGAAAAGGCCTAGCAATCTGCTCCCATAAAGATTACAGTCTAGGAAAACCTACAGGGGAGTTCTACTCTAACATACAGGGTCGCTATGAGTTGGAATCAATTTGGCAACACACGAAACAACAACAATCTTTATAAAGCAGACCACCAGGACTTTTTTCCAGGGCGCAGCTAGGTGGATTTGAACCACCAACCATTAGGTTAGTAGCTGAGCACAAACCATTTGCATTACCCAGGAACCTTCAGAACCAAGGCATTCCAGACTTTTAAGTTTTTTTTTGTGTGTGTGTGTGTGTGTGTGTGTAGTAAAATCATACACAATACAACATATGCCAATTCAACAATTTCTACACGTATAATTCAGTGTCACTGATTAAATTGTTCACGTTGTGCAACCATTCTTGCTATTCTCTACCAAATTATTCCACCACCATTAACATAAACTCAATGCCCCACCCCCTGCCCAGGCTGGCTACTTTCTTGAACAGTAGAAATATAAGTTTGGAAGTTGGTAACAGTTTATTCATATTTCTATCCCTAAACGTGGAGCAGAGAAAACTGATCTATAGGAAGAAATCAGACTGAGAGATCTAATTCCCTTATACATCTAATTACTTCCCATGCACAGGGAAGCAGAGATGAGAGATGGGAAGAAAGGACAAGTGGGATTCCTACAGCTCTAGTCTTGGGGCTGAGGTAAATATTTGCCCTTAGATTGCATGAAACACCCCTGAATCTGTAGAATTGAGGATCCTCCACTCCTGCTTCCTGTCACAGTTCCAGTAGAAGTCTGACGGCTGCAATCAAAAGAGCTCTGGCTAACTCCCGGAGTGGACTTCAAGTTCATCACGACAAAGTTCTTTTAATTGCTCCCTTAGTTTCAATTCAAGGAAGCAGCAGGAATTTTGAACTTACATGGAAGCAAAGCTAACAGTCTGGTTGGTTTGAATTTTCTGAAACTAGACTGGATAAAGCCAGTCAAATAAGTGAGTGCCTGTAATAAAAAATCTACTATTGAAACTTAAATTATAAATTGACATTTTTCTATGAAATCATATATATCATCAAAAGCATACTATTGTCAAACATAGATAAGATTCATCAGTAATAAAAAGCCTGAAAAAATCACTGGGTCTAAACATTAATTTTTGAAAAATCTACCATTAAAAATGAATGAAAATCTCTAAAACCTTTACTGTAGATCTCACTGATTTTAAGCATATTTCTGTTATGCTTTAGAACACAATATGTTCTAAAATTGTGGTGACAGATGTACAACTCTGTGAATATACTAAAAGCCACTGAACTGTACACTTTGAATGCGTAAAGTGTATAGTATGTGAATTATATTATCTCAGTAAAGCTGTTGGAAAAAAAAAAAAGGGGCCCTATTTCCCCAACATCCTTAACAACACTGACGTACTCAAACTTTTTAATCTTTGCAAATCTGAGAGGTAAAGCACAGCATCTCAGAGTAATTTTAATTTCTATTTTTCTTGTTAGTGAGGCTGAGCAACTTTTCACAAAAGTCATTTATATTTTTTCTGTGAATAGTCTTTGCATATGTATTGTCAATTTTTTTTTTTTTGGTCTTTTTTTCCCCCTTATTCAGTTATAGGACTCTTTAAATACTAGCAAAATTAACCCTTTGAGACAATGAATTACAAATACATTTCCAGGCTGTTGTCGATGTTTTGTCTTTGCTTATGGTGATTTTGGTATCCAGATTTTAAAATTTTAATAGAATTGAGTTCAATATTTTCTTTTATGGCTTCTGGATTTTATGTCATCTTTAAAATATCACATTTAACACATACCAAATTCTCATAAATGTTTAAGTCTTTTACTCAACCTTCTATTCGGTCGCTCTGATCTTTCTATTCATGAGCCATCTTGTTTATTTTTGCCATTTATTATTGCCATTCTTGTTTATTTTTTCATATAAACCTAAGAATCAACATGTCTAATTTGATTAATTTAGGGAGAATTAACATCTTTTATGATTTTAAGTGTTCCTAATTCAAGTCCATGATATGCCTTTCAAGTTTTTCAGGTGTTCCTTTTTTGTCCTTCAAAAGTATGTTAAAGTTTTCTTCAGACAGAGCTTGTACATATCTTGTTAAGTTTATGCCAGGGTATTTATCTTTTCTGTTGCTATGTAGATGGGATATTTTCTTCCATTATGTCTCCTAATTGTTGTTGTTTGTGTATGTAGTCTATGTCAATAATATTATTTAGCAAATTACCTTCCTTTAAACAAATTCAGTGCAACAAATTCCTTATTAACCTTAAAACATTAATGTTTTTTGACAATATACACAGCAAAAGATACACCATTTCAACAATTTCTACATATACAATCTAGTAACATTAGTTACATTTTCAAGTTGTGCAACCATTCTCCTTTTCTAAATTATTCCACCATCCTCAGCATAAACTTACTTCACTCTAAGCTTCTCATCTAACCTTTTAAGTTACTATTGTCAATGTGATCCACATAGATAATTTTTTAAAAGAACTAACTTCTCAAGGCAAACATACTTTACTAATTAAGCTAAACTACTGTTTGGTTCAAAGAAGACTTCAGCAGATAGATTTGGTTTGAGGTTTAAGGTTTAAAGATTATCTCAGGGCAGCAAAAATATTGAGTTTTTTTTTTTTTTTTAACTTACCTAAAAAGATCAAAAATGGTCAAGTAAGTATAGGCAGTTAAAGCTGCAAAAACAACAAAAAGATTGATTGAAATGTTAAATGAATCCATTGTTAAGAAAATATCACAACTGTTCATACCAGGGGTATCCATTACTGAAAAAAGTTATGAGTCATTGACTAACCTCATAAATTAGCAATTACCTAGTAAATTTAATCAATATACGTGGCCAAAGTTGGTTAGTATAAAAGCTCACTTTAGAACCTGATTTCTCCATCAGAAAAAATGAAGCTGCTAATGCTCAAAAGCACTGTGACCATTTTTCTGCCTGCTTCCGTCATCTCAGTACTATTTTAAATGTATCCTTTGAATAACAGGAAGAAAATAAAGGTACATAAAAATATAAGAGGTCAAGGCACAAGAAAAGTATTACTGAATCACCTTTTTTAAAAAAAATCCAATAAATCTCAAAATCTTACACACTGTATAAACCAGGGCTTCAAACCAGTTCTTCCCAGTTAAATCATAGCAGAGGAAGTGAAACCAGAATAGACCTGAAGTTTTAGAATTTGGGTAAGCTGGAATGGTAACCAGAATGGTAAAAATTACAGTTGGAAGCTTGGCTAGAAACTTAATCTCCCTCTTAGAAAACAAGCGCAGCTGATGTGTTGCACAGCAACCAAATCTCTTTCCTTTGGATTTTGAGCAGAATAGGAAACAGCATTACCCCACTCAAAGACGGCGGCTGACCACGCTGCTCTGAATGTGCGTCACTCTCCACAGTCCTGTGAATAATCCAATCTCATGCATCAGGCTCCTGAAAGGGCTTGATATGCTTCTCCCAAGTCTCCCATTCCAGAGCTTCGACCCATAATTTTTCCCATTCTAGTTACCATTCCAGATCACCCAAATTGTAAAAATTCATGTCTGTTCCAGTTTTCCTTCGTTAGTCATGACTGAATCAGTTCAAAGCCATGGCATAATCTAAAGTATTAATTTATCACATTAAAAATAAATCAGTTTTTAATAGAAAGATTCATCAGAGTAGCAGGATACAAGATAAACATACAAAAATCTGTTGGATTCCTATACACCAATAAAGAGAACAACGAAAAGGAAATCAGGAAAACAATACCATTTATAATAGCTCCTAAAAAAAAAAAAAAATACTTAGGAATAAATCTAACCAAGGATGTAAAAGACCTACACAAAGAAAACTACAAAACACTACTGCAAGAAACCCAAAGGGATCTACATAAATGGAAAAACATACCATGCTCATGGATAGGTAGACTCAACATTGTGAAAATGACAATTCTACCCAAGGCAACTTACAAATACAATGCAATCCCGATCCAAATACCAACAACATTCTTCAAAGAGATAGAAAAACTAATCATTAAATTTATATGGAAAGGGAAGAAGCCCCGAATAAGTAAAACACTACTGAAGAAGAAGAATAAAGTTGGAGGACTCACACTTCCTGACCTCAGAATCTACTATACAGCTACAGTAGTCAAAACAGCTGGTACTAGTACAACAACAGATACATTGACCAATGGAACAGAATTGAGAACCCAGATGTAAATCCATCCATCTACAATCACCTGATCTTCTACAAGGGCCCAAAGTCCATCAAATGGGGAAAAGATGGTCTTTTCAACAAATGGTGCTGGCAAAACTGGATATCCATCTGCAAAAAAATGAAATAGTACCCATACCTCACACCCTATACAAAAACTAATTCAAAATGGATCAAAGACCTAAATAGAAAGACAAAAACTATAAAGTTCATAGAAGACAAAATAGGACCAACGCTCTAGGCCCTAATACATGGCATTGACAGGATACAAACCATAACCATCAACAAACCCCAGAAAATAAGCTTGATAACTGGGATCTTCTAAAAATCAAACACCTATGCTCTTCAAAAGACTTCACCAAAAGGGTAAAAAGAGAACCTACAGACTGGGAAAAAATTTTTGGACAGTACAAGTCAGACAAAGGTCTAATCTCCATAATCTACAAGAAAATCCAACACCTCTATAACAAAAAGACAAATAATCCTATTAAAAAATGGGCAAAGGAAATGAACAGACAGTTCATCAAAGAAGACATTCAAGCAGTCAACAGACACATAAGGAAATGCTCACTATCACTAGCCATTAGAGAAATGCAAATGAAAACCACAATGAGATACCATCTCACCCCAATATTACTGGCACGAATCAAAAACACTGGAAATAACAAATGTTGGAGGGGCTGCAGGGAGATAGGAACTCTTATGCACTCCTGGTGGGAATGCAAAATGATACAACCATTTTGGAAAATGATATGGCGCTCCCTCAAAAAGCTAGAAATAGACATACCATTCGATCCAGCAATCCCACTCCTAGGAATATATCCTAGAGAAATAAGAGTCGTCACTCGAATAGACATATACACACCTATGTTCATGGTGCACTGTTCACCAATAGCAAAAAGATGGAAACAACCTAGATGCCCATCAACAGATGAATGGATAAACAAACTATGGTACATACACACAATGGAGTACTATGCAACGATAAAGGACAACGATGAATCTGTGAAGCATCTCGTAACATGGATGAAACTGAAGGACGTGATGCTGAGTGAAATAAGTTAATCACAAAAGGACAAATACTGTATGAGACCTCTACTGTAAAAACCCATGAAAAAGTTTACACACAAACAGTAACAACCTTTGTTGGTTACCAGGGATGGGAGGGGTGGGGGTGGGGGAATACTAAATAGGCAATAGATAAGTGGTATCTTTGGTGAAGGGTGAGACAGTACACAATAGAGGGGAAACCAGCACAACTTGTACAAGGAAAGGTCATGGAAGCTCCACAGACACATCCAAACTCCCTGAGGGACTGAACTGCTGGGTGGAGGGCTGTGGGTACCATGGTCTCGGGGAACATCTAGCTCAACTGGCATAACACAGTTTATAAAGACAATGTTCTACATTCTACCTTGGTGAGTAGCATCTGGGGTCTAAGATACTCCACTGCTCTCACACCTTCAGGAGCAAGGGAGAATGAAGAGAACAGGATACAAGGAAAAGATTAGTCCAAAGGACTAATTGACCACAGCTACCAAGGCCTCCACCAGACTGAGTCCAGTAGAGCTAGATGGTGCCCAGCTACCACCACTGACTCCTCTGACCTGGATCACAACAGAGGGTTCTGGACAAAGCTGGAGAAGGATGTAGAACAAAATTCTAACACACACAAAAAAGACCAGAGTTACTGGCCTAAAAGAGACTGGAGAAACCCCAAGAGTATGGCCCCCAGACACCCTTTTAGCTCTGTGGTGAAGTCACTTCCGAGGTTCACCATTCAGCCGTGAATTTGACAGCCCCATAAAACAAAACAGGACTAATGAGGCACAGCAGTCCAGGGACAAAGACTAGAAGGCAGAAGCGGACAGGAAGGCTGGTGATAGGGAACCCAAGATTGAGTAAGGACAGTGTTGACATGTAGTGGGGTTGTTAACCATTGTCATAGGGCAACATGTGTATTAACTGTTTAATGAGAAACTATTTTGTTCTGTAAACCTTCATCTAAAGTGAGAATAGCAGCTCAACTGGAAGAGAGTAGTTGATGTCACTGAATTGTGCATGTAGAAATTTTTGCAATGGTGTATCATTGGCCATGTATATTTTCAGCAAAAAAAAAAAAAAAAAAAGGTCAAGAAGGGAGAGGGTTGACATGTCGTGGGGTTGTTAACCAATGTCATAAAACGATATGTGCACCACTGTTTAATGAGAAACTATTTGTTCTGTAAACCTTCACCTGAAGTACAATTAAAAATTAAAAAATATCAGTTTTATAAATAGATTAAAAGGTTTTTTTAGTAGTAGCTCATTTAAAACAATAATGCCCAACAATCGAACCAAACTTTATAGTTTAAGAGGCACTTCTCGAATATTCTCTCATTTAAATCATTTTATTTACATTCATTTCAAAATAACATATTCTATGTAAAAAAGGATATACCTTTACTTAAAATCAGAAAAATAAGTGAAACTAATAATGCCATAAAAATAAGAATGGTGACATACCTATACTGTTAGTAGAACTGCACCACATAAGCAGGAAGCCAGTACATATTAAGTTTATTGCACCAAAGAGCAAGATCTTCCAGGACTGTGAAAAAGAAAATCATCTTTACTTGTAGAATGTTGACAAATTTCATTGGGTCTGTTCAAGTTGCTATAATTCATACTCTAATAATTAAAGAAATAAGCACAACTTCCTTCAAAAAGTTTTAAGTGTCACATCCTCTCTATATACCCAAATTATTATCCACCAAGCTATTATAATATAGAAATTTAAAAGAATAATTCCAAAAAGGAAAGTATCCAAGAGAAAATAAATTCTGATATAGAAACTCTCAAATAGTTGACAAAAAATACACATATATATGTATATCATTTTGTCTGTATAAATATGTACATAGAAACAATGATAAAGCAAATGGGGCAAAATATAAGCAATTGGTGAATCTGAGTAAAGGGATAAGGGAGTTCCTTATACCAATCTTGTAACTTTTCTGTAAGTTTGAAATTATATTAAAATAAAAAGTTACCAAAATAAAAAGGTAGAATTTGATTATTTAACAAGATTGCCAAAGAGGGAAAAGATCACCATGGTTTAGAAGTTCATAGAAGAAGGAGGACCTGAGATAGGCCTTAGAAAGAGCTAGAAGTTAGTCAGAGGAAGGAGGAAGGGCATTCCAAGAATAAAGAAAGAAGAGATTAAGTGAAGTGTTTTTTGCTTTTGTTTTGCCTCACTCCGTAAAAAGTAGGGAGACTTATGCATGCTTGAAAGTGCTGTTGTTAGTTGCTGCTGAGTCAATTCCGACTCCTGGCGACCCCATATGTGCAGGGTAGAACTGTTTAATAAGGTTTTCAAGGCTGTGACCTTCGGAAGCAGATCGTGAGATGTGTCTTCTGAGGCACCTCCGGGTGGGTTCAAACGGTGAACCTTTTGGCTAATAGTCAAGCACTTAGCTGTTTGCATCTCCCAGGGGAAAGTAGAGCGGAAAGAAACTCGTGAAAAGGCAGTTACTTGGAGGTACTGAAATGGACAGGTATAGCTACAGAGGCCAAGTGTGGTATCGGATAGGATGCATTTAAAGAGCTCAGAAGGAAAATGTAGGCTTAGAAGGAAAGAACAACACCTCTGAGAAAGGCGAGAAGGATAAGAAAGTTGCTGAAAGGACAAACTGTCAGGTGCAAAAAAATAAGTAAAGTAGCATAGAGCTAATAGTCTAGAAATCTCTAGAAAAGAAGAGGCAAGACCATTTTCTAAAATTAAGGAATATGGTAAAGTAGGATTGGAAACTTAATCCAGAAGAGAGAATCTGCAGAATAGCTATTATAGTTAAGTGTGCTAAGAAATCACCACAGAGAACAAGAATTGCCAACATGAATTTGTGGTAGGCACAATTCTGCAACTTCCTCTAGCACCCAGAAAAAGAACCAGAGAAGCAGGTGAGATAGGGATGATAAAGACTTGAGAGCTTATATGACAGGTTAATGGGCAAAGAGCTCTAGTACTAGTAAGGACATTAGTGAAATGACTAGATACTGAATCTAGTTAAGATGGGGATTCAAAAACAGTCAGAAAAAAAGGATAAAGCATGTAATTCAAAAATGACACTTTTAGATAGGATGGTCAGAAAAGACCGCTTTGATAAGGTGACATGTGACCAGAAATCTGAAAAAGGCGAAGATGCTAAGCATGCAAATATCTGGGAGAGAAAAATGGGAACCACAAGTGGAAATGCCCTGAGGTAGCACAGTGCCTAGCTGAGTGTGTACGAGAGTCTGGGCTACATCAAGTAGTATCTTGTACACTGGGAAGGGAATTGGGATTTATTCCAAATGAGATGGAATTTTTAAAAAATTACATTTTAAAAAAGATCATTCTGGCTGCTCTACGGAGAATGGACTGTACTGTACAGAGGCAAGGATGCAAGTAGAAAGACCATTTAGAATGTGATTGCAATAACCCATGTGAGAAATGACAGTGGCTTTGAAGGTGGTGAGAGGTGTTAGAAGAGTCAGATTCTAGCTATTTACTGAAGATAGAGCTAGCACAATTTGCTGATAAAATGGATGTGAGGAGTGAGGGAAAGAGAGGAGTTGAGAATGATTCTAAGGTTTCTCGCCTGAGCATTTAGAAGAACAGAGTAGCCATTTAGTAAGGGAGAGGTAGAAGATCAAAGTTCAGATTAACCATATAAAGTTTGAGATACCTATTAGATATCCAACTGGAAATGTTGAGAAGACCATTACATATAGGAGAATAGGGTCTGAGATATAAATATGGGGTCATAAGCATACAGATGGTAGTTAAAGCCATGGAACCAGTGGAATCACCTAAAAGTAAACGTACATAAGAAGAGGTTAGAGCTCTAAGCCCTGGGACTCTCCAAAAGTTAGAGGTCAGGAATATAAGAAGTGGCAAAGGAGATTAAAAAATAATGGACATTAAATTAACGGGAGTAGAACAATTAGAATGGAAATCACGAGAATTTTGGCACAAACTGAAGAATGTAACCAATGTCACAGGACATTACGTGTAGAAATTGTTGAATGAGAACCTGTTCTGCTGTGTATACTTTCACAAAAAACACAATAAAATATTTTTTTAAGTCATAATAATGGCCAAGTAAACAGGAGGAAAGCCAAGGGTGGTGTCTTAAGAGTCCACGTGAATAACATTGTAAGGAGGAAGTGACCAATTTTGTCCAATGCTGTTGGAGGTCAAGTAAGATGAGAAATGAAGACAATCATTGATTTTGGCAACACTGAGGTCACTGGTTATCTTGTAAAAGCTGTTTGTGTGGATTAGTGAGTAACAGATCCAGACTGGTATGGGCTCAATAGAGACAGGGACAATAGAAAGTGAAAATAGGGAATACAGACAATCCTTCTAAGTAGTTTTACTATAAAAGAAACCAGAGAAATGAAGCAGTAGCTGAGACTAGAATACAGCATGTAATTCTGATGCAAGAAGGAGAATGATGCAAGAAGGAACGACAATGCAAGAGATAGGAACAGTCTTTGAGCAGGCAACAAGTAGAGGTATTGGCCTTAGATTGCAGAGAAGACAGTTCATTCATAGAAACTGGAGGGAAGGCAGAGTGTTGGTAGATGTACTAATGATAGTATGTGGAAGTTCTCTTTTCATTACTTCTTTTCTCTTAGTGAAACAGGAAGGAAGATCAGGTTAGACTGAGGATGGAGAAGATGATTTTGGAAGTTTTAGAAGAGAAGTGAAAGAAAAGGGTATGAAAGTCATTTAGGAGAGTGGGAAACTGAATGAACTAAGTTCCCCACTCTCCTAGATGACTTTCAACTAATTTAATGAAATACTGGACATCTAATAGGCATCTCAAACTTTATGTGGTAGTGCAGGCTGCACTAATGACCTGCTTATCATCAATTTCAAGTGAGACCAGTCAGCATAATTTTGTGTTTCTCTCAGGCTACATTCAGTTGCTTAGTGCATGTACAAAGTAGAAAGAAAGTGGACTTAATGAAGGTCAAGGATTTGTCAGAGAAGTATCATAAATGAAGAAGGGGACAAGGGATTTGAAGGCATATGCAAGAAAATAATAATGATGAAGTATTATACCTAAGCTGGATAAGGAAGAAAGTGAAAAAAAAAGGAAGGTGAGATACAGTGAAAATATGGTAGAGTCAATGGACTGGAGGTCCTGATTAGACTGAAGAATTCTTGGAGTTGGGGTACTAGAAGGCATGAACTGGAAAGAGAGGAGACAATGACTGATGACTGAAATGCCTGAAACTGAGACAACAGAAGGATATAGCTATTAAAACAATAAACTCTATAATATGACCATAGCAGTGGACAGCTGAGGTTGGAATGAAGGACAAGATTATTTGCGGCAAGGAAGTAAGGAACTATAAGGAACTGAAATCACCAAGAATTATGACAGGAGCAGTGGTGAAGAAATATGAGCCAGGTAAATCTCGTAAGATTTAAATTATGTCAGAGAATATCTGCACCATTCAGGTGTTCCTATATGAGTTTTGCTCCTAATGCCTGTTCTGTGGTACACTGTGCTTCAATAAAGTGTACTGTTGAAGAATATTAACAAAGCTATATTTATCTATCTATTCTCAAGAGATTATCCAAAATGGACTAGATACCTAAGAAGTATATGAATTCTCTACTCTTGGTTCTTGAAGTTTAACATTCAGGCCATGATAATATTTCCAAATACTAGATTTACTAAGTTCTAACTATAAGGTTCTAGGAACAGGAGATTTAGTGGCAAATAACAAAGAAAAGACACTTCTCCTTCAGTGATCATAACAGATGGCCAATATCATTGTTACTGCTTATTATTATGTTCCATTGAAGCTATGTTTATTTAAAAGTCATCAAAGATGTACGGGTGCTTACTTTGTACTTCTATAAAAAGGTAAGCAAAATGGACACAGTTGCTGCCCTCATGAAGTTTACAGTATAATTTAGACAATAATGAGAACAATGAAAACAGCACAACAATTAGAAGGTCTACACTGGTACCAAAGAGTACCAGTTATAACTATCTTTTTGTTTACAGTCTCAAAGCATGATATATTTTTCCTGTCTTACATTAAAAATGAGAAGGTATAGCTTTAGACTACATCCACTCAATTTTTAAAAAAATTAATAACACAAGGCAATCACACAAAAATTTTTTTAAAAAACATTTTAGATTTAGAATAAAAAACTTTAACTGAAGCCTAGCTACCTCCCACCAAGGCAAAATGACTGTACATCAAACAACTACATTTTACATTTAAAATTTACTTATCCAACACAGAAAAAAGAAAACAGTGTGGGACCAAGAGTGATTTTTATTTCCCTTTAAAATTACCTTTTTTAATATTTTTTAATATTATAATGTTGTTTTGCAATAATTAAAATTGGGGATTAAGAACTAAAACAACTTACCCTTCGGTCAACTGCTACCAGTCTAAATTCCTGTAATAACTTGCCAAAAAAAGATCTTTGTGGTTTTCGAAAAAGATGAATTGTCCCCTTTAAAAAAAAAAAAAAGGAATTTTTTTTTAAAGTATCTAATCTTCCTCATAATCTCTATGATGTGATATAGCAATGACAACTAACATTTATTGAGTGATCAATATGTGCCAAGTACTTATTCTAGACACTTCACATATGTTTATCTATTTACTACTCACAATAATCCTATGAGGGGGAAACAATTTTTAGTAATTTGTCCAAGGTCAAAAAGCTAATAAATAGCTGAGCAGGAATTCGAACCCAGGCATTTTAGCTCCAGCCCATACTCTTTTTTTAGGTAGATAAGGCAATTCTGAACCAGAAAAGGAAATAGTTTGTCAAACAGATCTAATGGAAAGAAAATACAATTTACTAACCAAAGCAGTATGTATGAAAGTTCTAGCACTATTATTATAAAACTTCTGAGGTTTTCTTCCAGGCATTCAAAGTATCTGACATCCTGGCTATCCTCTATGGCCCCTGCTGTACATAGCATGGAGCTAGGAGAGAAAGGGCCTAGCAGTGGGGTTACCAATGAGAGAAAGACACAGGGTGGTGACTAAAGTGGATTTAATCTAAGATTAGCAAACCATGTGGGAAAGCCTTAGCAGAAAGAAGATCAAGCGCATGTGAGAAATTACCTTATGATAAAGGTAGTATCCCAAATCAGTGGGGGGAAATATGAGATAGTAAGTGGTAGCTGGAGAAAGATGAAGTTGGATCCTTATTATGTTCCTTACTCTGAATAATTTTTTTATTATTTAAAAATTTAAAAATGAAACAGTACTTAAAGAAAGCCTGAAGGTATAATTTTATAATCTGGGATTTAAAGAAGGTTTTCTTAATAGGACATAAAACCAAGAAGCTGTCAAGGAAAAAAGTTGATCAATTTTACTACATATTTTCATATGAGAATAAAATACTCTTACACACACCCAAAAAAACTCGAGTAAAAAGAAAAACTGGGGGGAGAAAAAGGTAACTCGTGGCAGACAACAGGCGAATTTCCTCTATACACAGAGGTTCTACCAAAAAAAAAAAGACAAATGACTCAATTTAAAAAGTAGTTATATATCTATAAAGCTGGCCAAATAAATACCTGTCATTTAAAATATTTTTGAGACTTGTACTGCTTACTTGAAATCACATTTTCTCTATTGCTATTTTTAAAATAAAAATGTCATACCTCTCCCTATACAGTCACACCAATCTCTTATTAATTGAACCTCAGCTTCAGCTGTTCTGAGGAAGTCCTGTCTCTCAGAGGCCTTCCCCACATCCTCCTGCCCCAGAGTGAATATCCTGTTTGCTACACAGCCTATATTTAAAATCAGATGATCTCAAATTTGAAAAAACCATACTAGCCATTTTCATATGATACAATAAAATAATGATTTAAAATCTTAATTTATATGTCTATGATGAAGGCCAAAAAGGCTAATTTAAGTGTGTTAAGAACTGAATTTATGTTTAGTGGTAATAATAGGAAAGGTGTCAAAAAAATCTATAATTACTAATTACCTCAGTTATCATTTAAAAATACTTAACCTTTTCTAAGCTGAAAATATGGCATGGCCCTATTAATTTTTCTCCCACAGGTTTCCAAAACCAAAACTCTGGCATCTTTTTCACCACCTGCCTGTCAGTTTGTCATACTGTGGTAGCTTGCATGTTGCTATGAGGCTGGAAGCTATGCCACTGGTATTTCAAATACAAGCAGGGTCATCCATGGTGGACAGGTTTCAGTGAAGCTTCCAGACTAAGACAGACTAGGAAGAAAGGCTTGGAGACCTACTTCTGAAAATTAGCCAGTGAAAACATTATGAATCACAACAGGACACTGCCTGACTTGCTTGCTTTGGACATGTCATCAAGAGGGATCAACTGCTAGAGGAGGACATCATGTTTGGTGAAGCAGAGTGCTAACAAAGGCATGGGAGACCCTCAGTAAGATGGACTGGCACGATAGCCACAACGATGGACGTAAACACACTGGAGATTGTGAGGATGACGCAGGACCAGAAGACATTTTGTTCTGTTGTATGTAAGGTCATCATGACTTGGAGTTGACTCAGTGGTAGTTGTCTTTGTTGCCTAGTGCTGCTCTAACAGAAATACCACACGTGGATGGGTTTAACAAAGAGAAATTTATTCTCTCACAGTTCAGGAGGCTATAAATCCAAATTCAGGGTGCCAGCTCTAGGGGATGGCTTTCTCTCTGTGTCAGTTCTGGGGGAAGATCCTTGGCATCTTCCCCTGGTCTAGGAGCTTCTCAGTGCAGGGACCCAGGGTCCAAAGGACATGCTCTGCTCCTGGTGCTGCTTTCTTGGTGGTATGAGGTCCTCCTATCTCTCTGCTCACTTCTCTCTTTCATATCTCAAAAGAGATTGACTCAAAATACAACCTAATCTTGCAGATTAAGTCCTGCCTCATTAACATAACTGCCTCTAATCCTGCCTCGTTAACATCACAGAGGTAGGATTTACAGCACATAGGAAAATCAAATCAGATGACAAAATGGTGGACAATCACACAATACTGGGAATCACAGCCTAGCCAAGTTGACACACATTTTTGGGGGACACAATTCAACCCATAACAGTGCCTAACAATAACAACAAGGGGTACTTTTAAAGAGAATAATTTAATTATTATCCAGATAAACAGTAATTGCTTTTAGAAAAAAAAATCTTTCACAATTTTCAATAAATCATACAAAATAATTTGATCACTAAGTTCCACATATTTAAATATTTGGATTTTAATTTTAACAAAATATTTTTCTAGATAGTAAAGGCCACAACATAACAATCATATTACATTTCTACCTTTCAGATATTTAATTGACTCAAACTGAAGCCCCACAGAAAGCAGTAAAACTGGAGTATTAACAGATTATAAATGTGAAAAACTTTCAGATCCAATTCAAGTAGAGGTATGATTCTCCTGCAGAGTTAGCATCTAGAAAACTTTTGAGTAGTTAAAAAGAAAATATATACCATTTTTCCAAAGCTTAAGAATGTCATTAGTTGCATTATCCTGAGGCTCAAAAAAGGCAGAAAAAACGGCTGAGCACTAAAAATTTGGTGCTTCAAAAATGGCACAAAAATAGAAGAATGCTGATAATTGTTGATACCAGCTAATGGGTACATGGGATTCAGTATACTATTTCTACTTTGGTGCATTTGAAAATTTTTATAATAAACAAGCTATAAAAACATAAAGTAAAAATATTTTAACATGGAAAAAAACACTAAGAAAAAGTGTTACTATTGATATTCAAATAAGGCTCTGCTAAACCATCTCCGTTTAAAAAGAATTAATAATATGCTATTTTCACTTAAGATTTTAATGAATATATTCTATTTTTAAAGAATTATATGTTGGATTTTTTTTGTTCCCAATGATAAAAAATTCTCCTTAATACTGTTTCCTTGGATGTTTTCCGTTTAAGTTCAGCCCACTTTTAATTATTTATTTTAACTTAAATTGCAGGTTAAGAAAATCAAGGTTTTTCAAAAGGCAGAGTAAACTTCTGTGCTATCCTGATACTGAAAACAAAACAAAAATCCTAACATTCATGTCACTCTTTCCAAATTTTTATTGATTCTCCATTGCTATCAGGATAAACTCCGAATTTTATGATTTGAAATTCAAAGTTTTCAGTGACTTAGCCCCAGTTTCTTTCCAGTCATATCTTCTATACCAGACACAAATCCTCAACTCCAGCTAAACTGGTCTACCCATGTCTCATGATCATACTACTCTAGGATAAAAAGGCCAGATCTGTCTAATCCAAGCACTACTAGCCCTGTAAAACTTAGCAAGTTACTTGACCTGCGTTTCTTCATCTAAATGATGGTAATAAATCTTAGATTAAAAGAATTAGAGTAAGGTAAAAAAGTACTGTTTCATTTTTCACTTCCTACATGAAAACTTCCCAGGTTATTTCAAACAAGTGTTTTGTGTGTGTGTGTGTATGCACGCCATTTATTTGATAATTAATCAAAGGATAGCCTCCATCTAGTCCTCTTGCATTGCAACCTAATTTTTAGTAACTTCAGTTAATGTCAAGGGCTGCTTCTTTATATTTTCTAACACAACATTGTGCTTTGCACATAGCATGTTCTTAATAAACAACAAATATACAATGGGTGACTCATAAAACCTTTTTCCCATTAGCCTTTAAAATAAACCTTAAATGCTACTATTTCCCTGTATTACTGTTTCAAGCATAAAAATGTAGTGCCATAGTTATTTAGTTAGTATTTTATAAAACAAATTTATTGAAAACTTTCTCTGGGTCAGACAATGTACAACACAGTCCCTGTTCTCAAAGAGCTTACATTATAGAAAGTGAGAAAGAGAAATAAATACAAAATTTTAACATAGTCTGGTAAGGGCTATACAGATGTTATTGGTTAGTACAAGGTATTATGGGAGCACAACAGAAGAGCACCTAACTTGATCTTGGGACATGGAGAAAAGGCTCATGAAAGAAACTTAAAAATATGTAAAGGGACTGAAAAGGATGGGAGGTGGGATGAAAAATAGTTCAGGTAGATGGAACAGCAAATACAAATTAGGTGAATGCCTAATTCTTAGAACACGTTCTGCAAGCTGTTCACTGTAGCTGGAATATAAATGCTGTGTGTGTAAAAGGAAGCTGTAAAGTTAGGAAGCTTGACTCTGAATGGCTTTGCATGTCATGCCAAAAAGGTTTTCATCTTGTAGGCAACACAAAAAAAAAAAGGATTTTAAGCAAGGGAATAACACGGTCACATTTTAGAATACCACTCTGGCTACACAGTAGTGAATGTTTAAAAGAAGGAGATACCTGGAGGGTATTTGGTCATTATCCAAAAAATTCACCCACTTTGTTTGTGTAAAAAAGGGATTACAGAAAATTTATAGACAACAAAGAAAGTGTGTGAAGGAATCATTTTTCCGACCACATCCGCTTAGAAGAATGACAATGGCTTAAGGCACAGAAACCTAGACCCTTTCACATATGTAAGAAATCAAATAAGTACTCCATGAATATTTCTGACACTTGAAATCACAACCAACTGCTTATCTTACACTTGATTTCTAAAGGTATAAAATTATTAATTTCTCTAACAAAATTTAAAGAAAACATGACATCCCAACAACCACAGGTATACTGGGATCCTCCATTCGTTTCTACAAATGCAGAAATAAAGCAGCAATAATATACTCTACCAACACCTCGACTTTCTCCAGTCAAAAAAAAATCCAAGAGGTGGGGCCAAGACAGCGGAGTAGTCAGACGGCTTCCTATGGCCCTCTTAAACAAAGACCTGAAAAAAGAAGTGATTTGATTGTATATGAATATCTAGGAGCCCTGAACAAGGCAAAATTGAGGATTCGGACTGACTGGCAGGGGAGAGAGAGATGGTTCGGAAGCAGCAAGGAATTGCCTGACCTCACCCAGCTGGAGCCGCAGCCCTTCAGCCCAGACCAGCTTGGGGTGCGCAGTGAGGCAGGCATACAGCTCCCTGTGCTCGCTCGGGAGGCACTTTCCACATCGAGAGAGATCCGGCAGCAGAGATTCTGCTTGGACACTCCGAATCAGTGAAAAGCAGCACCCAAGTGGCTAAAGTATGTGCATGTGGACTTTCACGGGGATTTAAAAAAAAAACCCATTTTGGAAATACCTCTCTCCCATTTACCTCCTCCCTCCCCGCTCTACACCGGGTCCAGCCAGCTTTGAGATCTATGAGTCCCCTGGGCTGAAAGCAGATCCTATAAGGCGCCCTGACCCATTCTCCTGGCCTTAGCGGGGGAACAAATTAACAAACAGGGAACAAATAAGCTACCAGCTGCCCTAAGCCAGGAATTCAGGGTTCTCACAGCTCCTTTGCCTAGGCACAGGCATAAGGGGTCCGCAGACTCTGAGTGCCCCCCACCTCTGTATAGACTTGTGTGGACCCATCTCAACAGTATAAAGCCTCACTACCAAAGTAAAACAGGGTAAACACCTTACGTCTAACTTCAACTGTTTTAGCTGTGAAGTGGCAGATCTGTGATGCTTGACAATGCTCTGCCCTTTAAGCAGGCGCCTTACCTGTCCACATCAGGGGCTTGAGGATGGGTGGCTCCACCCACACCACCTAGCCACCCACTACAGGGGTCCAAGAATAAGTGGTGCCCCCTAGTCCTTACAGCCAACAGAGTAGAGTTCTCATAGTCTGGCTGCAAAGCTCACCCACCTACTCGCTCTAGGGAGGAGGGACATGCTTTCCTCTCAGACACTGAGGGGCAGCCGTCAGCCTCCTGCCTTGCTCCATGCGTGACCCCCTACTGCAGCCAGATACCTGTGCCTACAACAATCACCCATGCCTCTCTAAGACCATACGTGAGATTCTGCACCATACACTTGGTGACCAACTGCCTGGACACCTGAGCTAAATCCATACAGGAAAATTTAACAGACTCCTGGGCACACATTCTTAGTTACAGACCTAACTACCTGATGACAGGATGTTAGCGCTTCAAGGGCACCAATAATCACACAAAAGCAGCCTATTTGGGCATATCAAAACAAAACAAAACAAGAACCTAGGACACACTAAACAGATATAAAATAAAATTATAATAGCTTATTGATGGCTCGGAGACAACAGTCAATATCAAATCACATACTGAGGCAGTCCATGATGGCTTCATCAAGCTCCCAAAATAAAGAATCAATAAATTTCCTGTAGGAAGAAAACTTCTTGGAATTACTAGAGGCAGAATACAAAAGATCAATACACAGAACTCTTCAAGAAATGAAGAAATGCAGAAAATGTCAAAGAACACACAAAGCAGTAGCAGACCTTAAAAAAGTTATTCAAGAGCATAATGACAAATTTAATAGGTTGCAAGAATCCATAGAGAGACAGCAATCAGAAATCCAGAAGATTAACAATAAAATTTCAGAATTAGACAACTCAATAGAAAGTCACAGGAACAGAACTGAGGCAATGGAGGTCAGAATTAGTGACAATGAAAAAAAGCACTTGAGATCAACTTATTTGAGGAAAAATCAAATAAAAGAATTAAAAACAATGAAGAAACTCTTAAGAGTTATCTGGCACTTTATCAACAGAAATAACCTACGAGTGACTGGAGTACCAGAACAGGAAGAGATAACAAAAACTACAGAGAGAACTGTTGAAGACTGGTTGACAGAAAACTTCCCTGATGAGAAAATATCTGTCCAAGATGCTCATCGAACCCCACATAAGGTAGATCCCAAAAGAAAGTCACCAAGACATATTATAATCAAACTTGCCAAAACCAAAGATAAAGAGAGAATTTTAAGAGTGGCTAGGAATAAAAGAAAAGTCATCTACACAGGAGAGTCAACTAGAATAAGCTCAGATTACTCAGCAGAAACCCTGCAGGCAAGAAGGCAATGGGATGATGTATATAAAGTCTTGAAAGAAAAAAATTGCCAGCCAAGAATTCTATATCCAGCAAAACTGTCTTTCAAATATGATGGCAAAATTAGGGCATTTCCAGATAAACAGAAGTTTAGGGAATTTTCAAAAACCAAACCAAAATTACAAGAAATACTAAAGGGAGTCCTCTGGTTAGAAAATCAGTAACATCAGATAACAACGCAAGACTAGAACACAGGACAGAGCAAACAGATATCGACTCAGATAGGGAAGTCACAAAAATACATCAAAGCTAAAACACTGAAAATAGGGAAACAGAAATAATATGTAAAAAATAACAACATTAAAACAAAAGAGAGGGACTTAAAAAATGTAGACATAGAGTTTTCATATGGAGGGGAAGTCAAGGCAATATAAAGAAATAAAAGACTGATATAAACTTAGAAAACTAGAGGTAAATATTAAGGTAACCACAAAAGAAACAAACAAAGACACAGAAGAACTAAATGCTACAATCAACCTACATGATCTCAAAGACATATACCGAACACTCCACCCAACAGCAGCCAAGTGTACCTTCTTTTCCAACACACATGGAACATTTTCCAGAACAGACCACATATTAGGCCACAAAGCAAATCTTAACAAAATGCAAAGCATCAAAATATTACACAGCATCTTTTCTGACCATAAAGCCATAAAAGTTGAAATCAACAACAGAAAAAGCAAGGAAAAAAGACCAAACACATGGAAACTGAACACCTTTCTCAAAAACTACTGGGTTACAGAAGAAATTAAGGCTGGAATAAAGAAATTCATACTCAAATAAGAATGAAAACACATCCTACCAGAACCTTTGTGACACAGCAAAAGCAGTGTTCAGAGGTCAGTTTAGAGCAATAAATGCACACATCCAAAAAGAAGAAAGGGCCATAATCAAAACATTAACCCTACAACTAGAACAAGTAGAAAGACAGCAGCAAAAGAAGCCTTCAGGCACCAGAAGAAAAGAAATAAGAATTAGAGCATAATTAAATGAAATAGACAATATAAAAAAAACTGAGTTAACAAGTCCAAAAGCCGGTTCTTTGAAAAGATCAACAAAATTGATAAATCATTGGCCAAACCAACAAAAGAAAAACAAGAGAGGAAGCAGATAATCCCTATAAGAAATGAAATGGGTGACAGTACAACAGACCCAACGGAAATTAAAAGAATCATAACAGAATACTATGAAAAACTGTACTCTAACAAATTTGAAAATCTAAGGGAAATGGACAAATTTCTAGAAACTCACTATCTACCTAAAATAACACAAACAAAGGTAGAACAACTAAATAAACCCATAACAAAAGCAGAGATTGAAAAGGTTATTTAAATAAACTCCAACAAAAAAAAGTCCTGGCCTGGATGGCTTCACTGGAGAACTCTAACAAACTTTCAGAGAAGAGATAACACCACTTCTACTAAAGGTATTTGAGAGCATAGAAAAGGATGGAATACTCCCAAACTCAGTCTATGAAGCCATCATAACCCTGATACCAAAACAGCTAAAGACACCACAAAAAAAGAAAATTACAGACCAATGTCCCTCATGAACATTGACACAAAAATCCTCAGCAAAATTCTAGCCAACAGAATTCAGCATATATCAAAAAAATAATTCACCATGATCAAGTGGGATTTATACCAGGTATGCAGGAATGGTTCAACATTAGAAAGACAACGTAATCCATCACATAAACAAAACAAAAGACAAGAACTACATGATCTTATCAATCAATGCAGAAAAGGATTTCAACAGAGTCCAACACCCATTCATGATAAAAACTCTCAACAAAATAGGACCAGAAGACAAAGTCCTCAATATAACTAAGGGCAGTTATACAAAGCCAACAGCTGACATAATCCTAAATGGAGAGACTTTGAAAGCATTCCCCTTGAGAAGAGGAACCAGACAAGGATGCCCTCTATCACCACTCTTCTTCAGCATTGTGCTGGAGGTCCCAGCCAGAGCAATTAGGCTAGAAAAATAAAGTGCATCCAAAGTGGTAGGGAAGAAGCAAAGTATCTTTATTTGCAGATGATATGATCTTATACACAGAAAACCCCAAAGAATCCACAAGAAAACTACTGGAACTAACAGAAGATATCAGCAAACTTTCAGGATACAAAATAAGAATACAAAAATCAGTTGGATTCCTTTACACCAACAAAAAGAACCGCGAAGAGGAAATTATCAAATCAATACCATTTACAATAGCCCCCAAGATAAAATACTTAGGAATAAATCTAACCAGAGATGTAAAAGATCTATACAATGGAAACTACAGGACACTACTGCAAGAAACCAAAAGAGACCTCATAAGTGGAAAAACATACCTTGCTCATGGATAGGTAGACTCAACATAATGAAAATGTCAATTCTACCCAAAGCCATCTACAGATACAATACAATGCTGATCCAAATTCCACTGGCATTTTTTAATGAGATGAAGAAACAAATCACCAACTTCATATGGAAAGGGAAAAGGCCCCAGATAAGTAAAGCATTACTCAAGAAGAAGAACAAAGTGGGAGGCCTCACACTACTTGATTTTAGAACCTATTATACCATGACAGTAGTCAAAACAGCATGGTACTCATACAACAACAGATACATAGACCAATGGAACAGAACTGAGAATCCAGACATAAATTTATCCACCTATGAGCAGCTAATATTTGACAAAAGTCCAAAGCCCATTAATTGGGGAAAAGACAGTCTCTTTAACAAATGGTGCTGGCAGAACTGGATATCCTCTGAAAAAAACTGAAACAAGACCCATACCTCACACCATGCACAAAAACTCAAAATGGATCAAAGACTTAAATATAATATCAACAATGATAAAGATCATGGAAGGAAAAAATAGGAACAACGCTAGGGAGCCCTAATACTTGGCATAAACACAATACGAATCATAAGTAACAATGCACAAGCACCACAAGGGAGACTAGATAACTGGGAGCTCCTAAAAATCAAACACTTATGCTCATGAAAAGACTTCACCAAAAGAGTAAAAAGACAACCTACAAAATGGGAAAAAATTTTTGGCTACGACAAATCCGATCAGCGTCTAATCTCTAAAATACACAAGAAACTGCAAAACCTCAGCAGCAAAAAGACAAATAACTCAGTTTAAAAACGGGAAAAAGATATAAACAGGCACTTCACCAAAGAAGATATTCAGGTGGCTAACAGACACACGAAGAAATGCTCACAATCATTAGTCATTAGAGAAATGCAGATCAAAACTACAATAAGATACCACTGCACCCCAACAAGGCTAACACTAATCCAAAAAACACAAAATAATAAATGCTGGAGAGGTTGTGGAGAGACTGGAACACTTACACACCGTTGGTGGGAATGTAAAATGATACAACCACTTTGGAATCGATTTGGCGCCTCCTTAAAAAGCCAGAAATAGAAGTACCATACGATCCAGGTATCCCGCTCCTTGGAACATATCCCAGAGAAATAAGAGCCATCACATGAATAGATACATGCACACCCATGTTCACTGCTGCACTGTTCACAATAGCAAAAATACAGAAACAACCTAGATGTCCATCAACAGGTGAATGGATAAACAAATTATGGTATAGCCACACTATGGAATACTACTCAATGATAAAGAACAACGATGAAGCCGTGAAACATAACATGGAGGAAGCTGGAACTCATTATGCTGAGTGAATTTAGTCAGTCA
This sequence comes from Dugong dugon, assembly GCA_030035585.1. Taxonomy (NCBI): domain Eukaryota; kingdom Metazoa; phylum Chordata; class Mammalia; order Sirenia; family Dugongidae; genus Dugong; species Dugong dugon. Next base: position 41,131,498 of record CM057480.1, on the reverse strand, counting down.
CAGAAGGACAAATACTGTATAAGAGCACTATTATAAGAACTCAAAAAAAGGTTTAAACACAGAAGAAAACATTCTTTGATGGTTACGAGGGTGGGAAGGGAAGGTGAGGGTTATTTACAAACTAGATAGTAGATAAGAATTATCTTAGGTGAAAGGAAGGACAGCACACACTACAGGGGAAGTTAGCACAACTGGACTAAACCGAAGCTAAGAAGTTTCCTGAATACAATCAAACACTTTGAGAGACAGAGCAGCAGCGGTAGAGGTCTAGGGACCATGCTTTTAGGGGACATCTAGGTCAGCTGACATAACAAAGCTTATTAAGAAAACGATCTGTATCCTACTTTGGTGAGTGGCGTCTGGGCTCTTAAAAGCTCGCAAGCAGCCATCTAAGATACATCAATTGGTCCCAACCACCTGGAGTAAAGGAGAATGAAGAACACCAAAGACACAAGGAAAGTATTAGCCCAGAGACAGAAAGGGCCACATAAACCAGAGACTTCATCAGCCTGAGACCACAAGAGCTAGATGGTGCCCGACTACCACCAATGACCACCCTGACAGGGAACACAACAGAGAGTCCCTGATGGAGCAGGAGAAAGGTGGGGTGCAGAACTCAAATTCTAGTAAGAAGACCAGACTTAATGGTCTGACTGAGACTGGAGGAACCCCGGAAAGCATGGCCCCTGGATTCTCTATCAGCCCAGAAATAAAACAATTTCTGAGACCAACTCTTCAGACAGGGATTGGACTCGACTGTGGGACATAAAGTGATACTTGTGAGGAGTATGTCTCTTAGCTCAAGTAGATACAAGAGACTAAATGGGCAGCTTCTGTCTGGAGGTGAGATGGGAAGGCAGAGAGGGTTAGGAGCTGGTTCAATGGACATGGGGAATCAGGAGCAGAAAGGAGGAGTGTGCCGTCGCAGTATGGGGAGAGCAAGTAGGGTCACGTAACAATGTATGTATAAATTTTTGTATGGGAGACTAACTTGAAATATAAATTTCATTTAAACTACAACAATTAAAAAAAAAAAACCGTTACTATGGAGTGGATTCTGACTCATAGCAACCCCACAGGACAGAGCAGAACTGCCCCACAGAGTTTCCAATCAGCGCCTGGTGGATTCAAACTGCCGACCTTTTAGTTAGCAGCCATAGCACTTAACCACTACGCCACCAGGGCTTCCACCAGGGTTTTTCCAGTCACGGTCCTGTAAATTGCAGCCCGATCAAGCTACTAGCCCTCAACAAAGCCAAGTTGCAGATGAGAGGTGTCTGCCTTAATAAGCTACTCATATCCCTGTATTACCGCCGGCGTTACAGTCAATGGTATAAGCATCACTATTAGGTTGTTGTTGCTGTGGACTTGTTTTCAGATCTTCTGATGGTGTTGTCGCTGGTGCTGGCAAAAGCTTTTTATTTCTAAATCAAGGAAACCTCAGCAAGAAGTCATAAACACGCCAGAGGCTGAAAGCTAGGCCTGGAGCGGGGCCAGGGTCACGAGCGGCAGAGCAACCGGGTGAGGAAGCGAGGGGCATCAGAGCTCTGGGGGGACCTTTCGGGAGACAGCCGCTTCCGCCGAGGGCATGAATGCAAATCCGACTACCCCTCCTCTGGACAGCAAAAGCATTTCAAAGCTGCTTTGGAACAAGTGAGGAAATTAGGAATCGCCCACGACAGCTACCCCACCACCACAGCAAACTCACCATCGTAAGGACCTGCACAGCCCCTGCCAGAAAAAGACGCTCTCGGGGCGCGGTTTTTTTTTTTTTGGTTTGTTTCCGAAAACGGAAGGGGCGGGGCATCAGTGGTCGATTGGAGGCGAGGGATAGGAAGCGGAAGTGCGTGACTTATCTCCGGAGTTCGGCCTCTCTTGTTGGCTGCTCCTACGTTCTATAGAGCGGAGTTCTGGAGCGTTTCCTTAGAGCAGTCAGTGAGACCTTTAGGGTTTATTAATAATGCTAGGAAAATCGCTAAGCGCTTTTATCTATGTGATTTAATTTTTGCAGTAACCTTATGAGATAGATATTATTTCTATTTTACAGTCCAGAATATAGGAAGATTAAGAAACTTGCACAGTCACACATAGTTTGCCATGGTAGCTGAACCTGAACGCAGACTAATTGGAGTAATGTGGTCTGCTTTAAGAGCCCTGGTGGTGCAGTGGTTAAAGCGCTAGGCTGCTAACCTAAAGGTGGGCAGTTGGAACCCACCTCTGCAGGAGAAAGATGTCACAATCTGCTTCTGTAAAGGTTACACCCTTGGGAACGCTATGGGGCTGTTCTACCCTGTCCTATAAGGTCGCTATGAGTCAGAATAAACTTGACTGCAATGGATTTTTAGTGGATGATCTGCTTCTTCCTAAAATGCTATTTCACTGTAGAAGTAATATTAAGTATAGAAAACTTGAAAAATAAAAACACACTAAATATAAAATAGTTGACTCAGTAAATATCCACGGAGCATATGTGTGTCAAAGGCACCAGTCTTGTGGAATTTATGTTCTAATGGAAGGAGATAGAAGACAGGTTAAAAACAAAACAAAACAAACACAGTCATGCACCACACGATGTCCATTCCTGTGGTCAACGTCTGACAGAAATATACATCGGTGGTCCCATAAGGTTAAAATATAGAGTTCATAAATCCTGACTGGACAGGGGACAGCTACGTCTATTGGCACAACATAGTGCATAAAAACAATGTTCTACATCCTACTTTGGTGAGTAGCGTTTGGGGTCTTAAGATGGCTTGGAAGCAGCCATCTAAGATACAACTAGTGGTCTCTTCCTATCTGGAGTAAAGGAGAGTGAAGAAAACCAAAGACTCAAGGGTTCAATTAGTTCAAAGGACTAGCGGACTTCATGCACCACAGCGTACAAAACCTGTGACCAGAAGAACTAGATGGTGCCTGGTTACCACTACCTAATACTCTGACTAGGATCACAACAGAGGGTGCCAGACAGAGCAGGAGAAAAATGTAGAACAAAAAAATCAAATTTATTAAAAAAATAAAATAAAAGACCAGACTTAATGGCCTGGAACCCCCAACACTACGGCCCTATGACACCCCTCTGACATGGATCTGCAGCCATTTCCAGAAAGCACTTTCCAGCCAAGCAATATAAAATAAACAATGACACCCGAAAAGAAGTGCTCCATAGAACAAACAATTATACGAGACCAAAAGGGCAACATTTGCTCAAAACCATAGATGAGAAGGCAGGAAGGGGTAGGAAAATAAGGGCAACATTTGCTGAAAAGCGTAGGTGAGAAGCAGGAGGGGGTAGAAAAAAAAAGGAAATGAGGAACCCAGGGGGGGAAATGGGGAGAGTGTTGACACAGTGTGGGGATTGCAACCAAAGCCATGGAACACTTTGTCTACAATTGGTTGAATGAGAAACTAATTTGCTCTGTACACTTTCACCTAAAACAATACAATATAAAAAACAAAGAAAGAAATTCCAATTGGAGAACTATTAATCATGAAGTGCATCATGGCTCCCAAACACAGCAAAACCAGTGCTAGTGATAGCATGAGAAAGTGGCAAAGGAGAAGTATTAACTTGGAAGTAAAACAAAAAGTTATTAAACAACATGAAGGGGGAAGATCAGTGAATGCTATTGCTTGCGATTTAGGCATGGCACACTCGACAATCACAACTACCCTTAAAAACAAAGCAAAAATGCTCCAAGTTGTTAAAGGGTCGGCTCCACTGAAAGCTACAAGGCTAACAAAAATGCAAGAGGGGCCTATATCAGATATGGAGAAATTGTTAATGATGTGGATTGAGGACCAAACACAAAAGCAAATCATTCCCAGCGTGTTGACGATCACAGCTAAGGCGCAAAGCTTATTCAAGATGCTTAAAGAAAAAGCAGGACCAGACCGTAGTATTGTACAGTATTAACCTATTTAACCCGTATATTACCTTGCCAGATACATTAGCTGAAATACAGTAGTGTATGTGTACAGTATCCTGTCTATTTAGTCAAAACAGATACAGTACAGTATCCCATATAGCTTTGCTAAGTACAGTAGATAATACGGTGTTCACACAACATCCAAATCACAACATCATATTTCACAGAATGTATCACGGTCATTAAGTGACGCATAACTGTGTTGTTAAGTGGTGTTATGTAGAAAATAGGGCAATGTCATAGAGAGCCACTAGGTGGCTAATTTAGAGTGGTGGTCAGAGAAAACTTCTTTAAGGAAATGAAATTTGAACTGATTTGTGAATGACAAAAGTTTTTTCGTGAAGGTTTTTTCAGGCAATATAAACAGCTAGTGTAAATACTGTAAATCAAAAATGAGTAGGAGTATCTTAGGATCTGAAAGAAGTCAAAATATCTGGAGTTTTATGTTTCCAGGAAAGAAATGAAAAGACAAGATCAAAGTAGCACATAGGAGCCAGATCCGGCAGGAATTTCTAAATTAGGGGTAAGGGCATGAATTTTTTTCTATGTGAGAAAAAAAGTCAATGGAAGGTATTACTAATGGCGTGACCTCCACATTTTTTTAAAGATCACTGTGGCTGAGTATGTAGAATGGATTGTGGATGAATGATAACAACTAGCATTTATTAAGCACAATATGTGGTAGGAACTTTCTAAAGTGGTTACTATGTATTAGCTCATTTAATCCTTACAACAGCCCTTTGAGATAGTGTGATCATTGAGGTTGTATGTCAGCTTGGCTGGGCCATGATTCTCAGTGGTTTGGCAGTCAGGATGTAGTTTGGCAGTCATATGATGATGTGATCACCTCCATGATGAGATCTGCTATTAAGTAGCCAATTAGTGGAAATGGAGTTTCCTTGGGGGTGCGACCTGCATCCAATATATGTGAACTGTCTGGCAAAGCTTGCTGCCTTTTGCTCTGCTCTGGAGCCTGCATTCATTTAGTCAGCATCTGACCTCCAGTTCTTGGGACTTGGGCCAGCAGCCTGCCATCTGACCTGTGGTTCCTGGGTTTGTCAGCTCCTGCAGCTATGTGAGTCAGGAGAAGCCTCCAGCCTGATGCCTGACCCATGGACTTGGGGCTTGCCAACCTCTACAACCACGTGAGCCATTTCCTTGAGATAAATCTCTCTCTCTCCTCCCCTCTCTTTATATATATATATAATATTTATGTAAATGCTTCCCTGGTTTTGCTTCTCTAGAGAACCCAGCATAAGACAGATAGGTATTATTATAATACTGTCCTTGCAAAATTGTGTGCAAGTTCACACAACTGGTCAACGTCAGAACTGTTTTCCACAGAAGCTGCACCACTTTACCAATTTCTCAGAACCCTTATCCATTGCAATTGGGAATGCAAAATGGTACAGCCATCGTGGAAAACACTGTGGCAGTTTCTCAAAACACTAAAAATATAACTACCACTCCTAGATACATACCCAAAAGGCTTGAAAGCAGAAACTCAAACAGACACTTGTACATCAATGTTCGCTGCAGCACTATCCACAATAGCAAAAAGGTGGAAATGACCTAAATGTCCATCAGTGGATGAATGGATAAACAAAATGTGGTATATACATACCATGGAATACTACTCAGCCAGTAAGAGACATGAAGTCTTGATACATGCTACAACATGGATGCAGCTTGAAGACATTATACTGATTGAAATAACTCAATCACAAAAGGACAAATATTGTATGACCTCATTTATATAAAAAGACAAGAACAGGCAAATGTATAGAGACCAACATTTATTAGAGGTTACTAGGGGCAGGAGGGAGGAGGCAAGTGGAGTTATTGCTCATGGAGTACTGAGTTTCTGTTTACAGTAATGGAAAAATTGCATTCATTAATGACAGGGTTCCCCAGCTGATTACTGTAATTGCTGTCAGTAAGTTGTACACCTGTAAAAAGTTGAATTAGCAAAAGTTATGTGACAGACACATTTACAATGACAAAGGAGTAGTTGCTAAGGCTGCTGATGTACAACCAAACACCTCATGGGATTTCTTTCCTTGGTTTGACAGTTTAGGATCATGATTTTATGGGACATCCTAGTTAATTGCCTGTGATGGTTAAGATTGTGTGTCAGCTTGGCTGGGTCATGATTCTCAGTGTTTATATGTGATCACTCCAATGATGGGATCTGCTGTGAGTAGCCAATCTGTTAAAAGGGAGTTTCCTTGGGCATGGGGCCTGTATCCAAATATAAGCAAACATTCTGGCTTTTTGCTCACTCTGGATCCTGTGGCTGCCTCCTGTTCCTCTGAACTCCGAGTTTTGGAACTTGAGTTATCAGCTTATCTGCCAATCTTGGGATTCGTCCATCTTCACAGCCTGTGAGCAAAAGCCCTGCTCTCAGACCTGCTGGTCTTGGGTTCACTATCCCCTGCAGCTTTGTGAATTGGGAGAAGCCTCTATCCTGATCTACAGACTTGGGATGTTCCAGCCTCTACAATTGCATGAACTATTTCCTTGATATAAACCTGTATATATGTATACACTTTAATGGTTTTGCTTTTCTAAAGAACCTAGCCAAAGACATTGCCCTAATAATGTGTTTAGTGCTTCTGTTCTACCTCCCATTTCATTGTGTAGTGTGTGGGGTCTCAAAAGTTAGCAGATGGAACAATGGAGCCAAGACAGTGGACTAGTCAGATGCACTAAGCCACCCTTCCGCAGCAAAGACCCAAAAAAACAAGTAAAAAAAATACAGACGTCAGTCCTGGAATCTTAACCTTAAAAGAAGGAATAAAGAATTAAATTGGAAACCACTGAGAAGAAGAAACTGATAGAAAATGGCAAAAGCAGAGATACAGAGTAGAGGTTCCTGGCCAACTGGCAGGACACAGCATGGCCATCTTGGAATAAAGCCAACCACCCTGCACAAAGAACATAGAAAGTCACCTTCACAGAATTCCCAAAAGGAAATAGAGGTGCAGTATGGACACACCCAGAGCTAAGTGAGACCATGTATACTGGCTGCAGCTCAAGGAAATGCCCACTCTCACGCAGTAGCCACAGGAGCACATTCTTAAAAACCCCTCCCCTCTGGGGAATAGTGGTATGAACCACTGCATCCCAGCATCCCTGACTTCCAGGGATCACAGTACTGCCCTCCTATTGCCCTCCTCCATCTGTCCCCCTCTGCCCTCCCCTTCCCCCCCTCCTGCCTCTCTCCCCAGCACCGCTGCGCATTGCAGCACCCAGAACCCAGACCCCTCCCCGCCACCCCTGGCCCCACCCCACCATGTGCTGAGGCCCCAAATGGGACTTGCCCAGCCCCTGGCCCTGCCCTGTCAGTCCGAGTTCACATCGCAGACTAACGACCCATCCCCACCCTTCTGCCCTTCTGCATCATAGCTGAGCAACCAGGCCTGCCTACCTGAACAAAGTGGTGAGAACTATTGTGCCAACAGACAAGCAAGCAAAAAAGCATGCCTATCCCACCTGCCCAGACATAACCAAACAAAACAAAAAGGCAGGATGAAACAAACAAACCTACAATAAATAAAGAAAATAATACCTGAATGCTTGGAGACAGGAGACAGTATCAAATCATACATATATATAAATTTTTAAAAGGACATAATGACTACAGTAAGTGACCAAAATAAAGCACCAGATGACCTTCCAGTAGAAGAAAGCCACTGGAACTACCTGATAGGGAATTCAAAAGTCTAATATTCAGGACTCCCCAAGAGAATAGGAAAGAGATAAAGGAAAACACAAATAAAAATAAGGAAAAAATAGTAAAAATCATGAAAAACACAGAAAAAAACAACTAAAAACATAGACAATATCAAGGAAAACAGAGACAAAGCAATGGAAAAATTCAGGAAAATAATACAAGAACAAAATGTCAAAATAAACAATGAGAATTCATACAAAAACAGCAATTAGAAATACAAAAGATAAACAACAAAATTTCAGAAATGGACAACACAATAGAAGGTTTCAGGAGCAAATTTGAAACAATGGAAGACAGAATAAGTGAAATTGAGAAAAACCCATGGATGCCACTTTGAGAAAAAAATCAGAAAAAAAGAATGAAGAAAACCTACGAACTATCTGGGTTACATCAAGATCAAAAATTTGCACATAATCAGAGTTCCATAACAGGAGGAGAAAATGGAAAACACAGGAAGGTTGTTGAAGATTTGCTGACAGAAAACTTCCATATCATGAAAGATGAAAAGCTTACCATCCAAGAACCTCAAGGAACCCCATATAGGATAGACCTGAAAAGACAGTCACCAAGACATATCATAATCACACTTGCCAAAACCAATGGCAAAGAAAGAATCCTGACAGCAGCTCGAGAAAAATAAAAAGTCACACGCAAAGGGGAAACAATAAGACTAAGCTCTGATTACTTGGCAGAACCCATACAGGCAAGAAGGCAATGAAATGATATAAATAAAACCTTGAAAGAAAAAAATTGCCAACTGTCGACTTCTGGCAAAATGGCGCTCTAGGCAGAAGCACCACACTGTCCCTCCACAGCAAAGATCCAAAAAACTAAGCCAAACAGAGAAAACAACAATGCTGAAACCCTAAAACATCAAATGAAGAGATAAAGAACTCAGCCAAGCACCAAATGGAGTGAGAAAACTGACAGAGAACGGAGAACGAGAAGAGATTTATGCAGAGGTCCCCTATCAGCTAATGCAGTGCGGATCCGCCATCTTGGACTACTATAAGAGACCAACAAACAGGGGGTACGAGAAAGCAGCTTCACCGAGCTTCCAGCAGGAGAAATAGCAACCACTAATTTGCGATATACACTTTCCCACCCCCCACCCTTCTTCACCCCCATCTGGCCTCCTCTGCTTCCCATGGCCACAATCTCTTGTCCAGGAAGCACCGGCTGCTTGGATTCCACCCACCCGAACCGGCCGGCTCACTGAGTGCCATTTTTTGGCTGCTGGTGTTGCTTTTTACTGCTTCTTTTGATTTCTTCCTTACCTCTCACCACCTCCCCCTCATTTCGCTCAAATACCTGGCTCTGTGCACCATCTTTGCATCTTCCCGAGGGGCTGAAGAGCTCCAGTAATTTGTGATATCTGCTTTCCCGCCCCTACCCTTCTTCACCCACACTCAGCCTCCTTTGCTTCCTGCGGACACAGTCTCTTGTCCGAGAAACACTGACTCCTTGGATTCCACCAGCCCATGCTAGCTGGCTCTCTGAGTGCCAATTGTTGGCGGCTTGTGTTGCTTTTTTTGTGCTTCTTTTGATTTCTTCCTTACCTCTCACTGCCTCTCACTCTTTTTCCTCAAATACCTGGCTACATGCACCATCTTTGCTTCTTCCCGAGGGGCTGCGGAGCTCCGTTTGAGTGTGGAGCTGCTTCCCAGTCTGGGCTGCCGTGCTGGTGGGATCCCAGGGCTTTTGTTCGTTTGTTTGTTTTGAATTGTTTGTTTGATTTCTTTTCCTCTTCTTAAGTTGGGAGACCATTCTGGCCAGGCCATGCTGTGTGGCAAGGAGACTACCCCCTCGGCTTGCACAGACATGCACAGGGATCCCTGAGTGAATTTCTTTTTTCGTTGTTTTTTTTTTTTTTTTTCTGTTTCTTTGGGGGCTTTTCTTGTACTTTTAAAAAAAAATTTTTTTCCCCTCATTTTCCCTTTTTGTCCTTCTTCATTACTCAGTTTCTCATCTCTCTATATCTTCCTTTTCTGTCTGTTCCCTGCATACCTGGCATTGTATACCTCTACGCCTTCTAGCCAGGCGGTACTGCAACACCAGAGAAAAACTTCCCCAGACCTCATAGCCGCACCACTGGGATCCCTGGAAACTTTGCTGTTCTTTTCCCTTTCCAATTTTTATTTATTTATTCTTTTCTTTTTTTTCTTCCTCTTCCCCTTTTTGTTGTCTCCATTTCATAGTCTCTCATCTCTCAACTCCAACGGCAAGCTCCCTTAGCATTCTTTTTTGTTTGTATGGTTTTGGCTCCTGTTCTTCTCTCCTCTCTCCCGTATCCATCTTAGCTCCACACATAACAATCTCCCCACTACATCCTGCCTACCTGCACTGTGCGCTTAACATCACACCACCAAGCAGCACAGGCACGGCCTACTGGAACATGCCCTGCACTGATTACCGACCCACCCTGGTGGCTGTAGGAAGTGCCACAAACAACCCCTTCCCAGTAACTCCTCTTCAGCTAAACCTGCCCTGCTGTACTATATCTGAGTGACTAACCCTGCCAATTGGAGAAGGAGAGGAAAAGTATTGTGCCCACAAGCGAGTCAACAACAAAGAACACACAGTCCTCCTGCTCAGAGATAGACAAATTTTTTTTAAAAGGGATGAAACAAACAAATCTACAATCAATAAATGAGAAAAATACTGAATGCCCAGAAGACAGCAGACAATATCAAAACAGTTACAAAAACAGGACAGGATGGTTCCAGTAGGCATCCAAAATAAAACACCAGATGACTTTCCAGTGGAAGAAAAGGCACTAGAACTACCTGATAGGGAATTCAAATCTCTAATACTCAGAATTCTCCAAGAGCTGAAGCAAAAAGCAGACAAAAATGAGGAAAAAATAGACAAATTCATGGAAAATACAGACAAAAAATTGGAAGAATTCAGGAAAATAATGCAGGAACAAAATGCCAAAATAAATTCACAACTAGAAATTATAGAAACACAACAATTAGAAATCCAAAAGATAAACGACAAGATTTCAGAGGTGGATGGTGTCATAGAAGGGCTGAGAAGCAGATTTGAAATGGTGGAAGACAGGATCAGTGGAATTAAAGACAAACACTTGGATACAACACTGTTTGAGGAAATCTCAGAAAAAAGAACAAAGAAAAATGAAGAGACCCTGAGAGTTATGTGGGATACCATCAAAAGCAAAAATTTGCAAGCGATTGGAGTTCCACAACAGGGGGAGAAAACAGAAAACACAGAGAGGATCATTGAAGAATTGCTGACAGAAAACTTCCCCAATATCATGAAAGATAAAAACCTGCCCATGCAAGAAGCTCAACAAACCCCATATAAGATAGACCCCAAAAGAATATCACAAAGGCATATCATAATCACACTCGCCAAAACCAAAGACAAAGAATCCTGAGAGCATCTCGTGAAAAAAAAGAAGTCACATACAGAGGAGAAACAATAAGACTAAGCTCAGACTGTTGGGCAGAAACCATGGAGGCAAGAAGGCAATGTGATGACATATAAAATCATGAAAGAAAAAAATTGCCAGCCAAGAATAATATATCCTTCAAAACTGTTGTTCAAATATGATGGTGAAATTAGGTCATTTACAGATAAACAGAAATTAAGGGAGTATGTAAAAGCTAAACCAAACTTACAAGAATTATTAAAGGGACTTCTTCGATCTGAGAACAAACAACTTCAGCTCAAAGGCAGAATCTAGGATGCAGGATTGTACAACCACATACCAGTCTAGGAAATGAACTCTCAAGGACTACCCAAAACCAAAAGAAATACAACAGGGAATCAGAGCAGTTAATCAGTAAATGACAACAACATCAAAACAATAAAAGAGGGAATAAACAGCATAGGTATAGAACCTTCTGATGGAGAGGAAGGCAAGGTGATACCAAGTAATGGTAGACTGCTTCAAACATAGAAAGCTAAAGGTAAAATTCATGGTAACCACAAAGAAAGTTAAAAAACATACTCATAAAAATAAAGAGGAAAAACATAAAGTCTCAGCAAAAACAAAACCTACAAAAAAGAAATGAAAAAAAATTCACAAACAAAAGTAACTCAGCACAAGAGAGTAAGAAGAACAAAGAAAATCTCAGTACCACCAAAAAAAGCACTACAAAATGACAGCAACAAACTCACATCTATCAATAATTACACTGAATATAAATGGACTCAGTGCACCCATAAAGAGACGGAGAGTGACAGAATGGATAAGAAAACAGGATCCATCAATATGCTGTCTACAAGAGACACACCTTAGAAACAAAGATGTGAATTCATCAGAAGTCAAAGGTTGGAAAAAAATATATCAAGCTAACAACTACCAAAATGAGCAGGAGTGGCAATTCTAATCTCAGATAAAATAGACTTTAAAATGAAATATACTATAAAAGACGAAGAAGGACACTATATAATGATTAAGAGGACGATCCATCATGAAGACATAACCATAAGAAACATCTATGCACCCAATAACAGGGCTCCAAAATACATAAAACAAACTCTAACAACACTGAAAAGAGAAGTTGACAGTTCCACAATAGTAGTAGGCGACTTCAACACACCACTCTTGGTAAAGAACAGAACAACTAAGAAGAAACTCAGCAAAGATACAGAAGACCTAAAGGGCACAATCAGCCAACTTAACCTCATAGGCATATATAAAACAATCCATCCAACACCTGCAAAGTACACATTCTTTTCCAATGCACATGGAACATTCTCCATAATAGACCACATCTTAGGCCACAGAGCAATCATCAACGAGATCCAAAACGTTGAGATAATTCAAAGTATCTTCTCTGACCACAATGCCATCAAGGTAGAAATTAACAACAGAAAGAGAAAGGAAAAAAAGTCAATTACATGGAAACTGAATAATACCCTGCTTACACATCACTGGGTAATAGAAGAAATCAGAGATGGAATAAAAAAATTCCTAGAATCAAATGAGAATGAAAACACATCATACAAAAACATTTGGGACACAGCAAAGGCAGTCCTCAGAGGACAATTTATACCAATAGATGCACACATCAAAAAAGAAGAAAGGAAGAAAATCAAAACATCAACTACCAAACTCAAACAAATAGAAAGAGAACAGCAAAAATAGCCCACAGCCACCAGAAGAAAGGAATAGTAAAGATCAGAGCAGAAATAAATGAAATAGAGAACATAAAAACAATAGCAAGAATCAACAAAACCAAAAGTTGGTTCTTGGAAAGAATGAACAAAATCAACAAATCACTGGCCAGACTTGACAAAAGAAAAACAGGAGAGGATGCAAATAACCCAAATAAGAAATGATCTGGGGGACATTACAACAGACCCAACTGAAATAAAAAGGATTATAACAGAATATTATGAAAAACTATACTCCAACAAATTTGAAAACCTAGAGGAAATGGATAAATTTCTAGAAACACACTACCTACCCAAACTACAACAAAGTGATGTTGAAAATCTGAACAGACCCATAACAAGAGAAGAGATTGAAAAGGTAATAAAAAAAACTCCCAACCAAAAAAAGCCCTGGCCCAGATGGCTTCACTGGAGAATTCTACAAAACATTTACAGAAGAGCTTTTACCAGTACTACTGAAGCTATTTCAGAGCATAGAAAAGGAAGCAACACTTTCAAATTTATTTTATGAAGCCAGCATAATGCTGATACCAAAACCAGGCAAAGACGTCACAAAAAAAGAAAATTACATACTAATATCTCTCATGAATATAGATGCAAAAATTCTGAACAAAATTCTAGTCAGTAGAATTCAGCATCATAACAAGAAAATAATACACCACGACCAAGGAGGATTCATACCAGGTATGCAAGGATGGTTTAGCATTAGAAAATCAATCAACGTAATCCACCACATAAATAAAAGGAAAGAAAAGAATCACATGATCATCTCAACTGACGCAGAAAAGGCATTTGACAAAGTCCAACACCCATTCCTGATAAAAACTGCCAATAAAATAGGGATAGAAGGGAAATTTCTCAACATAATAAAGGGCATCTATGCAAAACCAATGGCCAACATCATTCTTAATGGAGAGAGACTGAAAACATTCCCCTTGAAAACAGGAACAAAACAAGGATGCCCTTTATCACCACTCCTATTTAACATTGTGCTGGAAGTTCTAGCTATAGCTAGAGCAATAAGGCAAGAAAAAGAAATAAAGTCACCTAAATTGGTAATGGAGAAGTTAAACTGTCCCTGTTTGCAGATGATATGATACTATACATAGAAAACCCTAAAGACTCCACGGAGAAATCTACTGAAACTAATAGAAAGATTCAGCAGAGTAGCAGGATACAAGATATACGTACAAAAATCAGTTGGATTCCTATACACCAATACGGAGAACAATGAAAATGAAATCAGGAAAATAATACCATTTATAATAGCCGCTAAAAAGGTAAAATACTTAGGAATAAATCTAATCAGGGATGTAAAAGACCTACACAAAGAAAACTACAAAACACTACTGCAAGAAACCCAAAGGGATCTACAGAAATGGAAAAACATACCATGCTCATGGATAGGCAGACTTAACATCGTGAAAATGACAATTCTACCCAAAGCAATTTACAAATACAACGCAATCCCGATCCAAATACCAACATTCTTCATAGAGATGGAAAAACTAATCATTAACTTTATATGGAAAGGGAGGAAGCCCCAAATAAGTAAAGCACTACTGAAGAAGAAGAATAAAGTTGGAGGACTCACACTGACTTCAGAACCTACTATACAGCTACAGTAGTCAAAACAGCCCAGTACTGGTACAACGACAGATACATTGACCAATGGAACAGAATTGAGAACCCAGATGTAAATCCATCCACCTACAGTCACCTGATCTTCGACAAGGGCCCAAAGTCCATCAAATGGGGAAAAGAAAGTCTTTTTAACAAATGGTGCTGGCGAAACTGGATATACATCTGCAAAAAAATGAAACAGGACCCATATCTCATGCAGTATACAAAAACTACTTCAAAATGGATCAAAGACCCGAATATAAAGCCTAAAACTGTAGAGTTAATTGAAGAAAAAATAGGACCAGCACTACAGGCCTTAATACACGGCATTAACAGGATACAAACTGTAACCATCAATGCACAAACCCTAAAAGATAAACTAGATAACTGGGATCTTCTAACAATCAAACACCTATGCTCTCCAAAAGACTTTGCCAAAAGAGTAATAAGAGAACCTACAGACTGGGAAAAAATTTTTGGACAGTACAAGTCAGACAAAGGTCTAATCTCCATAATCTACAAGAAAATCCAACACCTCTACAACAAAAAGACAAATAATCCTATTAAAAAATGGACAAAGGAAATGAACAGACACTTCACCAAAGAAGACATTCAAATGGCCAACAGACACATGAAGAAATGCACGTGATCACTAGCCATTAGAGAAATGAAAATTAAAACCACAATGAGATACCATCTCACCCCGGCATTACTGGCACAAATCAGAAACACTGGAAATAACAAATTGTTGGAGAGGCTGCCGGGAGATCGGAACTCTTATGCACTGCTGGTAGGAATGTGTAATGATACAACCATTTTGGAAAATGATATGACGCTTCCTTAGAAAGCTAGAGATAGACATACCATTTGATCCAGAAATTCCACTCCTAGGAATATATCCTAGAGAAATAAGAGTCGTCACTCAAATAGACATATGTACACCTATGTCCATGGCAGCATTGTTCACCATAGCACAACGACATGCCCATCAACAGATGAACAGATAAACAAACTATGGTACATACACACAATGGAGTACTATGCAACGAGAAAGAACAATGATGAATCTGTGAAGCATCTCATAACATGGATGAAACTGGAGGACATTATGCTGAGTGAAATAAGTCAACCACAAAAGGACAAATACTGTATGAGACCTCTATTGTAAAAACCCATGAAAAACTTCACACATAAAATGTAACAATCTTTGTTGGTTACTAGGGATGGGAGGGGTGGGGAAGAAATACTAAATAGTCAATAGATAAGTGGTATCTTGGGTGAAGGGTGAGACAGTACACAATACAGGGGAAACTAGCACAACTTGTACAAGGAAAGGTCATGGAAGCCCCATAGACACATCCAAACTCCCTGAGGGACTGAACCGCTGGGCGGAGGGCTGTGGGGACCATGGTCTCGGGGAACATCTAGCTCAATTGGCATAACACAGTTTATAAAGACAATGTTCTACATTCTACCTTGGGGAGTAGCGTCTGGGGTCTTAAAAGCCTGTGAGCAGCCATCTAAGATACTCCACTTGTCTCACCCCTTCAGGAGCAAGGGAGAATGAAGAGAACAGGATACAAGGAAAAGATTAGTCCAAAGGACTAATGGACCACAGCTACCAAGTCCTCCACCCGACTGAGTCCAGTACAGCTAGATGGTGCCCGGCTACCACCACTGACTGTTCTGACCAGGATCACAACAGAGGGTTCTGGACAGAGCTGGAGAAGGATGTAGAACAAAATGCTAACTCACAGAAAAAAGACCAGATTTACTGGCCTAAAGGAGACTGGAGAAACCCCAAGAATATGGCTCCCAGACACCCTTTTAGCTCAGTGGTGAAGTCATTTCTGAGGTTCACCATTCAGCCAGGGAGTGGACAGCCCCATAAAGCCAAATGGGACTAATAATGTACAGAAGTCCAGCGACAAGGGCCAGAAGGCAGAAGGGACAGGAAAGCTGGTGATAGGGAACCCATGGTTGAGTAAGGATAGTGTTGATGTGTTGTGAGGTTGTTAACCATTGTCATAGGGCAATATGTGTACTAACTGTTAAATGCAAAACTATTTTGTTCTGTAAACCTTCATCTAAAGTGAGAATAGCAACATAAAAAAAAATTGGCAACTGTCTTAGTTATCTAGTGCTGCTGTATCATAAATACTACAAGTGGTTGGCTTTAACACATAGAAATTTATTCTCTCACATTCTAGGAGGCTGGAAGTCCGAATTTTGGGTGCCAGCTCCAGGGAAATGCTTTCTCTCTGGGGGAAGGTCCTTGTTATCAATCTTCCCTGGTCGAGGAGCTTCTCAGCGCAGGAACCCCAGGTCCAAAGGATGCGCTATTCTCCTGGCTCTTGTTTCTTGGTGGTACGAAGTCCCCTTGTCTATCTGCTCGATTTTCTCTTTTATATCTCAAAAGAGATTGACTCAAGATACAATCTAATTTTGAAGATTGAGTCGTGCCTCATTAACATAACTGCCTCTAATCCTGCATCATTAACATCATAGAGGTAAGATTTACAACATGGGAAAATCACATAAGATGACAAAACAGTGAACAATCACACAATACTAGGAATCATGGCCTAGCTAAGTTGACAGATATTTTGGGGGGACACAATTCAACCCATGACAACAACCAAGAATAATATATTCTGTGACACTTTCACTCAAATATGATGGTCAAATTAGGTCATTTCCAGATAAACAGAAATTAAGAGAATTTGTAAAAACCAAACCAAACTTAAACAAGAATTATTAAACAGTATTTTGGTTAGAGAACCAACAACATCAGACAACAATCTGAATGTAGGACATAGGTCAGCATCAGTCAGATACCATCCTAGGTAATGAACGTTCAAGGATAAAACAAAACTAAAAGATTTAGAACAGACAACCAGAGACATCAATCCGTAAATGACCACAACATCTGAACAATAAAAGGGAGACTAAATAGTCTTCAAATGAAGAGGAATTCAAAGCAATATTAAGTAATAAAAGACCGGTTCAAAGATAGGAAGATAGGGGTAAATTTCAAGGTAACCCACAAGAAAGTTAACAAACCTACTCCTTAAAATAAAGAAGAAAAGCATAAAGCCTCAGTAAACACAAAATCTATAAAAATAGACAAAAAGAAATTCCACAAAGAAAAGGAACTCAGCATAGGACATTAAGAGCTACAAAGAAAACATCAGCACCATTAAAAAAAAAAAGGACTACAAAACGACAGCAATAAACTCACACCTGTCAATAATCACACTGAATGTAAATGGCTAAAATGCACCTGTAGAGTGACAGAATGGATTAAAAAAACATGACCTATCAATATACTGTCTAGAAGAGACATACTGTGGATACAAAGACATAAATATTTTAAAAACCAAAGGATAGAAAAAAATATATCAAGCAAACAGTAACCAAAAAAGGGAAGTAGTGGCAACCCTAACCTCAGATAAAATAGACTTCAAGGCAAAAATCAACCATAAAGACAAAGAAGGATAGTACATAATGAATTAAAGGGGCAATCCACCAAGAAGACATAACCTTAATAAATATCTACACACCCAATGACAGAGCTCTGAAATACATAAAACAAACTCTAACAGCACTGAAAAGAGAAACAGACAGTTCCACAATAATAGTAGGAGACTTGAACACACAATTCTCAGTCATGGAGAGAACATCTAGAAAGAAACTCAACAAAGATACAGAAAGATAATCAACAAATATACAGTATAGGGGAAATCAGCACAATCTGCCCAAGGCAAAGTTGTAGAAGCTTCGTAGACACATCCAAACTCCCTGTGGAACTGAGTTACTGGGCTGAGGGCTGGGGACCATGGTCTTGGGGGACATCTAGCTCAACTGGCATAACACAGTTTATAAAGAAAATGTTCTACGTCTGACTGTGGTGAGCAGAGTCTGGGGTCTTAAAATCCTGCTAAGATACATCTACTGGTCCCACCCCATCTGGAGCAAAGGAGAATGAAGAAAACCAAGACACAAGTGAAAGATTAGTCCAAAGAACGAATGGACCACAACTACCACAGCCTCCACCAGACTGATCCCAGAAGAACTGAATGGTGCTGAGGTACTACCACTGACTGCTCTGACAGAGATCACAATAGAGGGTCCCAGAGCGGGTGAAAAATGTAGAACAAAATTCAAGTTCACAAAAAAAGACTTGTCTGACAGACAGTGGAGAAGTCCCAAGAGTATGGCCCCCGGAAACCCCTTTAACTCAGTATTGAAGTCACTCCTGAAGTTAACCCTTCAGCCAAAGATTAGAAAGATCTATAAAACAAACAATAATACACATAAGGAACGTACTTGGTAGTTCAATCATGTATACAAGACTAAATGGGCACACTAGCCCAAAAGCAAAGATGAGAAGGCAGGAAGGAACAGGAAAACTGGACAAATGAAAATGGGGAACCCATTTTAGAAGGGGAGAGTATTGCAACATCAGACAGTTGGCAACCAAAGTCACAAAACAATTTGTGTATTAATTGTTTAAAGAGAAACTAATTTACTCAGTAAACTTTCATCTAAAACACAATAAATAAATTTTTATAAAATTAAAGGAAAAAAAAAAAGCTTCCAAGCGGTCATCCAAGGCACAAAAATTCCTCTCTATTTGCCTGCAGCACCAGAGGAAGACGGGAGTCAGAAATAAACTCATTGCCGTCGAGTCGATACCAACTCATAATGACCCTATCGGACAGAATAGAACTTCCCCCATAAGATTTCCAAGGCTATAATCTTTACATAAGCAGACTGCCACATCGTTCTCCCACGATCAGCTGGTGGGTTCCAACCACTGGCCTTTCAATTAGCAGCCAAGCGCTTTAACCACTGGCTCCTTTCAGAGTCAAGAATAGGAGAAAATGCAATATGTGGCTAATTGACTCCATGAACACTGCCTCGTTTGCCATGAGACCAGAAGAATTGGATGGTACCCAGCTACCTTACTGAACATTTTGATCACAGATTCTATAGAAGAATTCTGATCAAAGGGGGGAAAATGAAGAATACAATTTCAAATTCTCATGGAATCCAGATTATCTGGAGCCATGGAGGCTGGATGAACCCCTGAAAGTATGGCCCTGAGATAATCTTTAAACCTTAAACTAAAAATATCCCCAGAAATCTTAAAACTAAACAATAGTTTAGCTTAACTAACAAAGAATGTCTGTCTTGAGTATTGTACTCTTTCAAAATCTATCTGTATGGGATTAAACTGACAAAAGCAACTCAAAAGTATAGATAGGAATCTTAGGGGGCAGTAAGTTAATGTTAATGGAGGAGGAACAACTCAGAAAAGGAGGGTGAGAATGGTTTCACAACTTGAAAAATCTAATCAATGTCACTGAATTGTACCTGTGGAAACTGTTGAATTGGTCTATGTTCTGCTGTGTATATTTTCAACAACAACACAAAAATAAAACAAATTATTTTTTTAAAACCATAGAACTTTGAAACACAAAAAAATGAACACTAATGTAAACTATGGATTTTAGTCAATAATAATGTATCAGTATTGGTTCACTAATTGTAACAAATGTACCACATAATTGCAAGATGTTAAGAGAAGCTGTGTGGGGGTGGGGGAGGGAGTATATGGGAACGCTCTGTACTTTCTGCACAATTTTTCTGTAAACCTAAAACTGCTCTAAAAAATAAAGTCTATTTAAATACATAAATAAAGAGTTCCCATTTCTCCACATCTTCTTCAAATTTATCTTTTTCTATAAAATGTGGTCAAGTTAGTTGATGTGAAATGGTAGCTCATGTTTTCAATTGAATTTCCCTAATAACTAGTAACACTGAGCATATTTTAATATGCTTGTTGGCCATTTATACATCTTCTCTGGAGAAATGTCTATTCAAGCTCTTTGCCCATTTTTTAATTGGGTTGTCTTTTTGTTGTTCAGTTCTAGGAGTTCTTTATATTTTCTGGATATTAGACCATTAATAGGTGATTTGACAAATTTTTCAGCCATTCTTTGGGTTGTCTTTTCACTCTCTTAATGGTGTTCTTAGAAACACAAACTTTTTTTTCCTATTTTTTTAAATTGTGCTTTAAGTGAAAGTTTATAGCTCGAGTTAGTTTCTCATAGAAAAATTTATACACACGTTGTTATGTGACCCTAGTTGCTATCCCTATAATGTGACAGCACACTCTCCCTCTCCACCCTGGATTCCCCGTGTCTATTCAATCACCTCCTATCCCTTTCTGCCTTCCCATCTCGCCTCCAGACAGGAGCTGCCTTTTCAGTCTCGTGTATCCACTTGAACAAAGAAGCATACTCTTCACAAGTATCATTTTATGTCTTATAATCCAGTCTAGTCTTTGTCTGAGAAGTTGGCTTCTGGAAAGATTTCAGTTCTGGGCCAACAGAGATTCCGGGGACCGTGTCTTCTGGGGTTCCTCCAGTCTCAGTGAGAACATCAAGTCTGGTCTTTTTACTAGAATTTGAGTTATGCACCCAACTTTTCTCATGCTCCGTCAGGGACTCTTTGTTGTGTTCCATCAGGGCGGTCGTTGGTGGTAGCCAGGCACCATCTAGTTCTGGTCTCAGGCTGATGGAGTCTCTGGTTTATGTGGCCCTTTCTGTCCCTTGGGCTAATATTTTCCTTGTGTCTTTGGTGTTCTTCATACTCCTTTATTCCAGGTGGATTGGGACTAATTGATGCATCTTAGATGGCCGCTTGCTAGCTTTTAAGACCCCAGAAGCCATTCACCAAAGAGGGATGCAGAACATTTTCTTAATAAACTTTGTTATGCCAATTGACCTAGATGTCCCCCAAAGCTATGGTCCCCAGACCCCTGCTCCTGCTACTCTGTCCCTCGAAGTGTTTGGTTGCATTCAAGAAACTTCTTAGCTTTTGGTTTAGTTCAGTTGAGTTGACTTCTCCTTTACTGTGTGTTGTCCTTCCCTTCACCTAAGATAATTCTTGTCTACTATCCAGTTCGTGAATTCCCCTTTCCTTCCCTCCCCACCCTCGTAACCATCGAAGAATGTTTTCTTCTGTGTTTAAACCTTTTCTTCAGTTCTTATAATAGTGGTCTCACATAATATTTGTCTTTTCGTGACTGACTAATTTCACTCAGCTTAATGCCTTCCAGATTCATCCATGTTATGAGATGTTTCACGGATTCATTGTTGTTCTTTATCGTTGTGTAGTATTTCATTAGGTGAATATACCATAATTTTTTTACTCATTCATCTGTTGATGGGTACCTAGGTTGTTTCCATCTTTTTGCTATTGTGAACAGTGCTGCAATGAACATGGGTGTGCATATATCTATTAGTGTGACAGCTCTTACTTCTCCAGGATAGATTCCAAGGAGTGGGATTGCTGGATCGTAATTACTTCTATTTCTAGCTTTTTAAGGAAGCGTCAAATCGATTTCCAAAGTGGTTGTACCATTTTACATTCCCACCAGCAGTGTATAAGTGTTCCAGTCTCTCCACAACCTCTTTAACTTTTATCATTTTGTGTTTCTTTGATTAATGCTAGCCTTGTTGGGGTGAGATGGTATCTCATTGTAGTTTTGATTTACATTTCTCTAATGGCTAATGATAGTGAGCATTTCCTCATGTATCTGTTAACCGCCTGAATATCTTCTTTAGTGAAGTGCCTGTTCATATCCTTTGCCCATTTTTTAATTGGGTTATTTGTCTTTTTGTTGAGAAACACAAAAATTTTTAATATAGTCCAATTTATCTATTTTTTCTTTTGTTACTTGTGCTTTTGGTGTCACATCTAAGAAATCATTACCAAACCCAAGGTCATGAAGATTTATACCCAAGTTATCGTCTAAGAGTTTTATAGTTTTAGCTCTTAGATTTAGGTCTTTGATCCACTTTGAGTTACTTTTTGTATATGGTGTGAATTAAAGGTCCAACTTCATTCTTTTGAATTTGGAAATTCAGTTGCTGCAATACCATTTGTTGAAGGGACTGTTCTTAGCACTCATGTCTAAATGATCTTGTCATCCTTGTCTAAAATGATCATAGATGTATGGGATTTTTGTGGACTTTTAATTCTATTCCAGTCATCTATATGTATATCCTTATGTCCAAACCACACTGTCTTAATTACTGTGGTTTTTTATTAAGATTTTGTTTTGTTTTTACATTTTTAAATAAATAATTTATTGAGTTTTTGCTGAAAGTTTACACAGCAAATTAGGTTCCCATTTAACAACTTCTGTACACATTGTTCAGTGACATTGGCTACATTTTCAACATTGTGTCAATATTTCCCATATTTCTGTTCTGGTTTTTCCACTTCCATTAATCCAGCTTCCCTGCCCTTCCTGACCTTCTCATCTATGTTTCAGGGTAAATGTTGACCGTTAGATTTTTTTTAAGGAACACAGAACTCACAGGTGATATTGTTTATTTTATGAGCCAATCTGTTATTTAGCTGAAAAGTGACCTCTGGGAGTAGTTTCAGTTCAAAGTTTAAAGGGTATCTGAGGATGATAATCTTGGGGGTTCTTCTAATCTCTCCTAGTCCAGTAAGTCTGGCCTTTTTTTTTCTTTTCTTTTCTTTATTTATTTTTATAAGAATTAGAATTTTGTTCTACGATTTTCTCCCATTCTGTCTGGGACTATCTATTGTGTCCCTGGTCTGAACAGTTGGAACTGGCAGCCAGGCATCATCTAGTTCTTCTGGTCTCTGAATAGATGAGGCCATGGTTCATGTAGGCAATTATTCCTGTAGACTAGATTCTTCTTTGAGTCTTTGGTTTCATTCTTTGTCTTTTGCTCCCGATGGGTAGAGACCAATAGTTATAACTTAGATGGCATTCTCAAGCTCTTAAGACCCCAGACACTATTTACCATACTAGGATGTAGAACATAAACTTTATAGAGTATGTTGTGCCAATTGACTGAGTTATCCCACAAGCTAAGCCTTCAAACCCAGTAAACCAATCCTGCAAGGTGTTTGGTTATGTTTGGGAGGTAACTGTGACTGTGTCCCTATGTGCTTTATTATATACATGAATATATGTGCAGCACACACAAACTTTATTCAGTTTTAAAATAGGAAAGTGGGAGTCCTGCAACTTTGTTCTTCTTTTTCAAGATTGTTTTGGCTATTTGGAGTTCCTTGCAATTCTATATGAATTTGAGGACTGGCTTTTCTATCTCTACAAAAATGCCAATGGGATTTTGATGAAAATTGTATTAAATCTGTAGATCATTTTGGGAAGTATCGCCATCTTCCATATTCCAACCAATTGCCATCCCCCCATATTCTGACCCATGTTTTCATTTCTTCAGGTCTTCTTTAATTTCTTTAAGCAGTATTTAATATCTTTAAACAGTGCACAAGTCTTGCACCTCCTTGGTTAAATTTATTCATATGTATTTTATTCCTTTGGATCCTATTCTAAATGGACTTGTTTTCTTAATTTCCTTCTTGGATTGTTTATTGTTAGTGTATAGAAATACAAATTATTTTTGTGTGTGATCTTGTATCCTGAAATTTTGATGAATTCATTGATTTGCTCTAATAGGTTTTTTGTGGATTCTTTAGGATTCTCTCTATATAATATAAGGTTGTCTATGAATAGAGATAGTTTAACTTCTTCCTTTTCTATCTGGTTGTCTTTTATTTCTTTTTACCTCATTGCTCTGGCTAGATCTTCCACTACAATGTTGAAAGGAAGTGGTGACAGTGGGCATCCTTGTCTTATTTCTGATCTAAGGGGAAAAGCTATCAGTCTTTTACCATTAAGTGTGATGTTAACTCGGGGTTTTCATATATACTCTTTATTATTTGTTATGGATTTAATTGTTTTCCCCTAAAATATGTGTTGGAATCCTAACCCCTATACCTGTGGATGTAATCCTGTTTGGGAATAAGGTGTTCTTTGTTGTGTTAATGAGGCTATAGCATTGTAGAGTGTGTCTTAAACCTAATCACTTTTGAGTTATAAGTAGCAGCATAGACATAGAGACAAGCAAGCACGAACGGAAGATGATGCCACATGAGTATCATCAAGGAACCAAGGAACACAAGCTGAAAGAGACAAAGATCTTCTCCCAGAACTGATAGAGAGATAGCCTTCCCCTATAACCAGTGCCCTGATTTTGGACTTCTAGCCCCTTGAACTGTGAGAAAATACATTTTTATTCTTTAAAGGGACCCACTTGTGGAATTTGTTACAGCAGCACCAAGAAATTAAGATATTATGTTAATGAAGTTCCATTTTGTCTTAGTTATCTAGTGCTACTATAACAGAAATACCACAAGTGGGTAGCTTTAACAAACAGAAATTTATTTTCTCACAGTTTAGGGGGCTGTTGTTGTTAGGTGCCATTGAATCAGTTCCAACTCATAGCAACCCTACACGCAATAGAAAG
Source organism: Dugong dugon (assembly GCA_030035585.1). Taxonomy (NCBI): domain Eukaryota; kingdom Metazoa; phylum Chordata; class Mammalia; order Sirenia; family Dugongidae; genus Dugong; species Dugong dugon. The sequence goes on along the minus strand of CM057480.1, from coordinate 41,106,680 downwards.
AGATACTGCCCAGTCCTGAGCCATTCTCACAATTGTTGCTATATTCGAGCCCATCGTTTCAGCCACTGTGTCATTCCATCTCATTAAGGGTCTTCCTCTTTTTCCTGATCCTCTTCTTTACCAAGCATGATGTCCTTCTCCAGGGACTGATCCCTCCTGATAACATGTCCAAAGTACATGAGATGAAGTCTCGCCATCATCACTTCTAAGGAGCATTCTGGCTGTACTTTTTCCAAGACAGATTTGTTCGTTCTTCTAGCAGTGTGTGGTATATTCAATATTCTTTGCCAACACTATAATTCAAAGGCATCAATTCTTCTTTGGTTTTCCTTATTCATTGTCCAGTCTTTGCATGTGTATGAGGTGATTGAAAATACCATAGCTTGGGTCAGGTGCATGTTAGTCCTCAAAGTGACATCTTTGCTGTTTAACACTTTAAAGAGGTCTTCTGCAGCAGATTTTCCCAATGCAATACGTTGTTTTATTTCTTGACTGCTGCTTCCAAGGGCATTAATTGTGGATCCAAGTAAAATAAAATCGTTGACAACTTCAATCTCTTCTCCGTTTATCATGATGTTGCTTATTGGCCCAGTTGTGAGGATTTTTGTTTTCTTTATGTTGAGGTGTATTCCATACTGAAGGCTGTAGTCTTCTGTTCCTAGTGTGTTGAGTGTTTTAATCACTCGAGTGTGCTGGATTTTGTCAAATGCTTTTTCTGCATCAACTGGGATGATTATGTGGTGTTTTCTCTTTGTTCTATTAATATAGTGTATTACATTAATTGATTTTCTTATGTTGTCCCACTCTTGCATTTCTGGGATAAATTCTACTTGGTCATGGTGTATAATCCTTTTAATATGCTTCTCAATTCTCTTTGCCACTATTGACCATGCAAAAGCATTTGATTGTGTGGATCATAATAAATTATGGATAATATTGTGAAGAATGGGAATTCCAGAACCCTTAATTGTGCTCAAAAGGAACCTGTACATAGATCAAGAGGCAGTTGTTTGAACAGAACAAGGGGATGCTTCGTGGATTAAAGTCTGGAAAGGTGTGCATCAGGGTTATATCCTTTCACCATACCTATTCAATCTGTATACTGAGCAAATAATCTGAGAAGCTGCACTATATGAAGAAGAACGCAGCATCAGGATTGGAAGAAGACTCATTAACAACCTGCATTATGCAGATGACACAATCTTGCTTGCTGAAAGCGAAGAGGACTTGAAGCACTTACTGATGAAGATCAAAGACCACAGACTTCAGTATGGATTACACCTCAATATAGAGAAAACAAAAATTTTCACAACGGAACCAGTAAGCAACATCATGATAAACGGAAAAAAGATTGAAATTGTCAAGGATTTCATTTTACTTGGATTCACAATCAACACACATGGAAGCAGCAGTCAAGAAATCAAACGACGTATTGTATTAGGCAAATCTGCTGCAAAAGACCTCTTTAAAGTGTTGAAAAGCAAAGATACCACCTTGAGGACTAAGGTGCACCTGAACCAAGCCATGGAGTTTTCAATCACCTCATATGCATGCAAAAGCTGGGCAATGCATAAGGAAGACCAAACAAGAATTGATACCTTCGAATTGCGGTATTGGTGAAGAATATTGAATATACCAGGGACTGCCAAAAGAACGAACAAATCTGTCTCGAAAGAAGCACAACCAGAATGCTCCTTAGAAGCAAGGATGGCGAGACTTCATCTCATGTACATTGGACATATTGTCAGGAGGGATCAGTCCCTGGAGAAGGACACCACGCTTGGTAAAGAAGAGCGTCGGTGAAAAAAGAAGAAGACCCTCAAGAAGATATATTGACACAGTGGCTGCAACAATGGGCTCAAGCATGACAATGATTGTGAGGATGGCACAGGATCAGGCAGTGTTTCATTCTGTTGTATATAGGGTCGGTATGAGTCAGAACCAACTGGACAGCACCTAACAACAACAACTATTCTTGTATCTACATTCATAAGGGGTATTTGTCTGTTTTGATTTCTATATCTAGCTTTGGTATCAGGTTAATGTTGGCCTCATAAAATGAATTAAGAAGTTGTTACAGATTGTTTACCCCCAAAATTATGTGTTGTAAATCCTAACCTCTATGCACGTGGTTATAATCCCATTTGGGAGTGGGCTGCCTTTATTACGCTAATGAGGCAGGATTAATGTAGGATGTGTCTTAATTCAATCCCTTTTGAGATATAAAAGAGATTAAACAAGCAAGCCAGCAAGCAGAGATGGGGGAAGATAGACACCAAGTCACATTGAAATCTCCAAGCAACCAGAAAACAGAAGCTGAAGACACAAAAACTTTCCTCCAGAGCCAACACAGACAGAAAGCCTTCCCCTAGAGCCTGCGCCCTGAATTTGGACTTCTAGACTCCTAAATGGTAATAAAATAAATTTGTTTGTTAAAACCATCCACTTGTGGTATTTCTATTAGAGCATTACTAGATAACTAAGACAGAAGTGTTTTCTTCTCCTCTTCTATTTTTTGAAAGAGTTTGAGAAGGATTGGTATTAATTCTTTAAATGTTTGCTAAATTTCATCAGTGAAGCCACCTGGTCCTGGACTTTTCTTTGTTGGAAGGATTTTTATTGCCGGTTTCAACCTCTTTATTTAATACAGAGTCTATTCAAATTTTATATTTCTTCTTGAGTCAATTTTGGTAGTTTGTGTGTTTCTAGAAATTGGTCAATTTCATTTAGATTATCTAATTTGTTGGTGTAATCCTTCTTATTTCAGTAAGGACAGTAGTAAAGTCTCCGCTTCTCATTTTCATTTTAGTAATTTGAGTCTTCTGTTTTTTGTTTTTCCCTTAGTATAGCTAAAGGTTTAACTTTGTTTTCTTTTCAAAGAACCAATTTGGTTTTGAGGCACAGCCTCAAATAGCTTTGCATTAAAAATACTGTTTTCTTTGCTTGGCTTCTTCCCCCACAGTGTTGCATTAAAAATCCTGTTTCCTTTGCTGTGCTTCCTCTCCCCCAACTTCACACTTAAATCCTGCTTTCGCTGGAAGTTATAGGTAAACCCCACTGCACCTGCATAGTATGATTAAGAATGTTGCTGATGTAACTTTTATGAACTCCCCATTGTAAACCCCTTAAAAGCAACTTCTCTCCTCGCCCTCAGGGACCAGTCTTGGCGGCAGCAGCTCTGACTGACTCCTTTTCCTTGCTCAATGAAATAAAGCTGCTTTTCTGCCTTCCAACCTCGGTCTCTCGTTTATTGGCCAATATGAGTCATGCCGAGCAAGAACCTGGGGTTTCCACCCAGTAACATTTCTGTTGGTTATCTCTGTTGTTTCTAGTCTCTATTTCATTTATCTCCACTCTTTGCTATTTCCTTCCTTCTACTACCCTTTGGATTAGTTTGCTCTTCTTTTTCTAGTTATTTAATGTGTAAAGTTAGGTTATTGATTTGAGATCTTTCAGATTTTAAAAAATATAAGTTTTTATGGATAAATTTCACCGAGCACTGATTTCACTGCATCCCAAAAGTTTTGGTTTCTCACGTTTTTGTTTACGATCATTTAAATTATTTTCTAATTTCTCTTATGATTTATTCTTTGACTCATTGGTTGTTTAAGAGTGTGTTGTTTAATTTCTACATATTTGTGAATTTTCCAGTTTCCCTTCTGCTATTGATTTCTAGTTTTATTCCATTATGTTTAAAGAAGATACTTTGTTATTATTTTAATCTTTTTAAATTTATTGAGACTTGTTTGTGCTAACATATGGGCTATCCTGGAGAATATTCTATGTGTATTTAAGACTGTGTATTCTATTTTTGGGTGGCATGTTCTCTATATGTCTGTTAGGTTCATTTATAGTGTTTTTCAAGTCCTTTATTTTCTTATTGATGTTTTGACTAGTTGTATCTGTTAATAAAAATGGAGTATTCAAGCCTTCAACTATTTTTATAGAAATATTTCTCCCTAAATTTCTAACAAAATTTAGAAATTTAAAAAAAAAATCAAATTTTCCTTCATATATTTTGGGGCTCTTTTGTTAGGAGCATATATGTCTACTTTTGTAAATCTTCTTGATGATTTAACCCTTTTATCAGCATATGAAGTCCTTCTTTGTATCTTGTAACTATTTTTTTAACTGAAGTTTATTTTATCTGATATTACCATAACTACCTCAGCTTTCTTTTGGTTACTATTTGCATGGAATATCTTTTTCTATCTTTTTACTTTCAAACTATTTGTCTTTGGATCTACAGTGAGTCTCTTGTAGATAGTGTACAGATGGGCCATGTTTTCATATCCATTCTGCCAGTCTCTGTCTTTTAATAATCTGAGAGTTTAATCCATTTACATGGATTAAGTTAATCACTATGTCATGGATTGAATTATGTCCCCCCAAAAAATGTGTGTGTCATTTTGGCTGGGCCATGATTGCCAGTATTGTGATGTTAATGAGGGAGGATGGGCGGCAGTTGTGTTAGTGAGGCAGGACTTAATCTACAAGACTGGATTGTGTCCTGAGGCAATCTCCTGAGATATAAAGGAGAGAAGTGAGCAGAGATACAGGGGGACCTCATACCACCAAGAAAGCAGTGCTGGGAGCAGAGAGCGTCCTTTGGACCTGGGGTCCCTGTGTGGAGAAGCTCCTAGTCCAGGGGGAACATTGATGAGAAGGCCAACAGAGAGAGAAGCTGATGCCCTGAATTTGGACTTTTAGCCTACTTTACTGTGAGGAAATAAATTTCTGTTAAAGCCATCCGCTTGTGGTATTTCTGTTATAGCAGCACTAGATGACTAAGACACACTGATAAGGACTTTCTTCTGTGATTTTGCTATTTGTTTTTATATGTGTTATATAATTAGTTCTTCTAATACACCCTTCTTTTGTGTTTGATTTCTTTGTAGTTTACTATTTTGATTCCGTTCTTAACTTTTCTGTATATTTTTTAGTTATTTTCTTAATTGTAATTGATAACAACTTAACTTCAATAATATACAAAAATTCTACTATACATCTCTGTCCCTTTCAAATATGTTGTTTTTGCCACAGATTACACCTTTAAACGCTGTGTTTCCATTATTATAAATATAAGCAGCCCTTGTGATACAGTGGTTAAGAGCATGGCTGCTAATCAAAAGGTCAGTAGTCCAAACTCACCAGCCACTCTGTGGGAGAAAGATGTGGCAGTCTGCTTCTGTAAAGATTACAACCTTGGAAACCCTGTAGGTCAGTTTTACTCTGTCCTATAGGGTTGTTATGAGTTGGAATTGACTCAGTAGCAATGGGTTTTATCATAAATGTATAAATTTTTATGATTTGTATTTCAAATCATACAGAAAAAAGGAGTTACAAAAGAAAAACGCAATACTGGCTTTATTACTTACCTATGTAGTTACCTTTACCAGTATTCTTTATTTCATTTTATGTCTCTGAATCTAGTGTGCTTTCATTCCAGCCTCAAAAAACTCTCTTCAGAATTTCTTGTAGGGCAGGTCTGCTAATAACAAACTCCCTTAGCTCTTGTTAATCTAGACATTCTTAATTTCTCCTTCATTTTTGAAGGATAATTTTGCCAAAGAATTCTTGGTTGATAGTTTTTGTCTTTTTTCTTACAGCACTTTAAATATATCATCTACTACCTTCTGTCCTGTATAGTTTTGGATGAGAAATCACCTTTCAATCTTATTAAGGATCTCTTGTACATGATGAGTCACTTCTCTCTTATTGCTTTCAAGATTCTCTGTCTTTTGACACATTATAATGTGTCTGGGTGTTAATTTCTTTTACTTTACCTTATTTAGAGTTTTTTTTAGCTTCTTCGATGTGTAGATTCATGTCTTTTATCAAATTTGGGACATTTTGGGCCATTATTTCTTCAAATACTTTTTCTTCTTCTTTCTCTCCTCTCCCTCTGAGATTTCCATTATGTGTATGTCGGAATGCTTGATGGTGTCCCACAGGTCTCTTAGGTTCTTTTCATTTTTCTTTATTCTTTTTTCTTTCTACTCCTCTGACAATATAATTTAATTTTACTTTTCTTCAAGTTTACCAATTCTTCTGCTGTTGAATCCCTCTAGAGAATTTTTCATTTCAGTTATTATACTTTTCAGCTCTAAAGTTTCTATTTGATTCCTTTATAATTTCTATCTCTTTATTGGTATTGCCTCCTTGTTGAGAAATAATTTTGCTGGTTTCCTTTTGTTTTTCCTATGGTTTAGTTTAGTTCTTTGAGAATATTTTAAACATTTGTTTTGAAGTCTTTAGTAAGGAGAACTTTTGACATGACAAAATCAATTTTGAAAATGAGAAGACATAACACCAAATAGTCAATAGTCTATTAATTGGTATCTAGAGAATTCAAAATAAAATTCTAATTCCAATATAGTCTATCTCAACCTTTCAAAACTTCTTGCATTTCTCTCTCTACAGCTGTACCAGACCTTCTAAATGAGATAACCTTTCTTGCAGAATTTTCTCAGGAAAAGTGAAATCATATTTTAATCTAGCTTGACCAAAAGTCAGATTTATAGAAGTTAAGTAAAAACTCTAGTCTAGAACCAAAACCCTTCAGGAGACAGAAAAAAGTGCTACAGATTTTAGGACTATGTTAGATACTTAATGTTGTGAACTACAGCTATGTACTAATTAATTCAATTAATTGTTAGTACTTTAGATGGGAAAATGTTTTACAGAAGCAGGATATAAAAGAAGATTCAAATAACTCATCTATGTAAAATTTTTAAAATACAAATAGAAAATACTCTGCGTAAGGAAATTTCAGAAGCTTGTTAGGGAACACTGCACAAAAATTCAAAATTCAAAAATGAAATAAAAATTTCAAAATATACCTCAGGAAACTTTTAAACAGTTTTTGAAACAACAACAGAGTTGCACAAAAGTTGGAAGTACAGTGCAAATAACTTTTTTGTCTTTAAACATTAAGTTGCTGACCTGCTGTCCCATCACCCCCAATTTTGTTAGTTGTGTATTCCCTACAAACAAGGACATTCTCCTATGGAATCAGGATACAATCGTCATAATCAGAAAATTAACACTGATACATTAATCACCCAACCATCAGACCCCATTCAATTTTGTCTGTTGTCCCAATAATGTATCTTACAGAAAAAGGAACAACTTCTGAATTACAAGCTGCATTTAGTTGTCATTTTATTTAATCTCCTTCTGTTTGGAAGAGTTTCTTAGTTTTTTCTTGACTTTCACAATGTTGGTACTTTTGAAGTTTACAAGGCAGTTATTTTCTAGAATGCCTCTGGAATAGATTCAGGTTATGCATTGACAGCAATATGACAGAAGTGATACTATATTATTCTTACTGATACTTTCCTATCAGATTTGGCCCATTACTCATCATTAATTTTGATCATTACATTAAGGTGGTATCTGCCAGGCCTCTCCAATATAGATTAACTCATTTACCCTTTCTAATTAATAAGTATTTGGTGGGGAGGTATTTTGAAAGCACATACATTTCCCATTCCTCATCACACTTTCAATTTGCTCATGTATTTATTTATATATCCAAATGGGCTCATAGTTTCTTATTTTATCCAATGGGTTATGATTCATTATTACAATTACTTATTTCAATGCTCAAATTTGTCCAGTTGAAGCCCCTCCAATATGATTCTGTCCTTTCAGTGAGTCATTTACATCATTTTCTGAGCGCTTCCTTGTTTCCTGGCACAAGATGTTCCAGGCTTGTCTTGTATTTTCCCTGCCTTGGCCCTGGTTTTGGCCATTTCTTCAGGGAGTTCAGGGACTTTTTAGTGGATAATGGTATTTGGAAATAAAATATGGTTGTTATATGTGCTCATTGCTATTGGGGTGTCCTGCTACAAGGCCTTCTCAGTGGATAGAACTAGGGAGTATATTTATGTGAATAAGTACATGCAAATATTTACGTTTACGTATTTACATCTCTATTTCTTCATCTATTTTTATAGATTTTAAACCATGAATTCACACTCTTAAATCCAATTCTAAACCAACTTCACAAGTTTAATTCTAAGTTTCTCTATTTCTCTATTTATAAACCCCTTCTCCAACAGTGAGAAAATTGGCTCTTATTATTCTTAGTATATTGATGTTTTTATCAAGTTCCTTGTATGTAACCAATTTAACAACTCTGCTGACACCCTTCCTGTCTTCATTACCTACTGCTGCTATAACAGAATTACCACAAGTGGATGGCTTTAACACACAGAAATTTATTCTCTCACAGTCTAGGAGGGTAGAAGTCCAAATTCAGAGTGCCAGCTCCAGGGGAAGGCTTTCTCTCTCTGGCAACTCTGGGGGAAAGTCCTTGTCATCAATCTTCCCCTGGTTTAGGAGCTTCTAAGTGCAGGGACTCTGGGTCCAAAAGATGCATGCCACTCCTGGCTGTTCTTGCTTGGTGGTAATGAGGACATCTTCTCTGTCTGCTTGCTTCTTTCTTTTAGATCTCAAAAGAGATTGACTTAATATACAACCTAATCCTGTAGATTGTGTCCTACCTCATTAACATAACTGCCTCTAATCCTGCCTCATTAACATCATAGAGGTTAGGATTTACAACACATAAGATAATTACATCAGATGACAAAATAGAGGACAACCATACAATACTGGAAATCATGGTCTTTCCAAATAGACACACATTTTGGGGGGACACAATTCAATCCATAAAACCTCCCCCTTGCATACACTCTCCTCTCCATGCTTAAGCTTTTATTCCTCATGACAAGCTGTTCTTAGCAACCCTGTAAACAATCTCCTAAGCCTATTCATGCTCCAACACCCCATACCAATTTTCCCACACTTGTAGACACCCTCCTTACCCCTTTTTTCCTATGATGCCCCACTTTAAGCCACCATAGTTTCCCTCTCCCCACTGTGAACACTTTACTCTGGATTACTGTGCATAAGAGTTAACATAGTAGGTCTGAGACTGCTATCCTTAGAAAGGCCTGCTTGCAATGTTGGCTTTTGGCTACCAACTGGAAACTTAGATTTGGTTAGAGTTCCCATCATTCTTAACTAATAGAGTGGCTCATTGTGCCTAAACTGTTTGTACAAACAATATAGTTTATGCTAAACACCTGCTCTCCTTCTGAGAGTCTAGACATTTTGCACATGCTAGGTAGAGGGTGCTTACATGACCAGACCCCCAAAAAAACTCAGTCTCTAACGAGCTTCCTTGGTAGACATTTCAGATTTACTGTCACAATTTGCTGCCAAAAGAATTAAACATATACTGTGTGTTTCCACTGGGAAAGAGCTCTTGGTTCCCTCTGGACTTCACATCATGTGCTCTTTCCCTTTGCTGATTTTGCTTTGTACCCTTTCAGTGTAATAAATCATAGCCATGAGTATAACTATATGCTGAGTTCTCTAAATCTTTTAGTGATTATTGAATCTGATGGTAGCCTTGGGGACCCTGACACAACCACTTACTGTCTTTAAAACTGAGTTGTTCAGAATTACAAAGGCTTCTCTCCCAAGAGAGAGATGGAGGTAGTTGAGCATCTCCATTATCCCACAATTTAAGGAAAAAAAAAAAAAAGAAACAAAATAGCACAAACAATGCAGTGGAACTGATGGACTCAGAGCTCTATTGACCAGTCTAAGAAATAAAGCATCTGGCTGAAAGCAGAAGGAAGAGCAAGACTACAGGTTAGAAAATCTCTCACTTACAAGCTCCTCTTGCCCAGCCCTCATGTAAACTGTAAGCACAAAAACAGTGAGTTGTGAGTGGAGCCACACCATGAAATACAGTGGACCATACTCCCTAGGGCTAGCAGAGCAATAGAGGAACCTAACTTTTGCTGACAGTCCACTACATCAAAATCTTAGTATCTTTCTGGAGGCACCCAGGGAAATGGACAAAAAGTGGGATCCACATGGGAAACCAGTCCCCTCCCAATCTAACAAAACTAAAAAAAAAAGGGAAAAAATTTTGTATTTTTGTAAAGAGACCCATTGGAACTCAAAGGATATAAATAATAGGATGCGTCTCTAAGCAGGCCCCTAGAAACATAAAACCTTCCAAAACACCTATAACTTGTGAAATGCCTATAGGGACCATTTAGGGGCTTTGGGATCAGATTAGAACCTTATATCAACCAAGGAAATTTCTAAGGCCCAAACACAGAAGTGGAGGGTGGCACACATTCCAAAATGGCTGACTGGCTCCAGGGCAGGCAGAAGGGACCTCCTCCCCCAACGCTGTGGGATAGCATAATCTGGAGAGAAGGCTTCCTGTGGAGAAGGCTTTCTCAAACAAATGCTGAGTCAGTGCCAGAAGACTCAAAATGCCAAAGCACCCTCCAGTGGAATTTATGGGAAAAGAGAGGAAATAAAGATGAAAAAAAATACATAAAAATATCTTTCCTGGGGAAAGAGAAGATTGTTAGTACCAGAATCACCACAGTAAAATACTCAAAGGCCTCAAGTTCAATAACAATTAAAAGGCATACAAGAACACAGGAGAAGATGGCTCATTTAAAAGACCATTATGAAGAAACTGAAATCAGTCCTATGGAGGCCAGGATAACGGAAAAAATAGAAGACTTTTAAACCATAATGTTAAATATGTTAAAAGTATGCAAAGAACACATGGAGAACAATCTAAGGAAGACCAGAAAACAAAAAGAGAAACTCAATAAGGAGACAGAAAACATAAAAAAGGACCAAATAGAAATACTGGAATAGAAGAATAAAATAACTGAATTGGAAAATGCAAGGGAGGGATTCAACAATAGATTCAAGCAGAAAGAAAATAAAATAAGTGAACTAGAGGACATGGTCATTGAACTTACCAAGTCTCAAGGGAATAAATGGAAAAGAACTAAGAAAACAAAGCCAAATGGAATTGTGGTACACCATCAAGAAATCCAACATACAGATCATGGAGATGCATAAGGAGAGGAAAGGAAGAAAGGGACAGAAAGAATAGTTGAAGATATAATGACAGAAATTTTTCCAGACCTGAATAAGGAGTTGAACCTGCAAATCCAGGTACCTATGTGAACTCCAAGCAGAATGAATCCAAAGAAGTCTAAACCAAGACACACAGAAATCAAATTCCTGAAAACCAAAGACAAGGAGAGAATTCTGAAAACAGCAAGAAAAAAGCATACAATAACTTACAAGACTAAGTGCCGATTTGTCCTCAGAAACCCTGGAGGCCAGGAGACAATGGAACTATATATATAAAGTACTGACAGAAAAGAACTGTCAACCAAGAATTCTTGACCCAGCAAAGTTGTTCTTTAAAAATGAGGGTGAAATCAAGACATTCCCAGATAAACAAGAGTTGTGGGAATTTGTTACCACCAGACCTGCCTTGCAAGAATTACTAAAGGGAGTCCTTCAAATAGAAAGGAAAAGACACTAGACAGATACTCAAATCCACACATGGGAAAGAAAATTAAAAAAGAAAAGAGAGCTCTTCAATAAAGGTAATAAAAAACTAAATAAATAAAGGTAATGGCATGGGCAAATAAAAGGGTCAGTTGTAGGGTATTTCCAGTGGGTAAATGTAGTAGTTAAGTTCCATAAGCACTATAACATCAAATGAGTAAGTAATAAGTAAAATTTAACCTCAGGGACACTAGATGTATAATGATGTAATTGGTGACACAATAAAAGAGATGGGAGAGGAAGGAGCAAAATAGGAATAGAGTGTTAGCATGTTAATGTTGTATGTTACTTGTTGTTTATATGTTAAACGTTGGTATCAAGCTAAAATAAGTTGTTGTAAACGTAATAACTTTCATGGCTGGTGACTACTAAGAAAATATTTTTAAAATATACACAGAAGGGAAGAAGGAATAAAAAGATTCAGCATAAAAAGCAATAAAACAGAAAAAATAACAAAAGTGTATGAATTGTGGGACAAAGAAAGTATAAGACACACTAAAAACAATTAGCAAAATGAAAGAAGTAGGTCTTTCATTTTCAGTAATTTCCTTAATTGTAAATGGTTTTAACTCTCAAAAGGTAGAGAGTGGCAGAATGGATTTTTTTAAAGAAGTGATCCGTCCTTATGCTGTCTACAAGAGACATATCTTAGGCCGAAGCACACAAACAGACTGAAAGTGAAAGGATGGAAAATAATATTCTATACAACTAGTTACCAAAAGAGAGCATGAGTCCCTTCTGATATCAGACAAAATAGATTTTGCATCAAAATCTGTTATAAGAGATGAAGAATAACATTATATAATAATAAAAGGGTCAATCCATCAAGAAATATGTACCTAACATCAGTGAAACAAATACTGAGAGATCTGAAAAGAGTAGCAGACAACTACACAGTTAGTCAAGGAAGAAATCAACAGAGAAATAAAAAAATACCTAGAGTTAAATGAAAATGAACACACAACATACTAAAACTTATGAGATGCAGCATAGGTAGCCCTCAGAGAAGGTAATAACACCTACTTTTAAAACGAAGAAAAATTTCAAATAGTCTAACTCCACAACTTGAGGAACTAGAGAAAGAGCAAACTAAATCTAAAGCTAGACTGACAAAGAAAAAGAAAATGTGCAAATAAACAAAATAAGAAATGAAAGTGGAGACATTACAACTGACCCAATAGAAGTAAAAAGGATCTTAATAGAATACTATGAAAAATTGTACACCAAAAAACTTGTTAACAGGGTGGGGAGGTAGGGGAGGAGGAAATCACTTACTAGAGAGTAGACAAGCGTCAGCTTTGGTGAAGAGAAGGACAACACACAATATAGGGGAAGTCAGCACAACTAGACCAAAGCAAAAGAATACAGGTTCCCAGACACATCCAAACACATTGAGGGATTGAGTAGTTAGGGTGGGGAGCTGGAGACCATAGTCTCGGGGGACATATAGGTCAATTGGCATAGCATAGTTCATAAAGAAAATGTTCTACATCCCACTTTGGTGAGTAGCGTCTGGGGTCTTAAATGCTTGTGAATGGCCCTCTAAGATACATCTATTGGTCCCATCCCATCCAGAGCAAAGGAGAATGAAGAACACCAAAAACACAGGAAAAATATTAGTTCAAAGGACTAAGGAACCACATGAACCACAGATTCCACCAGCCTGAGACCAGAAGAACTAGATGGTGTCCAGCTACCACCAACGATCACTTTGAGAGGGATCACAATAGAGAATCCCAGACAGAATGGGAGAAAAATGTAGAACAGAATTCAAATTCATGAAAAAAGACCAGACTTACCTGTCTCACAGAAACTGGAGGAACCCCTGAGATTATGGTCCCCAGACATTCTGCTAACCTAGAACTGAAATTCCTGAAGTCCACTTTTCAGACGTAGATTAGACAGGCCTATAAATGATCAATGGCTTTTATGAAAAACCAACAGCCGACATTATGCTCAATGGAGGAAGACTGAGGGCTTCCCCTTGAAAATGGGAACAAGGATGTCCACTCTCAGCACTTCCATTCAATATTGTATTGGAAGTCCTATGCAGAACAATAAAGCAAGGAAAAGAAATAAAATTATACAAATCAGGAAGAGGTAAAACTATATCTATTCACAGATGGCATAATCCTGTATATAGAAAATCCCAAAGAATCTGCAAAAAGCTTCTAGCGCTAATAGAGGAATTTAGCAAAGTTGCAGGGTATAAGTTCAACAAACAAAAACCAGTGGGGTTTTTATACACTAGCAAAGAGAAATCAGAAAATGAGATTAAGAAAACAATTCCATTTATAATAGCATCTAAGAGAATAACATACTTAGGAATAAATTTAACTAAGGATGTGTAACACTTAGACACAATGAAAATTATAAAACTCTGCTGAAAGAGACTAAAGAAGGCCAAAATGGATGGAAAGATGTTCTGTGTTCATGGACTGGAAGACTTAATATTGTCAAGATATCAGTACTACCCAAAGCGATCTATATATTCAATGCAATCCTGATCAAAATTCCAACTGTATTTTAACAGAAATGGAAAAACTTCATATGGAAAGGCAAGAGGCCCCAAATAGCCAAAGCAATTTTGAAGAACAAAGTAGTAGGCCTCACACTTCCAGACTTCAAAACATACTGCACAGCTACCGTAATCAAAACAGCCTGGTTCTGGTTTAATGACAGACACATAGACCAATGGAATAGAATTGAGAACCCAGAAATAAATACATACATCTACGGACAACTGATTTTCAACAAAAGTGCTAAGGCCATTCAATGGGGGAGGAACAGTCTCATCAACAAATGGTGCTGGCAAAATTGGATTTCCACACACAGAAAAATGAAGCAGGATCCATCCCTCACACCATACACAAAACTAATTCAACATGGATCAAGGACCTAAATGTTAAATCTAAAACCATAAACTTCTTGGAGGAAAATATTGGGACAAAGCTATGGAACCTATTTTTGTTTGTTTTTTAATTATAAATTATCAAATACAACAATGAATGCATGAGCAGCAGAAGACAAAATAGATAACTGGGAACTCATAAAAATCAGCTATGTCTAACAAAAGAGTAAAAAGATACCTACAGACTGGGAAAAAAATCTCTGTGAACCATATATCTGATGATGGTCTAATACACAACATATATATATATATATATATGACTTCTGCAATTTAACAAAGACAAATAATCCAATCAAAAAATGGGCAAAGGACATGGGTAGGCATTTCACCAAGGAGTATATTCAAATGACCCACAAACACATGAAAGATGGAAATCCAAGCCACAATGAGGTACCACCTAACTCTCACTAGGATGGCTAAGATTTAAAAAGAAAAGGAAAATGACAAATGTTGGCAAGGATGTGGGGAAATTGGAACACTTATCCATTCCTGGTGGGAATACAAAATGCAAAATGATACAACCATTGTGAAAAACAGTATGGCAGTTCCTAAAAAATTTTTTAAAAAACTACCATATGAATCTAGCAATTCCACTGCTAGGAATATACCAAAGGGACCTGAAAGCAGTGACACAAACAGACATATGTACACCAATGTCATGACAGCACTATTCACAATAGCCAAAATGTGGAAACAACCCAAATGCCAATCAACAGGTGAATGGACAAAAAAAAAAAAAAAAAAAGTGGTATATCCATACAGTGGAGTACTACTTACCCATAAAGAGAAATGAAGTCCTGATGTATGGCACTGCATGGATGAACCTTGAGAACATTATGCTGAGTGAAACAAGTGAGTCACAAAAATACTGTGTGATCTCAAATGACAAGAATAAGCAAACATACAGAGACCGAACGTTTTCAATGTGTTATCAATATTACAGGCAAGAGGCAGTGGGAGAGGGGAAGCCATTGTTTGGAAAGTAGTGATTTTCTGTTTATGATGAAGGAAAATTCAGCACCAGTGAAGGGAAATGGTTGCACAAGATCAATATAGTTAATATCACTGAGCTATACAACCTGAAAAAGGTTAATTCGAAAATGCTGTTATACATATATCCCCAACACCTCCCCCTAAAAAAAGCTACTGTTGGTATTGCTTTTGCACAACCAGACCTCATGGGATTGGTGTTCCTGTTTCAAAGGTTTAGGATCATGGTTTCATGGGACATTCCAGTCATTTGGTCTAATATTGATTTTAGTGCTTCAGTTCTATCTCCTAGTTCACTGTTTAATGCCTGGAATCTTAAAAGCTTTTGAGT
This sequence comes from Dugong dugon, assembly GCA_030035585.1. Classification (NCBI taxonomy): domain Eukaryota; kingdom Metazoa; phylum Chordata; class Mammalia; order Sirenia; family Dugongidae; genus Dugong; species Dugong dugon. The sequence continues at coordinate 41,091,030 of CM057480.1, read as the reverse complement.
GGCCATCCAAGGTACAATTGGTCTCTATTTGCCTGGAGCAGCAGAGGAAGAAAGAGGGCCAGGAATCAGAGGAGGAAGTAAAACGTGTGTCTATTTGCCTCCATGAACAACTGGCTCCTTTGCCATGACATCAGAACTGCATGGTGCCCGGCTCTTATTACTGAACATTTTGATTAAAAATTCTATAGAAGAATCCTGATTAGAAAGGGGTAAAGTGAGGAACAGAACTTCAAATCAGCACAGAATCCAGGATTTCAAGAGCCATTGAGGCTGGGTGACTCCCCCCACAAAAAAATTGCCCTCATGTAATCTGTAAATGTTAAAACAGAACAATCCCTTAAAGTGATTTTTAAGCCAAACAATAGTTTAATTAGAAAAGAATGTCTGCCTTGTGTATTGTGTTCTTTTAAAGAATTATCTATGTGATCACACTGACAACAGCAACTTGGAAAGTTAGATGAGAAGCTTGGGGGTAGTGAGTTTGTGTTAATTATGGTGAAATAATTTGGAAAAGAATATCAAAAAAGGCGGCACAATTTGAGGAATGTAACCAGTTTCTCACATGTAGGAATTGAAGTGGTATGTTTTATTGTGTATATCTTCACAAAAATTTTTAAAATATAAAAAAAGAAAATCTCATTACATTGTGATATTTTTCATATGTTCTGAGAAATGTTTTAAACATTTCTTTAGTGTGCTGCTAATGTCAAGGGCATCTATTTCTTTTACAAAACTTTTCTCCCCCTAGAACTTCTACTACAGTGCTCAGCAGGAAGTCATGCCTCAATTAGAAGTTGCTGTGCGTTGTTTATGGATGAACACAACAGACATTTACATGTTCCCCACAGTTCTCTCTAAATATAACATTGATGTGTCTCTGACAGCCGCTGAGTTGTTTTCTTTAGTATTTAGTTCTTTGACACATAAAAATAAAAAAACTATAACAATTTTTTAAAACCTGAATTGTTCAGGAAGAGAGCAATTCATTTCAATTCAACTTTATTGACATTGCTGTGTTTCAGCTCTACCATCCTGTTGTTTTATATTTGTCTCATCTGTTTTATTCCTTTGTTCCTCCTTCCTCGATTTCATTTGAGCCAACCAAGTAATTTTTAGTAATCCATTCTTCTCTAATGGCTTTTTAGGTATACTTCTTTTTCAGTGACTGCGCTAGAGATACAATATGCACCCTTAATTTTTCACCATCTATCTTACTCAATACTATATCAGTTTGTGTAAAATGTAATGAATAACCTTACTTCAGTATAATTCCATTTACTGTTCTCTTTAGCCTTTGAGATTTTTTCACCCTATATTTTACTTCTACATGTTATAAATATCATAACTTCAAAAATTATTTTTGCTTTAAAACAGTCAGTAGATATTTAAGGAAATTAAGAAAAATTTCATTTGTATTTACTGACATGTTTATCCTTTCTAAAATTCTTAATTCCTTCTTGGAGAAACAATTTTGAATTGAGGATTATCTTCCTTCAACCTAAATAATTTCTTAAAGCATTTCCTAGAATGCCAGTCTGCCAGCAATCAATCCTCTTAGTCTTCATTTATCTGAAAAGGTCTTTATTTTACTTCAATATTTTTGAAGGATATTTTCACTGGATACAGAATTTTAGGTTAAGTATTGTTATTGTTTAATTTTAGCACTTTGAAGATGTCATCCCATTCTTTCTAATAAGAGGCTAGTGGTCACTGTAACTGAATTCTGTCTGTAACTTGATGTCTTTCAACAATTTTGGAAAAATTCAGGCATTATTGCCTCAAATAATTCTTTTGCCCCATTCTCTCTCCTTCTGGTTTTAAAATTACAGGTACAATAGACTGATGTAGGTCTCAAACCTCCTGCTGTTTCTTTTCTTCTTCCTCTCTATGCTTCCATTTAATAATCGCATTGACTTCTCTTCCCGTTCAGTCTTCCCAGTTTAGTGTTAAGTCCATCCAATGGATTTCAAATTTTTCATTATAGATTTTACTTTTATTACTCTTTTCCTTTTTTTAAAAATTTTTGTTCTAAAATATACATAAAATTTAATCAATTTTGAGTGTACAATTCAGTGGTTAACTATACTCACTGTTATATAACCATCAGTATTATTTCCAGATCTTTATCATCTCAAGCAGAAACTCTATACTCATTAAACAACTCCCCATTATCCTTTTCCCACAATCCCTATAAATTTGCCTATTCTAGATACCTTGTGTAAGTGAAATCATGTAATATTTGTCCTTTTGTGTCTGAGTTATTTCACTTAGCAATGTCTTCAAGGTTCATCCATGTTGTAGCACGTATCAGAACTTTTTTATGACCACCTTTTGTTTATCCGTTCATCTACCGAGGAATGCTTATTTCCACCTTTTGGCTATTGTGAATAATGCTATGAGCATTGGTGTAGAAGTATCTGTTTGAGTCCTGCTTTCAATTCTTTTGAGTATGTAACCAAGAGTGGAATTGCTGGGCCTAAGTTAATTCTGGAGACCTTGCGGTGCAGTGGCTAAGCATTCAGCTGCTAACCTGGCTAATCCACCAGCTGCTCCTTGGAAGCTCTATGGGGGCAGCTCTACTCTGTCTTATAGGGTTGCTGTGAGTCGAAACTGACTCAACGGCAATGGGTTTGGTTAAGGCAATTCTATTTTTAACTTTTTCAGGAACTACCTGTTTTCCACAGACCTGCACCATTTTACATTCCCACCAGCAAAGCGTTGAGTGTTCCAGTTTCTCCACATCTGCACCAACATCTATTATGACGTTGAGCATCTTTTCATGTACTTATTAGCCATTTGTACATCATTTGGAGAAATGTCTATTCAAGTCCTTTGACCATTTTTTAATTGAGTTGTAAGAGTCTTTTTTAATATTTTGGATATTGCTTGTAAGATATATGATTTCCAAATATTTTCTTCCATTTTATCTTTTCACTCTTGATAACATCCTTTGATGCACATAAATTTTGATAGTCTAATTTATCTATTTTTTTCTATCATTGTGCTTTTACTGTCATACCTAAGAATTCATTGCCACATCTAAGCTTCCCCTTATGTTTTCTTCTAAGAGATTTATAGTTTAACACTTACATTTAGGTCTTTGATCCATTTTGAGTTGATTTTTGTATATTGTGTAAGGTAAGGTTCCAATTTCATTCTTTTGCATGTGGATATCCAGTTTTCCTAGCACCATTTGTTGAAAAGACTGTCTCCCCATTTAATATTCTTGGCACTTTGGTGAAAATCAATTGACCATGTATGTGAGCACCGTTTGATTTTTAGTTCTATTTCTCTGCTGAAAATATCCATCGGTTCACCCATTGTCTTCTTTCCTGTAAATTAACATATCTTAAAGCTGTTTTAAAATCTTTTTCTGCTAATTTCAACATCTCTGCATCTGCTTCCATATATTTTCTATTGATTATGGATCACATATTTCTTTGCAGGCTTATTTTTGTGTATTGGATTTTGTAGACGGTATGTTGTAAAGACTCTGGATTATTTTCTTTTAAAGAATGGTGTGTTTTGTTCTGGTTATCTGTTAAATCATTAACGGATAAACTTGATCCTGTGAAGGACTGATTTCAAGCTTTGTTACAATGAGTTTATTTACATTTTGCTCTTAGTCCTAAAGCACAGTCCTTAATCCTAAGGATGTTTTTCTTACTTCAAATGCTTGGCCCTTTTTGAATTTCAATGCATTACCAAAAGTGTTTACTAAGTCCCTTGTATTAGTTTCCTGAATCCCTGTGATGCTGTGGTGCAAACAGCTAAGCACTTGGACACTAACTAAAATGTTGGTGGTTCAAATTCACCCAGAAGTGCCTCAGAAGAAATGCCTGTTGATCTACTTCCAAAAAATCACAGCCATTGAAAATCCTATATGCACTTCTACTGTGAAACACATGGGGTTGTTATGAGTCAGAATCAACTTAATGTCAACTTGTTTAGTTTGGTTTTGGTTTCTCTTAATTTCTTAGGGCTGCCATAACATACGACCACAAATCAGGCTGCTTAGAAAACAGAAATTTAGTCACAGTTCCAGAGGTCAGAAGTCTGAAATCAAAATGTTGACAGGGCTGTGCTCCCTCTGAAGGCTCTAGAAGAGATTCCTTCTCTTAGTTATCCAGTGCTGATATAACAGAAGTACAAGTGGATGGCTTTAACAAAGAGAAATTTATTTCCTCACAGTAAAGTAGGCTAAAAGTCTGAATTCAGGGCAATAGCTCCAGGGGAAGGCTTTCTGTCAGCCTTCTCATCAATGTTCCCCCAAACTAGGAGCTTCTCTGCACAGGAATCCCTGTCCAAAGGACGTGCTCTGCTCCTGGCACTGCTTTATTGATGGTATGAGGTCCCCTTGTCTCTCTGCTCACTTTTATATCGCAAGAAATTAACTCAAGACACAACCCAATCTTATAGATTGAGTCCTGCCTCACAAACACAACTGCTGTCCATCCTCCCTGATTAACATCACAGAGGCAGGATTTACAACATACAAGAAAATCACACAATACAAGGAATCATGGCGCAGCCAAACTGATACATACATTTTTGGGGGGACATAATTCAATCCATGACGACTTCCTTGCCTCTTCTAACGTCTCCGGGCATTCCTTGGTTTGAGACCAAACTCCAATCTCTGCCTCCACCTTCACAAAGCATTCTTCTTTGTATGCCTTCTCTCCTTTTCTCAGTACATTTGTCATTGGACTAGGGCCCACACTAATTCAGGATGTTCTCCTTTTGAGATCCTTAACTTAATTACATCTGCTAAAACCGTTTTTCCAAATAAATTCACATTCACAGGTTCCGGGTGGACACATCTTTTAGAGTAAGGCACCATTCAAACGCTTTAACTTAGTGAAATTTGAATTCTAAATAAAGTCTGTCTCTCCTCAAGACCTCTGCTTAGTTCATTAGACTAAGCTGCTTTCTGCTGAATTATGCTGAATATCACACTGCACTTGTGCAGTTCTGGAGTCCATCAAGGATTTGAAAGGAATCTGTAGGCAGATTTTTGAGACTTATTCCTCTGATGCTCTCTCCTTTCCAAAATTTCCTCCTAATTTCCAGCTGTTTGAAGCCCCAAGTGTCTCTTCAGCCCAGTAAGACTGCCACAGTCTGCTTGAATTCTATTCCCAAGCGCACTGCACAAACTGTAAATTACCCTCAGGGCAAAAATCAGTTAATGTGGATCTAATATACTTGCCTCCTTTCAAGGACTGGATTTTGTCCAGGTTCAGTCTGCTTTTGGTAGCTCTCTGGTGCCTTCTAATAATTGATTTTTATATTTTGTCCAGAGTTTAGAATTGTTATTGGCAAGAGAATGTCTAATAAAAGCTACTCCTTCATTACCAGAATAGCAACCTCTGAAATTTCAAGATTTAATAAAATTATTAAAGGCAAAATAAAGTTTTTCATTTATTTCCAATTCATTAGGGGGAAAAAAAAACTTTTGTATACAGCTTAACACTTTAATTCATTTCTTTCCAAGAAAAGTACAAAAGATCAAAATTGAGACAAGCATTTAAATGAAAATCCATTGATGCATAGTCCAAAAACAAACTAAACTGTTCATTCTACCAAAAGAATTGGTTTTTGTACAAAATATAAAGAATTTTACACTATAAACAAAGACTGCTGTATATTTACTTAAATTAGAATTCTAGTATCTGCTTTTATTCCAATTCTTCCCAAGCACAAAGCATATCTGTGTCAGAAATCTAATTACCTCAATGGGCAGACTGTCTTAGAATAAGCTTTTACTCATGAATATCTGGATTTTTATTTTTTCCCTTGGCCCAAACTTCAGTATATTAATGTTTTAATTTAGTTTACAAAACTCTGCCATATTAAAAATTAAGGGCACACTAATGCTTAATGTTTAACCATTATACTTCAGGAAGTAATATGACTCAGGGATTAATGGAAAATCTAAAAGGTCACAATGCAAATCTAATATTAAGTCACAAAACTTCAGCAATTTCTATCTTTATTGGAAAAGACCAAACCAATCCATCACCTCCTACTATATCATCATTTTATATTCATGGCCTTTCTATCAAAGAAACAATTTAAAATAAAACTTGGTCATAGTAAGTCATAGAAAATAGTTCTCTAGCACTAAATGCAACTTCAAACTTGATCAAAACTGCTATACATGGATGGATATTCAAACAGTAATGTAATTTTCTGATTCAATGATTATGACAATATTAACTTGACTTTTAACATTTGTAATCTGTCAATCTAAAAATGTTTCAAATAAAAAGTGATCTACATTAAATTATTGCAGATAGAATTATGATACTTTTAAAGATTATATTTTAAAAGCTGATCTGAAAGCACAGTCTTTTAATATAGTTAGCCAGTTTTTCAAGTATCAGTAATGTTAATCCCTTTCTAAATGAAATTATGAGCTTTACTGAAAATGCTTTAATTTGGGATTTTCCCAGTTCTTGCCATAATGTATACTTATTTCCACCTTTCATTTTTAATATTTTAGAAATGATATCTTAATGTTTGAGACTTTAAAAAGATATTAATATAAAATATGCATTAGCTCTGGCTTTAAAATTTTTTAATTTATCTTAACTGTCATTTTAATTATCTAGGAAGTTTTAAAGTCATGATGAGAAGAGGTATGATTTAAGTTACAGCTGCAAACAGTGCATTACCATAAAAAAGCATACATCTTCTCTATTTAGATAAATCTTTAACAAGAACAAGAGTAAAATGAACAAAAATTATGTCTTCATAAAATTCTTGTGTAGTAGGGGCAAGTTCTTGATTTTAACATATTGTGGCAATATCAAAGGTGTTTTCCTAAATGAAAATTCTTACTACTACAAAAACATTTTTTTTCCATCCATGACATTTTCATAACATTTTCATTTAAGCACCAAAGAAAAATTGTGTAAACAAACTTTTAACCAGTAAACTAAGGGCAATTACTCATTTGCCTTTATTACAATACTTAAAAGGCCATGATTTAAGTGTCTAATTCCTACAGAGACATTTTTATAATAAAAATCCAAGCATATTTATACAAACAAGAAACAGAATGACTGTACATTTTGGGGGAACAAAGAGCAGGTTGACAAACTAGAACTTTTGAGTTAATAAAGTGAGGAAAGAAACCTATAAAATATATGCATTGTTTAAAAATTCAGTAACTTTTTAAAGTTTTATTGAAGCGATAAATAACTATTAAGAATGAAAGACAGTAGTTCCACTGGCTTATAATTATACCTGTAAACAGTAAGAAATAAGCAATAAATTAGAAATGTCTTAGCTCCCAGTATTTCCCTTCTCTTGCACTATAACTACTTTTAGAATTGCTAAATTTGTTCTTTTAAGTTAAGAATAATTCTAGCAGAAAATAAATTCCATCAGGGATAAGTTAACAGTCTACAATAGATTTTTGGCAAATAAAAGAAAAAATACTGCAGGTTACATGAAGATTGGTCTGTATATTGTACAGCAGAGCAACTTAAACCTTCAACTCTTCTCCTTCTCTATTTTTCCAGATTTGCTTTGTTGCTATCATATTGTTTTCTAAATTATTTGGTAGCAAGGTAATAGAAAAACAAATTAAAAACAACACAATTATTTATTGTGTATATATTTAAGAAGAAAAAACCCTTAAAATACTTCTTTCTACATGACATAGGAAAAAGTTTCATTTGGCACAATGAATTTGTAAAAGGGGAAGAACAAAACTTCTAGTGTTTGGCATTCCAATCATCCATCCACAGTTAAGACAACAGTAGGAAAGAAAAATAGGAAAAATATGACTGTATTAAGACGTCAGAAGAAAAATGAACAAGAGAGATTCTTGTGTCTTCTACCATTCACTGTCTCTAGAATACTTTCATCTGCAACACAATATACAAATTATTTACAATTATATTGGTAGCGAAGAACATAATCAGTTTTTCTTGTGCTCTTACAGAACCAATTGGGATAACCATGACCATCAAGGCAAGAAGGCCTCAAACAACAAAATATTCCATTTGCATTGTATACTTTATTTAAATTTGCTTTCTGGTTCTTCAAGTTTAGTGCAGAAATAATTTTAAGACTGATAAATCCTGTAAACTTAGGCTGATTTTCTGTAGCTGGTAACTAACTCCTCGCTGAAGATCGTGTGTTTCTTGGTAACTAAACTGTTCTACAGGTTTACATAGGTATTTCCTTAAACGGTGGTATCTCCAAAATCCTTGTTCCAACGTACGTATGCTTCTAAGGTTTGAGGGCTCACGCTGCGTTTTATCTTTTTCAAGGATTCGGTGAAATCAGACAATCGAATATTTCTCATCTAGATTAATAAAAAACATGACAATACAAATTATGAACACTTACTCAATGAGGTAATCCAACAATGATTAAAGTAATTATGTTGTTCTTTTTTGATGTAATATACATAGATGTACTCTTAATTAGAGAATTGTGACAACCATTTTACTATATTTTATATATTATCAGACATTAGGCAAGTTCGCTATATAGAAAAACCTTACCAAAAAAGCTGTACTACTATACTTTTATTACTTGTGTTTGGATTAATATGGTTTTACTTCTTGATATTTCAAATTGGCTTTTGAAAATGTAGATTAAAACATGGTCAACTTAATAAATACTTATATTTACCTAAGAATTTTTGAAAAGAAAAATGGAGTTTGACACAAACTGACGTGTATTAAAAACTGTCACTAGTATTATGTGGTTAGGGTTCAAAACTTCAGAAACTAGTATTTATCTATATATTTCTTATCACTCTCATAAAACCCAATCTAACTATTCTGTGTCCTCTGATAACTCCATGAATGCCCCTTAAAAAAATCACCCACACTTGTAACTCATAAACTAATCTGAAAAATACTAGCTAAAAAGAACAATGTATAGTTACCACACTGTCACCATATGAGGCCCACCTGTTTCTTATTTAGCTATAAAACACACATTGGCTCTTCTGAAGTCCAAGGTGAAGAAAAGTAATGAATGTAATTAGGGTATTACCCATGATATTCCTGAATAAACTTTGTTTTAGAAATTAACGTTTTAAAAGCTTTTGATGAAACTGTAATTTAGGTATACAGTTTGGTATGTGTGTGGATATATGAAATTTATATATATTTATATATATATACAGATATATGATATTTCAAAGTCCAAAGGACATGCTCCACTCCAAGCACTTCTTTCTTAGTGGTATGAGGTCCCTTTCCTCTTTGCTCAATTATCTCTTTTATACCTCAATAGGGATTAACTCAACATACAACTTAATCCTGTAGATTGAGTCCTGCCTCATTAACATAATTGCCTCTAATCTTGCCTCATTAACATCGTAGAGGTAGGATTTACAATGCATAGGAAAATCACATCAGATCATAAAATGGTGGACAACTACACAATACTGGGAATCATAGCCTAGCCAAGGTGACACATACTACAATTCAATCCATGACACCTTGTGAGACCCTGAAGCAGAGGACCCAGCTAAGCTGTGCCAAGATTCCTGACTCACAGAAACTGTGAGATAATAAATGTGTAGGGGAGATTTTTTTAATCATGGTAAAGATATATATAACAAAACATTTTCCATTTCAACGTTTTTCACATGTGCAATTCAGTGACATTACATTCATCAAGTGCAACCATCACCACTAACCATTTCCAAAATTTTCCACTACCTTTAACAGAAACTCAGTGACGTTTAAGTGAAGACTCCCGCATTATCCCTCCCTCCCACCTCTGGTAACGACTAATAAACTTTGGTCTCTATACATTTGCCAATTATAGATATTTCATATAAGTGGGATCATAAAATATTTGTCCTTTTGTGTCTGACTTATTTCACTCAACATACTATTTCCAAGGTTCATCCCTGTTGTAACAAGCATGTTATCAGGACTTCATTTCTCTTTAAGGCTGAGTAATATTCCACTGTATGTACATATCACATTTTGTTTATCCATTCATCTGTTGATGGACATTTAGGTTGTTTCCACCTTTTGGTTATGAAGATAGTATACAAGTAACTGCAACCTGGCTTTCGATTCTTTTGTGTATATACCTAGGAGTGGAAGTGTTGGGTCATATCATAATTCTATGTTTAGCTTTTCGAGGAACCACCAAACTTACCCAGAGGGGATACAACATTTTACATTCCAACCAGCAATAACGTCTGTTGTTTTTAATCTGTTAATTTTGGGATAATCTGTTATGCAGTAATAGATAACTAATACAACAGAATTACCTTGTTTTAAAGCCATGAGTCCACAATAGTTCTTAAAAAAAAGGATACGGACTTAAAATTTCTTTAAGTAAATAGAAATTATCTTTAGGCTGACTTTATTCATTGAAGAAACATGTTGTTCAATTTTAATTGTATGTATATTCTCAGGATGGGTAAAATATACTTATACACACAAGGCTAATAGAGCCACCAGCAAAGGGAAACAGGTCTCTTTTCTCATAAAGTAATGATGGGCAGATTCCAAAGAATTTCCACTATTCCCTAACCAACCACCCATTTGCTTCTGTAAAACTATTATAAGATCTATAATTCCATTTACAGGTACAAATGGATATATAATTCCATTTATCAGGCCCTCCTAATTGATCCTTCTAGGAAAAGCCATGACCTTGGACTTTGAGACAGAGTAGAATACTTGAACACCTGGAGCTGAGTGGATTTTGTCTTTTAAATAGACTAGGAATTTGAAAAATTCATTTGCCACTTGGTGGTTTTATCTCATGTAGCTGATTATTGCCTTGAATATTCACCTTATTCCGTATGGTCTTCTCAAGGGAAAAACACAGAGGCCCCAAAATGGGACACAAATGAATCTTTCTTCAACTTTAAATCTAGGAGGCCAAAGTACATGAGTTATCAAGTTTATCTGCCCTGATCCAAAGCGAGAGAATGTCGTGTGCAGAGAAATAACCCACTGCCATCAAGTCGATTCTGACTCATAGTGACCCTATAGGACATAGTAGGACTGCCCCAAAGGAATTCCTAAGCTGTAATCTTTACGGAAGCAGACTGCCACATCCTTCTCCTACAGAGCAGCTGGTGGCGCAGTGGTTAAGCTCTTGGCTGCCGACCAAAAAGTCAGTGAAAGAGAAATAAGTCATGTACCATACTTACTATCTCATACACTAATTTAATACTAGGTTTATTCTATGAGTATAAGAACATCTAAGAAATATTTATGGGATTTTGTTGATAAATTTTAGTAAAGTTATGTGCTGTGTAACGTCCTGTCCAACAACAGACAACATACAGGTCTGCAGTCCTATAATATTAACACAAAGTTCAGAAATCCTGATCAGAGAACTATTACCAACAAGTGTATCACGGCTTTTAAACACAGCAGAACCAGCGCTGGTGACAGCAGCAGTGTCACAAAGTAGTGTGTGTGTTAATTCAAAATTTTTCTATAATAGGTTCTTAAGTATAAGCAGTCCATAAATCAGACTTTCATACCTGAGGGACGGCCTGTATATGATATGGTGTTTGAACCTGGGGACAGCCTGGATATATAATACAGAGTTCACACAATGTCCAATTCACATAATGTCCAACATCACAGAACATATCGTGGATGTTAAGCAATGTATGACTGTACTGAAAACACGCAAGACACTTCAGAGAAACAAAACTATATAGTACCTCTGTGTGTATATATATACATATACATATATACAAACAGAATTAGAATAATGTGAAATTAAAACTGAAGATAAGAATCAGATAAAAGAGAACAACTTATACTTTAAACATGAATTTTAAAAGTAATGGTAGCTAAGCACCAAAGTTGTTCAGTGCCATCGAATCATTTGATTCACAGCAACCCCATGTACGAAACTCTGCCCAGTCCTTTGCCATCCTCACAATCACTGCTATGCTTGAGCCCACTGTTGGAGCCACCATGTCAATCCATCTCGTTGAGGATCTTCCTCTTTTTCACTGATCCTCTACTTTACCAAGCATGATGTCCTTGTCCGGGAGACTGGTCCATCCCGATAACATGTCCAAAGTATGTGAGATGAAGTCTCGCCCTCCTTGCTTCCAGGGAGAACTCTGGCTGTACTTCTTCCAAGATAAATTTGTCTGTTCTTCTGGCAGTCCATGGTATATTCAATATTCTTCACCAACACAATTCAAAGGTGTCAATTCTTCTTTGGTCTTCCTTATTCACTTGCCAGCTTTTGCACACATATGAGGCAACTGAAAATACCATGGCTTGGGTCAGGTGCACCTTAGTCCCCAAAGTGACATCTTTGCTTTTTAACACTTTAAAGACATCTTTTGCAGCAGATCTGCTCAATGTAATACATACTCTGATTTCTTGCTGTCGCTTCAATGGGCATTGATTGTGAATCCAAGTAAAATGAAATCCTTGACAACTTCCATCTTTCTTCCATTTATCATGTTACTTACTGGTTCAGTTGTGAGGATTTCTGTTTTTTTCACGTTGAGGTATAATCCATATTGAAAGCTGTAGTCTTTACCTTCATCAGTAAGTGCTTCAAGTCCCCTTCACTTTCAGCAAGGAAGGTTGTGTCATCTGCATATCCAGGCTGTTAATAAGTCTCCTCCAATCCTGATGCCATGTTCTTCTACATACAGTCCAGCTTCTTGGATTATTTGCTCAGCATACAAATTGAATAAATATGGTGACAGGAGATAACCCTGACGCACACCTTTCCTGACTTCAAACCAGGCAGTATCCCCTTGTTCTGTGTGCACAACTGCCTCTTGGTCTATGTACAGGTTCTACATGAGCACAATTAAGTGTTCTGGAACTCCCATTCTTCACAATGTTATTCATGATTTCTTATGATACACACAGTCAAATGACATTGTATAGTCAATAAAACACATGGAAACATTTTTCTGGTTTTCTCTGCTTTTAGCCAAGATCCACCTGACATCAGCAATGATATCCCTCGTTCCATGACTTCTTCTGAATCCAACCGGAACTTCCGCAGTTCCCCGTCGATGTATGCTGCAACTACTATTGAATGATCTTCAGCAAAATTTTACTTGTGTATGATATTAATGATACTGTTGGGTAATTTCCTCATTATGTTGGATCACCTTTCTTTGGAACGGGCACAAATATGGATCTCTTCCAGCCGGTTATCCAGGTGGCTGTCTTACAAATTTCTTGGCATAACAAGTGAGTGCTTCCAGCATTGCATCCATTTGTTGAAACATCTCAACTGGTATTCCATCAATTCCTGGAGTCTTGTTTTTCACCAATGCCTTTAGTACAGCTTGGTCTTCCTTCCTTCAGTACCATCGGTTCTTGAGCATATGCTACCTCCTGAAATGGTTGAACGTTGACTAACTCTTTTTGGAAAAGTGACTGTATATTCCTTTCACCTTCTTTTGATGCTTCCTGTGTGGTTCAGTATTCTGCCCGTAGAATACCTCAATATTGCAACTCAAGGCTTAAATTTTTTCTTCAGTTCTTTCAGCTTCAGAAATGTCACGTGTGTTCTTCCCTTTTGGTTTTCTAACTCCAGGTCTTTGCACATTTCATTATAATACTTTGCCTTCTCAAGCCACCCTTTGAAATCTTCTGTTCAGCTATTTTACTTCATCATTTCTTCTGTTCACTTTAGCCACTCTAAGCTCAAAAGCAAGTTTCAGAGTCTTTCCTGATATCCATTTTGGTCTGTCAGTTTGTTGTACTGCAGTGGCTTATGTGTTGCTGTGATGATGTATGTCACCAGTATTTCAAATACCAGCAGGGTCAACCATGGTGGATAGGTTTTGGCGGAGCTTCCAGACTAAGACAGATTGGATGAAGGACCTGGCAGTCTACTTCTGAAAAAAAAATTGGCCAGTGAAAACCTTATGAATAGCAGCAAAATACTGGTATAGTGCTGGAAGATGAGCCCCTCAGGTTGGAAGGCACCCAAAATACGACTGGGAAAATGCAACCTCCTCAAAGTAGAGTCAACATTAATGGATGGAGTAAGGCTTTTGGGGGCCTTCATTTGAATGAGGTGGCACAACTCAATATGAGAAGAAACAGCTGCAAACATCCATTAATAATCAGAACATGGAATGTACGAAGTATGACTAGGAAAACCGGAAGTCGTCAAAATGAAATGGAACACATAAAGATCAATATATCCTAGGCGTTAGTGAGCTGAAATGGACTGATACTGGCCATTTTGAATTGGATAATCGTATGCCAGGAGTGACAAATTGAAGAGGAATGCTGTCATATTCATTGTCAAAAAGAACATTTCAAGATCTATCCTGAAGTACAATGCTGTCAGTGATAGGATAATATCCATACGCCTACAATGAAGACCAGTTAATACAACTATTATTCAAATTTACACACCAACTACCAACGTTAAAGACAAAGAAATTGAAGATTTTTACCAACTTCTGCAGTCTGAAATTGATCAAACAGGCAATCAAGATGCACTGATAATTACTGGCGATGGGACTGCAAAAGCTGAAAACAAAGAAGGATCAGTAGTTGCAAAATATGGCCTTGGTGATAGAAACAATGCTGGAGATGCCATGACAGAATTTTACAAGACTTCTTTATTGCAAATACCTTTTTCCAACAACATAAACGGCAACTATACACATGGACCTTGCCAGATGGAATACACAAGAATCAAATCAACTACAACTGTGGAAAGAGACAATGGAGAAGCTCAATATCATCAGTCAGAACAAGGCCAGGGGCTGACTGCAGAACAGACCATCACTGCTCATATGCAAGTTGAAGCCGAAGAAAATTAGAGGAAGTCCACAAGAATCAAAATACAACCTTGACTATATCCTACCTGAATTTAGAGACCACCTCAAGAATAGATTTGATGCTCTGAACACTGATCAAAGACCAGACAAGTTATGAAATGACATCAAGTACATCATACATGACGAAATCAAGAGGTCATTAAAAAGACAGGAAAGAAAGAAAAGACCAAACAAGCACCTACGTATAAGAATCAAATTCTCTATTCCTAAGTCTCATTCACATCATGCACACTCTAGGTAAACTACACTATTAAAATAGGAAGGAGGTTACAAGAAACATGAGGGCTTTTTGAGTAATGTAGTTGTTAACCAAAATGCACAAGATGCTTGAATCAGAAAACCACAAGTTTACTCTGATGCCTGAAGATATAAGACTGCCACTTTGTATCTGAACCTACCCATTCTATAGGCTACCAGTCACTGTCTCCTGAATAGCTGTTATAACTTGGCCAGTAAAAAACATGTCTGGCAGATAAGTTACAAATACAATTGAAGCCTGATTTCTTCAAAAGTTTGCTCACATATTTTGCTTATAATTGTTTTCAAAAGAAACGTTTCAAAATCTCTTACGAGGATCTTCCATATTAGGATAATGTAATAAATTACAATGGTAAGTGTGTTACTTGTATAAAGAGGAAAAAAATAAACACTATTGAAAAAGTAACAAAATAAAGCATAATGGGGTTAACCTGTGTTCAGTTAAGGACTAACTCAGCCAGCCCAGGTTGTTTATGCCTTGTACCCTTCAAAGAAATGTATGGCCCTTGACTGGTTTCTAGGAGATAACCTCTAAGCTCTTAGAATATCCTGCCTGATAAGAATAGCTTTGCTTATGTGGGGCCTTGTGCCATGCCAGGTAGTTTACGCTAACAATGTGATTTATGGTGGTGGCCTTGGGCTACATGTTAGCAGTTTAACTTCATGCAGGTGCTCCATGCCTGTGTGACTGACCTCCAATAAAAACCCAGGATACCAAGTCTCGGGTTAGCTTCCTTGGTTAGCATTACTTTGTCTATGTTGTCACATACTGTTACTGGGAAAACTAAGCGCTGTCCATACAACTCAACCAGGAGAGAACTAGAGGCTTGCGCCTGGCATCCCCTGGACTCTGCTCTATGCTCCTTCTCCTTTGCTGATTTAACGGCTACCGTTTTTGCTGTAATAAACCTAACTGTGAGTATATTAGCTTTTCTGAGTTCTGTTGAGTCCTTGTAGAGACCCCTGACATTTACTTTCATAATGTATAAAATTCTTAAGTTTCTGATAATTTTCTTTTATTTAGTAATTTACATAATGTGATGATAGAAAATGACTTAATGACTACATAAAATATTTTCTGTCCATTACCAAAGAACGTAAGAGACTATAATTTTATAGACTTCCATATTTTGAATGAAGTAAAGTTGTTTCTAGTTTCTAATCAAATAATAAACTGGAAGAATCTAGACAAAAGATAAAACACTTTTGTAATATAGAGGACCAAAACTAAGAAAAGATCATTGTAAAATTGTAATACCTCACTGGCAGACATATTCTTCACCTGTTCTGGCTTCAGTTCTGTAAAATATAGAAGTCAGGTACTTTTTTAAAAAATGATTTTGAAGTTTTTTGCCTAAGAGCAAAACCAAGTACAGTAATCTAAAAGTACATGTTTAAATCATTATAAAACATTATATTAAAATAATATAAACTATATAAATCATATGAAAATCATTTTGATAAAACCATATTAAAAGAATAAACCATACATTAATATTAAGAGCACACACAATTATAAATATTTAGAATAACATTCCTTGTTATTAGTAACTGGGAGGCATTCAAATTCTTTGCATCTTGCTTGAGTATAGTAAGAGTTTACAAATTTAAGAGTGAAATGAAAAGAATGCAAACTGTTCTTTACAAAAGGCATTATTTTTTAAACCAACTTTTGTCTGCTTCAAAATAATAGCTAAAATGTTCTTTAAAAAAAACTATTTATACATTAGCTACTATTTCTGTGTTCACTATCTGAACAAGATTTCATGCCTCTGGTAGCAAGGAGGGTTGACTAAAATGCTTTATTCATAGTTTCAAAAATCTGTTCTCAAGGTTGCATTTATTACTCTCCAAAGCAATAGCTCTTAATCACTACCCTACTTGTTTCACTGTGGGAGGTGTGCTGGAAGTAATTTTTAACAAATAAAACACGAAGTGTGTATATAATGTAGACTTGTAACATGAATTACAGTACAAACTATGATACTATCTTTCTCATTCGACTGCATTCAGCTATGGTTTCTTCAGTGAGAGAGTGAGGAAAAAATTATAATAAGTTTTCTGGAGGTTGCATGCTCCATGTTCTATTTTATCATCACCACCAGTAATATGAGTACATACTTGTGGAGAAATGAGTTCCTTTATGTAGCCTTTTGTCTAGGTTCTTTGGAAAAACAGATTGGGAGCTATCCCCACGGAGTTACTTTTGCCCTAGTTCTTTGGGCAGGGGGTAAGGCTCCCATGTTGTTTTATTACTTTTGCCTAAGGGATTTCCTGGGTTGCTTGACATTTCCTGGGTAAATTGTAAACAACTTGATGATCTGATACTTTTCTCCAGCCCTGGAACACATTCTGCCCGCTGACTGGTCTATTTTACGTACCCTGCAAGGGACTGGTCAATTTACTATGCAAATAGTGGCTTGAAAATCTACCCAATAGGACTGAGTGACTTGCGGTTCACTGACAGGATTGGTAGGTTTGTGGTCCTGCTGGGATGGCCATGCCTTAAAATTGACAAGGAGTTTGCTTTATATAAGCAGTCAACCCCACAGAGATTTTTATAAGCATTGAGGGAAAAGAAGCAGAGAGAGAGAAAGTGGGGAACCTCCTAAAAGAGCTGTAATATGGGTCAAGGACTGTAACACTGAAGCAGTGATAGACCTGGAATGGACCCTCTGGCAGAGCTGGGGGTGACAGCAGAAAGCTGCTAGGAGGACAGCAGCTGAACAAGCTGTTACACTGGCTATGAGCTCGGTCAGTTAACAGCAGAAATACCAGCAGTGAGGAGGCCAAAGGCAGAGGGGCCTGCACAGCTGAGAGTGGCCCGTGCATAGGCAGGAGAAGGGCCTGCCTACTAGCACGGCCGAGAAACAGGCCTACTAGCACGGCTGAAAAATGCCTGAGAGAGCTGTCTTGGTTGGAAGCTGTCCTGTACCGAAGAAGGGAGGGATATACTCTTCACCTTAGGTGAGCCTTCCAAACCTCACCTATGTGCTTCCTGAACCTGATCCAGAGTTGTTCCTGTTACTTCCCAGTTGATCCTGATTCCAAGGTGTAGCCTGTTACTTCTCTAATAAACCCTATAACTGTAAGTATGGTCTTTGAGTTCTGTGTGGCTACTGCAATGAATTATCAAACTCAACAGAGAAGTAGAGAATGCTGTGGGAGGGACAGTTAGTGTTAGAAATGCTGAAGAAGTTGGAGAGTGGAGGTATGTCTGACCTCCACCTCAGAGGAACCAGCTTTGTGTTAATTCTGATTCTCATCCCTCATGGATTTAGGCGATTCCTGACACTACAACTCAATACCTTCTCAGGAACTATTATCATCTATTCATTCCTCATGCTGATGGTAGAAAAGTAGCTGAGAAAATCTACTCTAAGATGATATCGTCATTTAATCTAACCTAATATGGAGCCCTAGTGGCGTAGTGGTTAACAGCTCGGCAGCTAACCAGCTGCTAATCAAAAGGTCAGCAATTCAAATCAACCAGCCACTCCTTGGAAACCCCATGGGGCAGTTCTACGCTGTCCTATAGGGTCACTATGAGTTGGAACCAACTTAATGGCACCTAACAAGAAGAACTTAAAAAGAATCAATCATGGTATTTCAGGATCAACGAATTACCTTCAATCAAAGCATAGCAATGAAGGATATATTCTCCTGCAATTCCTTGAAAGATAACATACATTATTAAAAGAAAAAAATTTATAAGTTCCCTTGGACATATTTAATTTCAAGTCAAATTAGAATACTGAAATGAAGAGAGTCAGAAAACAGATAAGAACATTTCCCTTTATAATTATTTTCTGCTTATTTAAAAAAGAGTTTTCTCCTCCTTTGAGTTTTCTGCTGCTTACCTATTATCAAGTAGAACTCTGTTGCACAGAACAGGGGTCATGAGCCACCAGTTCATGGCCTGGTCTTATATGGTCTGCAAGCTAAGAATGGTTTTTACATTTTTAAAGGGTTGTGATGAAGAAAAAGGAAAGAGAGGAAAGCGAGGGAGGAGGAGGGGAGAAGTAGCAGCAGCAGAAACCACAAGGCCCAGAAAAAGTTTGCTGGCCCCTCGTATAGAAACTAGGATCCCTTGCGGCACAGTAGTTAAGGCGCTCAGCTGCTTAACCAAAAGGTCAGCGGTTCAAACCCACCAGCCGCTTTCAGAAGAAAGATGTAGCAATCTGCTTCCAGAAAGAGTTACAGCTTTGGAAACCCTATAGGGCAGTTCTACTCTGTCCAACAGGGTCACTATGAGTCAGAATCGACTCAATGGCCAACGGGTTTGTTTTTTTCTGGTTAGTATAGAGACTACTTTGTACCAGGTTTTCCAGTGATACAGCTTGACTGCTTTCCTACTACTAATAAAAAAGATCTCTCAGTAGGGATTTAAATGTCTAAAGTAGTGTAATAAATAGTTGTAAATATTTCAAGCTCTTGTACACCTACCTCGGATAGGCCCCAGTGCTGCATCTTTTGCCAAAGCGGTTAGATCACTTCCTGAGTATCCATCAGTCATTCTAGGAAAGGGAAGGAAGAAATAGCAAATTATTTTCATCTCTGCAGATTTAAAATCTCCATGTAGGAAGAGAAAAATTAGTTTGCCTTTGTCAGCAAGCAAATAGCTTGCTGTAAGTTTGATTTTAAGGGCAAAGAAAAGGCCCACTTGCCAAAAACAGAATAGACCACTGCTGGCTCTTTATAATGCCTCCAATTTTCATCATTAAAACCATTCCTTTAGGGATACTGTCTCCAGAAGGCTCTGTTAAATTGTAAACATGTCGCCTAGAAAGGTAACATCTATAAGCCATTGGTAACATGCTGTTGCATAACCACAATTACTTCTCTATAAATTAATTAGTTTTCATACTGGCAAAGAGCACTGCCTTGGCTGAATGAGGGCCAAACAAGGTAGATTTCTTTAGATGTAGGACAGAATGAAGGAAGGCAAAAAGAGGCACATCTGAATAGAATGCCACAGTGGAGAATCCTGGACAGCCAACAGATTATCAAAAGGAACTAAGAACCAGGGAGGCAAAGGAGAAGAGGGAAATAAAACATGAAGAAAAGCATTTACTCATCATGTGTCATGTTCAACAACTACACAGATCAAACATTACTAGCAGAATTCTTCCTTGGAATGACAGGGAGCAACCTCAATTTTTCCAAGTAATTTGTTCTTTTCTCACAGATATCTGAGAACTCAGGGTTCTAACTAAAATTATTAGCTACTCACATATTTGATAAATATTTTAAATTACAAGCTTCTTCAATGACTAAAATTCAAGCGAGCATCTCCTATGTTCAGTAGGTTTCTACTTAAGTACATTGCTAATAAAAAAAAAGTATAAAACGTATTAGTTAAAAATTATGCACTATACGAAAGAATGTTTATATGAAAATATATGTGTTGTTGTGAGAAGATAAGAGCTGTTTTAAATTTTAAAAACCACTTATAAGTTTTAATAAATTTACAAAAAAAATTACAGTATCATCTCTAGATATTTAGGTCATATCTTAAAGAAGACCTAGAAACTGAAATATAGACACCATGTATATACAAATAAGAGGTAAAAAAGAAAATAAACGTGCTGGAAGATGAGACAACAATAACAAATAAATTTATTACTTTCTAATAAACTACTCACTTTATACTTCAGCTTACTTTAAAAAAAAAAAAAAAAAAGGAAAAAGAATTCTTTACCAAAAAAAAGGCTGTAAGATAAATTACTCACCTAGCAAGTTGTGCTAGTTCTTTTTGAGTCAATGGGCTTCCTTGTTTACATAACAGATTTTTAAGTAAAAGTAGTCTTGTCTGAAAAGAAATATTAAAGAATTATCAGTCCTAAGAATTAGCTTAATAATAAATATATAAAAAAAAAAAATCCTTCTATAAAAACTCATCATTTCTTTTCACCAAGTATCAATGACTGGGCATTTAAAAAGCCCAAATCTGGAGGCCTGGAAAAAGGACAATTGCATTGGGTGTTATGGAAAATGCAAAGGTAAATGACATACTTTCTGCCCTGTTAGGGTTTCCAACTCAATGTGCCCACCAACACCAAGTAAGAAGTAGGACTATTATTAAATGTTTCATGTGTCTTGTGTACTAACAAATGTTGTCAACCAATTACACAAACTGGCTTTAAAAACTAAAAAGCTTACAAGAAAAGTGAAGAAAACTAACCACTAGTAAAGTTGTTTTGTTCCTTCTTCCTAAGCTATTGGTGCTGTTAATGATTGATATTTATATTAAACTAACAAGGATAGGGATAAATAGTAATTTGAATGTTTTATATATATATTCATTTTGCACAATCATGAAACTTATTTATTGAAGTTGATACAGCTTAATGGATTTTGGAATTAAGTTCAAATTCTCACCGTCACCTACTAGCTGAATGATCTTACACACATCATTCTACCTTTTCAAGCTTCGGCTCCTGTTTGTTAAACGGGGTTAAAAAATACCCGTATTTTGAAAGTTCCTGAGAGCATTAAGCAAGATAAACTAAAGTGCTATGGAAGTGGCTACTGTTATTATCAAGGATGTCAATCCAAGTTTGATTACACTTTTTAAAAAAGTTTTATAGAGATATGAATTCATATGCCATGAAATTCACCCACTATAAGTGCATAATTCAATGACTTTTAATAAATTTACAGAATTGTGCAACCATTACCATCTAGTATTAAAATATTTTTATTACCCGAAAAGTTCATCCATTCCTGTTTGCAGTTAACTGCCCTTCCAATAATATACAATCCTAGGAAACCACTGCTCTACTTTGTAATTTGCCCTTTCTGGACACTTCATATAAATGTAATCATATGATATGTAATCTTCTGCATCTGGCTTCTTTCACTTAGTGTAATATTTTGGGGGTTCATCTATGTTAAAGCATGTATAAGTAGCTCATTCCTTTTCATTACTAAATAGTATTCCATTAAACACAGTGGCTGCAACAATGGGCTTAAACATAACAATGATTGTGAGGATGGGGCAGGACCGGGCAGTGTTTCCTTCTGTTGTACATAGGGCCACTACGAGTCAGAATCAATGTGATGGCACCTAACAACATTTGTTTATCCATTCATCAATTGATGAACATTTTAGATTGTTTCCAATTTTGAGCTATTATTAATAATGCTGTTATGAAATTTCTTATACATGTCTTTTTGTGGACATATGTTTTCATTTCCCTTGGGTAGATTCTTAGGAGTGAAACTGTGGTGTAAGTTTATTTTTATCTTTTTAAGAAACTGTCAAACTGTCTTCTAAAGTGGCTACACCATGGATTGGAAGATTTAATTGTCAAGATGGTATTTCTTGTTTCTGCTTAAAAAAAAAAAAAAATCCAACAACGGTACGTACCTCCTCATTTGGTAAAGACACATATACCCGTTTGATGAAACGTCTAAAAAAAAAACAGATTCAGGGATTTTAAGAAATATAATTTTGCATTTAAAGGTAACTAACTCAGCTCAAGTAGCAGATGACAAGAAACAGGCTTTAAGCAAAAAATATTTTAGCAGTACTCTTTTAAAAACTTGCCTAGTTAATGGTTTTTGTTGTTTCTAGGTCTGAACTTTTTTTTTTAATTGTAAAATCTAGTTAATGTTTAAAAATACTTAATTCAATATTGTCAGAATTAATCACTTGTGTGTATGTGTTTTTAATAGGAAGAACACTTTAAAACAAAATTTCTGATATAAAATGTAGAATAAAAAGACCTCTGTTGTCTTGTATCTGAAAACAACCAAAAACAACAAGGAGAACAGAAATGTAACCTTCATCATCAACCAGTTAGGTAACATTTACAGCTCAGAACTAAAATATATGAAGGACTACTTAGGGCAGTGAAAATTATCCCAAGAAAGGAATATACACACAAGGTCTGCCACTACAGATCACAGGCATAGCTGGCAGTGCTCAGAGTTTTCCAAAGGAGACAGAGACAACATATCCTGAAGAGTTAAAAAAAAAAAAAAAAAAAAAAAGCAACATCCCCCCACATTTAAACAAGCATGGGAGGCCTGGCTCTTCTGGTAATAGCATAGGAATGGCAAGAAAGGCTAGAGTGAACAAAGAAACTCAAAAAAAGTCATCATTGTAAGAAGGCATCTATCAGTCTGGCAAGGTGTCAAGTAGTCCTGCAGTAACCAGTTTATCTTAGCTGAAGAAGATACACATATACACTTTTTTATCAGATAGGGTTTCACTATGAGTCAGGGAGGCTGCCTAGTAGTCCAAGGTAGACACAGGACACTGTAACTCAAGATATCTACTCAGTATCTTACTTTTCTACCCCGTCCAAAAATAGATTTTCCAAGAAAATTCCCATTATTCAAATACAAAAAATAAGTAAAAAAGGAAAAGGCACAAGACTGATTTAAACAACTATCAAAAAAAGGGGGAAAAGGGAGAAGAAAACAGTAAACAAAGTAGATAAAATGACGGACATGCAAAAAAAGATTTTGTCATAAAGCAAATTAAAATTATGACCATGAAATAAAAGAACTGAACAAAAAAAAAAGTCTCCTGTGAAACAAGAGTTCAATGA
Source organism: Dugong dugon (assembly GCA_030035585.1). NCBI lineage: Eukaryota > Metazoa > Chordata > Mammalia > Sirenia > Dugongidae > Dugong > Dugong dugon. The sequence goes on along the minus strand of CM057480.1, from coordinate 41,067,405 downwards.
GATATAAAAGCTCAAGGAAATGACATACAAAGGCTCAAGGAAATAAGACAATAGAAGATGAAAAAATGGGACAGCAGAGATCAGGAAAGGTAATAAAAAAGACAAATAAAACCACAACAGAAACAAAGGTTACAAACAAAAGTAGCAGAGGGAGATTAGACACTACCCAAGTAAGAAATAAGGATGACAGGCTTAGGAAAACAGAAAACAAAACAATAAAGATACAGGATTTAAAAAGGATTAGAAAGAAATTCATGGACACAGAAGACAAAAAAGGTCCAACATATTGCATAATTTGTATGCTAAAGAAAAAAATCCATATGGCCTAGGAAAAAATACTAAAGAGTATTCAAAATAACCTTTCGAAAATAAAGGAGTTTCCAAACTATCAATTTAAAGATATAATAAAATCCTTCAAAAACAAATACAGGTCAATCAACATATTCATCAAACAACTGGACTTCAATGGTTAAAACTCTATCCAGTAAATAATAAATAAAAATTCAAATGAGCTATAAATGCAAAAGAAAAAATCAGACTGGTTCAGAATTTTTCACTGGAATGTACAATCCTAGAAACAATGATGCAATGCTATAAATTCCTCAGGCAAAGAAAAGGAAGCCCAGGAATATTATACTGAATCAAACTTTCCTTCCAATATGAAGGCAATGAATTTGTTCAAACATGCAAGAACAGAGAACAGAGTTCTCATGAGCCCTGCCTTTATCAGCTTCTCATGAGGCCCAGTAAAAGAGGGTAAGAATCAGTTTTGGAGTTTAAAGATAATTTAATCTAACCCAAAAGAATTGAGCAATTTGCCTAAAATCACAAAGTGAAGACTAGTTCTCTTGATACGCTGGACCTTTCCTCAAAAACCTTATTTAGTTGGTAACAAGAGGCCAAAGGATAGTATGTAGAGAAAAATAATGAATTTAGTCTTAAAACTGAGAGTGAAGGAAATAAAAAAGAAAAATGAGATAAACACATGAGTAAATATATCTGTAATTACCGTGTGTGTGTTCACATAAATCTCCCTACCTGAGAACAGCCTCATCAAGCTCTTGTGGTCTGTTAGTTGCACCCATTACAAGTACTCTGTCATCTCCAGCAGTTTGCACCTATAAGCCAAAAAAAATATTTTCAATACTTTTAGAAAAAGTAACAACAAAGAAAAATATATTTATATTTCTAATTTTGGTCATTTAGGAGGGACACACACACACACACACACACACACACACACATATATATACACACACACCTACATACATATATATAAATAAAATCAGGCTTGCTTCATGTATATACACACACACACACACACACACACACACACACACTACCACATTAAAAAAAATCAGCACTTACACCATCGAATTCTATTAGAAATTCAGTTTTTAGACGTCTACTAGCATCATGTTCTCCTTCTCTTCTTTCACACAAAAGGCTGTCAACTTCATCTAGAAGAAATACAAGCATAAAACTTCTATTAAAGGCCAAGCTGTGTGAGTCATTTTAATCCAGTTCACTGTAAGTTGTTAATATAGTGGGCCCTACTTAATTTATTAGACAATCTTTAAGCTTGACCTTCTTTAAAAAAATTTTTCCTTCTGAATAATCTTTCCTATCATACTTCTCATATTTGGAGAGTGGAATTTCATGACTGTTCAACTAACTTAGAAGAAAACATGCTCTTACCTATAAAAATGATAGAAGGTTGAAGTTCTCGAGCCACGGCAAAAAGAGCTCTCACCAATTTCTCTCCTTCTCCCAACTAAAAAAACCATTATACATTATTATGTGAATAAAATGCAACATTATTCCAGCTTTTTAATTTCACAATTAAAAGAATAGGTTCCAAGTCTAGAACCTAGGAACTAAATTTCCCTTTCTTGCAACAACTGAAGATTTGGTTTCAGTAACTGGGAGGAAGAGACTGAAGTTACTGAATTGCCCATTGTAATTTTAGAAAATAGATTATGTATTAATGTTTCCATATAGCCTGGTAAGTATTTTTAAAAATGAAATATATCTTTGTTTTGTTTCATTCTGCATTCATGAGACTTCAGAATGAAATAAATTAATTAGGAGTATAACTAGTGAGAAAAGGGAAAACTAGAAAAAAGGAAGAGATGCTGCACATATTCCTTAAGTCTTAGAATGCACAGTATATTAATAGAAACGGGTGAGTTGCAAAGTGTCTTCCTAAACAAAACTTCCTCTATTAAGAACACCTTGAAAACTCATTCCCACAACAGCACCATCAGTAACTATAAAAATATTTCTATGAATATCTCTCAAAACATTCCCAGGTACTACAAATACCATATTAAGGCCATTCTATGCACCAAAGTAGAGGGTCAGTGAAAGAGAGGAACACCCTCAATGAGATAGATTGACACAGTGGCTGCAATGATGGACTCAAGCATAGCAACGACTAAGGATGGCACAGGATTGGGCAGTGATTTGTTTTATTGTATACAGAGTGGCTTTGAGTCGGAACCGACTTGATGACACCTAACACCACCACCACCACGCACCAAAGCATCTAACTGAAGGGTCATGTTTGGGTTAATCAACTGTAAAAACTCCTTCTGCCCTCTAGGTGGCGTGTATTCTTTTTATTGAAAATTTCATTAACAACAACAACAAAAAGGGAATGCTCCCAGATTTCAATCATAAAAACAAATATTCCCAGAGCTGGAAAGAACCTCAAAAGATCATCTCTTACAACATCAGTTATTTTAGAGATGAAGTAAGCCCTAAAGTAATTATGTTACTTTCTTAAGGGCAGTTCAGTTAAGTAAAAAGTTAGGCTGGAATCCACATCTAACTTCTGAGACAGTGCTTCCCATTATACTATGTGCACAATGTGGATAGGCCTAACTTCAATAATGATTTTATTTATAAAATTTCACACAGGAAACAAAATGTGATCATGAAAACAAGTACAATTTAATAGTTAATTCTAACTACAAGACTGAGAACATTTCAAGTACTATCTTACTGAAATATTTAAAGTTTTTAAAAAAAATTTTTATTTAGCAGAGATAATACAAGAAAAACATTATCAGCTTCTCTGCTATTAGTAGTTTTTTAATCTAATACAGCACTGATGTGCTGAAGGCCAAACTTTAAAAAAATTTATGAGGATTATGGAAATACACTTTGCAAACTACAAAGCACTACATGAATATTAGCTGCTTTTTAAAAAACAATACATCATAAGTAGGTTAATTAACAGTTCTCAAATATAAAAATTAAATCTATTTGTGTAAAAATATACAACTACAAAATGCAACAAGCAGGAAGACTCTCACAAATATAATCCTGATGAAAGAAGCCAAACACAAAAAAATATCGTCTATATGACTACATTTATATGAAGTTCAAAGATAGGTTAGTTTTGCCTATGATGTTAGTAGTCTAGTAGCTGTCTGCGGGTAGATGAGTAGGTGGGTAAAGAGTGGGAAGAGGCCTGAAGGGGTTTCAGGGGTACAGGAAACATTCTATTTCTTGATCTGGGAGGTGGTTACAAGAGTGTATTCATTTTGGGAGAGGGCTCTGGTTGCACAACGGTTAAGCACTTGGCTACTAACTGAAAGGCTGGTGGTTCGAACACACCAGCCACTCTACGGGAGAAAAGGCCTAGCGATCTGCTCCCATAAAGATTACTGCCTAGAAAACCCTATGGAGCAGTTCTACTCTATCCTATAGGGTCATTATGAGTTGGAATCATCTCAATGGCAACAGGTTTTTGGTATTCGTTTTATGATAATCCACCAAGCTGCATATTTATGATGTATGCACTTTCCTACATCTAAGTTATTCAATAAAAAGTTAAATAATACCACCTGTTAAGATACATATGCAACTGAAATTTATGTGAAAAAATCCAGATATTGTAATGTAACAACCAAACTAACCATGATGCAGTTCCTCCAAAAAGTTTTCTCAGGATATAATAAGAAATAAAGCATCTAGATAATATTAGGTCAGGCTTTCTTTGAATTCTTTCAAAGCGAGATCATATCTGAGGGTAAAACATCCAACACCTTTCTTATCCCATTCTAAGCAGCACACTGACAACTGGATGACTAGGATAATGATCTAAAGAAAATGGGATAGATGATTAAGTTCCTATGTATCTGAAAGGCCATCTCATAAAAAAGACTTTCGTTACATCCTGTATGTAGAAAAAATGCAGATTTAAGTAAATACAACAAAAAACTTTTCATTAACTAGAACTAAGTAATGAACTAGAATCTCCAACCTTACTTAGTAAATAGTGAAATTGCTTTAAGGTATTTAAGGGGCAGTACGGAACTGGGGGGTAAGATCACAGACTTTACATTGTTTCAGGAATCATGTCGATGAAAGAAAACAGCTCTGAAACAAGTATAGATAAAAGAGAATGCTATGAAATTTTTAGTGAAAGGGCTCAGGCTTTCAAGTCAGACTTACTGGAGCTCAAATCTCAGCTTGCCACTTCCTGGTTATGAAATCCTGAGCAAATCACTTAACCTCTGTGCACTAAGTTCCCTAACAAAATGGAGGTATAAGAGCAGTACCCTACACCTCATATGATCATTTATTCAACAAATATTTATTCAGTACTTAGTAATTGTCAGGTACTGCTCAAGAGACTATGAATATGAACACTGAGGAAAAATGGAAACAGTTTCTGCCCTCATGGAGTCTGTCTTCTATAGGGGGTGATAATGATATTAGATAACAGTGAAATAATCATATAAATGAATGTAATTTACAATTACAATAAGTATGACAAAGGAGAGGTAAATGGTGCTATGAGAATAATTAAAGGTATTAGTTTGAGGGATCAGGGAAAATTATAACATTTCAATCAGTATCTGCAGAATGAGTAGGAGTTAACCTGAAAAGCATGTTTCTGAGAGAGGAAACTCTATGTGCAAAAATTCTGTGGTGGGAAAAAGCACGTTTGAAGAATTATCCAGAGGAGAGAGAGTCTTAGCAAACAGACTTCAAAAACTATGGTTCCAATGGCAAGGCTATCTCTATCATAAGGATGGAGGCCATTTTAGTCAAATGCCTGAAAATATTCAAACTATGGTCAAAGCATCATGTTTGAGTTTCTGTAATTCACTGCTCACAATACAACTTTAAAAGTCAGTTACCCATACATGTCTAAGTCTAAGGAGAGAATATGCTGATTATGCAAACCAGACGACCCTGACCTTGTGTCTGTTCCTAAGGTACAGATCCATTTGTAGTGTGCTAATAAAATCAAGTTTCTGTCTCTGCAAAGCTGAAAGCCATAGTATAAATTCATGACATAAAGCTACGTTTTAGCCCTTTATAGAGAGAGAGAACCCACCTACCTTCTGCCAATCACCTTTGTATTATAGTGCACTGAATGCCCACACTTTGAGCTTTTACAGGTAATATTTTCTTTTATCAGAGATTTATATTTCACTTTAAATAAGTCTGCCAAAACACTTTCAATCACAAAGGTTTTGATACAGGGCAAGCAGAAAAAGTAAGGTATCACTGGCCAACTAAAGGAAAGGGAGACAGGCTAAGCCAACATGGCACTATAGACAGAAGCACTATGCCACCCCTCTGCAGCAAAGACCTAAAAAACTAAGTAAAACAGATATAAATGTCAATCCTGGAAACCGAAGTACCAAATGAAGGAATAAAGAACTCGATCAAGCACCTAACAGAATAAGAAACTGACAAAGAACAGAGAAGGAGAAAAGCTATGAAGCAGAAAGAGGTCCCCTACCAGCTAACGTGGCTGGATTCGACATCTTCAACTACAGCCACCGAAGAACACATACAGGGAGGTAACTTCATCGAGCTTCCAACAGGGGACAGAGCAACTGGTAACTAGGGTTACATGCTTTCCCACCCCCCACCCTTCCCTATACAAGGCCTCTGCCACTTACCAATGGGCCATTGTCTCTCGGATGGAGAGATACCAGCTCACTACCACCTGTATTTGCCGTCTTGGACTTCAGCCACCAAGGACTGTGGAGAATTGTACGGGAAGGCAACTCCACAGAGCTCCCAGCAGGAGACACAGCACACAGTAACCAGGGATACACGCTTTCCCACCCCTCCCCCCATCCTTCTTCCCTCTATGCAGCCTCCGCCACTTTCCAACACGCCAGGGTTTCTTGACCAGAAATACATTAGCTCACTGCAGCTGGGGTCCACCCTGCCCCCACTTACTGGCCCCTTCAGCGTCATTTTCTTTGTTTGTCGATTTTTTCTTTTCTTTTTGGCTTTTGTTGTTGCTTCTCTTGTTTCCCCTTCCTTCCTTTCCTTTCTCCTGTGCAGCCAGCCCCATGGACCATCCCCTCCCCTTCTTGACAGGCTGTGATATTTTAGTTTGTTTGCTTTGTTCATTTTTTTGTTTTGTTTTTTCATTGTTTGTATTTTTTTTGGGCCTTTTTTGTTGCTTCTCTCTCCCTCCCTTCCATCCTTTCATTTCCACAGCTAGCCCTGTGTGCTATCCCCTCCCCCTTCTTATCAGGCTGTGATTTTTTGGAGTGACTGCTTTGTTCCCTTTTTTTGGTTTTTTTTTTTTTTATTTGTCTTATGATATTGTTTTTTAAAGCTTGCATCTTGCTTCTTTCCCTCGCCTGTATCTCCCTTCCTTTCACCAGCCACCTAGCCACGTGTGCCATCCCCTCCTGTCTTGATGGGCTATGATTTTTTCATTTGTTTCCTTTGCTCTTTCTTTTATTCTTCTGCTTTTTTTCTGTTTCTTTTCTTTCTCTCTTTTCCTTCCTTTCACTCACCCAGCCCTGTGCACTGCCCCAGCCCCTTATGGAGGGGTCATGCTGCACAGCTCAACTGGGGAGTCACTGCACGCAGCCTCCCCAGGTCTGCGCAGCCATAACTGACCGTCTACCTCAGTGTCATATTATTTACTTATTTATTGTTTTTTAGTTGTTGTTGTTATTGTTTCTTCTCTCTCTCTCCCTTCCTTTCTATTCCACCATCCACTCAGCCCTGTACACCACCTCCAACATCTTCTGCTGTGTTGTACCACCCCCACAGGCTGGCTCTCTCAGTGTCATATTTTTTATTTTTCTTTCTTTCCCCTTCTTCTTTTCCTTCTCCCTCCCAACTAGGCTCTGTGCTGTCTCCACTCCTTCCTGCAAGGCCATGATGTGTCACCTGCTGAGAGAGACATCAGCTCCTCACCACCCAATTCCAACCTGCCCCAACAGCCCGCTTCCCACCGCCATCTTTTTTTCTTGATGTTGTTATTCTTACTTTTTTCCTATTATTAACTATTTTTTTTGTTTGACTGTTGGTTTCCTCTCTTTTACCTCTTTCCTTTCTTCCACCCACCTAACCCTGCGAGCCACTCATGTCACTTCTCGACAGGCCAAGCTACACCGCTCGGCTAGGGAGCCACAAACACTAAGCCTCGTTGGGTCTACCCTGCCCCCATCCACTGAATCCTACCATACTGCCAATTTATTTACTTTTATTTTTCTCTTTTTACATCATTTTTTGCTTTTGTTTCTCTTTTCTTTCTCTCACCCACTTAGCTCTGCACATCAAATCTCCCCCTTTCCCTCCAGCCTATCTGCACCGTGAGGAGAGCGTCACGCCCCCAAGCAGTACTGATGCTATCCCCAAACCCCATCCCACACTGCCCCCCAGCCTCGCCCTATCACCCCCAGTTTGTGCCACAAACTACACACTCCCACCCCGCAACACCCGCTGGACCAGCCCTGCCAACCTGGACAAGGTGGTGAGAAGAATTGTGCCCACATGTGAGCAAGCAACAAAACATACGTATCCCGCCTGCCCAGACATAACCACATAAAACAAAAAACCAGCAAAAAACAACCAAATCTACAATCAGTAAACAAAGAAAATAATTCCTGAATGTCCCGGAGACAGCAGACAGTATCAAAGCATACTTAAAAAAAAACAAAAGGATGGCTCCAGAAAACGACCAATTTAAAACACCAGATGACCATCTACTAGAAGAAAAGGCACTGGAACTACCTAATACGGAATTTCAAACTAATATTCAAGGTTCTCCAACAGATGAAGGAAAATGTAAACAAAAATAAGGGGGAAAAAAAGAAAAAGTCATGGAAATATAGACAAAATCATGCAAAAGACAAACAAAACACTGGTACAATTCAGGAAAATAAAACAAGAACAAAATGTCAAAATAATTAATCAACGAGGAACCATAAAAAACAGCAATTAGAAATCCAAAAGACAACAAGATTTCAGGAATGGACAGTGCAAGAGAAGGTTTTAGGAACAAATCTGAAACAATGGAAGATCAGCCAAAACTGAAGATAAATTCTTGGATACCACTTTGAGGAAAAATCTGAGAAAAGAACGAAGAAAAATGAAGAAGCCTGAGAACGATGTGGATACAAACAAAAGCAACAATTTGTGTCTGATCAGAGTTCCAGAACAGGGGGAGAAAACAGAAAACAGAGAGGATCACTGAAGAAATGCTCACAGAAAACTTCCCTAATATAATGAAAGACAAAAAGGCAACCATCCAAGAATCTAAATGAACCCCATACAGGATAGGCTCCAAAAGAAAATCACCAAGACATACCATAATCACACTCGCAATCCTGAGAGCAGCTCGAGAAAAACAAAAAAACTGATTACTCAACAGAAACCACGCACGCAAGAAAGCAATGGTACGACATATACGAAACCTTGAAGAAAAAAAACGGCAACCAAGAATAACAAATCCTATAAAACATTCGCTCAAATATGATGGCAATATAAGCACATTTCCAGATAAACAGAAATTAAGGGAATATGCAAAAAACAAGCCAAACTTACAAGAATTATTAAAGGGAGTCCTCCGGATAGAAAACCAACAACATCCCGAATTTAGCACGTAAGACAGCATCAGCCATATACCAACTTAGACAATGAACTCTTAAGAATGAAACAAAACTAAAAAATTTACAAACGGAACTAGAGAGGTCAATCTGTAAATGACAACGTCAGAACAATAAAACAGGGAGTAAATGGTGTAGGTATAGAGCTTTCAGATGGAAAGGAAGTCAAAACAATATCAAGTAATAACAGACTGATTTAAACTTAGGAAGATAGGGATAAATTTTAAGGTAACCACAAAGAAAGTTGCCAAACCTACTCATCAAAATAAAGACGAGAAACATAAACTCACAGTAAACACAAAATCTACAGAAACTAAAGAAACAAAAAAAAAGTCCACAAACAAAAAGAATTCAGCACAGAAGAGGAACAAAGAAAATGTCAGCACCACAAAAAAAGCACTACAAAATGACGGCAATAAACTCACACCTATCAATAATTACTGTACTGATTACCAACCCACTCTAGTGGCTGTAGAAAGTGCCACAAACAACCCATCCCAGTAGCTCCTCTTCAGCTAGACCTGCATTGCCGTACCATATCTGAGTGACTGACCCTACCAGCTGCAGGAGGTGAAAAGAATTGTGCCCGAAGACAAGCAAATAACAAAGAACACACAGTCCGCCTGCTCAGACATAGTCAAATTTTTTTTTAAAAGGGATGAAACAAACAAATCTACAATCAATAAATGAGAAAAATACTGAATGCCCCAAAGACAGCAGACAATATCAAAACAGTTACAAAAACAGGACAGGATGGTTCCAGTAGGTGTCCAAATTAAAACACCAGATGACTCTCCTGTGGAAGAAAATGCACTAGAAGTACCTGATAGGGAATTCAAATCTCTAATACTCAGAATTTTCCAAGAACTGAGGCAAAAAGCTGACACAAATGAGGAAAAAATAGACCAATTCATGGAAAATACAGACAAAAAACTGGAAGAATTCAAGAAGATGATGCAGGAACAAAATGCCAAAATAAATTCACAACTAGAAAATTATACAAAGACAACAATTAGAAATCCAAAAGATAAACAACAAGATTTCAGAAATGGACGGTGTCACAGAAGGGCTGAGAAGCAGATTTGAAACAGTGGAAGACAGGATCAGTGGAATTAAAGACAAACACTTGGATACAACTCTGTTTCAGGAAAACTCAGAAAAAAGAACAAAGGAAAATGAAGAGACCCTGAGAGTTATGTGGGACACAATCAAGTAAAATTTCTGAGTGGTTAGAATTCCAGGACAGGGGGAGAAAACAGAAAACACAGAGAGGATCACTGAGGAACTGCTGACATAAAAGTACCCCAATATCATGAAAGATGAAAAGCTGACCATCCAAGAAACTCAACGAACCCCATATAGAAGAGACCCCAAAAGAAAATCACCGAGGCATATCATAAACACACTCGCCAAAACCAAAGACAAACAAAGAATCCTCAGAGCACCTCGTGAAAAACAAGAAGTCACATACAGAGGAGAAACAATAAGACTAAGCTCAGATTATTTGGCAGAAACCATGCAGGCAAGAAGGCAATGGGATGACATATATAAAATCTTGAAAGAAAAAAATTGCCAAACAGAGTAATATACCCTGCAAAACTCTCGTTCAAATTTGATGGTGAAATTAGGTCATTTCCAGATAAACAGAAACTAAGGGAATATGTAAAAGTCAAACCAAACTTACAAGAATTAATAAACCGAGTTCTTCAATCTGAGGACAAAGAGCTTCAGCTCACAGGCAGAACCTAGGATGCAGGATTGTACCAGCCAGATACCAATGTACGAAATGAACTCTCGAGGACTATCCAAAACCAAAAGAAATACAACAGGGAATCAGAGCAGTTAATCAGTAAATAACAACAACATCAAAACAATAAAAGAGGGAATAAACGGCATAGGTATAGAACCTTCTAATGGAGAAGAAGGCAAGGTGATACCAAGTAATGGTAGACTGCTTCAAACTTAGAAACATAAGGGTAAAATTCATGGTAACCACAAAGAAAGTTAACAACCATGCTCATAAAAAAAAAAGGAAGAACATAAAGTCTCAGCAAAAACAAAACCTACAAAAACAAAATGAAAAAAAAAAAATCCACAAACAAAAGTAACTCAGCACAAGACAGTAAGATCAAAGAAAATTTCAGCACCACAAAAAAAACCACTACAAAATGACAGCAACAAACTCACATCTATCAATAATTACACTGAATGTAGATGAACTCAACGCACCCATAAAGAGACGGAGAATGACAGAATGGATAAGAAAACAGGATCCATCAATATGCTGTCTACAAGAGACACACCTTAGAAACAAAGATGTGAATTTATTAAAAGTCAAAGGCTGGAAAAATATATATCAAGCTAACAACTACCAAAAAGAGCAGGAATGGCAATTCTAATCTCAGATAAAATAGACTTCAAAATGAAATCTACCATAAAAGACAAAGAAGGACACTATATAATGATTAAGGGGACGATCCATCATGAAGACATAACCATAAGAAACATCTACGTACCCAATGACAGGGCTCCAAAATACATAAAACAAACTCTAACAACACTGAAAAGAGAAGTTGACAGTTCCACAATAGTAGTAGGCAACTACAACACACCACTCTCGGTAAAGGACAGAACAACTAAGAAGAAACTCAGCAAAGATACAGAAGACCTAAAGAGCACAATCAGCCAACTTGACCTCATAGACATATACAGAACACTCCATCCAACTGCTGCAAAGTACACATTCTTTTCCAATGTACATGGAACGTTCTCCAGAACAGACCACATCTTAGGCCATCGAGCAATCATCAACAAGATCCAAACTGTTGAGATAATTCAAAGTATCTTCTCTGACCACAAGGCCATCAAGGTAGAAATTAACAATAGAAAGAGAAAGGAAAAAAAATCAATTACATGGAAACTGAATAACACCCTGCTTACACATCACTGGGTAATAGAAGAAATCAGAGATGGAATCAAAAAGTTCCTAGAATCAAATGAGAATGAAAACACATCCCACCAAAACCTTCGGGACACAGCAAAGGCAGTCCTCAGAGGACAATTTATAGCAATAGATGCACATATCAAAAAAGAAGAAAGGGACAAAATCAAAACATTAACTACAGAACTCAAACAAATACAAACAGAACAGCAAAAGAAGCCCACAACCACTGGAAGAAAGGAAATAGTAAAGATCAGAGCAGAAATAAATGAAATAGAGAACAGAAAAACAATACAAAGAATCAACAAAACCAAAAGTTGGTTCTTGGAAAGAATGAACAAAATCAACAAATCACTGGCCAGACTTGACAAAAGAAAAACAGGAGAGGACGCAAATAACCCAAGTAAGAAATGAAATGGGGGACATTACAACAGACCCAACTGAAATAAAAAGGATTATAACAGAATATTATGAAAAACTATACTCCAACAAATTTGAAAACCTAGAGGAAATGGATAAATTTCTAGAAACATACGGCCTACACAAACTACAACAAAGTGATGTTGAAAATCTGAACAGACCCATAACAAGAGAAGAGATTGAAAACATAATAAAAAAACTCCCAACCAAAAAAACACTGGCTTCACTGGAGAATACTACAACACATTTACAGAAGAGCTTGTACCAGTACTACTCAAGCTATTTCAGAGCACAGAAGAGGAAGCAACACTTCCAAATTCATTCTATGAAGCCAGCATAACGCTGATACCAAAACCAGGCAAAGACGTCACAAAAAAAGAAAATTACAGACCAAGATCTCTCATGAGTATAGATACAAAAATTCTGAACAAAATTCTAGCCAACAGAATTCAGCATCATATCAAAAAAATAACACACCACGAACAAACAGGATTCATACCAAGTAAGGATGACTGAACATTAGAAAATCAATCAACTTAATTCACCACATAAGTAAAACGAAAGAAAAGAATCACATGATTATCTCAAATGATGCAGAAAAGGCATTTGACAAAGTCCAACATCCATTCCTGATAAAAACTCTCAATAAAATAGGTATAGAAGGTAAATTTCTCAACATAATAAACGGCACCTATGCAAAACCAACAGCCAACATCATTCTCAATGGAGAGAGGCTGAAAACATTCCCCTTGAAAACAGGAACAAGACAAGGATGCCCTTTATCACCACTCCTATTTAACACTGTGCTGGAAATTCTAGATAAAGCAATAAGGCAAGAAAAAGAAATAAAGGGCATCCAAATTGGTAATGAAGAAGTTAAACTGTCCCTGTTTGTGGATGATATGATACTATACATAGAAAACCCTAAAGACTCCATGAGAAATCTACTGGAACTAATAGAAAGATTCAGCAGAGTAGCAGGATACAAGATAAACATTCAAAAATCAGTTGGATTTCTATACACCAATAAGGAGAACGATGAAAAGGAAATCAGGAAAACAATAGCATTTTCAATAGCCCCTAAAAAGATAAAATATTTAGGAATAAATCTGACCAGGGATGTAAAAGACCTATACAAAGAAAACTACAAAACACTACTGCATGAAACCCAAAGGGATCTACATAAATGGAAAAACATACCATGCTCATGGATAGGCAGACTCAACATCATGAAAATGACAATTCTACCCAAAGCAATTTATAAATACAATGCAATCCCAATCCAAATACCAACAACATTCTTCAAAGAGATGGAAAAACTAATCATTAACTTTATATGGAAAGGGAAGAAACCCCAAATAAGTAAAGCACCACTGAAGAAGAAGAATAAAGTTGGAGGACTCACACTACCTGACCTCAGAACCTACTATACAACTACAGTAGTCAAAACAGCCTGGTACTGGTACAACGACAGATACATTGACCAATGGAACAGAATTGAGAACCCAGATGTAAATCCATCCAGCTACGGTCTAACCTGATCTTCGACAAGGGCCCAAAGTCCATCAAATGGGGAAAAGACAGTCTTTTTAACAAATGGTTATCCAAACTGGATATCCATCTGCAGAAAAATGAAACAGGACCCATACCTCACACCGTATACAAAAACTACTTCAAAATGGATCAAAGACCTGAATATAAAGCCTAAAACTATCAAGTTCATAGAAGAAAAAATAGGACCAACACTTCAGGCCTTAATACATGGCATTACCAGGTTACAAACCATAACTATCAATGCAAAAACCCCAAAAGATAAGCTAGATAACTGGGATCTTCTAAAAATCAAACACCTATGCTCTTAAAAAGACTTCACCAAAAGAGTAAAAAGAGAACCTACAAACTGCGAAAAAATTTTTGGACAGTACAAGTCAGACAAAGGTCTAATCTCCATAATCTACAAGAAAATCCAACACCTCTACAATAAAAAGACAAAAAATCTTATTAAAAAATGGGCAAAGGAAACGAACAGACACTTCACCAAAGAAGACATTCACATGGCCAACAGACACATGAGGAAATGCTCGCCATCACCAGCCATTAGAGAAATGCAAATTAAAACCACAGTGAGATACCATCTCACCCCAGCATTACTGGCACGAATCAAAAACACTGGAAATAACAAATGTTGGAGGGGCTGCAGGGAGATCAGAACACTTATGCACCACTGGTGGGAATGCAAAATGATACAACCATTTTGGAAAATGATATGGCGCTCCCTCAAAAAGCTAGAAATAGACATACCATTCGATCCAGCAATCCCACTCCTAGGAATATATCCTAGAGAAATAAGAGTCATCACTTGAATAGACATATGCACACCTATGTCCATGGCAGCATTGTTCACAATAGCAATACGACAGAAACAACCTAGATGCCCATCAACAGATGAATGGATAAACAAACTATGGTACGTACACACAATGGAGTACTATGCAACGAGAAAGAACAATGAATCTGTGAACCATCTCATAACATGGATGAAACTGGAGGACATTATGCTGAGTGAACTAAGTCAATCACAAAAGGAGAAATACTGTATGAGACCTCTATTGTAAAAACCCATGAAAAAGTTCACACACAAAATGTAACAATCTTTGTTGGTTACCAGGGATGGGAGGAGTGGGGGTAATACTAAATAGGCAATAGATAAGTGGTATCTTGGGTGAAGGGTGAGACAGTACACAATACAGGAGAAACTAGCACAGCTTGTACAAGGAAAGGTCATGGAAGCCCCATACACACATCCAAACTCTCTGAGGGACTAAATTGCTGGGCAGAGGGCTATGGGGACCATGGTCTCAGGGAACATCTAGCTCAAATGGCATGACACAGCTTATAAAGACAATGCTCTACATTCTACCTTGGTGAGTAATGTCTGGGGGCTTAAAAGCATGTGAGCGGCCATCTAAGACACTCCACTGGTCTCATCCCTTCGGGAGCAAGGGAGAATGAAGAGAACGGGATACAAGGAAAAGATTAGTCCAAACGACTAATTGTCCACAGCTACCAAGGCCTCCACCGGACTGATTCCAGTACAGCTAGATGGTGCCCGGCTACCACCACTGACTGCTCTGACCAGAATCACAACAGAGGGTTCTGGACAGAGCTGGACAAGGATGTAGAGCATAATTCTAACTCAAAAAAAAAAAAAAAAAAAAAAAAAAAGACCAGATTTACTGGCCTAAAGGAGACTGGAGAAACCTCGAGAGTATGGCCCCCAGACACCCTTTTAGCTCAGTGGTGAAGTTACCGCCGAGGTTCACTGTTCAGCCTGGGAGTGGACAGCCCCGTAAAACCAAATGAGACTAACAAGGTACAGGAGTCCAGTGACAAGGGCCAGAAGGCAGAAGGGGACAAGGAGGCTGGTGATAGGGAACCCAAGGTTGAGTAAGGATATTGTTGATGTGTTGTGAGATTGTTAACCATTGTCATAGGGCAACATTTGTAGTAACTGTTAAATGAGAAACTACTTTGTTCTGTAAGCCTTCATCTTAAGTGAGAATAACAGCACAATTGGAAGAGCGTAGTCAATGTCACTGAACTGTGCATGTAGAAATTTTTGAAATGGTGTATCTTTGGCTATGTGAATTTTCACCAAAAAAAATGGTTGAGAAGTTAGAGGGGTGATATGTTGTGGAGTTGTTAACCAATGTCATAAAACAACATGTGTACTAATGTTTCATGAGAAACTATTTGTTCTGTAAGCCTTCACCTGAAGTACAATTTAAAAAAAAAAAAAAAAAAACTAATTCAAAATGGATCAAAGAGCTAAATATAAAACCAAAAACTACATAGATCATAGAAGAAAAATTCAGATCAATGCTAGAGGCCCTAACACACAGCATAAACAGAACACAAACCATAACTAACAATACACAAACACCAGAAGATAAGCTAGGTAAGCGAGATCTTCTAAAAATTAAACGCGCTTATGCTCATCAAACGACTTCAGCAAAGGAGTGAAAAGGGAACCTACAGACTGGGAAAAAATTTTTGGCTATGAAAAATGCGACAAAGGTCTAATATTTAAAATCTACAGGAAAATCCAACAACTCTACAGTAAGAAGACGAATAATCCAATTAAAAAATGGGCAAAGGAAATGAAAAGACACTTCACCAAAGACACTCAAGTGGCTAACATACACGAGGAAATGCTCGTGATCAATAGCGATTAGAGAAATGCAAATCAAAACCACAGTGAGGTATCATCTCACCCCAACAAGATGGCACTAATCCAAAAACCACAAAATAACAAATGTTGGAGAGGTTGCAGGGAGACTGGAACTCTTATGCACTGCTAGTGGGAATGCAAAATGGTACAACCATTTTGGAAAACAATATGGCACTTTCTTAAAAAGTTAGGATCCAGCAATCCCACTCCTAGGAATATGATCTAGAGAAATAATAGCCGTTACACAAATAACACATATGCACACCCATGTTCACTGCAGCATTGTTCACAATAGCAGAAAGATGGAAACAATCTAGGTGCCCATCAACAGATGAATGGATAAAGAAACTATGGTACCTACACATAATGGAATACTACCCAACGATAAAGAATAATGGTGAGTCTGCGAAGCATCTCACAACATGGACGAATCTGGAGGACATTATGATGAGTGAAATAAGTCAACCATAAAAGGAAAAATATTGTATCAGACCACTACTATAAAAACTCATGAAAATATTTACACAAAAAAAGAAACAATCTTTGAACGTTACAAGGGACTGGAAGGGTGGGGAGGGAAAAACACTAAACAGACAAGTGGTAACTTTGGTGAAGGGTAAGACAGTACACAGTACTGGGGAAGCCAGCGCAACTTGTACAAGGAAAGGTCATGGAAGCGCTAGAGATACATTCAAACTCCCTGAGGGACCAAATAACTGGGCTGAGGGCTGTGGGGACCATGGTCTCGGGGAACATATAGCTCAAACGGCAAAACATAGTTTATAAAGAAAACGTTCTACGTTCTACTTTGGTGAGTAGCATATGGGGTCTTAAAAGCTTGTGAGCGGCCATCTAAGATACTCCACTCATCTCACCCTGTCTGGAGCTTAGTAATGAAGTCACTCCTGAGGTTCACCCTTCAGCCAAAGATTAGACAGGCCCATAAAACAAAACAAGACTAAATGAGCACACCAGCCTAGGGGCAAGGACAAAAAGGCAGGAGAGGACAGGAAAGTTGGTAACAGGGAAACCAAAGTCGAGAAGAGGAGAGTGTTGACATGTACTGGGGTTGGCAACCAATGTCACAAAACAATACGTATATTAATTGTTTAATGAGAAACTAGCTTGCTCTGTAAACCTTCATCTAAAGTACAATTTAAAAAAAAAAAAAAAAAAGGAATGAGAGAGAAGGAGAAAGACAAAGCACTGTACATTTGACAGAAACTACTTCACAGCTTTCCACTAGTTCTGTTCACACCCTAGTTCTACACATCAGATAAATTACTCTCTTTAAGCCCTGTACTCTCCTTATGACCTATCCAAAACTGGACTGAGTTCTTCTGTGAATACCACTATAGGGTCAGTAGAGAGTGAACTGAAAAAAAGGAGACTAAAAATAATACAGGGAAAATCTTACGTTGTATTTTAATTGAGAAAGTCAGAAATAATCAGCTTTAGACCACTATTACTTCTTTTCCAGTAACTGTCATACTTGCTGGCCCCTGATATAAAATCCACTCTCCTTGATAACGTTTCAGTGGAAAGTGAGGGTGTTTGACAACACAACATATTTCAAAAGAGCCTAACAAATGTACATCACTTTCTACTTTGAAGACAAACATTAATCATATCTAAAGAACAGGTACAGACTCAGAATATTTTTGTGTAATACTACTACTTAATATAGTAACATTTAGACAGTAACTTAAAATATGACAATATTGACAAAGAACACTCACATATTTTGACGTTAAACTTGCAGCGCTTATATTAAAGAAGGTTGCACTGGACTCAGCAGCTACTGCTTTAGCCTTTAAAAATTACAAGAGCAAATACTTCATTAGTTCAATATCTTGCTTTAAAGATAACCACATCTGATGCATTCAAGTACTAGAAAAGACTCTCCAAAAAATGTAAGAAATAGCATTAATTCCCAATATACAGCAATTGATATGTTTCCTTCTCAGCAATGAGGAAAGGTTCTAAGAAAAGCTGGGCTTCTTCTCAGTCTCTATTGTTTTCTAAGGAAAGGTAGGTAAGAACAGGTTAAAAACAAGAGGGTGCTATTCTCTTTCCAGTTAAAGAAAGATAAACAGCTAAGGGGAAAAATTATTTTTTTCCCTGTTTACTTTTTCCTTTAGAAAAGCTATGCAGGAGAAAATTATTCACAGCCTATACTGGGGGAAAAAAAAAATTCTTGGCAAAAGGATACTGAAAAAAAAAATCTGTGTCATGCTCTATATAGCACGGTAAGCTCTTTCAAGTTAAAAATGTCATTATTTAACTTAGGAAAATAATGAAAATTACACTGTTAAATTTAACCAACCTAAAGCACACTACTGAGGAAAACAAATGGCTTCCTACCAAGTGTATCTTAATAGAAAACTAGCTTAAAAACGTAAAAGTATATTATAGAAAAAGTCATAAATAATAGATTCAGAGACAAGTTATAGTTTACATTTTTCATATTATTATCCCTACAATCTCAATAGAATACTCAAACTTGAAAAGAATTCTTACCAGCATAGTTTTTCCATTTCCAGGTGGACCAAAGAGTAACAATCCTCTGGCAGGAGCTCTAAGCCCTGTGAACAACTTAAAAACATATACCTCAGTTCACAACTATAATTCTGGAGACAATTTTTTCAGGCTTTTTAAGTATTATCATCTAAAAAGCACCATTTTTTTTTTTTTTTTTTTTTTAGTAACATCCTTCCAAAAAGAGCTGACCGTGTATGTCTTCAAAGTGGCTCACGTTTAAGAGACTTTTGAGAGTAATTTTGACTCCAGGTAGTTTCTACGTAGTACACTGACTTTAGTGTCCAAGATGCAACTTCACTAGATATCTGAGTCAGTGATGTAGCCTATAAGCAGGAGGGACATTCATATTGGCTCACTGAGTTTGGAGGGACTAAGAAAGAGGGAAATAGTTCAGGATGGACTAACTACTGTTATCCTTTTCCTTTTAAATACAGTTGGAATGGCCTGAAGAAGGTGAAGCTGGAGTTTACATTGGCTCAGGCCATGCAGCAGTGCTTTATATGTGCTCTGTGGTCACGCATTTCCTCCGCTCTAAATGGAATCTCTAATTTTGTTTGAACTGATAGAATACAGTATGTTGGTAGTTTGCAGTTGTGTTACTGTTCATTTGTTCACCCAAGTTTAACCTGTATTAAATTTTGGCTAGAATACAGGAAGTTCAGTGCATTTACCAACTTCTAGTGGCACTGCTTTTTAAAATGATTTTAAAGGTAAAATTGACTTTTATTTGAAAAGTGTCTTCAAGTACTGGAGGGGGATCTTAATAATATTTGTATTAAATAAGATTCAGTGTATCTCTTTGGGGGAGAAATTTAAATTGAAAATAGTTTTAGAAAAAAAAGCTGCCCAGATCTTTAAAGAGAACACATAATCAAAATATTAATGATTAAAATCAGGAGAAAACAAAATGAAATAAAACAAAATTCTCAGTGATCAAAGTAAAAGCAGACTAGTTAAACAAGACAGATTTTTCTCTATTTCTTTTAGAAAGTACACTAAAATAACAGTAAATGAATAAAAAAATAAATACTCAAAGCACAAAGAATAAAGGGGAGAAAACAGAGAATACAATAAATTTTTCAAAGATGGTGAATTGATAAAGGGGTGGTAATTTATTTAGCAGAGCTGACAAAGCTAAAATTCAGTGCCTGCTTGTGAAAGGACACCTGAATACAAAAAGCAAGCTAATGTGAACCAAAAAACCCTGGAAAAGCTTGGCAGGCAATGTATACCACAGAAAACAGCAGTAAGGCAGGTAGCCAAAAACAGAGGTATTGACTGAAAGTTTGTATGAGGAGCAATTGAGCCCACGTTTCTCCCTACCATGAAAAGCAGCCAGGCAAGTACTCCTCTACCACAACCAAGGGAGACAATTGTTTTAATCTCTAGAGAAATTAAACCAGAATCTCTAGACTCAGAGGTACCAGGCATAGCAAGAATTAAGAGGAAGCACTAGATTGAAAACAAAGGGATTAAGTAAAGGTGTTTGTACTTTTAAGAGCAATCATATGAAATAGCTGATATTCAATTATTGCTTACCTTTAAAAACAATAGTTTCATATAGTTCAACATAATAGAAACTAAGTCCCCTTTTCTCACCCAGTTTCGAGAACACTGATAGTCAAGTCCATCAGTTCATGCCATACCCTAATTCTCAGTGTAGCCTAAAAAACGCCCCAATTACCATCCAACCACTCAGGCTCCTTATTGTATATAATTAGGAATAAAGCTGATTTTTACATAATGGAGACACTTTATGGGATATGTCTGACCCATTTATAGCCTTACCAAAACCCATTTTATGGGCCTATTGTGAAAAGCTGAGCTACACGGTCATACTTCCTCTCTTGGGTCCTGAGGCCAGGTTATTAAATGTTGTGTGAAGTAAGCTGCAACTAAAATTTTCACCTGTGTATTCCAGTTCTTTATTGTTCACTGTGACTACCGCAGAAATCCGCCTAAATGCAAATTCATACGCAGTTTGACCTCATTTCCACTCTATATTTTTTTCCTTTTTTTAAATTGTACTTTAGATAAAGGTTTACAGAACAAACAGCTTCTTATTAAACAGTTAGTACACATACTGTTTTATGACATTGGTTAACAACCCCACGACATATCAACACTCTCCCTTCTCGACCCTGGATTCCCTATATCAGCTTTCCTGTCCCCTCCGGCCTTCCAGTCCTTGTTCCTGGGCTGTTGTGCCCCATTAGTCTCGTTTTGTTTCATGGGGCCGTCTAATCTTCGGGTGAAGGGTGAACCGCAGGAGTGACTTCATTACTGAGCTAAAAGGGTGTCCAGGGGCCATCCTCCTGGGGTTTCTTCAGTCTCTGTCAGGCCAGTGAGTCTGGTCTTTTTTTGTGAATTAGAATTTTGTTCTACATTTTTCTCTAGCTCTGTCCGGGACCCTCTGTTGTGATCCCTGTCAGAGCAGTCAGTGGTGGTAGCTGGGCACCATCTAGTTGTACTGGACTCAGTCTGGTGGAGGCTGCGGTAGTTGTAGTCCTTTGGACTAATCTTTCCCTTGTATATCTTGTTTTCTTCATTCTCCCATGCTCTCGAAGGGGTGAAACCAGTAGAGTATCTTAGATGGCTGCTCACAGGCTTTTAAGATCCCAGACACTACTCACCAAGGTAGAACATTTTCTTTATAAACTATGTTATGCCAACTGAGCTAGATGTTCCCTGAGACCATGGTCCCCACAGCCCTCAGCCCAGCAATTTGGTCCCTCAGAGAGGTTGGATGTGTCTATCGAGCTTCCATGACTTTGCCTTGTACATCACTTTCCACTTAAGATGTGTCCTCTGAAAACATGCGTAAAGCAAAGGCTGAATGTTTCTTCTAACATAGTCCAAATATTTTGTTACTAGTATTTTCTACTTTTCAACATATATTTTCTACTCTAAAAAGCGTGGCTCTTAAATACTAAAACCCACACTAAAGAATTAGGTAGCAGCTATAACATTAAGGTGGCAGTTCTAATCTTAGGAATCATTTTTATCTCATTTCTTAAGTCTACCACTTAACAATAATCTTGAGTAAGTCATTTTAACTCTTAAGACCAGTTCCTTTATCAACAAACTGATTAGATGATTGCTAAGATATTTTTCAGGTCTACAATTCTAAGAATCGTCTTTCGACAAGCACTTCTGTCAATACTCAGTCTACTGCATACTGTAATACATAACTCCAGTAAAAAGTTAGTCCAATATACAAAGCTACAATATGAGCCCCAAAGTGTGGCCTGAGGTGGTACATGAGATAAATTTGGTTGATATAAGGACACGTTTTCTACTTCAACAACTCTCTAATTCTTTTACTGTGTATTAACAAAAATTTAACTAGCATATCAAACCAGTGATTACATATATATCACTGCTTAGAATGAGTAAGAAGTATATTTAAAAAATATTCAGTAAGTTTCAGTATAGCGGATACTCAAAAGTGATAAAGACTGTGAAGGTAGTATGTGATTAGTTTAACTGAATGTTCAAGGAGAATAACTGACCCAGAAGTGGGCCCTCAGATATATTTTTTTGAACGTTATCTGAACAGCACCAAATAAATATTCTGTGAATTGTAAAAATCCTAAACAGTGCGAAGTATGAAAAACCAAACATTTACTGTAACTTCGTTAGTGAGTCTAGAAATATGAGGTAGGTTAGGTCTTTATTATCACTTACTGGCTTTATTTTTACCTGCTTTGATGACTTAATACCCTTGAAAATAATTCTTTAAAAAATTTTTTTCAAACTTACACATAAAGAATTAGTTTATCTTAATTTCTCTCAAATACGATTTCTGTCTCTTAATTTAAAATCCATCTTACCTAGATATACACATTATTTTATGTAACCCGCTTTTTCTAGAAGCTCCTGGGTGGTGCAAACAGTTAAGCACTCAACTACTAGCCAGAAGATTCGCAGTTCGAACCCACCCAGAGGCTTATCAGGAGACAGGGCTGAAGATCTGCTTCTGAAAGGTCACAGCCTTGAAAACCCTCTTAGCACACTTCTACTCTGCACACATGGGGTCACCATAAGTCGAAATCGACTAGAAGGCAACGAACAACAACTCACTTCTTCTATAAAATGTTAACAAAGGACTGGGAATTAGGAACTTTTATATTCATTCTCCTCTCCTATACTAACTGGCTAACATCAACTGCCAATGTTTTGTATTTTTTTTTTAATTAATTATACTGTTATTTTATATGAATTAAACATTCTAGCATAGGTCAAATATTTCCTTACTAATACTCTGGATTCAGTAAAGAGTGATGCTATAGGAAAACGGTAATACAAAGTCCTTACCTCAGGCCTCAGAGAAGGAAGAATAACAATTTCTTGTAATGCTTGTTTTGCCAACTCTTGCCCAGCTATATCATCAAATTTAACAGCTGTTCCACTAGGAAACAGAACCTCAGTTAGCTCCACAAGAGAAATGTTTCATTTATTACAATATGAAGTCAATTAATTTTAAGCCCTATAAGGTGTGGAAGCCAGTGGCGCAGTGGTTAAGAGCTCGGCTGCTAACCAAAAAGATCAGCAGTTTGAATCCACCAGCTGCTCCTTGGAAACAGTATGAAGCAGTTCTACTCTGTCCTATAGAGGCACTATAAGTCAGAATCAACTCAATAGCAATCTTTTTTTTTTTTTTTTTTAAATAAACTGTAGCCATTTTTATGTTAACTAATTTAATTGTGAAACTAGTTAAAGAAGTAAAGCATTTACATTAATTGAACACGATCATAAAAATTATGTAAATCACACACAGTATTTAGTATCTATTTCACTCTTGAACTATTTTATAAATAAATTAAAAAACAAAAACAGTGAAATAAAACACTCGGGATGGCAGAACTTACTTGTCTACAATTTCATTCATTATAAGGTTAGCAAGATTGCTATCCACATTCCTAAAATTCTTCAAGTCTTTCTTTTTCTGAGCAGCAGTTGGAGGGGAAGGTTTACTTGTTCTGTTTGTTTTTGGAGTACCCTTAAAAATATAAGATTTTATTGTTAACACAGCTAATACTTATACTTTTCACAAGTAAGTTATCCTTAAAATTCACAGAATTTAAGTTCTAAAAATAGGTAAAATGTTACTGAATTCAAAATACACAATTTTACCTCAAGTAAAACTGTATTCACTATAGAGTTATATTTAGCATTAGGTGGTTTTATTAAGGATTTTATCCAGAGAGATTTAATTACTATAAAAAACATTCTATGATAAGGCAATCATATCATTTTGATCCTTAAAAGAACTGTAACAAAACTCTAGGAATGTTTAACGTTATAAAATATTTAAATAGATTTAAGTGATAAAAATAACAAGTTCAAAATGAAATGTATAACATTATATTAAACAGACCCTGGGTAAGCAAACTTAAGATAAAAAAGCCTCATTAGTTTCTAAATGAAGTCAAAATAAGAGTGGTTTTTAATAGCAAGTTACCCCTCTGCATTTAAAAAAAAAATTTAAATTTTCAGAAATTTATCTATTCTCTAAAGTAATGTAATGTACCTGCAATAAACTTAAGCAGAATACCTTATGAATTGCAGTGGCAGGACCAGGCCCTTGTCTCACTCCAGAAACCGTGGCTAACCCGCTGCAACTAGGTGCTCTGTGGTGGCCTGAAAGACTTGTGGATCCAGTTTTCGTAACAGTTTTTGAGCGAGGCAGTGAATTACTAGGGTGTGTTAAGGGATCTTTTCTTTTTGGAACAGCTCCACTTTCTACCAAGGAAAAAGTAAAATCATCATTGACAGAAAATTGGGCAAAACATTATCTATGTCACTGAATTGTACATATAGAAACTGTCAAATTGGTGTATGTTCTGCTGTGTATACTGTCAACAATTTTAAAAAAACTTAAAAACATAATAATAAAGATCAGTACAAATTTTCAAGAAAGTCTAATAAAACTGAAACTAAGCTAATAATGTATTTTTTAGTACGGAAATATTTCAAAATGAGATTTCAATCAGAATATATACCAATCAGAGTGTTCACAGGAATAGGATTACAATTATCCAGAGTTTCCCTTTTTCAAAGATTATTCTAACTTTCCTACAAGGAACTTGCATTTTAATAAAAAAAACATCATTCGTAGGGATAGGAAGAGAATATAAAATTTTATCAAGCAAATAAAGCTGCTAAATACTTGAGAAAGAAAATATAATAAAGGTACTGGGGATATCCATGCACTAATGTGGTTCCAAACTTCTAAAACTATAAAATACTATGAAAATTAACAGCCTTTACTCAACGAAACAGTTTTTTGAATTAACTTTCAACTGAAAGAGTATAAAGATGTGTTTAAATACAGAACATTTTATGTGCTGTATGTATGCAAACAAATATTTACAGAACAACTCTAACTAAATTTAAAAGGTTATGTGACCTACAGTCTTGTACATAAACTAAAGACTGGTTTTAAATGTTTATATATTAGCACTCTTAAATAATACTTCTACATAATATATAACAGGTATCAGTTTTTATTAATGACAATGCTCACTGTGAAGACAAATGTTCAATCAGTTAGCAAAAATGAGGGTAGACAAAAGAAAAGACAAAAGCCTCATTTTGGCTTTTGTCATCAAATCCCTTAATATAGCATAAGGAAACATCTAAGGAGTCTGAACTGGTGTAGGAAATCAGCTTATTTAGAGAACTAAACAGTTTATCTTAGATAAATTGTTATGAAATCAGAAACTGTGAATAAAATCCAATTAAAAAAAAAAAATACACGTTCAGGATACCCTAAAATGAGAATGAGTCATGTGCCACATAATGTCCGCTCAGGCAACATCCAACCACATTAACATCCATGGACCTACAGGTGGTAACAGAATTCAGAATTACTGTGAAGTGCATCATGGCTCCCAAATGCAGCAAAACCATTGCTAATGACAGCAGCAGCAGCAAGAGGCAAAGGAGAAGTATTCATTTGGAAGTGAAACAAAAGGTTATTAAACAACAGGAAGGGGGAAAATCAGTGAATGCTACTGCTCACAATTAAAGCATGTCACTCTCGACAATCACAGCAATCCTCAAAAACAAAGGAAACATTCTCCAAGCTGTTAAAGGATCAGCTCCACTGAAAGCTACCAGGCTAATGAAAACGCAAGAGGAATGTACGCCAGATATGACATGGACTGAGGATCAAACACAAAAGTGAATCACTCTCGGCACACTGACGATCACTGCTAAGGCACTGCTAAGTGAAACCCTCTTAGCACGCTGATGATAACTGCTTGTTCAAGAAACTTAAAGAAGAAAACCAAATTACAATATCAAGTTTAGTGCTAGCTCTAGGTGGTTCAACGCTGTGCTTCAAATGTTTTTCACTGCATAATATGAAAGTCAGTGGTGATATAATATGGTTTTCACACAACACCCAAAGCACATAATGTCTTATTTCACAAACCATACCGTGGACGTTAAGCAATGCATGACTAGACTGAGTATCAAGGCTGAATTTTTACTGGCAGTATGGGACTAAAATCAAGGACTCTAAGACAAGTGGAAGAATACACAGCACTGCTAAAAACTCAGTTCTGACCATACACCCAAATACTGGATCAACTTTGAGATATTCATTTAGATTATAATAATCTAATTTACAACAATCATGAAGATTATCATAGACTCACTCTAGATTATCTTAGACTGTTCCTATAGACCATAAGTAATTAGGTCTCTTCCAGAAGTATTTCAGTCTTTATAGAAGTTAAAAACCTCCCTCTCTTCCCAGTAGTTTAAGGGTAAAAAATTCATTTCATTAAACCAACAAATATATCAAAAGCCCAATATGTACTGAGTCCTACGGTGTAGAAAAAACAAAAAAGGGAAATATATCATATTTTTAGACAAATAATGTGTGCCTTCTACGTCTATTTGCCAACCACATCCTCTTCCTGTGAGGTATTTTCCCAAGCACTGCTATGCCAGTATTTTTTTTAATGTTCCTGTATTTAAAAAAAAAAAAAATTAGGATAGCGTGTTTACGAAAATACCTTGCAGGGGAAGGGCACAAGAAGCAAACAAATGTAAAGGCATGTGTTATTTGTGTAAAAATATGGCACCCCCTATCCTCTAAAATGCATTCAATCTATAGAAGATAAATACACAATGAATACAAATACATAATCAGTAAGTGTATACCCAAGCGCTAAGAAAAATAACTTCAGTGCTCGTGCTCTGATATTATCTAAGAAATTAACGTAACAATGACCTACATAACCCACTTTCACTGGTCCCTCTTTGGAGCACCGTCCTGATGTAGGATGATGCTGCCCAATTCAAACATTAGCTTAAAAAAAAAAAAAAAAAAAAACAAAAACCATTGCCACTGAGTCGATTCCGACTCATAGCCACCCTACAGATCAGAGCACAACTGTCCCACAGAGTTTCCAATGAGCACCTGGTGGATTTGAACTGCCAACTCTTTGATTAGCAGCCGAACTCTTAACCACTATGCCACCAGGGTTTCCAAATAGTATCTATTCACAATAAATATAGTCTGTTAATCTCCGGTGTTTCTCTAAGCATTTAGGTTTTTAACAATTCCTGGCATAAGAAGTGGGATCCATAGCAGCTGACCGACGTCCCCCGGAGCTCTTGCTGGACACAGGAGTGGTATCTGCAAGAGCCGTTCAGGCCTATTGTCTCCACAGAGCATGTGGATGCTGTCTTAAGTAAGCCCTCATGGATTCTAGAGCTCTGCTCCTTTTGAGCTTGAATCCAGTATTTATTGTGAGTTTGGTAAATTTGTTAAAGTGCTTAGAACTGTCTCAAAATGGGGTAGGCCAAATCCAATAAAGTGGTCGATTTTCCTAGTGGAACTCTAGCTAGCTACCTGGCCAAGAACTATGGGTCTAGATCTTGTTTGTATTTGGATTTTTGTTTGAGCTTCCTAATGACACCTTGTCAAATCAGTAGCCACTTTGGGGTACTTTCCAATTGGAGAGACTAGTATATTTAAGGTCTAAGTTGGAAAACAATGGTGTCAAAACCAGATAAGAACAATGGGATGTTTATTTTGATTGATATTCTGCAGGAATGTTTATTTTGACTGGTATTCTGCAGCTTCAATACATGTTCAGTATTCTAAAATATGCTTTCTGCAAAACACTGTTTCAAAAAAATACTCATTGTAAATTTTAAGAGTCTGGGTCTCTAGCCAGCAGAATGAACTAGGTTCAGAAACAATGAAACTAGGTTTCATATGGTTGTTACAAAGAAATCCCAGAGTTTTTTAAGCTGCAAAAATGTGTGGGCACAAGCTGGAGCACTTTTAAAGGCCTCTAGGACACTTGCCACCAACAGAAAGACATCTGTGTAAGGATAAGCTGAGACATGAGATGGGCCACAGACTGTCCACCAATCACAAGAAAACTCTCACACAACGGAGGCACACTGTAAAACAAAACACTGACCAAACCCCACAGTTGACTCCCTGCTAGGAATTTTATTTTACTCTTGAGAAACCAAAGTTTCAACCTAAGGGAATAGGATCCTTGCCACCTAAGAGAAGTGAGCCTGGAGCTCCCCACCAGTGGGATACTGGTATGGGGTTCATGTTCAAAAATACTGTAAGTTGGATATACTAGGAGGCATTTGGAATTTCAGTGAACACTTTGGGAAAATGAGTTCCCACTTGCACTGTCTTTTTCTTTCCTCTTTGAGGAACTTCAGTTTGGTGCTCAGGTTTTGTCAAAGGGTCTGAGATCCCTCTATCTGGTAAGTTAGTAAGTTTTATCTAGCACTTGTTTTTCTGTTGAATTGAGTTGATCTTACCAAAGAATTGCTGTAGACAGTTTTAAGAAACTGTTCCCCATTTGCGTTGTCTTAAGAATATGATGCTGGCCTCATAGATCAGTGAGTTTATGTAGTCTTTGTGTCTCACTTTATTCTGAGAGCTTGACTGTAATCTAGACAGAGTCTTATGTCTGTGTTTCTGTCTTGCCTTATTAGGCCACGGCTGGCAGATGCTGGTTTTTCACAAGGCTGTCTTAAAAAGGAGTGTTATGGATTGAACTGTGTCCCCCAAAATGTGTAACAACTTGGCTAGGTCACAATTCCCAGTATTGTGTGGTTGTCCTCCATTCTGTGATCTAATGTAATTACCCTATGTGTTGTAAATCCTAACCTCTATGATGTTAATAAGCTTAGAGGCAGTTATGTTAATGAAGCAGGACACAAGCTACAAGATTAGGATGTATCTTAAGTCACTCTCTTTTGAGATATAAGAGTGAAGCAAGCAGAGAGGAGAAGGACCTCATTGCCACCAAGCAAGAAGAGCCAGGAGTGGAACATGTCCATTTAACTCAGGTCCCTGTGCTGATAAGCTCCTAGACCCAGGGGAAGATTACTGATAAGGACTTACCCCTAGAGCCAACAGAGAGAGAAAGCCTTCCCCTAGAGCTGGTGCCCTGAATTCAGACTTCTAGCCCCCTAAAGTGTGAGAGAATTTCTGTTTGTTAAAGCCATCCACTTCTGTTATTTCTGTTACAGCAGTACTAGATTACTAAGGACAAATTATTCTAAATTGCTTCTCTAAAGGATTCTTAAAAGCATGCAAAAGATAGGGTTATGAAAATGGCATATTTTCCTACTTCCAGATGGTATTATTAGATTATAATATTCCTTCAAAGAACTTTATTGTGATTGGTTTAGTGATAAACACTTATATAAGCTTAATAGCCCAAATATCTACAGAAATAAATGAAAATAAATTCATTCTGACAGATGTTTTTATGTTTTATGTCAACTTTAAAAGAAAAATCTTCAAAGCAAAACCTTTCTAAGTAACTTTAGGTATTATATGAACTGTATTTTATTTAGAGAAAAGGCAGTAATTTTTTTTATTAGTTCCAGAATGAGAATAAGGAGGGATAGGACAAACCCAAATACAAAAAAAAGGCTAAGAATTGATGCATTCCTTTAGTAAATTGCCAAAGAGCTTTGGTATTTCCTGGGTTGCTCTTAGTAACGGGATAAAAGATTATGATAAAGAAGCCAAAACTGCTTACCAAGACACAAAGAATAAAAGATAAAGAATTTGGTTACCTTTTGTCTTTCAAAGTACCCAAGCCAACTTAGGAGCCCTGGTGGCATAGTGGTTAAGAGCTCAGCTGCTAACCAAATGGTTGGCAGTCCAAAAACACCAGCCGCTCCTTGGAAACCCTATAGGGCAGTTCTACTCTGTCCTACAGGGTGGTTATGAGTCGCAATCAACTCAATGGCAATGGGTTTGGTTTTGGGTATTAGGCCAACTTAAACATACGTAAATGGACTGAGACTGACCGTGAGCCTAAGGGAGGGAAGACAGGGCAGAATCAGTTCCAGGGGAGCTTCTGAAAAAAGGGCTCCCCCCCCCCCACCAGGTGAATACCTTTCAAGACAAAACAAAATAAATAATATAGACGCTAATGAGGTTTAAAATTAAAAAACTGCTCTTACTATACATACACTAACTGGGTTACAAAACGTCCAACTTATGGACAACTCGTACTTAAGAATGAACTGCGATAAAACCTATGATACTAAAAATTTGAGTTAAATACAATGGTTGGTAATAACTAATGCACACACTACTTTGTGATACTCATGAAAACACTGTGCGGTTTGGTAGTGTTACCTTAAGCATTTTATACACATAGAAAAGTAAAACATATACTATAGACTTAAACAAATATTTGACTAGCTGATGCTAAATAAGAACCGTATGTACCTGCTCCAACTTACCTACAAATTTGACTTAAAGCAGACTTAGGAACAGATTTCACCTTGTAACCTGGGAACTGCATGTAGTTTCAGAAATCAGGTGGATCACCATTATAAAAGAATCATAAACACGTTTTCTCTCTTGCACAGGAATTTTAAGAAGCCAAAAGATAGAGATCACAACGAGACGCACCTGAAATTGCCTGGGTAACTATTTCTGCCCCAGCCCGAGATTTAAGTTTAGGTGAAATAGAGCCATTTTTAATTCCAAAAACCAGCTGAGAAAATCTAAGGTTAGTCTGAGAAAAACATAGGAAATGGCAAAGGTTTGAATAAAAATACAGACTATTTCAACAAACTTTATTTCAATAGTAATTACGTTTTCTGGTAAACAGACTTAAAATAATTTCCTAGATTTTAAGGTAACTTACTATTAAACTGAGTTAACTGACATTCATTATAATTTAACTTTACAAGCTTTTGCTTTACGTCACATAGAAAGGATGTATTTGGATCTGCTAAGGAGTGTGTTCATTTTTGTCACTTAAAGAGTTGTACTATATGAAATACGCAACAAAGTTTAAATGGTTTACTAAAAGGGAATTTATTTGATATGGTCAAAGTTTTCATCTGTCATGGCTAAAGTTTGATGGATTAATACATTAAATTTTTAAAGAACTTTAGTGTCATAAAGCATACAAAGCAAAAAAAAACAAAAGTGGTTTTCTCACTATTAACAAAATTTCTTTACCAAAGAGTTGTGTAATCGGTCTTGAAGGCAAGCGTTCAGTATCTCATTAGAATAAATTCCTGGGTTCATGCTGAGCCACAAATACTATTTCTTGGTGACCTATGATAAACTTTGAAACTTTGTGGAGAGCCACAAAAGATTTATTACTGCTTTAAAAGAGAAAAATGTTTAAAAAAATCTTGATATATTCTTGGTATATCCTGACTACATGGTATTATATCTCAAGATCTGAAGTTCCTTGAAAATAAGGTAATCATTATGCTTGACTTATTTTTGTCTAAAGTTTTTTTTTTTTTAATTAACCTTATTTGGCTTTGCATTACTTTTGTAATTAATTCCCATCCACGCTTTCATTTTTAAGAATTATTATAAGTTAATCATGGCCATTTTAAGTTTTGTTGTCTTCAGACAAGATTTTACTTTGCTGACCTGCTGAAAATGCTTAACCAAAATATTTCAACAGAAGATGGACTGTATCAGATTTATGAAAAGGCCTGGGATATTCTGAATGTGGATACTATTGGACTGAATCAAGATCTCCAGAACTCTTCTGTAGAAACTGACAGGTTTACACACTGTTGTTGATCCAGAATTGTACTGAACAGAAATTAACTATACAGGACTCCTAAGTGGACTAAAAGATTACTGTGGGCTTCATATGAGAATACTGCTGATGTCTTAATGTTGTATTTTCTGGACATAAGAAACCATTTCCCTTCTTTCTCCTAAATTATCTAATAGGTTTACTTTTTTTCCTGCAGATTTGGACTGGTTCTTGCTATGCTATCCCTATGTGATTATATAATCAATTAACCAACAGGAAAAATAAGAAATATGTGAACAAACGGTTAAGATCAGAAAAGAAAATTTTAAAAGATTTTAAAAAGAATTAGATGAGGAAAACCCTTACCATAGGATATTTTGTATCAGTTACTGAAATAGCTAATTCTCACAATAAAGGAAATAGACTGTAAATGGATTTAGAATTGTAACTCTCAAATCAGGAGTTTCTATTGATAAACTTAGCAAAGTTGTAGGGACCATAACCAAAGAAGCATCTAAAGTTCAAGATGTGACTTTACAAAATAGAATAGCATTAGATTTCCTATTAGTCTTCCAAGGAGGAGTTTGTCCCTTAGTAGATGTTTATATTAATAATATACAACCTGAGGTTTTGCAGACTGTAGCTGCTGCTGAGGCACATGAAAAGCAGCTACTGATGTCACTTATGTTATTAACATACGGCTCATGGGATTTGTTTCCTTGATTCAAAGACCTTAAGGCCATGGTTTTGTGGGTCATTTCAATCAATCAGTCCAACATTGTTCTACCTCCTAGTACACTGTGTAGCATCTGGGGTCTTAAAGGTATGCAAGTGGCCATCCAAGATGCAACTGCTCTCTGTTCATCTGGAGCAACAGACGAAAGAACAATCAGGAAGAGGAAGAACTAGACTTCATGTCTCAGTACGTCCTTTGCCATGACATCAGTAGAACCAGATGGAGTCCGGCTACCACTATTAAAAATTTTTGAACAAAGATTCAATAGCAGAATCACGATCAAAAGAAGGGAATGACAAAATCATTTTGATTCTCCTGGAATTCAGATTTCTGGGTTCATGTAATTGGGGTGAGTCACTCAGTCCATCTACCTTTAGGTGTCTTTTTGAATCTTGAAGGAACTGGTTTCCTGGAATCACCTTCAGGTCAAATAACAGCTTATTAAGCAGCTTAGCAGAGACCTTTTGGCCTTAGATACTGGATTCTTTGGCAAAATTATCTATGGGCAGCGACCTTCAAGAAGTAGGAATTCCAGGGTCTGAGCAGAGGCTGTGTTTTAGGATTTATGGCATGTCCTTGGTGGTTCTGTTTCTGTAACTGACAGACCCTGAAACCCCACTCATGCTTTGATGTTATCTCCTGATAAATTAACATAACAATGATCTATATAACCTGCTCTCACTGTCCTTGCTTCAGAGCACCTTCTCAATTACCAATTCAAATCATATCTACTCACAATAAACATATCATGTTACACTAATCTCTGGAGATTATCTAAGCATTCAGGTTTTGGACAGTGGGAAGAATAATAATTAATTTAATTTCTCCAGTATATAAAGAACTATTAAGCTTTCCTATTCTTGTGTCATATTTAGTAATTTGTGTTTTTTAAGGGATTTGCCCTTTTCACTTAAGTTGTCAAATTTATTGACATAAAAGTTGACCATAATACATTCCCCTATTATCATTTTAATGTCAGTGAGATCTGTAGTTATAGTCCTTTCATTCCAATGTTGGCAACTTTTTCTCTCTATTGTCCTTTTCTTGATTAAACTAGCTAGAGGTTTATCAATCTTATTGATATTTTTAAGAATGAACTTTAAGTTTCACTGATTTTTCTCTACTGTTTATCTGTTTTTCATTTATTGTTTTTTGCTATTTTATTACTTTGGGTTTATTTTGCTCTCTTTTTCTAGATTCTTAAGACAGGAGCTCAGACTGTGGATTTCAGACCTGCTTTTCATTAAATGTTTCTATTAGAAATTGCCCTCTAAGCACTCCTTCACCTGCATCCCAAAAATTTTGATATGTTGTGTTTTCACAATAATTCTGCTAAAAATACTTTCTAATTTCCTCTGTGATTTCACTTTGACCCATGGGTTGTATAGAAGTCACCTATTTAACTTCAAGTTATTTAGCACTTTCTAGCTAATTTACTGTTGTCAATTTTTACTATGGTTCTTTTTGGTCATAGAAGATACACTATAAAACTTTGATCTTTTGTAATTTATTGAGACTTGTTTTATGACTCAGCATGACCTGTCTTAGAGAGCTTTCCATGTGCACTTGAAAAGAATAAAAGGTGTCAGGTGTTAATATCTTATGTCAATTAAGTTACAGTGGCTGGCAGTATCATTCAAATATTTTATATTCACACTTATTTTTGTCTAGTTATCAATTATGGTGTCCAGTTATGATTTTGTACCTATTTTTCTCCCTTTACGTCTGTCAAATTTGCTTCATATACTTTGAAGCTCTGCTATTATACACATACACATTTATAACTATTTTATCTTCTTGAAGTATTGACTCTTTCAGTGTTATGAAGTGTCTTTGTCTTAGTAATACTATTTAGTCTATTTTGTTGGATTTCAATACAGCCACTTAAGCTTTCTTAAGCTGTTTGCGCATTATATATATATTTTTTTAATTTCTGATCTACTTGTATAAATCTATTTACATGTAAAGTACACCTGCTGTAAGTAGCCTATAGTAGGGTCTTGTCTTTAAGTTGGTTTGCCAAATTTGCTTTTTGATTGGAGATGTTTAGTCTATTTAAATTTTACAGAATGATTGATACGGGTTTATTTATGCTACTCTGCTATTTATTTTCTTTTTCTCAACTTTTTTTATGTTTCTCCTTTCTTGCCCTCTTTTCTGTTAATCAAATAATTTTTAGTATTCCTAGCTATGTCTTTGCATTACTTTTTTTAGTGGTTGGTCTAAATATACATCTTTAGCTTATCCCAATCTTCTTAGAATATTAAATTACTTATGGTAAATATAAAAACCTTATTAGAATATATTTCTATATACCCCCTATCATAATTGGTATTTTATCATATAGTACATCAACATATTACAAACCCATCAGGCACTACTATAATTTCTGCTTTAAACAATGGTATGGCTTTTACTGAAATTGAAAAAATAAGAATATATATACATCCACATATTTACCATCTCCAGTGCTTTTTATATCTTCTTGTAGATCCAACTTCCAATCTGGCATCATTTCAACCTGAAGAATTTCATTTAGTATTTATTGTAGTGCGAGTTTACTAGTCACAGTTTTCTGTTTTTTTACTAATCTAAAATGCTTTCTTTTACATTTTTGAAGAATAGTTTTGCCAAATACAGACTTCTTGGCTCACTTGCTTTTTCCTTCAAGCACTTTGAAAACATACTTGCAACGTCTTCTGGCTTCCATAGCTTCTGATGACAAGTGAGCTATTAATCTTGTATTAACAGCTGCTGACCTGTTTATATTGTGCCATTTTTCTCTAGCTGCTGCGAAGATGTTCTCTTTATATGCCTTTCAATCTTTAACTATGATGTGTCTATGAGTGGGTTTCTTTGTATTTTCCTGCTTGGACATTACTGAGCTACTTGTATCTGTAATTTCATGTCTTCCACTAGATTTGGTAAGTGTTAGGCCATAATTCCTTCTAATATTTTCTTTGCTCCCTACTTTCTCCTATTATTGGATTCCAATTACAAGTATGTTAGAGTATTATTTGACACTGTCATATACAGAGCTCTGAGGCCCTATTAATCTTTTAAAATCATTTTTCACTGTGTTCTTTTAATTTAGGTACTTCTATTGATCTAGGTTCAAGATCATTCAATCTTTTCCCATCTCCAATCTGCTGTTTAGTCTATCAGTAAATTTCTTTTTAAGCAACTGCAGTTTTCAAATCTAAATTTCCATTATCTTTACTGTTTAGTTCATATTATCAGTTAAGATCTTCTATTTGTTCATTAACTGATACAATATGTTAATTCTTTGAATAGGTTTATAATAGCTGCTTTGAAGTTTTCTGCTATATCTAACATCTCAGAGTTGGTTTCTATGACCACCTTCTTCTTGCATGTGGGTCACACTTTCCCATTTACTTTGCATGTGTAGTAATTTTGCATTGAAAATTAGACATTATAGATACACTTCATAATAATAAGTGGAGTTTGGCATGACTAGCTCCTAAGAGAGGTGAAGTTTAACAATTCCAAGTGAAACATTCCGGAAATTTCTAAACGTGTGTGACACCAATTAACTAGGCCTGAGTGAGGCAGCTCATTCACTAGAGCTCAATGAGTAGTAAACACCAACACCCTATAAACCAGCTGTGAACTCAATGTTGTGCTCCAACCAGGAAACAGATTTAAAGGACCGATTGATTACTGTGGATTTGAAATAACACAAAATTTGGATATTTTTAGAAAAAAAATCTGTATGAGTTCCAGGAAGAGAAAAGTTTGGTTTTGTTTTTGTTTGTTTTGGATCACCCAGCATGTGGAAAAGAATCAAGACAACAAGGGAAAGGAATACAAGTTCTTCAGGGCTGCAGAATTTTTACAGTTTATCCTTACAGGATTATTACAATCTCAAATTTGCTATCTGGGAAACTTAACTATTTAGTATTAACTTGTTGTACATTCTTACTTTTCTGTTTTTTCAAAATATTCCTTACACGGGAGGCAAAGCCAACATGGTGCTAAAAACAGGAGCACCACACCATTCCTTTACAGCAAAGACCTGAAAAACTAAAACAGAGACAAACACCAATCCTGGAACCCTAAGCATCAAACGAAGGGATACAGAACTCAACCAACCACCAAATGGAGCAAGAAACTGACAGAGAACAGAGAATGAAGAAAGCTATGAAATGAAGGTCCCCTATCAGTTTACACTGCACAGATTCACCATCTTGGACCCCTCAGCCACGCCAAAAATGGCAAGGAATACAGGAACGCAGTTTCACGGAGCTCCCAGCAGGAGATAGAGCACCCAGTAACCAGCAATACACAATTTCACACCCCTCACCCTTCTTCCCCCTGCTCAGCCTCTGCGGCTTTCCAGCCGGCCGCAACCGCTTGGCTGGCGAGATGCCAGTTCCTTGCAGCTTGGATTTGCCCCAGCCACACCAGCCAGCTCCTTCACTGCCATTTTTTTGCTGCTGTTGTTACTTTTCTCATCTCCTTCCTCTCCATTCTCTTGAACACTTGGCTCCGTGTGCCACCTCCACTCCTTCCTGACAGGCTGTGCAGCACTTCCCAGCCACTTCCCTAGTCTGCGCCACCACACCAGTGGGATCCCTGGGTTATTTTTTTTCTGGGTTATTTTTTTCTTTTGTGTTTTTCTTCATTTCTTGGTTCCTTGTCTCTACCTTCCTTCTTTTCCCTTCTCCCAAAAACATGGCACTGTGTGCCAACTCCACTCCTTCTAGATGGATTGTGCAGAACCACTCAGCTGGAGAGCCCCTTTCTTGGTCTGCACCAACAAGCCAGAGTGCTCCCTTGTGGCTTTTCCCTTCTTTTTTCATTGCTCGGTATCTTGTCTCTCTCGACCACCTTCCTTTCTTTTCTCCTGAACATCTGGCGCCGTTTATCATCTCTGCTCCTTCTACATGGGATGTGAAGTGCTGCTCAGCTAGGGAGCCCCATACCCAGCCCATGCTGCCAAGCCAGTAAGCTCCCTTGGGGCTTTTTCCTTCTCCCTCTCTTTTCTCGATTTCTTGTCCCTCTCTACCATCCTTCCTTTCTTTTCTCCTGAACATATGGTACTGTGTGCCTTCCCTGCTCCTTCTAGATGGGCTGTGCAGCGCTGCTTGGTTAGGGAGCCCCTTCCCTGGTCCATGCAAGTGGGCTCCCTCAGGGCATTTTTTTATCTTTTCTTTTCTTGGCTTCTTGTCTCTATCTTCCTTCTTTACCCTTCCCTTAAACAAGTGGTGCCATGTACCATCTCTGCTCTTTCTTGACATGCAGTGTCCCTCGGCTGGGGACCTGCTTCCAGTGTTCTGTTGGGGCATTTTTTTTTTCTTTCTTCTTGGTATCTTGTCTCTACTTTCCTTCCTCCCAACCACCTGATTAATCTTTTTTTTTTCTTTTGGTTTCTTGTCTCTCTCTACCTTCCTCTCCTTTCTCCTGACCACATGGCCGCGTATGCCTTTTCTTTTTTTTTTAATCCAGTTTCTCCTCTCTCTCTCCCTTCCTTCCTTTCTCTCACCAACCTAGCTTACTGGGATGATGGCTGTGGGGACTATGATTGCATCTAACTCAATTGGCATAACGTAGTTTATAAACAAAATGTTCTACATTCTACTTTAGTGAGCAGCGTCTGGGGTCTTAAAAGCTTGTGAGCGACCATCTAAGATACTCCACTGGTCTCACGCTATCTGGAGCAAGGGAGAATAAAGAAAACCAAAGATATAAGGGAAAGGTTAGTCCAAAGGACTAATGACAACTACCACGGCCTCCGCCAGAATGAGTCAAACACAACTAGATTGTGCTTGGCTACCACCTCCGACTGCTCTGATTGGGATCACAATAGAGTCCCAGACAGAGTTGAAGAAAAATGCAGAACAGATTTCTAACTCACAAAAAAAAGACCAAACATACTATTACCAGTCTGACAAAGACTGGAGAAACCCCGAGAGTATGGTCTCTGGATACCCTTTTAGTTCAATAATGAAGTCACTCCTGAGATTCACCCTTTAACCAAAAATTAAACAGGTCCATACAACAAAATGAGACTCAGACCAGTCCAGGGGCAAGGGTGAGAAAACAGGAGGGGAAAGAAAAGCTGATTTTGGGGAACTCAAGGTCGAGATGGGGAGAGCGTTGACATGTCATGGGGTTGGTAACTAATGACACAAAACAGTATGGATACTAATTGTTTAATGACAAGGTGGTTTGTTCTGTAAAGCTTCATCTAAAGTACAATAAAAAGAAAAAAATTACCAGGAAAAAAAACTATTCCTTACGAAAGTGTCAGCCCTTCGCAGCCGTGGTAAGAGAAGCAGGCAAATACTTACATCTACGCTTGAAGAGGCATTTAAAATCAAGCATATGAAGAGAGAGGAAAAGGAATTTACCCACTGAGATGAAGGTTTGTTCTGGACGACTAAATCAAAGTGAGAACTACTCAAGAGAGATTTTTCAGATCAAGGAACATGCTTGTCTCCTCAGAGTACTGGTGTGACAAGGATAGGCAATTTAAATATTGGCTATATAAAATCGGGGGAGACAAAGGCAGGAAGTCGCTGGCTTACATACTTTCAAGAGTATGCGTACACTAAATAAGGAGGGCAAGGAAGGATCCCCACTGAATAGATTCTTTCTGATGGGTCTGGGGAAGACAGGGTAGGAGAAAGATGCCAATAGGATTATATGATTCAGTTGTGAGTGCTGACTGTTCACAGGGTTAATTTTTATTATAAAAACTGTAACTGTAGAAGCTGTTAAGTGTGGAAGCGTGGACTAAGAACTGGAGTACAGTGGCCGAACCTAAAGTCTCTTAAAACTTTTGCTATGCTGGACTTACGGCAACATGGCACTCTAGGCAGAAGCACCACGCCGTCCCTCCACAGCAAAGATCCAAAAAACTAAGCCAGAGAAAACAACAATCCTGAAATCCTAAACATCAAAAGAAGAGACAAAGAACTCAGCCAAGCACCAAATGGAATAAGAAACTGACAAAGAACAGAGAGCCAAGAGACATACATGCAAAGGTCCCCTATCAGCTTACGCAGCATGGATCCGCCATCTTGGACTCTTATCAGAGACCAGCAAATAGGGAATATGAGAAAGCTGCTTCACGGAGCTTCCAGCAGGAGACAGAACAAATGGTAACTGGTAATATATGCTGTCCCACCCTTCTTCACCCCCCCTTGGGCTCCTCTGCTTCTGGAGGCCACAATCTCTTCGCCAGGAAGCACTGGCTGCTTGGATTCCAACCGCCTGCACGGACCGACTTCCTGAGTGCCATTTACTGGCTGCTGGGTTTGCTTTTTCCTGCTTTTTTTGATTTCTTCCTTACCTCTCACCACCTCCCCCTCCGTTTACTCAAATACCTGACTCTGTGCACCATCTTTGCTTCTTCCTGAGAGGCTGTGGAGCGCCTTTCGAGTGTGGAACTGCTTCCTGGTTTGTGCTGCCACGCTGGTGGGATCCTGGGGCTTTTTTGTTTTATTTTTCTTTTCTCGAGTTGGGAGCCCATTCTGGCCAGGCAGTGCTATGCGGCTTGGGACCCACCCCCTCAGCTTGCACAGATACGCAGAGAGATCCCTGAGAGCATTTTTTTCCGTGGTTTTTTATTTTTCCTGTTTTCTTGGGGGTTTCTCTTGTCCCTTTTTTTAAAATTTGTTCTTTTATCTTTTTTGCCTTTTTGTTTTTCTCCATTACTCAGTTCTTGTCTCTCTATACCTTCCTTCTCCTCCTGTTCCCTGAATATCTTGTGCTGAACACCTCTACGCCTCCTAGCAACGCTATACTTCAACACCTGGGAACAACTTCCCCAGACCTCGTAGCCGCACCAGTGGGATCCCTGGGGGCTTTGCTGTTCTTTTTATTTTTTTCTAATTTTGACTTACTAATTCTTTTCGTTTTTTTCTTTTTCTTCCTTTTTGTTTTTCTCCATTTCATAGCCTCTCATCTCTCCACTCCAATGGCAAGCTCCCCTAGCACTCTTTTTTGTTTATATGTTTTTGGCTCCAGTTCCTCTTTTCTCTCCCATACCCATCTTACCTCCACACATCACAATCTCCCCCCTCCATCCTGCCTACCTCCACCGCGCGCTTCACATCACACCACCAAGTAGCACAGGCACAGCCTACTGGAATCTGCCCTCCACTGATTACTGACCTGCCCTGGTGGCTGTAGTAACTGCCGCAAACAACCCATCCCAGCAGCTCCTCTTCAGCTAGACCTACCCTGCTGTACCTTATCTGAGCAACTGACCTTGCCAATTGGAGAAAGAGGCGAAAAGCATCATGCCCACAGATGAGCAAACAACAAAGAACACGCAGCCCGCCTGCTAAGACATAGCTAAATTAAAAAAACGATGAAACAAATCTACAATCAATAAATGAGACAAATAACTATTGAATGCCCTGAAGACAGTAAATGATATCAAAACATTTACAAAAACAGGACAAGATGGCACCAGTAGGCATACAAAAATGTCACCAGATGACATTCCAGTAGAAAAAAGGCACTAGAACTACCTGATAGGGAATTCAAATCTCATACTCAGAATTATCCAGAGGTGTGGTCAACATGGCAGAACAGTTAGACACTTCCTATATCCCTCTTACTACAAAGACCTGGAAAAACAAGTGATTTAACTCTATGTGAATATCTGGGAGCCCTGAACAAGGCAAGGTACAGAAATCCATCTGAGTGATACGGGAGAGGGAGACCGGTTGGAAGAGGTGAGGAGGGCCAGAGCCCTGGTGGCGAAACTGCAGTGCCGCAGCCACGCCAGTCCGTGGTGAAGCACGCAAACAGCTGTGCTATGTGCGTGCCTGGTAGCAGTTTCCACATTGAGAGAGACCAGGCAGCAGAGATTCTGCTTGGACACTCCGAACCAGTGAAGAGCAGATCCCAAGAGACTAAGGTAAGTACATGCGTGCACCCTTTAGTGGGGATTAAAAACAAAAACAAAAACAAATGCCCTTTTGGGAAAAACCTCTCTCCCTTTTACCTCCTCCCTCCGCGCTCTGTACTGGGAGCCCGCTGGGCCGGAAGTAGATCCCAAAGGGCGTCCTGATCCATTCTCCTGACCTTGGAGAGGGAACAAATAACCTGCTGGCTCCCCTAGGCCAGGAAC
Source organism: Dugong dugon (assembly GCA_030035585.1). Lineage (NCBI taxonomy): Eukaryota > Metazoa > Chordata > Mammalia > Sirenia > Dugongidae > Dugong > Dugong dugon. The sequence continues at coordinate 41,025,499 of CM057480.1, read as the reverse complement.
ACAGGGTCAGCACAGGTCCTTTACTGAGCACAGGTATCAGGGGTCCACAGACTCTGAGTGCCTTACACCCCAGTACAGACTTGTGGGGACCCATCTCAACACCGTTAGTCCTCATTGCCACAGTACAACAGGGCAAACATCTGAAGTTTAATTTCAACTGTTTCAGCTGTGAACTAGCACATTTGTGACCCTCAAAACAGCCCTGCCCCTTAAGTAGGCACTTTTAGCGAACTGCAGCAGGGGCTTGAGGACTGGTGGTAGCACCTAAAACTCCTAGTCACCTGCTACAGGAGTGCAATAAAAAGTGGTGCCCTCGAGTCTTCACAGCCAACACAGTGGGGTTCTCATAGTCCAGATGCAAAACTCACCTACCTACTCACCCTAGAGGATAGGGACACGCTTCCCCTTCAGACTCTCAGGGGCAGTTGTCAGCCCCCTGCCTAGCTCACTGTGTGATCCCCTACCACAGCCAGAGTCCAGTGCCTGCACCAATCACCCATGCCTCTCTAGGACTGGGGGTGAGAGCCTGCATCACACACTTGGTGACCGAATGCCTGAACACCCAAGCTGAACCCATATAGGAAAATTTAACAGACTCCTGTGTGCACATACTTAGTTACAGAACGAAATACCTAGTGACAGGATGTTAGAGATCCAAAGGTGTCAAAAATAAAACTAGTGCACACAAGCAGCCTATTTGGGCATATCAAAACAAAACAAAAAGCTACGTCTCACTAAGCAAATAGAAAATAAAATTATAATAAATTATTGATCACTCAGAGACAACAGTCAATATCAAGTCACATAAAGAGGCAGTCCATTATGGCTTCAGCAAGCTCCCAAAATAAAGGATCAATAAATTCTCTGGAGAAAGAGAACTTCTTGGAATTACCAGAGGCGGAATACAAAAGATTGATATACAGAACTATTCTAGAAATAAGAAAGGAAATTTGACAGAATGCAGAAACTGTCAGGAAACATACAGACACAATAGGAGTGAAACTTAAAAAAGTTATTCAAGAACAAATGACAAATTTAATAGGCTACAAGAATCCACAGAAAGACAGAAATCAGAAATCCAGAAGATTAACAATAAAATTTCAGAATTAGTAACAACTCAACATAAAGGCATAGATGCAGAATTGAGGCAGTACAAGTTAGAATTAGTGAAATTGAAGATACACAGCTCTTGACACCAACTTATTTGAGGAAAAATCAGATAAAAGAATTAAAAAGAATGAAGAAACTCTAATAAGAGTCATGTGGGACTCTATCAAGAGAAATAACCTACGAGAATAACAGAAAATACGGAGAAGACTGTTGAAGATCTGTTGACAGAAAACTTCCCTGATATCATGAAAGATGAGAAGATATCTATCCAAGATGCTCATTGAACCCCACATAAGGTAGATCCCAAAAGAAAGTCACCAAGATATATTATAATCAAACTTACCAAAACCAAATATAGAGAGAATTTTAAGAGCAGCTAAGGATAAAAGAAAGGTCATCTACAAAGGAGAGTCAATTAGAATAAGCTCAGACTACTCAGCAGAAACCATGCAGGCTAGAAAGCAATGGGATGACATATTTAAAGCCTTGAAGGAAAATAACTGTCAGCCAAGAATTATATATCCAGCAAAACTCTCTCAAATATGATGGTGAAATTAAGGCATTTCGAGATAAACAGAAGTTTAAGGAATTTGCAAAAACCAAACCAAAATTACAAGAAATACTAAAGGGAGCCCTACGGTAAGATAACCAATAACACCAGCTAACAACGCAAGACTGGAACACAGGACAGAACAACCAGATATTAACTCAGATACGGAAATCGAAAATACATCAAAGCTAAAATGTTGAAAATAGGGAAACAGACATCAATCTGTGAAAAAGGATAATATTAAAAAAAAGGGGGGACTTAAAAAATGGAGACATTGATTTTCTATATGGAGAGGAAATTAAGGTGATATGAAGTAATAACACACTGCTATAAACTTAGAAAAAGATGGGTAAGTATTAAGATAACCACAAAGGAATCAAACAATCCTACAAATCAAAATAAAAAAGCAGAAAAACATAAAAGACCCAGCAAACACAAAATCTACAACAAAGAAAAAACTGGAAAAAAAAAAAAAAGGAAAGAAAAATGACTCAGCACTGAAAATTGAGGCGAACAAAGAAACTATGAACAACACATAAAAACAAATCAGGATGACAGCACTGAACTCATAACTATCAATAATTGTGCTGAATGTAAATGGACTTAATGCACCAGTAAAGAGATGGAGAGTGGCAGATTGGATAAAAAAGCATGATCCATCTATATGCTGCCTACAAGGGACGCACCTTAGACTTAAAGACACAAACAGGCTGAAACTCAAAGGATGGAAAAAAAATATAGCAAGCAAACAATACTCAAAAAAGAGCAGGAGTGGCAATATTAATCTCTAACAAAATAAACTTTAGAGTAAAATCCACCACAAAGGATAATGAAGGGCACTATATAATGATTAAAGTGTAAATACACCAAGAGGACATAACTATAATAAACATCTACGCACCCCAAGACAGGAATCCAAAATACATAAAACAAACTCGAACAGCTCTGAAGAGAGATAGACAGCTCCACAATAGTAGCAGGAGACCTCAACACACCACTTTGGGGGAAGGACAGAACATCCAGAAAGCAGCTCAATAAAGACACGGAAGAGCTAAATGATACCATCAACCAACCTGATCTCATAGACATATACCGAACACTGCATCCAACAGCACCCAATTATACTTTCTTTTCCAATGCATATGGAACATTATCCAAAATAGACCACATATTAGGCCATATAGGAAGCCTTAACAAAAGCCAAAACACTGAAATATTACAAAGCATCTTTTCTGACCATAAAGCCATAAAACTGGAAATCAACAACACAAAAATCAAGCAAAAAAAATCAATCACATGGAAACGGAGCAACACCTTGCTCAAGAACTACTGGGATACAAAAGAAATTAAGGATTGAACAAAGAAATTCATAGACTAAAACGAGAATAAAAACACATCGTCGCACAACCTTTGGAACACTGCAAAAGCAGTGCTCAGAGGTAAGTTTACCGCAATAAATGCACACATCCAAAACCAAGAAAGGCTCGTAATCAATGCATTAACCCTACAACTGGAACAAGCAGAAAGAGAGCAGCAAAAGAAGCCCACAGGTGCCAGAAGGAAGGAAATAATAAGAATTAGAGCAGAACTGAATGAAACAGAGACTAGAAAAACAACTGAAAGAGTTAACAAGTCCAAAAGCCGGTTCTTTGAAAAGATCAACAAAATTGATAAACCACTGGCCAAACTAACAAAAGAAAAACTGGAGAGGAAGCAGATAACCCGTATAAGAAATGAGATGGGTGATATCACAACAGACCCAACTCAAATTACAAGAATCAGAACAGACTACCATAAAAAACCGTACTCTGGAAAATTTGAAAATCTAGAGGAAATGGACAAATTTCTAGAAACTCACTACCTACATAATTAACACAGAGGTAAAACAACTAAATAAGCCCATTAGAAAAGAAGAGATACAAAAGATTATTAAAAAACTGCCAGCAAAAAAAAAAGCCCTGCACTGGATGGCTTCACTGGAGAATTCTACCAAACTTTCAGAAAAGAGATAATAGGCATTTCAGAGCATAGAAAAGGATGGAATACTCCCAAACTCATTCTATGAAGCTAGCATAACCCTGATACCAAAACCAGGCAAAGACGCCAGAAAAAAAGAAAATTACAGACCAATATCCCTCATGAACATTGATGCAAAAATCCTCAACAAAATTCTATCCATTAGAATTCAGCAACGTATCAAAAAAATAATTCAGCATGACCAAGTGGGATTTATACCAAGTATGCACAGATGGTTCAACATCAGAAAAACAATCAATGTAATCCATCACATAAACAAAACAAAATACAAGAACCACATGATCTTATCAATCAATGCAGAAAAGCATTCGACAAACTCCAACACCCATTCATGATAAAAACTCTCAACAAAATAGGAATAGAAGAGAAATTCCTCAATATAATTAAGGGCAATTATACAAAACCAACAGCCAACATCATCCTGAATGGAGAGACTTTGAAAGCATTCCCCTTAAGAACGGGAACCAGACAAGGATGCCCTCTATCACCACTATTATTTAACACTGTGCTGGAAGTCCTAGCTAGAGCTATTAGGCTAAAAAATAAAGAGCATCCAAACAGGTAGGGAAGAAGTCAAAGCATCTCTATTTACAGATGATATGACCTTATACACAGAAAACCCCAAGGAATCCACAAGGAAACTACTGGAACTAATAGAAGATTTCAGCAAAGTTTCAGGATACGAGAAAAACATACAAAAATCAATTGGATTCCTTTACACTAACAAGGAGAACCTTGAAGAGGAAATCACCAAATCAATACCATTTGCAATAGCCTCCAAGAAGATAAAATACTTTGGAATAAACCTAAACAGAGATGTAAAAGATCTTTACAGAGAAAACTACAAGACAATACTGCAAGAAACTAAGAGAGACCTGAGTAAGTGGAAAAATATACCTTACTCATGGATAGACAGACTCAACATAGTGAAAATGTCAATTCTACCCAAAGCAATCTACAGATACAATGCAATCCCAATCCAAATTCCAGCAGCATTTTTTAATGAGATGGAGAAACCAATCACCAACTTCATATAGAAAGAGAAAAGGCCCCGAATAAATAAAGCATAACTCAAGAAGAACAAAGTGGGAGACCTTACACTACCTGATTTTAGGACCTATTATACTGCCACGGTAGTCAAGACAGCCTGGTACTGGTACAACAACAGATACATAGACCAATGGAACAGAGTTGAGAACACAGATACAAGCTCATAGACCTATGAGCAGCTAATATTTGACAAAGGCCCAAAGTCCGTTAACTGGGGAAAAGACAGTCTCTTTAACAAATGGTGCTGGCGTAACTGGATATCTATATGCAAAAAACTGAAACAACACCCATATCTCACAACACATACAAAAAACTAACTCAAAAAGAATCAAAGACTTAAATATAAAATCAAAAATGATAAAGATCATGGAAGAAAAAATAGGGACAACACTAGGAGCCCTAATACATGGCAAAAACACAGTAAGAACCATAAGCAACAATGACAAGCCACCAGAAGAAAGACTAGATAAATGGGAGGTCTTAAAAATCAAACACTTATGCTAATCAAAAGACTTCACCAAAAGAGTGAAAGGACAACCTACAGACCGAGAAAAAAAATTTGGCTACGATAAATCCAATCAGTGTTTAATCTCTAAAATCTACAAGATACTGCAAAACCTCAGCAGCAAAAAGACAGATAACCCAATTAAAACATGGGCAAAGGATATGAACAGGCACTTCACCAAAGAAGATATTCAGGCAACTATCAGACACATGAAGAAATGCTCACAATCATTAGCCATTAGAAAAATGCAGATCAAAACTACAATAAGGTATCATCTCACCCCAACAAGGCTAGTATTAATCCAAAAAACACAAAATAACAAATGCTGGAGAGGTTGTGGAGAGACTGGAACGCTTATACACTGTTGGTGGGAATGTAAAATGGTACAACCACTTTGGAAAGCGATTTGGCGCTTCCTTAAAAGCTAGAAATAGTAGTACCATACAATCCATCTATCCCGCTCCCTGGAATATATCCTAGAGAAACAACAGCCGTCATACGAATAGATATATGAACACCCATGTTCATCACAGCACTGTTCACAACAGTGAAAAGACAGAAGCAACCTAAGTGCCCATCAATGGATAAATGGATAAACAAACTACGGTATATCCACACAATGGACTATTACCCAATGATAAAGAACAATGATGAAGCTGTGAAACATCATATAACCTGGTGGAAGCGGAAACTTATTATGCTGAGTGAATTTACTCAGTCACAGAAGGACAAATACTGTATAAGACCACTATTATAAGAACTCAAGAAAAAGTTTAAACACAGAAGAAAACATTCTTTGATGGTTACAAGGATGGGGAGGGAGAGTGAGGATTATTTACTAACTAGATAGTAGTTAACAATCATCTTAGAGAAAGGAAAGGACAGCACACACTACAGAGAAAGTCAGCATAACTGGACTACACCAAAGCTAAGAAGTTTCCTGAAAACAAATACTTTGAGAGACAGAGTGGCAGGGGTAGGGGTCTGGGGACCATGCTTTCAGGGGACATCTAGGTCAAATGACATAACAAGGCTTATTAAGACAATGTGCTGCATCCTTCTTTGGTGAGTGGCGCTGGTGTCTTCAAAGCTTGCGAGCAGCCATCCAACATGCATCAATTGGTCCCAACCACCTCAAGTAAAGGAGAATGAAGAACACCAAAGACACAAGGAAAATATTAGCCCAAGAGCCAGAAAGGGCCACATAAACCAGAGACTTCATCAGCCTGAGACCACAAGAGCTAGATGGTGCCCAGCTACCACCAATGACCGCCCTGACAGGGAACACAACAGAGAATCCCAGTGGGGCAGGAGAAAGGTGGGGTGCTGTTGCAGAATGGGGTGAGTGGCTGGGGTCTCATAACAATGCATGTAAAAAAAAAAAAAAATTCTGTATGGCAGACTAACTTGAAATGTAAACTTCAATTACAACAATTTAAAAAAAAAAGAATTATCCAAGAGTTGATGCAAAAAGCAGACAAAAATCAGGAAAAAACAAATTCATAGAAAATACAGACAAAAAAAATGGAAGAATTCAGGAAAATACTGCAAGAACAAAATGCCAAACTAAATTCAGAATTAGAAGTTGTACAGAAACAACAACTAGAAACCCAAAAGATAAACAACAAGATTTCAGAAATGGACAGTGTCATAGAAGGGCTGAGGAGCAGATCTGAAATGGTGGAAGACAGGATCAGTGGAATTGAAGACAAACACTTGGATACAACTCTGTTTGAGGAAAACTCAGAAAAAAGAACAACGAAAAATGAAGAGACCCTGAGAATTATGTGGGATACAATCAAAAGGAAAAATCTGTGAGTGATCGGAGTTCCAGAACAAGGGAAGAAAACATAAAACACAGACAGGATCACTGAAGAACTGCTGACAGAAAACTTCGCCAATATCATGAAAGACGGAAAGCTAGCCATCCAAGCAGCTCATCAAACCCCATATAGAACAGATCCCAAAAGAAAATAACCAAGGCATATCATAATCAAACTCGCCAAAACCAAAGACAAAGAATCCTCAGAGCAGCTCGTGAAAAACAAGAAGTCACACACAGAGAGAACCAGTAAGAGTAAGCTCAGATTATTCAGCAGAAACCATGCAGGAAACAAAGCAATGGAATGACATATATAAAACCTTGAAAGAAAAAAATTGCCAGCCAAGAACAACATATCCTGCAAAACTCTCGTTCAAATATAACAGTGAAATTAGGACATTTCCGGATAAACAGAAATTAAGAGAGTATGTAAAATCCAAGCCAAACTTACAAGAATTATTAATGGGAGTCCTTCAATATGAGAACAAACAACTTCAGCTCACAGGCTGAATCTAGGACGCAGGATCTTACTAGCCAGATAGCAATCTAGGAAATGAACTCTCAAGGACTATCCAAAACCAAAAGAAATACAACAGCGAATCAGAACAGTTAATCTGTAAATGACAACAACATCAGAACAATAAAAGAGAGAATAAACAGTGCAGGTATAGAACCTTCTAATGGAGAGGAAGGCAAGGCGATACCAAGTAATAATAGACTACTTCAAACTTAGATAAGGGTAAATTGCACAGTAATCACAAAGAAAACAAACAAAAATAAAGAGAAAAAACAAAGTCTCAGTAAAAACAAAAGCTAGAAAAACAAAAGCTATGAAAAAAAATCCACAAACAAAAGGAATTCAGCACAGGAGAGTAAGAACAAAGAAAACAGCACCACAAAAAAAAAGCACTACAAAATGACAGCAATAAACTCACATCTATCAATAATTACACTGAATGTACAAATGATCCTAATAAAAACTGGGCAAAGTAAATGAACACTTTACCAAAGAAGACATTCAAACGGCCAACGGACACATGAGGAAATGCTCACGATCACTAGCCATTAGAGAAATGCAAATTAAAACCACAATGAGATACCATCTCACCCTGGCACTACTGGCATGAATCAAAAACATCAGAAATAACAAATGTTTGAGAGGCTGCAGGGAGATCAGAACTCTTATGCACTGCCGGTGTGAATGCAAAATGATACAACCATTTTGGAAAATGGTATGGCACTTCCTTAGAAAGCTAGAAATAGAAATACCAAACGATTCAGCAATCCCACTCCTAGCAATATAGCCTAGAGAAATAAGAGTCATCACTCGAATAGACATATGCATACCGATGTTCATGGCAGCATCGTTCACAACAGCAAAAACATGGATACAACCTAGATGCCCATCAACAGATGAATGGATAAACAAACTATGGTACATACACACAATGGAGTACTACACAATGATAAAGAACAATGATGAATCTGTGAAGCATCTTATAACATGGATAAAACTGGAGAACTTTATGCGGAGTGAACTAAGTCAATCACAAAAGGACAAATACTGTAGGAGACTTCTATTGTAAAAACTCATGAAAAAGTTTACACACAAAAAGCAACAATCTTTGTTGGTTATGAGGGATGGGAGGGGTGGGGAGGAATACTAAATAGGCAATAGATAAGTTGTATCTTTGCTGAAGGGGGAGACAGTACACAATACTGGGGAAACCAGCACAACTTGTACAAGAAAAGGTCATGGAAGCGTCAGACACTTCCAAATTCTGAGGGACTGAATTGCGGGGCGGAGGGCTGTGGGGACCACGGTCTCAGGGAACATCTAGCTCAATTGGCATAACACAGTTTATAAAGAGAATGTTCTACATTCTACCTTGGTGAGTAGCATCTGGGGTTTTAAAAGCCTGTGAGCAGCCATCTAAGATACTCCACTGGTCTCATCCCTTCAGGAGCAAGGGAGAATGAAGAGAACAGGATACAAGGAAAAGATCAGTCAAAAGGACTAACAGACCACAGCTATCAAGGCCTCCACCAGACTGAATCCAGTACAGATAGATGGTGCCCGGCTACCAACACTGACTGCTGTGACGGGGATCACAACAGAGGGTTCTGGACAGAGCTGAAAAAGGATGCAGAACAAAATTCTAACACACAAAAAAAAGACCAAATTTATTGGCCTGAAAAGTGTCTAGAGAAACACCGAGAGTATGGCCCCCAGACACCCTTTTAGCTCAGTGGTGAAGTCATTTCCAAGGTTCACTGTTCAGCTGGGGATTGGACAGCCCCATAAAACAAAATGGGACTAATGAGGCACAGCAGTCCAGGGACAAGGACTAGATGGCAGAAGGGGACAGGAATGCTGGTGATAGGGACCCTAAATTTGAGTAAGGACAGTGTTGACATGTAGTGGGGTTGTTAACCATTGTCATAGGGCAACATGTGTACTAACTGTTTAATGAGAAACTATTTTGTTCTGTAAACCTTCATCTAAAGTGAGAAGAGCAGCACAACTGGAACAACGTAATTGATGTCACTGCACTGTGCTTGTAGAAATTTTTGCCATGGTGTATCATTGGCTATGAATATTTTCACCAAAAAAAAGGTCGAGAAGGGAGAGGGTTGACATGTCATGGGGTTGTTAACCAATGTCATAAAACAATATGCGTACGGACTGTTTAATGGGAAACTATCTGTTCTGTAAAACTTCACCTAAGGTACAATAAAAAAAGAAAAGAAAAACTTTTGCTATGCTGATACATCATAACGTTTAGAGCAAGGGAATGATCTTCCCTCAGTTAAATTTTATCAGACACCAGAAAAAGTGAAACCAAGATGACTTTTGGAGAACCTGAGCAGATCGGATGGATACCCGCAGCAGAGCTGAATGACTGGTACCTAAGTAACCTCATCCTGAGGACCCTTTGCCCTACTGAAAGACTAATTATTAATGACCGTTTTGGGCTCGTAAAATGAATGGGAGGGGGAAGTTATCCTCCGAGTATTAAAAAACCATGGCTAGAAAAGACAGGCGGTAGCCTGCAGTTTGATGGGTCACTTTTATATGGCCTTTCTCACCAGTCTTGTAAATCTCACCAAATGACTACGTGGGACTATGCAAATAAGATGCTTGTGGCCCATCAAAGGGATTGGACGGCTCGCTAATAATGTAAATAAGGTGCACAGTCCCCTTGCGGGGGTGGGATCATTCAAATAAGAGATATGGAACCCTAAATAAGAGAATTGATCAGTTTTGTCATCCTGTTAGGCTTAAAATGAGCCATCCCAGAGGCAGGAAGAGGGGGATCTCACGAACACCAAAAAGAAGAGCCAAGAATGGAGCGTGTCCTTTGGACCCACGATTCCTGCGCTGAGAACCTCCTAGATCCAGGAGACAGTTGTAACACCAGAGGCAGTGCAAGATGGCAAGCAATAGCATCAAGCATGGCAGATAACCAGCAACAGCAGAACAAGGAGACAGGCAAGAGATGGCGCAGTGGGCTTCCTGGCCCACAGAGCAAGAGAGCCGAGTGCCTTTGGGCACGAGGCTTGCTGGTAGAGTACGGTTCCTCCTTGGCGGAGCTTGGCTTACTGACCCACAGAGCAAGAGAGCTGAGCGCCTTTGGGCAGGAGGCTTGCTGGTGGACTGGGGTGCCTCCAGGCACTTGTTAGCAAAGCTAGGCTTGCTGATCCACAGAGCTAGACAGCCGAGCGCCTTCAGGCTGAGGCTTACTGAAAGAGCAGGGTGCCTCTGGGCACTTATTGGTGAGCTAAAGAGCTTTGTAACAGTTGCCCAAGCAGGGCAGAGGCCAAGCTGAGGGCTAGGGAGAAGCCTGCCTGTGGGCATGGCCGAGAAGCTGTCCTGACCAAAGAACTATATCCTGAGTTGTTCCTGGTCTTGAATTGCAACCTGCTACTTCCCTAATAAGCCCCATAATCATGAATATTGTTTGGGAGTTCTATGTGGCCACTCCAACAAATTATCAAATCCAGCAGAGGAGTAGAGAGTGGAATGGGAGGGACAGCTGGAGTAGAACTGGTAAAATGGTTGGAGAGAGGAGGCATGTCTGACCTCCGCTTCAAAGCAATCAGCCTCTGGCTACTGATGCCGACCTTAATTCTCCTCTTTCCCCTGAAGTTAGAGAACCTCTGACGCCACCGCATCATTTTTACATATACCATGAACAGTAGGAATGCTATATTTTCAACATAGCCCTATAAAAACAAACAACTATTAAATCTAACATTATAAAATCAAATCAACACTATCAGGTTAAGAATTAGATTGATTCAACTCTGCATGTGAGCTTTATTATACCACACGTTAGTTAGCCTAAACCTACCTGACTGGAGGTGTCCATTGCGGCATGTCAAGTTAGTATTGTCATTATAGACGTCCGTCTGTGACTTGGAAAATTGCAAAACTGGTTGCAGCTTCTCTATGCAACAGAGGGGGATAAAAAGGAAAAAATAAAAGAGAAAAAATACATATAATGAACTAAAAATGTGAGAATGAAAAATTATTTCAAGGTAGTTTTTTTTTACATGAAGGGTTTTTGCATGTATAGAAAATTATTTTCAAAAATATAGTTAGTAAAAACTCAGACATGAAAACAGCAACACAAATTAACAATTGAATGGCTATGTTAAAAATACACCTCATTCAGATTTGGTACTGAGGCAGTTCCATTATCATGAGGAAATATTTATTAAATATTTTATATATTCAAATCATTGTGCTGCAAGTGTACCAATAAGATTTTTTAAAAAATGAATATGTTCTCTACCATCCAGATCCTTATTAAATATAGTTGGCAACCTACAACACAAATACAATAACAACAATAAAAAAAAAAAAGATTACATAGCATAAACACAACCACTGTAAAGATTTTACAGAGGATATAGCCTATGAGTTGGCTAGGATTTGTAAAGATAAAAAAGGGCATTTCAGGAAAGAAGACCAGCACTTAAAATAGCACAGAAGGAAATTCTAAGGAATGTCTAGGGTATGCCATATTCAGTTATACTAGCATAGATCAGGCAAAAAACAAAGGCAATAAAGCATACTGCACAACTGTGTATACAGTACCTGACCCTTTGTGTTTAAACACATAAACACACACATGCATACATGAAGATTATCTCTGAAAAGGACCCAAAGAAACTGGTAACAAAAACTGGTTATCTCTGGACAAGGGAAATGGATGGCTGGGGCACAGTATGAGATGTATGCTGTTCATACTTAAAACTTCCTGAACTTAATGGCATGTGCCTGTTTTACCTATTTAAGAAACTGATCAACTGAAAAAACGAAAGGATTATTTCAACACTTCCCCCAATTCAAAACACAAACCAAAAACCCTCCCAAGATCTAGGACTCTAGGTCTAACACCTGATGTCCAAGAGGGTAACAGTTTGATCTTCCTTGCCACTCTACGTCACTGCTACACTCTCTTCCCTCACTCAAGTCAATCTATATGCTAGCTGACATACACCTTGCTGCACCACTTACTTACTATAGTGGTATGACCTTGCTTTAGTCTCAGTACTCTGAGGACCTCAAGGATTGAATAAAATAATACATATAAGGTATGTATTTTATGCCTTATCCATAACAGAAGTTCAATTTTTACTATACTTATTTTGATGACCCACTCCCAGTCATCATAATTGACTCTTTTCTCTTTTACTAGCAAGTCAATGAATATGTGCAAAAACACTGCACATATATACTAACTCTCCTAAACTTCCATTTCTAAGGTCAGACAAGCAGGCACCATGCTGGGTTTAGGGTACAATCACACATTCCTTTGGGACAGGTTAAATAGCAACTACCCATTTCGCACAAAGCACGAAGTACTGCAGAGTTTTTGTATCCTAGAATTGGCTGATACAATACACCTTGGAACTGACTTATTTTTTTGTTCACTAATAGGCCATCTGATTTTTCTCAACAATAATCCTCTTCAAATCACCACACAGAGACAGAAACCACTTGTTTTGGTGAAAGACATAAATTGGAACATTGATTTATATATGTCCTTTTCATCAATTAACACTCTCTTCAATGAAATTTAACAAAAACTCACAAAAGCATTCATTTTATAGTATAAATGAACAGAAATTAAAACCCTAGTTTTTATAACTAGTACTTAGGAATAAAAAGCTATAAAAGTTGATTTTAGGTGTGTAAGGTTTAAATTTATATGTGTGAAAACACACATATACACAATAAAAAAATTCTAACATACTCCTAACGTGAACCTGACCAATCCATTTGTGTAAAAGAAAGTAAACCTAGACTAATGCTTTCTTTTAGAGTAACTAAAGGCTGTATAGATTAACCAATGATTTAAATTAAAATAGTCACCTTGCTTCTTGACACCCTCACAACCATGCCCTACAAGGTCACCTGAGTGACCCACATAAAAGGAAAACCTTATCACATAACCTTCTGCTTAAAACCCTTTAGTGGCTTCCCACTGCCCAAAGATTAGAGCTCAATCTCCTCTTTATGACAAACCAGGTCTTCCATGGTTGGCCTACAATTCTTATGCCTGAGCAACCTCAACTCATATGCCTCTATCAGCATTCTTACCTACTCACCATGCTGTTTATTATATCTCTCAATCTTTGTTTATGCTCACTTCTTCCTGAGATGTCTTTCCTCCCAAGTATTCTTTAATAGCTTCTATTTATCTTTCTAAATCCACACCTCAGGTTTCACTTTTTCCAGAAGCCTTTCTCAGACACCTATCTTCCCACTCCCATAAAACATCTGCATATCCCTATTCTGCAGTGATGAATCTATTTGTGTGTCTGCCTTCTCCACTATATTATGAGATCCTTAAAGAACATTTTATCTAATCTGTCAGTAAATCTGTTTGTTCAATCTTGAATTATAGTCAGAATACAACTATTTGTTATCATTTCTCCTGCTACCACCCTGGGCCAAACCTCCATAATTTTCTCCTAGATTTACGCAATAATGTCCTATATAGTCTTCCTGATTCCACCCTTACAGTCTATGCGCAACATAGTAACCAGAAAGATACTTTTAAAATTTAGCTAAGATGATGTCATTCCTTTGCTTAAAAACCCTCATTTCACAGGTGGTTAAAAGCTCAAATCCTCACCACAGCCTATAAGTCCTTGTGTGTTATGACGATCCCCCCGCCTCCACAATTACTTCTCTGACCTCATCTATACTATACTTTCCTTGTTCAGACTGCTGGGGCACACTGGCCTCTTTGCTGCTTTTCAAACACACCAGGCCCCTTTTCCTAAAGTTTTGCATTGGCTCTTCCTTCTCTCTGGACCATTCTTCTCCTGGATGTCTGCAAGGCTAACTCATGTCAACTTTTCAAAGAGGCATACCTTTGAACCTAACCATTTCTTACTTGTCATATTGTTTTACTTTTTCACACATATTTATGATCGTCTAATATACCATTTAACTTACCTATTTTTCATGTTCATTATTTACTGTCTTTTCCCTGCTGGAACACATACTCCACAAAGGAGGAATCCTGTCTATATGCTAAGTGCCTACAACTTTGCCTAGCACATGGCAGTCATCCAGTAAATGTTTGCTGAGTTAATAAATTCAGTTTATATCCTTTGGCACTGTGGCTGGTATAGAGTGGGGATTTAATAAATGGGTGGTGAATTAAGCTAAATTTAAAAAAAAATAGCATAACTGGGTATACCAAGATGCCAATGCCAAAATCATTATTTATAGTTGTTTTTTCCTAAGGTTTATTATTACTAAACTGAAGATAAATAATGTTTATATATGAACTCTTCCAATCTTTATTAGAGGTTGCATACTCTCAAACCAGTCTAGATGGGGAATTCCCAGGATCACTCTTCCTAGTCTCTATCCTACCTGGTACTCCATCTCTGAAAAGCCTCCTTTTTTAACCAGTACGTAATACATAAAATACACTTTACTACTCATTTGTACACAGATCTTTTTTACTATCACTGAATTGGAAGTGACTCAACGGCAACGGGTTTGGTTTTTAGTTCATCTATTCCTGAACTTTCTGAAGTCTTGCAAGATAGGAATACTCTGATTTTCCCTTTCCTTTGTACTTACTCCTCCCTTTTTAAAATAACATCTTCATAAATGGGCACATAGCATTTGTGAGGAAGACAACACCAAACCAAACCAACTGCTATCTAGTCGATTCCAACTCATGGCAACCCTGTGTGTGTCAGAGTAGAACTGTGCTCCATAGGGTTTTCAATGGCTGATTTTTCAGAAGTAGATCACCCGGCCTTTCTTCCAAGGTGCCTCTGGGTGGTCTTGAACCGCCAACCTTTCAGTAAGCAGCTGAACATATTATCTACTTGCAACACCCAGGGATGCCAGTGAGGATGACAATAGATACACAATTTTGTTGTGTCTTCAAAACATCCAAGATATTAATTCCTTTTATGCCTAGCTTCATGTTATATATCTTCTGTTTGTCCTCTAATATTACAAATAAAAAATCACAGTCTTATTCAAAGACAAACTGACGAGATGTTTCCAATGTTTCACCATATCACAACTTCAGATACAAGATAAAAAGACAACTCTTACTCAGTTTTAAACGTGTTACAAAATGTTTTACTAAAATCAAACTTACTTTGAATCATTAATCTCACCACTTGATACTGCGTATGTATAACAAAAGGCATTTTAGCTTCTTAAAAACATAAAAATTACCAATGAGAACAATTACATAATTATTTTACTACAACAGCCGTTGGTACAATAATTCTTTATGTTTGAAACATCACTCAGGATATAAGAACACAATCCTGGCAGCCACAGAAGCCAAGGGAACAACGCCTTGTTAGCCATCAGAAAGCAGTCAGAGTTGTTTATTAACTACATGGAGGAAAAAAGACCTACAAATGATCACTCAAAAATGAATGAATGAAAGAAAATATACACATGTGCATGTGTATGTAAGTACATATTTTTCCCCCCAAGCAGAAGAGATTATTACAGTTAAGAAGATGAACAAAATCTAACATTTTCTGAGTATCTACGGTGAGTTAAAGGAGCCCTGGTGGCACAGTGGATAAAGTAATGGACTGCAAACTGAAAGGCTGGCAGTTTGAAACCACCAGCAGCTCCATGGCAAAAACATTTGGCAGTCTGCTTCCATAGAGATTTACAGCCTAGGAAACCCTATGAAGCTGCTATCAGTTGGAATCAACTTGACAGCAGTGGGTTTTTAGACTAAGGTTCCTTCAAGGGTCACAAAATACAATAAAATATTATCTATTACATATTACAAATGAGACAAAGAATGCCCAGACATGCTAAATAATCTATCCCAAATCACAAAACTACAAATAGATAACATCTGCCTGCCTACCGAATATCTACTATTTCCATAGTAGAACTACCCGACTGTATTGCTTGTGGGGAGCTTTGCTCCACCTTGTTTCAGATTTACAAGAATATAACAAAAACGTAACAATAACCACTACCACCATCAATTAGGAGATGAGAAGTTTTTCTTCAAAGATGTGTTCCAGCTAATGAGGACAGAAGGAATGTAAAAATTATAGTGTCATTAGGCATCAATCATCAACTGCTGCCAACATCACAATGGCAGAACATATAACCACTGTGAAATAGTCCTGCCATTACAAATTAAAAGTTAGCTTTGAATCTGATCAAGGCTCTAGATCCAACTATCAGTTTCAGGAAGAACAGAATATGTTAAAAATTACCATCAGATACATGCAGCAAAAGTCAGACTGTAGGAAATACTATGTGACAAATGACCTGGTTTCAGTAATAAACTGAAAGAAAAACAAAAAAAGATGGACCTGTACATTAAAAAAGATGCAAGAAATATAACAACCATCCACAATGTATGGATCTTCTTATAACAATTAAATTATTACAAAAATAGTAAAAGTTATTAAGTTATAATTAAAAATTTGAACAATGACCAGTGTTTTTAGCCATGATTTTTTTAATATTAAAAGGAATTACTGGTTACTTTTTAAGTGTGATAGAAGTATTTTGGTGATTTTATTTTTAAACAGTCCTTATAATTTAGAGAGAGAATATGAAATACTTATAAGTGAAAAGGTGTCAGGAATTTGCTTCAAAATAATTATGAACTGGGTAGGGGAGTGGGTCAGGTACAGATCAGGGCCAGTAAACTTTTTCTGTAAATGGTCAGACAGTAAATATTTTAGGCTTGAGGGCTGTATGGTCTCTGTCATAACTACTCAACTCAGCCACTATAGTGTAAAAGCAGCCATAGACAATATGTAAAGGAACGAGCATGGCTGTATGCCAATAAAACTTAGTTATAAAAATAGGCAGAGAACCTGCTTTGGGCCACAGGCTATAGTTTGTCAACTCCCGGCATAGATAAAACAAGAATGCCCGTGAGTTGGTAATTATTAAAGCTGGGTGATGTGTAATTAGGAGTTCATTATACTCTTCTGTCAACTTTTGTGTATGTTAAAAATTTTGTATAGTAAGTTTAAAAAAAAATCCTACACCACATATTCAAAATGACTACACCACATATTCAAAATGACTGATCTAGTCCCATCTAAAATTAAAGTCTCACTGAAAACACATTTCAAATACATCTCATATCCAATTATACAATACAGTAATTGATACCTAGAAGTTGTAACCGGTCCTTGGCCATAACCAAATTAGTCATCATTTTAGCTTGAAGGCGCCTAGCTCTTTCACACTGTTCACCTGAAAGAAACCAAAAAGAAAAAAATTGTGTAATTATCTTTTTTTTTGTTTTACTAATATTGTTTCAAGATAAAATATCACCTCAATTCCTCTCATGGGGAGTCAAAAATTTTATAAAAATTAAAATGTTATTTTCAAATAATATCTACTAAAAAAATCAGTTACAGTTCATCATGATGCTTTCAGGCCTACTGTTTACTTCATAAATTTCTTGCGTATTTCATGGATTCTGAGATTTATTTTTTCACATTTTTAAATCTTTGCAATTGCGATGTGTTTTACAGTCGGTACCAACTTACAAATGCCATCAGCCAGGCTGTAGTCAGAACATAGTTTGTCACTGCTCATGCATACACAAATTTGGTAATATTAATACTGTTATTTCTACATCTAAGTAAGACTAAGACAACTAATTCGATAAAATTAAAATTCCAAGTGATAGAAGACAGTGTGTCATAGTTTAATTGACACTGGTTTTTCCTTAATGGTACAATCAAAAGCATTTAATGAAATACCATTTTTCTTATAACCAGTTTATTTTCTTCTAATTCTTCTTTCACGAACTCAACAAGAACAGCAAATATGTTTTGAGTATAATTCACAGAGTCATGCTCATAAACCTGTGAAGTCTCAAAGGACCAAACTCCCATATTTGTTTTATTCTGCTCTCTTTTATACAGGAGGCCAAAAGCTAGAGAAGAAGTAATGTGGTGAAGTGAATTCCCTTCTGTGTCCTTTTGCCTTGGTTCCTTGTAAAAAGTTTGAGAGATTTCTCCCTAAGCCCTGAGGAGTTAGTTACCTTTGCCCTAGTTTCTACCCCAGAGTTTGTTACTTTTGTCCAGGTTAACTGACATTACCTGGTTAAGTTGTAAACAACTTGATTTGATACTTTTTGTCTGATCCAGGGTGCAGCCTTCCCTGTGATTAGTGTGCACCTTGCAGGGACTGGTCAATAGACTACGCAAATGAAATAAACTGTAACCCAGATGCACCTACTATGCAAATGAAGTATCTGTGACCTACCAAGAGAGGATTGGTCAGTTCATGGTCCTGGTGGGAGGGCCATGCCTTGAAATCTATGAGGAGTTTGGGTACAGTCATGCGCCGCATAACATCCACTCAGGCAACGTCCAACGACGTATACGTACGTAGTCTGGCATGTGCCCTCTGGGGATGCCCACAGACCAACTCGGCATCGATTGCCGCCCTGCCACCCCTCACCCACAGGAACAGGTGCCCCTGCTGCTGGGGAGTGGATGCCCAGTCCTGGTCCCGAGTGCCCAAGGTAGGGAGGCATCACAGGGTCCAGCCAGGGCCGGGGCATGGAGTTACTGGGATCCCTCCTCTGCTCCCCAGCCTATGCCCAGAGCCTCCCTTCTGTGACCATCACAGAGATGCAGGGCTGTGTGCTAGGAGGAACCTGGCCAACTGGTCACCAGAGGCATCTGCAGCAGGAGCTACCTGGATCGCGTGCCACACAGCAGCCCCCACCCAGGCCTGTGCACCCAGGAGCCCCGCGCAGCCAAGTGTTCACACAACATCCAAATTCTTTAACGTCCTATTTCAAAGAATGTATCACATGTTAAGCAACGCATGACTGTATATATACAACCAATCCCACAAAGATTTGTCAGGCAGGAAGAGAAGGAGACACAAAAAAGCAAGAAGAGAAGCAGCAAGAAGGAAAAGGAAAAAAGTAGAAAGCAGCAGCAGAGAGGAAGTAAGGAATCTGCTAAAAGAGCTATAACACTGGTTAAGGGCTGTCACACTGAAGACAGCGGGAGTCTCAGAAGGGGAAGGGGCCAGTGGCAGGAGACCCAGAAGGGGCCCAGCAGCAGAGCCGGCAGTGACAGACAAAAAGAGCCTGTCCTCAGGGAGTGAAGAAGAGGCTTGCATGGCTGAGAGAAGCTAAGAGATGTCCTGCCTTTGCCTACGCGATTCCTGATCCTAAATCATGTTGTAGCCTGCTGATCCTAATCCCAAGTTGTACTCCATTCCTTGATAAACCACTTAATTATAAATACGGTCTGTGAGTTCTGTGTAGCCATTGCAATGGTAAAACCCAAAAGAGAAGCAAGGAGTGCTGTGGGAAGGATGGCTCATGTCAGAATTGATAAAAAGGTTGGAAAACGGAGGAGGTATGTCTAACCTTCACCTCATGGGAATCAGCTTTGGAATGATCCTGGCCATTATTCCCCCTAAAGTTAGACAGATTTTGATGGTGCTACTACTGATACATTACTCCTATCCAGATTTTACAAGTAATCAAAATAAAAAGGAGAAAGAAAAGCAGGAGAATAAATACCAGACACATTTTAATTATTGGAGATTACCTGGCATTTAATAGTCAGCCAACCAACCAAGAAATATCTACTGGGTGGACTGATACATGCAAAGTCAAGATATTTAACTTAAATACTGTAATTTTTGCTTCCGAATTTATTTTCACTACGCTAAACTGAAGCAGTATGCAAGTATATAATTTCCACAACTTAGTATTTAAAAATTCAGTAAGAATGCCTGGGTTCAAATCATAACAGCCATGTAATAACTGAGACTTTAGGAAGTTACTTCTTTGTACTTCAGGTTCTTCGTCTGAAAAATAAGAATAACAACAACCTCTACACAACATGAGACTGTGGTGAAAATTAAATACGATAACACATATGAAGCACTTATAATGACACTTAGATCCATAGTAAATGTGCAATAAACGTTAGCAATATATTTCAAGGTAATGTTAGACTCTAATTTCTAATCTGATAGGAAAATAAACATGAGAAATGACTGCTTTGTTTTAAAAAGCCAAGTGTGAATCAAAGTCATTTACAGTTCATATTCTAATAAACACTCAAATATTACCCAGAAGTGCAAAGTGGAGTTTGTAGATTATCCACTTTTCCCCCTGCCTCAACCAACAGGAAAGGGCTACGTTTCTAGATAGGGCTAAAACATGTGACTGATCACCAACACAGCTGATCCAAGGAAGCTATAAGCAAGACACTGGATATACTCTGACTGCTACAGGGAATCAAGTTTGACCACATTTGGTCATAACTTCATTTTCAGAATAGGTCACAAAGCTTTACCTGTAAGTACACAAACAATAACACTAAAAAAATCTATCTGGGGGCGGGCCCAAGATGGCAGAGTATTCAGATGTTTCCACCTCTTACAACAAAGACAAAAAAAAAAAAAAAAAAAACAAGTGATTCCATTATATATAGCAATCTGGGAGCCCTGAACATCAA
The DNA here is from genome assembly GCA_030035585.1 of Dugong dugon. NCBI lineage: Eukaryota > Metazoa > Chordata > Mammalia > Sirenia > Dugongidae > Dugong > Dugong dugon. The sequence goes on along the minus strand of CM057480.1, from coordinate 41,004,421 downwards.
AGGCAGAGTTGAGGAACCGGACTGAGTGGCAAGGGGAGGGAGAGACAGTTTGGAAGCAGCAAGGAGTTGCCAGATCTGACCTGATGTCAGCCTGAGCCCTTCAGGCTTGAGCAGCTCATGGGTAAGCTGTGAGGCAGGCAAGCTGCAAACCTCGGTAGGTGTGTTTCCTGCACTGGGAGAGACCCAGAGCCAGAGCATCTACACGGTCACCCCGAACGAGTGAGAACCAGCCCTCATGGGCGAAAGATTATTGTGTACGGCCTGCCGTGCAGATCAAAAGCACGCCCTTAGGGAAAAGCCTCTCTCCCATTTGCATCCCAGCACCCTGCTCTGCACTGGGTCCCGGACTGGCTTCAGCAATTGTAGAGTCCCCCGGGCTGGAAGTAGGATCCGTCACATGCCCGGTGCCATTCTCCCTGCTTGGAGAGTGAACAAATTAACAAACGGGGAAAAACTAAACTGCCGGCTCCCCAAGCCAGGAAACCAGGGTAGGCACAGCTCCTTTGCCTAGACACAAGCATAAAGGATCCACGGACTTTGAGTGCCCTTCCCCCTGCATAGACTTGCGTGGGCCGATTTCAACAGCACAGACCCTCATTACCGCAGTACATGAGTATGTACCAGAACTCTAACTACAACTGTTTCAGCTGTGAAAAAGCAGGTTCTTGACATTTGACACTGCTCTGCCCATTAGGCAGGGTCGTCACCTACCCACTTCAGGAGCCTGAGAACTGGTGGCTCCACCCACACCACCTAACCACCTGTGATAACAGCCCATGAATAAGAGGTGCCCCCCAGTCCCTGACGCCAACAGCATTAGCTGCTCATAGTCCAGATGCAAAACCCATCCACCTACACACACTAGGGAACAGAGACATGCCTTTCTGCTGAGCACTCGGGGGTGGCCATCAGCCCCCTGCCTTATTCATAGTGTGTAACCATGATACAGCCAGATGCCTGTGCCTACGCCAATCACCCATGCCTCTCTAGGACTGTAAGTGAAAGCCTACACCAAACACTTGGTGGCTATCTACCTGGGCATCAAGCTGAATCCATACAAGAGTGGGCAGACTCCTGAGCTCACAAACCTAGTAACAGATCTAACCATCTGGTGACAGGACATTAGAGCTTCAAAGGTGCCACTAATCAAACCAGCTCATATGAACAGCCTATTTAGGCATATCAAAACAAAATAACAAGCTAGAACACACTAAGCAAACATAAATAAGTATAAATAACTTATTGACAGCTTGGAGACGACAGTCAACATCAAATTACATAAAGAAGCAATCCATGATGGCTTCAGCGAGCTCCCAAAACAAACGACCTAGAAATTTTCCAAGGAGAAAAATTTCTTGGAATTACCAGCAGCAGAATATAAAAGATTAACATATAGAACTCTTCAAGAAATTGGAAAGGAAATTAAGCAAAACACAGAACATGCAATAGAGAAAATCAAAAAGATTAAAGAAAAGCATAATAACAAATTTAACAGGCTGCAAAAATCCATAGAAAGACAGCAATCAGAAATCCAGAAAATTAACAATAAAATTTCGGAATTAGACAACTCAACAGAAAGTCATAGGAGCAGAATTAACGCAATGGAAGTTAGAATTATTGAGACTGAAAATAAAGCACTTGACACCAACTTAGTTGAAGAAAAATCACAAAAAGGATTTTAAAAAAATGAAGAAACCCTAAGAATTATGGGGGACTCCAACAAGAAAAATAACCTATGAGTGACTGGAGTACCAGAACGAGGGGGATAACAGAAAATACAGAGAGAATTGTTGAAGATTTGTTGACAGAAAACTTCCCTGATATCGTGAAAGATGACAACACATCTACCCAAGATGCTCATCAAACCCCACATAAGGAAGATCCAAAAAAAAAAGTCATCAAGACATATTATAACCAAACCTGTCAAAATCAAAGACAGAGAATTTTAAGAGCACCTAGGGATTTAAAAAAAAAAAAAAATTCATCTATAAAGGACAGTCAGTAAGTTCAGACTACTCAGCAGAAACCATGCAGGCAAGAAGGCAATGGGATGACATAAAGACTTGGAGGAAAAAAACTGCCAGCCAAGAATTACATATCCAGCAAAACTGTCTCTCAAACATGATGGCAAAATTACGGCATTTCCAGATAAACAGAAGTTGAGGGAATTTGCAAAAACCAAAACAAAATTATAAGAAATACTAAAGGGAGTCCTCTGGTTAGAAAATCAATAACATCAGATAATAAGCCAAGACTAAAACACAGGACAGAGCAGCCAGATATCAACCCACACAGAGAAATCACAAAAGTAAATCAAACCTGAAACACTGAAAACAGGGAAACAGATGTCAATATGTAAAAGCTGACAACATTAAAACAACAAAAAGGGACTTACAAAACATAAACATAGATTTTTCACACAAAGAGAAAACCAAGATGATATACGTAAAAAAAAGACCGGTATAAACTTAGAAAAATAGGAGTAAATATTAAGGTAACCACGATGGATACTAACAATCCTAGAAATCAAATTAAAATACTAGAAAAATATAAAGACTCAACAAACACAAAATCAACACCAATGAAAAAAATGAAAAAAAAAAACACACACAGAAAAGCGACCCAGCACAGAAAATTAAGCAGAACAAAAGAAAATGTGAAGAAAACACAAAAAAAGACATCAAAACGATGGCAATAAACTCACACCTGACAATAATTACGCTGAATGTAAATGGACTAAATGCACCAATAAAGAGACAAATGGTAGCAGACTGAATAAAAAAAACACGATCTGTCTATATGCCGAATACAAGAGACACGCTTTAGACTTAAAGGCACAAACTAAAACTAAAAGAATGGCAAAAAACATATCAAGCAAACAACACTCAAAAAAGAGCAGAAGTGGCAATATTAATCCCTGACAAAATAGACTTCAAGTAAAACACACCACAAAGGATAAGGAAGGACACTACGTAATGATTAAAGAATCAATACACCAGAAGAACATAACTATAATAAATATTTACGCACCCAATCACAGGGCTCCAAAATACATAAAACAAACTCTAACAGCACTGAAAAGAAAGACAACTCCACAATAGTAGTAAGAGACTTCAACACACCATTTTTGGTGAAGGACAAAACATCCAGAAAGAAGCTCAACATAGACACGGAAGAGCTAAATGCTACAATCAACCAACTTATTGTCACAGACATATACTGAACACTACACCCAACAGCAGCCAAGTAAACCTTCCTTTCCAGTGCACACAGAACATTCTCCAGCAGAGACCACATATTAGGCCATAAAGCAAACCTTAACAAAATCCAAAGCACTGAAATATTACCAGGCATCTTTTCTCACCATAAAGTCATAAAGGTATAAATCAACAACAGAAAAAGTGAGGAAAAAAAATCAAACACATGGAAACTGAACAACACCTTGTTCAAAAACTACTGGGTTATAGAAGAAATTAAGGATGGAATAAAGAAATTTACAGAACCAAATGAAAATGAAAACATATCCTAGCACAACCTCTGGGACACAGCAAAAGCACTGCTCAGAGGTCAGTTTAGAGCAATAAATGCACACATCCAAAAAGAAGAGCCATAATCAAAACATCAACCCTTCAACTGCAAAAGGTAGAAAGACAGCAGCAACAGAAGCCCTCAGATGCCAGAAAAAAGGAAATAACAAGAATAATAAGAATTAGAGCAGAATTAAACGAAATAGAGAATAAAAAAACAATTGAAAAAATTAACAAAACCAAAACCTAGTTCTTTGAAAAGATCAACAAAATTGATAAACCATTGGCCAAACTGACAAGAGGAAAACAGGAGAGGAAACAGATAACCCGTACAAGAAATAAGATGGGTGACATCACAACAGACCCAACTGAAATTAAAAGAATCATAACAATATTACAAAAAACTGTACTCTGACAAATTTGAAAACCATGACAAAATGGACAATTTCTAGAAACTCACTACCTACCTAAATTAACACAAACCAAGGTAGAACACTAAATAAACCTGTAACAAAACAAGGGATTGAAAAGGCAATTAAAAAACTCCAATCAAAAAAAAAACCTCTGGCTTGGATGGCTTCACTGGAGAATTCTATCAAACATTCAGTGAAGCGTTAACACCACCACTACTAAAGGTATTTCAGAACACAGAAAAGGATGGAATACTCCCAAACTCATTCTATGAAGCCAGTATAACCCTGATACCAAAACCAGGTAAAGACACCACAAAAAAAGAAAATTACAGACCTATATCCCTCATGAACATTGATACAAAAATCCTCAACAAAATTCTAGCCAACAGAATTCAGAAACATATCAAAAAAATAACTCACCATGATCAAGTGAGATTTATACCAGGTATGCAAGGATGGTTCAACATAAGGAAAACAATCAGTGTAATCCATCACATGAATAAAACAAAAAACAAGAACCACATGATCCTATTAATGGATACTGAAAAGACATTTGACAAAGTCCAGCACCCATTCATGATAAAAACTCTCAACAAAAGAGAAACAGAAGGGAAACTCCTCAATATAATTAAGGGCATTTATACAAAGCCAACAGCCAGCATCATCCTAAATGGAGACATTGACAGCATTTCTCTTGAGAATGGGAACCAGACAAGGGTATCCTTTATCATCACTCTTACTCAACACTGTGCTGGAGTTCCTAGCCAGAGCCATTAGGCTAGAAAAAAAAAAGGGGCATCCAAATAAGTATGGAAGAAGTCAAAAAGTATTTCTAGTTGCAGATGATACGATCTTACACACAGAAAACCCCAAAGAATCTACACGAAAACTACTGGTACTAATATAAGATTTCAGCAAAGTTTCAGGATACAACATAAACATACAAAAATCAGTTGGATTCCTTTACATCAACAAAAACAAACTCGAAGAGGAAATCACCAAATCAATACCATTTACAATAGCCCCCAAAAAGACAAAATACTTAGAAATACAACTAACCAGAAATGTAAAAGATCTATACGGTGAAAACTACAAGACAGTACTGTGAGAAACCAAAAGAGACCTGCCTAAGTGGAAAAACATACCTTACTCATGAACAGGTAGACAAACATAGTGAAAATGTCAATTCTACCCAAAGCAATCTACAGATACAATGCAATCCCGATCCAATTTCCACCAGCATTTTTTAATGAGATGAAGAAACAAATCACCAACTTCATACTGAAAGGGAAGAGGCCCCGAATAAGGAAAGCATAACTCAAGAACAAAAACAAGATGGGAGGCCTCACACTACCTGATTTTAGAACCTATTATACTGCCACAGTAGTCAAAACAACCTGGTACTGGTACAAAAACAGATACATAGACCAATGGAAGAGAATTAAGAATCCAGACCTAAATTCATCCACCTATGAGCAACTGATATTTGACAAAGGCCCAAAGTCCATTTACTGGGGAAAAGAATGTCTCTTTAACAAATGGTGCTAGCATAACTGGATATCCATCTGCAAAAAACTGAAACAAGACCCCATACCTCACACCATGCACAAAAACTAACTCAAAATGCATCAAAGACTTAAATATAAAATCGAAAACAATAAAGATCATGAAACAAAAAATACAGACAACACTAGGAGCCCTAATACATGGCATACACACAATACTAACCGTAAGTAACAATACACAAGCACAAGAAGAGAGACCAGAAAAATGGAAGCTCCAAAAAATCAAGCACGCTCATCAAAACACTTCATCAAAAGAGTAAAAAGACAACCTAAAGACTGGGAAAAACTCTTTGGCTACAACAAATCTACTCAGTGTCTAATCTCTAAAATCTACAAGATACTGCAAAACCTCAACCACAAAAAGACAACTCAATTAAAAAATGGGCAAAGGATATGAACAGGCACTTCGCCAAAGAAGACATTCAGGTGGTTAGCAGACACATGAGGAAACGCTCACTATCATCAGCCCTTAGAGAAATGCAAATCAAACTACAGTGAGATAACATCTCACCTCAAGAAGGCCAACATGAATGCAAAAAACACAAAAGACTAAATGTTAGAGAAGTTGTGGAGAAACTGGAACCCTTCAACACTGTTGGTGGGAATGTAAAATGGTACAACCACTTTAGAAATCGATCTGACGCTTCCTTAAAAAGCTAGAAATAGAAGTACCATACGATCCAGCTATCCCACTCCTTGGAACATATCCTAGAGAAATAAGAGCCGTCACACAAACAGATATATGCACACCCATATTCACTGCAGCACTGTTCACAACAGTAAAAAAATGGAAACAACCTAGGTGCCCATCAATGGAAGAAAGGATAAACAAATTATGGTATATCCACACAATGCAATACTACGCAACAATAAACAACAACGATGCAGCCATGAAACATCTTATAGCATGAAAAAAGCTGGAGGTCATTATGCTGAGTGAATTCAGTCAATCACAAAAGAACAAATATTGTCTAAGATCACTGTTGTAAAAACTCAAGAAAAGGTTTTAACACAGAAGAAAATTCTTCGATGGTTACAAGGGTGGGGAGGGTGGGTGAGGATTATTTACTAACTGGATAGTAGATAAGAATTATCTTAGGTGAAGGGAAATTTCCTGAATACAATCAAACACTTTGAAAGACAGAGTATCAGGGGTAGGGCTCTGGGGACCATGCTTTTAGGGGACATCTAGGTCAACCGGTATAACAAAGCTTATTAAGAAAATGTTCTGCATCCTAGTTTGCTGAGTGGCGTCTGGGGTCTTAAAAGCCAGCAAGCGGCCATGTAAGATGCATCAATTGGTCCCAACCACCTGAAGTAAAGGAGAATGAAGAACACCAAAGACACAAGGAAAGTAGTAGCCCAAGAAACAGAAAGGGCTACATAAACCAGAGACTTCATCCATCTGAGACCACAAGAACTAGATGGTGCCCGGCTACCACCAATGACCACCCTGACAGGGAACACAACAGAGAGTCTCGGATGAGGCAAGAGAAAGGTGGGGTGCAGAACTCAAATTTTAGTAAAAAGACCAGACTTAATGGTCTGACTGAGACTGCAGGAACCCCGGAAAGCATGGCCCCAGGATTCTCTATCAGCCCAAAACTAAAACAATTTCCGAGACCAACTCTTCAGACAGGGATTATACTGGACTGTGGGACATAAAGTGATACTCACGAGGAGCGTGCCTCTTAGCTCAAGCAGATACAAGAAACTAAACAGGCACCTTCTCTCAGGAGTGAGATGGGTAAGCAGAGAGGGTTAGGAGCTGGGTGAATGGACATGGGGAATCAGGAGTGGAAAGGAGGAATGTGTTGTCACAGTATGGGGACAGCAAGTAGAGTCACATCAAAATGTACGTATGAATTTATGTACGGGGAAAAAAAAATCTAAGTATCTTTATTAAGATACATAGAAAAATTGTATTAAAAAAAGAGACAAATGGATCTGAATTCAGGACAATTGTGAATACAATTTTGGATGGCTAAATAAATATAAATATAACCTTACCTTGTCCTAAGACTATGACGGCTATTCCTTTTTCTAGCTCTTCAATACCTTTCTTATACCATTCCACAGCTTGCTCCTTCTGTCCTGTTTTGAAATAGAAATAATTATTTGTATATACCACGAGCATAAACATTTCCCGAAGAGTACCATTAATAGGTGATACGTAAGAAAGAGAGTTGTGACCAAATAAACTTGAAAAACAATACAGTATTATCTCTTATTGCCTTTACCATCTCAATATACACTGAATCCCCAAAAGGGGAAATACAGTCTGCAGTGGTTTCCCAGATTTTAGAGCTATGTCTATTATTTGCTTATCAACTGATAGCATTGGTATTTATAACCACTGAAATGCTGTACTAGAAATATTAACATGATTTCAATAATGGTGAGAAAAAGCATCATTTAATCTAATTATATTCAAATCTACTGTAACTGTTCGTTATTAGGCACTTTTTAGAGTAAGCTTTTAATAAACGATTGCATCGTGACAACTGGTACGTGAGATTCTAACTGTGGTATTTAGTAATACATTTTCTTTGAACCAAACAACTGGTTTATGATGCTAATTCTTGATTCAAATTAAGTTCAAAGAGAATACAAAAATTAATCATAATCCATGAGGCACAGCAGTCCAGGGACAAAGATTAGAAGGTAGGAGGGGACAGGAAAGCTGGTGATAGAGAACCCAAGATTTAGAAGGGACAGTGTTGACATGTCGTGGGGTTGTTAGCCATTGTCATAGAGCAGTATATGCACTGTTTAATGAGAAACTATTTATTCTGTAAACCATCTAAAGTACAAAAAAAAATTACGTGAGATCAAGTTGACAACAGCAACTCAAAAGGTTTGATGAGAAGCCTAGGGGGCAGTGATTTGAAGATAATGGTGATGGAATAATTTGGAAAAGAATAGTGAGAATAGCAACATAACTGGAAAAATGTAATCAATGTCACTGAATTGTACACGTAGAAATTTTTGAAATGGTGTAATTTTGGCTATGTATATTTTCACCAAAAAAAGATCCTCCAAGGTCGAGAAGGAGAGTGTTGACATGTCGTGGGGTTGTTAACCAATGTTATAAAACAATACGTGTACTGTTTAATGAGAAACTGTTTGCTCTGTAAACCGTCATCTAAAATACAATAAAAAAAATCATGATCAAAATAACTATACATAGGATGTACTTCTGTACAGGGATAATTATATGCAAATCTCATTGCTTTTGAAAATTAATTTCTTGGTCCTTACAATCTACGATGTTTCAGAAGCAACTAATATAAGTATACAGTAAAACAAAGGTAAAAATCATCTACTAAAATGTTGTTTCTCATTACTTCCCAATTCATGTCCCCATTTAATCAAAATTTCCCATGTCATTCTTTCAAATTCAAGTCAATAAAATATGAGACTCTTTAATAACCGTGGTAGTTAAAGTTGTGTGTCAACTTGGCTAGGGCATAATTATCAGTGGCCTGGTAGTTGTAACGAAGTTTGGCAGCTGTGAAAGAATGTTATCACTTCCATAGTGAGATCTGATGTAATCACCTCCATGATGAGATATTTTGTGAGCAGCCGATTAGTTGAAAAGGAGTTTCCTTGGGGGTGTGACCTGCATCCAACATAGGTGGACTTTCTGACAAAGCTCGCTGGCTTTTCCTCACTTTAATCCTGCAGCTGGCTCCTATACATCTAACCTCCTGTTCTTGGAACTTGAGCTAGCAGCTTATCTGCCAATCTTGGGATTTGTCAGCCTCCACAGTCTGTGAGCCAGAGGCCTGCTGTCTGATCTGCCGATCTTGGGTTCACCAGCCCTTGCAGCTATGTGAGTCAGAAGAAACCTTCAGCCTGACCCACAGACTTGAGGCTTTCCAGCCTCTACATCCGTGTAAGCCACTTCCTTAATATAAATTTCTCTCTATATAAATTTATGTCCTTTACCAATTTTATTTCTCTAGAGAATCCAACCTAAGACATTAATACAGAGTAGAAAAGATCTCGTTATAGTTACACCACACAATAACTAAGAAATGCTGTCTACCACTCTTGACAAGGACCACAATGTAGGGTCTGGGACCGAGTGGGAAAGAAATGTACAACAATGTTCAAATTCATAAAACAAGACCAGACTTACTAGTCTGACAGAGACGGGACGAACCCCCAAGACTATAGTCCCCGGACACCCTGCTAACTCAGAACGGAAGCCACTCCTGAAGCCCATTTTTCAGCCAAAGACTGAAAAAGGCCTATAAAACAAATGGCAACCTGCGTGAGAAACATGCTTCATACTTCAATCAAGTACATGAGACCAACTAGGCAACTCCTGCCCAAAGACAGACAAGAAAACAGGAAGGAACTGGAAAATTGGACACATGGACATGGGGAAACTGGGGTGGAAAGGGGGAGTGTGCTGACACACCGCGGGGATTGCAAACAGTGTCACAAAACAATCTGTGAATAAATTTTTGAATGAGAAACTAATTTGCACTGCTTTCACTGAAAAAATAAAATTTAAAAAAAAAAAGAAAAAGAAGAAATACTGTGTCCACTTATGTGACTATACTACCCCTTCCTCCGTTTCCTCATTGCAAAAATAATCACTGAACTAGATTCAGGCTATCCGTATTTTACACAGTGGCTGATACAGAAAAACTGCTCAAAAAGTCTTGGTAATGGCACATGAAAAAATCATTAAGAGTTTACTGTAAATTGGTTCAAGTTATTTGGATGTAAATTTGTTTATATATTTTTTTCAAATTATTAAAAAAAGGGGAAGACAGAACTGATGATGAAGGGCACAAGGAAATTTGCGGACTATTGGGAACCTTCAGTATATTGACCACAGTGCTGGCTACCCAACTGTGTAAGTTTGTCAAAACTCATAGAAATGTACCCTTAAAGAAATGAATTTTACTGTATGTAAATTATACCTCAATAAATCTGACATTTTAAAAGTACAATACTCCAACATTTATGCATAAGCATATTTGTTAGGGCGTGTATTATAATACCAGAACTAAAACTCTGATTACAATAACAAAATTACATTACATGAGAAAAACTAGAAAATTTATTTTTAAAAAATGTTTGAAAGGAGTGGAGAGCTTCTAAAACAGTGAAAATTGTTAAGACCAATATCTAGAAGAGGAGGAAAGTTGAAAGAGGTAAGCACTTGGGTCACTTTTCCGGTTAATGTGATTGCTAATTCTGAAGGCAAAACTGAGTGAGAAACTGAGCAGAATTTTCAGCCACTCATGAAAGTAAGTTGATTAAAAATGAATTTCAGGGTAGGCCAAGAAGAAAAGTCATGGCAAACACCTCAGGATTTTGCTTGGAACACTGAAGGGCTATCTCTGAAGTAAGAAACAGGTTAGCCCGCGCAAGTACTAAAGTCCAAATTCAAGTCTTCCATTCCTTAAAGTAGGGATCACCCTTTTAATTAATTTACAGTAAAAAATCAAAACTTCCAGTGGCCTAGAGTGTACAAAAAGATGTTGATATACTTTAGTATATACTTCCCTGATACCGTGAAAAATGACAAGATATCTATCCAAGATGCTCATTGAACCCCACATAAGGTAGATCCCAAAAGAAAGTCATCAAGACATATTATAATCAAACTTGCCAAACACGGAGAATTTTAAGAGCAGCTAAGGATAAATGAAAAGTCATCGATAAAGAACAGTCAATAAGAATAAGCTGAGGACACTCAGCAGAAACCATGCAGGCAAGAAGGCAATGGAATGACATATATCGAGCCTTGGAAAAAAAACTGCCAGCCAAGAATTACATATCCAGCAAAACTGTCTCTCAAATATGATGGCGAAATTAGGGCATTTCCAAATAAACAGAAGTTGAGGGAATCTGCAAAAACCAAACTAAAATTACAAAAAATACTAAAGAGAATCCTCCAGTTAGAAAATCAGTAACATCAGATTAACAACCCAAGACTAGAACACAGGACAGAGCAACCAGATATCAACCCACACAGGGAAGTCACAAAAGTAAATCAAAGCTGAAACACTGAAAATAGGGAAACAGATAGCAATATAAAAGCTGACAACATTAAAACAACAAAGAGAGACTTACAAAACATAGACATAGATTTTTCATATGGAGAGGAAGTTGAGGCGATATAAAGAAACAGAAGACTGGCATAAACTTCGAAAAATAGAGGTAAATATTAAGGTAATCACAACAGATACTAACAATCTTAGAAGCCAAAATAAAACACTAGAAAAATACAAAGACTCAGCAAACACAAAATTAACACCGATGGAAAAAAATACATAAAGAAAAAACGACTCAGCATAGAAAATTAAGGGAAACAAAGAAACTGTAAACACACAGAAAAAGAAATCAAAATGACAGCATTAAACTCTTACCTATCAATAATTACACTGAATGTAAATGGACTAAATGCACCAATAAAGAGACAGTGGGAGATTGAATAAAAAAACACGATCCGTCTATATGCTGCCTACATGAAACACACCTTAAAGACACAAACTAAAACTCAAAGAATGGAAAAAAACATATCAGAGAAACAACACTCAAAAAAGAACAGGAGTGGCAATATTAATATCTGACAAAATAGACTTCAAAGTAAAACCCACCACAAAGGATAAGGAAGGACACTATGTAATGATTAAAGGGTCAATACACCACAAGAACATAACTATAATAAATATTTATGCACCCAATCACAGGGCTCCAAAATACATAAAACAAACTCTAACAGCACTGAAAAGAGAGACAGACAGCTCCACAATAGTAGTAGGAGACCTCAACACACCATTTTTGGTGAAGGACAAAACATCCAGAAAGAAGCTCAACATAGACACAGAAGAGCTAAATGCTACAATCAAAACCAACTTGATCTCACAGATATATACCGAACATTGCAGCCTACAGCAGCCAAATATATTCTCCTTTCCAACACACATTGAACATTCTCCAGAACAGACCACATATTAAAACATAAAGCAAGCCTTAACAAAACCCAAAACATCAAAATATTACAAATCATCTTTTCTGACCCTAAAGCCATAAAAATAGAAATCAACAATACAAAAAGCAAAGAAAAAAATCAAACACATGGAAACTGAACAACACCTTGCTCAAAAACTACTGGGTTACAGAATAAACTAAGAATGGAATAAAGAAATTCACAGAACCAAATAAGAACGAAAACACATCCTACCAGAACCTTTGGGACACAGCAAAAGCAGTGCTCAGAGATCAGTTTGTAGCAATAAATGCACACATACAAAAAGAAAAAAGGGCCATCATGAAAACATCAACCCTACAACTGGAACAATTAGAAGGCAGCAAAAGAAGCCCTCAGGCACCAGAAGAAAGAAAATACTAAGAATTAGAGCACAATTAAATCAAATAGAAAATAGAAAGACATTTTAAAGACTTAACGAGACTGAAAGCTAGCTCTTTGAAAGATCAACAAAATTGATAAATCACTGGACAAACTGACAAAAGAAAAACAGGAGAGGGAGCAGATAACCCGTATGAGAAACAAAATCGGTGGTATCACAACAGACCCAGCTGAAATTAAAAGAATCATAACAGAATACTATAAACAACTGTACTCTAACAAATTTGAAAACCTAGAGAAAATGGACAAATTTCTAGAAACTCACTACCTAGCTAAACTAACACAGAGGTAGTACGACTAAATAAACCTGTAACAAAAGAAGAGACTGAAAAGGTAATTAAAAAACTCCAAAGAAAAAAAAGCCCCGGCCTGGATGGCTTCACTAGAGAATTCTACCAAACATTCAGAGAAGAGTTAACACCACCACTACTGAGACATTTCAGAGCACAGAAAAGGATGGAACACTCCCAAACTCATTCTATGAAGCCAGCATAACCCTGATACCAAAACCAGGTAAAGACACCACACACACAAAAAAATTACAGACCAACATTAACATTGATAGAGAAATTCTCAACAAAATTTTAGCCAATAGAATTCAGCAACATATCAAAAAAATAATTCACCATGTTCAACTGGGATTTATACCAGATATCAGGTATGCAAGCACGGTTCAACACTAGAAGAACTATCAATGTAATCCACCACATAAATTAAACAAAAGACAAGAACCTCATGATCTTATCAATCAATGCTGAAAAGGCATGTGACACACTCCAAGATGCATTCATGATTAAAACTCTCAACAAAATAGGAATAGAAGGCAAATTCCTCAATATAATTAAAAGCATTTATACAAACCCAACAGACAACATCACCCTAAATGGAAACTTTGAAAGCATTCCCCTTGAGAACGGGCACCAGACAAGGATGCCTTTTATCACCACTCTTATTCAACACTGTGCTGGAGGTCCTAGTCACAGCAATTAGGCTAGAAAAAGAATAAAGGGCATCCAAATTGTTAAGAAAGAAGTAAACGTACCCCTATTTGCTGATTATATGATCTTAATACACAAAAAAAAAACCCAAGAATCTAAAAGAAAACTACTAGAACTCATCGAAGATTTCAGCAAAGTATCAGGATACAAGATAAACATAGAAAAATCAGTTGGCTTCATTTACACCAACAAAGAGTACTTCGAAAAGGAAATCACCAGATCAATACCATTTACAACAGACCAAATAAAAAACTTAGAAATACATCTAACAAGAGACGTAAAAGATCTATACAATGAAAACTACAAGACAGTACTGCAAGAAACAAAAAGAGACCTAAGTGGAAAAATATACCTTGCTCATGGATAGGTAGACTCAACATTGTAAAAATGTCGATTCTACCCAAAGTGATCTACAGATACAAGACAATCCCGATCCAAATTCCACCCGCATTTTTTAATGAGATGGAGAAATAAATCACCTACTTCATAAGGAAACCCAAGAGGCCTCAAATAAGTAAAGCAGTACTCAAGAAAAAGAACAAGATGGGAGACCTCACACTACCTGATTTTAGGACCTATTATACTGCCACGGTAGTCAAGACAGCCTGGTAAATTTTTTTATTGTTATAGTTTAAATGAAGCTTACATTTCTAGTCTCCCATACAAAATTTTCTACATACATTGTTATGTGACACCAATTGCTCAGCCCTTTCTGCAAAAGCACACTCCTCCTTTCCACCCGAGTCCCCATGTCCATTCAACCAGCTCCGAACCCTCTCTGCCTTCTCATCTCACCTCCGGACAGAAGCTGCCCCTTTGGTCTCTTGTATCTACTTGAGCTAGGAGGCACACTCCTACCAAGTATCACTTTATGTCCCACAGTCCAGTCCAATCCCTGTCTGAAGAAAAAGTAAACAAACTCCTGGGCTCACATACCTAGTAACAGATATAACCAACTGGTGACAGGATGTTAAAGCATCAAAGGCGCCAATAATCAAACTAGCTCACGTGAGCTTTTGTCATAGCAAAACAAGAAGACACAGTAAGCAAACATGAAATAAACGAATACAATAAATTATAGATGTCTCAGAGACAACAGTAAATATCAGATTACATATAGAAACAGACCATGATGGTTTCAGCAGGCTCCCAACACAAAGAACCAAGAAATTTTCCATAGGAAGAGAATTTCTTAGAAGTACCGGAAGTAGAATACAAAGTATTAATATACAGAACTCTTCAAGAGATCAGGAAGGAGAGCAGGCAAAATGCAGAATAAGCCAAGGAACAAACCAACAAAACAATAGAAGAACTTAAAAAAATTAGAAAAGAGAATAATGACAAACTTAACAGGCTTCAAGAATCAATAAAGAGATAGCAATTAGAAATCCAAAAGACTTAAACAACTCGA
This sequence comes from Dugong dugon, assembly GCA_030035585.1. Taxonomy (NCBI): domain Eukaryota; kingdom Metazoa; phylum Chordata; class Mammalia; order Sirenia; family Dugongidae; genus Dugong; species Dugong dugon. Next base: position 40,989,108 of record CM057480.1, on the reverse strand, counting down.
CAAAAGATCGTAAAAGCAGAATTGAAGCAATGGAAGTCGAAATTAGTGAAATTGAAAATAAAGCCCTTGACACCAATTTATTTGAGAAAAAAATCAGATAAAAGAATTTTAAAAAGTAAAGAAACCCTAACAAATATGTGGGACATGATCAAGAGGGATAACCTATGAGAGATTGGAGTACCAGAACAGGGGTGATAAAAGAAAATACATAGAGAACTGTTGAAGATTTGTTGGCAGAAAAATTCCCTGATATTGTGAAAGATGAGAAAATGTCTACCGAAGATGCTCATTGAACCCCACGTCAGGTACATCCCAAAAGAAAGTCCCCAAGACGTATTATAATCAGACTTGTCAAAACCACAGATAAAGAGAGAATTATAAGAGCGGCTGGGGATAAATGAAAAGTAATGTACAAAGGACAGTCAATAACACTAAGCTCGGACCACTCAGCAGAAACCATGCAGGCAAGAAGGCAATGGGATGATACATATGCAGCCTTGAAGGAAAAAAAACTACCAGCCAAGAATTATATTTCCAGCAAAACAAGTCTCTCAACTATGATGGCAAAATGAGGGCATTTCCAGATAAACAGAAGTTTAAGGAATTTGCAAACCCAAACCAAAATTACAAGAAATACTAAAGGAAGGCCTCCGGTTAGAAAATCAACACCGGACAGAGCAACCAGATATCAACCCAGATAGGGAAGTCACAAAAAATAAATCAAAACTAAAATACTAAAAATAGAAAAACAAACGTTAGTATGTACAAATCGAAAACATTAAAACAAAAAAAGGGGGACTAAAAAATATAGTCACAGATCTTTCATATGGAGAAGAACTCAGAGCAATATAAAGAAATAAAAGAGTGGTTTAAACTTAGAAAAATAGGGGTAAATATTAAGGTCATCACAATGAAAACTAACAATCGTACATGTCAAAAAATAAAACAAGAAAAACATAAAAACTCAGCAAACACAGTATCAACAACAATGAAAAAGATGATGAAACGGCTCAGCACAGAAAACTAAGTGGAACAAACTGAACAACACACAAAAAAAGACATCACAGCACTAAACTCATACCTATCAACAATTACACTGAATGTAAATGGACTAAATGCACCAATAAAGAGACAGAGATTGGCAGATTGGATAAAAAAAAATGATCCATCTAGATGGTGCCTACAAGAGACACACCTTAAAGACACAAATTAAAACTCAAAGGATGGAAAAAAATATATCAAGCAAACAACACTGAAAGGGCAGGAGTGTCAATACTAATCTCTGACAAAACACACTTTAAAGTACAATCCATCACAAAGGATAAGGAAGGGCGCTATATTAAAGATCAATATATCAGGAGAGCATAGCTATAATAAACATTTACACACCCAACAATAGAGCTCAAATTACATAAAACAAACTCTAACAGCATTGAAAAGAAAGATATATAGCTCCACAGTAATAGTAGAAGACTTCAACACACCACTTTGGTTGAAGGACAGAACATCCAGAAACAAGCTCACTAAAGACATGAAAAATCTAAACACCACAATCAACTTGATCTGACAGACATACACAGGACACTCCACCCAAGAGCAGCCAAGAATTCTTTCTTTTCCAATATACATGGAACACTCTCCAGAAGAGAGTCACATATTAGGCCATAAACTAAGCCTTAACGGAATCCAAAGCATCAAAATATTGCACAGCATCTTTTCTGACCATGAAGCTATGAAACTACAAATCAACGACAGAAAAAGTGAGGAAAAAAAATCAAACACATGGAAACTGAACAACGCTTTGCTCAAAAACTACTAGGTTATAGAAAAAATTAAGAATGGAATAAACAAATTCTCAAAATCAAATGAAAATAAAAATGCATCCTACTAGAACCTTTGGAACACAGCAAAAGCTGTGCTCAGAGGTCAGTTTATCACAATAAATGCACACATACAAAAAGAAATGGCCAGAACCAAAATGTTAACCCTACAACTCGAACAAGTAGAAAGAGAGCAGTGAAAGCCATCATGTGCCAGAAGAAAAGAAATAATAAGAATTAGAGCAGAATTATATGAAACAGAGAATAGAAAAACAATCAAAAGAGTTAAGATCAAAAGCTGGTTCTTTGAAAAGATCAACAAAATCAATAAACCACTGGCCAACTGACACAAAAAAAAAAAACCAGGGGAGGAAGCAAATAACCCGAATAATAAATGAGATGGGCGATATCACAAAAGACCAACTGAAATTAAAAGAATCATAAGAAATTACTATGAAAAATTGAACTCTAACCAATTTGAAACCCTAGAGAAAATGGATAAATTTCTAGAAACTCACTATCTACTTAAATTAATACAAACAGAGATAGAACAATTAAATGAACCTATAACAAAAGAAGAAATTGAAAACGTAATCAATTAACTCCCAACAAAAAAAGCCCTGGCCCAGACGGTTTCCCTACAGAATTCTACCAAACTTTCAGAGAAGAGTTAACACCACTACTACTAAATGTATTTCAGAGCACAGAAAAAGATGAAATACTCCCAAACTCATTCTATGAAGCTAGCATAACCCTGATACCAAAACCAGATAAAGATACCACAGAAAAAGAAAATTACAGACCAATACCCCCATGAACATTGACGCAAAAATCCTCAACAAAATTCTACCCAATAAAATTCAGCAATATATCAAAAAAATAATTCACTATGAACAAGTGGGATTTATACCAGGTATGCAGGGATGGTTCAACATTACAAAACAATCAGTGTAATCCATCACATAAATAAAACAAAAGACAAAAACTGCATGATCTCATTAATTGATGCAGAACGGGCATTTGACAAAGTCCAATACCCATTCATGATAAAAAAAAAAAAAAAACTCTCAACAAAATAGGAATAGAAGGGAAATTCCTCAGCACAGTTAAGGACATTTATACAAAGCCAACAGCTAACATCATCCTAAATCGAGAGAGTCTGAAAGCATTCCCATTGAGAATGGGAACCAGACAAGGATGCCCTTTATCACCACTCTTCTTCAACACTGTGCTGGAGGTCCTAGCCAGAGCAATTAGGCTAGAAAAAGAAATAAAGGACATCCAAATTGGTAAGGAAAAATTAAAAGTATCTCTATTTGCAGATGATATGATTTTATACACAGAAAACTCCAAATAATCCACAAGAAAACTAATGGAATTAATAGATTTTAGCAAAGTATCAAGATACAAATATACAAAAATCAGTTGGATTCCTCTACACCAACAAAGACAACTTCGAAGAGGAAATCATCAAATCAGTATCATTTACAACACACCCAAGAAGAAAAAATACTTAGGAATAAATCTAACCAGAAACGTAGAAGATCTACTAGAAGACACTACTGCAAAAAACAAAAAGAGACCCGAATAAGTGGAAAAACATACCTTGCTCATGGATAGGTAGACTCAACATCGTGAAAATGTCAACTCTACCCAAAGCTATCTACAGATACAATGCAATCCCGATCCAAATTCCAACAGCATTTTTAAGGAGATGAACAAACAAATCACCAACTTCATATGGAAAGGGAAGAGCCTTCAGATAAGCAAAGCATTGCTGAAGAAGAACAAAGTGGGAGGCCTCACACTACCTGATTTTAGAACCAATTATGCCACCACGATAGTCAAAACAGCCTGGTACTGGTACAACAGAAACACAGACCAATGGAACAGAATTGAGAACCAAAAACAAATTCATCCATCTATGAGTGAGCTGATATTTGAAAAAGGCCCAAAGTCCATTAACTGGGGAAAAGACAGTCTCTTTAACAAACGGTGCTGGCATAACAGGATATTCATCTGCAAAAAAGTGTAACAAGACCCATACATCACACAATGCACAAACACTAACTCAAAATGGATCAAAGATCTAAGTATAATATGTAAACAATAAGGACTATGGAAGAAAAATTAGGGAAAACACTAGGAGCCCTAACACATGGCATAAACGCAATACGAACCAAAAGTAACAATGCACAAACACCAGAAGGGAAACGAGATAACTGGGAGCTCCTAAAAATTAAACACTTAAGCTCATCAAAAGACTTCACTAAAAGAGTAGAAAAACAACCTACACACAGAAAAAAGTTTTGGCTACCACAAATCCAATTACCATCTAATCTGTAAAATCTACACGATACTGCAACACCTCAACAACAAAAAGACAAATAACCCAATTAAAAAACGGGCAAAAAATATGAATAGACAACTTTACCAAAAAAGACATTCAGGCAGCTAACAGACACGTGACGAAATGCTCACAATCAATAGCCATTAGAGGAATGCAAATCAAAACTACAAATAAGATACCATCTCACCCCAACAAGGCTAGCATTAATCAAAAAAACAAAATAATGTGTTGGAGAGGTTGTGGAGAGACTGGAACACTTACACAGTGTTGGTGGGAATGTAAAATGGTACAACCACTTTGGAAATCAATTTGGCGCTTCCTTAAAAAGCTAGAAATAGAAGTACCATATGATCCAGCAATCCCACTCCTTGGAATATATCCTAGAGAGGAGTCATCACATGAATAGATATATGCACACCCATGTTCACTGCAGCACTGTTCACGATAGCAAAAAGAGGGAAACAACCTAAGTGCCCATCAATGGACAAATGGATAAACAAATTATGGCATATTCACACAATGGAATACTACACAATGATAAAGAACCACGATGAATCCATGAAACATCTTATAAAATGGAGAAAATCTGGAAGGCATTATGCTGAGTGAATTTAGTCAGTCTCAAAAGGAAAAATATTGTGTAAGGCCACTATTACAAAAACTCAGAAGGTTTAAACACAGAAGAAGACATTTTTTGATGGTTACGAGGATAGGGAGGGGAGGGAGAAAAATATTAATTAGATAGCAGACAAGAATTACCTTAGATGAAGGGAAAGACAACATACATTACAGGGGAAGTCAGCACAACTGAACTAAACCAAAAGCTAAGAAGTTTCCTGAATACAACCAAACACTTTGAGGGACAGAGTAGGAAGGGTGGGGATCTGGGGACCATGCTTTCAGGGGACATCTAGGTCAACTGGCATAACAAAAATTAAGAAAATGTTTCGTGTCTGGGGTCTTAAAAGCTAGTAAGCAGCCACCTAAGATGCATCAATTGGTCCCAACCACCCGGAGTAAAGGAGAATGAAGAACACCAAAGACACAAGGAAAATATTACCCCAAGAGACAGAAAGGGCCACAAAACCAGAGACTCCATCAGCCTGAGACCGGAAGAACTAGATGGTGCCTGGCTACCACCAATGACTGCCCTGACAGGGAACACAACAGAGAGTCCCTAATGAAGAAGGAGAAAGGTGGGGTGCAGAACTCAAATTCTAGTAAGAAAACCACACTGAGTGGTCTGAATGAGACTGGAGGAACCACAGAAAGCATGGCCCCCGGATTTTCTATCAGCTCAGAACTAAAACAATTTCTGAGGCCAACTCTTCAGACAGGGACTGACTGGACTGTGGGACATAAAGTGATACTCATAAGGAGTGTGCCTCTTAGGTCAAGTAGATACAAGAGACTAAATGGGCAGCTTCTGTCCAGAGGTGATATGGGAAGGTAGAGAGGGCTAAGAGCTGGCTGACTGGACATGGGGAATCAGAGGTGGAAAGGAGGAATGTGCTGTCACAGCATGAGGAGAGCAATTAGGGTCACATAACAACGTATATATTAATTTCTGTATGGGAGACTAACTTGAAATGTAAACTTCACTTATACTACAACAATAAACAAAATAAAAAAAAATAAATACTTAAAAAAAAAAAAAAAAGCTAGCAAGCGGCCATCTAAGATGCATCAATTGGTCCCAACCCACCTGGAGTAAAGGAGGATGAAATACACCAAAGACACAAGAAAAATATTAGCCCAAGAGAAAGAAACGGCCACATAAACCAAAGACTCCATCCATCAGCCTGAGTCTAGAAGAACTAGATGGTGCCTAGCTACCACCAATGACCACCCTGACACGGAATACAACAGAGTCCCTGATGGAGCAGAAGAAAAGTGGGGTGCAGAATTCAAATTCTAGTAAACTAACCAGACTTAATGGTTTGACTGAGATTGGAGGGACTCCGGAAGACATGTCCTCCGGACTCTCTGTTGGCCCAGAGCTGAAAACGTTCCCAAGGCCAACTCTTCAGACAAAGATTAGACTGGACTATGGGACATAAAGTGATACTTGTTAGGAGTGTGCTTCTTAGTTCAAAAGATACAGAAGACTAAATGGGCAGCTCCCGTCCAGAGGTGAGATGAGAAAGCAGAGGGTCAGGAGCTGGTTGACTGGACACGGAAAATCGGGGTGGAAATTAGGAGTGTGCTGTCACAGTATAGGGTGAGCAATTAGGGTCACATAGCAATGCGTGTATAAATTTTTATATGAGAAACTGACTTGAATTATAAACTTTCGCTTAGAGCAATTAAAAAAAAAAAAAACCCTGCTGTTTTAAATTGCTCAGATGAATGTGATATATATATACATATATTAATTTCCATTCATTTGCCAGTCTACCAGTCATTTGTCTCTTCGTTGTACTGCTGTAGCCAGTGTGTTGCTGTGATGCTAGAAGCTATGCCACCGGTATTTCAAATACCACTACTGTCACCCGTGATTGACATATTTCAGCAAAGCTTCCAGACTAAGACAGACTAATAAGAAGGACCTGGCAATATACTTCTGAAGGAACTGGCCAGTGAAAACCTTATGAACAGCAGTCAGGTATAGTGATGGAAGATGAGGCCCTCAGGCTAGAAGGCACTCAAAATCAGAGTGGGAAAGAACTGCCTCCTCAAAGTAGAGCTGACCTTAATTACGTAGACGGAGTAAAGCATATGGGACTTTCATTTGCCAATGTGCCACAAGTTCCAAATGAGAAGCAACAGCTGTAAACATCCATTAATCGGGACATAAAACGTACGAAGTATGAATAAAGAAAACTGGAAGCTGTCAAAAATGAAACACATAAAGATCAATATCCTAGGAATTAGCTGAAATGGGCTGGTTTTGGCCATTTTGTACCTGACAATCATATGGTCTACTATGCTGGGAATGAAATTGAAGTGGGATGGTGTAGCGTTCATCATCAAAATGAACACTTCAAAATCTATTCTGAAGTACAACGCTGTCAGTGGTAGGATAATATCCATACGCCGACAGTTACTACAACTATTATTCAAATTAACACACAATCACTAATGCCAAAGATGAAGAAATTGAAGATTTTTACCAACTTCTGCAGTCTGAAATTGATCAAACACACAATCAAGATGTGCTGATCATTACTAGTGATTGGAATGCAAAAGCTGGAAACAAAGAAAGATAGGCAGTTGGAAAATACAGTCTTGGTGACAGAAACAATGCTAAAGATTGCATGAAAGAATTTTCAAGACCAACGACTTATTCATTGGAAATACTTTTTTTCAACAACATACGTGGCGACTATACACATGGACCTCACTGGATGGAACACAAAGGAATCAAATCAACTACATCTGTGGAAACTACAATACAGAAGCTCAATATCATCAGTCAGAACATGGCCAGGTGCCCACTGCAGAACGGAACATCAATTGCTCATGTGCAAGTTCATATGCTAAAGAAAATTAAAACAAGTCCACAAGAGCCAAAGCGCTACCTTCAGTATGCCCCACCTGAATTTAGTGACCATCTCAAGAATAAGTTTGACCCACTGAATACTAATGACCAAAGATCAGACGACTTGTGGGATGACATCAAGGACATCATACTTGAAGAAAGCAAAATGTCATTTAAAAGACAGGAAAGAAAGAAAAGACCAAAATGAATGTCAGAAGAGACTCTGAAACTTGCTCCTGAACGTAGAGTAGCTACATAGAATGGAAGAAATGATGAAATAAAAGAGATGAACAGGAGACTTAAAAGGGCAACTCCAGAAGATAAAGTATCATAATAAAATGTGCAAAGACCTGGAGTTAGAAAACCAAAAGAAATGAACACACTCAGCATTTGTCAGTCTGAAAGAACTAAAGAAAAAATTCAAACCGTTGCAATACTGAAGGGTTCTACGGGCAAAATAGGAGTACTGGAGGTGCAGTGGTTAAGAGCTCAGCTGCTAACAAAAAGTTTAGGGGTTCAAATCTACCAGTCACTCCCTGAGAACCCTATGGTGCAGTTCTACTCTGTCCTATAGGGTCACTACGAGTCAGAATCAACTCGAAGGCAATGGGTTTTTTTGTTTGTATAGGCAAAATATTGAATGATGCAGGAAGCATCAAAAGATGAAAGGAATACACAGAGTCACTGTACCAAAAAGAAGTGGTCAATGTTCATCCATTTCAGGAGGCTGCATATGATCAAGAACCAATGGTATTAAACGAAGAAGTCCAAGCTGCACCGAAGGCATTCGTGAAAAACAAGGCTCCAGGAACTGATGGAATATCAATTTAGATATTTCGACAAACAGATGCAAAGCCGGAAGTGCTCACTTGTCTATGCCAAGAAATTTGGAAAACAGCTACCTGACCAACTAACTGAAGAGTCCATATTCATGCCCACTCCAAAGAAAGGTGATCCAACAGAATGTGGAGATTACTGAATAATATTAATATCACACACAAGTAAAATTCTGCTGAAGATTATTCAAAAACGGTTGCTACAGTACATCAAAAAGAAACTGCCAGAAATTCAAGCCGGATTCAGAAGAGGACGTGGATTGAGGGATAGCATTGCTGATGTCAGATGGATCTTGGCTGAAAGCAGAGAACACCATAAAGACGTTTACCTGTGTTTTACTGACTATGCAAAGGCATTTAACTGTGTGGATCATAACAAACTATGGATAACATTGCAAAGAATGAGAATCCAGAACACTTAATTGTGCTCATGCAGAACCTGAACATAGGCCAAGAGGCAGTCATTCGAACAAAACAAGGGGATACCGGGTAGTTTAAAATCAGGAAAGGTGTGTGCCAGGGCTGTATCCTTTCGCCATACTTATTCAATCTGTATGCTAAGCAACTAATCCGAGAAGCCAGGCTATACGAAGAACAGAGCATCAGGATTGGAGGAAGACTCATTAACAACCTGAGTTATGCAGATGAGATAACCTTGCCTGCTGAAAGTGAAGAGGACATGAAGCACTTGCTAAGAAGATCAAAGACTACAGCCTTCAGTATGGATTACACCTCAACATAAAGAAAACAAAAATCCTCACAACTGGACCAATGAGCAACATCAGGATAAGCGGAGAAAAGACTGAAGTTGTCAAGGATTTCATTTTACTTGAATCCACAATCAACACCCATGGAAGCAGCAGACAGGAAATCAAATGATGTACTGCACTGGACAAATTTGCTGCAAAAGACCTCTTTAAGTGTTAAAAAGTAAAGATGTCACTTTGAGGACTAAGGTGGCCCTGACCCCAAGCCATGGTATCTTCGATCACCTCATATGCATGTGAAAGGTGGACAATAAGGAAGACCAAACAAGAACTGAATTATGGTGTTGTCGAAGAATATTGAATATAACATGGGCTGCCAAAAGTACAAACAAATTTGTCTTGGAAGAAGTGTAGCCAGAATGCTCCTTAGAAGCGAGGATGGCGAGACTTCATCTCATGTACTTTGGACATGTTATCAGGAGGTACCAGTCCCTGGAGAAGGACATCATGTTAGGTAAAGTAGAGGGTCAGCGAAAGACCCTCACTGAGATGGACTGACACATTGGCTGCAACAATGAACTCAAACACAGCAATGATTTTGAGGATGGTGCAGGACTAGGCAGCTTGGGCAGTGCTTCATTCTGTACACAGGGTCACTATTAGTCAGAACCAACTTGACAGCATGGAACAACAACATACATATACACACACACATATCTCCTAAAACTAACTAGGGATAAAGAGAAAAAGATTTTCCTTAGAGCATTTCTAAGTTAGCATTAAGGTTCTAAGTACAAAAATTTTCAATATTCTTAAAAAAAAAAAAAAATTGAGATAGACGAGGACCATGATAAAATAAACTCAGTTTTACAACATTTTTAAAGGAAAATGATATATTACTCATTTGTTTCAGTTTGAACTAATTTAATTTGGCATAGGAAGGTATCAGTTGTAGAACTCAAACTAAAGAGCTGTCATATCCATTCTGACATCCATGACAGAAACACTGCCAGTAGAAAAAGAGTGAAACATGTGGAACACCAAAGCCCATCGCTGTTGAGTCAATTCCGACTCACAGCAACCCTATACACAGATCATTCAAAATGTTTATACTTAAAAAAATATTTTACAAAGGATTTAACAGGGAAACTCAAAGATAAGTCACCAGCATGAAACCAAGGTCTGCATTCTATTTGTCATTTTTTCTTTACGTGGAACTGCTTGTTCTTTAAATCTAAGAGCCCATGATTTTTTTTTAATACCTAGATTATCCTTGATCTTGCCTTTCATCCTACTTCCAACTCCCATCAACCAGTGCTAACTAAGGGTTCCCTGAATTTTCTGGCATTCTTTTCCTAAGTATAACAATTAAAATAATCCATTCTTAAAACACATTTCCTGTATTCTAAAACATCTTTTAGTCTAGATTAGTAAATTTCAGAGGCCCCTACTGTAATATGATACTGCAATAAAACAGTGCTTCTCTAAGGCAGGCATCATGGTACTCCTCTTCATCCTCCCCAAGAGATCCTTGATGTTCCTGAGAGGTGACGGTGAACAGAGCCATTAGCAAAAAACTTCCTTTCAAAAATACATAGTATTCTTTTCTTAAATGTGTCTCCATCTTTGAAGTCTCTTAATCTTCACTCTGTCCTTAAATTCTTAGCTATCTAGTGCTGCTATAACAGAAATACCATAAGTGGATGGCTTTAACAAACAGAAATTTATTTTCTCACAGTTTAGGACGCTAGAAGTCCGAATTTAGGGCACTGGCTCTAGGGGAAGGCTTTCTCTCTGTGTGGGCTCTGGGGGAAAGTTCTTGTCCCTTCAGCTTTTTTCCTGGTTTCTTGGAGATCTCCACGTAGACTGCCATCAGTCTTTCCCCATTTCTGCTTGCTCGCTTATTTAATCTCTTTTATATCTCAAAAGAGACTGACTTAAAATACACTCTAAAGTAACCCTGCCTCATTGACATAACAAAGACAACACATTATCAAATTGGATTATAACCAGAGGCACAGAGGTTAGGATTTACAACAGATTTTGGGGTGGCACAATTCAACCCATAACACAGTCCAAAACCACGATGAATATCCACCTCTCTCCCTATATCCTACTTCTCACTCCTAGGCCCACCAAAGAAATCGGTTTCAACAAGACTGAAATCCTAGAACAGTTTCTGGAGTTGGTAATGTAGAAAGACACGAAAAATGAACTGCAGACTGCTCCTTTTTTAACGGATAACACAGGTGAGTACCTAATTGAGACACTGTGGAAAAGTGGATTTCTTTTGGGAGTTAGAGGGAAAAGCAAGATCTCATCATCCTGAAGACAGGAATGAAAGGAGGGATTTTTAAAATGTAATATGAATCCTTCTAACGTTCATTAGCATAGGTCTGGAACGACCCGCTTTAACCCATACGTAAAGCCTCAGTTTCTTCATCTATAAAATGCTGACAGTAACAGCACCTTAAATGAGATAGCACAGGCAAAACTAACGGCACAGTTCCGAGGGTGCATCGCCCCCTCACGCAGGAACGGGACGCAGGTGTTACCCGCCCTCTGCTACCCCACTCGCTTTCTTCCCGGCGCTCCGCTTGCCTCTTGGCCCCCTGTTCCCCATACCTTTCTCGTCCTCGTCGATGCGCAGGGCAACGGAGATGTACTCGAAGGCCTGCTTGTGAAAGGCTCGGACGTGGTCGGCCTCACCGCCCGGCACAGGCGCCGGGGGCGAGGCGGAGGCTGACGCCGGCGAGGCCCGGGAGCTCCTCTTAGCGGCCATGAGGGCGCGGGAGAAGCGCTGACAGAGCCACACGAAGAGGAGCCCCAGGTGGAAAGCGACCAAGCGGAGCAGCGCGAAACCCACCAACAGCGGGTAGGAGAAGTAGTACAGGCTACGCTTATGCGGCGACCGGGGCAAAGGGGCCGGCCCGGCGGCGGAAGGGGCGGGCACCGAGCAAGGGGGCGGAAGCCTGGGAGGCACCGGGCTGCTTGGGGCGCCGGAGCCTTTCTTCTTCCGTCGTCCACCTGGCGAATTCATTCACAGCTCCCACTGCTGCCGCCGCCATAACCCGCCTCCCGGAGACCCACGGTGACCAAGGGACGGCGGCGGCCACGACGACGGCCACAGACCCCCGCGCACCCGCTGGCTCCAGAGCTCGGCACCTCCACGCGCTGCCCGACGGCTTCCTCCGTCAGAAGCACAAGCCCTTCTTCTGCCTTCTACGGGGGATCGGACACAACAGTTGCTCCACCCGTAACTCCTGTCCTGGCCGCCTGATGGCTCAGCGCGGCAGCCGCGCACGCGCACGACTCCCGCTTCCTTCCTCGTGTCTTTCTCCGGCGCGCACGCACACGTCCTCCTGTGTCTTTTTCCGGCGCGCACGCGCACGACCTCCCATATCTTTCTCGGGCGCGCGTGCACGTCGCCGTCTTTGTTGACCTGGGTTCTAGTGCTCGTGAGCGGCGCCCACTAAGCAGCCCCTTCCCAGTGGAACTGCCATTCCCAGCGTGCAGTTCGGAGGCTGCCGACCAGAGGGGCACCAGGCTGGTAGCGCCTTCAGAGCAAGGAACTTTGGCAGTCAGCCCAAGGAAGGGGGAACTGTGGTTCAGGGTTGTTCGGCTAGTTCCGACGGCTCATAACTCACAATGTCATGGTTTACTTATATTTCTTTCATCATTTTCTTCCGTAAAGGATGATTGATCTGAGTTCCATCTAAAAAGAAATTCGTGCATAGAAAATCCTAGAGAATCCACAAGAAAGCTACTGGAACTAATAGAAGGATTCAGCAAAGTGGCAGGTATAAGATAAACATACAAAATTTGCCAGATTCTTCTAAACTAACGAAGAGAACTCTGAAAATGAAATCAGGAAAACAACATTTATAATAGCCCTCTAAAAGATAAAACGCATAGGAATAAACCTAACTAGGGACGTAAAAGACTTATGAAAAGAAAACTGTAAAACATTACTGCAAGAAACCAAAAGAGACCTTCATAAATGGAAAAACATACCATGCTCTTGGATAGGAAGACTTAACATTGTGAAAACATCAATACTACCCAAGGCAATCTATAGATAGAGTGCAATCCTGATCCAAATTCCAGCAACATTCTTTAACAAGATGAAAAAACTAATCGTTAACTTCATATGGAAAGGAAAATGCCCCCAGGTAAGTAAAACATTACTGAAAAAAAAGAATATAGTATGACGTGTCACACCACCTGATCTCAGAACCTACTATACAGCTACAGTAGTAAAAACAGTCTGGTACCGGTACAAAAACAGACGCATAGACCAATGGAACAGAATCAAGAACCCAGAAATAAATCCATCTGTCTATGGACTTCTGATCTTTGACAAAGGGTCAAAGTTCATTAAACACAGGAGATAGTCTCTTCAACAAATGGTACTAGCTTAACTGGATACCTATTTGCAGAAAAATGAAACAGGATCCATACCTCACCCCATACACAAAAACTAACTCAAAATAGGTCAAAGACCTAAATGTAAAACGTAAAATTATGAAGCACATGAAAGAAAGCATAGGGACAACACTAGGGGCCCTGATTTACAGCATAAATAGAATATCAAGCATAACTAAAGATGCACAGACTCCAGAAGATAAACTAGATGACTGCACCTCTTAAAAATTAAATGCCTATGCTCATTGAAAGACTTTTCCAAGATAGTAAAAAGAGAACCTACAGACTGGGAAAAAAATCTTTGGCAATGACATATCTGATAAAGGTTTAATCTCTAAAATATACAGAAAACTTCAACAACTCAACAATAAAAAGACAAGCAACCCTATCACAAAATGGGCAAAGGACATGAATGGACACTTCAGGCAGCCAACAAATACATGAAAAGACGCAAGCAGTCATTAGAAATTAGATGCAAATCAAAACCATGATAAGATACTGTCTCACCCCTGCAAGAATGGCACTGATCAAAAAAAAAAAAAAAAAAAAGAACAGAAAACAACAAATGTGGTTTGTGAGGAGATTGGAACTCATATATGCTGCTGGTGGGAATGTAAAACGTTACAACCACTTTGGAAAACAATATGACACCTCCTTAAAAAGCTAGAAATAGAAATACCATATGATTCAGTAATCCCACTCCTAGGAATATATCCTAGAGAAATAAGAGACATCACGCGAATAGACATACGCATACCGGTTTTCATTGCAGCACTATTCACAATAGTAAAAAGATGGAAACAACCTAAGTGCCCATCAGCTGATGAATAGATAAGAAAATTATGATACATACACACAACGGAACACTACTCAATGATAAAGAACAATAATGAATCTGCAAAACATCTCACAACATGGATGAATCTGGAGGGCATTGTGCTGAGTGAAATCAGTCAATCATAAAAGGACAAATATTGTATGAGACCACTATTGTAAAAACTCGAAAAGGTTTACACACAGAAAGAAACAATCTTTGATGGTTATGAAGGAGGGGAGAGTGGGAGAGGAAATCACTAACAAGATAGTACACAAGTGTTAACACTGGTGAAGGGAAAGACAACACACAATATAGGGGATGTCAGCACAACTTGACAAAGGCAAAGTTATAGAAACTTCCTAGACACATCCAAACACCTTGAGGGACCGAGTTACTGGGGCTGAGGGCTCAGGGACCCTGGTCTTAGGGGATATCTAGGTCAATTGGCATAACATAGTTCTAAGAAAACTTTCTACATCCTACTTGGGTGAGTAGCGCCTGAGGCCTTAAAAGCTTGCGAGCAGCCATCTAAGATACATCTTTTGGTCCCATCCTGTCCAGAACAAAGGAGGATGAAGAAACCCAAGACACAAGGAAAATATTAGTCCAAAGGACTAATGGACCACATAAGCCACAGCCTCCACCGGCCTGAGCCCAGAAGAACTGGATGGTGCCTGGGTCCCACCACCAACTGTCCTGACAGAGATCAGAGCAGGAGAAAAATGTAGAACAAAATTCAAATTCACAAAAAAGACCAGACTTACTGCTCTGACAGAGACTGGAGGAACCCCAAAGACTGTGGCCTAACTCAGAATTGAAGCAACTCCCAGAGTTCACCTCTCAGTCAAAGATTAGATAGGCCTATAAAACAAACAATAACACCTGTGGGGAAAGTGCTTCTTAGATCAACTATAAGGGACCAAATGGGCAACACCTGCCTAAAAGCAAAGACGAGAAGGCAGGAGGGGACAGGAAAACTGGATGAATGGGAATGGGGAACCTGGGCTGGTGCCGACACATTGTAGGGATTGCAACCAGTATCATGAAACAATTGTGTATAAATTTTTGAATGAGAAACTAAAAAAATAAATAAATAAAACACATGCTAAGATTTTTTAAAAAAGAAGAAAAAGCAATGCATACCAGTTTGGGAATTAGAATTATTACCTTAAAGGTAAAATAATGGTAAAGAAAGCAAATCTGATGTCAACCAAAACAAAAAAATGATAGCTCAATTGGATGAAGTCAATGAATCCAGAGGTTTAAATTACCACATGTTCAGATATCTAATCTGAAAAATTAGTTTGAATAAGGGAATTCTTATTTATCCATAGTTTACTGAGAAATCCAGACTGTGTTTTTTTTTGTTTTTGTTTTTAATCTACTTGATGGCTAGTCTTATAGGAAAGTGCCCACCCTTCCCTGCTCCCTGTATTTGAATGAGCTACCAGCCCAGGACTCCTCCTTCCAGAACACAGAAGTGGAAACACTTAGCAAATCAAACTTTCCTGGGAACTAGAATCTTGGGTGAAAACAAACTGCAATAAAAGGTAGTTGGAATTAAGTACTCTGAAAGAGCTGGCCCATCAGTTCGTCGTATTGAGGTACTCAGAGCTGCCTGGGTTCCTGGTCACTTCGTTATGTAACCTACCCAATAACCTATATTCTCTCTCTCTCCCTCTCCCTCTCTCTTCCTATCCTTCCTTTTCTTCCTCCCTCGTTCTCTCCCTTCCTTCCTCTCCATGGATCTCTCTCTATCTCCCTTTTTTTTCTCTTTCTCTTTTTACTTGAGTTAGCCATAACAGTTTCCTGTTACCTAAAACTAAGGAATCCTAACTGATACAAATCCCCCATTGTTTACAGTGTGAAGTTTACAAATACCTCATGCCCTCATGCTTACTAGTTGTGTTATAGGAGCCAGTTCTTTAACTAGTCGTGATGGTTAAGATTGTGTGTCACCTAGGCCAGGCCATGATTCTCAGTGTTTACATGGGATCACCCCCATGATGGGACCTGCTGTAACTAGCCAATCAGTTGAAAGGGAGTTTCCTTGGGCATGTAGCCTGCATCCAAATATAAGCGGATATTCTGGCTTTTGCCCTCTCTGGATCCTGCAGCTGCCTCTTGTTCATTTGACCTCTGGTTCTTGAGACCTGAGCTAGCAGCTTACCTGCCAATATTGGGATTCATTGATCCTCACAGCCCATGAGCAAGAGTACTGCTCTCCGACTTGCCGACCTTGGGTTCACCAGCCCCTGTGGCTATGTGAATCAGGAGAAGCCTCTATCTTGATCCATGGACTTGGGATGTTTCAGCATCTACAATCACATGAGCTGTTTCCTTGATATAAATCTCTCTCTGTATATATATATTTATATGCTTTACTGGTTTTGCTTCTCTAGAGAACCCAGCCTAAGACACTAGTTAACTCCTCTTGCTGTAAAATGAGTGGAATAAGAATTAAATTACAAAACGAAATAATGCACCTAAAAACCAGCATAGTACCTGTGACATAACAGGACTCAATAAATTTTATTTCTGTTTGTGCCACTACACCTGCAATGACACTCCAAGTTTTAGACTCTACTGAGATCTCAATTTTCAGTACTCTCAATCCATATCTGCTGTTCCTTAGAATTATATCCTAGTCTCAAATCCATTTTCTGAATTAACATCTTCCTAAATTTAAGTTTATCTCAAGAAAAAAAGTGCCTTCTCATCATCCTGGCCTTACAATCAGCCTGGCCTGAAGATCCTAACCTTCTTAACCATTTAACCTGCTGTGTGACAGCCTCCCAGTTTTTAGATGGTAAGAGCTTCCAGGACACTTAATCTTGAATGGAATGGACTAGTTTCACCAGGACGAAAAGGAGTCGCTGAGTACTGTGCTAACTTTGACATTCAGTCATTTTATCACTTTAACCCATTAATTTATATACAAAAGTACCTAGCACCAAATATGGTGTTCTTTATTGTTTTATTTTGTTTTTTGATATTTCAGATCTACTTGCCTCCTAAGAATTTCCCCAAATCTTCAGCTTGAGAGATGTTAGATTATTTGATATAGGAACCAATGACAGATGTTAAAGACTTCTTTTCAATTAAAAAAGAGTAGGTTAAATAAAATGGCATACCTAGAGCTGAGAGCTGCTTTTGATAAAGACAGAAAATGTAAAATAGAGAAACAAATTAAAAGACATGGCTGGGAATGAGGAATGGGAGGAGGTGAGTAACAATTATGAAATTATTATCTTATAGTTGTGTTATCAGCTTTTAATTGTGAACAACTAGTCATTTTCCTGCATTAGGCCACTTTGTGGCACATATTATTCAACCATTTTGTTCAGCTAATGTGTACTAAGCACAGACGATGTGTTAACCAATGAAGAAGGTACCAGGACTATACTAGGGAACAAGACCGATTTTATAGTCTAATGCAGTGAACAAAAAATTCCAATAGCAATAACATCTATGTTGTAAATGATGGAGACCATGAGAAACTGGAGTGGAGCATACCTCCAAGTAAACAGAGCAGCTGTTACTCAATGCAGCTGATTTTTGCCTTTCAGGAATGTGAGACCTAATGTTGCCAGATTTTTCTAATTTTTCAAGAGAAATCAGAATTCTGATTTTTTTGTGTGAAAACTATTGACCAGGAGTCATTGGTTCAAAATTAATAAAATAAACAAATTGAAAACAAAATTGTGTCACCAGTCTGAGATTCTATAGTTTACAGAGGTTTTATTACTTCAGTGAAAGTGGTTGTGAATGAGCTCATGGTTTTGAAATGGTAGTAGGTGTCAGAATATAAATTGTTACCTGACCTGTTCAACTTGATTTTTGAAGCTTTGGTGCTATGGAATCATAAGCAGAATCAGATAATACAGAATTTTAAATGAATGCCCTAGAATGGCAATCTAAATTATCAGAGGATCTATTCAATCAGCACTCCAAAAAAAATACTTGGGTATGTAAGTAATAAATTTCTATATTTATGGTGGGCAGCGAATCCTGTGTGCATGGAGAGCAGAGTAGTGAGGACTGTTAGCACTAAGTGAATGCTGGAGGACATAAAAGGAATTGTTTATTTTCAAGGGTGGTTTCTACCAACTACAGTGGTTTCAGAAAGTTTCCTTTATCCTTGAGACCCTTCTCCCGCATCTTGTCAAATAAACTCAATTCCTATATTCTGGAAAGGATACCTAAACTTCTCCGTTTATTCTCTTTGGTGTTTTCTGTCATAGTGTATGTTTCTTCCCACCCCCAACCTTTTCCATTGAGACTTTGATTAAATACTTACTCTTTTCTAAATACCGCTCCAAAGATACCTACTCACATTCATCTCAACCTCATCTGAACTTCTTCAGAGTTTATGGTCTATGTCATTCATCTTAACATTTAATCAGTTATTACCTTATAGTGTTATTTAAATGTATCACATATATGAGCTGGCTGAACTAGAATACACATTTATGAGGGCAGGGACTGTAATTTATATTGATTCTAAACTCCCTTTTTCAGGTTTAGTGATTTGCTAGGAGGACTCACAGGACTCAGCATAGAGTTGTATTCACAGCTATGATTTATTACAGCAAAGGATACAAAGCAAAACTAGTAAAGGGAAAGGGTACATGGGGTGAAGTCTACAGAAAACCAAGTGTAATCTTTCTAGAGTCCTCTCCCAGTGGATTCACAGAAGACACACTTAATTTTTCTAGAAATGAGTTGTGACATGTGAAACTCTGTCTACCAGGGAAGCTCATCAGAGACTCAGCACCTCAAGTTTTTATTGAGGTTGGTCTGCCTAGCACCCTCTGCCTAACATATACCAAAGTTTCAGACTCCCAAAAGGAAAGCAGGTGCTTAGAATAAATCATATTGTTTGCATGGTTTAGGCACAGTGAACCATACTTCTAATCTAGGAAAAATTTTGTATCAGTGTAGGGAATTTTGGAGATCTGGGGGCACAGTGGTCCAGAGCTCAGCTGCTAACCAAAAGGTTGGCAGTTCGAATCTACCAGCCGCTCCTTGGAAATCCAATGGGGCAGTTCTACTCTATCCTATAGGGTTACGGCAAGTCAGAATCGACTAGACGGCAACAAGTTTGATTTTGGTTTTGGTAGGGAATTTTAACCTTTACTGTTTACCATTCAAATTCCCAGATGTTGACTGTTATGGATTGAATTGTATCCCGCAAAAATATATGTCAACCTGGCTAGGCCATGATTTCCAGTATTGTGTGGTTGTCCTCTGTTTTGTGATCTGATGTAATTATCCTCCATTTTGTAATGTGTAGTAAATCCTAGCCTCTATGCCTATGGTTATGGTCCCATTTGGGAGTGAGTTGTCCATTATGTTAATGAGGCAGGATTAGGGTGGAATGTAAGTCACCACCTTACTAGAGGTTGTGATTCAAGTCACCACCCTTGCCCCAGTCACCACCTTTACCCCTCTTATTCAAGTCACACCCTTACTTGAGTCACAACTTTAATCTTATAACAGATAAAAGGAGAGAGAAGCAAGCAGAGATAGGGATCTCAATACCACCAAGAAGAAGAGACAGGTGCAGAGCATGTCTGTTGGACTCAGGGTCCCAGAGCTGAGAACCTCCTAGAACCAGGAGACACAGAGAGAGAGCTGTAACACCAGAGACAGTGCAAGATGGTGAGAAGTGGCGGCAGAGAAATGGCAGCAGCAGAACCAGGAGACCGGCATGAGACAGCATGGAAGCTGATCCACAGAGCAAGAGAGACCTGAGTACCTTCAAGCAGGAGGCTTCCTGGCAGAATGGGGTGCCTTTGGCACTTATCAGCAGAGCTAAAGAGCTTTGTAACATTTGCCCAAGCAGGGCAGAGTCTGGGCCGAAGGCCAGAGAGAAGCCTGCCTGTGGACTCAGCTGAGAGCTAAGAAGAGACTGTCCTGATCAACAAGGACCTTCCTCCAGAGTCAATAGAGACAGAAAGCCTTTCCTGCGAGCCGGTGCTCTGAATTCAGACTTCTAGCCTCCTAAACTATGAGAAAATAAATTTCTTTTTGTTAAAGCCATCCACTTGTGGTATTTCTGTGATAGCAGCATTAAATAACTAAGACACAGGCCAAGGGTCAAACTTACAAGCAGGCCTTTTGAAGGATAGCAGTCTCTCCTGTCATCTCTTTTCTGCACACTCTCCATGAGACCTAAACACTTAATAGACGCTTACTAAATACTTGAGTGAAGAGAAAAAGAATGAACTGAAAGGAAAACTTTTCATTTATGCTATCATACAGTTGCTTAGACTCATTACATATTCTTTTCTATTATTGCATGTTACATATAATAAAATAATCTACATATTTTCCAATTCAAGAAAATTTATCTAAATATTTGTATCCTTGCAGTTTAAAAATTAATTTTTGCTTTTGGTTTAAAAAAAAAAAGAGTTCAAGCATATCAAAGTTTATGAAAAGTAGACTTCGTCTACCCATTTTCCCTTCCCACAGGTAACCACTATTAACAATTTGATGTATATCTCTCCAGGCTTTTTCCTATGCACTTACAAATTATATATGTGCAAAAAATAGAATCTGACCTCGTAGATTTTCGTACAACAAACATTTTTCGCAAAAAAATATGTTGTGGATGTCTTTTCATGCCAGTACCTAGACATCTACCTAGGTAGTCCATTGTTTTGATACATGTATATCAAAATTTAACAAAATCTGTATCTTTTCCTATTAAAAAGTTTGGTACAATAAATATCTTTATATCTTTGTGCATTTATGTGAACATTTCTATGGGATAAAGTAGAATTAGAACTGCTCTGTGAAAGCAAAAACTCTGTTTTAGTTCATACCTTTTATTTTAAGCTCCTGTTGGGTATGAGCTCTTTATGTGATATTTGGTAGGGAACGTTTTTTGGCTAACTACCTAGCATCTGTTCCTTTCCTTGCTTCTTCCTAGATATATGCAGATTTTCCCTTGGGGAACAAATCTTCTCCCACTGTATTGCAGCCTTGCAGTTTAAGTAGGATTAAGATCATAACCTTGTCATTGTTCAGAGGTGGGCAGTAATTCAGGCCTATGCCAATCTGCAAATCACATTCATCTTACCAAAATAATTGGTTCAGGATGGATAGATCAGAGCAAAGTTCAGACTTTTGGTGCATGGGGGAACTTGTAAGAAGTGATGCTTTCTCTCCTCAAATGTGAAAAAGAAAGCACATAGCCCGGATTACTTCTGGCAATAGTCTCTCAACCGTGAGAAAAGTAGCCGAACAATGAAGCTGAGAGGGAAGAGGGGGAAGGAGGCAATGAAAGTAAGAAGACCACAGAGAAATAGCATAGGAACCATGACTGAACCTCATATGATGCCCACCTTATCACTGGGCTTTTCAGTTATGTTAACCAATAGATCTCCTTTATTGTTTAACCAATTTGATTTGGGATTTCTATTACTGGATCAAAGCATATTAACCAATACATCTGTCCTCTGTGCACAGACAGGAAACAACCTTTGGAATTAGATGAACTGGAATTGAAATTTCAACTTGCCATAAACTTAGTTACATGACATTGTGTAAGTGGAAATTTTTCTGAATCTATTTGTGATCGTTAAGGTTGTGTGTCAGTTTGACTGGGCCATGATTCTCAGTGGTTTGACAGTTATGATGTAGTTTGGCAGTCCTATGATGATATGATCACTTCCATGCTGAGATTTGATAAAATGTGATCACCTCCATGATGGGATCTGCTGTGAGTAGCCAATCAGTTGAAAGAGAGTTTCCTAAGGTGTGTGGCCTGCATCCAATATAAGTGGACTTTCTGGCAAGGCTCGTGGGCTTTTGCTCACTCTGTATCCTCCAGCTGTCTCCTGTTTGTTGGACCTCTGAATCTTGGGACTTGAGCTACCAGCTTACCTGCTGTCTTGCCTGCCGATCTTGGGATTCAACAATCTTTGCAGCCTGTGCGCAAGATCCCTGCTGTTTGACCTGCCCATCTTGGGTTCACCTGCCCTGGTGGCTTCGTGAGTTAGGAGGAGCCTTCAGCCTGACCTGCAGACTTGGGACATTCCAGCCTCTATAATCATGTGAGACATTTCCTTGATAAAAATCTCTATATAGATATTTATACACTTCACTAGTTTTGCTTCTCTAAGAACCCAGCCTAAGACACTATTCTGTCCTTTTTTAATGGGAGTAATCATATCTACCTTACAAGGATATTAGAGTATTATAAGAGTATTACTATAATTAATTATTATAAGTATTATAATAAGAGTAGAATAAGTAAATCACTTTGCAAATTACCCCAGCATAGGAGAATGAATTCAATTCTTTTCTGTACTTTCTATATAAATGCTAATACATTCTTATAATGATATTATAGGGTAAAACATTTTAGTTATTTATTTTTTGTTGTTGTTCTTGGAAATAAAATTTTAATGAATTCAAAATATTCAATCATATGAACTTACCATTTAAACTTTGTTTCATGGCTGTCATTCCAACATTTTTTATTATTAAAAATGCTGAGATTAAAATCTTTATACGTGAATCTTTGTGTATATCTCTGACTATTTCTTTTCTTTTTTTTTTTTTCATGATTATGAGGTTTATTAGGGAAGTAATGGTTACAATCCAGGCTTGGGAACATTCAGGATACCGTTCTTCCATCAGCACAGCCTCTTATCAGCCATGCTCACAGGCATGCCTGCCCTGGCCCTTGGCCTCTGCCCAGAATCACTCAGCTTTCTCTCTCCATGGGCCAGGAAGCACACCACACTGTCTCCTGCTGCCAGATCTCTGTTGCCAGGTCTTGCTGTCTTCAGGGTTACAGCTTGCTGTCCATCTCCCGGGTGCAGGAGCTTCTCAGCTCAGCAATATCAGGTCCAAAAGACGTGCTGGCTCCTGGCTTTCTTCCTCGGTGGTAGTAGGTTCTTATCTCCTTTCCCACCTCTGGGGTGGCTCATTTCAAGCCTAGCGGGATGGCAAAACCGACCAATACCTTTGGTGGGAGATAATTACCCTACGTGCACAGTCCTGCCCAATCACCTGGGTGGGATTTACAAAACCATGGCTAGAAAGGCCACACAAAAGTGATCCATCACACAGCATAAAGAGAGAAGGCTGAAGTAGTTTTGTGAAATTAGTGGGTTTGAACTTTTTTTTTTAAATTGTGCTTTAGGTGAAAGTTTACAGCTCAAGTTAATTTCTCATTAAAATTTTATACACATATTGTTTTGTGACATTAGTTGCAATCCCCACAATGTAACAGCACACTCCCCCTTTCCACCCTGGGTTCCTTGTGTCCATTTGACCAGTTCCTGTCCCTTCCTGCCTTCTCATCCTGCTTTTGGACAGGAGCTGCCCATTTGGTCTCATATATCTGATTCAACTAACAAGAACATTCCTCACATGTATTTTTTTTTTATTTTATTTTTATTGTACTTTAGATAAAGGTTTACAGTACAAATAGTTTCTCATTAAACAGTTAGTACACATATTGTTTTATGACAATAGTTAACAACCCCATGACATGTCAACACTCTCCCTTCTCAACCTTGGGTTCCCTATTACCAGCTTTCCTGTCCCCTCCTGGCTTCTAGTCCTTGTACCTGGACTGTTGTGCCCCATTAGTCTTGTTTTGCTTATGGGGCTGTCTAATCTTTGGCTGAACGGTGAACCTCGGGAGTGACTTCATTACTGAGCTAAAAAGGTGTCCGGGGGCCATACTGTCAGGATTTCTCCAGTCTCTGTCAGGCCGGTCTGGTCTTTTCTTCACATGTATTATTTTTTGTTTCATAGTCCTGTCTAATCTTTGTCTGCAGAGTGGACTTCAGGATTGTTTTCATTTCTGAGTTAGCAGTGCATCCAGGGGCCATAGTTTTGGGGGTTCCTCCAGTCTCTTTCAGACCATTAAGTCTGATCTTTTTACATAAATGTGAGTTCTGATCTACATTTTTCTCCTGCTCTGACCAGGACTCTCTGTTGTGTCTTGTTAGGGTGGTCATTGGTGGTACCCAGGCACCATCTAGTTCTTCTGGGCTCAGGCTGGTGGAGTCTCTGGGTCATTTGGTTCTTTAGTCCTTTGGGCTAGTATTTTCCTTGTGTCTTGGTTTTCTTCATTCTTCTTTGCTCCAAGTGGAATGGGACCAATTGATGTATCTTAGACGGTCACTTGCAAGCTTTTAAGACCCCAGACACCACTCACTATAGTGGGATGTAGAACATTTTCTTTGTAAATTATGTTATGCCAATTGACCTATATGTCCCCCAAAACTATGGTCCCCAGGCCTCAGCCCCAGCTACTCTGTCTCTCAAAGTGTTTGGATGTGTCAGGAAACTTCTTTGCTTTTGCTTTGTTCCAGTTGTACTGACTTGCCCTGTATTGTATGTTGTCCTTCCCTTCACCGAAGCTGATCCTTCTCTACTTTCTAGGTAGTGAATTCCCCTCCCCTTCCCGCCACTCCCTCTCTGCCCTCCTAACCATCAAAGAAGGATTTTTTCTGTATTTAATCCTTTTCTTGAGTTCTTATAACAGCGATCTCATACAATATTCATCTTTTTGTGTGTAATTTATTTCACTCAGCATAATCCCCTCCAGATTCATCCATGTGGTGAGATGTTTTGAGGATTCATAATTTTTCTTTATCGATGCATAATATTCCATTGTGTGTATGTACCATAAATTGTTTATCCATTCATCTGCTGATGGGCATTTAGGTGGTTTCCATTTTTTGCTATTGTGAATAGTGCTGCAATGAACGTGAGTGTGCATATGTCTATTCATGTGACGGCTCTTATTCTCTTGGATATATTCCTAGGAGTGGGATTGCTGGATTATATTGTATTTCTATTTCTACCTTTTTAAGGAAGTGCCATATTTTCCAAAGTGGTTGTACCATTTTACTTTCGCACAAGCAGTGCATAAGAGTTCCAATCTCTCCACAACCTCTCCAGCGTTTGTTATTTTGTGTTTTTTGGATTAATGCCAGCCTTGTTGGGGTAAGATGGTATCTCATTGTAGTTTTTTTTTTTTTTTAAATTGTGCTTTAAGTAAAAGTTTACAGATCAAGTTAATTTCTCATACAACAATTTATACACATATTGTTTTGTGACATTAGTTGCAATCCGCACAATGTGACAGCACACTCCCCCTTTCCACCCTGGGTTCTCTGTGTCCATTTGACCAGTTCCTGTCCTTACTTGCCTTCTTATCCTGCGTTTGGACAGGAGTCACCCATTTGATCTCGTGTATCTGAGTAAACTAAGAAGCACACTCCTCATATGTATTATTTTTTGTTTTATAGTCCTGTCTATGTCTGAAGATTGGGCCTTGGGAATGGTTTTAATTCTGGGTTACCAGAGTGTCCAGGGGCCATAGTTTTGGGGGTTACTCCAGTCTCTGTCCGACCATTAAGTCTGGTCTTTTCATGTGATTTTGAGTTCTGCTCCACAATTTTCTCTTGCTCCATCCAGGACACTCTGTTGCATTCCCGGTCAGGGCGGTCATTGCTGGTAGCCAGGCACCATCTAGTTCTTCTGGACTCAGACCAGTGGAGTCTCTGGTTTATGTGGTCCTTTAGTCTTTTGGGCTAATATTTTCCTTGTGTCTTTAGCTTTCTTCATTTTCTTTTGCTCCAAGTGGGATGAGACTAATTGATGTATATTAGATGACCACTTGCAAACTTTTAAGACCCCCAGACACCACTAACCAAGTGGGATGCAGAAAATTTTCTTAATAAATTTTGTTATGCCAGTTGACCTAAATGTCCCTCAAAACTATGGTCCCTAGGCCCCAGTACCAGCTACACTGTTCCTCAAAGTGTTTGAATGTGTCCAGGAAACTTTTTAGATTTTGCTTTGTTCCAGTTGTGCAGACTTCAGTTGTATTGTGCGTTGTCCTTCCCTTCACTGAAGTTGATTCTTGTCTACGATCTAGTTAGTGAATTCCCCTCCACCTCCCTCCCAACCCTTGTAACCATCAAAGAAGCCTTTTTTTCTGTGTTTAAACCTTTTCTCCAGTTCTTATAATAGTGGTTTCATACAACATTTATCCTTCTGTGACTGACTTATTTCACTCAGCATAATGTCCCCCAGACTCATCCGTGTTCTGAGATGTTTCACGGATTCATCATTGTTCTTTATCGTTGCATAGTATTCGATTGTGTGTACTTAGCATAATTGATTTATCCATTAATCTGTTGATGGGCACCTAGGTTGTTTCCATCTTTTTGCTATTGTGAACAATGCAGCAATGAACATTGGTGACCATATGGCTGCTCGTATGATGACTCTTATTTCTTTAGGATATATTCCTAGGAGTGGGATTGCTGGATCATGTGGTATTTCTACTTCTAGCTTTTTTAAAAAAAAAATTTTTTTGTTTTTATTTTATCTGGTTCAAACAAGGGTGTAAGTGGACACAAAACAACAAAAAACAAAGACCAAACCTGCTGCCTTTGAGTCAGTTCTGACTCATAGAGACCCTATAGGACAGAGTAAAACTGCTCCATTGGGTTTTCCAGGCTGTAAAACTTTTTTGTAAATTTTTTTATTGTTGTAGTTTAAATGAAGTTTACATTTCTAGTCTCCCATACAAAATTTTCTACATACATTGTTATGTGACACTAATTGCTCAGCCCTTTCTGCAAAAGCACACTCCTCCTTTCCACCCCTGAGTCCCCATGTCCATTCAACCAGCTCCGAACCCTCTCTGCCTTCTCATCTCACCTCCGGACAGAAGCTGCCCCTTTGGTCTCTTGTATCTACTTGAGCTAGGAGGCACACTCCTACCAAGTATCACTTTATGTCCCACAGTCCAGTCCAATCCCTGTCTGAAGAGTTGGCCTCGGAAATTGTTTTAGTTCTAGGCTGATAGAGAATCCAGAGGCAATGCTGTCTGGGGTTCCTCCAGTCTCAGTCAGACCATTAAGTCTGGTCTTCTGCTAGAATTTGAGATCTGCACCCCATCTTTCTGCTGCTCCATCTGGGACTCTCTGTTGTGTTCCCTGTCAGGGTGGTCATTGGTGGTAGCCGGGCACCATCTAGTTCTTCTGGTCTCAGGCTAATGCAGTCTCTGGTTTATGTGGCCCTTTCTGTCTGTTGGGGTAATACTTTCCTTGTGTCTTTGGTGTTCTTCATTTGCCTTTACTACAGGTGGTTGGGACCAACTGATGCATCTTAGTGGGCCACTTGCAAGCTTTTAAGACCCCAGATGGCACTCACCAAAGTAGGGTGCAGAACATTTTCTTAATAAACTTTGTTATGCCAATTTGATCTAGATGTCCCCTGCAAGCATGGTCCCCAGACCCCCACCCCTGCTACTCTGTCCCTCGAAGTGTTTGATTGTATTTAGGAAACTTCTTAGCTTTGGTTTAGTCCAGTTGCGCTGACTTTCCCTGTGGTGTGTGCTGCCCTTCCCTTCGCCTAAGATGATTCGTTTCTACTGTCTAGTTAGTAAATAACCCTCACCCACCCTCCCCACCCTCGTAACCATCAAAGAATGTTTTCTTCTGTGTTTAAACCTTTTATTGAGTTCTTATGATAGTGGTCTTATACATTATTTGTCCTTCTGTGACTGATTAAATTCCCTCAGCATAATAAGTTCCAGCTTCCTCCATGTTATACGATGTTTCACGGATTCATAGTTGTTCTTTATCATTGCGTAGTATTCCATTGTGGAGATGTACCATAACTTGTTTATCCATTCATCTGTTGATGGGCACCTAGGTTGTTTCCATCTTTTTGCTATCGTGAACAGTGCTGCAATAAACATGGGTGTGCATATATCTATTCATGTGACTGCTATTATTTCTCTAGGATATATTTCAAGGAGCGGGTTAGCTGGATCGTATGCTACTTCTATTTCTAGCTTTTTAAGGAAACACCAAATCAATTTCCAAAGTGGTTGTACCATTTTACATTCCCACCAACATTGTGTAAGTGTTCCAGTCTCTCCACAACCTCTCTGGCATTTATTATCTTGTGTTCTTTGCATTAACACTAGCCTTGTTGGGGTGAGATGATATGTCATTGTAGTTTTGATCTGCATTTCTCTAATGGCTAATGATCGTGAGCAATTCTTCACGTGTCTGTTAGCCACCTGCATATCTTCTTTGGTGAAGAGCCTGTTCATATCCTTTGCCCAGTTTTTAATTGAGTTATTTGTCTTTTTGTTGTTGAGGTTTTGCAGTATCTTGTAGATTTTAGAGATTAGATGCTGATTGGATTTGTCCTAAACAAAAATTTTTTCCCAGTCTGTAGGTTGTCTTTTTACTCTTTTGGTGAAGTCTTTTGATGAGCATAAGTGTTTGATTTTTAGGACCTCCCATTTATCTAGTCTCTCTTCTGGTGCTTGTGCATTGTTACTTAGGGTTCATATTGTGTTTATGCCCTGTATTAAGGCTTCTAGCGTTGTCCCTATTTTTTCTTCCATGATCTTTATCGTTTTTTATTTTATATTTAAGTTTTTGATCCACTTTGATTTAGTTTTTGTGCATGGTGTGAGGTATGGGTCTTGTTTCAGTGTTTCGCAGATGGATATCCAGTTCTGCTGGCACCATTTGTTAAAGAGACTGTCTTCTCCCCAGTTAACAGACTTTAGGCCTTTGTCAAATATCAGCTGCTCATAGGTGGATGAGTTTATGTCTGGAGTCTCAACTCTGTTCCATTGGTCTATCTAATCTGTTGTTGTACCAGTACCAGACTGTTTTGACTACCATGGCAGTATAATAGTTTTTAAAATCAGGTAGTGTGAGGCCTCCCACTTTGTTCTTCTTCTTGAGTAATGCTTTCCTTATTCGGGGCCTCTTCCCTTTCCATATGAAGTTGGTGATTTGTTTCTGCATCTCATTAAAAAATGCCAGTGGAATTTGGATTGAGATTGCACAGTATCTGTAGATCACTTTGAGTAGAATTGACATTTTCACTATGTTGAGTCTACCTATCCATGAGCAAGGTATGTTTTTCCACTTACGCAGGCCTCTTTTGGTTTCTTGCAGTAGTGTCTTGTAGTTTTCTCTGTTACTGATCTTTTACATCTCTGGTTAGATTTATTCCTAAGTATTTTATCTTCTTGGGGGTTATTGTAAATGGTATTGATTTGGTAATTTTCTCTTTGAGGTTCTTTTTGTTGGTATAAAGGAATCCAACTGATTTTTGTATGTTTATCTTGTATCCTTAAACTTCGCTGAAATCTTCTATTAGTTCCAGTAGTTTTCTTGTGGATTCTTTGGGGTTTTTTTGTATAAGATCATATTATCTGTAAATAGAGATACTTTGACTTCTTCTCTACCAATTTGGATGCCTTTATTTCTTTTTCTACCCTAATTGCTCTGGCTAGGACCTACCAGCACAATGTTGAAGAAGAGTGGTGATAGAGGGCGTCCTTGTCTTGTTTCCATTCTTAAGGGGAATGCTTTCAAAGTCTCTCTATTTAGGATGATGTTGGCTGTTGACTTTGTATAAATGCCCTTAATTATATTGAGAAATTTCTCTTCTATTCCTATTTTAGTGAGAGTTTTTATCATGAATGAGTGTTGGACTTTGTCAAATGCCTTTTCTGCAACGATTGATAAGATCATCTTGTTCTTGTCTTTTGTTTTATTAATGTGATGGATTACATTGATTGTTTTCATAATGTTGAATCTTCCCTGCATACCTGGTATAAATCCCACTTGATCATGGCGAATTACTTTTTTGATATGTTGCTGAATTCTATTGGCTAGAATTTTGGTGAGGATATTTGCATCAATGTTCATGAGTGACATTGGTCTGTAATTTTCTTTTTTGTGGTGTCTTTGCCTGGTTTTGGTATCAGGGTTATTCTGGCTTCAGAGAATGAGTTTGCGAGTATTCCACCCTTTTCTATGCTCTCAAATACCTTTAGTAGAAGTGGTGTTATCTCTTCTCTGAAACTTTGGTAGAATTCTCCAGTGAAGCCATCCAAGCCAGGGCTTTTTTTGGTTGGGATTTTTTTAATAAACTTTTCGATCTCTTCTTTTGTTATGGGTTTATTTAGTTTTTCTACCTCTGTTTGTGTCAGTTTAGGTAGGCAGTGAGTTTCTAGAAATTTGTCCATTTTGTCTAGGTTTTCAAATTTGTTAGAGTACAATTTTTCATAGCATTCTGTTAAGATTCTTTTAATTTCAGTTGGGTCTTTTATGATACTGCTCATCTCATTTCTTATACGGATTATCTGCTTCCTCTCCTGTTTTTCTTTTGTCAGTTTGTCCAGTGGTTTATCAATTTTGTTGATCTTTTCAAAGAACCAGCTTTTGGACTTGTTAACTCTTTCAATTGTTTTTCTATACTCTATTTTATTTAATTCTGCTCTAATTCTTATTATATCCTTCCTTGTGGCACCTGAGAGCTTCTTTTGCTGCTCTCTTTCTACTTGTTACAGTTGTGGGGTTAATATTTTGATTATGGCCCTTTCTTCTTTTTGGATGTGTGCATTTATTGCTCTAAACTGACCTCTGAGCGCTGCTTTTGCTGTGTTCCAAAGGTTCTGGTAGGATGTGTTTTCATTCTCGTTTGATTCTATGAATTTCTTTATTTCATCCTTAATTTCTTCTATAACCCAGTAGTTTTTGAGCAAAGTGCTGTTCCGTTTCCATGAGTTTGATTTTTTTTTCCCTTGCTTCTTGTGTTGTTGATTTCTACTTTTATGGCTTTATGGTCAGGAAAGATGCTTGTAATATTTCTATGTTTTGGATTTTGTTAAGGCTTGCTTTATTGCCTAATAAGTGGTTTATTCTGGAGAATGTTCCATGTTCACTGAAAAAGAAAGTTTGCCTGGCTGCTGTTGGGTGCAGTCTTCAGTATATGTCTATGAGATCAAGTTGGTTGATTGTAGCATTTAGCTCTTCCATGTCTTTGTTGAGCTTCTTTCTGGATGTTCTGTCCTTCACCAAAAGTGGTGTGTTGAAGTCTCCTACTACTGTTGTGGAGCTGTCTATCTCTGTTTTCGGTGCTGTTAGAGTTTGTTTTATGTATTTTGGAGCCCTGTCATTGGGTGCGTAAGTATTTATTATAGTTATGTCCTCCTGGTGTGTTAACCCTTTAATCATTATATAGTGTCCTTCCTTATCCTTTGTGGTGGATTTTACTTTAAAGTCTATTTTGTCAGAGATTGTTATTGCTAATCCTGCTCTTTTTTGACTGTTGTTTGCTTGATACATATTTTTTCCATCCTTTGAGTTTTAGTTTGTTTGTGTCTTTAAGTCTAAGGTGTGTCTCTTGTAGGCAGCAGATAGACGGATCATGTTTTTTTATCCACTCTGCCACTCTCTATCTCTTTATTGGTGCATTTAGTCCATTTACATTTAGCGTAATTATTGATAGGTAAGAGTTTCGTGCTGTCATCCTGATGTCTCTTTTTGTGTGTTGTTCACAGTTTCTTTGTTCCCCTTAATTTTCTGTGCTGAGTCATTTTTCTTTATGTATTTTTTTAAATTGTTGTTGATTTTGTGTTTGCTGAGTCTTTATATTTTTCTAGTTTTTTATTTTGATTTGCAGGATTGTTAGTTTCCTTTGTGGTTACCTTGATATTTACCCCTATTTTTCTAAGTTTGTGCCAGTCTTTTATTTCTTTATATTGCCTTGACTTCCCCCCCATATGAGAAATCTATGTCTGCATTTTTTAAGTCCCTTTTTTTTAATATTCTCCCTTTTTACATATTTATATCTCTGTTTCCCTATTTTCAGTGTTTTAGCTTTGATGTATTTTTGTCTTCCCTATCTGAGTCAATATCTGGTTGCCCTGTCCTGTGTTCTAGTCTTGGGTTGTTATCTGATGTTATTGATTTTCTAACCAGAGGACTCCCTTTAGTATTTCTTGTAATTTTGGTTTGGCTTTTGCAAATTCCCTAAACTTCTTTTTATCTGGAAATGCCCTCATTTCGCCATCATATCTGAGAGACGGTTGTGCTAGATATATAATTCTTGGCTGGCAGTTGTTTTCCTTCAAGGCTTTATATATGCCATCCCATTGCCTTCTTGCCTGCATGGTTTCTAGTGAGTAGTCTGAGCTTATTGTAATTGACTCCCCTTTGTAGATGACTTTTTGTTTATCCCTAGCTGCTCTTAAAATTCTCTCTTTATCTTTGGTTTTGGCAAGTTTGATTATATGTCTTGGTGACTTTCTTTTGGGATCTACCTTACGTGGGGTTTGATAAGCATCTTGGCTAGATATCTTCTCATCTTTCATGATATCAGGGAAGTTTTTTGTCAACAAATCTTCAACAATTTTCTTTGTATTTTCTGTTATCACCCCCGGTTATGTTACTCCAATCACTCGTAGGTTATTTCTGTTGACAGAGTCCCACATAACTCTTAGAGTTTCTTCATTCTTCTTAATGCTTTTATCTGATTTTTCCTCAAATAAGTTGGCATCAAGTGCTTTATCTTCAATGTCACTAATTCTGACTTCTACTGCCTCATTTCTGCTCCTATGACTTTCTATTGAGTTGTCTAATTCTGAAATTTTATTTTTAATCTTCTGGATTTCTGATTGCTGTCTCTATGGATTCTTGCAGCTTATTAAATTTGTCATTATGCTCTTGAATAACTTTTTAAAATTCCACTACTACTTTGTCTGTATGTTCTTTGGCTGTCTGTACATTTTAAAGAATTTTCTTTCTAATTTCTGGAAGAGTTCTGTGTATTAATCTTTTGTATTCTGCCTCTGGTAATGCCAAGAAATTCTCTTTCTCCAGAGGATTTATTGATTCTTTATTTTGGGAGCTTGCTGAAGCCATCTTGGACTGCCTCTTTTTGTGATTTGATATTGACTGTTGTCTCCAAGCCATCAATAAGTTATTATAATTTTATTTTATATTTGTTTAGTATGTCTTGGCTTCTTGTTTTGTTTTGTTTTGATATGCCCAAATAGGCTGCTCATATGCACTAGTTTGATTATTGACACCTTTGAAGCTCTAACGTCCTGTCACCAGGTAGTTAGTTCTGTAACTAAGTATGCACACACAAGAGTCCGTTAAACTTTCCTGTATTGGTTCAGCTCAGGTTTCCAGGCAGTCGGTCACCAAGTGTGTGGTGTAGCAGCTCACCTATAGTTTTAAAGAGGCATGGGTGATTGGTGGAGTCACAGGTATCTGGCTGCAGTAGGGGTCACGTGCTGAGCAAGGCAGGGGGCTAGTGGCTGCCCCTGAGTGTCTGAAAGGAAAGCATGTCCCTATTCCTTGAAGCGAGTAGGTAGGTGAGTTTTGCAACTGGACTATGAGCACCCTACTCTGTTGGCTGTAAAGACTCATGGACACCACTTATTCTTGGACCCCTGTAGCAGGTGCCTAGATGATGTTGGTGGAGCCACCAGTCCTCTAGCACCTGATGCAGACCAGTAAATGTGTATGCTTAAAGGGCAGGGCTGTGTCAAGGGTCACAGATCTGCCACTTCACAGCTGAAACAGTTGAAGTTAGACTTCAGGTGTTTACCCTGCTGAACTGTGGTAGTGAGGGTTCACGCTGTTGAGATGGGTCCACACAAGTCTATACAGGGGTTGAAGGCACTCAAAGTATGTGGGCCCCTTATGCCTGTGCCTAGGCAAAGGAGCTGTGCCAACCCTGAGTTCCTGGCTTAGGGGAGCCAGTAGCTTATTTTTACCCCTGTTTGTTAATTTGTTCCCTCTCCAAAGCCAGGAGAATGGGTCAGGGTGCCTTATGGGATCTAATTCTGGCCCAGGGGACTCAGAGACTTCAGAAGCTGGCCGGACTGGTGCAGAACAGGGAGGGAAGCGTAAAAGGGAGAGACGATTTTCCCAAATGGGCTTTTTTTTAAATCCCTGTGAAAGTCCACGCACGTCCTTGTCTTTAGCTGCTTGGGAGGTGCTTTGCACTGGTTTGGACCGTCCATGTAGAATCTCTGCTGCCAGATCTCTCTCAGTGTGGCAACTGCTTCCTGAGCACGGGCACTGAGCTGTATGCCTGCTTCACTGCACACCCTGAGCCAGTTGGGACTGAAGAGCTGCAGCTCCAGCCATGTCTGGTCTGACACTCGTTCCTTCTTCTAAACTGTCTGCCTCTCCCCCCGCCAGTCAGTCTGATTCTTCAACTTTGCCTTGTTCAGGGCCCCTAGATATTCATATACAATCAAATCACTTGTTTTTCCAGGTCTTTGTTGTAAAAGGGATATAGGAAGCCGTCTGACTACTCTACCATCTTGGCCCCGCCTCCTATTTCTAGCTTTTTAAGGGAGGACTAAATCTTTCTCCAAAGTGGTTGTACCATTTTGTATTCTCACCAGCAGCGTGTAAGCATTCCAGTCTCTTCACAGCCTCTCCAGCATTTGTTATTTTGTGTTTTTTGGATTAGTGCCAGCCTTGTTGGGGTGAGATGGTATCTCAATTTAGTTTTGATTTGCATTTCTCTAATGGCTAATGATCGTGAGCATTTCTTCATGTGACTGTTAACTCCCTGAATGTCTTCTTTGGTGAAATGTCTGTTCATAACCTTTGTCCAGTTTTTAATTGGATTATTTGTCTTTTGGTTGTTGAAGTGTTGCAGTATCTTGTAGATTTTAGAGTTTAGACCCTTATCGGATATATTATAGCCAACATTTTTTTCCCAGTATGTAGGCTGTCTTTTTACTCTTTTGATGAAGACTTTGATGAGTGTGTTTGATTTTTAGGAGCTCCCAGTTATCTAGTTTATCTTCTGGTGTTTTGCATTGTTAGTCATGGTTTGTATACTGTTTATAACACGTATTAGGGCCCCTAGCATTGTCCCTGTTTTTTCTTCCATGATCTTTATTGTTTTAGATTTTATATTTGGGTCTTTGATCCATTTTGAGTAAGTGTTTGTATATGGTGTGAGATATGGATCCTGTTTCAGTCTTTTACAGATGGATATCCAGTTATGCCAGCACCAATTGTTAAAGAGACTGTCTTTTCCCAATTTAATGGTCTTTGGGCCTATGTCAAATATCAACTGCTCACAGGTGGATGGATTTATGTCTGGGTTCTCAATGCTGTTCTATTGGTCTATGTGTCTGTTGTTGTAATAGTACTAGGCTGTTTTGACTACTGGTGGTATAATAGCTTGTAAAATCAGGTAGTGTGAGGCTTCCCACCTTGTTCTTCTTCTTAAGTAATGCTTTACTTATCTGGGGCCTCTTCCCTTTCTATACGAAGTTGGTGATTTGTATCTCCATCTCATTAAAAAATGCTGCTGGAATTTGCATCAGGATTGCATTGTATCTGTAGATCCCTTTGGGTAGAATTGACATTTTCATAATGTTGAGTCTACCTATCCATGAGCAAGGTATGTTTTTCCACTTATGCAGGTCTCTTTTGGTTTCTTGTGGTAGTCTCTTGTAGTTTTGATTGTATAGGTTTTTTATGTCTCTGGTTAGATTCATTCCTAAGTATTTTATCTTCTTGGGGGCTATTGTAAATGGTATTGATTTACTGATTTCCTTTTCAAAGTTTTCTTTGTTGGTGTAGAGTAATCCAACTGTTTTTTTGTATGTTTATCTTGTATCCTGATACTTCGCTGAAATCTACTAGTTTCAGTAGTTTTTGTGGATTCTTTGGGGTTTTCTGTGTCTAAGATCATATCATCTGCAAATGAGGATACTTTTACTTCTTCCTTACCAGTATGGATGCCCTTTATTTCTTTTTCTTGCCTTATTGCTCTGGCTAGGACGTCTAGCACAATGTTGAATAATAGTGGTGATAAAGGGCATCCTTGTCTGGTTCCCGTTCTCAAGGAGAATGCTTTCAGACTCTCTTCATTTAGGATGATGTTGGCTGTTTGCTTTGTTTAAGTAAGTGCCCTTTATTATGTCGAGGAATTTCCCTTCTATTCCTGTTTTGCTGAGAAATTTTATCAATGGGTGTTGGACTTTGTCAAATGATTTTTCTGCGTCAATTGATAAGATCATGTGGTTCCAATCTTTTGTTTTATTTTTGTGATGGCTTACATTGATCGTCTTTCTAATGCTGAACCAAACCTGCATACCCGATATGAATCCCACTTGGTTGTGATGAATTTTTTTTTTATATGCTGTTGAATTCTATTGGCTAGAATTTTGTTGAGGGTTTTTGTACTTATGTTCATGAAGGATATTGTTCTGTAATTTTCTTTTTTTGTGGTGTCTTTGCCTGCCTTTTGTGTCAGGGTTATGCTGGCTTTGTGGAATGAGATTGGGGGTAATCCTTATTTTTCTGTGCTCTGAAATACCTTTAGTAGTACTGGTATTAACTCTTCTCTAAAAGTTCGGTAGAATTCTCCAGTGAAGCCGTCCAGGCCAGGGCTTTTGTTTGTTGTTGGGAATTTTTTTTTAAATTATCTTTTCAATATCTTCTTTTATTATGGGTTTATTTAATTTTTCTA
This sequence comes from Dugong dugon, assembly GCA_030035585.1. Lineage (NCBI taxonomy): Eukaryota > Metazoa > Chordata > Mammalia > Sirenia > Dugongidae > Dugong > Dugong dugon. The sequence continues at coordinate 40,952,340 of CM057480.1, read as the reverse complement.
CCTTGGTTTGTATTGGTTTAGGTAGGTAGTGTGTTTCTAGAAATTTTTCCATTTTCTTAAGATTTTTAAATTTGTTGGAGTACAATTTTTCACAGTATTCTGTTATGATCCTCTTTATTTCAGTTGGATCTGTTGTGATGTCACCCATCTTGTTTCTTACTCTGGTTACTTGCTTCCTCTCCTGTTTTTCTTTTGATGGTTTGGCCAATGTTTTATCGATTTTGATGATCTTTTCAAAGAACCAACTTTTGCAATTGCTGACTCTTTCAATTGTTTTTATATTCTCTATTTTATTCATTTCTGTTCTAATCTTTCTTATTTCCTTTCTTCTAGTGCCTGAGGGCTCCTTTACTGCTCTCTTTCTGTTTGTTCAAGTTGTAGGTTTAATGTTTTCACTTTGGTCCTTTCTTCCTTTTGGATGTGTGCATTTATTGCTCTAAATATTGCTTTTCCTGTATCCCAAAGTTTTTCATAAAATATGTTTTCATTCCCATTTGATGTTATGAATTTCTTTATTCCATCCTTTATTTCTTCTATAACCCAGTAGTTTTTAAGCAAGGTGTTGTTAAGTTTCCATGTGTTTGATTTTTTTTCTTGCTGTTTCTGTTATTGATTTCTACTTTATGGCATTATGTTCAGAAAAGATGCTTTGAAATATTTTGATGTTTTGGATTTTGTTAACACTTGCTTTGTGGCCTAAAATGCAGTCTATTCCGGAGATTCTTCCATGTGCATTGGGAAAGAATGAAGACTTGGCTGTTGTTGGGTGGAATGTTCTGTATATGTCTATCAGATCAAGTTTATTGATTGCTGCATTTAGATCTTCCATACCTTTATCGAGTTTCTTTCTAGATGTGCTGTTCTTCACTGACAGTGTGGTGTTGAAGTCTCCTACTATTATTGTGGAGCTGTCTATTTCTCTTTTCAGTGTTGTTGTTGTTGTTAGGTGCTGTTGAGTTGGTTCTGACTCATAGTGACCCTATGTACAACAGAATGAAACACTGTCTGGTCCTGCACCATCCTCACAATCATTGCTATGCTTGAGCCCATTGTTGCAGCCACTGTATCAATCCATCTCGTTGAGGGTCCTCCTCTTTTTTGCTGACCCTCTGCTTTACGAAGCATGATGTCCTTCTCCAGGGACTGATCCCTCCTGATAACATGTCCAAAGTGTGTGAGACGAAGGCTCGCCATCTTTGCTTCTAAGGAACATTTTGGTAGTACTTCTTCCAAGACAGATTCATTCATTCTTTTGGCAGTCCATTGTATATTCAATATTCTTTGCCAACACCACAGTTCAAAGGCATCAATTCTTCTTCAGTCTTCCTTATTCATTGTCCAGCTTTCCCATGCATATGAGGTGACTGAAAACAGCATGATTTGGGCCAGGTGCACCTTAGTCTTCAAGGTGACATCTTTGCTTTGCATCACTTTAAAGAGGTCTTTTGCAGCAGATTTTCCCAATCCAATGCGTCTTTTGATTTCTTGACTGCTGCTTCCATGGGTGTTGATTGTGGATCCAAGTAAAATGAAATCCTTGACAACCTCAATCTTTTCTCCGTTTATCATGATATTCCGTTAGAGTTTGTTTCATGTATTTTGGAGCCCTGTTATTTGGTGTGTATATATTTATTATGGTTATGTCCTCCTTGTGTATTACCCTTTAATCATTACATTGTGTCTTTCCTTATCCTTTATGGTGGATTTTCTTTAAAGTCTATTTTTTCACAGATTAATATTGCCACTCCTGTTCCTTTTTGGTTATTATTTGCTTGATATTTTTTTCCATCCTTTGAGTTTTAGTTTGTTTGTGTCTAAGGTATGTCTCTTGTAGACAGCATACAGATGGATAGTGTTTTTTTTTTTTTAATCCATTCTGCCACTTCTTGTCTCTTTATTGGTGCATTTAGTCCATTTACATTCAGTGTAATTATTGATAGCTATGAGTTTACTGCTGTCATTTTGATGTATTTTTTTTTTTGTGGTGTTGATAGTTTCTTTGTGCCACTTAATTTTCTGTGCTGAGTTCTTTTTCTGTATGTATTTTCTTTTTTTCTTTTCCATTATTGTTGATTTTGTATTTGCTGAGTCTTTATGTTTTTCTTCTTTTATATTTTCATGGGTAGGTTTTTCAGCTTCCTTTGTGTTTACCTTGAAATTTACCTTTATTTTTCTAAGTTTAAACCAATCTTTTATTTCTTAATATTGCCTTAACTTCTTCTCCATATGGAAGTTTTATGACTATACTGTTTAATCCATCTTTTTTGTTTTGACATTGTTATCATTTACGTATTGCCATTTCTGGTTTCCTATTTTCAGACTGTTAGCTTTGATTTGTATTTGTGACTTCCCTATCTGGGTTGATAACTGGTTGAACTGTCCTATGTTCTAGTCTTGGAAGGTTGTCTGATACTGTTGGTTCTCTAACCAGAGAACTCACTGTAATAATTCTTGTAATTTTGGTTGCTTTTTGCAAATTCCTTTAATTTCTGTTTATCTGGAAGCGACCTAATTTCACTATCATATTTGAGAGTATGTTTTGCTGGATGTATCATTCTTGGCTGGCAATTTTTTTCCTTCAAGGCTTTATATATGTCATCCCATTGCCTTCTTGCCTGTATGGTTTCTGCTGAGCAGTCAGAGCTTAGTCTTACAGGTTCTCCTTTGTAGGTGACTTTTTGTTTATCCCTGGGTAGTCTTAAGAATCTATCTTTGTCTTTGGTTTTGGCCAGTTTGGTTATGATATGTCTTGGTGACTTTCTTTTGGGGTCTACCCTGTGTGTGGTTTGTTGAGCTTCTTGGATAGATATGTTCTCATCTTTCATGATATCAGGGAAATTTTCTGCCAGCAAATCTTCAACAATTCTCTCCGTGTTTTCTGTTATCCCCCCCCCCCCACCAACTTTTCTGTACTCTGATCACTCGTAGGTTATTCCTCTTGATAGTGTCCCACGTAATTCTTAGGGTTTCTTCTTTTTTTAAAATTCTTTTTTTCTGATTTTACCTCAAAAAATTGGTGTCAAGGGGATTTATCTTCTTTCTAACTAATTCTGACTTCCATTGTCTCAATTGTGCTCCTATGAGCTTCTATTGAGTTGTCTAATTCTGAAATTTGATTGTTAATCCTTTGGATTTCTAGTTGTTATCTCTCTGTGTTTTCTATCAGCCTGTTAATTTTGTCATTTCGTTCTTGTGTTGTTTTCCTGAATTCCTCTATTGCTTTGTCTGTGTGTTCCTTGGCTTGGTCTGAGTTTTGCATGATCTGTTTCCTGATCTCTTGGAGAGCTCTGTATGTTAGTCTTTTGAATTCTTCCTCAGGTTGTTCCATTACCTTATCTTCCTGTGGAAGGCTTCCTGGTTCTTTATTCTGGTGACTTGTTGGAGCCATCTTGACCTGCTTCTTTACGTGATTTGATATTGACTGTTGTCTCCAATGCATCAATAAGTTATTATATCTATTTATTGTATGTTTGTTTAGTGTGCCTTAGATTTTTGTTTTGTTTTGATATGCCCAAGTAGGCTGGGTGTGTGAGCTACTTTGGTTGTTGGCGTCTTTGAAACTCTCACATCCTGTCTGCAGGTGATCAGAGCGGCTACTACATCTGTGGAAGCCCATAAGTCTGTTCATTTTTCTTGCATGGATTCAGCTCAGGTGTCCAGGTCATTGGTCACCGACTGTGTGGTACAAAGGCTCACCTACAGTCCTAGATGGGCCGGGCTGCCAAGGGGAGTTAAGAGCAGGCACAGGTATCTGGCTGTGGTAGGGGGGTATGTGTGGAGCAAGGCAGGGGCGTGATGGCTGTCCCCAGGAGCCTGGGTGGAGGGGATGTCCCTGTCCCCTAGAGTGCTTATTGGGGGGTATTGCAGCTGGTCCTTGGGCACCTGGTGCTATTGGTTGGAGGGACTGGGAGGCACCACTTATTCTCAGACCCCTGTCATGGGTGGCTAGATGGAGTGGATAGTACCACCAGCCCTCAGGCCCCCAGTGTGTGTTGGTGAGGCCTCTGTTTAGGGGGCAGGGTGCTGTCAAATGTCACAAATCTGCATTTCTCCCTTGGCTGCTGCAGTTGAAAATGGGCTTCAGACGTATGCCCTGCTGTTTTATGCTAATGAGAGCATGTGGTGTTGAATTGGCCCATACAGTTCTAGGCGGGAATAAAGGGCACTGCAAGTCCATGGACCCCTTTTGCCAGTGGCTGGGTGAAGGGGCAGGGCCTCCCATATAGCCCTGAGTTTCTGGCCTAGCGGGCGTGGCATTTTTTTAAAGGTATGAGGCTGAGGCTGGCACAGACAGCCTTGAGCTCCTGGTTTGGTGGTGTGCCAGTTGTTGAATACTACCGGACTGGTGTCAGAGTGGAGCAGGGTGGGGGTTGGGTGAGGGGAAGGAAGCACTTCTCTGCTGTGAAACTCTGGGAGGGGCAGGGTTATTTTGTTCCCACACATGGTAGGTTAGAAGCTAGCACTTAACTTTCACAGGTCTGATGTCACTCCTATTTGGTTCTGGAGGTGTGCACACATTTGCTGCTGCTCAGCTACACCTAATGTCTTTGAATGTGACTGCTTGCCTCAGCCTGTATGTGCTGTGCAGACTCAGCTAGCAGGGCACTGACGATCTTGCGATTGGTACTTCTCTGTTGCCTTTGAATTGCTTCTCCTTCCTCCTGCTGCTCAGTCCGATTCTTCAGCTTTGTCTTTGATGAATAAGGTTCCTAGATTGTCATATATAATTGATTCACTTGTGTTTTTGGGTCTTTGTTGTAAGAGGGACTACAAGGAGCATCTGACTAATCTGCCATCTTGGCCCCGCCCCTAGAGTAAAACATTTTAAATAACAATAGTATTAAAATTAGGTGGCATATTCTGTGGAAAATAGTTTGGAGGTTCCTCAAAAAAATTCGACATAGAATTAACATATGACTCCACAATTCAATTCCTAGTTATATACCCAAAAGAATTGAAAGCAGAAATACAAACCAATACTTGCACACCAATGTTCACAGCAGCAGTATTCAGAATAGCCAAAAGGCGCAAACAACCTAACTGTCCATCAACAGATGAATGGGTAAGCAAAATGTAATATATACATACAATGGAATACTACTCAGCCACAAAGAGAAATGAAGTCCTGATACACGCTTGTAAAATATGGCATGGTGGGATCAGACCTCCTCTAACTTCACAAGTGGAAGAAGAGAGAATCAAGATCAATAGCATCAGCCCAGGCCTGATTGCTATGAGGTGGAGGTCAGACGTACCTCCATCTTACAACCTTCCATCCTCCAACCTTCTTACCAACTCTGACACCAGCTATCCCTTCCACAGCATGCTCTACTCCTCTGCTGGGTTTGATAATTCGATGCAATAGCCACACAGAACTTACAGACTATAGTCAGTAATGGGGTTTATTAGGGCCATAACAGGTTACAATTCAGGATCAGAAACGACTCAGAACATAGCTGTTCCGTCAGGACAGCTTCTCAGCTGTGCCCATAGGCAGGTCTCTCTCTTTCAGTTCTTGGCCCTTCAGCCCCTTGTCCCGTTGGCTATTTGGCCTGGCACTTGCTTTGCTTGGGTAAGTGTTACAAAACTCTTCAGTTCTGCCAATAAGTACCCAGAAGCACCCCACTCCACCAGTAAACCTTGATCCTAAGGTGCTCAGCTGTCTCGCTTCATAGGTTGGTGAGCCTAGCTCCATCAAGGGCGTAGAGGCACCCCACTCCACTACCAAGCCACCTGGCTGAAGGTACTTGGGTCTCTCATTCCTTGGATAGGCACACCAGTTATGGCCATTTAACTCTATGGGCTGGGAAGCCCACTGCACCATCTTGTGCTGGTCTCTTGGATCTGCTGCCGTCCTTTCTCTGCTGCTGCTTATCTGGTGTTACAGTTCTTTCTCAGTGCAGGAACCCCAGGTCCAAAGGATGCACTCTGCTCCTGGCTTTTCTTTCCTGATGGTGGTGAAATCCCCTCCTTCCCACCTCTCGAAGGGCTCATTTTAAGCCTAGAGGGATGGCAAAACTGAACAAACCCCTTGTTAGGGTTCCATATACCTTAGTTGCATGGCCCCACCCCTGAAAGCATCCCCTGCACTTTATTTGCATTGTTAGCAAGCTGTCCAATCCCCTTGGATTGGACGTAAGCACCTTATTTGCTTAGTTCCACCCAATCATTTTGTGGGAGTCAGAAAGCATGAATGACTAGAAAGGCTATATTAAGTAATTCACTGTCTTGCGATGCTACAACATGGATTGATCTTGAAAACACTATGCTGAGTGAAATAAGTCAGTCACAAAAGGACAAATGCTATATGATCTCACTTACATGAAATATCTAGAATAGGCAAATGTATAGAGACCAAAGTTCATTAGTGATTATCAGTGGTGGGAGGGAGGGAGAAAGGAGGAGTCATTGCTTAGGGGACACTGAGTTAAGGGTGATGGAAAAAACTGGAAACAGATAGTGGTGATGGTTGCACAACATGATGAACATAATTCGTGTCACTGAATTCTATGGGTAAAAATGTTGAAATGGCAAATTTTTTTAAATCTTTTTTTTTTTAATTGAACTTTAGGTGAAGGTTTACAGAAGAAACTAGCTTCTCATTACAGTTAGTACACATAGTGTTTTATGACATTGGTTACCAACCCCATGACATGTCAACCTTTTCCCTTCTCGAACTTGGGTTACCTATTACCAGCTTTCCTGTCCCCTCCTTCCTTCTAGTCCTTGTCCCAGGGTTGATGTGCCCCTTTAGTCTTGTTTTGTTTTACAGGCCTGTTTAATCTTTAGATAAAGGGTGAACCTCAGGAGTGACCTCATTATTGAGCTAAAAGGGTGTCCAGGGGCCATAGACTTGGGGTTTCTCCAGTCTGTCAGGCCAGTAAGTCTGGTCTTTTTTTGCTTTTATTTTATTGTTCTACTTTAAGTGAAAGTTTACAATTCAAGTTAGTCTCTCATACAAAAATTTATACACACATTGTTATGTGACCCTAATTGCTCTCCCTATACTGTGAAAGCACAGTCCTCCTTTCCACCTCTGATTTCCCATGTCCATTCAACCAGCTCCTGACCCTCTCTGCCTTCTCATCTCACCTCCAGACAGGAGCTGCCCAGTTAGTCTCATGTATCTACTTGAGCTAAGAAGCACACTCTTCATGAGTATCATTTTATGTCCCATAGTCCAGTCTAATCTTTGTCTGAAGAGTTGAATTCAGGAATGGTTTTAGTTCTGGGTTGACAGAGAGTCTGGAGGCCATGCTTTCTGGGGTTCCTCCAGTCTCAGTCAGACCATTAAATCTGGTCTTTTTACTAGAATTTTAATTCTGCACCCAACTTTTATCGTGCTCCATCAGGGACTCTCTGTTGTGTTCCCTGTCAGGGTGGTCGGTCATTGTTGGTAGCCAGGCACCATCTAGTTCTTCTGGTCTCAGGCTGATGCAGTCTCTGGTTTATGTCGCCCTTTCTGTCTCTTGGGCTAACACTTTCCTTGTGACTTTGGTGTTCTTCATTCTCCTTTACTCCAGGTGGTTTGGGACCAATTGATTCATCATAGATGGCTGCTTGCTGGCTTTTAAGACCCAGATGCCACTCACCAAAGTAGGATGCAGAACATTTTCTTAATAAACCTTGTTATGCCAATTGACCTAGATGTACCCTGAAAACATGGTCCCCAGACCCCCACCCCTACTACTCTGTCCCTTGAAGTGTTTTGTTGTATTCAGGAAACTTCTTAGCTTTGGTTTAGTCCAGTTGTGCTGACTTCCCCTGTAATGTGTGCTGTCCTTTCCTTCACCTAAGATAATTCCCGTCTACTATCTAGTTAGTGAATAACCCTCTCCCTCCCTCCCCATCTTCATAACCATCAAAGAATGTTTTCTTCTGCATTTAAACCTTTTCTTGAGTTCTTACAATAGTGGCCTTATACAATATTTGTCCTTTTGTGACTGACTAAATTCACTCAGCATAATGCCTTCCAGATTCCTCCATATTATAAGATGTTTCACGGATTCATCGTTGTTCCTTATCGTTGCGTAGTATTCCATTGTGTGAATATACCATAATTTGTCTTTCCATTCTTCCGTTGATGGGCACCTAGGTTGTTTCCATCTTTTTTGCTATCGTGAACAGTACTGCAATGAACATGGGTGTGCATATATCAATTCGTATGATGGCTCTTATTTCTCTAGGATGTATTCCAAGGAGTGGGATTGCTGGATCGTATGGTACTTCTGTTTCTAGCTTTTTAAAATGCTTGTACCATTTTACATTCCCACCAACAGTGTATAAGTGTTCCAGTCTCTCCACAACCTCTCTGGCATTTACTATTTTGTGTTTTTCGATTAATGCTAGCCTTGTTGGGGTGAGGTGGTATCTCATTGTTTTGATTTGAATTTCAGTAATCGCTATTGATCGTAAGCATTTCTTCACATGTCTGTTAGCCGCTGAATGTCTTCTCTGGTGAAGTGCCTGTTCATATCCTTTGCCCGTTTTTTTAATTGGGTTATTTGTCTTTTTGTCATTGAGGTGTTGCAGTATCTTGTAGATTTTAGAGATTAGATGCTGATTGGATTTGTCATAGCCAAAAAATTTTCCCCAGTCTATAGTTTGCCTTTTTACTCTTTTGGTGAAGTCTTTTGATGAGCATAAGTGTTTGATTTTTAGGACCTCCCAGTTATCTAGTTTCTCTTCTGGTGTTTGTGCATTGTTACTTATGTTTCGTATTCTGTTTATGCCATATATTAGGGCTCCTATCATTGCCCCTATTTTTTCTTCCATGATCTGTGTTGTTTTTGATTTCACATTTAGGTCTTTGATCCATTTTGAGTTAGTTTTTGCACATGGTGTGAGGTATGGATCTTGTTTCATTTTTTTGCAGATGGATATCCAGTTATGCCAGCACCATTTGTTAAAGAGATCGTTTTTTCCCCAATTAATGGACTTGGGGTGAAATGGTAAATGTTTTGTTATATATAATTTTACCACAAATTAGATGGCATAAGCATCAATTTCTGTTTTACTGCCTGAGTTTGCCTTTAAGAAGAGAAACAGTTTCAACATATATTAACTTGGAAAGCCTCTGGGCATCTTCACATTAAAAGATACTAAAGTAATGTATTGTGTGAAATGTATTGTATGCACTTAATAATCCATGACAAATAATTTCTTTTGTAAGGATCAGCACAAAGCTGGTTCCTATGAGGCAGAGGTTAAAGATGTCACAAATGTTCAACTCTTCCAAGCTGCTGTACCACTCCATCATCTCTGACGTCAACTACTCTGTCTCCTCTCAGCACTTTCCCTCCTGTCTTGGGGTTCCCTAATTTGCTGCAACATTTCATAGAACTCATGAACCATATAAAGGAAATGGCTCACATGGTTGTGGAGGATGGCATGTCCCAAATTTGTGGGTGAGGCGTGGGCTTCTCCTGACCCACGTTGCTACAGGAGCAGATGAACTCAAACCAGCAGTTCAGACCACAGGTTGCCGGCTCAGAAGGCTGCAGAAACTGGCGAATCAGGTCGCACAATACGCTGCCAGCCCTAGTGGCTGTAGAGGCCCACAAATCCCAGAATCGGCAGGTCAGACGGTAGGCCTCTGGGTAGGTCAACTGATCACAAACCAGACATGGGATCCAGATGCAGAGAGAGAAAGCCTTGCCAGGACACACATGTATATCTCAGATGCAGGCCACACCCCAGGGAAGAGTGTAATTTTAGTAAGAGTGGGGCTTGAGTCAAGCCTTCCTCCAAGGCTGCAACCCAAGACACACCTTACACCAATCCTCACTCACCAACATGTAAAGGTCAGGATCCACAACACATAAAACGGAGGACAATCACACAATACCGGGAACCACAGCCCAGTCGAATCGACACATAACCTCAACCATTACAGGTTCCATATGCTTTATTTGCATAGTCCCACTCAATCATTATGCTGGGAATCACAACTTGAAGAGGAATGACATTCCATTCATTGTCAAAAAGAACATTTCAAGATCTATCCTGAAGTACAAAGCTGTCAGAGATAGCATAATATCCATATACCTACAAGGAAGATCAGTTAATACAACTATGATTCAAATTTACACACCAATCAGTAAGGCTAAAGATGAAGAAATTGAAGATTTTTACCAACTTCTCCGTCTGAAATTGATTGAACATGCAATCAGGATGCATTGATAATTACCGCTGATTGGAATGTGGAAGCTGGAAACAAAGAAGAGTCCATAGTTGGAAAACATGGCTTTGGAGACAGAAACGATGCCAGAGATCGCATGATAGAATTTTGCAAGACCAATGACTTCTTTGCAAATACCTTTTTTCACCAACATAAACGGAGACTATACACATAGACCTCACCAGCTGGAATATACAGGGATCAAATTGACTACATCTATGGAAAGAGATGATGGAAAAGCTCAATATCATCAGTTAGAACAAGGTTGGGGTCCGACTGTGGAACAGACCATCAATTACTCAAATGCAAGTTCAAGTTGAAACTGAAGAGAATTAGGACAAGTCCATGAGAACCAAAGTATGACTGTCTTAGTGATCTAGTGCTGCTATAACAGAAATAGCACAAGTGGATGGCTTCAACTAACAGAAGTTTATTCTCTCACAGTCTAGGAGGCTAGAAGTCCAAATTCAGGACGACAGCTCCAGGGGAAGGCTTTCTCTGTTGGATCTGGAGGAAGGTCCTTGTCATCAATCTTTCCCTGTTCTAGGAGCTTCTCTGCACAGGGATGCTGAGTCAAAGGACGCTTTTTGCTCCCGGAGCTTCTTTCTTGGTGGTATGAGGTCCCCGTCTCTCTATTCGCTTCTCTCTTTTGTATCTCGGAAGAGATTGGCTCAGGACACAATCCAATCTTGTACACTGAGTCCTGCCTCATTAACATAACTGCTGCCTATCCTTCCTCATTAACATCATAAAGGTAAGATTTACAACACATAGGAAAATCACATCAGATGACAAAATGGTGGACAATCACACAGTACTGAGAATCATGGCCTAGCTGAATTGATACACATATTTTGGGGGGACACAATTCAATCCATGACAATGACCTTGAGTATATCCTACCTGAAGTTAACGATCATCTCAAGAATAGATTTAATGCATTGAACACTAATGACTGAAGACCAGACAAGTTGTGGAATGACATCAAGGACATCATACATTAAGAAAGCAAGAGGTCATTAAAAAGACAGGAAAGAAACAAAAGACCAAACTGGATGACAGAAGAGATTCTGAAACTTGCTCTTGAATGTCAAGTAGCTAAAGCAAAAGCAAGAAACGATGCAGTAAAAGAGCTGAACAGAAGATTTCAAAGGGTGGCTCAAGAAAACAAAGTAAAGTATTAGAATGACTTGTGCAAAGAGCTGGAGATAGAAAACCAAAAGGGAAGAACATGGTCGTCATTTCTCAAACTGAAAGAACTGAAGAGAAATTTCAAGCCTTGAGTTGCAATAGTGGAGGATTCTGTGGGGAAAATATTAAACGACACAGGAAACATCAAAAGAAGATGGAAGGAATACACAAGGTCACTATACCAAAAAGAATTGGTTGACATTCAGCCATTTTAGGAGGCAGCACATGATCAAGAATCGATGGTACTGAAGGAAGAAGTCCAAGCTGCACTGAAGGTGTTGGTGAAAAACAAGGCCCTAGGAACTGACGGAGTATCAGTTGAAATGTTCAACAGATGCAGCGCTGGAAGTGCTCACTCATCTATGCCAAGAAATTTGGAAGACAGCTACCTGGCCAACCAACTGGAAGAGATCCATATTTATGTCTATTCACAAAAAAGGTGATCCAATCAAATATGGAAATTATTGAACAATATCATTAATATCACATGCAAGTAAAATTTTGCTAAAGATCATTCAAAAGCGGCTGCAGCAGTATATTGACAGGGAACTGCCAGAAATTCAAGCCGAATTCAGAAGACAACGTGGAACCAGCGAGATCACTGCTGATGTCAGATGGATCCTGGCTGAAAGCAGAAAATACCAGAAAGATGTTTACCTGTGTTTTATTGACTATGCAAAGGCATTTGACTGTATAGATCATAACAAATTATGGATAACATTGAGAAGAATGGGAATTCCAGAACACTTAATTGTGCTCATGAGGAACCTGTACATAGGTCAAGAGGCAGTTGTTCGAACAGAACAAGGGGATATTGTGTGTTTTAAAGTCAGGAAAATTGTGCATCAGGATTGTATGTTTTCACCATACCTATCCAATCTGTATGCTGAGCAAATAATCCAAGGAGCTGTATGTACTCTGTGAAGAAGAACGGGCATCAAGATTGGAGGAAGACTCATCAACAGCCTGTGATATGCTGATGACACAACCTTGCTTACTGAAACTGAAGAGGACTTGAAGCACTTACTGATAAAGATCAAAGACCACAGCTTTCCGTATGGATTACACCTCAACATAAAGAAAAGAAAAATTCGCACAACTGTAGCAATAAGCAACATCATGATAAGCGGGGAAAAGATTCAAGTTGTCACGGATTTCATTTTACTTGAATTCACAATCAACACCCATGGAAGCAGCAGTCAAGAAATCAAAAGATGCATTGCATTGGGAAAATCTGCTGCAAAAGACCTCTTTAAAGTGTTAAAAAGCGAAGATGTTACTTTGAGGACTAAGGTGGCCCTGATCCAAGCCGTGGTGTTTTCAACGGCCACACCTGCATGTGAAATCTGGACAATGAAGACCAAAGAAGAACTGATGTATTTGAGTTACGATGCTGGCAAAGAATATTGAATATAAGAATAAAGAATATTCAATATACCATGAACTGCTAGAATTGCGAACAAATCTGTCTTGGAAGAAGTACAGCCAGAACGCTCCTTAGAAGTGAGGATGGCGAGACTTCATCTCACGTAGTTTGGACATATTATCAGGAGGGACCAGTCCCTGGAGAAGGACATCATGTTAGGTAAAGCAGAGGGTGACCGAAAAAGTGGAAGACCTTTGACGAGATGGATTGACATAGTGGCTGCAACAATGGACTCAAACATAACAACGATTGTGAGGATGGCACAGGAACCTGAAGTGTTTTGTTCTGTTGTACATAGGGTAGCTATGAGTTGGAACTGACTTGACAGCACCTAACAATAACAACAAGCTGAATCATTGTGTGTGAATCACAAAGACCATGGCAAGAAGGCCATATTAAGTAATTCATTGTATCACACATGACTTATTTATAAACATAATTTTAAGTGATAATGATAGTTGTTTTGGATTCCAAAAAGAAAACATGAAATATAAAGTGAATACATTTAAAAATTGAAAATCATTTAGGAAATACACTAAAATCTAGATATAACCTCATATGACAAGTGGCAGAAACAACTGACAATACAGCGATTGGAAATGACAGTAAGGTTAGCCTTTTCCTTAATTTTTTTTTAACTCTAATTTTTGCTAAGATCATATTTATGTGATAAAAATCTAAGAACACACAGTATTCATATATTTAAATAGCCCACTTGGGTATGTTACTTAACAAAATAATAAAAATTCTGAGATAGGGATAGTGGGAAGGGTGCTTGGGCCTTGGGTATGGGAGTGGAGACAAGGAAGGTATAGGTGGAGGAGTTGCCTTCCTATTATTAACCACCAAAAGATACTTCCTTGGAAAGTGATTGACCTAGTCTGGAACATATATTTCTTGGTCTTCGCCCATTTAAATTCAATAAACTCTTATGTCTTTCTCTGCAAGCACATTTGTGTCTGTGTGTGTGTGTATGCATGCGTGTTGCTGGGTCAAGTTATTTCTCTGATGGCTTTTTCTTCTTGCAAATCACTTACAAAAAGAAGGGAAACAACAACAAAGGTAGAACATCATTGTGATAATGAAGCAGGTGTATCTAAAACAGGATGAGTTTCACTTACATTTAAATGACTTTACAAAGCAATTTCAACTATCTTATCTCATTTAATCCTCCCTATGAAGGAAACAGGTTTTAATATTCTTCTGATCACAAAGTGTTTCTCCACTATGTATATTGTTTTATACCTAAATCGATATTGCCTGCCTAATAAGTTGATGTATCATCAATGGAATCTGGACTGAATCTGTAAAAAGTAGTTCAAGCACACTAGTTTTTATTATTTAGATTCTAGATCCTTAGTTCTAGAATCAAGAAATACCATCTCCCTGAAAACCTAAGGAAGACAGTAAGTCTAGACAGTAATACTTGGTGCAAGTGCTCACACTCCCTATAAATGCACTTCAAGAAATATTTAACAAATGTAAGAAACAAAGACACACAATGATGAATATAAGATCTTTACCTTTGAAGAACTCAAAATCTAACTTTGTTTAATTACAGATAAAATATAAGGCAGTCTAAGTACCATAATAGGACACATGAGAGTCCTAAACAAAGTTTGGTACCACAAGTCCAAATAAGAGCTACATGTTCTTCTCATCGTTTTCTTTAATTTACCCCCCTGTAGACAGTACAAGTCACTGTGAGTGAGAATTGACTCGATGGCAATGGTTTTGGTTTGGTTTTACGCAGTAGAAAGAGCCCTGCTGTCCAAAAGGTTGGCAGTTCCAATAGACCAGCAGCTCCTTGCCAAGACACTGTCTCATAGGGTCGCTATGAGTCAGAATTGACTAATAGCAACAGGTTTGGTTTTTTTTTTTCTTTTTTATGTTGTATTGGGAAATGTGCGGATATATGATAATATGAAAATGCACATAACTATTATAAGTTTTGCCAGTTGTTCTCTGGTTGTACTTACTGAAAGCATTTCATCTTAATTTGATGTACTAGTCAATTTATGTATCCATACATGTACATCCACTTATCATCTTTTCATCAGTCTTACATGAAAAATCATCAAAGTGCCATATATGCAGCATATGGTGTACATCACCAATCACAATACAAATAATGAAATATACATTATTAAACTTTGAAAATATACCAATTCAACCTCCTAAACAAATTTATATTTTAGAAATCTATCCATGCAGTTTTTAGAGTAGCAAAATAATGTTGTATTCTACCATTTCTAAAAGCTAGGTTTATCATAAATATTACCAGTTATGATTTTTAATTTTAATGACTTATATTTTATCATATTGAGGTGTCATGATTTATTTTCCAAACAATTGATATGAAGTTTTCAAATTACAAAGTGTAGCTACAAACGGTTTTGAGTGAAAGGAGGAACTTTAAAGGAGTGTATCAGTTATATTTACATCAAAATAAATGGAATTCATTCAATTAAACAATCCAAAACTGCAAATCCTGTTATTTATAAATTGTGTGGAGGCAAATTACCCTTTATGTCCCAGTGTTTTTCCTTATATGTTGAAAGAGGGATTATGATGCCCATTGGAAGGATTATTAAATTTTTTAAAGTGGCCACAGTTCGGAGAGACAGTTGCAAATTACTATCCTCGATTTAAAAAAAAAAGGTAAGGTGTTATTAACATAGCACATTCGCAAATTTAAGGGCTCGAATAAAAACTTATTATGATGACAGAGACTGGAGAAACCCCCAGAGTATGGCCCCCGGACACCCTTTTAGCTCAGTAATGAAGTCATTCCTGAGGTTCACCCTTCAGCCAAAAATTAGTCCCATAGAACAAAAGGAGACTAAAGGGGCACACCAGCCCAGGGGCAAAGACTAGAAGGCAGGAGGGGACAAGAAGGGTCGTAATAGGGAACCCAAGTTCGAGAAGGTAGAGTGTTGACATGTCATGGGGTTGGTAATCAATGTCACAAAACAATATGTGTACTAATCGTTTAATGAGAAGCTAGTTTGTTCTGTAAACCTTCCTCTGAAGTACAATAATAAATTATATAAAAACTGAACTATGAAACCCCCAAATACGGCTTCTCCCCCCACTACTGACTTCAGAGCAAAACACTGACATTCTTTTGTGAATTGGTCAGCCTCGGCCAGCGATTTTCTGGTGAGAACCACTGGGTGAGTAATTGGTTTCGGTTCCACAAGGAAGAGCTTCAGCAGAAGCTTTCACGCAGCACCAAGGCTGGCCCAGTCGAACCCTGCAGCTGGGCTGCTCACGAGGTCTGCAGCTGGAGTTGTGCTCCCACTGGGTCGGTAGGTTGAGGAACGAGTCCCTTTCGCAGCCTCTGCTTGGAAAACTCCGAGCACCGCTGAGAGTGACACAGGCTCTGCACCCGCAGGGATTCTTCCCCACCCAGGCCTGCGGGGGAGCTCTGCGCAGGCGCGGCAGTTGTGCGACATCCGTCACTTACGGCCGGAGCAGTTGGGGAGTTGGTGGCGCGGTGCAGGGCTTTTAGGAACAAACGGCTCGGGCGCGGGTAATCAGTTCCCTTTCCTCCTTTCTTTACTAATTCCAGGTACCTGGGACTACCGCGGAGCTTCCGGACCTGATGCGTGAACCCGGTCGTAGACTATCCCACCCTGCTCCTCTACTACTCCTTCGCCCAGGTGGGGGTGAGGGGCGGGGTCGGGGGCTGGCTGGACTCCATCCTGGAGTCTTCGTGTTGAAATCTCCCGAGTAACTCACACCTCTTCTTGTTCTCCAAGACTGTTTTCCCGGGACTGTGGCTTGCAGGGTCCACCATGGAGCCAGAACAGATGCTGGAAGGACAGACGCAGGTATAAGGAGGCCCTGGGTTCAGGGTGGCGGAGTGCGGGGATGCAGAGAAAAAGGGGGTTAATGTGTCTGTGACCCGTGTTCTGTTTTCTAGGTTGCAGAAAATCCTCACTCTGAGTACGGTCTCACAGATAACGTCGAGGTAACTCGCTTAGTTCCTTTGCCGCATCTGTGTCTCTAAAGAGCTGGAGAAAACTTGGTATCTTTTTTTTACTAGGTTTGCTTTGCAAAAGGAAAAGTTTATTACGATCTGAATACTATCAAATTATGGGTAGCTTGTTTTATTAGCAGTACTAATACTCCGTGGTGTACAGACGTACAAATTAGTTTTGAGCTAAGATTTTAACTTTTAAAGTGATGATAAGAAACACATTACTCAGAGTCTGTCAGGATCGTTTTACTTGGTGGCTATTGATGCATGTGTTGGGATATTGCTATGTAAAAACTGCGCATATTAAGAAACCTGTTTGGTCTTTGTAGTGTACTGGTGACGTCAACAACATTTAGTCTTTACTTCTTTGCCGAGTTTAGTAGTAGGTGCCTTTGGAAGCTGTAATACACATAGTAGACCCTGTTTTTTGCCTTACATGGTTCAGTCTGAATTGAGGGAGTACATATGAAAAACATACAAAAGAAAAGTGTACTTTTTATAGAGCTTTTTCATTTAAGTGCCAAGAGCTTATTGTCTAAAAATAGAAGGTATTCTTTAAATAGATGAATAAATACTGGAACAAATGAATTAACCAGAGCTATGTGGAGTTAGGAAAGTAGCAGTTTCTTGGAAGAAAAAATTTTTTACTAAAAAAAAAAAAAAAGACATTAACCATGATTAAGTTTGAATAAATGAGAGCAGAGCATTTCCAAGTGGAGTAACAATATGTACGAATAACTTCTAACATTTGTTCAACTCTTTTACTGTGTGCCAGCTGCTGTAAGTAATTTGCATGGATTTCAGCGGTGTAAGGCTTAGAGAAGAACTTGTCTGAGGTCACCAGGCAGTAAGTGGGGAGGTGTATTTTTTAATCTAGTCTGGTTGACTTATTTGAAGTAGGGTTAAGTAGATTGTTGATCTTGACTAACTCCTAAAGTTTACCAGAATGACTACACTGTGCCTGTAAAATTGCTGGAAATATTTATTGGTTTGCTATCAGTATTAAGAGAGTCTGTCTCTTCATAGTGCAGTTTTTAATTGAGGTGATACGCAGAATCAGGTGAATATACTGTACATTATTTTGTGTTACAGTCACATAAGAGTTTTTTTTTATAAGGCATCGGCACAGTCTTTTTTTTTTTTTTTTTTAATGGTGCCTGTATATGAAGGCAGAGCTGAGATACCCTAGAGCAGTGATACCCAAATGTTGTTTCCCAGACTCTTAGACCAATTTCGACTGGTCCATGGTAAAATGAGAAAACATAAGGACAGTGGAGTAAGATTTTGGTAATGGTAAACCAACTTTTTTTTTTTTTGGTCATTCAGTGATTGGCCTTCCGTTCTTTTATAGTTTTAAAATGGCTTTTTATAAATCAGTGGTGGTAGTAAAATAGTAATTATGTTTTTGATTTGTTTTTAAATTTTTGTTTGGCAAAATAAAAAGTTAACAATTCTGTGTTAGTCCCTTCATTCATCATATTTTATTTTTGATTTACTTGTTTGCATAGCTGAAAAGTCTGGGAACCACTACTCTATGGTGATTGCTGCTGCTGCTTTTTTTTTTCCCCCCTCTTTTTCTTTTTTTTTGATGATTCCATTTTGTTTCCTTTATTGGCTTGTAAGTTTTTTTTTAAGGGGTTGCTTTGGGGTTTATAATATACATCTGTAACTTATCACAGTTTACTTTCAACTAATATATCTCCATATATAGTATACAAACCTTACAACAATATTCTTTTATTTCCCTCTTCTAGTCATTGTACTATCATTATCATGTATTTTACTTCTACATATATTATAAACCCCACGATTAACTTTTTTTTTCTTTAGACAGCAGTTACCTTAGTTTTTTAATTGTAGTGAAAATACACACAACAAAACATTCACAAATTCAGTTTCTACACGTATAATTCAGTGACATTGATTACACTCTTCATTTTGCACAACTCCTATCCCTGTCTTTGTCCTAATTGTTCTGCCACCATTAACATAAACTCAGTGCCCCCTAAGCAAGAACTCCCTCTTTCTCCCCTCCTTGCCACCCTTGGTAACCATTAATAAGCTTTGGTTTTTGTATATTTTGCCTATTTTATATATGTGAGCTCATACAGTGTTTGTCCTTTTGTGACTGACTGACGTCGCTCAGCATAATGTTTTCAAGGTTCATTCATGTTGTGGCATGTATTGGGACTTCTTTTCTCTTCATGGCTGAAATAATAGTTCTTTGCATGTATATACCATATCTGTTGATGGTCACTTAGGTTGTTTCCACCTTTTGGCTATTGTGAGAAGTGCTGCAGTGAACTTTGGTATACAGGTTTCTGTTTGTGTTTTGTAGTTACCGTTAAAAGACATTTAAACAGTAAGAAAAAGGAGCATTGCATATGTAACCATGTATTTACCATTTCTGGGGCTCGTCATTCTTTTGCGTAGATCCAGATTTCCATCTGGTATCATTTTCCTTCTGCCTGAAGGACTTCCTTTAACATTTCTTGTAGTGCAGGTCTGCTGGTGATGAATTCTTTCAGCTTTTAATTGTCTGAAAGAGTCATTATTTTGCTTTTGTTCTTTGAAAGATATTTTTGCCTATTGCAGATGTTGCTCCTAGCTGACACTGTTTCTGATGAGAAGTCTAATATCATTCTTATTTTCTTCTCTATGTGTATGTGTTTTGCTGCTTTTAAGATTTTCTTTTTATCACTAGTTCTAAGTAATTTGATCATAATGTGTCTTGGTGTATTTTTTTTTTTTGTGCTCGTGATTCATTGAGCTTCTTGGACCTGTGAGTTTAGAGTTTTTATCAAATTTGGAAAAATTTCAGTCATTATTTCTTCAAATATTTTGTTAGATTAATTTCCTCATGCTTTCCTTTATCTTATTGAACATATAGAATATATTTATAATAACTGTCTTAATGGCTATGTCTGTTCTATCATCTGTATCATTTCTACATCTGTTTTCTGTGGATTCATTTTTCTCCTCATTAAGGGTAGTTATTTTCCTGCTTTTTGCCTGCTGGATGATTTTTTACTGGATGCTGGGCATTTTCCACTCATGAGTGGTGGGAATATGCACTATTCCCAGCCTTGTGTGAGCTTCAAGAATTGTTCTGCCTGCTGCTTTAAGGTGTTTTTCTCCCCTGGCCATGGGTGGTTGCCTCACACACGTGCACTGATAAGTATTCATCTGAAGACTGAAAGGCGATCTCATTAGTCTCTATTTGTGCAACTCTCTCCTATCCATGCAGCTCTCCTTTCTGGCCCTCTATCCTGCAAATTCTGCAAGTTGATTCCAACTCATAGCAACCCTATAGGACAGAGTAGAACTGCTCCATAGGGTTTCTTAGGAGTGACTGGTGGATTCAAACTGCCGACTTTTTGGTTAGCAGCCAAGCTCTTAACCACTGCGCCATGAGGGTTCCTACTGTACTTGTCTTAATCTCCTTGTATTCTCAACTCTGTTTCAACTCAGGAAGACTGCTGGATGTGCTTGGTCTCTCTCCCTGTGCCATGTCCTATAACTCTCCAGCGGTAAGCTGGGGCAATCAATCACAGAGCCCACTTCTTCTCTCTTTTAGTGATCACCGTTCTGCACAGTTTATCAGTTTGTTCTTTTTTGTTTGTGGTAGTTTGGATCCTTTTAGATTAAGTTAGGATTTTGACTTAACTAAAATTAAGCCTAGCATTTGGCACATAGTAAGTATTCAGTAAATGTTTGAGTGAAGTAAATGAGAGGATTTGGTTAAGGAGTTTATTATAAATATTATAGGACCTGTAGGAGTTGCTTACCATTGCTGTTTCTTATTGGAGGCATTGGAATGTCACGTAACTGACTACTTTTTATTGTACAAAAGTACTGTGATAGGAAATTTGAAAATAAATTCTGGGATTTTGGGGTTTGTCTCCTTTAAGATTAAATTCTGAGCATATTGGATTTTGACCAAGGGATAGGAGAAAACACATTCAAAATAATATGGTATCTTTCAGAAATATCAAGTTGTATTGTCTTTTCCACAGTGGAAAGCTGAATTTTACAAAGTCTAGACTAGAATTTCAGAAATGAGAATGCGGTATAGATACCATTTGTTCAGATTTATTGATGAACAATTAATTTCTCAATCCAGGACGAAATAAATAGCTATTTTATCGATTAAATAGACTTTATAGAAAAGTTATTATCTAATTAAGTTCTAGAATTAGATTGAAAAATCATGGGCATAACTAGAAAACTGAAAATCATTGGCATAACTAGAAAACTTGCCTGGCATATTTTTGGGAATTATCTTTGGAAACCATGGTGTATATGTTGAAGATACGCAATTTAAATTTTTTCTCACTTTTTACAGAATTAGCCTAGGAAAGTGTCTTTTTCTCTGTTGACTTTTATATACAGTTTGAGTATGACTGAAGCAAAAGCTTCTTTAGATGAAAGTACTCTTAAGAATACTGTTTTTGTTTTGTCTTTTACATAGCCACTTCTTCCTGAATTTCTAAAATGACAGATTTTCAAAGGAAGGCAAAAATTTTCAATGAAGTAGTATGCTATGGTTGTTAGATGAATCTATGTGAAATGCTTAAAATTTGGGGGTGGTTAGTAGTAGAAGGTGTAACTCATTTTACTAAACTTCATTCATTCAAATATCACGTTAATGATATTTTTCATGATTTTCCCCATTTTTTGGCATTATTTATTTAACTTTTTTTCTATAAATGTATTACTCTTTTAAAATCTTGGATTCATTTACTTCAAAAAGAAGCATAAATGGAAAATCATTCTCATTGTGATAAATAGAGGTTAACCACTAAAATAAAAACAATGAATACAAAACAATGGTAGTAAATTTTAGTTAGATTCTATTGCCATGGAAGGCTCTGAGCCTGAAGCCTTCTGTCTTTGTTAAGAAGGGAGTTTAGCAAGTGTTACAGAGGTATTAAAGACATAGTCACACCATACTAAGACTTTATCCTTGACGTTAATTGTGAGAGAAGGATTGAAATAGGCCTAGCTTTCTCATTAAGTGATTCATTGCTACTTAATGTTATGTCCAGGTATTGTGGAATATGCTCTAAGAAAAAGAAAAGAAAAGGTGCTATATTTACTTCTAAAATGATGAAAGGTAAGGGAGAAAGAATAGGATCTGGAGATATAACATAAAAACAGTGAAATATTATTGTGCCTAAGAGAGAAACTTGAATGCAAAGTTTAAAGATGGGTCTGAATTTGTTCTTTTGGCAAGGAGGTTTGCAGTCCAGTACGAGCTTTCTAGTCATTGATTTGCTTTCTCTATGAGTGTCATATTTCCATTAGTTTGTTTTTATTTATTTTATTGTGTATCAGTCCATTGATTTTTATTTAGCACTCAAAATAATCTAGTCACTTTAGATATTCACACATTGTTTTTAATTCACTAGAGGATAGTAGAAAATGAGAAGATTAATGCAGAAAAGTCATCAAAACAGAAGGTGGATCTCCAGTCTTTGCCAACTCGTGCCTACCTGGATCAGACAGTTGTACCTATCTTATTACAGGGACTTGCTGTGCTTGCAAAGGAGAGGTAAGATAATAGTATCTGCAAATGGAGTTACCACAGAAAGCAAAATAATTTGAAACATCATTGGTTATGTATTTTTTTTTTACTGTATAAACAGTTTGTGGATATTAAATATTTTCTTTTAAAAAGAAATCAGCCATAATCTTAAAAGTCAGATATTTTCATTTTTTTCTACTAGTCTGAAGTCATAAGCAGATTTGTAAAGATTTGTAATCATGGCATACGTGTAATTTTGTATTTCCCTTTATTTAATATTACAACAAAACTTTTCTTGCATTTCTCCATTGTCTTTGTGATTATGATTTAAACTATAGTAATGCCATTTTTCCATTGTTGAACATTTAAATCCAATTTCTTTTGTTATTATAGGGCACCAGGCAGTTTATTTTCATGCCTCTAACTTTGCCTTTGTTTAAAATTACTTTCTTACGATAGATTCCTCAGAATTAGCTTACTAGTTTAAACGACATGGCTATTTTCATGGTGTTTGACGTATAATGTCGTATTTCTGTCCAGAAGTTTGTCCTTAAAATTCTCCCAATATTACCATAGCCTCAGTGGCATTGAGTATTATAAATTTTTTTGCCAAGTTATTTTAATTTATACACCATTGTTTCTCTTTTCTCTACATGTTTCTCCCCAGTAATTCTCACCTAAGTTCTTTCTGTGTCAGTAAATCCAACAAGACAATTTTTTTGTAAATTAGGTTAATCAACATTTATTAGGTGCATATCATGTTTTATTCAAAGGATAATAATGAACATTGTAGCAAACTGACAGATTGATGAAGAAGTTGTTAATGGAAATACGTCTCATCTTACAGTAAGAGTTATTGATCTAGAATATATTAATTTTTTTATGTAAAAATTACATCAATAGACAATAAATATTTGTTTTTGATGTTGTATTTATAAAATAGGATTTGTTTATGTCTGCCAGGTATATCTTGGCTGTACCACCAATAATTAAAATCTGGGCATCTTTTTTCTTCCTGATTCTGTTTATTTTCTTCTTCTAAAGAAGGCTAATGTATTAGAAATAGTAAATATTAAAATAGTAAGTATTACTTTAAGTGCTGAAAGAAAAAAATTTGAAGAAATTTTTTAGTAACATGCTGTTAGTAAATAAAGTTTTTAAGTGAAGAATCTAGAAAAATAATTTGTTCAAGTTAACCCTAAATATTATGTGAAAAATGTCTCTTAAAAGACTGTTTAAAGTGATAAGGTAATGTTTTATCAATTTTCAATGTACCTTTTCATAGTGAAGTCTAACGTAGATCTTTTCCCCAACTTTTTGTCTTTGGACTTGTTTTCTCAGCAAGAATAATCTATATAAAAGTGATAGATATGAAATAATACGTCTTAATTTTGTAAATACGTTTAACTTCTCAGGTGTACTGTTGTGGTAGCATCATTAGAATTATTGTTGGTTTAAATTATTTGAAGAAAGATATATGTGACTTTTTAAAAAGAAACAACAGCTTTTTCAAATGAGTGTTGCTTCCTTTGATGAGGCACTTGGGGAGTTCATCTATATGTGTCAGTGATGTGACAGCCATTCTCATATAGTGTTTTTTGTACTTTTATTGAAAGATAATATATATACAGAAAATTATGCAAATCATAAGTGTACAGCTTGATGATATTTCACAAAGCAAACATGCCCTGTAACCTATACTCAGATTAAGAAACTGAACATTGCCAGCACCCCAGAAGCCTCCTTTGTGACCCCCTTCAAGTTGTTATTCCTCCAGACTAATTATCATCCCATTGTCAGTACATTTTTGAAACTTGGGTTATAGAATTGAGTTTATAACCAGGTTTAAGTCTTACAAAAATTTCAGTTTCTTAGAGCTATATTGCTGGCTAACTTGCTTGCCTATCTTATTTACCTTAATATTTGCTACCAATGACCTTTGACTGTAAAATGAAAATTGATCTTAAAAAGATGTGTTTTAATTACATAACAATATGTTTAGGTTAACACATCTAGAATATAAATTTCTAAACTTTGAATTTCTTTTCCCTTTACAGACCACCAAACCCCATTGAATTTCTAGCATCATATCTTTTAAAAAACAAGACACAGTTTGAAGATCGAAACTGACTTACTGGGAAGAACAGAAAAATTGGTTTCTACTGTAGATTTACATGATTAAGAGGCAGTTTTAATTGCCATGATTCCCACCCCGCCCCGCCCCGCCCCGCCGCCCTTTTTTTGGAAGTATAAGAACCTTCAGGACCATACAACTTAATTCTGGAGTTGCAGAATTGAATATATTTACCTTATTTTGATTTAATCACAATACTTATTTAATGAGCATATTCTGTGCAGTTTTTTTCTCAGATTGTCCTTAACTTTAGTTTTTAAAATGACCTTCAGAATAAATAGTTAAAATGTCATTATTTTAAAGTAGTTTTTGTTCTGCATTTTATATAGTTGAATTGCTTTCACAAATGACTTTTTTCTTGTGTCCTAGAATGCTGCAGAATTTTACAGGAGTGAAAATACAGCAGAGTCAAGTAAAATATGACAAACATCTAGCCATTTTTTCTCTGTTTTCTCCCTGGACTTCTCTGAGGGTGGGATCTGGGCATTTTTATTTTTTAACAAACATCACAGATAACTCTAATGTACAATGAAGTTGGAGTACTGATATAAGCATTACAAAGGGTGTACAATATCCTCCAATCCTATCAACTTTTATACTAATAACAACTATCAGTTTTTGCAACCCTACTATGTGTCAAGCATAGTACTATTATGCTTAAGTTATCTCTAATATAGCAACTCTGCAAAGTAGATATTACTCCCATTTTGCAGATGAGGAAACAGACTTGGAGAGGTTAAATGACTTGCTCAAGACCATACTGCTGGTAAGTGCTTGAATGGAAATTCAAACCCAGTTCTATTGAAGTGTTGCTGGTAGTTAAGTGAGAAGTACTTGGCTGCTTAACTTCGTTATTTCTCTTAGCAATGAAAAACAGCAGCCAGTCTCTTTTTTTGTTGGGGGGGGGGTGTGTGGTAGAGTTTGCTGCCTTTGTCCCCTCCTAAGAAATCAAGATAACTCACTAGCTCAGGAAATAAGAGAACATTATCTGAAGAGAGCCAGGCAGGAAAACCATTCATTAGAGGAGTGGTTCTCAACTGGGAGTCATTTTGCTCTGCCCACACCCCACATTTGGTGATGTCTAGAGACACTACTAGAGTGGTGTGAGTCCTACTGCCATGTAGTTGGTAGAGGCCAGAGATGCTGCTAAACCAGTTACAAGTGCACAGGACAGCTCTCCACCCCAGTAATTATCCAGCTGAAAATGTCAGTAGTGCCAAGGTTGAGAAGCCCTGCGTTAGAAGCATACTAAAGACTTGTGTCTCCAAGCTAAAACGTTAATGCCTTTGCAAAGTTAGAAATTAAGAATTTAATGCTGATGAGTTATATCTTAGAGTTCTCTTTACGACAGTAAAAACTTTTTTCAATAGGATTGACACTTGGGGAGGTGATATGAATAGTTTTTATATTGCAGATCTATGTATCTGAATAGTAAAAACCTGGAAATATTGGGATCTCTTGTTTATATAAGGAGCCCTGGTGGCACATAGGTTAAGAGCTTGACTGTTAACCAAGAGCTTGGTGGATCAAACCCATCCAGCTGCTCTGTGGGAGAAAGAACTGATGATTTGCTTCTGTAAAGATTATAGCATAGAAAACCCTATGGGGCAGCTCTGCTCTGTCACATGGGTCACTATGCCGAATTGACTCCATGGCACCTAACAACAACAACAACCTGTTAATACGGAAGTTTTCACAAGTGTTCTACCAAATTTATTTTAGTTAGTTTGACTATCTCATAAGTTAATCTATTCCAGTCTTTTTAGTGATATTTTAACATCTGAATAGGTACTAGTTAAGTAATCTTTTATTAATTATATAGACTATATAAGTATACATACCTATAGATACACACATACCTGGTCCCTGAAAGCCTGATTCAATTTAGAGTCGAAGCTTGTGAATTTGGCAAAAACTTAAGGCATGCTGATACATACTTCTGGTTAAGGACCACTTAAAGAAAAAACAAAAAACCATTTGTGATCAAACTGATTCCGACTCACAGCAACCCTATGTGTGTCAGAGTAGAACTGCAATCTACAGGATTTGCAATGCTGTGACCTTTTGGAAGCAGATTGCCAGGCCTTCTTCCAAGGCGCCTCTGGGTGAGTTGGAACCACCAACCTTCATTATTTATAATTTTAGTTTTGGAGGTGTAAGTATGTGGTAATCTACTTAGTGCTGCATTACTTCTGACGTTCTTTTGAACTATCTTCGACATAGGGCTTAAATTATACTCAGTCCTGAATTTGATAATTTTTTCAGTAAGGTCTGAGGACAGGCATGTCTTTTGCTGGCAGTCCACATGCCACTTACTGAGTATATACCATGTGCCAGGCACCATACTAAATACGTGAATTGTCATTTAATCTTCACAACCATTTTTAGGTGAGGAAGCTGAGATTTGGTTAACTTACAGAGGTAGCAAATTAGGGACAGGGATTTAAACCCAGCCTGCTTGTGTAGAAAACCAGTTATCGAGTAGACTCTGACTCACGGTGACTCCATGTGTTTCAGAGTAGAACTATGCTCCATAGGGGTTTCTTTCTTTGTTTCTGTTGTTGAGAATATACACAGCAGAACATACACTAGTTCAACAGTTTCTACATGTGTGATTCATTGACATCAATTACATTCTTCAAGTTGTGCAACCGTTCTCACCCTCCTTTTTTGAATTATTCCTCCCCATTAACATAAACTCACTGCTCCCTAAGTTTCCTATCTAATCTTTTGAGTTGCTTTTGTCAATTTGATCCCACCATAGGGTTTTCAATGGCTGATTTTTTGGAAGTAGATCTCTAGGCCTTTCTTCCAAGGTGCCCCTGCGTGAACTTAAACCTCTGACCTTTCAGTTAGCAGCCGAGCATATTAACTGTTTGCCCCGTCCAGGAACTGCTTGTGTGGACACTCTGCCTAATGTAATATTACCTCTCAGGTGTTTGTAAAATATCAGTCTGTCCTTATGTGTGTATAGTAGAAGCCCTCTTACATGACTGGTAATTGAAAAAATAAGTCAAAGTAGACAATCATAAATGACACATACTGTAAACTTTTTTTTTTTTTAAACTTAAAAGATATTTATGTGTAGTATTTTTATTTCAGTCTGTTTTTTGGGTATGTTTTCTTTGATTGGAATTCTGCGTCTTTCTTCCACATACCACACCTATATTGCATGGTCTACAAATTTCAGTTTCAGATTTTTTGAAAAGTGGAGCAAGATCTTAGACATTTAAGAATTTGTAGACTCCTAGATTGTTCTTGTGATTTTTTTTATTCAGTCTTCAGTCATCTTGTTTGCCTCTAATTTCACAATTGTTTTTATTGTCTTTCCAAACCATTCAGCCTGTTTTTTGTATAAACACCTTTTTCACTGGTTTACATAATATTTAATTGGAAATATATAATGGCAATACCTAGCTCAATTGGTATAAATAGGTAGGTTTGAGAACACAATTGACCCTTATTATCCAAAGCACACTGAGAGGAGAGAGCAGCAGTGTGAGAGTTTCCTAGAAAGTATACCAGCTTCAAGAGTTCAGCCTGCAGTGGGCATTTTTAGTGTATTTTACTGAGGCGCTTTCTCCAGTAAGGTGGTTAAAGGGAAATCAGTTAAGAAAGCTTCTGCTATATTTTGGTGAGATATTTTATGTGTAGCTGGCAATTATAGAAACAATTTCTACCCTTTGACCCCTTAATTTAATGGGAAAGATAAAGATATTGTTTAGCTCTACAAATACACAAATAGAGTGAAAAGTACTATATTCAATTGAGTTCTTGAATTATGGTCGTGGGTGGGTTGGTAGGAGGACCAGTAGAGTAAATCAGAAATGCAGGTAGTCCCCGACTTATGACGGGGTTCTGTCCTCAACAACTTCGTTGTAAGTTGGTTCTGATGTAAGTCGAATACCACTTTTTTTAGTTTTCATTGTTATTGCCTTTTATTATTAGCATCTTTATAAATCCAGTCTTAATTTGTTTTTTGAACATCTGTGAGTGAATATCTGAGAATGATAACGTCAGCAAATTACGTGCTGCAACATTGTATGTAGTAGTACATATTACTAACAATAAGATGTACCAAAAAAAAAAAAAAGACGGTCATAAGTGCAGTTTGTTGTAATTTGCATACATTGTAAGTTGGAGACTACCTGTAGATTCCTAGAGAAAATACAGACTTTGAATTCAAAAAGAGAGAAAAATAGTTTGGATAGAACTACCTAATTCTGATGATTCGATAAGAAGGATATTGAACCTTGTTTCAGTTTCATGTAGGTGAAGTGGGACTTTAAGATTGATAACTTCCTGTTAGAGACATGACAGAGTAGTTGTAGGGATAGCATAAAATACTGTAACAAGGTATTTCCCTGGGCTGAATTCCAAAAAGGCATTACTAAATTGGAGATCTGACACATTATTAAACTGCAGAAATGAGATGAGATGAGAGAGCTGTAAGTGGCTATGACTGAGAATCTGCTTGTTTAAAAATCTCTAGATTTAAATCAGGAAAGAAGAAAAGCAATATAATAACAGAAAATAGGCCACCAGAGATAAAAGTGGCAGTTGGTAATGAAAAAAAATTGTCTTTAAAAAAAATTCTTGTCACCCTTTAACAAAAACTTTCTATTTTTGTCTCATTTCATTTCTGAGAATCCTAAATAATAATAATAATTGTATGTGAATATAAGTGTATGCAAATATAATTATTCATTTTTATACAAATGGTAGCATACTTTACATATTGTTCTGCAGTTTGCTTTTTTCACTTAATGTATTTTGAAGTTCTTTCCATATCGTGTACTTTTTAATGAGTCTAAATGGATATAACCTAATTTAGTAAGTCTCATATTAATGGACAGTTTGGTTTGTTTCTAGTCTTTGGCTACTGCAGACTGCTGCAGTGAATATCCAACATGCTGTTTCAGAGTATATGTACATTGATGTTGGGTTCTGGGACTAGTGATGCCTTCTTATTTCTTGAAGCTGTACTTCATAAGTGTTTTTTTTTTTAATTTTTAAATTTTTTTCTCATACAAAAATTTATACATACATTGTTATATGACTCTAATTGCTCTCCCCATACTGTGACAGCACACTCCTTTCCACCCCTGACTCCCCATGTCCATTCAACCAGCTCCTAACCCTCTCTGCCTTCCCATCTCGCTTCCAGACAGAAGCTACGCTAAGAGGCACACTCCTCATGAGTATCACCTTATGTCCCACAGTCCAGTCCAATACCTTTTGAAGAGTTGGCGTCGGATTGTTTTAGTTCTGGGCTGATAGAGAATATCGGAGCCATGCTTTCCGGGGTTCTTCCAGTCTCAGACCACTAAGTCTGGTCTTACTAAAATTTGAGTTCTGCACCCCATCTTTTTGCTGCCCAATCAGGGACTCTCTATTGTGTTCCCTGTCAGGGTGGTCATTGGTGGTAGCCAGGCACCATCTAGGTCTGGTCTCAGGCTGATGAAATCTTTCTGTCTCTTGGGCTAATACTTTCCTTGTGTCTTTGGTGTTCATTCTCCTTTACTCCCGGTGGTTGGGACCAGTTGATGCATCTGAGATGGCTGCCTGCAAGCCTTTAAGACCCCAGACGCCACTCACCAAAGTAGGATGCGGAACCTTTTCTTAATAAGTTTGTTAAGCCGTTTGACCTGGATGTCCCATGAAAGCATGGTCCCCAGACCCCTACCCCTGCTACTCTGTCCCTCAAAGTGTTTGATTGTATTCAGGAAACTTCTTAGTTTTGATTTAGTCCGGTTGTGCTGACTTCCCTTGTAGTGTGTGCTGTCTTTCCCTTCACCTAATTCTTACCTACTGTCTAGTTAGTAAATAACCCTCACCCACCCTCCCCACCCTCGTAACCATCAAAGAATGTTTTCTTCTGTGTTTAAACCTTTTCTTGAGTTCTTATAATAGTGGTCTGATATAATATTTGTCCTGTGACTGACTAAATTCACTCAGCATAATAACCTGCAGCTTCGTCCGTGTTATGTTTCACGGCTTCATCATTGTTCTTTATTGTTGCGTAGTATTCCATTGTGTGGATATACCATAATTTGTTTATCCTTTCTTCCATTGATGGGCACCTAGGTTGTTACCATCTTTTTGCTATCGTGAACAGTACTGCAATGAACATAGGTGTGCATATATCTATTTGTGTGATGGCTCTTCTCTAGGATATATTCCAAGGAGTGGGATTGCTGGATCGTATGGTACTTTTTAAGGAAGCGCCAAATTGATTTCCAAAGTGGTTGTACCATTTTACTTTCCCACCAACAGTGTATAAGTGTTCCAGTCTCTCCACAACCTCTCTGGCATTTATTGTTTTGTGTTTTTTGGATTAATGCTAGCCTTGTTGGGGTGAGATGATATCTCATTGTAGTTTTGATCTGCATTTCTCTAATGGCTAAGGATCGTGAGCATTTCTTCATGTGTCTGTTAGCCACCTTTGGTGAAGTACTTGTTCATATCCTTTGCCCATTTTTTAATTGGGTTATTTGTCTTTTTGTTGTTGAGGTGTTGCAGTAGATTTTACAGATTAGACACTGATCAGATTTGTTGTAGCCAAAATTTTTTTCCCAGTCTGTAGGTTGTCTTTTTACTCTTTTTGTGAAGTCTTTTGATGAGCCTAAGTGTTTGATTTTTAGGAGCTCCCATTTGTCTAGTCTCTCTTCTGGTGTCTTGTCATTGTTACTTATGGTTTGTATTGTGTTTATGCCATGTATTAGGGCTCCTAGTGTTGTCCCTATTTTTTCTTCCATGATCTTTATCGTTTTTGATTTCATATTTAAGTCTTTGATCCATTTTGAGTTAGTTTTTGTGCATAGTGTGAGGCATGGGTCTTGTTTTAGTGTTTTGCAGATGGATATCCAGTTCTGCCAGCACTGTTAGTTAAAGAGACTGTCTTTTCCCCAATTAATGGACTTTGGGCCTTTGTTGAATATCAGCTGCTCATAGGTGGATGAATTTAGGTCTGGATTCTCAGTTCTGTTCCACTGGTCTGTGTAATCTTTTGTTGTACCAGTACCAGGCTGTTTTGACTACTGTGGCAGTATAATAGGTTCTAAAAGCAGGTAGTGGGAAGCCTCCCACTTTGTTCTTCTTCTTGAGTAATGCTTTACATATTCGGGGCCTCTTCCCTTTCCATATAAAGTTGGTGATTTGTTTCTCCATCTCATTAAAAAATGCCGATGGTATTTGGATTGGGGTTGTATTGTATCTGTAGATCGCTTTTGGTAGAATTGACATTTTCACAATGTTGAGTCTACCTATCCATGAGCAAGGTATGTTTTTCCACTTATGCAGGTCTTTCTTGGTTTCTTGCAGTAGTGTCTTCCAGTTTTCGTTGTATAGATCTTTTACGTCTCTGGTTAGATGTATACCTAAGTATTTTATCTTCTTGGGGCTATTGTAAATGATACTGATTTGACGATTTCCTCTTTGAAGTTCTTTTTGTTGGTGTAGAGGAATCCAACTGATTTTTGTATGTTTATTTTGTATCCTGAAACTTTGCTGAAATCTTCTATTAGTTCCAGTACTTTTCTTGTGGATTCTTTAGGGTTTTCTGTGTATAAAATCATACCATCTGCAAATAGAGATACTTTTGCTTCTTCCCTACCAATTTGGATGCCCTTCATTTCTTTTTTTAGCCTAATTGCTCTGGCTAGGACCTCCAGCATGGTGTTGAGTCAGAGTGGTGATAAAGGGCATCCTTCTCTAGTTCCCCGTCTTAAAGGGAGTACTTTCAAATTCTCTCTATTTAGGATGATGTTGGCTGTTGGCTTTGTATAAATGCCGTTTTTTATACTGAGGGATTTCCCTTCTATTCCTATTTTGATGAGAGTTTTTATCATGAATGGGTGTTGGACTTTGTTGAATGCCTTTTCTGCATCGATTGATAAGATCATGTGGTTCTTGTCTTTTGTTTTATTTATGTGATGGATTACATTGATTGTTTTTGTCATGTTGAACCATCCCTGCATACCTGGTATAAATCCCACTTGATCATGATGAATTACTTTTTTGATATGTTGCTGAATTCTATTGGCTAGAATTTTGTTGAGGATTTTTGCATCAATGTTCGTGAGTGACATTGGTCTGTAATTTTCTTTTTTGTTGTGTCTTTACCTGGTTTTGGTATTAGGGTTATGCTGGCTTTATAGGATGAGTTTGGGACTATTCCATCCTTTTCTATTCTCTGAAATACCTTTAGTAGAAGTGGTATTATCTCCTCTCTGAAATCTTTGTAGAATTCTCCAGTGAAGCCATCCAAGCCAGGGCTTTTTATTTTTTTTTAATTGTCCTTCAGGTGAAGGCTTACAGAACAAATAGTTTCTCATGAAACAGAAGTACACATGTTGTTTTATGACATTGGTTAACAACTCTACAACATGTCAACCCTCTAACTTCTCAACGTTTTTTTTTGGTGAAAATACACATAGCCAAAGATACACCATTTCAAAAATTTCTACATGCACAGTTCAGTGACATTGACTACACTCTTCGAATTGTGCTGTTATTCTCACTTTAAGATGAAGGCTTACAGAACAAAATAGTTTCTCATTTAACAGTTACTACAAATGTTGCCGTATGACAATGGTTAACAATCTCACAACACATCAACGATATCCTTACTCAACCTTGGGTTCCCTATCACCAGCTTCCTTGTCCCCTTCTGCTTTCTGGCCCTTGTCACTGGATTCCTGTACCTTGTTAGTCTCATTTGGTTTTACGGGGCTGTACACTTCCAGGCTGAACAGTGAACCTCGGAGGTAACTTCACCACTGACCTAAAAGGGTGTCTGGGGGCCATACTCTCGGGGTAAGCCAGGGCTTTTTTTGGTTGAGAGTTTTTTAATAACGTTTTCAATCTCTTTTTTTGTTATGGGTTTATTTAGTTTTTCTACTTCTGTTTGTGTTAGTTTAGGTAGGCAGTGAGTTTCTGGAAATTTGTCCATTTCCTCTAGGTTTTCAAATTTGTTAAGAGTACAAGTTTTCATAGTATTCTGTTATGATTCTTTTAATTTCTGTTGGGTCTCATTTCTTCTATGGATTATCTGCTTCCTCTCCTGTTTTTCTCTTGTCAGTTTGTCCAATGGTTTATCAATTTTGTTGATCTTTTCAAAGAACCAGCTTTTGGTCTTGTTAACTCTTTCAATTGTTTTTGTATTCTCTGTTTCATTTCACTCTGCTCTAATTTTAATTATTTCCTTTCTTCTTGCACCTGAGGGCTTCTTTTGCTGCTCTCTTTCTACTTGTTCCAGTTGTGGGGTTAATGTTTTGATTATGGTCCTTTCTTCTTTTTGGATGTGTGCATTTATTGCTCTAAACTGACCTCTGAGCACTGCTTTTGCTGTGTCCCAAAGTTCTAGTACAATGTGTTTTCATTCTCATTTGGTTCTATGAATTTATTCCTTCCTTAATTTCTTCTATAATGCAGTAGTTTTTGAGCAAGGTGTTGTTCAGTTTCCATGTGTTTGATTTTTTTTCCTTGCTTTTTGTGTTGTTGATTACTACTTTTGTGGCTGTATGGTCAGAAAAGATGCGTTGTAATATTTCGATGCTTGGATTTTTTAAGGTTTGCTTTATGGCCTAATATGTGGTCTATTCTGGAGGATGTTCCGTGTGCGTTGGAAAAGAAAGTATACTCAGGTGCTGTTGGGTGCAGTGTTCAGTATATGTATGTGAGATCAAGTTGGTTGATAGTAGCATTTAGCCCTTCTGTGTCTTTGTTTAGCTTCTTTCTGGATGTTCTGTTCTTCACTGAAAGTGGTGTGTTGAAGTCTCCTACTCCTACTGTGAAGCTGTCTACCTCTCTCTTCAGTGCTGTTAGAGTTTATTTTATGTATTTTGGAGCCCTGTTGTTGAGTGCCTAAGTATTATTGTTATGTTCTCCTGGTGTGTTTACCCTTTAATCATTATATAGTGTCCTTCGTTATCCTTTGTGGTGGATTTTACTTTGAAGTCTGTTCTGTCAGAGATTAATATTGCCACTCCTGCTCTTTTTTGAGTGTTGTTTGATATATTTTTTCCATCCTTTGAGTTTTAGTTTGTGTCTTTAAGTCTAAGGTGTGTCTCTTGTAGGCAGCATGTAGACAGATCATGTTTTTTTAATCCAATCTGCCACTCTCTCTTTATTGATGCATTTAGTCCATTTACATTTAGTGTAATTATTGATACGTATGAGTTTAGTGCCGTCATTTTGATGTATTTTTGTGTGTTGTTCACAGTTTCTTTGTTCCCCTTAATTTTCTGTGCTGAGTGATTTTTCTTTATGTATTTTCTTTTCATCTTTTTCATTGGTGTTGATTTTGTGTTTGCTGAGTCTTTATATTTTTCTAGTTGTTTATTTTGACTTCTAGGATTGTTAGTTTCCTTTGTGGTTACCTTAATATTTACCCCTGTTTTCCTAAGTGTATAGAGTCTTTTATTTATTGATAATCACCTCGACTTCCTCTGCATTTGAAAAATCTGTGTCTGCATTTTTTAAGTCCCTCTTTGTTGCTTTAATCTCATCATCTTTTACATATTGACACCTGTTTCCCTATTTTCAGTGTTTCAGCTTTGATTTACTTTTGTGACTTCTGTATGTGGGTTGATGTCTGGTTGCTCTGTTCTGTGTTCTGTTCTTGCGTTGTTATCTGATGTTGCTGATTTTCTAACCAGAAGACGCCCTTTCGTGTTTCTTGTAATTTTGGTTTATTTTTTTTGCAAATTCTCTAAACTTCTTTTTATATCGGGAAATGCCCTCATTTCACCATCATTTATGAGAGACAGTTATGCTGTATATGTAATTCTTGGCTGGTAGTTTTTTTCCTTCAAGGCTTTATCTATGTCATCCCATTGCCTTCTTGCCTGTATGGTTTCTGCTGAGTAGTCTCAGCTTATTCTTATTGACTCTCCTTTGTAGATGACTTTTTGCTTATTCCTAGGTGCTTTTAAAATTCTCTCTTTATCTTTGGTTGTGGCAAGTTTAGTTGTAATATGTCTTGATGACTTTCTTTTGGGATCTCCCTTATTTGGAGTTTGATGAGCATCTGGGATAGATATCTTGTCATCTTTCACGATATCAGGGAAGTTTTTTGCCAACAAATCTTCAACAATTCTCTCTGTATTTTCTGTTATCCTCCCTGTTCTGGTACTCCAATCACTCGTAGGTTATTCCCCTTAATAGAGTCCCAGATAATTCTTATGGTGTCTTCAGTTTTTTTAATTCATTTTTTCTGATTTTTCTTTAAATAAGTTGGTGTCAAGTGCTTTATCTTCAGTCTCACTAATTCTGACTTCCATTGTCTCAATTTTGCTTCTATGATTTTCTCTTGAGTTGTCTAATTCTGCAATTTTATTGTTAATCTTCTGGATTTCTGATTGCTGTCTCTCTATGGATTCTTACAGCCTGTTGAATTTGTCATTATGCTCTTCTCTAATCTTTTTAATTTCCTCTATTGCGTATTCTGCGTTTTGCTTAATTTCCTTCCTAATTTCTTGAAGGGTTCTGTATGTTAATCTTTTGTATTCTGCTTCCAGTAATTCCAAGAAATTTTCCTGTACTGGAAAATTTCTAGATTATTTTGGGAGCTTGCTGAAGCCATCATGGATTGCCTCTTCATGGGATTTGATATTGACTGTTATCTCTGAGTCATCAATAAGTTATGATATTTATTTCTTTTTTATGTTTTTATACTGTGTTCTAGTTTGTTGTGTTGATATGCCCAAATAGGTTGTTCGTATGAGCCAGTTTGATTACTGGCACCTTTGAAGCTCTAATGTCCCGTCACCAGTTAGTTAGATCTGTTACTAGGTTTTTGAGCTCAGGAGTCTGCCTAGTCCTCCTCTATGGATTCAGCTCAGGTGCCCAGGTAGATAGCCACCAAGTGTGTGGTATAGGATCTCACTTATAGTCCTAGATGGGCATGGGTGGCTTGTATAGGCACAGGCATCTGGCTGCATCAGGGGGACACAGTCTGAGCTTGGCAAGGGCTGATGGCCGCCCCTCAGTGTCCAGGAGGAAAGCATGTCCCTGTTCCCTAGAGTATATAGGTGGGTGGGTTTTGCAACCGGACTAGGAGCACCTAATGCTGTTGGTTTTAAGGACTTGGGGGCACCTCTTATTCATGGGCCCTATCTCAGGTTTGCTAGGTGGCATGGGTGGAGCCACCAGTCCTCACGCCCTTGATGTTGGTAGATGAAGACCGTGCTTAATGGGCAGAGCAGTGTCAAACGTCAAGAACCCTGGCACTTCACAGCTGAAAGAGTTGAAGTTAGGGTTCTGGTATATATTCTTTTGTACTGTGGTAATGAGTGCCTACTCTTTTGAGATGAGCCCACACAAGCCTATGCATGGGGAAAGGCACTCAAAGTCCTGAATCCCTTATGCCTGTGCCTAGGCAAAGGAGCTGTGCCTATGCTGGGTTCCTGGCTTAGGGGAGCCGGCAGTTCATTTGTTCCCCGTTAGTTAATTTGTTCACTCTCCAAGGCAGGGAGAATGGATCCAGGCATGTGATGGATCCTACTTCTGGCCCAGGGGAGTTGGCAATTGCTGGAGCTGGTCCAGGACCCAATGCAGAGCAGGGAGCAGGGAGGTAAATGAGAAAGAGGTTTTTCCCTAAGGGGAGTGTTTTTGATCCGCTTGGTAGGCCGTCCACAATTACTTATCTTTTGCTGGATTGAGGGCTGCTTCTCACTGGTTCTGTCTGGGTGGCCGTGTTGGCTCTCTCATGCTGGGTCTCTCCTGGTGCGGAAAATGCACCTCCCAAGCACAGCTGCTTGCCTGCGTCACTGCTCACCCCTGGGCTGATCAGGCCTGAAGGGCTCAGGCTCTTGCCGGGTCAGGTCTGCCAACTCCTCCCTGCTTCTGATCCGTCTCTCCCTCCCCCTGCTGCTCAGTCCAGTTCCTCAACTCTGCATTTGATATTCAGGCCTCCCAGATTGCCATATGTAATCGAATCACTTGTTTTTTCGGGTTATTGTTGTAAGAGGGTCCACCTAAAGCGTCTGACTACTCCGCATCTTGGCCTCACCTCTACTTTCAAGGACTGTCTATTAATGAAGATTTCCTCCTTGCCCCCTACCATGAATGTTTATGGAGTGTCAAACCCGAATCACACTGGTGAATATAATGAAAATTGTTAACATGAGTGTTGTACAGTATTGCCAAACAAGCTTCATGTGGGATATAGAGTAAATATTTTGTACTATGTGGATCTTCCCTAATTTAGGGGAGAAGGGTAAGTGAATAGCTTCAACTTATTTCTTTTGAGAGTCTATCCCTGAATAAGGTAGCCAAAATAAGGTGGTCCTGGGGAATATTGCTGGTACATATTCAGAGCTTTCTAAAGAGACAATAGAAGATTCTCTAACCTTTCACTTTAATTGATATTGTGGTCTTTGCAGAGTTTGACCAGTAAGAAAAATCCTCTGGAGAAAGAAGTGTTTAAGCATTTTAATAGGCAGGAAGCTTAATTTTAGATTAGTAGTTTGGAATGAGACCTAGGATTGTTGCTAGGAGCAGAGGATAAGGATAACATATATATATATATATAAAACAACTTATAAAGCGTTTTCACATACTTTTCTAAGTGATTCTCCCAGCAAGCTTGCTTGTATTTGACAGATGAGAAGACTGAGGCTTGAAAAGGTTAAATTATTATATGCCCATGGTCATACAGTTTATAAGTGACAGAGCCAGGACCCAAACCTGAATTTCTGATTTGAAGGACTTGAAATAAGAAGCTTTCATTGTTTCCACTCTTCCCCTGCCCCATAGGAACAGAATCAGGAATAATTAACTACAGGAGAAATCACCGTATCAACACTTGTGATAGTTTCCTTTTCTTGAACTTTACAGAGGTTGAAATGTTTCCTGTTTCACCAATTATCACTGAATTTTGATATTCCAGGAACAATCCCATGGATCAGAGCCTCAGTCCTCCTTTTTCTGGCATTCCTAAATGGCATATTCATTTATTTTTTTGCATGTTGTTGTTAGGTGCCGTCAAGTCATTTGCGACTCATAGTCACCCTACGTACGACGGGTCGAAACACTGCCCAGTCTTGCGCCATCCTCACAATCGTTGTTATACTTGAGCCCATTATTGCAGCCACTGTGTCAATCCATATCATTAAGGGTCTTCCTCTTTTTCACTGATCCTCTACTTTACCAAGCATGATGTCCTTCTCCAGGGACTGATCCCTTCTGATAACATATCCAAAGTACCTGAGACGGTCTCGACATCCTTGCTTCTAAGGAGCATTCTGGCTGTATATCTTCCAAGACAGAGTTGTTCATTCTTTTGGCAGTCCATGGTATATTCAATATTCTTCACCAACAACATAATTTAAAGGTGTCAGTTCTTCTTTGGGCTTCCTTATATTCGTTGTCCAGCTTTTGTATGCTTATGAGGTAATTGAAAACACCATGGCTTGGATCAGGTGCACCTTAGTCTTCAAGGTGACATCTTTGCTTTATAACACTTTAAAGAGGTCTTTTGCAGCAGATTTTCCCAATGCAGTGCGTCTTTTG
Organism: Dugong dugon; assembly: GCA_030035585.1. Lineage (NCBI taxonomy): Eukaryota > Metazoa > Chordata > Mammalia > Sirenia > Dugongidae > Dugong > Dugong dugon. The sequence goes on along the minus strand of CM057480.1, from coordinate 40,913,380 downwards.
ATTTCTTGACTGCTGTTTCCATGGGTGTTGATTGTGGATTCAAGTAAAATGAAATCCTTGACAATTTCAGTATTTTCTCCCTTTATCATGATGTTGCTTGTTGGTCCAATTGTGAGGATTTCTGTTTTCTTTATGTTGGGGTGTAATCCATACTGAAGGCTGTAGTCTTTGATCTTCATCAGAAGGTGCTTCAAGTCCTCTTCACTTTCAGCAAGCCAGGTTGGGTCATCTGCATAACACAGGTTGTTAATTAGTCTTCCTCCAATCGTGATGCCCTGTTCTTCTTCATATAGTCCAGTTTCTTGGATTATTTGCTCAGCATACAGATTGAATAGGTATAGTGAAAGGATACAACCCTGACGCATACCTTTCCTGACTTTAAACCATGGAGTATCCCCTTGTTCTGTTTGAAAAACTGCCTCTTGATCTATGTACAGGTTCCTCATGAGCACAATTAAGTGTTCTGAAATTCCCATTCTTTGCAGTGTTACCCATAATTTGTTATGATCCACACAGTCAAATACCTTTGCACGGTCAATAATTTTAACACAGGTAAACATCTTTCTGGTATTTGCTGCTTTCAGCCAGGATCCATCTGACTTCAGCAATGATATCCCTGGTTCCATGTCCTCTTCTGAATCCGGATTGAATTTCTGGCAGTTCCTTGTGGATATACTTCTGCAGCCACTTTTGAATGATCTTCAGCAAAATTTTACTTGTGTATTAATGATATTGTTTGATAATTTCTGCGTTTGGTTGGATCACCTTTCTTTGGATTAGGCATAAATACAGATCTCTTTCTAGTCAGTTGGCCAGGTAACTTGTCTTCCAAATTTTTTAGCATAGATGAGTGAGCATTTCCAGTGCTACTTCCGTTTGTTGCAATATCTCAGTTGATATTCTGTCAGTTCCTGGGGCCTTGTTTTTCACCAGTGCCTTCAATGCAGCTTGGACTTCTTCCTTCAGTACCACCGATTCCTGATCATATGCTACCTCCTTAAATGGCTGAACATCGACCAGTTCTTTTTGGTATAGTGACCCTGTGTATTCCTTCCATCTTCTTTTGATGCTTTGTGTGTTGTTTAATATTTTCCCTGTAGAATCCTTCAGTATTGCAATTTGAGGCTTGAACTTTTTCTTCGGTTCTTTCAGCTTGAGAAATGCCAGGTGTGTTCTTCTCTTTTGGTTTTCTAACTCCACCTTTGCACATGTCATTGTAGTACTTTGTCTTCTTCAGCATACTACCTTAATATTTGGGCAGGATAGTTGTGAAGTGAGAGGGTAAAGATTGAGTAAAGACATACAAGCTCAGTGGAGACTTTAGCCTAATAACAGTGTATAAAATGGTGTGAAAAAGTGTTCTAGAAATTGACTAGGCTTTAGGTCTAAGCTCTCACACAAAATCATAGGGCACTAAGGTAAAAAAGGTGAGAGGAGAGGGAGGGAACAGAATTGGAAATAGTCCCTGTCTTAGTTATTTAGTGTTGCTATAACAGAAATACCACAAGTGGATGGCTTTAACAATCACAAACTTATTCTCTCATGGTTTAGGTGGCTGGAAGGTTGAATTGAGGGTGCCAGCTCCAGGGGAAGGCTTTCTCTCTCTGTTGGCTCTGGGGAAGGTCCTTGTCATCAATCTTCCCGTGGTCTAGGACTTTCTCAGCACCGGCACCCTGGGTCCAAAGATGTGCTCTGCTCCTAGTGCTTCTTTCTTGGTGGTGTGAGGTCCCTCTTCTCTCTGCTTGTTTCTTTTATATCTCAAAAGAGATTGACTCAAGATACAACCTAATCCTGTAGATGGAGTCCTCCCTCATTAACATAACTGCCGCATTAATATAGAGGTTAGGATTTACAACATGTAGGATAATCACTTCAGATTACAAAATGGTGAGCAGCCAGCCACACAATACTGAGAATCATGGCCTACCCAAGTTGACACATTTGTGAGGGACACAATTCAACCCATAACAGGCCTTAAAAAAAATTATGTGTATGTATATATGTATATTTCCTTAGCACTAGGGAAACCTAAGCTTGAATAGCCAGTATCCTTTTGTCTCTACCAAGGTCCTGTTTATTGTGAAACTTAGATACACCAGTTTCATAGTTTTAACCCCAAATCTTTTATTGAAGATATGCAGCTTTGTTTACTCTTCCTGGTTTTGGAATGGTCTACTTCATAACAGTTTTGTGGAGGTACAAGATAACCCTACTTTGTTGTCATTCTTTTACAATTACTTGTAATACTGGAATATATGATTAAGGGAGAGGTAGAAATAATATTTGTTGTATGTCTTACTTGTCGAGCTCTTCACATTCATTAACTCTTATAATCCTAGGTACACCCCTGGAGTACTGTGATACCCTTTTTATAGATGAGAATAACTGAGGCTAACTATATCCCACTTTAGTTAGGGAGATAAAGACACACACCTACATAAATGTAACATGAAACAAATATTTACGGTGTCAAAGCCACGATTAGGTATATAAGTGGCCCTGTGAAGCAAATACTAGCATATGTGGGACCACCGGCACACTTTACTAGTGCTTGTCTTAAATAAACTTCCTGGTGTTGTATCCATAGGATTGACACCTTCGCGGTGTGAACCCACAGAGGTTTCTGTGGATGGTAGGGGTAACGTGCTGGATTTCCTTTGTGGAAAGCCGCATATGCTCGGTCCACTCTGCTGCCCTAAGTGCACTTCATTTAAGGAAGTCGGGTGGGGGAGGGGGCTGGCCTTGCGGCTGCGTCCTGCACCCGGCGTCCTTCCCCTCCCACCCTCTGCTGCCGCTAAACTCCGGAGAGCGGAGCGTGCACGTTGAGATTTCTCGGCGGGCCTAGCAGCGGCTGCTGGGCATGCTCAGTGGGCAGGAGTCGGTAGAGTGGCGAGTAAGGAAGCGTTGGCTCTTTTCCGGGTTGGTTTTCCCCGGTTCAGGCCCCGGCCCTGGGGTTTTGTGTGTGCGGAGCTGCGGCTACCGCCGCGGTCTCCTCGCGGGGCTGCCGGACCCCAACTGCCGCGTGGCCTGTCCGGTGTCCGCCGTTAAGTTCGTCGCCCGGCCGGGAGGCGGAGCAGGCGGGGCGGGTGGGCAGGAGGGCCCTGCCCGAGGTGGGGGTGGGGGCGGGGAGGCCCGCGGGGGTGGGAGGAGGGGCGGGCACGGAGTCACGGGGTGGGGTCACCTGCCGTGGTTTGGGGTAGCAGACTAGGAGGGGAGGGGGCCGTGGGGGCGGCTCGGGGGAACTAGCCCCAGCTTGGGGGCAGCGGCGACTGAAGGGGCCCGGGCCAGGGCTTTCTGGACTTCGGTGAAGCCGCCCAGGGCCCCATCTTCCGGCGCTCGCGGAGTTTGTGGTGATTGTTGCTGCCAAGGCTGCGGCCCCGGCTGCCATCTCCTCCTCCTCCTGGGCCGCCGCCTGCTCTTCCTCCTCCTCCTGGGCCGGGCCGTTCCCCCTCCCCGCAGCCGCCTCCTCCTGGGCCGGGCCGCGGTGTCTCGTCCCCTAGCGGAGCCGCTCCAGCCGCCGCCGCCGCTCCTCATTCATCCTCGTGCACCATAGGCGGCACAGGCACCAAGATGTCCAACCGAGTGGTCTGCCGGGAAGCCAGTCACGCTGGGAGCTGGTACACAGCCTCAGGTAGGGCCCCAGGCCGGCCAGCCCGGTGCCGCCGCCGACGTCGCCTGGCCCGGCGCCCGGCCGGCGGAGGTCGGCGGCCCGGCCCCGCGGCAACGGGCGGGGATGAGAGTGCTGACGGGCTGCTGGCCGCGGACCGCGTGGGGAAGGAGCGGGCCGGAGGACGGCCTCGCCACTTCCCCCAACTGGGCGGCGTCCCGCGCGGGTAGTCTGGGCCGGCCGCCCTCACGTTCACCCCGGAGTTGGTCGAGTTGCCTCGGCAGCCTCCGCCGGCTCGGGACCAGGCTCGAGGAATGTTCCCCCTGCTTCGCGACCCGAGTCTACTTGTCATCTCTCCACGGAGGGGCTTTAGCTCCTCCGGCTCCCGGGAAGTAGGCGGCCGTCACCCCCACCCGGGGAAGGAGTCCCGCTTCTCCCACACCGGAGGAGGGCGACCCTCCGCCGTCTTGCCGAGCAAGGGACGTGCTTTCCTTTCCTCCGGCTGCCAAAGCCTCAGGCGCCCTCGACCAGAGGGAGTTGTCGACATCTGTACACCTGGTTCCCTTCCCTTAATGTGAGAGGAAGTCTTCTCCTTTTTCCTCTGACAGTTTAGAAAGAGAGGCACCGACGAGGTGCTCCGCGCTGTTGAAAGGCTGGGAGTGAAGAATAGTACTTCTTCACGTTCTTGGCTAGAGACAGGGTCTCAGCGTGTGAGTTCTGTAAGAGGAGAGAGCATTCTCCGGGATTTGGAGCTTTGTATGTTGGGGTAGTGCAGAAGTACTGCTGAGAGAGGCTTTGGGTGGCCTCCCAGCTCTTTGTCAGTGTTTTCATTGTTATTGTCATTCACGAACGGGGCAGCTAGAGATGGCATAGGCACTTTTCCAGAGCAGCCTCCCCAGTCTGTAGTCGTTCAACGCCAAACAGGTGCTGGAACTACCTAAGGAACTAGTTTAACAACTGTCTAAAAACATTTTAGAGTTCTTGTTAGAACGACTGTTTCCTGGGATTATTTTTAGGAGTTACATTTTCTGGTATGTTAACAAAGACAGTTCCACTGTGATTCCTTAGTCTTCCGTCATTTGGAATTGGTTTATCAACAACTGGTAACTTCTTAATGTTGAATCAGGTCATGTTTCTCATTGCAAATAGTTGGGTTGGATAGTGATTTGATTTGTGGGAAAACAGATTTGGAAGAAAATGAATTTTTCAGAGGTTGCTAAACTGGCTCTTGAGTATATATGCACCTTACTGACTCACTGAAGATTTGCTGTTAGGAAAACACGGAAGTATTGTCATGGTTGGATTTATAACCCTTACAGTTAGGTATAGTTTTGTATTAAACAAATACTATTTTTTATGGATGTAGTGGATTTACTTTATGATCCTAAAGTACTTCATTAACATTTAATCAATTCTCACAACCTGAGGATGTTAGTTAAGCTGTTCTTTTTAAACTTACGGGGAGACATGTAGAAAAGTTCAGTAATGTGCCCAAGACAGTATCAATACTAAGCCAGTGTCAGAACAGCAGTTGAGAAATGGGAATCCCTGGCTATTGGGTTTATCCTCCAATCACCAGGCTAGTGTCTTAGTATTTATCAGTGTAATAGTCTTTTCTGGACTGTAAGTAACTGAACTTTTTCTTCAGAGTTTTGTAAAAAGTTAGTCTTATTTGCACTTTGATGCCATCTTATGGTTTATTTCTTTTGTATTGGTTTTCTGAACCTTGCCATAAATGTTTTAAACTTTTTTTTGAGTTTGCGTTGAAATGTGAAATGATTTTAGAGGCACTTTTATAGATTGAACATTTTTTTGTGTGATAAAATAAGGCATAGGTAACACTTTGGACTTGAAAAGTCTTGGTAGTATATCTTCTCAAATATAAGATGAATCCTTTAAGGTTGTTTCCGGTTCAAAAAATTCTGTAGTTATAGCTATTTCTAAGCAGTAAACTAAAATTAACTATTAAGATTTTAAAATATGTCTATATTTTCCTAAATTTTGAATAAAATCAATAATGTCATTTTAGTAGCGTGAATTGTCATAGAGAACTTTATTAAAAAATGATTGAGGCCATGTGTATGATTTTTTAAACTTGAGTAATAACTGAGGATGAATTTAAAGCCATTTAGTTGTAAAAACTTATTTTGAATTTTTAGCATAAGTGAAGTAAACATATAGGCAAGTAAACTTTGAGTTGGTCTAGCAACTTCTGTATTTAATATTATGCAAGTTTACCCATATTGGTAACACTGACTGTTGGAAAAATTCTACTAGTATTGTTATTATAAGGAATAGTAGACAGATGCATTTGTCTACTTCTCCCACAATCCAGTATTCTGTAGTTCCTATACCATTCAGGTTGTGTCCACAGGATTACATCTCAACATAAAGAAAACAAAAATCCTCACAACTGGACCAATAAGCAACATTATGATAAACGGAGAAAATATTGAATTTGTCAGGGATTTCATTTTACTTGGATCCACAATCAATGCCCATGGAAGCAGCAGTCAGGAAATCAAAGGACGTATTGCATTGGAAAAATCTGCTGCAAAAGACCTCTTTAAAGTGTTAAAAAGCAATGATGTCAGTTTGAGGACTAAGGTACTCCTGACCCAAGCCATGGTATTTTCAGTCACCTCATATGCATGTGAAAGCTGGACAGTGAATAAGGAAGACTGAAGAAGAATTGATGCCTTTAAGTTTTGGTGTTGGTGAAGAATATTGAATACACCATGGACTGACAGAAGCACGAACAAATCTATCTTGGAAGAAGTACAACCAGAATGCTCCTTAGAAGTGAGGATGTTGAGACTTTGTCTCATGTACTTTGGACATGTTATCAGGAGGGACCTGGAGAAGGACATCATACGTGGTAAAGTAGAGGGTCAGCGAAAAAGAGGAGGACCCTCTATGAAATGGATTGACACAGTGGCTGCAGTAATGGGGCTCAAACATAGTAACGGTTGTGAGGATGGCGCAGGACCGGGCAGTGTTTATTTCTTTTGTATATAGGGTTGCTGTGAGTTGGAACTGACTCGACGGCACCTAACAACAGCTACATTCAGTTACTGATATAAGTAAGAGTTAAATCACATTGACTTCAATTATCTAGCTGTTTCATAAAAAAATGTATTTACAAAATGTGTATCGTCATTTTTATTTACTCGTTATATGCTAGATCTGTTGATAGGGAGTAACAGTAGTAGTTCCCTGCCCTTAACAAAGTTATAGTTTATTTGAAGTAAGTAATAACTCAAGGTATTATGAATTCCTTAAAGCCAGGAACTATGTTTTATTCATTGTTTTGTGCTTGGTGGATACTCAGTAAATATTTGAGTAAATGAATGTTCAAATACATTTCAGATAAGTTGAGATAAGTGTTTTTAGGAGTTCTGAGGAGGGAGGAATCAATTCTAGGTAGGATTTGAATTGTGCTTTGAAGGAATGGTATTTGGGTAGCTTTGGAGCTGGAGGAAAGAACACTGGGAAACACCATAAAGATGCAGAGGCAGGTAAATGTAAATAGGCTGGTTTATTAAGAATAGAGTTCACACAATTGACACTAGATTGTAGATGCTTATGAGTGCTTGGCTAAGGAATTTGACTTACTCAGTAGACAGTGAGAACCAATGGAAAAGTTTCTGAGTAGGGGACTAATATGATGCAAGTAGCATTTTAGGAAAATTAATTTCATTGGAAGGTTAATGATCACTTCTTTATAAATTATAGCGGGGCCCACAGGCCAAATCCAGCTGCTGCCTTTTTTGGTAGGGTCCATGAGCTAAGAACAGTTGTTAAAAGCAAAAAGGGTTGTTAAAGGGTTGTTAAAAGAAAAAACCAGAGCAGAAATACAACAGAGATCATATGTGATGCACAGTGCCTAAAGTATTTACTCTTTTGGCCTTTTTCAGAAAAAGTTTGCCGACCCCTAGTGTAGGTCAGTAGTTCTCAGAATGTGATCTCTGGACTAGCAGCATAAGGTATCTATATGTATTCTTTTCTCTAGGTTTTTTACAGCTTTCGTTTTCTTGTTTTAAGCCCTTGTCATTTTATGTCAGGACAGTTACAGCCGTCTCCTAACTAGCTTTCTTGCTGCCAGTCTGAATCACTCTTAAGTCCATCCTCTACACTGCTGCCAGTATGATCTATCTGACCACACCATTCCTTTGCTTACAACCTCACTGACCCTGTTGCCTTTTGGATAAGTCCCTTCAAGACTTGGTCTCTTCCTATCTGTTTGGTGTCACTTCCGCCACCCCATCCCAGCTCTTGCTTTTACCACCCTCAAGAAACATCTAGCATCTGTTCATTGTTAGTTTAAATACATTATGCTGTTTCTGATCACTGTGCTTTTGCCCAAGCTATTCGGTTGGTTGCAGTACTTTGCCAGGATAGCTACTACTTTAAAGACATCATTTAAAGACTCTGGTGTTACCACCTGTAAAAAGCCTACCCTGACACCTTGCCTCCCCCAGGCTATGTTTGATGTTTCTTTGTACTCCTATAATTTCCTGTATGTATTTCTGTGCATTTACCTTATTATCTGTATATGTGGTCTTCTATAAAATTATGAACTCCTTGAAGCCAGGGACCATGTGTTGTTTTTGGTGCATTTATTGAGTAGATACTCAATAAATATTTGAATAATTGAATATTCAAATGATTGGCTTATGGTAGATAATTAGCAAGTGGTAGCTGTTGGTAGCATATGAACAGAGATACTGATGTTTAAATCCTAAAGAGCCTTGGGGATGATGTAGGACTGCTGATACTCACGTCCCTGAGCATAGTAGAGTTAATGAATCTTGGTGATAGGAAAGGACTGTTAGAAATCCTGATCCAGCAGTTGGGAACCCTTTTTAATTTAAGATTTTTAATGAAGTATGACAGAAATAGGACAGTGGACAGCTAGATGAATTTTCACTAAATTAATGCAGTCATGTGATTAGCACTTAGTTCAAGAAATATATCAGGACCAGGACCCCCAGTGCCACTTGCATTCCTTGTATTCTAACGCTGTAGACGAGTTCTGTTTTTGAATTCTGTAGAAGTGGAATCATACAGATACTGTATTTTTATGCAGATAATGTGCTCTTTACACGTTTTTTGCCAGCCACACCCTCCCCTGTGAAGTAGTTTCACAAGTGTGCTATGCTAATTTTTTTTACAATAACATGCAAAAAAAATAAGCATAATGCCCTTAGGAAAATACCTTGTGAGCGGTGGTGGGGAACGTATAACACGCATGTTATTTGTGTAAAAATACAGTATATTCTTTTACTCAACACTACATTTATGAGATTAATCCATGTTGTGTTTGTTGTACTTTGTTCATTCTTCTTGTCTTATGTATATACGTGTATGTATTTATTGTGCTTTAGATGAAGGTTTATAGAGCAGATTAGTTTCTCATTAAACAATACACATATTTATATTTTATGTGTTAATATCTTATTGTGGAAATATACCACACTTCATCCATCCTACTGTTAATGGACCTTTTTTTTTTTTTTTAGTTTTGTTACTGTGGTCATTTTTTTTTTTGGAGGGAGTGAACATACATGTGCATTTCTGTTGGATATATACCTTAGAGTGGAATTATTGGGTCATCACTTAGGTCATGGTTTTGGTGGATTCTGCTGGTGTTTTATAAATTTATACTTCCACCAGCTGTGTAGAGAGTTCCAGTTGCCCCATATCCTTGTCCACACTTGGTATTGTCAGTCGTTTCATTTTTAGTTACTCTGGAAGGGAGCATAGTGGTATCGCATTATAGTTTTAATTTGTATTTCTCTGATGATTAATGAGGTTGAGCACCTTTTAGAGACCTCATGTTTATTGGCCATTTGGATATCTGTTTTTGTGAAGTGTCTGTTAAATCTTTTGCCCTTCTTTCTTTTGGATTTTTTTTTTTTCATATTGATTTGTACTTTTTAAAATATATTTTGGATATAGTTCTTTGTTAGATATATGTGTTGCTGCAAATATCTTCTTCTACTCTGTGGCTAGCCCACCATTTTCTTGGCATCTTTGTAAATTAAATTCTTAAATTTAAGGAAATCCAGTTTATCAATTGGTTACAGCTTTTTTGTTTCCATTTATGAAATGTCTACCTACTTCAAGGTCATGAAGTTACTATTTTTCCCTTTCATATGTAGACCCACAATTCATTTGGTTGATTTTTGTATATGTGGGAAGTAGTAGTACATTATATTAAAAACTTTTTGTTGTTGATGTAGGAAATATACATATAGATCAGGTGTGTACCGTGATGAATACTCACAGATTTAACATACCTATGTAATGAGCACACAGATCAAGAAATAGAACATTTTCAGCATTCCAGAGGGATACATTACGTTTTAAAGTTTTCTGAACTTGGGATTTTTTTTCTATATCTGAGTGTATATTTAATGTGATAGGCTTGGTTTTTTCCCTGAAAAATGGTTGTTATATTGATGGTGCATCTTACAATTAGTGGTGTCATTAAATTGAGGAAATACAATATATCAAAGTGTAATGATTTTCAGAGAGTATTCTTGAAACGTTTGTATGGTATGTATCTTAAATGCAGTTTTATTTTTTAAGGTACTTTTCATTCATTCTGCTATATTTCTAAACATATTCAATAAAATTACAGCAGGATTCTATAGCTGGAAAACCACAATTGTTACACTTTTTGGCATGTACCTTGAGTTCTGGAGGGTCAAAATAAAATACTTTGTTGTGTGAGAAATTGAAAAACTAATAAAAGTATTTTTCTTTGAAGAGAAAAAACTGTTTAATAGTATTTAGTTTTAAAATGAACTCTCTTAGGTTACTAAATATGGTTTTTTGTATATCCTGATTTGTCTGTATCCTGATTTGCATCTCATTCTATTATTTTACCTTGGGGAAGGGCAAGAGAGAGAACAAATTTAGTACGCGAACTGTTGAGATTATTGCTGGATTACCTATAGTTTTATTTTCTCACTTTTCTTCTTTCATATTCAGTTTCCAAGTCAAAATCATCTCCTTTCCTACCTGCATGGTGTAGTTTGTATTATCTGCTTTTGGGTTTTTGCCCATTTGGAAGAAGATAAAAACTACAAAAAATAAAAATGTCTTTCATTAAGTGTATTCTGTAGGCACGTTAGAATGTACATGGTTGGTATTATCTTGATTTATGGGCGAGAAAACCAGGACTCGAAGAGGTTGAGTAACTTGTTTAAGGTACAGCAAGTAAGTTGAAGAGCCAGTCTGACTGCAAAAGCAGAGCTTTGCACTAGGAACTGGGAGATAGGATGAGATGTCCCACCTTAAACACTAAACTTCTTCTGTCCCATATCAGGTTTTTTTCAGACTACAGTATGTACATGTTTAACTCACAGTGTATATCATTCATAATTTACGAAGTATCTTCTTATACATTTTTATTTGATTTTCAAAATAATTGTTCGTTAGGTAAGGCAGGCAGGTCTTTACCCCTATCCTGCCAATTTATATATGAGAAATTAAGACTTAGAGAAAGCTAACCTGCCTGAGTCATAAAACTACTAAATGGTAGAGCTGGAATTTGAACCCAGGACTTCTGATTGAAACCTACTGTTCTTTTTATTATACAGTAATACCAGAGTAAGTAACAAGTTGAACTATTTGGAATCAGTAAATATCTTAGATGACAGAATGATAAAAGCATAATATAATATAATTCTGAATATGAGTAGTGATCATATAAATAATGACAAAGGAATTGGTATGTTTTAATTAGGGCTAGACCGAGCACTTGAATTTGGCCTAACAAAATTTGGCACTTCTGGAGAGGCTCTATTTAACATTCAGTGATTCAACATTGAACAAATTGAGTTCTGTGTGAAAGGTACTGCTCTAGGGACTAGGTGTATAATAGCAAGGGGTGAAACAAAAATTTTTAGAGTTTCTGTTCTAGTTGGGGAAGACATAAATAAGATACACAGTATGTTAGGTAAACGCTGTGGAGAATAATAAAGGACAGCAAGTGCATAAGGAAAGTTAAAGACTGGAGAGGGTTGGTTGTAGTTTTAAATAGGATGGAGAGAGAAGACTTCACTGAGAAGGTGACATTTGAGTAAAGAAGTAAATGAAGGAACAAGTCTTGCATATTATATGGTTGCTTGATTGGTTGATATTATTGCTTGATTATCTTTAGTTCTTTTCTCACTTTCCTTCTTTTCACAAGATAATTGTAGGCAGAGAGTATAGCAAGTTCAAAGGCCCTGAGACTGGAACAGACTTGGAATATTTGAGGAACAGAAAAGAGGCCATTGTGTGTGGAGTGAAGTGAACTGGGGGAGAATAGTATGGGATGAGGTCAAGAGGTAAGTGGCTGGAGCGGGGCACAAAGGGATTGTAGTCAGATGATGACGTTAGGTCTTGAAGGTCATTGTAAGAACTTTGACTTTTGCTGTGAGTGAAATAGCCATTGAAAGGTTTTGAGCAGTTAATGTTAGCTGCGGTTGAGTTGGTGACCCTGTGTACAACGTGATCAGACCATTGTAATCCATAGGATTTTCTTTGCTAATTTTTCAGAAGTAGATCACTAGGCCTTTCTTTCTTGTCTGTCTTAGTGTGAAAGCTCTGCTGAAACCTGTTCTTTATCATAGCAACACACAAGCCTTCAGTGAAAAATGGATGGTGGCTGCACTTGAGGTGCATTGGCTGGGAATTGAACCTGGGTTAGCGTAGCTGTTAAAACCATTGCCATTGAGTTGATTCCAACTCATAGCGACCCTACAGGACAGAGTAGATCTTCCTCACAGGGTTTCCAAGGAGTGGCTGGTGGATGCGAACTGCCGACCTTTTGGTTAGCAGCCTAAGCTCTTAACCACTGTGTCACCAGGGCTCCATGGTTTGAGTGTGGAACGCGAGAATTCTGCCACTGAACCACCACTTACCCCAAGCAGTTGATGACATGGTCTAATTCAGTTTTAATAGAACCACTTTGCTTTCACGTTGAGAGTAGATTAAGAATGAGGGAGTGGCGAGGGAAGTGGTGAGAGCAGAACCAGGGAGACCAGTTAGGAAGAGAACAGTAATCCCAAGTGAGAGATACGGTGGCTTAGACTGAGTAATAACAGTGGAGATGATGAGAAGTGGTTGGTTTCTGGATGTATTTTGAGGTATAGGTGAGATGATTTGCTGACATATTTGAAGTAAGAGTGTGAGAGAAAGATGAGGTAACGGTTATCTCTTAAGGTTTAACCCTGAGCAGTTACAGTGACAGAGTTGCTAAGGGGGAAGGTCTGGAGCCCGGTTTTGTTTATTAAATTGGAGATGTCAGTTACATAGACAAGTGAATATATGAGTCCGGAGTTGAGAGGAGAGGTCCAGACTGGAAATATAGATTTGGAAATTGTCATCACATAGATGATATGAAATCACAGGAATAAGAGTACGTAGGAGAAAGAGGTTCACTGACTGCGTCTTAGAACATTTCCAACACGAAGAGATTGGGGAAATAAGGGAGATCCTGCAAAGAAGACTGCGATTAAACATTTTACAAGGACATTGTGGGAGCCAAGTAAAGAAAGTGCATCCCAACACTATTTATGTAGATTTGTCTGGGATTTTTGCTTTTTTTTGACAAATACATACAACGCTGGTCTAAGCTACTCTGGTCCTGCCATCTCTTTCGCTGCTGCCAGAGCTTCCTAACTTGTTGCCCAGTTTTTATTCTGTTCTTTACACAACAGAGAGATTTTTAGAAATGTAAATCAGATCATAATATCTTTTTCTCAAAACCCTTCCATCACACTTAGAATCACATTCAGACTTTTTTCTTTTTTTTGTTCAGGAAACCCCATTTAGTAGAAAAAAGTCCCAGATTTGGAGTCAGAGTAATGGGTTTCCTGCCTTATTTGTACTTCATATTATCAGTACTGGTCGATGGGGGTGTATAAAATACTGAACTGTTCTTATCCTCAGTTTCCTCATCTTTGAAATGGGGATATACTAACTTTTTTTTTTTTTTTTTTGGGCCGACCAGACTAATGGATTTTAAAAAATTCTTTGTACCTTTTATTTTAGTATCAAATATCCTTTTCTTTCTACCTTAAAAATTTGTTGTAATAAAATATGTATAACATAAAATTTGCCATTTTAGCAGTTTTATAATGTACAATTCAGTGGCATTAATTACATTCACACTGTTGTGCAGCCATCATCACTATCTATTTCCAAAACTTTTTTATCATCCCCAAACAGATTCTGTACAAGGTAAGCAATAACTCACCATTTTCCCTTCCCCCCAGCTCCTGGTAACCTCTTTCTACTTTCTGTTTCTATGAATTTGCTTATTTTAGATATTTCATATAATTGGAATTACACAGTATTTGTCCTTTTGTTTTTGGTTTATTTCACTTAGCATAATGTTTTTGAGCTTGACAATGGCCTCATCCTCTTGCCCATCTGAATGGCAGCTTCACACTCTGGAACCAAGGTGTTGGAGATTGACTCTTTGAAACCTAGGAAGCAGTTTTCCACGCTTTGAAATGGAGAAAACGCTGCCCACCATGGTCTCTGCAGCAGTTCTGTTGATCTCAGAACGGTTCCTGGGATGGTGGGATGGTGCGTTCCTTTTCTTGGAGGACAACAGGTGTTTGCAACCAAGTCACTCCATTGGCTTATTTTTTTCTTGTAGAATTCCAGGAGGCAGGCAGGTTTTCTACATTTTGTACCATCTCTGTCCCTTGACTTGACAGCCAAGGGTTTGGTTTGGTATTTTTTAGTGATGAAGAGTGTCACGACTACTGGTACAATTTAGTGCCACTGGTAATAAGCTGTCAGCAGTTTTACCCATTGTTGCTTTTGAGCCATCAGGGCTAATGCTAATAGAGTGAAACAGGCAAATAATATTTTAGTATTATTATGAAAATGGTTTTGACCTGGTAAATTTTCTGAAAGGATCTCATGGATTCCTGGTGGGCTGTAGATGTCACTTGGAGAAGCACTAATCTGTAGAAGTCCTTTTTTCTTCCATGGTAATTATAAATGGGAAAAATAAAACAAGAACTCTCTAGTGAAGTGGTTATTAATCTCTCCCATCCTTCTCTACTTATGTCTGCACACACACGCACGTGTGCACACATGCCCACACCCAGGACAACCTGTGCTATACTACTGCATACTTACTCCATTATCTATACTGATTCATTATGTCATGATTCTGAAGAAGAAAATGGGAAGGTGTAATTTATAAATCACAGCTGATTAAATGTGGTGAGGGACAATTGGAAATCTTTTGAATTAGAATTGCTGATTGGTGGGACTCAGATGTCTGCATTTTTAACATACACCAAATGTGGTTCTATTACACAGCACAGAGAACCACTGCTTAACCCTTGAGGATGAAAACTGGATTGCTCAGAGTAGAAGGTAATATCACTATTACCATCTTTGTATTTCCAGTACCCGGAGGTGTCTGGCACAGAGCAGGCAGGAGCTCACTAAATGCTTTCGAGTGATTGAATTACTAATCTGACTAGATTGCTATGTTATTTGACACCAGTTTCCCAATTATGTAGTGATAAAATTAGGCTTAAATTATGCATACTTTACCAAGTATATATTTTAGAAGTTAAAAACAATGTAAACAGGATAATGTGGCTGTTCTACTTAAATTTCAGTGACTTTCTATTGTACTTAAGCTTCTGCACAGCCTACATGATTTGGCCTATGCCTGCATATTTTACCTCATCTTTTGTCATTGTATGTCTTGTTCACAACGTATTTGGATGCATGAAATTTTGGTCTTTTTTCCTAACCAGTGCCTTCAACATTCTAAGCTCTTCATCTTAGGACTGTTGGACTTGCCATTCTCTGTCTCTAGAAGTTTCTTCACCAAGCTCTTTTTTTGGCTCTTTCTCGTACTTTGGGTCTCAATTCAGTTGTCTCGTACTTTAGGTGCCTTTCTTGTCTGCTTTTTTTGAAGTAGTGTCTCTCTGCTGCGTATGGAGTGGCCATAAATAATTATTTCTTTCACAGTGCTATCACAATTAGAAATTATTTTGTTTACTTATTTACTGCCTGTCTTCCCTCTCTAGAATATATGCCCTACTGAGAGCAAAGATCTGCCTGTCTTGTTTACTGTTGTGTCCCCGCTGCCAGAAAAAGTCCTGGCAATATAATAGACATTTTGTAAAATTTTTTAAATAAGTGGGTAAATAGATGAATGAATGAGTGAAAGAAATATATGGAAAAAATTATTTTGGTTACTCAGTAAATACCTTAGTTAATAAAGGTAATGATTATATTATTGAAAGTTGAAGGTTTTAATATAAATAACTTTGTTCTGTTAGATTAAGTTAAACATTACATACAGGTTAGAGTTTCTGGTTTATAAATTTGCCTGTGGAATATAAATTTTTCTATTTATAAAGGAAAAATGATTCTGAATAGTTGTTGAAGCCAGAATAAGAGGGAGGAACACTAATTTCTGGTGAAAAATGTGTTAGTAAGTAAGCTAAAACTTTTGCTATTTATAGCCATCGAGGAAGAAATCATTTTGGATTGCTAAGTACTTTAGATAGATTACGACTTTCAGTGTTACATCTTTTATTTTAGAGATTTGGAAAAACCTTTTTATTTATTTATTTTAATTTTTTCTTTTTAATATTTTATTGTACTTCGGGTGAAGGCTTACAGAATAAACAGTTTCTCATGTAACAGTAGTACACATGCCGTTTTATGACTTTGGTTAACAACCCCACAACATTTTAACCCTCTGAATTCTCAGCTTGTTTTTTTTTTTTAAAAAAAAAGACATGGCGTATTTTCTATTTTCTTAAACAGCTGATGGAGACCATATTTTACTTTGTTGGAAAATTGTAACACCTTCAAGGTTTAGTGAGGAGTTGTTGGTATTTCAAATTTACTGAAAGTTGTGTATCCTTCATTCAGTTTCCCGTAATGTTAACATCATGCATTACCATGATACATTTGTCAAAACTAAGAATAGTAATTGGTCATTACTATTAATTAAACCCCAGACTTTATTCAGATTTCACCAGTTTTACACTAATATCCTTTTTCTGTTACAGGATCTAACCCAGGATACCACATTGCATTCAGTTTGATTGGTGACAGGTTCTTAGTCTTTCCTTGTTTTTCACAACCTTGACAGTTTTGAGGAGTATTGTCAGGTATTTTGTAGAATGTGCCTCAATTTGGGTTTGTCTGATGTTTTTCTTATGATTAGACTGGGATTCTGGGTTTTGCGGAAGTGAAATGACCTCATCATTCTATTACATCAGTGATTACATGATCTTAGGAGTTTCTGGGTGGTACAAACAGTTAAGCACTACTAACTGAAGGGTTGGCTGTTTTAATTCACCCACAGGTGCCTCAGAAGAAAGGGCTGGTAATCTACTTCTGAAAGATCACAGTCATTGAAAACCCTATGGAGCACAGTTCTACTTCGAAACGCGGGGTTGCCATGAATTGGAATTGATTCAGTGGCACCTTTTTTTGGTTTTGTTTTAAATACAATCTTAACCTTGATAGTTTGGTTAAAGTAGTGTTTGCCAGGTTTCTCCATTGAAAACTTAAAACTGTTTTCACCTTTTCATAGTATATTCTTTGGATGTGAGTCACCGAAGTCCAGTTTGCATCCAAGGGGTGGATTTGTGGGTGGAGATGTAAGCTCGAGCCTTGGAGGGGAAAGTACCTACTTAAATTATTTGGCAGTTTTTTCTAAGGAAGATTTGTCACTTTCCCCCACTTGTTTATTCAACCATTTATTTATACCAGTGTTATGGATTAAACTGTGTCCCCCAGAAAAATATGTCAATCTGGCTAGGCCGTGATTCCCAGTATAGTATGGTTGTCCTTCATTTTGTGATCTGATGTAATTATCCTATTTTGTGATGTGTTGTAAATCCTAGCCTCTATGCCTGTGGTTATGGTCCCATTTGGGAGTGAGTTGTCCATTATGTTAAAGAGGCAGGATTAGGGTAGGATGTATTTTGAGTCACCACCTTACTAGAGACTGTGATTCAAGTCACCACCTGTTACGGACTGAATTGTGTCCCCCAAAAATATGTGTATCAACTTGGTCATGATTCGCAGTGTTATGTGACTGTCCACCATTTTGTCATCTGATGTGATTTTCCTGTGTGTTGTAAATCCTATCTCTATGATGTTGATGAGATGAGATTAGTGGCAGTTATGTTAATTAGGCAAGACTCAAGCTGTAAGATTAGATTGTGTCTTGAACCAATTTCTTTTTAGATATAAAAGAAGCAAACAGAGAAACATAGGAATCTCAAACCACCAAGAAAACAGTACTGGGAGCAGGGTATGTCCTTTGGACCTTAGGTTCCTGCGTGGAGAAGCTCCTAGACCAAGGGAAGATTGATGACAAGGACCTTTCTCCAGAACTGACAGAGGGAAAGCCTTCCCCTAGAGCTAGCGCTCTGAATTTGGACTTCTAGCCTCCTAGACTGTGAGAGAATAAATTTCTCTTTGTTAAAGCCATCCACTTTTGGCATTTCTGTTATAGTAGCACTGGATGACTAAGACCCCACCTTTACTCCAGCCATCACTCTTACCACCCTTATTAAAGTCATGCCTTTACTTGAGTCACAACCTTTTATCTTCCAAGAGATAAAAGGAGAGAGAAGCAAGCAGAGATAGGGACCTCAGTACCACCGAGAAGAAGAGATGGGAGCAGAGTGCATCTTCTGGACCTGAGGTCCCTGCACCGAGAACCTTCTAGAACCAGGAGACACAGAGTTGTAACACCAGAAATGGTACAAGATGGTTGGAAGCAGTGGCCAAGAGGGCAGCAGTGGAACCAGGAGACTGGCACAAGATGGTGCAGGAGCCGACCCACGGAGCAAGACAGAGCTGAGTGCCTGTGGGCAGGAGGCTTTCTGTTGGAGTGGGTGCCTCTGGGCACTTACCAGTGGAGCTAAAGACCTTTGTAACTCTTGCGTAGCAGGGCAGAGGTCAGGCCTAGGGGCCGAGGGCCAGAGAGAGGCCTGCTTGCGGACACAGCTGAGAAGAGGCTGTCCTGGTCGTCATGGATCTTCCTGCAGAGCTGACAGAGATAGCTGGCACTCTGAATTCAGGCTTCTAGCCTTCTCCTAAACTTTGAGAAAGTAAATTTTTGTTTGTTAAAGCCATCTACTTGTGGTATTTCTGTTACAGCAGCACTTAGATAACTAAGACAAGTATGGGCTCATGTATATTTATTTTATATTTTGGGAGGTCATGCAATATTACATTATTTTGTTTAACTTTTCTCAGCCTTAATCATTGGGAGACTTTCTCAAGTTGGCTCCTGCATCCCTTTTATATGCCCACCCTTTTGATTTTTGAGCACTTACTTGCTTTTTGGCTCTACAACATGCACCAAGCTCATCTTGTATTTCCCCTGCCCCAGCCCTTGAATCAGCCGTTTCTCCAAGGAGTTCTACTTCTTGTTGGGAAATAGTATTTAGAAACTAAGATTTGCATGCTGAGTGTGTTCATTGCTACTGGATGTCACTGCTTGTAGACCCTATCTGTGGATAGAGATAGGAAATATATGTATTTATACTGACCCATGGACACACATGTATCTAGAATTACTTCTGTAGCTATCCATCTCTCTCTATATTAAGCTAAACATGAGTTTATTCTCATTTCTCCAACTCTAATTCGTTTCACAGGATGCATTCTAGCCTTCCCCTTACTTATTTTAATTTCTCTCTCCTATGATGAGAAATCTGGCTCCCACCCATCAACCATTATTTATTTATTCAACCCCAGTATGCAAGTTAAAACAGAGCCTTGGTGGAGCAGCGGTTAAGCGCTTTCTTGGCTGCTAACTGAAAAGTTAGCTGTTCAAACCCACCACACACTCCATGGCAGAAAGACTAGTCTGCTACCATAAAGATTACACCCTTGGAAACCCTATGAGAGAGGTCTTTGTGAGTCAGAATCGACTTGACAGCAATGGGTTTTTTGGGATACATGTTAAAGTAGGTTTAGAATTGTTAGCCCCATAGCCCTGTGTGAAACAAATTTACCAACTAGAATATACTATGTGAACAGTTCCTTGTGTCATTAGCCTTACAATTTCTAGTCAAAACATTGATTTCCAAAGGAAGGAACTTTGGAAAGTTACTAAACTTTCCGGCTTCTTTTCCCCTTACCCTCTTCAGTGAAGTTGTGTCATGCATTTGTAACACAGTTAGATTCGTTTGTCACAATCTGTATTCAGATATTCAGATGTACTGGTTGATTTTTTTGTTTAATTTGCATACATATAAGTTAACTCTTTTATGATTTTAGTTCTGTGGATTTTGACAAATGTATAAAGTTTAAAAAAAATTGTGTGTGTAATTTCTTGTAGATGTCGTCGTGCTTATTTGTAGCAGTTAGTCTTGTCCCCTCCTTAGTTGTTGATTCTTATCTGTTGGGGAATACATTTGTTAGAATTGAGTGAAATAATGCTTGAATTAAATTCTAGAGAACTTTCCTGAGAGTAAAAAGCATGAGTTTAACTTACAGATTTTGACACTGATTTTCTCAATGCAGGTACTTTTCTTCCTTGATTTTTCTTTTCTTTGTATTGTGGTGACCATATCCACAACAGAACATTCACTGATTCTGCAATTTCTGTGTATAATTCAGTGACATTGATTACATTCTTCATGTTGTGCAACTATTCTCCATATCGTTTTCCAAATTATTCCACCACTATTAACATAAACTCAGTGCTCCCTGAGCAAAAACTGCCCTTTTCCCCCTCCCTCCCTCCCAACCGTGGTAACCACTAATAATGTTTGGTTTCTATATATTTGCTTATTTCATATAAGTGGGATCATGCAGTATTTGTCCTTATTTGTTTGACTTAATTTCACTCAACGTAATGTTTTCAAGGTTTATTCATGTTGTGTCGTACACCAGGACTTCATTTCTTTTTATGGCCGAGTAATATTCCATTGTATGTATATACCACATTTTGTTTATCCATTCATCTGTGGATAGATGTTTTGATTGTTTTTACCTTTGAACTGTTATGAAAAGTGTTGCAGTGAATATTGATGTACAGGTTTCTGTTTGCGTTCCTGCTTTCACTTCTGGGTATATGCCTAGGATTGGGATTGCTGGGTCATATGGTAGTTCTATGTTTAACTTTTTGAGGAACTGCCAAACTCTTTTCCACAGTGGCCATACCATTTTACATTCCCACCAGCAGTGGTTGAGGGTTCCAGTTTCTCAACAAACTCACAACACCTGTTGTTTTCCGTTTTTTTGATCATTGCCATTTTAATGGAAGCGAGGTCCTTGACTCTTAATTGTGGTTGCAGTTGGTAAAACTGAAGTTTGAGTATAAGGTTGACAAGGTATTACAGTATTTTGGAAAATGAGCCAGATAGGGTGAGGAAGAACATCTATCTGGTGATTGTTCTTAACATCTGGGTACACGGCTTTCACAGGGCAGTTGAGATAGTGTATTGCTTAACTTATAAGGTAGAAGAATAGGTTTAAGAGATTTATTACGGGAGATTAAGGAAGACAGAAAGCTGCTGCGTAGGAAGTTGTCGGGAAGACTAGAGTGTGGTTGAGAAAATGGGCAATCATTTAGGAAACAAACAAAACCCTCGTTGCCTTTGAGTCGATTCCGACTCAGAGTGACCCTGTAGGACAGGGTGTAACTGCCCCATAGGGTTTATAAGGCTGTAAATCTTTACAGAAGCAGACTACCATATCTTTCTCCTGTGGAGTGGCTGGTGGGTTCAAACCACCAACCTTTCTTTTAGTAATCAAGCACTTAACCACTGTGCCACTGGGGCTCTTTTTAGGAAACCAGGGAGCTCTAACTGCTGACTTATCTGGTTACTCTTTTAGCACAAGTATCCTTTGCTCATACCTCAATGCAGTGATTCTCAACAGGAGGCTGTGCATAATGATAGGTTGTGTGGGCCCTACGATCAGATTCCTCACCAGAGTTCAGATGAGCCAACTTGTAGTGAATTACCAGTATATATAGCACTATAGTATGGAGCCCTGGTGGCACAATGGTTAAGAGCTTGGCTCTTAACCAAAAGGTTGGCAGTTTGAATCTAGCAGCCGCTCCTTGGAAACCCTTTGGGGCAGTTCTGCTCTGTCCTATAGGGTTGCTATGAGCCTGGATCAACTTGATGGCAACGGCTTTGGTTGGTTTTGTATATATAGTATATAGTGGAGCTTTATTCAACATCTATTTTCAAATACTATATTGTTGACAACAGTTAAAGGCATAACAAGGCTTTCACATTCCACATGCCTTTATCTTTCTAGATTATAAATTCAGATTCACAGTGTTTGGTGATTTTTCTGAAAAATAGGAATTAAATATGTGGCATAATTTATATGTATTAATAAGTGAGACCTCATGTAAAGATTACTTACTAATAAACTTAAGGACAGCGTAGAAAAATAAAATGAACATTAATGACGATTCTTACATTAAATGCTAGAATTCTTGTATGTGATTATGTCACAGTATTAAGACCATTTATTTGGTGAAAATGTACACAACAAAGCATATACAATTCTACAATTTCAAAATGTAGTGTTCAGTGAAATTGGTTACATTCTTCAAGTTGTGTGCCACTATATTCTTTCCAAACTATCTCACCACCACTAATATAAACTCACTGCTCTCTAAGCTTCTCATCTAATCTTTGGAGTCACTGTTATCAGTTTGATCACATATGTATAATTCTTTGAAAGAGCCGAATACTCAAGGCAAACATTCTTCACTAATTAATCTAAATTATTGTTTAGTTTAAAGATGACTTCAGGTTGTAGTTTCTGTTTAAAGTTTACAAATTTCTCAGGGCAGTAGTTTTGGGGTCTTGCAGTCTCAGTGGCTCCAGAACTATCAAGACTTTTTTAAAAAATAAGTAAGCATTTCATAGAATGGCAAGATCTGGGAAAATGTGATTCCATAGGCAAATTATTATAAAAAGCTTTCAGAACCATATTTAACGTGTGAAGTGAAGTTTGGTCATAATAGAGGTTAATAGGCGTGATAGATGTTTTTTGGGAAAATGTATTTCCCAAGAGAAAAGATGCTGAGTCACAGGGAGACATTTAATATAACAACCATATGAAAAAACAGACTTAAATTGTTCAAGGTCACACAGTCTGTGCTGGTGTTGCAACCAGCTTACTCCACAGTTGGAGCTCTTAACCACCATTCCGTATTGCTTTCTATAGAACTTAATAGCCTAGGTTATTAAACATACCTACTTATTTAATATTTAATAAGTATTATTAATAATAATAAATATTAAATAATTATAACAAATATAGTAAGCATTTATTTGAAAATAAAATGTTAGGAAATCATTTAACTTGTAAAACATTTTATTTTGTGGCACTCTATAATGTAAAATAAAAGCAACATAATCACATAAGATTCCCAAATGTGTAAAGTTGAAGTTTTTAGTGATGCATGTTGCGTAAGCTATATAGTGCCCATGATTCAATATGTTGCTCTTGTAAATAAAACATTTTTTTCAAGCATAAGAAGTCCTAAACCTTCTCCATTGTTTTTCTAAATGAAAAATAAGCAAACTCCTTAGTCTAGGCTTTATGAGGTCACTTATTCCAGCTCCCCCCTTGTCAACTATGTTGGCTTTTGTTTCATGCAACTAGAATTGTCATTTCTACTTTACTTTTGTTTCTTTTGTTTGGTGTACCCTGCCGTCGGCTTCACTGGTTCTACTTTACAACCTAGTGTAGTTTAAGTCCCTTTTCTTGCGAAGATTTTCCCTTCCTCTGAACTCTAAATGCCTCATTAAACACTCTGGTATGTCCTGCCTTGTTTTATTTAGCTGTTCCTCCAACTAGATGGAAATGTCTGTCACTGATACCTTTTTCATATTCAGTGTTCTATGCATACCAAGCCAAAACCTGTTGCCCTTGAGTCGATTCTGACTCATGGCAGCCTCATGTGTTACAGATTAGAACTGAGCTCCATAGTGTTTTCTTGCCTGTAATCTTTATGGAAGCGTATTGCCAGGACTTTCTTCTGTTAGGTGTGTTTGAATCACGTACCTTTAGGTTAGCAGCCAGTTGCAAATTGCTTACACAATCCAGGGACCTTCCTGTGTATACTAGGAGCTCAGTAATTGCTTACAGGTGAAAAAGAGGATTAAAAACATAATGCAATATCAGTAATATTTTTGTTTTTAATTTTTAATTTTGCTGTTGTTAAGGTTATACACAGCAAAACAGATACCAATTCAACAATTCTTACATGTGCCATTTAGTGACACTGAATATATTCCTTGAGTTGTACAGTGATTCTCACCCTCCTTTTCTGAGTTGTTCTTCCTTTGTTACCATAAATTCACTGCCCTCTAAGTTTCCTATCTAAACTTTTGAGTTGCTGTTACAAGTTTGATCACAAATAAAGAAAACCCGAAACCAAACCTCTTGCCATTGAGTCAGTTCCGACTGATAGCAACCCTATAGATAATTCTTAAAAGAGCATAATGCTCAAGGCAGACATTTCTTACTAGTTAAGCTAAACTGTTGTTTGGTTTTGAGAGGACTTCAGGGGTTATTTTTGGTTTAAAGTTTAAAGATTATCTCAGGGTAGTAGTTTCAGGGGTTCATCTAACCTTCATGTCTCCAGGAAGTCTGGAGTCCATGAGAAGCTGAAATTCTGTTTTTTAGCACTTCTCCCCTTTTGATCAGATTTCTTCTCTAGAATCTTTGATCAAAAAGTTCAGCAATGGCAGCCGGGCACCATCCAGTTCTGGTCTCATGGCAAAGGAGGCAGTTGTTCATGGAGGCAATTAGCCACGTATTCCATATCCTCCTCTTATTCCTGACTCTCCTTCCACTATTGCTCCGGGTGAATAGAGACCAATTCTTGTACCTTCGATGGCCACTCAGAAGCTTTTAAGACTGCAGGCACTATGTAAGGAGCTAGGAGGTAGAACAGAAGTGCTATACACGTTATTAGGCCAATTAACTGGGATGTCCCATGAAACTGTAACCCTAAACCTACAAACCAAGGAACTAAATCCTATGAGGTGTTTGTACAGAAACATCTTTAGCAGCTACTCTTTTGTTATTGTAAATATTATCTACCACACAACTCTTGCCAATTCAACTTTTTACAGGTATATGACTTTCTGACAGCAAAGTAATGTCTTTTAATAAGTATTTTTATTTTGTTTATTCTGTTTCATATAAATATGTATTCCTGTAGGAGATTTTGGTGTTTAATTTCATTAAAAAAAGAAAGGTTGGAGCTCTAAAAGGAAAAAAAAAATCCGTATTTTTTGTTGCTCTTTATAAATTGAAAGAATTTATGATTGCAATAATAGTTAATACTGGAAAATTTTAGGAATGGATATTCCCTTGACATTTGACCTTACAAATATATTTAAAATGAATAGATACTTCAACAAAGAAGACATTCAGGTGGCTGACAGATACATGAGGAAATGCTTGCGATCACTAGCCATTAGAGACATGCAAATCAAAACCACAGTGAGATACCGTCTCACCCTGGCATCACTGGCACAAATCAAAAAAAAACAAAATAACAAATGTTGGAGAGGCTGCCGGGAGATTGGAACTTTTATGCACTGCGGGTGGGAATACAAAATGGTATAACCGTTTTGGAAAATGATATGGCACTTCATTAGAAAATTAGAAGTAGAAATAGCATATGATCCAGCAGTCCCATTCCTAGGAATATATCCTAGAGAAATAAGAGCTGTCACATGAATAGACGTATGCACACCATGTTCATTGCAGCATTGTTCACAGTAGCGAAAAGAGGGAAACAACCTAGATGCCCATCAGCAGATGAATGGATAAACAAACTATGGTACATATGCACAATGGAGTACTACACAAAGATGAAGAACAATGATGAATCTGCGAAGCATCTCACAACATGGATGAATCTGGAGGGCATTATGCTGAGTGAAATAAGTGAATCGCAAAAGGACAAATATTGTATGAGACTACTATAAAAACTCATGAAAAGGTTTATACACACAAAAAAACAGTTTTTGATGGTTACGAGGGAGGGGAGGGGTGGGGAGTGAAAAACATTAAATACGCAATAGGTAAGTGATAACTTTGGTGAAAGTAAGACAGTACACAATTCTGTGCAAGCCAGTACAACTTGTCCAAGGCAAGGTTATGGAAATTTCATGAACACATCTAAACTCCCTGAGGGACCAAATTACTGGGCTGAGGGATGTGGGGACCATAGTCTCGGGGAACATCTAGCTGTTGGCATAACATAGTTTATAAAGAAAATGTTCTGCGTTCTACTCTGGTGAGTAGTGCCTGGGGTCTTAAAAGCTTGTGAGTGGCCATCTAAGATACTCCACTTGTCTTCACCCTGTCTGGAGCAAGGGAAAATGAAGAAAACCAAAGACACAAGGGAAAAATTAGTCCAGAGGCCTAATGGACTGCAACTACCATAGCCTCCACCAGACTGAGTCCAGCACAATTAGATGGTGCATGGCTACCACCACTGACTGCTCTGACAGGGATCACAGTAGAGGGTCCCGGACAGAGCTGGAGAAAAATGCAGAACAAGATTGTAACTCACAAAAAAGACTAGTCTTACATGACAGAGACAGGAAAAACACCAAGATTATGGCCCCCCCAGACACCCTTTTAGCTCAGTAATGAAGTCACTCTGGAGGTTCACCCTTCAACCAAAGATTAGACAGGCGCATAACACAAAATGATACTGAAGGGGCACACCAGCCCATGGGCAAGGACTAGAAGGCAGGAGGGGACAGGAAAGCTGGTAATAGGGAACCCAAGTTTGAGAAGGGGAGAGTGTTGACATGTCGTGGGGTTGGTAACCAATGTCACAAAACAATATACTAATTGTTCAATGAGAAGCTGATTTGTTCTGTAAACCTTCATGTAAAGTACAATTAAAAAAAAAAAAAACCTTATATTCTTCATATTGCACAGTAATTTTCTTTAATACTTGCATAATTTTGAAAATATATTCTTTGTAGATCCAGCTTGTATTTTCTAACTAAGCTTGGAGTGTACATGGGGAAATCTTTTTAAGTTCAGCCTGTTTGTGTTATTAATTTTTTTCTACTTTGAACTTCATTTAAAAAATTTAAGCTGTGTGAGAATTTGCTTCTCTGTTTGCCACTTTATATTTCTCCCATTCATGTTTAGTTGTGGAGCACTAATTTTTGGAGAGTTATTAAAAGTAATTGAAATTTGTGGACCATTTGAATACAAAGTGATTCATATGTATAATCCTACTCTTTGTGCATTGTGGGTCTTTCTTTTTTATTGTCTCTGTTTTCTAACATATGAGTATGTATTTTTAGTAATTTTTAGAAATGTGACTGTTAAAGCGACCACTGAGGTTAGCTCATTATAGTGTATATGTTTTGACATCATTTTCAGTGTTTTTGGTTTTTGCCATGTTTCAGTGTTTTCTAGTCTCCTTTCTCAGCTCATCATTGCAGTGTACTTGTTTCCTTGCATTCTGTCTCCCCAGAGACAGTTTGTTTTTAGGCAAGGACTGTTTGTTTTTAGTACTCATCCCACATGGAGTGGGGAAGAAATAAAACTAGGATACTACTGCCTTTTCCACATACCCACTAATGGATATAGAAGCTAAGTACTCTTGAGATCTAGGTCACACCTTTTCATGTATCTAGAAAATAGGGAATGGATTTAGGATTGTAGGCTTTTACCTAACTGAGTTTAATAAGATCTTGTTTGTACATTGCCTGCTGACTCCCCTGCTTGTCATATAGATCTGGAAATGAGAATTTTCCTCAAACTCCAGCTTTGTGTAGTTAGAGGAACTTTGTCTCAGGAATGCATCATTTAGTATCACTATTATTTTCTAAGGAGTCTTTGGGTGGTGTAAAAAGCTGATATGCTTGGCTGCTAACCAAAAGACTGGAAGTTTGAGTCCACCCAGAGGCACCTCAGAAGAAAGGCTTAGCAATCTACTTCTGAAAAAAAAATCAGCCATTGAAAACCCTATGGAACGCAGTTCTACTTCAGCATGATGGGGTCACCATGAATTGGAATCGACTTGATGACAACTGGTTTGGGGGCAGTGGTGGTTCCTTGGTAGAATTCTCACCTTCCACAATGGAGACCGGGTTTGATTCCCAGCCAGTGCACCCCGTCAGTCAGTGGCTTTTTTGTTGCGATGATGCTGAACAGGTGTCACTGGAGCTTTCAGTCTAAGATGGACTGGGAGCAAATGCATAGTGATCTATTTCTAAAAGTCATCCGAAGAAAACCTGATAGGGGAGGAACAACTCAGAAAAGGAAGGTGAGAATGGTTGCACAACTAATGTAATCAGTGTTACTGAATTGTACATATAGAAATGGTTGAATTGGTGTATGTTTTTGCTGCGTATATACTCAACGATAACAACAAAATGAAATTTAAAAACAGCAACAGGAAAAAAATCCCTTATGGAGCATGATATCTGATTAGCAACTGATCATGGGAATGGCACAGGATCGTTGTGGATAGTGTTGCCATGAGTCCAGGGCCGACTCAACGGTAGCTAATAGCAATAGCATTACTTTGGAAACTGGTATGTGCAGTATTTTTTTTTTTTAACACTTTAATTTTTTAAATATTAGTTTTTGCTTTTATGTTACAGACTGTTAAATAGAAACCTTATCATGATACTCCTCTTAAGAAAAATCAATATAGTATCTTCTGGAACTTTTGTGATTTAAGTACCTATTTCCATTACTCACGGCCACTGTTTTTTTTCTATGTGGCATGCAAAGTTACAAATATAAGATTCAGTTGCTTTTGGTGCTGTATAGCAAGAGGCATACTCTGTTAATGGATGTTTCCTAAGTTTATTGGTGTTTTGTGGTTAGAGACACTGGATTTTCAGAGATGGTTGAAGCCATGTGGAAAAAAAAAGTCTGAATGTGCATATATTTTAATTTTTATTTAGAAGAAATTTGAGTCATTGGAAAAGAATATAATACCCTAAGTATCCGTTACATAAAATTATCTTGTTAGGTATCTTGTTGCATACGCAACATGGTTTCCCTCGAAAAAATCGTGTTTTGAATATAAAAAATGAGGTTATGGTTTTCCATCCAGTTTGTTATATCATTGAAATTAACTTTTACACATACAAATTGTTAACTGAAAATAGTAAAAACCTGGAGAGTAAACTCCCCATATTTTAGTAATAGAGGGCAAGCTAGTGTGTTTTATTAATGTTCATGATACCAAGTAGGTACAAAATTTGGAGGTTGAGGGAGACTGAACAATGAGCAGTTTCTGCTTTAACTGATTTTTCATTTTTATCATACGAACTTCCATAAAGAGCCCTGGTGGTGCAGTGGTTAAGTGCTTGGCTGCTAACCAAAAGGCGGTTTGAACATAGCAGCTGCTCCGCGGGAGAAAGATGTGGCAGTCTGCTTCCGTAAAGATTACAGCCTTGGAAACCTTATGGGGCAGTTCTACTCTGTCGTACAGAGTTGCTATGAATCCAAATTGAATCGACGGTAACAGGTTTTACGGAATGAACTTCCATAAACTTAAGATTTGTCTAAATGGGTTTTTTTTTTCATTTTATTTATTGAGGTGAAATTCACATATAAAATTAACCATTTGAAAGTTGTTTCAGTGGCATTTAGTACACTCACATGTTGTGCAACCACCACAGGACTATATCAAGTTCCAAAACATTTTCATACCCAAAAAGAAAACCCTGTATCCATTAAACAGTCCCTCTCCTTTCCTCCCTACCCCCATCCCCTGGCAATCACTGAACTGCTTTCCATCTCTATTGATTTACCTATTCTGGATATTATAAATGGAATCATGTAGTATGTGACCTTTGTGTCTGGTTTCTTCCATTTAGCATAATGTTCATCCAAGTTGCAGCAAGTATCATTACTTAATTCTCTTCTGTGGCTGAATAATATTCCAGTGTATATATGTACCACATTTTATTTATCTGATCACATATTGACATTTGGGTTCTTTCTACCTTTTGACTATTGTGAATAGTACTGCTGTGAACATTTGAGTACAGGTACTTGTCTGAGTCCCTGTTTTCAATTTTTCTGGGTACATAACTAAGAATGGAATTGTTGGGTCATATGGTAATTCTGTGTTTAACTTTCTGTTGAACTACCAAACCATTTTATGCAGCTACTGCATCATTTTATGTTCACAGCAGCAATGTATGAGGGTTCAGATTTCTCCACATCCTGGTCAACAGTTTTTTTTTTTAAATGATAGACATCCTAGTCGGTATCCTATTGTGGTTTTGATTTACATTTCCCTACTGACTAATGATGTTGACTGTCTTTTGTTGTTAATTTTGTTTTTTGTTGTGGGTTTGTGACTTTGGAGACTCCATGTGTTATAGAGTAGAACTGTTCCCTAGGGTTTTCTTGGCCGTAATCTTCATGGAAGCAGATTGCCAGGTCTGTTTCTTCTGTGGTGCCACTGGGAGGGTTCGAACTGCAGGCCTTTTGGCTACCAGCCAAGTGGAAACCATTTGCACCACCCAGGGACCTTTGTTGAGCCTAGTTTTTACATGCTTAGTTACCATTTGTGTATTTTCTTTGGAGAAATATCTATTCTGATCTTTTGCCCATTTTAAAATTGGGTTGTTTATCTTTTTGTGTTGAGTTGTAAGAATTCTTTATATATTCTCCTTACCTGTATCAGATATATGATCTTCAAATATTATTTTCTGTAGGTTGTTTTTTTACTTTTCTGATATTCTGATGAACAAAGTTTTTAGTTTTGATGAAGTCCAGTTTATTTTTTCTTTTGTGCTTTTGTTTTTGGTGTCATATCTAAGAATTTATTGCCAAGCCTAAGGTCATGAAGATTTATCCTTGCGTTTTTTTCTAAAACTTTTATAGCTTTAGCTCTTATGTTTAGATTGTTGATACATTTTGAATTAATTTTTGTATATGATATGTGGTAGGGGTCCAACTTCATTCCTTTGCATGTGCACATCCAGTTGTCCCAACACCATTGGTCGAAGAGACTGTATTTTCTTTTGCTTTAGGTGAAAGTTTACAGCTCAAGTTAATTTCTCATTCAAAAATTTATATGCATATTGTTTTGTGACATTAGTTGCAATCCCCAGAATGTGACAGCACACTCCCCCTTTCCACCCCAGGATTCTCTGTGTCCATTCAACCGGTTCCTGTCCCTTCCTGCCTTTTCATCCTGCTTTTGGACAGGATGTGCCCATTTGGTCTTGTATATCTGATGGAACTAAGAAGCATACTCCTCACATGTATAATTTTTTGTTTTATAGTCCTGTCTGATCTTTGTCTGAAGAGTAGACTTCGGTAATGGTTTCAGTTCTGGGTTAACAGTGCATTTGGGGGCCATAGTTTTGGGGGTTCCTTTAGTCACTATCAAACTGTAAAGTCTGGTCTTCTTATGTGAATTTAAGTTCTGTTCTACATTTTTCTCTTGCTTTGTCTGGATCACTCTGTAGTGTTCCCTGTCAGCGTTATCATGGGTGGTAGCTGAGCACTATCTAGTTCTTCTGGTCTCAGGCTGGTGGAGTCTCTGGTTCATTTGATCCTTCAGTCCTCTGGGCTAGTATTTTCCTTGTGTCTTTGGTTTTCTTCATTCTCCTTTGCTCCGAATGGGATGGGGACAATTGATATATCTTAAATGGCCACTCGTAAGCTTTTAAGACCCCAGACGCCACTCACCAAAGTGAGATGTAGAACATTTTCTTTATAAACTTTGTTATGCTAGTTGACCTAGATGTCCTCCCGAAACTGTGGTCCTCCGGCCCCAGCTACTCTGTCCCTCAAAGTGTTTGGTTGTGTCCAGGAAACTTCTTTGCTTTTGCTTTGTTCCCGTTGTACTGACTTCCCCTGTATTGTGTGTTGTCCTTCCCTTCACCGAAGTTGATCCTTGTCTACTATCTAGTTAGTGATTTCTCCTCCCTCTTTCTACTGTCGTAATCATCGAAGAATTCTTTTTTCTGTGTTTAAACCTTTTCTTGACTTATTATAATAGTGGCTTCATACAATATTTATTCTTTTGTGACAGACTTATTTCACTTAGCATAATGTCCTCTAGATTCATCCATGTTGTGAGACGTTTCACAGATTCATCATTGTTCTTTATCGTTGCATAGTATTCCATTGTGCATATGTGCCGTAATTTGTGTATTCATCTGTCTGTTGATGGGCACTTAGGTTATTTCCATCTTTTTGCTATGGTGAATAGTGTGCATATGTCTGTTTGTGTTATGGCTCTTGTTTCTCTTGGATGTAGTCCTAGGAGTAGGGTTGCTGGATTGTATGGTATTTCTATTTCTAGCTTTTTAAGGAAGCACCATATCATTTTCCAAAGTGGTTGTACCATTTTACATTCCCATGAGCAGTGCATAAGAGTTCCAGCTGGTCCACAACTCTCCAACATTTGTTATTTTGTGTTTTTTCGATTAATGCCAGCCTTGTTGGGGTGAGACAATATCTCATTGTAGTTTTGATTTGCATTTCTCCAATGGCTAATATCGGTGAGCATTTCCTCATGTGTCTTTTAGCCTCTTGAATGTGTTCTTCTTCGGTGAAGTGTCTGTTCATATACTTTGTCCAGTTTTTAACTGGATTTTTTGTCTTTTTGTTGTTGAGGTGTTGCAGTATCTTGCAGATTTTAAAGATTAGACCCTTATCGGATATGTCATACCCAAAATTTTTTTCCCAGTCTGTAGGTTGTCTTTTTATTTTTTTGGTGAAGTCCTTTGATGAGCATAAGCATTTGGTTTTTAGGAACTCCCAGTTATCTAGTCTGTCTTCTGGTGTTTGTGCATTGTTAGTTATGGTTTGTATACAATTTATGACATCTATTAGGGCTCCTAGCATTATCCCAATTTTTTTTTCCATGATCTTTATCATTTTAGAATTTATATTAAGGTCTTTGATCAATTTTGAGTTAGTTTTTGTGTATGGTGTGAGATATGAATCCTGTTTCATTTTTTTCCAGATGAGTATCCATTTATGCCAGCATTAAAAAGAGAATGTCTTTTCCCCCAATTAATGGACTTTGGGCCTTTGTCAGTTATCAGCTGCACATAGGTGGATGGATTTATGTCTGGGTTTTCAATTCTGTTCCACTGGTCTGTGTGTCTGTTGTTGTACCAGTACCAGGCTGTTTTGACTGCTGTGGTGGTACAATGGGTTCCAAAATCAAGTAGTGTGAGGCCTAGCACTTTATTCTTCTTCAGTAATGCTTTAATTATCTGGGGCTTCTTTCCATATGAAGTCGGTGATTTGTTTCTCCATCTCCTTAAAAAGTGCCTTTAGAATTTTGATTGGGATTGCATTGTATCTATACTTAGCTTTGTGTAGAATTGACATTTTCACAGTATTGAGTCTTCTTATCCATGAGCATGGTATGTTATTCAATTTACGTAGGTCTCTTTTGGTTTTTGCAGTGCTATTTTGTAATTTTCTTTGTATAGGTCTTTTACGTCTCTGGTTAGGTTTATTCCTAAGTACTTTATCTTCTTGGGGGCTATTGTAAATGGTATTGATTTGGTTATTTCTTCTTCAAAGTTTTCTTTGTTGGTGTAGAGGAGTGCAACTGATTTTTACATATTTATCTTGTATCCTGATACTTTGCTGAAATTTTCTATTAGTTCCAGTAGTTTTCTTGTGGATTCTTTGGGGTTTTCTGTGTCTAAGATCATATCATCTGCAAGTAGAGATAGTTTTTACTGCTTTCTTACCAATTTGCATGCCCTTTATTTCTTTTTCTTGCCTTACTGCTCTGGCTAGGATCTCCAGCACAGTGTTGAATAAGAGTGGTGATAAAGGGTATCCTTTTTGGTTCCCTTTCTCAAGGGGAATGCTTCCAGACTCTCTCCATTTAGGATGATGTTGGCTGTTGGCTTTGTAAAAATGCTGTTTATTATGTCAAGGAATTTCCCTTCTATTCCTATCCTGCTGAGAGTTTTTATCCTGAATGGGTGTTAGACTTTGTCAGATGCCTTTTCTGCATCAGTTGGTAAGATCATGTGATTCTTATCTTTTGTTTTATTTACATGATAGATTATATTGATTGATTTTCTAATGCTGAACCATCCCTGCATACCTGGTATGACTCCCACTTGGTCATGATGCATTATTTTTTTGATACGCTGTTGAATTCTGTTGGATAGAATTTTGTTGAGGATTTTTGCATCTATGTTAATGAGGGATATTGGTCTGTAATTTTTTCTTTCTGTGGTGTTTTGCCTGGTTTTTGTATCAGGGTTATGCTGACTTCACAGAATGGATTTGGGAGTATTCCATCCTTTTCTATGCTCTGAAATACCTTTAGTAGTACTGGTGTTAACTTTTCTCTAAAAGTTCGGTAGAATTCTCCAGTGAGGCCATCTGGGGTGGCCCTTTTTTGTTGGGAGTTTTTTTTTTTTTTTTTTTTTTTAAATCAGTTTCTTCTGTTATGAGTTTATTTAGCTTTTCTACCTTGGTTTGTGTTAGTTTAGGTAGGTAGTGTGTTTCTAGAAATTTGTCCATTTCCTCTAGGTTTTCAAATTAGTTGGAGTATGATTTTTCATAGTCTTCTGTTATGATACTTTTCATTTCAGTGGGGTCTCTTGTGATATCACCCATCTTGTTTGTTATTCGGGTTATTTGCTTTCTCTCCTGTTTTTCTTTTGTCAGATGGGCCATAGGTTTGTTGATTTTGGTGATCTTTTCAGAGAACCAACTTTTGGTTTTCTTGACTCTTTCAGTTACTTTTCTATTCTCTATTTCATTTATTTGTGCTCTAATTTTTATTAATTTCCATCCGTCTGGCACCTGTGGGCTGCTTTTGCTACTCTCTGTTTGCTTGAGTTGTAGGGTTAAGGTTTTGATTTTGGCCCTTTCTTCTTTTTGGATGTGTGCATTTATTGCTATAATTTGACCTCAGAGTACTGCTTTTGCTGTATCCCAGAGGTTCTGATAGGATGTGTTTTCATTCTCATTTGATTCTATGAATTTCTTTATTCCCTCCTTGATTTCTTTTATAACCAGGTGGTTTTTGAGCAAGGTGTTGTTCAGTTTCCATGTATTTGATTTTTTTCATTGCCTTTTGTGGTATTGATTTCTACTTTCATGGCTTTAGGGTCAGAAAAGATGCTTTCTAATATTTTGGTGTTCTGGATTCTGTTAAGGCTTATTTTATGGTCTAAGATGTGGTCTATTCTGGAGAATGTTCTATGTGCATTGGAAGAGAAAGTATACTTGGCTGCTGTTGGGTGGAGTGTTCTGTATATGCCTATGAAATCAAATTGGTTGATTGTGGCATTTAAATTTTCATGTCTTTATTGGGCTTCTTTCTAGATGGTCTGTCCTTCACTGTAAGTGGTGTGTTGAAGTCTCCTACTGTTGTTGTGGAGCTGTCTATTTCTCTTTTCAGTTCTGTTAGAGTTTGTTTTTTGTGTTTTGGAGCCCTGTCTTTGGATGTGTATGTATTTATTATCATTGTGTCCTTCTGGTGCATTGACCCTTTTAATCGTTACGTAGTGTCTTCCTTTATCCTTTGTGGTGGATTTTGCTTTAATGTCTATATTGTCGGAGATTATATTGCCATTCCTGTTCTTTTTGTGTTGTTGTTTGCTTGATCTGTTTTTTTTCCATCCTTTGAGTTTTAATTTGTGTCTTTCAGTCTAAGATGTGTCTGTTGTGGAAAGCATGTAGATGGATCATTTTCTTTTTAATCCATTCTGGCACTCTGTCTCTTTATTGGTACAGTTAGTCCATTTACATTCAGGGTAATTATTGAAAGGTTATGAGTTTATTGCTGTCATTTTAATTTTTTTTTTTGTGGTGTTGGCATTTTTTTTGTTCCACTTGATTTCCTGTGCTGAGTCATTTTTCTTCGTGTATTTTCTTTTCATCTTTGTCATTGTAATGGATTTCGTATTTGCTGAGTCTCTATGTTTTTCTTCTCTTTTATTTTGATGGGTAGATTTGTTAGTTTCCTTTGTGTTTTCCTTAAAATTTATCTCTATTTTTCTAAATTTAATGAATTTTTTTTTTTAATTTAGATGAAGGTTTACATAACAAATAGTTTTTCATTAAACACTACACTTATTGTTTTATGATATTGGTTAACAACCGCACAACATGTCAATACTCTCTCTTCTCAACTTTGGAGTTCCTTTGGTTTTTTTTTTTTTTTTTTTTGGTGAAAATATACATAGCCAAAGATATACCATTTCAAAAATTTCTGCATGTACAATTCAGTGACATCGATTATATTATTTCAGTATTGATATCACCTTAACTTCTCCATATGAAACTTCTATGATTACATTATTTAGTCCATCTTTTTTGTTTTAATGTTGTTGGCTTTTACCTATTGATGTCTCTGTTTCCCTAGTTTCAGTGTTTTAGCTTTGACTTCTTTTTGTGACTTCCGTATCTCGGTTGGTATCTGGTTGTTCTGTCCTGTGTTCTAGTCTTAGGTTGTTATCTAATATTATTGATTTTCTAGTTGTAGAATTCCTTCTAGTGATTCTTGTAATTTTGGTTTGGTTTTTGCAAATTGCCTAAACTTCTGTTTATCTGGAAATGCCCTAATTTTGCCTTCATATTTGAGAGACAGTTTTGCTGGATATATAATTGTTGGCTGGCAATACATGTCATCCCATTGCCTTCTTGCCTGCATGGTTTCTGCTGAGTAGTCCGAGCTCAGTCTTATTGACTCTCCTTTGTAGATGACTCTAGTCACTCTTACAATTCTCTATCTTTAGTTTTGGCAAGTTTGATTATGATACATCTTGGTGACTTTTTTTTTGGTTATACCCTGTGTGGGGTTCGATGAGCATCTTGTATACATATCTTTTTGTCTTTCATGATGTCAGGGAAGTTTTCTGCCAACAAATTTTCAACAATTCTCTTTGTATTTTGTGTTGTAACCCCCTGTTCTGGTACTCTAATCCCTCATAGCTTATTCTTCTTGATAGAGTCCCACATAATTTTTAGGGTTTATTTTTTAAAATTATTTTATCTGATTTTTTCTCAAATAAATTGGTGTCAAGTGCTTTATCTTCAGTCTCACTAATTCTCACTTCCATTGCCTCAGTTCTGCTCCTATGATTTTCTGTTGAGTTGTCTAATTCTGAATTTTTTTCATTTATTTTTTATTATTGTATTTTAGATGAAGGTTTACGGAACAAACCAGCTTCTCATTAAACAGTTAATACACATATTGTTTTGTAACATTGGTTACCAACCCCACGACATGTCAGCATTCTCCCTTCTTGATGTTAGGTTCCCTATTACCAGCTGTCCTGCCACCTCCTGCCTTTTAGTCCTTGCCCCTGGGCTGGTGCGCCCCTTTAGTCTGATTTTCTTTTATGAACTTGTCTAATCTTTGGCTGAAGGGTGACTCTCAGGAGTGACTTCATTACTAAGCTAAAAGGGTACTGAGGACCCATACGC
Organism: Dugong dugon; assembly: GCA_030035585.1. Classification (NCBI taxonomy): domain Eukaryota; kingdom Metazoa; phylum Chordata; class Mammalia; order Sirenia; family Dugongidae; genus Dugong; species Dugong dugon. The sequence continues at coordinate 40,876,323 of CM057480.1, read as the reverse complement.
TTGTGTTTTTTTCCAGTTTTTGTCAGGCCAGTAAGTCTGATCTTTTTTTGTGAGTTAGAATTTTGTTTTACGTTTTTCTCTAGCTCCGTCCGAGACCCTCTAGTGTGATCCGTGTCCAAGCTGTTGGTGGTATCCGGGCACCGTCTAGTTGTGCTGGACTCACTCTGGTGGAGGCTATGATAATTGTGATCCGTTAGTCCTTTGGTTTAATCTTTCCGTTGTGTCTTTAGTTTTCTTAATTCTTCCTTGCTCCTGATCGAGTGAGACCAGTGTCTAGTTCTGAAATTTTATTGTTAATCGTTTGGATTTTTGTTTGCTCTCTTTCTGTAGATTTCAGCAGCCTGTTAAATTTGTGATTCTGCTCTTGTATAGCTTTCCTAAATTCCTGTTTTGCTTTGTCTGTGTGTTCCTAGGCTTGGTCTGAATTTTGCATGATCTCCTTCCTGATGTCTTGAAGAGCTCTGTATATTAATCTTTTGAATTCTAACTTTGGTAATTCCAAAACCTTCTCTTCTCCATGAGATTTCCTGGTTTAGTTTGGTCGCTTGCTGGAGCTGTCATGGTCTGCCTCTTTATGTGATATGTTATGTCTGTTGTCTTTGAGCCATCAGTAAGTTATTATATTTATTTACTGTATGTTTGCTTATTGTGTCCTGGTTTTTTGTTTCATTTTGTTTTGATGTGCCCAAATAGGCTTGGTGTGCGAGCTACTTTGGTTGTTGGCATCTTTGAAGCTCTCATGTCCTGACGCCAGGTGGTTAGAGCTGCTACTAGGTGTGTGTGAGCCCAGGAATCTGTTTACTTTTCTTGTGTGGATTCAGCTCAAGTGTCCAGGTCATTGGTCACCAACTATGTGGTACAGCTCTCACCTACAGTGCTAGACGAGCAGGGCTACATAGGGGTGACTGGAGTAGGCACATGTATCTGGCTGTAGTAGGAAGTTATGTGCTGAGCTAGTTGATGGCTACTCGAGTGCCTAGATCGAAGGTGTGTCCCTCTCCCCTACAGCACATAGATGGGTGGGTTTTGCACCCGGACTTTTAGCACCTAATGATGTTAGCTGTAAGGACTGGAAGACATCAGTTATTTTTGGACCCCTGTCGTGGGTGGCTAGGTGGGATGGGTGAAGCCACCAGTCCTCTGTTCCCTGATGTGGATGGGTGAGGACCCTGCTTAATGAGCAGGGTGGTGTCAAATGTCATGAATCTGCCACTCCCCCTAAGCTGTTGCAATTGAAAATATGCTTCAGGTATATACCCTGTTATTTTATGCTAACGAGGGGCTTCGGTGTCGAATGGGCCCACACAGGTCTAGGCACAGGGGTGAAAGCCATTCAAAGTCCATGGACCCCTTATTTCTGTGCCTAGGCAAAGGGGCAGTACATGCCCTGTGTTCCCAGCTTAGGGGGTGTGGTAAATTTTTAAAGCCACGAGACTGGTTTGGGTGCAGTTGTTTGAGCTCCCAGCTTAGGGTAGCTGGCAGTTTGTTTTTTTTGTTTGTTATTTGTTTCCTCCACAAAGCCGGGAGACTGGCTTGAGCGCAGTGGGTCCCACTTCTGGCCTGGGGTGGGGCACGTTAACTGCTTAACACTGCCGCACCGGCACTGGAGCAGACTAGGGAGAGGGCAGGTTAGGTGGAGAGACACTTCTCTGTTATGTAAGTCCCAAAGGGGAAAGGGTTATTTTGATACCGTGTGGTGGGTTCGAGGCTTGCCCTTAGCTTTTTCAGATCCATTGCCGCTTCCCCATGGTTCTGGAGGCTTGTGCAAACTCTCCGCCGCTTGATTTCTCCTTACGTGGTAAAAGGCATCGCGAGTGCTACCGCTTGCTTCAGTCTGTGTGTGCCAAACAGTCCAGCCTGCAGGGTGCTGGCTAGGTCAGGTCTGGCACTTCTTTGCTGCTTCTGAACTGTTTCTCCCTCTCCCTGCCGCTCTGTTCAACTCCTCAACTTTGTGTTTGATGTTCAGGGCTTCTAGATTGTCATATATAATCGATTCACTTGTTTTTTTGGGTCTTTGTTGTAAGAGGGATCACAGGAAGTATCTTGACTGTTCCACCATCTTGGCCCTACCTTAGGGTTCCAAGGCTGTAATCTTGATGGAAGCAAACTGCCACATCTTTCTCACTCAGAGCACTTGGTGAGTTTAAACTGAGGACTTTTCAGTTAGCAGCCAAGTCCTTAACTACTCTGCCACCAGGGCTCCATCCCGTAAAGATTACAGCCTAGGAGACCCTATGGGGCAGTTCTGCTCTGTCCTGTAGGGTCACTATGAGTTAGAATGGACTTCACAGTACGTAACAACAGCAGCAGCATAGTGTATAATCCTTTACATAGGCTGCTGGATTTGGTTTGCTAGTATTTTGTAGAGGATTTTTACATCTTTATTCATAAGGAATATTGGTTTGTAGTTTTATTTTCTCGTAGATATCTTTGCCTGATTTTGGTATCAGGGTAATGCTTGCCTCCTACAATCCTTTAAGAAGTTATTTCCTCCTTTTCTGGTTTTTGAGAGTGATTGGTGTTAATTTTTTTTTAATTATTGGTAGAATTTACCAGTGAAGCCATCTGGTTCTGGATTTTCCTTTGTTGGGAGGCTTTTGTTTACTAATTCAATTTCTTGTTATAGGTATGTTTAGATTTATTTCTTCTTGAGTTAGAAAGTTTTAAATTAATAGATTTAATTTTTTTAGAGCAGTTTTAAGTTTACAGAAAAATTGAGCAGAAAATACTGAGAGTTCTCAGATCCTCTCTCGCCCCCTCCCCATAGTTTCTCCTGTTATTAACATATAGCACTGATGTTGTCCATTTGTTGCAGTTGATCAACCAATATTGGTACATTATTAATAACCATGGTTTTGCCTTTAGTTCACTCTTTGTATAGTTTTGTGAGTTTTCACAAATGCTTAATGTCATATATCCCCAATTGCAGTATAATATAGTTTCACTGCCCTAAAAATGTGCTGTGTTACACCTATTCATCCTTCTTCGTCACCGTCCTCTGTCCCCCCTCCAAATTTCAACTACTGATCTTTTTACTGTCTCTGTAGTTTTGCCTTTTACATATTGTCGTATAGTTGGAATCACAGTTTATAGCCTTTTAAGATTCGCTTCTTTCACTTAGCTATATAAATTTAATATTCCTTCGTGTTGTTTTCATAGCTTGAAAGCCCCTTTTTTTTTTATTTCTAATCAATACTTCATTGTATAAACGTACTGTAGTTTCTTTATCCATTAACCTATTCAAGGACATCTTGGTTGCCTCCAGTTTTTGGCAATTATGAATAGTCCTGCTATAAACATTTGTATGCAGGTTTCTGTGTGAGCATAAGTTTTCAACTCCTTTGTGTAAATGCCTGAAGCCTAATTTTGTATAACATGATGTGGTAAGACTATGTTTAGCTTTGTAATACACTGACAAACTGTCTTCCATAGTGGCTGTACCATTTTGCATTCTCACTAGCAGTGAATGAGAGTTCTTGTTTTTTCCCCATTTTAGCCAACATTTGGTGTTATTAGTGTTTTAGATTTTAGCCATTCTCATAGGTGTGTATCACATCGTTGTTTTAATTTGTGATTCCCTAAAAACTTAAGATGTTGAGCACCTTCTTACATGCTTATGCAAAATTGCAACTCGAATCTTGAATTTTTTCTTCAGTTCTTTCACCTTGGGAAGTGCTGAGCGTGTTCTTCTCTTTTGGTTTTCTAACTCCTGGTCTTTGCATATTTCATTATAATGTTTTACTTTGTCTTCTCGAGCAGCCCTTTGAATTCTTCTGTTCAGCTCTTTTACGTCATCATTTTTTCCATTTGTTTTAGCTACTCTGTATTCAAGAGTAAGTTTCAGAATCTCTTCTGACATCCATTTGGGTTACTTTTTTCTTGTCTTTTAAATGATCTTTTGCTTTCTTTTTCCTTTTTTAATTGTGCTTTAGATGAAGGTTTACAGAGCAGGATAGTTTCTCACTAAACAATTAATACGCGTATAGTTTCATAACATTGGTTGCCAACCGCACGACTTGTCAATACTCTCCCCTTCTCTACTTTTGGTTTTCCATTATGGGCTTTCCTGTCTCCTCCTGCCTTCTTGTCCTTGCTCTTGGATTGGTGTGCCCATTTAGCTCATTTTGTCTAATCTTTGGCTGAAGGGTAAACTTAAGGAGTGACTTCAGTACTGAGTTAAAAGGGTGTCTGGGGAGCATACTCTCAGGATTTCTCCATTCTCTGTCAAGCCAGTAAGTCTAGTCTTTTTTTGTGAGTTGAAATTTTGTTCTGCATTTATTTCCAGCTCTGTCTGGTACCTTCTGTTGTGATCCCTGTCAGAAGAGTTGGTGGTGATATCCAGGCACCATCTAGTTGTACTGGACTCCATCTAGTGGAGGCTGTGGTACTTGTGGTCTGTTAGTCTTTTGGATGAATCTTTCCCTTGTGTCTTTGGCTTTCTTCATTCTCCCTTGATCCAGACAGTGTGGGACGAGTGAAATATCTTAGATGGCCACTCACAAGCTTTTGAGACCCCAGACACTACTCACCAAATAACATTTTCTTTATAAGCTCTATTATGCCAGTTGAGCTAGGTGTCCCTGAGACCATGATCTCTAGTCCTCAGCCCAGTAATTCGGTCCCTCAAGGAGTTTGGATGTGTCTGTGAAGCTTCCATGACCTTGCCTTGGTCAGGTTGTGCTGGCTTACCCATTATTTTGTACTGTATTTCCCTTTACCAAAGTTACCATTTATTTAGTGTCTACTTAGTGTTTTTCCCTGTCCGTTTCTCCCCCCTCATAACTATCAAAGATTGTTTCTTTCTGTGTGTGTACCTTTGCTTGAGTTTATATAATAGTGGTTTCAAACAGTGTCTTTCCTTTTGTGATTGATTTATTTCACTCAGCACAGTGTTCTCCAGATTCATCCATGTTGTGAGATGTTTCACAAGTTCATCCATTGTTCTCTATCCTTGTGGAGTACTGCATTGTGTATGTGTACCATAGTTTGTTTATCCATTCATCTTTTGATGAACGCTTACATTATTTTCATCTTTTTCTGTTGTGAATAGTGCAGTGAACATGGGTGTGCATATGTGTATTCGTGTGATGGCTTTTATTTCTCTAGGATATATTTCTAGGGGTGAGATGCTGGAGATACGGTGTTTTTATTTCTAGCTTTTTAAGGAAGCACCATATCTTTTCCAAAATAGTTGTACCATTTTGCATTCACACCAGCAGTGCCGTAAGAGTTCCGATCTCCCCACAGCTTCTCCAACATTTGTTTTCTGTGTTTTTGATTTGTACCAATAATGTTGGGGTGAGGTGGTATCTCATTGTAGTTTTTTTTTCTTTTTTGTCCTTATTTCTTTATATTTATACCAGTACAGTCCTATTATAATGTTTAAATATTTACAATGTGTTTAAATATCTAGTTACGCTAGTTTCTTTTGATATTTTTAGTTTTCAAAATTTTCCTGGATTTTTTTGTTTTTTTAATATTTTATTGTACTTCAGGTGAAGGCTTACAGAACAAATAGTTTCACATGAAATGGTAGTACACATGTTGTTTTATGACATTGGTTAACAACCTCACAACATATTAACTCTCTAAATTTCCAACCTTTTTTTTTTTTTTTTTTGGTGAAAATACACATAGTCAAAGATACACCATTTCAAAAATTTCTACATACACAGTTCAGTGACATTGACTACGCTCTTCCAATTGTGTTATTCTCACTTAAGATGGAGGCTTACAGAACAAAATAGTTTCTCATTTAACAGTTACTACAAATATTGCCGTATGACAATGGTTAAGAGTCTCACAACACATCAACAATATCCTTACTCAATCTTGGGTTCCCTATCACCAGCTTCCTTGTCCCCTTCTGCCTTCTGGCCCTTGTCACTGGACTCCTGTACCTCGTTAGTCTCATTTGGTTTTACGGGGCTGTCCACTCCCGGGCTGAACAGTGAACCTCGGAGGTAACTTCACCACTGAGCTAAAAGGGTGTCTGGGGGCCATACTCTCGAGGTTTCTCCAGTCTCCTTTAGGCAAGTAAATCTGGTCTTTTTTTTTTGTGAGTTAGAATTATGCTCTACATCCTTCTCCAGCTCTGTCCAGAACCCTCTGTTGTGATCCTGGTCAGAGCAGTCAGTGGTGGTAGCCGGGCACCATCTAGCTGTACTGGACTCAGTCCGGTGGAGGCCGTGGTAGCTGTGGACAATTAGTCCTTTGGACTGATCTTTTCCTTGTATCCTGTTCTCTTCATTCTCCCTTGCTCCCGAAAGTATGAGACCAGTGGAGTATCTTAGATGGCCGCTCACAGGCTTTTAAGACCCCAGACACTATTCACCAAGGTAGAATGTAGAGCATTGTTTTTATAAGCTGTGTTATGCCAATTGAGCTAGATGTTCCCCGAGACCATGGTCCCCAGAGCCTTCCGCCCAGCAGTTCAGTCCCTCAGGGAGTTTGGATGCGTGTATGGGGCTTCCATGACCTTTCCTTGTACAGGTTGTGCTAGTTTCCCCTGTACTGTGTATTGTCTCACTCTTCACCCAAGATACCACTTATCTATTGCTTATTTAGTATCCCCTCCCCCCACCCCTCCCATCCCTGGTAACCAACAAAGATTGCTGCATTTTGCGTGTGAACTTTTTCATGGGTTTTTACAATAGAGGTCTCATACAATATTTGTCCTTTTGTGATTGACTTATTTCACTCAGCATAATGTTCTCCAGTTTCATCCATGTTATGAGATACTTCACAGATTCATTGTTCTTTCTCGTTGCATAGGACTCCATTGTGTGTATGTACCATGGTTTGTTTATCCATTCATCTGTTGATGGGCACCGACGTTGTTTCCATCGTTTTGCTATTGTGAACAATGCTGCCATGAACATAGGTGTGCATATGTCTATTTGAGTGACTTTTAATAAATTCACATCTTTGTTTCTAAGGTGCGTCTCTTGTAGACAGCATATTGATGGATCCTGTTTTCTTATCCATTCTGTGACTCTCTGTCTCTTTATGGGTGCATTGAGTCCATTTACATTCAGTGTAATTATTGATAGATGTGAGTTTGTTGCTGTCATTTTGTAGTGTTTTTTTTTGTGGTGCTGAAGTTTTCTTTGTTCTTACTCTCTTGTGCTGAGTTACTTTTGTTTGTGGATTTTTTTTTCATTTCTTTTTTTTTTGTAGGTTTTGTTTTTGCTGAGACTTTGTTTTTCGTCTTTATTTTTATGAGTTGGTTTGTTAACTTTCTTTGTGGTTACCATGAATTTTACCCTTATCTTTCTAAATTTGATGCAGTCTACCATTACTTGGTATCGCCTTGCCTTCCTTTCCATTAGAAGGTTCTGTACCTATGCCGTTTATTTCCTCTTTCATTGTTTTGATGTTGTTGTCATCCATCGATTGACTGCTCTGATTCCCTGTTGTATTTCTTTTGGTTTTGGATAGTCCTCGAGAGTTCATTTCCTAGATTGGTACCTGGCTCGTACGATCCTGCGTCCTAGTTTCTGCCTGTGAGCTGAAGCTGTTTGTCCTCAGAGAACTTGCTTTAATAATTCTTGTAGGTTTGGTTTGACTTTTATATACTTCCTTAGTTTCTGTTTATCTGGAAATGACCTAACTTCACCATCAAATTTGAACGAGAGTTTTGCAGGATATATTATTCTTGGCTGACAGTTCTTTTTTTTCAAGATTTTATATATGTCATCGCATTGCCTTCTTGCCTGCATGGTTTTTGCCGAATAATCTGAGCTTAGTCTTATTGTTTTTTCTCTGTATGTGAATTCTTGTTTTTCACGAGCTGCTCTCAGGATTCTTTGTCTTTGGTTTTGTCGAGTGTGAATATGATATGCCTTGGTGATTTTCTTTTGGGGCCTCTTCTATGTGGGGTTCGTTGAGGTTTTTGGATGGCCGGCTTTTCATTTTTCATGATATTGGGGAAGTTTTCTGTCAGCAGTTCCTCAATGATCCTCTCTGTGTTTTCTGTTTTCTCCCCCTGTTCTGGAATGCCAATCACTCATAAATTTTTGCTTTTAATTGTGTCCCACGTAACTGTCAGGGTCTCTTCATTTTTCTTTGTTCTTTTTTCTGAGTTTTCCTGAAACAGAGTTGTATCCAAGTGTTTGTCTTCAGTTCCACTGATCCTGTCTTCCACGGTTTCAAATCTGCTTCTCAGCCCTTCTATGACCTCGTCCATTTCTGAAATCTTGTTGTTTATCTTTGGGATTTCTAATTGTTGTTTTTGTATAATTTCTAGTTGTGAGTTTATTTTGGCATTTTGTTCCTGCATCATCTTCCTGAATTCTGCCTATTTTTTGTCTGTATTTTCCATGAATTTGTCTATTTTTTTTCTCATGTTTGTCAGCTTTTTGCCTCAGTTCTTGGAAAATTCCAAGTATTAGAGATTTGAAATTCCTTATCAGGTACTTCTAGTGCATTTTCTTCCACAGGAGAGTATGTGGTGTTTTAATTTGGACGCCTACTGGAACCATCCTATCCTGTTTTTGTAAATGTTTTGATATTGTTTGTCGTTTTCGGGGCATTCAGTAGTTATTTCTCTTGTTTGTTGATTGTAGATTTGTTTGTTTCATCCTTTTTTTAAAAAAAAATTTGAGTATGTCTGAGCAGGCAGACTGCGTGCTCTTTGTTGTTTGCTTGTCTGTGAGCTCAATACTTTTTTGCCTCCTTCTCCAACTGGCAGGTTCAGTCACTCAGATATGGTACAGCAGGCAGGTCTAGCTGAAGAGGAGTCACTGGGACGGTTTGTTTGTGGCACTCACTACAGCCACCAGGGCAGGTCGGTAGTCAGTGCTGGGCAGGTTCCAGTAGGCCGTGCCTGCACTGCTTGGTGGTGTGATGTCAAGTGCACGGTGCAGGTTGGCAGGATGCAGTGGGGAGATGGTTATGTGTGGAGCTAAGATGGATATGGGAGAGAGGAGAGAAGAACAGGAGCCAAAAACATACAAACGAACGAAAAACAATGCTAGGGGAGTTTGCCGTTGGAATAGAGAGATGAGAGACCATGAGATGGAGAGAAACAGAAAGGGAAAGAGGAAGGAAAGAAAAGAATGAAGAAATAAAAATTGGGTTAAAGAACCGCAAAGTTCCCAGGGATCCCACCAATGCAGCTATGAGGTCTGGGGAAGTCGCTCTCGGGTGTTTAAGCACAGCCTGGCCAGAAGGCGCAGAGGCATACAACACCTGGTATTCAGGGATCAGAAAAGAGAAGGAAGATATAGAGAGACGAGAAAACAATGAAGAAAGAGAAAAGAGGAAAAGAGAGAAAAGAAAAGAAAACAAACAAACAAAAAAAAGGCTCCCCAAAAAAAACAGAAAAAAAATAAAACCCAACGAGAAAAGAAATGTCCTCAGGGATCCCTCCACACGTCTGTGGAAGCCGAAGGGGAGTTCCTTGCCACGGATCTCCGCCTGGCCAGAAAGGGCTCCCAACTCGAGAAAAGTTAAAGAAACAAACAATTCAAAGCGAACAAATGAACAAAAGCCCTGGGATCCCATAGCGCGGTAGTCCAGACCGGGAAGCAGCTCCACACTCGAAAGGAGCTCCACAGCCCCTCAGGAAAAAGCAAAGATGGCACATGGAGCCAGGCACTCGGCGAAAGGAGGGAGAGGCGGCCAGAGGCAAGCAAGAAATCCAAAGAAGCAGGAAAAAAAAAAAAAATAACACCACAGCCAACAAATGGCACTCAGAGAGCCAGCTGGTGCGGGCTGGTGTTTCTGGACAAGAGACTGTGTCCGTGGGAAGCAGAAGAGGCCGATTGTGGGTGAAGAAGGGTAGAAAGCGTATACCACAAACTGCCGGCGCTCTGGAGCCCCTCAGGAAGAAGCAAAGATGGCACATGGAGCCAGGCACTTGAGTGAAAGGAAGGGGAGGTGGCGAGAGGCAAGTGAGAAATCAAAAGAAGCAGGAAAAAAAAAAAAAAACAACACTAGCAGCCAACAAATGGCACCCAGAGAGCCGCCCGCTTGGGTGTGTGGAATCCAAGCAGCCGGTGCCTCCTGGTCAAGAGACCGTGGCCGCGGGAAGCAGAGGAACAAATGAACTAAGCCCTGGGATCCCACCAGCGCGGCAGCCCAGACCGGGAAGCAGCTGCACACTCGAATGGAGCCCCATAGCCCCTCAGGAAGAAGCAAAGATGGCGCTCGGAGCCAGGCACTCGAGCAAAAGGAGGGGGAGGCGGTGAGAGGCAAGTGAGAAATCAGAAGAAGCAGGAAAAAAAAGCAACACTAGCAGCCAACAAATGGCACCCAGAGAGCCGCCTGCTTGGGGGTGTGGAATCCAAGCAGCTGGCGCTTCCCAGTCAAGAGACTGTGCTGCGAGAAGCAGAGGAGGCCGAGCTGGGGCGAAGAGGGGTGGGGGGTGGGAAAGCGCACACCGCAAATTACTGTTTTGTCTGCCACTGGATGCTCCGTGAGGCTGCTTTCTCGTACCCCAGTTTGCTGGTCTCTGGTAGGAGTCCAAGATGGTGGATCCGCGCTGCGTTAGCTGGTAGGGGAGCTCTGCATGAATCTCTCTTCGCTCTCCGTTCTCTATCAGTATTCTCACTCCATTTGGTGCTCGGCTGAGTTCTTTATTTTTTCATTTGATGTTTTAGGGCTTCAGGATTGTTGCATTCTCTGTTTGGCTTAGTTTTTCGGATCTTTGCTGTAGAGGGACGGCGTGGTGGTTCTGCCTAGAGCGCCATCTTGCTGGAACTCTCTCACCGTAGTTTTGATTTGCGTTTTTCTCATGGCTAGTGATCGCGTGAGCATTTCCTCACTTGTCAGCCGACTGAATGTCTTTTTTGGTGGAGTGTCTGTTCATATCCTTTGCCCATTGTTTAACTGGATTATTTGTCTTTTTGTTGTAGAGGTAGGTTATACTTAAGGTCGTATTTTGGTTCTCTTGTTTTCATTTTCTTCGGCTTCAACTTGAATTGCATGTGAGCAATTGATGATGTCTTCTACATTTGGCCCCGGCCTTGTACTGACAGATGATATTGAGCTTTTCCTTTGTCTCTTTCCACAGAAGTAGTCAGTTTGATTCCTGTGTGTTCCATCTGGTGAGGTCCACGTGTATACTTGCTGTTTATATCGTTGGAAAAAGGTATTTGCAATGAAGAAGTCGGTGTCGCAAAATTCTATCATGTGATCTCCAGTGTTGTTTCTATCACCAAGGCCAGATTTTCCAACTACCAATCTTTCTTTGTTTCCATCTTTCCCATTCTAATCATCAGTAATTACCATTGCATTTTGATTGCATGTTTGATCAATTTCAGACTGCAGAAGGTGGTAAAAATATTAAATTTCTTCATTTTTGGCCTTTGTTGTTGGTGCATAAATTTGAATTAATTAATTAATTGAATTAATGTTAACGTGTCTTTCGTGTAGGCGTATAGATATTGTCCTATCACTGACAGCATTGTGCTTTGGGATAGATCTTGAAATGTTGTTTTTCACGGTGAACATGATGCCATTTCTCATCAGTTTGTCATTCCCGGCATCGATTGTCTGATTCAGGATGGTGAATACCAGCCCATGACTGCTCACTAATGCCTAGAATATCGATGTTTATGCATTCCATTCCATTTTTCAAGACTTCCCATTTTCCTCGATTCATACTTTGTATATGCCACGTTCTGATTATTAGCGGATGTTTGCAGCTGTTTCTTGTCGTTTTGAATTGTGACACGTCAGGAGATGAAGGTCCCGAAGGCTTGACTCCGTGCACGACGTTAAGGTCAACTCTGATTTGAGGAGGCAGCTCTTCCCCTAGTCGTATTTTGAGTGCCTGCCAATCTGGGGGGTGGGGGTGCTTATCTTCCGGCACTATTTCAGACAATGTTACGCCGCTATTCATAAGGTTTTCACTGGTTAATTTTTTCAGAATTAGACTGCCAGGTCTTTCTTACTTGTCTGTCTTGATCTGAAAGCTCCTCTAAAACTTGTCCACCAAGTGTGACCGTGCTGATATTTGAAATACCAGTGATGAAGCTTCCAGCATCACAGCAATATGCAGTCGAGCAGAGTATGAGAAACTGAGAGACGCGTGGTAGGTTCTCCAAAATAATATTTGGGAATAGAGGTTAGAACAGTAATTTCATAGTGTTTCGGTATTCTTTAACTATGTAAACAACAAACCACACTTGATAAATTTTCACAAAGGAGTAATACCCATTTAAAAATTAATATATCAAGATTTATATGGAAATGCTATTGTTAAAAATAGTTGTTGCCTATTGATTGGCTGCTAAATGATTGGGACCTATTAACATCTCTTACACAGCAGTTTTTATTTAATGAACTTATGTCAATAACCAGAAAACAAGTATGTGTTATTGTTTCAGTCTTAGCTTTCCCTTATAGAATTGAGTCTTGTTTATTCTGGTTATACACTGTTTCTTTTCTATTAAAAGATACTTGTTTATTATAGGAAAAAAATGGCCAAAAATAAAATATAGTTTGACACGCAAAGATAATATAGGTTTTATACTTTTTACAAACATAAAAGCATCTACTAAGTTAGGTTGTTTTCTCCTAAATACAGCATTCTTTCCAAATTTTTTTATTGTGCTTTAGGTGAAAGTTTACAGAACAAATTAGTTTCTCATTGAAATTAATACTCAAGTTATTTTGTGATATTGGTTGTCAACCCCACGATGCGTCAACACTCTCCATTTCTCCATTCCAGGTTCCCTGTTTCCATTCGTACAGTTTTACTGTCCCTTCCTGCCTTCCCATCTTTGCTTTTGGGGCAATGTGCCCATTTAGTCTTGTATACATGATTGAACTAAGAAGCACATTTTTCACGTGTGTTATTGTTTGCTTTATAGACCTGTCTAATCTTTGGAGGGTGAACCTTGGGGATGACTCTAGTACGGAGTTAAAAGAATGTCGGGGGGCCATACTTTGAGGTTTCTCTAGTTTCTGTCAGACCAGTAAGTTGGTCTTTTTGTTGTTCTATTTTTTTCTCCCACTCTGCCTGTGACTTTCTTTTGTGATTCCTGTTAGAGTGGTCAGTGGTGGTAGCTGGGCATGATCTAGTTCTTCTGGGCCCAGTCTGGTGGAGGTTATGGTAGTTGTGGTCCGTTAGTCCTTTGGACTAATCTTTCCCTTGTGTCTTTGGTTTTCCTTACTCTCCCTTGCTCCAGCTGGGATGGGACCAGTATCTTAGATGCCCACTCGCAGGCTATTAAGACCCCAGAAGCTACTCACTACAGTCAGATGTACAATATTTTCTTTATGAAATATTATGCCAGTTGAGCTGGTTGTTTCATGAGACCATGATCCTCAGCGCTCAGCCCAGTAACTCGGTCCCTTAAGGAGTTTGGATGTGTCCGTGTAGTTTCTGTGACTTGGCCTTGGTCAGGTTGTGCTGACTTTCCTGGTTGTGTATCATCTTACCCTTCACCAAAGTTAACACTTACGTACTGTCTACTTACTGTTTTTCCCTCCCCGTCTCTCCTCCCCTCATAACTATCAAAGATTGTTTTTTTCTGTATGTGAACCTTTGCTTGAGTTTTTATAATAGTGGTCTCATACAATATTTGTCCTTTTGTGATTGACTTATTTCACTCAGCATAATGTCCTCCAGATTCATCCATGTTGTGAGATGTTTCACAAACTCATCATTGTTTCTTATCCTTGCAGAGTACTCCATTGTGTGTATGTACCGTAGTTTGTTAGCCGACTGAATGTCTTCTTTGGTGAAGGGTCTGTTCATATTCTTTACCCATTTTTTAATCATTTGTTTTTTTGTTGTATAGGTGTTGGGTTTTTCTATAGGCTTTAGAGATTAGTCTTTTGTTGGATGTGTTGTAGCCCCAATTTTTTTCCCAGTCTCTAGTTTCTCTTCTTACTCTCTTGGTGATGTCTTTTGATGAACATAAATGTTTAACTTTTAGAAGATCCTAGTTATCTAGCTTATCTTCTGGTGTTTTTGTATTGTTAGTAATGGTTTATATCCTGTTTCTGCCGTATATTAGGGCTTCTAGCATTGATCCTATTGTTTCTTCCATGATCTTTATGGTTATTGGCTTTATATTTAGGTTTTTGATCGAGTTGGAATTAACTTTTGTGTATGGTGTGAGGTATGCGTCCTGTTTCATTTTTTTTACTGATGGACATCCAGTTTTGCCAGCGTCATTTATTAAAAAGACTGCCTTTTCCCCATTTAATGTGCTTTGGGCCTTTTTCAAAGATAGATGACCGTAGGTAGATTACATCTGGGTTTTTAGTTCTGTTACATTGGTCAGTGTGTCTGTCGTACCTGTAACAGGCTCTTCTGACCACTGTAGCTGTATAGTAGGTTTTGAGGTCAGGTAGTGTGTGGCCTTCTACTTTGTTCTTCTGCTTCAGTAATCCTTTATCTATCTGGGACCTCTTCCCTTTCCATATAAAGTTAATAATAAGTTTTTCTATCTCGTTAAAGAATGCTGTTGGTATTTGGATTGGGATTGCATTGCATTTGTAGGTTGCTTTGGCTGGAATTGACATTGTCACACTGTTGAGTCTACCTATCCATGAGCATGGTATGTTTTTCCATTTATGTAGGTCTCTTTTGGTTTCTTGCAGTAGTGTTTTGTAGTTTTCTTTGTATAGGTCTTTTACGTCCCTGGTGAGATTTATTCCTAAGTATTTTATTTTTTTAGGGGCTTTTATAAATGCTGTTGTTTTCCTGATTTCCTTTTCGTAGTTCTCTTTAGTGGTATATAGAATGTTTATCTTGTATCTGCTACTCTGTTGAATCTTTCTATTAGTTTTAGTAGTTTTCTTGTGGAGTTTTTTGAGTTCTCTGTGTATAGTATCATATCATCTGCAGATAAGGATAGTTTTACTTCTCCCTTACCAATTTGGATGCCGCTTATTTCTTTTTCTTGCCTTACTGTTCTAGCTAGGACTTCCAGCACAATGTTAAATAGGAGTGGTAATAAAAGGCATCCTTGTCTTTTTCCTGTTCTCAGAGGGAATGTTTTCAGCCTGTCTTCATTAAGAATGATGTTGGCTGTTGGTTTTGTATAAACCGAAAAACCAAACCTGTTGCCGTCAAGTTGATTCCAACTCATAGCGACTCTATAGGACAGAGTAGAACTGCCCCATAGTTTTTCCAAGGAGAGCCTGGTAGATTCGAACTGCCAAACTTTTGGTTAGCAACTATAGCTCTTAACCACTACCCCACCAGGGTTTCCTGGTTTTGTATAGAAGCCCTTTACTATGTTGAGGAGTTTCCCTTCAGTACCTATTTTATTGGGAGTGTTTATCAGGAATGGATGTTGGACTTTTTTGAATAAGGCAGACATTCTTGACTAGTTAAGCTAAACTGTTGTTTGGTGTTACGAAAACTTTAAGTTATATTTGTGGTTTAAGGTTTAAAGATTCTCTCAGGGCAGTGGTTTCAGGGGTTTCTCCAGCCTCCATGGCTCCAGAAAGCTATGAGATTCCATGAGAATTTGAAATTCTGTTCTTCCTTTTCCTGTTATGATTTTTTTCTATAGAACGTTTGATCAAAAGATTCAGTAACGGTAGTGCACCATCCAGTTCTTCTGATGTCATGGCTAAGGAGGCAGCTGTTTAGGAAGGCAATAAGCCAGGCAGTCCATTTCCTTCTCCTATTCCTGACTCTTTTTCTTCCTCTGTTGCTCCAGGTGAATAGAGACCAATTGTTGTATCTTGATTGACTGCTTGCAAGCTTTTAAGACTCCAGGCACTACACAATGAACTAGAAGGTAGAACAGAAGCACTAAACACGTTGTTAGGCCAGTTACCTGGGCTGTGCCATGAAACCATGACTTTAAATCTCCAAATCAATAACCAGATCCATGAAGTGTTTTTTTCTACATAAGCAGTCTCAGCATCTACTCTCTTTGTTGTTGTTGTGAATATATATATCATACAACTTTTACCAGTTCAACTTTTTACAGGTGTAGAACTTATTGACAATATTTAATAATATTTGGCTGTGCAACCCTACCCTTAATGGCTGCGATTTTTCCATCACTGTAAACTGAAACTCAGTAGTCTATAAGCAATAACCCCTCCCCTTTCTTCCTCCCTCCCACCACTGGCAGCCACTAATAAACTTTGGTCTCTACACATTTGCCTTTTCTTGTCTTTTTATATAAGAGAGGTCATATGTTACTTGTGCTTTTGTGATTGACTTATTTCACTCAGCATAATGTCTTCAAGCTCTATTTGTATTGTAGCATGTATCGAGACTTCATTTCTCTTACTGGCTGAGTAGTATTCTGTTGTACGTATGTACCACATTTTGTTTATCCATTCATTTGTTGATGGATATTTAGGTTGTTTCCACCTGTTGGCTAATGCGAATCTACTTCAGTGAACATTGGTGTACAAGTTTCAGTTTGAGTTTCTTCTTTCAAGTGTTTTGAGTATATACCTATGGTAGTTGTATTTTTAGTTTTTTGAGGAACTGCTATACTGTTTTCCACAATGGCTGTACCATTTTGCATTTCCACTAGCAATGGATAAGGGTATCAGTATCCCCACATCCTTGTCAATGTCTGTTATTTTCGGTTTTTTTTTTTAAATCTTAGCCATCCTGGTAAGAGTAAAGTGATATCTCATTGTGGTTTTGATTTGCATCTCTCTGATGGTTAAAGATGTGTTGATCATCTTTTAATGTGTTTGTTGGCCTCTTTGGCGAAATGTCTATTCAAGTCTTTTGCCCATTTTGTGTGTGGATTATTTGTCCTTTTGTTGTTAAGTTGGGGAAGTTTAAATATATTTTGGTTATTAGATTTTTATTGGATGTATGGTTTCCAAAGATATTCTTCCACTTGGTAGCTTTTCCTTCTACATTTTTGGTAAAGTCTTTTGAGGAACAAAAGTTTTTAATTTTTATGAGGTGTCATTTATTTATTTTGTGTTTTGCTGTTTGTGCTTTTGTTTTTAGATTAGACAGTCTATTGTTAAAAGCTAGGCCCAACAGCATTGCCCCTGCATTTTCTTCTAAGAATTTTATGGTTTTAGTTTACACATTTATGTCCTTAACTCATTTTGAATTTGTTTTTGTGTATGGTGTGAGGCATGAGTGTTGTGTCATAGTTCTGCGTCTTGCAATTCAATTTTGCCAACACCATTTATTGAAGAGTTTTCTTTCCGCATTGAATGGACTTAGCACCCTTGCCAAAAATGAGCTGTCCATGGATGTGTGGGTTTATTTCTAGACTCTCAATTCTGTTCCATTGGTCTGTATGCTTATTATTTTACCAGTATCAGACTGTTTTGATTACTGCAGCTGTATACTGTGTATTAAAATCAGGAAATGTGAGTCCTCTTACTCTGTTCTCTTTCAGCAGTGTTTTAGCTATTCGGGGCCTCTTGCCATTCCATATAAAGTTGAGGATTGTTTTTTCTATGTACGTAAAGAAGGCTGTTGGAATTTTTGGCATAGAAACTCTTAACATGTGCATAAGAGATGTAGCATTTTAAGATAGCAAACCGTTGGAAACAACGAAAGTGTGTCTGAACAGGAAAATTAATAGATAAATTTTGGTGTAGTCATATAGTACAATACTGTACAGCTTCAAAAAAATGAATGAATTAGAGCTATATCAGGCATCAGAGGAGCTTCCAGACTAAGACAGACTATGAAGAAAGGCCTGGTGATCTGCTTCTTAAAAATCAGCCAGTGAAGACCCTATGAATCACAACGGTCCAGTTCTGTTGTGCATGGTGTTGCCATGAGTCGGGAGCCCACTTGATGATAGCTGATAACAACATAGCAACATGATTGAGTTCTAAAATGTTGAATCACTGTAATAAGTTGCAGAAGGAACTATGTAGTTTATTTATATAAGAAACGTTCAGGGCGTTTCCACATATGTCCATATTATCTCTTGATACATATATAGTAAAGTATAATGGGATAATAAACACCAAAATCAGAAAGTGGTTATCTCGAAGGAGGAGTATAATGAGATCAGCCGTGTGTACACGGTTGTTTGTTGCTTTATTATCTTGATTCTTTTCTAATTTTTTTTATTTCACGAATAAAAGTTTAAAAAGAGAGAGAGTGAGGGGTAAGGGAGGAAAGGGGTAAGGGTAACTGACATCTCTTCAAGGAGGTTTGCTGTAAAGGTGACAGGAAAAGGAGTGGTAGCAGGAAAATACACTAGGACTAGTACAGCATACTTGCATGCTAATGGTAATGGTCAATAAAAAGGGATAGGTTGGTTCAGGAGCTGAGTTCTTTAGTCAGAAAAACAGGATGGGATCCTGTGCTAAAGTAGACTATTTAGTTTTGGTAGGAACAAGGACAGTTGAAACAGAAGGGGAAGCAGAAAAAGTATTGGGAAGACGAAGTAGTTCTCTTCTGAATTTAGGGCAACCAGTGTCCAGGTTAAGAAAGATGATTCAACTGAATGTGGAAACTATCAAACAGCATCATTAATATCACAAGCAGATTAACTTTTGCTTAAAATCATTGAAAAGCAGCTGCAGCAGTATGTCGACAGGGAACTGCCAGAAATTCAAGCCAAATTCAGAAGACATGGAACCAGGGACATCCGCTGATGTCAGATGGATTCTGGCTGAAAGCAGAGAATACCAGAAAGATGTTTACATGTGTTTTATTGACTGCACAAAGGCATTCAGCTGTGGGGATCATAAAAAATTGTTGATAACATTGTGAAGAATGGGAATTCCAGAATAGTTAATTGTGCTCATGAGGAATCTGTACATAGATCAAGAGGCAGTCATTCAAACAGAACAAGGGGATACTGCATGGTTTAAAGTCAGGAAAGGTGTTCATTAGGGTTGTATCCTTTGACCATACTTAGACTCAATCTGTGTGCTGAGCAAATAATCCAAGAAGCTGGACTATATGAGGAAGAATGCAACATCAGGATTCAAGGAAGACTTATTAACAAACTTCCTTATGCAGATGATGCAACCTTGCTTATTAAAAGTGAAGAGGACTTGAAGCACTTACTGTTGAAGATCAAAGACCACAGTCTTCAGTATGGATAACACCTCAACAGAAAGAAAACTAAAATTCTCACAACAGGACCAATAAGCAACGTCATGAGAAACGGAGAAAAGATTGAGGTTGTCAAGGATTTCATTTTACTTGAATCCACAATCCACACCTATGGAAACAGCAGTCGCAGTCAAGAAATCAAAAGATGTATTGCATTGGGCAAATCTGCTGCAAAAGACTTCTTTAAAGTGTTAAAAAGCGAAGTGTCCTGTTAAGGACTAAGGTGCACCTGACCCAAGCCATAATGTTTTCAGTTCTCTCAAATGCGTGCGAAAGCTGGATGATGAATAAGGAAGACCAAAGAAGAATTGACGCCTTTGAGTTGTGGTGTTGGTGAAGAATATTGAATATACGTACCATGGACTGCCCAAAGAATGAACACATCTATCTTGGAAGAAGTACAACCAGAATGTTTCTTAGAAGCAAGGATGGCGAGACTATGTCTCGTATGCTTCGCATATTTTATCAGGAGGGATCAGTACCTGGATAACGTCATCATGCTTGATAAAGTAGAGGGTCAGTGAAAAAGAGGAAGATCCTGAATGAGATGGATTGACACAGTGGCTGCAACAATGGGCTCAAGCATAATGACTGTGAGGGTGGCGCAGGACCAGGCAGTGTTGCGTTCTGTAGTACAAAGGGTCGCTATGAGTTGGATTTGACTCAGTGGCACCTAACAACAACAATGTCCAGGTTTGCCTAGGACTGAGGGGCTTCCCAGGATGCAGGACTTCCATTGCCGAAACTGGGAAAGTCCTGGGCAAACGGGATGGTTGACCACCCTACTTTTCAGTAGTGTTCCTTGATGAAAGAAGAAACACAGAGAGGGCCAAGATGACGGAGCAGTCAGACGCTTTCTGTGGTCCCTTTTACAACAAAGACCTTAAAAAGCAAGCAAGTGAATCAATTATGTATGTCAATCTAGAAGCCCTGAACATCAAGACAAAGTTGAGGAGCCAGACTGAGCTGCAGGGGGAGGGACAGTTAGTTCACAAGCAGCGAAGATTTGTCAGACCTGACCTGGCCAGCACCCTGCAGGCTGGATTGGCTGGCACACGCAGGCTGAGGCAGGCAGTAGCGCTGAAGAGGTGTTTTCCACATCGGGGGAAACCAAGTGGTGAAGAAACTGCTCACGCCTCCAGAACCAGGGAGAAGCGGGGCTGAACCAGTGGAAGATAAGTAGTAGCATCTAACCTACTGCGCAGATCTAAGAATCTTTCCCCTCTTTGAGAAGTACCTTTCTTCCATTGACCTGCCCTCTCACCGCTTTGCTCCTGGTCTTAATTCAGCCTCAGTGATTGCTGCGTTCCCTGGGCTGGAAGGTGGGACCCATCACGCGCCCCGAGCCATTCTCTTGGCTTTGGGGAGGGAACAGATGAACAAACGGAAAAATAATCTGCCAGCTCTGCGAAGCTGGGAACTCAGGGCAGGCACAGCCCCTTTGCTTAGGCACAGATATAAGAGGTCCACGGACTTTGACTACCTTTCACCCCAGCTTAGATCTGTGTGGGCCCGTTTCAACAGCATAGACCCTCATTACCACGGTACAACAGGGTATATACCTGAAGCCTATTTTCAAGTGCAACAGCTAATGGGGAATGCCAAATTCGAGACATTTGACACAGCCCTGCCCATTAAGCAGGGTCCTCACCTACCCACATCAAGGGCCTTAGGACTGGTGTCTCTACCCACTCCACCTAGCCACCCACAGCAGGGGTCCGAGAACAAGTGGTGCCTCCCAGTCCTTGTAGCCAATGGCATGGGGTGCCCAAAGTCCAGCTGAAAATCCCACCCACCTACGTGCTCTAGGGAATAGGGACATGCCTTCCACCCAGGCACTTGGGTATCCATCAGCCCCCTGCTTTTCTCAGCGTATGACTCCCTACTGCAGTCAGATACTTGTGCCTATTCCAATTACCCCTGGCCATCTAGGACTGTAGGTGAGAGCCTGCACAACACACTAAGTGATCGATGACCTGGACACCTGAGCTGAATCCACACAAGAAAAGAAAACGGTCTCCTGGGCTCACATACCTACTAACAGCTCTAACCATCTGGTGTCAGGATGTGAGAGCTTTTGAGACACCAATAATCAAAGTAGCTCACACACCCAGTCTATTTGGGCATATCAAAACAAGATAAAACAAGAAGCTAGGACACGGTAAGCAAACATAAATAAATAATTTATTGATTGCTTGGAGACAACAGTCAATATCAAATAACATAAGGAGGCAGACAATGATGGCTTTAGCAAGCGACCAAAACAAAGAATCAAGAAACCTCCCAGAGGAAGATAAGGTCTTGGAATTACCAGAGGTAGAATTCAAAAGATTAATATACAGAGCTCTTCAAGAGATCAGGAAGGAGGTCAGGCAAAACATAGTACAAGCCAAGAAACACACAGACCAAGCAACAGAGGAACTTAAGAAGGTTATACAAGAGCGTAATGACAGATTTAACAGGCTGCAAGAATCCGTAGACAGCAATCAGAAATCCAGAAGATAAACAATAAAATTTCAGAATTAGACAACTCAATAGAAAATCACAGGAGCAGAATTAAGGCAATGGAAGTCAGAATTAGTGAGTTTGAAGATACAGTACTTGACACCCACTTATTTGAGGACAAATCAGATGAAAGAATTAGAAAAATGAAGAAACCTTAAGAATTATGTGGGACTCTATCACGAGGAATAACCTACAAGTGACTGGAATTCAAGAATGGGGTGGCGGGGGGAATAACAAAATACAGAGAAAATTGTTGAAGATTTGTTGGCAGAAGAATTTCCGGAGACTGTGAAAGATAAGAAGCTATCCAGGAAGCTGATTGAACCCCACACAGGGTAGATCCCAAAAGAAAGTCACCAAGACATATTATAATCAAACTTGCCAAAACCCAAAGAGAGAGAATTTTAAGAGCAACTAGGGATAAACGGAAAGTCATCTACAAAATAGAGTCACTAAGATTAAGCTGAGACTACTCAGCAGAAACCATGCAGGCAAGAAGGCAATGGGATGACATATATAAAGCCTTGAAGGAAAAAAATTGCCAGCCGAGAATTATATATCCAGCAAAACTGTGTCTTAAATATGATGGCGAAATTAGGGCATTTCGAGATACACAGAAGGTTAGGGATTTTGTAAAAAACCAAACCAAAATTACAAGAAATACTAAAGGGAATCCTCCAGTTAGAAAATCAGTAACATCAGATTAACAACCTAAGACAAGAACACTGAAAAGAATAACTCAACATCAACCCAGATTGGGAAGTCACAAAAATAAATCAAAGCTAAAACACTGAAAATAGGGAAACGGAGACATCAATATGTAAAAAATGACAACATTAAAACAAAAAAGAGAGCCTAAAAAACGTAGTCTTAGATCTTTCATATAGAGAGGAAGTCAAGGTGATATAAAGAAATAAAAGAATGGTTTAAACTTAGAAAAATGGGGGTAAATATTAAGGTAACCACAAAGGAAGCTAACAATGCTACACATCAAAATAAAAACAAGAAAAACTAAAGACTCAGCAAATACAAAATTAATAACAGTGAGAAAGATGAAAAGAAAATGCATAAGGAAAAACGACTCAGCATAGGAAACTAAGTGGAACAAAGAAACTGTCAACAACACACACAAAAAAAGACTTCAAAATGATAGCACTGAACTCATACCTATCAATAATTACACTGAATGTCAGCAGACTAAATGCACCAATAAAGAGACAGAGAGTGGCAGAATGGTTAAAAAAACACTATTCATGTGTATTCTGCTTAAAGCACACACCTTAGATGCAAACACACAAACTGAAACTCAAAGGATGGAAAAAAGTATGTAAAATGTCTTAGTCATCCAGTGCTGTTCCAACAGATATACCACAAGTGGATGGCTTTAAGAAAGAGAAATTTATTTTCTCACAGTCTAGTAGGCTTCAAGTCCAAATTCAGGGCATCAACTCCAGGGGAAGGCTTTCTGTCTGTTGGCTGTGGAGGAAGGTCCTTATCATCAATCTTCCTCTGGACTAGGAGCATCTCTGCTCAGGAACCTCAGGTCCAAAGGACGTGCTCTGCTCCTGGCACCGCTTTCTTGGTGGTATGAGGTCCCTCACTCTCCACTTGCTTCCCTTTCCTTTTATCTCTTACAAGAGATAAAAGGTGGTACAGACCACACCCCAGGGAAACTCCCTTTACATTGGATTAGGGGTGTGACCTGGGTTAGGGTTGTGTTACAACGCTGGGAATCATGGCCAAGCCAAATTGATACACAGATTTTTTGGGGGACACAATTCAATCCATGACATTCTACCCTTTGGCCCCCCAAAAATCACATCTTTGCAACATGCAAAACTTATTCATCTCATCATATGATAGCAAAAGTGTTGACTCCAAGTCAAAAATCTGAAAATTCCTCTTCATCTGTGAAATCTAGAATGTAAGTTATCTACTTCCAAAGGTATAATGGCAGAATGGGCACAAGCTAGACATTTTCATAACAAATGGGAGAAACTGGAGGGAGAGAAGGGATAACAGGTACCAAAGGAAGTCAGCAGAACACATTACATTAGCCCTCAAGGCTTTGAAAATAAATCTCTGTTCTCTGAGACAGTTTACACAATGGCCCTGCCCTCCAGACTCTAGGTATCAGCCACAGTCTCCAGATTCTGAGTGGAAGCCCCTTGGCCCTGGGCTTCAGCTCCGCCTTCCAGGCCCCCTGGGACAGCAACTCTGCTCCCTTGGCTTTAGGAGCACCATTCTCCCAGTCCATCTGAGTGGTGACTCCACTCTTAGAACCAGAGGCCATGGCTCCACCCTTAGAAACCCCTGAGGTCGTGCCATATCTTTTGAGACTGAGGAAGCTTGGCATCTTGTGTCCTTTGTCTCTTCAGCTTCTGCTTGTTTCCTGTGGCCTCTCAATGCTCCGGCCTCAGTGCTCACATCTGCCCTGCTGGGGCAAGTGTTCAAAAGCTCTGTAGCTCCACCGGTAAGTGCCCGGAGGCACCTCACTCTGCCAGGAAGTTTCTTGTGCACAGGCACTCAGCTCTTCTCGCTCTGTGGGTCAGCTCCAGTGCCATCTCACGGTTGTCTCCTGGTTCTGCTGCTGTTGGTTCTCTGCTACTGCCCCTTCTCTGCTGCAGCAGGTTCTCTGTTGTTGCTGGTCCTCTGCCACTGCCGCTCCTTTATCCATTCACAGTTTCAAAACTGCTTCCACATTTTAGGTATCTGTTAGAGGAGCACCCCACTCTCTCGGTAACCAATTCTGTCTTAGTCATCTAGCGCTGCTCCAACAGAAGTACCACTAGTGAATGGCTTTAACAAAGAGAAATATGTTTTCTCACAGTCTAATGGGCTTTAAGTCCAAATTCAGGGCATCAGCTCCAGGAGAAGGCTTTCTCTCTGTCGGCTCTGGAGGAAGGTCCTCATCTTCATCAGTCTTCTCTGGGACTAGGAGTTTCTCTGCACAGGAACCTCAGGTCCAAAGGATGTGCTCTGCTCTTGGCACTGCTTTCTTGGTGGTATGAGGTCCCCCATTCTCCACTTTCTTTCCTGGGTTGTGACCTGGCTTTGGGTGGTGTTACAGCACTGGGAATCATGGCCTAGCGGAATTGATACACACATTTTTCAGGGGACACAATTCAATCCATGACAGTAAACAACGCTCAGAAAAGAGCAGGAGTGACAATATTAATCTCTGACAAAATAGACTTAAAAGCAAAATCCACCACAAAGCATAAGGAAGGCCGCTATATAATGATTAAAGGGTCAGTACACCAGAAGGACATAACGTATAACAAACGACAGGGCTCCAGAATACATAAAAGAAACTCTAATAGCACTGTAAAGTGAAATAGAGAGCTCCACAAAAATAGCAGGAGACTTCAACATAACCACTTTCGATAAAGAGCAGAACATCTAGAAAGGAGCTCAGGAAGACACAGAAGATCAAAATGCTACAATTAACCAACTTGATCACATAGACATACAGAACACTCCACCTAACAGCAGCCACGTATACTTTTCTTTTCCAGTACACATGGAACATTCTTCAATATAGACCGCATATTAGGCTACAGAGCGAGCCTTAACAGAATGCAGAACATCGAAGTATTACAAAGCATCTTTTCGGACCATGGAAACCCTGGTGGCATAGTAGTTAAGAGCTATGGCTGCTAACCAAAAAGGTAGGCAGTTTGAATCCACCAAGTACTCCTTGGAAACCCTATGGGGCAGTTCTAGTCTGTCTTATAGGGTCACTATGAGTCGGAATCAACATGATGGCAACGAGTTTGGTTTTTTTTGGTGTTTCTGAGCATAACGCCGTCAAAGTAGAAATCAGTAACAAAAAACTAGGAAAAAAAAAATCAAATAAACATGGCAACTGAACAACACCTTGTTCAAAAACTACGGAGTTATAGAAGAAATTAAGGTTGGAATAAAGAAACTCAGAGAAACAATTGAGAATGAAAATACATCCTACTAGAACCTTTCCAACACAGCAAAAGCAGTGCTCAGAGGTCAAATAATAGCAATAAATGCACACATCCAAAAAGGAGGACTAAAATGAAAACATTAACCCTACAACTCAAACAGAGAGGAGCAAAAGGAGCCCACGGGCCCAGAAGAAAGGAAATAATGAAAATTAGAGCAGAAATAAATGAAATACAGAAAAGAAAAACAATGGAAAGAGTTAACAAGACCAATAGCTGGTTTTTTGAAAAGATCAACAAAATCAATAAACCAGTGGACAAACCGACAAAAGAAAAACAGGAGAGGCAGCAAATAACCCAAATGAGAAATGAGATGGGCGATATCATAACAGACGCAACTGAAGTTTAAAGGATCATAACAATACTATGAAGAATTGTACTCCATCCAACAAATTTGCAACCCTAGAGGGAATGGAGAAATTTCTAGAAACACACTACCTACCTAAACTAACACAAACCAAGGTAGAACGCTAAATAAACCTATAACAAAAGAAGAGGCTGATGAGGTAATTTAAAAACTGTCAACCAAAAAAAAGCCTTGGCCCTGACGGTTTCACTGGAGAATTCTATCAAACTTTCAGAGAAGTGTTAACACCACTACTACTAAAAGTATTTCAGAGCATAGAAAAGGATGGAATACTCTCAGACTCATTCTGTGAAGCCAGCATAACCCTGATACCAAAACCAGGTAAAGACACCACAAAACAAGAAAATTATAGACCAGTATCCCTCATTAACATAGATGCAAAAATTCTCAACAAAATTCTAGCCAGTAGAATTCAACAACGTATCAAAAAAATAATTCACCATGACCAAGTGAGATTCATATCAGGTATGTTAGAAAAAGTGTAATCCGTCACGTAAATAAAGAAAAGGATAAGAACTACATGATCTTATTAATTGATGCAGAAAAGGCATTTGACAAAGTCCAACATCCATTCATGATAAAAACTCTCAGCAGGATAGGAATAGAAGGGAAATTCCTTGACATAATAAACAGCATTTTTACAAAGCCAACAGCCACCATCATCCTAAATGGAGAGAATCTGAAAACATTCCTCTTGAGAAAGGGAACCAGACAAGGATGCCCTTTATCACTACTCTTATTCAACATTGTGCTGGAGGTCCTAGCCAGAGCAGTAAGGCGAGAAAAAGAAAGAAAAGGCGTCCATATTGGTAAGGAAGAAGTAAACGTACCCATATTTGCTGATTATACGATCTTATACACAGAAAACCCCAAAGAATCCACAAGAAAACTGCTGGAACTCATGGAAGATTTCAGCAAAGTATCAGGATACAAGATAAACATAGAAAAATCAGTTGGCTTCATTTACACCAACAAAGAGTACTTCAAAGAGGAAATCAGTAAATCAATACTATTTACAATAGCGCCCAAGAAAATAAAATATTTAGTAATAAATCTAACCGGAGACGTAAAAGGCCTATATAATGAAAACTACAAGACACTACTGCAAGAAACCGAAAGAGACCTACATAAGTCGAAAAACATACCTTACTCATGGATAGGAAGACTCAACATTGTGAAAATGTCAATCTACCCAAAGTGATCTATAACAACAGTGCAGTCCTGATCCAATGACATTTTTTAATGAGATGGAGAAACAAATCACCAACTTCATATGGAAAGGGAAGAGGCCCCAGATAAGTAAAGCATTACTGAAGAAGAACAAAGTGGGAGGCCTCACATTACCTGATTTTTGAACCTATTATACCACTACAGTAGTCAGAAAAGCCTGGTACTGGTAGAACAACAGATACATAGACCAATGGAACAGAATCGAGAATCCAGACATAAATTCATCCGTTTATGAGCAGCTGATATTTGACAAAGGCCCAAGTCCATTTAGTGGAGAAAAGACAGTCTCTTTAACAAATGGTGTTGGCATAACTGGATATCCATCTGTATAAAACTGAAACAAGAACCATACCTCACACCATGCACCACAGCTAACACAAAATAGATCAAAGATCTAAATATAATGTCTAAAACGATAAAGATCATACAAGTAAAAATAGGGACGTCGGTAGGTTCCCTAATACATGGAATAAACAGAATACAAACCATAAGTAACAATGCACAAA
The DNA here is from genome assembly GCA_030035585.1 of Dugong dugon. Classification (NCBI taxonomy): domain Eukaryota; kingdom Metazoa; phylum Chordata; class Mammalia; order Sirenia; family Dugongidae; genus Dugong; species Dugong dugon. The sequence continues at coordinate 40,848,747 of CM057480.1, read as the reverse complement.
CAGCAGAAGAGAAACTAGATAACTAAAAGCTCTTAAAAATCAAACACTTAAACACTCATCAAAAGACCTCACCAAAAGAGTAAAAAGATAACTTACAGACTGGGAAAAAATTTTTGGCTACAACATATCTGATCAGGGTCTGATCTCTAAAATGTAGAACATACTGCAAAGTGTCAACAATGAAAAGAGATAACCCAATTGAAAAATGGGCAATGGATATTAACAGGCACTTCACAAAGGAAGGACATTTAGGTGGCTAACCGGTACGTGAGGAAATGCTCCCGATCATTAGCCATTATAGAGATGCAAATCAAAGCTACGATGAGATACCATCTCACCCCAAGGCTAGCATTAATTCAGAAAACACGAAATAATGTTGAAGAGGTTGTGTAGAGACTGGAATACGTATACACTGTTGGTGGGAATGTAAAATGGTACATCCACTTTGGAAATCGATTTGGAGCTTCCTTAAAAACATAGAAATAGAAGTACCATATGGTCTAGCAATCCCACTCTTTGGAATATATTCTAGAGAAATAAGAGCCATCACATGAAAGATGTATGCACACCCAAGGTCATTGCAGCCCTGTTCACAATAGCAAAAAGATGGAAACAACCTAGGTACCCATCAGCGGACGAATGGATAAACAAATTATGGTGTATTCACACAATGGAATACTATGCAACAATAAAGAACGATGATGAATCCGTGAAACATAACATGGAGGAATCTGGAAGGCATTATGCTGAGTGAATTTAGTCAGTCGTGAAAGGACAAATATTATATGAGACCGCTATTAGAAAAACTCAAGGTTTGAATATTTGAAGAAAACATGCTTTGATGGTTATGAGGGTGGGGAGGGAGGGAAAGGAGAATTCACTAACTAGATAGCGGACAGGAATTATCTTAGGTTAAGAGAAGGACAGTGCATAATACAGAGGAAGTCAGCACAAGCTGAGAAGTTACTTGGACACAACCATACACTTGAGGGACGGAGTAGCAGGGGTGGAGGTTTGGGGACTGTAGTTTCGGTGGACCTCTAGGTTAATTGACATAACAAAGTTTGTTAAGAACATGTTCAGCATCCCACTGTGGTGAGTGGCATCTGGGGTCTTAAAAGCTAGCAAGCTGCCATCTAAGATGCATCAATTGGCCCCAACCCATGTGGAGCAAAGGAGAATTAAGAACACCAAAGAAAATATTAGCTCAAGAGACAGAGCCATATAAACCAAAGTCTCCATCAGCCTGAGACCAGAAGAACTAGATGTTACCCAGCTACCACTAATTATTGCTCTAACAGGGAACACAACAGAGTGTCCCTGACGGAGTAGAAGAAAGTGGGGTGCAGAACTCACATTCATGTAGGAAGACCAGAGTTAGTGGTCTGACTGAGACTGGAGGAACCCCAGAAGACATGGCCCCCAGACTCTCTGTTTATCCAGAACTAAAACCATTCATGTGGCCAATTCTTCTGACAAAGATTAGAATGTAATATAAAACATAAAACAATATTCGTGAAAAGTGTGCTTGTTTGTTCAAGTCAATAGATGAGACTAAATGGGCAGCACCTGTCCGGAGGCGAGATGAGAATTCAGAAAGGAGTAGGAGCTGGTTGAATGCACACGGGAAATTTGGGGTGGAAAGAGGGAGTGTGCTGTTATATTATAGGGAGAGCAACTAGGGTCACATAACAATGTTTCTATAAATTTTTGTATGAGAAACTAACTTGAATTGTAAACTTTCACGTAAAGCACAATAAAAAATAAAAATAAAACACGATCATCTGGTATGAGTGAGAAGTGGTAAATGTGAGGTATTTGCGGTTTAAGGTGAAAGGAAGAGGTGTTATACAATTCTCTGTCTTAAAGATCAGAAAACAAATTGATGAGGGTAGTGTGGTAGAATTTTTTAGCATAGCTAGAGATCTGCTGAAATTTCTGGTTGTAATTTCAAGGCGAAACCATTTCATATAGTTGTGTTTCTCTTCAGTTTCACTCAGCTGTTCAGGTGGTGACATCGACTTACATGTAGAGGTGGCTTTATCTAGGGTTTTACTGTGGTGAAAGCAAAGAGGAGCAAAGGAGTAAGGCTATACACAAGGGAATGATTCTAGTGATGGATTGTTAAGTCTGAGGCTGGGTAAGAAATGAAGAAGAGAGAAGATGAAGGACCGTGTAAAAAATGGTGGGGACTGTTAGAGTCAACAAATTTCTGGAAGTGAACTGGGAAGATGAGAAGTGAAGAGAGCGGGATGCTTTAAATTGAGATTTTTGAGGTGATGTAGTTACTGGTAGTTGATAAGATCATGGGAGGAGTAGGGAGCTGAAGTAGGTTGGAAGAAAAGGTCACTGGGTGCAGGAGTGATTGCCTCTATGGATGTGATTTCAGTGATTAAGTAAGGCAGGTTTGGGTGCTCAAAAAAATATTATTCGCTCAGTTATTTTTTTTCCCCATGCTTACAGTATTCTGCTTCCTGTTTCATTTTGTTTAAACACTGCCTCAAATTGTAGATGATGTTGTTGCTCTTGAATAAAGATGTAATAAATAAGTAAATAGATAAAAGCAAATCTTGTTTAATCAGTACTATGCCTTGTTATATGACCTTGTAATTGATAAGTTTAAACATTAATATCCAAATCGATGATTCCACTGCCCATTAAGGTATTTCAGTCTCAAATAGGTTCAGTGAGGGTTTTGTGCCATGTGTAAATTATCTGTAGCACATGGCTTTGCTGATTCCAATTTCCCCTTTTCTTTTTATAGGACCTCAATTGAATGCACAGCTAGAAGGTTGGCTTTCACAAGTACAGTCTACAAAAAGACCTGCTAGAGCCATTATTGCACCGTAAGTTTTAAGGGTCTTTATCCAGAATCTTTCATATGTTTATTATTAGTAAAGAGTGGGCATCTGCAGGTTGAATTAAAAAGTAAAAACCAAATGCTGTGTTGAGCTAAAGAAATTATAGTCAATAATTTTCATAATCCCAGTGGCTTTCAGTTTAACTCTAGATTAAAGAAATTGGTTACTTTATTTCCTCAGATGAAGTAATTTGAAAACTTATTTTTGGGAATAAAGCTGACTTTTAAATGAGAGGCTGTTTAGATTAGGTAAATTTGGTGATATCAGTAGTAATTGGTATGAATAAGTTCTATTTTAACCATTAGAAACATCTACTTTAATCCAGATAATTTATAATGAAAAAGATATGTTAAGCATAACACGGTGCAAATGGAGCAGTAACCAGATGTTTGGGGAGGGGTAGATTTGTTTTTTAAGTGAGAAAAATTGTGATTATTTTGCCTTTGAGTGTTACAGCGTCTAGTTTTTAGAACTACAAACTAGCATATATACAGTTAATAATATGTGTGTCTGTGTTTATGAGTTCAGTTAGTTTGGATTTGGTTCCCTGTGGTAACCTTTAAAACACATTATTATATCATGTTAACATTTTTCTGAGAAGAGTAAAGATTGGAGTTTGTGCCATTTCTCTCACAGCAGCATCTTTTATGTGACTTCTGTTGAGTTAATGTTGGTGCCCTGATAAGTAATAATAATAATAGTAACCACTTTTTAAGTAATTAACATGAGTATTAGATGATTAAATACATCTAAAGAGCTTAGATTGTTTGACACGTAAGTATTCCATAAATATTAGCTGTTTTATGCACTAAGCATTTTGTTAAACACTTCATTTGCACGATTTCACTTAATAGATTCAGGAGACTGACTTTACCACTTAAGCTATGTCACATACAGGTTATTTAATCTTTTGTGTCTTCATCTCATCATTGATAAAGTTGGAATAATAATAGTAACTCCTTACAGTTTTCTTTTTTTAAGGATTAAATCAGCAAACCTGTATAAAAACATATAGCACAAGGCTTTGCTATTATGCGTTATGTCATTTAGCAAATATGTGGCAGACTAAATGCCAGTTGTTCTTTTTAGTGCTGCATTTTGAATAAATCGAAGTTTCTACTCTCATGGTGTTTGCATTTTAGTACTTGGGGAAGACAGGCAGTAAACAAATAATTCTATGTCATGTTCTGATGGGTACTAAGAAGAAAAACAAGGCAGAAAGGAGAAAAAGGATAGAGAGTGATAGGATGGATAAGGAGTTACTATTTTATACAGAATAGTAAGGAAAGGCCTCTCTGATTAGGCAGCGGTTGAGCCTGAATGATGTGAGGCAACAAGTTATGCAGATACCTGGGGAAAGAGAGTTTTAGGTTGAGGAACAGCAAGCATGAAAGGATATGCTTAGTGTGTTTGAGGAAAAGCAAGGAAACCAGTGCAGGTGGAGTTGTGTGTGTAAGGGGTAAATGAGATTGGTAGCAGGGGGCGAGATCATGAAGAAGCTTTGTAGATTATCGTATGTACTTTAGTTTTTATTTTGAGATGGCAAATCGTGAGAAGTTTTGAGCAGAAGAGTGACATGATGCGACAAATATTTCGTTGTTATATAGCTTGCAAAAGTCTTTTTAATAGCTTGCTCATATAGTACCTGTAATTAGAAAACTTATTTCAGGATATTTTTAATTTCATATCAAGCCTATGAAAAACATAATTTAAATTTGATAACCTTTAGCTCTCTAGGACAAACCTTTCTTAAGACTTTACCTTTATGGAGCTAGTTTAAAGTCTTTGAGACAAAGTAAGAACCTGGATATATTTGTAACCAAGCAGGCTGTGTGAAAATAGCACACTTTTGTGCTCATGTTTATATTGCTGTACCTTAAATAGAATAAATATAATTAAAAATATTGAACCATAAGTTAACTATTGATCAACCCTAATGAATTCTAATCTGTATGACACATAGGCATGGGATATTCAAGATAATTTAATTTGCTTAAATAATATCCAGTGGTTGATTTTAGAACTGTCTTATCTTGAGGCTCTGGAAACAGTACGTGGCCCAGGGATATATATTGAAATGATCTCATGAACTAGGAGTTCCAAAGACCTTCCTACCTTATTTGCCCAACACCTTGATGCCAGTTCTGCTTGTTTTGCAGTATGCAAGATAGCAACACTTAGAATGGGGCAGTACAGGTATGCATTACTTAAGAAACCATTTTATGGCATATAAAAACATGACCAGGTAATTGGGGAAGGGGCTTATTTACATGATAAAATTATCTTTTACTATAAAACAGATGCTGGGAATATTGAACCCCCCCCCCCCCCCGCCCCCTTTATATAATGAAAAGAGTTCCATTTGTTAGTGGTTAACCTGGTAGGAATCATATGGGAGAAAGGATACTTTCACTTCTTATTGCATACCCTTTATTGTTTAAGTTTTTTACTGTGTGCATGTATTACTTTAAACATAAAAATTAGTTTAAAATTTTTTAAAGCTAACATTTATATAGAAGACCAGTTTACATATAGTGAAGTATACCTGTAGAGCTCTACCAATGTATATCATGAGATGATGAATCTTCAGAAATTATGTAGTTATTTAAGTTACTTACTGGGAATACACACTTTGTTTATTGCTGATCCTTATTTATAATAGGCAGTAGGATATTCATGGCAGTATCTCAAATGCTGTATATTCTTAACAGTGAAGAAAAATCTAGATGTGCAACATTGTGGTTAATTTATTCTTATTTGACTTGAATACCTTTAGTAACGTTCCTTAGCGCATAGTATTGTTTATGTAGTATTTGTGAGATTCCATTTTGTAAAAATAAAACATTCTGAGTAATGACTCTCTAACTTGGACAATTCATTGGACATAAACACCTACTATTATTCTTTATTGAAGCAGGAATCGTGAGGGCCATTGAGCAATGCCTATGAAAGAAAAGAATAAAAAAGTACAGCAAAATGAAGTTGAGAGAGGCAATGTGGAGGCTGCTGCTCTACAAACTGTTTGGGACCAGTTGTCAATCAGGTTTATTTTATCTGTTCACAAGTGTTTTATAACTCAATTTCTAACTTTCTAGATCTTACCTCAGCTCAAGTAGGTCGTGGATTGTAGACTTTTTATTTATTCATTTTTCTTCTGAATTACAGACTTTTATTGCTGGAGATCTTCTCATTTCATCTGGTCCAATATTCTCATTTCATCTAGCTTAACCTTTTTATTTTTGCAATTAGTAAGTAGGACTGAGGCTACTAGAACCTGATTTTGCGGAATCCTAGTTAAGTGTTGTTTCATTATTCCCTGTATCCTCTTTGATGAAAAACCTCACATAGAATGTGTGGTAGACTCTTGGATTCACAGTTTATGCTGTTCACCTATGACTTTGAAAGTCTGAGAATGAACAAGTGGAAGTCCATGTCATGTAGTAATTGGTAATTTTTCTCAGGAAGAAATTGGAATTATAGCCACACTCCACAAAGTTGCTGTGTGGGAAACCATTACTTAACCAGTGAATGATCATTGGCAGTGGCCTTGCATCATCATTTGATTGCTTATCTGTGGGGGAAGCCAATTCTGGAGGGTCAGGAGCTGGCCTTGCTGATGTAAAGGGTCTGCTGTGTGGGAGTAAAGGGAGAAGCGAAAGTACTCCCTATTAAAAGAAGGACCAGTTTTTAGAGGCATGGTTCTGGCCTTATGACACAAATTATAGGTATTACAGTATAATTTTATATTTACTTTCATTAGAAGATATGTTGGGACTCACAGTGACTTGGAAAAGCTAGCAGGCATGACTTTTTGCATTAAGGATTTTAAGAGCTTGTAAAAGACTAGAGTGGGATACACTTTACAGTGTAAATCTGAATATCTCTAGAGCTCAGATTTTCATTGCTTTTCTTGCTATTATGCACAATAGAAAGAACTTCAGTTCCCTTAGTGAAGCCTGCTTTATTATGGGTGAACCCTTGATGAAACCTTGTTTCCACATATATGTAGAATTATAGCTTCTATTCACAAGAGAGAATGTAGGAACAGAGGGCCGGTGGCAAGATGTGACGGTTATTGCTGTGGGCCAGGAGTAAGGAAATATTAGAGATTCTCTTCTTTGACTGTGATCTTACTTCCTTTATAAAGTTTTTCATGATGGGGGTTAAGAGGGATGGTGCAATGATTTTTTTTTAATTTAATGTTTTGGAATGTATTTTCTATCCAACTTTTTTTAGACCTGTTCTTCTTCTTCTTCTTCTTCTTTTTTTTTTTAAGCTTTCTGTTTCTATTGCAACAGTTTTGTCTTTACATCAAGTAGACTTCCAAGTTTTTAACTTCAGAAAGGATTGAAACTATCAAACTGGAGTTCTGTCATATATTTATCTCAGTTAATTGTGTTTTCAAATCTGTTATCTTTTGCTGTAATCTTAGAGGATATATGACTCTAAATATTCTTTCAGTTTTTAAGCTTGTTGCTTCTTCTAGTCCATGGACTCTTTCTCTTCTTTCTTCAAACATGTAAAAGTCTATTATGGTGGTTAAGTGTGTGGGCTTTGGAGCTCTGTTGCCTGGCTTTAAGTCCTGCCTCGGCCACTTATCTTTGTGACTTTGAGCAAGTTTCTTAACCTCTCTGCTTTAGTTTATTCATCTACAAGTAGATGAATAAACTAAATTCCTATCTTATAGGGCTGGTGTGAGGATCGAGTGAGTTGATACTTTAAAGTATTTAGGAGAGTGTCTGACACCTAGGAGGCAATCAGTGTTAGTCACCACCGTCATCATCCTCCTTTTCACCATTATCAAGCATCATCATCCCCTGTTGCTAAGATTTGTCAGTTTGTTCCTTTTTAGACTCTATAATATTTATTTTTCATTTCCCGCTGGCACAGATGCCATTTTGGACCATGACATTATTACTTCATGCTTGGGTAATCACTGCCACAAACTTCTAAAAGAGCTTTTTTTTTTTCAGTTACAAATACATACATACATATTTTTTATTGTGCTTTAAGTGAAAGTTTATAATTCAAGTTAGTCTCTCATACAGAAATTTATACACACATTGTTATTTGACCCTAGTTACTCTGTCTATACTGTGACAGCACACTCCTCCTTTCTACCCCAGATTTCCCATGTCCATTCAACCTGCTCCTGACTCTGCCTTCTCATCTCGCCTCTGGACAGGAGCTGCCCATTTAGTCTCATGAATCTACTTGAGCTAAGAAGCACAGTCTTCACAAGTATTATTTTATGTCCCATAGTCCATTCTAATCTTTGTCTGAAGAGTTGGCTTCGGGAATGCTTTTGGGCTACCAGAAGGTCCGGGAGCCATGTCTTCCAGGGTCCCTCCAGTCTCTGTCAAACCATTAAGTCTGTTTTGTTTTGTTTTTTTTTTACTGGAATTAGAGTACTATACCCCACTTTTCTGCTGCTCCATCAGGGACTCTCCATTGTGTTCCTTGTCAGGGCAGTCATTAGTGGTAGCCGGGTACCATCTAGTTCTTCTGTTCTCAGGCTGAGGAGTCACTGGTTTATGTGGCCCTTTCTGTCTTTTGGGCTAATATTTTCCTTGTGTCTTTGGTGTTCTTCGTTCTCCTTTGCTCCAGGTGGGTTCCTCCAGGCCATCTTAGATGGCTGCTCGCTAGCTTTTAAAACCGCAGACGTCACTCACCAAAGTGGGATGCAAAACATCTTCTTAATAAACTTTGCTATGCCACTTGACCTAGATGTCAATTGAAACCATGGTCCCCAGGCCCCCACCCCTGCTACTCTGTTGCTCGAAGTGTTTGGTTGTATTCAGGAAACTTCTTAGCTTTTGGTTTAGTCCAGTTGCACTGACTTTCCCTATATTGTGTGTTGGCCTTCCCTTCACCTAAGATAATTCTTGTCTACTATCTAGTTAGTGAATACCCCTCTGCCTCCCTCCCCACCCTCATAACCATCAAAGAATGTTTTCTTCTATGTTTAAACCTTTCCTTGAGTTCTTATAATAGTGATCTTATACACTATTTGTCTTTTTGCAACTGACTAAATTCACTCAGCATAATGCCTTCCAGTTTCCTCCATGTTTTAAGATGTTTCACGGATTCATCATTGTTCTTTATTGTTGCGTAGTATTACATTGTGTGAATATACCGTAATTTGTTTATCCATTTGTCCGTTGAGGGGCACCTAGATTGTTTCCATGTTTTTGCTATTGGGAACAGTGCTGAAGTGAACATGGGTGTGCATATATCTATTTGTGTGACAGCTCTTATTTCTCTAGGATATATTCCAAGGAGTGGTATTGCTGGACCATATGGTACTTCTGTTTCTAGCTTTTTAAGGAAGCACCAAATCGATTTTGAAAGTGGTTGTACCATTTTATATTCCCACTAATGGTGTATAAGTGTTCCAGTCTCTCCACAACCTCTCCAGCATTTATTATTTTGTGTTGTTTGGATTAATGCTAGCCTTGCTGAGGTGAGGAGGTATCTGATTGTAGTTTTGATCTGCATTTCTCTAATGGCTATTGATTGTGAGCATTTCTTCATGTATCTGTTAGCTGCCTGAATGTCTTTGGTCAAGTGCCTGTTCATATCCTTTGCCCATTTTTTAATTGGGTTATTTGTCTTTTGTTGTTGAGGTGTTTCAGTATCTTGTAGATTTTAGAGATTAGAAGCTGATTGGATTTGTCGTAGCCAAAAATTTTTTCCCAGTCTGTAGGTTGTCTTCTGAGTCTTTTGGTGAAGTCTTTTGATGAGCATAAGTGTTTGATTTTTAGGAGCTCCCAGTTATCTGGTTTCTTTTCTGATGTTTGTGCATTGTTAGTTTTGGTTTGTGTTCTGTTTATGCCATATATTAGGGCTCCTAATGTCCCTATTTTTTCTTCCATCATTTTTTTTGTTTTCGATTTTATATTTAGGTCTTTGATCCATTTTCAGTTAGTTTTTGTGATGGTGTGAGGTATGGGTCTTGTTTCAGTTTTATACAGATGGATATCCAGTTATGCCAGCACCATTTGTTAAAGAGGCTGTCTTTTCTGCAGTTAATGGTCTCTGGGCCTTTGCCAAATATCAGCGGCTCATACGTGGATGAATTTACATCTGGATTCTCAATTCTGTTCCATTGGTCTGTGTATCTGTTGTACCAGTACCGGGCTGTTTTGAGTATTGTGGTGGTATATTAGGTTCTAAAATCAGGTGGTATGAAGCATCCTACTTTGTTCTTCTTCTTGAGTAATGCTTTATTTATCCAGGGTCTCTTTCCTTTCCATATGAAGTTGGTGATTTGTTTCTGCATCTCATTAAAAAATGCCATTGGAATTTGGATTGGTACTGCACTGTACCTGTAGATCGCTTTGGGTAGACTGTTCCTCTCCATGAGCAAGGTATGTTTTTCCACTTATGCAGGTCTCTTTTGTTTTATTGCAGTAGTGTCTTGTAGTTTTCATTGTATAGGTCTTTTATGTCTCTGATTAGATTTTTTCCTAATTATTTTATCTTCTTGGGAGTATTGTAAATGGTATTGATTTGGTAATTTCCTCTTCGGAGTTCTCTTTGTTGGTGTAGAGGAATCCAACTGATTTTTATATGTTTATCTTGTATCCTTAAAGTTTGCTGAAATCTTCTATTAGTTCCAGTAGTTTTCTTTCGGATTCTTTGGGGTTTTCTGTGTGTAAGATCGTATTATCTGCAAATAGAAATACTTTTACTTCTTCCTTACCAATTTGAGTGCCCTTTATTTCTTTTTCTTGCCTTACTGCTCTAACTAGGACCTCCAGCACAATGTTGAATAAGAGTGGTAATAAAGGACATCCTTGTCTGGTTCCCTTTCTCAAGGGTAATGCTTTCAGACTCCCCATTTAGGATGATGTTGGCTGTTGGCCTTGTATAAATGCCCTTTATTATGTCAAGGAAGTTTCCTTTTATTTTGCTGAGGGTTTTTTTTTTTTTTTTTTTTTTTAATCACGAGTGGGTGTTGGACTTATCAAATGCCTTTTCTGCATCAATTGATAAGATCATGTGGTTCTTGTTTTTTGTTTTATTTATATGCTGAATTGTACTGATTGTTTTTCTAATGTTGAACCATCCCTGCATACCTGGTATAAGTCCCACTTGATCATGGTGAATTATTTTTTTAATATGACGTTGAATTCTATTGGCTAGAATTTTGTTGAGGATTTTTGCGTCAGTGTTCATGAGGGGTATTGGTCTGTAATTTTCATTTTTTGTGGTGTCTTTATCTGGTTTTGGTATCGGGGTTATGCTGACTTCATAGAACGAGTATGAGAGTATTGCATCCTTTTCTGTGCTCTGCAATACCTTTAGTACCAGTGGTGTTAACTCTTCTCTGAAAGTTTGGTAGAATTTGCCAGTAAAACCATCAGGGCCAGGGCTTTTTTTTTGTTGGGAGTTTTTGAATTATCTTTTTAATCTCTTCCTTTGTTATGGGTTTATTTAGTTTGTCTACCTCTGATTGTGTTAGTTTACATGCATAATGAGTTTCTAGAAGTTTGTCCATTTCCTTCTAGGTTTTCAAATTTGTTAGAGTACAGTTTTTCATAGCATTTTGTTAATTTCAGTTCAGTCTTTTGTGATAGTACCCATCTCATTTCTTATTCAGGTTATTTGCTTCCTTTCCTCTTTTTCTTTTGTTGGTTTGTCCATTGGTTTATCTTTTTTTCTTTTTTTTATGTTTTCAAAGAACCAGCTTTTGGTCTTGGTGACTCAATTGTTTTTCTATTCTCTGTTTCATTTAATTGTACTGTAATTCTTATTATTTCCTGTGTTCTGGTGCCTGAGAGGCTTTTTTGTTGTTCTCTTTCTGCTTGTTCAAGTTATAGGGTTAATGTTTTGATTTGGCTGTTTGTTCTTTTTGGATGTGTACATTTATTGCTAAACTGACCTCTGAGCACTGCTTTTGCAGTCCCAAAGGTTCTGGTAGGATGTGTTTTCATTTTCATTTGATTCTGTGAATTTCTTTATTCCATCCTTAATTTCTTCTATAACCCAATAGTTTCTGAGCAAGGTGTTGTTCAGTTTCCGTGTTTGATTTGTTTTCCTTGTTTTTTTCTGTTACTGATTTTTACTTTTATGGCTTTATGGTCAGAAAAGATGCTTTGTGTTATTTTCATGCTTTGGATTCTGTTAAGGCTTGTTTTATAGTCTAATTTGTGGTCTGTTCTGGAGAATGTTCCATGTGCATTGGAAAAGAAAGTATACTTGACTGCTCTTGGGTGGAGCGTTGTATATGTGTATGAGATCAAGTTGGTCGATCGTGGTGTTTAGATCTTACGTGTCTTTACTAAGCTTGTCTCTGGATGTTCTGTCCTTCACAGAAATTGGTGTGTTGAAGTCTACTATTATTGTGGAGCTGTCTGTCTTTCTTTACAATGCTGTTAAGAGTTTGTTTTACGTAATTTTGAGCCCTTTCATTGGGTGTGTAAATATGTATTATGGTTTTTCCTTCCTGGTGTATTGACCCTTTAATTATTATATACGTCCTTCTTTATCCTTTGTGGCGAATTTCACTTTAAAGTCTATTTTGTCAGAGATTAATATCGTCACTCCTGCTCTTTTTTGAGTGTTGTTTTGCTTGATATGTTTTTTTTCCATCCGTTGAGTTTTAGTTTATGTCTTTCAGTCTAAGGTGTGATTTTTGTAGGCAGCATATAGATGGATCGTGTTTTTTTATCTAATCTTTGTCTCTGTAATGGTGCATTTATCCATTTACATTCAGCATAATCATTGATAGGTATGAGTTTAGTGCTGTTATTTTTTTTTCCTGTTGTTGACAGTTTCTTTGTTCCACTTAATTTTCTGTGCCAAGTAGTTTTTCTTTATGTATTTTTTTTTTCATCGTTGTTGATTTTGCATTTGCTGAGTATGTTTTTCTTGGTTTTTGTTTTGATGTGTAGTAGTGTTAGTTTCCTTGTGGTTAACTGAATGTTAACGCCTGTTTTTCTAAGTTTAAACCACTCTTTTATTTATTTATATTGCCTTGACTTTCTCTCCATATGAATGATCTATGACTACATTTTTTAGGTCTTCTTTTTTGTTTTAATGATGTCATCTTTTACATATTGACGTCTCTGTTTTCCTATTTTCAGTGTGTTATCTTTGATTTATTTCTGTGACTTCCCTGTCTGGGTTGCTATCTGGTTGCTCTCTCCAGTGTTCTACTCTTGGGTTGTTATCTGATGTTATTGATTTTCTAACCAGAGCACTCCCTTTAGTATTTCTGGTAATTTTTTTTGGTTTTTGCAAATTCCCTAAATTTCTGTTTATCTGGAAATGCCCTAATTTCACCATCATATTTGAGAGATAGTTTTGCTGGATATATAATTCTTAGGCTGGCAATTTTTTTCTTCAAGGCTTTATACATGTCATCCCATTACCTTCTTGCCTGCATGGTTTCTGCTGAGTAGTCTGAGCTTCGTCTTAATTGATTCTTGTTTGAAGGTGATTTTTCTTTTGTCTATAGCCACTCCTGAAATTCTCTCTTAATGATTGGTTTTGGCAAGTTTGATTATAATATGTCTTGGTGACTTTGTTTTGGGATCTACCTTATGTGGGTTCAGTGAGCATCTTGGATAAATATCTTCTCATCTTTCATGATATCAGGGAAGTTTTCTGCCAACAAATCTTCAGCTATTCTCTCTGTGTTTTCCGTTATCTGGTAGTGTAATCAGTCGTAGGTTATTCCTCTTGATAGAGTCCCACATAATTCTTAGAGTTTTTTCATTTTTTTAAATTCTTTTATCCAATTTTTCCTTAAATAAGTTGGTGCCAAGTGCTTTATTTTCAGTCTTACTATTTCTGACTTCCATTGCCTTAATTCTGCTCCTATGACTTTCTGTTGAGTTGACTAATTCTGAAATTTTGTTGTTAATCTTCTGGATTTGTGATTGCTGTCTCTCTATGAAATGTTGCAGCCTGTTGAATTTGTTATTATGCTCTTCTCTAATCTTCTTAAGTTCCTCTCTTGCTTTGTCTGTGTGTTCCTTGACTTGCTCTTCATTTTGAATGATCTCTTTCCTGATCTCTTGAAGAATTCTGTATATTAATCTTTTGTATTCTATCTCCAGTAATTCCAAGAAATTCTCTACCTCTGGAAAATTTCTTTATTCTTTGTTTTGGGAGCTTGCTGAAGCCATCATGGTCTGCCTCTTTATGTGATTTGATACTGACTGTTGTCTCTGAGGCATCAGTAAGTTATTATATTTATGTATTTTATGTTTACTTACTGTGTCCTAACTTCTTGTTTTATTTTGTTTTTACATGCCCAGATAGGCTGATCATGTGAGCTGTTTTGATTATTGGCACCTTTGAAGCTCTAACATCATGTCACCAGTTGTTTAGATCTGTTACTAGGTATGTGAGCCCAGGAGTCTGTTTTCTTTTCTCTTATGGATTCAGCTCAGGTGTCGAAGGTAGTGGGTCACCAAATATGTGGTGCAGGCTCTCACCTACAGTTGTAGACGGGTTGGAGTGATTGGTGTAGGCAAATGTATCTGGCTGCAGTAGGTGGTCACGTGCTGTGCAAGGCAGGGGGCTGATGGATGCCCGAGTGTCCAGGAGGAAAGCGTGTCCCTGTTCCCTAGAGCTCATAGGTGGGTGGGTTTTGTAGTTGGATTATGGGTACCCAGTTCTTTTGGCTGTAAGGACTGGGAGGCACCACTTATTTTGGACCCCCATTACGTGTAGCTTGATGGTGTAGGTGGAGCCACCAGTCCTGAGGCCCCTGATGTGGGTAGCTGAGAACTCTTTTTAATGGGCAGAATAGTATCAAATGTCACGAACTTGATACTTCACCATATAGTTGATACGGTTGAAGTTAGGCTTCAGGTATATACCCTGTTATACTTTGGTAATGAGGGCCTACACTGTTGAAATGGGCCCACACAGGTCTATGCAGGGATGAAAGCCATTCAAAGTTTGTGGACCCCTTATGCCTGTGCCTCGGCAAAGGAGCTGTGCCTGCCCTGAGTTCCCAGCTTAGGGGAGCTGGCAGGTTAGTTTTTCTAGTTTTTTAATTTGTTTCCTCTCCAAGGCTGGGAGAATGGCCTAGTATGCGTGACAGGTCCTACTTCCAGCCCAGGGGACTCAACAGCCCCTGAAGCCAGCCTAGGACCCGGTGCAGAGCTGGTAAGCGGCAGTTAAATGGGAGAGAGGTTTTTCCCAAGGTGGGTATTTTTTGATCCGTGCCGTATATCAGACGATTGAGCACTGCTTTTTGCTGGTTCTGGATGCCCAGGTAGATTCTCTGCCGCTCAGTCTTTCCCAAAGTGGAATACGCCTCTGGAGCACAACTGCTTGCTACTTGCCTTACCACACACACCAGCCTATCCGGGCTCTGAAGGATGCTGGCTCCTGCTGGGTCAGGTCTGGCAATTCCTGGCTGCTTCTAAACTGTCTCTTCCTTCTCCTGTCACTCAGTCTGTTTCCTCAACTTTGCCTTTGAGGTTCAGGGCTCCTAGATTGTGATTTTTTTTTTCGGGTCTTTGTTGTAAGAGGGTCCACGGGAAGCATCTGGCTACTCCACCATCTTGGCCCTGCCTCCCAAAGAGCTTTTCTTAACACTTCCCTGGCTTCTAACCTGTGCTATGTGCTAATGCTTTTTAGTGCCAAACTAATAACAGTTTCATATTGTCACTGTCCTGCTCAAGAGCCTACAGAATTTTTTTTTTTTTTTTTTTTAATATCTTGTTTTATCACGTCCGGACTAATCTGCCTGACTCTAGCTCAGCATTACTCTGTTGTTCCACTCAGGCCAGTCTTGCGTTTTCCTGTGTACCCTTGGGCATACACTTGGGCATTTGCTCATGTGCATCCTTCAGCCTAGAATGTTCTTATCCTTCTACTTGTACTGTTTATATCCTACCCATACTTCAGGAATCCAACTTTTAAAGAAGCCTTTCTGACTTTTCTAAGAAATGTTTCTCAGCCAAGAACTGAGCTTGGACAGAAGAAACATAATTGGTAAAACTGAGAGAGACTCAGACTTTAAAGACATGTTGATTTAGAGATCCGAGAATGGATTGGGGGTCAGAGCCTTTAAATTCCAGAATGGCAAATAGGGACTAAAGTCTGAAGGGTGTATGTAAGTTGGAAGGAGCAGTTTAAGGTATAAGGATTGAGAGGTGGAGGTATGTGATATGAGTGACACCTGAGAGCAAAGCACTGTTGAAAATCTGAGATGTCATGCAGGTTTTAGACAGACCAGCAGAGAGCAGGATGGACTAGGTGGTTTTTAAGGTCCTCATGGATAGGCAGGATAGCATACTTCTTAATTGACAAAGGGAGCCAGTAATGTTAAGATCAGAAACAGATGTTAGCAATCTGAGGCGTCAGTATTGGAGTCTCAGGTGCTGGGAAACTAGGGACATAGGGGATAAAATAGAGCCTCTTATGAGGGTAGAGTGTCAAGATCAGTACAGCATGACAGCAGAACTGAATGTGCTGAGCCAAGAACTACTCATATTTCCTTCTGGTTAAGATCAGAATGGTGTTGTGAGAATATTACTATTTTGAGGTAACTTAATAGGCTTCATTACCAGAGGCATAGGGATAGAAGGACTACCATTAATTCAACAGTAAAACCTTCAGTGATTTCGTTGTGCTTATTAGTATATGTCCCGTATCATTTAGCTCCTGATTAAACACATCACTCTCTTGTATTGCTGTGATTTGCTTATGTGAGTCTCTTTTTCTCCATTCATATTTAAACTAGTTGAGATGAGATCCATTAAAAAAAAAAAAAAACAGCTACATTGTGGTATAATATACAATAAACTGCATATATTTAAAGTATATAATTTGATAAATTTCAACATATGTGTACACTTGTGAAACTATCACCACAGCTAAGATAATGGATAACGAACATATTCATCACCCCCAAGAGTTTCTTTATGGCCTCTTATTATTCTTTCTTCCTGCACCTCTCTTTGCCTTCCTCTCTTCTTACATCCACTGATTTACTTTGTCACTGTAGATTCTGGAGTTTTATATAAAAGGAGTCATGTTGTATGAGCTCTTGTCTGGTTTCTTTCACTGAGCATAATTATTTTGAGTGTATCAATAGTTAATTCCGTTTTATTGCTAAGGAGGATTCCATTGCATGAATATACCACAATTTATTTATCCATTCACCTGTTGATGGATGTGTGGTTGTTTCCAGTTTTTGACTGTTACATATAAATTTGTTATGAACATTTGTATATGAATCTTTGTGTAGACATAATGTTTAATTTCTCTTATATGACTACTTAAGAGTGGAATGGCTGGGTCACATGGTAGGAGTATGTTGAACTTTTTAAGAAATTGCCTATTTTCCAAAATAGTTGTACCATTTTACATTTCCACAGACATTCTATGGGTGTTTCAGTTCTTCCACATCCTCACCACACTTGGTGTGGTCATTATTTAATTTTAGGTATTCTAGTGGGTGTGTATTGGTAGCTTGTTGTAGTTTTAATTTGCATATTCCTTATGATTAAATGATGTTAAGCACCTCTTTATGTGCTTATTTGCCACCACAGTTTTATACTTTGGTGAAGTGTCTGTTCACATCCTTTATCTATTTTTTAAGATTGGGTGGTTTATTTTCTTATTGAGAGTTCTTTATATTTTCAGATATAAGTCCTTTATCAGATACATGCTTTACAAATGTTTTCTCTTAGTCTATGTTTTGTCTTTTCAATTTACTGTGCATCTCTTCCCAACTCGCATTCAGTGCCATTACGGTGTAGCTTGAAGTTGGCCATGGTGGGAACGGTTTACTTTACAGAAATCAGCAAATGCTATAAATCAGGTCTTGATTTATTGTCTATTGATTGTTTACACTTAAGAAAGTAGTGGAGAAAATGATAATAATAATGCAGATTAAATTTAAAATTATATAATGTCTATAGCCTTTACATTATGAATAGCACATACAAAAAAAGGTGAGGAAATACTCTTTCTAGTATTTGAAAACTATTATCTTGTTCAAAAAAGTTGTTGAAGTTACTAATCAGTGAAGCTCAGGCATATGTCTTCATTGTTTTACTTCCTTGTCCAGTTTGCAACCCTAGATTGGCTATAAATGCAAAAATTGAGCAAAGTAAGTGAAAGCGTTCTGTGATAATTAATTGGCTGTATGAAATTTACAATAAAATATATTTTACCATTTGTAAATTACATAATACACATCCTTTTTATCTCACGAATAATCACCAAGGGAAATGTCTCTAGACTCACGAAACTAGAGTGATTCAAGAAAGAAAAATGATATCAGGAAGCAAAGTTATTGTATAGGTGATAAGAGAACTAACGAAATGCTGAGACCAGACGATGAAAGGAAAGAATAGTAGGGAGAGAAAATGAGAGGTATAAGACACAGAAGGCCAGGTCAATTGCCATACCACTGAAGACACAGAAAAGGAAGTGAATTTTTAGTTCTAGGGTGTTTGATTTGGGCTGGTTTGACTTCTTGTTGGTTTTATTGTTCTGTAACAATCTGCCAGTGCTATTGAAGAGTATGAAAAACTCATGTATTATTAATGTTACATTAACAACTTCAAGTTAGCCATGAACTTCTCCAAATTTAATTTTCCTTCAGACAAAAAATTTTCCAAATAGTTCTAAAGTATAAAATTGGAGCACAGTATAGAACAATTATATATTCCCTATTTTCTAGAAGTTGCATCGTTACCTTCATTGCCTTTTAATGTATACATCAGTTCTGTTACGTTTACTGTAATTTTTATATTTCTTTCAAAAGTATTTTTTCCAGAATATTTTAATCCTGAATCTGGTGATTAAGTTTTTAAAAATATATATATATATTTTTTGTAGCCATGCAGGATATACGTACTGTGGGTCTTGTGCTGCCCATGCTTACAAACAAGTGGATCCATCTATTACGTAAGTAATATAGTTAGATACAGTTTTGTTTTAAGTGGGAGAAGTTTGGGTATTTGTGTGTGTGTGTGTGTGTGTGTGTGTGTGTGTGTATGTGTGTGTGTGTATTTAAAAATCAGATTTTTGCCTATCTTTTAATGAATCAGAGTTTTATGAATGATTATAAGACATAAGTTATGAAAAAGCTTTAATACTGTTTTCCATTGTCTGAACATGTAGTTTTTTTCTTCCCTTTGGTTTGTAAAATGTTTAGTTCTGGAAATATTAGAAAGGTTAAGTATTTTGGTTTTTAATTTTTCCTTGAAAAGAGATGAGCATTTTAAAGAAAAATTGCAAAGTCTTTTCTATTTTAATCATTTTGCAATTTAGAGTTCTTTATTGTAGTTGTTATGTTTAGTTAGTGCAAGAAAGAATAATTTCTCATTGACAGGATAACATACCTGAAATAGTTTAGAATCTGACAGTGAATTTAATACGGTGTTTGAAGCATTATTCAGTGACAGCTCTAACAATTCAATGACAGCTTAGAAATTAGCTTTAAAAAAAAAAAAAATACTTCCTAGCAAATTGAGGATGATTCAGTAGTATACCACTGCCATCAAGTTAATTCTGACTCATAACGACCCTGTAGTAGCGTAAACCCATTGCAATTGTGTCAATTACGACTCATAGCGACCCTAGAGGGCAGAGTAGAACTGCCCCATAGGGTTTCCAAGGAGTGGCTGGTGGATTTGAACAGCTGACCTTTTGGTTAATAGCTAAAGGCTTAACTACTTTGCCAGCAGGGCCCCTGTAGTAGCAAGTTCACAAGTTTCTCAATTTAGAGAGTAGTATGCTTTAATATACTGTAGTTGCTGTAGAACTTTTAAAAACTTCTACTGAAAGTAGCCATTGAAATTATTAGTTTTCTGACCAGCATTTAATTTAAATAATTTATTTATGAGCCAATATCGGGCTTCAGTGCATATTGTCATATATAATGCTTTGTATTAATAGGTAAAATGTACATTTCTTAATTCTATCAAATGCTGTGTTGTTAGGTAAGCCTGTAGTAGTAGTGGTGTAACAGTTCCTTAAAAGAACAGCCTACTCCTTTGCCTCTGAGCTATTTTTTCAGATTTTTTAAACAAAAAAGCTGCTCCTTTTTAGTTTTCTGCAGTGTTCTTACACACTGTACCATACTTTTGTTGAAAATTATTTTTAACATGTTTTTAGTAATGAAAAAAATTATAATATTGCCAAATTGATGAGGTTTGGGTAGCCCTGCCTTGTGTATAATGTTTTGGGGAGAGCCTTGTAAATGTTTTTTGGTACATAGGTAATATGCAGTCTTAACCAGTTAATTTATTTCATGAATAAGAGCAAATAGAAATTAGATTGGAATGCTTTTCAGAAGCTACCTTCATTTGACCTTGGGCCAGTACACAGGCTATAATTAAGGTTAGTTTTTAGAACAGCTTTTTCCAAACTTTTCTCTGTTTGGAAGGGTTTTTATTAATGATGTGTGCTGAAAGGGTACCCCAGAATTAAATTAGGTCTAGGAATATGTAGAGAAATATAGAGTCTGTATTGGTAGAATTGGGAAAGCCTGTGTTAAATAAGTTGATGGAGAGAATGGAAGGAAAAAGGAAAAGAGGAGAAAAAGCTAAGAGGAAGAAGATAAAGGAAACCAGTAGAACGAGAGACAAAATGATGGGTAATGACCTGATAAACTCATTTTTGTAATTAATATATAATAATTGAATTCTAGATAAATAAATTTGAAGGTCTAAGTATAAAAATAATAATTGACTTTCTCTTAAAAGTAGCCTCCCCTGTGGGTTGCAATGTCTTCAGAGTTCTTTGAGAAAACAGAGAAAGACTACCCTTTGGGGAACCACAGGAAGTGTGTGTGTGTGTATATATATGTGTGTATATACACACATATATATATATAGATACAGGAAGTATATATATATAAATATAAATTTGGTCCAGGAGAGAGGATTAAATTTTGTACTGTCAGCTTCTATTACTTACCCTTATAACTTACAACACTTATAACTCATTCTGGATATGAAAGCCAAAATCATCTTTTTAAAATATAAGTGATAGTATGTCACTCCCAGTACTTACAAGTTGTGTGGTACAAATATGATTTTAAAACAGCATTACAAATAATAGGTGAAAAATTAATTAAAAAATAATATTGAAATACTGACTTTGTCAGTTTGAAAAAATCAGTCAGTTTATACTCTACTAGCACCATGTATCAAAACAAATACCAGCTAGATAAAGGAGTTAAACTAATGGAGGGAAATTTTGAGCCAGAGGTAATTTGGAACAAAATATATCCATATGCTTGTGGTTAAAGAAATTATTAATAGAAAAACAGATTAGATCACATTAAAAATAACACCTAGGTCATAATGTAACCAAAATAAACAAGTAACAGAATGGGGAAAATACTTGTCAAAAAAAGACACACATGAAAGATTTATAGTATCAGTAACAAGATTTTTAGAGCTCAGTTGCTAAGTGACCAAAGAATATTAACTGAAATTACAGAAAAGTAAACATGACTAGTAAAAGAGAAATGGAAGTATGTTTTACTTCTGTAGTAAAGAAATACAAATAAAAACAGTAGTGAGGTACCAGATTAAATTAACAACTTAAAAAAAATAGAATCTTTGTAATTTAGGACTGGCTAGATTATGGTGAAATTAGTTTTTTGAAAAATAACACATTTCTATGGTCTATATATATCACTTTAACACTTTACAAAAGCAATTTATTAATATGTTAGGGTATAGTTATTGACTTAGAAATTAAGCTTCTAGGAATCTATCTTAATAAGGCCCAAAGTGAAAAAAGTTAAACGTGATGAGATTTTCACAGCAGCCTTATTTTTTAAAGAGCCCAAATTTTGAACAGTGAGTTAATTACATGAACATGACAGTTTACTCTGTGGAATATTATGTAGGCATTAAAAATGATGGTTTTAAAGGCTTTATAGTAGTTTGGAAAATGTTTATAATATATCAAGTGGGAAAAACAGAGTTTAAATAGGGCAAAATTGTATAAACAGCATATAATGTATAACGTAAATTATTATTAAAAAAAAAAAAACCTGAAAAGAAATAAACAACGGCAAAGTGATTGTGTATGGATGAAGAGTCCCTGCGTGGTGAAACAGTTAAGCACTTCACTATTAATCAAAAGGTTAGCGGTTTAAATTTACCCAGAGGCACCAGAAAAAAGATCTGGTGATCTACTTCTGGAAGATCACAGCCATTGAAAACCCTATGGAACACATTTCTACTCTACAACATACGGGTCACCATGAGTCAGAATCAACTTGATGGTGACTGGTTTGGTATGGATGATGATATTTTATGTATATGTTTTCTCTTATGAAAAATGGATATATTACTTTTATGGTGAAAAAAGTATAAATCTTAAAAATATAAGGGGACTAAATAGTTTTGAACTGATAAAATGGTTTTTCGATTTTTAATAAGACTCATTAGGTAGACCCTAACAAGATTGTCATAGTAACCATTTACAATTTAATAGGGAGTATGAGAGGGCGTGAAAAGTGATAGCCAAGTTTGTTTGCAAGCAGCTTTGCTTGATTCAGGTCTGCAAATAGTTGCTAGCAATGGAATCGAAGTGCTGATCTTGAAGGGAAAGGGATGGATAAATTAAAGCATTTTTATTAAAAAAGTGTTAAGTGCCTGCTATGAGCCAGGTACTATGGCAGTGGTAAGAGACAGTGATTAATAAAACAAACATGGTTCTAGCTCTGTGGCACTTATAAACTGGTAAACGTGACAGACTTAAGCATATCATAATAAACATAGATATCTAAATAAAAATTGTAATAAGACCTGTGAAAGTAAAATACAGTGGTTCTTGAACTTCTTGGTCTCAGGAATCCTATTTACTCTTAAGTTATTGAGGACACCAAAGAACTTTTGTTTATGTGGATTACATCTATCACTGTTTATCAGATTAGAAATTAAAATGAACACTTAAAAAAATAATTTTAAAATAAGAATAATAAACCCATTAAAAATTGACACAAATAACATTTTTATGTCAGTTTTAAAATGAAAATAGCTACATTTTCTAAATAGAAAAGGTGGCAGTCATTGGCATTCTTTTATAGTTTTACAGATCTCTTTTTAATTGAAGACAACTATATTCTCACATTTATATCTACTTTCAATCTCTTGTGATAAATTGTTTTGGCTGAAAACAATCCAGCCTCACACAGATCTGTAAATGGAAAAGGAAGAAGAGTATTGTCATAGTAGTTTTCAGATATTGTGAATATTTTTCTTTGACATTACACCAAATCCCCACAAGTGTTAGTTTCTTAAAGGTTTGTTATGATGTGAAATCAGAAACTATATCAGTAAAGCATTTGTGTTTGGTTAAAACTCATTGTTGGTCTTGCATTCTGAGTTGCTCTTGCTGTTGGATGATTTTGTAACGTCATGCATTGAACGTATGGAAAATATTTATTTACTGAGTTATGTAGATTTTTCAAATGTTGACATTTCATCATGCAGCATCAAAAATTACATTTGTTAAGATCACCACGAATTTCATCAGAAAAATCTTTAATTATTGGGAAACTGCCAAGCTCGTAGTCACGGAAGTTTTGTAGACGTCTGATTTTCACTTTAAAACTTGAATTTTATCATTGGCAACAAATATGTCAGTTGCTTTCCTTGACGTGGCAGGCTCACTTTGTTCATTTTTGAGAAAAATTTTTCCAAATACCCGAATTGGAATAACCAAAGTTATTCTTTCATTCTTTTGAGGTAAAAATTGTGTTCCATGAAAAAGTGGTTAGTTGAGCTTACCACTCACAATCACACAATCACACAAGTGCTTTTCCTCCAGACTAAGATATGCCGCAGAAGTGCTTTATGCACTTATCACAACAGACTGAATGCATTTCATTGTACAGAATATTAAAAAGACATGTACTCAAGGGTCAAGATTTAATGAAATTAACTGAAACTAGGCTTTTTTAAAAAAAAAATTGATGTGAGTGTAGGTGGAAGGATATGATGACTATTAGTGCATTTTGGCTCCACCACTTTGTTCACTGTTCTAATGTGCCAGCAGTTTTATCCACAATTGCTTTTGTACCCAAGTCCAAACGTCAGTACAATGATAAAGGCAAATAACTTACTAGTATTATTATGATGATAGTTTTGCTTTCGTGGACTCCTTGAAAGAGTGTTAAGGTACCCTAGGAGTTCACAGTTCACACTTTGAGAACTGCTGTGATAGACCACAAGAGAGTGATTTGATTTAGATTGTGGGAAGGGATAGGGAAGACATCTCTGAGGAATTGATTTTTTTTTAATTGTGGTAAAAATATACGTAACAAAACATTTGCCATTTCAGCATTTTTTACATGTACAATCTAGTGACATCAATTATGTTCATTATGTTGTGCAACCATCCTCACTATCTATTTCTATATTTTTTCATCACCCTTAACAGAAATTCCGTGTCCTCTAGCTAACAACTTTTCCCTTCCCCACTCCCTCCTGTCCGTGGTAACCACTAACGAACTTTGGTCTCTATACATGTGCCTATTCTAGATGTGTCATGTAAGTGATATCATACAATATTTGTCCTTTTATGACTGACTGGTTTCACTCAGCATAATGTTTTCAAGGTTCATCCAAGTCCTACCATATATCAGGACTTCATTTCTCTTTATGACTGAGTAATATTCCATTATATGTATACATGACATTTTGTTTATCCATTGATCTGTTGATGGACCCTTAGGTTGTTTCTGCCTTTTGGCTTTTGTAAACATTGGTATACAAGTATCTGTTTGCATTCCTGCTTTCACTTCTTTTGGGAATATGCCCAGGATTGGAATTGCTGAATCGTAACGGTAATTCTGTGTTTAACTTTTTGAGTAACTACCAAACTGTTTGTTACATAGCAGCTGCACATTTTACAATCCCACCAGCAGTGGATGAGAAGGACATGATATCTCCACATCCTTCTCAATACCTCTTGTTTACTGTTTTGATCATAACCATCCTAGTGGGAATGGAGTCTCATTTGTAGTTTTGATTTGCATTTCCCTAATGACCAGTGAAAGAGCCCTGGTGACTCAGTGGTTAAGTACTGGGTATTAACAGAAAGGTTAGGGGTTTGAACCTGTCCAGCGGCTCCATGGGAGGACTTGGTGATCTGCTCTCATAAAGATTACAGCCTAGAAAACCCTTTGGAGCAGTTCTACTCTGTCATATGGGGTCACTGTGAGTCAAAATCAACTCGGTGACACCTAACAACAACAACAACGACCGATGATGTTGAGCATCTTTTCATGTGCTTGTGGCCATCTGCATATGTTCTTTGATAACCTGTGTATTTAAATCCTTTACCCATTTTTTGATTGGGTTGTTTGTCTTTTTGTTGTTAAGTCATAGGAGTTACATATTCTGCATATTAAACCCTGATCAGATAGTATGTTTCCCCCAGCTTTTCTCACTGTCTGTAGGTTATCTCTTCATTTTGTGGATGGGAATGGACTTTCAGGCCAAGCCAGCCAAGCAAAGGAAGCAATAGCATGTGCAAAAGCTTTAGAGTAGGCAAAGTTATTGGTGTCATTAAGAAACTGCAAGAAGGCTAGTGTATATAAAGTGTAGTGATCAACAGGGGGGAGAGTAATACAAGAAGAGCACAATTCATTTGTGATTTCAGAAGCTATATTAAGGATTTGGATTTTATCCTATAACCATAAAAAGCCATTGAAAGCCTTTAAGCAGGGGAGTGATATGATCTGATATAGGTTTAAAAAATATCACTCTGGCTGTTTAAGGAATTTTAAAAATGATATATTTAATTAATTAACATCAGAGTTTGAAAAGTTCTTTCACATATTGATAGTTGCAGAGCCTTTTCCTGACTATTATTCAAACTTTAATTAGCAGCCCAGAATTCAGTGTTTGCTTAAGTAGAAACTTTGATTTTGATTCATATCTCTCAGAAACCCATGCAGGGATAGAAAAAAAGAGCAAAATGTAATCTTCTTTGTGGCCATATGATGTTTTATTTTTTAGTTGAAAGTTCTCCACTTTTCATGGAACATCTTTAAAAAATTACTTCTGTTCCATTATTTGGAATAAGTAGTTAAATAAATGTTTATGAGGACAGACATCCTGGCAACTTATGTATGGGGGTACAGACTATACTTATCATTTTGCTTTCCAGCAAACCTAGGGTACTTACTTCTGGAGTAATGGCCATCTTTTGGCCACCGTTGAAACCTTGTTACACTACCTGTGAAGTTTATCTGTGCTTTGAGTTTAGATTGGTATTTTTTGAATCATTTTATATTTTACCTGTGTGTACTAGATTTTCCAGGAGTGTTGTGATTTTAAATACTCTATTCTTCTGTCTTCATATAAATACATTCCTGTGTCAGAAAAGTGTCCCTTTTCATACTTGGTTCATATAATACTAGGCCTTAGGAAGGTCACCTGATCACTCTGAGTTACAGTTATTTGTGTCCCACATTAAACTTTAGTTTAAAAATATTGTTACGATATTTCTGTGCTATTAAGATGGGAGAACAGAGTGGTATCTCTTAATTTTGTTCATTTAGGAACCTATAGAGGTGGTTTTGGAACTCTAAAACTGAGAAACACTTGTTCCTTATCCATACCACTCCTACCTACCCACACCTAACCCCTGCCCAATATATAAAGTAACAGAAAGCAAACAATAGGTTAATTTTCTTAACTTTAATAGAATTTTATCAAAATAAATATACTCTCCATGACCTGCAAAATCTCAGTCTTTGTCCAATAATTGAGCAATGAGCAATACTTAATTTTCTAGATACATTAAAAAAAAACCAAGCCCGTTGCTGTCAGGTCGATTCTGACTTACAGCTACCCTGTAGGACAGAGTAGAACTGTCCCATAGGATATCCAAGGAGGGGCTGGTGGATTTGAACTGCTGTTCTTTTGGTTAGCAGCTGAGCTCTTAACCACTGTGCCACCAGGGCTCCTCTAGATATATAGCCTATCATATATTTTCTTCTTTTGCATAGTTTTGATTTTTGGGTGTGTACTTTGTGTGTGTTGTGTGTGTGGTGGAGGAAAGTTGGTTCGTGTGAATCTGGGAGAACAGAGAAGATGAGTGGTTTTGGAATTTAAATTGTAGGGCTGGTTTGGATGTTTGAGTTAAAATGAGAGAAAGTTAATTTTGCTCTTGACATCAAGACAAAGGGATTATAAAGATTTAAGCTGCAGTTAGCCCAGTTCTTTTCTTTGGACTACAGTGCAGATAACACATTATCAGGTTTCTTCGTTTTTGAGATTGACTTCTGCTTGTATGGGAACTGAGAAGGTTTATTACATACAATTCTTCTCAATAAGATATTTTTTTCTCTCTGCCACAGGAAGAAACATAGAAATAGCTTTGTTATACAGAATGCTTTTTTGTAATGATAATTTGTATGGAGGTTTTTGTTTTTTCTTTTTTAAATTATATTTTAGATGAAGATTTACATAGCCAACTAGTTTCTTACAAAACAATTAATGCACATATTATTTTGTGACAATGATTGCCAACCCCACGACATGTCAGCAGTCACCTCTTCTCAACCTTGGGTTCCCCAATACCAGCTTTCTTGTCCCTTCGTGCCTTCTCGTCCTTGCCCCTGGGCTGGTGGCCCATTTAGTCTTGTTTTGTTTTATAGGCCTGTTTAATCTTTGGCTGAATGGTGAACCTCAGGAGTGACTTCATTACTGAGTTATAAGGGCTGGGACCCTCTGTTGTGATCCCTGTCAGAACAGTTGTTGGTGGTAGCTAGGCACCATCTAGTTCTGCTGGACTCAGTCTGGTGGAGGCTATGGTAGTTGTGGTCCGTTAGTCCTTTGGATTAATCTTTCCCTTGTGCCTTTGGTTTTCTTCATTCTCCCTTGCTCCAGACGGAGTGACACGAGTAGAGTATCTTAGATGGCTGCTCGCAAGCTTTTAAGACCCCAGACGCTACTCACCAAACTAGGATGTAGAACATTTTCTTTATGAACTATGTTCTGCCAGTTGAGCTAGATGTTCCCCAAGACCATGGTCCCCACAGCCTTCAGCCCAGCAATTTGGTGCCTCGGGGAATTTGGATATGTCTATAGAGCTTCCATGACCTTGCCTTGGACAAGTTGTGCTGGCTTCGCCAGTATTGTGTACTGTCTTACCCTTCATCAAAGTTACCACTTATCTATTGTCTATTTAGTGTTTTTCCCTTCCACCTCCCCCTTGTATGGAATTTTTTAGAATTTTATACTATTATGTATTTTTATTAAAGTTATAATGGATCCTAGAAGGTGAGTTTAGAACATTGAGATTTTAATAGCCAAAATGTTTAAAATTCAGTTAATAAAACACAGATATTGAGAATCATCTATATTATACACTTTGTGAATACAGAGATGATTTATGCATAGCATGTTGGTTTACTGTAGATAATCAAAAGCTGATATTTTCAGGAATTGAAGATGATTCTCTTAAAGGCCTTTTAACATAAAGGCAGAGTCCCTGGGTGGTGCATATGGTTAATGCGTTCATCTGCTAACTGAAATGTTGGAGGTTCAAGTCCATCCAGAGAAGCCTCGGAAGAAAGGATTGGCAATATACATCCGAAAAAAATCAGCCATTCAAAACCCTGTGGAGCAGAGTTGTCTTCGGACATACATGGGGTGGCCATGAGTCAGAGTCAACTTTTTTTTTTCTTTTTTCTTTTTAATGTAAATACAGAGATAAGGAATTGAACTTAATTCACTGAGAAGCAAATCATTAGTTGGTAATGAACTCCATCAAGAAGAACATTAACTCTGTAATTTTAATTACTTTTTCCCTTTTATTTAATAAGATTCATGTAGAAGTGCAGTTGTTCTGTGTTTTTTTTGTTGTATTTATCCTAGCCGGAGAATTTTCATCCTTGGGCCTTCTCATCATGTGCCCCTCTCTCGATGTGCACTTTCCAGTGTGGATATATATAGAACTCCTCTGTATGACCTTCGTATTGATCAAAAAAGTAAGTATATAGAAAACTTACAGCTTTTAAATAGCTGAAGTTTTTAGTAGGAATTATAAGCTAATTTAAAATTAAAAATGTGAATAGGGTTTAAGTCAGATCTCAATTTTTATATAATATATATTGGAACTAACCTGCCAAAACCAACAAAACTGGGAGAAAAAAAAAAAAAAGAAAGAAAGTCTCTGACATCCACAGAAGACAATAAGAGCTTTCCTGCAAGCCGCAGAAATGTGTTAGATCCTCTTAGGTCTCCAGACTGTTTTGGTTACATTTATACTCAGGAAGACATATGAGAACGTTGTACTGCAAGATGAAAGATTAGTACCTGTACCAACTTGATGAAAATTTTATGACTTTCCTCACTGTAAATGGATAATGGTGATTATGCCTTTATTTCCTCTCAGATGATTTTTATGGGAAAAAATGGGATTGTAGATTGTGAAACTCTAAAAGAAAGATACTACCTAAGCCTTAAATAGATTTCATTTTAAAAAGATGTCTATTATTTTGTTGTTGTTTTTTCATAGGGTTCCAGAAATCACAATTTTTATTTAGATGTCTCTCATTTTATACAATAAATAGTAAATAAAAATTTTGGACTTTAAAGTAGTTTGGGGAGGACAAGGAAGCAGCAATTTTAAAATACAGAACTATACAGAGAATAATGTAATAAATACTTGTGTACTCATCATCCACAATTGATTCAGAATTTTTCCCTCATCCTGAACTCAGTTTACCTTCCCAGAACTAACCACCTTCGTGAACTTGGCGTGTATCTTTCCAGTTCATCAGATTTTATTGTTGAGTATGTTAGGGATGGTTTTGCTCAAGAAATTCTCAAACAAATGCTTTTGTAGAGTGAAAGAATCCTTTGCAAAGGAAATGATCACTTCCCTTTCCTTGTTTTTGTTTGCCTACATTTTCATAATCTGGAGCTTTAAGTATCATAAGAGTATTTGCAGTTTTTTGTTATAGTACATCTTAATAATGAAGCTAGAGTATTAATAGCCTTACTCCCTGGGATAATTTTTGAAATATACTTTTTAAAAAATTTTGTTGGGACATTCAGATAATTTTACTTTTGGATAGCCTACCAGTGAAGGAATAGAGGACATTTAACCAGATATAATTTTGTGGCAAAGAGGTCATACCACCAGGTTTCATTCATCAGTATTGGTAAACACATTTAAGACTCTAGTTATTAAAATGTTGGTTCTGTGCTATGATAAAATATATTCTTAAATCTTGTTTTTTTTGGATGTCAAATTTTATCCTTTTCTTGCTATGCAGCATTTAAGTATATTCAGTTTTAAGTATAGTTCATCAAAAGGGGTTGAATTAGGTCATTTTAAGCTGACAGGGTACTGTAGTGAATTTATGTTGATCTCTCGTGAGCTTAATTTTGAATTCTGAGGAAACTAGCATTCTTAGTGGGAATGGTAGGAACCTTAGGTATAAGATAATAATTCCATATATTTTATTAAAGAAATTAAAAAACCCTCAAAAAACTATTATTAATCTCATAAGTAAATAGACCAGTGGTTTTTCCATGTTTCAGTAGAAGTTCATCTACCCAACTGTGTTCTTGCTAGCATGTGGTGATTGGAAGTCAAGAAAAAGCCTTAGACCTAGAGGTAATTTTAGAAATAATGAAGGAGCTGTTGAAGAATTTAAATTATTATATTATTATATAACCATAGAAATATATACAAATGCTGAATAAGCCACTGTATGTGATATTGTTTTGTCTGTTGCATTAAAAGCTATGTTTTTTTCAAATAAAAATAAAAGGATACTATATGGTGCTTCTGTCTCTTGCCAAAGCATGTAGTTTTATATTACTGGGTGAAATGTCACAGAATAAGGCTATATTTTAATATATTTGTTTTCATATGTTTTGAAATCTCTTTAGTTTACGGAGAACTATGGAAAACAGGAATGTTTGAACGCATGTCTCTGCAGACAGATGAAGATGAACACAGTATTGAAATGCATTTGCCTTACACAGCTAAAGCCATGGAAAGGTATATTGATATATAAGAAATTACAGAGAAATCACAGATACTAATTTCTTTGGAATTAATTACTAGGGTAAGATAATCATTAGAGTAATAAGATTAAAAAATTTTTAAATTTGAAATGAAATAAAAATACAAGATTAGAATTTCTTAATGTGGATTGAAATTAGTTTGCCTGTGAAGGTTGAACGTATGAGTTGACCGTGGTTGTTTTATTAGGTAGGAAAAAAAAAATCCCCTGTGTATGTATTTGCCTGGTATTTTATTCAGTAGATATGTCTTTATCTCAGAATAATGATTACATTCTTTTTTGTTGTAGTGCTAATTAATCATAAAATTTTAGATTTGGAAGTAACTTCAGAGGTCATTTATTTCAATCTTTTTATTTCAGAGTACATGAATCTCTTTTATAATATGCTTGACAGATTATTTTTTGGTGCCTGCTAAAGGTTTTTCAGGAGCTCTGGTGGCGGAGTGGTTAAGAGCTTGGCTGCTAACCAAAAAGTTGGCAGTTCGAGTCCACCAGCTGTTCCTTGGAAACCTTATGGGATAGTTCTACTCTGTCCTGTAGATTCGCTATGAGTTGGAATCAACTAGATGGCAGCGGAAATTTTTTTTTTTTTAAGGTTTTCCAGTAATGGGGTAATCACTAGAATGTACTCAGTAGACTAGAGTGAGGATAATGATAACATATATTTTGGTCTCATTAATATCTACCAGTGCCTAGCATAACGCCCAACACATAGTAGTCATCAATTTATTTTGATAAAATGAAAAAAATTGTTTGAGAGCTTTCTTTCTTCTGTTAAGGACAGCATTCAGAATTAAAATATCGTCTTTTCTCTAGGTTGTATTTCTCTAATCATTTCACCTTTTATAAGGACTTAGTATTTCATATATAGTCTGGCTAGTTCTAAATATGGTGGGATTATTTCTTACATGGATCTGAATACTATATTCTCTTAGTAATGTACCTGATACCTAGTAGGTTCTCAGTAAATATTTTTGTTGATCAAATATATTAATGAAGATTACATTAACTTTTTTAATGCTGCTGTGTCTTAAGCTGTTGGCTTATGTTCTCTTTGTAATCAACTAAAACGCAAGGCCTTTTCATACTAAGATAGATTATTTTCTCCTGTTGTACTTTGATGATCGATTTCTTTTTAACCTTAATTGTGTATATCCCTTCAGTTATTTCTAATTTTTCTTGTTGATTTTAGTCCATTATTGTAGTCTTTTTTTGGATCTTTTTTCATTTTCGCTTAATTCTGTATTCAAAAGTATTATTTATTTCAGTCTTTTTATCCCCATCTGTTCATAGTGATAACCACGAGAAGTTATATAATCCTAAAGATGGTTCCAAAGGTCAGAGTGATATCAGATTACGAGGAGTATAATTTTAGGTTAGTTGTGTTTCAGTTAATTCTAATTCTTCAGAAATTGTTGAATCTTATATATTGCTTATTTCCCAGAATGTTAGTGTTATCACAATATCCCAGTCTTCATTTCTGTTGTTTGCTGAAATGTTTCCATATGTATATGTATATTTATTTGCATATATATACATATATATGTAGACTTAATTAATTTCAATAAAATAGAACCAGTAAGCCACCAGTAATGTCCTCAAGGAGATTTTAAAAATAATTTTTTTGGTTGTTATTTCAAAGTAAAACATGTATTGTGGAAAATTTAAGAAAGTAGATGCTAACAATCAATAAAATTTCCGTTCATAATTCCACTGCCGTTAAATAGTGTTAAATGATATCTACTGTTAAATATATCACTTCTCAAGAAAAGTTCCTTTCTCCCAGGTTACACGGTGATGGTGGTTGTTGTGTGCCATCTAGTCGATTCTGACTCATAGCGACCCTATAGGACAGAGTAGAACTGTCCCCTGATAGTGACTCTTATGTAGTATGTAGTACCTTTCCTTTGTAGCATTTGTTGAATTTACTACCTGTATCAGTTATTACTGAGTAACAAATTACCCCAAAAGTTAGTGACTTAAAATCACAACAGTTTTATTGCTCATAATTTTTGGGTCAGGATTTGGGCAAGGGATACGTTGCTCTTATCCACAAGATGTTGACTGAGATAGCCCAAATGGAGCTAGAAGATCCAAGATGTCCTCACTCATGTGCCTTGGGCCTTAGTGCTGGCTTTTAGTTAAGGTACCTCAGTTATTCTCCAGCTAGCCTGATTTTTTTTTTTTTTTTTTTTTAATCAACCAGGGCTTTTCTCTGTCTTGGCCCCTCTTTCTAGAATAATTGCCTGAACTTCTTTACATGGCAACCCAGGGTAGCTAAAATGAAGTTTCCAGTCCTCCTAAGGCCTAGATCTGAAATTACACAGCATCATTACCACAGCATTCTGTTTTTCATAGCAAATCACAAGATCAGTCAAGATTTAAGGGGAGGGGAAATAGATTCCATCTCACAGTGGGAGGAGAGCACGTGTATTCAAAAGTAGGAATTGTTAGCAGCCGTCTTTGTAGACAGTTTTCTACAAGCCTCCCTCTGGTGAACAATTCACATTTCTGCAGCATGCAATATGCACCCAGCTCTCCCAAGATTCCCCAAAATTTCATCTAGTTATGATCTCATGCTGAAGCTTCATTATCTCATGATCTGCATCAGGTTATGCTGTGGATGTGCTTCTTGGGTCTGGCTTCTCTTAATCTGGAGACCTGTAAAGTAAGAAAACAAGGTATCAGTTTCTTCCTGTCTTCCCTCAATATATATTCAATATACAGTTTTGAGATGGGGCAGTTAACCACAGTAGATACTCCCATTCAACAGTGAAAGAATGAGATTCATATGGCCGTCTCTGGTCTAAAGCAGTTCTGAAATCTAACAAGGGGGCAGAGAAAGTTCTATGATTAAGGCTTGGTTCTGCCTTCTGTGAGTGGCTTTATAATTCATTGTTTTCCTCAGCTCTTGTCTGGGTCCTGCTTTGCTCTTAGTCATCCTTCTTTTTCTGTAAGAAATGGGCCTTATTTGCACCTGAGTAACATTCTCAGCCTGCTTCATATATGTAAAGAAGCACTGGTGGTACAGTGGTTAAAGCACTTGGCTGCTAACTGAAAGGTTGGCAGTTGGAACTCTCCAGCTGCTCCAGGGGAGAAAGATGTGGCAGTTTCATATATGTAACAGTTTGGGAGCCTAGAGACCTATTTTCATTTGCAACAGTGTTTCTTTTATTCCAAATTTATTAAAACCATTGTGGGTTTTCTGTGTATCAGATTATAAGTTCACTATGAGACAAACATCACAGCAGCATTTCTTTCTGTGAGAGAGCTCTCTCTACTTTGGATCCCAAGTTAGGGTACTGTAAGTTTCTTAGAAGTCCTTTTGTCTATCTCAGAGGGTATACAAGCACTGCCTTAATCTTTCTGAGGTCTTAACAAAGGTTCTTACAGGTGCATGCTTGATTTGATGATGATTATGAGGCCCTGTTTTATGTCAGTGCTCTGGTCAAGCGTATCACTTACATTCCTGGGGCCACGGTGCTAGTAGTTGATTGTGGTGCCTGATTTCTCTCATCTTGGTTCTCTCTGTCTGCCTGTGTGTTCAGCATGTGTCTAATGGAGTGCACTTACAATCTAACACACTTTTTTCCTCATGCCTCCCCCCACCCCTTGCTTTTTTTTTTTGGACAGTCTTTTGCTAGCTGCAGAGGCTGTTGATGAGAAACAGTTATTTTCCAACACAGTAACTTTTGGGTAGAAATAATTTCCTTTAAATTCTTCTTGCAAGCTAAACAGTTCATTCTTTAGTTTATCATTTTCTTGTTGTAACTTCTCATGTATCGCTATAAGGAAGCCATTGACGCTTTGAACATTCTGCAGAAAATCTCCTTAGATCCACAGTTTGTTAGGTATATTTTCAGTCTTCTAAGTTATTTCATGTGACAGTTTTATTAATTGTTCTGCCGGTATATAATATGGGTCACTTATCTTCTGGTGTCCCAGAGCAGTTTCCTCACTGCTCTTCCAGTCTCCACAGTCTTCTTGCTGCCTTTTCACCTTCTTCCTACCTCTGAGTCCCAAAAGCCAATGTCACATGTTTTAGGTTTCTGTTCCTCCCCGCTTCCAGGTGCCATTTTTTGTTTTAGTTATCTCTTGCAGCATAAAAAAATCACCCTCAAATGCCGATTATTTTTGTTTATGACTCTGTGGGTCAGAAATTTGGCCGGGGTCAGTGGAAACAGTTTATCTCTGTTTCATATGCTGTCGTTTGGGGCATGTCCACTTAAGCTGAAGGCTCCAAAACAGTTTCACTTAACATGTCTTGGGGCCATGGTACTGGGTTGTCAACTGAAGTACCTAATTTCTCTACATCTTGGTTCTCTCTGTCTCCCTATGTGTTCACTCATCCTTCCAGGCTTTTTTCTGAATATGGGTCTCTTTCTGTCTGGCAGGATGGCCTGGAGTTCTTTACATGGCGGTTCAGGGTAGCAAGAGGGCAAAAGTAGAAACTTTGAGGCCTCATACTTTGCCACATTCTACTGGTCAAAGCAATTTATAAGGCTAAATTCAAGGGGAAGGAGAAAAAGACTCTACTTTTGATTGGAGAAGTAGCAGGAGCACTCAGAGGTGGGAGGAATTTTTGGTGGTCATATATGCAGGCAGCCTGCCACACTACCACTGCAATTAAATAGCTATTTGTGTGATTACTTGTATAATGGCTATCTACCTTCCCTGATAGTTCCCTGATCTGTTAGTTCCCCGAGGGTAGCTAAACCAAAAAACCCAAGTAGATTCTGGCTCATAGGAACCCTATGGGACAGAGTAGAACTGCCCCATAGGGTTTCTAAGAAGTGGCTGGTAGGTTCAAACTACTGACCTTTTGGTTAGCAGTCAAGCTGTTAACTACTATGCTACCAGGGCTCCTGAGGGTAGCTAGTCTTCTGTTTTATCTCCTGTGCCCAGCACAGTACGTGGTACGCAGAAGGTATTCAGTAATTGTTGAATGAACTAATAACTTTATTTCCATTTTCAATGCTTTTATTAAATATTATTACAAAAATGAGATGAAACATTCTTTTTTATTAACTGTTTTTCATATCATGAACATATTTCTATGCCATGTTTACTCCATTTTATTGGTTATACATAGGACTTTCTAGTATATGTCTGTGTAATATTTTAATCAATTCTTGGACATTTAACTTTTCCTCTAGTTTTTCACTATTATAAATAATCATTACAAGGTTTTGTTTTGTCTTTAAAATTAAATATCTAAGGTATTCTAATTCTACATGTTATCTTAGACTTTTCAAATGATATTTATTATAATTATTTTTAGTAATGAGTAGTATAAAGAAGAAAGCAGAAAATAACCCATAATTCTATTGCCCAGGTAACCCTACTGACTGAAAAAAATATATATATACATAGTTTGAAAATGTAAACAGTATCCAAAAGGACAAAATGAATAGTGAAAGCCTCTCCAGAGCCCCCCAGTGACAATTGTTTTACTGCATTCACTGGTATATATATAATGTGTGTATGTATGCGTATATAAGTTTGTGTTTATATGTAAAATATATATCCATACACATTTATTCATTTACATTAAAACTTGTAAACAAGAGGTCATATTTTATGCACTTTATTCTGTCCTTTTTTCCATGTATTATCTTTAACATTTAAATTCAGAATAATTTTTACTGTCACCTGTATTTGAGAAAGTTTAACATAAGGTTTAGTTAGGATATTCAGAAATGTCTGTCTTGAAAAAAAAAGTTCATTCTTGAAATTAACAGCATTGATCCACAACTCTTTCTTTTTGGTTTACCCTGTTCAGTTACCCTTTTTTCCTTTTACTCCTTGTCTGTATGTCATCCTCAATCACTGTTTTTACAGTTTGAAATTTTAATTTTTTTCTAATTTACATACAGTAAAATACACTCTTTGTATTGTTCAACTCTGTGAGTTTTGACAAAAAATATCCATCATCACAGTCTAAACAGTTTCTTTGCTGTAGTCACTACTTTTTGTTCAGTAAAATGTGTAGAGTTAACAGGATATTATAGTAACTTTGAAAATGTTTGAATGCAAAATAGGGCACTTCAAAACTGTTAACGTTCACTGTAAAATTATCATCATTATTTTGTTAGCAATATATTATTTTTGTATTGCCACTGTTTTGGAACATGGACAACTGAAAAAACAGTACAGTGTATTTAAATCTGTTCCATCTTCTGCTTTGAGTTCTATTCAATCTTGCAAATTCATTATGTCTAAGATTTGCTAATTCTTGAGAGCTTGTGGAAGATGGGTACCATAAATGACACCCTTCATATTCATTGTTGTGATACCTAGACAGTTACCAAGAAAATCTTGTTTTTACGTAGTTTATCCAGATAGTTAAGCTTAAGGCATTTTTGTCATTCTTCTTTTTATCCATATTGACTATATTTTTGAATTCCTTGAATGAGAACATTGTAATCAGATGCCTTTGAATGGTATTAAAATTCTGTTAAATTTTGAGGGAGAATTAAAAGCTTACTTTTTTAAAATAATACTTCATTGTGTTTTCAGTGAGTTTACATAGCAAATTAGGTTCTCATTTGACAGTTTCTATACAAGTTGTTCAGTGACATTAGTTAAATATTTTACGGTTTGTCAGCATTCTCATTAATTGTGTTCTAGTGGTTCTGTTTCTAGTACTCTAGTTTTTCTGCTCCCTTTGTTTTCTCATCTTTGCTTTAGAGTAATTATTGTCCTTTTGGTCTCATATAGATAGTTTTTTAATGGAGCCCCATACTCACGGGTAATATTCTTTGTGTGTCAGTCTGTTGTTTCTCTAAAAGGTGACCTCGGGATAGTTTCTAAAGGATTAATTTTAGAAGTAAAATTCTTGTTTAAGTAGTTATGTTTCTTCTGATGGTTAAGCTTGAAGATAAACATTTCTGCAGATTAGATTACAGTTCTTCTAAAGTTTATAAATTGACTTGATGTATTCGTGAGAAACTTTAGAAACAATCACAGTCCTATGACTTTTCAGGAATTGTAAGATATCTTTTTCATTGGTGATAGGTTCTAGGAGTCTCAGACAATAAAAGAAGCCATGAATATGTCTGACAAAAACCAAACATAACTATCTACTTCATCTTCAGGATATTTCTTTTCATTCTTTTTGCACCTCCTTTGTATATGGGAGAAAGTCTTAAGTTTGCTGAAATCTTAACTAGCATGTCTTTTTGTCACTATTTTCATTTTTAGTAAGGACGATTCAAGTGTGTTCTGTAGATAGTTACTCCAAACAGTTTGAGGATTAGGAGTCGAGTTAAAAAGAGAAGGCAAAGAATGGAGAAGTAGCCTCCAAAAAGGGTATACACTTCCAAGTCAGTTAAGCTTCTTTCATTTTCTCAAAGAAAAATGCCTCATCTTAAGTGAATTATTGAATGACCCAAGTACTCTATAAGATAATTCTTTATCAGTTTATGTCTCTGATTGCACTGTTTAAAATGTACAGTTTTGGGGTGGTTGGAATGAGTATTTCTTTTCCTTTGACTTTATCTCTTTCCCATAAATAAAAAAAATTGCGACTCCTTTCTAACATCTCTTTTAATCACAAATTAAGAGTAATGTATTATAGACAAAGAGTAGGTAGGCTAGTAAATAAAACTCTTTTTAGCCCTCAAATGGTAATTTTTCACCGTCGTATTTTACTAATTAATGCTATGCAAAAATGATTGTTTTTGAGATGATACCCACTTTCAAAAATTTAAAATGTTGGTTAAACTGAATTTTTTATATGTTGTAAAGTCACCTAATTGTACTAATCTCTGAGCAAGGAATTATAGGGGATACAAAAATGAGCAAACATTGTATTTCCTCAGACAGCTTTTTGCCAGATAGGAGCAATAAGAAATGTATGTAAATGTAATATAAGACAAGTGTAAATGTGTAATAAGTGCAATAGAAGAGTTTATGGGAGCAGAAAAGAAGGATGTGAGAGCAGAGAGATAATAGTTGGGAAGACTTCATAAAGGAGGTGGCATTTGATTGGACTTTGAAGATGGCCATGATTAAAGTTTTTGTGGAAGAAGGAGTACTGTAAACAAACAAACAAAAAACAAGTATAGGGGTAGGAAAGCCCAGGGCTTATTTTTAAAAGTCGAAAATAACTTCTTTTAGTTTGCAGGGGTTGCAGAAGGCTTGGCCAGCAACTGAGTTCTGCCCGCAGTTTTTTTTTTTTTTTTTTGGCCTACATACTTAGAGTTATTTTCATTTATATGAATGTTTTTGGTTGGACATTGGCCCCACCACTCCATGTTTTCTTATACCTTATCTACTTTTTCACACATTTATGGTACCAGCCTGGGGACTGGAGGCATTTGAGTAGGTGATCTGTAGAGACTTCATGTAAGAGGGGTAGGATTCAGAAAATTTGGAAGATTATGACAAGATTATGGAGGATATTAAGTGCCATTTTAAGGTATCTGGATTTTATTCTATGATCAGTGAAAAGCTGGTAAAAGTTTCCCAGTAAACGAGGGACATGATTAGAACTGGGATATAAGAATATTATTCTTTGATGGTGTGATGGCAGTGTGAAGGAGGATTGGAGTTGGAAAAGACTCATAGAAATAGTAAAGAAATCATGTGGGCTTTTAACTAAGGTAGTAACTGTTGGGGTAGCAAACTGAGCAAATATGGGAGACACTTAAGGGTTAGAATCAATAGGATTTGGTAATTGTTTCTGTGTGGGGGAGTAAGATGATTTGAAGATAACACAGAAGTTTAAGTTCTATTAACATTGCCATTATCAGAGATAGTAAAGCCAGTAATAGTGGTAAGCTTAAGAGAACATAGGGTGTGGAAATGTTGACTTATTTTTAACAAAATACGGGAATTTCTTTATAAATATGAAGCCAAATTTGGTCCATTTATGATAGGATTGTTTTGCTTCATAGTAGCTTCAAATAATTGTGTTTCCAAAATAGAGTTTAGTATGGCTCTCTGTTGTTAGTTGCTGTCAAATCCATTCTGACTCATGGTAACCCCATGTATGCAGAGTAGAACTGCTCCTGAGGGTTTTCAAGGCTGTGTGTGACCTTTTGGAAGCAGATTGCCAAGCCTGTCTTCCAGAGTGCCTCTGGGTGGGTTTGAACTGCCAACCTTTCTGCTAGTAGTCATGCACTTAACCACTTGCGCCTCTCAGGGAGCTCCGTGGCTCTCTGTTACCAGAAATACGTCCTTCCTTGGAAACCTTTCTTATCGATAAGCCTACTCGAGTGAAAATTAAGAAAGGTACAACCTTTGAGACTAATTTTGAGAGTCTCTTTAGATTCACTTAACTGTTCAAGTAGTGAAGATTTATAATGACTTAAATGTTATGTTTGGTTAAGTCATTGACAACTGGGTTCTTCCCCCGACCAGTTCTTTGGCTTTGCCTGATGTTTTCTTGATCTTTATAGTTTGTTCTTTCTCACAGTGAATCAGGGGTATTCTGAATTAACTCTGTATGTATGCCCCCGTGGCCTGAAGGTGAATTTGATCAGTGTGAGAGAAACTCTTCCTTATAGAGCTCCCTACACCTCTGCAGTTAGGATTAAACTGTTTTGAGGGTCCCACAACCATCTTCACATCCGGTGACTCACAGGACGTAAGAGGCACTTGGACTCATGGCTGTCATTTAGTAGGAAGGATAAGGTACACAGCAAGACTGGCAAGGGAAAAAGACACATCAGGCAGAGTCTGGCACAATCCAGGTGTAGGCTTTCAATGTTTTCCCTTCCAGAGGGATGGGCTACATAGAATGCACTTCTTCCTACAGCAGTGTAACACATGTGCAGTGTTTCTGTCCAGGGAAGCTGGCTTTGTAATCAAAATTCCAGACTTCCAGAATAAAAGCAAGTGTTTGCCATAAATTACATTGTTTATACAATCTAGGCGAGCTGGCAAGGCAGGATTCATAGCCCAAGTAGGTAAAACAGCCTTATCAAAATAAGGAACACTGACACTCTAAATCCAGGTTCCTAGACTCCAGCCAAGGGCTGATCTTGCAAGCTGACCCTACTAAAGACAGCAGGCCTGGTATATTAACTCACCTATTCCTCTTTCCCAGTTTCAGGTTATGATATTGCCATTCCAACTTTCTGTATCGTTGACTCACTTAGATGCCATCCTAACCCTTAATATAGTTTAGATTTGCACTGTATCTTAAGATTTTATTTTGCTTTCTGGTTGTGCTCTCTATCAAGGACTACAGATACAAGAAATGGTAAGAGAAAAGTATGGTCTGCTCTTTAATAGAGTGGAATGGCTTATCTCTGTGGATATTAAAAAAAAAGCCTAAGATTCTCAACCTCTTCCCAGCTTAAATGACAGTCCCAGAAGCAGTACTGTTTTCAGATGTCTTCTACTGTGACTTTTAATACTCATCGTTATTTGTATATTTCTGGATATGTCTTACAGTTTAAATCGTTGTTGTTTGCTGAGGTTAGAACAAACATGATCTTTCTTTATATGTATGTTTCTGAATTTCCCTTTTTCTGTATATTGGTTCCCAGTGAATTTTGTCTGTACTTGGCACGAGAGCATTTTTAAGAAATTACAGAACATGGAGGAGCTCTGGCATAATAGGTGAAAATTCTTTGTTGGTGGTAATGGAATAATTTCAGTTTCTATGACTATGAGAAGGATGAGCAAGGGATAATAAAACATTTGAGAAGATCAGAATATATTTTACTTTTATCAGAGTAAAGATTTTTCGTATTTACCTGCATATATTATGTCCCTTTTTTCCTATGAATGCATTCTAACTAAAAGACGAGGGGAGAATAAATCACAAAGTGATATTACTGTGGCAGCAACCTTGGCACCTTAGGGATAAGGATAATTTCCCTTTTGACCAACTGTAGCTATCTTTGTTATGCTTTAATTCTTACCAGATCTTGAGAAGCTCAGGACTGGTTCTAGAATCTTTGGGAAATTGGAGAATTTGTATAGAAAAGAAAAATCTCATATTTATCCATGTTCTTCAGGGGAGAGATATTTGAATTAATGTCAGGGAGAATAAGCAAATAAGTATTTGTGTGTAATATTTCATCTAAGATATCATGAATTTTAAGACTTCGCTTATTTGTGTACCAGTAATGAAGAAAAAATATACCTAGTTAAATTGTTTTCTTATCACTTAGAATATTTATATTAGAATTGGAATTTTTATATTAGAATTTGGAATTTTTATACTCTGTGCCATTGAAGGGATAGGTGACACTGGTATTGTTTTTAAAGAGACCTCTCCACTATTGATGCTGGGATTTCAACTCATTTTATTCTGTTACACATCTTAGATATGTATAAATTTCCTACAGCATGGTTTAAGCTATAGGACAGAGAGGGAAGGGCTAAACTTTCCTCTGCATTACTGAAGTGCTCTCAAGAGCCCTGTAAAGTAAATATTGTTACTTGTTTTTTACAGTTGAGGAAATTGAGACTTAGGATAGTTTTAAGTAACCTGTTGCAAGTGGCACAGCTTGTAAATGGAAAAGATGCAATTTTTTTAACGGCTTTATTGAGATATAATTTGTATGCTTTAATTGCATGTAAAAGTAACCTCTGTGAGTACAATTCAGTAATTTTTAGTAAATTTGTAGAGTTATGTAACCATGCCCACAGTCAGTTTTGAAACATTTTCTATCACCTTCAAAAAGAATCCTTGTGTCCAGTTGAGGTTAGTTCCTGCTTTCACTTTCAACCTCAGATAACCTTGATCTGCTTTCTTCAGCTATGGATTTGCATTTTCTGGGATGAATGGAATCATACAAGATGTAATCTCTTGTGGCTGTCCTTTTTTACGTAGTATATCCTGAGGTTCACCCAGGTGCTCGCATGCATGTATCAGTAGTTTATTGTTTTTTCTTACCAAATGGTACTTTATGTAGATGTACTACATTTTGTTCATTCATTCACCAGTTGATGGTCATTTGAATCATTTCCAGTTTTTTGCTATTTAACTTTGCTATGAACATTCTTGGAAACCCTGGTGGCATAGTGGTTAAGAGCTACGGCTGCTAACCAAAAGGCCGGCAACTGGCAGTTAGAATCCACCAGGCGCTCCTTGGAAACCTGTGGGGCAGTTCTGCTCTGTCCTGTAGGGTTTCTATGAGTCGGTATCTACTTGACGGCAACGAGTTTGGTTTTTTTTTTGGTTTTATGATCATTCTTGTACAAGTCTTTGTGTGAACATGTTTTCATTTCTCTTGGATAGGTGTTAGGAGTAGAGTTGGTGGGTCAATGACAAATCTATGTTTTATCTTTTTCAGAAACTGCTAAATTATTTTCCAAAGTGGCTATACCATTTTACATTCATGAGCAGTGCACAGGGGCTGCAGTTTATTCATATCCTGGCCAATACCTGCTGTTGTCAGTCTTTTTGATTACAGCCATTATGATGGATGTGTAGTGAGCTCTCATTAGTTAATGATGTTGAGCATCTTTTTGTGTGCTTATTAGTCATTCATATGTCTTCTTTTGTGAAATATATATTCATATATTTTGCCCAATTTTTATTTGGGTAATTTATTATTACTGAGTTGTAAGAGATTTTTATATGTTCTAGATACAGGTTCTTTATCAGATACGTGATTTGTAAAGATTCCTTCCCATTCTGTGATTCGAGTTTTCATTTTCTTAATCGTGTCTGTTGAAGAGCAAAAGTTTTTAATTTTGAAGAACTTCATTTTATCTGTTGTTTTCTTATATGGATATGGTTTTTGGTGTCATATTTAAGAAATATTTACCTAATCCAAGGTCACAAAGATTTTCTCTTGTTTTCTTCTTGAACGGGAATTGGCAAACTACAAACTGAGTACCACATTTGCCCCACCATGTTTTTGTAAATAAAGTTTGATTAGAACATAGTTACACCCGTGCATTTACAAATTGTGATTGCTTTCCTGCTCTAATGACGGAACTGAATAGTTGTGACAGACCTTATGGCCAACATAATGTAAATGTTTACTTTATGGCCCCTTTCGTAAGATATTTGCTGATCTCTGTTCTAGGAATTTTAACTGGTATTGTTAGGTCTGTGATCAGGTTTGAGTTAATTTTTGTGTATGGTATGAGGTAAAGGTCTAAATTCATTTCTTGGGATATGGCTGCGCAGTTGTCCCAGCACAATTTGTTGAATAGACTATCCTATATGTAATGAGTCTTTTTTTTTTTTTCCTGCTTTCAAGATTTTCTCCTTGATTTTGATTTTCAACAGTTTGATTATGATATATCTAGGTGAGAAACTCTTGTTTATCCTACTTTGGGTTTATTGAGTTTCTTGGATCTGTAGATTGTTTTTCATCACATTTGGAAAGTTTTCAGCTATTATTTTGTCTAGGTTTTTTTTTTTTTTTTCCTGTCTCTTTTCTCTGTCTGAGACTTCTATTATATGTATGCTGATAAACTTGAAGTTGTCTGTAAGTTTCCAATGCTGTATTCAATTTTCTTTAATCTTTTTTTCCCCTCTTTTTTTCAGGTTGGATAATTTCTGATGTTTTATCTTCACTTTCACTGATTGTTTCTTGTGCAATATCAGATGTGCTCTTCAGACCACTTAGTGAATTTTTCCTTTTGGTTTTGTACTTTT
Source organism: Dugong dugon (assembly GCA_030035585.1). Classification (NCBI taxonomy): domain Eukaryota; kingdom Metazoa; phylum Chordata; class Mammalia; order Sirenia; family Dugongidae; genus Dugong; species Dugong dugon. The sequence continues at coordinate 40,804,301 of CM057480.1, read as the reverse complement.
CAACTATAAAATTTCTATTTGGTTGCTTTTCATGGCTCTTTATTGACATTTCTTATTTGTTTAGTCATTGTCATTATATTTTCTTTACTTTTTTAATCATGACTTCCTTTAATTCTTTGAAAATATGTATAATAACTGTTTTGAAGTCTTTGCTAAATCCAGTATCTGGTCCCATTCAAATACAGTTTTTAATGGTTACCTTCCCCTCCCCACCCCCCGCCAAGTATGGGTCACAGTTTCCTGTTTCTTAGTATGGTTCATAATTTTTTCTTGAACCTGGATATTTTATGTAATATAGCAACTCTGGATTCTGATTTTATTCATATTTTTCCTACAGGTTGTTGTTATTTATTTTTTTTAAAAGTAACTTGCTTGGTCTTACTCTGTGGAGTCTGTTTTCCTCATGATTGCTACTCTGTCTCCCCACCTTTTTTTCTTTGCAATTCTAATTTTTATTTTTTATATTGGCTTCCTAGAGTTCACCTCTGTGTCTACATAGCTTATTGCTTAGCAAATGATTAATTGGAGATTGTGCTTTCACCGTCTGCCAGTGGATTGTGCATGTTTTGGGAAGCATATTCAAAGTTCAGGCCATTTTTAAGTTTGGCTCTTTTACTTTCCTTTGGATTCTCTTAAGTCTCCCATGTATATGCACACAGATTCCCAGCAGCCAGGGATGAGTGAAGAGCTTGGTTTCTCTCAGGTCTCCCCAGTTAGCTGACATTTTGTGAGGGAGCTTGGGATCTTATGGGTCTCCCCTGCTTGTGTGTGCAATCTCCTAGTCAGCCAGGGTTGTATGGAGTGCATAGGCCCTCTCCTCAGGGATTTGTGGAGAATTTATCAAAACTCACTGTGGCTCTCTCATTTCCAAGATTTTTTCTGTTGAATTTCTAGCTAGTTGTCAAGTAGCAGCTTGCCCTAACTCGTACAACAATCTCAGGCTAAGAGAGCTGTAGGCTTTTCTGTTCCCAGCTGGGTGTGGGTTTTCTGCCCTCTATTCCAATCAGAGTCATTTCCCTTTCAGCAGTGAAGCTATTGGTTTTCATAGCCAACCTCACTGGTCTTACCAGAAGTTCAGCTGTTTTCGTCAGTATATTCTTCGCCTTTGGTTGGTTTTCAGAACCCAGAAATGGTTGTTTTGATAGTTTCATCCAGTTTTATAATCATTCTTTTGGGGAGGGACTTTGTACTCCTCCACTAGAGGGAGGCCCTCTTCAGAACTCAGATTTTAAAACCCAGGTATATTACATAGTCTCCAAAAATAAATGGTTTTTTCCTTAACTCAAGCTACCTTTTTCTGTGGGGTTAGAGAACAAGTAATTTTTGTAAAGAGAGAAATAAATAACAGGGGTGAATGGATGAACCTTGATTAAGTGTTAGATTTCTAAGCAGTACGAGATGTTTACCTTTGTATAAGTAGATTTGCAAGCTCAAACTGAGGTTGATTGAAGGGTTTGGTCGCTCTCCTGGAACAACATGTGTTGTTTCCCTATGATATTCCTTGCTCCATAACAATTTTATGAAATAGGTATTATTATTTTACAGATAAGGAAACTAATTCTCAGGTTAGGGACTTACCCTTGCTCTCAACCTTTGTATGTGGTAGAGATGGGACTTGAACCCTTTTCTTCTGACTTCTCCTTATTCTTTATATTCTACCCAACTGCTTTCCTTTCTCTACCATGTTATAATTACTTCAAGATTCCTTGATGATCTTAGTGTATTTATTTATGTAGATAGTACTTAAGATTGGAACAGTTCACAACAGTCTTCCTAAATTTTTACTGGGAGCTCAAACTCCCCCCCCCCCCCCCCCAAGATAATCATTCTTAACTCATTGAAGAGTCCCTATTCATTCAGGCAGTTATTAAGCAAACTGGTAATAGTCACAGAAGGAGATGTCCCATGGCAGCTTCCTCTGCCAGCTTCCTCTTTTTTTCTTACTCCATAGATGCAGATTCTGCCCAAGAAGCCCCTGCATTGCAGAGGGACTGGAGATCTGTATGATCTGTTTATTTCGCAATTGACAAGGGTAAGGGGGCCTTTCTGGGGGAGGCGCTTGGGTGCCCTGAATTTAGCTTTATGCAGCTGGGGTAATATTTATTTTGGGATTCTCAAACTTAGTATTTTAAAAAACCTTTCTATGAATTGTTTGTCCTACAGCAGTTAAGTGTCATTTATTATAATGATTTTTTTTAAGTTCAAAATAAGTCATACAAACATGATTCATGCTTCTAAAAATTCCAAATCTGTGATCATTTAGCATATAAGTAACATTGAATATGTGTAAGTAAAATTTCACTGTAATTAAAATCTTAAAAAGATTTTTGGACAGCCATCTATTTCTATAACCAATGATAGTTATGCTTTATTAATCTGCTCTGTTCCTTTTCCGTGTATTCATCAAACTGTAGAGTGAAAAAGGGACTTGTGGATAATTCTGAGTGGGTGTGGTGTCTTTTTTCTTGCTGGTAAAAAATATTACTGGCTTCCTTGAATTCTGTGTCTACCCTACATGCCAATGAAATTTGAGTTATATCTGTAGACTGTTCTATATCCATTCATTAGGGTAGGTATAGAAGTACAGTAGGTGAATCTTACGGGAGCGAAGATTAATGAGTTTTATAGTTCTCACTTAGCAGGTTTACAGAACAAGTGCCAGAAATGATGGCATTTATAATAGGATACAGTTTTAAAAAGGCAAGGAAGAGTTTGATGCTTTTTTAAAGTTGCAGAAGGTTTAAACAGGTGACTATAGCTCTGATGGGTAGATTTGAGAAGATTTGAGTTGGTAATGGTCTGATTGGCTTATTTTTGAGGATATTAGTATACCTGGTAGCAAAATACCTTTGTTTACCTAAAGAAGTAGTGTACATTTATATAGTTTAAATTGATGTTTTTAGTATTTTGTATGTTTTATACTTTTAAACTGTCCTCTTTAAACATTCGATTTTTAGATTTTAAAGTCAACAGTATTATGTATGTTATCCTTACCGCTGTTAATAAACATTCCATTTCTAGTGCCAGCATGTTTGGAAAACTGTTTTTATTCTTAAACATCTTAAAAGCCTTTTTTTTTCCCCCCTCTGTTTTCTTTAAGCCATAAGGATGAGTTTACCATTATTCCTGTACTGGTTGGAGCTCTGAGTGAGTCAAAAGAACAGGAATTCGGAAAACTCTTCAGTAAATACCTGGCGGATCCTAGTAATCTCTTTGTGGTTTCTTCTGATTTCTGCCATTGGGGTAAGTTCTAGATTTTAACATATCATGGTAGATACTGTATACTTGTGGTTAAAGGTATCTTTTCATTCTAAGCTCTGGTTTTCAGTTATCACTTTCCTTGGGAAATTTTACTTTTAACAATGTTTAAAAGTGAATAAAAAAGATTTTTGGTCATTTAAAACAGATCAGATTATAATAGTGAATTATAGATACATTTCCAAAGGCGACTGGTATAATTGGATTCACACTGTGAGGGCATCCTTACTTACACACTTAATGTTAATAGAGTTAAGATTTTTTAACCCCATTTCCAGGTAGAGTATGCACTGTAGACTCTCTGTAGTTGGTTTTATGGTGGGTAAAACAAACATTCTTCATTAGAATATAGAAGAGTACTATATGCTATGCTAGTGCTTTTCCACATTTCCTTTTTTGTAATTAACCTTTTTAAAATTTTTTCACCTTGGTGCTTAATTTTTGCTCACAGTTGGCATCAGTTTAGATATACCCTCCAAAGACAGCACATTGGCTATTATCACTATAGTCTGCATTGGTAGTGGTTTATAAGGGTAGGGACTCTTAAGTGATTTTTATGGATTTAAAGAATAATAATGAATATGTGATAGAGGAAGTGAATCCTTTGTGGACACTTCTTTTGGTAAACTTTGTTTTTTGGATTCTTTGGATATAATTTTCTCTCATTTACCCAGTACTATCCCAGCATATTTATGAGTTCCATTCTTTTTAGGACATCTCTTTGATCCATTTATTCATTGTTTAAGGATGCCAGTATCTGTTCATTTGTGATCCAGTTCTTTGATTATAGAGAAAACATCAAAGCAGAAGACCATAATTTTTAAGGTAGAATGCTAGAATGGCCAGAAAAACATTCTTATTGAGGTGTAAGGTGCCCTGGCTTTTACATGTCTTACCATTGATTGCCAGAGTTGATTTCAGTATATCTAGCCTGGTTAGGCTGGTATCTTCTCTTACCCCCCACAATGAGTGGCCTTCTTAAAGGTACGATCTCATTTGAAGACAACCATTGTTCCTAATGGTATAATTTTTTGTTTAAGGCAGTGATTCTCAACTAGGGGCATTTTTTCCCCCTGGGGGGCATTTGGCAATGTCTGGAGACATTTTTGGTCATCACAAGTGGGGAAAAAGGGTGTGGTACTGGCATCTAGCAGGTAGAGGCCAGGGATGCTACTGAACATCTTACAGTGCACAGGACGACCCCCCACATCAAAGAATTTTCTGGTCCAAAATGGTAATAGTGCTGAGGTTGGGAAAACCTGGTTTAGGATATGCAGATAGCTGAGCTTTCTTGCCAAATAAGTTATTTTTTATGAATATGTATATTCTCTTTGGATTTGAGGACTAGATACCAGTTGCTTAAAAGGACTTTTTTTTTTTTTTTTTTAAATAATTTCTTTGGTATTCTGAAATTTAATAATGGTTGGTCTTAACCTGGAGAGTATCATTACTGTTAAAAGGGCTATTTGTCTTAGCATTGTGAATTTGCTTTGGTAACAAAACATGTTTTGAAAATTAAAAATTCTCAAAACTTTGCTCTATCCTCTTTCATTTTTAAGGCTGTTATGAACTACTTGATTTTAAATAATTAGTTTCCCTAATACTGTTCTTCAGAGTCTGAACTTGGTCTAGATTGGCACCATGTGCAATCACAACATAAATTCACATCAGATATTAGTAGGTACCCTCATATTACTGTCTTCTTTAGAGTCATCTTTTTTTTTTTTTGGATATCATTCATGAAGAGAGAATCTGCTATATCAGGGAGTTTTTAATAGTCCAAAGCAAGCAAACTCTAGTCCTTGACTGTATTTAAGTACAAAGATAGAGAAAGAAAAATGAATTCTGTTTTACATTCTACCTACATTGTCAGAGAATTGGTTAGGTCATGTGATCTCCCCTGATTTCTTGAAAATCTTAGCATTTAAATGGTAAGGTAGGATTTCCATGTTATATTTACAAAAAAGAACCTAAAATTTTAGAAGGTTGGTAAATGTTAGCTATGAGAATTTACATTTGGTGGTTGAATAACAGAATTTTTCCAGATGTTCATTTTATTGTGTCATCATCACTAACAATACTCATTAAGTGCTTAACTTTGTACTTATGGAAGGCACTGTGCTAATTCTTGGTAGGAAGTTTGATGGGAGTTGGGAAGTAAGGGGCTGGACTGCTGGTGGTGCAGTGGTTATGAGCTCAGCAGCTGAGCAGACAGTCAGCAGTTCAAATCTACCAGCTGCTCCTTGGAAACCCTATGGGGCAGTTCTACTCTGTCATATAGGGTCATGACTTGACAGCAACGGGTTTGGGAAGTAAGGGGAAGTTGTCACATGGATACTGTTGCTAAATTATTTGTCTCCTTACTACCATAGTAATATTAACTGTCATTCTTGTAAAGTAAGACTCATTCTCTATTTTACATACCTGTTGAAGTAATATGAATTATTGGCTAGCTATGGGTTAAGCTATCTTTACTTAGGAATTAAGTTTCATGTTTCTCAAATTCATGTTCTAGTGGCATTTTGGGGTATCTTTCCTGACTTAGGAAGAGTGCTGTATTCCCATCTCAAAAATCTGGCTTTTTTCACGAAGATAATATTTAGGGGTGCTTTTTTCCTTTCTTTCTTTCTTTTTTTTAAAAGATACCATACCAAACTAATCATAACACTGAATTCTAAATCAGTACACAGGAAGGATTTGGTTCTCCAAGTATGCAGAGACCTGAAAAGGTTCATTCAGTTAGGCTCTTAACACACTCCACGTTTCTTAATAGCTGATTTTTGAAGAAAAATCACTTAATTGATTATGACACATTTGACAAATTACTCATATATACAGTGGAAATTCCTTTGTTTTTGTTCAGTAATATTGTAGAAGATTATTGGTAGTGACCACATTTTTTATTTCTAGTCATTGGTTCTCATATTTTGTCCATCTTCTGTGGAAAAGAAAGTGAGAAACTTGGTGATAAAGACAGTTGGAAGTTCTGTAAATTGGAGGGGTTTTGCCTTATTGGCCTTAATTGTTAGCCAATATCCACTACAAGAATGACTTCTTTTTTTTAATGTATTTTACTTTAAAGATGTTCATCTTTCTGGACACATTTAGCTTTTATTTAGACTTGAAAAGATGTAAGAAGGTAAAGGTAGAAAAACTAAAATTCTCTTTAAGTTTTCCTTTGGGGTGAGAGAAACTTAATGGAGAGACAGGAACCTAGATTCTGTGTACCGTCTTTTTTCTGTCTCCTCATTTGAGTTCCCCAAAAGGAAATCCTGTATTTTAATTCCTGCCTTTTATTTTATCAGTGTTATAAAGGGAAATGCTTGAGTTAACCCAATCAGATAATGTTTCCCAAGTAACCATTCTCTCCTCCTGCTACTAGCAGGAAAATAAAATAAATGAAAGGATATTTGCTGCTAGTTTCTTATTTTTCCCATGATTAAGTAATACCCCGATACTTTGTGTACTTATCAAGTTCTGCATCCTATCGGGTGATGCCATGTAAGTGAATTTTGTTTCTAGTTAGTAGAATTTTCATTCTGTTTTCCTAAGTTTCATTTTTACTTTTCTCCATATATATACTGTTAATATTTGTGTTTTTCCAAATTTATGTTTCCAAATTTAGATTATTGGCTGCTTTCATTAACATAATTTTCAGTTGACTTTTAAGAAGATTCGAAATGAAACTGGATCTAACAGAAATTGATTCTTTAAAAGTAGGCTCTTAATTTGCCATTTATGGTGGTTTTCCAAATTAATTTCAATAAATTTACTTGGCGAGTACTTATGACACATTATATTATTTTGTTAAAATATGAATAAAGTTTATTAAATCTCTTCAGCAATTTTGAATTTTGATCCACAGACTGCCATTTATCTAGGTTTACATGATTTCCTTTTTATAAATATATGACACTTGTTAAAAATGGCATTTTGCCCTAAATATTTATGAAATTTATACCTTCAACTATTTAGATTTCTTTTTAAATTTATATTAACAAGTGATTATGCATAGTCTTCCTTTTTCTTAATCTCTTGTGTACATCGCTATTATTATTTTCTAAATATTTATGTTGGTTTGAATGCAAGTTAGCTAATGCCTAAAACATATCTTATCCAGGCCTTCATATTTTCTTAAATATTTGTACATACTGATTTCACATAATCAGGTTTTTGATCTCTTGCAAGTTTAAGAGTAAGACTCCAGAATAAAAGGACGATAGTATTTTGTTACATAAAAAAATGATTATTTCATGCTACTTAGATAATTTTTTTATGAAATACATTTTCCCTTTGGTAGTGATTTCAGTGGTGAATGTCCCCAGTTTAGGTCCTTAGTTTGGCTGTAGAAAGGCCTAATATCCTATCTGAAAATTTGTTGTGAGGTTAACTCAAATATTTGAAGGTGCTTTTACATATAAATGTAAAATCCTACAGTAAATGTGTAACAGTATAATTTGTATTACACATATGTCTGAAAATCTGTCTTACTGATTGATCTTTTGGGGACTTTATAAATCAACTTTCCAAGCTTTATTTCTGCAATCCAGTGGATAGCTTAATATTAAGGTATTTTAACACTTATTTAACTTTTTGGAGGTGCTTAAAAAGTAGTGTTGATTCTTGTACCATTCATTGTTGTTTGTCCTCATTAGTTGATTGTTGTGTGTTAAACAGACATCCCTGGAGCTTATTCTCCAAACTTTGTGAATCCACTCATTAATCACCAGTCACCTTTGGAGATGGGAAAATTACTTACCTGTATTTCTTTTTCTCAGAAAGCGTGCTCTGGAATGGATTCACAAATGAGCTACCCTCCTTTCCTCAGAGAGTAAGGTTTCTGCTTTACAGAATTTTTTTTCTTGGGTTATTTTTCCTCTCATCTTTTGAATTTGAAAAGAACTGAGGGAAGGCACCTGAAGAAACTACTGACATACTCAGTAGGGGAGTCCAAAGCTTGTGCTGTCCCTAGGGGCAGTGCCAGTGGCTCTTAAAGCTAGAAAGCGCATACTTGAAGTTGAAACAGGGGCTCAAAGAATCCATTTTCCCAGTGTACCTTCTGAAAGGATAAGTTTCAGGTAAGTAATTTTCTCTTACTACGTGATATGCTTTTTTCATACTTATAAAAATACACAAGTCCAGTTCTCCAGGTACTAAGGCAACTGTGTTTGTTCACAGTTTAGATTCATAAGTTTTACAGAATGTTAGAAATATAAAAACTTACAAAACAAATTATATCTGCTTATGAGGTACATGAAATAATTTATTTTAAATGGATAATAAATACTGAATTAAGATTATATTTATGATCAGTGTATTGTGCTAGTTCTGTCATTTCCCTTCTTATTAAATAAAATCTTGATAAAATTATTTTTTTAATAGTAAGAAACAAAAATAAGTCTTTTGAACTCAAATTCCAAGTGGTGTTTAACTGAAGTTGTGTGTGTGTGTATGTTGTGGCTAGGATGATGACAACTATTTACTTCAAATTAGGTGCTTTCTGGATGTATATTGAACAGAACTCATTGCTCAAGTAATTTTTAAATATTTGTACAATTTTTTAAATTATCCTAAGACAGTGAGCTGTTATAAGTAAAATATTTTTTGGTATAGTAGCTATATTTAGTATGGATTTAGCTTCTTAACAGATACGTTGTTCAAATATTTATACTCAGTTACTGCTAAGTTTGAGGTGGATACTGAAGAGTAGCAAAAAGTATATAGCAAAATATTAAACATTTGTCAAATTGATTTTCTGTGTATTTTGTCATCCTTATTAAATCACAGTTTCCATAGTCTGAAAACTCTAAAAGTCTGTATGATTTTTCTATTCCTTTAGAAGCATTTTTAAAGTGAAGGTTGCACTGAAATGGTCCGTATGAACAATATAGCATTTTAAAATATAGTTACACTTTTCATTTACTATTGAGGCAGACTTGACCAACTTCAACCATTTGAAACAGCAGCTTTGAACTTGGAAATGAGCAGAAAGGATTTTTGAGTAACAAATGGCTGTCACAAGGTATATGAACTTTTCTCTGCACCTGGGAGTAGCAATTTTCAAATAAGACGATTATGTCCTAATCACAGGGCCTACTGAAAGTGGCTAAACTAACAGCTATTTCCAGAAGCAGGGAAAAGAGAATATATTAGTATAAACCCAAAGCAGGTCAGGTTCAAAAATATACATCTTGATTTCTTCCAAGGATATTACTATTAGTACAGTACAGTGACAGTGAGTCAGAATTTTCTTGTCTAAGATCATTCATTTAATTGTTCATTCACTTCACAAAAGATTCTGGGCAGATTTTATCAAAAGAACTTTGGAATAGAAGTAGAAATTCAGTATCAATGAATTGAGTCAGTAAGTTGCTATGGTAGAACTTTAGGTTTGGTTTTGAGCCTTCTGGCAGTCATGGCAAACAGGAAAAATAGCATCAATTATATAGTTCTCTTTATTGGATAGGAGGAGGTATATACATATGCAACACATTCGTTAAGGAAGAACAAAGCTATACCTAACTACGTTTTGAAAGAAAGAAATCTCATGAATTATTTATTGTGTGGGCATTGAGTGATTGTCACTGTCATCTCTTACAGTTTTTTTAGTTCAAGGACTGTAATGGATCTCATAGCTATGAAAACATGCAGTAATTTACAGTGTTTACAAAAGAGGTTAAATATATTCAGAAAGCAGAGACAGCCTCAGAACCCTATTGCTTGATTCTAGGATACCACCAGCTGTAAGATGCGATATTGATTTAATGGCTCTTGGAGGGAAAATAAGAACTGCCACATTGAGTAATTGTATATATTAATTGTATGTGAAACTCAAGGAGATATGGTATATTTTAGAAAAATGACTGTCAAAGAATGATCAGCATCAACAAATGAAGTTCTTTGATACATGGTTTTTCTCAAAAGGACATGAAAAAGGATTTTATAATTTTTGTAAGATAATATTTTTTAGTAAGCTGAACAAAAATCTTAAGGATCCTAATTATCTAGTCAAAGAAACCCATCTATTCAGATGTCTGAGGATAATAATTTAGATATATGAACATTGCTCTAAAACATGAAGCACAAGACACATACTGTGTGTACATGATTGATGTATTCTAATACCTTTATAAATGGGTTTTGGTGAAACTTAAAAAATTAGGAAATAGAAAAGTAATGAGTTCTTGGGAAAAAAAGCATTACTGAAGGGTTTAGGTGTATCTGAAATATATCTTAGCTCGATAACAATTCATAATTACTTAAGAATGTGTTTAACTTTTGGTTTCATATAACTGTAGTAAGAAACAGGATTTGTTTTATGAGCCTTTTGATTTCTCTGTCTTCTTTTTAAGCTTCCTCCATTTTACCCTGTCTGTTCTTTGCAGAACAACTAAACATTTAATGTTCTATATTTGTATTCTTATTGAGATTTTATGTCAGAGTAGGACTATTATCTTTATGCTTTTGTGCACATAAGGTAGTTGTACAGATCCTTTTCCAAATAGAAAGTTTTGCAAAAAAGATAATTTTTATATCAAGGTCATGAAAATCATACAAGCCACATGTATCCTCGACCTGCGCATTTTTTCTGTAAGAAAAACCAAATCTTTGCATCTGTACAGCAAAAGCTAAGCTTTCAATGATTTGTTACACTGAGACAGTTTCCTTGAGACAAATTTTCTTGAATCATATTAAGTTTATTTTTCATTAGACTGATATATGTTTAGCAATGCTTCTAACTTTATAAGCTGTTTTGTTTCCTTTATCTTTTGTATTGCTGATGACTTTAAGGTTCTACAACTTGAAATAGTTTTTAACATAAAACATCAAACACTGGTGATAGATCATTTCTTTATTACCTTCCCAAATATGCCTTTTATATACAAGGGCTCCTGGGAATGATTCTCTCAGAGGCTTAAGCTATGCTTTGCCTTTCATGAGAACTGAAATTATTTGGTAAGCACTTGCTTTCTTTTAGCTTCTAATTTTTCCCTATTTTATTTTGTACATGATATTTGTTTCAAGGTCAAAGGTTCCGTTACAGTTACTATGATGAATCCCAGGGGGAGATTTATAGATCCATTGAACATCTAGATAAAATGGTAAGTCTTTCAGGTGTGGGGTTTTAATGCTCTAAGACTTTTTCTTTAATTTTAGATTAGTGATTCAAAACTTAATATGTTGAATTATACACAGTGGACTGATAATTCTTTCCCAACTTTTAACTAAATGTGCAAAGTGCAATTTGTAATTATATGATAATTGATTACAAGAATAATCCCTGCTCTGCTAGTAGAAATTTCCTTCATCTTAATTTCATTTGATTAAGATGAAGATTTAAGAAGCATTACGTATGGATCTAAAATAGTTTTGAGGGGAGAATCTTAGTTTTAGGGCAATAGAGTACTAACGTCGTTATTTACTGTTAAGCAGAAACAACCATGGCAGATGATGGATACCTTGACTCTAAATCCTGTTTGTTCAATGGCATAAAATATATGTTTTAATTCTTTCTGAACTGTACTACTATTTCTTGCAATGTATTAATTAGTGTATCTTTAGGTTTGATAGCAGGCCAAATACTATTCTTGAGAAATGCTGAAGATTTTATGAATTAGACCCTTATAAAAATCTGTGTTCTGTGGGAGAAAAATACGGGAGACTTAAAGTCTAATCTAAATTTTAGAACATTTGATTGAAAATATTTTTTCAATTACTACTTTTTCCTTCCAGAAATAATGACAGTATAGCCTTACAATTACAGCTTGCAGAAATTCCAGTATACATTTAATATACCTAATTTAAATCTTAAGTGCTATGTTAAAGGGATTTATAGATATACTTAATTTTAATTTCTTTTAATTTGTAACTTATCAGGTGTGTTTATTTTGGAATCACTTTTGATTTTGTTCTTCATATTTTTTAGAATCTCTTAAAATGAACTTAACTTTAGTGAAATCAGTAATTTTAAACACAATAAATTTGCACCATTGGTGTATTTTTTAAAAATCTCTTATAAATCAGATTGCTATGTATCAAATTGTATTTTTTTGATTTTCATTTTGGATTTTTCTTAAATTTATTAAGACTTTCACTTTAAATTGCAATGGTCTGCAACCTTTGTCTATTAAAAGAGTTTTAAAAACCTCAAGAAAGCCAAATTATTTTTGTAAGTGCAAATAATTTGCTTTTCTCTGTCCTCTTGTCCTTTGCTCTTCCTACAGATTCTTAGCTCATTTATTTTTTGGCTATTTGTATTTTTCTTAAATGGAATTTCAATTTGTTGTTTTAGATATAGAATTTTTAAATATGATTATATTCTTACAGAGATTAGGAGTATAGTAGACATTGATCCCACTGACATTTTCATTGAAGTATTAGGGTAGTCATAGCACTTGTTTTAATTATTTAAAAAATCACAAGTCATTGTAGTATCTGCTCATAAACAGAATATTATTATAGCAGATCTATCACTAACTTGATCTGTGACTTTTGAGAAATCTCTTCAGTTCTCCAGTCCTTAGTTTCTCATCTGTAAGATGAGGGAATTAGACCAGATGATCCCTAAGTTATCTTTAAGATCTATTAGCCTGTAAGCCTGTGATCTGTTAAACTCAGCTTTACTAACTTCTGAAGCTTTATGTGTATGTTTTCAATGAAGATTATTTAGTATAAAATAAGTAAAACATTTTAGTAAGGAATGTGGATCTGAACATAAAGGTGGAATATACTATATAATAGTATATCCTATTAAAAGCCAAATGGGATGAATGGAAATTTGGTTACTTATGAAATTTTGTCATATTTAAATTTATCTTGATTGTTACTTTAAATGTAATTATTGCCTAATAATTTTTATCTTTAGAATTTTATTTGGATTTTAATTTAATTTACTGGCTTTTCTTTTGGCCTTATGATGGTTGTCATTTCTATAGTTTAATTCTTTCGACTTCTAGTTCTCTACCCTTACACTTCTCTGAAGTTTAGTTCTTAGTTGCCTCAGAAAACTTCTTTGAATCCACCATCATTTATTTTCTTCATAGAGCAAATGTTTAATGGATGTCTACTATGTGTGTGGTATTGAAGACATCCTGAGTTAATGGAACTTACAATTTAGTTGTCAAACAGAGTTACAAACAAGCCATCACTATATAGAATTGTAAGAGATATTTAGGAGGTAGAATGAATAAGACATTGGTAATTGATTAGTGTTACAGATTCAATTGTGTCCTCCCAAAATATATGTTGAATTCCTGGTTCTTGTACCTGTGGGTGCAGTCCTATTTGGAAATAGGGTTTTTCTTTTGTTATGTTAGTGATGTCATACAGGTGTAGGGTGGATCATAAACCTAATCACTTCTGAGTTATAAAAGACCACAATAATCACAGAGACACACAGAAGACAAGGCTCATGTGAGCTTCGTCTACAAGCCAAGAAACCAAGGAATGCCCAGGACCACCAACAAGGAAGAACTCTACACAGCCAAGACCCTCATTTGGAATTTAAGCTTCCACACCTGTGAGATAATACATAATCTATTCTCTAAAGCGACCCACTTCAGGTATTTGTGTTATAGCAGCACTAAGTAACAAAGACAGAATTTGGTACCAGAGCATTTGAGTGCTTTGGTAACAGATACCTACAATGTAGAAGGGGCTTTGGAATTGGGTAATGGATAGAGGCTGGAAGAATTTTGATGTACTTCATAGTAAGAACCTAGATTGCTTTGAAAAAACTGTTGGTAGAATTATGGTTGTTAAGGGTGATTCCAGTGACAGCTGGAAAGAACTGAGATCTGTGGGGAACACTTCTGTAATAATGAACAGAATGTTACTAGAAATGTGGATGTTAAACATGCTTCTGGTGAGGCTTTAAAAGGAAATGATGAACATGTTATTGGACATTGGAGGAAAGGTAATTCTTGTTATAAAGTGGCAAACAACTTGTCTGAATTATGTTTGTTTTGTGGGAAGTAGAACTTGAGAGCCCTGGTGATGCAGTGGTTAAGTGCTCAGCTGCTAACCAAAAGGCCAAAGGTTCAAACCCATCAGCCCATCAGAAAGATGTGGCAGTCTGCTTCTGTAAAGATTTACAGCCTTGGAAACCTATGGGGCAGTTCTGCTCTGTCCTATAGGGTCTTTATGAGTCGAAATTGACTCAACAGCAATGGGTTTTTTTGTTTTGTTTCTTGTTTTAGAGCTTATAAGTGATGAACTTGGATATTTCACTGAGATTTCTAAGCAAATGTGGCATGGTGTCTTTTTCTGCTTATAGTGAAATGGGAGAGGAATGAGATAGATTTAGAGATGAACTGTGCAAAAAGAAACTACAGCTTAAAGATTTAGAATATTCTATTGTAAAAACTAAGGAAGCACACCTTGGAAAAGGACACCAAGGTATGGCTAAACAACCATTTACTAAAGAGATTAGGCCTGTGACTGGTGGATCTAGTCAACAACCTCAGTAGAAATCTTGCCAGCCTAGACTGAAAGGGGCAGAGACAGGACAAAATGAAGGACGGCTGTCTGCCTACTGGAATACTACAGGTGGGAAATGGGCCAGTGGAGCTACTTGGTTGCGAACATCTGTTGTCCTCTAAGAAAAGGAAGAAACGATCCCTAGAGCAGTTCTGAGACCAGCTGGACTGTCAGGAGGAGCATGGATAGCAGGGCTACCACTTACTCAGTTTCTAAAGGTGGAGCCACCACCTTCTGGGTCTCAAAGGGTGAAACCACTGCCTGTTAGTTTCAAAGAATGGAGTTGCCATCACCTCAGTTCCAGAGGTGTGGCTGCCATGCATGTGAGCCAGGAGAATAGGGCCCAGAGTTGAGGGGTTGGGACTACCATGCTGGTGGACCAGGAGAACAGGGCAACCCAGGACTGAGGGTGTGGGATTGCTGTAGCATTAGGCCTGGATAGCAGGGCTGACACCCAGGGCCGTGGGATCTTCTCCTAGAATCCGGAGAACATGGCCAACACCCAGAGTCTAGAGGTTGGATTATTGTCCATAAGTGCCTGGAGTATAGAGGATCATTTTCAAGCCTCAGGAGGTAATGAGATTTGCCCTGCTGAGTTTTACACTTGCTTATTACCTTTGATCTTCTCTTTCCCTCCAGTTTATCCTTTTTGGAATGAAAATGACTACCTTGTGCCTGTTCCACTATTGTACTTTGGAAGCAGATAATTTGTATTCTAGATTTCACAGGTCCAAAGATGGAGAGGAATTTTGCTCTAGGATGGAACATACCCAGAGTATCACCCATACTAGACTTAGATGATACAGAAGATGAGATTTTAGAACTTGAGTTGATATTGAATTAAGACTTTTGGGGAGGATGTGATATGGTGAATATGTTTTTACATGTGGGAAGGACGTGAATTTTGGTGGTTGGGGGGGACAAAGGGTGGAATGTTACAGCTTGAATTGTATCTTCTCCAAAATTTGTTTTGAATTCTTGGCCTTTGTACCTCTGAATGTAATCCTGTTTGGAAATATGGTTTTTTTGTTATGTTAATGAAGCCATACCAGTGGAGGGTGGATCTTAAATTTAATCACTTCTGAGTTAGGAAAAGACCAGAATAGACACAGAGACACAGGGGCAGACAAGGAACGTCAAGGAATCAAGGAATTCTACCAGCAAGGAAGGAATCAACACAGTGCAGACCCAGATTTGGACTTTTAGCCCCCAGAAATGTGAGAAAATAAATTTCTGTTCTTTAAAGCCATACACTTGTGGTGTTTGTGTTATAGGAGCACTAGGTAACTAATACAATTGGCTATAGCAGGTAAGGGAGTGAAGACATCTGAAATGATTTCTGTGTACTATGTTTATGTAGACGTCATTCACCAATACAGGGAATGTATTAGGGTCAGATTTAAGGTAAACAATGAGTTCAGTTTTAGACAAGGCATTTGTGGTATGTTAGAACAGCACTGTAATACTGTAGCCACTAAGCCATATGCATTTATTATTTGAAATGTGAGTAGCCCAAATTAAGATAATGCTGTGAGTGTAAAATACGCACTGGATTTCAAAATCTTAGTATGAAAACAGTACCTGGGTGGCACAGTTAAGTGCTCGACTACTACCCGAAAGGTCAGTGGTTCAAACCCACCTAGAGGTATCTCGGAAGACCAGCCTGGCAATTTGCTTCTGAAAGGTCACAGCCTTGAAAACCCTATGAAGCAGTTCTACTCTGCACACATGGAGTCTCCATAAGTCAGAATCGACTTGATGGCAATTAACAACAAGAGGTATGAAAAAAATGTAAGGTATCTCAGTGATGTTTTATATTTATCATATGATGAATTGATAATATCTTTGATTGTGAGTCAGCTTATAGGCCGGAGATTACTGCAGTGTTGTGTTGAAAACCATAAGTCAGGTATTGGAAAGAGTGAAGAGTAAGGGAGTTCTGGCAAAATGTCTGTTTATAGTCTGAAGACAGTATACCCTATAGAAAACACCTTTTTTGCTCTTAAGGCCTTCAACTAATTGGATGAGGCCCAACCACTTTATGGAGTATAATCTGCTTTACTTAGCCACCTGATTTAATCACATATAACTGCTTCATGTACATGGAAGCAGCAGTCAAGAAATCAAATGACATACTGTGTTGGCCAGATCTGCTGTAAAAGTTTAAAGTTTTAGAAAACAGATGTTACTTTGATAACTAAGGTGCGTCTGACCCAAGCCATGGTCTTTTCGGTCACCTCATATGCATGTAAAAGTTGGATAATGAAAAAGGAAGACAGAGGAAGAATTGATGCATTCGAACTGTGGTGTTGGGGAAGAATGTACGTTGGAGTATCAGAGAACAAACAAATCAGTCTTAGAAGAAGTACAACCAGAATGTTTCTTAGAAGTGAGGATCATGAGACTTTGACCACTTACTTTGGACACATCATTAGGAAAGACCAATCGCTGGAAAAGGACATCATGTTTGGTAAAGTAGAGGGCCAGTGAAAATGAGGAAAACCCTCAGTGAGATGGACTGATACAGTAGCCGCAATGATGGGCTCAAACATAGCAATAATCATGAAGATGGCACAGGACTGAAAGTGTTTTGTTCAGCTATACATAAGGTGGCCATGAGTTAGAGTCAACTCGGTGGTAATTAACAAAAATACTACTTCATAACAGAGTCTAGACCAATGTTTAACCCAACAACTTGGCACCATACCCTAGTCAAATTGACACATAAAATTAACCATCACAGAGGGTAAGGGGATGCAATGAAGCACAGTCGAAGATTTTTTTAAAGATGGAAACTGAGATCAGCTTCAAAAGTCCCAGAAATGTTAGTCCTTGATTTTGGGTCTTGGAGAGACTTGACTTTCAAAGAGATAGCAGCTATAGGATTCCCATTTCTACTCTGGCTTTCTTCCTTGACTTTCCTTTTTTCTATTTAAGAAAGAATGTCTTTGAGGAGTTAAGGCTTGTGTATATATGAAATATAAATTATTAGTGGTATGTGTACATCTGTCTACTTCTTACTTATTGACTATCTTGTTATTTGACATTTCGTATTTACGACGGTAGTAAAAAAAAATCTATTTTGTGCATTAATGAGGCGGCAGGCATGGCAGCAACAGCTGCAAGGTGTCCTTTCCCTGGAGGAGGGTCTCTGGGTGGCCTCTGGGAAGCTGGATGATGCTCTCCTCAACCTTCTGCTGTGTGGAGCCACTGCATGCAGCTGCTTCCTCCATGGTCATGGCCTCCAGGTGGATGCACAGGCAGCAGCGCAGGCAGCACCTAGCCAGTGGACATCTGTTCTAGGTTCCCAGCTCCTATGCAGCCTAAGGCCCAGCAGCTCAAAATTGCTGTGGGAAACAGCCGGTAATTTGCGGTGTGTGCTTTCCCACCCCCCACCCCTCTTCACCACGGCTCGGCCTCCTCTGCTTCCCGGGGCCACAGTCTCTTGACTGGGAAGCGCCGGCTGCTTGGATTCCACACACCCAAGCGGGCGGATCTCTGGGTGCCATTTGTTGGCTGCTAGTGTTGCTTTTTTTTTTCCTGTTTCTTTTGATTTCTCATTTGCCTCTCACCGCCCCCCCCCTCCTTTTGCTCGAGTGCCTGGCTCCAAGCGCCATCTTTGCTTCTTCCTGAGGGGCTGTGGGGCTCCATCCGAGTGTGCAGCTGCTTCCCGGTCTGGGCTGCCACGCTGGTGGGATCCCGGGGCTTTTGTTCATTTGTTCCTCTGCTTCCTGCGGCCACGGTCTCTTGACCGGGAGGCGCCGGCTGCTTGGATTCCACACACCCAAGCGGGCGGCTCTCTGGGTGCCATTTGTTGGCTGCTAGTGTTGCTTTTTTTCATGCTTCCTTTGATTTCTCACTTGCCTCTTGCCACCTCCCCCTCCTTTCACTCAAGTGCCTGGCTCCGTGCGCCATCTTTGCTTCTTCCTGAGGAGCTCCAGAGGGCCAGCAATTTGTGATATACGCTTTCCCACTCTCCACCCTCCTTCACCCACACTCGGCCTCCTCTGCTTCCCGCGGACACAGTCTGTTGTCCAGAAACACCAGCCCACACTGGCTGGCTCTCTGAGTGCCATTTGTTGGCTGCTGGTGTTGCTTTTTTTTTTTTCTTCCTGCTTCTTTTGATTTCTTGCTTGCCTCTCGCCACCTCCCCCTCCTTTTGCTCAAGTGCCTGTCTTCGAGCCATCTTTGCTTCTTCCTGAGGGGCTGCGGGACTCCATTTGAGTATGCAGCTGCTTCCCGGTCTGGGCAGCCATGCTGGTGGGATCCCAGAGCTTTTGTTCATTTGTTCGTTTTGAATTGTTTGTTTGTTTTCTTTTCCTTTACTTGAGTTGGGAGCCCTTTCTGGCCAGGCGGAGATGTGTGGCAAGGAACTCCCCTTCGGCTTCCACAGACGTGTGGAGGGATCCCTGAGGACATTTCTTTTTTTTTTTGTTGTTGTTTTTTTTTTTTTTTTCTGTTTTTTTGGGGGGCCTTTCTTGTTTTTTTTTTGTTTTTTGATTTTTGTTTTGTTTTCTTTTCCCTCTTTTTCCCTTTTTGTCTTTCTTCATTGCTCAGTTTCTTGTCTCTCTATATCTTCCTTCTCTTTTCTGATCCCTGAATACCAGGCGTTGTATGCCTCTGCGCCTTCTGGCCAGGCTGTGCTGCGACACCTGAGAGCGACTTTCCCAGACCTCATAGCTGCATCGGTGGGATCCCTGGGAACTTTGCAGTTCGTTAACCTTTCTGATTTTTATTTATTCATTCTTCTCTTTTCTTCCTCTTCCCCTTTCTGTTTTTCTCCATTTCATAATCTCTCATCTCTCCATTCCAACGGCAAGCTCCCTTAGCATTCTTTTTTGTTTGTTTGTATGTTTTTTGGCTCCTGTTCCTCTCTTCTCTCTCCCATATCCAGCTTAGCTCCACACATAACCATCTCACCACTGCATCCTGCCTACCTGCACCGTGCGCTTGACATCACACCACCAAGCAGTGCAGGCACAGCCTACTGCAACCTGCCCAGCACTGATTAATGACCCGCCCTGGTGGCTGTAGTGAGTGCCACAAACAACCCGTCCCAGTGGCTCCTCTTCAGCTAGACCTGCCCTGCTGTACCATATCTGAGTGACTGAACCTACCAGTTGGAGAAGGAGGCGAAAAGTATTGAGCACACAGACGAGCAAACAAAGAGCATACAGTCTGCCTGCTCAGACATACTCAAATTTTTTTTCTTTTTAAAAAAAGGGACGAAACAAACAAATCTGCAATCAATAAATGAGAGAAATAACTACTGAATGCCCTGAAAACAGCAAACAATATCAAAACATTTCCAAAAACAGAACAGGATGGTTCCAGTAGGTGTCCAAATTAAAACACCAGATGACTCTCCTGTGGAAGAAAATGCACTAGAAGTACCTGATAGGGAATTCAAATCTCTAATACTCGGAATTTTCCAAGAACTGAGGCAAAAAGCTGGCAAACATGAGAAAAAAATAGACAAATTCATGGAAAATACAGACAAAAAATTGGAAGAATTCAAGATGATGATGCAGGAACAAAATGCCAAAATAAATTCACAACTAGAAATTATACAAAACAACAATTAGAAATCCAAAAGATAAACAACAAGATTTCAGAAATGGATGATGTCACAGAAGGGCTGAGAAGCAGATTTGAAACCGTGGAAGACAGGATCAATGGAACTGAAGACAAACACTTGGATACAACTCTGTTTCAGGAAAACTCAGAATAAAGAACAAAGGAAAATGAAGAGACCCTGAGAGTTATGTGGGACACAATTAAAAGCAAAAATTTATGAGTGATTGGCATTCCAGAATGGGGAGAAAACTGAAAACACAGAGAGGATCATTGAGGAACTGCTGACAGAAAACTTCCCCAATATCATGAAAGATACAAAGCTGGCCATCCAAGAAACTCAACGAACCCCATATAGAAGTGACCCCAAAAGAAAATCACCAAGGCGTATCATATTCACATTCGCCTAAACCAAAGACAAACAAGGAATCCTGAGAGCAGCTTGTGAAAAACAAGAAGTCACATACAGAGGAGAAACAATAAGACTAAGCTCAGATTATTCGGCAGAAACCATGCAGGCAAGAAGGCAGTGAGATGACATGTATAAAATCTTGAAAGAAAAAAAATTGCCATCCAAGAATAATATATCCTGCAAAACTCTCTTTCAAATTTGATGGTGAAATTAGGTCATTTCCAGATAAACAGAAATTAAGGGAATATGTAAAAGTGAAACCAAACTTACAAGAGTTATTAAATGGAGTTCTTCGATCTGAGGACAAACAGCTTCAGCTCACAGGCAGAACCTAGGACACAGGATTGTACCAGCCAGATACCAATCTAGGAAATGAACTCTTGAGGACTATCCAAAACCAAAAGACATACAACAGTGAAACAGAGCAGTTAATCAGTAAATGACAACAACATCAAAACAATAAAAGAGGGAATAAACAGCATAGGTATAGAATCTTCTAATGGAGAGGAAGGCAAGGCGATACCAAGTAATGGTAGGCTGCATCAAACTTAGAAAGATAAGGGTAAAATTCATGGTAACCACAAAGAAAGTTAACATACTCATTAAAAAAAGAGGAAAAACAAAGTCTCAGCAAAAACAAAACCTACAAAAACAAAAGAAATGAAAAAGAAAAAATCCACAAACAAAAGTAACTCAGCACAAGAGAGTAAGAAGAAGAAAGAAAACTTCAGCACCACAAAAAAAAGCACTACAAAATGACAGCAACAAACTCACATCCATCAATAATTACACTGAATGTAAGTGTACTCAATGCACCCATAAAGAGATGGAGAGTGACAGAATGGATAAGAAAACAGGATCCGTCAATATGCTGTCTACAAGAGAGACACCTTAGAAACAAAGATGTGAATTTATTAAAAGTCAAAGGTTGGAAAAAAAACATATCAAGCTAACAACTACCAAAAACGAGCAGGAGTGGCAATTCTAATCTCAGATAAAATACACTTTAAAACACAATCTACCATAAAAGACAAAGAAGGACACTATATAATGATTAAGGGGACGATCCATCATGAAGACATAAGCATAATAAACATCTACGCACCCAGTGACAGGGCTCCAAAATACATAAAACAAACTCTTAACAACCCTGAAAAGAGAAATTGACAGTTCCACAATAATAGTAGGAAACTTCAACACACCACTCTCAGTAAAGGACAGAACAACTAAGAAGAAACTCAGCAAAGATACAGAAGACCTAAAGGGCACAATCAGCCAACTTGGCCTCATAGACATATATAGAACCCTCCATCCATCCGCTGCAAAGTACACATTCTTTTCCAATGCACATGGAACGTTCTCCAGAATAGACCACATCTTAGGCCACAGAGGAATCCTCAACAAGATCCAAAATGTTGAGATAATTCAAAGTATATTCTCTGACCACAATGCCATCAAGGTAGAAATTAACACTAGAAAGAGCAAGGAAAAAAAATCAAACACATGGAAACTGAATAATAATCTGCTTACACATCAATGGGTAATAGAAGAAATCAGAGATGGAATTAAAAAATTCCTAGAATCAAATGAAAATGAAAACACATCATACCAAAACCTTTGGGACACAGCAAAGACAGTCCTCAGAGGACAATTTATAGCAATAGATGCACATATCAAAAAAGAAGAAAGGGACAAAATCAAAACTTTAACTACAGAACTCAAACAAATAGAAAGAGAACAACAAAAAAAGCCTACAACCACCGGAAGAAAGGAAATAGTAAAGATCAGAGCAGAAATAAATGAAATAGAGAACAGAAAAACAATAGAAAGAATCAAGAAAACCAAAAGTTGGTTCTTTGAAAGAATCCACAAAATCGACAAACCACTGGCCAGACTGACAAAAGAAAAACAGCAGAGGGCACAAATAACCCAAATAAGAAATGAAATGGGGGACATTACAACAGACCCAACCGAAATAAAAAGGATTATAACAGAATATTATGAAAAACTATATTCCAACAAATTTGAAAACCTAGAGGAAATGGATAAATTTCTAGAAACATACGGCCTACCCAAACTACAACAAAGTGATATTGAAAATCTGAACAGACCCATAACAGGAGAAGAGATTGAAAAGGTAATAAAAAAACTCCCAACCAAAAAAAGCCCTGGCCCAGATGGCTTCACTGGAGAATTCTACCAAACATTTACAGAAGAGCTTGTACCAGTTCTACTCAAGCTATTTCAGAGCATAGAAGAGGAAGCAACACTTCCAAATTCATTCTATGAAGCCAGCATAACGCTGATACCAAAACCAGGCAAAGACATCACACAAAAAGAAAATTACAGACCAATATCTCTCATGAATATAGATGCAAAAATTCTGAACAAAATTCTAGCCAATAGAATTCAGTATCATATCAAAATTAATACACCACGACCAAGTAGGATTCATACCAGGTATGCAAGGATGGTTTAACATTAGAAAATCCATCAACATAATCCACCACATAAATAAAAGGAAAGAAAAAAATCACATGATCATCTCAATTGACGCAGAAAAGGCATTTGACAAAGTCCAACACCCATTCCTGATAAAAGCTCTCAATAAAATAGGTATAGAAGGGAAATTTCTTAACATAATAAAGGGCATCTATGCAAAACCAACAGCCAACATCATTCTTAATGGAGAGAGGCTGAAAACATTCCCCTTGAAAACAGGAACAAGACAAGGATGCCCTTTATCACCACTCCTATTTAACATTGTGCTGGAAGTTCTAGCTAGAGCAGTAAGGCAAGAGAAAGAAATAAAGGGCATCCAAATTGGTAATGAAGAAGTTAAACTCTCCCTGTTTGCAGATGATATGATACTATACATAGAAAACCCTAAAGACTCCACGAGAAATCTACTGGAACTAATAGAAAGATTCAGCAGAGTAGTAGGATACAAGATAAACATCCAAAAATCAGTTCGATTCCTATACACCAGTAAGGAGAACAATGAAAAGGAAATCAGGAAATCAGTACCATTTTCAGTAGCCCCTAAAAATATAAAATACTTAGGAATAAATTTGACCAGGGATGTAAAAGACCTATACAAAGAAGACTATAAAACACTACTACTGCATGAAACCCAAAGGGATCTACATAAATGGAAGAACATACCATGTTCATGGACAGGCAGACTTAACTATGTGAAAATGAAAATTCGACCCAAAGCAATTTACAGATACAACGCAATCCCGATCTAAATACCAACAACATTCTTCAAAGAGATGGAAAAACTAATCATTAACTTTATATGGATAGGGAAGAAGCCCCGAATAAGTAAAGCACTACTGAAGAAGAATAATAAACTTGGAGAACTCACACTACCTGACTTCAGAACCTACTATACAGCTACGGTAGTCAAAACAGCTTGGTACTGGTACAACGACAGATACATTGACGAATGGAACAGAATTGAGAACCCAGATGTACATCCATCCACCTACGGTTATCTGATCTTCGACAAGGGCCCAAAGTCCATGAAATGGGGAAAAGACAGTCTTTTTAACAAATGGTGCTGGCAAAACTGGATATCCATCTTCAAAAAGATGAAACAGGACCCATACCTCACACCGTATACAAAAACTACTTCAAAATGGATCAAAGACCTGAATGTAAAGCCTAAAACTATAAAGTTGATAGAAGAAAAAATAGGACCAACACTTCAGGCATTAATACACGGCATTAACAGGATACAAACCATAACCATCAACGCACAAACCCCAATAGATAAGCTAGATAACTGGGATCTTCTAAAAATCAAACAGGTATGCTGTTCAAAAGACTTCACCAAAAGAGTCAAAAGAGAACCTACAGACCGGGAAAAAATTTTTAGACAGTACAAGTCAGACAAAGGTCTAATCTCCATAATCTACAAGAAAATCCAACACCTCTACAACAAAAAGACAAACAATCCTATCAAAAAATGGGCAAAGGAAATGAACAGACACTTCACCAAAGAAGACATTCAAATGGCCAACAGACACATGAGGAAATGCTCGCGATCACTAGCCATTAGAGAAATGTAAATTAAAACCACAATGAGATACTGTCTCACCCCGGCATTTCTGGTTCTAATCAAAAACACTGGAAATAACAAATGGTGGAGGGGCTGCAGGGAGATGGGAACTCTTATGCACTGCTGGTGGGAATGCAAAATGATACAACCATTTTGGAAAATGATATGGCGTTTCCTCAGAAAGCTAGAAATAGACATACCAGACGATCCAGCAATCCGACTCCTAGGAATATATCCTAGAGAAATAAGAGTCGTCACTCGAATAGACATACGCACACCTATGTTCATGGCAACATTGTTCACAATAGCAAAACGATGGGAACACCATCAGTGCCCATCAACAGATGAATGGATAAACTATGGTACATACACACAATGGAGTACTATGCAACGAGAAAGAGCGACAATGAATCTGTGAAGCATCTCATAACATGGATGAAACCGGAGGACATTATGCTGAGTGAAATAAGTCAATCACAAAAGGATAAATATTGTGTGAGACCTGTATTATAAAAACCCATGAAAAAGTTCACACGCAAAATATAACAATCTTTGTTGGTTACCAGGGATGGGAGGGGTGGCAGGGGGAATAGTAAGTCGGCAATAGATAAGTGGTATCTTGGGTGTAGGGCGAGACGGTACACAATACGGGGGAAACTAGCACAACCTGTACAAGGAAAGCTCATGGAAGCCCCATAGACAAATCCAAACTCCCTGAGGGACTGAATTGCTGGGCGGAGGGTTGTGGGGACCATGGTCTTGGGGAACATCTAGCTCAATTGGCAAGACATAGCTTATAAAGGCAATGCTCTACATTCTACCTTGGTGAGTAGTGTCTGTGGTCTTAAAAGCCTGTGAGTGGCCATCTAAGATACTCCACTGGTCTCATCCCTTCAGGAACAAGGGAGAATGAAGAGAACAGGATAGAAGGAAAAGATTAGTCTGAAGGACTAAGTGTCCACAGCTACCAAGGCCTCCACCCGACTGAGTCCAGTACAGCTAGATGGTGCCCGGCTACCACCACTGACTGCTCTGACCGGTATCACAACAGAGGGTTCTGGACAGAGCTGGAGAAGGATGTAGAGCATGATTATAACTCAGAAAAAAAAAAAAGACCAGATTTACTGGCCTAAAGGAGACCGGAGAAACCTCGAGAGTATGGCCCCCAGACACCCTTTTAGCTCCGTGGTGAAGTTACCTCTGAGGTTCACTGTGCAGCCTGGGAGTGGACAGCCCCGTAAAACCAAATGAGACTAACTAGGTACAGGAGTCCAGTGACAAGGACCAGAAGGCAGAAGGGGACAAGGAAGCTGATGATGGGGAACACAAGGTTGAGTAAGGATATTGTGGATGTGTTGTGTGATTGTTAACCATTGTCATAAGGCAACATTTGTAGTGTCTGTTAAATGAGAAACTATTTTGTTGTGCAAGACTTCATCTTAAGTGAGAATAACAGCACAATTGGAAGAGTGTAGTCAATGTCAGTGAACTGTGTATGTAGAAGTTTTTGAAATGGTGTATCTTTGGCTATGTGTATTTTCACCAAAAAAAAAAAGTTGAGAATTCAGAGGGTTAATATGTTGTGGGGTTGTTAACCGTTGTCATAAAACAACATGTGTACTACTGTTCCATGAGAAACTATTTGTTCTGTAAGCCTTCACCTGAAGTACAATAAAATAAAATAAAATAAATTGCTGTGGGGTGGAAAGGGAGGAAAGAAAGAGGTGTTAGAATGTTTGGAAGAAATGTGTGCCAGTTTAATGACATCCCAAAGTGAGCCAAACTGGGCCTGAAACTTCTGCCTCGGTGGGGTCAGGTGTTGGGTGCACAGGCTTCGGGCACCCTTGCACGAAGCCCTCAACCTTGGTGACTTGCCAGGCCGAGGGCAGAGCAGGTCCCAGGATCGTGAATGCAGGGGTTGCAGGGGTAGGAGTGGAGCCCTGGAGGCAGCTCCATGAGGTAAGCTCTGACCCATTACAGGAGGAAGGTGAAGTGGTTAAGCCATGGGCCCTCTAATCATACCTCCTGGCTTTATCCAGCTTTGTCTCCTCCAGGCCTCCTCCTCCGTAGAGGAATAATCTATAAGTGGACTTGTCACAGTGATGAGGATGTCAGCAAATCTTAGCTGTTAATGTTTCTATGATCATATTTTCTAAAAAAAATTTACAGAATTTTTTCCTAAAAAAAGAAAAAAATCCTCTATGTCCACATAATGCCAATTTTTGCATAACTACCTGGTCTTTGGAACCTAACCATGTAGGTAAGTGAGAATTTTCCTTCTGATTAAAATTATCTGTATTTTGATTTATTAATTGCACTGAAAATAATTTTAAAAGTTATCACTGTACTAAAAAGTCACAAAGTAAATAAAGTCTTCCTATACAGTGGGTTTTGACATCGTTGAACTAAGTTTTATGAAAAACTAATGCTATTCCCATCAAAATCAGTAAGAATAACTCCAGCCAGGATCATGTTCTCAGACTCCAGACCTACCTAGCTACTTGCTTGATGTCTCAGCTTGGATGTCTGATAAAACAGCTCAAACTAAACATACCTAAAACTGAACGCCATTCTCCCCACAAAAATCTTCTATTGATAGGTGTTCCGATTTCAGTTGATGGCAGGTTCCTAAGTGGTCTGCCTAGACCTTCCCTTGTCTTCTTTAGTCTCAAGTAGCTTAAAGTAGGAAGCAGTGCAATCCTTTTAAAGCTTGAATCATGTCACTCTACTCCAAACCCCCTGTAATACTGCCCCATCTCACTCAGAGTGAAAGTCAAAGTACTTATCATAGGCTATCAGGACCAGCACAGTTTGCTGCCCCATTCTCTCTCTCACCTCCTTTCCCTTTGTTCACTCCATTGGGGACACACTGGTTTCCTTATTGTTCCTTGAAAATACCATGGACATACCCATTTTAGGGCTTTTGCTCATTTTGCAGTTGGGTCACTTACTCAAGTCTCTGCTTAGCTTTTGTCTTTCAGTGAGGCCTACTGACCACCTTATTTAATTTTGCATCCTACACTCCTACCCCCCCCAGCATTCACTATCCTCCTTACCCTGCTTCACTTTTTCTTAGAAAAAACTAAATAATTATGTCCTGCATTTTTGTCAGTCAGGATATTGGTTAAGTGATGTATCCAAAGTGCCTAGAATAGTGGTTAGAACATAAGTAGGTTCTCAATAAATGTATTTTTGGATGAAAGAATTAATGAATGCATATAATGTTCCTACATGCATAATTTAAAAAAATAAACACCCTAAGTACAGTATGAAAGAGAAAAGGTAAATAATTTATAATAAAGTCATATATATTTAAAAATATAAATACCTAGGCACAACTATATTAGAAGACATAGTGAAGAAATTAAAGGCTTATGTACAGTATTAATGCAACAGCTACAAATACAGATTTATACAGGTATTTCATATATGTGACTCATTACTAAGTGGTGTTACTGGATGACTTGATTTTCCAAAATGGTGAACAACTCTTAGTAAAGTTATAAACAAAACAAAGTACGGTCTCCCTCAATTTACAACATAGTTCCATTCCTGGAAAAGCTACTGTATATTAAAATCATGCAAAAGTTCTTTGTATTTGCATGTAAAATGGAGTTAGGTTGTAGATATAAGCAGGTTTTCCACCTGTGAAAGTTTTATGGGACAGAAAACAATTATGTTTATGTGGGACTGTCCTGTATTGCAGTACAGTCAGCATCCCTGGACTCACCCAGTGAATCCCAATAGCATCTTCTAATTATTTGACCAACCAGAAATTTACCCACAATTTTCCATTATGTTCCTATGGTGAACAGTTGTTCTGTGAGCTTACTGTGTTTCATTTTTGTTCTTAGTGCTATTACTATGTAACTTATCTATTTGTTGATTTGTTTGGTGACAACCTCTGCTATTGGAATGTAAGCTTCATGGGAACAAGGACTTTGTCTATTTTGTACCCCAGGGCCTGTGAATGAGCTCTCTCTTATGTGGAATGAATGATTATGTGAATGAATTAATGGGTGAGTGGGTAGGGGAGTGTGGTGAAAGATGAAGGTAGAGAACCTAGAACAGGCTATTTGAATTAGGGAAGTAATAAGATCAGATTGTATTTGAATAGATCACATGGCTGCAGAATAGCAAATGGATTGGAGGGAGGCTTGAGGAGATACGCAGAGACCAGCTGGGTAAACCAGGTGAAAAATGATGGTAGTTTAGACAGTGAATGGGGTAGTGATGGTGGAAGACAGGGACAGAAGTAGTTGTATTTAGTATATATAGGAGACAAATTGATGACAGGATTTGAAGATGGATTAAATTTGGAAGGTGAAGGATATGTCGTAAATTTCTACCTTATGCTGCTGGATGGGTGGTTATAGTATTAACTTAGGTAAGAAGCATGAGAAGAAAGGCCTAGTTCTTTTTTTTTTTTTTTTGGTTATTTATTTATTTATTTTTTTGAGGAGGGGAAATCATAAATTCTATTAAGGATATGTTAAACTTGCTTTCTCTGAGACATCCAAGTGGAGACGTCAGTTAAGTAGGTATTTGGATTTTCATTTTGCTACCTGTTTTTGAGTGCATCTGCAGTCGTAGGTACTGGTAAAGATGTGGCAGTGAACCAGCGGACGTGCCCCCTGCTCTTACGGAGCTTTTATTCTAATGGGAAGAGATGCATTACATTAAAAGTAAGAAAATACATAAATTAGTTCCAAATAGTGATGTGTGTGCTATTCAAAAAATATAAAAGGGTTTTGAGATAATAAATGATTTGACACTTCTTTGAGCGGTCAGAGAATGAGGAGGAATGTTTAAGGTGTGATCTGAATGGTAAGAAGGAGGAAACTGAGGATCAGAGGGAAGAGCATTCTAGGCAGAAAGAACTGCCGGTGCAAAGACTGGGAAAAAGGCTGGTGTGTTAGAAGATGAGAAAAAAAGACTAGTGTTTCAGGAGTATGGTGGGTAGGAGAAAGAGTGGTAGAAGTTGTGCTAAGAGGTGGGTAGCAATCACATAATGTTTGGCTTTATAGTCTAGGGTAAAAAATTTAGATATTAAGTACAATGGGAAGTGAAATGATACTATTTACATTTTTTTAAAAGGGCAGTCTGGTTGTTGTGTGAAGAATGGATTCTGTGGGGGAGACGGCAGTAGCAACATGGAGCTATTGGCAGTAGTTCAGAGGGGAGATGATAGTGAGTTGGACAGGAATGGTGGGAGTAGAGATGGAAAGAAGATGATAAACTTGAGATCTCTTTCATAAACAGTGGTTAAGTGCTACGGCTGCTAACCAAAAGGTCAGCAGTGCAAATCCACCAGCCGCTTCTTGGAAACCCTGTGCGGCAATTCTTCTCTGTCCTATAGGGTTGCTATGAGTTGGATTTGACTCAATGGCAATGGGTTTTTGTCATAAACAGAGGTAACAGAACTTATATAATGGGTTGGCCATATTGGTTTGGAGCTCAGAGAAGAGGTCTGGACTAGGGATGTAAGTTTGGGAGCTCTCAACGTGTAGATGGTAATTAAAGCCAGGACAGAGATGAGATTGTCTATTGTAGTAATCTTCAGTCCTGTCTTTACAAGTCAATCACCTGTGGAGCTTTTACAAAATACAGTTGGCCCTACCACATTTCTGGAGATTCCCATTCAGTAGTATGGAAAGAGTCCCAACATCTTTACCCCTAAAGTAGCTTTGTAGGTGAATTTGTGCTAGGAACCACTGGCTACTATCTGAATTCCTGGTTTTGGATCTGTTGAAGTAAAATAGAAACTTTGCATCTATATTCCTTCCCCTCATTTTCCATTCAGCTCTTTAAATCATTTGTGTACTTTAATCAGGCAAGCCAGGCAACCCTTAATATTTGCAAATATAAGAGTTTGAAAATCAGTAAATTGATGTTTTTAACTCAAGGGGGATGATTTCTCCAAAACTTTGATTTACCAGGTGCTGTGCAGTCACTGCAGATATCATCCTTTGGAACTCTGGAATTGTTTCACATTTAAATACTTTAATATTCCTTGTTATTCTGTTGTATAGACATTCATATTTAACAATTCTTCTAGCCTTTCTTCTGTGTGTTCATTGTTAGCTATTAAGAGGACTACTTTTATTTGTCTTTTTTGATGTATATGATTAGCTAGATAGATGGACATTGTTTTCTTACCTGGAAGCAGAGCAAAAAGAGTAACAGTTACCCATTGGCATGATTCTCATAACTCTTGAAATTGTTGCCTTTTCTGCTGTCTTCTAAGTCTTTCAAGATAGAATTTTTTGTTAATTAAAAGAACAATAAGGTTTATATGTCAAACGTTATCATATTCTCTTGACAGTAGGACCAGTAACTTCAAGTTTACTTCTTAATTTGAATTTGATTACTTTAGATGTCCAAAATTACCAGAACATAACTTTAAATTTTTTATTAAATAGTCTGGAATATGATTTTTGAATAAACATAGAATATTTGCTTTATATTAATGTCTTTAATTCAATATTTGATGTAACATTTGACTTGGAGTTGATTTTTGTGTTCTATTTATTGCAGCATCTCTCTTTATACATAGAATTTTTAAATGGCTCGCGAATATTCTATTATTTTATTAGCATGCTGTTAATTCAGTTTATAAGTCAATTCTAGGAGTTAGAATAATCAAGTCAGAATAATAAGAACAGTTAACTATATATGAACTAATGCACGTATGCATGTATACATATAACTAGGTACACACACAGTTAGGTAGACTAATACAATGTGTTGTCTTAATTGATTTATATAAATGGTGAGTATCTTTTTGTGTATTCCTTTTCTAAGAGGTCATTTTATGAGATTTTATTCATTTGAGAACCTATATTTTAGTTTCTGTATGCAACTTTTTCAGAGCAAATATAGTTGGGTGGTTTTCTGGATAACTGTTAACAAAAATGTTGGCAATACTGAATTGAAATAATACACATTTTCAAAGTTTTATAGGAAAAGAAATTATTTTTAAGTATAAAATTTTTGATTTAACCTTTCAAAAATTAGTATGTTTATTATATTTTGATCCTTATTTGTTATTAAAAAAACTTACTGAATGTATTTAAGTAAAATTATTTCTAAGTTCCAAAAGCAAAAGAAAAATAGCTATTCCTGTTGCAAAATGTTTATATTTCTAGCATTTGAATATCTTGGAAATAAAAAGAAAACACGTAAGAGAAGAACAAACTGGATCTTTCTCAAATACTGTAGTTGGGAAAAAAATAAGTGTAGGTATAGGAGATGTAGATTCTGAAAGTCTTTGTGATACTATCAGCTATGGAGCATATATATATGTTAAGTACTCTGCAATTTCAGTAATTACAGTGACCAAAGCAGAAAGCATTTTAAGACATTGATTTTGTGAACTTTAGATTACTTACTTGAAATATTAGCCATACTTACATTTTATAAATATTACATAGTCAGATGTTATCATTTTTTCTGCCTACTTTTTTTGCTATAGACCAGTATTATGGATTTGGCAGAGAGAATATGAAAATGTCATTGTAGTTCATTCATTATAACTTCTTTTCCCTCCAAATTTATTAGTAGTGACTAACTTCATTTAATTTGAATCTCATCTACCTTTTTTTCTTCATTTGTACTGTTTTGAAAGTGAAAGTTATTCCCATTTGTCTGCTAATATTTCTTTCTCTTGAACTTTGGCTAATAGCTTCTTTAGTAGTCTTTAGTAGGTTTTATGTCTTTATCTGTTTATGATAGCCATTTGTTAGTACATTGCTCGTTAGCACTGCTATTTTTAGGATTTTTTTCTGTAAAATTTCTTTCACTATAGGATTTAATCTTAGCATATCTTAAAGAAACTAGAATATTTTCTTTTCTCACCCTTTTCCATAAATGCATACCTATCCCTCTGATATAAATGTCTATCC
The DNA here is from genome assembly GCA_030035585.1 of Dugong dugon. Lineage (NCBI taxonomy): Eukaryota > Metazoa > Chordata > Mammalia > Sirenia > Dugongidae > Dugong > Dugong dugon. The sequence continues at coordinate 40,771,609 of CM057480.1, read as the reverse complement.
TTACTTTAAAAAGTGAGACCAGAGTTCTAACAATTTCATAATATTTAGTTTATTAATTGTGCAGTAATAATTAAAACACATGATTCTGGTTCTTTTTTCTTAAAGGTCTCTAAAAACGTTTTGCTACTCTTTTGTGTTTGTTACTTTAGGAAGAGATTTATTTCTGGGTAATATTTTAAATAACTTATTATATGTAGATGAACTTCATTTTTAAAAGGAAGATATTCACTCATGTTTGTTGTCTTAAATCAGTTCTGATTATGCAGCTCTGTTAAAACTGTCTGTTCGGTTTAGGATTGCCACTTGGGATTTTGACATTACAGACTTTTTTTACTTATTAGTGGGAGAACCAGCATACTGATAGCAGTAGGAGTAGCAGTAGGAGGAGTTAGCTCTCAATCTGAGAATTTCTTGCTGAAGCTGCTGAATTCCTCAGAAACACACAGATTGTGATCAGTTGGCTTTTGGTGCTTAAAGTGTCTGCTTTATATCTTAGAGCTAAATGGCACAGTTTCATAGTAGATTAAGTTCACATAAACAGTCAAGTTCTTGATATAGTGGGTGCTAGGCAAGCTTTCCATTGCTTGGATTTTCGACTCAACTGTTTTATCTTCAGTATTTTAAGGAATAGAAAAGTTAATCAGGCATATTTGGGGAAACTCTTTTGCATCTTCTTGGATTTTTGGTAATAAGCATTGAACTAGCATTTCCATTATCTTTGAATTTTGGTAATAATAATTTTAGTATAAAAATATCAATATATAGAAAAGCGTATTTGCCAGTATTAGCAAATGGTTATCCTGTTCTTTAGTTTTATTATTATTGCTTTTGTTTGCATAATGAATTTTGTGATGGAAAGTTTTACCTATCCATTTGGAGAGATTTACCTATTAATAAAAAGGCCTTAACTTTTTCCTGTTCGTCATTAATAAAAAGACTCACCACTATCACACTTGTCAGAGAATTGAGTTTAGTGGAAATGATTCTTGCCCTAGGTAAACAAGAAACTTTAAGGAATTAATTTTTTTTAACAAATTAAAGAATTTGTTAATTTTTTAACAAACTAGTTAAATTTATTTATATCTTACATGATCCATTTCATGTTTCAGATTAATGTGAACTATCAAATTCTCAATATACTAGGCCCTAGTAAATTAAAATATAAACAAAAGAAAATTTTAATAAAGCAATCCCTTAGCATCCATCATCAAATTTTTAATTTTCTCTGTTGTAATTTAACCCATATATTTTTATTTTGAACTCAGTATTTAGTAGTGTCTTCTCTACATTTATAAGTATATATCTTTGTATATAAAAGTTTCTTGACCAGTTACTTTGAATTCTTTAATTTGTCTTTTTACAAATATGATCATTAGTTTTCTTCTGTTTGGATTTTTCGTCATGTGTTGATACATAAATGTGGTAAGTTTGTTCAGAATGTTCTTTTTGATTTTAACATTAAGCAGTACATTGGAACTTCAGTGTCACCACAGTTTATTAATAAGTAGAATTCTTTTTAAGGTAAGTTGTCCTAGACTTCATTTAGGAGCATTAAACGTGCTTTTATAGTATGTATATAAATATTTAATTGTATTACGGGAAGGTGTTAAAAGAATTGTTAGAATGAATCCTGTTACACTATAATGAAGCAGAGGAGATCCTGGGTGGTGTAAAAGGTTAACAAGCTCGACTGCTAACTGAAAGGTTGGAGGTTCAAGTCTACCCAGAGGTGCTTTGGAAGAAAGACCTGGCAGTCTGCTTTTGAAATATCAGCCATTGAAAGCCCTAGGGAGCACAATTCTAATGTGATAGACATGGGTTCACCATGAGTTGGAATTGACTCTACTGCAGCTGGTAGTCAGTGTGAAAAAGCCTGAGATTAGAAATTTAGGAGCAAGTTATTTTTACCTTTTTAAGAATTTCTTTACATCAAAATCATGGTATTAATTGTTTATCTCATGTTTGGCTTTTAAGTTAGCAGGAGAAAACCAAGTTAGCATTAAAAATTGGTTGTGGATAAATCTGAGAGTGGTTAATTTATGTGCAAGCAATTCAGTGTATTTAGTGAGAAAATGTGATAATTTTTATGAAGGACTTTTGAATATTCTAAGGAAAAAAAGGTTCTTTATAAAATCAAATTCTGATGCTGTCACTGAAAAATTTGCATGTCACCTTCTGAGTACCATCATACTTTAGATCACTTTTTTATTATGGATGTTCATCTGATTACAGTAGGTGCTTACTATGTTAAAACACACGAAATATAATAATAAAGCCATACAAAATAAACCAATTAAGTCTGTATTTAAACCACCACTTATATTTCTCACGGAGGATACTAATCTACTTTATTTGAACACATATGTAAGGTGTTTTACCTGAATAACAAAATATGGTAAGGTAATTGTTGAATGAATTAGACTCAGTGATTTAGGGGCTGATTCAGATGATTAAAGTTGCTGTATATTAATGACTTATGACTACATTATTTGACATATTGAGAGTGCAGAATTTGGAGCATCCAGATCATAGTGGTCATTTTAACAATAATTTAAAAAATTTGATTCCCATTAAAATCTTGAAAATAAGTTATCTGGTTTAAAGTATGAAGAGATGGGAAAAACTTCATTTTTTTTCAACGTATTATAAAATACCCATGTTTCTTAAGCGTTTATCAGTCTTTCATGAGCTTTAGATTAATTAAAAATATGTTAACTATCTTAGTTTTTAGTATTATACTTAGATAATTGCTGATAATTTGAAATGTCTTATACTATGTTAATATTTAAGTATATGTTATGGGAGCAGTTAAATTACAATAAACTTTGATTATTCATGCCAGGGAGAAATATAGATAAGGAGAAAAACAGCAATAAATAAATTTAATTTGAATATTTTCATGGCAGATTTACTTTTGTAAATATTATTTAAGGAAAATAAACAGTGGAATGTGTAATTGTAAGCTAAGTGACATCTGGTGAAGATGGTGTAGAAACATCAGGAAGTCAGAGAAAAGCTGGGGATTCAAAGTTTTTTTGTCAATGAAGCATATATATTGTTGAGAGTTGAATGTAGTAAGATAACCTTTGATGAGTGAGTTTGGTATTTCACAAGATTTATTTAACGTTTTTTCTTTGCTTCTCCTTAATTGAAAAATTATGCTGCTTAGCTCTAAGTAACATTTTAAAAATATAATTAGTAAGTAATACATTGTATTCTTTTTCCTTTTCTTTTTCTCTCTCTCTCTCTTTTTTTTTAGGGCATGAGTATTATAGAACAATTAGACCCTGTATCTTTTAGCAATTACTTGAAGAAATACCATAATACAATATGTGGAAGACATCCCATTGGGGTATTATTAAATGTGAGTATCCTTATGAAGCCTTGACTTTTAACATTTGATCCTGTGATGTTTCAAAATATCTTAAATGTTAAATCGTCTATGATACCTTATTATCCCTGATTTTATGTACATATATACAGTCAGTTTTCTTTCTCATGTACCTTTAAGTTAATAGGATTTCCATTGTTCTGGATATTTGAATAAAGTTATTTATTACTGGAATACAGGTCAATACTTTCTCTTAAATACAGAAAGTTATTTAGGATAGAGACACCGTATTTTCTCTTAACTCTCAGCCAATTCCAGTGTGTTGTTTTACAAATGGAGCCCTGGTGGCATAGTGGTTAAGCACTTGCCTGTTAACTGAAAGGTCAGCAGTTCGAATTCACCAGCTGCTCCTTGGAAATCACATGGGGTAGTTCTACTCTGTCTTGTGGGGTTGCTGTGAGTCAGAATTGACTTGATGGCAATGTGTTTGGTTTTACAAATATCAATCAGAACGACTTTTCAAGAGATACGGTCTTATTAACTTTTTGGTTTTATTTAGTGTTCTAGACTGTAAAAAAAAAAAATAAACGGAAACATTTAACCCTTGAACTTTAGAAGTTCATAATAAGGCAAGACAGATGACATATACAGTCAGCCCTTCGTATCTGTGGGTTCTGCATCCATGGTTTCAACCAACTGTAGATTGAAAATATTCAGGGAAAAAGTTTCAAAAAGCAAAACTTGAATTTGCCATGGACCAAGCACTATGCTGAATCCAAGCGAATGAAATGATGTATAGACGTAGCCTGCTGTAGCCTCCTACCATTTCACAAATCCTGTCTCTCTCCAGCACTTGTTGTTTGAGCATTGTTTGCCTCACATCATGTCATTATTCCCTAAACAATATAGTACTGTATAACAGCTATTTACATACTATTTACATTATATTAGGTATTAAAAGTAATCTAGGGATGATTTAAAGTATACGGGAGGATGTGAGTACGTTATATACAAATATTAAGCCATTTTATACAAAGGACTTGAGCATCTGAGGATTTTGCTATCTGAGTGGGTGGGGTGGGAGTTGGGGTGTGGGGGTGGTCCTGGAAGCAGTCAGTGCCCTGCTGATACTGAAGAACTACTGTATATTTTTCTCTTTACAACAAAAATGATAATATTTCATTTGAAGAAGCAGAAGTTTTAATGAGCTGGATTTTTGAAAGGAAAATAGTATTATTTTTCCCCCTAATAAATAAAGCCATATGAAATTTCTGAAAGAAAATGTGAAACTCTTAAGAAAAAGGAGAGAACGTGTGTAGTCAAGAATGAGAGGAGGAAGTAGCAATGGGCTCATTTGGTGGGAGAGACAGAAATAATGGTGAAGGTAATATAGTCCTTAATAGTCTAGGGCAGAGCCTTGAAGTCTACCTAGTGTTATTTTAATGGGATTTGTATGTTGTAGGTTTTTAGGGAAGATTTTGTCTTAAGCAATACTGATTGACTGGAAGAAAAGCCAGCCAATGGCTTGATTTCTGAAATTTAAACTATAATAAACTGCACTAATTTCCTAAAATTTGAATTGAATAAATTTTTATAAAGTAAATGATGAGCCAATCCACAATTGAAATAAAAACTATAGTACAACCCTTAGATCTGGGACTTAATTTATATACATTTCAAATTTAGTCAAAGTCACACAAAGGCTACCAGATACCAAGCCAGAAGTGGCGAAGATTTGGTTTAGAGGATCTTTTTGGTTTGTTTTTTAAAGTGGCCTTATTAAATATAGGGAGAGGTAGGGTGGAAGATGACTGATACTTATTTATCAAGAAACTAGGAGAATTTCTTTGAAAGAATTAAATGAGAAATTTTTTTTCTATTTAAAATGAGACAACAACAGAGATTCAGGAAACAAATGAGTGAAAAGTGGTAAGAGATCTAGGCTTCATCAGTGAAGTGGACAAAGTTAGACCACCAGCGTATTTAGAGAGCTCACTTTTATCTATGGTGTATGTCATAATCAAAGTTTTCTTTTTCTAGGCTATCACAGAGCTCCAGAAGAATGGAATGAATATGAGCTTTTCCTTTTTGAATTATGCCCAGTCAAGCCAGTGTAGAAGCTGGCAAGACAGTTCAGTGAGTTACGCAGCTGGAGCGCTCACAGTCCACTGAAGCTCTGAATCCTCAGGGATGCCACCTGCACTTACTCATACTCTGTCTAGGGTCCCAGCCTAGCCCTTACAAAGATACTGTTCTTGGTTTGGGGGGATTCTGAAACCTCAAACTAATAGAACTTTTCTTCTGTTCTTTTCTAGTAGGTGTAGTCCTTCCTTAATTTCAACTCATTAAAAAAAATGCTTTGTTGTTTAGGGCAGTGGAAAGAAGGCTGGCATCAAAATATTTTGATCAAAAAAGATGACAATGTAAAGGCCCAATTGTGGCAGACAGTTTTTTGAAAGTAACTTGTAAAGCATTTACCATATCTTAAATTTGCACTCTTTGCATACTTGTGCACATATATTCCGCTTTCAGAATAGTTTTGCAAATTGTATACAAACAAACAAAAAAAGGGGTGGAAGCTTTTTAATAAAGAAATTGCATTTATAAATGGTCTGTATTAGAATATAATAAATCTCCAGTTATGGTCGATTACTACCCATGTACAACAGATACCTTCTATTTTAGTTGCTAATAAAGGGCTACACAACTCAAAATAGTCTGATTTAAACTTATTGTTCTGTGGTATATATGAAAATTGTTTACTTATTAATCCCATCTCAGAATTTTTATGTTAAAAATGGTAACCCTCAGCTCTTATGTAAAAATATTTTAGGATGTATTTTATATTTTACATATTTACGTGATTTTTTTATCACCGAAATCAGTATCATAATTTTAAAGCTAGCATTTAAAATTGCATAGTTTGTCTTTTTATGTGTGATATCCCTTTGTGTCAAATACTGTATTGTAATAGAATATAAATTCAAGATTGAAGATTGTAAAAGAACATAGATATAGTTCCTCACTTTCAGAGATCATGCTTGGTAGGCAGTTGTCTGCAAATGAGGAAACGTATGTTTAAGAAAGTGTTCTTAGTCTTTTTCAAATCACTGCAGACCATACACTGCTATGCTTTTTCAGTGCTTTTTGCAATTTGACTCTTGAATATTTAGCAAGAAATCATTAACAACAACAAAACCACTGCATTTTCTTGTAGTTTTACAAAAAAAAATTTCTTTTAAGATTTTTGGTGCGGCTCTTCCAACTAAAATAATGGTATGGTGATGTGTTTCTTTCTTTAACATAGACCAATTCTGTTCACTTTGGCAAAAACCTTTAGTTCATTTTGTTAATTATTTGACCATCATGCTTGTACTGGATTATAACTATTTTAACCTAACACTGGGTATCTACATTACATTGGTCAGCATTCATATCTTCAGTGATATGCCAGAACAGCACAACTTTTAGATGTCTTTCACCAATTTTATTTAAAGACTTGCCTTTTTTATTTATTAAATATCAGCTTTTTATATTCAAGAATTTGAGGTAAAATAATATTGTCTTTCTGATTCAAAATTATCCACCTACATGTGTGGAAATTATACTCTTACATATTAGTGATTTATTTCCCATAATTTAGAAATACTTTCGAGTACTATAGAAATTATTCTTTGCTTTATAGACTATACAGATTTCAAAATTGACTACAGAATGAATTTTTAAAGTTTTGTGAGTATAAATTAATACACGATTATTATAAAATATTTGGAAAATACTAAAAATTATAATGAACTGCAGTGACGCTAACCAGAGATAACAGTGTTAATATTGTGCTGTCTTTCCTTTCAGTTTTGTCTGTTCCATATGTGTGTATGAATGTGTGTATATGTGTTTGTACATAGTAACAAAATTGAGGTTATATTGTTGTGTACCCTGCTTTATATATTTTCACATCATATCGTTAGCACTTCCCCATATCTTTGAAAATGTGAGCTTCTTAAATGACTGACTGATATGCCAGTGTATTAATATACTGTGATTTAACCAGTTGTCTCTGGATATTAGGTTACTTTGACTCCTTCACAGTTATCAATAGTAGTAGGATGGACATCCTTGTATGTAAAATTTGAACTCTTTGTTAGACTAGTTACTTAGAATATATTCATGAAAATGAGATTATTTGGTTTAGACAGTGAGAACTTCTTAGGCTTTTAAAAATATTGCCAAATTATCTTTCAGAAGGTTTTTACCAAATTAGCAGTGCTTGAGTACTCATCATACGGTACCTTCACTAGTAGTATTTTTTTCTAATCTTTGACAGTTTGTCAGGCAGTTTAATTGGTTGTTTCTTTGATTGTTCTAATAAGAATTGCTTTTCAATGAATCTTTTTTTTGTTTTGTAATTCTGCAGTTGATTAAAAAAAAATGGTAAGAGGGTATCTAGGTTGGTTGCAGCCCTGGGAGTATGTTTACTGCACTTTTAAAACTCTAGAATATTTCAACATCACCATACCCTTTCCATGTGTATGAGCCTGTCATTCATAACTGATAATGAAATACAAAGTTCTGAACTGATTAGTTGAGTGTTGGGTACTAGTTCTGCCTTTCCCACTAATTGGGTGTCTGACCTTAAGATATTTCATGTCTTACGGAAACTTTTTCATCTGTACAATGTGGAGGTGATCTCTTAAGCATCTTCCAGTTTGAAAGTACTTTAATGTTATAATTTTACTCTTTAAAGATTCTAGTGTCCCTTCCTGATGTTAAAAACCCACATGATTGAATTAGATTAGAGCTATTATCTTTTGATTTCAACTCTGCATACATAAAAATGAGTGTTATTTAACACAAAAGAAGAATTAATCTGCATTCGTTAATACAGTTAACATTACTTAAATTGCTGAATTTAAACTTTCCTTCAAGTGCCTTTAAGAGTGTTTTGTATTTGGAATCTAATGTAAAGGGAATTATTATGTAGTTCTATAGAATTGCTGCTTTATTATATACTTTTGAGTTACTTGCAACAACTTTTTTTGACCTTAATTGCACAGAGCAACATATTCGTGGATTCTTCACACCACACTAGTGAGTCCTTAAGAAATGTATGTTTAAGATTAGCTCACTGGGCAGGTAAGTAATGCTTTGTCTTTTGTGGGCAACAAATTTTCACAGAAAAGTAGGACAAAGGACTTTTTTTCATATATATATATATTTCAGTGTTTATATATTCCAGTATGGATGGCCAATGTCCTGAGCTAGTTAATGGTTATTGTTAGAGATTTCAAAATTTGCTTTGATAGCAAATAGTTCATTCCCCTAGATTAGGGGTTGGTAAATGTTTTTTGTAAAAAGTGAGATGGTAAATATTTTAGGCTTTGAAGGCTATATGGTTCCTGTAACAACTATTGGACTTTGCCATTGTATCATGAAAGTAGCCATATACAATTTGTACACAAATAATTGTGGCTGTGTTCCAATAAAAGTATTTATACAAATAGGCAGTTAGTTGGATTTGACCTGCGGACTGTAGTTTGCTGACCTTTGCCCTAAATGATATATGTAATTCACTTGTAATTATGTTTTCCGTCATCCCAACCCTCTGTTAATTTGATGTAGTGTGGTTGGCTGGGTTTGGATGTTATTTCGGATCATACAGGTAAGTGGGAAGTGGGTATTGGAAACTACGAACTGTTGATAAAAACAAAAAAAAACAGTTGCTGTCAAGTTGATTCTGATTCACATCGACCCTATAGGACAGAGTAAAACTGCCCCGTAGGGTTTCCAAGGAGCAACTGGTGGATACTAACTGCAGACGTTTTTGGTTAGCAGCAGAGCTCTTAACCACTGTACCACCAGGGCTCCAGGAACTGTTGATAGGTAGTGTTAAAATACCCTGAAGGCCTTTTATGCCTGGAAACTTGGAAATTTTGCCTTGAATCAAGAGTGATCAGTGGAGGTTGTGATCAGCTGTTGCAAATTCTGTGAATTATTCTAAGTGCTTGGCTACCTAGGTGATGGTAGAGGATGTATCAGATGAACTTTTTGCAAGTTTACCTGACTATGTAGGATGCTAGACTGATTTTTTTTTTTTAATTATAAAATATGAGGCTTTTGGAAAAATAGCTACATGTTCTATTACCATCAATTTACTTTAACAATTATGCTCCTTCCCCCATATTTAGGAGAGACATAAACTCAGAATAAAAGTTATTTAACTTGAATATCTTTGTTTAAAAAAGTACTGTTCTTTTCTCATTTACTGTAGATCTCAAAAGCTTCATCAAGGAGAGTAGTATCAGTCTGATAGACTGGCATTTGGGAAGTGCTGTGATACAGTTGCTGAAAGAACCAATGCAGTTATAAAACTATGTTATTGATTAGGAGATGCAATAAACCATATATATTCGTCTATGAACACTGAAATTTTTGTATTATTGTGTTAAAATGTAAGTACTGCATATTAAGAGCAACATTATAAAGTATAGTGTCCATGGGGAGGCAGCTAGAATGATGAAAGGCCTGAATTAGATACTGTGGAGAATGAAAGTGTTTGAAGAAATTGGGGCTATTTATTTTGAAGAAGAGAAGAAATTGGGGCTATTTATTTTGAAGAAGAGAGAGTTTTCTTTAAATATTTGAGTGTAAGGAAGAATACATAGAATTGTTCCATTATTTTAGATAGAAAAGTTTGGAGTAAGGAATGGAAGTTTCTAATTCCACATTTACTGTTCTATTTGAGAATTTCTAATAATGAAGATAAGCTCTGCCTCTTGAAATCATTGGAAGTATTCAAATAAAAGCTATATTAGTAGTTCACAAATTAGGGTTCCTAGACCATCAACATCAGCTTCACCTGGGAATATGAAATTATGGATCACCAAACTGAAAAAGGTTTTCCTGGGTGGCTCAAATGGTTAAGCACTTGACTACTAGCCAAAAGATTGGAGGTTCCAACCACCTAGAGGTGGGTTGAAAGGCCTGCCTAGCAATCTGCTTCCAAAACGTCACAGCCTTGAAAACTATGGAGCAGTTCTATCTTGCACACGTGGGTTGCTGTGAGTCGGAATCGACTCTACGGCAACTAATAACAAAACTGAAAAAACACTAATGGAATTAGTACAAATGGAACTTATTTCATTTTTATAAAACTACTTAGGAAAATCATTTTTAAATTAGGATTGATTTTGATCATTTAACACAAGTTTAAATACAGATTATAATTGATACGATGATGTTGCTTGTTACTGGTCAAACAACAGCCCTTAGACTAATTACTTCGTTTTAGTCAAAACATTTAGATATGAGGTAGAGTTCCACTATTTCCTAAAATAAATTAAGTTGGCCTTTGAATAAGTGACATATCCTTCTTTTACAGAGATGCTTCTTGAATCTAAAACAGCCATTTCAGTAACAGAAAAGGGTATTGAGGAACTTGCTCTTTTTATACCTATTACTGTCAAAATACTAGAACAGCTTGCGGATAAGAAGTTTCCCTGTCCATTTCCTCATCTTCCACTCCCATCTCATACCTGTAAATACAGCTGAGTGGCATGCACACTATCATCAGTAACCATGTTACATAGTTTGTAACAGCTTCCTCAAGTAACACTGGTAACTAGGACCTCTGATTCTTTAAAGTCACTATTGTAGATGGATTTTGTTTGCCTGCCTGTCTTCATGAGTTCATTGGCATATTCTGCTCTTTGGGTACTATGTGAAGAACTTGAGAGTGTTAGATTTATCATTTATTCAAGGATTCCGTGTGCTTTGTTTATGCCCAGGATGTATCACATTTACTCTGTATGTGTGTTTGTGTGTGCACATACATTTTATTCTAATGCAAAGTTTTGGCCCTCACCCTATAAAAACAATGTTAAGAATTTTAAAATTCCTGTGATTTGAAAGCCATAATGTAATGCAATTGGTTTTTCATTATAAGCTGTAAATTATGTTCAGATGCACATTTCATACTGCAAAGTGAGGTTTATAACTTTATTAGATGTAGTCATATTTTTTCGTGTCGATTATGAAACCAAAGAGAATATAAATATTATTAGAAGCTAATAAAAGCCAAGTGTGTTCAGCTGCAAGCAGAGTCTGAGTTCAGATCTTTAAATCTGCCAGTGTAAACTTTTGGAAAAAATATTTTAATTTTTCTGATCATGAGATTCTGAATTACTTAATGTGCTGTTACTTAAAGTAAAAAGTATGAAAACAGTCAGTAGAGATATGAATGACAGAGTTGTGTGTTTTTAAAAACTAAACAGACGAATTACATTTAGTAAAAGTTATTTTTAACTTATAAACGGGAATTTTTTTCTGAGAAATTTTTTTCATTTAAAGTTTATCTGTTTGAATCAGGCGCATGGTAGAATTCGACTGTTGTTTGTTGAACTGAATTTTAAAGTAAAGAGAACAAAAGATAATCTTCATGTGGAAGTGTTTCCTAAAGGCCAGGAAAGCATAAACCTTTTGGAAACATCTTTTAATTATGTTTTTTCATTTTCAGTTGTGGAAACCAGTCTCCTTACTAATTTTAAAAGAGAGTAGGATTGAATATTCCTAGCCCTGGTAAATATTGCCAAATTAAGTGAATGGTAATATAAGTGATTTGGTAATTTGAAACCATTGACCCATGATTCCTAGCTCATATTTTGTGATATCCTGTGGTGGTCATCGTTATTTCAAAGATGTTTCAAAGTTTTTAAAAATAATTAAAATATGCTTTAGTTGTTTGCCCAGTGATACATTCAGCCAACTCTAAAGGAGAAGGATATGATTGACTGCTAGAAGCACTGGACTGGACTCCATTTTCACCTCTGCCAATGAGTTACTACTAATTACCTGGATCAAATCACTGCTCTTTTGTAGGGCAGGGGTTATTTCTTTATTAATATGAGTTAGAATTGAATAATATGACTTCTAAGGTGCTTTTCACCTTTGACTTTTTATCTCAGTAACGTTGTTATTTCATGTATTGTACTTTTAATTTTAAAAATCTGTTTCACAACTCTTTATTACTCATTACCTTAATTTTACTGATGTAGATCTCAAGGCGCATACAATTTACATGATATTATGTAAGTTACATAGCTAGTTAGTGTCAGAGCTAGGATAAGAATTCAGTTCTAATTTACAGACCTTTGTTTTTAAATACTGTACCATGTTATTTTGTGTTTGGTGCTGGCTGAGATATCATGGTGAATTCAGATAGTAATGGGGTTTTGCAACTTAAGTAAAAATGGGAATCTTTCATATAGATATCCATTTTGATTAATTTAGATACTTGTAAACTGCGGGCTTCTGGTTTTTTTTTGCTGGGAGGTTTACCTTAAGACCAGAAATTTTACTCCTTTGCTTACACCATTAAAATGTCCAGCTTTGTAATGGAACAGTGACAAAAATGAAATTTATTTGGTATGAGTCTGACTGATGGTGACACTTCGTAGTGGACACTTGACTCTCACCATTCCAAACATGCATTAAGTGTCCTGCAAGTACCTGTGACTGTGCCTTGGATTTCCTCAGCTGCACACAGAGCAGGCTGGGAGTGCTGGAAAGACAGTACTCCGGGAGCAGCCCTCGGCTGGTAATGGATGGGAGTTAGAAGATAATTATTCCAGCTGTTTCTACCTACTGCTGATACTGTGAGGCATGCTCCACACTGTCTCGTAGAGTTCCCAGTGGGACTGGACCTCACTGCCCACAGGGGGAAACCATTAAATATGTATTTGTAAATTTTTCTCTTCTCTGTGTCATTTCCAATTCCTTCATCAGTGTTTCCTGGGATCATCTCCCCAGTAAGTCTCTTGCCTTTGAATTCTTGTCTCAGAGTCTCTGGGGCAAACTAAAACAGACTCGATTTGGGAAATAAGTCATTAATAGTGCTCTTGTTGTATATGAAAGATTCTTCTAAAGACAGTTATTTTGGGCAAAATTAAAATATTTTAATATTTTGACCACTTTAGTTTGTCATTTGTCTCATAATCACTCATGTTCAATTTAATTTCCTTAGTTTTATAACAAAACATTCAAGGTAAAAATCTTAGGTAGAAATTGAAGATCTTAGGGAGAAATATTTCTATCAGATCTATTCTTCTAAAAAGTTATGAGTTGGAATGAACTCAATGGCAGCGGGTTTGGTTTGGTTATCCAAATGATGTAAGTAGGACAGAGTGGGTTATCTGTTTTGGTAGAAATCAATGAATTTTGTTCAATCAGAATTCTAGGTTATTTTTTATTTGCACCAACTTCCTCACTTCTTACTAAACCTAAACCAAACCTGTTGTCATGGAGCCAATTCTGACTCATACTGATCCTATAGGAGAGAGTAGAACTGCCCACAGGGTTTCCAAGGCTGTAATATTTATGGATGCAGATGGCCATGTCTTTCTCCGGCTGGTGGGTTCGAACAGCTAGCCTTTAATTTAGCAGCCTGGCGCTTAATCACTGCGCCATCAGAGCTGCTGTCATTTCTTACTAAACCAAAAACCAAACCCATTGTCGAGTTGATTCCGACTCATAGCGACCCTATAGGACAGAGAGAACTGCCCCATAGGGTTTCCAAGGAGTGACTGGTGGATTTGAACTGCAGAGCTTTTGGTTAGCAGCAGAGCTCTTAACCACTGTGCCACCAGGGCTCCTTATTTACTAGGACCCAGTTATTCACAATCAGGTACAAAGGTTAGCCTTGCCTAACATTGATTGTAAGAATAAACTTGATTCCTGGATCATTTTCCCAAAGATTATTCTATGATCTTTTTTAAGATAAAAATTTTTGTGATCTTATTAAGGAATATGGGATTTACAAATTGGAGTTTGTTCAGTTTCCTTTCTTACCCATGTAAAAATTGTGGTTGATGTGTCTGAAATGTACGCTGGATTTGATTTGATTTGTAAGATGGAACATAGAAGAAATTTAAGCATATAATTCTATTTATAGAACCATCCTGATTAGCATGCACAAGTGTTTTCCCAATAGGAACAACAAAACATTTACAAGAATATAATTAATTGTCCTGATTATAAAGTAGCATCTGTAAACATCTCTATTTTTCAGCAAAAATACCAGAAAATGTAGTAGAGTGTTTTCTCCTCAGTTTAGTTACCTTATGGTACCTTGTGATTCTGCAGTGTTCTTTTGAATATATGGCAGGATGTTTCTTCTTTTTTTTTTTTTAAATTGTACTTTAGATAAAGGTTTACAGAACAAACTAGCTTCTCACTAAACAGTACATACATTGTTTCATGACATTGGTTAACAACCCCACAATATGTCAGTACTTTCCCTTCTTGACCTTGGGTTCCCTATTACCAGCTTTCCTGTCTCCTCCTGCGTTCTAGTCCTTGCTCCTGTCTATTTAGTGTTTTTCCACCCCACCCCACCCCTCCCCTCCTTCATTGCGTAGTACTCCATTGTGCATGTGTATGTACCATAGTTTGTTTATCCACTCATCTGTTTGATGGGCATCTAGGTTGTTAACATCTTTTTGCTGTTGTGAACAGTGGTGCAGTGAACATGAGTGTGCGTATGTCTATTCGTGTGATGGCTCTTATTTCTCTAGGATATATTCCTTGGAGTGGGATTGCTGGATCATATGTTATTTCTTTATCTAACTTTCTAAGGAGGCGCATATCGTTTTCCAAAATGATTGTACCATTTTGCATTCCCACCAGCAGTGCATGAGAGTTCCAGTCTTCTCGCAGCCTCTCCAACATTTGTTATTTTCTGTTTTTTTGATTCGTTCCAGTAATGCTGGGGTGAAATGGTATGCCATTGTGGTTTTGATTTACATTTGTCTAATGGCTAGTGATTGTGAGGATTTCCTCATGTGTCAGCTGCTTGAATGTCTTCTTTGGTGAAGTGTCCATTTCCTTTACCTATTTTCTAATTGAATTATTTGTTTTTTTTTGTAGAGGTGTTGGATTTTCCTGTAGATTTCAAAGATCAGATCTTTGTTGGATTTGTCATGGCCCAAATTTTTTTCCCAGTCTGTAGGTTCTTTTTTACTCTTTGCTGAAGTCTTTTGATGAGCATAAGTGTTTAATTTTTAGAAGATCCCAGTTATCTAGCTTATTTTCTGGAGTTTGTATGTTATAAGTTATGGTTTGTATCCTGTTAATACTATGTATTAGGGTCTCTAGTGTTTATCCTGTTTTTTCTGCTAAGATGTTTATATGTTTTAAGTTTAGGTCTTTGACCAATTTTGAATTAATTTTTGTGTATGGTGTGAGGTATGGATACTGTTTAATTTTTTGCAGATGGACATCCAGTTTTGCCAGTACCATTTGTTAAAAAACAGTCTTTTCCCCACTTGATAGACTTTGGGCCCCTGTTGAAGATCAGGTGACTATAAGTGGATGGATTTACATCTAGGTTCTTGATTCTGTTCCATTGGTTAATGTATCTGCCTTTGTACCAGTAGCAAGCTGTTTTGACTACTGTAGCTATATAGTAGGTTCTGAGGTCAGGTAGTGCAAGTCCTCCTACTTCATTCTTCATCTTCAATAATCGTTTACGTATCTGGGGCCTCTCCCCTTTCCGTATAAAGATAATGTTTTTTCCATCTCTTTAAAGAGTGTTGTTGGTATTTGGATTGGATTGCATTGTATTTGTAAATTGCTTTGGGTAGAATTGTCATTTTCACAATATTGAGCCTATCTATCCATGAGCATGGTATGTTTTTCCATTTATGTAGATCTCTTGGTTTCTTGGCAATAGTATTTTGTAGTTTTCTTTGTATACGTCTTTTACATCCCTGGTTAGATTTATTCTTAAGTATTTTATTTTTTTAGGGGCTATTATAAATGGTATTGTTTTCCTTTTTGTCATTCTCTTCGTTGGTATATAGGAATCCAGCTGATTTTTATATGTTTATCTTGTATCCTGCTACTCTGCTGAATCTTTCTATTAGTTCCCAGTAGTTTAGTCGTGGAGTCTTTTGGGTTTTCTATATATAGTATCGTATCATCTGCAAATAGGGACAGTTTTACTTCTTCATTACCAGTTTAGGTGATCTTTATTTCTTTTTCTTGCCTTATTGCTCTAGCTAGGACTTTCAGCACAGTGTTAAATAGGAGTGGTGATAAAGGACATCCTTGGCTTGTTCCTGTTTGCAAGGGGAATGTTTTCAGCTTCTGTCCATTAAGAATGATGTTGACTGTTGGTTTTGTGGAGATGCTCTTTATTATGTTGAGGAATTTCACTTCTATACCTATTTTATTGAGAGTTTTTGTCAAGAATGGGTGTTGGACTTTGTCAAATGCCTTTTCTGTGTTAATTGAGATGATCTTGTGATTATGTGATGGATTACATTAATTGATTTTCTAGTGTTGAACCATCCTTGCATACCTGATATGAATCCCACTTGGTTATGATGTATTATTTTTTTGATATGATGCTAAATTCTATTGGCTAGAATTACGTTGAGAATTTTTGTATCTGTTCATGAGTGATATGGGCCTGTAATTTTCTTTTTTTGTGTGTCTTTGCCTGGTTTTGGTATTAGGGTCATGCTGGCTTAATAGAATGAATTCAGAAGTATCTCTTCCTTTTCTATGTTCTGAAATAATTTGAGTAGTACTGCTGTAAACTCTTCTCTGAATGTTTGATAGAATTCTCAAGTGAAGCCATTGGGGCCAGGGCTTTTTTTTGGTGGGGGGAGTTTTTTATTACCTTTTTGAAGCTCTTCTCATTATGGGTCTGTTCAGATTTTCAACATCAATTTGTGATAGTTTGGGTAGGTAGTGTGTCTAGAATTTTGTCCATTTCCTCTAGATTTTCAAATTTGTTGGACTATAGTTTTTCACAATACTCTTGTTTTGATCCTTTTTTTTTCAGTCAGACCTGTTGTGATGTCCCCCATTTCATTTCTTATTTGGGTTATTTGCATCCTGTCTTGCGTTTTCTTCTGCCAGTTTAGCCAGTGGTTTGTCGATTTTGTTGATCCTTTCAAAGAACCAACTTTTGGTTTTATTGATTCTGTTTTTCTGTTCTCTATTTCATTTATTTCTGCTCTGATCTTTATTATTTCCTTTTTTCTGGTGGCTGTAGGCTTCCTTTGCTGTTCTCTATTTGTTCAAGTTGTAGCTAATGTTTTAATTTTGTCCCTTTTTTGATGTGTGCATGTATTGCCATAAGTTGACCTCTGAGCACTACCTTTGCTGTGTCCCACAGGTTTTGCTATGATGTGTTTTCATTCTCATTTAATCCTAGGAATTTTTTAATTCCATCTCTGATTTCTTCTCTTACCCAGTGGTTTTTAAGGAGGGTGTTAGTTTCCATGTAATTGATTTTTTTTCCTTGCTTTTCCTGTTGTTAATTTCTACCTTGATGACGTTGTGATCAGACAGGATACTTCGTCTTATCTCAGTATTTTGGATTTTGTTGAGGGTTACTTTGTGGCCTAATCTGTGGTCTGTTCTGGAAAATGTTCCATGTGCATTGGAAAAGACTGTGTATTTTGCAGCTGTTGAAGTGTTCTGTATATATCTATGAGTTCATGTTGGCTGATTGTGGCCTTTAGATCTTCTGTAGCTTTGTTGAGCTTCTTTCTAGATGTTGTCTCCTTTACCGAGAGTGGTGTGTTGAATTCTCCTATACTAGTATAGTGAAACTGTAAGTTTCTCTTTTCAGTGCTGTTAAAGTTTATGTATTTTGGAGCTCTGTCATTTGGTGTGTAGATATTTATTATGGTTATGTCTTCATGCTGGATTGTCCCTTCAATCATGATATAGTGACCTTCTTTGTCTTTTATGGTGGATTTCGTTTTAAAGTGTGTTTTATCTGAGATTAGTATTGCCGCTCCTCTTTTTTGATGGCTGTTTGCTTGATATATTTTTTTCCATCCTTTGATTTTTAATAAATTTATGTCTTTGTTTCTAAGGTGTGTCTCTTGTAGACAGCATATTGATGGATCCTGTTTTTTTTATCTGTTCTGTCACTGTCTCTTTATGGGTGCCTTTAGGCCATTTATCTTCAGTGTAATTATTGATAGGTGTGAGTTTATTGCTGTCATTTTGTAGTACTTTTTTTTGTGGTGCTGACGATTTCTTTGTTCCTCTTACTCTTCTGTGAATTCCTTTTGTTTGTGGATTTTTTTCTTTTTTTTTTTTTTTTTAATTTTGTTTTTACTGAGACTTTGTTTTTCTTCTTTATTTTCATGAATAGGTTTGTTAACTTTCTTTATGGTCACCTTGAAATTTACCCTTATCTTACTAGGTTTGAACCAGTCTGTTATTACTTGGTATCGACTTGCCTTCCTCTCCGCTAGAAAGTTCTATACCTTCACCGTTTATTCCCTTTTGTTGTTCTGATGTTGTCATTTGAAGATTAACCTCTCTGGTTCCATATTGTAAATCTTTTGGTTTTGAATAGTCCTTGAGAGTTCATTTCCTAGGTTCATACCTGGCTGGTGCTGTCTTGTGTCCTAGATTCAGGCTTTTGTCTGATGTTGTTTGTTCTCAAACCGAAGTACTCCCTTTAGTAATTCTTGTATGTTTGATTTGGGTTTTACATGTTCCCTTAATTTCTGTTTATCTGGAAATTTCATAATTTCACCATCATATTTGAGAGTTTTGCAGGATATATTATTCTTGGTTGGCCTTTTTTTTCTTTCAAGGTTTTTTATATGTCATCCCATTGCCTTCTTGCCTGCATCGTTTCTGCTGAGTAATCAGAGTTTAGTCTTACTGTTTCCCCTCTGTATGTGACTTTTCATTTTTCTCATGTCACTCTCAGAATTCTTTGTCTTTGGTTTTAGCTAGTGTGATTATGATACATGCCTTGGTGATTTTCTTTTGGGGAATGTCCTATATTGGGTTTGTTGACTTTCTTTGATAGTCAGCTTTTCATCTTTCATGATATTAGGGAAGTTTTCTATCAGCAATTCTTCAGTAGTCTTGTGTTTTCCATTTTCTCCCCCTGTTCTGGAACTTCAGTCACTCACAAATTTTTGCTTTTGGTTGTATCCCACGTTAGTCTGAGTTTCTTCATTTTTCTTCATTCTTTTTTCTGATTTTTCCTCTAACAAATTTATATCCTAGTGTTTTGTCTTTAATTTCGCTGATTTTGTCTTCCATTGTTTCAAACCTGTTCCTCAGCCCTTGTATGATACTGTTCATTTCTGAAATCTTATTGTTTATGTTTTGGATTTCTAGTTGTTGTCTTTGAATGATTTCTAGTTGTGAATTTATTTTGGCATTTTGTTCCTGTATTATTTTCCTGAATTCTTCCTTTTTTTTTTTTTTTTTTTTTGTCTGTGTTTTCCATGAATTTGTCTGCCATTTCCATGAATTTGTCAATGTTTTCCTCATTTTTGTCTGCTTTTTGTTTCAACTGTCGGGTAGCTCTGAATATTAGAGATTTGAATTCCTATCAGGTAGTTCTAGTCTCTCTTCTTCTACTGGAAAGTCATCTGGTGTTTTATTTTGGACGCCTGCTGGCACCATCCTGTCCTGTGTTTTTAGATGTTCTGTTATTGTCTGCTGTCTTCGGGACATTCAGTAGTTATTTTCTTCGTTTATTGATTGTAGATTTGTTTCATCCTGCTTTTTTGTTTTATTTGGTTATGTCTGAGCAGGTGGGCTGTGCTTTCTTTGTTGTTTGCTCATCTGTGGACACGAGTTTTTCACCTCCTTGTGTGATGGGCCGGGCCATTTGCTAAGCTAAGCAGGTCCAGCTGGAGGGGAGGGGGTGGAATGGGTTTTTTTTATTGTGGCAAGTACTGGGGCCAACAAGGTGAGCCAGTGGTTAGTGCAGGGCAGGTTCCAGTAGGTTGTGCCTGTGCTGCTTGGGAGTGCAGTGTTCAGCACACAGTGCAGAGAGGCAGGAGGGAGAGATAGGAGGAGGTTCTGATATGTGGAGCTAGGTTGGGTATGGAATAGAGAGAGGAGAGAGAAACAGAAGCAAAAAAAAAAGCACTGAGGGAGCTTGCCTTTGGAGTGGAGAGACAAGAAACAAATGAAAAGCAAGAAGAAAAATATAAGTAATAAAAATTTTAAAAGGCCCCTAGGAGTCCCACCGCTATGGTAGGGTGGACTGGAGAACCAGTTCCCCAGCTGAGCAGGGCTTCACAGCCTGTTAGGAAGCAAAGATGGCACATGGAGTCAGATGTTTTAAAGAAAGGGAGAGGAGGAGGGTGAGGCAGAAAGAAACCAAAAGAGGTTGAAAACAACACCACCAACAAATGGTAGTGAAGAAGCTGGCTAGTGTGGGTAGGGTAAATCTGTGCGGCATGGAACTGGCAACTCCCATGCCACAGTCACGTCCCACTGAAAGTGGCAGGTCGGCCCACTGGGAAGAAGCGAATATGCCCTTCCGAGAAGCTGGGAATTGGCACGACGAGAAGCACTGAGTTGGCCCTCTGGGAAGCTGGGAATCCGCTTGACGACAAGCAGTCAGTTGGCCTGCTGGGAAGCCACTGATTGGCTAGTCAAGAAGCAGTGAATGTTGAGCGGGGGGGGGGGGGGGGGGGGGCAGGGGGTGGAAAAGCGTGTCTCACTCATTACTGGGTGCTCTGTCTCCTGCTGGGAGCTCTCTGAATCTTTTTTGTGTACTCCCTGTCCACTGATCTCTGAAAGGAGTCCAAGATGGTGGGTCCGTGCTGTGTTAGCTGATAGATACCTCTGCTCCTAACTCTCCTCGCTCTTTGTTCTCTGTCAGTTGCTCATTTCATTGGGTGCTTGGTTGAGTTCTTTATCTCTTAGTTTGACGCTTAGGGTTCCAAGGTTGATGTTTGTTTCTGTTTGACCTATTTTTTTTTTTTTTTTTGAGTTCACACTTTTTTATTGTACTTCAGGTGAAGGTTTACAGAACAAATAGTTTTTCATTCAAGAATCAGTACTCGTATTGTTTTATGACTTTGGTTAACAACCCCATGACATGTCAACTCTCTCCCTTCTTGACCTTTTTTTTTTTTTTTTTGGTGAAAATGTACATAGCCAAAGATACACCATTTCAAAAATTTCTACATGCACAATTCAGTGACATCAATTACGTTCTTCCAGTTGTGCTGCTATTCTCACTTTATTTTTTTATAGTCTGTAAACTGTATGATACAGTTTTATGATCTGTCATCAAGGTTGTAAACCCCCTCTAAAAGAACTAACCTCTATATTATATGGTAGTGTAACCATTATAATTTTTTAAAAAATTTTTTGTACTTCAGGTGAAGGTTTACAGAATAGATTCTCATGAAACAATAGTACACATATTGTTTTATGACATTGGTTAACAACCCCACGACATGTCGACCCTCTCCCTTCTTGACTTTTTTTTTTTTTTTGGTGAAAATACAGATAGCCAAAGATACACCATTGCAAAAATTTCTACATGCACAGTTCAGTGACATCGACTACACTCTTACAATTGTGCTGCTATTCTCACTTTAGATGAAGGTTTACAGAACAGAATAGTTTCTCATTAAACAGTACACATGTTGCCCTATGACAATGGTTAACAACCCCATACATGTCAACACTGTCCTTATTCAACCTTGGGTTCCCTATCACTAGCTTTCCTGTCCCCTTCTGCCTTCTTGTCCCTGGACTGTTGTGCCTCATTAGTCCCGTTTTGTTTTATGGGGCTATCCAATCCCCGGCTGAATGGTGAACCTCGGAAGTGACTTCACCACTGAGCTAAAGGGGTGTTTGGGGGCCATACTCTCGGGGTTTCTCCAGTCTCTTTCAGGCCAGTAAATCTGGTCTTCTTGTGTGTGTGTTAGAATTTTGTTCTACATCCTTCTCCAGCTCTGTCCAGAACTGTCTGTTGTGATCCCGGTCAGAGCAGTGTTTGACCTAGTGTTTTGGGTCTTTGCTGTGGGGGGACGTTGGGGTGTTACTGTCTGTAACACCTTATTGGCTCAGCCTGGTGGGATATTTCTTGGACTTTGAAGTTGTATTTGTCTTTTAGAAATGAAAAATCAGTTGGGTGATTAGATTGGATAATATGGTTTAGGAGGAAAATATACTAGTTACATAAAGGAATGAGTCTCCCTTTCTTCTGGGACACTGCTCTGAAGTAGAGGCCCAAAAATATTCTCCACAGTGGCAACATTGGAATAATCTTAATAGATTCTGAAAGTGAATGTTCATTTGTAAATAGAAGTTCTGTTATTAAAAAAAACTTGTTGCCTCTCAGACATGTTACATCCAAACAGCCACCTAATTTATTACTAAATCCGTAGTCCAGGCTTTTAACATTTCAAGCATCTCAATATACTAAGTTGAAAAATCTATAAGAGCCAGAGATAGTTTTTTAAATGTGTCCAGAAAGCTGACCCATTTCCTGAAAACTACTACTTTTTTTTTTTAAACTAGAGTCGCTGGGTGGTACCAACAGTTAACGCACTTGGCTGCTAACCAAAAGGTTAGCGATTCAGGTGCACCCAGAGGCCCCTCAGAAGAAAGGCCTAGCAGTCTACTTCCGAAAAATCAGCCTTTGAAAGCCCAGGGGAACACAGTTCACATGAGGTCACCGTGAATCGAATCAATGGTAACTGGTTTACCACTTTGTATAAGGAATGTTAGATAAAATGATATAAAACAGGGAATGTCATTTTTAAAGTCTTATCTTGAAGCTGAATTCTTAATTGTGAACAATCTCATGATACCTTGTTGTAAACCAAGCATGAAGAATCTCCTTTGAAAAGTTTACATATTTTTCATCATGAAATGCTCCCTTGCCCTCTATTAATGTCAAGTACTTGTTTTTGACAGTGTTGTCTCTGGAAATTTGTTATTTTGATGAATCTTATAGGGTTAATTAATTCCTGAAAATTCTACTTGGTGCAGTTGTCAGAGAAAATAACTTGAGTGAAACAATGATTTATGTTTTAACAGTTAAAATATTTTTAAAAATTTATATTTTAAAATTATATTTTAAAAAGTAAGATATCCATAATTGGCACAGATAATTTTGTAATTTCTGGTTCTTAGTAATTGTCTTTGTGTTAGGAAAACATAGTACCTTTATACAGTAACCTAGCCTTTGCTTTTTTTTTTTACTGTTTTTCAAATCTTCACATTCTTTCTTAACAAAAGCAATTTTTTAGTTAGATGGTTACATTTTGCACAGGTAAAATCTAAATCAGTTGTTAGTACTAAAACAGGTTGAAATTTAGGTCTGGTATTTTGCGTGGAGTTTGTGACTTGGTATCTAAAGAATATCTCTTTTCACTGAGTGTTATGAGTTGGATTATGTCCCCCCAAAAATGTGTGTATCAGTTTGGCTGGGCCATGATTCCTGGTATTGTGTGATTTTCATATAGGTTGTAAATCCTGCCTCTGTGATGTTAATGAGGGAGAATGTGTGGCAGTTGGGTTGGTAAGGTAGGACTCAATCTACAAGATTGCATTGTGTCCTGAGGGATTCTTTTGAGATATAAAATAGAGAAGTGAACAGAGAGACAGAGGGACCTTATACCACCAAGAAAGCATTGCCAGGAGCAGAGCACGTCCTTTGGACCTAGGGTCCCTGCGTGGAGAAGCTCCCAGTCTGTGGGAACACTGATGAGAAGAAGGCTGACAGAGCCTTCCCCTGGAGCTGATGCCCTGAATTTGGACTTTTAGCCTACTTTACTGTGAAGAAATAAATTTCTCTTTGTTAAAGCCATCTACTTGTGGTATTTCTGTTGTAGCAGCACTAGATGACTAAGACACTCAGGTATTTACATTAGCACAAATACTAGATTCAAAATTACTTGATTGTAATTTACATTTTAAGTGTAATTAGGGATTTTGCATTAACAAGTGTTTTATTTATTACCACACTTCATTTATGTTTTATGTTTACAATAGGGTTTTAAATAATTTTTTAGATAATGGAAATATAGACAAATTGCAGTATTTAAGTAATTACTAGTTTATTACTGGAAAGGTACTTTATTACAATGTGTAATACCAGCTTTTATGTTGTACAACAACAGATTAGTTTGTTTTTCTTTGAAATTTTACCTCTTTAACTAAAGAGATGTTTGTCCATAATAGATTTCTGTACCCAACTCATGACAGAAGTTACTCCTGCTATAAAATGGCTTAGAGAATATATATATATTTTTAGCACAAGTTTTATAGTAATTTTGCTACCACAAGTTAACAGAAGACTTTCTGGTAAGAATCTTTAGCTCTTTCTGCCAGTTTGTTTTCCCCCTTCCCCTTTTTAATGACTAACATTGCCACCAGTGTCTTGACAATTTTAGGACAGACATTTGAAAGTGGAGTTATTTTCAACAAATTTTAGTTTTGCCCGAAGTGAGGAGTACAATGATAAGGAAATATACTTCCCCTCCCTTAGAGCTTGCAGTACCCAATATTCTTAAAGAATGGAATGAAGAACCTTTACTGGGTTTTGTACTCATTTGCAGCTGAGCCTAGGAGCACCCTCAAGAAAGTAACAGAGGGATTGTGTAGCCAAATACAGACACTGAG
Source organism: Dugong dugon (assembly GCA_030035585.1). Classification (NCBI taxonomy): domain Eukaryota; kingdom Metazoa; phylum Chordata; class Mammalia; order Sirenia; family Dugongidae; genus Dugong; species Dugong dugon. The sequence goes on along the minus strand of CM057480.1, from coordinate 40,746,849 downwards.
GTTTTTTGAGCATTAGAATTTTGTCATACTCAGTGAAGAATGTTCTGCCAAATGGATATTGAGGTTTATACATGGAAAATATATGACAAAAATCAATATGAATAGCTGAAATATTTTCTGAAAAATCTTAATGCTATTGAAGATATGTTAAATCAGTTGTCCCTAGAAAAAGGATACTGTGTTTTAATTATTCAGTCTGATACATTTCTTCTATGTAATGAGAACTAAAGCACTAAGTATTCATGCATAGTGTTTATCTGTGCCGAGATTCCTCTCAATAGTAGTGTTACTGGTTACATTCTATAATGCTTATTACTTCCTAATATTTTAAAAGACGTTTCCTCTAAGATGAAAGATACTGATCTGAAGATAAAAGGCACTGATATGTTTCCATCCTCCTTTCCTCTCTTTGTTGTATTTTCCACAATATATTAAAAGAGGAATAAAAAAAAAAAAAACCAAAACCTGCTTTTGTAGTCCTCAAGAGGCTACTGTTACCTGGGGGGAACTTAGATTTTCAATTTAAAGCTAGTTCTAAACCTGTAGCTTCTGGTAGTTGATCATCTGTTCATTCTCTAGTATTCGTAGCCATGAGTTTTTAAAATGGATATTGGAACTCAGGAGATTTAATACCCTTCTTATAGCAGCCCCATGCTTGAGCTCAGAAATCGTGGTGGGCACATTCTTCCCTTTCAGTGGTGTTATAGATTGCTTTATGCACCAAAAAGCAGCCAGCCTCCTTGTTGCCCCTTCTGCCTCTCACTATCCCTTATCTGTTTCTTCCTCTTCTCCTTGAAACACTTTAAGGAGAATAAGATCCTATAAATATGCAATTACTGTATTTCATATTCTTAATTATCACTCATAACTTTGCTTTATCTCCTAACGGGGTAGTCTTGACATTAATTGTATTACTACAAATTATTTTCTCATAAATGTCAGTGTCAATCTAGGTAGTCTTTTAATTAAATTGAACTTAAGGAAAACAGTGAAGAAACTGTCCATTTATAAAGAAATGAGGTTTATTGCTGATGATAAATAATGTGTTAATCTTTTGCCAAGTGAAAACTCTTAAATGGAAAGGGAAAAATATTTAATGCAATGTTTGTAAACATGTATGTAAATATGTTGTTTTACTTCTCCAAAATCATTAATAAAAATTGTTTTTTATTCTTGAATGGAGTTCATTTGTGTACAGTGTGGCAAATTCTATAAGCTCAACAGAACACTTAAATCTGTGTTCCTTTTATCATTCATGTGACGTAAGTAGGATACACCTTTTCCATTTTGTTGCCAGTTTGCAACCAATGTCTTTGTTTTCTCTTTAAGAAAGAATAGTTTTTAAATTTTATTTTTGGGTGAATTGGGCCTCGACCGGTTAACCAATGACATTTACTAAACCATTGCAAAAACAAGTGGTTGTTCGGCCATTTTTGTCTGACATCTGGTGTTCTTCAAAATCAATGAGTTCTCAAAAAGAAAACAAAGATAACTCTTTTAGAAATCAGAACATTGCCTATTGCCATTCTTTTGCTGAGCTTATAATGAAGCATATATACATTGAGGGGAGTGGGATGGCCATCCATACACAGTGTTTTGCTGAGTTCTCACACGTTGTACGCAACATTGTAAGTCTTTATAGACATTTCGGTGAAAATTTGTAAGTGATGTAATAGTACAGGCTTTGAAAATACGAAGTCTGAGGGTTTTTTTTTGGTTTGTTTTTTTTGATAACTAAAATCCTTTAGTACCTCTATGAAATTTGGGGGAATCAATTATTTTCATATAGTACAGGAAAGTCTCAACTTTCACTTCATTAACATTTAAAAGAACTGTTTGATGTGACATTCTTCAGCTTTACTACCTTCAGTAACGTACTGTGACGTTCCTTAATTTGGCACAGAAATAAAGGCATCTGCAACTCAGGTCTTAGGGGGTGTTATGGATTGAATTGTGTCACCCAAAAATGTGTATCAACTTGGCTAGGCCATGATTCCCAGTATTGTGTGATTGTCCACCATTTTGTCATCTGATGTGATTTCCCTATGTGTTGTAAATCCTATCTCTGATGTTAACGAGATGGGATTAGCAGCAGTTATGTTGATGAGGCAGGACTCAATCTACAAGATTAGGTTGTGTTTTAAGCCTTTCTCTTATGAGATATAAAAGAGAGAAGTGAGCAGAGAGACAGGAGGACCTCATACCACCAAGAAAGAAGTACCGGGAGCATAGCATGTCCTTTGGACCTGGGTCCCTGCACTGAGAAGCTCCTTGACCAGGGGAAGATTGATGACAAAAGACCTTCCTCCAGAGCCAACAGAGAGAGAAATCCTTCCCCTGGAGCTGGTGCCCTGAATTCAGACTTCTAGCCTCCTAGACTGTGAGAGAATACGTTTCTGTTTCTTAAAGTCATCCACTTGAAGTATTTCTGTTACAGCAGCGCTAGATAACGAAGACAGGATAATGTCATTTTTGAAGTGTTAACTATTTTTTAAATAGTAATGTCATCAGTTTTTCTTTTTTGGAAACATTACAATTTCTTTTAAAATGTCACAACATTTTGAAGTTTTTTTTTTTCTTTATAACATTTAGTGATCATCATGAGTATACTATATGCTTAAATGTTGAAAATAATACATAACATTATAATGTTCAATGTGTAGGTATAATACAGTCCAAATCCTAACATAGAAAGCACTATTAAATGTAAAACTTGCATAACAACACGTTCAAACAATATACAAACCATATGCTTTTAGTAAAAGAGAATTTGGATAGTCTGCTCTGTGGTGATCCCCTTGAATAAGATCTGCCTACAGCTAGAATGCTGCTTAGAAGCAAGGATAGTGAAACTTTGTCTCTTGTACTTTGGACATGTTATCAGGAGTAACCAGTCCCTGGAGAAGGACATCAGGCTTGGTAAAGTTGAGGGTCAGCGTAAAAGGGGAGGATCGTCAATGAGATGGATTGACTTTGTAGCTGCAACAATGGGCTCAAGCATAATGATTGTGAGAATGGCACAGAACCAGGCAGTGTTTTGTTCTGTTGTACGCAGGGTTGCTACTGACTCAACAGTACCTAACAACAACATCAATAAGACCTTTTGTCTTCCACCAACTTAACCAGAACTCATGTACACAGATGGCTGCAGCCCTTATGGAAGTAACTTTGGGCAGCTGTCCACGCCTATTCAGAAGATACTGACCTTGAGCGCTTTGGCACTTTCTGTTACTGCCTTCACAGCTCACAGCACATTCTTTTGATTATTCTTAGTGATCACAAGTCTTAAGAAGGACAGGAAACGTGGAGATACTTGAGAAGTTAGATTAGGCCCTTGTCAGATCACCTGTACCTATGAAGTCTATTTTTAATAAGTTACTTAGCTGTGTTAATAAATAGATTATAAGGCACTTTTATGCTATGTCCCCAACCAAAGAATGATGAGGTGTAGCGGGGGGAAGGGGGGACTGGAAAGTAATTTTCATTATTTTCCCATAACTCTAAAGAGTTAAGGTCCTTTGTGTGGGACATATCTGGAATGAAACGTGTTGTCAAGAATGAAACTAAAAACTAAAGAACCCAGTTTCACTATAGTTTTTGTTTCCATATCCCCTTTTTCAATTCATAAGGCCTCTGTTACTACTGATCAAAAAGTGAAACAAGTTCTTTATATTATCAAGACCAAACCCTAGTTGCAATGGTTTGATTTGGGAAAAGCTTAGTATTTTATAATACACCCGTTGGTATACTAGCACACTATATTTAGTGCCATTCAAAGTGATACATTAAAGGGTTGAAGGATGACCATTTATTCACATGCTTCTCTTAGTACCTTACTGACAGAGTTTAACTTGAGTATTTGTGGAGTTTTCCAAGATACATCTTTTTAGACAACTAACCATTGTAGCAGTAATGATAATAGTTGTTGCTACTCTGGTTAGGCATGACTACACTTGCTAATCTATATACTCTCTACCAGACTATGTTAGTAACAGTCTTTCCTTTCTAGACATGTGGCTATACTTCTTTATTGCTGCTTCCCATATTTTTTTCCAAACTAGAGGATTCAAACTTGTGACATCATTGTTTTGTGGTGTATTGAAGTGATATGTGGATTCTGGAAGCATAGAGCTTGACTGTGTTATGGAGAATATGATTCAGAAGTACGCTAACCAAATTTTAATACATGAGGGAAAACGTTAAAACAGTTGCCATGATCTGATTGTTTTTTTGATATGTTGACAGTAGTATCTTTGAATATGTATTGTTACCTCAATTCCAAGTTCAAAGAAATGCATGAAAGTTTAATATTCCTTATTAGTCTGACTTTCAACAGGTCATTTGCTCCTGTAGTATCACTTGCTGTTGGGTAAGTATTGGAGAATATGAACGTGTCTCAAAGATACCCTCATTGCAGATAGGTATATAAGAGTCATTGCTTTTCAAATGGTGATGTATAAAGTGTTTTATAAATATAGATTGAGTGCTGAGGTCAGGTAAGTTATATGGTCTTTATAACGTTAGGGAATCCTCCATCTAATGACATCACAGCATTTCTAGATAGTAGCCTCATAAAGGATCTTCAGAGGTCAACTTATTGCCTTGCCTTAAAGTAGGAATGACTTCTGACCCATTGTTCTTTCCTTAAAATCTCCAAAGGAAACCTCATAACTTTGCCAAATACTATCCATGTGTTTATTTCTTATGTACTTGAAAATATTTTTTCTTTCCTTACCTAACAGCCCCAAACTACTGTCTTCCAGGCTAATTCATTCTTGATACTTTCCTCCATGTCTACCTCCATTTATTCATCTTCAGTGTTCTTCTCTGGGCTGTTTATTATCTTTTGGTAATGGAATATGGTATTATAATGAAGTCCTGACTCAGGCTACTTTCATCGTTTTTAAATCTTCTATCTCCTAAAATAAGGCCACTTTTTCAGGTTGCCACGACAATAACACTTGTCTTCAAGAAGGGCTAGAATACCCTGCCTTATAGTCAGTTGCTCTTTTCTGGTAAAGTATTGGCTCCGCTGGATGTTCTACCGCCACAGTGTTTATGCCAGGTAATCCAGCTAGCATGTATTAGTTGTCTATTGCTACATAAGAAATTGCCGCAAATTTAGTGGCCTAAGAAAACACACATTTATTATCTCAGGCTTAGCTGATCCTTTGCTTTAGAGTTTCTCGTGAGGCTTTAATCAAAGTGTCAACCAGAGCTGGGATCTCATCTGAAGGCTTAACTGGAGAAGGTTTCACTTCCAAACTCACTTAAGTGGTTGTTGGCAGGGTTCAGTTCCTTTTGGATTGTTGACATCCTTCAGTTTTAACCTCAGTTCTTTGCCATGTGGCCCTCTAACATGGCAACTTGCTTCATCAAAGCCTGCAAGTAAGAGAATCTGCTAGCAAGATAAATGTCAGAATCTTTTGTAATCTAGTCATGGAAGTGCCATCCCCTTAATGTCAAGGTCTTGGTTTAAAGCAAGTTACTTAAGAGGAAGGAATTACACAAGGCCTTAAATATCAAGAGGTAAGGGTCACTGGGGTCATATAGAGGCTACCACACAGCAGACTCAGATCTATTCTTAGTGGGCTGAGATAAGCTGGCTCATCCCGTGCATTGCCCCTAAGTGTCCTTCCCAAAACAGGTTATTTCGTAGAAGTGGGGCTTGAGGTCAGGTTTACCAGTCTTAAATTTCTGGAAGTTCACTCTTCTATTTTTGAAAAATCGAAGAGTGTTAACCAATTTTTGGTCTTTTGTCATCTCTTCTGTTTTCTGTGATTCTTTAAAAATAGTAGTGACTCTCAGATCATATGCACAGTTGGTTCAGCTTCTCTACATAATAACTATTTAGTACTCTCATGTTTTCAAAACACTTTCACATATACGAACTCTGGTGGCATGGTGGTTAAGTGCTTGGCTGTTAATGGAAAGGTTCACTTCCATAAAGATTATAGCCTTGGAAACCCTATGGGACAGTTGTACACTGTCTTATATGGTCTCTATGAGTCAGAATAGACTTAACAGCAATGGGTTTGGTTTTGAGTTGGTTTTTCACATATATTCTCATTTGGTCATCTCAGTAACCCAAGTGAAATACACAAGGCAGGTATCATTGATCACACTTTATAGACTTTTTAAACAGCCTTTTCACTAATCGTCCTTCCTCTAGTCTTTTCCTATCTCTTGATACCAGCACTAGAGTTATATGAAATCTGATTGTACTACTCCTCTGTTTAAACTTCTTTGATGTCTTTTCATTATCCATGGGATAAAATCTAAATTCCTTTGCCGGGCTCAAGAGCTTACCTGTTTTAGCCTCCTCTCTGACCTCTCCCATCTTCTCTAACCATGCCAAATTATGCTTCAGCGCTGCTGTGACTGCATTTTCTATCCCTAATGCCTGGAAAACCCTTTCAACACTTCAACATATACAATGTATATTAAATATAAACCACCTCCTTCAAATAAAAGGTCTACATCTTTTTTGTTTTTCTTCCTGTGATGATAGTTATGAGAACCTATCCTGTTGTTGATTTCATTTTTTTCAAGTTTTAGCTTACAATGGCTTTTCACCTTTTGTGATTCTCTTCTCATCAGTTTGTGTCACATACCATTTACAAATCTTAGTAATAGCTTCAATCTACTGATAACCTACTCTGTTCCAGTGTGTTTTAATCCTCAAAATAACCATAAAGAGGTGGTGAGTATCCTCATTTTACACATGAGAAAAATGAAATTTAGAAAGGTTAAGTAACTAAGGTCCTTATGCTAATAAGACATGAATTCAGACCTTTAAATACTGTATAGAAAACATGGTGCCTCTCCAAGTTTTTTCCTTTTAAATGTTTATTTTCTTCAAAAAATGAAGGGAGTATAGTTCAACAAACCTGTGACAGACACTATAGGTTTTTTGTGAATCATATGAAATTGCTTTTTTTCAACCATTTTTTACTTATAAAAACTTCAGTTTCATGTGATTCAACCTTACAGTGTATATTACTTAATTCTCACAGTAACCCCATCTTAAGGTAGATGTTTTCATAGATTAGAAAACAGTTTCATGGAGAATGATTTTCAAGGTAATCATCTAGTAGGGGACAGAATTAGAATTTGAGCCCAGGCCTGTCTTGCTCCAAAGCTGATGCTCTTTTAGATCATCTTTTTCCCTGAACATTTTGGAATTTGTTCTTCTTGAATCTAGCATAAATTTCCTGCTCAATATTTTCTCATTTTACTGTCTGAGAAGACATGATCACTTTTCCAGTCATTTGTGCCTTACCTTTCTTGGGACATACTAAGTTGCTTATTTGCCAACCAGTTCTTATTGTTCTCTTTACTTCCTTTAATTGATGATGCTCCTCTCTGAATTTTTGTAGCCCATTTCCCATACAATTGTAGCATCTGGTTACTTTCTTTTTGTGTGTTATTTTCTCAGCTATGTTATAAACTTCCTGAACACAGGAAGTAATGCTCTTACTATACCCCACAGCTGCTAGCCTTGTATTCAACATATAGTAGAACCAATAATAACTTTTGTCCTTTCCCCAGGACATAGGCTGATCACAACTCATCAAATAGCTTCCTCTGGATGCTTTAAGCCAGGTTTAGTGTGGCCCGATACTGGGTACTTAGAAATGGTGATCCTTGCAAATTCCTCCCCCACCCCTACCCTTTCCTTCCTGAGAACGTAAACATCTGGCCATTAATTATTGACATTTTTCAGTGAGAGTTCTGAGACATTGCTATGTTCCCCACCAATGCTATCTGATGTAACAGGCCTAAAAGTTCCCTTTGTCCACACACTGTACATATGCTGACCCATACAGTTTTTTAAAAATAAACTTTTGCAAGGAGAAATAAAATAATATATATTTATTTTAAAAGTAAGCACATAAACAAAAGATAGAAAATTAAAAAGTCACCTAGAATATCACGCTCCAGAGATAATCAATATTTCTTGAGCATGCATGTGTGTGTTTTTTTATCTACTATATTTTTAAGACATAATTCAGTGTATTTGCAAATAATAATTTGGTAACTTGATAGAAACAGGGAGAAGTTCTCTCTTTTTTTCCTTTTTTAAAAATGGTGGTAAAATATACACAACATAAAATTTGCCATTTTAGCCATTTTTCAAATGTGAAATTTGGTGGCATTAATCACATTCACAGTGTTGTACAACCATCACCACTGTTTATTTCCAGAACATTTCATCACCCCAAACAATCTCTATTCATTAAGTATTAATTTCCCATTCCCCCTCCCCTCAGCCCATAGTAAACACTAATCTACTTTCTGTTTCTATGCATTTGCCTGTTTTAGATATTTCTTATAAGTGGGATCACACAATATTTGTCTTTTTGTGTCTGGCTTATTTCACTTAGCATAATGTTTTCAAGGTTCATCTATGTCATTGTATGTATTAGAACTTTATTTCTTTTCATGGCTGAATAATATTCCATTGTATGCATATACCATATTTTGGTTATTTGTTTCTCCATTGATGGAAATTTGGGTTGTTATAACTTTTGGCTATTGTGAATAATGCTGCAATGAACATTGGTGTACAAGTATCTGTTTGCATCCAATTCTTTTAGATATATACACAGTAGTAGAATTGCTGGGTCGTATGACAATTCTGTGCTTAACTTTTTGAGGAACTCTACCATGTATTTTTTTAAAAAGTGGAATCTTACCATGAATACAGGTATTCTGCTTTTTTCATTGAACATCATGGAAAATTTTCCAACTCACTAAAATTATTCCCAAAATATAGCTGCAGATATTCCATTGAGTATGTAAGGAGGAGAGTACCATGTCACAATTCACACAAAAAATAACCATTTTTATAACTCAGCTTTTATGTGGGTTTCCTTATGTCCCCTTATGGCAAAAAATAATAATATAGTTAATTCTAGGTTTCCTTAATTAGTCAAGAAAATTTTCTCAGTCAATCTAGAGTTTTTTCCTTCTACTATTCCTCAGAGGTTTCTGGGTACAAAGGTGGTTTAAGTGACAGCCAGGCTTTAGAAATATGTGGTCCTTGTTTGCTTCCAGCTTGAGGTTGGGGGTGATTACCCTCCCTGTGGACATCTACTGAGATGTTTGCCTCTCCATCTGCTACATCTAGATTGTTTTTAGTATCCACTGTTGTGTTCCTCCAACCTCTCCATGTGCACCCTGGAGTGACTTCGAGCTCTATGTTAATTTCTGCTCCTGCCTCACTGTGCTGAGCTAAGTAGGCCTTGCTATCTGGACCTCTCATGAGGCTACATTTCTGGCACCATGCTGGGCCTGGAGTTTCTCTCCATAACTTACTGTTTCTGTGTGTGCGTGTTAGATGCCATTAAGTCAATTCTGACTCGTAGTGACCCCATGTGAGAGTAGAACTGCCCCAGAGGGTTTTCTAGGCCTTAATCTTTATAGAAGCAGATTGCCTGTGGAGCCACTGGGTGGGTTCGAACTTCCAACCTTTCAGTTAGCAGCATAGAAAACAATAATGCCTACTCTATCCTGGGAACCCCAAACCTCTAAGGGGATTTTATAGTTTCCCTCAGTGTTAGGTCTGAGGAGAGGAGAAGTGTTGCACTGCACTGGTCTTCCTCCTTCACTCACGTCTGTGTCTCAGCCACTTGCTTTGTTTCGCACTTAGCACACTGCCACGCTTCTCCTTCCCAGCTTGAAGGAATTTATCCAACAAGTGGATCATGGACATAAATTCCACCTGATCACATCTCTCAGATATTTCCTCTCATATCTAAATAATGACTTTTGAATTTAATAACCAAGAATTTTATGATCATATTTTGTTTTGCTTTTAGTTCTGCCAGCAGAGCAATAGTGAAAGAAAATACCCCCAGGTACTATTTCACCTAACATTCCGGAACACATGTAGTGCCATAATTTATTTAATAGTTTTTTCTATTGTTAAACGTTTAGATTGTTTCCTTTTTAAAAATGACATAAACAGTGTTCTCGTCCCTATACATACCTGTCTGCTTTTCTAGTTGTTTCCTTAAAATGAGTTTTTAAAAATGAAATCATTATTTCAGTTTTAACCCCTAGAGATATTTTTACTCTACATCTTAAAACATAAGTGGAAAGTTCTAGTTCTATATTATAGTCAAGGGTGCCCTTTGAAACTATTATACTAATTTTCTCCTCCAATCAAGAAGGAGTAATAGTGACTGGGTTTGCCCTTCTGCTTTAAACAGCTAGAAACTGGAGAAAACATAACAATAGTTTTCAGATATTGGACAACTGGCAGTGCATAAGTAAAAGGACAACCCTAAGACTGTACCAGATTACTGCTTGGAAGCAATTTCTAGGTCTCAGTGCATAGAAGGGAAACCAGACAGCACAATAGATGAGCAGAGGAAACAGATAATCAGAATTTGGGGGAGCTAAGGTGGCTTGAGTTAGTGGAGCAAAGTGGCAGGGGGGAGGTTTCCTTCACAGAAAAAGGGCTCTAGAGATACACAAAGGGGGCCTGTTGAGCCTTTGGCTGAGTACTAATCTGTACATCTTTGAGAGGAAATTATCTGAAGTCAGGAAAAGGACTGCAAAGGAGTGGGCATGATGGTTTTCAGAGTTGACAGGACTAGGAATAGTTTATGTTTCCACCAACCAGAGTGCAAAGACTTTACAATATGTGGGTAGAATCTTCAGAAAGACGGCACCACAGTAGCTGGGTTAACTTAGCCCTAGACTTCTGTTCTCTACTTGTCTTTACAACAGTTAAGAGCAAGACTCAAAGAATCTGATCCCAAATAACCATGCCAGAAAAAAAATCCAACTATATTTAAATAAATATAACAAAATCCAGTGTTCAACAATGTAAGACTCAGAATGCTCACCATTCAATAAAAAATTATCAAGTATGCAGAGAAGCAGAAAAATATGACCCATAACCAGGAGAAAAATCAATTAATAGAAGGTGTTATGGATTGAGTTGTGTCCACCCCAAAACGTGTGTCAACTTGGCTAGGCCATATTCCCAGTATTATGTGGTTATCCACTATTTTGTGATCTGATGTGATCATCCTATGTGTGGCAAATTCTAACCTCTATGATGTTAATGAGCCAGGATTAGAGGCAGTTATTTTAATGAGGCAAGACTCAATCTATAGGATTAGGTTGTATCTTGAGTAACTCTTTTTTGAGATATAAAAAAGAGAATCGAGCAGAGAGTAGAGGGACCTGATTACCACCAAGCAAGAATAACCAGGAGTGGACTCGAGGTTTTTGCACTGAGAAACAACTAGATCCAGGGGAAGATTGATGACAAGGAACTTCCCCAGAGCCGACAGAGAGAGAAAGCCTTCTCCTGGAGCTGGCACCCTGAATTTGGACTTCTAGCCTCATAGACTGTGATACAATAAATTTCTGTTTGTCAAAGCCATCCACCTGTGGTATTTCTGTTATAGCAGCACTAGATAGCTAAAACAAAAGGTGACTCAGAAATGCCAGAGATGATGGAAGTAGCAGACTAGGACATTAAAACTGCTCATAAATATACTCCATCTGGTCTAAAAGGTACAAGAAAATATGATGAGAAAAATGGAGACTATAAGGAAGACCAAAATGGGATTTCTAGAAATAAAAAATACAGTATCTGAATAGGATTAACACTAAGATAAATGAACTTAAAGACAGGACTATGTAGAATGAAGCAAAGGCAGAAAAGAGCTGGGGTAAAAAACAGAGCATCAGTGACCTGTGGGACAATATCAAGTGGTTTAACATAGTGTGTAAGTGGATTCTCAGGGAAAGCAAAGCAGGTACAGAAAAAAGTATTTGAGGAAATAATGGTTAAACATTTTTCATATATGAAAACTTGAAACCCACAAATCCAAGCAGCACAACGAAACCGAAGCAGAATAAACATAAAGATAACCACAGCAAGGCACATTATAATCAAACTGCTGAAAACTATTGTTAAAATTCTTCTAAAGACACAGGTATAGAGTAAGATAGTGTCATGGATAGAATTGTGTCCCCCCAAAAATGTGTGTAGCACCTTCGCTAGGTCATGATTCCTAGTATTGTATGATTGTGTTATCTGATGTGATTTCCTTATGTGTTGTAAACTCTACCCTTATGATGAGATTATATGTGATCTCCTCATGTGTTGTAAATTCTGTCACTGTGATGAGGTTATACTGATGAGGTTGACAAGATCAGTGTCTTAATGCAATCTCTTTTGAGATATAAAAGAGAGAAGCGAGCAGAGACACATGGGAATCTCATACCACCAAGAAAGCAGTGCTGGGAGCAGAGCGTGTCCTTTGGGCCTGAGAATAAATTTCTCTTTGTTAAAACCATCCACTTGCGGTATTTCTGTTGGAGCAGCACTAGATGACTGAGACAGATAGGAATTACAACTGACTCCACACCAGAAACTATGCAAGCTATAACACAATGGAAGAATGTCTTTAAAGCATTGGAAAAAACAAACAAAACAAACAAACAAAAAAACCCAAACTCTGTCAACCTAAAAATTTTGACCCAGAGAAAATGATTTTCAAAATTGAAGGTAAAATACTTTTTCAGACAAAAGGTGAGACAATCCATTTTCAACAGACCAATACTACAAGGAAAATAAAGGAAGTTCTTCCAGCAGAAAATGATATGAGATGGAAATTGGATACAAAGAATGCTGCAAATGATAAATATTTGGATATATAAGGATACCTTTTCTTATTGTTAAATTTCCTTAAAAGTTAATTTATTGTTTAAAGAAAAATAGTAAGAATATATTGGGGAGTTTATAGCATGTGTAGAGTAAAATGTCTGAAAATAATAGTACAAAGGGCAGGAAAGGGAAATAGGAAGTATACTTTTGTAAGGTTTTTACAATACATGTGAAGTAGTATAGTGATATTTGAACATAGACTATATATTTTAAACACTAGCAACTACTAAGACAAAATAAAAACCCAAAGAAGTATATATAGCCAATAATAGAAATAAAATGAAATCATAAATAAGAATCTCAGTGAATCCAAAAGAAGTCAGGAAAAGAGAAAGGAGCAAAGAGCACATAGGACAAATAGAAACAACTATGAAGAAGGCAGTTTTAAATTCAGCCTTGTCTATAATTAGATAAAAATGGTCTAAAAACCACAATTAAAAAGTAGATATTGTCAGACTGGATAAAAAAAGATCCAATTATATGCAAACACTAATCCAAAGAAATGCTGGAGTGCCTATTATTAGACAAAGTATACTTCAGATCAAGGAATATTAGCAGGGATGAGAAACACTTCATAATGATGAAGGTATCAATTCATCAAGAGGACATAAGGATCCTATCTCTGTATGCACCTAATAACAACTTCAAAATACATAAAACAAAAACTGATAGAATGGAAAGAGGAAAACAAACAAATTCACAATCATTAGATCCAAAAGGCAGTACTCAGAGGTCAATTTATAGCAATAGACGCACGCATCAAAAAAGAAGAAAGGGACAAAAATCAAAACATTAGCTACACAACTTGAACAAATAGAAAGAGAACAGCAAAAGAAGTCCGTAGCCACCAGAAGAAAGGAAATAATAAAGAGCAGAAATAAATAGAGAATCGAAAAACAATAGGAACAATCAACAAAACCAAAAGTTAGTTCTTTGAAAGGATCTACAAAATCGACAAACTACTGGCCAAAGTGACAAACGGAAAACAGGAGAGGATGTAAATAAGCTGAATAAGAAATGAAATGGAGGACATTACAACAAACCCAACTGAAATAAAAAGGATCATAACAGAGTATTATGAATAACTATACTTCAACATACTTGAAAACCTAGAGGAAATGGACAAATTTCTAGAAAAACACACCTACCCAAACTAACACAAATTGAAGTTGAAAATCTGAACAGACCCATAAAAAGACTGAAAAGGTAATTAAAAAAAAAAAAAACTCCCAACAACAAAAAAAGCCCTGGCCCATATGGCTTCACTGGAGAATTGTACCAAACATTCAGAGAAGAGCTTACACCAGTACTACTCAAACTATTTCAGATCATAGGAAAGGAAAGAATACTTCCAAATTCATTCTATGAAGCCAGCATAACTCTGATACCAAAACCAGGCAAAGACACCATAAAAAAAGAAAATTACAGACAAATAACTCTCATGAATATAGATGTAAAAATTCTCAACAAAATTCTAGCCAATAGAATTCAGCATCATATAAAAAAAAAATACACCATAACCAAGTGGGATTCGTATCAGGTATGCAAGGATGGTTCAACATTAGAAAAATCAATCAACATAATCCACATAAATAAAATAAAAGAATCACATGATAATCTCAATTGCTGCAGAAAAGGCATTTGACAAAATCGAACAGGTATTCCTGATAAAAACTCTGAATAAAACAGTTATAGAAGGGAAATTCCCCAACATAATAATGGGCTTCTGTACAAAACTAACAACCAACATCATTCTTAATGGAGAGAGACTGAAAACATTTCCCTCGACAACAGAAACAAGATAAAGATGCCCTTTATCACCACTCCTATTTAACATTGTGCTGGAAGTCCTAGCTGGAGCCATAAGGCAAGAAAAAAATAAATAAAGGGCATCCAAATTGTTAAGGAAGAAGGAAAAATCTGTCCCTATTTGCTGATGATATGATACTATACATAGAAAACCCTAAAGACTCCATAAGAAAACTACTAGAATAGAAAGATTCAGCAGAGTAGCAGGATAGAAGATAAACGTACAAAAATCAGTTAGATTCCTGTACTCCAATAAAGATAACTATGGGAAAAAAAAATCAGGAAAACAATACCATTTATAATAACCCTTAAAAAAATAAAATACTTAGGAATGAATCTAACCAGGAATGTAAAAGACCTATACAAAGAAAACTACAAAATACTACTGCAAGAAATCAAAAGAGACCTACATAAATGTTAAAACATATCATGCTTATGGATAGGTAGACTTAACATTGTGAAAATGTCAATTTTACCCAAAGCAGTCTACAAACACAATGCAATCCCAATCCAAATACCAACATTCTTTAAAGAGATGGAAACAACTAATCATAAACTTTATATGGAAAGTGAAGAGGCCCCAGATAAGTAAAGTACTACTGAGGAAGAAGGTTAAAGTAGGAGGACTCACACTACCTGACCTCAGAACCTACTATATAGCAATGGTAGTCAGAACAGCCTGGTATTGGTACAACGATAGACAAATTGACCAATGGAACAGAATTGAGAACCCAGATGTAAATCCATGCACCTATGGTCACCTGATCTTTGACAAAGGCCCAAAGTCTATCAAATGGTGAAAAGACAATCTTTTCAAAAAATGGTGCTGGCAAAAATGGATGTCCACCTGCAAAAAAATGAAACAGGACCCATGCCTCATACCATACACAAAAATTAATTAAAAATGGATCAAAGACCTAAATATAAAACTAAAAACTATAAAGATCATAGAAGGAAAAATAGGGTCAACTCTAGAGGCCCTAATACCCGGCATTAATGGGATACAAACCATAACTAGCAATATATAAATACAAGAAGATAAGTTAGATAACTGGGATCTTCTAAAAATTAAACACTTATGCTCATCAAAAGACTTCATCAAAAGAGTAAAAAGAGAACCTACAGACTGGAAAAAATTTTGGCTATGACAAATCCGAAAAAGGTCTAATTTCTAAAATCTACAGGAAAATCCAACACCTCTACAACAAAAAGACAAATAATCCAATTAAAAAATGGGCAAAGGATATGAGCAGACACTTCACCAAAAAAGACATTCAAGTGGCTAACAGATACATGAGGAAATGCTTGCGATCACTGGCCATTAGAGAAATACAGATCAAAACCACAATGAGCTACCATCTCACTCTGACATTACTGGCATGAATCAAAAAAAAAAAAAAAAAAAAAAAAAGAACAGAAAATAACAAATGTTGGAGAGGCTGCGGGGAGATTGAAACTCTTATGCACTGCTGGTGGGAATGCAAAATGGTACAACCACTTTGGAAAACCATATGGCACTTCCTTAAAAAGCTAGAAATAGAAATACCATATGATCCAGCAATCCCACTCCTAGGAATATATCCGAGAGAAATAAGAGCCGTCACACGAATAGACATATGCACACCCACGTTCATTTCAGCATTGTTCACAATAGCAAACAGATGGAAACAACCTAGGTGCCCATCAAGAGATGAATGGGTAAACTATGGAACATACACACGATGGAATACTATGCAATGATAAAGAAACAAAGATGAATCTGCGAGGCATCTCACAACATGGATGAATCAAGGGCAATATGCTGAGTGAATAAGTCAATCACAAAAAGACAAATATTGTATGAGACCACTACTATAAAAACTCATGAAAAAGTTTACACACAAAAAGAAACAATCTTTGATGGTTACCAGCGGGGAGAGGGGTGGGAGCTGAAAACACTAAATACACAATAGATAAGTGATAACTTTGGTGAAGGGTAAGACAGTACACAGTACTGGGGAAGTCAGCACAACTTGTCCAAGGCAAGGTCATGGACATGTCGTAGGGTTGGCAACAATGTCTATTAATTGTTTAATAAGAAACTAGTTTGCTATGTAAACCTTCATCTAAAGTACAATTTTAAAAAACAAGTTCTTTATCATAATTGATAGAACGAGTTGGGAGAAAATCAGCTTGACCAAATTGACATTTATAGATCACTCCACCCAACAACAGCAGAATATTCTTTTCAAGCTATCTTAGTCATCTAGTGCTGCCATAACAAACACCACAAGTGGATGGTTTTAACAAAGAGAAGTTTATTTCCTCACAGTCAAAGTAGGCTAAAAGTCCAAATTCAGGGTGTCAGCTCCAGAGGAAGGCTTTTTCTCTCTGTTGGCCTTCTCATCAGTGTTGCCCCGGACTAGGAGCTTCACAGCACAGGGACCCCAGTCCAAACGACGCGCTCTGCTCGGGCACTGCTTTCTTGATGGTATGAGGTCCCCCGTCTCACTGCTCACTCCTGTCTTTTATATCTCAAGAGATTGCCTCAGGATACAATCCAGTCTTGTAGATCAGGTCCTGCCTTACTAACACATCTGCCACCCACCCTCCCTCGTTAACATCACAGAGGCAGGTTTACAGCATACAGGAAAATCACACAGTACCAGGAATCATGGCCTAGCCAAATTGATACACACATTTTTTGGGGGACATAATTCAAACCATGACGCAAGCTCATATGGAACATTCACCAAATAGACCATAAGCTGGGCCATAAAACAAGTCTTCATAAATATAAGATTTCAATAAATGAAATAATGCAAAGTGTTTTCTCTGCTATTGTTTTTTACCTTCAAATTCTGGAGTTTCTGCCTTAAGAGTTTGTCTATGAAGTAATTCTACATATCACTAAAATTACTCTGGCTACCTTCCCCTGCCTACCCCCCCCCCAAAAGCCCTACAATACATTGCTGCCTTGTGGGACATCTGATACCAAAAAAAAATTAAATGAATGGATTTTGTCACTGAAATGTCAGAATGCAAGTCTGCTGCTGAGCCAGCAGAGATTGTCAGGCACCTGCGTAGCTCACAAGGGTTTAAAAGACATACTTTAAAATGCAACCGACATATATGTATGTATTTTTTTCTATGTCCCTGAAATATAGATTCCTTAGGATGCTTGTCCATCTTCAGGGAATGACTTTTTCTATTTTTTTCTTTTTAATTTCTTAAAGCCATTATCAGATATCTTTGTTCTAATTTTTTCCACTGATAAATAATTAGGCCAATGTTTCTGACAAGCTTTTGGGGATATACAAACTTTTGGCTAGCTGGCTGGATGAAAAAAATAGGTAAGTCTTTCAAAAGACTGAAAAAAGTGACCAAAAGCATCAGTCAGTGGGCAGTGATGAACCTAGTTTTCCTAAATACATCTTCTTGATCATATTCTTTCACTTATTAGTGGGGGATATTTTTCAATTATTTACCTGAATTTTTTATTTCAAATTAAAATTTTCAAAATGTGGTTCAAGGTCCACTTGCATTAGTATTACCTCAGATGCTTATTAAAACTGTGGGTTCCTAGGCCCCACACAGGAGCCATCGAATCAGAATTCTCAGAGGTTATCATGGGAGTCCCAACTTTTAGAAAGCTTCCTGTGTGAATTTACACACTGAAGTTTTTGAGAACTACTGAAATAATCACAAAATGTATACAGTTGGGAGTGTGATGAAATTACTGTTTATCCAGATATTACATAGTTATTTTTAATATGGGCAGTTTCAGATAAAGGTGTTTACTTTCCTGAAACAGATTGTAAGCCAATGATATAAATGGAATCTGATTTTCTATAAAAAGAGATTATAATTCTGACTATTGGCTTGTCCAACTTTTGTAGAAATAAGTTTCTTCCTATGTCACATAAAAAACTAAAAAAATCAAACAAATAAAAAAAGTCATTAATCACATAATTTTTAATTTGAATCAGCCTATTACAGATAATAATTCCCAGGAGACGGGCTGCAGGATGCTCTGCATCCAGGATAGAAGAGAGGCATTTTTGAGTAGAGTCTAAAGAGGGGCACCACTACTTGAACCTAGTGTCAAGTGGCTGCTAAGAGAACACTTTCAAAAGGAAATACAGATAGAAAAGGCTCTTTCTTTTCTCAACCAAGAAGAGTAAAATAAACCACAATTTTGTACTTGCAGTTGTGAAGAATGTTTGTTTTAGAGTCATATATTAATCTTGAGCCTGACCTTGGACAAGTTACTTAATTTCTCTCAATCTGTTTTATAATCTCTAAAATTGAAACAATAATAATAGTTTTCTATTCGTATTGTGAAATGAAATAATATGTCTGCTATGCTAGACTGGGAAGTTGCATATGCCAAGTATTTGATCCATGTTAGCTTTTACTATTTTTTCTAATATTAAACTCATGTTCATTAAGAATCCATTATATACTGGACACCATAAATGGTGAGTAAAAAAGAACTAGTTTAGAAGAGCTTTAATAGGTTCTTTAAGGTCTAATTACAAAAGCTGAATTATAGGCTGACCCAAAAAAATTTAAAGGAAAGTCCTGAAAGTGGCTGAGTCATGCTTGATCAACTAACAAGAGTGTGACATTGGGCTTGTTACTTACCTCTTTGATATATTGTTTGTATCTAATGATTTTATCCCCACTGTTGGCACAGTGGTGAAGCGTTTGGCTGCTAACCTGAAGGTCTATGGTTCAATCCCACCAGCTGCTCCATGGGACAAACATGTAGCAGTCTGCTTCCATAAAGATTACAGCCTTGGAACATTGTGGGGCAGTTCTGCTCTGTCCTATAGGTTTTCTATGAGTTAGAATCAACTTGACAGCAATGGATGGGTATTAAAACAGTTGATCCAGTTTAACATCTGATTATACAACAAAGAGGAAGGACATTATAGGAGAAGGGACAGGGAAATAGAAGTCCACTTGCAAAAGCCCTTGGATGGAGACAGTGGAGTAGCAGAGAGTCCTGGAAGCCATGTTTTCTAACAGAGAGAAAGTAAGCAGCCCACTTGGGGATTGTACTCACCATAGCCTTTTTAGCACCAGGTACTAAGCAACTGAATCCAAACAGCTGAATATTTTAAATAAAGGGGCAAAGCAAATAACTTTAGAAAAGAGATTCTCAGACTTTCATTAATTTATTCAACACATTTATTGAGTAACCACTATATGCCAAGCACTGTCTCCTCAAAAATGAGTGAGGCAGAGGTTCAGCCTTCCTGGAGCACCCTGTCTAAAAGAGGAAACAAGATAATTTGAGGAAAGTTAGGTTCACTCCACAAAGAACTGCTCTGTAATGCACACTGCTCCTGGGGTAAGTATTCTCCTTTTTGAAATACACAGAAGTAACCAGAACTTCCCAGAAGACTCTGTGAGACTCTTCTTTGCCCTCAGAGGAAGAATAGAGAGAAAAGGAATTTGATAACTCTGAGGGCACAACTCTGAGACCTGCAGCTTTGAACAAGCCCTCCTATTGCTTTAATGTCTCAGATTTGTCATATTTTCTACCTGAACCCTTAAGAACAGCCCTGAAGGAAATCTGTACAAACATGTCCTCCAGGTGAATACACATAAATAAACTTAGCATCTAATAAAATAATCCTACTGATTCCTTTAAAAATAGTGATTGAAGGGCGGGGCCAAGATGGCATAGTAGTCAGACTCTTTTGGTGCTCCTCTTACAACAAAGACCTGAAAAAGCAAGTGAATCGATTATATATGACAATGTAGGAACCCTTACTATCAGAGGCAAAGTTGAGGAATTGGACTGAGTGGCAGGGGGAGGGAGAGACAGTTGGAAGCAGCAAGGAGTTGCCAGACCTGACCCAGCAGGAGCCAGAGCCCTTCAGGCCTGATCAGCTAATGTGCGCAGTGAGGCAAGCAGTGGTGCTCGGGGGGCGTTTTCCACATCAGGAGAGACCCAGCAGCAGAGAGTCAACTCGGGCATCCAGAACCAGTGAAAAGCGGTGCTCAATCGGCAGAAGTTAAGTACCTGTGTCTGGCCTACCACATGGATCAAAAAACACCCCCTTTGGGAAAAACCTCTCTCCCATTTACCTCCCTCCTCCCCGCTCTGCACTGGGTCCTGAGCCAGCTTCTGTGATTGCTGAGTCCCCTGGGCTGGAAGTAGGACTCGTCACATGTCCTGAGCCATTTCCCTGGCCTTGGAGAGGGAACAAATTTACAAACAGGGAAAAAATAGTCTGCCATCTTTCTTAAGCCAGGAACTCAGGGTAGGCACAGCTCCTTTGCCTAGGCACAGGCATAAGGGGTCCACGGATTTTTAATGCCTTTCACCCCTGCATAGACCTGTGTGGTCCCATTTCAACAGTGTAGGCCCTCATTACCACAGTACAACAGGATATATACCTGAAGTCTAACTTCAACTGTTTCAGTTGTGAAGTGTCAGGTTCGTGACATTTGACACTGCTCAGCTCATTAAGTAGGGTCTTCACCTACTCACATCAGAAGCCTGAGGACTGGTGGCTCCACACATGCCACCTAGCCACCTGCAACATGGGCCCAAGAATAAGTGTTGCCCCCCAGTCCTTACAGCCAACAGCATTGTGTGCTCATAGTCTGGCTGCAAAACCCACCCACCTATGCGCTCTAGGGAACAAGGACACACTTTCCTCCCAGATACTCAGGGGCAGCCATCAGCCCCCTGCCTTGCTCAGTGCGTGACCCCCTACTGAAGCTAGATACCTGTGCCTACACCAATCACCCATGCCTGTCTGGGACTGTAGGTGAGAGCCTGCACCACATACTTGGTGACTGACTACCTGGACACCTGAGCTGAATCCATACAAGAAGAATAAACAGACTCTTGGGCTCACATACCTAGCAACAGATCTAACTAACTGATGCCAATAATCAAACTAGCTCACATGAGCAGCATATTTGGGCATATCAAAACAAAACAAAACAAAAAGCTAGGACACAGTAAGCAAACATAAAATAAATATAATAACTTATTGATGGCTCAGAGACAGCAGTCAATATCAAATCACATAAAAAGGCAGACCATGATGGCTTCAGCAAGCTCCCAAAATAAAGAATCAAGAAATCTTCTGGAGGAAGATAACTTCTTGGAATTACTAGAGGTAGAATACAAAAGATTAATATACAGAACTCTTCAAGAGATCAAGAAGGAGATCATTCAAAATGCAGAACAAGCTAAAGAACACACAGACAAAGCAACAGAGGATCTTAAGAAGGTTATTCAAGAGCATAATGACAAATTTAATAGGCTACAAGAATACGTAGAGAGACACAATCGGTAATCCAGAAGATTAACAATAAAATTTCAGAATTAGACAATTCAATAGAAAATCTTAGGAGAAGAATTGAGGCAATGGGAGTCAGAATTAGTGAGATTGAAGATAAAGCACTTGACACCAACTTATCTGAGGAAAAATCAGATAAAAGTATTTAAAAAAAAATGAAGAAACTCTAAGAATTATGTGGGACTCTATCAAGAGGAATAACATACAAGCAATTGGAGTACCAGAACAGGGGGGATAACGGAAAATACAGAGAGAATTGTTGAAGATTTCTTGGCATTAAAACTTCCCTGATATCATGAAAGATGAGAATATAACTATTCAAGATGCTCATCAAACCCCACATAAGGTAGATCCCAAAAGAAAGTCACCAAGACATATTATAATCAAACTTGCTAAAATTAAATATAAAGAGACATTTTTAAGAGTGGCTAGGGATAAACAAAAAGTCATCTACAAAGGAGAGTCAATAAGACTAAGCTTGGACTACTCAGTAGAAACCATGCAGACAAGAAGGCAATGGGATTATATATATAAAGTCTTGAAGGAAAAAAATTGCCATCCAAGAATTATATATCCAGTAAAACTGTCTCTCAAATATGATGGCAAAATTAGGGCATTTCTAGATAAACAGAAGTTAAGGGAATTTGTAAAAAACAAACCAAAATTACAAGAAATACTAAAGGGAGTCCTCTGGTTAGAAAATCAATAACATCAGACAACAACGCAAGACTAGAACACAGGACAGAGCCAACAAATAGCAACCCAAACAGGGAAGTCACAAAAATAAATCAAAGCTAAAAACACTGAAAATAGGGAAATAGAGATGTCACTACATAAGATATGACAACATTAAAACAAAAAAGAGGGACTAAAAAATGTAAACATAGATTTTTCATATGGAGAGGAAGTCAAGGCAATACAAACAAATAAAAGAGCAGTTTAAACTTAGAAAAATAGGGGTAAATATTAAAGTAACCACAAAGGAGACTAACAATCTTACACATCAAAATAAAAAACAAGAAAAACATAGACTCGGCAAATACAAACTCAACAACCATGAAAAAGATGAAAAGAAAATACATAAAGAAAAATAGTGATTGAGTGCTCCAGCTCCAGGGTCAGACAGATCTGGGCTTGAATCTTGGCTTTCACAATAAGAAAATGAGATTAAACTCTCTAAAGCTCGTTTCCCTTATTTGTAAAATAGGGGTGATAATAATGCATCGTTCATCAGTCAATGAAGATTAAT
Organism: Dugong dugon; assembly: GCA_030035585.1. NCBI lineage: Eukaryota > Metazoa > Chordata > Mammalia > Sirenia > Dugongidae > Dugong > Dugong dugon. The sequence goes on along the minus strand of CM057480.1, from coordinate 40,723,784 downwards.
AAGATGATCAATTTAAAGTGATTAGCATAATGCATGGCATAGAGTAAGTTCTTAAAAAATGTTGGCTATTTTTAAACTATATCTTAACCATTCTTAAAAAAAAAAAAAATCAGTCGATACACCAGGTGTCAGCATTGTGCTTCAAATTGTCATATACACAAAATGCCCACTCTGATCTTACTTAGAGCGTATCCAAGTTGAATTCCCTTGAAATAGAAAGATACTTCAGCAGATCTGGGAAAGTCAAAATCTTAAACCTACCAAAGAAGGACATAACAATTGGCTAGCTTAGGCCACTATGCACCAATTATCTTTCAAACTGGCAGGCTATTGAAAAACGAGAGCCTCCTACCCTAGATGGCTCCTGCTGTCTCCATAAACTCAGTATATCAGAAATTAAGAACAATCTCATCTTTGTCTAGAATGCTAGCATTTTTCTCATATGTAGGCCCTGCATCCTGGAATCATTTTCTAGGAAGAACTGTAAATAAATCCTGCCTTTACTACTTAAAAGCCATACGAATAATAATACCTGTCTTACTCCACAAGTTCATCAGAATGACATTTGAAAAATACATATTTTTAAAAGGGCCTTACTGAAGTGTAAGACATTCTTATTTTTTGTATGTTTCTTAAATGATATCCTTGCTTTCTATTCATGGAAATGAAGAGAGAAATTTAAGTAGAGAAAGGGGACTACTTGGCCCAGAATTCTTGAGTTGCTCTGAATCTTCAATTTTTTGAAAGAGACTTTGCCCTTGAATAAAAATAGAATGAACTGTTTAAAAGCCATTTATGACCCTATCCCAAGACAGGATTAATCCACAGTGTAGTAAACACACTCCTGTGTATTTCAGAGTATACACTGATCATTTTAGGGTGATTTTGAAAAAAAGGAGGAAAAAAAAAGCCCCCAAACCTGTTTAGCACAGACTATCTATAGTTGAATATTTGGTCTAACTGGAATAATACTTGATATAGCATTCTTTTTGTATAGACCTTTGAGTTTTTCATGGGTCTTACTATTTTTTATATGAGGAAGTCCTCTACTCAAGGACTTCCGTTTCATCATTAATTCTCTTTTTTCCCCAGCCAATGATCTCAAAGCTTCAGAGGAAATAAAAAATAGTTCTTATTCTCCAAAAGGCAGGAATCCTTAGATCGTCCAATTACTTGGCACAAGACTAGAATCAATAAATATCTGAAATAAATCAAGGGGTAAGGTTTAAAGTTGTTAATTCACATAGTAGAAAATTATGCTGTTCAGAACTTTCACTGCTTCTATAAATCTTTTAAAGTAAGAGTAGGAGTAGTGGAAATCACACTAATATAAGAAATTAGATTGGCACTAGTCTTAGCTCTTCAAATATATTAATCACTTAAACAACTTTGTTCTTCATATTATGAGTTATAATTGACTTAAAATGTCGGTTCTCTGGAATAGGAAACATAATTTTGAAACATATAACTTTCTAAAGACCTAAAACCAAACAAACAAACTAGTTTTTGATATGAGAAACACAAACAAAACGTTCTCAAAATATTCAGCTATGTAGAGTGATGAGATTGGCTTTGACGTCTCTTAATCAGTGTTTCCACATTAGGCTTACATTTGAGAGAGAGAGTTCATTTCTTCTCAGTCTTTTGAGATGACATTCTCTATTTGGCTTTGCAAAAATTATTCATAGTCATATAAATATCATTTAAAAATCTGTTCACTGCAGCAAGAACGTCTCATTTATGTAGCACTCTACAAAGTGCTTTTCACATAATCTTTTGATTTTTACAACAGCTCTATAAACTAGGGTTTTCAAGGCTGTGACTCTTTGGAAGCATGTCTCCAGGCTTTTCTTCTGAGGCACTTTGGGTGGGTTCTATTTGCCAGCCTTTTGATTAGCAGTTGAGTGCTTAACCATTTGTATCACTCAGAGACTCCATAAACTAATCAGGAAAGGCATTGTTATTTATTCAATATGTTCATTCAACAAATATTTATTTATTTTTATTTTTTCCCATACAAAAATTTATACATACATTGTTATGTGACTCTAATTGTTCTCCCCATACTGTGACAGCACATTCCTCCTTTCCACCCCTGATTCCCCATGTCCATTCAACCACCTCCTAACCCTCTCTGCTTTCCCATCTCACCTCCGGACAGAAGCTGCCCATTTAGTCTCTTGTATCTACTTGAGCTAAGAGGCACACTCCTCACAAGTATCACTTTATGTCTCACAGCCCAGTCCAATCCCTGTCTGAAGAGTTGGCCTCGGAAATTGTTTTAGTTCTGGGCTGATAGAGAATCTAGGGACCATGCTTTCCGGGGTTCTTCTAGTCTCAGTCAGGCCATTAAATCTGGTCTTCTTACTAGAACTTGAGTTCTGCACCCCACCTTTCTCCTGCTCCATCCAGGACTCTCTGTTGTGTTCCCTGTCAGGGTGGTCATTGGTGGTAGCCAGGAACCATGTAGCTCTTCTGCTCTCAGGCTGATGAAGTCTCTGGTTTATGTGGCCCTTTCTGTCTCTTGGGCTAATACTTTCCTTGTGTCTTTGGTGTTCTTCATTCTCCTTTACTTAGGTGGCTGCTTGCAAGCTTTTAAGACCCCAGACGCCACTCACCAAAGTAGGATGCAGAACATTTTCTTAACAAGCTTCAACAAATATCTATTAATGCCCTACTCTGCCATAGACATTGGGAATACATAGTAAACCAAAGACCCTACTATCATGGAGCTTATGCCCTAGTAAGAAGAGACAGACAAAAAAATAAACAAATTCAGATGTCCAATGCTGCTCAATTCTATGGAGAAAAGTTAAACAGTGTAAGGGACAGGGAATATGAGAAGTGTGCATGAATGCTATTTTATATAGAGTGGTCAGAAAGACCTCTTTGATGAGATGGCATTTGGGTAAAAGATTCTGGAGGGAGGAACTTGCAGGCAGAGGAAACAGCAATTTACAAAGGCCTGGAGAAGAGAATGCTTCTTGGTGTGTTCAAGAACTGTAATACGGAGACCAATGTGACTGGAATGAAGTGATCAAGAGCAAGAATAGTAAAACTCAGAGGAAATGAGTAAACAGACCATGAGTAAAATGAGCTGAGTTGCTCATAATCATTCTGTAAGTGACAGAATTGAATTTAAACCCAGGTCTCCTGCTCCAAATCCTAGGTGTGTAGACAATTTTACTTCAGTGAGATCACCAATAGTAGTATCTGCTCTATAAATTCTTGTTGGGTGGATTCATGTACATCTAAGCATCTGAAAGGGAGTACAGGAAAGACAACATGATCTTTTTTTGGGCTGCCATAATTTGATTATTTTAATGAAAACCTCTTGGGCAAGACCAAGACCAGATCTTTATAGGCAACTAAGTCTACCTCCCACTATTTCCCTCCTATTTAAAAATTTTCCCCTTGGGGAAATTCATTCAGCAGTCCTCAACTTTTAATATTGAGATAATAAGTTCTGGCTACAGAGGAAACAGAAAATAAAGTGAATATTTAAAAACTTGAAAAAAACTCTGTCAGTTTATTGGACTGACTATATATATGTATATATATATATGATATGTATGTATATGTGTGTATTTATGTTGTTGTTGTTGTTAGTTGCCATCGAGTCAGCTCCAACTCATGACAACTTTAGAACAAAACATTGCCTGGTCTTGCATCATCTTCATGATCATTGGTATGGTTGAGTCCATTGTTGTGGCCACTGTATATTTTGAGTGATTTTCATCCTAGGGTTTCATCTTCCGGCACTGTATTGGACAATATTCTGTTGTGATCCATAAGATTTTCATTGACTAATTTTCAGAAGTAGATCACCAGGCCTTTCTTCTTAATCTGTCTTAGCCTGGAAGCTCCACTGAAACCTGTCCACCATGGATGACCCTGCTGGTATTTGAAATACTGGTGGCATAGCTTCCAGCATCATAACAACACACAAGCCACCACAGTGTGACAAACTGACAAATGGGTGATGGATGTGTGTATGTATACACATACATATATATATACACACACACAGAACACACACTTCAATGGTGAATCTTGTTTTTAATTTTATTGTTTTAAGACATTCAAATGGCCAACAGACACATGAGGAAATGCTCGCGATCACTAGCCATTAGAGAAATGCAAATTAAAACCACAATGAGATACCATCTCACCCCGGCATTACTGGCACGAATCAAAAACACTGGAAATAACAAATGTTGGAGGGGCTGCGGGGATACGGGAGCTCTTATACACTGCTGGTGGGAATGCAAAATGATACAGCCATTTTGGAAAATGATATGGCGTTTCCTCAGAAAGCTAGAAATAGACGTACCATTCGATCCAGCAATCCCACTCCTAGGAATATATCCTAGAGAAATAAGAGTCATCACTCGAATAGACATATGCACACCTATGTTCATGGCAGCATTATTCACAATAGCAAAACGATGGAAACAACCTCGATGTCCATCAACAGACGAATGGATACACAAACTATGGTACATACACACAATGGAGTACTATGCAACGAGAAAGAACAATGAATCGGTGAACCATCTCATAACATGGATGAAACTGGAGGACATCATGCTGAGTGAAATAAGTCAATCACAAAAGGACAAATATTGTATGAGACCTCTATTGTAAAAACCCATGAAAAAATTCACATGCAAAATGTAACAATCCTTGTTGGTTACCAGGGATGGGGGGGGGGGAAATACTAAATAGGTAATAGGTAAGTGGTAACTTGGGTGAGAGATGAGATAGTACATAGTACAGGGGAAACTAACACAACCTGCACAAGGAAAGGTCATGGAGGCCCTATAGACACATCCAAACCCCCCGAGGGACTGAGTTGTTGGACGGAGGGCTCTGGGGACCATGATCTCGGGGAACATCTAGCTCAATTGGCATGACACTACTTATAAAGATAATGCTCTACATTCTACCTTGGTGAGTAGTGTCTGGGGTCTTAAAAGCGTATGAGCGGCCATCTAAGATACTCCACTGATCTCATCCCTTCGGGAACAAGGGAGAACGAAGAGAACAGGATACAAGGAAAAGATGAGTCCGAAGGACTAATGGTCCACAGCTACCAAGGCCTCCACGGGACTGAGCCCAGTACAGCTGGATGGTGCCCGGCTACCACCAATGACTCCTCTGACCAGGATCACAACAGAGGGTTCTGGGCAGAGCTGGAGTAGGATGTAGAGCATAATTTTAACTCCCCAAAAAAAAAAAAAAAAGAAGACCAGATATACTGGCCTAAAGAATACTAGAGAAACCTCGAGAGTGTGGCCCCCAGACACCCTTTCAGCTCAGAGGTGAAGTTACCTTCAAGGTTCGTTGTTAAGCCTGGGAATGGACACCCCAGTAAAACTAAATGGGACTAACGATGTACAGGAGTCCGGTGACAAGGGCCAGAAGGCAGAGGGAGAGTAGGAAACTGATGATAAGGAACACAAATTGAATAAGGACACTGTCGATGTATTGTGAGATTGTTGACCACTGCTATAGGGCAACATTTGTAGTAACTATTAAATGGGAGGCTGTTTTGTCCTGTAAGCCTTCATCTTGGGCGAGAATGGCAGCACAATTGGAAGAGCATAGTCAATATCACTTAAATGTGTAAGTAAAAAGTTTTGAAATGGTGTTTAAATAAAATAAAAATAAATAAATAAATAAATAAACAAATGAGACTAAAGAGGTACAATAGTCCACTGACAAGGTCCAGAAGACAGATGGGGACAAGGAAGCCCCCTGGTGATAGGGAATACAAGGTGGAGTAAGGATATTCTTGATGTGCTGTGAGATTGTTAACCATTGTCATAGGGCAACATGTGTAGTAACTGTTAAATGAAAAACTATTTTGTTCTGTAAGCCTTCATCTTAAGTGAGAATAACAGCACAGTTGGAAGAGCGTAGTCAATGTCACTGAACTGTGAATGTAGAAATTTTTGAAACGGTGTATCTTTGGCCATCTGTAATTTTCATCAAAAAAAAAAAAAGGTTGAGAATTTAGAGGCTTAATACGTTGTGGGGTTGTTAACCAATGTCAAAAAACAACATGTGTACTACTATTTCATGAGAAACTATTTGCTCTGTAAGCTTTCACCAGAAGTACAATAAAATATATATAAAAAAAAAAATCAGTTTTTCATTCCAAAATTTTACACATAAGTTCTCTTGTGACATAAGTTGCAATCCCTGCAATGTGTCAACACTCTCCCCCTTTCCCTATTCATCCTGGGTTCTCAGTGTTCATTCATCCAGTGTTCCTGTCCCTTCCTGACTTCTCATCTTTGCTTTTGGGCAGGTGTTGCCCATTCGGTCTTGTATACTTGATTGAACTAAGAAGCATGTTTCTCACACTTGTTATTGTTTGTTTTATAGGCCTGTCTAATGTTTGGCTGAAAGGTGTACTTTGGGAGTAGCTTCAGTTCTGAGTTAGCAGGGTGTCTGGGGACCGTAGTCTTGGGAGTTCCTCTTGTCACCATCAGACCAGTCAGTCCGGTCCTTTTTTGTGAATTTGAATTTTTTTCTACATTTTTCTCTCCCTCTGCCCAGGACCCTCTATTGTGATCCCTGTCAGAACAGTCAGTCATGGTAGCTGGGTGTCATCTAGTTACTCTTGGCTCAGGCTGGTGGAGGCTGTGGTTCATGTGGTCCATTAGCCCTTTGGACTAATATTTCCCTTGTGTCTTTGGTTTTCTTCATTCTCCTTTGCTCCGAAAGTGCTGGAACAAATAGATGTATTTTAGAGAGTCACTTGCAAGCTTTTAAGGCCCCAGATGCTACTCACCAAAGTAGGATGTTGAACATTTTCTTTATGAATTATGTTATGCCAATTCACCTAGATGTCCTCTGAGACCATGGTCCCCAGCCCTTAGCCATAGTAACTGAGTCCCTCAAGTAGTTTGGATGTGTCTAGGAAGCTTCTATGACCTTGCCTTGGTCAGCTTGTGCTGACTTCTCCTATATTGTGTGTTGTCTTTTCCTTTACCAAAGTTAACACTTGTCTACTATCTAGCTAGTGCAATGGGAAATTTTATTGCTAACATTAATGGTAGTAGTAGATATAAAGTTATAGATATTCTAACATCAAAAGAAGCCTAGGTATTCTAATAGAATCTACTCAGTTAATGAATTTATACTGTAATCATGTAAATCAGACTGATAATAGTTATAAATGTAAATTTTCAATAATAATATGCTACAATATGCCAGCATTAAAGGGAAGAGTATTTTATTAAAATAATGAATTAGGTAAGTGGAATTCACTTACCTTGGAACATATTATTGACTCTTAAATAATGAAATAATATTTGATTTGGACTGAGCATTGTGCTAGCTCTCACTTATACTTCTAGCATTACTTAATAATTATTATGGAAATTTATCAATTATTTTGCTTTGGAGATTACCATGCAGTACACAGCACAATGGCTTACAGATTGGGTGGGAGGCAACAGAGTGGTGGTTAAGAGAACACAGCCTCTGGAGTCAGGCTGTGTAGGTTTTAAACCCAGCTCCCCACGTACTAGCTGTGTTATCTTAAATAAGCCCTGAATGCCCTCATCTGTAAACTACGTTCAGTAATAACACCCATCTTATAGAACTGTGAAGCTTAAGTGACTTAGCACATATGTAAAGTGCTTAGAACGATCCTGACATAGTAAGAAATAAAGAGGTGTTACATTATTTTTTATTAATATTATAAATCTTTGTTGAATTTAATTAATTTCTTGCAGATAGGATTTGTTTATTTAAAAAGAGGTCAGGTGTGTAGTAATAAATGTGATATCTGTACTTGAGGTTTAGAGAATTATTTCTCCATGTCTGACTTGCAGGCATATTTACTCACTAATATCATGCAAGAATAATTTCTTCAATTTTTCTTTTCTTTCCCAATTCATAGCTATTATCACTGTCTTTCCATGGGGTAGAATCTTGGAGCTTTCTTTCTTTTATCTAATGTTATATTTATATCTGTCTTTGAAGTTAGTTTCCTTGTTTTCTAAAAAGAAAATCTGGCATGGTTAGTTTAGCAGTATTTTTCAAACTGGGTGTTATAAATGAATTTAGTGATTTGCAGTCAATTAAAAAAAAGAAATGAAACAGACTAGAAAATATGACAGTGTATCATATGAAGTAAGGGTATTATTTCATGAAACCATACACAAACATGCATATATAAGTATATTACTAAATGTGTAATATATGAGAGGCAGTATGTATAATGATTAAGGTCATGGACTCTGAAGCCACACTATCTGTATTCAGATCTTAACTTGACTATTTAGCTCCCTATCCTAGTATTTTAACCTAGCTTTGGACAAGTTACTCATCTGTATAATGGGGATAATAAAAGTACTTGTGAGGATTAAATGAGTTAACATATCCTGGACAGAGCTGGAGAAAAATGTAGAACAAAATTCTAACTCACAAAGAAAGACCAGACTTACTAGTCTGACAGAGATTGAAGAAACCCTGAAAGTATGGCCCACAGACATCTTTATAGCTTAGTAATGAAGTCACTCCTGAGGTTCTCACTTCAGACAAAGATTAGACAGGCCCATAAAACAAAATGAGGCTAAGTGGGAACACCAGCCTAGGTGCAAGGATGAGAAGGCAGGAGGGGACAGAAAAGTTGGTAATGGGGAACCCAAGTTCTAGAAGGGGAGAGTGTTGACACATCACGGGGTTGGCAACCAATGTTACAAAACCATATGTGTATTAACTGTTTAATGAGAAACTAGTTTGCTCGGTAAACCTTCATCTAAAGTCCAAAAAAAAAAAAAAGAAAAAAAAAAAAAAGCAGATTAGGCACAGAATCAAGGAAACAGATGGGAGAAGAGAAGATACATGCCACATGAGCTCTTCAAGGAACCAAGGAACAGTTGCTGACAAGAGACAAGGACATTTCCCCAGAGCTAACAGAGAAAGAAAGCTTTCCCTAGAGTCAGTGCTCTGAATTCAAATTTCTAGCCTCCTAAACTGAGACAATAAATTTGTTAAAGCCAAAAAAAAAAAAAAAAAAAAAGAATTAACATATGTAAACAGCTTACAATTTATAAGACACTTACACACTGTAAAAGCTATAGGGCTCCAAATGTTAGTTAGCTATTATTATTATATATATGTTTATATTGTGTCCTGACGTAAAATATGTTTCTCACTGTGAGTTGTGCTCAACAAAGTTTGAAAGCTACTGTTTATCAGGTGGTAGCTGGTATTGTGGGTGGATTTGGAGTGAGGATACCCTGGTTCTCGTCAATACTTTTTCAATTCCTGTGTGACCTGGAACATGTCGCTTGAACTCTCTGGACTCAATATTTTTCTCTTAAAGCTAATGTGATTTGGCACTAAATTATCCTTAATGTGCCAACAAACAGTATAATTGTATGCTTCAATTATCTTTCTGGCTCTCTTCTCTTCCTCAGATATCTTCATTCTTCTTCAGAGAAAAACAGGCAGTTCTTTATGGATTGTAGCATTATGAGTTCTGACCTTGGCCAGAGATGATTAAATAAGGATTAGATATCCGAGGAAAAATGTACCCAAAAGAGTCTCTCTATATAGGATGGTGACCAACTAACCTCATCAGATCCTTCCTATGAGGGAAAGTTTAATGTGAGAAAAGAGACATCAGAAAGGAAGAGAATCAGAGCAGTGTAGCTATGGTAGCCTTCAAATTGTAACAGGAAAAATAAAAGACTGGAGAATGAGTGCTGGTGGCAGAGTTCTGCTTAGGGGAGAGAACCACTTGGAACTGATTTTATTTAGCTATCATGGTTGTGGAAAGACTGATCCTCATGATATGCTGGATGGGCTATAAGTGAGACAAAGACATAGCTGAGGTTGAGGTGAGCTAGGAGAGATGAACCAGAGAAGAGAAAAAAGAGGCCCAGCAACATGAGAAGCTGGAGCCTAAATAAAGAGACAACCAATGAAAATTTCCTGGAAGCAGGGATAGTTGAGTACTTTTTATAGCAGGAATGTCTCTCATTTTTTTTGTTGACTGTGCTGCATTAGGATACAATTTTCTCTCTATTGTCTCAGACCCTCTGCCTTGAGTTGGTAGTGCTCCAGGAAATCAGGGGATTGAGAAAGGTCCATCAGCTTGACACAAGGCAGAAAGTGAAACACAGAACAGATATCAAGTATTTAGTGGAAGCAGGAGCTCAGAATTGAAATGTTAACTCCACCTCCCTGAGCACCCAGAGATATTAGAGGGGATGCTAGGTTTCCCAATATATGTGGGATGGAGTTTGAGCCTATCTACTTAAATCTTGGAAGATGAGTCAGGCAAAGTACAAGACTCAGGGCATTCCGGAGACTGATACATGACATGATACCATAACTCTCTGTCACTTAGAGCGATAGTTTCCAAAGAGTGTTTCTGAACACTAGCCTTGTAACTGTCTCCCCGCTGCATAGGGTTTCCAAGGAGTGGCTGGTGGATTCGAATTGCTGGCCTTCTGGTTAGCAGACGAATACTTAGCCACAGTGCTACCAGGGCTTCTTTTATATACTGTCACTTAGAGTGATTGGAAATTGAAATTAAAACAAAAATACCATTTATAGTAGCATCAAAAAAATACATAGGATAAATTTGACCAAGATGTGAAATATCTTACACTTGAAACTACATAATTATTGTTGACAGAAATTAAAGAAAGCCGCAATGAATGGAGAGATATACCTTGCTCATGAGTTGGAAGACTCAGTATGCTAAGATGTCAGTGTTCCCCAATTTGATGGATAAACACAATCCAAATCAAAATCTCAGCAGGATTTTTTTGAGAAATTGAAAAGAAAGCTGATTTTAAAATTCATGTAGAAATGTCAAGGACCTAAATAACGAAAGCAATTTTGAAAAAGAGCAAAGTTGGAGGGCCGCACTATCTGATTTTAAGCATTATTATGCCAGTTATTAAAAAAAAACAGTTGCCATTCAGTCGATTCTGACTCATGGCGACCCCATGTGTGTCAGAATAGAACTGTGCTCCATAGGGTTTTCAATCGCTGATTTTTCAGAAGTAGATCTCCAGGCCTTTCTTCTGAGTTGCCTCTGGGTAGACTCAAACTGCCAACCTTTCAGTTAGCAGCCAAGTACCTTAACTGAGCTATAATAACAAAGTGTGATATTGGTGTGAAGTTAAGCAGACCAATGGAACAGAATAAAGAGTTCTGAAATAGACCCACACTGTCTGAGTTATCTAGTGCTGCTATAATAGAAACCACAAGTGGATGGATGGCTTTAACAAACAGAAATTTATTTTCTCACAGTTTAGGAGGCTAGAAGTCCAAATTCAGAGCACTGGCTCTAGGAGAACAATTTCTCTCTCTGTCAGCTCTGGAGGGATGTCCTTGTCTCTTCAGCTTCTGGTTCCTTAGAGATCTTCAGGAGGCTGGGCATCTATCTTACCCCATCTCCGCTTGCTAGCTTGCTTGCTTAATCTCTTTTATATCTCAAAAGAGATTGACTCAAGATTACACTGTACACCAATCCTGTCTCAGTAACATAACAAAGACAACTCATTCCCAAATGGACTATAACTACAGGCGTAGAGGCTAGGATTTACAATACACAATTCAATGCAGTGGAGAAAGGATAGTCTTTTCAACAAATGGTGCTTGAACAATGGGGGAAAAAAAAGAACTTGTATCAATATTGCACCCTATACAAAAACTAACTCAAAATGGATCATATACCTGAGTATAAAACTTCTGAAAAACAAAACAAAGCAAACAAACAAAAAACATGGGATAAAATCTTTGTAACCTTGGGTTAGGTAAAGATTTCTTAGATAAGACACCAAAATCGCAATCAATAAAAGAATAAATGGATAAATTGGACTTCATAAATATGTAAAACTTCTCTTCAAAAGACATTGTTAACAGAATGAAAAGACAAGCCAAGAGTAACAGAAAATCTTTGCAAAGCAAGTATTTGATAATGGACTTGAATTCAGAATATACAAAAAACACAACAATAAGAAAACAAAAAAAAACACATAAAAAATGAGCAAAATAGGGAGGTGGGGCCAAGATGGCAGAGTAGTCAGACACTTCCAGTGGTCCCTCTTACAACAAAGATGCAAAGAAACAAGTGAATTGATTACATATGACAATCTAGGAGACCTGAACATCAAAGGCAAAGTTGAGGAATCAGACTGAGTGGTGAGGGGAGGGAGAGCTGGTTCAGAAGCAGCGAGGAGTTGTCAGACCTGACCCAGCAGAAGCCAGAGCCCTTCAGGCTGGATCAGCTCGTGATGCATGGTGAGGCAAGCAGTGGCTCTCAGGAGGCATTTTCCATGTCGGGAAAGACCCAGCAGCAGAGAATCTACTTGGGCATCCAGAACCAGTGAGAAGCAGCCCTTGATTGACAAAAGATAAGTACTTGCATCTGGCCTACTGCGCAGATCAAAAACACCCCTCTTTGGGAAAAACTGCTCTCCATTTACCTCCCTGCTGCCTGCTGTGCACTGGGTCCAGGACAGCTTCAGCAATTATTGAGCCCCCTGGGGCAGAAGTAGGACCATCACGTGCCCTGAGCCATTCTCTCAGCCTTGGAGAGGAACAAAATGAACAAACGGGAAAAAATAATCTGCTGGCTCCCCTAAGCCAGCAACTCAGGGTAGGCACAGCTCCTTTGCCTAGGCACAGGCATAAATGGTCCATGGACTTTGAGTTCCTTCCCCCCTGCATAGACTTGTCTGGGCCCATTTCAACAGTGTAGGCCCTCATTACCACAGTACAACAAGGTATATACCTGAAGTCTAACTTCAACTGTTTCAGTTGTGAAGTGTCAGGTTCGTGACATTTGACACTGCTCTGCTCATTAAGCAGGGTCTTCACCTACTCACATCAGAAGCCTGAGGACTGGTGGCTCCACACACACCACCAGCGACATGGGCCCAAGAATAAGTGTTGCCCCCCAGACCTTATAGCCAACAGCATTGGGTGGTCATAGTCTGGCTGCAAAACGCACCTATCTATGCACTCTAGGGAACAGGGACACACTTTCCTCCCAGACACTCAGAAGCAGCCGTCAGCCCCCTGCCTTGCTCAGCACAAGACCCCCTACTGCAGCCAGATACCTGTGCCTACATCAATCATGCATGCCAGTCTAGGACTATAGGTGAGAGCCTGCACCACACACTTGGTGACTGACTACCTGGTCACTTGGGATGAATCCATACAAGAAAAGTAATCGGAATCCTGTGCTCACATACTTAGCAACAGATCTAACCAGCTGGCGACAAGATGTTAAAGCTTTAAAGGGGCCCATAACCAAACTAGCTCACATGAACAGCCCATTTGGGCACATAAAAACAAAACAAAACAAGAAGCTAGGACACAGTAAGCAAACAAAAAATAAATAAATATATAACTTATTGATGGTCTGGAGACAACAGTCGATATCAAATTACATAAAGAGGCAGACCATGATGGCTTCAGCAGGCTCACAAAATAGAGAATCAAGAAATTTTCCAGAGGAAGAGAATTTCTTGGAATCACCAGAGGCAGAATACAAAAGATTAATCTGCAGGACTCTTTAAGAGATCAGGAAGGACATCAAGCAAAACACAGACCAAGCCAAGGAACACACAGACAAAGCAATACAGGAACTTAAGAAGATTAGAGAAGAGTATAATGACAAATTTAACAAGCTGCAAGAATCCATAGAGAGGCAGCAATCAGAAATCCAGAAGATTAACTATAAAATTTCAGAACTAGACAACTCAGTAGAAAGTCACAGGAGTAGAATTGAGGCAATGGAGGTCAGAATTAGTGAGATGGAAGATAAAGCTCTTGACATCAACTTATTTGAGGAAAAATCAGATAAAAGTATTTAAAAAATGAAGAAACTCTAAGAATTATGTTAGACTCTATCAAGAGGAATAAACTACGAGTGATTGGAGTACCAGAAGTAGGGTGGGGGTGGGGGGATAACAGAAAATACAGAGAGAATTGTTGAAGATTTGTTGGCAGAAAACTTCCCTGATATCCTGAAAGATGAGAAGATAACTATCCAAGATGCTCATCAAACCCCACATAAAGTAGATCCCAAAAGAAAGACACCAAGACATATTATAATCAAACTTGCCAAAACCAAAGATAAAGAGAGAATTTTAAGACCAGCTAGGGACAAACTAAAAGTCATCTGCAAAGGAGAATCAAAAAGACTAAGCTTGGACTACTCAGCAGAAATCATGCAGGCAAGAAGGCAATGAGATGACATATATAAAGCCTTGAAGGAAAAAAATTGCCAGCCAAGAAGTATATACCCAGCAAAACTGTCTCTCAAATATGATGGAAAAAGTAGGACATTTCCAGATAGACAGAAGTTTAGGGAATTTTCAAAAACCAAACCAAAATTATAAGAATTACTAAAAGGAGTCCTCCAGTTAGAAAATCGATAATATCAGATAACAACCCAAGACTAGAACACAGGACAGAGCTACCAAATATCAACCCAGATAGGCAAGTCACATAAACAAATCAAAGCTAAAACACTGAAAATAGGGAAATAGAGATGTTAAGACATAAAAGATGAAAACATTATAACAAAAAAGAGGGACTAAAAAATGTAAATGTAGATTTTTCTTATGGAGAGGAAGTCAAGGAAATATAAAGAAATAAACTTAAACTTAGAAAAATAGGGGTAAATATTAAGGTAACCACAAAGGAAACTAACAATCCTACACATCCAAATAAAATACAAGAAAATATGAAGACTCAGCAAATACCAACTCAACAACAGTGAAGAAGACGAAAAAAAAATATGTAAAGAAAAACGACTCAGCATAGAAAACTAAGTGAAACAAAGAAACTGTCAACAACATACAAAAAGACATTAAAATGACAGCACTAAATTCATACCTATCAATAATTCTGCTGAATGTAAATGGACTAAATGCACCAGTAAAGACACAGAGGGTGATAGAATGGATAAAAAACATGGTCCATCTGTATGTTGCTTACAAGAGACACATCTTAGACTTAAAGACAAAAACAAACTAAAACTTAAAAAGATGAAAAAATATATCAAGCAAACAACACTCAAAAAAGAGCAGAAGTGGCAATATTAATCTCTGAAAAAATAGACTTTAAACTAAAATACACCTCAAAGGATAAGAAAGGACGCTATATAATGATTAAAGGATCAAAACACCAGGAGGAAATAATTATAATAAATATTTACGCACCCAATAACAGGGCTCCAAAATACATAAAACAAACTCTAACAGCATTGAAAAGAGAGATAGACAGCTCCACAATAATAGTAGGAGACTTCAACACATCACTTTTTGTGAACGACAGAACATCCAGAAACAAGCTCAATAAAGACATGGAAGAGCTAAATGCTACAATCAGGCAACTTGATCTCATAGACATATACAGAACACTCCACCCAACAGCACCCAAGTATACTTTCTTTTCCAATACACACGGAACATTCTCCAGAATAGACCACATAGTAGGCCATAAAGGAAGCGTTAACAGAATCCAAAGCATGAAAATATTACAAAGCATCTTTTCTGACCATAAAGCCATAAAAGTAGAAATCAATAACAGAAAAAACAGGAGAAAAAAATCAAGCACATGGAAACTGCACAACACCTTGCTGGAAAACTACTGGGTTATAGAAGAAATTAAGGATGGAATAAAGAAATTCATAGACTCAAACGAGAATGAAATCACATCCTACCAGAACCTTTGGGGCACAGCAAAAGCAGTGCTCAGAGGTCAGTTTATAGTAATAAATGTACACATCCAAAAGAAGAAAGGGCCAAAATCAAAACATTAACCCTACAACTGGAACAAGTAGAAAGAAAGCAGCAAAAGAAGCTCTTGGGCACCAGAAGAAAGGAAATAATAAGAATTAGAGCAGAATTAAATGAAATAGAGAATAGAAAAACAATTGAAAGAGTTAACAAGACCAAAAGATGGTTCTTTGAAAAGATAAACAAAATCGATAAACCATTGGCCAAACTGACAAAAGAAAAAAAAGAGAGGAAGCAAATAACCCAAATAAGAAATGAGATGGGTGATATCACAACAGATCCAACTGAAATTAAAAGAATCATAACAGAATACTATGAAAAATTGTACGTTAATTTGAAAACCTAGACTAAATAGACAAATTTCTAGAAATTCACTACCTACCTAAATTAACACAAACAGAGGTAGAACAACTAAATAAACCTATAACAAAAGAAGAGATTGAAAAGGTAATTAAAAAACTCCCAACAAAAAAAAGCCCTTGTCCAGACATTTTCACTGGAGAATTCTATGAAACTTTCAGAGATGAGTTAACACCAACACTACTAAAGGTATTTCAGATCATAGAAAAGGATGGAATATTCCCAAACTCATTCTATGAAGCCATCATAACCCTGATACCAAAACCAGGCAAAGACACCACAAAAAAGAAAATTACAGACAAATATCCCTCATGAACATAGACGCAAAAATCCTCAACACAATTCTCGCCAATAGAATTCAATGACATATCAAAAAAAAAAAAAAAAATTTACCATGACCAAATGGGATTTATACCAGATATACAGGGATGGTTCAACATCAATATAATCCATCACATAAATAAAACAAAAGACAAGAACCACATGATCTTATCAATCAATGAAGAAAAGACATTTGACAAAGTCCAACACCCATTCATGATAAAAACTCTCAACCAAATAGGAGTAGAAGGGAAATTCTTCAACATAATTAAGACCATTTATACAACATCAACAGCCAACATCATACTAAATAGAGAGAGTCTGAAAGCATTCCACTTGAGAGTGGGAACCAGACAAGGATGCCGTTTATCACCACTCTTATTTAACATTGTGCTGAAGGTCCTAGTTAGAGCAATTAGGCTAGAAAAAGAAATAAGTGGCATCCAAATTTGTAGGGAAGAAGCAAAAGTATCTCTATTTGCAGATGGTATGATCTTATATGATCTAAAGAATTCACAAGAAAACTACTGGATCTAATGGAAAATTTCAGCAAAGTATCAGGATATAAGATAAACAATCAAAAATCAGTTGGAGTCCTCTTCACCAACAAAGAGAACTTCCAAGCAGAAATCACCAAATCAATACCATTTACAATAGCCTCCAAGAAGATAAAATACTTAGGAAAAAATCTAACCAGAGACGTAAAAGACTTATACAATGAAAACTACAAGACACTACTGCAAGAAACCAAAAAAGACATACGTAAGTGGAAAAACATACCTTGAGCATAGATAGGAGGTCTCAACATCATGAAAATGTCAATTCTACCCTTAGTGATCTACAGATACAATGCAATCCTGATCCAAATTCCAATAGCATTTTTTAATGAGATGGAGAAACAAATCACCAACTTCATATGGAAAGGGAAGAGGCCCCGAATAAGTAAAGCATTACTCAAAAAGACGAATAAAGGACTTCTGGGCAACATGGCGCTATAGTCAGAAGCACCACACCGTCCCTCTGCAGCAAAGATCAGAAAAAACAAGTCAAACAGAGTCTCACGTCAATCCTGAAACCCTAACCATCAAATGAAGAGATAAAGAACTCAGCCAAACATGAAATGGAATAAGAAACTGACCAAGAATGGAGAGTGAGCAGCGATACATGCAGAGGTCCTCTATCAGCTGCTGCAGCACAGATCTGCCATCTTGGACTCCTATCAGAGATCAGCGAACAGGAGGTATGAGAAAGCAGCTTCACGGAATTTCCAGAAGGAGACAGAACAACCAGTAACCCACGATATAGGCTTTCCCACCGCCTACCCTTCTTCACCCCCATTCAGCCCCCTCTGCTTCCTGCAGCCACAGTCTGTTGGCCGGAAAGCACAGCTTCCCCCCAGTGCCACTTAGATTCCACCCGCCTGCACTGGCTAGCTCCCTGCATGCTATTTGTTGGCTGCTGGTGTTGCTTTTTTCTGCTTCTTTAGATTTCTTCCTTACCTCTCACCACCTCCCTCTCCTTTCTCTCAAATACCTGGTTCTGTGTGCCATCTTTGCTTCTTCCTGAAAGGCTGTGAAGCACTGCTTGACTGTGAAACTGCTTCCTGGCCTGTACAGCCACGCTCATGGGACCCACGGGGCTTTTTTGTTTGTTTGTTTGCTGTGATTTATTCTGTTCTGATTTGTTTGTATTCTTTTTCTTTTCTTGGATTGGGAGCCCCTTCTAGCCGGGCAGTACCACGTGGCTTGGAAGCTAGTCTCTTACTTGGTGCAGAAGCACAGGGACTTCCCTGGGGGCATTTCTTTTTTCTTGGTTTTTTTTTTTTTATTTCTTTGTTAGTTTTCTTCTCTCTCTTATTCCCTTTTTGTCTTTCTTCATTTGCAGTTTCTCGATTTATTCACTTTTTTCTTTTACTCTTTTTCTTTTTTAAAAAATTTTTGTTTTTCCCCATTTCTCAGTCTCTCATCTCTCCACTCCAATAGCAAGCTCCCTTAGCACTCTTTTTTGTTTGTGTGTATGTCTTTGGCTCCTGTTTCTCTCTCCTCTCTCTCCTCTTTCCCATACCCTTCTTAGCTCCACACATCACAATCTACTTGCTCCTTCCTGCCTACCTGCACCGTGTGCTGAACATCACACTCCCAAGCAACATAGGCATGGCCTACTGGAACCTGCCTTGCACTGATTTCCAGTCAGCACTGTCATCCCTGGTACTTGCCAAAAAAACCTATCCCAGCAACTTCCCGTCAGCTGGACCTGCCCTGCTCTACCATACCTGAGTGACTGACCCTGCCCATTGGAGAAGGAGGTGAAAAATATTGTGCCCACAGATGAGCAAACAACAAAGAACGCACAGCCTGCCTGCTCAGACATAAGAAAATAAAACAAAAAAGCAGGATGAAACAAACAAATCTACAATCAATAAACGAGGAAAATAACACTGAATGCCAAGAAGACAGCAGACAATATCAAAATATTTACAAAAATAAGACAGGTTGGTTCCAGTAGGCATCCAAAATAAAACACCAGATGACCTTCCAGTAGAAGAAAAGGCAGTAGACCAAACTGATAGGGAATTCAAATCTCTAATATTCAGAATTATCCAAGAGTTGAAGCAAAAAAACAGACAAAAATGAGGAAAAAATAGACAAATTCATGTAAAAAGCAGACAAATTCATGGAACATACATACCAAAAAAGGAAGAATTCAAGAAAATAATACAGGAACAAAATGTTAAAATAAATTCACAACTAGAAATCATACAAAAACAACAATTAGAAATCCAAAAGATAAACAACAAGATTTCAGAAATGGACAGTGTCATAGAAGGGCTGAGGAGCAGGTTTGAAATGATGGAAGATAGGATCAGCAAAACTGAAGACAAACACTTGGATACAACTCTGAGGAAAAATCAGAAAAAACAATGAAGAAAAATGAAGAAACCCTGAGAATTATGTGGGATACAATCAAAAGCAAAAATCTGCAAGTGATAGGAGTTCCAGAACAGGGGGAAAAAACAGAAAACATAGAGAGGATCATTGAAGAATTGCCGACGGAAAGCTTCCCCAATATCATGAAAGATGAAAAACTGACCATCCAAGAAGCTCAACGAACTCCATATAGGATAGACCCCAAAAGAAAATCACTAAAGCATATCATAGTCACACTCGCTAAAACCAAAGACAAACAAAGAATCCTGAGAGCAGCTAAAGAAAAAAAGTCACATACAGAGGAGAAACAATAAGGCTAAGCTTGGATTATTCAGCAGAAACCATGCAGGCAAGAAGGTAATAGGATGACATATATAAAACCTTGAAAGAAAAAAATTTCCAGCCAAGAATAATATATCCTGCAAAACTCTCATTCAAATATGATGGTGAAATTGGGTCATTTCCAGATAAACAGAAATTAAGGGACTATGTAAAAACCAAACCGAATTTACAAGACTTATTAAAGGAAGTCCTTCGATCTGAGAACAAACAGTATCAGACCACAGGCTGAATATAGGACACGAGATTGTACTAGCCAGATACCAACCTAGGAAATGAACTCTTAAGGACTATGCAAAACCAAAAGAATTACAAAAGGAAACCACAGTGGTTAATTTGTAAATGACAACAGCATCAGAAAAATAAAAGAGGGAATAAACAGTGTAGGTATAGAACCTTCTAATGGAAAGGAAGTCAAGCGATACCAAGTAATAATAGACTAGTACAAATCTAGGAAGATAAGGGTAAATTTCAAGGTAACCACAAAGAAAGTTAACAAACCTACTCATCAAAATAAAGAAGAAAAACATAAAGTCTCAGTAAAAACAAAATATACAAAAAAAGAAATTAAAAAAAAAAATCCATGAACAAAAGGAACTCAGTATAGGAGAGTAAGAGGAAAAAAGACAACGTCAGCACCGTAAAAAAAAAAAAAAATACAAAATGCAATCCCATTCCTAGCAATATATCCTAGAGAAATAAGAGCCATCACACTAATAGACCTATGTACACTCATATTCATTGAAGCACTGTTCACAATAGCAAAAAGATGGAAACAACCTAGATGTCCATCAACAGATGAATGGATAAACAAACTATGGTACATACACACAATGGAGTATTATACAAAGATAAAGAACAATGATGAATCTGTGAAGCATCTCAAAACATGGATGAAACTGGAGGACATCATGCTGAGTGAAATAAGTCAATCACAAAAGGACAAATATTGTATGAGACCTCTACTGTATAACTCATGTAAAAGTTTACACACAAATAGAAACAATCTTTGTTGGTTATGAGGGATGGGAGGGATGGGGGGAAATAAATAGATAAGTGGTAACTTTGGTGAAGAGTAAGACGGTACACATTACTGGGGAAGCCAGCACAACTTGTACAAGGAAAGGTCATGGAAGCTCTATAGACACTTCCAAACTCCCTGAGGGACTGAATTGCTGGGCGGAGGGCTGTGGGGACCATGGTCTCGGGGAACATCTAGCTCAATTGGCATAATACAGTTTATAAAGACAATGTTCTACATTCTACCTTGATGAGTAGTTTCTGGGGTCTTAAAAGCCTGTGAGCAGCCGTCTAACATACTCCACCGGTCTCACCCCTTCAGGAGTGAGGGAGAATGAAGAGAACACGATACAAGGAAAAGATTAGTCCAAAGGACTAATGGACCACAGCTACCAAGGCCTCCACCAGACTGAGTCCGGTACAGCTAGATGGTGCCCGGCTACCACCACTGACTGTTCTGACTAGGGTCACAATAGAGGGTACTGGACAGAACTGGAAAAGGATGTAGAACAGAATTATAACTCACAAAAATGACCAGATTTACTGGCCTGACAGACTGGAGAAATGCTGAGAGTATGACCCTGGGACACCCTTTTAGCTCAGTGATGAAACCCCTCCTGAAGTTCATTGTTCAGCTGGGGACTGGACAGCCTCATAAAACAAAACAGGACTAATGAGGCACAGCAGTCCAGGGACAAGGACTAGAAGGTAGGAGGGGACAGGAAAGCTGGTGATAGGGAACCCAGGGTTGAGAAGGGACAGTGTTGACATGTCATGGGGTTGTTAACCACTGTTATAAAACAATATGTGTACTGTTTAATGAGAAACTATTTGTTTTGCAAATCTTCATCTAAGGTACATTAAAAAAAAAAGAATTATCTATGTGAGATCAAATTGACAACAGCAACTCAAAAGGTTTGATGGGAAGTCTAAGGGACAGTGAGTTGAAGATAATGGTGATGGAATAATTTGGAAAAGGATAGTGAGAATAACAGCACAGCTGGAAGAATGTAATCGATGTCACTGAATTGTACATGTAGAAACTTTCATAATGGTGTTACGTTGGCTATGTATATTTTCTCCAAAAAAAACAGTCCTCAAGGTCGAGAAGGGAGAGTGTTGACACGTCGTGGGGTTCTTAACCAATGTCAGAAAACAATATATGTACTGACTGTTTAATGAGAAACTATATGTTCTGTAAACCTTCTTCTAAAGTACAATAAAAAAAATTTAAAAAAAAAAAGAAGAAGAAAGTGGGAGGCCTCACACTACCTGATTTTAGAAACTATTATACCTCCACAGTAGTCAAAGGAGCCTGGTACTGGTACAACAACTGATACATAGATCAATGGAACAGAATTGAGAATCCAGAAGTACATTCATTCACCTATGAGCATCTGATATTTGACAAAGGCCCAAAGTCCGTTATTTGGGGAAAAGACAGTCTCTTTAACAAATGGTGCTGGCAGAACTGGATATCCATCTGCAAAAAACTGAGACAAGACCCATACCTCACATCATGCACAAAAACTAATTCAAAATGGATCAAAGACCTAAATGTAAAATCAAAAACAATAAAGATCATAGAAGAAAAAATAGGGACAACCCTAGGAGCCCTACTACATGGTATAAATGGAGTATGAACTGTAAGTAACAATGCACAAACACCAGAAGAGAAGCTAGATAACTGGGAGCTCCTAAAAATCAAACACATATGCTCATCAAAAGACTTCACCAAGAGAGTGAAAAGACAACCTACAGATTGGGAAAAATTTTGGCTAGGACAAATCCGATCAGCATCTAATCTCTGAAATCTACAAGATACTGCAAAACCTCAACAACAAAAAGACAAATAACTCAATTAAAAACTGGGCAAAGTATATGAACATGCACTTCGCCAAAGAAGACATTCAGGTGGCTAGTAGGCACATGAGAAAACGCTCACTATCATCAGCCATTAGAGAAATGCAAATCAAAACTACAGTGAGATACCATCTCACCTGAAGAAGGCTAACATTAATGCAAAAAACACAAAAGAGTAAATGTTGGAGAAGTTGTGGAGAGACTGGAACACTTATACACTGTTGGTGGGAATGTAAAATGGTACAAGCGCTTTGGAAATTGATTTGGCACTTCCTTAAAAAGCTAGAAATAGAAGTACCATAGGATCCAGCAATCCCACTCCTTGGAATATATCCTAAAGAAATAAGAGCCATCACACAAATAGATATATACACACCCATGTTCATTGTAGCACTGCTCACGTTAGCAAAAAAAAAAAAGGAAACAACCTAGACGCCCATCAGTGGATGAATGGATAAACAAATTATGGTATATTCACATAATGGAATACTGCACAATGATAAAGAGCAACGATGAATCCGTGAAACATAACATGGAGGAATCTGGAAAGTATTATGCTGAGTGAATTTAGTCAGTCACAAAAGGACACATATTGTATAAAACCACTATTATAAGAATTCAAGAAAAGGTTTAAACACAGAAGAAAACATTGATGATTATGAGGGTGGGAGGGAGGGAGAGGGTTATTCACTAACTGGATAGCAGACAAGAATTATCTTAGGAGAAGGGAAGGACAGCACACACTACAGGGGAAGTCAGCACAACTGGACTATACCAAAGCTAAGAAGTTTTCTGAATACAACCAAACACTTCAAGGGACAGAGTAGCAGGGCTGGCAGTCTGGGGACCATGCTTTCCGGGGACATCTAGTTCAAATGGCATAATAAAGTTTATTAAGAAAATGTTCTGCATCCTACTTTGGTGAGCAGCGTCTGGGGTCTTAAAAGCTAGGGAGCAGCCATCTAAGAGGCATCAATTGGTCCCAACCCACCTGGAGTAAAGGAGAATAAAGAACACCAAAGACATAAGGAAAATATTAACCCAAGAGACAGAAAGGGCCACATAAACCAGAGACTGTGTCAGCCTGAGACCAAAAGAACTAGATGGTGCCCGGCTGACACCAATGACTGCCCTGACAGGGAACACAACAGAAAGTTCCTGATGGAGCATGAGAAAAGTGGGGTACAGAACTTAAATTCTAGTAAAAAGACCAGACTTAATGGTCTAACTTTGACTGGAGGAACCCCAGAAAGCACGGCCCCTGGACTGTCAACCCAGAGCTAAAACCAGTCCTGAGGCCAACTCTTCAGACAAGGATTAGACTGGACTATGGGACATAAAATGATACTTGTGAAGAGTGTGCTTCTTAGCTCAAGTAGATACATGAGACTAAATGGCAGCTCCAGTCTGGAGGTGAGATAAGAAGGCAGAGAGGGTCAGGAGCTGGTTGAATGGACACAGAAAATCAGGGGTGGAAAGGAGCAGTGTTCTGTCACAGTACAGAGAGAGTAATTAGGGTCACATAACAATGTATGTATAAAGTTTTGTATGAGAGACTAACTTGAATTGTGAAGTTTCACTTAAAGTACAATAAATTTAAAAAAATGAGCAAAATATCTGAACACAGACTTCACCAAAGAATATATAGAGATGAGAAATAAGCACATGAAAAGATGCTCAATATCATTATTTATGAGGAAAATGCAAATTAAAACTACAATGAGATACACATACAGAAGAATGGCTAAAATTAAATTTACTGACCATACCAAGTATTAGCAAGGAGTGGAGGAACTGAACTCTCATATACTGCTGGTGGGAGTGTAAAATGGTACAATTGTTTTGTAAAACAGTTTGGTTTGGCAGTTACTGAACAAGTTAAACATACATGTACCATGTGTTCCAGTCATTTTTTTTTTTTTTAATATTTTATGTACTTCAGGTGAAGGCTTACAGAACAAACAGTTTCTCATGTAACAGCAGTACACATGCTGTTTTATGACTTTGGTTAACAACCCCACAACATTTTAACCCTCTGAATTCTCAGCTTTTTTTTTTTTTTTTTTGGTGAAAATACACATAGCCAAAGATATACCATTTCAAAAACTTTTTACGTACACATTTAAGTGACATTGACTATGCTCTTCCAATTGTGCTGCCATTCTCGCCCAAGATGAAGGCTTACAGACAAAATAGCCTCCCATTTAACAGTTACTACAAATGTTGCCCTACAACAGTGGTTAACAATCTCACAACACATCAACAGTATCCTTACTCAACATGTGTTCCTTATCATCAGCTTCCTACTCCCCCTCTGCCTTCTGGCCCTTGTCACTGGACTCCTGTACCTTGTTAGTCTCATTAAGTTTTACTGGGCTGTCCACTCCCAGGCTGAACAGTGAACCTTGAAGGTAACTTCACCTCTGAGCTGAAAGGGTGTCTGGGGGCCACACTCTTGAGGTTTCTCCAGTCTCCTTTAGGCCAGTAAATCTGGTCCTTTTTTTTTTTTTTTTTTTTTTTGGGAGTTAGAATTATGCTCTACATCCTTCTCCAGCTCTGTCCAGAACCCTCTGTTGTGATCCTGGTCAGAGCAGTCAGCGGTGGTAGCCGGGCACCATCTAGCTGTACTGGACTCAGTCTGGTGGAGGTCTTGGTAGCTGTGGACAATTAGTCCTTTGGACTAATCTTTTCCTTGTATCCTGTTCTCTTCATTCTCCCTTGCTCCCAAAGGGATGAGACCAGTGGAGTATCTTAGATGGCCGCTCACAAGCTTTTAAGACCCAGACACTACTCACCAAGGTAGAATGTAGAGCATTATCTTTATAAGTAGTGTCATGCCAATTGAGCTAGATGTTCCCCGAGACCATGGTCCCCAGAGCCCTCCGTCCAACAACTCAGTCCCTCGGGGAGTTTGGATGTGTCCATGGGGCCTCCATGACCTTTCCTTGTGCAGGTTGTGTTAGTTTCCCTTGTACTGTGTACTGTCTCACCTCTCACCCAAGATACCACTTATCTATTGCCTATTTAGTATTTCCCCCCCCTCCCCTCCCATCCCTGGTAACCAACAAGGATTGTTACATTTTGCATGTGAACTTTTTCATGGGTTTTTACAATAGAGGTCTCATACAATATTTGTCCTTTTCTGATTGACTTATTTCACTCAGCATAATGTCCTCCAGTTTCATCCATGTTATGAGATGCGTCACAGATTCATTGTTGTTCTTTCTCGTTGCATAGTACTCCATTGTGTGTATGTACCATAGTTTGTTTATCCATTCATCTGTTGATGGGCACCTACGTTGTTTCCATCGTTTTGCTACTGTGAACAATGCTGCCATGAACATAGGTGTGCATATGTCTATTCGAGTGATGACTCTTATTTCTCTAGGATATATTCCTAGGAGTGGGATTGCTGGATAGAATGGTATGTCTATTTCTAGCTTTCTGAGGAAACGCCATATCATTTTCCAAAATGGTTGTATCATTTTGCATTCCCACCAGCAGTGTATAAGAGTTCCCATCTCCCCGCAGCCCCTCCAACATTTGTTATTTCCAGTATTTTTGATTCGTGCCAGTAATGCCGGGGTGAGATGGTATCTCATTGTGGTTTTAATTTGCATTTCTCTAATGGCTAGTGAATGCGAGCATTTCCTCATGTGTCTGTTGGCCATTTGAATGTCTTCTTTGGTGAAGTGTCTGTTCATTTCCTTTGCCCATTTTTTGATAGGATTGTTTGTCTTTTTGTTGTAGAGGTGTTGGATTTTCTCTTAGATTATGGAGATTAGACCTTTGTCTGACTTGTACTGTCCAAAAATTGTTTCCCAGTCTGTAGGCTCTCTTTTGACTCTTTTGGTGAAGTCTTTTGAAGAGCATAGGTGTTTGATTTTTAGAAGATCCCAGTTATCTAGTTTATCTGTTGGGTTTTGTGTGTTGATGGTTATGGTTTGTATCCTGTTAATGCCATGTATTAAGGCCTGAAGTGTTGGTCCTATTTTTTCTTCTATGAACTTTATAGTTTAGGCTTTATATTCAGGTCTTTGATCCATTTTGAAGTAGTTTTTGTATATGGTGTGAGGTATGGGTCCTGTTTCATTTTTCTGCAAATGGATATCCAGTTTTGCCAGCACCATTTGTTAAAAAGACTGTCTTTTCCCCATTTGATGGACTTTGGACCCTTGTCAAAAATCAGGTTGCCGTAGGTGGATGGATGTACATCTGGGTTCTCAATTCTGTTCCATTGGTCAATGTATCTGTTTTTGTACCAGTACCAAGCTGTTTTGACTACTGTAGCTGTATAGTAGGTTCTCAAGTCAGGTAGTGTGAGTCCTCCAACTTTATTCTTCTTCTTCAGTAGTGCTTTACTTATTCGGGGCTTCTTCCCTTTCCATATAAAGTGAATGATTAGTTTTTCCATCTCTTTGAAGAATGTTGCTGGTATTTGGATCGGGATTGCATTGTATTTGTAAATTGCTTTGGGTAGAATTGCCATTTTCACAATGTTGAGTCTGCCTATCCATGAACAGGGTATGTTTTTCCATTTATGTAAATCCCTTTGGGTTTCATGCAGCAGTGTTTTGTAGTTTTCTTTGTATAGGTCTTTTACATTTGTGGTCAGATTTATTCCTAAGTATTTTATCTTTTTAGGGGCTATTGAAAATGGTATTGATTTCCTGATCTCCTTTTCATCGTTCTCTTTACTGGTGTATAGGAATCCAACTGATTTTTGAATGTTTATCTTGTACCCTGCTACTCTGCTGAATCTTTCTATTAGTTCCAGTAGATTTCTCGTGGAGTCTTTAGGGTTTTCTATGTATAGTATCATATCATCTGCAAACAGGGAGCGTTTAACTTCTTCATTACCATCCAGTCATTTCACTCCAAGGTATTTACCCAAAAGAAAAGGAACTATATGTCCATACAAAGACTTACACACAAATGTTCATGACAGCTTTATAACACAAAACTGTTAACAACCCAAGTTTCCATCAACAAGTGAATAGATAAACAAATTATAGTATAACTATCCAATTGAAATACTTCTCAGCAATAAAAAGGAATGAACTGCTGATACACTCACACCAAGGGTAAGCCTCAAAATAAGTGTGCTGACTGAAAGAAGCCAAGCTAAAAAAATACATACTGTCTGATTCCATTTATATAAAACTCTAGAAAATGCAAAAAAAATTATAGTGACAAAAACCACTAGCTTATTTGGAGAGAGGAAGGGCAGAGAGGCGTGGAGGTGCAGAGAATGGTGGGAGAGGAAGGGATTACAAAGGATCATGAGGAAACTTTTGGTGGTGATCCATATGTTTATTATCTTGATTGTGGTGATAGTGCCATGGGTGTATATATATGCCAAACCTTCATAATTTGTACTTTAAAAATGTCCAGTTTATTTTATGGCAATTATATCTCAGTATATATATCTCAATTGTATCTCAGGAACAGAGGAAGATTCATTAACAACCTGCATTATGCAGATGACACAACCTTGCTTGCTGAAAGTGAAGAGGACTTGAAGCACTTACAGACGAAGATCAAAGACTGCAGTCTTTGGTATGGATTACACCTCAACGTAAAGAAAACAAAAATACTCACAACTGGACCAATAAGCAATATCACGAAAAACAGATAAAATATAGAAGTTGTCAAGAATTTCATTTTACTTGGATCCACAATCAACACCCATGGAAGCAGCAGTGAAGAAACCAAACAATGTAATGCATTGGGCAAATCTGCAGCAAAAGACCTCTTTAAAGTGTTAAAGAGCAAAGATATCACTTTGAGGACTAAGATGCGCCTGACCCAAGCCATGGTATTTTCAGTCACCTCACATGCATGTGAAAGCTGGACAATGAATAAGGAAGACTGAAGAAGAATTGATGCCTTTGAATTATGGTGTTGGCAAAGAATATTGAATATACCATGGACTGCCAGAAGTATGAACAAATCTGTCTTGGAAGAAGTACAGGTAGAATGCTCCTTAGAAGTGA
The DNA here is from genome assembly GCA_030035585.1 of Dugong dugon. NCBI lineage: Eukaryota > Metazoa > Chordata > Mammalia > Sirenia > Dugongidae > Dugong > Dugong dugon. The sequence goes on along the minus strand of CM057480.1, from coordinate 40,695,161 downwards.
GGATGGCATGACTTCATCTCGTGTACATTAGACATGTTATTAGGAGGGACCAGTCCCTGGAGAAGGACATCATGCTTGATAAAGTAGAGGGTCAGGAAAAAAGAGGAAGATCCTCAACAAGATAGATTGACACAGTGGCTGCAACAATGGGTGAAAGCTTAAGAACCATTATGAGGATGGCACAGGACCAGGCAGTATTTCCTTCTGTTGTGTGTGGGGTCACTATCAGTTGGAACTGACTCGATGGCACCTAACAACAACAACATATCTCAGTAAAACTGTTAGTGAAAAAAAAAATGATGGTTTCAACTTCTGTTTGAGTGTTTGAGGTGGATATGCCCACTTTGAAGATGGAAAAGGGAGGAAAGCTGGGAAAAAAGATTTTAGGAGTAAGTTATCCCTTCCTCTCTGTCCCTTCTTCCCTTCTTCTTTCCTTTCTTCATCTGCCCATCATAAAGAATTTGAGATGCTAATACTATGTACATAGTATTAGTAAATTGATAGTTGTAGGTGTGGCAAAGACTAATGGCATCAAGGAATGTGTACAGAGAAAAGTTACTGAGGGAAGAAACTTGGGGAATGTTTATGGGATGCTGAAAAATAACAGAAACCAGTAATGATCAGAAGAATGGTCAGCACATAGGAAAATAATTAGTAGCAGGGAATGTCATGGAATCCAAAGAAGAGAATTTTTAAAAGAGTGGGTGGTTATTAGTGTCATATCTTATAACATTTCATTTAACTTCTTTAATAAAGTTAGTAAAATTCCATTATCCCGGTACTCGATTCCCACCCATCCATCATCCTAGTTAACTGAGATGATATAACACATCAATACCATTAATGTATGTTTAAGCCCATCCATGGAAATAATTTCCTCTGCAAACAGGCTTATTCATTTATCATAAATGTACCTTTATTTTGTACATTTATCAAAGTACAAAGAAAAGTAACTTAGAGTTTTAAAGTGAACTTATTTGGGAAAAAACCACATATTTTTAATAGATAAGGGGGGTCAAACGTAACAATGATTGTGAGGATGGCACAGGACCAGATAGTGTTTCGTTCTGTTGTACATAGGGTAGCTATGAGTCAGAACTGACTTGTCGTCACCTAACAACAACAACAAAAAGGACCAGGTGTTCATATGTTTTCATACGCAGAGAGCAAACGATAGAACCTTCTAGAGGTATTTAGCAGAATCCTACAACAAATTTAAGTAAATATGCCTAGGTTAGCCTTTGCTTTCCTAAAACAATTAATCTTCTTGGCACGACTTTTATATTAGGTGCTGAGTTGCTGGGCTTTGATTTATGTCTTACATATTACAGTGAACATTTCTATTGAGAGCATATGAAATGCCAACTGATTTCTAGAGCTTTCTGATTTGTAAAAAGCTCTCTCCCTCTTTCAACTATCTATCTATCTATATATATATTTTTTGGAAAACCCCCAGAATTTTGAACAACTAACAGAAGGTAGGCAAAATTATAGAGCAGTTTTTAGGAAATTAATAATGAATGACTAACAACTAAAATAATACAATAAAGAATAGGAAATAAAGTCTAGATGATGAGTCTCAAACTGTAACCAGGTTAATCAACACTGATGCATTTAACTAACAGTATTCTGAAAGCACTTGCTGATTAATGGGAGATGAGAATGGATGGACTACAATGTGTTTTTGCTTAGCACTGTCTATTTCTGTAAATGTTGATCTATCTTTCAAGAGCATTTTCACTGGGATAAAGAACAAACACATGGACTGTGTGGGTTACTGTTCTGTTGTTTTTGGTGGAGCAATATATTGTTAAAAACTAAACAAAGCACAAAACTAAACCCTCAATTAAACTGATATCCTTAACACATGGGAGCCATTTCACATGTAATCCTTCATCAAGCTCAACAAAGCAAAACAATATTTTTGCATCTTCTGTGTTTTCATAATTCAGACCACGTGAAATGCTGACAGCCTTTAAAGAGGTGTCGCAGTTTACCCGTCATTCTTTGGCATAAAATGGGTGAAATTTTTAAAACTTCATAAAGAACCAAAACAAAACAAAAACAACAGTTGGCAGTGGATTTGTTTTTTTTGGTTTTCTATGAAGTCAGTTGTCATTTCATATGCTTTCAGCAGAGTAGAACTGCCCCATAGGGTTTCCAAGGCTATAAATCTTTACAGAAGCAGACTGCTGTATCTTTCTGCCATGAAGTGGCTGGTAGGTTTGAATTGGTGACCTTTTGGTTAGCAGCTGAGTGCTTTAACCACTGTGCCATCAGGGATCGTCAAATTTCTTAGAATAAGAGTAGAAGAAAAAGTAAATTATATACAAACATATATGAGGTCTTTAAATGGATATCCTGGCTGTAGACCCTTTGGGATGATTTTCAATCTTTCCTGTTGCTCCTGTCTAAGAAAGCCTGATGACAACTTCTAAAGACTGCTCAGTTCTTGGATTTGTATAACATGAATGCACCAAGGAGAAATTAGTCAATTATTTCTGGTGGAGAAATATACTGTTAAAAACAAAACAAACCACAAAACTAAACCCTCAACCAGGCACTTGTGGTGATGAACCCAGGGGGTTAGAACTACTTTCTTATAGTCTTTAAATTTCTTATTGTAATCAAGAAATGATTATTAACATATGAAGACTTTCCAGGAAAGATTTAATATTAAGGTCAATTAAAGTATATTATCCAAAGTCTTTAGAAAAAAGTAGGCTGGACTTTGTACCTATGACACATTAACAGTGTTCAGGAAAGTGTTAGGGTTAAAGGAGAACAAGAACCAAACAAAAATCAACCAACTCAGCAGAAAAACAAAACTCAGACTAAAAAATATAAAAACTCTACATACCAAATACAACATTTTATGCTGACCAGTTTGTAAGGTGTCAGATAGACCTGTGTTCCAATCTCTGTTCTAATTCTGATTAGCTGTGTGACTTCAGACAGATTGTTAGTCTCTCTGAGCCTCTGCTCCACTGTAACAGAGGGACCATAGTAACTACCTTACCAATGGAGATGTGGTAAGAAGTTGGAGAAATGACCTATGGGAGAGTTCCTGGCCCAGATTATTCATAAGTGATTGTTTAGTTTCCTCCCCTCCTACTGTAAGAATAACCTGGGCTGACAGAGTTCAGGGTGCAGGTAGGTTGCTGCTGTGTGTAAATCAATTTTTGTCCCCTTATTTGCTACTCCTGCTTGGTACTTTTTTTTTTAAATTGTGGTAAATATGTAACAAAACATTTGACATTTTAACAATCTTCTCATGTATAGTTCAGTGACATTAATTATATTCATCATGTTCAACCATACCTTCTTTTGGAGTGTGAATGAGAAAGGTCTCTCTCTTTTTGATATACAAGTTTTGGTGTGGGTAGCCAGGAGAGTTACCTGTCTGGGTTCTTTTGCACTGTCCTATGCCCTTAGCCATGCTTCCACAGGGCTGCAGCTTCAGTGCTCTGGCAAAGCCAGGCTCTAGAGTTGAGTCATCTTGACTGGGATAGTAAAAGTGAAAGACACTAGACATGAGTTGGCAAGGTCCATGGGGAGCTCCAACCTGGCCTTCCCAAGTTCTTCTGAACCTCCCCAGAGAGGGCCTTAGTCTTGGTTCAGGCAGGTGTCCTCTCTCTGACAGTCAGGCTTCTCTAGCCTTCTAAATGCCCTACCTTCTGTCAGGGAGTTGTCTGGGGCTTCAGTATTGATGGAGAGGAGAAGCTTGACTCCAAAAAGGAGATGCTTCTGTTCTGGCTCTTGGTTTTTACTTTGTCTTTATACTTCACTCTCCCCCTCCCCTGCTACATGGGGGGTGGGGGGCAGTTAAGTTGTTTTACTATAGTAATAGCCATATGTTCCATACTTGCTAAATGCCACATGCTTTAATAGCCATTAACTCACTCAATTCTCACAACAGCCTTGCAAGGTACATATGCTTAGTCCTATTTTACAGATGAGAAAACTGAAGCTTATACAAGTATTAGGATTTGTGCAAAGCAACATAGTTAATGACAGAATCAATATTAGAGTTCAGATATGATTTATTTAAGAGCTGTTAAACACTTTGTCCCTCAACTATATTTACCTGCCTTTTTTTCCCTTGAAGAAAAGTATCCTGGCCTGGGGTAAGTACTAATTTAAAAGATTATTTACCATGTAAATCCTGAGATGTGATCTGTCTCTAATTGTGTCATCCCTAAGATGTCGTTACAAGAATCTTGCCAGCTGGGAAAAAGATGTAAAAGACCCCATAGCATCAGTGAGTACAGTGTGTCCTCATAAAACTTGTATTTTAAAAACAGTTACATCTTACTGAGAGGATGAAATAACCAAAAATTGAGGCTGTTTTTTTGCAACCAATTGAGTAGAGCTGCATTAATTATCTATGAATCTTATTCTGAAGTGGTCTTCAATTTTAAAATTCCAAAGGAAGCAAGAAAAGTACAGGATGGTTCTCTCAGATGAACGATCCAGTCTTCTCAAGTTAGGAGGTCTCATGGGGAGCATTTATGATACTGAATTATATTATGGTTTTGCTCTTTAAAAAGCTCTTTTAAGCTGACAGAGCAGAACAAGCTGACCCATCTCAGAGTACCAGGGCTAGATCAAAAGTGCTTCAACATTTTTTTCTTAGCAAAACAAAAACAAATAAATAATATTTCCTCTAAAATTGAAAAAGAAAAGTCAGTAGGGAATAGCCTGAGAAACAAGGAAAGAAGGACAATTTGGGATTTTTCAAGAAAGGAACTTTCATTCAGAATTTGAACTCAATGTGAATTGTATCTATTTCAATTTTTATTCACATTTAAGGGCCTAGGCCAAGGTCTCCAAGAGTTACTACAATGTTCTACGAAAGAATTTCCTTTGTTATTCACATTTAAGTTCGGCAGTAGGTGAGATAGATAGCTCTCATCCAGTCGATTCTGACTCAAGATAACCTTATGTACAACAGAACAAAATGTTGCCTAGTCCTGTGTCATTCTCATGATCACTGGCATGTCCGAGTCCATTGCTGTGGTCATCGTGCCAATCCATCTCACCAAGGGTCTCCCTTGTCCTCATTGGCCCTCTACTTCACCAAACATGATGTCATCTTCTAGTGATTGATCCCTCCTGATCATGTGTCCAAAGCAAGCGAGTTGGGCAACTCTGTTGTAATTCATAAGATTTTCACTGACTGATTTTTTGATGTAGATCACCAGGACTTTCTTCCTAGTCTGTCTTAGTCTGCAAGTGCAACTGAAACCCATCTACCATGGGTGACCTGCTGGTATTTGAAATGTTGGTGGCATAGCTTCCAGCATCATAGCAACATGCAAGTCATCACAGTATGAGAAACTGACAGATGGGTGCTAGAGGTGCAATAGGGTTCTCATTTCAATATGAATGGACTGGAAAGCATGGATGGATATGCTTGTGTACAAAGTTGTTAGCATCTCTCAGAAATAAGCTTAGATTTCATTGCAACAAACATAATTCTTATATAACTAAAGGATTTTAAACTTAAGATGGTGACTTTTATTCAATATAACACAATTTTATTCCCTTAGAATTTATTTGTTGTTCTAGGTATTCAAAGCACTTTGTTTATTCTGAGAGACAGGATGCATTTCTCATTTATTCAACAGATGAGAAAATTGAGGCCCAATGTTAAAACATGAACTCCTCCACTCAGCTGTAGTGAAGAGTTTAATACATGACTCTCCAGTGACTTGGCTCTACAGCAGCCGCAGAACAAGGAGCACAGGCTTTGGAGTTGGGTTCTGCTATTTATTACATTTGTGGCCTTGGGAAAATCACTAGTGATTCTCAAACTTTCATGTGCTATACAAATCACCTGAGGATCTTGTTAAAATGTAGATTCTTATTCTGTAGGTGTGGGGTGAGGCCTGATAGGCTTTAACAAGCTCCCAGGTGATGCTGATGCTGGTGGTCTGGGGACCACACTTTGAGTGGCAGGGACTTAAACTATTCGAGCTTTATTTCTCTCATCTGTAAAATTGGGATGGTAATTACTACCTGGGAAGATTGTTAGGAGTATTAAATGAATCAATAAGTTGAAGCATCTGACACAAAGGAGGATTACCACAAATGTAAATACCTTACCCTTCCTCTTTCCCTGTTTTGTTCCTACTCAGCTTACCAGCTTGCTCACCTCTTTCTGCAGGTTTCTTCAGCACCAGTTTTCTCTGCGTCACTTCCATATTTGTGTGGCATAATCAGATTCATAGAATGGCATATACAAATAATTAAGGGCCCACCCTTGTTCTCCTTCCACAAATCTATGCTTTATGTGACAGCCAATGCGATGTGGAATACTCATGCTGAGAAATTGCTCAAAATCGAGTTGATGAAGAACTTGTTCAAAATGGCCCTGAATTTTTACTTATCATTAATAAAAAATGACTTTTATTTGGGATCACAAAACAAAACCTAACTATATTCTTATAAGAGACATTTCAAAAACAAAGTGTTTCAAAAGGATTAGAAATAAAATAACAGGCAAAAGAAGTGAGGATTTTAATCTTATTTTCATACAAATTAGAATTCAGTTCACAAAATAGTTCAGAAAATAAAGAGGGGTGAACACTTTGTAACTCTTTCTCTGACGCTAGTATTACTCTGATACCAAAACTAGACAAAGACATCACAAGAAAGCTAAACTACAGACCAATATCTCTTATGAATATAGATGTGAAATCATCCTCAACAAAGTACTAGCAAACCAAATCTATCAACAAATTAAAAAAGTTTATCAACAAATAAAAAAGTTTATATACCATAATCAAGTGGGATTTACCCCATGAATGTAGGATTGGTTTAACATCTAAAAATCAACTAATGTAATATACCACATTAATAAAGGACAAAAATTGTGATTATTTCAATAGACACACAAAAAAATTCAATAAAATCCAATATTTTTCATGATAAAAATAATCAACAAACTAAAAATAGAATTTTCTCAACCTGATATAGGTAATCTGTGAAATACCTACAGCTAACAGCATACTTAACGGTGCAAGACTGAATGCTTTCCCTCCAAGATCAAGAACAAGACAAAGATGTCCACTCTAACCACTACTATTCAACATTGCACTAGAGGTTCTAGCCAGAGGCAATTAAACAAGAAAAAGAAATAAAAGGCATTAAGATTGAAAATGAAGAAGTAAAACTGTTTGCAGATGTCATGATCTTGTATATAGAAAATCCCAAGGAATCCACTAAAAACCTATCTGAACTAATAAACAATTTTAACAAGGTTGCAGGATACAAGATTCATATACAAAAATTAATTGTACTTGTATACACTAGCAATAAGCTATTTGAATATCAAATCAAGCAAACAATTCCTTGTATGATAGCATCAAAAAGAATTAAATACTTAGGAATAATTTTAAGAAAAGAATTGCAAGATTTGTATACTGAAATCTATAAAATGTTATTGAAAGAAATTAAAGAGCAAGAAGATCTAAATAAAGGGAAAGACATCTCATGTTCATGGATTGGAAAACAATATGTTAAAATGACTATACACTCTAAATAGATCTACAGATTCAGTGCAATGCCTATCAAAATTCCAACTGACTGTTTTGCAGAAATTGTCAAGTTGATCTTAAAACTTATATTTAAATATGAATAGCCTAGTACAGCTAAAACAATCTTGAAAAGAACAACAAAATTGGAGGACTCACACTTTCAATTTCAAAATTTACTAAAAAGTTACAGTAATTAAGACGAAGGTTCTGCCATAAAGATAGATATATAGATCAATGGAGGAGGACTGAGAATCCATAAATAAATCCTAACTTTTATGGTCAACTGATCTTTAACAAAAACCTCAAAATAATTCAATGGGGGAAAGAATAGTCTTTTCAACAAATGATCCTGGGGTAACTGGATACCTGCATGCAAAAGTATGAGTTTAGATCCCTATCTCACACAATCCTCAAGGATTAACTGAAAGTAGATCATAGACCTAAATATTAATAGCTAAAACTATAAAACTCTTAAAAGAAAACACAGGAGTAAATCTTCATAATCTTGGATTAGTCAAGGCTTTCCTAGATATCATACCAAAAGCACAAGTGATAAAAGAGAAGATTGATGATTTGGGCTTCATAAAAGTTAAGAACTTTTGTGGTTCAAAGGATACCACCAAAATGTGAAAAGACAACTCACAGAATGGAAGAAAATATTTGCAAATCATGTATCTGATAAGGGACTAGTATGCCGAATATGTCAAAAATCCTTACAACCCAACAATATAAAGTCTGATAACCTAATTTTAAAAAAGGACAAAAGATTTTAATAGTCATTTCTCCACAGAAGACATACGAATGACCAGTAATCACACGAAAATATAGTCAACATCATTACCCATTAGAAAATGCAAATTAAAAGCATAATAAAATACCACTTCACACCCAGTAGAATGTCTATAATAAAAAAGACAAACAATAACAAGTGTTTGTGAGGATGTGGAAAAATTGAACCCTCATTCATTGCTAGTGGGAATGTAAAATGGTGACATCACTTTTGAAAACAGTTTGGCAGTTCCTCAAAACATTTAACACAGAGTTACCATAAACCAAAAAAACCAAACCCATTGCTGTTGAGTCGATTCTGACTCATAGTGACCCTATAGGACAGAGTAGAACTCTCCGTAGGGTTTCCAAGGAATGGCTGGTGGATTCAAACTGCTGACCTTTTGGTTAGCAGCCAAAGGCTAAACCACTGGGCTACTAGGGCCCCAGAGTTACCATATGACCCAACAATTCCACTTCTAGGTATTTACCTACCCAAGAGAAAGAAAACGTGTCCACAGAAAAACTTTTACATAAATATTCCTAACAGCATTATTCATAATATTCAAAAGGTGGAAATAAGCCAAATATCCATTGATAGACAAAAGAATAAATAAAATATCATATATACATACAGTGGAAGATTAATTGGCAATAAAAAGGGATAAAGTATTATTAATATATGCTACAACATGGATGAACCTCAAATTATGATCATGAATATTATGCTAAGTGAAAGAAACCAGTCATAAAAGACCACATATTGTGTGACACCATGAACATGAAATGTCCAGAATAGGCAAATCTATAAAGACAGAAAATAGATTACTAGTTGCCTAAAGTTGAGGGATTACCATGAGTAGAATTGACTTGATGGCAACTGGTGGTGGTAGAAGGTCAAGGGCAAAGGAGTGAAATGAAGAGTTAGGGGAATGGGATGTGCCAACGGGTACAAGATTTCTTTTTGGAGCGATGAAAATATTCTAGAATTAGATTATGGTGGTGGTAGCACAACTCTATAACTATGGTAAAAACCAATGAACTGTACACTTTGATGTGTGAACTTTATGGTATATAAATTATATCTCAATAAATCTTTAAAAAATTGAAAAATAATAATTTTTTTAAAAAGTAGAATTCAAGTAAAAAACTTGATTAGACAAAGAAGAGCACTTTATAATGCTAAATGGTGCAATTCTTATGATAATATAATAGTTGTTAGTTATGAATATCTATGTATCAAATTCTCCACCCATCTGTCAGTTTGTCATATTTTGGTGGCTTGTGTGTTTCTAGGATGGTGGAATTTACATGACACTGATATTTCAAATACCAGCAGGGTCACCCATAGCAGATAGGTTCAGTAGAGCTTCCAGACTAAGGCAGACTAGGAAGAAAGGCCTACTTCTAAAAAGTAGCCAATGAAAACTCTATGGATCACAATGGAATATTGTGCCCTGGTGACAACAATTAAGCATTCGGCTGATAACCCAAAAGGCAGGTGGTTCAAACCCAAGCAGCAAGTCCACTGGAGATAGTCTTGGCGATAGGCTTCTGTAAAAATTATAGCAAGGAAAGTCTCTGGGGCATTTCTACGCTGTCACATGGGGTTGCTAGGAGTCAGAATTGACTCAACGGCACTTGAAAATGCCAATAACATATATATACTCAGTGTCCTTGAGTCAATTCAGACTCATGATGACCCTGTGAGTTACATAGTAGAACTGCTTTGCTCCATAGAGTTTTCTTGGCTGTAGTCTTTACAGAAGCAGATCCCTAGGCCTTTCTCCCATGGTGCCACTGGCCTTATCATAAGCTAAATTTATCACCTTCATCATATGCTAAATTCTTGTACGTGTTTGAGTTTATTTCTGGACACTATTCTGTTCCATTTGTCTATCTGCCTCTTGCAAGCATCATTATCATACTTTTAAAATTGTTGATACTTTGTTTTAATATCAAATAGAGTTATCCCTCCCCCATTGCTCTTCTCTATCAGGATTTCCTGGATATTCTTATTTGTTTAACTTTTAGTATGAATTTTAGAATAAGCTTGTCCATTTCAGGAGGAAAATTGTTGGTATTTTATTTTGATCATGTAAAATGTATCAGCCTATGAAATCAAATCAGTGGGGGAAAATGGGCTATTCAATATAGTATTGGGCCAACTGAAAAGCCATCTAGAAAAAGATAAAGTTGGATGCATACTTATATTACAATAAGATAAACTCCAAGTAAATCAAAGATTGAGAAATAAAAAATGAAACCAAAAAATGCTAAAACTTGAGGAAATTCCTTTATAACTTTGGAATGGAAAATGCTTTTCTAATTATGTCCAGAAATCTAGAAGCCATAAAATAAAAGATTGATAAATTTGATTATTTAAAAAATGTAGACAAAAGCCACCAAAAGAAGGTGAAAGACAAACGATAAACTGGGAAAAATTGTTGCAATTTATATCACAAAGGACTAATTTCCCTAGTATATGAAGCAGTCCTGGAAATTCCACTTCTAATATCTACTCGTACAGGTATACTGGTACACATGCAAAATGCCATGTGAACATAGGATTGGAAATAAATTATTCAATGGAATTCTTTCTGGCAGCTATAAAAAAAAAAAAAAGAATGCTGAATATTACATTGTTAAGTAACCGGGATACATTGTTAAATGAAAAAAGCAAGGTGCAGAACTGTGTAAATAGTGTGTTTCTATTTGTATAAAATAGGGGAGGAATAAGACTACATATTTGCATTTGCTCTTTTATGTAGAAGGATATATCCTGTTGCTGTCAAGTCTATTCTGACTCGTAGAGACCCTATAGGACAACGTAGAACTGCCCTATAGGGTTTCTAAGGGGCAGCTGGTGGGTTTGAACTGCTGACCTTTTGGTTAGCAGCAGAGCTCTTAACCACTGCACCACCAGGGCTCCAGAAGGATATATAGGAAATTAATAACAGTAGCTTACCAGCAATGGGTTAGACGGTATAATAGGTGGATGGGAAATGGAATGGAAAGGAGAATTTTTATATTATTTTGATTTTTTGAACCAAGTGAAAGTATCATGCATTAAAAACTAAGTATATATATTTAGTTGTTTTAAAATACCTCAAACTACTTTACATACTACTTTAAAATTTTCCAGACTTAATGAAAAGGATTTTCTTTTTCAGGAATGACCTAATAGTGCTTTTTCCATTAAGCTAGACACCGCTGGTCAAGCTGCACTGCTCCTTGGCAGCCTGGGCACCTCTGCACCCCAGTAGCACCTCTTCTAGTTGCACCGCTGCCAGCTCTTGCCTTTTTTGACTCTGAGGCTGGTCCAGCACATGATCCTACTTCTCTGCTTTACTGCCCTCATTCCTTCTACCTCTCCCTGCTCTCCAAAGGTGATCTTATGCCCTGACCTTCCTAAACACCTGAAACAAACAAACAAGAACAAAGAAACAAACATTCTCCTTGCCCCTTCCTACAATGCTCTTTCATGCTTATGAGTCTTTGCTCACATACACAAAAAAAGAAGTCATGGTCAGAAAGATTTCCAAGGGTATTTCCAAGGTCAATACCCATTCCTTCTATTTTAGGAAAATCACTTTATTTTTCTTTTACTCTTTGAGATAATCCAAGCTTGCCTGAAGGCCTACTTACCATCTCTGGCAAACCCAGGTAGATGGCCCTGGTACTCTCTCTCACTCTCTTTTCCTACGAAAATCACAATTTAAAATTTCCAATCTGTGACAATAACTTGTCCATTGTTTAACACACAGAAATGTTCCCTACCCCCTCAGCCTAAGGAATTTCTTTTCTCTACTTGCCTCTTCTTGACCCTTCAGGGAAATTTAACCCCCATTTTTTAACAAAGGAGTCCCTGGGTGGTGTAAAAGATTAATGTGCTCAGCTGCTAATCAAAAAGTAGGGGGTTTGAGTCCATCCAGGGGCACCTCGGAAGAAAGACATGGTGATATACTTCTGAAAAACCAGCCGCTGAAAGCCCTATGGAGCACAGTTCTACTCTGATATACATGCGATCACCATGAATCAGAATTGACTTGAAAGCAACTGGTACTGGTACTTCTTTAACAAAGGGGAATATCCTTCTGAGGCACACCTGCGTAATTTTGTCCTCATCCACATTTACCTACTGCATTTCGACTCCCCTACCAACCTTGCGGAGCCCTGATGGCACAGTGGTTAAGAGCTCAGGCTGCTAACCAAGAGGTTAGCAGTTTGAATCCACCAGCAGCTCCTTGGAAACCCTAGGGGGCAGTTCTACTCCATCCTATAGGGTCACTATGAGCCAGAATCAACTTGATGGTAATGGGTTTGGTTTTTTGGTACCACCCAAGATCATTCTGTCCTTCCCTTCCACTTTGCTTCTGAAGCTGTTCTTGCCAAGGTCTCCCATGACCTCCATGTTGCCTAGCCAAATGAATACTTTCTTTGCTCATTATCTTTCTTGACTTTTCTGCTGCCTTTGATGCTACTGATTACTTCTTCAAATGTTTGCTTCATTGTCTCCTTTATACTATGCTCTCTTGATTCTCTTTTAACTCATTGAACTGTTGCTTCTTGATCTTCTTCCTGGATTCCTCATTCTCTAATTAATCCTTACTGGTTAGTCTTCTCCAGTGTTTCCAACAAAGACCAAAAAATGAGTGTATGTTCACATATGGATGAGTATAGGCATATAGGTATACAGGTAGGTACAGGTGTATACATATGTGAGAACAGATGGAAGTATCTATATGCATGTGTAAATACAGATACGTGTGTATAGACACATATTTTCATTGAAGACACAACTACAGATACTCCTCAGACATAACCAAACATCTTCTGAGATTGGTTTTCTGGATTTGAAGTACTAGGACCATAGCCTCATGGGACACCTCATCCAGTTGGCATAATATAGTTCACAAAGTTCATGTTCTGTATCCTGATGAAATGAGTAGCATCTGGGGTCTTAAAAGCTTGTGAAGGGCCATCTGAGATACAACTGTTGGTCTGTACTTGTCAAGAGCAGAAGAGTAAGAAGGTAACCAAAATCTTACAAAAGAAACAAGTCTACGAGGCTGATAGCCTACACAAGCCATGACCTCATCTACCCTGAGATCAGAAGAATAAGAAGGGAATCTCCCTAACATTTGCTAAAGCTTCATCTAAAACACAGATACATGTCTAGGATGTAATAATTTGTTTAATGTCGTTTTCACCCACTAGGTTCTAAGCTCCATGAGGACAGATCATATCTTCCTTTTTTGCCAAATCTTTAGTCATTGAGTAGAGTCATCATTGTTCTTTATTGTTGTGTAGTATTCCATTGTGTGTATGTACCTTAGTTTGTTTATCCATTCATCTGTTGATGGGAATCTAGGTTGTTTCCATCTTTTTGCTTTTGTAAACAGTGCTGCAATGAACATGAGTGTGCATATGTCTATTTGTGTGACGGCTCTTATTTCTCTAGGATATATTCCTAGGAGTGGGATTACTGGATAGTATGGTATTTCTATTTCTAGCTTTTTAAGGAACGCCATATTATTTTCCAAAATGGATGTACCATTTTACATTCCCCCCAGCAATGCATAAGAGTTTCAATCTCCCCGCAGTCTCTCCAACATTTGTTATTTTCTGTTTTTTTGATTCGTGCCAGTAATGTTGGAGTGAGATGATATCTCATTGTGGTTTTGATTTGCATTTCTCTAATGGCTAGTGATCGCGAGCATTTCCTCATGTCTATTGGCCACTTGAAAGTCTTCTTTGGTGAAGTGTCTATTCATAGCCTTTGCCCATTTTTTAATTGGATTAATTGTCTTTTTGTTATTGAGGTGTTGAAGTATTCCATAGATTTTAGAGTTTAGGCCCTTATTGGATATGTCATAGCCCAAATTTTTTCCCAGTCTGTAGCTTCTCTTTTTACTCTTTTGGTGAAGTCTTTTGATGAGATTAGTGTTTAATTTTTAGGAACTTCCAATTATCTAGTGTATCTTTATGTCATATATCAGGGCTCCTAGCATTGGTTCTCTTTTTTCTTCCATGATCTTTATAGTTTGGGGTTTTATATTTAGGTCTTTGATCCATTTTAAGTTGCTTATATGTATGGTGTGAAGTATGGGTCCTGTTTCATCTTTTTAACATGTGGACATCCAGTTTTGCCAGAACCATTTTTAAAAAAGACTGTCTTTTCCCCATTTAATGGACTTTGGGACTTTGTCGATGATCAGATGACCATAGTTGGATGGATTTACATCTGAGTTCTTGATTCTGTTCTCTTGGTCAATGTCTGTGTCATTGTACCAGTACCAGGCTCTTCTGACTACCATAGCTGTATAGTAGGTTCTGAGGTCAGGTGGTGTGAGTCCTCCTACTTTATTCTTCTTCTTCAATAGTGCTTTACTTATCTGGGCCTCTTTCCTTTCCATATAAAGTTAGTGATTAGTTTATCCATCTCATTAAAGAATGCTATTGATATTTGGATCGGGATTGCATTGTATTTGTAGATTACTTTGGGTAGAATTGTCATTTTCACAATGTTGAGTCTACCTATCCATGATCACTGTATATTTTTCCATTTATGTAGTTCTCTTTTGGTTTCTTGCAGTAGTGTTTTGTAGTTTTCTTTGTATTTGTCTTTTATGCCCCTGGTTAGATTTATTCCTAAGTATTTTATTTTTTTAAGGGTTATAATAAATGGTATTGCTTTTCTGATTTCCTTTTCGTGCTCTCTTTATTGGTGTATAGGAATCCAACTGATTTTTGTATGTTTATCTTGTATCCTGCTATTCTGTTGAATCTTTCTATTAGTTCCAGTAGTTTTCTTGTGCAGTTTTTGAGTTCTCTCTATATAGAATCATATCATCCACAAATATGGATAGTTTTACTTCTTCCTTACCAATTTGCATGCCATTTATTACTTTTTCTTGCCTTATTGCTCTAGCTAGGACTTCCAGCACAGTGTTAAATGGGAGTGGTGACAAAGGGCATCCTTGTCTTGCTCCTGTTCTTAGGGAGAATGTTTACAGCCTCTCTCCGTTAAGAATGATGTTGGCTGTTGGTTTTGCATAAATGCCCTTTATTATGTTGAGGAATTTCCCTTCTATACCTATTTTATTGAGAGTTTTTATCAAGAATGGGTGTTGGACTTTGTCAAATGTCTTTTCTGAGTTGATTGAGATGATCATGTGATTCTTTCATTTTATTTATGTGGTGGATTACATTGATTGATTTTCTAATGTTGAACCATTCTTGCATAGCTGATATAAGTCACACTTGGTCATGGTGTATTATTTTTTTGATATGATGCTGAATTCTATTGGCTAGAATTTTGTTGAGAAGTTTTGTATTTCTATTCATGAGAGATACTGGTCTGTAATTTTCTTTTTTTTTTTTTTTTGTGGTGTCTTTGCCTGGTTTTGGTATTAGGGTTATGCTGGCTTCATAGAATGAATTTGGAAGTATCCCTTCCTTTTCTGTGATCTGCAATAGTTTGAGTAGTACTGGTGCAAGCTCTTCTCTGAATGTTTGGTAGAATTCTCCAGTGAAGCCATCTGGGCAGGGCTTTTTTTTTTCTTTTCTGTTGGGAGTTTTTAAATTAACTTTTCAATATCTTTTCTTGTTATGAGTCTGTTCAGATTTTCAAACTCAGTTTGTGTTAGCTTAGGTAAGTAGTGTGTTTCTAGAAATTTGTCCAGTTCCTCTACATTTTCAAATTTGTTGGAGTATAGTTTATCATAGTACTTCGTTGTGATCCTTTTTATTTCAGTTGGGTCCATTGTAATTTTTCCCATTTCATTTCTCATTTGGGTTATTTGCTTCGTCTCCTATTTTTCTTTTGTCAATTTGGCAAATGTTTTGTTGATTTTGTTGATCCTTTCAAAGAACTAACTTTTGGCTTTGTTGATTCTATTGTTTTTCTATTCTCTATTTCATTTATTTCTGCTCTGATCTTTATTATTTCCTTTCTTGTGGTGGCTATGGGCTTCTTTTGCTGTTCTCTTTCTATTTGTTCAAGTTGTAAAGCTAATGTTTTGATTTTATCCCTTTCTTCTTTTTTGATATGTGCATCTACTGCTATAAATTAACCCCTGAGCACTGCCTTTACTCCATCCTAGAGGGTTTGGTAAGATATGTTTTCATTCTCATTTGATTCTAGGAATTTTTTTATTCTATCTTTGATTTCTTCTATTACTTGTGGTTTTTAAGTAGGGTGTTATTCAGTTTCCCTGTTTTGGATTTATTTTTTTCTTTGCTCTTCTTGTTATTAATTTTACTTTTATGGTATTGTGATCAGAGAAGATGCTTTGTATTATCTCAATGTTTTGGATTTTGTTGAGGATTGCTTTGTGGGCTAAGATGTGGTGTATTCTGGAGAACATTTCATGTGTGTTGGAAAAGAATTATGTAATTTGCTGCTGTTGGGTGGAGTGTCCTATGTATGTCTATGAGGTTAAGTTGGTTGATTGTGGCCTTTAGATCTTCTGTATTTTTGTTGAGTTTTTTCTTAGATGTTCTGTCTTTTACTGAGAGTGGTGTGCTGAAGTCTCCTACTATTATTGTGGAACTGTCAATTTTTCTTTTCAGTGCTGTTAGAGTTTGTTTTATGTATTTTGGAGTCCTGTCATTGTGTATGCAGTATTTATTATGGTTATGTCCTCAGAAAAGATTGTCCCTTTAATCATTATATAATGTCCTTCCTTGTCTTTTATGGTTGATTTTGTTTTAAAGTCTATGTTATTTGAGAGTGGCATTGCTACTCTTACTCTTATTGATTGCTGTTTGCTTGACATGTTTTTTCCATCCTTTGATTTTTAATATATTTATGTCTTTGTTTCTAAGATGTGTCTCTTGTAGAAAGTGTATTGGTGGGTCCTCCTTTTTTATCCATTCTGTCGCTCTCTGTCCCTTTATAGGTGCATTTAAGCCATTTACGATCAGTGTGATTATTGATTCATGTGAATTTATTCTTGTCATTTTGTGGTGTTTTTTTTGGTGATGTGAATATTTTCTTTGTTCTTCTTACTTTTCTGTGCTGAATTCCTTTTGTTTGTGGATTTTTTTTTATGTTTCTTTTGTTTTTGTAGATCCTGTGTTTACTAAAACATTGTATTTTTCTTCTTTATTTTGATTAGCAGGTTTGTTAACTTTCTTTGTGGTTACTTTCAAATTTATCCGTATCTTCCTAAGTTTAAACCAATCTTTATTACTTGATATCACCTTGACTTCCTCTCCATTTGAAAGTTCTACACCCGCATCATTTATTCCCCCTTTTACTGTTCTGATATTGTCATTTACAGATTTACCTTTCTGATTCCCTGTTGTAAATCTTTTAGCTTTGTTTTATCCATGAGAGTTCATTTCTTAGGTTGTATCTGGCTGATGCTGTACTGTGTCCTAGATTAAGGTAGTTGTCTGATGTTTATGGTTCTCTAACCTAAGGATTCCATTTAATAATTCTTGTAAGTTTGGTTTGTTTTTTACATATTCCCTTAATTTCTGTTTATCTGGAAATGCCCTAATTTCACTGTCATATTTCAGTGAGAATTTTGCAGGATTTATTATCCGTGGTCGGCAATTTCTTTTCTTTTATATATGTCATCCCATTGCCTTCTTGCCTGCATGGTTTCTGCCAAGTAATCAGAGCTTAGTCTTATTGTTTCCCCTCTGTATGTGATTTTTTGTTTTTCTCGAGCTGCTCTCAGGATTCTTTCTTTGTGTTTGGTTTTAGCAAATTTGATGATATGGGTTGGTGATTTTCTTTTGGAGTGTATCCTATATGGGATTCGTTGAGCTTCGTGGATGATCTTCATGATTTTTCATCTTTCATGATATTATGGAAGTTTTCTGTCAGCAAATCTTCAGTGATACTCTCTGTGTTTTCCATTTTTTCTCCCTGTTCTGGAACTCTGATCACACACACATTTTTACTTTTCATTGTATCCCACATTGTTCTCAGGATTTCTTCATTTTTCTTCATTCTTTTCTCTTATTTTTTGGTAGACAAAGTGAGATCCAAGGATTTGTCTTCAATTTTGCTGATCCTGTCTTCCATTGTTTCAAATTTGCTCTTAAAACCTTCTATTGCACTATCCATATCTTTTGAATTTCTAATTAGTGTTTTTGTGTGATTTATAGTTGTTTACTTATTCTGACATTTTGTTCCTGTATTATTTTCCTGAATTCTTCCATTGCTTTGTCTGTGTTTCCCCTATTTTTGTCTGTATTTTCCATGATTTTGTTTCTATTTTCCTTATTTTTTTCTGTATTTTCCTTCATCTCTTTCCTAATATGTTGGAAGGTCTGGAATATTAAAGTTTTGAATTCCAGATCAAGTAGTGCCAGTGCTTTTCTTCTACCAAAAGATCATCTGGTATTTTAGTTTTGTTTAGTATCATGCTTATCTGTGGGCATGATACTTCTCACCTCCTTGTTCTAGTGGATAGGGCTGGTTGCTCAGTTATGGAGCAGCAGGGAAGGTCCAGTGAGGGAAGCAGGTGGGGATGGGTCATTTGCGGCATGAATTGGCACTGACCGAGAGAGACTGGGGAGCAGTGTAGGGTAGAGTTCAGCGATCTGGTGTTCCATGCTGGTGCCACTCAGCAGCGTGGCACTCAGTGCATGATGCAGGTAGACAGGAAAGTAGGGAGAAGATGTGATGTTTGGAGCTAAGTGGGTGAGAGAAAGAAGAGAAAGAAGAGAGAGAAGGAGAAGAAAAAAATGAAGGAAAAAAGAAAAATAAAATGGTATTATGGTAGGCTTTGGCAGGTGGGGGCAGGGAAGACTTGGTGAGGCCTTGTGCTGGTGGATCTCTAGCTGAGCGATGCAACTCAGCCTGTCAAGAAGGGATGTGGGTGGCAACCATGACCCATTGAAAAGTGGCAGAGGTTGTGTAGAGGGAAGAAGGGAGGGTGGGAAAGTGTGTGTCCCTGGTTACTGAGTGCTCTGCTTCCTGTTGGGAGCCCCATGTAGTTGCCTTCCCATACTCCCTGTCTGCATTCCTTGGTGACTGTAGTCCAAAGTGATGAATCTCTGCCACATTAGCTGGTAGGAGACCTCCATTCCATAGCTCACCTCATTCTCTGTTATCTGTCAGTTTCTTACTCCATTTGGTGCTTGATTGAGTCCTTTATCCCTTCGTTTGACACTTAGGGTTCCAAGATTGACATTTGTATCTGTTTTACTTAGTTTTTCAGGTCTTTGCTGCAGAGGGATAGCATGGTGCTTCTGTCTATAGCACCATGTTGACTCCATCTCCCACATTGTTTGATTTCTTGACTACTGCTTCCATGGGTATTGGTTGTGGATACAAGTAAAATAAAATCCTTGACAACTTCAATATTTTTCCTGTCTATCATGATGTTGCTTACTGGTCCAGTTGTGAGGATTTTTGTTTTCTTTATGTTGAGGGTTTGGTAGTTTCTTACAAAGCTAAACATAGTCTTACCATATTATCCAGCAATTGCACTCCTATGTATTTACCCAAGTGAGATGAAAAGGTATGTCCACATAAAAACCTGTGCACAAATGTATATAGGAGCTCTATTCTTAATTGTCCAAAGTTGGAAGCATCCAAGATAGCCTTCAGTAGGTGAATGGTAAACAAACTGATACAATTGAGTATTATACATGTATAAAAAGAAATGAGCTATTAAGCCATGAAACACATGGAGGAAACTTAAAAGCATACTATTCAGTGAAAGAAGCCAGTCATAAAAGGCTACATGCCGTATGATTCCAATTATATGATATTCTGGAAAAAGGAAAACTATAGAGGCAGTAAAAGATCAGTGATTGCCAAGGGTGGAGGTGAGAGAGGGATAGATAGGTGGTGAACAGGGGCTTATTAGGGCAGTAAAACTATTTTGTATAATACTGTACTGGTGAGTAAATGAAATTATGCATTTTTCAAAACCCATAGAACTGTACAACACAAAGAGTAAACCCTAATGTAAACTATGGACTTTAATGACCCTATGTGTTGGTATTGGGCTATTGATCATAACAAATGTACCACACTAATGCAAGTTATTAATAATAGGGGAAACCGTGTATGTGTTGGAGGGGAGAGGTTGTATATGGGAACTCTCTGCACTTTCTGCTCAATTTTTCTGTAAACCAAAATTTTCTCTAAAAAATGAAGTCTATTAATTAAAAAAAAGCACATACATAGTTGAATATCACTATTGCTCCTAATATAGCTGCAAATACTCATATTAATTATAACGGAACAAAAGTAACTTTTATTTCACAGAGGGAAAACCTGAAAACTAATACACAAGCATTTTAGCAGACTAGTAGAGCTCATAGTTCAGAAGAAAGGTTCAGTGAGATACTTCTGAAAAATTAACCATTGAAAACCTTGGAGCACAGTTCTACTGTGACACACATGGAATCACCATAAGTCAGAATCAACTTAATGGCAATTAGTTAAAGCTCATAATACAACTTTCTGCAGTCACATACATTCCTTTTACATTTTTTAAATGGCAAAAATGAACACATTTATTAGCCTGACCCAAAGATACAGCCTTTCTGAAGCACACAAAAATAGAGTATATAAACTTAAAATTATGCTTGTTATGTTGTTGTTAGGTGTCAATGAATAGATTCTGACTCATAGTGACCCTATGTACAACAGAATGAAACACTGCCCAGTCCTGCACCATCCTCACAATCGTTATACTTGAGCCCATAGTTGTAGCCACTATGTCAGTCCATCTCGTTGAGGGTCTTCCTCTTTTTCACTGACCCTATACTTTACCAAGTATGATGTCCTTCTCCAGGGACTGGTCCCTCCTGATAACATGTCCAAAGTATGTGAGACAAAGTCTCACCATCCTTTCTTCTAATGCACATTCTAGCTGTACTTCTAAGACAGATTTGTTTGTTCTTCTGGTAGTTCATGATATATTCAATATTCTTTGTCAAGACCATAATTCAAAGGCATCAATTCTTCAGTGTTCCTTATTCATTGTCCAGCTTGCACATGCATATGAGGCCACTGAAAACACCATGGCTTGGATCAGGCATACTTTAGTCTTCAAAGTGACATCTTTGCTTTTTAACACTTTAAAGAGGTCTTTTGCAGCATATTTGCCTAATGCAGTGCATTGTTTGTTTTCTTGACCCATGGGCATTGATTTTGGATTCAAGTAAAATGCCATCCTTGACAACTTCAGTATTTTCTACATTTATCATGATGTTGCTTATTGGACCAGTTGTGAGGGTTTTTGTTTTATTTATGTTGAGGTGTAATCCATACTGAAGGCTGAGGTCTTTGCTCTTCATCAATAAGTGCTTCAAGTCCTCTGCTTTCAGCAAGCAAGGTTGTGTCATCTACATATCGCAGATTGTTAATAAGTCTTCTTTCAATCCCGATGCCCCATTCTTCTTCATATAGTCTGGTTTCTCAAATTATTTCCTCAGCATACAGACTGAATAAGTATGGTGAAAAGATGAAACCCTGATGCACACTGTTCTTAACTTTAAACCACATAGTATCCCCTTGTTCTGTTCAAATGACTACTTCTTGGTCTAAGTACAGGTTCCTCATGAGCACAATTAAGTGTTCTGGAATTCCCATTCTTTGCAATTTTATCCATAATTTGTTATGATCCACGTGGTCAAATAACTTTGCATAGTCAATAAAATGCAGGTAAACATCTTTCTGGTATTCTCTGCTTTCAGCCATGATCCATCTGACATCAGCAATAATATCCCTTGTTCCACATCCTCTTCTGGATCCGGCTTGAATTTCTGGCAGTTCCCTGTCAGTGTACTTCTGCAACCACTATTGAATGATCTTCAGCAAAATTTTACTTGTGTGTGATATTAATGATATTGTTTGATAATTTCCACATTCTATTGGATCACCTTTCCTTGGAATGGGTACAAATATGGATCTCTTCTAGTCAGTTGGCCAGGTGACTGTCTTCCTAATTTCTTGGCATAGACGAGTAAGTGCTTCCAGGACTGCATCCGTTTGTTGAAACATCTCAATCGTAGTCCATCAATGCTGGAGCTTTGCTTTTCGCCAATGCCTTCAGTGCAGCTTGGACTTCTTCCTTTAGTACCATCGGTTCTTGATCATATGCACCTCCTGAAATTCAGTGCAGCTTGGACTTCTTCCTTTAGTACCATCGGTTCTTGATCATATGCACCTCCTGAAATAGTTGAATGTCAACCAATTCTTTTCGGTCCACTGACTCTGTGTTTCATCTTCTTTTGATGCTTCCTGGGTCATTTAATGTTTTCCTGGTAGAATCCTTCAGTATTGCACCTTGAGGCTTAAATTTTTTCTTCAGTTCTTTCAGCTTGAGAAATGCTGAGCGTGCTCTTCCCTTTTGGTTTTCTATCTCTAGGTCTTGCACATTTATTATAATACTTTACTTTGTCTTCTAGAGCTGCCCTTTGAAATCTTCTGTTCAGCTGTTTTCCTTCATCATTTCTTACACTCCCTTTAGCTACTCTACATTCAGGGGCAAGTTTCAGTGTCTCTTCTGACATCCATTTTGGTCTTTTCTTTCTTTCCTGTGTTTTTAATGACCTCTTGCTTTCTTCATGTATGATGTCCTTAATGTCATTCCACAACTCATCTGATCTTCGGTTCTTAGTGTTTAATGAGTCAAATCTATTCTTGAGTTGGTCTCTAAATTCAGGTGGGATATACTTAAGGTCATACTTTGGCTCTCGTGGACTTGTTCTAATTTTCTTCCGCTTCAACTTGAGCTTGCATATGAGCAATTGATAGTCTGTTCTGCAGTCAGCCAATGGCCTTGTTCTGACTGATGATATTGTGCTTTTCCATCTTCTTTTTCCACAGAGGTAGTCAATTTGATTCCTGTGTATTCCACCTGGTGAGATCCACGTGTCTAGTCGCTGTTTATGTCGTTGAACAAAGGTATTTGCAATGAAGAGGTCATTGGTCTTGCAAAATTCTGTCATGTGATCTCCGGTGTTGTTTCTGTCACCAAAGGCCACATTTTCCAACTACTGATCCTTTTTCTTTGTTTCCAACTTTTGCATTCCAATCACCAGTAATTGTCAATTCATCTTGATTGCATGTTTGATCAATTTCAGACTGCAGATGAATTTCTTCATCTTTAACTTTAGTAGTTGGTACATAAATTTGAATAATAGTTATATTAACTGGTCTTCCTTGTAGGAGTGTCGATATTATCCTGTCACTGACAGCAATGTGCTTCAGATAGATCTTGAAAGGTTCTTTTTGATGATGAACGCAAAGCCATTCCTCTTCAATTTGTTATTCCCAGCACAGTAGACCATATGATAGTCTCTTTCAAAATGCTGATACCAGTCCATTTCAGCTCACTAATGCCTAGGATATTGGTCTGCATATGTGCCATTTTATTTTTGATGACTTCCAATTTTCCTAGATTCATACTTCGTACATTCCATGTTGCGATTATTAATGGATGTTTGCGGCTGTTTCCTCTCATTTTGAGTCGTGCCACATCAGCAGATGAAGGCCCAGAAAGCTTGACTCCATTCACATCGACTCTGCTTTGAGGAGGCAGCTCTTTTAGTATTTTAAGTGATTTCCAACCTGTGGGGCTAATCTTCTGGCACTATATCAGACAATGTTCCTCTGTTATTCATAAGGTATTCACTGGTCAATTTTTCAGAAGTAGATTTCCTGGTCCTTCTTCCTAGTCTTAGTCTGGAAGCTCTGCTGAAACCTGTCCACCAAGGGTGACCCTGCTGGTATTTGAAATACCGATGGAAAAGCTTCCAGTATCACAGCAACACGTGAGCCACCACAGTATGACAAACTGACACTGACAGACACATTCATACTGGCAAGTCCCAAATCCATGGGTCATGCATCAGGCTGGAGTCTTTCTCTTGTCTCACATGGTTGCAGGAACTGACAAACCCTAAATAAACAGGACAGGTGGAAGGCTGCTGGCTCATGTCCCAAGAATCAGAGATCAGAGGATGATGAATGAGATACTAATCAATATTTCAGTATTCTATCTTACTTAGAAATTATATAAATTTTCAATGGTTATTCATTAGTTGTCTTAAGGTAATATCAGTTCAAGGTTTTAAATTAACTAGAAATATTGGAAATTAATTTCATGTTGGTTTACTATAAAACATAATTACTGCTGGAATAAAATTAGCCAGAATGATTCACTTTAGCTAAACACAAATTTACATTTTTTATAATTTTAAACATCATGTAGAACTAATGATAGCTTGGAGTCCCTGAGTGGTGCAAACTGTTAAGCACTCAGCTACTAACGGAAAGGTTTATGGTTCAAACCCACCCAGAGGTGCCTCAGAAGAAAGGCCTGGTGAGCTACTTCTGAAAAATCACAACCGTTGAAAACCCTATGGAGCACAGTTCTACTCTGAAACACAAGTGGTCTCCATGAGTTAGAGTCGACTCGATGACAACCAGATTTTACCAGAGATAATAGCTTATTTGCTCAGTAATCTATATAAATTTAGGGAAAAGTACACACAAGTAGAATAGAAAGTGTGCTTGCATGGTATGTAACACTGTCAAATGAGAGTTGGCAAAGCTGTTTTTTATCAAACCCAAATTAAACTAATCTTGTTTGCCAAAGATTTAGCATAATTATGTGAGTTTGGATTCTTAAAACATTTCTGAGTTAGTTTCTGCAAGAGTAATTTATTTAAAATCATACATCTTAAGTATTAAATTAAATACTTAAAGTATTAGAAGTCTAATTTTCTGGGACTCTTAGAAATAGTCCCTTTATATAAGCACTTATTTCTCCCTTGTGTAAATTAATCAGAGCAGAGCTCCTTTAATTTAAGAGATTTTATGACATAATTTCTTAGTAGTGTCTGGAGATAGAAAAACGTTACATACAAAGAGAGTTGTAAGCTTTTCTGAATTATGGAGACATAGACATACAGACACATAGAGAGCTTAAAACGTCAGTTCTATGATTTCACCTAAAGGTCAAGAGTGAATACCAAAACACCAAAGCACCCTGATTTTAATCTTCAAGAGCCATTCTCCTTCTCATTGGGCATGAAATTCTTGACTGATTTGAGCCCAAACGAGACAAATAGAGAAACAAACAAAAAAGAGTAACCAAATCCTCTGGCTTCTCTCATTCAACAAAAATAAAGCTCTATAATCTATTAATCTATTTTTGGAGATCACCAAATGATTATACCTTAAAACCAAATTCTTAATCTTTGCTGCCACCAATGGGGAATAATTTATTAGCCATAAATGTAACACATACACACTCACACACACACGCACACAAAAGTAGTAAAGAGGAAATACAAATTAGAGAAACAGGGAGTCAGCAAAGTCAAAATTCTATTATTTAGGATTCATCTCTGGGACCCCAGTAAATATGTGCCTAGGCTAAAGCACCCATGGGGTGCACTTTCCTAGCAATGCAGTTTATTTGGCTCTGTCAGATGAATTCATTGAGCATCTTGGTAGATGACCTCTAAAAGATAGTTTTCAAAAAAAAAAAAAAAAGATAAAGTCATAACTTTAATACAAATGTAAAATGAACATGGTCAAACTCATTTATTAATGAGGGAACTATTAAGGTATTATGGAGTTCCTCATTTCCAGTAATTAAAATTATAAAACAACTCAGAATGGAGCCTCACTGGTCTGGATTAGGTAATATATACCTATAGGTTCAAATATATTTGAACCAATATTTGTGACCAGGGAAATGGAGTGCTCTGATTATTCATGTTGGGGGTCTATGTCCATGGATGGGCTGAAAATGTGGGAGGAGTGGTTCCTTAACAGAAAATTGGGGTGTTTTTACTTATAATAAGTAAGGTAGATGGATGTGGGGAAAACAAAAACAATAGCTGTGCACTCTATTGGCAGCAATGTTTGGGTAAGAAAGAGGAAAGATTAAAGATGGGAACCTAATCCATTTACAATGGGCCATCTAAAAATGGAAGTTCTGATAAGAGAGATGTGGTTGTAGAACTGACCAAATTCAGCAAAAGAATTGACATGGGAGTAAAAGATATCAAGTGTTCTGGTCTGGGGCCTGGGATAATGAGGTGAATCATAATAAAATTAAAGAACACAAAGGAAGAGCAGGTGTGGGGATAAAATGATGAGCATAGTCTAAATTCCTTAAGATGTTTTGGGGTGTTGGTATATTTTCAGGCATAATCAAATAAGCAAGAGATGGAAAGGGTAAGGATATAAAAGAAGGGATAACTGATGGAACAAGAGCTCAGAGCACTGGGATAAAATGGGAGCAAGAATATGGATAGAAGAATTGGTGATGAAAAGAAATTGGGATACTTTTTCTCCAGAAACAAAAATGAAGGGGCAGAGAGTAGCTAAAGATACAGGAATACTTGAAATAAAAGGGAGGGGAATTGAGGGAGCTCATGTAGGATCTAGAATGACATCAAATTTCTTCACAGAAGTGAAGCTAATGGAACTTAAATCTTTAGTGGCCTTTTACTTTCATGAGCCCCTTCTTTTCTTACAAATGTGTTCACATATGCATATGTTTTCATAACATTTGCAAAAGTAAGATATTTTAGCTGCAGTTTGTTAAGATTGTTGTCTCTTTCCACTCAAACTTCCTCTTTTCCTTCTTGTGGGTTGGCAGTGGAGAGGTGAGGATATTTTCCAGGTCTGGCTAAGGGAAAGTTGAGTTGGGGATATATTTAATTTGGGTTTGTTGTTGTTGTTAGGTACTGTGGAGTCAGTTCCAACTCATAGCGACCCCATGCACAACAGAACGAAACACTGCCCAGTGCTGCGCCATCCTCACAATCATTGCTATGTTTGAGCCCATTGTTGCAGCCACTGTGTCAATCCGTCTCGTTGAGGGTCTTCCTTTTTTTCACTGACCCTCTACCTTACCAAGTGTGATGCCCTTCTCCAGGGACTGGTCCCTCCTGATAACGTTCCCAAAGTACGTGAGATGAAGTCTCGCCATCCTTGCCTCCAAGGAGCACTCTGACTGTACTTCTTCCAAGACAGACTTCTTTGTACCTCTGGAAGTCCATGGTATATTCAGTATTCTTCACCAACACCCTAAATCAAAGGCATCAATTCTTTGGTCTTTCTTATTCATTTTACAGCTTTCACGTGCATATGAGGAGATTGAAAATACCATGGCTTGGGTCAGGGCCGCGTTAGTCCTCAAAGTGACATCTTTACTTTTTAACACTTTAAAGAGTTCTTTTGCAGCATATTTACCTAATGCAATATGTCGTTTAATTTGTTGACTGCTGCTTCAATGGACATTGATTGTGGATCTAAGTAAAATGAAACCCTAGACAACTTCAATCTTTGTCTATTATGATGTTGCTTATTGGTCCAGTTGTGACGATTTTTGTTTTCTTTTCATTGAGGTGTAATTTACACTGAAGGCTATAGTCTTTGATCTTCATCAGCAAGTGTTTCATGTCCTCTTCACTTGGAGCAAGCAAGATTGTGTCATCTGCATATTGGGGGTTATTAATGAGTCTTCCTTGAATCCTGATGCCACATTCTTCTTCATATAGTCTGGCTTTTTGGATTATTTGGTTTAGTGAGATATATTTATTTTGGTTTCATGGGATATATTTGTCTTGTTCTCAGTCACTTCTGTGTATAGTTAAGTCATTTCTCCCTGTTACGGTATAAGAATATTCTACTGCCAACTAGGCTAACTGTGGTGTCATGACATGAAAGAACAAGGCCAATGGTCGTATCACTATATGGACATTTTCTACAATAGCTGGCATCAGAAGTGTGTAGGTAGTGGAAGAGAAACAAGGTTAGAAAAATATGAAGCCAAAAGCTAATGTATGGAAAATTCTTCCGAATATTATAGATTATGATAGAAACTTAATAGAAGTTTCCTCAATCTGACAATGATTCCAAAGACTTCATGACATTAACAATCACAGAATTGGGAAACTTAAAGAAATTTTAAAAATATATAAATTAAAAGAATGTGAATTTTGATCAACCATGCTAGAAGAAAGGTCGAATTATATTTGTTCTCTCCATAGAAAATATTATATAGTCATTGTCATATGAAGAGATGATCAGAGAGGGTGCAGGCAAAAATTTTGTAAGGAAAAATATCGCAGGAGTATGTCAGACAGTTTATTACTAAAAACATTATGCCATATTTCTGTGTTTTATGATGTGGTTATTTGATAGCTTTTCAAAATTTGTACCTTGTTATTTCTTATTAATACAAAACTTCGTATTGATAATTTTGTAGTTTTTCCTTAAAGAGCGCCTCTCTCCAAGTTGTTTAAGTTTCAGGCTTCAAAAAACGTCCTCATAGGAGGATATGTCATCTGTGAATTTGGAAGTAGAGGAGAGTGGTGTGGGTTTCTACATGAAGGCTTAAAGAGAGTGAAAAAATTCTGGAGTGATGATTGTAGTAACTGGGCTGGAAAGTAAACCAAGGAAGAGAGTGAAAGGGTGGGAAAGCTGCCCGGGGTGGGGGGCGGGGGGGGGGGGAAATTCCTGGGTAGGGAACCCTTTGTAAAACAGCTTGGTACTGCTATAGATTTTGAGTCAGCAGTGAGGATCAGTATCAGTCTTAAGATTTTTAAAAAATGAATATGAATAGCTGATAGATACAATGACTACAGCTAACTTTCTGGCAGAGTCTCATGAATTTTTATCGTACTTTAGATGAAGGTTTACAGAACAAATTGTTTCTCATTAAACAGTACACATATTGTTTTATGACAATGGTTAACCACCCCACGACATGTCAACACTGTCCCTTGTCAACCTTCGGTTCCCTATTAGCAGCTTTCCTGTCTACTCTTGCCTTCTAGTCCTTTTCCCTAGACTGCTGTGCCCCACTAGTCTCGTTTTTTTTTTTTTTTTTTTTTTTATGGGGCTGTCTTATCTTTGGCTGAACATTGAACCTCGGGAGTGATTTCATTACTGAGCTAAAAGGGTGTCCAGGGGCCATACTCTTGGAGTTTCTCCAGTCTCTGTCAGTCTGGTAAGTCTGGTCTTTTTTTTGTGAGTTAGAATTTTGTTCTACATTTTTCTCCATATCTGTCCGGGATCTTCTGTTGTAATCCCAGTCAGAGCAGTCAGTGGTGGTAGCTGAGCACCATCTGGTTGTACTGGACTCAGTCTGGTGCAGGCCGTGGTAGCTGTAGTCCATTAGTCCTTGGGACTAATCTTTTCCTTGTATCTTGTTTTATTTATTCTCCCTTGCTCCCGAAGGGATGAGACCAGTGGAGTATCTTAGATGGCTGCTCACAGGCTTTCAAGACCCCAGACGCTACTCACCAAGGTAGAATGTAGAAGATTTTCTTTATAAATGGTGTTATGCCAGTTGAGCTAGATGTTCCCTGAGACCATGATCCCCACAGCCCTCTGCCCAGCAATTCGATCCCTTAGGGAGTTTGGAAGTGTCTATGGAGCTTCCATGACCTTGCCTTGTAAAAATTGTGCTGGCTTCTGCAGTATTGTGTACTGTCTTACACTTCACCAAAGTTAAAACTTATCTATTGTCTATTTAATATCCCCTCTCACCCCTCCCATCCCTCGTAACCACCAAACATTGTTTATTTTTGTGTGTAAACTTTTTCATGAGTTTTTACAATAGAAGTCTCATACAATATTTGTCTTTTTGTGATTGACTTATTTCATTCAGCATAATGTCCTCCAGTTTCAGCATGTTATGAGGTGCTTCACAGATTCATCATTGTTCTTTACTGTTGCATTAATACTCCATTGTGTGTATGTACCATAGTTTGTTTATCCATTCATCTGTTGATGGGCATCTAGGTTGTTTCCATCTTTTTGCTATTGTGAACAATGTTGCAGTGAACATGGGTGCGCGTATGTCTACTCCTGTGACGGCTCTTATTTCTCTAGGATATATTCTTAGGAGTGGGATTGCTAGCTCTTATGGTATTTCTATTTCTAGCTTTCTAAGGAAGCATCATATCATTTTCCAAAATGGTTGTATCATTACACATTCCCACCAGCAGTGCATAAGAGTTCCGATCTCCCGGCAGCCTCTCCAACAATTTGTTATTTCCAGTGTTTCTGATTCTTGCCAGTAACGCCTGGGTGAGATGGTATCTCATTGTGGTTTTAATTTGCATTTCTGTAATGGCTAGTGATCGCGAGCATTTCCCCATGTGTCTGTTGGCCTCTTGAATGTCTTCTTTGGTGAAGTGTATGTTCATTTTATTTGCCCATTTTTTAATTGGATTGTTTGTCTTTTTGTTGTAGAGGTGTTGGATTTTCTTGTAGATTTTAGAGATTAGATCTTTGTCTGACTTGTAATGTCCAAAATTTTTTCCCAGTCTGTAGGTTCGCTTTTTACTCTTTTGGTGAAGTCTTTTGATGAGCATAAGTATTTAATTTTTAGAAGATCTTAGTTATCTAGCTTATCTTCTGGAGTTTGTGTGTTGTTGGTTATGGTTTGTATCCTGTTAATGCCATGTATTAGGGCCTCTAGTGTTAATCCTATTTTTTCTTTATAGTTTTTGGCTTTATATTTAGGTTTGATCCATTTTGAATTAGTTTTTGTATATGGTGTGAGGTATGGGTCCTGTTTCATTTTTTTTGAGTATAAACATCCAGTTTTGCCAGCACCATTTGTTAAAAAGACTGTCTTTTCCGCATCTGATTGGCTTTGGGCACTAGTTGAAGATAAGGTGACCGCAGTTGGATGGATTTACATCTGGGTTCTCAATTCTGTTCCATTGGTCAATGTATCTGTCATTGTACCAGTACCAGGCTGTTTTGACTACCGTAGCTGTACAGTAGGTTCTGAGGTCAGGTAGTGAGCGTCCTCCTACTTTATTCTTCTTCTTCAGTAGTGCTTTACTTATCTGAGGCTTCTTTCCTTTACATATTAAGTTAAAGCTTAGTTTTTCCATCTCTTTAAAGAATGTTGCTGGTATTTGGATAGGGATTGCATTGTATGTGTAAATTGCTTTGGGTAGAATTGTCATTTTCACAATGTTGAGCCTACCTATCCATGAGCATGGTATGTTTTTCAATTTTTGTAGATCCCTTTGGGTTTCTTGCAGTAGTGTTTTGTAGTTTTCTTTGTATAGGTCTTTTACATTCTTGGTTAGATTTATTCCTAAGTATTTTATTTTTTTAGGGGCTATTATAAATGGTGTTGTTTTCCTGGTTTCCTTTTCATCATTCTCTTTATTGTGTATAGGAATTCAACTGATTTTTTATGTTAATCTAGCTACTCTGCTGAATCTATTGGTTCCAGTAGTTTTCTTATGGAGTCTTTTGGGTTTTCTACGTATAGTATCATCATCCGCAAACAGGGACAGTTTAACTTCTTCATTACCAATTTGGATGCCCTTTATTTCTTTTTCTTGCCTTATTGCTGTTGCTAGGACTTGAAGCACAATGTTAAATAGGAGTGATGATAAAAGGCATCCTTCTCGTGTTCCCTCTTCTCAAGGGGAATGTTTTCAGCCTCTCTCCATTAAGAATGATGTTGGCTCTTGGTTTTGCATAGATACCCTTTATTATGTTAAGAAATCTCCCTTCTATGTCCATTTTATTGAGAGTTTTTATCAAGAATGGGCGTTGGACTTTGTCAAATGCCTTTTTAACGTCAATTGAGATGATCGTGTGATTCTTTTCTTTCCTTTTATTCATGTGGTGTATTACAGTGACTGATTTTTTAATGTTGAACCATCCTTGCATACCTGATATGAATCCTACTTGGTCATGGTGTATTATTTTTTTTTTGATATGATGCTGAATTCTATTAGCTAGAATTTTGTTGAGAATTTTTTCATTCATATTCATGAGCTATATTGATTTGTAAATTTCTTTTTTTATGGTATCTTTGCCTGGTTTTGGTATCAGGATTATGCTGGCTTATAGAATGAATTTTCAAGTGTTGCTTCCTTTTCTATGTTCTGAAATAGTTTGAGTAGTACAGATGCAAGCTCCTCTCTGAATGTTTGGTAAAATTCTCCAGTGAAGCCATCTAGGCCAGGGCTTTTCTTTTTTTGTTGGGAGTTTTTTAAATTACCCTTTCAGTCTTTTCTCTTGTTATGGATCTGTTCAGATTTTCAACATCACTTTGTGATAGTTTGGATAGGTAGTGTGTTTCTAGAAATTTATCCATTTCCTTTAGGTTTTCAAATTGGTTGGAGAATAGTTTTTCATAATACTCTGTTACGATCCTTTTTATTTTGGTTGGATCTGTTGTAATGTCCCCCATTTCATTTCTTATTTGGGTTATTTGTGTCCTCCTGTTTTTCTTTTGTCAGTCCGGCAGTGGTATGTCAATTTTGTTGATCTTTTCAAAGAACCAACTTTTGGTTTTGTTGATACTTTCTATTGTTTTTCTATTAACTATTTTATTTATTTCTGCTCTGATCTTCATTATTTCCTTTCTTCTGTTGGCTGGGGGCTTTTTTTTTTTTTCTGTTTTCTTTCTATTTGTTTGAGTTGTGTAGTTAATGTTTTGTTTTTGTCCCTTTCTTCTTTTTTGATGTGTGCATCTATTGCTATAAATTGTCCTCTGAGTTTTGTCTTTGCTGTGTCCCAAAGGTTTTGGTATCATGTGTTTTCATTCTTGTTTGATTCTAGGAATTTTTTTATTCCATCTCTGATTTTTTCTGTTACCTAATTGTTTGTAAGCAGGGTGTTATTCAGTTTCCATGTAACTGATTTTTTTTCCCTTGCTCTTCCTGTTGTTAATTTCTACCTTGATGGCTTTGTGGTCAGAGAAGATACTTTGTATTATCTCAGTGTTTTGGATCTTGTTGAGGATTGCTCTGTGGCCTAAGAGGTGGTCTCTTCTGGAGAACGTTCCATGTGCAGTGGAAAAGAATGTGTACTTTGCAGCTGTTGGATGGAGTGTTCTATATATGTCTATGAGGTCAAGTTGGCTGATTATGCCCTTTAGGACTTCTGTATCTTTGTTGAGTTTTTTTTCTAGATGTTCTGTCCTTTACTGAGAGTGGTGTTTTGAAGTCTCCTACTATTATTGTGGAATTGTCCATTTCTCTTTTTAGTGCTGTTAGAATTTGTTTTATGTGTTTTGGAGCCCTGTCATTGGGTGCGTAGGAGTTTATTATGGTCATATCTTTGTGATGAATCATCTTCTTAATCATAATATAGTGTCTTTTGTCTTTTATTGTGGATTTTGTTTTAAAGTCTGTTTTGTCTGAGAATAATATTACCACTCCTGTTTTTCTTGGTAGCTGCTTGCTTGAGATATTTTTTTCCATCATTTGATTTTTAATAAATTTATGTCTTTGTTTCTAATGTGTGTCTCTTGTAGACAGCATATTGATGGATCCTGTTTTTTTTATCCATTCTGTCACTCTCCATCTCTTTATGGGTGCATTTAAGCCTTTTACATTCAATGTAATTATTGATAGGTATGAGTTTATTGTTGTAATTTTGTAGTGCTTGTTTTTGTGGGGCTGATGTTTTCTTTGTTCTTCTTACTCTCCTGTGCTGAATTCCTTTTGTTTGTGGATTTTTTTTTCATTTCTTTTGTTTTTGTACATTTTGTTTTTACTGAGACTTTATGTTTTTCTTCTTTATTTTGATGAGTAGGTTTGTTAATTTTCTTTGTGGTTACCTTGAAATTTACCCTTATCTTCCTATTTTTTAACCAGTCTATTATTACTTGGTATTGCTTTGCCTTCCTTTCCATTACAAGGTTCTATACTTACACCCTTTATTTCCTCTTTTATTGTTCTCAGGTTGTTGTCATTTACAGATTAATCTCTCTGGTTCCCAGTTGTAATTCTTTTGGTTTTGAATAGTCCTTGAGAGTTCTTTTCCTAGGTTGATATCTAGCTGGTACGATCCTGCATCCTAGATTCAGCCTGTGGTTGATGTTGTTTGTTCTCAGATCAAAAGACCCCCTTTAATAATTCTTATAAGTTTGGTTTGGATTTTACATAGTCCCTTAATTTCTGTTTATCTGGAAATGTCCTAATTTCACCATCATGTTTGAATGAGAGTTTTGCAGGATATATATTCTTGGCTGGCAATTTTTTTCTTTCAAGGTTTTATATATGTCATCAATTGCCTTCTTGCCTGCATGGTTTCTGCTGAATAATCCAAGCTCAGTCTTATTGTTTCTCCTCCTTATGTGACTTTTTGTTTTTCTTGAGCTGCTGTCAGGGTTCTTTGTTTGTCTTTGGTTTTAGTGAATGTGTTTATGATATGCCTTGGTGATTTTCTTTTGGGGTCTGTCCTATATGAGGTTCATTGAGCTTCTTGGTTGGCCATCTTTTCATCTTTCATGATATTGTGAAGGTTTTCTGTCAGCAGTTCTTCAATGATCCTCTCTGTGTTTTCTGTTTTCTTCTCTGTTCTGGAACCCTGATTGCTCAAAAATTTTTGCTTTTGATTGTGTCCCACATAATTCTCAGGGTTTCTTCATTTTTCTTCATTATTTTTTCTGATTTTTCCTCAAGCAGAGTTGTATCCAAGTGTTTGTCTTCAATTGCTCTGATCTTGTCTTCCATCATTTCACACTTGCTCCTCAGCCCTTTTATGACACTGTCCATTTCTGAAATCTTGTTTATCTTTTGGATTTTTGATTGTTGTTTTTGTATGATTTCTAGTTGTGAATTTATTTTGGCATTGTTTCTGTATTATTTTTCTGAATTCTTCCATTTTTTGGTCTCTATTTTCCATGAATTTGTCTATTTTTTCCTCATTTTTGTCTGCTATTTGCTTCAACTCTTGGGTAACTCTGAATATTAGAGATTTGAATTCCTGATCAGTCAGTTCTAGTGCCTTTTCTTCTACTGGAAGTTCATCTGATGTTTCATTTTGGATGACTCCTGGAACCATCTTGTCCTTTTTTAAAATATATTTTAATATTGTCTGCTGTCTTTGGGACATTCAATAGTTATTTTCCTCATTTATTGACTGTAGATTTGTTTCATCCCTCTTTTTTGTTTTATTTGGTTATGTCTGAGCTCTGAGCAGGCTGGCTGTGTGTTCTTTATTATTTGCTCATCTGTGAGCATGATAGTTTTCACCTCCTTCTCCAATGGGCGGGGTCAGTCACTCAGGTATGGTACAGCAGTGCAGGTCCAGCATAAGGTTAGTTGCTGGGATGGGTTGTTTGTGCCATGTACTAGGGCTGACAGGGCTGGCCTGGAATTAGTGCAGAGCAGGTTATGGTAGCCTGTGCTTGTGCTGATTGGTGGTGTAATGTTCAGCACATGGTGCAGGTAGGCAGGAAGGTGAGGGAAGATTGTGATGTGTGGAGCTAAGATGGGCATGGGAAAGGAGAGAGAAAGCAGAGAGGAACAGGAGCCAAAAACATACAAAGAAGCAAAGAAAGAAACAAACAAAAAAGAGTGCTAAGGGAGCTTGCCATTGGGGTGGAGACATGAGAGACCAAGAAATGGAGAAAAACAAAAAGAGAAAAAGAAAAAAAAAGAGAAAGGGTAAAAGAAAAGAAAGGAATAAATAAAAATTAGAAAGAAAAGATATGTAAAGCCCCCAGGGATCCCACCAGTGCAGCTGTGAGGACTGAGGAAGTTGCTTCCAGGCTGTGAAGTAAAGCCTGGCTAGAAGGGGTACAGACATCACACATTGCCAGTTGTACAGGAAACAGAAGAAGTATAGAGAGACAAGAAACTGAGAAATAAAGACAGAGAGGGAAAAAGAGAAAAGGAAAAACAAACAAAGCCCCCCAAAACAAAAACAAATAAGAAAAAAGAAATGCCCCCAGTTATCCCACTGTGCGTCTGTGCAGACTAGAGAAGTAGCTCCCAAGCAGCACAGCACTGCCTGGCTAGAAGGAACTCCCAAACTGAGAAAAGAAAAAGAAAACAAACAGACAAATCATAACAGAACAAATCAAAACAAAGAAACAGAAAAGCCCCGAGTATCCCACCAGCATGGCGGCACAGGCTGGGAAGCAGTTTCACGGTCAAGCGACATTTCACAGCCTTTCAGGAAAAAGCAAAGATGGCTCACGGAGCCAGGTATTTGAGAGAAAGGAGGAGGAGGTGGTGAGAGGTATGGAAGAAACTAAAAGAAATGGAAAATAGCAACACCAGCAACCAACAAATGGCACTGAGGGAGCTAGCCAGTGTCGGCTGGTGGAATCTAAGTGGCACTGGGGTGAAGCTGGTGCTTCCCAGCCAAGAGACTGTGGCCACAGGAAGCAGAGGAGGCTGAGTATGGGTGAAGTAGTGTAGGGGGTTGTAAATGTATATCGCTGATTACTGGTTGTTCTGTCTCCTGCTGGAAGCTCTGTGAAGCTGCTTTCCCATACCCTCTGTTCGCCGATATCCAATAGGAGTCCAAGATGGGAGATCCATGCTGTGTTGGCTGATAGGGGACCTCTGCATGTATCTCTCCTTGCTGTCTGTTCTCTATCAGTTTCTTATTCCATTTGGTGCTTGGCTGAGTTCTTTATCTCTTCATTTGATACTTAAGAGTTTCAGGATTGATGTTTGTCTTGTTTGACTTAGTTTTTCAGATCTTTGCTGTGGAGGGATGGTGTGGTGCTTCTGTCTATAGTGCCCTGTTGCTCGGAAGTCTCTCATGAATCTTTTTGATGGCTCACTAACATGGGCTTCTGAGATTTCCTCACTTTTCACAGGGCTTTTGCCTTGTACATCACTGATTTATCTCTTGTTGTTACACCCGCCTTTACAGTGATGGGATTCATAGTCTGTGAGCCATTCACCATTGTAGTTCCTCTGACACATATCTGCACAGTCTTGTCCTTGCGGATAGACCCCTCTTTCCATCTTGGGATGATCTGAAGGTAGATGTGTGGTGTGACTTTGATTAGTATTCTTGACAGTAGAGGAAGCTACTTTCTTCTAGGTCAGTGTCTCATCAAATGTTTGAGCCCAGCACTGAAGGGCTGATCCTGGTTAGTAGAGGAAAGAGTGTAGCCTGGCCTTTTGGCTTCTGGGCAGTCTTTCCAAAGTCTAGGAGACTAACCCTGTGGATATCCATGTGGATAAGTGGTCTGTGAAACGCAACTGGGAGCAACTGCTCCAATAATGCCTAAAATGAATGCTGATCAATGAACTTACAACCTGTCTCTATTACTCATGTATTTCTCCATAAGGTAAACCCAGTTAATTTAGGATGGCAGGGTTTGAGGAGAGGGTATATAAGTATTGATTAATTTCAGCAGGCTCCCATTCTATTTCTGTTTATTTTTTAGGCTGTGTTCTCTAGAGAAGCAAAGCCAGTAAAGCATATAAGTATATATATAGAGAGATTTATATCAAGGAAACAGCTCACTCGATTGTACAGGCTAAAATGTCTCAAGTCCATGGATCAGGGTAGAGCCCTCTCCAAATTCACGCAGCTGCAGAAGGTGGGGAACCCAACGTCAGCAGGTCAGAAAGCAGGGCTCCTGCTCACAGGCTGTGAAGGTCAATGAATTCCAAGATCAGGAGAGAAGATTGCAAAGTTTCTCTTGATTCACACAGCTGCAGGGGCTGGTGAACCCAAGATGAGCAGGTCGGGGAACAAGACTCTTGCTCATAGGCTGTGAAGATTGACAAATTCCAAGATCGACAGGTAAGCTTCTAGGTCAAGTTCCAAGAACAGGAGGTGAGACAACAAGAGGCAGCTGCTGAGTCTGGAACAAGCCAAAAACTTTGGCAAGGTGAGCAGGCAGAAAGTAACTGGTGGAAGGCAGAGAGATGAAGCTGAAGGGGCAGTGAGCTGCCACAGGCCCTGCCCCCACGAGTACCACTCAACAAATTCCATCATGGGGGTGATCACATATCAGATTTCAACAGGGAATTGATCACAACATTATACAACTGCTAAAACACTGAGAATCATGGCCTAGCCAAGTTGACATACAATCTTAACCATCACAGTTTATAATACCTTATTGCTTTCTTTACCAGTGAGCTCAGAATGTAAGCTACTATCCACCATAAATGTAAGTCCATGAAAATTTGACAGAAAGGGTTCACGGAGGATGTGTAATAGATAGGTACGGGATAAAGTAATAAAAATAATAGTTAACATTTGTTCAGTAGTTAATGTGTGCTAGACGTAGTGATAACGTTTATACATAAGTTATATCTATCTTCTATCTCCATTTAATTTTTACAATAGCATATGAGGCAGATACTATTATCTCCATTTTATAGATGACAAAATTAAGTCTCAGGGAAGCTTATTAACTTGCCAAGACCACACAATTATTAAGTGTTAAAGTCAGGATTCAAACCCAAACATGTCTGACTCCAAGACTTATACTCCTAACCTCCATGAGATGTCAGTAGATGGAGGTGAGTGTTGGTGGTCATGGGTTGGTAACAGTAGTCTAATTGTGAGAAAGAATAGTGGTTATCATAGGGATAGAGCAGCAGGTATCACTTCTAGTGACAGTTTGAAACTAGATTTCAAGTAATTTGTGCTAGCAATAATTTGTTATTACTAATAATGAAATGTTTATGAATAACCTACATAAAAATAAAGTAGATTTAATATCACTATTACCTGGATTCTGATATGCTTTTCTTTAAGTGAGAGAGGAAGAAGTAGAGTTACAGACGGGTGTTCCCCAGTGGTCAAGTGATAATAGGTGTAAATCAGCTGTCATGGAAACAAGGTGACAACCACTAGACTGAGGATGCTATACATGGGGGGTGTTGCAATTCTTGTGGGTGTTGCTCTCAAATCCTTCTCCTTTGGTTCCAAAGCTCTTTGAATAGAAGTGTGGGATGTTTATGTCTGGAGGCAAATGTATGCTGGAGAGACAGTTTGGTCTATGGACAGGGCAGGGTGAAAGTAGACACGAAGGTCAGAAGCAACCAGGTCAAAGCTTCTGCCCACTAAGCTGAATGGCCCTGGGCAAGTCACTTAACTTCTCCCAGCCTTAGTTCCCTTATCAGTAAAGTGGAGGTTTTAATATGTGGTGTAGCTACTTCATAGGGTTATTGTGAAGACCAAATGAGATTGTGAGTTTAGCTGTGATTACTATTTTGAGAGATCTGGTAGCAAGCAAGACCTTTAGTTTTTTAAATTGTACTTTAAGTGAAAGTTTACAGCTGAAATTAATTTCTCATTCAAAAATTTATACACATATTGTTTTGTGACATTGGTTGCAATCCCCACAATGTGCCAGCACGCTCCCCATTTCCACCTCAGGTTCCCTGTGTCCATTCGTGCAGTTTCTGTTCCTTCCTGCCTTCTCATCTTGCTTTTGCACAGGAGTTGCCCATTTGGTCTCTTATATTTTTTGTTTTATAGCCCTGTCTGATCTTTATCTGAAAAGTGGGCTTCGGGAATGGTTTCAGTTCTAGGTTAGTAGAATGTCTGGGGGCCATAGTTTTGAGGGTTCTTCCAGTCTTTGTCAGACCAGTAAATCTGGTCTTTTTTCATGAATTTGAATTCTGTTCTATATTTTTTTCCTGCTCTGTCTGGGACTCTCTGTTGTGATCCCTGTCAGAGCGGTCATTGGTGGTAGATGGCACCATCTAGTTCTTCTGGTCTCAGTCTGGTAGAGTCTCTGGTGAGCAGTGTCTGGGGTCTTAAAAGCTTTTGAGGAGCCATCTAAGATACATCTATTGGTTCCATCCTATCCAGAGCAAAGGAGAATGAAGACCCCAAACACAAGACCTTTAGTTTTAGTGGGCTAAAGACGCTGGAAAATAGCATCTTTAAAAAAATTTTTTTAATTGAGTTTTTGGTGAAAGTTTACACAGAAGATTAAATTTCCATTTAACAATTTCTATACATATTGTTCAGTGACATTGCTTATATTTTCCACATTGTGTCAACATTCTCATTATTTCTGTTCTGGTTGTTCCACATCCATTAATTCAGTTTCCCTGCCCTGCCTAAACTTCTCATCTTTATTTTAGGGTAAATGTTGACCGTTTGGTCTCACATAGATTTTTTTTTTTTTAAATAGGATCACAGTACTCATGGGTGATATTGTTCATTTTATGAACCAATCTGTTATTTAGCTGAAAGGTGACCTCTAAGAGTAGTCTCAGTTCAAACTTAAAGGATATCTCAGGGTGATAGTTTTGAGATTTCCTCTAGTCTTGGTCAGTCCAGTAAGCCTGGCCCTTTTTAAAAATAATTTGAATTTTTTTCTACAATTTTCTCCCATTCCGTCTATTGTGGGCCCTTTGGAATGGTCAGTAGTGGTAGCTGGGCACCATCTAGTTCTTTTGGTCTCTGGATAGGTGAGGCTGTGGTTCGTGTAGGCAATTGGTCCTGTAGACTATTTTCTTCTATAAGACTTTGGTTTCCTTCTTTCTCCTTTGTTCCAGACGAGTAGAGATCAATGGTTTTATCTTAGATTGCCACTCGAAAGCTTTTAAGACCCCCAGATGCTACTTAACAAACGAGGATGTAGAACATAAACTTTGTAAAGTATGTTGTGCCAATTGACCAAGATGTTCCCTGAGACTATAGACTTAAGCCTTCAAACCCAGTAAACCAATCCTGTGAGGTGTTTGTTTATGTCTGGGAAGTATCCCTTACGTGCTTTTCTATTTTATTTTATTGTTGTACTTTAAGTGAAAGTTTACAATTCAAGTTAGTATCTCACACAAGAATTTATACATACATTGTTATGTGACCCTAATTGCTCTCCCTATACTGTGAAAGCACAGTCCTCCTTTCCACCTCTGATTTCCCATGTCCATTCAACCAGCTCCTGACCCTCTCTGCCTTCTCATCTCACCTCCAGACAGGAGCTGCCCAGTTAGTCTCATGTATCTACTTGAGCTAAGAAGCATACTCTTCACGAGTATCATTTTATGTCCCATAGTCCAGTCTAATCTTTGTCTGAAGAGTTGAACTCAGGAATGGTTTTAGTTCTGGGTTGACAGAGAGTCTGGCGGCCATGCTTTCTGGGGTTCCTCCAGTCTCAGTCAGACCATTAAATCTGGTCTTTTTACTAGAATTTGAGTTCTGCACTCCACCTTTCTACTGCTCCATCAGGGACTCTCTGTTGTGTTCCCTGTCAGGGTGGTCATTGGTGGTAGCCAGGCACCATCTAGTTATTCTGGTCTCAGGCTGATGCAGTCTCCAGTTTATGTGGCCCTTTCTGTCTATTGGGCGAATACTTTCCTTGTGACTTTGGTGTTCTTCATTCTCCTTTACTCCAGGTGGGTTAGGACAAATTGATGCATCTTAGATGGCCGCTCGCTAGCTTTTAAGACCTCAGACGCCCCTCACCTAAGTAGGATGCAGAGCATTTTCTTAATAAACTTTGTCATGCCAGTTGACCTAGATGTCCCCTGAAAGGATGGTCCCCAGACCTCCGCCCCTGCTACTCTGCCCATCAAAGTGTTTGGTTGTATTCGGGAAACTTCTTAGCTTTGGTTTAGTCCAGTTTTATTGACTTCCCCTGTACTGTGTGCTGTCCTTCCCTTCACCTAAGATAATTCTTGTCTACCATCTAGTTAATGAATAACCTTCTCCCTCCGTCCCCATCCTCATAATCATCAAAGAATGTTTTATTCTGTGTTTAAACCTTTTCTTGAGTTCTTATAATAGTGGTCTTATACAATATTTGTCCTTTTGTGACTGACTAAATTCACTCAGCATAATGCCTTCCAGATTCCTCCATGTTATAAGATGTTTCACGGATTCGTTGTTGCTCTTTATCGTTGTGTAGTATTCCATTGTGTGAATATACCATAATTTGTTTATCCATTCGTCCACTGATGGGCACCTAGATTGTTTCCATCTTTTTGTTATCGTGAACAGTACTGCAAGGAACATGGTTGTGCATATGTCTATTCTTGTGATGGCTCTTATTTCTCTAGGATATATTCCAAGAAGCAGGTTTGCTGGATCATATGGTATTTCTATTTCTAGCTTTTTAAGGAAGCGCCAAATCAATTTCCAAAGTGGTTGTACCATTTTACTTTCCCACCAACAGTGTGTAAGTGTTCAAGTCTCTCCACTACCTCTCCATCATTTATTCTTTTGTATTTTTTGGATTAATGTTAGCCTTGTTGGGGTGAGATGGTATCTCACTGTAGTTGTGATTTGCATTTCTCTAATGGTTAATGATCGTGAGCATTTCTTCATGTGTCTATTAGCAGCCTGAATGTCTTCTTTGGTGCAGTGCCTATTCATATCCTTTGCCCATTTTTTAATTAGGTTGTTCATCTTTTTGTTGTTGAGCTTTTGCAGTATCTTGTAGATTTTAGAGATTAGACACTAATCGGATTCGTCATAGCCAAAATACTTTTTCCCAGTCTGTAGGTTGTATTTTTACTCTTTTGGTGAAGACTTTTGATGAGCATAAGTGTTTGATTTTTAGGAGCTCCCAGTTATCTTGTTTCTCTTCTGGTGTTTTTGCATTGTTACTTATGGTTCGTATTCTGTTTATGCCATGAATGTATTAGACAACTAGTGTTGTCCCTATTTTTTCTTCCATGATCTTTATCGTTTTTGGTTTTATATTTAGGTCTTTGATCCATTTTGAGTTGGTTTTTGTGCATGGTGTGAGGTGTGGGTCTTGTTTCATTTTTTTGCAGCTGGATATCCAGTTCTGCCAGCACCATTTGTTAAAGAGACTATCTTTTCCCCAGTTAATGGACTTTGAGCCTTTGTCAAATATCAGCTGCTCATAAGAGAATGAATTTAAGTCTGGATTTTCAATCCTGTTCCATTGATCTATGTATCTGTTGTTGTACCAGTACCAGGCTCTTTTGACTACCTTGGCAGTATAATAGTTTCTAAAATCAGGTATTGTGAGGCCTCTCACTTTATTCTTCTTCTTGAATAATGCTTTACTTATTCGGGGCCTCTTCCCTTTCCATGTGAAGTTGGTGATTTGTTTTTCTGTCTCATTAAAAAATACTGTTGGAATCTGGATCGGGATTGCATTTTATCTGTAGATCGCTTTAGGTAGAATTGATATTTTCACAATATTGAGTCTTCATATCTATGAACAAGGTATGTTTTTCCACTTGTGCAGGTCTCTTTTGGTTTCTTGCAGTAGTGTCTTGTAGTTTTCATTCTCTAGGTCTTTTATGTCTCTGGTTAGATTTATTCCTAAATATTTTATCTTCTTGGGCGCTATTATAAATGGTATTGATTTGGTGATATCTGCTTGGAAGTTCTCTTTGTTGGTGAAGAGGAATACAACAGAATTTTGTATGTTTATCTTGTATCCTGATACTTTGCTGAGGTCTTCTATTAGTTACAGTAGTTTTCTTGTGGATTCTTTGGGGTTTTCTGTGTATAAGATCATATCATCTGCAAATAGAGATACTTTGACTTCTTCCCTACCAATCTGGATGCCTTTTATTTCTTTTTCTAGGCTAATTGCCCTGGCTAGGACCTCCAGCACAATGTTAAATAAGAGTGGTGATAAAGCGCATCCTTGTCTAGTTCCCGTTCTCAAGGGGAATGCTTTGAAAGTCTCTCCATTTAGGATGATGCTGGCTATTGGCATTGTATAAATGCCCTTAATTACTTTGAGGAAGTTCCCTTCTATTTCTATTTTGTTGAGAGCTTTTATCATGAATGGGTGTTAGACTTTGTCAAATGCCTTTTCTGCATCGATTGATAAGATCATGTGGTTCTTGTCTTTTGTTTTATTAATGTGATGGGTTACATTGTTTCTCTAATGTTGAACCATCCCTCCATACCTGGTATAAATCCCACTTGATCATGGTGAATTATTTGTTTCTTATTTTGCTGAATTCTCTTGGCTAGAATTTTGTTGAGAATTTTTGCGTCAACGTTCATGAGGGATATTGGTCTGTAATTTTCTTATTCTGTGGTGTCCTTACCTGGTTTTGGTATCAGGGATATGTTGGCTTCGTAGAATGAGTTTGAGAGTATTCAATACTTTTCTATGCTCTGGAATACGTTTAGTAGTAGTGGTGTTAACTCTTCTCTGAAAGTTTGGTGGAATTCTCCAGTGAAACCGTCTGGGCCAGGACTTTTGTTTTTGGTTGGGAGTTTTTCCGTTACATTTTCAATCTCTTTTTTTGTTATAGGTTTATTTAGCTGTTCTACCTCTGTTTATGTTAGTTTAGGTAGGTAGTGAGTGTCTAGAAATTTGTCCCTTTCCATTAGGTTTTCAAATTTGTTAGAGTAGAATTTTTCATAGTATTTTGTTATGATTCTGTTAATTTCAGTTGGGTCCGTTGTGATATCACCCATCTCATTTCTTAAATGGGTTATCTGTTTCCTCTCCTGTTTTTCTTTTGTCAGTTTGCCCAATGGTTTCTCAGTTTCGTTGATCTTTTCAAAGAACCATCTTTTGGTCTTGTTAACTCTTTCAATTGTTTTTCTATTCTCTATTTCATTT
Source organism: Dugong dugon (assembly GCA_030035585.1). Taxonomy (NCBI): domain Eukaryota; kingdom Metazoa; phylum Chordata; class Mammalia; order Sirenia; family Dugongidae; genus Dugong; species Dugong dugon. The sequence goes on along the minus strand of CM057480.1, from coordinate 40,650,610 downwards.
AATTCTGCTCTAATTCTTATTATTTCATTTCTTCTGGCAGCCGAGGTCTTCTTTGCTGCTCTCTTTCTACTTGTTTGAGTTATAAGGTTAATGTTTTGATTTTAGTCCTTTTTTCTTTTTGGATGTGTGCATTTATTGCTATAAACTGACCTCTGAGCACTGCTTTTGCTGTGTCCCAAAGGTTCTGGTAAGAAGTGTTTTATTCTCATTTGATTCTATGAACTTCTTTATTTCATCCTTAATTTCTTCTATAACCCAGCATTTTTTGAGCAAGATGTTGTTTAGTTTCCATGTGTTTAATTTTTTTTCCTTGCGTTTTCTGATATTGATTTCTACTTTTATGGCTTTATAGTCAGAAAAGATGCTTTGCAATATTTTGATGCTTTGGATTCTGTTAAGGCTTGATTTATGGCCTAATATGTGGTGTAGTTTGGGGAATGTTCCATGTGCGTTGGAAAAGAAAGTATACTTGGCTCCTGTTGGGTGGAGTGTTCCATATATGTCCATGAGATCAAGTAGGTTGATTGTAGCTTTTAGCTCTTCTGTGTCTTTATTGATGTTCTGTCCTTCACCAAAAGTGGTGTGTTGAAGTCTCCTACTATTATTGTGGCGCCATCTATCTCTCTTTTCAATGCTGTTAGAGTTTGTTTTATCTGTTTTGGAGCCCTGTCATTGGGTGTGTAAATATTTATTATAGTTATGTCCACCTGGTGTATTAATCCTTTAGTCATATTATAGCTCTATTGAGTGTTTAATTTTGAAATTTTATTGTTAATCTCCTGGATTTCTGATTGTTGTCTGTCTATGGATTCTTGCAGCCTGCTAAATTTGTCATTATGCTCTTCTCTAATGTACTTAAGTTCCTTTATTGCTTGGACTGCCTTTTGCCTCATTTCCTTCCTAATCTCTTGAAGAGTTCTGTATATTAATGTTTTGCATTCTGTCTCCGGTAATTCCAAGACATTCTCTTCCTCTGAAAAATTTCTTGATTCTTTATTTTGGGAACTTGCTGAAGCCATCATGGTCTGCCTGTTTATGTGATTTGATATTGACTGTTGTCTCCAAGCCATTAATAATTTATTATATTTATTTATTTTATGTTTCTTAATGTATCTTAGCTTCTTGTTTTGTTTTGATATGTCCAAATAGGCTACTTGTGTGAGCTAGCCCAGTCACCTCTGCCTCTGAAGCTCCAATGTACTAATTATGTGAGCCCAGGAGTCTGCCCACTCTTCCTGTATGGATTCAGCTCATTTGTCCAGGTAGTCAACCACCAGGTGTGTGATGCAGACTCTCACTCACAGTCCTAGACAGGCATGGGTGATTGGTGTAGACACAGGCATCTGGCTGCAGTGGGGGGGGTCACATGCTGAGCAAAGCAGGGGGCCAATTGCTGCCTCCAAGTATCCAGGAGGATAGCATGTCCCTGTTCCCTAGAGGGAACATAGGTGGGTGCATTTGGCAGCTGGACTACAAGCACCCAATGCTATTGGCTGTAAGGACTGGGAGACATCACTTATACTTGGGCCCCTATTGCAGGGGTTAGGTGGCATGGGTGGAGCCACCAGTCCTCAGGCCCCTGATGTGGGTAAGTGAAGACCCTGCTTAATGCGCAGAGCAGTGTCAATTGTCAGGAACCTGCCACTTCACAGCTGAAACAGTTGAAGTTAGATTTCAGGTATATACCCTGTTGTAGTGTGGTAATGAGGACCTATGCTGTTGAAATGGGCCCACAGAAGTCTCTGCAGGGGGAAAGACACTTGAAGTCTGTGGACACCTTATGCCTGTGGATAGGCAAAGAAGCTGTGCCTACCCTGAGTTCTTGGCTTAGGGGAGCTGGCAGATTATTTTTTCCCCAGTTTGTTAATTTGTTCCATCTCAAAAGCCAGGAGAATGGCTCAGGACTCATGACGGGTCCTACTTCTGGCCCAGGGTACTCGGCAATCACTGTAGCCATCCTGGACCCATTGCAGAGCAGGGATATGGGAGGTAAATGGGAGAGAGGTTTTTCCCAAAGGGGGTTGTTTTTGGTCTGCTTGGTTGGCCAAACGAAAGTACTTGTCTTTTGCAGATAGAAGGCTGCTTCTCACTTGTTCTGGGTGCCTAAGTAGACTCTCTGCTGCTGGGTCTCTCCCGATGTGGAAAATGCCTCCTGAGCACTGCTGCTTGCCTCACCGTACACCAGGAGCTGATCTGGCCTGAAAGGTTCTGGCTCCTGCTGGGTCAGATCTAGCAACTCTTCACTGCTTCTGAACTGACTCTCCCTCACCCTGCCACTCGGTCTGATTCCTCGACTTTGCCTTTGATGTTCAAGGCTCCTAGATTGTCATATATAATTGGTTCACTTTTTTTCAGGTCTTTGTTGTAAGAGGGACTACCAGAAGAGTCTGACTACTCTGCCATCTTGGCTCTGCCTACCTATGTGCTTTATTATATATGAGAATATATTTATATATTTGTGCAACATACAGAAACATGTATATATATATATATATTATATTTTATTGTACTTCAGGTGAAAGCTTACAGAGCAAATAGTTTCTCATGAAATAGTAGTACACATGTTGTTCTATGACATTGGTTAACAATCCCACAACGTATTAAGCCTCTAAATTCTCAACTTTTTTTTTTTGGATGAAAATTACAGATGGCCAAAGATACACCACAGAAACATGTATATTTTATGCCTACAGATACACCTCTATATGCACACATATATACACACATATACCTTGCTATACACATGTATTCATATATGTATCTACCTATGTAACCACTCGTGTATTTTTTGGTTGTTGCCAAATTGTATATGTTACAGCATTTACCAATAAGTCCCCTTAATCCTGTGTATTTCTTATTGTCATCATTTACCTTGGTTAAGTGGTGCACACTTCACTCACTTCAATGTTGTCTTTCCCATCACCAAAAATAACAAGCCTACTGTCTAGAGAGTGATTCCCACTTCTTGTCCCTCCCACCCCTGGTAACCATTAAAGTATGTTGATTTCTGTATGTACACCTATTTTTGTCTTTTTATAAAAATGGTGTTATACAATATTTGTCCTTTTATGCTTGAATTATTTCATTCAGCATAATGTCCTCCAGATTCATCCACATTATAAGATGTTTTGCGGGCTCATCATATAGCTGTGTAGTATTCCATTGTGTGTATGTACCACATTTGCTTATCCATTCATTGGCACTGAGGTTGTTTCCATCTTTTTGCTTTTGTGAATTATGCTGCAATGAACATAGGTGTGCATATGTTTATTTGGGACAATGCTATTAGATCTCTAGAGTATATACCTAGGAGTGGGATTGCTGGATCTTAAGGTATTTCTATTGTTAGCTTTTTGAGGAAACAGCATACCATTTTCCATAGTGGTTTTACCATTTTACAATCCCATCAGCAGTGTATAAGGGTTCTAATCTCCCCACAACCTCACCAGTGTCTGTTGTTTTCTTTTTCTTTTTAAAATAAGTGCCATTTTTGCAAGGGTGAGTTGGTATCTCATTGTTGTTTTGATTTGTATCTCTCCAATAGTTAACGATCACAAGTGTCTGTTCAAGTGTTGGTTGGCTGCTTGAATGTTCTCTTTGGTGAAGTGTCCATGTCCTTTGCCTGTTTTTTAATTGGATTATGTGTCTTTTTGTTGTTGAGTTGTTGAAGTTTTCTTTATTTTAGAGATTAGACCCTTATCAGCTATATCGTTCCCAAAGATTTTTTTTTTTCCAACCTGTAGGTTCTCTTTATACTCTCTTAGGAAACTCTTTGTTTTTTTTTTTTAATTGTACTTCAGATGAAATTTATAGAACAGTTTCTCATTAAACAGTCAGTACACATATTGTTTTATGACATTGGTTAAGAACCCCCACAACATGTCAACCCTCTCCCTTCTCAACCTTTTTTTTTTTTTGGTGAAAATATACATGGCCACAGATACACCATTTCAAAACTTTCTACATCCACAGTTCAGTGACATTGATTACTTTCTCCCAGTTGTGCTGCTATTCTCACTTCAGATGAAGGTTTACAGAACAAAATAGTTTCTCATTAAACAGTACACATGTTGTCCTATGACAATGGTTAACAAACCCATTACATGTCCACACTGTCCTTACTCAACCTTGGGTTCTCTGTCACCAGCTTTCCTGTCCCTTCTGTCTTCTAGTCCTTGTCCCTGGACTACTGTGCCTCATTAGTCCCGTTTTGTTTTATGGGGTTGTCCAATCCCGGGCTGAATGGTGAAACTCGCAAGTGACCTCACCACTGAGTTAAAGAGGTGTCTGGGGGACATACTCTCAGGGTTTCTCCAGTCTCTTTCAGGCCAGTAAATCTGGTTCTTTTTTGTGTGTGTCTTAGGAAACTCTTTTGATAAGCATAAATATTGACTTTTTTGGAGATCCCAGTTATCTAATTTGTCTTCTATTGCTCATGCATTTGTAGTTGTGTTTTGTATTCTATTATTGAAAAAAAAATTAGCTTTTGTAGCTTTGTCCCTATGTTATCTTCCAAGAACGTTATAGTTTTAGCTTTAACTTTTAGGTCTTTGATCCATTTTGAGTTAGTTTTTGTATATGGTATTATGTATGGATCCTGTTTCATTTTTCTGCAAATGGATATCCAATTTTGCCAGCACCATTTGTTAAAGAGACTGTTTCTTCCCCATTGAATGGACTTTGACCTCTTGTCGAAAATTGCTGCCCATAGATGGATGGATTTACCTCTGAGTTCTCAATTCTGTTGCATTGTCTATGTGTCTGTTACTGAACCTGTACCAGGCTGTTTCGATTACCGTGACTGTGTACTAAGTTTTGAGGTTAGGGAGTATCTGGCCTCCTACTTTATTCTTCTTCTTCAGTATTGCTTTGGCTATTTGAGACCTCTTCCTTTCCATACAAAGTTGATGATATGTTTTGTTTTTCCATTTCAGTAAAGAATGTTGTTGAAATTTGGATCGGGATTGCATTACATCTATAGATTGCTTTGGGTAGTATCGATATCTTAACAGCATATTAGAATATCCTTAACAATAAGTATTTCCCCCATCTCTCCCACAGACACACACATCTCCGGACTCTTATCTGTCTCACTGCCCAAGCCTCTGTTTTCTAATATTCAAGCACACCACTTTCCAAAGAAAAATTATTAGGAAAAACTTTTAAAGAGATGGCGATCCCTGACAAGGCTGGGCCCCATTTTTGGTAAGATGTTGGTAAGATGTTTAAGTATTAGTTCTGAAAGTCATTACCTATGTGTTTTATTATATATATGAATATATTTATATATTTGTACAGTACTTTTCAGCTAAATGGAACTTTTCCTGGAAGGCCATAGAAATAGAAAGGATTAAAAATTTTACTGGGTTGATCAGATTACACACATCCTCTATCCCAATACATCACAAACAAGAAAATAATAAAAGGCATTTATACAGAGTCTTTTTGCCAGGGTTTTTCCCAACACATCATAAAACATTAGAACATGACAAATAAAAGATTGGAATTAGCTGTGCCTATAAACTAGAGCTCACTCACAGCCTGTGCATTTAGCGTGGGAGAAAACTTGAAGTGCTTGGAGGGTTGCACAAACAGGACTTGTGAACCAGTAAGAGTGTAATCTTGGCCAGGACTTTCCCCTCAGACTGCTTGGCTGTTCCAGTTTCCTTCGACCAGGGAAAATTGAAGCCCAGTTCAATCATGGCTGCTCTAGCTAGCAACTTCAGGCCCAATCTGTTCGTGATACTGAGGGCACTCGAATGCTGGACACGACATGTTACTCAGTGCCTGAAGCTCTTTAAATTCAGTCTTTGAGAAGATGAGGCTGGAAGAACGATGTTATCAATAAAAATGGTGATGTCTGTTGAGAAAGTTGAAAACTTCCTTTCTGACAATATTTCAGGCATCATTCAGTGTAAATTTTTTAAATTTTTATTCATAGTCTGTCCTCTGTTACTGACTAGTGAGCTAGGGTAGAGAGGGATCGTGCCTCCTGTCCCCAACATCTACTTTGCTCACGTTTTATCACAGAATTTACCATTGACTTGTTTGTATTCTCCATCTATACTGTAACTGTATTAAGTGCCTGACAGAGTAAAATAAAAAAACAGTTGCCATCAAGTTGATTTGGACTCATGGAAACCCCATGTGTGTCATAGTAGAACTGTACCCCACAGGGTTTCGATGTCTGATTTTCCAGAAGTAGATTTCTTCTGAGGCACCTCTGGGTAGACTCAAACCTCCAACCTTTCGGTTAGCAGCAGAGCCTGTTAAATATTTGCACCACCCAGGGACTACACCTGCTATATTAGGGTTCAATATGTATTGCTTTTACATATTTTCCTTGACTTGGCTCATTAATTTCCCTAGATTTAAAAATCATCTTTTCATCAATATAATTTCATCACAATTAATATGGTCTCTCCTTCACAATTATGTACTTCACATATTCATGTATATCTCAGAAATCTCAAGGTCAAAACATCAAAAACGTCAACAGAAGTCTTCATTAACCATCCCTCTCCTAACCTGTCCTTCCTGGCGCCCATCATTGAGTTTCTTCTGTCTCAGTAAGTGGTGCTGCATCTACCCAGTTATTCAAACTGTAAATGTAGAAGTTACTTTTGATCTTCCCTTTCCCTAATTTATACGTCCAATTCACCATCAAGGCCATCTCCAAATATGCCGTAAATCCTTACATTTTACTTTATCATTTTAGTCCAGGCCACTATCACTTCTCACCTGGACACTACAAAAGACTCCCAATGGTTTCCTTGTCTACATTCTTGCTCCCCAATAAACCATTCACTCATCCTGCATACAACAGATATTTTTAAATGCATCCACAGCCCACCCACTTCCTCCTCTCTCATTTTGTAAACATAACATAGTAGTATTATCACACTTAAAAATTTAATAATATATATATTTAATGTCATCAGATATTTTTGAGTCAGTGTTCAAATTCTCAATTATATCATAAATGTTATATTTCTAACTGTTTAAAAAGTCAGGATCCACAAAATACCTATGCGTTGTGATTGGTTGATATGTCTCATAAATGTATTTTAATCTCTGTTTTTCCCCCTCCTTTTATTTTCCTTGTAATTTATTTGTTAAACAAATTGAATTGTTTTTCCTGAGTGTCTCACAGTCTGGATTTTGCTTACTGTATACCCATGGTATATTTTAAATTGTCCCGGTGTTCTCAGTGTTTCCTATAGATTGGTAGATGGATCTAGAGACTTCATTAGATTCAGGTTTGATTTTTTTTGGGATGACTACTTCATAGGTGGCATTGTGGTTTTCTGTTAGGTAGCTGGTTGCCCCTGTTTTTGTGATATTAGCTGCTATTGATTCAGTGCCTAAACTCCTTACTTCATTAGGGGTTGCAAAATAATGATATTCAAATTTTGTCATTCCTTCTCCTTTAATTAGATGGACTACATCTATGAAGAGAAATGTCCCCTCATCTACTATTTGGAGAGCATTGTTATTAAAATAAAAATCGGAACCTTCTGGCTTTGTTAATAATCCTCCCACTGAAGACAACCAAAAATCTAGTTAGAAAAAAAAAAAAATCATCAGTGAAGGAAAACAATAGTGAAGCTTTACTAGGTTGAGATCAGCTTGAGGCAGAGATTTCAGAGATGAGTTTCAGCCGCTTCTGTCCTGGGGATGTTCAGCTACTGGGACACAGCTATACTTTCGGCAATTTAGTGTGGGAAGAAGAAAAGAATTGGAGTCAGGAGGATGAGCTCCTCAAGAGCTGCACCATTCAAACATATTTTTGCCTTGGAGGTTTTGCACACTCCAGATAAAATACTGAAAGGTTGAGCTACACTTTTGACAGAGACAAGGCTTGGAGTCCAGCACCCTCTGAATGTGAAAAAAACTGTTGAAACACTCCCTGCTCATGATTGGGACCTTAAAGGGATGTGCCCTGGGAATGAGGATATGGACTATACTTTGGTGGATCATCTTGGTGATTTATAAAACCTCGAGCTTTGGTCTCAACTGCTAGAGCCCTCAGGTACCTGGTAGAAGGGAAAAATTTCTCTCTGAATGAAAATAACACTATCTTAAGCCTCAAATTATTTCTATAAGCAATTAAAAAAATGGCCCGAAAACAATCAGATACAATGAGATTCACCAAGAGATAAAGTTATATAAAACAGAACCAGCAGAAAAATGAACCCACAGGGACATCAGATATTGGAATTATCAGATATGGACTGTAAAACTCCTATGCTTACTATGTTCATGGAGTTAAGATCTGAACTTAAAAATTTTAGCAATAAAGTGGATACTATTAAGAGTGACATTGAATGCTTTCCGCCTGATATCAGGAACAAAAGAAGATTGTCAACTCTTGCAACCTCTATTTAACACTGTAGAGGAGGTTCTAGATAAGGAAATTAGGCAAAATAAAACAAAACAAAAAAGAAATAAAAGATATCCAGATTGGAAAGGAAGAAGTAAAACTATCTGTATTTGCAGATGACATGATCTAGTATGTAGAAAATCCTAAGGAATCCACTGAATACTATTGGAAATAAACAAATTCAGCAAGATTTCAGGATATAAGATCAATATAAAAATAAATTACATTTCTATACACTAGCAATGAACATTCTGAAAATGAAATCAAGAAAATAATTCCATTCACAATAGCGTAAAAAAGAATAACATACTTAGAAATAAATTTAACAAAAAAAGTAACTCTGAAAGCTACAAACATTGTTGAAAGAAATTACTGACTCTAAATAAATGGAAAGACATCCTACGTTCATGGATTGAAAGACTTTGCATTGTTAAGATGGCGATACTCTCCAAACTGATCTACAAGCTCAACACAATTCCTACAAGAATTCCAGCTGACTTCTTTGTACAAACTGACAAGCTGGTTCTAAAATTCATATGGAATTGAAGGGGACCCGGAATGGAAAAACAATCCTTAAAAAGAACAAAGTAGAAGAATGCACACTTCCTGACTTCAGAACTTACTAAAAAGCAATGGTAATCAAAACAAGGAGGGCAAAGAAGGTGATAAATACATGGATGAATCTAAATGAACATTAATTATATTATAAAAATATAATAATGATGCCTTGTGGTGTTTTAAAACTATATGCAATTAAGGATTCTGGGAAGATGACAGTGTAAACAGACCATTGTTCTGACGCTTCCCCAAAAATACAACAAGAAATACAACAAGGAAATGGTGCTTGGCCTTGAGGGACTCTGAACTGGGGAGCAAAGGACAACAGCAGGGAAATGCAGACAGGCAAGAACAAACAAATCAACAATGAGTCATATGGTAGGAAACTTGCTTCTCTCATTGTCCCTGCCCCTTCCCCTAGCCATGTGGGCTGTTGGTTACTGTGAATTGGGGAAGTAACCCCAGCAAAATAACCTGAATCCCTAACCATCACACCCTCTGCCTGTACAAAGAGACAGGACCCCAAGCTTCTGCTCTAAAATCAGCAGAGCAGACCTCCCTGCGGGTCCATTTTGAGTGTGCCAGCCTCTCACCAACCTGGACACTGTTGGCTGCAAAGCTGCTGCAAATTGCTACAGAAGGCCCCTGCAATGGAGTCTGCTCCATAGTCAATACTCTACCTGCTTCCCTGTACACCCCATAGCTCAGACTCTGTAACCAACAGGACAGACCTCCCTGGGGGTCAGTTTGATTCTGTCTGCCCCCTCTTCTGGTCAGCACCAAGGACTGCAGACCCAGGCTCGTATTTGCTAGGAAGCAGGGGTCTTGAGTGGAGGCTACATCAACAGCCAACATACTACAGTGGAGGGGAGAGGCTCTGATAGCAACAAGGCAGATCTCACTGGGGATTCGATTGAAGTGTGACAGCCACTCCGCCCTCTGGTAACTGTTGGTTGCCAGGTTGCTTTGAATTGCTAGAGAAGGCCCCTGCAGAGGAGTCTGTTCCCATAGGCAGCTCTCTACCTGTTTCCTCACACACTCCATAGCTCAGGCCCCCAAAACCATCAGAACAGACCTCCCTGGGTTTTATTTTGGGTCTGTATGTACCTCCTATGGTTGGCACTGAGGACTACTGACTGAGGTTGCTGTGTGCTGGGAAACAGAAGTCTTGAGTGGAGGCTGCACTCACAGCCAGCAATCTACTAAAGGGACTCTGATAGCATCAAGGCAGACCTCCCTGGGGTCCAATCAGAGCTTGACAATCCCTCACCTACCTGGTCATGGGCGCCTGCCAGGATGCTGCAAATTACTACAGAAGGTGTCCTGAAGTGGAGTCTGCTCCCATAATCAGCACTTTACCTGCTTCCCTGCACACCCCAAAGTTCAGGCCTCTGAAACTGACAGGACAGACCTCCTTGGGGGTCAGTTTGGGTCTGCCTGCTCCCACTTTTTGAGAGTACTGAGGGCTTCTGACTGAGGCCACTGTATGCTAGGAAACAGATATCTTGAGTGGAGGCTACACCAAAATCCAACACACTATAGGGTGGTTGGGCCCTGACAGCATCAAGGCAGACCTCCCTGGGGGTCCATTTGGAGTGTGGCAACCCCCCACACCTTGTAACTGTCAGCTACTGGACTGATATCAACTCTTACAGAAGGTTCCCTACAGTGGAGCTAAGAGGTGAATCACCAAAATGCAGACTGCTTCCCCTACCACCACAGGGCATCTGGGGCTCTGAAAAGAATAAGACAGATCTTTTGGGGGGAGTGTCAGCCAATACACCTCTTGAAACAGAGGAAAGACTGCCTGTGCTTCCTCTCAATGCCAGCTCAGATATAAGCAGCTCCTACAAAGCAGGGAAGGAAACTTTGGAAAAAACCAGAGGGCAACACGTATCCCTGAAGTGGGACCACTGGATGTAGATTTTCTTATTGAAAACGTGGTTGTAGAAACAGAGAAGGGAAGGGAGCAACAACCAGAGAGAGAGAGAGGACCTCATCCTCTTGTGGACAGATTGATTAGTGTGTGATATTTTTCCTGAGTGGCAGTGCCTGCTGATGGACAGGTTGATCAAAGACTGTTCTCTGGTGTGTTTTGGGAGACACTGAAAATTGAAAACTGAGATCTGGAACTTTTGAATCCTAATTAAACCAAGAATGGAGAAAGAATTATCACAGAGAGGAGAGGAAATGGTAAGCAAAGGCTGAAGTCTGCCACCCAAGAGTTTTTTTGCAGAAAGTAATGCGAGCAAAAGCACCAAATACCAGGAGAACTGAGAAAGTTAACACCCTTGAAAATTCCAATGTCCCAACAAAAAAATCACAAGACACACAAAGAAAAAGAAATGATGGCCCAGCCAAATGAACATGATGAAGAGTGAAAGTGCATCTATGGAAGACCAAATAAAAAAGTGAAGAATATACCATAACAATGTTAAACATAATTAAAGACTTAAAGGAAAACATAGACAAAGATCTAATGATTCTATGAATTTCTTTATTTCATCCTTAATTTCTTCTATAACCCAGTAGTTTTTGAGAAGGTGTTGCTCTGTTTCCATGTGTTTGATTTTTTTTCCCTCACTTTTTCTGTTGTTGATTTCTACTTTTATGACTTTATGGTCAGAAAAGATGCTTTGCAATATTTTGATGCTTTGGATTCGGTTAAGGCTTGCTTTATGGCCTAATATGAGGTCTGTTCTGGAGAATGTTCCATGTGCATTGGAAAAGAAAGTATACTTGGCTGCTGTTGGGTGGAGTGTTCAGTATACGTCTATGAGATCAAGTTGGTTGATTGTAGCATTTAGCTTTTCCATGTCTTTGTTGAGCTTCTTTCTGGATGTTCTGTCCTTCACTGAAAGTGGTGTGTTGAAGTCTCCTACTACTATTGAGCTGTCTCTCTTTTCAGTGCTGTTAGAGTTCGTTTATGTATTTTGGAGCCCTGTCATTGGGTGTATGAATATTTATTACAGTTCTGTCCTCCGGGTGCATTGACCCTTTAATCATTGTACAGTGTCCTTCCTTATCCTTTGTGGTGGATTTTACTTTAAAGTCTATTTTGTCAGAGAATACTATTGCCACGCCTGCTCTTTTTTGAGTGTTGTTTGCTTGACATATTTTTTCTATCCTTTGGGTTTTAGTTGTCTGTGTCTTTAAGGTGTGTCTCTTGTAGGCAGCATATAGATGGATAATTTTTTTAATCCAGTCTGCCACTCTCTGTCTCTTTAATGGTGCATTTAGTCCATTTACATTCAGCTTAATTATTGATAGGTATGAGTTTAGATGCAAAAATCCTCAACAAAATTCTAGCCAATAGAATTCAGCAACATATCAAAAAAAATAGTTCACTATGATCAAGTGAGATTTATACCAGGTATGCAGGGTTGGTTTAACATTACAAAAACAATCAATGTAATCCATCTCATAAATAAAACTAAAGACAAAAGCCACATGATTTTCTCAATCAATGCAGAAAAGGCATTTGACGAAGTCCAACACCCATTCATGATAAAAACTCTCAACAAAATAGGAATAGAAAAGAAATTCCTCAATATAATTAAGGGCTTTTATACAAAGCCAACAGCCAACATCATCCTAAATTGAGAGACTTCGAAAGCATTCCCCTTGAGAACGGGAACCAGACAAGGATGCCCTCTATCACCACTCTTCTTCAACATCTTCCTGGAGGTCCTAGCCAGGACAACCAGGCTAGAAAAAGAAATAAAGTGCATCCAAACAAGTAGGGAAGAAGTCAAAGTATCTCTATTTGTAGATGATATGATCTTATACTCAGAGAACCTCAAAGAAGCCACCGGAAAACTACTGGAACCAATAGAAGATTTCAGCAAACTTTCAGGATACAAGATAAACATACAAAAATTAGTTGGATTCCTTTACACCAACAAAGAGAACCTCAAAGAGGAAATCAACAAATCAATACCATTTACCATAGCCTCCAAGAAGATAAACTACTTGGGAATAAATCTAACCAGAGACGTAAAAGATCTACACAATGCAAACTACAAGATACTACTGCAGGAGACCAAAAGAAACCTGCATAAGTGGAAAAACATACCTTGCTTATGGATGGGTAGACTCAACATTGTTAAAATATCAATTCTACCCAAAGCAATCTACAGATACAATGCAATCCCCATCGAAATTCTCTGGCTTTTTTTTAATGAGAAGGAGAAACAAATCACCAACTTCATATGGAAAGGGAAGAGGCCTTGAATAAATAAAGCACTACTCAAGAAGTACAACACACTGTTGGTGGGAATGATTTCCACTTTAGAAATCGATTTGACGCTTCCTTAAAAAACTAGAAATAGAAGTACCATAAGATCCAGCTATCCCGCTCCTTGGAATATATCCTAGGGAAACAAAAATAGATACATGCACACCCATGTTCATCGCAGCACTGTTCACAATAGCCAAAGGTTGGAAGCAACCTAAGTGCCCATCGATAGACGAATGGATAAACAAACTATAGTATATCCACACAATGGATTATTACATAACGATAAAGAACAATGATGAAACTGTGAAACATCGTATAACTTGGTGGAAGCTAGAACTTATGCTGAGTGAATTTAGTCAGGAACAGAAGGACAAATACTGTATAAGACCACTATTATAAGAACTCAAGAAAAGGTTTAAACACAGAAGAAAACGTTCTTTGATGGTTACGGGGGTGGGGAGGGAGGGTGAGGGTTATTCACTAAGTAGATAGTAGATAAGAATAATCTTAGGTGAAGGGAAGGACAGCACACACTACAAGGGGAAGTCCGCACAACTGGACTAAACCGAAGCTACTAAGTTTCTTGAATACAATCAAACATGTTGAGGGACATAGTAGCAGGGGTAGGGTCTGGGGACCAAGCTTTCAGGGGCCATCTTGGTCAATTGGCATAACAAAGCTTATTAAGTAAATGTTCTGCATCCTACTTTGTTGAGTGGCTGCTGGGGTCTTAAAAGCTTGCAGGCAGCCATCTAAGTAAAGGAGAATGAAGAACACCAAAGACACAAGGAAAGTATTAGCCCAAGAGACAGAAAGGGCTGCATAAACCAGAAACTTCATCAGCCTGAGACCAGAAGAACTAGATGGTGTCTGGCTACCACCAATGACCACCCTGACAGGGAACACAACAGAGAGTCCCTGATGGAGCAGGAGAAAGGTGGGGTGCAGAACTCAAATTCTAGTAAGAAGACCAGACTTAATGGTCTGACTGAGACTGGAGGAACCCTGGAAAGCATGGCCCCTGGATTCTCTATCAGCCCAGAACTAAAACAATTTCCGAGGCCAACTCTTCAGACAGGGATTGGACTGGACTGTGAGACATAAAGTGATACTCGTGAGGAATATGCCTCATAGCTCAAGTGGATACAAGAGACTAAACAGGCAGCTTCTCTCCGGAAGTGAGATGGGAAGGCAGAGAGGGTTAGGAGCTGGTTGAATGGACAGGAGAATCAGGGGTGGAAAGGAGGAGTGTGCTGTCACAGTATAGGGAGAGCAATTAGAGTCACATAACAATGTATGTATAACTTTTTGTCTGGGAAAAAATAAAAAAAATTTAAAAAATTAGCTAGGTGTGGGGTATGGCAGAATTGGGAACTGATGGGAAAGGGAGCGGAAATGCCATATGAGATTAATTGGGAGGTAGAAAGAAAAGAAAGTAAAAGAAAAAATAACTGGTGGCATGGTGGGGGTGGAATGGACTCAGGGCAGCAGTGAACCCAGTGGTTCTCCAGGCATGGTGGCGTGGGAGGGTCCAGCAGTGGGGGGAGGTGGTGTAAGGGGATAGGTCCAAGGGAGAAGGAAAAGGAAGAGAGACAGAGAGAGAGAAAAAAAAGATTAAAAAATAAATAAATAAAACAAAAAATTTGAGAAAGTTAAAAAAAAAACTGGCAGCACATGGGGGTTGGTGAGTAGGGACAAGGCAGACCCAAGGGCTGGTTGGAAGGGATGGGATGTGATGTGCAGAGGTAGGTGGGAGGGAGAAAGAAAATAAAGAAGTGATGAACAAAAGCAAAAACAAATAAATAAATGGCAGCCCAGTGGGAGCCAGCAGGTGTGGGCTGGGCGATTCTGGGGTGGTTGTGGGCTGGTGGCTGTCTAGATGAGGCAGTGAGTCATGGCCTGGTAAGATGCTGTGGAGGTGGCATATGTGGCTAGGTGGGAGGAAAAACGAAATGGAAGAAAGGGAAACAGGGAAAAAAAAGAAAAAAATGGTGTGGCAGGAGCTAACAGCTGGAAGTGGAGCAGACCTGGGGAGGTAGTGTGCCGGTGGCTCTCTAGCTGAGGGGTGCTAGGTAGGTGGGAGAAAGAAAAGGAAGGAAGGGAAAGAGAGAGAAGAAAAAAATAATATGACACTGAGGGAACTGGCTGTTGTGGGGGGGAGCAACTGGGGTGGCAGTGAGCTGGTGTCTCACTGGGTGGCACAGTGTGACTCATTGGGAAGGGGTGAAGGTGGCCCACAGGGCTAGGTGGGAGAGAGAAGGAAAAGGAAGAAAGGGAAAGAAAAAAATGGTGCTGAGGGAGCTGGCTGGTGGGGGTGGGGCAGACCCAGGGCAACAGTGAGCCAGTGTCTGTCCGGCCTACTGACCATGGCCCACTGGGAAGCAGCAGAGGCAGCATACAGGGTAGAAGGATGAGGGGTGGGAAAGAATATTTCTCTGGTCACCAGTGCTCAGTCTTCTGTTGGGAGCTCCGTGAAGGCGCCTTCCAGTACTCCTTGTCTGGAGTCATTGCTGGCTGTGCTCCAAGATGGCCAAGCTGTGCTGCATTAGTGAATTTATGTTAAAGGGGGAGGAACGACTCAGAAAAGGAGTGTGAGAAGGGTTGCATAACTGGAAGAATATAATAAGAGTCACTGAGTTGTACATGTAGAAATTGTTGAATTGGTGTATGTTATGCTGTGTAAATTTTCAACAACAGAAATAAGATAAATTATTTAAAAAATCTAAGTCAAAATAGTAAAAAAGTTATAAGCAATTAAAATACACAACAACAATACATATAACTTTTTTTTGATGAGGGGAGTTAAAGTATTTTAAAGAGAGGGGTAAAAGGAAAGATTAGCACCAGAATTTGAATTGTTGAGGATGCACTAGAATAATCATTAAAAGTGTGGAAAAAGTGTGTAACTTCCAAACTAATAATGGAAAACAGAATGGTAAAAAAAATCAATCTTAATGATAGTGAGAAAAAAGAAGAAAAGGAACATAAAACTGGATGGTTGTATATAAAGAACATAGTAAGATAGCAGATTTAAACCCAAATATGTCATTTATTACATTAAGTGTAAACGGATGAAGTGTTATAATTAAATGACGAAGACTTTCTAGATTGAATTTAAGAAAAAACTCATTATATATTGTTTATAAGAGAAGCACTTAAAACATAAGGCTTCAAAAAAGTTGAAAGTGAAAGAATGGAATAAGATATACCATAGAAAAATTAACTAAAAGAAAGCTGGGCTAAATATGCTATCATCAGACAAATAGGCTTTAAGATAGAAAACATTATTAGAGATAAATACACAAAGGCATTCGACTGTGTGAATTATAATAAATCATGGATAACATTGTGAAGAATGGAAATTCCATAACACTTAATTGTGCTTATACGGAATCTGTACATAGTCCAAGAAGCAGTCGTTGAAATAGAAAAAGGGGATAGTGCGTGGTTTAAAATTAGAAAAGGTGTGTGTCAGGATTGTATCCTTTCACCATACTTATTCAATCCGTATGCTGAACAAATCATCTGAGAAGCTGGACTATAAGAAGAAG
This sequence comes from Dugong dugon, assembly GCA_030035585.1. Lineage (NCBI taxonomy): Eukaryota > Metazoa > Chordata > Mammalia > Sirenia > Dugongidae > Dugong > Dugong dugon. The sequence continues at coordinate 40,633,878 of CM057480.1, read as the reverse complement.
AATGTGGCATCAGGATTGGATGAAGACTCCTTAACAACCTGCTTTATGCAGATGGCACAACCTTGCTTGCTGAAAGTGAAGAAGACTTGAAGCCCTTACTGACGAAGATCAAAAACTACAGCCTTCAGTATGGATTACGGCTCAGCATAAAGAAAACAAAAATCCTGACAGCTGAACCAATAAGCGACATCATGGTAAATGGAGAAAAGATTGAAGTTGTCAAGGATTTCATTTTACTTGGATCCACAATCAACGCCCATGTAAGCAGCAGTCAAGAAATCAAATGATGTATTGCATTGGGAAAATCTGCTGCAAAAGACCTCTTTAAAGTGTTTAAAAGCAAAGATGTCACTTTGACAACTAAGGTTTTAATTATTTGTTTCCTCTTTTGGGAGGATTACAGAGGAGTCTGTCTTCAATTTTAGAATTTAAGTCCCATGAGAGCAGTAGCCAGTTCTGTACTTGCTTACCATTGTATTTCAAGGACTTATAAAAATGCTGAATGAACGGTGTGAAGGAGTGAGTGAAAAAAAATGGAAAAAGTGGGACTATGGAGCTACCATGGTTCTTCCTACGACAGGTGTAAGCAGAGACGAAGGGTCTGGGGTCAGAGTAAAAGGCTCAGACTTCGGTAAAAATGTAGCTCCAGGCAGAGGAACATGGAAGCCATCGAAATCAGACTGCAGAAGATGATCCCAGGCCCAGGACAGCACTAAGGAGCACAGAGAGAGCCAGAGAAGCAGGATGAGTCACACTCAGGGGCCAGATATGTGTGACTCTGCCTGGGGTTGGTGCTATTCCTCATGATTTGGCGTTTCCATTCCTAGCTTTTAAATGACGACTGTCACATTTTAGAACTCTGACTAAAAATAAAGTACTTCTGTTTTATCCAGTAGCAGTGTTTCTCTGGAGACTTAGGGTCATCATCTGTAAAATACAGCACTTGTACAAGATAATCTGTAAAAAATTTTCCAGCTCTAACAGTTTATTTTCTGTGCCTCCCCTTTCTTTTCTTGAACCTTCACCCTTCCAATAACATAAGCTGGAAACCTTTAACTCATTGTTGACATTTCCCTCTCTCACCTCAGGCTTTCCAAGTTTTAAGTCACCAAATCTTGCGGATTCTTTAAAATGATGAATCAGTCTGTTCCCTCCTTTTGATTTTTATTGCTATTTCCCTACTGCAGATTTCATCACCTCCTACTTCCTGACTGGTCTGTCTGACGCAAGTGAAGTCCCCTCACCTTACTGGTTAATCTTTCTAAATCACCATCTCATTTAAGTTATCTAAATACTAAAACACTTTTAAGAGCATCCCCATTGTCTCAGGATAGAGTCTGAACTCTCTGCTTGATGTTTAAGGGCTATTAGATTTTGTCTCCAACCTACTCTTGCAGTTTTACATATTACTATTTCTCTGAAAGAAACTTCTACTCCAAACTGATTTGATCATTGTTTTCCCCAACAAGTCACGTTCCCTCTGATTACCACACCTTTGCTGATTCCCTCCTCCCTCCTTGAAATGCCTTATTTATACTCTTCTATCAGGGATTTGGTTAAGTCCTACCTTCTCAAATAATCCATGCCCTCGCCCTCCTCCATGCTGATGTGGAACCAATTATTTGTATACTCCTTGACAAAAATTACTTTGTATTTCTACTTTTCTGACCTCAAGTTTCTCTTTTGCAAAATGAAGCAATTAGAGGAGATGATCTTTGTTTCCTCTCAACCACAATAGTCTATAATTTGCCAATTTCTTTATGTGTGTGCCTTTTTTGTCCCAAATTGATCGCAATGACTTTCTATTTAACAAAGATTTGTTGAGACTCTGCTATATGTCCAAAGCTGTGTTAAGCCCTCTGAGGAGTAAAAAGGTGAATAAGAGAAAGTCCTGGACTTCCAGGGTCTCATAATTGTGTGTGTTGGGGGGGGGGTGGTGGTGGTGGGGAGAATGGGAGTAGGGCAGAGGGAGAACAGAGAACAGAGAGGAAATATTAAAGAATTACAGAATGGAATGGGAGAGGCATAGAAACATTTTGACTGAGAGCATCTATCTGGACCAGCCCTAGGGCAGAGATGTGATGGAGATGAACTTAGTTGATGAACATGACTTTAAAAGCCTTAAAATTTGGGGCAGGGAGGATGATGAAAAAGCACAAATAAGGACACAGTCAAGGAGGTGGGAGAAAACAAGGAGAGTCCTGGAAATGACATGAGCTCCAGAATGGCCAAAGTGTGAAAGATATGGACCATTATTTTGAGACATAAGGTTGTAGAGAGCCCTGCATCACAGGCTAAGACATGTAGATTTTATTCTTTGATGTATTGAGCAGAGTCATGACATGATTATTATCGTCTGTTGGTAAAGATTGAAAAGAAATTTGAAAGACAAAATCAAGACATAAATTTTCTTTCAGCATTACTTAGCACATCAACATGAGTCTGTCAGTTTGTCTTACTGTGGTGGCTTGCACGTTGCTGTGATAGTGGAAGATTTGACACTGGTATTTCAAATGCCAGCAGGGTCACCCTTGGTGGACAGGTTTCAGTGGAGCCTCCAGACTAAGGCAGATTAGATGGAGAAACTGGTGGTCTGCTTCTGAAAAAATTGTCCAGTGAAAACTTTAGGAACATTGTCCAATGTAGTGTCGGAAGATGAGCTTCTCAGGTTGGAAGGCACTCAAAATACGACTTGGGAAGAGCTGCCTCCTCAAAATAGAATCAACCTTAATGATGGGATGGAATGAAGCTTTTGGGACCTACATTTGCTGATATGGCATGACTCAAAATGAGAAGAAACAGCTGCAAACATCCATTAATAATCTCAACATGGAATGCATGAAGTGTGAATCTAGGAAAATTGGAAGTCGTCAAAAATGAAGTGGAATGCATAAAGGTCGATATCCTAGGCATTAGTGAGCTGCACTGGACTGGTATTGACCACTTTAAATCAGACAATCATATGATCTACTCTGCTGGGAATGACAAATTGAAGAGGGATGGAGTTGCATTCATCATTAAAAAGACCATTTCAAGATCTATCCTGAAACAAAGAAGAAGGATTAGTAGTTGGAAAATATGGCCTTGGTGAGAGAAACAACACCAGAGATCTCATGATAGAATTTTGCAAGACCAACAACTTCTTCATTGCAAATACCTTTTTCAAACCACATAAATGGAGACTAGACACATGGACCTTGCCAAATGGAATACACAGGAATCAAACCAACTTCATCTGTGGAAAGAGAGGATGGAAAAGCTCAATATCATCAATCAGAACAAGGCCAGGGGCCGACTGTAGAACAGACCATCAATTGCTTATATGCAAGTTCAAGTTAAAGCTAAAGAAAATTAAAACAAGTCCAAGAGAGCCAAAATATGACTTTGAGTATATTCCACCTGAATTTGGAGACCATCTCAAGAATAGATTTGATGCCTTGAACACTAATGACTGAAGACCAGATGAGTTGTGGTGAGACAACAAGGACATCATATACAAAGAAAGCAAAAGGTCATTTAAAAGACAGGAAAAGAAGAAAAGACCAAAATGGATGTCAGAAGAGACTCAGAAACTTGCTCTTGAACATAGAGTAGCTAAAGCAAAAGAAAGAAATGATAAAGTAAAACAACTGAACAGAGGATTTCAAAGGGCAGCTTGAGAATACAAAGTAAAATATAACGAAATGTGCAAAGACCTGGAGTTAGAAAACCAAAAGGGAAGAACATGCTTGGCATTTCTCAAGCTGAAAGAATAGAAGAAAAAATTCAAGCCTTCAGCTGAAATTCTGAAGGATCCTATGGGCAAAATATTGAACGATGCAGGAAGCATCAAAAGCAGATGGAAGGAATACAGATTCACTGTATCAAAAAGAATTGGTCAACTTTCAACCATTTCAGGAGGTAGCATATGATCAAGAACTGATGGTATTGAAGGAAGTCCAAGATGCACTAAAGGTACTGGCAAAAAACAAGCCTTCAGGAACTGATGGAATACCAGTTGAGATATTTCAACAAATGGATCCAGAGCTGGGGGTGCTCATTCATCTATGCCAAGAAATTTGGAAGACACCTACCCCATTCTAAAGAAAGGTGATCCAACAGAACGTGGAAATTACGGAACAATATCATTAATATCACTCGCAAGTAAAATTTTGCTGAAGATCATTCAAAAGTCGATGCAACAGTACATCAACAGGGAACTGCAAGAAATTAAGCCGGATTCAGAAAAGGACATGGAACCAGGGATATCATTGCTGATGTCAGATGGATCATGGCTGAAAGCAGAGAATACCAGAAAGATGTTTACCTGTGTCTTATTGACTGTGCAAAGGCATTTGACTGTGTGGCTCATAACAAGCTATGTATAACACTACAAAGAATTGGAATTTCAGAACACTTAATTGTGCTCATGAGGAACCTGTCCATAGACCAAGAGGCAGTTATTTGGACAGAGCAAGGGGATATTGCATGGTTCAAAATCAAGAAAGGTGTGCATCAGGTTTGCATCCTTTCACCATACTTATTCAATCTGTATGATGAGCAAAGAATATTGAATATATCATGGACTACCAGAAGAATGAACAAATCTGTTTTTGAAAAAGTACAGTCAGTGTTCCATGGAAGTGAGGATGGTGAGACTTCATCTCACATATTTTGGATCTGTTATCATGAAGGACAAGTCCCTGGAGAAGGACATCATGCGTGGTAAAGTAGAGGGTCAGTGAAAAAGAGGAAGACCCTGGAGGAGATGAGTTGACACTGTGGCTGTAACAACGGACTCAAACATAACAATAATTGTAAGGATGGTGCAGGACCAGGCAGTGTTTGGTTCTGTTGTACATAGGGTCTCTATGAGTGTCAGAACCAACTAGACAGTACCTAACAACAACAACAGCACGTCCACAATCTATAAATAACTTTTTGACATATTTGAAATATTTGAGAGAGAAAAGGAAATTGCCTTTAATAAATAAATTATGTAGGCCTTCTGTATGCCCGGAATCCAATTAATACCCCTTTAATAAGGATCTAGGCTAGGGAAAACTTCCATTTTATTTAAATTTTTATTCATTTTTCCTGGGGTTGCCATGCTGACCTTGTGTGTGGCAGTAGAGTGGATTGGATGAAGGAACATGCTGACAGAGAATTCTGTGAACTGACACTCTCCACATGCTATAACTAGGTGATGAGGGGCCCAGCCTTATTCTTTCTTCTACTATGTCTGTGCTTCTTCCTCAGAAGGCTGTGGTACAGATGTAGTTCTGAATCTCTTGCTCCTGTTAGGAGTTCCTGGGTTAAATGCTCAACTACTAACCAAAAGTTTGGCAGTTCAACCACTCCCAGAGGCACCTTGGAAGAAAAGCCAGGTGATCTGCTTCTGAAAAATTGCAGCCTTGAAAACTCTGGAGCAGTTCTACTCTACACACGCAGGGTTGCTATGAGTCAGTTTCAACTTAATGGCAATGGATTTGGTTTGTTTTTTTTCTTGCTAATTTCTCTAATAATCCAGGGCTTTCAGGGACCCAACACTTCTAGAATAGAAATGAGGTACAGTTTAAAAGCAATCTTTTAGATTAGTGTGTGTGTGTGGTGTAAAGAAAATTGAAAAGGCTGACAAGAGTGGGAAATGTCAGCATCTTAGATAAGGAACAGAGTCAGAGACTCTCAGACATAAAATATTTCTTCTGAGACTGCAACTACTCAAGAATGGTAAAAAATTTACTCCAGCTATGGGGGTGGATATTAAAATCTGGATAGGGTTATGTAAATGTGAGTCAAGTGTTGGGATACTCTGCCAGCCTAGTCAAGGAATTTAGTTATGCTGCGAGGACTTCAGGAACTTTAGGGAATGAAGTTAGCTGCTCATAGTCACGTACAGAGACATGTGTCTCCATTGGCTAGTTCCTAGTGTGAAATGCCCCAAAGAAACAGACTAGCAAGATCTTTTTATTCTTGGTTTCCCTATGAAAATGTGATAATTAATGAAAGAAGACATTGTGTAGCCTCTTGAAGAGCAGGCTAGTGTTCTGGAAATGAAAGATGGGCTTGTTGGTTATCTGCACTATGTTCAAACATCATGTCATCCCTCACACTTTTTCACTTCTTGAAACTGACTCTTCCTTTCCATCCTAAATTCCATTGCCTTATTTCAAGTCCTCATCATCTCTCACCTGGATCAATAGCTTTCTAACTATTTTCTGTCTCCATCTAAACTGCTGTATAAATAATGCATCAGTGGTATAAATTGGTCTATGTCACATCTCTGCTTAAAGTCCTCCAGCGACTACTCATCACCCTCAGAATAAAGTTTAAACTCCTTTATAAGGCCATGGAGCTCTCCAAGGGCTGGCAGTATCCCACCTCCAGCCTCATCTCCTTCCACGAGCCACCCCATGTTCTACACAACATTACCTCATTTCTTGCAGCTCTCCACACTCACTGATCATGTTTCTACTTTCTCTGTGATTTTCTGTTGATCACTTTGCCTGAATGCCCTCCCAGGTCCCATTCTTCCACCCTGGATAACTCATCACATCTCTCCTGATTCAGCTCAGGCTGCTGGGCTTAGTGTCTTACCTCTGGGTCCCTTAGCACTGTGTGATTTCCTCTCATATAGCACTTGCCACTTGAATATGATCTCCTTATGTCTCTGTTTTCTCTACTGGACTGTGAGTGCTTCTCAATTTTTTTTTTTTAATGCCCACATGTGCTAAAGTGTGGTAAGAGCATTGATCTAGGAGTCAGAAACCTTGAGTTTTAATCCCGAGCACCTGTTATGTGTCTTTCTGCAGCATTCTGGGTGACCTCTCGAGTTGTTGTGAGAACGATGAGAGATAACACATGAAAAATCATTAGTTAATTTTGAATTATTGGACCCAATAGCTTTAATTCATTTTGCATAATATCTTTCTGTATTTTGCAGGTTTAATCACTATTTCTGTTTTGTCTTCTGCATGTTCCTGTTATGTTCCTATCTCTTGGATAATTTTTCTGAGTTCTCTGGTTCTTTTTCTGTCCACCTCCTAAGGTTTCCACCAGCATATTCTTTTCCTACTTCAAACTTTTTCTGGTGGACTTCCATGGCTTCAATTTCTATTCATAAACTGATGAATCCTAGATCTTTCTCTTCAGCCTCAACCTCTCTCCTAAGCTTCAGACCCTTCTTTTCAACTGTATGCTCAGTATCTCAACCTATGATTTGTCCCTTAGGCACCTCAAAACTAAGATATCTGAAAATCAACTCCTCATATCCTCTAAATTTGCATCTTCTCCCTCAGGTTGCTATGAATATCATAATTCACTCAGGCTAGAAACTTCAGACCTATCTTTAATTTCTCAACACTGTGGCAATATGGAGATGGAAAAGAAGAGGAATAGGGGGCTGTTTAGGAGGGAAATCCTTCAGTGAGATGAAGGGAAGCAGGGAGGTGCTAAGTGGTGAGAAATGACAGGCAGGAGTCGAATCTTGAAAGGCCACATAAATCATGCTAAGGAATTTAGACTTGATTCTGAAGGCAATAGGCATCTATTGGAGGGCTCTAATAAGGGGGGAGATATGATGAGTTTTGGGCTTTAGGAGGCTTACTCTGGCTATAGTATGATTGTAGGGGCTCAGAGTTGAGGCAGGGAGAGTGTCAGGACCTGGATGAAGATGGGGAAACAATAAGATGACATAGAGGGGAGAGGATGAAGTACCAAACAAAGACAGGGTGTAGGACAGCAAGTTGAATTCTTATGTGAGGAAGAAACTTGGAGGACCACTCCTACCTCAGTTAGGGTGACAGTGAAGGAGACCAAGAGGAGAAGGTAGTGTGAATGTGAGAACAGTGGTGACAAATAAACTAGCCCATGAGAGTGAGGGTAAGTCTGATATTCTGACTCACCTTTTCCCCCCATCATAGTTGTTACCCAAATAGGGTCCGTGCCCTGGAGCAGCCGAGCCAATGAAACATACTCCAAGTCAGAAAGAGTGAGAAAGTTTTAATTCAGGAATTACACACCACTGGGGATCCTACATTAACACAGGCTGTCCATAAGGAGTCCCAAAAGGCATTTTTACATCAGAGCTTATATATGATTTTTACAAAGGTTAGAAGTGTTGTTATTCACTCCAAGATAATTACAAGAGATTCTTTACCATACTAAAGAGGTAGGGAACTGGACATTTCTTTATCAGGCTAAAGATATATGTCCCTAACATCTGGGCTCTAATCTTCCTGTGGGGGATCCTAAGTCATAAAACAGAGTCACTAACAAAGGTATGTGCAAAACAAAGCCATTAATGCAAAAAGGGAGAAGGCAAAGAAAAAAAAACTTATAGGTTCATTATTGTGTTAGTTATGTCAAGCCCTCAGTTGCCTATTTTGAAAAGGAGAAAACATGCTGAATAGGGTCACATGGTTGAAGTTTATTTTGCCTGCTGAGCATATGAGAAAAATAGTCAGGAGATAACTAATTAAATAATTTTGGAATAAATTACAAATAGCAGAACAATATAAAAAATTGATGTAAGACAATTAAAATAGAAACTGAAATGAAAATGAGATTTATTTTCTTACAAACTATACTTATTGATTATACACAAGCCCTTAATGTCTTCCTTCAAGAAAGTGGTTCAATTCTGACTGCCAGCTGTAGTTTATGGCCCAATTATACTAGTGAATGGTTACAAGGAGAAGTAAAGAAAACAGAAAGTTGTTTAGTATTGCTCAAAAGCCTCTCTACGAATTATTCCCTGAAGATAAAGGATTCTTTCAAAAATGTAATGTTTATAAATTCACAGTTCCTTCTGTGTTTATAAAAATGTGAAAGGAGTAACTCAAAAGTCAGGAAGAGGAATTACTTATACGTGGTGATTCTGCTAACAGAGACTTGAAATTATACTATCCAGGCAATATTTGTCATTTTCATTGGGAATAATCAGAAAAACAGGGATGGAAAACTTTATTTCTTTTTCAAGGTAACCTTGGGACCAAGGAAGGGAATGGTGGTATGGCTGAGGGTGCTATGAGGAAGGTCAGCTTCCACAAGGTTCTTTTATGCTTTGGAAAAAATTATTATGGATGAAACTTAGGCTACTAGGGTAGAGTTTGGAGAATCTACTCTTTCACCCTGTAGTAAAGTGGAGACTTTCCCATTAGCTCAGTTAAAAGTCTTAATACATCTTTCCTTAAAGTATCAAAGTAAGTGATTTTTATTAGTAGTCTAAACTTAATCAACTTTTTTTTAAGGAAAAGAACTCAAAGAATAGTAAACTTTTTTTTTTTTTTTTTTACAAACTCTTCAACTTCACATGTGATCCTTGTTTATGTATACCCAGACATGTTTGCATTTTTACGTCGTTTCATGCACCAGACTTTAAGAGACATTCAGGCACCAAGCCCTTTATTTCCGCATGTGTTTTGCAGATGCGCTGAGGAAATGGATCATAAGTCTCAGGTGGTCAAGACATTTCAGCAGCTAAGAGTTGCTGCTTAAATCATACATACATATAACCACTTAAAAGCAGCACCTTCATTTTCATACTATAGCCAGAGTAAGCCTCCTAAAGCCCAAAACTCATCATATCTCCCACCTTATTAGAACCAGCCTTCTTATGAAGCAACCAAACTGTCTTTATTGACTTAAAGTGCTCTCCAAAAATGCAACTAAGCAAACAAAGAAATGGCTCTCAAAACCATTAAGTCAGATGCTTTGTGGTAAGAAAAGAACAAAAAGTTTTCCTAAGAGGCAGAGACTCTGGGCTATAACCAAGTTTTAAGAGAGGATGGAATATCATTTAAAATAAGATCTTGATAGTCTTTTTGAAGTACATAGTGAAGCTTGCTTTTAAGTGAGGATTCACTTTATGGTATTAATATTATAAATATGGACAAAGTGTTCCAAAGATCTTGCTGTCAAGAAAGGCAAAGGTCTAAATCCTAATAACTTTAACCCTGAACTTCTGTTAAACAGATCAGTGATTATTATTAACTTTGGGACAGCAGTCCCTCAAATGTATCTTCTCTGTAGCTCTAAATTCTATTGTTGAACAGTCTTAATTTTCTTGATGTCTCATCTGGACAACAGACATGTCCTTCATACACTTCCATTCCAAGTATACTAAAATTAATGAAAAAAGAAAAAAAGAAGAAATGACATTGAATCAGCAAGCTTGCTAGATCTTGCTACTTGGTAATTCAGAAACCAATTAAAAAAAACAAAAAACCAAACCAGTTCCCATCAAGTCAACTCTGACTAATGGTGACCCCATGTGTGTCAGAGTAGAATTGTACTCCTTAGAGTTTCCAGTGGCTGATTTTTTTTTTTCCAAGTAGATCATCATGCCTCCTTCCCAAGGGTCCTCTGGATGAACTCAAACCTCCAACCTTTAGGTTAATGGCTGAGAGCATTAATATTTGCATCACCCAGAGGCTCTGAGAAAGCAATAGCTTTCATGGGAAGACCAGGAGGCTCAGATGCAAATTTCTACTCCAAATACAATTTTCTGGTGTGAAAGTTTGGTCATTTTTAACTTGATAATTTGTATATTATTTGAATAAAATGAATATTCTTGACAGCTGGTCAAATACTTTATTTACATTTTGCCAATAACATGAAAAGATCAGAGAAATGATGTGAAGTTAAGGTAACCAAATTTAAATTTATTTTCTTCCAGTAAAAATAGAAATTATTGCTGGTGTATCTGAATAAAGGAAAAAAGAATGCCATTCCTACCCTTGAAAGATGTAGTGTTGACTGCCTGCTGGGTGTCAGTATGGTACCAACTGGTTCCCAGATGCTTGGGGTGTCCTTCAGACTGTGTCAGTGTGTCAGACACAAGGCATTCTTTAATCATTGTATTAGTTTTGTGTAGCAGCTGTAACAAAGTAACAAATGCGGTGGCTTAAAACAACACACACATATTCTCTTATAGTTATGGAGGCCAGAGTCTGAAATTGGTTTTACTGAGCTCAAACCAAGGTAACAGCAGGGCTGTGCATTCCTTGCATTCCTTGGCTCGTGGCCCCTTCCTCCATCTTCAAAGCCTGCAGTGTAGTCTCTTCAAGTCTCTCTGTCTCTGCTGAGGCTGTCACATCACCTTTTCTCTTCTATAGTAGAATCTCCCCATGCCTGTTTCTTATAAGGGCACTCATGATTACATTTAGGGTTTAGGATATCTCCCTATCTCAAGATTCTTAGATTAACCACATCTGAAAAAAAGGCAACGTTCACATATCCCAAGGATTAGGACTTGGATATCTTTAGGGGCTTTTATTTAGCCTACCACAGTCATGAATCCTTCTTTCATCTTTCCTTTCCTTGATTGCCTATAACATGATAGTCTCAATGAGACTTTGCCCCTGTCCTCAAGAAACTCAGTTTAGAAGGGGAGACATACATGCATATACATGATTGCAGTATAAGGCACTACCAGAGAGATTTACAAATAATGTTTTCACAGCATTGAGGAAAGGGTGGTTGTCACTCCGGAAGAAACTAGGCAAGCCTTAGAAATCTATCCTATGAGAATATTTTAAGTGGAACATTTTGCATTACAATCCAGAGAAAGGTGATGAGGATGGTAAGGAGTCTGAAAACTGCCATCTGAGTAATACTTAAATATCCCAGATAAAAGAGACCTTGGTAGAGGATATTTATTGAAGCAGAATTGTTCTTACTTCCTGGTGAATTAGAGAGAAGAATGAAGAGTAACAAGTGGAAATAATGGGAAAACAGATCTGGCTCCACATAAGAAAGAAGTACTTCCCAACATTCCCTCACAAGATAGCGCATGATCTGTCACTCAGAGTGGGAGGGCAAGGCAAAGTGATTGTCCACTGGGATTGGGGCAGAGGCCATTTCAATTTTTTTGTGGGAGTTTGGGATAGTCATTTTACAAGGAAGACTTCTGAATTACAGACCAAGAGTTTTTAAAATAATCTGGGGGTTTCACAAAGGAATGCTATATTAGTCAGGCTATACCACGTAATGCTGTGGTAACAAAAATACCACAAAACAGGTTTATTTCTTGCTCACACTACATATCTATTGAAGGCTGATGGGGGCTCCATATTATATTGTCTTCACTCAGGAACTCAGGACCCCAAATGTCTGTCAGTTTCTTACTGTGGTGGCTTGCATGTTGCTGTGATGCTGGAAGTTATGCCACTAGTATTTCAAATACCAGCAAGGTCACCCATGGTGGACAGGTTTCAGCTGAGCTTCTAGACGAGGGCAGATTAGGAAGAAGGACCTGGAAGTCTACTTCTGAAAAAATTAGCCAGTGAACACCTTATGAATAGCACTGGAACATGTCTGATATAGTGCTGGAAGATGAGCCCCTCAGATTGGAAGGCACTGAGAAAATGACTAGGGAATAGCTGCCTCATCAAAGTAGAGTCTACCTTAATGAAGAGGGTAGAGTAAAGCCTTTGGGACCTTCATTTTCTGATGTGGCATGACTCAAAATGAGAATAAATATCTGCAAACATCCATTAATAATCAGAACATGGAATGTATGAACTATGAATCTAGGAAAATCGGAAGTCTTCAAAAATGAAATGGAATGCATAAACATTGGTATCCTAGGCATATGTAGGCTGCAAGGGACTGGTATTGGCCATTTAGAATCAGACAATTATATGGTTTACTATGCCGGGAATGACAAATTGAGGAGAAATGCATTGTATTCATCGTCAAAAAGAAGATTTCAAGATCTATCCTGAAGTACAACACCATCAGTGATAGAATAATATCCATATGCCTACAAGGAAGGCCAGTTAATATGATTATTATTCAGATTTATGCACCAACCACTAATGACAAAGATGAGGAAATTTAAGATTTTTACGAACTTTTGCAGTCTGAAGTTGATCAAATATGTAATCAAGATGAATTGAAAATTACTGGTGATTGGAATGTGAAAGTTGGAAACAAAGAAGTACTGGTAGTTGGAAAATATGGCCTTGATGATAGAAACAAAGCTGGAGATCCCAAGATAGAATTTTGCAAGACCAACGACTTCTTCATTGCAAATACCTTTTTTAAACAACACAAACGACAACTATACACATGGACCTCACCAGACAGAATTCACACAAATCAAATTGAATACATCTATGGAAAAAAAGGATGGAAAAGCTCAATATCATCAGTCAGAACAAGGCCAAGGGTTGACTGCGGAACAGACCATCAATTGCTCATATGCAAATTCAAGTTGAAGCGGAAGAAAATTAAAACAAGTCCATGAGAGCCAAAGTATGACCTTGAGTATATTGCACTTGAATTTAGAGACCTTCTCGAGAATAGATTTGACTCATTAAACACTAATGGCCGAAAACCAGATGAGTTGTGAAAAGACATCAAGGACAACATACATGAAGAAAGCAAGAGGTCATTAAAAAGACAGGAAAGAAAGAAAAGACCAAAATGGATGTCAGAAGAGACTCTGAAACTTGCTCTTGAATGCAGGGTAGCTAAAGTGAATAGAAGAAACGATCAAGTAAAAGAGTTGAACAGAAGATTTCAAAGGGCAGCACGAGAAGACAATGGAAAGTATTATAATGACATGTGCAAAGACTGGAATTAGAAAAGCAAAAGGGAAGAACATGCTCAGCATTTCCCAAGCTGAAACAACTGAAGAAAAAACCCAAGCCTTGAGTTTCAATGTTGAAGCGGTCTACAGGGAAAATATTAAATGACAAAGGAAACATCAAAAGCAGATAGAAGGAATACACAGAATCACTATACCAAAAAGAATTGGTCAACATTCAATCATTTCAGGAGGTAGCATATGATCAAGAACTGATGGTACTGAAGGAAGAGGCCCAAGCTGCACTGAAGGTATTTGTGAAAAAACAAGGCTCCAGGAATTGACTGAATACCAACTAAGATGTTTCAACAAACAGATGAAGCCCTGGAAGTGCCCACTCATCTATGCCAAGACATTTGGAAGACTGCTACCTGGTCAACCAACTGGAAGAGATCCATATTTATGCCTATTCCCAAAAAGGTGATCCAACCGAATTCAGAAATCATTGAACAATGCCATTAATACCACATGCAAGTAAAATTTTGCTGAAGAGTATTCAAAAGTGGCTGCAGCAGCACATTGACAGGGAACTGCCAGAAATTCAAGCTGGATTCAGAAGAGGACGTGGAACCAAGGATATCATTGCTGATGTCAGATAGATCCTGGCTGAAAGCAGAGAATACCAGAAAGATGTTTACCTGTATTTTATTGACTATGCAAAGACATTCGACTGTGTGGATCATAACAAATCATCAATAATATTGTGAAGAATGGGAATTCCAGAACACTTAATTGTGCTCATGTGGAACCTGTACATCGATCAGGAGGCAGTTGTTCAAGCAGAACAAGGGGATACTGCATGGTTTAAAGTCAGGAAGTGTTTGCATCAGGTTTCTATCTTTTCACCATACCTATTCAATCTGTATGCTGAGCAAATAATCCAAGAAACTGGATTATATGAAGAAGAACAGGAGATCAGATTGGAGGAGGATTCATTAGCAACCTATGTTAATGCAGATGACACAACTTTGATGCTGAAGTGAACAGGGTTTGAAGCACTTACTGATAAAGATCAAAGACTACAGACATCAGTATGGATTACACCTCAATATAAAAAAACAAGATCCTCACAACTGGACCAATAAAGAACATCATGATAAATGGAGAAAAGATTGAAGTTGTCGAGGATTTAATTTTACTTGGATTCACAATCAATGCCCATGAAAGCAGTAGTCGAGAAATCAAATGACACATTGCATTGGGAAAATCTGTTGCTAAAGACCTCTTTAAAGTGTTAAAAAGCAAATATGTCACCTTGAAGACTAAGGTGCGCCTGACCGAAGCCATGGTGTTTTTCAATCACCTCATACGCATGTGAAACCTGGGTGATGAATAAAGAAGACCGAAGAATAATTGATGCTTTTGAATTGTGGTGTTGGCGAAGAATATTGACTATACCATGGACTGCCAAAAGAATGAACAAATCTGCCTTGGAAGAAGTACAACCAGAATGCTCCTTAGAAGCAGGGATGGCGAGACTACGTTTCACATACTTTGGACATGTTATTAGGAGGGATTGGTCCCTGGAGAAGGACATCATTCTTGGTAAAGTAGAGGATCAGTGAAAAAGAGGAAGACCCTCGGTGAGGTAGATTGATACAGTCGCTGCAACAATGGGCTCAAGCATAACAATGATTGTGAGGCTGGTGCAGGACCAGGCAGTGTTTAGTTCTGTTGTACACAGGGTTGCTATGAGTCAGAACTGACTCGACGGCACCTAACAACAACAACCAACGGGGAAAATATTAAACAACGCAGGAAGTATCAAAAGAAGATGGAAGAAATACACAGTCATTGGACCAAAAAGAATTGGTCCATGTTCAACCATGTCCAGAGGTAGCATATGATTAAGAACCGATGGTACTGAGGGCAGAACTCCAAGCTGCACTGAGGGTGCTGGCAAAAAACAAGGCTTCAGGAATTGATGGAGTACCAACTGAGATGTTTCAACAAATCAACCCAGCACTGGAAGTGCTCACTCTTCTATGTCATGAAATTTGGAAGGCCAGCTGACAGGAAGAGATCCATATTTGTGCCCATTCCAAAGAACGGTGATCCAACAGCATGCGGAAATTATCAAACAATATCATTAATATCAGGCACAAGTAAAATTTTGCTGAAGATCATTCAAAAGCGGTTGCAGCAGTACATTGACAGGGAACTGTCAGAAATTCAAGATGGATTCAGAAGGGGACATGGAACCAGGGATATCATTACTGATGTCAGATGGATTTTGGTTGAAAGCAGAGAATACCAGGAAGATGTTTGCCTCTGTTTTATTGACTATGCACAGGCGTTCGACTGTGTGGATCATAACAAATCATGGATAGCATTGTGAAGAATGGGAATTCCAGAACACTTAATTATTCTCATGTGGAACCTGTATACAGAATAAGAAGTAGTTATTTGAACAGAACAAGGGGACACCGCGTGGTTTAAAATCAGGAAAGATGTGCGTCAGGGTTGTATCCTTTCACTATACTTCTTCAGTCTGTATGCTGAGCAAATAATCCGAGAACCTGGACTATACAAAGAAGAATGGAGCATCAGGATTGGAGGGAGACTCATTAACAACCTGCGTTATGCAGGTGACACAACATTGCTTGCTGAAAGTGAAGAGGATTTGAAGCTTTTACTGATGAAGATCTAAGACCATAGCCTTCAGTATGGATTACATCTCAACATAAAACAAAAATCCTCACAACTGGACCAATAAGCAACATCATGATATACGGAGGAAAGATTAAAGTTTTAAGGATTTCATTTTACTTGGATCCACAATCAACTCCCATAGAAGCAACAGTCAAGAAATCAAACAAAGCACTGTATTGGGTAAATCTCCTGCAAAAGATCTCTTTTAGGTATTATAAAGCAAAGGCGTCACTTTAAGGACTAAGGTGCACCTGACCCAAGCTATAGAGTTTTCAATCACCTCATATGCATGGGAAAGCTGGACAATGAATAAGGAAGACTCAAGAAGAATTGGTGCCTTTGAATTATGGTATTGGTGAAGAACGAACAAATCTGTCTTGGAAGAAGTACAGTCAGAATGCTCCTTGGAAATAAGGATGGCAAGACTTCATCTCACATACTTTGGACATGTTATCAGAAGGGACCAGTCACTGGAGATGGACATCATGCTTGGTAAAGTAGAGGGTCAGCGAAATAAAGGAAGACCCTGAATGAGATGAGTTGACATAGTGGCCGCAACAATGGGTTCAAGCATAACAACGATTGTGAGGCTGGTGCAGGACAGGGCAGTGTTTCTGTTGTACAGAGAGTTGTTATGAGTCGGTTCCTAACAACAACAGGAACTCAAGCTGACAGAGGCTCACTATCTGGAATGTTGCCAGTTGCTAATGCAGGGGAAGTGGGTTGTAGAGTTTCTTGCACTGGCAAACAGTTAGAGTGACACAGATGCCCCCAAATAATTGCCCATAATCAGTCACATGATCAATCCTACTATACATCTGGAAGGAAGGGAACTAGAAATATAGCTGAGCAGAGATAATCCCTAACACAGTCCACTTTCCTTGACACTAAATATTTGGTTCACAATCCTTCCCACATACAGAATGCCCCGATGCCCTCCTGAAGGGAGAGGAACCAAAACCAAAGGCCTCTGGGTGAAGTCTAGAGCCTCTACATGCAGTGCATATGTGGCTCTTGATTGTGAGACTTATAAACTAAAAAGACAAGTTATCTACCTCCCACACTATGTAACTCAACCTGTGTCCAATCATGGAATAGGGACAGGAAAACAATAAACACTACCATTCTGAAAGAAAAAAAAAAATGGGATCAGTTGATACTGATTTGTAGTAATCCTTAAATCCACCTAGATATAATATTTGAGGGTTTTACCCCAGAGGGTGGGAAATTAGGCCCATATTATGCTCTCTAAGAGGATTCTGCAGTGGATTCACTGTAGCTCCTAGCCTCAGGGAAGGTTCTTCCCTTGACATTAGTCTCATTGGCCACAAATTAAATGAACATTGGGAAAGGGTCTGAACAGCCTTCTTGGCTCACTTGCCATATGTAGATGTTTGGGAGTCTAAGCATTGTTTCAAGTTTTGAATAGTCATAGACTCTTTTAGTACAAACCCACGATTCCTTTGGTAGTTCAGCTATCTCAAAAACTTAGTAGTCTATCAGTTTGATTAAAATCAACTTCATGTGCCAAATAGTCATGTCCACAGTCCTTTTAAAGACATAATTCTCAGACTTTCCATATTTATTTATTTTTTTTGCCCCAATCCTTCTTTATCTCTTTCTCTTGACTTAATTGTATTTGCATATACCTTGAGCACATTGAGCTCCAGTGGGAGAGGCATAGTTTTAGCACCACTTCCTAGAGCCATTTTGTCCAGCTGAAAATATTTCCTTGGTGGAATACTTTTAATAGGATCTTTTATTTGAGACCTTTCATCCATTCAAAGCTGTTAACTGTTATAATGGCTCTTGATTTATTCCTTTTTGAAGGCTGATTTTAGTTAAGTTTTGTTGCTCAAAGATTTTCTCAAATGTATCTTTACTGTTGGAGCTGAGAGGCAGTTGCCTCTTCCAATTCTACTAGCCCCCGTGTTCTCTTTTGTTCCAGCTTGCAAAAATAAGAAAGGTTAATCCTTTTCTGAGCTCTTCTCTTTCTCTCCCTCTCTTTGTTTGTTATAACAAACACATACATCTCTTGTTCTGTTTTCCAACCTCTGTCTATAAGTTCAATGAGTTCATGACTTTCTCCCAAGTTACTGCCACTGACAGTTTTACGAAATGATTTGCCACTAGGTTGCTTGGATTATCATCTTTCCAGCTTCCAATATCAGTTTTCTCATTTCCCATTGTCTGATCTTTTAGTCAAGGTCACATATTAAAATATTGTCTAGCAATACACCTTGGTATCAATGTCTGTATTAGTCAGAATAAGTTAAATTAAGTAACAGCAATAAAAAAAACTCCCAAATCTCTGTAGCTTAATTCAAATAAAGATTTATGTCTTGCTCAGTAAAATCCATTGTGAGTCTGGGAAACCCTAGGGCATCTGTCTTCCATATGATGGTTCAGCGTTTTACCTCCATATCAACATTTGCTTCCATGAGTACTGCAACAGTGGAACAATGGGGTGTAGTGTTGGGCATCAGCAATTAAAAATTCCCACTTGGAAGTAAAACGTGTGACTTATATTTCCATTTCTTTGACTACAATAAGCCACAACTAACCTCAATGGACTCAGGGATAGTCAAGTCCTCAATAGGTCTGAAAGAATAAGAATTAGACATCCCCGATATCTACCACAGATGTCAACTTATTTTTCTAAGGACATTAAACACTCACACATGCACCCACACACATGCACTCACAACTTACTTTCTAAAAATCACTATCATTTCCTTAAAGAATTTTTTTTTAACATTATGTACAAAATCATCTGTTGAAAATTCAGAACAATTTTTTCCCTTCTATGCTCTTTCCTGTATCTCAGGGGCTGGAACTGTATTTTCCCCATAGTCCACCAAGGAGAGGAAGTGGCCTGGCTCTTCTCTCTATTATACCTATTAACCCACTTATACAAGTTTTTCTTCCCATTTCTGCAACTTTGGGCTCTGCTGATTTAGAATTCTTGGTTTCCAGTGGAAGATTACTTCCACCAGGGACACAAAATTGTTCCATTAACCTGGAAGTTGAAAATGCCACTTTTCGCTTTGGATTCATTATGTAATGGAAACACGGGCAAAGAAGAGGGTCCTTGCACTATATGGAGTTGTTGATCCAGGTTTTTATGAGGAAATAGGGATGTTGCTGCAAAATGTGAGCAAGGAGTACATCTGGAATTAAGAAATTTTCTAGGGCATCTCTTAATGCCTCCATGTCCAGTGGTAAAAGTTAATGGAAGACTATAGCAACCCTTTTCATAGTGATTCAGACCCTTCAGGAATGAAATTTTGGATTATCCTATCAGATCAAGAAACATCTACAGCTGAGAGGCTGGCTGAGGGCATGGAATGGATAGTGGATGATGGAAGTTATAAATACCTATAGTAGACTTGTTGCAGAAACAAGAACTGTAGTAGCTATGCATATTTTCTTCTGAAGACCCTTCCAAAGTAGTTCCATATTAGTCCCATTTTATAGATGAGGAAACCAAGGCTGAGGAAATTAAGTAACTTGCCTAGATTCACACAGCTGTCAACTGGCAGAGCCAAGATTCAGACCAGGTCTGTTTAGACTCCAAAGCATTATTTCTTCAGTTATACTCCAGAAGACAAGGCAGGAAAATAAGCTAAAAGAAGAAGATAGGTAAACAATATAAAGAAAGTGCTTCATATAGAGTTTCAATTATTGGAAAACAAAACAAAACTCAGGATAATATTGCCATAATTTCAAATCCTATGGCAAGGAGCACAGGAAGACTGCATAGAAGTAGACCTTCTAGCTGAGGAGCCTTCTAGCACGAAGGGCAAATGAATCCACCCACAGCCCCCCCCTTCGTAGCAAACCATTTCTGTTCATGTGGTTATTGTAGGAAAGTAATGCCAGCACCAAGCCCAAAGCTAACCTCAGAGAACAAAAAGTCATGTGTTCTTTATGCGCTTTGCAATTCTCAAGTGCCATGCCATGGCTAAGTGAGAGGGAGGCTAAGTGCTTACTTACAGCATTGTGAAGGCAAGACTTCAAATGAATCTGTTAGGCTCAATTTTGAATTCTCTTCAATGTGGGATGATTCTGAGAGGAATCCAAGACCACAAAGAGCATTTTTGGGACTTATCCCACTATTGTTAAAATTTAGGGCCACTCCTGGTGTTCTTGAGGGGCTAGAGGGCAAATCTGGAGGGTTGTCTGGCTGCTGCAAGTGCCCAAGAAAGCTCTACTGTTTCATCTTCCCTATGTGCTGCAGAAGAATTTACCAATCTTGTGAATGGAGTGTCAGCTCCAAACTTTATCCCTTTGAGACAATAGAAATCATTGAGCCTGCTTTAAAAGTAGAGCATTCAGAGTGGAGGAACAACAAACTTCTAAAATGGGGGGAAGGAGAACCTCACAAAGAAGTCCCTTTCAGAAGGGGACACTTGCTATTAATAGCACTGAGATGTCCTTGTCAAATCTCCCCTTGCTCTGTGGGAGGTTATGTTTTGGTATGTGTTCTGAGGAACGGGACAGAGGTAAGGCAAGTGTAAAAGGGAATGCTCTTGGCTGATAGAGGACAGCACCCACAGATATCTCTGGCGCTCTTCCTTCTGGGGATTGTCCTCACGAATTACTCCTGGATTTTTGACTGGGCTGGGGGAGTTGCCACCACCATATGCAGCCCTCAGGGCAGGGTTCATTACCTGGCACTCTTGGACCCCTGCATTAAGGTCACATGGACACTGAAGAGTCTACTGACATAAAGTATCTAGAATACGCAAATATAGAGAGATCAAAGTTTATTACTGCTTACTGGGGTGGGTTGGAGGGAAGGGGAAGGAGGGAGCATTTCTTAGGGACACTGAGCTTCTGTTAAAGTTAATGAAAAAACTTGGAAATCAATAATGGTGATGCTTGAACAACATGATGAACATAATGTCACTGAATTGTACATGGGAAGAATGTTGGACTGGCAAATGTTTTGTTTCATATATATTTACTACAAAAAACAAAGTAATAATAAAAAAAGCAAATTCCTCAGATCTAGTCTAGACCCTTCTGCGTCTGTATTTAGGAAAGCTTCCCTGGTGACTCTTACATACTAAAATTTAGACCCACTTCTCCAGGGGCTTCTCCTTCGTACCAGATGATAACAGTTAACATCTATTGGGCGCTTATTATGTACCAGGCATTATTCTAACAGCTTTACTAGCATTACCACATTTAATCTTAACAATATTACCCAGGGTAAATGTTATTATTATCTCTAGAGTTTTTATAGAAGCCAAACCTTCTACAAAATAATTAACTTCTGGAAAGTAAATAACTTATAATTCGTGGTGCCAAGATTTGAACCAAGGCAGTCTGACTACAGAAAGCATGTTCTTAGCCACTATTCTATCCTGTGAGTTAATCCTTTTCTTCCCTAATCCTTTGGCCATGAACAAATAGGAAATATTTTAGATGTACTTTCCTAAGAGATGAAGGGAAAATGTGCTTTCAGAGGAGAATTTCTTTTGCTCTACATCATGGGAATTTTCTGGGCATGGTTGGCTTTGTTGTTAAATTCTGCCACAGAAAGTCCTATTTACTTTCCACCTTAACTCTTGAGAAGACACTTTGCCCCAAGTTTACTCCAACCTGCTGATCCAACCTCACTCCCTGCTCCTCTACATGATGGCTCCAGGTCAGCAGGTCTTGGCACTTCCTCATTCATAACTCTGCCCAATGTGGTTGGTTAGTCATGCTTTGTTCTACCCAATGGAGGAAGGAGGGACATTGGTGGTTCAGTGGTAGAATTCTCTCCTTCCATGTTGGACACTTGGCCTTGATTTCCAACCAACGCACCTCATGCACAGCCACCACTCACCTGTCAGTGGAGGCTTGTGTGTTGCTGTGACGCTGAACAGGTTTCAGTGGAGTTCCACACTTAGACTAGGAAGAAAGCCCTAGCAATATATTCCAAAAAATCAGTCTATGAAAACCCTGTGGATCACAATGTTCAGATCCACAACTGATCATAGGGATGGCACAGGACTAGGCAGTGTTTCATTCCATTGTGCTTGGGGCTGCTATGAATCAGGGGGCCAACTTGCTGGCAGGTAACAACAACAAGTGAAGGAGGACAAATGCATCCTTATACAAACTTCAAAAATCAGCAAGCTCAAATCCTACTTTCTCAGAGAAGTTGCTAGTAAACCCCACGAATGACCTTTCTTCTGTTAGGTCCCAGATTCACGTCTCATCGTCAAATTAGCTTTCTGTATTCTCTTTTTCTTTCCTATAGCAGGTGGCTGTGCTTATCTATCTCTCTTCTTAGAGCTTCTCTAACTGAAGGGATTCTGTTCTCCTTATGACAAGTGGAGAGTGGAATTCTTTATTGTCCCAAAGGCAGACACATAAACCCTTTTCCAGTTTAAGGAAACTTACTCTATTTTTTCTGGTGCACAGCTCTTAACTCTCTTCTCCAGATGGTAACTGAGATAGACTGTCATGGATTGAATTATGTCCCTGAAAAACATCTGTCAACTGGGCTGGGTCATGATTCCCAGTATTGTATGATTGTGTACCATTTTGTAATCTGATGTGATTTCCTTATGTGTTATCAAGGCTATCACTGTGATGTAATAAGATGAATTAGCAGCAGCTATACTGATGAGTTCTACAAGATTAGAGAGTGTCTTAAGCCAACCTCTTTTGAGATATAAAAGAGAGAAGTGAGCAGAGAGAAGTGGGGACCTCATACCACCGAGAAAGCAGTGCCAGGAGCAGAGTGCATCCTTTGGACCTGAGGTTCCTCTGCTGAGATGTTCACAAGGACCTTTCTCCAGAGCAGACAAAGAGAGAAAGACTTCCCCTGGAGCTGATGCCTTGAATTTAGACTTGTAACCTACTAGACCATGAGACAGTAAATTTCTCTTTGTTAAAAGCCATCCACTTGTGGTATTTCTGTTATAGCAGTACTAGATAACTAAGACAGAATTTGGTACTGAGAGTGGGGTGCTGCTCTAACAGATACCTAAAATGTGGAAGCGGTTTTGAAACTGTGAATGGACAGAGGAGAAGCAGAAGGCAAGCAGCAGCAGAAAACCTGCAGCAGCAGAGAAGCGGCAGCAGCAGAGAACCAGCAGCAGCAGAACCAGGAGAACAGTGTGAAACACTGTTGGAGCTGACCCATGGAGTGAGACAGCTGAGTGCCTGTGTGCAGGAGGCTTCCTGGCTGAGTGGGGTGCCTCCGGGCACTTATTGATGGAGCTACAGAGCTTCAGAACACTTGCCGCAGCAGGGCAGATGCTGGTGTGAGGCCTGAAGGCAAAGAGGCCACAGGAAACAGAAGGTGAAGAGACAAGGAACACAAAAAGCCAAGCTGCCTCAGTTTCAGAAGGGAATGGCCAGGACCTCAGGGGTTTCAAAGGGTGGAGCCATGGCCTCTGGTGTTTCTAAGGGTGAAGTTACCACTTAGATGGACTACGAGAATGGTGCACCTAAAGTTGAGGGAGCAGAGTTGCTGTCCCAGTGTGCTTGGAAGGTGGAGCTGAAGCCCAGGGCTGAGGGGCCTCCACTCAGAATCTGGAGAATGTGGCCAATACCTAGAGTCTGGAGGGCAAGGCTATTGTGTAAATTGTCTCAGAAAACAGAAGATTATTTTTAAGCCTTGAGGGCTAATGTAATGTGTTCTGCTGACTTACTTGGTGCCTGTTATGCCTTCTTTCCCTGCAATTAACTTGTATTCTAGATTTCACAGATGAAGAGGAATTTTTGAATTTTGGACTTGGAGTTGATTTAAAACTTTTATGATGGGGTGAATATGTTTTACATGTGGCAAGGACATGAATTTTTGGGACAAAAGGGTGGAATGTCATGGATTGAATTGTGTTCCCCCAAAATATCTGTCAATTTAGCTGGGTCATGATTCCCAGTATTGTATGCTTGTGTACCATTTTGTAATCTGATGTGATTTCCTTAAGTGTTATAAACGCTATCACTATGATGTAATAAAATGGGTTAGTGACAGTTATACTGATGAGGTCTACAAGATTAGATAGTGTCTTAAGCCAATCTCTCTCTCTCTTTTTTTAAAATTGTACTTCAGGTGAAGGCTTACAGAACAAATAGTTTCTCATTAAACGGTAGTACACATACTGTTTTATGACATTGATTAACAACCCCACAACAAGTCAACCCTCTACCTTCTCGAACTTTTTCTTTTTTTTGGTGAAAATATACATAGCCAGAGATACACCATTTCAAAAATTTCTACTTGCACAGTTCAGTGACATAAACTACGCTCTTCCAATTGTGCTGCTATTCTCACTTTAGATGAAGGCTTACAGAACAAAATAGTTTCTCATTTAACAGTTAGTACACATGTTGCCCTATGACAATGGTTAACAACCTCACAACACATCAACACTATCCTTACTCAACCTTGGGTTCCCTATCACCAGCTTCCCTGTCCCCTTCTGCCTTCTGGCCCTTGTCCCTGGACTGCTGTACCTCATTAGTCCCATTTGGTTTTATGGGGCTGTCCACTCTCCGGCTGAACAGTGAACCACGGAGATGACTTCATGACTGAGCTAAAAGGGTGTCTGGGGGCCATACTCTTGGGGTTTCTCCAGTCTCCTTTAGGCCAGTAAATCTGGTCTTTTTTTTTTGTGAGTTAGAATTTTCTTCTACATCCTTCTCCAGCTCTGTTCAGAACCCTCTGTTGTGATCTTGGTCAGAGCAGTCAGTGGTGGTAGCCGGGTACCATCTAGCTGTACTGGACTTAGTCCAGTGGAGGCCTTGGTAGCTGTGGTCCACTAGTCCTTTGGACTAATCTTTTCTTTGTATCCTGTTCTCTTCATTCTCCCTTGCTCCAGAAGGGATGAGACCAGTGGAGTATCTTAGATGGCTGCTCACAGGCTTTTAAGACTCCAGATGCTACTCACCAAGGTAGAATATAGGACATTGTGTTTATAAACTGTGTTATGCCAATTGAGCTAGATGTTCCCCGAGACCATGGTCCCAACAGCCTTCCACCTGGCAATTCAGTCCCTCAGGGAGTTTGGATGTGTCTGTGGAGCTTCCATGACCTTTCCTTGTACAAGTTGTGCTGGTTTCCCCTGTGTTGTGTACTATCTCACCCTTCACCCAAGATACCACTTATCTATTGCCTATTTAATATTCCCCCCCAACCCTCCCATCCCTGGTAACCAATAAAGATTGTTACATTTTGTGTGTGAGCTTTTTCATGGGTTTTTACAATAGAGTCTCATACAATATCTGTCCTTTTGTGATTGACTTATTTCACTCAGCATAATGTCCTCCAGTTTCATCCATGTTATGAGATGCTTCACAGATTCGTTGTTGTTCTTTCTCGTTGCAT
Source organism: Dugong dugon (assembly GCA_030035585.1). Lineage (NCBI taxonomy): Eukaryota > Metazoa > Chordata > Mammalia > Sirenia > Dugongidae > Dugong > Dugong dugon. Next base: position 40,608,316 of record CM057480.1, on the reverse strand, counting down.
AGTACTCCATTGTGTGTATGTACCACAGTTTGTTTATCCATTCGTCTGTTGATGGGCATCTAGGTTGTTTTCATTGTTTTGCTATTGTGAACAATACTGCCATGAACATAGGTGTGCATATGTCTACTCGAGTGACGACACTTATTTCTCTAGGATATATTCTTAGGAGTGGGATTGCTGGATCTAATGGTATGTCTATTTCTAGCTTTCTGAGGAAGTACCATATTGTTCTCCAAAATGGTTGTATCATTTTGCATTCCCACCAGCAATGCATAAGAGTTCCGATCTCCCCACAGCCCCTCCAACATTTGTTATTTCCAGTGTTTTTGATTCGTGCCAGTAATGCCGGGGTGAGATGGTATCTCATTGTGCTTTTAATTAGCATTTCTCTAACGGCTAGTGATCGCAAGCATTTCCTCATGTGTCTGTTGGCCATTTGAATGTCTTCTTTGGTGAAGTGTCTGTTCATTTTCTTTGCCCATTTTTTAATAGGATGATTTGTCTTTTTGTTGTAGAGGTATTGGATTTTCTTGTAGATTATGGAGATTAGACCTTTGTCTGACTTGTACTGTCCAAAAATTTTTTCCCAGTCTGTAGGTTTTCTTTTTACTCTTCTGGTGAAGTCTTTTGAAAAGCATAGGTGTTTGATTTTTAGAAGATTCCAGTTATCTAGTTTATCTTTTGGGGTTTGTGATGGTTATAGTTTGTATACTGTTAATGCTGTGTATTCATGATGGATCATCCCCTTAATAATTATATAGTGTCCTTCTTTGTCTTTTATGGTGGATTTTGTTTTAAAGTCTATTTTATCTAAGATTAGTATTGCTACTCCTGCTCTTTTTTGGTAGTTGTTAGCTTGATATATTTTTTTCCAACCATTGACTTCTAATAAATTCACATCTTTGTTTCTAAGGTGTGTCTTCTGTAGACAGCATATTGATGGGTCCTGTTTTCTTATCCATTCTGTCACTCTCCATCTCTTTATGGGTGCATTGGGTGAGTCTATTTACATTCTGTGTAATTATTGATAGATGTGAGTTTGTTGCTGTCATTTTGTAGTGCTTTTTTTTGTGGTGCTGATGTTTTCTTTGTTCTTCTTATTCTCTTGTGCTGAGTTACTTTTGTTTCTGGATTTTTTTTTCATTTCTTTTGTTTTTGTAAGTTTTGTTTTTGCTGAGACTTTATGTTTTTCCTCTTTATTTTTATGAGTATGTTTGTTAACTTTCTTTGTGATTACCACGACTTTTACCCTTATCTTTCTTAGTTTGAAGCAGTCTACCATTACTTGGTATCGCCTTGCCTTCCTCTCCATTAGGAGGTTCTATACCTATGCCGTTTATTCCCTCTTTTATTGTTTTGATGTTGTTGTCATTTACTGATTAACTGCTCTGATTCCCTGTTGTATTTCTTTTGGTTTTGGATAGTCCTCGAGAGTTCGTTTCCTAGATTGGTATCTGGCTGGTACTATCCTGCGTCCTAGATTCTGCCTGTGAGCTGAAGTTGTTTGTTCTCAGATCAAAGAACTCCCTTTAATAATTCTTGTAAATTTGGTTTGGTTTTTACATATTCCCTTAATTTCTGTTTATCTGGAAATTACCTAATTTCACCATCATATTTGAATGAGAGTTTTGCAGGATATATTATTCTTGGGTGGCAATTTTTTTTTCAAGATTTTATATATGTCATCCCATTGCTTTCTTGCCTGCATGGTTTCTGCTGAATAATCTGAGCTTAGTCTTATTGTTTCTCCTCTGTAGGTGACTTCTTGTTTTTCACAAGCTGCTCTCAGCATTCTTTGCTTGTCTTTGGTTCTGACAAGTGTGATTATGATATGCCTTGGTGATTTTCTTTTGGGGTCTATCCTATATGGGTTCTTTGAGCTTCTTGGATGGCCAGCTTTTCATCTTTCATGATATTGGGGAAGTTTTCTGTCAGCAGTTCTTCAATGATCCTCTCTGTGTTTTCTGTTTTCTCCCCCTGTTCTAGAACTCCAATTACTCACAAATTTTTGCTTTTGATTGTATCCCACATAACTCTCAGGGTCTCTTCATTTTTCTTTGTTCTTTTTTCTGAGTTTTCCTCGAACAGAGTTGTATCCAAGTGTTTGTCTTCAATTCCACTGATCCTGTCTTCTACCTTTTCAGATCTGCTCCTTAGCCCTTCTATGACTGTCCCTTTCTGAAATCTTGTTGTTTATCTTTTGGATTTCTAATTGTTGTCTTTGTATAGTTTCTAGTGGTGAACTTATTTTGGCATTTTGTTCCTGCATTATTTTCCTGAATTCTTCCAATATTTTGTCTGTATTTTCCATGAATTTGTCTATTTTTTCCTCATTTTTGTCTGCTTTTTGCTTCAGCTCTTGAAGAGTTCTGACTATTAGAGATTTGAATTCCCTATCAGGTAGGTCTAGTGCCTTTTCTTCCACTGGAAAGTCATCTGGTGTTTTATTTTGGATGCCTACTGGAACCATCCTGTCCTGTTTTTGTAAATGTTTTGATATTGTCTGTTGTCTTCAGTAGTTATTTTTCTTGTTTATTGATTGTAGATTTGTTTGTTTCGTCCCTTTTTAAAATAATTTGGCTATGTCTGAGCAGGTAGGCTGTGTGTTCTTTGTTGTTTGCTCGTCTGTGGGCACAATACTTTTTGCCTCCTTCTCCAATGGACAGGGTCAGTCACTCAGATATGGTACGGCAGTGCAGGTCTAACTGAAGAGGAGTTACAGGGACCGGTTGTTTGTGGCACTTACTACAGCCACCAGGGTGGGTTGGTAATCAGTGCAGGGCAGGTTCCAGTAGGCTGTGCCTGTGCTGCTTGGTGCTCTGATGTTAAGTGCACAGTGCAGGTAGGCAGGATGTAGCTGGCAGATTGTTATGTGTGGAGCTAAGATGGATATGGGAGAGAGGAGAGAGGAACAGGAGCCAAAAACATGCAAACAAAAAAGAATGCTAGAGGAATTTGCAATTGGAGTGGAGAGATGAGAGACTATGAAATGGATAAAAACTAAAAGGGGAGGAGGAAGAAAAAGAAAAGAATGAATAAATAAAAATTGGAAATGTTAAAGAACAGCAAAGTTCCCAGGGATCCCAGTGGTGTAGCTATGAGGCCTGGGGAAGTTGTTCTCAGGTGGTACAGTATAGTCTGGCTAGAAGGTGTAGAGGTATACAATGCCAGGTATTCAGAGAACAGAAAGAGAAGGAAGATATAGAGAGATGAGAAACTGTGTAATGAAGAAAGACAAAAAGGGAAAAAGAGGGAAAAGAAAATAAAACAAATTAAAAAAAAACAAGAATAGCCCCCTAAAAAACAGAAAAAAAAAGAGAAAAAAAAAAACCAACAAAAAAAGAAATTCACTCAGGGATCCCTCTGCACGTCTGTGCAAGCCAAGGGGGTTGCTTCCAAGCCAAGCAGCACGGCCTGGCCAGAACGGGCTCCCAATTCAAGAAAAGGAAAAGAAAACAAACAATTCAAAACAAACAAATGAACAAAAGCCCTGGGATCCTACCAGCGCGGCAGCCCAGACCGGGAAGCAGCTCCATACTTGAATGGAGTTCTGCAGCCCCTCAGGAAGAAGCAAAGATGGTGCAAGGAGCCAGGTATTTGAGTGAAAGGAGGGGGAAGTGGTAAGAGGTAAGGAAGAAATCAAAAGAAGCAGAAAAAAGCAACACCAGCAGCCAACAAATGGCACTCCGAGAGCCAGCCCATTTGGGTGGGAGGAATCCAAACAGCCGGTGCTTCCTGGACAAGAGATTGTGGCTTAGGGAAGCAGAGGAGGCAGAGTGCAGGTGAAGAAGCGTGGGGATTGGAAAGCGTATATTGCAAATTACCAGTTGTTTTTTCTCCTGCTGGAAGCTCCATGAAGTTGCTTTCTCATACCCCCTGTTTGCTGGTTTCCGATAGGAGTCCAAGATGGCGGATCCACACTGCGTTAGCTGATAAGAGACCTCTGCATGAATCTCTTCTTGCTCTCCATTCTCTGTCAGTTTTCTCACTCCATTTGGTGCTTGGCTGAGTTCTTTATCTCTTCATTTGATGTTTTAGGGTTTCACGATTGTTGTTTTCTCTGTTCGGCTTAGTTTTTTGGATCTTTGCTGTGGAGGGACGGCGTGGTGCTTCTGCATAGAGCACCATTTTGCCGGAAGTCCTAAGCCAATCTCTTTTGAGATATAAAAGAGAGAAGTGAGCAGAGAGAAGTGGGGACCTCATACCACAAAGAAAGCAGTGCTGGGAGAAAAGCGCATCCTTTGGACCTGAAGCTCCTGTGCTGAGATGCTCCCAGACTGAGGGAAGACTGATGCATCACAAGGACCTTTCTCCAGAGCCGACAAAGAGAGAAAGCCTTCCTCTGGAGCTGACGCCTTGAATTTAGACTTGTAGTCTACTAGACTGTGAGAGAGTAAATTTCTCTTGTTAAAACCATCCACTTGTGGTATTTCTATTATAGCAGCACTAGCTAACTAAGACATGGACTTTCTGTCTATATTTTTCCCTTTAGCGTGAAGTTCCATCAACCTCTCTCCTCACTTTGTCAGCATCCGAAAGTGAACATGACACAGATGCCTTGCTGGTTCAGTGTGCTTTGTCTCAAGTGGGGTGTTTCCATTCTAGCTGCTTTAACCTATTTCACCAAGCCCGTGTCCTGCTCAGGATGGGCTACTTTGGGAATTTCCTCTGAAAAGGCTTCCCTGCCCATTTCTTCCTGAGGTGAGCTGCTTAATTCATAGGTCAAGTGTGAGAGAATGGCCCTCTTCTTTCTTTATGAATCATTGTTACTGTAAGTGTAAACTGCTTCAGTTTAATACTATGATACTATGATAATTAAAACCCAGTAAGATTATTCCCCTGGAAGGAAGACGGGCACAGTAGAGAAGAGGGAGGTTTGATAAGGCCAGATCAGGGCTCGTGATCCATTCATAATATTTCTTTGACCAAAAGAGAGTAATTTAATAGACATTTCTGAAGGCAGGAAGAGGAGGAAATCTGCTACTGTTCTGACTTTGGAGATTAGTCAGTGATGTGAGGTAAAGAGATCCTGGAGAAGATGGAGTTGACCTTGGGAAGTACTAGTGTTTAAAGAGTCAAATGGGATATGTAGTTCCATTATTAGCTGTGGAAACTTAATGTGGACAAATTAATGAATTTCCGTGTGTTTCAGTTTTTGTCTGTTGAATGTGGATAATCACCATACTTACTGTGATCGTTCAGGTTATGTGTCAACTTGGCTGGGCCATGATTCTCAGTGGTTTGGCAGTTATGATGTTGTTAGGCAGTCGTATGATGATGTGATCACCTCCATGATGAGATCTGCTGTGTGTAGTTGATCAGTTGAAAGGGCATTTCCTTGAGGGTGTGACCTGCATCCAATATAGGTGGACTTTTTGGCAAGACTCGTGAGCTTTTGCTCTCTTTGGGTCCTGCAGATGGCTTCTGTTCATCTGACCTCTGATTCCTGGGACTTGAGCTAGCAGCTTACCTGCCACCTTGCCTGCCAATCTTGGGATTCATTGGTCTTCATAGCCTGTGAGCAAGAGCCCTTGTCTTAGGCTGGGTTCTCTAGAGAAGCAAAACCAGTAAAGCATATAAATAAACAAATATGTATAGGTTTATATCAAGGAAATGGCTCATACATTTGTAAAGGTTGGAATGTCCAAAGTCTGTGGGTCATGGTAGAGGCTTCTGATTCACGTAGCTGTAGGGGCTGGTGAACCCAAGATCGGCAGGTGAGACAGCAGGGCTCTTGATCATAGGCTGTGAAGATAGGTGAATCCCAAGATTGACAGGTAAGATCGTAGGTAAGCTGCTAGCTCAAGTCCCAAGAACCAGAGGCCAGATGAATAGGAGCCAGCTGCAGGTTCCAGAGTGAGGAAAAGCCCACAAGTCTTTCCAGAATGTCCACTTATATTTGATGCATGACACACACCCAAGGAAACTCCCTTTCAACTGATTGGCCACTCACAGCAGATCACATCATGGAGGTGACCACATTATATCAAATCTCATCATGGAAGTGATCACAACATCACACAACTGCCAAACAACATCATAACTACCAAACCACTGAGAATCATGGCCCAGCCAAGTTGACACACAACCTTAACCATCACAGTCCACCTTTTGTTAACTTGGCACATGTACACATCTCTTTAAACCATACATAATCTCTGAATAAAGACAATTATAAAGTCATACTTGCACCTAACATGATACAATGAACATACATACAACAGAACATTTACTAGCCCTGTTTACATCTTATATTTTATAAGTGAAGAAAAGAAAAATATTTGATACACACATACAAAGCAGAAATACTCATAACAATTACAGTCCTCATTTTTGCAACTGGTCATGTGGTCGTAACTAGTATTTAGAACTACCTTCTTCCACCACCCATTCCGTATTCCCTTTGCCTTCAGCAAGCACCTCAGCTGGTCGTGGTTCTTTGCCTGGTGGAGTGACCCAAGCCTTCATTCCTGAAGAGTCTGGGCCATTAGTAGTCATGTTGGAATTCGGTTGCTGTAGTTTTTCATTGGCTTTAATCACAGGGCATGGTAGTACTAAGAGATGTCCTAAAGGATTGCCTGCATTCCAGACATACTCTTTTTTACCTCCATTATGTACTATCAGCCTGATTTCTTCCTGGTAATCAGGATCAATCACACCAGCCAGCATGTAACTCCCTTCTTTGCTTGTTGATCCAGAGGTATAAGGATCCCAAAGTGGCCAGGTGACATTTTTAGCACCCAGTTCAATGGAATCAGTGATGTATCTCCAGGTGGGAGCATTCTTCCTTTTGGCACTAAACTACACCCATAGAACATAAGGTAGCAGGGACAGGAAGTAAGAATTTTGTGAGTGGGTCACTAGGGGTAGTAGTACTTTGCTGCCTGACCTGCTGATCTTGGGTTCACCAGCCCCTGTGGCTACATGAATCAGGAGAAGCCTCTAGTATGATCCACAGACTTGGGACATTCCAGCCTCTACAACCGTGTGAGCCCTTTCCTTGATATAAATCTCTCTATCTATATTTATATTCTTTACTGGTTTTGCTTCTAGAGAACCCAGCCTAAGACACCTACTTTGTAGTGTTGTTGTGAAGCCTAATGAGTCAACATATGTGAAGTGAACATAATATTGTGAGTTCCTGATTAGCACATACTAAATGTCACATAAGTGTTAGGAGTCACATGATCACTGAGATAGTGGGAGAGAGAGAAAAAGATAGACAGACATAGACACAAACACAGACACACACACACAGAGACAGGCAGAGAACGAGAGAGAGAGAAACACACCCACACCCACACAAAGGTCAAGGGACTTTTAGAAAGATTAGAAGAAGCATCTGCTCAGCTTATTGTGCACAAAGTCAAGAAAAGCTGCTCGAAATCAAGAAGGCAAATATCTCACTTGAGGAAGCAGTTGGCCAGGGACTCTCATCAAAGGAATAAAGGGGCAGAGAAGCTGAGTGGTGCAACTCTTTGGTCCTGGAGGCATATCGGAGGACCCAAGGAAGAAGAAAAGATGGTGTTGAGCATCTCACCAGACCTAGCAGTGGTGTCTGGCCAGAGTCCCATTGGCTAGGGTATCCCAGAAACTTAGCCTTGGTGCAGTTGAGACATGGGTGACAGAGCCTTTGGTGTCCAGGAAGTTGTGCCAGCCAAACCAAGTTTTAGCCAGATTTCTGTTACTTTAGGATGAAGAAACTATGTTCAGTAAGTTTTTTGGCATTTAGGATATTTAAATTTTCTCCTTTTCCTTGGAAAGTAGAGAAAATGTAGTCTGGTCTCAGCCAAAGTTAAAATTGTGAGGAGAAGCCATTTGGGCATGGTTTCTTAGATTTTGATATGCATCAGAATTACCTGGTCTGGGGTGGAGCCTGGGAGCTGCATGTTTAAGAAGGTTCCACATAATTTTGATGAACACCAAAAAGTTTGTGAAACACTTGTCTCTTAATGTTTCTCATTTTTTAATATACTCATGAATTCCCTGGGGATTTTGTTAAAGTGCAGAATCTGATTCAGAAGTTCAGAGGTGGGGCCTGAGATTCTGCATTTCCAACCAACTCTCAGGTGATGCTCTTGCTGCTGGTCTGAGAACCTCATTTTGAGTAACAAAGCTGGGAGTATGCAGCAAAACACAGGGGCAAATGCAGGAGAATGCTGGAACAGTTGCAAGAGGAAATGAGGCAAATCCAAAGAGTGGGAGAGTTTAGAAAAAACTCCCTGTTTTTCTCGTATACGGAATGTCTTGCGTGCAGGCAACTTAGCTAAATGCAGATTCACCTGCTACACATCCATCCATGGGCCTCACTCGAGACTTATTGAATCAGAATCTCCAAGGAAGGGGTTTGGGAATCTGCATTTTTTACAATCACTCCAAGTGATTTCTATTATTAGACAAGTTTGGGAAACAACAACGAGAGTGCCGCAAAGAAAGAAAATTAAAAACTACTAAGTTAGATTAAGACTTCTATTTCAAAGTGGAAAACTGGAAGTTATGTATGATAAGAGGAAAGCTTTCTCAGTAATCTGTAATTGTTTAGCTCAGTGCTTGAAGAAATTTTCCATTGTTGCTGACTATTTTAAGAAAATTTTACAAGTGAAATTCACAACATTGTTTTATGGCTTCAAGCTCAGAAGACCGTAGGAAAACGTTGGAGAGGTGAGAAAATAGTAACAAAAAATTGGAACAAGGTAACTGAAAAAATTATGAGTTCCTGAAAAATGTGAGTTCCCAGAAAGAAAAGTGCCATTAACAAATGAAACATTGGATGCCTATCACATGTTGTATTATGAAATCATTGAAACTCTGTAAGCTCTAGATTTTAGTTGTGGTCATTTAAAATTAGTGTTAAACTTCAATAAATTCCCAGAAAAATGTCTCCAGGCTTGCTTTACAAACTTGAAAATCTTGATTAATGAAGTAGCTGATTTCATCACGTTGGGAGCCACAGAAATGTTTTAAATGTGATCCTGAGGACACAAGTAAGGTGAAGTGAGGTTCCATCTCAGAGAAACTCCTCCCCAAGCTCAGAATGGAGACTTGATCTCTTGAGGAAACTGGACTTTGGGTCCTTTGAGGAGACATGGGTTAGCTCAATAAAGCTCCACAGGTGTCGCAGACTTGATTTCAAGGTTTCCAAATATCAGTGTCCTTTTAAATCAAGGAAAATTTGTCTTATATCCTACTTTTTCTTTCTTGTGCCTTTCCACTTGTATTAGTTTCTAGGGTTGCCATAACAAATGACCACAAACTGGTGGCTCAAAAGGATAGAAATATATTCTCTCACAGTTCTGAAGGCTGGAAATCTGAAATCAAGGTGTTGGCAGGCCATACTCTCTCTGCAGACTCTAGGGAAGAATCCTCACCTCTTTCAGCTTCTACTGGCCCCAGATATTCCCTGGCTTGTGGCAGCATAACTCCACTCTCTGTCTCCATATTCACATGGGCTTCTTCTTTCTGTTTCTCTATGTCTGTGTGTGTTCTCTTTTTTTATAAAGACACCAGTTATTGGATTTATTGTTGTTAGTGACCCCATGCACAATGGGATAAGATTGTTGTGATTTATAGAGTTTTAATTGGCTGATTTTTTTAGAAGTAGATGGCCAGGTCTTTCTTCCTAGTCTTTCATAGTCTGGAAGCCTCACTGAAATCTGCTTAGCATCATAGTAATACACAAGCCTCAACTGACAGACGAGCGGTGGCTGCGCTTGAGGTGCATTGGCTGGGAATCAAACCTGGGAGATAATTCTACCACTGAATTTATAGCTCACCTTAAATCCAGTATGATTAATCTCAAGATCCTTAAATAATTACATCTACCAAGACTCTATTTCCAAATAAGCTTACATTCTGAGGTTCTGAGTGAACACGAATTATTGGGAGACACTATTCTACGAGGCCAGCATTACCCTGATACAAAAGCCAGATAAAACACCAGAAGAAGAAAAAACTACTGACCAATATCTCTTAAAAACATGAACCCAGAAGTCCTCAACAAAATACCAGTGTATTGAGTCTAATGGCATATTAAAAGGATTACACACCATGACCAAGTGAGACTTATCCCAGGAATGCAAGGGTGGTTCAACATAAGAAAATCAATCAGTATAATATACCTCATTAATAGAACAAAAGAAAAACAAACCCCATGTGATCATCTCAATAGATGAAGGAAAAGTATTTCACAAAGCTCATAATCCTTGCATAGAATGAGTTAGGAAGTGTTCCTTCTTCTATTTTCTGGAAAACTTGAAGGATTGGAGTCACTTCTTTAAACGTTTGACAGAATACCCCAATGAAGCCATCTAGTTCAGGGCATTTCTTTTTTGGGAGGTTTTTGATTACTAACTCAATCTCTTCACTTGTTATAGGTTTGTTGAGATATTGTTTCTTCTTGGGTCAGTGTAGGAAGTTTATGTATTTCTAAGAATTTGTCCATTTCATCGAGGTTATCTAATTTGTTGGTATACAATTGTTCATAATATTCTTTTATGATCCTTTTTTTCTGTAGGATCAGTTTTCATGTTCCTACTTTCATTTCTGATTTTAGATATTTGCATCTTCTTTCCTTTTTTCTTTGTCAGTCTAGCTAGAAGGCCTGTCAATTTTATTGATCTTTTAAAAAAACCAGCTTCTGGTTTAATTGATTCTTTCTATTGTTTTTCTGTTCTCTATTTTATTTATCTCTGCTCTGATCTTTGTTATTTCCCTCTTTCTGGAAAGTTTGGGCTTGGTTTGCTCTTCTTTTCTACTTTCTCAAGTTGTTGAGTTAGATTATTGATTTGAGATCTTTCTTCTTTATATATACATATATATTCCATAAAATTTATTTTTCATGCTTTTATTTAATCAGAAGAATTCTTTATGTTGTTATAAACATAAAAATACAAATAAAACATAAACAAAATAACAAAATATAAACGATTCCTACACCTTCTTCCTCTACTGAGAGTAATACAAAATTAGACAGTTTTTACTAAGTCACAACAGTTCTTAGTTTTTTTATAAATTTCAATTTAGAGAAAATTTATTTTCTTGGCATTTACTAACTAAATTCTTGAAATAATATTTAGATATGGAAATAAGCTACGAATTTTACAGATTGATCCAAATTTAAAAAAAAAATTGAAAGAGTATCTTATGAAATGCTGACTGGATCTAGATATGATTTAAAAAAATAAGAAAAGTCACAGTAGACATGATAGTGATTTATATGACAAAACTAAAGTATTTAATAATAGTTTATGCTATAATGATGACTTATAATTTGTGATCCAATTGCAGTACTTGGACATAATCTTTCATTTTTTTAATTCAGGAATTCAACGCTATGAATTTCCCTCTGAGCACTGCCTTTGCTCTGTCCCATAAGTTTTGAAATCTTGTGCTTCCAACTTCATTCGGTTCTAAGACTTTTCCAATTTCTCCTTAATTTATTTTCTCACCTATTGGGTATTATAGTGTGTTGTTTAATATCCACGTATTTGTGTATTTCCGGTTTTCCTTACATTATTAATTTATAATTTTACTCTATTGTGGTTTGAGAATATACTTTGTATTATTTTAATCTTTTTAAATGTATTGATACTTGCTCTGTGACCTATTATACGGTGTATATCCTGGGGAATTATTCAAGTACACTGGAGAAGAATGTATATTGTATTGCTGTTGGGTGGAATGTTCTGTATATGTCTGTTAGGTCTAGCTGATTTATAATGTTGTTCAGGTCCTCTATTTCCTCATTTATCTTCTTCCTAGATGTTCTGTCCATTATTGAAAGTGGTGTATTGAAGTCTCCAGCTATTATTTTAGAGCTGTCTTAATTTCTCCCTTTTTATCTATCAGTGTTTGCTTTATATATTTTAGGGCTCTGAAGTTAGGTACACATATATTTATAATTTCTGTATTTTCTTTATGAATTGACCCTTTTATCATTATACAATGGCCATCTTTGTCTCTTATAACAGATTTTTACTTGGAATCTATTTTGTCTTTAGGTTACTGCTCCCTCCTTTGCTCTGTGAGGGCTTCTCTAGTGGCTCCCAAACCAATTGAACCAACTCTTGTCTGTCAGCTTGTTGAACTATGGTGGCTTGTGTGTTGTTATGATGCTGGAAGCTATGCCACTGGTATTTCAAATACCAGCTGGGTCATCTATGGTGGACAGGTTTCAGCAGGTCTTCCAGACTAAGATAAACCAGGAAGAAAGACCTGGCTATCTACTTCCAAAATAACTGGATAATGAAAACCTTATGAATAGCAGAGGAAAATTGATACAGTGCTGGAAGATGAGTCCCTCAGGTTAGAAGGTACTCAAAATATGACTGGGGAAAGACTGCCCCCACAAAGTAGAGCTGACCTTAAACACATGGCTAGAGTCAAGTTTTGGAACCCTCATTTGCTGTAGTGTCACGACTCAAAGTAAGAAGAAATAGCTGCAAACATTCAATAGTAATTGGAATGTGGAATGCATAAAGTGTGAATTAAGGAAAATTGGAAGTTGTCAAAAATAAAATAGAATGCTTGAAGATTGATGTCCTAGGCAATAGTGAACTGAAATGGACTGGTATTGGCTATTTTGAATCAAACAATCATATGATCTACTATACAGGAATGACGAATTGAAGAGGAATGGCATCACATTCATCACCAAAAAAGGACATTTTAAGATCTATCCTGAAGTAGAATGCTGTCAGTGATAGGATAATATCCATACACCTACAAGGAAGATCAGTTAATATGACTATGGTTCAAAACTACACACCAACTGCTAATGCCAACAATGAAGAAATTGAAGATTTTTTACCAACTTCTGCAGTCTGAAATTGATCAAACATGCAACCAAGATGCATTGATAATTACTAGTGATTGGAATGGGAAAATTGGAAACAAAGAAGAAGGATTGGTAGTTGGAAAACATGACCTTGGTAGTAGAAATGACACTGGAGATCGCATGATAGAATTTCGCAAGACCAATGACTTATTCATTTGAAATACCATATTTCAACAACATAAATGGTGATTATACATGTGGACCTTACTGGATGAAATACACAGGAATCAAATCGACTACAACTGTGGAAAGAGTTAATGGAGAAGCTCAATACTATCAGTCATAACAAGGCCAGGGGTTGCCTGCAGAACAAACAGACCATCAAGAGCTCATAAGCAAGTTCAAGTTGAAGATAAAGAAAATTAAAACCAGTTCATGAAAGCCAAATTCTGACCTTGATTATATCACATCTGAATTTAGAGACCATCTTAAGAATAGATTTGACACATTGAACACTGTCTTAGTTATCTAGTGCTGCTGTAACAGAAATACCACAAGTGGATGGCTTTAACAAAGAGAAGTTTATTCTCTCACAGTCTAGTAGGTTAGAAGTCTGAATTCAGGATGCCAGCTCTAGGGGACGGCTTTCTCCGTCTCTTCTGGGGGAAGATCCTTGCCATCAATCTTCCCCTGGTCTAGGAGCTTTTCAGTGGAGGGACCCCAGGTCCAAAGGACGTGTGCTCCTGGCTCTGCTTTCTTGGTGGTATGAGATCCCCCTGTCTCTCTGCTCACTTCTCTCTTTTATATCTCAAAAGAGATTTACTCAAGACACAATCTAATCTTGTAGACTAAGTCCTGCCTTATTAATGTAACTGCTTCTAATCCTGCCTCATTAACATCATAGAGGTAGGATTTATAACACACAGGAAGATCACATCAGATGACAAAATGGTGGACAATTACACAATACTGGGAACCATGGCCTAGCCAAGTTGACTTATATTTTTTGGGGACACAATGTTACTGAATGCAGTGGGTTCACTGCTTGTACTCACATTAAGAATAACTAAGAGTCAAGCGGATTTAAAGCAAGGCATAGTTTGTTACTTGCAGCAAGTAAGGAGAGGAGGGGGGATCCTCCTCCAAAGCACTCTGTCTCCGAACAAAGGGCTGGGAGTGCAGTTTTATACCACACGGGAAAGGGGAAGTCATACATATCCATAACTTCATATATATTCAAAAAAGGGTCAGGGTAGAATTCTGGCACAGAAGTGGCTGACGGACTTCTGGCTTTGGAAATGGGCTCGGTCATTGCTTGATGACATATGTCCTGTGATTTTGGTTCCTAGGCAACACTTATGGGATGAGGCCATCTGCTGGTCAACCCAGTCTCTTACTGTGCATGCCCAGGATTCTAGTTCTAATTGGTTGATCTGAAAGACAGCTACAAGCAGACAGATTAGGAGGAAGCAAACAACGTTCACTCCATTCTTCTTCTAGACAAAAATTTTAACCAACATAACTTGTCGTTTAAGGCTTTTTCTCTCCCTAGCTGGTCTCAACTATTCAATCCATAACATTCCACACTTTGGCTCCCCAAAATTCATGTCCTTGCCACATGTAAAACACATTCACCCCATCATATCATAGCAAAAGTCCAAAATCCAAAAAATTCCTCTTCATCTGTGACGTCTAGATTACAAGTTATCTGCTTCCAAAGTACAATGGTGGAACAGGCACAAACTAGACATTTCCATTACAAATGGGAAAAATTGGAAAGAAAGAAGGGATAACAGGCACCAAGAAAATCGGCATAACATATTACATTAGCTCTCAAGGCTTGAAAATAATCCTGTGTTCTCTGAGGCCATTTAGACAATGGCCCTGCTCACAAGATGCTGGATATTGGCTACACTTTCCAATTATAGGTGGAGGCGCCTCAGCCCTGGGATTCAGCTTCACCTTCTAGGCCCACTGGAATGGCAACTTCATTCCCTCAGCTTTAGGCGGCATCATTCTCCTAGTCTATCTGAGTGTTGACCCTACCCTACTCCTGGTACCAAATGTCTTAGGCTGGGTTCTCTAGAGAAGCAAAACCAGTAAAGCGTATAAATGTATACATAGAGAGATTTATATCAAGGAAACAGCTCAAGTTATTGTAAAGGCTAGAATGTCCTGATTCTGTGGATCAGGGTAGAGGCCTCTCCCAATTCAAGCAGCTGCAGAAGCCAGTGAGCCCAAGATTGACAAGTTGGAGAGCAGGGCGCCTGCTCACAGGCTGTGAAGGTCGACGAATTCCAACATCAGCAGACAAGACTGCAAGGTTTCTCCTGATTCACGTAGCTGCAGGGGCTGGCAAACCCATGATCGGCAGGTCAGAGAGCAGGGCTCTGCTCACAGGCTGTTAAGGTCAACGACTCCCAAGTTCGGCAGCTGAGCTGACAGCTCAAGTCCCAAGAACCTGAGGTGAAGTGACAGGAGGCAGCCACAGGATCCAGAGTGAGCAAAAAGCCAGAAAGTCTGATTATATTCAGATGCAGGCCATACCCCCAAGGAAACTCCCTTTCATATCATTGGCTACTCACAGCATATTCAGTCATGAGAGTGATCACACATAAACACTGAGAATCATGGCCCAGCCAAGTTGACACACAATCTTAACCATCACAGGAATAAATCTAACCAGGGATGTGAAAGACCTATACAAAGAAAACTACAAAACAGTATTGCAAGAAACCAAACGATATCTACATAAATGGAAAAACATACAATGCTCATGGATACATAGATTCAACATTGTGAAAATGACAATTCTACCCAAAGCAATTTACAAATACAATGCAATCCCCATCCAAATACTAACAACATTCTTTAAAGAGATGGAAAAACTAATCATTAACTGTATATGGAAAGGGAAAAAGCCCTGAATAAGTAAAGCACTATTGAAGAAGAAGAATAAAGTAGGAGGACTTGCACTACCTGACCTCAGAACCTACTATACAGCTACAGTAGTCAAAACAACCTGGTACTGGTATAACAATGTATACATTGACCAATGGAAAAGAATTGAGAACCCAGATGTAAATCTATCCAGCTATGGTCACCTGATCTTTGACAAGGGCTTAAAGTCCATCAAATGTAGAAAAGATAGTCTTTTTAACAAATGGTGCTGGCAAAATTGGATGTCCATCTGCAAATAATGAAACAGGACCCATACCTCACGCCATATACAAAAACTAATTCAAAATGGATCAAAAACCTAAATATAAAGCCAAAAACTATAAAGTTCATTGAAGAAAAAATAGGATCAACACTAGAGGCCCTAATACATGGCATTAACAGGATACAAACCATAACCAACAACACACAAACTCCAGAAGATAAGCTAGATAACTAAGATCTTCTAAAAATTAAACGCTAATGCTCATCAAAAGACTTCACCAAAAGAGTAAAAAGAGAACCTACAGACTGGGAAGAAATTTTGGACGTTACAAGTCAGACAAAAGTCTAATCTCCAAAATCTACAGGAAAATCCAACACCTCTACAACAAAAAGACAAATAATCCAATTAAAAAGTGGGCAAAGGAAATGAACAGACACTTCACCAAAGAAGACTTTCAAGTGGCCAATAGACATGAGGAAATGCTCGCGATCACTAGCCATTAGAGAAATGCAAATTAAAACCACAATGAGATACCATCTCACCCCAGCGTTACCGGCAAGAATCAAAAACACTGGAAATAACAAATGTTGGAGGGGCTGCGGGGAGATTGGAACTCTTATAGACTGCTGGTGGGAATGCAAAGTGATACACCATTTTGGAAAACTATATGACGCTCCTTAGAAAGCTAGAAATAGAAATACTATACGATCCAGCAATCCCACTCCTAGGAATATATCCTAGAGAAATAAGAGCCGTCACAGGAGTAGACATGCATACCCAAGTTCATTGCAGCGTTGTTCACAATAGCAAAAAGATGGAAACAACCCAGATGCTCATCAACAAATGAATGGATAAACAAACTAGGGTACATACACACGATGGAGTGTTATGCAATTATAAAGAACAATGATGAATCTGTGAAGCATCTCATAACATGGATGAAACTGGAGGACATTATGCTGAGTGAAATAAGTCAATCACAAAATGATAAATATTGTATGAGACCACTACTGCAAAATCTCATGAAAAGTTTTACACACAAAAAGAAACAATGTTTGGTGGTTATGAGGGATGGGAGTGGCAGGAGGATAAATACTATATAGACAATAGATAAGTGGTAGGTAACTTTGGTGAAGGGTAAGACAGTACCCAATACTGGGGAAACCAGCACAACTTTTACAAAACAAGGTTATGGAAGCTCCATAGACACATCCAAACTTCCTGAGGGACCAAATTGCTGGACGGAGGGCTGTGGGGACCATGGTCTCCAGGATCATCTAGCTCAACTGACATAACATAGTTTATAAAGAAAATGTTCTACATTCTACCTTGGTGAGTAGTGTCTGAGGTCTTAAAAGCTTATGAGCAGCCATCTAAGATACTCCACTGGTCTCACCCCTTCAGGAGCAAGGGAGAATGAAGAAAACAAGATACAAGGGCAAGATTAGTCCAAAGGACTAATGGACCACAACTACCATGGTGTCCATCAGATTGAGTCCAGTACAACCAGATGGTGCCCAGCTACTACCACTGAGTGCTCTGACTGGGATCACAACAGAGGGTCCCAGACAGAGCTGGAGAAAAATGTAGAACAAAATTCTAACTCCCAAAAAAAGACCAGACTTACTGGCCTGACAGAGACTGGAGAAACCCCCAAAGTATGGCCACCCAACACACTTTTAGCTGAGTAATGAAGTCACTCTAAAGGTTCACCCTTCAAGCAAAGATTAGAAAACCCCATAAAACAAAAAGATACTAATGGGGCACAACAGTCCAGGGACAAGGACTTGAAGGCAAGAGGGGACAGGAAAGCTAGTAATAGGGAACCCAAGTTAGAGAAGGAAGACTGTTGACATGTCGTGGGGTTGTTAACCAATGTCATAAAACAATATGTGTACTAATTGTTTAATGAGAAACTGTTTGTTCTGTAAACCTTCACCTAAAACACACACACAAAAAAGAGTCAGTGATTCTTATCTCTGCTTGCACATTAGAATCGGTTAGCCAATTTAAAAACAATACCCAATGCCTGAGTTCTATCGCAGACCAATTAAATCAGAAGTTTTGAGGAATTTAGGTCAGAAAATTATTTTTTTTAAAGCTTCCTAGGTGATTCTAATGTATGGTCAAATTGAGAACCACTGAACTCAAAGATGGACATTCTGAGAAATCAGCAATAAATTCATCTTTGTGTTCTAAAGTAGGCCCCGTAATTGACTTTATGGGTGAATTTTTCAACCTCCAAACAACAAATATACTTGATGCTTCATATATAGTTTTTGCTTATGGGAAAAAATGGAATGCTACCATAAAGTAAAGAGATGAAAAGGGTATGATACTGTGTTAGAAGGAAATATGGACAAGTAGATTGGTAAATCTAGAAATATACCATATTTCATATAAGAATCTTAGAAGTTTTTTTACAAAAGTAATTTGCATTTAGTGCAAATCACTTAAAACATAGAAAAAAGCAGTTGATAATAAAAGTGGCTAGAAATAACCACTCTAAATGTTTTGATGTTTATAATTTACTTTTCCCCATATTTTCATTTTTATTTTTAAATGCAATCATATTGTACATTGTTAAAAAAAGAACTTTATTGTGGATAATTTCAAACATATAGAAAAGCAGACAGGATATTATAATGATCATCCATATATTCATAATTTCACCTCTACAATTATAAACTCGCAGTCAATCTTTTTTATCTAGACCCTCATCTAGTTCTCCCACACGTCGGTCAGTTTGTTGTACTGCTTTGATGCTGGAAGCTATGCCACTGGTATTTCAAATACCAGCAGGGGCACCCATAGTGGACAGGTTTCAGCGGAGCTTCCAGACTAAGATAGACTAGGAAGAAGGACCTGGCAGTCTACTTCTGAAAAAATTAGCCAATGAACACCTTATTAATAGTAGCAGATCATTGCCTGATATAGTGTCGAAAGAGGAGCCCCTCAGGTTGGAAGGCACTACGAGTACGACTAGGGAAGTGCTGCCTCCTCAAAGTAGAATCAGCCTTAATGAAGTGGATGTAGTCAGCTTTTGAGACCTTCCTTTGCTGATGTGGCATGATTCAAAATGAGAAGAAACAACTGCAAACATCCATTAACAGGAATGTGGAAAGTGTGAAGTATGAATCTAGGAAAATTGAAAGTCATTGAAAATTAAATAGAATGCATAAACATCAATATCCTAGGCATTAGTGGGCTGCAAGGGACTAGCATTAGCCATTTTGAATCAGAGAATGCTATGGTCTACTATGCCAGGAATGACAAATTGAAGACGAATGGCGTTGCATTAATCGTCAAAAAGAACATTTCAAGATCTATCCTGAAGTACAACGCTGTCAATAACAGAATAATATCCATATGCCTACAAGGGAAACCAATTAATACAACTGTTATTCAAATTTACACACCAACCACTAATGCCAAAGAAGAGGAAACTGAAGAATTTTACCAACTTCTGTAGGTCTGAAATTGATCAAACATGCAATCAAGATGCATTGTTAATTACTGATAATTGGAATGGGAAAGTTGGAAACAAAGAAGAAGGATCGGTAGTTGGAAACTATGGCCTTGGTGATAGAAATGATGCTAGAGATCCCATGTTAGAATTTTGCAAGACCAAAGACTTTCTTGTTGCAAATACCTTTTATCACCAACAGAAACAGCGATTATACACATGGACCTCACTGGATTGAATGCGTAGAAATCAAATTGAATGCACGGTGGAGAGGATGGAAAAGTCCAATATCATCAGTAAGAACAAGCCGGGGGCTGACTGTGGAACAGAGCATGAATTGCGTCATATGCAAGTTCAAGTTGAAGCTGAAGAAGGCTAGAACAAGTCCACGAGAGCCAAAGTATGACCTAGAGTATATTCCACCTGAATTTAGAGACCATCTCAAGAATAGATTCAACTCATTAGACACTAATGACTAAAGACCAGATGAGTTGTGGAATGACATGTAGGACATCGTACATGAAGAAAGCAAGAGGTCATTAAAATAACAGGAAAGAAAAGACGAAGATGAATATCAGAAGAGACTCTGAAACTTGCTCTCAAACGTCAAGTAGTTAAAGCAAAGGAAGAAATGATGAAGTAAAAGAGCTGAACAGGAGATTTCAAAGGGCAGCTAGAGAAGACAAAGTAAAGTATTATAACGACTTGTGCAAAGACCTGGAGTTAGAAAACCAAAAAGGAAGAACATGGTTGACATTTCTCCAGCTGAAAGAGTTGAAGAAAAAATTCAAGCCTCTAGTTGTCATATTGAAGGATTCTAAGGGGAAAATATTAAACGATGTGGAAACCATCAAAAGCAGATGGAAGGAAGGCACAGTCACTGTACCAAAAAGAATTTGTCAATGTTGAAATACGTCAGGAGGTAGCATATAACCAAGAACCGATGACACTGAGTGAAGTCCAAGCTGCACTGAAGGCACTGGTAAAAAAGAAGGCTCCAGGAATTAATGGAATACCAACTGAGATGTGTCTACAAACAGACACAGCATTGGAAATGCTTGATTGTCTATGCCAAGAAATTTGGAAGACAGCTACCTGGTCAACCAACTGGAAGATATCCATATTTATACCCATTCCAAAGAAAGTTGATCCAACAGAATGCAGAAATTATCGAACAATATCATTAATATCACGCACAAGTAAAACTTTGCTGAAGATCATTCAAAAGCTGTTTCAGCAGTACATTGACAGGGAGCTGCCAGAAATTCCAGCTAGAGTCAGAAGAGGACGTGGAATGAGGGATATCACAGCTGATGTCAGATGGATCCTGGCTGAAAGCAGAGACTACCAGAAAGGTGTTTACCTGTGTTTTATTGAGTATGATATGCAAAGGCATTTGACTGTGTGGATCATAACAAATTATGGATAATATTGCGAAGAATGGGAATTCCAGAACACTTAATTGTGCTCATGAGGAACCTGAACAGTACAGGGGGATACTGTGTCATTTAAAATCAGGAAAGGTTTGCACCAGGGTTGTATCCTTTCACCATACTTATTCAATCTAAATGCTGAGCATATACAGAGAAGCTGGACTATATGAAGAACACGGCATAAGGATTGGAGGAAGACTCATTAACAACCTGTGATATGCAAATGACACAGCCTTGCTTGCTGAAAATGAAGAGGATTTGAAGCACTTATTGATGAAGATCAAAGACTACAGCCTTCAGTATGGATTACACCTTAACATAAAGAAAACAGAAATCCTCACAACTGGACCAACAAGCAACATCATGATATACGGATAAAAGATTGAAGTTGTCAAGGATTTCATTTTACTTGGATCCACAATCAACTCCCATGGAAGCAGCAGTCAAGAAATCAAATGATGCATTGCATTGGGCAAATCTGCTGCTAAAGACCTCTTTAAAGTGTTAAAAAGCAAAGATGTCATTTTAAGGACTAAGGTACTCCTGACCCAAGCGGTGGTGTTTTCAATCACCTTATATGCATGCAAAAGCTGGACAATGAACAAGGAAGATGGAAGAAGAATTGATGCCTTTGAATTATGGTGTTGGCGAAGAATATCCAATATACCATAGACTGCCAGGAGAAAGAACAAATCTGTCTTGGAAGAAGTACAAACAGAATGCTCCTTAGAGGCGAGGATGGCAAGTCCTCATCTCACATATTTTGGACATGTTATCAAGAGGGAACAGTCCCTGGAGAAGGACATCATGCTTGGTAGAGGGTCATCCAAAAAGAGGAAGTCCCTCAATGAGATGGATTGATACAGTGGCTGCAATAATAAGTTCAAACAATAACGATTGTGAGGATGGCACAGGACCAGACAGTGTTTCGTTCTGTTGTGTATAGGGTCGCTAGGAGTTGGAAATGACTGGAAGGCACCTAACAACAACAACAACAGGGTGAGCATATCTTCACCTTAGTAAATAGTGGTGAATGTAGAACAAATTTAATCTCCCACCAGCAGTGTATAAGAGTTCCATTTATCCCACATCCTTGCCAACATTTGATATTGTCACACCTTTTAATTTAGCCGCTGTTTTGTGTGTAGTAGGATCTCACAGTTTGAATTTGAATTTCCATGGTTATTAAGGAAATTATCACCTTTTCCTATGTTGATTGGCTATTTGAATTTCTTCTTTTGTTAAGCCCCTTGTCCGGTTTTTTACTGCATGAACTGCCTTTTTCTCACTGATTTGTAAAGGATGTTTACATTTTCTTGTTAGAAGAACTTTTTCAGTTATATGCTACAAGTATCTATGTTCATGAATAATATTGGCTAGTAATTTTTCTTTCTTGTACCATCTTTAGCGCCCTGGTGGCACAGTGGTTAAAGCGATTGACTGCTAACCAAAAGGTCAATGGTTGGAAACCACCAGCAGCTCCGCGGAAGAAAGATGTGACAGTCGGCTTCCACAGAGATTTACAGCTTTGGAAACCCTATGGTGTCACTATGAGTCAGAATCGACTCAATGGCAGTGGTTTGGTTCGGTTTTGGGTACTGTCTTAGTCATCTAGTGCTGCTCTAGCAGAAACATCACAAGTGGATGGCTTTAACAAAGGGAAATTTATTTCCTCACAGTAAAGTAGCTAAAAGTCCAAATTCAGGGCATCAGCTCCAGGGGAAGGCTTTTTCTCTCTGTCGGCCTTCTTCTCTTCAGTGTTCCCCGGGACCGGGGGCTTCTCTGAGCAGGGATCCCGGTCCAAAGGACGTGCTCTGCTCCTGGGACTGCTCTCTTGGTGGTATGAGATCCCCCACTCTCTGCTTGCTTCCCTTTACTTTTATCTCTTGTAAAATAAAAGGTGGTGCAGGCCACACCCAGGGAAACTCCCTTTACATTGGATCAGGGATGTGACATTAGTAAGGGTGTTACAATCCCACCCTAATCCTCTTTAACATAAAATTGCAATCACAAAATGAAGGACCACCACACAATACTGGGAATCATGGCCCAACCAAATTAATACACATATTTTTGGAGGGACATAAGTTAGTCCACGACAGGTACCATCTTTCTTGAATTTTGGTTTCAAGACTTTGAGAGCCTCGTAAAATAAATTTGTAGATGTACCTTCTTTTTTAATTATCTGGAAGAATTTGTGTAAGATCGGAATTATTTCTTCTTTACAAGTTTTGGAGAACTTGCCAGTGAAGCCATTTATGTCTGGATGTGTGTGTGTGTGTGTGTGTGTGTGTGTGTGTGCGAATGTTTCTATCAGTTTAATTTCTTGTATAGCTCTAGCAATATTCAGGTTTTCCACGTCTTCTAGTGTCAGTTTAGTTAAACTGTATTTTATAAAGTGTTTGTCTATTTTATCTGAAACATCAAAATTTTAGCATAAAATTGTTGGTAACTTTATCTTTTAACTGTCTGCAGCATTCCTGATGTATATTTTCTGTTTCTATTTTTTGTATTAGTCTTGCCATAAGTTATCACTTTTATTTGTTTTTTCCATTTAATTAATTTCTATCCAATTAATTTTTCTATTTTAATATCTATTTCCTAGCTTTCTAATTTATTTGGGTATACTTTGCTGTTTTTGTTTTGGTTTCTTGAGATGAATGCTTAGTTTGTTATTAAGCCTTTCTATTTTTCTATATACATTTAAGGCTATACATTTTCTCTAATTACTGTTTTAGTTTCAACATGCAAGTCTTAATATGTAGTTTTTTTTGTCAGACTAAAATCTTTTAGATTACTCGTACTTTTACCTCTTTGCTCTTAATTTTTTTCTTTGACCTATGGGTTAGTTAGTAGTGTATTTCTTAATTTCCAAATACACAAGGATTTTCTATTTATCTTTTTGTTGTTGGTCATGGTGGTCAGAAAACATAATTCATATGATTTAAATATTTTGAAATGTGTTATGATATGCTTAAAAGTGTAGTGTATTCAAAACAATGTGTATTCTTCAGTTGTTGGGTGCAGTGTTCCATGTATATATATTAGGTCTATATATGTCTATTAGTGAATATATGTTTATATTTTCTCTATTCTTACTGATTTTTGTTTACTTGTTCTAACAATTACTGAGAAATCTGTGTTAAAATCTCTGTGATCTGAATATGTTTGTTTCTCCTTGTAATATTGTTAAAATTTGCTTTATATATGTTTGATGATGTATTATTGCAGTGGTTAAAGCACTCAGCCGCTAACTGAAAGGTTGGCGGTTTGAATTGACCAGCTGCTCCACTAGAGAAAGATGTGACAGTCTGCTTTCATAAAGATTATAGCTTTGGAAACCCTATCGGGGCAATTCTACTCTGTCCTTTCGGGTTGTTATGAATCAGAATTTACTCAATGGCAATGGGTTCAGTGGCTTGTTTTTTTTTTTTAAATCTTCTTGGTGAATTCAAACTTTCATGATTATGAAGTGACACTCTTAATATCTCTAGTAATAATTGTAATATTAGAATCTCTTCTGTCAGATAATAAAATATATCAGCTTTCTTTTAGTTTGTGTTTTCCAATCTTTTTGTTTTCAAACTTTACATATCCTTATGTTTAAATGTGTCTCTTCCAAACATCACACAGCTGAGTTTTAAAATCCATTCTGACAATCTTTGTTTTTACACTGGAAAGTATTTCTGATTACGTTTTATATAATTACTGATATATTTTGTTTAAATCTGTTATCTTTGTGTTTGTAGTGATTATTCTACATTTCTTTTTTTTTTTTTGCCTCTAGCTTCTTTTAGAATATTTTTTATTCTTTGTATTATTTATTATTCTATTTTCTCCTATTAGTTTGGAAGACATACAATCTTTTTCTATTCTTTTGTAAGTAACAGTGGCAATTACAACATGAAACCTTGATTTATTAAGGTGTCATGATAATCTTTACCATTATACTACTCTCTAACAATGTAAGAAGTTTAGTACTCTTAAATCCTGTTTATTTCCCTTCTGTGTTATATGCTATTGTTGTTTATTTTAATCATATGTATTTTAAACTTCCCCAAGACATTAATTTTTGCTTTCTACAATCAATGGTCATTTAGATTTACCTATATATTTACCACTTTCTTTGCTGTTTATTCCTTGTTATATCCTTCCTTCTGTAGTAATTTTCCTTCTGCCTGAAAGCATCTTTAGACTTCATTTAGTGATTGTCAACTGGAGGTGAGCTCTGTCAGTATTTTTTTTTGTCTAAAATATATATATATTTATTTTATTCTTTAACTTTCTCATTCTTGAAGGGCATTATTGCTGGACATATAATTGTGAGCATATAATTGTTTATTTCTTTTTATTCTTCCTTCTGTGATGCAAACATTCAAGGCCTCAATCCTTAATGGGGGGTGGTTTCCCAAGATTCTTGCTCTTCATGGCCCTAGATTCTAACATTTGTGCCCTATTCTTTAAAGGACCCAAAACTTGACTCTGTCTTTCAGTTATTATTTCTAGATTGTAAATGTCCCAGGACAAAATAGCCCAGCTGTAGGGCTTACCTTCCTGGATTCTTATGTTTCTCTTAGATCTTGGTACTGTAGTTTTTCTGCCATCTTGCTAGCTCTTTGATGTTTAAAGAAAATTTTAAAGTACTTCAACACTTGTCATTGATTGAATTGTGTCCCCCAAAAATATGTGTATCACTGTTGATGTGTTGTGAGGTTGTTAACCATTGTTATAGGGCAACATTTGTAGTAACTGTTAAATGGGAGGCTATTTTGTCCTGTAAGCCTTCATCTTGGGTGAGAATGGCAGCACAAGTGGAAGAGCATAGTCAATGTCACTTAAATGTGCACGTAAAAAGTTTTGAAATGGTGTATCTTTGGCTATGTGTATTTTCACCAAAAAAAAAAAAAGAAGCTGAGAATTCAGAGGGTTAAAATGTTGTGGGGTTGTTAACCAAAGTCATAAAACAGCATGTGTACTACTGTTACATGAGAAACTGCTTGCTCTGTAAGCCTTCACCTGAAGTACAATAAAATATTAAAAAAAATATATATGTGTATCAGTTTGGCTAGGTCATGATTCCCAGTACTATATGATTGTCCACCATTTTGTCATCTGATGTGCTTTCCCTGTTTTGTAAATCTTATCCCTATGTTGTTGATGAGATGGGATTAGCAGCAGATATGTTGATGAGATCTACAAGATTAGTTTGTGTTTTAAGCTAATCTCTTTTGAGATATAAAAGAAAGAAGCAAGCAGAGAGACAGGGGGACCTCATACCACCAAGAAAGCAGTGCCAGAAGCAGAGCGAGTTCTTTGGACCTGAAGTTCCTGCTTGGAGAAGCTCCTAGACCAAGGGAAGATTGATGACATGGACCTTCCTCCAGAGTTGACAGAGAGAGAAAGCTGGTGCTCTGAATTTGGACTTCTAGCTTCCTAGACCGTGAGAGAATGAAATTCTGTTTGTTGAAGCCAACCACTTGTGGTATTTCTGTTGTAGCAGCACTGAATAACTAAGACAACACTTAAAAAAATCTGCATTTATTGGGAGGGTTGGACTGAATAACCTAGTCCAGCATCCAGAAGGTGAGGTCCAGGTTTGCTTTTCATTGAGTGTTACCACACAGGTTTGTGTCTCTAAACAATATATTGTTTAGGTTCTGTGCTTTTGAAGTTAAAAAGACATTTTCATACGGTATGTATTCTTCTCAAAGTTGCCTTTTTACTCAACATTATGTTTCTGAGTGTCATCCATGTTGATGTGTGTAGCTCTAGTCAATTCATTTTCACCATCCTATTACATGAATATTTATTTATTAATTCTATCAGTGGATATTTAGATTATTTTAATTTTTGCTATTATGAATAATGTTACTATTAAATCTTTAGCATATTGTTAGAAGACTTTAACGAGGATCTAAATAGAGATACCATGTTCATGTGTAGGGAGACTCCATATTGTAAATATGTCAATTTTTCCAAAATTGATCTATAGATTCGATTCACTTCTTAAAAAAATTCCCACAAGCTCAGAATTTTGCATTCCAGTGAAATAATTTTTGCATCCCAGTGAAATAATTGATTCAGTCAATGATTATCAATGGATAGAAAACAATTAGGTGAAAGATGTTTGGAACACAATACTTACACAGTGCCAAAATATTATGTCACAGCTCACTTGCTAATTTCAAGGGGAAATATATACTTTTACAATGGAGAAACCTGGCAGTCATTTTCTTAACTAGGAAGCAAGTTCAGCATCAGTAACGGTGGAACAATTAGTCATTATGTGACTCATGATACGATGCGGTATGGAGTACTTAACATTAACTATGAAGTATTTGTGCCAAAAAAACTTAACATGAATCTAACCAAGCCTTCAAACTTAATTTCCCATTTACAGGAAATACAGAAGATAGAGAAAAAAGTTAAAAAACACTCTGCAGAAATAATCAGACAAATTCAGAACGTGAGACAGTCTATAGGGAAACTTATCTGGTAGCTACAAAAAGTCAATGTCATGAAAGAAAATGCTGGGAGGACTATTCTAGAATACAAGGTACCTAAGAGACATAATCAAATACTGTGCATGAACCTTGATTGGTTCCTTATACAAAAATTACTAACTTTTAAAGATATTTTTGGATAATTGGGAAAATTTAAATATGGACTGAATATGAGATGATTTTAGGGAATTATTTTCTTAGACGTGATAATGACATAGTTATTTAGGAGAAAGTTCTAATTTTTTTAGAAAATTAATGATGAAATGTTTAAGAGGAAAATGTGGTTATACCTATTACTTATTTTCAAAAAATATAATCTCGGGGGACCTCATACCATCAATAAAGCATTGTCAGGAGCAAAGTGTGTCCTTTGGATGGGGGTCCCTGCGCAGAGACGCTCCTAGTCCGGGGGAACACCAAACAGAAGAAGGCCAACAGAGAGAAAAAGCCTTCCCCTGGAGTTGACACCCTGAATTTGAACTTTTGGCCTACTTTAACTGTGAGGAAATACATTTCTCTTTGTTAAAGCCATCCACTTGTGGTATTTCTGTTGTAGTAGCACTAGATAACTAAGACAGAATTTGGTACCGAAAGAGTGGGGTGCTGCTCTAACAGATACCTAAAATGTGGAAGTGGTTTTTAAACTGTGAATGGATAGACTTGCGTCAGTGACAGAGGACCAGCAGCAGCAGAGAACCTACAGCAGCAGAACCAGGAGACCAGTGCGAGACGGCACTGGAGCCGACCCACAGAGAGAGACAGCAGAGTGCCTGTGCGCTGGAGGCTTCCTGACGAGTGGGGTGCCTCGGGGCACTTATCGGTGGAGCTAGGCTTGCCGACCCACGGAGCAAGGGAGCTGAGTGCCTGTGTGCAGGAGACTTCCTGGGGGAGTGGGGTGCCTCCGGGCACTTATACCGGTAGAGCTACAGAGCTTTGGAACACTTACCCAGCAGGGCAGATGTGGTCATGAGGCTCGAGGGCCAAGAGTCCACAGGAAACAGAAGCAGAAGCTGAAGAGACAAGGGACACAAGAAGCTGAGCTGCCTCAGTCTCAAAAGGTATGGCCATGACCTCAAGGGTTTCAAAGGGTGGAGCAATGGCCTCTTGTGCTTCCAAGGGTGGAGTCGCCACTCAGATGGACTGGGAGAATGGTGCATCTAAAGCCAAGGGAGCAGAGTTGCTGTCCCAGTGGGCCTGGAAGGCGGAGCTGAAGCCCAGGGCTGAGGGGTCTCCACTCAAAATCTGGAGAGTGTGGCCAATACCTAGAGTCTGGAGGGCAGGGCTATTGTGTAAATTGTCTCAGAGAACACAGGATTATTTTCAAAGCCTTGAGGGCTAATGTAATGTGTTCTGCTGACTTGATTGGTGCCTGTTATCCTTTCTTTCCCTCCAGTTTCTCCCATTTGTAATGGAAACGTCTAGCTTGTGCCTGTTCTGCCATTGTACCTTTGGAAGCAAATAACTTATATTCTAGATTTCACAGATGAAGAGGAATTTTTGGATTTTGGTCTTGGAGTTAAGACTTTCGCTATTATATGATGGGGTGAATGTTTTCCATGTTGCAAGGATGTGATTTTTTGGGGGGCCAAAGGGTGGAATGTCATGGATTGAATTATGTCCCCCCCCAAAAATGTGTGTGTCAGTTTGGCTGGGCCATGATTCCTGGTACTGTATGATTTTCCTATATGTTGTAAATCCTGCCTCTATGATGTTGATAAGGGAGAATGGGTGGCAGTTGTGTTAGTAAGGCAGGGCTGGATCTACAAGATTGGAGTGTATCTTGAGGTAATCTCTTGAGCTATAAAAGACAGAAGTGAGCAGTGAGACAGGGGACCTCATACCATCAAGAAAGCAGTGCTGGGAGCAAAGCGCGTCCTTTGAACCAGGGTCCCTGCGCAGAGAAGCTCCTAGTCCGGGGGAACACCAAAGAGAAGAAGGCCGACAGAGAGAAAAAACATTCCCCTGGAGTTGATGCCCTGAATTTGGACTTTTAACCTACTTTAACTGTGAGGAAATAAATTTCTCTTTGTTAAAGCCAAAAACAAACAAACAAAACAAAACAAAACAAAAAAAAACAAAACCAAAACTCTACAAATATATTCACATATACAAATAAAGCAAATGTGACACTATATTAATGATTATTGACTCTAAATGATGAGTATATCATTGTACTCTTCTTTCAACTTTCCTGTATATTTGAAATTTTCACAAAAAATCACAGAAAAATACATTAAATTAGTTTATAAAAATTCTCATGAGACTTTTCATGGAACTTAACAAGCTGATTCTAGAATTTATACAGAAGAGTGAAGGACCAAGTATAGCCAAGACATTGTTGAAGAAGAACTAGGTGGTGACATTTATTATGAAATGTAATAACGAAAATAGTTTGATATTAGCAGAGTAATAGAAAAACAGATCAGTTGTAAGTATAGAGATCCCAGAAAGAGGCCTTTACATTTACGGGAACTTCATATATGATAAAGATGGCATTGCAGATCAATAGACAAAGGATAAGCTATTCAATAAATGGGACTGGGGCAATTGGCGATATATATGGAAGAAAATGAAATTGGATCTCTGCTTTGCATCATAAGTAAAAACTAGTTCCAGATAGATTAAAAATTTAAGTGTGAAGGGCCAAATGACT
This sequence comes from Dugong dugon, assembly GCA_030035585.1. Lineage (NCBI taxonomy): Eukaryota > Metazoa > Chordata > Mammalia > Sirenia > Dugongidae > Dugong > Dugong dugon. The sequence continues at coordinate 40,578,323 of CM057480.1, read as the reverse complement.
AACGCTTAGAACAGAATACAGGTTATCTTTATGACTCAGGATAAGGAAGGCTTTCTTACAAAACATACAAACAGCACTAACTAAAATAAAAGACTGAAATTTGACTTATAGTAAATTTAGGAATCTCCATATAGCAAAATATACCATAAAAAGTGAATAGACAAAGCATAAAATGGGGGAACATATTTCTACACTTATAACAAAATAAAGAGATAAAAAAATGCAACACATAAAAAAACACTTCTAAAAATCTGTAAGAAAAAGTTAAACAGCCCAGTAGAAAAATTGGTCAAAGATATGATTATTTGATAGAGAGGAAGCATGAATGGACAATAAAGATATGAAAAGATATTCAACAGTAATAAATTGGGAGAATGCATATTAAAAACACTTTGAGAACCATTTTACACTCACTGGTTTGGAAAAATAATTTTTAAAGTCTGGCAGTACCCAATTTTATCAAGGTTGTAGAACATCAGGAAGTCTCGTGCACTGTTAACAGGAATGTAAATAGCTAAAATTACTTGGAAAATATTTGAAATACCCTTGAAAGTTAGTCATGTGCTTTCCCAAAGACACATCAATTCATTGCAACTTAATATTGTTTATTTTTATCATTTTATTTTTCCTTCTCTTTTTTTTAAATTGTACCTCAGGTGAAAGTTTACAGAACAAATAGTTTCTCATTAAACAGTAGTACACATATTGTTTTATGACATTGGTTAACAACTCCACAACATGTCAACCCTCTCCCTTCTCGACTTTTTTTTCTGGTGAAAATATACATAGCCAAAGATACACCATTTCAAAAATTTCTACATGCACAGTTCAGTGACATCAACTACACTCTTCCAATTATGCTGCTATTCTCACTTTAGATGAAGGTTTACAGAACAAAATAGTTTCTCATTAAACAGCATACATGTTGCCCTATGACAATGGTTAACAACCTCACTACACATCATCACTGTCCTTACTCAACCTTGGGTTTCCTATCACCAGCTCTCCTGTCCCCTTCCCTTCTGCCTTCTGGCCCTTGTCCCTGGACTGCTGTGTCTCATTAGTCCTCTTTTGTTTTATGGGACTGTCCAATCCCCCACTGAACGGTGAACCTTGGAAGTGACTTCATCACAGAGCTAAAAGGGTGTCTGGGGGCCATACTCTGGAGGTTTCTCCAGTCTCCTTTAGGCCAGTAAATCTGGTCTTTTTGTGTGTGTGTTAGAGTTTTGTTCTACATCCTTCTCCAGCTCTGTCCAGAACCCTCTGTTGTGATCCCGGTCATAGCAGTCAGTGGTGGTAGCCGGGCACCATCTAGCTGTACTGGACTCAGTCCAGTGGAGGCCTTGGTAGCTGTGGTTCATTAGTCCTTTGAACTAATCTTTTCCTTGTATGCTGTTCTCTTCATTCTCCCTTGCTCCCGAAGGGATGAGACCAGTGGAGTATCTTCAATGGCTACTCACAGGGGTTTAAGACCCCAGATGCTACTCAAAAAGGTAGAATGTAGAACATTGTCTTTATAAACTGTGTTATGCCAATTAAGCTAGATGTTCCCCAAGACCCTGGCCCCACAGCCCTCCACCCAGCAATTCAGTCCCTCAGGGAGTTTGGATGTGTCTATGGAGCTTCCATGACCCTTCCTTGTACAAGTTGTGCTAGTTTCCCCTGTATTGTGTACTGTCTCACCCTTCACCCTAGATACCACTTATCTATTGCCTATTTAGTATTTTCCTCCCACCCCTCCCATCCCTGGTAACCAACAAATATTGTTACTTTTTGTGTGTAAACTTTTTCATGGGTTTTTACAATAAAGATCTCATACAATATTTGTCCTTTTGTGGTTGACTTATTTCACTCAGCATGTCCTCCAGTTTCAACCATGTTATGAGATGCTCCACAGATTCATCATGGTTCTTTCTCGTTGCATAGTACTCCATTGTGTGTATGTACCATAGTTTGTTTATCCATTCATTTGTTGATGGGCATCTAGGTTGTTTCCATCTTTTTGCTATTGTGAACAAAGCTGCCATGAACATAGGTGTGCATGTGTCTATTCGAGTGATGACTCTTATTTCGCTAGGATATATTCCTAGGAGTGGGATTGCTGGATCGTGTGGTATGTCTATTTCTCGCTTTCTAAGGAAGCGCCATATCATTTTCCAAAATGATTGTATCATTTTGCATTCCCACCAGCAGTGCGTAAGAGTTCCGATCTCCCTGCAGCCCCTCCAACATTTGTTATTTCCAGTGTTTTTGATTCGTGCCAGTAATGTCGGGGTGAGATGGTATCTCATTGTGGTTTTAATTTTCATTTCTCTAATGGCTAGTGATCGCAAGCATTTCCTCATGTGTCTGTTGGCCGCTTCAATGTCTTCTTCAGTGAAGTGTCTGTTCGTTTCCTTTGCCCACTTTTTGTTTTTTTATATATTTTATTGTACTTCAGGTGAAAGCTTACAGAGCAAATAGTTTCTCATGAAATAGTAGTACACATGTTGTTCTATAACATTGGTTAACAACCCCACAACGTATTAAGCCTCTAAATTCTCAACCTTTTTTTTTTTTTTTGATGAAAATTACAGATGGCCAAAGATACACCGTTTCAAAAATGTCTACATTCACAGTTCAGTGACATTGACTACGCTCTTCCAACTGTGCTGTTATTCTCACTTAAGATGAAGGCTTACAGAACAAAATAGTTTTTCATTTAACAGTTACTACACATGTTGCCCTATGACAATGGTTAACAATCTCACAGCACATCAAGAATATCCTTACTCCACCTTGTGTTTCCTATCACCAGGGGGCTTCCTTGTCCCCTTCTGTCTTCTGGACCTTGTCAGTGGACTATTGTACCTCTTTAGTCTCATTTGTTTATTTATTTATTTATTTTATTTTATTTTATTTAAACACCATTTCAAAACTTTTTACTTACACATTTAAGTGATATTGACTATGCTCTTCCAATTGTGCTGCCATTCTGGCCCAAGATGAAGGCTTACAGGACAAAACAGCCTCCCATTTAATAGTTACTACAAATGTTGCCCTATAGCAGTGGTCAACAATCTCACAATACATCTACAGTGTCCTTATTCAATTTGTGTTCCTTATCATCAGTTTCCTACTCTCCCTCTGCCTTCTGGCCCTTGTCACCAGACTCCTGTACCTCGTTAGTCCCATTTAGTTTTATTGGGCTGTCCATTCCCAGGCTTAACATCGAACCTCGAAGGTAACTTCACCTCTGAGCTGAAAGGGTGTCTGGGGGCCACACTCTTGAGGTTTCTCTAGTATTCTTTAGGCCAGTAAATCTGGTCTTCTTTTTTTTTTTTTTTTTGGGAGTTAAAATTATGCTCTACATCCTTCTCCAGCTCTGCCCAGAACCCTCTGTTGTGATACTGGTCAGAGGAGTCATTGGTGGTAGCCAGGCACCATCCAGCTGTACTGTCCTTTGCCCACTTTTTAATTGGATTATTTGTCTTTTTGTTATAGAGGAGTTGTATTTTCTTGTAGATTATGGAGATTAGACCTTTGTCTGACTTGTACTGTCCAAAAATTTTTTCCCAGTCTGTAGTTTCTCTTTTTACTCTTTTGGTGAAGTCTTTTGAACAGCATACTTGTTTGATTTTTAGAAGATCTCAGCTATGTAGTTTATCTTCTGGGGTTTGTGTGTTGATGGTTATGGTTTTATCCTGTTAATGCCATGTATTAGGGCCTGTAGCATTGGTCCTATTTTTTCTTCTATGAACTTTATAGTTTTTGGCTTTATATTTAGGTCTTTGATCCTTTTTGAATTAGTTTTTGTATACGGCATGAGGCATGGGCACTGTTTCATTTTTTTGCAGGTGGATATCCAGTTTTGCCAGCACCATTTGTTAAAAAGACTGTTCCTCATTTGATGGACTTTGGGCCCTTGTCGAAGATCAGGTGACCGTAGGTGGATGGATTTACGTCTGGGTTCTCAATTCTGTTGCATTGGTCAATGTATCTGTCGTACCAGTACCAGGCTGTTTTGACTACTGTAGCTGTATAGTAGGTTCTGAGGTCAGGTAGTATGAGCCCTTCAGCGTTGTTCTTCTTTGTCAGTAGTGCTTTACTTATTCGGGGCTTCTTCCCTTTCCATATAAAGTTAATGATTAGTTTTTCCATCTCTTTGAAGAATGTTGTTGGTATTTGGGTTAGGATTGCGTTGTATTTGTAAATTGCTTTGGGTAGAATTGTCATTTTCACGATGCTGAGTCTACCTATCCATGAGCATGGTATGTTTTCCCATTTCGGTAGATCCCTTTGGGTTTCTTGCAGTAGTGTTTTGTAGGTTTCTTTGTATAGGTCTTTTACATCCCTGGTTAGAGTTATTCCTAAGTATTTTATTTTTTTAGGGGCTATGGTATTGTTTTCCTGATTTCCTTTTCATTGTTCTCTTTATTGGTGCATAGGAATCCAACTGATTTTTGTATGTTTATTTTGTATCCTGCTACTCTGCTGAATCTTTCTATTAGTTCCAGTAGATTTCTCGTGGAGTCTTTAGGGTTTTCTGTGCCTAGTATCATATCATCCGCAAACAGGGCCAGTTTAACTTCTTCATTACCAATTCGGATGCTGTTTATTTCTTTTCCTTGCCTTTTTGCTCTAGCTAGGACTTCGAGCACAATGTTAAATAGGAGTGGTGATAAAGGGCATCCTTGTCTTGTTCCTGTTCTCAGGAGGAAAGTTTTAAACCTGTCTCCATTAAGAATGATTATGGCCATTGATTTGCATAGATGCCCTTTATTATGTTCAGGAATTTCCCTTCTATACCTATTTTATTGAGAGTTTTTATCTGGAATGCATGTTGGATTTTGTCAAATGCCTTTTCTGAGTTGATTGAGATGATCACGTGATTCTTTTATTTTATTTATGTGGTGGATTACGTTAATTGATTTTTTAATGTTGAACCATCCTTGCATACCTGATATGAATCCCACTTGGTCATGGAGTATTATTTTTTGGGTATAATGCTGAATTCTATTGGCTAGAATTTTGTTGAGTATTTTTGAATCTCTATTCATGAGAGATACTGGTCTGTGATTTTCTTTTTTTGTGGTGTCTTTGCCTGGTTTTCGTATTAGGGTTATGCTGGCTTCATAGAATGAATTCAGAAGTGTTGGTTTCTTTTTTATGCTGTGAAATAACTTGAGTACTGCTACAAACTCTTCTGTGAATGTTTTGTAGAATTCTCCAGTGAAGCCATCTGGGCCAGGGCTTTTTTTGTTGGAAGTTTTTTTAATTACCTTTTCAATTTCTTCTCTTGTGATGGGTCAGTTCAGATTTTCAACATCACTTTGTGTTAGTTTGGGTAGGTAGTGTGTTTCTAGAAATTTATCCATTTCCTCTAGGCTTTCAAATTTGTTGGAGTATAGTTTTTCATAATATTCTGTTATAATCCTTTTTATTTCAGTTGCTTCTGTTGTAGTCTTACCCATTTCTTTTCTTATACGGGTTGTTTGTGTCCTCTTCTGTTTTTCTTGTCAGTCTTGTCAGTGGTTTGTTGATTTTGTTGATTCTTTCAAAGAACCAACTTTTTGTTTTGTTGATTCTTTCTGTTGTTTTCCTGTTCTCTATTTCGTTTATTTCTGCTCTGATCTTTATTATTTCCTTTCTTCTGGTTGCTGTGGGCTTTTTTTGCTGTTCTCTTTCTATTTGTTTGAGTTGTGTAGTTAATGTTTTGATTTTGTCCCTTTCTTCTTTTTCGATGTTGCGTCTATTGCTATAAATTGTCCTGTGAGGAGTGCCTTTGCTGTGTCCCAAAGGTTTTGGTATGATGTGTTTTCATTCTTATTTGATTCTAGGAATTTTTTTATTCCATCTCTGATTTCTTCTGTTACCCAGTGATGTGTAAGCAGGGTATTATTCAGTTTCCATGTCAATGGTCTTTTTTCCTTGCTCTTTCTGTTGTTAATTTCTACCTTGATGGCATTGTGGTCAGAGAAGATACTTTAAATTATCTCAGCGTTTTGGATCTTGCTGAGGATTGCTCTGTGGCCTAAGATGTGGTCTATTCTGGAGAATGTTCCATGTGCATTGGAAAAGAATGTGTACTTTGTAGCTGTTGGATGGAGTGTTCTATATATGTCTATGATGTCAATTTGGCTGATTGTGCCCTTTAGGTCTTCTGTAGCTTTGCTGAGTTTCTTTTTGGTTGTTCTGTCCTTTACTGAAAGTGGTGTGTTGAAGTCTCCTACTATTATTGTGGAACTGTTGATTTCTCTTTTCAGTGTTGTTAGAGTTTGTTCTATGTATTTTGGAGCCCTGTCATTGGGTGCATAGATGTTTATTATGGTTATGTCTTCATGATAGATAGATCATCCCCTTAATCATTATATAGCATCCTTCTTTGTCTTTTATGGTGGATTTTGTTTTAAAGTCTATTTTCTCTGAGATTAGTATTGCCACTTATGCTTGGTGATTTTCTTTTGGGGTCTATCCTATATGGGTTCTTTGAGCTTCTTGGATGGCCAAGTTTTCATCTTTCATGATATTGGGAAAGTTTTCTATCACAGTTCTTCAATGATCCTCTCTGTGTTTTCTGTTTTCTTCCCCTGTTCTGGGACTCCAATCTCTCACAAATTTTTGCTTTTGATTTTATCCCACATAACTCTCAGGGTCTCTTCCTTTTGCTTTGTTCTTTTTTCTGAGTTTTCCTGAAAGAGAGTTGTATCCAAGTGTTTGTCTTCAATTCCACTGATCTTGTCTTCCATCTTTTCAGATCTGGTCCTCATCCCTTCTACGACTCTGTCCCTTTCTGAAATCTTGTTGTTTATCTTTTGGATTTCTAATCATTGTTTATGTATAATTTCTAGTTGTGAAATTTATTTTGGCCTTTTGTTCCTGCATTATTTTCCTGAATTCTTCCATTTTTTTGTCTGTATTTTCCTTGAATTTGTCTGCCTTTTCCATGATTTGTCTATTTTTTCCTCATTTTTGTCTGTTTTTTGCTTCAACTCTTGGATATTTCTGAGTATTAGAGATTTGAATTCCCTATCAGGTAGTTCTAGTGCCTTTTCTTCCACTGGAAAGTCATCTGGTTTTTTATTTCGGACACCTACTGGAGCCATCCTGTCCTGTTTTTGTAAATGTTTTGATATTGTCTGCTGTCTTCAGAGCATTCAGTATTTATTTTTCTCATTTACTGATTGTAGGTTTGTTTGTTTTGTACTTTTTTTATTTGGCTATGTCTGAGCAGGCGGGCTGTGTGTTCTTTGTTGTTTGCTTGTCTGTGGGTGCAATACGTTTCATGTCCTTCTCCAAATGGCAGGGTCAGTCAATCAGATGTGGTACAGCAGAGCAGGTCTAGCTGAAGAGGAGTTACTGGGACGGGTTGTTTGTGACACTTACTACAGCCACCAGGGTGGGTCAGTAATCCTTGCAGGGCAGGTTCCGGTAGTCCATGCCTGTGCTACTTTGTGGTGTGATGTTAAGTGCATGGTGCAGGTAGGCAGGTTGGAAAAGGGAGATTGTGATGTGTGGAGATAAGATGGATATGGGACAGAGGAAAGAGGAACAGGAGCCAAAAACATGCAAACAAACAAAACAGAGTGCTAGGGGTGCTTGCTGTTGGAGTGGAGAGATGAGAGACTATGAAATGGAGAAAAACAAAAAGGGGAAGAGAATAAAGAAAAAAAAAAGAATGAATAAATAAAAATTTGAAAGGAAGAAGAATAGCAAAGCTCCCAGGGATCCCACCAGTCTGGCTACGATGTCTGGGGAAGTTGTTTTCAGGTGTTGCAGTACAGCCTGGCTAGAAGGTGTAGAGGTATTCAGCACCAGGTATTCAGGGAAGAGGAAGAGAAGGAAGGTATAGAGAGACAAGAACCTGAGTAATGAAGAAAGACAAAAAGGGAAAAAGAGGGAAAACAACACAGAAGAAATTTTAAAAATAAAAGAACAATAAAAGCCCCCCCAAAACAGAAAAAAAGTACAGAAAAAAAGAAATGCCATTAGGGATGCCTCTGTGCATCTGCACAAGACGAGGGGGTAGGTCCCAAGCCACGCAGCACCGCCCGACCAGAACGGGCTCCCAACTTGAGAAAAGGAAAAGAAAACAAAGAATAATTCAAAACAAACAAACAAAGAAAAGCCCTGGGATCCGACCAGTGTGGCAGCCCAGACAGGGAAGCCATTCCACACTCGAACAGAGCTCTGCAGCCCCCTCAGGAAGAAGCAAAAATGGCGCACAGAGCCAGGTATTTGAGCGAAAGGAGGGGCAGGTGGTGAGAGGTAAGGAAGAAATCAAAAGAAGTGGAAAAAAGCAACACCAGCAGCCAACAAATGGCACTCAGGAGCCGGCCAGTCAGGGTGGGTGGAATCCAAGCAGCCGGTGCTTCCCGGACAAGAGACTGTGGCCACAGGAAGCAGAGGAGGCTGAGTGGGGTCAAGAAGGGTGGAAGGTGGAAAAACGTATGTTGCAAATTATCCCATGTTTTGTCTCCTGCTGGAAGTTCAATGAAGCTGCTTTCTTGTACCCCATATTTGTTGGTCTTTGATAGGAGTCCAAGATGGCGGATTGGTCCTGCATTAGCTGATAGGGGAGCTCTGCATGAATCTCTGCTCACTCTCCATTCTCTGTCAGTTTTCTCACTCCATTTGGTGCTTGGCTGAGTTCTTTATCTCTTCATTTGATGTTTTAGGGTTTCAGGATTGCTGTTTTCTCTGTTTGGCTTAGTTTTTTGGACCTTTGCTGTGGAAGGATGGTGTGGTGCTTCTGCTTAGAGTGCCATTTTGCCAGAAGTCCTATCATTTTATTTTTTATGTAATCTATAATCTATGTTTCAATTTTGTCTATAGTCCCAACTGTGTTCTTGAAAGTTTTTTTTTTTTCCAGTCACAGGATATGATTCATGATGATGTTTACATTTAGTTGTTATATCTATTTTGTCTTCTTTAATCTGTAATGTTTCTCAGGCTTTTTTCTCTTTCATGTTTTTTTCAGTAATTTTATTATTATTTTTGTTGAGACTATATACAGCAGAACATACACCAATTCAACAATTTCCACATGTACAATTCAGTGACATTGACTGCATTCTTCAAGTTGTGCAACCATTCTCATCCTTCTTTTCTGAATTGTTCCTCCCCCATTAACATAAACTAACTTCCCCATAAGATGCCTATCTAATCTTTTGAGTTGCTGTTGTCAATTTGATCTTATATACATAGTTCTTAAAAGATCACAGTGCTCAAGGCAGACATTCTCTTCTAGTTAAGCTAAACTACTGTATAGTTTTAAGAAGACTTTAGGGGATATTTTTGGTTTAAGGTTTAAAGATTATCTCAGGGCACAGTTTCAGGGATTCATCAAGCCTTCATGGCTCCAGAGCACCCGGATTCCATGAGAATTTGAAATTCTGTTCTGCACTTCCCTCCTTTGGATCAAGATTCTTCTATAGAATTTTTCATCAAAATTTTCAGTAGTGGTAGCTGGGCACCATCCAGTTCTGGTCTCATGGCAAAAGAAGGCAGTTGTTCACGGAGGCAATTAGGTACACATTTCATTTCTTCCTCCTATTCCTGACTCTCCTTGTTCCTCTGTTGCTCCATGTGAATGGAGAACAATTGTTGTACCTTGGATGGCCACCTGCGCTTTAAAGACCCCAGGCACTTTTCAACAAACTAGGAGATAAAACAGAAGCACTAAACGTATTAGGTCAATTAACTGGGATGTCCTATGAAACTATGACCCTAAACCTCCAAACCAAGAAACCAAATCGCATGAGGTGCTTGGTTGTACATAAGCAACCTCAGCAGCTACTGTTTTTTGTTACTGTTGTAAATATATCTATCACACAACTTTTGCCACTGCAACTTTTTACAGGTGTACATCTTACTGATGGCAATTACATTAATTGGCTGTGCACCGGACACTTAATCAATGTGATTTTTTCGTTATAGTAAACCGAAACTCAGTTCTCTATAAGCAATATCCCTCCCATTTCCCCCTCACTCCCACCTCTTGTAACTACTAATAAACTTTGGTCTCTATTCATTTGTCTGTTCTTGTCATTTTATATAAGCAATGTCATACAATATTTGTCCTTTTGTGATTGACTTATTTCACTCAGCATAAAGTCTTAAAACTCTATCCACGTTGTTTTTCTTTATGGCTGAGTAATATTCGATTGTACAGTGAAACTCTGACAGCTAGAACTTGACAGGACTGCCTTGTTTTTCTGGGTCTTGCAAGTTTCCCACTTTGACAGGATGCAATCTTACCACTTTTCTACTGCTCATTTTAGTGGAAAATATTTTAGTTTTCCTTCTTTGACAGATTTATGCCTTACACAGTTTCCAGCTTTTGCAGGTTTTATTGTACGTATGTACCACATTTTGTTTACCCATTTATCCGTTAATGGGTATTTAGGTTGGTTCTCCATTTTGGCTATTGGGAATAGTACTGCAATGGACATTGGTGTACGTGTGTCTGTTTTCATGGCTGTTTTTATGTCCCTTGTGTATATTTTTAGCAGTGGAATTGTTGGGTCGTATGACACAACCTTCCTTGCTGAAAGTGAAGAGGACTTGAAGCACTTACTGATGAAGAACAAAAACCACAACCTTCAGTATGGATTACACCTTAACATAAAGAAAACAAAAATCCTTACAACTGGACCAATAAGGAACGTCATGATAATCAGAGAAAATATTGAAGTTGTCAAGGATTTCATTTTACTTGGATCCACAATCAACACCCATGGAAGCAACAGTCAGGAAATCAAAAGATGCATTGCAGTGAGCAAATCTGCTACAAAAGACCTCTTTAAAAGCATTGAAAACCAAAGATGTCACCTTGAAGACTAAGGTGTGCCTGACCAAGCCATGTAGTTTTCATTTGCCTCATATGCATGGGAAAGCTGAGCAATGAATACAGAAGACCTATGAAGAATTGACGCCTTTGAATTGTGGTGTTGGTGAAGAATATTGAATATACGATGGACTGCCAAAAGAATGAACAAATCTGTCTCAGAAGAAGTACAACCAGAATGCTCCTTAGAAGCAAGGATGGCAAGACTATGTCTCACATACTTTGGACATGTTATCAGGAGAGATCAGTCCATGGAGAAGGACATCGTGCTTGGTAAAGTAGAAGGTCAGTGAAAAAAAGGAAGACCCTTTATGAAATGGATTGACACAGTGGCTGCAACAATGGATGCAAGCAAACAACGATTGTGAGGATGGCACAGGACCCAGCAGTGTTTCATTCTGTTGTACATAGGGTCGCTAGAAGTTGGAACCGACTGGACAGCAGCTACCAACAACAACATGGTACTTCTATTTTTAGTTTTTTGAGGAACCACCACACCGTTTTCTCACAATGGTTGAACCATTTTGTATTCCCACTAGCAATGGATCAGGGTTCCAATTTTCCCACGTACTCACCAATGTTTGTTATTGTCTTTTTTTTTTTTTTTTTTTTTTTTCCCATCATAGCCATCCTAAACCAAACCAAACCAAACCAAACCAAACCTGTTGTGGTCAAGTCAATTCCAATTCATGGTGATCCTATGGGACAGAGTTGAATTGCCCCATATGGTTTCCAAGGAGCAGCTGGTGGATTTGAACGGCCAACCTTTTGATTAGCAGCTGTAGCTCTTAACCACTGCATCACCAGGGCTTCTTAGCCATCCTAGCGTATGTGAAATGGTATTTCATTGTGGTTGTGGTTTGCATCTCTCTGACGGTTAATGACATTGAGCATCTTTTCATGTGCTTGGTCACCATTTGAATGTCCTCTTTGATGAAATGTCTACACAAGTTCAAGTCCTTTGCCCAGTTTTTGATTGGGTTATTTACGGTTAAGTTGTTGAAGATTTATATATATTTTAGTTATTAGATTTTTACTGGAAATGGTTTCCAGAAAATATTCTTCTAGTTGGTAGCTTGTCTTTTCACTTTTTTTGGTAAATTCTTTTTTTTTTTTTTTTTTAAATATTTTATTGTACTTCAGGTGAAGGCTTACAGAACAAACAGTTTCTCATGTAACAGTAGTACACATGCTGTTTTATGACTTTGGTTAACAACCCCACAACATTTTAACCCTCTAAATTCTCAGCTTTTTTTTTTTTTTTTGGTGAAAATACACATAGCCAAAGATACACCATTTCAAAACTTTTTACTTACACATTTAAGTGACATTGACTATGCTCTTCCAATTGTGCTGCCACTCTCGCCCAAGATGAAGGCTTACAGGACAAAATAGCCTCCCATTTAACAGTTACTACAAATGTTGCCCTATAACAGTGGTTAGCAATCTCACAACACATCAACAGTATCCTTACTCAACTTGTGTTCCTTACCATCAGCTTCCTACTCCCCCTCTCCCCCTTCTCCTAGTTGGTAGCTTGTCTTTTCACTTTTTTTGGTAAAGTCTTTTGATGAACAAAAACAATTAAAAAAAAATTTTTTATGAGGTCCCATTTATTTATTTCATTTTTTGATGTTTGTGCTTTTGTTATTACATCATTAAAAGCTAGGCCCTACAGCATTGCCCTGCATTTTCTTCTAAGAGAATTTAATGGTTTTAATTTTCACATTCAGGTCCTAAACCATTTTGAATTTTTTTGGGAATGGTGTGAAGCAGGATCCTGTTTCATTTTTCTACATGTGGAAATCCAACCTTCCCAGCACCATTTGTTGAAGACGTTCTTCTTTCCCTGTCAAATGGACTTAGCACCCTTATCAAAAATAAGTTGACTGTAGATGTGTAGATTTACATCTGTACTCTCAATTTTATCCCATTGGCCTATGTGTCTGTTATTACAGCAGTGCAGGGCTCTTTTGATTACTGTAGCTGTATTAATGTTACTTAATCTTTGGAATCCTTGGTGGCATAGTGGTTAAGAGGCAGTTTGAATCCACCAGTGCCCCTTGGAAATCGTATGGCTTCCTATAGGGTCGATACGAGTCAGAATCGACTTGACGGCAAGGAGTTTTTTTTTTTCATGTTTAATCTTTCCTTTTGTTTAAAAATCTCAATCTTTTTAAAGGCTTACAACCTAAATCAGTTATTTCAAAGAACTATCTTATTGCTTTGTTGATTTTCTCTGTTGTTTTCTATTTCATTAATTTCTACTTGTATTTTTTATCTCCTTTTTTAATGCTTCATTCTGTTATTTTTCTACCTTTTTAACTTAGATTCTTACTTCATTGATTTTCATACATTGTTCTTTTCTACAATGAGTATTTAAGTTATAAAATAACCCTGAAAGTGTGACTTTAGCTTCAAGTTTTGATATTATACATTTATACTGCTATTAATTTCTAAGTATTACCTAATTTCTTTTATCTTTCCTCTTTGACCTATGAGTTACTTAGAAATATACTCTTTAGTTTACAAATGTATTTTTTTTTAGTTCTCTTTTTGTTACTGAGTTCAAAGTTGCATTGTGATTATAATTGTAGTCTATATTCTGTAGCATGGAAAAAAAATGAACTTTAATGAGACTTTTTAAATGCCTGCTACATAGTCATTTTTCATATTCTATTTCCTTTGGAAAAATATATTTTATCCTTTCTTGGGGGTATGTGAAAGGGTATATTATATTTCCATTAGATAAAAATTGTTAGATGTACTGTCAAAGTCTTCTGTATTCTTTTGATGTTTTTACTCCGTCTATCAAATTCTGAGAAAAGTTAGAAATCTCCCACTGTGGCGGCGGATTTTTTTACTTGTAGTTCTATCAATGTTTGTTTTAAATATTTCAGAACTTTATTATTATATGCTTAAACATTTAGAATTACTCAATTTAAATTCACTGTATTATCACTATAAAATGCAACTATCTCCAATAATATTTTTTGTCCTAAACATTACTTTTTTCTCTGATATTAGGGTAGAGTCATCGACTTTAGTTTGGTTAGTATTTGCCTAGTGTATAATTTTCTGTTCAGCCTTTCTTATTTTTTTAAAAATGGTTTTAGTACATCTCTCTTCCCCCTACCAACTCTTTTGAAACACATATTTCCTATTTATACCCTTTTAAGCATTACTTTAGAAATTCTGGCATGCATACTTAACCAAAAATCTAAAAAAATAGTTTTTTGTCCTCTTTTTGAACAGCAGAAAGGCTTTAAAAATGCTTTAAAATTAATAATTGGCCCCACCCCTTTCCTGGTTTATGTGCTATTGTTATTTAGTGTTTTAGCTAATCTTTTTTTTAATTTCCTTTTTTTCAATATTCATATTTAACATTTTAAAATTATTGCCTTATATTGTTAATGTTTATATTTTCAGATGTTTGCCTTTTTTCTTGAATCTCAGAACTTTCTCAAGGATAATTTTCTTTCTTGAAATAAAGTTTTTTATAAGATCTTTCAGGAAGTTTCTATTAATGTTAAACCTCTCATTTTCTGTGTGTGTGCTTGAAAATCTCGTTTCTGAAAAATAGCTTCACTGAATATTCAGTTCTACTTTGAAAGTTTTCTTTTAACATTTCAAATATATTTCCTACTGTCTGTGGCTTTCACTGTTGTTATTAACAAGTCAGATATCAGCCTAACTATTTCTTGGTACCTAATCTATAGTTCATTTCTACATGCTTTGTAGATTATTCCTGAGATTTTGGTATTTTCCTGTTTTATTATAGTAAGTTTATTTAAATTCACAATGATTCGGATTTGTATTTTTTTTTTAATCAGGTTTGGAAAATTTGCAACCATTATCTCTTCAAATATTGTTTCATTTCCATTCTTTCTCCTCTCTTCCTGGAAGCCCAATTTGATGTATGTTGGCCCTTCTTCTAAGACGTCTACACCTTTTAAGCTCTCTTTTATATTTTTTTCTTCTTGTTCTTCTTTCTTTCTGCTGTATTCTATGCAATTATTTTAGGTCTCTTTGCCAGTTCATCAATTTATCCTTAGCTTATCTAAACTGCTGTTTAATCCTTTCACTGTATTCTGAATTTTAATTATTATGTCTTTTATGTCTTGACATTCTATTTTTCTATTTGGCTATTCTTCATAACTCTATGATCAATTTTGATAGCTTATTGCTTCTTACTCTTGATTTTGATTTTCTTTAAAAATGTATTTAGCTCTACTGAGTGTTCTTTGTTTTACATTTGGTTCCTAAAATGCTAATCTTTAAAGTGTGGTCTTCTGTTGTTTCTTCTAATTATTGCTTCCTGTATTGTTTTGTAATATTTGATTGTCAACTTATATTTGCTAAAACTCAAATTGTGGGTATTTTTTGAGGCCTGATTTGAGGGTGTGCTTCCCCCAGGAATTGTCTGTATTTGCTTCTGAAAGGAACTTGAGGCATAGCAGAACTAAGTCTGCTTGATAATAAAAACCTTAGATTTCAGTTTTTCTGGTCATAGGATTAGTGCAAAACTGAATGTGGGAGGTCAGACTCCAAACCCACATGAGTGCTGGACAGTGACCTTGAACTCTCAGTGGAGTTTTTTTTTTTAACCACTAGATGGGGCCAACAATAATATAATTATCAAGTCAGGGGTTATTTCTTATATTGTCTTCTTCAGGGATATTTCTCCTAGTGGTCTATTTCCCAAGTGTGTAAAACTTCCTGAATTCTGGCTTAAAGGGGATGGTCTTATATGTAGCTTCCAGCCTTGAGTAGGCCCAGGGAGTTTTTCCTACTCTTCTCACTCACACCTCCTATACACCAAAGCACTAGAACACTTGGATCTGCAGGTACCCTAAAGTATTCAGGGGCTTTAGCATTTGCTGTCCTCTCTGGGCTCAAATTCTTAACTTAATTTGGTCTCAGAAGACCTCCTTTATTTTCATACATTCATTTAAATAGATACATATGCATATATTATCTAACATTTTTAGATACTTTTTACTGATAGGAAGATCTAGATCTCTAGTCTGTTACATTGACAGAAACAGGATATCTATTTAAAATTATAAAATTGCCTGAGATTTTCTTTGAAGCATTTCCTGCCTAGTGAACTTCTATTTTTCCCATAAGGGTCTGCCTGAATTAACAGTAAGCTTTTTTTTTTTTTTTTTGGTAGCAGAGTTCGGAAGCTTTGAAAAAATGAGCCATAAGAACAGTGTATCCTTTGGGGATTTGAAGTCAAATTATGGACATTTTAGGGACAATTTCATTGACTTATTGTTGGGTCAGGGCTGGCTAAGCATATAGACTGGAAGAAAAAGTGAAAGGGCTTGAGGGATGCTAGTCTCCATTGCAGCCTGTCAGATAGTATAAAGATAACATATGTAGAAAGAAGGAATTAAAAGAAGACCAACATGTACAAGAATATTTTACAATAGATTATACAATATTATACAGTAGAGTATAATACAATGCAGTATTAAGAAAAAGCTGAATCAAAAGGATGGTGCATGATGGAACATGATACAAATGAGGAAAAGATGGAGGAGAAACTCTGCAGTACTAAAGATATATCATAGGTAAGAATTTCATCTAACTGAGGAGGAAGCACATGACATTAAAGAATATCCCCAGGCTCTGGAGGCCTTAGGAGGAAGACTTGTGGCATACAAATTGAGCATTCTTGCTGAAGACTAAGGGCAACTACATAGACCAGATGCAGCCACCTGGGAATGGAGTGGGTTTCTAGGACGAAATAGGTAACCCTATTGAGACCTATTGGGCCTTATAGTTTCCACATACCATTGCTGATTTGTGTAAAAATGAGTAATATCATTAGAAGGAAGCATGGAAACAGTTTTAGATACAGTGATCAAATAAAATATTGTGTAATCTGGAACACTTTTGTAGTTAAATGGGGCACTATTAACAATTATTCCAGGACAGCATGCATAAACCAGGAATGTCCTGGGCAAATAGTACATATAGTCACCCCAAGAGCAGAGAATGCATTGGGAATATAGATAAAACTTTCACCTCTTTCCCATATATATGGTAGAATTTTGAAAGGGAAAACAAAATCTAGAAGGTCAAAAGTGCTTGATGCACTTGAGAACCATGAGCAAGATTGGGATTTCTAGAAGTCAGAATCACAGTCTCCTGGCTAAAGATGGAATGTCTCTCAGGGAGGATTGCTTTTACCTGGTTGCTGATCAAGAGCATTTAGATAATTGTCTTAGTGTGGGTTCTCTAGAGAAGCAAAGCCAGTGAAGAGTATATAAATATATATATATATTTACTTCAAGGAAATGGTTTGCACAATTGTGAGGAAAAGGCTCATATGGTTGTGAGGGCTGGTAACTCCCAAATTCATGGGTCTGACAGCAGGCTGAAGGCCTTTACTAGCTCTTGTGGTTGCAGGGACTGATGAACCCCAAATCTGCACATCAGGCAGCAGGATAGAGGCCTCTGCCAGCTCACAAGATTGTGGTGGTTGGTGAATGTAAAATCTGCAGGTAAGGTGGAAGGCCAGAGACTTTTGCTGGGTTATGTTCCAAGAAGTGGAGGCCAGGTGACAAGAAGAGTGCAGAGTTGAGAAAGAGAATGAGATTTGCTGGAACATTCACTCATATACTGGAGGCAGGTCACACCCCCAAGGAAACTCCCCTTTCAACTGATTGGCTGCTCACATCAGATCACAAAATGAAAGACGATTCATAGTGTCTGCCAAACCACTGATAATCGTAACCTAGCCAAGTTGACACATAACATTAACCATCATAGTCATGAAGTAGTTTTAAATGTATAACACTGATATGTTTGTAAATAAAAAATAAAAACAAGGTACAATACATGCGATCATAGTGTAATGCATATACATGCTTTCACAAGCATAGTCTATCTCTGGAATAATAGACAAAAAATAAGTTCACACTAGGCTACTGGTGGGAAGAAGAAATTGGGGCCCTAGGGGCCTTTGTACTGTTTAGGATTCCTTGAATTTTTTATACATTTATCACCTATTCAAAAAATGACTACATAAACAATAAAGATAAATTTGGATTCAATGAAGAGAAGGATGGAGAAAAACACCTTTGGTAAACCCACAGGTCTGGTTACCATGAAAACTTGTAGGTATTAATAAAGATAGAGATACTTGATGATTGACGTGGGAAAAAAACTACCATAGATTCAGCTAGTAATAACTAATATTATTATGGGTGTCAATAACTATGTTAAGCATTTTACATGAACTATTTCAATAAATTCTGAAAACAATCTATAAAATGTTGTTAGGTGTCGTTGAATCGGTTCCAACTCATAACGACCCTATGTACAACGGAATAAAACACTACCGGGTCCTGTAACATCCTCACAATAGTTGCTATGTTTGAACCCATTGTTGCAGCTACTGTGTTAGTCCATCTTGTTGAGGGTCTTTCCCTTTTTCGCTGACCCTCTACTTTACCGAGCATGATGTCCTTCCCCAGGGAATAGTCCCTCCTGATAACATGTCCAAAGTACGCAACACAAAGTCTCACCATTCAGCACTCTGACTGTATTTCTTTCAAGAAAGACTTGTTCATTTTTCTGGCAGTCCTTGGTATAGTCAATATTCTTTGCCAACACCATAATTCGAAGGCCTCGATTCTTCTTAGGTCTTCCTTGTCCAGCTTTTGCAAGTATATGAGGCAACTGAAAATACCATGGCTTGGGTCAGGAGTACCTTAGTCCTAAGAGCGACATTTTTGCTTTTTAATACTTTAAAGAGGTCTTTTGCAGCAGATTTGCCCAATGCAGTACATCATTTGATTTCTTGATGGCTGCTTCCATGGGTGTTTTTTGTGGATCCAAGTAAAATGAAATGCTTGACAACTTCAATATTTTCTCCATTTATCATGATGTTGCTTTTGGTCCAGTTGTGAGGATTTTTGTTTTCTTTATGTTGAGATGTAATCCATACTGAAGGCTGTAATCTTTTATCTTCATCAGTAAGCCCTTCAAGTCCTCTTCACTTTCAGCAAGCAAGGTTGTGCATCTGCGTATTGCAGGCTGCTAATGAGGCTTCCACCAATCCTGATCCCACATTCTTCTTCATATAGTCCAGCTTCTCTGATTATTTGCTCAGAATACAGACTGGATAAGTGTGGTGAAAGGATACAACCCTGACGCACACATTTCCTGACTTTAAACCATGCAGTATCCCACTGCTTCTTGGTCTATGTACAGGTACTGCCTGGGCACAATTAAGTTTTCTAGAATTCCCATTCTTTACAGTGTTATTCATAATTTGTTATGCCAGTTGAATCTCTTTGCATAGTCAATAAAATACAGGTAAACATCTTTCTGGCATTTTCTGCTTTCAATCAAGATCCATCTGACATCAGCAATGATATCCCTCCTTCCACGTCCTTTTCTGAATCTGGCTTGAATTTCTGGCAGTTCCCTGTGGTTGTACTGCTGCAACCACTTTTGTATGATCTTCAGCAACATTTTACTAGTGTATGAGACTGTTGATATTGTTCGATAATTTCTGCATTCTGTTGTATCCCTTTTCTTTGGAATGGGCACAAATATAGATCTCTTCCAGTCGGTTGGCCAGGTAGCTGTCTTCCAAATTTCTTGGCATAGAAGAGTGAGCACCCCTAGTGCTGCATTTATTTGTTGAAACATCTCAGTTGGTATTCAGTCAATTCCTGGAGCCTTGTTTTTTGCCAATGTCTTCAGTGCAGCTTGGACTTCTTCCTTCAATACCATTAGTTCTTGATCATATGCTACCTCCTGAAATGGTTGAATGTCGACCAATTCTTTTTGGTACAATGACTCTGTGTATTTTTCCTCCTTCTTTTGATGCTTCCTGGATAGTTCAATATTTTGCCAATAGAATCCTTCAAAATTTCAACTCAAGGCTTGAATTTTTTCTTCAGTTCTTTCAGCTTGAGAAATGCCGAGTATGTTCTTCCTTTTTGTTTTCTAACTCCGGGTCTTTGCACATGTCATTATAGTACTTTTCTTTGTCTTCTCAAACTGCCCTTTGAAATCTTCTGTTCAGCTCTTTCACTTCATCATTTCTTCCATTTGCTTTAGCGACTCTACATTCAAGGGCAAATTTCACAGTCTCTTCTGATATCAATTTTAGTCTTCTCTTTCTTTCCTGTGTTTTCAATGACCTTTTGCTTTCTTCATTTATGATATCTATGCTGTCATCCCACAACTCGTCTGGTCTTCAGTCATCATTGTTCAATGTGTCAAATCTATTTTTGAGATGGTCTCCAAATTCCGGTGGAATATACTCAAGGTCATATTTTGGTTCTTGTGGAGTTGTTTTAATTTTCTTCTGCTTCAACTTAAGCTTGCTTACTAGCAATTGATGCTGTATTCTGAAGTCGGCCCCTGATCTTGTGGTGATTGATGATATTGAGCTTTTCTGTCATCTCTTTCCACACATGTAGTCAATTTGATTTCTTTGTATTCCATTTGGGGAGGTCCACGTGTACAGTCACCGTATGTGTTGGTGAAAGAAGGGATTTGCAATGAAGAAGTCATTGATCTTGCAAAATTCTATCATACAATCTCTTTTTTATCACCAAGGTCCTATTTTCCAGCTACCAATTCTTCTTCCTTGTTTCTAACTTTTGCATTCCAGTCACCAGTAATTATCAATGCATCTTGATTGCATGTTTGATCAATTTCAAATTGCAGAATTTCTCCATCTTTGTCATTAGTGGTTGGTGCATAAATTGAATAATAGATTAAGTGGTAGTCCTTGTAGGTGTAAGGGTATTATCCTATCATCGATAGCATTGTACTTCAGGATAGATCTTGAAATGTTCTTTTTGACAATGAACATGATGCCATTCCTCTTCAATTTGTCATTCCAGCATAGTAGACCATATGATTGTCTGATTCAAATGGCCAATACCAGTCCATTTCAGCTCACTAACGCCTAGGATATCAATCTTCAAGGGTTCTATTTCATGTTTGACAACTTCCAATTATCCTATATTCATACTCTGTACAGTCCACGTTCTGATTATTAATGGATGTTTGGAGCTGTTTCTTCTCATTTTGAGTTGTGCCACATCAGCAAATGAAGTTCCCGAAAGCTTTATTGCATCCACATCATTAAGGTCAGCTCTACTTTGAGGAGGCAGCTCTTCCCTAGTCATATTTTGAGTACTTTCCAACCTAAAGGGCTCATCTTCAAGCACTACATCAGACAATGTTCTACTGCTATTCATAAGGTTTTCACTGGCCAATTTTTTCAGAAGTAAACTGTCAAGTCCTTCTTCCTAGTCAGTCTTAGTCTGGAAGCTCTGCTGAAACCTATCCACCATGAGTGACCCTGCTGGTATTTGAAATACTGGTGGCATAGCTTCCAGCATCATAGCAACAAGCAAGCCACCACAGTAAGACAAACAGACAGACACCTGGTGGATGTATAAAATATACTGTGATGGTTAAGATTGTGTCAGCTTGGCTGGGCCATGATTCTCAGAGTTTTGGCAGTTGTATAATGTTGTGATCACTTCATGTTGAAATTTGATATGTGATCACCTCCATGATGGAATCTGCTGCGTGGTACCAGTGGGGGCGGGGCCTGTGGCAGCTCACTGTCCCCTCAACCTTCATCTCTCTGCCTTCCACCACCTCCTTCCTTCCTGCTTGTCTTGCCAAGGCTTTTGGCTTGTTCTGGATCCTGCAGTTGCCTCTTGTTGTCTGACCTTTGGTTCTTGGGACTTGAACTAGCAGCTTCCCTGCTGATCTTGGGATTCATTTACCTTCACAGCTTGTGAGCAAGAGTCCTGCTCACCAATCTACTGATCTTGAGTTCACCAGCCCCTGTAGTTATGTGAATCAGGAGAAGCTTTGCAGTCTTACTGACCGATCTTGGGATTCATTGACCTTCACAGCCTATGAGTGGGAGCCCTGCTCTCCGACCTGCTGATCTTGGGTTCACCAGCCTTTGCAGATGCATGATTCAGGAGAGGCCTCTATCCTGATGCATGAACTTGGGACAGTCCAGCCTTTACAATCATGTGAGCTGTTTCCTTGATATAAATCTTCTGTATATATATTCATACACTTTACTGGTTTTGCTTCTCTGAAGAACCCAGCCTAAGACATACACATATGTATAAAATACATATAATTATTATTTCTATTTTGTAAAGCAACAAAATAGAAGTTTAGAGAGGTTAATAAAGTTTCTCGTAAAATGTGGCAATAAAAATTGCACCCATGAAGACTAACTCCATAGACAATCCTTTTAGCCAATTTTTAGGATACGTTAACATATAGTCCACAGGAAGGAAGGAAAGTTAACATAAGATCATGGGTGGTATCTTAGTTATTCAGTGCTGCTATAACAAAAATTCCACAAGTGGTTGGCTTTAACAAACAGAAATATATTTTCTCACAGTTTAGGAGGCTAGAACTCTAAATTCAGGGTGCTGTCTCTAGAGGAATCCTTTTCTCTCTGTTGGCTCTGGGGGACTGTCCTTGTCTCTTCAGCTTCTATTCCTTGGCTCCTTGGTGATCTTCATGTGGCATGGTATCTATCTCCCCTCATCTCTGCTTGCTTGCTTAATCTCTTTTATATTTCAAAAGAGATTGACTTAAGACACACCATACACTAATCACTGTCTCATTAACATAACAAAGAAAATCCATTCACAAATGGGATTATAACCACTACAGGAGTTTGGATTTACCATACATATTTTTTGGGGGCACAATTCAATCCATAAAAGGTGGTAAATGCAAATATTTCAGATATCAACGAGACTTATTGGGATAGGGCTGAAGATTTGAATATAGTGGGGGAAGGACACAACCTTATAAAAATGAAGAACAATTCTGTGAACCAACAGAATATAAAATTACATGGAAATTCATGATACACGTGTTCAGCAACCTACAGAAGAGGGGGAAAAAAATGAGAAGACTGGAAGTAGTAAACCCATGGAAATATACACTAGGCTCTTTCTACTCTACCTATGATTTTGGGAACTGCAGCATAATTTGGGAGCTTGTTAGAAATTCAAAATTTTCTTATTGGAATATTTATAGCTCTAAATATTTATATTAAAAAGAAGAAAGATATTAAATTAAAAACCTAACTTGTTACATTAAGATACTGAAAAGAACAGCAACACAACAACACAGCAAACTAAACCTAAAGCAAGTAGTGGGAGAAATACTGAATAGTAGAGCTGAAAATTAATGATATAGAAAATAAAAAACCAGTAGAGAAAATCAGTAAATCCCAAAGCTAGTTATATGAAAAAATCAACAAAATTGACAAATCTTTAACTAGAGAGAGAGAGAACTCAAATTACTAGACTAGATGTGAAAGAGGTTACATTACTACCTATCTTACAGAAACAGAAAGGATTATAGACAAATACTTTGAAAAATTGTATGCCTATAAACACTTACATAACATGGACAAATTCTTAGAAAGACACAAACTACTGAAACTGACTCCAGAAGAAATAAACTATTGGAATAGACCTACAAGTAATGAGATTGAATTAGTTAAAAAAAAAAAAAAAAAAACCCACAAAGGAAAGCTTAGGCCCAGATGGCTTTACTGCTAAATTCTACCACATATTTAAAGAAGAATTAAAATCAATTCTTTACAAACTATTCCAAAAAATAGAAGAGTAGAGAATACTTCCCAACTCATTTTATAAGGCCAATATTACCCTGACACCAAATCCAGGCAAAAATATCACAAGAAAAGTACAGACCAATATTTCTCATGAACATGAATACAAACATCCTCAATAAAATACTAGCAAGCTGAGTCCAGCAACATAAAGAATTATACACCATAACCAAGTGGGATTTATCCCAAGAATGCAAGGTTTGTTTAACATTTAAAAATGAATTAATATAATACACCATATCAATAGACTAAAAACCAAAAGTCCTACGATCTTCTCAAATAGATGCAGAAAAACATTTGGCAAAATTCAACACCATTTCATGACTAAATCACTCAACAAACTAGGAAAAGAAAGGGACTTTCTCAATTTATAACGGACATCTATAAACAACCTACAGCTAACATTATACTTAAAGGTGAAAGATTTTGTGCTTTCCCTCTAAGATCAGGAACAAGACAAAGATGTCTACCGTCATCACTTCTATTCTGCACTATACTGGAAGATCTGCCAAAGGCAATTAGGCAAGAAAAATAAATAAAAGGCATCCATGTTGGAAAGGATGAAGTAAATTATCTCTATTTACAGATGACAAGATTTTTTATATATAGAAAATCCTAAGGAATCCACTAAAGAGCTATTGTTGTTGTTGGGTGCTGTCAAGTTGATTTCAACTCATAGTGACTCCATGTGACAAAGTAGAACTGCCCCCCTAGTGTTTTCTTGGCTGTAACCTTTACTGAAGTAGATCATCAGATATCTCTCCCTCAGAGCTTCTAAGTGGCTTCAAACTGCTGACCTTTCTGTTAGCAGATCGGTGCTTAACCATTGCACAACTGGAATTTTAAAAGAACTATTAGAAGCAATAAATGAGTTTAGCAAGGTTGCAGGATAGAAGATCAATATATAAAAATGAATTACATTTCTATACACTTGAAATGAAAATTCCAAAAAGAAATTACAAAACAGTTGCATTTACAGTATCATTGAAAGGATAAAATACTTAGGAATAAATTTAACAAACAGTACAAAAATTATACTCTGAAAACTACCAAACATTGTTGAAAGAAATTAAAGAAGTTATAAACAAATGGAAAAACATGTGCAGGGGTCAGAATGTTTAACACTGTTAGAATAGTAACATTTCCCCAATTAATCTATAGACTCACCTAAATCCCTATCAGAATCCCAGCCAACTTCTTTGTAAAAATTTACAAGCAGATTCTAAAATTCATATGGAATTGCTAGGGACTCAGAATATCCAAAACAACTTTGAAGAGGAAGAACAAAATAGGAGAACTCACTGACTTACTGCAGTTACTACGAAACAATGGTAATCAAGATACTGTGTCACTGGCACCAAGATGGACATACAGATCAATGGAATAAAATTGAGAGTACAGAAATACACTTATGTGTCTATGATCAACTGATTTTCAACATAGGTGTCAAAACCATTCACTGGGGGAAAGAATAGTCTCGTTAACAAATAGTGGTGGTGCAACTGCATATACACATGCAAAAGAATGACTTTGGACCCCTACCTCACACCATAAACAAAAGTAACTCAAAATGGATTAAAGACCTAAAGGTAACAGTTAAAATCATAAAACCCTTACAAGAAAACAGGGGCAAATCTTCATGAACTTGGATTTGTCTATGGATTCTTAGATATGACATCAAAAGCAGGAGCAACAAAAGAAAAATAGATAATTTGAACTTTATCAAAATGAAAGACTTTTGTGTTTCAAAGGACCTATCAAGAAAGTGGAAAAAAAAAAAAAAACCCACAGAATAGGAGAAAATATTTGCAAATCATATATCTGATAAGGGGCACATATCCAGAATACATAAAGAACTCTTATGAAATGTGATGGTTAGTATTATGTGTCAACTTGGCAAGGCTATGATTCTCAGTGGTTTGGAAGACACTATGTGATCACTTCTCATTTTGTGATATTATGTGAGCAGCCAATCAGTTGGAAGAGGCGTTTCCGTGGGGGTGTGTTCTGTAACCACGATATGGATGTTCTGGCAAAGATCCCTCTCTTTCTCTTTCTATCCTGCATTTGTCTTTTCATTGCCTGACCTATAGATTTTAGATTCAACAACTCCTACGACTCTGTGAGTGAGCAGCCTGCTGTCTGACCTGAAGATTTTGGGTTCATCATCCCCTGCAACCACGTGAGTCAGGAGAAGCCTCCAGTCTGCAGCTTGGCCCACGGATTTGAGACTTGCCAGCCTCCACAATTTTGTGAGCCATTTCCTTGAAATAAATATGCATTTATATATATACATCACTGGTTTTGCTACTCTAGAGAACGCAGCCTAAGACATTTGGTACTGAGAATGGCTCCAGAGGAACAAAATCTTAAGGATGAGTTTTCTGAATTGATTCTCAAGTCTGGCTAGTCTTAATCGCACTAATGACTATCTCGAGTAGTAAAGAGGGCACTGCTAATCCATGGTGTGAGGTGACAATAGAAATACGCAAACTATCACCACCATTAGGTCAAATATTTGTGAGAGACAAAGCTCTTGGTGATTGTGTATTTGATACCTTTCAACATTTTTGTCAGACTGAGAAATAAAAGGAAGTTGGTTGGTCCTACTTTCACTAGACAAAGTGGAGAAGGAAAGCAAAGAATTCAAGGCTTCAGAGTCACAGCTCAAGTGCCACTATTCGTGCCCTGAATGTTACTATTTGTGCCCTGAAAGAAAGTCTTATTTTTTGTAATAACAGAGCTGATATTGCTGAAAACCAAATCGAGAGTATCATCCTAAGAGTGGCTGAATTACAATGCCAATAGAATTCTCAACTTCAAATGGTGTCTGAAGTTAAAATGAGGGCATTAATTGGGAAGAATGGGATCCTGAGACTTGGGATGGAGACACATGGGCAGATAATCTAGAAGCTGGGGACATTGAATGCCTAAATTTGTTGAATCACCTCTGCCAACAGAACCAGCCCTCTCACTCCCATTGAAAGAGATTACTCCAGCTTTGTCTGCTCCGCTACCTTTCCCAGTAAAACTATCTGATGAGATTAACCCAGCTGTGTCTGAAGTGTCCTTATGTAAGACATTGCCTGGGACGGAGCCTAGGGCATTGCCTGAGGAATCGCCTGAGGCCAATGAATGTCCCCAGGACTCACACCCACCACCCATTTTTGCTTCTAGACCTATAACTAGACAAATCCCAGCAATCCCCAAGAGGTGAAAAATAAAGTGTGCCTCATGAGGAGGTATGCTACACTACAAAAGAATTGCTTGATTTTTCTAATACATACAAACACAAACTTGGGGAATATGTGTGGGAATGGCTATTAAGAGTGTGGGATAATGGTGCAAAGAACATAAAGTTGAATCAATCTGAGTTTACTGATATGGGCCCTCTAAGCACAGATTCTTTATTCAATATTTCAGCTCAAGAGGTTAGAAAAAGATCTAATAGTTTATTTGATTGGTTGGCTGAATCGTAGGTGGCCTACGCTAAATCAAGTTGAAATGCCAGAACAGCCTTGGTATACTGTAGAAGATGTCCAGAGGCTTAGGGAAATAGGCAAGTGTCTTAGACTGGGTTGGCTAGAGAAGCAAAACTAGTAAAGCATATAAATATATATACAGAGAGATTTATATCAAAAATACAGCTCATGTGATTGTAGAGGCTAGAATGTCCCAAGTCTGTGGATCAGAGTAGAGGCCTCTCCCAATTCATGGAGCCACAGTAGCTGGCAAGTCCAAGATTGGCAGGATGGAGATCAGGGCTCCTGCTCACAGGCTGTGAAGGTTGACTAATTCCAAGTTCAGCAGATAAACTGACAGATCAAGTCCCAAGAACCGGAGGTGAGATGACAGGAGGCAGCCGCAGGATCCAGAGTGAGAAAAAAGCCAGAACATCTGCTTATATTCAGATGCAGGCCACACCCCCAAGGAAAATCCCTTTCGTCTGATTGGCTACTCACAGTATATTAAATCATGGAAGTGATCACATATAAACACTGAGAATCATGGCCGAGCCAAGTTGACACACAATCTTAACCATCACAGCATGCTAGGGTGGATTTATCAGGTTGGACCCACAGACCCATCCAGGGAGTGCCCAGAGGACACACCTTTCACCACAACGGTGAGGAACATATTTGTGAAGGGAGCCCCAGCATCCTTGAAAACTGCTGTGATTGCCGTTTTATGTAGGTCAGATTTTACAGTGGGAACTGTCATAACGGAATTAAGATACCTAACTAAAATGGGGCTGATTGGACTCCAGGGAGGCAGGGGCCAATGTCAGCACTTAATATCCATAGAAAAGATGGGTGTGGTTACCGTAATGGAAGAAGAGTTAAAGCAGTAATCAAGATAGTCTGACTCGCATGAACTTAGGCATTGGCTTCTTAGTCATGTTGTTCCTAGGAATGAAGTAGTTGGGAAACATACTAAATATTTACTTAATCTGTACAGAAGAATTCTAGGTCAGATGAATGACAGTCTAACTTGAATCACCAGAATAGAGAGGCATGGCTCCTCAATCAATTCCCAGACTTGAGCCAATTTACAGACCCACAACCCCTTGAATGAAGGGGAGGCCATGTCCCCTTGAGGAAGGACTCCACTCCACTGTCAAAAATTTATACTGTTAGTCTTTCTCCTATACTTCCACAAAGGTTATCTATGGCCTTTTATCAGAGTGACTGTTCATTGGGGAAAAGAAAATAACCAGGCTTTTTGGGAATTACTGGACACTGGCTCTGAACTGACACTAATTCCAGAAGACACAGAATGTCATTGAGGCCCACCAGTCAGACTAGGGGCATAATGAGGTCAGTAGTGATTTCCCCAGTTCCAGAATGCATAATTGGAATAGATATACTCCACTCAGAAACTGGCATACCCCCACAATGGATCCCTGACATGTAGAGTAAGGGCTATTGTGGAAGGAAAAGCCAAGTGGAAGCCATTAGAACTGCCCCTACCTAGGAAAATAGTAAACAAAAAGCAACACCACATTCCTGGAGGGATTTCAGAGATTAATGCCACCATCAAGGACTTGAAGGTTGCAAGGGTGGTGATTCTTACCACATCCTCATTCAACTCACCTATTTGGCCTGTGCAAAAACACATGGATCTTGGAGAATGACAGTGAATTTTCATAAACTTAAGCAGGTGATGACTCTAATTGAAGCTGCTTTTCCAGATGTAGTTTCATTGATGAGTAAATTAGTACATCTCCTGGTACCTAGTATGCAGCTATTGATCTGGTCAATGCCTTTTTCTTGATACCTGTTTTGAAGGACCTCCAGAAGAAGTTTGCCTTCAGATGACAAGGCCAGCAATACAACTTCATTTTCCGACCTCAGAGGTATATCAACTCTCCAGCCCTATGTCATAGTTTAGTCTGCAGGAAACTTGGTAGTCCATTACACTGATGACATTATGTTAATTTGGTCTTGTATGGAAGAAAAGTCAATGAATCTAGATTTATTGGAGAGACATTTGCATGCTAGAGGGTGTGAAAATTTTTTTATTATTATCTTTTATTGTGCTTTATGTGAAAGTTTACAATTAAAGTTAGTTTCTCATGCAAAAATTTATACATACATTGTTATGTGACCCTAGTTTCCCTCCCTATACTGTGACAGCACAATCCTCCTTTCCATCCTGGCTTTCCCGTGTCCATTCAACCAGCTCCTAACCCTCTCTGCCTTCTTATCTCACCTCTGGACAGGAGCTGCACACTTAGTCTCATGTATCTACTTGGGCTAAGAAGCACATTCCTCATGAGTATCACTTTATGTCCCACAGTCCAGTCCAATCCCTGTCTGAAGAGTTGGCCTCGGAAATTGTTTTAGTTCTGGGCTGATAGAGAATCCAGGTACCATGCTTTCCAGGGTTCCTCCTGTCTCAGTCAGATCATTACTCCTGGTCTTCTTACTAGAATTTGAGTTCTGCACCCCACCTTTCTCCTGCTCCATCCGGGACTCTTTGTTGTGTTCCCTGTCAGGGTGGTCATTGGTGGTAGCTGGGCACCATCTAGTTCTTGTGGTCTCAGGCTGATGGAGTCTCTGGTTTATGTGACCCTTTCTGTCTCTTGAGCTAATACTTTCCTTGTGTCTATGGTGTTCTTCATTCTCCTTTACTCCAGGTGTGTTGGGACCAATTGATGTGTCTTAGATGGCTGCTCACTAGCTTTGAAGACCCCAGACGCCACTCACCAAAGTGGGATGCAGAACCTTTTCTTAATAAGCTTTGTCATGCCAATTGACCTAGATGTCCCCTGAAAGCATGGTCCTCAGGACCATGCCCCTGCTACTCTGTCCCTCGAAGTATTTGATTGTATTCAGTAAACTTCTTAGCTTTGGTTTAGTCCAGTTGTGCTGACTTCCCCTGTAGTGTGTGCTGTCCTTCCCTTCACCTAAGATAATTCTTGTCTACTATCTAGTTACTGAATACCTGTCTCCCTCTCTCCCCACCTAGAGGGTGGGAAATTAATCTGACAAAAATTCAGGCACCTTCCACCTCAGTGAAATTTCTAGGTGGCCAGTGGTGTGGGGCATGCTTAGATATTTCTTCTAAAGTGAAAGACCAGTTGTCACATATTACCCTTCCTACAACTAAAAAGAAGGCACAATGGATGGTGGGCCTCTTTGGATTTTGGAGGCAATATATCCCTCATTTGAGTGTGCTACTCCAGCCTATTTATCAAGTGACTCAAAAAGCTGCTAGTTTTGAGTGGGACACAGAACAAGAGAAAGCTCTGCAACAGGTTCAGGCTGCCATTCCACTTGGGCCATATGATCTGGTTGATCCAATGGCACCTGAAGTGTAAGTGGCAGATAGAGATGTTGTTTCGAGTCTTTGTCAGGGCCCTACTGGTGAATCACAGTGCAGACACCTAAGATTTTGGAGAAATGCCCTGTCATCCTCTGCAGTTAACTACTCTCTTTTTGAGAAACAGCTTTTGGTTTGTTACTGGGCCTTAGTAGAGACTGAATGCTTAGCCATGGGCCACCAACTCACCATGTGGCCTGAGATGTCCATCATGAACTGGGTGTTGTCTCACCCACAGAGTTATAAAGTTGGATGTGCACAGCAGCACCCCATCATTAAATGGAAGTAGTATATACAATATCAGGCTCAAGCAAGACCTGAAGGCAAGTAAGTTGAATGAGGAAGTGGCCCAAATGCCCATGGTCCCCACTCATGTCACGTTACCATCCCCCCCATTCTGCACCTATGGCCTTATGGGGAGTTCCTTATGATCATTTGACTGAGGAAGACAAAACTTGTGCATGTTTTATAGATGGTTCTGTGCAATATGCAGGCACCACTCAAAAATGGACAGCAGCAGCACTGCAGTCCCTTTCTGGGACCTTCCTGAAGGACAGTGGTGAAGGGAAATCCTCCCAGTGGGCAGAACTTTCAGCAGTGCACCTGGTTTTTCACTTTACTTGGAATGAGAAATGGCCAGATGTGCAATTGTAAACTGATTTATGGGCTGTAGCTAATGGTTAGACTGGATAGTCAGGTACTTGGAAGGAACTTGATTAGAAAATTGATGACAAGGAGGTAGGGGGAGAAGGTTTGTGGATAGACCTCTTTGAATGGGCCAAAGAAGCAAAGGTGTTTGTGTCTCATGTAAATGTTCACCAAAGAGTGACCTCAGCAGAGGAGGGTTTTAACAATCAAGTAGATAGGATTATGTGCCCTGTGGATACCAGTTAGCCTCTTTCCCCAGTCACTCCTGTCATCGTCCAATGGGCTCATAAACAAAGTGGCCATGCTGGTAGGGATGTAGGTTATACATGGTCTCAGCAACATGGACTTCCACTTACCAAGGCCAACATGGCTACAGCCACTGCTGAGTGCCAAATCTTTCAGCAGCAGAGACCATCACTGTGTCCCTGGTATATCACCACTCCTTTGGGTGATCAGCCGGCAAACTGGTGGCAGGTTGATTACATTGGACCACTTCCAACATAGAAAGGGAAGCATTTTGTTCTTACTGGGTGTCATGGATTGAATTGTGTCCCCCAAAAATGTCTGTCAGCTTGGCTGCATCATGATTCCCGGTATTGTATGATTGTGTACCATTTTGTAATCTGATGTGATTTCCTTATGTGTTGTAAATTCAATCACTATGATGTAATAAGATGGATTAGTGGCAGTTATACTGATGAGATCTACGAGATTAGATAGTGTCTTAAGTCAATCTCTTTTGAGGTATAAAAAGACAAGCAAGCAGAGACACATGGGAACCTCACACCACCAAGAAAGCAGTGCCAGGAGCAGAGCGTGTCCTTTGGACTTCAGGTTCCTGCACTGAGGTGGTCTCATACCAAGGGAAGACTGATGCTTCACAAGGACCTTCCTCCAGAGCCGATAGAGACAGAAAGCCTTCTCCTGGATCTGATGCCCTGAATTTGGACTTGTAGCTTACTGGACTGTGAGAGAATAAACTTCTCTTTGTTAAAGCCATCCACTTGTGGTATTTCTGTTATAACAGCATTAGAAGACTAAGACACTGGGATAGACACTTACTCAGGGTACTATTTTGCCTTCCCTGCATGCAATGCTTCTGCCAAAACTACTGTCCATGGACTTACAGAATGCCTTATTCACTGTCATGGTATTCCACACAACATTGCCTCATATCAGGGAACTCACTTAACAGTAAATGAAGTGTGGTGATGGGCCCATGCTCATGGAATTCACTGGTCTTACCATGTTTACCATCATCCTGGCTTGATAGAAGGATGGAATGCCTTTTAAAGACACAATTATGACACCAACTAGGTGGTAATACCTTGCAGGGATGGGGCAATATTTTTCAAGAGGCTGTATATGCTGTAAACCAGTGTCCAATGTATTATCCTGTTTCTCCCATAGCTAGGATTCATGGGTCCAGGAATCAAGTGGTGGAAATGGGAGTGGCACTACTCACTATTACCCCTAGTGGCCCACTCTCAAAATGTTGTTTCTGGTCCTTGTGATCCTATGCTCTGTGGGTCTGGAGTCTTAGTTCCAAAGAGAGGAATGTTCCCACCAGAACTTACAACACTAATTCCATTGAACTGGAAGTTAGGAATGCCACCTGGCCACTTGGGGCTCCTCATGACTCTGGATTAACAAAGAAGGGAGTTACTATATTGGTTGGTGTCTTAGTTATCTAGTGTTGTTATAACAGAAATACTGTTGGATGGCTTTAACAAAACAGAAATTGATTTTCTCAGAGTTTAGGAGGCTAGAAGTCCAAATTCAGAGTGCTGGCTCTAGGAGAAGTCTTTCTCTCTCTGTCAACTCTGGAGGAAGGTCTTTGTCTCTTCTTAACATCTGTGGGCCTGGCGTTCCTTGGAGATTTCCATGTGTCTTGGCATCAATCTTCCTATGGGTTTAGAAGGCTCTCAGCACTGGGACCCTGGGCCCAAAGGACACACTCCGCTCTTGCCTCTTCTTTCTTGGTGGTAGTGAGGTCCCTGTCTCAGCTCACTTATTTCTCCTTTTATGTGTTGTGAGATAAAAGGTGTGACTCAAGCAAGGGTGTGACTTGAGTAAGGCGATGACTTGAGTCACACCCTTTAATAATAGGTACATCTCACACTAATCCCACCTCATTAACATATAGAGGTTAGGATTTACAATACATCATGAAATGGAGTATAATTACATCAGATCACAAAAAGGAGGATAATTACACAATACTGGGAATCATGGCCTAGCCAACTTGACACATATTTTTGGGGGACACAATTCAATCTATGACCGCTGGTGTGATTTATACTGGTTACCAAGGGGAAATTGGACTGATATTATATAATGGAGGCAAAGAAGAGTATGTCTGAAATACAGGAGATCCCTTACAATGTCTCTTAGTACTACCATGCTCTGAGGTTAAAATCAGTGGAAAACTTCAGCAACCCAATTCCAACATGACTACTAATGTTCCAGATCCTTTAGGAATGAAGGGTTGGGTTACCCCACCAGGCAAAGAATGAGGCAAAGGGAATACAGAATAAGTGGAAGAAGGTAGTTTTAAGTACCAGTTATGACCATTTAACCAGTTGCAGAACTGAGGACTGTAATTGTTATTACTATTTCTTCTTGGATTTGTTATACATGTGTGTACATAGATATGTAAGTAAATATCTTTGTTTTCTTCACTCCCTCATCCCACTCCAAACAAAAAACCAAACCTGTTGCTGTTGAGTCAATTCCAACTTATAGCAACCGTATAGGACAGAGTAGAACTGCCTCACAGAGTTTCTCAGTAGTGGCTGGTGGATTTTAACTGCCAACCATTTGGTTAGCAGCCAAGCTCTTAACCACTGCACCACCAGGGTCTCTATGAGTCAGAACTGACTTGATGGCAATGGATTTGGTTTTTGTAGATGAGGTGGCTGAATGGTTAAGGTGATGGACTGCTAATCCATTGTGCTCTGCACTAGTGGATTTGGATCTCATCCTTGTCGATTTGCAGCTGTTCTGCTCATGTCCTTATCCCATCACTTATTATAAAATATAGTATGTAAACAAGGCTTGTACTTTTTCGGTTGTATGCACGTTAGTTGTATCATGTTAGGTGCAAGGACAACTGTACAATTGCCTTTATTTAGAGGTTATATATGGTTTAAGGAGTTGTGTACAGTGCCAAATTGACAAAAGGTGGCTTATGATAGTTGATGTTATTTGTAGACTTGGCTAGGCTATAATTCTCAGTAGTCTGGCAGACAGTATGTAATCACCTTCCGTTTTGTCATCTGATGTGAGGAGCCAATCAGTTGGAAGAGGAGTTTTTTTTTTGGGATGCAGTCTGCATTCATGATATAAACGAATGTCCTGACAAGGCTTTCTTTTGATCCTGCATTCATCTCGTTGTCACCTGACCTGCAGATTTTGGATTTGCCAGCTCTCAGAACCCCAGGAAGCAGCAGCCTGCCACTTGACCTGCATATTTTGGGTTCATCAGCTTCTGCAACCATGTGAGTCAGGAGAAACCTCTAGCCTGCCACCTGACTAATGGATTTGGGATTTGCCAGCCTCCACAATTTTGTGAGGCATTTCTTTGAAATAAATCTCTCTCTATATATTTTTATATACGCTACACTGGTTTTGCTTCTCTAGAGAACCCAGCCTAAGACACAAATCAATAATAAAAAGACAAATAACTGAAATAAAAAATGAGCAAAAGATCTGAATAGACATTTCACCAAGGAAGATATACAAATGGCCAATAAACACATTAAAACATGCCCAACATCAGGAAAATGCGAATCAAAATCATAATGAGATACCACTTCACACCAATTATGATGCCTGGAATAAAAAACGTCAGATAATAACAAGGTTCGCTAGGATGTAGAGAAATCAGAACACTCATACACTGCTGGTGGGAATGTAAAATGGTACAGCCAGTTTGGAAAACTGGCAGTTGCTCAAATGATTAAACATACAGTTACCATATGATCCAGTAATTCTCTCCTAGATATATGTCAAAGAGAAATGAAAACATAAGTTCACACAGACTTGTACACAAATGTTTATATCAACATTATTAATAACAGCTCAAAGACAGAAATAACCCAAATGTCCATCAATTGTCAAATGTATAAACAACATATGGTATATCCATTCAATGGAATATTATTCAATCATAAAAATGAAGTACTGATACATTCTACAACATGAATGAACCTTGAAAATATTATGCTAAGTGAAAGAAATTAGTCGCAAAATCCTATATATTGTATACTATTGTTGTTAGGTGCCACTGAGTGAGTTCCGAGTCATAGCGGCCTTATGTATAAGAAAATGAAACGTTGTCTAGTCTTGTGACATCCTCACAATCATTGCTGAGTTTGAGTCCATTGTTGAAACCATTGTGTCAATCCATCTCATTGAGGGTCTTCCTCTTTTTTGCTGACCTTCTACTTTACCGAGCATGATGTCCTTCTCCTGGGATTGGTCCCTCCTAATAACATCCCCAAAATAAGTGAGACGAACTATTGCCATCCTTGCTTCTAAGGAACATTCTGGCTGTACTTCTACCAGGACAGATTTGTTCGTTCTTCTGGCAGTCCGTGATATATCCAGTATTCTTCACCAACACCATACCTCAAATGCATCAATTCTTCTTCAGCCTTCCTTATTCATTGTTCAACTTTTGCATGCATATAAGGCTATTGGAAATACAATGGCTTGAGTCAGGAGCACCTTAGTCCTCAAAGCGACATTTTTGCTTTTTAACATTTTAAAGAGGTCTTTTGCAGCAAATCTGCCCAAAGTGGTACGTCATTTGATTTCTTGATGGCTGCTTCTATGAGCATTGATATTTGATCCAAGTAAAATGAAATCCTTGTCAACTTGAATATTTTCTCTGTTTATCATGATGTTACTTACTGATCTAGTTGTGAGGATTTTTGTTTTCTTTATGTTGAGATGTAATCCATACCGAAGGCTGTAATCTTTTATCTTCATCAGTAAGCCCTTCAAGTCCTCTTCACTTTCAGCAAGCAAGGTTGTGTCATCTACATATCACAGGTTGTTAACGAGTCTTCCTCCAATCCCGATGCTGGGTTTTTCTTTATATAGTCCAGCTTCTCTGATTATTTATTCAGCAGGCAGATTGAATAAGTATGGTGAAAGGATACAACCCTGGCACATAACTTTTCTGATTTTAAATTACATAGTATCCCCTTGATTTTTTCGAAGTACTGCCTATTGGTCTATGTACCGGTTTCACATGAGCATAATTAAATATTCTGGAATCCTATTTTTCACAATGTTATCCATAATTTGTTACGATCCACGCTGTCAAAAGCCTTTGCACAGTCAATAAAACACAAGCAAACATCCTTTTGTTATTCTCTGCTTTCAGCCAAGATCCATCTGACATCAGCAATGACATCCCTCATTCCACGTCCTCTTCTGAATCTGGCTTGAATTTCTGGCAGTTCCCTGTCAGTATATGGCTGCAACCATTTTTGAATTATCTTCAGCAAAATTTTGCTTGCATGTAATATCAATGACATTGTTTGATAATTGTCGAATTCTATTGGATCACCTCTCTTGAATGGGCACATATATAGATCTCTTCCAATAGGTTGGCCAGGTAGCTGTCTTCCAAATTTCTTGGCATAAATGAGTGAGCACTGCTAGCATTGCATCCATTTGCTGATGCATCTCAGTTCGTATTCTGTCAATTCTTGCAGCCTTGTTTTCTTTCTTGCCAATGCCTTTAGTGTGGCTTGGACTTCTTCCTTCATTATCATCAGTAATTACCATCGTGACATGTTTGAACACCTATCAATTCTTTTTGGTACAGTGACTCTGTGTAATCTTCCCATCTTCTTTTAATGCTTCCTGTGTCATTCAAATTTTTTTCCCATAGAATCCTTCAATATTGCAACTTGAGCCTTGAATTTTCTTTTCAGTTCTTTCAGCTTAAGAAAT
Organism: Dugong dugon; assembly: GCA_030035585.1. NCBI lineage: Eukaryota > Metazoa > Chordata > Mammalia > Sirenia > Dugongidae > Dugong > Dugong dugon. The sequence goes on along the minus strand of CM057480.1, from coordinate 40,541,379 downwards.
GCTGAGCATGTTCTTCCCTTTTGGTTTTCTAACTCTAGGTCTGCACATTTTATTATAATACTTTACTTTCTCTTCTTGAGCCACCCTTTGAAATCTTCTGTTCAGTTCTTTTACTTCATCATTTCTTTCATTCACTTTAGCTACTTGATATTCAAGAGTAAATTTCAGTCTCTTCTGACACCCATTTTGATCTTTTCTTTCTTTCCTTTCTTTTTAATGGCCTCTTGTTTTTTTCATGTATGATGTCCTTGATGTCATTCCATAACTCATCAGGTCTGAGGTCATTAGTGTTCAATGCATCAAATCTATTTTTGATATGGTCTCTAAATTCAGGTGGGGATATACTTAAGGTTGTACTTTGGTTTCGTGGATATGTTTTAATTTTCTTCAGTTTCCATGTGAACTTGCATAAGAGCAATTGTTGGTCTTTTCCTCAGTCAGCCCCTGGCCTTATTCTGACTGACGATATTGAGCTTCTCCATAGTCTTTTTCCACACAGGTAGTCAATTTAATTCTTGTGTGTTCCGTCTGGTGAGATCCACGTGTGCAGTCATCATTTATGTTATTGAAAAAAGCTGTTTCTGGTGAATAAGTGCTTGTTCTTGCAGAATTCTATCATGCAATCTCCGGTTTCTATCACCGAAGCTTTATTTTCCAATTACTTATCCTTCTTCTTTGTTTCCAACTTTTGCATTCCAGTCACCCAGAAACCAACTAAATCCTTTGCAGTCAAGATGATTCCAAGTCATAGTAACCTTATAGGACAGAGTAGAACTGCCCCATAGGGTTTCTGATACTGTAATCTTTACCAAAGGAGACTGACAAGTATTTCTCCTACAGAAAGGCTGGTTAGTTTGAACCACTGACCTCTCAGTTAGCAGCTGAGTGCTTTAACCACTACACAACCAAGATTCCATATTCCAATCATCAGTAATTATCAATGCATCTTGATTGCATGTTTGATCCAGTTCAGATTACAGAAATTGGTAAAAAATCTTCTATTTCTTCATCTTTGGCATTGGTGGTTGGTGAGTACATTTAAATAATAGTCGTACTAACTCGGCTTCCTTGTAAATGTATAAGTATTAGCCTATCACTTACAGCGTTGTACTTCAGGACAGATCTTGAAATCCTCCTTTTCATGGTGATTGTGACGCTGTTCCTCTTCAATTTGTCATTCCTGGCATTGTAGACCGTATGATTGATTGTCTGATTCAAAATGGCCAGTACTAGTCAATTTAAGCTCATTAATGCTTAGAATATAAATTTTCAAGCTTTCCATTTTATTTTTGAAGACTTCCAATTTTCCTTGACTCATACTTTGTACATTCCATGTTCCAGTTACTAATGAATGTTTGCAGCGGTTTCTTCTCATTTTCAGTCATGCTACATCAGCAAATGAAGGTCCTGAAAGCTTTACTCCATCCATATCATTAATGGCAACTCTACTTTGAAAAGACAACTCTTCCCAGTCATATTTTGAGTGACTTCCAACCTGAGGGGCATCATCTTCCAGCACTATATCAGACATTGTTCTGTTCTATCCATCAGGTTTTTACTGGTTATTTTCTTTCCCAGAAGTATATCGCCAGGTCTTCTTCCTACTCTGTCTTGGTCTGGAAGCACCAGTGAAACGTGTCCACCATGGGTGACCCTGCTGGTATTTGAAGTACCGGTGTCACAGCTTCCATCATCACAGCAACATGCAAGCCACCATAGTATGACAAACTGACAGACAAGTGGTGGACATATTATAATTTCATTTATACGAAATGCCCAGAATAAGGAAATCTATAGAGAAGGAAAGTAGATTAGTGGTTTTTTTTATAGGGTTGGGGCAGATGGAGGGGGGGAGGGTGTTATGGATTGAGTTGTCTTCCCCCAAAATATCTATTGGAATCCTAACCCCTATACCTGCAGAAGGTCCCTGGGTGGCACAAACGGCTTGTGCTTGACTACTAACCTAAAGAGTGATGGATCTAACCTACCTAGTGACATCGCAGAAGAAATGTCTTGTCATCTACCTCCGTAAAGATTACAGCCAAAAATGCCCTATGGAGCAGTTCAACTCTGTAACACATGGTGTTGCCATGAATTGAAATCAACTCAGTGAATGGCCATGGGGTTCATAAATGTAGATGTAATTTCACTTGGGAATAGGGTTTCTTTTGTTATGTTAATAATAACATAATAGTATAGGGTGTGTTCAAGACTTAATCATGTCTGAGTTATAAGAAGGAGCATAGACAAGGAGGCACAAATAGGAGGAAGATAGATGCCACATGAAGATTGCCAAGGGACTGAGGAATACTGGGGGGCTACGGAAGTTGATACAAGAATCTACAGAGAGCCTTGTTGTATAGGTGGTGCCCTGAATTCAGACTTGTAGTCTCCTAAACTGTGAGAAAATAAATTTCTGTTCCTTAAAGCAACTCACTGGTGCTATTTCTCTTAAAGCAGCACTAGGAAATTAAGACAAGGGATAGGTAGGTGATAACTAAATTGTACAAGGTTTCTTCTTGAGGTGATGAAAATACCGTGGTGATGGTTGCACGTATCCCTGAATGTACTAAGAACCAGGGAATTGCACACTTTAAATGGGTGCATTGTATGTGACTTATAGTTCAATACTCCAGACCTATTGAATCAGAAGCTGTATTTTAATAGGTGATACATATGCACATTAAAGTATGAGAAGCACTGATCTAGATTGTCCTGGATGGTGGAATACAACAATGTGTTTCTAAAGTCATTAAACTAGCTGCAGGCTAGGGCCTGTTAGTGATGAGGACCAGACCTCTCACTCTCTAGCCCAGAAATATCTGCCAGGAGGTTCACTTGCTAAAAAGAGAGCATTTAAGAAGTTTTTGACTTGCCCGAATGACAATTTCATCTCCCAGAATATAAGTGTTGAAATTGTTCTGTTCAACAGACAATAACTCACTTGTAAAATGGCAATGACAGAAGATCTTGTGCTAGCCAGAGAAAGACAGGCTGAGCATATTTAGACATGTACCCAGATCCCAGGAGGTCAGATGTTAATAAGTGGTTGGAAAATTTTGAGATAACTCCATGGCATGAAACTTTAGAAGTGAATGACTCAAGAGGATTGGGAAACTTTAAAAAAGACAACTTTGTGCAATTGAAAATTTCTGCACTGAGGGAAGAACCTAAAGAAACAACCCTATGATTAAAAAACAAACAAAACCCCCCCCACATGATTTATAACAGAAAAAGAAGCAACTGCAAGAATAGTTTATGAAGCCGACAGCCCATGATATGTAAATCCACAAATTCCTAACAATAATAGTAATTATTAAGGGGTATTTAAAGTTATGTTCAAAGGCATACAGAAGATAAAGGTAGATATGTATGTACTATCTGAGAACAGCGGTGTCGTGTTGATAGATGACAGTTCAAAAGATAACAGAATGTCTTGCCTTTTTGGTTAAGGAAAATGAACTCCTAGTTGAAAGAAATTGAATGAATAGTCATTTATTCCACAAATTTTTATTGAGTGTCTCTGTTCATATCCAGGAATAAGGTTATAATAATAAATAAAATAAGCAAATAGCTTTGCCTTTAAGTGATTGACATTTCGGTGAATGTAACTAACATTTTGGTGAAGAAATAAGAACTCAAGACTGAAAAAGAAACTGTAAGTCAACATAGTTTAGTGGAAAAGAGTACAGGCTCTGTAGTCAGACTCCTGCATGAAACCTAACTTCTCCTCTGACTAACTCTGTCACCTTGCCCACATTTCTTAATTTCTCTAAGCTTCTGTTTCTGCTTCTGGAAAATAAGAATAACAATAGTACCTATTACACAAGTTTGTTGAGAAAATTAAATGAGATGATGCATGTACATGATCACTGGTCTATAACACGCACCCAATAAATATTAGATCTTCTTTTAATCTTCTATTATTATTAATAATCTCACCTATTGCATATAACTCAGTTAAATTCTGAAACCACCATTTCAGAACATTGGGCATCACATTTTGCACCACCATTGCTGGCTTCTCTGGACTCTGGATTGGGCAGCTGCCCTAGCAGTCCTGGGAAATTCAACTGATACAAAGTCAGTTTTGGTTATTTGGAAAAAAGCACCCACTAAGAGAGAATGAAATTGATGAGCTCACTCAGGTGGATATGTAGAGAGGAGTGTTTAGGGGGAAAATATCTCTAGGAACATCAACCTTTAAGGGATGGACAGAGGCAGAGAATCCCACAAAACACAGTGAAAAGGAGCAGCAGAATGATGGGGAGACAACTGATAGTGTGGTGACTTGAAAAGTAAGGGAAGAAAGGGTCTCAAGCAGGGGGCACTTAATAGTCCTATGCTGCTTAGAGTTGAAGCAAGATGAGGACTCACATTGTCTTTTCGGTTTTACAAGAAGGTGGTTGTTTGTGATCGTACTGAAAACAATTTCTTGGGCATGAGAAGAAGGGGCAAGAAGTCAGATTACAATGGGTAGTGGAGTTGGTGGGAGGTAAGAAGGCAGAGACAATGAGTGTGGACAATGCTCTCAAGACATTGGTGGTGAAGGAAAGGCAAGAACTAGAGGGACATGGACCCAAGATACCCAGGAAGTTTTGTTCTTAAGATGGGAGAGTCTCGAGGACATTTAAAGGAGGATGTGAAAGAACCAGAAGAAAAGGAAAGTTTTAAGAACAGAAGAGAGAGAGGAGATACTGATATAATAAGCCCCAAGGGGGAAGAGAGAATGTTCATGGAGAGTTCACTGCTCCTTAGGCACCACGATGCCCTAAAGACACACTGAAAAACAAAAGATGATGTCTGACTTGCACAAAACATCAGGTCAAAGCAACTTGTTTTAAATTTCTTTCTCGTTCTTTCCACTCCCTTCCCTTTGTACAAAGTGATAGCTTCTAACTGGGAAAAAAGAGATCACATTAAAAAAAATTGTTGCATTGAAGTAGGTGTTGTGCTATGAAATACAAGATATTCAGAATGTTCTAAATGTTCTAAATCAAGAACACTTTCATCTGGGACATTTTCTAAGAATTAAATTCCCAGATGGTAGCAAATAGTCATTGACAGTATCAGGGGGAGGCACACAGGACTTCAACAGTAATAATGCTCTTCTGAAAATCGATGATGAGCACATAAATGTTAGTTGTATCATTTTTCTTTACAATTATTTTTTTGTATGTACTCAATAGTTAATAAAAAACAATTTTAAAAACTTGTTTTATAACTGAACAGAAACTGTCAAGAAGATTATGTTTCAGTTCTTAGTCTGGATGATGGGTTCATGAGGAATGAGACACTCCTCATGAGACACTCATGAGGAATGAGACACCGTCTCACCTATGGCAACCAACAACTGGGTACAAAGGCCAAGTAAGAGGCATCATAAGTCTCTCAGAAGCAAATGCCTCCTCTCTCCTCTTACTGTTATTCCTGAACCCACCTCTGCTCAGGAGCAGGAATTTTCTAATTAATATTTCCAGATTGATAATCTTCACGTAGTTCATGGAAGACTAATCTCTCTCTGTTCTTCACTTTCTAAATGATGTATTATGTAACATTTGATACATACAGAAATACATGTGTGTGTATTTATACATTTAAATGTGTATGTATATGAAACAAATACTCATGAACCCATCTAGCTAACAGGCCAAATCACAGGCTAATGCCACCTTTGCTTTCTCCCACCCAGCTAGCCCTGTGTGTCATCTCCTCCCCTTCTTGATGGTCTGTGATTTTTTTGTTTGCTTTGTTCTTTTTTTTTTCTCTTTTTTTCTGTTTCTTTTCTCTCTCTTCTTTCCTTCCTGCCACTCATCCAGCCCTGTGCACCATCCCAGCCGCTTCTCGAGGAGCCATGCTGCACTACTCGACTGGAGAGTTACTGCATGCAGCCTGCCTGGGTCTGTATCACCATCACCAACCATCTCCCTCAGCTTCATTTCATTTATTTATTCATTTTTGCTTCTTTTTTTTTTTCTCTTTTTTTGTTGTTGCTTCTCTCTCCCTCTCTTCCTTCCTTTCCTTTTTCCCACCCACTTAGCCCCATGCACTGCCCCCACCTTCTTGGTGGGCTGTGCTGTACCACTCAGCTGGAAAGTCTCTGGTATATGGCCTCCATGGGTCTACATGGCCTCCCTGGGTCTGCACTGCCCCCAAAGGCTGGCTCCCTCGGGGCCATATTTTTTATTTTTCTTTATCTTTCTTCTTCTGCCTTTTCCTTCTCCCTCCCACCTAAGACCTGTGCTATCTTGCCCCTTCCTGGCAGCCTGTGCCATGCTGCCCATTAAGAGAGACATCAGCTTGCCACCACTGCAATTCTCCCTTGCCTCCAATGGTAAGCTCCCTCACCACCATATTCTGTTGTTGTGGTTTTTATTTTTTAAATTTATTTATTTTTGTTTGTGGTTTCTTCTCCTTTTCCCCCTCTTTCATTTCCTTTCTCCTGCCCATCTACCCTGTGCACCGCTCATGCCCCTTCTCCACTGGCTGAACTGTATTGATCAACTAGAGAGTCACAAGCACATGGCCTTGCCCGGTTGGTCCTGCCCCACCCACCTAATCCTACAGTGCTGACATTTTATTTACTTTTTTCTTGCTTTTATTTTTCTCTTCTTTTCCTTCTTTCACTCACCCACTTGGCTCCACATGTCACATCCTCTCCCTTCCCTCCTGCCTATCTGCACACCACTCTCTGTAAAGGACAGAACATCTAGAAAGAAACTCAACAATGATATAGAAGATCTAAAGGCCACAATCAACCAACTTGACCTCATAGACATATATAGAACACTCCACCAACAGCAGCAAAGAACACATTCTTTTCTAACACACATGGAACGTTCTCCACAATAGACCACATCTTAGGCCACAAAGCAACCATCAACAAAATCCAAAACATTGAGATAATACAAAGCATCTTCTCTGATCAAAAGGTCATAAAAGTAGAAATTAATAACAGGAAAGCAAGGGAAAAATCAAATATATGGAAACTGAATAACAACTTCCTTAAAAACCACTGGGTAATAGAAGAAATCAAAGATGGAATAAAAAAATCCCTAGAATCAGACAAGAATGAAAACACATCATACCAAAGCCTTTGTTGTTGTTGTTAGGTGCTGTCAAGTTGATTCTGACTCATAACGATCCTAGGTACAACAGAACGAAACAATGCCCGTTCCTGAGCCACCCTCACAATTGTTGCTATGTCTGAGTCCATTGTTGCAGCCACTGTGTCAACCCATCTCGCTGAGGATCTTCCTCTCTTTAGCTAACCTTCTGCTTTACCAAGCATGATGTCCTTCTCCAGGGACTGGTCCTTCCTGATAACATGTTCAAAGAATATGAGACAAAGTCTCACCATCCTTGCTTCTAATGAGCATACTGGCTGTACTTCTTCCAAGTCAGATTTGTTTGTTCTTCTGGCAGTCCATGGTATATTCAATATTCTTTGCCAACACCATAATCCAAACACATCAATTCTTTGCTTTTCCTTATTCATTATCCAACTTTCACATGCATATGAGGCGATTGAAAAAACCATGGCTTGGATAAGGCACGCCTTAGTCCTTAAAGTGACATACTTGCTTTTTAACACTTTAAAGAGATCTCTTGCAGCAGATTTGCCCAATGCAATGCATCGTCTGATTTCTTGACTGTTGCTCCCAGGAGTGCTAATTATGGATCCAAGCAAAGTGAAATCCTTGACAACTTCTATCTTTTCTCCGTTTATCTTGGTGTTGCTTATTGGTCCAGTCATGAAGATTTTTGTTTTCTTTGTGTTGAGGTGTAATCCACACTGAAGGCTGTAGTCTTTAAACTTTATCAAATAAGTGCTTCAAGTCCTCTTCAATTTCAACAAGCAAGGTTGTATCTTCTGCATATCGCAAGTTGTTAATGAGTCTTCCTCCAAGCCTGATGCCCTGTTCTTCTTCATAGAGTCCAGCGTCTCGGATTATTTGCTCAGCATGCAGATTGAATAAGTATGGTGAAAGGATACAAGCCTGCTGCACACCTTTCCTGACTTTAAACCATGCAGTATCCTCTTGTTCTGTTAGAATGACTGCCTCTTTGTCTATGCACAGGTTCCTCATGAGCATAATTAAGTGTTCTGGAATTCCCATTCTTCACAACTTTGTCCATAGTTTGTTATGATCCACACAGTCGAATGCCTTTACACAGTCAATAAAACACAGGTAAACATCTTTCTGGTATTTTCTGCTTTCAGCCATGATCCATCTGACATCAGCAGTGATATCCCTTGTTCTACTTTTTCTTCTGAATTCGGCTTGAATTTCTGGCAGTTCCCTGCCAATGTACTGTTGTAACCACTTTGAAAGATCTTCAGCAAAAGTTTACTTTGTATGTGATATTAAAGATATTGTTAGATAATTTCTGCATTCCATTGGATCTCCTTTTTTTGGAATGGGTACAAAAACGGATCTCTTCCTGTCAGTTGGCCAGGTAGCTGTCTTCCAAATTTCTTGGCATAAATGAATGAGCACTTCTAGCTCTGCATCTGTTTGTTGAAACATCTCAATTGGTATTCCATCAATTCTTGGAACCTTGTTTTTTATCATTGCCTTCAGTGCAGTTTGGGCCTGTTCCTTCAGTGTCATTGGTTCTTGATCATATACTACCTCCTGAAATGGATGAACATCAACCAATTCTTTTTAAAACAGTGACTCTGTGTATTCCTTCCACTTTCTTTTGATGCTTCCTGCATCATTTAATATTTTCCCCGTAGACTCCTTCAGTATTGAAACTCGAGGCCTGAATTTTTTCTTCAGTTCTTTCAGCTTGAGAAAAGCCGAACATGTTCTTCTCTTTTGGTTTTCTATCTCCAGGTCTTTGCACATTTCATTATAATACTTTACTTTGTCTTCTTGAGCCACCCTTTGAAATCTTCTGTTCAGCTATTTTACTTCATCATGTCTTCCATTTACTTTAGCTACTCTACGTCAAGAGTAATTTCAGAGTCTCTTCTGAAGCCTATTTTGATCTTTTCTTTTTTTCTAGTATTTTTAATGAGCCCTTACTTTCTTCATGTATGCTGTCCTTGATGTCATTCCACAACTCATCTGATCTTTGGTCCTTATTGTTCGATGCATCAAATCTATTCTTGAGATAGTCTCTAAATTCAGGTGACATATACTCAAGGTCGTACTTTGGCTCTCATGGACTTGTTCTAATTTTCTTCAACTTCAACGTGAACTTGTATATGAGCAATTTATGGTCTGCTCAGCAGACATCCCCTGGCCTTGTTCTGATTGATAATATTGAGTTTTTCCACCATTTCTTTCCACAGATGTAGTCAATTTGATTCCTGTGTATTCCATCTGGGTGAGTTCTACATGTATAGTTGCCATTTATGTCATCGAAAAAAGGTATTTGCAATGAAGAAGTTTTTGGTCTTGCAAAATTCTATCATGCAATTCCAGTGCTGTTTCTATCACCAAGACCATATTTTCCAACTACCAATCCTTCTGTGTTTCCAAGTTTTGCATTCCAATGGCTAGTAATTAACAAGGCATCTTGATTGCTTGTTTGATCAATTTTAAACTGCAGAAGTTGGTAAAAATCTTCAGTTTCTTCGGCATTGGTGGTTGGTGAGTAAATTCGAATAATAATCATATTAACTGGCCTTACTTGTATGCATATGGATATTATCCTATCACTGACAGCACTGTGCTTCAGGATAGATCTTGAAATGTTCTTTTTGTTGATGAACATGATGCCATTCCTCTTCAAATTTGTCATTTCTGGCATAGTAGACTATATGATTGTCTGATTAAAAATAATGAATACCAGTCCATTTCAGCTCACTAAAGCCTAGGATATCAATCTTTATGCATTTAATTTCATTTTTGATGACTTCCAATTTTCCTAAATTCATATTTCTTACATTCCATGTTCTGATTATTAATGGATATTTGCAGCCTTTTCTTCTCATTTTGAGTTTTGCTGCATCAGCAAATGAAGGTACCAAAAGCTTGAAATCATCCACGTCATTAAGGTAGACCCTACTTTAGGAGACAGCTCTTCCCCAGTTGTTTTCTGAGTGTCTTACAACCTGAGGGGTTCATTTTCCAGCACCATATCAAACAATGTTCCACTGCTATCTATGAGGATTTCACCAGGCAATTTCTTCAGAAGTATACTGCCAAGATCTTATTCCTAGTCTATCTTAGTCTGGAAGTTCAGCTGAAATGTGTCCACTAAAGGTGACCCTGCTGGTATTTGAAATACTGGTGACAAAGCTTCCAGTATCACAGCAACTCTCAAGCCACCACAGTATGACAAACTGACAGACACGTGGTGGACCCAAATCTTTGGGACACAGCAAAGACAATGCTCAGAAGTCAAATTATAGCAATAGATGTGCATATCAAAAAAAGGAGAAAGGGCCCAAATCAAAACATCAGCTGTACAAGTTGAACAAATAGAGAAAGAGCAGCAAAATAAGCCCACAGCCACCAGATGAAAGGAAATAATAAAAATCAGAGCAGAAATAAAGAAAATAGAGACTAGAAAAACGATAGAAAGAATCAACAAACCCAAAAGTTGGATTTTTGAAAGGATCAATGAAATTGACAAAACATTAGTGAAATTAACAAAAGAAAAACAGGAGAGAACACAAATAGCCCAAACTAGAAATGAACTGGGGGACATTACTACTGACCCAACTTAAATAATAAGGATCATAACAGAGTACTATGAAATGCTGTACGCCAACAAATTTGAAAACCTAGAGGAAATGGACAGATTTCTAGAAATGCACTACCTACCTAAACTAAAACAAGCTGAGGTCCAAAGTCTGAACAGACCCATAATAAAAGAAGAGATTGGAAAGGTAATTTAAAAAAACTCCCAACAAAAAAGGCCCTGGCCCAGATGGTTTCACTACTGAAAATTCAGAGAAGAGCTTATACCAGTACTACTCAAACTATTTCAGAACACAGAAAAGGAAGGACTACTTCCTAATTCATTCTATGAAGCCAGAATAACACTGATACCCAAACCAAGCAAAGACATCACAAAAAAGAAAATTACAGACCAATATCACGAATATAGATGCAATTGTTCTTAACAAAATTCTAAGCAATAGAATGCAGCATCATAGCAAAAAAATAATACACCACAAACAAGCAGGATTCATACTAGGTATGCAAGGATGGTTCAACATTAGCAAATAAATCAACATAATCCAACACATAAATAAAATGAAAGAATCACATGATCATCTCAATCAATGCAGAAAAGGCATTTGATAAGGTCCAATACCCATTCCTGATAAAAACTCTCAATAAAATAGGTAGAGAAGTGAAATTCCTTGACATAATAAAGGGCATCTATACAAAACCAACAACCAACTTCATTCTTAATAAAGAGTGGCTGAAAACATCCTCCTTGAGAACAGCAACAAGACAAGATGCCTTTTATCATCACTTCTGTTTAACATTGTGCTGGAAGTCCTAGCTAGAGCAATGAGGCAAAAAAAGAAATAAAAGACATCCAAATTGGCAAGAAGAGGTAAAACTATCCCTATCTGCAGATGCTATGATACTATACTTACAGAACCCAAAGGACTCGACAAGAAAACTACTGGAACTAATACAAAGATTCAACAGAGCAGCAGGATACAACATAAACATATAAAAATCAGTTGGATTCGTATATGCCAGTAAAGAGAACTATGAAAAGGAAATCAGGAAAGCAATACCATTTATAATAGCCCCTAAAAAAAAATAGGAATAAATCTAACCAGGGATGTAAAAGACCTATACAAAGAAAACTACAAAACACTACCACAATAAACCAAAAGAGACCTACATAAATGGAAAAACATACCACGCTCATGGATAGGTAGACTCAACATTGGGAAAATGTCAATTCTACACAAAGCAATTTACAAATACAATGCAATCCCCATCCAAATACCAATAGCATTCTTTAACTAGATGGAAAAACTAATCATTAACTTTGTATGGAAAGGGAAGGAGCCCCAGATAAGTAAAGCACTATTGAAGAAAAAGAATAAAGTAGGAGGACTCACCCTACCTGACCTCAGAACCTACTATACAGCTATGGTAGTCAGAACAGCCTGGTACTGTTACAGTGATCAACTGATGAACGGAACAGAGTCAAGAACCCAGAAGTAAATCCATCCACCTATGGCCGTCTGATCTTTGACAAAGTCTCAAAGTCCGTTAAATTAGGAAGAGACAGTCTTTTTAACAAACATCACTGGAAGATCTGGATGTCCATCTGTAAAAAAAATGAAACAGGACACACACCTCACACCATGTACAAAAACTAATTCAAAGTGAATCAAAGACCTAAATATAAAACAAAAACTATAAAGATCATAGAAGAAAAAATAAGGTCAACACAAGAGGCCCTGATACATGGCACAAACAGGATACAAACCATAACTAACAATACACAAATACCCGAAGATAAGTTAGATAACTGGAATCTTCTAAAAATTAAACACTCACAGTCATCAAAAGACTTCACATAAGAATAAAAATAGAACCTACAGACTGAGAAAATATTTTTGGCTATGACACATCCGACAAAGGTTTATTCTCCAAAATCTATATGAAAATTCAACACCTCTACAACAAGAAAACAAATAATCCAATTAAAAAATGGGCAAAGGGTATGAATAGACACTTCACCACAAAAGATATTCAGGCAGCTAACAGACGCATGAGGAAATGCTCGCGATCACAAGCCATTGTTGTTATTTGTCGTTGAGTCAGTTCCAACTCATTCCGACCTTACAGGATAAAGTAGAACTGCCCCATAGGGTTTCCAAGAAGTGGCTGGTGGATTTGAACTGCCGACCTTTTGGTTGGCAGCCGAGCTCTCAATCACTGTGGCACCAAGTCTCCCACTAGCCATTAGAGAAATGCAAATCAAAACTACAATGAGATACCATCTCACCCCAACATTACTGGCACCAATGAAAAAAAAAAAAAAAACAGAAAATAACAAATGTTGGAAAGACTGCGGGGAGCTTAGAAGTCTTATGCACTGCTGGTGAGATTGTAAAATGGTACAACTATTTTGGAAAACAATATGGCGCTTCCTTAAAAACTTGAAATAGAAATAGTATACTAAGCAATCCCACTCCTATGATATGTCCTAGACAAATAAGAGCCATCACACGAATAAACATACATACACCCATATTCATTGCAGCGTTATTCACAAGAGCAAAAAAAAGAAACAACCTAAGTGCCCACCAACAAACGAATGGATAAACAAACTATGGTACATACATGCAATGGAATACTATGCAAAAATAGAGAACAATGATGTATCTTCGAATCATCTCACAACATGGATGAATCTGGAGGGCATTATGCTGTGTGAAATAAGTCAATTACAAAAGGAGAAATACTGTATGAGACCACTGTTATAAAAACACACAAAAGATTTACACACAAAAAGACAATCTTTGATGGTTACTAGGGAGGGAAGGTGTGGGGAGGGAAAAACACTAACTAGACAATAGATAAGTAGTAACTTCTGTGAAGGGTAAGACAGTACACAATACTGGAGATGTCAGTACAATTTGACCAAAGCAAGGCCAAGTAAGCTCCATAGACACATCCAAACTCCCTGGTAGATTGAATTACTGGGCTGAGGGCTGGGGACCATGGTATTGGAGACATCTAGCTCAATTGGCGTAACATAGTTTATAAAGAAAATGTTCTACATGCTACTTTGGTGAGTAGAGTCTGGGATCTTAAAAGGTTGTAAGCGGCCATCTAAGATACTCCACTGGTCTCACTCCATTTGGAGCAAGGGAGAATGAAGAAAATCAAAGACACAAGGGAAAGATTAGTCCAAAGGACTAATGGACCACAACTACCACAGCCTCCACCAGACTGAGTCCAGCACAACTAGATGATGCCCAGATACCACCACCAACCGCTCTGACAGGGATCACAATAGACTGTCCTGGACAGACTGGAGAAAAATGTGGAACAAAATTCTAACTTTCAAAAAAAGACCATACTTACTGGTCTGACAGAGACTAGTGAAACCCAAGAGTATGGTCCCTGGACGCCAGTTTAACTCAGTATTGAAATCACTCCTGAGGTTCACCCTTCAGCCAAAGATTAGTCAGGCCCATAAAACAAAATGAGACTAAATGGGCACACCAGCCCAAGGGCAAGGACGAGAAGGCAGGAAAGGACAGGAAACCTGATAACAGGGAACCCAAAGCGGGAAAGATGTTGACTTGTGGGGTTGGCAACCAATGTCACAAAGCAATATGTGTATTAATTGTTTAATGAGATACTACTTTGCTCAGTAAACCCTCATCTAAACTACAATAAAAAAAAAGAAAGAAAGAAAAGAAGTGGCAGGGCTAAGAATCATTTGAACACTCTTTGGTTGACTCTAAAGCACTTAGCCTTCCTACCTAAACACATTGCCTTTGAGATCAACTAGATTTCATTTTGAGGAGAAGGAAACTGAGGCACAAAAGGTAAAGGGCCTTGCTGAAAGCCATACGGATAGTTATTGTAGATCCAGGATGGGTTCCCAGGATTCCTCAGTTCCGTTCTCGTGCTCTTCCTAGCAAGGCATGCGGGTGCCTGATTGTGGTAGAAAACCATGATCCTGCGGACCCTGTTGACGTTCCTGCACAGAGTTCTTCCCATTGTAAGTGCCACCTGCAGAAATGTGCACTCTGGACTCTTGTGCATGTCTTAGCTTGCTTCCCTGTGCAAATTTAAGCTCTTGTCTCTCTGTCAAGATCTCGTACCTTTGTATAATCCGTCTCTCGGTTACCGTTTCAAATACATGAGAATCTCCAAAGACATTACATCAAAGCAAATATTTGTAAGAGTCGAATCTTTTAGATGAGGTTTCTTTAAGTTTCCCTCACATTAGAAGCTGGACTTTTTGTTTTAATAGTTACCTGTGAACCATTGTACTCATTAATAAAGTCAGGCGGAGGCAGGGAAGGTGGAGGCCATATGCGACAAACGGCTCAGTGGGCAGCGGGGAGCTCATTGCTGAGCAGGCTGTGTTCTTTGACCTGGTGAACAGCCACCTTTGGGTTTCGGTTTATGCCCAGCAGCTCCAGGATACTTGAGGAGGAGCAAGAACCTGCTCACAACCACTTCCGCTCACCCCCCACACAATGATCTCACAGTGTTCTGGGAACAGGCTTTCTGTTTTCACACCGTCTCTTATGAACTCCCCTCTGCCAGAGATGCTCTCTCTGTATTTCTGTCCTATGAATTCCTATTCCTTCTCTAAAACAAGTTCAAATTGTACCTTCTTCCTGAAAATTATTCTCATACCCCCCATGGAGATAAACTCTCCCATTTCAGAATTCCCAGTTCTCTTGGTATCTTTTGTACTGTTCCACTAAAATGTCCTATTTGGTACTGATATCTATTTCTGTCTTAGTAACAGGATCAGAGAGGGAATCCTCTGTTTCTCATCTTGTCTTCACTGCAGTGCCTAGCACAGTACCTTTCAGGTCAATCCCAACCACTAAGGAACATTGTATTGAACACACACAAATGGATCCCCAAGCATGGGGCCCAGAATCAAAACACTTGGGGGCCTTCAAACACCTACTTTCTGAGTTCCTTCTATCTGAAGAGTCTCTCCTCACAGCCCTCAACTTCTTCCTTTCTTTCTGATGGCTCTGCTTAGGGGATAACCCTTTCACTGAGTGGCCATTTTAGAGCACATTGCTGCTGGGGCATAAAGAAATCCTCTTTTCTTCCTTGGCCAAATCCACCTGGAAATATGGAAAAGGAACTCCTGTCCTCTGTTAAATTCAGGGTACTGGGATTTAATTTTCACTGGGGTTGAAGACGATTGTGCATTTCTGTCCCTTAAGCACCCTTTGAAGTCTTCACTAGCTATGAAGAAGAAAAGGCAATAGAATGAAACCCCAGGGTGGAGGGGAAGGGGAAGGTCTCTGGAAGGAAGACCTACTGCTCCCTGGGGCTGGTCTTGCTCTCTCAAAACATTTGCTCCCTCAGCTCTGACTAAAGTCAGAGGATGTCAGAAGCCCAAATGGAGGCCAGGCGGAGATGGTTGGGACGGGTCTGTGAAGAAACTGAAAGGACTTTAAGAGAAATTTGGAGGCAAACAAGGATGAAGGAGTGCTGGTATCAGAAATGGTTTCAGAGAATGGGCAGCCAGGGGAATGAAACTGGAGGCTGAGTCATCAAAGAGCTAATTCTGGAGTGGAAAGTAGTGCAACCTCTGAGCTTGGATTTGAGTAGCTTCAGTTACTGGGACCCAGGCAGAAAAGGCATAACTTTCTAAGTGACTGAGAGAACTAAGGAAAATATCTTTAACACTGGACTGAAAGGTGACCAGGAAAAGGGAAATACCATATAAAGTAGTAACCCTGAACCCTTAACTCACCTAATTTAAAAGTGGTTATTATACCCAATAATTTTCTAGCAAAGCAATAAAGTAATTTTCTAACAAAACAAGGAGTAGTTTGTAGACTTTGAACAGTTGATTGCTGGAAAGAGCACAATGAAGAGAGGTGAACTCAGGGACAGAAAACCCTGAAACTCTTACTGAAGCAGGCAGAAGTCACCCAAACAGTGATGAAAGTGACCTCAGGACTTTCTGCATTGCCTGGGGTGGGCAGTGTCAGAGCCAAGTTTGATGTGATGGGGTGAGATGGGCCCCATTTCTGTCATTCCTCTTCATGAACAAGATGAAGGATTTGATCTGGAACCATCTACACCCACTCCTCATTTATCAATATGATTAGGTTCTAAAGACCAGGTTGTTATGAGAAGATTGGCATTATGTGAAAATGGAGGATGACCACATCAAATCACAAAATGGAGGATGACTACATCACTATATAAAAGCCAAATTACGTCATTATATAACTACCAAACCACTGAGAACCAAGGCCCTGCCAAGCTGTCATATAACCTTAACTATCACAGCCAGCATTACTCTCGCATCACACCTTGGAATTCATTACTGCCAGCCATACGTCAACAATGAGTGAAATACTTGGACGGTAGGTTTTTTACTGTTGTTGTAAATGTGAAAATTCAGATAACAAGATAGTCAGTAAGTGAGGAGTAGGTGTAGTTGTGTTATGCCCCACCTCATCCTCTGTCGCACCTATTTCCCTTAGGATCACATGAAATCATCAATCTAGTTTTGGAGATCTGGATCAAGGTATCTATTAGGGCTTTTTTCTTGTGGTTATGTAGAAAAGATATGCTTTAAGTGGTTGAATCCTGCTTGTGCTTTTCTTTCCCTAGCAGTGTCTGCCAGAGCCCAGCTGGGCACTTGTCCCAGACCTCTCAGGGAGGTCTTTTGGGAGAAAGAAAGAAGGAACCACAGTTATCCCTGTAAGCAGGGAGTGAAGGTAGAGGTGTTAGTGGGGGTGAGATGTGGATGGGATTGTCTTTCTTATTAATCTATAAAAATAGGTATAGAAGTGCTTATGAAAAGTCAGCCAAAAGTCAAACTTTTGAAATTGGAAATGTTTTTCTGTTAATCTTCATAATTGTACTGAAAATAAATTTTTCAGTGGGAAATTTTAAACCAAAAATGGTACAAATTGCACTTCTAAAGGTTTTTGTGTTTTTCCAGTTGCTTTCTAGTTGATTCCAACTCATGGTGACCCCATGTGTGTCAAAGTAGAACTGTGCTCCATAGGGTTTTCAACGGCTGATTTTTCAAAAGTAGATTGCCAGGTCTTTCTTCCAAGGTAACTATGGGTGGACTCCAACCACCAATGTTTTGGTTAGCAGCAGACCACATTGGCCATTTGCACCACTCAGGGACTCTAAAAAAATTATACACATGAAGAAAAAAAAAAAAAAAACAGAACTCTTCTTTTGATATGCCATCAATGATAACTGGAAAAGCCACAACCTACGTGCTTAATGAAGAATGGGACATGTTGTATTAGAATCTGAGTCCCCTTGAGTCTCTGTGTCACTAGACTGCCTAGTGCCTGATGGTGCCTTTCTTGGCACCCTGGGGAATGAGATGAGGAGAAGGACCAATTGGACTTTCAAAATCTAAGGAAGCTTGACTGACCTGGTTGTGCATGTAGTTATCATGGGAGAAGGCATTGTAACATCTCAAGTCTGGATCCTGGGAATAAGGGTAAGCAGAGTATATGAAGGTAAACCTTTCTCCCTGCACTTTCCAGATTAGCTGTCTTTCATAATAAGCAAGAAAGCCATTGTGGAAAGATAAGTTTCCATTTGGAGGGAGCCTGTAAAAGTGACATTTGATGTCAATCACGAGGTGTTTATGAGGGAGAATTTACACATTAACTGTGTGAGCCTTGGGTTTGCACTGGCCAAACAGCATATGAAAACCTCTTTTGGGTCTCAGCTTCTGGCTTATTGGTACCAAGAATACTGCTGAGAACCTCATATTCTCTGAAACAGCTTGGTATCACCAGATAAGATGAACACCAAATATAGCATGGCACCAAATGTGTGGTTTTCCACTTTCTACCTTTCCAGTGGATCTATAGAGTCAGTGCAATTACAGTGCACAGGCACTCCTTACTTTGCACAGTTCCAATATGCATGAATTACCATTAGCACTATTTAGTTAAATAATACCGGTCTCCTAACAATATAGTTCAAATTTCAGTTACCACAATATAGTAACTTTGAGTAATTGCATAAAATACAAGCTTTACTCCTAGCTCTCCAGCGTACAAATCATTATGTAAATAACAGATGCATGTCATGATCGGAAGTTGGTAAAAATCTTCAATTTCTTCATCTTTGCCATTAGTGTTTGGTGTGTAAATGTGGATAATAGTTGTATTAACTGTTCTTCCTTGTAGGCTTGTGGAGAGTATTGTACCACTGACAGCACTGTACTTCAGGATAGATCTTGAAATGTTCTTTTTAATGGTGAATGTGACACCATTCCTCTTCAATTTGTCATTCCCTGCATAGCAGACCATACGATTGTCTGATTCAAAATGTCCAATACCAGTCCATTTCAGCCCACTAATGCCTAGGTTATCGATCTTTATGGTTCCATCTCATTTTTGATGACTTCCAGTTTTCCTTGATTCATGCTTTGTATGTTTCACATTCTGATTTTAATGGATGTTTGCAGCTGTTTCTTCTCATTTTGAGTCGAGCTACATCAGCAAATGAAGGTCCTGAAAGCTTGACTCCATCCATGTCATTAAGGTCATCTCTACTTTGAGGGGGAAGCACTTCCCCAGTTCTCTTTTGAGTGCCTTCCAGTCTGAGTGGCTCTTCTTCCAGTACTATACCAGACAGTGTTCCACTCTTATTCATAAGGTTTTCACTGGCCATTTTTTTCAGAAGTAGGCTACCAGGTCCTTCTTCCTAGTCTGGCTTAGTCTAGAAGCACTGCTGAAACCTGTCTGCCATGGGTGACCCTCCTGGCGTTTGAAACACCAGTGGCATAGCTTCCAGCATCACAGCAACACGCAAGCCACCACAGTACAACAAACTGGTAAGCATGTGGTGGCTTTAAAGATTACAGCCAAGAACACTCTATGGATCAGTTCTACTCTGTAACACATGGGGTCATCATGAGTTGGAATACCCAATGGCAATGGATTTTCACATATAGGAACCCCAGAGATATCTTCTTTTACATTCATGATATTGGTAATTTGTGCCTTCTCTCTCTCTCTTTTCTTTCATAAGTTGCTAGAGGTCTTCAATTTATTAAATTAAAGAAAAACCTTTTATTTAATTGTTTTCCTTTGTAGGATTGTTTTCTATTTCATTCATCTCTACTCTTTATTAACTCATTTTTTACTTTTGGGGGTTTAATTTGCTCTTATTTTTCTAATCTATTAAGCATAATACTTTAATCTTTGGTTTTCACATTTTCTTCTTTTCTAATATTTGCATTAATAGAATTTCCTTTAAGCACTACTGTAGCTGTGTTCACAGGTTTTTATGTCATCTTTTCATTACTATGCAATTCAAAACACTTCTAACTTCCTTGGTCAATTCTGCTTTGACCCATGGGTTATTTAAAAGTATTACTGCTTAATTTCCTAACATTTGGGGATAGTTTTTCTAGTTATTATTTTGGTGTTAATTTCTAGCTTATTTCACCCATGTTGGTACACTGAGTTATTTCTGTCCTTCTAATTTATTGAGGCTTGCTTTATGACTCAATTAAAGATCAGTTTTGCCAAACATTCCATGTGTACTTGAAAAGATTGTGTTTTGTGCCATTAGTGGGTGCAATTATATATTAATGAGGTCAAATTTGTTCATTGTGTTGTACAGATCCTTTATAATCTTACTGATTTCTTGTCTGCTAGTTCTGTCAGCTATGGATTTCCAAATATTTAAAAGATTTTCTCTGAATTATCAAAAGGAAGAAGCGTATGGACCATGAGATTCAGAGATCATGTCACTGACAAGTAGTTCTCTGATGTCTCCTTTCAAGTCATTAATTTTGTTCAGAGAAAGCTTAGACTACTTTCTAAATGGTTGGGTGGAGGGAGTCTACAGATGTTTCTGCTGTAACCACCCCCCTCCACTTACAGAGGGTATTATGGATTGAATTGTGTTCTCCTGGAATATATGTTGATGTTCTAACCCCTGTACCTGTGAATATGGCCCTTTTTGGAAATAGTTTTCTTTGGTTGTGTTAATGAGGACATATGGGAGAGAGATGGGTCCTAAGCCTAATCCTTTCTGAGTGGTGTTTTATAAAAAAAGCAGAACGGACACTATGACACACAGTCAGGGGGAAGACAGACACCATGTGATGATGGAGAAAGATGCATCTACAAGCCCCAAAATGCTAAGGTTTGCTGGCAGCTACCAGAATGTGAACGAGACAAAGAAGGACCACCTCCTAAATCCATACCCTGAATTCATACTTCCAGCCTCCTGAACTGTGAGAAAGTAAATTTATGTTCTTTACAGCCTACCCCCACAACCGACTTGCAGTATATTTTGCTGTGGCAGCCCTAGCAAACTGAGACAGGGGGTGAAGAATTTACTCTAAGCCTATAGCTGCCTTTTCATCCTCTTTTACTCCTTTGGGGAATCTCTGAAATTAGACTTTAAGCTTAGATTCTTCCACAGCATTCTCAGACTGGGGGGACTGGATTTGCGAGTTGTTCCTTTCCTCCCTGAATCTGTCTTCTGGCAGCACTGGGATGTATGTAGGGTTTATCATATGATTTATCATATAACCAGAACAATTTTGAGAGTTAAAGAAAGTGCTACCAATCACTATTCCAGGACAATAGATGTAAACTTGGACTGTCCTAGGCTTAGCAGAGAATTCGGCCTCCTCAGACAAAAGACACATATCAAGAGCATAGCTTAAGTGACTATCTCCAGCTTCTCTGCCAAAATCTTAAAGGAGCTAGACAGTCTCAGTCAAAGCCATAATTTCTGACATGCCTGTTTGTGAGGGCAAGCCCCTTGGTGCGCATTTCCTCTTTTACCCCTCAGTCACCTCAGAGACTTCAAACCTACCATAACCAAAAACAGAGGTAGATTTGTTACTGAAACAACTGAGATCCAACGCTGATAAATTTTGTAGGAGATAACTTATCAGATTTTAGAAAGATTTGAAAATTATAGTTGGTTGTTATCTACGAGGAGCCCTGGTGGCGCAGTGGTTAAGCGCTAAGGCAAGCTACTGACTGCTAACCAAAATGTCGGCAGTTGGAATTCAACAGTCGTTCCTTGGAAATCCTATGGGGCAATTCTACTATTTCCTATAGGGTCGCCATGAGTCAGAACTGACTCGACGGCAGTGGGTAATGGAAATGATTTTCTACTATTCAGAACCATAGAATGTGGCCTTTTATTTTGATTACCCTTTTTATTGATGCCCTATTAATCCCCAGATAAGATTTTAAACTGGTTAATTCTAATCCTCCTTAAGGCTGGTTGGCTCTACTTTATAATCTCAGCGCTGCTGCTTTTCCTCATCCTGACTGTAGGACTAGACTCTAGTCTCTAGTACGTAGTTTTTCCAGTAGCTGTTCCTGGTCCCAACTGCCCATATTCTCTGAAACTGTAACCATATAGCAGGGGTCATCTTTGGAAGAAACCCTAGAATTTTGTCTATACATTGTTACTGTTGGGGTTAGGATTTGGCTGTTCCCTTTCCCAGTGGTCTTTGTTGCTTGGACTAAACCTCAACTTGTTGGGTCACATCTACTTCAGCACCTGCATTAAGGCTTGAGTGCAGGTCTGTGTTACAGCCTTGTAGTTTATCACACATGAATTCTGTTTTTGGTATTTGACAAATTCAAAAGAACGTATCTAGTCGTAGCTTTAATTATTGTGTTCTGTACTCAAGCTTCCTGTTTCTGAGAATTCATGTCTTTCATCAGTTATTAAAAAATTTCAGTCATTGTCTCTTTAAGTATTTCCTCTGTATCATTTTTCCTACTTTTAAAAAATACCGTGGCAGAGAACAAGGATTTGTATACTTATCTTCAAGCTTTTCCTAAACTACTTGAGGAACATTTAAAGGATCCTGGTAAACTCATACCAGCCTGCATTCTTCTGAAACATGTATCAGTGACTAACTTCCTCTGTTTGTCCTCCATGGTAGGGAACTTATGCCATGTTACAGTAATCTCAACAAAATCTCTCTTACATTTGAGTGGCATTTTCAAGGACTAATACAGCTGGGTTCATTCAGACCTCACAAAATCATTCTCCTTATAATTTAGGAGCCACAGTGTTGATCCACTTGTTTTATGGATTCTGGATAACAGAGTTATTGGATAAAAACAATGATACAGTATCTTTAAAATAATTTAAGACATAAAATAAGAAATCAAAAACACAAGAAAAGCACAAAGTATTACTTTTTATGAAGGTTAGGCAGATTCGAAAAAGAACCAAGTAGAACTTCTAAAAACTAAAAGTAGAGTCATGGCAATTAAAACCCCAGTGGACATGGTAAACAGAGGATTAGAATTCATGAACTGGAAGATATAGCTGAAGAAGCTACCAGAATACAGCAAGGTAGATAGCAATACGGAAAAGAACAAAAAGAAGTTAAGGGACATGGAAAATAAAATGAAAGACCCAGTGTATACCTAAGAAGTATTCCAGAAGAAAAGAGCAGGAAGAATGAGGGGGCTTCAGTTTTTTCTAAAAGTCAAGTTTATTGAGGTATAATTAGTATACAATCGAATTCACCCTTATTAAGGGTACAGTTTGATGAGTTTTGACAAATGTATACATTCATGCAACCACTACTACAATCAAGATATAGAACATTTTCATCATCCCCCAAAGCTTCCTTGTGCCCCTTTGCAATCAATCCCCTCCTTCCATTCCCAGCCCCTGTTGTCATTGTTATGTGCTGTGGAGTCGATTTTGACTCATAGCAACCCTATAGAACAGAGTAGAATTGCCCCATAGGGTTTCCAATGCTGTAACTCTTTACAGAAGCAGACTGCCACATCTTTCTTCAGTGCAGTGGCTGGTAGGTTTGAACAGCTGACCTTTTGATTAGCAGCCTAGTGCTTAACCATTTTGCCACCAGGGCTCCTTTCCCAGCCCCTAACAACCATTAATCTGATATTTGTACATAAAGTTTTGCTTTTTTTAGGCAATGGGATCACATAAATGGAATTGCACAGTATGTAGTATTTTATGCTTGACTTCTTAAATTTATCGTAAATCTTTTGAGATTCATGAATGTATTTACATGTGTCAACAGTTTATTCCTTTTTATTGCTGAATAGCATTCTATTGTATGGATATACCACAATTTATGTCCATTTACCTGTTGATGGATATTTGGTAGTAACCAATTTTTTGCTATTATGAATAAGACTGTGAATATTTCTCTACAAGTCTTTGTGTAGACTTATGTTTTTATTTCTCTTGAGTAAATACCTACAAGGGGA
The DNA here is from genome assembly GCA_030035585.1 of Dugong dugon. NCBI lineage: Eukaryota > Metazoa > Chordata > Mammalia > Sirenia > Dugongidae > Dugong > Dugong dugon. The sequence continues at coordinate 40,517,480 of CM057480.1, read as the reverse complement.
AAAATTGGGTCATAGGATAAGTGTCTGTTTGCCTTTATAAGAAATGTCTAAACTGTTTTCCAAAGTGGCTATGCAATTTTGCATTCCCACCAGCTATGCATGATATTTCTAGTTGTGACACATCCTTGGCAACACTTGGTATTGACAATATTTTTAATTTTAGTCATTTAAGTGAGTGTGTACTGGTATTTCTTGGTGGGTTTAATTTGAATTTCTATGAGGACCTTGAAGTGTCTAGTCAAATCTTTTGCCCATTTTGCAGTCGTTTCAACTACATCCCCTTTATGTTTGGGTGGAATTCCAAGGGCTAATAAAGCTTATACTGGGTCTATTTAGGTCCCACAAAACTGTTTTCCTAACAATTCAGTGACCACTTGGGGATGTCTGCTTGAGAGTAGGTGTTTCAAACATAAATCTTCAAGGTGTAAATGTAAGCTAACAATTTCAGAGAAAATTTTAAAACAATGTATAACCATTTTGAAAATTATGAAATTAAAACATAATGTTTAAAATTAATAATAATAACTTAAAGTTAATAATAACTTTCAGTACAGTGAAAGGGTTACATAGATATGTTATCCATTATATTTAAGATTGTGATATCTCAACCCTAAAGTAATTGCTCACACTATTAAGGATTCCAAATATATTAGTAAGAAATTTCATTTGAACAAGCCATTTGGAAATAACAAAATGTTTTGAGGTCATAAAGAACTTATTTCATCTTATACGTCTTCATTTCAGAAACTTCCGTGAGGGCTTTACTTTCATGATGGTAGTTCTTACTCTCTTCTCCTCAAAAGTCTTCTCCAAACAAGTAGAAAAGAAACACAAATACAAACATCATTCTTCAATGAAGATAGAAAGCAACTGGGGGAAGAGTAACTAGCAGAACAACGTAGATATTCAAAGATAAATAGCTGCAGAGGAGGATGCTGATGCATAGCAAATTGATTTGCTTCAGCAGAACCCCAGAAAGTCTCAGGAATTAGAGATATTAGATACTACAGAAGCCAGGGGCAAAATGGGAATAGAAACCTAGGTAATTTTTTGTTAGTTTGAAAAAGTGAGTTTAAATCGTTAAGTCCCCATCCTTTTCTGTTACAACCAGAACACTATCTTATACCCTACAAGAGGGAAGAGATCTAATTTCTGGAAAAATAAAATCAGAGTGTCTATGGACTTGAAGACGTGAATGAGGCAAAGGAGAGATGCTAAACTTTAAGAATGATGAAGACAAGATGGCGCTCTAGGCAGAAGCACCACGCCGTCCCTCCACAGCAAAGATCCGAAAAACTAAACCTAACAGAGAATCAACAATCCTGAAACCCTAGAACACCAAATGAAGAGATAAAGAACTCAGCCAAACACCAAACGGAGTGAGAATACTAAAAGAGAACGGAGAGCGAGGAGAGACTCATGCAGAGATTCCTTACCAGCTAACGCAGCGCGGATCCACCATCTTGGATTCCTATCGGAGACCAGCGAACGAGAGAGCAGCCTCGCAGAGCATCCAGTGGGAGACAGAACGACCGGTAAACTGTGGTGCGCGCTTTCCCACCCCCAACCCCTCTCCGCCTTGGCTGGGGCTCCCCTGCTTTCCGTGGCCAGGGTCCCTGGGCTAGGGGGCGCCAGAGCTTGGATTCCGTGCGCCCGGGATGGCGGTTTTCTGAGAGCCATTTGCTGGCTGCTGGCGAAGCTTTTTCTGCTGCCTCCTCCTCCTTTTGCCTGGGTTCCTGGTTCCGAGTGCTGTCTTTGCTCTCTCCTGAGGGGCTGTGGGCTGCGTTCGGACGTGTGGCTGCTTCCAGGTCTGGGCGCTGGTAAGATCACGGAGCCTTTGTTCGTTCGCCCCTCTGCTTCCTGTGGCCACGGTCTCTTAACCCCGAGACTGCCGGCTGCTTGGAATTCACGCCCCTGAGTGGGGGCTCTCTGGGTCCCATTTGTTGGCACTGACTGCTGGTGTTGCTTTTTTTTTTTTTTTAATTTTAATTTTATTTTTCTTCTTTTTTGATTAGTTTTGTCATCTTTTCCCTCTTTTTCCCTTTTGTCTTTCTTCATTGCTTAATTTCTCGTCTCTCTATCTCTTCCTTTCTGATCCCTGAATACCAGGCGATGTATGCCTCTGTACCTTCTGGCCAGGCTGTGCTGTGAAAACTGAGACCGACTCCCCCAGACCTCACAGCTGCATCGGTGGGATCCCTGGGAACTTTGCAGTTCTTTAACTTTTCTGATTTTTATTTGTTCATTCTTTCCTTTTCTTTCTCTTCCTCCTTCTGGTTTCCTCCATCCCATAGTCTCTCATCTGTACATTCCAACGACAAGCTCCCCTAGCATACTTTTATGTTTGTATGCTTTTTGCTCCTGCTCCTCTCTCCTCTCTCCCATATCCAGCTTAGCGTCACACATAACCATCTTCCTGCTGCACACTACCTACCTGCACCGTGCAGTTGACATCACACCACCAAGCTGTGCAGGCATGCCCTATTGGAACCTGCCTAGCACTGACTACTGAACATCCTGGTGGCTGCGGTGAGTGCCACAAACAACCCATCCCAGTGGCTCCTCTTCAGCTAGATCTGCCCAGCTGTACCACAAGGATGAAACAACAACAAAAATCTACAATCAATAAACGAGAGAAATATCTACTGAATGCCCCCAAAACAGCAAACAGTATCAAAACATTTACAAAAACAAGACAAGATAGCTCCAATAGGTGTCCAAATTAAAACACCAGATAACTCTCCTGTGGAAGAAAATGCACTAGAAGTACCTGATACAGAACTCAAATCACTAATACTCAGAATTTTCCAAGAACTGAGGCAAAAAGCTGACAAACATGAGGAAAAAATAGACAAATTTATGGAAAATACAGACAAAAAATTGGAAGAATTCAGGAAGATGATGCAGGAGCAAAATGCCAAAATAAATTCACAACTCGAAATTATACAAAAACAACAATTAGAAATCCAAAAGATAAACAACAAGATTTCAGAAATGGATGGTGTCATAGAAGGGCTGAGAAGTAGATTTGAAACCATGGAAGACAGAATCAGTGGAACTGAAGACAAACACTTGGATACAACTCTGTCTCAGGAAAACTCAGAAAAGAGAACAAAGAAAAATGAAGAGACCCTGAGAGTTATGTGGGACACAATTAAAAGCAAAAACTTACGAGTGATTGGCATACCAGAACAGGGGGAGAAAACAGAAAACACAGAGAGGATCATTGACGAACTGCTGACAGAAAACTTTCCCAATATGAAAAATGAAAAGCTGGCCATCCAAGAAGCTCAACGAACCCCATATAGAAGAGACCCCAAAAGAAAATCACCAAGACATATCATATTCACACTCGCTAAAACTAAAGACAAACAAAGAATCCTGAGAGCAGCTCGTGAAAAACAAGAAGTCACATACAGAGGAGAAACAATAAGACTAAGCTCAGATTATTTGGCAGAAACCATGCAGGCAAGAAGGCAATGGGATGACATATATAAAATCTTGAAAGAAAAAAATTGTCAGCCAAGAATAATATATCCTGCAAAACTCTCATTCAGATTTGATGGTGAAATTAGGTCATTTCCAGATAAACAGAAACTAAAGGAATATGCAAAAGTCAAACCAAACTTACAAGAATTATTAAAGGGAGTTCTTCGATCTGAGGACAAACAGCTTAAGCCCTCAGGCAGGACCTAGGACCTAGGACGCAGGTTAACATGAACCAGATACCATTCTAGGAACTGAACTACAGACGACTTTCCAAAAACAAAAGATATACAACAGGGAATCAGAGAAATCAATCAAAGGATGACAACAACATCAAAACAATGAAAGAGGGAATAAACGGCATAAGTATAGAACCTTCTAAAGGAGAAGAAGGCAAGGCGATACCAAGTAACGGTAGACTGCTTCAAAATTATAAGGATAAGGGTAAAATTCATGGTAACCACAAAAAAAGTTAACAAACCAACTCATAAAAATAAAGACGAAAAACATAAAGTCTCAACAAAAACAAAACCTACAAAAACAAAAGAAATGAACACAAAATCCACAAACAAAAGGAACTCAGCACAAGAGAGTAAGAAGAACAAAGAAAACTTCAGCATCACAAAAAAAAGCACTACAAAATGACAGCAACAAATTCACATCTATCAATAATTACACTGAACGTAAATGGACTCAATGCACCCATAAAGCGACGGAGAGTGGCAGAATGGATAAGAAAACAGGATCCATCTATTTGCTGTCTACAAGAGACACATCTTAGAAACAAAGATGTGAATTTATTAAAAATTAAAGGTTGGAAAAAAATATATCAAGCTAACAACTATCAAAAAAGAGCAGGAGTGGCAATTCTAATCTCAGATAAAATAGACTTTAAAACAAAATCTACCATAAAAGACAAAGAAGGACACTATATAATGATTAAGGGGATGATCCATCATGAAGACATAACCATAATAAATATCTATGCACCCAATGACAGGGCTCCAAAATACATAAAAAAAACTCTAACAGCACTGAAAAGAGAAATTGACAGTTCCACAATAATAGTAGGAGACTTCAACACACCACTCTCAGTAAAGGACAGAACAACTAAAAAGAAACTCAGCAAAGATACAGAAGACCTAAAGGACACAATCAGCCAACTGGACCTCATAGACATATATAGAACAATCCATCCAACCGCTGCAAAGTACACATTCTTTTCCAATGCACATGGAACGTTCTCCAGAATAGACCACATCTTAGGCCACAGAGCAATCCTCAACAAGATCCAAAATGCTGAGATAATTCACAGTATCTTCTCTGACCACAATGCCATCAAGGTAGAAATTAACACTAGAAAGAGCAAGGAAAAAAAATCAAACACATGGAAATTGAATAATAATCTGCTTACACATCAATGGGTAATAGAAGAAATCAGAGATGGAATTAAAAAATTCCTAGAATCAAATGAAAATGAAAACACATCATACCAAAACCTTTGGGACACAGCAAAGGCAGTCCTCAGAGGACAATTTATAGCAATAGATGCACATATCAAAAAAGAAGAAAGGGACAAAATCAAAACATTAACTACAGAACTCAAACAAATAGAAAGAGAACAACAAAAAAAGCCTACAACCACCGGAAGAAAGGAAATAGTAAAGATCAGAGCAGAAATCAATGAAATAGAGAACAGAAATACAAAAGAAAGAATCAACAAAACCAAAAGTTGGTTCTTTGAAAGAATCCACAAAATCGACAAACCACTGGCCAGACTGACAAAAGAAAAACAGCAGAGGGCACAAATAACCCAAATAAGAAATGAAATGGGGGACATTACAACAGACCCAACTGAAATAAAAAGGATTATAACAGAATATTATGAAAAACTATATTCCAACAAATTTGAAAACCTAGAGGAAATGGATAAATTTCGAGAAACATACGGCCTACCCAAACTACAACAAAGTGATATTGAAAATCTGAACAGACCCATAACAAGAGAAGAGATTGAAAAGGTAATAAAAAAACTCCCAACCAAAAAAAGCCCTGGCCCAGATGGCTTCACTGGAGAATTCTACAAAACATTTACAGAAGAGCTCGTACCAGTTCTACTCAAGTTATTTCAGAGCATAGAAGAGGAAGCAACACTTCCAAATTCATTCTATGAAGCCAGCATAACGCTGATACCAAAACCAGGCAAAGACATCACAAAAAAAGAAAATTACAGACCAATATCTCTCATGAATATAGATGCAAAAATTCTGAACAAAATTCTAGCCAATAGAATTCAGTATCATATCAAAAAAATAATACACCACGACCAAGTAGGATTCATACCAGGTATGCAAGGATGGTTTAACATTAGAAAATCCATCAACGTAATCCACCACATAAATAAAAGGAAAGAAAAAAATCACATGATTATCTCAATTGATGCAGAAAAGGCATTTGACAAAGTCCAACACCCATTCCTGATAAAAGCTCTCAATAAAATAGGTATAGAAGGGAAATTTCTCAACATAATAAAGGGCATCTATGCAAAACCAACGGCCAACATCATTCTTAATGGAGAAAGGCTGAAAACATTCCCCCTGAAAACAGGAACAAGACAAGGATGCCCTTTATCACCACTCCTATTTAACATTGTGCTGGAAGTTCTAGCTAGAGCAGTAAGGCAAGAAAAAGAAATAAAGGGCATCCAAATTGGTAATGAAGAAGTTAAACTCTCCCTGTTTGCAGATGATATGATACTATACATAGAAAACCCTAAAGACTCCACGAGAAATTTACTGGAACTAATAGAAAGATTCAGCAGAGTAGCAGGATACAAGATAAACATTCAAAAATCAGTTGGATTCCTATACACCGGTAAAGAGAACGATGAAAAGGAGATCAGGAAATCAATACCATTTTCAATAGCCCCTAAAAAGATAAAATACTTAGGAATAAATCTGACCAGGAATATAAAAGACCTATACAAAGAAAACTACAAAACACTGCTGCATGAAACCCAAAGGGATCTACATAAATGGAAAAACATACCATGCTCATGGATAGGCAGACTCAACATTGTGAAAATGGCAATTCTACCTAAAGCAATCTACAAATACAATGCAATTCCGATACAAATACCAACAACATTCTTCAAAGAGATGGAAAAACTAATTATTAAATTTATATGGAAAGGGAAGAAACCTCGAATAAGTAAAGCACTACTGAAGAAGAAGAATAAAGTTGGAGGACTCACACTACCTGACTTGAGAACCTACTATACAGCTACAGTACTCAAAACAGCCTGGTACTGGTACAACAACAGAGACATTGACCAATGGAACAGAATTGAGAACTCAGATGTAAATCCATCCACCTACGGTCACCTGATTTTTGACAAGGGCCCAAAATACATCAAATGGGGAAAAGACAGTCTTTTTAACAAATGGTGCTGGCAAAACTGGATATCCATTTGTAGAAAAATGAAACAGGACCCATACCTCACACCATATACAAAAACTACTTCAAAATGGATCAAAGACCTGAATATAAAGCCTCAAACTATAAAATTCATAGAAGAAAAAATAGGACCAACACTTCAGACCTTAATACATGGCATTAACAGGATACAAACCATAAACATCAACACAAAAAACCCAACAGATAAACTAGATAATTGGGATCTTCTAAAAATCAAACATCTATGCTCTTCAAAAGATTTCACCAAAAGAGTTAAAAGAGAACCTACAGACTGGGAAAAAATTTTTGGACAGTACAAGTCAGACAAAGGTCTAATCTCCATAATCTACAAGAAAATCCAACACCTCTACAACAAAAAGACAACCAATCCTATCAAAAAATGGGCAAAGGAAATGAACAGACACTTCACCAAGGAAGACATTCAAATGGCCAACAGACACATGAGGAAATGCTCGCGATCACTAGCCATTAGAGAAATGCAAATTAAAACCACAATGAGATACCATCTCACCCCGGCATTACTGGCACGAATCAAAAACACTGGAAATAACAAATGTTGGAGGGGCTGCGGGGAGATGGGAACTCTTATACACTGCTGGTGGGAATGCAAAATGATACAGCCATTTTGGAAAATGATATGGCGTTTCCTCAGAAAGCTAGAAATAGACGTACCATTCGATCCAGCAATCCCACTCCTAGGAATATATCCTAGAGAAATAAGAGTCATCACTCGAATAGACATATGCACACCTATGTTCATGGCAGCATTATTCACAATAGCAAAACGATGGAAACAACCTCGATGTCCATCAACAGACGAATGGATACACAAACTATGGTACATACACACAATGGAGTACTATGCAACGAGAAAGAACAATGAATCGGTGAACCATCTCATAACATGGATGAAACTGGAGGACATCATGCTGAGTGAAATAAGTCAATCACAAAAGGACAAATATTGTATGAGACCTCTATTGTAAAAACCCATGAAAAAATTCACATGCAAAATGTAACAATCCTTGTTGGTTACCAGGGATGGGAGGGGGGGGGGGAAATACTAAATAGGTAATAGGTAAGTGGTAACTTGGGTGAGAGATGAGATAGTACATAGTACAGGGGAAACTAACACAACCTGCACAAGGAAAGGTCATGGAGGCCCTATAGACACATCCAAACCCCCCGAGGGACTGAGTTGTTGGACGGAGGGCTCTGGGGACCATGATCTCGGGGAACATCTAGCTCAATTGGCATGACACTACTTATAAAGATAATGCTCTACATTCTACCTTGGTGAGTAGTGTCTGGGGTCTTAAAAGCCTATGAGCGGCCATCTAAGATACTCCACTGATCTCATCCCTTCGGGAACAAGGGAGAATGAAGAGAACAGGATACAAGGAAAAGATTAGTCCGAAGGACTGATGGTCCACAGCTACCAAGGACTCCACGGGACTGAGCCCAGTACAGCTGGATGGTGCCCGGCTACCACCAATGACTCCTCTCACCAGGATCACAACAGAGGGTTCTGGGCAGAGCTGGAGTAGGATGTAGAGCATAATTTTAACTCCCAAAAAAAAAAAAAAAAAAAAAAGAAGACCAGATATACTGGCCTAAAGAATACTAGAGAAACCTCGAGAGTGTGGCCCCCAGACACCCTTTCAGCTCAGAGGGGAAGTTACCTTCAAGGTTCGATGTTAAGCCTGGGAACGGACACCCCAGTAAAACTAAATGGGACTAACGATGTACAGGAGTCCGGTGACAAGGGCCAGAAGGCAGAGGGAGAGTAGGAAACTGATGATAAGGAACACAAATTGAATAAGGACACTGTCGATGTATTGTGAGATTGTTGACCACTGCTATAGGGCAACATTTGTAGTAACTATTAAATGGGAGGCTGTTTTGTCCTGTAAGCCTTCATCTTGGGCGAGAATGGCAGCACAATTGGAAGAGCATAGTCAATATCACTTAAATGTGTAAGTAAAAAGTTTTGAAATGGTGTTTAAATAAAATAAAAATAAATAAATAAATAAATAAACAAATGAGACTAAAGAGGTACAATAGTCCACTGACAAGGTCCAGAAGACAGAAGGGGACAAGGAAGCCCCCTGGTGATAGGGAACACAAGGTGGAGTAAGGATATTCTTGATGTGCTGTGAGATTGTTAACCATTGTCATAGGGCAACGTGTGTAGTAACTGTTAAATGAAAAACTATTTTGTTCTGTAAGCCTTCATCTTAAGTGAGAATAACAGCACAGTTGGAAGAGCGTAGTCAATGTCACTGAACTGTGAATGTAGAAAATTTTGAAACGGTGTATCTTTGGCCATGTGTAATTTTCATCAAAAAAAAGGTTGAGAATTTAGAGGCTTAATACGTTGTGGGGTTGTTAACCAATGTCAAAAAAAACAACATGTGTACTACTATTTCATGAGAAACTATTTGCTCTGTAAGCTTTCACCTGAAGTACAATAAAATATATAAAAAAAAAAAAAAAGAAACAAAGATGTGAATTTATTAAAAATCAAAGGTTGGAAAAAATATATCAAGCTAACAACTACCAAAAAAGAGCAGGAGTGGCAAATCTAATCTCAGATAAAATAGACTTTAAAACAAAATCTACCATAAAAGACAAAGAAGGACACTATATAATGATTAAGGGGATGATCCATCATGAAGACATAACCATAATAAATATCTACGCACCCAATGACAGGGCTCCAAAATACATTAAAAAAAAAACTCTAACAGCACTGAAAAGAGAAATTGACAGTTCCACAATAATAGTAAGAGACTTCAACACACCACTCTCAGTAAAGGACAGAACAACTAAGAAGAAACTCAGCAAAGATACAGAAGACCTAAAGGACACAATCAGCCAACTGGACCTCATAGACATATATAGAACAATCCATCCAACAGCTGCAAAGTACACATTCTTTTCCAATGCACATGGAACGTTCTCCAGAATAGACCACATCTTAGGCCACAGAGCAATCCTCAACAAGATCCAAAATGCTGAGATAATTCACAGTATCTTCTCTGACCACAATGCCGTCAAGGTAGAAATTAACACTAGAAAGAGCAAGGAAAAAAAATCAAACACATGGAAACTGAATAATAATCTGCTTACACATCAATGGGTAATAGAAGAAATCAGAGAGGGAATCAAAAAATTCCTAGAATCAAATGAAAATGAAAACACATCATACCAAAACCTTTGGGACACAGCAAAGGCAGTCCTCAGAGGACAATTTATAGCAATAGATGCACATATCAAAAAAGAAGAAAGGGACAAAATCAAAACTTTAACTACAGAACTCAAACAAATAGAAAAAGAACAACAAAAAAAGCCTACAACCACCGGAAGAAAGGAAATAGTAAAGATCAGAGCAGAAATCAATGAAATAGAGAACAGAAAAACAATAGAAAGAATCAACAAAACCAAAAGTTGGTTCTTTGAAAGAATCCACAAAATCGACAAACCACTGGCCAGACTGACAAAAGAAAAACAGCAGAGGGCACAAATAACCCAAATAAGAAATGAAATGGGGGACATTACAACAGACCCAACTGAAATAAAAAGGATTATAACAGAATATTATGAAAAACTATATTCCAACAAATTTGAAAACCTAGAGGAAATGGATAAATTTCTAGAAACATACGGCCTACCCAAACTACAACAAAGTGATATTGAAAATCTGAACAGACCCATAACAAGAGAAGAGATTGAAAAGGTAATAAAAAAACTCCCAACCAAAAAAAGCCCTGGCCCAGATGGCTTCACTGGAGAATTCTACAAAACATTTACAGAAGAGCTCGTACCAGTTCTACTCAAGTTATTTCAGAGCATAGAAGAGGAAGCAACACTTCCAAATTCATTCTATGAAGCCAGCATAACGCTGATACCAAAACCAGGCAAAGACATCACAAAAAAAGAAAATTACAGACCAATATCTCTCATGAATATAGATGCAAAAATTCTGAACAAAATTCTAGCCAATAGAATTCAGTATCATATCAAAAAAATAATACACCACGACCAAGTAGGATTCATACCAGGTATGCAAGGATGGTTTAACATTAGAAAATCCATCAACGTAATCCACCACATAAATAAAAGGAAAGAAAAAAATCACATGATTATCTCAATTGATGCAGAAAAGGCATTTGACAAAGTCCAACACCCATTCCTGATAAAAGCTCTCAATAAAATAGGTATAGAAGGGAAATTTCTCAACATAATAAAGGGCATCTATGCAAAACCAACGGCCAACATCATTCTTAATGGAGAAAGGCTGAAAACATTCCCCCTGAAAACAGGAACAAGACAAGGATGCCCTTTATCACCACTCCTATTTAACATTGTGCTGGAAGTTCTAGCTAGAGCAGTAAGGCAAGAAAAAGAAATAAAGGGCATCCAAATTGGTAATGAAGAAGTTAAACTCTCCCTGTTTGCAGATGATATGATACTATACATAGAAAACCCTAAAGACTCCACGAGAAATTTACTGGAACTAATAGAAAGATTCAGCAGAGTAGCAGGATACAAGATAAACATTCAAAAATCAGTTGGATTCCTATACACCGGTAAAGAGAACGATGAAAAGGAGATCAGGAAATCAATACCATTTTCAATAGCCCCTAAAAAGATAAAATACTTAGGAATAAATCTGACCAGGAATATAAAAGACCTATACAAAGAAAACTACAAAACACTGCTGCATGAAACCCAAAGGGATCTACATAAATGGAAAAACATACCATGCTCATGGATAGGCAGACTCAACATTGTGAAAATGGCAATTCTACCTAAAGCAATCTACAAATACAATGCAATTCCGATACAAATACCAACAACATTCTTCAAAGAGATGGAAAAACTAATTATTAAATTTATATGGAAAGGGAAGAAACCTCGAATAAGTAAAGCACTACTGAAGAAGAAGAATAAAGTTGGAGGACTCACACTACCTGACTTGAGAACCTACTATACAGCTACAGTACTCAAAACAGCCTGGTACTGGTACAACAACAGAGACATTGACCAATGGAACAGAATTGAGAACTCAGATGTAAATCCATCCACCTACGGTCACCTGATTTTTGACAAGGGCCCAAAATACATCAAATGGGGAAAAGACAGTCTTTTTAACAAATGGTGCTGGCAAAACTGGATATCCATTTGTAGAAAAATGAAACAGGACCCATACCTCACACCATATACAAAAACTACTTCAAAATGGATCAAAGACCTGAATATAAAGCCTCAAACTATAAAATTCATAGAAGAAAAAATAGGACCAACACTTCAGACCTTAATACATGGCATTAACAGGATACAAACCATAAACATCAACACAAAAAACCCAACAGATAAACTAGATAATTGGGATCTTCTAAAAATCAAACATCTATGCTCTTCAAAAGATTTCACCAAAAGAGTTAAAAGAGAACCTACAGACTGGGAAAAAATTTTTGGACAGTACAAGTCAGACAAAGGTCTAATCTCCATAATCTACAAGAAAATCCAACACCTCTACAACAAAAAGACAACCAATCCTATCAAAAAATGGGCAAAGGAAATGAACAGACACTTCACCAAGGAAGACATTCAAATGGCCAACAGACACATGAGGAAATGCTCGCGATCACTAGCCATTAGAGAAATGCAAATTAAAACCACAATGAGATACCATCTCACCCCGGCATTACTGGCACGAATCAAAAACACTGGAAATAACAAATGTTGGAGGGGCTGCGGGGAGATGGGAACTCTTATACACTGCTGGTGGGAATGCAAAATGATACAGCCATTTTGGAAAATGATATGGCGTTTCCTCAGAAAGCTAGAAATAGACGTACCATTCGATCCAGCAATCCCACTCCTAGGAATATATCCTAGAGAAATAAGAGTCATCACTCGAATAGACATATGCACACCTATGTTCATGGCAGCATTATTCACAATAGCAAAACGATGGAAACAACCTCGATGTCCATCAACAGACGAATGGATACACAAACTATGGTACATACACACAATGGAGTACTATGCAACGAGAAAGAACAATGAATCGGTGAACCATCTCATAACATGGATGAAACTGGAGGACATCATGCTGAGTGAAATAAGTCAATCACAAAAGGACAAATATTGTATGAGACCTCTATTGTAAAAACCCATGAAAAAATTCACATGCAAAATGTAACAATCCTTGTTGGTTACCAGGGATGGGAGGGGGGGGGGGAAATACTAAATAGGTAATAGGTAAGTGGTAACTTGGGTGAGAGATGAGATAGTACATAGTACAGGGGAAACTAACACAACCTGCACAAGGAAAGGTCATGGAGGCCCTATAGACACATCCAAACCCCCCGAGGGACTGAGTTGTTGGACGGAGGGCTCTGGGGACCATGATCTCGGGGAACATCTAGCTCAATTGGCATGACACTACTTATAAAGATAATGCTCTACATTCTACCTTGGTGAGTAGTGTCTGGGGTCTTAAAAGCCTATGAGCGGCCATCTAAGATACTCCACTGATCTCATCCCTTCGGGAACAAGGGAGAATGAAGAGAACAGGATACAAGGAAAAGATTAGTCCGAAGGACTGATGGTCCACAGCTACCAAGGACTCCACGGGACTGAGCCCAGTACAGCTGGATGGTGCCCGGCTACCACCAATGACTCCTCTCACCAGGATCACAACAGAGGGTTCTGGGCAGAGCTGGAGTAGGATGTAGAGCATAATTTTAACTCCCAAAAAAAAAAAAAAAAAAAAAAGAAGACCAGATATACTGGCCTAAAGAATACTAGAGAAACCTCGAGAGTGTGGCCCCCAGACACCCTTTCAGCTCAGAGGGGAAGTTACCTTCAAGGTTCGATGTTAAGCCTGGGAACGGACACCCCAGTAAAACTAAATGGGACTAACGATGTACAGGAGTCCGGTGACAAGGGCCAGAAGGCAGAGGGAGAGTAGGAAACTGATGATAAGGAACACAAATTGAATAAGGACACTGTCGATGTATTGTGAGATTGTTGACCACTGCTATAGGGCAACATTTGTAGTAACTATTAAATGGGAGGCTGTTTTGTCCTGTAAGCCTTCATCTTGGGCGAGAATGGCAGCACAATTGGAAGAGCATAGTCAATATCACTTAAATGTGTAAGTAAAAAGTTTTGAAATGGTGTTTAAATAAAATAAAAATAAATAAATAAATAAATAAACAAATGAGACTAAAGAGGTACAATAGTCCACTGACAAGGTCCAGAAGACAGAAGGGGACAAGGAAGCCCCCTGGTGATAGGGAACACAAGGTGGAGTAAGGATATTCTTGATGTGCTGTGAGATTGTTAACCATTGTCATAGGGCAACGTGTGTAGTAACTGTTAAATGAAAAACTATTTTGTTCTGTAAGCCTTCATCTTAAGTGAGAATAACAGCACAGTTGGAAGAGCGTAGTCAATGTCACTGAACTGTGAATGTAGAAAATTTTGAAACGGTGTATCTTTGGCCATGTGTAATTTTCATCAAAAAAAAGGTTGAGAATTTAGAGGCTTAATACGTTGTGGGGTTGTTAACCAATGTCAAAAAAAACAACATGTGTACTACTATTTCATGAGAAACTATTTGCTCTGTAAGCTTTCACCTGAAGTACAATAAAATATATATAAAAAAAAAAAAAGAAACAAAGATGTGAATTTATTAAAAATCAAAGGTTGGAAAAAATATATCAAGCTAACAACTACCAAAAAAGAGCAGGAGTGGCAAATCTAATCTCAGATAAAATAGACTTTAAAACAAAATCTACCATAAAAGACAAAGAAGGACACTATATAATGATTAAGGGGATGATCCATCATGAAGACATAACCATAATAAATATCTACGCACCCAATGACAGGGCTCCAAAATACATTAAAAAAAAAACTCTAACAGCACTGAAAAGAGAAATTGACAGTTCCACAATAATAGTAAGAGACTTCAACACACCACTCTCAGTAAAGGACAGAACAACTAAGAAGAAACTCAGCAAAGATACAGAAGACCTAAAGGACACAATCAGCCAACTGGACCTCATAGACATATATAGAACAATCCATCCAACAGCTGCAAAGTA
This sequence comes from Dugong dugon, assembly GCA_030035585.1. Taxonomy (NCBI): domain Eukaryota; kingdom Metazoa; phylum Chordata; class Mammalia; order Sirenia; family Dugongidae; genus Dugong; species Dugong dugon. The sequence goes on along the minus strand of CM057480.1, from coordinate 40,502,391 downwards.
CACATTCTTTTCCAATGCACATGGAACGTTCTCCAGAATAGACCACATCTTAGGCCACAGAGCAATCCTCAACAAGATCCAAAATGCTGAGATAATTCACAGTATCTTCTCTGACCACAATGCCGTCAAGGTAGAAATTAACACTAGAAAGAGCAAGGAAAAAAAATCAAACACATGGAAACTGAATAATAATCTGCTTACACATCAATGGGTAATAGAAGAAATCAGAGAGGGAATCAAAAAATTCCTAGAATCAAATGAAAATGAAAACACATCATACCAAAACCTTTGGGACACAGCAAAGGCAGTCCTCAGAGGACAATTTATAGCAATAGATGCACATATCAAAAAAGAAGAAAGGGACAAAATCAAAACTTTAACTACAGAACTCAAACAAATAGAAAAAGAACAACAAAAAAAGCCTACAACCACCGGAAGAAAGGAAATAGTAAAGATCAGAGCAGAAATCAATGAAATAGAGAACAGAAAAACAATAGAAAGAATCAACAAAACCAAAAGTTGGTTCTTTGAAAGAATCCACAAAATCGACAAACCACTGGCCAGACTGACAAAAGAAAAACAGCAGAGGGCACAAATAACCCAAATAAGAAATGAAATGGGGGACATTACAACAGACCCAACTGAAATAAAAAGGATTATAACAGAATATTATGAAAAACTATATTCCAACAAATTTGAAAACCTAGAGGAAATGGATAAATTTCTAGAAACATACGGCCTACCCAAACTACAACAAAGTGATATTGAAAATCTGAACAGACCCATAACAAGAGAAGAGATTGAAAAGGTAATAAAAAAACTCCCAACCAAAAAAAGCCCTGGCCCAGATGGCTTCACTGGAGAATTCTACAAAACATTTACAGAAGAGCTCGTACCAGTTCTACTCAAGTTATTTCAGAGCATAGAAGAGGAAGCAACACTTCCAAATTCATTCTATGAAGCCAGCATAACGCTGATACCAAAACCAGGCAAAGACATCACAAAAAAAGAAAATTACAGACCAATATCTCTCATGAATATAGATGCAAAAATTCTGAACAAAATTCTAGCCAATAGAATTCAGTATCATATCAAAAAAATAATACACCACGACCAAGTAGGATTCATACCAGGTATGCAAGGATGGTTTAACATTAGAAAATCCATCAACGTAATCCACCACATAAATAAAAGGAAAGAAAAAAATCACATGATTATCTCAATTGATGCAGAAAAGGCATTTGACAAAGTCCAACACCCATTCCTGATAAAAGCTCTCAATAAAATAGGTATAGAAGGGAAATTTCTCAACATAATAAAGGGCATCTATGCAAAACCAACGGCCAACATCATTCTTAATGGAGAAAGGCTGAAAACATTCCCCCTGAAAACAGGAACAAGACAAGGATGCCCTTTATCACCACTCCTATTTAACATTGTGCTGGAAGTTCTAGCTAGAGCAGTAAGGCAAGAAAAAGAAATAAAGGGCATCCAAATTGGTAATGAAGAAGTTAAACTCTCCCTGTTTGCAGATGATATGATACTATACATAGAAAACCCTAAAGACTCCACGAGAAATTTACTGGAACTAATAGAAAGATTCAGCAGAGTAGCAGGATACAAGATAAACATTCAAAAATCAGTTGGATTCCTATACACCGGTAAAGAGAACGATGAAAAGGAGATCAGGAAATCAATACCATTTTCAATAGCCCCTAAAAAGATAAAATACTTAGGAATAAATCTGACCAGGAATATAAAAGACCTATACAAAGAAAACTACAAAACACTGCTGCATGAAACCCAAAGGGATCTACATAAATGGAAAAACATACCATGCTCATGGATAGGCAGACTCAACATTGTGAAAATGGCAATTCTACCTAAAGCAATCTACAAATACAATGCAATTCCGATACAAATACCAACAACATTCTTCAAAGAGATGGAAAAACTAATTATTAAATTTATATGGAAAGGGAAGAAACCTCGAATAAGTAAAGCACTACTGAAGAAGAAGAATAAAGTTGGAGGACTCACACTACCTGACTTGAGAACCTACTATACAGCTACAGTACTCAAAACAGCCTGGTACTGGTACAACAACAGAGACATTGACCAATGGAACAGAATTGAGAACTCAGATGTAAATCCATCCACCTACGGTCACCTGATTTTTGACAAGGGCCCAAAATACATCAAATGGGGAAAAGACAGTCTTTTTAACAAATGGTGCTGGCAAAACTGGATATCCATTTGTAGAAAAATGAAACAGGACCCATACCTCACACCATATACAAAAACTACTTCAAAATGGATCAAAGACCTGAATATAAAGCCTCAAACTATAAAATTCATAGAAGAAAAAATAGGACCAACACTTCAGACCTTAATACATGGCATTAACAGGATACAAACCATAAACATCAACACAAAAAACCCAACAGATAAACTAGATAATTGGGATCTTCTAAAAATCAAACATCTATGCTCTTCAAAAGATTTCACCAAAAGAGTTAAAAGAGAACCTACAGACTGGGAAAAAATTTTTGGACAGTACAAGTCAGACAAAGGTCTAATCTCCATAATCTACAAGAAAATCCAACACCTCTACAACAAAAAGACAACCAATCCTATCAAAAAATGGGCAAAGGAAATGAACAGACACTTCACCAAGGAAGACATTCAAATGGCCAACAGACACATGAGGAAATGCTCGCGATCACTAGCCATTAGAGAAATGCAAATTAAAACCACAATGAGATACCATCTCACCCCGGCATTACTGGCACGAATCAAAAACACTGGAAATAACAAATGTTGGAGGGGCTGCGGGGAGATGGGAACTCTTATACACTGCTGGTGGGAATGCAAAATGATACAGCCATTTTGGAAAATGATATGGCGTTTCCTCAGAAAGCTAGAAATAGACGTACCATTCGATCCAGCAATCCCACTCCTAGGAATATATCCTAGAGAAATAAGAGTCATCACTCGAATAGACATATGCACACCTATGTTCATGGCAGCATTATTCACAATAGCAAAACGATGGAAACAACCTCGATGTCCATCAACAGACGAATGGATACACAAACTATGGTACATACACACAATGGAGTACTATGCAACGAGAAAGAACAATGAATCGGTGAACCATCTCATAACATGGATGAAACTGGAGGACATCATGCTGAGTGAAATAAGTCAATCACAAAAGGACAAATATTGTATGAGACCTCTATTGTAAAAACCCATGAAAAAATTCACATGCAAAATGTAACAATCCTTGTTGGTTACCAGGGATGGGAGGGGGGGGGGGAAATACTAAATAGGTAATAGGTAAGTGGTAACTTGGGTGAGAGATGAGATAGTACATAGTACAGGGGAAACTAACACAACCTGCACAAGGAAAGGTCATGGAGGCCCTATAGACACATCCAAACCCCCCGAGGGACTGAGTTGTTGGACGGAGGGCTCTGGGGACCATGATCTCGGGGAACATCTAGCTCAATTGGCATGACACTACTTATAAAGATAATGCTCTACATTCTACCTTGGTGAGTAGTGTCTGGGGTCTTAAAAGCCTATGAGCGGCCATCTAAGATACTCCACTGATCTCATCCCTTCGGGAACAAGGGAGAATGAAGAGAACAGGATACAAGGAAAAGATTAGTCCGAAGGACTGATGGTCCACAGCTACCAAGGACTCCACGGGACTGAGCCCAGTACAGCTGGATGGTGCCCGGCTACCACCAATGACTCCTCTCACCAGGATCACAACAGAGGGTTCTGGGCAGAGCTGGAGTAGGATGTAGAGCATAATTTTAACTCCCAAAAAAAAAAAAAAAAAAAAAAGAAGACCAGATATACTGGCCTAAAGAATACTAGAGAAACCTCGAGAGTGTGGCCCCCAGACACCCTTTCAGCTCAGAGGGGAAGTTACCTTCAAGGTTCGATGTTAAGCCTGGGAACGGACACCCCAGTAAAACTAAATGGGACTAACGATGTACAGGAGTCCGGTGACAAGGGCCAGAAGGCAGAGGGAGAGTAGGAAACTGATGATAAGGAACACAAATTGAATAAGGACACTGTCGATGTATTGTGAGATTGTTGACCACTGCTATAGGGCAACATTTGTAGTAACTATTAAATGGGAGGCTGTTTTGTCCTGTAAGCCTTCATCTTGGGCGAGAATGGCAGCACAATTGGAAGAGCATAGTCAATATCACTTAAATGTGTAAGTAAAAAGTTTTGAAATGGTGTTTAAATAAAATAAAAATAAATAAATAAATAAATAAACAAATGAGACTAAAGAGGTACAATAGTCCACTGACAAGGTCCAGAAGACAGAAGGGGACAAGGAAGCCCCCTGGTGATAGGGAACACAAGGTGGAGTAAGGATATTCTTGATGTGCTGTGAGATTGTTAACCATTGTCATAGGGCAACGTGTGTAGTAACTGTTAAATGAAAAACTATTTTGTTCTGTAAGCCTTCATCTTAAGTGAGAATAACAGCACAGTTGGAAGAGCGTAGTCAATGTCACTGAACTGTGAATGTAGAAAATTTTGAAACGGTGTATCTTTGGCCATGTGTAATTTTCATCAAAAAAAAGGTTGAGAATTTAGAGGCTTAATACGTTGTGGGGTTGTTAACCAATGTCAAAAAAAACAACATGTGTACTACTATTTCATGAGAAACTATTTGCTCTGTAAGCTTTCACCTGAAGTACAATAAAATATATATAAAAAAAAAAAAAGAAACAAAGATGTGAATTTATTAAAAATCAAAGGTTGGAAAAAATATATCAAGCTAACAACTACCAAAAAAGAGCAGGAGTGGCAAATCTAATCTCAGATAAAATAGACTTTAAAACAAAATCTACCATAAAAGACAAAGAAGGACACTATATAATGATTAAGGGGATGATCCATCATGAAGACATAACCATAATAAATATCTACGCACCCAATGACAGGGCTCCAAAATACATTAAAAAAAAAACTCTAACAGCACTGAAAAGAGAAATTGACAGTTCCACAATAATAGTAAGAGACTTCAACACACCACTCTCAGTAAAGGACAGAACAACTAAGAAGAAACTCAGCAAAGATACAGAAGACCTAAAGGACACAATCAGCCAACTGGACCTCATAGACATATATAGAACAATCCATCCAACAGCTGCAAAGTACACATTCTTTTCCAATGCACATGGAACGTTCTCCAGAATAGACCACATCTTAGGCCACAGAGCAATCCTCAACAAGATCCAAAATGCTGAGATAATTCACAGTATCTTCTCTGACCACAATGCCGTCAAGGTAGAAATTAACACTAGAAAGAGCAAGGAAAAAAAATCAAACACATGGAAACTGAATAATAATCTGCTTACACATCAATGGGTAATAGAAGAAATCAGAGAGGGAATCAAAAAATTCCTAGAATCAAATGAAAATGAAAACACATCATACCAAAACCTTTGGGACACAGCAAAGGCAGTCCTCAGAGGACAATTTATAGCAATAGATGCACATATCAAAAAAGAAGAAAGGGACAAAATCAAAACTTTAACTACAGAACTCAAACAAATAGAAAAAGAACAACAAAAAAAGCCTACAACCACCGGAAGAAAGGAAATAGTAAAGATCAGAGCAGAAATCAATGAAATAGAGAACAGAAAAACAATAGAAAGAATCAACAAAACCAAAAGTTGGTTCTTTGAAAGAATCCACAAAATCGACAAACCACTGGCCAGACTGACAAAAGAAAAACAGCAGAGGGCACAAATAACCCAAATAAGAAATGAAATGGGGGACATTACAACAGACCCAACTGAAATAAAAAGGATTATAACAGAATATTATGAAAAACTATATTCCAACAAATTTGAAAACCTAGAGGAAATGGATAAATTTCTAGAAACATACGGCCTACCCAAACTACAACAAAGTGATATTGAAAATCTGAACAGACTCATAACAGGAGAAGAGATTGAAAAGGTAATAAAAAAACTCCCAACCAAAAAAGCCCTGGCCCAGATGGCTTCACTGGAGAATTCTACAAAACATTTACAGAAGAGCTTGTACCAGTTCTACTCAAGCTATTTCAGAGCATAGAAGAGGAAGCAACACTTCCAAATTCATTCTATGAAGCCAGCATAACGCTGATACCAAAACCAGGCAAAGGCATCACACAAAAAGAAAATTACAGACCAATATCTCTCATGAATATAGATGCAAAAATTCTGAACAAAATTCTAGCCAATAGAATTCAGTATCATATCAAAAAAATAATACACCACGACCAAGTAGGATTCATACCAGGTATGCAAGGATGGTTTAACATTAGAAAATCCATCAACATAATCCACCACATAAATAAAAGGAAAGAAAAACATCACATGATCATCTCAATTGACGCAGAAAAGGCATTTGACAAAGTCCAACACCCATTCCTGATAAAAGCTCTCAATAAAATAGGTATAGAAGGGAAATTTCTCAACATAATAAAGGGCATCTATGCAAAACCAACGGCCAACATCATTCTTAATGGAGAGAGGCTGAAAACATTCCCCTTGAAAACAGGAACAAGACAAGGATGCCCTTTATCACCACTCCTATTTAACATTGTGCTGGAAGTTCTAGCTAGAGCAATAAGGCAAGAGAAAGAAATAAATGGCATCCAAATTGGTAATGAAGAAGTTAAACTCTCCCTGTTTGCAGATGATATGATACTATACATAGAAAACCCTAAAGACTCCACGAGAAATCTACTGGAACTAATAGAAAGATTCAGCAGAGTAGCAGGATACAAGATAAACATTAAAAAATCAGTTGGATTCCTATACACCAGTAAAGAGAACGATGAAAAGGAGATCAGGAAATCAATACCATTTTCAATAGCCCCTAAAAAGATAAAATACTTAGGAATAAATCTGACCAGGAATGTAAAAGACCTATACAAAGAAAACTACAAAACGCTGCTGCATGAAACCCAAAGGGATCTACATAAATGGAAAAACATACTATGCTCATGGATAGGCAGACTCAACATTGTGAAAATGGCAATTCTACCTAAAGCAATTTACAAATACAATGCAATCCCGATACAAATACCAACAACATTCTTCAAAGAGATGAAAAAACTAATTATTAACTTTATATGGAAAGGGAAGAAACCCCGAATAAGTAAGGCACTACTGAAGAAGAAGAATAAAGTTGGAGGACTCACACTACCTGACTTGAGAACCTACTATACAGCTACAGTACTCAAAACAGCCTGGTACTGGTACAACAACAGAGACATTGACCAATGGAACAGAATTGAGAACCCAGATGTAAACCCATCCACCTACAGTCACCTGATTCTTGACAAGGGCCCAAAGTCCATCAAATGGGGAAAAGACAGTCTTTTTAACAAACGGTGCTGGCAAAACTGGATATCCATTTATAGAAAAATGAAAGAGGACCCATACCTCACACCATATACAAAAACTACTTCAAAATGGATCCAAGACCTGAATATAAAGCCTCAAACTATAAAATTCATAGAAGAAAAAATAGGACCAACACTTCAGGCCTTAATACATGGCATTAACAGGATACAAACCATAAACATCAACACACAAAACCCAACAGATAAACTAGATAAGTGGGATCTTCTAAAAATCAAACATCTATGCTCTTCAAAAGACTTCACCAAAAGAGTCAAAAGAGAACCTACAGACTGGGAAAAAATTTTTGGACAGTACAAGTCAGACAAAGGTCTAATCTCCATAATCTACAAGAAAATCCAACACCTCTACAACAAAAAGACAAACAATCCTATCAAAAAATGGGCAAAGGAAATGAACAGACACTTCACAGAGGAAGACATTCAAATGGCCAACAGACACATGAGGAAATGCTCACGATCACTAGCCATTAGAGAAATGCAAGTTAAAACCACAATGAGATACCATCTCACGCCGGCATTACTGGCACGAATCAAAAATACTGGAAATAACAAATGTTGGAGGGGCTGCGGGGAGATGGGAACTCTTATACACTGCTGGTGGGAATGCAAAATGATACAACCATTTTGGAAAATGATATGGCGTTTCCTCAGAAAGCTAGAAATAGACATACCATTCGATCCAGCAATCCCACTCCTAGGAATATATCCTAGAGAAATAAGAGTCATCACTCGAATAGACATATGCACACCTATGTTCATGGCAGCATTGTTCACAATAGCAAAACGATGGAAACAACCTCGATGTCCAACAACAGATGAATGGATACACAAACTATGGTACATACACACAATGGAGTACTATGCAATGAGAAAGAACAACAATGAATCTGTGAAGCATCTCATAACATGGATGAAACTGGAGGACATTATGCTGAGTGAAATAAGTCAATCACAAAAGGACAAATATTGTATGAGACCTCTATTGTAAAAACCCATGAAAAAATTCACATGCAAAATGTAACAATCCTTGTTGGTTACCAGGGATGGGGGGGGAGGAATACTAAATAGGCAATAGATAAGTGGTACCTTGGGTGAGAGGTGAGATAGTACACAGTACAGGGGAAACTAACACAACCTGCACAAGGAAAGGTCATGGAGGCCCTATAGACACATCCAAACCCCCCGAGGGACTGAGTTGTTGGACGGAGGGCTCTGGGGACCATGGTCTAGGGGAACATCTAGCTCAATTGGCATGACACTACTTATAAAGATAATGCTCTACATTCTACCTTGGTGAGTAGTGTCTGGGGTCTTAAAAGCCTATGAGCGGCCATCTAAGATACTCCACTGGTCTCATCCCTTCGGGAGCAAGGGAGAATGAAGAGAACAGGATACAACGAAAAGATTAGTCCAAAGGACTAATTGTCCACAGCTACGAAGGCCTCCACCGGACTGAGTCCAGTAGAGCTAGATGGTGCCCGGCTACCACCACTGACTGCTCTGACCAGGATCACAACAGAGGGTTCTGGACAGAGCTGGAGAAGGATGTAGAGCATAATTTTAACTCCCAAAAAAAAAAAAAAAAAAAAAGACCAGATTTACTGGCCTAAAGGAGACTGGAGAAACCTCAAGAGTGTGGCCCCCAGACACCCTTTCAGCTCAGAGGTGAAGTTACCTTCGAGAGTCGATGTTAAGCCTGGGAGTGGACAGCCCAGTAAAACTAAATGGGACTAACGAGGCACAGGAGTCCGGTGACAAAGGCTAGAAGGCAGAGGGGGAGTAGGAAACTGATGATAAGGAACACAAGTTGAGTAAGGACACTGTCGATGTGTTGTGAGATTGTTGACCACTGTTACAGGACAACATTTGTAGTAACTATTAAATGGGAGGCTGTTTTGTCCTGTAAGCCTTCATCTTGGGCGAGAATGGCAGCACAATTGGAAGAGCATAGTCAATATCACTTAAATGTGTAAGTAAAAAGTTTTGAAATTGTGTTAAAAAAAAAAAAAACCAAATGAGACTAATGAGGTACAGTAGTTCAGTGACAAGGGCCAGAAGACAGAAGGGGACAAGGAAGTCTCCTGGTGATATGGAACACAAGGTGGAGTAAGGATATTCTTGATGTGTTGTGAGTTTGTTAACCATTGTCATAGGGCAACATGTGTAGTAACTGTTAAATGAGAAACTATTTTGTTCTGTAAGCCTTCATCTTAAGTGAGAATAACAGCACAGTTGGAAGAGCGTAGTCAATGTCACTGAACTGTGTATGTAGAAATTTTTGAAACGGTGTATCTTTGGCTATCTGTATTTTCATCAAAAAAAAAAAAAAAGATTGAGAATTTAGAGGCTTAATATGTTGTGGGGTTGTTAACCAATGTCATAAAACAACATGTGTACTACTGTTCCATGAGAAACTATTTGTTCTGTAAGCCTTAACCTGAAGTACAATAAAATAAAAAATAAAAAAAAAAAAGAATGATGAAGAATGAGCATCTAGTTCCTAAACAGTGAAACCAACATCCTCCTTTCTTCAATTGGCTCCAAAAAAGCCTCCCCTAGGGAAGAATTTTGAAGACACTTCTCTGGAAATATGGAGCCCTGGTGGCACAGTGGCTAAGAGCTCAGCTGCTGACCAAAATGTTGACAGTTCGAATCTCCCAGCCACTCCTTGGAAACCCTATCGGACAGTCCTACTCTGTCCTATAGGGTTGCTATGAGTCAATTCGCCAGCAGCAGGTTTGGTTTTGCTTGGTTTTCTCTGGAAATACTAATCTCTTCAGAGGAAATACCAACCAATAGTGAAATATAAAGCTCTCCAGTGAAAAAAGAGGGCTGACTACACATGATCACTCTATAGGGAGGACTTTCCAGAAGTTATGCCTGCTCATGCACCCAGAACTTTTCATTAGATTTTTACTGACTCTCTCTTACATGTAAATGGAGAGCCAAGAATAATCAGACATTAAAAAACAAAGCCTCAACACGAAGGAGATAAAAACAAGCAAGCAACAGCAACAACAAATAACAAAAAAGGAGCTAAGAGAAAAAGAGATAATGCAAGAAACAAAAGCATACTTCAAAGAAACTATAATAAATATTATCAAAGAGATTAACAGAAGATATTGTAACTGAAACAAGAATAGGATGCTATATAAAAGTGTCATGAGAGATCAAGAAAGAGCTTTTGAAAGATAAAAATACGACAGCCAAAACAAAGCATTTAGTGCGAGAGTTGGAAGATAAAGTTGAGTAAGTATCAGAAATAGAATAAAGAGAAAAAGAGAAGGAAAATAAGAGGGAAAAGATGAGAAAATTAGAGGATTAATTTATGAGATCCAACATCTGACTTATAGTAGTACGAGAAAATGATACCTCCAATTTAACTGGAGGGAGAATAAATAAATTAGCAAAGAAATAATGAGGGAAAAAAAAAAATCCACAACTGAAGAGCACATCTCCAGATGTGAAATTTAAATGTCTCACTGTCTTTACAAGGAATAAAAAGTGGCATACACAAGAAACATTATTATGAAGTTTCAGAGTATTAGTATACGTGATTGTCCTAAAAACTTAAAGACAGAGGAAACAATTCACATGCAAAAGATCATGAATAAGAAAGCATCTAATTTCTTAACCTTAATATTTGGCAGATAGAAGACAATGGAAAATGCCATTCAGAATGAAAATGTTTCTAACCTAGAATTTTATATTTGGTCAAAGTGAGAATAAAGATTTTTATTTGGACATTCAAAGTCTAAAAATTTGTACTAGAGGATGTGCTTGAGCAAAATAGGGAAATAAACCAAGAAAGAGGAAGATACATGATCCAGAAAAAAGAGATCCGTTCAGAGCAGCACAATGGGAAGTCCCAATGATAGCTGTGAAGCGGTCCTAGAGCAGTGTTCCTACGCTTAGAGCAATGATCCTAGAGAGAGTAGGAGGCTCTAGAAGGGAAGACATGGTAAAAAAGAGAGAGATGATAGAAAAGAGAATGAACCTGTGATAGGATAAAATTGTTCAAGAAATAAAAAGGAAATTGAGAACTTTAGGAAAAACTAAAAAGACGTCAAGAAAGGAGGTCTAATCATAGTACAATACTGGGCTCTACAGTACTAGGGTTGGTGTCAATCAATGTGGTAATTCATGGTGTCCCCACCATCCGTCCCCATGGGTGGAGAGGCCTGGCCCCGCGGTGGTACCCCCCTCGCTGCAGCTCCTACTGTCTCTCATTGACCAAGGCAGAGACCCTCCTCTCTGACCAATGGCAGGTGCTGTGGGCCAGCTTCCACACCCTGACTGGCAGGTGATGGAGGGTGGGCAGGTGGATGGTGGGTGTGGGGGTGATGGGGGTTGGGGGTGATGAGTTACTGCGCTAGGTGACAGATGACACCAATCCTAGTGACACCACTAGCAATGCCAGCCCATCACCACCACAGACTCTGGGGTCATTTTAGTGTCACCCCCTCTGACAGTGTAAGGGAGTACAGTATGCACCCCCCTGCCTGAACCCCTCCAGTGATGCCACTGTTAGTGTAGTTATAAAATATAAACACTTACTGTTGAATTAACTAAACGTTTTAATACTAAGATGGAAAGAGGAAGGAATTGAAAAACAATAGAAGGAAGGGAGCTAAATTACAGTTTTGGGTTTGGTCTTTGGTTTTATACCATAAAATCAATAGATAAGATTCAAAACTGCTAAATCAAAAAATATATCAGTAGGGTAATCATATATCCAGGAAAGTCTTGCTTTATATTTGCTGTCTTGACATGATTATGATTTCACTCCCAAAGTGTCCCCAAATGGATGATAAATTATATAATTGCCGTAAGAATATTTATTATAGCTGTGGAATAAACCCCAGAAGAAATGCTAAAGGAGTTAAAAGAGGTTTGCCTTTCAGAAGTAGGGATGAGGTGGGGATGGAAATAAGAAATAAAATGTTTCTCCAAATTCAAAAAACTTCATTTAATTGAAAGAAGTCTTTATAGAAAATTTTGAGGATTGTTAATTGGCTCACAACTACCCAGAGTACTAAATGTGCCTTGTAGGAGATATAGGGAATATAACTGCCAAATTAAATGTTCCCTCAAGTATCCATGAAAGAAAGGCCCTGAGTAACCTAAGAAAATGAAAGTCAAAAGCTGAAAGATTATGAAGGAATGTGGGAAAATTTCAAAACTTTTGTTCTAGATAGGCTTTGTTTTAAGGTCAAAAATTAATTAATTGTTTTATTTTATGGGGCAGTGAATAAAAGGTTTAGAACTGCAAGAGCCAGACATCATCCCCTAGGATAATTTTTCTACAAAATGCCTTTAATTTTTGCCTCTAGAAAAAATAAAAATAAAAACCAAACACATTGCTGTCGAGTCGATTCCAATTCATAGTGACCTGACAGGACAGAGTAGAACTGCTCCATAGGATTTCCAAGGAGCAGCTGGTGGATTGAAACTGCTGACCTTTTGGTTAGCAGCTGAGCTCTTAACCACTGTGCCACCAGGGCTTCCTTTGACTCAAGGTAATCTTAAATAATAATCTGATATTTCTTCATATTTTGCAGTTGAGGTTTCTTTCCTTGAATTGTGCAGTGATGCAAAAGGCCAACACCTATAATTATAGCAGTAAAGAGGTGGATAAGAGTCAATTTGATTTGCTAGTAAATGTCACCCTCAAGCACTATGGGAAATAGCATGGAGGCTACACTAATTAAGAAAATTAAGAAAAACAACCACTAATGGACAAAATAAAAGAGAAGAAATAATTATTGAAATAGAAATAACTTCAAATAAATTATAAGATTACTTCACATGTTTTCTATACAAATTAATTTGAAGACCTCAATGAAATGAATAATTTTGCAGGAAAATGTAATTTTCCAAAACTTACCCCAATAGAGGTGAGGAAGCCTAAACAGTTGGATTTTGATGAAAGAAATAGAGAAAAATGTCAAAAATGTTCTCCAGAGGCTTCATGCCCAAGTGACTTCACAGTAGAATTATGCCCTAAGACCAGACAAGCACAATGCAAACAGCTCTTAAACATGAAAAATTGCTCAATCTCACTCATAATACGAGAAATGCAAATTAAAATCACACAAACATACCATTTTTCATCTATCAGATTGGAAAAATTCAGAAGTTTGATAACTCATGCTGTTAGTCTCACTGTCAGAAAACATTGTCTGGAGTACAAAATGGTACAACCCCAAATAGAGGAATTTGGCAACATCTAATAAAGTTACATATGCATTTACCTTTTGATCTAGAAATCCCACTTCTAGGAATCTATAGTAAAACATACACTTGACAAATATGAAATGTTATATGCATAAGATTATAAATTGTAAATTTTTTAATAGCACAATATGCAAATAATCCAACTGCAGGGGGGTGATCAAGTAAACTATGAAACCACCACATTTTTGGAATACTATGCAGCCATAGAAAAGCAAGAGGACTATTCCTATTGAAGATATGGAATTCTTTCTAGGATATATTGTTTAGAAAATGATGTATATAGTATTCTACACTTTGCATAAAAATAGAGAGGAGAAAGTACATGCACAAAAGAAATACTGAAAGGATAAATGATAAATTAATAAAAATGGTCACCTATGGGTGCAAGTGGGAGTGGGGTGGAGGGGAAAGGGTAAAGTGTAAGACTTCTCTGAGTGTACTTTTTATATATAGTTTTAAAAAATAATTTATTTTACATTTACTTCTCACTTATAGACTATCTTGTTATCTGACATTTCACATTTACAACAATAGTAAAGACCTACTATCTGACTATTCTGTACATCAACAACATGTGTCTGGCAGTAACGAATGCCAAGGTGTGAGGTGAGAGTAACACTGGTTGTGATGGTTAAGGTTATGTGTCAGCTTGGCTGGGCCATGATAGTGGTTTGGCAGTTATGTAATGATGTAGTCATTCTCCATTTTGTGATCTGATGTGGTCGTCTTCCATTTTCACATAACACTGATTTTTTGCATAATGACCTAGTCTTTGGAACCTAACCATGTTAATAAGTGATTAGTGGAGATATATATATATATGTATATATATATATACACATATATATATTTGTTGTTGACAATGTGCACAGCAGAACATACATCAATTCAACAATTTCTACATGTACAATTCAGTGACAATTCAACAATTTCTACATGTACAATTCGGTGACTTTGATTATATCCAAGCTGTGCAACCATTCTCACCCTATAAATTATTCTTCCACCATTAACATGAACTCACAGCCTCTAAGTTTGTAGTCTAACCTTTCAAGTTGCTGTTGTCAATTTGATCTCATATTATACGTAGTTTTATGTTTAGAACTATGTGAATATTTTATACATTCAAAAAGTTCAAAAAATCCTAAAATTGAAAAGAAATGAACTTACTTGGAATCAAATTTGTGACAATCACATAGAGAAAATAGTTATTTCAAATGGCTTTAGAACTCAGTCCTGTACGGTTCTGCAAATAAATCTTAAACTTCATTTGATGAATTTATTGTTGGTAGTAATTATAATATTGTCATTTTGAAACTATAACAGAAAAAAGCAAATAAGTAATTATGTTAATATTGTCAGAAGCCAATATTTTCATCATAAAAGATAAAATATAAAATTAAATAAAATATGTAATAACCTTATAATGTTAAATTTGAATTGGAAATACCAATATAAATTCATGATTTAAATAAATGTATTTCATAGTTCTTGCCATTAAAAGGGACTTGAAGCAATGACATCCTAGAGCAGAGAACTTCACTGTATAGGAAATACAGAGCAAAGTATCAGGATACAAGATAAACATACAAAAATCAGTGGGATTCCTCTACACCAACAAAGAGAACTTCAAAGAGGAAATCGCCAAATCAATACCACTTACAGTAGCACCCAGGAAGATAAAATACTCAGGAATAAATCTAACCATATACATAAAAAACCCATAGAAAGGAATCTACAAGACACTATTGCAAGAGACTAAAAGAGACCTATATGAGTGGAAAACCATACAGTGCTCATGGATAGTAAGACCCAACATTGTGAAAATGTCAATTCTACCTAAAGTGATCTACAAATACAGTGCAACCTTGATCCAAATTCAAATGACTTTTTTTTAATGAGATGGAGAAACAAATCACTAACTTCATATGAAAGGGGAAAAGGCCCCAGATAAGTAAAGCAATCTTTAAGAAGAAGAACAAAGCGGGAGGCCTCACACTACCTGATTTTAGAACCTATTATACCACTATGGTAGTCAAAACAGCCTAGTACTGGTATAACAACAGATACATAGACCAATGGAACAGAATTGAGAATCCAGATGTAAATTCATCCAACTATGAGCAGCTGATATTTGACAAAGGTCCAAAGTCCATTAGGTGGAGAAAAGACAGTCTCTTTAACAAATGATGCTAGCATAACTGGATATTCATCTGCAAAAAAATGAAACAAGACCCATACCTCACACCATGCACAAAAACTAACTCAAAGTGGATCAAAGTCCTAAATAGAAAATCAAAAACAGTAAAGATCATGGAAGAAAAAATAGGGACAGAGGAGACAGAAGAAGAGAAGAGAGACCCTTCTCCCTTACTGAAGTTCCATAGGTGAAAGGGCTATTTTGATCTCGCACAGTAAGTTAGACACTTGCACTTAACTTTTGCATATCCAGCGCTTCTTCTCCCTGGCCCCGGAGGTTCAGGCAGACTCTCCCCGCATCGTGAGCACCACTGTTGTCCTCAGCCCACGTGCACCAAAGGATCTAGCCTGCAGCGTGCCAGCTAAGTCAGGTCTGGCACCTCTTCACTGCTTCTGAACTGTCTCTCCCTCCCACTGCCGTTCAGTCTGACTCCTCAACTTTGTATTTGATGTTCAGGGCTCCTAGATTGTCATATATAAACGATTCACTTGGTTTTTTTGAGTCTTTCTTGTAAGAGGGACCACAGGAAGCATCTGACTATTCTGCCTTCTTGTCCCTACCTCTCATTGTAGTATTGATTTGCATTTCTCTAATGTCTAGTGATCATGAGTATTTCCTCATGTGTCTGTTAGCCACCTGAATGTCTTCTTTAGTGAAGTGTCTGTTCATATCCTTTGCCCATTTTTTAACTGGTTTGTTTGTCTTTTTGTTGTAGAGATATTGGATTTTCCTATAGATCTTAGAAGTTAGAAGTTTGTTGGATTTGTGATAGCCAAAATACATGACATAAATAGAATACAAACCATAACTAACAATGAACAAACACAGGAAGAGAAACTAGATAACTGGGAGCTCCTAAAAACCAAATACTTGTGCTCATCAAAAGACTTCACCAAAAGAGTAAAAAGAGAACCTACAGACTGGGAAAAAAATTTTGGCTACAACATATCCAGTCAGGGTGTGATCTCTAAAATCTACAAGATACTGCAACACCTCAACAACAACAACAACAAATAACCCAATTAAAAAATGGGCAAAAGATTGAACAGACATTTCACCAAAGATGACATTCAGGTGGCTAACAGATACATGAGGAAACGCTCACGATCATTAGCCACTAGAGAAACAGAGATCAAGACTACAATGATATACCATCTCACCCCATTGAGGCTGGCAGTAATCCAAAAAACACAAAATAATAAATGTCAGAGAGGTTGTGGAGAGACTGGAACAATTATACACTACTGATGGGAATGCAAAATTGTACAACCACTTTGGAAATTTATTTGACGTGTTCTTAAAAAAGCTAAAAATAGAAGTACCATACAATCCAGCAATCCCACTCCTTGGACTATATCTTTAGAGAAACAAGAGCTGTTACACAAATAGATATATGCACAACTGTGTTCATTGCAGCACAGTTCACAATAGCAAAAAGATGGAAATAAACTAGGTGCCCATCAACAGATGAATGGATAAATGAATTATGGTATATTAACACAATGGAATACTATGCAACTATAAAGAACAATGAATCCTTGAAACATAACATGGAGGAAGCTGGAAGGCATTATGCTGAGCGAATTTAGTCAGTCTCAAAAGAACAAATATTGTATAAGACTACTATTATAAGAACTCAATAAAAGGTTTAAACACAGAAGAAAACATTCTTTGATGGTTATGAGGGTGGGGAGGGAGGGTGAGGGTTATTCACTAACTAGATAGTAGATAAGAATTATCTTAGGTGAAGGGAAGGACAATAGACACTACAGGGGAAGTCAGCACAACTGGACTAAACCAAAAGCTAAGAAGTTTCCTGAACAGAACCAAACATTTCTAGGGACAGAGTAGCTGGGGCTTGGGTCTTGGATCCATGGTTTTGGGGGACATCTAGGTCAATTGGCATAACAAAGTTTATTAAGAAATTGTTCTGCATCCCACTTTGAGGAATGGCATCTGAGGTCTTAAAAGCTTGCAAGAGGCCCCTAAAATGCATCAATTGGTCCCAACCCACTTGGAGCAAAGAATGAACACCATCAAAGACAAAGGCAAACATTAGTCCAAGACACAGAAGGGCCACATAAACCAGAGACTCCACCAGCTTGAGACCAGAAGAGTTAGATGGTACGCAGCTACGACCAATGACCTCCCTGACAGGCAACCCAACAGAGAGTCCCTGATGGAGCAGGAAAAAATGTGGAGGAGAATTCAAATTCACATAATACCAGACTTAATGGTCTGACTGAGACTGGAGGAAACCTCGAAGCCATGGCCCCCAGATGCTCTGTTAACCCAGAACTAAACCATTCCTGAAGCCCACTTTTCAGACTGGACTATAAAACATAAAATAATACTTTTGAAGAGAGTGCTTCTTAGTTCGAACAGATACCTGAGACCAAATGGACGGCTCCTGTCTGGAGGCAGGATGAGAAGGCAGGAAGGAATAGTAGCTGGATGGATGGACATGGGAAACCCGGGGTGGAGAGGGGAAGTGTACTGTCACGTTACAGGGATTGCAACTAGTATCACATAACAATATGTGTATAGATTTTTGTATGAGAAACTAATTTGAGTGGTAAACTTTCCCCTAAAGCACAATTTAAAAAAAATAACTGTGCAAAATGAAAACAGAACTTAAAGGTTTGGAAAATTCTGTTGTACAAACTAAGGACATGTTTCCTAGAATGTTCACCAAGGATGTGGATACACAATCTTTTGTTAAAGAGATTAAGCTTGTGACTGATGGATCTAACCAACTACCGCAGCAGAAAACCCATCAGCTTAGACTGAAGGGGACAGAGAAAGGAAGGAAAGAACACTGTCTGCCTCTTGTATTTCTACCAGCAGGAAACAGGCCAAAGGAGCTACATCTGTTGTCCTCCAAGAAAAGAAAAGGACCATCCCTGAAGCAGCTCGAAGATCAGCAGAACTGTTGGAAGGAGGAAGGAAAACAGGGCCTTCTCAGTTTCAGTGGGTGGGGCCAGGGTCTCCTGGATCTCAAAGAAGGGACCACAGCCTCCTAGGTTTCAAAGAGTCAGATGTTTGTCAACTTGGTTCTGGAGTGTGAGGCTACCACTCATGAATGCCAGGGAGATGGAACTTATGCACAAAGCTGAGGGGCCAGGTCTGCCATGCCCAAGAGCAGAAGAATGGGGCCTGTTGGAGCTGAGGGAGTGGGGCTGCCCTTAGATGGATTAGGAGAATGGGGCCACTCAAAGTTGAGGGAGCAGAGTTGCTGTCTCAGTGGGCCTGGAAGGCAGAGCTGAAACTTAGGGTGGAGGGGCCTCCATCCAGAATCCAGAGGGTGTGACCAACACCCAGAGTCTGGAGGACTGGTCATGCCCAGATTGTCTCAGAAAAGAGAGGATTATTTTAATGCCTTGAGAGCTAATGTAAATTGTTCTGCTTAATTTGGTTGTGCTTGGTGCCTGTTATCTTCTTTCCCTCCAATTTCTCCCATTAGTAATGGAAATGTTTACCCTGTGCCTGTTCCACCATTGTACTTTGGAAGCAGGTAACTTGTATTCTAGATTTCACCAGTTCACGGATGAAGAGGAATTTTGCCCCGGGATCAAATATGCCTAAAGTCAACCATATTTGATTTAGATGATTCAGAAGATGAAATTTTAGACTTCAATTTGATTTCAGACTGTTAGAATGATGTGATGGAGTGAATGTGTTTTGCATGTGGCAAGGACATGGATTTTTGGTGGCCAAAGGTGGAATGTTGTGGATTGAATTGTGTCCTCAAAAAATAAATAAATAAAATAAATCCTAATCTCTATGCCAGTGGTTATAATCTCATTTGGGAATAGGTTGTCTTTGTTATGTTTATGAGACAGGATTAGTGTAGGATGTGTCTTGAGCCATCTCTTTCGAGATATAAAATAGATTAAACAAATAAGGCAAGAAGCAGAGATGGGGAAAGACAGATACCAGGCCACATGAAGATTGCCCAGGAGCAGAATCTCAGAAGAGACAAGGAACTTCCTTCAGAGCCAACAGAGAGAATACCTTCCTCTAGAGCCAGCACACTGAATTCAGACTTCTGGCCTCCTAAACAGTGAGAAAATAAATTTCTGTTTGTTATAGCCATGCAGTTGTGGTATTTTTGTTATAGCAGCACTAGATAAATAAGATAGTATCCAAAACATTGATGATTTCCAAAAATAACTTCTATTTCTATCCCCTGTTGTTGCTCTTCTAAACCTTCACCACCTTGACTTCCTCTCTCTCAAGATTATTTGTCTTTTATTTAACAAAGAAAATTAACTGATACTACTCAGGTTTAACTTCCTCAACTTACCACTTTTGTACTTATAAAAATCTATATGTGCATCTAACTTCAACTTCCTTCTTCAGCCTCAGAATGTGGGTGGACCTTTTTCTGTTAAAGGCTTGTCCCCCCAACCAGTGTTCTTGCTTCAGATTCATCCAGTCCTGTCTTGGACCTTGCATATTAGTTTCCTCTATCTCTGTGTCTTCAACTTATTTCAGTCTACTACATTCTTCCCTAGTATGGGTGATGGGGAGTGAAGTGAGAAAATATAGAATAGGCCATGCTTCTTATTTGCTTCCTTTATTTCCATAGTATGAAGGGGACTTCTGTTCACTCTCAGGAGGGAACAAGCATTTATTTGAAGCAATACCCTGATCCTTCACACCACTTCCCTTTTTTTGATTTTTATAACTAGTTATCAGTTTTGTTCAGAACTTGGAGAAGAAGAAAGGGATGACTAATTAATACCTGAAAATTTCCAAAACGTGGTACTGGAATCCTTGAGACGAGATTCTCATTTGGAGATAAAATTACCATGAGGTAAGAGTGAGCTTTTGGGTGTGACCAGAGTAGAGGGTTTAGAATGTCTTTGACTGGTGTGGGCTGCTGTACATTGTTGAACAGGTATTGCAGGTGTACCTGAGATAGGCGTTAGAGTATTTTAATTCTAGTGAAGACTCACTTCAAAATAGGTGGTGCTTCAGTGTAAAGGATTTTTAGGCATGAATGGATGCAATAATTTTCTATCAATTTGTTTTTAACATTTATTATGTTTTTCATTGAAGACTGTTGTATGTCACTACTTCAGAAAAAAGAATGACAAAAGGAATGTTCTGGTGCTCTGATGCACTACATGTTATTCAAATTACATGAAAATCCATGTAGCAAACACTTTTGGTGCTCCTCTCAGCACTAACCTGTGTACTCACCTGATGGCTTCCTACTATGACACCTGAGATTCCTTGCCTGAGGGCATTCTGTGGCTGCAGGAAATTTCTCAGCTTGCATGTGGACAGGCTAAAAGAACAAGTGAGTTAATGCCTCTAATTTTCTTGCCCTTTGGATGGGACAACTCTGAGACATGCTCTGTGCAGTCTCCTAGAAGCTCCCAGAGGTGTTGAACCCCAGTTGCCTAGAGCAGTAGGCTGCTCATTCATGCACCTTGCACTGTCTTCCTTTCCTTCCCTGTCCCAGTTCTCCATTCCTCTATCATTGCTTCCTAGACTCACCTCCCATATAAACTATGTGTTTCACATCATCTCAGGGGCTGCTTCTAAGACAACTCAACCTCAGACAATTCAAAAGATGAAGAAAAACAAAATTTTAAGGAACATATCTCAGATAACAAACTGATTTTCATTGACGTTTCACTGAAGTTGCAATCTTTGGAAGAACTTGGCTGGAATGATTCCTTAGGGGAGATGAAAGTTACCATAATGGAAACTTCCCCTAGGAGGTAAAGTTCACAGGCCTACAGAATTCCAAAGCTGCATTTCTAGCAACATTCTGTTCATGACGATAGAAGTTTTTTCCACAGATTTCAATTCTTTCTGAGCCCTTATAAGAATTGCCCTTGATGTAATAATTCTACAAAAAGTCTCATAAAGGCAATCTAGGCTCTTACTTTCAAGTGCCTCAAAATCCCTCCAGTATCTACTTATTACCCAATTCCAAAACCACTTCCGCTTTTTAAGTATTTCTTAGAGCAGCACCCCTACTCTCTGGCATCAAATTCTGTCTTGGTTTGCTACGTAATAGAAATACCACAGTGAGTGGCTTTAAAGAGCAGAAATTTATTTTCTCACAGTTCTGGAGGCTAAAATCTGAATTCATGGAGTGACTCTAGGGGGAGGTCCTTCCTTGTTGATAGCCCTGGGAATTCCTTGGAGTTCCTTGGCGTTCCTTGGTGCCCTATGGCATTTCTTGGCATTTGTCTTCTGCCTTTGTCTGTCTCTGTCTGTTCTTCTTTGTGTGTGTGTGTGCAGGGGTGGGGTGGGGGTAAATATATATATAATGCATATATTCTGTTCTTTTCATAACTCAGAAGTGATTAGGTTTAGAACCCACCCTACTCTGGCATGACTTAATTAACATAACAAAAGAAAACCATATTTCCAAACACTCTTATATTTATAGGTACTTGGGTTAGGATTTTAACACATATTTTTGGGAAACAGGGTTCAATCCATAACACATGGTCACTACTCCTCTCAGGTAGTGCAGGAGAACAGTGGTTGAGGGAGATAGTCCAAGAGTATAGAACCTGCAGCAGTAAGATTGATTGACCAGAGTTCACTCTGGTACCAGAGAAATGGATCATCAAACCAGTATACCTTACTACTTTTGTCCAGAAAACTAAGGTACATGCACTAAATTGCTGACTACTGACTGTTGTTCCCTCAGTTCCATTTTTCTAAATGGACAGTGTTCTAGTCACTGTAGATATACAGCAAATTACCCCAAAATATAGGGCTGTAAAATAATTATTTATTGTGTTCAGAAAATCTATGGGCCAGGAATTTGGGCAGGGCTCAGTGAGGATGGCTTGTCTTTATTTCAGAATGTTTAGAACCTCAGCTGGAATGCTCAAAGATGGAGGGCTGAAATCATCTGAAAGTTAGTTCACTCATGTGTATGGCCGTTGATGCAGGACAGACTCAAACAACTAGAGGCTGGAACTGTTGGAGCTCCTGAGGTATCTCTATGTGACCTCTCGATGTGGTCTCCGGAGCATGGTGGCTTCAGTAGCCAGACTTCTTACTTATTAGCTCAGGGCTCACAAGGCACATATTGCAAGAGAGAAAGAAAGTCAGGGGGAAGTTGTATTATTTTTGTATGACCTAGTTGTGAAAGTCATACAGTGTTACTTTCACTGAACTTTGTTGCTCTAGGCAGTTACAAAAGTCTTCCCAGTTTTAAACGGAGGGAACATAGATGCCACCTCTCAATGGAGGAAAGTCAACATCACACTGTGGGAAGAGTATGTGGGATGGGATATATATTGGTGCAGTTGTCTTTGGAAAATACAGTCTGCCACAGGGAGTGATACTGTGTTTATTCTGTTTTCCCTCTATCATCATAGGTTGGGTGTGTTAGGGATGATCATTTAACATGAGTAACCACATCATTGGGAAAATATAGCATCTAGAGTTTGGATTTGGAGCCAAAAACAGTAACATGTTATGAGTCCAGGAAGCTCGTTTTGGGGATGGGGAAAGAGTTGTTTTGGTACTATGCAAAATAGTTTCCATTACGTTAAGCAGGAGTATTTTTGGAATTTATTGAATCCATCCATTCAACAAATATTTATCAAGCCTCTCATATGTGCAGTCACTGTTTTAGATATTGGAATACAGCAGTGAACAAAACAGACAAAAATCTTCTCTTCATGGTGCTTATATTTTTCAGTGGAGTAGACAGACAATAAGCTAAATAAATAAGTAAAACATGGCATGTTTAGAAGGTGATAAATGCTATTGAGAATAAAGAAATAGGGAAAGGAATAGAGCACAGAAAATGTTGGGGGTGTTATAGATTGAATTGTGTCTCCCCAAAGTGTGTTGAATTCCTGATGCTTGTACCTGTGAGTGTGATCCTGTTTGGAAATAGCATTTTTATTTCATTATGTTAACGAGGTCATATCAGTGCAGGGTGGATACTAAACCTAATCACTTCTGAGTTATCAAAGATGAGAATAGACACAAAGACACACACATGGGGGAGGACAGACACCATGGGAGATCTTCACAAGCCAAGGAATGTCAAGGAACCAAGAAACATCCGGGGCTACCGACAGGAATCAACATAGCCAAGACCCTAAATGAGACTATTAGCCACCACAACTGTGAGAAAATAAATTTCTGTTCCTTAAAGCCCCCCACTTGTGGCATTTGTGTTTCAGCAGCACCAGATAACTAAGACAGTTGCAATGTCAAATAAGGTGATCCAGGAAGGTCTACTAAGAAGAAGACATTTGAATAAAGACCTGAAGGGATAAGGGACGATCAGTCCAGGCAAAGGGAATAGTGTATGCAAAAGCCCCGATGGATGGATAACCGTACTTGGAATAAGAGTGTATGTTTGTGTGTGTGCATCACATGTTGGGCGGCCAAGGTGTAGACTGCAGGGAATATTGCCTATATAAGCTTGCCACACTTCTCTTCCCCTATGTAACAGAAAACACTT
Organism: Dugong dugon; assembly: GCA_030035585.1. NCBI lineage: Eukaryota > Metazoa > Chordata > Mammalia > Sirenia > Dugongidae > Dugong > Dugong dugon. The sequence continues at coordinate 40,478,031 of CM057480.1, read as the reverse complement.
ATTATCGTCTGAGATGGGGATGTGACCTAGACTAGGCCAATTATGATACACCAAATCCACGGCACTATGAGTGGTCCAGGTAAATGCACATGAACCAAGTTAGGCCTTGAGAGTTTTCCCACTGGGAATGTACATAAGTATGTTTGCATGTTTATGGAGACAATTCAAAAATAAAACAAATAGAAGAATATAAAGACCAACATCAAATTTTTGTCATTCAGAATATCAACTATAATTTCTTCTTAATCTTTTTTTAATTTAGGGAGAAAAAAAATCAAAGAGACTCTCCTTAATCCATCACCCCCAGCCTCATTATCTTTCCTTGACTCCCCAGGCTATCATGAATTGTGTGTCCCTTGAGTCTCCTTTATATAGTTTTAAATACATATAAATCTGTTCAGAACCAATAAGTGCTTTTTGTTTAATACACATGTGTTTGTTCCTTTGCATTTTACGTAAATGGTAGCACCTTATACATAATATTCTACATCATAATCTTTTCATTCAGCTTTATACGTTTGAAATCTATTTGTGTTTATTTATATAGCTGTAGTATATGCTTTGTTTCTGTGGTAAAGTATTTCATCTCAAGAGTATAGTATGTGATTTGCTTCTGTTAATGGATGTTTAGGTTTTTCCTTTTTTTTTTTTTTTAACTTTTCTAACACTCAAGGCTGACGTGAACATCCTTACACAGGACTCTTTATCCATACTTCTGACTGTTTCGCTATGGAATATACTCAGAATTTAAATTGCTGGGTCAATGAGGATGTATGTTCTCAATTTTACTGGATTTACCAACATGCTTTCAAAAGTGGCTCTATCAGTTTATATTCCCTTCAGCATTGTTTGAGAGTTCCATATTCCTCACATTCTTGTCACATGAGATTATCAGAAACTAATCTGTTCCAGGCAGATGAGTAAAAATGGGTACTTTATTGTTGTTTATTTCACATTTACTTGGAAGTAAGATTTATACATTTAAAATATCCCAATTTAGCCATAGGTATTTAATGAAAAAATTGAGACAAATACATTAAGAATTCAGAGTGTAGGATGAATAAGATAATGAAGACTAAATTCCAAATTTCTTTCATTTTAAATGTATACCTGCTTCGTCTCTTATAAACACAATTCCTCATCTATTTTATGATAATTAACCTATAGACAGTAAGATAGTTATAATTAATACCACCAGTATATAGGTTGTATATATTTTCATGCTGTGTTTTAGAAAAAATATCTACAACTCTAAGCCTAAACTTCCTTTTTGCTGGTTGTACAAAGAGGGGAAAATAGTATTTTACAGAAGATTCCCTTTAAAATATCTTCCACACCAGTAAAGCTAGATATCTTCTCTTTGGTTTATTGGACATAGATTTCCTCTTTTGTGAATTGCCTGTTGATACTGTTTCACAGGTTTTAAAAAATTAAGTTAACTAGAAGTTTGCTTTCTTCAGAAAAATATTTTGAATATATTTATTAACTCTACTATTTTTCCTGCTTTCAAATACATTCATTTCTGCTTTTATAGTTATTAATTCCTTTCTTTGGCTTTATCCTAAATTATTTTTGTATTTTTACCTTTTGAGTTGGATTCAGTTGAGCAAATAAAGATGAATGATTTGAACACAAACAGGGCCTTCTAGTACTGTTTATTAGTAGAAACTCTTAGAGACAGGAGCAGTAATTAGGATATATAGGTACAGCCTTGGTGGCACAGTGGTTAAGAACTTGGTTTCTAACCAAAAGGTCAGAGGTTTGAACCCACCAGCTGCTCCTTGGGAGAAAGATGTGGCAATATGCTTCTGTAAATATTACAGCCTTGGAAAGTCTATGGGGCAGTTCTACTCTGTTCTATAGGGTTGCTATGAGTCAGAATCGACTCAACATCAATGGGTATACTCTGGGGCAGGGCACAAGGGTCTAGCAGGACTGCATGTCAGATTCTGGGAGAGAAACCCCAAGATGAGGGAATATCAACCTGTTGTCTTGTGATCAAGAGCTGGGATCAAGACATAGTATGAGGTTACAGAACCATGGCTTCCAGAAGCATATTCTACCACTTCATCTATCATTAATGGATCGGAAGAGGATCAGTCCTTCCCTGCCGTGATCTGGGGACTAGGGTTAAACAGAACACCCACCACATTAACATTCTACCAGGACTGATTGCCTTAAGCACTAATCTGTAGCAGTTTTCCATAGAGCTCTGCAAGAAGTCAGCTCCTTCTCTGGGAGGCCAGCTGTAGGGGATCAGTCAAGTTATCCCTTATTTCTTATTTATTTTAACATTTTTTCTCAGTTATTTAAGGCTCTGTTGTTGTTTTTTTTAATCATCTGATCAATACTTTATCTGAGTCCTATAAATTCTGGTATGTAGTGCTTTCATTATGTTTAATTGTAGATAGTTTGCAATTTCAGTTTGGATTTCCTGTTTGAACTAATATTTAAGAGTTTTGGGACTTTTTCTTTGTTTTTATTATTGATATCTAGTTTTATTGCATAGTGTTCAAATTATTTTGACTGTACTGTCTGTCAATTTTGGAATTTATTGAAGATTTTTTTAATGATCTAATATGTGATCAAGTTTTGTGGTGTAGTAATTGATTAGGCATTCCATGAGTGCTTAAAAAAGGTGAATTCTTTATTTTTAGGGGTTCAGAGTTCAATATACATGTATCAGTTATTCATTTGAGTGGGCTGAGAGAGGTATGTTTCTATCTATTTCTTTTTGTCTTGAATATTCATTATTATTTGTAGGCTTTATACTTGAAAGACTGTTTAGCTGTTTATAAAACTGATTGGCTTATATCTTCTTTCCTTAGATATTCTGTAGATGTTGCTTCACTGACACCTAGCATTAAATATTTCTATAGAGGATCTGAACTCTTGCTAATTTTTCCCCTTAGCAACCACTTGATCTTTTTACCTGGGTACCGATAGCAATCTTCATTTATTTTTAAAGTCCAATAGATTTTCTAGCATACTTCTTGTTGTTCAGTGTTCCAGATAACATTCGTCTCACACATGGTGTGTCCTTCAAATATAGATGTTATTTTATTTAAGGGATTTTTTCTAGAATTATATTTAGAAATAGTTATTCTATTCAATTGTTTGAAGTTTCGTCTTCAGGGACTCCAATTATGCATATGTTGGATCACCTTTGTCTGTCTTCTATAGTTACCATATTCTCTCAAATTCTTTTTACTTTTGTTTTTGAGTTTTTATGTTGTGGCATTCCTTCTTAGAGGCAATTGATTAATTAAATTTTTACAAGTTCATGGCAAAATATTTGGTTTCAGTTATTATCTACTTGGCAACATTTTTCTGATGCATATTTATAATTTATAGGTGATATTTGCTACTTTTTCCTTTTTCTTATAGTATCTTTTTATTATTTATCCTTTTTAAATTATTCGTTACTGAAAGTTATGGATTTTCCTGGATTATATATTTTCAAGGGACTCCATGAAGGCAGAGAGTCTAGGATAGCCTTCCAGGATTTGTAGTCCTAATACATCCTCCTTTTCTGTGAACACAATAACAAATTGTTTCCTGAAATATGGTTTGTCGGTGTGATATTTTGGGTATCTTTACCTTCTTTGAACTAAATTCAGTCCAGGATGCTTTTTCCACCATTCCTTCTTATCCCAGTTCCTGCTGCCATTTTTGTAAGCAACAGATACAGCTTTCACACCTCAGGATGAGACCCTCACTTGAAAGTAATCCATTCCTGCTAGTGTTTTCTGAGATATGCCACTGCTAGGCTCATGATTTATTCTCTACACTTCCTCTTATGTCGTTTCTGCCCAATCTCAACCCTGCTTATCCCAATTTCTAACAACAGTTTTGCAAACATTTTTTGCACCTTAGATTGAGTCCCTTATCTTCAGAATTTGCTGGCACAACATGAAATGTGCTGTTGCTGAATGCTGTCTTCATTTTCTGTACTTCTTTCTCTCTTTTTTCATTAGTTTGTGCCTGATCTCAACTACTTTTGCAACACTTACACATATTTTAGAGTTTGAAAATATTATCTTTCTTCTAGTTTTTAAAAAAATAGAGTTTGAAGAATATTTTTTCATTCTAATTATTCTCATGTCTCCTTTTAGGAGGACAAAGGATAGGACTTTTGACTTATGCAGCTATGCTCATGCCAGAAATCTTGGTGGCTGTATCATTCAGGTTTCATCAAGAGATAGAAATTATCAATTTTTTTTTTATCAGAACTAATCTAATACAAAGAAGTAAAAAGAGACACTGAGGTATCCAGAGGTTGCAATGGCATGAAGCAGCTGTCAGCCCTATTGCTGGGGGTATGAAGGGGAAGGGTTGAGATTAATAAAACTTTGAGGCTTCGAAGCAGGATTCTTGCAGATCTAGGATTCAGATTCTGAGATAGGGAACATTGGTCAACTGGTACTTGTATCTCATATCTGGAGGACAAGCCCACAAATCTGAGGTCTAGACTTCTGAAGGGGAGCAGACTGCTTTACTGGTGCTGGTGCCTCAGGATCTTGGAAGTGAGACCCTTTGGAGTTGACACCCGGATCTCTTAGTAAGAGATGTTGGCTGGCTGGTATTGGTAGCTCTAAGGAAGCTCAATGAAGTTAATTTTGGTAGTAAGAAAAAAAGTAAACTGGAATCAACCACTTTACTGGAATCAACTTGTGTTTGCAGAATAAAGAGCTATTGTTTTAGTGACACTTTACAGGAACAGGAAGCAAACCTTCCTCAGGTTTCCAGTTTCATTCTAGTGCCCCTTATTGGCAGAGACTAACAGGGAGCCAACATCACAAAGCAAAGTATCAAAGACTGGGTTTGAGGCTGAGAGACAAAAGTACAATTATCAGTAGACTTGTCTCTTTTAACGTGAGACTTATAATTTTCTTTAACTCTAAGAAAAACCTGCATTACTGTTTCTTCAGCTATAGCCCTGTCTTCATTCTCTACTTTCTTCTTTAGATCAAGATCGACACTTCTGGATGTATTCTCCAGGTCTTTATCCTTTTATGCTGCATTCTTCTGTAACTTGATCTTCTAATCTACTAATTTGCGTTTCAACAGTAGCCCATCAGATACTTGATAATTTAATTTTTAAAAATTCAATAATTACTTTTTTCATCTCTGAGATCTACAATTGGTTCTTTTTCATATCCAACTGTTCTTGTTTCATAGATGCAATAGTCCCCTCTAATTTTTATGATATGTTCATTTTAGGGTACTCTTCTAGTTGTTTGATTAGATCTTTTCCTCAAGGGTAATTTTCATTTGTTGCTTCTCTTTCATGTCTCATTCTTTTAAAATGTAGCTATTATTGGCTATCGGGTAATTTTTGTAGATGAGATTTTCTGTTAGATATTCACTTATGTTTGGGCAGCCCATTAAATAAGAGAGGGTGAAGCTGTTTTAAGCTTTGTGCTTTATATTGTTTTCACTGAGGACATAACCTTAGGCATGATGCATCGTCAATTTGTTCTCTGAACTAAACTATGTCCCATTTACCCCTTAAATTATCCATCAGTCAGTGTCCTATCTCTGTCCTAGGCACTGCTCATACTTGGAGACAAACCCTCTGTTGCAGGCACCTGCCCTGCAGAAGGCAGGTGGGGACGTATAGGTAGTCAACCAGCTTGGTTGCTCCCCCTGAGGTATACCCACTAACCTTCTTGTTATACCTTGGCCCTTTCTTGCTCCAAGCTTCTGTACCTCCAGATGTAGAACTCCCATAATGTAGCTCACATGCTTTATAGTAGTGCCTTTCTCTGAGCTCTGACCTTGTCATGATCTCTGGTTTTCTCTCTTCAACTCAATCCTTTCTCCTCGCAGTGTCTTGAAGATTCCTCACAATTTCTGGTCTTCTGAGAATTCCGTCTTTCTTTTGAGTGGGGCTCTGTATTTATTTAATTGGAATAATTTTCCTTTAAGTTATATATAACCAAAAAAGACAAAACAAACCCATTGCCATCGAGTCGATTCCAACTCATAGCGACCCTATAGGACAGAGTATAGAACTGCCCCATAGAGTTTCCAAGGAGCGCCTGGTGAATTCGAACTGCCAAACTTTTGGTTAGCAGCTGGCTCTTAACCACTACACCACCAGGGTATGTTGGTGAGAAAGAGAGTATAGCATGTACTCAGTTTAGAATATTGAAAATAGAAACTTTCCCTGATATTTTATATACTGGAGTAAGGAGAGTGATGCTTTTCAGCTCATGGAACTAATGATATTTTTGACTGTTACTAAGTTTTATATAGAAAAAATATCTGTCTATAAGGGAAAAGAATGAAGCTAAACAGAGGAAAGAGATAGAAGGCCCTGATAGCATAGACATAGAGCAGTTCTGGAGGCTTAAGGAGCTGCTCTGCTCTTTATCATCTTTTTTTTCATGTTAGTGACCCACCAGAAGACCTTCCCAGTTCACATCCCCCTTTTTTATTTGCGTGAGCTGCCATATCTACCCTAATATAAGGCAGGTTTGTTTTCCCTTTAGTTACACCTCAGGGGGAAAAAAAAGAGTTTATCATTTTTAGGGCACCTTCTCATTTGCTTCATTTTGAGTAACAAAGTATTATTTGAGGAACACATGAGCCTGAAATAATCTCAATCCAATACTAGTTTTGATACTTACAGAGTATATGTGATTAGAAATGATAAAATAACAACAACACAAGGACAAAGAAATTTAACATGGTTTTGTATATCATAACAATATAGTGAGAAGCTTAATTATAGACATCAGAAATATACACCTGTAGGGTGAATAAGAAGAGCCCTGGTTAAGAGCTTGGCTGCTAACCAAAAGATCAGTGGTTCAAACTCACCAGCCACTCTACAGGAGAAAACACCTGGTGATTGGCTCCCATAAAGATTGCAGCCTAGGAAATCCCATGAGGCAGTTCTACTCTGTCATATAGGGATACTATGAGTCAGAATTGACTCAGTGGCACACAACAATAACAGGGGTGAATGAGGGGTCAGTAGTAGTTCAGAGGTAGAATTCTAGCCTTCCATGCTTAGACCTAGGTTCTATTCCCAGCCAACGTACCTTACGTGCAGTCACCATGTATCTGTCAATAGAGGCTTTTGTGTTGCTATGATGCTGAACAGGTTTCAGCAGCACTTCCAGACTAAGGCAGACTAGGAAGAAAGACTTGGCCATCTACTTCTGAAAAATCAGCCAATGAAAACCTTATGGATCACAATGGTTGTATTCCAATGTGCATGGGGTCATCATGAGCTAGGGGCTGAGAGCAACAGGGAGCTGGCAGCTAACAACAACAACAGGATGAATGAAAAAAAAAGTTCTACATTATGTGAATGTACTTCTGACTTAGGACAAAACTTCCAGGGACCAAACCTGTTGCTGCTGAGTCGATTCTGACTCATAGCAACCCTAGAGGACACAGTAGAACTGCCCGCATAGGGTTTCCAAGGAGTGGCAGGTGGATTTGAACTGTTGATCTTTTGGTTAGCAGCCAACTCTTAACCACTACTCTACCAGGGCTCCAAAAATCTGTTGCCGTCGAGTCAATTCTGACTCATAGTGACCCTAAGGAACAGAGTAGAACTGCCCCATAGGGTCCCAGGGACAGTATCATATATATTCAAAAAAAATCCTGTATCTGAAAAATGTAGAAATAAAGATAATTACACTTTGGGAAAACTGTGTTGAATGACTTAGACAGTGATATTGAGGATACATCAGAAGAGTTTGGATTCCATAAACCCATTGCCATCGAGTCAATTCTGACTCATAGTGACCCTGTAGGACAGAGTAGAACTGCCTCAAAGGGTTTCCAAAGCTGTAATCTTTATGGAATCAGACTGCCACATTTTTTTCTCTCACAGAGTGTCTGGTGGGTTTGAACCACCAACCGTTTGGTTAGCAGATGACTGCTTAACCACTGCACAGCCAGGGCTCCTAAGAAATATATAGTATTTATTTATAAAAATAAGAATACAATAATTTCAAACTATATTGTCTTATATTTAATTTTAAATATATAAGTAATGAAAACAACAGAAATATCACACACAGATATTTTACTATTTTATATAGACCCCTTAAAGTATACACATTCATGTGGGTCAAAAATTTATATTTTTTAATTTTAAAATTTTCTTATTGGGAAAATGGGGCCCTGTAGTTAAATATACATGGGAGCCGGAGTTGAGTATCAATTGCTTGCAACAAGAATAGTGCTGTCTTCTATGTCAGAAGTGAGTGGGTGGAGTATCTTCACAGTGTATGTAATCAATAGGGTGTGTCACCAGGTCAGGCCAAGTGATTATCATTCTTTCTTTCCCATGGAGTGAAGCTGAGTAAGATAGTCATCCTTCCTTAAAGTGTTAAGATCAAGGCCAAGGGAAATGGAATTGCCAGCATGTGCTTAAACTGTGGAAGAGGTAGCATCACTAACCAATAACACACTCCAAATGAGAAACGTGGTATTCTGGAGAACATGTTTGGAGAAACATGGCCAGATTCTAGAGAAAAGTATGCAGTTCATCTATGGAATTGGGGCGCCTGTTTACTTTGAGAGCAGTGAATTCCAGAAGCTGACCAAAGTGGACAACCCAAGAAGGAAAAGACTATCTTAGAAGGCCTCCAAGTGCATTTTGTCTTTTGGTAGTCTTCCCTAGGGATGCAGGTGCCATGGCAACTGTATCTGGTAAACTGTATAGACAAAGCTGTAAAAATAAGTGTTTAAAGTGCTACCCGGCAAAGCATGTTTTTATATTGCCAACTGGAAGCTTCAAATAGAATTGAAGATTAGAAAGGTTTATATTTCTCAAGTTGAGAAAGGAAGTCTTACTAATGATGTTTAGGTTCAAGTTCATGGATGCTCACACAGATGGCTGCCAGCAGGTAGGCCACCCTCTCCTGAGGAAAATAGGTTAAAGCTGTCCTTTTATTTTTCAGGTGATGCCACTGTGGCCATTTGGCCATAACTGTAGGCCCAGGGATTAGCCTATATGTGCTAAAGACAAACCACATATAGGCAGAACCTAATGGAGTCTGATTGCCTTTGATGTGGCCTCCCATGGAGCTTGGACCATAATGAGTTAACAGAAACCAACCCTGGCTAGCTTAAGCTGCAAACACTTGATGTTATTGCCATGTTGAAATGTGATTTCTGGGTGGCTGACTGGGGTCACTCATTTAGTAAGTGAATCACTCCCAGACCTTTAGCAGTATAAACACTAAAAAAATTATGTATGCTCACATATCTGACTCAAATAGAAAACAATACTAAGGCAAAAAATAAACAAAGGAAAGCTTTTATTTTTCCAATGATGACTACTTTAATTTTTCTTGTGATATCTCTACAGATTTTTGTTAAAATTTTTTCGTATTGTTTTTGTCCCTATACTATGCTGATGCCTTTGCACATAATTAGTCCATCTGCTGGGCAAGTTAGCAATCCTCACACACCAGCCTCACAATGAATAGCCCTCATATATTACTGAGGGGAAATGTAAACTGTTACCTCAAAACAGGGCAGTCTATTAAAATAAACCATACACACACCCTTTCACCCAACAATTCCATTAGGAATTTATCCTACAAATACTTGTGCAAGGTTTTATACATACATAATATAATAATTAATTTATATATTAATATGTGGGTATAAATGTATGCATATACATATATATTTACACACATTTGTAATAGCAAAAGGTAGAAATAATCTTCATGTACACAAAAAAATTAGGCATATTCATAGAATGGGCCATTATGCATTTGTTAGAAAGCATGAGACAATTCTTTATGCATTTTTAGGAGCATTATCTTCAAGACATGCTGTTAAACAAAAAAAAGGAGGGGGGCAAAATAATGTATATAATTTAAAGTCATTTTTGTAATACACACGTATTTACTTCTGGACATACAGAATACTCTGGAAGTATACGTAAAAACTGGCAGCAATGCTTGTCTCTTAAGAGTGGAAGTGAGGAGTTGGCCAACAGGGGTGATAGAGGGACTTACTTTGAACTGTATATTCCTTTTTATCTTTTGGATTTTATACCATTTATGATCAGCTTTCCAAAAAGGAATAAAATCAAATAATCTAGGCAATATTTCTTTATCAAATGACAAACCACCACATGTCTTGGAAATTTGGAGTGACTCACTCAATAGTTAAAACCATGAAAGTAAAAACTGGGAAAGCCAAGTTTTTATTAAGAAGGGAGGAAGGTGGGTCCTCATATCTGATCCTTATTATGGCAGATGTAGTCCATGGATGGTCAGCATCAGCATTACCTGGGAGCTTGTTAGAAATGCAAAATCTCAGGTCCACTGAAGATCTTCTGGATCAGATTATGCACTGTAACAAGATGGTCAAGTGATTCCAATGCACAGTAAAGTTTGAAAAGCTCTGTATTCCTCTCCTAGTCAACCACGTGGTGTTTGTGGCTCACTGGAATTGCTCAATTTTAATGGTGTCAGGTGTTTGGGGAGACTAGCTAAGTTTTGCTTGGCCTGGCACCGGTGGTATTAATAAGAAGCCAGAGGTCTAACTTCAATTCCTTTTGTATTATTTCCCAGACTATATACTCTTTCCTCAACAACACTCTGGCTGTGACTGCTAGTTGCCTCTAATTTATTCCTCCATTAGTGTTGTTGGTAGTTGCTGCCAAGTGAGCTCTAACTATGGCAACCGTTTGTATTACAGAACAAAATGTTGTCCAGTCTGGTGTCATCTTCATGATTGTTAGTATGATTGAATCCTTTGTTGCAGCCACTGTGTCAATCCTTCTCATTGAGGGTTTCCCTTGTTTTCCCTGAACCTCTGCTTTACCAAACATGATGCTTCCCAATAAAGGAACACCCAATTTCTTGCTGGACACCTGGCTGCCCAAAGTAAAAATTATATTCCTTGGACCTTCTTGTGCCTAGATGCAGTCTTCTGACTAAATTTTGGCCAAATGGGCTTGTTAAACTCCTGAGACATCTCCCTAAAGGGAGGGTCTGTGCCCTTTTTGAATGTTCCTGCTTCATTTTCCCTGAAATGTGAATGTCTAGAGCTCTAGTAGCCAATAGGAGGCCTTGGAGTCAGATACCATGTACAGGGAACAACCTGATAAAAGAAGCCTAATGTTCCTTTGAGATTATGGAGCCTAGCAGGTTGGAAAAACTCAATAGTCATCTAAATAATGAATTTCACATCTTTATGGTGATTTTTTATGTAAATCCTCATTACATTCTGAGGAGCTTGAGTATAGGTGCATGAAGAAGGTACCTGACTACAAAAACATGTGTATGTGTGTGTTGTGGAGGAGGGTTCATTGGAAGGTTATAATTGAAAAACTGTGGAAAGTCATGTTTGCGATACTAAAAATTTTATTAAAATAAAATTTAATTATAACAAATTACATTGCCCTAAGGTTTAAGTGCATAAGAGATTTCAGTAGATAGAAGGAAACTAATGAGGTAGGTGACATAAGAATGGATGCAAGATGGAGCCCTCTAATATAGGAATGTACCCCCCCAGTAAAAAAGGGCCACCTGTGTGTTTTGTTGTTGTTGTTAGGTGCTGTAGAGTCGGTTCTGACTCATAGAGACATGTACAACAGAGGTGAATGCTTCCTGGTTGTTTGCCATCTTCACAACTGTTGCTATGTTTAAGTCCATTGTCACAGCCACTGTGTCAATCCATCCCGTTGAGGGTCTTCCTCTTTTTTGTTGACCATCTACTTTGCCAAGCATGATGGCTGTCTTAGTCAGCTAGTGCTGCTATAACAGAAATACCACAAGTTGTTGGCTTACAAAGAGAAGCTTAGTCTCTCACAGTAGGCTACAAGTCCAAATTCAGGGCATCAGCTCCAGGAGAAGGCTTTCTCTCTCTGTCGGCTCTAGAGAAAAGTCCTTGTGATGCATCAGTCTTCCCTTTGTCTGGGAGCATCTCAGTGCAGGAACCTCAGGTCCAAAGGGAGTGCTGTGCTCCTGGCACTGCTTTCTTGGTGGTATGAGGTCCTCATGTCTCTCTGCTTGCTTCTCTCTTTTATATCTCCAAAGAGATTGACTTAAGAAACTGTCTAATCTTGTAGGCTACATTAGTGTAACTGCTGCTAATCCATCTTATTACATCATAGTAATAGAGTATACAACACATAGGGAAATCGCATCAGGTTACAAAACGGTAAACAATCATACAATACTGGGAATCATGACCCAGCAAAGTTGACAGATATTTTTGGGGGACACGATTCAATCCATGACAATGGCCTTCTCCAGGGAATGGTCCCTCCTGACAACATGTCCAAAGTAAGTAAGATGAAGTCTTACAATCCTGGTTCTAAGGAGCATTCTGGCTGTACTTCTTCCAAGAATGATTTGTTTTTTCTTCTGGCAGTCCATGGTATATTCAATATTCTTCACCAACACCATGATTCAAATGCATCGATTCTTCTTCAGTCTTCCTTATTCGTTGTCCAACTTTCATATGCATATGAGGTGACTGAAAATACCATGACTTGGGTTTGGCATGCCTTAGATCTCCAAGTGACACCTTTGCTTTTAACACTTTAAAGAAGTCTTTTGCAGCAGATTTGCCCAATGCAATATGTCGTTTGATTACTTGATTACTGCTTTCATGGGCATTGATTGTGGATCCAAATAAAATGAAATCTTTGACAACTTCAATCTTTTCTCCATTTATCAGGATGCTGCCAGATGGTCCAGTTGTGAGGATTTTTGTTTTCTTTATGTTGAGGTGTAATCCATACTGAAGGCTATAGTCTTTGATCTTCATCAGTAAGTACTTCAAATCCTCTTCACTTTTAGCAAGCAAGGTTGTGTCATCTGCATATCACAGGTTGTTAATTAGTCTTCCTCTAATCCTGGTGTGTGTGGCCATGTGCATACCTCCCTCATGCATGAGAATTCTATTTGTTCATCTCATACACACACACCTCAGTGATTTGTGTGTTTGCTTTTTCATTTGACACCTATTTTGTCACAGGCACTAGAAGGGTGCCAGTGATAAATATAATAATAAAAAAAGAAACCTGTGGCAATCGAGTTGTTTCTGACTTATGGAGACTCTGTGTGTGTCAGAGTAAAACTACACTCCATGAAGTTTTCAATGGCTGAGATCTTTTGGAATTAGATCTCTAGGCCTTTATTCCAAGGCACCTGTGGGTGGATTTGAGCCACCAGCTTTTTTCCCCCCAAACAAAAATTTATACATACATTGTTATGTGACTCTAATTGCTCCCCGCATACTGTGACAGCACACTCCTCCTTTCCACCCCTGATTCCCCATGTCCATTCAACCAGCTCCTAACCCTCTCTGCCCTCCCATCTCACTTCCTGACAGAAGCTGCCCATTTAGTCTCTTGTATCTACTTGAAGTAAGAGGCACACTCCTCACGAGTATCACTTTATGTCTCACAGTCCAGTCCAATCCCAGTCTGAAGAGTTAGCCTCAGAAATTATTTTAGTTCTGGGCTGATAGATAATCCGGGGGCCAGGCTTTCCAGGTTCCTCCAGTCTCAGTCAGACCATTAAGTCTGGTCTTCTTACTAGAATTTGAGTTCTGCACCCCACTTTTCTCCTGCTCCATCAGGGACTCTCTGTTGTGTTCCCTGCCAGGATGGTCATTGGTGGTAGCCAGGCACCATCTAGCTCTTCTGGTCTCAGGCTGATGAAGTTTCTGGTTTATGCGGCCCTTTCTGTCTCTTGGGCTAATACTTCCCATGTGTCTTCGGTGTTCTTCCTTTTCCTTTACACCAGGTGGTTGAGACCAATTGATGCATCTTAGATGGCCGCTTGCAAGCTTTTAAGACCCCAGATGCTACTCACCAAAGTAGGATGCAGAACATTTTCTTAATAAGCTTTGTTATGCAAATTGACCTATACGTCCCCTGAAAGCATGGTCCCCAGACCCCTACCCCTGCTATTCTGTCCCTCAAAGTGTTTGATTGTATTCAGGAAACTTATTAGCTTTGGTTTAGTCCAGTTGTGAGCCACCAACCTTTTGATGAGTAACAGAACATTTAAGCATTTTCACTACCCATGGACTCCCATAAAGATAATAAAAGCTACTGTTTATTGAGCAATTCTTATTTTTCAAGCACTATGTTGAGAGCTTCATTTGCTGATGTGGCACAACTTAAATGAGAAGAAACAACTGCAAGCTTCCATTAGTAATCAGAACGTGAAGTGTATAAAGTATAAATCAAGGAAAATTGGAAGTCATCAAAAATGAAATGGAACTCATAAAGATCAATATCCTAGGCGTTAGTGAGCTGAAATGGACTTGTTTTGGCTGTTTTGAATCAGACAATCATATGGTCTACTATGCCGGGAATGACAAATTGAAAAAGAATAGAGTTGAATTCATTGTAAAAAAGAACATTTCAAGATCTATCCTGAAGTATAACGTTGTCAGTGATAAGATAATATCCATACACCTATAAGGAAGACCAGTTAATGCAACTATTATTTAAATTTATGCACCAATCACTAATACTAAACATGAAGAAATTGAAGATTTTTACCAACTTCTGCATTCTACAATCAATCAAGCATGCAATCAAGATGTATCGATAATTACTAGTGATTGCAGTGCAAAAGTTGGAAACAAAGACGAAGGATCAGTAGCTGGAAAATATGGTCTTGATGATAATAAAGCTGGAGACTGTATGATACAATTTTGCAAGACCAACAAGCTATTTATTGCAAATACCTTTTTTTCAGCAACATAAGAGGCAACAATACACGTGGGTCTCCCCAGATACATAGGTATCAAATCGACCACATTTGTGGGAAGAGATGACAGAAAAGCTCAATATCATCAGTCAGAACAAGTCCAGGGCCGACTGCAGAACAGACCCTTAATTGCTCATATGCAAGTTTAAGTTGAAGTTGAAGAAAATTAAAACAAGTCCATGAGAACCAAAGTATGACCTTGAGTATATCTCACTTGAATTTAGAAACCTTCTCAAGAATAGATATGACCCACTGAACACTCATGACCGAAGACAAAACGAGTTGTGGGATGACATTAAGGACATCATACATCAAGAAAGCAAAAAGTCATTAAAAAGACAGGAAAGAAAGAAAAGACCAAAATGGATGTCAGAAGACACTCTGAAACTTGCTCTTGAAAGTAGAGTAGCTAAAGTGAACGGGATAAATGAAGTAAAAGAGCTAAAAAGAAGATTTCAAGAGGCAGCTAGAGAAGAAAAAGTAAAATATTATAAAGAAATGTGCAAAGGCCTGGAGTTAGAAAGGGAAGAACACGTTTAGCATTTCTCAAGCTGAAAGAACTGAAGAAATTCACCAATGCTTGAGTTGCAATATTGAAGGATTCTATGGGCAAAATATTGAATGACACAGGAAGCATCAAAAGAAGATGAAAGGAATACACAGAATCACTGTACTAAAAAGATATGGTCGACATCCAACCACTCCAGGCATATGATCAAGAACCAATGATATTGAAGGAAGAAGTCCAAGCTGCACTAAAGGCATTGGCAAAAAACAAGGCTGCAGGAATTGACGGAATACCGATTGCATTGTTTCAGCAAACAGATGCTTCACTGAAGTTCTCACCCATGTATGCTAAGAAATTTGGAAGACAGCTACCTGGCCAAGTGACTGGAAGAAATCCATATTTGTGACCATTCCAAAGAAAGGTAACCTAACAGAATGTGGAAATTATCCAACAATGTCCTTAATATCACACACAGGTAAATTTTTGCTGAAGATCATTCAAAGATGGTTACAGCAGTACATTGACAGGGAACTGCCAGGAATTCAAACTGGATTCAGAAAAGAATGTGGAATGAGGGATATCATTGCTGAAGTCAGATGGATCTTGGCTGAAAGCAGAGAATACCAGAAAGATGTTTACCTGTGTTTTATTAACTATGCAATGACATTTGACTCTGTGAATCATTACAAATTATGGATAAGATTGCGAAGAATGGGAATTCCAGGACAACTGAATTGTGCTCGTGCTGAACTTGTACATAGACCAAGAGTCAGTCATTCAAACAGAAAAAGGGGATACTGCATGGTTTAAAATTATTAAAATGTGTGTCAAGGTTGTATCCCTTCACTATATTTCTTCAATCTGTATGCTGAGCAAATTATCAGAAAAGCTGGACTATATGAAGAACATAGCATCAGGATTGGTGGAAGACTCATTAAAAACCCTTAATATACAGATGACACAACCTTGCTTGCTGAAAGTGAAGGGGGCTTGAAGTACTTACTGATGAAGATCAAAGATTATAGCCTTCAGTATGGATTATACCTCGACATAAATAAAACTAAAATCCTTAGCACTAGACCAATAAGCAACATCATAATAAATGGAGAAAAGATTGAAGTTTTCAAGGATTTCCCTTTACTTGGATCCACAATCAACGCCCTTGGAAGCAGCAGTCAAGAAATCAAATGAGCTATTGCAGTGGACAAATCTTCAAAGTGTTAAAAAAGCAAAGATGTCACTTTGAGGACTGAGGTCGGCCTGACCCAAGTTGTGGTATTTCCAATCTCCTCATAAGTATGCAAAAGCAGGACAATGAATAAAGAAGACTGAAGAAGAATTGATGCACTTGAATTATGGTGTTGGAAAACAATACAGAATATACCAGAAACTGCCAGAAGAATGAACAAATCTATCTTGAAAGAAGTACAGCAGAATGTTCCTTAGAAGCAAGGACGGTGAGACTTCATCTCATGTACTTTGGTCATGTTGTCAGGAGGGATGAGTCCCTGGAGAAGGCCATCATGCTTTGTAAAGTAGAGGATCAGGGAAAAAGAAGAAGACCATCAATGAGATAAATTGGCACAGTGGCTGCAACAGAGGGCTCAAACATATTAATATTGTGAGTATGGTACAGGACCAGGCAGTGTTTTGTTCTCTTGTACACAGGGTCACATATGATTGGAATCAACTGATGGCACCTAATAAAAACAATGGTGAGTGCTTTAGAGTATCTCATTTAATCTAGCAACACTTAAGAAGGTGATATTTGCTCAATTGGCATAACATAGTTTATAAAGAAAATGTTCTACATTCTACCTTGGTGAGTAGAGTTTGGAATCTTAAAAGCCTCTGAGCAGCCATCTAAGATACTTCACTGGTCTCATCCATTCGGGAGCAAGGGAGAGTGAAGAGAACAGGATACAAGGAAAAAATTAGTCCAAAGGACTAATGGACCACAACTACTATGGCCTCCACCAGACTGAGTCCAGTACAACTAGAGGGTGCCCAGCTACCATCACTGACTGCTCTGACAGGGATCACGACAGAGGGTCCCGGACAGAGCTGAAGAAAAATGTAGAACAAAATTCTAACTCACAAAAAAAGACCAGACTTACTAGCCTGACAGAGACTGGAGACACCCTGAGAGTATGGCCCCGGGAGACCCTTTTAGCTCAGTAATGAAGTCACTCAAGAGGTTCACCATCCAGCCAAAGATTAGACAGCCCCATAAAACAAAATGAGACTAATGGGGCACAACAGCCCAAGGACAAGGACAAGAAGGCAGGAGGGGACAGAAAAGCTGGTAATAGGGAACACAGGGTTGAGAAGGGAATGTTGACCTGTCGTGGGATTGTTAACAAGTGTCATAAAACAATATGTGTACTAACTGTTTAATGAGAAACTATTTGTTCTGTAAAGTTTCTTCTAAAGTATAATTAAAAAAAAGGCAATATTTGTAGTGAGCATCTGTTACTTTTTAAAAGAAAGTATAACAATAAACTTTTAGTTCACGTTGTCACCTACTAATAAAAGACATAGTTTTAGCTCTTGATACAAATTGAACTGAGAAGAGTTAAATTTACATTTGTCAGAAACATGACAAATATAATTTTTTATTTTTGTTGCAATACACAGGAAAACAGACACCAATTTTACAACTTCTATGTGTACAATTCAGTGATACCGATTACATTTTTCAAGTTGTGTAACC
Source organism: Dugong dugon (assembly GCA_030035585.1). NCBI lineage: Eukaryota > Metazoa > Chordata > Mammalia > Sirenia > Dugongidae > Dugong > Dugong dugon. Next base: position 40,460,081 of record CM057480.1, on the reverse strand, counting down.
ATCTCACCCTCATTTTCCAAATTGTTTCTCCCCCATTAACATGAACTCACTGCTCCCTCAGCTTTCCGTATGATGTTTTGAGTTGTTGTTTTCAATTTGATCCTGTATAAATAGTTCTTCAAAAGAGCATGAGGTTTAAGGCAAGCATTCTTTACTAAATAAGAGACCTATTGTTTGGTTTAAAGAAGACTTCAGGAGATATTTTTGCTTTAGGTTTAAAGATTATCTCAGGGCAAGTTTTAGGGGTTCATCCAGCTTTAATGGCTCCCAAAATCTGGATTCCATGAAAAATTTGAAACTTGTTTCACGTCCTCTCCCCACTCCCCATTTTGATCAGTATTCTTCTATAGAGTCTGAACAAAACGATCTGTAGTAGTAGCCAGGTACTACCCAGTTCTGCTGGTCTCATGGCAAAGGAGGATGTTGTTCATGGAAGCAATTAGACACGCATTCCATTTCCTCCTCCTATACCTAACTCTCCTCTTCTGCTGCTTCAGGTGAATAGATACAAATTATTGTACTTCGGATGGTAGCTTGTAGACTTTTAAGACCCCAGGCACTATGCAACGAAATAGAAGGTAGAACAGAGGCACTAAAAATGATATTAGGAAAATTACGTGGGATGTCCCATGAAACCATGACACTAAACCTCCAAACTGAGCAACCAAATTCCATGAGGTGTTTGGTTGTATGATTGTACATAAGCAGCCTCAGCAGCTTATCTCTCTCTCTTTCTTTGTAAAAATATATATCACACAGAATTTGCCAATTCAACTTTTTACAGGTGCATAACTTATTGACATCAATCACATTAATGAGCTGTGCAACCATTACCCTTAATCAGTGTCAATTTTCCATCACCATAAACAGAAACTTAGTGCTACATAAGCAAAAACTCCCCCTATCACCCTCCCTCCTGCCCCTGGTAACCACTAATAAACTTTGGTTTCTATACATTTTCCTGTTCTTGTCTTTTTATGTCAGTGAAATCATGCAATATTTGTCCTTTTGTGACTGACTTATTTCACTTAACATAATGAATTCAAACTCCATCCATGTTGTAGCATGTATCAAGACTTCATTTCTCTTTTTGGTTAAGTAGCATTCTATTGTATACCTGTACCACATTTTTATTATCCAGTCATTCGTTGATGGGTATTTATGTTGTTTCCACATTTTGGCTATTGTGAATAGTGCTGCCATGGAGACTGGTGGCTATATGTCTGTTCATGTGGCTGCTTTCAAGTCCCTTGAGAGCATTCCTAGCAGTGGGATTGCCAGTTCTGGAGCCCTGGTGGTGCAGTGGCTAAGAGCTCGGCTGCTAACCAAAATGTCGGCATTTCAAATCCACCAGCCACTCCTTGGGAAACTCTATGGGAGATCTACTTTGTCTTATAGGGTCGCTATGAGTTGCAATCAACTCGATGACAACAGGTTTGGTTTTTTTTTTTTTATAAATTTTTTATGGTAGTTCTATTTTTAGTTTTTTGAGGTAATGTTTTCCACAATAGCTGTAACATTTTGCATTCCCACCAGGAATGGATAATGGTTTCAATTTCCCCACATTCTCAGAAATATTTGTTATTTTCAGTTTTTAAAAAATCTTAGCCATTTTAGTGAGAGTGAAACTGTATCTCATTGTGGTTTTGATTTGCATCTCTATGATTATTAAAGTCATTGAGCAACTTTTCATGTGTTGTTGGCCATTTGAATGTCATCTTTGGTGAAGCATCTGTTCATGTCCTTTACCCACTTTTTGATTGGCTTATTTATCTTTTTGTTGTTAAGTTGTAGAAGTTTTATATATTTTTTAGATATCAGACCCTTATCAGATATATTGTTCCTGAAGATTCTTTCCCAGTCTGTAGGTTGTCTTTTTACTCTTTTGATAATGTCTTTTGATGAACATAAGTATTTAATATTTATGAGGTCCCAATTGGACTGATACTGGCCATTTTGAATCAGACAATCATATGGTCTACTATGCCAGGAACAACAAATTGAAGAGGAATGGCATTGCATTCATTGTCAAAAAGAATATTTCAAGATCTATCCTGAAGTACAACACTGTCAGTGATAGGATAATATCCATATGACTGCAAGGAAGACCAGTTAATACAACTATTATTCAAATTTATGCACCAGTCACTGATACCAAACATGAAGAAATTGAAGATTTTTACCAACTTCTGCAGTCTACAATCAATCAAGCATGCAATCAAGATGTATTGATAATTACTAGTGATTGGAGTGTGAAAATTGGAAACAAAGAAGGATTAGTAGTTAGAAAATACGGCCTTGATGATAGAAATGAAGCTGGAGATCCCATGATAGAATTTTGCAAGACCAACAACTTATTCATTGCATATACCTTTTCTCAACAACTCAAAGAGTGGCAATACACGTGGACCTCATCAGATGGAAAAGACAGGAATCAGTCGACTACATCTGTGGAAAGAGACAATGGAAAAGCTCAATATCATCAGTCAGAACAAGGTCAAGGGCCGACAGCAGAACAGATCATCAATTGCTCATACGCAAGTTTAAGTTGAAGTGGAAGAAGATTAAAACAAGTCCCCAAGAACCAACTACGACCCGAGTGTATCCCATCTGAATTTGAAGACAATCTCAAGAATAGATTTGATGCATTGAAAGCTAATGACTGAAGACCAGAAGAGTTGTGGATTGACATCAAGAATATCATACATGAAGAAAGCAAAAAGTCATTAAAAGACAGGAAAGGAAGAAAAGACCAAAATGGATGTCCGAAGAGACTCTGAAACTTGCTCTTGAATGTAGAGTAGCTGAAGCAAATGGAAGAAATGATAACGTAAAAGAGCTGAACAGAAGATTTTAAAGGGTATCTCGAGAAGAGGAAGAAAAGTATTATAATGAAATGTGCAAAGAACTAAAGTTAGAAAACCAAAAGGAAAGAATAGACTCAGCATTTCTCAAGCTGAAAGAACCCAAGAAAAACATCAAGGCTCGAGTTGCAATTTTTAAGGATTCTATGAGTAAAATATTGAATGACACAGAAAGCATCAAAAGAAGATGGGAGGAATATACAGTCACTATACCAAAAAAACCTGGCTGACATTCAACCATTTCAGGAAATAGCATGTGATCAAGAACCGATGGTATTGAAGGAAGAATTCCAAGCTGCACTGCAGGATTGGTGAAAAATAAGGTCCCGGGAATTGATAGAATACCAAATGAAATGTTTCAACAAAGGAATGCAGCACTGGATGTGCTCACTCGTTTATGCCAAGAAATTTGGAAGACAGCTACCTGGCCAACCAACAGGAAGAGATCCATATTTGTGCCTGTTCCAAAGAAAGGGGATCCAACAGAATGTGGAAATTATCCAACAACGTCATTAATATCACACACAAGTGAATTTTTGCTGAAGATCATTCAGAAATGTTCGTAACAGTACATGGATAGGGAACTGCCAGAAATTCAAGCTGGTTCAGAAGAGAATGTGGAATGAAGGATATAGCTGTTGATGTCAGATGGATCTCGGCTGAAAGCAGAGAATACCAGAAAGATGTTTACCTGTATTTTATTGACTATGCAAAGGCATTCGGCTCTGTGGATCATAACAAATTATGGATAAGATTGCAAAGAATGGGAATTCCAGAACACTTAATTGTGCCTATGCCAAACCTATACATAGACCAAGAGGCAGTCATTTGCACAGAATAAGGGCATACTGCATGGTTTAAAATCAGGAAAGGTGTGTGTCAAGGCTGTATCCTTTCAGCATACTTCTTCAATCTGCATGCGGAGCAAATAATCAGAGAAGCTGGACCATATCAAGAAGACTGTGGCATCAGGATTGGTTGAAGACTCATTAACGACCTGTGATATGCGGATGACACAATCTTGCTTGATGAAAGTGAAGAGGACTTGAAGCGTTTACTGATGAAAATCTAAGACTACAGCCTTCAATATGGATTACACCTCAACGTAAAGAAAACCCAAATTCTTACAGCTGGACCAATAAGCAACATCATGATAACCAGAGAAGAAATTGATATTTTCAAGGATTTCATTTTACTTGGATCCTCAGTCAACACCCATAGAAGCAGCAGTCAAGAAATCAAATGGCATATTGCATTGGGAATATCTTCTGCAAAAGACTTCTTTAAAATGCTGAAAAGCAAAAATGTCACTTTAAGGACTAAGGTGCGTCTGATCCAAGTCACGGTATTTTTAATTGCCTCATATGCATGTGAAAGCTGGACAATGAATAAGGAAGACTGAAGAAGAATTGATGCCTATGAATTATGGTGTCGGTGAGGAGTATTGACTAGACCATGGGCTGCCAGAAGAACAAACAAGTCTGTCTTGGAAGAAATACAGCTAGAGTACTGCTAGGAAGTGAGGATGGTGGGACTTCATCTCGTGTTCTTTGGACATGTTATCAGGAGGGATCAGAAAAGGACATCATGCTCGGTAAAGTAGAGGGTCAGCAAAAAAGAGGAAGACTCTCAAGAAGATAGGATCGAAACATAGCAATGATTGTGAGAATGGCACAGGACCTGGCAGTGTTTCGTTCTGTTGTACCTAGGGTTGCTATGAGTCGGAACGTCCTCAATGACGCTTAACAACAACAATTTCTTTTTGCTGCTGTTCGCCCATTCATTACTGGGTATGATAATCTATTACTTGAAAAAAATTAGGTCCCATAGCTTAGGACCTATATTTTCTTCCAGGAACTTTAAGGCTTTAGATTTAACATTTAGATCCTTGATCCCTTTTGAATTAGTTTTTGTGTATGGTGTGAGGTATGGATCTTGCTTCATTTTTCTGCGTATGGAAATCCAATTTTGCCAACACCGTTCATTAAAGAGACTGCTCCTTTCCCATTGAATGGATTTATACCCTTCTTGAAATCAGTTGGCCATAGATGTATGGTTTTATTTTAGGTTTTCAAATCTATTACATTGATCTATGTGTCTGTCCTTAAACTAGTTAACAGGGTGTTTTGATTAGTGTAGCTGTATAATATATTTTGAAGCTGTGAAGTGTGAGGTCCCCTACTTTGTTGGTCTACTTCAGAATTGATTAGGCTATTTGGGGCTTCCTGCCTTTCCATGTAAAGGTGAGGATTAATTTTTTCATTTCTGTAAAACAAATCTACAACTTTTTAAAGTACAGTCTTGTCCTCAAAACTTGTGACACACTGCTGAAAATATTGCTCTATGTTTTAATAGGTAAATGTATTGACAATTAGTTCACAGCTGTCAGTTAAACAAGTTGTATCTTTTTCTGAAAATTGTAATGTTTGTAAGTATGCCACTTGTATCTTCAGAAAAGAGTAAATTGTTTAAAGACTAAACACATTAACACTTGCAATCTCTAGAAAGATTAATAACCTTGTCTTTCGGTATAAACATGAATGTATTATTTATGTATATTAATTTTTCCTGAACCATTTTAGAGAAAAGTGGAATCATTGCACCCCTTGCCCCTTAATACTTCAGAGAGTATTTCCTAGGAACAAGGACATTCTCTTCCATAACCAGCATAGCTGTAAAATCAGAAAATTTAGCACTGATATACTATGACTGGAGCCCCGGTGGCACAGTGGTTAAGAGCTTTTCTGCTAACCAAAATAGTCAGCAGTTCAAATCCCACAGCCACTCTTTGGAAACCCAATGGGAGAGTTCTACTCTGTCCTATACGGTCACTATGAGTTGGAATTGACTCGACAGCATTTTCTTCTTTTTTACTGTATTTAATCCACCACCCGCATTTAAATTTTATCAGTTGTTTCAAATATGTCTTTTATAGCTATTTTTTCCAACAGGCTCAAGACTCAATCCAGGGTAATGAGTTGCGTTTAGTTGTCATGTCTCTCTAGTCTCATTTGAACTGAAACAGTATCTCAGCCTTTCTTGGTCTTTCCTGACCGTCTTACGCTGGGTTTTCTAGAGAAGCAAAACCAGTAAAGCATCTACACACACACACACATAAAGGAAATGGCTCACGAGAGTGTAGATGCAGGAAAGTCCCAAGTCCATGGGTCAGGCTGGAAGCTTCTCCTAACTCATGTAGCTGCAGGGGCTGGCGAAACTTAAGATTGACAGGTCAGACAACAGGCTTCTCCCTCACAGGCTGTGGAGGCTGATGAATCCCAAGATCAGCAGGTAAGCTGCTAGCTCAAGTCTCAAGAACTGGAGGTCAGATGAACAGGAGCCAGTTGCAGATTCCAGAGCAAGCAAAAGCCTGAAAGCCTTGCTGGAAAGTCCACCTCTATTGGATGCAAGCCACACCATAAAGGAAACTCACTTTCAACTGATTGGCTACTCACAAGAGATCCCATCATGAAGGTGATCACTTTATATCAGATGTCATCAGGAAAGTGATAACATCATTATACAATTGCCAAACTACATCATAACTGCCAAACCACAGAGAACTATGACCCAGCCAGATTGACACACAATCTTAATTGATCACACTGACTTTGACATTTTTCAAGAGTGCAGGTCAGTTATTTTATAGAATGTTTCTCAGGTTGGTTTTGCCTGGTGTTTTCTCATGGTTATATTCAACTTACACATCTTGGTAGGAAAACCACAGAAGTTATGTTGCAGCATATCAGTTTGTTCCAACATTTGGTGATTTAATTTTGATCACTTGGTTAAGGTGTTGTCCGTCAGATTCCTCCACTGCTAAGTTACTATTTTCCTCTTGTAATTAATAAATTGATTATGGAGAAATACTTTGAGGTTATTTAAATATTCCATTTCTTATCAAACTTTCACACTAATTTTAGCAACCATTGGTGGTTTTCTAATCCTACCCTTCCTTCTGGAGAAGGACTTCATGCTTGGTAAAGTAGCAGGTCAGTGAAAAGGAGGAAGACCCTTAATGAGATGTATTGACATAGTGGCTGCAACAATGGGCTTAAGCATAACAAAGATCATGAGGATAGTTCAGGACCCAGCAGGGTTTCATTCTGTTGTACAGAGGGTCACTATGAGTCAGAACTGACTCAGTGACACCTAATAACAACAACAACTCTTCCTTCTGTATTTATTAGCTGCTATTCTACTGTAAGGAAGAGTGTTCCTCTCCCCTTTATTAATTATTTATATTAGAATGGATGCATGGATTCCTATTTTATTCCATGGGTTATAATCTATTGAGACAATGACTTATTTTGAGGCTCAAATTGTCCCATAATTAGCCTGCGGTAGATTTCTGTGTCTTTTTGACCCAATTATTCTTTGAGCACTTCTTTACTTTCTGGTACAAAAAGATATTCTACACTCATTTTATACTTTCCCTGCCCCAGCCCTGGGATTAATCTTCTCTCTAAAGGCCTTGGTTCCTTTTGGAGGAGAATGTTATTTAGAAATCAATACCTAGGTGCTAGGTGTGCACACTGTTCTGTTGTGTCATTGCTTCTAGGCTCTCTAAGGAGACAGAGCTAAAAATTTCATACATGCAAATATATACGTACACACATGTACCTATATTTATTTCCTTATCTACCTGTAAAAAGTCTTGTGTTCTCTTGAAGCCCCAATTATAATCCAACACCACAAAGCACATTTTAATCTTTTTTCCCCATATTTGTGACTTCTTTCTCTAACAATGCGAAACCTGACTTTAATTATCTTGAATACGTTTATACATTTACTTAAGCCAAGAATACACAAGGAGTAGTTTGATTATTGCTAACTCATATTGCGGTGAAGAGCAAACAACCGGACCAATATTTCTTTACAGTTTTCTTTGAGGTAAAATTTATGTATAGAGAAATGCACAAATCTTAAGTGAACAATTTGATGAATTTTGACAAATGCATGCTCCCACAAAAACCAAATATTTATCAAAATATAGTGCATTTTTATCATGCAAGAAAGTTCTTCACGCCCCTTCCCATACAATGCAGCCCACAAGCCCTGTTGTTTTTAGCTGCCTTTGAGTTGGCCCTGACTCATGGTGACCCTGTGTGCAATGGAACAAAATGCTGCCTGATCCTGCACTATCTCCATGATCAACTGGGTATTGGACCATTCGTGATCCATAGAGTTTTCACTGGCCTATTTTCAGAAGTAGATTTTCATGACTTTCTTCCTAGTCTATCTTAGTCTGGAAGCTCCACTGGAACCTGTTCAGTATCATAGCAACACATAAGCCTCCATGGATGGTGGCTGCTCATGAGGTGCTTTGGCCAGGAATAGAACTTGTGTCTCCCGCATGGAAGGTGAGAATTCTACCACTGAAGTACCACTACCCCAAACCCTTGTTGTTAGGCACTGTTGAGTCAGTTCCAACTAATAGCGACCCTCTAGGACAGAGCAGATCTGCCCCATAGGGTCTCCAAGGAGTGGCTGGTGGATTTGAACTGCTGACCTTTTGGTTAGCAGCCGAGCTCTTAACCTCGACGCCACCAGGGCTCCTAGTCATTTTAGTGGGTGTGTAATGATATAGTGGTTTTAATTTGAATTTATATGCTAACTAATAATATTAACAACTTTTTCATGTGATTATGAGCCACTTTTGTAAAGTGCCTGCTCAAGTATTTTGCCCATATTTTAACTGGGTGTTTTATCTTTTTTATTATTGAGTGATAAGAGGTCTTTATAGCTTCTAGATAAAGTACTTAGTTATTTGTGTTTATTAATTTTCTTAATGGGTCTTGATGAGAAGTCATTACTTTTGATGAAATTCAATTTCTCAATTTTTACTTTTATGGGATTGTGCTTTTTGTGTCTTTTCTAAGAAAGTTTTGCCTAACCCCAAGGTGGAAAATATTTTCCCCTAGAAGTTTTATTGTTGTAAGTTCTACATTTAGCTCCATGATCCATTTTGAGTTAATTTTTATATACTGTGTGAGTTATGGGTCAAAGCTCTTTTTTTTTTTAGTATACCAACCAACCAACTCGTTGCCATTGATTCCAACTCATAGTGACCCTATATGAATATCCAATTATTCCAGCACTATTTGTTGAACAGCTGATACTTTCTCAATCAAATTTCCCTTGAACCTTTGTCTAAGTCAATTGACCATATTTGTGTTCTATTTCTAGACTATTTTATTACCTTACATTTCTCTGTTTCTATCTTTTTACCAATACCACAATATTTTGATTACTATAGCTTTTTAGTATATTTTGAAATCATCTTGTGTGAGTCTTTCAAATTTTTTTTGTCTGGTTTTGGTATCAGGAAAATGCTAACATAAAATTAATTTAGATATGTTCTCTCCTCTTAGTTTCTGGAAGAGTTTGTATAGAACTGGTATTGTTTCTTCCTTAAATATTTGGATGGTGAAGACATCCAGGCCTAGAACTTTCTTTGTGGGAATGATTTTTATTACATATTTAATTTCTTCAATAGCTACAGGACTATTCAGGTTTTCTATTTTTTCTTTATTGAGTTTTGGTAGTTTGTGTCTGTCAAGGAATTAGTTTATATAAGTTGATGAATTTATGTGCATACAATTGTTTGTAATATTTTCTTATTCTGTTCTAATGTCTGTAGGATCCATCAGATCTTTCATTTTTAAAATTGGTAATTTGTGTCTTTTCTTCCTTCTTTTTTTTTCTTGATCATTCTGGCTAGAGATTTTGGTTCCACGATTTTCTGAATTGGTTACCTGTTTTCAATTTAATTTTCTCAGCTTTTATTTCTATTTTTCTAAAGTAATTTTTATCTTGTATTTTTTAGTTTAAATTGTTCTTAATTCTCTAGTTTCCTAAGGCAGGAGTTTAGATCTGTAAGAAATCTGTTTTCTTCTAAGATAAGCGTTTTAATATTACATATTTCCCTCTCTGTACAGCTTTACCTACATCCCACAAATTTTACTATGTTTAATTTTATTTGCATTCAATTAAAAATCTTTTTTTACATAGGCATATTATTATCTCTCTAATAGACGAGTTTTAAAAATTGTATTGTCTAATTTCAAATAGAAATTTTTCAGAAACTTTCTGTTACTGCTTTTTAGTATAATTTTAATGTGGTCAGAGAAAATATTCACTTATATGATTTCAATTCTTTCAATTTTCTTGATATTGCAATTAAGGTGTAGAATATGATCTAACTTATTGAATATTCCAAATGCACTTGAAAAGATAGCTATTCGGCTCTTTTTAAAAAAAATTTTTTTTTTATTGTGCTTTAGATGAAGGTTTACAGAACAAATAGTTTCTCATTAAACAGTACGCATATTGTTTTATGACATTTGTTAACAATCCCATGACATGTCAACCCTCCCTTCTCAACCTTGTGTTCCCTATTACCAGCTTTCCTGTCCCCTCCTGCCTTCTAGTCCTTGTCCTTGGACTGTTGTGCCCATTAGTCTCATTTTGTTTTATGGGGCTGTCTAATCTTTGGCTGGATGGTGAACCTCTTGAGTGACTTCATTACTGAGCTAAAAGGGTCTCCCGGGGCCATACTCTCAGGGTGTCTCCAGTCTCTGTCAGGCCAGTAAGTCTGGTCTTTTTTTGTGAGTTAGAATTTTGTTCTACATTTTTCTTCAGCTCTGTCCGGGACCCTCTGTCGTGATCCCTGTCAGAGCAGTCAGTGATGGTAGCTGGGCACCCTCTAGTTGTACTGGACTCAGTCTGGTGGAGGCCATAGTAGTTGTGGTCCATTAGTCCTTTGGACTAATCTTTCCCTTGTATCTTGCTTTCTTCATTCTCCCTTGCTGCCGAAGGGGTGAGACAAGTGGAGTATCTTAGGTGGCTGCTCACAGGCTTTTAAGACTCCAGACACTACTTACCAAGGCAGAATGTAGAACATTTTCTTTATAAGCTGTGTTATGCCAGTTGAGCTAGATGTTCCCCGAGACTATGGTCCCCACAGCCCTCTGCCCAGCAATTTATTTCCTCAGGGAGTTTGGATGTGTCTAAGGAACTTCCATGACCTTTCCTTGTACAAGTTGTGCTGTCTTCCCCAGTACTGTGTACTGTCTTACCCTTCATCAAAGTTACCACTTATCTATTGTCTAGTATTTCCTTCCTCAACCCTCCCATCTTTTGTAACCATCAAAGATGGTTTCTTTCTGTGTGTAAACCGTTTCATGAGTTTTTACAGTAGTGGTCTCATACAATATTTGTCCCTTTGTGATCGACTTATTTCACTCAGCATAATGTTCTCCAGTTTCATCCATGTTATGAGATGCTTCACAGATTCATCATTGTTTTTTTGATGCATAATACTCCATCGTGTGTACGTACCATAGTTTGTTTATCCATTCATCTGTTGATGGGCATGTAGGTTGTTTCCATCTTTTTGTTATTGTGAACAATGCTGCCATGAACATGGGTGTGCATATGTCTATTCGTGTGACAGCTCTTATTTCTCTAGGATATATTCCTAGGAGTGGGATTGCTGAATCGTATGACATTTCTATTTCTAGATATCTAGATATCTAGATATCTAGCTTTTCCAAAACGGTTGTATCATTTTACACTCCCACCAGCATTGCATAAGAATTCCGATCTCCCTGCAGCCTCTCTAACGTTCGTTATTTCCAGTTTTTTGGATTCTTGCCAGTAATGCCGGGGTGAGATGGTATCTCATTGTGCTTTTAATTTGCATTTCTTTAGTGACTAGTAATTGCGAGCATTTCCTCATGTGTCTGTTGGCCGTTTGAGTGTCTTCTTTGGTGAAGTGTCTGTTCATTTCCTTTGCCCATTTTTTAATAGGATTATTTGTCTTTTTGTTGTAGCGGTTTTGGATTTAACTGAAGATTTTAGACATTAGACATTTGTCTGACTTGTAAGGTCCAAAATTTTTTTCCCAGTCTGTGGGTTCTCTTTTGACTCTTTTGGTGAAGTCTTTTGAAGAGCATAGGTGTTTGATTTTTAGAAAATCCCAGTTATCTAGCTTATCTATTGGCTTTTGTGCATTGATGGTTATGGTTTGTACCCTGTTAATGACATGTATTAAGGCCTGAAGTGTCGGTCCTGTTTTTTCTTCTATGAACTTTATAGTTTTAGGCTTTACATTCAGGTCTTTGATCCATTTTGAAGTAGTTTTTGTATACGGTGTGAGGTATGGGTCCTGTTCCATTTTTTTGCAGATGGATATCCAGTTTTGCCAGCACCATTTGTTAAAAAGACTGTCTTTTCCCCATTTGATGGACTTTGGGCCCTTGTCGAAGATCAGGTGACCGTAGGTGGATGGATTTACACCTGGGTTCTCAATTCTATTCCATTGGTCAATGTATCTGTCGTTGTACCAGTACCAGGCTGTTTTGACTATTGTAGCTGTATAGTAGGTTCTGAAGTCAGGTAGTGTGGGTCCTCCTACTTTATTCTTCTTCTTCAGCAGTGCTTTACTTATTCGGGGCTTCTTCCCTCTCCATTTAAAGTTAATGATTAGTTTTTCCATCTCTTTGAAGAATGTTGTTGGTATTTGGATCAGGATTGCATTGTATTTATAAATTGCTTTGGGTAGAATTGTCATTTTCACAATGTTGAGTCTACCTATCCATGAGCATGGTATGTTTTTCCATTTATGCAGATCCCTTTAGGTTTCTTGCAGTAGTATTTTGTGGTTTTCTTTGTATAGGTCTTTACATCCCTGGTTAGATTTATTCCTAAGTATTTTATTTTTTGAGAGGCTATTATAAATGATGCTGTTTTCCTTGTTTCCTTTTGATTGTTCTCTTTGTTGGTGTGTAGGAATCCAACCGATTTTTGTATGTTTATCTTGTATCCTGCTACTCTGCTGAATCTTTCTATTAGTTCCAGTAGTTTTCTCATGGAGTCTTTTGGATTTTCTAGTATCTAGTATTTTGCATAGTATTATATCATTGGCAAATAAGGACAGTTTTACTTCTTCATTACCAATTTGGATGCCCTTTATTTCTTTTTCTTGCCTTATTGCTGTTGCTAGGACTTGAAGCACAATGTTAAATAGGAGTGTTGATAAAAGGCATCCTTCTCGTGTTCCCTCTTCTCAAGGGGAATGTTTTCAGCCTCTCTCCATTAAGAATGATGTTGGCCATTGGTTTTGCATAGTGCCCTTTGTTATGTTGAGAAATTACCTATTTTACTGAGAGTTTTTATCAAGATGGGTATTGAACTTCTTCTGGGTCAATTGAGATGATCATGTGATTCTTTTCTTTCCTCTTATTTATATGATGGATTGTGTTGATTGATTATCTAATGATGAACCATCTTTGCATACCTGGTACCAATCCTTATTGGTCGTGTTGTATTTTTTTTTTTATATGATGCTGAATTCTATTGGTTATAATTTTGTTGAGAATTTTTGTATCTGTATTCATGAAAGATGTTGGTATGTAATTTTCTTTGTTGTGGTGTCTTTGCCTGGTTTTGGCATCAGGGTTATGTTGGCATCATAGAATGAATTTGGAAGTGTCCCTTCCTTTTCTGGGTTTTGAAATAGTTTGAGTAGTACTGGTATAAGCTCTTCTCTGAATGTTTGTTAGAATTCTCTAGTGAAGCCATCTGGGCTAGAGCTTTGTTTTGTTCGGAGTTTTTTTTTTTTTTTTAATTACTGTTTCAATCTCTTCTCTTGTTATGGGTCTGTTCATATTTTCAACATCACTTTGTGATAGTTTGGAAAGGTAGTGTGTTTCTAGAGATTTATCCATTTCCTCTAGGTTTTCAAATTTGTTGGAGTGTACTTTTTAATAATACTCTATTATGATCCCTTTCATTTCAGATGGTTCTGTTTTAATGTCTCCCATTTCATCTCTTATTTGGGTTATTTGCATCCTCTCCTGTTTTTCTTTTATCAGTCTGGCCAGTGGTTTGTCGATTTTGTTGATCCTTTCAAAGAACCAACTTTTGATTTTGTTGATTCTATTGTTTTTCTATTCTCTAATTTATTTCTCCTCTGATCTTTATTATCTCCTTTCTTCTGGTGGTTGTGGGCTTTTTTGCAGTTCTCTTTCTATTTGTTTGAGTTTTGTAGTTAATGTTTTGATTTTGTCCCTTTCTTCCTTTTTGCTGTGTGCATCTATTGCTATAAATTGTCCTCTGTACACTGCATTTGCTGTGTCCCAAAGGTTTTGGTATGATGTGTTTTCATTCTCCTTTGATTCTAGGAAGTTTTTGATTCCATCTCTGATTTCTTCTATAACCCAGTGGTTTGTAAGCAGGATGTTATTCAGTTTCCTTGTAATTGATTTTTTTCCTTGCTCTTCCTGTTTTTAATTTCTACCATGATGGTACTGTGGTCAGAGAATATACTTTGTATTATCCCCATGTTTTGGATATTTTTGAGGGTTGCTCTGTGGCCTAAGACGTGGTCCTTTCTGGAGAATGTTCCGTGTGAGTTGGAAAAGAATGTGTACTTTTCAGCTGTTGGGTGTAGTGTTCTATATGTGTCTATGAGTTCAAGTTGGCTGTTTGTGCCTTTTAGGTCTTCTGTATCTTTACTGAGTTTCGTTCTTGATGTGCTGTTCTTTACAGAGATTGTTGTGTTGAAGTCTCCTACTATTATTGTGGAACTGTCAATGTCTCTTTTCAGTGATGTTAGAGTTTGCTTATGTATTTTGACGCCCTGTCATTGTGTGTGTAGATGTTTATTATGATTATGTCTTCATGATGGATTGTTCCTTTATTGACTATATAGTATCCTTCTTTTTCTTTTAGGGTGGATTTTGTTTTAAAGTCTATTTTATCTGACATTAGTATTGCCACTCCTGCTCTTTTTTTTGTAGCTGTTTGCCTGATATATTTTTTTCCATCCTTTGATTTTCAATAAATTTACGTCTTTGTTCCTAAGGTGTGTCTCTTGTAGACAGCATATTGATGGATCCTGTTTTTTAAATTCATTCTATCACCGTCTGTCTCTCTACGGGTGCATTTAGGCCATTTACATTTAGTGTAATTATTGATAGGTGTGAGTTTATTGCTGTCATTTTGTAATGATTTTTTTGGTGATGCAACATTTTCTTTGTTCCTCTTACTCTCCTGTGCTGAATTCCTTTTGTTTGTGGAATTTTTTTTTCATTTCTTTTGTATTTGTAGATTTTGTTTTTTACTGAGTCTTTATGGTTTTCTTCTTCTTCTTTTTTTTTTTTTTTTGATGAGTAGGTTTGTTAACTTTCTTTGTGATTGCTTTGAAACTTACCCTTATCTTCTTAGGTTTGAACGAGTCTATTATTACTTGGTATTGCCTTGCCTTACTCTCCATTAGAAGGTTCTATACCTACACCATTTATTCCCTCTTTTATTGTTCTGATGTTGTTGTCATTTACAGATTAACCTCCCTGATTCCCTGTTGTAATTCTTTTTGCTTTGTGTAGTTCTTGAGAGTTCATTTCCTAGGTTGATATCTAGCTGGTATGATCCTGCATCCTAGATTCAGCCTCTGGTCTGATGTTTATTCTCAGACCAAAGGACTCCCTTTAATAATTTTTGTAAATTTGGTTTGGTTTTTACATATTCCCTTAATTTCTGTTTATCTGGAAATGTCCTAAAATCACCATCATATTTGAATCAGAGTTTTGCAGGATATATTATTCTTGGCTGGCAATTTTTTTTCTTTCAAGGTTTTATATATGTCATCCCATTGCCTTCTTGCCTGCATGGTTTCTGCCGAATAATCCAAGCTTAGTCTTATTATTTCTCTTCTGTATGTGACTTTTATTTTCCCTCAAGCTGCTGTCAGGATTCTTTGTCTTTGGTTTTAGTGAGCATGATTATGATATGCCTTGGTGATTTTCTTTTGGGGTCTCTCCCATATGGGGTTCGTTTCAGGTTCTTGGATGGTCAGCTTTTCATCTTTCATGATACTGGGAAGTTTTCTGCCAGCAGTTCTTCAGTGATCCTCTCTGTGGTTTCTGTTTTCTCCTCCTGTTCTGAAACTCCAATCACTCGAAGATTTCTGCTTTTGATGGTATCCCACATAACTCTCAGGGTCTCTTCATTTTTCTTTGTTATTTTTTCTGATTTTTCCTCAGAGTTGTATCCAAGTGTTTGTCTTCAGTTGGGCTGATCATATCTTCCATCATGTCAAATATGCTCCTCAACCCTTCTATGACACTGTCCATTTCTGAAATCTTGTTGTGTGTCTTTTGGTTTTCTAGTTGTTGTTTTTGTATGACTTATAGCTGTGAATTCATTTTGGCATTTTGTTCCTGAATCCTTCCA
This sequence comes from Dugong dugon, assembly GCA_030035585.1. NCBI lineage: Eukaryota > Metazoa > Chordata > Mammalia > Sirenia > Dugongidae > Dugong > Dugong dugon. The sequence continues at coordinate 40,443,975 of CM057480.1, read as the reverse complement.
TTTTTGTCTGTATTGTTCATCAATTTGTCTGCCATTTCTATGAATTTGTCATTTTTCCCTCATTTTTGTCTGCTTTTTGCTTCAACTCTTGTGTAGCTCAGAATATTAGGTAGTTCTAATGTCTTTTCTTCTACTGGAAAGTCATCTGGTGTTTTATTTTGGATGCCAACTGGGACCATTGTGTCCTTTTTTTTTTTTTTTGATATTTTCTGCTGTCTTTGGGACATTCAGCAGTTATTTTCCTCATTTATTTATTGTAGATTTGTTTGTTTCATCCTGCTTTTTTTTTTTTAATTTGGTTATGTCTGAGCAGGTGAGCCTTGCATTCTTTGTTGTTTACTCTTCTGAGAGCATGATAATTTTCACCTCCTTGTCCAATGGGCATGCTCAGTCACTCAGATATGGTGCAGCACAGCAGGTTCAGTTAAGGGGAGTTGCTGGGATGGTTTCTTTGTAGCACATACTAGGGCCAACAGGGTGCAACAGGAATCATTCCAGGGTAGGTTCTGGTAGGCTCTGCCTGTGCTGCTTAGGTATGTGATGTTCAGAGCACAATGCAGGTAGGCAGGAATAAGGGGGTAGATTGGGATGTGCGGAGCTAAGATGGGTATGGGAAAGAGGAGAGAGAGAAGAAACAGTTGCCAAAAACAAAAAGATAAGCAAAAAAGAGTACTAACGGAGCTTGGCATTGGAGTGGAGAGATGAGAGACCGAGAAATGGAGAAAAACAAAAAGAAAAAAAAGAAAAAGGGTAAAAGAAAAAAGTAAATAAAAATTAAGGGGGAAAAAAAAAAAAGAAAAGCCGCAAGGGATCCCACTTGTATGGCTGCGAAGACTCGGTAAGTGACTCCCAGGCCACGAAGTACAGCCTGGCTAGAAGGGGTAGAGTTGTCACACAGTGTCAGGTATTCAGGTGACAGGAAGAGAAGGTAAGTATAGAGAGACGAGAAACTAAGAAATGATGAAAGACAAAAAGAGAAAAGGAGAGAAAAGAAAACAGAAAAAACAAGCCAAACAAACAAAAGAAATGTCCCCAGGGATCCCACTCCATGGCTGCACAGACTGAGGAAGTAGCTCCCAAGCCACGCAGTACAGCCCAGCAAGAAGGGGCCCCCAAGCCTAGAAAAGAAAAAGAAAACAAACAAATCAGAACAGAACAAATCAAAACAAACAAACAAACAAAAAACCCTGGGGATCCCACCAGTATGGCAGTGTGGGCTGGGAAGCAGTTTCACAGTGAATTGGTGTTTCACAGCCTTTCAGGAAGAAGCAAAGATGGCAAACAGAGTCAGGTATTTGATTGAGGGGAGTAGAGGTGGTGAGAGGTATGGAAGACATCAAAAGAGGTGGAAAAAAGCAACACAAGCAACAATGGCACTCTGGGAGTGGCCACTGTGGGCAGGTGGAATCCAAGCAGCAGAGGGCTGAAGCCAGTCCCTCCCGGCCAAGAGACTGTGGCTGCTGGAAGCAGAGGAGGCTGAGTGGCAGTGAAGAAGGGTGGGGGTTGGGAAAGCATATATTGCTGGGAGCTCCATGAAGCTGCTTTCCTGTACTCTGTTCACCGATCTCCGACAGGAGTCCAAGATGGTGAATCTGTGCTGCTTTAGCTGATAGGGGATCTCTGCACAAGTCTCTCCTCTTTTTCTCCTGTCAGTATCTTATTCCATTAGGTGCTTGGCTGAGTTCTTTATCTCTTCATGTGATGTGTAGGGTTTCAGGATTGACATTTGTCTTTGTTTGACTTAGTTTTTTGGGTCTTTGCTTTGGAGGAACAGCCTGGTGCTTCTGTCTATAGAGTCATGTTGCCCAGAAGTCCTATTCTGTTCTTGTTGGTTGGAGTATTCTACAAATGTGTGTCAAGTTGATTGATGGTATTGTTCATGTCTTCTATATCATTACTGACTTTATGTTTGGTTATTCTGTTGATTAATAAGAGAGAAGTGTTGAATTATCCAACTAGCATTGTAGATTTTTCTATCTTTCCTGTCAGTTCTACCATGTATTTTGAAGCTCTGTTGTTAGGTACATTCACATTTTCTATTGTTAAATAGTCTTCATGGATTTGCTTTTTTTTTTTTTTTTTTTTTAACATTATGTAATATCCCTCTTTATTCCTGATAGTATTCCTTGTTCTGAAGTCTACTTTGTTTCATATCAATATAGTAATCCAGTTTTCTTTAGGTTTGCGTTTGCAGTTTATATCTTTTTCACCATTTATTTTTTACCTACATATGCTTTCTTATTTAAAGTAAGTTTCATGTAGACAGCATACAGTTAATTATTGCTTTTATTCAATCTGACAATCTCTCTCTTTTAATTAGTGTCTTTAGACCATTTACATTGAAAGTAATCACATGAATAATTGATATGGCTGGATTAAAATTTTTCATCTGGCAGCTGTTTTTATTTGTTCCATTTCTTTTCAATTTAATTTTACCTTCTTTTTACCCATTTTTGGATCTGTTGGTTATTTTTTATTATTCCATTTTGTGTACTCTGCTGATATTTATATCTCTCTTTTTTTTCGTTTGGTTGTCCTAGGGTTTGCAGTGTATATCTTTAACCGATAACAATCTACCTTCAAATAGTATTTTACCACTTCATACACAGTGTAAGAACCTTGCAATATTGTACTTCTCCAGCCCATCTTGTTATTTCTGCATATGTTATAAATTCACTATACTTTGGTACTATTTTTACTTTAGACATACAATTATATTTTAGAGTATTTAAAATTAAAACAAAAATTTCTTTTTTATATTTTATCATTGTAATAATTTCTGAACATATATTTGTGTAAACCTAAGTTTCTGTCTTGTATCATATTCCTTATTCCCAAAGACCTTCCTTTAATATTTTTTTGTAGTGTAAATCTGCTGGAAATGAATTATCTCAGATTTTCTGCCTTCATTTTGAAAGATATTTTCACTGAGTATAGAATTCTATGTCGACAGTTTTTCTTTCCATACGTCACAGAGATGTCACTCTATCATCTTTTTGCTTGCATAGTTTTTGACAAGATATCTGAATTTTTAACCTTTTTCCTCTTTAGGTAATGGTTTTTTTTTTTTTAAAAACCCTATCAGTCTTCAAAATTTTATCTACAGTTTTTTGTGGACCATGGCCTCGGGGAACGTCTAGCTCAATTGGCATCACATAGTTTATAAAGAAGATGTTCTTCATTCTACTTTGGTGAATAGTGTCTGGGGTCTTAAAAGCTTATGAGTGGCCATCTAAGACACTTCACTGGTGTCACCCTGTCTGGAGCAAGGGAGAATGAAGAAAACCAGAGACACAAGGGAAAGATTAGTTCAAATGACTAATGGCCTACAAGTATGACAGCCTCCACCAGACTGAGTCCAGCACAACCAGGTGATGCCTGGCTACAACCACTGACTGCTGTGACAGGGATCACAATAGAAGGTCCTGGACAAAGCTGGAGAAAAAAGTACAACAAAATCCTAACTCACACACACACACAAAAGACCAGATTTACTGGTCTGATAGAGACTGGAGAAACCCGGAGAGTATGTCCCCTTGACACTCTTTTATCTCAGTACTGAAGTCACTCCTGAGTTTCACACTTCAGCCAAAGATTACACAAGCCCATAAAACAAAATGAGACTAAATGGATACATCAGCCCAGGGGCAAGGACGAGAAGGCAGGAGGGGATAGGAAAGTTGGTAATTAACCAAAAGTCAAGAAGCAGAGAGTGTTGACATGTCATGAGGTTGGCAACCAATGTCACAAAACAATATGTGTACTAATTGTTTATTGAGAAGCTAGTTAGTTCTGTAAACCTTCATCTAAAGTACAATAATAAATAAATAAATATGTGAGGAACAAAAAAATAGTGCACTGCTTATTATGCTTAATCAGTAAATGAAATCTTAATTCACTGTTGACTTTCATCTCATTTCTTCTTTCCCTGCTTCCAAAAATGCCAATTCCTTATGGTTAACCGTAACTGGAAATATGACTAAACTTTATTAAGCACGAGTTTTTTTGCTAGGCACTCTGATTGGCATTTTATACTTCTTTATTTTATCTACTTCACACAACAATTTTGCAAGGCATGCTCTGCTTTTTTTTTTTTTTTTTTAACAGAGAGTTAAATAACTTTCCTAAAGTCTCAGCATTGACCTTGCAAGGATTCAAAACTTCAGTGTTTCTGGCTCAAGTGCCCTGCCCACTAATAACATACAGAACAGAAGACGAGGCTATTGAAATATCTTAAAACTTAGTGTTACTTTGCCAACCTCCACACCACATTTTACTTGAAAAGGAACTAGAAAAGTGAACTTGCCAATACCCTCCTGGATTCTGGAGAAGCCACCCAAAAATGGGCAGATGAGAAAACTAAAGCTCTGCCCAAGTACATACCTAATAAGTCAAAGAGGAGTAATTATTAAAATAAAACAACATAGTTGCCATTTATAAAAATATTGACTCATATCTAATAAGACATGATGAGAACATAGAGTAGAAATACTTACTTTATGCCCCCCAAAATTATGGGCGTTACCATAAAATGTTAAAATTAATCAAGAATTGCACAATTTTAAATCTAGAAGACTAAATGATGGCAGATTATTTGTCTACTTTGAGCTTATCTGATTTGCAAATATATCCACCATTCTTTATCAGTGTTTGTCCTCAATTATGTGTGGTCTTCCAGTATGAGTACCTTCTTATAAAAAGTGACTGTCTTATAAATATAACACCGTCAAACTCTCTCCCCTTTAGTTTTCTCATCTATGAAACAGAAATACCAAACACCATTTCAAATAGATCTCACTGATTAGAAATAAATTCCTAATTATAAAAGCACTTTGAAAGAAACTTCTTTAAACATTAGATTATAATATCATTAACAATTGTGGTTCGGTAAATGCTGTGTTAAAAAAATCTGTAATTTTGGTTTTCAACAGTTTAAGTTTAGTGTGTGTATTTGTGTGTGTGTGTGTGTATGCATGTGTGCACGTGTGTTTTGTTTTCCTTTTGATTGTGGCCCTTTGAATTTGTTGGAAGTGAAGTTTGATGTCTTTCATTATTTCTGGAAAATTATTGCCTACTATGTCTTCAGATATTCCTTCTGTCCCTTTTTCTCTTTCCAGGATTCCAGTTACACATATATTAGACCATTTTATATTATTCTACATCTCTTGGATGCTCTTGTTTGTTTGGTTTTTTTTTTCTCTCTGTGTGTGTTTTAGTTTCTGTAATTTCTTTTACCTACTGTCTTACTTATCTAGTGCTACTATAACAGAAACACCACAAGTAGATGGCTTTAACAAAGAGAAATTTATTCTCTCACAATCTAGGGGCTAGAAGTTCTAATTCAGGGTACCAGCTACAGGGGAAGGCTTTCTCTCTCGTCGGCTCTGGGTGAAGATCCTTGTTATCAATCTACCCCTGGCAGGAGCTTCTCAGAGCAGGGACCCCAGGTCCAAAGGACATGCTATGCTCCCGGTGCTTCTTTCTTGGTGGTATGAGGTCTCCTTGTCTTTCTGCTTGCTTCTGTCTTTTATATCTCAAAAGAGATTGGCTCAAGACACAGCCCAATCTTGTAGATTGAGTCCTGCCTCATTGACATAACTGCTGCTAATCCCATCTCATCAACATCATAGAGGTAGGATTTACAACACATAGGAAAATCACATAACCTATCTTCAAGTTCAATGACTCTTTTCTTGGTTCTGTCCAGTCTACTAATAAGCTTGTAAACATAATTCATCTCTGTTATCATGTCTTTTGTATCTAGCATTTCCATTTAACTCTTATAATTTGTATCTCTTCTGAAAGTCTTCTATGCATGAATATTGATAACTTTTACACTAGAGACCTTAGCATATTAATTATAAAACAAACAAAAATTCCATTGCTGTCAAGTTGATCCAAACACATAGTGACCCTATAGTTTTGTTAAATTCCCTACCTCATGATTTCAATACCGGAGTCATCTCTGAGTCTATTTCTGTCAATTTCTTTATCTCCTTGCAGTATATTTTTTTATTTCTTGCTTTTTTTGTGTCTCATACTCTTGATTGAATGCTTGACGTTGTATATGAAAGAGTAGACACTGAAGTAAATAGCATTTATGCCCAGAAATGAGCACATAGGGTGTGATTCAGTTTGTTTTAGTGTTCCTGGTCCAATCTCGGTTTGTGGCCTTCCCTATATCTCTGCACCACAGCTGCACCACCGATGGTGTCTCTTTACCTACTTTTGCCCTTCTCCATTGGAGTAGGCTGCTGTTGCTTATTATTCAATGCTTGCCAGATTCGTGTTGGAGGCAGTGTTATTCTTTGTGGTCCTGGGCCAGAGCCAGTTTTAGGTAGGCTCTATGTGTCTAAGTCTCAGTGGCCAGATTTTCTCAGTGATCCTGCCCTTTTCCCTATTGCAGACAAACTCTAACTTATTTCTTTGATGGATCTTGTGTGGGAGAGAGTTCCCTATACCTCCCTCAGAGGTAGAGGCTTGATTTCCTTCACCTTCCCCAGCCACGCTGGGTTTTCTCATATGTCCTAGGGATGACAGGTTTTATTGTCCTTCTCCTAGTGCTTTTAAAGCTTTTGCTCCATAGGTGAGAAGGGTCTAGATAGAGCTTTATACTTTTCTGCAGTGGCAGCGACTTATTTCCTCCAGTCCGGGGGTTGTCAGACTTTTTCTGTAAAGGCCAGATAGTACATATTTTAGGCTTTGTGGACCATACAGTTTCTGACACAACTACTCAACTCTGGTTTCCCAATCCCCCAACCCCCTTAGCAAGGAACCAAGTAAAATATGTAAATGAATAGGTATCTATCTGTGCCAATAAAACTTTATTTACCAAAACAGTTTGCTGGCTGGACTTGACCCATGGGCTGCAGTTTGCCAACACTTGTTCCAGACTTTCATCACTGAGGGTGATTCTCTTGTTCTGCCTATAATTTTCTCATGAGCATCCATATATGTGCATGAAGAAAATCCTGTGAATGGTAATAAATTCCTATTGCATCTGTGATTTGCAAACATTTATATTCTCATGCTATCTCAGGCTTGACTTCTGCAATTCATTAAAAGTTCGGCCAATTCTTATATCTTCTTGCATCTCTTTCTCCCATACTATGGCACAGGTGAGCCAGTGCTTGCATCCCATTTATCTTTCTGGTGATTTGTCTTTGGATTTTAGGCTACTTAGTTTCTTTGCAGAGTGTGCTCTCTATAGATTAAGAGTTATGAATTCATAGTTTCTTTTCCTTTCTTATTGTTAGTGTGGAAGCAATGCTTTTTTTCAGGTCTCTACATTTTAGGCAAAAGCATTCTTTTTCTTTCCAATATTTTTTCTCTTTGCTCTTCAGGTGGGATAATTTCTATTGACCTATTGTCAAATTTACTGATCCTTTCTTTTGCATTCTCCAAACCACTATTAAGATAATCGAATATTTCTTTTCTTCATTTAGGATATTGTACTTTTCATTTATACAGTCTCCATTTGGTTCCTTTTATAATTTGTATTTCTCTGTTGAGTTTCACAATCTGTTCATTATAACTATATTTTCTTTAATGCTTATTCATAAAGTTATCTTAAAATCCTTCTCTGGTGATTCCAACATCTATGTCATTTGTCTGCCTTTTTTCTTGACTATGTGTTGCATTTTTTTCCATTTGCATGTCTACTAATTTTTTATTGCATGATGAATATTGTGGCTAATATATTATATTGACTTTTGTACCTATTATTTTTTCTGAAGAGTTTTTTCCCCCCTCTAGTAGGCAGTTAACTGGCTGGATTCATATTCAAAATCTATCTTTCTCACAATGGATAGCATCTAGAATACTTAGTCCTTTCTGCCTTTCAGATTTGGATTTGTTTTAGGATTTTTGGAGTCCTTTCCATACATGTGCAATTGGGGAATCAGCAAAGATTTAGTCAACATTATATACAGATTTTGGAGCTCCCCCTTTGCCTCTCTCCTTTTTATTATTTCCACCATCACTGGTAAGTCCAATTTCATCAAGCCAGTATGACTGGAGCTTTCTCCTTGAGTCCTAGCTGCCTCACCTTCATAGACTTGAGAATGCCCTCAGATAGAAAGTTATTTACATGATTAATATAATCCAGTTTAGTCCTTCATTCAAAGGTCAACTCCCCTTCAGTTTCTGCCTTCTTTTATTTGCTCTCTAGTGGCTTCAAATAGTTGTTTTAAATATTTTTCCCCTCAGAGTTTATAATCATTATTTGCAAGAAGGTTAGTTTTATTAAAGCTACTTCTTCACTGGAAGTGGTACTTGCCAGAAGTAGGTTTATAATATTAAATAAATTTTCTGTTCATTAGCCTAATAAAATAGTGGAATGATAAAATCTCATAAAAGCTTTTTACTGGTCATTTTTTTCGAAGTTTGTTTTTAAAAGTGATAATAAGTCTGTTCACAGGAAAAATTATTAACGTTATTATATGAGAAGCAAAGGTAAAACACCCATCATCTTTCGTGGAAAAAAAATTATTTGCGAAAAACTAGGAGGCTAAATCTAAAGCAATGTTGTATACTTTGAAACATTATTCTTACTTTTTAAATAAAGCATTCTGCTTTTACTATTTCAAATTGACATTCTTCTCCACTTCCTAACCTTACCATCTTGCTCATTTTCCTTCAGAGACTTTAGAACAATGGTGACAGATAATGCAATAACATATATTTTTATCACTTTGCCACACACAGTCATACTGTCTGGCTGGTCACTTACTTTACAGAAAAATTTAAAATATTCTATATTAGCCATACTAATATCTTTCAAGATTCCTAGTAGAGAAAAACAAAACCCACACAAGCACTTAACATGATTTATCTATCAAACAATGTTTCACCAATAAGGTTTTAAATTTTGATTGAAACTGGGAGAGTATCATACATTTAAGAATTGTCTATAGTTTAAACTATGGATAAAGTGTAATTTAAAACCAATATTAGAGAATGCTTAAAAAGCCTTCGCTATATGTCAGTCTAGTTCTAAGTGCTTTACATACATTAATTCTATGAGCCTAAAGTCACTAATCTGTATCACTGTATTACATAACAGTTGATATGTAAGGTAAGGCTATACTTGGAAAATTCAAAGCACATTGTTTCAGTAAATGTTTTACTATTACTTAAGTAATTTACTTAAGCATTTACTTAAGCATAACAACTGTTATGTAAGGTAAGTCTATACTTGTTATGTAAGTCGTTCAGTTAAAGATCTCTGGATGTAACTGCTTTTGAAAAATTATACCATTGTTTATGACAATTTTTGCATAATAAATAAATGCATTATAAGAAGTAGTATTTCAAAGTTATGATTTTAGGCAAAGAATAATCAATTCACTTGACAGAACAGTTTCTAAACAGAAAATACATGGAATGGATTTGAATTTTACAACATGTTTGGACAAACCCAAACATTTTGTTTTGTGGCCATATGCTGAGCAAGAGGGATGAAAAAGTAGCATCTTCTAGAATTTTTCAGTCTGTTGTACATGTGAACTATCCATAGGTTTAAAAAATGCTATTATATATAGCTTTTATTTTGTTTTACATGTGTTTTTCTTTTCATGGTTAGGTTCATTTTAATGCAAGATAACCACTAGGCTCCAAAAGCTTGAAATATTTATGAAATAGTTCAGAGGAAAAATGTACCTTACAAATAATTAATCCCTAGTAGCCTTCCTTCACCAATAAACTTCTTTCCTCCTATAGTGAGTACAATAACCCTTCTTTAAATTACATTCTGTGTTCAAAATGTATTTATTAATTTTCAAATTGCTATTTATTATGTACATGAACTTATTCTGTTCTTAAATTGACACATTTTTTAAAAAATTTTTTTGTTGTACTTCAGCTGAAGGTTTACAGAACAAATAGATTGTCATGAAAAAGTAGTACACATATTGTTTTATGACATTGGTTAACAACCCCAGGACATGTCAACCGTCTCCCTTCTCGACTTTTTTTTTTTTTTTTTTTGCTGAAAATATACATAGCCAAAGATACACCATTTCAAAAATTTCTACATGCACCGTTCAGTGACATAGACTATGCTCTTACAATTGTGCTGCTATTCTCACTTTAGATGAAGGTTTGCAGAACAAAATAGTTTCTTATTAAACAGTTAGTACACATGTTGCCCTATGACAATGGTTAACAATCTCACAACACATCAACACTATCCTTACTCAACCTTGGGTTTCCTATCACTAGCTTTCCTGTCCCCTTTGGCCTTCTAGTCCTTGTCCCTGGACTGCTGTGCCTCATTAGTCCCATTTTGTTTTACGGGGCTGTCCAATCCCCAGCTGAGCAGTGTACCTTGGAAATGACTTCACCACTGAGCTAAAAGGGTGTCTGGGGGCCATACTCTTGGTGTTTCTCTAGACACTTTTCAGGCCAATAAGTTTGGTCTTTTTTTGTGTGTGTTAGAATTTTGTTCTGCATTCTTCTCCAGCTCTGTCCAGAACCCTCTGTTGTGATCCTGGTCAGAGCATTCAGTGGTGGTAGCCGGGCACCATCTAGCTGTACTTGACTCAGTCTGGTGGAGGCCTTGGTAGCTGTGGTCCATTAGTCCTTCGGACTAACCTTTTCCTTGTATCCTGTTCTTTTCACTCTCCCTTGCTCCCAAAGGGATGAGACCAGTGGAGTATCTTAGATGGCTGCTCACAGGCTTTTAAGACCCCAGACACTACTCACCAAGGTAGAATGTAGAACATTGCCTTTATAAACTGTGTTATGCCAATTGAGCCATATGTTTCCCAAGACCATGGTCCCCACAGCCCTCCACCCAGCAATTCAGTCCCTCAGGGAGTTTGGAACTGTCTATGGAGCTTTCATGACCTTTCCTTGTACAAGTTGTGCTGGTTTCCCCAGTATTGTATACTGTCTCACCCTTCACCCAAGATACCACTTATCTATTGCCTGTTTAGTATTTTCCTCCAACCCCTCCCATCCCTGGTAACCAACAAATATTGTTATTTTTGATGTGTGAAGGTTTTCATGGGTTTTTACAATAAATGTCTCATATAATCTTTGTCCTTTGGTGATTGACTTATTTCACTCGGCATAATGTCCTCCAGTTTCATCCATGTTATGAGATGCTCCACAGATTCATCATTGTTCTTTCTCGTTGCATAGTACTCCATTGTGTGTATGTACCATAGTTTGTTTATCCATTCATCTGTTGATGGGCTTCTAGGTTGTTTCCATTTTTTGCTATTGTGAACAATGCTGCCATGAACATAGGTGTGCATATGTCTATTCGAGTGACGACTCTTATTTCTCTAGGATATATTCCTAGGAGTGGGATTTCTGGATCGTGTGGTATGTTTATTTCTAGCTTTCTGAGGAAGCGCCATATCATTTTCCAAAATGGTTGTATCATTTTGCATTCCCACCAGCAATGCATAAGAGTTCCGATCTCCCCGCAGCCCCTCCAACATTTTCTATTTCCAGTGTTTTTGATTCGCGCCAGTAATGCCGGGGTGAGACGGTATCTCATTGTGGTTTTATTTGCATTTCTCTACTGGCTAGTGATCGCGAGCATTTCCTCATGTGTCTGTTGGCTGCTTCAATTTGGGGAAGTGTCTGTTCATTTCCTTTGCCCATTTTTTAATAGGATTATTTGTCTCTTTGTAGTAGAGGTGTTGGATTTTCTTGTAGATTACGGAGGTTAGACCTTTGTCTGACTTGTAATGTCCAAAATTTTTTTCCCAGTCTGTAGGTTCTCTTTTGACTCTTTTTGTGAAGTCTTTTGAAGAGTATATGTGTTTGATTTTTAGAAGATCTGAGTTATCTGGCTTATCTTCTGGGGTTTGTGCATTGATGGTTATGGTTTGTATCCTGTTAATGCTGTGTATTAAGGCCCGTAGCGTTAGGTCTATTTTTTCTTCTATGAACTTTATAGTTTTAGGCTTTATATTTAGGTCTCTGAACCATTTTGAATTAGTTTTTGTATATGGTGTGAGTTATGAATCCTGTTTCATTTTTTTACAGATGAATATCCAGTATTGCCAGCACCATTTGTTAAAAAGACTGTCTTTTCCCCATTTGATGGACTTTGGGCCCTTGTCGAAGATCAGGTGACCGTAGTTGGATGGATTTACATCTGGGTTCTCAATTCTGTTCCATTGGTCAATGTATCTGTCGTTGTACCAGTACCAGGCTGTTTTGACTACCATAGCTGTATAGTAGGTTCTCAAGTCAGGTAGTGTGGGTCCTCCTACTTTATTCTTCTTCTTCAGTAGTGCTTTACTTATTCAGAGCTTCTTCCCTTTCCATATAAATTTAATGATTAGTTTCCATCTCTTTGAAGAATGTTGTAGGTATTTGGATTGGGATTGCATTGTATTTGTAAGTTGCTTTGGGTAGAATTGTCATTTTCACAATGTTGAGTCTACCTATCCATGAGCATGGTATGTTTTTCCATTTCTGTAGATCCCTTTGGGTTTCTTGCAGTAGTGTTTTTTAGTTTTCTTTGTGTAGGTCTTTTGCATCCCTGGTTAAAGTTATTCCTAAGTTGTTTTTTTTTTTTAGGGGCTATTATAAATGATGCTGTTTTCCTGATTTCCTTTTCATCATTCTCTTTATTGGTGTATAGGAATCCAACAGATTTTTGTATGTTTATCTTCTATCTTGCTACTCTGCTGAATCTTTCTATTAGTTCCAGTAGATTTCTCCATGGAGTCTTTAGGGTTTTCTATGTATAGTATCATATCATCCGCAAACAGGGACAGTTTAACTTCTTTATTACCAATTTGGATGCCGTTTATTTCTTTTTCTTGCCTAATTGCTCTAGCTAGAAGTTCTAGCACAGTGTTAAATAGGAGTAGTGATAAAGGGCATCCTTGTCTTGTTCCTGTTTTCAAGGGGAATGTTTTCAGCCTCTCTCCATTAAGAATGATGTTGGCCACTGGTTTTGCATAGATGCCCTTTATTATGTCGAGAAATTTCCCTTCTATACCTATTTTATTGAGAGTTTTTATCAGAAATGAGTGTTGGACTTTGTCAAATGCCTTATCTGTGTCAGTTGAGATGATCATGTGATTCTTTTCTTTCTTTTTATTTATGTGGTGGATTACATTGATTGATTTTCTATTGTTGAACCATCCTTGCATACCTGGTATGAATCCTACTTGGTCATGGTGTATTATCTTTTGATATGCTGCTGAGTTCTATTGGCTAGAATTTTGTTAAGAATGTTTGCAGCTATAGTCATGAGAGATATTGGTCTGTAATTTTCTTTTTTTGTGGCATTTTTGCCTGCTTTTGGTATCAGCGTTATGGTGGCTTCATAGAATTAATTTGGAAGTGTTGCTTCCTTTTCTGTGCTCTGAAATAGCTTGAGTAGTACTGGTACAAGCTCTTCTGTGAATGTTTTGTAGAATTCTCCAGTGAAGCCATCTGGGCCAGGGATTTTTTTTTTTTTTTTTTTTTGGCAGTTTTTTTATTACCTTTTCAATCTCTTCTCTTGTTATGGGTCTGTTCAGATTTTCAACATCACTTTGTTGCAGTTTGGGTAGGTAGTGTGTTTCTAGAAATTTATCCATTTCCTTTAGGTTTTCAAATTTGTTGAGAATAGTTTTTCACAGTACTCTGTTATGATCCTTTTTATTTCAGTTGGATCTGTAGTAATGTCCCCCATTTCATTTCTTATCTGGGTTATATGTGTCCTTTCCTGTTTTTCTTTTGTCAGTCTGGCCAGTGGTTTGCCGATTTTGTTCATTCTTTCAAAGAACCAACTTTTGGTTTTGTTGATTCTTTCTATTGTTTTCCTGTTCTCTATTTCATTTAATTCTGCTCTGATCTTTATTACTTCATTTATTCTGGTGGCTGTGGGCTTTTTTTTTGCTGTTCTCTTTCTATTTGTTTGAGTTCTGTAGTTAATGTTTTGATTTTGTCCCTTTCTTCTTGTTTGATGTGTGCATCTGTTGCTATAAATTGTCTTCTGAGGACTGTGTTTGCTGTGTCCCAAAGGTTTTGGTATGATGTGTTTTCATTCTCATTTGATTCTATGAATTTTTTTATTCCATCTCTGATCTATTACCCAGTGATGTGTAAGCAGGGTGTTATTCAGTTTCCATGTAGTTGATTTTTTTTCCTTTCTCTTTTTATTGTTAATTTCTACCTTGATGGCATTGTGGTCAGAGAAGATACTTTGAATTATCTCAGCTTTTTGGATCTTGTTGAGGATTGATCTTTGGCCTAAGATGTGGTCTATTCTGGAGAATGTTCCATGTGCATTGGAAAAGAATGTGTAGTTTGCAGCTGTTGCATGGAGTGTTCTACATATGTCTATGAGGTCAAATTGGCTGATTGTGTCCTTTAGGTCTTCTGTATCTTTGCTGAGTTTCTTTTCAGTTGTTCTGTCCTTTACTGAGAGTGGTATGTTGAAGTCTCCTACTGTTATTGTGGAACTGTCAATTTCTCTTTTCAGTGTTGTTGAAGTATGTTTTATGTAGTTTGGAGCCTTCTTGTTGGGTGCGTAGATGTTTATTATGGTTATGTCTTCATGATGGATCATCCCCTTAATCATTATATAGTGTCCTTCTTTGTCTTTTATGGTGGATTTTGTTTAAAGTCTATTTTACCTGAGATTAGTATTGCCACTTATGCTCTTTTTTCCTAGTCGTTAGCTTGATATATTTTTTCCAACCTTTGACTTTTCATAAATTCATATCTTTGTTTCTAAGGTGTGTCTTTTGTAGACAGTATATTGATGGATCCTGTTTTCTTATCCATTCTGTCACTCTCCATCTCTTTATGGGTGCATTGAGTCTATTTACATTCAGTGTAATTACTGATGGATGTGAGTTTGTTGCTGTCATTTTGTAGTGGGTTTTTTTTTTTTTTCTGGTGCTGACCTTTTCTTTGTTCTTCTTACTCTCCTGTGCTGAGTTACTTTCGTTTGTGGATTTTTTCCATTTCTTTTGTTTTTGTAGGTTTTGGTTTTGCTGAGACTTTAGGTTTTTCCTCTTTTTTTTCATGAGTATGTTTATTAACTTTCTTTTTGTTTACCATGAAATTTCCCCTTATCTTTCTAAGTTTGAAGCAGTCTATTATTACTTGGTATCTCCTTGCCTTCCTCTCCATTAGAAGGTTCTATACCTACGCCGTTTATTTCCTCTTTTATTGTTCTGATGTTGTTGTCATTTACTGATTAAGTGCTCTGATTCCCTGTTTTATTTCTTTTGGTTTTGGCTAGTCCTTGGAGTTCATTTCCTAGATTGGTATCTGGCTGATACGACCCTGCATCCTAGATACTGCCTGTGAGCTGAAATTGTTTATTCTCAGATCAAAGAACTCCCTTTAATAATTCTTGTAAGTTTGGTTTGGTTTTTACGTATTCCCTTAATTTCTGTTTACCTGGAAATGTCCTAATTTCGCCATCATATTTGAAAGAGCGTTTTGCAGGATATATTATTCTTGGCTGGCAATTTTTTTCTTTCAAGGTTGTATATATGTCATCCCATTGCCTTCTTGCCTGCAGGGTTTCTGCTGAATAATCTGAGGTTAGTCTTATTGTTTCTCCTCTTTATGTGACTTCTTGTTTTTCACAAGCTGCTCTCAGGATTCTTTGTTTGTCTTTGGTTTTGGCGAGTGTGTTTATGATATGCCTTGGTGATTTTATTTTGGGGTCTCTTCCATATGGGATTCATTGAGCTTCTTGGATGGGCATATTTTCATCTTTCATGATATTGGGGAGGTTTTCTGTCAGCAGTTCTTCAATGATCCTCTCTGTGTTTTCTGTTTTCTCCCCCTGTTCTGGAACTCCAATCACTTGCAAATTTTTGCTTTTGATGGTATCCCACATAACTCTCAGGGTCTCTTCATTTTTCTTTGTTATTTTTCCAAGTTTTTGTCAGAGTTGTATCCAAGTGTTTGTCTTCAATTCCACTGATCCTGTCTTCCACTGTTTCAAAGCTGCTTCTCATCCTTCTATCACAATGTCCATTTCTGAAATCCTGTTGTTTATCTTTTGGATTTCTAATTGTTGTCTTTCTATAATTTCTAGTTGTGAATTTATTTGACATTTTGTTCCTGCATTATTTTCCTGAATTCTTCCAATTTTTTGTCTGTATTTTCCATGAATTTGTCTATTTTTTCCTCATGTTTGTCTGCTTTTTGCTTCAGCTCTTGGAGAATTCTGAGTATTAGAGATTTTAATTCCCTATCAGATAGTTGTAGTGCCTTTTCTTCCACTGGAAAGTCATCTGGTGTTTTATTTGGGATGCCTACTGGAACCATCTTGTCCTGTTTTTGTAAATGTTTTGATATTGTCTGCTGTCTTGGGGCATTCAGTAATTATTTTTCTCATTTATTGATTGTAGATTTATTTGTTTTGTCCTTTTTTTTTATTTGGCTATGTCTGAGGAGGCAGGCTGTGTGTTCTTTGTTGTTTGCTCATCTGTGGGCACAATACTTTTCACCTCCTTCTCCAATTCACTGGGTCAGTCACTCAGATATGGCACAGCAGGGCAGGTGTAGCTGAAGAGGAATTACTGGGATGGGTTGTTTGTGGCACTTACTATAGCTACCAGGGTGGGTTGATATTCAGTGCAGGGCCAGTTCCAGTAGGCTGTGCCTGTGCTGTTTGGTGGCATAATGTTAAGCGCATGGTGCAGGTAGGCAGGATGTGGGGGGAGATTGTTATGTGTGGAGCTAAATGGATATGGGAGAGAAAAGAGAGGAACAGGAGCCCAAAATATACAAACAAAAAAGTGTGCTGGGGAGCTTGCAAAAAAAGCCCACAAAAAAAGAAATGCCCTCAGGGATCCCTCTGTGCTTCTGTGCAAGCCAAGGGGGTAGGTTCCAGGATGCACAGCACTGCCCAGCCAGAATGGACTCCCAACTCAAGAAAAGGAAAAGAAAACAAACAAACAATCCAAAACAAGCAAAAGCCCTGGAATCCCACCAGAGTGGCAGCCCAGACCAGGAAGCAGTTCCACACTCGAAAAGAGCTCTGCAGCCCCTCAGGAAGAAGCAAAGATGGCGCCTGGAGCCAGGTATTTGAGGGAGAGGGGGAGGTGGCGAGAGGTAAGGAAGAAATCAAAAGAAGCAGAAAAAAAGCAACAACAAATGGCACTCAGACAGCCAGTCAGTGCGGGCGGGGGGAATCCAGGTGGCCAGTGCTTCCTGGAAAAGAGACCGTGGCCGCGGGAAGCAGAGGAGGCCGAGTGGGGGTGAAGAAAAGCGGGGGGTGGGAAAGCGTATATCACAAATTACCAGTTGTTCTGTCTCCCGCTTTAAGCTCCATGAAGCTGCTTTCTCATACCCCATATCTGCTGGTCTCTGATAGGAGTCCAAGATGGCGGATCCATGATGCGTTAGCTGATAGGGGACCTCTGCATGAATCTCTCCTCGCTCTCTGTTCTCTGTCAGTTTTCTCACTCCATTGGTGCTTGGCTGGGTTCTTTATCTCTTCATTTGATGTTTTACAGTTTCAGGATTGCTGTTTTTCTCTGTTTGGCTTAGTTTTTTGGATCTTTGCTGTGAGGGATGGCGTGGTGATTCTGCCTAGAGTGCCATTTTGCCAGAAGTCTTGACACAATTTATTTTTTAAAAAATTGTTTGTGTAGGACTAATGGACCACAACTACCATGGTCTCCACCAGTATGAGTCCAGTACAACTAGATGGTGCCCACCTATCACCGCTGACTGCTCTGACAGGGATCACAACTGCGGGTCCCAGACAGAGCTGAAGAAAAATGTAGAACAAAATTCTAACTCACAAAAAAGAGACCAGGCTTACTGGCCTGACAGAGACTGGAGAAGCCCCCAGAGTATGGCCCCCAGACACCCTTTTATCTGGGTAATGAAGTCACTCCTAAGGTTCACCCTTCAGCCAAAGTTTAGACAACCTTATAAAACAAAATGAGATGACACAAATGAGACACAACAGTCCACGGACAAGGACTAGATGGCAGGAGGGGACAGGAAGACTGGTAATAGGGAACCCAAGGTTGAGAAGGGAGCGTGTTGACATGTCATGAAGTTGTTAACCAATGTCATAAAACAATATGTGTACTAACCATTTAATGAGAAACTATTTGTTCTGTAAACCTTCATCTAAAGTACAATAAAAAATGAAAAAAAATTGTTTGTGTACCTTTGGTTAAAAGTAACCTTGATTTTTCTCATTAAATTAATAGATTTTTTTCTCCATTTAGCAGAGTTTTCACTTAGCATCAGGTTTTTTAGGAATTAATTAAAATTGTTAGGCAAGGGATAAGTGTCTTGACATTTTTGTTAGCAAGAATTCAGCTATTCTGTAACTACAATCATGGGAACTAAGACATGAACTTCCTCCCAAAATTGAAAATACATTAGGAAGTTAGAATTCACATGGAAAAAAAATTAGCAGTCATAGTTCACATATACCAGTTAGTCAAGTATACAACTACAAAGAGTGCATTAAAATAGGTATTTTAAGCTAGCTATCTCTTATCTTTGGCTGTCAATGTTTAATATTGTCTGTTGGTAGTGTCCTCTTCTCTCCCTAATATGATCTTTTCATATCACAAAGACTGGAAATCTTTTATTTGATACAGGCCTACATAGTACTCCTTTGCAGTTAGGGTTCTTAGCCAGAATGAGACATCAATGTCTCTGCCAATGAGATGCTCTCCTGCAAGGTTTGGAATGCAAAATGGAGTGGCCAAACTACTTGCCCTGGTGGTGGCTAATGGAAAGTGAATCTTTGCAGCTGTCAGAACCCATCTTCCACTGTATGTCCACCAGCTTTGTAGGCCAATCTGAGATGTTGGCAGCAGTTACTAGACCACTGCATCTCAGTTGCAGTGGTGTGGCTAGGAAGTCAGTGGTGAGGTGAACTTGAAGTCCAGAACCAGTGTCTTGACCTTAGCTCCTGTGGACACTTCCAACAATTTATAATTCTCTGCACGACTTGTCTTTTTCCTTGAGAAAATTTGGGTAGTTTCTATTTTCTGCACTAAATCATGACTGATTGCCTCCCACTCCCCCACTCCATGTGATTTTTAGCTCTTGTAGGATTATCTCACTTGGATCCACAATCAACTCCAGTGGAAGCAGCAGTCAAGAAATCAAACAACATATTGCATTGGGCAAATTGCTGTAAAAGACCTCTTTAAACTGTTAAAAAAAAAAAAAAAAAAAAAGCAAAGATGTCACTTTGAGAAGTAAGGTGCACCTGATCATGAAAATATTTGAAATGGAAACCGTGGTATTTTCAATTGCCTCATATGTATGCAAAAGCTGGACAATGAATAAAGAAAACTGAAAAAGAATTGATGCCTTTGAATTATGCTTTTGGCAAAGAATATTGAATATACCAAGGACTGCCAAAAGAATGAACACATCTGTGTTGGAAGAAGTACAGCCAGAATGCTCCTTAGAAGCAAGGATGGTGAGAGTCCATCTCTTGTACTTTGGACATGTTATCAGGAGGGACAAGTTCCTCAAGAAGGACACGATGCTTGGTAAGGCAGATGGTCAATGAAAAAGAGGAAGACCCTCAATGAGATGGACTGACACAGTGGCTGCAACAATGGGCTCAAACATAGCAATGATTGTGAGGATTGCACAGGATCAGGCAGTTTTGTTCTGTTGTGCATAGGGTAGCTACGAGTTGGAACCGACTCGATGGCACTTAACTGCAACAACAACAACAAATATTATCAATGAAAGCCTCCTGGCCATAGGATAACACGTGATGTAGGCTTCCAATTAAGAGTACCCTGTATCTTTAGACAGTGTTTCCTCCAGGGGTAGAGTTCTCTTGTTGTTGTTCTCTGTTTATTGTGATGTTACTTATTGGTCCAGTGGTGAGGATTTTTGTTTTCTTTATGCTGAGGTGTAATGCATACTGAAGGATGTATTAGAGTTCTCTTAGGATATGGGTATCATCAAAGAGGAATCTACTTTAGAGATTGCAAGAAGAAAGGCCTGGCAATATTAGAATGTAGCAGAAAGAAGCAGAATTAATAAATGATAAGTGAGAGAGTCCTAGTGACAATGTTTTAACCCCTGGACCCAGCTTCGCCTTGAAGCCACCCCTTGAATATCTCATTTATGAAGGCAAATATATATATTTCCCCTCTTGCTCAAGCTAGTTGGAGTTAGATTTTATCACTTATATCCTAAAAACTAGTACCTATTACAGTATTATTACACCTATTTTACTGATGTAGAAAATGAGTCTCAAAGAGTTTAAATCAGATCATCAAGGTCATACAACTATTAATAGTAGGTGTCAGGGTCAACATTTGACTTGAAATCTGTTATCTCAACAGCTAAGCTATAATGCCCTTAAGGAGCTCACATCCTAACAGGGGAAATGGCCATGTAAACAGCCATTGTAAAAATTGTGAAATTTTGTAACGAGTGATATAATACAGACATGCAAAAAGTACCATAAGAAATAGACAAGGAGTAATTACTTTTGTCTGGGAAAGCTTCATAGGAGAGGTGAATTTGAGCTGGATTTTGAAGGATAATTAAGAGTTTCCTAGACATAAAAGGGAGCGGTTGTGGCACGATTTAGGTCCCATCCTTGAGCATAGAGAATGTGACCCAGCTGGAGCTGGACTCACAAGGACTCAAAAGGACACATCAACTGGGCCCTGAGGTATAAAGACAATAGCTAAGATAATCTTGGAAAATATCTTCTAGGGAAGCTTTCACATAAAGCCAATCAAACAGAACGTAAAAGACTTTCTACTCTTTTTCTATTCGCATTTAGTGAATAGAAATTTGTTGTACGGATGAAGACCTTCCTGACTGTCGTTACTGAAAAATGTACCAATGATTAAGAAAGACAATTCAAAATGTAGGATCACAGTTTCTAGCCAATCTGAAAAGGCTAAGCTTTCAATGGTTTTGCCCATTTGTAGTGTTAATATATACTGATGATTCTGTAATGGTCTTCGTACTCGGGCAGACATGGCTGTCCAGCATGTTTGTCCGTTTTCCCATTCTTGCCTGTTCTATAATGGTCTTTGGACTCAGACAGACGTGGCTGTGGCAGCATGCTTGTTCATTTTCCCACTCTTGCCTGTTCTGTAATATTCTCTGGACTCAGGCAGACATGGCTCTAGCAGCATGTTTGTCCTTTTTCTCACTTTTGTCCTTTTGAATATATGGTGAATAAAACTTTCTTTTTCCTTTACTAAACTCTATGATGTTTTGCCCCTACAACAGGCACAGTGGTTAAAGTGCTCGGGTGCTAACCAAAAGGTCGGTGGTTTGAACCCACCAGCCACTCCGCAGGAGAAAGATGTGGCAATCTGCTTCCATAAAAATTTACAGCCATGGAAATCCTATGGAGTAGTTCTACTCTATCCTATAGGGTTGCTATGAGTTGGAATTGACTCAATGGCAGTGGGTTTTTTTTGTTGTTGTTGTTGTTCCAGGCATACAAGATGGGTTTTGGTGTTTATACGAATATAAGCCCTGTATCTAAAAATTAAAAGTCCCCAGATGGTGCAAATGATTAATGTGCTGGACTGCTAACCAAAATGTTGGAGGTTCAAGTCCACCCAGAGGCACTTGGAAGAAAGGCCTGGTGATCTAATTCTGAAAGATCACAGCCATTGAAAACTCTATGGAGCACTGTTCTACTCTGACACACATGGGGTCACTCTGAGTCGAAATGCACTCAATGACAACTGGTAGTAGATATCTAAAAATTTAGATATTTGTACCATTCGTCTACTGGTGAAATCTACCTTTTAAAGAATACCTCCCTTGGGCAAAATCAAATAACAACAACAACAAAAAGATCAAAATATCAGTTGTTTTGATAAAACTGCTTTGGAGAACACAGCTTTGATCTGCAGCATGTATCAGACTTCCTAATGGTTTTGCATTTAATTGAATTCCCCTACCCAGGCTAATGTGGAGGAACTAAAAAAAAACTCAGAGCTCCCCATCCCCCAATTCCATGACCAGCACCTGTCTCCACTTGGAAGAGATAAGACTGCTTGTATCCCAAAAAGCGCTAACTCTGAAAAAACGAGACAGAGGGGAGACTGGGCTGCATATAACACTATACTTCTCCAAATCTTCCCAGCAGGTAAATCACTCCCTTCATCCACCTCCTCCTTTAGGGAGATTGAGTGAAGGGGAGGAAAGAAGTTCTCTAATTCATACCACCTAAAAGTTCCTTTCTTATGGGTTGAAGTAGAAATTTACGGAGAGAAAGAAAATTTTTCTTCCAGCCCGGAGTGTTCAGAAATGGAGCTGAGTTAATGAAGGGTACAGCTAATGTTTTAAAAGATTAATGAAAAAGGAAGTAGCAGGGAAGATCCAGACGGAACCAGGTCAGGTAGGTGCCAGACACATTCTCCAGTAAACATCTATCTAGCATATCTTAGGAAATTATTCTAAATTTGGAAGGTTTAAAGGTGAATGAGACATGGTTCCAAGGCAGACACCTGAACAGTTGTTTTCAGTATTATACCCATTGCCATTGACTCATAGCAACCTTGTAGAACAGAGTAGAACTGTCCCATAGGGTTTCCAAGGCACCCCTCGTAGATTTGAACTGCCAACTTTTTGGTTAGCAGCCGTAGCCCTTAACCACTGTGCCACCAGGGCTCCTTTCAGTACTATACGCTGTGTTATTTGGGGACCTTTGGATGCAAGCAACAAAAACTGACTCTGAAATTTTTATTGGTGAAGCTGCTAAGAGACAAATAACTTTATATTAATGTTTCTTTAGGAATTTTTAATAAAAGCAAGAAGATTGTCATTATTGTAATGAACTGGGATGCTGAAAAACAACAGATTTCCTTCTAAATTCTGAAGGAAATTTTTTAAAAAAACCTCAGATTTTATAATGATTCTCCTCTGAGAGACCTAATGTTGCTTTAAAAAGTTTTATTTGTTTAACTGATCAATATTCTTAATAGATACTAGCTTCTCTATTTCCACGTTAGACTTTTCTGCTTTATCACAATTTAACCTCTGGCTTGAACAAAATTTAATAAAATATTTACCCCAGAGAAAAAAGAAGCATACGTCTGCACAAAACATGTATTGGATTTGAACATTCAAAGCTACATTATGATTCATATAGTCAAAAGCTGGATGCTACCCAAATGTTTATCAACAGGTGAATGTAAACAAATTAACATATGCGGTCCTCAACTTATGATGTAATTAAATTACCACAAACTGAACTTACAACTGTCTGGGTTTTTGTTTTTGCATCTTATTCTTAGTAATATGTACTATATACGATGTTCCGACCCCCAAAGACAAAAAAAGATTGGATTTATAAGGATACTGATAATAAAAGGCAATAATAATGAAAACTTAAAAAAAAATTAGGTATTGGACTTACGTCATTGAATTACTGTGTCACATGGTAAATGTATAACTTTTTAAGGTACTACTATACTGTTTCCAAAGTGGCTGTAACATTTTGCATTCCCATCAGCAATATATGAGAGTATATTGGTATTTTGTTTTCATTTCATTTTTTTATTGTACTTTAGATGAAGGTTTAGAGAACAAATAGATTCTTATTAAACAGTACACATATTGTTTTATGACAATGGTTAACAACCACAACAGCTTTCCTGTCCTCTCCTGCCTTCTAGTCCTTGTCCCTGGACTGTTGTGCATCATTAGTCTCATTTTGTTTTATGGGGCTGTCTAATCTTTTGCTGAATGGTGAACCTCGGGAGTGACTTCATTACTGAGCTAAAAGGATGTCCGGGAGGTTTCTCCAGTCTCTGTCAGGCCAGTAAGTCTGGTCTTTTTTTTGTGAGTTAGAATTTTGTTCTACATTTTTCTTCAGCTCTGTCTAGGACCCTCTGTTGTGATCCCTGTCAGAGTGGTCAGTGGTGATAACTGGGCACCATCTAGTTGTACTGGACTCAGTCTGGTGGAAGCCGTGGTGTTTGTGGTTCATTAATCCTTTGGACTAATCTTTCCCTCGTATCTTGTCTTCTTCATTCTCCCTTGCTGCCGAAGGGGTGAGACCAGTGGAGTATCTTAGATGGCTGCTCAGGAGATTTTAAGACTCCAGACACTATTCACCAAGGTAGAAAGTAGAAAATCTTCTTTATAAACTGTGTTATGCCAATTGAGCTAGATGTTCCCCGAAACTATGGTCACCACAGCCCTCTGTCCAGCAATTCAGCCCCTCAGGGAGTTTGGATATGTCTGTGGAGCTTCCATAACCTTTCCTTGTACAAGTTGTGCTGGCTTCCCCAATATTGTGTACTTGTCTTACCCTTCACCAAAGTTACCACTTACCTATTGTCTATTTAGTACTCACCCCCCACCCCTCCCATCCCTTGTAACCAACAAAGATTGTATCTTTTGAGTGTAAGCTTTTTCTTCAGTTTTTACAGCAGAGGTCTCATACAATATTTGTCCTTCTGTGATTGATTCACTCAGCCTAACGTCTTCCAGTTTCATCCATGTTATGAGATGCTTCACAGATTCATCACTGTTCTTAATTGTTGCATAATACTTCATTGTGTGTATGTACCGTAGTTTGTTTATCCATTCATCTGTTCATGAGCATCTAGGTTGTTTCCATCTTTTTGCTATTGTGAACAATGCTGCAGTGAACATACATGGATGTGCATATGTCTATTCCTATGACTGCTCTTACTTCTCTGGAATATATTCCTAGGAGTGGGATTGCTGGATCGTATGGTATTTCTATTTCTAGCTTTCTAAGGAGCGCCATATCATTTTCCAAAATGGTTGTATCATTTTGCATTACCACCAGCAGTGCATAAGAGTTCCAATATCCCTGCAACCTCTCCAACATTTGTTATTTCCAGCTTATTTGACTCGTGCCAGTAATGCCAGGGTAAGATGGGAACTCTTTGTGGTTTTAATTTGCCTTTCTCTAATGGCTAGGGAAGGCAAGCATTTCCTCATGTGTCTGTTGGCCACTTGAATGTCTTCTTTGGTGAAGTGTCTGTTCATTTCCTTTGCCCATTTTTTAATAGGATTATTTGTCTTTTTGTTGTAGAGGTGTTGGATTTTCTTGTAGATTTTAGAGACTAGACCTTTGTCTGACTTGTAATGTCCAAAACTTTTTTCCCAATCTGCCTGGAAGACAAAGGTTTGGGGTCTCATTAGAAAAAGATTCCTGAGTCTGAATACTAAGCCTCATGGCTTTTAGAAAAGAAAGCTAAGGGTTTTACTTTAAGATCTTCAGTTAAATAAGTATTGCTTCACAGTGACATATATTATTATCTCTTTATTGCTAACTTGGTTGCAACTTTATCTTTTTGAATCTAGCATCATCAAAGCCAATGGTTTGATTGAGGAATTCACATCATTTACCTATGAAGTTTTTTTTTTTTAATTATAATTCAGGTATTTAGAGATTTGATAATATTGGTATATTCTTAGTATATCCTGACTAGATGGCATTTTGTCTCAAAATTATTATGCGTTATATCTGAAGCTCTTTGAATAAGGTTAATGGCTGTATTTAGAAATATTTTTATCTAAAGTTTTTTTTAACTGATTTTATTTGGCCTTTACTTTATGCTTATATTTAATTTCTATCAGGTCTTTCACTATTAAGAATATTATGTTTATCATGGAGGCCCCATGGACACATTCAAACTCCCCGAGGGACTAAGATGCTGGACGGAGGGCTCTGGGGACCATGGTCTCGGGGAACATCTAGCTCAATTGGCATGACACTACTTATAAAGATAATGCTCTACATTCTACCTTGGTGAGTAGTGTCTGGGGTCTTAAAAGCCTGTGAGCAGCCATCTAAGATACTCCACTGGTCTCATCACTTCGGGAGTAAGGGAGAATGAAGAGAACAGGATACAAGGAAAAGATTAGTCCAAAGGACTAATTGTCCACAGCTACCAAGGCCTCCACCGGACTGAGTCCAGTAGAGCTAGATGGTGCCCGGCTACCACCACTGACTGCTCTGACCAGGATCACAACGGAGGGTTCTGGACAGAGCTGGAGAAGGATGTAGAGCATAATTCTAACTCACAAAAAAAAAAAAAAAAAAAAAAAAAAGACCAGATTTACTGGCCTAAAGGAGACTGGAGAAACCTCAAGAGTATGGCCCCCAGACACCCTTTTAGATCAGTGGTGAAGTTACCTTCGAGGTTCACTGTTCAGCCTGGGAGTGGACGGCCCCATGAAACCAAATGAGACTAATGAGGCACAGGAGTCCAGTGACAAGGGCCAGAAGGCAGAAGGGGAGTAGGAAGCTGATGGTAGGGAACACAAGGTTGAGTAAGGATACTGTTGATGTGTTGTGAGATTGTTAACCATTGTTATAGGGTAACATTTGTAGTAACTGTTAAATGGGAGGCTATTTTGTCCTGTAAGCCTTCATCTGAAGTGAGAATAACAGCACAATTAGAAGAGCGTAGTCAATGTCACTTAAATGTGTACGTAAAAAGTAAAAAAAAAAAAAAAAAAAAAAGAATATTATGTTTATCAATTAATCATGGCCATATTAAATTTTGTCATCTGCAGATGAGTTTTTACTTTGCTGATTTGCTGAAAAAGTTTGACCAAAATATCTCAACAAAAAGATGGACTATATTGGACTTGCTAAAAAGACTGTGACTAGACTGAATAAAATTTCCAGAGCTCCTATGCAGAAGCTGACGAGTTTGCAGACTGCGGCTGATCCAGAATCACATGCAACAGAAATTAACTACATAAGACTGAGTAATTTAAAGGAAATTATGGTTTTTTAATATTGCTGATATTTTAAGGTACTAATTTCTGGATATAAGAAATCATTCTCTTTTCTCCTAAATTATCTAACTAATGGGTTTAGATATTGTAACGCTTGAATTAGAAGTTCCTGTTGGTAAACTTAGCCAAGTTGTAGATATCATAACCAGAGAACTGTCTGAAATTTGAGCTATGATTTTATAAAATAGAACAGCATTAGATTTCCTGTTAGTCTCTTAAGAAACAGTTTGTGCCTCAATAGATAAATGTTGCTGTATTTATATTAATACTCAATCTGAGGTTTTGCAGAATGTAGTTGCTGTTGAGGCACATGAAAAGCAGTTACTGATACTGCTTATGTAGAGACAAACACCTCATGAGATTTGTTTCCTTGGTTCAAAGACCTTAGGGTCATGGTTTCATTGGTTATTTCAGACAATTGGCCTAATATAATTGTTAGTGTTTCTGTTTTATTTCCTAGTTTGCTGTATGGTGCCTGGGATCTTAAAAACCAGATGATGCCCAATTACCATTTGCTGAGCATTTTTGATAGAAGATTCTATAACAAGATCATGATCCAAAGGAAAGAATGATGAGAAGAGTTGTATATAATTCTCTTGGAATCCAGATTTCTGGCTTTGAGGGAGGTTGAGGCAACCCACATGAGATATTTACCTTTGAGTGTCCTCTTGAACCGTGAGCTTTGAGAAAAGACTAGGTTCCTGAAGATACTTTGAGTCAAACAATGGTCCAGATAAACTAGTAAGACCATTTGGCTCTGAGTGTTGAGCTTTTTTTTTTGAAGAATTCAGTCTGTTTTAGGAAACTAACTTCAAAGATCAGACAGAGTTATACTTAGGGTAAATTAGTAATTAGTTTAAGCAGTCTTTAAGACAATGTCATATGAAATACCTGTCTAATGTTTGTAATCAAACTGTCACCCTCTTATGATGCAGAAAATTATGTATCTTAAAGAAACCAGATTCTCAGAGGAGATCGACCTCATGGCTCAGACTCCGTTTTGTCTTTGGTTCCATTTCTGTTTCTGAGAAAGTGATTCATGACTGTTAATAGGTAAACCAAGGAGGGGCAGCTTGCCCTTGGGAAGAACACTTAGTATGCTTTAAACAGACTAACTGAAGACCTCCTACAGGAAAGGTCCATCCTGTATTATCTTGCTAATCATTATTTCTCTAATGAAAACTTGTCACTTGTAAATTTTTCTATATTTTCTGTTTCTTCTAGACAAACTTTGTGTGCTCCTTATGGATATATGTTTCTGTGTAGATATGTTTCTAATTTAGATGATTCCTTTCCAACTGATAGTGAATTTGTGTGGACAATCTCTTGTTTAGATTCCTGACGAATGCACAGACAATGCACTTCGGAAACTTTAGGATTATCTTTAAGTATTCTTAGTAACAATGCTAGTGAATATTGAAATGGTAATGTTAAAATTGTAAAATGAAAGTCAGAAGAAAACTCATTCGTCCAACACTCGGGGTATCGTTAGTAACTTTAATTCCTACTTATCGTATATCTGAATTGGAGAATCTTTAAGAAAATTTGTCAGTCACTATGGGACAAATAACAGATGAGATAGAAGCACAACAGTGAGCTCTGATCTCATAAGCCAAGTGACACGAGCTAACAAAATAACCTTAGTTTTTTTTTTAATTAGTCCAAGAAAGTGTAGTCTGTGCTGTAGACAAGAAATACATAGAATCAGACAGCAAGCTACTTGATTACACATTGTCACACCCTTACAAACACCAGATCTATTTGGTTGGTTACCATCAGGAATAAGTACATGGGCTAGATCACTACTACAAGGGATAGTAATATTCTTGGTCTGCATCCTGTTAGTATTAGCCATAATAAGATTTATCCTCTACTGTCTTACACACCTAAAAGGCAAAAGAAGGCCTCAGGCTAAAATGTTGATGTACATCGAGTCTGCTCACTCCAGCAATGCCATTGATGGGAACATCACTCTTACTTAATAACCTGGTGAAGAACCTGATGGTTTCCTGTGGAAAACCAGCACCATGAGTTTAAAGCGCCTGCAATGGCCGCCATCTAGGAGCTTGACTAAGTCAAGGTATTGATCATCGATATGTTATCTCCAATCTCCGATCAAAAGGAGAGACTAATTTAGGAAATAATATTGGAGTTATTATTCCCTCTCCTTGAGCATGGAGAATTGTGACCCAGCTGGGGCTGGGCCCTCACAGACTCACAAAGCACATCAACTGGGCCCTAAGATAAGACAACAGATGGGACAATCTCAGAAATTATCTTAAGGAATTTTTCACAAAAGGGCAATAAAACCTAACCCAAAGGACTTCTCACCTTTTGTCTTTTTCTATTAACATTTAATGAATAGGAATTTGTTGGACCAATGAAGACCCTCCTGACTTTCATAACTGAAAGCCGTACCAATGATTGTTAAGAAAGATGATTCAAAATGTAAGATTACAATTTCTAGCCAATCAGTGAAAAAGTGACACTTTTAATGAGTCTGCCCATTTTGTGATGTTGATATATACTGATGATTCTGTAACCTTCCTTGGACTCGGGCAGACATGGCTGTGGCAGCATGCTTGTCTGCTTCCCACTTTTGTCCTTTTGAATATATGGCAAATAAAACTTTCTTTTGACTTTTCTAAAAAAAAAAAAAAAAATTCCCGGTCTGTAAGCTCTCTTTTCACTCTTTTGGTGAAGTGCTTTTAAGAGCATAAGTGTTTGATTTTTAGAAGATCCCAGTTATATAGCTTATCTTATGGAATTTGTGTGTTGTTGGTTATGGTTTGTATCCTGTTAATGCCATGTATTAGGGCCTCTGGCGTTGATCCTATTTTTTCTCTTATGAACTTTATAGTTTCTGGCTTTATATTTAGGTCTTTGATCCATTTTAAATTAGTTTTGGTATATGGTGTGAGGTATGGGTCCTGTTTCACTTTTTTGCAGATGGACATCCAATTTTTCCAGCACCATTTGTTAAAACGACTGTCTGTTCCCCCTTTGATGGACTTTGGGCCCTTGTTGAAGATCAGGTGACTGTAGATGGATGGATTTACATCTGGGTTCTCAATTTTGTTCCATTGGTCAATGTATCTGTTGTTGTACCAGTACCAGGTTGTTTTGACTACTGTAGCTGTATAGTAGGTTCTGAGGTCAGGTAGTGTGTGTCCTCCTACTTTATTCTTCTCCTTCAGTAGTGCTTTACTTATTCAGGGCTTCTTCACTTTTATTATAAAGTTAATGATTAGTTTTTACATCCCTTTAAAGAATGTTGTTGGTATTGGATGGGGATTGCATTGTATTTGTAAATTGCTTTGGGTAGAATTGTCATTTTCACAATGTTGAGTCTACCTATCCATGAGCATGGTATGTTTTTCCATTTCTGTAGATCCCTTTGGGTTTCTTGCAGTAGTGTTTTGTAGTTTTCTTCATATAGGTCTTTTACATCTCTGATTAGAGTTATTCCTAAGTATTTTATTTTTTTAGGGGCTATTATAAATGGTATTTTTTTCCTGATTTGTCTTTCATCGTTCTCTTTATTGGTGTATAGGAATCCAACAGATTTTTGTATGTTTACCTTGTATCCTGCTACTCTGCTGAATCTTTCTATTAGTTCCAGTAGATTTCTCCGTGGAGTCTTTAGGGTTTTCTATGTATAGTATCATATCATCCGCAAACAGGGACAGTTTAACTTCTTTATTACCAATTTGGATGCCATTTATTTCTTTTTCTTGCCTTATTGCTCTAGCTAGAACTTCCAGCACAATGTTAAATAGGATGGTGATAAAGGGCATCCTTGTCTTGTTCCTGTTCTCAAGGGGAATGTTTTCAGCCTCTCTCCATTAAGAATGATGTAGGCCATTGGTTTTGCATAGATGCCCTTAATTATGTTGAGAAATTTCCCATCTATCTATTTCATTGAGAGTTTTTGTCAGGAATGGGTGTTGGATTTAGTTGAATGCCTTTTCTGCATCAGTTGAGATGATCATGTGACTCTTTTCTTTCCTTTAATTTTGGTGGTGGATTACGTTAATTGATTTTCTATTGTTGAACCATCCTTGCATACCTGGTATGAATCTTACTTGATCGTGGTGAATTATTTTTTTTATATGATGCTGAATTGTGTTGGCTAGAGTTTTGTTGAGAATTTTTACATCTCTATTCAAGAGTGATATTGGTCTGTAATTTTCTTGTTTTTGCCTGGTTTTGGTATCAGGATTACGCCAGCTTCATAGAATGAATTTGGAATTGCTGCTTCCTTTTCTATGTTCTGAAATAATTTGAGTAGTACTGGTATAAGCTCTTCTCTGAAAGTTTGGTAAAATTCTCCAGTGAAGCCATCTGGGCCAGGGCTTTTTTTTGTTGGGAGTTTTTTTTGTTATTTTTCAATCTCTTCTCTAGTTATGGGTCTGTTCAGATTTTCAACATCATTTTGTGATAGTTTGTGTAGGTAGTGTATTTCTAGAAACTTATCCATTTCCTCGAGGTTTTCAAATTTGTTGGAGTATAGTTTTTCATAGTACTCTATTATAATCCTTTTTATTTCAGTTGGGTCTGTTATAATGTCTACCATTTCATTTCTAGTTTGGGTTATTTGTGTCCTATCCTGTTTTTCTTTTGTGAGCTTGACAAGCATTTTGTTGGTTTTGTTAATCCTTTCAAAGAACCAACTTTCGGTTTTATTGTTTCTTTCTATTGTTTTTCTATTCTCTATTTATTTATTTCTGCTCTGATCTCTATTATTTATTATTTCCTTTCTTCTGGTGGCTGTGGCCTTTTTTTTTTTTTTTCTCTCTTCTCTTTCTATTTGTTTGAGTTCTGTAGTTAATGTTTTTATTTGTCCCTTTCTTCTTTTTTGATGTGTGCATCTATGGCTATAAATTGTCCTCTGAGGACTGCCTTTGCTGTGTCCCAAAGGTTTTGGTATGACGTGTTTTCATTCTAGTTTGATTCTAGGAATTTTTTGATTCCATCTCTGATTTCTTCTATTAGCCAGTGGTTTGTAAGCAGGATGTTATTCAGTTTCCATGTAACTTATTTTTTTTTCCTTGCCTTTTCTGTTGTTAATTTCTACCTTGATGGTTTTGTGGTCATAGAAGATACTTTGTATTATCTCAACGTTTTGGATCTTGCTGATGATTGCTCTGTGGCCTAAGATGTGGTCTATTCTGGAGAATGTTCCATGTGCATTGGAAAAGAATGTGTACTTTGCAGTTGTTGGGTGTAGTGTTATATATATGTCTATGAGGTCAAGTTGACTGATTGTGCCCTTTAGGTCTTCTGTATCTTTGTTGAGTTTCTTTCTAGATGTTCTGTCCTCTACTGAGAGTGGTGTATTGAAGTATCCTACTGTTACTGTGGAACGGTCGATTTCTCTTTTCAGTGCCGTTAGAGTTTGTTTTATGCATTTTGGAGCCTTGTTATTGGGTGCATAGATGTTTATTATGGTTATGTCTTCATGCCGGATCTTCCCTTTAATCATGTTATAGTGCCCTTCTTTGTCTTTTATGGTGGATTTTGTTTTAGAGTCAATTTTATCTGAGATTAGTATTGACACTCCTGCTATTTTTTGATAGCTGTTTGCTTAATGTATTTTTTCCATCCTTTGATTTTTAGTAAATTCACGTCTTTGTTTCTAAGGTCTGTCTCTTGTAGACAGCATATTGATGGATCCTGTTTTTTTTTTACTTTTTTTTTTTTATTGTGCTTCAGGTGAAGGCTTACAGAACAAATAGTTTCTCATGAAACAGTAGTACACATATTGTTTTATGACTTTGGTTAACAACCCCACAACATGTCAACCCTCTAACTTCTCAATCTTTTATTTTTTTTTGGTGAAAATACACATAGCCAAAGATACACCATTTCAAAACTTTCTACATGCACAGTTCAGTTACATTGACTACGCTCTTCCAATTGTGCTGTTATTCTCACTTTAGATGAAGGCTTACAGAACAAAATAGTTTCTCATTTAATGGTTACTGCAAATGTTGCACTATGACAATGGTTAACAATCTCACAACATATCAACAATATCCTTACTCAACCTTGGGTTCCCTATCACCAGCTTCCTTGTGCCCTTCTGCCTTCTGGCCCTTGTCACTGGACTACTGTACCTAATTAGTCTCATTTGGTTTTATGGGGATGTCCACTCCCAGGCTGAACGGTGAACCTTGGAGATAACTTCACCACTGAGCTAAAAGGGTGTCTGGGGGCCATAATCTCAGGGTTTCTCCAGTCTCCTCTGGGCCAGTAAATCTGGTCTTTTTTTTGTGAGTTAGAATTATGCTCTACAACCTTCTCCAGATCTGTCCAGAACCCTCTGTTGTGATCCTGGTCAGAGCAATCAGTGGTGGTAGACGGACACCATCTAGCTGTACTGGACTCAGTCCGGTGGAGGCCTTGGTAGCTGCGGACAATTAGTCCTTCAGACTAATCTTTTCCTTGTATCCTGTTCTCTTCATTCTCCCTTGCTCCCAAAGGGATGAGACAAGTGGAGTATCTTAGATGGCCCCTCACTGGCTTTTAAGATCACAGACACTACTCACCAAGGTAGAATGTAGAGCATTGTCTTTATAAGCTGTGTCATGCCAATTGAGCTAGATGTTCCCCAAGACCATGTTCCCCACAGCCCTCCGCCAAGCAATTCAGACCCTCAGGGAGTTTGGAT
The DNA here is from genome assembly GCA_030035585.1 of Dugong dugon. Classification (NCBI taxonomy): domain Eukaryota; kingdom Metazoa; phylum Chordata; class Mammalia; order Sirenia; family Dugongidae; genus Dugong; species Dugong dugon. The sequence goes on along the minus strand of CM057480.1, from coordinate 40,410,599 downwards.
GTGTCTATGGGGCTTCCATGACCTTTCCTTGTACAAGTTGTGCTGGTTTCCCCAGTATTGTGTACTGTCTCACCCTTCACCCAAGATACCACTTATCTATTGTCTATTTAATATTCCCCCCCCACCCCTCCCATCCCTGGTAACCAACAAAGATTGTTACATTTTGTGTGCAAACTTTTTCATGGGTTTTTACAATAGAGGTCTCATACAATATTTGTCCTTTTGTGATTGACTTGTTTCACTCAGCATAATGTCCTCCAGTTTCCTCTATGTTATGAGATGGTTCACAGATTCATTGTTGTTCTTTCTCATTGCACAGTACTCCATTGTGTATATGTACCATAGTTTGTTTATCCATTCATCTGTTGATTGGCATCTAGGTTGTTTCCATTTTTTGCTATTGTGAACAATGCTGCCATGAAAACAGGTGTGCATATGTCTATTTGAGTGACAACTCTTATTTCTTTAGGATATATTCCTAGGAGTGGAATTGCTGGATCCAATGGTATGTCTGTTTCTAGCTTTCTGAGGAAGCGCCATATCATTTTCCAAAATGGTTGTATCATTTTGCATTCCCACCAGCAGTGCATAAGAGTTCTGATCTCCCCGCAGCCCCTCCAACATTTGTTATTTCCAGTATTTTTGGTTCGTGCCAGTAATGCCGGGGTGAGATGGTATCTCACTGTGGTTTTAATTTGCACTTCTCTAATGCCTAGTGATCACGAGGATTTCCTCATGTATCTGTTGGCCGTTTGGATGTCTTCTTTGGTGAAGTGTCTGTTCATTTCCTTTGCCCATTTTTTAAAAGGATTATTTGACTCTTTGTTGTAGAGGTGTTGGATTTTCTTGTAGATTATGGAGATTAGACCTTTGTCTGACTTGTACTGTCTAAAAATTTTTTCCCAGTCTGTAGGTTCTCTTTTGACTCTTTTGGTGAAGTCTTTTGAACAGCATACTTGTTTGATTTTTAGAAGATCTTAGTTATCTAGCTTATCTTCTGGAGTTTGTGTGTTGTTGGTTATGGTTTGTATCCTGTTAATGCCGTGTATTAATGCCTGAAGTGTTGGTCCTATTTTTTCTTCTATGAACTTTATAGTTTTAGGCTTTACATTCAGGTCTTTGATCCATTTTGAAGTAGTTTTTGTATACGGTGTGAGGTATGGGTCCTGTTTCATTTTTTTGCAGATGTATATCCAGTTTTGCCAGCACCGTTTGTTAAAAAGACTGTCTTTTCCCCATTTGATGGACTTTGGGCCCTTGTCGAAGATCAGATGACCGTAGGTGGATGGATGTACATCTGGGTTCTCAATTCTGTTCCATTGGTCAATGTATCTGTCGTTGTACCAGTACCAAGCTGTTTTGACTACCATAGCTGTATAGTAGGTTCTGAAGTCAGGTAGTGTGAGTCCTCCAACTTTATTCTTCTTCTTCAGTAGTGCTTTACTTATTCGGGGCTTCTTCCCTTTCCATATAAAGTGAATGATTAGTTTTTCCATATCTTTGAAGAATGTTGTTGGTATTTGGATCGGGATTGCATTGTATTTGTAAATTGCTTTGGGTAGAATTGTCATTTTCACAATGTTGAGTCTACCTATCCATGGGCATGGTATGTTTTTCCATTTATGCAGATGCCTTTGGGTTTCATGCAGTAGTGTCTTGTAGTTTTCTTTCTGGAGGTCTTTTACTTCCCTGGTCAGATTTATTCCTAAGTATTTTGTGTTTTTAGGGGCTATTGAAAATGGTATTGTTGTCCTGATTTGCTTTTCATCATTCTCCTTATTGGTGTGTAGGAATACAACCGATTTTTGTATGTTTATCTTGTATCCTGCTACTCTGCTGAATCTTTCTATTAGTTCCAGTAGATTTCTCGTGGAGTCTTTAGGGTTTTCTATGTATAGTATCATATCATCTGCAAAGAGGGATAGTGTAACTTCTTCATTACCAATTTGGATGGCCTTGATTTCTTTTTCTTGCCTTATTGCTCTAGCTAGAACTTCCAGCACAATGTTAAATAGGATGGTGATAAAGGGCATCCTTGTCTTGTTCCTGTTTTCAAGGGGAATGTTTTCAGCCTCTCTCCATTAAGAATGATGTTGGCTGTTGGTTTTGCATAGATGCCCTTTATTATGTTGAGAAATTTCCCTTCTATACTTATTTTATTAAGAGTTTTTATCAGGATTGGGTGTTGGACTTTGTCAAATGCCTTTTCTGTGTCAATTGAGATGATCATGTGATTCTTTTCTTTCCTTTAATTTATGTGGTGGATTACGTTGATTGATTTTCTAATGTTGAACCATCCTTGCATACCTGGTATGACTCGTGCTTGGTCGTGGTGTATTATGTTTTTGATATGATGCTGAGTTCTATTGTCTAGAATTTTGTTAAGAATTTTTGCATCTATATTTATGAGAGATATTGGTCTGTAATTTTCTTTTTTTGTGACATCTTTGCCTGGTTTTGTTATTAGTGTTATGCTGGCTTCATAGAATGAATTTGGAAGTGTTGCTTCCTCTTCTATGCTCTGAAATAGCTTCAGTAGTAATGGTACAAGCTCTTCTGTAAATATTTTGTAGAATTCTCCAGTGAAGCCGTCTGGGCCAGGGCTTTTTTTGGTTGGGACTTTTTTTATTACCTTTTCAATCTCTTCTCTTGTTTGGGTCTGTTCAGATTTTCAACATCAGTTTGTTGTAGTTTGGATAGGCCGTGTGTTTCTAGAAATTTATCCATTTCCTCTAGGTTTTCAAATTTGTTGGAATATAGTTTTTTATAATGTTCTGTTATAATCCTTTTTATTTCAGTTGGATCTGTAGTAATGGCCCCCATTTCATTTCTTATTTGGGTTATTTGTGTCCTCTTCTGTTTTTTTTTTTGTCAGTCTGGCCAGTGGTTTGTCAATTTTGTTGATTCTTTCAAACAACCAACTTTTCATTTTGTTGATTCTTTCTATTGTTTTTCTGTTCTCTATTTCACTTATTTCTGCTCTGATATTTACTATTTCCTTTCTTCTGGTGGTGTGGGCTTTTTTTTCTGTTCTCTTTCTATTTGTTTAGTTCTGGAGTTAATGTTTTGATTTTGTCCCTTTCTTCTTTTTTGATATGTGCATCTATTGCTATAAATTGTCCTCTGAGGACTGCCTTTGCTATGTCCCAAATGTTTTTGTAGGATGTGTTTTCATTCTCGTTTGATTCTAGGAAGTTTTTGATTCCATCTCTGATTTCTTCTATTACCCAGTGATGTGTAAGCAGGGTATTATTCAGTTTCCATGTCACTGATTTTTTTTTCCTTGCTCTTTCTATTGTTAATTTCTACCTTGATGGCATTGTGGTCAGAGAAGATGCTTCAAATTATCTCAATGTTTTGGATCTTGTAGAGGATTGTTCTGTGGCCTAAGATGTGGTCTATTCTGGAGAATGTTCCATGTGCATTGGAAAAAAATGTGTAGTTTGCATCGGTTGCATGGAGTGTTCTATATATGTCTATGAGGTCAAGTTGGCTGATTGTGTCGTTTAGATCTTCTGTATCTTTGCTGAGTTTCTTCTCAGTTGTTCTGTCCTTTACTGAGAGCGGTGTGTTGAAGTCTCCTACTATTATTGTGGAACTGTCGATTACTCTTTTCAGTGTTGTTAGAGTTTTTTTAATGTATTTTGGAGCCCTGTCATTGGGTGCATAGATGTTTATTATGGTTATGTTTTCATGATGGATCGTACCCTTAATCATTATATAGTGTTCTTCTTTGTCTTCTATGGTGGATTTCGTTTTAAAGTCTATTTTATCTGAGATTAGAATTGCCACTCCTGCTCTTTTTTGGTAGTTGTTAGCTGGATATATATTTTTCCAACCTTTGACTTTTAATAAATTCACATCTTTGTTTCTAAGGTGTGTCTCTTGTAGACAGTATATTGATGGATCCTGTTTTCTTATCCATTCTGTCACTCTCTGTCTCTTTATGGGTGTATTGAGTCCATTTACATTCAGTGTAATTATTGTTAGATGTGTGTTAGTTGGTGTCATTTTGTAGTGCTTTTTTTTGAGGTGCTGAAGTTTTGTTTGTTCTTCTTAATATCTTGTGTTGAGTTACTTTTGTTTGTGGATTTTTTTTTCATTTCTTTTGTTTTTGCAGGTTTTGGTTTTGCTGAGACTTTATGTTTTTCCTCTTTTTTTATGAGTATGTTTGTTAACTTTGTGGTTACCATGACTTTTACCCTTATTTTTCTAAGTTTGAAGCAGTCTATTATTACTTGGTATCTCCTTGCCTTCCTCTCCATTGGAAGGTTCTATACCTATGCCGTTTATTTCCTCTTTTATTGTTTTGATGTTGTTGTCATTTACTGATTAACCACTCTGATTCCCTGTTGTATTTCTTTTCATTTTGGGTAGTCCTCGAGAGTTCATTTCCTAGATTGGTATCTGGCTGGTACAATCCTGTGTCCTAGATTCTGCCTGTGAGCTGAAATTGTTTATTCTCAGATCAAAGAACTCCCTTTAATAATTCTTGTAAGTTTGGTTTGACTTTTACATATTCCCTTAATTTCTGTTTTTCTGGAAATGACCTCATTTCATCATGAAATTTGAACAAGAGTTTTGCAGGATACATTATTCTTTGCTGGCAATTTTTTTCTTTCAAGATTTTATATATGTCATCCCATTGCCTTCTTGCCTGCGTGGTTTCTGCTGAATAATCTGAGGTTAGTCTTATTGTTTCTCCTCTGTATGTGACTTCTTGTTTTTCACGAGCTGCTCTCAGGATTCTTTGTTTGTCTTTGGTTTTGTCGAGTGTGATTATGATATGCCTTGGTGATTTTATTTTGGGGTCTCTCCTATATGGGGTTCATTGAGCTTCTTAAATGGGCATATTTTCATCTTTCATGATATTGGGGAAGTTTTCTGTCAGAAGTTCTTCAATGATCCTTTCTGTGTTTTCTGTTTTCACCCCCTGTTCTGGAATCCAATCACTCGAAAATTTTTGCTTTTTATTGTATCCCACGTAACTCTCAAGATCTCTTCATTTTTCGTTGTTCTTTTTTCTGACTTTTCCTGAAACAGTGTTGTATCCAAGTGTTTGTCTTCAATTCCACGGATCCTGTCTTCCACTGTTTTAAATCTGCTTTTCATCCTTTCTATGACACTGTCCATTTCTGAAATCTTGTTGTTTATCTTTTGGATTTCTAATTGTTGTCTTTCTGTAATTTCTAGTTGTGAATTTATTTGACATTTTGTTCCTGCATTATTTTCCTGAATTCTTCCAATTTTTTGTCTGTATTTTCCATGAATTTGTCTATTTTTTCCTCATGTCTGTCTGCTTTTTGCTTCAGCTCTTGGAGAATTCTGAGTATTAGAGATTTTAATTCCCTATCAGATAGTTGTAGTGCCTTTTCTTCCACTGGAATTCATCTGGTGTTTTATTTTGGACGTCTACTGGAACCATCCTGTCCTGTTTTTGTAAATGTTTTGATATTGTCTGCTGTCTTCAGTGCATTCAGTAGTTATTTTTCTCATTTATTGATTGTAGCTTTGTTTGTTTCATCTCCCCCCTTTTTTTTATACATTTTACTATGTCTGTGTGGGCGGATTGTGTGTTCTTTGTTGTTTGCTCACGTGTGGGCATAATACTTTTCGCCTCCTTCTCCATTTGGCAAGGTCAGTCACTCAGATATGGTACGGCAGCCAGGTCTAGCTGAAGAGGAGTTACTGGGACGGGTTGTTTGTGGCACTTACTACAGCCACCAGAGCGGGTTGGTAATCAGTGCAGGGCAGGTTCCACTAGGCCGTTCCTGTGTTACTTGGTGGTGTGATGTCAAGCGCATGGTGCAGGTAGGCAGGATGCAGTGGGGAGATTGTTATGTGTAGAGCTAAGATTGATATGGGAGAGAGGAGGGATGAACAGGAGCCAAAAACATACAAACAAAGAAAAAAGAATGCTAGGGCAGCTTGCCATTGGAGTGGAGAGATGAGAGACTATGAAATGGGGAAAAACAGAAAGAGGAAGAGGAAGAAAAGAAAAGAAAAGAATGAATAAATAAAAATTGGAAAGGTTAAAGAACTGCACAGTTCCCAGGGATCCCACCAGTGCCGCTATGAGGCCTGGGGAAGTTGCTCTCAGGTGTTGCAGTACAGCCTGGCTAGAAGGCACAGAGGTATACAACACCAGGTATTCAGGGAACAGAAAGAGAAGGAAGATATAGAGAGATGAGAAACTGAGCAATGAATAAAGATAAAAAGGGAAAAAGAGGGAAAAGAAAACAAAACAAATTACAAAAAAAAAAAGAACAAGAAAAGCCCCCAAAAAACAGAAGAAAAAAAAACCAATGAAAAAAGAAATTCACTCAGGGATCCCTCTGCACAAGCCGAGTGGGAAGTCTTCTTGCCCCGCAGCACCGCCTGGCCAGAAAGGGCTCCCAACTCAAGAAAATGAAAGGAAAACAAACAAATAATTCAAAACATACAAACAAACAAAAGCTCTGGGATCGCACCAGCGTGGCAGCCCAGACTGGGAAGCAGCTCCACACTCGAATGGAGCTCCACAGCCCCTCAGGAAGAAGCAAAGATGGTGCACGGAGCCAGGTATTTGAGCAAAATGAGGGAGAGGTGGTGAGAGGTAAGGAAGAAATCAAAAGAAGCAGGAAAAAGCAACACCAGCAGCCAACAATTGACACTCAGAGAGCCAGCTAGTGCAGGCTGGTGTTTCTCGACAAGAGAATGTGTCCGTGGGAAGTAGAGGGGGCCAAGTGTGGGTGAAGAAGGGTAGGGAGTGGGAAAGCATATATCACAAATTACTGGAGCTCTGCAGCCCCTCAGGAAGAAGAAAAGATGGCGCACGGAGCCAGGTATTTGAGCAAAAGGAGGGGGAGGTGGTGAGAGGTAAGGAAGAAATCAGAAGAAGCGGAAAAAAGCAACACCAGCAGTCAACAAATGGTACTCAAAGAGCTGGCTCATTTGGGTGTGTGGAATCCAAGCAGCCGCTGTTTCCCAGTCCAGAGATTGTGGCTGCGGGAAGCAGAGGAGGCTGAGTCAGGGTGAAGAAGGGTGGGGGGTGGGAAAGCGTATATCAAAAATTACCAGTTGTTTTGTCTCCTGCTGGATGCTCCGTGAGGCTGCTTTTTCATACACCATTTGCTGGTCTCCAGTAGGAGTCCAAGATGGTGGATCCGTGCTGCGTTAGCTGGTCGGGGACCTCTGCATGAATCTCTCCTTGCTCTCTGTTCTCTGTCAGTTTTCTCACTCCATTTGGTGCTTGGCTGAGTTCTTTATCTCTTCATTTGATGTTTTAAGGTTTCAGGATTGTTGTATTGTCTGTTTGGCTTAGTTTTTCGGATCTTTGCTGGGGAGGGATGGCGTGGTGCTTCTGCCTAGAGCACCATTTTGCCGGAACTCTGGATCCTGTTTTTTATAATTCATTCTGTCACTCTCTATCTCTCTATGGGTGCATTTAGGCCATTTACATTCAGTGTAATTATTGATAGGTACGAGTTTATTGCTGTCATTTTGTAGTGGTTTTTTTCGTGGTGCTGATGTTTTCTTTGCTTCTCTTACTTTCTTGTGCTGGATTTCTTTTGTTTGTGGATTTTGTTTTCATTTCTTTTGTTTTTGTTGGTTTTGTTTTGTACTGAGACTTTATGCTTTTCCTCTTTATTTTGATGAGTAGGTTTGTTAACTTTCTTTGTGGTTACCTTGAAATTTACCTTTATCTTCCTAAATTTGAGGCACTGTATTATTACTTGGTATCACCTTGCCTTCTTCTCTATTGGAAGGTTGTATAACTACACCATTTATTCCTTCTTTTATTGTTCTGATGTCATTATCATTTACAGATTAACTTCTCTGATTCTCTGTTGTATTTCTTTTGCTTTTGTATAGTTCTTGAGAATTCATTTCCTAGATCGGTACCTGGCTTGTACAAGCCTGTGTCCTTGATTCAGCCTGTGGTCTGATGTCGTTTGTTCTCAGATCAAAGGACTTCTTTTAATAATTCTTGTTATTTGGTTTTAGTTTTTATATATTCCCTTTATTTCTGTTTATCTAGAAATGTCCTAATTTCACCATCATGTTTGAATCAGAGTTTTGCAGGATATGTTATTCTTGGCTGGCAATTTTTTTCTTTCAAGGTTTTATATATGTCATCCCATTGCTTTCTTACCTGCATGGTTTCTGCCAAATAATTCAAGCTTAGTCTTACTGTTTCTCCTGTTTATGTGACTTTTGGTTTTTCTCGAGCTCCTCTCAGGATTCTTTGTTTGCTTTTTGTTTTGGCTAGTGTGATTATGATATGTGCTCTGGTGATTTTCTTTTGGGATGTATCCTAAATGGGGTTTGATGAGCAGCTTGGATGGCCAGATTTTCATCTTTCATGATATTGGGGAAGTTTTCTGTTAGCATTTCTTCAATGATCCTCTCTGTTTCTGTTTTCTCCCCCTGTTCTGGAGCTCCAATCACTAGTACAACTTTGCTTTTGATTGTATCTCACATAATTCTCGGGGTCTCTTCATTTTTATTCATTCTTTTTTCTGACTTTTCCTCAGAGTTGTATCCAAGTGTTTGTCTTCAATTGCACTGAGCCTGTCTTCTATTGTGTCAGACCTGCTCCTCAGCCCCTCTATGACATCTTCTATTTCTGAAATCTTGTTTATCTTTTGGAGTTCTAATTGTTGTTTTTGTACGATTTGTAGTTGTGAATTTATTTTGACATTTTGTTTCTGCATTATTTTCCTGAATTCTTCCATTTTTTTTGTCTGTATTTTCCATGAATTTGTCTGTCATTTCCAGGAGTTTGTCTATTTTTTCCTCATTTTTGTCTGCTTTTTTGCTTCAACTCTTGGTTAGCTCTGAGTATTAGAGATTTGAATTCCCTATCAGGTGGTTCTAGGGCCTCTTCTTCTACCGGAAAGTCACCTGGTCTTTTATTTTGGACGCTTCCTGGAACCATCCTGTCCAGTTTTTGTAAATGTTTTAATATTGTCTGCTGACTTCGGGTCATTTAGTAGTTATTTTCCTTGTTTATTTATTGTAGATTTGTTTGTTTCATCCTGCTTTTTTGTTTTATTTGGTTATGTCTGAGCAGACGGGCTGTGTGTTCTTTGTTGTTCACTTGTCTGTGGGCATGATACTTTTCAGCTCCTTCTCCAATTGACAGGGTCAGTTGCTCAGATATGCTACATCAGGGTAGGTCTAGCTGACGAGGAGTTGCTGGGATGGATTGTTTGTGGCACATGCTAGGGCAGGCCGGTAATCAGTGCAGGGCAGTTTCCAGTAGGTGTGCCTGTGCTGCTTGGGGGTGTGATGTACAGCACATATTGTGGGTAGGCAGGATGGAGGGAGGAGATTGTGTTGTGTGGAGCTGAGTATGGAAAAGGGGAGAGAGGAATAGGAGCCAAAAACATACAAACAAACAAAAAAAGAGTGCTAAGGGAGCTTGCCCTCGGAGTGGAGAGATGAGAGACTGAGAAATGGAGAAAAACAAAAAGGAGAAGAAGAAAAAGAAAAGAAAAAAATGAATAAATAAAAATTAGAAAGAAAAAAAAAAGCTCCTGGGGATCCCACTGGTGTGACTGCAAGGTCTGGGGAAGTTGCTCCAAGGCCATGAAGTACAGCCTGGCTAAATGGGTAGAGGTGTCACTCAGCACCAGGTATTCATGAGACTGGAAGGGAACGTAAGTATAGAGAGATGAGAAACTGAGTAATGAAGAAAGACAAGAAGTGAAAGAGAGAGAAAACAAAACAAAACAAATTAAAAAAAGAACAAGAACCGCCCCCCAAAACAGAAAAAAAAAAACACAAGAAAAAAGAAATGCCCCCTGAGAGGGTAGGTCCCAAGCCATGCAGTACTGCCTGCCTAAAATGGGCTCCCAATTTGAGAAAAGAAAAAGAAAACGAACAAAGAAACAATTCAAAACAAAAAAAGGCCCGAGATCCCACCAGCATGGCAGCATGGGCCGGGAAGCAGTCCCACACTTGAGCGGCGCTTCACAGCCTCTCAGGAAGAAGTGAAGATGGTGCATGGAGCCAGGTATTTGAGAGAAAGTAAGGGGAGGTGGTGAGAGGTATGGAAGAAATCAGAAGAAGTGGAAAAAAGCAACACCAGCACCAACAAATGGCACTCAGGGATCTGGCCAGTGTGGGCGAGTGGAATCTAAGCAGCACTGGGGTGAAGCCAGTGTTTCCTGACTAAGAGACTGTGGCCGCATGAAGCAGAGGAGGCCGAGTGGGGGTGAAGAAAGGTGGGGGTTGAGAAAGTGTATATCACAGGCTACTGGTTGTTCTGTCTTCTGCTGGAAGCTCAGTGAAGCTGGTTTCCTATATCCCCTGTTCGCCGATCTCTGATAGGAGTCCAAGATGGCAGATCCATGCTGCATTAGCTGATAGGAGACCTCTGCATGTATCTCTCCTCAATCTCTGTTCTCTGTCAGTTTCTAATTCCATTCAATGCTTGGCTGAGTTCTTTATGTCTTCATTTGATGGTTAGGGTTTCAGGACTGACATGTTCTCTGTTTGGCTTAGTTTTTCAGATCTTTGCTGTGGAGGGACGGTGTGGTGCTTCTGTCTATAGTACCACATTGCCTGGAAGACCTATAGTGGTATTTTGGTTCTTGGTATTTTTATTCTTTTTAATTTTAGCCACTCTTGTGGTTATGTAGTGGCATCTCATTGCATTTTAATTTGCATTTTTCTGATTATTAATGACATAGGGCATGTTTTCATGTGCTTACTGGCAATTTGTGAATCTTCTTTTATGAAGTGTCAGGTAAATATTTTGCCTGTCTTTTACTGAGTTGTCTTCTAATTATTTGAATTGCAAGACTTCTTTATGTATTCTGGATAGAATTCCTTTGTTGAGTATATGTGGCAAAAGGTTTCTCCATGTGCCTTGTCATTTAGTTTTCTTAACTGTGTCTTTGGAAAATCAGAAGTTGATGAAGTCCATTTTATCAATTTTTTCTTTTATAGTTTGTTGTCTGAAGTGTCTTGTTCAAGAAATATTTACCTGAGACAATGTCACAAAGATTTCGTTCTATTTTAACTCATACGTTTAGGTCTATGATCCATCTTTAGTTAATTTTTGCTTATGGTGCTAGGAAAGTGTGTGAGGACACTCTAAAACTGAGGTGGTTGGCATGATTGAAAATGACTGACCTAGGTCTGAATCAAAGCTCCATTTTTGAATTAAACTTTAGCTTATCCTAGGTCCTCCTTTCTGCCTTCCTAAGAATAGAGCCTGTGATTTAGAGTCTAGTGACATGTAACTTCTTGTAAAACTTTAACCACTCTCAGCAAACAATTAAGGCAACAAGGATGTGGTTTAGGAAGAAATATTTGTCAGGAAATATTCATCCAGATGGTCTTGGGGGAATGCTTATGCAGCATTCCCCAGGAAGAATATATGTATATTTCAGAAAATTGCTTGCTAGATTGGCTCCAGAAAGTCTATGTTATAAAATAGATTAGCTAACCTTACAGAATTTTAACTTGCTATTGTCTTGTAACTACATGTAGTCCCAAGCTGCCATGGTTGTGGTCATGTACTCCTTTTCCCATTTTTCTATATAAAAGCTCATCTCTCCCTCAGAATGTTGGAATACTTTGTGATCTCGCATTACACTGTGTTTTCCAGCCTGGCTGTTCTATTCTCCAAATAATCTCTTTGCTTTTACTTTTAACAGAGTGTAAATTTTATTTAGTGTTACAATACTTCTGGTGTCAGAAGTAGGGATTTCGAAGGTGCATTATCTTTGGCAGCCCCAAGGCACCAAGGACTAGAATCAGGTACCAGCAAGCCATTTGGCTTTCTGTCTCTGAGGCTTCTTGAGAGTCCCCTCAAGGTAAATAACCTCTCAAATCCGAGCTAAGTGTTCTTGAGTCACAGCTCTTCAAGTTTTATTTGGGGATTTGTTGTCTATATGTTTGTCTGTCTTCTTTTTGTTCAGTGTAAATTTGGATACTCTGACCAAGACATCGGTTCAGGTTTGTGACTTGACTTCTGGCTAGGAATCTTACAGTCCATAAGCTGCAAAATTGGTGGGCATGGGATGGAACTTTAAAAGCCATTAAGGTGCTCACCACTGAAAGACTCCCGTGACAGGATAAGCTGGGTTGCGAGATGGGCCAGAAGCACTAGGTTGCGTACAAGCTGCAAGAAAATTCTCACACAAAAGAGCAAATTGTAAAATCATACACCATCCAAACCCTGCAGCACTCCCTCTTAGGTATTTGCTTGACTCTGGAAACCAAAAGTAATGATCGAGTTTGGATTTTGTTGTGCACACATTTGTTCAGTCCGCCAGAAAATAACACGGGGAATGCCAAATCTAAGAGTAACTCAGGGCCACCACCTGGAACCCCTGCTCATTATATGAATAAGCACTTTGGTCCTCAGACCTGTGCATATTTATCTGGATGGCATGTCCTTTCTAGGGACGGTTTGGAAAATCAGTGGCTACTTTGTGGGATCTTTTGAACTTTCTTAGTTTTTCTGTGCAGTAAATTAGAAAATAAAGGCTCCCAGATTAAATAATCTCAATGGGATGCTTATTTTGATTTGTATTTAGAGGCCTGCAAAAAAATCAAGACAACAAAATAGCTTCCCTGCAGTATGCAGTTTCAAAATTTACCAAGCAAAATAAGGAACTGACATGTCAGAGTTCTACTCTTGCCCTTTCTGCTTCTTTGCCTGCTACTGTTCCTCTATATCCTCTGCCTTTGTATTCTTCTGAAAATACTCTGGCTGAACTTCCTCTCTGTCTTACACAGGCTGCTGACAAACCTTTAAAATTCAACCCATAGATTCTAGGGAGTCTCCTTGTGACACGGGTATAAATTTTTCTTTGGACTTGCACAGAATTACTTAATATTGTAAAGGATTTCTCCAACTTACATGAGGATCCTTACAAAATTGTCGAGGAATTTAAAATCTTTATTGAAGTTTACCAACTTGGGCTTCTAGATGTATACCAGTTATCCCATATGATAACAGGACCTGGAGAAGCCCAATTATGGCTACAACATGCTGATTGGAAAGATCCTAAAAAACAGTTTAGCTTTAAACGTGGATAGAACCACTGCCACACTGCTTGAAGATGCTAGAACAATAGGAAAAAGATTACTTGAGGCCATCCCTAAGGCCTTCCCTCCAATCATATATTGGGCAAAAATTCATTCTTTCATACATAATAAAAATGTGAGTGTATATGATTATCAGACTTCGTTGTTCCAAAAGTTTTCTAAATAGTCCAGGTTGATTCATTAACCCCAGGTGCTTCTAGAGCTTTTAACTTTGTGTTTTTTTCTGGTCTCAGTCCTGAGATTTCAGTCTTAGTAAAGAGACATCAACTAGATTGGAAAACAGCCCCAATTGCTGAGCTGACTAATCTGGCTCATGAACTCTCTCAGTCCTTAAAGACTAAACAAACCTCAAAAGCTAATAAGCTTATGGCTCTTCAGTTACAATTACAGTCTCCCAGTCAGAAGAAATTTACTAAACCCTATAATAGCACCAAACCAGGCACTTGTCATTACTGCAAGAAACTTAGCCATTGGAAAAGTGAATGTTATAAATTGAAAAGTAAACAGAAGGGTTGAAGTTCTTTTTTTCCTTAGAGATATCCAATTGTTCCAACACCTTTCTCCATCACCTTTTGTTGAAAATCAATTGACCGCATATGAGTCTACTTCAGAGCTCTCTCTATTCTATTCAATGATCCTACCTGGTTATGATATATTATATTTTTCATATATTATTGGACTTATTTAGCTAATATTTTGTTAAGGATTTTTGCATTTATGTTCATGGGGAATAGTGGCATGTTTAATTTTCTTGTAATGTCTTTGTCTGGTTTTGGAATCAGTGTAATACTGACTTCATAAAATAAGTTGGGAAGTATTTCCTCCTTGTTTATTTTCTTTAATATCTTATTGAGATAGAATTTACATACTATAAATTTATCCATGCATAGTATACAATTCAATTTTTTTAAAGTATATTCACAGTTGCACAACTATTGCCACAATCTAAGTTTAGAACATATTTGTCATCCCAAAAAGAAACCCCATACCCATTGGTGGTCACTCCCCATGCCTCCCCCCACCCTTGAAGCCTCAACAGCCACTAACCTGCTTTCTGTCTCTATAGACTTATCTATTCTGGACATTTCATATGACTGGCCTGACTAATGAAGAAGTTTTAATAAAAGGACATTGGCAATGATTTTATGGTTGAGTCTTCTTTGACCCCCTAAAGTCTAAGTCCAATTCAGGCCCTGTAAGAGCACTTTGAGGCTCTTGCCCCTTGATGGTAATAAAGAGATCACAGATTCGATTGTGAGCCCGTGGAAACTTGCTTGAGTCATTGGTTGTGAGGCTGTTTATGTTCTCCTGCCTCCACAATCCTGTAGCTTAAAATAAACGTAACCCAAGGAGAAGTTGGAAGCAGTTTTATCTGGCTCAATTCACAAGTGTGTGAGCCTCACTTCAGCCTTCGGCTTCAAGCACTAAACCTGGCTGCCCATTTCACAAGACTGTTTGCATTCTCATTATTGTGCAGAATCCTAACTCCTGGCTGTCACCACCTGCTTTCACCCCTGGAGCTGAGGAATTTATGGCTTAAGGCCTTCTCAGGATTTTGTTTTAGTGTTCAATTTCTGTTCCATGGTTGGTTTATTTTGATTTTGAGCTTGGAGATTTTAGTTGGTTTTCTATTTTTCTATCTCATATAGCTTTCATATGTGTTTGAGTAGGGGAAGTGCATTTATATAGAAACGTGGGGAAGGGAGTACATGACCACATAAAGTGAACTCTTGATTAAAGGTCCCTTGAGGATTTTATGGACTGGTTCAGTGATAAACAACCTATGGGCCATTTTCCACATGCTATCTACCTATAACCTGAAACATAATTGCAAAGACAGCCTTGGCTTATGCAAAGAAAATTAGTGGGTGAAAAGCCTCTAGGGCAATCACCTGGAAAAGTAAGAGAAAACTTTTTAGAATTGTTCGTCTCAAGGAATGTATATCCCTGCTAGATGGAGACACCGATGCTCAAGGGGTTCAGAGCCTCCAAGCTTTAGGAGGCACCAGATAACATCCCAACATGATGCAGAGCAGTCATATGCCCTGGAAAATTTGTGGGAAACTGGTGGTAGTTCAGACAGAATAGCCCACCCTGCCCAGGCAGAGAGCTCTTTCTACCACCAGAGAGTCACAAGGTTTTGTGGAGATAAGATCAAGGAAGTTGTTTTGAATGGTTTGAACTAATTCTAGCCCAGCTGTCATGTAAGATCACCATATGGACTGATGGTATTTTTTCAAAAAGAAATTTAAGCTCTCATGGTCCAACTCACTCCTTTAGGAGCTTGTTTTGACTGAAAGGGGTCAGTTGAAAAATTCTGATGATGGAAATGATGCAAACCTGACACAAAGGAAAAGTGTCAATAAAAGGACAAAAGGACTTAAAGTTTCAATGAACCCATTTATAAAGTGAAGATCATAAAAATAACTACCTTATATGATTATTTCAAGAATGAAATGAAATGGTGAATGGAAAAATGCTTTGTGAATTCTAAAATATTGAAAACAAAGTGAATGAAATATTAGGAAATTATCCTTTTGTCCTACTTCTCAAATATGTCTAGACCTTATTGTCTACAGAAAACTGTCAAATTTCTTAGTGACAATTCTACTTCTATTGTATGAACTACTACTACTATTATTACTATTATTACCACTACTGTTAACAGTTTTAACAGGTGACATTAATATTTGTCTGGCCAGGCTTTAAGGACTAATGTCTCTCTCTTGCCTCATGCTGTATACATACATGCATATAGGATATAAATTATATATACACAGAAGCTCTGGTGGCACAGTGATAAAGAGCTCAGGCTGCTAACCAAAGGTTGGCGGTTGGAATCCACCAGCCATTCCTTGGAAATCCTATGGGGCAGTTCTACTCTGTCCTATAGGGTCACTATGAGTCAAAATTGACTCAGCAGCAGACAAATATTAATGTCACCTGTTAAAACTGTTAACAGTAGTGGTAATAATAGTAAGGAATATATACAATATGTAAGCATGTAGAATAATTATATATAGTATGTATATAATTATATACAGTGTATATACTTAATGTATGTGTATATGTAAAAATATTCCTTGTAATAACCCATTAAGAGGTAGATACTAGAATATACATTTTCTTAATGGAACTCAATAAAGCTATTTTATTTGGATTTTAATTTTAATTAATTTTCTTAATGGAACTCAATAAAGCTATTTTATTTGGATTTTAAAGAAAAGCAACTATCTATCTACCTATGTATATAATTTAAATCCTGAATTGGTATTTATTAATAAAGGTTTTTTTAACATTGGCCTGGAAAGTTAGATGTGGGATTCTTCATTTTTCCTCTATTTCAAACATAGAATTTACATAATGTTGGTGTTCACCTTATCTAGTGATGCTAAGCATTAGGGAAAGCAAAGTCCTTAGGACAAAGATGTCAGGAGTCCCAGATCTACACAGGGACTTTGCCAACATTAATATGTTGTCTATTAAAAAGACATCAGTAAACTTCAACAAGAATATCAGGTAAATGGATAGGAGACACGAGACAAACATATTCTCCCTTCTCCCTGCCCTAATTTAACAACCTATTGCTTGTTGTATGACATGACTTGTTATGGCAATGGAGGCAAGCTGAACTGAGAGGAGACTGTGACATTGAGGTGGCAATAACCTACGTAAACCTGTGCCAAAAATTTGCTACTCAAATACTCAACAGCAATAGAATGCCTGAATAAACTATACTATGCTCACATAATGGAATGTGACACAACATTGACAGTAAACAAATTACAACTGTACACCACAACATGGATGGATAACACACACACTAAGAGTAAATACTGTATGATGCAATTTATATAAAGTTTAAAAGTAGGCAGAACTAATTTATGTTTTGGGTAGTGGTCAGGGTAGTTGTTATTCTGGAAGGGGGATGGAAGGAGACATTAGGAGACTTTCTGGTATGCTAGTAATCTGTTTCTTGACCTAGGTACTGGTTACAAGAGTGTGGTCAGTTTTTGAAAATCAATCAAGCTGTATATTTACAATTAGGGCACTTCTTTGTGTACGTAATACAGAACATAGGTATTATTGGTCCAGTTTTCTACCCCACCCAATATCCCTGTTCTTTGCCAAGAAACTTTGCAGTACTCTCCCACTCTGACTTTGAACCAATTATGTGGTTTGGTTTAGCCAATAGAATGAAGAGAATGTTAGAGTGTGCTAGTTCTTGGGCTGAACCTCAAAAGGCCTGTGTGTTTCTGCTTGTACTCTTGTGCTTCTGTTACTGCTATTTGATAGACATACTGGGGCTAGCTCGCTCATCCCAGCATGAGAACCATGTGGATTAACTAAGGCTCCCTATCCAAATCCAGCCTGGCATGGGGCTCTAAGTTGCTCCACAAATGAGTGAGCATAGTCAAGATCAGCCAAGTGCCAAGCCCAGCCTAGGTCAGTTGACACCCAGCCAATCCACAGATGCTTAAACTTTAGCTGATTGGTTTTATTAAGCCATTGACTTTTAGGGTGGTTTGGAGTCCTGGTGGCACAGTGGTTAAGAGCTCAGGCTGCTAACCAAAAGGCCGGCAGTTCAAACTTACCAGCCGCTCCTTGGAAACCCTATGGGCAATTCTACTCCATCCTATAGGGTCACTGTAAGTCGGAATCAACTCGAAGGCAATGGGTTTTATGGGTTATGCAGAAAGAACTAACTGACACAATAGTAGAAAAAAGATAATGAGAATTGTTACAGATTGAATTGCATCCCCCCAGAATTTATGTTGAAGTCCTAAACTCTGTATGGTAAATATGACCCTGCTTGGAAATAGAGGTTTTTTTTGTTGCTGTTAATGATATCAGAGTAGGATGGTCCTAAACCTAATCCCTTGTGAGTGATGCCTTATAAAAAGACAAGAATAGACACAGACACACACAGAGGAAGACAGATGCCATGTGAAGATACACCACAAGCAGTGAAGGAATAACGAGAAATGCCCAGGGCTACAGAAGCAGAAAGAGACAAGGATCTTCCCCTAGAGTCCACAGAGAAAGACAGCCTAGCCCTGCTGATATCCTCAACTCAGACCCCTGTGAGAAAATAAATTTCTGTTCCTTAAAGCCACTCTCACTTCTCATATTTTTATTACAGCAGCATTAGGAAACTAAGACATGGATCAAAATTAGGCAAAGTTAGGAGGAAGGAGATGAGGGTATTAAGATAGGAGAAATTTCATTAAAAATAAGGTTATTTCACTGAGCTAGGTTTGAAGTGTCTCACTGCTCATTCTCCTGATGCTGGATAACATCATGTAGTCTATAGTATCCTAAGAGTCTACAAGCCAGCTTCTCGTGGAGGCTATGACTACCGAGGGTAGAGTATAGGTAATAATGAGGAACACAGATGAGGATTTGGGTGTGGGTGGAGTGGAGGGGAAGATAAACTGGTTCAATTTTTGGTAGGGTTGAATTTGAGCTCATTGAAGGGCATCCAAGTGGAGATGTCCAGAAAGGAGAAAATGCAGATCTGAAGCTCAGGTCTTGGCTGGAGATCCAAATTTGGGCATCCTCCACAGGCAAGTAGTAACTGAAGACTTTGGGACTGGACTTGTAAGGTGTGATGGTTAATGTTATGTGTCAATCTGGCTAGGCCATGATCCCCAGTATTGTGCAATTGTCCCCCATTTTGTGGTATTGTGTAATTATCCTCCATTTTATGTGTTGTAAATCCTAAACTTCTATATGTTAATGAGGCAGGAGTAGCGTGGTGTGTATCTTGAATCACACCCTTACTCAAGTCACACCCTTACTCAAGTCACCGTCTTACTCAAGTATCTGTTGTAGAGGGAGTTTCCTTGAGGGTGTAACCTACATTTAATGTATATGGACACTCTGGCAAAGCTGGCTCTTCTTCTCCATCCTGCAACCAGCTCTTCATCATCTGAACTCCAGTTCTTGGGTCTTGAGCTAGCATCCTGTCATCTGACATGCCAATTTTGGGTTTTGCCAGGGTCTGCAGCCCTGTGAACTAGTAGCCAGCCATCTGATCTGCAGCAATTTTGGGATTTGCCAGCTTCTGCAGCCCCATGAGCTAACAGCTGATTGTGGGTTAATCAGCCCCTGCAACTACACGAGTCAGGAGAAGCCTACAATCTGACGCCTGATCCAGAAACATGTGAGCCATTTCCTTAAGATCAATCTCTCTATCTCTCTCTCTATATATATATTATACTTCACTGGCTTTGCTTCTCTAGACAACCCAGCCTAAGACACAGGGTAACCCCAAAAAATCCATTGTTGTTGAGTTTTGATTCTGACTCATAGCGAACCTATAGGACAGAGCAGAACTGCCCCATAGGGTTTCCAAGGCTGTAAATCTTTACAGAAACAGACTGTCACATCTTTGTTCCACTGAGCAGCTGGTGGGTTCGAATCACGGAACTGTCAGTTGGCAGCCAAGAGCTTAACCACTGCACCACCAAGGCACCTTCTTGCAAGGTAAGGCCAGCGCAAAAATAGCATGAACAACTGTGAGGGCTGACACCTTGTGATTCCATGGAAAAATGCTTCAGTCTGTATGGGTGATTCCTATGTAGTGATCAATTAAAAACCGAAACATGATTGCCATTCAATTTTTAATCCAACAGGGAGATGATAAATACCTGTTGGTCAGCAGGCAAAGGGTGCCTTGTAGCACTAAAGCATTACCATATACACGTTATGTGTCTCAGGATTCCTGAAACGTCTCCAGACTGGACTGGATGGTGGAGTTAGCCTTTCATTAAACAGCCCTACGACAGGGCAGGAGTGAATGGGAAAATACTTAATAAGGCTTCTGAGAGGCAGTGGGTTGGAGCTAAAGGGGAGGGGTGAAAAAAGTGCCACAGCTACGGGGGGGTGGAGAACTGTGAGCCTGAAGTAGGGCCAGAGGAGAAAATTAAGAGAGAGAAAGTTATCAAGGATGGTGGAACAAAAACGTGGAAGAAGAAAAATAGCAGGTGGGAAGTAGAGGTCAACCTGGAAGGAAGAAGTCAGTTCAAAGAAAAAGGGGAGAGAAAAAAGTGCACAAAACCGAGGGGGAGGGCAACCAAGGGTGTCTAGATGATAAGTCAGATAAGAAAAGAAGTTATAATAAACGGGATAAGAATGAGTCAGTGGAGGGTAGAAGGGAGGTAAACAGAAGGAAGAGAAAGAACCACATTCTGGATGTTCAAGAGCCTGGGGAGAAGTTTAGAGCGCTACTATGTCCCTAAAGCACTGCGGTTTGGAAGCGGGCTCATCCGCTCGAGGCCTGGGAGGGAGCGTCCAGTGGGAGAAGCCTTAGACTTTAGCCTCAGTCTGGGCCACCTCTGGGGTCCCAGGAAGTGGAAGAGCTAGGCGGACCGACAGGATTACTGCAGGTGGCCGCATTCGGTGCGCTCCTGTCACCCTGCGGCCGTCCGACGCGCTCTTTGATCCAGGCCGGGCAGGGATGCAGAGAGAAATCTCCAAGGAAATTAGGGCGGAGAGAGAGGCTGATCCCTGCCTCGGGGATGTGGTGGGGAGCGCTGGCCCTGAGACTGAGAGTGGCGAAGGAATGAGGCGACCAAGAGCAGAGGGGCTGGAGGACGTTGGAAGCGCCAGCATGCAGGTGGAGGGATCTAAGGAAGATGTAGGGTGGGTGGAAGAGGGCAGAGAGCGGAGGGAAGTAGAGAATGGGAGAGGTGGAAAGATCTTGACCTGGGGTGGTTCAAGGGAGGGGGCTGCGTGGCGACTGCCCAGTGAGTGTGTGCTGGGACAGAAGAAGGATCACAGCTAAATCTTCCCTGTGGTTTTCTCCAAGTTTTTTTTTTTTTATGGTTGAAACCAGCCCTATCTTGGACTTTTTTTTTTTTTTTAATGTACTTCAGGTGAAGGTTTACAGAACAAATAGTTTCTCATTAAACAGTAGTACACATATTGTTTTATGACATTGGTTAACAACCCCATGACATGTCAACCCTCTCCCTTCTCGACCTTTTTTTTGGAGAAAATACACATAGCCAAAGCTACTCCATTTCAAAAATTTCTACATGCACAGTTCAGTGACATAGACTACGCTCTTCCAGGTGTGCTGCTATTTTCACCTTAGATGAAGTTTTACAGAACAAAATAGTTTCTCATTAAACAGTACACATGTTACCCTATGACAATGGTTAACAACTTCACAACACATCAACACTGTCCTTACTCAACCTTCGGTTCCTGATCACCAGATTTCCTGTCCCCTTCTGCCTTCTAGTCCTTGTCCCTGGACTGTTGTGCCTCATTAGCCCCTTTTGGTTTTTTTGTTTGTTTGTTTTGTTTTTTATTGTTGTAATTAAATGACGTTTACATTCCAGGTTAGTCTCCCATACATAATTTTTTTTTACATACATTGTTGTGAGACCCCAACCGCTCACCCCATTCTGTGACAGCACAGTCCTCCCCTTTGCCCCTGATTCCCCATGAACATTCAACCAGATCCTGACTCTCTCTGCCTTCCCATCTCACCTCTGGACAGAAGCCGCCCCTTTGGCCTCTTGTATCTACTTGACTAAGAGGCACATTCTTCACAAGTATCACTTTATGTCCCACAGTCCAGTCTAATCCCTGTCTGAAGAGTTGGCCTCAGAAATTGTTTAAGGTCTGGGGTGATAGACCAGGGACCATGCTTTCTGGGGTGCCTCAAGTCTCTGTCAGACCATTAAGTCTGGTCTTCTTACTAGAATTTGAGTTCTGCATCCCATCGTTCTACTGCTCCATCAGGGACCCTCTGTTGTGTTCCCTGTCAGGACGTTCATTGGTGGTAGCCGGACATCATCTAGTTATTCTTGTCTCAGGCTGACGAAGTCTCTGGTTTATGTGGCCCTTTCTGTCTCTTGGGCTAATACTTTCCTTGTGTCTTTGGTGTTCCCTGTCCTCCTTTACTCCAAGTGGCTGAAACCAATTGATGCATCTTAGATGGCTGCTTGCAAGCTTTTAAGACCCCAGAAGCCACTCTCCAAAGTAGGATGCAGAACATTTTCTTAATAAGCTTTGTTATGCCAATTTGACCTAGATGTCCCCTGAAAGCACGGTCCCCAGGCCCCCATCCCTGCTACTCTGTCTCTCAAAGTATTTGATTGTGTTGAGGAAACTTCTTAGCTTTGGTTTAGTCCAAGTTGTGCTGGCTTCTCCTGTAGTGTGTGCTGTCCTTCCCATCACCTAAGATGACTCTTATCTACAATCTAGTTAGTGAATAACCCTCACCCCCCTCACCACCCCCGTAACCATCAAAGAATATTTTCTGTGCTTAAACCTTTTCTTGAGTTCTTATAATAGTGGTCTTATACAGTATTTGTCCTTCTCTGACTGACTAAATTCACTCAGCATAATGACCTCCAGCTTCCACCAAGTTATACGATGTTTCACAAATTCATCATTGTTCTTTATTGTTGCATAATATTCCATTGTGTGGATATACCATAGTTTGTTGATCCATTCGTCCATTGATGGGCACTTAGGTTGCTTCCATCTTTTTGCTATTGAAAACAGTGCTGCGATGAACATGTGTGTGCATGTATTTATTTGTGTGATGGCTCTTGCTTCTCTAGGATATATTCCAAGGAATGGGATAGCTGGATCGTATGGTACTTCTATTTCTAGCTTTTTAAGGAAGCGCCAAATCGATTTCCAAAGTGGTTGTACCATTTTACATTCCCACCAACAGTGTATAAGTGTTCCAGTCTCTCCACAATCCCTCCAGCATTTGTTATTTTGAGTTGTTTGGATTAATGCTAGCCTTGTTGGGGTGAGATGATATCTCATTGTAGTTTTGATCTGCATTTCTCTAATGGCTAATGATCATGAGCATTTCCTCATGTATCTGTTAGCCGTCTGAATGTTTTCTTTGGTGAAGTGCCTGTTCATATCCTTTACCCATATTATCATTGGGTTATTTGTCTTTTTCCTGTTGAGGTTTTGCAGTATCTTGTAGATTTTAGAGATTAAACGCTGATCTGATTTGTCGTAGTCAAAAATTTTTTCCCAGTCTGTAGGTTGTCTTTTTACTCTTTTTGTGAAGTCTTTTGATGAGCATAAGTGTTTGATTTTTAGGACCTCCCATTTATCTAGTATCTCTTCTGGTGCTTATGCATTGTTACTTATGGTTCATATTGTGTTTATGCCATGTATTAGGGCTTCTAGCATTGTCCCTATTTTTTCTTCCACGATCTTTATCATTTTTTATTTTATATTTAAGTCTTTGATCCCTTTTGAGTTACTTTTTGTACATGGTGTGAGGTATGGGTCTTGTTTCAGTTTTTTGCATATAGATACCCAGTTATGCCAGCACCATTTGTTAAAGAGACTGTCTTTTCCCCAATTAATGGACTTTGAGCTTTTGTCAAATATTAGCTGCTCATAGGTGGATGAGCTTATATCTGGATTCTCAACTCTGTTCCTTTGGTCTATGTGTCTGTTGTTGTACCAGTACCAGGCTGTCTTGACTACCATGGCAGTATAATAGGTCCTAAAATCAGGTATTGTAAAGCCTCCCACTTTGTTCTTCTTCTTGAGTAATGCTTTATTTATTCCGGGCCTCTTCCCTTTCCATATGAAGTTGGTGATTTGTTTCTCCATCTCATTAAAAAATGCTGCTGGAATATAGATCGGGATTGCATTGTATCTGTAGATCATTTTGGGTAGAAGTGACATTTTCACTATGTTGAGTCTACCTATCCATGAGCAAGGTATATATTTCCACTTATGCAGGTCTCTTTTAGTTTATTGCAGTAGTGTCTTGTCGTTTTCTCTGTAAAGATCTTTTACATCTCTGGTTGGATTTATTCCTAAGTACTTTATCTTCTTGGGGGCTATTGTAAATGGTATTGATTTGGTGATTTCCTCTTCAAGGTTCTCTTTGTTGGTGTAAAGGAATCCAATTGATTTTTGTATGTTTATCTTGTATCATGAAACTTTGCTGAAATCTTCTATTAGTTCCAGTAGTTTTCTTGTGGATTCCTTGGGGTTTTCTGTGTGTGTATAAGATCATCTCATTTGCAAATAGAGATACTTTGACTTCTTCCCTACTTATTTGGATGCCCTTTATTTCTTTTTCTAGCCTAACTGCTCTGGCTAGGATTGAATAATAGTGGTGATATAGGGCATCCTTGTCTGGTTCCTGTTCTCAAGGGGAATGCTTTCAAAGTCTCTCCATTCAGGATGATGTTGGTTGTTGGTTTTGTATCAATGCATTGATTATACTGAAGAATTTCCCTTCTATTCCTATTTTGTTGAGCATTTTTATCATGAATGGGTGTTGGACTTTGTTGAATGCCTTTTCTGAATCGATTGATAAGATCATGCGGTTCTTGTCTTTTGTTTTATTTATGTGATGGATTACATTGATTGTTTTTCTAATGTTGAACCATCCCTGTATAACTGGTATAAATCTCACTTGGTCATGGTGAATTATTTTTTTTAATATGTTGCTGAATTCTATTGGCTAAAATTTTGTTGAGGAATTTTGCATCAATGTTCATGAGGGATATCGGTCTGTAATTTTCTTTTTTTGTAGTGTCTTTACCTGGTTTTGGTATCAGGGTTATGCTGGCTTCATGGATTGAGTTTGGGAGTATCCCATCATTTTCTATGCTCTGAAATACCTTTAGTAGAAGTGATGTTATCTCTTCTCTGAAAGTCTGGTAGAATTCTCCAGTGAAGCCATCCGGGCCAGGGCTTTTTTTTTGTTGGCAGTTTTTTAATAACGTTTTCAATCTCTTCTTTTGTTATGGGTTTATTTAGTTGTTCTACCTCTGTTTGTGTTAATTTAGGTAGTGAGTGAGTTTCTAGAAATTTGTCCATTTCCTCTAGGTTTTCAAATTTGTCAGAGTACAATTTTTCATAGTAATCTGTTATGATTCTTTTAATTTCAGTTGGGTCTGTTGTGATACCACCCATCTCATTTCTTATACAGATAATCTGCTTCCTCTACAATTTTTCTTTTGTCAGTTTGGCCAGTGGTTTATCAATTTTGTTGATCTTTTCAAAGAACCACCTTTTGGACTTGTTAACCCTTTCAATTGTTTTCTATTCTCTATTTCATTTAATTCTGCTCTAATTCTTATTATTTCCTTCCTTCTGGCACCTGTGGGCTTCTTTTGCTGATCTCTTTCTACTTGTTCCAGTTGTAGGGTTAATGCTTTGATTATGAGATTTTTTCTTTTTGGATGTGTGCATTTATTGCTATAAACTGACCTCTGAGCACTGGTTTTTCTGTGTTCCAAAGGTTCTGGTAGGATGTGTTTCCCTTCTCGTTTGATTCTATGAATTTCTTTATTCCACCCTTAATTTCTTCTATAACCCAGTAGTTTTTGAGCAAGGTGTTGTTCAGTTTCCATGTATTGGATTTTTTTCCTTGCTCTTCGTGTTGTTGATTTCCAGTATTATGGCTTTTTGGTTAGAAAAGATGCTTTGTAATATTTTGATGTTTTGGATTTTGTTAAGGCTTGCTTTATGGCCTAATATGTGGTCTATTCTGGAGAATGTTCCATGTGCATTGGAAAAGAAAGTATACTTGGCTGCTGTTGGGTGGAGTGTTTGGTATATGTCTATGAGATCAAGTTGGTTGATTGTAGCATTTAGCTCTTCCGTGTCGTTGTTGAGCTTCTTTCTGGATGTTCTGTCCTTCAGCGAAAGTGGTGTGTTGAAGTCTCTTACTACTATTGTGGAGCTGTCTGTCTCTCTCTTCACAGCTGTTAGAGTTTGTTTTATGTATTTTGGAGCCCTGTTGTAAGGTGCATAAATATTTATTACAGTTATGTCCTCCTGGTGTATTGACCTTTTAATCATTATATAGTGCCCTTCCTTATCCTTTGTGGTGGATTTTACTTTAAAGTCTATTTTGTCAGAGATTAATATTGCCACTCCTGCTCTTTTTTGAGTGTTGTTTGCTTGACATATTTTTTTCCATCCTTTGAGTTTTAGCCTGTTTGTGTCTTTAAGTCTAAGATGTGTCTCTTGTAGGCAGCATATAGATGGATCATGCTTTTTTATCCAGTCTGCCACTCTCTGTCTCTTTACTGGTGCATTAAGTCCTTTAACATTCAGTGTAATTATTGATAGGTATGAGTTTAGTGCTGTCATCCTGATATCTCTTTTTGTGTGTTGTTCACAGTTTCTTTGTTCTCCTCAATTTTTTGTGCTGAGTCGTTTTTCTTTATGTATTTTTTTTTCATCTTTTTCTTTGTTGTAGATTTTGTGTTTGCTGGGTCTTTATGTTTTTCTACTTTTTTATTTTGATTTCTAGGATTGTTAGATTCCTTTGTGGTTACCATAATATTTACCCCTATTTTTCTAAGTTTATAGCAGTCCTTTATTACTTTATATTACCTTAAGTTCCCCTCCATGTACAAAATCAATGTCTCCATTTTTTAAGTCCTTCTTTTTTTGTTTTAATTTTATCCCTTTTTACATATTGATATCTGTTTCCCTATTTTCAATATTTTAGTTTTGATGCATTTTCAATTTCCGTATCTCAGTCAATATCTTGTTGCTCTGTCCTGTGTTCTAGTCTTGCGTTGTTAGCTGGTGTTATTGATTATCTAACTGTAGGACTCCAGTTAGTATTTCTTGCGATTTTGGTTTGGTTTTTGCAAATTCCCTGAATTTCTGTTTATCTGGAAATGCCCTAATTTCACCATCATATATGAGAGACAGGTTTGCTGGATATATAATTCTTGGCTGACAGTTATTTTCTTTCAAGACTTTAAATATGTCATCCCATTGCCTTCTAGACTACATGGTTTCTGCTGAGTAGTCCGAGCTTATTCTAATTGACTGTCCTTTGTAGATGGCTTTTCTTTTATCCCTAGCTGCTCTTAAAATTCTCTCTTTATCTTTGGTTTTGGTAAGTTTGATTATAATATGTCCTGGTGACTTTCTTCTGGGATCTACCTTATGTGGGGTTTGATGAGCATCTTGGATAGATATCTTCTCATCTTTCATGATATCAGGGAAGTTTTCTGTCAACAAATCTTCAACAATTTTCTCTATTTTCTGTTATCCTCCCCTGTTCTGGTACTCCAATCATTAGTAGGTTATTTCTCTTGATAGAGTCCCACATGACTCTTAGAATTTCTTCATTCTTTTTAATTCTTTTATCTGATCTTTCCTCAAATAAGTTGGCATCAAGGGCTTTATCTTCAATGTCACTAACTCTGACTTCCATTGCCTCAGTTCTGCTCCTATGACTTTCTGTTGAATTGTCTAATTCTGAAATTTTATTGTTAATCTTCTGGATTTCTGATCGCTGTCTCTCTATGGATTCTTGCAGCCTGTTAAATTTGGCATTATGTTCTTGAATAACTTTTTTAAGTTCCGCTCCTACTGTGTCTGTATGTTCCCTGGATGTTTCTGCATTATGTAGAATTTCCTTTCTTATTTCTAGAAGAGTTCTTTATATTAATCTTTTGTATTCTGCCTCTGGTAATTCCAAGAAGTTCTCTTCCTCCAGAGAATTTATTGATCCTCTATTTTGAGAGCTTGCTGAAGCCATCGTGGACTGCCTTTTTATGTGACTTGATATTGACAGTTGTCTCCAAACCATCAATAATTTATTATAATTCTATTTTGTATTTGCTTAGTGAGTCCTAGCTTCTTATTTTGTTTTGTTTTGAAATGTCCAGATAGGATGCTCGTGTGCACTAGTTTTATTTTTGATGCCTTTGGATCTCTAACGTCCTGTCACAAGGTAGTTAGTTCTATAACTAAGTATGTGCACACAGGAGTCCTTTAAATTTTCCTATATGGGTTCAGCTTGGGTGTTCAGGCAGTCAGTCACCCAGAATGTGATGCAGGCTCTCACCCCCAGTCCTAGAGAGGCATGGGTGATTGGTGCAGGCACTGGACTCTTACTGTGGTAGGGGATCACTTGCTGAGCCAGGCAGGGAGCTGACAGCTGCCCCTGAGAGTCTGAAAGGAAAGCGTGTCCCTATTCTCTAGGGTGAGTAGGTAGGTGTGTTTTGCAGCTGGACTATGAGCACCCCACTCTGTTGGCTGTAAAGACTTGAGGGCACCACTTTTTCTTGGACTCCTGTAGCAGGTGACTAGGTGCTTTAGGTGCTACCACCAGTCCTCAAGCCCTTGCTGCAGATTGATAAAAGTGCCTACTTAAGGGACAGGGCTTTTTCGAAGGTCACAAATCTGCTAGTTCACAGCTGAAGCAGTTGAAGTTAAACTTCAGATGTTTGCCCTGTTGTACTCTGGCAGTGAGGACTAATGCTGTTGAGATGGGTCTCCACAAGTCTATACAGGGGTGTAAGGCACTCAGAGTCTGTGGACCCCTGGTACCTGTGCCCAGCAAAGGAGCTGTGCCAACTCTGTGTTCCTGGCCTAGGGGAGCCAGCAGCTTATTTGTTCCCTCTGCAAAGCCAGGAGAAGGGGTCAGGGCGCCTTTAGGGATCTACTTTTGGCCCAGCGGACTCCCAGTGCAGAGCATGGAGGGAGGTGGTAAAAGGGAGAGAGGTTTTTCCCAAATGGGCTTTCTTTTTTTTTTTTTTTTTTATATACCCCCGAGAGGGTGCACTCATATACTTATCTTAGCTTCTTGGGAGCTGCTTTTCACTGCTTTGGAGTATCCAAGCAGAATCTCTGCTTCCAGGTTTCTCTTGATGTGGAAACTGCATCCTGAGCATGTACAGCACAGCTGTTTGCCTGCTTCACCACGGACCAGCTTGGCTGTGGTGCTGCAGTTTCACCACCGCGGCTCTGGCCCTCCTCGCTTCTTCCAAACGGTCTCCCTCTCCCTTATCACTCAGACAGATTTCTCAACCTTGCCTTATTCAGGGCTCCCAGATATTCACATAGAATCAAATCACTTGTTTTTCCAGGTCTTTGTTGTAAAAGGGATATAGGAAGCATCTAACTACTCTGCCATGTTGACCCCTGTTTTGTTTTAAGGGGCTGTCTGATCCCTGGCTGAATGGTGAACCTCAGAAGTGACTTCACCACTGAGCTAAAAGGGTGTCTGGGGGCCATACTCTTGGGGTTTCTTCAGTCTCCTTTAGGCCAGTAAATCTGGTCTTTTGTGTGTGTGTGTGTTAGAATTTTGTTCTACGTCCTTCTCCAGCTCTGTCCAGAACCCTCTGTTGTTATCCTGGTCAGGGCAGTAAGTGGTGGTAGCCGGGCACCATTTAGCTGTACTGGACTCAGTCTGGTGGAGGCCTTGGTAGCTGTGGTCCATTAGTCCTTTGGACTAATCTTTTCCTTGTATCCTGTTCTCTTCATTCTCCCTTGCTCCCAAAGGGATGAGAGAAGTGGAGTATCTTATATGGCTGCTCAAAGGCTTTTAAGACCCCAGAAACTACTCACCAAGGTAGAATGTAGAACATTGTCTTTATAAACTGTGTTATGCCAATTGAGCTATATGTCCCCACAGCCCTCTGCCCAACAATTCAGTCCCTCAGGGAGTTTGGATGTATCTATGGAGCTTCCATGATGTTTTCTGGCACAAGTTGTGCTGTTTTCCCAAGTACTGTCTCACCCTTCACCCAAGATACCACTTATCTATTGCTTATTTAATATTTTCCTTCCATCCCTCCTATCCCTGGTAACCAACAAATATTGTTACTTTTTCTGTGTGAACTTTTTCATGGGTTTTTACAATAGAGGTCTCATACAATATTTGTCCTTTTGTGATTGACTTATTTCACTCAGCATCATGTCCTCCAGTTTCATCCATGTTATGAAATGCTTCAAAGATTCATCATTGCTCTTTCTCACTGCGTAGTACTCCATTGTGTGTTTGTACCATAGTTTGTTTATCCATTCTTCTGTTGATGGGCATCTAGGTTTTTTCCATCTTTTTGCTATTGTGAACAATGCTGCCATGAACGTAGGTGTGCATATGTCTATTAGAGTGATGACTCTTCTTTCTCTAAGATATAGTGTTAGCAGTGAGATTGCTGGATCATATGGTATTTCTATTTCTAGCTTTCTAAGGAAGTGCCATATCTTTTTCCAAAATGGTTGTATCATTTTGCATTCCCACCAGCAGTGCATAAGAGTTCCAATCTCCCCGCTGCGCTTCCAACATTTGTTTTTTCCAGTGTTTTTGATTCGTGCCGGTAATGCCGGGGTGAGATGGTATCTCATTGTGGTTTTAATTTGCACTTCTCTAATGGCTAGTGATTGCGAGCATTTCCTCATGTGTCTGTTGGCTGCTTGAATGTCTTCTTTGGTGAAGAGTCTTTTCATTTCCTTTCCCCCTTTTTTAAAAGGATTATTTGTCTTTTTGTTGTAGAGGTGTTGGATTTTCTTGGAGATTATGAAGATTAGACCTTTGTCTGACGTGTACTGCCCCCAATTTTTTTCCCAGTCTGTAGGTTCTCTTTTTACTCTTTTGGTGAAGTCTTTTGAACAGCATACTTATTTGATTTTTAGAAGATCCCAGTTATGTAGCTTATCTTCTGGGGTTTGTGTGTTGATGGTTATGGTTTGTATCCTGTTAATGCCATGTATTACGGCCTGTAGTGGTGGTCTTATTTTTTTCTTCTATGAACTTTATAGTTTTTGGCTTTATATTTAGGTCTTTGATCCATTTTGAATTAGTTTTTGTATATGATGTGAGGTATGGGTCCTGTTTCATTTTTTTGCAGGTGGATATCCAGTTTTGCCAGCACAATTTGTTGAAAAGACTGTCTGTTCCCCATTTGATGGACTTTGGGCCCTTGTTGAAGATCAGGTGACTGTAGGTGGATAGATTTACATCTGGGTTCTCAATTTTGTTCCATTCATCAAGGTATCTGTTGTTGTACCAGAACCAGGCTTTTTTGACTACCATGGCTGTATAGTAGGTTCTGAGGTCAGGTAGTGTGTGTCCTCCAACTTTATTCTTCTTCTTCAGTAGTGCTTTACTTATTCGGGGCTTCTTCCCTTTCCATATAAAGTTAATGATTAGTTTTTTCATCTCTTTGAAGAATGTTGTTGGTATTTGGATCAGGATTGTGTTGTATTTGTAAATTGCTTCTGGTAGAACTGTCATTTTCACAATGTTGAGTCTACCTATCCATGAGCATGGTATGTTTTTCCATTTATGTAGATCCCTTTGGGTTTCTTGCAGTAGTGTTTTGTAGTTTTCTTCATATAGGTCTTCTACATCCCTGATTAGAGTTATTCCTAAGTATTTTATTTTTTTTTAGAGGCTATTATAAATTGTATTGTTTCCCTGATTTCCTTTTCATCGTTCTCTTTATTGGTGTATAGGAATCCAACAGATTTTTGTATGCTTACCTGTATCCTGTACTCTGCTGAATCTTTCTATTAGTTCCAGTAGATTTCTCCGTGGAGTCTTTAGGGTTTTCTATGTATAGTATCATATCATCCACAAACAGGGAGAGTTTAACTTCTTTATTACCAATTTGGTTGCCATTTATTTCTTTTTCTTGCCTTATTGCTCTAGCAAGAACTTCCAGCACAATGTTAAATAGGATGGTGATAAAGGGCATCCTTGTCTTCTTCCTGTTTCTCCACGTGTTTTTTAGTCCCAGAAGTTGCAGCACCAAGGGCTGATGGACAAGGAACAGATCATTGAGGGACATCCTAAGGGGAAGAACTGGTGGAAGGCTGGGCACAGTGTGGCCCTGCGGGTGGAGGCAAGCCAGGGGTATGGGCCTGTTAAAGGCACATGGGCCCTGTACAAGTTTTTGGTACCAGACCACCTTCATCTTCCCCTCTGCCTTGGCTGCCTCCAGAAGCACCAGCCCTGTGTAAGGAACATCACTGCCGGCTGTGGGCGCCGAGGTGGAAGGCAGGATGGAGGGGCGTGAGCCAAGGCCGAAGGGGCGGACACGGGGTGGTGTCTTGCGCTCCATAAAGGGGCGGTAGGGACCGCGATCTCCTCAGCGCGGGTGGCTGCCTCCAGCGGGGAGCACAGCGCGATGCAGGTTGGGTGCCAGCAGAACCCCGTGCTGGCAGGCAGCGCCTCTTTGGCCGTCCTGGGAGCACTGGTCCTGTACTTTGCGGAGCCCGCGGGCTACGGGAAGTACTTGCAGAGCCTGATGCCCGTGGGTACCCGTCTGCCGGCCCGTGCTGCCTGGTTCTTGCAGGAACTACCCTCCTTCGTGGTGCCCGCGGGGATCCTCGCCCAGCAGCCTTGCTGTCTCTTCCACACGCCTGGAACCGTGCTCCTGGGCCTCTTCTGCGTACATTACTTCCACAGGTAGAGCTTTCCTCTGCGGGCGTGGAGTAAGCCGCACCGCCTGCCGCAGGCACTGGCCTCCAGGTGCACGCAGGGAGCGCGGAGAGTGCAGCGCCGGTGGTTGCGAAGAGCGCGGTGTTGCGGCTCTCTGGGAGCACCTGGCGGGAGCCGGGGTGGGGGGCCTGACGCAGGCAACTCAGGAAGCAGCCACAGGGCGAACGCCACCTTCACTCCTCCCGGCCAGCGCGCCGCTCTGGCATGCTCCGAATCGTCGGCTCGCTGGGAAGAGGCCCAGCGCGAGCCCGAGGCGAGCTGGAAAGTTCAGTTTGGGCAGGGCTATTGGCTCGAATTGTCTCTTCTCCAACTCTGCGCGGTCCACCTTCACCTGTGGCGTCTCACGTCCTCTCCTTCCTTTTCTTCCTTCACCTTTCCCTTGCAGGGTAGGGGCGGGCTGATTCCGGTACCTTGGGAAAGCCCGAGTGTTGGCACCTCTCGGGGGAAGCTCAACTGAGACGGAGGGACTGATCAACTTAGTCCTTGCGGATCTGAGGAGGGAGGTGGGCAGAGCTCAGACCAGGACTTACACGGATGGAAAGAGAACATAATGGGAGAACCCCACCCCCCCCCACCCACCCCCGCCACAAGCGACGGCCTCCCTTCTCAGAGCCCACCCAAACAGGCCGGAGCTCATCACCAATTCATCTACCTTTCCAGTTCCCCTGTATTTGAATTGTGGCGGGGTCAAAGTTAATTTAGAGCTCAATTGCTCTTCTAAATAAAAAATCCCAATTTTAGTAGAACTGTGCCTTCTGGTCTAGGAAGCAAAGACAGGAAGGAAACCAAGGGCTATCAGGATTTGGAGAATGACTGCAGAACCCCGATAAAGACTTAGAAGGAAAAGTGGAAGGGAAGAACATTTTATTAAATCGCCTACCAGCCTCAATAATTAGCATCTATAGGGTCGCTATGAGTCGGAACCTAGGGTCGCTATGAGTTGGAACCGACTCCACGGCAATTTTTTTTTTTTGGTCTCATTTAGCTCCCTCTCTCATTTTAACCTTGTAGGAGCACTGGTGGCTTAGTGGTTAAGAGCTCGGCTGCTAGTCTGAAGGTCAGGCAGGAGTTTGAATCCACCAGTGGCTCCTTGGAAACCCTATTGGGCAATTTTACTCCGTCTTACAGGGACGTTATGAGTCCTAATCGACTATATTATTCCTTTAAAGACAAAGAAACTGAGGCTAAGTAAGGTTATATGACTGAATGAAGAGGATATAGCTAGTCAGTGCCCAGCAAGATTCAAATCCAAGGCTGTGAGACTCCAGGGTTCAGGACCTTCTCACTATGTTAAGCAGGTGGATTCTCCATGCAGGGAGAAAACAGTCTATTGAAAGAGAAAGATTGCCAAAACCAAAAAGAAGTTGAATAGAAGCAGAGTTTTGAGTACAGAATTTCTAGGGTCAAATGATTGAGAAAATTTAGGTTAAAAATTAGGATTAAAAACTACCCTAGGACGCTGAAAGACATAATCCTTTTTCTAGCATCAGGGGAATTTGATGTCTCATTTCTGGAGAGGGAGGGTGTCAGAGATACAAATTTCAACCTGTCTTTACCTAATCAAGAAGCCTTGGTGGTGCAGCCCCTCTTAGAGAAAAATATATGGTAGTCTGCTTCTGTAAAGATTTACAACCTTGGAAACCCTGTGGGGCAGTTCTACCCTGTCCTATAGGGTAATTTGAGTGCTACTCCATGACAACGGGTTTCCCTAATTCCTTTTATGATCCAGATCATCTTTATTGGTCAAGATTTAATGTTATGCAATCTTAACTGAATTCTCACTCTTTGTAAAAGATAAATACTGGCAAACAATATGAACTGAAATTTCAGAAATGGGTGTCTTTTCAACAGATATTTGCTAAAAACCAATTTTAGACAAGATGCAGGGCTAGTTGTCAGTCGCTTAATTTTACCTAGATGTAGATGGTGTAATTTGCACAGAAAGAAGGGTCATGGGTACAGTAGAAGAGATCAGCTTTTGATTTCATTGTTGTTGAAACAGGAATCTGACAGGAAAATATGATTGTATCCAACAATTATTTTTATTTTCACATGAACTACTGTCTGTTAGCACCATAAACCATATTTTTATGAGGACATTTTGTCTTAAAGTAGTGATTAGTGTTTTTTGATGATCCTATTAACATAATTGTTGGGCTTGTTTTTACAACCAAAGACACTTTGCACAAAATTACGACCAGTACATTTAGAAATTACCCATCAATGAATGTCTACATACTTTACATCTTCAGGGGGAAATTTAAAAATATTAGCAAAGGATAGTGGGACTGATTCTCCCTGAGGAAAAATTGCCCACTGAAAGCACAACTCTGAGCTACTTGCTCCTGAGGCATCAGGATGTGATGTTTGCCTATCTTCTCCTTCTTTGGTCTCTTTCTTTGAGGCCGCTGGAGTACTGGATATAATATCACTTATCAAGTGCTTAGTAGGTATTAGGCTCTGTGCTAAACACTCTACTGAATTACCCATTAATCCTCATACCAACCCATCTAGCAGGCACTATTATCACTCCCATTTTACAGGTGGGAAAATGGAGCAAGGTATGGTTAAATAACTTCCCTAAGTTCAGACAGCTAGGAAGTTGGGGAGTCAGGATTCTAACCCAGGCGGTTTGCATCCAGAGCTCAGTCACCACCCATCTTGGCTATTATGGGACACTGCATTATACTTGTTCTTGTTACCTCTTCCTTGTCTTTTAAAAACTATATTTAGGCTTAAAATTATTTTTTATTATAAAAATAATGCTAGTTTATAAAGAAGAAATGGAAAATAGAAAGTAGAAAAATACCAATAGTTTCAACACCTAAGTATATTAACTATTAATGTTTTGAAACATTTCCACGAAGTCTTTTATTTTTCTTAGTAGATTTTTTACACATCCTTGTTATACTGAATCTATAGTTTTTCATTTTCATTCTACTTGACTATTGTTAGCTACTGTGCTAATCGCAACCTCATGCACAATGTGACAAAACTGCTGCCTGGTCCTGCCCCATCCCCACGAATGGTTGCAGATCAGACTGTTGTGATCCATAGGGTTTTCACTGGCTGATTTTTTGAAAGTAGATTGCAGGCCTTTCTTCCTAGACTGTCTTAGTCTGGAATTCCATTGACACATGTTCAGCATCATAGCTACACACAAGCCTCCATTGACAGATGGGTGGTGACTGAGCATGAGGTGCATTGACTGGGAATCAAATCCAGGTTTCCAGCATGGAAATACATAACATTATATCATAAGTATTTTCCCACTATATCATAGAATCTTTGTGTATATCATTTTAATGGCTGTTTATTATTTCATCTTATGTAAAAACAATAATTTACTTACTCATTAATTTATAGTTGGACATTTAATTTCTTTTCTTTTCTTTTTGTTTTTTTGGCCAGGTTAAATAAAACCATGATGCATATATTTGCATCTAAATTCTCTTCAGAAATTAGGACTATTTTCTTAGTCAAGATTTCTGGGAGTGGGTTAAAGGCTGTGAGCATTTTTTAGGGTCTTGATACATATCTGCTTTGAGGTCTTAGGAGTCATTTGGCATCAAACTGTCTTGGCTTTACTCTGTCCTGTACATTGCTATGACACAGAGAATAAGATGGAGGAACAAAAGCTCAGGAGGAAGGATAGCTCAGTTTGGCTCAGACCATTTTGCAAAATGTCCTTTGGGAACTGTTCAAAATAGCAATATATCCCATCAGATAGAAGTTACTAGTCATTGCACTTTTCTCAATTAAAGGATGATACAGTAGAATGTAAGTTCCAAAAGGGCAGGGGCTTTTGTCTAGTTCTTTCATGGCTGTATCCCCAGTGCCTAGAAAAATGTACTGGAACATAGTTGTCATTTACTAAACTTTGGTGAGTGCATGAGTGAATTCAACTTCCAGTATCAATACAGGCAGTTAGAATTAATGGGTAAGCCAATGGTCTGATCTGCAACAGATCATGAGGATGGTGTAGAACTGGGTAGTGACTTTTCCATTGTACATGGGATGGCTGTACATGGGATGGGGCTGACTGTACAGCAGCTGACAACAACAACAGCAGAGATGACTTAGGAATCATTATTGCTGAGGTTGCCTGCCTAGGTCAACTGGGATAGTTTGCCTCCCTTGGGAATCTATTGTTGTGGATGTTTGAATTGTTCGGACACATGAAAATGCTGCCTAAGCATGTCGCCTAATCCTCCTGCCAAAGTTATTTGAAGTCTGAATTATGTCACCTCTTGTTGAGCTTGACCACAGCCCTGAAATGGTCCTTTGGTCACACTCTCTGATTGATCTCCAGCTTTTGGAGTCTTGGTTCTTGATGTAATAACCATTACACCACCTATGACTGTGGAAGCCAAAGTCTTTTTTCAAGACTTGCATATTACCTTGACAATGGGATAAAAAACAGAAAGAAGTGTGTTTTCAAAAAATCGTGACTATGTTGTGAAAAGTTGCTGGTCTCTGTGTCCTTCCATAAAATGCATCCAGAAACAGAGTGCAACGCACACATTAGAATCTGTTTGAATTTTAGAGAAATCTTTCCTGGGGTTTAGATGCTGAAATGGAAGACATTTTCCTAATCACTTGAATGAAATGATAGTCTCAATAGGGTGCTTTTTTGCTTTATTGGTCAATTCATTCATCAGCAGCATGAATTCTTCCACATACTTTAAGTTTCAGGCCAGGCATCACTTCCTCAAAGAAGCCTTTTCTGAGTGACTTCTTCTCTTTAAATCCAGGTGTGATGTTGTTCCTTGGATTTTCATAGCAGCCACTGTGGCCTTCCATGAGGCACTTCACCCACTGGATCAAAATGATCTGTTCTAAGGAAACTCAGACTGTCTAGTCTCGTCATTGTACATAAGCAAAGAACAGAGAGATTGAGTTAGTTAGGGGCAAAGCTGGAACTGAAACTTGAGTCTCCTGATAGGCCCTTGCCAAAGCTTCTTCTAGCTCATAAGAGGTGCTGTTGTTTTTAGGTGTGGCTACGTACAACAGAACGGAACACTGTCTGGTCCTGTGCCATCCTTATCCTTTTGAGTATATTGTTGCAACCACTGTGTCAATTCATCTCCTTGAGGGTCTTCCTCTTTTTCATTGACCTTCTACTTTACCAAGCATGATGTCCTTCTCCAGGGAATCGTCCCTCCTGATAACATGTCTGCAGTACGTGAGGCGAAGTCTTGCCATCCTTGCTTCCAAGAAGCACTAGCTCTCCTTCTTCCAGGACAGACTTATTCATTCTTCTGGCAGTCCATGGTATATTCAATATACTTCACCGGCACCATAATTCAGAGGCATCAATTCTTCTTCCATCTTCCTTATTCATTGTCCATCTTTTGCATGCATATGAGGCAATTGAAAATATCATGACTTGGATCAGGCACGCTTTAGTCCTTGTCTTAGTCATCTAGTGCTGCTATAACAGAAATACCAAAAGTGGATGGCTTTAACAAAGAGAAGTTTATTCTCTCACAGTCTAGTAGGTTACAAGTCCAAATTCAGGGTGTCAGCTCCAGGGGAGGGCCTTCTCTGTCGGCTCTGGAGGAAGGTCCTTGTGATGCGTCAGTCTTCCCTTGGTCTGGGAACATCTCAGCGCAGGGACCTCAGGTCCAAAGAACGCAGTCTGTTCCCAGCACTGCTTTCTTGGTGGTAAGAGGTTCCCATGTGTCTCTGCTTGCTTCTCTCTTTTGTATCTCAAAAGAGATTGGCTTAAAACACTATCCAATCTTGGAAATGTCATCAGTATAACTGCCACTAATCCATCTTCTTAGATCGTAGTGATTGAGTTTACAACACGTAAGGAAATCCTATCAGATTACAGAATGGTACACAACTATACAATACTGGGAATCATGACCCAGCCAAGTTGACAGATATTTTTTAGGGGACATAATTCTATCCATGACAGTCCTCAAAGTGTATCTTTGCTTTTCAACACTTTAAAGAGGTTTTTTGCAGCAGATTTGCCCCATGCAATATATCGTTTGATTTCCTGACTGCTGCTTCCATGGTTGTTGATTGTGGATCCAAGTAAAAAGAAATCCTTGATAACTTCAATATTTTCTCTGATTATCATGATGTTGCTTATTGGTCTTGCTGTGAGGATTTTGGTATTTTTTATGTTGAGGTGTAATCCATGTTGAAGGCTGTGGTCTTTGATCTTCATCAAGTGCTTCAAATCCTCTTCACTTTCAGCAAGCAAGGTTGTGTCATTTGCATATCAAAGGTTGTTAAAGAGTCTTCTACTAATCTTTTTGCCACGTTCTTCTTCATATAGTCCAGCTTCTCATATTATTTACTCAGCCAACAAATTGAATAAGTATGGTGAAAGGATACAACCCTGACACACACCTTTCCTGATTTTAAACCACGCAGTATCCCCTAGTTCTGTTCAAATGACTGCCTCTTGGTCTATGTACAGGTTGACATGAGCACAATTAAGTGTTCTGGAATTCCCATTCTTCACAATATTATCCATAATTTGTTATGATTCACACAGTAGAAAGCCTTTGCATATTCAATAAAGTACAGGTAAACATCTTTTTGGTATCCTTTGCTTTCAGCCAAGATCCATCTGACATCAGCAACGATATCCCTCGTTCCACATAGTCTTCTGAATCTGGCTTGAATTTCTGGCAGTTCCCTGTCGATGTACTGCTGCAACCCGTTTTTGATCCTCAGCAAAATTTTACTTGTGTGTGGTATTAATGATATTATTGGATAATTTCCACATTCTGTTGGATTCCCTTTCTTTGGAATGGGCACAAATATAAGTCTCTTCCAGTCAATTGGCCAGGTAGCTGTCTTCCAAATTTCCTGGCATAAACAAGTGAGCACCTCCAATGCTGCATCCATTTGTTGAAACATCTCAGTTGGTATTCTGTCAATTCCTGGAGCCTTGTTTTTCACCAATGGCTTCCATGTAGCTTGGACTTCTTCTTTCAGTACCATCGGTTGTTGATCATATGTTACCTCATGAAATGATTGAACATTGACCGATTCTTTTCAGTATAGTGAGTCTGTGTATTCCTCCAATTTTCTTTTGATACTTCTTGCATAGTTCAATATTTTCCCTGAAGAATCCTTCAGTATTGCAAATTGAGCCTTGAATTTTTTCTTGAGTTCTTTCAGTTTGAGAAATGCTGAGAGTGTTCTTCCTTTCTGGTTTTCTAACTCCAGAACTTTGCACATTTCATTATAATACTTTACTTTATCTTCTTGAGCTGCCCTGTGAAATCTTCTGTTCAGCTCTTTTACTTCATCATTTCCTCCATTCACTTTAGCTACTAGACTTTCAAGAGCAAGCTTCAGAGCTTCTCTTCTGTCATCCATTTTAGTCTTTTCTTTCTTTCCTATCTTTTTAATGACCTCTTGCTTTCTTCATGTATGATGTCCTGGATGCCATTCCACAAATCGTCCGGTCTCTAGTGCAGATGTCTCAAATATTCAGAAGTGATCAAACCTCACGAAGGAAACTACTCATTGACTAAGAATCAGAATGATAATTAATACTGATATTGGAAACAATCTAGACAAATCTCTCCTCTTACAGGTTAGAAAGAGAGGCCTAGACAGGATAAATAGCATTCTTGTGGTCACTTAAGTAACATTCTTGTGGTCAGTCATGTGTTAAGGACATTTATGAGACCTAATTTTGATTAATTAAGATTAACTTCGTGTGAAAGCTTTTCAGTGAATAAGGAAGACAAAAGAAGAATTGATGTATTTGAATTACGGTGTTGGCAAAGAATATTGAATATACTATGGACTGTCAGAAGAATGAACAAATCTGTCTTGGAGGAAGTACAGCCAGAATGCTCCTTAAAGACAAGGATGACGAGACTTCATCTCATGTACTTTGGATATGTTATCAGGAAGGACCAGTCCCCGGAGAAGGACATCATGCTTGGTAGGGTAAAGGTCAGTGAAAAATAAGACACTTGATGAGATGGATTGACAGAGTGGCTGCAACTGGGCTCAAACGTAGTGATGATTGTGAGGACTGGGCAGTGTTTCATTCAGTTGTGCATGGGGTTGCTATGAGTTGGAACTGACTCAACAGCACCTAACAACAACAATAACAAAAAGATTAACTGAAGGATTTTTTTAGAATAAGGGTCCTCAAACTTTTTCTGTAAAAAACTAGATAGTAAATATTTTATGCTTTACAGCCATACAGTCTCTGTTTCAGCTCCTCAGCTCTGCTGTTATAGTGTGAAAGCAGGTATGGACAATATGGTAACAAATGAATGTGGTTGTGTTCCAATAAAACTTTATTTACAGAAACAAGCAATGGACCAGATTTGGTTTGTGAGCTGTACTTTGCCAACCCTTGATTTAGAAAATCATGAGTGGTATAGTTTATATTCAGTATCCTGGTAATTCTTTCTATAATAAAAATTTATGTTAAATTTTATAGCAAATCAGTGGACATATTTTAGAAAATTTCTGCTACATTCAAATAAGAACATGTTAATAAATATCATTTCATGAATATCCTTGTGTTCCAAGTCTTTTATTTGAAACTTTATGGGAAATAGTAGGAGTCTTGAAGTTTACATTCTAAAGTGGATGACATCATAAACGCATCTGATAAAATATATAGCTGTTTACCAAAAATCTAAACAAGCTTTAGAAAACTTGACCATTTCACTTTTACCACATTGAAGAAGAACCAACTTCTTGCTCATTTTTAATTTAATTTAATGTGTCTCTTAGGAAGAAGAAAAAAAGTTAAGGAAACAGAGATCCAAACTGATGACGTGATATGTATGAAGACACATGGCAAGGAAGGTGGAGAGCAGGATTTCAACCCAGGTCACCTGATTCTTTAGTCAGATTCCACATGCTCAGAGCTATGCTAGGTCCTATGGGAGACAGAAAAGAAATATAATACCCAGTTCTTGCCTTCCAGGAAGAAGTCAGGAAAGAACCATCGTGTGCCTATCACTCTTTTCTAGTGTGACATTTGGGTAGTGGCAATGTCAGGCCTGGAACAAATGTGAAAATACAAATTTTGGGGGAATACCACAGTCATTCCACTGAACACACTGATGCCTGTCTGTGTTTGAGTGTGCATGGGAGGGACTGTGCTGTGATAGAAGGCAGATGGGACACCATGGTGGGGCTTGAGGGGGGTCCCAATAAATGGCACCCCTCTTCCTAACCCATGTTAGGAACCAATCAAGTTTGGAACCAACTGAGAAACAGAAACAAGAATTGGGAAAATAGAAATTACCATTCTTATTCCTGGTAAAGCTGGTTTGGAGGAATGTGATTTAGATTCTGGATCATGTGGGCCTCCTAACACTGTACCTCAAAAATTCTCAGCAACAAGCATGACTGTACAACCGCGAGTCTCTCCCAGAGGTGCATGTTCTGAAAAGGCAGCAGAATGAAAGAAGGGCTGAGCGATACACACCCTTTGAGAGATGCTGTTCTCAAATTTATCAATCATGTGATTCACTTCTCTTTCTTTGGGAAAGAATGGGTGAGGAATACCAGAAAGGCCAACATGGAGGTCCCTGAACAAGCCAGAGGGGCAACACAGATATTTTCCCCTAATAGACAGAATACAGAAGTTGTCAATGTATTGATTTTTGCCAGAGCCTGGCAACTTGGTTCTGGAACCTGGGGCACTTCCCATTCTTCTTTCTGACTCTCTGCCATATATGGCAATGGGAACATAAAAGTTTGGACTCAAGTTCTTTAAAAAGTTGCTGTGCTCACTGAGGAGTTTTTAATGAGACTCAGCTCAACACAGGAGTTCTAAATTTTAAAAACCCCTGAACTGGGGCCAAGAGTGCAATTTGCCTTCTATTTGGTTATGGGAGAGGGAAAAGGGAAGAGGAAACCAATATTTATTGAGCTCTGGGTGTTCCAGGCATTGTGTTATGTGTTTTACATTGGTTATCTCATTTTGTCCCTGAGACCGTTGCTATTATTAGTACTGTTTCATAAGTGACCACAATCTCTCTGTGCAGTATCAAGGATCACCTTTGTGTGGCCTTTCTAGACATGGTCTTGTAACTCCCACCCAAATGATTGGGCAGGACTGTGTGATAGGGTACTTGTGGCCCACCAAAGGGATTGGTCAGTTTTGCCATCCCACTGGGCTTGAAGTGAGCCACCCCAGAGGTGGAAAAAAGGAAGATCCCACCACCACCATCAAGGAAAAACAGCCAGGAGCCAGAGACAGATGTAACACTGAAGCCAGGGAGACCCGGCAGCAGAGACCCAACAGCAAGAGATGGCTTGGTGGGCTTCTTGGCTCATGGAGAGAGAAAGTTGAGTGCCTTTGGGCGGAGGCCCAGGGCCAGGGAGAGGCTGTCCTGATGGAAGAATTGTATCCTGAGTGTTCCTGAACCTGAATTGTAATCTATTACTTCCCTAATAAACCCCATAATTGAGAGTATTGTCCGAGTTCCATGTGGCCATTACAATGAATTATTGAACCTAGCAGAGAAATAGAGAGTGCTGTGGGAGGGATGGTTGATGTTAGAATTGTTAAGGATGGCAGAGAGAGGAAGCATGTCTGACCTCCACCTGATAGTAATCAGGGGCTGTTCATCTTGATTCTCCTTTCCCCTTGTGAAGTTAGACGAGGTCGGACACTTCCCTCATGCAGTTTTTACACTCTGGTTGCAACGCAGAAGCATTTGTAAGGGTGCGTGGGAGTGAGGATGGGAAGGCAGGCACTTGATTGTGGCAAAGCATTGTCTACTCCCAGATTGGTGAGTGGGAATGTGATGTTCAGTCAGGGAAAGTGGCCTGTTTGGTGCTCTATGTGTCAACAGTTCCCTGTACTGCATATACTTGGTCTTGGAAAATCTCTCCACTTTTTAATTAGTAACATCTTCTGTACTGATGCCATACTATCCAGTCTTACTATCCAAGCCTTAAACCAGGTTCTGGACCATTTTCAAAATTGTTCCATTATACTTGCTACATACTGTCAAGACTTACCTTAAGGATTACAGATAAGAAAATAGATCAAACCCCCCCCCCATTTTTGTGTTGAAAATATACACAACAAAACGTACGTCAATTCAACAATTTCTACGTGTATAATTCAGTGACATTGATTACATTCTTCAAGTTGTGCAACCATTCTTGCTATCCTTTTCCAAATTATTCCACCATCATTAATATATACTCAATGTCACCTAAGCAAAAATTCCCTCTTCTGCCTCCTTCTCATCCCTGGTAACCACTAATAGTCTTTGATTTCTATATATTTGCTTATATAAGTGAGATCATGCAATATTTGTCCTCTTGTGACTGACTTATTT
This sequence comes from Dugong dugon, assembly GCA_030035585.1. Lineage (NCBI taxonomy): Eukaryota > Metazoa > Chordata > Mammalia > Sirenia > Dugongidae > Dugong > Dugong dugon. Next base: position 40,367,018 of record CM057480.1, on the reverse strand, counting down.
TGCTCAGCATAAGGTTTTCAAGATTCATCCATGTTGTGGCATGCATTAGGAATTAATTTCTCTTTGTGGCTGAGTAATATTGCATTGTATGTACATACCACATTTTGTTTATCTATTCATCTGTTGATGGACATTTAGGTTGCTTCTACATTTTGGCCTTTGTGAAAAGTGCTGCATGAACACTGGTGTACAGAAGACCAGTTTGCTTTTGAAATATTCTCTGACTATGAAAACCAAAACCAAAACTCATTGCCGTCGAGTCCATTCCTACTCATAGCGACCTTATAAGACAGAGTAGAACTGCCCTATAGGGTTTCCAAGGAGCAGCTGGTGGAATCGAACTTCCGATCTTTTGGTTAGCAGCTGAGCTCTTAACCACTGCACCACCAGGGCCCCAAAACATCTCAAAGTCATTTTCTGTGTACAGTCTCTGTTCCCTTCTTCTGTCTCAGGCCATCTGCCCTCTTTTAACAGCAATAAATGATCTTACTTCCTCTATCCTTTAAAATGTACCTACTCTGTGCCTCAGTCTCTCAGAGAATGTTCTTTTCTTGCCAGAAGTTACATATCTGATAAAGAAATCTAAATGCCAGTATATTGTGTTGTTGTAATATTACTTATTTTTGAGCTTTGAGAGTTCTTTATATATTCTGGGTACAAATCCTTTATCAGACATATACTTTGAAAATATTTTCTCCCAGTCTGTGTCTTGTGTTTTCATTGTGTCTTTTGAAGAGCAGAAGTTTTTAATTTTGATGAAATACATTTTTAAATTTGTTTTTGTGTCTCTTGTATCATATCTAATAATCTTTGCCTAACCTAAGTTCACAAAGTTTTTCTCTTATGTTTCCTTCTAAAAATTTTGTAGTTTTAGGTTTTATGTTTAGGTCTATGATCCATTTTGAGTTAATTTTTTTTGTATAGGATGAGAGATGTGAATCAAAGTTCTCTTTCTTCTTTTCTTTCCTCCCTCCCTTTCTCCCTCCCTCCCTTTCTCCCTCCCTCCCTTTCTCCCTCCCTCCCTCTCCCTCTCTCCCTCTCTTTCTTTATTTCCTTCTTTCTTGTGTATGGATAGCTGATTGTTCCAGCACCATTTGTTGAAAATATTTTTTTTTCTAATGAATTGCCTTTGCACCTTAAAATAAAAAATGGGCAAATGATTTGAACAAACACTTCACCGAAGAAAATGTATGAATGGAAAACACACATGAAAAGATGCTCAACATCATTAGTTACTAGAGAAATTCAAATTAAACCACAATGAGATACCACTATGAATCCACTAGGATGACTAAATTAAAGACTGACCATACCAAGTGTGAAGATGTGTAGGAACTGAGACGCTCATACATTGTTGATGAGAATGTAAAATAATGCAGCCACTTTGGAAAACATTTTGGCAGTTTCTTAAAAAGTTAAACATAGAGCTACCATGTGATCTAGCCATTCTATTGCTAAGTGTTTATCCAATAAAAACAAGAGCATATGTTTATACAAAGACTTGTACATGAATGCTTGTAACAGCTTTATTTTGTGGCCCCAACTGGAAACAACCCAAATGTTCATCAACAGGTGAATAGATAAACATACTGTGGTATAACCATACAATGAGATACTACTCAGCAGTAAAAATGAGTGAACTATTGATATGTGCTACCTCCTGGATGCATCTCAAAATAATTATTCCGGGTGAAAGAAGCTAAGTGAAAACAAGTGCATACTTTATGATTCCATTTATATAAAATTCTAGGAAATTCAAACTAAAGTATCTCAGTGGTTGCCTGGGGATAGGAGTGGGACAAGAGGCCAAGAACACAGTGTATGAAGAATTTTTTGGTGGTAACAGATACGTTCTTTCTTTTCTTTTTTTTTTTACTGATTCTGAAACTCGTTCTATTAAGTGTTGACAAAGAAGTGATTCCATGTTAATGATGCTCTAGCATATTTATTATGAAAATGTCTGCCATTTCCTTTATTAAATATAGGTAGATTTGTGCACCTTTTTTGTTTTTTAATTGCGCTTTAGGTGAAAGTTTACAGAGCAAATTAGTTTCTCATTAAACAGTTAATACACAAATCGTTTTGTGACATTGGTTGCCAATCCCATGATGTGTCAACACTCTCCCCTTCTCCACCCCAGGTTTCCTATTTCCATTCATCCAGTTTTCCTATGCTTCTTGCCTTCTCATCTTTGCTTTTGGGATGGTGTGCCTGTTAGTCTGGCATACATGACTAAACTACGAAGCAAGTTCCTCAAGTGTGTTATCGTTGGCCTTACGGTCCTGTCTAATCTTTGGCTGAAGAGTGAACCTCAGGAGTGACTTCAGTAGTGAGTTAGAAGGGTGTCTGGTAGTCATACTCTAGGGGTTTCTCCAGTCTCTGTCAGGCCAGTAAGTTTGGTCTTTTTTTTTTTTTTTTTTTTTTTTGTGAATTTGAATTTTGATCTACATTTTTCTTCAGCTCTGTCCGGGACCCTGTATTGCGACCCCTGCCAGAGAAGTTGGTGGTGGTAACCGGGCACCATCTAGTTGTTCTGGGCTCAGTCTGGTGGAGGTTGTGGTAGTTGTGGTTCATTAGTCCTTTGGACTAATCTTTCCCTTGTGTCTCTGATTTTCTTCTTTCTCTTTTGCTCCAGCTGGGATGGGACAAGCAAATGTAACTTAGATGGCTGCTGAAAGGCTTTTAAGATCCCAGATACTACTCACCACAGTAGGATATAGAACATTTTCTTTATACAGTATGTTATGCCAATTGAAATAGATGTTCCCTGAGACCATGGTCCCCAAGCCTCAGCCCAGTAGCTCAGTCAGTCCCTCAGGGTGTTTGAATGTGTCTGTGAAGTTTCTATGAATTTGCCTTGGTCCAGTTGTGCTGACTTCCCCAGTATTGCATACTGTCTTACCCTTCACCGAAGTTACCACTTATCTACTATCTAGTTAGTATTTTTCCTCCTCACCTCTCCCCTCCCTTATAACCATCAAAGATTGTTTCTTTTTGTGGGTAAACTTTTACATGAGTTTTTATAATAGTGTTCTCATACAGTATTTGTCCTTTTATAATTGACTTATTTCACTCAGCATAATGCCCCCCAGATTCATCCATGTTTTGAGATGTTTCACAAATTCATCATTGTTCTTTATCCTTGTGGAGTACTCCATTGTGTATATGTACCACAGTTTGTTTATCTATCCATCTGTTGATGGCCACTTAGGTTGTTTCCATCTTTTTGCTATTGTGAATAATGCTGCAATGAACATGGGTGTGAATGTGTCCTCCTGTGACAGCTTATTTCTCTAGGATATATACCTAGGACTGGGATTACTGGATTGTATGGTATTTCTAGTTCTAGCTTTTTAAGGAAGCTCCGTATCGTTTTCCAAAATGTTTGCACCGTTTTGCATTCCCACCAGTAGAGCAGAAGAGTTCCAGTCTCCCCATAACCTCTCCAACGGTAGTTATTTTACTGTTTTTTTTTTTTTAATTTGTTTTTATTCGTGCCAATAATGTCAGGGTGAGATGGTATCTCACTGATTTGCATTTCCCTAATGGCTAGTGATCTTGAGCATTTCCTCATGTGTCTGTTAGCTGCCTGAATGTCTTCTTTGGTGAAGTGTCTGTTCATATCCTTTGCCCATTTTTTAATTGGATTATTTATCTTTTTATTGTAGAGGTGTTGGATTTTCCTATAGATTTTAGAGATTAGACCTCTTTGTTGGATATGTCGTAGCCAAATTTTTTTTTGTCAGTTTGTAGTCTCTCTTTTTATTCTTTTGCTGAAATCTTTTGATGAGCGTAAGTGTTTAATTTTTAGAAGATCCCAGTTACCTAGCTTAACTTCTGGTGTTTGTGTATTGTCAATTATGGTTTTTATCCTGTTTATGCCATCTATTAGGGCCCCTAGTGCTGACCCTATTTTTTCTTCTATGATTTTTACAGTTTTTCATTTTATATTTAGGTCTTTGATCATTTTGAATTAGTTTTTGTGTATGGTGTGAGGTATGGGTCCTGTTTCTTTTTATTTTTTATTTTTTTTACAAATGAACATCCCATTTTGCCAGCACCATTTGTTAAAAAGACTTCTTTTCCCTATTTAATGAACTTTGGGCCTTTGTCAAAGATCGGGTGGCCGTCAGTAGATGGGTTTACATCTGGGTTCTTGATTCTGTTCCATTGGTCAATGTGTCTGTCGTTGTACCAGTACCCGGCTGTTTTGACTACCATAATTGTATAGTAGGTTCTGAGGTCAGGTAGTGTGAAGCCTCCTACTTTGTTCTTTTTCTTCAATAATGCTTTTGAAAAAAAGGCCTCTTTCCTTTTCATATAAAGTTAATGATTAGTTTTTCCATCTCGTTAAAGAATGCTGTTGATATTTGTATTGGAATTGCATGGCATTTGTATATTACTTTGGGTAAGGTTGACATTTTCACAGTGTTGAGTCTTCCTATCCATGAGCATGGTATGTTTTTCCATTTATGTAGGTCTCTTTTGGTTTCTTGCAGTAGTGTTTTGTAGTTTTCTTTGTACAGGTCCTTTATGTCCTTGGTTAGGTTTATTCCTAGGTATTTTATTTTTTTAGGGGCTATTATAAATGATATTGCTTTCCTGATTTCCTTTTCATAGTTCTCTGTATTGGTGTATAGGAATCCAACAGATTTTTGTATGTTTATCTTGTATCTTGCTACTCTGCTGAGTTCCAGTAGTTTTCTTGTGGAGTCTTTATGGCTCTTTATGTATAGTATCATATCACCTTCAAATAGAGATAGTTTTACTTCTTCCTTACCTATTTGTATGCACTTTATTTCTGTTTCTTGCCTCATTCTCTCGCTAGGAGTTCTAGCACAATGTTAAATAGGTGTGGTGATAAAAGATATCCTTGTCTTGTTCCTGTTCTCAGGGAGAATGTTTTCACACTCTCTCCATTGAGAATGATGTTGGCTGCTGGTTTTGTTTAGATGCCCTTTATTATGTTGAAGAATTTCCCTTTTCTTCCTATCCTATTGAGAGTTTTTATCAAGAATGGGTGTTGGAATTTATTGAAAGCCTTTTCTGCATCAATTGAGATGATCATGTGATTATTTTCTTTTGTTTTATATATGTAGTGAATTACGTTGATTGATTTGCTAACGTTGAACCATTCTTGCATATACCAGGTATGCATCCTATGTGGTCATGGTGTATTTTTTGTTTATATGGTGCTGAATTCTATTGGCTAGAATTTTGGTGAGAGATTTTGCATCTGTATTCATGAAGGATATTGGTATGTAATTTTCTGTTTTTTGGTGTTTTCGCCTGCTTTTGGTATCAGGGTTATTCTAGCTTCATAGAATAAATTCCAGTGTATCCCTTGGTTTTTTATGTTCTGAAATAGTTTGAGTAGCACTGGTGCAAGCTCCTCTCTGAATATTTGGTAGAATTCTCCAGTGAAGCCATCTGGGCCAAGGCTTTCTTTTTAACTCATTCTATGGAATATTTTTAATTTTTTTCATTGTAGTTTAGATGAAGATTTACAGAACAGACTAGTTTCTTATTAAACAGTTAGTACATACATTGTTTTATGACATTGGTTAACAACCCCACAAAGTGTCAACACTCTCCTTTCTTGAGCTAGGGTTCCCTATTACCAGCATTCCTGTCCCCTCCTGCCTTCTAATGCTTGTCCCTGGGCTGTTGTGCCCCTTTAGTTTCATTTTGTTTTATGGCTCTGTCTAATCTTTGGCTGAACGGTAAAGCTAGGGAGTGACTTCATTACTGAGCTAAGGGTGTCCAGGGGCCATACTCTTGGGGTTTCCTCAGTGTCTGTCAGGCCAGTAAGTCCTCTTTTTTTGTGAGTTAGAATTTTATTTACATTTTCCTCCAGAAGTCAGTGGTGGTAGCTGGGCACCATCTAGTCATACTGGACTCAGTTTGGTGAAGGCCATGGTAGTTGTGGTCCATTAGTCCTTTGGACTAATCTTTCCTTTGTATCTTTAGTTTTCCTCATTCTCCCTTGCTCCTGAAGGGATGAGACCAGTGGAGTATCTTAGTTGGCTGCTCAAAGGCTTTTAAGACTCTAGACACTACTCACCAAAGTAGAATGTAGAACATTTTCTTTATAAACTATGTTATGCCATTTGAACTAGATGTTCCCCGAGATGGGTCAGGGCTTTTTTTTTTTTTTTTTTTTTGTTGGAAGTTTTTATTTTACCTTTACAATTTCTTCTGTTGCTATAGATCTGTTCAGATTTTGGACCTCAGCTTGTTTTAGTTTAGATAGGTAGTGTGTTTCTAGAAATTTGTCCATTTCCTCTAGGTTTTCAAATTTGTTGGAGTACAGTTTTTCATAGTACTCTGTTATGATTCTTTTTATTTCAGTTGGGTCAGTTGTAATGTCTCCCATTTCATTTCTTCTTTGGGTTATTTGCGTCCTCTTCTGTTTTTCTTTTGTCAGATTGACCAGTGATTTGTTGATTTTGTTGATCCTTTCAAAGAACTAACTTTTGGTTTTGTTGATTCTTTCTATTGCTTTTCTATTCTCTATTCCATTTATTTCTGTGCTAATGTTTATTATTTCCTTTCTTCTGGTGGCTGTGGGCTCTTTTTGCCATTCTCTTTCTATTTGTTTGAGTTATAGGGCTTACATTTTTATTTTGTCCCTTTCTTCTTTTTAGATATATGTGCCTATTGCTATAAATTGACCTCTGAGCACTGCCTTTGCTGTGACCATAGGTTTTGGTATGATGTGTTTTCATTCTCTTTTAATTCTAGAATTTTTTTTTATTCCATCTTTTATTTCTTCTGTTGCTCAGTGGTTTTTAAACAAGGTATTATTCAGTTTCCATGTATTTAATTTTTTTTCCTTGCTCTTCCTGGTTTATTAATTTATACTTTTATGATGTTGTGATGAGAGAAGATGCTTTATATTATTTCAGTGTTTTGGATTTTGTTGAGGGTTGCTTTGTGGTCTATTCTGGAGAATGTTCCATGTATGTTGGAAAAGAATGTGTACTTTGCTGCTGTTGGGTGAATGTTCTATATATGTCTATGAGGTCAGGTTGATTGTTTGTGGTCTTTAGATCTTCTGTATCTTTGCTGAGTTTCTTGATGTTCTGTCCTTTACCAAGAATGATATGTTGACTTCTCCTACTATTATTGTGGAACTGTCGATTTCTATTTTCAGTGCTGTTAGTTTGTTTTATGTACTTTGGAGCCCTGTTGTTGGGTGCACAGATATTTATTATGGTTATGATATCATGGTAGATTGTCTTATTAATCATTATATAATGTCCTTCTCATTTTTTATGGTGGATTTTGCCTTAAAGTCTATTGTATCTGAAATTAGTATTGCCACATCTGCTCTTTTTTGGTTACTGTTTGCTTGATATATTTTTTTCCATTATTTGATTTTTAATATATTTATGTCTTTGTGTCTAGGATGTGTCTCTTGTAGACAGCATAATTATGAGTCATGTTTTTTTAATCCATTCTGTCACTCTCTGTTTGCTTATGTGTGTATTTTAGCTATTTCTCTTCATTGTGATTATCGACAGGTGTGAATTTATTGCTGTAATTTTGTAGTGCTTTTTTTGTGGTACTGACTTCCACTGTTCTTCTTATTCTCCTGTGCTGAGTTCCTTTTGTCTGTGGGTCTTTAGTGTATGGATTTTAAATATTGGTACACATTAGAATCATGTTGGGGAAATTTTAAAAGCAACTGAAGGTAGACTTGTCAGAAAATTATACAAAACTTAACAAACTGTGCACTTTAAATATGTGCAGTTGATTGTATATAAATTATATCTGAAAGTTAAAAAAAACTGTAGGTAAGTCTGTGAGAAAATTGTACATTCATGTGAGGCACTGTTCCTATTAATCTTGAGAGAGCAGTATTGACATGCCCAACTATAATTGTAGGCTTGTCTATTTCTCCCCACAGTTCTATCAGTTTTTACTTCATGTATTTTGAAGCTCTGTTATTAGGTACATAGATTTTCAGATTGTTATGTCCTCTTGATGAATTGACCCTTTTAGTATAATGAAATAATTCTTTTTATCATTGCTAATGTGCTTTTCTCTAAAATCTACTTTTGCCTGATAGTGATATAGACACTATAAATTTCTTTACTAGTGTCAGCATGGTGTAGCTTTTCCCAACATCTTACTTTTAAACTGTTTCTGTCTTTAAATTTAACATTTGTTTTTTGAAGGCAGCAGATAGTTGGATCTTGTGTATAGTTTTATCCACTCTGACAATCTCTACTTTTTAACTGGTGTGTGGAGAACCTATATATTTAATGTTATTGTTTATATAATTTGATTTTTGGGTTCTATTTGTCCCATCTGTTTTTTTCCCCCCATTTTTCTCTTTAACTAATTTCATTTTTTTGGAATTAGTGTTTATAATTTCATTTATATTCTTGGGTTCTGTTGGTTGGTTAACTCTTTCTTTTGTTACTTTAGTGGTTGCTTTAGGGCTTATAGTATGCATCTTTAACTTATCACGGTATACTTTCAAGTGATATTATACCACTTCCTGTATAGCATAAGAATCTGAAATAGTATACTTCAATTTCTCCCCAGGTGACCTTTGTGGTATTGTTGTCATTTGTTTTACTTATAATATTCTATAAACACCTCAACATGTTGTTATGATTTTTGTTTAAACATTCAATTAGCTCTTAAAGAGATTTAAATAATAAAAAGCTTATATATTTACTCATGTGATTATCATTCCTAATAATCTTCATTTTTTGGTGTCGATTCCAACTAGTATCATTTTTTCTTTTGCCTGACTTACTGTAACATTTCTTTTAGAAAATTTCTGCAGGTGATGAATTCTTTCAGCTTCTGTATATTTCAAAATGTCTTTCTTTATCTTTTGTTTTTGAAATATATAGAATTCTAGGGTACAACATTCTAGGTTGACAGCTGTTTTCTTTCAGTACTTTAAATATGTTGCTCCATTGTCTTCTTGCTTGCATGGTTTCTGACAAGAAATCTGCTGTCTTTTTTTTTTTCCCTACAGCATTTAATATTTTCCCTTTGTCACTGGTTCAAGCAATTTGATTATTATATGCCTTGGTATATTCTTCATTTATTTATTTTTTATGCTGGGGTTCTTTGAGCCCTTGGATCTGTGGGTTTAAGATTTTCCTCAAATTTGGAAAATTTCTGTCCATTAGTTGTCAATTATTTTGCACTCTGGTTCTCGCTCCTCTTCCTCAGGGACTATAACTACATGTACATGAAGCTGATGTGTATATAAATCTGTCCTTTGCTTTTGTAATTTGTTTTTCTATTTGTGTTTCATTTTGGATAATTTCTATTGTTATGTCTCTAAGTTCACTAATCTTTTCTTCTGCAATGTCTTATCTGTTATTAATCCCATCTGGTGCATTTTTCATCTCAGGCCTTGTAATTTTCATGTCTAGAAGTTTAAATTTGGTCTTTTTTTAATATTCCATGTCCCTACTTAGTTTTATAAACTTATGAATGCAGGTATAATAGCTGTTTTAATGTGATTGTTTGCTAATTCTAACGTATGTTATTTCTGCATTAGTTTAATTGATTGATTATTCTTCTCATTATGGGTAGTATTTTCCCCTCTTTTGCATGCCAGTAATTTTTATTTATTTATTTTTTTCCCATACAAAAACTTATACCTGCACTGTTATGTGACTGTAATTGTTCTCCCCGTACTGACAGCACACTCCTCCTTTCCACCTCTGATTCCCTATGTCCATTCATCCATATCCTAACCCTGTGTGCCTTCCCATCACACCTCAGGACAGAAGGTGCCCATTTAGTCTCTTGCATCTACTTGCACTAAGAGGTACACTCCTCATGAGTATCACTTTATATCCCACAGTCAGTCCAATCTCTGTCTGAAGAGTTGGCCTCGGAAATTGTTTTAGTTCTGGGCTGATAGAGAATCCAGGGACCACGCTATCTGGGGTTCTGCCAATCTCAGTCAGACCATTAAGTCTGGTCTTTTTACTAGAATTTGAGTTCTGCACCCCACCTTTCTCTTGCTCCATCCTGGACTCTCTGTTGTGTTCCCTGTCAGGACGGTCATTGGTGGTAGCCAGGCACCATCTAGTTCTTCTTGTCTCAGGCTGATGAAGTCTCTGGTTTATGTGGCCCTTTCTGTCTCTTGAGCTAATACTTTCCTTTTGTCTTCGGTGTTCTTCATTCTCTTTACTCCAGGTGGTTGGGACCATTTGATGCATCTTAGATGGCCGCTTGCAAGCTTTTAGGACCCTAGATGCCACTCACCAAAGTAGGATGCAGAACAGTCTCTTAATAAGCTTCATTATGCCAATTGACTTAGATGTCCCCTGAAAGCATGGTCCCCAGACCCTTACCCCTGCTACTCTGTCCCTCAAAGTGTTTGATTGTATTCAGGAAACTTCCTAGCTTTGGTTTAGTCCAGTTGTGCTGGCTTCCCCTGTAGTGTGTGCTGTCCTTACCTTCACCTAAGATAGTTCTTATCTACTATCTAGTTAGTAAATAACACTCACCCTCCCTCCCCACCCTTGTGACCATCAAAGAATGTTTTCTTCTGTGTTTAAAACTTTTCTTGAGTTCTTATAATAGTGGTCTTATACAATATTTGTCCTTCTGTGACTGACTAAATTCACTCAGCATAATGACCTCCAGCTTCCTCCATGTTATGTTTCACGGCTTCATCATTGTTCTTTATCATTGTGTAGTATTCCATTGTGTGGATATAGCATAATTTACTTATCCATTCATCCACTGATGAGCACCTAGGTTGTTTCCATCTTTTTGCTATTGTGAACAGTACTGCAATGAACGTGGGTGTGCAACTATCTATTTGTGTGATGGCTCTTATTTCTCTAGGATATGTTCCAAGGAGTGGGATAGCTGGATCGTATGGTACTTCAATTTCTAACTTTTAAAAGAAGCGCCAAATCAATTTCCAAATCGGTTGTACCATTTAACATTCCCACCAACAGTGTATAAGTGTTCTAGTCTCTCCACAACCTCTCCAGCATTTATTATTTTGTGTTTTTTGGATTAATGCTAGCCTTGTTGGGGAGACATGATATCTCATTGTAGTTTTGATCTGCATTTCTCTAATGGCTAATGATAGTGAGCATTTCTTCATGTGTCTGTTAGTGGCCTGAATATCTTCTTTGGTGAAGTGGCTTTCATATCCTTTGCCCATTTTTTAATTGGGTTATTTGTCTTTTTGTTGTTGAGATTTTGCAGTATCTTGTAGATTTTAGAGATTAGACGCTGATCAGACTTGTTGTTGGCAAAAATTTTTTCCCAGTCTACAGGTTGTCTTTTGACTCTTTTGGTGAAGTCTTTTGATGAGCATAAGTGTTTGATTTTTACGAGCCCGCGTTTATCTACTCTCTCTTCTGGTGCTTGTGCATTGTTACTTATGGTTTGTGTTGTGTTTATGCCATGTATTAGGGATCCTAGCATTGTTCCTATTTTTTCTTCCATGATCTTTATTGTTTTTGATTTTATATTTAAGCCTTTGATGCATTTTGAGTTACTTTTTGTGCATGGTGTGAGGTATGGGCCTTGTTTCAGTTTTTGTAGATGGATATCCAGTTATGCCAGCACCACTTATTAAACAGACTGTCTTTTCCCCAATTAACAGACTTTGGGTTTTCCCCAATTAATGGACTTTGGGCCTTTGTCAAATATCAGCTGCTCATAGGTGGGTGCATTTATGTCTGGATTCTCACTTCTGTTCCATTGGTCTATGTATCTGTTGTACCTGTACCAGGCAGTTTTGACTACCGTGGCAGTATAATAGATTGTAAAATCAGGCAGTGTGAGGCCTCCCACTTTGTTCTTCTTCTTAAGTAATGCTTTACTTTTTCAGAGCCTCTTCCCTTTTCATAATGATGTTGGTGATTTGTTTCTCCATCTCCTTAAAAATGCCATTGGAATTTGGATTGAGATTGCATTGTATTTGTAGATCGCTTTGGGTAGAATTGATATTTTCACAATGTTGAGTCTTTCTATCCATGAACAAAGTATGTTTTTCCACTTATGCAGGTCTCTTTTTGTTTCTTGCAGTTGTGTCTTGTAACTTTCTTTGTATACATCTTTTATGTCTCTGGTTAGATTTATTCCTAAGTATTTTATCTTCTTGGGGGCTCTTGTAAATGGTATTGATTTGGTGATTTCCTCTTCGAGGTTCTCTTTGTCGGTGTAAAGGAACCCAACTGATTTTTTTATGTTTATCTTGTATTCTGAAACTGCTGAAATCTTCTATTAGTTCTGGTAGTTTTCTTGTGGATTCTATAGGGTTTACTGTGTATAAGATCATATCATCTGCAAAAAAAGATACTTTGAGTTCTTCCCTACCAGTTTGGATGCCGTTTATTTCTTTTTCTAGCCTTATTGCTCTGTCTAGGACCTCCAGCACAATGTTGGATAAGAGTGCTGATAAAGGGCATCCTTGTCTGGTTCCCGTTCTTAAGGGGAATGCTTTCAAACTCTCTCCATTTATGATGATGTTGGCTGTTGGATTTGTATAAATGCCCTTAATTATACTGAGAAATTTTCCTTCTATTCCTATTTTGTTGAGAGTTTTTATCTTGAATGGGTGTAGAACTTTGTCAAATGCCTTTTCTGCATCAATTGATAAGATCATGTGGTTCTTGTCTGTTGTTTTATTTATGTGATGGATTACACTGATTGTTTTTCTAATGTTGAACCATCCCTGCATACCTGGTATAAATTCCACTGGATCAGGGTGAATTATTTTTTTGATATGTTGCTGAGTTCTATTGGCTAAAATTTTGTTGAGAATTTTTGCGTCAATGTTCATGAGGGATATTGGTCAGTAATTTTCTTTTTTTGTGGTGTCTTGACCTGGTTTTGGTATCAGGGTTATACTGGCTTCATAGAATGAGTTTGGGAGTATTCTATCTTTCTCGATGCTCTGAAATACCTTTAGTAGTAGTGGTGTTAACTCTTCTCTGAAAGTTTGGTAGAATTCTCCAGTGAAGCTAGCCAGGCCAGGGCTTTTTTTTTGTTGGGAGTTTTTTAAATTACCTTTTCAATCTCTCTTTTTTTTATGGGTGTATTTAGTTGTTCTACCTCTATTTGTGTTAGTTTAGATAGATAGAGTCTTTCTAGCAATTTGTCCATTTCCTCTAGGTTTTCAAATTTGTTAGAGTACTATTTTTCATAGTATTCTGTTATAATTCTTTTAGTTTCAGTTGCTTCTGTTGTGATATCACCTATTTCATTTCCTATATGGGTTATTTGCTTCCTCTCCGTTTTTCTTTTGTCACTTTGGCCAATGGTTTATCAATTTTGTTGATGTTTTCAAAGCAGCAGCTTTTGGTCTTATTAACTTTTTCAATTGTTTTTCTATTCTCTATTTCATTTAATTCTTCTCTAATTCTTATTAGTTCCTTTCTTCTGGTGCCTGAGGGCTTCTTTTGCTGCTCTCTTTCTACTTGTTCCAGTTGTAGGGTTAATGTTTTGATTATGGCCCTTCTTTTTGGATGTGTGCATTCATTGCTATAAACTGACCTCTGAGCACTGCTTTTGCTGTGTCTCACAGGTTGTGGTAGGATGTGTTTTCATTCTCGTTTGAGTCTATCAATTTCTTTATTCCATCCTTAATTTATTGTGTAACCCAGTAGTTTTCCAGCAAAGTGTTGTTCAGCTTCCATGTACTTGATTTTTTTTCCTTGCTTTTTCTGTTGTTGACTTCTACTTTTATGGCTTTATAGTCAGAAAAGATGCTTTCTAATATTTTGATGCTTTGGATTTTGTTAACACTTGCTTTATGGGCTAAGATGTGTTCTATTCTGGAGAACGTTTCATGTGTGTTGGAAAAGAAAGTATACTTGGCTGCTGTTGGGTGGAGTGTTTGGCATATGTCTATGAAATCAAGTTGGTTGATTGTAGCATTTAGCTCTTCCGTGTCTTTGTTGAGCTTCTTTCTGGATGTTCTGTCCTTCACCGAAAGTGGTGTGTTGAAGTCTCCTACTGCTATTGTGGAACTATCTTTTCAGTGCTGTTAGAGTTTGTTTTATGTATTTTGGAGCCCTGTCATTGGATGCATCAATATTTATTATAGTTATGTCCTCCTGGTGTATTGACCCTTTAATCATTATATGGTGTCTTTCTTTGTCCTTTCCTTGCTTTAAAGTCTATTTTGTCAGAGATTTATATTGCCACTCCTGCTCTTTTCTGAGTGTTGTTTGCTTGATATAGTTTTTCCATCCTTTGAGTTTTAGTTTGTGTCTTTAAGTCTAAGATGTGTCTCTTGTAGGTAGCATATAGACAGATCGTGTTTTTTTAATCTAATCTGCCACTCTGTCCTTTACTTGTGCTTTTAGTCCATTTACATTCAGCATAATTATTGATAGGTCTGAATTTAGTGCTGTCATTTTGATGTCTTTTTATGTGTGTTCACAGTTTTTTTGTTCCACTTAATTTTCTGTGCTGAGTCGTTTTTCTTTACGTATTTTCTTTTCATCTTTTTCATTGTTGTTGATTTTTTATATGCTGAGTCTTTATTTTTTTTAGTTTTTTTATTTTGACTTGTAGGATTGTTAGTTTCCTTTATGGATACCTTAATATTTTCCCCGATTTTTTAAGTTTGTACCAGTCTTTTATTTCTTTATATCGCCTTGACTTCCTCTCCATATGAAAAATCTATGTCTACATTTTTTAAGTCCCTCTTTTTTGTTTTATGTTGTCATCTTTTAAATATTGACATCTGTTTCCCTCTTTTCAGTGTTTTAGCTTTGGTTTACTTTTGTGACTTCCCTATCTGGGTTGATATCTGGTTGCTCTGCCCTGTGTTCTACTCTTGGGTTGTTATCTGATGTTACTGATTTTCTAACCAGAGGAATCCCTTTAATATTTCTTGTAATTTTGGTTTGGTTTTTGCAAATTCCCTAAACTTCTGTTTATCTTGAAATGCCCTAATTTTGCCATCGTATTTGAGAGAAAGTTTTGCTAGATATATAATTCTTGGCTGGCAGATTTTTTCCTTCAAGGCTTTATATGTGTCATCCCATTGCCTTCTTGCCTGCATGGTTTCTGCTAAGTAGTCAGAGTTTATTCTTATTGACTCTCCTTTGTAGATGACTTTTCGTTTATTCCTAGCCACTCTTAAAATTCTCTCTTTATCTTTGGTTTTGGCAAGTTTGATTATGATATGTCTTGGTGACTTTCCTTTGACATCTACCTTATGTGGGGCTCGATGAGCATCTTGGATAGATATCTTGTCATCTTTCACGATATCAAGGAAGTTTTCTGCTAAGAAATCTTCAACAGTTCTCTGTATATTTTCTGTTATCCCCCCCCCCCTTCTGGTACTCCAATCACTTGTAGGTTATTCCTCTTGATAGAGTCCCACATAGTTCTTAGGGCTTCTTCATTTTTTTAAATCATTATATCTGTGTTTTCCTCAAATAAGTTGGTGTTAAGTGCTTTGATTTCAGTCTCACTAATTCTGACTTTATTGCCTCAATTCTGCTCCTATGACTTTCTATTGAGTTGTCTAATTCTTAAATTTTATTGTTAATCTTCTGGATTTCTGATTGCTTTCTCTATGGATTCTTGCAGCTTTTTAAATTTGTCGTTATGCTCTTCTCTAATCTTTTTAATTTCCTCTATTGCGTGTTCTGCCTTTTGATTAATTTCCTTCCTAATTTCTTGAAGAGTTCTGTATTTTAATCTTTGGTATTCTGCGTCTGGTAATTCCAAGAAATTTTCCTCTTCTGGAAAATTTCTCAATTCTTTATTTTGGGAGCTTGCTGAAGTCATCATGGATTGCCTCTTTATGTGATTTGATATTGACTTTTGTTTCCTAGCCATCAATAAGTTATTATATTTATTTATTTTATGTTTGCTTACTGTGTTCTAGCTTCTTGTTTTGTTTTGATATGCCCATATAGGCTGCTCGTTTGGGCTAGTTTGATTATTGGCAGCTTTGAAGCTCTAATGTCCTGTCACCAGGTGGTTATATCTGTTACTAAGTATGTGAGCTCAGGAGTCCACTCACTCCTCCTGTATGGATTCAGCTCATGTGCCCAGGTAGATAGCTACCAAGTGTGTGGTTTAGGCTCTCACTTATAGTCCTAGACAGCCATGGGTGATTGGTGTAGGCACAGGCATCTGGCTGCAGCAGGGGGACACACTCTGAGCAAGGCAGGGGGCTGACGGCAGCCCCCCAGTGTCCAGGAGGAAGGGTTGTCCCTGTTCCCTAGAGCACGTAGGTGGGCGGGTTTTGCAGCTGGACTATGAGCACCTAATGCTGTTGGGTGTAAGGACTGGGGGCACCTCTTATTCATGGGCCACTCTTGCAGGTGGCTTGGTGGTGTAGGTCGAGCCACCAGTCCTCAGGCCCCGATGTGGGTAGGTGAAGTCCCTGCTTAATGGTCAGAGCAGTGTCAAATGTCAAGAAACTGCCACTTCAAAGCTGAAACGGTTGCAGTTAGAGTTCCGATATATACCCTGGTGTACTGTGGTAATGAGGGCCTACACTGTTGAGGTGGTCCCACACAAGTCTATGCAGGGGAAAAGGCACTCAAAGTCCTTGGATCAGTTATGCCCGTGCCTAGACAAAGGAACTGTGCCTACTCTGGGCTCCTGGCTTAGGGGAGCCGGCAGTTTATTTTTCACCGTTTGTTAATTTCTTCACTCTCCAAGGCTGGAAGAATGGCTCCAGGTGTTTGACGGATCCACTTCCGGCCCAGGGGACTCGGCAATTGCTGAAGCCAGTCTGGGACCCAGTGCAGAGCAGGGAGCAGGGAGGTAAATGGGAGAGAGATTTTTCCCTAAGGGCGGTGTTTATGATCCATGCAGTATGCTGTACGCAATTACTTATCTCTCACTGATGAGGGCTGGTTCTGGGTGGTGGAGTAGACTCTCTGGTGCTGGATCTCTCCCGGTGTGGAAAACGTGCCTCCCGAGCACAGATGCTTGCCTGCCTCACAGCTCACCCCTGAGGTGATTAAGCTTGAAGGGCTCTGGCTCTCGCTGTGTCAGGTCTGGCAACTTCTCACCCTTCCGAACCATCTCTCCCTCCCCCTGCCACTCAGTCTGGTTCCTCAACTCTGCCTTTGATGTTCAGGGCTCCCAGATTGCCATATATGATCGAATCAGTTGTTTTTTCAGGTCTTTGTTTAAGAGGGCCCACCAGAAGAGTCTGCCTTCTCCGCTATCTTGGCGCCACCTCCTTTATTAGCTGTTTTAAAATAAAACATCCGAAGATCAGTGATTGAACCAAATTCAGTTTTGTTACTAATTTTTCTCTAAATTATTGTTCCAGCTCAATTTAAAAATTGAAGAAACTTTGTAAATTGGAACCGTAAGTGGATGACGGTGCATTTTAGGAGAGCAACCCCAGAAAGGACTGAGGTTATGAATCCATATTATAGTTAGATGCTCATGTTAACCAAAAGGTCAGCAGTTCGCACCCATGAGCCACTCCTTGGAGACTCTATGGGGCAGTTCTACTCCGTGCTATAGGGTTGCTATGAGTCAGAATCGACTGGACGGCAATGGGTTTTAATAGGAACTTGAGGGCTTTTTGGGATAATACAGATGTTGGGTAGTACTATTGTGTCCTGCTGAGAACTCTAGGTGTGGGCAGCTCCGTATTGTTACCAAGAGTTAATGTCAGAGACGACAAGCAGATTAAAGTCTCATGTAGAGCACCAGAGGAAGAAGGACAGACGATCTTTGAAACCAGAATGTAGAGAAGGGATACAGAGACAGACAGACTAACCATGGAATCTCAATAGTAGAGATTGTTTCCGAGGCTAGAGGCAACCTGGAGAAACCCAAGAATCAAAGGAGTTGTAAACTTTGCAATATGCCTGCCTGTAAGACCAGTATGGGGTGACTTCAATACTAACGCTTATGAAAATTAGAAAATACAAATATGTATCATTATAGGAAAATTATAAAATACAGATCAGCAAAAAGGAGAAATTTTTGAGACGCCCATAATCATACCAAACAGATAATTGCTGCTAATAATTTGCAAATCAAGCCTTTGTTTCTTTTCTTTCTTTCTTTTTTTTTTTAATGACAATGACTTGTTGTGGAAAACTAATTCATGATCATTATAAAAATTTAGACAATGTAGGAAAGCAAAAAGAAGACATCAAAATAGCCTAAGCCCACACTCTAGAAAAAAATGCTGCCAATACTCCAAGCATACCACCATATGCGTGTGCAGATAGGAAATGAGATAGAGTGAAATGTTTCCAGGAAAACAGGAATTCACAATACATGGTATCTTAATAAAATACATTACCTTTAGTTTTCTTTGAACTTAACTGGGGAAAAAGAAACTGAGATGAAACTGAAGGAACTTTTGAATATCCAAAACTGATTTATCATAAGAGATATTGCTAGTTCTCTGGAAAGTTAAGACAAATTTCAGAAAATATGGAGAGATTGAGGTAATTCTATATTTTCAAATCCTCCTCCTTCTCGTGCTGTTTCAACTTCATGTAATATCTATTGACTCTGTTACACACGATGAGATAATTTTCCCCTATATGTCTTCTCACCTCATCTCTTCCATCCTGTGTATTTTATTGGTTATAGTTTTACATTGTCAAGGTTTGTCACATTTAAATTCAATGAAATAACCTCAATTCCAATAGCTATATAATCTTAATTCTATATTTTACTATATTAAATGACTACCCCCAGTCCCTTTACCTGAGTTTTTTCATTCTCAGGCTTTTTCTTTTGATTGCTCTCTTGTTTGGCTAGCTTTCTTGGTTAAGTAATTTTTATTTCCAACTTTTTCTTTAATGAAAAATTTCAAACATACAAGTAAGTTAAAAGAACAGTACAGCATCTGTATAATCGACACCTAGATTCAGTAATTGTTAGCATTTTGACATTTTTGCTTCATGTTTCTCATGTATATGTAATTTTTATAAAAAATAATTGTGTTTTTGTGGAACCATATGAAACCGTGTATCTCTCTTAAGAAATAAAAACATTCTCTGACAAAACAATACACCCAAGAAAAATAACCATTCCTTAATAACTTCTAGTATCCGGCTCATATTCAAATTTCCCCAGATATCCTCCAAACATCACTGATAACTTTTTTTCAAATTAGGATCCAGTGAAGGATCATAGATTGGTGACTCTAGCTTTTAATCTAGAACTGGCCTCCCCACATACCTTTTTTCCCTACAGCACTGACGTTTCGAAGAGACCAGGCTAGTTATAGAACATCTCATAGTCTGAATTTGTCTGTTTCCTTGTGGTATAAATTAAGTTGTTCCTCTATCTCTTGTATTCCATCTCACTGAAAGTTAGTTCTAAGGGCTTGATTAGATTCCAGTTAAACATTTTTGGCAAGAACATTTTATAGGAGATACTGCATAATTCATAGTGCATCCTATCAGGAGGCAAATACTAATAAATTCTCCCTCTCTCAGTGATGCCAAATTTGGTCATTTGGTTGAAGTGGTGATCTCTATGTCTCACCATTATAAAAGTATGTTTCCCCTTGTAATTAGCACATAATCTGTGAGGTGGTACTTTGGCACCCTGTGAATGATAAAATTTTGATTTTTATAGTTCCTTCTTCATTTATTAGCTATTATACTTCTGAAAAGAAAAGCTTTTATTCCACAATTGAAGATGGAAATTATATCTCCTTTTAAGAAGATAGGGAGGTAGGATAAATGTTTAATTATCTTCTTAGTTATACTTTATAAATTTATAATTTAGTTATAATATAAATGATTTGGTGCAATAGTCACCCCACATAGTAGCAAATATTTTTTATTTATTTATTTTTAAATGTCATTACGGACTCTTGGATTTTTATTTACTCAGTGTTTATGATCAGCTACTGTCGTTATTTTTTTCGATGCCCATTTTGTCCTATATTTGGCCAGTGGAACCCCTTTCAATTTGGTGCCTCTGTAACTTTGAAAGCCTCTTCTCCCCCTGGTGGCTCAGTGGCTTAAGAGCTTAGCTGCTAACCAAAAGGTCATCAGTTCGAATCCACCAGCCGCTCCTTGGAAACCATATGGGGCAGTTCTACTCTGTCCTATAGGGTCGCTATGAATCAGAATCAACTCAATGGCTATGGGTTTGGTCCTCCCCCTCCACTTGTCAATTATTTCCTTGCTTTTGCACACTGCAAAATATTTCTTACAGTCTTTGTACTTTTCCTGCCCCTGATCTGGAATTAGCTATTTCTCTAAGGTGCCCTACTTCCTTTGGGGGGATAGTATATCCAAAATAAGACTTGGGGGCTCAGTGTTCTTATTGCTGTCATTACTTCTAAGTCTCTGAGTGGGTAGCTTTAAAAAATCATGAGTTTATATTGATATTTTTCTATTCAAATTTAACATTACAACCTTTTCTTTGATTTTTATATTTGTATATCTTTTCTTTTACACTGAAAGTACTAGTTCATAGTCACAATAGCATATTTTCTTATATGCTCTATTTGACAATATACATAAATTAACTTCTAAACTGTAATATCAGCATTACTACTAAAAATAAAATGAATTAAAGTTTACTATTTCTTTGTCATTCTTTTTGACCTTAATATATATCCCACTGAGAAAGTACAGAAAGAAACCCTGGTGGCATAATGGTTAAGTACTCCGCTGCTAAATGAAAGGTCAGTGGTTTGAACTGTGGGGGAAGAGACCTGGCGATCTGTTCCCATACATGTCATGACCTAGGAAACCTTAAGGAGGCAGTTCACATAGGGTCACTATGAGTTAGAATTGACCTGATGGCACCTAACAACAACTACAAGAATATACAGACAGAGCACCATGTTCAAAAGTCACTTGAAATGATTCTTTTTGTGTATGTAGTTGTGTTACCAATTCTATATATAGCTGAGTTCATATATTTCCATTTGTTTTCACTTTTAGGATTTGTTCTTTTTCACTTTGTGAAATAATTTTATTGTTTAAATATTTAAAAGCATTTACATGGTCCAAGTGTCAGTATTATATATTCACTCCTATGTCAATTCCTTCCACCCTTTGCCCTTCTTTATCTTTTGAGAATTTTTTTTTTGGTGTGTGTGCAAAAATGAGCAAATATGATCACTTTGGAAAACAATTTGTCAGTTCCTCAAAATGTTAAACATAGCGTTACCATATGACCCAGCAATTCCAATCCTTTGTAACTAAGGACTGTAGACCAGTAGAGCATAAAGTTATGGGGACAGAAAGCAAAAATTTTGCTAGTGAATCACTAGAAGTAATAGTAAGTAATGCCACTCTTATTTCCACACCATGATTCCTGAACCATGTATCCTGGCTATGGGAGAAACAGCACCAAATACTAGATGCTGATTTAGAGCATATACAGCTTCTTGTAGAACACTGCCCAGCCCTAAAAAGTATTGCCACCTAGCTGGTGCTGTAATTAAGCCTTTAAAAGGTCATTCCACAGTTCTATCAAGCCAGCTGCTTTAGGATTATGGGGAATGTTGTAAGACTAATGTCATGGATTGAATTGTGTCCCCCTAAAATATGTGTCAACTTGGCTAGGCCATGATTCCCAGTATTGTGTTGTTGCCCTCCATTTTGTGATCTTATTATCCTCCATTTTGTGATGTGTTGTAAATCTTAGCCTCTATGCCTGTGGTTATGGTCCCATTTGGGGACCATGTTAATGAAGCAGGATTAGGTCATGTTAAAGAAGATTAGGTTATGTTTGTCATATTAATGAGGAAGGATTTTGGTGGGATACAACACACTTACTCAGGTCACAGCCCTGATCTGAAGCAAGGGGAGTTTCCCTGGGGTGTGGCCTGCATCACCTTGTATCTTACAAGAGATAAAAGGAGAGAGAAATCAGCAAAGAGAAAGGGACCTCACTACAACCAAGAAAGAAATGCTGGGAGCAGAGTGCATCCTCTGCATGCAAGGACCTTGTGCTGAGAACCTAGACCCAGGAGAAGACTGATGCCAAGACACATGGAGATCAAGGAACACTGAGCCCACAGTTATAGAAAGGAGATAAGGACTTCCCCCCAGAGCTGACAGAGAAAGAAACCCTCCCTTAGAGCTAGTGCCCTGATTTCAGACTTCTAGCCTCCTAAACTGTGAGAGAATAAATTTCTGTGTGCTAAAATCATCCATCCACGTGTGCCATTTCTGTTATAGCAGCACTAGATAACTAAGACAACTAGTGAATTCCATGAGCATAGGCCATTACTGCACTTTTTTGCTCAAATCAGAAGCAACTTTGTGTGGAATAACATGGCAATGGATAAGGTATTCCTAAGTCCCCAAATAGTATTTTGGCAGAAGCATTGCATGCCAGGAAGGCAAATCTATATCCAGAATAAGTGTCTATCCCAGCAAGAACAAAATGCTGCCTTTTCCATGATGGAAATGGTCCAATGCAATCAACCTGCCCTGAGGAATTGTGCCATATCATGGACTCAGCGTTGGTTTTTGCAGCTTAAGATTGGGAACTCAGCAGTGGGTGTAGCCAAGCTGGCCTTGGTGAGTAGAAGTCCATGTTGCTGAACCCATGCATAACCTCCATGTCTACCACCACGACCACTTTTTTCATGAGCCCATTGGGCAATGACTGGAGTGGCTGGGGAAAAATCTGACTGGTAGCCACAGAAAAGGCCATTCTATCCAATTGAATAAAATTATTAAAGATTTTTAAAATCTTTCTCTTCTGAGATCACCCTTTGGTGAACATTCCTTTGGGACATAAATATCTTCACATTTTTTGTCTATTCACAGAGGTCTATTAACACCTCTTTCCCAGATCTCCCTGTTACCAATTTTCCAATTATGTTCCTTCCAAGTCCCTGATCTTCCAGACAAACCAATGACCACAACCTGTGAATCAGTACAGAGTTGTACATCTGGCCATTTATCCTTCCAAGAAAACTGAGCAACCAAGTGCACTGCTTGAAGTTATGTCCACTGGTGGATTTACCTTTACCACTGTTCTGGGCCCCACTCAAAACTAGACGTTTTTCAGATCACTTGATAAATGGGCAAGAGTAGCACACCCAATAAAGGAATATGATGCCTCCAAACTCCAAAGAGAATCACTAGGCATTGCACCTTTTTGTTTGTTTGTTTTAATTGTAGGAGGGGCCAGATACAACAAGTTATCTTTCACCTTAGAAAGGATATCTCAACATGCCTCACACCATTGTACCACAGAAATTTCACTGAGGGGAAAGGCCTCTGAATTTTTGTCAGATTTATTTCCCACCTTCTGACATGCAAATGTACCAATAATACCAGTAGTTGCTACTTCTTTCTCCCTAGCTCCAAGAAGCCCTGGTGGCACAGTGGTTAAGCACTCAGCTACTAATCAAAAGTTGGCAGTTTGAAACCACCAGCTGTTCTGCAGGAGAAAGATGTGGCAATCTTCTTCCATAAAGATTACAGCCTTAGAAACCCTCTGAGGCAGTTCTACTCTGTCCTACAGGGTCACTATGAGTAGCAATTGACTCAACAGCAATGGATTGATGGGTAGTTCTAATTAGCATAATGTCTTAGTCATCTAGGGCTGCTGTAACAGAAATACCACACGTGGATGGCTTTAACAAACAGATGTTTATTCTCTCATAGTCTAGTAGGCTACAAGTCCAAATTCAAGGTGTCAGCTCCAGGGGAAGGCTTTCTCTGTCTGTCGGTTCTGGAGGAAGGTCTTTGTCATCAATCTTCCCTTGGTCTAGGAGCTTCTCTGTGCAGGAACCTCTGGTCCAAAGGACACACTCTGCTCCTGACTCTCTGTGTTCTTGGTGGTGTGATGTCCCCCACTCTCTGCTTGCTTCCTTATCCTTTTATCTCTTGTAAGATAAAAGATGGTGCAGGCCACACCCCAGGGAAACTCCCTTTACATTGGATCAAGGAGATGTGACCCGGGAAAGGGTGTTACATCCTACCCTAATCCTCTTTAATATAGTCTAATCTTGCCTCATTAACCACAGGCAGAGATTAGGATTTACAACACATAGAAAAATTACATCTATCACAAAAGGGAGGGCAACCATACAATAGTGGGAAACATGGCCTAACCAAGTTGACACATATTTTTGGGAGGCATGATTCAATTCATGACACATAATATTATCAATGTAATGGATCAGTGTGATGTCTTGTAGAAGGAAAGTTGATCAAGGTCCCTGTGGACTAAATTATGACACAGGCCTGGAGAGTTGTTATACATTTGAAGTAGAACAGTGAAAGTGTATTGCTGACCTCTCCAGATGAAAGCAAACTTCTTCTGGTGGTCTTTAATAACAGTTATTAAGAAAAAAACATTTTACATATCAATAGCTGCATATCAGGTACCAGGGGATATATTAATTTGTGCAAGGAATGAAACAACATTTGGAACAGCAGCTGCAACTGTAGTCACCACTTGGGCAAGTTTATAACAATCTACTATCATACTCTAAGATCCATCGGTTTTCTGGCACAGACCAAATAGGCTGATTGAATGGGAATATGGTGGGAGTCACCACTCCTGCATCTTTCAAGTCCTTTGTGGTGGCCTTAATCTCTGCAATCCCTTGAGTAATGCAGTATTGCTTTTAGTTTATTTTTCTAGATAGATACAGTTTTAGTGGATTCTACTTGGCCTTTCTTACCATAATAGTCCTCACTCTACAGGTCAGAGAATAAATATGGGGATTTTGCCAGTTGCAGAGTATGTATGTTCTAGTTATGTATTCTGGAATTGGAGGACTAACCACAAGATGAGTTCATAAACCAGATGCATTCTGAGATGGACCTGAGCTAAAATTCCATTGATAACCTGACCTTCATAAACTCCTCCTCTAACTGTTGGACCACAGTGAAATTTTGGATTTCCTGGAATTAGTGTCAATTCAGAGCCAATGTCCAGTAATCCCTGAAGTCTGATTATTTCCTTTTATTCAATGTACTGTCACCTTCATAAAAGGCCATAAGTCCCTTTGGGAAAAGTTTGAAGAAATATTAATAGTATATATTTTTGGCAGGGTAGCAGGGTTCTTCCTCAAGGGGTTCTGATCTGTAAACTAACTAAATTCTGGGATGTGATTGAGGACCTTTGTTTTGATGATTCAAGTTAGACTTCTGGTCATGTGGCCTAGATTTCTTCTACTTATACAGATCAAATAAGAATTTAATATATTGCCCATCTATTTCTTTTGTAGGGACTCCATGATCAATTAGCCAATGCCATAGGCTTCTACGAATCAGACTACTCTGACTATTGCTTTGACTCTGCTGTCCATCATGGTATCAACACCTACTTTTTCTTTGAAGATTAAGTGCTGCCACTTGGCCCCTGCCTCCATTGCATTTAGGGATCCCAACTAAGTTACAGGAGTTTCCACTGTAATTTCTAACCTACAGAGAAGAGCAACCCTGGAGCCCTTTATGATTTGGGACTCTCCTCACAAATTCACTCTCACTTTTATGGTGAAAGTTGTGTTTTCTAAACTCTTCAGAGACAGATGAGCATGATACAGTCACTCTAACATTTCAGTCTCCCTAAACCTTTGAATACCTTCTGTGTCAGGGTTCTCAAGAGAAACAGAACCAGTGATACGCCTGTGTGTGTGTATCACTGGTTCTGTTTCTCTTGAGAACCCTGACTAAGAAGATATTCAAAAGTATGTATAGATAGATAGAAAGGTAGATATATAGATAGATAGACAACAGAGAGAGAGAGAAAGGGATGTCAAAATATCTACTTATATTCTGGAGGCAAAATATACCCTAAGGAAACTCCCTTTTCAATTGATTGATTGTTTACATCACATTACATTAGATTACATTATGGAACAGCAACTAGACTAGTGTTTGGCCAAACCACTGGGAACCACAGCCTAGCCATAAAATTAACCATCACACCTTCCTCTGCAGTATACCAAGGCAGTTATGGCATGTCAACTTCATTCAGTGTAGGCCAACTTTTGGTCCATGCTTCAGACAACCAACAAAATAAACTGTTGGCACCCTTTTTAACCTCTTGAGATGAAACATTGAATCTAGAATCTCTGCTTAGTGTGTCCATATCAACAAATTCAGTCTGATTCAAGTTTGTTCTTTCCACCATTATCCCACACCCTTAATATCCATTTCAACACACATTCACCAGGTTTCTATTTGTCTATATTGGAAAAATTATGTAATTCTTTTGGTGCGTAGCACACCTCTTCTTGGGTCACACTTTGTACCTCACCTTTTGGGCCCTACTGGTATTTGAGTCTAGTTATAGGTCTAGAAGGAAAGATAGTTGGCAGGGGTAGGTCCTGAGGATAATCAGCAGTGTCTTGCAAGACAGTTACCTCCAGGGAAGATGTTACAGTTTCTTTGTGCAAAGCAGGATTAACTTCCTCAGGCATGGGTAGAAGGACTGCTTATACTGGCAAAGAAAACTCAGCAGAATTTAAGGGTTTGATATCCCTAGCTTCATTGGGATCTGCTCATATCCACACAATGGAATATTATTCAGCCATAAAAAGGAATAATGTTCTAACACATGCTATAACATGAATGAACCTTGGAAACCTTATACAAAGTGTAAGGAGCGAGACACAAGAGGAAAATATTGTAGGATTCCACTTATATGAAATATCTAGTATAGGAAACTTCATAGAAACAGAAAATAGATTAAGTTTACTGAAGAGAGGGAAGAATGGAGAGTTATTGCTTAATGGGTATGAGTTTTTCTTTGGGGTGATGAAAAAGTTTTGGAAGTAGATAATAATGACATTGTGAATGTAATTAGTGCCACTCAATTATACAGTTAAAAATGGCAAAATTTTATCACATATATTTTAACTTTTATTTTATTGTGTTAAAATATTAAAAAATAGAATGAGAGAGGTGGATAGTAATTATAGGTGATTCTCTTTTAGTGCATATAATTTAAAAATTTTAGTAATGTAATTTTTGTTTTTTTTCTATGATTTTTAAAAATGGTGCTTTAAATGAAAGTTTACAGTTCAAGTTGGTTTCTCATACAAACCTATACACACACTGCTATGTGACCCTAGTTGCACTCCCCACACTGTGACAGCACACTTCTCCATTCAACCAGCTCCTGTCCCTGTCTGTCTTCTCATCTCGTCTCCAAACAGGAGCTGCCCATTTAGACTCGTGTATCTACTTGAGCTAAGAAGTACACTCTTCATGAGTATCATTTTATGTCTTATAGTCCAGTCTAATCTTTGAAGAGTTGGCTTCAGGAATGGTTTTAGTTTTGGGCTAACAGAGCGTCTGGGGGGTCATGTCTTCTGGGCTCCTTTCAGTCTTAGTCAGACCATTAAATCTGGTCTTTTTACTAGAATTTGAGTTCTGCACTCCATTTTTCTCCTGCTGTGTCAGGGACTCTCTGTTGTGTTCCCTGACAGGGCAGTCATTGGTGGTAGCTGGTGGAGTCTCTGGTTTATGTGGCCCTTTGTCTCTTGGGCCAATATTTGCCTTTTGTCTTTGGTGTTCTTCATTCCCCTTTGCTCCAAGTGGGTCAGGACCAATTGATGCATCTTAGATGGCTGCTCGCTAGCTTTTAAGACCCCAGATACCACTCACCAAAGTGGTATGCAGAACCTTTTCTTAATAAGCTTTGTTATGCCGATAGACCTAAATGTCCCCTGAAAGCATGGTCCCCAGAACCCCACCCCTGTTACTCTGTCCCTTGAAGTGTTTGGTAATATTCAGGAAACTTCTTAGCTTTTGGTTTAGTCCAGTTGTGCTGACTTCCTCTGTAGTGTGTGTTGTCCTTCCCTTCACCTAAGATAATTCTTGTCTACTGTCTAGTTAGTGAATACCCCCTCCCTCCTTCCCCATCCTTGTAACCATCAAATGATGTTTTCTTCTGTGTTTAAACCTTTTCTTGAGTTCTTATAATAGTGGTCTTGTGCAATATTTGTCCTTCTGCGACTGACTAATTTCACTCAGCATAATGCCGTCCGGATTCATCCATGTTATGAGATGTTTCATAGATTCATTGTTATTCTTTACCATTGTGTGAACATACCATAATTTGTTTATCCATTCTTCCATTGATGACCACCTAGGTTGTTTCCATCTTTTTGCTATCGCAAACAGTGTTGCAACGAACATGGGTGTGCATATGTCTATTCTTGTGATGGCTCTTATTTCTCTAGGATATGTACCAAGAAGTGGGATTGCTGGATTGTATGGTACTTCTATTTCTAGCTTTTAAGGAAGTGCCAAATCAATTTCCAAAGTGTTTGTACCATTTTACATTTCCTCCAACAGTGTATAAGTGTTCCAGTCTCTCCACAACCTAACATTTATTATTTTGTATTTTTTGAATTAATGCTAGCCTTGTTGGGGTGAAATGGTATCTCATTGTAGTGTTGATTTGCATTTTTCTAATGGCTAATGATCATGAGCATTTTCTCATGTATCTGTTAGCCGCCTTTCTTTGGTGAAGTGCTTGTTCATGTCCTTTGCCCATTTTTTAATTGGGTTATTTGTCTTTTTTTTTGTTGAGGTTTTGCAGTATCTTGTAGGTTTTAGAGATCAGACCCTGACTGGATTTGTTTTAGCCAAATTTCTTTTTCCCTGTCTGTAATTTGTCTTTTTTACTCTTTTGGTGAAATCTTTTAATGAGAATAAGTGTTTGATTTTTAGGAGCTCCCAGTTATCTAGTTTCTCTTCTGGTGTTTGTGCATTGTTAGTAAAATTTTGTATTCTGTTTGTGCCATGTATTAGGGCTCCTAGTGTTGTCCCTATTTTTTCTTCCATGATCTTTATCATTTTATGTTTAAGTCTTTGATCCATTTTGAGTTAGTTTTAGTACATGGTGTGAGGTATGGGTCTTGTTGTAATTTTCACAGGTGGATATTCTGTTATGCCAGCACAATGTGTTAAAGAGACTGTCTTTTCCCCCATTTAAAGGATTTGGGGCCTTTGTCAAATATCAGCTGCTCATAGGTGGATAGATTTATGTCTGGATTCTCAATTCTGTTCCATTGTTCTGTGTATCTGTTGTTGTACCAGTACTAGCCTGTTTTGACTACCTTGGGGGTATAATAGGTTCTAAAATCAGGCAGTGTGAGGCCTCCAACTTTGTTCTTCTTCTTGAGTAATGCTTTACTTATCTGGGGCCTCTCCCCTTTCCATACGAAGTTGGTGATTTGTTTCTTTATCTCCTTAAAAATGCCATTGGAATTTGGATTGGGATTGCATTATATCTGTAGATCGCTTTGGGTAGAATTGATATTTTCACAGTGTTGAGTCTTCCTATACATGAGCAAGGTATTTTTTTCCACTTATGCAGGTCTCTTTTTGTTTCTTGCAGTAGTGTCTTGTAGTTTTCTTTGTATAGGTCTTCTACGTCTCTGGTTAGATTTATTCCAAAATATTTTACCTTCTTGGGGGCTATTGTAAATGGTATTGATTTGGTGATTTCCTCTTCAAGGTTCTCTTTGTTGGCGTAGAGAAATCCAACTGATTTTTGTATGTTTATCTTGTATCCTGATACTTTGCTGAAATTTTCTATTAGTTTCAGTAGTTTTCTTGTGGATTTTTTGGGGTTTTCTGTGTGTAAGATCGTATCATCTACAAATAGAGATACTCTGACTTCTTCTCTAACGATCCGGATGCCCTTTTTTCTAGCCTAATTGCTCTGGTTAGACATCGATTCTTCTTCAGTCTTCTTTATTCATTGTCCAGCTCTGGAGAAATGGGTTTGGGAAAATATTGAGCATACAAGGACTTATATCCTCACTTGCATGTTCCCAGAGATGGAATTGTCTTCTATGTTCCTTCCACTTCATTCTCTCCTCCAAGTAAACCCACTCTTCTTGGAAGAAAACAAAAACATAGTGTGCTGTGTTTGAGAATCAGAGCTAGGAAGATGTTAGATGAAAATAATTTATTTTCCAAATACAGATTATCATGAGATATTCAGCATACTTTAAGGAAATGTGCTGTAAGGATGAGTGGTGCTTTCAAAGCCACCTACTGACCATGTAGAAAAGGTCAAGAAGATCAAGGAGACATCAGCTCTGACCGCTCTCCACTGGTTAAATAAATGCTAGAACCTGTCTACCCTTGCACTTTTTTGGTAAACAAACAAAAACTATACCCCTAAATTATTTAAGCCACTCAATTTTATGTCTGTGTTGCTCATAGGTAATATAATTCCCAACTCACCCAATATGGAAGAATAAATTCCTGAGAAAAGCCAAGAAAAAAGAAAGAAAAATAGGAAAATAGGACTTGCTTTAACGTAAACCAGAGCATATTCAATACCACTGTAATCAATAGGGTTATGTTTCTGAAACCACTGTAATCAATAGAGTTATGTTTCTGATATTTCTAAGTAAGTTCCTACCAGAAAAACCGTCTCAGATAAAAATAAAACTCTCAGCAAATACAAAAAACAAATTGTTTAAAGACACTAGTGAGTGATTGAAAGGTGAAAGAGTATAGAGGGAGAGCTGATACTTGAAGATGGGAATTATATGGAATGTTTCCCATTTTTTTCAACTTTTAGCCTCACAGGCTGTAGTCCGCACCATGCAAGGAGGCTAACATTCTAATAGAAAACCAACAACTTTTATCATCTGAAAACCAATGGACCGAGTTTGGGGCAACAACAATCACTGGAAAATGAGAGGTGAATTTCTGAAAAATAAAAATCAGACAGAAGGAACCTTAAATTTTGTGTATAAATTCTGCTTAATGCTGAACCACACACATATAAGGCAAACTCAAAGCAGCCTTGTTAAAGATAACTGAACTGATATTTGAGTTGCTGTCCAAGTGACAGTTTGTAGTTTAAGTCCAACGAAGTTAATTGCCTGACAACTCCCTGCCCTCCCCCAAAAAACCCTCAGAGGATCATAACAGAATCTAGCATATATGAAACAACATTCACAATGTGCAGCACAGAATCCAAAATTGCTCTATATATGAAGAATGAGGGAAAATGAAGAACTTATTCTCAGAGAAAATACAATGAATGGAGAACAATCCTAAATGTTGGACTTACCAGTCAAGAATTTTAAAGGCATTTTTATAACTGTGCTCAATGATATAAAGAAAAACGTGTTGACAAAAAAGGTAAGAAATCTCAGCAGAGAAATAGACCTAAATGGAAATGGAAATCCTAGAACTGAAATACACCATATCAGAAATTTAAAAAAAAAAAATCACAGTGTAAGCTTAATAGTAAAATGAGTATAAATAATTAAGAGTCAGTGACCTTGAAGGTAGATCAATAGGAATTTGCCAATTTAAAAAAAGAGAGAGAAATAAGGAAAAAAATAGTAAACAGAGCATCAGGGAGGGATGGTAGTATAATACTAGAAGGTACAATATATATGTAATCGGAATACCAACAATAAAGGAGAGAGAGTATGGGGAAGAAAAAATATTTACAATTTTTTTTAAAATAAAGTCATTGTAATCAAACAAATACAGTGCAGACATAGAGATAGACAAACAGATTAGCAGAAAGGAATGGAGAATCTGGAAATAGATACCAGCGTAGAAAACGATTTAATATATAAGAGTAAGAGTGGGAGTAAATAATTTTAAAAAGATTTTACAGTGTATAATTTTGTATTAGTACACTTGTTACACAAATAACGTACACTTGTGTAAGTTGAAAAACATTTTTAAAAAAGAAAACAGCCATCTATCTTGCTACTATCAAAAATCTGGGAAAATAACTTCTCTTTCTGATAGTGGCAGGCTGGAATGTTTAAAGCAATCCTTCTGTTGAAAGCAACTTAAAAAGCTGTATTATGCATAAAGGAGGTGATAAAATATTACAGAATCACTGGATTAAAATTCAAAAGTAAATGAGATCCAGAAAAGTAAGTTAACAGTAGAGTCCAGAAGCTGCTTTTTTTCTCTGAGGGCATTTGACGATCCAGACAAACTTAGGCCTCCTTTCTCATTAATTGACTGAATGCGCAGACAAAAAAACTGTAAGTATATATAAGAATTGAACAATACCAATTGTATATAAAACTGACCTAGCTTATATTTATGCGCTCAGCAACTTCAGAATATAATATAGAATAGTGATAAGATTGACAACTGAAAGCACCATTTTGTTCACTTGATTATTAAGAGCCTTCTCTGCAGTAGATGCCTTTTTGTGAGCATTCACATGAAACAAGTATGCTCATAGTCTGTGCTTATTCAAAGAGGTCCATTCATATATCTCTTACCCAGACTTCCTTGTTACTAATTTTCCAATTCTGTTTCTTTCAAGTCCCTAACCATCTAGCTAAAGCATTAGTAACTGGCCATGAATCAGCATAGATTAATATTTCTGACCATATCTCATTTCAGATGAAGTGGACAGAAAAATGCACTGCTTAAAGTTCTGCTCACTGGGAAGATTTTCTTCCACCGCTCTACTTCCAGGTTTTTCCTGAGTGGAGCTGTAGTTTTGCAGCCATCTACTTTCATGGAGTACCAGCATATGGTATAGACCCATCTACCTTAGTTATCTAGTGTTGCCATAATAGAAATACCACTAGTGGATGGCTTTAACAAACAGAATATTTATTTTCTCTTTTCTCACAGTTCAGGTAGTTAGAAGTCTGAATTCAGGTGCCGGCTCTAGGAGAAGGCTTTATCTCTCTATGGCTCTGGAAGAAGGTCCTTATCTCTTTGGGCTTCTGCTCCTGGGCGATCTTCATGTGGCTTGGCATCTGTCTTCCCCCATCTGTGTTTGCCCACTTGCTTGTTTAATCTCTTATATTTTGAAAGAGATTGACTCAAGACACACCCTGCACTAATCCTGCCTCATTCACATAACAAGGACAACCTGTTCCCAAATGGGATTATAACCACAGGCACAGAGGTTAGGATTTACAACACATATTTTTAGGGGACATAATTCAACCCATAACATTCCACCTTTTGGACCCCCAAAATTCATGTCCTTGACACATGCAAAACACATTCATCCCATTACATCATCCCAAAAGTCTTAAATCAACTCCAAGTCCAAAATCTCATTTTCTGAATTATCTAAATCAAATATGGGTGAGATGTTAGGCATATTCCATCCAAGGGTAAAATTCCTTTTCATCTGTGAACCTGTGAAATCTAGACTACAAATTACCTGTTTCCAAAGTACAATGGTGGAAAAGGCACAAGGCAGACATTTCCATTAAAAATGAGAGAAATTGGAGGGAAAGAAGGGGTAACAGACACTAAGCAAGTCCAAAACCCAGTAGAAAAATTTACGTTAGCTCTCAGGGCTTGAAAATAATCCTCTGTTCTTTGGGACCATCTGGGCAATGGCCCTGCCCTCCAGACTGAGGGTGTTGGTCACACCCTCTGGATTCTGGGTGGAGACCCCTTATCCCTGGGCTTTAAATATCCCCTTCCAGGCCCACTGGGATGGCAACTCTGCTCCCTTGGCT
This sequence comes from Dugong dugon, assembly GCA_030035585.1. Lineage (NCBI taxonomy): Eukaryota > Metazoa > Chordata > Mammalia > Sirenia > Dugongidae > Dugong > Dugong dugon. The sequence goes on along the minus strand of CM057480.1, from coordinate 40,333,654 downwards.
TTGTGTTGTTGTTAGGTGCCATTGAGTTGCTTTTGACTCATAATGACCCCATGAACAACAGAAAGAAACACTACCCAGTCCTGCACCATCCTCATGATCACTGTTACGCTTGAGCCCCGTGTTGTGTGTGATATTAAAGATATTGTTCGATAATTTCCTCATTTGGTTGGATCACCTTTCTTTGGAATAGGCATAAATATGGATCTCTTCCAGTTGGTTGGCTAGGTAGCTGTCTTCCAAATTTCTTGGCATAGGTGAGTGAGTACTTCCAGTGCTGCATCCATTTGTTGAAACATCTCAGTTAATATTCAGTCAATTTCTGGAGCCTTGTTTTTTGCTAATATCTTCGGTGCGGCTTAAACTTCTTCCTTCAGTATTATTGGTTCTTGATCATGTGCTACCTACTGAAATGACTGAACGTTGACCATTTCTTTTTGGTACAGTGACTCTGTGTATTCTTTCCATCTTCTTTTGATGCCTCCTGTGTCGTTCAGTATTTTGCCCACAGAATACTTCACTATTGCAACTTGAGGCTTGAATTTTTCCTTCTGTTCTTTCAGCTTGAGAAAAGCTGAGTGTGTTCTTACCTTTTGGTTTTCTAACTTCAGGTCTTTGCACATGTCATTATAATACTTCAGTTTGTCTTCTCTAGCCACCCTTTGAAATCTTCTGTTCAGCTCTTTTACTTCATCATTTCTTCCATTCACTTTAGCTACTCAACCTTTAAGAGCAACTTTGAGAGTCTCTTCTGACATCCATTTTTGTCTTTTCTTTCTTTCCTGTCTTTTTAATGACCTGTTGCCTTCTTCATGTATAGTGTCCTTGATGTCATTCCACAACTCATCTGGTCTTTGGTCATTAGTGTTCAATGCATCAAATTTATTCTTGAGATGGTCTCTAAATTCAGGTGGGATATACTCAAGGTCATACTTTAGCTCTCATGGACATGTTCTAATCTTCTTCAGCTTCAACTTGAACTTGCATATGAATAATTGATAGTCTGTTCTATAGTTGGCCCCTGGCCTTGTTCTGACTAATAATATTGAGCTTTTCCATCCTCTCTTCCCACAGGTGTAGTCAATTTGATTCCTGTGTATTCCATTCGGTGAGGTCCACGTGTATAGTCACATTTTATGTTGTTGAAAAAAAAGTATTTGCAAAGAAGAAGTTGTTGGTCTTGAAAAATTCTGTCATGCCATCTCTGGCATAGTTTCTATCACCAAGGCCATATTTTCCGACTTTGTTTCCAACTTTTGCATCCCAATCACCAGTAATTAGCAATGCATCTTGATTGCATAGTCAATCAATTTCAGACTGCAGAAGTTGGTAAAAATCTTCAGTTTCTTAATCTTTGGCCTTAATGGTTTGTGCATAAATTTGAATAATAGTAGTATTAAATGGTCTTCCTTGTAAGCGTATGGATATTATCCTATTACCAACAGCATCGTACTTCAGGATAGATCTTGAAATGTTCTTTCTGACGATAAATGCAAAGCAATTCCTCTTCAAGTTGTCATTCCTGGCATAGTAGACCATATGGTTGTCTAATTCAAAATGGCCAATATCAGTCCATTTCAGCTGACTAATGCCTAGGATATCCATGTTTATGCATTCCATTTCATTTCTGACAATTACCAATTTTCCTAGGTTCATACTTCTTACATTCCGCTTCCAATTATTAATGGATATTTGCAGTTATTTCTTCTCATTTTCAATCATACCACATCAGCAAATGAAGGTTCAGAAAGCTTGACTCCATGCACATCATTTAGGTCAACTCTACTTTGATGAGGCAACTCTTCTCCAGTTGTCTTTTGAGTGTCTTCCAACCTGAGGGGCTCATCTATTGGCACTAAATTGGAAAACGTTGCACTGCTATTCGTAAAGTTTTCACTGGCTACTTTTTTTCAGTAGACCACCAGGTCCTTCTTCCTAGTCTGTCTTAGTCTGGCAGCTCAGCTGAAACCTATCCACCATGGGTTACCCTGCTGATATTTGAATACCAGTGGCATAGCTTCCAGCATCACAGCAACACGCAAGCCCACACAGTATGACAAACTGACAGACACATGGGGGCCCTTGGCTTTGGGCAGCCCCATTCTCCTAGTCCGTCTGAGTGACAACCCTACCTCCTAGGCCTTGTCAGGCCCTGTTCTTCTGCCCCTTGTGCATGGCAGCACTGCCTGCTCAGCTTTGAGCAGCAGTTCCATCCCCTTGGCACACCATAATGGCAGCCCCACACTCTGGAACCAAGGTGGTGAAGATCTTACTCTTTTTTTTTTTTTTAATTTTACTGTGTTTTAGGTGATAGTTTACAGCATAAATCAGGTTTTCATTTAAAAATTTTATATGCAAATTGTTTTATGACATTAGTTGCAATCTCCTCAATGTGTCAGCACTCTCCCCCTTTCTCTTTCTACCCTGGGTTCTCAGTGTCCCTTCATCCAGTTTTCATGTCCCTTCCTGCTTTCTCCTCTGCTTTTGGGTAGGTATTGCTTATTTGATTTCCTATACTTCATTGAACTAAGAAGCATGTTCCTCATGTGTGTTCTTGTTTGTTTTATAGACCTGTCTAATTTGGCTGAAAGGTGGACTTCGGAAGTGGCTTCAGTTCTGAGTTAGCAGGGTGTCCCGGGGTCATAGTCTCAGGGGTTCCTCTAGTCTCTGTCAAACCAGTAAGTCTGTGCTTTTTTTGTGAATTTGAATTTTGTTCTACATTTTTCTCCCACTCTGCCTGGGACCTTCTATTGTGATCCCTGGGCCCAGGCTGATGGTGGCTGTGGTTCATGAGGTGCATTAGTCCTTTGGACTAATATTTCTCTTGTGTCTTTGGTTTTCTTCATTCTCCTTTGCTCTGAATGTGCAGGGATCAAGAGATGTATCTTAGATGGCCACTTACAAGCTTTTAGGACCCCAGACTCTACTGACCAAAGTAAGATGTAAAACATTTTCTTTATGAACTATGTTATGCAAATTGACCTAGATGTCCCCCAAGACCGTGGTCCACAGCCCTTAGTCCCAGTAACTCAGTCCCTCACGTGTTTGGATATGTCTAGGAAGCTTCTGTGACTTTGTTGTCAAGTTGTGCTGACATCCCCTATATTGCGTATTGTCTTTCCCTTCACCAAAGTTAGCACTTGTCTATTATCTAGTTAGTGATTTCCCCTCACCACCCCTCCCCTTCCTCATTACCGTCAAAGATTGTTTTTTTCTGTCTGTAAACCTTTTCATGAGTTTTTATAATAGTAGTCTTACACAAAATTTTTCTTATTTTGATTTATTTCACTCAGCATAATGCCCTCTAGATTCATCCATGTTAGGAGATGTTTCGTGGATTTATCATCATTCTTTATTGTTTCATGGTATTCCATTGTGTGTACATACCATGACTTATTATCCACCCATCAGTTGATGGGCAGTTACGTTGTTTCCATCTTTTTGCTATTGTGAATAATGCTGTTATGAACAAGTGTGTGCATATGTCTATTCGTGTGATGGCTATTGATGGCTCTTATTTCTCTAGGATATATTTTTAGGAGTGGAATTGCTGGATCGTATGGTATTTCTATTAAGACCTGACTCTTTTAAACCTAGGAGGCCATGACTCTGCCCTTTGAAATCCATGCAACTCTGCTTCCCGTGTTCCTTCCAACAGTTCTGCTGATTTCTGAGCTGCTTCAGGGATGGTCCTTTTCTTTTTTGGAGAACAAAAGATGTAGCTTCATTGGCCTGTTTCCTGCCTGTAGAATTCCAAGAGGCAGACAACATTCTTTCTTTTTGTTCTTTCTCTGTCCCCTTCAGTATAAGCTGATGGGTTTTCTGCTATGCTAGTTGGTTACAGCCATCAATTACAGGCTTAATCTGATAAAAGATAGTGTATCCATGTCCTTGGTGAAAATTCTAGAACACGTGTCCTTAGTTTATAACAACAGAATTTTCCAAATCTTTAAGTTTTATTTTCATTTTGCACGGTTCATTTTAAAGTCCATCTCTTTCCTCTTGCATTTTACTATAAGTGGCAAGAAGAAACTACATGGCCCTTTAAGATCTTGCTTAGATATCTCTTCAGTCAATTATCCATATTCATCACTTACAAGTTCTGCCTTCCATCAAACATTTGAACATAACTCAAATTCTTTGCCACTGCATAAAAAGCATTGCTCTTCCTTCATTGTCGTATCTCGTGTTCATCATTTACTTCTGAAGCCTCACCAGAAGCACATTTAACTTTCACATTTCTAGCAACATTCTGTTGCTGGCATCATATGTATTCTCTAAGATGATAGAGACTTTTTCTACAGCTCTCATCACTTCCTTCTGAGCCATTACTAAAACTCTTTGACGTCCATAATTCTACCAACAGTCTCTTCAAGGCAATCTAGGCTTTTACTATTAGGCACTTTAAAAAGCTTCCAGCCTGTACTCATAACCCAACTCCAAAACTGCTTCCACATTTTACATATCAGTTAGAGCAGCACCCCACTCTTCCGGTACCAATTCTGTCTTAGTTATCTAGTACTGTTATAACAGAAATATCACATGTGGGTGGCTTTAACAAACAGAAGTTTGTTTTCTCACAGTTTAGGAGGCATGAAGTCCGAATTCAGGGAGCTGGCTCTAGGGGAAGGCTTTTTCTCTCTTTTGGCTCTGGAGGAAGTTCCTTGTCTCTTTGAGCTTCTGCTCCTGGGTGATCTTTATGTGGCTTGGCATCTCTCTTTCCCCATCTCTACCTGTTGAATCTCTTTTATATCTCAAAAGAGATTGATTCAAGGCACACCCTACACTAATCCTGGCTCATTAACATAACAAAGACAACCCATTAACAAATGGAATTATAACCACAAGCATAGAGGTTAGGATTTACAACACATATTTTGAGGGGACATAATTCAATCTATAACACCATTGGTAAACCAGAGTTGAGTCTTTATTGGTCAACTGGCTGTAAGGAAATACTTTTGAGACTATATTGTAAGCATCGATTAAAGGGGAAATGCAGGGTGAATTAATGTTAAAGGAGTCTGTGTGAGCTAACTGCTCGTGCTACTAACTTGTGTCTTCTAGATCTACATCATGCAGTATAAATTACCTCATGTTACCATAACAGAAAAAAACAGGTGTGTGGCTTTAAAGAAATTAATTTTCTCACAGCTTTGGAGGCTAAAAGTTTGAATCAGGGCATCTGCTATTTGATTTCTTCCTTGTCAGCAGCTCTGGGTGTTCCTCAGTTCCTTGGTATTCCTTGATTTGTAGATGATTCTTACATGGTATCAGGATTCCCCTGTGTTGTGTATGTGTGCATGTGTCTTTGTGTGTGTGTCTGTATGTCTGTTCTGCTTTTTTTATAACTCAGAAATGATTATGTTTAGGATCCACCCTACATTGGTATCACCTCAATGGATTGATTGATTATATTACATTAGATTTCATTATGGAAGGTGATTACATTACATTAGATCACATTATGGAGGTGATCTACTCTACCTAAGGCCAACTGATTTAATCACATGTAACTACTTCCTGACAGCAACTAGACTAATGTTTGCCCAAATATCTGGGAACCATAGCCTAGCCATGTTGGCACTTAAAATTAATGATCACAGGTGCCAAAATCCTGGTACTGGTGAAAGTATAGTCTTTTCAAAAACTGATGCTGGGCAACTAAATATCCACATGCAAAAGAATGAGGTTGGCCCTTACTTAACACCATATACAAAATTAACTCAAAAATGGATCAAAAGAGCTAAATGTAAGAGCTAAAGTCACGTAACACTTAAAAGAAAATATCGGGCTAAATCTTCATGGCCTTGGATTTGGAAAAGAAATCTTAGATATGACACCAAAAGCACAAGCAACAAAGTGGAAATAGAAAATTTGAACTTCTGGGCATGGTCAACATGGCTGAGGAGTTAGATGCTTCCTATATTCCTCTTACAACAAAGACCTGGAAAAACAAGTTATTTGATTCTATGTGAATATCTGGGAGCCCTGAAGAAGGCAAGTTTAAGAAATCCATTTGAGTGATACAAGAGGGAGACCGTTTGGCAGACGTGAGGAGGGCTAGAGCCACAGCGGTGAAACTGCAGCACCACAGCCACGCCGGTCCGTGGTGAAACAGGCAAACAGTTGTGCAGTGTGGGCGTTCGGGAAGCGGTTTCCACATCCAGAGAGACTCGGCAGCAGAGATTCTGCTTGGACACTCCGAACCAGTGTAGAGCAGTTCCCAAGAGGCTAAGATAAGTACAAGAGTGCACCCTTTCACGGGGATTAAAAAAAGAAAAGCCCATTTGGGAAAAACCTCTCTCCCTTTTACCTCCTCCCTCCGTGCTCTGCACTGGGAGTCCGCTGGGCAGGAAGTAGATCCCAAAAGGCCCCCTGAACCATTCTCTTGGCCTTGGAGAGGGAACAAATAAGCTGCTGGCTCCCCTAGGCCAGGAACACAGGGTTGGTACATCTCCTTTGCTGGGCACAGCTATCAGGGGTCCACAGACTCTGAGTGCCTTACACCCCTGTATAGACTTCTGGGGACCCATCTCAACAGCATTAGTCCTCGCTGCCACAGTACAACAGGGCAAAATCTGAAGATTAACTTCAGCTACTTTAGCTGTGAACTGGCAGATTTGTGACCCTCAAAACAGCCCTGCTCCTTAAGTAGGGACTTTTATTGATCTGTAGCAGGGGCTTGAGGACTGGAGATAGCATCTAAAGTGCATAGTCACCTGCTACGTGAGTTCAAGAAAAAGTGGTGCCCTCGAGTCTTTACAGCTACAGAGTGGGTTGTTCATAGTCAGGCTGCAAAACTAACCTATCTACTCACCCTAGAGAATAGGGACACACTTTCCTTTCAGACTCAGGGGCAGCTTTCAGCCCCCTGCCTGGCTCAGCATGTGATCCCCTACCACAACCAGAGTCTGGTGCCTGCACCAATCACCCATGCCTCTCTAGGACTGGGGGTGAGAGCCTGCATCACACACTTGGTGACCGACTGCCTGAACACCCGAGCTGAACCCATATAGGAAAATTTAATGGACCCTTGTGTGCACATACTTAGTTACAGAACTAAGTAACTGGTGACAGGACATTAGAGATCAAAAGGTATCAGAAATAAAACTAGTGCACACGAGCAGCCTATTTGGGCATACCAAAACAAAACAAAATAAGAAGTTAGGTCTCACTAAGCAAATACAAAATAAAATTATAATAAATTATTGATGGCTCGGAGACAACAGACAATATCAAGTCACATAAAGAGGCAGTCCATGAGGCTTCAGCAAGCTCCCAAAATAAAGAATCAGTAAATTCTCTGGAGGAAGAGAACTTCTTGGAATTACCAGAGGCAGAATACAAAAGATTACTATACAGAACTCTTCTAGAAATAAGAAAGGAAATTTTACAGAATGCAGAAACATCCAGGGAAGAAACAGACACAGTAGGAGCGGAACTTAAAAAAAAAGTTATTCAAGAACATAATGCCAAATTTAATAGGCTGCAAGAATCCATAGAGAGGCAGCAATCAGAAATCCAGAAGATTAACAAAAAAATTTCAAAATTAGACAACTCAACATAAAGTCATAGGAGCAGAATTGAGGCAGTAGAAGTTAGAATTAGTGACGTTGAAGATAAAGCTCTTCACACAACTTATATGAGGAAAAATCAGATAAAAGAAATAAAAAGAATGAAGAAACTCTAAGAGTCATGTGGATTCTATCAAGAGAAATAACCTATGAGTGATTGGAGTACCAGAACGGGAAGGGGGTGGTGGATAACAGAAAATATAAAGAAAATTGTTGAAGATTTGTTGACAGAAAACTTCCCTGATATCATGAAAGATGAGAAGATATCTATCCAAGATGCTCATCAAACCCCACATAAGGTAGGTCCCAAAAGAAAGTCACCAAGACATATTATAATCAAACTTACCAAAACCAAAGATAAAGAGAGAATTATAAGAGCATCTAGGGATAAAAGAAAAGTCATCTACAAAGGAGAGTCAATTAAAATAAGCTGGGACTACTCAGCAGAAACCATGCAGGCTAGAAGGCAATGGGATGAGATATTTAAAGCCTTGAAGGAAAATAACTGTCAGCCAAGAGTTATATATCTAGCAAAACTGTCTCTCAAATATGATGGCAAAATTAGGGCATTTCCAGATAAACAGAAGTTCAGGGAATTTGCAAAAACCAAACCAAAATTACAAGAAATACTAAGGGGAGTCCTAAGGTTATATAAGCAGTAACACCAGCTAACAATGCAAGACTAGAACACAAGACAGAGCAACCAGATATTGACTCACATACGGAAATCAAAAATACATCAGAGCTAAAACATTGAAAATAGGGAAACAGATATCAATATGTAAAAAAGGATAAAATTAAAACAAAAAAAGAAGGACTTAAAACATAGAGACATTGATTTTCTATATGGAGGGGAAGTTAAGGCATATAAAGTAATAAAAGACTGGTATAAACTTAGAAAAATAGGGGTAAATATAAAGGTAACCACAAAGAAATCTAACAATCCTAGAAATCAAAATAAAAAAGTAGAAAAACATAAAGACCCAGCAAACACAAAATCTACAACAAAGAAAGAGATGAAAAAAAATACATAAAGAAAAATGACTCAGCACAGAAAACTGAGGAGAACAAAGAAACTGTGAACAACACACAAAAAGAGATGCCAGGATGACAACACTAAACTCATACCTATCAATAATAACGCCGAAAGTAAACATACTTAATGCACCAATAAAGATATGGAGAGTGGAAGATAGGATAAAAAAGCATGATGCATCTATATGCTGCCTACAAGAGATGCACCTTAGACTTAAAGACACAAACAGGCTAAAACTCAAAGGATGGAAAAAAATATATCAAGCAAATAACACTCAAAAAAGAGCAGGAGTGGCAATATTAATCTCTGACAAAATAGACTTTAAAGTAAAATCCACCACAAACGGTGAGGAAGGGCACAATATAATGATTAAAGGGTCAATACACCAGGACGACATAACTATAATAAGTATTTATGCACCCAACAACAGGGCTCTAAAATACATAAAACAAACTCTAACAGCTCTGAAGAGAGAGATAGACAGCTCCACAAAAGTAGTAGGAGACTTCAACACACCGCTTTCAGTGAAGGACAGAACATCCAGAAAGAAGCTCAACAAAGACACGGAAGAGCTAAATGCTACAATCAACCAACTTGATCTCATAGACATATACCAAACACTCCACCCAACAGCAGCCAAGTATACTTTCTTTTCCAACGCACATGGAACTTTCTCCAGAATAGACCACATATTAGGCCATAAAGCAAGCCTTAACAAAATCCAAAACATCGAAATATTACAAAGCATTTTTTCTGACCAAAAAGCCATAAAAGTGGAAATCAACAACACAAAGAGCAAGGAAAAAAAATCAAACACATGGAAACTGAACAACACCTTGCTCAAAAACTACTGGGTTATAGAAGAAATTAAGGATAGAATAAAGGAATTTATAGAATCAAATAAGGATGAAAACACATCCTACCAGAACCTTTGGGACACAGAAAAACCAGTGCTCAGAGGTCAGTTTATAGCAATAAATGCACACATCCAAAAAGAAGAAAGTCTCATAATCAAAGCATTAACCCTACAAATGAAACAAGTAGAAATAGAGCTGAAAAAAGAAGCCCACAGGTGCCGGAAGAAAGGAAATAATAAGAATTAGAGCAGAATTAAATGAAATAGAGAATTGAAAAACAATTGAAAGAGTTAACAAGTCCAAAAGCTGGTTCTTTGAAAAGATCAACAAAATTGATAAACCATTGACCAAGCAGACAAAAGAAAAACTGGAGAGGAAGCAGATAACCCATATAAGAAATGAGATGGGTGATATCACAACAGACCCAACTGAAATTAAAAGAATCATAACAGAATACTATGAAAAATTGTACTCTAACAAATTTGAAAACCTAGAGGAAATGGACAAATTTCTAGAAACTCACTCACTACCTAAATTAACACAAACAAAGGTAGAACAGCTAAATAAACCCATAACAAAAGAAGAGATTGAAAACGTTATTAAAAAACTGCCAACAAAAAAAAAAGCCCTGGCCCAGATGGCTTCACTGGAGAATTCTACCAAACTTTCAGGGAAGAGATAACACCACTTCTACTAAAGGTATTTCAGAGCATAGCAAAGGACGGAATACTCCCAAACTCATTCTATGAAGCCAGCAAAACCCTGATACCAAAACCAGGTAAAGACACCACAGAAAAGAAACTTACAGACCAATATCCCTCATGAACATTGATGCAAAAATCCTCAACAAAATTTTAGCCAATAGAATTCAGCAACATATCATAAAAATAATTCACCATGGCCAAGTGGGATTTATACCAGGCACGCAGGGATGGTTCAACATTAGAAAAACAGTCAACGTAATCCATCACATAAATAAAACAAAAGACAAGAACCACATGATCTTATCAATTGATGCAGAAAAGGCATTTGACAAAGTCCAACACCCATTCATGATAAAAAAAAAAAAAAAAACTCTCAACAAAATAGGAATAGAAGGGAAATTCCTCAATATAATCAAGGGCATTTATACAAAACCAACAGCCAACATCATCCTGAATGGAGAGACTTTGAAAGCATTCCCCTTGAGAACAGGAACCAGACAAGGATGCCCTTTATCACCACTATCATTCAACATTGTGCTGGAGGTCCAAGCCAGAGCAGTTAGGCTAGAAAAAGAAATAAAGGGCATCCAAATAGGTAGGGAAGAAGTCAACTCTATTTTCAGATGATACGATCTTATACACAGAAAACCCCAAGGAATCCACAAGAAAACTACTGGAACTAATAGAAGATTTCAGCAAAGTTTCAGGATATAAGATAAACATACAAAAATCAATTGGATTCCTTTACACCAACAAAGAGAACCTTGAGAGGAAATCACCGAATCAATACCATTTACAATAGCCCCCAAGAAGATAAAGTACTTAGGAATAAATCCAACCAGAGATGTAAAAGATCTTTACAGAGAAAACAACAAGACACTGCTGCAATAAACTAAAAGAGACCTGTATAAGTGGAAAAATATACCTTGCTCATGGAGAGGTCGACTCAACATAGTGAAAATGTCAATTCTACCCAAAGCAATTTACAGATACAATACAATCCTGATCCAAATTCCAGCAGCATTTTTTAATGAGATGGAGAAACAAATCACCAACTTCATATGGAAAGGGTAGAGGCCCTGAATAAATAAAGCATTACTCAAGAAGAACAACAAAGTGGGAGGCCTTACACTACCTGATTTTAGGACCTATTATACTGCCATGCTAGTCAGGATAGCCTGGTACTGGTACAACAACAGACACATAGACCAACGGAACAGAGTTGAGAATCCAGATATAAGCTCATCCACCAATGAGCAGCTAATATTTGACAAAGGCCCAAAGTCCATTAATTGGGAAAAAGACAGTCTCTTTAACAAATTGTTCTGGCATAATTCGATATCTATATATAAAAAACTGAAATAAGACCCATATCTCACACCATGCACAAAAACTAACTCAAAAGGGATCAAAGACTTAAATATAAAATAAAAAACGTTAAAGACCATGGAAGAAAAAATAGGGACAATGCTAGAAGCCCTAATACATGGCAAAAACACAGTACGAACCATAAGTAACAATGCACAAGCACCAGAAGAGAGACTAGATAAACAGGAGCCCCTAAAGATCAAACACTTACGCTCATCAAAAGACTTCACCAAAAGAGTAAAAAGACAACCTACAGACTGGGAAAAAAATTTTGGCTACGACAAATCCAATCAGTGTTTAATCTCTAAAATCTGCAAGATACTGTAAAACCTCAACAGGAAAAAGACAAATAACCCAATTGAAAAATGGGCAAAGGTCGTGAACAGGCACTTCACCAAAGAAGATATTCAGGCAGCTAACAGACACATGAAGAAATGCTCACGATCATTAGCCATTAGAGAAATGCAGATCAAAACTACAATGATATCATCCCACCCCGACAAGGCTAGCATTAATCCAAAAAACACAAAATAACAAATGCTGGAGAGGTTGTGGAGAGACTGGAAGACTTATACACAGTTGGTGGGAATGTAAAATGGTACAACCTTAAAAAGGTTGAAATAGATGTACCATATGATCCAGCTATCCTGCTCCTTGGAATATATCCTAGAGAAACAAGAGCCATCACACGAATAGATATATGCACACCCATGTTCATTGCAGCACTGTTCACAATAGCTAAAAGATGGAAGCAACCTAAGTGCCCATCAGTGGACAAATGGACAAACTATGGTATATCCACATAATGGAATATTACACAACAGTAAAGAACAATGATGAAGCTGTGAAATATCGTATAACTTGGTGGAAGCAGGAGGTCATTATGCTGAGTGAATTTAGTCAGTCAGAGAAGGACAAATACTGTATAAGACCACTATTATAAGAACTCAAGAAAAGGTTTAAGCACAGAAAATATTCTTTGATGGTTACGGGGGTGGTGAGGGGGGTGAGGGTTATTCACTAACTAGATTGTAGATAAGAGTCATCTTAGGTGAAGGGAATGACAGCACACACTACAGGAGAAGCCAGCACAACTGGACTAAACCAAAGCTAAGAAGTTTCCTCAATACAATCAAATACTTTGAGAGACAGAGTAGTAGGGATGTGGGGTCTGGGGACCATGCTTTCAGGGGACATCTATGTCAGTTGGCATAACAAACCTTGTTAAGAAAATGTTCTGCATCCTACTTTGGTGAGTGGCACCTGGGGTCTTAAAAGCTTGCAAGCAGCCATCTAAGATGCATTAATTGGTCCCGACCACTTGGAGTAAAGGAGAACGAAGAACACCAAAGACACATGGAAAGTGTTGGCCCAAGAGACAGAATGGGCCACATAAACCAGAGACTTCATCAGCCTGAGACCAAAAGAACTAGATGGTGCCCGGCTATCACCAATGAACGTCCTGACAGGGAACACAACAGAGGGTCCCTGATAGAGCAGTAAAATGATGGGATGCAGAACTCAAATTCTAGTAAGAAGACCAGACTTAATGGTCTGACTGAGACTGGAAGCACCCTGGAAAGCATGGCGCCTGGTCTCTCTATCACCCCAGAGCTAAAACAATTTCTGAGGCCAACTCTTCAGACAGGGATTGAACTGGACTGTGGGACATAAAGAGATATTTGTGAAGAATGTGCCTCTTAGTCAAGTAGATACAAGAGACCTAAGGGGTGGCTTCTGTCCAGAGGTGAGATGGGAAGGCAGAGAGAGTTAGGAGCTGGTTGAACATTCATGGGGAATTGGGTGGAGGGGAGGAGTGTGCTGTCACAGAATGGGGTGACTGGTTGGGGTCTCATAACAATGTATGTTAAAAAAATTCTGTATGGGAGACTAACTTGAAATGTAAACTTCATTTAATTACAACAATTAAAAAAAACTATAAAAAAAGAAGAAAGGGAAGCAAGCAGAGAGTTGGGGGACCTCATACCACCAAGAAAGCAGTGCCGGGAGCAGAGTTCATCCTTTGGACCCAGGGTTCCTGCATGGAGAAGCTCCTAGTCCAGAGGAAGATTGATGACAAGAACCTTCCTCCAGAGCCGACAGAGAGAGAAAGCTTTCCCCTGGAGCTGACGCCTGAATTTGGACTTCTAGCTTACTAGACTGTGAGAGAATAAACTTTTGTTTGTTGAAGCCATCCACTTGTGGTATTTCTGTTATAGCAGCAGTAGACAACCAAGACAAAAGCTGTCAAGGTCATCAAAAAGAAGTAAAGTCTGAAAAACTGTCTAGAGGAGCCTAAAGAGACATGATGACTAAATGTAATGTGGTGTCCTGGGTGGGATCCTGGGACAGTAAAAGGATATTACGTCAAAACTAAGGAAGTCTAAATAAAGTGTGAACTTTAGTTAATTTTAAAAAAAAATTGAACTTCATCAAAATTAAGAACTTTTGTGCCTCAAATAAAATGAAAAAACAACTCACAAAATAGGAGAAAATATTTGCAAGTTATATATCTGATAAGGAACATACATCCAGAATACATAAAGAACTCTTATTGAAAACACTGCTGGAGCACAGTTCTACTTTGACACACTTGAAGTTGCCGTGAGTCGGAATTGACTGGATGGCAACTGGTTGGTGACTGTTCATAGTGGCTCCAAACTGGAAACAACCCAAATATCCATCAAAGTAAAAGACAGATGTGGTATATTCAACAATGAGAAAAATATATAGCAGTGAAAATGAATGAGCTACAACTGTAGGAGACACCATGCTTGAGTCTCACAAACATAATGATAAATTAAAGACATAAGGCAATAAAGAATACTCTATCACAGAATATGATTTCATTCATAGGGAATTAAAAATAAGCAAACTAGGGCTCTGAATAGCCAATGTGATCTTGAAAATATAGAACAAAGCAGGAAGTCTCACACTTCCTGATTTCAAATCATACTATAAAGGTACAGTAATCAAGATAGTCTGGTATTTGTATAGTATTAGACACATAGACCAATGGAATAGAATTGAGAGTCCAGAAGTAAACCCATACATCTATGGCCAATTGGTTTCCACAAGAGTGCTAAGTCCATTTAGCAGAGATAAAAATAGTCCCTTCATCTGGTAATAGGGAACACAAGGTCGAGAAGGAAGAGTGTTGACATATCATGGGGTTATTAACCAATGTCATAAAACAATATGTGTACTAACTGTTTAATCAGAAACTATTTGTTCCATAAAACTTCATCTAAAGTACAATTAAAAAAAAAAGTGATGCTTGGGTAACTGGATCTCTACATGCAAAAGAATGATGACACCGTGTAATAAAATTAACGCAAAATTAGTTAAAGACCTAAATGTAAGAGCTAAAACCATAAAACTCTTAGGACAAAACATAGAAGTAATGCTTCAAGACCTAGGTTTTGACAATGGATCCCTAGATATGACACCAAAAGCATGAACAACAAAAGAAAAAAATAGATAACTTATATTTCATCAAAATTAAAAACTTTTGTGTATCAAATGACTTTAGCCAACAAAGAGACAACCTACAGAATAAGAGAAATTATTTGGAAACTATATATCTGATAAAGGTTTAATACCCAGAATATATAAAGAACTCTTACCTCTCAACACCAAAAATACAAACAACCCAATCAAAAAATCGGCAAAGGACTTGAGTAAGCATTTCAAAAAAGAAGCTATAAAATGACCAATAAATACAAGAGACAATGTTCAACAGCATTAATCATTAGGGAAACGCAAACCAAAATCACAGTGAGATACCACCTTACCCCCACTAGGATGGCTATTACCAGAAAAACAGAAAATAAAAAGTGTTGGCAAGGATGTGGAGAAATTGGAGCCTCATTCATTGCTGGTGGGATTGCAAAGTGATGGAGCTACTGTGGAATATATTACGATGATTCCTCAAAAAGTTAAACATAGAACTACCATATGACCCAGCAATTCCACTCCCAAAAGACTTGAAAGCAGGGAATCAAGCAGATACTTGGAAACCAATATTCATTGCAGCATTATTCACAATAGCTAAAACGTGGAAACAACCCAAGTGTCCATCAACAGATGAATGGATAAATAAAATGTGGTATATACATACAATGGAATACCATTCAGTCAAAAAGAGAAAGGGGTTCTGATACATGCTCTCACACAGATGAACCTTAAAAACAATATGCTGAGTTAACTAAGTCAGACCAAGTAGGATTTATTCCAGGAATGCAAGTGTGGAAAAATATTGCATGACCCACTTATATGAAATAAATAAATAAACAATAAAGGAGAAAATATTGCATGGCTTCCCCCCCCCAAAAAAATAAGCAAACTAAACTGTATTTTTGGGGATGCATACGAACATGGTAAAACTATGAAAAATGAAAGGAAATGATTGTTACAAAATTCAGGAGAGCTGCTACAGCTGGGACAATGGTGATCTTGTGAACAAGAAGGGACACATGGGAGGCTTTTGGGGTGATGACAGTATTTTATTTCTTAATCTGGCTAGTATATGGGTGTTTATTTGATAATTATTCATTAAATTCTTCACATATGCTTATAAGTATTTCTATACAAATGGTATATTGCATCATAAAAAATTATAAGGAGGATGTAATTTGTGATTTAGTATTTAGCATTATCTTCTGGGAAATTTTTGATTTTGAGATTATTTATAATTTTTAAGCCCTTCGTTTTTCATTCCACTAGATCCATAATTCCTAACATTAAGAAAGGTCTCTGTCTTTTCTCAAGGGATTCTGAAATCTACTTTCGAGGGAATGCTTCAATATCAGTTACTACATCATATTAGAAGCACATTATGGGAAGCCTATGATTGGATGTTTGCTACCAAAATGCCATTCCACTGTTGCTTGGGATAAGCCAGGCTTTACATTTCTTTCAGTATAAACTAGATTTCACTTTTAGATTTACATAAAACTCATCTCCAATCCAGGACTCAGAGTTGAATTTATTAACTACTGAGTGGGGATGATATTTACCTCTTGAGGCTGCTGTGAAGATAAAATAAGGTAAGTAAATGGTGGCTACTATGAGTAATAGCATAAAAGCATAAATGCTTGCTCTAGGACCAGACAGTTTTCTTTCATTCCACAAATGTAAGGGCAAATAGTTTTTAAAAAATAGGTTTGATGTGTTACCTATTTGAAACCTTTTCCCCTCATTGTTTAACTTTTTTTTGTTGTTGTTTTAATAATGGTTCCTAACCTCTCTCCATCTATTCCAGGACATTCATTTACTCATTGCTCACTAGAGGGAGGGCTTTTCCGGTTGTATTCCTTTTCAGAGGTTTTATCTTCTGCTTGGGAAACGGATTCCTTCAAGGCTACTATCTGATTTACTGTGCTGAATACCCCTATGAGTGGTACACAGATATGCGATTTAGCTTGGGTAAGTACATCTGACCACTTTTCACCCATTCCCCAGCTAATGTCCCTCCTTGCATTCTAAGTAACACATCATCCTCATTTCTCCCCACAGTGCTCCAATAATGAATGATTCCATTCTCCCTCTTTCTCACCCATACTTCAGTATTTTCTTTACATAGCAGGCAGAGAAATTTAAAAAAATAAATAAATAAAGTCATTTACCATCCATCACAAAATCCTCTAATGGATTTCCATTACTCTCAGTCAGAATAAAATACAAATTTCTAACCATTGCCTATGAAACCCAAATGTGTAATTTAAGCCTCTGGTCTATGAAGCAGCACAGCCCCTCCACCCAAACTTGAGATGAGGGCTAATTGCCCCTCCCCCCTATTTTTTTTTGCCACATCTTTGTACCATTCTTAGAATTAGAAATTAGATTCACTTCCCTTTATTTTTAGAAAAAACAAAACACTTTTAACTGTGGGAAAAACACCAAAATTAGGATATACTTTCAACTTATTTTCCCTCTTTTCTTTGCCAAGGTGTCTTCTTATTTATTTTGGGAATGGGAATCAACATTCATAGTGACTGTATATTGCGCCAACTCAGAAAGCCTGGAGAAACCACCTACAGGATTCCACAAGGTAATGACTCTCCACCTGCCAGATTCTCACTCTTCTTTGGGAAATCTGAATTGTAAACCAGGATTATGCTGAGTCACAAATGGAGAGAAGGCAGTGGGGACACAATGGCACAATACATCCCAACTTGCCCCTAACTTCCCCTACATACCTATCCCACCCACAGCACATTTGCATTTCTGATTTAAATCTGGAAGCTAAAGGGATGTACAAGAGCCCTCAGAAGGGTGCAACATCACAATACCCTGCAAGTGAAGATCAAGTGCAAAGTTTGGAGGTTGGGGGGACTAAGCTACAACCTAGTTGTACTAGTTAAGATTATCATGTACACAGAGTGCTGGTCCTTCTTGTTGTTGTTAGCTGCTGTCGAGTTGGCCCCTGACTCATGGCGACCCCATGCACAACAGAACAAAAACACTGCCTGGTCCTGTGCCATCTCCATAATTGGTTGTGGATTGGACTGCTGTGATTCGTATGGTTTTCATTGCCTGACTTTTGGAAGCAGATTGCCAAGCCTTTCTTCCTAGTCTGTCTTAGCCTGGAAGCTCTGCTGGAAGCTGTTCGGCATCATAGCAACATGCAAGTGTTGTTACACTTTGTGTGACTGTGAACTTGAAATTTGCTGATCAGCAGTATAGGTTTCCAGGGAAGAGGAGTGGGAAGGTAAGAGGTAGCCTGGAAACATTCCTTAATAGAATGAAACAAAAGCCAGATGTCCTGTACCTCTCCGTTGTACTGCCCAAAGTTAGTGTCCAACAGTTGTTGGAGATTTGAATGGAGCTCATCAAACAGTTGGAGACACTCCTCATGATTCCAAGATACTCCAAGGTCAACAGGCTGCTGTTGCTTTGTTCTCTTCCTCACAGGAAGATTCCGTGAAACTCCTATGACTGTGAAGGGTGTCCAGTCCCATGTTTGTTCTAGCTGCCCTTATGTGTCTTGGACAAAACAGAAAATTCTAAAGATGAAATGATTTAGTTATGATGGTTGACTTTTTAACTCTTCTGCCTGCAGGTGGATTGTTTACATATGTCTCTGGAGCCAATTTCCTTGGTGAGATTACTGAGTGGATGGGCTATGCCCTGGCTACTTGGTCCCTCCCAGGATTTGCATTTGCATTTTTCTCACTCTGCTTCCTTGGGCTACGAGCTTTTCACCACCACAGGTAAAACTTTTCAATCAAGATGGTGACATCTACGGAGATTTCTTCTCCAAACACATGGAGTCAGATTGAGAAATTTAAGATATTTATTTTTATAAGGTAAGGTTGATAGAATAATTTGAATTGGTAAATTCTGACTTCTTAGACTTTCACTGAAGTTGAAATTTAGCTGGATGATAGTAGTAGTAGTAATAAATTGTCTTTCTAAGATAAAAAATAAACCCATGTATACAGAGGCAACCAAGTTGGCTCCTGGGAGGCACTGTGCCCGTCTTGTTGAAGAAGGCTTCCCAGCGAAAAGTCTCTTGTGGCCCTGTGTCCACGTGCAGTTAGTTGAACCAGGCTTTGTGGCCTCTTTGCAGGCTTACCAGGAGATGGTTACTGGCTGGCAGTAGGCTACAGGTAAGAGTAAAGAAGTAAAAGAAATAACTTTCAGTTCCATGCTTCAATCCAATTCCCTTCTGCCACATTTTTCACAGTGTGTTCCATTGTGGGGACTATGGCCAGTACGTAGTAAAGCTCCAAGGACTATTGTGAGGCGTGGCTAGGACTGAGAACCACTGGGAAAAAGGACTAGCCCTGTGCCTAATGTGGCTGAGATTTTTGGCTGCTGGTTTTATCCCTTTGGAAGAAGTACAGCCAGAATGCTCACTAGAAGCAAGGATGGTGAGACTTCATCTCACATATTTTGGACATGTTATCAGGAGGGACCAGTCCATAGAGAAGGACATTGTGCTTGGTAAAGTAGAGGGTCAGCGAAAAAGAGGAAGACCTTCGACGAGATGAATTGACACAGTGCCCGCAGCAATGAGCTCATGCATAACGATGATTGTGAGGATGGGGCAGTGTTTCATTCTGTTGTGCATAGGGTCTCTACGAGTTGGAGTGGACTCTACGGACCTAACAACAACAAATAACTTTTTTTTTTTTAAATATTTTATTGTACTTCAGGTAAAGGCTTACAGAACAAACAGTTTCTCATGTAACAGTAGTACACATGCTGTTTTATGACTTTGGTTAACAACCCCACAACATTTTAACCCTCTAAATTCTCAGCTTTTTTTTTTTTTTTTTTTTTGGTGAAAATACACATAGCCAAAGATACCCCATTTCAAAACTTTTTACGTACACATTTAAGTAACATTGACTACGCTTTTCTAATTGTGCTGTTATTCTCACTTAAGATGAAGGTTTACAGGACAAAATAGCCTCCCATTTAAGAGTTACTACAGATGTTGCCCTATAACAATGGTTAACAATCTCACAACACATCAACAGTATCCTTACTCAACCTTGTGTTCCCTATCATCAGCTTCCTACTACCCCTCTGCCTTCTGTCCCTTGTCACTGGACTCCTGTACCTCGTTAGTCTCATTTGGTTTTACTGGGCTGTCCACTCCCAGGCTGAACACTGAACCTCGAAGGTAACTTCACCGCTGATCTAAAAGGGTGTCTGGGGGCCATACTCTTGAGGTTTCTCCAGTCTCCTTTAGGCCAGTAAATCTGGTCTTTTTTTTTTTGTGAGTTAGAATTATGCTCTACATCCTTCTCCAGCTCTGTCCAGAACCCTCTGTTGTGATCCTGGTCAGAGCAGTCAGCGGTGGTAGCCGGGCACCATCTAGCTGTACTGGACTTAGTCCGGTGGAGGCCTTGGTAGCTGTGGACAATTAGTCCTTTGGACTAATCTTTTCCTTGTATCCTGTTCTCTTCATTCTCCCTTGCTCCCGAAGGGATGAGACCAGTGGAGTATCTTAGATGGCCGCTCACAGGCTTTTAAGACCCCAGACACTACTCACCAAGGTAGAATGTAGAGCATTATCTTTATAAGTAGTGTCATGCCAATTGAGCTAGATGTTCCCCAAGACCATGGTCCCCAGAGCCCTCCGTCCAGCAACTCAGTCCCTCGGGAAGTTTGGATGTGTCCATGGGGCCTCCATGACCTTTCCTTGTGCAGGTTTTGTTAGTTTCCCTTGTATTGTGTACTGTCTCACCTTTCACCCAAGATACCACTTATCTATTGCTTATTTAGTGTTTCCCCCCCATCCCCTCCCATCCCTGGTAACCAACAAAGATTGTTACATTTTGCATGTGAACTTTTTCATGGGTTTTTACAATAGAGGTCTCATACAATATTTGTCCTTTTGTGATTGACTTATTTCACTCAGCATCTTGTCCTCCAGTTTCATCCATGTTATGAGATGCTTCACAGATTCATTGTTGTTCTTTCTCGTTGCATAGTACTCCATTGTGTGTATGTACCATAGTTTGTGTATCCATTCATCTGTTGATGGACATCGAGGTTGTTTCCATCGTTTTGCTATTGTGAACAATGCTGCCATGAACATAGGTGTGCATATGTCTATTCGAGTGACGACTCTTATTTCTCTAGGATATATTCCTAGGAGTGGGATTGCTGGATAGAATGGTATGTCTATTTCTAGCTTTCTGAGGAAACGCCATATCATTTTCCAAAATGGTTGTATCATTTTGCATTCCTACCAGCAGTGTATAAGAGTTCCCATCTCCCTGCAGCCCCTCCAACATTTGTTATTTCCAGTATTTTTGATTCATGCCAGTAATGCCGGGGTGAGATGGTATCTCATTGTGGTTTTAATTTGCATTTCTCTAATGGCTAGTGAATGCGAGCATTTCCTCATGTGTCTGTTTGCCATTTGAATGTCTTCTTTGGTGAAGTGTCTCTTCATTTCCTTTGCCCATTTTTTGATAGGATTGTTTGTCTTTTTGTTGTAGAGGTGTTGGATTTTCTCTTAGATTATGGAGATTAGACCTTTGTCTGACTTGTACTGTCCAAAAATTGTTTCCCAGTCTGTAGGTTCTCTTTTGACTCTTTTGGTGAAGTCTTTTGAAGAGCATAGGTGTTTGATTTTTAGAAGATCCCAGTTATCTAGTTTATCTGTTGGGTTTTGTGCGTTCAAGGTTATGGTTTGTATCCTGTTAATGCCATGTATTAAGGCCTGAAGTGTTGGTCCTATTTTTTCTTCTATGAGCTTTATAGTTTTAGGCTTTATATTCAGGTCTTTGATCCATTTTGAAGTAGTTTTTGTATACGGTGTGAGGTATGGGTCCTGTTTCATTTTTCTGCAAATGGATATCCAGTTTTGCCAGCACCATTTGTTAAAAAGACTGTGTTTTCCCCATTTGATGGACTTTGGGCCCTTGTCAAAAATCAGGTTGCCGTAGGTGGATGGATGTACATCTGGGTTCTCGAATCTGTTCCATTGGTCAATGTATCTGTTGTTGTACCAGTACCAAGCTGTTTTGACTACTGTAGCTGTATAGTAGGTTCTCAAGTCAGGTAGTGTGAGTCCTCCAACTTTATTCTTCTTCTTCAGTAGTGCTTTACTTATTCGGGGCTTCTTCCCTTTCCATATAAAGTTAATAATTAGTTTTTCCATCTCTTTGAAGAATGTTGCTGGTATTTGGATCGGGATTGCATTGGATTTGTAAATTGCTTTGGGTAGAATTGCCATTTTCACAATGTTGAGTCTGCCTATCCATGAGCAGGGTATGTTTTTCCGTTTATGTAGATCCCTTTGGGTTTCATGCAGCAGTGTTTTGTAGTTTTCTTTGTATAGGTCTTTTACATTCCTGGTCAGATTTATTCCTAAGTATTTTATCTTTTTAGGGGCTATTGAAAATGGTATTGATTTCCTGATCTCCTTTTCATCGTTCTCTTTACTGGTGTATAGGAATCCAACTGATTTTTGAATGTTTATCTTGTATCCTGCTACTCTGCTGAATCTTTCTATTACTTCCAGTAGATTTCTCGTGGAGTCTTTAGGGTTTTCTATGTATAGTATAATATCATCTGCAAACAGGGAGAGTTTAACTTCTTCATTACCAATTTGGATGCCCTTTATTTCTTTTTCTTGCCTTATTGCTCTAGCTAGAACTTCCAGCACAATGTTAAATAGAAGTGGTGATAAAGGGCATCCTTGTCTTGTTCCTGTTTTCAAGGGGAATATTTTCAGCCTCTCTCCATTAAGAATGATGTTGGCCATTGGTTTTGCATAGATGCCCTTTATTATGTTGATAAATTTCCCTTCTATACCCATTTGATTGAGAACTTTTATCAGGAATGGGTGTTGGACTTTGTCAAATGCCTTTTCTGTGTCAATTGAGATGATCATGTGATTTTTTTCTTTCCTTTTATTTATGTGGTGAATTATGTTGATGGATTTTCTAATGTTAAACCATCCTTGCATACCTGGTATGAATTCTACTTGGTCATGGTGTATTATTTTTTTGATATGATACTGAATTCTATTGGCAAGAATTTTGTTCAGAATTTTTGCATCTATATTCATGAGAGATATTGGTCTGTAATTTTCTTTTTGTGTGATGCCTTTGCCTGGTTTTGGTATCAGCGTTATGCTGGCTTCATAGAATGAATTTGGAAGTGTTTCTTCCTCTTCTATGCTCTGAAATAGCTTGAGTAGAACTGGTACAAGCTCTTCTGTAAATGTTTTGTAGAATTCTCCAGTGAAGCCATCTGGGCCAGGGCTTTTTTGGTTGGGAGTTTTTTTTATTACCTTTTCAATCTCTTCTCCTGTTATGGGTCTGTTCATATTTTCAATATCACTTTGTTGTAGTTTGGGTAGGCCGTATGTTTCTAGAAATTTATCCATTTCCTCTAGGTTTTCAAATTTGTTGGAGTATAGTTTTCCATAATATTCTGTTACAATCCTTTTTATTTTGGTTGGGTCTGTTGTAATGTCCCCCATTTCATTTCTTATTTGGGTTATTTGTGTCCTCTCCTGGTTTTCTTTCGTCAGTCTGGCCAGTGGTTTGTCGATTTTGTTGATTCTTTCTAAGAACCAACTTTTGGTTTTGTTGATTCTTTCTATTGTTTTTCTGTTCTCTATTTCATTTATTTCTGCTCTGATATTTACTATTTCCTTTCTTCTGGTGGTTGTAGGCTTTTTTTTGCTGTTCTTTTTCTATTTGTTTGTGTTCTGTAGTTAATGTTTTGATTTTGTCCCTTTCTTCTTTTTTGATATGTGCATCTATTGCTATAAATTGTCCTCTGAGGACTGTCTTTGCTGTGTCCCAAAGGTTTTGGTATGATGTGTTTTCATTTTCATTTGATTCTAGGAATTTTTTGATTCCATCTTTGATTTCTTCTATTACCCATTGATGTGTAAGAAGAGTATTATTCAGTTTCCATGTAGTTGATTTTTTTTTCCTTGCTCTTTCTAGTGTTAATTTCTACCTTGATGGCATTGTGGTCAGAGAAGATACTGTGAATTATCTCAAAGTTTTGGATCTTGTTCAGGGTTGCTCTGTGGCCTAAGATACGGTCTATTCTGGAGAACGTTCCATGTGCATTGGAAAAGAATGTGTACTTTGCAGCGGTTGGATGGATTGTTCTATATATGTCTATGAGGTCCAGTTGGCTGATTGTGCCCTTTAGGTCTTCTGTATCTTTGCTGAGTTTCTTCTTAGTTGTTCTGTCCTTTACTGAGAGTGGTGTGTTGAAGTCTCCTACTATTATTGTGGAACTGTCAATTTCTCTTTTCAGTGCTGTTAGAGTTTTTTTTTAAATGTATTTTGGAGCCCTGTCATTGGGTGTGCAGATATTTATTATGGTTATGTCTTCATGATGGATCATCCCCTTAATCATTATATAGTGTCCTTCTTTGTCTTTTATGGTAGATTTTGTTTTAAAGTCTATTTTATCTGAGATTAGAATTGCCACTCCTGCTCTTTTTTGGTAGTTGTTAGCTTGATATATTTTTTCCAACCTTTGATTTTTAATAAATTCACATCTTTGTTTCTAAGGTGTGTCTCTTGTAGACAGCATATTGATGGATCCTGTTTTCTTATCCATTCTGCCACTCTCCGTCTCTTTATGAGTGCATTGAGTCCATTTACATTCAGTGTAATTATTGATAGATGGAAGTTTGTTGCTGTCATTTTGTAGTGCTTTTTTTTGTGGTGCTGAAGTTTTCTTTGTTCTTCTTACTCTCTTGTGCTGAGTTCCTTTTGTTTGTGGATTTTGTGTTCATTTCTTTTGTTTTTGTAGGTTTTGTTTTTGCTGAGACTTTATGTTTTTCATCTTTATTTTTATGAGTTGGTTTGTTAACTTTCTTTGTGGTTACCATGAATTTTACCCTTATCTTTATAAGTTTGAAGCAGTCTACCCTTACTTGGTATCACCTTGCCTTCCTCTCCGTTAGAAGGTTTTATACCTATGCCATTTATTCCCTCTTTCATTGTTTTGATGTTGTTGTCATCCTTTGATTGATTGCTCTGATTCCCTGTTGTATTTCTTTTGGTTTTGGATGTCCTCGAGAGTTCATTTCCTAGAATGGTATCTGGTTCGTATGATCCTGCATCCTAGGTCCTGCCTGAGGGTTGAAGCTGTTTGTCCTCAGATCGAAGAACTCCCTTTAATAATTCTTGTAAGTTTGGTTTGACTTTTGCATATTCCCTTAGTTTCTGTTTATCTGGAAATGACCTAATTTCACCATCAAATTTGCTGGATCTCACTAGTGCGGTAGCCCAGACCTGGAAGCAGCCACATGCCCGAACGCAGCACCACAGCCCCGCAGGAAAGGGCAAAGACGGCGCTCGGAGTCAGGCACCCGAGCAAAAGGAGGGGGAGGCAGCGAGAGGCAAGCAAGAAACCAAAAGAAGCAGAAAAAAAAAAAGGGAAGAAAAAAAAAAAAGCAACACCAGCAGCCAACAAACAGCACCCAGAGAGCCGCCCGCCCAGGTGCGAGGAATCTAAGCAGCTGGCAGTCCCGGGTCAAGAGACTGTGGCCACGGAAAGCAGAGGGGCAAATGAACAAAGGCCCCCGGATCTCACCAGCGTGGCAGCCCAGACCTGGAAGCAGCCACACACCCGAATTTAGCCCACAGCCCCACAGGAAAGAGCAAAGACGGGAGCAAAAGGAGGGGGAGGCGGCTGAAAAAGCAACACCAGCAGCCAACAAATGGCACCCAGAGAGCCTCCTGCCCAGGCACACAGAATCCAAGCAACCGGCGCCCCCCTGGCCCAGGGACCTTGGCCACGGGAAGCAGGGGAGCCCCAGCTGGGGCAAAGAGGGGTGGGGGGTGGGAAAGTGCGCACCACAAATTACTGGCTGTTTTGTCTCCCACTGGATGCTCTGCGAGGCTGTTCTCCCATTCTCCCATTTGCTGGTCTCCGATAGGAGTCCAAGATGGTGGATCCGTGCTGCGTTAGCTGGTAGGGGACCTCTGCATGAATCTCTCTTCGCTCTCCGTTCTCTTTCAGTATTCTCACTCCGTTTGGTGTTTGGCTGAGTTCTTTATCTCTTCATTTGATGTTCTAGGGTTTCAGGATTGTTGATTCTCTGTTTGGCTTAGTTTTTCAGATCTTTGGTGTGGAGGGATGGTGTGGTGCTTCTGCCTAGAGCGCCATCTTGCCGGGCTCTCTCTACAAACAAATAACATTTTTAACTCTGGGTTTGATGCTAACAGTTCAGGTAATCACAGAGCCCTTGAAACTCCAGAAGGATTATTTTCCCTGGAATCAGTGTCATACGAGGACTTCTTTTGATATTCCCCTCTCCTAACCCCTCAATGGAGCCCTGGCAGTGTAGTGGTTAAGAGTTTGGCAGCTAACCAAAAGGTTGGCAGTTCCAATCCACCAGCCCTCCTTGGAAACCCTATGGGGCCGTTCTACTCTGACCTATAGGGTTGCCATGAGTCGGAATCAACTCTACAGCAACGGTTTTTTTGTTTGTTTGTTTGTTTATTTGTTTACCCCCTCAATAAATCATAGCCAAGCTGGCTTTCTGCAAAGGTAGGGTAAGCAGTTGCTTGTGTGATATGATTTTTTTTTAGGACTGCCCCATCTGCTGGGAAATGCTGGAATTACAGGGTTGCAGAACCTTTTCCTCTGATGGTCTAACCCCACCATTTAGGGGGTCGCTTGGGGAAAAAAGAGTTAACTGAAAGTATTCTTGCAAAGGAAAGGCCACATACTAAGCTTTTATCAGTCTTTTAACCCGAGTGTGAATTTCATATCCTTTTCCTAAAATGGGTTTTGTGACTGCAGGAAAAAGGAAGCCTGTGATCACTGGGGACAGAGAGGGAGGGAATACCCAAAAGGAGAATGGACTTGGAACTAGAGCCTGGGGAAACTCTTGCCCCTTATCTAGGTGGTTTAGTCTGGCTAATGGCTTAATTTTGTAGCTGTGAAGGTTAAACTAAGAGTAGGTTCTTTTCCTTGGAGTGGACTTTACCCAGAAACTAAGGCCTGTCAGAAATGAATGAAACAACAGCTCTCCTCATGGCTGACTCCTGTCTCCTCCTGAGACAGGGTGGGAAAGGGCAGAAGAGGGTCCCTAGTCTACAAGAGAGCAAGGGTAATGGTTCTCATTATCTTAGGCAGGGTCTGTTGCCCACTAGAGGCAAAGAGGAAGTGGGGGAGGAGACAGCATCATCCCAGCGGTTGGAGGCTACCCAGAAGCATGGGATCACTTGTGCTTGGTCAGGGGGAAGGCAACAATTCCACCAGGAGTTTCCAGCTAGTGCAACAACAAAAATCCCAAAATGAGGCCCTATCCTATTACATCAGACTTCCCCAGAGGTCATCTTTCTTACTGGGTAATTTGAGCTTTGTCATTACTCTTTTATAAAGCATGGCCAGGCACTCACAAAAGCAAAGGCTGCATGAGCAAAGGCAGCTCACTGGTCCTATCAGATCATGCTACCCAAAACCAGCCACTGCTTGTAATATATTATTTGTCCCCCAATTCAGACTAAGCTACTTATCATCTTGACTATAACTTGAGGGCTACCAGCTTCAATTAGTGAAGAGGACTAAGGTAACTCAAACAGAAAGCCTTTTTACAAGGTAACATTTTCTTGGCATGCCCAGGGATCACGAAGGGGTGTTTTCCTGGGAAACAGCCAGTTCTCTAGGGTTAACTTTGCCCATGGTCTTTGGGATCTCTGGGTACCTGTATTTCTCAGCTTAATACAAATGGGAGATTCTTTTTGGCTACTACATTTTATTCTCTACGCATTCACCACAGTACTAAGAAGCTTGAAAAACCATAAGTGATAGATTGTAGGAGGGAGAAAGAAGATGGACAAACGACCATTATGACCTGAGTAACTGTAGGTTGCTTGTAAAAAGGATTTCAGACACATCAAAACTCCACTCTTGACCACTGCTTGACTGCATTTGTAATCATTCCTTTTCTGTCTTTTAGGTTCTACCTCCAGATGTTTGAGGACTACCCCAAATCTCGTAAAGCCCTTATCCCATTCATCTTTTAAAGAAACTGAATAAAAAAGGAGAAAAACTACTTCAATACTGGTGAAAACCATCAAGCTGCTAAACTCATAACTCTTAAAGTAACATTGTATATATCATAGTTGACATCTTGGTGTCCTGACAGCTGGCCTTGGCATTCTGAGTGGTGACTCTCACCCTCCCAGGATCTATCCTCATCTCCTACTGAAGCTTCAACAAAGCCCTTTTCTACTGGACACTTTTGCTTCTAGCTCTTCCTTCTATAAAGTGCAAAACTTTCCCTACATATTTTTTCTTTGGGTGGCCAAGGGCATGTGGCTTCATATCTGTATTGATGTAGGATAGCTTTGGAGTTGAGAAAGCTTTGGGTCAAAGGCAGGGCTTATAGAATTTATTTTAAAAGTATGTGTTTTACACCTATTCAAAGCAGAAGAGATTTAAATTCTGAAGCCACGCAGACCCAGAGCAAACCTACTCACAAATGAAAACAACCCAGTCAAATCTTCCTTTTCCTTGGAAGTCAGGAAAACACCATTTATAATAGCCCCTAAAAGATAAAATACTTAGGAATAAATCTAACCAGGGACATAAAAGACCTCTACAAAGAAAACTACAAAACACTACTGCAAGAAACCAAGAGAGGCCTACATAAATGAAAAAACATACGATGCTCATGGATAGGTAGACTGAACATTGTGAAAATGTCAATTCCACCCAAAGCAATTACAAATACAATGCAATCCCAATCCAAATATCAAGGGCATTCTTTAATGAGATGGAAAAACTAATCATTATATGGAAAAGAAAGTTGCCCCAGATAATAAAAGCATTATTGAAGGAAAAGAACAAAGTAGGAGACCTCACACAACCTGACCTCAGAATCTATTACACAATTATGGTAGTCAGAGTATCCTGGTACTAGTACAATGACAGACACACTGACGAATGGAATAGAATTGAGAACCCAGATGTAAATCCATCTACCTACAGCCACTTGATCTTTCACAAAGGCCCAAAGTCCATTAAATTGGGAAAAGACAGTCTTTTTAACAAATGGTTCTGGCAAAACTGGATGTACATATGTAAAAAAATGAAACAGGACCCATACCTCACACCATACACAAAAAATAATGCAAAATGAATCAAAGACCTAAATATAAACCCATAACTATAAAGATCACGGAAGAAAAAATAGGGTTAACACTCTACCCACTGCTGTTGAGTTGATTCCGACTCATAGCGACCCCATAGGGTTTTCAAGGCTGTAAATCTCTACAGAAGCAGAATGCCACATCTTTCTCCTGTGGAGTAACTGGTGATTCAGAAATGCGGACTTGGTTAGCAGTTGATCACTTTAACTACTGTGCCACCAGGAGAACCCTAATATACGGCATAAACAGTACACAAACTATTATTAACATTACACAAACACCAGAAGGTAAGCTAGATAAATGGGATTCCTAAAAATTAACTTATGCTCATCAAAAGACTTCATAAAAAGAGTAAAATGAGAACCTATAGACTGGGGAAAAATTTTGGCTATGACATACAGGACAAAGGTCTAATCTCTAAAATCTATAGAAAAATCCAACACCTCTACAGTAAAAAGACAAATAATACAATTAAAAAATGGGCAAAGGATATGAACAGACACTTCACCAAAGAATATATTCAGGCGGCTAACAGACACTTGAGGAAATGCTCGTGATCACTAGCCATTCAAAAAAAAAAAAAAACCCAAATCTGTTGCCATCAAGTCAGTTCTAACTCATAGAGACCCTATAGACACAGTAGAACTGCCCCATATGGTTTCCAAGGTGCGCCTGGTGGATTTGAACTGCTAACTTTTTGGTTAGCAGCCATAGCTCTTAACCACTATGCCACCAGGGTTTCCCACTAGCCATTAGAGAAATGCAAATCAAAACTACAATGAAATACTATCTCTCCCCAACATTACTGGCATGAATCAAAAAAAAAAAAAAAAAAACCCAGAAAATAACAACTGTTAGAAAGGTTGTGGGGAGATTGGAACTCTTATACATTGCTGGTGGGAATGCAAAATGGTACAACCATTTTGGAATACAATATGGCACTTCTTAGAAATAGAAATACCATGCTATCGAGCAATCCCATTCCTAGGAATATATCTCAGAGAAATAAACCCTCCAATGAATAGACATATGCACACCCATGTTCATTGCAGCCCTATTCACAATAGCAAAAACATGGAAACAACCTAAGAGCCCATCAACAACGAATGGATAAAAATACTATGATACATACATACAATGGGATACTACACAACAATAAAGAGCAATGATGAATCTGCAAAACATCTCACAACACAGATGAATCTGGAGGGCATTATGCTTAGTGAAATAAGTCAATCACAAAGGGACAAATACTGTATAAGAGCACTATTACAAAAACACATGGTAATGTTTCCACACAGAAAAAAGCAATCTTTGACGGTTATGCGGCAGGGGAGAGATGGGGAGGGAAAAACACTAGCTAGATTCTACGTAAGTGGTAACTTTGGTGAAGGGTAAGACAGTACACAGTACTGGGGAAGTCAGCACAACTTGACCAAGGCAAACTCATAGAAACTTTGCAGACACATCCAAACGCCCCAACTGACCAAGCTACTGGGCTGAGGGCTGGGAACCACAGTCTCAGGGGACATTTCAATTGGCATAATCTATAAAGAAAATGTTCTACATTGGACTGTGGTGAGTAGTGGCTGGGATCTTAAAAGACTTCAAGTGGCCATCTAAGATGTATCTACTGGTCCCATCCTGGCTGGAGCAAAGGAAAATGAAGAAAACCAAAGACACAAGGGAAAGATTAGTCCAAAGGACTAACTGACCACAACTACCACAACCTCCACTGGACTGAACCCAGAACCACTAGATGGTGCCTGGCTACTGCCACCAACATCTCTGGCAGGGGTCACAATAGAGGGTCCTGGACAGAGCTGGAGAAAAATGTAGAATAAAATTTAAGCTCACAAAAATACCTCCAGACTTACTGATCTGACAGAGACTGGAGAAATCCTGAGAGTATGGCCTCTGAACACCCTTTTAACTCAGTGCTGAAGTCACTCCCAAGGCTCACCTTTCAGTCACAGATTAGACAGGCCTATAAAACAAACAATAATACACGTAGTTCAACCATGTATATGAGACTATGTGGGCACAGCAGCCCAGGGGCTAGGATGAGAAGGTAGGAGGGGACAGGAAAGCTGAATGAAAGGAAATGGGGTACCTAGGTCAAAAATGGGAGAGTGCTGACGCATCATGGGATTGGCAACTAATGTCACAAAACAGTAGGTGTATTAATTGTTTAATGAGAAACTAATCTGCTCTGTAAAGCTTCACGTAAAACACAATAAAAATTTTAAAGAAAAAAAAGGAAGCAAGCAAAAAAAAAAAATCTTCCTTTTCCTTTGTAAATTATGAAAGATGTGAGTTTATCTAGTAGACTTTTGATAAAGGAGCCCTCCCCTCATACTGCTAAAAGGACAATGATGCATTGATTTTATTTCAAATTAAAGACATCATATCCTAACCCGCAAAACTGGCACGTGTTTTAATGAAGGTCAAGTTTTAATCATGACAAGGAAAAAGAGATGACTCTGGATGGCTACTGGGAGAGTAAAGAAGTATTTTACAACAGACACCACAAAATCTCATATTCTTGGAAACTTTTGGGAATATCCAAATAATGGGACACAGTGACAACTAAGGGAAACTAAGCTTGCCTCCCGCTTGCCTCACAAGATATCTGCAATGACAGTGAAGTGCATCAGATGTAATGAGCAACTTGCCTCTTGAGGACTTTCTTCATTACAGTCCTGTGAGCCTGCTCAAGGTCTGTCTCCTGAGGCTGGTATGCGCATCAGCCACCAAAGCTCCTGAGGGCAGAAACTCAAAACTGTAGCTGGTGGCATCTACCTTGGCAGAAAATCTGTTTTGTTTGACTCAGACTGTGTTTCACACATAATTTGATCTTCTTTTTCTACATTTAGTTTCCAAAATTTAATAAATAGGCGGTTTCTTCATTAAACTCTGGCATTCCAGCTTTCTTTAACAATTTGGAGGATCTGCCCACACTGAGCTTGCACTCTACGAGAAGAGCTGAAACTGAGTAGCTAGTAAGCATTTGAGTTTGCAGCTCCTGAAAGTGGATCACTCTACATGGGTGCTGGGGTATTTTGCCTCTCTAAGAAAGGGGCTGCACATTCATAAACAGAATATATGAGTATGTTTATATCCTCAGGCCTAGGCTTGTGGCAAGCGCTGACAATATTGACAAGCCCTTCTGAGAAATGAGCACCAGTTTGATCAGATACAGGGCCAAGTACAGAAACTCACTACGTAAGACACATAGGAAATAGAAAGATCTGAGAAGGGTGAGATTGCTGAAAAATGCAAATTGTAACCATGTAAATATGTGATTTTGCTATTCATTAAATGTCTTTCAAACTATGGATGTTGAGTAATTTTGTTTGAATTAAAAGATCGGTGGACTTCTGGAGATTTTTACAAGGTTTGGAGCTGGATTTTATGCCCCCCCCCCCCCACCACTTTTTTTTTTTTTTCTGTTTTAGTATTGCTTCCTTTTGTATTTTCTCTCTTCATTTTGACAACCTGGGATTAGAGGCTCTGAGTTGAAAATAATGAAGTATGACTTACTGAACCTCTCAATGACAGTTCAGAACTCCAAGGAGGTACAATAAAAGTGCAGAAAAATGTGTTAGGGTTAGATGCCACCCTAGGTGTTCGGGAATATACAGGGGGAGAATACATACCC
Organism: Dugong dugon; assembly: GCA_030035585.1. Taxonomy (NCBI): domain Eukaryota; kingdom Metazoa; phylum Chordata; class Mammalia; order Sirenia; family Dugongidae; genus Dugong; species Dugong dugon. Next base: position 40,300,839 of record CM057480.1, on the reverse strand, counting down.
AGTGAAAGAAATCTTAAGGTGTAGCTTGGGCTCTGTGAACCCAAAGACTTCTAGTTCTCTCCATGACATTGAAAGCTGCCTTTCTTAAATCTTTTGTCTTACTACCATGTAAAATTATGAGTCCTTGAAATGTAATAGAAAATCAAAACCAAACCCATTGCTGTCAAGTTGATTCCAACTCATGATGACTCCATGTATTACAAAGTAGAATTACTCCATAGAGCTTTCTTGGCTATAATCTTTATGGAAGCAGATCCCCAGGCCTTTCATCCATAGTGCTTCTGGGTGGGTTCTAATTGCAAACAAATTCCATTAACAGGCAAGCACAAACCATTTGCACCACCCAGGAACCTTGTCATGGATTGAATTGTGTCCCCCAAAAATATCTGTCAACTTGACTGGGCCATGATTTCCAGTATTGTATGATTGTGGACCATTTTACAATCTGATGTGATTTCCTTATGTGTTGTAAATTCAGTCACTGTGATGTAATAAAATGGATTAGTGGCAGTTATACTAAGGAGGTCTACAAGATTAGATAATGTCTTAAGCCAATCTCTTTTGAAATAAAAGAGAGGAGTGAGCAGAGAGACATGGGAACCTCATACCACCAAGAAAGAAGTACTGGGAGCAGAGCATGTCCTTTGGACCCAAGGGAAGACTGATGCATCACAAGGACCTTCTTCCAGAGCCGAGAGAGAGAAAGACTTCTCCTGGAGCTGATGCCTTGAATTTGGACTTGTAGTCTACTAGACTGTAAGAGAATAAATTGCTCTTTGTTAAAAGCCATCCACTTGTGGTATTTCTGTTATAGCAGCACTAGATGACTAAGACATACCTCTTGAAATGTAATAAGTGCTCTATAAATGAAAGCTACTATTTGCCAGGCCGTGTTTCATTCTGTTATATACATGGACGCTACGAGTCAACAACACAACTATTTGCCCTGCTAATCAAAAGGTTGGAGATTTGAGTCCACCCAGAAGTGCCTTGGAATAAACATCTGGCTATCTATTTCTCCAAAACCAGCCACTGGAGTCGATTCGATAGGTAACTGTTTTGTTGTTTTTTCTGTTTGCCCAGGACAAAACTGCTATTCAGCAATGATATGTTTTTGCCACTAGAGGGTGATATCTAGAATTTTATTTTGGCCCAAACCCACTGCAATCGAGTCAATTCCATCTCATAGCGACCATATAGGACAGGGTAGAACTGCCCCATATGGTTTCCAAGGTTGCAAATCTTTACAGAAGCAAACTGCCACATCTTTCTCCCGAGGAGCGGCTAGTGGGTTCCAACAGCTGACCTTAGGGTTAGCAGCTGAGCACTTAACCACTGTGTCACTAGGGATGCTTTTGGCCTTTAATAGGGTAACTTACATATTTAGAAAGAAAAAAAAACCCTATTGTCATTTCAAGTTAACATGATTTTGCACCTTATTAATTTAAATATAGTGTCAAGTGAGCGCCATGTAATATTAAATCTCCCCTTGATAACCGAGGTAGTCTCAATGCTCTAGGGCCATTGTTTTCACCCTGTTTTATTTTGTTTAGGGCTAGGATATGTATGTAGAGTGAATACAATAAAGGCCATAATGTGTGCTTGTCCCTAAACATATCTCCAATTTTTCCTAAAAATAGACTGCAACAAAGAATATGGTTAATCTATGTTTCCATGGAATGATTTTTGTTAAAATAACATAATATTGTCTTAGCTAACAAGATCCTCGGTCTCACTCTTCACAGACGGAGTGCTTTCCTTCTGACCTTGTAGAAGGTGTGGTAGTGTTTTATTTCCCACAATTTAGCCTTAAAGAGCTGAAGTTTACCTTAGACATCAGCTAGTCCAGCCCCTTCATATTATAGATGGAGAATCTAAGACCCATGGAGTTAAATGCCTCCCCAGGGAACTGGTAAGAGCAGCCACTTTAACTGTTCCTTTGGGGGTTACAAGTCTTTTTTTTTTTTTTTAAGGAGTAGTAGGCTTCTACAAGAGACCCAGTAGAACTTAGACATATGGGTGTGAGTTTAAGGCCTGCACACACTCATTCACTCAACATCATTTATTGAATGTTTATAATATGAGAAACATTAGGGAGTGGGACCATCTTGTTGAATTAGACACAGTTCTTGCCCTTTCGGAGCAATTGTTTGGATTTCTAAAGAACTCATGCAAGAGAAAAAACAGCCAGAGTTTTTGTGTATAATCCACGTCCCTCACTCTGTGAGGAGAATTAGGCTGATGCTTTTGTCATCAATTTATTTGACAAAACGAGAGGTTTTCCCACCTCAGATTAATACAGACTGCATTTATGTTCAGTATAAAAAAATTTCAAGTCACAAATTCTCTTTATCACCAACACTCATCTTCATGGGGAGCAACACTGGCTCCGATGTATACTAAAGGGAAAAGAAAAAGTGCACATGAGAAATTTACAATTAAATAGTAATTTTAAAAAATCAGCTGCTTTTGAGTCGACTCTGACTCATGGTGACCCCCTGTGCGTCACAGTAGAACTGTTCTCTGTAGGGTTTCCAATGGATGATTTTTTGGATGTAGATCACTACACCATTTTTCTGTTGCACATCTGAGAGGATTTGAACTGCCAACCTTCCAGTTAGCAGCTGAGTGTCAACTATTTACACAGGGACTCCAAATAGAGTGGTGCAAATAGGTGGCTTGAATCCTTTCAGGGACAAATACATAAACCTATGAATTTACTGCCCGGTAGTTTTGCAATAGCTGCCCTGACTTTTTGAGGCAACCTCATGGCAATCTCACAAGAAGGGGAGAAAGCCCATGGCATGTGAAGGAATGCACTAGCAAAGAGTCATTTCCTTTTCTGCTGTGGGCTGAAGTCAAGGCAGGGCGGATAAATAGGGTAACATCAAATGTAAAGCCAAACCTTCTGGAGTAAGCTGCTGATGGTTTTATAGCATCTTCCCTAGCCCATGATAAAAGGGGCATGGAGCCAGAAGGCAATGTGGATGATTGGATGAGTTAATAGTCCATTGAGTGGATTTAATTTCTAAGTAAGAGACTTGTCCATTTTCTCTACAAGTCCACTGAGTTGTGATCTTTAGAGGTTTTATGTGTTCTATGTATTGTCTCATTTCTTTCCACCATCTTTAGCTTGGGAGTTAGAAATGAAATAAATTGTGGGGGAAGGTTAAAGCATGCATCAGACTATGTTAGTTCCTTTAGTCCTGTCCTTTTCAGATTCAGCATTTGGCTTTGCAGTGCAGTCAGAGTCTAGATTAGTGATATCCAATATTCTCTTGAAGATGGCAGGTTGGCTGGGAGGAGGAGGAGAAGAGAGAGAGGAAGTGGAAGAATGTAGAGAGTTATGTGGGAGAGGATCCAACCCCAGAGGGAGGCATTGGCAATGAGGCCAGGCAAGGACCTTGGGAGAGAGTGGGCTTCCTCCTTTTTCCTTGTGTCTAGATGCGTAAGACTGACCCCCTCACAAGGCTCACAGGAGAAGTTGCTCTGAGAAATGATAAGCTCTCCTGAGAGCTCCTTTCTCATAAGAGAAGGACCTAAGTTTCTTTAAACACAAGCCATATGGCTGTGCCTCACAATAAATAATCTAACTGTATTTCTGTTTGCTCACCTGGTAAAGATGGTTTTAAGTCGGTGTTCCAGCGACACTTCTGAGAATGAGGTGAAATAATTATTCTGAGAAGTGTGTGGCTGCATCCAAGTTGTGTAAGACAATGGGAAGAAGGGAACATCCAGACGACTGCCAAGGACCTTTGCCTATAATGATACATTGCTTTTTTCCCCAGAATTACCTAAAAAGAAAATACTATAAAATCAATTAAATTTCATCAGTTCATTAATTATTTGCATTTGTTGGTCACAAGTAGCTTTTTAGTTACTATTTCATACAACTAATTCCTTGTAGTGGTTTATAACAGGATAAAATATAGATAAGTAAGTGGACACAAGTAAAAATAGAAGTGAAAAAATAAAGCCAGTGGTAAGGTTAAAATGCAAAAATGCACACCAGAAGATCAGATGCAGTGGCTAAGACTTAGGCCATAAATTGGGTTCTGAGTCTTCAAAGAAGGAAATGACCAGTTGCTAAATATTCACAGCATCCATAAGATTAAAAAGAAAAAAATAAAAAGGAACTGGTTGATCTGAGGAACACAACTCTTCCTGTACTAAGACTCATGATAAATTTCTGCCCTGTATGATGGGGGACTGACATCCATGAGAACATCTTTACAACAAATGTTTTTGTTAAGTATCATCAGTCAATTCCAACTCATAGAGACCCTATAGGACAGAATAGAACTGCCCCATAGGGTTTCTAAGGAGCAGCTGGTGGATTTGAACTGCTGACCTCTTGGTTAGTAACCAAGCTGTTAACCACTGCAGCACCAGGGCTCCCACAACAAATGTAGTGGTTACTTTTGTGCAGCTACTTATGAAGTCCTCCCACAAGGACAAGAGTCTAATGTCAAAGTTCAGTTGTTAAAAAGAAAAGGGACTGAGGAGTTTTGCTTTCACTTAGGGTGTAAAAAGCCACAGAGAGCCTTACTCTTTCCCTAACAACGAGAAAAAGCCAAAAAATCTACAAAATCCTTTCCTTTAGTCTGGGTCCCGAAGGAAAAGGTCTCTCTCTATAGGGATGCATTTATTTCAGTGTTGACTATAAAATAAACACCATAAAATTAATTTAATTTCATTAATTCATTTATTAATGCATTCACTTGTCATAAGTTGCTTTTTAGATACTATTTCATTAAAAAAATTATAATGCCACCGAAAAAGGGATAGAAGAAAAATTCTGTCTCTCTAGGTGATGGGGAGAGGCAGAAAGTTGGCCTACCCTCACCATGAGCCTTGCACCGAGTAACAAGCAACAAGCATTAGCAGTCTACTGCAGGAGGAGGGGCAGGAAATTGCCTCAGTCCCAGGCAAAGTTACACTGATGCTGAGGGAGGGGTAGAAGCAAAAGCTGCCTGCCCTGAGAGGAGGGCAGAAAACCACTCAGGCCCAGAATCTCACAGTAATACAAAGAAGAAGTCTGCTGCCACTAAGGGTGTTGGGGGTGAGGAGCAGGAGTGCTGAGAAATCCCCACGAATGTAGCCCAGGTCCAAATGGCCTGTATAACACTGAGGCTGAGGCAGGAGAACAGAGAAACAACACCGTCTCCACCACATGGCTTAACCAAAATCAGTTGCTCTTGAGTTCAACTTCAACTCATGGTGACCCCATGTGTGTCAGAGTAGAATTGTATTCCATAGGATTTATAATGGCTGTAATCTTACAGAAGTAGACTGTCAGGACTTTCTTTGGAGGTGCCTCCGGGTAGGACTCAAACCTCCATACTTTAAATTAGCAGCCGAGCACTTAACCATTTGTACCACCCAGAGACTCACACCACACAGCTTACACGGAGTAATAAGCAACAGCTGTCTACCACCGGGGGAGCATGAAGACAGACCTCCTCTGTGGCACAGGCATGTGGGGTCTGCTGAGAGCTGAGGGTAGAGGAGAAACAATGAATAATCTCTTGGGCACTCAGGCTTCACACTAAGCACAAGGTAAATATAGCAAAATAAAACCCAAACCGAGTTCAATTACTAAACAAATTGACTCAATCCTGCTCCTCTCCCCTCGCCAATGGCTGATAGAAAAGGTATGCTTAATTTTGGGAGTAAATACTATTTAGTCTCTACTGTTCTTTTATATGTTATATAAAAGTCTTGTATTCAATAAAAAATTATGAAAAACATACACACACAAAGAAAAAAAACAAGATCCACTGTCAAGAGATAGGCAGTCAATAGACCTAAACAAAGAGGTGGCCCAAATGTTAGAACTATCAAACAGGGGCTTTAAAATAATTATGATTAATATGTTAAAGCACCTAGAGGAAAAGGTGGACAACACGCATGGACAGATGATGAGTATCAATAGAAAGATGGAACTAAAACATTCTTACAGAAATGCTAGTAAAAAAACCCTACAATATCAAAGATGAAAAATTTATTTGATGAGTTTTGCAGCCTGAACACATCAGAGGAAATAATCAGTAAACTTGAAGATAGGCCATAGAATTACACAAACTGAAATACAGAGAGAAGAAAAGGGTGATGCATGAGATATTATCAAACAGTATAAAGTATGTGTAATTGGAGTCCCAGAAGAAAGAGAATGTGGCAGAAGAAATATTTTAGGAGATAATAGTTATGACTTTTTCCAAAACTGCTAAAAGACCACATACCACAGATCCAAGAAACTCAGAGAAATCCAGATTAATAAAACAAACACCTACACACCTCATAGTTTAACTGCTGAAACCAAAGAGAAAGGGAAAATTTTGAAAGCATGATGTGGTAATAGGGACTGGGTTTACAACTAAAATACTAGAAAAAAATAGATGAAACAACGTTTTCTGACACTGAACATTGGCAGTGCCTGACAATGATTCCCAAGCAAAGATAGACATGATTGCCCCAACTTATTGACTAGAAAGTTTTGAAGTCACAGCACACGGAGGGAAACCCAGAGGCTGGCTGTCTCCCCAAGTTGACAAGACAGAGTTGAAGATGTGGGAAAGCCAAGGTGGCTGGAATTCTCAGGGCAGAGGGATCTGGAAGGATCTGAGAAGGCTTCACAGAGGCAGTAAAATAAGCTTCGTGATGTCCATTATAAAACTGGAGAGTATTTTAATGGTGGGGAAAGTTGCTCATATGTTTAGTTGAAAATTTGGGATAGAAAAGCTCCATAGTGTTCTATATAGTGACCATTAGGAAATTCTAACTGTCTAATACTTATTTGGAGCCCTGGTGGCACTGTGGTTAAGAGTTCAGGCTGCTGACCAAAAGGTCAGCAGTTCAAATCCAACAGCCACTCCTTGGAAAATGTATGGGGTAGTTCTACTTTGTCCTAAAGGGCAATTCAACGGCAATGAGGTTTTTTTGTTTGTTTTTTGTTTTTAATCCTTATTTGGCTGTCTCATCTCAGCTGACATCTACTCTTCCCCTACACATAGAGGCATTTCCCTACCCAAATTCACAGGATTTTTTCTGTTCCAGGAATACTGATACCAACCTTTACTTCACTATTGGCAGAATTATTAGCAGAGCCTAATGGGGCTGAAATGCCATCATACTTTATCAACAGTTCTAATGTACTGTCTTCTCCTTTCTAAAAGCCTGAGAAATATAAGTTAGGCAAAACTTCATTCTGTTCTGTGTCAGTTCAATGGATTCAATATTTTTCTTTAGCCTGTAAGATCTATAGGAAAAATCCAGATGCTTCTGAAGTCAAGTCACATCAGTCTTTTCACTCATTAAGTAAAATCTTTTTTTTTTCTGCAGGTGGATATCCACATGCAGAAGAGTAAATGTGGACTCCTATCTCACACCATAAACAAAATTAACTCAAAGTTAATTTTAGCTCTACATGTAGAAGCTAAAACTATAAAACTCTTAGAAGAAAACATAAGATTAAATCCTCATGACACTGAGTTAGATAATGATTTCTTACATATGAGACCAAAAGTACAAGCAATAAAAGAGAAAACTGATAAGTTGGATCTTATTAAAATTAAAAAAAAAATTTGTGCTTCAAAGGACACCATAAAGAAAGTGAAAATGTACACCACAGACTGGGAGAAAATACTTGCAAGTCATATGTCTTATAAGGGACTTGTATCCAGAATATATTAAAAAAAACAAAAAACCAAACCGGTTGCTGTTGAGTCCATTCCAACTCATAGTGACCCTATAGGACAAAGTAGAACTACTCCATAGGGTTTCCAAGGGATGGCTGATGGATTCAAACTGTCGACTTTTTTGGTTAGCAGCCAAATGCTTAACCACGGTGCCACCAGGGCCCCAGAATATATAAAGAACTCTTATAACTCAACAATAAAAAGACAATCCAATAAAAAATAGATAAAGGATTTGAACATACATTTCTCCAAATAAGATATACAAACAGCCAATAAGCACATGAAAAGATGCTGAACAAACATTGGTCATCAGGGAAATGAAAACCAAAACCACAGTGAGATACTAATTCACGACCACTAGAATCACTATAATCAAAAAGGCAGATAATGACAAGTATTGATGAGGATGTGAAAGAATTAGAAGCCTTATACACTGCTGGTGGAAATGTAAAATGATGTAGCTGCTTTTGCAATAAATGTGTTGGTCTATGCAAAAAAGATCTTCCACAGGAAACAGTGAAAGTACAATGACTCACAATTTTGAAAAAGGAATGTAGGCCAGTCTCATTCTGGAGAGCTGAATCAAGCAGGTTCTCTCTTTGCTGTTCTCTCTTTGCTAATAGTTGTTTGAGGCAGAGTTTGCTCTAGGAGTTGCCTGGATGCTCATTAGGAAAAAAGTCTAACTCATTAGCACCGTTCTTGTAGGCTACCTGCATTCAGTGCAATTTGGCATACTTAATTATTGAGTGCCTATTGTGTGCCACACATTCAATACAGAAAAATAAGATATAGCCCCTGCCCTGAAGGCACACAAAATCTTGTAGGGGAGAGGGTATTACACAATCTAGACTGTGATAAAAGCTACAACAAAAGTATAAAAAAGGGCTAAGGGATGGCAGGAAGTTGGGTAGTGGGTTCTGACTTGAGGGAAGGGGTTGGGAAAAGATTCACAGAGAAAGAGCTTGAAGAATTAGGGCAATTCTAATAGGAGCAAGGAGGAACAGTCTTAGCAAAGACGGAGTCAGGCAACTTAGAAGATTGAGATTAGAACTCTGGACACCCCAGGGACTGGGGAGGAAGGTCAGAAAGGAAGCCAGGAACAAACTTCAAAGGAACGAGATTTAGTTAACCATAAGGAAGACAACTTGGAAATGAGTTTCCCGTCACTGGAATGTTCAAGAAGAGGCTGGAAGATGACATACTGGGGAAGGTCAGGCTGAACTGAGGCCAATGTTTGGACTAGTGTACTTTAAGCTTCCTTCTGCATTGAAGACAAAATTCCTGTTTCACAAGTTTGCCTGGGCCAACCTGACCTGTAGGTCCAGAGGTTTATGGGAATCATCTCAGCTCTGCATAGGATCTTCTGAGGCACCAATGATGCAGTTGCACTGAACTCTGAGCCTGAACCAGTATCACCTGGTCATGAGTGGGTGGAAAAACACAGGACTCAAGAGGTTGAGTTCAATTCAAAGGAAAACTGGATGGCTCGGAGGATAGAAGTCCAAATTCCAGGCAACAAATGTTCTAGGAGTCAAGCGTGGTGAACATATAACCAGGGCAGCACAGGGAAGCATCTTTGGAGAGACCTGGCTTCTTGTGGCAGAAGAGGGGCAGGGGGGATGGGAAGTGTCCACAGAAGTATGGTCAGTGCTTCCAAACACATGCACTACTTGCATTCCAAGGGAGCTGGCGAGGGAAGAAAGAGGGAGAAACCATAACATATGGGAGAAGACTTCGGTAGCATGATATATCAGTGACTGGATTATGTAAACCATTTCGTTAGACAAAAATTTTTTTGTTTTATTCAATTTTAGAAGAAAGAAGAACGTCATAAAAAAGCAAAATGATATTATTGTTGTTGTTTTGTGCCGTCAAGTTGATTCCAACTCATAGCGACCCAACAGGACAGAGTAGAACTGCCCCTTAGGGTTTCCAAGGAGTGGCTGGTGGATTCAAACTGCCAACTTTTTGTTTAGCAGCCTGAGCTCTCAACCACTTTGCAACCAGGGCTCCAAAATGATATTAGGGGTGTCTTTTCTTTATCAACCTGTTGAGAAATTATTTATTTACAATAAACTGCATCCGTTTAAAGTGTACAATATAATGAGTTTGACAGCTGTTTACAACCTGGAAACTATCATTGCAATCAAGATACAGAATATTTTCTCATCCTTATGCCTCTTCAAAGTCCATTCTTCCCTCTACTCCTGACCATAGGCAACCACTGATTTGCAAAATTTTCTTTATTGTGTCTAGATTCTTTAACTCAAATTCTATCTTAGTTAATCTAGTGCTACTATAACAGAAATACTACAAGTGGATGGCTTTAACAAACAGAAATTTATTCTCTCATAGTCTAGGAGGCTAGAAGTCCAAATTCAAGGTGCCAGCTCCAGGGGAAGGCTTTCTCTTTCTCTGTTGGCTCTGGGGGAATGTCCTTGTCATCAATCTTCCCTAGTTGAAGAGCTTCTCAGGGCAGGGACCCCAGGTCCAAAGGACATGCTGGTCTCCTGGGTCTTCTTTCTTGGTGGTGTGAGGTTCCCTTGTTTCTCTGCTTGCTTCTCTCTCTTTTATACCTCAAAAGAGATTGACTCAAGATGCAATCTAACCGTATAGATTGAGTCCTACCTCATTAACATAATTGCCTTTAATCCTGTGTCATTAACATCATAGAGGTAGGCTTTACAACACATAGGAAAACTACATCAGATGACAAAATGGTGGACAATCACACTATACTGGGAATCATGGCATAACCTAGTTGACACACATTTTTGGTGGATGCAGTACAACCCGATGAGGGTGTGTTCTGCCTGGTGAAACTCCTTGAGTCAATTGAGAGACACCAGGGCTTTGAAAAAGAGAAAGTAGACTTTATTGCAAGCCGGTCAAGCAAAGAGCTCGGAGACTAAGGCTCAAATCAAGCTCCCTGAAGTTGGGGATTCTAAGGCAGTTACAGGGTTCGGGATAGGGAACTTATGCATAATTCATGAAGTTTCTGGAAATAGGCAGGCAATTTCAGGAACTAATGTATGCAGTAGGGGGTGTAATGTGGTGGCTGGGGGCATGTGTTTTTTTAGGGGATATGAAGCATTAAGTTTATCTAAGGACAGCTTTGTGGCTCATTGCTCATGTCTGAATCGGGGCGGGGCGGTGGGGCGGTTGGTGAGTAGTGAAGCGGCCTTGAGCAGAGAAGCAGTTAAGACAACCTTGGGCTGTAACACAGAAATGCCTTATCAGGAACTCAGCCCAGGTGAGATGGTAGGAAGAGGAACAGTTTAACCCTATCGGTTAAAACAATTCAGTCCATAACACTCAGCATAACAATTCTGAGATTCATTCATCCATGTGGTTCTGTGTATCAGTAGCTCTTCCCTGTTATTGCTGCATACATAATAGCACATTAAATTTGTCAAAATATACCACATTTTGATTATTCTTTCACATGTTGATGGACATTTGGACTGTTTCTAGATTTTGGTGATTATAAATAAAGCTGCTATAAACATTTGTATACAGGTTTTTGTGCAAATATAAGTTTCATTTCTCTTTGGTAAATATGTAAGAGTGAGATTTCTGAATTATGGTAAGCATATGTTTAACTTTATAAGAGACTGTCAAACTGTTTTTCCAAAGTGGCTGTATCGTTTTACATTCTTATCAGCAACGTATAAGAGTTCCAGTTGCTTCACATCTTCACTGGCACTTAGTATTGTCAGTTTTTTTAAGCAATGCTAATAGATGTGTAGTAGTATTTTAAAAATGTTTTGTTTTTAATTTGTATTTTCTTAATGATGGATGACGTTCAGCTTCTTTTATGTTTATTTGCTATTCTCTATCTCTTTATTGGTGAAAAATGTCTGTTCAAATCTTTTGGCTTTTTTTTTTTTCCTAGTTGGGTTATTTTCTTATTGTTGAGTCTTGAGGATTCTGAAGTGCTCTGTCAAATACATGTGTCGAAAATATTCTCTCCAAGTCTGTGGCTTATCTTTTAATTATCTTAATAGTGTCTTTAATAGATCAAAAATTTTTAATTTTGATGAAGTCAAATTATTTATATTTTTTATTTTATGAATCATATTTCTGGAACTCTTAGAACTATTTGCTTAAATTAAATATTAAAAATCTTTACCCAAGGTCTTGTTTTTCTACAAGTGTTAAAGCTTTATGCTTTTCATTTATGTCTATGATCTATTCTGAGTTAATTTTTGTATAAGATGTGAGGTATGGGTTGAGGTTAACTTTTTTTTCATATGAACGTCCAATTGCTCCATCACCATTTGTTGGAAAGACTATCTTTTTTTTTTCCATTGATTTGTCTTTTCACATTTTCCAAAATCCTGTTGAATATATTTGTGTGGGTCCATTTCTGCATTCTATTCATTTCATCATTTTATATGCCTATCTTTTTATCAATATCACACCATCTTGATTACTTTAGATTTATAGTGAGTCTTGATATCGGATAGTATACGTATTTCAACTTTGCTTTTATTTTTCAAAATTGTTTTGGCTATTGTAATTCATTTGCCCTTCCATATAAATTTTAGAATTAGCTTGTTATTATCTAAAAACCCAACCTTTGAGGTTCTGATTTGTATTGCATTGGAGCTATGCTCTATCTGGGGAGAAGTGACATTTTAACAATATTGAGTCTTCCCATACATGAGCATGGTTTGTCTCTCCATTTATTTAGGTCTTTCTTGATTTCTTTTATCAATACACTGTAGTTTCCTGGATAGATCCTGAACATATTTTGTAGGATTTATATCTAAGTGTTCTGTTATTTTGGTGTTATTGTAAATGGCACCATTTTATAAATTTTGAACTCCATTTTTTTAGAATTAAATGCTGGTATATAGAAGAACAATTGGTTTTTGTACCTTGATCATGTATCCTCCAACCCTGACAAAGTCACTTATTAGTTCGAGGAGCTTCTTTTTTAATATAGATTTTTGGGATTTTTTTACGTAGACAATCATGTTTTTAGAGAATTTTGTTTATTCATTTTCAATCATGACTTTTGTTTCTTTCTTTTTTTTTTTTTTTTCTTATTACACTGGCTAGGACTTCTAGTACAATGTTGAATAAGAATGGTGAGAGAGGACATCATTGCCTTGTTGCCAGTCTTAGGAGGAAAGCACTCAGTTGTTCACTATTAATAACTATAGGTTTATTTGTTTTTTAAATGTCATTTGCCATTTACCATATTATGGACGTTTTCTTATTTTTCTAGATTACAGAGAGTTTTTATCATGAATAGATGTTGAATTTTGCCAAATACTTTTTCTGTATCTGTTGAAATGATCATATGGTTTTTATTCTCAAGTCTGTTAATATGGTATATTACACTGATTTTTGAATGTTACTATTAGTCAGAAGTGACTCGACTGCAATGGGGTAAAACAAACCTGGGATAAACTTCACTTGGTCATAATATATTACCATATTTATATACTGCTGGATTTAATTCCTAACATTTTGTTGAATATCTTTGCATTTATGTTTATGAAAGATACTGGTCTATAGTTTTATTTTCTGATAATGTCATTGTCTGGGTTTGATATTAAGGTAATGATGGCTTCAAAATTAGTTAAGAAGTCTTCCCTCTTCCTTTGTCTTCTGCAAGCAATAGTACAGAATTGGTATTATTTCTTTAAATGTTTGGTGGTATCTCTGGGTGGCGAAATGGCTAAGTGCTTGACTACCAGCTGAAAGGTTGGCGATTCAACCCCATCCATAGGCACCTTAGAAGAAAGGCCTAGAGATCTGCTTTTGAAAGCTCACAGCCTTAAAAATCCCATGGAGCAATTCTGCTATGCACACATGCCCTAAGTCAGCATGACTCGATGACAACTAATAACAGCAAATGTTTGGTAGAATTCACAAGTGAGACAATCTGCCTGGAGTTTTCTTTGGTGGAAAATATGTATCTGCAAATTAAGTCTCTTTAATAGATACAGTATTATTCTGATGATCTGTTTCTTAGTGAGTGTTGGTAGTATATATCTTTCAAGGAATTGGTCTAATTCATGTAAATTGTCAAATTTGGGGACATAGACTTGATTGTAATATTCCCTTGTTTTTCTTTTAATGTTTTTGTGGTCTGTTTTTGCTGTTCTCTCCTTTGTTCTTGATATTGGTAATTTGTGTCTTTTCTCCTGTTTTGTTTGTTTTTGTTTTTCTTGGCCAATCTTGCTAGAAGTTTATCAGTTTTATTGATCTTTTCAAAGAACCGGGCTTTGATTTTTCTGTTTTCAATTTCATTGATTTCTGCTCTTATCTTTGCTGTTTTCTTCCTTCCGGTTGCTTTGGATTTAATTTACCCTTTTGGGTTGTTTAAAACAGAAGCTTAGATTACTTTAAGATCTTTCTTCTTTTCTAATGTAAGTACTTAATGCAGTAAATTTCCTCTAACCACTGCTTTAGCTGAAATCCACAAATTTTGATATGTTGTATATTTGTTATCATTCAAATATTTTCTAATTTCCTTTGTGTTTTCTTCTTTGAGCCACATATTATTTTAAAATGTCTTATTTAGTTTCTAAATATTTGGGACTATTACAGATATATTTCTGTTATTGATTTCTAATTTGCTTCTATTGTGGTCAAAGAACATACTTTGTGTAGATCAAATTCTTTTAAATGTATTGAAACTGGTGTTATGGCCTAACGTGATATATGCTTGTAAATAATCCTTTTGCATGTGAAAAGAATGAGCATTCTGCCATTGTTGGCTATCGAGTTTTACAAGTAGACATTAGGTGAAGATGATTAATAGCATATCCTCTATATCTTTACTGAATTTTTGTGTAGTTGTTCCATCAGTTCTTGAGAGAGGGGTGTTAACTTTATTATGATTATGGGATTGTGTGTTTCTGTTTTAATTCTATTAATCTTAATTCTTATATTTTTAGGCCTTATTATTAGGTATATACACTTTTTTGACTGTTTGATTTTTTATTGTTGTATCTTCTCAAATTAATTGAGTGAAAATGCCAATAGATAATATTATCATTATGAAATGTCTCTTTTTAGTACTATTCTTTACTCTTTATCTGGAAATCTGTTTTATATGATATTACTATACCCGCTGCAGTCTTTTTATGCTGCTGGTTTACATGGTATATACTTTTCCATCTATTTGATCTTGTTTTTTTCTTTTAATCTGTTCTGAAAATCTCTGGCACATTTAATTTTTTAACATTTAATAAAATTATTGATATGGTTGGTTTTAGGTCTACCAATTTATCATTTATTTGATTTTTCCCTTTGTTCATTGTTTCTATGTTTTCCTTTTCTGCCCCCTTTTGCACTATTTAAACACGTTTTAGAATTGCATTTTAATGTTATCAGTTTTAATCTATACTTTTGAATCATATTTTAATTGTTCTTCTAGGGATTACAATATACATCCTTAGTTTTTCATAGTCAACTTAGAGTTAATCTTATGCCACTTCATGTAAAATATATAAAATCTTTGCAATTGTATTATTGTTGTGTGCCATTAAATCAATTCTGACTCATAGTGACCCTATATGACAGAGTTAAACTTCCCCATCAGGTTTCCTAGGCTGCAATCTTTATGAAAACAGACTGCCACGTCTTTCTCCCACGGAGCAGGTGGTGAGTTTGAACCATGAACCTTTTGGTTAGCAGCCAAGCACTTAACCATTGCTCCACCAGGGCTCCTCTGAAATTCTATAGGTCTATCCTTTTATGCCCCCACCATTCTTTATCATATCATATGTACTACATCTACATACATTATAAACTCTACAAGGCAATATTATAAGTTTGTCTTTGAACATCCATCCATATCACAAGAAATTAAGAGAAGAAATAGTCTTTTATATATACCTGTATATTTATAGTTTCCTGAATTTTCCAGTGGCATCATTTCCCTTGAGCTTGAAGGACTAGCTATAACATTTCTCATAGTATGGGTCTGGTGACACAGAATACCCTTAGTTTTCTGTTATTTGAATATATCTTTATTGCACCTTCCTTCTTGAAAAATATTTTTTTGGGGTACAAAATTCTTAGTTAACAGGGTTTTTTTTCCATTATTTCTTTTCTTAAAGTGCTTTGAAGAACTCTGGCCTCTTTGGTTTCTGATAAGTTGAGATCACTCAAATAGTTATTGAATGTAATGTATCCTTTCTCAGCCTGATTTCAAGATTTTCTCTATTTTTGGTTTTCAACTGTTTGAGCGTGATATGTTTAGGGATGGTTCTCTTGGATTTATCCTGTCTGTGGTTCATGGAACTACTTGAATCTATAAATTTAAGTCATTACCCAAATTTTAGAAGTTTTTGGCCATTGGCGTGTGCCGTTGAGTCAGTTCTAACATACAGTGACCCTGTAGGACAGAGTAGAATTGCCCCATAGTGTTTCCAAAGGTGTAATCCTTACTGAAGCAGATTGCCACATCTTTCTCCCACGAAGCAGCTTGTGGGTTCGAACCACCAACCTTTCGGTTAGTAGCTGAGTGCTTAACCACTGTGCAACCAAGGCTCCTTTTTTGGCCATTATTTATTCATATTTTTTTTTATTGTGCTTCAGGTGAAAGTTTATGGAACAAATAGTTTCTCATTAAACAGTCAGTGTACGTATTGTTTTATGACATTGGTTAACAACTCCATGATATGTCAACCTCTCCCTTCTTGACCTTTTTTTTTTTTTTTTGGTGAGAATATACACAGCCAAAGAGACACCATTTCAAAAATTTCTACGTGCACAATTCAGTGACATCGATTATGTTCTTCCAGTTGTGCTGCTATTCTCACTTTAGATACAGGTTTACAGAACAAAATAGTTTCTCATTAAACAGTTAGTACACATGTTGCCCTATGACAATGGTTAACAACCCCACTACATGTCAACACTGTCCTTACTCAACCTTGGGTTCCCTATCATCAGCATTCCTGTCCCCGTCTGCCTTCTAGTCCTTCTCCGTGGACTGCTGTGCCTCATTAGTCCCGTTTTGTTTTATGGGGCTGTCCAATCCCCTGCTAAATGGTAAACCTCAGAAGTGAATTCACCACTAAGCTAAAAGGGTGTCTGGGGACCATATTCTCAGGGTTTCTCTGGTCTCTTTCAGGCCAGTAAGTCTGTTCTTTTTGGTGTGTTAGAATTTTGTTCTACGTCCTTCAGCTCTGTGCAGAACCCTCTGTTGTGATCCCCATCAGAGCAGTCAGTAGTGGTAGCCGGGCACCATCTATCTGTACTGGACTCAGTCTGGTGGAGGCCTTGGTAGCTATGGCCTTTTAGTCCTTTGGACTAATCTTTTCCTTGTATCCTGTTCTCTTCATTCTCCCTTGCGCCTGAAGCGGTGAGACCAGTGGAGTATCTTAGATGGCTGCTCACAGGCTTTTAAGACCCCGGAAGCTACTCACCAAGGTAGAATGTAGAACATTGTCTTTATAAACTGTGTTATGCCAATTGAGCCATATGTTTCCCAAGACCATGGTCCCCACAGCCCTCCACCCAGCAATTCAGTCCCTCAGGGAGTTTGGAAGTGTCTATGGAGCTTCCATGACCTTTCCTTGTAGAAGTTGTGCTTGTTTCCCCAGTATTGTGTACTGTCTCACCCTTCACCCAAGATACCACTTATCTATTGCCTGTTTAGTATTTTCCTCCAACCCCTCCCATCCCTGGTAACCAACAAATTTTGTGATTTTTGATGTGTGAAGGTTTTCATGGGTTTTTACAATAGAGGTCTCATACAATATTTGTCCTTTTGTGATTGACTTATTTCACTCAGCATCTTGTCCTCCAGTTTCATCCATGTTATGAGATGCTTCACAGATTCATCATTTTCTTTATCATTGCATAGTACTCCACTGTGTGTATGTATCATAGTTTGTGTATCCATTCATCTGTTGATGGGCATCTAGGTTGTTTCCTCTTTTTGCTATTGTGAACAATGCTGCCATGAACATAGGTGTGCATATGTCTATTCGAGTGATGACTCTTATTTCTCTAGGATATATTCCTAGGAGTGGGATTGCTGGATCGTATGGTATTTCTATTTCTAGCTTTCTAAGGAAGCACTATATCATTTTCCAAAATGGTTGTATCATTTTGCATTCCCAACACCAGTGCATGAGAGTTCCGATCTCCCCGCAGCCTCTCCAACATTTATTATTTCCAGTGTTGTTGATTCGTTCCAGTAATGCCAGGGTGAGATGGTATCTCATTGTGGTTTTAATTTGCATTTCTCTAAATGGCTAGTGATCGCGAGGATTTCCTTATGTGTCTGTTGGCCATTTGGATGTCTTCTTTGGTGAAGTGTCTGTTCATTTCCTTTGCCCATTTTTTAATAGGATTATTTGTCTTTTTGTTGTAGAGGTGTTGGATTTTCTTATAGATTATGGAGATTAGACCTTTGTCTGACTTGTACTGTCCAAAAAATTTTTCCCAGTCTGTAGGTTCTCTTTTTACTCTTTTGGTGTAGTCTTTTGAAGAGCATAGGTGTTTAACTTTTAGAAGATCCCAGTTATGTAGCTTATCTTCTGGGGTTTGTGTGTTGATGGTTATGGTTTGTATCCTGTTAATGCCATGTATTAGGGCCTGTAGCATTGGTCTTATTTTTTCTTCTATGAGCTTTATAGTTTTTGGTTTTATATTTAGGTCTTTGATCCATTTTGAATTAGTTTTTGTATATGGTGTGAGGTATGGGTCCTGTTTCATTTTTTTGCAGATGGACATCCAGTTTTGCCAGCACCATTTGTTAAAAAGACTGTCTTTTCCCCATTTGATGGACTTTGGGCCCTTGTCGAAGAACAGGTGACCGTAGGTGGATGGATTTACATCTGGGTTCT
The DNA here is from genome assembly GCA_030035585.1 of Dugong dugon. Classification (NCBI taxonomy): domain Eukaryota; kingdom Metazoa; phylum Chordata; class Mammalia; order Sirenia; family Dugongidae; genus Dugong; species Dugong dugon. The sequence continues at coordinate 40,282,316 of CM057480.1, read as the reverse complement.
GAATTCTGTTCCATTGGTCAATGTATCTGTCGTTGTACCAGTACCAGGCTTTTTTGACTACAGTAGCTGTATCGTAGGTTCTGAGGTCAGGTAGTGCCAGTCCTCCTACTTTATTCTTCTTCTTCAACAGTGCTTTACTTATTCGGGGCTTCTTCTCTTTCCATATAAAGTTAACGATTAGTTTTTCCATCTCTTCAAAGAACGTTGTTGGTATTTGGATCAGGATTGCATTATATTTGTAAACTGCTTTGGATAGAATTGTCATTTTTACAATGTTGAGTCTACCTATCCATGAGCATGGTATGTTTTTCCATTTATGTAGATCCCTTTGGGTTTCTTGCAGTAGATTTTGTAGTTTTCTTTATATAGGTCTTTTACATCCCTGGTTAGGTTTATTCCTAAGTATTTTATTTTTTTAGGAGCTATTATAATTGCTGTTGTTTTCCTGATTTCCTTTTCATCGTTCTCCTTACTGGTGTATAGGAATCGAACTGATTTTTGGATGTTTATCTTATATCCTGCTACTCTGCTGAATCTTTCTATTAGTTCCAGTAGATTTCTTGTGGAGTCTTTAAGGTTTTCTATGTATAGCATCATATCATCCGCAAACAGGGACAGTTTAACTTCTTCATTCCCAATTTGGATGCTCTTTATTTCTTTTTCTTGCCTTATTGCTCTAGCTAGAACTTCCAGCACAATGTTAAATAGGAGTGGTGATAAAGAGCATCCTCATCTTGTTCCTGCTCTCGAGGGGAATGTTTTCAGCCTCTCTCCATTAAGAATGATGTTTGCTGTTGGTTTTGCATAGATGCCCTTTATTATGTTGAGAAAGTTCCCTTCTATACCTATTTTATTGAGAGTTTTTATCAGGAATGCATGTTGGACTTTGTCAAAGCCTTTTCTGCATCAATTGAGATGATCATGTGATTCTTTTCTTTCCTTTCCTTTTATTTATATGGTGGATTACGTTGATTGATTTTCTAATGTTGAACCACCCTTGCATACCTGGTATGAATCCTACTTGATCGTGGTGTATTGTATTTTTGATATGATGCTGAATTCTATTGGCTAGAATTTTGTTGAGAATTTTTGCAACTATATTCATGAGAGATATTGGTCCTTAATTTTCTTGTTTTGTGATGTCTTTGCCTGGTTTTGGTATCAGCGTTATGCTGGCTTCATAGAATGTATTTGGAAGTGTTGCTTCCTTTTCTATGCTCTGAAATAGCTTGAGTGGTACTGGTACAAGCTTTTTTCTGAATGTTTGGTAGAATTCTCCAGTGAAGCCACCTGGGCCACGGCTTTTTTTGTTGTTATTGGGAGTTTTTTTTTTTTTTTTTGCTTACTTTTTCAATCTCTTCTCTTGTTATGGATTTATTCAGATTTTCAACAACCGCTTTTTGTATTTTGGGTAGGTAGTGTGTTTCTAGAAATTTATCCATTTCCTCTAGGTTTTCAGATTTGTTGGAGTATAGTTTTTCATAATATTCTGTTATGATCCTTTTTATTTCAGTTGGGTCTGTTGTAATGTCACCCATTTCGTTTCTTATTTGGGTTATTTGCATCGTCTCCTGTTTTTCTTTTTTCAGTCTGGCCAGTGGTTCGTCCATTTTGTTGACTGTTTCAAAGAACCAACTTTTGGTTTTGTTGATGCTTTCTATTGTTTTTCTATTCTCTATTTCATTTATTTCTTCACTGATCTTTATTATTTCCTTTTTTCTGGTGGCTGTGAGGTTTTTTTTTGCTGTTCTCTTTCTATTTGCTTGAGTTGTGTAGTTAATGTTTTGATTTTGTCCCTTTCTTCTTTTTTAATATGTATTTCTTCACGTATTTTTTCTGACCTGTTCTCTTTATCCCCCCTTTTCTGACTACATTTACAAGTTTGTTAGACTTTTTGAAATTTTTCCATATGTCTCCGAGGCTCTGTTCATTTTTCCCTCTCATTTTCCTTTCTGTTGTTCAGATCATGTAATTTCTATGGAATATTTTCAATCTTTCGATGATTTATTCTTCTATTAAGTTCATTCAGTAAATTTTTAATTTCTTATATTGTATTTTTCAATTCTAGGATTGCCTTTAGTTCTTTTTATATTTCTTATTTTTCTTGAGATTTCCTATCCTTTTGTCACAGAACATAGTTAATAACAGTTCTTTTAAATTCCTTCCAGCTAATCCTGCATCTGAGTTACTCAGGCCAAGGCATTCGCTGGTCACCATTTCCCTTGAGAATGACTCACAGTTCTGGATCTTTGTGTGTTGAGTAATTTTGGATTTTATCTAGGATATTGTAGATATTATGTTGTATAGACTCTGAATTTGGTTCTATTGCTCTGGAGAGTTTTGAGGTTTTCTATTTTAGTAAGTAATTAACTGTGTAAGATTTCAAATTCAGGACTACCTCACCTGTGGTGGGTGGTGGAACTGATCTCAGCTCAGTTCTTTAAGCCTTAGTTGCAAGCTGCTTTCATTTTTCCCTGCACTTGCATGATTCAGAGGTCATCCAATTGCTTGGGCTGAGTTTATACAGAGAATTAAGGGTTTCTCTTTTCTGGATTTCTCCTTTTCAGGATTCCCCCCTGCTTGCTCCTTTCTCAGATTCTTCCAGTCTGAAAAGATGGTCAATCTTTCTGTCAGAGTTTTAGCCTCCTGGTGCCACAACACCGATGATTACCATTGTCTTCAGAGTAAAACCACAAAAAATGGGAAACTCGTGTTCCACTGTGTTCCTTGCTCTAGGTTTCAACATTCCTCCCGAAACTGCCTGACTTTTTCAGGCTCGAGTCCTTAGGTAGTTGTCATTTTGTATTTTGTTCAGAGTTTATAACTCTTATTTGTAGCAAGATCAGTTTGGTAGTGCTCATTTCCCCATCCAGGAAGCAGAAGCCAAGGATATTATTTTTATTTTGAAGTCAGCACAGATTCAACCCAATCGCTTACAATTTATAAAATCGTATTCACAGGTAGTTCTTAATAAATTGATAGTTGTAATTATCCAAAATAATGAAGCAAAGGTTAAAAACTCTTTGGGGGACATTAATCGTTCAGTGGTACAATTCTCACCTTCCATGCAGGAGACCTGCGTTCAATTTCTGGCAAATGCAACTCATACACAGCCACCACCCATCTGTCAGTGGTGACTTGCCTGTTGCTATGATGCTGAACAGGTTTTAGTGGACCTTCCAGACTAAGACAGACATAGATCACAATAGTCCGATCTGCAACTGATCATGGGAATGGCACAGGACCAGACGGCATTTTGTTCTATTGTGCATGGGATCACCATGAGTCAGGGCCAACTCAAGAACGACTAACAAAAAAAACTCTTCATTATACCACACTTATTAATGCAGAAAATAGCTCATACATTTACCAACAATTTTTATTTTTTTGCTCCTAGATAGCTAGAAATATCTTGCTGCTTTCTATGTCTTAGTTTCTTTATCAGTCAAAAAAAAAAAAAAAAGTTAGACTATATTAGTTTGTCCTAAAAAATATTCTGCTAGATAGTAGTTACATGGAATATTTTTGCAAAAAGAGTTGCATGGTTAAATACATTTAGAATCTGTAGAGTTAAAGTTGAATAAAGTTCTTTTCTGAAGGATTTTTCAACGCATTTAACATGCTAATCTGTGCTATGAATCTGTAAAAAGAGAATAAGATCAATATTACGGATTTTCCTTTTACCTCAGGCTTTAATATGGTTCGGCATACCACTTCTACTGACCCTGGGTATTTTGGATATTTTGTTCATCATGAATTTTTTACATTAATATTTTTGGGGTTTATTTTATTATACTTTAGGTGTCATTCCTATTGAACTAAGAAGCACATTCCTCATGTGTGTTATTGTTTGTTTTGTAGGCCTGTCTAATCTTTGGAAGGTGAACTTTGGGAGTGTCTTTAGTTCTGAATTAGAAGGGTATCCAGGAACTATAGTCTCGGGGGTTCCTCCAGCCTCTGTCAGACCAGTACATCTCAACTTTTTTGTGAATTTCAATTTTGTTCTACATTTTTCTCCCACTCTGTCCAGAATCCTCTATTGTAGCCCCTGTCAGAATGGTTGGTGGTGGCTGGTTCTTCTGTGATCAGGCTTGTAGAGGCTGTGGTTCATGCGGACCATTAGTCCTTTGGACTGATATTTTCCTTGCATCTTTCATTTTCTTCGTTCTCCTTTGCTCCGGATATGATGGGACCAATAGATGTATTTTAGATGGCCACTTGCACACTTTTAAGACCCTACTCACCAAAGTAAGATGTAGAACATTTTCTTTATGAACTATGTTATGCCAATTGACCTAGATGTCCCCTGAGACCATGGTCCTTAGCCCTCAACCCCAGTAACTCCCTCAAGTTGTTTGGATTTGTCTAGGAAGTTTCTATGACTTTGCCTTAGTCAGGTTGTACTGACTTCCCCTATATTGTGTGTTGTCTTTCCCTTTATCAAAGTTAACACTCGTTTACTATCTAGTTAGTGATTTCCCTTCCCCACCCCTCTCCTCCGTCGTAACAATCAGAGATTTTTTTTTCTGTGTGTAAACCTTTTCTTGAGTTCTTATAATAGTGGTCTCATACAATATTTGTCCTTTTGTGATTGACTTATTTCACTCAGCATAATACCTTCCAGATTCATGCAGGTTGTGAGATGTTTTGTGGCTTCGTCATTGTTCTTTATTGTTGTGTGGTATTTCATTGAGTGTATGCACCATAATTTATCCATTCATCTGTTGATGAGCAATTAGGTTGTTTCCATTTTTTGTTATTGTAAGCGTGGGTGTGAATATGTCTTTTCGTGTGATGGCTCTTATTTCTCTAGGATATATTCCTAGGAGTGGGATTGCTGAATTGTATGGTATTTCTATTTTTAGCTTTTTAAGGAGGTGCCATACCGTTTTCCACAGTCGTTGTACCATTTTACATTCCTACCAGCAGTCCGTAAGATTTCCAGTCTTCCAGCAGCCTCTCCAATAGTTGTTATTTTCTGTTTTTTTTGTTTTTTTTTTTTTATTAGTGCTGTAATGTCATGGTGAGATGGTATCTCAGTATAGTTTTGTTCTGCATTTCTCAAGTGACTAATGATCACGATCACTTCCTCATGTGTCTGTTAGCTGCCTGAATGTCATCTTTGGTGAAGAGTCTGTTCATATCCTTTACCCATTTTTTAATTGGATTATTTATCTTTCTGTTATTGAGATGTTGTAGTATTCTATAGATTTTAGAGTTAAGACCCTTGTCGGATACATCTTAGCCAAAATTTTTTTCCAAGTCTGTAGCTTCTCTTTTTTACTCTTTTGGTGAAGTCTTTTGATGAGCATAAGTGTTTAATTTTTAGGAGCTCCCAGTTATCTAGTTTCTTTTCTGGTGCTTCTGCATTGTTAGTTATGGTTTAGACTGTACCATGTATTAGGGCCCTTAGCATTGTCCCTATTTTTTCTTCCATGATCTTTATCATTTTAGGTTTTATATTTAGGTCTTTGATCCATTTTGAGTTAGTTTTTGTGTATGGTAGGAGGAACGGGTCCTGTTTCATTTTTTTACAGATGGACATCTAGTTTTGCCAGCACCATTTGTTAAAAAGATTGTTTTTTTTCAGGCGGCTAACAGATACATGAGAAAATGCTCACAATCATTAGCTGTTAGTGAAATGCAAATCAAAACTACAATGAGCTACCATCTCACCCCAACAAGGCTAACATTAATTCAGAAAACACAAAATAACAAATGTTGGAGAGGTTGTGGAGAGACTGGAACACTTACATACTGCTGGTGGGAATGTAAAATGGTACAACCACTTTGGAAATCAATTTGGCGCTTCCTTAAAAAGCTAGAAATAGAAGTACTGTACGATTCAGCAATCTAACTCCTTGGACTATATCCTAGAGAAATAAGATCCGTCACACGAATAGATACATGCACACCTATGTTCATTGCAGCACTGTTCACAATAGCAAAAACATGGAAACAATCTAGGTGCCCATCAACAGACAAATAAACAAATTATGGCATGTTTACACAATGGAATACTACCCAATGATAAAGAACAACAATGAATCCGAGAAGCATCTTGTAACATGGATGAATCTGGAAGGCATTATGCTGAGTGAAATTAGTCACAAAAGGACAAATATAGTATGAGACCACTATTTTAAGAACTCAAGAAAATGTTTAAACACAGAAGAAAACATTCTTTGATGGTTACAAGGGTGGGGAGGGAGGGAGAGGGATATTCACTAACTAGATAGTAGACAAAAATTATCTTAAGTAAAGGGAAGGACAACACATACTACAGGGAAAGTCAGCACCACTGGACTAAACAAAAAGCTAAGAAGTTTCCTGAATACAACCAAACACTTCAAGGGACAGAGTAGCTGGGGTGGGGGTCTGGGGGCCATGCTTTCAGGGGACATCTAGGTCAATTGGCATAACAAAGTTTACTAAGAAAATGTTCTGCATCCTACTTCGGTGAGTGGCATCTGGGATCTTAAAAGCTAGCAGCCATCTAAGATGCATCAGTTTGTCCCAACCCACCTGGAGTAAAGCAGAATGAAGAACACCAAAGACACAAGGAAAATATTAGCCCAGGAGACAAAAAGGGCCACATAAACCAGAGACTCCCTCAGCCTGAGACCAGAAGAACTAGACCAGTGACCACCCTGACAGAGTCCCTGACAGAGCAGGAGAAAAATGGGGAGCAGAACTCAAATTCTAGTAAAAAGACTAGACTTAATGGTCTGACTGAGACTGAAGGGACCCCCAGAAGACATGGACCCCAGACTCTCTGTTAGCCTAGAACTGAAACCATTCCCAAAGCCAACTCTTTAGACATAGATTAGACTGGACTATAAGACATAAAATGATACTTGTGAAGAGAGTGCTTCTTAGCTCAAGTAGATATGTGAGACTAAATGGGCAGCTCCTGTCCGGAGGTGAGATGGGAAGGCAAAAATGGACAGGAGCTGATTGAATGGACACAGGAAATAGCGGATGGAAAGGAGGAGTGTGCTGTCACATTACAGGGAGAGCAACTAGGGTCACATAACAATGTGTGTATAAATTTTTGTAGGCGAAACTGACTTGAACTGTAAACTTTCAGTTAAAGCACAATTTTAAAAAGACTGTTTTTCCCCATTTAATGGACTTTAGTCCTTTGTCAAAGATCAGTTGACCATAGGTGGATGAATTTACATCTGGGTTCTCAGTTCTTTTCCATTGGTTTATTTGTCTGTCATTGTACCAGTACCAAGTTGTTTTGACGGCTGTAGCTGTACAGTAAGTTCTGAGATCAAGTAGTATGAGGCTTCTATTTTGTTCTTTTTTCTCACTAATGCTTTGCTTATGCAGGGCTTCTTTCCTTTCCATAAAAAGTTGATGATTAGTTTTTCCGTCTTATTAAAGAATACTGTTGATATTTGGATCAGAATTGCATTATATCTGTAGGTCACTTTGAGTAGAATTGATATTTTCACAATGTTGAGTCTTCCTATTCATGAGCATAGTATGTTTTTCCATTTATGTAGATCTCTTTTGGTTTCTTCCAGTAGTGTTTTGTAGTTTTCTTTGTATAGTTCTTTTACATCCCTGGATAGATTTATTCCTAAGAGTTTTATCCTTTTAGGGGCTGTTATAAATGGTATTGTTTTCCTGATTTCCTTTTCAAAGTTCTCTTTGTTGGTGTATAGAAATGCAACTGATTTTTGTATGTTTATCTTGTATTTCCTGCTACTCTGCTGAATCTTTCCATTAGTTCCAGTAGTTTTCTTGTGGAATCTTTAGGGTTGTCTATGTATAGGATCATATCATCTGTGAGTAGGGATAGTTTTACTTCTTTCTTTCCAATTTGGAGATGCCTTTTATTTCTTTTTCTTACCTCATTGCTGTAGCTAGGACTTCCAGCACAATGTTAAATAGGAGTGTTGATAAAGAGTACTCTTGTTTTGTTCCTATTCTCAGGGGGAATGCTTTCAGTGTCTCTCTGTTGAGAGTGATGTTGGCTGTTTGTTTCATATAGATACCCTTTATTGTGTTGAGGAATTTTCCTTCTATTCCTATTTTATTGAGAGCTTTTTATCAGAAATGGATTTTGGACTTTATCAAATGACTTTTCTGCATTGATTGAGATGAGCATGTGATTTTGTTCTATTTATGTGATGGATTGTGTTGATTGATTTTCAAACGTTGAACCATTCTTGCATACCTGATATGAATCATATTTCGTTGTGGTGCTTTTTTTGGGGGGTATGATGCTGAATTCTATTGGCTAGAATTCTGATGAGAATTTTTGCATCTATATTTATGAGCGATATTGGTCTGTAATTTTCTTTTTTTGTGGTGTCCTTGCCTGGTTTTGGTATTAAGGTTATTCTGGCTTCATAGAATTAATTTGGGAGTATTCCTTCCTTTTCTACGCTCTGAAATAGTTTCAGTAATACTGGTGTGATCTATTCTCTGAATGTTTGGTAGAATTCTCCAGTGAAGCCATCCAGGTCAGGGCTTTTTTTTTTTTTTTTTTTTTTTTGGCTCGGAGTCTTTTAATTACTTCTTCAATCTCTTCTCTTGTTATGGGTTTGTTCAGATTTTCTATCTCAGTTTGCATTAATTTAGGCAGGTAGCATGTTTCTAGAAATTTGTCCATTTCCTCTAGATTCTCAAATGTGTTGGAGTACAATTTTTCATAGTATTCTTTTATGATTCTTTTTATTTCAGTTGGGTCTGTTGTAATAGCTCCCATTTCATTTTTTATTTGGGTTATTTACTTCCCTGCTTATTTTTCTTTTGTCAGTTTGTCCAGTGGTTTGTCTATTTGGTTGATCTTTTCAAAGAGCCAACTCTTGGTCTTGTTGATTCTATTGTTTTTCTGTTCTCTCATTTATTTCTACTCTAATTTTATTATTTCCTTTCTTCTGATGCCTATGGGCTTCTTTTGCAGTTCTTCTTCTATTTGTTTGGGTTGTAGGGCTAATGTTTTCATTTTTCACATTTAATATTTATTTTCTAAATGTTGTATTTAAATACTATTTATCTTGATTGCTGAGGTTTTTTTTTTTTTTTTTTTTTTTTTTTTTGCTTCAGTAGTTAAGAGCTACAGCTGCTCACCAAAAAGTTGGCATTTCAAACCCACCAGCCACTCCTTGGAAACCCTATGGGCAGTGTTACTCTGTCCTGTAGGGTAACTATGAGATGGAATCGAGTCAACGGCAACTTTTTTTTTTCCTTACCCTAGCCCCAGCACTGATAGATGCTGAACTGAGAGTTTTACTAACACAACTTTGTTTTTCTTAACACATTGAATCAAACTCATTGGCTTACAAGACTGTCTATGATTTTGCTCATCCTTATCTTATGAACTCCATCTCCTCTGCTCTTTCTCTACTTCATTTCCTTCCTTATCATGAATATTCTGTGCTTAATCTCCCTTCTAAGCATTTGCTCCTCGTCTACCCAAGAATGTCTTTCCCTGTCCATTTCTTCTTACCTAATATAAATTCTTCTTCAGAACCCTGCTCAAGCCTCACTCTCTCCTTAAAAGCTTCTCTGACTTCTGAAGGGAGGCCACACTCATTCCTTTTGCTGATTTTTTAATGGTATTTACCTGTGGCCCCATACAACTTGGTCTGTCTAGGATCATCCTTAGATCATTTTATGGGTACATGTCTTGTCCACTCTGTGCCCCAGGACCCATGCCTCACACTTTTGTATTCTTTTCGCATAAAGCATTGTGTTAAGTGATGACAGGGCTCAGTAACTACTCTTGGTCTGACAAGTTGCTCCAGAATTCCTTCAACTCATTCTTCATTTCTTGACTCTGCTCTTCTCTTCTTCTTGGACACATATCTGGGAGGACCCATAATCTCAGTTTCAGTTGGAGTCAAGCTTTCTCTATTCCTATTAGCTTTGAACTCAATTCTAAACTCTAAATTTAAGCATAAGAAAACTTTTTGAAGGAATCTCCCTAAGGATTTTCAAATTCATTACATTCCTGCAATGAGTCCTCAGCTAACCATGTGTACATTCAATGCCTATGGTAGACTGTATCCCAATCTGTCTCCCACAGATGCAGGCAGTAGAACTTTTACTTCTGGAAACATAGGTATCTGGCCAAGGATATATTTGATGGAGTAGAGGTTAGGGTGAGATGCATTTTCTCAGTGTGTTGTCTCTATTTATTCTATAAACTCTCAGTCAGACTATTTTATCTCCTCCCTTACATGAATCTAAAACCTGCCCAGGCTTCCTGACCTCCATCTCAACCACGTTTATGTCTGTATCAAGTAACTTACCTGTCTTACCTGCTTAAAATGTGGCAGTCAGGAGGGAATCGATGTTTAAAAGGCACTTCGTAGTTTACTGATTTTCTTTGGCAAACAAACATCTGAAGCTTAGATGGAGAGCAAAGGGCTCTGGAACCAAGGGATTTAATAAAGAGAAATCTGATATGGGAACCCTTTCAGGCTTTTTTTCTAGTAAGTTGGTCTTCAATACCAAAAACAGAGCTTATATTTTGTGAAAGAAAATCAGAATCAATTGGACAGCTAGTTCATTCTCCAAGCCTTTCCTTTGACCCCATCCATTTATTAATAAGTGCCTCACCTTGCTGCAGCCTGAAATAATAGAGAATAGTCTAATGCTGGTTTGTTAATTGCTCCTCTTTGGAAAGGCCAGCTCAGGGATGAGTGGGCAAGAGACTCCCTAAGTGGAGGTCTCCTAGGATGGGCAAGAGAAAGAAGGTACTTGGTATGAAGGTTAGACTACTGTCAGGTGCTTGCCATGCCATTCTTTTCTTCATGGTGCCTGTATTGTTATGAAAGTGAATACAAGTCTGGGGAATGAGAATCAATTCATAAGTCAGCAGTTTGTTCAACTGAGATGATATTTCCCCAGTTCCCAGGATCCCCCAAGGTAAGCCACTATTGCCACCATGCGTTTTCCAGGAAGTTCTGTAGAGGAAAAACTCCAGGCAAAGACGATTGTATTCATTATTGCAGTTTTCCCCTCAAATATTTGGTGAGCTGGACTGGACTACTCAGCTACAGACTGGGCTAATGCTGGCACGAAAAGCAGGTACAGGGCCTTTGTTGATACCCTTCCCCTGGGCCACTCTCTATTCTCAGCCTCCAAGGTGAGGAAAGGTGATGAGAGGTAAAGCCAAGGAAGAATATATCAAAGACTAAAGGAAGAAGGGATTTTCCTGCTAAGGTCTGTCTTAGAGGCAGCCTAAGTAAATGCCTCCTTACCTTGGGATCCAAACATTACCAACTGGTCAGGAGACAGAGTAGGGAGTTTCCAAACAAGAGTAAATACCAGAATGATCTTACTATACCAGCTGAATACAAGACTCACATGACAATGAATACCAAAACCGAAGACAGATTGGTAGAAATAGAGGGATGATATCTAAGACTGCTGAATACACGACCAGTTGCACACTGCTAATGCCAATTCACACAAGATATAGATATATGGACAAATTTATCCATGATCTAGTGTGTATCAGTAACTCATTATTTTTAATAATGAGCAGTATTTTGTGGTATGAATATACCACAATGTATTTATCTCTTTTCACTAGTCGATGGATATTTGGGTGGTTCTCATTTTTGGATATTGTGAAAAAAGTTGCTATGACCATTTTTGGAAAAATCTTTTTGGGGACATATGTTTGCATTGCTCTTCAGTATATATATAGCAGTAGAATTTCTATATAATAAGGTAAGTGTATGTTTACCTTTATTAGAAACTGTCGAAGTGTTTTCCAAAACGATTGTATTATGTTACACTCTCACCCAGGGACAGATTTCCCAACATGCAAGGTAAGCACGTGCTTAGGGCATCAACAAAACAGGGGCACCACCTGTCCAAAGCAAAGAACCATAGAAGCCAAGCAGACAGGACACAAGGAAAAGCGAGAGCACAACAATGATTCAAGAAAGACTTGATTTATTATCTTCATTACAGATGGGAGGAGATATTGTTCAGCAGCTTAATTGTGACAAAATCATTGAAGAATGTGTAAAAGCAAAGAATATAAAGAAATGTTTTTAATTATAACATGTTAGAGATGAAATATTTATCTAAAAATAAAATATAGTAATTTGTTGTAATATATAATTTCTGATCATTAAATTTTCTTTTAAATTTTTTTATTGTACTTTAGATGAAGGTTTACAGAACAAATAGTTTCTCATTAAACAGCTAGTACGCATATTGTTTTATGACATTGGTTCCCTATTACCAGATTCTTGTCCCATCCTGCCTTCCAGTCCTTGTCCCAGGCTGTTGTGCCCCATTAGTCTCATTTTGTTTTATGGGCCTGTCTAATCTTTGGCTGAACGGTGAACCTTGGGAGTGACTTCATTACTGAGCTAAAAGGGTGTGTGGGAGTCACACTCTCTGCGTTTCTCCAGTCTCGGTCAGGCCAGTAAGTCTGGCCTTTTTTTGTGAGTTAAAATTTTGTTCTACATTTTTCTCCAGCTCTGTCCAGGCCCTTCTGTTGTGATCCCTGTCAGAGCAGTCAGTGGTGGTAGCCGGGCACCATCTAGCTGTACTGGACTCGGTCTGGTGGAAGCCATGGTAGTTGTGGTCCATTAGTCCTTTGGACTAATCTTTCCCTTTTATCTTGTTTTCTTCATTCTCCCTTGCTCCCAAAGGGGTGAGACCAGTGGAGTATCTTAGATGGCTGCTCACAGGCTTTTAAGATCCCAGATGCTACTCACCAAGGTAGAATGTAGAACATCTTCTTTATAAACTATGTTATGCCAATTGAGCTAGATGTTCCCTGAGACCATGGTCCCCATAGCCCTCAGTCCAGCAATTCGGTCCCTCAGGGAGTTTGGATGTGTCTTTGGAGCTTCCATGACCTTGCTTTGTACAAGTTGTGCTGACTTCCCCAGTATTGTGTACTGTCTTACCCTTCATCAAAGTTACCACTTATCTATTGCCTGCTAAGTGTTCCTCCCATCCCACTCCTCCCTCTTAACGATGGAAGATTGTTCCTTTTTGTGTGTAAACCTTTTCATGGATTTTTAGAGTAGAGGTCTTATACAATATTTGTCCTTTTATGATTGTCTTATTTCAGTCAGCATAATCCCCTCCAGTTTCATCCACGTTATGAGATGCTTCACAGATTCATCATTGTTCTTTATCATTGTGTAATATTCCATTGTGTGTATGTACCATAGTTTGTTTATCCATTCATTTGTTGATACTGTGAACAATGCTGCAATAAACACGGGCGTGCATATATCTATTCGTGTGACGGCTCTTATTTGTCTAGTATATATTCCTAGGAGTGGGATTGTTGGATCATATGGTATTTCTATTTCTTTCTAATGAAGCGCCATATTGTTTTCCAAAATGGTTGTACCATTTTGGATTCCCACCAGCAGCGCATAAGAGTTCCAATCTCCCCACAGCCTCTTCAACAATTGTTATTTCCGGTTTTTTTAAATTTGGGCCTGTAATGCCAGGGTGAGATGGTATCTCATTGTAGTTTTGATTTGTATTTCTCTACTGGCTAGTGATCACAAGCATTTCCTCACGTGTCTGCTGGCCGCTTGAATGTCTTCTTTGGTGAAGTGTCTGTTCAATTCCTTTACCTATTTTTAAATTGGATTATTAGTCTTTTTTTTGTAGAGGTGTGGGATTTTCTTATAGATTTTAGAGATTAGACCTTTGACTGATTTATAATGGCCAAAAATTTATTTTCTAGTCTGTAGGTTCTTTTTAGACTCTTTTGGTGAAGTCATTTGATGAGCATAAGTGTTTAATTTTTAGAAGATCCCAGTTATCTAGCTTATCTTCTGGAGTTTGTGTGTTGTTGGTTATGGTTTGTATCCTGTTAATGCTGTGTATTAGGGCCTCTAGAGTTGATCCTATATTTTCTTCTATGAACTTTATAGTTTTTGGCTTTATATTTAGGTCTTTGATCCATTTTAAATTAGTTTTTGTATATGTTGTGTGGTATGGGTCCTGTTTCATTTTTTTGCAGATGGACATCCAGTTTTGCCAGCACCATTTGTTAAAAAGACTGTTGCCCATTTGATGGACTTTGGGCCCTTGTCGAAGATCAGGTGACTCTAAGTGGATGGATTCACATCTGGGTTCTCAATTCTGTTCCATTGGTCAATGTATCTGTCGTGGTACCAGTACTAGACTGTTTTGACTACTATAGCTGTATAGCAGGTTCTGAGGTCAGGTAGTGCCAGTCCTCCTACTTTATTCTTCTTCTTCAATAGTGCTTTACTCATCTGAGGCTTCTTCCCTTTACATACTAAGTTAAAGCTTAGTTTTTCCATCTCTTTAAAGAAAGTTGCTGGTATTTGGATAGGGATTGCGTTGTATTTGTGAATTGCTTTGGGTAGAATTGTCATTTTCACAATGTTGCGTCTACCTATCCATGAGCACAGTATGTTTTTCCATTTATGTAGATCTCTTTTGCTTTCTTCCAGTAGTGTTTTGTAGTTTTCTTTGTATAGGTCTTTTACATCCCTGGTTAGATTTGTTCCTAACTATTTTATTTTTTTAGGGGCTATTATAAATGGTATTACTTTCCTGATTGCCTTTTCATCGTTCTCTTTATTGGTGTATAGGAATCCAACGGATTTTTTATGTCTATCTTGTATCCTGCTACTCTGCTGAATCTTTCTATTAGTTCCAGTAGTTTTCTCATGGAGTTTTTTGGGTTTTCTATGTATAGTATCATATTATTCTCAAATAGGGACAATTTTACTTCTTCATTACCAATTTGGATGCCGTTTATTTCTTTTTCTTGCCTTATTGCTCTAGCTAGGACTTCCAGCACAATGTTAAATAGGAGTAGTGATAGGGGGCATCCTTGTCTTGTTCCTGTTCTCAAGGGAAATGTTTTCAGCCACTCTCCATTAAGAATGATGTTGGCTGTTGGTTTTGCATAGATGTCCTTTATTATGTTGAGAAATTTCCCTTCTGTACCTATTTTATTGAGAGATTTTATCAGGAATGCATGTTGGATTTTGTCAAATGCCTTTTCTGTGTCAATTGAGATGATCACGTGATTCTTTTCTTTCCTTTTATTTATGTGGTGGATTACATCGACTGATTTTCTGATGTTGAACCATCCTTGCATACCTGATATGAATCCTTCTTGGTAATCGTGTATTATTTTTTTTGATATGATGCTGAATTCTATTGGCTAGAATTTTGTTGAGAATTTTTGCAATTATATTCATAAGAGATACTGGTCTGTAATTTTTTTTTGGGGGGGGGCATCTTTCCCTGGTTTTGGTATCAGGGTTATGCTGGCTTCATAGAATGAATTTGGAAGTGTCACCTCCTTTTCTGTGTTCTGGAGTAGTTTGAGTAGCACTGGTGTAAATTCTCCAAAGGTTTGGTAGAATTCTCCAATGAAGCCTCCTGGGCCAGGGATTTTTGTTGGAAGTTTTTAAATTACCTTTTCAATCTCTTCTCTTGTTATGGGTCTGTTCAGATTTTCAACATTACTTTGTGTTAGTTTGGGTAGGTACTGTGTTTCTAGAAATTTATCCATTTCCTCTAGGTGTTCAAATTTTTTGGAGTATAGTTTTTCATAAAACTCTGTGATGATCCTTTTGATTTCAGTTGGATCTGTTGTAATGCTCTCCATTTCATTTCTTATTTGGGTTATTTGTGTCCTCTCCTAGTTTTCTTTTGTCAGTCTGGCCAGTGGTTTGTCGATTTTGTTGATCCTTTCAAAGAACCAACTTTTGGTTTTAGTGTTTCTTTTTATTGTTTTTCTGGTCTCTGTTTAATTTATTCCTGCTCTGATCTTTATTATTTCCTTTGTTCTGGTGTCTGTGGGCTTTTTTTGCTGTTCTCTATTTGTTCGAGTTGTGTAAATGTTTTGATTTTGTCCCTTCTTTTTTGATTTGTGCATCTATTGCTATAAATTGTCTTCTGAGGACTGCCTTTGCTGTGTCCCAAACGTTTTGGTATGATGTGTTTTCATTCTCATTTGATTCTAGGAATTTTTTGATTCAATCTCCGATTTCTTCTATTACCCAGTGATGTGTAAGCAGGGTATTATTCAGTTTCCATGTCATTGATTTTTTTTCCTTGCTCTTTCTGTTAATTTCTACCTTGATGACAGTGTGGTCAGAGAAGATACTTTAAATTATCTCAACGTTTTGGATCTTGTTAAGGATTGCTCTGTGGCCTAAGATGTGGTCTATTCTGGAGAACATTCCATGTGCATTGGAAAAGAATGTGTACTTTGCAGCTGTTGGGTGGAGTGTTCTACATATGTCTATGAGGTCAAGTTGGCTGATTGTGCCCTTTAGGTCTTCGTATCTTTGTTGAGTTTCTTTCTAGCTGTTCTGTCCTTTACTGAGAGTGGTGTTGAAGTCTCCTACTATTATTGTGGAACTGTCAATTTCTCTTCTCAGTGCTGTTAGAGTTTGTTTTATGTATTTTGGAGCCCTGTCATTGGATGTGTAGATGTTTATTATGGTTATGTCTTCATGCTGAATCTTCCCTTTAGTCATGATATAGTGCCCTTCTTTGTCTTTTATGGTGGATTTTGTTTTAAAGTCTATTTTATCTGAGATTAATATTGCCACTCCTGCACTTTTTGGGTAGTTGTTTGCTTAATATATTTTTTCCACCCTTTGATTTTTAATAAACTTAAGTTTTTGTTTCTAAGATGTGTCTCTTGTAGACAGCATATTGATGGATCATGGTTTTTATCCATTCTGTCACTTGCTATCTCTTTATGGGTGCACTTAGGCCATTTACATGCAGTGTAATTATTGGTAGGTGTGAGTTTATTGCTGTCATTTTATAGTGCTTTTTTTATGGTGCTGACACTTTCTTTGTTCCTCTTACTGGCCAATGTGGGTGGATGGAATTCAGGTGGCAGAGGGCTGAAGCCAGTTCCTCCTGGCCAAGAGGTTGTAGCCACAGGAAGCAGAGGAGGCCAAGTGGGGATAAAGAAGGGTGAGGGGTTGGAAAGCGTATATTGCTGGTTACTTGTTGTTCTTTCTCCTGCTGGGAGGCCCATGAAGCTACTTTCCCATATTGCCTGTTCTCCAATCTCCAACAGGAGTCCAAGATGGTGACTCTGTGCTGCGTTAGCTGATAGGGAACCTCCGCTTGTAACTCTCCCCACTCTCTGTTCTCTGTCAGTTTCTTATTCCATTCGGTGCTTGGCTGAGTTCTTTATCTCTTCATTTGATGCTTAGTGTTCCAGGATTGATGTTTGTCTCTGTTTGACTTAGTTTTTCTGGTCTTTGCTGTGAAGGGACAGTGTTGTGCTTCTGTCTATAGCGCCATGTTGCCCGGAAGTGACCTATGACATTTTTTGATTTGTTCATTTATAATTATAACATTTATTATGAAAGAAGCATCAAATTTGAAGTATGAGCTGTTTAAAGCAAAAGTGGTGAAAGTCAGTTTTTTGTTTTGGGGGGTCAACATAATTTTACATTGATTGTTGAAACATTTAAGTTCACTGACTCATTTTCTTTGATACGTGGAATATTCTTTTTGTAGAAAATGTCAGTATCTCGCATCCACTAAAAATTTTATAATCCAGTTCATCTAATTCTACTAAAATGGCATATGTCATTTTGCATTCAATCACTAATATTATAGTCATATTTAAAAAGAAGTTGCATCATGGATAGCTAAGACACACACAGACACACATTTATGTACATGTACAGGCATCCTCGTTTTATTGCATGTCACTTTATTGTGCCTTACAGATATTGTGTTTTTTACAAATTGAAGGTTTGTGGAAACCTTGCATTGAGCAAGTCTATCGTTGCCACTTTTCCAACAGCATGTGCTCACTTCTGGTCTCCGTGTCACATTTTGGTAATCCTTTATTTATCTGCGACCTCTTCCCCTTCCATATGAAGTTGGTGATTTGTTTTTCCATCCTGTTAAAAAATGATGTTGGAATTTGGATTGGGATTGCATTATATATGTAGATTGCTTTGGGTAGAATTGACATTTTCTCAATGTTGAGTCTTCCTATCCATGAGCAAGATATGTTTTTTGACTTATGTAGGTCTCTTTTGGTTTCTTGCAGTAGTGTCTTGTAGTTTTCTTTGTATAGGACTTACACTCCTCTGGTTAGGTTTATTCCTAAGTGCTTTATCTTCTTAGTGGCTATTGAAAATGGTATTGATTTGGTGATTTCCTTTTTCAAATTCTCTTTGTTGGTGTAGAGGAATCCAACTGATTTTTGTATGTTTCTCTTGTATCCGGATACTTTACTGAAGTATTCTCTTAGTTCCAGTAGTTTTCTTGTGGATTCTTTGGGGTTTTCTGTGTATAAGATCATATCATCTGCAATTAAGAATACTTTTACTTCTTAAGTTACCAATTTGTATGTCTTTTGTTTCTTTTTCTTGCCTTATTGCTTTTGCTAGGACCTCTAGCAAAATGTTGAATAAAAGTGGTAATGAAGGGCATCCTCGTCTGGTTCCCATTCTCAAGGGGAATAATTTCAGACTCTATCCATTTAGAATGATGTTGGCTGTTGGCTTTGTTTAAATGCCCTATTATATTGAGTAATTTCCCTTCTATTCCTATTTTGCTGAGAGTTTTTATCAGGAATGGGTGTTGAAGTTTTCAAATGCCTTTTCTGCATCAGTTGATAAGATCATGTGGTTCTTATCTTTTGCTTTATTTATGTGATGGATTGCATTGATTATTTTTCTAATGTACCATCCCTCCATACCTGGTATGAATCTCACTTGGTCATGATGAATTATTTTTTTGATATGCTGTTGAGTTCTGTTGGCTAGAATTTTGTTGAGGATTTTTGTGTCTATGCCCATGAGAGATATCGGTCTGTAATTTTCTTTCTTTCTTTTTTTTTTTTTTTTTTTTTGTGGTGTCTTTACCTGGTTTTGATATGAAGGTTATGCTGGTTTCATAGAATGAGTTTGGGAGTATTCCATACTTTCTATGCTCTGAAATACCCTTAGTAGTAGTGGTGTTAACTCTTCTCTGTAAGTTTGGTAGAATTCTCCAGTGAAGCTGTCAGGGCCAGGGCTTTTTTTTGTTAGGAGTTTTTTAATTACCTTTTCAATCTCTTCTTTTGTTATAGACTTATTTAATTGCTTTACCTCTGCTTGTATTAGTTTAGGTAGGTAGTGTGTTTGTAAAAATTTGTCCATTTCTTATAGGTTTTCAAATTTGTTGGAGTACAGTTTTTCATAGCATTCTGTTATGATTCTTTTAATTTCAGTTGGGTCTTTTGTGATATCATCCATCTCATTTCTTATTTGGGTTATTTACTTCGTCTCTTGTTTTTCTTTTGTCAGTTTGTCCAGTGGTTTATTGATTTTGTTGATCTTTTCAGAGAACCAAATTTTGGTCTTCTTAACACTGTCAATTGTTTTTCTATTCTCTACTTCATTTATTTTTCCTCTAATCTTTATTATTTCCTTTCTTCTGGTGCCTGAGGACTTCTTTTGCTTCTCTCTATTTGTTTGAGTTGTAGAGTTAATGTTTTGATTTTGGCCCTGTCTTTTTTTTTATTGCTATAAATTGACCTCTGAGCACTGCTTTTGCTGTCTCCCAAATGTTCTATTAGGATGTTTTCATTCTCGTTTAAGTCTATGACTTTCTTTTATTCCGTCCTTGATTCCTTCTATAACCCAGTAGTTTTGAGCAAGGTGTTGTTCAGTTTCCATGTATTTGATACTTTTCCTTGCTTTTTCTGTCACTGATTTCTACTTTTATGGCTTTATGGTCAGAAAATATGCTTTGTAGTATTTCAATGCTTTGGATTCTGTTAAGGCTTGCTTTGTGGCCTAAAGTGTGGTCTATTCTGGAGAACGTTCCATGTGCATGGAAAAGAATGTATACTTGGCTACTGTTGGGTGGAGTGTTCTGCATATGTCTATGAGGTCAAGTTAATTGATTGTAGTATTTAGATCTTCTGTGTCTTTATTGAGTTTCTTTCTAGATGTTCTGCCCACTGAAAGTGGCAGCTCTACTATCGTGGAGCTGTTTCTGTTTTCAATGCAGTTAGAGTTTGTTTTATGTACTTTGGAGCCCTGTCATTGGGTGTATATATTTTTATTATGGTTATGTACTCCTGGTATATTGACCTTTTAATCATTATGTAGTGCCCTTCCTTATCCTCTGTGGTGGATTTTGCTTTAAAGCCTATTTTTTCAGAGATTAATATTTCCACTCCTGCTCTTTTTTGGTTGTTGTTTGCTTGATATATTTTTTTCCATCCTTTGCAGTTTAGTTTGTGTCTTTGAGTCTAATGTGTGTCTCTTGTAGGCTGCGTATAGACAGATTGTCTTTTTTATCTGTTCTGCCACTCTCTGTCTCGTTATTGGTGCATTTAGTACATTTACATTCAGTGTAATTATTGATAGATATGAGGTTAATGCTGTCATTTTGATTTTTTTTTTTTTTGTGGTGTTGTCAGTTTCTTTGTTCCACTTAATTTTCTGTGCTGAGTCATATTTTCTTTATGTATGTTCTTTTCATCTTTTCATTATTATTGATTTTGTGTTTACTGTGTCTTTATGTTTTCCTTCTTTTTTATTTTGATGGGTAGATATGTTAGCTTCCTTTGTGGTTACCTTAAAATTTACTTTTATTTTTCTAAGTTTCAACTCATCTTTTATTTCTTGATGTCACTTTAGCTTCCTCTGCATGTAGAAGTTGTATGACTACACTATTTATTCCCTCTTTTTTGTTTTAACATTGTCATTTTTTAATATGGATATCTCAATTTCCCTATTTTCAGCCTTTAAACTTTGACTTATTTTTGCAACTTTCCTATCTGAGTTGATATCTGGTTGTTCTTTCCTGTGTTCTAGTCTTAGTTTGTTGTCTGATATTGTTGGTTCTCTAACAGGTGGATGCCCTTTAATGTTTCTTGTAATTTTGGTTTGGTTTTCACAAATTCCCTTAACTTCTGTTTATCTGGAAATGCCCTAATTTCACCTTCATATTTTAGAGACAGTTTTGCTGGCTATATATTTCTTGGCTGGCAATTTTTTTCTTGCAAGTCTTTATATATGTCCTCCCATTGCTTTCTTGCCTGCATGGTTTCTGCTGAGTAGTCAGAGCTTAGTCTTATTGATTCTTCCTTGTAGGTGACTTTTCATTTATTCATACCTGCTCTCAAGATTCTATCTTTATCTTTGGTTTGGCAAGTTTGATTATAATATGTCTTGGTGAGTTTCTTTTTGGATCTACCTTGTGTGGAGTTTGTTGAGCTTCTTGGATAGATATCTTCTCATCTTTGATGATATCTAGGAAGTTTTCTGCCAACAAATCTTCAACAATTCTCTCTGTATTTTCTGTTATCCCCCTGTTCTGGTACTCCAATCACTCGTAGGTTTTTCGTCTTGATGGTGTCCCACATAATTTTTAGAATTTTTCATTTTTTTCAATTATTTTTTCTGATTTTTTTCTCAAATAAATTGATGTCAAGGGATTTATCTTCAATCTCACTATTTCTGACTTCCATTGCCTCAATTCCATTGTCTCCTATGATCTTCTATTGAGTTGTCTAGTTCTGAAACTTTGTTATTAATCTTTTGGATTTCTAGTTGCTGTCTATTGTTTCTAGCAGCCTGTTAAATTTGTTGTTCTATTCTTGTATTGTTTTCCTGAATTCCTCTATTGCTTCATCTGTGTGTTCCTTGGCTTGGTCCGAGTTTTTGCATGATCTCCTTCCTGATATCTTGAAGAGCTCTGTATATTAATTTTTTGAATTCTATCTCTGATAATTCCATGAACCTTTCTTCCTCCAGAATGTTTCCTGGTTCTTTGTTTTGGTTGCTTGCTGGAGCCATCTTGATCTCCTTCTTTATGTGAATTGATATTGACTGTTGTCTCTGAGCCATCAATAAGTTATTATATTTGATAATTGTATGTTTGTTTACTGTGTTTTAGCTTTTTTTTATATATATACCCAAGTAGGCTGGGTGTGTGAGCTACTTTGGTTATTGGTGTCGTTGAAGCTCTCATGTCCTGGTGGTTAGAGCAGCTACTAGGTGTGTGAGCTCAGGAGTTTGTTCACTTTTCTTCTGCAGATGCAGCTCAGGTGTCCATGTGGTTGGTCACCAAGTGTGTGGTACCGACACTCACCTACAGTCCTAGGGCTGCATAAGGGTGTTTGGAGCAAGCAGAGGTATCTGGCTACAGTAGGAGGCTATGTGCTGAGAAAAGCAGGGGGCTGATGGTTGCCCCTGGGGGGAAGTGTGTCCCTGTCGCCTAGAGTGTGTAGAGGGTGGGTTTTGTAGCCAGACCTTGGGAATCTGATGCTGTTGGCTGTAGGCCTGGAAGGCACTACTTATTCTCAGAACCCTGTCGTGGGTGGCTAGATGGAGTGGTTGATACCGCCAGCCCTCAGGCCCTGATGTGGATGGGTGAAGTCCCTGCTTAATGGGCAGGGAAGTGTCAAATGTCACAAATCTGCAACTCCCCCTTGGCTGTTGCAGTTGAAAATAGGCTTTCAGGTGTATGCCCTGTTGTTTTATGCTAATGAGGGCATGCAGTGTTGAATCGGCCCACACAAGTCCAGGGAGGGTTGAAGGGTGCTGCAAGTCTGTGGACCCCTTATGCCAGCACCTAGTGAAAGTGGCAGTGCTTTCCCTGAGTTCCCAGCTTAGGGGGCTTAGAGTTTTGTTTTTGTTTTGTTTTTTTTAAGCTGGGAGTCTAATTTCAGACAGGATAGCCCTGAGTTCTACATTAGGGGGTGTGGCAGCTGTTGAATATTGCTGGGCTGGTGTCAGAGTGGAGTGGGGTGGGGGTGGTTGAGGGGAAGAGGCACTTCTCCACTGTGAAAGTCCAAGAAGGGAGGGGTTATTTGGAACCCATGCAGTAGGTTAGACACTTGCACTTAACTTTTGCAGGTCCAGCACAGCTTTCACACAGCTTCCATGGCTTGTGGTGAGAAGTGTCCTGAACACTACTGCTCACGTCTGCCCACTTGTACCTGCCAACCCAACCAGCAGGGTGACAGCAACCTCACTACTGGCAATTCTTTGTCGCTTCTGAACTGTCTCTCCTTTCTCCTACTGCTCAGTCTGACGCTTCAGATTTGTCTTTGATGTCCTAGATTGTCATAGAATCAATTCACTTGTTTTTGTGGGTCTTTGTTGTAAGAGGGACAATAGGAAGCATCTGACTATTCTGCCATCTTGGCCCTGCCTCCTCCTTCCATCTTCTTTTGATGCTTCCTATGTCATTTAATATTTTCCATGTAGAATCTTTCAATATTGCAACTTGAGGCTTGAATTTTCCCTTCAGTTCTTTCAGCTTGAGAAATGCCGAGGATGTTCTTCCCTTTTGGTTTTCTATCTCCAGGTCTTTGCACATTTCATTATAATTCTTTTCTTTGTCTTCTCGAGCCACCCTTTGAAATATTCTGTTCAGTTCCTTCACTTCATCATTTCTTCCTTTTGCTTTAGCTACTTTATGTTCAAGAGTAAGTTTCAGCATCTCTTGTGACATCCATTTTGGCCTTTTCTTTCTTTCCTGTCTTTTTAATGACCTATTGCTTTCTTCACGTATGTTGCCCTTGATGTCATTCCACAAGTCATCTGGTCTTTTGTCATTAGTGTTCTGTGTGTCAAATCTATTCTTGAGATGACCTCTAAATTCAGGTGGGATATACTCAAGTTCATACTTTGGCTCCCATGGACTTGTTTTAATTTTCTTCAACTTCAACTTGAACTTGCATATGAGCAATTCATGGTCTTTTCCATGATCGGACCTGGCCTTGTTCTGGCCGATGATGTTGAGCTTTTCCATCGCCTCTTTCCACAGATGTAGTTGATTTGATTCTTGTGCATTCTGTCTGGCAAGGTCCACATGTATAGTCGGCATTTATGTTGTTGAAAAAAGGTATTTGCAATGAAGAAGTCGTTGATCTTGCAAAATTCTATCATGTGATCTCTGGCATCGTTTCTATCATCAAGGCCATATTTTCCAACTACCAGTCCTTCTTTGTTTCCAAATTTCACGTTCCAATCACCAGTAATTATCAAGGCATCTTTATTGTATGTTCGATAAATTTCAGATTGCAGAAGTTGGTAAAAATTTCAATTTCTTCATCTTTGGCCTTGGTGGTTTGTGCATAAATTTGAATAATAGTTGTATTAACTGGCTTTCTTTGTAAGTATATAGATATTATACCATCACTAACAGCATGGTACTATTGAATAGATCTTGAAATGTTCATTCTGATGATGAACGTGAAGCCATACCTCTTTGATTTGTCAATCCCGGCATACTAGACCATATGATTGTCTGATTCTAAATGGCCAATACCAGTCCATTTCATCTCACTAATGCCTAGGATATCGATTTTTATGCATTCCATTTCATTTTTGACAATTTCCAATTCTCTTAGATTTATACTTTGTATATTCCATGTCCCAATTATCAATGGATGTTTGCAGCTGTCTCTTCTCATTTTGAGTCGTCCCACACCTAAAAATTGAGGTCCTGAGAGCTTGACTCCATCCATGTTATTAAGATCGACTCTACTTTGGGGAGGCAACTCTTCCTAAGTTGTCTTTTGAGTGCCTTCCAATCATGATGACCCTACGTACAACATAACTAAACACTGTCTGGTCCTGCGCCATCCTCATAATCCTTGTTATGCTTGAGCCCATATTTGCAGCCACTGTGTCAATCTATTTTGTTGAGGGCCTTCCTCTTTTTCACTGACCCTCTACTTTACCAAGCATGATGTCCTCAAGGGACTGATCCCCCTGATAACATGTCAAAAGTATGTGAGATGTAGTCTCACCATCCTTGCTTCTAAAGGGCATTTTGGTTGTACTTCTTCCAAGATTTGTTCATTCTTATGGCAGTCCATGGAAACCCTGGTGGCATAGTTGTTGAGAGCTACAGTCAGCAGTTCGAATCTACCAGGAGCTCCTTGGAAACCATATGGGGAAGTTCTTCTGTGTCCTATAGGGTCACTATGAGTCAGAATCGACTCGACAGCAGCGGGTTTTGTTTTTTTGGTATATGGCAATGCATGGAATATTTAATACTCTTCACCAGCACCACAATTCAAAGGCGTCAAGTCTTCTTTGATCTTCCTTATTCATTGCCCAGGTTTCACATGCATATGAGGTGACTGAAAACACCATGGCTTGGGTCAGGCACACCTTAGTCTTCAAGGTGACATCTTTGCTTTTTAACACTTTAAAGGTCTTTTGCAGTAGATTTGCCCAACGCAATATGTTGCTTGATTTCTTGACTGCTGCTTCTATGGGCATTGATTGTAGCTCCAAGTAAAATGAAACCCTTGACAACTTCAATCTTTTCTCCATTTATCATGATGTTGCTTATTGTTCCAGGTGTGAGGATTTTCGATTTCTTTATGTTGAGGCATAATACATACTGAAGGCTGTGGTCTTTGATCTTTATCAGTAAGTGCTTCAAATCCTCTTCACTTTCAGCAAGCAAGGTTGGATACTGGTGGCATGTCTTCCAGCATCAGAGCAACACGCAAGCCCCCACAGTAAGACAAACGGTCAGACACGTAGGGAAATCAGAAGTAGTAATCAACTATATAAACCTACTACAGATTAATGAAAAAACTGATAACACAAATATGGCAAAGAACTTGAATAGGCAATTAATAGTAGAGGAGACATGAATGGATAATTAAAGTATGATAGGCTCAACCTCACCAATAATCAGGGAAAAACAAATTACAACAAAAATGAGATACTTCACATTCATTAATTTTCCAAAAATTAAAATATCTTCCAATACTGAGTTGTTAGCAAGAATGTGAAGGAATGGGAAATTTCATACATTCCTGTTGGAAGTGAAATTGGGACAGCCAGTTTGAAGCATAATTATTGCAATACTTAGTAAATTGGCCATTTTGCTTACATTACAACTCAACAATTCTTTTAGGTATATAGCTGTTATGAATTGAATCACGTCATGCAAAAATATGTGTCAACTTGGCTACGCCATGATTCCCAGTATTGTGTGGTTGTCTTCCGTTTTGTTTTCTGATGTAATTTTCCTATGTTTTGTAAATCCTAATCTCTGTCTGTGGTTAATGATGCAAGATTAGGTTATGTTGAAGAAGATTAAGGTGGGATGCAACACCCTTACTCAGGTTATATCCCCTATCAGATGTAAGGGGAGTTTCCCTGGGGTGTTGCCTGCATCACCTTTTATCTTATAAGAGATAAAAGGAGAGAGAAGCAAGCAGAGAGATAGGGACCTCATACCACCCAGAAAGAAGTGCCAGGAGCTGAGCTCGTCCTTTGGACCCAGTGACCCTGTGCTGAGAAGTTCCTAGACCAAGGGAAGATTGATGACAAGACCCTCCTCCAGCATTCACACACAGAGAAAGAAAGCTTTCCCCTGGAGCTGGTGCAATGAATTCCAACTTCTACCCTCCTAAACTGTGAGAGAATAAATCTTTTTGTTAAAGCCATTCCCTGGTGGTATTTCTGTTACAGCAGCACTAGATAGCTAAGACAATGGCCCAGAGTTGCACTCTCTGTTACGGTAGCCTGTAGCCACATGCAGCTATTAAGCACTTGAAATAAAGTTGGTCCAAATTGAGATACACTGTAAGTGTAAAATAAACATCAGATTTTTTCTGTGGAGATGGCTGAGGCACAACAGGTTAGCTTGCCTGGAAATGCTATTGTTTAATTGAGGGATCTGTGAGGCACATCTATAATCTCTTTAGAGTACCTTTTGTTCAATTGAATAGTACTCTAAGGACCACTTTTGGTCTTTCTAAAGTATTTAAAACAATTCAAAAATATTTTATAGTCATACCTTTGACTTCATCTTTGAACCAGGTTTTTCTAGCAATGTCTAAGCTTTGTTCAGAAGACATTTCTTAATTTTATTATCATCTGTCATCTGGAAAGGCTAAGAATTCTTAATATTACCAAGTCCTGGTTCCTTTTTGTTCAACAGTCCTTCCTTGAATTTCTCTCTCATTTTACTATAAGCAGCAAGAAGAAACCAGGTGGCACTATCATCCCTCACATTGGAAATGTCTTTTGCTACACAGCCCAGTTCATTAGGTACAATTCTACTTTCCACATAACTGTAGGGACAGTGTTACTGTCTATTTTTTCCACTATGTCTAAAATGGCCCCTTTTCTCCAGTTTCCGATAATTTTACCTCACTTTCCTGCAACCTGTCATCTGCAACCTTATCAAAGACCATGAGGCTTCCATTAACATCTTCTTCAAGGAATTTTAGGCTTTCACTAAACATCTCTTCAAAGCCTATTGCCTGGTTCCAAAGCTACTTCCACATATTAGGTTTGTGTTACATCAGCACCCCGTTCTTGATACCAAAATTTGTTATCTATTGCTGCATAACAAATTATCCTCAACCTTAAAAAACAAACAAAAAAACCATTGCCATCGAGTTGATTCCAACTCATAGCGACCGTATAGGACAGAGTAGAGATGCCCCAACAGGGTCCCCAAGGAGCAGCTGGTGGATTCGAACTGCCGATCTTTTGGTTAGCAGCCATAGCTCTTAACCAAGGGAGGCACCAGGGCTCCATCCTCAACCTTCGCAGTTTTAAATAGTAAACATTTGTTATCTCACCTCATGCAGTTTCTGAAGGTAAGGAGTCTAGCTTAGCTGGGTGGTTTTGGTTCAGGATTGCTCATGAGGTTGTAGTCAAGTATCAGTTTGAGCTACAGTCATCTCAAGGCTTAGGTAAAACAGAATGAGGTAAAGACCATATCAGGTGGAAAAATATTAAACAAAGGCATGAAAGAGGGAAAATTCAGGCTGGGATAGACTTACCATAAAATTTTTAAAGTTGTCTGGAACCATGCCGGTGCTTTTTTTATTCTGAAGAATTATCTATTGTGTGTGCAAAGAAAATGGATATTATTGCAATAGTATAGGAAATACGGATTTACATTGTTTCAGATCATCTTCTAAATAAAGAAAAATGAAGTTAAGTGATCTATGAGTAAAGATTAGTTCTTTTTAGCATCTGTGTCAGCTGCTCTCTACCCCTTGTTGTTGTTGATTATCGATGAAAGAGAACTTAGTTGTAGCATATTTGGTCCAAAGTCTGTGGAAAACTCCCAACCGTGCTCAATTATCAACTCACCCAAGTTTGCTCAGTGATTTCTGCTCTCTTGGTGCAACGCATTTATCTGAGCCAGATGGGTTGTTACTGAATAAAGCATTCTTGGGTCATCAATTTCGATAAGTACTATGTGTCACTTTCCTACACCACTGACTTGTTCCAGTAGGAATAGAGTCAAGCGCCCGGGAACCTGGGCAGTCATTCACCTTTCTTGAATATTCATCTCCTTCTTAAGCTGTACTTACAGATAAGAGATGGTGCCAGGGTTTGAAAACACTGGTTTATGATTTGATAGGCTCAGCCCCATGTAACAGGGATAGCAAGGTCACACAACCTGAGTCTACACAACTGCTTATTTAAAAACCAAACCGAAAATTATGTTTTTGAAAACCCCAAACAAAATTTTATTATGTTATTAAATCAGCAGTAAATAACATGTAGCAAGAGACTGTAAAATAAGAAAATTCCTATTAAAAGATGGATGGGCAGCTTAATCTGTTTCAGCTCCCTGATGACATTTTGTGGATGTAACCAGGGTTCTGCTCTGCTAAAACTAGGCCACAAATCACACCAGCAACATTGTCTGCCTATGGTTTGCTATTTGTATTTATGATCATATTTTTCTAGGAATTTGTTTTTCAGAGGTCTTCTTTCCTTATCAAATACTGCTCTTCTTTCTCTCCTCATAAAATGGGTTGGGGGTGCATTTTAAGAATAGGTTTCTGTTAAAAGGTCTGCACATAGTATTTTTTCTCTTTTTCATGAGAAAAAATACGTTTGAGAGATTATGACCCATTCACTTCAGAGATTTGCTGAGAAATTAGTGTAAGGACGGTGTGGGGTACGGGGCTCCAGGGGCCAAGACGAGGATGACAGGCTCAGAATTATCAGTTAAGAAGGTTAAGAATTGATTCTGGTGCCCAAGGAGCTCTGGCAAACCTCCTAAAGGTCTTAGCTTGTGTTTTGATGGGTTTGGAGAGTTTAGAGGGCTTTGTAGTTCTTGAATCAGCTTGATGTAAATGGTGAGGTATGGAGAAGGCAGTGTGTTCTGTCGAGGAAAGAGTGGAGAATGAGCTAGGATGGAGGATATGATCTGACTTATGTGTTAGAAGAACTACAGTGGTTGCTGTGGGGAGTATAGACAATAGTGGCTCACTTGAAACCAATCTAATGAAACCAGTCAGGAGGCTAAGACAGTAGTCCAGGTGAGAAAGGGTGGTGGCAAGAGCCAAGATAGTAGTGGAGGATATAGTGAGAAGTGTTTGGTTTTAGATTATATTTTGAAGGTGGAGCTAATATTAATGATGATGGATTGGATGCAAAATGTAAGAGAAAGAGAGAAGTCACAGATAATGCCGAGATTTATTTGGCCTGAGCAATTGATTGAAAGAATAATAACTTACAGAGATGGGTGAATATTGAAGGAGAAACATTTTTGAAAAGGTAGAAGAGGAACAGAGTTCAGTTTGGGATATAAGTTTCGTATATCTATTAGTCAGTCAAGGGAAAATTTTGGCAAGATGGTTGGATATTCAAGTCTGCAGATACTATATATGAGGAGAGCCAAGTGTGGCAGGAATGGTATCCTGAAAGCCAAACGAAGAAAGTCTTTCAAGAAAGAAGGTGTAACCAGTTGTGTCAAATGCCCTCTAAGTGACCTCATCCAGTTCCACCGTCTTAAATACCACGTGACAACTCCAAGATCTATACCTCCAGCTGCAGCATCTCCACTTGGATGTCTAGTAGGCACCTCAACTTTTACATGTTCACACACTGGACACCTGATTTCCATCCCATGTGCTCCTACTCAAGTTTTCTCCATCTCAGATAAGGACAATGTTGTCATTCCAGCTGCCCAGGCTAAGAATCTTGGAGCCATCCTCAAATTCTCTCCTCATACACCCCATATCCAATTTATCAAAAATGTGTTAGCTCTAACTTCAAAACCTATTGATAACCTCATCTCTTCTCAACAGTTCCACTCTGAAACCAAGCACCATGATCACTCACCTGGATGATTGTAGTAGTCTTCTAACTGCACACACTCTTGGCTGCTATTATTGATTGAATTCTGTCCCTCCAAAAGATATGGATAAGACCTGGCACCTGTGAATGATACTGTTTGTGTCTTTGACGATATTATCAATTAACATGAGGTCATACTGGGTACTGATCCAATCTAAGTGGTGTCTTATAAAAGAAAAGAGACACAGACAGAGGGAAGACAGCCATGTGATGAGGGAGTTATATTGCAACGGCAACGCAAAGAACCCCTGGGGCTACCAAAAGTAGAGTGAGACAAGGAAGGATCTTCTCCAAGAGCCTTCATAGGGAAAATGGCCACACTGACACTCTGAATTTTGACTCCCAGCCTCTGTAACTGTGAAACAATAAGTTTCTGCTATTTAAAGCCACCTGCTTTGTGGTACTTTTTTGCAGCAGCCCTAGGAAACTAATACAGTAACCTGTAGTCTATTCTTCACACAGAAACCAGAATGTACTTTTAAAATGTAAGTCAGATAATGTCATCCCTCTACTTAAAACCTTCCAAAGGTTTACCTTGTCACTCAGAGTAAAAAATAAAACAAAATCCTTACAAGGCTTGCAGGTAAGTGGTCATATGTCTTGGCTGGCTTGATAGTTTATTTCACACCTGTTGTCCCTGTATAATTACTAATAACATCACCCCTTTCTTTCCCAAATTGTTCTGGTTGGACGGTAAATTATACAATCACCTGAATTATGGGGGGTTGTATGGCCTCCTCAGTTATCTCTCTGATTTCATTTCTTGCTACTACCCCTTGCCCAACCCATTCCAGATACACTAATCTTCTGGATTTCTCAGACTAATCAAACATGATCCTACCTCAGGGGTTTTCATCACTTTCCCTTCTGCTTGGAATGGTTTTGCTTTAGGTATCTGCACAGATTGCTCCTCTGTTCCTTCAGGTCTCTGAGGAAGTGTCATATTATTAGAAAAGCCTTCTGTGCCAGATCCAACCTGTTGGTCAACAAATTCATGCCTGCCCTTCTACATTCTCTGTTGTGTTACAGGGGCTGGAAGCCAGATTCTGATGCTAGCAGAATTGCAGTTAGGTTCTGCCAAGTGGGGAGTCACTCATATAAGATTAGAAGCTAGGAGAAAGCCATTATTTTGTTTCTGGAAGTATCAGTGGCTCCAGCAAAGGCACTCTTGGTGGACTCGGAGGTGGCTCCAGCATGTCACAGAAGGTAATGATCTCAGCTGTGGCAGCAGTGACTGTTGGCTCTTGAGCTCCTCAGTGGCAGTGGAAGAGTGATGGATTCCTGTAGTAAGAACACAGTAGCATGGGGATAGGGAAGCACAGACTCCAGTAGCCTGTTAGTGGCAATGCAGGCTTTCACAGAGATGACCTGTAGACTCCACAGGCTCTTATAGGAGTGAGTGGCATTGTGAAGCTAACCTGGACTTCTACAGAGGTGGTAGTGGTTCTTTGCAGTGTCTGATCTTTGGGTCATAGTCTCTCCCCTCACCCACCTTGTCTTCTAGTTCTTTTAGCACTTTTTAAAAAACATCCCCTGTGTTAAATTCCTTTGTGCTTAAAATACTAACGTGGTTTCCATTTTTCTAACTAAATCCTGATTGATTCAGTCTTTGGTTTCAGGAAGAATGGCACATAATGTTAGAGCAAGCTGCATTTATTGATATGCATGCAATTGTCAGAGATTTTAAAATCTATGTGTTCTCTGGATCAGCTGAAGTATTAATATCAGTTTGCTTGTTTAGTTGGCTGAAACCTGGACTCAAGAGTGGCCAAATTCAATGAAGCTGAGGAGCCGTCACTTCTCTGATGTAAAGGAAGGGAAGGAATCCAAAGGCTTAGGGAGAGGAAGACTGGAATAATATTTTAGGTGTGACTCTCTCACATTCCACTATGTCCTCATAGACACTGCCTTCACCAGGGTTTTGAGAAATGTATTGATGAGGGAAACACCATCATTCTGTAAACCTTTGTAGTATCTGTCTCCTGCTGCTGAAAATGACAGTAGTAGATGCTGCCATTACAATAGATTCCCAAAGGGGCTGAGAGCAAGTGGTAGTACTGCATTGTGTGAAGCAATGTGGGCCGAGCTACTGAAGTGGTCAACAGGGGTGGAGCAGCAATCAGAATGTTTTTACCCAATGTGGCTACTTGAGAACAGACATTGAATTTGTGCCACCACAGTAAAGAATTGTGACCCTCATCCAGTTCCCAGACTTCAGCCAGTTTAGAGACTTGGGGCCTCTTGAAGGAGAGACTAGGTTTCCTTGAGGAATGGGCCCATGACATTACCACAAGATTATAGTGTAAATATTCCTCCAGGCTTTTTCCCAAGGGACTTGCCGCCATATGTCAGGATGATAGTGAATTGAGGAAAGAGAAACAACGATATCCTTAAGAATTATAGGCAATAAATCTGAATTAGTGGTCATCCCTGGAGACCTGAAATGCATCCATGGTCCACCAGAATGGGGGCTTAGGGGCGGTTGGGTGGTAAATGGAGTTTTGGTCTAAATCTATCTCACAGTGGGCCTGAAAAGTATTTGAATTTTCCTTAGGGTTATTTCCAAAGTTCCTGAGTGCATGATTGGAATAGACTCACTGGTAACTACAGAATCACCTCATTGGTTCCCCAACCTATGGATTGAGTGCTATTAAGGTAGGAAGATGCAAGCAGAAGCCCCTACGACTTCTCTCTACCAATAGTAAACCAAAATCAATACGATACACCTGGGTGAATTGCCAAAGTTAGTGCAACCATCAAAGATTTGAAAGATACAGGGATAGCCATTCTTTTCATAGCCCCACTTAACTTGCCTGTTGGCCTGGGCAGAAGGCAGATGGGTCTTGGAGAATAACCGTGCATATTTGGAAACTTAATCAGATGGTGACTCCAGTTGCAGCAGTTGTCATGGAAGTCTGAACCACTTGGTCATGCAACTTACTTCTGTTTGCAGACCCCATCCACTCAATTATGGAGTGCTTCTGTACATGCCCAACTTTGTGAACTGGGGTTGGGATAATTCCCAGTTCATAATGGGCAGCTTTGATTGAATAGTATTTGTGTTCTATGTTCAGGCATTCAATCTCAACTAGGGCTTGGTAGCAAACCAGGCACTGTTTCTCAAACAAGAATAGTTATTGAAAAAGAGGGTATGGCTTTGCTCCAAAACCTTAGGGGTCTATGTTACTACTGGGGCTTGCCAGAGGTTCTATACACTAACCTTACCTGCCACAGGCATTGTCAGCATCACTGGAACTTCTGGGCAATAAGGCACAAGTGGCCAAGCATCTCTCCCTAAAACCTGGACTAACTTCGGAATCTTCTCTCGCCCTGGGCCTAATTTAAAACTGGTAGCCTTATGGGTTTCTCATTAAGTGAGCCAGAGTAACACCCTTAACTGTGGTATATGCATAGGATGACCTTACATTCCAATTTGCCCAGGCCAGTCCCAGTTGGTTCTAAAAGATACAATCTCAGCCAACAAAAAGATTCTTAATGTTTTATCCTCCTGGACAAACACTTCCACTCTTACATAGATCTTTGTCATTTTACTCTTTTGGACAAAGGTATACTTTGACCCTTTTATAGAGCTTCAGTATTACTGAAAGAAACACTGGAGAAATGCTGTAATTCCTTTATTGCTCTTTAATACACACTGGGATATATGTGTACATATTTACTGTCCTCTTTTGAATATATGTTATCAGTACCCATTTCAAATAAACTTTTTGAAAGTGTGTAATTCATGGTGGCAAAATGCAATCCCATCATCCTGTTGAGTATCATGAGATCTCATCCTCCCTGCCAGAGTGGGCCCTCCAGAGCGGGAAATTCTCAAAGGATTCTTGGGTATCTATTTGTGTGTGAAAGAAATGGAGTCCCTGGGTGGTGCAAACTGTTAACACACTTGGTTGCTAACCAAAAGGTTGGAGGTTTGAGTTCATTCCAGAGACTCCTAGGAAAAAGGCCTGGGGATTTACTTCCAAAAAATCAGCATTGAAAACCGTATGGAGTACAGTTCTACTCTGACATGCATGGGGTTGCCATGAGTCGGAATCAACTTGAAGGCAGCTGATATGAAGTAAACATTGATTGTTAATGGTGTAGACTTCAGTGCCCTAAGTTGGTAAATACTCCAACTGCCTTCCAGCAAAACAGCCTTTGCCAAATGGCATCCCTAGTAGTCTTATTTTTAAATTCCAAATCTGTGCTCTTATATTTCCTTAAGTCTCCCCTTGTAATTCCCACACAAATGCTTTTCTAAGCCTAGCAGTTGCCAATGAATCAATTCTGACTCATGGAGACCCAATATGTGGCAAGAGTAGAACTGTGTGCTCCACAGATTTTCAATGGCTATTTTTTCAGAAGTAGATCACCAGGCCTTTTTCCAAGGTGCCTCAAAACCAAAAAAAAAAAAAAAAAAAAAAAAAAAAACCCAAACCTGCTGCCATTGAGTTGACTCATAGCTACCCTACAGGACAGAGTAGAACTGCCCCATAGGGTTTCCAAGGAGCAGCAGGTGGATTCGAATAGCCGACGTTTTCTGGTTAGCAGCCAAGCTCTTTACTACACCACCAGGGTTTCCATAAGGTGCCTCTGGGAGGACTCAAATCTCCAACATTTTGTTTAGCAGATGAGCGTGTTAACCAGTTGCACCCTGTAGGGAGTCCTTTGTAAGCCTAGAGACTGGAAAAATCCTGTTTAGAAATGTAGTTTAAGGATCTAATTGATTAGTACTTTTATTAGGTCACACAGTGGGAGCACACATTGTCCCTGACTCTATTGCTATTTTTCCCATGGACAATATAAAGGAGATAGATATGGAGGCCAGAGAGGGGTTGACATGAAAGAAGAGAGGGATGCTGGGAGTAGTGGAAATTTGTAGGAAGATAAAGTGATGGAGAAAGGGTGGGGAGAAAAAGTTAATGAGGGTTATGTCATCCTGCTCCTCTTCTGCAAGCAGAGCAGGGCATCCTGGGGGAAAAAGATTTGCTTGTAGGGGAACACATCCATTACATCTGACAAGTTAGCAAGGTGAGCAGATAGGCTAGGTGAGTTTAGGGACCTACTACATGCTACCCTACCATGGTAGATTGATGATCTCATTAATGTGAAACCTAGTTTGCTGGTTCTTGCTCTCACTTCAAACTCTGACCACTAGCTTCCTGAAAAGCACTCAGCCCACTTCTGCAGGTATCTTGCCTGTCTGGTCAGTTACTGTCTAATTTTCTCCTCTTTCTTGCCCGCCTCCTATGATCCCTCTCAGTGATGTCTGTTGCTGAGTTCTCTCAGCCTGTGATAGGTTATGAAGGGATGTAACCACGGCTTCTGGGCCTTCTGAGCTGTCTCCCTCTTTCTACCACTCCTGCTGAGGCCTGGGGTCCTAGGGGCCAAAGCTGAGTAACATTCTTCAGAGACCTCATTACACCAAAGCCAGCATCATGCTAAACCATACAGGCACCTGAGACAAAGGGAAAAATGTGTACTCCTATAAACATGTACTTGTGTAGTTTTTAATGGTTAATTTTTTCCAGAACATTGAAAAACTTCAGAAGTTCAACTCCCATAAGTTGAAAAAATACTGAAAAATTGATGAGTAGGTCACATTAAAATTCACATTCTCTTCAGTTCAAATATTTTATTTATATCCCTAGCAAAAAAAAAAAGGAATTTATTATAATTTTACTTTCCTGGCTTTGATGGAATCAAAGTCATCAAAAATATTTCCAAAATCTGTTGTTGTTGATGGCTGCCATCCCATTGGTCCCCAACTCATGGCAGCC
The DNA here is from genome assembly GCA_030035585.1 of Dugong dugon. NCBI lineage: Eukaryota > Metazoa > Chordata > Mammalia > Sirenia > Dugongidae > Dugong > Dugong dugon. The sequence continues at coordinate 40,246,447 of CM057480.1, read as the reverse complement.
CCATACGCAATGGAACAAAACACTTCCTGGTCCTGTGCCACTCCCATGATTTATTGTGCATTGGATTGTTGTGATGCATAGGGTTTTCACTGGCTGATTTTTGGCAGTAGATTGCCCGGCCTTTCTTCTTAGTCTGCCTTAGTCTGAAAGTTCCACTGAAACCTATTCAATGTCATAGCAACACACAAACCATCACTGACAGACAGGTGGTGGTTGTGCATGAGGTATACTGGCTGGGCGTCAAAGCCAAATCTTCCACATGGAAGGTGAGAGTTCTACCACTGAATCACCAACGTCCCCATTTCCAAAATCTACTTCTGGAAAAAATTTAACCATTAAAAAAATATGGAAGGTACAAAATTTGTCTCTATTCACTGGGATCACCAGAGGAAGAAGGAGGGTTGGGAACTGGTAGCGGAAATAGTGTGTCCAATTGCCTCCAGAATGTGAGTTTAGTGTTTTTTGGGGTTTTTTTGGTTTAGTGGCTTATGACTGAGCATCTTTTTGTGTACTTGTTGGCCATTTGGGTATTCTGTTTGGCAAAATGTCTGTTGAAGTCTTTTGTTCATTTTTAGATTAAGTTGTTTGTGTTTTTGTTAAGTTGTAGAAGCATTTTATACATTTTAATTATTAGACCCTTATTGGATATATGGTTCCCAAAATTTTTCTCCCAATCTGTAGGCTGTTTTTTCACTTTCTTGAAAAAGTTGTTTGATGCACAAAAGTATTTAATTTTTAAGAGATCATATTTATCTATTTTGTCTTTTGTTGGTCATTCTTTTGTTGCCATATTTGATAGCTCATTGCAAAAACCTAAGTCCCACAGCTTTGCCCCTACATTTTCTTTTAAGAATTTTATGGTTTTAGTTTTCACATGTAGGTCCTTGATTCATTTTGAGCTGGTTTTTGTGTATGGTGTGAGTTGTATCCTGATTCATTCTTCTGTATGTGGAAATCCATTTAGTGAAGAGATTCTTCATTCCCCATTGGGTGGACTTAGTACCTTTGTTGAAAATCAGCTGACCATAGATATACGGATTTATTTCTGGACTTCCAATTCTATTCCATTGGTCTGTATGTCTATTTCTATACCAGTACAAAGTGTTTTAATTATTGTGGCTTTATAGTACGTTTTGAAGTGAGGAAATTTGAGTCCTCCAACTTTATTCTTCTTCTTCAAGATTGCTTTAGTTATTTGGGGTCCCTTGCCCTTCATACAAATTTGAGAATTGGTTTTTCCATTTCTGTCAAAAAGGTGTTAGAATTTTAGTAGGGATTGCATGAATTTATAGATTGCTTTGGGTTGTATTAACATCTTAGCTATATTAAGCCTTCCAACTGACAAACAGGTAATGTCCTTTTGTTTATTTAGGTTTTCTTTTATCTCTTTTAGCAATGTTTTATATTTTTATGTATATAGGTCTTTCACCTTCCTGGTTAAATTTATTCCTAGGCACTTTATTCTTTTGAATGTTATTGTAAATGGTAATATACCCTTAGTTTCCTTTTCCTCTTGCACACTGCTGATGTGTAGAAACTCAACTATTTTTTACGTGTTGACCTTGTACCCTGTCACTTTGCTGAATTCATTTATTAGTTCTAATAGGTTTCTCGTGGATTCTTCGGGGTTTTCTACATATAGAATCAAGTCACCTGCAAAAAGGGATGGTTTTACTTACTCCTTCCTGATTTGGATACATTTTATTGGTTTTTTCTAACCTAATTGCTCTGGCTGGGACTTCCAGAGCAATGTTGAATAGTAGTGATGAGAGTGGGCATCCCTGTCTTGTTCCTGATCTTAATGGGAAAGCTCTCAGTCTTTCTCCACTGAGATGATGTAGCTATGGGTTTTCTTTTATTATATTGAGGAATTTCCCTTCTATTCCTATCTTGCTGAGTGTTTTTACCAGACAGGGTGTTGGATTTTGTCAAATGCCTTTTCTGCATCAATTGAGATGATCATATGCCTCTTTTCCTTTGTTCTAGTAATGTGATGTATTATATTGATTGATCTTCTAACGTTGAACCAGCCTTGCATTCCTGGGATAAATCCCAATTGGTCATGGTATATAATCCTTTTAATTTGTTTTTAGGTTTGAGTTGCTAGTATCTTGTTGAGTGTTTTTGCATCTATAGTCATTAGGGTTATTGATCTGTAGTTTTCTTTGTCTGGTTTTGGTATCAGGGTAATGTTTGCTGCATGGAATGTGTTTTCTGCTCTTCTGTTTTTCTGGAAAAGTTTAAATAGGATTGAAGTCACTTCTCCTGTAAATATTTGATAGAACTCCCCTGCCTTTTGCTTTTAAATATTTCGGGGTGAATTTCCTAAGAGCATTAACATTCTCTTCTCTTGCGTTATCACAGTATAAATGATCAAAATCAGAACATCTCATATTGATATAATCCACAGGCCTCATTCATTTTCACCAGTTGTCCCAATAATGTCCTTTATAGTTATTTTTCCCCAATCCTAGATTCAATCTAGGCTCACACATTGCATGCAGTTGTCATGCTGCTTTACTTTCCTTCAATCTTGAACAGTTTCTTATCCTTTCTTTGCCTTTCATGCCCTTGACATTTTGAAAAGTACAGATTGGTTGTTTTGAATGATGTCTCTCAGCTTGGATTTGCCTGATCTTTCCTTATGATTATATTCAGGTTATGCATTTTTGACAGGAACACCACAGAAGTGATACTGTGTCCTTCTTGGTGCATCTTATCAGGAAGCACATGATGCTGGCTCATCCCATTATTGGTGATGCTAAATTTTGTCACTTGGTTAAGGCAGTGTCTACCAGATTTCTCCTCTGTAAAGTTATTTTTATACCTTTGTTATTAACAAATAATCTGTGGGAAGATACTTTGAGATGGTGTCAATATCTTGCTCCTCATCAGACTTTTCCCCAGCAGTCTGAGCACCCATAAAACTAAGTGTTTTAAAGATTAACACACATATACATTTAAAAGCACTTTGAAAAGTAGGTGGGAAGGCAAGATCAGAACCATCATATTTTCAGTGTTCAAAAGACACCCAAAACAGTTTCCATTGAGTCATTTCTGACTCATGATGATCCCACGTGTGTCAGAGTAGAACTTTGCTCCATAGGGTTTTCAAGCTTGTGACTTTCAGAAGCAGATTGCCAGGCCTTTCTTCCAAGGTGCTTCGGGTGGGTTCAAATCCCCAATCTTTCAGTAAGTAGTTGAGCTCTTAACCATTTGCAGCACCCAGGGACTTCTTTCAGTGTTCAAGGCCTCTAAAAGTTTAAGTCTGGACCTCCCATAGCAAAGTCTATGCCACATCATCTCACTGTCTTAGTGAAAGCATCTCTTGCAGCTGGATTGTCTTCTACAATTTACTTTTTTCTCTCTGAGAGTCAGAGCAACAAGGGCTATGTAGGATAATAAAGCTGCAGAGTATTTTAAATTGACCCTGCTGTCCTTCCCTACCCCCACCCACACCCCAATACAGAGGTTTTTAATCACTAGATCACACCTGTCTGCCTGACTCTCTGTTCTCTTAGAAAAGATTCATGGCCAGGAGGCACCTCAGTGCCTCAACAAACAGACTTCTGTTGCCAAAAATCTTCCAGACATACACGGATTTTTTGGAATGTGTACTACAAACATTTAGCTTAATGGAATATTTCATGACAGTCCTCAGTGTTTGGAGCCACTTACAATTAATGACTCCACTTAAAACACTAGGAATGTGCTGGCTCCAGCATGGGAGGGAGGGCTTGACTTGGAGGTGTAGAAGCTTCTGAGAAGAGTGTTCCAGGCTCATGACACAGGTAGAAAAGATAAAGGAGAGTAAAGAGAAGAGAGAGAACCAGGGTTGTGTTGACTAATTTAATCATACACACACACATTCAGAGGGTAATAATGGGAGAGAGAGAGGGAAAACACAACCGACCCACAAAAACTATATTTGATCAGCTCAATGAAGATTTTCTTTCTGGCAGCAAACTGTGCTTACATGCCCTAGTTTCCGGTTCCCTGGTGATGCTGTAACACAAATACCACAAGTAGGTGGCTAAAAGTCCAAATCAGGGTCTTGGCCATGTTAATTCCTTCCTCGTTGGTAGCCCAGGTGTTTCTTGGTTCCTTGGTGATCCTCACATGGATCTGTCTTCCCTCCTCTGTGCTTACATGTTTCTGTGTCTATGCTGCTCTTTATATAACTCAGAAGTGATTAGGTCTAGGATCCATCCTACACAGGTATGACCTCAATTGATTCATTGACTGTATTACATTAGATTAGATTATATCAACAGGTATCAGGGTTAAAATTCCATTCAATCCATAACATGGGGCATTATCAGTTAAAAAAAGAAAATCCACCAAAGTTGATACCTACTGAGCCCAGTATTGCAAACAGAAATGATCAAGGTCTAGCTCATAAATAATGCCATTTCAGAGGCAGCAATAGCATCTCTTCCTCCCTTCTCCTTCCTTCCACAAATCTCTCCTTGTTTGTTAATAGTAAGATTCCTTTTACCAGGAATAAAGTTGTGGAATGTTAAGTGTAAGTGTAGAAGCCACATTTCTCTGCTTCCCATTGGAAGGGAGACAGAGCAAAGAACCTGTGCAGAAATTGCAACCCACATCGTGGTGAGTTTAGACAAGAATTTGTTAGGCAAAGGAGTAATTGAGTTACACAGCGGCATTTTGAAATCTCCCTGGGAGATGGCACAACCACTCTTGTCTGCCATAGTTGGGGAAGGGTAATCCTACTTGGAGGCAGGGGCATGATCATCTTGGCCTCCTTCCAAGAGTCACGCTGGCTTTGACCAGCTTCCTCCGGGCCTCAGCCACATATTCTTCTACCTCTGTGAGAAGTGCTGATTAGAAGTCTGATCTGTGCTGAAGTGAAATGTGGATGGATGTCCTCTTTTTAGGTGCTGAGAGCCTTGAGGAAGGGGTAGACTCCATCTTCAGCCACTTGAAACCATCCTCCACACAGCGGCTGGAGGAATCATTGTAATATTCAGTCATATCATGCTTTAAGAAAAAGGGCCCACACTCCTCTCTGAGCCTCATTTTCCCCATCTGCTGCCTCCCTCACTGTGTTCTAGCTAGGCTGGTCTTTTTCCAGTCCTTCAAACATGTCAAGTTTCCCCTCATCCCAGAATCTTCACACATATTTTCCCTTTCTCTAGAACACTCTCCCTTCCCTCTTTGCTTGCATGATTCTTCTCATATTTCAAGTCTCAGTTTGATGTTGCTTACTCAGCCAGGACCTAGCTAAGCTAGGTCCACAGTATTCCTCTTTTGTAACTCTTTTCACAGCCATAATTTCACTGTTTCTTTGTGGATGAGTTATTCAGTGTACATCTTTCATACTGGGTTAGAGACTCCAGGAAAGCCAGGATTATGTCTGTCTTGGTCACTCTATGCACATCACAGTACCTGGTATTTGGAAAGCACCAAATAAAAATTTGCTGGAAGAATGAATGAAATGATTTTGAGCCTTGTTTCCTCAGCACTAAGCACAGCAACTTGCAGAGCAAAATAGCTCAATAAATGGTTGTGGAATTGAATGGAAAACCAAAGTCATCAGACACATCAGCAGCCGTTCACATTGGCCATCTTTTCCTAGCTACAAAGGGGTCCTGACTGCTCAGCGTCAGCCTTTTCCACGGTGTTAGGGAGGCAAGGAAGTCTCTTGGAATGGGCACTGAACAAGAGTCAGGGCACATGGCTCTCTGGTCCCACCCACTGTAGTCAGGACTCACACACATCATCAACAGGTATGAAAGAACAAGCCTCACCTCAGGGGCTTCCCTTGAGGCCAATGCCCAATGGAGACCAGTCTATCAAGAGCACACAATTCAGTTCCAGCCCCTCCTGTGTGCACTCCAGCAGCCATCGGGAACCATGTCCTGATTCTGGGCCTTTGCATTTGTAGCACTGCTGCCTCTGCCCAGCAGCCCTTCCTCTCCATGCTCACCTGAAAATGCCTACTCACAATTCCAGATGCAGTCCAACCACTGGCTCTTCTATGGAAACTTTCCAGGCCCGCCCCATTCCCCACCTCTCAGAGGAATGATCCCTTGTCTATTTGCACTCCCCCCACCCCTTTCTGCACCCAGTATAGACTTCAGTCATCGTTCCTAGAAAAAACTTGAGTGAGGGGATTTGCCTACATATGGCTCAAAACCCCTTAGGAATGCTTTTGTTTTGGGGCGCAGGTGAGCTATCAATGGTTTGCATGCCCACGTCTCTCGCTTGGATGATGAGAGGGGCAGGGAACTCAGCTCATCATCTCTGTCTCTTGGGGGTTGGCCCTTGTCAATCACTTAATAAATGCGTGAATAAATCTTGGTGAATGGCACATTGTAGAGAGGCAGCATGGAGCAGGGGTTAAAAGAGTAGACTCTGGAACCATGCTGCATGGATTTGAGTCCTGTTTTCACTTACTATCTATGTGATTTGGGGAAAGTTACTTAACCCTGCTATGCCTCAGTTACTCAGTTTACTCATACTCAGATTGCTGGGAAGATTAAAGAGTTATACGTGTAAAGAACCTGGCACATGGTTAGCAATAAGTGTTTGTTTTTGCTGTTATTATTTGGTCCAAATGGTTAAGCCCCTCTAGCTAAGTCAACTGCCTTTCTGTAACTCATTCGTTCGGGCTCTGGAGGTTCGATGATAAGCAAATCAGGAGCAATCCTGCTCTCCTGGAGTTGACAGTCTATAAGGGAAGACAGACAATTAAGCAGCAACAGAATAACCCATGGGTTTGGCTGCCTCATTTTCTGACACGGGATGCATCTCTGGGGGCCTTCTGTGGTCAGGAAAATTAGGGGAGTGGATCTATTTCACCGTTTCTCACCACTTTTCTTCAATGGATACTGATATAGTTGTAAGCAAAACTTTTATAGAAAAATTTAGGCCTCTGCTCTCAAGTCTCACAGCATGGGGGTTGCTGCTGGTGGTGGCAGGAAATGAGGTGTCCCTGATCCTGTTCTCACCACTTCCCTGTTTTATACTGAATAACAGGTAAGGTTCATTGCCCAGGCCTTGTGAAAGATAGAGATGTCCATGTAAGGGGTATTCATAACTCTTCTCTCTCCATTTCCCCATTTCCTTCTGCCCTTTCCCTTTAATTCCTTCACACCATGCTCTGGTTTCACTCACACCACACACACATAGACGGATACGCACATAGACACACACACACACCACACCATATGCACATACACTCACCCACCTTTCACCCAAGATATGCCACATCTTCCTAGAGAAGTAATCAAGTCTCAGTTCTCATCAGCCCCTTTTGGGTCTTGAAAACCTCCAGGTCCAGGCAGTCACAGTGTGTCAGAGCATTTCTCCTCCATTCACGTATGGCTGTTCCAAAGATGGGAGGGTTGGGCACTGGGCTCATGTCTGCTTACTCCCTTGATGTGATGTGATAGTGTGGAAGGCTAGGGGTTGATTCTATCCATGTGAGCATGGGTTAAAAGGGATAGATTTGGCCGCTGGAAGTGGGAGTTGGCAAACAATTTTGTAAAAGGCAAGATAGTAAATGTTTTAGGATTCATAGGCCATATGGTTTCTATTGAAGATGCTCGACTCTGTCATTGTAGCACTAAAGCAGTCACAGACTATGCATAAATGAACAAGTGTGCCTGTGATCCAATAAAACCTTATTTATAAAAACAGACCACAGGCCATATTTGGCTTATAGGCCATAGTTTGCTGGCTCCTGTCCTGTTGTTGTGTGCTGTAGAATCAATTCCTACTCATAGCGACGCTATAGGACAGAGTAGAACTGACCCATAGGGTTTCCTGGGTGTGATCTTTATGGAAGCAGATCAACGAGTCTTTTCTCTGGTGGAGCCACTGGTGGGTTCAAACCTTCGACCTCTTGGTTAGCAGCCGAGTGCTTAACCATTGCGCTATAAGGGCTCCTTGGCTCCTGTCCTAGAATATCTTAAATCGAACAAATGCTGACATAACAAGATTTTATTTTCTTCTAAAAACTTGACTCTGGCCTAGCTCAGAAATCCTACTAGAACAATTCTCTAACCATGTTAAGAGCCATTGACTCCCACCATGTTTTCACTTTCCATCACCCATGGCCTTACTTCCCTCTTATCCCACTTGGTTCCATGGATAGTCACTAACACTCTAATTAGTTTGTTTTTTGCTCACATTAGTAACTGTCTTGCCATGCCCCCCTCCAACATTATATGTCTGACAAACCCTCAACCCTGGATAAATCTGACTTTTAGTCTTCTCTGGACCTCCACACCACCCTGCAGACTGGTCTCACTCTAAACTGATGTTCACACGTTTCAAATGGGCCCTTAGTTATCCTACTGCATTTTCCTCATCAATTGCTTCCCAACTTTCTAGATCAACTCTGTCATGGATTGAACTGTCTCCCCCAGAAATGTCTGTCAACTTGGCTGGGTCATGATTCCCAGTATTGCATGATTGTGTACCATTTTGTAATCTGATGTGATTTCCTTATGTGTTGTAAACTGTATGACTATGATGTAATGAGATGGGTTAACAGCAGTTATAATGATGAGGTCTACAAGATTGGATTAGATAGTGTCTTAAGCCAATCTCTTTTGAGATATAAAAGAGAGAAGCGAGCAGAGACACACAGGAACCTCATACCACCAAGAAAGCAGTGCCGGGAACAGAGCGCCTCCTTTGGACCTGAGGTTCCTGCACAGAGAAGCTCCCAGACCAAGGGAAGATTGATAACACAGACCTTCCTCCAGAGCTGACGGAGAAAGCATTCCCCTGGAGCTGACACCCTGAATTTGGACTTCTAGCCTACTGGACTGTGAGAGAATAAACTTCTCTTTGTATTTCTGTTATAGCAGCATTAGATGACTAAGACAAACTGTATACTTTCTTTTCTCTGCAAACCTTTAACTCCAAGTCCCTGCTCATTCTCTATAGATGATGTTACTCCCTATTTCAGCAAGAAAATAGAAGCAATTCAACGAGAACTGCGTCTTCGTCTTATCGCCAAATTCACCAACCAACCTGCAATATTCTCTCTCCTGTGACAGTGGTTGAATAGCTCCAGCTTCTACCTAAAGCTTCCTCCTTTAAGAAACTCTCCGTGACCTCTCACCAACTCCAGTTATTGCCTTATGTTTCAGCTCCCCTTTAGAGCAAAACTCTTTGAAAGGCTTTTCTATACTTTTCTTCCCCACATTCTCACTTCTCATTCTCTCCTCAAGCACCTCTAATCCATCCCTCCACTAAAACCACTCTTGTTGAGAACAGCAATGACTTCTATCTTGCTATACTCAACAATCAATTCTCTTTCTTTATCTGACTCTGTCTTAGTTTTTTAGTGCTGCTATAAAAGAAATACCACAAATGGGTGGCTTTAACAGGCAGAAATTTACTTTCTCACAGTTTAAGAGGCTAGAAGTATGAATTCAGGGCACTGGCTCTAAGGAAAGGCTTTCTGTCTCTGTTGGCTCTCCGGGAAGGAAGGTCCTTGTCTCTTTTCAGCTTTTATTACTCGGTTCCTTGGCATCTTCATATAGCATGGCATCTATCATTCCCTATCTGTGCTTCCTTGCTTCTGTGCTTAATCTGCCTAATCTACTCTTATATCTCAAAAGTGATGGGCTTAAGACACACCGTACACTGATATGGCCTCATTAACATAACAAAGAGAACCAAATTGCCAAATGGGATCCCATTCACTGGTACAGGGTTTAGAATTTATAATACACACACACACACATAAATACATTAATTTTATTCTTGTACTTTAAAAGTGAAAGTTCACAATTCAAGTTAGTCTCTCATACAAAAATTTATACATACATCATTATGTGACCCTAATCGCTCTCCCTATACTGTGACAGCACATTCCTCCTTTCCGCCTCTGATTTCCAATGTCCATTCAACCAACTCCTGACCCTCTCTGCCTTCTCATCTCACCTCCGGACAGGAGCTGCCCATTTAGTCTCATGTATCTACTTGAGCTAAGAAGCACACTCTTCACGACTATCATTTTATGTCCCATAGTCCAGTCTAATCTTTGTCTGCAGAGTTGGCCTCGGGAATGGTTTTAGTGTTGGGTTAACAGACAGTCCGGGGGCCTTGCTTTCTGGGGTTTCTCCAGTCTAAGTCAGACCATTAAGTCTGGTCTTTTTACTAGAATTTGAGTTCTGCACCCAACCTTTCTCCTGCTCCATCAGGGACTCTCTGTTCTGTTCCCTGTCAGGGCAGTCATTGGTGGTAGCTGGGCACCATCTAGTTCTTCTGGTCTCAGGCTGATGAAGTCTGGTTTATGTGGCCCTTTCTGTCTCTTGGGCTAATACTTTCCTCATTACTTTGGTGTTCTTCATTCTCCTTTCCTGCAGGTGGATTGGGACAAACTGATGCATGTTAGATGGCTGCTCACTAGCTTTTAAGACCCCAGATGCCACTCACCAAAGTAGGATGCTGAACATTTTCTTAATAAACTTTGTTATGCCAATTGACCTAGATGTCCCCTGAAAGCATGGTCCCCAGGCCCCCAACCCTGCTACTCTGTCCCTCAAAATGCTTGTTTGTATTCAGGAAACTTCTTAGCTTTGGTTTAGTCCAGTTGTGCTGACTTCCCCTGTAGTGTGTGCTGTCCTTCCCTTCACCTAAGATAATTCTACAACACATTTTGATGACTTCAAAATGTATATCTCAAGTTTTGACCTCTCCCCTTGTTTCCAAGTTTGTAAATCTATTTGTCGACTCAATAAGTAAACTTGAATACTTAATAGGCATCATCAATGTAACAAAGTCAAGGCTAAACTCTTGGTCCTGCCCATCCCCCAAACCTATCTGTTCTCATTAAATGGTACCATCATTCATCCAGTTGCTCAGGCAAAAACTTTGGAGTCATCTTAATTCCTTTCTTCCCCCTCATACCTCACATCCAAACCACTTTATAATCCTTCAATAATATCTTCAAAATATATCCTATGTCTTTCCATTCACGTTCATCTCCTCTCTTAACATCTTCATCTATGCCATTGTGGTTGTTTCAAAATATTTTTACAAATTAGTTGATTCTCTTCCATTAAAAGTTAAATTTAATTCCCCGTCTTTTTTTATTTAATTTTTTTTATTGTACTTTACATGAAGGTTTACAGAACAAATAGTTACTCATTAAACAGTTAGTACACATATTATTTTATGACAATGGTCAACAACCCCACGACATGTCAACACTCTCCCTTCTCAACCTTGGGTTCCCTATTACCAGCTTTCCTGTCCCCTCCTGCCTTCTAGTCCTTTTCCCTGGACTGTTGTGCCCCATTAGTCTCATTTTGTTTTATGGGGATGTCTAATCTTTGGCTGAACAGTGAACCTCGGGAGTGACTTCATTACTGAGCTGAAAGGGTGTCTGGGGACCATACTCTTGGGGTTTCTCCAGTCTCTGTCAGGCCAGTAAATCTGGTCTTTTTTGTGAGTTAAAATTTTGTTCTACATTTTTCTCTAGCTCTATGCAGGACCTTCTGTGGTGATCCCTGTCAGAGCAGTCAGTGGTGGTAGCCGGGCACCATCTAGTTGTACTGGACGCGGTCTCGTGGAGGCCATGGTAGCTGTGGTCCATTAGTCCTCTGGACTAATCTTTCCCTTGAATCTTGTTTTCTTCATTCTCCCTTGCTCCCAAAGTCGTGAGAGCAGTGGAGTATCTTAGATGGCTGCTCACAGGCTTTTAAGACCTCAGAAGCTACTCACCAAGGTAGAATGCAGAATATTTTCTTCATAAATTGTGTTATGTCAGTTGAGCTAGATGTTCCCCAAGACCATGGTCCCCACAGCCCTCTGCCAAGCAATTCATTCCCTCAGGGATTTTGGATGCGTCTATGGCGCTTCCATGACCTTTTCTTGTACAAGTTGTGCTGGCTTCCCCAGTATTGTCTACTGTCTTACCCTTCACCAAAGTTACCACTTATCTATTGTCTATTTAGTATTTCCCCCACCCAACCCTCTCATCCTTCATAACCAACAAAGATTGTTTCTTTTTGTGTGTAAACTTTTACATGAGTTTTTACAATAGAGGTCTCATATAATATTTGTCCTTTTGTGATTGACTTACTTCACTCAGCATCATGTCCTCCAGTTTCATCCATGTTATGAGATGGTTCACAGATTCAAGACTGTTCTTTATCATTGCATAATACTCCATTGTGTGTATGTACCATAGATTGTTTATCCATTCATCTGTTGATGCGCATCTAGGTTGTTTCCATCTTTTTGCTATTGTGAACAATGCTGCAATGAACACGGGTGTGCATATGTCTATTCATGTGACGGCCCTTATTTCTCTGGGATATAGTCCTAGGGGTGGGATTGCTAGATCGTATGGTATTTCTATTTCTAGCTTTCTAAGGAAGCGCCATCATTTTCCAAAATGGTTGCATCATTATGCATTCCCACCAGCAGTGCATAAGAGTTCTGATCTCCCTGCAGCCTCTCCAACATTTGTTATTTCCGGTTTTTTTGATTGGTGCCAGTAATCCCAGGGTGAGCTGATATCTCATTGTGGTTTTGATTTGCATTTCTCTAGTGGCTAGTGATCGCGAGCATTTCCTCACGTGTCTGTTGGCTGCTTGAATGTCTTCTTTGGTGAAGTGTCTGTTCATTCCTTTTGCCCATTTTTAAATTAGATTATTCGTCTTTTTGTTGTAGAGGTGTTGGATTTTCTTGTAGATTTTAGAGATTAGACCTTTGTCTGACTTGTAATGTCCAAAATTTTTTTCCCAATCTGTAGGTTCTCTTTTTACTCTTTCAGTGAAATCTTTTGATGAGCATAAGTGTTTAATTTTAGAAGATTCCAGTTATCTAGCTTATCTTCTGGAATTAGTATGTTGTTGGTTATGGTTTGTATCCTATCAATGCTGTACATTAGGGCCTCTAGCATTGATCCTATTTTTTCTTCTATGATCTTTATAGTTTTTGGTTTTATATTTAGGTCTTTGATCCATTTTGAATTAGTTTTTGTGTATGGTGTAAGGTATGGGTCCTGTTTTACTTTTTTGCACTTGGACATTCTGTTTTGTCAGCACCGTTTGTTAAAAAGACTGTCTTTTCCCCCATTTGATGGACTTTGAGCCCTTGTTGAAGATGAGGTGACCGTAGGCGGATGGCTTCTCAATTCTTTTCCATTGGTCAATGTATCTGTCGTTGTACCAGTACCAGGCGGTTTTGACTACTATAGTTGTATAGGAGGTTCTGAGGTCAGGTAGTGCAAGTCCTCTTACTTTATTCTTCTTCTTCAATAGTGCTTTACTTATCCTGGGCCTCTTCCTTTTCCATATAAAGTTAATGATTAGTTTTTCCATCTCTTTAAAGAATGCGGATGGTATTTGGATTGGAATTGCATTGTATTTGTAGATTGCTTTGGGTAGAATTGACATTTTCACAATGTTGAGTCTTCCTACTCATGAGCATGGTATGTTTTTCCATTTGTGTAGATCTCTTTCGGTTTCTTGCAGTAGTGTTTGTAGTTTCCTTTGTATAAATCTTTTACATCCCTGGTTAGATTTATTCCTAAGTATTTTATTTTTTTTTTAGAAGCTATTATAAATTGTATTGTTTTCCTGATTTCCTTTTTGTCATTATCTTTATTGGTGTATACGAATCCAAGTGATTTTTGTATGTTTGTCTTGCATCTTGCTACTCTGCTGAATCCTTCTATTAGTTCCAGTAGTTTTCTCATGGAGTCTTTTGGGTTTTCTATGTATAGTATCATACTATTATCAAATAGGGACAGTTTTATTTCTTCGTTATCAATTTGGAATGCCCTTTATTTCTTTTTCTTCTCTTATTGCTCTAGCTAGGACTTCCAGCACAGTGTTAAATAGAAGTGGTGATAAAGAGCATCCTTGTCTTGTTCCTGTTCTCAAGGGCAATTTTTTCATACTGTCTCCATTAAGAATGATATTGGCTGTTGGTTTTGTACAGATGTCCTTTATTATGTTGAGGAATTTCCCTTCTATACCTATTTTATTGAGAGTTTTTATCAGGAATGGGTGTTGGACTTTGTCGAATGGCTTTTCTGTGCTGTTAGAGATGATCATGTGATTATTTTATTTATGTGGTGGATTATGTTGATTGATTTTCTAATCTTGAACCATCCTTAAATACCTGGTATGAATCCCACTTGGTCATGATGTATTATTTTTTGGGTATGATGCTGAATTCCATTGGCTAGAATTTTGTTGAGAATGTTTGCATCTATATTCATGAGAGATATTGGTCTGTAATTTTATTTTTTTGTGGTGTGTTTGCCTGGTTTTGGCATCCGAGTTATGCTGGCTTTATAGAATGAATTCAAAAGTATCCCTTCCTTTTCCATGTTTTGAAATAGTTTGAGTAGTACTGGTGTAAGCTCTTCCCTGAATGTCTGGTAGAATTCTCCAGTGAAGCCATCTGGGCCCGGGCTTTTTTTTGTTGGGAGTTATTTTTTATTTACCTTTTTGATCTGTTCTCTTGTATGGGTCTGTTCATATTTTCAACATTAGTTTGTGTTAGTTTGGGTAGGTAGTGTGTTTCTAGAAATTTGTCTATTTCCTCTAGGTTTTCAAATTTGTTGTAGTATAGTTTTTCATAGTACTCTGTTATGAACCCTTTTTATTCCTGTTGGGTCTGTTGTAAAGTTCTTCATTTCATTTCTGATTTGTGTTATTTGTGTCCTCCCCCCTTTTTTTTTTTTCTTTTCTTTTGTCAATTTGGCCAGTGGTTTGTTGATTTTGTTGAGTCTTTCAAAGAACCAACTTTTAGTTTTGTTGATTCTTTCTATTGTTTTTCTATTTCATTCATTTCTGCTCTGATCTTCATTATTTCCTTTTATCTGGTGCCTGAGGGCTTCTTTTGTTGTTCTCTATCTATTTGTTTGAGTTGTGTAGCTAATGTTTTCATTTTTTCCCTTTCTTCTTTTTTGACGTGTGCATGTATTGCTAGAAATTGACCTCTGAGCACTGCCTTTGTTGTGTCACACATGTTTTGGTATGATGTGTTTTCATTCTGTTTAACTATAGGAATTTTTCAATTCCATCTTTGATTTCTTCCATTACCCAGTGGTTTGTAAGCAGTGTGTTATTCAGTTTCCATGTAAATGATTTTTTTGCTTGCTCTTCCTGTTGTTAATTTCTACTTTGATGGTGTTGTGATAAGAGAAGATATTTTGTATTATCTCAATGTTTTGGATTTTGTTGAGGGTTGCTTTGTGGCCTATGATGTGGTCTATTCTGGAGAAAGTTCCACGTGTGCTGGAAAAGAATGTGTGCTTTACAGCTGTTGGGTGGAGTGTTCTATATATGTGTATGAGGTCATGTTGATTTATTGTGGCCTTTAGATCTTCTGTATCTTTGTTAAGTTTGTTCTTTACCCAGAGTGGTGTCTTGAAGTCTCCTACTATTATTGTGGAACTGTCAATTTCTCTTTTCAGTGTTGTTAGAGTTTGTTTTATGTATTTTGGAGTCCTGTCTTTGGGTGCATAGATATTTATCATGGTTATATCTTCATGATGGATCATCCCTCTAATCATTATATAATGCCCTTCTTTGTCTTTATGGAGGATCTTGTTTTAAAGTCTATTTTATCTGAGATTAGTATTGCCACTACTGCTCTTTTTTGGTAGCTGTTTACTTGATATATTTTTTCCATCTTTGAGTTTTAATAAATTTACATCTTTGTTTCTAAGGCATGTCTCTTGTAGACAGCATAGTGATGGATCCTGCTTTTTTTTTCCCAGCAATTCTACACGTATAATTCAGTGACATTGATTACATTCTTCAACTCGTGTAATTATTCTCACTACCTTTTACCATACTGTTCTACCACAATTAACATAAACTCAGTGTCCCCTGAGTGGAAACTTGCCTTTTTCACCATCCTATCGCCTCTGGGGACCACTAATAATTTTTGGTTTCTTTTTAAAAATTTTTCCCATACAAAAATTTAAACATACACTGTTTTAGGACCCTAATTGCTCTCCCCATACTGTGATGGCACACTCCTCCTTTCCACCCCTGATTCCCCATGTCTGTTCAAGCAGCTCCTAACCCTCTCTGCCTTCCCATCTCACCTCCAGACAGAAGCTGTCCATTTAGTCCTTTGTATCTACTTGAGCTAAGAGCCACACTCCTCAAAAGTATCACTTTATGTCCCACAGTCCAGTCCAATCCCTGTCTGAAGAGTTGGCCTCAGAAATTGTCTTAGTTCTGGGCTAATAGGAAATCCAGGGGCCATGCTTTCTGGGGTTCCTCCAGTCTCAGTGGGGCAGTAAGTCTGGTTTTTTTACTAGAATTTGAGTTCTGCGCCCCACCAGTCTCCTGCTCCATCTGGGACTCTCTGTTGTGTTCCCTGTCAGGGTGATCATTGGTGGTATCCAGGCACCATCTAGTTCTTCTGGTCTCAGGCTGATGAAGTCTCTGGTTTATGTGGCCTTTCCTGTCTCTTGGGCTAATGCTTTCCTTGTGTCTTTGGTGTTCTTCCTTCTCCTTTACTCCAGGTGGTTGGGACCAATATTAATGCATCTTAGATGGCCGCTTGCAAGCTTTTAAGACCCCAGACTTCACTCACCAGAGTAGGATGCAGAGCATTTTCTTAATAAGATGTTATGCCAATTGACCTAGCTGTCCCCTGAAGGCATGGTCCACAGACCCCTACCCCTGCTACTCTGTCCCTCAAAGTGTTTGACTGTATTCAGGAGACTTCTTAGCTTTGGTTTAGTCCAGTTGTGCTGACTTCCCCTGTATGTGTGCTGTCCTTCCCTTCACCTAAGATAATTCTTATCTACTATCTAGTTAGTAAATAACCCTCACCCTCCCTCCCCACCATCGTAACCATCAAAGAATGTTTTCTTCTGTGTTTAAACCGTTTCTTGAGTTCTTATAATTGTGATCTTATACAATATTTGTCCTTCTGTGACTGACTAAATTCACTCTGCATAATGACCTCCAGCTTCCTCCATGTTATAAGATGTTTCACAGCTTCATCGTTGTTCTTTATCATTGTGTAGTATTCCATTGTGTGGATATACCATAATTTGTTTATCCATTCTTCCATTGATGGGCACCTAGGTTGTTTCCAACCTTTTTGCTATCGTGAACGGTGCTGCAATGAACATGGGTGTGCATATATCTATTTGTGTGACGGCTCTTATTTCTCTAGGATATACTCCAAGGAGCGAGATTGCTGGATCGTAGGGTACATCTATTTCTAGCTTTTTAAGAAAGCGCCAAATCGATTTCCAAAGTGGTTGTACCATTTTACATTCCCACCAACAGTGTATAAGTGCTCCAGTCTCTCCACAGCCTCTCCAGCGTTTATTATTTTGTGGTTTTTGGATTAATGCTAGCCTTGTTGGGGTGAGATGATATCTCATTGTAGCTTTGATCTGTATTTCTCTAATGGCTAATGATCGTGTCCATTTCTTTATGTGTCTGTTAGCTGCCTGAATGTCTTCTTTGGCAAAGTGCCTGTTCATATCCTTGCCCATTTTTTAATTGGGTTATTAGTCTTTTTGTTGTTGAGGTTTTGCAGTATCTTGTAGATTTTAGAGATTGGACGCTGATCGGATTTGTCATAGCCAAAAATTATTTCCCAGTCTGTAGGTTGTCTTTTGACTCTTTTGGTGAAGTCTTTTGGTGAGCATAACTGTTTGATTTTTAGGAGCTCCCAGTTATCTAGTCGGTCTTCTGGCGCTTGTGCATTGTTCGTATTGTGTTTATGCCATGTACTAGGGCTCCTAGCATTGTTCCTATTTTTTCTTCCATGATATTTATCGTTTTTGATTTTATATTTAAGTCTTTGATCCATTTCGAGTTAATTTTTTTTCATGGTGTGAGGTCTGAGTCTTGTTTCATTTTTTTGCAGATGGATATCCAGTTCTGCAAGCACCATTTGTTAAAGAGATTGTCTTTCCCCAATTAACAGACTTTGAGCCTTTATCAAATTATCAGCTGATCATAGGTGGATGAATTTATGTCTGGATTCTCAATTCCGTTCCATTGGTCTATGTATCTGTTGTTGTACCACTACGAGGCTGTTTTGACTATGATGGCAGTATAATAGGTTGTAAAATCAGGTAGTATGAGGCTTTCCACCTTGTTCTACTTGAGTAATGCTTTACTTATTCGGGGCCTTTTCCCTTTCCATATGAAGTTGGTGATTTGTTTCTCCATCTCATTAAAAAATGCCAGGGAATTTGGATCAGGATTGCATTGTATCTGTAGATCAGTTTGGGTAGAATTGACATTTTCACAATGTTGAGTCTACCTATCCATGAGCAAGGTATATTTTTCCAGTTGTGCTGGTCTCTTTGAATTTTTTGCAGTAGTGTCTTGTAGTTTTCATTGTATAGATCTTTTATGTCTCTGGTTAGATTTATTCCTAAGTATTTTGTCTTCTTGGGGGCTATTGTAAATGGTATTGGTCTGGTGATTTCCTCTTCGAAGTTCTCTTTGTTGGTGTAAGGAATCCAACTGATTTTTGCATGTTTATCTTGTATCCTGAAACTTTGCTGAAATCTTCTATTAGTTCCAATGGTTTTCTTGTGGATTCTTGGGGGTTTTCTGTGTATAAGATCATATCATCTGCAAATAGAGATACTTTGACTTCTTCCCTACCAATTTGGATGCGCTTTATTTCTTTTTGTAGCCTAATTGCCCTGGCTAGGACCTCCAGAACAATGTTGAATCAGAATGGTGATAAAGGGCATCCTTGTCTGGTTCCAGCTCTGAAAGGAAGTGCTTTCAAAGTCTCTCCATTTAGAATGATGTTGGCTGTTGGCTTTGGTTTTGGTATCAGGGTTATGTTGGCTTCATAGAATGAATTTTGGAGTATCCCATCCTTTTCTATGTGCTGAAATACCTTTAGTAGCAGTGGTGTTAACTCTTCTCTGAAAGTTTGGTAGAAGTCTCCAGTGAAGCCATCTGGGCTAGGGCATATTTTTCTTGGGAGTTTTTAAATTACCTTTTCAATCTCTTGTTTTGTTTTTGGTTTATTTAGTTGTTCTACCTCTGTTTGTGTTAGTTTAGGTAGGTATCGAGTTTCTAGAAATTTGTCCATTTCCTCTAGGTTTTCAAATTTGTTAGAGTACAATTTTTCAGAGTATTCTGTTATGATTCTTTTAGTTTCTGTTGGGTCTGTTGTGATATCACCCATTTCATTTCTTATATGGGTTATTTGCTTCCTCCCCTGTTTTTCTCTTGTCAGGTTGTCCAGTGGTTTATCAAATTTGTCGATCTTTTCAAGGAACCAGCTTTTGGTCTTGTTAACTCTTTCAATTGTTTTTCTGTTCTCTATTTCATTTAATTCTGCTGTAATTCTTATTATTTCCTTTCTTCTGGTGCCTGAGGGCTTCGTTTGCTTCTCTCTTTCTACTTCTTCTAGTTGTGGGGTTAATGTTTTGATTATGGCCCTTTCTTCTTTTTGGATATATGCATTTAGTGCTATAAACTGACCTCTGAGCACTACTTTTGCTGTGTCCCAAAGGTTACAGTAGGATGTGTTTTCATTCTCGTTTGATTCTATGAATTTCTTTATTCCATTCTTAATTTCTTCTACAACCTGGTAGTTTTTGAGCAAGGTGTTGTTCAGCTTCCATGTATTTGATTTTTTCCTTGCTTTTTCTGTTGTTGATTTCTACTTTTATGGCTTTATGCTCAGAAAAGATGCTTTGTAATATTTTGATGCTTTGGATTTTCTTAAGGATTGCTTTATGGCCTAATATGTGGTCTATTCAGGAGAATGTTCCATGTGTGTTGGAAAAGAAAGTATACTTAGCTTCTGTTGGGTGGAGTGTCCGGTATATGTCTATGAGATCTGGTTGGTGGATTGTAACATTTAGCTCTTCCGTGTCTTTGTTGAGCTTCTTTCTGGATGTTCTTTCCTATACCAGAAGTGGTGTGTTGAAGTCTCTTACTACTGTTGTGGAGCTGTCTATCTCTTTTTTCAGTGCTATTAGAGTTTGTTTTATGTATTTCATAGCCCTGTTGTTGGGTGGGTAAATATTTATTATAGTCATGTCCCCATAGTCTATTGACCCTTTAATCATCATATAGTGTCCTTCCTTATACTTTGTGGTGGATTTTACTTTAACGTATATTTTGTCAGAGATTAATATTACCAGTGCTGCTCTTTTTTGAGCGTTGTTTGCTTGATATACTTCTTTCCATCCTTTGAATTTTAGTTTGTGTCTTTAAGTCTAAGCTGTGTCTCTTGAAGGCAGCATATAGACAGATGATGTTTTTTTATCCAATCTGCCACTCTCTGTCTCTTTATTGGTGCATTTAGTCCATTTACATTGAGCATAATTATTGATAGGTCTGAGTTTAGTGCTGTTATTTTGATGTCTTTTTGTGTGTGCTGGTGACAGTTTCTTTGTTCCACTTAATTTTCTGTGCTGAGTCATTTTTCTTTATGTATTTTTTTTTCATCTTTTCATTGTTTTTGACTTTGTATTTCTTGAGTATTTATATTTTTCTAGTTTTTTATTTAGATGTGTAGGATTGTTAGTTTCCTTTGAGGTTACTGTAATATTTAACCCTATTTTTCTAAGTTTAAACTACTCTTCTACTTCTTTATATCACCTTGACATCCTCTCCATATGAAAAATCTATGTCAACATTTTTTAAGTCCCTCTTTGTTATTTTAATGTTGTCATCTTTTACATATTGAAACCTGTTTCCCTATTTTCAGTGTTTCAGTTTTGATTTACTTTTGTGACTTCCCTATCTGGGTTGATATCTGGTTGCTCTGTCCTCTATTCTAGTCTTGGGTTGTTATCTGATGTTACTGATTTTCTAACCAGAGGACTCCCTTTAGTATTTCTTGTAATTTTGGTTGGTTTTTGCCAATCCCCTAAACTTCTGTTTATCTGGAAATGCCCTAATTCTGCCATCGTAGTTGAGAGACAATTTTGCTGGATATATAATTTTTGGCTGGCCATTTTTTTCCTTCAAGGCTTTATGTATGTCATCCCATTGCCTTCTTGCCTGCATGGTTTCTGCTGAGTAGTCCGAGCTTTTTCTTATTGACTCTCCTTTGTAAATGACTTTTCCTTCATCCCTACCTGCTCTTAAAATTCTCTCTTTATCTTTCGTTGTGGCAAGGTTGATTATAATATGTATTGGTGACTTTCTTTTGGCATCTACCTTATGTGGGGTTTGATGAGCATCTTGGATAGATATCTTGTCATCTTTCACGATATCAGGGAAGTTTTCTGCCAACAAATCTGCAACAATTCTCTCTGTATTTTCTGATCCCCCCCCCCCCCGTTCTGGTACTCCAGTCACTCGTACGTTATTCCTCTTGTTAGAGTCCCACATAATTCTTAGGGTTTCTTCATTTTTGAAAAAATCATCTTATCTGATTTTTCCCCAAATAAGTTGGTGTCAAGTACTTAATCGTCAGTCTCACTAATTCTGACTTCCATTGCCTCAGTTCTGCTCCTATGACTTTCTACTGAGTTGTCTAATTCTGAAATTTTATTGTTTATCTTCTAGATTTCTGATCGCTGGTTCTCTATGGATTCTTGCAGCCTGTTAAATTTGTCATTACTCTCTTCTCTAATCTTTTTAATTTCCTCTATTGTGTGTTCTGTGTTTTGCTTAATTTCCTTCCTAATTTCTTGAAGACTTTGTATATTAACCTTTTGTATCCTGCCTCCGGTATTTCCAAGAAATTTTCCTCTTCTGGAAAATTTCTAGATTCTTTATTTTGGGAGCTTGCTGCAGCCATCCTGGATTGCCTCTTTATGTGATTTGATATTGACTGTTGTCTCTGCACCATCAGTAAGTTATTATATTTATTTATTTTACATTTACTTAGTTGTTTTGTTTTGATATGCCCAAATAGGCTTCTTGTTTGAGCTAGTTTGATTATTGGCACTTTTGAAGCTCTAATGTCCTGTCACCAGTTGGTTAGATCTGTTACCGGGTATGGGAGCTCAGGAGTCAGCCCACTCCTCCTGTATGGATTCAGCTCAGGTGCCAGGTAGATAGCCACCAAGTGTGTGGTGGAGGCTGTCACTTACAGTCTTGGACAGGCATGGGTGATTGGCATAGGCACAGGCATCTGGCTGCAGCAGGGGGACACACTCTGAGTAACACAGGGAGCTGACGGCCGCCTCTGAGTGTCCAGGAGGAAGGGGTGTCCCTGTTCCCTAGAGCATGTAAGTGGGTGGGTTTTGCAGCTGGACTATCAGCACTTAATGCTGTTGATTGTAAGGACTGCTGGGCACCTCTTATTCATGGGCCCCTCTCGCAGGTGGCTAGGTGGCATGGGTGGAGCCACCAGTCCTCAGGCCCTTGGTGTGGGTAGGTGAAGTCCCTGCTTAATGGTCAGAGCAGTGTCCAATGTCAAGAACCTGCCACTTCACAGCTGAAACAGTTGAAGTTAGACTTCCGGTATATACCCTGTCGTACTGTGGTAATGAGGGCCTATGCTGTTGAGATGGGCCCACACAAGTCTAAGCAGGGGGAAAGGCATTCAAAGTCCATGGATCCTTTATTCCTTGCCTAGACAAAGGAGCTGTGCCTACCCTGGGTTCCTGGCTTAGGTGAGATGGCAGGGTTTTTTTTTTTCTATGTGTTTATTTGTTCAGGCTCTAAGGCAGGGAGAATGGCTCCGGGCATGTGACAGATCCTACTTCCAGCCCAGGGGTCTCGGCAATTGCTGAAGCCGGTCCGGGAGCCAGTGCAGAGCAGTGAGCGGGGAGGTAAATGGGAGAGAGGTTTTTCCCTAAGGGAGGTGTTTTTGATCAGCGCGGTAAGCCATATGCAAGTACTTATCTTTCGTGGAGGGCTGCTTCTCACTGGTTCTTGGTGGCCGTGTAGTGTCTCTGGTGCTGGGTCTCTCCCCGTGTGGAAAACGTGCCTCCCGAGCACGGCTGCTTGTCTGCCTCACCACTCACCCCCGAGCTGATCAGGTTTGAAGGGTTCAGGCTCTCGCGGGGTCAGGTCTGGCAACTCCTCGCTGCTTCCAAACCGTCTCTCCCTCCCCCGCCACTCAGTCCGGTTCCTCAGCTCTGCCTTTGAGGTTCAGGGCTCCCAGATTGTCATATGTAATCCAGTCACTTTTTTTTTTCTGGTCTTTGTTGTAAGAGGTTCCACCGGAGGCATCTGACTACTCCGCCATCTTGGCCCCTCCTCCCTAATCAACATAATTGATTTATTGCTAGATGCACAAGGCCAGGAGGTTCTTGGGAGATTGGCCTAAAAGAGTAGTGGCTAATGACCAAGTTCCAATTTCTGCTTCAGAAATCACTTCTTGAATGCCTGCTCCACTCCTGGGGATTAACAACCATTGCCTCCTTACAAAGGAGCTCTCATGGAGCAGTGGTTAAAGCACTCAGCTGCTAACCAAAAGGTCAGCAGTTTGATCCCACCAGTCATTCTGAGGGAGAAAGATGTGGCAGTCTACTTCCATAAAGATTACAGCCTTGGAAACCTTATGGGGCAATTCTACTCTATCCAGTAGGGTCGCTATGAGTTGGAATTAACTCGACGGCAGTGGGTCTTTGGGCCTCCTTACAACCACCAGCTAAGGAAAATACTATATCCATTATACAGATGGGGACATCAGTTCAGAGAGTATAAGGATCTTACTCACGGTTGCAGAGCTAGTGAGTGGGGAGTCTGGAATATGAATACAAATACTGAATTGTATGTTTCCTTCTCTCTGTCACTGTAAGTTGCACACATCACTGCTTATCTCCTAATATTCCCTTCCCTAGAATCTTTTTTCCTTGAAAACCCTATCTACTGGACTGGTATTAACAGGCATTTTTCCAATCTCTTGGAAACAGTTCCTTTGTGACAAAACCTAGTTCTTAGAAGTGAGATGCAAGAGTCCAGAGGGGCAAGTTTTGGAAATCAAAATAACAAAACTTTCTTTCCCTACTCCTGTATTACTCCAGCACAAGGTGTACCAGCAAAATCCAGTCTCAGGTTAACATTGGAAACCAGGATTCACAGAGCACCCAGGCTGGAGCCCCTGGCCACAGGCAATCTTCTCTGGGAGGCCCTTCACTGAATACAGTGGGTATTCCAGAGAAGGAAATGGCCTGCTGCAGGGTTCCTCTCCCCAGAAAGTTTCCTAGAACTAACTGTGGTCTTCTCAAGTTGGAGAACACACCATAATTAGGGGGATATGCTGGAACAGCTACAGGCAGCCATGTCTCAGATGGTGCCACCCACTGCTCTCCCTGCTGTTGCCATGTCTGCTCTCAAGCTGATGGACCAGCTCTTTGAAGATGATTAATCATTAGGTGGTGGCTCTACTGGGCGTTTCGGAGCCTGTGGTAGCTTGAGCTTTCAGGAGGTTCCTGGTGAGAATCTGAACAGCATATCTGGATTATGTTAGGCTGTGTACAGAAACAGTGTCTTCCCAGACTCCTCCCCCACATTTCCATTCCTTTCGATTGATGCTGGTAGGAAAGGGCTAGATCTCGCACCCTTATTGAGGGGAAGTCAGATGCTGGGCAGGTGAAGCTGGCTGCAAAGTGGGCTCTTTAATTCATGCCAATTACTGGTCTTGGAGTTGATATCTGCTTCTCATACCCTCTTCTTATATTCTGGAAAACTGGCCTTTACCAATGCCACTTGGGCATTAATGTATTTATTATCTCATTCTGCAAATGCTGGTACCTGTCAGGTATCGTGTTGATTCCTACCTGATGTAAAAGTGAACAATAGTTCCCCAACCCGTGTCCAGGCAGAAAGGAACTTGAGTGTGGGGGATTTTCTTTTCTGAGGGAGCACAGAGGGGATCTTAGGAGGAGCTTTCGGGCTTTGGGAGGGGGGAGGGAAGTTCTCTCCAGCAGCCCACCAGGGTGGTTTCTCCTTTCCCAGAAGGGAAGTGAGAAGAGGTTGCAGTAGCTTTCTAGAGCAGAGGAGTCATTCATTCTCAGTGACTCTTTTGGGGCAGCATGGACTCACCTGGTTTACAGAGAGTGAGGTTGACATCATGCCATTGGAGCCCATGAGGCCACAGAGGTGGACAGGTGTGTCCAGCTCAGCCTCCTCTGCCTGGGGCTGGCTTTCTTTGAGCTGCTTTCTGGCTTCCTTCCCCATCCTCTGCGCAGACCATTTTTCCCACCTGTTCCTTTCTCACCCCTTCCTCATATTCTCCTTTCCCCCATTTCTGGACCGCTTCCATCCTTTTAGTTAACATTCTTTCCAAACCCCTTTTGAAATATTCCTCATGAGACAGTTTCCAGCAATCATCCCCTATGGCAGAGATTTAAACTGTGAGCAACCTCCATGAGGACTTTTTCTGGCAAGTGTTGATACCTTTATGTCATTTCCGGTGATGGGTTCACTTAAGCAGAACTCACTCTTGAACCCTGGATTGTTGTTGTTTTGTCTTTTAAACTTTGAGGGTTCCCTACCCAACTCTCCTGTATTTGTCTCAGTCCAATGTTAATTTGCTCTCTGCACTGGTCAGTTATAGGCTTTATGTGTGGGTGCTCAGGTCACATTCTCAAGGATCCAGAAGAGTGGAAGGAGAACTGTCTCTGGAGTTAAAAATCTGGGTTCAAGTTTAAGTTCCACTGTTTGCTCACTCTCAGAACCTATTTCTTCAGATGAAAAATGGATTTTATCGTATTGATAATGAGAATACCAGGAATGATGTATATGAAATAAATATAATACTACACAAACCATAGTTCATGATGATAATGATGGTAAAGAGAAAGGAAGAAGGAGAAGAACAAAGATAGAAGAAGTATGCGATTAACATGACTTTATTTTCTGGGTGGGAGGGAAGCAGATTTAGACAAACTGTGTGAGAAGAAGCAGTGCCTTCCCCTCAGCCCTCTACAGATGAGTAGAGTCCATTGAACAAATATTTATTGACCACTACTGTGTGTTATGTTCTTGGGTGGCCAAACAGTTTGTACTTGACTACTAACCTAAAGGTTGACAGTTCAAATCCATCCAGTGGCACCACGAAAGAAAGACCTGGTGACCTACTTCCATAAAGATCACAGCCAAGAAAACCCTATGGATCAATTCTACCTTGTAACAGCACATGGGGTCGTCATGATTCAGAATCGACTCAAAAGCAATCGGCTTTTTGGTTTTTTTTTTTGTTTGTTTGTTTGTTTTACTATGTGTTACTGGGGATACAAAAGTAAGTAAAATCTGGTCTCCGTATTATATGCCATAACGGAGGTTGGTATAAAATACAATGGATATAGATGAGGAAACGATGAATTTTCTTGGGTATGTTTGGTTGGGGGAGTCTGAGGCCATGGGCTTTGAGAAACTGGTTTCATTTAAGCTGAGTTTTAAAGGATAAGTGGAATTTCAGCAGGGGAAAAGGAGCTCTAGGCTGAGAGAATGGCCTGGGAAAGGCATTGAAGCATAAAAACAAGTGGTGAGTTCAAGGAGCAAAGAGTGCCATAGTCTATTGTGGCCAAAAATGGGTTGTGTGGGTGACGTGACCGGAAATGATGTGAGACGGTGGGCTGGGTCCAGGTAGGTTCAAATGGCACAACCCTGTGTGCTGCGGCAAGAGGGTTTGCATTGGACTTTGGATGAAGGTGAGCCAGTGAGAGTTTTTAAAGCTGGCACAGAGTATTAACAGGATGAGTTCCGTATTTTAGAAAATTCTTAGGGCGGCCATGTGGAGTCTGAGCTCTATGAGCAAAGGTTGGAGGCAGGAAGAGCAAAATGATTAGTAAGGGCCTGCTCCGCCAGAGTGGCATGACTTAGGCTCCAGTTCTCAGGCCTGAGTGCTGTGGCAAGCAGAATAATGGCCCCAAAGATAGCCACGTCCTAGTCTCTGAAACCTGTGAGTATGTTAGGTTCCATGGCAAGGGGGAATTAAAGTTGCAGATGGAATTAAGGTTGCTAATCAGCTGGCCTTAAAATAAGGTTATCCTAAATTATCTGGAGGAGCCTTGGTGGTACAGTGGTTAAGTGCTTGGCTGCTAACCAAAAGTTCCAGGGGTTTGAGCCCACCAGCCACTTCATGGGAGAAAGATGTGGCAGTCTGCTTCCATAAAGGTTACAGCCTTGGAAACCCTATGGGGCAGTTCTACTCTGTCCTACAGGGTCGTTACGAGTTGGAATTGACTCAACAGCAATGAGTTTGGTTTTTGTTTTGTTTTGGATTATCTGGGGGTAGGGTAGGGGGCAAATGTAATCACAAGGGTCCCTAGAAGTGGAAGAGGGAGGCAGAAGAGGAGGTCAGAGTGATGTCATGGGAGAAGGATTGGTCCAGCCGTTGCTTTTGTCTCAAGATGGAGGAAAGGGCCACAAACTAAGGACTGTAGATGTCCTCTAGAAGCTGGAAACAGACTCTCTCATAGAGTCTCCAGAAATGAACATAGTTTGGCCAACACCTTGACTTTAGCCCAGTGAGGCCCACATCAGCCTTCTGACCTACAGAACTGTACAATAATAAATTTGTGTTGTTAAAATGAGACTAATGGGGCAGAACAGTCCAGGGACAAGGACTAGAAGGCAGGAGGGGACACGAAAGCCAGTAATAGGGAACCCAAGGTCAAGAAGGAAGAGTGTTGACATGTTGTGGGGTTGTTAACCATTGTCATAATACAATATGTGTACTAACTGTTTAATGAGAAACTATTTGTTCTGTAAACCTTCATCTAAAGTACAATAAAAAAAAAGAAAATGTCTTCACACACACAAAAAAATAAAAATAAATAAACAGATAAATTTGTGTTGTTTTAAGCCACTAAATTTGTGGTAATTTGTTATAGCAGCATAGGAAACTAATACAAATTTATATAAGGATCCCCTGCAGAGCAAGCTAAAGGTTCAGATTTCTGGCTTCACTCCCAGAAATTCTGATTCTTTTTGGTTTGGGTGGGGCTCAGGAGTCTGCACTATTAACAAACCTTATCCCTATCACTCCTGCCCCCAGTGATTCTGATGTAGGAGGTTGTGGACCACTCTGAGTTACGCTGCTATAGAGGATGGTAGAGGCTGAGGTCTCCAACATCTTGTTGCTTGTTGCCTGTTTCTGTGTCTGCGTTATTCCTTTATCCCCAGTGCCCTATACACGGCCTGGCAGTGGTGTTCAGTTAATTTCTTAGGAATGAGTGAATAAATTGGGAGAATTTAGACAATACATGAAAAATGGGTGGGGGTGGGGAGGAGAACTGTGTCTTTTTATGCTTGCCTCAGGAGTGATGGTGCACAATGGTAAGCGCTGTGCTGCTAATTGAAAGGTTGGTGTCATTGACTGAATTATGTTCCCCCCAAAACTGTGTGTATCAGTTTGGCTGTGCCATGATTCCCAGTATTATGTGGTTGTCCTACATTTTGTGATTGTAATTTTATGTTAAAGAGGATTAGGGCAGGATTGTAACACCCTTGCTAAGGCCACGTCCCTGATCCAATGTAAAGGAGTTTCCCTGGGGTGTGGCCTGCACCACCTTTTGTCTTACAAGAGGTAAAAGGAAAGGGAAGCAAGCAGAGAATTGGGGACCTCATACCACCAAGAGAGCAGTGCCAGGAGCTGAGCACATCCTTTGGATCCAGGATCCCTGCATGGAGAAGCTCCTAGTCCAGGGGGAGATTGATGAGAATGTCGACAGAGAGGAGAAAGCCTTCCGCAGGAGCTGACACCCTGAAATTGGACTTTTAGCCTACTTTTTGTGAAGAAGTAAATTTCTCTTTGTTAAAGCCATCCACTTGTGGTATTTCTGTTAGAGCAGTACTAGATGACTAAGACAGTTGGTGACTCTGGGGGAGAAAGACCTGGAGATCTGCTTCCATAAGATTATAGCCATGGACCCCTATGGGGTAGTTCTATTCTGTCACATGGGGTCGCTATGAGTTGGAATCAACTGAACGGTACGTTAGAACAACAACATGCTTGCCTCAAGAGCCAGAAGTGACTTAGGGAACTGGGTTCAATAAGAAAGGCTGACAAGGAACTTCTACTTCTGAAATTGTTGAGTAACCCTGTGCACCCCGTACTTGCCACAAGAGGTCTCGGTGGCCTAAATTGTAGCCCTGGACTTAGACTTGGGGAGCCCAGATTTGAATCTCCATTCTGCATCTATTTGTCCAACCCTAGGATAGTGGCTTAACCGTCAGCTTCCACATTCTTAAAGGGGAAATAATAAATAATACTCTATATCTCAGGGTTGCTGAGAGGATTAAATGAAGCACTGTTGTTGTTAGGTCACTTTGAGTCATTTCCGACTTGTAGTGATCCTATGTACAACAGAAAGAAACACTTCCCAGTCCTTTGCCATCCTCACAATTGTTGTTATTATGCTTGAACCCTTGTTGTAGCCACTGTGTCAATTCATCTCACTAAGGGTCTTCCTCTTTTTCTCTCACCCTCTACTTTACCAAGCGTGATGTCCTTCTAGAGGGACTGGTCCCTCCTAATAACATGTCCAAAGTATGTATGGCAAAATCTTGCCATCCTTGCTTCTGAGGATTCTGTTCATTCTTCTGGCAGTCCATGGTACATTCAATATTCTTCACCAACACCATAATTCAAATGCATCAGTTCTTCGGTCTTCCTTATTCATTGTCCAGCTTTTGCATGCATGAGGCGATTGAAAATACCATGGCTTGGGTCAGGCACACCTTAGTCTCAAAGTGACATCTTTGCTTTTTAACACTGTTTTTAAATTGTTGTACTTTAGATGAAGGTTTACAGAACAAACTAGCTTCTCATTAAACAGTACACGTACTGTTTTATGACATTGGTTAACAACCCCATGACATGTTAGCGCTCTCCCTTCTTGATCTTGGATTCCCTATTACCTGCCTTTTAGTCCTTGCCCCTGGGCTGGGTGCCCCTTTAGTCTCATTTTGTTTTATGCGCCTGTCCAATCTTTGGATGAAGGGTGAACCTCAGGAGTGACTTCATTACTGAGCTAAAAGAGTATCAGGGTCCATACTCTCGGAGTTTCTACAGTCTCTGTCAGGCCAGTGAGTCTGGTATTTTTTTGTGAGTTAAAATTTTGTTCTACATTTTTCTCCAGCTCTGTCCAGGACCCTCTATTGTGATCCCTGTCAGAGAAGTCCGTAGTGGTAGCCGGGAACCATCCAGCCATACTGGACTCAGTCTGGTGGAGGCCGTGGTAGTTTTGTTCCATTAGTCTTCAGTTTTCTTCATTCTCCCTTGCTCCTGAAAGGGTGAGACCAGTGGAGTACCTTAGATGGCTGCTCACAGGTTTTAAGACCCCAGACACTACTCACCAAAGTAGAATGTAGAACATTTTCTTTATAAACTGCCAATTGAGCTAGATGTTTCCTGAGACCATGGTCCCCACAGCCCTCAGCTGTCCTTCTGTGATTGACTTATTTCACTCAACATAATGCCCTCCAGATTCATCCATGTTATGAGATGCTTCACAGATTCATCATTGTTCTTTATCGTTGTGTAGTATTCCATTGTGTGTATGTGCCATAGTTTGTTTATCCATTCATCCGTTGGTGGGCATGTAGGTTGTTTCCATATTTTTGCTATCGTGAACAGTGCTGCAATTAACATGGGTGTGCATATGTCTATTTGTATGATGGCTCTTATTTCTCCAGTATATATGCCTAGGAGTGGGATTGCTGGATCATATGGTATATCTATTACTAGCTTTCTAAGGAAGCGCCATATCATTTTCCAGAATGGTTGTATCCTTTTGCATTCCCACCAGCAGTGCATAAGATTTCCAATCTCCCTGCAGCCTCTCCAACATTTGTTATTTTCTGTTTTTTTGATTCGTGCTAGTAATGCTGGGGTGAGAAGATATCTCATTTTGGTTTTGATTTTCATTTCTCTAATGGCTAGTGATCGAGAGCATTTCCTTATGTGTCTATTAGCCTCTTGAATGTGTCCTTTGGTGAAGTGTCTGTTTATTACCTTTGCCCATTTTTTGATTGGACTATTTGTCTTTTTGTTGCAGAGGTGTTGGATTTTCCTGTAGATTTTAGAGATTAGATCTTTGCCAGATATGTCATAGCCAATTTTTTTTCCCTAGTCTGTAGTTTCTCTTAACTCTTTTGGTGAAGTGTTTGGTGAGCATTAGTGTTTAATTTTTAGATGATCCCAGTTAGCTAGCTTATCTTCTGGAGTTTGTGTGTTGTTACTTATAGTTGGTATCCTGTTAATGCCGTGCATTAGGGCCTCTAGCATTGATCCTATTTTTTCTTCTATGATCTTTATAGTTTTTGGTTTTATATTTAGGTCTTTGATCCATTTTGAATTAGTTTTTGTGTATGGTGTGAGGTATAGATCCTGTTTCATTTTTTTTGTAGATGGACATCCAGTTTTGCCAGTACCGTTTGTTAAAAAGACTGTCTTTTCCCCATTTGATGGACTTTGAGCCCTTGTTGAAGATCAGGTGATGGTAGGTGGATGGATTTACATCTGGGTTCTCAATTCTATTCCATTGGTCAGTGTATCTGTCATTGTACCAGTACAAGGCTGTTTGGACTGCCTAGCTGTACACTACGTTCTGAGGTCAGGTAGTGCAATTCCTCCTCCTTTATTCTTCAGTAGGGCTTTATTTATCCAGGGCATCTTCCCTTTCCATATAAAGTTAATGATTAGTTTTTCCATCTCTTTAAAGAATGCTGTTGGTATTTCAATCAGGATTGCATTGTATTTGTATATTGCTTTAGGCAGAATGGTCATTTTCACAATGTTGAGTCTACCTATCCATGAGCATGGTATGTTTTTCCATTTATGTAGATCTCTTTTGGTTTCTTGCAGTAGTGTTTTGTAGTTTTCTTTGTATAGGACTTTTACATCCCTGGTTAGATTTATTCCTAAGTATTTTATTTTTTAGGGCCTATTATAAATGATATTGTTTTCCTGATGCTTTCCAACACTTTAAAGAGTTCTTCTGCAGCAGATTTGCCCAATGCTAATGATGCACTGAATGTGATCATATTTGAAAAGCAATGAAACAATAGACATGTTAGGACTTTTTGTTAGTAGACTCCAGATGACCAAGACTGCCAGCTGCAGAGAACTTTTCACTGTTCTTAGGGTCTTTCTGTTTGCATTGTTTTGGGTTTTAGGAGAGTTTTTCCCCTAAAGCTGGGAGTCTTTGCAACAGCATAGCTCACCTACTCTTAAAACTCTTTAATAATGTACAGTAGAGCTGTTGAAACATCACCACTTTCTGGAGCCACATCCAACATTTGCAGAGTCCAGAGCATGGGTACAAAGGGAGGCCTATGCTTTATACGTTTACATATTTAAAAATTATAAATCAGCCTAACAAAATGTTGAATCAAAATGCTCTATGCTCCTTACCTGACAGTGTACCTTTATAACTACTATGAAGGCCAGATTTTAATTTACTTATAATTTTGGACTCTTCAGAAAACCTACCCTCCCCTGGCCCCCCTTCCGCCCCTTGGTCTTACTTCCCATCCCCAGCTCTACCCCATTTCATAATGGGCCTATTAACAGCAGATCAGTGGATAACCCCACCTTCATTTTCAAACTCTGTCCACTCCCCCTAAAAGTTACCCCAGGAGGCCTAGGGATGTACACATCGGGAACAAAGGGTGTGCAAGCCAGGAGAACAGTTCTTCTTCGGGAGGATAGACCAAGGGAAAAGGCCAGGCTGGGCCTTGGAAGTGAGCTGGGAGTCATCCAGCAGGGATCCTGGTACATGGAGCAAGCTATAAAGGGGAGTGACATACACTCTGAGTGGGCACTTCCTTTAGCTCAACAGACTTCTCACCCAGCAGAAAGGGGATGGGTATACACAGAGGGAGGCCAGAACAGGGCCCTCTAATGTGCAGGTTCCAGGCAGTGCCATTGCTTGCCTGGGCTTCAGGGTAGGGCTGTGATGAGCCACCGCCTACCCTTGGGGAGTCCTACTTTCGAGGCTCAATAGCTGAGTTTGCTGGGGCACCAGCTCTTGCCAGCAGGAAGACTTATTGTCACCTCACTCCCTAATGGATTTCTCTGCATTTAAGTGAGTTCACGCTACGGTTTGGGGAAAAAGCATCTCAGGCTGAAAAGAGATTTTGTAATCCCACAAAATATTGTGAAAATGTCAGAGGCTTATTAAAGAGAAGATTACTCAAGGACATTGTTTAGGAAGTACTGGTCCAAACAGTTACATGAAAATGACAAACATAAAATAAATTAGAACATTTCCGCAACTTGATATTATATGTTTCTCCTTACCACTCCAGCTACACTAAGACAGGACATGAAGTGGGGTTTTCCTGTAGCAAAGATACAATTTGCTCAGAGATGGGTGAGGCTCAGAGGTCATGACTAAAAAGAGCCATTGCACTCAAGGGCAGACTTTGCCGCTGGGAAGAGGATGCAGAAAGTGCCACAGTACTCTAGAATGTCAGAGCTGCTTCCAGTGCTGGTCCTTGGAGTTTCACGGATGGGAAATGAACTTGCTGAAGGTGACAGAGAGAGGAGCAGATCATCAGCTGTCACCTGAGTCCCTTGTCTGCTGGGGTTCTTTCCATGACTTCCTCTCAACCCAATGCTTGGTTGCCAAAGTTGTCTCAACCAGTAAAAGGGGTTTCTGTTCACAACAAAGGCATGGGAGACTGGTGAGATTTTGCCTAGGAGAAAGATCCTTTTTTCTTGTTCTTGAACATGTTTACAAGCTCTGCACACAGACCCATCATTGAAGCACTCACATTTAGCCTCCAGACAATGTGCTTTATGCGGGTCCTCAGAGTTGCTGACTCACTGACTCCCCCAGACGTGGCTGTCGGGGCTGTCTGACTCATGTACAAGGCAGCCAGCACTCAGCACCCCATTTCCTATGTCTACATGAGATTCTCAGAATAATGGTGATGATAAGACAAAGATGATGAATAGGGGACATTTAATATAGTGAAAATACTGAAAGTGATCAAGACTAGAAAATTATAGATGGCAGGTCACCAACGGCTATTAACTATTCTGGTTTGACGAGCTAACTAGAGACAGAAGACAACTAGAAATCGCAGGGATGGGAAATGGCTGAGACCACAGAGTGGTCTCTGAGGTAACTAGGGTTGCCACTTTCTGTTAATTACTTTTGGGACCCACTCTTCTTTTTATGATTCTTTTCTTCATGCTGACTACTTTTCTTCTCTGTGTATGTCCTAACCGTATCAATGCCTCTGCTTAGGCCCACAAGTGTCTAGAAAACAAGTCTGAGGTGGCCAACTTGTCCTCTTTCCCTGATTGCTTTGGAAATTACATTCTTTCTTGGGCTATTTGCTTAGGGCTGTAAACCATGGTTTAATGGACCTCTTTTCATAGGAGAGAAGGAGTTCCTTTCTTTTAAAAGGAAAAATAAAGCAAATAATGGTACTAGCAACATTGAGTCCCTCTAGAGATTTCTGGTACAAGAACACATTTGGCATGATGATTTTCCTGTAGCCTCTTGCTACAGGAATTATACCCTGAATTGACTTCCCAGAGGCTGCTGTAATAAAACCAGGTATGCAGCCCTGAGAGATCTGAAGGAAGCTCTGAAGTTTTCATATGATAGCTGTTTTAAATATATCAATATGTCAGCCTGCATTCTGCATCCTCACTCTGGGGAATGGTGATGCTTAGAAGAGGCAGGTAAAGAATCTGGCTTCAGTTTCTGCAATGTTGGCTGAGGGATCATGGATTGTCTTTAAATATAATGAGAGTGCTCTTTCGGCTTCCTTGACCCTTTAGTTAATCCCTAGCTAAATGGCAGGGGTCTCATTAGAGATGATCAATGAATAAATGTGTGAATATTGCTGGTATAGTAATTACTCTGAAGCTTATTCTTAAAACAGTGTGGGGATGGAGACACTTCAGGCTGAGGACCTGAGGATGAGACCAGAGTTATCTTCTGCTCAGGAACCTGTGATCCTCAGGGACACGTAGTTTGTACCTGGGTCAAGCCAGAGATCCAGGCCATGCTCCTTTGCCTTTAACTAAAACCAAGTTTCCGTCATTGCTGTCGTTCATTCATTATTCAACAAAAATTCATTGAATAAATATCATGTCTACCATGTCCAGGCAGTGTTTCCATGTCCTGGAGCTATAGCATTGAATAAAACAGATAAATACCTCTGCCCTTGTGGAACTAATTATATCACCTAATATAATACTAGATGCTGTAACAGACAAATCCAAAAATCTCAGTGGATAAACACAATACATGTGTATTTCTTACTCCTGTAAAGTCAAATAGGCAACAAGGGTGGGGGAGGAGGGGCTGCTTGGCTCATTGTATTCATTCAGGAACCTGGACGAAAGCTCTGTCGTCTTCAGCGGTGACTTCTGAGATGCCCCTGTGCATTGACGCTGCCCGGCTGTCAGACAGCGGAAGAGAGAGAGTGGGTGCCTAGAAGTTGTGCATATCACTTCCACCCATATTACCTTCATCAGACCTCAATCATATGGCTTCACCTAGACATAAGGGAGCTGGGAAGTGTAGCCCCAGGCCCGGCTGTGCCTTACCAGCAGAAACTCTACATTAGAGAAGGGGAACATGACTATTTGGTGAGGGGAGGCAGGAATCTCTGCCACACTAACATTCTACTGGGAGCAGGAGACAGACAATAAATATATATGTAAGTACATCATACAGTATTTCAGATTATATTAAGAAAAATAAATCAGGGGAGGAGAATGTAGAGTGTAAATAACTGTGCAAGCAATTTTCCCTAATGTTACTCATTGGGTCATATTGTCTACAGAGTACATGTGAGTTTATCCTTTGAGTGTGTGAAGAAGTAAGGCTGTTCCTTCCTGAATTGTGCTGGAGCAACTCAGAATGGAAAGAGAGACCTTACTCTGTGTCTTGCAAGCCACCAAGCCCATATTGTCATCACTGCAAATGACCAGGGTTACAGAGCTTATTGAGTACAAAAGATGTTATCAAAAAACATGAAGGAGATACAAACAGGTCAAAGTGCATTTAAATTTGCTTCTGGGGCTTTTCTATTTCTTGAGCTTTTGTATGCCTGCAATACAGACCCAGGATGAAGTTCACATGTTTTAGTTTTGACTCTGTGTGCATGTTCTCAGACTGCTTTTGGATATTCCTACCTTCCTGATTCTAAGAGGATCTATTTCCCTATGTATGTAGAAAATCAAGGATTGATTTCCTCAATAGTAATAGAGTAGTGTAGCCTTTGGAGTCCCTGAGTGGTGCAAACATTTAATGGGCTCGGCTGCTAACATAAATATTGGTGGTTGGAGTCCACCCAGAGGTGCCTCAGAAGAAAGGCCTGATGATCTACTTCTGAAAAATCAGCCTTTGTTGGAGCACAGTTCTACTCTGACACACATGGGGTTGCCATGGGTGGCAATCGACTCGACGGCAACTGGTACTGGTTTTAATGTGGCCATTATGCTGAGGAATTCTAGCTGGTCTTATAATGTCAATGATAGAAGGTTAATTGGAAGGAGCTACTGAGGGAAGTTAAACGGTACTAGGAATATACAGAATGATGGAAGGCAGTTTCGTGTTTGGTAAAACGCAGAGGCTTAGGTATTCCTGAAAAGTCTACTCATTCCTTGAATTGTGGGCTCAATTCAATGAGCATTTACTAAAAACTTTTATAGATCAGGCAATGTACTAGGTACTGGTGATATAGCAATAAACACAGTTCTGCTCCTGATCTAAAGGATCAACATTTAGCTTTGAGAGAAAAGTACTTTATCCATCAGAAGAACTGGGTTTCAGTCCAACTAAGAAGGGCCATGAGTGCTACGCTAACAATCCTGGGTTTTCTGCTGTATAGTTAGTGAAGAATCATCAAGGACAAATTCTCTGCTGGGGAGTGGGTGACAGATGTAGAAACTTGCCCTCACTAGCTGTGTGACAGTTGGTGAGTCAACCTCTCTGACCCTCAATTTCCTTGTCTGGAAAAGGAAGATAATAATAACTTCCCTCCCCACCTCACAGAGCTGTGATGAGGATCAAATAAAATCATGTTATGAGGAAGAAATGCTATTCAGGTGTCAAGAACTACTATTAGGACCATTTAATGATGTGGATGTCTGGGAGAACAACGGAGGACTTGGGTACTGAGCAGTGATACTCTGATAGCATAGTAACATCTTTCATCCAGACTGGAGTGTGGGGTCTGTGCAGGCAGAAAACCAGTCTGGGTAAAAAAGCATAAACAATGGAATATTTTGAAGAAAAGTGGTTTTTCGTTTTTGTTTTTGTTTTTTGTTTTTTCCTTTTTAGTTTAAGTCAAGAAAATAAGCAAGGGAGGACTTTAGGTTACAGACAAGAATGCATATATGGATGCAAAGAGAGGAAGTAAGCAGACTAGATGGGCTGCTACAGAGGCAGGCTCTAGGCGGGCAGGGCAGTGAGACTTTGGCAGGGGAACAGGGACAGAGCCAGGCACCAACTCAAAGGCAGTCAAGGCTCCAGAGCTGTTGGCCCAGCCCAGGTCAGGTCATGTCTTCAAGGAATGCTCTGCAAGCTTCCTGAATCGCTCTTCCTCCAGGAAGCACCTGGCCCCCAGGGAGCTCACTCTTCCAGAAATTACAACATGACTCTTGGCAGCATTTACACTATTCTTATCTTTTGTTTCCTGAAAGTATTGTTCCAAGAAAGAAGATGCTTGTTTCCGGGAGGCCTCAGGACTTACCTGGTTTTATGTAGACTTTGGGACCTCATGTGCCAATGCAGTGCATTTTATCAAGACTTCCCTTGGTAAAATAGGGTAAGAGTGTTCATGCAAAGTAATCGAAGTTACAGTTGGTCTGTTACCAAACCATGAAACCCCGTTAATTCATTCCAAGTTTGAGAATTCATCCTAAAGTTGAAAGCATATATGGGAAGTCTTCAGTTTGGAAAAAATGCTCATTTTAGGCTGTTTTTCCCTGATATATCCCGAAAAATCACTGAGAAAGAAATGGTCACAAATATTTTACTGAATAAGAACTAATCATATGAAGTCAAAATTTCTGTCCAATCTCAGTATTTGGAATCCCAAGTGGTTACTACAGAAGCAAAATTTTTGAATGACAGCATAAACACTTACTGAAAATTTATTTCACTTTCATCTTTGAATGGTGCATAGTAACGGAGAGGGATACTGACCTCCAGATAAGAGAGGGGGATGGACATTGGCAGAGTGGGGAGAAGTGCACCAATGGAGCACATGTCTAATCTATGTTTCATTTAATTCTCACAAGAGGTGATTCTTACAAAGTTGGTATTGTTATGCCCATTTCATAGATGAGGCTATTGAGACTGAAGGAGTCACACAGAAGTGGTGGCGCTAATATTAGACCATGTTTGTTGCTGTTAGGTGCCGGCAAGTTGATTCCAACTCATAGCAACCTAATATGACAGAGTAGAACTCTACTTAACTCCAAAGTCTAAGCTCTTTCCTCAGTTCTCCCTCTTTACTATGAGAGTTTTCTGGGACTTTGGCTAGGAACTGGCTAGGAAGAACAGGAGAGCTTGTTAAGCTGGGTGGATCAGTGAATAGAGGAAAAGTCTCTCAATTACAGAGCTGTGAGGGTCAGGGAGAATTGCTTGAGTTATGAAACACTGCTTCTAGGCTCAGCCCCTCTCCCACTTCCTTACTTTTCTTCTTCCTTTTAGGGTTTCTCAATCTTAGCATTATTGACATTTTGGGCTGGGTAATTCTTTGTTGTGGGGAGTTGTTCTATGCATGGTAGGACGTTTAGTAGCAACCCCGGCCTCTACCCTCTAGATACCAGTAGTAGTCCTCCCTTAAGTTGGGACAATGAAAATTATCCCCAGACATTGCTGAATAACCCCTAGGGGAGGGATGGAAATCCCTCCTGGTAAGAACCAATGTTTTATGGTGACCAACCAGTCCGGTTTGCCCTGAACTGAAGAATTTTCTTGGATGTAGGAGTTTCAGTTCTAAAACCAGGGTAGTCCAGGGCAAACTGGGATGACTGATTACCCTATTCATGAAGTTTCATCTCCTGGTTAAATAAAGAATGTGATGGCAGACAGGCATTGTCAGCGTGGTTGGCATGTCCCACTAGCCTTCATTCATCTAAGCTGTGGCTGTGGCTGTTACTGTACCAAGCACATCTGCCCAGTACCCCTTTCTTCCTTCTGGGTAGCTCGTCAGAGGTGTTGCGAAGTGATCTACTTCAAGGTGGCTGGCTGATTGAATGTGTAGGTCATTACTTGACTGAAGAAGACTAGAGTGAATGCTGGTATGTGTGTGGGTGTGGGTGTGTGTTGAGCTGGAGAACTGGTAGTGACAGCTGGGTGCTAGATATAGACAGCCCTTTGGACAACATGCATGTGTATTTACACCATGAATATACTGCATGGGGGAAGGTTTTTAGCTCTCTGTTAACTTTGCCTATGTGATATGTGTGTTTTAATTTAGTTGGTTTTTTGAAATATTTTTGTTATCAGATACTCTGACAACTAGTGAAATACTCTAATGGGGCATTTTCCTGAGATAAACAAAAGAAATCCTCAAAAAATGGTTCGCATACACAAAAACTAACTCAAAATGGATTAAGGACCTAAATATAAAACCTAAAACAATAAATATAATGGAAGAAAAAATAGGGACAATGCCAGAGGCCCTAATACGTGGCATAAATTCAATACATACCATAACTAACAAGGCACAAACACCAGAAGATAAACTAGATAACTGGGAGCTGCTAAAATTAAACACTTATTCTCATCAAAAGACTTCACCAAAAGGGTAAAAAGAGAACCTATGGACTGGGAAAAATTTTTGGCTCCAATATTTCTGACAAGGGTCTAATCTCTAAAATCTATACAATAACACCTGAATAACAAAAAAAAACAAATAATCCAATTAAAAAGTGTGCAAAGGATATGAACAGACACTTCACCAAAGAAGACATTCAGGTAGCTAACAGACACATGAGGAAATATTTGTCATCATAAGCCATTAGAAAAATGCAAATCAAAACTACAATGAGATACCATCTCACCTCAACATTACTGGGGCTAATCAAAAAAACAGAAAATAACAAATGCTGGAGAAGTTGCGGGGAGATTGGAACTTTACTGCGCTACTGGTGGGAATGCAAAATGGCATAACCACTGCGGAAAATGATATGGTGCCTCCTTAAGAAACTAAAAATAGAAACACCACACAATCCAGCAATCCCACTCCCAAGAATATATCCTAGAGAAAAAAGAGCCGTCACATGAATAGACATACGCACACCCATGTTCACTGCAGCATCATTCACAGTAGCAAAAAGATGCAAACAACCTAAGTGTTCATCAGCAGATGAATGGCTAAACAAATTACGGTACATAGACACAATGGAGGAGCCCTGGTGGCACAGTGGTTAAGAGCTTGGCTGTTAACCAAAAGGTCCGTAGTTTGAATCCACCAGCCGCTCCTTGGAAACTCTATGAGGCAGTTCTACTCTGTCCTATAAGGTTGCTATGCGTCAGAACCGACTTGACCACAATGGATTTGTTTGTTTGTTTGTTTTTACACACAATGGAATACTGTGCAATCATAAAGAACAACAATGAATCTGGGAAATATCTCACAACATGGTTGAATCTGGAGGGCATTATTCTGAGTGAAATAAGTCAATCAGAAAAGGACAAATACTGTATGAGACCACTATTATAAAAACTCAAGAAAGGTTTACACATAGAAAAAAACTAATCTTTCATGGTTATGAGAGAAGAGAGGGCTGGAAAGGGAAATCACTGACTAGACAGTAGACAAGTGTTAACTTTGATGAAAGGAAAGACAACACACATTGCAGGGGAAGTCGGTACAACTTGACCAATGCAAAGCCATAGAAGCTTCCTAGACCTATCCAAACACCTTGAGGGACCAAGTTACTGAGGCTCAGGGCTAAGGACCATGGTCTTGGGGGACATCTAGGTCAACTGGTATAACACAGTTCATAAAGAAAATGTTCTGAATCCTACTTTGCTGAGTAGGGTCTAGGGTCTTAAAAGCTTGTGAGCATCCATCTAAAATACATCTACTTTTCCCATCACGTTCAGAGCAAAGGAGAATAAAGAAAACCAAAGACGCAAGGAAAATATCAGTCCAAAGGACTAATGGACCACATGAACCACAGCCTCCACCAGTCTGAGCCCAGAAGAACTAAATGGTGGCTGGCAACCGCCACTGACCACTTTGATAGACATCACAATAGAGGACTCTGGACAGATTGGGAGAAAAATGTAGAAAAAAATTCAAATCTACAGAAGAGATCAGACTTACTGGTCTGATAGAGACTGGAGGAACCCCTGACACTACTGCCTCTGCTAACTCAGAACTGAAGTCATTCCAGAAGTACACCTTTCAGCCAAAGATTAGACAGGCCTATATAATAAATTGCCAAGAAACTGGAAGACAGCTACCTGGCCAACTGACTGGAAGTGATCCATATTTATGCCTATTCCAAAGAAAGTTCTTCTAACAAAACGTGGAAATTATCGAACAATATCATCAGTATTATACACAAGTAAAATTTTGCTGAAGGTCATTCAAAAGCACTTGCAGCAGTACGTCAACAGGGGACTGCCAGAAATTCGAGCCAGATTCAGAAGATATGGAACGAGGGATATCATTGCTGATGTCAGATGAATCTTGGCTGAAAGCAGAGAATACCAGAAAGAAGTTTACCTGTGTTTTATTGACTATCGAAAGGCGTTCGACTGTGTGGATCATAACAAGTTATGGATAACACTGCGAAGTATGGGAATTCCGGAACACTTAATTGTGCTCATGAGGAACCTGTACTTAGACCAAGAGGCAGTCATTCGAACAGAACAAGGGGATGCTGCGTGGTTTAAAATCAGGAAGGGTGTGCGTCAGCGTTGGGTCTTTTCACCATACTTATTCAATCTGTATGCTGAGCAGATAATCTGGGAACTGTATGAACTGCATGAAGAACAGGTCATCAGTACTGGAGGAAGACTTATTAACAGCCAGCAATATGCAGATGTCACAACCTTGCTAACTGAAAGTGAAGAGGACTTGAAGCACTTATTGATGAAGATCAAAGAATACAGCCTTCAGTATGGATTACACCATAACATAAAGAAAAGAAAAATCCTCACAACTGGACAAACAAGCAACATCATGATAAACGGAGAAAAGATTGATGTTGTCAAGGATTTTATTTTACTTTGATCCACAACCAATGCCCATGGAAGCAGCAGTCAAGAAATCAAATGATGTATTGCATTGGGTAAATCTGCTGCAAAAGACCTCTTTTCTTTACAGTGTTAGAAAGCAAAGATGTCACTTTAAGGACTAAAGTGCACCTGACCCAAGTCATGATGTTTTCAATCACCTTATATGCATGCAAAAGCCTGACAATGAATAAAGAAGACCAAAGAAGAACTGATGCCTTTGAATTACGGTGTTGGTGAAGAATATTGAATATACCATGGACTGATAGAACAAATCTATCTTGAAAGAAGCACAGCTCGAACGCTCCTTAGGTGCAAGGATGGCAAGACTTCATCTCACGTACTTTGGACATGTTATCAGGAGGGACCAGTCCCGGGAGAAGGACATCATGCTCGGTAAAGTACAGGGTCAGCAAAAAAGAGGAAGACTCTCAATAAGATGGATTGATGCAGCGTTTGCAATAATGGCCTCAAGCATAACAACAATTGTGAGGATGGTGCAGGACAGGGCAGTGTTTCACTCTGTTGTACATAGGGTCGCTATGAGTTGGAACTGACTCGATGGTACCTAACAGTAATAACTACATAAAGCAAACAATAACACATGTGAGGAATGTGCTTCTTAGTTCAATCAAATATGCAAGACCAAATGGGGAACACCTGCCCTAAAACAAAGACAAGAAAGCAGGAAGCGACAGGAAACCTGGATGAATGGACACCTTGGGGTGTAGAGGGAAAGGGGGAGAGTGCTGATGCATTGAGGGGATTGCAACCAATGTTACAAAACAATTTGTGCATAAATTTTTGAATGAGAAACTAATTTATGCTGTAAACTTTCACATAAAACACAATAAAAAACGGTTTGCTATCAGGATTATTTTTGTTGTGTTTGTTGAGGGTAATACACAGTTTGGTTCTTTGAAAATTTACACAGCACTTCCAAAACATATCATTTGTCC
This sequence comes from Dugong dugon, assembly GCA_030035585.1. Lineage (NCBI taxonomy): Eukaryota > Metazoa > Chordata > Mammalia > Sirenia > Dugongidae > Dugong > Dugong dugon. The sequence continues at coordinate 40,203,418 of CM057480.1, read as the reverse complement.
CCAGCCTTCTGATTTTGATATCATTCTTATCCCATTTAAAGATGAAAACAAATGAATTCTGAAGGTGATAAATAATTTGCAGAGGCTAAATGCCAGGTTTAGTGTCTCGATCCTTGGCCTCCATATCTTGTGACCTCTTCTGTCTACCAGCCTGCCAGAGAAGGAGTCTTGGATGTAAGCAAGAGTCTGGATGCTGTAAATTTTAAAGGACCCTAGAGGCGGAGGACACCTAATTAATTAGTACTCCACCGGCTATCAGGCCACTCCCAGTCACTTCCCCACCAGATCACTCACTTCCTCTAAGTTGTCTTGCAGACTCTCTGGAAAGCCCCAGACAGATCCAGATCTATCTGGCTCAGAGCGGTTAGACATGCGTAGAACAGACAAAGATGACCGACAGATGACCCCGGGCTGCCACGCATGCTCAATAACAGCAGAGAACTCACGCCAAGGAATGAAAAGACTCCCGACAAAGAACCAAAATCACCGGACATACGTCATCTGCAGTAGCCGAGCCTATTTCAAAAGCGCAGAGTCCATCGGCCACTTCCGTGCCAAGTCTTAGACCCACCCTGTAATAAATAATCAAAGAAACTATGAATATGTAGGACTTCCTGATCCTGCCCACCTGCCTTCCTCCACCCTTATATGAATATGTATAATTCCCCAAACCTATAAAACATGAATGCTTCCTCAAATTGAGGAACTCAATCTGAGGTCGATACCTTTGAGTTCCCGCTTGCTTACTTGCAAGATAAACTCTTCCTCTCAAAACCAGTGACTGAGAGATTGGCTCCCTGAACGCTGGGCACGGACCCCTTGGTCCGGTTTCATAAACCGGAATTGTGGAGGGTGTGAATCAGCTCAATTGGCAGTGACTCTGGCAATAGACCTTCTCTTTCTTGAAACCAGTGGGAGGAGGAAGCAAGCTTCCCGAGGGCAGTGCCTAAGACTTACATTCACCTGGCACTGGTTTTGCTGATACCTGCACTTTCCTCTGTGCCCTGACACAGCTGTGGAGGGTGTGATTTGCTGTGTATGACTGCGTTTTCCTTGGTTATGTAAACCGGTGGCTTTTGCCAAGACCTCTCCGTGCTCAAAGTCCAAGCTGGTTGCCTCCCATTGGCGGACTTTGTTTCATTTTATTGGGAGGCAAACTTTTTGAGTTACACAGCAGACAATTGCCAGTGTCTCCTGGGAGTGAGATGCCTGGAGTTCGGGAACCCCAGCCGGTGACAATGATAGCAGACGAGTTGGTTTTCTTTGTGAATGGCAAGAAGGTAAGCAGAAGCTGACCTTTGGTTTGACTTTCCCTATCGTGGGCGGAGATATGTATCCCCCAGGGAGATAACACTATTCGTGTTCTCTGTCTCTCCTGTTCTCTCTTACTAATTCTCCTTTTCTATTTCTCTCTCTCTCCCTTCAGAGGTGTTGCTGTATTTTTGGTAACACTGGGGTAAAAAATTCCTCTTAGGGTTAGAACACAGGCAATAGACAAAGGAGTGGGGGTGGGGGAGGGAAACAAGAAGAGAGGCGTCTGTGAACTCACTGCCAACTCTGCAGTGGTAGAGAGACTGGTGATGAAATTGAGAAAGGGGGTCAGGGTTCTGGTGAGACAGGGCGGCATCAAGCACACTTCGATTTCTGTGTTTCATCAAAAATATCCTAGAGCTTTGGCTGCTGTCTTTACTGAGAGAAGGAACAGGATGTGCTTCTTGCAGTATGAAATGTACACAGCCTTTGATTCTGATATATTATGTATATAAATGTAACAGTCCCAGAAGGTTCTTTTTCCAGAGATGGCACCATCCCCTCCCCGGCCCCCACTTAATTCTGTATATAAATATTGCAAATCTCTTACTTTGATAAAAATCATCCTCTTGAGTTAACCTCGCTGATGCACTGGGACCTAGGAAAGGTGGGGGGGGGGGGGGAGGGAGACATATGGGATGGGCACCAGTCCTGGGGACACCACAAGGGTGAGCATCTTCGCAAATTTTAATGCAGGTGCAGGTAGAGGTGGTGCAAACACATTACACTGTAGCCAGTCCTCATTTGCCCTCCCTACACCACGGCTAAGGCGCTGGTGTCTGCATCAGCTATCCTCCTGGGAATGAAAGGGACAATAAAAGGGTGGCCATGGTGGCATGCACAAGGAGATATAGCACCCTAACCTTCTAACTGGCCACATGGACAATGTGAGCGGTGCATGTATCCGGTGGACCCCAAAGAAGAGCAATTTTATTTGTTTTGCTATATTCACACTTTCTGGAGAATGAGAAACTGGGTGACTTTTTGAGGTAATTTTCAAGAACCTAAAAAATACTTGGTAGGACTCTAGGATTTAGATTGTCGGGGTGTGTTTGGGGGACTAGCAAGCAATTTCAGAGCAATTTCAACATTAGTGCTCCAAAGACTCTTTGATTCAGTGTGAGTTTGAGTGGTGCCACCGGGGAGGCACTGGGGAATGGGGTCAGTTGTGGTCTCCCAGACTCAGAGTTGTCTCTTTGTGCTGCTTCCTTTTCAGGGTTGGTGACATCTGGCATCAAACCAATAGGTAGAGCAAAGTGCCCAAGTTAATGGCATCAGGCTTTTACTGCATCCAACATTCCAAACAACTTTGTTGCATTCAGCAATTACATTGTATTGATTGAATAAATAGTTAATGAATTGGCATCTTGGAAGTGTTACTTACACAAAGGCATCTTCTGTGGAATTTTGTAAGTAGTATTTACACTGGATGAGAGGCTGGATTAAATGACTTTCAAGGCCATGTCTAACTCTAAGATTTTTATTATTTAGTTTTGAACCCTCAATTTGTGAGTGACAGTATAAGGTCCTGCTCTTCTGTAGGGACGGTTTGCTATTATGCCCTGCATCTGGAAAGGGGCCTTTGAGGTAAATCTGGCCTGGTGAAAATTCTTTTCCCTTGAATTTTATTTTCACTTTAGGAAAGCAATTTTTAATTATTAGAAATGGTATCATCACATCAAACCCTTCTTTCTGTCTCTAGCAGCTTCTACAACTGCCAGTTTCTGTGATGAATATCCATGTTTGTAATTTATAAAGATGTGGCCTCTTGAGAAATTGCCAGAAAGGTGGAGAGGTCAAATGCAAGGAGTAATGAGGGGTACCCAGGGCTATAAAAATAAGACCAAGTAAGGAAATTTCCAGTCAAATAAAGGCAGCTGTGAGTAAGCTTGTTCTCACTTCTACTCCTACAATGCCCTAGACCTTTTGTTACAGGTTATTGTGTAAGGAAATTACCAAAGAAGTTACCAGAACTTGATGACTTACTCTCAAATGTGGGCCCCCTACTATCCTTGTTTTATACCACTGCCTAGAACTCTGTCTGCACTGAATTGGGCCCTGGAGAGTGTGTAAGACACAAAGAATTAAATAATGTTCTATCAAATGTCTCAGGGGCCTTCTGTGGTGACAGTGGGCATTGATGTCTATTGCTTTCACATCTTCTTCAGCTCTAGTGTCAGAGTCAAAGGGAAAGAGGAAGAGATCTTAAATTGCTCAGGATTTTATTACCATCATAATGATTGTAATTTTGGAGGGCAGGATTCTTGCTTTTCTGAGCAGCCACTCTCTGTTTAGTGGAGATCGTGACACCTAGAGGAGTCTGGGAAAATTTGGCATGTAGGGTGCAGCTGAAGGTGCTTAGGAGTGATCCCCAGCTACACAGTGTCAGCTACAGAGAGCCTCAGAGTGGTGCTCACTCACTCACTCACATATTCAACATTTATCAAGCTCCATCCAAGGCTGAAGGCTATGGCATATGCACTGGAGGAATAAGATATCTAAGACTAGACATTTGTGGTCAGGAGCCAATGAACTAGCTAGAGAGGTAGATTATGATTAGACAAAGTAATATATTCCAAAATATATTTCACAGAAAATTAGCCCCATGAAATAACTCTTCTTGGATATTCTTAAACCAGTTAGCATAGTGCTTGGCACCAAGTAGTTGCTCAGTTAATGTGGATGGAATTAACAGATGAATATTAAAGGTCCTGTATGAAATAAATCTTTTTTAAACTTTATATTTTACAATAATTTCTCAAACTTGCAGAAAAGTTGCAGGAAGAGTACAAAGAAATATTAAATACGCTTTACCCACATTCACCAACTGTTAACATTTTGTCATATTTGCTTTATCATTTCCCCCCCTTTCTGCTCTATATATGTACACACACATATACATGTATATATTATGCTATGAGTACATAAATAATTTTATGTATTTATGTATCCAATTAATAGAAAGTATATGAAGTAAAAAATTTTCTCTCTGAACCATTTGAGGGTAAATTGCAGGCATTATGTTCCTTTACCCCTAAACACTTCAAAGTGTGTTTCGTAAACATAAGAGTATTCTTTTACAGAAGCACAGTCCATTTATAAAAATTAGGAAATTTAGCATTGATATAATACTATTACCTAATCTATAGGCCTTATGCATTTTTAAAAATTTTCCCAGTAATTTTATTGGTAGTAATTTTATTCCCTCCAAGCCTGGGATCCTGGCTCTGCATTGCATTTAGTTGTCACGTCTCTTTAGCCTTCCTTAATCTGGAAATTGCACCTCAGCTTTTCTTTGATGTTTTGAAGAGAACTGCCCAGTTATTTTTCACAACGTTCCTCATTTTGAGTTGGTCTCATGCTTTCTTATAATTAGATACAGAGTCAGCATTTTGGATAGAAATACCACGTAAGTGAGTTGTCTTTCTCGGTGTATCATATCAGGAGGCACAAAATGGCAATTTTTCCCATTGTTGATAATGTGAACTTTGATGACTTGGTTAAGGAGGTGTCCACCAGGTTTCTGCACTGTAAGATTACTCTTTTTCCATTTGTAATTAATAAGTATTCTGTGAGAAGTTACTTTAAGACTATGTTAGTATCTTGGTCCTCATCAAACTTCCACCCACTGATTTTAGCATCCATTGATGATTCTTGATTTGGTCAATTGTTGAGCTGCTTAGAAGATGGTCAACTATATTTATTAGTTGGCATTCTTCTGTAAGAAAGAGCTTTCTTTCCCTTCTCCCCTATTTGTTTGTCTTTTATTTATTGATCATAAATTTGGACTGATGGATTTTAATTTTATTTAATGAGGTATAATCCATTATTGCCACTATTTGTTTTGATGCTTAAGTTTTTCTGAAGAAATCTGCTTAACCTGGCATTTCCTAAACCCACTTCACCATTGGCATCCTGCTGAGCAAGTCCTCCATGGAACCCACCAAGGCAAAACCTGCAGTTGTGCCAGGAGAGTGGCATGGAATTCAGATGGATGAAAGACCACTGTGGCTAGGGTGATCTGCAAAGGATCTACTAGGAAAATGTTTGGGTCTTTTGAAAAGTCAAGATGCAGGTGGAAGAGGAATGTCATGGTCAAAGGCACAGGAGTCAGAAGGTATAAGTTGTACTTTTAATGCAGTGAGAAGGCCAACTTGGCAGGAAAGCAGGAAGGAGAAAGAGTGGAAATGAAGACTGGGAACATATTTAAAAGGTCCTTGAAAGACAGCCTACAGAACTTGGAAGTTACCTTGAATATGCAGGAAGTCACGGAAGGCACTGCGCAAGAAACGGATGTGATTTGGTAAAAGCAGAGCTGCAGGACCAAAGAAAGGAGCAACTTGGGGGAAGGAGATGGTTGAGAGGCTTTTACTGCCACCTAAGAGAAAGGTGATAAAGATCTTTATTTTGTCCATTTATGAATTCATTCTTCAGGAGAAAAGAAGTGTCTCTCTGCATGATCTTTGTAACCAGGACATTGACCAACCTGGACTCATGGGGTGTAATCATAAAAGAAAATTAATTCTATCTCCACTATTCCTTTGAACTTTATTCAAGGGGCAAATTCTGGCAGTTTTATGACATTTTTTATTATTCTTCATCAATAAAAAGCCCTATGGTTGTTTTAAGTTGCCAAACATAGTCCAAATTCAGCAAGGAGAGGTGAAGGTAGCAAGAAAGTTCCTATTTAATTGGTACTGTTGTAAGATGACTGCCTGTTTTCTGGCCCTGTTAGGTGTTTTGAAGCTGACTCTTTCTTTCTCTTGTGATTGCTTTCAAGAATATTTCAGGGGCCACCACTGGGAACATTCGATTTCACATCTCATGACATGAGTGATGCATTTTTTTCAGGTCAGCTACTGTCCCTCAGCCTTTGGTTTTGGGAGGTCCATTCTACATAGGTCCTATCACTCCCTTTAGTCAGTTTTTTGGGGACTGATTTAAACCCCTCTGAGCCAGCTCTCCCTCTCTCATTCGTGGCCTCTACTAGGTCTGTGACAAACACTTCCATGCCTTTGCTCTAACAAACCCAACACTGCCGCCTCTTCTCCAGATTGTCTGTCAAGCCTATCCCTAGTGTTTATATAGGGCAGACTCCATCCCCCATACTGCATAGAGCTGTTGAAGCCCTATCGCTTAGTTTGAAGTGTGGGACAGACACCTGCTACCCGTCTGCCTTAACAGAGCGTGGGACTTATAGTACAGTTCTCTCTAAAGAAAGCTTATCACAAATTCTTTCCTTCTCTCTCATCCCAATAACCCCAAACCTTTTACCCTTGATAATGGATGAGGAGCTTAAAATTCATAGGTTTCTTCTGACAGTTTCCATCTGGGACTGGCACCTCATTTTGTAAACACCCTTTTCCAGCGTATAAAACGAACTGTTTATGGACTTGTGGTTTGAGATTTCTCCTCCGTTTATGACACGTGTTAATATTGTTAACTGTGATAGCTCATAATATACAGTACTTCTCGATACAGGATACTGGCTTTCTACAGTCATGTGGTAGGTCTCGGTGTAAACACTCAAGGAGGCAAAGCCAGAGATTGTATGTTAATGGTGTCACAGGTGTGATCCAGCAGCTGGAAATGAAATGACATGTTTGATGTGATGGGAACTTTTCCTTGGTCAAAAGTTCCCTGGGTGGTGCAAACAGTGTGTGCTCAGCAACTAACTAAAGGTTGGCGGTTCAAAGTCACTCAGTGGCGCTGAGGAAGAAGGGCCTGGCAATCTGCTTCCGTAAAGATTACAGCCAAGAAAACCCTATGGAGCAGTTCTACTCTGTAACACATGGGGTTGCCATGAGTTGGAATTAACTCAGTGACAACGGGTTTGTTTGTTTCGGGCTTTTGCCTTGGTCAGCCTACGTGGCAGGTGCAACACCTGAGTTTTCTACGGTGGATTCAGAGATGGGCATTAATGTAGAATTTTAGAATCTAAGGATATAAGCATGCACATAGTCTGACTGGCAGTTAATGTGCTCATTCTTATGGAGTCGTCAAGAAAAAAATCTTCGTTTTCACGATTTATTTAGCGTATCTCCATTATCTCCACAAATTCATGAATGAGATATTGAAGGGGAAGAAAAACATTGCAGAATGATGGCTAAGGATGATATATTTTTTCTTCTTTTTTTTTTTTTTGTAGGTGGTGGAGAAAAATGCAGACCCAGAAACAACACTTTTGGCCTACCTGAGAAGAAAGTGTATCCTAACTTTGGAGTAGGAGGTGGGAGTGAGGGAGAGGGCGCCATGGGGACTGTTCTCTGGGCTTTACATCATTTTCCAAAGACCAGTAGGGAGGCAGTGAATGTAGAGGAAAGAGCACTGGAGAGGAGTCTGAGCACCTGTGTTTTAGTTGCAGTCTGTCCCTTAGAAGCTGTGTGGCCTTGGGCACTCATTTGAGCTCTCTGGTTCTGAAATTCTCAGCTGTCAAATGAGAGAATTGTTCTTGCGTTCTTTAAGATCTCTTCCAGCAAACACTAGTAAATCCTGGTTCTGTAAAATTAACAGTTCAGAAAGGGCTTCATTGGTCATTTCCCCAGGGAGGAGAGGGGCACTTCCTTAGGTGACCTCTGCTTAATAAATAAATGGAAATAAATATTTCCAGCTCTGCCTAGGTAGAGAGAAGTATCAGGGGAAGGGGTGTCTGTTGGGAAAGGGATGCCTCAGGTGGAGGATTGTGTAGAGGCCTGATCTATTGTGGATGTGACAGGTGCTAGGAGGCATCTGGGTCAGGTGACTCCCTTAGATGGGCTTTGGATGCCATTCTTCATTGGAGTGATGAGGGCTTCTGTAAGATCCCCTGTACCTTTTGTGCTTTCAGAGTATGAAAGTAGCCTGAGACCTTGGAACAAAAACAACAACCAAAGTAATAATAATAAGAAGAAGAAGAACTAACATTTAATGAGCACTTAAGATATTCAGGCAGAGTTCAAAGTGATTTGCATAGGGTTATCTCACTTAATCCCCACAGCAGTTCTGGGGAACTGTAACATTCCCTTTCACAGATGATGAAGTGGAGCCTAAATACATTCAATGAGCTGTGTTTTGCTAGTATATTCTGGATAAATGCTGGCAGAGCCTGGACTACATCCTAGAGCCATGCTCTTAAACTCTCACCTATACTGGAAACGCTCCAGAGGTCTGTTGTTAGGACTGTGCTGAGCTGATCTCTGTCAACGAAACCCCTTGCTCCTAGGGGAACATAAGACAGGGAGATCTGCTGAACCAACCCAGGTCTTTGTTGTTTGAGACAACAAAGGATTGTTTCAACACCCACAGCAGTAAGTCTGGGATTCACGGCCTTATCCCTGGTCCACTCACCTCCTATTAGGCTGAGGGTGACTCTGAGGTACTTTGTCCTGGACTTTTGACCTGGAGTGAGCAGTTCTGGAGGTTCATGGCAGCCATGTCAGGACAGGTATTTTTTTTATACTGGAATAATCACTTGGTAGGATCAGGGACTACATGGATCACCAACCCAGCCCATCTACCTGAGAAGTCTAGGAAGGAACTTTCATGCTCAGAGATTCTTGATAACATTTTTAGATTCTAATAAAGTTTTGAAGACCAGAAATTCATTATCATAGCAATGGGCTGGTTTAAAGGTCAAATATGAAATGAAATCCAAAACTGAAAGTTGACATGCAAATATAAAGTCTCCGTGGCTTGTTTGTGCTGAGAAGTAATTTACAGGATTCCTGGGCAAGAGAAGGCCCTAGCCTTGATGTCTACCCTGGCTTCCAGAAGACCCCCAGGCTGGAAGAAGACTTTGCTAGACTTTGGATTGCCACCATCCATCCCCCTAGAATTAACTGAACTGCTGATAACTGCATACATCCTGATTAGTGAAAAGAGTAAGTTAGGATATTGAAATCCCTTCCCAGACATGTTTTACGGGAGGCAGCATGGTGAGGAAGCAGCGCACCAAACCTGGAGTCACATGACTGTGTTAGAGCCCTAACACTCAAGCTCCTATGTTACCTTGTGTGGCTCATGTTACCTCTCAGGTTTCAGTTGTTTTTTGTTTTTTTAATCTGCATTGAAATAGTAGTTCCTGCCCCATCTGCTAACCAAATTATTGTGAGGATCAAACAGGTACATGGATATAAATGCTTTTCAAGTATAAGATGCTATATCATCGTTAGTTATTTTTACCTTGAAAATTAGGTAAGTGACCCGGCAATAATAATCTCAGCTCCCTCTGCCATCGGTAGACAGCCAGATGGCTTAGAGACCTGCAGCCCTCAGTAAAAGGCAGCAACCAAGTCCATGTGTCTCAGGGAAATGGCCACCATCATTGCTTTTCTCTAGAATAACCTGTTAGGCACTTTTTAAAATGTAAAATATCAGATTATCTATTTCCTCAAGTACATGTAAGAGGTGTCTCCAGTATTGATCTACGACCTCAAAACCCCTTTAATTTCCATTCTGATAGTCTGTGGGCTGGATCCTGGGTTCTAGAATTAAATTTGGCTCCTGGGACTTCATCAGTCCAAAAGGTTCAGAGTGAAAAGCTGAGACTCACCATGTCCCAGAACAGGTCAACATCCCATTCTGGACCAAATGGCCTAATTGTACACCCAGCCAGTGACATGAGGGCTGCCTCTCATGCTCAGTCTCTGAGTCACAAGAATTACTTGCCCAGTGAGACAACAGGGCTGGGAACATAGTAGGCCATTCCTTGAAGACCCTGGCTCAAAGAAAGCCTCCAGGACTGGAGAGCGCTAGAACTTGAGTGCCAGGGGATGACACGTAGGTGCTGTCCAATGGGACCCTGATGCCTTTCCTCTTCTGTGCAGTGGAGTCGGCTCTATTTTCTTCTCCCAGAGGCACATGCAGCCTCTCTGAATGAGGAGGAGGTGTGAGTTGGCTGCCTCTCCGGTCAAGGGGCCTGAGCCTGTGAGGGCAATGGATGAAAATATCCATGCAGCTCTGCCCAGGCAGTTCCAGCAAAGATGACTTTCCCTCCATTCCATGCTCCTTAACCCTTGACCACCCAGTAGGGCTGAGCGGGACCAAGCTTGGCTGTGGAGAAGGGGGCTGCGGGGCCTGCACCGTCATGCTTTCCAAGTATGATCGTTTCCAGAACAAGGTCATGTATCCTTTGCCTGCTGGCTGATTTCTCATAAGACTTGACTGGATATAGAAGTCAGCTTGGGAGTGAGTGTGCAAGTGTGTGTGTGTGCGTGTGTGCACTCGAGTGTGAATTAAGTCCCTGTAGTTCTGGGCAGCTGTGATCCTGGGTGGAAAAGTTGTAAAATGATGTCTTAGGAAGTACCTTCCTGGCTTATGAGTATTGACAAGACTCTGAACTACTGATAAAATAATCTTTCTTAAATCCAGGCTCATATTACTCCCCTTAAAGCCCTTCAGTAGCACTCCATTGCCCCCAGGATAAAGTCCAAGCTGTTTGCTTCGCATGCAATATGCCCTAGTCTTCCTCTTCAGTATTCCTTTTCATTAATGAGCCCTGCACTCCATTCATCAGAGACAATTGTGAACTACTAATTTCTTGGCCTTTGCATAAGCTCTTTCTCAAGTCTGGACTGTCATTTTTTCTAAGCCTCTGGTCTCTACCTGGCTAATTCTTTTTAGCTCTTTAGGACTGGGCAAAATTATCATCTACTCCAGGGAATCTTCCTTGACTTCCCAAAACTGAGTTAGGTGTCCCTTGTCTGTGTCCGTCCCATAGTGTCCTGTTTACATCCCCCCTGAAGGACCTACAAAAAGATATTTAAATTGCCTTTCACACTTGCTTCTATTTTTCCTACATTGACTGCAGGCTTTTGAAGATCAGGGATCTCACTCTTATTCACCTTTACGTCCTCAGCTCTCAGCAGAGTGCCTGGCATATGGTTGGCACTTCATAGATGATACGGGTCGTATAAATGAATGAGTGATGAATAAAGCAATGGATGCAAGGAAGCTCTGTCTAAGGGGCTAGTGTCTTGTGTTGTAGGTAATTTGTCCCTCTAAGGTCCTTCTACACACAAAGGAACCGGGGAAGTAGAGGTAGATGAAAGCAGAGAAGCAAAAAGTCACCGGAGATTCTGAAATTGAGGAGGCTAGGAAGGGCCCTGCAGAGAGAGGGGTGCACATCTGTGCTGGGACCTACCAGAAACTTCCTCTTGATTCAGCCTCCAGAATAAGCCTGAGTAAGAGGCAGCTGAAGGTGACACTGGCTCCCTTGGCTCCAGCTCAGAGGTCTTGGGTGCACTGATACCTGACCCTCCAGGACCCTGGAGGGGCTCAGTCTTTACCTGCAAGGGGGCTTCCTTGATTCCTAGCCCCGAGTCTTGGGTGTAGTGCTGAGGACACCTGTATAAGAAATCACAACATAATGTACAGTGAAGAAAAATAACATAAACCATCACAAAGTCTGCCCACCCTGCACTCAGGTGTGCCCTGATGACCTGACCGGACAATGGAATGACCTTAATCTGGGGTTCTAGACACTTTTCTGCCACTGCCTGCCTGGCCCCCATCTGCTCCTTGCACCACGTTGCTGTGACGACTGTGGAAGGAATAGGAAGCACCAAGATGAGGCTGCATCCTGTGCAGGTAACCAGAGGAAAGGGGAGTGTATTGAGGTAAAGCATTTCTGCAGAGTCTCGTGGGTTGTTGGGCTGTTTCACCATCTGAGCAAAGGAGGCATGTGGCCTGGCCCCCTCCCCATCTCCTCTAGGTGCAGAGAGACTGAAAGGGGAGGCACCTGAGTCTGAAGCTCCCTCCTGTGGCTGGGATGGACATAACATTGCATGACCCCAAGGAAACCAAGAGATCCACTGAATCTGGTGGCCAGGGCAGTCAAACTGTGCTGGAACTAGAAAGAGGTGGGACGAGGGAACTTTCCTCCCTTTGTATCAGGAGTATGCTCAGGAAACCCCTGGCCTTCCCAGATTCAAGATCCCAAATTCTCTGTGCACCTTGATTAAAAAATCCCACCTACTCCCAGTTCCCTGGCATGGTAATTTCAGTTGCACCTCTCACCTCCCACCCATGGTAATACAAATGTAGACTGCGAGGCCACTACAGTCATTAAAACCAAACCCCTTGTCTTGGAGTCGATTCTGACTTATGGTGACCCCATGTGTTACAGGCTAGAGCTAAGCTCCATAGGGTTTTCTTGGTTGTAATCTTTACAGAAGCAGATCTCCAGGCCTTTCTTTCACAGCACTGCTGGGACAGTTTGAACCACCAAGCTTTAGGTTAATAGATGAGCACAAATTGTTTGTGCCACCCAGAGACCTAAAATGCAGGTTAGGAAGTGTTAAATAAGGTAATACAGACATATGAGTGTCTGACTAAGACTTTCTCCCTGATGGTTTAAGACCACCAGAAAATGGATTGGAACTCTAGTGGTAATCTGAGGGATTTTGTGGAGAAAAATAGTATTCTCTTAGGCCAAGTGGAAACAAGGAGGGAATGGAAGCAGAGCACTGTGGGAAGGAGAGCACATTGTTGCCAGTACTTTTGCGTGGAGGAAACTGGGGCAGAAGATCATTGGAGGATTACAATCACAGAAGGTGGCAGAGCTAGGTCCAGGCCTGAACCCTCCCTTGGCCATTTGAGGAGGCAGGTCATTCAGGAGATGACACCTAACTTGGATACCTTACATGACATCTAGAGCCAGAGCCTTCCAGTTGAGCAAGCTGGTTGTATTCCTGGGAGAAGCATCTTGGACTAGGCATGTGAGGTCAGGGTGGGGTGGAGGTGGTATTGCTTCCCCTCTAGAGCTTCATTTCTTAGGCTGGAGAAGGAGAAATAATTAAATTTGTCTAACCTCCAGGAGATGTGAGGGTTAATTAGCGCTTTTAATTTTCTTTGAAACAAAAATATGAAAGAATTTAAATACAGGGACCATATCTATATGACCTGGTTAACCCCCCCCCCCCCCGCCCCACCCCTGGCCCTTTCAGTGGTACCAATCCTTATTCCTTATGCAGTTATTTTGGCTCCAAATAAGTTACAGAGCCAGATTCCACTTCTCCTTGTCCACTTATTCAAGAAAAAGATTTATTTTTCTCTTGGTTTCTGTGTTTTCACTACACTTTTCCTTACTATCCTCCCATTTCCATCTTAGCATCATGTACTGGTTCTTCCTCTGTTCAGCCTCTAGTAGCTGGAGGGCTCCTGGGCTCTGGCCCCAGCTCCTTCCCTTTTTTATGTTCACACTTTCCCTAGGTGAGTTTAAAACCATCTACATGCCAGTGGCACTCACATTTATACCTTTAGCTTTGACCACTCCTCAGAAATTAGACTTATATTTCCACCTGCCTGTTTGACATCACTATATGGATATCTAATTTCAAACTTAGTAAAACCCTATTTTTTCCACAAAATTCTTCCTCCCCAGTCTTCCTTCATCTGAGATAATGGCAAAACTATCTACCCAGCTGCTCAAGACAAAAATCGAAAAGTCATCTTTGATTCTTCTCTTTCTGTCATACGCTACGCCCAAGCCAGCAATAAGTACTGTCTACTGTACATACAAAACCTGCAATGAAACCTTCATTTTATCCCAGTTTCACACTATTACTACCTGGTCCAAACTACCATCCCCCTCTTGCCTGGACCACTATAATATCCTGGTCCCCCTGCTTCTACTCTTACCCACTACCACCCATTTCCCACTTAGCAGGCAGAGTGATCACATCTTCCCTTGTAGGAGACAATTGCCAAAAACCACGGCTCCCAGTGTGGGTTCTGCACCCCTGGCATCGTCATGAGCATGTACAGTCTGCTCCGGAATCAGCCTGAGCCTACTATGAAGGAGATTGAGGATGCCTTCCAAGGTATGGGTCTTCAGGCACAGCCTAGGAGATGGGATGGCAAGTAGAGCCCTGCAAAGGTCAGGGCAGGGCCAGGGTGAAAGTCAGGAATTGGCTATGAGTGCGAGGTACTGCTCTCTGGAGGAGAGACTTGGGCCACACCAACATGGTGGCTAAGACCTGCTTGAAGGTTAGCTTTCTCTTCCTTTAGAGAATGCTTGGGTAGTTTAGAGACCTGGATCTCCTGCCTCTGTGTTCATCTTCCTGAGTTGCCTTCCTATCCTCCCCCAGGATTGGGGTGGAATTGGGAGTGGGTGACTGGCACAGAACATTTGGGAATTCCTACAGAGGCTTTGTTTTCTCTCAGATTTCACTAGAACAGGATTCTGCAGGGCAAAGGCTACATATGAAGAGGATGGCCATGATTCTTCCATTTTGCCTTTTTCAAATGGGTGCAGGAACTTGGACCATGTGTCTGTTCCTCTGAATTAAATATCGAAGTTTCCTCATTCATTCACCATTTTAAACTATCATTTATTCAGTCTGTTTGATTAACTCCTGCACTCTATGAGGTATAAGGGACACAGGGATAAAAGACACAGTTGCTCCTCTCAAGGAGTTCACACTCCGATGGATTGAGAGTATATAATTTGGTTTCATAAGCTCACTGATAAAGCTATGACTAGGCACCATAGGAGCACTTAGGAGAGGCACCTGCTCAGTCTGGACATGCTAGGAAGGCTTCCTGGAGGGAGCAGTGACTGATGTGTTGAAGTCAGGAATACAAGGGGCGGGGGGGCCTTCCACACAGAGGAAACAGTATGCAACGACTGTGTGGTACAGGAGAGCACCAAATGGAGTCATAAGAAAAACCACAAACCCCTAACTGCTCTGGGGGCCTGCACTAACACTGTAACTTTTTCTGTGGCCCACAGGAAACCTGTGCCGCTGTACAGGCTACAGACCCATCCTGCAGGGCTTCTGGACCTTTGCCAGGGTAAGTGGGGGTCCCAGAACAGCTGTGGTCCTGCTCCCAAAGCAGCAACACCCAGTGTTCTCAATTGGGAGGGAGACCAAGGGTCTTTGGACTACACGAGAGGAAAGAAATAAGATGGCCAGTTAATGGGTCCTCGTGCTGGGGGGCATTTGACATTGGGAATGGACTCTGCCATTGTTATTGAGGGAAGGGTTCTTATTGATAACATGAGGACATTCTCAACAGTGAAGATTCCTGAAAGCTGGTTCCTGGAAGAGGCACGCTGCCCAAGGGCTAACTTCCTCCAATGCCTCGGGGCTTGGCAGCTTTCACTCGGGGCTTGGCAGCTTTCCCTCGGAGTCTGGCGCATTCAGCCTGTGGCACAGGTGCTGAAAGTGACACTTGATAACAACATGCCTGGCTCAGCACTTGCTCTTCTCTTCCTCCCGTCTCTGGCTGCTTTTTGCACTTGGCACTCTTCTGGGCTTATGGAACTGATAATTAGCCCTCCAGACAGTTGTGAAGCCCTGCAGTGCGCATGTAACTCAGAGTAAGAAACCATAGCTAGGGTTTGCAGGCATCGTGATTATACATACCCAGACACTCACCTGTGATCTGGCAAGGAGGACAGAGGGCTGACCTCTCCTTTCTTGGCATAGTCTCCCAAGCTTTTACCTGACTTTCCAACCTGGGTCAAGTCAATCCTGACTCCAATCAAATGATCTCACCTCAGCTTGATTCTGGGTTGAGGGCAGAGTTACAAATGCCTACACTTTTCACTGATTCTTAGAGTTGGTGCTGCAGAAGAAGGGCCTGGCAATCTACTTCTGTAAAGATTGCAGCCAAGAAAATCTTACAGAGCATGGTGACATGGGGTCACCATGAGTCAGAATCGACTCGATAGCAATGGGTTTGGCTTTTTCTTTTCTTTGGTTAGGGTTGGCGTATCATAAAATGCAATGTTGTGTCTTGTCTAAGCCAAGAAGGGGTGGAGCTGGAGATGGGGCCTTATAAGCATACAAAGCACCACACCCTGGTGAAAGTGTGGATAATGAAGAACAAGCAGGCGTGGATTTAAAGGGAAACAAAAAGGACTGAAAGCATGGATTTGTAGCCTGAAAACCTGGGTTCAAGTCCCATTCCATTTAATAGATGCATGGCCTTGGGCAAGTTTCTTTGTTTCTAAAATGGAAATTATAATAATACCTTAATACCTGCCTTAAATGTGAGTGAAAATTAAATGCTTCTTATAAAGCCCGTAGAACAATGCCTGACACATTTTAAGTATGCAGTAAGTGACAACTTTAAATGATGATGCTGGTGCATTTCTTCCATTAGTCACTATTTGACCTTTATAAATTGTCCAGGCTTCTCTGAGAACCAGAGATTGTTAATCTTGCTCATCTACTTACTTCATAGGAGGCTGCTCTAAGAGATATGATCTAACCTGCCCTCCTGGTAGTATCCTCCTTCCCAGTTCTGAGTTTGATTATCATTGAAGCGGTTCCCATTCAACTGTATGGTCGCCCTTCTCCCTCCCACTGCCCACAGTCCAGAGCAGAGCTGAGTGCTCTGAGCAGCCAGAATACCGGCACACATTGTGCTGAGAAACTCGGGAATGTTACTCAGTCGAGGCTCCTCGGGACTTTATTCAGTCTGTTTTCTATTAGTTTAGATACAGTACTAACAAACTTGGTTGTCTAGCTTTCCTGTCTATAGCACACACTAGAAAAATGTGAGGAGGGTCTGTTGAGGCAGACACATTGTCCAGAGGAAGAAATGACAATGTCCATCCAGCAGCTATGAAGGAAATGAAGGAGCTGTAAAAACAGGCACGGGATCTTAAAAAAAAAAAAAGTTCAGTAGGCTTAGCCAACTGAGTAAAGTGGAAAGCTCTGAAGGGGAAAAATCAGTTTTATCTAACCTTGGTAGACCTTGAAGGCAGTGATATGTTACTGTACACCACAAGAATGCATGCCAGGAACTTGTCAATGAATTATCAGGAAAAAAGATCAAAGTAAAAATGGGCTGGCACTTTAATTATCTGTGAAATATGTCCTCCTCCCACCCCATCAGGGCCAGGTAAGTGAGGCTAATGCCTCAGCGTATGCAGGTCCCTCGTATTGCTTCACTGAGGGCCTGGAAATTCCCCACATCATTCCTTCTCCAAGAGGAAAGATAATTTCCACACTGTTAGAAGAGACATTCTTCTCAAGGGAAACTCCATTCTTTCTAAATACAGAGGGGGAAGGCGAGGTGGCAGTGGCCAGGACTGAAATATAGCAGCTGTGGGCACCCAGTGGAGAAGCTGTGAATGCAGGAGGGGTCTACCAGCAGGGCGGTATGTGGCCAGAGGGTCAAGGAAAGAGGGGGGTTCTTTCTTGACACCATCACCTGACAGTGTGCTTACAAGTTCTCAAAGGCCTCAGCTTCGACCTCCGTGACCCTCTGAGAGCTTTCTTGAGAAGGCTAGTGGTTTGTGACACACCTCTGGGAAATGCCAGCACTGAATGGTGTCTCTCCTGGCTCATGTGCACAAGGGCTGCTCCCAGCCTGCTCCTCCAGGATTCTCCTACCCTGGAAACGTGCCAGGGCTATGCCTGTGAATTTTCCCACTTTGCCCTTCAGCACAATTCCATGATTCTGAGGAGTGACTCCTGCCTTCTTGGGGTATATCAGCCACACTTGGCCAGGTGAACACACCTCTTCCCATCCTGCAATGTCTCAGATCTGGGAGGCAGCAACTCTGGACTTTTTTCTATTCTCTGCTATTGGCACTCTGAGAGGTCCTGAGGAAGTCTTCTGCCTGTAGGTTATGGGTGATAATGCCTGTACTGTTCCCCTAGAACATGCCCACAGTAAGGAGCAAAGCATGTTTAGCTTTCTGGGAAGAAGTGCCTAATACATAGTGGTGAGCCATAGGCCACACTGGCTGGACCAACTCTGGGCCCAGTATTGATCTTGAATTATCCTTGGCAGGTATCCTGTAGAAAAGCCAGCCAAGGAGGTGCCCATCCAAGTGCCATAGAACCTGGCTGATATAGACATTCAGAGTCATGAGTGCTGAGAGAACTGATGGGAATTTTTGTCTTACAGAAGTTTCCTAAGGGAGTGTCACTGAAGAAGGATAAAGATATGTTTTTGATGAAGTATAACCTAGTTTTCAAAGGGAAATTTTGTTGAAGTTAAAATTTCCTCTTGCTCCTAGAGGGGCATGGAGCCCTGGTGGCATAGCGGTTAAGAGCTATGGCTACTAATCAAAAGGTCGGCAGTTCGAATTCACCAGCCGTTCCATGGAAGCCCTGTGGGCCAGTTCTACTCTGTTCTATAGGGTTGCTATGAATCGGAATTGACACAATGGGTTTTTTCTAGAGGGGGATCCTATTTGATCACCCTTGAGACATTTAATCTACATTAGCCAACCAAGAGACAATCTAGCAGAGGTCTCTGCTCCTCCTACTGATGTCGGGGTATGCATCAGAGATAGATTTCTCTAGATATTAATAATTCAGGTTCTTTTAGCTTCTGTGACAAGTCTGCAAATATCCTTTGTGAATGTTGGTTATCTCTCTAGGATGGTGGATGCTGTGGAGGAAATGGGGCCAACCCAAACTGCTGCATGAACCAGAAGAAAAACCCCACAGTAAGTGGATCCTTCTCTCCCTGGCAGCCTGGGGGGCGATTTTAGACACAGAGGAGTCCGTTGACTCTTTCCACTTCTGGCAGTGGTAGATGGAAAGGAAGGTGCCGGGAGAGTTGGTTCTGCCCCAGGCTATGAGGGTGGCACATTAACCCTGAGTCCTCTGGCAAGAGCACTCTGTTCTTGCTTCCCAGGAGCTGCCTGCCCTTCTGCCAGCCTGCTGAAGGCTGGGAACAAGCTTACTTGGAGAAAGAGCTGGTCAGTCCTACTGGGCATTAGAAAAGAGGACATACTATAACACCCATTGGTTCTTTTTCCTAGGAGGTCACTCTCTCTCCATCTTTATTCAACCCAGAGGACTTCATGCCCCTGGATCCTACCCAGGAACCCATCTTTCCCCCAGAGTTGCTGGTAGGTGATGCCTCAGGGAGAGGTCCAACCACATGTCTGTACCAGGAGCCCTTGAGACCTGCTTTATTTTCATACCCACCAGGAACTTTGTGTCCTGTCCTCTTTGTCATTTAGGTTTCAGCCTAGATTTCCCTTCCTCTTTCTGACACTCTGCTAGGTTAATTCCCTCTGTTATGTACTCACAGAGTGTCCTAGACTTTTCTCCTTACACTTCATACTTAAAATTACTAATTTGACATCTATGCTCTTTCTAGGTTATAAACACCATGAGGACAGAGACTGGCTCAACCTAATGCATAAGCCCCCAAGCAGCCTTTTCTCTCTTTAAGCAGTCCCTTTATCTAAAGAAAAAAAAGACAAAAAAAAAACTAGTTATAGTCAAAGGACACAATTCCATGGCTTGCAGCTTTGTTTTATGGAAATCTCTCGAACCCACTTTCCCACCTTGATAATTCCACTCTTTTACTCCAACATTATGGCAAAGACATAAAGTAAGCAGGTCTCGGAGAGTTTTCCAAGTGCAGATTTCTCAAGGGGGTGGAGCAGATGAAGACTTCCTTGTGGGTTCCAAGGTCTGGAAAGAATGGCTTTAGAGCAGTCAGCCATAACATATTTCTCTGAACTGTGAAACTTTGAAAAAATCATCAGTTGATTTGGGGGCTCTCTTTCCCAGTCCAGCATCATCCCCATGCATGAGAAGTAGGCTTTCTTTGAATTCTACTCTGACATTCCTGTCTTCATCCCTTCCCACACCTCGTCCACTGAGCCTCCTGGAGACAGTGTGGGGCAGGGTGAGGAGCCTGGGCTTTCCGTCAGGTCAGATCAGGGCCACTGCTAGCTGAGTGGCCTTCGGCAGGTCCCACAACCTCCTCTATCCTCAGGTTCCTCCTTTGCCAGTGAAACTGGGGCTAACAATGTCTCCTTCACCCATGTCTTCTAATAACTAAATGAAATAATATATAAAAACCCCTACAAAGTTCCTGGCTCAATGCATGTTATTTATGCCCCTACTTCTCACCTAACATATATTTAAATTCTTAATTCAGTATCAAACAAATCAGTAGAAGAGTTGATCCCATTGTGGACTTAAAATAATTTATCAGAGGAATGGAAGTAGGAGGAAGGAGACAGTGCAATAAGAAAACTACCTTTCCCAGAGGCTGAAAGATGTTCCTCAAAAGCAGCTGCGTTTTGAGGGGGAGCGTGTGACATGGATCCAGGCCTCAACCCTGAAGGAGCTGCTGGACCTCAAAGCTCAGTATCCTGATGCCAAGCTGGTGGTGGGGAACACAGAGATCGGTGAGGGCCTGGGGGCAGCCGTGTGGTTGGGGGCCAGGGTGTGTTGCTGGGTCTTTCCTATTGAGGATCCCTGGGTGCTTGAATTCCTGCAAAGACCCCTGGCTTTGGAGTCACACAGACCTGGTTCAAACTCTTGCTGGCTGTGTGTTCTTAGAAAAGTTGATTCTCCCCCTTGTTTTCCCATTTCTTATTTGGGAATAGGAATTCCTAGGTAGTGCAAATGTTTAAGTTGCTCAGCTGCTAACTGAAAGGTTGAAGGTTCAAGTCCACCCAGAGGTGCCTTGGAAAAAAGACCAGTACCATATGATCCAGCTATCCTGCTCCTTGGAATATATCCTAGAGAAATAAGAGCTGTCACACGAACAGATATATGCATACCCATGTTCTTTGCAGCACTGTTCCCAATAGCAAAAAGTTGGAAACAACCTAGGTGCCCATCAATAGATGAATGGATAAATGAGAGAAGACCTGGCAGTCTACTTCTGGCAACTCAGTTACTGAAAACCCTGTGGAGCACAGTTCTACTCTGATACACATGGGGCCGCTATGAGGTGGGATCAGCTCGGCAGCCACTGGTATAGGGTAACAATGCCTCCTTCAGAGGACTGCCTTGAGGAATAAATGAAATCTTTCATATTTGTTTACTTTTCTCCACAAACATTTCCTGAGTGCCAACCATGAACCAGGTACTCTGGGAGGGGCTAGGGATGCAGATAAGTTGGACATGGTTCCTTCCCTCAAGGTTCTCCCAGTCTAAGGGAGGAGGGCGTAATGTGGGTAAAGCTTCTAGGCCAGTAACTGACAGACACTAGGGTTTCCATAGATGTCACTCTTTTTGCATCCCTCCTTTTTGAGGGGTGCTGAAACCCTATGGGGCAGCTCTACTCTGTCCTATAGGGTCGCTATGAGTCGGAATTGACTAGACAGCATGGGTTATGGGTGGAAAGAAGAGCATAGACGTTCAAGTGTGACTGTGTTTGTGTTGCTTATGACTGTGGCCACCTGTCCTGTGGGCACCATCATCTGAGGCATGGAGCCCGCAACATACAAACCAGCTGGCTGAGGCCAGGGAGACTTGGGATGGGCAGTTTGTAGCCCTGGTGCTTTTAAGGGACAGGGAGAGACGGCAGAGGGCCCTGCTAATCTAATTTAGTTCCTAACCTGGTTTGCCCATTTCTACTTTTGCCCTGTGAGGACCCAAGGAAAAGATCATGGTACAGCTGAGACTGGCTTTAAAGGATCTCTGGTTTGGGAATAGGGTGGGGGTCTGAATGATGGTCTTTTAAGCGGCCAAGTCCAGCTTGTAGGAGACAGACCCCTGGCTCTGGTTCTAGAAGGAGCTATGGAGCTCTGCGTTCTGGTTGGATTCTCAGACACAGAGAGGAGGGCCTGGCTCGCTTCAAGCTGACAGCACAGCACCAGCCCCACCCTTGTGAGCACAGGCATGGTACAGGCATGGTTCTCAGACACAGTATTATGATAGATCAGGGTGGCTGGATTGGCCATGAGATGTGCTGCAAGTAATGTGGTCCTGATGGCTACATCAAGACCCATGGCGAGTGTAGCCATGGCGCTAGGGTCCAAGGGTAGCATGAACTAAGGAGCAAGTGGCTGGAAGGATCTTAGGAGGTCTTTTGACACATGGTGTGTCCCTTGCCATGGGTCACACAATGTCAGATTCCAAGAGAAAGGATTTCAGAAAGATTTTATTACCTCCACAAGTAGAAATAATTTCTTAAGATCATTTCCATCTGTGCCACCCCCCTTCCCTTATACACACAATGTAACTGTATAACCACGCACAGCCATGGCAGGGGTTGGGGGAAGCTAGGGGTAGAGAGAACCTTACCACCACGGGCAACTTATTGCCTCAATCTTCATTCTTTGTCCTGAAAGTTGTTCAAACAGTCTAGGCTCCCCAAAACTGGGTCCACACTTCAGAAATCCTAACAAGCACGTGGGGCGGGGATTGCACAGACACTTTCTTGTGAACCTTTCCCATCTATAGCGCTGTTGGCAGGCTGGGAAAGGTGCTGTGTTAACCAGGTCTAAGGAACAGAGACATATCTGTTTAACAGAGGTTTCTAACTTGATTAGCTGGGGAGGACAGATCCAGATATAGATGTGTGGCCTCACAAAGCCACCACACCTTGAAGAACTCAGGCAGCTATTGGGGACCAGGAGGCAGGTTTGAAGTTCTATTTCTGAGTCAATTTTCTTTTATGTTTTATCATTAGACTTTTCTATTTTATTACTCTTGTACCGCGACACTGATAACCACTGAAGTAGTGAAATTTTCCCATTGTTAGGTGTATAACCTGGGCAAGAAACTTAACCTCCCTGTGATCAGTTTTTTCATTTGTAAGGGGATAATCACAGTACCTGCCAGGTAGGATTGCTGAGAGGATTAAATGAGTTAAAATATGTAAAGTGCTTAGAACACTTCCTGACATACATACGTTAATACCCTGTGTTTTCTAATAGTATTATACACACCACTCACATGTTAAGAGTTCAACTTCATCCCACTTTTATTGGAGTGTATTATCTTTGTGAATAAATCACACATTCTGTGTAATGGTGGAAAAAAAATGTCGGGCTTGCCCTGTTTATATAACAATGGGCCTATAGCTTCAGGCTTCTTGTTTCTCTCAAGGCATTGAGATGAAGTTTAAGAATAAACTATTTCCTGTGATCATCTGTCCAGCCTGGATCCCTGAGCTGAATTCAGTGGAGCACGTACCAGAGGGTAAGGGAGGTTCGGACTGAGCCCACAGAGGGACTGATGCTGGAGATGAGTCACCAGGGGAGACCGTGGGTGCTGGGCAGCCTCCCCTTTGGCTCTTGCTACTGCCTGCTCCTCTTGGAGCCCGCCGTGCACAGGAAGTGGGGGCACAGGGGGAGGGTGACTGCCTTTCCTCTACTGAGCATCAATGGTAAGTGCCACCAGGCAAGAGGCTATGAGATTTCCAACAGTTGTTCTTAATCCTGGGCACACATTAGAATCACTCATGGGGTGGGGGGTGCAGAAATGGGCAGTGCTTGGGTGCTTTTTAAACAAGCCAGGACTTCATCCCCCAAGATCCTGATTTTATTAAGAATCACTGGTTAGAAAAAAGAATACTGGTGGTAGGATCAAGAGGCCTGGGGTTGAGTTCTGCCTCTTTTATTAGCTGTGTGGCATTAGGTAAGTCACTTAACCTCTCTGGGCCCCATTTCCCTCATATATAGAAGGACCTATTGCAGCCTGGGTGGCACAGTGGTTAAGAACTACAGCTGCTAACCAATTGGAAGTTCAAATCCACCAGCTGCTCCTTGGAAATCCTATGGGGCAGTTCTACTCTGTCCTATAGGGTCGCTATGAGTTGGAGTCAAGTTGACGTCACCTAACAACAAAAAAATAGGACCTGAGTCCTGGTTCTGCCTTACTCACGTTGCTGTAAAGGTTTGTAGGAGCTGTATGTGAAAGCGTTTTCTGAACCATAAAGGGGATTGTTTTGAGCGTGTGTTCTCAGGTATCTCCTTTGGAGCCGCTTGCCCCCTGAGCTCTGTGGAAAAGACCCTGGTTGATGCGGTTGCTAAGCTTCCTGCCCACAAAACAGAGGTGTTCCGAGGCATCCTGGAGCAGCTGCGCTGGTTTGCTGGGAAGCAGATCAAGTCTGTGGCGGTGAGTCCCTGTTCAGGGGCCCACAAGGCCCAGGGGAGGGACCTTCCATCAGAAGGCAGAGCGGCCAGTCTAGCTTCTGCTGCAGACTCCTTTAGCCCAGGGGGCCTCGATGTGCTTAGAATTGTCTGGGGCCCTCGTTAAAATGCAGCTTCCTGGACCTACCAGCAGAGATTCTGATTGTAAGTCTGGGGTGGAGCCCAGGATTCAGGTTTTTAACAAACCCCTCAGGTGATTCTGATGAAGGTGGTCTGTGGGCCACTCTGAGAAACACTCCTGACCCTCAGGTTGGAGAGATGATGCTTCCTGCCTCCCTCCACCTGTACTTGGCCAAGGCTATCAGAGGGTGAATGAGAGCTGTGTTAGGGAGAAGCCAAAATGGGGGAGGCAGGGGTGGATTTTCCTTTCAGAGTTGGGGGAACCAGAAGTAGGGCCCCCTGGAAGAGAGGAGTTTCCACCTCTTGAGTGCTCACAATCAGCCTTCAGATTAGCTCTGAAATTCTCTGTTTACACATGGTGTTCAGAGACCCTGTGCCTTCTGATGCTCACACCGACTTCTGCTGGGAGGAAAGCTAAGCTATCCCCTCCACTCTATCCTTGCATTATTTTCTTGATTTTATGGGGGGAAAATAATCTACTCTCATTCCCCTACCCCTACCCCAAGCACCTACTACTTCTGTTTATAGATGAGGAAGGTTTTGTTGAGTTCTCTAGTTCTAGGAGAATCGACCTCCAAGAAAGATATTGTTTCCATTTTGAAACTGGTATTCTTCCTGCTTTTTAATAATGAGAACCCTGTACCTGATTCTTCTTACATTTTTTGCCAAGTTACCAGGAAGTTCTGATCCAAATAGAGCAGATTGTTCATCCTTAAGACTTCCTTCTCTTTTCCTTGATCTTTATATTCTATTTCAATTTTACTAATTCTATATGTCCTCTGTGATAAACCACCTCAATGTTTTCAGAAAAAGTTTGGGTGAAAGTGGGTAAAAAATATTTAAAGGGATTTGCCACAGTTTACCAGGTGGTAAATATTGGAGCTGGAACTTAATCCCAAGTGTTCTGATTTCAAGTGTTATACATTTCCTAGGTACCTAAATTCTTCCTGTACCAGTCTTATGTCTATATGGGTGCAGGTCCTTGGGCACCTTCCTTCAACAGATGTCACCCACCTGCCTGTGTTCAGGAGCAAGCTGTGTGAGCAAGGGTATCCTGAGGTGGGCTCTCATTTCACACTCTGTGCTTGTTCTAGTCCATTGGAGGAAATATCATTAATGCCAGTCCCATCTCCGACCTCAACCCTGTGCTCATGGCCAGCGGGGCCAAACTGACCCTCGCATCCCAAGGTGAGTTCCCTGATGCAGAGGTCAGGAAAGAGGGACTTGGGGGAGAAAGGTCTCTTACAATAGGTCATTTTCTGGAGAAACAGAGCCCACAGTTCAGTGATCCAGCTGTCCTAAGGTCTGGATCCAGGGAAACTACAAGAGGGTTGGAGTCAAGCAGGCTGAGGGCCAGGAGAGCTGGGCCATCTCTTTATGAAGAATTCACAACAGTTTCTGCTACCTCAGTGCCTTATCTAATGGTGTGCTAAAGCCAGCTCATGCTGGCTCATGGGAGATGATTACTGGATTTTCAGGAATTCTGGGAACTGGTTACTAACCACAGCCATTCTTAAAAATTAAATTATATAAACTAACAATTAAATAAATTATATTTAAAAATACAGTTAAATAAAACTATACATCTTTTCCTAGGTTGGAGGTTCCCCAAGACCACCCCCAAGTTTGGTAATTCACTAGAAGGACCCACAGGGCTCAGCATATAGTCATCCTCAGGGCTATGATTACAGGATACAGAGCAAAATCAGCAAAGGGAAAAAGCGCATGAAACCAGGCACAAACTTCCAGAGTCCTCTCCCCATGGAGTCACTCAGGATGCACTTATTCCCCCAGTAACAAGTCATGGCAACATGTGTGAAATTTTTCTATCAGGGAAGCTCATTAGAGACTCAGCACCCAGGGTTTTATTGGGGCTGGTCACATAGGCACTCTCTGCTTGGCACAACCAAAACTCCAGACTCCCAGAAGGAAAACAAGTGTTCAGCGTAAACTATATTGTCTTCACAAACACTTTAGGCACACTGAGATCTTTCATCAGTTCTGGGAATAGTGGGACCCCTCCCAAAGTGAAAATTTCCAGACTCCAGCCAGGGGCAACCTCGTAAGCAGGACTTTCAAAGGATAGCAGTCAGGCCTGCTGTGTTACATCTTTTCTTCACTCTTCCCAACTTCACACTCAGTGACATCACTTTTGGAGCTTGAAATTGGCTATGGAATGTTTACACCACCAAAACACCAAACCGAAACAACTGTTGCCGTTTAAACGATTCTGACTCATAGCGACCCTATAGAAATTGGTAAATGCTACAAACCCATTAAAACCCATTGCTGTTGAGTCAATTCCAGCTCATTACAGTCGACCCTATAGGACAGGATAAAACTGCCCCCATAGGGCTTCCAAGGAACAGCTGGTGGATTCGAACTGCCAGCCTTTTGGTTAGCAGCTGAGCTATTAACCACTGTGCCACCACGGCTCCAAATGTTACAAGCCAGGGTTTTTTCTTTCAAAGCACCAGCTGTTAAATGTTTACCAGTACACTATTGCTTACTTGGTCGGCCCTATTTTGTGCCAGTTGCTCCCTCTGACTGTGGACATCAGAGAACAGCATGAGGAATCCCATCAGTGGGTTTTCATATGCTGCCAACATGGTCCAGCCGTTCCCTCACATGAGTTTTCTTTGTTTTATTTCTCTCTATATAGGCACCAAGAGAACCATTCAGATGGACCAAACATTCTTCCCTGGCTACAAGAAGACTCTGCTAAATCCGGAGGAGATACTGCTTTCCATAGAGATCCCCTTCAGCAGAGAGGTAAGATGTTGTCAGGAACTGACCCACATCTACTCCTACTTCTGCCAGGCTTGAAAGTCTGCATCACGAACCAACTTCAGCATCTTTGAATTTTGCCTCAACCATATTTCTGTCTGGACAGTGAGAAGTTGCAGGGTCTGGTGCAAAGGACATGGACTGAAAAATAGGACAGCTAGATGTATGATCTTGAGCAAGCCACTTTACCTTTCTGAGCCCCTACTTCCCCATCTGTAAAATGGAAACAATGTTACCTACCGTGCAGGTCATTGTGAGGATTGAAAACAAATAGTTCCTAGGGTTCCTGGCACGTGCCTGGAAGCCAGTGGAAATCACCAGCTGGTAGCGAACAACACAATTCCAAGAACCCTTCAGCTGCCGAGTCTCCCTGCCCCATGTCAGAAGAGCCTATTGTCACATGGTGAAGAGTGCAGGGATGGCATGTTGAGTGGAGAGTCTCCCTGTGAGTCAGGCCCTTACATGCTGACCTTGGGCTGACGAAGTATTTATTCACTGGCCTTGCTCTGGGCTGACTGATGGATTTCTGCCTCATGATCAGATTTTCTGGCCTCTTGGGACAGGTCTGGGCACCTCTGACTGCCTTGTTCTTGTTCCTTGGGACCCGTGGTGGCTCGGCCTAGTGTGATTCCTCTTTCAGCAGCTCAAAAGATGGTTCCATAGTGCACCTTTTTAGAAAAATGATCTAGGAGAGTCTGGGGATCCAGCTATAAAAGATTGGAATTAAGGGTTCCTGTGTTTACTACAGCTAGTGTTAGCGAGTGTTACAAGTCATGCTTTGCTCTTTCTAACTTTAATCTCCTCAGATTGCTAATTAAATCAGAGCAATTATGACCCTGAGGTGATTTCTAAATGATTTTCTAGCTTGTCCTCATAGACCTTTTAGAGTCTCACAGATCAGTAAAATTTAAAAAACGTTATGAAGTGGGAGCAGTGGAAGAAATGGACATAGCAGTATCCAGTTTTTATTTAACCAGGTAAGGATGTTCATAGACACAGAAACAAAACTTGACCTTCTACTTCACTATCATTTCATAAAAGATTAAAAAACAGAAAATAATGCTGTTGATTGGACTCCAACTTATGGTGACCCTAACTCATGGTGACCCCATGTGTGTCAGAATAGAACTGTGCTCCATAGAGTTTTCAAAGGGCTGATTTTTTAGAAGTAGATCATCAGGCCTTTCTTCCAAGGTGCCTCTGGGTAGACTCGAACCTCCAACCTTTTGGTTAGCAGCCAAGTGTTTTAACCATTTGCCCCACTTAGTTCAATACCCAGAATTAGGAACACTTTCTTAAGAAAGGACAGTTGGCGACCTGACATTGGCATTTCATGGCACCGCAGTGGAAATGCTGCCATGGACTGACACGGCCCTTGGTGTGAGCATCTGGGAACATCTGTTCCAGAACCAAGTCCAAACTCTGGGCTCATTGTCCCAGAGCCACTCTTGACACCAGGAATCTGAACTGGCTGTATCATTAGGAAGGTCTCAATGGCTTCTTCAAAGAAGAGCCCTCGGCCATTCTGGCACCTAACCAGTGGGCCTTGTCGTGCTTCTCCAACAGATCTCCCTTCCTTAAACCTCCTCTCTTTGGCTTTAATCAGAATTTGCCATGGCAGGGTAAGTTCAAACCTCAAAACCAACCTGACCCGGAAAAGGCTTGAAGTCCAGTGGTTCTTACCTGGAAGGTAACTCACACTCCCCATATACACCCCCAAAGACAGACCCTGGCTGGGCCCCAGGGTAAAAGTATGTTCAAAGCACAAACACAGCTATTGTGTCATATGGTGATACTTTCTTTCAGGAAGCAAGATATCTAAAAGTAACCAACAGACTGATGGGGGGGACAGGTTTGGAGAGAGCACCTGTGAAGTCCACAAGCTGAGGGTGTGTTTTCAAACACCTCTTTTTCATCAGATTGTCTCTGCTTGAGGGGCAGTGAGGCCGGCAGAGGCTTTGGCACAGCCTCCTGAGAAGTCAGCAGCGTGAGCTCTGACACTGGGCACCATGAAGGGGAGGACACAGGGAACTCCGAAGAGCCCTTGTTGAGGTGTTTTCTCTCTTTCCCAGGTGTTTGCTTAGTTGAGGTCACATAGGTCTGCTTTGGCTCTGACTTTCAGCTTTCCTGACTAATAGGGATAAATCCTGACCCTTTCCCAGCTTCTGGGACTGTTATCTGGAAGTTGTCCTGAAACTGTGATAGTCAATTATGCCAGGATCTCTGATTCCTAATACCAGCTCCCTGACTGATTTGAGATCGTATTATCCTTACCTCACCTCGTTTCACCTCACTGGTATTTATCCTATGTAATCCTTACAATAACCTCATAGTTCACCATTCAGATTCACCATTTGCAGTTCTTACACAACAAGGTGTGAAACATAGATATCTTTCTGGTTTTTCTTAGGGTGAGTTCTTATCTGCATTCAAGCAAGCCTCTAGGAGAGATGATGACATCGCCAAGGTGACCAGTGGCATGAGAGTCCTATTTAAGCCAGGAACCTTAGAGGTAAAAGAACTGGCCATTTGCTTTGGTGGAATGGCCGACAGAACCATCTCAGCCCTCAAGACCACTCAGAAGCAGCTGTCAAAGTAAGAGCTAACAACAAAATAAAAATTACTACTACTGCTACTACTACTAGTATTACTACTACTGCTGTATTACTTTTGCTGCTACTACTACTGTTACTACTACTGTACTATTACTACTACTTCTGCTTCTACTACTACTACTACTATTACAACTCTACTAGTATTACTGCTGCTACTATTATTACTGCTGTTACTACTAGTGTTATACTAGTAACACTATTGCTCCTGCTACTATTACTGTTATTAATGTTACTACTACTACTATGACTGCTGCTGCTATTACTACTGCTATTATTACTACTGCTACTGCAATTACTATGGCTACGTATGCCAGGCACTGTACCAAGCACTTTACTGGTATCCTATGTAACCCTTACAATAACCATATAGGACAGATAAAGCTTAGCTTTGGAGTTTAGCTCCTTGGGTCCAATTCTGGCTCCAACAATTACCAGATGGGTAGCATAAGTCAAGTTACTTAATCTCCCTATGTCTCAATTTTGTCACTGGTAAAATGGGTATAAGAATAGTACCTACTACTCTTCTTAATTTAAATCAAAAGTGGTGATTCATATACAGGACTTTGGACATTGCCTAACATATTGTAACTCTTATTATTTTATGGTATTTTTTATTGTCTCTATTTTTAAAGATGAAGAAAGTGAGAGTCAAGGAGGTTAAGTAACTTGTCTAAAGTCACATAACTACAAGTATCTGAGCCAAACTTTGAATGGAGGTTCATATGACTGCAAGGCCCTGCATACCACTGCTGCACTCAAGATGGCTTCTGGGGGTGGATGGGTGTGGTCAGCTATACCCTGCTCTCTGGCAGGTTCTGGAATGAGAGGCTGCTGCAGGATGTGTGTGCAGGCCTGGCGGAGGAGCTACACCTGCCTCCTGATGCCCCTGGAGGCATGGTAGAGTTCCGGCGCACCCTTACCCTCAGCTTCTTCTTCAAGTTCTACCTGACGGTGCTTCAGAAGCTGGGCGAAGAGGACTCGGAAGATGTGAGTGAGGTGGTCAGGCCAGGCACAGATTTTCCAGAGCACTTTTGTTTGGGGATTTAGGAAGCTGGTCTGGGTGTGAGTGCACTGTTGATCCAGGTGGTAAACTTGCTCCTGTCCTCTGGAAGCCTCAGGACAAGGCGGCAGAGAGAAGGAGCACAGCACAGAGTCACTAGAGATGGGAATTGGCTGGCTAGCTGAAGGGCTGGGGGTTGGGGGGACATGAGCTCTCGTCCTGGCTATGTCATTACCTTGTCATGAGAACTTGGATATATCTGAGCTGTATAATCTGCAGAAGGGGGCGGGGGACCAGATGATCTCTAGGAGCCCTTTTAGTAGTATAGCTGATACAACTGTGTGATGGGGAAAGTGGGGCTGCTGCAGCCAGGTGGACATATGCATGTGGTCCCAGCAGGGGTGTGCATTCAGGAGAGGCCACCGGCATAGGTAGAGCCCAGCTATTGGGATTTGATAGCACCTATCATCAGCTAGGGGTGACATAGATGGTTAATACTCTTGCTGCTAACCAAAAGGTTGGAGGTTCAAGTATACTCAGAGGTACCTCAGAAGAAAGGCCTAGCAATCTAATTCTGAAAAAATCAGCCATTGAAAACCCTATGAAACACTGTTCTACTGTGACACACATGGGGTCACCAAGAGTCAGAATGGACTTTAACTATCATTAGTTAAAACTGTACTATCCACTAGGAGCCCATCTAACATGGGAGAGAATGCCGTCAATAAAGGCCAATATAGTGTGACTGGTAAGGAGCCCTGGTGGTGCTTTGGTTGAAGAGCTAGGCTGTTAACCTGAAGGCCGGCAGTTCAAACCTACCAGCCACTCTGTGGGAGAAAGATGTGGTAGTCTGCTTCCATAAAGATTACAGCCTTGGAAACCCTATAGGACAGTTCTACTCTGTCTTTATTGGTCACTATTTCACTTTAATTGAATCCATAATCAACACCCATGGAAGCAGTAGTCAAGAAATCAAACAACATATTGCATTGGGCAAATCTGCTGCAAAAGACCTCTTTAAGGTGTTAAAAAGCAAAGACGTCACTTTGAGGACTAAGGTGCGCCTGACCCAAGCCATGGTATTTCCAATTGCCTCATATGCATGCGAAAACTGGACAATGAATAAGGAAGACTGAAGAAGAATTGATGCATTTGAATTATGGTGTTGGCAAAGAATATTGAATATACCAGGGACTGCCAGAAGAACAAAGAAATCTGTCTTGAAAGAAGTACAGCCAGAATGCTCCTTAGAAGCAAGGATGGGCAAGATTTTGTCTCATGTACTTTGGACATGTTGTTAGGAAGGACCAGTGCATGGAGAAGGACATCGCTCTTGGTAAAGTACAGGGTCAGCGAAAAAGAGGAAGACCTTCCACGAGATGGATTGACACAGTGGCTGCAACAGTGGGCTCAAACATAGCAACGGTTGTGAGGGTGGCGCAGGACCGGGCAGTGTTTCGTTCTGTTGTACATAGGATCTACAACAACAATATAAGTTGGAATTGGCTCAACGGCAATGAGTTTGGTTATTTTTTAGTGTGACAGGTGAGGAAACTGAGTGTGGAGGGAGCACAAAGGGAAGGCTTCCCAGATGCTGGGACAGGAAAGCCAAACTCCTTCTTTAGAGCAATAATAATGCTTATTTTTTCTGCTTATTAAAGTGATATGAACTAATTTTGGAAAACTTTAAAAATATAGAATTGTATAAAGAAAAAAAAATAGAAATTACCACTACTCTCAGTTCTCAGAGAAAACTAGTGCTAATATTTTGGTTTATTCCTCTGAATCTATTTCCTGCAGTTATCTGTCCATTTGTCTGTTGTTCTGTTTGTCTGACTCATTGCAACCCCATGTGTGTCAGAAATGAGCTGTGCTCCATAGAGTTTTCAAGGCTGTGACCTTTCAAAAGTAGATAGCCAGGACTTTCTTCCAAGGTGCCTCCGGGTGGACTTGAACCTCCAACCTTTTGGTTAGCGGCCGAGTGTGTTAAACATTTGCACCACCCAAGGATTCCATGCTGCTTATAGAGCTTTATATTTCCCTTTCTCAGTTGAGATTACATTGTGAATGTTTCCCATATTGTTAAACATTTCCTACAGAATTGAGGAGGGCAAGGAGACTTTCTCAAGAAGACTAGGGGAGAAGGATGTTTCCAAAGGAGAGAGCAGCATGCATACATTCAGGAGAGGGAGAAACAGCTTCGCATGTTGGAGAAAGTATAAGGCATTCATTATGCAAGGTGAAGGGGTAGTTGAAGATGAAGCTGAAGGTGTTATTAAATGCTTAGCTCTCAGAGCCCACACTGACTGTTGAGATAGATCCAGCTAGTATGCAAAGGAGTGTAAAATGAGGAGATGAGGGGAACAATTGTCACTTTTATCACTTGGGGATAAGGAAGAAAGAAAACAGAAATAGAAGTATAGTCATGGTCGCCTCTGCTGTCTTGCTTCCACAGAACTGCAGCAAACTGGACCCTACCTTTGCCAGTGCCACTTTACTCTTTCAGAAGGACCCCCCAGCCAACATCCAGCTCTTCCAAGTGAGTAGCAGACAGCGTGTGGTTAATATCAGGGGACTTTGTAGGTCACATTTTTCTGAATAACAAATGATACTGGCCACCGGTGAGTGATCAGCTTGAATGGTATATATGTGCATAAAACTCCTCACCCTGTGTGAAAATAGCCAATGAAGAAAATGGGCACCATGTTGATGTCAGTATAGATATTCCCTCCCCCCACTGCGTTCATCTAAGTTTGTCTCTTGGGATTAGACTCTTATCATCACTTGTTCCTTAAATAAAAATAATACTTCCCGTCTTCTCTTTTCTGACCTCTCTCTGGGGCTAATATGCAATGCCAGAAGTCCTCTTCAGCACTTAAAAAAAAAAAATCTTTTAATCAACAGCAACTGTTTGAGAAACACTAGGTGAGGGGTCAGTAAACTTTTCCTGAAAAGGACCAGATGACAAATGTTTTAGGTTTTACAGGCTTTACTACTCTTGCAACTACTCAACTCTGTGATTGTAGTGCAAAAGTAGCCATAGACAATACATAAATGAGTGAGTGTGGCTGTGTTCCAATAAAACTTTATTTACGAAAACAAGTAGTAGGCCATATTTGGCCTATAGGCTGTAGTTTGCCAACTCGTGCACTAGAGTGTAATGGTTATAAGTGGAAACTCTGGGGTCTGACTACCTGGATTTGAATCCAAACACTTCCATTTTGTAACTATGCAACCTTGAGCAAATTACAAACCCTCTCCATGCTTCTTGGGCAAATTAATTACCCTCACTTGCAAATGGAGATAACGATACTACTTGTTTCATAGGGTGGTTTTGAGGATTAAATGAATTATTACAAGTAGATTGCTTAGAATATTTCCTAGCACATAGTCAACACTTAATAAATATTAGAGCTATTAATATTACTTTGAGAAGCAAACAAAAAATGACTTTTTATCATAAGGTTAATAAATTTTATAAAAATTTTGGCAGGTACAGAAAAGTACAAAGAAGAAAATAAAAATCATGCAAAATCATTATTATATTTTTGTTTACTTCTTTTCAGTTGTTCCTATGCGTATACAGGCATACCTCGGAGATACTGCTGGTTTGGTAAAGCAAGTCCACGAATATTTTGGTTTCCCAGTGCATATAAAAGTTATGTTTACACTACACTTTTGTCTATTAAGTGTACAATAGCATTATGTCTAAAAAAACAGTGTATATACCTTACTTAAAAAATACTTTGTCACTGAAAAAATGCTAACCATCATCTGAGCCTTCAGCCAGTCAGAATCTTTTTGCTGGTGAAGGGTCTTGCCTCGATGTTAATGGCTGCTGACTGATCAGAGTGGTGGTTGCTGAAGGTTGGGGTGGCTGTGTCAGTTTTTTAAAATAAGACAGCAATGAAGTTTGCCACATCGGTTGACTCTTCCTTTCACAAAAGATTTCTCTGTAGCATACAATGCTGTTTGATAGCATTTTACCCACAGTAGAATTTCTTTCAAAATTGGAGTCAGTCCTCTCAAACCCTGCTGCTGCTTTATCAACTAAGTTTATGTAATACTCTAAATCCTTTGTTGTCATTCCAACAGTGTTCACAGCATCTTCACCAGGAGCAGCTTTCATCTCATGAAGGCACTTTCTTTGCTCGTCCATAAGAAGCAACTCCTCATCCATTAAAGTTTTATCATGAGATTGCAGCAATTCAGTCACATCTTCAGGCTTCACTTCTAATTCTAGTTCTCTTGCTCTTTCCACCATATCTGCTGTTACTTCCTCCACTGAAGTCTTGAACCCCTCAAAGTCATCTGTGAGGGTTGGAATCAGCTTCTTCCAAACTCCTGTTAAAGTTGATATTTTGACATCCTCCCATGAATCACAAATGTTCTTAATAGCATCTAGAACAGTGAATCCTTTCCAGAAGATTTTCAATTTTCTTTGCCCAGATCCATCAGAGGAATGACTATGTATGGCAGGTATAGCCTTATGAAATGTATTTCTTAAATGATAAACCGAGAGTCAAAATTACTCCTTGATCCATGGGCTGCAGAATGGATGTTGTGTTAGCAGGCATGAGAAAAGCATTAATTTCACTGTACATCTTCTTCAGAGCTCTAGGGTGACCAGGTACATTGTCAATGAGCAGTAATATTTTGAAAGGAATCTTTTTTTCTGAGCAGTAGTTCTCAACAGTGGGCTTAAAATATTCAGTAAACGATGTTGTGAACAGATGTGCTGTCATCTGGGCTTTGTTGTTCCATTTATAGAGCACAGGCAGAGTAGATTTAGCATAATTCTTAAGGACCTAGGATTTTTGGAATGATAAATGAGCATTGGCTCAACTTAAAGTCACCAGCTGTAGTAGCCCCTAACAAGAGAGTCAGCCTGACCTCTGAAACCAGGCATTGACCTCTCCTCCCTAGCTATGAAAGTCCTAGATGGCATCTTCTTCTAATATAAGGCTGTTTCATCTACATTGAAAATCTGTTGTTTAGTGTAGCCACCTTCATCAATTATCTTAGCTAGATCTTCTGGATAAATTGCTGCAGCTTCTACATCAGCTCTTGGTGCTTCACCTTGCACTTTTATGTTATGGACGGCTCCTTTCCTTAAACCTCATGAAGCAACTTCTGATGGCTTCAAACTTTTCATCTGCAGCTTTTCCTCATCTCTCTCAGCCTTTATAGAATTGAAGAGCGTTAGGGCCTTGCTCTGGATTAGGTTTTGGTTTAAGAGAATGTTGTGGCTGGCTTGATCTTCTATCCAGACCACTAAAACTTTCTCCATATCAGCAGTAAGGCTGTTTTGCTTTCTTATCATTCATGAGTTTACTGGAGTAGCACTTTTAATTTCCTCCAAGAACTTTTCCATTGCATTCACAACTTGGCTAACTGTTTGGTGCAAGAGGCCTATCTTTCGACCTGTCTTGGCTTTTGACATGCCTTCCTCACTAAGCTTAATTATTTCTAGCTTTTGATTTAAAGTGAGAATCGTGCAATTCTTCCTTTCACTTGAACACTTAGAGGCCATTGTAGGGCTATTAATTGGCCTAATTTCAATATTGTCGTGTCTCAGAATAAGGAGGTCCGAGGAGAGGGAGAGAGACGGGCAAATGGCAGGTAGATGGAGCAGTCAGAACATACACGACATTTATTGATTAAGTTCACCATCTTATATGGGTGCATTTCGCAGAGCCCCCCCCCAAATTACAATAGTAACATCAAAGATCACTGACCACAGATCACCGTAACAACTATAATAAAAAAGTTTGAAATGTTATGAGAATTAGAGAAATGTGACATAGAGACATAAAGTGAGCACATGCTGTTGGGAAAATGTTGCCAATAGACTAGCTCGACGCAGGGTTGCCACAGACCTTCAATTTGTAAAAAACGCAATATCTGCAAAGCGCAATAAAATGAGGTATACCTATATGGATATGTATATACTGTATTTATAATATATATTCTTTTTTCTACAGAATTAATATCATTATATATTGTAAAAAGCCTGTTGTCCTTGCGTCGATTCCGAATCATAATGACCCTACAGGACAGAATAGAACTGCCCCCTAGGGTTTCCAAGAAGCTGCTGGTGGATTCAAACTGCTGAGCTTTTGGTTAGCAGCCAAGCTCTTAACCTCTGCAGCACCAGGGCTCCGTACTATGCCACCACGGCTCCAAAATCATTATACACATGCACAGTGTTTTATATCCCATTTTTACACTTAACATGAGCATTCTTTCCTTCTTATTAACATTCTTCAAAATAAAGTTTTAATGGTTGTATACTATGCCATTGTATGGGTGTAGCATAATTTACCCAGTCCCCAACCTGTGGACATTTAGGTTCCTGTCTCTCTTTCTCACTTTTTTGTTTGCTCCTTTTATACAGTGATCCTATGACCACCTATCAGTTACTTCTTATGTGCCTTTCTGTTTCCTTCTGCTCTGTGCCCCTCCTGCCATCTCCATTCTTACTCCTCAGGTTTGCTTTGCCATCTGGCCTGAAGCTGTCTCTCCACAGTTCCCCCAGGGCTTCTAGGAGAGCAGTGTCCTCAGTAGCTCAGGCTGACTGGTGACCGTGTTGTTCCAGGAGGTGCCCAAGGATCAGTCTGAGGAGGACATGGTGGGCCGGCCCTTGCCACACCTGGCTGCCGCCATGCAGGCCTCCGGGGAGGCAGTATACTGTGATGACATCCCTCGCTACAAAAATGAGTTGTCCCTCCGGCTGGTCACCAGCACCCAGGCCCACGCCAAGATCAAGTGAGTGTAGGAAGGGGAGGAGGGTTCTGGGGCCACCTGGAGGCTTTGTGCCCTCAGCCAGGCACTGAAGATAAAAAAATACCAAGGCTCCTCCAGGTCTTTCCAGTCTAGGGAGGAAGACAGGGCGGTCATCTTTGAACATCACAGTCTGGAGAGGAGCAGGAGAAGTTAGGGCCTCACTGGTGCCGGGGGAAGGTCTGCTTCAGGGAGACAGAGAAGGTGAAAGTGGAGAGTTAGGCAGGGGCCAGATTAGGAAAGACCTGATGTACTAAACAGGAAGATTATACTTAACCCAAAAAGCAGTGAGAGGCTACTGAAAGGCTTTAACCAGAACAAGGTTAGATTTGCATTTTGGTTATTTGCTAAATCGAAATGCATCATTTCAGGAGAACTTGAGTCAGACTAAATGCAAGAATGTGGTCTTCAATTCTGACAGACCTGGGATTGAATCCCTGCTCCATTGCTTAGTAATTGTGACCTTGGCCTGTGTGCTTCAACTCCCATTTCCCCATCTATGATAGGGTGTTCTGGTTAGTGATAGAGTCCATGAAGCACCTAGCACAGAATAGTCACTCATACACCATTGTTCATCTTGGAGAGCCTGAGCAGCACGAATTACTACTTTTGTTGTTGTTGGGTGCTGTCAAGTAGATTTTCGACTCATAGTGACCTCATGTGACAGAATAGAACTGCCCCATAGGGTCTTCTTGGCTGTAACCTTTACGGGAGCAGATCGTTGTTAGGTCTTTTCTCCCGCGGAGCTGCTGGATGAGTTTGAACCACCAACCTTTTGGTTAGCAGCTGAGTGCTTAATGTTGCACCACCAGGGCTCTTCTATAATAATCATAATCCCTTACACTCATATGGCACTTATTATTTGCTGCACCCTTGTTTAAAGCGTTTAACATATATTGGCTCAGTTATTCCTCACAACAACCCTATTATTATCTCCACATTCCACTTGAGGAAACTGAGGTGCAGGCAGGATAAATCTTTTGCCCTGGATCACACAGCTGGTAAGTGGCAGAGCTGGCGTTTGGAGCCAAACAATATTATCAACTGTGCTGTGCTGCCTGCCAGAGGACTGTGAGCTCCATTTTGCAAAGAGTATAAGACACATACCCTGCCGAATAGAAAATCTTGGAAAAACCCTCCCTCAGGCCCTGCCACTGCATAGATTAGGAATCAGATCTTTGTCTTTGCTCTGCCTGCTGATCCTAGCCTGGAGACAAGCTCTATAAATGGTGAACAAGATGGAGATAAAATTTAACAGACAAACTCTTCCAGGTCCCTGAAAAAAAAAGTGTGTTTAAGTTGATATGGTTGCCAGGTATGTGGTAAAATTCATTTATCTCTGTCCTTGAGTGGAGGCTGTACTGACATACCATGAGTATCATGACTAACATCATCTCCACTGGAACAACTTTGCTTGATCCAAGCAGTGTCTGAACGAATGTAGGAGGATAGGCAGACATTGTAGTAACTGCAACAACCTGGCAGCGTGGTAGAGCAGAAATGGCACTAACTTTGCCACTCTTCATAGCTTTTCAACTAGTTACTACATTGAGTTGATTCTGACTCATGGCGACCCCATGTGTGTCAGAGTAGAACTGTGCTCCATAGGATTTTCAATGCCTCATTTTTCTGAAGTAGATCTCCAAGTCTTTCTTTTGAGATGCCTCTAGGTGGACCTGAACCTCCAACATTTTGGTTAGCAGCTGAGCACATTAACTGTTTGTACCACCCAGAGACTCCCCTCGTACCTTACCTCAATTCTAGTCCCAGTTACGCTGCTTTCTGGGCAGGTGAATTTGGACAAGCTACTCAACTTCCCTGTGCTTGAGTTTCCCTAAATGTAAAATGAGGATAATGATAACCACTTTTAGGGGTGCTTGTGAGGATTTAAACATTTGGAAGGCAGTTGGTACTTCATAGCAGCTTCCATACCCTTTCCCCGAGGTGCCTTTGGCCTATTTCTCCATGAGGGCATTGATCAGAATGATCAGGACATCGTTTGGACTGCTATAATTGATAAACTCTTCCAGCCTCCTCCCTTTGAGGTCTGCATTGCCTAATTA
Organism: Dugong dugon; assembly: GCA_030035585.1. Lineage (NCBI taxonomy): Eukaryota > Metazoa > Chordata > Mammalia > Sirenia > Dugongidae > Dugong > Dugong dugon. Next base: position 40,163,935 of record CM057480.1, on the reverse strand, counting down.
CGTCTGGGATGTCCTGCCATGCTGGTGTAGCACCATTAATGCGAGATGGGAAATTCAGCTGTGTGAAGATGTTCAAGGCCATTGGATCTGTGATACAGCAAGGGACCTAATGTACTGATTTTCAGTGGGTGTTGGGTGATGTGAATTTTAGCTAGAGCTCTCCAGAGTAAATGCTGCTCAGTAGAATTTATTCCCTTTTACTTGGAGATCAGAACAAGCTCTGTAGGAGTAGGCCTGTCTTACTGCCTTACATCCCTAGTAGCATTCAACACAGTGCCCTGCACACAGAAAGCATTTAATCAGCATATACAGAATGGAATGGAATGGAAGGTGGATACAGGGGGAATTAAGGCGGAGGGAATACCAGCAAAATGAAGACTGTGTTATCCAATCAGGTGACAAGTCTTCTGCTTTATTTTCACGCCTAGTCCCTAACACTGCTTTTTCTTGCAGGTCCATAGATACTTCAGAAGCTCAGAAGGTCCCTGGGTTTGTTTGCTTCCTCTCAGCTGATGATGTTCCTGGGAGTAACATAACTGGACTTTTTGATGATGAAACCGTCTTTGCAAAGGATAAGGTATGTCATGGATTTTTGATTTCCTCCATATGAAGTAAGTGGAATGAGTGTTTAAGTTTTAACTTTTCCCCATTCCTCCAAATACTTGTATAATCTTGAAAAGATTATACATTTTCATATATTGCAGACATCATCCAACTAGCAAATATTAAAGGTAATTGGTAAAGGGATAAAATATGCCTGGAAACATTATTAGTTTTAACTTAATATTTTTTTGTTTATCTAATCAATGACTGTTATTTTTCCATAGTAGGATGACTCCATACTAAAGTGGAATAAAAACAAGGCTAGTGATTGTACTTGAATTTACAATCTAGTGCTTAAGGTTATACTAAACCCCTTTATTAAAAAAAAAAAAAGTGAGGATACATTAAACAAACTAAGCACACAGGAAATCACAGTATCACCGTTATGTGTATTGATATTTCACTTATATGAAAGTTTATCTATGAATCTCAACTGCATGGAATTCTGGCCCCCCCCCAAAAAATTTCTAAACATTCAAGATAGCTGTTACAAAAATCCATATACTTTACTCATCCGATAGTCCTCAGACAGCCACTTTACAATTCTAATTCAGTTCAAATGTTGCAAATTAGATGTGGGTAGGTGTTGCTTTAGGGAGAGTTCACCTGATTACTAATGTAAAAGCGAAAGAGAGAGCAAAACGCTATAAGCATAAGCCACAAGGACTCCAGAAAAAGAGAACTTGATAGAGAAACAACTGCTTTACAAATTTCAAGAGCCCTTGAGAGTATTGCTAGCACTTTAGTTCGTGAGTCAGCCAAGTTCAAGAACCATTGCACTAACCAACCTAGTTGATAAGTTAATTGGGTCCTCCGGAGACATTTATCATACACTTGCATGCAAAGTATTGTTCGCGACTGTCAGAGACCTCATATTACAAAGTGATGGGTTGAACAACAATCTTTTTGCTGTGTATTTGGAGATATTGGATGAAAATTATCCCTGAAGGAGATCCATTAAGCTTTTATGCGAAGTGGATGATGAAAAGAAAAGAGTTATCTGGGAAATAGAACATAAAAGAGAGGGCAAGGTGAAAAGAAAATGAAATTGGAAGTCAAAACCTAAGATTTAGTCGTGATCTAGTAACTAGCCAAGTGTGACCTTGCCTTCTGAATCTGGGTCTCTTTATATGAAGAACAAGAGGATTGGAGTAGATCCAAGATGACAGATACACTTCATGGTGCCATTCCTCCCATTCTGCTCATGGCAGACATCACTAATCAAACACAACATTCTGTCTGGTGCAGCTTCTTAACTGGCTCCTAGTACTAAATACATAATCAGAATTGGCCCTTGAGATGAAATCCATTTGCCATCTTGATACTAATCTGATTCCTAGTCCAGCTCTAGGACTATAGATTCTAACCACTTATGAAGAGGCACAAAACTCCAGTTAGTAGGATAAGGAAACCAAAAGACCTCAGGACATTCCTAAAATGTGCCTTAATAGGAGTTTGTGGGGGCAGGGACTTTTGCTGCCTTTGAACAATCCAAAATAATTGGCTTCACGAGCAACTCAATTATGTTTTTAATAATCTGGCTCTGTACCTAGGTGACTTGTGTTGGGCACATCCTTGGTGCTGTGGTTGCCGACACCCCAGAACATGCACAGAGAGCAGGTCAAGCAGTGAAAATCACCTATGAAGAACTTCCATCCATTATCACAATTGAGGTAACTGAGAATGAGCTGCCTGCGCAGAGTAGTGAGCTCTGTATTTCTGGAGGCACGTTCATTAGGATACCCTAGAGATTTATAAGTGCGTGACCGCTAACTGAAAGGTTGCAGGTTTAGTACACCTACAGGTGCCTTGAAAAAAAGATTTGGTGATCTACTTTTGAAAAATCAGCCACTGAAATTCCTATGGAGCACAGTTCTGCTCTGACACACATGGGGTCACCTTGAGTCAGAATTGACTCAACAGCAACTGATTTTATTTTGTTTGTTTGTTTTTTTCCTTAAAAGAAAATTTGAGCAGCAACTGGGAATATGATAGTTGGGTTTTAAAATCCCTTCCAGCACTGGGGTTCTTAGGTCCTATGAAACCTTCCCCATCATGATCCTAAGGCTCATTCCTGTAATGGCGAAACTGAGTTCCTCCTTCCTGATATTTCAGCTCCAGTTGGTTCCCTGCAGAATTCTTTGCTTTTTTCTCAATCTGAGGAAATAGAAGAATATGAGTCCCTGGGCTACAAGAGAACTTACTTTAATCCCATATATGAAGCTTATAGAGATTCACATGTGAAAAGAGAGAGGCAACAATTCAGAGAGCTTCTTTTTTCCCCAGTCAGAAACCACCGTCCTCCCCTGAAAGACAAATTACTGAAGCTTCTTTTTCATACTTAGGATGCTATAAAGAACAACTCCTTTTATGGACCTGAGCTGAAGATTGAGAAAGGAGACCTCAAGAAGGGATTTGATGAAGCAGATAATGTTGTTTCAGGTACAGCTGTACTACGTGGCAATGGGTATGGGCCAGCCCTGGATTGTAGAGGGGAAGCCTTGGTTTTAGAATTAATTCAAGAGATCAACACTGAACCCTGAACAAGGGAAGTAATTTCTTAATATAGAAGAGAGTCTGTCTTAGTTTCTTAGTGCTGCTGTAACAGAAATACCACAAGTGAGTTGTTTTAACAAACAGAAATTTATTTTCTCACAGTTAGGAGGGTAGAAGTAGGAATTCAGGGCACTGGCTCTAGGGAAAAGCTTTCTCTCTTTGTTGGCTCTGGGGGAAGGTCCTTGTCTCTTTTCAGCTTCTATTCCCTCGGTTGCTTGGCAGTCTTCATGTGGTGTGTCATCTATCTTCCCCCATCTACCTGTGCTTCTTTGCCGCTGTGCCTAGTCTGCTCCTTTTATATCTCAAAAGTGATTTATTCAAAACACACCCTACAGTGATATGACCTCATTAATGTATAAAGAAAACCCTATTCACAAATGGGATTGCATCACATGTATAGGAGTAGGATTTACAAACAAGTATTTTGAGGAAACGCAATTGAGTCCAGACAGAGTCCCTGTGCTGTTTATAACAAAATAGTAGACAGCTGGCTGGAAAAGATCTTGAGTCATCTTAACTGCACTCTCCTTCCTCTAGGCTGCATATGCCTAAGCGATTCTGGAGAGAGAGTGGTGGGTGTATTCTAATGTGGAAGATTGTCAAGGGGGAGGTAACAGCCACTGGTGCCTGACCAGCCCTGGGTCTGTCAGACCTCTCACCACACACACTCCTAGCCCCTTACCATCTACCCATCCTCAGTAGCACTCTCCCCTCGCCTCAGTCTCCCTCTCTCCCTCTCCCTTCCTCTCTGTCACTGTGACACAGGGTCCATAGCTCTCACCCCAGGACAAGACTGCTGACTGATGAGTCGTTTTCTGGAACTGTCTTCTAGATTGTCTGTTGTGCATTGCTTAGTCAGAGCATGGCACTCACACACAAGCCAGCATCGCACTAGTAAGTCCCCTCTCCAACATACCTGATAACTTCGGTTGTTCAAGATGCTTTCATGTTCAGCCTTCTACTCATATCTGTTCATTCCTTCTTTCCCTTTTCCAAAATTTCACAATGATAATTTTAAAAAGTCTCTGTTCTCTCTGGCTGCAGTGAGAAGAGAGCTTAGCCCTGATGCATTTCAGTGTTGTTCTTGTTTCTTTGTTGGGAAGAATCCTCAGCTTTCAGATGGCTAAGCCCCCCAACCCCAGTCGTGGAACCAAGAAATTACTTGTGAGCAGTTGGCTTCTGCCCAGGGTACTTGGCAGAGTCCGCACTCTCCCGAAGCAGACTTGCGCCCTCTGCCGCACTGCGCTCAGGGTGGGATGTCATCTTGCTCCCCCAGGTGAGGTGTACATTGGTGGCCAAGAGCACTTCTACCTGGAGACTCACTGCACCATTGCTGTCCCAAAAGGCGAGGAAGGGGAAATGGAGCTCTTTGTGTCTACACAAAACACCATGAAGACCCAGGTAGAGGTCCTGTGGGTCGTGAGGGCTTGGGGAGGGCACATGGGAGTTCTTTGCAGGCCAGGAGTGGCAGTGTAGGGGATGAGGCAAAGGATACCTGGCTGGTCCCAGGTGGGGTAACATCCTGGGTGAGGGTGTAGGCTTGAAGCCAGCTCTCAGCTGTCACCAGTAAGCTGGTGTCAATAAGCTGGTGTCACTGAGCTTGTTACTTAGTCTCACAGCCTCAGTTTCCTCATCAGTAAAGTGGGGCTTGATAGGGTTGTTGTAAGAATTAGATGAATTTTAATACTTGGATTAGAGCGTGGTAAATGTTAGCTATATTCGTTCCAGTGCTATATGGCCATGGTCAAGTCATATTGAAGGTGACGGCCACAGGGACCACCAAATGATCTATCGCAGCTTGAATAGTCCCCATTTCTGAAGTGAATGTGATGTGACAGTGGCTGCCAGTGTTTTTGACAACTGAGCCAACCCTCCTGACCCACTGGTCTAGCCAGATGGAATGAGTTCTGTCTCTGAAAGTATGCTGTGACCAGTGGCTAATCCCTCTGGTTAAAAACAAGAGTCTGAGTTCAGTCTGCAGTAACTGATGAGGGATGGGCCCCAGCACCACTAACCAGACGGCGACATGGGAGGGGGAGTGGGGGTTAACTTTAGAATCAAGGAAATTCAGAATTCCCACAGTAACTAGGCCTGTGTACACCGGCCTGAAATAAGTTCAGATGATGCATTGAATGAAAATGTTTTCCTTTTGCTTATAGAGCTTTGTTGCAAGAATGTTGGGAGTTCCAGCAAACCGGATTTTGGTCCGAGTGAAGAGAATAGGAGGAGGCTTTGGTGGGAAGGAGACTCGGAGCACCGTGGTATCCACGGCAGTCGCCCTGGCTGCACACAAGTGAGTTCCAAGGCCCACTTCTCCCAGCAGCCCCAGAAAAAGGCCACCTGTGCCTGGAAGTTTCTCTGGGTTTCCCCCTTTTAGGATTAGTTTCCTCCTGCTTTGAATTCTCACAACCCTCTATTTTTAGAACTCTATGGCATGGGGAGGGGAGTCCCTGGGTGGTGCAAACAGTTAATGTACTCACTGCTAACCGAAAGGCTGGAGGTTCGAGTCCACCCAGAGGCTCTTCGGAAGAAAGGCTGGTGATCTACATCTGAAAAACCAGTCATTGAAAACCCTACGGAGCACAGTTCTACTCTGACACACATGGCATCGCCATGACTTAGAACTGATTCCATGGCAGCTAGTTTTGGTTTTTAGGGTATAAGAGTGTGAGTAATGTCACCCATTCTTCCTTGTGTTCTGACCCATGTGTCTACATCCTGTCTACCTTGCCTTGCTGTGAGTTCCCCAAGGGCAAGGACATGGCCTTATATCCTTACATCCCCTCTGGGTCCAGTATTGGGTCAGGTGGAAAAAGAAGGCTTCCACCTTGATAACCACAGGGCTGGGCTTTTGTGGAAGGCTCAATGGCATTTAAATTTAACCTACGGGAACCTCCCTCAGGACTGGCCGCCCCGTTCGCTGCATGCTGGACCGTGATGAGGACATGCTGATAACCGGTGGCAGACATCCCTTCTTGGCCCGATACAAGGTTCTAGATGTTTGGGGCTGTGCCAGGGTGGGCAGGGCCTGGAGATGAAGGCCCAGGGATCCTGGGCTGCATTCTTAACTCTGCATGACTGTAGAAGTTCAAAGAAGAAATAGAAATGAAATAAATTCAAATAGGCCAAGAGCATAGAAGGGTAGTGATAGGGAAGGCCAGTGAGCCACTTCCAAGAGATGTCACAGGGTAGTGTCCACTCCTTTTGTGAATTTGCTGTGGTCCAGTCAGTCTCTGAAACATGATTGTCAGCAGATTCTATAGTAAATCTATCACTTAGGGTGCCTTAATGTTAACATGTGCACAGCCTGATGTAAAGTAAAAATCAGAATGACCACCTAGTAATTTACAATGAGAAATTAAACTTGCCGGGGGCTTGGATGGACACAAGTTGTTAGGTTGCCAGACCGTGAATGCTGGACACTGTCCAAGTTACCTGCTGGGCCACTCCTTTCTGGGCTTGGATGGATGACCAGTCCCTGTACTGATCTTCCCCTCTGCACAGTAATGCAGCCTTATAGGCCTCAGTCCAGCTCTGTGAACCTGGGAGCCTTCTCTCTTCATGAGCTTGCTTTGAACATCTCTCCTTGGACCTATTTGGAATTTGTTTCGTGATTTAACTCCCAGAAAGGGATTGTATTCCTCTTATTCCCAAATTCTGTGTGCCCAAAGAAAGTAACTTGATCTTTTGGATTCCTAGTTTCCTTGCTTGTAACCCTTGTAAAAGGGTTGTAGTGGTTTCCTAAGGCCAGGGATGTGAAAGCACATTGATGTGCATGCAAAGTGTAACTTCTGTCTTTTGCTGGCCAGATGCTGTGAAGGGAGTCTTTCTTTCCTTCTCTTCCCAATTCCTCCCCTCCCTGCTCTGTCTCGACTTACTTTCTCCTTTCTACCTCCACGTTCCCTCTCTTAGAACCAGAGCCAGAAGTAGGTAGACAGAATGAGGAGTATGGGGAGGTATGTCCAGGGTTGAGAAGCCAAGGGTGCATCAGTGTGTCAGTGGAGATGTTAGTTTCTCCTTCACCTGTTTAGCTCTGGTGATCTCTTAAGTTCTTGATAAATGCAATCCATAGTGTGATTTCTTGTTCTGTTTGTTTCCTCCAGTTAGCCTAAGTGAGAGGGGATGATTAGAGGTAGACAGAGAGAGGGGGTTGTTGAGAAATCACTCTCCTTTTTATCAGGTTGGCTTCATGAAGACTGGGAGGATTGTGGCTCTGGAGGTGGATCACTACAGCAACGCGGGGAACACTCTGGATCTCTCTCAGAGTGTAAGTAGAGCATGCCTCCTGCATTCCAGGGTGACTAGAGGTCAAGGGCATACCCCACAGCCTTTGGCACAAGCAGGCAGTCTCCACCACTGCAGAGCCAGGTCCTTCTCAAGGCTTGCCTGTTCCTGTTGCAATAGCCTCCTCACTGGTTTCTCCTTCTTTCAGATCCTTGGCTACTCTCTAAAGCAGAGATGGTAATAATATATTCTCAGATTAGAAACCCACCTTTCTTGTTCAAGATATTTTGCCAAGCAAGCAAAGCTAGATGCAAAATAGGTACATTGAATAGTATGTATATCTATATTATGGTGGTATATATACACCAAACTATAAACAGTGATTACTGTGGAGTGGGATTAGGAGGGATGCACACTGTCATTTTCTACATTACACATTTCTGTGATATTTGAGTTTTAAATAATGACCTAAATTACCTTTTTTTAAAAAAAAACAATTTCATTAAAGTTTTGAAATGCATATTTCAGTGATTTTTAGCAAATTAAAGAATAATGCAACCCTTATCACAATCCAGTTTTTGGACATTTTTATCAGTACAAAATGATCTCTTGTGCCTATTTGCAGTCACTTCCATTATCATCCCCCAGCCCCAGGCAACCACTAACCTACTTTAGATTTTTCTTTTGTGGGTAATTCATATAAATAGAATCACATGATATAGTCTTTTGTATCTGGCTTCTTTCACTCAGCATAATGTTTTGAGGTTCATTCATGTTATAGCATGTATTAGTACTTCATTCTTTTTATTACTGCATTGTATGGATATACTGCATTTTGTTTTTCCATTCACCAGTTGATGGACGTTTGTGTTTGTTTCCAGTCTTTAGCTATTATGAATAATGCTGATCTGAACATTCATGTACAAGTCTTTATGTCGACATATGTTTTCATTTCTTTTGGGTAAATTCCTAGGAGTGTAATTGCTTAGTCTTGTGAATTTATATTAAATTTTTTAAGAAATGGCCAAGATTAGGTTTTATTGCCCTTTTGTGAAAACTTCCTTAAGATAATTTCTGAGACTGTCCCATCCATTGTCTTATCTCAGGGCCCCGTTGTTGTGTCTTAGTGAGTCTGTGAGGGCTCAGCTCCTGTTGGGTCACATCCTGTATGCTCAAGGAGAGGGAGTAATAACTCCAATATTATTTCCTAAATCAGTCCCTGCTTTGATCAGAGATTGGAGCTAACACATCGATGATCAATACCTGGACTTAGTCGAGCTCCTAGACGGCGGCCATTGCAGGCTCTTTAAATTCTTGGTGCTGGTTTTCCGCCGGATACCATCTGGTTCTTCACCAGGTTATTAAGTAAGAGCAATGTTCCCATCAGTGGCATTGCCGGAGTGAGCAGACTCAGTGTACCTCAGCATTTTAGCCTGAGGCCTTCTTTTGCCTTTTAGGTGTGTAAGACAATAGAGGATAAATTTTATTATGCCTAATACTATCAGGATGTAGACTAAGACTATTAGTATCCCTTGCAGTAGTGATCTAGCCAATGTACTTATTTCTGATGATAACCAACCAAATAGATCTGGTGTTTGTAAGGGTATGACAATGTGTAATCAAGTAGCTTGCTGTCTAATTCTATGTATATCTTGTCTACAGCATAGACTACACTTTCTTGGACTAATAAAAAAAATCTAAGGTTATTTTGTTATTTCATGTCACCTTGGCTTATGAGATCAGAGATCACTGTTGTGCTTCTGTCTCATCTGTTATTTGTCCCATAGTGACTGACAAATTTTCTTAAAGATTTCTGCAATTCAACTATACCATGAGTAGGAATTAAAGCTACCAACAATATCCTGACTGTTGAACCAATGGGTTTTCTTCTGACTTTCATTTTACAGTGTGTAACAATTTAACATTATCTTTCCAGTATTTACTAGAATTGTTACTATGAATACTTAAAGATAATCCTATAGTTTCCAAAGTGCATTGTCCATGCATTTGTTAGTAATTTAAACAAGATTGCCCATGTAAATTCATTATCAGTTGGAAAGGATCATCTAAATTAGTATAGTTGGATCTATCACACAGAAACATATATTCTTAAAGAGCACTCAAAGTTTGTCTAGCAGGAACAGAAAATACAGAAAAATTTACACGTGACAGGTTTTCATCAGAGAACTAATGATTAGCAAGATAGTACAGGATGGGCCTTTCCTGTAGGAGGTCTTCAGTTAGTCTGTTTAAAACATACTAAGTGTTCTTGCCAAGGGCAAGCTGCCCCTCCGTGGTTCACCTATTGTCATGAGTCACTGTCTCAGAAGCAGAAATGGAACCAAAGACAAAACGGAGTCTGAGCCATGAGGTCGATCTCTTCTGAGAATCTGGTTTCTTTAAGATACATAGTTTTCTGCATTGTAAGAGGGTGAAAGTTTGATTACAAACATTAGACGGGTATTTCATACTACACTGTCTTAAAGACTGATTAAACTAATTACTAATTTACCCTAAACATAACTCTCAGTCTGATCTTTGAAGTTAATTTCCCAAAACAGACTGAATTCTTCAAAAAAAAGCACATTGCCCAGGGCGAAATGGTCTTACTAGTTTATCTGGACCATTGTTTGACTCAAAGTGGCTTCAGGAACCAGTTTTTTTCTCAAAGCTCGAGGTTCAAAAGGATACCCAAAGACAATAGCCTGTGTGGGTTACCTCAACCTCCATGAAAACCAGAAATCTGGATTTCAGGAGAATTGCATACAACTCTCTCATCATTCTTTCCTTTGGATCATGATCTCGCTGTAGAATCTTTTATCAAAAATGTTCAGTAAATGGTAATTGGATGACATCATCTGGTTTTTAAGATCCCAGGCACCATACAGCAAACTAGGAAATAAAACAGAAACACTAACAATTATATTAGGCAATTGTCTGAAATAACCAATGAAACCATGACCCTAAGGTCTTTGAACCAAGGAAACAAATATCATGAGGTGTTTGTCTCTACATAAGCAGCATGAGTAACTGCTTTTCATGTGCCTCAACAGCAACTACATTCTGCAAAACCTCAGATTGAGTATTAATATAAATACAGCAACATTTTTATCTATTGAGGCACAAACTGTTTCGTAAGAGACTAACTGGAAATCTAATGCTGTTCTATTTTGTAAAATCGTAGCTCAAATTTCAAATACTTCTCTGGTTATGATACTTATAACTTTGCTAAGTTTACCAACAGGAACTTCTAATTCAAGAGTTAAAATATCTAAACCCACTAGTTAGATAATTTAGGAGAAAGGAGAATGATCTCTTATATCCAGAAATAAGGACCTTAAAATATCAGCAATATTAAAAAAAACATATTTTCCTTAGTTTACTCAGTCTTACGTAGTTAATTTCTGTTCCATGTGATTCTGGATCAGCCGCAGTCTGTGAAATCATCAGCTTCTGCACAGGAGTTCTGGAAATTTTATTGTCTGGTCAGTCTTTTTAGGAAGTCCAATATAGTCCATCTTTTTGTTGCTATGTTTTGGTCAAACTTTTTCAGCAAATCAGTGAAGTAAAAACTTAATCTGCAGTTGACAAAACTTAATACGGCCATGATTAATTCATAAACATAATATTCTTAATAGTAAAAGACCTGATAGAAATTAATTATAAGCATAATGTAAAGGCCAAATAAAATCAGTTAAAAAAAACTTTAGATAAAAATATTTCGAAATATAGCCATTAACCATATTCAAAGAGCTTCAGATATAATGCATAATAATTTTGAGACAAAATACCATATAGTCAAGATATACCAAAAATATACCAAGATTATCAAATCTGTAAATACCTGAATAGTAATAAAAAAAAACTTTATAGGTAAATGATGTGAATTCCTCAATCAAACCATTGGCTTTGAAAATGCTAGATTTAAAAAGATAAAGTTGCAACCAAGTTAGCAATAAAGAGATAATAATATAGGTCACTGTGAAACAATACTTGTTATTTAACCAAAGATCTTAAAGTAAACCCTTAGCTTTCTTTTCTAAAAGCCCTGCCGCTTAGTATTCAGACTCAGGAATCGTATTCTAATGAGAGGCCAAACCTTTGTCTTCCAGACAGGTTGCACAAAGAATAAGTTAACCCTTTAACTCAGAAATTAAAGGAAATTTTGCTATTTTAATTGCAAGAAACCCAATTCTTTGTTTTATATGCTACTTAACATTAAAACTCCTAAAAATCTCGTAAATTAAACCATTAAACTTTAGTCAGACAGATGAAACTTGACCATATCAAATAAATTTCTTTTTCAGTAAACCTCTTCAACGTTGCCTTTGTTGCATATCTCTTATAGTGCATCCCTTTAAATGGCAAAAATGAACACACTGATTAGCAGACTTCATATATATGTATCTATATCTATATATATATATATATATATCCTCTTGTGGCATAAAAAGACAAAGTATATGAACTTAAATTATGACAAATATCTATTAACTTAATAACATCAATAAGATACCTAAAATACCTTTGGAATTATTTTAAGCCTGTATACTACAAAACATAGCTGTTGTTGAAAGAAAAGTCTGTTTTAGCATTCTAAGATTTCATTCAACTTTTACTACTTCTCATATTTTCCCCAATCTAATTTTAGCCCTTAAAGATTTTATCAACTGGCTTTGGAAATCACAAAGTCTCTGCTCACTTTACCAATTCATTGATATGGATATAACCTTAAGTGTTTGGCTATTGCTGGAAACATTTTTCCAGGCCACTTCAGGTGTGTCTCATTGTGATTTCTATTTTTTTTTACTTCTTAAATTTCTCCTATAATAGAGAGAACTTGTTTACAGTTCTATGATTAGGATCTACCCAATTTCTGATAACTATAGCAAAGCAGGAATTTTTCTTATCTTTTGTCTTAAAAGAGTCTCCACCTAGCTGGAAAGGGGTCTTTTAAAAGCCTCCCTGGAGCTACAGGACCTTGGAGACTGGGAGCTAGGGAGGCCTGATCGTGCCCCACCCTCACTCTCTTGACTCAAGGAAGATGTTTAAATTGTTGGAGGCATTTTGAAAGACAAAAGATAGCTAATTTCTTTCTTTTTTACTGTTCTGGAACTGCTACTTTTAGACAAAACTATCCCTTTTCCTTAAATAAAACACATTTCATATAATATCTAGCTTAAGTTACTTAAAAAGGTTTCACTTTTAAGACTGACATAGTATAAAACATAAAGATCTTAGCGTACTTTTCAAATAGACCAATTTATATCAAAGTTTCTCCAAGTAGCTATTAAAAATCTAAATCATAAGACAGACACAAGACACAGTTTTTTCAGGATGAAGAAAGAACTGAGGTTCTATGACTAGCTTTACAAAAAACAGCAATTCCTAGCCATAACCACCAATCTAATACAAGACAAACTTAGACACAATGCTCTAGTCCAGAAGCAAGCTCTTAGAACAAAAGGAGACAGAAAGATCACATAAACTCACCAGATAATACCACACAAAACAAAGATATGGGGATCCTAGTTTCTTAAAGTGTATATAGCAATTTTTGGTAAGATTGACTCAATTCAATTGGAAAAAAGAGGTACTGAACTACCACTTCTCCCTTAAATATCATAACAGAGGTCAGGAGCTGCCACCTTTCCCTGTGAATTTGGCAAAACAGAGCATTATTTTCTAGGTTTTCTCTGAGCCAAAGGAACCTAACCCAAAGAACTTTTCACCTTTTATCTTTTTCTATTAGCATTTAGTTAATAGGAATTTGTTGGACCAATGAAGACCCTCCTGACTTTCCTTACTGAAACCCGTACCAATGATTGTTAACAAAGATGATTCAAAGTGTAATATTACATTTTCTAGCCAATCAGTGAAGAAGCGACGCTTTCAATGATTGTACCCATTTTGTGATGTTGATATATACTGATGGCTCTGTAACTGTTCTTAGGACTCCAGCAGACATGGCTGTGGCAGCATGCTTGTCTGTTTTCCCATTCTTGCATATTCTGTGATATTCTTTGGACTCCAGCAGATATGGCTGTGGCAGCATGCTTGTCCGCTTCCCACTTTTGTCCTTTTGAATATATGCCGAATAAAACTTTCTTTTTGCTGTAAAAAAAAAAAAAGAAAGAAAGAAAGAAATGGCCAAGATATTTTTCAAAGTGACTGCACAATTTTACGTTCCAACCAACGATGTCTGAAGGTTCCGGTTTCTCCGCATCCTTACCAATACTTGCATTGTCTGTCCATCTATCTGTCTGTCTGTCTGTCTATTAATTGCTTATAGCCATTTTAGTGGGTGTAAGGTGGTATCTCATTGTTCTTTTAGTTTGTGTTTCCCTAATGACCAATGATGTTGAGTATCTATTAATGTGCTAACTAACCACTCATGTATTTCCTTGGTGAAATGTTTATTCAGATATTTTGCCCATTTTTTAATTGGACTGTTTTTCTTCATGTTTTTGAACTGTAAGAGTTTTTAAATACATTTTGGATACAAGTCCTTTACCAAATACACGATTTAAAATTATTTTTCCCAATCTATCTTATCTTTTGATTTTACTAGTTGGCATCTTTTGGAGTACGAAACATTTTAATTTTAATGAAGTCCAATTTATCATTTTTTTCGTTAGATGTCATATCTAGCCCAAGGTCATGGAAAAGTTTCTTGTGTTATCTTTTAAAAGTTTTATAGTTTTAGTTGTATTTTTTAGATACAATTTGAGTTCATTTTTGTGTATGGTGTGAGGTATATATGTAGATATCCAATTGTTCCAGTACCATTTATTGGAAAGACTTATCATTTCCCCAGTGAATTGCCTTGGTGTCATTGGAAAAAAATCAGCTGACCACAAATGTAAGGATTTATCTCCGGACTCTCAATATTTTTAGTTTATCTATATGTCTATCCTTATGCCGGTACCAAGCTGTCTTGATTACTGTAGCTTTATAATAAATTTTGAAATTTGGAAGTGTGAGTCCTAGAACCTTATTCTTTTACAAGATTGTTTTGGCTGCATTGGTTCCTTTGCCTTTCTATAGAAATTTTTTTTCTTTAAGATTAGCTTGGTAATTTCTGCAAAAGAGCTGCAGGAATTTTGAAAGAAATGTGTTGAATTTATAGATCAATTTGGGAAGAATTGCTTCTTTATAATATTGAGTCTTCCAGTTAATAAATATGGAAAGTCTCTCCATATTTAAATCTCTAATTATTTTCAGTGATGTTTTGTAGTTTTCAATGTACAAGTCTTTTGTTAAATTTCTTCCTAAGTATTTAATTCTTTTTGATGTTAATGCAAATGGAATTGTTTTCTGTTCCATTTTCAGATTGTTTATTGCTAGTGTATAGAAATATAATTGTTTTTGTGTCCTGTGACCTTGTTAAACTCATTTATTTGTTCTAGTAGGTACAACAGTGGGCTCAAACATAACAACAACTGTGAGGATGGCACAGGACTGGGCAGTGTTTCATTCTGTTGTATATAGGAATGCTATGAGTTGGAACTGACTCAACGGCACCTAACAAGAACAAGAGTAGCTTTTTGTGGATTCCTTAGCATTTTCTACATACGATATCATGTTATCTGAGAAAAAAGACAGTTTTACTTTTCCTTTCCAAATCCACATGTCTTTTATTTCTTTGATTGCCTCATTGCACTGTCAATTGCTTTTGTAATCAACAACAAAAAAAAAGGAAAAATAAAACATTCCTAAAACCTGCTCTTGCCACAAGAAGCATTCCAGACATTTTAGCACAGTTTTCAAACTCTTAGTTTGATTTCAGTTTACCTTCTGGCTTCATCTCTTTGACCCTACTTTTGATGTCCCCCACCACATGTTCCCTTCTCTTCAGACACATTATAGATCCCTGATTCCCAAACAGGCCTTTCTCTTATACCCTTCACTGCCTTTGTACGTGATATTTTCTGTACCTAAAACCCACTTCCCTTCCGTCTCCATCTGGTTGACTTCTGTTGATTCTTTATTATGCAGCACAAATGCCATCTTAGTCCCTTTATACTCCCACACATTTGTAGTATTTATTACTGTATATTGTGTTTACAAGTCTAGTCTTCGGTTTCTCCTACTGGGATGTATCTTATTCTTCTTTGTAACATCAATACCTTCCACAGTGTTTGACACACTATGAAGACTTTATAAATTCTTGCTGACTGAAATGATGACTAAATGATTGACCTTAGTGGTAGTTGTATCTTTACAGCTGAAGTGGCATTCAGAGGACCTGGGTCCTATACTGCTTTTAAGTACCAAGCATACCTCTTTATCTGTAATTTAGCATGCAAGATCATGCTGTACCTCTTTTGAATTAAACTGTGTATTTCAAGGTAATTGTAGATTCACATGCAGTTGTAAGAAAGAATAACGAAATCCTGTGTACCCTTTACCTAGTATCCATCTTGCAGTACTTTACTGCAGTATAACAACCAGATATTGACACTGGTATAATCAAGATACAGAACATTTCCATGACCACAAGCATCCTTCATGTTGCCCTTTTATTGTCACACGCACTTCCCTCCTACCCTCACTCCTGCTTAACTCTTGACAACCACTACTTTTTTCATTTCTATGCTTTTGCCATTTTGAGAATGTTATATAAATTTAAGTATACAGTATGTAGCCGTTTGGGTTTGGTTTTTTTCACTCAGCATAATTCTCTAGAGATTTGTCCAGGTTGTTACGTGTTATCAATAGTTCATTCCTTTTTGTTGCTGAGTAGTACAATTCCATGGTATTGATGATGTACCACAGTTTGTTTAATCATTCATCCATTGAAGGACACCTGGGTTGTTTCCAGTTTTTGCCTATTATAAGTAAAGATGATATAAATATTAATATACATGTTTTTGTGTGAACATGAATCGTCATTTCTCTGTGATAAATGCCAGGAGTGCAATTGTTGGGTCATGTGGTAAGAGCCCTGGTGGCCGAGTAGTTAAGAGCTCAGGCTGCTAACCAAAAGGTCAGTAGTTCGAATCCATCAGCCATTCCTTGGAAACGCTATGGGGCAGTTTTACCCTGTCCTGTAGGGTCGCTGTGAGTCGGATTAGACTCGACGGCACACAGCAACAACAATGGTAGTTGCATGTTTGGTTTTTGAAGAAACTGCCAAACTGTTTTCCAGAGTGTCCGTAACATTTTACATCCCCACCAGCAATGTATGAGTGACTTAGTTTCTCCACGTCCATGCCAGCATTTGATGTTGTCGTTATTTTTATTTTAGCCATTTTGATAATTGTGCAGTGATACCTCATGATGTTTTTAATTAGCATTTTCCTAATGGCTAATAATGTTGAGCATTTTTTTTGTGTGTGTGAAATATCTGTTCATGATTTTGATCTATGTTTAAAAATTGGATTGATTTTTACTCTTCAGTTTTTAGAGTTCTTTATATATTCTAGATACTAGCTCATTGCTGTATATGTGGTTTGCAAATATTTTCTCCCAGTGTGTAGTTTGTCTTTTTATCCTCTTAACAGGGTCTTTTGTAGAGGAAACGTTGTCTTGTTTTGTTTTTTAACTTTGATGAAGTCCTATTCATCAGCTTTTTCATTTTAGGGATCATGTTTTCAGTATCAAGTTTAAGACTCTCTGCCTAGCCCAGTTCCCAAAGGTTTGCTCCTATATTTCTCTCTAAAAGTTTTGTTTTACATCTTATATTTAAGTCCGTGAATCATTTTGAGTAGTTTTTGTATCAGGTGTGAAGCTTAGGTCAAGGTTCTTCTTTTTTTTTGGCCTATGAATGCCCAGTTGTTGCTGCACCATTTATTGAAAAACTATTCTTCCATTGAATTGCTTTTGCAGCTTTGACAAAAACCACTTAAGCATGCAGTTGTCCCTCAGCATTTATGGGAGATTGATTCCAGGACCCCCTCACATAACAAAAGCCATGGATGCTCAAGTCTTTTATATAAAATGGCATAGTATTTGCATGTAACCTACACACATCCTCCCATATATGATAAATATCATCTCTAGATTACTTATAATGCCTTATACATTGTAAATGCTATGTAAATAGTTGTTACACAGTACTGCATTGCTTAGGGAATGATGACAAGATGCGAGGCAAACAATGCTCAAACAACTAGTGCTAGATGGATACTGAGGATCTGTGAAATGGTGGGAAGCTACAACAGGGTATGCCTACACATCATTTCATTCACGTGGATTCAGCATAGTGCTGAGCATGTGGCAAATTCAAGTTTTGCTTTTTGGAACTTTTTCAAAATATTTTTGATCTGTGGTCGATGGAATCCGCTGGTGCGGAACCCGTGGATACTGAGTGCCTGAGGGCCAGCTGTATTTGTATGAGTCTGTTTCTGAGTTCTCTGTTCTGTTTCATTGATCTATGTGTCTAGTCCCTCACCAGTACTCTACAGTTTTAATTACTGTAGCTTTATAATGTGTTGAAATCAGGTGAACTGATTCCTCCCACTTTATTCTTCTCTTTCCAAATCGTTTTAGCTGTTCCAATTCCTTTGCCTTTCCATATAAATTTTAGAATAATCTTGTCTATATCTAGAAAAATTTTTCTGGGATTTTGATAGAAATTATGCTTAACCTGTGCATCAGTCTGGGGGAAGATTTACGTCTTTACTATGTGGAATCTTCCAAACCTTGAACACTATCTGCTCCTACAATTTTTTAGAACTTTTCTGTCAAATTTCTGCATAGATTGTTCATAATATTTCCTCATTCTTTTGATGTCTTCAAGATCTGTAATGATATCTCCTGTTTCATTCCTTGTATTGGTAATTTATGTCTTCTCATTCTTTTTCTCTGTTAGATCTTGCTAGAGTTTTGTTAATTTTATTGATCTTTTCAAAGAGCCAGCTGTTCTTTCATTGATTTTTTCTATTGTGTTTCTGTTTTCAATTTTAGTGATTTGTGCTCTTTATTATTTTCTTCCTTCAGTTTGATATCGTTTAATTTTGATCATCTTTTTCTAGGTTCTTGAGATGGGAGCTTAGATTATTGATTTGAAACTTTTCCTCTTTTATACTGTATGCATTTACTGCTATAAAATCCTCTGTCATCACTGCTTAAGCTGTGTCCTACAAATTTTGGTAAATTGTGTTTTCATTTTCATTCAGTTCCATGTATTTCTTTAAATTTCTCTTGAGACTTTCTCTTTGACTTGTGGATTATTTAGAAGTGTGTTGCTTGGTTTCTAAGTGTTTGGAGATGTTCCTGTTATTTTTCTGTTATTGATTTCCAGTTTGGTTCCATTTTAGTTGAGTGCACACTCTGTATGGATTCAACTCTTTTAAATTTGTTGTGGTTTGTTTTATAACCCACATTTGGTCTATCTTAGTATATGCCCCAAGGATACTTAAATAGTATGTATATTCTGCTGTTACTGGGTAGAGCGTTCTATAAATGTCGATTACCTTCTGTTGGTTGATGGTGTTGTTGAGTTTTACATCTTTTCTTATTTTTTTCTATTGATGGTTGACAGAGGGGTGTTGAAATCTCCAACTGTAATTGTGGATTTGTCTATTTTTCTTCTCGGTTCTATCAGATTTTTCTTGACGTATTTTGCAACTCTGTTTTTTGGTACATGCACACTTAGGATTGCTATGTCTTCTTGGTGGATTGACCATTTTATCATTATATGACATCCCTCTATTTCTGGCAATTTTCTTTGTTCTAAAGTCTGCTTTATCTGCTATTAATATAGCTGCTTCTGCTTTCTTTTGATTGATCTTTGCAATATATAGAGAGAGAAAGAAACAGAGACGGGAAGAGAGAGAGAGACTACTGATGTTGTCATTTTACCAGTTCCGGTGAAGTATGGAAATCTTCTTACCACTTTGACTCCCCTTCATTTATAATTTAAAAATATTTTCTGTACATACATTTAGAATCACATCAGACATTGTTACAATTTTTGCTTCAGCCAGTAAACATAATTTAAAAATTCAAGAGGAGAAAGAAAGCCTGTTGTTTTTACTGATAATTATGCTTAAAACCAAAAAACCAAACCTGTTGATGTCGAGTCAAGTCGAGTCTGACTGTAGGACAGAGTAGAACTGCTCCAAGGAATGCCTGATGGATTCGAACTGCCAAACTTTTGGTTAGCAGCTGAACTCTTAGGGTTTCCATAGTTATGCTTATAGTGCTTTTTTCTTCCTTCGTGATATCCCAAGGTTCCTTCCTTTATCATTTCCTTTCTGTTTAGAAAGCTTCTTTTAGTCATTCTTTAGGGTATGTCTGCTGGAGAAAAATTTTCTTAGTTTTCCTTCATCTGAAAATGTCTTTATTTTCTCTTCATTCTTTTTTTTTCCTAAAATTTTCGTTGTGCATTAGGTGAAAGTTTACAGAGCAGATTAGTTTCCCATTCAGTTCTTTGTTCATAAAGTGTTCCATGACAGTGGTTTCATTCCCTACAGTGGGTCAGCACCCTCCGCATTTCCATCCTAGGTTCCTCGTTTCCTTTCATGATGATTTTCTACCGCTTCCTGCCTTCATGTCTTTGTTTTTGGGCAAATGTTGCCCTATTGATCTCATGTAATTGATTGTTCTAAGAAGCACCTTCCTCTCGGGTGTTATTGTTTATTTTACGAGCTTGTCTATGGTTTGGCAGTTCATCGACAGGGAACTGCTAGAAATTCAACCTGGATTCAGAAAAGGACGTGGAACAAGGGATATCATTGCTGAAACCAGAAAGATGTTTACTTGTGTTTTATTGACTATGCAAAGGCAATCGACTGTGTGGATCATAAGAAATTATGGATAACATTGCAAAGAGTGGGAATAATAGAACAGTTAATTGTGCTCATGCGAAAACTGTACATAGACCAAGAGGCAGTCATTTGAACAGAACAAGGGGATACTCCATGATTTAAAATCAGGAATGGTGTGTGTCAGGGTTGTTCCTTTCACCATACTTATTCAATGTGTATGCTGAGCAAATAATCTGAGAAGCCGGACTATACGAGGAAGAACATGACATCAGGATTGGTGGAAGACTGATTAACAACACACGATATAAAGATGACACAATCTTGCTTGCTGAAAGCAAAGAGGATTTGAAGCACTTACTGATGAAGATCGAAGACTACAGCCTTCAGTATGGATTACACCTCAACGTAAAGAAAACAGAAATCCTCACAACTGGACCAGTAAGCAGCATCATGATAAATGGAGAAAATATTGAAGTTGTCAAGGACTTCATTTTACTTGGATCCTCAATCAACATCATTGGAAGCAGCAGTCAAGAAATCAAACAATGTATTGCGTTGGGCAAATCTGCTGGAAAAGACCTCTTTAAAGTGTTAAAAAGCAAAGATGTTACTTTGAGAACTAAGGTGTGCCTGACCCAAGTCATGGCGTTTTCAATTGCCTCATGCGCATGAGAAAGTCTGACAATGAATAAGGAAGATCGAAGAAGAATTGACACATTTGAATTATGGTGTTGGCGAAGAATATTGAGTATACCATGGATTGTCTTGGAAGAAGTAGAGCCAGAGTGCTTGTTGGAAACAAGGATGGCGAGACTTCATCTTGTTTACTTTGGACATGTTATCAGGAGGGACAAGTCCCTGGAGAAGGACATCATGCTTGGTAAGATAGAGGGTCAAGGAAAAAGAGGAGGACACTCAGCAAGATGGATTGACACAGGGGCTTCAACAATGGGCTCAAACAGCAATGATTATGAGGATGCTGCAGGACTGGGCATTGTTTTGTTCTTTTGTACATAAGGTTGCTATGAGTCAGAACTGACTCAATGGCACCTAGCAACAACAACATGGTTTGGCTGAAAGATGGCTTCCGGGAATGGCTTCAGTTCCAGTTCAGAAGAGTGTCTGTCTTAGGGTTCCTCTAGTCTCTGTCAGTCCAGTAAGTCTGGTCTTTTTTGTGAATTTGACTTTTGGTTCTACAGTTTTTCTCCCACTCTGTCTGGGACCCTCAGTTGTGATCCCAGTCAGAGTGGTCAATAGTGGTAGCCATGCACCATCTAGTTCTTCCTGTCTTGGGGTCATGTAAGCTGTGGTTCATGTGGTTCATTAGCCCTTTGGACTAATTGCTCCTTTGAGTCTTTGGTTTTCTTCACTCTCTTTTGCTCCCAATGGTAAGAGAGCAATCGACGTAGTTTAGATGGTCACTTGCAAGCTTTTAAGACCCCTGATGCTACTAACCAAAGTAACATGCTGAACTTTGTGTTTATGAACTATGTTGTGCCAATTGACTTGTTTTCTCTTCATATTCTTGAAGGATATTTTCACTGTGTATAGGATTTTATCATTCTAATTGTTTTTCATTTATAGGTAAGGTGTCATTTTCTCTGACTGCTTTCAAGATTCTTCCTTTGTCTTTAGTTTTTAGAAGGTTAATTGCGTGTGACTTAGGTTTATCTTGTTTGGGGATCATTCACCATCTTCAATCTGTAGGTTTATCTCTTGCCAAATTTGTGAAGTTTTCTGTCATTATTTCCTTGAATACTGTTTTTTAGCTTGATCTCTTTCACCTCTCCTGGGACTCTGATGATATGAACGTTAGGTATTTTGTTATAACCCCACACGTCCCTGAGGCTTTGTTCATTTTTATTTTAGTCTATTTTTTCTGTTGCTCAGATTGTGTAATTTCTGTTGTTCTATTCTCTAGTTCACTAATTCTTTCCTCTGTCCCCTTCATTCTGCTGTTGAGCCCAACCACTGAACTTTTCATTTCGGTTGTTGCGTTTTTCAGTTATAAAATGCCCATGTGGTTCTTCTTTACATATTCTATTCCTTTGCAGAGATTTTCTGTTTATTTTCTGAGGCTTTCTATTTATTTCATTTCTTTCAAACATGTCTGTATTGTTCAGTTAGGCATTTTAATCATGACAGCTTTAAAATCTTTGTCAGATAATTCTAATCTCTCTTTCTTCTCCCTGTTAGCATCGATTGATTGTCTTTTTTCATTCTGTTTGATTTTTCCCTGGTTCTAGGTATGATGAATGATTTTTTATTGTAACCTGGACATTTCCTTATTATGTTCTGAGACTCTGGATCTTATTTAAACTTTCTGTTTTAATCAGCTTTTTCTGATACCATTCCCTCCAGGGAGTTGGTGGGAGGATGCTGCCTTATTACTGCCAGGTGTAGATAGATGTCCTGGTTTCCCACTGGCCTTTGTTGACACCATGGAGGGAGCCCCTACTTACTTCTGGGCAGAGGTGGGAGATACAGCTTTTATGTGTTCTCCACTAATACCACTGTTGGTTATAGCTCTGTGATGGTGAAAGTCCTGCCTCTTCACTAGGCCTCCTCTAACATCACCCCAGCAAGGAGGAGAGAAGAAAGGGTGCCTCTTTACTGGCATGTAAATGAGGGACTCCACTGATTCTGCAGGTTGGGGTTGAGGATTTGTTACTGGTGAGAGAAGAAGAAAGTCCCAGATCCCTGCTTGGCCTTCTCTGATACCAACCTGGCAGGAGTGTTGGCATGCTTCATTACAACCTCATGAGGTTGGAAGTCTAAGATCACCAGTAACTTTTGCTGGTGTGAGTGTGGGCAGTGTTACAGTTCTTTCTGTGGTATTTGATGACAGTAAAGTAGTTATTGTTTTGACTGTTTTGACTACAGCAGTTGTATAGTAGGTTCTAAGGCAGGTTGCATGAGGCCTCTTACTTTGTTCTTCTTCAATAATGCTTTACTTTTACGGGGCCACTTTCCTTTCTGTACAAAGTTAATGATTAGTTTTTCCATCTCATTGAAGAATGATGTTGGAATTTGGACAGGGATTGCGTTATATCTGTAGATCACTTTGAGTAGAATTGACATTTTTACAATGTTGAAATCTTCCTGTCCATGTGTATGGTATGTTTTTCCATTTATGTTGGTCTCCTTTGGTTCCTTGCAGTAGTGTTCTTTGTATAGGTCTT
The DNA here is from genome assembly GCA_030035585.1 of Dugong dugon. Lineage (NCBI taxonomy): Eukaryota > Metazoa > Chordata > Mammalia > Sirenia > Dugongidae > Dugong > Dugong dugon. Next base: position 40,140,654 of record CM057480.1, on the reverse strand, counting down.
TTATGTCCCTGGTCAGATTTATTCTTAAGTATTTTATTTTTTTAGGGGCTATTATATATGATATCATTTTCTTAATTTCCTTTCCAAAGTTCTCTTTGTTGGTGTATAGGACTCCAACTGATTTTGTATCCTGCTACTCTGTTGAATCTCTCTATTAGTTCCAATAGTTTACTTGTGGAATCTTTAGGGTTCTCTATGTATAGTATTACATCATCTGCAAATAGGGATAGTTTTACTTCTTCCTTACCAATATGGATGCCCTTGATTTCCTCTTCTTGCCTTATTGCTCTAGCTAGGACTTCCAGCACAGTGTTAAATAGGAGTGGTGATAAAGGATATCCTTGTCTTGTTACCATTCTAAGGGGGAACGCTTTCAGTCTCTCTCCATTGAGAATGATGTTGGCTGTTGATTTTGGACAGATGCCCTTTATTATGTTGAGGAGTTTCCCTTCTATTCCTATTTTATTAAGAATTTTCATCAGAAATGAATGTTAGAGTTTATCAAATGATTCTTTCTTTTGTTCTATTTATGTGGTGGATTACATGGATTGATTTTCTTAGGTTGTACCATCCTTGTATACCTGGTATGAATCCCACTTGGTCATGATGTTATTACCTTTTTGGTAGGTTGCTGAATTCTATTGGCTAGAATTTGTTGAGAATTTTTGCATCTATATTTATGAAAGATGGTCTGTAATTTTCCTTTTTTGTGGTGGTGGTGCCTGATTTTGGTACCAGGGTTATGCTGGCTACATACAATGAATTTGGGAATATCCCTTCCTTTTCTATGCTCTGAAATAGTTTGAGTAGTACTGATATGAGCTGTTCTCTGAATGTTTGATAGAATTCTCTAGTAAACTTCTGGGCCATGATTTTTTGTTGTTGGTGGGAGTTTTTATTCTTACTTTTTCAGTCTCTTGTTATGGGTTTGTTCAGATTTTCTACCTCAGTTTGTTATTTTAGGTAGGTAGTGTGTTTCTAGAAATTTTTCCATTTCTTCTAGGTTTTCAGATTTGTTGGAGTACGGTTTTTCATAGTACTCTGTTATAATCCTTTTTATTTCAGTTGAGTCTGTTGTAATATACCCCATCTCATCTCTTATTTGGGTTATTTGCTTCCTCTCCTGTTTTTCTTTTGTCGGTTTGGCCAGTGGTTTGTCGATTTTGCTGATCTTTTCAGAGAATCAACTTTTGGTTCTGTTGATTCTATTGTTTTTCTATTCTCTATTTTATTTATTTCTGCTCTGATCTTTATTATTTCCTTTCTTCTGGTGATTGTGAGCTTCTTTTGCTGTTCTCTGTTTTTTCAAATTGTATAGCTAACATTTTGACTTTGTCACTTTCATCTTTTTTGATGTGTGCATCTGTTGCTATAAATTGACCTTTGAGCACTGCCTTTGCTATGTCCCAAAGGTTTTGGTATGATGTGTTTTCATTCCCTTTTGATTGTAGGAATGTTTTTTCCATCTTTGATTTCTTCTATTACCCAGTGGTTTTTAAACAAGGTGTTATTCAGTTTGTTTGTTTGTTTGTTTGTTTTTCCTTGCTCTTCCTGTTCTTAATTACTACATTTATGGCATTGTGATCAGACAAGATGCTTTTTATTATCTCAGTGTTTTGGATTTTGTTGAGGGTTGCTTTGCAGTCTAATCTGGTGAATGTTCCACGTGCGTTGGAAAAGAATGTATACTTTGCTGCTGTTAGGTAGAGTTGTCTGTATATGTCTGTGAGATAAAGCTGGTTGACTGTGGCCTTTCGATCTTCTGTATCTTTGTTGAGTTTCTTTCTACATGTTCTGTCCTTTACTGAGAGTGGTGTGTTGAAGCCTCCTACTATTATTGTGGAACTGTCTATTTCTCTTTTCAGTGCCATTAGAGTTTATTTTATGTATTTTGGAGCCCTCTTGTTGGGTGCATATATATTTATTAAGGTTATGTCTTCTTGGTGGATTATCCCTTTAATCATTATATAATATCCTTCCTTGTCTTTTAGGGTGGACTTTGCCTTCAAGTCTGTTTTATCTGAGATTAGTATTGCCACTCCTGCTCTTTTTTGGTTGCTGTTGGCTTGATATATTTTTTCCATGCTTTGATTTTTAATATATTTATGTCTTTATGTCTAAGGTGTGTCTCTTGTAGATAGCATATTGATGGGTTGTGTGCTTTTATCCATTCTGTTTCTCCCTGTCTTTATAGGTGCATTTAAGCTATGTACATTCAGCGTGATTATCAATAGCTGTGAGTTTATCGCTGTCATTTTGTTGTGCTTTTTTTTTTTTTTGTACTGACATTTTCTTTGTTCCTGTTACTTTCTTGTGCTGAGTTCCTTTTGTTTGTGGAATTTCTTTTCATTTCTTTTGTTGTTATAGATTTTGTGTTTAATGAGTCTTTATGTTGTTCTTTTTTAATTTGATGAGTAGGTTTGTTAACTTTCTTTGTGGTTACCTTGAAATTTACGCTTATCTTCCTAAGTTTGAACCAGTCTTCTATTACTTGATATCGTGTTGACTTCTCCATTTGAAATTTCTATACCAATTTCTATACCCTTTTATTATTTTAACGTTATCGTCATTTACTGATTGACGTCTCTGGGTCCCTGTTTTAAATATTTTAGTTTTGTTTTATCACTGAGAGTTCATTACCTAGGTTGGTATCTGCGTGGTGCTGTCCTGTGTCCTAGATTCAGGTTGCTGTCTGATGTTGTTCGTTCTCTAACCGAAGGACTCCCTTTAATATTTCTTGTAAGTTTGTTTGGTTTTTGCAAATTTCCTTAATTTCTGTTTATCTGGAAATGTCCTAATTTCACTGTTGTTTTTGAGAGAGAGTTTTGCAGGATATATTATTCTTGGTTGGCAATTTTTTTTTTTTTGAGTGGACATTTTTGGTCGGCATTCTTGACATTTCCAGATTGTTAACTTCTTGTTCCAAGTCTGGGTTATATGAGACGAATGAAAATTCAGGAGTTCACCACCATATCATTCCTCAGATCCTGTGGTCCCTATACACTCTCCCTTCTTCTGTTCTACCTTTCAGGGTATTCTTATGTTTATTTTATGTATAGTGTCCAAGACTTTTAGTTGTACTTAGCAGGAAGAATGGGGAAAAGTATGTCTACTCAGTCTTCCTGAAGTGGAAGTTCTCCCATATTGTCCATTACAGTTGAGTTTCTCCCAGGATAAATGAGTAATGTACAACACAATTATTGTGTACTTCCATATTTAGTGGCAGTTCATGCTCCTGCACATACATTATAAATGACCAGGGTAAAACCAGAAGTGGGAGTTATGTACTCCTTATTATTGTAGCCACAGATTTTACAGGTGAACTTGGCATATTTAATTGTTTAGAAAAATAGTGAGAGCCTATAAATACTCAACCATACCAACACTCGACAGCAACTGATAACAACAACAAGGGGAGAGAGAGAAAGGATGGGATTCAAAGGGTCAAATCTATTGTATATAACTAGTAAAATTATAAAATTAAGATTTTAAAACTTTGAAAAGTAGCACCACCTGCCCTCAAGTCTTCACAGCCAACAGAGTGGGGTGCTCATTGTCCAGCTGCAAAACTCACCTACCTACTCACCCTAGAGAATAGGGACACGCTTTCCTTCAGACTCTCAGGGGCAGCCGTCAGCCCGCTGCCTGGCTCAGCGCGTGATCCCTTACCTCAGCCAGAGTCCGGTGCCTGCACCAAATACCCATGCCTCTCTAGGACTGGGGGTGAGAACTTGCATCACACACTTGGTGACTGACTGCCTGAACACCTGAGCATAACCCATATAGGAAAATTTAACGGATGCTTTTCTGCACATACTTAGTTACAGAACTAACTACCTGGTAACAGGACGTTAGAGATCCAAAGGTGTCAAAAATCAAACTAGTGCACATGAGCAGCCTATTTGGGCATATGAAAACAAAACAAAATAAGAAGCTAGGCCTCACTAAGCAAATACAAAATAAAATTATAATAAATTATTGATGGCTTGGAGACAACGGTCAATATCAAGTCACATAAAGAGGCAGTCCATGATGACTTCAGCAAGCTCCCAAAATAAAGAATCAATAAATTCTCTGGAGGAAGAGAACTTCCTGGAATTACCAGAAGCAGAATACAAAAGATTAATATACAGAATTCTTCTAGAAATAAGAAAGGAAATTCAACAGAATGCAGAAACATCCAGGGAACATACAGATACAGTAGTAGTGGAACTTAAAAAAGTTATTCAAGAACATAATGCCAAATTCAGTAGGCTGCAAGAATCCATAGACAGCAATCAGAAATCCAGAAGATTAACAATAAAATTTCAGAATTAGACAACTCAGTAGAACATCATAGGAGCAGAACTGAGGCAATGGAAGTCAGCATTAGTGACATTAAAGATAAAGCTCTTGACACCAACTTATTTGAGGAGAACTCAAATAAAAAAATTAAAAGCAATGAAGAAAATCTAAGAGTCATGTGGGAGTCTATCAAGAGAAATAACCTACGAGTGTTTGGAGTACCAGAACGGGAGGATAACAGAGAAAATTGTTGAAGATTTGTTGACAGAAAACTTCCCTAATATCGTGAAAGATCAGAGGATATCTATCCAAGATGCTCGTCAAACCCCACATAAGGTAGATCCAAAAGAAAGTCACCCAAGACATATTATAATCAAACTTACCAAAACCAAAGCAAGAGAGAATTTTAAGAGCAGCTAGGGATAAAAGAAAAGTCATCTACAAAGGAGAGTCAATTAGAATAAGCTGGGACTACTCAGCAGAAACCATGCAGGCTAGAAGGTAATGGGATGACGTATTTAAAGCTTTGAAGGAAAATAACTGTCAGCCAAGAATTCTATATCCAGGAAAACTGTCTCTCAAATATGATGGTGAAATTAGGGCATTTCCAGGTAAACAGAAGTTCAGGGAACTAGCAAAAATCAAACCAAAGTTACAAGAAATACAAAAGGGTGTCCTACGGTTAGATAATCAATAACACCAGATAACAACGCAGGACTAGAACACAGGACAGAGCAACCAGATGTTGACTCAGTTACGGAAATTGAAAATACATCAAAGCTAAAACATTGAAAATAGGGAAATAGATATCAATATGTAAAAAAGGATAATATTAAAACAAAAAAAAGAGGGACTTAAAAAATGGAGACATTGGTTTTCTACATGGAGGGGAAGTTAAGGCGATAGAAGGTAATAAAAGACTGCTATAAACTTAGAAAAATAGGGGTAAATATTAAGGTAACCACAAAGGAATCTAACAATCATACAAATCAAAATAAAAAAGTAGAAAAACATAGAGACCCAGCAAACACAAAATCTACAACAAAGAGAAAGATGAAAAAAAAAAAAAAAACATGAAAAATGACTCAGCACAGAAAATTGAGGAGAACAAAGAAACTGTGAACAACACACAAAAAAAGATATCAGGATGACAGAACTAAACTCATACCTATCAATAATTATGCTGAATGTTAATGGACTTAATGCACCAATAAAGAGAGGGACAGTGGCAGATTGGCTAAAAAAGCATGATCCATCTATATGCTGCCTACAAGAGACACACCTTAGACTTAAAGACACAAACAGGCTAAAACTCAAAGGATGGAAAAAAATGTATCAAGCAAACAACACTCAAAAAAGAGCAGGAGTGGCAATATTAATCTCTGACAAAACAGACTTTAAAGTAAAATCTACAACAAAGGGTAAGGAAGGGCACTATATGATGATTAAAGGGTCAATACACCAGGCGGACATAACTATAATAAATATTTACACACCCAACAACAGGGCTCCAAATACATAAAACAAACTAAAAGCACTGGAAAGAGACAGCTCCGCAATAGTAGTAGGAGACTTCAACCCACCACTTTTGGTGAAGGACAGAACATCCAGAAAGAAGCTCAAGAAAGACATGGAAGAGCTAACTGCTACAATCAACCAATTTGATCTCATAGACATATACCGATCACTGCACCCAACAGTAGCCAAGTGTACTTTCTTTTCCAACGCACATGGAACACATTCTCCAGAATAGACCACATATTAGGCCATAAAGCAAGCCTTAACAAAATCCAAAACATCGAAATATTACAAAGCATCTTTTCTGACCAGAAAGCCATAAAAGTGGAAATCAACAACACAAAGAGCAAGGAAAAAAAATCAAACACATGGAAACTGAACAACACCTTGCTCAAAAACTACTGGGTTATGGAAGAAATTAAGGATGGAATAAAGAAATTCATAGAATCAAACGAGAAGGAAAACACATCCTACCAGAACCTTTGGAACACAGCAAAAGCAGTGCTCAGAGGTCAGTTTATAGCAATAAATGCACACATCCAAAAAGAAGAAAGTCTCATAATCAAAGCATTAACCCTACAACTGGAACAAGTAGAAACAGAGCAGCAAAAGAAGCCCACAGGTGCCAGAAGGAAGGAAATAATAAGAAGTAGAGCAGAATTAAATGAAATAGAGACTAGAAAAACAATTGAAAGGGTTGACAAGTCCAAAAGGTGGTTCTTTGAAAAGATCAGCAAAATTGATAACCATTGGCCCAACTGACAAAAAATCTGGAGAGGAAGCAGAGAACCGTGTAAGAAATGAGACGGGTGATATCACAACAGAACCAACTGAAATTAAAAGATCATAACAGATTACTATGAAAAATTGTACTCTGACAAATTTCAAAATCTAGAAGTGGACAAATTTCTAGAAACTCACTCCCTACCTAAATTAACACAAACAGAGATAGAATAACTAAATAAACCCATAACAAAAGAATAGATTGAAAAGTTTATTAAAAAAACTGCCAACAAAAAAAACCCTGGCCCAGACGGCTTCACTGAAGAATTCTACCAAACTTTCAGGAAAGAGAGAACACCACTTCTACTAAAGATATTCAGAGCATAGAAAAGGATGGAATACTCCCAAACTCATTCTCTGAAGCCAGCATAACCCTGATACCAAAACCAGGTAAAGACACCACAAAAAAAGAAAATTACAGAAAAATATCCCTCATGAACATTGATGCAAAAATCCTCAACAAAATTCTAGCCAATAGAATTCAGCAACATATCAAAAAAATAATTCTCCATGACCAAGTGGTATGCAGGGATGGTTCAACATTAGAAAAACATTAGAAAAACAATCAACATAATCCATTACATAAATAAAACACAAGAACCACATGATCTTACCACTTCATGCAGAAAAGGCATTTGACAAAGTCCAACACCCATTCATGATTAAAAAAAAAAAAAAAAAAAAAAAAAAAAAAACTCTGAACAAAATAGGAATAGAAGGGAAATTCCTCAATATAATTAAGGGCATTTATACAAAACTAACAGCCAACATCATCCTGAATGGAGAAACTTTGAAAGCATTCCCCTTAAGTACAGGAACCTGACAAGGATGCCCTTTATCACCACTGTTATTCAACATAGTCCTGGAGGTCCTAGCCAGAGCAGTTAGGCTAAAAAAAGAAATAAAGGGCATCCAAATAGGTAGGGAAGAAGTCAAAGTATCTCTGTTTACAGATGATATGATCTTATACACAGAAAACCCCAAGGAATCCATAAGAAAACTACTGGAACTAATAGAAGATTTCAGCAAAGTTTCAGGATACAAGATAAACATACAAAAATCAGTTGGATTCCTTTACAGCAACAAAGAGAACCTTGAAGAGGAAATCACCAAATCAATACCATTTATAATAGCCTCCAAGAGGATAAAATACTTAGGAATAAATCTAACCAGAGATGTCAAAGATATTTACAGAGGAGAAAACAACAAGACACTACTGCAATAAACTAAAAGAGACCTGCATAAGTGGAAGAATATACCTTGCTCATGGATAGGCAGACTCAACATAGTGAAAATGTCAATTCTACCCAAAGCAGTCTACAGATACAATGCCATCCCGATCCAAATTCCAGCAGTGTTTTTTAATGAGATGGAAAAACGAATCACCAACTTCATATGGAAAAGGAAGAGGCCCCAAATAAATAAAGCATTACTCAAGAAGAAGAACAAAGTGGGAGGCCTTACATTACCTGATTTTAGGACCTATTATACTGCCACGGTAGTCAAGACAGCCTGGTACTGGTACAACAACAGATACATAGGCCAATGGAACAGAGTTGAGAATCCAGATATAAGCTCATCCACCTAAGAGCATCTAATATTTGACAAAGGCCCAAAGTCCATTAATTGGGGAAAAGACAGTCTCTTTAACAAATGATGCTGGCATTATTGGGTAACTATATGCAAAAAACTGAAATAAGACCCATATCTCACACCACGCACGAAAACTAACTCAAAATGTATCAAAGACTTAAATATAAAATCGAAAAAGATAAAGATCATGGAAGAAAAAATAAGGACAACGCTAGGAGCCCTAATACATGGCATAAACACAATACGAACCATAAGTAACAATGCACAAGCACCAGAAGAGAGACTAGATAAATGGGAGCTCCTAAAACTCAAACACTTATGCTCATCCAAAGACTTCACAAAAAGAGTAAAAAGACAACCTACAGATTGGGAAAAAAAATGTTAGCTATGACAAATCCGATCAGCGTTTAATCTCTAAAATCTACAAGATACTGCAAAACCTCAACAGCAGAAAGACAAATAACCCAATTAAAAAATGGGCAAAGGCTATGAACAGGCACTTCACCAAAGAAGATATTCAGGCAGCTAGCAGACACATGCAGAAATGCTCACGATCATTAGCCATTAGAGAAATGCAGATCAAAACTACAATGAGATATCATCTCACCCCAACAAGGCTAGCATTAATCCTAAAAACACAAAATAACAAATGCTGGAGAGGTTGTGGAGAGAATGGAACACTTATACACTGTTGGTGGGAATGTAAAATGGTGCAACCACTTTGGAAATCGATTTGGCACTTCCTTAAAAAGCTAGAAATAGAAGTAGCATATGAACCAGCTATCCCACTCCTTGGAATATATCCTAGAGAAACAAGAGCCGTCTGCTGAATAGATACATAGACACCCATGTTCATCACAGCACTGTTCACAATAGCAAAAATATGGAAGCAACCTAAGTGCCCATCAATGGATGAATGGATAAACTATGTCATATCCACACAATGGGATATTACACAACTATACAGAACAATGATGAAGCTGTGAAACATCATATAACTTGGTGGAAGCTGGAGGTCATTATGCTGAGTGAATTTAATCAGTCACAGAAGGACAAATACTGTATAAGACCACTATTATAAGAACTCAAGAAAAGGTTTAAACACAAAAGAAAACATTCTTTGATGGTTACGGGGGTGGGGAGGGAAGGTGAGGGTTTTTCACTAACTAGATAGTAGATAGAATCATCTTAGGTGAAGGGAAGGACAGCACACACTACAGGGGAAGCCAGCACAAGTCGACTAAACCAAAGCTAAGAAGTTTCCTCAACACAATCAAATACTTTGAGAGACAGAGTAGCAGGGATGGGGGGTCTGGGGACCATGCTTTCAGGGGACATCTAAGTCAATTGGCATAACAAAGCTTATTAAGAAAGTGTTCTGCATCCTACTTTGGTGAGTGGCGTCTGGGGTCTTAAAAGCTTGCAAACGCCCATCTAAGATGCGTCAATTGGTCTCAGCCACTTGGAGTAAAGGAGAATGGAGAACACCAAAGACACAAGGAAAGTATTAGCCCAAGAGACAGAATGGGCCACATAAACCAGAGACTTCATCAGCCTGAGACCAGAAGAACTATTTAGTGCCCGGCTACCACCAATGAACGTCCTGACAGGGGACACAACAGAGGGTCCCTGATGGAGCAGTAGAAGGATGGGATGCAGAACTCAAATTCTAGTAAGAAGACCAAACTTAATGGTCTGACTGAGACTGGAGGCGCCCCTGGTCTCTCCATCACCCAGAAGTAAAACAGTTTCCGAGGCCAACTCTTCAGGCAGGGATTGGACTGAACTGTGGGACATAAAGTGATACTTGTGAAGAGTGTGTCTCTTAGTCAAGTAGATGCAAGAGACCAAAGGGGCGGCTTCTGTCCAGAGGTGAGATGGGAAGGCAAAAGAGAGTTAGGAGCTGGTTGAATGTTCATGGGGAATCGGGGCGGAGTGGAGGACTGTGCTATCGCAGAATGGGGTGAATGGTTGGGGTCCCATAACAATGTATGTAAAAAAAACAAAACTTCTGTATGGGAGACTGACTTCAAACGTAAACTCCATTCAATTACAATAAAAAAACAATATACATATATATACACACATGTGCACGAGTGCACACACACACACACACACACACAGACATGTGTATGTGTATATATATATATAAAGTAAGACCACCAAGGTAAATGTGTTAGGTTTCACAGTTCATTTTATTGCACCTTTATTGTGTCCATTATATATTTTGAGGACCTTTCAACCGAGGGGGCTCACCTTCTACAACTATATTGGACAATATTCTGTTGTAATCCGTAGGGTTTTCATTGCCTACTTTTGGGAATTCGACTGCCAGGCCTTCCTTCCTGGTCTGTTTTTTTCTGGAAGCTCTACTGAAATCTGTCTACCATGGATGACTCCACTGGTATTTGAAATACTGGTGGTGTAGCTTCCAGCATCATAGCGACACACAAGCCACCACAGTATGACAAACTGACAGATGAGTGGTGGTCCTCTCTGCTAGGGACTCTCAAATTGGCTTAATTAGGAAACTTCACACTTCAGATTTAGTGTAAAAAGTGTTCAAAATGGAAATGTCCATAGTGTTCTTACCTTGTATAACACATGGTGTTCTCACCTTGTATAGCACATGCTTCTTGGTGTTATTGGAAAAATCACGCTGAAAAAGATACAGTAGCTCTCTCTAAAGAGTTTACAAGCTTTTAAATTCAATCTAGCAAATATTTATTGAGTACCTAGAATGGCAACATAAAGAATATGGCATTGTTTTTGCCCTCAAGAAGTACCCACAGTGTGGTAGGGGGAGGCAGACAATAAAAGGCAAAATGAAATAGAAATACAAGTTTACAAAGTGCTAAAGGAAAGCAAAAAAGGAATTAACTGAGGCACACAAAAACTGCCTAATATGACTAAGACTGAAATAATCAAGGATCACAAAAACAGCTTATGGGAAAGAGAGACTGTGCTTGAGGAAATAAACTAAAACCAAAATGAAACAAACAAGCAAAAGTTAACATTTCTCTCCTCAGAGAGATGAAGTGCTACACCTTGAAAAAAAGAACAGATGCTATAAAAACCAATCAGTTTGAGACTAAAAATAAGCTCTTGAGAATTAAAACTATAATAAGCAGAAAAACTGAAAGAAACTGAAGGAAATCTCCCCAAAAGAGAAAACAATGAAGAAGAAAAGAACAAAGTCAGAGGACTATTCCACGAGGTACAAATAATAGGAGTTTCAGAAAGAAAGAACGGAAGAACAGAGGGGAGGAAGCCATCAAGAAATGATTCTAGAAATTTCCCAAAACTGAAAATAAGTTTTGAGATTCAAAAAGCCCTTCCAATAATTAGCACGATGAAGGAAAATCGACCTATGCTAAGTTATATCACTGTGAAATTTTAGCAACCTCAGGGCAAAGAGACATTTTACAAGTTCCAGGGAGGAAAAAATAAAAATTTCAAGGGTCAAGAATTGGAAAGACATTGGCCTTTGCAATACTGGAAAGCCAGAATGTAATCGTAAAATGTCTTCAAAATGTTGAGGGTAACTGGAAAGCCTGTTTCCAACCTAAAATCTCATTTACAGCCAAACTATCAATCAAGGGTGAGGGCACAATAAAGACATTTTCAGACATACAAGGTACCCTTTCTTAAGAAGATATTGAAGGACCTACTCCAACAAAATGAGGTTAAACTAAAGAAGAGAAAAACATGGCATCTGGAAACAGGATTCAACATAGAGAGAGATGAAGAGAATCCCTAAGATGACTGTGAAGGGAAAACTCCCAAGGTAACAGCTGAACAGCAGGCCTAGTGGGCAGCCAATTCAAGTTGGAGTAGACCAGAAGGCTCTGCCTCCTTCAAAAAAGATGAAACTTCTAGAAAACTTAATGCATTTGAACACATCGAGAGAAGATTTTAGAACTGGGGATAACTTCAGGTTAATTTACTAATATGTATATAGCCTTGGTGATGCAGTGGTTATGAGCATGGCTGCTAACCAAAAGGTTGGCAGTTGGAGTCCACCAGCTGCTCCTTGGAAATAGTATGGGGCAGGTCTACTCTGTCCTGTAGGGTCGTTATGAGTTGGAATTGACTCAACAGCAATGGGTTTGGTTTTTAGTTTTGGTATAGAAAGCTAAGCAAATGAAAAGATAAAAATAATTATTAACTTCAGGGGGGAATATTATCAAGAAAGAGAAAAGTTATCATAGTAAAACTACATTGTTCAACTTTGAATAGTGTTTACAGAGTTGTAATGGTAAACTAAGGAGCCTTGGTGGCGCAGTGGTTAAAGTGCTTGCCTGTTAACCTAAAGGTTGGCAGTTGGAACCCACCAGCCACTCCTCGGGAAAAAAAAGTGACAGTCTGCTTCCATAAAGATTACAGCATTGAAAACCCTATGAAGCAGTTCTACTCTGTCCTATAGGGTCGCTGTGAGTTAGAATCGACTGGATGGCAGTGGGTATTGGTTAATGGCAAACTGAGCATTGATCAAATCAAAATACAACTATATTGGGAGGATGGACAATAGGAAGCAGGAATGGGTAGGGGAGAGGGGATTATGGGGTCTGAGAGAGAAACAACTGTCCTTTTTCCATAATGGGAATACAATATAAAAGTTTAAAACTGAAAAAGTCAAGAAGTAGCAATGTAAGCTCATTATTTAGAGGTATGGAAGCAAATTTAAATAGTTGATAAAGAATCAGAAATGAGAATTGGAAGTGGTTGCTTCTGGGGAGTGAAAGAAAGGAGGTGGAGGGGACTGGTGTTTTTATAACATGACTTACAGAAGTATTTGAGTCTTTAAGCTATTTTTGGTACAACTTTAATGACAATGAAAACTAATTTAAAAATGAATTAATAGCCCATATGACCTGGCAATTCCACTCTAGGTGTATCATGAAAAGACTTGAAAGCAGGAACTCAAACAGAGACTTGTACGTCAATGTTCATTGCAGCACTATTCACAGTAACCAAAAAATGGAAACAATCCAAGTGTTCATCAACAGATGAATGGATAAACAAAATGTGGTATATATGTACAATGCAATATTATTCAACCATAGAGAGAAATGAAGTCCTCATACACGCCACAACATGGATGAACCTTGAAAACATTATGCTGAGTAACATAAGTCAGATACAAAAGGACAAATATGGTATGATTCTACTTACATGGAATAGGTAGAACAAGCAAATACATAGACACAGAATTTTATTAGTGGTTACCAGGGCTTGGGAGGAGGAGAGAATGGGGAGTTACTGCTTACGGGGTACTGAGTTTCTGTTTGGTGTGATGAAAAATTTTGGAAATGGTGGTGATGGTTGCACAACATGGTGAAAGTAATTAATGTCACTGAACTGTGCACTTAAAAATGGTTAAAATGACAATTTTTTGTTATATATACTTTCCCACAATAAAAGTTTAAAAAAAGAATTAATAAAATAAACTTTTGTTTTAAAGAGGCAAGTGATCAATTCCAACTAGAGAGCCTGGGAAGGACTTCCCCATAGAAGAGCTGGATGAGGATTTTAGTAGGTGGATAAGATGAGGAGGGTAATAAAGTTGAGAGACTAACATGTAGTCAGAAAAGAGGCTAAAAAGATAGATTGGGACAAGATCATAAAGTGTGCTGAATCCCATGCTTAAAGACCTATGGAGTTTACTCTGTTGGTAATACATGCCATTTTTAAGCAAGTGTTTGACCTAACATTACCTTATATTTTACTGTGAGGCATAAATCAGAGAGAGGAGAAATTGAAGACCAGGAGTGCAATAAGGAGGCTATTGCAATATCCCAGGGAAGAAATAATTTGGGCCCAAAGAAGAGCAGTGGCAGTGGGGCTGGGAAAGGCAAGGATAGGTGCAGCCCTTGAAGTCCTTTCTTGGAGGAGCCATGAAATGAATGCACTGTTTTCTCCCATGTTACTTTCCTTTGCTTCAGATAATGGAGCGAGCTCTATTACACATGGACAACTGCTATAAAATCCCCAATATCCGGGGCACTGGGCGACTATGCAAGACAAATTTGCCCTCCAACACGGCCTTCCGGGGCTTTGGGGGGCCCCAGGGGATGCTCATTGCCGAGTACTGGATGAGTGAAGTTGCAGTGACCTGTAGGCTGCCTGCAGAGAAAGTAAGTTGGGAATTTGATGGCACAGGTTCTAGTGGGTTAGTCTATGTTGAGGAGAGTGGCTTGGTATCTTGGACATCTCCCATGGGAGGAGGTGACACAGGCATTGATGAGGGAGTTTGTAGCTTACCTTTAGGTTGCACCACCAACAAGCTCTTAGTGTCTCTCTCCTTGGGAAGGTACGGAAGATGAACATGTACAAAGAAGGAGACCTGACACACTTCAACCAGAAGCTTGAGGGATTCACCTTGACCAGGTGTTGGGATGAATGCCTAGCAAGTTCTCAGTACCAAGCTCGGAAGAATGAGGTTGAGAAGTTCAACAAGTAAGCACAAATGTTCTGAGCTTTCTGGGGTTTCATATTCTACAGCCTTTTTGCTGAGCTTAAAGTAGGAAACTAATAATTTAGTAGAGAAATTATGAGGCTGCTCACTATTCCAACTCACTCAGAGCCATCTCTGGAAGATCATGTAATGATTTTAAGCCCGGGGCAGATGTGCTCAGAGTCTGTCTTTTACTTGGAACCATAGCGCATCAGTTGTAGTTCATCTTTACAGGTTTGTATGCTTTCTGGGCACACCATAGTACAAAGATCACTGGTCCAGGACTAAGAACACCACAGTTATGCACCTGGCTCTGCCACTAATCTATAAATTTGAGCTTGGCATCTCCCTAGGACTCAGTTTCATTATCAGCAAAGTGGGGATAATGATGCTGGCTCATCTTCCCCACGGAGTGACTCTGATAACCAAGTATACAGCACAGAAAAGTTATCATCAGCAAGTCACAATTCCTCCCTGGGATGATGAGCGTCCAAGATCAGCAGGGTGCTCTGACCAAATCCAAATCCCACTCCAGAAAAAGAGCAATGACACTTTAAAATTAGGACTCCCAGGCATGGTCCCTGTTCCAGTGCGCTGGAGGACCCAGAACCCAAATCCCCCCCGTTGTCATTTTTGCCTACGCAATTTGGGCACAACTCATTTGTTGACATTGGCTTTAAGGATGGCTTCAAGGATCTTCATTCTGATTTGGTGCAGGATGTTGATCGAGAATATGTCCAAACTGACATAAATATGACAGAGAAGTTCATATGAGAATGTTCCTTTTTCTCCAGGGAGAATTGTTGGAAAAAGAGAGGATTGTGCATAATTCCTACCAAGTTTGGAATAAGCTTCACAGTGCCTTTTCTGAATCAGGTAATTGCTTCAAAATTATTATTTTCATAAAATTTTGTTGGTCTTCACTGGACCAGGCCCCGGCTTTCCCTTGTTTATAGTATTGCAAATGAGATCCCATTGTCACTGGTAACAGCACTGGCTGGGGAGCTCCTTGCCATTTAAATGAAACTAGAGCTTGCATGTCCCTGTTTCTCTGATATATCACATGAGAGTGAAAGCAGCATGAGACTTAAAGATCTGGGTTAACCTCTAGCTCTTACTCCTAATTGTAGGGCTATGGACAGCTACTGCTTTTCTAATCCTGTTCCTTCATCTTTAAAATGAAGACAAAGATGTTTGACCTACCTTCCTTTGAGGATAACAGACAGAGAAAAAGATATGAAAACACTTTGCAAACTATGATTTAAATCACAAGATTATAAATTAAATCATAAGATTTATACTGCTATAATTCGTTTATAAATCTTATGATTTATACTGATATAATTCTTTTCCCCTTCATGTCTGTCAGTTTGTCATAATGTGATGGCTTGTGTGTTGCTGTGATGCTGGAAGCTATGCGAACGCTATTTCAAATACCAGCAGGGTCACCTGTGAGGGACAGATTTCAACTGAGCTTCCAGACGAAGACAGACTAGGAAGAAGGATCTGGCAATCTACTTCTAAAAAAAAATTAGCCAGTGAAAACCTCATGAATAGCAGCAGAACATTGTCTGATATAGTGCTGGAAGATGAGCCCCTAGGTTGGAAGCCATTCAAAATATGACTAGGGAACAGCTGTCTCCTCAAAGTAGAGTTGACTTTAATGACATGGATGGAGTAAAGCTTTCGGGACCTCCATTTGCTGATGCGGCACGACTCAAAATGAGAAGAAATGCTGCAAATATCCATTAATAATAGGAACATGGAATGTATGAAGTATGAATCTAGAAAAATTGGAAATCATCAAAAATGAAATGGATCAACTGGCATAACATAGTTTATACAGAAAATGTTCTACATTCTGCTTTGGTGAGTAGCGTCTGGGGTCTTCAAAGCTTGTGAGCGGCCATCTAAGATACTTCACTGGTCTCACCCCATCTGGACCAAGGGAGAATCAAGAAAACCAAAGACACAAGGGAAAGATTAGTCCAAAGGACTAATGGACCACCGCCTCCACCAGACCGAGTCCAAAACAACTAGATGGTACCCGAATACCACCACCACCGTCTGTTCTAACGGATCACAATAAGGGGTCTTGGATAAAGCTGGAGAAAAATGTAGAACAAAATTCTAACTCACTACACACAAAAAAGACCAGACTTATTGATCTGACAGATACTGGAGAAACCCCAAGAGTATGGCCTCTGGACACTCTTTTTAGCTCAGTAATGAAGTCACTCCTGAGGTTCACCCTTCATCCAAAGATTGGGCAGGCCCATAAAACAAAAGGGGCAAGGAGTAGAAGGCAGCAGGGGACAGGAAAGCTGGTAATAGGGAACCCAGGATTGAGAAGGGGAGAGTGGTGACATGTCATGGGGTTGGCAACCAATGTCACAAAATAATATGTGTATTAATTTTTTAATGAGAACCTACCGTAAACCTTTATCTAAAGTGCAATAAAAAAATTTAAAAATTAAATGGAATGCATAAATATCAATATCCTAGACATTAGTGAGCTGAAATGGACTGGTATTGGCCATTTTCAATTGGACAATCATACGGTCTGCTATGCTGGGAATGACAAATTGAAGAGGAATGGTGTTTCATTCATCATTAAAAAGAACATTTCAAGATTTATCCTGAAGTGCAATGCCGTCAGTTATAGAATAATGTCCGTATGCCTACAAGGACAACCAGTTAATACAACTGTTACTCAAATTTATGCACCAACCACTAAGGCCAAAGATGAAGAAATTGAAGATTTTTACCAACTTCTGCAGTCTGAAATTGATCAAACATGCAATCAAGATGCATTGATAATTACTGGTGAGTGCAATGGGAAAGTTGGAAACAAAGAAGTATGAGTAGTTGGAAAATATGGCCTTGGTGATAGAAAGGATGCCAGAGATTGCATGATAGAATTTTGCAAGACCAATGACTTTTTCATTGTAAATACTCATAGAACTTCTTCAACAGTATAGATGGTGACTATACACATGGACCTCGCTGGATGGAATACACAGGAATAAAATCGACTACATCTGTGGAAAGAGACGATGGAAAAGCTGAATATTATCAATCAGAACAAGGCCAGGGGCTGACTGTGGAACAGGCCATCAATTACTCATATGCAAGTTCAAGTTGAAGCTGAAGAAAATTAGAGCAAGTCCATGAGAGCCAAAGTACAAACTTGAATATATCCTGTCCAAATGTGGAGACCATCTCAAGAATACATTTGAGGCATTGAACAGTAATGACCAAATACCAGATAAATTGTGGAATGACATTAAGGACATCATACATGAAGAAAGCAAAAGGTCACTAAAAAGACAAGAAAGAAAGAAAAGACCAAAATGGATGTCAGAAGAGACTCTGAAACTTGCCCTTGAACATAGAACAGCTAAAACTAAAGGAAGAAATGATGAAGTAAAAGATCTGAACAGAAGATTTCAAAGGGTGGCTCAAGAAAACAAAGTACTATAATGAAATGTGCAAAGACCTGGAGTTAGAAAACCAAAAGGGAAGAACACGCTCGGCATTTCTCAAGGTGAAGGAATTGAAGAAAAACTTCAAGCCTCGAGTTGCAATATTAAAGGATTCTATGGGGAAAATAGTTAATGGCGTGGGAAGCTTAAAAGAACATGTAAGGAGTATGCAGAGTCACTGTACCAAAAAGAATTGGTCTGGTCGACGTTCAGCCATTCCAGGAGGTAGCATATGATCAAGAACCAATGGTACTGAAGGAAAAAGTCCAAGCTGCACTGAAGGCATTGGCAAAAAACAAGGCTCCAGGAATTGACGAAATGCCAACTGAGAGGTTTCAACAAACGGATGCAGCACTGGAAGTGCTCGCACGTCTATGCCAAGAAATTTGGAAGACAGCTACCTTGCCAAGTGACTGGAAGAGATCTTTATTTGTTCCCATTCCAAAGAAAGGTGAGCCAACAGAATGAGGAAATTATTGAACAATATCATACCCAAGTAAAATTTTGCTGAAGTTCATTCAAAAGTAGTTGCAGCAGTACATACAGGGAGCTTCCAGAAATTCAAGCCAGATTCAGAAGAGGATGTGGAATGAGGGATGTCATTGCTGATATCAGATGGATCGATCTTGGCTGAAAGCAGAGAATACCAGAAAGATGTTTACTTGTATTCTATTTTTATTTATTTATTTATTTTGTACACATACTGTTTTATGACATTGGTTAACAACCCCACGACACATCAACATGCTCCCTTCTCGGCCTTGGAGGACTTTTTTTTTTTTTTTTTTTGGTGAAAGTACACATAGCCAAAGATACACCATTTCAAAAATTTCTACATGTACAATTCAGTGATGTTGATTACATTCCTCCAGTTGTGCTGCTATTCTAACTTTAGATGAAGGTTTACAGAACAAGATAGTTTCTCATTAAACAGTACACATATTGCCCTATGACAATGGTTAAGAACCCCACTGCATGTCAACACTGTCCTTACTTAACCTTGGGTTCCCTATCACCAGCTTTCTACCTGTGTTTTATTGACTATGCAAAGGCATTCAAGTGTGCGGATCATAAGAAATTAAGGATAACTTTGCGAAGAATGGGAATTACAGAACACTGAATTGTACTCATGAGGAAACTGTACTTAGACCAAGAGGCAGTCATTTGAATAGAGCAAGGGGATACTGCATGGTTTAAAATCAGGAAAGACGTGCGTCAGGGTTGTATCCTTTCACCATACTTATTCAGTCCGTATGCTGAGCAGATAATCCGAGAAGCTGGACTATGTGAAGAAGAATGTGGCATCTGGATTAGAGGAAGACTCATTAACAACCTGTGATAGGCAGATGACATAACCTTGCTTGCTGAAAGTGAAGGGGACTTGAAGTACTTAGTGATGAAGATCAAAGACTATAGCCTTCAGTGTGGATTACACCTCAACATAAAGAAAACAAAAATGCTCACAAATGGACCAATAAGTACCATCATGATAAATGGAGAAAATATTGAAGTTGTCAAAGATTTCATTTTACTTGGATCCACAATCAATACTCATGGAAGTAGCAGTCAAGAAATCAAATGATGTACTGCACTGGACAAATCTGCTGGAAAAGACCTCTTTAAAGTGTTAAAAAGCAAAGATGACACTTTAAGGAGTAAGGTGCGCCTGACGCAAGCCACGGTATTTTCAATCACTTCATATGCGTGTAAAAGCTGGACAACGAATAAGGAATACCAAAGAAGAACTGATGCATTTGAATTACGGTGTTTGTGAAGAATATTGAATATACGATGGACTGTCAGAAGAATGAACAAATCTGTCTTGGAAGAAATACAGCCAGAATGCTCCTTAGAAGCAAGGATGGCAAGACTTGGTCTCACATACTTGGGAGACATTATCAGGAGGGGCCAGTCCCTGGAGAGAGACATCATGCTTGGTAAAGTAGAGGGCCAGTGAAAAAGAGGAAGATCCTCAATGAGATGAATTGGCACAGTGGCTGCAACAACTGACTCAAGAATAAAGACTTTGAGGATGGCTCAGGACCCGGCAGTGTTTCATTCTGTTGTACTTAGGGTTGCTATGAGTTGGAACCAACTGGAGGGTACCTATCAACAACGAGATAATTGTTTTCTGAGGTATATATCTAAAGTGTTGCTGATTTTCTTTTTCCTGGGCCCCGGTACCTTTGATTCCAAGCCTTTCGTAGTTCAGCTTAGGCCTTGGGACTGAATTAAGCTAAAGACTTATTGAATCTTGTCTGGCACTCTTCTCTTCCTTTAGGCAGGAGCCCTGGTGCATGTGTACACGGACGGCTCTGTCCTGGTGACCCATGGAGGCATTGAGATGGGTCAAGGTCTTCACACCAAGATGGTCCAGGTGAGCAGATAGAGCTCAAGGAGGGATCAGGGGAGTATGGGAGTCTTCTCTGGCACTGTGGCATCTGCTATGAGAAGCTGAGCGGTTGGGCATATTAGAAGCAGAAGATGGCCTGGGTTCTGGCACTCATTACACATAACCTTAAACAAGTCTTTTCCCCCTCAGCCTTGGTTTTCTCTTCTGTGCATAGGGTTGGACCAGGTGATCTCTGAGATCACTTCTGGTACCCATGTTCTAGGGCTCTATGCCTCTGTGTGTAAGGTGGACAAATTCTGTGTAAAGGTAGCTAGTTCACCACTCGCTATGAGACTTTTCACATTGGAGCCAGGATGATGGAGCAGAATTAGAGTTACCACATCTTGGCACATGGGAATTGGCCAATTGGATTTTAAAAAGCCAGGGTTAGCTTAAAAAGCTATTGTTAGTCACCACTAGGTTTATGAATTTTTTATCCAACCAAACCACTTCATAAAGTGCTGCTTCAGATTTGGCCAGTTGTGAGAACATCCCAGTCTAAATAGGATTATAGCTTAAACAAAATTATTTTCTTGCCTGTGACAGTGAACCTGAATGTTGTCTTGGGTAGAAGACAGCCAAGCCCCAAGATTATCCCTTCCTTAGAGAGTGATGTCTTCTCTTTTTGCAGGTGGCCAGCAAAGCTCTGAAAATCCCCACCTCTAAGATTTACATCAGTGAGACGAGCACTAATACCGTGCCCAACACCTCTCCTACAGCTGCCTCCGTCAGCAGTGACATCAACGGACAGGCTGTCTATGTAAGGAGTCTGTGGGAGTCATAGAGCTGAAGGCCAACCAGGGCTTTGGGTAGGGAGAGTATCCTGGACGGTGGCTTGAATGGTCCTTGCAGGTTCTCTGACTGTGGCCATGCCTTTGGCTCTCTTATTCAGGAGTATGCTGTTCCTCCAAACTCCAAGCTCAAAGATAAACTCAAGAATCCTAAATTCTTCCATCAAAGCCAGAAGGATCAGTACAGGAGGAGGGAAGAGAAAGTTGGAGTGTCAGAGGGAAAGTAGGGGTTTTGTGGAAGATATACTCCTGGTTCTAGAACTGATCACAAGAAAATTAGCTGAAATTTAAATCTGATTGTAGGGTCTGCGAGGTCAGACCCTCTTGCTTCTCCTCACAGATGTGGAGATGTAATCAAACAAGGCAGTGTGATAGGAGGAGGCACCTCTGGGTGGTCCCTAGAACATCTTGCCCTTTGTCAGCCTGAGAACTGGGTCAGGAAATGTTCCCCAAGCAAGGCCCAGTGGTGGCCCCTTTGGCAGAGCCCTGTGGCTTCCACTCCTGGCTTGTCATTCCTGGGAGTGTGGCAAGGAGGTTTGAGTCCCACTGGGACACAGCATTGCTTTGAGATAGCCTTGCCAAGGCCCTTGAGATTTCGCCCGGGCCATGGAATGCAGAGGATTGATTTGTCTGGTATGTGGTGGACGTTCTCTTTAGGAGGCTTGTCAGACCATCCTGAAAAGGCTGGAACCCTTCAAGAGGCAGAATCCCAGTGGCTCCTGGGAAGACTGGGTAAGTCTGAGCTGGTCCAAGTCGCCTTTTCAGATGAGAGGGAAATTCACAGCAGTGCTTCTGTCTCTACCCAGTTCTAGTCATAGATCTAGTCACAAAGGCAAAGAGAAGTTGAGAGCTGTTGTAGTAAGTTTGGGCCATGTTGACAGATGGGCTGGATGATTTGACAGGCCAGAGAGGAGATCAGGGTCCCTAGAGGCATTTGCTCTATAGACAATGGGGAGTCATCAAAAGATTTGGAGTAGGGGATTGGCATGGGTAGCGTGTGGTGTGCTAACAGGATCCCTGGCTGCAAGGTGTAGGATGGGTTACATGGTGGGTTCGGGCGGCTGCTTGAGGCAAGAAGACCAGTTAAGAGCTGATGTAGTACTCTGGGCTTTGGATGATGAGGACCCAGTTTAGGTGCTGGCAGTGAGATGCGATGTAAAGTATGGAAGTCAGAGTCACTAGAAAAAAAAGAGTTGATCCACTTCCAGATGAGGAGGATGAGCCCATGAAAGCTTAGAGTGGCAGGCCAGGGTTTCAGATAACCACGTTCTCTGAGACCTCTGCCACTTCCTGATGGCCATTTCCTCTTCCTCAGGTAATAGCTGCCTACCAGGACGCAGTGAGCTTGTCTGCTACTGGGTTTTATAGGTAAGTGTGGGGCTGTTCTCGCCCATCTCGCCTAGAAACATGGAAAATGTTTTGTCATCTTAACCCTCGAGTTCCCCTCCAGTACAGAATTTTGTCAGGCTGTGATCAGGGGAGAGCAGCTCCATCAAAACTCTTATCTCTTCAATGTAGTTCCACCAATTTCGGTTTAAAGATGTTCTAAAATATGTGGGATTACTACACTGTGTGCCAAGGAGGCAACAGCATGAGATGCCATATCAGAAGACCTGCTTTCTAGCTCTGGTCTTAAAATGTATGTACTACTTCAGTTGGGGAGGTCAGTGGTTTCTCACATCTTCTGCAACTTTACAATTCAGTAGCAGCGTGGATAGACAAAGATCCTGCCCATCTGACTTAGAAGTTGTAAAAAGATATGATGGTCATAATTTCGCTTTCTCTGGGAAATTTAACTAGGGCCTTTTCTTTCACAGATCACTAGATTAAGAAAATAGTTTAATGGTTGCTTGGAAAGGTCTTGTGTGAATGTATGAATGTACATATATATATTAGGCAACCAAATGTTTTGCCAGTTCTCACTGGGTTATGTAATATTTGACCTACATGAGCAAAATAATACAAATTTGCTAGTAAGTTCCTATTTCACATTTGGAGTTGATAAAACTGGGGTTATGTAAAGACAGGGCCTGGATGGACACAGTAAAGTCAGAGCTAACAAAGGAGATGATTTCTCCGGGGAGAAGCCTTTCCCCTCAGCCCTGTATTGGTTTTGTTTTCATGCAGATTCTGGCCACATCAGCTCACTTTATTTTTGTGTAATGTATAGAATGATGTAGATACTAAACCAACTCATTTTCCATTGAATCAGTTCTAACTCATAGTGATGCCACATGTGTCAGAGTTGAACTGTGCTCCAGAGGGATTTCAATGGCTGCTTTTTTGGTAGTAGATCGCCCGGACTTTCTTCCAGGGTGCCTCTGGGTGGACTCAAACTTCCAAGTGTTCAGTTAGCTCAGAACACATGAATGGTTTGCACCACGCAGGTACTCCGACATTGATAGAGTGTATTATAAACTCTGGTTATGTAAACACATACACACACATACATGGTTCATGAAAAATTGGGATTGTATAGGGTGCTTAGGTTTGAAAAAGAAAAAATGTATAAGGAAGCGCTTGTTTCTATTAATAACATTTTTCTCAAATCACTTGTTGAAAGTTCAAAGGGGCCATTAGGTGGGGAGTAATGTGGGCAGGTGGCTACTTAAAGATACACCCAGGCTGATGTGAGCTACTGATCTTCTTAACTTTCCTCTTGAGAATGGTGAGCAGCCCCATGAACAGGTGAATTCGTGTGAACAGCCCAGAAACTATCACAGGCAGGACTTTAGGTTCTGAAGACCTTGGGTTCTAATTCAGTAGATTCTTTGGAGTGGGAATTTACTGTCTTCGTGAGCTCAGGCAAATCTGTCATCTCTGTTTCTACATGTGGAGACCAGCATGCTGATTCTAAACAGTGCTAGTCTATTCAGAATGATTTATGTAAAGGCCACTGGCAAAATAGAGCAGAGACAAGAGACAAAATGCTCTGGAATACCTGGACTTCATTAACAAGTTCAAAATATTCCAAACACGTGGACTTTGTTGGAGAACAGCTGAATGAAAAAAATAAATCTTTTAGGGTCTCAAGATTTTGTGGGACAGGCTTTGTGTATGGTGTGTGCTTATCTTCTTGTATGTGCAGTATTTTCTCTCTTCTCCCTCAGAACACCCAACCTTGGCTATAGCTTTGAGACAAACTCAGGGAATCCCTTCCACTACTTCAGCTATGGTGTGGCTTGCTCTGAAGTGGAAATTGACTGCCTAACAGGGGATCATAAGGTAAGAAGTTGGCAAAAACTTAGTACTAAGGAGGGAAAAGAATATAGAAACAACTGAATTGTAATATTAAGATCTGATAGAGACAAACTTTCTGGCTGGGAAAATAATGCCTTACAGCAGGGGTTGGCAAACTCTTTCCGTAAAGGGCCAGATAGTAAATATTTTAGACTTTGCAGGCCGTGTAGCCTCTGTCTTAGCTACTTAACTCTACTGTTGCGGCGTGAAAGCAGCCTTAGACAGTATGTAACAAATAAGCATGGCTATGCTATAATAAAATGTTATTTCTAGACACTAAAATTTGAATTTCCTAATTTTTATATGTCACAAAATATTCTTCTCTTTATTTTTTTATTTTTTGCTATTTAATAATGTAAAAGGCATAATTAGGTCACTCAACCCATTGCTGTCGAGTCAATTCTGACTCATAGCAACCCTATAAGACAGAGCAGAACTGCCCCATAGGATTTCCAAGGTTGTAATCTTTACGGAAACAGGCTGCCACATCTTTCTCTCGAGTTGCAGCTGGTGGGTTCAAACCTCTGACCTTTCGGCTAGAAGTAGAAACCATTTGCGCCACCTAGGGACCTTAGAAAACCAAACCAAACCCGTTGCCTTCAAGTCAATTTTGACTCATAGCAACTCTGTATGACAGAGTAGAACTGCTGCATGGAATTTCCAAGGCTGTAATCTTTATGGAAGCAGACTGCCACATCTTTCTCCTGCTGAGTAGCTGGTGGGTGCGACCTGCCAACCTTCTGGTTAGTGGCCGAGCACTTAATCACTGTGCCACCAGGCCTCCTTTGATTAGCTCACAGGTCCTCCAAAACAGGCTGAATTTGGCCCACGGGCTGTAGTTTGATGATCCCTTCCTCACATGATCTACCCAGACTCAAGTCCTTAGACCCATGTCCTGGGGACCTGCCATTACTATTCATGCATGAGTGTGTGCACAGTTATTTCACGTTACTGAGGGAGCATTGCCACTCCTCCTCCCTCCTTGGCTGCTAAGTAAGAACTAACACTTGAGCCCTGATGATGGCAGCGGAGACTTGGTGGGACTTTAACTCTCCTGACCAAGCATGCGCAGAGCAGTGGTGTGAAAGTACTATTTGGGTTAGCAGTCACAGCCTAAGGGTCACCAAGACCCATACATCATCTCAAACATCTCTTTCTTCTCAAACTTTAGAACCTCTGCACAGACATTGTCATGGATGTTGGCTCCAGTCTGAATCCTGCCATTGATATTGGGCAGGTAAGGCTCATGGGGACCAAGGTGGTGGTGGACTTGGCCACTGATATGCCCCATTCCCCTCCTAGGATCGCCAGGCACAGCATGTTGTCCAAAATAGTTTTAAGTAGGCCTGAACATGATACCAAATGAGTCTCCTACACAGTGCGATTTAGATTACTGAGCCCGCCCAGCTCTCAAGGCAGAAGACAAATTAATATGGATTACCTTGGAATGGGTACTCACACCTCGACATCGTGATGATTGGTGAAAATGTTGAATACACACACACACCTTGAGAGTGAGCAGAATATAGAATGGAGATTGAGTTTGGGATCGATGCCCAGGCAGTGGAGTCTGAGGTCAGAAGAGTTTTCTCCCCCCTCCTTTCCTTTTCCATATAGGGCTGCTTTTGAACTATAGGAAGCATGCACTGCCAACGATGGGGTGGGGGAGGGCACTGGAGCAAAAGACACGGGTAGAGCAGGAGGAGTAAAGGCATGAGCCAAAGAAAATCAGTTTTGGAAAATATGGGGAAATATTGAGCAGATTAGGTAGAAACAGGAGAAGACAGCAGGAGGAATAAAGAATCCAAGTACTGAGCATTTGGTAGAAAATGTAGATTGTATTTCTCAAAAATGTTCAATTACTGAGTACCCAGAAGTCCAATCATTAATTAATCTGTTCAAAAGTCATTAAACAACTATTTGTTGGCTCACTATAGGCAGGGCCATAGGCAGCCCCGATGCCAGGCAATTGGGGATTCGAAGATGATTACTGCATGGTCCCTCTGCTGAATGAGTTATTCTGCTACTGAGGTGCCACATTCCCCTCCTCTGAGCAGTGGGCTTGATGAGCAGATGTGTAGACCAGTAGAGTGTTGCAGGAGTCCTGGTAGAGTGTGGAAGGTATTCTTGGGTATTCTTTCTCCCAAAGGACAGGTTGGGGGTGGGAGTTCAAAATTACCTGAGGAAAGTCTCAAAGAATCTACTATCCAAGTCATTACTCCTCTCCTGGGGCCATCTGAAGGTCTGAGATCTCATCCAGCGCACAGGAAGGAGTGTGGGCCCCTGAGGGACAGTGCTAGCAACTGTGTGCTTGCTTTTCAGTTTGAGGTCACCATATCCTCAGTGGCTAAATGGAAAAAAAGTCTCCATCTGCCCCGTAACAGGTTTTAGTGGGAAATTATGCCCACCATTGTGGTACACTCCTACAATTGCTGATCAGTTCTGAACTGACCTTCAGTGTGAATGCTTTTTCTCTGTCTGAGCCAATCCCTGGGAAGGGCCCAGATAGGTGATCCTGGGGCTGGAGCAGGAGCCAGGTTAGCATTAGAGAGCTCCTTTTAGCTTCTTTCTAGGCCTCTCCCCAGAGGTGGGCATTGTACCCGTTGTGGGAAGCAGTATTCATCCTTGGGGAGTAAGAAGGCAGGGTGAGCATGGTCTCCGTCCCCTACAGGTGGAAGGGGCGTTTGTTCAGGGCCTCGGCCTCTTCACTCTGGAGGAGCTGCACTATTCTCCCGAGGGGAGCCTACATACCCGTGGCCCCAGCACCTACAAGATCCCTGCATTTGGCAGCATTCCCATTGAGTTCCGGGTGTCCCTTCTCCGTGACTGCCCCAACAAGAAAGCCATCTATGCATCCAAGGTACTGTCACTCTGGGTCTGGGCTGCCTTACGATCTGCACTGTGGGAGGCCACAAGTGGGGATGAGGGGCTCTGGTCACTCACTGCTTGGGTCTGCAAGGGGATCTTCTTGAAGAGAGAAGAGGGCTTGGCACTGGCATTGGTGAGGGCAGTGGAGGGGTGGGCAGTCTTACCTGAGAACCAGTTGAATCGGGTTAAGGACACCACCTTAGTGGGATCTGAAGCAGGCTCCTTTGTGTGGACTCAGATTTTTAAATCAAATGCTGAAGGTCAAATTCTGGCCTCCACCCAAATCCCAGGTGCGCATCTCTGATACTTGACCTGAGAGATGATTTTACAGATACAGCATTCCTCTTGTCCCACAATAATCAGTGCATTGCCTTCACTGCAGATGGAGAAGTCCTTTTGTACACACCCACTTACCCCCTTCATTTACCAGTATCTGACCTTAAGACTTGATCAGCATGCCTGAAGGATTGTGAAAACATGGATGAAAATAAACTCAGCTGATTGATACAGTCTTAGGTCTAAGAAAGAAGATGAATAACCCTTTGTAGCCAACCAAACACATTCATTTGCTCATCTCTTGATTTACTTTACTGTGTGGAGTCTGGGACACATTGTGATCCACTTCAGAATTGCCAGGATTCACGATAAAAATGCAGCTCCATGGGCCCACCACCTAGAAATTTTGATTTTGTAGGCCTGGAGTAAGGACCTGCAACCTGAATTTTTGACAGGTATTCCTAGTGATTCTTATTCAGGTGATCACCAGTCCTTGCTTTGAGAAAAAAAAAGAATCTGTGCTAGAGATTGCAAGTATAGTTATGGTGCCTAAAAATGTTATCAGAGTGGCATGTAGAGTATTCTTCTAGGCTAAAAACTGTAAAGAAAGAGTTAAACTCATGTCAAACAAATATTTTTCTCTATAAATTGCAATTTTTTAATATAACTTTGAATGATACGTTATATTTCATCAGGGAAGATTACGTAGCAAGAGTTAAAAGAAATGTGCCAGTGAGGTGTGATCATTCACTCAATGGATTCTCAGCTCTGTTTAATTCTGATTGCCCCTTACTGCCTTCCTTGGTGTTGCCCCTTAGTGCTAGGTGGGGTTTCTCTGGCATCGCCAGCCTTCACTGTGCCTGGCTCCATGCCCCTGCCTCCTGGTTCCTGCAGGGATTCAGAGATGGGGGCCACTCTAAGTCCCTACACTGATCTCTGTCTGTTCAGGCTGTCGGGGAGCCACCCCTCTTCCTGGCTGCCTCCATCTTCTTTGCCATCAAAGATGCCATCCATGCAGCTCGAGCTCAGCATGCAGATTACAATACGAAGAAGCTTTTCCGACTAGACAGCCCTGCCACCCCAGAGAAGATACGCAATGCCTGTGTGGACAAGTTCACCACCCTGGTATGGTACCTCTCAAGTGCCTGGTCAGGCTGAGGGACGCTAGGGCAAAGGCTAGCCTGCGAGTGCAGGGAAAGGTTTTGTAGATGTTGGGCTCTGTCTCAACTGGCAGCTTTGTATCAATGGCCACCCTTCACTATGTGGTGTGAGACACCCAATTGGATGGATTTGCAAGAGAATAATGAGAAACCTCCCTAAAGCTGTAGCTTATAGCTGGGCCTCCCTAGAGGTGGGCAGAGCACAGATTCCATTCT
Organism: Dugong dugon; assembly: GCA_030035585.1. NCBI lineage: Eukaryota > Metazoa > Chordata > Mammalia > Sirenia > Dugongidae > Dugong > Dugong dugon. Next base: position 40,111,591 of record CM057480.1, on the reverse strand, counting down.
TTTCCATCTAGATGAAGGTGATGGATAAAACTCCAAAACAGTCTAATCTTTAGCATGACTTGCTAGCATTTTTGAGAACCTTGTTTGTTGAAGACACTATGTAAAGGACTTTGGAGATGGAGGGAAAAAAAAGAGAATGAATTAATGAGGTCGACCACGTTTGTTCCAAGATTGCCATGTAGCATGCTGATACTGAGGACAAAGAGGTGCCCTTGAGGACTTAGCAACTTTTTAGGAAAATAGATGACTGCATTATATTGTGATCAATTTCTACCTTGGAGATGCATGTAAAGAGGGCACAGATGAATTCCATAGTCATCTGAATCACTTTAGGAAGCCCGTACATGATACTTTTAGTGGACAATTTCTGGCAAAACAAAACTGTATTAGGACCAGAACCAGCCCAGCTTCTGAGTTGTGCTGAAGAGGACAATGCACATATACCTGTTGCCGTCAAGTCGATTCTGACTCATAGTGACCCTAAAGGACAGAGTAGAACTGCCTCATAGAGTTTCCGAGGAGCAACTGGTAGATTTGAACTGCTGACCTTTTAGTCAGCAGTCATGCTCTTAACTACTCTGCCACCAGGGCTCCACTGCACATATAGGCCTCTCCAATTGCGTTTTCAACTGCAACCTCTTTTGACTTAGCAGGACAGGGTTTTCCTATACCCTGATACCTTTTGAAATTTGACAGGTCTTTGGGATAAGAGAGAAAGTGGGTGCTCATGGACCCAAAGTGTTCCAGAGATGGGGAGGGTACAGGACAGCCCCATGAGCCAGGCAAATCTACCATCCCAGACCTCAGCACTGATGGTGAGGGAGGCAAATGGGCCCCAGCAAGGTCACCCTTCAGGTCTGCCAGTATATTTAATTCGGAAGGGAGAGATACAGAGACCACATGCTGAGCTCCCAGACAGTGAGGTCATCCATAGCTATGCAGTAACCTTCCCACAGCCCAGAACCTTTCCACTGTAGCCCCCTGTGCTGATAGTTACCCAAACCCCATTTCCCTGAGATGAGAGGCTCTGCATGGCCCCCAACAAGCTTACAAAGTTTGCAGGTTAGCTCCTTGCAAACAATCTGATGCAGAACTCAATCATCAGAGCACCTGTGAGGTCCCAGACTTACACATTCTAATCCAGTCCAGTCCCAGCCTCTTTTATATGTTACAATACACCAGTGATTTAGAATCCCTGTAATGGATTCATATGAGCAGTTCATTTTATGAACCAACAATGGTTTTTAGTGCTGTGAGAACCATGTAAGAAGCAACCACATCTATGTTGTTCATCACAATATCCCCAGAGCCTAATACAGTGCCTGGCACATGGAAAGTGTTCAATAAATAAATGAACAGTAGGATTTAAGGGGTCTCGTCCTGTGGGCATTGCCAAAGGCTGGAACTGCAGAGTGGTGTTTGATCTTGGCAATGGTGGTTGGCAGTGGGGGGAGCTGACGTGTATGGGAGGGGAGCACCATGTCCCATGCTACTGGAAGACCCTGGCAATGAGTACTCTGTCGTTCCTTCCTAGTGTGTCACTGGTGTACCAGAAAACTGTAAACCCTGGTCTCTGAGGGTGTGAAGATAAAGTCCCCAGGAGAGTCTTCTTACATTACATTGGGGCTTCTTTGGAGCTGGAAGCATGTACTGCAGAATACGAGTCTATCAAGGTAGCAGGATGACAAAGTTGTGATTTATCAGGATGGTGTTTGGAAGAACATTAAATACCTTGAAAATTTCTGATTAAAAATATGATTTTCAAACATAATGATATGCAAATTCAGAATTGTTAGGCCCAGGTGGCTAATATGAGGTTAAGGTCACTTCATGTCTATTTTAATCATGTATTTGTAATAGGTTTAGGACGTGTTTGTGCTACAGATTTATCACACTAACTTGCAAAGGCCATGACTATTACTAAATTCTCTGGACAGCCTGAATAACCTCAACTGCTGACAGTATCTGTCCTTCAAAGGGGATTCCACAGCTCTCCGGAAGCTTAAACCAAAGTTATTCTAAATCGGTGTGCTTTCCCCCTGGCCTGGACCGCTTCACTGGAGAATTCTACCAGAGAAGAGTTAACACCACTACTACTAAAGGTATTTCAGAGCATAGAAAAGGACGGAACACTCCCAAACTCATTCTATGAAGCCAGCGTAACCCTGACATCAAAATCAGGTAAAGACACCACAAAAAAAGAAAATTACACACCAATATCCCTCATGAACATTGATGCAAAAATCCTCAACAAAATTCTAGCCAATAGAATTCAGCAACATATCAAAAAGATAATTCACCATGATCAAGTGGGATTTATACCAGCTATGCAGGGATGGTTCAACATTAGAAAAACAATCAATGTAATCCATCACATTAATAAAACAAAACACAAGAACCACATGATCTTATCAGTTGATGCAGAAAAGGCATTTGACAAAGCCCAACACCCATTCATGGTAAAATCTCTCAACAAAATAGGAATAGAAGGGAAATTCTTCAACATAATTAAGGGCATTTATACAAAGCCAAAAGCCAACATCATCCTAAATGGAGAGACTTTGAAAGCATTCCCCTTGAGAATGGGAACCAGACAAGGATGCCCTTTATCACCACTCTTATTGGAACCAGACAAGGATGCCCTTTATCACCACTCTTATTCAACATAGCGCTGGAGGTCCTAGCCAGGGCAGTTAGGCTAGAAAAAGAAATAAAGGGCATCCAAATTGGTAGGGAAGAAGTCAAAGTATCTCTATTTGCAGATGACATGAAAACCCGAAAGAATCCACAAGAAAACTACTGGAACTAATAGAAGATTTCAGCAAAGTATCAGGATACAAGATAAACATCCAAAAATCAGTTGGATTCCTCTACACCAACAAAGAGAACTTCCAAGAGGAAATCACCAAATCAATACCATTTACAATAGCCTCCAAGAGGATAAAATACTTAGGAATGAATCTAACCAGAGACATAAAAGATCTAAACAATGAAAACTACAGGATACTACTGCAAGAAACCAAAAGAGACCTGCATAAGTGGAAAAACACCTTGCTCATGGATAGGAAGACTCAACATTGTGAAAATGTCAATTCTACCCAAAGCGATCTACAGATGCACTGCAATCCCAATCCAAATTCCAACGGCATCTTTTAACGAGATGGAGAAACAAATCACCAACATCATCTGGAAAGGGAAGAGACCCCAGATAAGTAATGCATTACTTAAGAGAAGAACAAAGTGGGAGGCCTCACACTACCTGACTTTAGAACCTGTTATACTGCCAAGGTAATCAAAACAGCCTGGTATTGGTACAACAGATACATAGACCAATGGAACAGAATTGAAAATCCAGACATCGATTAATCCACCTATGAGCAGCTGATAATTTAACAAAGGCCCAAAGTCCGTCAACTGGGGAAAAGACAGTCTCTAACAAATGGTGCTGGCAGAACTGGATATCAATCTACAAAAAGCTGAAACAAGACCCATACCTCACACCATGCATAAAAACTAACTCAAAATGGATCAAAGACCTAAATATACAATCAAAAATTGTCAAGATCGTGGAGGAAAAAATAGGGACAAGGCTAGGAGCCCTAGTGCATGGCATAAACAGAATACGAACCATAAGTAACAATGCACGAGCACCCGAAGAGAGACTAGATAACTGGGAGCTCCTAAAAATCAATCACTTATGCTCATTGAAGGGCTTCACAAAAAGAGTAAAAATACAACCTACAGACTAGGAAAACATTTTTGGCTATGACAGATCCGATCAGCGTCTACTCTCTAAAATCTACAAGATCCTGGAAAACCTCAACAACAAAAAGACTAATAACCCAGTTAAAGAATGGGCAAAGGATATGAACAGGCACTTGGCCAAAGAAGACATTCAGGCAGCTAACAGACACAAGAAGAAATGCTCACGATCATTAGCCATTAGAGAAATTCAAATCAAAACTACAATGAGATACCATCTCACCCCAACAAGGCTGGCATTAATCCAAAAAACACAAAATAATCCTGGAGAGGTTGTGGAGAGACTGGAACACTTATTCACCATTGGTGGGAATGTAAAATGGTACAAACACTTTGGAAATTGATTTGGCACTTCTTTAAAAAGTTAGAAATAGAAGTACCATACAATCCAGCAATCCCACTCCTTGAAGTATATCCTAGAGAAATAAGAGCCATCACACAAATAAATACATGCACACCCGTGTTCACTGCAGCACTGTTCAAGATAGCAAAAAGATGGAAATAACCTAGGTGCCCATCAGTGGATGAATGGATAAACAAATTTTGGTATATTCACACAACAGAATACTATGCAATGATAAAGAGCAATGATGCAGCTGTGAAACATCTTATAACATGGAGGAATCTGGAAGGCATTATGCTAAGTGAATTTAGTCAGTCACTAAAGGACAAATATTGTATAAGACCACTATTATAAGAACTCAGGAAAAGGTTTAAACATAGAAGAAAACATATTTTGATGGGTTATCAGTGTGGGGAGGAATGGAGAGGGGAACTCACTAACTAGATAGTAGACAAGAATTATCTTAGGTGAAGGGAAGGACAGCACATACTATAAGGGACGTCAACACAACTGGACTAAACCAAAGCTAAAAAGTTTCCTAAATACAGTCAAACCCTTCCAGGGACAGAGTAGCAGGGGCAGGGGTCTGGGGACCATGCTTTCATGGGATGTCTAGGTCAATTGGCATAACAAAGTTTATTAAGAAAATGTTCTGTATCCTACTATGGTGAGTGGCATCTGGGGTCTTAAAAACTTGCAAGCGGCCATCTAAGATGCATTAACATGCATCAATTGGTCCCAACCACCTGGAGTAAAGGAAAATGAAGAACACCAAAGACGCAAGGAAAATATTAGCCCAAGAGACAGAAGGGGCCACAAAAAACAGAGACCTCATCAGCCTGAGACCAGAAGAACTAGATGGTGCCCGGTTACCACCGATGACTGCCCTGACAGGGAAAAGAACAGAGAGCCCTTGATGGAGCAAGAGAAAGGTGGGGTGCAGAAATCAAATTCTAGTAGAAAGACCAGACTTAAAGGTCTGACTGATACTGGAGGGACCCCAGAAAGCATGGCCCCTGGACTGTCTGTTAACCCAGAACTAAAACAGTTCCAGAGGCCAGCTCTTCAAAGATTGGACTGGACTGTGGGAGATAAAATGTTACTTGTGAGGAGTGTGCTTCTTAGCTCCAGTAGATCCATGAGACTAAATGGGCAGCTCCTGTCTGTAGGTGAGATGAGAAGTCAGAGAGGGTTAGGAGCTGGTTGAATGGACATGGAAAATCAGGGATGGAAAGGAGGAGTATGCTATCACAGTGTGGGAAGAGCAATTAGGATCACATAACAATGTATGTATAAATTTATGTATGAGAAACTAACTTTAATTGTAAACTTTCACTTAAATGACAACAGTAAACAAAAAAATAAAATAAATTGATGTGCTTTTCCTCAGAAAGCCTTTTCTTCAAACCAGTGTAACATGAGATCCATACTCAAATTTTGCAGTGGTACAGTGGGGTGAGATTAAAACCTCTAACCATCTTTGACTCATTGGAAAGAGTAAGAATGAAACAAATTCAAAGTTAATTGGACCCAATTTTACTATGCTGCTTAAAGTAAGATTATTCAGTAATAGAAAAATCCAACCTTCCCAATTATTGGATACCTACAATGTACTAGATTTCTTCTCCCTTTCCCTTTCTGTATTTCAAAAAAGATCAGGTTTAAAAATCTTCATTTGAAGCCAAAGTTATCTCCACCCAGAAATGCTGCTATCAATATCAAGATCAGCCAGAAAAACAATAGTTAAGAAGCCAGAGTTCTCATCCCAACTCCGTCTCTAACAATCTGTGTGACCTTGGAATGTCGCTGCCCCTTTCTGTGCTTCCTTTTACTGAAAAAAAAAGAAAGGGTTAGACTGGATAGTCTCTATGGTCTTCTCCAGCTCTAAAGGTCTATAAATATTTAACCTAAAAAAAATCCAGTTATATAAGGTATCTACATCCATCGAAGACTTGATTCGCTTACTATTACAGGATAACTGGATGTAATGAGCTCTGCTTAGATTCCCTCAAGTTTCTGAGGTTGGTAAAGAGAAAGAGAATTAAAAAAAAAAAAAAGAAAAAAAAAATCCCATCTAGTTGCTTTAAAAGGTGATGATTTCATCTCTGTCAGCCCTAGTGGTAGGTGGACTATGTTACACAGTCATGTGTCTTCACCACAGTCCCTGTCTGTGGAAGGAGGAGAGTGGATAGTGGGAAACAATGTAGTTGAGCTTGGTGCTCGATGTCACTAATAAATGAAACTGTCAGTTGGATGGCATATGAGGAATGGTTATTCATCATTGTCTTAGTCATCTAGTGCTGCCTTAACAGAAATACCACAAGTGGATGGCTTTAACGAACAGAAGTTTATTCTCTCACAGTCTAGCAGGCTAGAAGTCCAAATTCAGGGCATCAGCTCCAGGGGAAGGCTTTCTTTCTGTTGGCTCTGGAGGAAGGTCCTTGTCATCAATCTTCTCCTGGACTAGGAGCTTCTCTGCGCAGGAACCCCGGGTCCAAAGGATGTGCTTTGCTCCTGGCCCTGCCTTCTTGGTGGTACGAGGTCCCCCTGTCTCTCTGCTCACTTGTCTCTTTTATATCTCAAAAGAAATTGGCTCAAGACACAATCCAATCTTGTAGATTGATTCCTGCCTCATTAATATAACTGCTGCCTTTCCCCCCTCATTAACATAGCGGAGGCAGGATTTACAACACATAGGAAAATCACATCAGATGACAGAATGTTGGACAATCACACAATACTGGGAAACATGGCCCAGCCAAACTGATACACATATTTTTGAGGGACACAGGTCAATCCATGACAATCATCATAATCACACTGAATGCTAACACCTGCCATATCTTAGCCAGACTTCATTTCTAAAAAATGCACACTCCAAATGCTCACATTTTCTCTTTCTCTCTCCCTCTCTCTAGAACTTGCGTTCTCTCTCTCACACACACACACACACTGCTTTCTTGCAAAATTTCCTTCTTTAAAGTATTCTTGACGTGCTGGCTATTTTACAGCACAGTTAAGGCTGAAGTGCTTTAGAAATCAAACTAGTATTTACAGTGAGATCCACACAGGTCCATTTCATATGATTTTCTGGGATGTCCTTGGGCAGGGCCTGAGACTTGTCACTTACTCTTAGTGAGAGCATAAGGGTTGAGCAATGACTAAATTCCCTTTTGTGCTTAGGAATTGAGGCAAGAGCATAGTGGTTGTGGAAATCAAACGAGCAAATGCCTTGTGAACTATAAATAATTGTGTACTCAGACACCTTGCCTTGCCCTATTTTCTTAATCTGCAAACTTCCTCGAATCTATGAAGTGAGCTTCCTTGGTCTTTTTTGGTGTTGCACAAGAGAGGCCATCAACACTGCCTGTAGTGCGGCACTGGATCCTGCAGAGGGTGATAGAAGACTGAACATGAGACAACATTCTCCACAGTGCCCAGCCACATCCCATCTATGGTTAGCTACTTGGGTACTGATTTAGGATCTCACAGACCAAGTGTCCTCAAAGATCATTTCAAGACCTGGACTCACAGCTAATTTAGGGTTTTAGACTGACAAAAATCTCAAAGTAGCTCTCTGAGGACATGGTTCAGCCATGGGAGACTGCGCTCCAGGCGAATGGCTGGCAGGGGAAGACAATTCTTAACTTTCTGAGTATCTACAACTTGTTAGCTGCCATTGACTTGATTCTGACTCCTGGCAACTCTATGTGTTACAGAGTAGAACTGCCCCATAGGGTTTTCTTGACTGCAATTTTAATGGAAGCAGATCACTAGGACTTTTCTTCCATGGTTCTCCTGGGTTGGTTCCAACCACCAAACTTTGGGTTAGCAGTCAGTTACCAAATTTAGTGCATTACCTACAGGGTCTCCTTTAATCCTCCTAGGGACCTTAAGAAGTAGGTACTTTAATCCCTGTAACTACGGGAAGGAGAAGCCCAATCGGTAGTCATGCAGAGGGGCTTGTTGTATGTCTTGGAGTTGATTCCCACTCCTGGTGATCCTATATGACACAGTAGAACTGCCCCATAGGGTTTCCTAGGGCTGAAATCTTTACAGGAGCAGATTGCCAGGTCTTTTCTCCCATGGAGCGTTGGTAGGTTTGAACTGCTTATCTTTTGGTTAGCAGCTGAGCACTTAACTGTCGTATTACCAAGGCTGCTTGCAGAGGGGCTTACTCGGGGACATTATGCTGGGAAGTCTAGGGCATGCCTAGGCCTTGCAGCATGGGAAACCTGATGTATACTGGGAGTAAACCCATCTCTCAGAGCCGACTCACACTGACCAGATGAAAAGAGGCTGATGGAGACACCAGAATGCCTCTCTGTTTAGCTGTAGGCAGGGTTAGCTCTCTCCTTGGTGTGGCCAAGCTACTGAACTGTTGTCAAAAAGGTAGCTGATGGACCTGTATGAGCCAAGTTGGCTGGGAGGTCAGGATGGGAGTTACAGGATATAGGTTGTAGGAGGAACACTGCACAAGGGATAAGGACAGAAATAGTCCTAGGTGACTGATTTATGAGCGGGAACACCCCTGAGCCCATGATATTTTTATCTTTACTGAAGGGAGGCTGGAAATCATTCTATCTGTGCTTATTTTGGACCCTGGCACAAGGCTATGCAGCTTCCTTGACCCATGAAGGTACCCAGGGGCCTACCCTTTTGTTTTGTCACTTTTCTGAACTGGGAGCGTGCATGTCCCAAAGGCAGAAGGCAAATCCTATGACAATCTTGTCACCTGGAACAAAGCAGCCCATTGATGGAAGTGGAGATGTCAGGCTCTGCCCAAAGGTATCCTGGCATCATCTCTGCCCTTGAACTGCCCTGGCCCTGTCTTTGCACATCCCGAGATCAACTTGGCCTCCCAGACTGGGAGGACCTTGGGGACCATTATGCTCAGTCTCTTTGTTTTAAAGATGGAAATCCTAAGCTCAGAGAGGATAACTGGCTTGTGTTTGGTCCTATAGCCCTTTTAGTGGGAGAGTCAGGCTTAAAACAAGGCTGTCTGGCTACTGGTCAAGACTTTTTATACTTGTGGTTACACAACACTAGTCAAATGAGCTTTCTCGTATGCAGCTGTTGGTCAGAGGCCTGGGGATATGACAGAAATCTAGTTATACTGGCTAAAAAGAAAACATGGAAAGGTGTGGACCCAAGAAAAACACTGTGGCAAGGAGGGGCATATGTCTTCCTCCTGCCTGCTTGTCTATGACTGAATGTTAATATGGGTTCTTTCTTAAGCCTCAAAGGTGGGTGTCTTAGTCATCTAGGGCTGCTATAACAGAGATACCACAAGTGGATGGCTTTAACAAAGAGAAGTTTATTCTCTCACAGTCCAGTAGGCTACAAGCCCAAATTCAAGGCATCAGCTCCACGGGAAGGCTTTCTCTCTCTGTCCACTCTGGAGAAAGGTCCTTGTGATACATCAGTCTTCCCTTGGTCTGGGAGCATCTCAGCACAGGAACCTCAAGTCCAAAGGACGTGCTCTGCTCCCGGCACTGCTTTCTTGGTGGTATGAGGTTCCCATGTGTCTCTGCTCGCTTCTCTCTTTTATATCTCACAAGAGATTGGTTTAAGACACTATCCAGTCTTGTATACATCTTCAGTATAACTGCCACTAATCCATCTTATTAGATCATAGTGAATGAATTTACAACACATAAGGAAATCACATCAGATTACAAAATGGTACACAACTATACAGTACCGGGAATCATGACCCAGCCAAGTTGACAGATATTTTTGGGGGACACAATCCATGACATTCCACCCTTTGGCCCCCCCAAAATTCATGTCCTTGCCACATGTAAAACACATTCACCTCATCATATCATAAAAAAAAATCTTAACTCCAAGTCAAAAATCTAAAAATTCCTCTTCATCTGTGAAATCTAGAATACAAGTCATCTGCTTCCAAAGGTACAGTGGCAGAACAGGCATAAGCTAGACATTTCCATTACAAATGGGAGAAACTGGAGGGGAAGAAGGGATAACAGGCACCAAGCAAGTCAGTAAAACACATTACACTAGCCCTCAAGGCTTTGAAAATAATCTTCTGTTCTTTGAGACAATTTACACAATAGCCCTGCCCACCAGACTCTAAGTATTTGCCACAGTCTCTGGATCCTGAGTGGAGGCCGCTTGGCCCTGGGCTTCAGCTCCCCCTTCCAGGCCCACTGGGACGGCAACTCTGCTCACTTGGCTTTAGGCACACCATTCTCCTCATCCACCGGAGTGACAGCTCCACCCTTAGAAACACCAGAAGCCCCATCTCCACCCTTTGAAACCCCAGAGGTCATGGCCATACCTTTTGAGACTGAGGCAGCTTGGCTTTTTGTGTTCCTTGTCTCTTCAGCTTCTGCTTCCTGTGTCCTCTCGGCCCCTGGGCGTCAGGCCTGCATCTGCCCTGCTGGGGCAAGTGTTCCAAAGCTCTGTAGCTCCACCAATAAGTTCCCTGACGTACCCCACTCAGCCAGGAAGCCTCCTGCGCACAGTCACTCAGCTATCTTGCTCTGTGGGTTGGCTCCAGCGCTGTCTGGCGCTGATCTGGTTCTGCTGCTGCCGGTTCTCTGCTGCTGCTGCTTCTCTGCCGCTGCAGGTTCTCTGCTGCTGCTGGTCCTCTGCCACTGCCGCTCCTCTATCCATTCTCAGTTTCAAAGATGCTTCCACATTTTAGGTATCTGCTAGAGCAGCACCCCACTCCCCGGTACCAAATTCTGTCATAGTCATCTGGTGCTGCTGTAACAGAAATACCACAAGTGGATGGCTTTAACAAAGAGACATTTATTCTTTCACAGTCCAGTAGGCTACAAGTCCAAATTCAAGGCATCAGCTCCAGGGGAAGGCTTTCTGTTCCTGTTGACTCCGGAGAAAGGTCCTCGTGATGCATCAGTCTTCCCTTGGTCTGGGAGCATCTCAGTGCAGGAACCTCAGGTCCAAAGGCCGCGCTCTGCTTCCAGCACTGCTTTCTTGGTGGTATGAGGTTCCCATGTGTCTCTGCTCGCTTCTCTCTTTTATATCTCAAAAGAGATTGGCTTAAGACACTATCCAGTCTTGTATACATCTTCAGTATAACTGCTGCTAATCCATCTTATTAGGTCATAGTGATTGAATTTACAACACATTAAGGAAATCACATCAGATTACAAAATGGTACACAACTATACAATACTGGGAATCATGACCCAGCCAAGCTGACATATTTTTTGGGCACAAAATTCAATCCATGACAGTGGGGAACAAAACAATCAGTGTCAAAACACCCCCTCTTTCTAAAGTAATGTGCTAAATCATTTATATAAGACTTGCAAAGACAGTGACTGGAAATTAACTTTGCCACCTGTGGCCCATCAGCCACCTCAAGGGAATAAAGGATTGAAGTGTAGAGTTTGGGAGATTAGAGAGAAAGGATTTCTTTGGTGATAGCATGCTGTGATTCTTCCTGCCAAAGAGGAATGTGTCAAGAAGGTTTCCCCAACCAGGCCAGGGGAGGAGGAGTGTCAGGAAAACCAGTCAGAGACCCAAACATGAGATCTGTTTGAGAAGCTGTGTCTGGATCAGCCCTGGGTAGCAGGGCGGAGAGAGGAAGGAGGCCAGAGTGGGCTGCGCTTCCTTCAGTGGCCAGGCAAGAGTACTAGTATGGCCACGCTTGAGGGAACCACCCAGGACAATTGCGTGGAGGGGGCAATGTAACCCAACAGAGGGAGGGGACTGCCTGATGCCCAGGCATAAAAACAACCTCAGGCTAGCTGGCTGCAGTGTGACCACATGTGGCCCATGAGAAATTTTCACACCTCCTTGCCCTGCCTCTTCCCTCTCAGCCTGACAACTTTCCTGCTCCCTCAAATCACCACTACCACCTTTTAGTAGGGAGGAAGGTAGCAGAGCTCTGCACTGTACCTTTGTGACTGACTTTGTGAGCCTAACGCCACTTTCTAGGGGACTGAGTCCTGTTGGGGAGAAGGGATATGAGAGTGGTGCAGCAGGACAGGCTGCTCCCATGGTACCCACAAGGTTCACACATTAGCCCTGGAAGCACAGAGCACATTTCCGAGAGCCTGGTCCAGCATGTGGCTTGTTCCCCACTCTTCCCTTGTCCCCATCTCTGTGACATCAAGCTGAGCTGAAGGCCAGATTCCTCAGATTCCTTCCCTTGTTCAGCCAGTTGTTCTTACTTAGGAGCTTCCAACAAATGTTGAACAGGTCCATGCGGATGCCCCGTGTTCTTCCTCCCTTTGAGTGGTGTATTTCCAAGGGTCCACCTGGCTGTGTGACATTCTTGAAGGGCACTGCTTTCCCTCACCTCCCATCGAGGCTAGACTGAGTACCTGGCCTGGCACAGTGGCACAAAACATGCTTCATCCACTCTTGGTTGTTTAGGAGCTGAGTATAACACTGTGGGCTGGCCAAGCCCCTCTGTTTTTCCTTTTTTTCCTTCTTCCATCTTGAGTAAGTCACTTAGCTCCTCTGAAACTCAGCGTTTTATCTGTAAAATAGGTATTGATAGCCATACATAGCTCACTGGGCTGTAGAGAGGATAGAAAGGATGAGTGGCGTATAAAGCACTTTACAGAGTACAGTGTTGTCATCATTTCCAGACTTTTGTCCATGTCCTGAAGTGGGGAGATATCAGGAGACCATGAGTGGGCTGTCTAAAACGTTTGAGTGGAAAGGCAGATGCCCAAATGAGTCAGACTCTCAACAATAATGAGGTGTGGGGTTATGGGGAACTGGCAGTACACACAGTTGCAATCTTAAACCAGGTAAGACCAGCTCACATTACATTTTAACACAGATGATAAAAATGATTGGTCAATATGCCTCAGCTTCTCAACATAAATGTGATTTTCACAACACACTGGGCAGGGTGGGAGGGCTGGCTCTCAGCTCCCCAAGGCTGGTTAAGTTGCGCAGATGAGATTAGGGGAAAAAAAGCCTGTTGAGGATTCAGTTGTGTCCCCCGAAAAGATACGTTGAAGTCCTAACCCCTGTGGTTGCTTTCCATTGAGTTGATTCCAACTCATAGTGACCCTATATGATAGAGTAAAAATGCCACATAGGGTTTCCTAAGCTGTAAATCTTTACAGGAGCGGATTGCCAGGTCGTCTTCTCCCACGAAGCCACTGGTGGGTTCAAACTGCCAGCCTTTTGTTAGCAGCCAAGCGCTTAACCATTGCACTACCTGGTACCTGTGAATGTGACCTTATTTGGAAATAGGGTCTTTGAAGATGTAATCAAGTAAACTTGAAGTTATACTGGATTAGGGTGGGCCCTAAATCCAGTGACTGTCTGTATCTTTATAAAAGAAAGGAGAAGGAGATTTGAATACAGAGATACAGAGGAGACTCAGAAGAATGAGGCCATGTGAAGATGAAGGCAGAGATTGGAGGGATGCATCTGCAAGCCAAGGAACACCAAAGATTGCTGGAAACCACCGTAAACTGGAAGAGTCAAGGATTCTTCTCTAAATCCTGCAGAGGGAGCATGACCTTGCTGATACCTAGATTTTGGACTACTAGCCTCCAGAACTGGAGAGATAAATTTCTGTTGTTTTAAGCCACACAATTTGTGACACTTTGTTACAGCAGCACTAGGAAGCTAATACAGAGCCCATCGGGCTCCTGCAGCTGTCTGCGGTGACTTTCTCAAAAGGTTGGAAGGGGAAGTTGCTCTCTTTTGTTATCCTTGGTGTTTGATCTTGTCTGATACTGACAACTGACATTCTTGTAACAATTTTCAAGGCACTTTCCCATGCACTGTTTCATTTAAGGCTTACAAAAATAAATAAATAAACCTATGAGGTAAGTATTACAATCATCCCTATTTAACAGATGAGAACACTGAGGCTTAGGGGGAGAAGGTGGTGGTGTAGTCAAGAGCCCTAACTCTGAAATTAACTGATCTGTTGTTCCAACCTTGAGTCTCCCACTTAACTGCTGTGTGATCTTGGGCGCATTGCTAAATTGTTTGTGTTTCCTATGGCATTTCCATAGGATTGGGGGAAGTACGGCATCAGAAAATGCATGTAAAGCACAAAACTCAGTGCCTGGCAAGTAAGCTTCTTACTCTTACACAGTAAATACCTAAGCAGTTACTTAAATCCAGGTCTCCAGATGCCAAACTTTGAGCTCTTTCAATGGGGTGGTGCTAGCTCAGATTTTTACTTTATACCTTCCAGTTGTCTTCTAGTCCTGGAAGACACACACACACCTCTCTCCCTTCCTTTTCTCTTCATTACCATTGCAGAATCCAAGGGAAGAGTGGGGAGTGGAGCCTGGTTCACAGCAGGCAGAAACTCCTGCATCTTTTCTGAGGCTTTGGTGTCAAGTGGTCTCTCCAGACCCAAAAAGAGCCACCTCATAGCTGGTCTGGGTGAGCCCTTGGGCCACTTCATTTAAGCCCCCTGAGGACCCTTGATTGTCACTTAATGATAATGCCCTATCACTTTGGACCTGGGTACAGGATATATGTACAACAGAATGTATGGGGTATTGTCCCCTTTACCCATCCTCCTGGGGAGCCATCATTCTCAGGAAAAATCAAGTGGAAGTGTTCTTTTTCCTCTTGGAGCTGGATTAAGGGCTCCTTGCCAGGACCCTATGCACTTCACAGGCCCTTAGGAATTGGTGACAGTGGTCCCATGGTGACTGGTGGCTTCGTCATCAGGACGGGGCTAGGGCTCTCTTGAGCTATTCTAATCTGGCAATAGCCTCCCCTTACCCCATCCCCATCCTGCTCCCAGGGGCAGGAGAGCCACCTCTGAGGCAGTTATGGCTCTGGCAGAGTTGCTGGTGATTTGCAGAGCTCAGCTAATGAGATGAGCTTGAGAAGAGCACAATACTCATTTAGGTAAGTCCTATAATCACCTCTCCTTCCTCAGCTACATGTGCCATGTGCCTCTTACTTGCCAGGCGCTAGGCTAAACTCAGAGGTATAGTGGAAAGAGCATGCCTGAAAGCAAAGAAGACCTAGTTTTAAATCTCTGCTCTGGCATTTACAGATCCTCTTCCCTTAGGCAACTTACTCTACCTTCTGCACTTCGGTTTCCTTATTTACAAAAGGAGGATAGTTAAGACCGACCTACGCTCAGTGCTGTAACCTGGGAAAAACAACCAGCATGGTCTCTGACACCTGTTCGGTGCTCAATAAATGTCAATCCCTTGCTGTTCCAAGATTTGCCCAGCCTCTGTACAAATACTTTGTAAGTTTAGTGGCCAAACATGTTTAGACTGTGTTCCTTTAGTGTACACTGTGGGAAATCCCTTTTACTGGGCTGTGAATATTCACTTGCAGTTTTGGTTGCTAATGGCTCACATCTGCCTGTTATCTAGAGAATTACCATCAGCCAAAACAGAAACCATCTCACCTGAGCAGTAATGCACCTTAAGCACCCCTCATCCACAATAGGGCAGCCCATGGCCGATAATTGACTGTCAAGGGGGGTACAGAAGGCGGAACCCTTGTCTCAAAGTGCACCACCTCTATTGGTTGTGCAGTTTCTTCTCCAGAGTGCCTGAGGGATAGGCTGATGGTGCACTTCCACTGAGCCCACATTCTTGCTTAGCAGGGTGGTACAAATGATTAACATGCTGGGCTGCTAACCAAAAGGTTGGAGGTTGAAGGCCACCCAGTGGCACTTTGGAAGAAAGGTCTGGTGATCTGCTTTCCCAAAATTAACCACTGAAAACATCACTATGAGTGTGAGTTGACTCCACAGCAACTGATGTTTCAACCTGCTCCCTCATTCTTTTTGTCCTGAGACCATGTCCCCAGTCAATCAATGCATCTAAATCCCTCTCAGTTTTTGCTTCTTGGGAACTCACCCTTAGGATGTATGCTGTTTTCTACTTGCGTGATTTAAAAACACATTATACTCTTGCATCTATGTCCTATGGGTATTGTATGCCTGGGAACCCCCAGTCTATTGTAATGCAATGTGTAACTGGGAATCCCCAATCTAGTGAGAGCTATCTGATGAGGTCAAGTATATATGCTTGGTTGATGTGGATGATACCTTAAATTTCTCCTGAGTCTCAACCATTAGCCATAGCCACCTGCCCTATTCTCACAACAGAGAATGTCTCTGGTCAAAGCATCATCGATTTTCTCTGCTGCTCCATTGAACGCTCCTCTCTTTCTAAGACACCAGTTGAGCAGCCAGCAGAGCCCACATAAGCATGACTGCCTGGTCTGTCCACCTTCCTGATGTTGGTTTTTCATAATTCTATGTACCTGGGCTCTGAGAAAATTGTATTTTCTTTTTTTTCTGGTGAACCTCAGGAGTGACTTCAGTACTGAGTTAAAAGGGTTTCCTGAGGGCCATATCCTCAGGGTTTCTCTAGTCTCCCACAGACCAGCAAGCCTGTTTTTTTTTGTGTGTGTGTGTGTGTGTGTGAGAGAGAGAGAGAGAGAGTGTGTGTGTGTGTGTGTGTGTGTGTGTGTGTGAATTTGCATTTTCTTCTACATTTTCCTCCCACCCTGGGTGGTGGTAAGCAGGCACCATCTAGTTATTCTGGGCTCAGTTTGGTGCAGGTTGTGGTAGTTGTGGTCCATTAGTCCTTTGTACTAATCTTTCCCTTGTGTCTCTGGTTTTCTTAATTCTCCTTTAACCCAGCCACGATGGGACCAGTAGATGTATCTTAGATGGCTGCTCGCAGGCGTTTAAAACCTCAGATGCTACTTACCACAGTCAAACATAGAACATTTTCTTTATAGGCTATGTTATGCCGATTGAGCTAGATGACCTTCAATACCGTGGTCCCCAGCCCTCAGCCCAGTAGCTCGGTCTCTCAGGGCATTTGTGTTTGTCTGTGAAGCTTCTATGACTTGGCCTTGATCAAGTTGTGCTGACTTGCCCAGTATTGTGTACTGTCTTACTCCTTATCAAAGTTACCACTTATCTGCTATCTAGTTAGTGATTTCCCCTCCCCAACCCTCCTCTCCCTCATAACCATCAAAGATTGTTTCTTTCTGTGTGGAAACATTTTCATGTGTTTTTACAATAGTGGTCTCATACAGTATTTGTCCTTTTGTGATTGACTTATTTCACTCAGCATAATACTTTCCAGATTCATCCACGTTGGGAGATGTTTCGCAGATTCATCATTGTTCTTTATCACTGTGTAATATTCCATTGTGTGTATGTACCATAATTTGTTTACCATTCATCTGTTGATGGGCACTTAGATTGTTTCCATCATTTTGCTATTGTGAATAGTGCTGCAGTGAACATGGGTGTGCATATGTCTATTCGTGTGATGGCTCTTATTTCTCTAGGATATATTCCTAGCAGTGGGATTGCTAGATCGTATGGTATTTCTATTTCTAGCTTTTTAAAGAAGTGCCCTATCCTTACACCATTTTGCATTCCCACCAGCAGTGCGTAAGAGTTCCAATCAGAAAATTACATTTCTTGCTCTGATAGTATAACTGAAGTAAAATATTTTTGAGCTGGGAGGGACAATCTTAAGGAAGATAGCTAGCCCAGTGGTTCTCAACTGGAAGTGATTTTGCCCCCCGGAGGTCACTTGGCAGTGTCTGGAGATCTTTTTGGTTGTCATAACTGGGGTAGGGTGGTGGCTCCTAGCATCAACTGAGTAGACTTGGGATGCTGCTAAACATCCTACAACACACAGGAAAGCCCCCTGCAATAAAGAATTATTAGGCCCAAAATGTCTATAGTGCCAAAGATGAGAAACACAGGTCTAGCCTACTACCTTCGTATTAGGGAGGAGAAGACTGAGGACCTAGGAAGACACATGCATCTAGACAAGTGACAGAATGGTTAGGCATTCAGCTGCTAACCAAAAGGTTGGAAATTTGAACCCACCCAGCAGCTCCTTGGGAGAAAGACCTGGAGATCTGCTCCTGTGAAGATTATAGCCTAAGGAATCTGCAAAACATCTCACTACATGGCATTATACCAAGTAAAATAAGCCAATCACAAAAAGACAAATATTGTATGAGACCATTTGTATAAAATAACAAGAAAAGGTTTACACACAGGAAAAAAAAAAAAAAAAACTATTTGATGGTTACCAGGGGTGGGAAGTAGAGGGAGGGAAAATTACCGAAGAGATAATAGACATGAGTTAATATTGGTTAAGGGAAAGGCAGTATACACTATGGGAGGAGTCAGCACAACATGACCAAGGCAAGAGAGGACACTGAGAGGAATGCAGGAATAAAGGACAACTATGGTAACTACTATAGTATAGACAGTCCTGCAACAATAGAATCAGCGAACAATAATCTATGAATTGATACATAGATAGAGAGACAGATATGCCAAGATGTGAGGGAAGGGATAAGAGAGCACCCCACTGGCAGATACAGGTTCAGAGGTAGAAATTTCTTAAATACATTACTGTAACGGCTCCTCATATATTAATATAGACAATGGAGCACAATAGTGGCACAGCTGGGGAAACCTCTTAAACTTAACAAAACACCTCACAGGATGGGGAACATTTACATCGATTGGCACAACATAGTTCTTAAAGACAATATTCTACATCCTACTCTGGTGAGAAGTGTCTGGGGTCTTAAAAGCTTTCAAGCAACCATCTGAGATACAACTATTGGTCTCATCTAGTCTGGAGCAAAGGAGGGGTAAAGAAACTAATGACCCAAGAGAGCAATTAGTCTAAAGGACTAATGGACCACATGAATCACAGCCTACACGACCTTGAGACCAGAAGTACTAGATGATGCCTGGCTACCACTACCGACTGCTCTAACTGGGATTACAACAGAGGGTCCCAGACAGAGCAGAAGAAAAATGTAGAACAAATGATCAAATTCACAAAAAAGACCAGACTTATTGGTCTGACAGAGACTAGAGGAACCCCTGAGACTATGGCCCCCAGACACCCTTCTAACTCAAACTTGAAGCCACTCCCGAAGTTCACCTTTCAGCCACATGTTGCTGTCGAGTAGATTCCGACTCATAGCAACACCATAGGACAGAGTAGAACTGCCCCCATAGGGTTCCCAAGGAATAGCTGGCAGATTCAAACTGCCAACTTTCTGGTTAGCAGCCGAACTCTTAACCACTGAGCCACTCAGAATCAACTCGACAGCAACAGTTTTCCTTCCAGCCAAAGATCCAAAAAAAACCCATTGCCGTCAAGTCAATTCTGACTCATAGTGACCCTATAGTACAGAGTAGAACCCACCCATAGGGTTTCCAAGGCTGTAACTCTTTACAGAAGCAGATTGCCACATCTTTCTCCCACAGAATGGCTGGTGGGTTTGAACTGCCAACCTTTTGGTTGGCAGCTGAGCGCTTTAACCACTGTGCCACCAGGGTTCCATGGGGTAGCTATGAGTTGAAATGGACTTGACAGCACCTAACAACAAAAACAATATATTATTCTTCAATAAAGAGTTTACTTTGATAAATATCTGTATTCATGATTTCGTACTATCATATGCTTCTGCAACTTATTTTTTATACTCAACATTATGCTTTTGATATTTATCCATCTTGGCCCATTTGATCTAGTTCATTAATTTATCTCTTATATAGTGTTTTATTATATGTACATACCAAAATTTGCTTTTCCATCCCTGTACTAATGGATGTTTATGCTGTTTCCACTCTTCCATCTTTACAAAGAACACTCCCTCCTCTCTTATTCCATGTTGTAATCAAGTATTTTAGTTTACGTTGTTTTAATACTCCCATTAGTCATTGTTGTTATTCTTGTAAGTCAAATACTTAGTTTCACTTACATGTTTACCTTTGTTTTTCTCATTATTGTATCCCATTCTTTCCTTGTGGTCCAATTTTCCTTCTATGAGAAATACATCCTTTAGTAGTTTTCTGCCAGAATTTGTGAATGGTAAACTCAGTCTTTTTCTGAAAATGTCTTTGTTTTCACCTCATCGTCATATGATAATTTAGTCTAGTTTTGAATTCTAGGTGGGTAGCTGTTTTCTACCAGCCCTTAGAATATATTTCTCTGATGCCCCTTGGTCTCTATTTTTTCTTGTAAAAATAAGTTTTCGGTATCTAATTGTCATTCTTTTGTGGGTAATACATGCCTTTCTGGCTATTTTTCCTCTGTATTCTATTTTAAGGTATTCCACTGTTCAGATATGGATTGATATTTTATTTATCATGGTTGGAATTCACTCTGCTCTTCAATCTGAGGATTTGTCTTCAAGTCTGGAAAATTCTAAGTCCTAATAAAATATCTCCTCCATTCTCTCTGCCTTTTTCTGATTTTTCTAATTAGATTTATGTTGGACCTTCTCATTCTATTCTCCATGTTTCTCAGCCTCTCTCGTATTTCCCATCTTTTCATCTCTGTCCTGCTTTCTGGGTAATATTGTAGTTCATTAATAATCCCTTCAACTTTATTCCCCTATTTAAATAAATAGAGTTGTGATTCTCAGCGAATATACTTTTGTTTCCATACATTTTGTTTTATTTTTTTCCCAATTCATCTGAATTAGAGTAGAGTAGGTTATGCTACAGAAACAAAACAATCCCTAATTCTTGTGATTTAATACAATAATAGTTTATTTCTCACCCCTGTGTGTCCAATGAATGTTGGTAGGGGTCTGTTTTAGACAGTCACTCAGACACCGAGGATAACAGAGGCTCTGTCATATAGTAGTAACATCATATGGGATATGAGGTCTTTTTGGTGGCTGTAAGGGGAAAAAAGACAGCTGGGTGATGTCACATCAACAGTTCTGTGCTTCAGCCTAAAATTACCACACATTAACTCTGGTCCACAGGCCAGAACTAGTCATAACTCTGCCTATTGCAAAGGTATGCAGTATTTGGGGAGCACAAGTATGTTTGGTGAGCACATGGTATGCTTCTATTTTTCATTTATCCAATGTTATTCTTCTTTTATTTCTTTGATACTAGTAAAATGATTGGAACAATCCCTGACATATAGTAAGAACTCAAAAGACTATTATTCATTATATCATTTTTGTTTTAAAATTTTTAAAATATTTTTATAGATTATTACAGGTTCTCATAGTTATAATTCTATCCTTCAAAATAAATTGTTTGTTCACATGGTTTAGAATTTTTTATTATAAGCTAATCTTTAATGCACATTATATTTTTGGGGTGAAATGTGATCCTCGAGTTGGGAAACAGTCCTTCTAGAACTGATAATTATTTTCTCTACTGGAGCCCAGAGGAATGTCGTCGATTTAATGGTTAGTTTCCATCATGCTTGTTGTGAGCATATAGACCCCACATCTCATAGAAGAGGCCTAGAGTTTTAATATTTTGTATAAACGTTTTTTTATCCTTTCCACCCTAAAACTCTGAACAGATAAACTACTTACTTGCTGCTTCCATAGGCCAATGGATAGAGTTTTTTCTTTCCCCTTTTCATGAGTATGAATTTTATAAAGAAGTCTATGTTCTAGCTCTCTACCTCCACCAGGCTGAGGACATGGCAGTGTTCACTTTCGAGGGTTAAATCCCCAAGCTCAAGCCATGAAGGCGCCTGTGTTCTGCTCTAAAACGAGATCTCTTGGACTGCTTAATATCAGCTACAACTCTTGCTCTTAACCTTCTGACTTTAAGTTCCTTCTTTTTTTCTGGAACCTGGGATCTTTCTTTTCTTTCTTTTGAGCTTGGCTGGGTGTTAAAAAGAAATGTTTCAAAGTTCCGGGCAACATGGCGCTATAGTTAGAAGCACCACGCTGTCCCTCTGCAGCAAAGATCAGAAAAACTAAGTCAAACAGAGTCACACGTCAGTCCTGAAACCCTAAGCATCAAATGGAGAGATAAAGAACTCAGCCAAGCACCAATTTGAATAAGAAACTGACCGAGAACAGAGAGTAAGGAGAGATACATGCAGAAGTCCCCTATCAGCTACTGCAGCATGGATCCGCCATCTTGGACTCCTATCGGAGATCAGTGAACAGGGGATACAAGAAAGCAACTTCATGCAGCTTCCAGCAGGAGACAAAACAACTGGTAACCAGCAATATAGGCTTTCTCACCCCCTACCCTTCTTCACCCACACTTAGCCTCCTCTGCTTCCTGCAGCCACAGTTTCTTGGCCAGGAAGCACCAACTTCACCCCAGTGTCACTTGGATTCCACCCGCCTGCACTGGCCGGCTCCCTGAGTGCCTTTTGTTGGCTGCTGGTGTTGCTTTTTTCCGCTTCTTTAGATTTCTTCCTTACCACGCACCACCTTCCCCTCCTTTCTGTCAGATACCTGGCTCTGTGCGCTGTCTTTGCTTCTTCCTGAAAGGCTGCGAAACACCACTCGACTGTGAAACTGCTTTCCAGCCCGTGCTGCCACGCTGGTGAGACCCCCAGGGCTTTTTGTTTCTTTGCTCTCATTTGTTCTGTTTTGATTTGTTTGTTTGTTTTCTTTTTCTTTTCTCTGCTTGGGAGCCCCTTCTAGCCAGGCAGTACCAAGCAGCTTGGAAGCTACTCACTTACTCTATGCAGAAGCACAGGGACATCCCTGGGGGCATTTCTTTTTTCTTGTTTTGTTTTTGGTTTTTTTTTTCTTTGTTTTGTTTCCTTCTCTCTTTTATTCCTTTTTTGTCTTTCTTCATTTCCAGTCTCTCGATTTATTCATTTTTTTCTTTTACCCTTTTTCCTTTTTTTTCATTTTTGTTTTTCCCCATTTCTCAGTTTCTCATCACTCCAATAGCAAGCTCCCTTAGCACTCTTTTTTGTCTGTCTATTTTTGGCTCCTGTTCCTCTCTCCTCTCTCTCTTCTTTCCCATACCCATCTTAGCTCTACACATTACAATCTACCCCCTCCTTCCTGCCTACTTGCACCATGCGCTGAACATCCCACTCCCAAGCAGCACAGATTCCAGGTCCACACTGTCAGCCCTGGTACATGCCACAAGCAACCCATCCCAGCAACTCCCCTTCAGTTGGACCTGCCCTGCTGTACCACACCTGAGTGACTGACCCTGCCCTTTGGAGGAGGATGTGAAAAGGATAGTGCCCTCAGACGAACAAACAACAAAAAGCGCACAGCCCGCCTGCTCAGACATAATCAAAGAAAACAAAAAAGCAGGATGAAACAAACATCTACAATCAATAAATTAGGAAAATAACCACTGAATGCCCTGAAGACAGCAGACAATCTCAAAACATTTAAAAAACAGGACAGGATGGTTCCAGTAGATGTCCGAAATAAAACACCAGATGACCTTCCAGTAGAAGAAACAGCACTAGACCTGATAGGGAATTCAGATCTCTAATATTCAGAATTATCCAAGAGTTGAAGTAAAAAGCAGACAAAAATGAAGAAAAAAAAGAAAATTCCTGGAAAATGCAGACAAATGCATAGAAAATACAGACCAAAAAAAAAAAAAAGGAAGAATTCAAGAAAATAATACAGGAACAAAATGCTAAAATAAATTCACAACTAGAAATCATACAAAAACAACAATTAGAAATCCAAATGATAAACAAGATTTCAGAAATGGACAGTGTCATAGAAGGGCTGAGGAGTAGGTTTGAAACGATGAAAGATAGGATCAGTGAAATTGAAAACAAACACTTGGATACAACTCTGAGGAAAAATCAGAAAAAAGAATGAAGAAACCCTGAGAATTATGTGGGATACAATCAAAAGCAAAAATCTTCGAGTGATCGGAGTTCCAGAACAGTGGGAGAAAACAGCAAACATAGAGAGGATCATTGAAGAACTGCTGACAGAAGACTTCCTCAATATCATGAAAGATGAAAAGCTGACCATCCAAGAAGCTCAACAAACCCCATATAGGAGAGACCTCAAAAGAAAATCACCAAGGCATATCATAGTCACACTCGCTAAAACCAAAGAGAAACAAAGAATCCTGAGAGCAGCTAGAGAAAAACAAAACGTCACATACAGAGGAGAAACAATAGGACTAAGCTCAGAGTATTCAGCAGAAACCGTGCAGGCAAGAAGGCAATAGGATGACATATATAAAACCTTGAGAGAAAAAAACTGTCAGCCAAGAATAATACATTCTGCAAAACTCTCCTTCAAATATGATGGTGAAATTTGGTCATTTCCAGATAAACAGAAATTAAGGGACTATGTAAAAACCAAACCAAACTTACAAGACTTATTAAAGGGAGTCCTTCAATCTGAGAACAAACAACATCAGACCACAGGCTCAATATAGGACACATGATGGTACTAGGAAACCAACCTAGGAAATGAACTCTTAAGGACTACCCAAAACAAAAGAATTACAACAGGGAACCAGAGAGGTTAATCTATAAGTGACAACAGCATCAGAACAATAGAAGAGGGAATAAACGGTATAGGTATAGAACCTTTTAATGGAGAGGAAGGCAAGGCGATACCAAGTAATAATTGACTGGTTCAAATCTAGGAAAATAATGGTAAATTTCAAGATAACCACAAAGTTAGCAAACCTACTCACCAAAGAAAAAAACAAAGTCTCAGTAAAAACAAAACCTACAAAAACAAATGAAAAAAAAATACACAAACAAAAGGAACTCAGCACAGGAGAGTAAGAGGAGCAAAGAAAACGTCAGCACCACAAATAAAAAGCTCTACAAAATGCAATCCCACTCCTAGGAATATATCCTAGAGAAATAAGAGCCATCACGCGAATAGACATATGCACACCCATATTCATTGCAGCACTGTTCACAATAGCAAAAAGATGGAAACAACCTAGATGCCCATTAACAGATGAATGGATAAACAAACTATGCTACGTACACACAATGGAGTATTATGCAAAGGTAAAGAACAATAATGAATCTGTGAAACATAACATGGATGAAACTGGGGGGCATTATGCTGAGTGAAATAAGTCAATCACAAAAGGACAAATATTGTATGAGACCTCTATTGTAAAAACTCATGTAAAAGTTTACACACAAAAAGAAACGATCTTTGTTGGTTACGAGGGATGGGAGAGGTGGGGGTAGGAACTAAATACACAATAGATAAGTGGTAACTTTGGTGAAGGATAAGACAGCACACACTACTGGGGAAGCCAGCACAGCTTGAACAAGGAAACGTCATCGAAGCTCCACAGACACTTCCAAATTCCCTGAGGGACTGAATTGCTGGGCCAT
Organism: Dugong dugon; assembly: GCA_030035585.1. Lineage (NCBI taxonomy): Eukaryota > Metazoa > Chordata > Mammalia > Sirenia > Dugongidae > Dugong > Dugong dugon. The sequence goes on along the minus strand of CM057480.1, from coordinate 40,086,427 downwards.
GGGCTGTGGGGACCATGGTCTCGGGGAACATCTAGCTCAATAGGCATAACACAGTTTATAAAGACAATGCGCTACATTCTACCTTGGGGAGTAGCATCTGGGGTCTTAAAAGCCTGTGAGCACCCATCTAGGATATTCCACTGGTCTCACCCCTTTCGGGAGCAAAGGCGAATGAAGAGAACAGGATCCAGGGAAAAGATTAGTCCGAGGGATTAATGGACCACAGCTACCACGGCCTCCACCAGATTGAGTCCAGTACAGTGGATTGCCCAGCTACCACCACTGACTGCTCTGACCGGGATCACAATAGCGGGTCCTGGACAGAGCTGGAAAAGGATGTAGAACAAAATTCTAACTCAAAAAAAAAAAGAATCAGATTTACTGGCCTGGAAGACTGGAGAAACCCCAAGACTTATGGCCGCTGACAGCCTTTTAGCTTAGTGGTGAAGTCACTCCTGAAGTTCACTGTTCAGTTGGAGATTGGACAACCTCATAAAACAAAGTGGGATTTATGAGGCACAGCATTCCAGGGACAGGGACTGGAAGGCAGGAGGGGATGGGAGAGCTGGTGATAGGGAGCCCAACATTGAGAAGGGAGAATGTTGACGTGTCGTGGGGTTATTAACCATTGTCATAGGGTAATATGTGTACTTTTAATGGGAAACTATTTGTTCTGCAAACCTTCATCTAAGGTCCAAAAAAAAAAAAAGAATTACCTATGTGAGATCAAATTGACAACAGCAACTCAAAAGGTTTGATGGGAAGTCTAGGGGGCAGTGAGTTGAAGATAATTGTGATGGACTAATTTGGAAAAAGATAGTGAGATTAGCACCACAACTGAAGAATGTAATTGATGTCACTGAATTGTACATGTAGAAACTTTTGAAGTGCTGTAACTTTGGCTATGTATATTTTCACCAAAAAAAAAATCCTCCAAGGTCGAGAAGGGAGAGTGTTGACATGTCCTGGGGTTACTAACCAATGTCATAAAACAATATGTGTACTGTTTAATGAGAAACTATTTGTTGTGTAAACCTTCATCTAAAGTACATTTAAAAAAAAAATTTTTAAGTTTTATTTTACCAACATTTCTATCCATTTGAAGCAAGAGGGAAGTATTTATTTGCTTAAACCTTCATGTTGCCAGAAGTTGAATCTTTTAAGAGGTTATATTTTAAAGCATTTTAGATCACAACTTGCAATCCTGTTTATCTTCTATTTACATCCCGGAGTCAACTTCCTGAGATTTATCAGACACCAAGCATCAAAAATTTAGTATATCGTACTTTTGCACATTCTAGTGTTTTTTATGCTGTTGATATCCATCATCAACCAGCTATTCCTTTCTACTTTTGCAAGTATTTCTAGTGTCCATCTTTCATTTCCTAATTGCCATAGTAATTTATTTCATTAGCCGATAAACCATCCTTCCAACAAAAGTGAGCCATCCCTTGCTCAACATCATTAGCCATTGGGGAGATGCAAATCAAATCAAAACCACAATGAGATACCACTTCACTCCCTCTAGGATTGCTAAGATTGAAAACATGGAAAATAACAACTGTTGGAAAGGAGGTGAAGAAATTCGAACACTCATCCATTGCTAGTGGGAATGCAAAATGGTACAACTGCTGTAGAAAACAGCTCCACAGTTCCTCAAAAAGCCAAACATAAACCTACCGTATGACCAAGCAATTTCGCCCTTAGGTGAAAGCAGCGACATGAACAGACACATGTACAGCAAAATTCATTGAGCACTTTCACAATAGTCAAAAGATGGAAACAACCCAAATACCCATCAGCAGATGAATGGATTTTTTTAAAAAGTGGTATATACATACAACTGAATATTGAGGTGGGGTCGGGGGGACCAAAGCCATTGTTGTTGAGTAGATTCTGATACATAAGTGACCCTACAGGACAGAGAAGATCTGCCCCACAGGGTTTCCAAGGAGCAGATGGTGGATTTGAACTGCTGACATTTCGGTTAGTAGCCGAGCTGTTAACCACTACACCACCAGGACTCCAGTTGAGTTAAGTCCTGTTACATGCTACAACATGGATGAACCTTGAAAACATTATGCTGAGTAAAATACATCAATCACAAAAGGACAAATATTGTATGATCTCACTAATATGAAGTACATAGAATAGGTAAATATATAAAGATCAGAGTTTAATAGTGGTTACCAAAGGTGGGCAAGAGGGTGGATGGGGGGAATTATTGTTTAGGAAGCACTGAGGTTTTGTTTACGTGACTGGGAAGTTTGGCAAAGAGCATTGGTAGTGGTTAAACAATATGATTGATGTAATTGATCTGAGTTGTTTATGTGAAAAATGTTCAGTTGGCAAATGTGGTGCTATTTATATTTTTACAATAATAATTAAAAAGAAAAAGTGAGCCATCTTTCCAAAAAAATTTACACTGACCACATATAAGGCATGTGCTATGCCCAGAAAGAGAAATAAGGATGAATGCCTCGGACATTGTCCCGAGCAGCACACAGTCTTGTAGGAGAATTACAACATGTACACAAATACTCCTAATGGCAGGTGGACCATGATAATGGCAGAAGAGACTCAAGGGCAGAGTGCTTTGAGAATTCAGAGGGAACACTCACCTATAGGTGGAGTAACCAGAGAAGACTTTGTGGAAGTGACATTTGTACTGATGCTGAAGGATGATGTACAGGTAATCCCCGACTTATGATGGGGTTCTGGTCCAATGACTTCTTTGTAAGTCATTCTGACGTAAGTCAAATACTTCATTTTTTTAAAGTTTTCATTATTATTACCTTCTATTATCAGTATCTTTATAAATCATAACATGGAACATCTGAAAATGATAATACCAGCAAATTATGCACTGCAACATTGTAGTACACATTACTAACAATAAAATGCACCAAAAGAAAACAAAAAAAAACAGTGGTGAGCGTGGTTTGTCCTAACTCGAATATGTCTCGAGTCAGGACTACCTGTTAGTTTTCTATTGCTGCTGTGACAAAATACCACAATATTGGCAGTGTAAAAAAAACACCTTTTTGTCATTTTACGTATCTGTATGTCAGAAGTGTGGGTATGGCATGGCTCAGCCGAGTTGTCTGCTTAGAGTCTCACAGGATGAAATCAAGGTGTTGGTAGGACTGCATTCCTCCCTGAGGCTTTAGGGTTGGTCAGCTTCTGTCTTAGTTATCTAGTGCTGCTATAAAGAGAAGTTTATTTCCTTACAGTGAAGTAGGCTAGAAGTCCAAATTCAGGCTGTCAGCTCCAGGGGAAGGCTTTGTCTCTCTTGGCCTTCTCATCAGTGATCCTCCAGACTAGGAGCTTCTCGGTGCGGGGACCCCTGTCCAAAGGACTCGCTCTGCTCCCGGCACTGCTTTCTTGATGGTATGAGGTCCCCAACTCTGCTTGCTTCCCTTTCCTTTTATCTCTTGAGAGAGAAAAGGTGGTGCAGGCCACACCCCAGGGAAACTCCCTTTACATTGGATGTGACCTGGGTAAAGGTGGTGTTACAATCCCACCCTAATCCTCTTTAACATAAAATTACAATCACAGAATGGAGGCCAACCACACAATTCTGGGAATCATGCTCCAGCCAAATTGATATACACATTTTTGGGGGGACATAATTCAAACCATGACAGCTTCCAAGCGCATTCAAGTTATTGGCTAGATTCAGCTCCTCATTTGTGGAACTGAGGTCTCCATTTCCTTGTTGGCTGTCAGCTGGGGGCCAGTCCTTGCTTCTAGAGGTTTTCTGCATTCCTCCTCATGCTTTCCATGTGGGTCCCTCCAGCAATGGTGGGTCAAGTCCTCTTGTACTTCCAATCTCTCTGACTTGTCCTGCCAGATCTCTTCTGTCTGCAACTGGAGAAAGGGCTCTGATTTTAAGGGCTCATGTGATTTGATTGCACCCAAGATAATCTCCATATTTTAAAATCTATAACCTTAATTAGATTGGCAAAATCCCTTTCACAACACACCATAACTTATCCACAGATTTCTGGGATTAAAACATGGACATCTTTGGGGACCATTATCCCACCCACTACAGATGCTGAACCATGCCAGAGCACTCGCAGGCAGAGGGAATGGAAAGAACAAAGCCGGCAAAGCAGGAAACCATATTGGAGTGTGTTAGTTATCTAGTGCTGCTATAACAGAATTATCACAAGTGGATGGCTTTAACAAACAAGTTTATTTTCTCACAGTCTAGGAGGCTAGAAGTCCAAATTCAGGGCACCAGCTCCAGAGGAAGGCTTTCTCTTTCTGTTGGCTCTGGGGGAAGGTCCCTGTCATCAATCTTCCCCTGGTTGAATTGCTTTTCAGTGCAAGGACCCCAGGTCCAAAGAACACACTATGCTCCTGGTGCTTCTTTCTTGGTGGTATGAGGTCCCCATGTCTGTTCGCTTCCCTCTTTTATATCTCAAAAGAGATTGGCTTAAAAACACAACTTAATCTTGTAGGTTGAGTCCTGCCTCATTAACATAACTGCCTCTAATCCCGTCTCATTAGCATCATAGAGATATGATTTACAACACATGGGAAAATCACATCAGATGACAAAATGGCAGACAATCACACAACACTGGGAATCATGGCCTAGCCAAGTTGACAGATATTTTGGGGGGACACAATTCAATCCATGACAGCGAGGAACACTGTAGAGAACAATCTGCCTTCCTTGGGGTATAAACCAGACAGTTTCACTTCAAAGGATGGTGGACAGAGTAAGATAAACAAGAATGAGTAGCTACACACTTTGAACCTGAGTGCTGTGGGAGGCGCAGTACCACTCACCTCAGTTCTGCAAGTGAAATTGCTGCCGTAGCATTTCTACACTTCCTGTGTATGTTTTGTTGTTCAAAGTAACTTTTATTAATATTACATGCTTGTTGCGCAAGCACTGGCAAATCGGAAGAAGAATATAATGATCACCTATAATCTCAGCACTGAGAGAGAACATCTGTTAACACTGGTGTTTTGTGGAATGCCTCTAAAATTTAGCATTAGCACCAGCTTTCCATGTCTATTAATATTCTCCCTCAATGTTATTTTTAATGAATATGTGGTAGTCTATTGTATGGATGGTACCATAGTTTATTTAATGAATCCTGCAATGTTGACATTTGGCTCATTCCCAAGTTGTTCTACTATTATAAACATCGCTGAGATGAACAGAACGAGGGTTGTTTTTACTGACATGTTAAACAGGATGTCATCAGACTTGAAGCAGGAATTCAATGAGAGTCTGCGGGTAGCACAGCTATTACAGTGAATGTTCCACCAGTGTGGATTGTCTTGCCATTAACATGCTCTGCCTGCACCTGAGAGCTCCAATTTGGGACACTTTAGTATATGGGGGGGAAAAAAAAGGTACCGGTGCTGACATTGGACCATTAAGGGAGGCTTCTTGAAGGAATACATGTTATAGAGTATGGGGTTGAGGGCTGCTGAGCACAGTGGGAGCTCAGCTGGGGATAAGCCCAAGGTGTGAGGTTCCTGAGGCTCAATGAGGGGAGCCACCAAGAAGAGGTGCTGGAGCTTCCAGGGACCCTTTCTTGGAAGTAGTTTTCCTTAGGAGGAAAGGAAAGAAAGTGGCAAAAAGCATGTTGCTTCAATTGGACGAAGAGAGAATCAAAACCATTGGTACATGTTACAAGAACAGTGACAATATTTGTGCTTTCTTCACTTTACCCAACACCTGCTTCTCAGTGTTCTACTCAGTGCTCTTTCCCCTGCTTCCAGCTGCCTGAACAAACTGGAATATCTTAAAAGTAAATGTGTTCCTGAGTGGAGTCCTCAGGAGGATGAGGATTAACTGAAAAAGAGCATAAGGGATCTTTCTGGGGAGATGAAAGCATTCTATATCTTGATTGGGGTGTAGGTTATACATCTCTCAAAACTCATTAAATGGTGCACTTAAGATCTATGCATGAGTCCCTGGATGGTGCACTGATTAATGCACTTGGGCCACTAACCGAAAGTTTGGCGGTTCCAGTCCATCCAGAGGCACCATGGAAGAAAGGCCTGGCAATCTACTTCCAAAATACCAGCTATTAAAAATCCTACAGAGCACAGTACTACTCTGACAACCACGGGGTCGCCATGAGTAAGAATCTACTTGATGCCAACCGGCAACAGGCAAGATCTATGCATTTCACTATACGTAAATGATCCTCAATTTTTTTAAAATTAAATGTACTTTGGACTTGCAAAGCAGCAACATCTTGCTGTCTTTGTGCATGTTACACAAATGGGATAAGGTGCAGTAAATAGAGAAAGAAAGCTGTAAGGAGGGGCTGTTCAGGTCTGGCTTCCCACAAGGATTGTGTAGGGAGGGGTTCCCTGGCAGTAGGCTCACTTTAGCCAGGAATAGCCACCACATCACTCTGACCCTCCGCCCTCTCGTCTGCATGAAGGAGACAGATAATAAGCCTCACCTTGCAGGTTTGTGCTGTGATGAGGATTTAAGATCCTGCATAAAAGCTCAGTGTGGTACCTGACATGGGACGGGGAGTCAACATGTGGGAGCCATTCTTGGACCTACCAGAACCTTTCCAAGGAGATCTGCAGGCATCTTTGTGCTCCTGCTATGCTCTGTGGTTTCTCGCTCGGAGGAGTGGCAAAAAAGTCAAGGAACCCCTAGGAAAAGGGGAAAGATAGGCCTGGGGATGCTATTAACTACTTATTTCTGGGAGCCAGAGAAACTTCAGTTCAGGCTGGGCTGTGCCTTTGCAGGGTGGGGCCTGAGGGCAGTGGTATGTGGAAAGAAACTCCATGAGGTGACAAGGCATATGCCTAAGGAGTTGGCACTTCTGTCTGAAGGCGAACCTAGGGTGCAAAGGGAAGATTTCTATTTTATTTATTGCTTCTTGAGGCAATAAAAGGGAGGAATGACAATAGCTCTGCTCAGATGCTCACAGGTTGGAGCAGAGCTGGTCAAATGTCTTGCTTGTGGCTCATGCACCCCTCGCTTCACACCTTCACATGGAAAATGAACTTGATTACAACAATAGTACATCAGCCTAAGGCAAAATTTTTAAGTATTTTATATATATATATATATACACTATATTAGTTTCCTAAGGTTATCGTAACAAAATACCACAAACTAAGTAGCTTTAAACAACAGAAACTGATTGTCTCACAAAACTGGATGCTCAAAGTCCAAGATTAGCATGCCAACATGTTGATTCCTCCTGAGCCTCTGAGGGAAAATATGTTCTATATTTCTCTCTTAGATTCTGGTAGCCGCAGGCATTCCTTAGCCAGCTTCAGCATCACATAGTGTCCTTCCTCTGTCTCCCTATCTCTGATTATCTCCCCTTTTATAAGAACACAAGTCATATAAGAATAGAACACACCCTACTCCTGTATGAGCTCATGTCAACCTAACTGAAACATCTTCAAACATCCTGTCTCCAAACAAGTTCACTTTCTGAGATATTGGGGAGGTTAGGACTTAAACATATCTTTTTAGGGGGCACAATCCAGTCCATAACATATACATCTGCTTTAGCTTTAATATTATTCATATCTGAACAGCAAGCTACATGTCTTAAGGTCTAGTTATCGGAAACACATAGGCCAAAATTTGTGTTGATGCCAATCTGAATTCTTATCTGGTACAGAGCTACCCACACAACCCATAATAAACTAAATTGATAATGATGTAGCAGCCATGAATTATCATTAAAGAGGCAAGGCCAAGATGGTGGAGTAGTCAGATGCTTCCCGTGGTCCCTCTTACAACAAAGACCAAAAAAAAGAGTAAATCTATTATCTATGGTAATCTAGGAGCCCTGAACATCAAAGGCAAAGTTGAGGGATTGGACTGAGTGGGAGGGTCAGGGAGAGATGGTTCAGAAGCAGCGAGGAGTTGCTGGACCTGACCCGGCAGGAGACGCACCCTTCAGGCCAGATGGGCTGGTGTGCGGGGTGAGGAAAGCAGTGGTGCTTGGGAGGCACTTTCCACATTGGAAGAGACCGAGCGGCGGAGAGTCTACTCATGCCACCAGAACCAGTGGGAAATGGTGCTCGATCAGCAAAAGAAAAGTACATGTGTCTGACCTACCACATGGATCCAAAAACACCCCCTTTGGGAAAAACCTCTGTCCCATTTATCTGCCCCCTCCCCACTCTGCACTGGGTCTTGGGCTGGCTACAGTGATTGCCGAGTCCCTGGGCCAGAAGTGGGACCTGTCAAGTGCCCTGAGCCATTCTCCACCTTGGAGAGGGAACAAATTAACAAACAGGAAAAAATAACCTGTCATTTCCCCTAAGCCACAAACTCAGGGTAGGCACAGCTCCTTTGCCTAGGCACAGGAATAAGGGGTCCACGGACTTTGAATGCCTTTCACCCCTGCATAGACCTGTGTGGGCCCATTTCAACAGCATAGGCCCTCATTACCATGGTACCACAGAGTGTATACCTGAGGCCTGACTTCAACTGTGTCAGCTATATGGTGAAATGGCAGGTTCGTGATATTTGACACTGCTCTGCCCATTAAACATGGTCCTCACCTACCCACATCAGGGGCCTGATGACTTGTGGCTCCACCTATGCCACCTAACCACCTGTGACAGGGGTCTAAGAATAAGTGGTGCCTCCCAGTCCTTACAGCCAACAGCACTGGGTGCTCATAATCTCGCTGAAAAACCGACCCACCAAAACACTCTAGGAAACAGGGACACGCTTTCCTCCCAGACACTCAGGGGCAGCCATTAGTCCCTGCCTTGCTCAGTGCATGACCCTCTACTGCAGCCAGATACCTGTGCCTACACTAATCACTCCTGCCTGTCTAGAACTGTAGGTGAGAGCGTGCGCCACACACTTGGTGACTGACTACCTGGACACCTGAGCTGAATCCATACAAGAAAAGTAAACAGACTCCTGGGCTTACATACCTAATAACAGATCTAATCACCTGGTGACAGGACGTTAGAGCTTCAAAAGTGCCAATAATTAAACTAGCTCACACGAGCAGCCTATTTGGGCATATCAAAACAAAAGAAAAGAAGAAGCTAGGACACAGTAAGCAAATATAAAATAAACAAATATAATAACTTACGGATGGCCCAGAGACAGCAGTCAATATCAAATAACATAAAGAGGCAGACCATGATGGCTTCAGCAAGCTCCCAAAACAAAGAATCAAGAAATTTTCAGGAGGAAGAAAACTTGTTGAAATTATCAGAGGTAGAATACAAAAGATTAATATACAGAACTCTTCAAGATATCAGGAAGGAGATCATACAAAATGCAGAACAAGCCAAGGAACACACAGACAAAGCAATAGAGGAATTTAAGAAGATCAGAGAAGAGCATAATGACAAATTTAACAGGCTGCAAGAATCCATCCTAAATGGAGAGAGACAGCAATCAGAAATCCAGAAGATTAACAATAAAATTGCAGAATTAGACAACTCAATAGAAAGTCATAGCAGCAGAATTGAGGCATTGGAAGTCAGCAATAGTGAAATTGAAGATACAGCACTAGACGCCAACTTATTTGAGGAAAAATCAGATAACATGATTTAAAAAAATGAAGAAACCCTAAGAATTATGTGGGACTCTATCAAGAGGAATAACTATGAGTGATTGGAGTACCAGAACAAGGGGGGAATAACAGAAAATATAGAGAATTGTTGAAGATTTGTTGGTAGAAAACTTCCCTGATATCGTGAAAGATATCTATCCAAGATGCCCATCAAACCCCATACAAGGTAGATCCTAAAAGACAGTCACCAAGATATGTTATAATCAAACTTGCCAAAACCAAAGATAAAGAGAGAATTTTAAGAGCAAATGGGGATAAAGGAAAAGTCATCTACAAAGGAGAATCAATAAGACTAAGCTCGGACTACTCAGCAGAAACCATGAAGGCAAGAAGGCAATGGGATGATACATATAAAGCCTTCAAGGAAAATAATTGCCAGCCAAGAATTTACATATCCAGCAAAACTGTCTCTCATATATGATGGTGAAATTAGGGCAGTTCCAGATAAACAGAAGTTTAGGGAATTTACAAAAACCAAACCACAATTACAAGAAATACTAAAGGGAGTCCTCCATTTAGAAAATCAATAACATCAGATAACAACCCAAGATTAGAACACAGGACAGAGCAACCAGATATCAACCCAGATAGGGAAGTCACAAAAATAAATCACAGCTAAAACAGTGAAAATGGGAAAACAGAGATATCAATATGTAAAAGATGACAACATTAAAACAAAAAAAAAAGAGGGACTAAAAAATGTAATCATAGATCTTTCATATGCAGAGAAAGTCAAGGCAATATAAAGAAAGAAAAGAGTAGTTTAAACTTAGAAAAATAGGGGTAAATATTAAGGTAACCACAAAGGAAACTAAAAAGCCTACACATCAAAATAAAAATAAATAAATAAAAACATAAAGACTCAGCAAATACAAAATCAAAAACAATGAAAAAGATGAAAAGAAAATACATGAAGAAAAGCTGAGTAGCACAGAAAATTAAGTGGAACAAAGTTGTCACCAACACGCAAAAAAAGACATCAAAATGACAGCACTAAACTCAGAACTATCAATAATTACGCTGAATGTAAATGGACTGAATGCACTAATAAAGAGATATTGAGTGGCAGAATGGATTAAAAAAACACGATCCATCTATATGCTGCCTACAAGAGACACACCTTAGACTCAAAGACAGAAACAAAGTAAAACTCAAGGGGTGGGAAAAAAATATATCAAACAAACAACACTCAGAAAAGAGCAGGAGTGTCAATATTAATCTCTGACAAAATAAACCTTAAAGTAAAATCCACCACAAAGGATAAGGAAGGACACCATATAATGATGAAAGGGTCAATACACCAGGAGGGCCTAACCATAATAAATATTTATGCACCCAATGACAGGGCTCCAAATACATAAAACAAACTCTAACAGCATTAGAAAGGCAGATAGACAGCTCCACAATAATAGGAGGACACTTCAACACACCACTTTTGGTGAAGAACAGAACATCCAGACAGAAGCTCAATAAAGACACGGAAGATCTAAATGCTACAGTCAACCAACTTGATCTCATAGACATGTACCAAACATTCCACCCAACAGCAGCCAACAATACTTTCTTTTGCAATGCACATAGAACATTCTCCTGAATCGACCACATATGAGGTCATAAAGAAAACCTTAAGAGAATCCAAAGCATCAAAGTATTACAAAGCATCTTTTCTGACCATAAATCCATAAAAGTAGAAATCAGTAACAGAAAAAGCAAGGGAAAAAAATCAAATGCATGGAAACTGAACAACACCTTGCTCAAAAACTACTGGGTTATAGAAGAAATTAAGGATGGAATAAAGAAACCCACAGAATCAAATGAGAATGAAAACACATCTTAAACCAGAACCTTTACAACACAGCAAAAGCAGTGCTCAGAGGTCAGTTTATAGCAATAAATGCACACATCCAAAAAGAAGAAAGGGCCAAAATCAAAACATTAACTCTACAACTCGAACAAGTAGAAAGAGAGCAGCAAAAGAAGCCCTCAGGCATCAGAAGAAAGAAAATAATAATAACTAGAGCAGAATTAAATGAAATAGAGAATAGAAAAACAATTGAAAGAGTTAATAAGACCAAAAGTTGTTTCTTTGAAAAGATCTACCAAATCGATAAAGCGTTGGCCGGACTGACAAAAGAAAAACAAGAGAGATAGCAAATAACCTGAATAAGAAATGAGATGGGTGATATCACAACAGACCTAACTGAAATTAAAAGAATCATAACAGAATACTATGAAAAATCGTACTCCAACAAATTTGAAAACCTAGAGGAAATGCACAAATTTCTAGAAACACACTACCTACCTAAACTAACACAAACAGAGGTAGAACAACTAATTAAACCTATAACAAAGAAGAGATTAAAAAGGTAATTAAAAACTCCCAACCCAAAAAAAGCCCTGGCCCGGACGGTTTCACTGGAGAATTCTACGAGACTGTCAGAGAAGAGTTAACACCACTTCTACTAAAGGTATTTCAAAGCATAGAAAACGTGGAATACTCCCAAACTCATTCTATGAAGCCAGCGTAACCCTGATACCAAAACCAGGTAAAGACACCACAAAAAAGAGAAAATTACAGACCAATATCCCTCATGAACATTGATGCAAAAATCCTCAGCAAAATTCTAGCCGGTAGAATTCAACAACATATCAAAAAAATAATTCATCGTGACCATGTGGGATTCATACCCAGTATGAAGGGATGGTTCAAATTAGGAAAACAATCAATGTAATCCATCACATTAATAAAACAAAATACAAGAACCACATTATCTTATCAATCAATGCAGAAAAGGCATTTCACAAAGTCCAACACCCATTCATGATAACTACTCTCAACAAAATAGGAATAGAGGGGAAGTTCCTCAATATAATTAAGGGTATTTATACAAAGCCAACAGCCAAGATCATCCTAAATGGAGAGGCTTTGAAAGCACTTCCTTTCAGAGCTGGAACCAGACAAGGATGCCCTTTATCACCATTCTTATTCAACATTGTGCTGGAGGTCCTAGCCAGGGCAATTAGGCTACAAAAAGAAATAAAGCGCATCCAGATTGGTAAGGAAGAAGTCAAAGTATCTGTATTTGCAGATGATATGATCTTATACACAGAAAACCCCCAAGAATCCACAAAAAAACTACTGGAACTAATAGAAGATTTCAGCAAAGTCTCAGGATACAAGATAAACATACAAAAATCAGTTGGATTGCTTTACAACAGCAAAGAGGACTTCGAAGGGGAAATCACCAAATCAATACCATTTACAATAGCCCCAAAGAAGATAAAATACTTAGGAATAAATCTAACCTGAGACATAAACGACCTATACAATGAAAACTACAAGTCATCACTGCAAGAAGCAAAAAGAGACTTGCATAAGTGGAAAAGCATACCTTGCTCATGGGTTGGAATACTCAACATTTTGAAAATGTCAGTTTTACCCAAAGCGATCTACAGATACAATGCAATCCCAATCCAAATTCCACCAGCATTTTTTAATGAGATGGAGAAACAAATCACCAACTTCATCTGGAACGGGAAGAGGCCTCAGATAAGTAACGCATCACTCAAGAAGAAGAACAAAGTGGGAGGCCTCACGCTACCTGACTTTAGAACCTGTTATACCACCACGGTAGTCAAGACAGCCTGGTACTTGTACAACAACAGATACATAGACCAATGGAACAGAATTGAGAATCCAGTCATAAATTCACCCACCTATGAGCAGCTGACATTTCACAAAGGCCCAAAGTCGTTAACTGGGGGAAAAGACAGTCTCTTTAACAAATGGTGCTGGCAGAACTGGATATCCATCTGCAAAAAAATGAAACAAGACCCATACCTCACACCATGCACAAAAACTACCTCAAAAATGGGCCAAAGACTTAAATATAAAATAAAATGATAAAGATCGTGGAAGAAAAAATAGGTACAACACTAGGAGCTGTAATACATGGCATAAACAGAATACAAAACATTACTAACCACGCACAAACACCAGAAGTGAAAGTAGATAACTGGGAGCTCCTAAAAATCAAATACTTATGCACATCAAAAGACTTCACCAAAAGAGTGAAAAGACAACCTACAGACTGGGAAAAACTTTTTGGCTATGACAAATCTGATCAGCGTCTAATCTCTAAAATCTACAAGATACTGCAAAATTTCAACAACAAAAAGACAAATAACCCAATTTAAAAATGGGCAAAGGATACAAACAGGCATTTCACCAAAGAAGACATTCAGGCAGCTAACAGACACATAAGGAAATGCTCACGATCATTAGCCATCAGAGAAATGCAAATCAAAACTACAATGAGATACCATCTCACCCCAACAAGGCTAGCATTAATCCAAAAAAACGCAAAATAATAAATGTTGGAGAAGTTATGAAGAGACTGGGATACTTATACACTGTTGCTGGGAATGTAAAATGGTACAACCACTTTGGAACTCAATTTAACACTTCCTTAAAAAGCTAGAAATAGAAGTACCATACAATCCAGCAAATCCGCACCTTGGAATATGTCCTAGAGAAACAAGAGCCGTCACACGAATAGATACATACACACCCGTGTTCATTGCAGCACTGTTCACGATAGCAAAAAAATGGAAACAACCTAGGTGCCCATCAACAGACTAACGGATAAACGAATTACGTTATATTCACACAATGGAATACTACTTAGTGATGAAGAACAACGATGAATCTGTGAAGCATCGTATAACATGGATGAATCTGGATGGCAATATGCTGAGTGAATTTAGTCGGTTGCAAAAGAACAAATATTATATAAGGCCACTATTATCAGAACTCAAGAAAAGGTTTAAACAAAGAAGAAAACGTTCTTTGATGGTTACGAGGCTGGGGAGGGTGGGAGAGGGGTATTCACTAACTAGATAGTAGACAAGAATTATCTTCTGTGAAGGGAAGGACAACACACAATACTGGGAAGTCAACAAAACTGGAGTAAGCGAAAGCTGAGAAGTTTCCTAAATACAACCAAACACTTTGAGGGACAGAGTAGCAGGGGTGGGGGTCTGGGGACCATGCTTTCAGGGGACATCTAGGTCAATTGGCATAACAAAGTTTATTAAGAAAATGTTCTGCATCTCACTTTGGTGAGTGGCGTCTGGGGCCTTAAAAGCTAGCTAGCGGCCATCTAAGATGCATCAGTTGGTCCTAACCCACCTGGAGTAAAAGAGAATGAAGAACACCAAAAACACAGGGAAAATATTAGTCCAAGAGACAGAAAGGGCCACATAAACCAGAGACTACATCAGCCTGAGACCAAAAGAACTAGATGGTGCCCGGCTACCACAACGACCACCCTGACACAGAACACAACAGAGAGTTCCTGATGGAGCAGAATAAAAGTGGGGTGCAGAGCTCAAATTTTAGTAAAAAGACCAGACTTAATGGCTTGACTAAGACTGGAGGTACCCCGGAAGACATGGCCCCTGGACGCTCTTGTTAGCCCAAAACTAAAACCATTCCCGAGGCCAACACTTCAGACAAAGATTAGACTGGAGTATGGGACATAGAGTGATACTTGTGAGGAGTGTGCTTCTTAGCTCAAGTAGATACATGAGACTAAATGGGCAGCTCCTGTCCGGAGGTGAGATGAGAAAGCAGAGAGGGTCAGGAGCTGGTTGAATGGACACAGGAAACCTGGGATGGAAAGGAGGAGTGTGCTGTCACAGTACAGACAGAATAACTAGGGTCACATAGCAATGTGTGTCTAATTTTTTGTATGAGAAACTGACTTGAATTACATTAGATTACATTACAGAGGGTAATCTACTCTACCCAAGGTCAATTGGTTTAATCTCATGATTAAATCATAACAGCGTATGACCAAGATTTCAATATGTATTTTGGGGGGACACAATTTAATCCATAATAGAGAATACCTTTTTTGCTTACCAATCAATCCTCAGCCCCTATCTCAGTTTCTGGCACTTAGTAGAAGCTCCATAAATGTTTGGCGAATGAATGAAATCATGCATAAATGTATAGACTGATGGAGCGGTAAAAAGCGGTAAAAAGTATCATTAAAGAACAAGAAGAGCAGCAATTTAAAATCATGACCAACTCGAGACAACTGATGGTTCTGTGATTATAGTGAGTCCTTCTGACCTTGTGTGGGGACTTCCAACCACTTTGTGGACACATGCTCAATGGAACCTGAAGGGTGGCCTGGTATTGCTTGGCTGCTTTCCTTCTTGTAGAACAGTGAATCGGGGTCCACTGTAAACCCCAGTAACTTCCTAATGTTAGCTTATGAGTTCCAAATGATAGTAATACACTTAATAAAGTGGGTGTTTGGCAAATAATCTTTTATTTTTGTTTTTGTTTTTTTGGTGTTGTTGTGGTAAATATATATATAACAAAACATTTGGTATTTTATCATTTTTACATGTACAATTCAGTCACATTAATTGTGTTCATCAAGTTTTTCAATTGTCTCCAGTGTTTGTTTCCAAATTTTTCCATCATCATTAACACAAGCTCAGTGGCCCCTAAGCAGTGAGCCCTCTTTTCTCTCTCCTTTCCTCCTGCCCCTGGTAGCTACTAATAAACTTCGGTCTCTATATACTTGCCTATTGGAGATATAATATAAGTGTGATTATACAATATTTGTCCTTTTGTGACTGACTTCAAATAATCTTTTGATGCAAAAATTAAAGTTTATACAAATTAAAGGGAGGATCAGTGAACTCTCCCAGTACACCATGGTGCTAAATCTCATATCATGGGAATTCTTGACCTAGAGTTGCTTGAGGAAAATGCATATTCCAGGGTCCTCCTCACAGAAATTATGATTCAGTGGCCCAGAAATCTATTTTTAAACAAGCACTGGAGGGGATGCTGATGTAGGTAGTTCGTGGATATTAATTGATCAAGAATGTTCTAGAAGAAGACCAGGTCCACTCTATGCCAGATGGAAACATTTCTAGGAATACAGTTTGCCTTTATGAGTTCTGGGTAAATGAGTCAGGCTGGTTTATACAGACAGAGGTAGGGAGGACAGTAAAGAAGGACCAAACAAGGTGGGCTGTCTATGTTGGAGAAGTGTTTTTGTTTGGTCCTTGAGTCATGGCAGTTAAAAGGGAACTAAAGCCCTTTTAGAAGGGGGTGGGGCTGAGGGATGAGACATGTAGAGGTGAGGATGTCTAGAGATATAGTATGAAAGGGAGGAGATCATGGAGAAGGATGGAAGATCAGAGGAGAAATAATAAAGCAGAAGACATGCATATGCATGAAGCACCTATTATAAGCCAAGGGCTTCCCAGATGTTATCTCCTTTACTCCTCCCAACAACACTCTGAGATAGGCAATAGCATTCCCTTTGTACATGTGAGAAGATAGAGGCTCTGATAAGTTAACCAACTTGCCCGTAGTCACCAGGCTGAAACACATATGGAAGTCAGGATTTCATTCCAGGATCATATGTTTCCAAAGCTCTTGCTCTTTACTTTGTGCCTGTTAAGGTGAGTTACATGAAACCGCTCCATCAATCTATACATTTATGCATGATTTCATTCATTCGCCAAACATTTGTGGAGCTTCTACTAAGTGCCAGAAACTGAGATAGGGGCTGAGGATTGATTGGTAAGCAAAAAAGGTATTCTCTATTATGGATTAAATTGTGTCCCCCCAAAATACATATTGAAATCTTGGTCATACGCTGTTATGATTTAATCATGAGATTAAACCAATTGACCTTGGGTAGAGTAGATTACCCTCTGTAATGTAATCTAATGTAATATAATCAATCAATCATTGAGGTCATGCCAGTGTAGGTGGATCCTAAACCTAATCACTTCTGAGTTATAAAAAGAGCTGAGTAGATACACACACAGACACACATATGCACACACACAGGGGAAGTTAGATACCATGTGAAGAATGCCAAGGAATCAAGGAACCATCAGGGCTACCAACAAAGAAGGAATCAACATGGCTGAGACCCTGATTTGGACTTCTAGCCTCCATAACTGTGAGAAAATAAATTTCTGTTCTTTAAAGCCACCGACTTGTATTATTTCTGTTACAGCAGCACTAAGTAACTAGGACATTCCTTGCCTCCATACGATCTAGAGTTTAATAGAAAATACAGACATTAAACAATCACACACACAACTGTAACTTTGAAAACCATTTTACAAGCTAAAAAGGGAAATTGCAGGTTCTATAGGACAGGAAGCAGGGTGTCTTAATTTAGACCGAAAGGTCAGAAAAGACTTCTGTGGGCAAATGTTGGTAAGCTGAGACTTGAAGGATGAGTAGGAGTTAGCCAAGTCATAAGTAGGGGGTGGGAGCAGGGAAGAACGTTCCAAAACTCCAGTGTCCAAAAGAACTTTCTGTGATGATGAAAATATTCTATATCTGTGCTGTCCAACATGGTAGTCAGTAGCCACATTTGACTATCGGGTGCTTGAAACGTGGCTAAACCAATTGAGGAACTGAATGTTTCATTTTATTTAATTTCAATGTATATTTAAAGAATCTCATGTGGCTAGTGGCTGCTGCATTGGATATAGCAAAAAGGGAAAATGTGTGCAAAGAATCTGAGCTGAAAAAGGGTTTGATGGCTTCAAGGACCACTTTATGGTGGGTACAAGGGAGAGAAGGTACAGGGTGAGGCCTGAAGGGAGCAGGGCTCAGGATGTGCAGGCACTTGCAGGCCTCATGGGGGTTTTCAACTGTGCTGTAATAGGGAAGTTGTTGAAGGGTTTTGAGAACAGGAGTAACTTGGTCAATTTTATGCTTTAAGAAAATCACTCTGCACTATGGCAAAAAGATCATAGAGGGGCTAAAGTGGGAGAAGGAAAGCCAAGGAGGAGGCTACTATAGTTTTCTAGGCAAGAGATGTTGGTGGCTCAGCCTAGGGTGGTAACTGTGAAAATGAAGAGATGTGAGTGGACTTGCAATACACTTTTCAGATAGAATCAACAGAACCTGTAGTTTTAAAGAGACAGAATCCAGACACCTAGATCTGCATTGTCTAGTACAGTAGACACTAGTCACTTGTGGCTACTTAAATTGAAATTAATTGAAATAGTATAAAAGATGTTCTTGCTCAGTTGCACTAGCCGCCTTCCACATACTCAGTGGTCACAAGTGGCTAGTGGCTGCCATTATTTAAGGACAGTATAGCTTTAGTGAACTTTCCATCACTGTAAAAACTTCTCCTGGATAGTGTTGAGATGTCTGGAAATGTATTAAAACATAGATCTACAAGAGATCAAAGATGTTGTCAAGCCCAACCACCCTCACTTTAGAGATGATGTGCCTGAGAACGCACAGCTGATATTACTAGCTTGGTGCCTGAGCCAGGTTCTTGGAAGGCAGCCTCCTCAACCCCTCACTGCTTTGTAAACAGCACTGACAGAGACAACAGCTTTCCAAAAGACCAGAGAGAATGGCCCTGCTTCAAGAGCAAAGGGCAAAGCAGTTCTCCCTTCTCCCCAAGCATTTATCCCAGGGGCAGGGGCTGGGGAGCAAAGGGCATGTGGATTGCGTGATAATCCCCATTTGACAGAAGGCTAGACTGAGGAGTTACTGGCAGGGAAAACTGAGGAGTTACTGAGTGAGGAACAACCAAAATCAACCAAACACATTGCCGTCGAGTTCATTCCGACTCATAGCGACCCTATAGTGAGGAAAGACGCCTGGAAGTCTCAGTCCTGATCTGACTCAGACCATTTAATAATTCTATAGCAGCATGAAGAAGGAAGGGTGAGACACAAACAACAAAAACACAGCCACCTTTATTGCTTCCAGCTAATATGGGCCATCTCTGGAGGCTCCGAGAGTGCTTCTTCAGTTTCCTTCTGCAGAAACCCTGGAGAGCATTCTAACCTCCCTTCTCTCTATGTCCCCTCTCTAAAGGAAAGTTTGACAGTGCCTTACCCTCCCCTATAAGTTGAGAACTTGTCTGACTTAAATCCTGACCACATGCCAGCCTCCCCTCTCCTGGTGCTCTTTCCCCCTTTGCTTTCTAGGTCACACCCCTTCCCTACTCTCCCCAGGGAAAGGAAGATAATGCTGCCTGAGTCTGTTAGTCTGGTTGCCATCTCTTTTTCCTGGCCAAAATCTATACTCTGGCCCACTGATTTCACTGCTCTGTGAGGAGCCCTGCATGAAAAATTGAAGTTGTTAAGGATTTCATTCTACTTGGATCTGCAATCAACGGCCATGGAAGCATCAGTCAAGAAATCAAACGACGTATTGAACTGGGCAAATCTGCTGCAAAAGACCTCTTTAAAGTATTAAAAATCAAAGAGATCACTTTGATGACTAAGGTGCGCCTAATCCAAGCCATGGCCTTTTCAACTGCTTCAGACACATGCAAAAGCTGGACAATGAAAAAGGAAGATAGATGAAGAATTGATGCATTCAAATTGTGGTGTTGGCAAAGAATATTGAATATACTGTGAACTATCAGAAGAACAAACAAATCAGTCTTAGAAGAAATACAACCGGAATGCTCCTTAGAACAAGGATGGTGAGACTTTGGCTCACTTACTTTGGACACGTCATCAGGAAGGACCAATTGCTAGAGAAGGACATCATGTTTGGTAAAATAGAGGGTCAGCAAAAACAAAGGGAACCTTCAATGAGGTAGATCAACAACGGACTCAAACGTATCAATGATCATGAAGATGGTGCAGGATTGAGCAACGTTTTGTTCTGTTATACGTAATGTCGTCATGAGTCGGAGCCAAATGGACAGCAACCAACAACAACAGCAACAATAGCATGAGGGGCCAAGCCCGGAAGCAGTGGAAATTTAGCAGCTGGCCACCCTAC
This sequence comes from Dugong dugon, assembly GCA_030035585.1. Lineage (NCBI taxonomy): Eukaryota > Metazoa > Chordata > Mammalia > Sirenia > Dugongidae > Dugong > Dugong dugon. The sequence goes on along the minus strand of CM057480.1, from coordinate 40,066,042 downwards.
TGCAGAAAAACAACTCAAAACACAGGGTGATAACAATTAGGGCCACCAGTGTTGAGTTGGGCAGGCTTTACACTGCCCAAGAGTGCCCAGCTGAGGGGGTGGGCTGGAATAGAGACCTTGCTCTACTCGCCAACCTGTGCCCTCTCAGCCCAGGGCCACCTCTAATTAGCACAAAAGTGCCATCCATATGAGCTAGGGACAGCCAGTAGGGCAGAGTATTTTAAAGAACATGGTGATCGCTGTTTGTAATCAGCATCTCTGTTGTTATTTTTATTCATTCTTAGAATACCACTGGAGACAGCATGGAAAAAGGCTGAACTCTGGAGTCAAGTCCCTGGGTTTAATCTAATATCTCCACTTATAAGAGGTGGGAACTTTGTTAAATCTCTTGGTCTCACTTTAACGAGTTGCCGTTGAGTCAATTCTGACTCATGGCGATTCTATGTGTACAGGAGTAGAACTGTTCTCCACAGAGTTTTCAATGGCTGATTTTTCGGCAGTAGATCCCTAGAGCTTTCTTATGAGGTGCCTCTGGGTGGACTCAGACTTCCAACCTTTCGGTTAGCAGCAGAGTGTGTTAACTGCTTGCGCAACCCAGGGATTCCTGCTCACTTTACTCACCCCAAATACATTTCTCCTTGATCCTCATAAAAACTCTATAAGGAAAGCAAAGCATGGATTATCATTTTCATTCAACAGAGGAAAAGTTAAATGGGCCACCAAGTTAGTAAGTGGTGGAGAAACGATAGAACTCCTCCCCACTCCGTGCGCACAGTGTATCAGACCTACGTACATTTTTATGATCGTCAAAGCACTTTCACATTCACTATCTTATTTGAGTCTTAAATGAACCAGATGAGGAAGATGGTGAATGTATTTAAGTGGGATGTGCTGATGTCTTGTTAATCCAACACTAGGGAGATGAGTGTCCAGACTTAGCCATGGATACCGTCAGTGAACATCCGCTTAATGATAAGCTCTTATTTTCGCACAGTCCTTGGCAGTTTAAAATGCACCTCCAAGTATAATATTACATTTAATCTTCTCCACAACCCAGGGAGGAGCCTAGGAAGTTCAGATAATGGCTGTTTTATCGATGAGGCTGGTGGTTCACAGACGAGTGGATTGACTTGCCTAAACTCACCCAGCAGAAGGGACAGAATCACAGCTTAAACTCGCATATAACACTGGGGACAAAACCTCTTAAAAAGGGACCTGGGATGAAGAAATGAGACCCCATGCACGCAATTCAAGAGCATTCACAGAGCAAGGAGCAGCAGTAGCTTTAACTAATGTCACTTAATGTTTCCCTCAATATATTGAGAAATCGTCCTTGTGAGCAGAATGGACTGTCTCTAAGTAGAACTCTGACGTCATCTTGCTCTCAGGGATGGTGCAAGGTGTCCTTTCTGCTCGGGGGATGTTTAGCTGGAAGCTTCCCCGTGGTTTATACCTTTCTTTGCCTGCTTCTATGGTTGCCTTGTGAGTTTCTCCCCCATTTCTTAGTCTTCTCTCTTTTCCTCATCTCTCTGTTTCCTTCTCTCTTTCTCAAACACACATACTCACAGAGAGACAGGCATACACAGACACACACACAGTGCAACGGGTATCTTTTGTCTGTAAAACTTTGACCATAGCCTGCTCCACAGAGCTGAACCTTCGTTTGCACCTCATCCCCTCTCCAAGGTGGCTCTATCCTAAACAAACCCAGGTCATTCCTCAGGGTCTTCAGTCTGGCCAGGGGCAGAATAACCAGTAAGCAAGGTACACACAGGCTTACAGTAAGCAAGGTACACACGGGCTTAATTGTGTTTACTTACTAATCTGTAGTGCACAATTTCACATGGGTTTCACCACATCAAAGATGTGGTGAAAAATAGATGAAACTGTGCACTACAGATTAGTAAGTAAGCACAAGTCAGCCCGTGTGTACCTTGATTATTGGGTAATTCAGCCTTGGGCCTGGCAGTTAGAGTCACAAGGAGCCACTGGAGAAGATGTAAAAACTTTCTCACTTCATGATAACAATAGCCTTTCTCCCTTTAATTTTATTAGACTTTTCAGTTACAAGGAAAACAGAACAGGCCTTAGTTGGGCATCTTTCTAAGTAAGAATCAACAGGCCTCCTGTAAAATTTTCTTCTAGGACTTTCCAGATTCCAGAGACACCCTTGCTTTCAATTTTCCTCACCCACAGAGCAGTGGCATCCTGGGCTCTAGCTAGAGACGACCGCAGCCTCAGCTTCGTCTTCTGAGGGGCTGGTCTTGCCTGTCTCAGAACCTGTGATCCCACCCATGGATCTCTGGTGAGTAGGCACCCTTTCAAAGGCCAAATATTTTCAGCTGTCACGTGTTTATGGGACCTGTAACAGGGCGAGGGTCAGTGGGGGCTCTGTGGTTATTTTTGTGCTTTCCTGGACAATCGGTGGTGCAGGAATTCAAGCCTGTGTGTATTTCTGGAAGGCCGCAGGAAGTCCTAAGAAGGAAAGTGATACACTGACCTCTATTCTGAGAAGCCCCAGGAGGCTAGAGACTTCTCCTTTCCACTACTCACAGCCTGTTGTGCCAAACCCAGGACATTGCCCAGGGGTGGGTCACCAAGCTGTGCAAGGAAGAGAGAGAAGATGGCAGCAGAGCCTTTTGCAAACCCAGGCTTCTAATATGGGTTCTCATCCCACATCTGCCTCAGCCCCATCTGCAAATAGTTCCAGAATGTCTCTTGAGGGCAGGACTGTGCTTTCCTCAAGCCTAGAGAAACAGTTAAGTTCTGGATCATGGAATTTAGGAGCGAACTGAGAGATAGAGACACGAGCATGGTTCCTGACACATAAAAACCAAAAATGAAACCAGTTGCCATCAAGTCAATTCTGACTCATGGTGACTCCATGTGTGCAGAGTAGAACTGTGCTCCATAGGGTTTTCAAGGCTCTGACCTTTTTAAAGCAGATTGCCAGGCTTTTCTTCCAAGGCACTGCTGGGTGGGTTCAAACTGACAATCTTTCAGTTAGTAGTCCAGCGCTTAACCGTTTGCACCACCCAGGGACTCCTGCCTGACATAGGAACACCCAATAAATAGTTATTGAGCGAATGCATATTCCTGACTGACATTGACAGCCCTTTGATAGCTGCTTTTTTCATTCCAGCCTCACCTACAGCCCAATGACTTCCCATCTTGAGCTCCCCACTGCTTTTTTCATTCCAGCCTCACCTACAGCCCAACGACTTCCCATCCTGAGCTCCCCACAGGCCACATGGCAGCCCCTAAACTAATGCAAATAAGTTGCTCTGTGTGTCCTAGAGTGGGCCTGCACATGACTGACCATCACCTCCCTGCCGCTGGCCCCAGACTTTCTGTATATTTTTGAATGTGTTTACCAGTCTGGGTACAGCCAAGAATCTTCCCTTACCCAGCAATCTTGCTGTTGGCAGACAGGTGTGAAAAGAACAGAAAGCAGACATCATGGCCTGCTGATTTAATTACTGCTCTTCAGAGCAGCCACGTTTTGGTCTGGAAAGCTCCTAATGGCAGGTCTGTCTGAGGAACAAGAGCAGACATTGTGAGATTTAAATAGGGGGTTGACAGGCCAAGGCTGATACTAATGTCAGAAGAGTCAGATGGGGCAGAATCTGCTGGCTTTGGTTCCCTTTTCTTCAAGGCTGAGTCTCCCACAAGAGTGGGGCTGTGGTACTCAGGGGAGCTCAAGTGCTGGACGTGAGGAGCCTGCAGCCATGATGAGGAGGGACAACGCTGAAGACACCCACTAGGGGGAAGTTGAGCGTCCATTACAGTGTCCAAAAGGTGTATATCTTTTTCATTTATTCACTCAGCAAACACGTATTCAGCACCTATTGTTTGCCAAATGCCGCTCCTTTCTGGAGACACAGTGTTGACTCAGTGAAACTCCCAGTCTTCTTGGAACTTTTGCTTTCCATTGCCTTTTAGCTGGTGCTTGTCCCTGGCCATGAGTTTATGGAGCAGAGGAAAGCTTTAAGGCCACAATGTGCCTGAGCATCATGCAAATTCAGGCCCAAGCCTGAGATGACTCCAGTGGTGTCCCTGGAAGACCCTAGCGAAGAAGTATAATCCTGTTAGCATTCCCTGAGACAGATCTTGGCTGTCCCAGATGGCCTTAAGTCCTATCCTGGATTGCCATTTCAGACAAAGTGTGTTTAGTGAGGGAAGGGCAGATTGCTTATCTGTAAGGACTGGCATTTTTTCAGAAACTCTTACGAATAAACCAGTTGCCAACTCATGGCTGAATAGAAGTGTGCTCCATAGGGTTTTCAATGACTGATTTTTCAGAAGCAGATCGTTAGACCTTTCTTCCGATGTGCCTCAGGGTAGACTTAAACCTCCAACTTTTGGGTTAGCAGCTTGAGTGCATTAATCATTTGTACCACTCAGGGACCCCACTTTCAGGAAAATAATAGGCATTGGAATCATTTCCCAGGGAATTTGTGTGATAATTAACTGACAGTAGTGTTGACCCATACGTGTGTATTGAGTTGCTAACCTTTCTGAGCCTTAGTTTTCTCATGTTTAACATGGAGATGGTTATCTCTCTCTCCAACTAGGATTGTTCTAAATACTAAATAAGATAGAATATGTAAAATGTTATCAGAACACCCTTTTTGGTAGGCATAGTCTCTGCATTTTGGCTTGCAGAATCTTAGCTCTCATTGACTTCACGATGCCTGTTGACCATGGGTTTGGCAATTTACAGTCAAACTCAAAGGTGTATGCTTGACAAAGGCATATAAGCCAGGAGGGAAAAAAACCAACAACTTCTTAACCAACCAAAACCCCTAAACAAATAACCCCCTTCATCCGTGGCAACGTTTGCCAGCTCTCTCCCATTCAGTGCCTCTCATTACTTGAATTAAATCACATCCTCCAGCGATCAGTAGGGAGGAAAGCCAGTCTGTTCATGGGACATTTGCCCCCAAGTCAGAGATGTTTGTTCTCCAGAGATCTCATTTTATCTTCTTCTTAGGTCCTCTTGGCTATTGCAACAGACAGCACCACCCCATGGGTAGGTCCTGATGGAGGGTGATTACCCTGATAGCTTGACCCAAAGTCATTGTTCAGATCTTTCCCAAGTCCAGCTCAAATATGAGGTCATACAAATACCCAAACCATGCAAATCCTACATATCAACTGGGGGAGAGGTTAAGGGGAAACGGAAGACAAAAGGGGGTGTAGGTTATCACTGGTAGAAATGCAGGGTGAGAGAAAGCTGCACCATGTCTAATGCAGGAGAAAAAGCGGAAGAAACAGTCACCAAAGCAGAGATAACATCAGAGCCCATCCCGTAAGTAGGGGACTCAGGAAAACTGTCCCAATTCTTATGACACACCCGACCCCAATATACCAGTTGCCTCCAAGTCAATTCTGACTCATGGCGACTTCATGTGTGTCAGAGTAGAACTGTGCTCCACTGGGTTTTCAATGGCTGGTTTTTCAGAAGTAGATTGCCAGGCCATTCTTCCAAGGTGCACCTGGGTGGACTTGAACAGCCAACCTTTAGATTAGCAGTCAAGCACTTTTGCACCACCCCAGGACTCCCACCCCAATATAAAAGATCCAATATGGTAGCTGGGACATATAAAGCTTTTGACCGGTGGAAGCTATTCTTAGTGGCAGTAGTAGTTCAGTATCATCATCATCATCCACCTTGATAGTGCTTTAGGGTTCAGGAACATCATCTGTCCTGAGACGACCAGGGTCAGGAGGAGCATACATACTCCAGTGACAGTGAGGAGAGCAGCCGGGCTGAAACAAGTTTAAGTGCTTGGAAGTTTAAATGTAGAGATTGGAAGATTTTGAACACCAAACTGAGGCTTTATCTGAGCCACTGGGATGTCGTTGGGCATTGTTGACAGCACATACATTGTGATTAAAAATTGTGGAAGGGAGCCCGGTGGTGACAGGTGGGTGTGAATGCTTAAACAAAGAAGGGAAAGTAGTCAGGGAGACTAGTAGGCATAAGGAGGAAGAGTGGGTCCTGGTGACATTTTGAGGATAACTTTCAAGATGTGTCTTTACATGGCCTCTGCTTAGATGGCAAATCAAAGACTTTCTGAAAGGCATTTAAGTGGTTAGGCTCCCAGTTTCGGTTACTGGTGACTACGACATGGGCTTCGGTAGGCGGCAGAGGCTAAAGATTGGATAACCCTCTCCTGGGGAAACACTTCCAGTTCAGCTCACATGCCTTATGAGAGGGATTGTGGGCTAGTGGAAACATCCTAGGTTTAGAGTCAAAAGACTGACTGATGTTTAAGAGATGGCTCTTTTGCTGCCTATCTGTATAGTAGATGAATAGGTCTGAAAACCTTAACTTTCTCATCTCAAAAGATGGGATGATGGCTGCTTGTCTTCCTCACAGAGCTGTTGTAAGGCCAAAAGAGCTGTCGTACGCAGGTGCTTCTCAAGCAGTCAAGGATCACACATTTGTGCTCTGAATGTTATCCCCCTGTTAGAAGACACACAGGTGACACTTCTGCCTCCCCACCAGTAGACTTTTGTGTCAGTTCGGGTGCTTTATTTGCAAGTATTAGAAAATGGAGATCCATCAGATGGCTGGCCCCCCTACCCCAAAAATTTTGGTAATGACATATCTGACAAGGGTCAAATCTCTAAAATATACAGAAAACCTAAACAACTCAACAACAAAAAGACAAACGATCCAATAAAAAAAAGGGCAAAAGACATAAACAGACATTTTACCAAAGAAGACATTCAGGCAGCTAACAAACACATGAAGAGATGCTCACGATCGTTAGCCATTCCAAACCAAACCGAACCCATTGCCGTAGAGTTGATTCTGACCCATAGCAACCCTGTAGGACAAAGCAGAACTGCCCCATAAGGTTTCCAAGGAGCAGCTGGTAGATTTGAACTGCCGGCTTTTTGGTTAGCAGCAAGCTCCCATTAGCCATTAGAGAGATGCAAATTAAAACTAAAATGAGATACCATCTCGCCCCTGCAAAAATGGCACTGATTTAAAAAAAAAAAAAAAAAAAACCAGAAAACAACAAACGCTGGCAAGTGCGGGGAAATTGGAGCTCTTATGTACTGCTGGTGGGATTATAAAATGGTACAACCACTATGGAAAATGGTATGGTACTTCCTCAAAAAGCTAGAAATAAAAATACCTTATGGCACAGCCACCCCACTCCTAGGCATATATCCTATAGACATAAGAACAGTGACAAGAATGGACACATGCACACCCATGTTCATTGCAGCATAATTCACAATAGCAAAAAGATGGAAACAACCCTGGTGCCCATCAGTAATAAACAAATTGTGGTACATACGTACAATGGAATACTGTGCAACGTTAAAGAATAGTGATGAGTTCACCATACATCTTTTAACATGAATGAATCCGGAGGACATTATGCTGAGTGAAATAAGTCAATCACAAAAGGACAAATATTGCATGATATCACTTTTATAAAAAGATAAGAATACGTAAACACACAGAAAGGAAGGTTCTCTGATGGTTACCAGGGATAGTATGGGTAGGGAGGGGGAATCACTTAATAGATAGTAGGTGGTGATGGGAAAGACAATACACAATGTGGGGGAAACCAGCACAACTTGACCAGGGTAACTTGACCAAGACACTGAGAGGTACGCAGGAGCAAAGGACAACTACACTAAATGCCATAAACAATTTTGCAACAACAGTAATAAAAACCAAAGAATATGTAAGTGGTTACATATGTAAGCTATATGGGTGTGGGAAGGCATATGGGAGTACATGTGCATGCATATTTAGGTATATTTGTGGGCGTATATACATACATGTTTTTATGTGTTGCATATATATTCATATATACACAAGAAAGCACAAAGGGGGTACAGTTACTGATACTTCCTAGACATACCTAAACACCTTGTGGGATTGATTTACTAGGTTTGAAGGTTCACGACCATAGCCTTGTGTGACAAGACTACGTCAATTGGCATAACTTAGTTCATAAAGATAATGTTCTACTTCCTAGCTTGGTGAGTAGCATCTGGGGTCTTAAAAGTTTGTGTTGGTCATCTAAGATACAACTGTTGGTCTCTTCCCATCTGGAGCAAAGGAGAGTGAAGGAAACCAAAGACTCAAGGAAGAAATGAGTCCGCAGGACTAATGGCCAACACGAAGCACAGCCTCTTCTAGCCTAAGACCAGAAGAACTAGATGGTGCCTGGCTACCACTACCAACCATTCTGACCAGGGACACAATAGAAAGGCCCAGTTAGAATGGGAGAAAAATGTAGAACGAAACTCAAATTCATAAAAAAGACTAGACTTACTGGACTTTCTAGAGGAACCCCCCTAGACTATTACCCGAAGACACCCTTTAAAAGAAAAAAAGAAGAAGAAGAATTATAGCCCACAGAATTGAAGGAGAATTGAATAATCAGGCTCAAAAGGGCAGGGACCAGACATGGTCGAGGGGTCCAGAGGGCAGGGCTGACTGTTGCAGTGAATGAGTGATGGTCATTTTTCTGTCTCTGCATCACTCCACTCAAGGTTCAAAATCACAGGAGAGGTTCTGACTGATGGGCCACTTGGCTAGGGGAGGGCGGGAATCCTGGACTGATAATTCCAGCAGGCTTTCACCCTGGTGGGGGAGAGGTGAATCTGTAAATGGAAATTGTTCTTGTTGCTGTTAGCTTCCACTGAGCGGACTCAGACTCATGGCAATATTACGTGTGATAGAATGAAATGTTGCCTGGTCCTGTGTCATCCTCACAGTCACCAGCATGTTTGAGTTCATTGTTGCAGCTATTGTCCCAAGTCACGTCACCAAGGGTCTCCCTCACCTTTATTGGCTCTCTGCTTCACCAAACATGATGTCTTCCTCTAGAGATTGATTAATCCTGATGACGTGTCCAAACAAGAAAGTCAGACAGTGTTCTGTTGTGATACATAAGGTTTTCATTGTCTAACTTTTGGAAGTAGATTGCCAGGCTATTTTTCCTAGTCTGTCTTAGTCTGGAAACTCTGCTGAAACACGTCCACCATGAGTGACCCTGCTGGTATTTGAAATACCGGTGGCGTAGCTTCCAGCATCATAGCAACACATAAGCCACCGCAGTATGGCAAAGTGACAGACGGGTGGTAGAAATGGAAATCAGGGAGCTGTTAACAGAGGAAGGAAAAGTGGCTGCTGGGAGATCCCCAAAGCCCCAAATGTCTACTACCGATGTGCCCTTTGCACTGTTTCTCCAGAAGCAAGCTCAGGCTGGTGTTTCTGAACCAAAGGCTCTGGGGCCATCCTAGATATACAGCACAAGTTGGGATGACTAGGGATTTGGAGTGAAGGTTGAGGCCCGGCACCTTCATTCCCCTGAAAGTTCTGCCCTCACATGCCATGCATGATGCAGGAGATCCAGCAGCTCAAGCCTAAGAAGTCTGGACCAAACTGTATCTGGTCACTAAAAATATCCAGGCTCCAGGGAGCTAGCAGAGAGAGCTTTTCTAAAGCCAGCCATGGCCTTCAATGTATGTAGGAAATTATTAATCACACTCTGTGATTCTTCTTGCTATGAGCTGTCTTTATATCTTAAAAATAAGTAAATGTGAACCAAGGCCCACCCAGCTCCTCCTTTCTTTAACCGTCCATCTTAGAAATAGTTGTTAACCCCCACTGTCCATGCCCCTCAATATAGGCTACCCTGTTCTTGGAAAAACAGGAATTTCTTATCAGCTCAACAGGAAATTCTATTTTTCACTTGATCTTAGAATTAAAAATACCACAGGGAGAGAGAGGAGCACTCCCATATCCAGGCTGTATACTAAATTTATCCCCCACCAAGGCGCTCCCCTTCCAAACTTCTGCTCCCAGTGTTCTCTCCCTCTGAGACTGGCCCCAGCTGGCAGAGTGAAACAAAGAGCTTTCACTTCAATTTGGTTTCCTGCCATGAGGAGCACTAGTGGAACTGCACAAGGGTGATACTCAATGCAAATCATGGCTGGACCTAGAAAGTTGCCCCAGAGACATTCTCTAGGAAGCTGCGGTAGCTAAAGTTAGTGGCACTCTAAAGCCTGGCCAAGGCTTACCTTGAGGGGTCCTTTTTTCAAAAACAGTGAAGAGAATGGCATTGATTCGCTATGAGAAATCAGCCTGAGGAACATCAGAAAAGGAAAGTCAAAGTTTATCGAGCCTTCAGTGTGTACTAAGCACTTACTAGTGTAGGCCAGGCCTTTTGATCTTTCCAGCAGCCACTGAGATAGAAAGTATCATCAGCATCATCTGCACACCCCATTTTACAGGGAAGAGAGCTGAGGCTCAGAGAGGATGCCTGGGATTGGACCCAGGTCAACTGATTCCCAAGCTCATGTCCACCAATATTTATTCAACATCATGCTGCAGTTCAGAAGCAAAGCTAATGGATCCAGTGGCTATTCATGTAGGTGCTATCAGCTAGATGATTGGCAACCATCCAGCCCTCACTTCTCCTGGAAAGTGCCCCTGTCTGCTTAGGAGGGCAGCTGCCTTTGCCCAGCTTTAACTGCAGCACAAATAACTACCGCACTCGGAGAGCGATAACAAATTCCCTCAATGCCCAGCTTGCCTGAACTTGCAAATCTCATGACTCCTTCTCATCACCCTGCTAATATACCCTTTGCCTTTCTTAGAGAATTTGTGTAAACTGACACTTTATTTAGTTGTTGACTGGTCCCCAGGCTCCTCATTTGTGCTAATAAGAGGCTTGGGCTAGACCTGCATTGTCTGATGTGGAAGCCACTATTCATAATTGGCTACTGAACACTTTAAATGTGGCTAGTCCAAAGTGAAAGAGTCCCTGGGTGGCACAAATGGTTAAGTGCTGGTCTACTAACTAGAAGATTGTTGTTTCGAACCCACCCAGAGTTGCCTGGGACAAAAGGGCTGGTGATCTGCTTCCGAAATGTCACAGCCATGAAAACCCTAAGGAGCACAGTTCTACTCTGCACACATGGGGTCACCATGAGTCGGAATCAACTCGATGGTAACTAAGAGCAAAGAGACAGGGAGAAGGGGCAAAATGAGAAGATGAATATATCAACTCTAACTCTGACGCCCTCCCATGGGTGACTGAAGGAGTATCAGTCTCCAGTGTGAAAAGATGGAGACTCTCACGTTCTGAGATCTTGTGGAATGGCCCCACTGGCATCTGAACATTCCTTCTAGCTAGGGTTCAATTCCCCGCTGGTGATTTTGTGCATTTTGAGCAGATCTCAACTTGCCACTTCATAAACTGCTATCATCATCCTGAATTAATCTAGAAAATATGTTGATGTACTCTCAACCTCTGCTGCTTCTAATCCTCTGAATATGATTATTTAAGTAATAATGAAAAGCAAAACGGAAATTCTTGTGCGTTTTGGCAGGAAATTCTTTAGCTGCATGGAAGGTGCTGCTCTGAGGCTTTGTCCATCCAGGAACTGTTTGAAGAAGATTTATGACCCAAGATGGTGTCAGTCCTTCCTCAACCCACAGGGTTAGGAGAAAGAGGGATAAGTTGGGCCCTGGGAAGCAGGGTTTGCATCATCTTGGAATGTACATTTCTGTTGATAATATATTCATTGTCTCCATTGATAAGTTATGGTCCTGTTTTTGTCACGCTGTGGAATGGGAAGTACCAAATTCAGGTGAAATTAAGATGTCCTATTTCAGGTTTGAAAAGTTCAGTTGTTTAGTAAGTACTAGGTACTATATGGAGCCCTGGTGGTGCAGTGGTTAAGAGCTCGGCTGCTAACCAAAAGGTCAGCAGTTCAAATCCACCAGCTGCTCCTTGTTAACCGTCTGGGACAGTTTTACTCTGTCCCGTACAGCCGCTGAGATGAAATCGACTCAACAGCAATGGGTTTGGTTTTGGGCTTAGGTACTATAAGGTGCCCAAATATTTTCTCCCATTCTGTTGGTTATCTGTTCACTTTGTTGACAAAGTCCTTTGATTCACCAAAGTTTTTAATTTTGATGAAGTCCAATTTATCTATTTTGTCTTTTATTGCTCAGATTTTTTGTGTCATATCTAGGAACCTATTATCAAAAACTAGCTCACGAAGCACTACCCCTATGTTTTGTTCTAAGAGTTTTATGGTTTTAGTTCTTACATTTAGGCCATTGATCTATTTTTTGTTAATTTGTATATGTGATGTGAGGTGTAGGTCCAACTTCATTCTTTTGCATGAAGATCCAGTTGTCCCAACACCTTCTATTGAAAAGATTATCATTTCCCTATCGACTGGACTTGGCACCCTTGTTGAAAATCAAATGACCATAGATGTATGGGTTTATTTCTGGACCCTCAATTCTATTTCATTATTCTGTATGTCTATCCTTATACCAGTACGAGACTGTTTTGATTACTGTAGCTTTATAGCACATTTTGAAATCGGGAAGTGTGAGTCTCGTACTTTGTTTTTCTATTTCCAGGTTGCTTTGGTTATTTAGGGACCCTTGCAGTTCCATATAAATTTGAGGATTGGTTTTTCCATTTCTGCAAAAAGGGCCACTGGAATTTTCATAGGGATTGCGTTGAATTTATAGATTGCTTTGGGTAGTATTGATGTCTTAACAATATTAAGTCTTTCAGTCCATGAATATGACTACCGTTTCATTTAATTTATTTAATTTCTTTCAGCAAAGTTTGATTGTTTTCACTTGCACAAGTCTTTCTCCTCCCTCATTAAATTTATTCTTAACTATTTTATTCCTTTAGATGTTCTTTAAATGGAATTGTTTTCTTGATTTCCTTTTCAGATTGCTCACTGCTGGTGTTTAGAAACCCAAGTGATTTTTGTATGTTGACCTTTACCTTGCAACTTTGCTGAATTCATTGATTAGCTCTAGTAGCTTTCTTGAAAAACTAGTAGGTTTTCTTCATATAGAATCATTTCACTTGCAAATAGGGATAGTTTTACTTCTTCTTTCCAGATTTAGGTATCTTTTACTTCTTTTTCTTGCTTAGTTACTAGGACTTCCAGTGCGATATTGAATAGCAATAGTGACAGTAGATATCCTTGTCTTGTTTCTGATCTTAAGGGGAAAGCTCTCGATGTTTCTCAGTTGGGAATGATGTTAGCAGTGGGTTTTTCATAGATGCATTTGATCGTATTGAGGAATTTCCCTTCTTAGCATTTTTAGTGTTTTTATCATGAAAGGGTGTTAATTTTTGTTAAACGTCTTTACTGCATTGATTGAGATGATTATGTGGTTGTTTTCCCTTGTCTGATTAACGTGGCATATTATATTGATTTCTAATGGTGGACCACCTTTGCTTTTGTGGAATAAATTACACTTGGTCATGGTGTATAATCTTTCTAATATGGTGTTGGATTCAGTTAGTTAGTATTTTGTTAAGAATGTTTGCATTTATATTCATAAGGGATATTTGTCTGTAGTTTTCTTGTGGTGTCATTGTCTGGTTTTGGTATCAGGGTAATGCTGACCTCATAGAATGACTTAGGAAGTGTTCCCTCCTCTTCTATTTTTGGAAGAGTTTAAGAAGGATTGGTGTCAATTGTTTAAATGTTTGGTAGAATTCCCCAGTGAAGCCATCTGGTCCAGGACTTATTTTTGTTGGAAGGTTTTTGATTACTGATTTAATCTCTTCATTTTTTATAGGTTTGTTGTAATTTTCTGTTTCTCCTTGAGTCAATTTAGGTAGTGTATGTGTTTGCAGGATTTTGTCCATTTTATCTAAGTTATCTAACTTATTGGTGTACATTTATTCATAGTATTCTCTTATAGTCCTTTTCATTTCTGTGGGATCGATTTTAATGTTCCCATTCATTTCTGATTTTAGCTATTTGTGTCCTCTCTCTCTCTGACAGGCTAGCTAAAGGTTTGTTCATTTTATTGATCTTTTCAAAGAACCAGCTTCTGGTTTTGTTGATTCTCTCTATTGTTTTTTAATCTCTCTTTCATTTATTTTCACTCTGATATTTATTATTTCCTTCCTTTCAGTAACTTTGGGCTTAGTTTGCTTTTCTTTTTTTAGTTCCTCAAGTTGTAAAGTTAGGTTATTGATTTGAGATATTTCTTCTTTTTTACTGTAGGCATTTATTGCTATAATTTGCCCTCTGAGCACTGCTTTCTCTGTATCTCATGAGTTTTAGTATGTTTTATTTTCATTTTCATTTGACTCTAAGTATTTTCTAATTTCTCTCTTGATATCTTTCTTGACCCATTTTTTGTTTAATAGTGTGATGTTTAATTTCCACATATTTATGGATTTCCAAGTTTTCCTTCTGTTATTAATTTCTAATTTCACTCTATTGTGGTTAAAGAAGATATTTTATATATTTTTGATCTTTTAGGTTTATTGAGACTTGTTTTGTGACTTACCATATGGCCTATCATGGAGAATGATCCACGTGCACTGGAAAAGAATATGTATTGTGCTACTGTTGGATGGAGCATTCAAACATGTCTATTAGATAAAGTTGGTTTATAGTGGTGTTCATATCCTCTATTTCCTTGTTGATCTTCTTTCTAGATGTTCTGTCCTTTATTGAATGTGGCTTATTGAAGTCTCCAACTATTATTGCAGAAATCTCTATTCTCCCTTTAATTCTATCTTCATATATTTTGGGGCTCTGATATTAAGTGCATATATATACATTTACAATTGTTATATCTTCTTGATGAATTGACACTTTCATCATTATATAATGCCCTTCTTTGTCACTTAAAAGAGATTTTGAGTTAAAATCTATTTTATCTGATATTAATACAGTTACCCCAGTTCTCTTTTGCTTACTATTTGCATGGAATATTTTTTTTCTATCCTTCCATTTTCAACCTGTTTGTGTCTTTGTGCCTAAGCTGTGTCTCTGGTGGACAGTATATAGATGATTCTTCTTCTTCTTCTTTTTTTTTTAATCTATTCTGCTATTCTCTGCCTTTTGATTAGAGAGTTTAACCCATTTACATTTAAGATGATTACCATAAAGGAGGACTTACTTTTCCCATTTTGCTATTTGTTTTTTTCATGTCTTATATCTTTATTGTCCTTCATTTCCTCCAATACTACTGTCATTTATCTTTAGTTGATTCGTTGTAGTAAGCCCTTTTGATTCCCTTCTCTTTCCTTTTGTGTATATTTTTTATATATTTTCATTGTGGCTACCACAGAGATTACATTTAACATCTTAAATTGATAACAACCTAGTTTAAACTGGTGAACACCTTTCTCGTATTCTCTGCTTTCAGCCAGGATCCATCTGACATCAGCAACGATATCCCTGGTTCCACGTCCTCTTCTGAATCCGGCCTGAATTTCTGGAAGTTCCCTGTCGACATACTGCTGCAGCTGCTTTTGAATGAACTTCAGCAAAATTTTACTTGTGTATGATATTAATGATATTGTTCAATAATTTCCACATTCGGTTGGATCACCTTTCTTGGCAATAGGCACAAATATGGATCCCTTCCAGTCGGTTGGCCAGGTAGCTGTCTTCCAAATTTCCTGGTATACATGAGTGAGCACTTCCAGCGCTGGATGCGTTTGTTGAAACATCTCAATTGATATTCCATCAATTCCTGGAGCCTTGTTTTTCGCCAATGCCTTCACTGCAGCTTGGACTTCTTCCTTCAGTACCATCAGTGCCTGATCATATGCTGCCTCTTGAAATGGATGAACATTGACCAATTCTTTTTGGTATAATGACTCCGTGTATTCCTTCCATCTTCTTTTGACGCTTCCTGTGTCATTTAATATTTTCCCCATAGAATCCTTGACTGTTGTAACTCGAGGCTTGAATTTTTTCTTCAGTTCTTTCAGCTTAAGAAATGCCAAACATGTTCTTCCCTTTTGATTTTCTGTCTCCAGGTCTTTGCACATATCATTATAATACTTTACTTTGACTTCTCAAGGTGCCCTTTGGAATCTTCTGTTCAGCTCTTTTACTTCATCATTTCTTCCTTTTGCTTTAGCTACTCAGTGTTCAAGAGGATGTTTCAGAGTCCAACATCCATTTTGGTCTTTTCTTTCTTTCCTGTCTTTTTAATGACTTCTTGCTTTCTTCATGTATGATGTCCTTGGTGTCATTCCACAACTTGTCTGGTCTTCAGTCATTAGTGCTCAATGGGTCAAATCTATTCTTGAGATGGTCTCTAAATTCAGGTGGATATACTCAAGGTTGTACTTTGGCTCTCATAGACGTGTTCTAATTTTCTTCCGTTTCAACTTGAACTTGCATATGAGCAATTGACGGTCTGTTCCACAGTAGGCCCTGGCCTTGTTCCAATGATATTGAGCTTTTCCATCGTTTCTTTCCACAGACGTAGTTGATTTGATTCCTGTGTATTCCATCTCATGAGGTCCATGTGGATAGTCACTGTTTATGTTGGTGAAAAAGGTATTTGCAGTGAAGAAGTCGTTGGTCTTGTAAAATTCTATCATGCAATCTCTGGCATCATTTCTATCACCAAGGCCATATTTTCCAACTACCAGTCCTTCTTCTTTGTTTCCAACTTTTTCATTCCAATCACTAGTAATTATCAATGCATTCTGATTGCATGTTCAATCAATTTCAGACTGCAGAAGCTGGTATAAATCTTCAATTTCTTCATCTTTGGTTTTAGTGGTTGGTGCGTAAATTTGAATAATAGTTGTATTAACTGGTCTTCCTTGTAGGAGTGAGGATATTTTCCTATCACTGACAGCATCGTACTTCAGGATAGATCTTGAAATGTTTTTTTTGACAGTGAATCCAGTGCTATTCCTCTTCAAGCTATCACTCCTGGCATAGTAGACCATATGATTGTCTGATTCCAAGTGGCCAGTACCAGTCCATTTCAGCCCACTAATGCCTAGGATATTGATCTTTATGGGTTCCATTTAATTTTTGACGATTTTCAATTCTCCTAGATTCATACTGCTTACATTCCCTGTTCTGATTATTAATGGATGTTTGCAGCTGTTTGTTCTCATTTTGAGTCATGCCACATCAGCAAATGAAGGTCCCCAAAACTTGACTCCATCCACATCATTAAGGTTGACTCTACTTTGAAGAGGCATCTCTTCCCCAGTGGGCTTTTGAGTGCCTTTCAACCTGGGAGGTTCATCTTCTGTCACTATACCAGACAATGTTCTGCTGCTATTCATGAAGTTTTCACTGGCTAATTCTTTTCAGAAATAGACTGCCGGGTCCTCTTCCTAGCCTGTCTTAGTCTGGATGCTCAGCTGAAACCTGTCTGCCATGGGTGACCCTGCTGGTATCTGAATATTGGTGGCGTAGCTTCCAGCATCACAGCAACATACAAGCCCCACAGTACAACAAACTGACAGACACAGTGGGATTTCCAGAACACTTCATTGTGCTCATGAGGAAACCGTACATATATCAAGAGGCAGTTGTTTGCACAGAATAAGGGGATACTGCATGATTTAAAGTCAGGAAAGGTGTGAATGAGGGTTGCATTCTTTCACCATACCTATTCAGTGTGTATGCTGAGCAAATAATCTGAGAATATCGAGTATATGAAGAAGAATGGGGTGTCAGGATTGGAGGAAGACTCAAGGATTTCATTTTACTTGGATCCACAATTAACACCCATGGAAACAGCAGTCAAGAAATCAAAAGACACATTGCATTGGACAAATCTGCTGCAGAAGACCTCTTTAAAGTGTTGAAAAGCAAAGATGTCACCTTGAAAACTAAGGTTCGCCTGACCCAAGTCATGGTATTTTCAATCACATCATACGCATGTGAAAGGTGGACAACAAATAAGAAGGACGGAAGGAGAATTGACAGCTTTCAATTGTGGTGTTGGTGAAGAATATTGAATATACCGTGGACTACCAAAAGAACAAACAAATCTGTCTAGGAAGAAGTACAACCAGAATGCTCCTTAGAAGCAAGGATGTTGAGAGTATGTCTTACATACTTTGGACATGTTGTCAGGAGGGATTAGTCCCTGGAGAAGGACATCATGCTTGGTAAAGTACAGGGTCAGCGGAAAAGAGGAAGACCTTCAATAAGATGGACTGACACAGTGGCTGCAACCATGGGCTCAAGCAAAATAACGATTGTGAGGATGGCTCAGTGTTTTGTTCTGTGGTGCATAGGCTTGCTATGAGTTGGAACCAACTCGATGGCACCTAACAACAACGAGTTTAAATTGATGCCAACTTAACTAGTAACGTATTCCTATACCACTATTCCTCTGCCACCTTTACTCCCTTATGTTGTTGTTATTATATATTACATCTTTATATGTTATGTGACCTATAAAATAAATTTATAATTATATTTCATGCCTTTGTCTTTTGAATCATGTAGGACTTAACTACTAGAGTTACAAGCCAAAAATACCATAAAGCTTGCCCTTATATTTAC
The DNA here is from genome assembly GCA_030035585.1 of Dugong dugon. Classification (NCBI taxonomy): domain Eukaryota; kingdom Metazoa; phylum Chordata; class Mammalia; order Sirenia; family Dugongidae; genus Dugong; species Dugong dugon. Next base: position 40,047,703 of record CM057480.1, on the reverse strand, counting down.
ACATGAGATTACATTTATTGGAGATCTTTCTTTTCTATATACAGCTTTGAGAGATTGTTTGGTATCCTTCTACTTCTAGTTGAAGAACTCTAGCATTTCTTGCAGGGCAGGTCAAGTCTTATGAGCTCTCTCAGCTTTTGTTTATCTGGGAATGTTTTAAATTTGCTCTCAAAAACAGTTTTGCCAGATATAGAATTCTTGAGTGACAGGTCTTTCCTTTCAGTACTTTAAATATGTCATTTCTCTGCCTTCTGGCCTTGAAGGTTTCTGAAGAGAAATCAACACCTAGTCTTACTGAGGATTCCTTGTGTATGACAATTTGTTTCTCCCTTTATCTTTGTTTTTCTAGAGCTTGATTATAATATGTCTTAGCATGGATCTCTTTGAGTTTATCCTATGTGGAGTTCATTGAGCTTCTTGGATTTCTAGATTCAAGTCCTTCATCAAATTTGGAAAGTTTTCTGCCATGGTTTCTTCAAATATTCTCTGTCCCTTTCTGTCTTCTCCTTTTGGTATTCCCATGATGCATATATTAGTTCACTTGAAGATGTCCCACAATTCCATTCGGCGTTGCTTGCTTTTCCTCATGCTTTTTTCTTTTTGCTATTCACACTCAGTACTTCTGATTACCTCACCTTCAAGTTCTCTGATTATTCTGCTGGCTCTAATCTGCTGTTGAGCACCTTTATTTAATTTTTCATTTCAGTTATTGTATTTTTCAGCTTCAGTAATTCTGTTTGGTTCATTTTATAGTGTCTATCTTTTTACTGATAGTTTCATTTTGCTCAGGTATCATTTTGCTGATTTTGTTTAGTTCCTTGTCCATGTTTTGCTTTAGTTCTTTGAGCATGTTCAGTGCTGTTGTTTTAAAGTCTTCTAGTCTGTCCATAGAATTGATTTCTCCCCCTTTGTCTTGTTCTTTTCAATGGACTATCATTTTCAGTTTCTTTGTATGGCTTATTTTTTGTCAAAGCCAAGATAATAGAATATGACAGTGCATTAACTCTGAACATGTGTGTGGCTTTCTCAATTCCCCCGTATACATAGTGCTTTTGAAAGCTCTAATTTCTGCAAGTAACTCCCGCTCTTGTTTCTCCTTCGGTTCTTAGGAGTTAATTGTCTGCTTCAATTGTACCATTTAGTCCAGGTGATTAAAGGCAGTCACAGCCTTCAGTCATTGGCTGGAGGGCAGGGTGAGAAGCTCCAAGGACACTGTAGAAGGCTGGGGACCCCTGTTGCGGGCTTAGAATTTTTACAAAAGGGCCATGTGGGGAGCTGTAGCCCAGAGTGTGCTGAAAGCAATAAGATGTACTATCATCATCAACTCCTGGGGAAGGTGAGAACAGTTGGACATATGATTTCTGAAAAATTCTGTGGGCGGTTTAGGGGATTTAGCAGTCTTCTGGGAGAGTGTTTTGATCTGAAGCAGAGGGATTGGCTTGGGGCCTAGGCTTTGAGGGATCTTTATTCAAAATGGGCTGAGGACTAACAGAATGATAGTTCTGACCTTGAGCTGGAGGGCAGAAAGCTGGAAGGGCAGTGATCAGAAGGCTCTAGATAGCTGGACTGAGCTGACCAAGAGTATGAAATGAGTAGTGGCAGAGAGAGACCAAAGCTTCAGGCCTGTGCAAAGCAACTGAAAGTATGTTTCTGTAATTTAATTCTGTAATATAAATTCATATGTCCATTGTGTGCCTACTTGCCTTTCAGCGGAATAATAATTAATGTATAAATAGAATCCATCCTCTTTTACCAAGTTAAAATTTCTACCTCCTCCAGGATCCTGTATTATCTCACTCCATCCTTCCCCTATCCCCTTTGCATTGTAAGATGACCAACTCTTCTAGGTTTGCCTGGGACTTTGCTAGAATAACACTTGAACTCCCACACCCCAGGCAACCCCTGAGTTATGAGCAAACTGGGACTCTTAGTCACCCTAAAGGTCTTTTCCCTGCTGAATTTTTCTTGACCAGCAAACATGCCCATGTCTTCTCTTTCTTAAATAATTCGTTTCCCTTGGACACCTATTCCATTCTTTTTCATCCATAGATTGCTAAACTTCTTCCAAATGTAGTCCAAATGTTCTCACTGTCTGTATCCCCTCATCTTCCAGAGGACTCCTGAACCTTCTCCTATCAATGTTCACAATCCCTCATTCTTAATAACTTTTCCATAGCATTTAGCACCACTGAGTTCTGGAATCACATTTTCTCCTAGTTCTGAAGCTCCTGCTTTTTTGTCTCAGGTTTAGGGAGTAAGTACTCCCCCTGGTCTTTCTGGACATTTAGGACACCCCTCAAGACTCAGATCTTGATCCTGTGCTCTCACTGGTGTCCATACAGATGCCTGCAAAAGTCAGGTAAGTGATGTAATTTGTTAGCTCTACTGAGACTGAGTAAGAATGGCATGAACCAGAATGGTTCTGCTCCATCTAAAGAGGTTTCCACTTTAGCAGATATCCAAAAGAGTTGGTCACCCTTGGTCTGAGTGCCCAGCTTTAGGGGTTCAGCTCCTACATGAAGTAAATTCCCAGGAGGCCACATGTTCCAACCTAGGAATAGAGTACTTCCACCCAAAGACACAAAGTTAAATCTGGATACACCTTAGGCAAGAATTCACTTCGCATAACTTTTGGAAATATCCCCCATGCTTGTCTTGGGAGAGGAGTTTTTAGCCTTAGATTGGGATGAAAAGGCTCTCTCTTCCCCTGATTTTGCAAATTTCTCCCACCTTCTTTGTTAACCAATAAGTTCCTATCCTTGACACCCTAACAGTGTAGTTGTGACCTTGATAGGGAGAGTTGAAGACCAACAAGTTAAGTCCTGAGAGCATTGTTAATACGAAAAAAATCCTCCTAGCTGATAAAGGTCTTTTCACTCATCATGGGTTCATTAGTCTTTCCATTGCAATTAAGGGACAGAATGTGGCAATATATTGAGCCTATGATGGTCAGCAACTGATGAACAAATAGATCGTAAGTAATTTTAGACATGCAACAAGGTCAACAGCTTGAATATTTAAGCTATTTTTAGACTTTACAGTGTCACAATTCTTGAAAGGACTTTGAAGAATGATTCGTCTATTCCTCTGGTCTCTAGTGTGGCTATACCTGAACAAGCTGAGATTTCCTATATTCTAATTCTTATTATTTCCCTTAAGAGCTTGTACTCTTTGCTCTTTTTATTTTTAAGTCCTGCCTTCTTTTATCAAGAATTTTCTGTTTTAAAAGCTGTGCATCTAGATATAAAGGAAGTAAAAAATGTATCTCTATCCTTGCAAAGTTTAGTTAGAGATGGGAAATCAAGATATATATAAGAATAGCTATTGAAAAGACTTCCTATTGCTAATTCTAGGGCATTCCTTAATGGTTGGCAAACTTGGGCAAGTAACTTTACCTTCAAGTCTCACCTAAGCCTTATTCTTTAAGTTTCTCATCTGTCAAATACCGGTCATAAAAGTAGTGCTTACCTTAGAGGGTGGTTCTGGAGTTTAAATGGAATGTATGCAAGAAGCCTGGCCTGGTAGATAGTAAGTACTTAATAAACATTGGCAATTATTTATAGTTTTCATCCTCACAGAAGTTCTGGTGATATACATTTACTACCTTTATTTTGGGTGGCATACACATTTAAGGGCTCAACTACTAGCCAAAATGTAAGTGGTTCAAACTCACCCAGAGGTGCCTCGGAGGACAGGGCAGGCAATCTGCTTCTGAAACGTCACAGCCTTGAAAACCCTATGGAGCAGTTCTACCATGCACACGTGGGGTTGCCATGAGTCGGAATCAACTTAATGGCAACTAACAACAACAGCATTTATTTTACAGGTGAAGAAACTGACATTGGTCACTCAAGGCTAATACATTATAGATTTGGGCTTCCAATTTTCGACTCCTTAGTTTGAGCATTTTTTGCTCAATTCCTCCACCTCCTGCACACAGAATAATCCAAAAAAACCCAACCGCATTGCTGTTGAGTCGATTCTAACTCATAGCGACCCTAGAGGACAGAGCAGAACTGCCTCACAGGGTTTCCAAGGAGCGGCTGGTGGATTTGAACGGCTGACATTTTGGTTAGCAGCTGTAGCTCTTAATCACTACACCACCAGGGCTCCAGCACACAGGGTAATAGTGCCCCAAAATACCAAGAGCCTCTAGAGAGCAAAATGGAAGGCTTTGGTACTCAGGGAGGTGAATTTCACAACTGGGCTTGAAAACAAGCAACGGTTATAGAAGTCTAGGCTCTATGAGGACTCTGGATGTCTAGTTGGCATAGAGGAGACCCAAAAGACAGGGAAGGGAGTTCAAAGATGAAATGTTGAGATCAGGCAGACTGTTGCCTTCCCAAGTTTGTCCTTGTCACCATTTTCCTGCCTCAACTTCACAGGGGAGAAGAGAGAGAAATTTTGGGTGTGGCAAGGTTGGAGAACTCTCTTCTATTGTGGGGCCAAAACTCAGCCTCCCCAGCACTGATGTGTGCCCTGCACAGCTATCCAAGGCTGGAGGCTTCTCTAACTGCTGCCCTCAGGGCCTCCATTCCATATGTCTGTGCCAGTTTGCCCAGTGCTAAATTCCAGCAGATCACCTATGGTTTGTCTAGGTAGTGTGGGAGGAAACAACCGGAATAGAAAACACCAGCGTATCCTCTGGGAGCTTACAGTCTGGTTAGCAGAAGAAGTAAATAAACGTGAAATAAATAAGAAGCTCAATCACATGTTATTAGGTGCTGAATTTGTGGGTGCTAAAGAGTTCAGGAGGCTGTAGTGGTGGTTCAGTGTTAGAATTCTTGTTTCCAGATGAGAGGCCTGGGTTTGATCTCTTGCCAATGCATTTTATGTGCAGCCACCACCCATCTGTTAGTGGAGAGTTGTATGTTGCTGTGATGCCGAACAGTTTTCAGCGGAGCTTCAAGACTAAGACAGGCTAAGGAAGAAAGGCCTGGGGATCTACTTCCAAATATCAGCCCATGAAAATCCTATGGAAGGCAACAATCTAATTCACAACGAATCGTGAGGATGGCACAGGCCCGGGCAGCATCTTTTTCCATTGTGCATGGGGTTGCCATGAGTCAGGGGCCAAGTCCACGGCAGCTAACAACAACAGCACAGGGTTCAGTAAAGGGAGAGGTCACTGTGGACTTGTGGCCAAGGCTTTACAGAAGGGAAAGTGGCAATAACCAGAGTGGGTTCATTCCCTATCTGCCTTCTGAGAGACAATGTTTCTAAGAGGAAAGCCGTGTTTTTGCCACGGACCACAAAGGGGTGAGGGAGACGAATGGCATTGCTATTTATTGAGTACCTCCTCTCTGCTAGGTCCATTACAGACTGTTGTAATGCCTTAGGAATGCGGTAACAAAGTAGCACAAATTGGATGACTTATAATAGAAAAGGAGCCATGGTGGCGCAGTGGTTAAGCGCTTGGCTGCTAACTGAAAGCTCAGCTATTTGAATCCATTAGGCACTCCTCAGGAGAAAGATATGGCAGTCAACTTCCATAAAGATTGTTCTTGCTAAGTGAATTGATTATACATGGCAATCTGAGGGCGCTAAACATCAAAGGCAGAGTTCAGGAACCGGACTGAGTGGCAGGGGAGGGAGAGACGGTTCGGAAGCAGCGAGCAGTTGCCAGACTTGACCCAGCGAGAGCCTGAGCCCTTCAGGCCTGATCAGCTCAGGGGTGAGCAGTGAGGCAGGAAAGGGGCGGTACTCGGGAGGCGGAGTTTTCCCCAATGCGACAGACCCAGCTCCAGAGAGTCTACCCAGCCACCGAGAACCAGTGAGAAGCAGCCTTGGATCAGCAAAAGATAAGTAATTGCCTACGGCCTACTGCGTGGATAAAAAACACCCCCTTTAGGGAAAAACCTCTCTCCAATTTACCTCCTAGCTCCCTGCTCTGCACTGGGTCCCAGACCAGCTTCAGCAACTGCTGAGTCCCAGGGGACAGAGGAAAGATCCGACACACTCCTGGAGCCATTCTCCCTGCCTTGGAGAGTGAACAAATTAACAGACAGAGGAAAAAATAAACTGCCGGTTCCCCTAAGCCAGGAACCCACAGTAGGCACAGCTCCTTTGCCTAGGCATAGGCATAAGGAATCCAAGGATTTTGAGTGCCTTTCTCCCTGCATAGACTTGTGTGGGCCCAACTCAACAGCATAGGCCCTCATTACCGCAGTACAACAGGGTATATACCGGAAGTCTAACTTCAACTGTTTCAGCTGTGAAGTGGCAGGTTGTTGATATTGGACACTGCTCTGCCCAATAAGCAGGGTCTTCACCTACCCATATCAAGAGCCTGAGGACTGATGGCTCCACCCACGCCACCTAGCCACCTGCAAGAGTGGCCCATGACTAAGAGGCACCCCCGAGTCTTTACAGTCAACAGCATTAGGTGCTCATAGTCTGGCAGCAAAACCCACCCACCTACATGCTCTAGGGAGCAGGGACACTCAGGGACAGCCATCAGCCCTTGCTTTGCTCAGAATGTGTCCCCCTGCTGCAGCCAATAGCTTGTGCCTACACCAATCACTCATACCTGTCTAGAACTGTAGGTGAGAGCCTCCACCACACACGTGGTGGCTATCTACCTGGGCACCTGAGCTGAATCTATACAGGAGGAGTGGGCAGACTCCTGAGCTCGCATACCCAGTAACAGATCTAACTACCTGGTGACAGGACACTAGAGCTTCAAAGGTGCCAATAATCAAACTAGATCATACGAGCAGCTTATTTGGGCATATCAAAATGAAACAAGAAGCTAGGACACAGTACGAAAACATAAAACAAATAAATATAAGAACTTATTGGTGGCTCAGAGACAATGGTCAAGATCAAATCAAATAAAGAGGCAATCCATGGATGGCTTCAGCAAACTCCCAAAATAAAGAATCTAGAAATTTTCCAGAGGAGGAAAATTTCTTGGAATTACCAGAGGCAAAATACAAAACATTAATATAAAGAACTCTTCAAGAAATTATGAAAGAAATAAAGCAAAACACAGAACATGCAATAGAGGAAATTAAAAAGATTAGAGAAGAGCCCAATGACAAATTTAACACGCTGCAAGAATCCATAGAGAGACAGCAATCAGAAATCCAGAAGATTAATGATAAAATTTCAGACTTAGACAACTCAATAGAAAGTCATAAGAGCAGAATTGAGGCCATGGAAGTCAGAATTAGTGAGATTGAAGATAAAGCACTTGACACCAATTTATATGAGGAAAAATCAGATAAAAGGATTTAAAAAAATGAAGAGACCCTAAGAATTATGTGGGACTCTATCACGAGGAATAACCTACCAGTGACTGGAGTACCAGAACTTAGAGGGGGCGTGGGGGCGGAGATAACAGCAAATACAGAAAAAATTCTTGAAGATTTGTTGACAGAAAACTTCCCTGACACCATGAAAGATGAGAAGATATCTATCCAAGATGCTCATTGAAGCCCACATAAGGTAGATGCCAAAAGAAAGTCACCAAGACATACTGTAATCAAACTTACTAAAACCAGAGATAAAGAGAGAATTTTAAGAGTGGCTAGAAATAAAGGAAAAGTCATCTACAAAGGAGAGTCAATAAGAAAAAGCTCGGACTACTCAGCAAAAACCATGCAGGCAAGAAGGCAATGGGATGACATATATAAAGCCTTGAAGGAAAAAAATTGCCAGCCAAGAATTATATAGCCAGCAAAACTCTCTCTCAAATGTGATGGCAAAATTATGGCATTTCCAGATAAACAGAAGTTTACGGAATTTGCAAAAACCAAATCAAAATTACAAGAAATACTAAAGGGAGTCCTCCAGTCAAAAGATCAGTAACATCAGACAACAACTCAAGACACAGGACAGAGCAACCAGACATCAACCCAGATAGGGAAGTCACAAAAGTAAATCAAAGCTAAAACACTGAAAAGAGGGAAACAGATGTCAATATGTAAAAGATGACAACATTAAAACAGAAAAGAGGGACTTAAAAAATGTAGACATAGATTTTTCATATGGACAGGAAGTCAAGGCAATATAAAGAAATAAAGGACTGGTATAAACTTAGAAAAATAGGGGTAAATATTAAGGCATCCACAAAGGAAACTAACAATCCTACAAGTCAAAATAAAAAACTAGAAAAATAGAAAGACTCAGGAAATACAAATTCAACAACAATGAAAAGATGAAAAGAAAATAAAGAAAAAGACTCAGCGCAGAAAATTAAGTAGAACAAAGAAACTGTCACTGACACAAAAAAGACATCAAAATGACAGCACTAAACTCAGACCTATCAATAATTACGCTGAATGTAAATGGACTAAATGCACCAATAAAGAGACAGGGAGTGACAGATTGGATAAAAAAACATGATCCATCTATTTTCTGCCTACAAGAGACACACCTTAGACTTACAGACACAAACAAAGTAAAACTCAAAGGATAGAAAGAAATATATCAAGTAAACAACACTCAAAAAAGAGCAGGAGTGGCAATAGTAATCGCTGACAAAAGAGACTTAAAAGTAAAATCCACCGCAAAGGATAAGGAAGGACACTGCATAATGATTAAAGGGTCAATACACCAAGCAGATGTAACTATAATAAATATTTACCCACCCAAGACAGGGCTATGAAATCCATAAAACGAACTCTAACAGCACTGAAAAGAGAGATAGACAGCTCCACAATAGTAGTAGGAGACTTCAACACAGCGCTTTCGGTGAAGGACAGAACATCCAGAAAGAAGCTCAACAAAGACACAGAAGAGCTAAATGCCACAATCCGCCAACTTGATCTCATAGACATTTACCGGACACTCCACACAACAGCAGTCAAGTATACTTTCTTTTCCAACACACATGGAACATTCTCCAGAATAGACCACATATTAGGCCATAAAGCAATCCTTAAGAAAATCCAAAGCATCGAAATATTACAAAGCATCTTTTCTGACCAAAAAGCCATAAAAGTAGAAATCAACAACAGAAAAAGCAAGGGAAAAAAAAAAAAGAAAAAACACATGGAAACTGAAGAACACCTTGCTCAAAAACTACCAGGTTGTAGAAGAAATTAAGGATGGAATAAAGAAATCCATAGAATCAAATGAGAAAGGAGACACATCCTACCAGAACCTTTGGGACACAGGAAAAGCAGCGTTCAGAAGTCAGTTTATAGCAATAAATGCACACATCCAAAAGGAAGAAGGGGCCATAAAGAAAACATTAACCTTACAATTCAAACAAGTAGAAAGAGAGCAGCAAAAGAAGCCCTCAGTCACTGGAAGAAAGGAAATAATAAGAATTGGAGCAGAATTAAATGAAACAGAGAATAGAAAAGCAATTGAAAGACTTAATAAGACCAAAAGGTGGTTCTTTGAAAGGATCGACAAAATTGATAAACCACTGAAAAAACTGACAAAAGAAAAACAGGAGAGGAAGCAAATAACACATATAAGAAATAAGAGGGGTGATATCACAACAGAACCTACGGAAACTAAGAGAACCATAACATAATACTATGAAAAATTGTACTCCAACAAATTTGAAAACCTAGAGGAAATGGACAAATTTCTAGAAATTCACTAACAACCTAAAGTAACACAAACAGAGGTAGAACAAGTAAATAAACCCATAACAAAAGAAGAGATTGAAAAGGTAATTAAAAAACTTCCAACAAAAATAAGCCCTGGCCCAGATGGCTTCACTGGAGAATTCTACCAAACTTTCAGAGAAGAGTTAACACCACTACTACTAAAGGTATTTCAGAACACAGAAAAGGATGGAATACTCCCAAACTCATTCTACGAAGTCAGCATAACCCTGATACCAAAACCAGGTAAAGACACCACAAAAAAAGAAAATTACAGACCAATAGCCCTCACGAACATTGATGCAAAAATCCTCAACAAAATTCTTGCAAATAGAATTTAGCAACATATCAAAAAAATAATTCACCATGATCAAGTGTGATTTATACCAGGTATGCAGGGATGGTTCAACATTAGAAAAACAATCAACGTAATCCATCACATAAATAAAACAAAAGACAAGAACCACATGATCATATCAATTGATGCAGAAAAGGCATTTAACAAAGTCCAACACCCATTCATGTAAAAACTCTCAAAAAAATAGGAATAGAAGGGAAATTCCTCAATATAATTAAGGGCATTTACACAAAGCCAAAAGCCAACCTCATCCTAAATGGAGAGACTTTGAAAGCACTCCCCTTGAGAATGGGAGCCAGACAAGGATGTCCTTTATCACCACTCTTATTCAACATTGTGCTGGAGGTCCTAGCCAGAGCAATTAGGCTAGGAGAAATAAAGAAATAAAAGACATCCAAATTGGCAGGGAAGAAGTCAAAGTATCTCTATTTGCAGATGATATGACCTTATACACAGAAAACCCGAAAGAATCCACAAGAACACTAGTGGAATTAATAGATTTCAGCAAAGTTTCAGGATACAAGATAAACATACAAAAATCAGTTGAATTCCTTTACACCAACAAAAAGAACCTCAAAGAGGAAATCACCAAATCAATAACATTTACAATAGCCTCCAAGAAGATAAAATACTTAGGAATAAATCTAACCAGAGACTCAAAAGACCAATACAATGAAAACTACAAGACACTACTGCCGGAAACCAAAAGAGACCTGTGTAAGTGGAAAAAGACACCTTGCTCATGGATAGGTAGACTCGACATCATGAAAATGTCAGTTTTACCCAAAGCGATCTACAAATACAAAGCAATCTCGATCGAAATTCCACCGGCACTTTTATATGTATATAGTACTTTAGATGAAGGTTTACCGAATAGTTTCTCGTTAAACAGTCAGTACACATATTGTTTTATGACATTGTTTAACAACCCCACAACATGTCAACACTCTCCCTTGTCGACCTTGGAGGACCCCCCACTTTTTTTTTTTTTGATGAAAATATACATAGCCAAAGTTACACCATTTCAAAAGTTTCTGCATGTACAATTCAGTGACATCGATTACATTCTTCCAGTTGTGCTGCTATTCTATCATTTTCCAAATCATTCCATCACTATTATCTTCAACTCACTGCCCCCCCCTAAGCTTCCCATCAAACCTTTTGAGTTGTTGTTGTCAATGTGATCTCACATAAACAGTTCTCTTCTTTTTGGACCTTAGATGAAGGTTTGCAGAACAAATAGTTTCTCATTAAACAATAAGTACACATATTACCATATGACAATGGTTAACAACCCCGCAACATGTCAACTTTCCCTTCTCAACGTTGGGTTCCCTATCACCAGCTTTCGTGTCCCCTCCTGCTTTCTAGTCCTTGTCCCTGGACTGCTGTGCTTCATTAGTTCCATTTTGTTTTAATCTTTTTGTTTTAATTTTTTTCAATCCCCGGCTGAACGGTTAACTTTGGAAGTGACTTCACCACTGAGCTAAAAGGGTGTCCAGGGGCCATACTCTCGGGATTTGTCCAGTCTGTCAGGCCAGCAAATCTGGTCGTTTTTTTTTTTTAATTAGAATTTTGTTCTACGTCTTCTTCCAGCTTTGTCCAGGACCCTCTATTTTGATCCCAGTCAGAGCAGTCAGTGGTGGTAGCCGGGCACCAACTAGCTGTACCAGACTCAGTCTGGTGGAGGCCGAGGTAGCTGTGGTCCATTAGTCCTTTGGACTAATCTTATCCTTGTATCCTCTTCTCTTCATTCTCCCTTGCTACCAAAGGTGTGAGACCAGTGGAGTGACTTAGATGGCTGCTCACAGGCTTTTAAGACCTCAGATGCTACTCACCAAGGTAGAAAGGAGAACATTGTCTCTATAAACTGTATTATGCCTATTGAGCTAGATGTTCCCTGAGACCATGGTCCCCACAGCCCTCCACCCAGCAATTCCGTCCCTCAGGGAGTTTGGATGTGTCTATGGAGCTTCCATGACCTTTCCTTGTACAAGCTGTGCTGGCTTCCCCAGTACTGTGTACTGTCTTACCCTTCACCAAAGTTACCACTTATCTACTGTGTATTTAGTTCCCACCCCCACCCATCCCATCCCTTGTAACGAACAAAAATTATTTCTTTTCGTGTGTAAACTTCTACATGGGTTTTTACAGTAGAGGTCTTATAGAATATTTGTCCTTTTGAGACTGACTTATTTTGCTCAGCATAATGTCCTCCAGTTTCATCCATGTTATGAGATGATTCACAGACTCATCATTGTTCTTTTTTGTTGCATAGTACTCCATTGTGTGTAGGTACCATAGTTTGTATATCTGTTCATCTGTTGATTGGCATCTAGCTTGTTTCCATCTTTTTGCTATTGTAAACAGTGCTGCAATGAACATGGGTGTGCACATGTCTATTCGTGTGACGGCTCTTATTTCTCTAGGATATATTCCTAGGAGTGGGATTGCTGGATCGTATAGTATTTCTATTTCTAGCTTTCTAAGGACGCGCCATATCATTTTTCAAAATGGGTGGATCATTTTGAATTCACATCAGCAGTGCATAAGAATTCCAATCTCCCCTCAGCCTCTCCAACATTTGTTCTTTCCAGTGTTTCTGATTCGTGCCAGTAATGCTGGGGTGAGATGGTATCTCATTGTGGTTTTAATTTGCATTCCTCTAATGGCTAGTGATCGCGAGCATTTCCTCATGTGTCTGTTGGCTGCTTGAATGCCTTCTTTGGTGAAGTGTCTGTTTATTTCCTTTGCCCATCTTTTAATTGGATTATTTGTCTTTTTGTTGTAGAGGTGCTGGATTTGCTTATAGATTTTAAAGATTAGACCTGTGTCTGACTTGTAATGTCCAAAAATTTTTCCCGAGTTTTTAGGTTCTCTTTTTATTCTTTTGGCTAAGTCTTTTGATGAGCATAAATGTGAATTTTTAGATGATCCCAGTAACCTAGCTTATCTTCTGGGATTTGTGTGTTATTGGTTATGGCTTGTAGCCTGTTAATGCCGTGCTTTAGTGCCTCTAGTGTTGATCCTAGCTTTTCTTCTGTGAACTTTATAGTTTTTGCCTTTATATTTATGTCTTTGATCCAAATTGAATTAGTTTTTGTATATGGTGTGAGTTATGGGTCCTGTTTCATTTTTTTTGCAGATGGACATCAAATTTTGCCAGCACCATTAGTTAAAAAGACTATCTTTTTCCCATCTGATGGACTTTCAGCCCTCGTTGAAGATCAGGTGATTGTAGGTGGATGCATTTACATCTGGGTTCTCAATTCTGTTCCATTGGTCAACGCATCTATCATTGTACCAGTACCAGGCTGTTTTGACTACCGTAGCTGTATAGTAGTTTCTGAAGTCAGGTAGTGTTGAGTCCTCCTACTTTATTTTTCTTCTTCGATAGAACTTTACTTATCCGGGGCTTCTTCCCTTTCCATATAAAGTTAATGATTAGTTTTTCCACCTCTTTAAAGAATGTTGTTGGTATTTGGATCGGGATTGCATTGTATTTGTAAATTGCTTTGTGTGGAATTGTCATTTTCACTATGTTGAGTCTACCCATCCATGGGAATGGGATGTTTTTCCGTTTAAGTAGATCCCTTTGGGTTTCTTGCAGTAGTGTTTTGTAGTTTTCTTTGTATAGGTCTTTTACACTCTGGTTAGATTCATTCCTAAGTATTTTATTTCTTTAGGGGTTATTGTAAATGGTATTGCTTTCCTGATTTCATTTTCATTATTCTCTTTATTGGTATATAGGAATCCAACCGATTTTCGTATGTTCATCTTGTATCCTCCTACTCTGCTGAATCTTTCTATTAGTTCCAGTAGTTCTCTCGTGGAGTCTTTAGTGTTTTCTATGTGTGGTATCATATCATCCACAAACAGGGATAGTTTAACTTCTTCATTACCAGTTTGGATGCCCTTTATTTCTTTTTCTTGCCTTATTGCTCTAGCTAGAACTTCCAGCACAATGTTAAATAGGATTGGAGATAAAGGACATCACTGTCTTGTTCTTTTTCTCAAGGGGAAAATTTTCAGCCTCTCTCCATTAAGAATGATGTTGGCCATTGGTTTTGTGTAGATGCTCTTTATTATGTTGAGGAATTTCCCTTCTATACCTATTTTATTGAGAGTTTTTATCAGGAATGGGTGTTGGACTTTGCCAAATACCTTTTATGCATCAGTTGAGATGATCATGTGATTCTTTTCTTTCCTTTTATTTATGTGGTGGATTACGTTAATTGATTTTCTAATGTTGAACCATCCTTGCATACCTTGTATGAATCCTACTTGGTCGTGGTGTATTTTTTTTTATATGATTTTGAATTCTATTGACTAGAATTTTGTTGAGATTTTTTGCATCTATAATCATGTAATTTTCTTTTTTTGTGGCGTCTTTGCCTGGTTTTGGTATCAGCGTTATGCTGGTTTCATAAAATTATTTCAGAAGTACCCCTTCCTTTTCTATGTTCTGAAATAGTTTGAGTAGTACTGGTATAAGCTCTCCTCTGAACATTTAGTAGAATTCTCCAGTGAAACCATCTAGGCCAGGGCTTTTTTTTGTTTGGATTTTTTTTTTTTTTTGTATTACCTTTTCAATCTCTTCTCTTGTTATGGGTCTGTTCAGGTTTTCAACATCACTTTGAGTTAGTTTGGGTAGGCCGTGTGTTTCTAGAAATTTATCCATTTCCTCTAGGTTTTCAAATTTGTTGGAGTACAGTTTTTCATAATGCTGTTTTATAATCCATTTTATTTCAGTTGGGGCTTTTGTAACGTCCCTCATTTCATTTCTTGTTTGGGTTATTTCTGCCCTCTCCTGATTTTCTTTTGTCAGTCTGGCCAGTAGTTTGTTGATTTTGTGGATCCTTTGAAGGAACCAACTTTTGGTTTTTTTGATTCTTTCTATTGTTTTTCTGTTCTCTATTTCATTTATTTCTGCTCTGATCTTTATTATTTCCTTTATTCTGGTGGCTGTAGGCCTTTTTTTTACTGTTCTGTTTCTATTTGTTCGAATTCTGTAGTTAATGTTTTGATTTTGTCCCTTTCTTCTTTTTGATGTGTGCATCTATTGCTATAAATTGTCCTCTGAGGACTGCCTTTGCTATGTCCCAAAGGTTTTGCTATGATGTGTTTTCATTCTCAATTGATTCTAGGAATTTTTTGATTCCATCTCTGATTTAGTCTATTACCCAGTGATGTGTAAGCAGGGTGTTTTTCAGTTTCCATGTACTTGATTTTTTTCCCTTGGTCTTCCTGTTGTTAATTTCTATCTTGATGGCATTGTGGTCAGAGAAGAGACTGTATTTTCTCAACATTTTGGATCTGTTGAGGATTGCTCTGTGGCCTAAGATGTGGTCTATTCTGGAGAACATTCCATGTGCCCTGGAAAAGAATGTGTACTTTGAGGCTGTTGGGTGTAGTGTTCTATATATGTCTATGAGGTCAAGTTGGCTGATTGTGCCCTTTAGTTTCTTTCTAGATGTTCTGTCCTTTACTGAGAGTGGTGTGTTGAAGTCTACTACAATTATTGTGGAACTGTCAATTTCTCTATTCAGTGCTGTTACACTTTGTTTTATGTCTTTTGGAGCTCTGTCATTGGGTGCATAGACGTTTATTATGGTTATATCTTCATAATGGATCGTCCCCTTAATCATTATATAGTGTCCTTCTTTGTTTTTTATGGTGGATTTTGTTTTAAAGTCTATTTTATCTGAGATTAATATTGCCACTCCTGCTCTTTTTTGGTAGCTGTTTGCTTGATATATATTTTTCAATCCTTTGATTTTTAATAGATTTACATCTTTGTTTCTAACGTGTGTCTTTTGTAGACAGCATATGGATGGATCCTATTTTTTTATCCAGTCTGTCACTCTCCATCTCCTTATGGGTGCATTTAGCTCATTTACATTCATGTAATTATTGATAGGTGTGAGTTTATTACTGTCATTTTGTAGTGCTTTTTTGTGGTACTGACGTTTTCTTTGTTCCTCTTACTCTCTTGTGCTAAGTTACTTTTGTTTGTGGATTTTTTTTCAATTCTTTTGTTTTTGTAGGTTTTGTTTTTACTGAGACTTTATGTTTTTCTTCTTTATTTTGATGAATAGGTTTGTTAACTTTTTTTGTGGTTACCTTGAAATTTACACTTATCTTCCTAGGTTTGAACCAGTCTATTATTGCTTAGTATTGCCTTACCTTCCTCTCCATTAGAAGGTTCTATCCCTACACCATTTGTTCCCCCTTTTGTTGTTCTGATGCTGTTGTCATTTACAGATTAACCACTCTGGTTTCCTGTTGTTATTCTTTTGGTTTTGGGTAGTCCTTAAGAGTTCATTTACTAGGTTGGTACCTGGCTAGTACAAACCTGTGTCCTATATTCAGCCTGTGGTCTGATGTTTATTCTCAGATCGAAGGACTCCCTTTAATAAGTCTTGTACGTTTGATTTTCTTTTTACATAGTCCGTTAGTTTCTGTTTATCTGGAAATGACCTAATTTCACCATCATATTTGAACCAGAGTTTTGCAGGATATACTATTCTTGGCTGGCAAATTTTCTTCTTTCAATGTTTTATATATGTCATCCATTACTTTCTTGCCTGGCCTGCATGGTTTCTGCCAGATAATCCGAGCTTAGTCTTATCGTTTCTCCTCTGTATGTGACTTTTGTTTTCTCGAGCTGCTCTCAGGATTCTTTGTTTGTCTTTGGTTTTAGCTAGTGTGATTATGATATGTGTTGGTGATTTTCTTTTGAGGTCTATCTTATATGGGGTTCGTTAAGTTTCTTGGATGGTCAGTTTTTCATCTTTCATTATATTGGGGAAGTTTCTGTCAGCAGTTCTTCAGTGATCCTCTGTGTTTTCTGTTTTCTCCCCCTGTTCTGGAACTGCGATCACTCGAAGATTTTTGCTTTTGATTGTATCCCACATAATTCTCAGGATTTCCTCATTCTTTTTTATTTTTCCTCAGAGGGGGTAGATTGTGCTGTGTGGAGCTAAGATGGGTATGGGAAAGATGAGAGAAAGCAGAGAGGAACAGGAGACAAAAACTTACTCAAAAACAAAAAAAAGAGTGTTAAGGGAGCCTGCCATTGGTGTGGAGAGATGAGAGACTGGGAAATAGGGAAAAACAAAAATTTAAAAAATGGTAAAAGAAAAAATGAGTAAATAGAGAAACTGGTAATAAAGAAAGACAGAAAGGGAATAAGAGAGAGAACAAAACAAAAGAAAGAAACAGAAAAAGAAATAAACAAAAAGAAAAAAGAGATAACCCAAGTGATGTCCCTGTGCATCTGTGCAGAGAAAGGGAGTAGCTTCCAAGCCACGAGGTACTGCCCAGCTAGAATGGGCTCCAAAGCTGAGAAAAGAAAAAGAAAACAAACAAATCAAAACAGAACAAATCAGAGAAAAGCAGCATAAAGCCCTGGGGGTTCCACCTAGGTGGCGGCAGGTGCTGGGAAGCAGTTTCACAGTCGAGCGGTGTTTCACAGCCTTCAAAGAGTAAAGAATGAACAGTCAGGTATTTGAGAGAAAGTAGGGGGAGGTGGTGAGAGGTACAGAAGAAATCTAAAGAAATGGAAAAAAGCAACACCAGCAGCCAACAAGTGGCACTAAGGGTGCCAGCCAGTGTGGGTGGGTGGGATCCAAGCAACACGAGGGTGAAACGAGTGCTTCTTGGCTAAGAGACTGTGGCTGCAGCAAGCAGAGGAGGCTGAGTGGGGGTGAAGAAAGGTGGGGGATTTGAAAGTGTATATCACTGGTTACCAGTTGTTCTGTCTCCTGCTGGAAGCTCCGCGAAGCTGCTTTCTCGTACCCCCATTCGCTGATCTCCAATAGGAGTCCAAGATGGTGGATCCGTGCTGCGGTAGCTGATAGGGGACCTCTGCATGTATCTCTCTTCCCTCTCTGTTCTTGGTGAGTTTCTTATTCAAATCGGTGCTTGGCTGAGTTCTTTATCTTTTCGTTTGATGTTGATAGGATTGACGTGTGACTCTGCTTGATTTGGTTTTTTGGATCTTTGCTGTGGAGGGACAGTGTGGTGCTTCTGACTAAAGTGTCATCTTGCCCAGAAGTTCCCATCAGCATTTTTTAATGAGATGGAGAAACAAATCACCAACTTCGTATGGAAAGGGAAGAGGCCCTGAATAAGTAAAGCATTACTCAAGAAGAAGAACAAAGTGGGAGGCCTCACACTACCTGATCTTACAACCTATTATACCGCCATGGTAGTCAAACAGCCTAGTACTGGTACAACAACAGATACATAGACCAATGGAACAGAATTGAGAATACAGACATAAATTCATCCACCTATGAGTAGCTGATATTTGACACATGCCCAGAGTCAGTTAATTGGGGAAAAGACAGTCTCTTTAACAAATGGTGCTGGCATAACTGGATATCCATCTGCCAAAAAACTGAAACAAGACCCATACCACACACCATGCACAAAAACTAACTCAAAATGGATCAAAGACTTAAACATAAAATTGAAAACGATAGAGATTATGGAAGAAAAAATAGGGACAACATGGCATAAACACAATAGGAACCATAAATAACAATGCACAAGCACCAGAAGACAGACTAGATAAATGGAAACTCCTAAAAATCAAACACTTATGCTAATCAAAAGACTTCACCAAAAGAGTCAAAAGACAACCTACAGACTGGGAAAAAAATTTTGGCTATGACAAATCAGATCAGCGTCTAATCTCTAAAATCTACAAGATGCTGCAAAACAACAAAAAGATTGATAACCCAATTTAAAAAATGGGCAAAGGATATTAACAGGCACTTCACCAAAGAAGATATTCAGGTGTCTAACAGACACATGAAGAAATGCTCACGATCATTAGCCATTAGAGAAATGCAGATCAAAACTACAATGAGATATCATCTCAACCCAACAAGGCTAGCATTAATCCAAAAAACACAAAATAACAAATTCTGGAGAGGATGTGGAGAGACTGAAATATTTATACACAGTTGGTGGGAATGTAAAATGGTACAAACACTTTGGAAATCGATTTGGCACTTCCTTAAAAAGCTAGAAATAGAAGTACCATACGATCCAGCAATCCCACTCCTTGGAACATATCCTAGAGAAATAAGAGCCGTCACATGAATAGATGTATGCACACTGATGTTAATTGCAGCACTGTTCACAATAGCAAAAAAAATGGAAATAACGTAGGTGCCCATCAATGGACAAATGGATAAACAAATTATGGCATATCCACACAACAGAATACTATACAACGATAAAGAACAACGATCAAGTTGTGAAACATAACATGGAGGAAGCTGGAAGTCATTATGCTGAATGAATTTAGTAAGTCACAGAAGGACGAGTATTGTATAAGACCACCATTATACGAACTCAAGAAAAGGTTTAAACACAGAAGAAAACATTCTTTGATGGTTATGAGGGTGGGGAGGGAGGGTGAGGGTTATTTACTAACTAGATAGTAGGTAAGAATTATCTTAGGTGAAGGGAAGGACAGCACACACTAGAGGGGAATTCAGCACAACTGGACTAAACCAAAGCTAAGAAGTTTCCTGAATACAATCAAACACTTTGAGGGACAGAGTAGCAGGGGTAGGGGTCTGGGGACCATGCTTTCAGAGGACATCTAGGTCAACTGGTATAACAAAGCTTATTAAGAGAATGTTCTACATCTTACTTTGGTGAGTTGCATCTGGGGTCTTAAAAGCTTGCAAGTGGCCATCTAAGATACATCAATTGGTCCCAACCACCTGGAGTAAAGGAGAATGAAGAACACCAAAGACACAAGGAAAGTATTAGCCCAAGAGACATAAAGGGCCACTTAAGACAGAGACTTCATCAGCCTGAGACCAGAAGAACTAGATGGTGCCCAGCTACCACCAATGACCACCCTGACGGGGAACACAACAGAGAGTCCTGGATGGAACAGGAGAAAGGTGGGGTGCAGAACTCAAATTCTAGTAAGAAGACCAGACTTAATGGTCTGACTGAGACTGGATTAAACCCGGAAAGCACGGCCCCTGGATTCTTTATCAGCGCAGAACTAAAACAATTTCCGAGGCCAACTCTTCAAACAGGGATTGGACTGGGCTGAGGGACATAAAGTGATACTCGTGGAGGAGTGTGTCTCTTAGCTCAAGTAGGTACAAGATACTAAATGGGCAGCTTCTGTCCAGAGGTGAGATGGGAAGGCAGAGAGGGTTAGGAGCTGGATGAATGGACATGGGGAATCAGGGGTGGAAAGGAGGAGTGTGCTGTCACAGTACGAGGAGAGCAGTTAGGGTCACATAACAATGTAAGTATAAATTGTTGTATGGGAAAAATCAAAAACAAAGTAAAAAAAAGATTGTTGTTATTAGGTTCCATTGAGTCCTTTCTGACTCATAGTGACCCTATGACTAAGGTCAGGCACACCTTAGTCTTCAAAGTGGCATCTTTGCTTTTTAACACTTTAAAGAAGTCATTTGCAGCAGATTGGCCCAATGCAATACATTGTTTGATTTCTTGACTGCTGTTTCCATGGGCATTGATTGGGGATCCAAGTAAAATGAAATCCTTGACAACTTTAATCTTTTCTCCATTTATCATGATGTTGCTTATTGGTCCAGTTGTGAGAATTTTTGTTTTCTTTATGTTGAGTTACAATCCATACTGATAGCTATAGTCTTTGATATTCTTCAGTAAGTGATTCAAGTCCTTTTTACTTTCAGTAAGCAAGGTTGTGTCATCTGCATATCACAGGTTATTAATTTGTCTTCCTCCAACCCTGATACTGCCATCTTCAGATAGTCCAGCTTCTCGGACTAATTGCTCAGTATACAAATTGAATAAGTAAGCTGAAAGAATATAACCCTGACGCACACATTTCTTATTTTAAACCACTCATGGTGTTAAGAGGCCATGCGCTCTCTGAAGGCCCTAGAGGAAGATAACTTCCTTGTGTCTTCCAGCTTCTGGTAACCTCAGGCGTTCTTTGACTTGCTGCTGCAGCACAGCTCCATCTCTGCCTCCATCTTCACATAACCGTCTTCCCTCTGTGTCTCTCTCTCTGTCTCTTCTCCTCTTTTATAAGAATATCACTCACATTGGATTAGAACCCACCTTGGTTCACTATGACCTCACGTTAACTTGATAACATTTTCAAAGATTCTATTTCTGAACACGGTCACATTCACAGGTACAGGGGTAAGGAATTCAACATGTCTTTTCAGGGGACACAATTCCATCCATAACACAGACATTGTCTCATTGTATTCTCATGAGAACCTTGTGACTGTGGACTCAATTCCATCCATAACACAGACATTGTCTCATTGTATTCTCATGAGAACCTTGTGACTGTGGACTCAATTATCTGGATTTTAAGAAGTAGTTCAAAGAAAAGTTCAGTAACCTGCTCGGCTGATGTGCTGCAGAGACATTGGGAGTGGGGCTGTTTAATAATATGTAAACATTGCCCTGAACCTTCAAATTGCTCAGCTGGAAGCACTCTTCAATGCCCCCCTCTCCAAAGCTAGAAATTGCTTAAGAGAAGCAGCAGAGGAAGGGTCTGGTAAGGTGCTTTTCAAAGTTATTCAAAACTGTTGCATCATTATTGAAACAGAAAGAAACACACCAATACACCCAGACTCTTTCTCACACATACACATGCATTTGTAAGCACTAAACTCTTGTAAAGACTGCAGTGATTCTGGTGCTTTGGCAAAAAGAGTTGGACTAGGGCCACCTAACAACAACAACAACAGGGCCAACAGAAACTACAAGAATTGAAATAACTTTATATGAAACATTTGTAGGCACCGGGAAGAGCGAGAGGATGGCATGCTGTTATTAGGTGCCGTCAAGTTGGTTCTGACTCACAGCGACCCTATGACAACAGAACAAAACACTACCCGGTCTTTCACCATCGTCATAATCGTTGCTGTGTTTGAGCCCATTGTTGCAGCCACTATGTGAATCCATCTTGTTATGGGGCTTCCTCTTTTTTGTTGACCCTCTACTTTACTAAGCATGATGTCCTTCTCCACAGACTGGTCCTTCCTAATAACATGTCCAAAATACTTAAGATGAAGTCTCACCATCCTTGCTTCTAAGGAGCATTCTAGCTGTACTTCTTCCAAGACAGACTTATTCATTTTTCTGGCAGTCCATGATATAGTCAATATTCTTCGCCCACACCATAATTCAAAGGCATCAATTCTTCTTCATTCTTCCTTATTCATTGTCCAGCTTTCACATGCATATGAGGCAATTGAAAATACTATGGCTTGGCATAGAAAGGATTATTCCACTTTTTATCTGTGTTTAACTAATGGTCACAGGGAAGGGGTGAAATGAAACTGACCATTTCCTCCCTTTCACAGAATCACAGATCTGCCTTTTTTATTAAAAAAAGAAAAAAAGACTGTGATGTAGGACGCATGGAGGATACATTTGGTTTTCAAGAGAAATTTTATTTTTCCATTGGAAGATATTAACGAGTTCATTTTTTTATTTATCTAAACAGTTGCATTTCCTGAGCTGCAACGAAACGAAAATTCCATTCCCTTCTCATGACTTACCTCCTTTTTCTTCAACAGTAAGTCATCCTGAATTATTTTTTTCCATGCTTGTGTTAAATGAGACCAACAACAAATGGAATGATGGGACATGATGATCTGAAAGCTTGGCCATGGTGGAAGGTGGGCTCTCGACAGCACTGAAATGGGGTGCAGAGGAGATAATGGGGACAAGGAAACAAAGTGCTCCCAAGGTAAGCTACAGCCATAAAGATGAGGAAATGGCAGATAATTAAATTACCATATGTGTAAATCTTCTTTCTAGGGCACCATCTTCACGTTAAAACACAGATGCCCCCTCACGATACCCAGCAGTCACTGATTTTATTTTGTCTAAGTGAGAAGGTGGTATGTGTTACCCCCAGGTTGTGATCATTAAGGTCATGTGTCAACTTGGCTGGGCCATGATTCTCAGTGGTTTGGCAGTTATGATACAGTCTGGCATTTGTATGATGATGTGATCATTTCCATGATGAGATTTCATATAAAGTGATCACCTCTATCTGGGTGTTGTCTGACCCACATAGCCATAAATTTGGACGTGCACAGCAGCACTTCATCATTAAATGAAAGTGGTTTATACGAGATCGGGCCCAAGCAGGAACTGAAGGCACAAGTAAATTGTGTGAGGAAGTGCCCCAAATGCCCATGTTCTCCACCCCTGTCACATTACCTTCCATCTCCCAGTTTGCACCTATGGCCTCATGTGGAGTTCCTTATGATCATTTGACTGAGGAAGAGAAAACTCATGCCTGGTTTACAGACGGTTCTGCACAATATGCAAGCACCACTCGAAAGTGAACAGTGGCAGCACTACATCCCTTTTCTAGGACCTCCCTGAAGGACAGTGGTGAAGGAAAATCCCTCCAATGGGCAGAACTTCACTTTGCTTAGAAGAAGAAATGGCCAGATGTGCAATTGTTTACTGTTTCATGGGCTATGGCCAATGGTTTGGCTGGATGGTCAGGAACTTGGAAGGAACATGATTGGAAAATTGGAGACAAGGATTTATGGGGAAGAGGTATATGGATAGACCTCTCTGAATGGGCCAAAGAAGTGAAGATATTTTTGTCTCATGTGAATGCTCACCAAAGTGTGACCTCAGCAGAGGATGATTTTAACAATCAAGTGGATAGAATGACAAGTTCTGTGGAAACTAGTCATCATCTTCCCCCAGATACTCCAGTCATTGCCCAATGGTCTCATGAACAAAATGGCCATGGTGGCAGAGATGGAGGCTGTGTATGGACTCAGCAACATGGGCTCGCACTCACCAAGGGCCGACTTGGCTACAGCCACTGCTGAGTGCCCAATCTGCCAGCAGCAGAGACCAACAATGAATGCCCGATATGGCACTATTCTTCAAGTTGATCACCCAGCAACCTGGTGGCAGGTTGATTACATTGGACCACTTCCATCATGGAAAGGGCAGTGTTTTGTTCTTACTGGAATAGAAGCTCTGGATATGGATTTGTCTTCCCTGCATCCAATGCTTCTGCCATAACTATTATCCATGGACTAACAGAATGCCTTATCCAGCATCATGGTATCCAACCCAGAGTCATCTTGGATCAAAGGACTCACTTCACAGCAAATGAAGTGAGGCAATGGGCCCATGCTATGGAATCCACTGGTCTCACCATGTTTCCCATCATCCTGAAGCAGCTGGCTTGATAGAACCATGAAATGGCCTTCTGAAGACACAATTACAGCACCAGCTAGGTGGCAGTACCTTGCAGGGTTGGGGCAATGTTCTCCAGGAGGTTTTATATGCTCTAAACCAGAGTCCAATATATGGTACTGTTTCTCTCATAGCCAGGATTCATGGGTCCAGGAATCAGGGGTGGAAATTGGAGTGGCACCACTATTACCTCTAGTGACCATGACCCACTCACAAAATTTTTGCTTCGTGTCTCTGTGACCTTATACTCTCTGGGTCTAGAGGTCTTAGTTCCAAAGGGAGGAATGCTACCACCTGGAGACACATCACTGATTCCATTGAACTGGAGGTTGCGAATGCCATCTGGCCACTTTGGGCTCCTTATTCAACAGGCAAAAAAGGGAGTTACCGTATTGGCTGATGTGATTGATCCTGATTACCAAGAGGAAGTCGGATTATTACATAATGGAGGTAAAGAAGTGTATGTCTGGAATGCAGGAGATCCCTTAGAGCCTCTCTTAGTACTACCATGCCTTGTGATTAAAGTCAGTGGAAAACTACAGCAACCCAGTTCGAATATGACTACTAATGGCCCAGACACTTCAGAAATGAAGGTTTGGTTCACCCTGCCAGGTAAAGAACCATGACCAGCTAAGGTGCTTTCTGAGGGCAAAGGGGCGGGGGGGGGGGGGGCGGTTTGAAGAAGGTAGTTCTAAATACCAGTTATGACCACGTGGCCAGTTTCAGAAATGAGGACTATAATTGTTGTGAGTATCTCTTCCTTGTATGTATGCATCAGATATTTTTGTTTTCTTCACCTATAAAATATAAGATGTAAACAGGGCTAGTACATATTTGGTTGTATGTGTGTTCATTACATCACATTAGGCGCAAGTATGACTTTATAATTATCTTTATTTAGAGATTCTGTATGGTTTAAGGAAATGTGTACAGGTTCCAAGTTGACAAGGGGTAGACTGTGATCATTAAAGTTGTGTGTCAACACCCTGACAGGGAACACAACAGATAGTCCCTGATGGAACAGGAGAAAAGTGGGGTGCAGAACTCAAATTTTAGTAAAAAGACCAGACTTAATGGTCTGAGACTGGGGGAACCCCAGAAAGCATGGTCTCTGGACTCTCTGTCAACCCAGAACTAAAACAATTTTTAGGTAGCCAGGATGCTGTTACCGCAATAATGTGGACTGGAGCCGCCTGCTGCAATAGCCAATTCTGAGACAGGGGTGAGGTGAGCAGCAAGATGTTTATTATATATCAAATATATAGGAGAAAGAGGGGAATAGATTCCTCCAAAACAACCCATCTCTCCCACTGGAGATCAGCTGAAGGCTTTTATAGGGACAGCATTATGGATCTTAGAAGTTTGTGTTAGTTTCCCCGAGGTGGTGATGTCTTTGATGAGTTAATCTTCTACTGGTATTCTTGGGGGTTATCTGGTGACATCCTTGGGGATTATCTGGCAACATCCTGTTTTTTTTCTTGTCACAAGATGGGTGCTTTGTTTGATTTTTATCCTTAGATCCTTATCACTTGTTTTTCACCCTCCAAGGAGGAGCATCAGTTAATCTTAAACCTTTTGTAGAGACTGGAGAAACAAGATCATGAGACAATGTGGCGGTTAGCAATGGGGAGTAAATAATAGTGAGCCAGTACTGTGCAGCCTCTTCCAAGCCCCCCTTTTATTGGAAGTTTCTCAATCTTGGGAAACAAGGCAACGCTTCTTTTCTGGCTACTTCCTGCTGGTTAGGGGCATCGCTGGGGTGAGAAACCTCCCAGTATCGACTAGGGGCCACATGGGGTGGGGGGGTGAATTAGAGTAGAAATTGGCTGCATCTTGGTGAATTAGATGACAATCATCTTCAGAGCTTGAAAAAGGGGCGTCCTGACTTACCAGGGTAAACATTTTTCTAGCCTTAGGAGTATTTGTTGTTCCTTTTGTTAATATTCTCATAAAATAGGGAACACAAAAACAAACTAGAAGAATCACTATTCTTAAGGTTCCTCTTTCAGGCTCTTTTATGGCCCACTTAACTGACCTACTGGAGATAGGGTTGAGACTACACATGGGGGGGTCAGAGTGTCCCCAGCTTGCAGGGTAAATGTCCCCTTTGTCTGGAGGATCACCGGCACCTTTTCTGTCCAGATCTCCCAGAAACATAGAAAAATAGAGGTCAGAATCATTGTACTGTAAGCTTCTTGAACTTGTACTTCAGGTCTTGAATTGGAGTACAAAAGTATGGTGGCTGTTTGTTTTATACTTCTTTCTCTTCTTCTGGTGGGCTGCTTTTACTCTCGAATGATGCACCCACGCAGCTACTCTTGCTAATTTCAGAGAGTGGGTGGTCAGGAGAACTTCAAAAGTTCCCTCCCACCGAGAGGCCAGTTGATCTTCTGGGGGCTGATTCTTCCAGGCCTTCAACAGGACCCGATCTCCCATCTCTGGGTTGGAACTTGTGGAGGGAAGTGTCAGAAGGAAAAGACAAATGAGAAGAAGCATACTGATTAACAGCGTTTATGACAGCTCTCAGAGAACGGATCCAGTTTTCTCTACTTTGGTCATCACCGAGGTGGGGAGAGTCGACTTTTCCATAAGGGCTAAATCTGAGCCCACTTCCAGGGGCCACCCGGATTCTGGGCAGGGCAATGGGGAGAACTTGTACTAAGTGGAGCTTGTCTCCTGGCAAAGTTTCGCTGAGGCCTTTTTCAGAGTATGGTTCATCTTTTTGGTCTCTCCAGTCGATTCTGGTCTCTAGGCTGAGTGTACTTTCCAATTTATATCTAAAACCTTATTGACTTCTTGGGTGACTGTTGCCATAAAAAATCCCCTGTTGTCACTCTGTACTGAGATTGGAAGATAAAACAGGGTATGATTTCTTTGAGTAACACTTTGGTCACTTCTTGGGCTCGTTCGGTTTGACAAAGGAAAGCCTCTACCCACCCCGAGTAGGTGTCCACAAAAATCAGCAGATATTTAAAATTTCCAGGTGTCTGGGGCATTATACCACCGCCACCTGAAGGGGATCATTGATTGCCTTCAGGAGTTCTAGGATTTCTGATACATGTTTTATTTCTTTGTTGGCAGATTCAGAAGTCCCTTTTTCCTACAAAGCACCATCTGAGTGAAGGACCAGTTGGGCACATTTATTATCAGTATACACAGTTATGCATCTTCTTATTCCTAGTTGCAGGGCCCACCGGAGGACTATGAGTTCAGCCTTTTGAGCTGAAGTGCCAGCAGGAAGTGGAGCTGTCTCTAAGACCTCAGTTCCTGTCACCACCGCATATCCCGCCTTGTGGCATCCTTCATATAGAAAGCTACTGCCATCCGTATACATTTCTATCTCTGGGTCAGTCAAGGGAACATCTGAGAGATCTAGTCTGCTAGAATAAACTTCTTCAATTATCTCTAGGCAGTCATGTACGGGAGCATCTTCTGAAATAGGCAGCAATGTGGTAGGATTGAGGGAGGAGACAGCCTTCAGAACCACGTTTGAGTTGTCTAACAAGATTGCCTGACATTTTCCCATTCGTCCTGCCATGAGCCAAAAAGACCCCCCTTTTATTCCAAAAATGACAAAACTGTATGTGGTGTGTTTACTGTTACCTTTTGTCCAAGGGTGAATTCCTTGGCTTCCTGTAACAAGTCACATGTTGCAGCCACAGCTGGAAGATAAGGGGGCCATCCCCAGACCATGCTGTCCAGCTGTTTTGAAAAGTAGGCCACCGGTCGCCTAGCTGGTCCCAGGGTTTGAGTTAGTACCCCCACAGCAATTCCCTGTCTTAATATCAGTTTATTCAATGGCAAATAGAGGTTGAGACTCGGGGTGTAGAGGAATACAAAAGAAGGCATCTTTCAAGTCTAGTACTGAAAACCATCCACTTTGACTGGGTATAGTAACCAAGAGAATATATGGGTTTGGCACAATTGGATGAATGTCCTCTACAATTTGGTTGATTTTTCTTAGGTCTTGAACAGACCGATACTCTCTTGTTCCCGGTTTCAACACCGGTACGATATAGATGTTGTATGGAAACTGGCAAAATTTTAAAAGTCCTGTTTTTATGTATTGATGCACCAGTGGTGTGATCCCTTCTAAAGCTTCTTTGCAGAGGGGATATTGTCTCTGGTTTATAATAGGTGCTCTAGGTTTTAAAGTAATTTTAACCGGTGCGGCTGACTGGCCTCATCCAGAACTTTCTTATGCCCAGATCTCTGGATTCACCTTTTG
Source organism: Dugong dugon (assembly GCA_030035585.1). NCBI lineage: Eukaryota > Metazoa > Chordata > Mammalia > Sirenia > Dugongidae > Dugong > Dugong dugon. Next base: position 40,019,316 of record CM057480.1, on the reverse strand, counting down.
TTGAATATGGAAAGGAATGCCACTATGTGTCACTATTTCTTCTTGCAATAGTGTCGCCTGTAAGGCACATGCATTTTCAGGTGAAATCTGTAGAAAATGGAAAGGAACAAGTCTGCCATCCTATTTGGGTTACTCCAGTAAGGAGGATTGTGATTCTTTTAATTATACAAGTTGGAGGTAGAGAAAGGAGTATGTACTAACATTGTTCCTCCTTCAGCTGGAATTTCTCAGAGTAAATTGCCCTGCCAGAGCCCCGGCAGTACCCTCACTGAAAACAATACACTGAAGGGTGTGTAGTTGCGGGGAAGACCATACCTGATAAAGTCGGACACTTACTTCCCGATTCCCTTCCTTTGTCAGTTTCTCTCAAGCTGGTCAGACTAGAATCAGGCTCAGCCCTTTCTGTGGGGGGCTCTGCCATAATTCTTCGAACTGACCTGTCAGCTTCTACCGCACCTTCCCTATGTGGTGGGGGAGGGGAGAGCCGAAGGGGTTATGGGGCTATTCCTTCTAAGAGGGGACCCTCCAGTGAGGATGCAGGAAGCACTTTTGCCTTCAGCTTTTCCTGGAAAAGAACCTGGTTAGAGGGACTTAAAGTTTGATAGAGAGACATGAAAGCTTGAATATAGGGAACGTTGTCTCATTTTTCTTACAAAACAAGTCAAGCTGAAAAATCGTGCCATAAGCCAAAGACCCATTTTGGAGACAATGTTTCTGGTCCCCTAGCTGGTATTGGGACCATACATTGTTGCATAAACATGTCATTCTCTTTCTTGTCGTAGGCTCATAGCTATACCTCCTCTAGTTTGTTAGAATGCAGCCTAGAAGAGATTTGGCTGGGATAGATGGGCCTCCCCCCATAATAGGTGTTTGTTTATGCATAAGCAGCATCAGTAACTGCTTTTCATGTGCCTCAACAGCAACTACATTTTGCAAAACCTCAGACTGAGTATTAATATAAATATAGCGGTGTTTATTTAGGCACAAACTGTTTCTTGAGAGACTAACAGGAAAGGCTAATACTATTCTATTTTGTAAAATCACAGCTCAAATTTCAGACACTTCTCTGGTTATGATAGCCACAACTTTGCTAAGTTTACCAACAGAACTTCTAATTCAAGAGTTACAATATCTAAACCCATTAGTTAGATACTTTAGGAGAAAGGAAAATGATTTCTTATATGTAGAAAGCAGGACCTCAAAAATCAGCAATGTTCTCACATAAAACCATAGCTTCCTTTTGTTTACTCAGTCTTATGCAGTTAATTTCTGTTCCATGCGATTCTGGATCAGTTGCAGTCTGTGAACTCATCAGCTTCTGCATAAGTGTTCTGGAGATTTCCATCGAGTCTAGTCACAGTCCTTTTAGCAAGTCTGACATAGTCCATCTTTTTGTTGAGATATTTTGGTCAAATGTTTTCAGCAAATCAGCAAAGTAAAAGCTTATCTGCAGATGACAAAACTTAGTATGGCCATGGGGTAACTTATAAAAATAATACTCTTAGTAGTGAAAGACCTGAGAGAAGTTAATTACAAGTGCAACGTAAAGGCCAAATAAAACCAGTTAAAAAAAAACTTTGGATAAAAATATTTCTAAATATAACCACTAACAGTACTCAAAGAGCTTCAGATGTTATACATAATAACTTTGGGACAAAATACCATATAGTCAGGATATACCAAGATTATCAAATCTCTAAATACCTGAATTGTAATTAAAAAAACTTCATAGGTAAATGACGTGAATTCCCCAATCAAACCATTGGCTTTGATGATGCTAGATTCAAAAAGATAAAGTTGCAACCAAGTTAGCAATAAAGGAATAATAATATTATATGTCACTGTGAAACAATACTTAAATTATTTAAACAAAGATCTTAAAGTAAAAACCTTAGCTTTCTTTTCTAAAAGCCATGAAGCTTAGTATACAGACTAAGGAATCTTATTCTAATGAGAAGCCAAACCTTTGTCTTCCAGGCAGATTACACAAAGAATAAATTAGCCCTTTAACTCAGAAATTAAAGAAAATTGTTATTTTAACAATTGAGAAACCCAATTCTTTGTTTTATATGCTACTTAACATTAAAACTCCTAAAAACCTCACAAATTAAACCAGTAAACTTTAGTCAGATGAAACTTGACCATATCAAATAAATTTCTTTTTCAATAAACCTCTTAAACGTTGTCTTTGTTGCATATCTTTTATAGTGCATCCCTTTCAATGGCAAAAATGAACACTCATTAGCAGACTTAAATATATATATATATATCTGTCTATCCTTTCTCTAGTGGCATAAAAAACAAAACTATATAAACTTAAATTATGATAAATATCTATTAATAACATCAATAAGTTACCCAAAATGTCAAAATTATTTTAAGCCTATATATCATAAAACATAACTGTTGTTGAAGGGAAAGTCTATTTAAACATGCTAAGATTTCATTCAACTTTTACTACTTCTCATATTTTTCCCAATCTAATTTTAGCTTTTAAAGATTCTATCAACTGGCTTTGGAAATCACAAAGTCTCTCTGCTCAATTGACCAATTCATTGATATGGATATAAGCTTTATTAAGTGTCTGGCTACTGCTGGAAACATTTTTCCAGGCCACTTCAGGTGTGTCTCATTGTAATTTCTATTTTCTTTTTTTTTTTTTTTTTTTGACTTCTTAAAGTCCTCCTATAATAGTGAGAACTTGTTTACAGTTTTATGATTAGGATATACCAGATTTCTGATAACTATACTAAAGCAGCAATTTTTCTTATCTTTTGTCTTAAAAGAGTCTCCACCTAGCAGGAAAGGGTCTTTCAAAACCTTCCCTGGTGCTATACGACCTTGGATACTGGGAGCTGAGGAGGCCTGATTGTGCCCCACCCTCACTCTCTAGACTCATGGAAGACATTTACATATGTTTAAGTTGATGGAGGCATTTTGAAAGGCTATCTACCCAGTAAATAGCAAAGCTCTTTAGCAATTTTGTAAATGAATCCAACAATTCTCAGCTAGCAGGAGTGTTCATTTACATATTTTAAATTGACCTAGGAATTTAAGGACAAGAGATAACTAATTTCTTTTTTACTGCTCTGGAACTGCTACTTTTACTTTAAGACAAAACTATCCTTTTTCCTTAAATAAAACACATTTCATATTTAGCTTAAGTTACTTAGAAAGGTTTCACTTTTAAGACTGACAGTATAAAACATAAAGATCTTACACCGAATTATATCAAAGTTTCTCCAAGTAGGTTTTAAAAATCTAAATCATAAGACAGACACAAGATGCAGTTTTTTTCTGGACGAAGAAAGAACTGAGGTTCTAAGACTAGCCTTACAAAATCCAGCAATTCTTAGCCCTAGCCACCAATTAATACAAGACAGACTTAGACACAATGCTCTAGACCAGAAGCAAGCTCTTAGAACAAAAGGAGACAGAAAGACCACATAAACTCACCAGACAATACCACACAAAACAAGGATATGGGGATCCTAGTTTCTTAAGAGTGTACATAGCAATTTTTGGTAAGATCTACTCAATTTAACGGAAAAAACAGGTTCTAGATAAAACTTATTAACTTGCCGGAGCCTCAAATTGAGGAATATTAGACCTCGTGACAAAACCTGAGCATCAAGCAAAGTTCCGTAAGGAAAAAACGGACAACACATCTGAAAGCTCATTTTCCCAAAGTGGTCACTGAAATTCTAAGTTACTTCTAGTATACTCAGTTTATAGTGTTTTTAAATACGAACCTTAAACCAGTAAATCAGTAGTGGGGGGGGGGGGGAATCCAGGCTCATTTATCAAAGATGTTAAGTGATAAGTTTCAAGCTTTTGGTTTCCTTCTTTCTGAAGCTTTCTCTAACAGCTGAATCAGGGTGCTCAGGTAGATGGTATAATACTAGTTACACACAGACAATGGACAGGACACAGAACCACAGTAAACAAATGGACAGGACAGACACAAAACCACAGTAAACGAATAAATCCTGCAAGCTGACGGAGATTTTCTTGACCCCCTTCAACCTCTCAGATGGCCCTGCTTGCCAGCAGAGGTGATCTTAGAGAATCTCAACCTCCCAGACACACTTACGAGCATTCATACACCCAGAACCAGAACTCTAGACTCACCAGGAGTCCCTACTTGTAAGCCTACTCATGGGGACAGTCATCTGGGGATGCCTGTCACCCCAGGAACCAAGGGCTCAGGTCCCGCTCCAGAAACTTCGGGCCTGTCCTATCCACCCCGGCCCTGAGCAACAGGGAGAGGAGTCATGGACTACCTTGGGATCCCTTCTATGCAGGTCTTGCTTTTCTTTCACTCACCTCTTTTGGCAGGGTTGAGGACAAGTGGTGCTGTGACAGACCCAGGTCTGGCCGATAGTCCCCAGAGGCAAATGAAACCTCTCGTGGCCGCTTGTTGGGAGAGCTGTCATTCAGCCTAAGGCCCTGCCCCAGCGCCGCTGTGTCTCAAGTGGCCTGAGTTCCCCATACGGGCCACCAAATTTGTTACCGCAATAAAGCTGATTGGAGCTGCCTGCCGCAAGCAAGATGTTTATTATATATCGATGTATAGGAGAAAGAGGGGAATAGATTCTGTCAAAAAAACACATCTCTCCCACTGGAGATCAGCTAAAGGCTTTTATAGGGATAGCATTATGGATCTTAGAAGTTTGTGTTAGTTTCCCCCTGAGGTGGTGATGTCTTTGATGAGTTAATCTTCAACTGGTATTCATAGGGGTTATCTCGTGACATCCTTGGGGATTATCTGGTGACATCCTGGTTTTTTCTTGTGACAAGATGGGTGTTTTGTTTGGTTTTTATCCTTAGATCCTTATCACTTGTTTTCCACCCTCCAAGGAGGAGCATAGGTTAATCTTAAACCTTTTGTAGAGACTGGAGAAACAAGATCATGAGACAATGTGGCGGTTAGCAATGGGGAGTAAATAATAGTGAGCCAGGCCTGTGCAGCCTCTTCCAATGCCATTAGAAAAAGGGCACTAATAAATCATATAGATTGTTCCATAAATGTCACATTCTTCTGATCAGAGCGTGAACACTCGTTAGCACGTAAAAAGTGTCCTAGGGTAAAATCACCACAAAGTTATAGTAAAGCAAGAAAAAGATTTTATTTGGCGTATGTTCCAAGAGGCAAAAGCGGGAAATGGACAAGTGTGCTGCCAGAGCCATGTCTGCCTGGGTCCAAGGAATGTTACAGAATCATCAGTATATATTGACATTACAAATGAGTAAAATCATTAAAAGCTTCACTTTTTCACAGACTGTCTAAAAACTGCTAAATCATCATGAATTGTCTTTCTTAATAATCATTGGTACAAGTTTCAATAATGACAGTCAGGAGGGTCTTCATTGATCCAACAAAGCTTACTGTTTACTAAATGCTAATAGAAAAAGATGAGAGTGGAAAATATGTGGGTCTTTTGTGCTCTATCTAAGTATTTGTTTAGGTGAAAGATTTCCTAAAAGATGTTTTCCAAGATTGTCTTAGCTATTGTTTTTATACCTTAGCACCCAGTTGATATGTCTTTGTGAGTTCTTGTCACTCCAGGTGGGTCACAATCTTTATACTCAAGAACAGGGAATAATGGTTCCAATTTTAACTCCTAAGTCAAGAGTAACTTTGTTACTTACAACCGGAAGTGGACAGTATACAACAGGTGAGCAGTCCTCCTGGTTCAAAAGCCATCAGCGCGAAGACGACAACTTCCATGCACATGCCACTTTGTGTAGTGGATGAGGGACTTAAATGAGATAGTTATAGGAAATGTGATCTCCCCTGGCTTCTGGACGCTGTCCTGGTGAATATAAAGAACTCTTCCATGCAAGACCTCACCTGGCATCGTAGGTGAGGGACACATGGGAGCTTACCTATTGTTGGTCTCCCCCTGGCCAGGCAGGTCTTCTTAGGTGGGCTGTAAGTTTAATGCCATGCATGCTCCATTAGCATCATAGCTGAGGAGACCACGAAGTCCCTCAGTCAACCATTTTTATACTCCAAATCCCACGTGGCTTGCTACGTGGGCAAGCACCATGCTTCAGAGGGTGGGGAAGCGGAGGCCTCATCATGCCTCTCCCTCCCTGAGACTTGCTGCCAAGGAGATGAGTTGGAGACTCCCAACTTATCTACATATGTTTAAGTATGGCCTTGGAAACACTGGTGGTGTAGTGGTTAAGAATTACCGCTGCTAACCAAAAGGTTGGCCACTCAAATCCACCAGGCACTCCTTGGAAACTCTATGGGGCAGTTTTACTCTGTCCTATAGTGTCACTATGAATCAGAATCACTTGATGGCAATGAGTTTGGTGAGTTTTTAAAGTATGGCCTGGCTGTTTTAGAAAGACAAAAGGTACCTTAATTGCTCAGGCTATTCTCAGGAATTGGAGACAAAAAGCCAAACAGTTCTTTGTCCCACAATCACAGGGGTAAGATCCAGAGGACTCAACTCCACCTTGATGCCAGAGCTCATGCCGGGCAACATTTCCTTTACTGCTGCTTACAGATACTGAGGTTCACTTGTGTAGAGAGGGCCTGGATTTCTGTACAGATGCAGTTCTGTGTGCATGTCTATAAAGCTAAGTAGTGTAATAACTAGATAACAATTGCTGGCAAATATCACTTCCAGAAGAAATTGATCTAGACATGCAGGTGGCCAAGGAAAATCCTACGGACTCAGAACTCTATTGCTGGGTATCTGAGACTGGGTGTACATGATGGTTTCCATAGTCTCCAAGAGCCAATCAGGAATAGACTTTATGAGTGCATATTCTACAGAGGGTGCTGCTGACTCACTTTGCCCACTCTGACCCCCAGGGTTCTCACCACAATGATCAGCTGGGATTCACTGTGTCCAGGTTTATATTTGTTTAGACATATCTGCGGAGGATTATTTTTCTTAAGACTTTCAAAGCCAGTAAAATGATTAAGAATGTGGAATAAGCTCTAGATTTATAAAACTATTAACTTTATATATGTTTTTGTGTTGTTAATTGCCACAGAGTCAGCCCATGACTCATGGTGACCCCATGCACAACAGAATAAAATGCTGCCCAGTCCTACAACATCCCCATGATCAACTGCGGTTCAAATCATTGAGATCCATAGGATTGTCACTGGCTGATTCTTGGAAGTAGATTGCCAGGCCTTTCTTCCTAGTCTTAGTCTAGAAGCTCTGCTAAAACCTGTTCGGCATCACAGCAACATGCAAACCACCACTGACAGATGGGTGGTGGCTGCGCATGAGGTACACTGGATAGGAATCAAACCTAGTTCTCCTGCATGGAAGCAAGAATTTTACCACCGAACCATCACAGCCCCCAACTTTATGTATAGCACATAATTATTTGTAGAATAAACTACACACAATATACAGTGTGGCTCAGGTTCATCTTCACTGAAGAATTGGTGAAACTTTAGTCTAAGGTGAACTTGCCATAGTTCCCCAGTCCTGTGCAGGAAAGACACTAACCCACCCTGGGCTTCAGACTCCTTCCCTCATCAGCATTCTAGGCAGCTACTACCAATCTGGAGGAGATGCCACTTGTATTTTGAAACCAGCTGTAGGTATTCTGGTCCTCATCATATTTTCTTCTGCTGCCCCAGTTTTTTTTTGTGATCCCCTATCTTTTCTTTACATCCTACAAGACTGCAATTTTTAAAATCCCATCCTTATCATCGTGGGTTTTATATCAATTGTAAAAGCAGTTGTTTCAGCACACTGCTTAAATATAGCATCTTCAACAATTTCATTCCTAAGGCATTGTCCTTCCTTCCAATGCTTACTCTTTGAAAACTATAGCTGGAGTTGCTACCCAGTCCTTATTCATCTACTCTCTGTGCCATGTCCCAGAATGGGAGGGATTTGCTTTTGGTAAGAAAAGAAGAAATTCCAGATTGAGTGATCTGAAAAATGGTCTCATTCTGCACAGAATATGAGTCCTAAGGCCCTTCTCATCACTCACTAATAACCTCTGGTTGGAGCTGCCTGGGATGTAACTCTGGAACCATTTTTGCCTTTCCCTGCATGTTCCATGGCTCCAGCTTTGTCCAGTAATTCAAAGTGGCCAGCCAAGTGGAATCTGGCACCATGTAGCACTTATTTTCCAGCAATGTCACAGATCCTATTTGCATGGTCAACTAACTAGTCCCTAAGAGGCCACCTCTGATCAGATTTATCACTGAGCAATTGACTGTTCAATTATGCCAACAAGTATATATTGAGCATCTCCTATTGCCAAAGACTGTGTTGTAGGTCAGGTTCCCTGTCAAGCAGACTATAAGACAGAGTTTAGCATACAGAAAAGTCGTTAGAGAGTGCTCTTGGGTTCGACACTTGTAAAAGGGAAGGAAAGGGGAGCAAGATTGGGCAGAGGGAACAGTAGGGCTGCAATGCAGTCAAATCAAGGGCTCAGCTGAACCCCCTGCAGAGATCTGAAGCTGAAATACTCTTCAGAGCTGACCCAATTTGTGGCAAGGAGGCTGGGCCTTCAAATTCTCTCATTAACCAGTCATTGGTTGCAGTCTGCCCCCTGAAGAGAGTGTGGCATTGGAAAAGGAAGATCTCTGCAGCTCAGGGAAATTTCTGGAGACAGGTGAAGTTGAGGGCTATCAGCTAGCAGCACTACTAGCAGCTAGGGAAATCAGTCCTTCAGACCTGAAAGGGGATCTGGGCGGCAGAGCAAGTCATCCCCCGCACTGTGCTAACCACATTCTATGTCCTTAAGGTCCTTATTACCTAGATAAATGGTGGAATTAAACAAGTTTGCAAATGACAGTGCTGTAATGTTGAGTCAGGCAGGCGAGATTCCAAAGCCATAGCGGTTTGCGGATGGTGGGGTTGGGAGTATCACATTTGCTTGGGAGCAGTATTTAAATAGGGTCTTGAAAGATCTTGGGTTGACGATTTTTGTCATTATTTGTTCAAGGTACCACATACCAGTTGCCATTCCAATTCATGGCTACCCCATGTGTGTAAGAGTAGAACTGTGTTCCATAGGGTTTTCAATGACTGATTTTTTGGAATTAGATCTTCAGGCCTTTCTTCCAAGGCACCTCTGGGTGGACTTAAACTGCCAACCTTTTGGTTAGGAGCTGAGTGCATTAACCACTTGCACCGCACAGGGACTCCCTGGTAGTCTGATTTAAATCTTTGGTGTGTGAGGTGGGGCTTCTTTTCCACAGACCACTAGATCAAGATTACAAACTGAGCATTATGTAAACCTCTGAGGCTAAGAAGTGACATCTGGCCAAGAGTGCAACTCAAAGACAGTTTGCTTGTTTACCCTTCATCTCAAGAAGTTCCAGGAAATATTGCTGAAGAGTTCAGGGCTATCCTTATCTCAGGCCTTGGTTCCTGTTGCTCTCTGGACACTGTCAGCCTATCAAAAGGACAAGCTGCAGCTGTTCTGGGGCTGGGACAGTTACTCTGCTCCAGGCAAGCAGCAGCAGCTGACTTCCCTGCAGTGAGTGCTTCATATCTTTTGATTCAATTACATGTTCCTGAAGAGTAGGAACCTCTGGAATGAGGAAAACTGCCTTGTAATGCCAAGAAAGCTGTGGAGGCATTTATGGATCAGATAAAATGCACAGGAAAATCCTGCATATCAGCAGGCGTCCCCTCGCGGTAGCATTTGAGGAATATCCAAACACCAGTCTGACCCTGAATCTCTGGGCTTCTTTTCTACCAGATTGACCAGAACTTCTCCCACTGTGTTCATGCCTTTGCACTAGGGCACTGGGTTCAGGAGGCTCCTGTTAGACTCATGCCTGTGATTAGAGTCTGAGGAGCAGCAACTGACCTCATGGTCAAATGTGCAGTCTCTCAGTTTCTCAGGTCAGCCAGTGGTGCCATAGCAACATCCAGTAACATGGAATGGAGCAGACTTGGGAGTTGGATGATGGGATGGGGGTGGCATGAGGTGCATCACTGGAAGGACACAATGCCTAGTCAGGGGAGGGGTAATCCTTTGGTATCCTGGGGTGGGGTGGGCAGGAGAAAAAGGAAAGGAAGAGGAAGTGGCCTGTGAGAGAGGAAATCTGGACTGAAGTCAGATTTCATTAGTACTGTCTTTATGTCATGAAGTTTCAGAGTCTCTCAAAGGTGAAGCAAATACCAGTCTCACCCTGTGATTGGTTTGGGATATTATGAGGTTCGCTTCCTCTCTACATAGATCTGGTATTTGCTACTGCCTTAGCTTCCTGTCTTAAACAACCTTTAAGAAATGCTATGAAAAGACACTGGGGACTTACACAATAGTGCAATTCTGAAACTCTGTGAATAAAAAGAAACATTGACCGCTTGGTTCATGCATTCAATATAGAGGAGGATCTGCTATTTCAAGAAGCCCTGGTGGCCCAGTGGTAAAGCATTCGGCTGCTAGCTTAAAAGCCTGCAGTTTGAACCCACCAGCCGCTCCTTGGAAGAAAGATGTGGCAGTCTGTTTCCATAAAGATTACAGCCTTGGAAACCCTATGGGGCAGTTCTACTCTGTCCGATAGGGTTGCTATGACCTGGAATCGAGTTGACAGCAATCAGTTTGGTTTGGTTTGGTTTCCGGGGTATACTCTCCAGCACAGGGAGATTATCTATGAAGTTCTTAGTTGGTCTGCATTGGAACCGGGCCATTACGCAAGCATTGCCAGAAAGTCTACCTATATTGGATGCAGGCCACACTCCCAAGGAAACTCCCTTTCAACTGATTGGCTACTCACAGCAGATCCCATCATGGAGATAATCACGTTATATCAAATCTCATTATGGATGTGATTACGTCATTATACAACTGCCAAACCACTGAGAATCATGGCGCAGCTAAGTTGACACACAACCTTAACGATCACAGCCACTGTTCCGTTTGACCTCACAAACAAAACCTCTTGCTCATTGAGCATAGATCAGAAGCCACAAAATTAGGAAGCTGTTGTTAGAGCTACTAGGTCCACTTCTGGCATGATCTACTTCAGCAAACTCTCTCCCGAGTGTATCGGTTTGGCAGGACCTAACATCACTTCCTGAGCCTGGCTTCAAGAGAGTCTGGGAATTGCAGTTTTTCCCTTTCCAACCTTTACACACTCCTGTTTAGCCCTAGTAACTGTTTAGCCCAGACAAATGCCTACTCAACCCTTAGTACCACATTACTACAGAGATGAAACACGTTCTATGTTTGACTCCGTAAGTGCAAAGCTCTCTAGCTTAAAAAGTGATGTTGAAGTGTTGGGATCCGGGACATGGCAGAATTTGGCTCAGACACTGAAGAACTTAGCGCAGATCATCTACTCCTTGAGCTTCAGGTGAGTTGAGCTCTTAAGGCAGGAATTCAGTCTCCTAGAAGACTTTCTCCTTTTTTACTTGTCCAGTGGACTACTGGGAGAGCTTACCTGGTGTTCTGGTCATGATAGTCTAGGTTATGCTGGGTACGAAACAACCCATGACTGTCACTGGCTTAAAATTAAAACACTAGGATTTATGTCTTGTTCGTGCTACCTGTCCAATGCAGGTCGGCAAGGCATTTAGTGACCCAGGGACCAAGGCTTCATCTTCTCACTTGTTTCTAGATGCATTCCTGGCAAGGCAGGAAAAGGGGAAATGGAAAACTGTACAGTTGCTTCTGCCAGGCTGTGACATGTTGCTTACGTTCATATTTCACTAGTCAAAGCAAGTTGCACAGCTTCTCCTAACTTCATGCAGGCAGACAAGTACAATGCTCCCCTGTGCCAGAAGGGCTGAAGAACTACAATGTTGTGAAGAGCACTCACTACCTCCAGTGGGAGGCTGAAGGGAGGGCCATGTCCCTTACATCCTCCCATTTCCATCATTTCTCCATCTGGAATAACTTACATTCTTCCATTACCACTTTCCTTTTCCTTCAGGCACTGAAAATTCCAACTTAAAAGACACTGATAAAATTTTCACTTGATAAAGGTCTGCAAAAAACCAGCAGAGTCCCCAGAGGCAAAATTCTAACCATATTTTTTCTCAGATGCATCAGTGGTTCCCAGTCTGTCACAATTTGGTAGGCTGGGATGCTCTAAGTTTAGTTTTGCATAAAAACCCTGCCTAGCTTTTTTGGTTTTGGGAAACAAGGCGACAGGCATAAGAGGTTGAGCCCAGAGGTTCAGGTTCAGCCCAAGCGCCAGTCCTCATCTCTGGCCGACTACTCTCTCCCCAGTAAGAAGCCATTTATGAGTCTCATGGGCCCCCAGTTTGTGTGCATCTCCCCCAGAGTACTCATCATCATGTTTCTCCTTACATTATCCATGTTTGCCTAAATGCCTCATTTCCCCTAGTAGGCTGTGAGCTAATTGAGAGCAGGAACTCGATTCATCTAGAAGTCCCTACTACACAGGTAGCCTTTATTTAGTATTTTTCAATGGCTCAAGGCATGAATCTATGTCTCCCTCAGGGCCTTTTCTGTAGGAGGTGCTCAGTGTTTTCTGAGTGAGAAAAAGGATGGATGGGTGGATGGATGGATGGATGGATGGACAAATTCATGAATAAAGGATTGAATATGTACAAAGACCAATTAGCATCTTATAGGGAAAATGAACAAGTTTATTCTCCTCCCCAGACAGTCCTGCTACTTATGACTAACCAGTTACAGTCATCCAACTCATGGTGACCCCATGTGTGTCAGAGTAGAACTGTGCTCCCTAGGGTTTTCATTGGCTGATTTTTCAGAAGTAGATTGCCAGGCCTTTTTTCTGAGGCACCTCTGGGTAGAGTTGAACCTCTAATCTTTTGGTTAGCAGCCAAGTGTGTTAACTTTTTGCACCATTGAGGGACTCCAATTCTAATTAGCTCATGCTTAAATATAGGCTCTTGGAACAGAAAGGACAAGATGCGGGTAGGGATGACTCAGTACAATCTCTCACCACTCTGCAAACTGAGGCCACAGCTTGCCATGACCAGCAGGGTCTCCTTCACTTGTATGTGACTATACTCTGGTCACGATTTAGCTCTTCAGTGTCAGGGATAAACTTCTCTGGGTCAAATAAAGGCATTGCTGTTCTTATTTGACAATTTTTGTGACTCAGACTGTGTAGTCTAAGGGAAAGGAGCAAACAGGACAGTTGAATTTATAGGGACTCTTGTCCGCAAGACTGTCATGATGGGTCTGCTTTCCAAATTAATATGTTCCAGGCTGAGGCCTTTGATATCCCCAGACCCCTAAGCCTGGGAGGCATCAGTAGGCCAAGGCAGCAGGAGACCAAGGGTGATTCCCAAAGTGTTCCTTACCTGTCCCCTCACCCATCAAGAGGGGCCTTGAGCAGCATTTCCTCTTTGTAGGAAGACAGGAACAATGCAAACACGGAATGCCCACATCTCACAGATCTCTCCTGAGTAGGGTCTTCAAGAGGATAGGAGAGAAGAAAGGCAAAAAATGTAGAAGGGCAGGGGAGTGGTGCCTGTGTCCGAGTAGCAGGGGTGAGAGGTGACTAACCGACATCCCCGTCTCTTTAAAAGATAGAAACTTCACCTCCCCCTTCTGCTTCCCTCCCAAGTCTCCTTCAGTTCAAAGAAAGGTGCAGAGCTGAGAAATGGTCCCTCTGCTGGCCTTGGTTGGCATTCTGGGGTTGTCTCCAGAGAAAGTCAGACCTCTTTGACCTTGACATTCCTTTGTCCTTCATTTTGTGTGAAAGAGAAAATATGTGGGTGCAAAAGGAAGCTTAGAGGTTTGAGGACCATCTCTACTCCAGGATGGCAGGGAATGGTGGCTTCACCAGCTTGGCCTGGGATGACTTCCAGGCCTGGAGAAGCAAGATCTTGCAGCCACCAGGTCAAGGGGTGCTGTTTAGGGATGCTGGACTTTGCGCAGCACCAAGTGAGCCAATCTCTGCAGATGTTGCCACCAGGACCCCCAAGTAAGAACCGAGCTCTCTCCCTCAGCTGTCCATAGACTGATGCTCTGGAGTCAAGGGTACCAAAGGATAAATGTGCTATATTAGCATAAAGACTAATCAAAAATGCACTACAGCAATAAGCACATTACAGATATATATAATATTCTCTATATAGTCTGAACATAGATACAAAATGAGTTATACTTGATTCTGTTTACCATCACAGTAGGAGCATAGCATACAGAGTGACTGGGTCAGTGGCCACAAAGCAAGCCAGGGGAGAGACCATGAAGGGGGCATTATGTGTGGTGAGGATTTGCCAAGGACACTGCAGAATTACTGGGAGTTTCTCAGGGAACAAGACCTCAGACCCCTCCACCCAGGGCCAAGTTAGCCTTCTGAGAATCAGCATAAAGTCTCACCCGGGAAAAGAGCCAGCTCTTTTAGGCTACTGGTGAGAGGCAGAGCAGACAGGCAAGAACAGCATCCAGCAGGCCAGCCCACTTTCCTGCTGGCTCTTTTGGACTTCCGTGAGTTTTAGGAACATGGGGCCCATAGCCAGAAGGCACGGTTTGCTTCTGCAATGTGACAGATGGCTGGACCGATGGCCCACCAAATGCTGGCTGGCCCCCCTCCCTTGCCAGTCTGCTCTAGAAGGTTAGGAGGGGATCTGCAGGCTCAGCTTGTTCTCCGTGATATGTCACTGGGTCGTGACACTGGGATCCTGCACACTTTGTCACAGCAGAGTGAGGAGTGGAAGCCTGTCTCTGTATCCTCTGTCCATCACATGTGACCTCTTGTGATTTTGGGTAGGTCACCCAAACTCAAGCTACACAGCTGTAAAGTGGGGGCACTCATGTATACTTCCCTAGGAGTAGTGAGGGGTACGTGGGATCATGTATATAAAATGCTTACCACAATGCCTGCACAGAAGAGGGCTAGATAAATGTGAGTAGAGTATAAGCATCCAAACATCAGAAGGAGTAAACATGGATCTCACAAAACCTATGGAATCTCACCACCACCTTGACTGTCTTTGAGTAAAGACTACAGGACAGTTTCTTGCTTTCTTTCATACCAAGTTTTTGCTTCTTTCTCCCTTTCTGGGATTCTTTGAAATAAAGAGCCAGCAGAGTTCAAAGAGGTTTGCTAAGCTTAGGCAAGAACAGAGTTCACAGGCCAATATCTCCTCAACACTGAGAAACTGGCTTAGAAGATGCTTCCTCACCTCTCCTCCCTGCAGCAGCCTCTGCCCCTTAAATCTCATCTCCTAGCCCCTGAGCAGATTTCACATAAGGAAGCCAAAGAGGAAAAACAAAAATGCACCATAAAAAAAGAGTGAATTGCCTATTAAGTGAAAAGCCTTTTTTATCTACTCAGAGTCTGGGTTTGCAGCTACTGGGAGACTAGGGGTGGGCGGGCCATCTGTGGGTGAGTCAACTGCCTCTATGGAAGAAGGCAGGTCTCTGGGTAGTTGAAGATGGGAAGGACAGAAGTGATGGAGACATAAGCTTGAAACCTGGGGCCACTGGAGTGCCTCTGTACTTCCACCAATCCCGAGAACTTGGAGATGTGTCCAAACAAGGATCAGCCTGGAAACCTGGGGATCAGTGTTTCCTCTCATCTACAGTGCAATTCTCAAGATCTGTGCATGTGTGTGCGTGAGTGTGTGTGTGTGTGTGTGTATGTATGTATCCTATCACCTCTCCTATCTCCTCCTCCAATGCCTGAACACCGTCCCCTTCCCCGTCACTCGGCAACTTTCCTCTTTGAAGGGGGCAGGAGGTGGGCAGGCAGCTCATTAAGCAGCTCATGACCCTCCAGCTTGACCTTGATGAGGTGGTTGGCCAGTGCGAACTCCTCATCATCCAGCATGCCATCCCTGTCTATGTCGGCCAGCTTCCAGATTCTTCCCAGTACGCTGTTGGGCAGCTTGGAGCGCACCATCTCCTTCTTGGCATTGGCACCTGTGATCTTGCCATCCACAGGCAACAGGGTGTAGAAGATCTCGTCGTACATGGGTTTGTCCCTCGCCACCACCCACTCAGCATCACCGATGCCCTCACCAGCTCCCTCCCCATAGCCACGCCTGAAGGGGCCATGCAAAGTGCCCTCAAATGCTCCTCCCTTCACATCTGGACTGGCTGCTGGGTCTCCTCCTGGCGCACCAGCACCATGAGCTGGGCAATGTCATGGGCCAGCATGTCATCCACCACCTCCAGTAGCTTACTTTTCAGGGGCTGGAATTTGCTAAAGTCCTGAGCCTGCAGCTGGTCCTGGGAAGAAGGAGAGAAAAGAAGGTGAGGAGAGAATACAATGGAAGGAGATTGTGCCTTTGCTGGTGAGGGTGCCTTCTAGTAATACTGAAATGTTCACAGTCTGGCTCCCTTCCCCCAGTGAAAGGAGTTTGGCCTAGAGACTAAGTTGATCTACATCCAAGAGAAAGGAGGGAGGAAGAGAGAAAAGTCTCACTGGGCTAATGGAGTTTTTCAGGAAGCGGTTGGGTAGTAGCAGGATTCGAGGGAAGTAGGCTAGGGAAGAAAGGAAATTTTAACAAATACTGGTTTGATTGGCATATTTGGATCCCCTTAATATTATTCTAGAGAGCAAATAATGAAATTTCTCTTTAGGTTAGTTTTGGCTCTCGAGCAGAGTTTCTTGAATGCTACACCCATCTGAGACTGAGTCATGTGGGTCTCTACTTTAATAAAGGTTATCCTTGTAAAACACTGTTGGTGCTCTCACAATATCATGTCAATTATTTTTCTGTAGGAAAATCACATTCCTTCCCCATTTAGAGGAGGAAAAACTAAGGCATCAGCAACTAAAACACCAAATCATATCAGAAGCTAAGGTCATCCCCAAACCATTGGCTGGTAATTAGGGTGGGCAATGGAGTAACCTGGAGAGAGTTTTCCAAATATCAGCCCCTCCTATGAGGGTTCAGATACAGTAGGCACAGGCAGACATGTCGATTTGGAAAACCTCTCCTTCCTTGACTTCACAGGACTACCCACACCAAATCCTTAAAAGAAATATGCTCTACTTTGTGTGGCTTTGAGGTTTTGAAAAGCACAAGTCTAGAACACCAGATTTCCCCTTGACCTCTGGAGAGTGACAAACTGAGACCTCCTTGCTCCTGCCCTGGCTCTGCCCATGGAGGTCCCCGGACACTGAGGAGACACCAGTGCTCAGGAAACTGTCACAGAAACAAACACATCGAGTTCACTGCAGAAAAATTCAGAAAACGCCCCAGCTACATTGCAAGAGCAAATGTTAGCAAGGACATTTCTCACCTCCCTTCTAGGGCAGGGCTGAAGCAGGTAGATGGGTGGGGGTGTTGGGGGCAGGTGTCAAGGATGCCCTTTCTCCTGCCCTCAGGGCATAACTTCCCAAGGCCCCTTCCACCTCTAAGTCCTCCATGTCTCATTCAGTCTGTTCATATCTAGGTGTGCTTGGTGGGCTCCCAAGTAAATCAAAACCCAGCTGCCATCGAGTCAATTCCAACTCATGGTTACCCCATGTGTGTCAGAGTAGAACTATGTTTCACAGGGTTTTCAATGGTTGCTTTTCAGAAGTAGATCACTAGGCCTTTCCTCTGAGGCACCTCTGGGTGGACTCAAACCTCCAACCTTTCGATTAGCAGGAAGCACATTAACCACTTGTACCACCCAGGGCTCCCAAGTAGGTGGTTCCAATATCTTCCAAGGCTGCAGTGCGGGTGCTCCCGTCACCCCACAGACACACCCCCGCAGGATAGCCGTTACGTTACTGATTCAGTACACTTAACAACAAAACACAGCATTGGACTGTCAAACAATTCAGAAGCTGAAATCATCTTCTATGCTGCAAAAGGATTCCTCACATTAAAAAAAGGGGTCATGTGGTCTGTTTAAAATATCATCTTTCCAAATGTTCTTTTACACATCAATAAATTCTTAACAGAAGGAGAAACTAAAAGCTGAAGTGTTCCAAGCTACCTCTGATTGTCCAACACATATTACACTAAAGCAATTCTGAAATGAGTGACTTGCTCATAGTTGGTAGTTATACAAATGAATACATGAACAAATATATATTTTGAATGATTTTTTTCTTTTTCTTTAATCAGACAAGAAACTAAAAATACCTTTTCAAGACTATAGTAATATTCTGAAAACCCTGATCTAAGAAACTGGTTCCCAACCTAAAAATCGTTGGCTAAAAATACATCCAGCACAAGCTTCACAGGGCATCAAGATGTAGTGACACTATAAAGAATATAGGCTTGGAGGTCATAAAGAATTTAGTACCACAAAAATAATAATAATGATAATAATACTAGCAACATCTATTACTACTATTGCTGCTACCTTTTTTTTTTTTTTGTCTATTTACCTAATTAAAAAAAAAAAAAAAAAACAGAAAAACTTTTTATCCTGAAATAGTTCTATAGTCACAGGAAGCTGCAAAACAGTACCAAGAAGTCCCTTGTGTCAATCTCAATAGTGACTTCTTACATAACTATTGATACTGCATATTAAGGGCTTAGTCTGTGCCAGGCTCTGTGATTTATTAGATTGATGCTCACAATGACTGTATGAAGTGGGTGCTTTTGTAACCTCAGTTTATAGCTGAGGAGAATGAGGCTCAGAGAGGAACTAGTTACGGGGTGGTGGTTTCTTGCTTGGACCTTGGAAACAGCTCTTGGCTGTTCGATTTGCAGCCTATGTGACCACTGTACTTGGAAAACACTGAGAGCTTAAGCAAGTTAATTGCTTTTGGACACATCAGTTTCCTCATCTGTAAAAGGATAAAATGCCTCCCTCAGAGGACTGCTTGAGAAATCACGTGATGGCACTGGGCCCAAGATAGAGGGCCCCTAGTGTGCTCAAAAGATGGGGAGCTTCCTGGTGGACTTCTCCATCTCTGTGGGCTCTTGTCCCAAATTGCTCCTAAGCAGGAGTTTTGAGGTAAACTCAAGTTCTATAGACATAACACTGAAGGAGCTGGATAACCTATGCCAGGTGACTCATCCCACTTCATAAGGATGTGGTGGCCATGACTGGGAGGGCCATGACTGGAAGTATCAGACCCTCAGACATCATCTAACACACTTGCTCTCAGTAGGAGCACCAGGACTTTGTGTTTCTCCCAAGGCCCGGATGTGGCACCTATTGAACCAGACACAGTTCAACAGAGAGAAAAGATTCAGATCCTCCTCTCTGCTTTCTGATTTTGGGTTGAGTTTCCACCTGGGGGATCCAAGCGTTGCTTCCTTCATACTCAGGCTGCTCAGTCAACTCACATGACACTGTCCCTTGTCTTAGGGCCCCACGTCCTTTCTTCCTCCCTCATTACCTGCATCCTCTTCAGGTTGGGAAAGTCCCCAGGTGAGATCTGGTGCTCCCGTTCGATCTGGCCATAAATCTTGGCTAGGTTGTTCACCAGCTCCTTCTTCTTGTTGTCCTTTCCAAACACAGCAGGCATCTCTTTCTTCAGAGAGCTGATGATATACGCATGGACCTGTAAACAAGGGTGGAGAGAGAGATCTTTGGGTGGAAACCCTTGGCCCATCCCTTCCTTTTAGGTTTGATCTCACCCAGTCTCTTCCTATAAATCCCTTACTCCTCTTCCTCCTCCTACTTTTAAAATCATTTCTATCTCTAACTTCTTGCTCCTACATTGCTTGGAGTGCTGAGCTGTTCTCCTACATCACACAGGAAAGGAGAGATTATAGGGAGGTTAAAGTGGAGGCAGCAACAGGATGTTGATGTTGATGATGATTACAATGAAGATAAGAACAACAGATAATATTTACTGAGCACTTCTTGGGGTACCTAGGCATTGTGATGAGGGCTTTTACATTCTTTATCTTAACCTACCCTCTAACAACTGTTTTATTTTACAGATGTGGGAACAGGCACAGAGAGACTTGCCGGGGTTTTGGTTCACCCAAGAAATGGTAGAGTCTAGTTGAACCTGAGCCTGTGAGCCTAACCACCGTACTATGCTGTCCCCTGGGTGCCAGGGTTGGTATAGCTGACGTTTGTGATTTAGGGCCTATACGATACCGTCACATGGGTGGGCAATAGCCCAGTTGTTGGAGGCAGCAACCCTCAGCTGTTGACACTGACTCCAGTACCCCCTTCGTCAACTCTAGGCCACTACCTATGCTGCCCATCTCCCCAAGGGGCAACCTCACCTTGGCCAGCCTGGCTCTCTTGATGAGGTCATTGATCTTGCGCAGGGCAGCATTTCGGGCAGACTCTGGATGTCTCTGAACAGGTCCTGCTCTTCAGCCTCAAAGAGTTTCTGGTTGTCAGGGATGAGAAGGGGGTGGGACCAGAAGGAGCCAGTGTAGACCCGGATCACCTCTGGGGTGTTCACGATCTTCCCTAGGGACCACATGAGAGCCCCGTACACCCGCATCAGCTGCTGTGTCTCGATCTGGCCGGCTTTGTTTAGCACCACGCACATCTTGTCCTCGTGGTTTTTGAGGGCCTTGATGACCTCTGAGAACTCATCGGAGATGTCCAGTTTGTGGGCGTCAAAGAGCAGAACTATACGGTCGACCCTCTCGGCAAACCACTCAAGAACAGCTGCAAAGTCATGCCCTGCCAGCAGATGGAACAGTCAAGGTGAGGGATCTGTGCAAGGAGAGGTAGTTCAGGTGCAGTAGAAAGAGCATAGACTTGGGAGCCAGACCACTTGGATTCAAATCCTGACTCCTCCACATTTTAACTATTTGGCCTTGGGCAAGTCACTCAATGTCTCTGAGTCAGTGCTTTTTCAACTATAAAATGGGCATAATAATAGTACTTAGTTAATACAATTATGAGGATTAATTACACCCAGAGCCTAGCATATAGTAAATGCTCAGTAAATGCTAGTTATTATTAATAACATTATTCTCATAAAGTCAGCCTCTAGCTAGCTCCTCTGTCCTTGCTTACTGTATTTATTAGCCAGGAGTTACTGGAAAAGAAACTTTTGACACATAATTTGCATAAAGACACAGAAATTCAATGCCAGAAAGTAACAAAACAGTGAAGTGTAAGATACTGATGATTTAGACCATGACCATCACTGGTCTGGAAGAATCTAAGGTTCTTGTTATAAAAATGCAGGACTTGTTCTCACTCATGTTACTTAACAGCTGCAGCCCAGAAGTCCCAACTCTTAAAACTACAAGAGGTTTCTTCCGTAGAATATGACCAAGCTTCCAGCTGTTACATCTTGGTTACCTGGCACTAGGGTACTTCAGGTCAGGCTGGTTCCAGAAGCCCCAGAGCACTCATTCTGCTCAACCCTGAGTAGCTGTGGATCTGGGAGGGGCTCAAGTGGGAGGTACTGCCAACAGTCTGCAATCAGCCTGATTCACTGACACTTGGAGCTGGAAGGGGCCTTATTTCTCTGTGTCTCCATAAAATAAGGGGACAATAGATGAGAAAGTGAGGCAAAATGACTTGTTCAAGGACACACAGTCCACAAGCAGCAGTGCTGGGATGAGACTTTCCCAGTCTAAGTCTGAGTGGGGCTCTCAGGCCCTCCTGCCATTCACCTGTGGCACACCTCTGGCACCTTCCTGCAGGCAAGACTGTTTCTTGGACTCTGGTGTGTCCAACAATCCTGGCTCCCTGTAGCATAAGGGTATAAGAGTATACACCCTGGAATCTAAAGCTCATTGCCACCACTGAATGAGAAACCAAGCCATCAGGATAAAGGCAGTAGTCCGTTCCCTCTCTCACAGAGGGAGGCTGGAAACCAAGGCAAAGTCATTAGCCAGTTGCCTTGTGTCTGGATCAGAGACTTATGAAGCTCTGGTTTTCTGTAATAGTAGTCCTCAAACTTCGGCATGCCTCAGAATCACCTGGAGGGTTTGCTAAAACCCAGATTGCGGGGCCCAGCCCCGGAGAGGGATTCAGCAGATCTGGGGTGGCGCATCTCTACTGAGGTGCCAGGAGATGATGATGCATTTGGTCCAAGAACCACTCTGAGAACCACTGGTCTATACAAATGATAGCTAAGACTTACATAGTATTCAGTAGGTGCCCAGCACCATTCTAAGTGACTTATAATTATTAATTGCGTTAATTCTCACAACGACCCCTATGAGGTAGATTCTAATATTAGTCCCATTTTTCAGATAAGAAAACAGAGAGAGATGAAGTACTTTGCCCAAGGTCATTCAGCAGGTAAGTGGTGGGGATGGGATTTACATCCAGGAAGGTAGCTCCAGACTTGGTGCTACTAATCACTCCTGAACTAGCTTTCAAATGAGGTGATTTCAGACAAAGCCACAGTCTTAGATAGGGTTGGGGTGAGGGTAGATAGGTTTCAGAAGCATTCTTCCTCTACGGCATTTTTTGAACATCCAGGGACACCTAGGGGTGTATATATTTAGGGCACGTTGAAGTATTATCACAAGGGCAGTGGTGGTTCAGTGGTAGAACTCTTGCCTTCCATGCAGGAGACTGGGGTTTGACTCCTGGCTAGTGTACCTCATGGGCAGTCACCACCCATCTGTCAGTGGAGGCTTACGTGTGGCAGTGATGCTTCACAGGTTTCAGCAGAGCTTCTAGACTAAGACAGACTAGGAAGTAAGGCCAGACAATCTACTTCTGAAAAATTAGTCAATGAAAACCCTATGGATCCCAACCATCCAATCCCATTGTGCATGGGGTTGCCATGAGTCAGGGGTGACTTGATGGCAGCTAACACCACCACCACCACCACCACCACAAAGTATTATCACAGGTGGCAGGTGATGAGCTTAGCATGGACAGGGAAACTAGGTCCTCTAAAGCTTCTCAGAAGATCCCTTTAATAAAAGCTTTCCCAGTGGCTGTAAGAGAATTTTAACAAACAAAGGTAAAACCCTCCTCCAGATACTCCCTTCATTCTTAAACCACCATCTTTGGTAAGTGAAGTGCTTCCAAGCATTATTGTCCCCAGGCAATTTTCTCCAAGATCTGTCAGTGGCTCAATTAACACATATTTTAGCAGTTTTCTCTCCCTGCTTCTGTGATAAAAAAGTAGACTCAGAAGGTGAGGAGGAGCTTAGAAATCAATAGACCACCTTCCTGATTTACAAATAGGAAAACTGAGGCTCACCTTGGGGAAGAGATGGCCCAGGGTCATCAAAGTTCCACTTCCGAAGGAGGGTCCCTGCTTGGGGCATACTTGAAGTCATAGTGTAAACTAGATTTAGCCTTTTTATTTAAGGAAAGATGCTCTCTCAGAAAAGGGCTAAGGCCCATGAAAGGGCTTCTGGCCAGGTCTCTGCCCAATTAATTACCAGGTAGGGGCATTACCAGTCCCACCTTATAGATGGTCAGCAGAAGCTTTGAAAGATACAATGACTCATCTCAGACCACCCTGCTTATAGGAAGCCGCCCTTGGGTCACAATCTCTAGCTCTCCAACTCCAAGTTCAGTGCTTGTTCTGGCTAGGAAGACTTTCATGTGGTCATGACATCTCATTTCACCCTCACAACACCCCATGAGGTAGGCAGGGCGAGGTGTATCATGCTCACTCTACAGAGGAGGAAACTGAGGTTCAGAGAGGTGAGGTGAGAGTCAATAGATGGCCAGTGCTAGGACTAGGTCTGGACTGGGTGCCCAGGCCCTAGATTTACTGCCCAGTAGCACCTGGCCAGCACCTGTCAGCTGCCCTGCTCCCTCCTCTCCCTGGCATGCAAGAGGCACTTGGGATGGGGCTGCAACCTGTACCCCTCTGAGTGCCCTTCCTCCACTCCCCAGAGCTGGCTCAAGTCTATTTTTAATCTTCCCTTTTGCACAGCCCCATGCAGGGCTGCTCTCACCTCCCAAAGGTAGTCCCTCAGAGCTGTGGGAGCAGAGGGGCCAGAGGGCTCAGAAAACCTGGGCCACCTGACCGCCCCCTCCAACCCCCGCCCCTGAAAACAGATCGTGGCTTGGCTGCTGTGGTGCCTGTGGAGGAATCTGCATGCTTTGCTGTCCATGGCAGGTGGTAAGGGCAGCAGGGCTCAAAAGTCCTTGGCATTCTGCATATCCCTATGCCCAAATCCAGTCTGACATGAATTTCAGCTGTGGCGGTGCAGGGCCTGGGGAGGGGCAGCTGGGAAGAGCATGCTGCTGGCCCCTCCAATCTGTATAGCAAATTTTGCCCCTCCACACTCACACACAAATGCTGGCTCATGTCAGTGGCTCATAACTGGCTAAGGCAGCCAGAGCAGCTATCACTTGGTGCACTTTACTGACTACAAAATGGAGGCTTAGAGAGAGTAAGGGTCAAAGACAAGTCCAGAAATCAGGTCTTCCCACCCTTAAGTGCAGCACTGTAGCAGCCCCTCTACGTGGCTGGGGAAAGTAAAGGGGCCAGAGAAGCTGCAAAGGGGCTCCTGCCCCTCCAACTTCTGTTTAGTCCTTGACGACACCAGCAAGGCAGAGAGGAGGCTGTGTCTGCAAAAGCTGGGGTTTAGGAGTAACTTTCTACGACCTGACCACCCCCTCAACTCTGGGTGGGGTAGGGGAGCAGCAGCACCGTGTCACTACTGCCAGAACAGGACAGTTCCTGACCATGTCTGTCTCTGCCAGTCAGGGGCCCCTAGGAGTTCTTCTAGCATCTGTGCTTACACCTGTTCCCCTGCACCCCTTGAAATCCTCAGAATGAAGCTGTCTCCCCACTGGACTGGGAGATCCACCAGGCAGGGACGGTGTCTCATCCTGCTGTCTCCTCCATATCCAGGAAGGTGCCTGGTACACAGTAGGTGCTCTATCAGTACTTGATGAATAGAACTGAAACATGAACCCTACTCTGTGTTTTACATCTGGAAGGCAGTGAACAGTTTTTACGGGGCCTCAGTGTTCTGGTCTGTGACTTGGAACCAACCAGTGACTCTGCCATGAGGTCATTGTAAGAATCAAATCAAATAAGAGGATGTAGGTGAAACTGTTTGATTGTGGCCTTGGTTGTTCCTATTGCTCCATCTCTCTTTATAAAGCACTCCTTCTAAGTGCCAGTTTCCATGAGATATGATGTGTCCTAAAGGGGTCACCTGAGGAGCCCTGGCCTGTGCAAACCCAGCTTTAGTTCCTCCTCAGACATTAACTCATTGTGTGTCCTTGGGTAAGCAGCCTCCCCTCTCTGGACCTGGGTCTCTTTGCTCTTCATGCCAGGGATTTGAACCAAACCATCTCTGAGCTTCCTTTCTCCATTCACAAACAAGACCAGAGAGGTGAGGGTGGGGAGTGCAGCAGGATGGATGGAGACTAGACACAAGGAAGCCCCTGAAGGTACAGCTAGAAAAGACTGGGGGTTGCTGTCTTAACCACCTTGGGGATGCCTATGTGACGTCTCCTGCCAGAGGACAGGCAGATGGCTTCTGGGAATCCTTTCTATGACTTTATAAGCACAGAGCCCTCTTATTCATCCTCTTACTTTTACAAATGTTGCATTCTCTGACAAACTGCTATCAAATTACAAAGTCAGCAATGCCAGGAGCCTCCTACCTAGGGGTGGCTGTGAGGACAATCAGCATCAAGCAATGCCTCCATGAGGCTCCACTGAAGCTCAAACTCCCTGCTCCTAGTAAAGTCAGGGCTCTGTAACCTCTAGGATGGATATGCAATGGTTTCAGTGGCCTGGACTTATACACGTACTGAAAAAAAAAAAAAAAAGCCAAATCTGTTGCTGTCCAGTCGATCCCAACTCATAGCGACCCTATAGGACAGAGGAGAACTGCCCTGTAGAGTTTCCAAGGAATGCCTGGTAGACTGGAACTGCTGACCTTTTGGTTAGCAGCTGTAGCACTTAACCACTACACTATGCATACTGAAGAGGATCCTAATCCTCCTCTAGATGGGAGCTTCTGAAAGGCACCAACTGTGCCCCCGAAGTAAAAGGGCATGGGATTAGCTCTGCCAATTATTTGTTGTGAGGCCTAGGCAAGCCTGAACTTCAATCTTGTCGGCTGTAAAGTGGGGATAATAATGCCTGACTGAATGAGGGGGTCAATGACAGAGCCAAGCCAGGCAATAAGATCTAACAGCAGAGGGAGACCCCAGACTGAGTAAAGTGCCTCTGTCCTGATGTTCGGGGTAACCAGCATGTCCATGCCAGGCCCCCCTCTCCCCTTGGTCCCCAGGACATCGCTGAGACTCACAACAGGAGCTCCTGAGTACCTGCAATAGCCCACGGATCCACAAATATGCACTAATGAGTGGTGGGGAGATTTGAGCCCTGAGAGATTGAAATGGAGAAGCTGCCCTTCCTGAATTACTTTACAGCAAATGTGCTGGCTCTAAGCAATGTGGTCTGGGGAGCCTTTGGGGATCTGTGACTATCTCCTCCCCACTGACAGACTCCAGAGGACTGGAAAAAAACATTTCTACGTAATGCCAGGAAGGAGGAAATCAATGAGGCAAACACAATAAGCAAGGCAACTCCTTAATCACCCACAGCTTCCTCCAGTCTAAGCAGTGCAAGGGTACATGACCAGGCAGCATGTGTCTTTGTATTTTACTGGGACGTCACAATTCTCCACATGTCAGGAGGTAATCGAGGAAGACTTGTTATGTTCACCTGTCTTAGGGGTGAGGGAGTCAGGACACAGAGAGGCATGGTCACAAAGCTAGGTGGTGGCAAGCTCAGGCCAGACCCCGATCTTCAACATCCAGTCCACATTTTCTTCTTACCTCATGGTATATTTGAGGCTGGAGCTCAGAGGACTGAGCACTCATTAGTTGTGGTGGGCACATAAAATCCCACCCCAAAAAATCTCTTTCAAGACTTAAAGACAGTTTAAAAGGTATCTGTTAGGAATTGAACTGTGTCCCCCCAAAATGTGTGTCAACTTGGCTAGGCTGTGATTCCCAGTACTGCATAATTGTCCACCATTCTGTCATCTGATGAAATTTTCCTATGTGTTATAAATCCTACCTCTATGATGTTAATGAGGCAGAATTAGAGGCAGTTATGTTAATGAGGCGGACTCAGTCTACAAGATTAGATTGTATTTTGAGTCAATCTCTTTTGAAACATAAAAGAGAGAAGCCAGCAGAGAGACAGGGGGACCTCCTATCAGGAGGAATGCAGAACCAGGAGGGGAGTGTGTCCTTTGGACCCAGGGTCCCCACAATGAGAAGCTCTGAGATCAGGGGAAGACCTCCCCCAGAGCCAACAGAGAGAGAAAGCCTTCCTCTGTAGCTGGTACTGTGAATTCGGACTTCTAGCCTCCTAAACTGTGAGAGAATAAATTTCCCTTTATTAAAGCCATCCACTTGTGGTATTTCTGTTATAGCAGCACTAGATGACTAAGACAGCATCTATTTCCAAAATGTGGGAATAGTTCAGATGGCAACGGGGAGCAAATATTACATTAGATGCCTCCCAGAAATAATGCAAAAAGCGGCCCAAAGCACACTGGTCACAGGCCTCAGATGACTAGGAAACCATCAGCGGGGGCCTTTTGAAAGGTGTGGGGATTCTGCTCAGGCTGTGAATACAAACAGGGGTGTGTGTGCACAGGCAGGAGATCTGGGGATCCCAGAGGCCCTTAGTGTGGACCTGACTCCAGTGAAAGTGCCAGGGCAGGCTCGGGATGTGAGGCTTGGAGCAGCAGCCCAGCCTCTCAAGGTCTCAGCTCTGAAGATCCCCAGGGAAAATGTATAGATGAAAAGTTTGCACTGATTCCTACTTCTTGGCATTTTTCCTGGGTATCTGACAAGGTGCCAAAAAGCCACTGGGCTGGAAATCAGGAGACCAGAGTTCCCAGTCCAGCTGTGTGACCCGGGGCAAGTTCTTTACCCACTCTGGCCCTACCATGCTCACCTCTGCTGAAAGGGGTCTGCTGCGGGGAGCTTCCAGCTGTGTGGCCTGTGATGTGACACAGGGAGGGGCTGATGACGATTTCTAGCCTAGAAGCAGCCATGAAATGTGGTCCCCCAGTGAGGACACTTGTTCTTCTGGGGCCCTCACCTCTGCTCCATCCTAGTTTCTTCCCAGCAATGGGCCCTGACTGGGCATGTCCTATCACTTCCAGGAAGCACCTCTGCCCACCTCTCCTGCCCACTGCAGTGCGTCTTCATCCAGAGTGCTAGCCCTACACCTCAGGGCTCAGCTTCCTGGATGCCATACCAGGAAATGAATCTGACCCTCACACCTCCCCACCCCAACACACACACACATCCCAGGCCTGGCAGAAGGGCCCCACCCTGCGTAAGGGCCATGTTTTGCCTGGCTTTAGTCTAGGGCCTGAGTGCTCCTTCTGGTGAAGCCTGAGGCAGAGGGAGCCCTTGGGGGCAGCTCACTTTCCAGAATGTGGCAGTCTAACATGGCACATAGGCCTGCCGGCCCCATAGTATGCCTCTGTGCAAATTTGGTAATGTACCTCTTTTTCTGATGAGACACAGTGCTGTGCCAGACAGAAGTCTCAGTGAATGGAGCATGGGCTGAATTTTAGGCTCTACGTGCCTCTCCTCCTGGTGACCTTGTGCAGGGCAATCTCTGTAGAACTGTCCATGAAGGCCCTGTCCTGCCCTGGGCGGGCCAGAGGGACGGAAGAAGTGCCCAATCTGCTCTGTGAACAAACCCAGAGCTCTGAGAGCCCCAGGCAAGAAGCCCATGACAAAGCACATTTGGTTCTATGCACACGCTTGTATGCCTGTGAGGGGGTTTGTGAGGGGTGGTGTGTATGTGGGTTTGGGTATGCACGCATGCGTATGTGTATGTATACATGTGGGGTTTGCACGAGGTATGTATGTGTGTCTGTGAGTGTATGTATGTGTGAGTGTATGTGGGTATATGTGTGGGGGGAGTGTGGGCGAGGCATGTATGTGTGTGTGTGGTGTGTGGGGGTGTATGTGTAATTATGTAGGGGGTGTATGTGCATTTATATGTGGGAGAATATATGTGTGTATGGGGGGTTGTGTGAGGTGTATATGTATGTATGTGGGTGTATATGTTCATATGTGTGTGGGGGGTGTATGTATGGTGGTGCATATTTGTGTGTGAGGTGTAGGTGTGTGTAGGTATAAACTGGAACTACCAGGTTCTACGGCACATTGTGAAGAAGGATGGGAGGTATTCTGCACACTCAAAACTTTCCTTGTTTGTGGTCCACTGATTCCTGGAGGGAGTCTGATTCCCCTCCCCAAACTTTTCTGGTCTCCTCAGGGTGCTGAGGCAGTGTTGGGGCTCAGCTCTGGGTTCTTGTTTTTATCACAGGATGCTTTTCCCAGCAGTTGCACTTATGGCCTGAGACTCAGTAACACAGGGAAGAAACTGGCTTGCATAGCTACTCATGGGCCATTACTTCTCCCAGAGGTAAGAGGGACCTGGTGCTTAGTCAGCGTGGCATGGGGCTGGGTGGGGATAAGAAGGTAGGCAAGAAAACCAAGCACCCAATCTGCACAGGGCAGTCACTTAGGTACAAAGACAAAGGTAGGAGAGACGGCAGAGGAATAGGAAAAGAATGGAATGGGATAGGATCCCAGGAAGGCAGGAGTCCCTGGAATCAGGACTGCTACATATGGCCACACAGGCTGTGCACTGAACAACTGCATGGGGGCGCCATTCACATAGTGTTCCTGGGGTTGTATAATAGGTGGACCTGGCTTGTAGGTAACAGGAAAGAAGGAAGCTCACTGTGATCGAGACACAAAGCTGAGGTTTGTGTTTCCATTATTGTTTGTGTGATGGGTATCATTACCACATTTACACATGGAGACATTGAGGTTCAGAGAGAAACTGTGACTTGTCAAAAACCACCCAGGTTCTAAAACCCAGGTCTCTGAATTCCCAGTCCAGGGCCCTTGGAAACCCCAGCACCTGGAGCCAGCTGTCCGGACACACTAGTCTTGCAGGTCCACATAACACCACCCCCTCCCTCCAGGTAGTACAGCTTGAGAAGCCTTAGGCTCTCAAGAGACTTCCTTGAGGAGACACAGGCTGCTCATGTGAAACAGTAAATTCCCTTTAGGACTAAACCTAGAATAGGCCAAGATGGACCACTTATGGGGCTGGTTAGGAGAGAGCTAGCAATTAGGGTAACAAATGGAAATGAGACAGAACCGCCCAGCTGCCCTTCCACAGGGCCCCGCCCCTCAGCCAGGGTGCCCACAGTGGGCATGTAGGTGGGAAGAAGGGAGGTGAGGAACCCCAGAGGCCATACTTCCCCCTTCACTCCATCCTCATTACTATGCCGCCCTCCGCAGGGAGCTAAGGGGACCTGGCTCCCCAGACGCCCTTCACAGCGGACATCCTACCAGTGCCGCAGGGCATGCAGACCACCAATGACATGAACTGTTCACACAGTTTCCGAACTCCCCTCTGACTCAGTTGCTTCCTTTCCCCTCTTTTTGCAAGGTTTTACCTCCTATGTACCCAAGCAAACCCCCAAACCAAACTCACTGCCGTCAAGTAGAATTCTGACTCATAGCAACCCTGTAGAACAGAGTAGAACTGCCCCATAAGGTTTCCACAACTGTAAGTCTATATGGAAGCAGACTGTCACATCTTTATCGCACAGAGTGGCTGGTGGGTCCGAATCACCGACATTTTGGTTAGCAGCCAAGCGCTTTAACCACTATGCCACCAGGGCTCCTAAATCCCTAAGCACCAGGCTGTAGAAATAGAGAGGTGCAAAAAAGGAGCTGGGGGAGGGGCAGGGGTTTGCTGCCTAGGATTTTCATGCCTCTCTGTAAAGAGCCTCCTACCCTCCCCTTCCCACCCAGCCAATCCAGAATGAGGACCTTGGAAGAGCAGGTTGTGTCTTCCCTTAAGAACAAGTGGGGTTAGCAGGTTGTTAACCTGGAGGGACTTTTGTGCTGTCTTCTCTACTGCCCACCAAGGATGTACCCCCAAAGAGCCAACGTGCACCCTCCAAAGAGCCGAGCCTGGTCCTGCCACCCAAAGTCTGCCCTCATCATACAGCAGCACTGGGAGAAAGAAAGCCAGAGTGCTGGAGCCCAGTTCTAACACTAGCGGCCTGCTGACAGGTCGAGGCCCTGCCCTGCCTCGGGCCTCCTTGGTGCATAGCCACAGCAGCACAGCTGTCACCCCCCTGAGGCTGTGGAGTCACCTGGTAGGGCCTGGACAAGTGGGTGCCAGCCTCGGCAGACAAGCTGCAGGCAGGCCTCTGAGTCTGCCCCTGCTGGAGCCACCAAAGAGCACAGAGTCAGAGGCACATGCCAGGAAGCAGTCAGTCACCAAAGGTTGATTCCGGCAAGAGTTCTGGCCCTTCTCAGAGAACTCTTGCTGGTCAAGAAAGCTTTCCCGTCCTGGAGGCTGATTTCCAAGTGCTGATTTGGCTTCAGCCCCAGATCACAGCTCCAACATTGGGGTGAGTGCAGTTTCTTTCATTTGATTTTCTTGCCAAGGATGTGGCACAGAAGGGGTAGGGGGCCACCCAGGTCACACACAGCATGTTGTGGCAGCAGAGACCGAGGGTGGGGAGCCAGGAACAAGTTTTTAGCTTTTTAATGCATCAATCTCAACATTTTAGAGCTAAAAAGAACTAGTGGTGATGATGATGATGAGCTATAACTCTTAATATTTACAGGGTACTTGCTATGTGCCAGGCAGATAACACTATAAGGTATGTATTATTATTTTTCCTCATTTTACAGATGAAGAAACTGAAGTAAAGAAACTCACCAAGGTCACACTGGTGGGAAGTGGCAGTCTAGCTCTAGAGTTTAGTCTCCTAACCATCATGCCATGTTATCGTACTTGATTAGCAATTACCCCATACTTGTCTGGAGTGGACAGTTTTCACACACCCAGTTCCCCATTCTTACCACCCAGAGCACATGTCAGCCTTCTGCCACAGCACTCATGCATTGTGCTGAAGTACTCTGTACACATTTGCCCCCCAGAGCAAGGACGGCAGTGGCTTTACAAGCAAGCCAGGGTCTGGCCCATGGCAGGTGACTCTTGGACAATGAATAAACCAGGTGAGGTGAGGAAGGCAGATATTAATGTCTCCATTTTACAGATAAGGAAACTGAGGCCAGCTGGGCTCCTGTCTCTTGAGCTACAATGAGCCCAAACTCATCCACTGGCCCGTCTTTGACCACCCCATGTAAAACAGCCCCATACAGCACATGAGACAGTGCCAGCTCTTCAAGGGGCAGCAAGGCCTTGGGCGCCTCTTTCCTGCTACAGCAGAGGGCAAACATACCAGAACATACCACGGAGCCCAGACCGAGCATCAACCAGGGCCTTGCTTACCTCGGCTGATCCTCTGCGTCTCCGCAGAGAGGATCCCCGGGGTGTCGATGACACTGATACTCTCCAGCACAGGGTTGGGCAGCTGGGCACATACGAACCTGCACAGGTGGAGAGGGAATTCTGTGGTCAGCCCCTGCCCTTCAGATGCCTATAATTCACGCTCATTTCAGCCACTCACCAGCCTTCCCTGACTCACCCACATAGCTCCAGCCACCTGTATCTTTCCCTTCTAGTTGAGCTATTGCTTGTATGTTGAAGGGTTCCAGTTCACTGTAGGCCTGCTCAGTCCCCAGAATGGGGTTTATAGCTCATCCAGAAGTGGGCCCTCCAGTTCTCTTGTATCTCCACACATCCCATCCTAGAGTGCACTAGAGTGTGGTAAACTGCTGACTGACCAGTATGGCAATTCCATATTGACAGCCTGTCCCTCAAGTATGACCACAGTCTTGGTCTGATTCTTGTGGCCCAAGAAGTCCTTAGCTGTCCTTGGCCCTGTCTTGGGCGACTACAGCTAACTTTACCCTCTCTCTGAGCCTCAGCTTCTTTGGATAGTTAATGAGAAGACTTCTGCCTCCTATTTATAACGGGCCCCTAAGGACTGGGGGCAGGAGGAACTTGAAGGGTCTGCCCCCAAATGACCAGTGCATGCAGAGTAGGGTGTAGAGATTCCCCTCCTCATTCAGTCTTCATTGGCTGGTGCCCTTGGGCAAAGTCACTGAGCTTCTCTGAATGTGTCCCCATTGTAAGAAAGGGAGCCGTTCAATAGTTACCGAAATCCTACTCTGCAAGACAGTATGCTGAGTGCCGTGGGACAGAGGCTCACAATCCTTTCTGGATTAACATGTAGATTCCCAGGCCACAGCCAGACTCATCTGCAGCAGTAGGCCGCAGGAATATGTACTCTGAGGAAGATCACTGGGGGATTCTGAAGCAGCCAGGGTCCTACGCTTGTGAACCCGTGCTGTCGGGGACATGATGATGTTCAGACCTTTGTCCCTCCCCCAACCAAGGAGGGCATAGTCTGGTGGAGGAGAGAAGGCATGTACTCAGGCAACTACAATATGAGGTGTATCAGGACCAGCACCACGAGGGAGGTCAGTTGAAGTGCTTGGGGAGATTCAAGGCAGAGGGATGGCTTTCAGGGATGGCTTCCTGGAGGAGGAGGCCCTGGAGCTGGCTTGAAGGATGGGTCATGCTGCCCAGGAATGTTTATTTGGGCATCTAAACTTGTTGTTGAGTCGATTCCGACTCATGGCTACCCCATGTGTTACAGAGTAGAACTGCGCCATAGGGTTTTCTTGGCTGTGATCTTTATGGAAGCAGATTGCCAAGCCTTTCTTCCACAGCACCACTGGGTGGATTTGAGCCTGCAACCTTTAGGTTAGTAGTCCAGCACAAACCATTTGTACCACCCAAAGGGCTATAATGTCAAACATCGCTTTTAAGATAGCAATTGTTTTAGTCATTTAGTGCTGCTATAATAGAAATACCACAAGTAGATGGCTTTAACAAAGAGAAGTTTATTCTCTCACAGTCCAGTAGGCTACAAGTCCAAATTCAAGGCATCAGCTCCAAGGGAATGTTTTCTCTCTGTGTCAGCTCTGGAGGAAGGTCTTTATGATGCATCAGTCTTCCCTTGGTCTGGGAGCATCTCAGAGCAGGAACCTCAGGTCCAAAGGATGCGCTCTGCTCCCAGCACTGCTTTCTCGGTGGTATGAGGTTCCCATGTGTCTCTGCTCACTTCTCTCTTTTATATCTCAAAAGAGATTGGCTTAAGACACTATCCAATCTTATATACCTCATCAGTATAACTGCAGCTAATCCATCTTATTAGATGATAGTGATTGAATGTATAACACATAAGGAAATTATATCAGATTACAAAATGGTACACAATTATACAATACTGGGAATCATGACCCAGCCAAGTTTATAACACACATTTTTGGGGGGACACAATTCAATCCATGGCATTCCACCCTTTGGCCCCCAAAAAATCATGTCCTTGCAACATGCAAAACATATTCATCTCATCATATCACAGCAAAAGTCTTAACTCCAAGTCCAAAATCCAAAAATTCCTTTTCATCTGTGAAATCTAAAATACAAGTTAACTGCTTCTAAAGGTACAATGGCAGAAGAGGCACAAGCTAGACATTTCCATTACAAATGGGAGAAACTGGAGGAGAAGAAGGGATAACAGGCACCAAGGAAGTCAGCAGAACACATTACATTAGCCCTTCAAGGCTTGAAAATCATCTTCTGTTCTCTGAGACAATTTACACAATAGCCCTGTCCTCCAGACTCTAGGTATTGACTACACTCTCTGGATTCTGAGTGAAGGCCCCTTGGCCCTGGGCTTCAGCTCTGCCTTCCAGGTCCACTGGGACAGCAACTCTGCTCCCTCAGCTATAGGCGCACCATTCTCCTAGTCCATCGGAGTGACAACTCCACCCTTAGAAACACCAGAGGCCTTGGCTCTACCATTTGAAACCCCAGAGGTCCTGGCCATACCTTTTGAGACTGAGGCAGCTTGGCTTTTTGCGTTCCTTGTATCTTCAGCTTCTGCTTCCAGTGGCTTCTTGGCCCTCGGGTCTTATGCCTGCATCTGCCCTGCTAGGGTAAGTGTTCCAAAGCTCAGTAGCTCCACGAGTAAGTGCCTGGAGGCATCACACTCGGCCAGTAAACTTCGGCAGGAAGGCACTCAACTCTCTTGCTCTGTGGGTTGGCAAACTTGGCTCCACTGATAAGTGCCTGGAGGCACCCCACTCCACCGGGAAGCCTCCTGCGCACAGGCACTCAGCTCTCTCGCTCAGTGCGGCACTGATCTCCTAGTTCTGCTGCTGTCATTTCTCTGCTGCTCCTGGTCCTCTATCCATTCACAGGTTCAAAATCACTTCCATATTTTAGGTATCTGTTAGAGCAGCACCCCACTCCTGGTACCAAATTCTGTCTTAATCATCTAGTGCTGCTATAACAGAAATGCCACAAGTGTATGGCTTTAACAAACAGAATTTTATTCTCTCACAGTCCAGTAGGCTACAAGTCCAAATTCAGGGCACCAGCTCCAGGGGAACTCTTTCTCCGTCAGCTCTGGAGGAAGGTCCATATCATCCATCTTCCCTTGGTCTGGGAGGTTTCCTGTGCAGGAACCTCAGGTCCAAAAGATGCGCTCTGCTCCTGTCACTGCTTTCTTGGTGGTATGAGGTCCCCATCTCTCTCCTTGCTTCCCTTTCCTTTTATCTCTTGTAAGATAAAAGATGGTGAAGGCCATACTCCAGGGAAACTCCCTTTACACTGGATCAGGGATGTGACCTTAGTAAGGGTGTTACAATCCCAACATAACTCTCTTTAGCATAAAATTACAACACAAAATGGAGGACAATAACACAATACTGGGAATCAGAGACAGGGCCAAGATGGCAGAGTAGTCAGATGCTTCCGGTGGTCCCTCTTACAACAAAGACCTGAAACAACAAGTGAATTGATTATATATGACAATCTAGGAGCTCTGAGCATCAAAGGAAAAGTTGAGGCATTGGACTGGATGGTAGGGAGAGGGAGAAATGGTTCGGAAGTGGCGAGGAGTTTCCAGACCTGACCTGGTGGGAGCTGGAGCCCTTCAGGGCGGATGAGCTAGTGGTGCGTGGTGAGGCAAGCAGCGGTGCTTGGGAGGCGTTTTCCACACAGGGAGAGACCCAGTGGCAGAGAGTCTACTCCACCATCCAGAATCAGTGAGAAGCACTCCTCAATCGATGAAAGATAAGTACTTGCATCTGGCGTACCATGCGGATCAAAAACACCCCCCTTTGGGAAAAAACTCTCTCCCATTTACCTCCCTGCTCCCTGCTCTGCACTGGGTCTGGGATGGCTTCACTGATTGCCAAGTCCACTGGGCTAGAAGTAGGACTCGTCATGCACCCTGAGCCATTCTTCTGGCCTTGGAGAGGGAACAAATTAACAAACAGGGGGAAAAAATAATCTGCTGGCTCCCCTAAGCCACGAACTCAGAGTAGGCACAACTCCTTTGCCGAGGCACAGGCATAAGGGGTCCACTGACTTTGAGTGTCTTTCCCCCTGCATAGACTTCTGTGGGCCCATTTCAACAGCACAGGCCCTCATTAATACAGTACAACAGAGTATATACCTAAAGTCTAACTTCAACTGTTTCAGCTGTGAAGTGGCAGGTTCGTAATATTTGACACTGCTCTGCCCAATAAGCAGGGTCTTCACCTACTGTCTTAGTTATCTAGTGCTGCTACAACAGAAATACCACAAGTGAGATGGTTTTAATGAGTAGAAGTTTATTTCCTCACAGTTAAAGTAGGCTAAAAGTCCAAATTCAGGGCATCAGCTCCAGCGGAAGCCTTTTTCTCTCTGTTGGCCTTCTTCTCTTCAGTGTTCCCCCAGACTAGGAGTGTCTCTGTGCAGGGACCCTGGTCCAA
Organism: Dugong dugon; assembly: GCA_030035585.1. Lineage (NCBI taxonomy): Eukaryota > Metazoa > Chordata > Mammalia > Sirenia > Dugongidae > Dugong > Dugong dugon. The sequence continues at coordinate 39,982,818 of CM057480.1, read as the reverse complement.
AGGACGCTCTCTGCTCCCGGCACTGCTTTCTTGATGGTATGAGGTCCCCCGTCTCACTGCTCACTTCTGTCTTTTATATCTCAAGAGATTGCCTCAGGACACAATCCAGTCTTGTAGATCAGGTCCTGCCTCACTAACACAACTGCCACCCATCCTTCCTCATTAACATCATAGAGGCAGGTTTACAACATACAGGAAAATCACACAGTACCAGGAATCATGGCCTAGCCAAATTGATACACACATTTTTTGGGGAATATAATTCAAACCATGGCACCTACCCACATCAGGGGCTTGAGGACTGGTAGCTCCACCTACGCCACTTAGTCACCTGCAACAGGGGCCCAAGAAAAGTGGTGACCCCCAAGTCCTTACAGCCAACAGCACCGGTTGCTCATAGTCTGGCTACAAAACCCACCCACCTAAGTGCTCTAGGAAACAGGGACATGCTTTCCTCCTGGATACTCGGGGCAGCTATTGGCCCCTTGCCTTGTTCAGGGTGAGACCCCCTGCTGCAACCAGATGCCTGTGCCTACACCAATCACTCATGCCTGTCTACAACTCTAGATGAGAGCCTGCACCACACACTTGGTGGCCGACTACCTGGACACCTAAGCTGAATCTACACAGAAGGAGTGGGCAGACTCCTGGGCTCACATACTTAGTGTCAGCTCTGGCCACCTAGTAGCAGGACGTGGGAGCTTCAGGGGTGTTGGTGATCGGTCTACCTCACATGAGCAACCTATTTGGGCATATCAAAACAAAACAAAACAAGAAGCTAGGATACAGTAAGCAAACATAAAATAAATACATATAATAAGTTATTGATGGCTCGGAGACAACAATCAATATCAAATCACATATAGAGGCCATGATGGCTTCAGCAAGCTCCCCAAATAAAGAATCAAGAAATTTTCCAGAGGAAGAGAATTTCTTGGAATTACCAGAGGCAGAACACAAAAGATTAATATATAGAACTCTTCAAGATATCAGGAAGGAAATGAGACAAAACGCAGACCAAGCAATAGAGGAACTTAAGAAGATCAGGGAAGAGCATAATGACAAATTTAATAGGCTGCAAAAATCCATAGAAAGACAGCAATCAGAAATCCAGAAAATTAACAATAAAATTTCAGAATTAGACAACTCAACAGAAAGTCATAGGAGCAGAAGTGAGGCAATGGAAGTCAGAATTTGTGAGATTGAAGACAGAGCACTCGACACCAACTTATTTGAGGAAAAATCAGATAAAAGGATTTAAAACAATGAAGAAACCCTAAGATTATGTGGGACTCTATCAACAGCAATAACCTAAGAGTGACTAGAATACCAGAAGAAGGAGGATAACAGAAAATACAGAGAGAATTGTTGAAGATTTGTTTGTAGAAATCTTCCCTGATATCGTGAAAGATGAGAAGATATCTATCCAAGATGCTCATTGACCTCACATAAGGTAGATCCGAGAAGAAAGTCACCAAGACATATTATAACCAAACTTAGCAAAAGCAAAGATTAAAAGAGAATTTTAAGAGTGGCTAGGGAAAGACAAAAAGTCATCTACAAAGGAGAGTTAATAAGTTTGGACTACTCAGTAGAAACCATGCAGGCAAGAAAGCAATGGGATGACATATATAAAGTCTTGGAGGAAAAAAACTGCCAGCCAAGAATTACATATCCAGGAAAACTGTCTCTCAGATATGATGGCGAAAGTAGGACATTTCCAGATAAACAGAAGTTTAGGGAATTTACAAAAACTAAACCAAAAATACTAGGAATACTAAAGGGAGTTTGCCGCTTACAAAATCAATAATATCAGATAACAACCCAAGCCTAGAACACAGGACAGAGCAACCAGATATCAACCCAGATAGGGAACTCACAAAAATAAATCAAGGCTAAAACACTGAAAATAGGGAAACAGAGTTGTCAATACGTAAAAGATGACATTAAAACAAAATACAGGGACTCTAATAAAATGTAGACATAGAATTTTCATATGGAGACTAATGCAGACGATATAAAGAAATAAAACACTGGAATAAACTTAGAAAAATAAGGGTAAATATTAAGGTAACCACAAAGGAAGTTAACAATCTTACACTTCAAAATGAAAAACAAGAAAAATATAAAGACTCAGCAAATACAAAATCAACAACAATTAAAAAGAAGAAGAAAAAACACATAAAGAAAAACCACTCAACACAGAAAATTAAATGGAACAAAGAAACTGTCAACAACACACAGAAAAAGACATAAAAATGAAAGCATTAAACTCATACCTATCAATAATTACACTGAATGTAAATGGACCAAATGCACCAATAAAAAGACAGAGAGTGGCAGATTGGATAAAAAAACACAATCCGTCTATATGCTGCCTACAGGAGACACACCTTAGACTTAAAGACACAAACAAACTAAAACTCAAAGGCTAGAAAGAAATACATCAAGCAAACAACACTCAAAAAAGAGCAGGAGTGGCAATATTAATCTCTGACAAAATATACTTTAAAATAAAATCCATCACAAAGGATAAGGAAGGATACTATATAATGATTAAAGCCTCAATATACCAGGAAGACACAACTATGATAAATATTTATGCACTCGATGACAGGGCTCCAAAATACATAAAACAAACTCTAACAGCATTGAAGACAGAGAGATAGACAGCTCCACAAAAGTAGTAGATTTCAACACACCACTTTAGGTGAAGGACAGAACATACAGAAAGAAGCTCAACAAAGACATGGAAGAGCTAAATGCTACAATCAACCAACTTGATCTCATAGACATATACCGAACACTCCACCCAACAGCAGCCAAGTATACTTTCTTCTCCAACGCACATGGAACATTCTCCAGAATAGACCACACACTAGGCCATAAAGCAAGCCTTAACAAAATACAAAGCATAAAAATAATACAAAGCATCTTTTCTGACCATAAAGCCGTAAAAGTAGAAATCAATAACAAAGAAAACAAAGAAAAAAAAAAATCAAACACATAAAAACTGATCAACACCTTGCTCAAAAACTACTGGTTTATAGAAGAAATTAAGGGTTGAATAAAGAAATTCATAGATTGAAATAAGAATGAAAACACATCCTACCAGAACCTTTGGGACAAAGCAAAAGCAGTGCTCAGAGGTCAGTTTATAGCAATAAATGCACACATCCAAAAAGAAAGGCCAAAATGAAAACATTAACCCTACAACTCAAACAAGTAGAAAGAGAGCAGCAAAAGAAGCCCTTATGCACCAGAAGAAAGGGAATAATAAGAATTAGAGCAGAATTAAACGAAACACAGAATAGAAAAACAATTGAAAGAGTTAATAAGACCAAAAACTGGTTCTTTGAAAAGATCAACAAAATTGATAAACCACTGGACAAACTGATGAAAGAAAAACAAGAGAGGAAGAAAATACCACACATAAGAAATGAGATGGGCGATACCACAATAGACCCAACTGAAATTAAAAGAATCATAACAGGATACTATGAAAAATTGTACTCCAACAAATTTGAAAACCTAGTGGAAATGGACAAATTTCTAGAAACACACTATCTACACAAACTAACACAAACAGAGGTAGAACAACTAAATAAACCCATAGCAAAAGAAGAGACTGAAAAGGTAATTAAAAAACTCCCAACAAAAAAAAGCCCTGGCCCAGATGGCTTCACTGGAGAATTCTACCAAACTTTCAGAGAAGAGTTAACACCACTACCACTAAAGGTATTTCAGAACACAGAAAAGGACGGAATACTCCCAAACTCATTCTATGGAGCCAGCATAATCCTGATACCAAAACCAGGTAAAGACAACACAAAAAAAGAAAATTACAGACCAGTATCCCTCATGAACATTAATGCAAAAATCCTCAACAAAATTCTAGCCAATAGAATTCAGCAATATATCAAAAAAATAATTCACCATGATCAAGTGGGATTTATACCAGGTATGCAGGAATGGTTTAACATTAGAAAAACAATCAACGTAATTCATCACAACTATAAAACAAAAGACAAGACCCATATGATCTTATCAATTGATGCAGAAAAGGCATTTGACAAAGTCCAACACCCATTCATGATAAAATCTCTCGACAAAATAGGAATAGAAGAGAAATTCCTCAACATAATTCAAGGCATTTATACAAAGCCAACAGCCAACATCATCCTCAATGGAGAGAGTTTGAAAGCAGTCTCCTTGATAATGGGAACCAGACAAGGATGTCCTTTATCACAACTCTTATTCAACATTGTGCTGGAGGTCCTAGCCAGAGCAATTAGGCTAGGAGAACTAAAGAAATAAAGGGCATCCAAATTGGCAGGGAAGAAGTCAAAGTATCTCCATTTGCAGATGATACAATCTTATACACAGAAAACCTGAAAGAATACACAAGAAAACTACTGGAACGAGTAGATTTCAGCAAAGTTTCAGGATATAAGATAAACATACAAAAATCAGTTGAATTCCTTTACATCAACAAAAAGAACCTCAAAGAGGAAATCACCAAATCAATATCATTTACAACAGCCCTCAAGAAGATAAAATACTTAGGAATAAATCTAACCAGAAACGTAAAAGACTGATACAATGAAAACTACAAAATACTATTGCAAGAAACCAAAAGAGACATGCATAAGTGAAAAATCATACCTTGCTCATGGATATGAAGACCCAACATTGTCATGTCTATTATTCCCAAACCAATCTACAGATATAATGCAATCCCAACCCAAATTCCACCAGCATTTTTTAATGAGATGGAGAAACAAATCACCAACTTCATATGGAAAGGGAAGAGGCCCCCAATAAGTAAAGCATTCCTCAAGAAGAACAAAGTGGGAGGCCTCATGCAACCTGATTTTAGAAGCTACTATAGCTTCACAGTAGTCAAAACAGCCTGGTACTGGTACAACAACAGATACATAGACCAATGGAACAGAATTGAGAATCTAGACATAAATTCATCCACTTATAAGCAGCTGATATTTGACAAAGGCCTGAAGTCTGTTAATTGGGGAAAAGACAGTCTCTTTAACAAATGGTGCTAGCATAACTGGATATCCGTCTGCAAAAAACTGAAACAAGACCCACATCTCACACGATCCACAAAAAATAACTCAAAATGGATCAAAGACCTAAATATAAAATCTAAAACTATAAAGATGGTGGAAGAAAAAATAGGGACAATGTTAGGAGCCTTAATACAGGGTATAAACAGAATACGAACCATAGGTAACAATGCACAAACACCAGAAGAGAAATGAGATAACCAAGAGCGCCTAAAAATCAAACCGTTATGCTCATCAAAAGACTTCACCAAAAGAGAGAAAAGTCAACTTACAGACTGGGAAAAAAAATTTGGCTATGACAAATCTGATCAGCGTCTAATCTCTAAAGTCTACAAGATAACCACAAAACCTTAACTACAAAAAGACAAACCAATTAAAAAATGGGCAAAGGATATGAACAGGCACTTTGCCAAAGAAGACATTCAGGTGGCTAACAGACAAGTGAAGAAATGCTCACAGTCATTAGCTGTTAGAGAAATGCAAATCAAAACTACTATGAGATACCATCTCACCCCAACAAGGCTAGCAATAATACAAAAAACACAAAATTATACATGTTGGAGCAGTTGTGGAGAGACTGCAACACCTGTACGCTGTTGGTGGGAATGTAAAATGGTACAACCACTTTCAAAATCAATTTGGCGCTTCCTTAAAAAGCTAGAAATAGAAGTACCATAAGATCCAGCAATCCTGCTCCTTAGAATATGTCCTAGAGAAATAAGAGCCATCACACGAATAGATATATGCACACCCATGTTCACTGCAGCACTGTTCACAATAGCAGAAAGATGAAAACAACCTAGGTGCCCATCAAACGACGAATGGGTAAACAAATTATGGTATATCCACACGATGCAATACTATGCAACGATAAAGAACAATGATGAATCTGTGAATATAACATGGAGGAATCTGGAAGGCATTATGCTGAGTGAATTTAGTCAGTCACAAAAGGACAAATATTGTATAACACCACTATTATAAGAACTCAAGAAAAGCTTTAAAGGGTGGGGAGGGAGGGAGAGGGTTATTCACTAACTAGATAGTAGATAAGAATTATCTTAGGTGAAAGGAAGGACAGCACACACTACAGGGGAAGTCAGCACAACTGGACTAAACCAAAGCTAAGAAGTTACCTGAATACAACCAAACACTGTGAGGGACAAAGTAGCAGGGGTGGGGTCTAGGGACCATGCTTTCAGGGCACATCCAGGTCAATTGGTGTAACAGAGTTTATTAAGAAAATGTTCTGCATCCCACTTTGGTGAGTGGCATCTGGGGTCTTAAAAGCTAGCAAGCAGCCATCTAAGATGCACCAATTGGTCCGAACCCACCTGGAGTAAAGGAGAATGAAGAACAACAAAGTCACAAGTATTAGCCCAAGAGACATAAAGGGCCACATAAAAGAGACTGCATCAGCCTGAGACCAGAAGAAGTAAATCGTGCCCAGCTACCACCAGTGACCACCCTCACCGGGAACACAATAGAGAGTCCCTGATGGAGCATGAGAAAAGTGGGGTGCAGAACTCAAATTCTAGTAAAAAGACCAGACTTAATGTTCTGACTGAGACTGTAGGAACCCCAGAAAGCATGGCCCCTGAACTCTCTGTCAACCCAGAACTAAACCCATTCTTGAGTTCAACTCTTCAGACAAAGATAAAACCGGACTCTGGGACATAAAATGATACTCATGATGAGTGTGCTTCTCAGCTCAAGTAGATACATGAGACTAAATGGGCAGCTCTTGTCTGGAGGTGAGATGAGAAGGCATAGAGTGTCAGGAGCTGACTGAATGGACACAGGAAATCAGGGGTGGAAAGGAGGAGTGTGCTGTCACAGTACAGGGAGAGCAATTAGGGTCAGATAATATATGTATAAATTTTTGTATGACAGACTAACCTGAATTGTAAACTTTCACTTAAAGTACAACAATAAAATAAAAATACTGGGAATCATGGCCTAACCAAGCTGACACATATTTTTGAGGGATACGATTCAATCCATGACACCAACCGACCCTCCTACAGCACTCACTACTTCTGTGCTGGGTTCGATAATTCATTGCAATGGCCACACAGAACTCACAGACAATACTCACAATGATGAGGTTTATTAGGGAAATAACAGGTTACAATTCAGGTTCAGAATCACTCAGGATACAGTTCTCCCGTCAGCACAGCCTCTTTTCAGCTGTGCTTACAGGCACACCTCTCTGGCTCTAGGCCTCTGCCCTGCTCAGGCAAGCGTTACAAAGCTCTTTTAGCCCCTGCCAGTAAGTCCCCAGAGGCACCCCAGGCACTCAGCTTTCTCACTCCATGGGCTGGGAAGCCCACTGCTCAGTCTCCTCCCACTGCTTCTCTTCAGGATTACACTTGCTCGCTCTCTCAGTCTCCTGGTTCCAGGAGCTTCTCCCCACAGGGATTCTGGGTCCAAAGGACAAGCTCTCCGCTCCTGGCTGTTCTTCCTTGGTGGTGGTGGGATCCTCTCTCTGCTCTGGAATTGGCTCTATTTTAAGGCAAAACTGATCAGTCCCCCTGGTGGGCCACAACTGCCCCATCTGCACCGTTCCGCCCAATCACCTGGATGGGAGTTACAAGACCACGGCAAGAAAGGCCACACAAAAGCAATCTACTGCACCGCAAGCACACACCATTCCAGGGGAGTACACATCACTGGGGGGCGTTGGTGGTTCAGTGATAGAATTTTCACCTTCCATGTGGGTTCAATTCCTAGCCAATGCACCTCATGCGCAGCCATCTGTCAGTGGAAACTGTGAGTTGCTACGATGCTGAACAGGTTTCAGTGGAGCTTCCAGACTAAGATGGACTAGGAAGAAAGGCCTGATGATCTATTTCTGAAAATCAGCCAATAAAAACTCCATGGATCACTACAGTCTGATCTGCAACCTATTGTGGGAATCACCATTTTTTTCCATTTGCGCATGGGGTCTCCATGATTCAGGGGCCAACTCAATGGTAGCTAACAACACATCATTGAGAGGAAAATCTGAAGACTGGAGTGGCCAAGGTAGGCAGGGCCCACATCACAAGGGCCTTGAAAGTCTCATTAAGAAATCTGGATTTTATCCTGAGGGTAGTAGAAACTCAGTGGAACATTTCAAGCAAGAGAATGACATGTGAATTAGACACAACTATTAGAAAAATCATTCTGTTGGCAGTTATGTCCAGTTTAGTTCAACAAATATCTGTGAAATGCCTGCTATGTGTCTGGTATTGTGCTAGATGGTAGGAGTAGAAAAATAAATGACACAGTCCTTGTCTTATTGAAGCACATGATTTTAGTTACGCCTGAGGCTCAGCCACATTCTAGTACTTAGATTTTGCTACGAAACCTAGTATTCTAAAATAAATTCCATATTTTAGTTTGAGTAGGGTTTCTGTCACGGTACCACAGGTAGTCACTTGCATGTGGCTGGTGTTTGGAGCCATGGCTGTGGTTGAGTCATCATCCAGCAGAGTGTTTGGAGTGAGAAAGGAAAAGGGCAGATAATGGGCCCAACGGTGTGTGACACTAAGGTCATAGGAACCAGAGGAAAAGGTGATCAAACTGGGGATCTAAAAGAGTCTGGCAAGGGAGGCAGTAAGACAGCCAAGGAGATGAGAGGAGATGGCACTGACAGTGACAAATGCCAAAGAGAGGTTGCGTAAGTTAAGGATAGAAAGTGTCCACTGCTTTGATAACCAGGAGGTCATGGATGACCTTGACAAGGGCAGCTGTGATGGGTGAAAGCCATGTTGCCACAGGTCGGGGGTCAGAAAGAAGTGAGATGGGAAGGCAAGGTACTTGGCTGAGAAAGGAAAACGGGAGAAGGTGACAGTCAAAAGGGCCTGCAGTAGGGTTTTTAAGAGGAAACACATTTTCAGTTGGAAGGGAGGAGCCAAGGAAGGTTGACGTTGCCAGAAGGAGAGAGGATAATTGATGGAGCAGGTCTCTGAGAAGATGAACCTGAAGCCTAGCACAGGTAAAAGGATGATTTTAGCCTTGGGGAAGAAAAGAGAAGCCACTGTTTCCCTCCCAGACTGGGGTAGGTAGTGAGGGCAGATGTAAACGAACTAAGTTTATGTCTAAATTTAAAAAAAAAAAAAAAAAGGATGCAATCCATAGGCACTGGCCTCTATTTTCTCTAGAATAGGAAGCAAAGTCATCTGCTAAAAAAGAGGGAGACTGAAGTGTTTGGAGTGGGCTTGGAACAACCGCAGAGGAGCGGGTAGCTGACGAGGGACATGAACAGGACTGCTCAGAAACACTGAGACTAGAAACCAGAAATCAGTGGTGCAGCACTCTCTGCAAAGCTGCAGAGAGTTGGGAGCAGTGGAAGAGGGCTCCTATCATGCTCCCTGTAGTCATTCCAATGCACATGCCTAGCAGATCCTCAGCCAGCAGTTAATCTAAACTCCACCATCTCAGTGTTGAGTGCTCCTGGAGAAAAATTCAAAACCTTACAATGCCGTCTATGTTCTGATCATACGGTTCCTGCATTAAGCCACATTCTTTCAATCCTTCCTGCTTGTATTTTTTCCTGTTTTCTCTGCCTGGAATGCCCTTTTTTACCCTTTCAGTGTAATTTCACTTATCATTTAGCACCCATATCAGTTGCCAGCCTCTGCACAAAGGCCCTATCAACAGGTCCCCTGTACCACTATTATTCTTGCGCTGTGCTATCACTGGCTTTCTTCATGCCTGTGTCCATTGGACTGGGCTGGGCCTTATATTCCCTCCCAGAGCTGAGTCCACACCCGTAGGGGCTTAGTGTCTGCTGAAATCAAACATGAATTCTATCCTTAGTAAGGTACCTGGGAGAGTGATAAGGGAAACAGCCCTCAGTGATGGCCACATTTATTTTCTCATCAAAATCTGCCTCTCCAGACTAGGCACTGAGACAGGTCACTCTGGAAATGCAGGATCTCGCCCGACCAAACTTCATCAGGCTAAACATTTTATTCACTAAAATCATAGTTTTAAAGAGAGATTTCAGACTGCTTAACCGGGTCACTTTAAATGTATATGCTATTTGTTTCATAACACCTTCAAACATGTTTTATTTTAAAATTATTTTTTGTAAAAGAAATGTATATACATGGTAAGAAAACAAAAACAAATAATTTGGCAAGGCATACAATGAAATATAAAAGTCTCCCTTTCCCCTGTCTGCTTCCCCCTCAATTCCACTCCCTGAATGTAACCACTGAAAACAATTACAGGTAATCACCGTATGTTTCTATCTCTCTCAGATTCTCTTTACACATTGCAGGAAAAAATTAGGCCACAGGGAATTTGCATTTTATCATTTTCTAGATGAAGATAATAAGATTCAAAGATGTTAAGTATCTTTACCCAGAGTAAACCATCCCACCCCCTCTTACCACACATACACCTCCTGGTATCAGTACGTTTAAAAATGGAGTTAGCAAGACTTGCTGTGTTTGATTAATGACATAAGGGCTCTGAGCTCTCAGGACTGCGCCCAGTGTACGATGGCAATTACATAAATTCTTTTATCGTAATAGACTATATGCTATTGAATATAATACAATATACTATTATTATCATTATGACACTATTATTCCAAAATGGGGTTAACTGCTAAACCTGTGCTCATCTCTTCTAATGATCCCAGTTACCTCTTTTATACTCCAGGCTTTTCTTCTCTTTGTCTTCAGATAGGATAATGCTTCTTGGCTGACTCACAGTCACTGCAAACTCAAGGTGTCTAAAATAAAATTACATTACCCCCGGCCCTCATATGTTCCCCTAGATGCCCCTGCCTCTGTTTGCCACTGCTGACTCATTCTTCTCCATCATGCTCTTCCATACCCCCACTTATTTCTCCATTTCAACATCTTGGGCCCATGCCTTCCCCTCCACCCTGGTCTGGGACCCCTGACTCAGTTCCAGGTATGAGAGACACTCCTGGAGTCCTGAACCACCTGTCTCAATGCACCTTAACACCACCTCCTTAATCTTCTTATAAGAATTCACAGCTCTGTTCCCTGAATAATCCAAACAAAATCTTGAGGACCTCTCTACCTGTCAGGCCAATTTCCCAAGATTTCTTAACTGACCCTTCCCTCTATCAGTGCTTTGGGAGCACACCCTGCCCACAAGCAATTCCATGCTTTATTCCCTTCCCATTGCTGCCTTGGAGAGTTATTGATTTCAAGTCACCACAAGAAAGGGCAGAGACAAGTTTATAGTTTTATAAAAAAAGTATTGTTTAAGATACAAGGTGTTGAGAATCACGTGGGTAATAAGCCTCAACTTCTACTTCTGAAAAGTGGCAATAGTGGATGCCTACTTAAGAGGGGATTCAAATGAAACAAGACATGATAGTACTACTACTACTACTATCTACCCCCATGTGTCGGTCAGATTGTCATACTATGGGGGCGTGCATGTTGTGGTGTTGGAAGCTATGCCACTGGTATTCAGATCCCAGCAGGGTCACCCATGGCAGACAGGTTTCAGCTAAGCTTCCAGACTAAGACAGACTAGGAAGAAGGACCTGCAGTCTACTTCTGAAAAGAATTAGCCAATGAAAACCTTATGAATAGCAGTGGAACACTGATACAGTGCCAGAGATGAGTCCCCCAGGTTGGAAGGCACTCGAAAGACAACTGGGGAAGAGCTGCCTCCTCAAAGTAGAGTCGACCTTAATGACATGGATGGAGTCAAGCTTTTGGGACCTTCATTTGCTGATGAAGTATGACTCAAAATGAGAAGAAACAGCTTCAAACATCCACTGATAATCATAACTTGGAATGTACAAAATATGAAGCTAGGAAAATTGGAAATTATCAAAAATGAAATGGAACGCATAAACATCAATATCCTAGGCATTAGTAAGCTGAAATGCACTGGTATTGCTCATTTTGAATCAGACAATCATACAGTCTACTATACTGGGAATGACAACTTGAAGACGAATGGCACTGGATTCATCATCAAAAAGAACATTTCAAGATCTATCCTGAAGTACAACACTGTCAGTGATAGGATAATATCCATACACCTACAAGGAAGACCAGTTAATACGACTATTATTCAAATTTACGCACAAACCACTAAGGACAAAGATGAAGAAATTGAAGATTTTTACCAGCTTCTGCAGTCTGAAATTGATTGAACATGAAATCAGGATGCATTGATAATTACTGGTGATTGGAATGTGAAAGCTGGAAACAAAGAAGGATCAGTAGTTGGAAAATATGGCCTTGGTGATAGAAACGATGCCTCAGACAGAGTGATAGAATTTTGCAAGACCAACGACTTCTTCATAGCAAATACCTTTTTTCACCAACATAAATGGAGACTATACACATGGACCTCACCAGATGGAATATACAAGAATCAAATCAACTACATCTGTGGAAAGTGACGATGGAAAAGCTCAATGTCATCAGTCAGAACAAGGCCAGGGACAGACTGTGGAACAGATCATCAATTGCTAATATGCAAGTTCAAGTTGAAACTGAAGAAAATTAGAACAAGTCCATGAGAGCCAAAGTACGACCTTGAGTAATCCCACCTGAATTTAGAGACCATCTCAAGAATAGATTTGACACATCAAACACCAATGACTGAAGACCAGACGAGTTGTGGAATGACATCAAGGATATCATACATGAAGAATGCAAGAGGTCACTAAAAAGACAGAAAAGAAAGAAAAGACCAAAATGGATGTCAGAAATGATGAAGTAAAAGAACTGAACAGAAGATTTCAAAAGGCAGCTCGAGAAGACAAAGTAAAGTACTATAGTGACTTGTGCAAAGAGCTGGAGATAGAAAACCCAAAGGGAAGAACACACTTGGTGTTTCTCAAGCTGAAAGAACTAAAGAAAAAATTCAAGCCTTGAGTTGCAACAGTGAAGGACTCTGTGGGGAAAATATTAAACGATGCAGGAAGCATCAAAAGAAGATGGAAGGGGAGGTTCTGGCAAAATGGCGCTCTAGGCAGAAGCACCATGCCGTCCCTCCACAGCAAAGATCTGAAAAACTAAGCCAAACAGAGAATACAACAATCCTGAAACCCTAAAACATCAAATGAAGAGATAAAGAACTCAGCCAAGCATCAAATGGAGTGAGAAAACTGACAGAGAACAGAGAGTGAGGAGAGATTCATGCAGAGGTCCCCTAGCAGCTAACGCAGTGTGGATCCACCATCTTGGACTCCTATTGGAGACAAGCAAACGGGGGTATGAGAAAGCAGCCTCACAGAGCGTCCAGTGGGAGACAAAACAACCGGTAATTTGTGGTGTGCGCTTTCCCATCCCCCACCCCTCTTCGCCCTGGCTCAGCCTCCTCTGCTTCCCGCGGCCACGGTCTCTTGACCGGGAAGTGCCAGCTGCTTGGATTCCACACACCCAAGCAGGCAGTTCTCAGGGTGACATTTGTTGGCTGCTAGTGTTGCTTTTTTTTCTGCTTCTTTTGATTTCTCACTTGCCTCTCACCACCTCCCCCTTGTTTCACTCGAGTACCTGGCTCCGTGTGCCACCTTTGCTTCTTCCTGAGGGGCTGCAGAGTGCCGGCAATTTGTGATACACGCTTTCCCACTCTCCACCCTTCTTCACCCACACTCGGCTTCCTCTGCTTCCCGCGGACACAGTCCCTTGTCCAGAAACACCAGCCCGCACTAGCTGGCTCTCTGAGTGCCATTTGTTGGCTGCTGGTGTTACTTTTTTTTTTTTCCCCTGCTTCTTTGGATTTCTTGCTTGTCTCTTGCCGCCCCCCCCTCCTTCGCTCGAGTGCCTGGCTCCATGTGCCGTCTTTGCTTCTTCCTGAGGGGCTGCAGAGCTCCATTAGAGTGTGCAGCTGCTTCCATGCTGGTGGGATCCCAGGGCTTTTGTCCATTTGTTCCTCTGCTTCCCGTGGCCACAGTCTCTTGACTGGGAAGCACCAGCTGCTTGGATTCCACACACCCAAGTGGGCGGCTCTCTGGGTGCCATTTGTTGGCTGCTAGTATTGCTTTTTCTTTTTCTGCTTCTTTTGATTTCTCACTTGCCTCTCGCCACCTCCCCCTCCTTTCACTCAAGTGCCTGGCTCCGTACACCATCTTTGCTTCTTCCTGAGGGGCTCCAGAGTGCTCGCAATTTGTGATATATGCTTTCCCACTCTCCACCCTTCTTCACCCACACTTGGCTTCCTCTGCTTCCCGCGGACACAGTCTCTTGTCCAGAAACACCAGCCTGCACTAGCTGGCTCTCTGAGTGCCATTTGTTGGCTGCTGGTGTTGCTTTTTCTTTTTTTCCCCCTGCTTCTTTGGATTTCTTGCTTGCCTCTCACCCCTTCCCCCTCCTTTTGCTCGAGTGCCTGGCTCTGTGCGACATCTTTGCTTCTTCCTGAGGGGCTGCGGAGCTCCATTCGAGTGTGGAGCTGCTTCCCGGTCTGGGCTACCACACTGGTGGGATCCCTGGGCTTTTGTTTGTTTTGAATTGTTTGTTTTCTTTTCCTTTTCTTGAGTTGGGAGCCCTTTCTGGCCAGGTGGAGCTGCGTGCAAGGAACTCCCCTTCAGTTTCCACAGATGTGCAGAGGGATCCCTGAGGACATTTCTTTTTTTGTTGTTTTTTTTTTTTTTCTGTTTTTTGGGGGGCCTTTCTTGTTCATTTTTTTTTAAATTTGTTTTGTTTTCTTTTCCGTCTTTTTCCCTTTTTGTCTCTCTTCATTGCTCAGTTTCTCGTCTCTCTGTATCTTCCTTCTCTTTCTGATCCCTGAATACCAGGCGTTGTATACCTCTACGCCTTCTAGCCAGGCTGTACTGCGACACCTGACAGCGACTTCCCCAGACCTCATAGCTGCATTGGTGGGATCCCTGGGAACTTTGCGGTTCTTTAACCTTTCTGATTTTTATTTATTTATTCTTTTCTTTTCTTCCTCTTCCCCTTTCTGTTTTTCTCCATTTCTTAGTCTCTCATCTCTCCATTCCAATGGCAAGCTCCCCTAGCATTCTTTTTTGTTTGTTTGCATGTCTTTTGGCTCCTGTTCCTCTCTCCTCTCTCCCATATCCATCTTAGCTACACACATAACAATCTCCCCCCTGCATCCTGCCTACCTGCACCGTGCGCTAGACCTCACACCACCAAGCAGTACAGGCACGGCCTACTGGAACCTACCCTGCACTGATTACGGACATACCCTGGTGGCTGTAGTAAGTGCCACAAACAACCTGTCCCAGTAACTCCTCTTCAGCTAGACATGCCCTGCTGTACCATATCTGAATGACTGACCCTGCCAGTTGGAGAAGGAGGCGAACAGTATTGAGCGCACAGACGAGCAAACAACAAAGAACACACAGTCCGCCTGCTCAGACATAGTCAAATTTTCTTTTTAAAAAGGGATGAAACAAACAAATCTACAATCAATAAATGAGAAAAATTACTACTGAATGCCCTGAAAGCAGCAGACAATATCAAAACATTTACAAAAACAGGACAGGATGGTTCCAGTAGGCGTCCAAATTAAAACACCAGATGACTCTCCTGTGAAAGAAAATGCACTAGAAGTACCTGATAGGGAATTCAAATCTCTAATACTCGGAATTTTCCAAGAACTGAGGCAAAAAGCTGACAAACATGAGGAAAAAATAGACAAATTCATGGAAAATACAGACAAAAAATTGGAAGAATTCAGGAAGATGATGCAGGAACAAAATGCCAAAATAAATTCACAACTAGAAATTATACAAAAACAACAATTAGAAATCCAAAAGATAAACAACAAGATTTCAGAAATGAATGATGTCATATAAGGGCTGAGAAGCAGATTTGAAACCGTGGAAGACAGGATCAGTGGTACTGAAGACAAACACTTGGATACAACTCTGTTTTAGGAAAACTCAGAAAAAAGAACAAAGAAAAATGAAGAGGCCCTGAGAGTTATGTGGAACACAATTAAAAGCAAAAATTTACAAATGATTGGAATTCCAGAACAGGGGGAGAAAACAGAAAACACAGAGAGGATCATTGAGGAACTGCTGACAGAAAACTTCCCCAATATCATGAAAGATGAAAAGCCAGCCATCCAAGAAGCTCAACGAACCCCATATAGAAGAGACCCCAAAAGACAATCACCAAGGCATATCATATTCACACTCGCCAAAACCAAAGACAAACAAAGAATCCTGAGAGCAGCCCGTGCAAAACAAGAAGTCACAAACAGAGGAGAAACAATAAGACTAAACTCAGATTATTCGACAGAAACCATGCAGGCAAGAAGGCAATGGGATGACATATATAAAAT
The DNA here is from genome assembly GCA_030035585.1 of Dugong dugon. Lineage (NCBI taxonomy): Eukaryota > Metazoa > Chordata > Mammalia > Sirenia > Dugongidae > Dugong > Dugong dugon. The sequence goes on along the minus strand of CM057480.1, from coordinate 39,966,481 downwards.
TTTCAAAAAAAAAATCATCAGCCAAGAATAATATATCCTGCAAAACTCTCGTTCAAATATGATGGTGAAATTAGGTCATTTCCAGATAAACAGAAATTAAGGGAATATGTAAAAGTCAAACCAAACTTACAAGAATTATTAAAGGGAGTTCTTCGATCTGAGGACAAACAGCTTCAGCCACAGGCAGAACCTAGGACGCAGGATCATACGAGCCAGATACCAATCTAGGAAATGAACTCTCTAGGACTATACAAAACCAAAAGAAATACAACAGGGAATCAGAGCAGTTAATCGATGGATGACCACAACATCAAAACAATGAAAGAGGGAATAAACGGCATAGGTATACAACCTTCTAATGGAGAGGAAGGCAAGGCGATACCAAGTAATGGTAGACTGCTTCAAACTTAGAAAGATAAGGGTAAAATTCATGGTAACCACAAAGAAAGTTAACAAACCAACTCATAAAAAATAAAGACGAAAAACATAAAGTCTCGGCAAAAATAAAACCTACAAAAACAAAAGAAATGAACACAAAATCCACAAACAAAAGTAACTCAGCACAAGAGAGTAAGAACAAAGAAAACTTCACCACCACAAAAAAAAAGCACTACAAAATGACAGCAACAAACTCACATCTATCAATAATTACACTGAATGTAAATGGACTCAATGCACCCATAAAGAGACAGAGAGTGACAGAATGGATAAGAAAACAGGATCCATCAATATGCTGTCTACAAGAGACACACCTTAGAAACATAGGTGAATTTATAAAAAGTCAAAGGTTGGAAGAAAATATGTCAAGCTAACAACTACCAAAAAAGAGCAGGAGTGGCAATTCTAATCCCAGATAAAATAGACTTTAAAACAAAATCTACCATAAAAGACAAAGAAGAACACTATATAATGATTAAGGGGAGGATCCATCATGAAGACATAACCATAATAAACATCTACGCACCCAATGACAGGGTTCCAAAATACATAAAACAAACTCTAACAACACTGAAAAGAGAAATTGACAGTTCCACAGTAATAGTAGAAGACTTCAACACACCACTCTCAGTAAAGGACAGGACAACAAAGAAGAAACTCAGCAAAGATACAGAAGATCTAAAGGGCATAATCAGCCAACTTGACCTCATAGACCACTGCAAAGTACACATTCTTTTCCAATGCACATGGAACGTTCTCCAGAATAGACCACATCTTAGGACACAGAGCAGTCCTCAACAAGATCCAAAACGTTGAGATAATTCAAAGTATCTTCTCTGACCACAATGCCATCAAGGTAGAAATTAACAATAGAAAGAGCAAGGAAAAAAAATCAACTACATGGAAACTGAATAATACCCTGCTTACACATCAGTGGGTAATAGAAGAAATCAGAGAGGGAATCAAAAAATTCCTAGAACCAAATGAGAATGAAAACACATTATACCAAAACCTTTGGGACACAGCAAAGGCAGTCCTCAGAGGACAATTCATAGCAATAGATGCACATATCAAAAAAGAAGAAAGGGACAAAATCAAAACATTAACTACAGAACTCAAACAAATAGAAAGAGAACAGCAAAAAAAGCCCACAACAACCACAAGAAAGGAAAAAGTAAAGATCAGAGCAGAAATAAATGAAATAGAGAACAGAAAAACAGTAGAAAGAATCAACAAAACCAAAAGTTGGTTCTTTGAAAGAATCAACAAAATCGACAAACCACTGGCTAGACTGATGAAAGAAAAACAGGAGAGGACACAAATAACCCAAATAAGAAATGAAATGGGGGACATTACAAGAGACCCAACTGAAATAAAAAGGATTATAATAGAATATTATGAAAAACTATACTCCAACAATTTTGAAAACCTAGAGGATATGGATAAATTTCTAGAAACACATGGCCTACCCAAACTACAACAAAGTGATGGTGAAAATCTGAACAGACCCATAACAAGAGAAGAGATTGAAAAGGTAATTAAAAAAAACTCCCAACCAAAAAAAGCCCTGGCCCAGATGGCTTCACTGGAGAGTTCTACAAAACATTTACAGAAGAGTTTGTACCAGTACTACTCAAGCTATTTCAGAGCATAGAAGAGGAAGCAACACTTCCAAATTCATTCTATGAAGCCAGCATAACGCTGATACCAAAACCAGGCAAAGACAGTACAAAAAAAGAAAATTACAGACCAATATCTCTCATGAATATAGATGCAAAAATTTTGAACAAAATTCTAGCCAGTAGAATTCAGCATCATATCAAAAAAATAATACACCACGACCAAGAAGGATTCATACCAGGTATGCAAGGATGGTTCAACATTAGAAAATCAATCAGTGTAATCCACCACATAAATAAAAGGAAAGAAAAGAATCACATGATCATCTCAATTGATGCAGAAAAGGCATTTGACAAAGTCCAACACCCATTCTTGATAAAACTCTCAATAAAATAGGTATAGAAGGGAAATTTCTCAACATAATAAAGGGCATCTATGCAAAACCAATGGCCAACATCATTCTTAATGGAGAGAGGCTGAAAACATTCCCCTTGAAAACAGGAACAAGACAAGGATGCCTTTTATCACCTCTCCTATTCAACATTGTGCTGGAAGTTCTATCTAGAGCAATAAGGCAAGAAAAAGAAATAAAGGGCATCCAAACTGGGAATGAAGAAGTTAAACTGTCCCTGTTTGCAGATGATATGATACTATACATAGAAAACCCTAAAGACTCCATGAGAAATCTACTGGAACTAATAGAAAGATTCATCAGAGTAGCAGGATACAAGATAAACATTCAAAAATCACTTGGATTCCTGTACACCAGTAAGGAGAACGATGAAAAGGAAATCAGGAAAACAATTCCATTTTCAATAGCCCCTAAAAAGATAGAATACTTAGGAATGAATCTGACCAGGGATGTAAAAGACCTATACAAAGAAAACTATAAAATACTACTGCATGAAATCCAAAGGGATCTACATAAATGAAAACCATACCATGCTCATGGATAGTCAGACTCAACATTGTGAAAATGTCAATTCTACCCAAAGCAATTTGCAAATACAACGCAATCCTGATCCAAATACCAACAACATTCTTCAAAGAGATGGAAAAACTAATCATTAACTTCATATGGAAAGGGAAGAAGCCCCGAATAAGTAAACCACTACTGAAGAAGAAGAATAAAGTTGGAGGACTCACACTACCTGACTTCAGAACCTACTATACAGCTACAGTGGTCAAAACAGCCTGGTACTGGTACAACAACAGATACATTGACCAACGGAACAGAATTGAGAACCCAGATGTAAATCCACCCACCTACGGTCACCTGATCTTCGACAAAGGCCCAAAGTCCATCAAATGGGGAAAAGAGTCCCTTTAACAAGTGGTGCTGGCAAAACTGGATATTCATTTGCAAAAAAAATGAAACAGGACCCATACCTCACACCGTATACAAAAACTACTTCAAAATGGATCAAAGACCTGAATATAAAGCCTAAAACTATAAAGTTCATAGAAGAAAAAATAGGACCAACACTACAAGCCTTAATACATGGCATTAACAGGATACAAACCATAACCATCAATGCAGAAAACCCAACAGATAAGCTAGATAACTGGGATCTTCTAAAAATCAAACACCTATGCTCTTCAAAAGACTTCACAAAAAGAGTAAAAAGAGAACCTACAGACTGGGAAAAAATTTTTGAACAGTACAAGTCAGACAAAGGTCTAATCCCCATAATCTACAAGAAAATCCAACACCTCTACAACAAAAAGACAAATAATCCTATTAAAAAATGGGCAAAGGAAATGAAGAGACACTTCACCAAAGAAGACATTCAAATGGCCAACAGACACATGAGGAAATGCTCACAATCACTAGCCATTAGAGAAATGCAAATTAAAACCACAATGAGATACCATTTCACCCAGGCATTACTGGCACTAATCAACAACACTGGAAATAACAAATGTTGGAGGGGCTGCGGGGAGATGGGAACTCTTATGCACTGCTGGTGGGAATGCAAAATGATACAACCATTTTGGAAAATGATATGGCGCTTCCTCAGAAGGCTAGAAATAGACATACCATTCGATCCAGCAATCCCACTCCTAGGAATATATCCTAAAGAAATAAGAGTCGTCACTCGAATAGACATATGCACACCTATGTTCATGGCAACATTGTTCACAATAGCAAAACGATGGAAACAAGCTAGATGCCCATCAACAGATGAATGGATAAACAAACTATGGTACATACACACAATGGAGTACTATGCAACGAGAAAGAACAACAATGAATCTGTGAAGCATCTCATAACATGGATGAAACTGGAGGACATTATGCTGAGTGAAATAAGTCAATCACAAAAGGACAAATATTGTATGAGACCTCTATTGTAAAAACCCATTAAAACGTTCACACACAAAATGTAACAATCTTTGTTGGTTACCAGGGATGGGAGGAGTAGGGGGGAAATACTAAATAGGCAATAGATAAGTGGTATCTTGGGTGAAGGGTGAGACAGTACACAATACAGGGGAAAGTAGCACAACTTGTACAAGGAAAGGTCATGGAAGCCCCATAGACACATCCAAGCTCCCCGAGGGACTGAATTGCTGGGCAGAGGGCTGTGGGGACCATGGTCTCAGGGAACATCTAGCTCAATTGGCATGACACAGCTTATAAAAAAATGCTGTACATTGTACCTTGGTGAGTAGTCTCTACGGTCTTAAAAGCCTGTGAGCGGCCATCTAAGATACTCCAGTGGTCTCATCCCTTCGGGAGCAAGGGAGAATGAAGAGAACAGGATACAAGGAAAAGATTAGTCCAAAGGACTAATTGTCCACAGCTACCAAGGCCTCCAATGGACTGAGTCCAGTACAGCTAGATGGTGCCCGGCTACCACCACTGACTGCTCTGACCAGGATCACAACAGAGGGTTCTGGACAGAGCCGGAGAAGGATGTACAGCATAATTCTAACTCACAAAAAAAAGACCAGATTTACTGGCCGAAAGGATACTGGAGAAACCTCGAGAGTATGGCCCCCAGACACCCTTTTAGCTCAGTGGTGAAGTTACCTCCGAGGTTCACTGTTCAGCCTGGGAGTGGACAGCCCCGTGAAACCAAATGAGACTAACAAGGTACAGGAGTCCAGTGACAAGGGCCAGAAGGCAGAAGGGGACAAGGAAGCTGATGATAGGGAACCCAAGGTTGAGTAAGGATATTGCTGATGTATTGTGAGATTGTTAACCATTGTCATAGGGCAACATTTGTAGTAACTGTTAAATGAGAAACTATTTTGTTCTGTAAGCCTTCATCTTAAGTGAGAACAACAGCACAATTGGAAGAGCGTAGTCAATGTCACTGAACTGTGTATGTAGAAATTTTTGAAACGGTGTATCTTTGGCTATGAGTATTTTCACAAAAAAAAAAAAAAAAAAAAGGTTGAGAATTTAGAGGGTTAATATGTTGTGGGGTTGTTAACCAACGTCATAAAACAACACTTGTATTACTGTTTCAAGGAAAAAAAAAAAAAAAAAAAAAGCAGAAGAAGATGGAAGGAATACACAGAGTCATTATACCAAAACGAACCAGTTGACATTCAACCATTTCAAGAGGTAGTATATGATCAGGAACCAATGGTACTGAAGGAAGAAGTCCAAGCTGCACTGAAAGCATTGGCGAAAAACAAGGCTACAGGAATTGATGGAATATCAGATGATATGTTTCAACAAACAGATGCAGTGCTGGAAGTGCTCACTCATTTATTCCAAGAAATTTGGAAGACAGCTACCTGGCCAACGACTGGAAGAGATCCATATCTATGCCTATTCCCAAGAAAGGTGATCCAACCGAATTTGGAAATTATCAAACAATACCATTAATATCACATGCAAGTAAAATTTTGCTGAAGATCATTCAAAAGCGGCTGTAGCAGTATATTGACAGGGAACTTCTAGAAATTCAAACTGGATTCAGGAGAGGATGTGGAACCAGGGATATCATTGCTGATATCAGATGGATCCTGGCTGAAAGCAGAGAATACCAGAAAGATGTTTACCTGTGTTTTATTGACTATGCAAAAGCATTCGACTGTGTGGATCATAACAAATTATGGATAAAATTGCAAAGAATGGAAATTCCAGAACACTTGGTTGTGCTCATGAGGAACCTGTACATAGATCAAGGGGCAGTTGTTTGGACAGAACAAGGGGATACTGAGTGTTTTAAAGTCAGGAAAGGTGTGTGTCAGGGTTGTATCATTTCACCACACCTATTCAAACTATATGCTGAGCAAATAATCCAAGAGGCTGCACTATATGAAGAAGAACGGGGCATCAGGATTGGAGGAAGACTCATTAACAGCCTGTGTTATGTAGATGACACAACCTTGCTTGCTGAAAGTGAAGAGGACTTGAAGCATTTATTGACGAAGATCAAAGTCCAAAGCCTTCAGTATGGATTACACCTCAACATAAAGAAAACAAAAATCCTCACAACTGGACAAATAAGCAACATCATGATAAACAGAGAAAAGATTGAAGTTGTCAAGGATTTCATTTTACTTGGATCCGCAATAAACACCCATGGAAGCAGCAGTCAGGAAATCAAAAGACGCATTGCATTGGACAAATCTGCCACAAAAGACCTCTTTAAAGTGTTGAAAAGCAAAGATGTCAACTTGAAGACTAAGGTGCGTCTGATCCAAGCTATGGTATTTTCAATCGTATCATATGCATTGGAAAACTGGACAATGAATAAGGAAATGTGGTGTTGGTGAAGAATATTGAATATACCATGGACTGCCAAAAGAACGAACAACTCTGTCTTGGAAGAAGTACAACCAGAATGCTCCTTAGAAGGAAGGATGGTGAGACTACATCTTACATCTTTGGACATGTCGTCAGGAGGGATCAGTCCCTGGAGAAGGACATCATGCTTGGTAAAGTAGAGGGTCAGTAAAAAAGAGGAAGACCCTCAACAAGATAGACTGACACAGTGGCTGCAACAATGAGTTCGAGCATAACAACAATGATTGTGAGCGTAGTGCAGGACCGGGCAGTGTTTCATTCTGTAGTACATAGGGTTGCTATGAGTTGGAACCGACTCTAGGGCACCTAACAACAACGACAACAACACTACTATCTAACACTTCCTATTTGGTTTCTATATGCTAGGTACTAAGTGTTTTCTGTTCATTATCTCACTTATTTCTCCTTCAACTCCTTGGAGGAAGATATTACTACTATCCTATTTTACAGATGGGAAAAGTGAGACACAGAGAAGTTAGGTAACTTATCCAAGATCCACAGTGCTAGAGGCAGGATTTGAACCCAGGTCTCTCTGAAGCCAAAGTCCATATGCTTTACCTCTAATCTAAATACCTCCAAATAGGTAACATCATTTTAAAAATCATTAGGTACAATACACATGTAAATTGTAGTGGATATGTAAGTACAATAAGTGCCATGAGAGAATCAGCCTGCAGTCTAGTTATGCAGAACAACAATGTGAAAGCCCAGATCAGCTTGCCAAGTATTCCCTAGAGCTTTGTCTGCTCAAAGCTTCATGATGACCTGGTGTCTGCAGGCTTGGACTTATCCCACGGGAGGGAACACAGTGAGCTTAGTAGGAAAGTCAATGCTCAAACCTAGGGCTACTGTCTTAAGACCAGGGTTCTTTTTGCCAAGTAAAAACAATATCCAGGAAAACAAAAGAATCTTGTTCCATCTCCTTCCAGTTTCATGCAAATCTCAGCCACAGCAAAGGAAAATGCTGGGAACTATGTAGAGCAGCCATCTCCACTTAACTGGAGGAGAGTGTGGATCAGAGGAAAGTGATCTAACTCTTCGTTGCACTCTTTCCTGCTCCTTCATCAGGAGGACTTAGCCCAGTGTCATGGATTGGATAGTGTTCCCAAAAAACGTGCATCAACTTGACTAGGCCATGATTCCCAGTATTGTGCGATTGTCCTCCATTTTGTGATCTGATATAATTTTCCTATGTGTTGCAAATCCTCAATCTCTGCTTGTGGTTAATGGGGCAAGATTAGGTTATATTAAAGAGGATTAGGGTGAGATGTGACACTCTTACTCAGGTAAGGGAGGTTTCCCTGGAGTGTGGCCTGCATCACCTTTTATTTTATAAGAGATAAAAGGAGAGAGAAGCAAGCAGAGAGATAGGTAACCTCATACCACCAAGAAAGAAGTGCTGGGAGCAGAGCATGTCCTTTGGACCTGGGGTCCCTGTGCTGAGAAACTCCTAGACTAGGGGAAGATTGATGACAAGGACCTTCCCCCAGTACTGACAGAGAGAGAAAGCCTTCCCCTAGAGCCGGCACTCTGAATTCGGACTTCTAGCCTTCTAAACTGTGAAAGAATAAACTTCTGTTTGTTAAAGCTATCCACTTGTAGTATTTCTGTTATAGCAGCACTAGATAACTAAGACACCTAGCATTTGCAGCTCCCACATCCCTAATCAATGGTGACTGACTTAGAAACGTTCCCAGCAAGAAAGGGACAATCAAAAGAGACACTAGGTTTGGAAAATACCCCAAGCTTTCCAAGACCCTGCCCTGTTCAATCACACGTTCACTTCCCACAGTCCAAGAAGAAGAAAAGAGAACATCCCCAAGGAGTTGTTCCCCTCTGCACTCACCTGTTCAAGAAGGCATTGCCAAAGGCATTGAGTTTCCTGAAGGGTTTCTTAGGATCCACTACCAGAGCGTTTCCAGGGATGATCCCTTCCATGTCTCCCTGCATCACTGCAATGAAGGAGTCAGTGGTTGGCTCAGGCCCAATTCTCATGCCTGGGAAATCCTGTTCCATCAGGTACCTGGCAATAGGGAGCACAGTCATAATGCAAGATTCTGTTCTTAGAGCAATACTCCATGTCTACTCTAAGACAGACAACAATGAGAATCATAGGAAAGGCAGATCAAGAGTGATGAGATTTCATAGCAAGGACAGATGACTGCCAGACAGGGAATCCAAAGGACTTTGTAGAGGAGATGGACCTTTAGCTGAACTTAAAATATTAAACCTGTTTTATCTTGGTCCTTATGTTTTTCCCTCCCCAAATCAGTTTTAAAAAAAAGCAAGGTTTTGGCTCAAAATTAAAGCATGGGTTGAAAGTGATTCCTAAATGGAGTTTGCTGACTTCATAAGTAAAGGCAGCCTGCTGAAGTCCCCACACAAAAGCATTGTTAGACTTATACCATAGTCTCTGCTGGCTTTTCAAAGGTTGTTATTTATCTGGTTTGTTATATAATATAAAAATAGCTTGTACATAATATAAAATACAAACAATGTAAAAGAGGACACTATGAAAACTGGATCTGCATCCCATTCAAGATTTCTGGTTCCTTCTCCAGTGTCTGTATTCTGTACCCTGTATCCTTCTGGAACTCTTCCATACATACATCTACTATGTATTATATATACATAATCATATATTCACACACACACACACACACACAGTCCCCAGGTGGCACAAAAAGTTAAGTGCTCAACTGCTAGACGAAGGGTTGGTGGTTCGAACCCACTCATAGGCTCCTTGAAAGACAGGCCTGGAGGTTTACCTCCAAAAGGTCACAGCCTTGAAAACCCAATGGAGCAGTTCTACTCTGCACACATGGTGTTGTTATGAGTCAGAATCGACTCAATAGCAACTAATAACAACTATATATATGTAAAACCTTATTTTTTAAACGTAGAAGCAGATTGCACACTTTTCTTTTTATACTTAACATATTTGGAAGATACTAGCACATATCTACTTCATTCCTTTTCATAACCATGTAGAATCCCATTATGTGGATTATTACAAGTCATTTTTGGTGAAATTTTATTGGTAATTTTTAACAATTTCCATTGCCTAGATAGGAAAAAAAAATGGTGGTAGGGAAGTTTATACATTATCTCAACCAGAGAGGTGAAGAAGAGGAAGAGATTTTGTTTATTTTTATCGACTCGAATTGAAAGGGTGGGGATGAATTTTAACATGCCCTCATCCTGACCCTTAGTGTCAGCCAGGAGGTGGCAGAAGATCCAAGATCTAGTCCCAGACTTGTCACTCATGGTGTGACTTCAGGTAAGCCCCCTCCCCTCTCTGGGCCTCATCTTCTGTTCAGTTAGGAGATGACAAGACCTCTAGAGTACCTTCAGTTCCAGAAGTCTGTGTTCCCTGACCCACTGCAAAAGGGATCCATTTCTGGATGGTGCCCAGTCTGCAGTTACTCATACTCATAACACTCCTGCCCAATCTACTGCCACCCCTGAGAGGGCAGGTGGAATCATGAGCTGACAGCTCACCTGCTTCCAGCTCCTGATCTGAGGTAGCAGGTGCCTATCTTTGCTCTTCGCCAGACCTGGACAGTGAGAGCCCAAGACCACCTGCCCCTCTCCCAGCATGAACTCCACGGTCCCCTTTAGAAGCCAGGAGTGAAGGCACATGGTGAGGCAAGGAATGAAGAAAACAGCTTTTAAGGACAACTGAGACATTTAGGAGCTCAAAACAGCTTTGAGCCCCAAAAGCATGAAACTGGGGTGAGGGAAAGAGCTCAGAACTGCCTTGGGTTGGGGTTGGCCAGAGTAGAGTTCCAGGGGCATATTCCAGGACCTCAGTGGACAAAGGACCTAGGGGACACTGCCCTCACAGATGCATGGAGTGAGTGTTCACTGAGCACTGAGAACCTTTCTCCTTCATTAAAACCTTGAGGGCCCATATTTGTGCTTGGAGGGAAAAATCAAGGAGTCCTCAGGAGAGCACGTATCAGGTCAGAAACTGTCAGGCTGAGAAGGGAACTTGCAGATCTGGACCAGTAGTCCTCAGTCCTGGCTGAACAGATGAGCCACTTGCAGAGCTCTGGCTAACGGCGCATGGGCCCTACCCAGAAGTTCTGACCCAGTTGGTCTGAGGTGGGGCCCTGGAAACTGGAACTTTTTAGAAGCTCCCAGTTGATTCTCAAGTGAAGCTATAGTTTGAGACCACTGCTCTAGGCCAACCCTTTTTGTGTTACAGTTAGTAATCACTGACAATCAGTAGCATTTCTACATGGCAGATATTTTACTAAACACTTTGACAGCATCATTTCCTCACTGGATAGCTACTGAGGAAACTCAGGCTTAGAAGGGTTAAGTGACTTTCTTAAAAATAAACAGCTAGTAGTATAACCAGAACCCAAACCTGCATCTAACTCGAAATCCTGTCCTCTTAAACTGTCATCTACCCTGAGGAAAATCACCACCAAGACAGAGCTGGTCAAGGCCTTACAAGACCATCAGTGTAGTGCTAGGACCAGAGGCCATGTGTCCAGGGCCTAAACCAGAGCTCTCTGCCCACTCTCTGCCTCCCGTGGTGGTCCTGGAGCAGTGGTTCTGGCTAACAGGGGTGGTGGCCAGGGGGACTCTCTGGGACTTCCTCCGCCTCATCCATATCCCACTGTGCCTTCGGGAAGCTATCTCAGCTGTTAATTTACTTCTTCAACAGCAGTTTAAGTTAGGTTGCTAAGGGCTCCATCCCTTAGGAGCCCACAGAGTAGCTGCTGCTGCCTGCTGCCTCGTAGGGAGGAAGCTGCCACACAGTGCAGTAATGAGGCAGACACGGTGTTGATCTGCTCAAAGCACAGAGTACTGCTGCCCAGGAGGACACAGCAGCCATGGATTACCTCATTTCATCTTCATGGTAACTCTGATGTGAGTACTATGATCCTCATCATAAAATGGGCATAATAAGAAAACCTACCTCATAGGGTATTCTAAGGATTACATTAGTTACAGACATCAAACACTTAAGACAGAATCTGGCACCTAGATAATCAATCCATTTTACAGAAGAGAAAACCAAGGCTAAACAATCTGACCCAGGTTATGCAATCAGTAAGCAGCAGAGCTAAAATCCGAGCCCAGCACCTGGATTTGAGAATCCATGCTCTTGACTGGCACATTCACTGTATCCTTCTCTGACTTGGGTCTCCCCTTTGCCAGAAAATGCATCCACCACTAGGGATAGGCCAAAAGGGCTGACCCCCAAATGGGACTAGAAAAAGGAGTAAGACAAGAAGGCCACAAAGGACATGGTTTGACAGGAGACTGGCTAGGAGCTGGGCCTTGAGGGAGAAATTGGGCTTTGGGGCTCACAAACCCAGGAATGCACCCATCTCCATAAACATCAGCCATTCTGTTCACAGATCAGCTTCACTGAGTGGGGTGTGGCACACAAAAGCCATTGCTATCAGGTGACCACAGCAGGTTCCAGTCTGTTGGCTCTAAAAGGAGATTCTGGGGACTTAAAAACAGTACGGCCAGATTTCCCTAGGATGCAAGTTTTTCTGAGAATAGGTGCCATGACTTGGGAGACCCCCATCCATTCTTGCCTCTGCACCGGGAACGCCTGACCCAATGAGTACTTGGATAAGAAGCCCTAAGCAGGGCCCTGCAGAGAGTATGGAAGTGTGGATTCTGCAGCCAGAGGGGGACCACAAAAAGCTCCAGGGATCACTGAAATAGAGGTTGGAAAGAAACAATTCTGAGGCCACCTCGAGAATGCATAGCCTAAACCAGGCTAAACAACAGTGACGAAGTGTCTTCCTTACACTGGCATCTCAAATTCCATCCCTGAGAGAGAGACATACATGGTGTACTCCACAGATGTACAAAGGCAGACTCTTCCTAGCTTAACAGGAGAGTCACAGAGCTGCAGTGGGAGTGGTCCAAGCAAGAGCTTGAGGCTGGGCCTGCTGTCCTGCCCTCTCAGCCAAACCCACAAGACCCCAAAACTTGCTGATAAACACAGGTCTGAAGACACAGTCTAACCGAGGCAACCAGTGAGCAGGGAGCACAGTTGGGCCAAGCAGACAACCCTGGGCTGGGTAAATTCTCAGGGACATTTGGCCATGGCTTGCAGCACCAGCTGCCCCTGTAACATAGTTACCACTGTGTCCACAAAGGAAAACCTATTGAGGAATTGCATACACTGTCTCTTTACGGGGTGTGATAAAAATCACCTATATTGCCAGGCAAAAACATTCCCACAGCAGTATAAAAAAAGAAAAGCTTATTCAAGCCTGGATGGGGACAGCTAAGATGGGGCAGCCCAAGAATAAGGAGGCGCAGGGCGGCCTGAGCATCCACGGTGAGGCAGGTGCTGTTCTGGGACCTTTACCTGTATTACTCCCCGTAATCAGCTCTGCAAGCTCTGCAGGATGGCTGCGTTACTTCAGTTTTGCCATTCAGTAAATTGAGGTATAGACTGCACAAGTTCAGGGTCAAATTAAAATATTTCGAGATCTTTTGGGGTACACCCCTCCTCTGCTAACCAATGTTAAATAAATACACACTAAAGCATAAAATAGGTATAAGGAAGTCCAACATAATTTGGATTTTTCCCATGAGGACTGCATTTCTTCATATTTTTCTTAAGTAAAGATTTCATAACATTTTCCTCATTTTTTTGTGCCCTGCTTAGCTGGCAGTCTAAGCATGTGCCCTGCTTTACTGGTGATCTAAGTACCCAGTGTAAGGCAGGGAACCAATAATCCTAACCTAGTCTGCCTCAAACCACCCCCACCCAACTAGCCAACGGTGGAGCTCTGACCTCTGGCTGGGGTCCACAAACAGTGGAGCTCTGACCTCTGGCTGGGGTCCACAAACAGTGCTGCCCAAGACTTTGGGCTGGGCTAGGTGCTGAGGCTTGGTTGGGGAATATAGCAGATATGACCTTGGATAAGTCACCCAACAGCACATTGCCTTTGTATCCCTGGTTTATTAAATAGAGATAATACTTGGTTTCTAACGACCTCAGAGGGATAGGGTGACATTTTTGAGACAATGTACAAGAGTTTTCGAAAAGCAGTGGTTACACCAGATGTTTGCCCATATTGGCACAGACAATAATTAGAGAAAATGAACACCTCATTGTTACCTGTAAGTACTCAGCACATTTCTATTTAGCCTCCAAAACCCAGCTCAAACGCCTCTTTTTTTTCCCCTGTATTTTTTTTAATGACAACATATAGGGGGGATGATTGAGGACTGTGGGTAAATCTTTTTTTATTGGTGTAAAAATATATATAACACAACATTTGACAATTCAACATTTATCAGGTGTACAATTTAGTGTTAACAATTACATTAATTATGTCATTCAACTATTATCCTTAATACCAAATTTCCCATCACCGTAAACAGAAACTCACTGCTTCTCCAAAAGTGGCTCCCCCTCTCTCCCTTCCTCCAGCCCCTGGTAACCACTAATAAACTTTGATCTCTTACAGTTGCCTATCCTTGTCATTTCATGTAAGTGAGATCATACAATATTTGTTCTTTTGAGATTGACCTATTTCACACAGCATAATGTTTTCAAGGTGTATTCATGTTGTAGCATTTATCAGGATTTCATTTCTTTTTAGGGCTGAGTAGTATTCCATAGTATATATGCACCATATTTTGTTTATCCATTCATATGCTGATAGACAGCTTTTGGCTATTGTGAATAGTGCTGCAATGAACATTGGTTTATATGTGTCTGTTTGCATTGATGTTTTCAAGTCCTTTGGGTTTATATGTAGGAATGGAATTTCGGGGTCACAGAGCTGTTCTTAATTTTTTGAGGAACTGCCAAACTGTTTTCATAACAGTTGTACCATTTTGCATTTGAATTGTGGATAAATCTTTGATAGTAAAGAGCAAAGCTGAGTCTCAGGAAACTGTCAAATACCTCTTCGTGAAGCCTTACCTAACCCATTCCCACCTCACCTCAAACCAGCTGTACTCATAGTCTTCCCTAAAAATTTCATAACTCTTAATTTGAATAATTTCTAGTACACTGTAAAGGCACACACATATCACTTTCTGACTTATATTATACCTATTCATATCTCTGTATCATTGGGTAAGTCAGTCTCTCTAAGCCTCAGGCACTTCAGCTTTACAACTGAATCAAGATAATAATACTTTGCTTGCCGGCCTCACAGGGCATAAAGGAGACTATAAAGTACCCCACAGTCACAAAGTGAGGTAGTAGATAGGAGCCTTTCATTGGCCAAGATGAGGTATGAGTTGGTTCTGTGTTCCCCAGAGCAGCCACCATTATCCCTGGCACTCAGCCCTGGTTTAGGGAGTTCAGGGATGAAGTGATTCTAGCACTAAAGAGAATCTAGTGGATAGATTTTCAAGCCTTCTGCTAGCCTCCCCTTGTCTGACCCCACCCTGAGACAGGGTCGGACTGCCCAGTCCACTACCCAGCACTGTCTGCAGAGGTCAGCTTCATGCTCCTTTTTCAGCCCTCTGACATATAAAGGGGCAAGATCCCCCTCCTTACACATACCTCTCTTTGCCCTTCATTCTGACTATGGGCAGTGCCAAAGACGAGCTTCTTCCCACCCTCCTGAGGGTCAGCCTCTAAGCCTTATGTTAGAGAATCAAGCTAGAAAGAGGAAAGGGAATGCTAAAGCCCCAAGCACAGTGCCTGGAACATAATAGGTGCTAGACATTAGTTCTCTCCCCCTCCTAATCCTGAGAGGAACTCCGTGAGGTAGTTATTACTATTCACATATTATAGATAAGCAAAGTGAAGTTCAGAAAGGTTAGGGATGTGACCACTTAAAGTGAGGTGATCCAACTTTGCTTAGACCTCACTGACAAGGTCTTTTGGCTGGTAAGTTGTGGGACCTGGACTCTGCTCACCCAGCCCATGTTCCTTCCATAGCCTTTTTCCTACTGGCAGTGGGAATGGGATGGAGATCTTTCTCCCATTAGCTGTTTTTTATGATGACCTCCAGACACCTGACTGTCAAGGCAGGTCCTAAGGCAGGCCTGAGGCAGGGGACGCAGTTCCTCTGGCCTAGGGCCTACTGCTCCTTTGAGTAACTCAAGCCTTGTGAGAGGTGAGTGGAGTTTTACTCAGCCCCACTTAGAGATCCAGCAGAGCAGGGCCCTGAGAGAAAAAAGATGCCCCCTGACCTCAGAGGTGGACAAGGACCGAGGTGTTGCAGGGATTGTAGCTGGCAGGATAAACTTTGCAGAGATTAGTAGGTCTACCTGGAATAGTGTCCTTTTCCTCTGGCCCTCTGGCTTTCCAGAGAACCATCTTTCCCAGGGTGCTGATGCTGTAATGCCCAGTGTGGGGCCTGGAGTGAGGAATGTCAGGGTGGTGACAAGAGATGGTGCAGCCACAGGGAAATGCTGAGTCACCACTGGGTAGGATGCAAAGAGCCCCTGATGAAGTGGGGGCAATTGAAAGGTGCCAGCTAAATAGCCCTGATGGGTGAAGCATCCCCTTTCCCCCCTTTTCCCTACTCTGCCCCCCCCCAAGTAGTCTCATTATGCACTTCAGAGCTTTAGTCATACTATAAAAGGTCCACGCAACCCTCCAGACCAGCCCAGACCTTGCTATGGAGACTCAGGTAGCTTAGCTCTGGCCACCATACACCCTATCCCAGCCCCTCCCTACCCCTCCCTGGGGCACTCTGCAGCAGTCAGCAAGGCCTCAACTATGGTCCATGGCATGGGAATACTCATGCCTTCCTCAACATCTGGGGCGGTCAGCTGTTCAGCTCTGCTATAGAAAGTGGGCAGCAAGGAGTCACCAGGAGGCCAAATGGTCCAAGGGAGGAGAGACTCGAGGCTGGATACCAGAGAGAAACAGTGAAGAGAGAAAAATAGCAGAGGCAGAAGGAAAAGTTGACAGGGCCAGGGGGACACAGAGCTACTGTACTCCAAAGAGGTGGCTCGTATTGGAAAGAGCAGCCCCCAGGCCAATTTATTGTTTATTTTATTACTCTGAGTTGCCAGGCCTTAGGCCAGGGAAGTTATTTCAGGCAGTGATCATAGCACATTAATTCATTATTAGAAGAATGTCCTTTTCTTATGCTCTTCCTGAGATGAAACAGACCTCGTGGCAAAACACATGTAACAGAAGGTGGATGGATACTCAGGAGGCCAAGGGACAGGGCAGAGAAGAGGCAAGTCTGTGTTTCTGATGGAAAGGCCCTCACAGGTTCAAGCCAGGGTCCAAGATGAGAATCACTGCACTCAAGACAAGAAGCAGGATGGGAGAAGGGAGAGAGGCGACAGCCCTCTGGGATCTCAGCCTGGTGCAATTGACTGCCCCAGTGGAGTCTTGCTCGCTTTAGGGAAAGGGGGTTGTCCCAACTTACCCTTTTGGAAAGCAACTGGAAAATATGACTCTTAATACAAAAAAACTCTGCATAACCTTTGCCCTAATAATTCCACTTCTGGAAATCTCTAAGAAAACAGTCCAATAAGTGGGAAAATACTATACACAGAGATGTACAGAGCGATCCTACAATAGCAATAAATTAGAAACAACCTAAAACATTCACAAGTAGATTGATTAAATGAATAATTGCATATACACATGATGAAATAACAGGCAGCTGTTAAAAATAATGCTTACAAAGGTTTTCTAATTCCATGGGAAATGCTCATGCTATAAGTAAAAAACAAACAAAAAAAACCTGCATACAAAACTATAAACCTGGCATGTTCTCAACTGTATTATAAAATAACTAAAAATACTAGGAAGATATATGTTGTTGTTGTTAGTTGCCGTTGAGTCGATTCTGACTCATGGTGACCCCATGTGTGCAGAGAACTGCTCCACAGGATTTTCAAGGTTGTGACCTCTCAGAAGCAGACTGCCAGGCCTGTCTTCTGAGAAGCCTCTGGGTAGGTTGAAACTCCAACCTTTTGGTTAGTAGCTCAGTGTTCAACCATTTGTGCCACTCAGGGACTCCTGGGAAGATATATAAATATATAGTGGTTTCCACTGAGTCATAGGATTATGGGTGATTTTTTCTTCCTCAAACTTATTCTTTTCTGTATTTTCCAATTTAAAAAAAATAATAAAACAACTGTTCATTGCATTTAATCAGAAGGAAGAAAAACATGTAATTTGTTTTTGGAGGGCTTCACCTCCTAACCTGTTGGGTAGTTCTCCCTCAAGGCAGCTTTTGAAACAATTGCTTAATTCAGTTACCGACGTGAGTGGGGACCTAGCAGTCTTGTCAGAAAGAACAGGGATGTGCCTCTCCTGGCCTTCCTGTCTCCCTCAGATAAGGAATAATCAGTGGCAGCTTGACTCTGCCACTTTCATAGACACAGTTAACAGGCAGACATGACTCAGGCAAAGCCGGGAGAAACTCTCTCAGACAAAAAGCACTTAAACCTGCCTTGGGATCCCATCCCCAGTGACACTCCTTTCCTTGTCTTCTCTTGCATTCTGCAAATGTCTATTGGGAACCTCCTGTAGGTGAGATCCTGGGTTAGGCCCCAAAGATGATAAGCAGGACTGCTGCCTTATATGTGTTCATGTTCTAGGGAGGAGAAGCACCAAAAACTATCCTCAGAGTTATAAGGAAGGTATGTTCAGAGAGCCAGGGAAGGCTGTGCAAGGGTAGGAGCAATCTGCAAATGGTCTGCACTTTCTGTGGGACATAATCCAGGCCAGACAGAAGACAGGAATTACAAAGGAAACATTGTATAGCGTCCCCCAAAACACAAAAACAAAACCTGTTGCTGTTGAGTCGATTCCAAGTAGAACTCTCCCATAACGTTTCCAAAGAGTGGCAGCTGGTGGATTCGAACAGCTAACCTTTCTGGTTAGCAGCCAAGCGCTCAACCACTGCGCCACCAGTGCTCCTATATAGGTGGCTCTGAATTGCCTTTGGCAGATATGGGTGTTTAATAATATAGGGGACATGGATTAGATCATGGATTAGTTCTCACCCTAATGTCCAAGGATAGTCCTTGTACTCCCAAAATTGTATGCAAATTTGGGATGCGTGTGTATTTTTCTAGGGATAGCTTTCATCAGATTTTCAAAGGAGGTCCTGGCCAAAAAGTTAAGTGTATGGTGTTAGATTGGATTAATCTGTAAGGGCCTTTACAGTTCTAACAATCCAAAATATCCAAAAGCCAACAGTCCCATTATCCCCCAGGTTCTCAGCCTTCTTTGAACTTCCTCAAAGCTGTTAAGCTCAAAGCTGTCCACTCCACAAGAACAATCTCGATCTGGTTCTCTGTTCAGACATGACATCATAGCTGGTATATGTCCTACTCCCAAAAGGCTAGTGTTAGAAGCTTAGCTTTAGAGAAAACTAGTACCTGGCCAGACCTTTAACTTTTCAGCTCTCCTCACAAAACAAAGCACAGTGCTTTGTATGTTGTAAGAGCTCAGATATTCAAATTTCAAAACCCCTGCTTTGAAACCTTTTGCAGAAGAGCACCTTGGCTTTGGTGGGCCATTGAACCCCATCTCAACACAGACAGCCACAAGCACTCAATAGTTTGGCAATAGCTGTAAATGAGACCAAGGAAAATGGCCTATCTTTGAAGGTTATCTGGACTGAGAACTGGAGAGAAGTCCCTGTCTAAAAACAGGAAGGATTCTGATCACTCTGGCAGGAAATATACAGTCCTCTCTAAATGCAAGTGGACAATTGATCTTGGTGATCCTTCCAGCCCAAGGATTCTGTAATTCAGGGGAATGGATGACTCACTCTCAAAGTTACAGGCATTTAGCCAACCATCTCCTCATGTGCATCTAGGACCTGCATGCCAGGTCTGTCTCCCACCCTGTTACATGGATTTGGACTATCCATCTAACCTTTCTATGCTTCAGTTATCTCACTTGCAAAGTCAAGGGGCTGGATGAGACAATTGCCAATAGCCCTTCTGCCTCTAAAGTCTTGAATATTATTATTGAACTATTAAGATAAAACAAGGGAAAAGAAAAAAGTATTCAGCCTCTTTTCAGTCTCCGAGAGCTATAAGTAGGAGCTCTGCCCCAGAGAAGGAAGATGATAAAAAAAAAAGGACAAGTGGCACCACCAGGCAGGGAGCCCTGGGTCCCCAGCCCACATACATTCTCAGGCCTTCTCCCATCAGAACTCCTCAGATCTATCTGAAAAAGTCTCCATGTGAGTGGCTGAGCTCTTTCAAAGTCAAGGGAGGTCGTTGGGGCCCTGAAAGACATGTCCCTGGGGTGGAATGGAGGCGCCACCAAAAAGTGAGGGTGAAAGCCACTTCTATTAGCACACGTACTCCCAAGACCAGGAGCTCTTCCACTTGTGCCTACTGGACTTCAGTATCATCATCCATAAGATGGGGAGAATAGGGATGGCTCTGAACTTTATTTAACACTTCAAACTGACCACTGGAGCCAAGGGCTAAGTACAGTAGAGTGGCACGGGGTAAGATGAGGAGAGGGACCAGCAATGAAATTGTGGGGTAAGTTTTCACACAGGCACAACGATTTCTTCAGAGGCCTTAACTGAAGATTTTCCATTTGTCCCCAGGCAGGAGTGGGGCACCAGAAAACAGAGTGAACTGGGCTGCCGGGCTGGGTGAGGCTGCCGGTTCCCTGGGTCCGCTCACCTGATGAAGGTGGTCTTCCCAGTGGAGTACTGGCCCACCAGCAAGACCATGGGCTTGCTGTCGAAATCAGCATCCTCCAGGGCTGGCGAATGAAACTTGTGGAAGCGGTAATGTTGTTCCAGGGGCAGCAGCTTGCTCTTGTACAGTTTCTTGAGCCCCTCGCTCACAGTCTGGAAGACCTCGGGGTCCTTCCTCCAACAGTCGTCGGTACTCAGCCAGCTGAACATCGCGGGCGCAGCTGGCCCCGAGCGCAGCCGCAGCAGAAAGGCGCGGAGTCCCCGCGTCCCCGCGCCCGTTGGCTTCTCGGGGAAGGTGGTGGGAGGCGCGCCGCCGGGTCAACGGAGCGCGCGCTCTCCCTCTTCTCCTGAGAAGCCCAGCCACTCTTCATCCAGGTCCCAAGACCTGAGGGAGGAAAAATAAACTGTACGGGGGAGGCACGTTGCAATTTTGGAAATTAAAACCAAACCTGCAATTAAACTGCCAGATGAGAGGGTCCCCGACTTCTCCCTCGCGTTCTCCTGCAATTAAGGGATGGTTAGGCTCAGCTCCTGACGGGCTGAGGCGGTTCAGGGGAGGCGGCGGTGGAACGCAGTCAGTGGACAGCTCAGCATTAGCAATACCATCCCGCAGCCGAGGCGCAGGCTTAACTGCCAGCCTTGCAGGAAGCCGGTTCGCAGAGGAAGTCCCCGAGTACTGGCACTGCTGGGCCGGCACAATGGTCTTCGCGGGGAGAAGCTGAGCAGGGCGCCGCCATGATTGCGGATAGGCGCTCAGCTCAGGACTAGCGGCCGCTGCCGGGAAAGGGATGCTGAGTGCGGTGGGAAAGCTCTGGTATTTCAGTCCTGGCCTCTGGAGGTTTGATTTGGGAACAGCGCCCCCTCAGGGACAGCTGTGAAGACAGATTAACCTAGTCATCACCCTTCCTACTTTTAAATAGCCTTTCTTTGAATTACCGAGTTGGATTCCTTAGGAAAACAGGCCCTCTGGTATTTGGGAATATTTTTCTTGGGGCATGGAAGTGATAGCAGGTGAGATAAAATAACCCAAACTGTGACTAAGGAACCATCTTGCTATGTCTAAAGTGGAGTCAAAACTGTTCCCATTCATTCATTCCAATAAAGTAAAATAAAACTATCAAACAAGCAAAACCCCCACAAGTATTGAACAAATCAGTATTATGTAGCAGACACAGTTTTGGTCACTGAGGATACAAAGCTGATAACAAAGATGAGCACTGTACAGACCCTCCCCTCCAGGAGCTCCAGTCATGGTAGGCTTTTACGAGGAGATAAAAGCAGAGGACCATGGGACCACAAAGGAGGAGTCATTACTTTTGTCTGGGTATTTGAGGAAGATTTCACAGAAAGCATGACTGTGAGCTGGATTTTAAATAACAAATCAACAGAGAATAAGGGAAGACATTCTAGGCTGAGTAAAGGGATTTGCAAAGGCATGGAGAGCATGAAAAGACTCAGTGTATTCAGGGCAGAGTAAACATAACTGGAGTGTAGGACTCATGAGGGTGGAAAGGAATGACTGAGGCCAGGTGTGAAAAATTCGGATGTCAAGACAGGAACCTTATAGTGAATGAGGTACCAATAAAGATTTTATTACTAATAATCATTAACATTAACTAAGTGCTCACCATGCAGGGACTTGGGCTAAATTCTCAGCAAGCATTGCCTCGTTTAATTTCACAGCATCTCTATAAGGCTAATAAAATAATAATCTCCAGTGTTGTACCAAGAGGGTGGGACTGGGAACAGTTGGCCTGCATATAGGCAAAAAAGCAGTAAATTGTCTGTAGAGAATTTAAAAGCAATAATAAAATCAACTAAAAGCCAATTTGCTTTTTATTAGCACTGTTCCAAACAGTGTCAGTGATGGCTCCCACTACGTTCCGTTCCACAGATGAGGAAACTGAGACATGGATGAATGAACCAGGAGGAGAATTATAAAAGTGGCTTTTTTGTTGTTGTTGTTGTTGTTAATTGTGCTTTAGGTGAAAGTTTACAGTTCAAGTTAATTTCTCTTAGGAAAGTTTATACACATATTGTTACGTGATGTTAGTTGTAATCCCTATAATGTGACAGCACACTTTTCCTTTCCACCCTGGGTTTCTTGTGTCCACTCAACCAGTACCTGTCCCTTCCTGCCTTCTCATCCTGCCTCTGGACAGGAGCGGCCCATTTGGTCTCCTGTATCTGATTGAACTAAGAAGCACATATATGTTTTATAGTCCAGTCTATAAAAGTCTGAAGAGTGGGCTTTGAAAATAGTTTTAGTTCTAGGTTAACAGAGCATCCAGGGGCCATGGCTCAGTCAGACCACTAAGTCTGGTCTTTTTATGTGAATTTGAGTTCTGCTCCATACTTTTCCCCACTCAGTCAGGGACTCTCTGTTGTGTTCCCTGTCAGGACAGTCATTGATGGTAGCTGGGCACCATCTAGTTCTTCTGGTCTCAGGCTGATGGAGTCTCTGGTTTATGTGGCCCTTTTGTCTCTTGGGCTAATATTTCCCACGTGTCTTTGGTGTTCTACATTCTCCTTTATTTCAAGTGGGTTGGGACCAATTGATGCATCTTCGATGACTGCTCCAAAGTTTTTAAGACCCCAGATGCCATTCACCAAAGTGGAATGCAGAACATTTTCTTAATAAACTTTGTTTTTCCAATTGACCTAGATGTCCCCCGAAGCCGTGGTCTCCAGATCCCTGCCCCTGCTACACTGTCCCTTAAAGTGGTTGTATTCAGGAAACTTCTTAGCTTTTGGTTTAGTCTAGTGGTTCTGACTTTACCAGTATTGTGTGTTGTCCTTCACTTCACCTAAGATAATTCTTGTCTACTATCTAGTTAGTGAATTCCCCTCTCCCTCCCTTCCTACCCTCGTAACTATCAAAGAATGTTGTCTTCTGTGTTTAAACCTTTTCTTGAGCTCTTAACAATAATGATCTCATTCGATATTTGTCCTTTTGCAACTAATTTCACTCAGCATAACGCCTTCCAGATTCATCCATGTTATGAGATGTTTCGAGGATTCATCATCGGTCTTTATCGATGCACAGTATTTCATTGTGTGAATATACCATAATTTGTTTATCCATTCGTCCGCTGATGGGTGCCTAGGTTGTTTCCATCTTTTCAATATTGTGAACAGTGCTGCAATGAACATGCATGTGCATATAGCTATTCAAGTGACGGCTATTATTTCTCTAGGATATATTCCTATGAGTGGGACTGCTGGATCATATGGTATTTCTATTTCTAGTTTTCTAAGGAAGTGTCATAGCATTTTCCAAAATGGTTGTATCATTTTTCATTCCCACCAGCAGTGCATAACAGTTCCAATCTCCCTGCAGCCTCTCCAACATTTGTTATTTTCTATTTTTTTTTTTTTTTTTGATTAGTGCCAGTAATGCTGTGGTGAGATGGTATCTCATTGCGGTTTTGATTTGCATTTCTCTAATGGCTAGTGATCGTGAGCATTTCCTCATGTGTCTGTTAGCTGCTTGAATGTCTTCTTTGGTGAAGTGTCTGTTCATTTCCTTTGCCCATTTTTCAACTGGATTGTTTGTCTTTTTGTGGTAGAGGTGTTGGATTTTCATATAGATTTTAGAGATTAAAACTCTGTCAGATTTGTCATAGCCAAAAATTTTTTCCCAGTCTGTAGGTTCTCTTTTTACTCTTTTAGAGAAGTCTTTTGATGAGTATAAGTGTTTGAGTTTTAGAAGATCCCACTTATCTTGCTTATCTTCTGGCATTTATGTGTTGTTAGTTATGGTTTGTATCCTGTTAATGTTGTGTATTAGAGTCTCTAGCATTGATCCTATATTTTCTTCTATGATCTTTATAGTTTTTGGTTCATTTAGGTCTTTGATCCATTTTGAATTAGTTTTTGTGTATGGTGTTAGGTATGGGTCCTATTTCATTTTTTTGCAGATGGACATCCAGTTTTGCTAGCACCATTTGTTAAAAAGACGGTATTTTCCCCATTTGATGGACTTTGGGCCCTTGTCGAAGATCAGGTGATCGTAGGTGGATGGATTTACATCTGGGTTCCCAATTCTATTCATTGGTCGATGTATCTGTCATTGTACCAGTACCAGGCTGTTTCAACTACTGTAGCTATAATAGGTTCTGAGTCCTCCTACTTAATTCTTCTTCTTCAATAATGCTTTATTTAGCCTGGGCCTCTTCCCTTTCCATATAAATTTAGTGATTGTTTTTTCCATCTCTTTAAAGAAAGTTGTTGGTATTCGGATCAGGATTGCATTGTATTTGTAGATTACTGTGGGTGAAATTGTCATTTTCACAATATTGAGTCTACCTATCCATGAGCATGGTATGTTTTTCCATTTATGTAAATCTCTTTTCATTTCTTGCAGTAATGTTTTGTAGTTTTCTTTGTATAGGTCTTTTACACCCCTGTTAGATTTATTCTTAAGGATTTTATTTTTTTAGGGGCTATTATAAATGGCATTGTTTTCATGATTTCCGTTTTGAAGTTCTCTTTGTTGGTGCATAGGAATCCAATGGTTTTGTACGTTTGCCCTGTATCCTGCTACTCTGCTGAAACTTTCTATTAGTTCCAGTAGTTTTCTTGTTGAGTCTTTTGAGTTTTCTACGTATAGTATCATGTCATCTGCAAATAGGGACAGTTTTACTTTTTAATTACCAATTTGGATGCCCTTTATTTCTTTTTCTTGCCTTATTGCTCTCGCTAGGACTTGCAGCACAATGTTAAATAGGAGTGGTGATAAAGGACATCCTTGTCTTGGTGTTCTCAAGGGGAATGTTTTCAGACTGGCTCCGGTAATGTCATGGACTGAGTTGTGTCTCCCAAAAATATCTGTCAGCTTGCCTGGATCATGATTCCCAATGTTGTATGATTGTGTTATCTGATGTGATTTGCTTGTGTGTTGTAAACTCTAACACTATGATGAGATTATATGTGATCTCCTTATGTGTCATAAATTCTATCACTGTGATGAGGTTACACTGATGAGGTTGACAAGATAGTGTCTTAATTCAGTCTCTTTTGAGATACGAGAGAGTAGCGAGCAGAGTCACATGGGAACCTCATACCACCAGAGGGCAGTGCTGAGAGCAGAGCGCGTCCCTGAGGTTCCTGCACTGAGATGCTCCCTGACCAAGGAAGGACTGATAGCGGGGACCTTCCTCCAGAGCTGACAGAGAGAGAGAGAGAGACTTCTCCTGGAGCTGATGCCCTGAATTTGGACTTGTAGCCTACTGGACTGTGAGAGAATAAACTTCTTTTGTTAAAACCATCCACTTGTGGTATTTCTGTTGGAGCAGCACTAGATGACTAAGACAGGTAAGAATGATGTTGGCTGTTGGTTTTGTATAGATTCTCTTTATTACGTTGATGAATTTCCCTTCTATACCTATTTTATTGAGAGTTTTATCAGAAATGGGTGTTGGACTTTGTCGAATGCCTTGTCTGTGTCGATTGAGATGATCATGTGATTCTTTTCTTATATTTCGTTTATGTGGTGGATTATTTTGATTGATTTTCTAATGATGAACCACCCTTGTATACCTGGTATGAATCCTACTTGGTTGTGATGTATTATTTTTTGATATGATGTTGAATTGTATTGGCTAGAATTTTGTTGAGAAGTTTTGCATCTATATACATGAGAGATATTGGTGTGTAATTTTCTCTTTTTGTGGTGTCTGCTCTGTTTTGGTTGTTGTTTGCTTGAAATATTTTTTTCCATCCTTTGAGTTTTAGTTTGTTTGTGCGTTTGAGGCTAAGGTGTGTCTCTTGTAGGCAGCATATAGACAGATCATATTTTTTAATCCGTTCTATCACTCTCTGTCTCTTTATTGGTGCATTTAGTCCATTTACATTCAGTGTAATTATTGATAGGTATGAGTTTAGTGCTGTCATTTTGATGTCTGTTTTTGTGTTGACAGTTTCTTTGTTCCACTTAATTTTCTGTGCTGGGTCGTTTTTCTTTATGTATTTTCTTTTCATCTTTTTCACTGTCATTGATTTCATATTTGCCAAGTCTTTGTCTTTCATCTTTTTTATACTGATGATTAAATTTGTTAGTTTCCTTTGTGGTTACCTTAAAATTTACCTCTATTTTTCTAAGTTTAAATCAATCTTTTTATTTCTTGATATCGCCTTAACTTCCTCTCCATATGAAAGTTCTATGACTACATTTTTCTGTCCCTCTTTTTTGTTTTAATGTTGTCATTTTCTACATATAGACGTCTCTGTTTCCCTATTTTCAGTGTTTTAGCTTTGATTTATTTTTGTAACTTCTGGGTTGATATCTGGTTGCTCTGTCCTGTGTTCTAGTCTTGAGTTGTTATATGATGTGATTGATTTTCTAACCGGAGGACTCGCTTTAGTATTTCTTATAATTTTGGTTTGGTTTTTACAAATTCTCTAAACTTCTGTTTACTTGGAAATGCCCTAATTTCACCATCATATTTGAGAGACAGTTTTGCTGGATATATAATTCTCAGCTGGCAATTTTTTTCCTTCAAGGCTTTATATATGGTTATTGCCTTCTTGCCTGCAAGGTTGCTACTGAGTAGTCCGAGCTTGGTCTTATTGACTCTCCTTTGTAGATGACTTTTCATTTATCCTTGGCCACTCTTAAAATTCTCTCTTTATCTTTGGTTTTGGCAAGTTTGATTTTAATATGTCTTGTTGCTTTCTTTTGGGGTCTACTTTATGTGGGGTTCGATCAGCATCTTGGATAGATATCTTCTCATCTTTCATGATATCAGGGAAGTTTTCTGCCAACAAATCTTCCACAATTCTCTCTGTATTTTCTGTTATCCCCCCCGCTCCCCCCACCCCCGTTCTGCTACTCCAGTCACTTGTAGGTTATTCCTCTTGATGAAATCCCACATAATTCTTAGGGTTTCTTCATTTTTTAAAATCATTTTGTCTGATTTTTCCTGAATAAGTTGGTGTCAAGTGCTTTATCTTCAATCTCACTAATTCTAACTTCCATTGCCTCAATTCTGCTCCTATGACTTTCTATTAAGTTGTCTAATTCTTAAATTTCATTGTTAATCTTCTGGATTTCTGATTGCTATCTCTCCATGGATTCTTGCAGCCTGTTAAATTCATCATTATGCTCTTTGCTAATCTTCTGAAGTTCCTCTGTTGCTTTGTCTGTATGTTCCTTTGCTTGGTCTGCATTTTGTATGATCTCCTTCCTGATCTCTTGAAGAGTTCTGTATGTTAACCTTTTGTATTCTACCTCTGGTAATTCCAAGAAGTTTTCTTCCTCTGGAAAATTTCTTGATTCTTTGTTTTAGAAACTTGCTGAAGTCATCATGGTCTGCCTCTTTATGTGATTTGATACTGACTGTTGTCTCTGAGCCATCAGTAATTATATTTATTTATTTTATGTTTGCTTAGTGTGCCCTAGCTTCTTGTTTTGTTTTGATATGCCCAAATAGGCTGCTCATGTGAGTTAGTTTGATTATTGGTGCCTTTGAAATTCTAATGTCCTGTTGCCAGGTGTTTAGATCTGTTGCGAGGTACGTGAGCCCAGGAGTCCCTTTACTTTTCTTGTATGGATTCAGCTCAGGTGTCCAGATAGGTGGTCACCAAGTGTGTTCTGCAGGCTCTCTCCTGCAGTCCTAGATGGGTGGAAGTGATTGGAGTAGCCACAAGTATCTGGCTGCAGTAGGCAGTCATGTGCTGAGCAAGGCAGGGGGCTGATGTCTGCTCCTGAGTGTCTGGGAGGAAAGCATGTCCCTGTTCCTTAGAGTGTGTAGGATGGGTTTTGCAGCCAGACTATGGGAACCCAATGCTGTTGGCTGTAAGGGCTGGGAGGCAACACTTATTCTTGGACCCCTGTCACAGGTGGCTATGTGGCATGGTTGGAGCCACCAGGCCTCAGGCCCCTGATGTCGGTAGTTGAGGACCCTGCTTAATGGGCAGAGCAGTGTCAAATGTCACAAACCTGACACTTCAACATATAGCTGATACAGTTGATGTTAGGCTTCAGGTATATACCCTGTTATACTCTGGTAGTGAAAGCCTGCACTGTTGAAATGGGCCCACACAGGTCTATGCAAGGGTGAAAGGCATTTAAAGTCCATGGACCCCTTATGCCTGTGCCTAGGCAAAGGAGCTGTGCCTGCCCTGAGTTCCTGGCTTAGGGGAGCTGGCAGATTATTTTCTCCTGTTTGTTTTTTTGTTCCCTCTTCAAGGCTGGGAGAATGGCTCAGGGTGCATGACAAGTCCTACTTCTGGCCCAGGGGACGTGACAATCACTGAAGCCAGCTCATGACCTAGTGCAGAATGGGGAAGGAGCAGATAAAAGGGAGAGAGATTCTTCCCAAATGGGTTTTTTTTCAATCCACGCAGTAGGTTAAAGGCATGTACTTATCTTTTGCTGATAGAGTGCCACTTTTCACTGGCTCTGGAGGCCTGAGCAGACTCTCCACCTCTTGGTCTCTCCTGACGTGGAAAACGCATCCCAAATGCCACAGCTTGCCTCACCAGGCAAGCCACATGGGGCGCCGCCTCCCGCAGCGTCATGTCTGGCAACTCCTGGCTGCTTCTGAACTGTCCTCCCCACCCCACCACCGCTTCTCAGTCCAATTCCTCAACTTTGCCTTTGATGTTCAGGGCTCCCAGATTGTCATATATAATCAGTTCACTTGTTTTTTCAGGTCTTTGTTGTAAGAGGGACCACCAGAAGCATCTGACTACTCTGCCATCTTGGCCCCACCTCCTGAATTATTTTTTTGATATGTTGTTGAATTCTATTGGCTAGAATTTTGTTGAGGATTTTTGTGTCTAGGTTCATGAGGGATATTGGTCTGTAATTTTCTTTTTTTGTGGTGTCTTTACCTGGCTTTTTTTATCAGGGTTATTCTGGTTTCACAGAATGAGTTCAGATGTATCCCATCTTTTTTTATGTTCTGAAATACCTTTAGTAGTACTGGTGTTAACTCCTCTCTGAAAGTTTGGTAGTATTCTCCAGTGAAGCTGTCAGGGCCAGGGCTTTTTTTTTGTTGGAAGTTTTTTTATTACCTCTTCAATCTCTTTTATTGTTATAGGTTTATTTAGTTTTTCTACCTCAGTTTGTTTTGGTTTAGTGTTTTTCTAGAAATTTGTCCATTTCCTCTAGGTTTTCAAATTTGTTGGAGTACAATTTTTCATAGTGTTCTGTTATGATCCATTTAATTTCAGTTAGGTCTTATGATATCGTGCATCTCATTTCTTACTCGGGTTATTTGCTTCCTCTCCTGTTTTTCTCTTGTCAGTTTGGTCAATGGTTTGTCGATTTTATTGATACTTTCAGAGAACCAACTTTTGGTCTTGTTGACTCTTTCATTGTTTTTCTGTTCTCTATTTCATTTATTTCTGGTATAATCTTTATTATTTCCTCTCTTCTGGTGTCTGAGAGCTTCTTTTGCTTCTCTCTTCCTATTTGTTCAAGTTGTAGAGTTAATGTTTTGATTTTGACCCTTTCTTCTTTTTGGATGTATGGACTGATTGCTATAAATTGACCTCTGAGCACTGCTTTTGTGGTGTCCCAAAGGTTCTGGTAGAATGTGTTTTCATTCTCATTTGCTTCTGTGAATTTCTTTATTCTGTCCTTGATTTCTTCTATAAACTTGTAGTTTTTGAACAAGGTGTTGTTCAGTTTCCACGTATTTGATTTTTTTTTCCTTGCTTTTTCTGCTATTGATTTCTGCTTTTATGGCTTTATGGCCAGAAAAGATGCTCCATAGTATTTCAATGTTTTGGATTCTGTTAAGGCTTGCTTTATGGCCTAGTGTGTGGTCTATTCTGGAGAATGTTCCATGTGCATTGGAAAAGAAAGTATACTTGGCTGCTGTTGGGTGGAGTGTTCTGTATCTGTCTATGAGATCAAGGTGGTTGATTGTGGCATTTAGATCTTCCGTGTCTTTATTGAGCTTCTTTCTGTATGTTCTGTCCCTCACTGAAAGTGGTGTGTTGAAGTCTCCTACTACTATCGTGGAGCTATTTCACTTTTCAACGCTTGTAAAGTTTGTTTTATGGATTTTGGAGCCCTGTCGCTGGGTGCGTAAATATTTATTATGGTTATGTCCTCCTGGTGTATTGACTCTTTAATCATTGTTTAATTGTTTAAAAAATATAGGCAACACAACATTTGCCAATTCAACTTTTTTCATTAGTACAATACAATGAAACCAATTACATCGATTGTGTTGTGCAACCATCACCAGCATCCATTGCTGTATTTTCCATTCCCATAAGTTTTTTTTTAAGGCATAGAATTGACAGATCTTGGTAAGCAATAAAAGAGAAGAAATGAGGGTCAGATGGGGCCTATCTAGGATGATTCTGAGTTTTCTACTGTAGAGGATAAGGCAGTTGGAGATGCTCTTCCACCAATTAATGAAGTTAGGCAGAGAGCAAATTTAGTTGCCAAAGATAATGAGGAAAATGATAAAAATTTACAGATATTAAGTAAGTTATAGATAAATAAATGGCATACCATGTTCAATTATAGAAAGATTTGATTTCATAAAGATGTGAATTCTATCTAACATAATTGATAGATTCAATAATCTATAGATATAATTTCAATTCAAATCTGAACAGGGTTTTCCATGGAAATTAACAAGGTGACACTAAAATGTGTATAGAATAACAAAAGTCCAAAAATAGCTAAGATATTCCAGAAGAAAATGGAGGAGGAGAGGGAAGAAGAGGAGGAAGAGGGGAAAGAGGAGAAGAAAAGAGGCAACAATAACAAAGGCAATAACTATAGCAACTAGGTGAAGGGAACTTGTCCTAGTGGATGT
Organism: Dugong dugon; assembly: GCA_030035585.1. Taxonomy (NCBI): domain Eukaryota; kingdom Metazoa; phylum Chordata; class Mammalia; order Sirenia; family Dugongidae; genus Dugong; species Dugong dugon. Next base: position 39,935,261 of record CM057480.1, on the reverse strand, counting down.
TGTTATAAAATTGTAGTGGTTAAGATTGTGTAGTATTGTCACAGAGATAGGCAAATAGAACTACAAGACAGTAACTGAGCCCGCAAATGTGGAAGCCTCATATATCACAAAGTTACAATAAATAAAACTGGTGAAAGAAGGAACTCTTTGATAAATGGTGCTAAGACAATTGGTTAGGCATAGGAAGAAAAGGTAAAAATAAAAATAGATTCCTCCTTTATGCTATAAACAAAAACAACTCCAAATGAACTAAAAAAAATGTAAAAAAGACAAAACCTTAAAACCTTCAGAAGAAAATATTTGTGTGTGTGTGTACTACCACAAGGTCAAGAAGAATTCCTTAAAACACTAAAAGCAAAAACTACAAACGAAAATACTCAAATTTTTTTTTTAAATCTTTAAAAAAAGTAAAATTGAGAACTTCTGTGCCGCCCCCTCCGGCAGCAGTTGGGCCGGCCTGTCTGGTGGCGTGGGCGTTTGTGCCCTGAAGGCGAATTTGAGGCTAGACAGGCGATCCCTGTCGCTGATCTCTGAGCTCCCGCTTGTGGCTTGCGGGGAAAGATGGCGCCGCACCGGCAGCCCCTGCATCACTTGGCTCAGGGCTTCCAGGCTGGGGGCCCCCTACCCCTCCTCTGCCTCCCTCCGTGGCTGCTGGGTCATCAAAGTGCCGCGCAGGAGGATCTCCAGCACCATCCCCCGCCCTGCGGATCAGAGGAGCCTGGGGAGAAACGCCCTAAGTTTTTGGACAAATTTGCCAGCTAAGAATTCCAGGGAGCAAGAAAGAGAGACCGCCACTCTCCAACCTGAAGACTGCATTTGCAAGTAATGTTTGCTCATCAGCATCTTCAGAGATGATGGAAAACCACCCAAAACCACTTTCAGAGAATGAAGTCTTAAAACTTTTTGAAAAGATGATGTAAAATATGAATGTAAATGAAGATAAAAAGGCAACACTGAGGGAAAATGACTTCAGTTTCAAAAAAGAAATGGCGATGCAGTACGTTAATACTGCTTCAAAGAGAGGAAGTCTTAACAGTAGCCGACCGATCGCCCCTCGGGAATTCATCCATGAACTGAAAATGACATCTGCAGGTGAGAGACTTGTCACATGCTTGGAGTCCCTCCGTGTGTCTTTGACCAATAACCCTGTCAGTTGGGTGCAAAGCTTTGGACGTGAGGGACTTGGATTATTATTGGACATTTTGGAAAGACTGATTAATGGCAAAATCCAAGAGAAAGTTGTAAAGAAGAATCAGCACAAAGTGTCTAAAGGCCTTGATGAATACACAGTATGGCTTGGAAAGAATTATGAGTGAAGAGAGGAGTCTTACTTTATTGGCGAAAGCCATTGATCCTGAGCATCCCGGTATGATGACAGATGTGGTTAAACTGCTCTCTGCAATATGCATTATAGGGGAGGAAAGCATCCTTGAAGGAGTTTTGGAAGCTTTAACAACATTTGGAGAAGAAAGAAAAATTGACAGATTGTCTTCCATTGTGGAAGGTCTTCAGCACAATTCAATTCATCTACAAGTAGCTTGTATGCAGCTCATCAGTGCTCTTGTTACATCTCCTGATGATTTGGACTTGAGGCTTTACATCAGAAATGAATTTATGCGTCGTGGATTAAAAGAGATATTTCCAAATTTAAAACATATTAAGAATGATGGCCTGGATATCTAACTTAAAGTCTTTGATGAGCATAAAGAAGATTTGATCAAGTTCTCCCATAGCCACTAAGATACTCAGGCTCAATTGCAGAAAAAAGAGGCAAAGATTAATGAACTTCAAGCAGAATTACAAGCTTTTAAATCTCAGTCTGGTGCAAGTACCTCTTTGATCCCGTCAAAAAAAGATGGGACTGGCCACCCAGGACACTCTCCTCCTCCCCTACTTTCCTCTTGTGGAGGGTTGCCACCTCCACCACCCCCCCCACCCCCCGTTGGATTTCTCGGTGGACAAAACTCTCCTCCTCCACCAATACTGCCATATAGGTTGAAACCAAAGAAAGAATTTAAACCAGAAACCAGCATGAGAAGATTGACTTGGTTAAAGTTCAGGCCTTAGGAAATGACTGAAAACTGCTTCTGGATAAAAGTAAATGAAAATAAGTATGCAAATGAGGATTTGCTGCATAAGCTTGAGAATACAGTTTGTTGCCAACAAAAAAGGAGAAGAGGAAGGTTTTGAAGAGAAGAAAGCTATTAAGAAAAAAATTAAAGAACTTAAATTTCTAGATTCTGAAGTTGTCCAGAACCTTTCAATCTTCCTGAGCTCTTTTTAGGTGCCATATGAGGAGATCAAAGTGATGATATTGGAAATCGATGAAACACAGTTGGCAGAGTCTATGATTCAGAACTTAATAAAGCATCTTCCTGATCAAGAGCAATTGAATTCATTATCTCAGTTCAAGAGTGACTATAACAACTTATGTGAACCTGAGCAGTTTGTTGTAGTGATGAGCAATGTGAAGAGACTACGGCCATGGCTCAGTGCCATTCTCTTTAAGCTTCAGTTTGAAGAGTGGGTGAACAACATCAGACCTAATATCATGGCTGTCAGTACTGCCGGCAAGGAGATAAAGAAGTGCAAAGCTTTAGCAAGTTGCTGGAACTTGTATTGCTAATGGGAAACTGCATGAATGCTGGCTCCTGGAATGCTCAACCCTTTGGATTTAACTTTAGCTCCCTCTGTAAACTAACGGACACAAAAATCAGCAGATCAGAAAACAACACTGCTTCATTTTCTGGTCGGAATATGTGCGGAAAAGTACCTGGATATCTTGAATTTTGTGGATGATTTGGAACGCTTAGCCAAAGCTAGTAAAGTCTCTGTAGAAATGCTGGAAAAGAATTTGAAGCAGACGGGAAGGCAGCTTCAGCAGCTTGAGAAAGATTTGGAAGCCTTTCCCCTTCCTGAGGACTCACATGAAAAATTTGTCACAAAGATGTCCAGCTTTGTTATCAGTGCAAAAGAGCAATATGAGAAACTTTCAAAGTTACACGAGAACATGGAAACATTATAAATGTTAAATTATAAAATGGGATACTGTCTTAGTCGTCTAGTGCTGCTATAACAGAAATACCACAAGTAGATGACTTTAACAAAGAGAAGTTTTTCTCTCATAGTCCAGTAGGCTACGAGTCCAAATTCAGGGCATGAGCTCCAGGAGAAGGCTTTCTGTGTCTGTCGGCTCTGGAGGAAGGTCCTTGTGATGCATCAATCTTCCCTTGGCCTGGGAGCATCTCAGTGCAGGAACCTCAGGTCCAAAGGATGTGCTCTGCTCCCAGCACTGCTTTCTTGGTAGTGTGAGGTTCCCATATGTCTCCGTTCGCTTCTCTCTTTTATATCTCAAAAGAGATTGGCTCAAGACACTATCCAATCTTGTATACCTCATCAGTATAACTGCTGATAATCCATCTTATTACCTCATAGTGATAGAGTTTACAACATATAAGGAAATCACATCAGATAACAAAATGGTACACAATCATACAATACTGGGAATCATGACCTAGCCAAGTTGACAGATATTTATGGGGGACACAGTTCAATCCATGAGAGATACTATGTTATTGATGTGAAGAAGATGTACGTGGAAGACTTTTTGACTGACTTGAATGACTTCAGAACCACATTCATGCAATCAATAAACGAGAACATCAAAAGAAAAGAAGCTGACGAAAAAGAAAAACATGCCAGAATAGCCAAAGAGTTAGCAGAGAAAGAAAGACGTGAACACCAGCAAAAGAAAAAGCGCTTATTAGAAATGAAGACTGAGGGTGATGAGACACGAGTGGTCAATAGTCTGCTGGAGGCCCTGCAGAAGGACACTGAAGCCAAAAGATATTTGGCAGACTCTCAGTCCCATCTCTCAGAGGCCTGTTCTGAAAGTTTGTAACCATGGTAATAAACTGTATTCCTAAATTGCAAAAAAACAAAAACAACAACAACAAAAAACTTTTGTTCAACTAAAGATACAAGGAAAGTGAAATGTATACAATGAGTTACAATGCATAAAGCCAACAACAGTTCCAAAATAATACAGGCAACCAAAATATATACTTAATGCTTGTATATCAATAGAAAAAGACAAGCATTTCAATAGAATAAAAATTGGCAAAGGGCACAAAAATTCCTTTTACAAAAGAGGCTATACAAATGTCCTATAAACATAAAAAAAAAATGTTGAACCTCATTAGTAATTAGATAAGGCCAAACCACCATAACACTTCACACTCACCAGAATGGCGAACAAATAAATAAGTTGGACAATACCTAGTGCTGGTGAGGATGTAGAGCAATGCTAATACTCACGTACTGCTGGTGGACAAGTAGATTGGCACATCCACTTTAGTAAACAATTTGGCATTGCCTAGTGAAGCTGATGATGTGACAATTCCATTCCTAGGTGTTACTTAGAGCAACTCTTGAACATGCACATAGGGAGATAAGCATAAGAATGTTGATGGCAGCATTGCTTGTAGCAACAAAAATTATAAACTACTAAATGTTCTTCACCAAGAAAATGAATAAACTGTGCCATGTACATATAATAAAATACATACATACAGATGAGAAAATGAGACAACTAGAGCTACTGATGCCAAAACATAATACTGGGTGAATAAAGCCAGAGGCGGGCTACTGTGTGTAGTATAATACAATTTCCTAAAGTTTTAAATCATGTACAAACCACTATCTGTTGTTCATGGATACATATACGTATAAAAGCTTTTAAAAAGAGAAGCAAGGGAATATAAAACACCAGTTAGGAAAATGATGTCCTCTGGGGCCTAAGAAGGTACGTGGAATTGAGGATGGGTACACAGGAAGCTTCAACTCTATTTGCAATGTTTTATTTCTAAAATTCCATGGTGGGTACTTCTGTGTTCATTTATTGTTGTCTATATCCTTTAAGGAAAACCTGGTGGCATAGTGGTTAAGAGCTATGGCTGCTAACCTAAAGGTTGGCAGTTCAAATCCACCAGGAGCTCCTTGGAAACTCTATGGGGCAGTTCTACTCTGTCCTATAGGGTCACTATGAGTCAGAATCTTCTTGATGGCAATGGGTTATATCATTTAAAAAATATCTGGTCCTTGGATGCACAAAATTAGATTTTTTAATAATCATGCCTCAAGACAAACTTCATACCTGGCTCTTTTATTCATTTGTTATTCTTCCTTTTATTTTACACAGTTTTAAATAATATGATGAACCCCTGGCAAATCCATCACTCATTCCAAGGACCAGAAAAATTAGCCATAATGTTTATGCACCCATGTGTTCCTTCCTTACTGGCCCCTGCCTCCTCCCTACTCCCAGAGGGAACCACTATGCTGGATTTAGTGATGTGTATTATGTCCTTGCTTTTCTAGTGTTATCATGTATATAAGTAAGCCTAAACAACATATTGTTGAGGTTTTGTTGTTTTGGGATGTTATAAAATGTATACCCTGCTGCATATAGTCTCTGTGGAACTCGGTCTTTACCCCATGTACATTTCTCAGCAGCATTTGTTTTCAGTCCCCATCTGGCTCCTCAGTGCCTCTCTTCTGCCAGATGCCTTTCCCAAGTAAAGCTTGTGGCTCCTTTATTCTGTCACCCTGACTGCTCATTGTGGTCCCCAGTCAGACAACTTGCAGTAGATAGAGTCCTGGCCTCCCAGATTCCTTACATCTTTGCTGTGGGACCTCAGAAAGTGGCCTCACTCTCCTCAGCTCCCTGGTCTCTGGAATGGATATAGTAACAGCATTTTTTCAGGATTAAAGGAGACAATGCTTGTAGAGTTGTCTTAGTTTCTTAGGGCTGCCATAATAAAATACCACAAAGTGGGTGGCTTTAAAGAGGAGGCTACAGAAATTTAGTTCTGGAAGCTAAAGTACAAATTCAGGGTGTCAGCAGGAGCATTCTCTCTCCCTTTGTCCACTCTAGGAGAAGATCCTTCCTTGTCTTTTTCAACTTTTGGTAGCCCCAGGTATCTCTTGGTGTTCTTTGCCTCACAAGGTGTCTTCCCACTGCGTGACTCTGTTTCTGTGTGTTCCCCCATTTATAAGACCCCACTCAAAAGCAGTTAATACCCACCCTATTCTAGTATGACCTCATTAACATAACAGATAATACCTGCAAAGAAAAACCCTATTTCCCGAAACACGGTCACATTCACAGGCACAGGGGTTAGGAATTTAATGTATCTCTTTGAGGGACACAATTCAGTCCATAAAGAGAGTGCTTAGCCTTGTGCACTGAAAGTGCTCAATAAATTTTAGCTCTTAATATTATAATCACTGTTATTTCAATTCACTAGACCAACACTATGTGGGCACTGCCCTGTGTTCTGGACCCTTCTTAAGCGAGCCCATAATAAGTTAATGAGGAACTCTTTTCAGTTCATTTGTATCTTAACTGAGGATTGCTCATTGACTCAAAAGGCTAGTGATGAATTTGTAGCATTTGGTACAGGCCCTTAGGAATGATACTACAAAATAAGGAGCTTTCCTTCCTCTTTCTCTTCCCTTTCTTAGCAAGACCCCCAAGATTGGCCAGAAGTAGCCCAGGCAGAGCCAAGATGGTGGACTAGTGAGAAGAACCAAGCCATCCCTTTGCAACAAAGACCTGAAAAACCAAGTAGAACAGATACAGACATCAATCCTGGAACCCTGAACTTTAAATGAATGGATAAAGTATTAGATCAGAAGCCACTCAGAAGTAGAAACTGATTGAAAAGAGCCAACAATTAGAGATATGGAGTGGGGGTTCCTTGCCAACTGGCATGGCACAGCATAGCCTTCTTAAGATAAAGCCAAAAACCCCGCACACAGAGCACAGAAATGCATCTTCATGGAACTCCCAATAGAAGATAGAGGAACAGCACAGACACACCCAGAGCAAAGTAAGGTCTTATCTACTGGCTGCAGCTCAAGGAAGTGCCCAGACACTCTCACATGGTAACCAGAGGAACACATGCTCCTACAACCCCCATGCTTCTGGTGAATAGCGGCAAGAATTGCCCCACCCTAGCAGCCCTGAATGCCAGTGTCCACAGTACAACCCCCTATCCTCCCCCTATCTAGACCCATCTGCCATCCCTTCACTCCCCCCACCTCTCTCTTCCGTCCAGCCACACCCCGCTGTGCTGCAGTCCAGTGATCTGTCTCTGCACACCTCCCTCCTTGCCCATTCCAGCTGCTTCATAGCAGAGCAAATCAGACCTACACCTCCTCCATCCTTGCTGGCTGTGTCCCACTCTCCCGTAGCTGAACAGCCTGACCTGGTCCCTCCCTGCCCCCTCAGCTGAGCACTCCAGCTAGTGGCTCCTCCCTGCCCACCAGCTCCGCCTAACTGCCCATGGCTGAGTGCCCCTGCTGTAGCCAGTCAACCTAGCCCTGAGCCTGCATCCCCTCCTTCTCCGCCAGCTCACCCCACTGCCCCACAGCTCAGTGACCTGGCCCCACACAACTCCCTCCCTGCTGGCTCCACCCTTCTACACTGCAGCTGAACAACCCAGCCTGGGCCCCTCTCTTCCTGCCAGCTTTGCTTCACTGCCCCACAGCCGAGCACCCCAGCCCATACCCCTCCCTCCCCACCAGCTCCACCCTCTTGTGCCACACCTGAGTGACCCAGCCATGCAGTCCTCCACCCTGCAGGCCAGTCCCATTGCACCACAGCTGAGCAACCCAGCCTTGTGTCCCTCCTTTCCCACCTGCCTTGTACAGATGCCCCAAAGCTGAGCCTTCCATCCCCTTGCCCTCTCTATCCACAGGACCCACCTGGCTACATCACAGCTGAGCAACCTGCCCCCTCCACCAGGCCAAGGTGGTGAGAGCTATCCTGCCCACAGATGAGCAAGCAACAAAACACACCTGGTCCACCTGCCCAGACATTTAAAAAAAAAAAAAAAAGCAAGATGAAACAAACAAACATACAATCAACAAATAAAGAAAATAATACTTGAATATCCAGGGGACAGCAGACAATATCAAAACACATAAAAAAGCAGGACAAGATGGATCCAACAAGTGGCCAAAATAAAGAATCAGATGGCCTCCCAGTAGAAGAAATGGCAGTGGAACTATCTGATATGGAATTCAAGAGACTAATATTTAGGATTCTTCAAGAGATTAGAAAACAGATTAAAAAAACACAGACAAAGCCAAGGAAAAAATAGACGAAATTATGCAAAACACAGACAAAACCAATGAAAACATAGCCAAAATCAAAGAAAACACAGACAAAGCAAAAGAAAAATTCAGGAAAATAAGAAAAGAAACAAAACTTGTCATGGATTGAATTGTGTCCCCCAAAAATATGTGTATCAATATGGCTAGGCCATGATTCCAAGTATTGTGTGATTGTTCACCAGTTTGTCGTCGGATGTGATATTCTTATGTGTTGTAAATCCTACCTCTATGATGTTAATGAGGTAGGATAGGCAGCAGTTATGTTAATGAGGCAGGACTCAGTCTACAAGATTGGATTGTGTCTTGACTCAATCTCTTTTGAGATATAAAAGAGAAGCAAGCAGAGAGACAGGGGAACATCATAGCACCAAGAATGCAGCACCGGGAGCAGAGTGCATCCTTTGAATCTGGGACTCCTGCCTGGAGAAGCTTCTAATACAGGGGACGATTGATAAGAAGGACCTTCCTCCAGAGCAGACAGAGAGAAAAAGCCCTCCTCTGGAGCTAATGCCCTGAATTTGGACTTCTAGTCTACCAGACTATGAGAAAATAAATTTCTCTTTGTTAAAGCCATTCACTTGTGGTATTTCTGTTATAGGAGCACTAGATGACTAAGACAAAACGTCAAAATGAACAAACAATTAGAAATCATACAAAAACAGCAACTAGAAATCCAGAAGATAAACAACAAAATTTCAGAAATGGACAACTCAATAGAAAGTTTTAGGAGCAAATTTGAAACAATGGAAGACATAATCAGCAAGTTTGAAGACAATCCATGGGTGCAAATTTTTGAGGAAAAATCAGAGAAAAAAATCAAAAAAACCTAAGAATTAGCCCTGGTGGCACAGCGGTTAAGAGCTCAGCTGCTAACCAAAAGGTCAGCAGTTCAAATCCACCAGCTACTCTTTGGAAACTCTATGGGGCAGTTCTACTCTGTCCTATCGGGTCACTATGAGTCAGAATTGACTTGACAGCAATGGGTAAAGAATTATGTGGGACATAATCAACAGCAACAATTTGTGCGTAATCGGAGTTCCAGAACAGGGAGAGAAAGGTAAACACAGAGAGAATTGTTGAAGATTTGCTGGCAGAAAACTTCCTTGATATCATGAAAGATGAAAAGCTGACCGTCCAAGAAGCTCAATGAGCCCCATATAGGATAGACCTCAAAAGAAAGTGACTAAGACATATCGTAATCACACTCACTGAAACCAAAGACAAAGAATGCTGAGAACAGCTTGAGAAAAAAGGGGAAACAGTAAGACTAAGCTCTGATTACTTAGCAGAAACTATGCAGGCAAGAAGGCAATGGAATGATGCATATAAAACCTTGAAAGAATAAAACTGTCAACCAAGAAAAATATATCCTGCAAAAGTCTCTATCAAATGCTATGACAAAATTAGAACTTTTCCAGATAAACAGAAATTAAGGGAATTTGTGAAAACCAAACCAAATTTACAAGAAATATTAAAGGGAGTCCTTTGGTTAAAGAACCAATAATATCAGACAGCAACCTGAAACTAGGAGAGCATCAGCAAGATACAAACTTAGGTAAAGAACTTTCTTTAATAGAACAAAACTTAAGGATTTAAAACAAGGAACCAGAGATGTCAGTCTCTAAATGACAACATCAAAACAATAAAAGGGGGGATAAGTAGTGTAGGTATAGAACTTTCAAATGGAGAGGAAATCAAAGCAATATCAAGTAATAAATGACTGGTTTCATCTTAGGAGGATAAGTGTAAAATTCAACATAACCACGAAGATAGTTAACAAAAAAAAAGAAGAAAAATATAAACACTCAATAAACACAAAATCTATAATAATGAAAGAAATGAAAAGAAATTCAAAAAAAAGGAGAGAGAACTTAGCACAGGAAAGGAAGAGGAACATAGAAAATGTCAGCATCACAAAAAAGCACAACAAATTGACAACAATAAACTCACAGCTACCAATAATCACACTGAATGTTAATACACTCATAGAGAGAGAGTGACAGAATGTATAAGAAAAACACAACCTATCAATATACTGTATACAAGAGACACAGCTTAGACACAAAGACATAAATGTATTAAAAATCAAAGGATAGAACAAAATATATCAAGCAAACAACAACCAAAAAAGAGCAGGAACAGCAATACTAATCTCAGATAAAATAGACTTTAGGTCAAAATCCACCATAAAAGACAAAGAAGGATGTTATATAATGATTAAAGTGGCAATCCACCAAGAAGACATAACTTTAATATATATATGCGCCAAATGACAGAGATACAAAACACATAAAACAAACTCTAACAGCACTGAAAAGAGAAATTGACAGTTCCACAATAATAGTAGAAAACTTCAACACACCACTCAATTGGTAAAGGACAGAAAATCTAGAAAAAACTAAACGAAGATACAGAAGATCTAAAGACCACAATCAGTCAACTTGACCTCATAGGCATATATAGAACACTCCACCTAACAGCAGCAAAGTATACATTCTTTTCAAATGCACAAGGGATGTTCCCCAGGATAAACCACATTTTAGGCCACAAAGCAACCTTCAATAAAATCCAAAACATCCAAATAATACAAAGAATCATTTCTGATCACAATGCCATAAAAATAGAAATTAATAAGAGGAAGAACAAGTGAAAAAAATTAAAAACTTGGAAACTGAATAACATCTTGCTTAAAAACCACTGGGTAATAGAAGAAATCAAAGATGGAAGTAAAAAATGTCTACAAGCAAATGAAAATGAAAACACAGCATACCAAAACCTTTGGGACACAGCAAAGGCAGTGTTCAAATGTCAATTTATAGCAATAGATGCACATATCAAAAAAGAAGAAAGGGACAAAATCAAAACATTAGCTATACAACTCAAACAAATTGAAAGAGCACAGCAAAAGGAGCCCACAATCACCAGAAGAAAGGAAATAATAAAGATCAGGGCAAAAATAAATGAAATAGAGAGCAGAAAACGACAGAAAGAATCAACAGAACCAAAAGTTGACTCTTTGAAAAGATCAAAATTGACAAAACATTGGCCAAACTGACAAAAGAAAAGTAGGAGAGAAAGCAAATAACCCAAATAAGAAACGAAAAGGGAGACATTAAAACAGACCCAACTGCAATAAAAAGGATCATAACAGAGTACTATGAAAAAAGTGTGCTCCAACAAATTGGAAAACCTAGAGGAAATGGACAAATTTCTAGAAACACACTATCTACCTAAAATAACACAAACTGAGCTAGAAAATCCGAACAGACCCATAACAAGGGAAGAGATTGAAAAGGTAATAAAAAGCTCCAAACAACAACACAAAAATCCCTGTCCCACATGACTTCACTGGAGAATTCTGCCAAGCATTCAGAGAAAAGCTCACACCAGTAATAATCAAACTATTTCAGAGCATAGAAAAGGAAGGGATTCTCCTGAATTCATTCTATGAAACCAGCATAACCCTGATACCAAAGCCAGGCAAAGACATCACAAAAAATTGAAATTTCATACTAATATCTCTCATGAATATAGATGCAAAACGTCTCACCAAAATTGTACACAATAGACTTCAGCATCATATCAAAAAAGTAATACACCATGAACAACCGGGATTCATACCAGGTATGCCAGGATGGTTCAACATTAGAAAATCACACAACATAATCTGCCACATGAACAGAACAAAAGAAAAGCATCACGATCATCTCAATCTATGCAAAAAAGGCATTTTATAAAGTTCAACACCCATTCCTGATAGAAACTCTCAATGAAATAAGTATAGAAGGGAAATTTCTCAACATAACAAAGGGCATCTATAGAAAACCAACAGCCAACATCATTCTCAATGGAGAGAGGCTGAAAACTTTCCCCTTGAGAACAAGAACAAGACAAGGATGCCCTTTATCACCACTTCTATTTAACATTGTGCTGCAAGTCTTAGCTATAGCAATAAGGCAAGAAAAAGAAATAAAGGGCATCCAAATTGGTAAGGAAGAAGTAAAACTATCTGTATTTGTGGATGATATGATACTATCTAAAGAATCCACAAGAAAACTACTGGAACTAATAGAAATATTCAGCAGAGTAGCATGATACAAGATAAACATACACCAAAAAACAGAACTTCAAAAAGGAGATCAGGAAAACAATACCATTTATAACAGCCAGGAATATAATAAAATACTTAGGAATAAATCTAACCAGGGATGTAAAAGACCTATACAAAGAAAAATACAAAACACTACTGCAAGAAACCAAACGAGACCTATAGAAATGGGAAAGCATACCATGCTCACAAATAGGTAGACTCGACATTGTGAAAATGTCAGTCTTACCTGTCTTAGTTATCTAGTGCTGCTATAACAGAAATACCACAAGTAGATGGCTTTAACCAAGAAAAGTTTATTCTCTCACAATTTAGGAGGCTAGAAATCTGAATTCAGACAGCCAGCTCTGGTAGAAGTTCCTTGCCAACAATTTTCACTGGTCGAGGAGATTCTCAGCACAGGGACCCCGGGTCCAAAGGACTTGCTATTCTCCTGGCTCTTGTTTCTTGGTGGTATGAGGTCCCCATGTCTCTCTGCTCCCTTCTCTCTTTTATATCTCAAAAGAGATTGGCTTAAGACACAACCTAATCTTGTAGATTGAGTATTGCCTCATTAATATAACTGCCTCTTATTCCATCTCATTAACATTGTAGTGGTAGGATTTACAATACGTAGGGAAATCACGTCAGATGACAAATTGGTGGACAATCACATAATACTGGGAATCATGGACTAGCCAAGTTGACACACATTTATGTGGGACACAACTCAATCCATGACACTACTCAAAGCGATCTACAGATATAATAACGCAATCCTGATCCAAATACCAACAGCATTCTTTAACTAGGTGTAAAATCAAATCATTAACTTTATATGGAAATGAAAGAGGCCCCAGATAAATAAAACATTATTGAAGAAGAAGTAAGAGGCCTCACACTACCTGATCTCAGAACCTACTATACAGCCATGGTAACAGCCTGGTACTGGTACAATGAGAGGCACATTGACCAATGGATCAGAATTGAGAACCCAGACATAAATTCATCCTCCTACGGTCAGCTGGTCTTTGACAAAGGCCCAAAGTCCATTAAATGGGAAAAGACAGTGTCTTTAACAAAAGGTGCTGGCAAAAGTCAATGTCCTCGACCAGTGAAACAGGACCCATAACTGACATCATACAGAAATACTATCTCAAAATGGATTAATGACCTAAATATAAAACCTAAAACTATAAAGATCATGGAAGAAAAAATAGGGACAACATTAGAATCCCTAATAGTAAACCAAAAGAAAAAACAAACCCATTGCTGTCTAGTCAATTCTGGCTCATAGGGGTCCTAATACATGGCATAAATTCAATACAAACCATAACCAACAAAGCACAAACACCAGATGATGAACTAGATAACTGGGATCTCCTAAACGTTAAACACTTATGTTCATCAAAAGATTCTACAAAAGAGTAAAAAGAGAACCTACAGACTGGGAAAAAATTGTGGCTACGACAAGTATATAATCTCTACAATCTATAAGACACTACAACACAGTAACAATAAAAAGACAAACAATCCAATTAAAAAATGGGCAAATGGTATGAGCAGACACTTCAGCAGAGAGGATATTCAGGTGGCTAACAGACACATGAGGAAATGCTCACGATCACTACCTATTAGAGAAATGCAAATCAAAACTACAACGAGCTACCATCTCACCGTGATATCAATGACACTAACTAAAAACAACAGAAAGTAACAAATGTTGGAGAGGTTTCAGGGCAATTGGAACGCTTATGCACTCCTGGTGGGAATGTAAAATGGTACAACCACTATGGAAAACAATAAAGCAATTCCTTAAAAACTAGAAATAGAAATACTATATGATCCAGCATTCCCATTCCTAGGAATATATTCTAAGAAATAAGAGCCATGAGGCGGGGCCAAGATGGCTGTGTAGTCAGACTCCTCCTATATCCTTCTTACAACAAAGGCCTGGAAAAACAAGTGATTTGCTTATATATGAATATCTAGGAGCCCTGAAGAAGGCAAAGTTGAGGAATCAGACTGAGTGGTGGGGGGGAGAAGGAGACGGTTCAGAAGAAGCCAGCATCACCAGAGCAGCGGCAGTGGGATGGTAACCCTTCAGCCACACCAGGTCCGCAGTGAAGCAGGAAAACAGCTGTGAGCACACTCAGGAAGCAGTTTCCACATCGAGAGAGATCCGGCAGCAGAGATTCTGCTTGGACGCTCCGAACCAGTGAAAAGCATCTCCCAAGTGGCTAAAGATGCATGCATGTACATGCAAGCGGCCTTTTGAGGGGATTTTTTTTTTTTTTAAAAGCCCAATTTGGGAAAAACTTCTCTCCCTTTTACCTCCTCCCTCTCAGCTCTGCACCGGGAGTCCCCTGGGCCAGAAGTAGATCTCAAATGGCGCCCTGACCCATTCTCCTGGCCTTGGAGAGGGAACAAATAAGCTACTGGCTCTCCTAGGCCAGGAACTCAGGGTCGGCCCAGCTCCTTTGCTACACACAGGCATAAGGGGACCGCAGACTTTGAGTGCATTACTCCCCTGTATAGACTTGTGGGGACCCATCTCAACAGCATTAGCCCTCACTACCACAGTACAACAGGGCAAAAATCTGAAGTTTAACTTCAACTGTTTCTGCTCTGAAGTGGCAGGTTTGTGACCCTCGAAAAATCCCAGCCCCTTAAGTAGGCACTTTTACCACTCCGCAACAGAAGATTGAGGACTGGTGATGTTACCTAAACCATCTAGTCACCTGCTACAGAAGTCCAAGAAAAAGTGGTGCCCTGGAGTCTTTACAGCCAGCAGAGTGGTGCTCTCATAGTCTGGCTATAAAACTCACCTACCTACTCACCCTAGGGAATAGGGACACGCTTTCCTTTCAGATTCTCAGGGGCAGCCGTCAGCCATCCACCTGGCTCAGCACGTGAACCCCTACCACAGCCAGAGTCCAGTGCCTGCACCAATCACCCATGCCTCTCTAGGACTATAGGTGACAGCCTGCACCACACACTTGGTGACTGACTGCCTGGACACCTGAGATGAACCCATACAGGAAAATTTAACGGAATCCTGTGTGCACATACTTAGTTACAGAACCAACCACCTGGTGACAGGACGTTAGAGATTCAAAGTTGCCAGTAATCAAACTAGCACACATGAACAACCTATTGGGGCATATCAAAACAAAACAAAACAAGAAGCTAGGGCTTACTAATCAAATATAAAATAAAATTACAATAACTTGTCGATGGCTCAGAGACAACAGTCAATATCAAATCATATGAAGAGGCAGTCCATGATGGCTTCAGCAAGCTCCCAAAATAAAGAATCAATAAATTCTCTGGAGGAAGAGAATTTCTTGGAATTACCAGAAGCAGAATACAAAAGATTAATATACGGAACTCTTCTAGAAATTAGAAAGGAAATTTGATAAAATGCAGAAACTTCCAGGGAACACACAGACGAAGTAGCAGTGAAACTTAAAAAAGTTATTCAAGAACATAATGACAAATTTAACAGGCTGCAAGAATCCATAGAGAGAGAGCAACCAGAAATCCAGAAGATTAACAATAAAATTTCAGAATTAGACAACTCAACAGAAAGTCATAAGAGCAGAATTGAGGCAGAAGTTAGAATTAGTGACGTTGAAGATAAAGCACTTGACGCCAACTTATTTGAGGAGAAATCATATAAAAGAATTAAAAAGAATGAGGAAACTCTAAGAGTCACGTGGGACTCTATCAAGAGAAATAACCTACGAGTGACTGGAGTACCAGACGGGGGGGATAACAGAAAATACAGAGAAAATTGTTGAAGATTTGTTGACAGAAAACTTCCCTGATATGAAAGATGAGACGATATCTATCCAAGATGCTCATTGAACCCCACATAAGGTAGATCCCAAAAGAAAGTCACCAAGACATGTTATAATCAAACTTACCAAAACCAAAGCTAAAGAGAGAATTTTAAGAGAGGCTAGGGATAAATGAATAGTCATCTACAAAGGAGAGTCAATTAGAATAAGCTCTGACTACTCAGCAGAAACCATGAAGGCAAGAAGGCAATGGGATGACATATATAAAGCCTTGAAGGAAACTAACTGCCAGCCAAGAATTATATAGCCAGCAAAACTGTCTCTCAAATACGATGGCAAAATTAGGGCATTTCCAGATAAACAGAAGTTCAGGGAATTTGCAAAAACCAAACCAAAATTACAAGCAATACTAAAGGGAGTCCTACCGTTAGATAATCAATAACACCAGATAACAACATAAGACTAGAACACAGGAGAGAGCAACCAGATATTGACTCAGATAGGGAAGTCAAAAATACATCAAAGCTAAAACATTGAAAATGGGAAACAGATATCAATATGTAAAAAAGGACACTATTAAAACAAAAAAGAGGAACTTTAAAAAGTGCAGACTTTGATTTTTCATATGGAGGGGAAGTCAAGGAGATATAAAGTAATAAAAGACTGGTATAAACTTAGAAAAATAGGGATAAATTTTAAGGTAACCACAAAGGAATCTAACAATCCTACAAATCAAAATAAAAAAGTAGAAAACATAAAGACCCAGCAAACACAAAATCTACAATGAAAAAGATGAAAAAAAAAATACATAAAGAAAAACGACTCAGCACAGAAAATTAAGGGGAACAAAGAAACTGTGAACAACACACAAAAAGAGATGTCAGGATGACAGCACTAAACTCACACCTATCAATAATTACACTGAATGTAAATGGACTTAATGCACCAATAAAGAGACGGAGAGTGGCACATTGAATAAAAAAGCATGATCCATCTATATGCTGCCTACAGGAGATGCACCTTAGACTTAAAGACACAAACAGGCTAAAACTCAAAGGATGGAAAAAAATATATCAAGCAAACAACACTCAAAAAAGAGCAGGAGTGGAAATATTAATCTCTGACAAAATAGACTTTAAAGTAAAATCCACCACAAAGGATAAGGAAGGGCACTATATAATGATTAAAGGGTCAATACACCAGGAGGACATAACTATAATAAATATTTACACACCCAATGACAGGGCTCCAAAATACATAAAACAAACTCTAACAGCTCTGAAGAGAGAGACAGACAGCTCCACAATACTAGTAGGAGACTTCAACACGCCACTTTCGGTGAATGACAGAACATCCAGAAAGAAGCTCAACAAAGACACGGAAGAGCTAAATGCTACAATCAACCAACTTGATCTCATAGACATATACCAAACACTGCACCCAACAGCAGTCAAGTATACTTTCTTTTCCAATGCACATGACACATTCTCCAGAATAGGCCACATATTAAGCCATAAAGCAAGCCTTAACAAAATCGAAAACAGAAATACTACAAAGCATCTTTTCTGACCATAAAGCCATAAAAGTGGAAAACACAAAAAGCAAAGAAAAACAATCAAACACACGGAAACCGAATAACACCTTGCTCAAAAACTACTCGGTTACAGAAGAAATTAAGGATAGAATAAAGAAATTCATAGGCTCAAACGAGAATGAAAACACATCCTACCAGAACCTATGGGACACAGAAAAGCCAGTGCTCAGAGGTCAGTTTATAGCAATAAATGCACACATACAAAAAGAAGAAAGAAACATTAACCCTACAGCTGGAACAAGTAGAAAGACAGCAGCAAAAGAAGCCCACAGGCACCAGAAAAAAGGAAATAATAAGAATTAGAGCAGAATTAAATGAAATAGAGAATAGAAAAACAATTGAAAGAGTTAACAAGTTCAAAAGCTGGTTCTTCGAAAAGATCAACAAAATTGATAAACCACTGGCCAAACTGACAAAAGAAAAACAGGACAGGAAGCAGATAACCTGTATAAGAAATGAAATGGGGGATATCACAACAGACGCAACTGAAATTAAAAGAATTATAGCAGATTACTATGAAAAATTGTACTCTGATAAGTTTGAAAACCTAGAGGAAATCGACGAATTTCTAGAAACCCACTACCTACCTAAATTAACACAAACAGACGTAGAACAGTTAAATAAATCCATAACAAAAGAAGAGATTGAAAAGATTATTAAAAAACTCCCAACAACAACAACAAAAAAGACCTGGCCTGGATGGCTTCACTGGAGAACTCTACCTAACTTTCAGAGAAGAGATAACGTCACTTCTACTAAAGGCATTTCAGAGCATAGAAAAGGATGGAATACTCCCAAACTCATTCTATGGAGCCAGCATAACAGTGATACCAAAACTAGGTAAAGACACCACAAAAAAAGAAAATTGCAGACCAATATCCCTCATCAACATTGACGCAAAAATGCTCAACAAAATTCTAGCCAGTAGAATTCAGCAACATATCAAAAAAATAATTCACCATGACCAAGTGGGATTTATACCAGGTATACAGGGATAGTTCAACATTAGAAAAACAATCAATGTAATCCATCACATAAATAAAAGACAAGAACCACATGATCTTATCAATTGATGCAGAAAAGGCATTCGACAAAGTCCAACACTAATTCATGATAAAAACTCTCAATAAAATAGAAATAGAAGGTAAATTCTTCAATATAATTAAGGGCATTTATACAAAATCAACAGTCAACATCATCCTCAATGGACAGAGTTTGAAAGCAGGAAACAGACAAGGCTGTTGTCTATCACCACTATTATTCAACATTGTTCTGGAGGTCCTAGCCAGAGCAATTAGCCTAGAAAAAGAAATAAAGGGCATCCAAATTGGTAGGGAAGAAGTAAAAGTATCTCTATTTGCAGATGATATGATCTTATACACAGAAAACCCAAAGAATCCACAAGAAAACTACTGAAACTAATAGAAGATTTCAGCAAAGTTTCAGGATACAACATAAACATACATAAATCAATTGGATTCCTTTACACCAACAAAGAGAACCTTGAAGAGGAAATCACCAAATCAATACCATTTACAATAGCCCCCAAGAAGATAAAATACTTAGGAATAAATCTAACCAGAGACGTGAAAGTTCTATACAGAGAAAACTACAAAACACTACTGCAAGAAACTAAAAGTGACCTCAATAAGTGGAAAAATATACCTTGCTCATGGATAGGTAGACTCAACATAGTGAAAATGTCAATTCTACCCAAAGCAATCTACAGATACAATGCAATCTCAATCTAAATTCCACCAGCATTTTTTTAATGAGATGGAGAAACAAATCACCAACTTCATACGGAAAGGGAAGAGGCACCGAACAAATAAAGCATTACTCTGGAAGAAGAACCAAGTCGGAGGCCTTACACTACCTGATTTTAGGACCTATTATACAGCCACTGTAGTCAAAACAGTCTGGTACTGGTTCAACAACAGATACATAGACCAATGGAACAGAGTTGAGAATCCAGATATAAGCTCATCCACCTATGAACAGCTAATATTTGACAAAGGCCCAAAGTCCATTAATTGGGGAAAAGACGATCTCTTTAACAAATGATGCTGGCATAACTGGATATCCATCTGCAAAAAACTGAAACAAGACCCATACCTCACACCATGCACAAAAACTAACTTAAAGTGGATCAAATACTTAAATATAAAATCAAAAACAATAAATATCATGGACGAAAAAATAGGGACAATGCTAATACATGGCATAAACACAATACAAACCATAAGTAACAATGCACAAGCACCAGAAGAGAGACTAGATAAACGGGAGCTCCTAAAAATCAAACACTGCAAAAGACTTCACCAAAAGAGTCAAAAGACAACCTACAGACTGGGAAAAAAATTTTGGCTACGACAAATTGGATCAGAGTTTGATCTATAAAACCTACAAGATATTGCAAAACCTCAACAACAAAAAGACAAATAACCCAATTAAAAAATGGGCAAAGGATATGAACTGGCACTTCACCAAAGAAGATATTCAGGTGGCTAACAGACACATGAAGAAAAGCTCACGATCATTAGCCATTAGAGAAATGCAGATCAAAACTACAATGAGACATCATCTCACCCCAACAAGGCTAGCATTAATCCAAAAAACACAAAAGAATAAATGCTGGAGAGGTTGTGGAGAGACAGGAACACTTATACACTGTTGGTGGGAATGTAAAATGGTACAATCACTTTGGAATCGATTTGGCTCTTCCTACCATATGATCAAGCTATCCCGCTCCTTGGAATATATCCTAGAGAAACAGAAGCCATCACATGAATAGATATATGCACTCCCATGTTCATTGCAGCACCGTTCACAATAGCAAAAGACATGGAAGCAACCTAGGTGCCCATCAATGGACGAATGGATAAACAAATTATGGTATAGCCACACAACGGAATATCACGCAATGATAAAGAACAATGATGAAGCTGTGAAACATCGTATAACTTGGTGGAAGCTGGAACTTATTATGCTGAGTGAATTTAGTCAGTCACAGGGGGACAAATACTGAATAAGACCACTATTATAAGAACTCAAGAAAAGGTTTAAACACAGAAGAAAACATTCTTTGATGGTTACAAGGGTGGGGAGGGAGGGTGAGGGTTGTTCACTAACGAGATAGTAGATAAGAATCATCTCAGGCGAAAGGAAGGACAGCACACACTACAGAGGAAGTCAGCACAACTGGACTAAACCAAAGCTAAGAAGTTTCCTGAATACAATCAAATACTTTGAGAGACAGAGCAGCAGGGGTAGGGAGTCTGGACACCATGCTTTCAGGGGACTTCTAGGTCAATTGGCATAACAAAGATTATTAAGAAAATGTTCTGTATCCTACTTTGGTGAGTGGCATCTGGGGTCTTAAAAGCTTGCAAGCGGCCATCTAAGATG
Source organism: Dugong dugon (assembly GCA_030035585.1). Taxonomy (NCBI): domain Eukaryota; kingdom Metazoa; phylum Chordata; class Mammalia; order Sirenia; family Dugongidae; genus Dugong; species Dugong dugon. Next base: position 39,914,188 of record CM057480.1, on the reverse strand, counting down.
CATCAATTGGTCCCAACCACCTGGAGTAAAGGAGAACGAATAACACCAAAGACACAAGGAAAGTATTGGCCCAAGAGACAGAATGGGCCACATAAACCAGAGGCTTCATCAGCGTGAGACCAGAAGGACTAGATGGTGCCTGGCTACCATCAATGAATGTCCCATCAGGGAACACAACAGAGGGTCCCTGATGGAGCAGTAGAAGGATGGGGTACAGAACTCAAATTCTAGTAAGAAAAACAGACTTAATTGTTTGACTGAGACTGGTGGCACCCCAGAAAGCATGGCCCTTGGACTCTCCATCAGCCTGGAACTAAAACAATTTCAGAGGCCAACTTTTCAGACAGAGATTGGGCTGGACTCTGGGACATAAAGTGATACTCGTGAAGTGTGTGCCTCTTAGTCACATAGATACAAGAGACCAAAGGGGCAGTTTCTGTCCAGAGGTGAGATGGGAAGGCAGAGAGAGTTAGGAACTGGTTGAATGGTCATGGGGAATCAGGGGTGGAAAGGAGGAACGTGCTGTCACAGAATGGGGTGAGTAATTACGGTCTCATAACAATGTATGTATAAAAATTTTGTATGGGAGACTAACTTGTTATGTAAACTTCATTTAATTACAACAATAAAAAAATAAAATAATAAAAAAAGAAATAAGAGCCATCACACAAATAGACATACGCACACTTTTATTCATTGCTAGCATTATTCAAAATAGCAAAAAGATGGAAACAACCTAAGTGCTCATCAACAGAAAGATGGATAAACAAATTATGGTACCTACACACAATGGAATACTATGCAATGATAAAGAACAATGATGAATCCTCAAAACATCTCACAACATGGATGAATCTGGATGCTGAGTGAAATGAGTCAGTCACAAAAGGATAAATACTGCATGAGACCACTATTATAAAAACTCACGCGAAAGGTTTACATACAGAAAGATACTATCTTTGATTTTTTACAAGGGAGGGGAAATTTCTAATTAGATAGTAGATAAGTGGTAACTTTGGTGAATGGAAAGGCAGTACACATTATAGGACAAGTCAGCACAATTTGACCAAGGCAAAGTTATAGAAACTTAACAGACACATCCAAACACCCTGAGGGATCAGGTTACTGGGCTGAGGGCTGGGGACCATGGTCTCGGACAACATTTAGCTCAACTGGCATAGCATAGTTCATAAAGAAAATGTTCTACATCCGACTTTGATCAGTATCTGGAGTCTTAAAATCTTGTGACTGGCCATCTAAGATACATCTACTGATCCCTTCCCATCCGGAGCAAAGGAACCAAAGACACATGGGAAATGTTAGTCCAAATGACTGATAGACCACAGAGTACCACCACAGCCTCCACTAGCCCTAGCCCAGAACAACTAGATGGTGCCCGGCGATCACCACCGACCGCTCTGACAAGCTGAACTATAGAGGAGAAAAATGTAGAAAATTCAGATTTACAAAAAAATACCAGACTTCCTGGTCTGACAGAGACTGGAGAAACCCTGAGACATGGCCTCCAGACAACCTTTTAACTCAGAACTGAAGTCTCTCTCAAAGCTCACCCTTCAGCCAAAGATTACAGTTCTGTAACACAAACTATATACACATGAGGACCGTGCTTCTCAGCTTAATCGTGTAAATGAGACCAAATGGTAAGCACTTGCCCAAAAGCAAAGATCTGAAGGCAGAAAGGAAAGGAAAATGGGACAAATGGAAACAGGGGACCCGGGGTGTAGCAGGGGAGTGTTGACACATTGTGGGGATTGCAACCAATGTCACAAAACAATTTGTGTATAAATTCTTGAATGAGAAACTATTTGCTCTGTAAACTTTCACTTAAAGCACAATAAAATAAATAAATTGATATAAAAAAGAAAATTCCCTAAATATATATATATAGAGAGAGAGAGGGAGAGGCCAGAAGTAGAGAAGAAGATGGAAACTGCAGAGGCAACCTAGAATAAAAGGCTGAACTCTGGCTTTGGGATGTAGATGAATCAGAAATGACAGTTCAAGTAGGGGCAAAGGGTTCCTTCTCCTTTGAATCCAAGGCCCACCTCAGTCTGACTACAACCTACTCTCCAGCTCAATGCTCCCACAGCCTCGCATGCACACACTGTTCTCAGGACCTCAGTCTTCCCTCCCTGGCCCCTTCTGCTTGGTGGGTGCCCACTCATCCTTTAAGGCTCAGCTCAGTGGTCTCCACTCTGAAGAGTTAAGAGTTAGTAATTTGCCCTTAAGAACTGGCTGCTCCCTTCTCTCCATTTCCAAGGTACCTCATATGCACCTCTGCTATTGTGTTTATCTGCTATTGCATTTATGAATGTATCATACATACACATACCATACTATAATCATGAGCTTAAATTATTTGCCTCCCCAACTAGATAGTGAACTTCTCCAGCCTCAGAGGCAACAGATATGAGGGGCATGGGTAGGTGGGTGGCTCAGTAATGTCAAAGGACATGGGCATACTGGGTCCTCAGTTGAGGTGAGCAGTACATTTGGCTCTGAAGTACATCTTGATCAAAGCAAGGTCAGAAACAAGTTCCTGGTTCTGAGCCCAGATATACCAGTCTGGCCCCTGAACAACCTCCCTCGAATAAGATAACTGAGAAAGCAGTGAATTGGCTAAAAGCACAAGAAGCCAGGGCTGAAGGACCCTTGAACCAGCACCAGTTCCGAACATCTTTTATGGGTTGTAAACGTTGTTTACATGTCTATATCCCTACTAAGAGAGCTAGAGGAGGCTCCTTGAGGAGGAAGATTGGGCCACCTTCCTCTCTCTTTTAAAGCCTAGCACAAGGGTAGGGCAGACAATGGAATCTGTTGCTGATGTGGCTATTGATAGACAAAACAGAATGGAAAAGTGAATTTTCTGCACTTGGTCAATAATTTAAAAAATAATAAGACTATAACCATTAAAGAATATCTTAAGGCAGAAGATTTGAGTGGGGCTATTTAAAAACAAAAGAAGACAACTGTGGAAACTGTAACCTCCTTCCACAAAGCCACCATGTCTTTTGAAAGCCTGTCACTCAGTGGCCTTGTATTACTTTTTTCTCTATTTTTAAAAATGCATTTTTAAGAACTTTATTTTGTTTTTAAATTTGGTTATGAGGTTTTTTTTACTTACTGAAGCTTAAAATTTTTTTTTAGGAAAAGGTATTGATTTTATTCTTTGTGATTTCTTCTACAAATACACTAAACTTAGAAAAAGTGGCCCTGCCCAGAAATTTGAGAAGTTATTTTCTTCTAAATTTTTCTAGTTTTTCTACAGTTTTTTATTTTTTGTGTGTGACCTTTATTTTTTAATTATTAGCCTTTATTATTAGAGCACTTTTTAAGTTTATGGAAAAATCGTGCAGAAAGTGCAGAGTTCCCGTATACTCCCCCTCCCTCCTGCAAAAATACACATACAACTTCCCCTATTATTACCATCTTACATTAGTGTGGAATATTACAATTTCTCATTGCCATCGAGTCGATTCTGATTCATAGCAACCCTATGTGACACAATAGAGCTTCCCAATAAGGTTTCCAAGGCTGTAAATCTTCAGGGAAGCAGACTGCCACATCTTTCTCCCATGGAGTAGCTGATGGGTTCGAACTACCGACCTTTCAGTTAGTAGCTGAGCCTTTAACCACTGTGCCATCAGGGCTCCTGTGATGATTAAGATTGTGTATCAACTTGGCTGGGCCATGATTCTCAGTATTTATATGTGATCACTCCCATGATGGAATCTGCTGTGAGTAGCCAATCAGATGAAAGGGAATTTCCTTTGGGGTGTGGCCTGCATGCTAATATAAGCAGACATTCTGGCTTTTTTGCTTCCTCTGGATCCTGTGGCTACCTCCTGTTCATCTGACCTCCAGTTCTTGGGACCTGAACTATCAGCTTACCTGACAATCTTGGGTTGGCCAACCCCTGTAGGTATGTGAATCAGGGGAAGCCTTTCGGTCTTGCCTGCCAATCTTGGGATTTGTTCATCTTCACAGTGTGTGAGCAACAGCCCTGCTCTCTGACCTGACAATCTTGGATTCACCAGCCTCTGCAGCTACACAAATCAAGAGAAGCCTCTATCTTGATCCATGGACTTGGGACATTCCTGTCTCTATAATCATGTGAGCCATTTCCTTGATATAAATCTCTCTCTATATATATTTACATGCTTTACTGGTTTTGCTTCTCTAGAGAACCCAGCCTAAGACATTTGGTACCGAGAGTGGTTCTAGAGAAACAAAATTGTAAGGATGAGTTTTCTAAACTGATTCTCAAGTCTGGTTAGTCTTAAAGACATTGATGACTCTGCTTCCAGCAGTAAAGAGGGCTAATCCATGGTGTGAGGTGGCAATACAAATACACAAAATATCACCGCCAGTAGATCAGGTATTGGTGAAAAGTGAGGTTCTGGGTGAACATACATGTGATGTCTTTCTACAGTTTTGTCAGAATGAGAAGTATAAGGAAGCTGGTTGGTTGGTCCTACTTTCGCTAGACAAACTGGTGAAAGAAAGACATGTGCCCAGGGCTTCAGAGTCAAAGCTCAAGTGCTGCATAAATGACCTCAAGGCTTCCATTTGTGCTTTGAAAAAAAGCCTTATTTCTTGTAGTAACAGAGCTGAAATTGCCGAAAACCAAACCCAGAGTCTTATTGTAAGAGTCGCTGAATTACAACGCCAGCTCAATTGCCAACCTCTACTGGTGTCTGAAGTTGATGTAAGAGCATTGATGGGAAAGAAATGGTATCCTGAAACTTGGGTTGGGGACATATGGGAAGATAATCAGGAAGCTGGGGACACTGAGCCCCTAAATTCCATTGAATCACTCCTACAAGCAGAACCACTCCCATCCGGAAAGATTACTGCAAGTTTGTCTGCTAAACCACCCTGCTCAGAAAAACCATTAGCCCCTCCACTCCCACCTAATGAGATTAGCCCTAGCCTAGCTGTCTCTAAAGAGCCCTTGCCTGAGTCATTGCCTAGGGCATCGCCTGAGGCAAATGTTTTACAAGACAATGGTGAATGATCTCAAAACAATTCCACACTACTGATTCTAGCTTCTAGACCTATAACTAGACTTAAATCCCAGTGAGTCCCAAAAGATGAAGTACAAAGTGTGACCCAAGAGGAGGTATGCTACACTCCAAAAGAAATGCTTGACTTTTCTAATATGTACAAACAGAAACATGGAGCATATGTGCGGGAACGGCTATTAAGGGTGTGAGATAATGGTGCAAGGAACATAAAGTTGGATCAGTCTAAGTTAATTGATATGGGCCTAGTAAGTACAGATTCTTCATTCAGTGTTTCAGCTTGAGAGATTAGGAAAGAATCTAATAGTTTATTTTGTTGGTTCTCCAAAGCATGGATTACGCAGTGACCCATGATAAATCAAGTTGAAGTGCCAGACAAGTCTTGGTATACTGTAGAGGAAGGAATCCATATGCTTAGGGAAATTGTCATACTAGAGTGGATTTATCAGGTTAGACCCACAGACTCACACATGGAGTGCCCAGAGGACACAACTTTTACCACAACTGTGAGGAAAAAATTTGTGAAGGGAGCTCCAGTATCCTTGAAGACTGCTGTGATTATTATTTTATGGAAATCAGACTTGACAGTGGGAACTTCTGTAACTGAATAAAGACACCTAACTACAATGGGCCTGATTGGACCCCGTGGTAGTAGAGGCCAAGTGGCTGCACTCAATCAACAAAGACAAGGTGTGCGTGGTTACAGTAATGGACAGAGGAGTCAAAGCAGTAATCAGAATAGTCTGACTCCAACGGACTTATGGCATTGGCTACTTAGTCATGCTGTCACTAGGACTGAAATAGATACGAAATCTACTAAATACTTACTTGATCTGTACAAATGGATGAAATGTTGGTCAGGTGAACAGCTGTCTAACTCAAATCGCCAGAATAGAGAGTCATGGTCCCTCAAATAATTCCCAGATTTGAGCAAGTTTAAAGACTCACAATCCCTTGAGTGAAGAGGAGGCTGGGTCACCTTGAAGAAGGACTGTAATACACTGCCAAAAATTTTTAATGTTAATTTTTCTCCCAACCTTCCTCAAAGAGATTTACAACCTTTTATGAGAGTGACTATTCACTGGGGAAAAGGAAATAATCAGACATTTTGGGGATTATTGAATACTGGCTCTGAACTGACACTAATCCCAGGAGACCCAAAACATCATGGTGGCCCACCAGTTAGTGTGGGGGCATATAGAGGTCAGGTTATTAATGAGTCTTGGTTCATATCTGTCTCACAGCAGGTCCAGTGGGTCTTCGAACCCATCCTGTAGTGATTTCCCCAGTTCCAGAATGCATAATTGGAATAGATATACTCAACAACTGGCAGAACTCCCACACTGAATCCCCGGCAAATAGAGTAAGGGGTATTATGGTAGGAAAAGCAAAGCAGAAGCCATTAGAACTGCCCCTACCTAGGAAAATTGTAATCCAAAAGCAATACAGCATTCCTGGAGGGATTGCAGAGATTACTGCCACCATCAAGGACTTGAAGGATGCAGGGGTGGTGATTCCCACCACATCCACATTCAACTTGCCTATCTATCCTGTGCAAAAAACAGATGGATCTTGGAGAATGACAGTGGATTACTGAAAACTTAACCAGGTGGTGACTCCAATTGCAGCAGCTGTTCCAGATGTAGTTTTATTGCTTAAGCAAATTAATACATTTCCTAGTAGCTGGTATGCAGCTATTGATCCAGCTAATGCCTTTTTCTCTACACGTATTTTGAAGGATCATCAGAAGGAATATGCCTTCAGCTGGCAAGGCCAGCAATACACCTTCACTTGCCTGCCTCAGAGCTACATCAATTCTCCAGCCCTCTGTCATAATTTAGTCTGCAGGGACCTTGATTGCCTTTCCCTTCCACAAGGTGTCATGCTGGTCCATTACATTGATGACATTATGCTGATTGAACCTAGTAAGGAAGAAGTGTTAAATGACTAGGGGGTGGGAAATTAATACCACAAAAATTCAGGCACCTTCCATATCAGTGAAATTTCTAGGGATCCAGTGGTGTGGAGCATGTTGAGATATTCCTTCTGAAGTGAAGGATAAGTTATTGCATCTGGATGCTCAAACAACTAAAAAGGAGGCACAATACCTACTGGGCCTCTTTGGATTTTTGAGGCAACATATTTCTCTTTTGGGTGTGCTACTCCAACCTATTAAACAAGTGACTCGAAAAGCTACTAGTTTTGAGGCGGACCCAGAACAAGAGAAGGCTCTGCAACGTTCAGGCTGACGTGCAGCCGGTCTGCCACTTGGGCCATATGATCTGGTTGATCCAATGGTGCTTGAAGTGTCAATGGCAGATAGAAATGCTGTTTGGAGTATTTGTCAGGCCCTTATTGGTGAATCACAATGCATTACCCTTAGGATTTTGGAGCAAAGTTATGCCATCCTCTGCAGATAACTACTCTCCTTTTGAGAAACAGCTTTTGGCTTGTTACTGGGCCTTAGTAGAGACTGAACATTTAACCATGGGACACCAAGTCACCATGTGGCCTGAGCTGACCATGATGAACTGAGTGTTGTCTCTCCCACAGAGTCATATATTTGGACATGCACAGCAGCACTCCATCATTAAATGGAAGTGGTATGTAAGAGATTAGGCCTGAGCAGGACCTGAAGTCACAAGTAAGTTGCCTGAAGAAGTGGCCCAAATGCCCATGGTCCCCACTCCTGTCACATCACCTTCCGTCTCCCAGTCTACATCTATGGCTTCACGGGGAGTTCCTTATGATCACCTGACTGAAGAAGAGAAAACTCTTGCCTAGTTTGCAGATGGTTCTGCAAGATATGCAGGTACTGCTTGAAAGTGGACACTGGCAGCACTACAGCCCCTTTCTGGGACCTCCCTGAAGGACAGTGGTGAAGGGAAATCCTCCCAATGGGAAGAACTTGGAGCAGTGCACCTGGTTGTTGACTTTGCTTGGAAGGAGAAATGGCCAGATGTGCGATTGTATACTGATTCATGGACTGTGGCCAATGATTTGGCTGGATGATCAGGGATTTAGAAGGAACATAATTGGAAAATCAGAGATAAGGATATATGGGGAAGAGGTATGTGGATAGACCTCTCTGAATGGGCCAAGGAATGAAGATATTTATGTCTCATGTGAATGCTTACCGAAGGGTGACCTCAGCAGAGGAGGATTTTAATGATCAATTGGATAGGATGATGTGTTCTCTGAAAACGAGTCATCCTGTTTGCCCAGCTACTCCTATCATTGCTCAATGGGTTCATGAACAAAGTGGCCGAGTAGGAACGAATGGAGATTATGTATATGCCCAGCAACATGGACTTCCACTCACCAAGGCTGACTTGGCTACAGCCACTGCTGAGTGCCCAATCTTCCAGCAACAGAGACCAACAATGAGTCCCCGATATGGCACTATTTTTCGAGGTGATCAGCCAGCAGCCTGGTGGCAAGTTGATTACATTGGACCACTTCCATGATACAAAGGTCAGTGTCTTTTCCTTACTGGAATAGACACTTACTCTGGATACAGATTTACCTTCCCTGCATGCAATGCTTTTGCCCAAACTACCATCTGTGTACTTACAAAATGCCTTATCCAGCGTCATGGTATCCCACACAACATTGCCTTGGATCAAGGGACTCACTTCACAGCAAAGGAAGTGCAGCATTGGGCCCATGCTCATGGAATTCACTGGTCTTACCATGTTCTCCATCATCCTGAAGCAGTTGGCTTGATAGAAAGATAAAATAGCCTCCTGAAGACACAATTATGGTGCCAGCTAGGTGGCAATACCTTGCAGGGTTGGGACAATGTTCTCCAGGAGGCTGTACATGCTCTAAACCAGCGTCCAGTATATGGTGCTGTTTCTCCCATAGCCAGGATTCATGGGTCCAGGAATCAAGGGATGGAAATGGGAGTGACACCACTCACTATTATCCATAGTGACCCACTCGCAAGATTTTTGCTTCCTGTCCTGCCAACCTTATGCTCTGCAGGTCTAGAGGTGTTCCTTCCAAAGGGGGGAATGCGCCCACCTGGAGACACACCACTGATTCCATTGAACTGGAAGCTAAGAATGCCACCTGGACACTTTGGGCTCCTTTTGCCTCTGGATCAACAGGCAAAGAGGGGAGTTACCATACTGGCTGGTGTGATTTATGCTGATTATCAAAAGGAATTCAGACTGATATTACATAATGGGGGTAAAGAAAAGTATGTCTGGAATACAGGAGATCCCTTAGGGTCTCTCTTAATATTACCATGCCCCGTGATTAAAGTCAATGGAAAACTACAGATGCTCAATGCCGACATGACTGCTAATGGCCCAGACCCTTCAGGAATGAAGGTTTGGGTCACCCTATGAGGCAAGGAACCATGACAAGCTGAGGTGCTTGCTGAAGGCAAAGGGAATACAGAATGGATGATGGAAAGAAGATAATTGTAAAAACCAATTACAGCCACATGGCCAGTTGCAGAAATCAGGACTGTAATTGTTATGAGTATTTCTGCTTTGTGTGTGTGCATCAAATATCATTGTTTTCTTAGCTTTAAATATAAGATGTAAACAGAGCTAGTGCATTTTGGGTTGTATGTGTGTTCCTTGTATCATGGTAGGTGCAAGTGTGACTTTATAATTGCCTTTATTCAGAGATTTTGTATGGTTTAAGGAGATGTGTACAGGTGCCAAGTTGACAAGGGGTGGACTGTGATGGTTAACCATGATTCTCAGCGTTTTGGCAGTCGTGTAATGTTGTGATTGCTTCTCTGTTGAGATTTGGTATATGATCACCCCCATGTTGGGATCTGCTGTGAGCAGCCAATCGGTTGAAAGGGAATTTCCTTGGGCATGTGGCCTGCGTCCGAATATAAGTGGAAGTTGTGACTTTTGCCTGCTCTGGATCCTGCAACTGGCTCCTGTTCATCTGACCTCCAGTTCTTGGGACTTGAGCTAGCAGCTTACCTTCGGTCTTGCCTCCCAATCTTGGGATTCGAAGATCTTCGCAGCCTGTGAGCAAGAGCCCTGCTCCAGACCTACCAATCTTGGGTTTGCCAGCCCCTGTGGTTATGTGAATCAAGAGAAGCCTCTATCCTGATCCACAAACTTGGGACATTCTAACCTCTACAACCACTTGAGCCATTTCCTTGATATAAATCTCTCTATATATGTATTTATACACTTTACTGTTTTTGCTTCTCTAGAGAACCCAGCCTAAGACAGGTCTAGTCGTGAGGATTTTGTTTTCCTTATGTTAAGGTGTAATCCCTACTGAAGGCTGTAGTCTTTGATCTTTATCAGTAAGTGCTTCAAGTCCTCTTCACTTTCATCAAGCAAGGTTGTGTTGTCTGTATAATATGCATTGTTAATGAGTCTTACTCTAGTCCTGATGTCCCCTTCTTCTTCCTATAGTCCAGCTTCTCCGATATTGCTCAGCATACAGATTGAATAAGTATGGTGAAAGGTTACAACCCTGACACACACGTTTCCTGTCTTTAAACCATGCAGTATTCCTTTGTTCTGTTTGAAAGACTGCTTCTTGGTCTCTGTACAGGTTCCTTATGTGCACAATTAAATGTTCCGTAACTCACATTCTTTGCAACGTTACCCATAATTTGTTGTGATCCACACAGTCGAATGCCTCTGCATAATCAATAAAACACAAGTAAACATCTTTCTGGTATCCTCTGCTTCCAGCAAAGATCCATCTGACATCAGCAACAATATCCCTCACTCCATGTCCACTGCTGGATCTGGCTTGAATTTCTGGCAGTTCCCTTTCAACATACCGCTGCAACTGCTTTTAAATGATCTCCAGCAAAGCTTTATTTTCTTTATATTAATGATATTGTTCAATAATTTCCACATTCTGTTGGATCACTTTCTTTGAAATGGGCACAAATGTGGATTTCTTCCAGTCGACTGGCCAGGTGGCTGTCTTCCAAATTTCTTGGCATAGATAAGTGAGTGCTGTCAGTGCTGTATCTGTTAAAACATCTCGACTCTAGGCTTGAATTTTCTCTTCCGTTCTTACAGCTTGAGAAATACTGAGTGTGTTCTTCCCTTTTGGTTTTCTAACTCTGGGTCTTTGCCCATTTCACTATAACACTTTACTTTGTCTTCTGGAGCTGTCCTTTGACTTTTGTTCGGCTCTTTTACTTCATTATTTCTTCCTTTTGCTTTAGCTACTCGACGTTCAGGAGCAAGTTTCAGAGTCTCTTCTGACACCCATTTTGGTCTTTCTTTCCTGTCTTTTTAATGACCTCTTGCTTTCTTCATGTATGATATCCTTGGTGTCATTCCAAAACTTGTCTAATCTTAGATCATTAGTGTTTAAAGATTCAACTTTATTCTGGAGACGGTTTCTAAATTCAGGTGGAATATACTCAATGTCATACTTTGGTTCTCATAGACTTCTAATTTTCTTCAACTTGAACTTTCATATGAGCAATTGGTAGTCTGCTCCACAGTTGGCCCCTGGCCTTGTTCTGACTGATTATATTGAGCTTTTCCATTATCTGTTTCAACAGATATAGTCAATTTGATTCCTGTCTATTCCATCTGGCGAGGTCCACATGTATAGTCGCCTTTTATGTTGGCAAAAAAAGGTATTTGCAATGAAGATAACGTTGGTCTTGCAAAATTCTATCACGCCATCTCTGACATCGTTTCTGTCATCAAAGCCATATTTTTCCAACTACTGTTCCTTCTTCTTTGTTTTCCAACTTTCACATTCCAATCACTAGTAATTATCAACGCACCTTGATTGCATGTTTGATCAATTTCAGACTTCAGAAGTTGGTAAAAATCTTCAATTTCCTCATCTTTGGCCTTAGTGGTTGGTGTGTAAATTTGAATAACAGTCATATTAATTGATTTTCCTTGTAGGCATATGGATATTACCCTATCACTGACAGCGTTGTGCTTCAGAATAGATCTTGAAATGTTCTTTTTGATAATGAATGCAGTGTTGTTCCTCTTCAATTTGTCATTCCCAGCATAGTATACCATATGATTGTCTGATTCTTTCTCCCTCCCTCTCTTTCTCCTCCTCCTCTCTACTTTCTTTCCTCTTCCCTTCTCTCCATTTCTCTTATCCTCTCCTCTTCCCTTCTTTTCCCTTTTCTCTCTTTCCCTTATTTCCTCTCCCCTCTCTCTTCCCTTTGCTGTCTCTCAGGGATATGGAGGGAGGTGAGGTCCTGTCTTAGTCATCCAGTGCTGCTATAACAGAAATACTACAAGTGGATGGCTTTAACAAAGAGAAATTTATTTCTTCACAGTAAAGTAGGCTAAAAGTCCAAATTCAGAGCATCAGCTCCAGGGGAAGACTTTCTCTCTCTGTCGGCCTTCTCATCAATGTTCCCCTGGACTAGGAACTTCTTCGCACAGGGACCCCGGGTCCAAAGGACAAGCTCTGCTCCTGGCACTGCTTTCTTGGTGGTATGAGGTCCCCCCTCTCTGCTTTCTTCCCTTTCCTTTTATCTCTTGTAAGGTAAAAGGTGGTGCAGGCCACGCCCCAGGGAAACTCCCTTCACATTGGATCAGGGATGTGACCTGGGTAAGAGTGGTGTTACAATCCCACTCTAATCTTCTTCAACATAAAATTACAATCACAAAATGGAGGCCAACCACACAATTCTGGGAATCATGGCCCAGCCAAATTGATACACCCATTTTTTGGGGGGACATAGTTCAAACCATGACAGGTCCATACAGGGGTCTTCTCTCCGGTTTATATACAACTGTAATAAACACATTACCCATACACATGAAAACATTCTTACCAGATTCCACTCAGGGTTAGGGAAAAAAATGGACCTCCTGATGAAACATACTTTCTTTCCTCAGACAGTTAGAACTAGGGAGTCATCCAGTTGCCTCTCTGCCTTAGCTGCAAGGACTCTCAGAGTTAAATTTTATAACCAGCCATAGTAGCTGCCTAGCTTTATTTTTCCTGGTAGAATCAACTGCCTATATAACCCCCATCTATTTATGACTTTTCTCCTGCCTTTTTAATTTTTTAAGTGGTTTATAGTTTTGCTCACTTTATATTTTTTAGTGTAGGTTGACCCAAATTCTATTTAGAAGTAGGTATGATATAAATAATTTTTTCTTTTCCAGTTAAGAGGCCTTAGGAGCACTCAGTGTTCCTATAGGAGGAGGATAAGAAAACAACCCAAGGCCCAATGTAAAATGGTTTCTTTATAAAATCCTTTTACGTGATTCAATCCAATCTGAGAAAATTAAGTTTTTCATTGCTGTTATTTCTGGGAAACAAAATAATAGCTGCTACCCTTCTGAGACTGAGATGCCTCGTGCCTTCTTTTTTATTGTACTTTAGGTAAAAGTTTACAGAGCAAATTAATTTCTCATTAAACAGTTAATACTCAAATTGTTCTGTGACATTGGTTGCCAACCCTGCGATGTGTCAATACTCTCCCCTTCTCTGCCACTGTTTCCCTGATTCCCTTCGTCCAGTTTTCCTGTTCCTTCCTGCCTTCTAGTCTTTGCTTCTGGGCTAGTGTTTCCATTAGTCTCCCATGCATGAAATGCACTACGAAGCAAGTTCCTCATGTGTGTTATTGTTGGCCCCTATAACCAACAAGAAAACCAACCTGTTGACGTAGAGTCGATTCCAACTGATAGTGACCCTATAAAACAGAGTAGAACTGCTCCATAGGGTTTCCAAGGAGCTGCTGGTGGATTCAAACTGCCAACCTTTTGGTTAGTAGCTGAGCTGTTAACCACTGTGCCACCAAAGCCCCACTGGCCCTATAGACCTTTCTAATCTTTGGCTGAAGGGTGAGCCTCAGGAATGATTTCAGTACTGAGTTAAAAGGGTGTCCGGGGGCCATACTCTCGGGGGTTTTCCTGTCTCTGTCAGTAGAGCAAGCCTAGTCTTGTGTGTGTGTGTGTGTGTGTGTGTGTGTGTGTGTGTGTGTGTGTGAATTTGAATTTTGATCTACATTTTTTCTCCTGCTCTGTCTGGGACCTTCTATTGTGATCTCTGCCAGAGTACTTGGTGCTGGTTGGTGGGCACTGTCTAGTTGTTCTGGGCTCAGTCTTGTGGAGGTTATGGTAGGTGTGGTCCATTAGTCCTTCGGACTAATCTTTCCCTTGCATCTTTGGTCTTCTTCATTCTCCTTTGTTCCAGCTGAGATGGGACCAGTTGATGTATATTAGATGGCCATTGGTAGGTTTTTAAGACCCCAGATGCTACTCACCACATTTGGATGTAGAACAATTTGTTTACTAGACTATATTAGGCCAAATGAGCTAAATGCCACCTGAGACCATATTCCCCAGCCCTCGGCCAAGTAGCTTGGTCTCTCAGGGTGTTTGGTGTTGTCTGTGAAGCTTCTATGACTTTCCCCTGGTCAAGTTGTGCTGACTTCCCCAGTATTGTGTACTGTCTTGCCCTTCACCGAAGTTACCACTTATCTACTATCTAGTTAGTGTATATCTCTCCCCACCACACCCCTCCCACATAAGCATCAAAGACTGTTTCTCTGTGGAAATATTTTCATGTGTTTTTAGGGTGATGGACTCATACAGTATTTGTCCTTTTGTGATGGACTTATTCCACTCAGCATAATACCCTCCAGATTCATCCACGTCATGAGACGTTTCACAGATTCACTGTTTTTTATCATTGTGTAGTATTCCATTATGTGTGTGTACCATAGTTTTTTATTCATTTATCTGTTGATGGGCACTCAGGTTGTTTCTATTTTTTGCTATTCTGAATAATACTACAATGAACATGGGTGTGCCTATTTCTATTTGTGTGATGTTCTAATTTCTCTAGGATATATTCCTAGGAGTGGAATTTCTGGATTGTATGGTATTTATATTTCCAGCTTTTAAAGGAATTGCCATATCATTTTCCAAATTGGTTGTACCATTTTGTATTTCCACCAAAAGTGCGTAAGTGTTCCAATCTCCCTACAAACTCTCCAACATTTGTTATTTTCTGTTTTTTTTTTTTTTTAATTCGTACCAGTAATGCCGGGGTGAGATGGTATCTCATTGTAGTTTTGATTTGCATTTCTCTAATGGCTAATGAATAATGACTACCATTATCCAAATTTATGCACCAACCACTAAGGCCAAAGATGAAAAAATTGAAGATTTTAACCAACTTTTGCAGTTTGAAATTGATCAAACATGCAATCAGGATGCATTGATAAATACCAGTGATTGGAATGTGAAAGTTAGAAACAAAGAAGAAAGATCGGCAGTTGGAAAATATGCTCACGGTGATAAAAATGATGCTGGCGATCGCATGATAGAATTTTGCAAGACCAATGACTACTTCATTGACACCGTCTTTTTTTCAGCAACATAAACGGTGACTATACACGTGAACTTTGCCAGATGGAATACACAGGAATCATATCAACTACATCTTTGGAAAGAGATGGTGGAAAAGCTCAACATTATCAGTCAGAACAAGGCCGGGGGCCGACTGTGGAACAGATCATCAATTGCTCATATGAAAGTTCAAGCTGAAACTGAAGAAAATTAGAACAAGTCCATGAGAGCCAAAGTATGACCTTGAGTATGTCCCACCTGAATTTAGAGACCCTTTCAAGAATAGATTTGACACACTGAACACTAACGACCAAAGATCAGACGAGTTGTGGAATGACATCAAGGACATCATACATGAAGAAAGCAAGAGGTAATTAAAAAGACAGGAAAGAAAGAAAAGACCAAAATGGATGTCAGAAGAGACTCTGAAACTTACTCTTGAACTTTGAGTAACCAAAGCAAAAAGAAGAAATAATGAAGTAAAAGAACTGAACAGAAGATTTCAAAGGGCGGCTCAAGAAGACAAACTAAAATATTATAGTGACATGTGCAAAGACCTAGAGATAGAAAATCAAAAGAGAAGAACATGCTCAGCATTTCTCAAGTTGAAAGAACTGAATAAAAAAACCCAAGCCTCAAGTTGCAATATTGAAGGATTCTATTGGGGAAAATATTAAACAACAAAAGGAGCATCAAAAGCAGATCGAAGGAATACAGTCATTATACCAAAAATTATTAGTGGACGTTCAACCATTTCAGGAGGTAGCATATGATCAGGAACTGATGGTACTAAAGGAAGAAGTCGAAGCTGCACAGAAGGCATTAGCAAAAAACAAGGCTCCAGGAATCGATGGAATACCAATTGAGATGTTTCAACAAACAGATGCAGCGCTGGAAGTGCTCACTCATCTATGCCGCGAAATTTGGAAGAGAGCTACCTGGCCAACGGACTGGAAGAGATCCATATTTATGCCTATTCCCAAGAAAGGTGATCCAACCAAATGCGGAAATTATCAAACAAGATCATTAATATAACACACAAGTAAAATTTTGCTGAAGATCATTCAAAAGCGGCTGCAGCAGTATATCAACAGGGAACTGCCAGAAATTCAAGCTGGATTCGGAAAAGGACGTGGAACCGGGGATATTACTGCTGATGTCGGATGGCTCCTGGTTGAAAGCAGAGAATACCAGAAATATGTTTATCTGTGTTTTATTGACTATGCAAAGGCATTTGACTGTGTGGGTCGTAACAAATTATGGATAACATTTCGAAGAATGGGAATTCCAGAACACTTAATTGTGCTCATGAAGAACCTGTAGATAGATCAAGAGGCAGTCGTTCGAACAGAACAAGGGGATACTGTGTGGTTTAAAGTCAGGAAAGATGTGCGTCAGGGTTGTATCCTTTCCATTATACTTATTCAATCTGTATGCTGAGCTAATAATCCGAGAAGCTGGACTCTGTGAAGAAGAACAAGGCATCAGGATTGGAGGAAGATTCATTAACAACATGTGTTATGCAGATGATACAACATTGCTTGCTGAAAGTGAAGAGGACTTGAGGCACTTACTGATGAAGATCAAAGACCACAGCCTTCAGTATGGATTACACTTCAACATAAAGAAAATGAAAATCCTCACAACTGGACCAATAAGCAACATCATGATAAAGGAAGAAAAGGTTGAAGTTGTCAAGGATTTCTTTTTACTTGGATCCACAGTCAACGCCCACGGAAGCAGCAATCAAGAAATCAAAAGACGCATTGCATGGGGGCAAATCTGATGCAAAAGACCTCTTTAAAGTGTTCAAAAGCAAAGATGCCACCTTGAAGACTAAGGTGCGCTTGACTCACACCATGGTGTTTTCAGTTGCCTCATATACACGCAAAAGCTGGACAATAAATAAGGAAGACTGAAGAAGAATTGACGCCTTTGAATTGTGGTTTTGACGAAGAATATTGAATATACCATGGACTGCAAAAAGAATGAACAAATCCGTCTTGGAAGAAGTACAACCAGAATGCTCCTTAGAAGCAAGGATGGTGAGACTATGTCTCACATACTTTGGACATGTCATCAGAAGGGATCAGTCACTGGCAAAGGACATCATGCTTGGTAAAGCAGACAGTCAGCAAAAAAAGATGAAGACCCTCAATGAGATGGATTGACACAGTAGCTGCAACGATGGGCTCAAGCGTAACAATTGTGAGGATGGTGCAGGTCAGGGCAGTGTTTCGTTCTCTTGTCCATAGAGTTGCTATCAGTCAGAACCGACTGGATGGCACCTAACAACAACAACAACAATGGCTAATGATCGGGAGTATCTCCTCATGTGTATGTTAGACGCCTGGAATGTCTTCTTTGGTGAAGTGTCTGTTCATATCCTTTGCCCATTTTTTAATATGATTATTTGTCTTTTTACTGTAGGGGTGTTGGATTTTCCTATAGATTTTAGAGATTAGAACTTTGTCGGATATGTCATAGCCAATTTTTTCCCCAGTCTGTAGGTTCTCTGTTTACTCATCTGATGAAGTCTTTTGATGAGCGTGTTTAATTTTTAGAAGATACCATTTGTCTAGCTTATCTTCTGACATTTATGTATTGTTAATTATGGTTTGTATCCCATTTATGCTGTATATTAGGGCCCATAGTGTTGACCCTATTTTTTCTTCCATGATCTTTATAGTTTTTGGTTTTCTATTTAGGTCTCTGATCCATTTTGAATTAGTTTTTGTGTATGGTGTGAGGTATGGGTCCTGTGTCATTTTTTTACAGGACCTCCAGTTTTTCCAGCACCATGGTTAAAAAGACTGTCTTTCTCCCATTTAATGGACTCTGGGTCTTTGTCAAAGATCAGGGGGCTATGGATAGATAGATTTACATCTGAGTTCTCGCTTCTGTTCTGTTGGTCAGTGTGTCTGTCGTTTTACCAGTACCAGGCTGTTTTGACTACTGTAGCTGTATAGTAGGTTCTGAGGTCAGGTAGTGCAAGGCCTCCTACTTTGTTCTTGTTTTTCAATAATATTTTACTTATCCGGGGCCTTTCCTTTTCCATATAAAGTTAACGATTAGTTTTTACATCTTGTTAAAGAATGTTGTTGGTATTTGGATTCGGATAGCATTGTATTTATAGATTGTTTTGTCTAGAATTGACATTTTCACAATGTTGAGTCTTCCTATCAATGAGCATGGTATGTTTTTCCATTTATGTAGGCCTCTTTTGGTTTCTTGCAGTAGTGTTTTATAGTTTTCTTTGTAAAGGTCCTTTAAGTCCCTGATTAGATTTATTCCTAAGTATTTTTTTTTAGGGGATACTATAAGTGGTTTCCTGATTTCCCTTTTGTAGTTCTCTTTATTGGTGTATAGGAATCCAACTGAATTTTTTTTTAATGTTTATCTTGTATCCTGCTACTCTGCTGAATCTTTCTGTTAGTTTCAGTAGTTGTCTTATGGAACCTTTAGGGTTCTCTATCATATCATCTGCAAATAAGGATAGTTTTACCTCTTCCTTTCTAATTTTGATGCCGTTTGTTTCTTGTTCTGATCGCTCTAGTTAGGAGTTCCTGCACAATGGTAAGTAGGAGTGGTGACAAAGGGCATCCTTGTCTTATTCCTTTTCTCAAGGGGAATATTTTCAGCCTCTCTCCATTGAGAATGATACTGGCTGTTGGTTTTGTATATATGCCTTTTACTATGTTGAGGATTTTCCATTTTATTCCTATCTTATTGAGAGTTTTTATCAGGAATGTCTGTTGGACTTGATCAAATGCCTTTTCTGTGTCGACTGAGACAATCATGTGATTCTTTTATTTTGTTTTATTTATGTGGTGGATTACGTTGATTGATTTTCTAATGTTGAACCATCCTTGCATACCTGGTATGAATTCCACTTGGTTGTGGTGTTGGTGTATTTTTTTTTTTTTAATGGTGCTGAATTCTACTGGCTAGAATATTGTTGAGAATTTTTGCATCTATCTTCATGATAGATATTGGTCTGTAATTCTCTATTTTGTGGTATCTTTGGTTTCGGTATCAGGGCTATGCTGGCTTCATAGAATGAATCCAGAAGTATCCCTTACTTTTCTGTATTCTGAAATAGTTTGAGTACTGCTGGTGTGAGCTCTTCTCTGAATGTTTGGTAGAATTCTCCAGTGAAGCTATCTGGGCCAAGATTTTTTTTTTTTTTTTTTTTTGGTTGAGAGTGTTTTGTGTGTTTTGTTTGTTTGTTTGTTTGTTTTTAATTACCTTTTCAATATCTTCTCTTGTTATGGGTTGCTTCAGATTTTCTACCTCAGTTTGTGTTAGTTTAGGGAGGTAGTGTATTTCTAGAAATTTGTTTCCTCTAGATTTTCAAATATGTTGGAGTACGATTTTTCATAATACTCTGTTATCATCCTTTTAATTTCAGTTGGGTCTGTTGTACTATCCCCCATTTCATTTCTAATTTGGGTTCTTTGCTTCCTCTCCTGTTTTTCTTTTGTCACTTTGGCCAATGGTTTTTCAATTTTGCTGATACTTTCAAAGAACCAGCTTTTGTTTTTACTGATTCTTTCTATTGTTTTTCTATTCTCTATTTCATTTATTTCTGCTCTGATGTTTATTATTTCCTTTCTTCTGGTGGCTGTGGGCTTCTTTTGCTGCTCACTTTCTATTCGTTCAATTTGTTAGGCTAATGTTTTGATTTTGTCCTGTTCTTTTTTGACGTGTGCGCCTATTGCTATAAATTGACTTTTGAACACTATCTTTGTTGTGTATGAAAGGTTTTGGTATGATGTGTTATGGAAATTCTTTTTATTTAATCTTTGATTTCTTCTATTACTCAGTGGTTTGTAAGGGAGGTGTTATTCAGTTTCCACGTTTTTTATTTTTTTCCCCTTGCTCTTCCTGTTATTGGGGACCTGGTGGCACAATCGTTAAGCATTTGGCTTCTAGCCCAAAGGTCGGAAGTTTGAATACACCAGCTACTCCTTGGAAACCCTATGGGGTAGTTCTCCTCTGTCCCATAGGGTCACTATGAGTAGGAATTGACTCTAAGGCAATGGTTTCAGTTTTGGTCTTCCTTTTATTAATTTCTACTTTTGTGGTGTTGCGATCAGGGAAGATGCTTTGTATTATCTCAATGTTTTGGATTTTGTTGAAGGCTGTTTTGTGGCCTAAGATGTGGTCTATTCTGGAGAATGTTCCATGTGCTTTGGAAAAGAATGTATACTTTGCTGCTGTTGGGTGGGGTGTTCTATATATGTCTATGAGGTCACGATGGTTGATTGTGGCCTTTCGATCTTCTGTATCTTTGCTGAGTTTCTTTCTAGATGTTCTGTCGTTTCCCAAAAGTGGTGTGTTGAAAGTCTCCTACTATTATGGTGGAATTATCAGTTTCTCTTTTCAGTGCTGTTACAGTTTGTTTCATGCATTTTGCAGCCATCTCGTTGGGTGCATAGATATTTATTATGGTTATATCATCATGGTGGACTGTCCCTATAATCATTATATAATGTCCTTCCTTGTCTTTTATGGTGGATTTTGCCTCAAAGTTTATTTTATCTGAGATTAGTACTGCCACCTCTTCTGTTTTTTGATTGTTATTTGCTTGATATATTTTTTCCATCTTTGACTTTTAATATATTTATGTCTGTGTCTAACGTGTGTCTCTTGTAAGCAGCATATTGATAGGTCATGTTTTTAAATCCATCTGTCACTATGTCTCTCTGTGTGTGCATTTAAGCCATTTACATTCATTGTGATTAATGATAAGTGTGAATTTATTGCTGTTATTTTGTAGGCTTTATTGTGGTGCTGAGGTTTTCTCTGTTCCTCTTACTCTCTTGTGCTGAGTTCGTTTAGCTTGTGGAATTTCTTTTCGTTACTTTGGTTATTGTCAACTTTGTGTTTACTGAGATTTTATGTTTTTCTTCTTTATTTTGATGAGTAGGTTTTTTGACTTTCTTTGTGGTTACCTTGAAATTTATCCTTAACTTCCTAAGTTTGAACCAGTCTTTTATTACTTATATTGCCTTGATTTCCTCTCCATTTGAAAATTCTATACCTACACTGTGTATTCCCTCTTTTATTTTTCTGATTATTTATTGTTGTCGTCATTTACAGATCAATGTCTCTAGTTGCCTGTTTAGAATCTTTTAGTTTTCTTTTACACTTGAGAGTTCACTACCCAAGTTGGTATTTGGCTGATACTGACCTGTGTCCTAGATTCAGGTTGTTGTCTGATGCTGTTGGTTCTCTAACCAAAGGACTCCCTTTAATAATTCTTGTACATTTGTTTTGCTTTTTACAAATTCCCTTAATTTATGTTTATCTGGAAATGTCCTAATTTCAGCATCATATTTGAGAGACTGTTTTACAGGATATATTCATCTTGGTTTGTAATTTTTTTCTTTCAAGGTTTTTTGTATATCATCCCATTGCATTCTTGCCTGCGTGGTTTCTGCCAAGTAATCAGAGCTTAGTCTTATTGTTTCCCCTTTGTATGCAACTTTTTGTTTTTCTTGAGCTGTTCTCAGGATTCTTTCTTTGTCTTTTGTTTTGATGAGTGTGATTATGATGTTTCTTGGTGACTTTCTTTTGGGGTCTATCCTATATGGGGTTTGTTGAGCTTCTTGGGTGGTCAGCTTTTCATCTTTCATGACATTGGGGAAGTTTTCTGTCAGCAAATCTTCAACGGTCCTCTCTGTGTTTTCCATTTTCTCCCTCTGTTCTGGAACTCCGATCACATGTAGATTATTGCTGTTGATTGTATCCCACAGAGTACTTAGGTTTCCTTCATTTTTCTTTGTTCTTTTCTCTGACTTTTCTTCAAAGTGGTATCCATGGAGTTTTCTTCAATTTCACTGATTCTGTTTTTCATTGTTTAAATTTGCTCCTGAAACCTATTGCATTGTCTATATCTGAAATTTTATTTTTTATCTTTTGGATTTCTAATTGATGTTTTCGCATGATTTCTAATTGTTTCTTTATTTTGACATTTTGTTCTTGTACTATTTTCCTGAATTCTTCTATTGCTTTGTGTGTGTTTTCCTTGATGCTGTCTGCATTTTTCTTCATCTCTTTCATAATCCCTGGTAGAACCTTCAATATTAGGCTTTTGAATTTCCTATCAGGTAGTTCCATTGTCTTTTCTTCTGCCAGAAGGTCACTGATGTTGTATTCTGGGTGCTTACTGGAGCCATCCTGTCCTTTTTTTAAAAAAAAAATATGTTTTGATATTGTCTGCTGTCTCTGAGACCTTCAGGCATTATTTGCTTTATTTATTGATTGTAGGTTTGTTTGTTTTGTCCTACTTTTTTGTTTGTTTGGTTATGTCTGGGCAGGTGGACTGGGAGTGCTTTATTGATTGCTCATCTGTGGGCATGGTAGTTCTCACCAACTTGTCCAGGTGTGCAGGGCCAGAACCATGTGGAAGTGACTGAGCCCTTCCTTGAGTTGCAGCCAGCAAACATGGTCTTACTTAACTTTGGGTGTGTCTGCACCATACCTCTATCTCCTATTGAGAATTCCATGGAGGTGACTTTCTTCATGCAGGGTTTTTGGTTTTATGCAAAGATGGCCACACTGGGTCACACCATTTTGCTAGGGACCGCCACTTCCTATCTCTATTCCTTTCCCTGTTTTCTATCAGTTTCTTCTCCTCAGTGACCTCTGATCTAATATTTTATCCCTTCATATAAGGTTCAGGGTTCCAGGATTGAAGTCTATATCTGTTTTAGTTGGTTTCTCTTTAGTTGGCTTAGTGCATCTGATTAGTCCACCATCTTGGCTCTGCCCTCTGCTTCATGCCTTCTTAACTAATCTCTTCAGGCTGCTGCTGCAGCTGAAATACGTGTGCCAAGTCAGGCTCAGAGACCTCCCTATAGATGCATAAGGATTTTTCTGGGTCCTTGAATAAAAAAGAATAGCAGATGCTCTTTCTGTTCACACACAGGGCAGCTGGCATTATCATCGGACCTTTTTGTAGCTCCTTTCAGAAGGCTGCTACAACTAAACAAAAGCCACATGACTTGGCCCAACCAGGGCTGGTTGGTCAAGGGTGGAACTCACCTCATGCATCTGAAAAACAAGAAAAGAGAGATCTCATTAAGCAGAGAATCTGGCTCTTTCACAAACCCAAACCCTAATGGAAGCTGATATATAAGACTCCACCCAGAGGCACTGACCCCTCCCACAAGACCCGCTGCTCTGATCAGTGCCATTATAATCCAACATCCGAAATTCTAGATAAAGGTGAGGGAAGGAACCATTGGCTTCTTGGGAGAGGAAAAGGAAACCAACTTTGATTAAATACCAGCTATGCATCAGGCACAAAGATGAACACTCCCACATGATCCTTTTATCCTACCCTTTGTATAAATACTATGATCCCTATTTCACAGATGAGGAAACTAACATTCAAATGCGGGGAGGTGACTTGTTCTAGGTCTCATATCATAAAGGACAGAGCCTGGATTCCAACCCAGGTCTGTGGACAGAGATGGATGGTGAAGAGGACAGGAAAGAGGAGGAAATGATGAGCTGTTGGAGACCCTCATGCTGGGCCCTGTGCCTCATAGGGTCCCAGAAGCCCACCTACCTTGAAGAGGTAGAAGCCAATGGCAAGGTGAGTCCTCTGGTTGTGGTATCTGTGCCTAGGTTTCTGGAGCAGAGACACCAGCCTGCTGCAGGGATGCAAGAGCTTCCTGCCCAACTCAGACTTCCACACAGACAACAGGAACTGCAGGTTCCTTCAAAATGTGTCTGGGACAGAACACAGCAAGTTGAGAACAGGTCCCTGGCTCCCCTAACATCTGGTTGTCTAGGCCCTCTTCTCAGGCCAGCTCACCAACTCGCTAAGAGGTGACAGTCCAAAGGCACCTCCCCAGCATTCACACCCTGACAACCACCTGGATGGAGTTGGCATCTCCTCAATCTCACCTCTGTCCACCCCAAGCCATAATTCTGTCTCTCCCCATACCACACTCTCCACTTCAGGTTCTACACCCTGAGTGGGAGGTATTCTCACCCCTGTAGCCATTGTAGGCACAGAGTTTGCCACAGAGTGGGTGCCCCACAAGAGTTTGTTGAATGAGTGACTGTATTAACTAACTGAGGAGAAAGTGCTGTGATCCCAGGGGGATTTGCATTCTAGCATCAGCTTCAGTCTTTGGGGGAAATACTGTGGTGGGAGGGGGGAGCCACAGATAAGGCCTCCCAGGCTCACTGAGATCATATTCCACAGGTCTTTTCTTCCAAAGGAATCCCTCCATCTCTCCACTGTGGAGGAAGTAACGCAGTCACCTTTCCATTTTAAGACTTCAGACATTTGTCTCTTGTAACTTAGATAGTCTCTTGTTCCCTTACCAAGCACCAGGTAAGGAGGGCCTGACAATTGCAATTACTATTTCAATCTTGCCATTAAAGGGTGGTTTCTTCAGCATAGCAAAGGCCTTATCCTAAAACCAAAAACCTCAAGAATCAAACCTGTTGCTGTCAAGTCGATTCTGACTCTTGGTGGCCAAGAAAGATTTAACTCAGCCTTTTACTATGCATGCATGTCTATGGGAAGGACTTCTGTTAGTCCTAAAGGACCATTTGTGCTGATTAGGAAGAGGTGCCACTCTGGAAATGTGTACCTCAACAGGCTGGCAGCTTGACTGAGAGGACTACTGTGTAAATTAGGAAAAAAGTGCCCCATTTTCCCAGTGGGCACAGTCCAGGGCCAGAGCACACAGTTTAGCTGGCACAGCCCACTGACCCCTCAGCCAGATACCCTGTGCAGGGTGCCAACTGCACAATCACATTCAGTGGCTCTGCCTAAACCCTATCCTTGCTTGGAAAAGTGGTCATTTTAGACCTCAGAGGTACTGGCTCCTGTATACGCGCTCACCTCAGGACAACTTCAGCTTGCCACCAGCTGTGCTCCCCTTGGCCCATCTCTCCTCCTGCATGGTGCACGTCCACCTCTGGAGACAAATGAGATATCACCTAGTCATCAGGACCAAATGGGAGGTAGTGAAACCTGTAAGAGGGCATCCCAGCCCTCGCTCAGACAAAGGCCCTTCTCCTCCATGTTCTGGTGCAGAGCTGAGGTGGCTTTAGAGACATGGGAGTGGGGCTAGACCAGAGTGAGGGTCCATCACAAGGAGGTAGGGCTACTGAGAAATCCTATTCTCTGGGTGCAAACAACTTCCTAAAGTGGCTGCTTCATGGAAATGTTCTCGTTTTGTGGATCCCAGTGATAACAGCTGAATTGAGACATTCATAACTAGTCAATTCATTTATAAATGTTCAACACGAATTGCACAAATCCATTCTCAATCATTAATTGACAAAAAATCTTGAACTCTATTTGCTAAATTTGTGACTTGAACATGCTGTTTAAACTATTTTGTGCTCTTTTTTCTTATTTGTAAAGTGGAATAATAGTTTCTGCAGGGCTTTTGTGTTCAATGAAAGATCTTCAAACGAGAGAGGGCCACAACAGTCGGAATTGATGGGTAATGGAGATCAGGGCGTTGTGGCAGCAAGGATCACAGTTGATGCTAATATGTGTGAGATGGAATAATTAAAAAGGCAAATGATGAAAAGCAAAGGTAAAGGGGAACAGATGAGTCTCATGTCAGACACCAAGAGGTAGCATCAGCTCAGGATGTCTTGTACTTCCAGAAAAAGGGGTGAGTGGCTTTGCAGTGCGAGGAGGTAGTGTTACTCTACTCTGGAGGATCTGGGGCTTATAATTTGACAAGAGTTTTTAGTCACTTCTTAACTTTTTTTAGGACATGAAAGGGAAAACCTTGATATTGAATGTATTCAGCAAGAGAGCAGAGTGGAAGCTAGAGAGGAGGAGATAGCATCCACCCTCCCAAGGCTTGCTTATGGACCAAGAACTTGTGCCTATGAGAGCCATAGCAGTGATTGCTGCACTCATCACAGAAGCTCTGACAGCTTGTTTATGGGGCTGTTCCCCTGCTGTACTGTGGTCTCCTAAAGGGTTGAGATTTTTTCTGATTGATTTCTCTACATCAGTCATCCGGCATACAAGAAGTTCCTGATAAAAGTCTGCTGGATCAATGTTTCAATGTAAGCCAGGGCATTTGTCCTGAGTCCCCAAGTCAAGTAGCAGAATTGTCCATCATCATCTTTCCTCAGCAGCAGAATCTTCTTTTTGGGATGCAGCAGCTCCCATGTACTTGAGCTGAAAACAAAGAAGAGATGTCTTCATGGGGAATGAAATTGTTGTGGGTGATGTGTTAGAAATTTTTTAGTCAATGCTTTGTAGTGCCATTATTTATCATAATTTTCATGCTGCTTTGCAGACAACAAAATCTCACACTCCATATTGTGAAAGCAATACCTAATATTAATTGTGCACTTACTATGAGCCAAGCACTGGGCTAGGCTCTTGACAGACTGTTTCATTTGAGGATAACAGCAACCATACGAGGTAGGGAGTTTTGTCCCCCATTTTTAGAGATTAGAAAACTAAGATTAAGATAGAGATTAAGTTACTTGCTTAAAGGTATTAAATGTCAGAGCTGCTGTTAAACCTATGTTGGTATTGCTTGTTTTCCAAACTCATCAGTTTGGACTTCTACTTCTGACCATAAAAGAGTAAGACTATCCTATATCACACACCAACATAAACAACTAAAAATGGGATAAAATATAAGAAATAGAAGATGGCAAAATAGTTAGATGCATCCTGTGGTCCCTCTTACAACAAAGATCAAAAAACAAAAAAACAAAAAACAAGCGAATCTATTATATATGACAATCTAGGAGCCCTGAACATCAAAGACAAAGTTGAGGAATAGGACTGGGAGACAGGGGGAGACAGAGACAGTTCAGAAACAGTGAAGAAGTGCCATACCTGACCTAGCTAGCATCCTGCAGGCTGGATCATTTGGTGAATGCGGGCTGAGGCAAGCAGTAGCACTTGGGACACATTTTTACCACGTTGGGAGAGACTGAGTGGCAGAGAGTCTGTGCAAGCCTCCGGAGCCAGAGGAAAGCGACCCTGGATCTGTGAAAGATAAGTGCAAGCCTCTAGCCTGATGCCTGGGATCAAAATAACCGTTCCTGGTCTGGGAAGTGCCTCTCTTCCCTTCACCCGCCCCCTCCCTGCTCTGCTCCGGTGCCTGTCTGGCACTTTTCGGTGGTTACTGTGCCCACTGGGCCGGAAGAGGGACCCCTCACACCCCACCCAACGCAATCTCCTGGTTTTGAGGAGGGAACAAATAAATAAAAGAACAAACAAAAAAGGAAACCACCAGCTCCCTTAGGCTGGGACCTCAGGGCTAACCACACCCAAATGAGGCTCATGGCTTTAAAAAAATCCGCCATGCTCCCTGAGCTGTAAACTCAGGGCAGGCACTGCTATTTGCATAGGCACAGGCATAAGGGGTCTATGGATTTCAAATGTCTTTCACCCCTGCCTAGACATGTGTGGGCCTATTAAACAGCTTAGGCCCTCATTAGCATAGTACAGCAGGGTATATACCTGCAGCCTATTTTAAACTGCAAAGCTAAGGGAGAGTGACAGATTCATGACATTTGACACCACCCTGACCGTTAAGCAGGATCCTCACCCACCCACATCAGGGGCCTCAGAATTGGTGGCTTCACCCACTACAACTAGCGACGCACGACGTGGTGTCTCCTGGTCCTTACAGCCAACAGCACTGGGTGTCTAAAGTTCTGCTTTGAAACCCACCCACCTATGTGCTCTAGGGGACAGGGACACATCTTCCACCCAGGCACTCAGGGGCAGCCATCAGCCCCCTACCTTGCTCAGCACATAAACTTCTACCGCAGCCATATACATGTGTCTACTTCAATCACCCCTACATAGCCCTGCCTTTCTAAGACAGTAGGCAAAATCCTGCACCACACACTCGGTTATCAACGCCCTGGACACCTGAGCAGAATCCACACAAGGAAAGTAAACGGACTCACAGTCTCACTTACCTAATAGCAGCTCTAACCACCTGGTGGTTAGAGCTTCAAAGAAGCCAGTAATCAAAGTAGCTCACAAGCCCAGTTTATTTGGGCATATCAAAACAAAACAAGAAGCTAGGACACAGTGAGCAAACATACAATAAATAGATATAATAACTTATTGATGGCTCAAAGACAACAGTCAATATCAAATCACATAAAGAGGCAGACCATGATGGCTTCAACAAGCTCCTGAAACAAAGAATCAAGAAATTTTCTGGCAGAAGAGAACTTCTTGGAATTACTGGAGATAGAATACAGAAGATTAATATACAGACCTCTTCAAGAGATCAGGAAGGAGTCAGGCAAAACTCAGATGAAGTGAAGGAACACACAGACAAAGCAATAGAGCAAGTTAGAAAAGCTATTCAAGAGCAAAATGGCAAATTTAACAGGCTGCTAGAATCCATAGAGAGACAGCAAATAGAAATCCAAAAGATTAACAATAAAATTTCAGAATTAGACAACTCAAAAGAAAGTCATAGGAGCAGAATAGAGGCAATGGAAGTCAGAAGTAGTGAGACTGAAGATAAAGCACTTGACACCAACTTATTTGAGGAAAAATCACATAAAGGAATTTTAAACAATGAAGAAAACCTAAGAATTATGTAGGACCCTATCAAGAGGAATAACCTATGAGTGATTGGAGTACACGAATGGGGGGGATAACAGAAAATACAGAGAGAATTGTTGAGGATTTTCTGGTAGAAACTTCCCTGATATCATGAAAGACAAGAAGATATCTACCCAAGAATCTCAGCTAACCCCACACTGGGTAGATCCCAAAAGAAACTCACCAAAACATATTATAATCAAACTTACCAAAACAAAAATAGAGACATTTAAGAGCAGCTAGGGATAAAGGAAAAGTCACCTACAAAGGAGAGTCAATAAGACTAAGCTCAGACTACTCAGCAGAAACTATGCAGGCAAGAAGACAATGGGATAGCATATATAAAGCCTTAAAGGAAAAAAATTCCCAGCCAAGAATTATATATCCAGCAAAACTGTCTCTTAAATATGAAGGTGAAATTAAGGCATTTCCAGATAAACAGAAGTGTAAGGAATTTGTAAAAACCAAACCAAAATTACCAAAAATGCTAACAGGAGTCCTCCCGTTATCAATAATATCAGATAACAACAAAATTCTAGAACACAGGATAGAAGAACCAGATGTCAACCCAGACAAAGAAGTCACAAAAACAAGTCAAGGCTAAAACACTGAAAATAGGGAAACAGAGATGTCAATATGTAAAAGATGACAACGTTAAAACAAAAAGAGAGACTAGTGTAGTCATAGAAATTTCATATGGAGAGGAAGTTAAGAAGATATCAAGAAATAAAAGAATGAATTAAACTTAGAAAAATACGGGTAAATATTACAGTCATCACAAAGGAAACTAACAATCCTACACATCAAAATAAAAAACAAGAAAAATATAAAGACTCAGCAAACAGAAAATCAACAATGAAAATACATAAAGAAAAATGACTAAGCACAGAAAATTAAGTGGAACAAAGAAACTGTCAACAACACACAAAAAAAGACAACAAAATGACAGCACTAAACTCACACCTATCAATAATTACGCTGAGTGTAAGTGGACTAAATCCACCAATAAAGAGAGAAAGAGTGCAGAATGGATTAAAACAACACTATCCGTCTATATGCTCCCCACAAGAGATACATCCTAGACTCAAAGACACAAACAAACTAGAACTCAAAGGATGGGAAAAAAATCAAACAAACAACAACAAAAAAGAACATGAGTGGCAATATTAATCTCTGACAAATTAGACTTTAAAGCAAAATCCACCAGAAAGGATAAGGAAGGACACTATATAATGATTGAAGGGTAAATACATCAGGAGGACATAACTATAATAAATATTTACACACCCAATGACAGGGCTCCAAAATACATAAAACAAACTTTAAGAGCATTGGAAAAAGAAATAGACAGCTCCACAATAGTAGTAGGAGATTTCAACACACCACTTTCAGTGAAGGACAGACCATCTAAAAAGAAGCTCAGTAATGACACAGAAAATCTAAATGCCACAATCAACCAACTTGATCTCATAGACATATACAGAACACTCCACCCAACAGTAGCCAAGTATACTTTCTTTTCCATGGAACATTCTCCAGAATAGACCACATATTAGGCCACAAAGCAAGCTTTAACATAATCCAAAACATTGAAATATTACAAAGCATCTTTTCTGACCATAAAGCCATAAAAGTAGAAATCAATAACAGAAAAAGCAAGGAAAAAAAAACAAATACTTGGAAACTGAACAAAAACTACTGGGTTATAGGAGAAATCAAGGACGGAATAAAATTCATAGACTCAAATGAGAATGAAAACACATCCTACCAGAACCTTTGGGACAAAGCAAAAGCAGTGCTCAGAGGTCAGTTTATAGCAATAAAAGCACACACACAAAAAGAAGAAAGGGTCAAAATCATAACATTAACCCTACAACTCCAACAAATAGAAAGAGCAGCAAATGAAGCCCAGGCGCACCAGAAGAAAGGAAATAATAAAAATTAGAGCAGATATAAATGAAACAGAGAATAGAAAAACAATTGAAAGAGTTAACAAGACCAAAAGCTGGTTCTCTGAAAAGAGCAACAAAATCGATAAACCACTGGCCAAACTGACAAAAGAAAAACAGGAAAGGAAGCAAATAATCCAAATAAGAGATGAGATGGGCGATATCACAACAGACCCAACTGAAATCAAATGGATCATAACAGAATACTATGAAAAATTGTACTCTAACAAATTTGAAAACCTAGAGGAAATGGACAAATTTCTAGAAACACACTGTCTTAGTCATCTAGTGCTGCTTCAACAGAAATACCACAAGTGGATGGCTTTTAACAAGAGAAATTCATTTTCTCACAGTCTAGTAGGCTACAAGTCCAAATTCAGGGCATCAGATACAAGGGAAGGCTTTCTCTCTTTGTCGGCTCTGGAGGAAAGTCCTAGTCATCATCAGTCTTCCCCCAGACTAGGAGCTTCTCTGCAAAGGAACCTTGGGTCCAAAGGATGTGCTCTGCTCCCAGTGCTTCTTTCTTGGTGGTATGAGGGCCCCATTCTCTACTTGCTTCCCTTTCCTTTTATCTCTTGTAAGGTAAAAGGTGGCGCAGGCCACACCCTAGGGAAACTCCCTTTACATTGGATCAGGGATGTGACCTGGGTAAGGGTGTTACAATCCCACCCTAATCTTCTTTAGCATAAGATTACAGGCACAAAATGGAGGCCAACCACACAATTCTGGGAAACATGGCCCAGCCAAACTGATACACATATTTTTGAGGGGACATAATTCAAAGCATGATACACACTACCTACCTAAACTAACACAAATCGAGGTAGAAAAAAATAAATAAGACCTATAGCAAAAGAAGAGATTGAAGAAGTAAAAAAAAGAAAATGAAAACTGCCACCAAAAAAAAAGCCCTGGCTCTGATGGCTCCACTGGAGAATTCTACCAAACTTTCAGAGAAGAGTTAACACCACTACTACTAAAGGTATTTCAGAGCATAGAAAAAGATGGAATACTCCCAAACTCATTCTATGAAGCCAGTATAACCCTGATACCAAAAGCAGGTAAAGACATCACAAAGAAAGAAAATTACCGACCAATATCCCTCATGAACATTGATGCAAAAATCCTCAATAAAATAGCCAACAGAATTGAACAACAAATCAAAAAAAAAATAATTCATCATGACCAAGTGGGATTCATACCAGGTATGTAGGGATGGTTCAACATTAGAAAAACAATTTAATCCATCAGAGAAATAAAACAAAAGATAAGAACCACATGATCTTATCAATCGATGCAGAAAAGGCATTTGACAAAGTCCAACACCCATTCACGATAAAAACCGTCAGCAAAATTGGAATAGAAGGGGATTCCTCAACATAATAAAGGGCATTTCTGCAAAGTCAACAGCCATTATCATCCTAAACAGAGAGAGTCTGAAAGGATTCCCCTTGAGAACAGGAACCAGACAAGGATGCCCTTTATCACCACTCTTATTCAACATTGTGCTGGAGGTCTTAGCCAGAGCAATAAGACATGAAAAAGAAATAAAGAGCATCTAAATTGATAAGGAAGAAGTAAAAGTATCTTTATTTGCAGATGATATGATCTTATACACAGAAAATCCCAAAGAATCCACAAGAAAACTACTGGAACTAATAAAAGATTTCAGCAAGTATCAGGATACAAGATAAACATACAAAAATCAGTTGGATTTCTCTGCACCAACAAAGAGAACTTCAGAAAGGAAATCTTAAAATGAACACCATTTGCAATATCCCCAAGAATATAAAATACTTCTGAATAAATTTAACCAGAGATGTAAAAGACCTATACAAAGAAAACTACAAGACACTACTGTAAGAAACTAAAAGATATCTACATAAGTGGAAAAACGTATCATGCTCATGGATAGGAAGACTCAATATTGTGAAAATGTCAATTCTACACAAAGCAATCTACAGATACAATGCAATCCCAATCCAAATTCCAACAGCATTTTTTAATGAGATGGTGGAAAAAATCACCAACTTCACATGGAAAGGGAAGAGGCCCCAGATAAGTAAAGCATTACTGAAGAAGAAGAACAAAGTGGGAGGCCTCACACTACCTGATTTTAGAAAACAGCCTGGTACAGGTACAACAGATACATAGACCAGTGGAACAGAATTGAGAATCCAGACATAAATTCATCTACCTATGAGCAGCTGATATTTGATAAAGGCCCCAAATCCACTAAATGGGGAAAAGACAGTTTCTTTAATATTTAATATCTGGATATCCATCTGCAAAAAAGTGAAACAAGACCCATACCTCACACCACGCACAAAAACTAACTCAAAATGGATTGAAGACCTAAATATAAAACCTAAAATGATAAAGATCATGGAAGAAAAAAATAGGGACAACACTAGGAGCCCTAATACATAGCATAAACAGAATACAAACATTACAAACAATGCACAAACACCAGAAGAGAAACTAGATAACCTGGAGCTCCTAAAAATCAAACAGTTATGCTCATCAAAAGACTTCACCAAAAGAGTAAAAAGACAACCTACAGACTGGGAAAAATATTTTGGCTATGACATATCCAATAAGGGTCTAATCTCTAAAATCTACAAGTTACTGCAAAACCCCAACAACAAAAAGACAAATAACCTAATTAAAAAATTGGCAAAGTAAATGAACAGACACTTCACCAAAAAAGACACTTAGGCGGTTAACAGATACATGAGGAAATGCTCAGGATCATTAGCCATTAGAGAAAGGCAGATCAAAACTACAATGAGATATCATCTCACCCCAAAAAGGCTGGCAGTAATCCAAAAAACACAAAGTAAGAAATATTGGAGAGGTTTCGGAGAGGTCTGGGCTGCTCACAGGCTTTTAAGACCCCAGAAGCTACTCACCAAGGTAGAATGGAAAACATTTTCTTTATAAACTGTGTTATGCCAGTTGAGTTAGATGTTCCCTGAGACCATGGTCCCCACAGCCCTCCGCCCAGCAATTCAGTCCCTCAGGGAGTTTGGATGTGTCTATGGAGCTTCCATGACCTTTCCTTGTTCAAGTTGTGCTGACTTCCCCAGTATTGTGTACTGTCTTATCCTTCACCAAAGTTACCACTTATCTATTGTCTATTTTGTTTCTCCTACTCCCCACCCCTCCCATCCTTCGTAACCAACAGATTGTTTCTTTTTGTGTGTAAACTTTTTTTACAGTACAGGTCACATACAATATTTGCCCTTTTGTGATTGACTTATTTCACTCAGCATAATGTCCTCCAATTTCATCCATGTTATGAGATGCTTCACAGATTCATCATTGTTCTTTATCGTTGCATAATACTCCATTGTGTGTAAGTACCATAGTTTGTTTAACCATTCTTCTGTTGATGGGCATCTAGGTTGTTTCCACCTTTTTGCTATTGTTAACAATGCTGTAATGAACATGGGTGTACATATGTCTGTAGTGTGACAGCTCTTATTTTTCTAGCATATATTCCTAGAAGTGGGTTTGCTGGATCGTATGGTATTTCTATTTCTAGCTTTCTAAGGAAGTGCCATATCATTTTCCAAAAAGGTTGTATCATTGTGCATTCCCACCAGCAGTGCATAAGAGTTCCGATCTCCCCGCAGCCTCTCAAACGTTTGTTATTTCCAATGTTTTTGATTCATGCCAGTAAGGCCAGGGTGAGATGATATCTCATTGTGGTTTTAATTTGCATTTCTCTAATGGCTAGCGATCGCAAGCATTTCCCCATGTGTTTTTTGCCCTCTTGAATGTCTTCTTTGGTGAAGTATCTGTTCATTTCCTTTGCCCATTTTTTAATTGAATTATTTGTCTTTTTGTTGTAGAGATGTTGGATTTTCTTGTAGATTTTAGAGAGTAGACCTTTGTCTGACTTGTCATATCCAAAAATTTTTTCCCAGTCTGTAGGTTCTCTTTTTACTCTTTTGGTGAAGTCTTTTGATGAGCATTAATGTTTAATTTTTAGAAGATCCAAGTTGTCTAGCTTATCTTCTGGAGTTTGTGTGTTCTTGGTTATGATTTTGTATCCTGTTAATGCCATGCATTAAGGCCTTTAGTGTTGATCCCATTTTTTCTCCTATGAACTTTATAGTTTTTGGCTTTATATTTAGGTCTTTGATCCATTTTGACTTAGTTATTGTGTATGGTGTGAGGTATGGTATCTATTTCATTTTTTTGCAGATGGCCATCCTGTTTTACCAGCACCATTTGCTAAAAAGACCGTCTGTTCCCCATTTGATGGACTTTTGGGCCCTTGTCGAAGATCAGGTGACCGTAGGTGGATGGATTTACATCTGGGTTCTCGATTCTGTTCCATTGGTCAGTGTATCTGTCATTGTACCAGTACCAGGCTGTTATGACTACCGTAGCTGTATAGTAGGTTCTGAGGTCAGGTAGTGTCAGTCCTCCTACTTTATTCTTCTTCTTCAGTAGCGCTTTACTTATTCAGGGCTTCTTCCCTTTCTATATAAAGTTAATGATCAGTTTTTCTGTCACTTTAAAGAAGGTTGTTGGTATTTGGATCGGAATTGCATTGTATTTGTAAAATGCTTTGGATAGAATTGTCATTTTCACAATGTTGAGTCTACCTATCCAGGAGCACGGTATGTTTTTCCATTTATGTAGATCCCTTTGGAATTCTTGCAGTAGTGTTTTGTAGGTTTCTTTGTATAGTTGTTTTACTTCCCTGGTTAGATTTATTCCTAAGTATTCTATTTTTTTAGGGGCTATATAAATGGTATTGTTTTCCTGATTTCCTTTTCATTGTTCTCTTTGTTGGTGTATAGGAATCCAACTGATTTTTGTATGTTTATCTTGTATCCTGCTGCTCTGCTGAGTCTTTCTATTAGTTTCAGTAGTATTCTCGTGGAATCTTTAGGGTTTTCTATGTATAGTATCATATCATCCACAAACAGGGACAGTTTAACTTCTTCATTACCAATCTGGATGCCCTTTATTTCTTTTTCTTACCTTACTGCTCTAGCTAGGACTTCCAGCACAGTGTTAAATAGGAGTGGAGATAAAGGGCATCCTTGTCTTGTTCCTGTTCTCAAGGGAAACGTTTTCAGCCTCTCTCCATTAAGAATGATGTTGGCCATTGGTTTTGCATAGATGCCTTTTATTATGTTGAGAAATTTCCCTTCTATATCTATTTTATTGAGAGTTTTTATCAGGAATGGATGTTGGACTTTTTCGAATGCCTCTCTGCATGAATTGAGATGATCATGTGATTTTTTTTATTTACTTTTATTTATGTGGTGGATTACATTGATTGATTTTCTAATTTTGAATCATCCTTGCATACCTGGTATGAATCCTACTTGGTCATGATGCAGTTTTTTTTAATACGATGCTGAATTCTATTGGCTAGAATTTTGTTGAGAATTTTTGCATCTATATTCATGAGAAATATTGTTCTGTAATTTTCTTTTTTTGTTGCATCTTTGCCTGGTTTTGGTATCAGGGTACTGTTGGCTTCATAGAATGAATTCAGAAATATCTCTTCCTTTTTTATGTTTTGAAATAGTTTGAGTAGTACTCGTATAAGCTCTTCTCTGAATGTTCGGTAGAATTCTCCAGTGAAGCCATCTGGGCCAGGGCTTTTTTTGGTTGGGATTTTTTTTTTATTACCTTTTCAATCTCTTCCCTTCTTAGGGGTCTTTTCAGATTTTCAACATCGCTATGTGGTAGTTTTGATGGGTAGTGTGTTTCTAGAAATTTATCCATTTTCTCTAGGTTTACAAATCTGTTGGAGTATAGTTTTTCATAATACTATGTTGTGATCCTTTTTATTTCAGTCGGGTCTTTTTTAATGTCCCCCATTTCCTTTCCCATTTGGATTATTTGCATCCTCTCCTGTTTTTATTTTGTCAGTCTGGCCAGTGGTTTGTCAATTTTGTTGATTCTTTCAAAGAACCAACTTCTGGTTTTGTTGATTCTTTCTATTGTTTCTCTATTCTCTATTTCTGCTCTGATCTTTTTATTTCCTTTCTTCTAGTGGCTGTGGGTTTTTTTTTTTTTTTTTTTTTTGCTGTTCTCTTTCTATTTGTTAGAGTTCTGTAGTTAACGTTTTGAATTTGTCTCTTTCTTCTTTTTTGATATGTGCATCTATTGCTATAAATTGTCCTCTGAGTACTGTCTTTGCTGTGTCCCAAAGGTTTTGGTATAATGTGTTTTCATTCTCTTTTGATTCTAGGAATTTTTTAATTTTAATTCCATCTCTGATTCCTTCTATTATCCAGTGGTTTGTAAGCAGGGTGTTATTCAGTTTCCATGTAATTTTTTTTCCTTGCTATTCCTGTTGCTAATTTCTACCTTGATGGTGTTGTGGTCAGAGAAGATACTTTGTATTATCTCAGCCTTTTGGATCTTGGTGAGGATTGTTCTGTGGCATAAGATGTGGTCTATTTTGGAGAACATTCCATGTGCATTGGGAAAGAATGTGTACTTTGCAGCTGTTGGGTGTAGTGTTCTATATATCTCTATGAAGTCAAGTTGGCTGCTTGTGCCCTTTAGGTCTTCTGTATCTTTGTTGAGTTT
This sequence comes from Dugong dugon, assembly GCA_030035585.1. Taxonomy (NCBI): domain Eukaryota; kingdom Metazoa; phylum Chordata; class Mammalia; order Sirenia; family Dugongidae; genus Dugong; species Dugong dugon. The sequence continues at coordinate 39,876,726 of CM057480.1, read as the reverse complement.
CTTTCTAGATGTTCTGTCCTTTACTGAGAGTAGTGCGTTGATGTCTCCTTCTATTATCATGTAACTGTCCATTTCTTTTTTTCAGTGCTGTTAGAGTTTGTTTTATGTATTTTGGACCCTTGTCATTAGGTCCATAGATGTTTATTATGGTTATGTCTTCATGATGGATCTTCCCCTTAATCATTATATAGTGCCCTTCTTTGTCTTTTATGGTGGATTTTGTTTTAAAGTCTATTTTATCTGAGATTAGTATTACCACTCCTGCTTTGGTAACTGTTTGCTTAATATATTTTTTTCCATCCTTTGATTTTTAATAAATTTATGTCTTTGTTTCTAAGGTGTGTCTCTTGGATCCTGTTTTTTTATCCATTCTGTCACTCTCCATCTCTTTCTGGATGCATTGAGGCCATTTACATTCAGTGCAATTATTAATAGGTGTGAGTTTATTGCTGTCGTTTGGTAGTGCTTTTTTTTTTTTTTTTTTTTTTTTTTGTGGTGCTGACGTTTTCTTTGTTCCTCTTACTCTCCTGTGCTGAATTCCTTTTGTTTGTGGATTTTTTCACTTCTTTTGATTTTGTAGGTTTTGTTTTTACTGAGATTGTATGTTTTTCTTCTTTACTTTGATGAGCAGGTTTGTTAACTTTCTTTGTGGTTATCTTGAATGTTACCCTTATCTTCCTAGGTTTGAACCAGTCTATTATTACTTCGTATCACCTTGCCTTCCTTTCCATTAGAAGGTTGTATACCTGCACCATTTATTCCCTCTTTTATTGTTCTGATGTTGTTGTCATTTACAGATTAACTGCTCTGATTCCCTGTTGTAATTCTTTTGTGTTTGGATAGTCCTTGACAGTTCATTTCCTAGATTTGTATCTGGCTGGTAGGATCCTACATCCTACATTCAGCCTGTGGTCTGATGTTGTTTGTTCTCAGGTCGAAGGACTCCCTTTAATCATTCTTGTAAGTTTGGTTTGGTTTTTAAGTAGTCCCTTAATTTCTGTTTATCTGGAAATGTCTTAATTTCACCATCATATCTGAATGAGAGTTTTGCAAGATATATTATTCTTGACTGGCAATTTTTTTCCCAAGGTTTTATATATGTCATCTCATTGCCTTCTTGTCTGCATGGCTTCTGCAGAATAATCCTAGCTTAGTCTTATTGCATCCCCTCTGTATATGACTTTTTGTTTTTCTCGAGCTGGCGCCAGTCCTTTGAGTTTAAAAATTTGGGATTTTGAAACTGAAAACTTTTTTTTTTCTTTCTTTATCCCTTACAAAGGATTAAAAAAAGACTTAAGCAAACTATTAAACTATTACTAGACATTTATGAGCTAATCTCAAGAAATGCCCTTAAAAAAAAAAAACAACCTTAAAGATAAAACCCACATCTTTGTACTCAAGCGTGAATTCTCCTCTATTATGAATTGAATTGTGTCCCCCCAAAATATGTGTCAACTTGGCTAGTCTATGATTCCCAGTATTGTGTGATTGTCTACCATCTTGTCATCTGATGTAATTTTCTTGTGTATTGTAAATCCTACCTCTATGCTGTTAATGAGGTGGAATAAGTAGTAGTTATGTTAATGAGGCAAAACTCAATCTACAAGAATAGATTGTGTCTTAAATCAATCTCTTTTGAGATATAAAAGAGAGAAGCTATCAGAGAGACATGGGAACCTCATACCACCAATAAAGCAATGCGTGAAGTAGAGTGCATCTTTTGGACCTGAGGTTCTTACACTAAGAAACTCCTAGACTAGAGGAAAATTGATGACAGGGACCTTTGTCCACAACTGATAGAGACAGAAAGTGTACCTCTGGAGCTAGTGCCCTAAATTCGGACTTCTAGCCTCCTAGACTATGAGACAATAAATTTCTCTTTGTTAAAGCTATCCGCTTGTGGTATTTCTGTTATAGTAACACTAGATAAATAAGACACCCACTTAAAACCCCAAATTTATGAAGTTCGATAGAAGATTTGTTTTAAGAAGTTTTATTTGAGGATTGTCTATTTGTTCTCTGTTGCTTGGTTTCTTAATTGTTTGTAAGAGCTCTCACTCTTATTCATTCAGAAGGAAAGTAGTCTTTGAAGGAACCAGTTTTCTTCAAGAAGGAGGCTCTTAACTTGATTATGAACTTGGTTTTAAAGAGTTGACTTATGAGTTTGGGTAATTTACATTTTGTAGGATACTTGAATACCTCATTGTGTTTGACCAGTGGTACCTTAAATAACAATCACAGGGGAAATTTCAAAACACAGGTTCCAGGCACCCACAGATCACTTTATTCATTTAACACATTGTGATTTTGCTGCCTGCTACATTCTTCAAGTATAGGCGATTTTACATTGGTTTCGTTTTAGAATGGCTGCCTTTCTAGGCATGCAGAGCAGTCTTAATTTACCACTAAATCTAAAATTCTAGGAGTAGAACATGAAAATCTGTATTTTCACAAAAGCTCTTCTTATAATTCTAATGTAAATGTATCCAAGACCAGTGTTTCAGAACACATCAGACAACTTCTCTTTGTCGGTTTTGATTTGTTCTATCCCTCTCCAAGACGGGCTCAGGACATACAAGACTCCTTTGTTTTTATTGTTGTTAGTTTCCTTCAAGTTAGCTCTAACTCATGGCAACCCTATGTATAATAGAATGAAACATTGCTTGGTCCTGCATCATCTTTATGATCATTGGTATTTTTCAGTCCATTGTGATTATTGTGTCAATCCAGCCCACCGAGGGTTTCCGTAGTTTTTACCAAACATGATGTTCTTTTCTAGTGATTAGTCTTTCCTAATGACGTTATCTCATATTCATAGCTACCGATAGGACAGAAACAGAGTAGAACTGAGTCGGAATTGACACAACACCACAACAAATGACAGTTATCTATGAGATGTGCACTGGCACATGAACGTCTCCATAATGGAAAATGTCAGGTAGTTTGTACACGTCTGCATCCTTCCCCTTGTGCTGTCTTCTCAGACTTGTACTTTCTCCAGAGCTTACCAACTGCAAAAGTGGAGCTAAAGATGTTGAACCAGACCTGCTGAAAAAGTATCTACCTAGTCAAGAAGAAGGTGAAGAACTGAATGTCTTGTTTTCTAGTCCTGGCACATACACGTTAATTTCAGGGTCTTCATCTGCTTTGGAAGATAAATCACAAACGTTTCCATGAATAACTGTGTCTGTTACGCAAATTGGTTTCTGTCTGCTGCTCTGTTGAGAATAATGTTCCATAATTGTGACAGTTATTTACTTATGGACAAATCAGCTTTCTTACCATCTTTTCCATTTGAGAGAGGCCTCCAACTGCTACAGGAGCCTGAGTGTCTGAAAGGGCTGGTGGTTTCTGAATTAGCAGGACTTAAGACCCACAGTACTACCTTCAGCCAGTAAGTGTGGATTAGGTTCCCCCTTGGCATCTCTGCATTCAGATATCTATAACACACACATTAGCAACATGACTCTGTAGGATCCTGATCTATGGCGTGATGACAAGCAATGTTGGGAGAATGAATCAGAGTAAAGGTGTGCTGTGGGCAAAGGGATGGTAGTCATGTTCACGTCTCTGGATCTTTCATCTTCCTTTTCCAAAATGTTTTTTCACCTTGATTTTGTAATTTGAACTCAATAAAAGTATTACCCAGTAGGACAGGACTGAATTTATTTTCCATACTTTATAGATAAGAAAATGAGACCAGGAAAAAGTAGGTCACTAGCCATTTGGTGACCTTTTTTAATCTGTTAGTCATAGGGTGTAAACTCCCTGGGGATGTGGTCTGTGACTCTTAGTTATTATTAATAAGAATATTGGTAACATAGGAAGTTGTTGTCAGTCGCCATCTTGAGTCGATTCCAACTCACGGTGACTCCATGTATACAGAGTAGAACTGTGCTCAACAGGGATTTCCAGGCCAGGACCCTTCAGAAGCAGATCACCAGGACTGTCTTCAGAGGCGCCTCTGGGTGGGTTCGAAATCCCAACCTTTCAGCTAGTAGTTGAGTGCTTACCTATTTACACCATCCAGCTCCTAACATACAAAATTAAACATGGGAAATTCATTCAGTACTGTAAGTACTGTTCACAGTACCCAATAAAATCGTTGTTGCCTTCAAACAGCTCTTATTCCAACATGGAAAAATTGAATTTTTTTATTGGGCAGGGACATAGGACAGCTATTGGATCACAGACTGATGAACCCATCTTCATTCACCTGATGTCACCTTGGTGGGAAGGGGTCAGAAATCTGAAAGACTGAGTGTCCCAGAGTATAAGTTACTGAAGAGGCTGATAACAAAACAAAAATTTGAACAGGATAAACTAAGTATAGTATTTTCCCCATACTATTAGTAGACGCATGACAGGGTGTAGGAGTAGGCTTATGAGGAAGATAAGATCAGCTATAGAAAGATAAGGCAGTAAATACTTTCTCTGCACAGTAAAGTTGTAATGTCAGTGGCTTTGTGGCCTGATTGCATGAACACAGGGAGATTTACGGATATGGGATGTGTATATTATTCATTCATACATTTTTTCAATGACTATTTATTGAACATCTACTCTACGCCAAGAATCATGCAAGGCAATGAATATTCTGAGATAAACAGACCCAGTCATTGCTTTCGAAGAATCACAGTCTAGTTAAGGAGACCCAAATATTCAGGGAATTAAAGTCAGCCTGGGGCTCTGAAACTCTGGTGGCGTAATCGTTAAGAGCTACAGCTGCTAACCAAAAGTTTGGCCTTTCGAATCTCCCAGGCTCTCCTCAGAAACCCTACGGGGAATTCTACTCTGTATGACTATGAGTTGGAATCAACTCGGCAGCAGTGTGTTTGGTGTTTTTTTGGTTTGTTTTGGTGCTCTGATGAGGGGCAATTGTAAGGGTTATGCAAGTCCCAGGAGGGCCCATAATATGCAGCCTCCTTAGTTTGTGAAATGCTTCTGGGAGGAGATGACATTCATGCTGATTTTCTTGCAGTTGTAGACTCCTCCCCAATCCAGGATATTTGTACATGCTGCACCCTCAGCATCGAATGCTGTTTCCTTTACTTTTTAACTCTCTACTCCTACACATCCTTCAAGCCTTAGTACAAACACCACTTTCTCAGACAGACTTCTTTTAACTACCCCCCAAATGACCCTGTTCCTTTCCTTTACAGCATAATATATTTTTATCTGTACAAATTTTTAAACCAATGTCTATCTTCCCACTAGTGTGTAAGTTCCTTGAGAAGCTTACTACAGTGTCTTCCACACAAGAATAAAATGACCAAACAAAGCAATCAAAGAACCTTCTGAGTCTCAGACTCTTCATCTGCAAAAATGGAATTTATGTACGTACTTCATAGGGTTTCTGTAGTGTGGTAGACAAAATGGACCCCAAAGATGTCCATGTCCTAATCTCCAGAACCTGCTAATACTTTATCTTCCATGGTAAAAGGGATTTTGCAGGTGTGATTAAGTTAAGAATCTTGAGATGGAGAGATTAATCTGTATTGTCTGGGAGGGTCTGATATAATAACAGGGGCCCTTATAAGAGGGAGGCAATCCAGGCAGGACGATGTGAAGACAAAAGCAGAGAGCAATTAGCAGATGTCACGTTGCTGGTCTATCAGTGGAGTATATAGGGTATTGCACCAGCCCTGGACTTGTGGCACCACTGAGTAGTTTCTATTAACCTGGTATGGCCCAGCGTCCTTCCTCAAGCATGGTAATGTATTAATTAAAAGATTAACGAGAGACACAGGGCCAAGATGGCAGAGTAGTCAGATGCTTCCTTGGTCCCTCATACAACAAAGACCAAAAAAAACCAAGTGAATCTATTATATATGACAATCTAGGAGCCCTGAATATCAAAGGCAAAGCTGAGGAATTGTGCTGAGTGGCGGGGTGGGAGAGATGGTTCAGAAGCAGCGAGGAGTTGCCAGAACTGACCTGGCAGGAGCTGGCACCTTTCAGGCTGGTTCACCTGGCGTGTGCAGCAAGGCAAGTAGTGGTGCTTGGGAGGCGTTTTCCACATTGGGAGAGGTCAAGTGGCAGAGAGTCTACTCAGGCCTCCAAAACCAGTGAAAAGTGGCACTCAATTGGCAAAAGATAAGTACACGCGTCTGACCTACCGCACGGATCAAAAAACGCCCCCTTTAGGAAAAACGTCTCTCCCATTTACCAGCCCTCTCCCAGCTCTGTACCAGGTCCTGAGCTGGCTTCAGTAATTGCCAAGTCCCCTGTGCTGTAAGTAGGACCTTTCATGCCCCCTGAGCCATTCTCCTGGCCTTAGAGAGGGAACAAATCAACAAACAGAAAAAAATGATCCGCCAGCTCTCCTAAGCCAGGAACTCAGGGTAGGCACAGCTCCCTTGCCTAGGCACAGGTATAAGGAGTCCACGGACTTTGAATGCCTTTCACCCCTGCATAGACCTCTGTGGGCCCATTTCAACAGTGTAGGACCTCATTACCACAGTACAACAGGGTATATACCTGAAGCCTAACTTCAACTGTATCAGTTATATGGTGAAGTGGCAGGTTCATGACATGTGACACTGCTCTGCCCATTAAGCAGTGTCCTCACCTACCCATATCAGGGGCTTGAGAACTGGTGGCTCCACCCATGCCACCTATCCACCTGTGACAAGGGTTCAAGAAAAATGGTGCTTCCTAGTCCTTACAGCCAACAACATTGGGTGCTCATAGTCTGGCTGCAAAAGCCACCCACCTATCTGCTCTAGGGAATAGGGACATGCTTTCTTCCCAGACACTCGGGGCAGCCATCAGCCCCTTGCCTTGTTCAGCATGTGATCCTTTACTGCAGCCAGATATCTGTGCCTACACCAAACACGCCTGCTTGTTTGGGACTGTAGGTGAGCACCTGCACCACAAACTTGGTGACCAACTACCTGGACACCTGAGCTGAATCCATATAAGAAAAGTAAGTGGACTCCTGGGCTCTGATATCTAGTAACAGATCTAACCACCTGGTGACAGGATGTTAGGGCTTCAGAGGCACCAATAATCACACTAGCTCACACGAGCAGCCTATTTTGGGCATATCAAAACAAAATAAGAAGCTAGGACACAGCAAGCAAACATAAAAATAAATAAATATAACATATTGATGGTTTGGAGACTAGAGTCATATAGAATTACATAAAGAAGCAGACCATGATGGCTTCAGCAAGCTTCCAAAACGAAGAATCAAGAAATTTTCCTGAGGAAGAAAGTTCTTGGAATTATCAGAGGTAGAATACAAAAGATTAATATACAGAACTCTTCAAGATAACAGGAAGCAGATCAGACCAAACGCAGACCAAGCCAAGGAACACACAAACAAAGCAATAGCAAAACTTAAGAAGGTTAGAGAAGAGCATAATGATAAATTTAACAGGTTGCAAGAATCCATAGAGAGACAGAAATCAGAAATCCAGAAGATTAACAATAAAATTTCAGAATTAGCCAACTCAATAGAAAGTTATAGAAGCAGAATTGAGGAAATGGAAGTTAGAATTAGTGATATTGAAGATAAAGCACTTGCCACCAACTTATTTGAAGAAAAATCAGATAAAAGAATTAAAAAAAATGAAGGAACCCTAAGAATTACTTGGGACTATATCAAGAGGAATAACCTAGGAGTGATTGGAGTACAAGAACGGAGGAGATAACAGAAAATACAGAGAGAATTGTTGAAGATTTGTTGGCAGAAAACTTCCCTGATATCATGAAAGATGACAAGATGTCTATGCAAGATGCTCATTGAGCCCCACATAAGGTAGATCCCAAAAGGAAGTCACCAAGACATATTATAATCAAACTTGCCAAAACCAAAGATAAAGAGAGAATTTTAAGAGTGGTTAGGGATAAATAAAAACTCACCTACAAAGGAGAGTTAATAAGACTAAACTCAGACAACTCAGCAGAAACCATACAGGCAAGAAGGCAATAGGATTACATAATTAAAGACTTGAAGAAAAAAAATTGCCAGGCAAGAATTATATATCCAGCAAAATTGGCTCTCAGATATGACAGTGAAACTAGAGAATTTCCAGATAAACAGAAATTTAGAGAATTTGTAAAAAACAAACCAAGATTATAAGAAATACTAAAGAGGGTCCTCCAGTTAGAAAATCAACAACATCAGCTAACAACCCGAGATTGGAACACAGGACAGAACAACCAAATATCAACCCAGATAGGGAAGTTGCAAAAAAAAAAAAAAAAAATCAAAGCTAAAGCACTGAAAATAGAGTGACAGAGAAGTCTATATGTAAAAGATGACAACATTAAAACAAAAAAGGGAACTGAAAATATAGTCATATAGAGAGGAAGACAAGGCAATATAAAGAAATAAAAGACTGGTTTAAACTTACAAAAATAGGGGTAAAAAATATGGTAAACACAGAGGAAACTAACAAACCTTCACATCAAAATAAAAAACAAGAAAAACACAAAGACTCAGCAAATACAAAATCAACAACAATGAAAAAGATGAAAATAAAATACATAAAGAAAAACGACTCAGCCCAGAAAATTAAGTGGAATGAAGAAACTGTCAATAACCAACACAAAAAAGACATCAAACTGACAGCATTAAACTCATACGTATCAATAATTACACTGAATGTAAACAGACTAAATGCACCAATAAGGAGACAGAGAGTGGCAGAATGGATAAAAAACCATTATCTGTTTATATGTTGTCTACAAGAGACACACCTTACACTTAAAGACACAAACTAAAACTCAAAAGATGGCAAAAGAATATTTCAAGCAAACAACACTCAAAAAAGAGCAGGAGTGGCAATATTAATCTCTGACAAAATAGACTTTAAAGTAAAATCCACCACAAAGGATAAGGAAGGACACTATATAATGATTAAAGGGTCAATACACCAGGATGACCTAACTATAATAAATATTTATACACCCAACGACAGGGCTCCAAAATACATGAAACAAACTCTAACAGCACTGAAAAGAGAGAGAGACAGCTCCACAGTAGTAGTAGGAGACTTCAACACACCACTTTCAGTGAAAGACATAACATCCAGAAAGAAGCTCAATAAAGACAGAGAAGATCCAAATGGCACAATCAACTAACTTGATCTCATAGACATATACTGAACACTCCACTCAACGGCAGCCAACTACACTTTCTTTTCCAATGCACATGGAACATTCTCCAGAACAGACCACATATTAGGCCATAAAGCAAGCCTTAACAAAATCCAAAGCATCGAAATATTACAAAGCATCTTCTCTGACCATAGCTGTAAAAGTAGATATCAGTAACAGAAAAAGCTAGGGGAAAAAAATCAAATACGTGGAAACTAAGCAACACCTTGCTCAAAAACTACTGGGTTATAGGAGAAATTAAGGATGGAATAAAGAAATTCATAGAATCAAATGAGAATGAAAACACATCCTACCAGAACCTTTGGGACACAGCAAAAGCAGTGCTCAGAGGTGAGTTTATAGCAATAAATGCACACATCCAAAAAGAAGATAGGGTCAAAATTAAAACATTAACCCTACAACTCAAACAAGTAGAAAGACAGCAGCAAAAGAAGCCCTCAAGTGCCAAAAGAAAAGAAATAGAGAATAGAAAAACAATTGAAAGAGTTAACAAGACCAATAGCTGGTTCTTTGAAAAGATCAACAAAATTGATAAACCACTGGCAAAACTGAAAACAGAAAAACAGGAGAAGAAGCAAATAACCTGTATAAAAAATGAGATGGGTGATATCACAACAGAGCCTACTGAAATTAAAAGAATTGTAACAGAATTCTATGAAAAACTGTACTCTAACAAATTTGAAAACCTAGAGGAAATGGACAAACTTCTAGGTACCTACCTAAACTAACACAAACAGAGGTAGACCAACTAAATACACCTATAACAAAAGAAGAGATTGACGATGGCAATTTAAAAAAACCCAACAACAACAACAAAAAAAGCCCTGGCCCTGACGGTTTCATTGAGAATTCTACCAAACTTTCAGAAAAGAGTTAACATCACTACTACTAAAGGTTTTCAGCCAGCATAACCTTGACACCAAAATCGGGTAAAGACACCACAAAAAAAGAAAATTATAGACCAACATCCCTCATTAACATAGACGCAAAAATCCTTAACAAAATTCTAGTCAATAGAATGCAACAACATACAAAAAATAATAATTCACCATAATAAGGTGGCATTTATACCAGGTATGCAGGGATGGTTCAACATTAGAAAAACAATCAATGTAATCCATCACATAAATAAAACAAAAGACAAGAACTACATGATCTTATCAGTTGATGCAGAAAAGGCATTTGACAAAGTCCAACACCGATTCATGATAAAAACTCTCAACAAAATAGGAAAAGAAGGGAAATTCCTCAAATTAATTAAGGGCATTTATACAAAGCCAAGAGCCAACATCATTCTAAATGGAGAGAGTCTGAAAGCATTCCCCTTGAGAACGGGAACCAGAAAAGGATATCCTTTATCACCACTCTAATCAACATTGTGTTAGAGGTCCTAGCCAGAGCAATTAGGCTAGAAAAAGAAATAAAGGGCATCCAAATTGGTCAGGGATAAGTAAAAGTATTTCTATTTGCAGATGGTATGATTTTATACACAGAAAACCGCAAAGAATCAACAAGAAAACTACTGGAACTAATAAAAGATTTCAGCAAATTTCAGAATACAAGATAAACATACAAAAATCAGTTGGGATCCTCTACACCAACAAAGAGAACTTCGAAGAGGAAATCACCAAATCAATACCATTTATAATAGCCCCTAAGAAGATAAAATACTCAGGAATAAATCTAACCAGAGACGTAAAAGACCTATACAATGAAAAGTACAAGACACTACTGCAAGAAACCAAAATAGACTTGGGTAAGTGGAAAAACATACCTTGCTCATGGATGGGAAGACTCAACATTGTGAAAATGTCAATTCTACCCAAAGCCATCTACAGATACAATGCAATCCTGATCGAAATTCCAACAGTGCTTTTTAATGAGATGGATAAAAATATCACCAACTTCATACGGAAAGGGAAGAGGGCCCTGATAAGTAAAGCATTACTGAAGAAGAAGAACAAAGTGAGAGACCTTGCACTACCTGATTTTAGAACCTATTATACCGCCATGGTAGTCAAAACAGCCTGGTACTCGTACAACAACAGCTACATAGACCAGTGGAACAGAACTGAGAATCCAGACATAAATTCATCTACCTATGAGCACCTGATATTTGACAAAGACCCTAAGTCCACTAAATGGGGAAAAGATGATCTCTTTAACAAATGGTGCTGGCATATCTGGATATCCAACTGCAAAAAAAAATGAAACAAAACCCATACCTCACACCATGCACAAAAACTAACTCAAAACGGATCGAAGACTTAAATATAACATCTAAAACAATAAAGATCATGGAAGAAAATATAGGGACAACACTAGGAGCCCTAATACTTAGCACAAACAGAATACAAAACATTACAAACAATGCACAAACACCAGAAGAGAAACTAGACAACTGAGAGCTCCTAAAAATCAAACATTTATGCTCATCAAAAGACTTCACCAAAAGAGTAAAAAGCCAATCTACAGACTGGGGGAAAACATTTGGCTACGACAAATCCGATCAGCATCTAATCTCTAAAATCTACAAGATGCTGCAAAACCTCAACAACAAAAAGACAAATAACCCAATTAAAAAATTGGCAAAGGATATGAACAGGCATTTTGCCAAAGAAGACATTCAGGCATCAAACAGACACATGAAGAAATTCTCACGATCATTAGCCATTAGAGAAATGCAAATCAAAACTACAGGGAGATACCATCTCAACCCATCAAGGCTAGCATTAATCCAAAAAACTCAAAATAAGAAATGTTGGAAAGGTTGTGGAGAGACTGAAACACTTATACACTGTTGGTGGGAATGTAAAATGGTACATCCACTTTGGAAATCGATTTGGCTCCTCCTTAGAAAGCTAAAAATAGAAGTACCATACGATCCAGCAATCCCACTCATTGGAATATATCCTAGAGAAACAGCCATCACACGAATAGATATATGCACACCCATGTTCACTGCAGCACTGTTCACGACAGCAAAAAGGTGGACCACAACCCAGATGCCTGTCAATGGGCGGAAGTATAAACAAATTTTATTATATTCACACAATGGGATACTATGCAAGGATAAACAGTGATGAATCTGTGAAATAACATGGAGGAATCTGGAAGGCATTATGCTGAGTGAACTTAGTCACAGAAGGACAAATATTGTACCAGGCCACTATTATAAGAACTCAAGAAAAGTTTTAAACACAGAAGAATACATTCTTTGATAGTTTCGAGGGTGGGTAGGGAGGGAGAGGGGTATTCACTAACTAGATAGTAGACGAGAATTATCTCAGGTGAAGGGAAGGACAGCATACACTACAGAGGAAGTCAGCACAACTGGACTAAACAAATAGCTAAGAAGTTTCCTGAATACAACCAAACACTTCGAAGGACAGAGTAGTAGGGGTGGGGGTCTGGGGACCACGGTTTCAGGGAACATCTAGGTCATTTGGCATAGCAAAGTTTATTGAGAAAAGGTTCTGCATCCTATGTTGGTGAACGGCATCTGGGGTCTTAAAAGCTAGCAAGCGGCCTTCTAAAATGCATCCAGTAGTCCCAACCACCTGGAGTAAAGGAGAACGAAGATCACCAAAGACACAAGGAAAGTATTAGCCCAAGAGACAGAAAGGGCCACATCAACCAGAGACGTCATCAGCCTGAGACCAGAAGAACTGGATTGTGCCCGGCTACCACCAATGACAGCCCTGGCAGGGAACACAACAGAGTCCCTTATGGAGGGGAAGAAGGGTGAAATGCAGAACTCAAATTTTAGTAAAAAGACCAGACTTAATGGTCTGACTGAGACTGGAGGGACCCCTAAAGACCTGGTTCCCGGACTCTGTGTTAGCAGAAAATTAAAACCATTCCCAAGGCCAACTCCTCAGACAAAGATTAGACTGGACTATGGGACATAAAATGATACTCGTGAAGAGTGCTTCTTAGCTCAAGTAGATACATGATACTAAATGGACAGTTCCTGTCCAGAGGAGAGAAGAGAAGGCAGAAAGGGTCAGAGATGGTTGAATAGACATGGGAAATCCAAGATGGAAAGGAGGAGTGTGCTGTCACAGTATAGGGAGAGCAACTAGGGTCACATAACAATGTGTGTATAAATTTTTGTATGAGAGACTAACTTGAATCGTAAACTTTCACTTAAAGCACAATTTAAAAATTTTTTAATGAACTTGACTTGTACTTTTGAGCTGATGTTATGGTAAAGTTATCTAAAAAAGGAGTGTCAGATGTTTGGACAGGAGCACAATTTCAGTGTTTGCCATGGGTGCCATTTTCCAATAGCCTTACCTGGTTAATAGAAACTGCTTAGTGGCGCCAGGTGCCCAGGGCCAGTGTAATACCTGCCATACCTGCCATACTCTAGTTACGCCTCTGTTTGAGGATAGAGGAAGGGGCCGTGAGTCAAGAAATGTAGCTCTAGATGCTGAAAGAAGCAAGTAACAGCTTCTCCCTCGTATATTTCAGAAGGTACCAGCCCTGCCAACACCTGGTTTTAGCCCTGTAAGACTCATTTTGAACTTCTGACCTCCAGAACTGTAAGAGAATAAATTTGTGTTGTGTTATGCCACTACGTTGGTGGTAATTTATCACAGCAGCAGTAGGAAAGTAATACATGTAAGGATAGAATAATATAGTGTGTGAGAAACCTCTTGGAAGAGCACAAAATGAGGAATCATTATTAATTTATGAAGGCTTACCTCTGGTTTATTCCATTTCTGTGCAGTACTTTGTAAGTTCCAGTTACTAAAATGAGGAGAGATGCTTGAATAATAGCCTTACACCACAAGGAAGTGTATTTTTTTCATGGTTTGTAATTGCCATAAAGCTTGAAATCTTCTGAGTCTTACAATTTTTAATTATGTTCTCATGCATATGCATCAATCACCCACCTGCTTTTCCCTAGCTCATTACTGCAAATAAATTAATATATAAATATATATTTGGAGTGATTTCCTCTGCAGGAAGCTCCCTCTGAAAATATCCTACAAATTATTTCACCTCCACTGCAATAATCTGCTCCTGTTGGGACTTGCTTCCCAGTCTCCCCTGCACAGTGAAATTAAACCTCCACTCTCATCTGCTGCAGGCCCCATGCCTGCTTATTTTATCTGGCAATTCCCTCCTCATAACTCCCGATGGATGACTTCATTGTAGATTTGGTGTAACTGATACCAGCGGCTTTCATGCTTCATCCTCCTCTTCCGGATGTGGTCTGAAATCCAGGCAGGACTAGGAATGTTGGATCCAGGAGTTCATGTTTAATTGGCAGTGGAGGAAGAAGAAATGGCATTAACATGTTTGCGTGCTGTTTCTCTGTGTTAAAAGTCGCTCTGTCGTGTCTATGCTTTTGGCCCCAAGTCCCAGATAAGTCTCAGTACTTAGAGATGCCATTTACCCACAAATCAATGACTCTGCCACGTCATAGCATGTGAATTCCCCATGTGGCCTTCTGATGACTTTCAGCCCCACCTGGCTCAGTTTACCAATCTGGAAGTCAGTTTTCTTCTCTGTGTTCTCTCCTCCATGGGTCCCCCTGTTCTTTCTAATCCTTCTCTCCTCTTCTGTTCCCTCTGTTCTACAGACTCACATAGGAGCTAGACCTATTTGTCTGTGTTGGGAAAATCACAGTAGATTGTCATGGGGCATTCCCATCAAATGAACCAACGTCATTCTGTTTGTGAGCCAAAAGGTGGTGGCATGCCCTCCATTTATGACTGCTAGACTGACCTTTTAGGAATTTCTTTTGTGAGAGAGGAGCTCTCACTTTTGCAGCCTCCGCTTCATAATATACGAGCTGTGTCATTAGACAAGTCCCTTAACCTATCTGTGTCTCAGCTTCCTCATTTGTAAAATGAAGATAATATAAAAGTGGTAGGATTTGGGGGAGGGTTAATTGAATTAATAAATAAAGGGTCTGGCACATACTAAACACAGTCACTCAGAAAATTTGTGCTCCCTCCTCTGCCCCCTCATACCATTCCCTGGAGAGTTTGCTTTAGAGGACAGTCCCTCCCAGGAGTCAGAATCAGTTGGTCTAGGGATAAGCCAGGGAATCTGCACTATGAGTCAGCTGCTGAGGTGACATTGATGCTGATAGTCAACTGCACTTTTAGAGAGTTCTACAGGCTGTGAAAATGGTGAACTTGGAGCATAAGCATCTTAAGGGCAGCACCTGTGTGGTGTCAATATGTGTATACTTGCAATACCTGTCACATAGGAGACACCCCACACACATTGGCCAATGTTAAATGAGTACCCCTGTTCATTTTAAATATTATTTTAATTATTACCTTTTTTTTTAAGTGTTATTCCTCACCGGGCAATAAGAAGGCTATGTATAAAGTACACTGATGTACCCTGAAACATATTCTTTACCCATCCTCCCCCATTCCAGCATGTCTAAATCTTACTATCTTAGGCTGGGTTCTCTAGAGAAGCAAAACTAGTAAAGCACATATGTATAAAGAGATTTGTCTTAAGGAAATGGCTCAGAGGGCTGCAGAAGCTGGCAAATCCCAGAATCAGCAGGTCAGACAGCAGGCTGCTGACTCAAGTCCCAAGAAATGAAGGTTAAATGATGATGAGCTGGATGCAGGATCCAGAGCAAGTGAGCTTTTCCAGAACATCCATACATATTGGATGCAGGCCACACACCCAAGGAAACTTCCTTTTCAATTGATTGGCTTTTCACATTAGATCACAAAATGGGGGATGACTACATCACATCACAAACTGAAGAATGACTACATCATTACATAACTTCCAAACTGTATCATTACATAACTGCCAAACCACTGAGAATCATCGTGCAGTCAAGTTGACACATAACCTTAATCATCACACTTACCATCTTTCAGTAAGGCCCAGTTCAGATGCCACTTGCTTCATGAAGCTTCCCCTGGTTAGAGCCAACACCGCCCTCTCTTCAACCCATTTTTCTATGGCATGTGAAGCAGTTTAACTTTATCATTTCTTATGTATGTGCATTAGTTCTCTCTGCACATTGTAAGCTCTTCATGGTCTTACCCCTAATATCTCTCAAACCCATCCCTTTTTCCCATTTCTGCTACAATTGTCCTGGGCCCAGCTCCATCACCTTGCTTATATTACTGCATTATCCTCTTCTTTGGTCTGTCCACACAATTCCTGCCCCTTCCAAGTTGCTCTTATCCTTGTAGCCAAAGGGAGCTTTTGAAAATGCCAGTCTGTTAATGTCATCCCTCTGCAGCTATTGATCACCCATCTTACCAGTTAAACCCTTTAATGACACTGCTTCCCTGTGATATTTATTGGGAGAAACCCCAAAGTTTTTAACATAGCCTCAAAGGCTCTGTGGGGTCTGGATGCCCTCCTGCCTCTCCAGTCTCATCTTGTATTGTCATCCTCTTACCCTGGTCTTGTTGCTGTTCCTTGAATGCAACAGGCACCCTATGGTCATTGGGCCTTTGCATACACAGCCCTTCTGCCTAGATTCTCTTCCTGTCCTTGCCCCTTGGCCTAGTTAACTTTGCTTTCAGCACTAACTGTAAATCTCATTTCCTCCAGAGAGTCTCCCCTTCCACTCTCCAGTAAGGATCATATTCCCTTGTTACATGATCTCATTAAACAGGGTTCCTTTCTCAGATTATCTTTATCTTACTTCATAATTATATATTCAGGAATACAGATACTACAGACACATGATTGATGTCTGTCTCCTCGAGAGTAGGAACTTGTTTGCTTTGTTTACTCTAGGTCTCCTTCACCTTAGCTGCTAAGATTTAACACATATCAGGCACTAAGTATATATTTACTGAATGAATAAAGGATTAAGTGTATGGATAAAGAAGGCGCAGTTTTTTATCTGAATTAGGGCTTTTGTTTTGAACTCAACCCCAAAGCACCTGGCTTCATTAAGCCTGGGAATCTGAATTAGGTAGTTAGTCTCTAGTTAATAAGTAAGGATTGAAAATTTTGTGAAAACTGGTTTATGGACTCCAGGACAAAGCTGTATACTTCATTAAGTTGTATCTTAAGGAAGGACATCTTCATTAAGTTGTATCATGAAATTCTCTCAGAAAGTGGATTTTGCTGACTAAATTACTTACTGAGCAGACTTTGATAGACTGATGGCTATTGAGTACTATGTCAATGTGAGCTGTGAAGACAAGTGCCTTTACTTGTTTATTTATTTTTATTGTGCTTTAGGTGAAATTTTACAGAACAAATTACTTTCTCATTAAACAGATAATACACAAATTGTTTTGTGACATTGGTTGCCAACCCCATGAAACGTCAACACTCTCTTCTTCTCCACTCTGGGTTCCCTGTTTCCATTCATCTAGTTTTCCTGTCCCTTCCTGCCTTCTCGTCTTTGCTTTTGGGCTGGTGTGTCCGTTAGTCTAGTACACGTGATTGAACTGCAAAGCACGTTCCTCACATGTGTTATTGTTGGCCTTATAGATCTGTCTAATCTTTGGCTGAAGGGTGAACCTCAGGAGTGACTTCACTACTGAGTTAAAAACATGTCCGGGAGCCATATTCTTGGGGTTTCTTCAGCCTGGCGTTTTGTTTGTTTTTGTGAATTTGAATTTTGTTCTACATTTTTCTCCAGCTCTGTCTGGGACCCTCTATTGTGATCCTTGACAAAGGCCCAAAGTCCATCAACTGGGGAAAAGGCAGTCTCTTTAATAAATGGCGCTGGCATAACTGGATATCCATCTACAAAAAACTGAAACAAGACCCATACCTCACACCATGCACAAAAACTAACTCAAAATGGATCGAAGACCTAAATATAAAATCGAAAACAATAAAGATCACACAAGAAAAAATAGGGACAAAGCTAGGAGCTCTGATACATGGCATAAACAGAATACTAACTAGAAGTAACAATGCACAAGCCCTAGAAGAGGGACTAGCTAACTGGGATTGCCTAAAAATCAAACACTTATGCTTATCAAAAGACTTCACCAAAACAGTCAAAAGACAACCTACAGGCTGGGAAAAATTTTTTGCCTACGACAAATTCGATCAGTGTCTTATCTCTAAAATCTACAAGATACTGCAAAACCTTAACAACAAAAAGACAAACAACCCAATTAAAAAATGGGCAAAGGATATGAACAGGCATTTTGCCAAAGAAGACGTTCAGGCATCAAACAGATACATGAAGAAATGATCACCATCATTAGCCATTAGAGAAATGCAAATCAAAACTTCAATGAGATATCATTTCATCCCAACAAGGCTAGCATTAATCCAAAAAACACAGAATAAGAAATGTTGTAGAGGTTGTGGAGAGACTGGAACACTTATACACTGTTGGTGGGAATGTAAAATGGTACAACCACTTTGGAAATTGAGGTGGCACCTCCTTAGAAAGTTAGAAATAGCAATCCCACTCCTTGAAATATATCCTCGAGAAATAAGAGCCGTCACACAAGTAGTTATATGCATACCCATGTTTGTTGCAGCACTGTTCATGATAGCAAAAAGTTGGAAACAACCTAGGTGCCCATCAATGGAAGAATGAATAAACAAATTATGGTATATTCACATAATGGAATACTACACAACGATAAAGAACAATGATGAAGCCGTGAAACATAACATGGAGGAATCTGGAGGGCATTATGGGGAGTGAATTTAATCAGTCACGAAGGGACAAATATTACATAAGACCACTATTATAAGAACTCAAGAAAAGTTTTAAACACAGAAGAATACATTCTTTGATGGTTACAAGGCTGAGGACGGATGGTGTGGGTTATTCACTAACTACATAGTAGACAAGAATTATCTTACATGAAGGGAAGGACAGCATACACTATAGGGGAATTCAGCACAACTGGACTAAACCAAAGCTAAGAAGTTTCCTGAATACAATCAAACACTTCGAGGGACAGAGTACCAGGGGCTGGGGTGTGGGGACCATGCTTTCAGGGAACATCTAGGTCAATTGACATAACAAAGTTTATTAAGAAAGGGTTCTGGATCCTATGTTGGTGAGCGGCATCTGGGGTCTTAAAAGCTAGCGAGAAGCCTCCTAAATGCATCAATTGATCCCAACCACCTCGAGTAAAGGGGAATGAAGAACACCAAAGACACAAGGAAAGTATTAGCCCAAGAGACAGAAAGCGCCCCATTGACTAGAGACTTCATCAGCCTGAGACCAGAACTAGATTGTGCCCGGCTACCTCCAGTGACTGCCCTGACAGGGAACACAACAGAGAGTCCATGATGGATGGGGGGAAGGGTGAAATGCAGAACTAAAATTTTAGTAAAACGACTATACTAAATGGTCTGACTGAGACTGCAGGAACCCCGGAAAGCATGACCCCAGACTCTCTGTCAACCCAGAACTAAGGCCAACTCCTCAAAGACTGGACTTGACTGTGGGACATAAATTGATACTCATGAAGAGTGTGCTTCTTAGCTCAAGTAGATACATGAGACTAAATGGGCGTCTTCTGTCTGGAGGTGAGATGAGAAGGCAGAGAGGTTTAAGAGCTCGTTGAATAGACACGGGAAATCTGAGGTGGAAGGAAGAAGTGTGCTATCACAATATATGGAGAACAATTAAGGTCACATAATAATGTATGTATCATTTTTGTATGAGAGACTAACATGAACTGTAAATTTTCACTTAAACTACAACAATAAAAAAATAAAAAAAGACCAGACTTACTGTCCTGACAGAGACTGAAGAAACCCCAAGATTATGGCCCCTGGACACCATTTTAACTCAGTATTGAAGTCACTCCTGAGGTTCACCGTTCAGTAAAAGCAAAATGAGACTAACTGGGCACAACAGTCCAGGGACAAGGATTAGAAGGCAGGAGGGGACAGGAAAGCAGGTAATAGGGAACCCAAGGTTGAGTAAGGACAATGTTGACATGTTGTGGGGTTGTTAACCATTGTCATAAAACATTATATGAACTGTTTAATGAGAAACTATTTGTTCTGTAAACTTTCATCTAAAGTACAATAAAAAGAAAAAAAAGATACATTGAGGTATCTTCCTTTCTGGTCTTAAAATAATTATAAGCTATATTCAAACCAGAAAGAAACAAATGATATAATTAAAAAAAAAATCAAGTGACCCTAGGTAGATGAATTTACACTTGAGTTCTTGCTTCTGTTCCATTGGTCAATGTATCTGTCATTGTACCAGTATCAGGCTGTTTGACTACCATGGCTGTATACTAAGTTCTGATGTCAGGAAGTGCAAGGCCTCCTACTTTGTTCTTCAATAATACTTTACTTATCCAGGGCCTCTTTCCTTTCCGTATAGAGTTAATGATTAGTTTTTCCATCTTGTTAAAGAATGCTCTTGGTAATTGGAACAGGATTGCATTGTATTTGTAGATTATTTTGGGTAGAATTGACATTTTCACAATGTTGAGTTTGGGTAGGTAGTGTGTTCCTAGAAATTCATCCATTTCCTCTAGGTTTTCAAATTTGTTGGAGTATAGTTTTTCATAATATTCTGTTATGATCCTTTTTATTTCAGTTGGGTCTGTTGTAATGTCGCCCATTTCATTTCTTTTTGGGGTTATTTGCATCCTCTCCTATTTTTCTTTTGTCAGTCTGGCCAGTGGTTTGTCGATTTTGTTGATTCTGTCAAAGAACCAACTTTTGGTTTTGCTGATTCTTTATATTGTTTTTCTGTTCTCTATTTCTTTTATTTTTGCTCTGATCTATATTATTTCCTTTCTTCTGGTGGCTGTGGGCTTTTTTTTTTTTTTTTGCTGTTCTCTATTTGTTTTAGTTGTGTAGTTAATGTTTTGATAGTTAATGTTTTGATTTTGTCCCTTTCTTCTTTTCTGATGTGTGCATCTATTGCTATAAATTGTCCTTGGCTGTGTCCCAAAGGTTTTGGTATGATGTGTTTTCATTCTAGTTTGATTCTGGGAATTTTTTGATTCCATCTCTGATTTCTTCTATTACCCACTGGTTTGTAAACAGGGTGTTATTCAGTTTCCATGTAATTGATTCTTTTTCCTTGCTATTTCTGTTGTTAATTTCTACCTTGATGGCACTGTGGTTAGAGAAGATACTTTGTATTATCTCAACATTTTGAATCTTGTTGAGGATTGCCCTATTGTTGAGGATGTGGTCTATTCCAGAGAACCTTCCATGTGCATTGGAAAAGAATGTGTTCTTTCCAGCTGTTGGGTGTGGTGTTTTACATATGTCTATGAGGTCAAATTGGCTTATTGTGCCCTTTAGTTCTTCTGTCTCTTTGTTGAGTTTCTTTTCAGATGTTCTGTCCTTTACTGACAGTGGTCTGTTGAAGTCTCCTGCTATTATTTTGGAACTTTCAATTTCTCTTTTCGGTACTGTTAGAGTTTGTTTTATGTATTTTGGAGCCCTGTCATTAGGTGTGTAGATGTTTATTATGGTTATGTCTTCATGATGGATCGTCCCCTTAATCATTATATAGTGTCCTTCTTTGTCTTTTATGGTGGCTTTTGTTCTAAAGTCTATTTTATCTGAAATTAGTATTGCCACTCCTGCTCTTTTTTGATATTTGTTAGCTTGATATATCTTTTCCAACCTTTGATTTTTAATAAATTTACATCTTTGTTTCTAAGGTGTGTCTCTTGGAGACAGCATATTGATGGATCTTGTTTTTTATCCTTTATATCACTCTCCATCTCTTTATAGGTGCATTGAGGCCATTTACATTCAGTGTAATTATTGATAGAAGTGAGTTTATTGCTGTCATTTTGTACTGCCTTTTTTGTGGTGCTGACGTTTTCTTTGTTCTTCTTACTCACGTGTGCTGAATTACTTTGTTTGTGGATTTTTTTTCATTTCTTTGTTTTTTAGGGTTTTTTTTTTACTAAGATTTTGTGTTTTTCCTCTTTATTTTTACAAGTATGTTTGTTAACTTTTTTGTGGTTACTGTGAAATTTACCCTTATCTTAGTTTGAAGCAGTCTATTATTACTTGGTATCATCTTGCCTTCCTCTCCATTAGAAGGTGCTATACCTACAGCGTTTATTCCCTCTTTTATTGTTCTGATGTTGTTGTTATTTACAGATTAACTGCTCTGATTCCCTGTTGTAATTCTTTCAGTTTTTAAATGGTCCTTGAGAATTAATTTCCTAGATTAGTATCTGGCTGGTACGATCCTGTGTCCTAGATTAAGCCTGTTAGCTGAAGTTGTTTGCTCTCAGATCGAATGACTCCCTTTATTAATTCTTGTAAGTTTGGTTTGGTTTTTACATATTCCCTTAATTTCTGCTTATCTGGAAATGTCCTGATTTCACCATCATATTTGAACGAAAGTTTTGCAGGATATATCATTCTTGGCTGGAAATTGTTTTCTTTCAAGGTTTTATATATGTCATCCCATTGCTTTCTTGCCTGCATGGTTTCTGCTGAAGAATCTGATTGTTTCTCCTCTGTATGTGACTTCTTGTTTTTCATGAGCTGCTCTCAGGATTCTTTGTCTTTCGTTTTGGAGGTGTGATTATGATATGCCTTGGTGATTTTCTTTTGGGGTCTATCCTATACAGGGTTCATTAAGCTTCTTGGAAGGCCAGCTTTTCATCTTTCAAGATAAGTTCTCCAATGATCCACTTTGTGTTTTCTGTTTTCTCTCCCTGTTATGGAACTTTGTTCACTCGTAAATTTTTGCTTTTGATTGTATCCCACATAATTCTCAGGGTTTCTTTGTTTTTCTTTGTTCTTTTTTCTGAGTTTTCCTCAAAGTTGTATCCAAGTGTTCGTCTTCAATTCTGCTGATCCTGTCTTCCACAGTTCCAAATCTGAACCTCAGCCATTTTATGACACTGTCCATGTCTGAAATCTTGTTTATCTTTTGAATTTCTAGTTGTGAATTTATTTTGGCAGTTTGTTCATGCATTATTTTCCTGAATTCTTTCATTTTTTGTCTGTATTTTCCATGAGTTTGTGTGCCTTTTCCATGAATTTGTCTATTTTTCCTCATTTTTGTCCCATTTTTGCTTCAACTCTTGGATAATTCTGAGTATTAGAGATTTGAATCCCCTATCAGGTAGTTCCAGTGCCTTTTCTTTTATAGGAAAGTCATCTGGTGTTTTGTTTTGAATGCCTACTGGAACCATGCTGTCCTGTTTTTGTAAATGTTTTGATATTGTCTGCTGTCTTTGGGGCATTCAGTAGTTATTTTTCTCATTTATAGATTGTAGATTTGTTTGTTTTGTCCCTTTTCTATTATTTGCCTATGTGTGAGCAGGCGGGCTGTGTGTTCTTTGTTGTTTGCTTGTCTGTAGGTATGATACTTTTCACCTCCTTCTCCAGTTGGCAGGGTCTGTTGCTCAGATATGGTACATCAGGGCAGGTCTAGCTGAAAAGGGGTTGCTGGGATGGGTTGTTTTTTGCACTTACTACAGCCACCAGGTGTGTTGGTAATCAATATAGGGCAGGTTCTGTTAGACCGTGCCTGTGATGCTTGGTGGTGTGATGTTAAGTGCACAGTGCAGGTAGGTAGGATGGAGGGGGGAGATTTTGATGTGTGGAGCCAAGATGGATATGGGAGAGAGGAGAGAGTAACAGGGGCCAAAAAAGTACAAACAAACAAAAAAGAGTGCTAGGGGGAGCTTGCTCTTGGAGTGGAGAGATGAGAGACTATGAAATGGAGAAAAACAAAAATGGGAAGCCAAAAATAAAAGAATGAATAAATAAAAATTAGAAAGAAAAAAGGAAAGAAAAGCTCCCAGGGATTCCACCGGTGCAGCTACAAGGCCTGAGGAAGTTGTTCCCAGCTGTTGAAATACAGCCTGGTTAGAAGGGATTGAGGTGTCACTCAGTGCCGTGTATTCAGGGGACAGGAAGAGAAGGAAGGAATAGAGAAGTGAGAAACTGAGTAATGAAGAAAGGCAAAAAGAGAAAAAGAGGGAAAAGAAAACAATAAATAAAAAAATGAATAAGAAAAACTTCCAAAAAAACAGAAAAAAAAAAGCCACCCAAAAGAAATGTTCTCAGGGATCCCTCTGCACGTCTGCACAAGATGAGGGGGTAGGTTCCAAGCCGCACAGCACTGCCTGGCCAGAAAGGGCTCCCAACTAGAGAAAAGAAAAAGAAAACAAACAAACAATTCAAAACAAACAAACAAACAAACAAACAAAAGCCCCAGCATCCCACCAGCGTGACAGCATGGACCCAGAAGCAGTTCCACACTGGAACGGAGCTCCTCAGCCCCTCAGGAAGAATCAGTGAAGGCACAAGGAGCCAGGCATTTGAGAGAAAGGAGGGGGAGGTGGTGAGAGATAAGGAAGAAATCAAAACAAGTGGAAAAAAGCAACACCAGCAGCCAACAAATGGCACTCAGGGAGTCTCCCAGAGTGGGCGGGTGGCCAAGTGAGTGTAGCCACAGGAAGCAGAGGAGGCCAAATGGGGGTGAAGAAGAGTGGGGTTGGGAGAGCATATATCGCCAGTTACCAGTTGTTCTGTCTCCTGCTGGAAGCTCCATGGAGCTGCTTTCTCGTACCTGCTATTCGCTGGTCTCTGATAGGAGTCCAAGATGGTGGGCCCGTGCTGTGTTAGCTGACTGGGGACCTCTGCATGTATGTCTGCTCACTCTCTACTCTCTGTCAGTTTCTTATTCCATTTGGTGCTTGGCTGAGTTCTTTATCTCTTTGTTTGATGTTTAGGGTTTCAGGATTGCTGTTTTCTCTGTTTGGCTTAGTTTTTCAGATCTTTGCTGTGGAGGGATGGCATGGTGCTTCTGCCTAGAGTTCCATGTTGCCAGAAGTCTATCTAATCTTTTGTTTCTTGGTATCACCTCAACATCCTCTCCATATGGAAGTTCTACAACTACACTGTTTAGTCCTTCCTTCTTGTTTTAATGCTATCATCATTTACGTATTAATGTCTCTGTTTCCCTATTTTCAATCTTTTAGCTTTGACTTATTTTTGAGACTTCCCTGTCTGGATTGATATCTCGTTGTTCTGTCCTGTGTTCTAGTCTTGAGTTGTTGTCTGATATTGTTGTTTCTCTAGCTGAGGGACTCCCTTTAATATTTCTTGTAATTTCGTGTTTTTTTTTTTCTTTCAAATTCCCTTGACTTCTGTTTACCTGGAAATGCTCTAATTTCTACATCATATTTGAGAGACATTTTTGCTGGATATAAAATTCTTGCCTGGCAATTTTTTTCCTTCAAGGCTTTATATATGTTATCTCATTGCCCTCCTGCCTGCATGGTTTCTGCTGAGTAGTCAGAGCTTAATCTTATTGACTCTCCTTTGTAGGTGACTTTTTGTTTATCTCTAGCTGCCCTTAAAATTCTATCTTTATTTTTGGTTTTGGCAAATTTGATTATAATATGTCTTGCTGACTTTCTTTTGGGATCTATCTTGTGTAGAGTTCAATGTGTTTCTTGGATAAATACCTTCTTGTCTTTCACAATATCAGGGAAGTTTTCTGCCAGCAGATATTCAACAATTCTCTCTATTTTCTCTTATCATCCCCTCTTCTGGTACTCTAATCACTACTAGGTTTTCCTCTTGATAGTGTTCAACGTAATTTTTAGGGTTTCTTCATTTTTAAAAATTCTTTTATCTGACTTCTCCTCAGATAAATTGGTTTCAAGGGTTTTATCTTCAATCTCACTAATTTTCATTTCCATTGCCTCAATTCTGCTCATATGACTTTCTATTGAGTTTTCTAACTCTGAAATTTTATTGTTAATATTTTGGATTTCCATTTGCTGTCTCCCTAAGTCTTTTAGCAGCCTGTTAAATTTGTTGTTCTGTTCTTGTATTGTTTTCCTGAATTGGACTATTACTTTGTCTATGTGTTCCTTGGCTTGGTCTGATTTTTGAATGATCTCCTTCCTGATATCTTGAAGAGCTCTGTATACTAATCTTTTGAATTCTAACTCCACTAGTTCCAGGAACTTCTTTTCCTCCAGAAGGTTTCCTGATTCTTTGTTTTAGTGGCTTGCTGGAGCCATCTTGACCTGCTTCTTTATGTGATTTGATATTGACTGTTGTCTTCAAGCCATCAATAAATTATTATATTTATTTATTGTATGTTTGCTCACTGTATCCTAGCTTTTTGTTTTGTTTCGTTTTGATATGCTGAAGTAGGCTGGCCATGTGAGCTACTTTGGTTATTGGCATCTTTGAAGCTCTCACGTGCTGTTACCAGGTGGTTAGAGCCACTACTAGGTGTGTGAGTCCAGGGATCTGTTTACTTTTCTTGAGCATATTCAGCTCAGATGTCCAGTTGTCAGTCACCAAGTGTGTGGTGCAGGCTCTCACCTACAGTCCTAGGCAGGCAGGGCTACATGGGGTGATTGGAGCAGGCACAGGTGTCTGGCTGCAGTAGGCAGTTATGTGCTGAGCAAGGTAGGGGGCTGATGGCTGCCCCTGAGTGCCTGAGTGGAAGGCATCCCTGACCCCTAGATCACATAGGTGGGTGGGTGTTGCAGCCTGACTTTGGGCACTCATTTCTGTTGGCTGTAAGGACTAGGAGGCACCACTCATTCTTAGATCCCTGTCGTGTGTAGCTAGGTGGAATGGGTGAAACCGCCAGTCTTCAGGCCGCTGATGTGGGTGGGTGAGGACCCTGCTTAATGGGTAGGGTGGTGTCAAATATCACAAATTTATAACTTTCTCTTGGTTGCTACAGTTGAAAATAGTCTTCAGGTATATTCTCTGTTGTTCCATGCTAATGAGGGCCTACACTGTTGAATAGACCCACACAGTTCTAGGCAAGGGTAAAGGGTGTTCAGAGTCCTTGGACCCCTTCAGCCAGTGCCTAGGGAAAGGGGTAGTGCCTGCCCTGAGTTCCTGGCTTAGGTGGCATGGTGTGAGACTGGTTTGGGTGTGGATAGTCCTGAGTACTGGCTTAGGGAACTTGGCATTAATGAAGGCCTGTGATGTTGAATTGGTCCACACAGGTGTAGGCAGGGTTGAAGGACATTGCACGTTGGTGGATCCCTTATGCCAGTGCCTAGGCAAAAGGGCAGTGCCTGCCCTGAGTTTCCAGCTTAGGGAGTGTGGCGATTTTTTGAAGTTGTGAGACTGAGCTCCTGAGTTCTTGGCTTAGGGGATTGGTTTGGGCATAATATCTCTTAGTTCTGGCTTAGGGGGTATGGCAGTTGTTGTATATTGCCTGACTGGTATCGGAGTGGAGTGGAGAGGTGGGTGGGTGAGAGGAAAGTTGCACTTTTCCACTGTGAAATTCCCAGAGGGAGAGGGATTATTTTGATTCCACGCAGTAGGTTAGACGCTTGTAATTGAATTTTGAAGATCCAGGGCCACTTCCCCCTGGCTCCAAAGGCTCGTGCAAACGCTTTGCTACCCAGTCTCTCCCGAAGTGGTGAAACGCGTCCTGAGCACTATTGCTCTCCTCAGCCCACGTGCACCAGCCGACCTGGTCCACAGGTTGCTGGCTACCTCAAGACTGGCACTTCTTTGCTGCTTCTAAACTGTCTCTCTCTCCCGCTGCCACTCAGCTCGACTCCTTGACTTTGCTTTTGATGATCAGGGCTCCTGGATTGTCATATAAAATGGATTCACTTGTTTTTTGGGGTCTTTGTTATAAGAGGAACCACAGGAATCATCTGACTATTCTGCCATCTTGACCCCGCCTCTCAAAAACACAAAGTTTTATAGCAAAGTAGAGCTTTTGGCCCGTTTTAAAGATAAATGGAAAAATCCACTGAGAAAACTGGTGTGGGGAGAGTTATGGATGAAATAATTCAGCTCATAACCAAGCAGATGACCAGTGGGAACTATTTGAAAGCTTTCTCTGGATCAAGGACCCATTAAGGGAGGGGTTTAACTGCTGCGTTTGGGTTCAGATTCTAAGATAAGGGCTGGTTTTCTAACCAGGGCTCCTGAGTGGATCCAGTGAGAAGGGCTTTTATAAACAAGAGTTCATAAAGAAAGATACACAAGTGAGTATTTTGTGTAATTTTTTGATTTGCTTAATTTTTTATTTTTGTGTATGTAATAATAAAAAGCAATTGGTGATTCTCCAAGTTCTCCTTGTATTATTGGTTTACTGGTGGTTTATTAAGGATGTGTTTATTTAATACTAAAGGATGTATATACGTATATATAGGAAACCCTGGTGGCATAGTCGTTAAGAGTTACAGCTGCTAACCAAAAGTTCCCCAGTTCGAATCCACCAGGTGCTATGAATTGGAATCAACTAGATGGCAACAGGTTTGGTTTTTGGTTTATATATACATGTATATATACATATATGTATATATATAGCTTTATTTTTCTTCCTATAATCTTTGATGTTATCTCTGTGCTTTAATTTCCTTTCCCTGACCAAAATTCTTTGGTGATAGTGTAGACTAAAAAGGATCTAATTTGTAGGCTGGACTGAGCCAATCATATTCTTTTTTGTCTTCAAGAATTTACACTAAGAAACTAAATTAGTCAATATTAGGAGTGGAGGTGGGGTGTCAGGGAGAGGAACTTTAAAGAGGTCTGGTGCAAGACAGATATTTTCTTCTTTGAGCATCCAGGAGCAGAGAACAAGACTGTATAGAGAAGGAGGATTTACTCATTCACTCATTCCTTACTTATTCACAACTATTTATTTTTTAATTGATTTTATTTTTCAAAACTATTTATTATTGTGTGACATACCCTCTTCTGGGAATAGTTGATGCAACAATGAATACAATAAAGTCCTTTCCATCATGGACTTTACATTCTAGTGAAGCAAAGGAGAGACAGAAAATAAATAAATATATACTATATGCTCAGCAGTAATAAGTACTTTGAAGAAAAATAAAGCCACTAAGGCCACAGAGATTGATAAGGGTGAAGGGCTATTTTAGACAAAGATGCCAGGAAAGTGAAATGAAGAACATTCATGTAGATATCTAGGGAGAAAGAATGAAGCAATGAAGCCATTGCTGAGAGCATTAGGGAGACGTTTTACTTCGACCTAGAGAAATGGGGAAAGTCTCTGGGTGGTGCAAACTGTTAAGGTGCTCAGCTGCTAACCAATAAGATGGAGGTTTGAGTTCACCGAGAGGCACCTCAGAAGAAAAGACTGGCAATCTGCTTTTTAAAAATCAGCCATTGAAAACCACCTTTCTACTCTGACACCCATGGGGTCACCATGAATCAGAGAGAACGCTACAGAAATGGAGAGGGTGATCCTTTCAAGATCTGGCTGTCTTTACTTTTCTTGGGTTCTGTGAGATACCCTACAATCTATCTAATGAATTACCACTTTTTTGCCAGTTTGAGTGGTTTCTAAGACATTTCAAAATCCACGAGGTGAGTCTGAAGCAGTTATAAACCATCCAGAATTTCAAAGCTCCTTAGCCAGAGCATGTGGCTTTTTAGTACCACCTGGTGGTTATATTCTTAAAGTTCAGAGGCTTTAACAAAGGGCAAAAACCAATCTGTAAGCAAAATAGATGTCAAGAGATAATAATTTTGCAACTGTTTCTTATTTATGTTTTTAACAAGTTTTGAAAACTGAAGGAGTTATATTCTTGAAATTATTAAAAGAGAATATGTGCTAAGACGATTTCATTTCATCTGGAAGGTTCTAGGAAACTTGGAGATATGAGTTATCATTTCTTTGAATTGAGGTTCAGAGCTGGTCTGCATTCCAGATTCAGTTCATACAGATCATTCTTGGATGGTTCTGAGTGCTTCTACATGTAAATATGGGGTATGGCTTAACCCTGGCCTTCTGATCTTACTCAAGCTAAAAAAAAAAAAAAAAAGACCAATAAGATGGGATCCCTCTGAAATTACATAGATCTCCCTGGCACGCAAATACTCAGATGTGAAAAAGAAATACAAGTAAGTAACACTGTAGCTTTAGGCTATGACTGCTGCCTTACCCAGGTGTCAGACATTGTCTCCTTCTAGCCCCAAGGACTTAATCACATTTTAAAGATAGAGAAAGGGGGGCAATGGTCGTTCAGTGGTAGAATGCTCCCCTTCCATGCAGCAAACCTGGGTTTGATTCTCTACCGATGCACCTCATGTGCAGTCACCACCCATCTGTCAGTGGGGGATTACATGTTGCTATGATCCTGAACAGGTTTCAGAAAAGCATACAGAAAAGATTAAAAAAAAATAAAACCTGTTGCCATCGAGTCGATTCTGACTCATAGTGACTCTACAGGACAGAGTAGAACTGCCCCATAGAGTTTCCAAGGAGCACCTGGTGCATTTGAACTGCCAATCTTTTGGTTAGCAGCTATAGCACTTAACCTATGCCACCAGGATTTCCTGCAGAAAAGACAGACTCGGAAAAAGCCCTGGCAATCTACTTTCAAAAATCAGCCAGTGAAAACCCTATGGATAGGAAGTGAAACCAGCATGGCACTATAGACAGAAGCAGCATACCGTCTCTAGGCAGTAAAGACCTGAAAAACTAAGTAAAACAGATACAAACATCAATCCTGGAACCCTAAGCATCAGATGAAGGGATAAAGAACGAGATCAAGCACCGAATGGAAGGAGAAACTGACAGAACAGAAAATGAGGAGAGCTATGGAGCGGAGTTCCCCTGCCAACTAACATGGCACAGCTTCACCGTCCTGGAACACGGCTAACAATGACCCCGGTCAGGGAGTATGGAAAGGCAACTTCATGGAGCTCCCAACAGGAGACAGAGCACCCAGTAACTAGAGATACACACTTTACCATTCCTCATCCTTCTGCCCTGTACACAGCCTTTACTGCTTTCCAATGGGCCACAGTTGCTAGGCCAAAAACTGGCTCACTGCCACCTTGGCCCTACTTGTCAGCTCCCTCAGCACTATATATATTTTTATCTTTCCCTTTCTCCTTTTCCTTGTCCTTCTCACCTAGCCCTCTGTACTACCTTCACCCCTTCCTGATGGGCTCTGCTGTGTCACCTAGCAAGAGAGACACCAGCTCACTGCCACCCTACTTCCGCCCCACCCCCAATGGCCAGATCCCTCAGCATCATATTTTTGTTTTTGTTTCTTCTCTCTTTCCCTTCGTTCCTTTCCTTTCTCCTGTCCACCTATTCCACGTGTGCCACCTCCATCCCTTCTCAACAGAGCATGTGCACTGCTCAGCTAGAGAAGCACCAGCACATGGCCTTCCTGGGTCTTCCCTGCCCCCATCGTGCCACCATTTTTTTTGCTTTTATTTCTCTTTCTCGCTTTTCTTTCACCCTTCCACCTAGCTCTGCACATCACATTCTCTCCTTCCCTCCTGATTCTACACCATCCACTGAACACTACACCCCTGAGAGGCAGAGTTGCTGGTCCCTGGACTCCCAAACCCTGCTCCATGCTGCCTAATGGCCCAGCTCCACTTAGTGTTCAACCCCTGAATGGGACTGGTGCTGACCCTTGGCCCCTTACACCCCACCCTGTACCACACCCCAGCCCCACACCACCGAGTGCCATGCCCTCAAGCGGAACTGGCACAGACTCACAAACCACAGGACCTCACCTTGCACTGTTCCCTGGTCCCTCCCTGCTGAGCTCCACACCCCCAAGTTGCTCAGGAGTAGACCCTGGATCCTTCGACCCCATCCTGATCCACCACCCAGCCCTGTGGTACACCCAAAATTGCCCCACTGGCCCCAGTTCATGCCATAGACAAATAGATGAGTGCATCTATTGCTATAAATTGATTTCTGAGCACTGCCTTTGCTGTGTCCTAAAGATTTTGGTATGATGTGTGTCTCAGTCATCTGGTGCTGCTCTAACAGGAATACCACAAGTGGATGGCTTTACAAAGAGAAATTTATTCTCTCACAGTCCAGTAGGCTACAAGTCCAAATTCAGGGCATCAGCTCCAGGGGAACACTTTCTCTGTCGGCTCTGGAGGGAAGTCCATGTCATCAGTCTTCCTTTGGTCTGGGAGCTTCTCTGCGCAGGAACCTCAGGTCCAAAGGACCTGCTCTGCTCCCAGCACTGCTTTCTTGGTGGTATGATGTTCCCATGTGTCTCTGTTCACTTCTCTCTTTTGTACCTCAAAAGAGATTGCATTAAGACACTGATCTTGTGAACCTCATCAGTATAATCTCATCACAGTGATAGAATTTACAACACATGAGGAGATCACATATAATCTCATCATAGTGGTAGAGTTTACAACACATAAGGACATCACATCAGATAACACAATCATACAATACTAGAAATCATGACCTATCCAAGTTTCTACACACATTTTTTTGGGGGACACAATTCAATCCATGACAATGTGTTTTCATTCTCATTTGATGCCATAATTTTTTTGATTCCATGTTTGATTTCTTCTATCACCCAGTGGTTTTAAAGCAAGGTGTTATTCATTTTCCATGTTTTTTATCTTTTTTGCCTTGCTCTTCATGTTATTAATTTCTACTTTTATGGCATTGTGATTGGAGAAGATGCTTTGTATTATCTCCAAAATACATGAAACAAACTCTATCTGCACTGAAAACAGAAATTGACAGTTCCACAATAATAGTAGGAGACTTCAACACACCACTCTAGGGAAAAAACAGAACATCTAAAAAGAAACTCAGCAAAAATACATAAGGGCTAAATGCCATAATCAGCCAACCTGACCCCAGATGTATACAACACTCCACCCAACAGCAGCAAAGTATACCTTCTTTTCCAACTCAAAAGGAACGTTCGCCAAATACACCACATCTTAGGCCACAAAGCAACTCTCAACAAAATCCAAAACACTGAGATACAACAGATGAATGGATAAACAAACTATGGTACATACACACAATGGACTACTACACAATGATAAAGAACAATGATGAATCTGTGAAATATCTCACAACACAGATGAATCCGGAGGGCATTATGCTGAGTGAAATAAGTCAATCATAAAAGTACAAATACTGTATGAGACCAATATTATAAAAACACATGAAAAGATTTCCACAAAGAAAGAAACAATTTTTGATGGTTACAAGGGAGGGGAGTAGTGTTGAGGGAAAAATAGTAACTAGACAATAGATAAGTGGTGACTTTGTTGAAGGGTAAGACAGTACACAATACTGGGGAAGTCAGCACAACTTGACCAAGACAAAGTCATAGAAGCTTCACAGACAAATCCAAACGCCCTAAGGGACAGAGCTACTGGGCTGAGAGCTAGCAAACATGGTCTCGGGGGACGTCTAGTTCGATTGGTATAACATAGTTTATAAAGAAAATGTTCTACATTCTACTTTGGTGAGTAGTGTCTGGGGTCTTAAAAGCTTGTGAGCAGCCATTTTAGATACGCCTATTGCTCCCACCCCACCTGGAGCAAAGGAGGATGAAGAAAACCAAAGAAACAAGGGAAAGATTAGTCGAAAACATTAATGGACCACAACTACCTCAGCCTCCACCAGACTGAATGCAGAACAACTGGATGGTGCCTGGCTACTACCATCGACTACTCTGACAGGGATCACAATAGAGGGTACCAGGCAGAGTGGGAGAAAAATGTAGAACAATTTTAAAACTCACCAAAAAATACCGGACTTACTGGTCTGACAGAGACTGGAGACACCCCTGGACACCTTTTTACCTCAGTGCTGAAGTCACTTCTTAAGTTTACCCTTCAGCCAGAGATTAGACAGACCTATAAAACAAACAATAACACATGTAGTTCAACCATGTATACTAGTCTAAATGGGCACACCAGCCCAAAAGTGAAGATGAGATGGCAGGAAGAGACAGGAAAAGTGGATGAATGGAAATGGGGAAGCTGAGGTCGGGGAGGGGAGAGTGTTGACACATTGTAGTGTTGGCAAACAATGTCACGAAACAATTTGTGTATTAATTGTTAAATCAGAAACTACTTTGCTCTGTAAACTTTCACCTGAAGCACAATTTAAAAAAAAGAAAACCCTATGGATCACGATGGTTCAATCCACAAATGATCAGAGGGATGGCACAGGACTGGGCAGCATTTGGTTCCATTGTGCACGGGGGTTGCCATGAATCAAGGGCTGACCAGATGGCAGCTAACAACAGCAACAAAAAAAGATAAGAAAACTGAACTGCAGAATGATTAGGCACCTTGCTGCGTCAGTCAAATTCTGGGTTGCAGAAGATGACTCTGGCTGATAAAACAGAAATAGAATAGTTAAAAAGATTTGGGGAAGCTCACAGAGAGCACGTGTTAAGCTTCCAGAGGGGATGCCTCCCATCACACTGCAGAACTGATCTGAATGGAACACCACTCTCACTCTTACAGAGAACTGGATGCCACTATTTGCACTACTGCCACTTCTATGCAGGAAACCAACTTGACTGTTTCTGCTATTGCTGCCAGTACCTGACCTCTTTTGCATCAGTAATTTGACCCTCTGGCCATTACTATACCCACTGTTCCCACTTCTCCTTGTCCCTTCTTTCTTGTCTCACCAGCTCCCAAGAAAAAATTTGGCACAGGAAGCACTGATTAACAAGGCCAAAGGTGCATGCCTGGGCTCTAGCTGCAAGGGAGGCTGGGGAAGGAAGTCCGTAGCATTTTCAAATGCTTTAGGAGAGGCTATTTTATTTCCTCATCAAGTGGGGAATTCCCCAAAGACAGAAAAGTGGTTCAGATGCAGGCAGCTAAAAAGAAGTCATATGTACACCAGAGTTGCCAACACTGACATATCCAGTGAGGGGTAGTGTTAGCTCTCTGTTTCCAGAGCCCAGCATTTCACATTCCCTCTGGTAGAGCAGCCAGTCAAGTGGAAGGAGAGTCTAACTTAAAAAAAAAAAATTATTGAACAATCATAGAGTTGAGTATTTTCAATAGGCTATAATGTCACTAAACAGTGGGGGTACAAAGGTCCAAAGATGCAGTCTTTGCCCTCAAGGTGATAGCCTTATCATCATCACATAGTCATGAGTGGCAATTATAAATGATAATGTTATTGATTACCTTCTATACCAGATCCTTTGTGTATATTGTCTCTAAGTCCTGACAACAACCACTGCAAGGGAGATATTCTTAATGCGATTGCTTTTCAGATTATGAAACTGAGGCTCAAAAAAGGCTACATAACATTACCAAGGTCACATAATTAATAAGTAGCAAACCTTAGATTAGAAAATAAGGTCTCTCTGACCAACTTCAACACCTACACTTGGTTCTAATTCCCATAAAATCCATTTATTTTTCCCAGTCAGTTGAATGGGGCATTTGTAGAAAGAACTTTGAATCAGTTCCTTTCACACTATTTCTCAGTGAAGGGTGAATCCAAGAGATCAAAACCTCCTCAGAAGGATCAGAAACCAAGTAAGCATTAACTTTGGAAATAAGGCCTTGAGGGAAGTCTCTATTTGTGATATTTCTTTATCTCCTTTTGAGAGAAATAAATAAAAAAAAAATGCTAAGGAAATCTGGTCACAGATCGACTTGGGTTTCTTCCCTGCTAATTACTATTGCTCCCCTGGTCCTCTGGGATGTGAGGAGGCAGCAGTATGTGAGATTGAAGCAGGACTGTTATGGATTGAATGGTGTCCCCTAAAAATATGTGTTGTAATCCTAACTTCTATACTTCTGGTTGCAATCCCATTTGGGAACAGGGTTTTCTTTTTTATGTTAAGGAAGCCATATCAATGTAGGGTGTGTCTTAAGCCAATCATCTTTGAGATATAAAATGAACAGATAGGTACAGAGAAGCAAGGAGAAATGGAGGAAGACAGAAGTCATACAACATGAAGATCACCAAGGAACTGAGGAACAGAAGCTGAAAAGAGACAAGGACCTTCCCTTAGAGCCAATAGAGAGAGAAAGCCTTCCCACTAGAGCCAGCTCCCTGAATTCAGACTTCTAGCCTCCTAACCTGTGAGAAAATAAACTTTTGTTTGTTAAAGCCACCCACTTGTGGTATTTCTGTTATAGCAGCACTAGATAACTAAGACAAGGACCCACCTTTATCTGATTTTCCCCTTTTCTTTTCTAGGATTGAACCCTGCAAGCCTGATGAGCTATCAAGAAGTAGACTTCTCCCCGGTGAACATGGGACTTTCCTGCCCACACTGTTGTTGAGAAATATTGAGGGGATATGTTTCAAGATTGAGTTTAACCTTTTATCTCCTTTAAGGTTCTATTCAGGAACAGGTGCACATGGAAATGCACAAGAATTAAGGGACACAAAGAAATATTTTAATAAATGAAGAGATATACCATGTTCATGGTTGGGATGAGATAACTAAAAATATCATATCCATAAATTTAAAGTCATTCCATTGACATTCCAGGAAGATTTTTTAAAAGGAGGTCAGCAAATATTCTAACATTTATGTGGTAGAATAAATGTCCATGAATCACTAAGTCAAATTTGAAAAGGAAGAACAAAGATGAGGGGCTTGCCACACAAAAATTAAGACGTACTACTGATGCAAAGTAACAAAAATATGGCTACCTTGATATTGGAACAGACAAATAGACCAATGGAATGGGAGAGAAAGTTCAGAAACAGACTCATCCATACATGGCAACTTGGTGTATAGTAAAAGCAGCACTACAAATCAATGGAGGAAAGATAAATTTAAAGAAATGGTGTTGGAAAAACTGGATCCAAACACGCACTGTATACAAAGGTAGAGCCCAAGTGGATTAAAGACCTAAATGTAAAAAAAAAAAAAAAAAAAAAAAAAAACCCTGGAAGGTTACAGGAGAAAATTTTAGAAGTTCTCTTTGTGATCTTGAGGTGAGGAAGAACTTTATAAACAAGATAACAAAATCAAAAAGGCACAAAATAACTTGACTGCATAAAAAATAAGATTTTAGTATAATAACAGGCACCACACTCAAAGTTATTAATGAATGGCAGACTGGGAAAATTTTCATTATCAAAACTGATAAAGGATTATTATTTAGCATGTACAAAGAACTCTTGCAAAGTAATAAAGAAAAAAGAAAGGAAAGTTAAAAGAAAAGTGGTCAAAGTTTATGAAAACATAATTCACAGAAGAAACCCAAATGCCTAAAAAGGATATGAAAAAATGTTTAATGTCACTAGTAATCTGAAAAATGAAATTAAAACAATATTGAGATACCAAGTTGCACTCATCAGATTGGCAAAAATGAGAAATTAAGATAATACCAACTGTTGGTGAGGGTGTGGGGAATAGGAGCTCTCATGAATTCCTAGCGGAAGTACAGACCAATATGAACCAATCTGGGGGATCAACTTGGCAGTACTTAGTGAAATCCTAAGTATATATCTCAGAAAAACTCTCACACAAGTCCATAGGGAGACATATCCAGGGTTATTTATTGAAGTATTATTTGTAGTAAGGCCAGTTGGAACAACCAGGATTCTGGATAAGTAAAACATGGTATGTATGCTTTAGCAGCTTATAATAATAACAATCCTTAAATAACCCTTAGGCAGCAGGCGGTATTCTAAGTGGTTTAAATATATTAATTCAATTAATCCTTTCAGTAACTCTATATTATTTCCATTTCACAGACGGGTAAACTGAGGTAC
The DNA here is from genome assembly GCA_030035585.1 of Dugong dugon. Lineage (NCBI taxonomy): Eukaryota > Metazoa > Chordata > Mammalia > Sirenia > Dugongidae > Dugong > Dugong dugon. Next base: position 39,839,198 of record CM057480.1, on the reverse strand, counting down.
AGAGTAGTTACATGGCTTGCCCAGTGTTCTAATAACTAGAAATCGGCACAAAAGGTATGTATGAAACATGGATAGCTATTAAAAACATAAACAAGTGTTGAGTGAAAAAAGTAGGAAGCAGAATAACATCTCTAGCATAATACCACTTCTGCAGTTTTAAAAACACTACAAAAATAATGCTTCGTATTTTTTAAAGTTACATATCTAAGGACCTATACCAAACACATTAGTCCTGGGAAGGGAATTGAAAGGAGGATTGCAGATAAAGGGCAAAAAGAAAACAAGAGAGGGATCTTGCACATGGAGTGATTCTGAACATGTGGACTGAGGAGAATGATTAACTCAGCTCTACACTGAGGTCTGAGGGAAGAGTGAGACAGAGACAGCATGAAAGGAAACAAAACCTGTGCGCATAAGACAGCAGCACTGATAGAGCTGTGCAGGAGCTCTCTATCCGAGGCCAAGGATTGCTCTGCAGCAAGGTAAGGTGCTTCTTCATGACAAGGACCTCCCCAATAAGCACGTTCCTTTTCACAAGCCCTTTCCTACATGTGGATATTTACACTTACCTGGTGTCTTAGTGGTTGAGAGCTGTGGCTGCTAACCAGAAGTGTCCGCCATTTGAATCCACCAGACTCTCCTTGGAAACCCTATTTGCAGTTCTACTCTGTACTATAGGGTCACTATGAGTTGGAATCGACTCCATAGCAATGGGTTTTTTTTTTTTTAACCTTGTTGTGCCTCATGCCAATACAATGTTCTACTGCTCATGGTGTGGGAGTCCCTGGGTAGTGCAAACTGTTAAGCACTTGACTAGTGACTGAAAGGCTGGCAGTACAAACCCACCCAAAGATGCTTCCAAAGTAAGTCCTGGCAGTTTGCTTCCAAAGGTCGCAACCTTGAAAACCCTATGGAGCAGGTCTACTCTGCACACATGGGGTAGCAATGAGTTGGAATCAATTCAACGGCAACTAACAACAGCTAATGGTGCGCCATCAAAGCTCAAGGCCTGACTGGCTCTCCACTTCTATGCTGGGTGGTACTCTGATACTTCCCTCCTCCTCTGCTTCACAGTACTTCATACATGTACTCCTTCTAACAGGCATGCTAGGTATATGAGCCGGGATGATTATGTCTGTTTTTTAGATGGAAAACTTAAGTTTCTCAAAGCCTTACTCAAGCTCACCCGACTAGCTTGTGACAGACCAGGAGTTGTATGCACCCAAGCTCATCACACCATATCGCTATATCCAATTTTTGCTATGTGGTGCTTTCCTCATTTGCTCCTGTTGAATAAGTTGTCACTTTCTTGGATACACTTCAACCAACATTTTCAAAGCTCTAATGAAATCTCCCGGTTGGTTCTGGTATTGGGCATGGAAGCATGTGGTCAATCTGTCTGTGGCCTTTCTGGGTGCAGGGCAGATGACACTACCTGTATGGTCGCGTCCACCTACCAGAAGACTGGGAATTTTCACCAGGCCATCCCACCTTTGAGTTTAGGCATTTTATTCAGCTGGTCCCATTTACTACGTAAATGCATTACCAAGAATGGGAACCCATTCACCCTCTGCAAATGCACGTTTATTGGAGAAGACTTGAGCCCTGAGGAAATGGGACGTGATTTGTGTGAGAGAGAGGAGGTTAGGAAGGGTTAGGGGCATAGCAAGGCATGTTGTTGTTTTTAGCTGACATCAAGTCTGCCCTGCCTCATTGCAGTCCCATGTGTCAGACTATTGTGATCTGTAGAGTTTTCATTGGCTGATTTTCAGAAGTAGATCGCCAAGCCTTTCCCTCTAGACCATTTTAGTCTGGAAGCTCCTCTGAAACCTGTTCAGCATCATAGCAACACACAAGCCTCCACTGACAGATGAATGGTGGCTGCGTATGAGGTGCATTGGCCAGGAACTGAACCTGGGAGCCCTGGTGGTCAAAAGCTCGGCTGCTAACCAAAAAGGTCAGCAGTTGGAATTCACTAGTCGTTCCTTGGAAATCCTATGGGGCTGTTCCACTCTGTCCTATAGGGCACTATGAGTCAGAATCTACTCAACAGCAATGAGTTTGGTTTTTTTTTCCTCCTGCAGGGAAGGCGAGAATTCTACCACTTTCCCACCATTGCCCCTGAAAGATGATCAGGAAATTCCTAAGGCAAAATGCAAAATTAACTGGCAATCACTGAGCACTTGCCAGGTTCCAGGCATTTTCTAAGCCCTTTAATGTGCATTATCTCATTGAATTCACCCAACACTCTATGCAAGAGGCATTATAATGATCTCTTTTTACAGACAGGGCACACGGAAGATGGAAGGGTTATTAGCATGACAAAAATCTACAGCTGACAGCAGAGCTGGGATTAGAACACAGGCTTCTGCCCCCAATGCCCATGAGCTTAACTAAGCTAAATAGACTCCAAGCTGGTGGTGCCCACTTCACTGCCTTGTGTATTGCTGACCTGTCTCTTTTTGTCTTCATTGTTCTAAGTGACTTTTATTCAGTCCTGAGGTTTTTACACTTGTCCTTTCCAATTGCATCTTCTTGAGAAACGGTGATTATCTCAGCTGATTTGGGGGCAGGTGTCACTAAAGCCAGGACACCCAGAGGCCCTCTGAGGGCAGGCTAAAGAGAATCAGGCATTGACTGGCTAATCTTGAAGGTCACTTTCCAGACTGACTCTCATGATGAGGGCTCATCCCTATGTGGCATGTGACTCCTCTAGAGACAGAAAGCTTTCAACCCCGCGAAACTTCTGGGCTTTGTGACCTCAGGCAGTCACTCTGACCACTGGCAAGTTCCTTCCCTAAAGGACAAAAACAGCCTGCTGGTGGTGATTCACTTCCTAATGAGTGAAGAGGAACTTTAAAGAAGGAACCTGCTCAGTGAGCACCATAACTGTTAAAGCACTTCTGGTGGGGTGTCATGAGCGATGTTACAAGAGTGTGCTTCTCGCTAGGCATGTCTGGAAGCACTGAGGGTAAAGAAAAGAGGAGATTCTGAAAGATCACAGGGTGGCCAGGGAGAGTGTGTATGGGCACATGCACACACGTGTGTGAGCATGTGTGTTGGGGTGGTTGGTTCTTTACTCCAGATCTTTCTTTCCCACCTCCCACCATGGTCCAGGTTCCACCACAGTTATCTAATCTTGGATTTTGTTCTGCCCCGTAATGTGCACATTGTCGTTGTTGTTGTTAGGTGCCATCGAGTCACTTCCAACTCATAGTGACCCTATGTACAACAGAACGAAACACAGCTTGGTCCTGTGCCATCCTCATGATCATTGTTATGCTTCAGCCCATTGTTGCAGCCACTGTGTCAATCCATCTTGTTGAGAGTCTTCCTCTTTTTTGCAGACCTTCTACTTTACCAAGCATGATGTCCTTTTCCAGGGACTGGTCCCTCCTGATAACATGTCCAAAGTATTTGAGACATAGTCTCGACATCTGGGCTTCTAAGGAGCATTCTTCCAAGACAGATTTGTTCATTCTTTTAGCAGTCCGTGGTATATTTAATATTCTTCACCAACACCATAATTCAAATATATCAATTCTTCTTCTATCTTTCTTATTTATTGTCCAGCTTTCACATGCATATGAGGCGATTGAAAATGCCATGGCTGGATCAGGTGTATCTTAGTCCTCAAAGTGACATCTTTGCGTTTTAACACTTTAAAGAGGTCTTTTGCAGCAGATTTGTCCAGTGCTATATGTTGTTTGATTTCTTGACTGCTGCTTCCATGGGCGTTGCTTGTGGATCCAAGTAAAATGAAGTCCTAAACAACTTCAATCTTTTCTCCATTTATCATGATGTTGCTTATTGGTCCAGCTGTGAGGATTTTTGTTCTCTTTATGTTGAGGTGTAATCCATACTGAAGGCTGTATTCTTTGATCATCATCAGTAAGTGCTTCAAGCTCTCTTTGCTTTCAGCAAGCAAGGTTGTGTCATCTGCATATTGCAGGTTTTTAATGAGTCTTCCTCCAATCCTGATGCCCCGTTCTTCTTCATATAGTCCAGCTTCTCCAATTATTTGCTCAGTATACAGATTGAAAAAGTATGGTGAAAGTATACAACCCTGGCATACACCTTTGACTTTAAACCACTCAGTACTCCCTTGTTCTGTTCAAATGACTGCCTCTTGGTCTATGAACAAGCACCGCATGAGCACAATTAAGTGTTCTGGAATTCCCATTTTTCACAACATTATCCATAAATTGTTTATGATCCACAGAGCCAGGCTTTGGATTTCTAGATTCCCAGCCCAGGGCTGCTTCCACTACTCCAGAGCTAGAATCCAAGCCACCACCATGATCTCCCTAGAGGAACTGGGGTAGATCACAATAATTCTTGTCCCCAGTTGCCTCTGGCTCTTATCTACCTTAGAGTAATATTGCTAAGAGCATCAGATGAAATAATGACTATTATGTTAAGTGCCATGCAAATTGCCATGCAATTTTCAAGTACAAAAATGTCTATATGGAACTTCCTTTCAGTTATTGAAGGACAAGGATTCTTAACTAGGTACTCATCTAAAGGAGTGTTTCTCAAAGCAATATCATCACCTAACTGATTCATAATTTTAGGGAATCTGGCCCAAGAAGCTTTGTTTTTTTGTTTTCTTTTGTTTTGTCTTTATAAGTTCCCTATAAACTTGATTATGCACTCAGTGTTATATAATGTTAGGGGATTATTTTTAAGTCAGTTAGGTGTGATAATGGTGTTGTCAGAGAATGTCTTAATTTTGGGAGATGTGTGCTGAAGTAGTTCCAGGTTGCTTAGGGTGATTATTTAGGTGTTATGTATCACAATTCTGGAATTTACCATTATTTAATGGTTCAGCAATTACACACCCACATGTGCACACACAAACACATATGGCAACTATTAACAATTGTTGAATCTAGGAGGTGGGTGTATATGCGTGCCTTTTGAGTATACTCTTATTGCATTTTTCAAAAGTTTGACAATTTTTCTAATAGGCCAGTAAAACAAGTTCTCAGGGTGGTTCTGACTCTTTCTGGTGGTTTGAGAACCACTGATGTGGGCTGTGAGCACTGACCAATGTCAGTCTGTGAGCAGTCTCTTTTCATGAATCTGATAATTACATGGGATTGTATATGCTCCTGTTTCCAGTAAAAAAAAGAAAAAAGCAATAATCATCATTTTAATACCCTGCTTGGTATCTCATTAGAGTTGGAGTCACTTTTCCTCAACAATACTGGTGAGTTTCTATTTCCTCTTGCTTTGTTTTGCCTGAGTCACTTGTAAGACCAAAATGTTGAAATCAGGCAGGCCTAGAGGTGGCACTGACTAGACTTGAAGATATTGATTAGATCAGTGGTTTTTAAACTTAAGTGGACAGCAAAATCTCCAAGAAGTTTCAGCAGGCTTAGGGTAAGGCATGGCATCTGATTTTAACAATAGTCAGAGGTGATCCTAATGTACATGTATGTGTAACACCAATTATTTTAAACCATGACGATAATAAAGCCAAGGTTATGGGTTTGATTGCCAAATTAAGAGCTATTTAACTTTTATATGAAGAAAAGCTATGTTCCTTAGTGACAGCCTGCATACCTTACCCTGTTCTACCATATTAAAACAGGGGCCTGGTGGCAAAAACGGACCAGGACAAAGAAGGTGGATGGACCAGGGCCATTTACAAACATATATGATTTTTCCCCCTTGTGAGAACCTGTGACATTCTCTTGTAGAGGTGGTTGCATTTTATGGGTGGATGAAAAGAGTCCTTCATTCCTTGCTTTCTGATTACCAAATGTATCAACTACCTTAGAAATTTTGGATAAAATGGTAAAGATGTTTTGCTAGCATCAGTGAATTATGATAAAAATGAGTGATGCTTTTATGATAAATACTTGATGGGCACTTACCTGTCAAGCCTGAGAGGAGATACTGAACCTTAGGAAATAAATTAACCCCACCAACCATCGTTATGAGTTACCCTTTCTGGGAGCTCCAAAACCCTAAAGGCAGAGGAGGGCAGATCTCAGGCACAGCCCTGTACTCTGCAGCAGGAATCAACAGAGTCCTTCACTGGCATGCTGTAAAGCAACTTCCCTTGTTTTTATGTAATAGGTCTTTGCAGCTTAAACCTTTAATTAAACAAAGATGTCATTAAGAAAAGTTTGCCAAGGAAGAGGATGCCTGGCTTAATTAAAAAGATCTTCCATAGTTATTAAGGAAATCCATTTGGAATTCAAGTCTGAGAGCGGTGATGGGGGAAGAAATCACTGAGAACTTTTCCATATCTCTGAGTAATAGATATTAACCCTTTTATCTGTACTGTTTTACAATCTCTGCAGCAGATCACTGGGACTTCCTTCTGACGTGCTCTGGGTGGGTTTGAACCTCCAGCATTTCAATTAGTAGTCGAGAACTTAACTGTTTACCTCACCCAGGCACTCCTTTAAAATCCCTGGGGTAGTGGTTCAGGGGAGAGATAGATGCTTGTCACTCATCATATCCAAGAAGCAGGGCTGTCTTATACATGAAAAGCCTAACCTTTCTGGAATGCGGTTATCCTGGCAATTGAAAGAAATAGCAAACTTTTATAAATTTAAAATATCCTACCTCATGAGTATAAGCTCTTTTTTTCCTCAAAGAGATGCATTACTTTTCTGAGGATTTGTGCTTGGACTGTACATCAAGCTTCTTTCCATTACCACTCACATCCACCTTCTTCGGATCAAGCCAGAAAAAGGGATTTGGTTCTTTGGAGCACAAGAGAAATATTATTTTCACTTGTCTCATGAAAATGGTGACACAAAAGGTGAAATAGCCAGAGGATGGGCAAAATAAATTGTGTGGGAAAAACTACAGAAAGGAAGGAGTTTTTATTTTCAAAAAACAGCAGTATGCCAAGAGGGGAATGACACTAATATCATCCTTTGACACAGCCCAGTTGAGTTCAAATGCTAAAAGCACTTTTCAAATAATCTATGTTTAATTCATATTTGTTTAGCACTTAGAGAGGGAAACCGAAGTTTGGTGCAGAGTATGGCTACAGAAACCACTTTGCTGTTGCAATGTTGCTATTTCTCAGGTAGACTGGAGACCCCCTATCTAGGACTCAAACAGAGGAATGCAAATCTTCTAGCACTCAAGCCTGCATTCTCATCACCAACTTGACAAGCTGGGAAGGGACTTATATTTATTTGTATTCCCCCCAGCAAATTGCCTGGAGTCTGTGCTCACAATATATTTGTCAATTACTTTGCCAATTACCTGGAAACTTCTGGAGTTGGTAGCCCCTGGAAACATCTCAGCTCCCTGTTGCACTTTGTCTGCTGAACCTAGTGAGGGGTGTCACTTGGGAGCATTGAGGGATTGGGACAGATGAGTCATAAGCCAAGCTTTGCCAATGAACTTGCCGTCCTACCATAGGCAGGTCATGTGGCTTCTTTCTCTGTGCCTCACTTTTCTCAATTGCCAAATGAGGAACATTGAACTAGATCTCCAAACCCAAACCCATTGCCGTCGAGTTGATTCCGACTTATAGTGGCTCTATAGGACAGAGTAGAACTGCCTCATAGTGTTTCCAAGGAGCTGCTGGTGGATTTGAACTGCTGGCCTTTTGGTTAGCAGCCGAGCTCTTAACCACTTTGCCACCAGGACTCCAGAAGACCCCCAAGGCCCCTGCTTACACCAATATAGTCTGGTTTCACCATTCTCCCTCTATCCTAGCTGGGTCTGTCTGTTCCCAAATAAGTAGAATGATGGTACACAGGAAAATCTCTGTGCTTATTAAAACTTTATTGCTGAAGTATGAGTTCCAAACTGGCAAGCACTGAACTAGATCGAGATTGAGACACCAACACTAATGGGAAAAGAATTGAATTAGTTGACAACAGTTAAAACCCAGGAGATTTCACAGTTATCTAGACTTCTTTTCTTCTTGAGACGCTGGAAAACTCTGACAACACTTTATCTGCATTGTGGATGATCACCTGGAGCTGCTTCCTTGCTAGTCTTACGAAGACTTCGCTACTCCCTACTATGTCCTCAACAAGAAGGCTGAATGCCAGTTCCAGTTACCATTGTGCTTATGTTGTTTGACTCATTCATGTTATTTTGATGGCCTCTGCAGGTATTTAAGTGACAGGGAGAGATGTTGGAGGGATAATTAGAGTTCAATGTCCTGCCCTCTGAAGACATTGTCTGTCCCAGGAAACTGGCTACCTCCTGGGATAGATGGGCGAGCTGCTAGGTGGGTAAAACATCTTCAGTTGGGCAGACAGTATCAGACTGCATTGGCTGATGTGGGTAAACCAATTACTTCCTTATTTAAAGCTGGCTTAATTTATCTACAGTTAAGCACCCAGCTACTAACTGAATAGTTGGTGGTTTAAACCACTCAGAAGAAAGTTCTGGCAATCTACTTCTGAAAGATCACAGCCATTGAAAACCCTATGGACCACAGTTCTACTCTGACACACATGGGGTCCCCATGAGTTGGAATTGACTAGACAGCAACTGATTTGGCTTTTTGGTGATTTGTATACATTGTCTCTTTGAATCAAAATCTTGAATATCATTTGGTTCAAAATAGTACCCTACATGAACATTTAAGCTATTCCAAACTCAGTACACAAACAAAACAAATTTAACATCAAAGACCCACATTTTCAGTCATCTAAGAAAAAAGTCTTCCTTTTAGTAACATCACTGGAAGTCCTCCAATCAGAGTGGCCATCAAATTTATTGTCTAAAACAGGAATTTTTTGAAAGTAAAAGGGGGCACTATTAATAATTATGCCACAAAAATAGGCACAAACCAGGACTGTCCCAAAAAAGCTGGACACGTGGTTACCCTGTTCAATATGCAACATGCACTAATGATTTGAATACAGAATCTACCAGATTGGTCCGATCTCCAGCCCTGCCTGGGCATGCTTGGTTCCTCTCCCTGTTGAAGTTCCAGCCTGACTGGAGGGTACTCACTACAATTTTGTTCCGTCCAGGATTTGAACTCTCCCACCCACTTCTACCTCTCGATGATGCCTCTAAGCTTAAGCCCACCAAGAAGGACTGACCTTGACTATCAGAGGTGATTCAGGTGTCTGTCAAACTTGGCTGTCTGAAACAGAGAACCCGGGGAGTAAATAACATTTGTCTTTGGGTCCCTCCATTTCTTCTTCTGTATGTGCTCTCCTTTTCAGAGTCTTCTCTAGACAGTTTTAAAAAACCAAAACATAACACTAGTTGCTGTTGAGTTGATTCTGACTCATTGTGACCCCATGTGTTGCAGAGTAGAACTGCTCCATAGGGTTTTCATGGCTGTGACCTTTCAGAAGCAGATTACCAGGCCTTTCTTTTGGCTAGTAGCCAAGTGCTTAACTGTTTATGCCACCCAGGGACCCTTTAGATAGTTCAGGGTAATAAATTTTCTTATACTTTTCTTTAACCTAATTGGATTACCACTTCATGCTGCTAGAACTTTGCATCGTCTATGAGAAGGACCATGGCTTATGCCACTGCAGGATACTATTACAGAAGATCAAATCACATTCTTCAACCAGCAAAGACACATCGCTGTAGCAGCAGTAAGTTTTACACTTGGAATCTGGGTGAGGAGCAAAGAAAATTGGGGACATTTCAGATAATGGAAGATGCAGACTTTTTTAATTTTAATTTTTTTATTTTATTGTACTTCAGGTGGAGGCTTACAGAACAAATAGTTTCTCATGAAACAGTAGTACACATCTTGTTTTATGACATTGGTTAACAACCCCACAACGTATTAACCCTCTAACTTCTCAACCTTTTTTTTTTGGTGAAAATACACATAGCCAAAGATACACCATTTCAAAAATTTCCACATACACAGTTCAGTGACATTGACTACGCTCTTCCAATTGTGCTGTTGTTCTCACTTAAGATGAAGGTTTACAGAATAAAATAGTTTCTCATTTAACAGTTACTAAAAATGTTGCCCTATGACAATGGTTAACAATCTCACAACACATCAACAATATCCTTACTCAACCTTGGGTTCCCTATCACCAGCTTCCTTGTCCCCTTCTGCCTTCTGGCCCTTGTCACTGGACTCCTGCACCTCATTAGTCTCATTTGGTTTTACGGGGCTGTCCACTCCCAGGCTGAACAGTGAACCTCGGAGGTAGCTGCACCACTGAGCTGAAAGTGTGTCTGGGGGCCATACTCTCGAGCTTTCTCCAGTCTCCTTTAGGCCAGTAAATCTGGTCTTTTTTTTGTGAGTTCGAATTATGCTCTACATCCTTCTCCAGCTCTGTCCAGAAACCTCTGTTGTGATCCTGGTCAGAGCAGTCAGTGGTGGTAGCCGGGCACCATCTAGCTGTACTGGACACAGTCCGGTGGAGGCCTTGGTAGCTGTGGACCATTAGTCCTTTGGACTAATCTTTTCCTTGTAGCCTGTTCTCTTCATTCTCCCTTGCTCCCGAAGGGATGAGACCACTGGAGTATCTTAGATGGCCGCTCACAGGCTTTTAAGACCCCAGACACTACTCACCAAGGCAGAATGTAGAGCATTGTCTTTATAAGCTGTGTCATGCCAATTGAGCTAGATGTTCCCCGAGACCATGGTCCCCACAGCCCTCCATCAAGCAATTCAGTCCCTCAGGGAGTTTGGATGTGTCTATGGGGCTTCCATGACCTTTCCTTGTACAAGTTGTGCTAGTTTCCCCTGTATTGTGTACTGTCTCATCCTTCACCAAAGATACCACTTATCTATTGCCTATTTAGTATTCTCCCCCTCACACCTCCCATCCCTGGTAACCAACAAAGATTGTTACATTTTGTGTGTGAACTTTTTCATGGGTTTTTACAATACAGGTCTCATACAATATTTATCCTTTTGTGATTGGCTTATTTCACTCAGCATAATGTCCTCCAGTTTCATCCATGTTATCAGATGGTTCACAGATTCATTGTTGTTCTTTCTCATTGCATAGTACTCCATTGTGTATATGTACCATAGTTTGTTTATCCATTCATCTGTTGATGGGCATCTACGTTGTTTCCATCGTTTTGCTATTGTGAACAATGCTGCCATGAACATAGGTGTGCATATGTCTATTCGAGTGATGACTCTTATTTCTCTAGGATATATTCCTAGGAGTGGGATTGCTGGATTGAATGGTATGTCTATTTCTAGCTTTCTGAGGAAGCACCATATCATTTTCCAAAATGGTTGTATCATTTTGCATTCCCACCAGCAGTGCAGAAGAGTTCCCGTCTCCCCGCAGCCCCTCCAACATTTGTTATATCCAGTGTTTTTGATTCGTGCCGGTAATGCCGGGGTGAGATGGTATCTCATTGTGGTTTTAATTTGAATTTCTCTAATGGCTAGTGATCGTAAACATTTCCGCATGTGTCTGATGGCCATTTGAATGTCTTCTTTGGTGAAGTGCCTGTTCATTTCCTTTGCCCATTTTTTAATAGGATTATTTGTCTTTTTGTTGTAGAGGTGTTGGATTTTCTTGTAGATTATGGAGGTTAGACCTTTGTATGACTTGTACTGTCCAAAAATTTTTTCCAGTCTGTAGGTTCTCTTTTGACTCTTTGGTGAAGTCTTTTGAAGAGCATAGGTGTTTGATTTTTAGAAGATCCCAGCTTATCTACCGGGATTTGTGCATTGATGGTTATGGTTTGTATCCTCTTAATGCCATGTATTAAGGCGTGAAGTGTTGGTCCTATTTTTTCTTCTATGAACTTTATAGTTTTAGGCTTTATATTCAGGTCTTTGATCCATTTTGAAGTAGTTTTTGTATATGGTGTGAGGTATGGGTCTAGTTTCATTTTTTTGCAGATGGATATCCAGTTTTGCCAGCACCATTTGTTAAAAAGACTGTCTTTTCCCCATTTGATGGACTTTGGAACTTTGTCAAAAATCAGGTTGCCGTAGGTGGATGGATGTACATCTGGGTTCTCAATTCTGTTCCATTGGTCAATGTATCTGTCGTTGTACCGGTACCAGGCTGTTTTGACTACTGTAGCTGTAGAGTACATTCTGAAGTCAGGTAGTGTGAGTCCTCCAACTTTATTCTTCTTCTTCAGTAGTGCTTTACTTATTTGGGGCTTCTTGCCTTTCCATATAAGGTTAATGATTAGTTTTTCCATCTCTTTGAAGAATGTTGTTGGTATTTGTATCGGGATTGCATTGTATTTGTAAATTGCTTTGGGTAGAATTGTCATTTTCACAATATTCAGTCTGCCTATCCATGAGCATGGTATGTTTTTCCATTTATGTAGATCCCTTTGGGTTTCTTGTAGTAGCGTTTTGTAGTTTTCTTTGTATAGCTCTTTTACATCCCTGGTCAGATTTATTCCTAAGTATTCTATCTTTTTAGGGGCTATTGAAAATGGTATTGTTTTCCTGATATCCTTTTCATCGTTCTCCTTACTGGTGTATAGGAATCCAACTGATTTTTGAATGTTTATCTTGTATCCTGCTACTCTGCTGAATCTTTCTATTGGTTCCAGTAGATTTCTCGTGGAGTCTTTAGGGTTTTCTATGCTTAGTATCATATCATCTGCAAACAGGGACAGTTTAACTTCTTCATTCCCAATTTGGATGCCCTTTATTTCTTTTTCTTGCCTTATTGCTCCAGCTAGAACTTCCAGCGCAATGTGAAATAGGAGTGGTGATAAAGGGCATCCTTGTCTTGTTCCTGTTTTCAGGGGGAATGTTTTCAGCCTCTCTCCATTAAGAATGATGTTGGCCATTGGTTTTGCATAGCTGTCTTTTATTATGTTGAGAAATTTCCCTTCTCTACCTATTTTATTGAGAATTTTTATCAGGAATGGGTGTTGGACTTTGTCAGATGCCTTTTCTGCGTCAATTGAGATGATCATGTGATTCTTCTCTTTCCTTTTATTTATGTGGTGGATTACACTGATTGATTTTCTAACGTTGAACCATCCTTGCATACCTGGTATGATTCCTACTTGGTCATGGTGTATTATTTTTTTGATATGATGCTGAATTCTACTGGCTAGAATTTTGTTCAGAATTTTTGCATCTATATTCATGAGAGATATTGGCCTGTAATTTTCTTTTTTTGTGACGTCTTTGCCTGGTTTTGGTATCAGCGTTATGCCGGCTTCATAGAATGAATTGGGAAGTGTTGCTTCCTCTTCTATGCTCTGAAATAGCTTGAGTAGTACTGGTACAAGCTCTTTTATAAATGTTTTGTGGAATTCTCCAGTGAAGCCATCTGGGCCAGGGCTTTTTTGGTTGGGAGTTTTTTTTTATTACCTTTTCAATCTTTTCTCTTGTTATGGGTCTGTTCAGATTTTCAACATCACTTTGTTGTAGTTTGGGTAGGCCATGTGTTTCTAGAAACTTATCCATTTCCTCTGGGTTTTCAAATTTGTTGGAGTACAGTTTTTCATTATATTCTGTTATAATCCTTTTTATTTCAGTTGGGTCTCTTGTAATGTCCCCCATTTCATTTCTTATTTGGGTTATTTGTGTCCTCTCCTGGTTTTCTTTTGTCAGTCTGGCCAGTGGTTTGTCGATTTTGTTGATTTTTTCAAAGAACCAACTTTTGGTTTTGTTAATTCTTTCTATTGTTTTTCTGTTCTCTATTTCATTTATTTCTGCTCTGATCTTTACTATTTCCTTTCTTCCGGTGGCTGTGGGCTTTTTTTGCTGTTCTCTTTCTATTTGTTTGAGTTGTGTTGTTAATGTTTTGATTTTGTCCCTTTCTTCTTTTTTGATATGTGCATCTATTGCTATAAATTGTCCTCTGAGGACTGCCTTTGCTGTGTCTCAAAGGTTTTGGTAGGATGTGTTTTCATTCTCAGTGGATTCTAGGAATTTTTTGATTCCATCTCTGATTTCTTCTATTACCCACTGATGTGTAAGCAGGGTATTATTCAGTTTCCATGTAGTTGATTTTTTTTCCTTGCTCTTTCTATTGTTAATTTCTACCTTGATGGCATTGTGGTCAGAGAAGATACTTTGAATTTTCTCAACGTTTTGGATCTTGTTGAGGACTGCTCTGTGGCCTAAGATGTGGTCTATTCTGGAGAACGTTCCATGTGCATTAGAAAAGAACGTGTACTTTGCAGTGGTTGGATGGAGTGTTCTATATATGTATATGAGGTCCAGTTGGCTGATTGTGCCCTTTAGGTCTTCGGTATTGTTGCTGAGTTTCTTCTTAGTTGTTCTGTCCTTTACTGAGAGCAGTGTGTTGAAGTCTCCTACTATTATTGTGGAATTGTCAATTTCTCTTTTTAGTGTTGTTAGAGTTTGTTTTATGTATTTTGGAGCCCTGTCATTGGGTGTGTAGATGGTTATTATGGTTATGTCTTCATGATGGATCGTCCCCTTAATCATTATATAGTGTCCTTCTTTGTCTTTTATGGTAGATTTTGTTTTAAAGTCTATTTTATCTGAGATTAGAATTGCCACTCCTGCTTTTTTTTGGTATTTGTTAGCTTGACATATTTTTTTCCAACCTTTGACTTTTAATAAATTCACATCTTTGTTTCTAAGGTGTGTCTCTTGTAGACAGCATATTAATGGATCCTGTTTTCTTATCTATTCTGTCACTCTCCATCTCTATATGGGTGCATTGAGTCCATTTACATTCAGTGTAATTATTGATAGATATGAGTTTGTTGCTGTCATTTTGTAGTGCTTTTTTTTTGTGGTGCTGAAGTTTTCTTTGTTCTTCTTACTCTCTTGTGCTGAGTTACTTTTGTTTGTGGATTTTTTTTCATTTCTTTTGTTTTTGTAGGTTTTGTTTTTGCCGAGACTATGTTTCTCATCTTTATTTTTATGTTTGTTAACTTTCTTTGTGGTTACCATGAATTTTACCCTTATCTTTCTAAGTTTGAAGCAGTCTATTATTACTTGGTATCACCTTGCCTCCTTTTCATTAGAAGGTTTTATACCTATGCTGTTTATTCCCTCTTTTATTGTTTTGATGTTGTTGTCATTTATTGATTAACTGCTCTGATTCCCTGTTGTATTTCTTTTGGTTTTGGATAGTCCTCGAGAGTTCATTTCCTAGATTGGTATCTGGCTCGTATGATCCTGCATGCTAGGTTCTGCCTGTGAGCTGAAGCTGTTTGTCGTCTGTTCGAAGAACTCCCTTTAATAATTCTTGTAAGTTTGGTTTGACTTTTACATTTTCCCTTAATTTTTGTTTATCTGGAAATGACCTAATTTCACCATCAAATTTGAACAAGAGTTTTGCAGGATATATTATTCTTGGCTGACAATTTTTTTCTTTCAAGATTTTATATATGTCATCCCATTGCCTTTTTGCCTGCATGGTTTTTGCTGAATAACCTGAGCTTAGTCTTATTGTTTCTCCTCTGTATGTGACTTCTTGTTTTTCACAAGCTGCTCTCAAGATTCTTTGTTTGTCTTTGTTTTTGGCAAGTGTGAATATGAAATGCCTTTTTGATTTTCTTTTGGGGTCTCTTCTCTATGGGGTTTGTTGAGCTTCTTGGATGGCCAGCTTTTCATCTTTCATGATATTGGGGAAGTTTTCTGTCAGCAGTTCCTCAATGATCCTCTCTGTGTTTTCTGTTTTCTTCCCCTGTTCTGGAATTGCAATCACTCATAAGTTTTTGCTTTTAATTGTGTCCCACATTACTCTCAGGATCTCTTCATTTTTCTTTGTTCTTTTTTCTGAGTTTTCCTCAGAGTTGTATCCAAGTGTTTGTCTTCAATTCCACTGATCCTGTTTCCACTGTTTCAAATCTGCTTCTCAGCCCTTCTGTGACACCGTCCATTTCTGAAATCTTGTTGTTTATCTTTTGGATTTCTAATTGTTGTCTTTGTATACTTTCTAGTTGTGAATTTATTTTGGCATTTTGTTCCTGCATCATCTTCCTGAAGTCTTCCAAGTTTTTGTCTGTATTTTCCTTGAATTTGTCTATTTTTTCCTCACGTTTGTCAGCCTTTTGCCTCAGTTCTTGGAGAATTCCGAGTATTAGAGATTTGAATTCCCTAGGAGATAGTTCTAGTGTATTTTCTTCCACAAGAGAGTCAGCTGGTGTTTTATTTTGGACCCCTAGTGGAACCATCCTGTCCTGTTTTTGTAAATGTTTAGATATTGTCTGCTGTTTTGGGGGCATTCAGTAGTTATTTTTCTCGTTTATTGATTGTAGATTTTTTTGTTTCATCCCTTTTTAAAAAAAAAAATTTGACTATGTCTGAGCAGGCAGAGTGTGTGTTCTTTGTTGTTTGCTTGTCTGTGCGCTGAATACTTTTCGCCTCTTCCTCAACTGGCAGGGTCAGCCAATCAGAAATGGTACAGTAGGGCAGGTCTAGCTGAATAGGAGTTACTGGGACGGGTTGTTTGTGGCACTTACTACAGCCACCAGAGCGGGTCAGTAATCAGTGCAGGGCAGTTTCCAGTAGGCCGTGCCCATGCTGCTTGGTGTTGTGATGTCAAGTGCACGGTGCAGGTAGGCAGGATGCAGCGAGGAGATTGTTATGCGTGGCGCTAAGATGGATATGGGAGAGAGGAGAGAGGAACAGGAGTCAAAAACATACAAACAAAGAAAAAAGAATGCTAGAGGAGCTTCCCATTGCAATGGAGAGATGAGAGATGGTTGTTTTATCTCCCGCTGGATGATCCATGAGGCTGCTTTCTCGTACCCATTTGCTGGTCTCCGATAGGAGTCCAAGATAGTGGATCCGCGCTGCGTTAGCTAGTAGGTGACCTCTGCATGAATCTCTCCTCACTCTCTGTTCTCTGTCAGTTTTCTCACTCCATTTGGTGCTTCGCTGAGTTCTTTATCTCTTCTTTTGATGTTTTAGTGTTTCAGGATTGTTGTATTCTCTGTTCAGCTTAGTTTTTCAGATCTTTGCTGTGGAGGGATGGAGTAGTGCTTCTGCCGAGAGCTCCATTGTGCCGGAACTCCTCTATTTCTCACCTTTTGAAGAAGATCACTCTGCCGTCCAGAAGACGCAGCTTTTTGAAATGCAAAGATATAAATTCCTTTTGAGGAAGCAAATTATACAGTGGCATATAAGAAAACAAAGGGGGAGTTGGGGTAGTGGGCTGGTGAAAGAAGTTGTTTAATGGATAGAGAAAGATCCAGAAAAATGAACTCTCAGATCCCTTAGAAAAAAGCCACCCATCTATTTGTCAAAAGCAAGAGGAAAGGCCGACTGGGTTTATTATTCTTTTGACAAAGTTGTGCCAAGGTGGCAGAGAAAGGAGGTAAGAGGGTTGGTAATAGCTGATTCTCATTTACCGGACAGCCTCAACTATTGCTTCATTCACTTGATAAAGGCCTTGCAGGAGACCCAGGACATGCAGCTCTGACAGGTTCTACAGCAGCAAGAAAAAGGGAGATGCACATAGAGGAAAATGGGGTTGATGTATTATTTACAGTTGGAGAACTTGAATAAAGAAGACTACGGGGTTGGCCCAAAGACTTGTGTCTGTACTACTGTGGAATAAAGACAGACATCTCTGAATTCTCACTGCCACTCTTTTTGCTGCCAGCGTACCCTGCCAGAGGTGGGCCAGCATGCCTGTGTCTCATCTCACCATGGTGCTGCAATCTGTCTTACCCCTGGTTACGTTTCCTTATGGCTGAGGAGGGCTAGGGAAACAGTAGAAAACTGCTCTGCTTCTGTAGATGACATTTCATTAAGTTGGCCCAGAGGGCACCTTGCTGGAGGTAGCAGGCATAATAAGCGTGCAGATGGGAAGACATACACACATAAATACAGGCTCATACATACATACACTGATTACTGAAGTCACGCAGTGGGTAGAGAGGAGGGACGTGGGGAATCGGATCCAAAAGGAGCAAAAGGTTGCAGCCTCTGTAGTGAGCTGAGTGAGAGTGACAGGAGGTCAGCTAAAGGAAATGGAAAGCAAAGTGGGAAAACCCACAGCAAAAGCTGCCACCAGAGAGCACATGCATAGAACTTCACAGCTTTCTCCTGTTTCCAGCTTCCACTTGCTCCATGTGCCACTTTACACAGCTTTTCAGGCCCATAATGGAGTTTATTCTATAGTTTTTATACTAACATCAATGACTCACATCTGCTCCAATACCCAGTTTGCTCTCTAATGTCTTCAGCTTCAAGAGAGAACAGCTTACACAGCACTTGCCAATGACAGGAATGGTAAAAAGAGTTCTAATCCAGGGACAAGGGAGGCTAGAACCCTGAATGTGTGGGTTGGAAGGGCCCTTGAGAGAGCATGACATTACAGATGGGGAAACTGACCCAGGGAAATGAGAAACTTCCTTAAGAAAATCGAGACCAGGGAAGCAGATACATTTGAGGGCACCAGGATATTCCTAATTCAGAGTGTACTTATTTTCCATGTTCCCTGCCATGTTATATCTTTTGCTAGGAGCTTTTTCTCTCCATACAGGCTGTGATGAGGAAAAAAGGAAAAAATTGCCTTGGATTAATCACCAGTTAATAGTTAATCCCCAATAGGATGAACTGTGCTCTGCATTACTGAAGTTGGTTATTGAAGTTATTGAAAAATCTGTCTAAGCATGGGACACTCCTGTGTAGGCTGGTGCCCCAGGGAGACCTACAGGGCCGGACCTTGCATAATATGCCCTTTGGCTGAATCAGGTAATGACACTTAGCAAAACTGGATTCCCTTGAGAGCTTCCATAGGCCCAGGGGATGTTTCTCACTTGAGTGGAGGGCAAGATAATGATTCAAGAAACAATGACCTTGGAACAAAATCTCTGCTTTCCCAGGCATCACAGGCCCAGTATGGAGCTACACTTGTTGTAGGGCCTAAGTTAACCCACATGCGAAACAGTCAGAATGAAGCTCCTCAGCACCTCAGCAGCAGGCAATGTCGTGCTGCACTGTCTTGTAAGCTTGGGCGTGGTGTTGTGTAACCGTCATCTGTTACTCAGAAGCAGCATCCCAAAGCGCTGAGCAATGGACTACAGTGTTGCCGTGAGATGCAGTTCCTGCCTGGAGCTGATAGCATCTCAGCAGCTTGCCTGGGGGTCCCCTGCAGAGCCAGCAGCAGAATGCTTTTCAGGCCCAAGTCCACAGGTCCAAGATTAGGATCCAGGAAGAGAAGGGCTCTGGATCCAGGGATCCATGCACATGCTGCAGGGACAGGTTCTGCTGCTGATACCCACTCATGCACCTGGCACCAGGCAGCTTCATCTTCTGGCCAAAGTTGTAGCTGGGGAGCTGTCTTAGTCATCTAGTGCTGCTATAACAAAAATACCACAAGTGGATGGCTTTAGCAAAGAGAAGTTTTACAGTCCAGTAGGCTACAAGTCCAAATTCAGGGCATCAGCTCCAGGGGAATGCTTTCTCCATCGACTCTGGAGGAAGGTCCGTGTCATCAATCTTCCTTTGGTCTGGGAGTTTCTCTGTGCAGGAACCTCAGGTCCAAAGGACATGCTCTGCTCCTGGCACTGCTTTCTTGGTGGTATGAGGTTATCATGTGTCTCTGCTGCCTTCTCTCTTTTATATCTCAAAAGAGATTGGCTTAAGACACTATCCAATCTTGTATACCTCATCAGTATAACTGCCGCTAATCTATTATATTAGATCATAGTGATTGAATTTACAACACATAAGGAAATCACATTATATTATAAAATGTTACACAATCATGCAATACTGGGAATCATGACCCAGCCAAATCGATACATACATTTTTTGGGGGACATAATTCAATCAATGACAGGAGCCTACCCCAACCTTTCAGTGGATAGGGTTCCAATAAAGGTAAATGCTGACTATTTCCAGGGTTTTGTGTGATGGTCTGAGAGCTCAGCTGAATCTTGAGATGGGATGGCAAGAGAGTGTTTAGCTTTTCTGGGATGTTTGAGTTCACTGCTATTCCCCACCAAAAACTTCTTTTAGTCTGGCCAATAACTCTGGGTTTGTGAGGCAGGACAGCTATGAGGCTGAGAGACAAGGCACCAAAACACAGGAGACTGAGCAGATGCCTTCATTTCTGACTTGATTTCTTGGGGACTCCTCTTTACTTGAGAATAAAATCCAGAGCCCTGCTTTACACCTGCCCCAGCTCCAGTCAGTACCTAAGCTTCCCACATGCTGAGTTCTGTAGGAAGAGGGAGGCAGGGACATGGCGGCTGCAGTAGTGGGCTCATCATCCTTGTCTCCCCAAAAAAGTTGATGAGGTAGGCATCCCTTCCACTAAGGCTGCATATATTAAAATGGCGCAGTTCCACAGCTACTGCTCCCCAGGCAGAAGCAAGGGATTTTCTTATCTTCTTTGAGCTCTCAGATAACACCAACATCTTACATTAAAGTTTCAGAACTATTCACACTCATGTTAGAGGAAATATTATTATCCCCATAGGAATATTATTATCCCCGAGGAATCTAATGCTCAGGGAAGCTAAGCGACTTACTCAAGATTAGCAGAGCTCCTGCAGCAAAGCCAGGCCTAGAACCCCTTGTTGTTGTTAGTTGCCATCAAGTTGATTCCGACTCACGGAGACATCATGTGTACACAGCAGAATTGCTTCACGGGGTTTTCAAGGCTGTGATCTTTTGGAAGCAGATTGCCAGGCCTGTCTTCCAAGGTGTCTCTGGATGGGTTTGAACCACCAACCTGTCAGCTAGTAGTTGAGTGCTAAACCGTTTGTGCCACCCAGGGACCCTAGGACCTGTAGACCAGTGATATCACCATTATCCTAGCCTAGTTGAGGCCTACATGGGGATGGGATTCAGAATCTGCTATGCCTATAGACCAGGGTGGTTTTACTCTGGAAGTGGGAGGAGGATGCTCTTTCCAAAGGCATTTGGGAAAGGGCTTTTGACAGATAACTCTTTGCACCCAGTATACCCTTGACCGGCGTCAGTTTCCAAGAACCCCCTGTGACTGACCCAACTTTGGACTCCCTTTTTTGCAAGCACAGAGCCCTGATGCTTGCAGGTCGAGAAAATCCTTAAGGGAGATACTTGCACTTCCATTTTTTAAAAAAAATTTCTTTAAAGTTAAATTCAGGCCGGCTCAGCGTTTCATTAAGCAGAAAAAGTTGCCAGGCACCTGCAGGCAGGCATAGAAACACCCAAGGGAGTTGGTCGAATTTGGCCTTGGCCCTAAAAAGCCAGGAGAGTGAACCTGGGTTTGGGCAGCAGCCTTGCCAGTGCCCCAGCACCGACTCCTGGAGGGCGGGACCCGGGTGTGAGCGCCACTTGTGCCCCCGTGTAAGCAGCAAAGTCCTCTAAGGCACAGCTCCGCCTGGCCCGGGCGGGGCCTTCCATCCCCGCTTGCGGCTGGGGGTGGGCAGCTGGGGGTGGCGAGCATCCTCTGGTGCGCGGTCCCCCCGGAGCCCCGCTTCAATCCAGGTTGGCCCCTTAGCTGCGCCCTGGACTCAGCGTAGGAGGCGCTAGAACACCAGGAGCCTCTGTCGGCTGGCGGCAGTAGCGCTCCCTCTCAGAGTCCGGCTCCCTCCCGCCGGGACTCCGAGGAGTCGGTCTGTTTGTCTTGCCCGCCCTCCCCTCTCCCCTCCCTCCACTCTTCTCCCGCCAGTCCCCACTTCCTCGTGCTTCTCCCGGAGTGTCCGGCACAGCCTCGGATTGCTACCTCTCCTCAGCTCGAGTCAATTTCCCTCTCGGCCGCTGCAGGCAAGACGACGGCGGCGGCGGCGTTGGCCGCGGCGTGGAGGAGCATCTCGGCTGCCGCCTCGCTTCCAGGGCTAGAGCAGGCGTCCAGCTGGCCTCCTGCGCCCCAGGGCGCCCCTTGCCTTCACCCCTGCTTGCTTCTCTTCGAAGCGGGCGGGGCGTCCTTCAGGATACCGCCGCTTCTCCACCCTGATATCCTTCGCGTGCGCTCCCCCGAGCGAGACGCTCTCCGGGACTCTTGCCCTGCAGACCCTTACCGCCGAGAGGTGTCCCAGGCACCTAGCATTGTGAAGACGAGAAGGCTAAGGGGACCATGCGGCGTCTGACTCGCCGCCTGGCGCTGCCCATCGTCGGGGTGCTCTGGTTTACCGTGCTGCTGTTCTTCTGGGTAACCAAAAGGAAGTTGGAAGTGCCAACGAGACCTGAAGTGCAGACCCCCAAGGTACGGGGTTTAGCCGCGCGCGGGGCAGTGGTTTGCCGAATGGCGCGCAACTCGCGCGCAGGGTTTGCAGGCTCCCGGGGAGGCCAGGGCCGGGGGTCTGGGTGCTGCGAGCAGGAAACCAGGAGCCGCATGCGGCTACAGTGTGATATTTCCGGATTTTAAAAAGCTCGGGGCCATCTCTGGTACCGCGGTGTGTGTGAGTGGGTGTGGGTGGTGGGCGCGCGCTCGCGGGCAGGGTGGCTCCCAACTTGAACTGCGCGCCGGGGGCGGAGGGGGCGCTGCGGCCCAGCGGCCGAGGGGTGGGTGGCGGGTAGAAGCCGCGAGATAGTCGCAGGCGATTGGGTCCGGTGGCGCGGCGGGTGCAGGCTCCGGCGAGAAGTCTGGTGGCTGTGCTGACCTCGTTCCTGCAACTGCCAGGCCCGACCAGGGGAGTCTGGAGGCCCCGGGTGCGCCGCGCGCACGTCTGAGTCTTGGGCAAGCGCCCTGCAGCCTCCGGTGCGGCTGCTGCATTGACCCACCCGACTTATTGCCACCCCAGCTTTGTATCTGTTCCCGAGCTCTTTGGCTGCACTGGAAGTTGAAAGTGCCCTCAAGGCCACTAAAGAGCCTGTAAAAACAGACACTTAGGTATTGGTGGGGAGTTGGGGAAATGGCAGTCTAAGTGGCTTTTCCAACTCCTGCCCACTTAGTTCATCTGAGCGGAGCCAAGTTTCGCCTTATAGGTTCACTCTTACCTTTAGATTCAGAGCCCCCATTCTTCACTTTCCATCCGCTCCACAGGCCTGGTCGTGGGGCATGGAAGGAGGTCTCTGGGGGAATTCCTGGCCAACCAGGCAACGTTTAAGAATTGGATCTAGAGCAGCCCTCTACGGACTGGGAAAAAGCTCTGGAGGAGCTTGTGATACAAAGCTGGCTACTGAGTGGGGGAGGGAGGAGGAGCCACGCTAGTAAGTACAGTAGAGAGGGCCTGCTATGTGCCAAATACTTAGTGGGTGCTTTCTTCACAAGTAGTTATTTGAGTTGAGTGCTATTATCCTCCTTTCATAGATTAGGAAACTGATTCAGAGACTTTAACGTGCCTTAGGCCACTCTACTGGTTTGAACTCAGACCTAGGATACTCAGGATCTTTCCACTATATTAAGTTGTCTCTTAGAGTCTCTTTTAACTGAGTCTTCTGGCACTTATGTTTTGGAAGCTTACCAATACTCAGTTGAGTTCAGCAAACATTAATTGAGCACCTGTCATGTGCCAGGCAGTGTGCTAAGTGTTATGGGTACACAGATGCAGTACTTAACTCCCTGGGGGTGGGGGAGTGACTCATACATGGACCAGGGTCATACAATGCTGAGAGCCAAGATGGCTCGATTTCATGGAAGCCTGGGGACTTCCTGGAGAAAGAGGGACTAACAGAACTGAGTTGAGAAGATGAACAGGTTTGCAAGTCGGTAGGTATGGAGGAGTAGAGGTTAACTCCAGGAAACAGGTTCAGAGGAATGACACAGCATGTTGTGGAAGTTTGGCATAATTTGAGTGTAAAGCATGTGGAGAACTGAAGAGATGAGTTTGGGAAGGTGTATAGGGATCATATCATATAGACCTTCTGGGCATTAGGGGACCATGGAAGGGTGTCAAACAGGCAAATGGTGTGGTGAGACTGGTGACTTCAAATAGCCTTTGGAGCACCGGATCAATTTTCTCACTCACCTCAGGCCCTGCCCATAGAGCTGGAGAGTTTTTCTTCCTTTCCCTGCTCCTTGTGATGCAGTTAATGATGCCTGCAGGGACATGAACTTTCTCTGGTCTTCTTTGAACCTCATTACCTTAAACTTACTTATTCTGGTTTTCACCAGGGATAAGGGACAAGAGGTTTGTTTCGTTTTTTGTGCACTAAGCTTTGTGGCCTCTCTTCCTTTCCTGCCTCTTCTCATCCTGATGTGTGTTCAGCACACATTTACTGGATGCAGCCATATGCCAGGCCCTGCGCTAGGCTTGGGGGGCTGCTGCAGTGAGCACACTCTGTGCCTGTCTTTTGGAGGGAGGCTCTCAAAGTTCCTAGCTGAGGCAGAATTACAAGGAGATGAGTACAGTGCTTTGGGTAGGAGTGGTCTAATAAGAGAGTGTTGGACATGGTGGTGTGGAATCACAGAAGAGAGGTTTTGATCACTTGCTGTCTTTGTGTTAATATTTTATTCCATCATTTCCCAATTTTCTGTATTCTTCTGTAACTGAATTCCTTTTTGTCTCATGAGTTCTATAGACTTTAAAAATCTTGATACCTCTCATTATTAGGCTTCCTTCTTTTTTGTTAGCATTTTTTCTCCCTCCTCTTTTTCATCTGTATGTATGACTTTGTGTGTCCACATATATGTGTTTTGTGTATTCGTGGATGTATTTTGTCTGACAGATGAGTGTCCATCTGTAGCTGTAGTGTATGTGTGTCTGAAGAGAAAAGGAGAGAGACAGAGAAATCCTCTCTCAGATAGTCCCAGAATGATTTTATTCCCCATGGCATATCTAAAGGAGTGCAGTGGTTCCCAAACCTGGGAACTACCTGGCCAGCTTGTTTAAAATGCAGATTCTTGGACTTTATTGCAGAGATTCTGGTTCTTTGGGTTTGGGAGAAGGTTCTGGAATCAATATTTTTACAAATGCTCCATGTGATTCTGATGCAGCCTATTGATGGATGGCATTTGGGCTAGACTAAGAATACCTAGTTTGTTCAGGTTTTGCTGTTTGGATGGTCGCAAATATAGTGGTAAACATATGGTGAAGACAGCCAAATGATTTCATTCTTCTTGAGTTTGCTCACGGACCTAGCATGTGTGAGCACATGTACTCATGTGCAGGTAACTACAGCTAGCATTTTTATAGTGCTTTACCAATTCACCAATTCTGTTTCCCATATATTAGCTCATTTAACCATCACACAACCACATAAGGTAGATAATATTTTTATGTAGATGAGATTGAGTAAAGGGGCTAAACAATTATCCCAAGTTAACAAGGCTGCTAAGTGGCAGAGTCAGGATGAGAATGGAACGGGATTGTTCTGAGAATTCCTGTCCATGTTCTTTCCATGCCACTAACTGGGTGGTGCAAATGTTTAACCTGCTTAGCTGCTACCCAAAAGGTTGGAGGTTGGAGTCCACCCAGAAGAAAGGCCTGGCGATCTACTTCTGAAAAATCATCCATTAAAAACTCTATGGAGCACAGTTCTACTCTGACACATATCTGGTCACTGTGAGTCAGAATTGCCTAGGCAGTAACTAGTTTAAGCCACATGGACTGCCTGACTCTACACTTGAGTGTGATGCCTTGAGGTTGAGGATGTTTACACAGTGCCCTCCCCACCCCATTTCCAGTGCTTTGCCGGTACATCCCTAGACCCTCACTAGGAGAGCTCTGGGAGGGTTGGTGTAATTTGTGGGGGTGCTAAGGCAGGAACCACCTCAGAAGGAAATTCTGCTTTTCCCTTGAAGAGGTGACTTCTCTGGTTGGATGGAGCACGCCTGGTGGGGAGGGTCTGATAGGAGCTGAGCGGTTGCAGTGTCATTGGCTTAGGAGTCACTTGCCAGTGCAATTCTGTGAGTTACTGATGAGGACATTTGTCTGTTGCAGGGGAAAAAGTCGGGTTTCGAGTGAGTTCAGTACACTAGATTTTCGTAGGAAATGCTCCTGTCTAATCCTGGGGAGAGACCTTGCCTTAGACATGTTAAAACCTTGGGAGAGGGGGAATTCATGCTGGCTAGGCTTCTTCCCAGCACTGTGGATGAGGTCAGCTTTTTTTTTTTTTTTTTTTAAACCGCAGTAGGAGCAGTGGGCCCCTTTCCCTAAAAGTAGAGAAGTTGGGAATGGTGTAGGAATTGGAGAGGAGGGCTGTGCAGAGGGTTCCTAGGTGGGGAACTTCCAATTCTAAGGTTCAGTGGTGCCAATTGCCTTTTCAGGGCAGCGGGGGCATGGGGTGGTTTCCACTGCAGGTTCTAGTTAAGGGCCCCCAGGTCCGTGTTCCGCTTCCTCACAGTGTTAGCAAATGGTCCCATTCACTTAGTGATGGGATCTTAAAAGCGGGCCGGATAACACAATAAAATCTATGCCCAGTCACAATCCAAGGGATGTGGAAAAGCTTGCTGCACTCCTGGTTTAAGAAAATTAATTGGATTTTTTTTTCTTAGTTTCAGGAAGGGCTGGTTCTATTAATAGCTCAAGTAAAGATTTCTTTGAGTTTGACTTTTTAATGTTGATTTGATTCTTTTACTGGGTTCCTTCCCCCCCAACCCCCACCCCCAATTCAGCAAAGCTCTAATCCCTAATTGAAAATCATGTAACAAGTTTGATGTTTTAATTCAAACTGTATTTTAGTGATGTCATGGATTGAATTGCGTCCCCCAGAAATATCTGTCAACTTGGCTGGGTCATGATTCCCAGTATTGTATGATTGTGTACCATTCTGTAAGCTGATGTAGTTTCCTTATGTGTTGTAAACTCAATCACTATGATCTAACAAGATGGATTAGTGGCAGTTATACTGATGAGGTTTACAAGTTTGGATAGTATCTTAAGACAATCTCTTTTGAGGTATAAAAGAGAGAAGCTAGCAGAGACACATGGGAACCTCACACCACCAAGAAAGCAGTGCCGGGAGCAGAGCATGTCCTTTGGACCTGAGGTTCCTGCGCAGAGAAGCTCTCAGACCAAGGGAAGACAGATGCATCACAAGGACCTTCCTCCAGAGCCGATGGAGACAGAAAGTGTTCTCCTGGAGCTGATGCCCTGAATTTGGACTTGTAGCCTACAGGACTGTGAGAGAATAAACTTCTCTTTGTTAAAGCCATCTATTTGTGATATCTCTGTTATAGCAGCACTAGATGATTAAGACAAGTGATAAGTACTATGCCACTAAAAAGTACCTGAAAAATGTTTTCATTTCTTCTCCCCTCTATCATTTGTCTGCCATTTGGAGACTTATACAGTAACTGACAGAATGAAAATAAAATAAAGACAGCAAATTTGTCTCTGTATTTCCAAGAAACAAAATTTAGTCCAGGGGCTTAGGGCTTAGTCAAAGCAAAAGAATCTTAGGCCTGACGGTAATTTTTGAGGAAAGTTTTGGACATGTAAAGGCTTAGAATAAAGTGCCTCAGGCCCGTGTAAATGTATTTGCACTGTACTAGAAATATAGCAAACACTATTAGAAAATAGCTTGTCTTTCTCTTGCATTTGCATACCACCCATGCCTTAAGTATATGACACTGTTATTTCATTCCTCACTGAATAGATAGTAGATAATTTCTCCCATTTAAAAAAATCGTGAATTTTAGAGAGAGACCCTATTAATCTGCTGATGCTTGCTGTGTACATATTGGACTCCATTCAGGGTATTTTGACTCTGGTGTGATCAGGACCCCATTATTAGATGCATGTTGATTCTTTTGTTTTCTTCTGTTATGTGCCAACACCTGCAATGGGGCTGTCTGTGCTGGCTGCTTCTGCTCTAAAGCAGTTCCAGGGAGCAGGCCTTGGGATAGTGACACTTGGAGGCCTGCTCTATTTCCTGCTTCTGCAGCAGCTACTGTGACAGGCAGGGAAATATGGGAGTATAGGGTGGAATCCCAGGCTAAAACACAGGTTTTCAAGAAGTAAAAAACCAAAATCAAACCCATTGCCATCGAGTTGATTCTGACTCATAGTTTCCCTATAGAACAGAGTAGAACTGCTCTGTAGGGTTTCCAAGGCTGTAAATCTTTATGGAAGCAGACTGTCACATATCTCTCCTGCACACAACATACACATACACACACACACACTCGTACCTTGGGGAAATTCAGCAGAATGTTCTGAAATTTGCTGGCTCTAGTATTTTGGTATTTCTGAATAAATGGCCTGATATGACCTTCTAGGTCAGTAGTCTTTGCATTTAACAGTGGCTGCTGCCATCACAGGACCTAATGAACACTAAGAAATTAATCGGGGGAGAGAAAGGAAGAGACCTCTAAAGTGCGAGAAATTTATTTGCCACCAAGGGAGTCCTCTTCCCTCCTGCACTTCTTCCCACCCTTTCCCGCTTCCTCTTCTTTCTACCCTTCTCCTCCTCCCCTCATCTCATTGTTTCTCCTTTTCTTAGTCACATCTCCTGAATTAGCTAGTGGGCTGTGGAGTGGAGAGGGCCGGGGTACTTGGTCAGCCTGGCTGGGAGAGGTCAGCAGGGGCAGTGCTGGCCACAGAAGCCCAGTGTTCCCCTGCAGGCTCCAAGGTCATAAGCAGCTGCCTCACCAGCCATGGAGATACAGGGGCCACTCTGAAAACAAGGGCATTTTTTTCCAAAGGAGGGAAGTAGCCACTCTGAGCCACCCAGAGCCATTCAGGTACCCAATCTGCTCTGACTCCCTTCTATCAGTAAGAGCCCTTATGGCAGGGAACAAGGAGCCATCTGATCCACTGCCACCTGGACAATGCTAATTTCAAGTACAAAGCCTCTTCTGCATACCATTTCTGAAAGACAAGATTAGGATGTCTTAGTTATCTAGTGCTGCTATAACAGAAATACCACAAGTGAAAGTAGGCTAAAAGTCCCAATTCAGGGCATCAGCTCCAGGAAAAGGCTTTCTTTCTCTAGGCCTTCTCATCAGTGTTCCCCCAGACTAGGAGCTTCTCAGTGCAGGGACCTTGGTCCAAAGGACTCGCTTTGCTCCCTGCTCTCTTGATGGTATGAGATCCCCCTGTCTCTCTGCTCACTTCTGTCTTTTGTATCTCAAGAGATTGCCTCAGGACACAAGCCAATCTTGTAGACTGAATCCTGCCTCACTAACACAATTGCCGCCCATCCTCCCTCATTAACATCATAGAGGCAGGATTTACACCCTATAGAAAAATCGCATAATACTCAGCCAAACTGATACACACATTTTTTGGGGGACATAATTCAATCCATGACATAGGCACTCAAAAAAATTAAATTCTCCTCATGTCACTTGTCTTCTTAACTATAAAAGCACTACAAAGATCTTTCAAGAAAATGCAGGAGAACAGCATCACACTCAAATGTTCCTGCCATTGGATTTGAATCCTGAGATGGAGAGAGCCACCCCAGCTGCCTTCTTTCTAATGATTCCTCTGTTTAAAATGCAATTTGCATCTCATTCCAGGCCAGGAGATAAGTGGAAAACATGTATAGAACCTTGACAAGCTCTCTCCAAAGGGGTTAACTGTCCCTTTTCTCTGTCCTCACTAAGGTTTGGGAAATTAAAATTTTCTTCCCTAGTGGTCTGGCCTGAAGATTTATGTAGCTTCTCTTGTTCCCCTGAGAACACTCTAATCATGCATTTCTTCCCCCATCCACAAAGAAACTGGCCCAATCAATATTTATGCCCCAATCACTTGCAGCTGCAACATGCAGGCACAATGGATGCCAAATTCCTTGATGGCTATTGAAAAATTAGCTGGTGCCTGTATTTCAGGCTCATTGTTTTCTAGGATCTCGTGGAGATCAGACTGCGTGGTCTGTGGATTAATTGAGCCCCAGATAATTGGCTATTAATGTATGGCCAATTGATGGCTGCCACCTGGGTGCTGAGTTGACTAACATCTTGATGGTGAGCTGGTGGTCTTCATCAGAAGAGGAACTGGCTGAAGACTCCACTAATTAAAGGGTGAATCAGGGAAGTGAAGATAAGAGGTAGCTTCTTCCCATCCTTCTCCACCCAGTTTTGTGATGTTTCAAAGTTTACAAAGAATTGTTATTCACAAATGCCTCATTTGATCTTTACTGCAACACTGTGAGGTAGATATTGTTATTATTGTTAATATTTTCTAGTTTTACAAAGTATGATGAATCTGAGGTTGTAAGGGGGAGGGGACTTTGGCAACAACAGTTAACCAATAGGTGGGCTTGAACCCAGTCTTTTGACTATAAAACGTGCTGTTTCTATTATGGCCACATTCAACCTCTGTTAGATTCCTTTTCCGGGGGAAATGAAATATATTTTATATATGTATGTACCAACCAGTTGATGTTGAGTCAGTTCAGACTTATGGTGCCCCTAGGTGTGTCAGAGTAGAACTGTGCTCCATAAGGTTTTTAATGGCTGATTTTTGGGAAGTAGATCGCCAGGCTTTTCTTCAGAGGCACCTCTGGGTGACCTCAAACCTCCAACCTTTTGGTTAGCAGCTAGGTGCATTAACTGTTTGCACCATCCAGGGACTCCTATATGTTGTTGTTGTTAGATGCCATCAAGTCGATTGACTCATAGCTACACTGTGTGACAGAGTAGAACTGCCCCATAGGGTTTTCTAGTCTGTAATCTTTACAGGATTCAGAAGAGGCCATGGAACGAGGGATCTCATTGCTGATGTCAGATGGATCTTAGCTGAAAGCAGAGAATACCAGAAAGATATTTACCTGTGTTTTGTTGACTATGCAAAGACATTCAAACTGTGTGGATCACAACAAATTATGGATAACATTGCAAAAAATGGAAATTCCAGAATACCTAACTGTGCTCATACAGAACCTGTGCATAGACTAAGAGGCAGTCGTTCGAACAGAACAAGGGGATACTGAGTGGTTTAAAGTCAGAAAAGGTATGAGTCAGGGTTGCATCCTTTCACCATACTTATTCAATCTGTATGCTGAGCAAATAATCTGAGAAGTTGGACTATATGAAGAAGAACATGGTACCAGGATTGGAGGAAGACTCATTAACAACCTGTGATATACAGATGACACAGCCTTCCTTGCTAAAAGTGAAGAGGACTTGAAACACTTATTGATGAAGATCAAAGACTACAGCCTTCAGTATGGATTACACCTCAACATAAAGAAAACAAAAATCCTCACAACTGGACCAATAAGCAACATCATGATAAATGGAGAAAAGATTGAAGTTGTCAAGAATTTCATTTTGCTTGGATCCATAATCTATGCCCATGGAAGCAGCAGTCAAGAAATCAAATGACGTTATTGCACTGGGCAAATCTGCTGCAAAAGATATCTTTAAAGTGTTAAAAAGGCAAAGATGTCACTTTTGAGACTAAGGTACGCCTGACCCAAGCCATAGTATTTTAAATCACTTCATCTGCATGTGAAGGCTTGACAATGAATAAGGAAGACTGAAGAAAATTTGATGCATTTGAATTATGGTGTTGGTGAAGAATACTGAATATACCATGGTATGCCAGAAGAACAAACAAGTCTGTTTTGGAAAACAGTACAGCCACAGTGCTCCTTAGTAGCGAGGATGGCAAGACTTCGTCTCACATACTTTGAACCTGTTATCAGGAGGGACCAGTCCCTGAAGAAGGACATCATGCTTGGTAAGGTAGAGGGTGAGTGAAAAGGAGGAAGACCCTGGATGAGATAGATTGATACACCAGCTGCAACCATGGGCTCAAACATAACAATGATTGTGAGCATGGTGCAGAACCAGACAGTGTTTCATTCTGTTGTACATAGGGGTCGCTATGAGTCAGAATTGACTGGACGGCACCTAACAACAACAACAACAGTAATCTTTACAGAGGAGATCACCAGGTCTTCCATGGAGCCACTGGGTGGATTCGTACCTCCAACATTTTGGTTAGCAGTCAATCGAGCGCTTAACTGTTGCGCCTATTATATGTATATTTTCGTATGGACAAAATGCTAGAGCTCTTGTTAGGAAATGACTCCCTACCTCTGGTAAAACACTAGAACTGGTTTTCTACACACAGAAGGAAACTGAGGATCAGATTAGGCAAAATGCAAAGCCAGTCTCTCAACTGGTCACTCTAGGGCTAGGAAGACTTTGAGTTTTCTTTCAGGATGGGCCGAGTTTAACCCACCTGACAGTTCCTTCCGAAACATTCCACAGGTCGCTGCCTTCTTCAGTGGTAAGATACTGGAGTTGAAGACTCAAGGCAGAGGTGTCTCGTGAGACGTGGAAGGAGGCCTCCTGCCCCCTCAGTTCTGTTGTCAGGTATGAGCCCACGCTTGGCACCTCTCTCCTGGGCCAGCAGGGTTTGACACCAGGAAATTAGGCTCTGCTGTCATTCATGAGGCTGCTCCAGCTCGGAAGTCACAGGATTGTGGAATTAAGACAGAAACCATTGATTTGAAATCACTTTCATGATGAATATGGTCCTTGAACAATCAGAAGGAATTCCCATCTGAGAGGAAAAATGTCATCTGAAAGAAACTATCCTACCCTATTTGAAATGCAAGGCTGGTAAGTGGGGAATGATTCCAGTGAAGTGACTCTAGAAGATCCCAGCATCTCGCTTAGATCTTACCCTCTCTAAGACAGAGAGCACCCTGCCTGTATCTTGCTGTTTCTCCTTGAAGGCCATCTTGCCCTCTCTAAGACAAAGAGCACCCTGCCTGTATCTTGCTGTTTCTCCTTGAAGGCCAGTTGATGATTGCTCAGTTCTGCTGGGTGGCAGACTTCTGGTTCTACCCAGTTATAGGGATCACCTTCTTTGTGGTGGTTTGGAGGTTGGCTGTAACTAATGTAGTTGCTGCCAAAGTGTGTGTTTAAACTTATGAAAGTATAAAATCAGGAGGCTGATTATGTCTTCCTGGGTATTTTGTCAGCAGTTAGGATAAGCTGTCAGAAGACTCATGGTTGTGCTTTTGTTACATGGCCTGAATGACAAAGTTTTACTGTGAGATCCGGAGCAAAAAATGAATTTTTCACTCTTGGCTATTTCTACTGAGCATGGCAACATTAAAAGGTACTGTATTTTTAAAGACTATGCATGGAGTAAGAATGAAAAGAAATGTAAACCTAGATAATTCTGGAATTTTCTCTATTCATTCAGAGGCCCGGAAGATTTTGTAATCATTTGCTCAATTCTGGATCAGATCAATTTCCTGCCTCTCTTAAAACTGAGATTATGGTTTCTGGCTCCAGGTTTTAGATTTCCTCTCTCTCTTTTTTTTTTCCCTGATTTTATTTTGTTTATTGTTATAGCTTAAGGGAAAGTTTACATTTCAAGTTAGTCTCTTATACAAAAATTTATATATACATTGTTATGTGACCCTAATTGTTCTCCTATTCTGTGACAGCACACTCCTCCTTTCCACCCCTGATTTCCCATGTCCATTCAACCAGCTCCAACCCTCTCTGCCTTCCCATCTCACCTCCAGACAGGAGCTGCCCATTTAGTCTCCTGTGTCTACTTGAGCTAAAAAGCAGACTCTTCACGAGTATCATTTTACATCCCACAGTCCAGTCCAATCTTTATCTGAAGAGTTGGCCTCAGAAATTGTTTAGCTTTTCCTTAAATCTGAGTTTATATATTTTTTAATATATTTTTTTATTGTACTTCAGATCAAAGGTTACAAAACAAATAGTTTCTCATTAAACAATAGTACACATATTGTTTTATAACATTGGTTAACAAACCCATGACATGTCAACCCTCTCACTTCTCGACCTTTTTTTCCTGGTGAACATATACATAGCCAAAGATACACCATTTCAAAAATTTCTACATGCACAGTTCAGTGACATTGACTACACTCCTCCAATTAAGCTGCTATTTTCACTTTAGGTGAAGGTCTACCAAACAAAACAGTTTCCATTGAACAGTTAGTACACATCTTGCCCTATGACAATGGTTAACAACCTCACAACACATCAACACTATCCTTACTCAACCCTGGGTTCCCTATCACCAGCTTTCCTGTCCCCTTCTACCTTCTAGCCCTTGTCCCTGGACTGCTGTGCCTCATTAGTCCCATTTGGTTTTATGGGGCTGTCCACTCCCCGGCTGAACGGTAAACCTCAGAAGTGACTTCACCACTGAGCTAAAAGGGTGTCTGGGGGCCATACTCTCGGGGTTTCTCCAGTCTCCTTTGGGCCAGTAAATCTGGTCTTTTTTTTTGTGAGTTAGAATTTTGTTCTACATCCTTCTGCAGCTCTGTCCAGAACCCTCTGTTGTGATCCCGGTCAGAGTAGTCAGTGGTAGTAGCTGGGCACCATCTAGCTGTACTGGACTCAGTCCGGTGGAGGCCTTGGTAGCTGTGGTCCATTAGTCCTTTGGACCAATCTTTTCCTTGTATCCTGCTTTCTTCATTCTCCCTTGCTCCCAAAGGGATGAGACCAGCGGAGTATCCTAGACGGCTGCTCACAGGCTTTTAAGACTCCAGACGCTATTCACCAAGATAGAATGGAGAACATTGTCTTTATAAACTGTGTTATGCCAGTTGAGCTAGATGTTCCCTGGGACCATGGTCCCCAAAGCCCTCTGCCCAGCAATTCAGTCCCACAGGGAGTTTGGATGTGTCTGTGGAACTTCCATGACCTTTTCTTGTTCAAGTTGTGCTGGTTTCCTGAGTATTGTGTACTGTCTCACCCTTCACCAAAGATACCACTTATCTATTGCCTATTTAGTATTCCCCCCCACCCCTCCTATCCCTGGTAACCAAAAAGATTGTTACTTTTTGTGTGTGAACTTTTTCATGGGCTTTTACAATAGAGGTCTCATACAGTATTTGCCCTTTTGTGATTGATTTATTTCACTCAGCATAATGTCGTCCAGTTTCATCCATGTTATGAGATGCTTCACAGATTCATCATTGTTCTTTCTCGTTGCATAATACTCCATTGTGTGTATGTACCATAGTTTGTTTATGTATTCATCTGTTGATGGGCATCTAGGTTGTTTCCATCTTTTTGCTATTGTGAACAATGCTGCCATGAACATAGGTGTGCATATGTGTATTCGAGTGACGACTCTTATTTCTTTAGGATATATTCCTAGGAGTGCGATTGCTGGATAGTATGGTATTTCTATTTCTAGCTTTCTAAGGAAGCGCCGTATCATTTTCCAAAATGGTCGTATCATTTTGCATTCCCACCAGGAAAACATAAGAGTTCAGATCTCCCTGCAGCCTCTCCAACATTTGTCATTTCCAGTGTTTTTGATTCGTACTAGTAATGCCGGGGTGAGATGGTATTTCATTGTGGTTTTAATTTGCATTTCTCTAATGGTTAGTGATCGCGAGCATTTCCTCATGTGTCTGTTGGCCGCTTGAATGTGTTCTTTGGTGAAGTGACTGTTCATTTCCTTTGCCCATTTTTTAAAAGGATTGTCTTTTTGTTGAAGAGATGTTGGATTTTCTTGTAGATTATGGAGATTAGACCTTTGTCTGACTTGTACTGTCCAAAAATTTTTTCCCAGTCTGTAGGTTCTCTTTTTACTCTTTTGGTGAAATCTTTTGAAGAGCATAGGTATTTGATTTTTAGAAGGTCCGAGTTATCTAGCTTATCTCCTGGGGTTTGTATGTTGATGGTTATGGTTTGTGTCCTGTTAAAGCCGTGTATCAGGGCCTGTAGCTTTGGTCCTGTTTTTTCTCCTACGAACTTTATAGTTTTTGGGTTTATATTTAGGTCTTTAATCCATTTTGAATTAGTTTTTGTATATGGCATGAGGTATGGGTCCTGTTTGATTTTTTTGGAGATGGATATCCAGTTTTGCCAGTACCATTTGTTAAAAAGACTGTCTTTTCCCCATTTGATGGACTATGGGCCCTTGTTGAATATCAGGTGACTGTAGCTGGATGCATTTACATCGGGGTTCTCAATTCTGTTCCATTGGTCAATGTATCTGTCGTTGTACCAGTACCAGGCTGTTTTGACTACTGTAGCTGTATAGTAGGTTCTGAGGTCAGGTAGTGTGAGTCCTCCAACTTTATTCTTCTTCTTCAGTAGTGCTTTACTTATTTGGGGCTTCTTGCCTTTCCATATAAGGTTAATGATTAGTTTTTCCATCTCTTTGTAGAATGTTGTTGGCATTTGGATTGGGATTGCGTTGTATTTGTAAATTGCTTTGGGTAGAATTGTCATTTTCACAATATTGAGTCTGCCTATCCATGAGCATGGTATGTTTTTCCATTTATGTAGATCCCTTTGGGTTTCTTGTAGTAGCGTTTTGTAGTTTTCTTTGTATAGCTCTTTTACATCCCTGGTCAGATTTATTCCTAAGTATTCTATCTTTTTAGGGGCTATTGAAAATGGTATTGTTTTCTTGATATCCTTTTCATCATTCTCCTTATTGGTGTATAGGAATCCAACTGATTTTTGTATGTTTATCTTGTATCCTGCTACTCTGCTTTATCTTTCTATTAGTTTCAGTAGATTTCTCGTGGAGTCTTTAGGGTTTTCTATGTATAGTATCATATCATCTGCAAACAGGGACAGTTTAACTTCTTCATTCCCAATTTGGATGCCCTTTATTTCTTTTTCTTGTCTTCTTGTTCCAGCTAGAACTTCCAGCACAATGTGAAATAGGAGTGGTGATAAAGGGCATCCTTGTTCCTGTTTTCAGCCTCTCTCCATTAAGAATGATGTTGGCTGTTGGTTTTGCATAGATGCCCTTTATTATGTTGAAAAATTTCCTTTCTATACCTATTTTAGTGAGAGTTTCTATCAGGAATGGGTGTTGGACTTTGTCAAATGCCTTTTCTGCGTCAATTGAGATGATCATGTGATTCTTTTCTTTCCTTTGATTTATGTGGTGGATTACGTTGATTGATTTTCTAATGTTGAATCATCCTTGCATACCTGGTATGAATCCTACGTGGTCATGCTGTATTATTTTTTTTATATGATGCTGAATTCTACTGGCTAGAATTTTGTTGAGAATTTTTGCATCTATATTCATGGGAGATATCGGTCTGTAATTTCTTTTTTTGTGGCTTCTTTGCCTGGTTTTGGTATCAGCATTATGCTGGCTTCACAGAATGAATTTGGAAGTGTTGCTTCCTTTTCTGTGCTCTGAAATAGCTTGAGTAGTACTGGTACAAGCTCTTTTGTGAATGTTTTGTAGAATTCTCCAATGAAGCCATCTGGGCCAGGAGTTTGTTTTTGTTGGGAGTTTTTTTATTACCTTTTCAATCTCTTCTCTTACTATGGGTCTGTTCAGATTTTCAATGTAAATTTTTTGTAGTTTGGGTAGATCGTGTGTTCCTAGAAATTTATCCATTTCTTCTAGGTTTTCAAATTTGTTGGAGAATAGTTTTTCATAATATTCTGTTATGATCGTTTTTATTTCAGTTGGGTCTGTTGTCATGTCACCCATTTCATTTCTTATTTGGGTTATTTGCGACCTCTCCTGTTTTTCTTTGGTCAGTCTGGCCAGCGGTTTGTCGATCTTGTTGATTCTTTCAAAGAACCAACTTTTGGTTTTGTTGATTCTTTTGGTTTTTGTTCTCTATTTCATTTATTTCTCCTCTGATCTTTATTATTTCCTTTCTTCTGGTGGTTGTGGACTTTTTTTGATGTTGTTTCTATTTGTTTTAGTTCTGTAGTTAATGTTTTGATTTTGTCCCTTTTTTCTTTTTTGATGTGTGCATCTATTGCTATAAATTGTCCTCTGAAGACTGCCTTTGCTGTGTCCCAAAGGTTTTGGTATGATGTTTTCATTCTTGTTTGATTCTAGGCATTTTTTGATTCCATCTCTGATTTCTTCTATTAGTCAGTGATGTGTAAGCAGGGTATTATTCAGTTTGCATGTAACTGATTTTTTTTCCTTGCTCTTTCTGTTATTAATTTCTACCTTGATGGCATTGTGGTCAGAGAAGATACTTTGAATTTTCCCAACTTTTTGGAACTCGTTGAGGATTTCTCTGTGGCCTAAGATGTGGTCTATTCTGGAGAACGTTCCATGTGCATTGGAAAAGAATGTGTACTTTGCAGTGGTTGGATGGAGTGTTCTATATATGTCTATGAGGTCAAGTTGGCTGATTGTGCCCTTTAGGTCTTCTGTATCTTTGCTGAGTTTCTTTTTAGTTGTCCTGTCCTTTACTGAGAGTGGTGTGTTGAAGTCTCCTACTATTATTGTGGAACTGTCAATTTCTCTTTTCAGTGTTGTTAGAGTTGTTTTATGTATTTTGGAGCCCCGTCATTGGGTGCGCAGATGTTTATTATGGTTATGTCTTCATGATGGATTGTCCCCTTAATCATTATATATTATATATAATATATATATATTAACATATATATATTATATATAGTGTCCTTCTTTGTCTTTTATGGTGGATTTTGTTCTAAGGTCTATTTTATCTGAAATTAGTATTGCCACTCCTGCTCTTTTTTGGTATTTGTTAGCTTGATATATTTTTTTCCAACCTTTGACTTTTAATAAATTCACATCTTTGTTTCTAAGGTGTGTCTCTTGTAGACAGCATATTGATGGATCCTGTTTTCTTATCCATTTTGTCACTGTCCGTCTCTTTATGGGTGCCTTGAGTCTATTTACATTCAGTTTAATTATTGATAGATGTGAGTTTGTTGCTGTCATTTTGTAGTGCTTTTTTTTGTGGTGCTGATGGTTTCTTCTTACTCTCCTGTGCTGAGTTGCTTTTGTTTCTGGGTTTTTTTTTTCATTTCTTATGTTTTTGATGGTTTTGTTTTTGCTAGGACTTTATGTTTTTACTCTTTATTTTTATGAGTATGTTTGTTAACTTTCTTTGTGGTTTCCTTGAATTTACCCTTATCTTTCTAAGTTTGAAGCAGTCAATTATTGTTATTGCCTTGCCTTCCTCTCCATTAGAAGGTTCTGTACCTACACCATTTATTCCCTCTTTTATTGTTCTGATGTTGTTGTCATTTACTGATTAACTGCTCTGATTCCCTGTTGTATTTCTTTTGGTTTTGGATAGTCCTTGATAGTTCATTTCCTAGATTGGTATCTCGCTGATACGATCCTGCGTCCTAGATTCTACTGGTGAGCTGAAATTTTTTGGTCTAAGTTCGAATAACTCCCTTTAATAATTCTTGTAAGTTTGGTTTGGTTTTTACATATTCCCTTCATTTCTGTTTATCTGGAAATGTCCTAATTTCACCATCATATCTGAATGGGAGTTTTTCAAGATATATTATTCTTGGCTGGCAATTGTTTTCTTTCTAGGTTTTGTGTATTTCATCCCGTTGCCTTCTTACCTGCATGGTTTCTGCTGAATAATCTGAGCTTAGTCATATTGTTTCTCCTCTGTATATGAGTTTTTGTTTTTCATGAGCCACTCTCAGGATTCTTTGTCTTTGGTTTTGGTGAGTGTGATTATGATATGTCTTGGTGATTTTCTGTTGGAGTCTCTCCTATATGGGGTTTGTTGAGCTTCTTGGATGGCCAGCTTTTCATCTTTCATGACAATGGGGAAGTTTTCCTTCAGCAGTTCTTCAGTGATCCTCTCTGTGTTTTCTGTCCCCCCCCCCCCCCCTTTTGGAACTCCAATCACTCGCAGATTTTTGTTTTTGATTGTAACCGACATAACTCTCGGGTCTCTTCATTTTTTTTCATTCTTTTTTCTGAGTTTTCCTCAGAGTTGTATCCAAGTGTTTGTTTTCAGTTCCACTGATCCTGTCTTCCACCGTTTCAGATCTGCTCCTCCTCCCTTCTATGACACCGTCCATTTCTGAAATCTTGTTGTTTATCTTTTGGATTTCTAATAGTTGTTTTTGTATAATTTCTCGTTGTGAATTTATTTTGGCATTTTGTTCCTGCATTATTTTCCTGAATTCTTCCAATTTTTTGTATTTTCTATGAATTTGTCTGCCTTTTCCATGAATTTGTCTATTTCTTCCTCTTTTTTCTGCTTTTTGCTTCAACTCTTGGATAATTCTGAGTATTAGAGATTTGAATTCCCTATCAGGTAGGTCTAGTGCCTTTTCTCCACTAGAAAGTCATCTGGTGTTTTATTTTGGATGCCTACTGGAACCATCCTGTTCTGTTTTTGTAAATGTTGTGATATTTTCTGTTGTCTTCAGGGCATACAGTAATTTTTTTTTCTCATTTATTGATTGTAGATTTGTTTGTTTCATTCTTTTTTTTTGTTTGGCTATGTCTGAGCAGGTAGGCTGTGTGCTCTTTCTTGTTTGCTTCTGTGTGGGTATGATACTTTTCATCACCTTTTCCAATTGGCAGGGTCAGTCGCTCAGATATGGTACAGCAGGGGAGGTCTACCTGAAGAGGAGTTACTGGGATGGGTTGTTTTTGGCACTTACTACAGCCACCAGGGCTGGTTGGTATCCGTGCAGGGCAGGTTCCGGTAGGCCGTGCCTGTGCTGCTTGGTGGTGTGATGTTAAGCGCACGGTGCTGGTAGGTAGGATGGAGGGGGGAGATTGTTATTTGTGTAGCTAAGATGGATATGGGAGAAAGGAGAGAGGAACAGAAGCCAAAAACATACAAAGAAAAAAGAGTTGTAGGGAGCTTGCCATTGGAGTGGAGAGATGAGAGACTATGAAATGGAGAAAAACAAAAAGGGGAAGAAAAAGAAGAAAAAAAGAGAAGAATGAATAAATAAGAATCAGAAAGGAAAAAGAACAGCAAAGCTCCCAGGGATCCCACCGGTGTGGCTACAAGATCTGGGGAAGTTGTTCTCAGGTGTTGCAGTACATCCTGGCTAGAAGGTGTAGAGGTATTCAGTGCCAGGTATTCAGGGAACAGGAAGAGAAAGAAGGTATAGAGAAATGAGAAACTGAGTAATGAAAAAAGAAAAAGAGGGAAAAGAAAACAAAACAAATTAAGAAAAAAAGAACAAGAAAAATCCCCAAAAAAAACCCACGAGAAAAGAAATGCACCCAGGGATCCCCCTGCGCGTCTGTGCAAGCTGAGGGTGTACGTTCCAAGCCCCGCAGCACCACCTGGCTGGAACGGGCTCCCAACTCAAGAAAAGGAAAAGAAAACAAACAATTCAAAACAAACAAATCCCCGGGATCCCACCAGCATGGCAGCCCAGACCAGGAAGCAGTTCCACACTCAAACGGAGCTCCGCAGCCCCTCAGGAAGAAGCAAAGATGACGCACGGAGCCAGGTATTTGAGCAAAAGGAGGGGGAGGTGGTGAGAGGTAAGGAAAAAATCAAAAGAAGTAGAAAAAAAGCAGCACCAGCAGCCAACAAATGGCACTTAGAGAGCTGGCCTGTGCGGGCAGGTGGAATCCAAGCAGCCCGTGCTTCCCAGACAAGAGACTGGCCGCGGGAAGCAGAGGAGGCTGAGTGGGGGTGAAGAAGGGTGAGGGGGGGATAGCGTATATTGCAAATTATTGGTTGTTTTGTCTCCCACTGGAAGCTCCATGAAGCTGTTTTCTCATACCCCGTATTTGTTGGTCTCTGATAAGATTCCAAGATGGCGGATCCGCGCTGTGTTAGCTGATAGAGGACCTCTGCATGAATCTCTCCTCACTCTCCATTCTCTGTCAGTTTTCTCCATTTGGTGCTTGGCTGAGTTCTTTATCTCTTCATTTGATGTTTTAAGGTTTCAGGATTGCTGTTTTCTCTGTTTGGCTTGTTTTTCCAGATATTTGCTGTGGACGGACGGTGTGGTGCTTCTGCCTAGGGTGCCATTTTGCCAGAAGTCCTGAGTTTATATTTTATAAAACTTGTTGACAGTGTTTACTGTAAGTGAATATATATATATTCCTTGTGTCCCTGCAGTTTCACTGTTAGCTATGCACCCAACAGAAGTGCATACATATTTTCAATGAATGTCATGCAGTAGAATTGGAATCAGCTAACTTTTTTTTATAAAGGGCCAGATAGTAGATATTTTAAGTTTTGCAGGCCATTTGATCTATGTTGTAACTACTCAACTCTGCTGTTGTAGTGTGAAAGACAGTGCATGAATGAATAAGTGTGGCTGCATTCCAATAAAACTCTATTTATGGATAGTGAAATCTGAATTTCATATAATTTCCACATGTCATGAAATATTGTCTTTTGATATTTTTCCCCAATCCTTTAGAAACGTGTAATCCATTTTTAGTTTCTAGATGGCAGGCTGGATTTGTCCTGTGGGCTGTAGATATCATTTTTTAAAAGTACAAGAGCAGGCAAAACTAATGTTAGAAGTCAGTTTTATGGTTACTTTTGGTTGGAGTTAGTGATAGGAAGGGAGTAAGAGAGCATTTCTAGGGAGCAGGTAGTGTTTGATAACTTGCTCTGGGTGGTGGTAACACAGGGTGCTCACTTTGTAAAAATTTATTGTGTATATTCAGCTTCAATAAAAAGTTGAAAAAGAAAAGAAAACTGAACTGAGTGTGTGGTTTCTGACTCCAGGTTTAACACCACATGTAGGGTCAGAGCCCAGCAGTTCTCACTCTTTATGGCCACTAGTTTCTACTATAAGAATAAGAGTGGGAGAAAAGTCTTGGTTTGTCTTTCCAACTTCCCCAAAATTAGTTCCTTTTATAGAAAGCAAGGCAGTTAACAATTGGTGTGGCACAGGCATCAGCCAACTGAGGTGTGTCCTGAGTGTTAACCCATTAGTTAGTAGACCATGGGAGCTGGGTGGTGATCCTCAGGGAGAGCAGGGGCAGTGGAAGGGTATTCAGGACACTGGGAATCAGGCTGTTTACCAGCTGGTACAGCTGCCCCACAGGAACCCTGGTGGTACAGTAGTTAAAGCGCTCAGGTGCTAACTGAAAGGTCGGCGGTTTAAACCCACCAGCTGCTCCATGGGAAAAAGATGTGGCAGTTTGTTTTCATAAGGATTACAGCCTTGGAAACCCTATGGGACAGTTCTACTTTGTTGTATAGGGTCGCTGTAAGTTGGAATTGACCCCACAGCAATGGGTATAGCAGCCCCACGGTGCATCCTGAATGAAAACCACATATTCTTACAGGTAGGGGGTGGAAGTTTAATTTCACACAGTGGAATGATACGACTCAGGATACTGGCTTGTAGATAACCAGCTTCTCTCTTTTTTGCATCCATGAAAACAAGCAGAATACTAACCATCTGAGCACCTGATAAGTGCCAGTTGGTCTAATCTTCCTAACAACCCTGTGCAGTAGGCATTATTATTAATTTCATTTTTCAGATGAGAAATACCAGAGAAGTTCAGTGACTTACCACTTGTAAGCAGGGGTGAGGAGAGAGCTAGATTCCAAACTAGACCTGTTTAACTCTAACGGCCACCGTTTCCTCTTCACCGTGCTCATCCCAAGCGTTTTTCTCTCTAGATCACACTGATCTGGCCTCTTGGAAGTGATGACTTGCATGTACTTTTCCCTAATCAACCAGCTTTTGTAGCCTGCCTCTGTTCTGCTTTCCAAAATTATACACATCTTGGTTAGGCCAGGAACTGTTCAGTGAAATAGTTTTACATCAGAAGCGATCTCTGCCAGGACAAGTCATTTTAAAACAAAATTTAAATAGAAAACTTTATAACATTTTCAAAGAGAAATAAGTGGTGCTTTCACCCCAACCTGACATCCCTTCTGAATACTGTTCTTCTCCAGACAACTGGGATTGTGTCTGGTCCAAGGGTTAAACCTTAGAAAAGGATATCTCCAAACTATTACATTCTTGCGAGTGTTAAGATGCCTTAGGAATGCCTCAAGACTGATTAAAGAAGCGATAACGAGGAATTAATCAACAGATGCTGTAAATCTAGAATCCATAGGATGGTTAAAACCTCCCCGACATCACCCCACAGAGAGGAATAGTCCTCTATCCAGCATAATAACACCAATTATTTGGTTGTTTGTGCTGAGGAGTTGAAAGCTATCATGTGCTGGGAAAATACTCAGCATGGAGTAGTAATTATAGGATCAGCTGATGATAAACGATGCATTGGCTTGACTGCTAATTACATTACTAATTGCAGTAGCACCAAAAACAAATACCTGCTATTAACTATAAATAAGCTGCATTTATGATATTTTCTACTTTTTAAGTTTATTCCTTTTTATAATGTGCAATTTCTTTTCTTTCTGTTTCAAGACTTCCCATTTCCCTCAGTCGTGCTAAGCATATTTGTTTATTAAGCTGCAATTAAATCGTTTTCTTGCTTCCTTCCATTCTCAAAAGGGGCCCAGAGCTGACATGTACTGAGTGCCTTGTGTCAGGCCCTATGGGAAGTGTGTTAGTGTCTTCTCAGGTAAGAAGAAAATATACAAACCACTTGTGATCAGTTGATTCTGACTCATGGTGACACCATGTGTGTCAGAGTAGAACTGTGCTTCATAGAATTTTAAATAGCTGAATTTTCAGAAGTAGATCGCCAGGCCTTTCTTTTGAGATGCTTCTGGGTGGACATGAACTGCCAACTTTTGGTTAGCAGTCGAGAAGGCTTAATCATTTGCATCACCCAGGAAACCCCCTCAGGGTAGAAGTAGGGGTTGTTTCAAGGCTGAATCCAGGCCTTTCCCACAGCCACAGAGTCGTGCCGGGAAAGGGATCAGAGGGTTTTCTCTGTGAAGTTGTGGCTGAAGTCAGTTGCCCAAAGAAGTGACCTTGTTGGTTTTTTGTGGCACTCTGAGGTTTGGTCCCTGTTAT
This sequence comes from Dugong dugon, assembly GCA_030035585.1. NCBI lineage: Eukaryota > Metazoa > Chordata > Mammalia > Sirenia > Dugongidae > Dugong > Dugong dugon. The sequence continues at coordinate 39,794,931 of CM057480.1, read as the reverse complement.
CCTGGATTGAAGAAGGATGGATGGGCATTTGGATGCTTCTGGTGCCTGAAACTCCCTGCCAGGTAGGCTATCTTCCTAAAATTAGGTTGGCTTTGTGTCCCGAGCAGTGTGAGATTCCAGCTATTTTCCTGCACAAAGTGGCTTTGAAGACTGTGGGTAGGGCCATCTGGAGGAGCCCTCAGGAGCTCCCCAGGTTGCTTGGAGAGATGCTGACTCCAGTATGGGCAGTTCTGTCCATGCCATCAATAATGGTTCAGTTTACTGTTGGATGTCCTGTGAGAAGTGCCAGAGATGGAACTTGTTTGTGGCCACTGTTAAATACCAGGAGTTTGTGTAGAAAGGGGAAACCCTGGTGGCATAGTGGTTAAGAGCTACAGCTGCAAACCAAAAGGTTGGCAGTTCGAATCCACCAGGCACTCCTTGGAAACCATAGGAGGCAGTTCTACTCTGTCCTGTGGGGTCACTATGAGTCGGAATTGACTCAACAGCCAAGGGTTTGGTTTGAATTTTTTGATGTAGAAAGAAGTTTCTGTGCAGGGAGGGAAATACCCAGTGTCTTTTAGGAAAGATACTAGTGCATCGGAGTCCCTGCTCAACTGCTAACCAGAGGTGCCTCAGAAGAAAGTCCTGGAGATCTTCTGAAAAATCAGCCATTAAAATCTTTATGGAGCATTGTTCTACTCTTACACTCATGGGGTTGTCATGAGCTGGAATTGAGTCGATGCCCACTGGTTTCATCCATTGTAAGCAGATAATTCTTAACAGTTACCCCAACAAAGTAGACAGGCTGAAATTTAACTGGTATACATCACTACAGTCATACTGGCTATTTACGGCTGGCACCTTTGTGATTAAACATTGCTTGAGCCATGTTGTTAGATGCCAGTGAGTTGATTTTTGAATCATAGCTCCACATGTGACAGCATAGATCTGCCCCACAGGGTTTCCTAGGCTGTAATCTTCTTTTTTTTAAACTGGGCTTTAAGTGAAAGTTTATAATTCAAGTTAGTTTCTCATACAAAAATTTACACACACATTGTTATGTGACCCTAGTTGCTGTCCCTATACAGTGACAGCACACTCCTCCTTTCCACCCCAGATTTCCTGTGTCTATTCAACCAGCTCCTGATGCTGTCTGCCTTATCATCTCGCCTATGGACAGGAGCTGCCCATTTAGTCTTATGTATCTACTTGAGGTAAGAAGCACACTCTTCATGAGTATCATGTTATGTCCCATAGTCCAGTCTAATCTTTGTCTGAAGAGTTGGCCTCGGGAATGATTTTAGTTTTGGGCTAACACATTGGGGGCCATGTCTTCCAGGGTCCCTCCAGTCTCAGTCAAACTATTAAGCCTGGTCTTTTTACTACAATTTGAGTTCTGCATCCCACTTTTCTCCTACTCCATCAGGGACTCTCTGTTGTGTTCCCTGTCAGGGCAGTCATTGGTGGTAGCCGGACACCATCTAGTTCTTCTGGGCTTGGGCTGTTGCAGTCTCTGATTTATGCGGACCTTTCTGTCTCTTGGGCTATTACTTTCCTTATATTTTTGCTGTTCTTCATTCTCCTTTGCTCCAGGTGGGTTGGGGCCAATTGATGCATCTTAGATGGCCGCTCGTTAGCTTTTAAGACCCCAGATGCCAAACACCAAAGTGGGATGCAGAACCGTTTCTTAATAAAGTTTGTTATACCAGTTGACCTAGATGTCTGCTGAAAGCATGGTCCCCAGAACCCCGCCCCTGCTACTCTGTCCCTCAAAGTTTTTGGTTGTATTCAGGAAACTTCTTAGCTTCTAGTTTAGTCCAGTTGTGCTGACTTTCCCTGTAGTGTGTGTTGTCCTTCCATTCACCTAAGGTAATTCTTGTCTACTATCTAGTTAGTGAGTACCCCTCACCCTCCCTCCCCACCCTCATAACCATCAAAGAATGTTTTCTTCTGTGTTTAAACCTTTTCTTGAGTTCTTATAATATGGTCTTATACAATATTTGTCCTTTTACGACTAACTAAATTCTCTCAGCATAATGCTTTCCAGATTCCTCCATGTTAAGTTTCATGGATTCGTCGTTGTTCATCGCTGCGTAGTATTCCATTGTGTGAATATACTGTAATTTGTTTATCCATTTGTTGATGGGCACGTATGTTGTTTCCATCTTTTTGCTATTGTGAACAGTGCTGCAGTGAACATGGGTGTGCTTATATCTATTCATGCAATGGCTCTTATTTCTCTAGGATATATTCCAAGGAGTGGGATTGCTGGATTGTATGATACTTATATTTCTAGCTTTCTAAAGAAGCACCAAATCAGTTTCCAAGTGGTTGTACCGTTTTACATTCCCACCAACAGTGTATAAGTGTTCCAGTCTCTCCACAACCTCTCCAACATTTATTATTTGGTATTTTTGGATTAATGCTAGCCGCCTTGGGGTGAGATGATATCTCATTGTAGTTTTGATTTGTATTTCTCTAATGGCTAATGATCATGAGCATTTCCTCATGTGTTTGTTAGCTGCCTGAATGTCTTCTTTGGTAAAGTGCCTGTTCATATCCTTTGCCCATTTTTTAATAGGATTATTTGTCTTTTTGTTATAGAGGTGTTAGCTTTTCTTGTAGATTATGGAGATTAGACCTTTGTCTGACTTGTACTGTCCAAAATTTTTTTCCCAGTCTGTAGGTTCTCTTTTTACTCTTTTGGTGAAGTCTTTTGAGAGCATAGGTGTTTGATTTTTAGAAGATCCCAGTTATCTAGCTTATCTACTGGGGTTTGTGTGTTGATGGTTATGGTTTGTATCCTGTTAATGCTGTGAATTAGGGCCTGTAGCATTGGTCGTATTTTGTCTTCAATGAACTTTATAATGTTTGGCTTCATATTTAGGTCCTTGATCCATTTTGAATTAGTTTTTGTATATGGTGTGAGGTGTGGGTCCTGTTTCATTTTTTTGCAGCTGGATATCCAGTTTTGCCAGCACCATTTGTTAAAAAGACTGTCTTTTCCCCATTTGATGGACTTCGGGCCTTTGTCGAAGATCAGGTGACCATAGGTGGATGGATTTACATCTGGGTTCTCAGTTCTGTGCCATTGGTCAATGTATCTGTTGTTGTACCACTACCAGGGTGTTTTGACTACCATAGCTGTATAGCAGGTTCTGAGGTCAGGTAGTGTGAGTCCTCCAACTTTATTCTTCTTCTTCAATAGTGCTTTACTTATTCAGGGCTTCTTCCCTTTCCATATAAAGTGAATGTTTAGTTTTTCCGCCTCTTTGAAGAATGTTGCTGGTATTTGGATTGGGATTGCATTGTATTTTTAAATTGCTTTTGGTAGAATTGTCATTTTCACAATGTTGAGTACCTATCCATGAGCGTGGTATGTTTTTCCATTTATGTAGATCCCTTTGGGCTTCTTGCAGTAGTGTTTTGTAGTTTTCTTTGTATAGGTCTTTTACATCCCTGGTTAGAGTTATTCTTAAGTATTTTATTGTTTTAGGGGCTATTATAAATGGTATTGTTTTCCTGGTTTCCTTTTCATCGTTCTCTTTATAGGTTTATAGGAATCCAAGTGTGTATAGGAATCCAACTGATTTTTGTATGTTTATTGTGTATCTTGCTACTCTGTCGAATCTTTCTATCAGTTCCAGTAGATTTCTCGTGGAGTCTTTAGGTTTTCTATGTATAGTATCATCATCTGCAAACAGGGACAGTTTATCTTCTTCATTCCCAATTTGGATGCCCTTTATTTCTTTTTCTTGCCTTATTGCTCTAGCTAGAACTTCCAGCACAATATGAAATAGGAGTGGTGATAAAGGGCATCCTTATCTTGCTCCTGTTCTCATGGGGAATGTTTTCAGTCTCTCTCCATTAAGAATGATGTTGGCTGTTGGTTTTGCATAGATGCTCTTTATTATTTTGAGAAATTTCCCTTCTATACTAATTTTATTGAGAGTTTTTATCAGGAATGGGTGTTACTTTGTCAAATGCCTTTTCTGCGTCAGTTGAGATGATCATGTGATTCTTTTCTTTTATTTACCTAGTGGATTACATTGATTGATTTGCTAATGTTGAACCATCCATGTGTGCTTGGTATGAATCCTACATGGTTGTGCTGTATTACTTTTTTGCTATGATGCTAAATTCTATTGGCTAGAATTTTGTTGAGAATTTTTTGCATCTATATTATGAGAGATATTGGTCTATGATTTTATTTTTTTGTGATATCTTTGCCTAGTTTTGGTATCAGGGTTATGCTGGCTTTTTAGAAGGAATTTGGAAGTGTTGCTTCCTTTTCTATGTTCTTAAATAGTTTGACTAGTACTGGTACAAACTCTTCTCTGAAAGTTTTGTAGAATTCTCCAGTGAAGACATCTGGGCCAGGGATTTTTTGGTGGGAGTTTTTATTATTATTATTATTATTACTTTTTCAATCTCTTGTTATGGGTCTGTTCAGATTTTCAATATCAGTTTGCTGTAGTTTGGGTAGGTAGTGTGTTTCTAGAAATTTATCCGTTTCCTCTAGGTTTTCAAATTTTTTGAGGTATGGTTTTTCATAATATTTTGTGATGATCTTCTTTATTTCAGTTAGGTCTGTTATAATGTCGCCCATTTCATTTCTTATTTGGGTTATTTGTGTCCTCTCCTGTTTTTGTCAGTCTGGACAGTGATTTGTTGATTTTGTTGATCCTTTCAAAGAACCAACTTTTGGTTTTGTTGATTCTTTATATTGTTTTTTTATTATCTATTTAATTTATTTCTGCTCTGATCTTTTTATTTCCTTTCTTGTAGTGGCTGTGGGCTTTTTTTGCTGTTCTCTTTCTATTTGTTCGAGTTCTGTAGTTAATGTTTTCACTTTGTCTTTTCTTTTTTGATGTGTGCATCTATTGCTATAAATTGTCCTCTGAGGACTGCCTTTGCTGTGTCCCAAAGGTGTTGGTATGATGTTTTCATTCTTGTTTGATTCTAGGCATTTTTTGATTCCATCTCTGATTTCTTCTATTACCCAGTGGTTTGTAAGCAGGGTGTTATTCAGTTTACATGTAATTGATTTTTTTCCTTGCTGTTTCTGTTGTTAATTTCTACCTTGATGGCATTGTGGTTGGAGAAGTTACTTTTAATTATCTCAGCGTTTTGGATCTTGTTGAGGATTGCTCTGTGGCCTAAGATGTGGTCTATTTTGGAGAACGTTCCGTGTGCATTGGAAAAGAATGTGTACTTTGCAGCTGTTGGATGGAGTGTTGTATATAAGTCTATGAGGTCAAGTTGGCTGATTGTTCCCTTTAGGTCTTCTGTATCTTTGCTGAGTTTCTTCTTAGTTGTTCTGTCCTTTACTGAGAGTGGTGTGTTGAAGTCTCCTACTATTATTGTGGAACTGTCAGTTTCTCTTTTCAGTGTTGTTAGAGTTTGTTTTATGTATTTTGGAGCCCTGTCATTGGGTGTGTAGATGTTTATTATGGTTATGTCTTCATGATAGATCATTCCCTTAATCATATATAGTGTCCTTCCTTGTTTTTTATGGTGGATTTTGTTTTAAAGTCTATTTTATCTGAGATTAGAATTGCCACTCCTGCTCTTTTTTGGTAGTTGTCAGCTTGATGTATTTTTTTCCAACCTTTGACTTTTAATAAATTCACATCTTTGTTTCTAAGGTGTGTCTCTTGTAGATAATGTATTGATGGATCCTGTTTTCTTATCCATTGTGTCACTCTCCGTCTCTTTATGGGTGCATTGAGTCCATTTACATTCAGTGTAATTATTAATAGATGTGAGTTTGTTGCTGTCATTTTGTAGTGCTTTTTTATGTGGTGCTGAAGTTTTCTTCTTCTTACTCTCTTGTGCTGAGTTACTTTTGTTTGTGGATTTTTTTTCATTTCTTTTGTTTTTGTAGGTTTTGTTTTTGCTGAGACTTTATGTTTTTCCTCTTTTTTTTTTTAATGTTTGTTAACTTTGTTTGTGGTTACCATGAATTTTACCCTTATCTTTCTAAGATTGAAGCAGTTTACCATTACTTGGTATTGCCTTGCCTTCCTCTCCATTAGAAGGTTCTGTACCTACACTGTTTATTCCCTCTTTCATTGTTCTGATGTTGTTGTCATTTACTGATTAACTGTTCTGATTCCCTTTTGTATTTGTTTGGTTTTGGACAGTCCTTGAGAGTTCATTTCCTACATTGGTATCTCGCTGGTACGACCCTGCATCCTAGATTCAGCCTGTGAGCTGAAATTGTTTGTTCTCAGAATGAAGGACTCCGTTTAATAATTCTTGTTTCACTTGTTTTTTACATATTCCCTTAATTTTTGTTTATCTGGAAATGTCTTAATTTCACCATCATATTTGAACAAAAGTTTTACAGAATATATTATTCTTGGCTGGCAATTTTTTTCTTTCAAGGTTTTATATATGTCATTCCATTGTCTTCTTGCCTGCATGGTTTGTGCTGAATAACCTTTTTTTTTTAAATTGTAATTAAATGAAGTTTACATTTCAAATTAGTCTTCCATACAGAATTTTTTTTTTACATACATTGTTATGAGACCCCAACTGCTCACCTCTTTCTGTGACAGCACACTCCTCCCCTCCACCCCTGATTCCCCATGAACATTCATCCAGCTCCTAACTCTATCTGCCTTCCCATCTCACCTCTGGACAGAAGCTGCCCCTTTGGTCTCTTGTATCTACTTGTCTAAGGGACACATTTTTCACAAGTATCACTTTATGTCCCACAGTCCAGTCCAATCCCAGTCTGAAGAGTTGGCCTTGGAAATTGTTTTAGTTCTGGGGTGATGGAATGACCAGGGGCTGTGCTTTCTGGGGTGCCTCCAGTCTAAGTCAGACGATTAAGTTTGGTCTTCTTACTAGAATTTGAGTTCTGCATCCCATCGTTATACTGCTCGTTTCAGGGACCCTCTGTTGTGTTCCCTGTCAGGACGTTCATTGGTGGTAGCTAGGCACCATCTAGTTCTTCTAGTCTCAGGCTGATGAAGTCTCTGGTTTATGTGGCCCATTCTGTCTCTTGGGCCAATACTTTCCTTCTGTCTTTGATGTTCTTCGCTCTCCTCTACTCCAAGTGGTTGGGACAAATTGATGCATCTTAGATGGCCGCTTGCAAGCTTTTAAGACCCCAGATGCCACTCACCAAAGTAGGATGCAGAACATTTTCTTAATTAGGTTTGTTATGCCAGTTGACATAGATGTCCCCTGAAAGCATGGTCCGGAGACCCCCATCCCTGGTACTCTCTCTCTCAAAGTATTTGATTGTATTGAGGAAACTTCTTAGCTTTGGTTTAGACCAGTTGTGCTGGCTTCCCCTTTAGTGTGTGCTGTCCTTCCCTTCACCTAAGATGATTCTTATCTACTGTCTAGTGAATAACCCTCACCCTCCCTCCCCACCCCCGTAACCATCAAAGAATGTTTTCTTCTTTGTTTACACCTTTTCTTGAGGTCTTATAATAGTGGTCTTATACAGTATTTGTCCTGTGACTGACTAAATTCACTCTGCATGATAAGTTCTAGCTTCCACCAAGTCATACGATGTTTCACAGCTTCATCATTGTTCTTTATTGTTGCGTAATATCCCATTGTGTGAATATACCATAGTTTGTTTATCCATTCGTCCATCGATGGGCACTTCAGTTGCTTCCATCTTTTGGCTGTTGTGAACAGTGCTGCGATGAACATGGGTGTACTTATATCTATTCGTCTGACGGCTCTTGTTTCTCTAGGATATATTCCAAAGAGCGGGATAGCTGGATCGTATGGTACTTCTATTTCTAGCTTTTTAAGGAAGTGCCAAATCAATTTCCAAAGTGGTTGTAGCATTTTACATTCCCACCAACAGTGTATAAGTGTTCCAGTCTCTCCACAACCTCTCCAGCATTTGTTATTTTGTATTTTTTGGATTAATGCTACCCTTGTTGGGGTGAGGTGATATCTGATTGTAGTTTTGATCTGCATTTCTCTGATGGCTAATGATCGTGAGCATTTCTTCATGTGTCTGTTAGCTGCCTGAATATCTTCCTTGGTCAAGGCCCTGTTCATATCCTTTGCCCACTTTTTAATTGGGTTATTCGTCTTTTTGCTGTTGAGGTTTTGCAGTATCTTATATATTTTAGAGATTAAATACTGATCGGATTTGTCGTAGCCAAAACTTTTTTCCCAGTCTGTAGGTTGTCTTTTGACACTTCCGGTGAAGGCTTTGGATAAGCATAAGTGTTTGATTTTTAGGAGCTCCCATTTATCTAGTCTGTTTTCTGGTGCTAGTGCATTATTACTTACTGTTCATATTTTGTTTATGCCATGTATTAGGGCTCCTAGCGTTGTCCCTATTTTTTATTCCATTATCTTTATCGCTTTCGATTTTATATTTAAGTCTTTGTTCCATTTTGAGTTAGTTTTTGTACATGGTGTGAGATATGGGTCTTGTTTCAGTTTTTTTGCATGCAGATATCCAATTATGCCAGCACCATTTGTTAAAGAGACTGTCTTTTCCCCAGTTAATGGACTGGACACGTTGACTTCTTCCCTACCAATCTGGATACCCTTTATTTCTTTTTCTAGCCTAATTGCTCTGGCTAGGACCTCCAGCACAATGCTGAAAACGAGTGGTAATAAAGAGCATCCTTGTCTGGTTCCTGTTCTCAAGGAGAGTGCTTTCCAAATTTCTCCATTTAGGATGATGTTGGCTCTTGGCTTTGTATAAATGCCGTTAATTATATTGAGAAATTTCCCTTCTATTCCTATTTTGTTGAGAATTTTTATCATGGATGGGTCTTGGACTTTGTCAAATGCCTTTTCTGCATCCATTGGTAAGATCATGTGGTTCTTGTCTTTTGTTTTATTTATGTGACAGATTTCATTGATTGTTTTTCTAATGTTGAACCATCCCTGCGTATCTGGTATAAATTCCACTGGATCAGGGTGAATTATTGTTTGATATGTTGCTGAATTCTAGTGGCTAAAATTTTGTTGAAGATTTTTACGTCAATGTTCATGAGAGATATCAGTCTGTAATTTTCTATTTTTGTGGTGTCTTTACCTGGTTTTGGTATCAGGGTTATGCTGGCTTCATAGAATGAGTTTGGGAGTATTCCATCCTTTTCTATGCTCTGAAATACCTTTAGTAGAAGTGGTGTTATCTCTTCTCTGAAAGTGTGGTAGAATTCTCCAGTGAAGCCATCTGGGCCAGGGCTTTTTTTGTTGGCAGTTTTTTAATAACCCTTTCAATCTCTTCTTTTGTTATGGGTTTATTTAGTTGTTCTATCTCTTTTTGTGTTAATTTAGGTAGGTAGTGAGTTTCTAGAAATATGTCCATTTCCTCTAGGTTTTCAAATTTATCAGAGTACAATTTTTCATAGTATTCTGTTATGATTCTTTTAATTTCAGTTGGGTCTTTTGTGATATCACCCATCTCATTTGTTACACAGGTTATCTGTTTCCTCTCCAGTTTTTCTTTTGTCAGTTTAGCCAATGGTTTATAAATTTTGTTGATCTTTTCACAGAACCAGCATTTGCTCTTGTTAACTCTTTCAATTGTTTTTCTATTCTCTATTTCTTTTAATTCTGCTCTAATTCTTATTATTTTCTTCCTTCTGGCACCTGTAGGCTTCTTTTGCTGCTCTCTTTCTACTTGTTCCAGTTGTATGGTTAATGCTTTGATTATGAACCTTTCTTCTTTTTGGATGTGTGCATTTATTGCTATAAACTGACCTCTGAGCACTGCTTTTGGTGTGTCCCAAAGGTTCTGGTAGGATTTGTTTTCATTCTCGTTTGATTCTATGAATTTCTTTATTCCGTCATTAATTTCTTCTATAACCTAGTAGTTTTTGAACAAGATGTTGTTTAGTTTATATGTGTTTGATTTTTTTTTTTCATTGCTTTTTTTGTTGTTGATTTCCACTGTTATGGCTTTATGGTCAGAAAAGATGGTTTGTAATGTTTCGATGGTTTGGATTTTGTTAAGGCTTGGTTTATGGCCTAATATGTGGCCTATTCTGGACAATGTTCCTCGTGTGTTGGAAAAGAAAGTATACTTGGCTGCTGTTGGGTGCAGAATTCGGTATATGTCTATGCGATCAAGTTGGTTGATTGTAGCATTTAGCTCTTCTGTGTCTTTGTTGAGCTTCTTTCTGGATGTTCTGTCCTTCACCAAAAGTGGTGTGTTGAAGTCTCCTACTAGTATTGTTGAGCTATCTCTCTCTTCAGAGCGGTTAGAGATTGTTTTATGTATTTTGGAGCGCTGTTGTTGGGTGTGTAAATATTTATTATAGTCATGTCCTCCTGGTGTATTGACCGTTTAATCATATAGTGCCCTTCCTTATCCTTTGTTGTGGATTTTACTTTAAAGTCTATTTTGTCAGAGATTAATATTGCCACTCCTGCACTTTTTAGAGTGTTGTTTGCTTGATATATTTTTTTCCATCCTTTGAGTTTTAGCCTGTTTGTGTCTTTATGTCTAAGGTGTGTCTCTTGTAGGCAGCATATAGATGGATCACGCTTTTTTATCCAATCTGCCACTCTCCATTTCTTTATTGGTGCATTAAGTCCATTTACATTCAGCATAATTATTGGTAGGTATGAGTTTAGTGCTGTCATCCTGATATCTCTTTTTGTGTGTTGTTCAGTTTCTTCTCAATTTTCTGTGCTGAGTCGTTTTTCTTTATGTATTTTTTTTGTGTTTTTCTTTGTTGTAGATTTTGTGTTTGCTGGGTCTTTAGGTTTTTCTACTTTTTTATTTTGATTTGTAGGATTGTTAGATTCCTTTGTGGTTACCTTAATATTTACCACTATTTTTCTAAGTTTATACCAGTCTTTTATTACTTTATATTGCCTTAACTTCCCCTCCATATAGGAAATCAATGTCTCTATTTTTTAAGTCTCTCTGTTTTTGTTTCAATATTATCCTTTTTTAATATATTGATATCTGTTTCCCTATTTTAAATGTTTTAGTTTTTATGTAATTTCAATTTCCATATCTGAATGAATATCTGGTTGCTCTGTCCTGTGTTCTAGTCTTGTGTTGTTAGCTGCTGTTATTGATTATCTGACCGTAGGACTCCCTTTAGTATTTCTTGTAATTCCCTGAACTTCTGTTTATTTGGAAATGCCCTAATTTCGCCATCATGTTTGAGAGACGGTTTTTCTGGATATAGAACTCTTGGCTGATAGTTATTTTCCTTTCAGGCTTTAAATATGTCCCATTGCCTTCTAGCCTGCATGGTTTCTGCTGAGTAGTCCGAGGTTATTCTAATTGACTCTTCTTTGTAGATGACTTTTCTTTTATCCCTAGGCGTTCTTAAAATTCTTTTTATCTTTGGTTTTGGTAAGTTTGATTATAATATGTCTTGTTGACTTTCTTTTGGGATCTACCTTATGTGGGGTTCAATGAGCATCTTGGATAGATATCTTCTCATCTTTCATGATATCAGGGAAGTTTTCTGTCAACAAATCTTCAACAATTTTCTCTGTATTTTCTGTTATCTCCCCCTGTTCTGGTACTCCAATTACTCGTAGATTATTTCTATTGATAGAGTCCCACATGACTCTTAGAATTTTTTCATTCTTTTTAATTCTTTTATCTGATTTTTCCTCAAATAAGTTGGTGTCAAGAGCTTTATTTTCAATGTCACTAATTCTTCCATTGCCTCAATTCTGATCCTATGACTTTCTATTGAGTGGTCTAATTCTGAAATTTTATTGTTAATTTTCTGGATTTCTGATTGCTGTCTCTCTATTGATTCTTGCAGCCTATTAAATTTGGCATTATGTTCTTGAATAACTTTTTTATGTTCCACTACTACTGTGTCTGTATGTTCAGTGGGTGTGTCTGCATTCTGTCGAATTCCCTTTCTTATTTCTAGTTCTATATATTAATCTTTTGTATTCTGCCTCTGGTAATTCCAAGAAGTTCTCTTCCTCCAGAGTATTTACTGATTATTTTGGGAGCTTGCTGAAGCCATCATGGACTGCCTTTTTATGTGACTTGATATTGACTGTTGTCGCCAAGTCATCAATAATTTATTATAATTTTATTTTGTGTTTGCTTAGTGAGACCTAGCTTCTTATTTTGTTTTGTTTTGATATGCCAATATAGGCTGTTATGTGCAGTAGTTTGATTTTTGACACCTTTAGATCTCTAACGTCCTGTCACCAGGTAGTTATTTCTGTAACTATGTGCACACAGGAGTCCATTAAATTTTCCTATATGGGTTCAGCTCGGGTTTTCAGGCAGTTGGTCACCAAGTGTGTGATGCAGGCTCTCACCCCCAGTCCTAGAGAGGCATGGGTGATTGGTTCAGGCACTGTACTCTGGCTGTGGTAGGGGATCACGTGCTGAGCCAGGCAGGGGGCTGTCGGCTGCCCCTGAGAGTCTGAAAGTGTGTCCCTATTCTCTAGATTGAGTATGTAGGTGAGTTTTGCAGCCAGACTAAGAGCACCCCACTCTGTTGGCTGTAAAGACTCAGGGGCACCAGTTTTTCTTGAACTCCTGTAGCAGGTGACTCGGCACTTCAGGTATTACCACCAGTCCTCAAGACCCTGCTGCAGATTGATAAATGAGCCTACTTAAGGGACAGGGCTGTTTCAAGGGTCACAAATCTGCCCGTTCACAGCTGAAGCAGTTGAAGTTAAACTTCAGATCTTTGCTCTGTTGTACTGTGGCAATGAGGGCTAATGCTGTTGAGGTGGGTCCCCACAGGTCTCTATAGGGGTTTAAGGCACTCAGAGTCTGCTGAATAATCTGAGCTTAGTCTTATTGTTTCTTTTTTATATGACTTCTTGTTTTTTGTGAGCTGCTCTCAGGATTCTTTGTTTGCCTTTGGTTTTGGTGGGAGTGTGATTATGATATGCCTTGGTGATTTTCTTTTGGGGTCTATCCTATATGGGGTTCGTTGAGCTTCTTGGATGGCCAGCTTTTCATCTTTCATGATATCGGGGAAGTTTTCTGTCAGCAGTTCTTCAATGATCCTCTCTGTGTTTTCTGTTTTCTCTCCGTTCTGGAACTCTGATCACTCGTAAATTTTTGCTTTTGATTGTATCCCACATAATTCTAAGGGTCTCTTCATTTTTCTTTGTTCTTTTTTCTGAGCTTTTCTCAAACAGAATTGTATCCAAGTGTTTGTCTTTAATTCTGCTGATCCTGTCTTTCACCATTTCAAATCTGCTCCTTAGCCCTTCTATGACACTGTCCATTTCTGAAATCTTGTTGTTTATCTTTTGGATTTCTAATTGTTGTTTTAGTATGATTTCTAGTTGTGAATTTATTTTAGCATGTTGTTCCTGCATTATTTTCTTGAATTCTTCCATTTTTTTGTCTGTATTTTCCATGAATTTGTCTGCGTTTTCCATGAGGTTTTCTATTTTTTCCTCATTTTTGTCTGCTTGTTGCTTCATCTCTTGGATAATTCTAAGTATTAGAGACTTGAATTCCCTATCAGGTAGTTCTAGTGCCTTTTCTTCTATTGGAAAGTCATCTGGTGTTTTGTTTTGGATGCCTATTGGAAAGATCGTGTCCTGTTTTTGTAAATGTTTTGATATTTTCTGCTGTCTTCGGGGCATTCAGTAGTTATTTTTCTTGTTTATGATTGTAGATTTGTTTGTTTCATCCTTTTTTTAAATTTGGTTATGTCTGAGCAGGCAGGCTGTGTGTTCTTTTATTTGCTCATCTGTGGGCATGATAATTTTTATCTCCTTCTCCAATTGGCAGTGTCAGTTGCTCAGATATGGTACAGCAGGGCAGGTCTAGCTGATGAGGAGCTGCTGGGATGGGTTGTTTGTGGCACTTACTACAGCCACCAGGGCAGGTCAGTAATCAGTGCAGGGCAGGTTCCAGTAGGCTGTGCCTGTGCTGCTTGGTGGTGTGATGTTAAGTGCATGGTGCAGGTAGGAAAAATAGAGGGGGGAGATGGTGATGTGGGTAGCTAAGATGGATACAGGAGAGAGGAGAGAGGAACAGGAGCCAAAAACATACAAACAAAAAAGAGTGCTAGGGGAGCTTGCCGTTGGAGTGGAGAGATGAGAGACTATGAAATGGAGAAAAACAAAAAGAGAAGAATAAAAAACAAAGAAAAGAAAGTAATGAGTAAATAAAAATTAGAAAAAAAACAAAGCTCCCAGGGATCCCACCAGTGCAGCTATGAGGTCTGGGGAGGTTGTTCCCAGGTGTTGACGTACAGCCTACCTAGAAGGCGAAGAGGTGTCACTCAGCACCACGTATTCAGGGGACAGGAAGAGAAGGAAGGCATAGAGAGATGAGAAACCGAGTAATGAAGAAAGACAAAAAGGGAAAAAGGGAGAAAACAAAACAAATTTTAAAAAAAGGCAAGAAAACCCCTCCAAAAAACAGAAAAAAAAAAGAAATGATGTTAAAAGAAATGCCCTCAGGGATCCCTCTGCACATCTGTGCAAGCTGAGGGCATAGGTCTGAAGCTGCGCAGTACTTCCCAGCTCGAACAGGGTCCCAATTTGAGAATAGAAAATGAAAACAAAGCAACAATTCAAAACAAACAAAGCCCTGGGATCCTGCCAGGGTGGCAGTACAGACTGGGAAGCAGTTTCACAGTTGAGCAGAGTTTCACAGCCTTTCAGGAAGAAGCAAAGATGGTGCACAGAGACAGGTATTTGAGTGAATGGAGGGGGAGGTGGTGAGAGGTAAGGAAGAAATCAAAAGAAGCAGAAAAAGCAACACCAGCAGCCAACAAATGGCCCTCAGGGAGTCAGCCAGTGCAGGCGGGTGGAATCCAAGCAGCCAGGGCTTCCCGGGCAAGAGTCAGTGGCAGTGGGAAGCAGAGGAGGCCGAGTGGGTGTGAAGAAGGGTGAGGGGTGGTAAAGCGTATATCATTGGTTACTGGTTATTCTGTCTCCTGCTGGAAGCTCTGTGAAGCTGCTTTCTCATACACCCAGTTCACTGGTCTCTGATAGGAGTCCAAGATGGCAGATCCATGCTTTGTTAGCTGATAGGGGACCTCTGTGTGTATGTCTCCTCGTTCTCTGTTTTCTGTCAGTTTCTTATTCCATTTGGTGGTTGGCTGAGTTCTTTATCTCTTCATTTGATGCTTAGGGTTTCAGGATTGCTGTTTTCTCTGTTTGGCTTAGTTTTTCAGATCTTTGCTGTGGAGGGACGGCATACTGCTTCTGCCTAGAGCACCATGTTGGTGGACGTCATATCGGGTTATTTTTGTTTTGAAAGGATTTTTATTTATCAGAAGTGTTACAGAATACTTGTTGGCAATCCAGCTTCTGTGATTTTATGGTAGCTGCATTAACAATACCACTGGATAGGCTTCACTCATCTAGTCTGGAATTACTTCCTTATAGGGTCATATTGAGCCTATAAACAAAGTGAGAGTTCCAGCAACAAATAGTAATGAGATTCTAAACCAGGAAGTTATAGAGAAGGATTTAGTGAGGGCGTGAGGATAAAAGTGAAGAATTTTGGGATGGCAAGAAGGAGAAGGTTTGAGACTGCATGCATGTGCTATGGGCTAGTGAGAATTGAATCTTTTTCTAAAGATGAGGCAAATTGTTAGCTGATCACAAGGCCAAGTGGACCCTGATTCGCTAGGAAATTAGTTGACCAGGGTGGTATAAGATGTCCTTTCAGTGAGCAGAGCTGGAGTATGGCCTAAGTCATGAATGTTGGCCATTGTTCTTTGAAGACCGTGACATGTTATAATGGTTAGTTCATGGAGACGAGTTGAAGAGATCCCCATCTATTTCAAACTAAATGTTGTGCCAGGTGCTGTCCTATACATCTTATGTAATTTTTACCCAACATTGTAAGGCAGCATTTTTTACATTTTACAATGAAGAACAAGACTCTGAGAAGGTAAATGACTTATTCAAAGTCACATATCCATAAATGTTCATGAAACTTATTTATGAGTTGATACTGGAGGCTTAACTGATGTGACATTGCAATTGAAAAGCATAGGGTTTTTCTGGGTCCAGGATTTGCTCAAATAGTACTTTGAGTAAGAAAGCAACCACAGTCTTCTGTTTGTCCTCCTGTCCCCTGGAGATGGGCTTGTTGCTTCCTGGGAGGAGCATTTCAGAGGACACTTCTGCTAACTGAGCAGGAGCAAGACTACAGGAGTGAGACTGTTAGCCTTCCCCTGAGTCCTGAGTACAGCCTTTTATGGCGTTGGTGACTGGAATGGGATCTTAGTTCCCAGATATTAGAGGGTCCTCTGTGGAACAAGGAGGGCTATAAAGAGGGGGAAAGAAAGCAAATACATATAAAGCTGTAGGGAGAGAAGGCACCCAGCACCATTGTTTGAGGAGTGGCTTTCTGTGGGACGGTCTTCTTGGTGATGGCGCATCTTCTCTTCTTTTAATTGTAAAGAAGTATATAGCACAGCATTTACCCATTCAACGTTTTTCAGGTGTACAGTTTAGTGATGTCAGTTACATTAATTATGGTATGCAACCTTCAGTGATGGTGCTTTTGATAGCCTATTTAGAAAACTAAAAAGCAGAACAGGTATGAGAAAGAAGCAAAATAGATGTAGTAAAAGGAAGAAAGGATCAAATTCAAATTTATCTTGTATAGAAAAAAGAGACTAAAACCAGATAAGGACCTTTGTCTGAAAATGTCTGTAGGCAAACATATATTCATCTGCATTATCTCACTTCATTTTAAAAGGCAAAATGCATGTATGGTGGCCCTCAGGCTGTCATGACAAAGGTTTCTCTATAGGGAAGGATTCAGGGAGTAAGATTTCATGTGGTTTGCTGTGGTTTGTTTTCAGCTTGATGGGTTGTAGTCTGAAGTCCTGGGCAAAAGCCACACAGAGGGCTTATGGTAAAGTTGTGCCCAGTTATACCAGCCTTGGGAACAAGCGGATAGTCCTCCCTGCCCCTGCTTTTGGCTTTCCTGCTGTTGATTTAGCAAACAAATTAAATTTCACAAGAAACGTGAGCAAACTTAAGAACATTGTACCCAGTGCTATCCCATGCATCTCACTTAGGAACATAGGAACAGATGTTTAACAAATGTCTACTGTGTGTCCAGTGCTGTGCTCAGCATTATGGGAATAAAATTGTAAGCGCTGGTCCTCTGACCTGTAGACTTGTGTTGTCTTGCAGGGCAGCCCTCTGGGAGGTCCAGACGTGTCCATGGGGCTTGCTACTGTTGAGGCCCTGAGTCTGTGTCCTTGACACCTGCAGGCAGCCCCACAGGACATTCTTAAGCCACGTCTTCAGCAATCCTCTGGGACATCAGTGCAGAAGGATGGGGGCAGTGTGGTGTTCTCTGGTTCCATTTAGCCTGCTATCTGTAAGGCTCTGGAGTGTCTGCCATTTTAATTGCTTTGGCTCTGCTGGAAGGCTATAGGGGTGAAGGGAAGCTCTCAGGATTCAGCTAGCAGCCCTCGCAGTTTAGCTGGGAGGCCAAGAGCCATGTTTGTGGAAGCCTAGCATTGGCTAAAATTCTAGTCTATTTCAATAGCTTGTCCCCAAGTGCTGCCTATTATGTCACACAATGTCCTCCTTCATTTCTTCACACAAGGGAGGGGAGGAGGGAATCGTAGGTATCTCAGCTGGGTGGGTGCTTATGGACATCAGGTCAGGAATCTTTACCAAAGGCTTCAACGTCACTGATATACCAGTGGGCAGAAGAGAATCAATCCCATGCTTGAATGGCCTGAGCATTGAGAGGGTTGGACTCTGATCACCAAAGCCCATTGATTGCCTCTGCCAATCCCGGTGGCCCTACCACTCTGCCTCAGTTGTCCATGGACTCAGTTCCCAGCTCTGCCTTTTGCTGGCTGTGTGTATTTAGGCAGATGATTTGGCTTCTCTGATCATGTTTTCTCATTTGTTCAACGGGTTGTTATAAGATTGAGTCAGTCATGTATGTCACCCAGCGCAGAACCTGGTGAGAGTAGGTAGCTCTCTTCTCCTTCCTACAAGTCATGGGAGGAAGTAGGGTGGGGGGTGCTTCTTCCTGGGGATATAGGAGACTAAACTTCTAGTGGGAGGGAGCTTGTGGACAACTTTTTGGAACTTTGAGTATACTTTCTCTCATCCCCTGTCCACTCTCAGGAGTGTGGCACCAAAGGCTGCAGGGGGGACATAGTGATGCTGGGGATGGAGAAGCATGCAATGAGCACCATACCTGTAGAAGGTAGGTGGGCAGGCAGCAGGCAGGTCTGGCTTTATGTCTTGGGTCCTTGGCCTCATCCAGCTTCTTGAGCTTTATGTGAAGAAATTGTGCCTTTTTTCATCTCCTGGGGTTGATGGTCTTTTTACTCTTCTGGGTTCTGCCTAGTGAGTTGCTTGCTGCCCCAGTTCTTCATTTTTGTTCCCCCTTATCCTGGAGCACAAGGCTTCTACTCCCATCAATGAATAAGGACTGCAGAGCCTGCAGTAGGAACCTTCTAGGAATGAATTTGCATTTAGCATCCCAGGGGTGCATCAGAGAAGCTGAAGCTCAGTTTCCCCAAGAATGGGGTACATTTGTGGTGACTACTCCATGGCCTTGCCCTTCCCACCCCCAGACCCATCTGTTTATAGTCTCCTGCTCCCCCTCCCCTTCCCTCTCAGCCCCTCCATTGTCACCCTCAGCCCTCAGAGCCTCTCTACTCAAGGGACCCCATCACCTCTTTCTCATGAACCATTGGCTCCTATGATCCTTCTCACAGGGCTCAGGGCATCTGGGATAAGGCATTTGGCCAAATTCTGTTCGTAAGTTTTTTCCCTCTTTCCCTAAAGTGTTTTTTTCAGGTCCTTTGAGAACAGTTTGAGTATTCTGTTGTTGAGCAGGCAGGCTTTCTCTTTTTCCTTGATTGTGAAGTCTCAGTAAAAGTGCATCATGAGACAGGAAGCAGGCTGAAGAATTTGAGAGGTTGCCAAATGCAATTCTTGGCTTTTTCTGCGGTAATTTGCTTGATGCTTCAGTGTCTCTATAAAATGTAATATTCCATAGTAATAGTAATAGAAGAGGTATATGTTTTCTGGTAACCTTTGACTCATTTTATTTTTAATTGTGTTTTACTTTTTTAATGATAGCTCTTGGTTACTTCTCATTAAGATTTTAAAGTGTTTTAACTTTGTCTTATAAATGGGTTACATGACCAAAGTACTTGAATGCCATGTCATTCGGAGAATTGGGGTTACAATTCAAGTTCCCATATTTTTTCCTTAACCAACCTGCATCATGATGATGCCTGTGAAAATCTTACTTTAAGAATCTCTCTGCATGAATCTAGGGTCCATGTGAGAGTTGGTGTAAGTCTCGCAGAGTCAGTTTCTCTCTCTAGTCAATCAGAGAAAAAGACAACTGAGCTTGATATTAACTCTCCCAAATTTTAGAGCCAATGTTTTTCTGAGTACTTAGGGAAAAATGTGGTACTTAGCAGGACTACCATGGCTCCCATAAGAACAAAGCATAGAACATGACCCTCGGTTCTTCTTTCCTGTTGTTTGTCCATGGGGAGGTCAGAGGAAGGACGTAGGGGAGATGCTAGCCCCTGGCCCCTGTGCTCTCACCCCTTCCTCTAACACCCCATAGGAGACAATGCTTATTACCCATAGTGCCCGGATATGTCCATTGTGTTCATGGAAGCCAGCACTGTGCTTGCTATCCCCTGTTATCTTTGATTTTGCTTGTCAGGGATTACCTTCTGGGGAAGAAAAAGGTTCTTTCTGTGACTTTCAAAATCCTTGGCCCATTCAACTCCCAAGATGCCTAGTGTTTTGGCAGACACATCCCTTGGAATCACTACCTATCTGTAGGTAGGGCAACCTTTGACTTCATTATCGAGTGACTTCGTTATCCAGTGAATACAGTGCCTAGAAATGGGGGCCAAGAGGAATCCATGTGCTTCCTGCATTTATAGGGTTAAGAAAGGGAGAAATAAGGATCTGTTCCAGCTATTCTGAGACCTGGAGTATTCTTTCAAAGAAAGGCAATGTAGAAATTAAACCATTCTTTGAAAGATAAAGCTTCAAGACAAGGAAAGAATGGGTTTGTTTTTAACAATTTCAAGTAGAATTGAGGCCTTTCCTGCAATTGTTGGAAATAAAATTGACTAGAAAATGACGTCAACAGAGAGTGGGGACTGTGAACTAGGAAAATAAATGAGCTCTGAAATCACCTCCTATTTTATAAATATTGTTTCTGGAGCTGAGAAAATTGAGACAGATTATTCCTTTTTCTCTCTCCCAAGCTATGGGTGGAAGGAGCCCTGAGTATCCCATTTGGACCTTGTGAGGAGCATCTCATCTTTTCCTGGCGTGCTAAGTAGCTTTATCTGCATTTAGATGCACTCCATTTCCCTTTCAAGGACCACTATCAGGCGTAGCCAATTACAAACACACCTGGTAACATATTATTGAGACACACTGCACGCAAATAAGCTGGAGAGATGTTTAATGATTGTGCTACATCTCATCCATTACAATCTGTCCCTGTCATGAGGACGGAGGGGCTGCCTCCACTGTGAGTTCTCTGACTGTGTGTATTTATGTGTGTTTCATTTCCACTGTACCCTAATTAGACATAATTTGAGCCTAACAAGTGTATACTCTCAAGGAAGGGAAAGGGGCATCATTTCACATTCTGACAGGCTCCTTTTCAGCCTGAGACTCCTTGTCTTTGGTTTTCTAAAAGTATCAGCTCTGTTAGCATCCTGAATTTATCTGAGAATAAAGAATGATGTATTTTCTGACTCAATGGGTGGCTTCCTTCTTTCTCATAGAGAGGCAAAAGGTAGACAATTTATAGAAATGTCGTATAGGCAGTCACTTCCTCCATTCTAGTCTCTGCCAATTTGGTTTTGTGGCAAGAGTTCACTGAACTGTGATTTTTCTCTGCCATTTGCCATTGCTGTTGGTTTTGAAGTAATGACTGCATTTTGCCACAGCAATAGCTGCATTCCAGGGTAAGCACACAAGGCCTTCTGATTGCATTATAGCAATGTTCTGACCAGGCATATGAAATCTGAGAAGGAGATAACAGCCCAGGCTCCAGGGGGGTTAGCCGGAATCCTCTCTTGCTGAGGCTGAGAGACTTTGAATGTATCAGAGTCACATGCTCTTTCCACTGCTGGGGATGCTGAAACTAGGGAGGGGAATTGACTTTCTCAATAGGACAGCTCGTTAGTGGTGGAACTCGTCTAGAACCTGGCTTCTTGGCCCCTGATCCAAGCTGTTTTCTCTCTGCTGTTCCTAGCTGAGATATGTTTGCCTCTGTAAAATGCAGAGCTCAGTAGCCAGCAGGGAGCTGCCAACAGGGATGTTGGATACCTTCTGGACCCTCCAGCCATGAAAATCATCACACAGCATGCAAGTGATTAAAGCTTGTGTAGTCTTCATTTCCCAAGGAAACAATTTCTGTTCTGCAGAGCTTCTAAAAGAGGCTGTGAGGTTTCCAAGGATTTTTTTTTTCTTATCAAAGGATTGTTTTTATCCTCATTCTTTTGGAAAAACTGAATGTTACTGCTCCTACCAGTGTTGCCTTTCTTAAATTTTGTTCTCGTAGCTATGGGCCTTCCTTGAAGAGTTAACAAAGGGAAGAGAGAATAAAACCTTGTGTTTGCCTTTAAGTCAGTCAGACACATTTTCAGGCTGATGGAAAATTAGGTTGAGTCTTCTAGTGCATGTTTGTGTAGTTGAGTGGGTGACATGTGCAGCTTCCCAAATTTTGAAAAATTTGCCATTCACGCTTCATTCATATGTTCCTTAGTCTTTGGCAAGTGAGTTGCTTTTGAAGAATTTATGTTCCCATCTGCTGCTTATATTAGTGATGGCCATATTTATGACGGATGTAGTGATGGTGGGACACTGGGACCCTGGTGATTTGACGCTACCCATCTACAGCCTGAAACCTCACGGTTCACATGGGGTCAGAAGCAGGAGTCTGGATTTGGTATTTCCTGGCTCACACTGCCTGACTGAGGGAGCCTGTTTGCTCACAGCCAGGCAGATGGTGCCAAGTGGTGGTGCACTCTACTGCTACATTAGCAGCCAGCAAGAGAAACGTGGCAGGGCAGCTAGCCAATTGGTATTTTGACGAATCTGCTATGTCTTTGGGTGTGTGTATGTTATTGAGGAGGTGGTGAGAGTCTGAGGTGTGGGATAAGATTCTGGTCTAAAGAACTAGCAGTTCCCTGGCTGGTGGTCTATAGAGGAATAGATCTTGAGCCCTGGGGAAAGGCTAAGGGAGAAATAGGATACTGGGTAAAATGATCAGCACCATGGAAAGCACCATTTTTCTTGTTAAGAAACCCTTCTTGATAGAAATGAGACTTGGCTTCATGTCTGTGCCTTCCATACTCCGATAATTTACAGGAGGAGCTAGAAAGAGGGGCAGCAGTTCCTTCTGCCCATTCTGCTAATGGAGATCCTAAGGCTCAAGGGATGATGGGTTTGAGATGTGGGGACTCAGCAGGACAGGCAAACAGGACTTCCAGTATAACTTGGCCCTGCAACACAACACTTTTGCTTTCTCTTCTTGGAAACGTACAAAAGCAACAAGGAAAACAATAACAAATCCCCAAAAGTCATTTTCAGTGAAAATACAGGATATAATCTGTGGAATCTGAAATATGTGCAAGGGCAGCCACAAGCAGCCGGGATTGGGAGAAGTCATGAGGAGGAAATGAAGAGTCTTAGGAGAGTGGCAAGAGGGCCCAGGGACAGCAGATGGCAGAGCTAGCAAAATGTATGACATGAAGGTGAGGGACACATCCTGAAGAGCCACAGTTATATCCCTTATTTGCAAACAATGGGCAGGAAGTGGGATGAGC
Source organism: Dugong dugon (assembly GCA_030035585.1). Lineage (NCBI taxonomy): Eukaryota > Metazoa > Chordata > Mammalia > Sirenia > Dugongidae > Dugong > Dugong dugon. The sequence continues at coordinate 39,772,207 of CM057480.1, read as the reverse complement.
AGACCCTAAGGAAGGCACCTCTTGGGTCTGTTTCACTTCTGGGAAGCACATAAAGTGGGGTTATACAAAGGATCATCCAGAAGAAACGTACCTTTTTTTCCTTCCTTCTTCCTTCCTTCCTTTCTTCCCTACATTTTCTTGAAGTACAACATACATAAAGTACACAAATTTTTTTTTTCAGCTTGATAAACTTCTACATATGTATACTTCTACATGTGGTACACTTGTGTAACCACTGTCCAGATCAAGGTATAGAACATTTTCAGCACCCTGGGAGTCTACCTTTTGTCCCTCTCCACATCATTGCCCCTCCCCTATAAAGTACGCTTTTATCATAATGAAAGGCTACTCTGGTCCCGCCTCCCATCCCGTAGGAACTACCTGCAAAGAACTGGTCCAAGAAAGTCCATTTCATAAAATGATAAGTAGTAAAAAGAAGTTGGTAGAGTTTTGGTAAAGTGGAAATAAAGATACAGGGGAAAATGTCAGCAAGAGCCACAACATTATCCCAAAATAAAGAACACTCCCAGGAAAATGTTTTTAGGGAGCAGATTAAAATTATAATCTTGTATTTTACTATGAATTTGAAGAATTCTATGAAGCAGTAATTTCTATGAAGAAAGATCACAAAGCAGAAACAAGAATTCTGGAAGGGATGACAAGACAGCAGGAGGAGATGAAATGTGAGCTGGCAGAACTCAGAATTAAATAGGAGAAAAAGGCAAAACCATCTCAGAAATGAAGATAGAGTTGGAAGAATCTCAAGGGAAAATAGACACTGTGAAAATATAGCATGGAACATAGATGACTGAAATGAGTAAAGTGAATAAATGCAATTGAATTAAGGAAAGCATTAATAAAGATTAGAGGGAAAATGGGAGATACAAAAGACAGGAAAAGAAAATCCAACATAAACATAATTTTGGTCCCTGAAGGAAAACAAATAATAGAATAAGTTAAATATTTAAAATATAAATTAAGAAAGCTTTCATGATATAAAAGAAGACTTGGATCTACATGTTGAAGGAGCACAACTTTGTGTGTCAGGGAAAACTACTCAGAACAGTTAATGAGTGCCAAGATAAAGGCTTGGAAAGTTTAGCTATTAAAGAATAAGTTCTTCCCTTGTCTTCCCAAGGAAATGAGATAGAGAGGCGAGTGTGCAGGTGGCAGGCAGAGGAGTTGGCTAGACTGGTTGGGAGATTAGTTATAGGGGACAGTTAATTTATGGAGCAAATAAGTAAATATACACAGGATAGTAGGAGCCATGTCTCTCACTATTTGAGAAAGGATTTATAAACATGGAAAGGGGGACGGGGAAGGCTAGAAAAAACCTAGGGTGTTGCATTGGAATTGGAAGCACCAGTAGGTACACATGTATTTCTTATCTCTTTCCATTGGAACAGTGGCACTCCAGTAGCAAAGAGTGTACATTGAGTACTCATATCTTATTTTCTAAATGGTATCTTCCACTATAAGTTACCAGGACTATTATCAGTTAGATTAGAAATTAATACTAAATCAGAAAACCAAAAGACCATTCCACTAAAAGTCAAATCAAACAAAATGAAAGAATGCATGGCTCAGAGATGAAAACGCAAAGTGAAATTGCAGATTTTCTGGAAAACAACAATTAACAAAAACTAAATATCGGAACTTACGGCAGTGCTCAGAGGAAAAATCATGGTCTTAAATATATACAAGAAAAAATGATAACAAATGAATTAATCATCACAATCAAGGAATTATTAAAAACAGAATAAAACAATATAGCACAAGGAAGACATAGATAAAAGTAGAAAATAAGGAATTAGAAAATACAACAGTTGAAATAAATCTCAAAGCTGTCTTTGGGGAAAAAGCTACAATAAAACAGTCTACTAGCTAACCTAATTTGAAAAAATGTAGGCATACATGTAGATACAAAAAATAAGAAATGATATGTAGAGAATAATCACATGAACAGGAAATTGAGGGACTTGCAAGACACTACTTTGCTCAACTCTGTGCAAATACATCTGAAAATTCGAATGGTTATTTTCCAAGAAAATAAAATTTACGCACTGACCCCAGAAAATAATCTGAAAATCAAAACATCCTGATTTTCAAGGCAGAAACAAAAATATTATCAAAGATGTTATCTTAGACTGGGTTCTCTAGAGAAGCAAAACCAGTAAAACATTTGAGTATGTATATATATAGAGATTTATATTAAGAAAATGGCTCACATGGTTGTAGAGGCTGGTATGTCCCAAGTCTGTGGGTCAGGATAGAGGCTTCTTCTGATTCACATAGCCACAGGGGCTGGTGAACCCAAGATTGGCAGGTCAGACAGCAGCACTCTTGCAGTCTGCAAAGATCGACAAATCCAAGATCGGCAGGCAAGACAGCAGGTAAGCTGCTAGCTCAAGTCCCAAGAACTGGAGGACAGATGAACAGGAGCTATCTGCAGGATTCAGAATGAGCAAAAGCCCACATGCCTTACCAAAATGTCCACTTATATTCAATGCAGGCCACACGGCCAAGGAAACTCCCTCTCAACTGATTGGCTACTCACAGCAGATCCCATAATGGGGGTGATCACATATATCATATTTCATCATGGAAGTGATCACAACATCATACGACGGTCAAACCACTGAGGATCATGGCCCAACCAAATTGACATCCTTAACCATCACAGATGTATACTCTTCCCCAGAGAAAGAAGTACAAGTCTGGATGATTTTACAGGAAAAATTCTATCAAATTTCCAAGGACCAGACAATTCTCATATGTTCTAGAGTATAGAAAAAGAAGGGAATAACTAACCAAAACCTGACGAACAAGGAACAAAAAGAAAACCAAAGATCAGTCTCGCTTATGAATATCATTTCAACAGTTCTAAATAAAATATTAGCATAATGAATTTAGCAGTACATTTAAAGAATAAAACATAGTAATCAAGAAGACTTTATTCCGGGAATGCAGATACGATTCTACATTAGTGAACATTTGAAGAAAAAGTGATATGATTATCTTCATAGATGCTGAAAAGGCATTTGACAAAAATTCATTGACCATTTTTTATTTGAAAAATATACTCAATGTAACAGGAGTATCTCAGCACTTCCTTAACATGATAAAAATCTGTCTATCTCAGGCTAAAAATCACCATCATGCTTAATTGGGAAACACTAAAGCTGTTCTCACTAAAGTAAAGGGCAGGGATCTGCACTGTTAGTACTATTATTCATCATGGTACTGGCGATACTTACCAATGCAATTAGACAAGAGAAAACAATTAGAAGAGAAAATGGAGATGAGGTGATTGTCACTATATGCAGATTCTATGGTTGCGTGGTTGGAAAACACAGGAGAATTCATTGGAAAACTGTTTCAAACAATAAGTGCAAAACTATTTCAAACACTCAATGCCTTTAATATGTACAGATATCAAATAGAATATACAAAGAAAAGCTCCCCATTTATGACAACAGTAAAAACATAAAATAGGACTTCTGGCAAAACAGCACTCTAGGCAGAAGCACCACGCTGTCCCTCCACAGCAAAGATCCGAAAAACTAAGCCGAACAGAGAAAACAACTATCCTGAAACCATAAAACATCAAATGAAAAGATAAAGAACTCAGCCAAGCACCAAATGGAGTGAGAAAACTGTCAGAGAACAGAGAGTGAGGAGAGATTCATGCAGAGGTCGCCTATCAGCTAAAGCAGCACGGATTTGCCATCTTGGACTCCTATTGGAGACCAGCAAATAGGGAGTATGAGAAAGCAGCTTCACAGAGCTTCTAGCGGGAGACAAAACAACTGGTAATTTGTGATATACGCTTTCCCATCCCCACCCTTCTTCAGCCCCATGTGGCATCCTCTGCTTTCCGCGGCCACAGTCTCTTGGCCAGGAAGCACCAGCTGCTTGGATTCCACCTGCCTGCACTGGCCAGCTCCCTGAGTGCCATTTGTTGGATACTGGTGTTGCTTCTTTCCACTTCTTTTGATTTCTTCCTTACCTCTCACCACCTCCCCCTCCTTTCATTCAAGTACCTGGCTCTGTGGGCCATCTTTGCTTCTTCCTGAGGGGATGCAGAGCTCCGTTTGAGTGTGGAACTACTTCCTGGTCTGGGCTGCCACGCTGGTGGGATCTCGGGGCTTTTGTTTATTTGTTTTGAATTGTTTCTTTTTCTTTTCCTTTTCTCGAGTTGGGAGCCGGTTCTGGCCCGGTGATACTGCATGGCTTGGGACCTGCCCCCTCGGCTTGTGCAGATGCACAGAGAGATCCCTGAGGGCATTTCTTTTTCCGTGGTTCTTTTTTTTTTTCTGTTTTTTTTGGTGGGCTTTTCTTGTTCTTTTTTGTAAAATTTGTTTTGTTTTCTTTACCTCTTTGTCTTTCTTCATTACTCAGTTTCTCATCTTTCTGTACCTTCTCTTCCAGTTCCCTGAATACCTGGCGCTGAATACCTTTACACCTTCTAGCCAGGATGTACTGCAACACCTGAGAATAACTTCCCCAGACCTTGTAGAGAAATTGTTGGGATCCCTGGGAGCTTTGCAGTTCTCTTTCCTTTCTGATTTTTATTTATTCATTTTTTCTTTTTTTCTTCTTCTTCTGCCCCTTTTTGTTTTTCTCCATTTTGTAGTCTCTCATCTCTCCACTTCAACAGCAAGCTTCCCTAACACTCTTTTTTGTTTGTATGTTTTTGGCTCCTGTTCCTCTCTCCTTTCTCCCATATCCATCTTAGCTCCACACATAACAATCTCCCCCCTCCATCCTGCCTACCTGCACACTACCTGCACACTGCCAAGAAGCACAGGCAAGGCCTACCAGAACCTGCCCTGCACTGATTACTGACCTGCCCTGGTGGTGGTAAGTGCCACAAACAACCCATCCCAGTAACTCCTCTTCAGCTAGACCTGCCCTGCTTTACCATATCTGAGAGACTAACCCTGCCAGTTGGAGAAGGAGGCAAAAAGTATTGTGCCTACAGATGAGCAAACACAAAAGAACACACAGACCACCTGCTCAGACATAGCCAAATTAAGAAAAAGGATGAAACAAACAAATCTACAATCAACAAATGAGAAAAATAACTGCTGAATGCCCCGAAGACAGCAGAAAATATCAAAACATTTACAAAAACAGGACACGATGGTTCCAGTAGGCGTCCAAAATAAACCACCAGATGACTTTCCAGTGGAAGAAAAGGCACTAGTACTACCTGATAAGGAATTCAAATCTCTAATACTCAGAATTATACAAGAGTTGAAGCAAAAAGCAGACAAAAATGAGGAAGAAATAGACAAATTCATGGAAAATGCAGACAAATTCATGGAACATACAGACAAAAAGAAATGGAAAAATTCAGGAAAATGATGCAGGAACAAAATGCTAAAATAAATTCACAACTAGAAACTATACAAAAACAACAATTAGAAATCCAGAAGATGAACAGTAAGATTCCAGAAGTGGACGGTGTCATAGAAGGGCTGAGGAGCAGATTTGAAATGCTGGAAGACAGGATCAGCAGAATTGAAGAGAAACACTTGGATACGACTCTGAGGAAAGCTCAGAAAAAAGAACAAAGAAAAATGAAGAGACCCTGAGAATTATGTGGGATACAATCAAAAGCAAAAATTTTCGAGTGATCAGAGTTCCAGAACAGGGGGAAAACCAGAAAACACGAGAGTATCATTGAAGAACTGCTGACAGAAAACTTTGCCAATATCATGAAAGATGAAAAGCTGGCCATCCAAGAAGCTCAACAAACCCCGTATAGGATAGACCCCAAGAGAAAATCACCAAGGCATATCATAATCAACAGTTGCCAAAACCAAAGACAAAGAATCCTGAGAGCAGCTTGTGAAAAACAAGAAGTCACATACAGAGGAGAAACAATAAGCCTAAGCTCAGATTATTTGACAGAAACCATGCAGGCAAGAAGGCAATGGGATGACATATATAAAACCTTGAAAGAAAACAATTGCCAGCCAAGAATAATACATCCTGCAAAACTCTCGTTCAAATATGATGGTGAAATTAGGACATTTCTAGATAAACAGAAATTAAGGGAATATGTAAAAACCAAACCAAACTTACAAGAATGATTAAAGGAAGTTCTTCGATCTGAGAACAAACAACTTCAGCTCACAGGCTGAATCTAGGATGCAGGATCGTACCAGCCAGATACCAATCTAGGAAATGAACTCTCAAGGACTATCCAAAACCAAAAGAAATACAACAGGGAATCATATCAGTTAATCAGTAAATGACAACAACATCAGAACAATAAAAGAGGGAATAAACGGAGTAGGTATGGAACCTTCTAATGGAGAGGAAGGCAAGGCGATGCCAAGTAATAATAGACTACTTCAAACTTAGAAAGATACAGGTCAATTTCACGGTCAGCACAAAGAAAGTTAACAAACATACTCATAAAGAGGAAAAACATAAAGTCTCAGCAAAAACAAAACCTACAAAAAAGAAATGAAAAAAAAATCCACAAACAAAAGTAATTCAGCACAGGAGAGTAGGAAGAACAAAGAAAACTTCAGCACCACAAAAAAAAGCACTACAAAATGACAGCAACAAACTCACATCTATCAATAATTAAACTGAATGTAAATGGACTCAATGCACCCATGGAGAGTGACAGAATGGATAAGAAAACAGGATCCATGATTATGCTGTCTACAAGAGACACACCTTAGAAACAAAGACGTGCATTTATTAAAAGTTAAAGGTTCGAAAAAATATATCAAGCTAACAAATACCAAAAAAGAGCAGGGGTGGTAATACTAATTTCAGATAAAATAGACATTAAAACAAAATCCACCATAAAAAACAAAGAAGGACACTATATAATGATTAAGGGGATGATCCATCATGAAGACATAACCATAATAAACATCTACACACCCAATGACAGGGCTCTGAAATACATAAACTCTAACAAAACTGAAAAGAGAAATTGACAGTTCCATTATAATAGTAGGAGACGTCAACACATCACTCTCAATAAACAACAGAACACCTAAAAAGAAACTCAGCAAAGACACAGAAGACCTAAAGGGCACAATCAGCCAACTTGACCTCATAGACATATATAGAACACTCCATCCAACTGCTGCAAAGTACACATTCTTTTCCAATGCACATGGAACGTTCTCCAGAATAGACCACATCTTGGGCCACAGAGCAATCCTCAACAAGATCCAAAATGTTGAGATAATTTAAAGTATCTTTTCTGACCACAATGCCATCAAGGTAGAAATTAACAACAGAAAGAGAAAGGAAAAAAATCAATGACATGGAAACTGAATAATGCCCTGCTTACACATCACTGGGTAATAGAAGAAATCAAAGATGGAATCATAAAATGCCTAGAATCAAACAAGAAAGGAAACATCGTACCAAAACCTTTGGGACACAGAAAAGGCAGTCCTCAGAGGACAATTTATAGCAATAGATGCACGTATTAAAAAAGAAGAAAGGGACAAAATCAAAACATTACAGAACTCAAACAAATAGAAAAAGAACAGCAGACAAAGCCCACAGCCACCAGAAGAAAGGAAATAATAAAGATCAGAGGAGAAATAAATGAAACAGAGAACAGAAAAACAATATAAAGAATCAACAAAACCAAAAGTTGGTTCTTTGAAAGAATCAACAAAATCGACAAACCAGTGGCCAGACTGACAAAAGAAAAACAGGGGAGGCCAGAAATAACCCAAATAAATGGGCAACATTACAACAGACCTAACTGAAATAAAAGGAGCATAACAGAATATTATGAAAAACTATGCTCCAACAAATTTGAAAACCTAGAGGAAATGGATAAATTTCTAGAAAGACAGTACCTACCCAAACTACAACAAAGTGATGTTGAATATCTGAACAGACCCATAACAAGAGAAGAGATTGAAAAGGTAATTAAAAAAAAAAACTCCCAACCAAAAAAAGCCCTGGCCCAGATGGCTTCACTGGAAAATTCTACAAAACATTCACAGAAGAGCTTGTACCAGTAATACTCAAGCTATTTCAGAGCATGGAAAAGGAAGCAACACTTACGAATTCATTCTATGAAGCCAGCATAATGCTGATACCAAAACTAAGCAAAGAAGCCACAAAAAATTAAAAGTATACACCAGTGTCTTACATGAATATAGATGCTAAAATTCTCAACAAAATTCTACCCAATAGAATTCTGCATCATATCAAAAAAGTAATACACCACGACCAAGTAGGATTCATACCAGGTATGCAAGGATGCTTCAACATTAGAAAATCGATCAACGTAATCCACCACATAAATAAAAGGAATGAAAAAAATCACATGATCATCTCAATTGACGCAGAAAGTGCATTCGACAGTCCAACACCATTCCTGATAAAAACTCTCAATAAAATAGGTACAGAAGGGAAATTTCTCAACGTCATAACAGGCATCTATGCAAAATCAACGGCCAACATCATTCTTAATGGAGAGAGGCTGAAAACATTCTCCTTGAGAACAGGAACAAGACAAGGATGCTGTTTATCACCACTCCTATTTCACATTATACTGGAAGTTCTAGCTAGAACAAGAAGGTAAGAAAAAGAAATAAAGGGCATCCAAATTGGGAATGAAGAAGTTAAACTGTCCCTGTTTGCCGATATGATACTATACATAGAAAACCCTAAGACTCCATGAGAAATCTACTGGAATTAATAGAAAAGATTCAGCAGAGTAGCAGTTGTATCGATAAACATACAAAAATCATTTGGATTCCTATACACCAATAAAGAGAACAATGAAAAGGAAATCAGGAAAACAATACCATTTATAATAGTCCCTAAAAAAATAAAATACTTAGGAATAAAACTAAACAGGGATGTAAAAGACCTATTCAAAGAAAACTACAAAACACTACTGCAAGAAACTCAAAGGAATCTACATAAATGGAAAAACATACCATGCTCATGGATAGGTAGACTCAACATTGTAAAAATGACAATTCTACCCAAAGCAATTTACAAACACAATGCTATCCCGATCCAAATAGCAACAACGTTATTCAAAGAGATGGAAAAACCAATCATTAACTTCATATGGAAAGGGAAGAATCTCCTAATATGTAAAGCACTACTGAAGAAGAAGAGTAAAGTTTGAGTAGTCACACTACCTGACCTCAGAACCTACCATACAGCTATGGTAGTCAAAACAACCTGGTGGTGGTACAATGACAGATATATTCACCAATAGAAGAGAATTGAGATCCCAGATGTAAATCCATCCACCTACGGTCACCTGATCTTTGACAAGGGCCCAAAGTCCATCAAATGGGGAACAGTCTTTTTAACAAATGGTGCTGGCAAAACTGGATATCCATCAGCAAAAAAATGAAACGGGACCTATGTCTCACGCCGTATGCAAAAACTAAGTCAAAATGGATCAAAGACCTAAATACAAAGCCAAAAACTGTAAAGTTCATAGAAGAAAAAATAGGACTGACACTACAGGCCCTAATACACGGCATTAACAGGATATAAACCATAACCATCAACACACAAACCCCGGTAGATAAGCTAGATAACTGGGATCTTCTAAAAATCAAACACCTATGTTCTTCAAAAGATTTCACCAAATGAGTAAAAAGAGAACCTATAGACTGGGAAAAAAATTTTGGACAATACAAGTCAGACAAAGGTCCAATCTCCATAATCTACAAGAAAATCCAATACCTCTACAACAAACAGACAAATAATCCTATTAAAAAATGAGCAAAGGAAATGAACAGACACTTCACCAAAGAAGACATTCAACCAGCCAACAGACACGTGAGGAAATGCTCGCTATCACTAGCCATTAGAGAAATGCAAATTAAAAACCACAGTGAGATGTCATCTCACCCCGGCATTTCTGGCACGAATCAAAAACACTGGAAATTACAAATGTTCGAGGGGCTGCAGGGAGATTGGAACTCTTATGCACTGCTGTTGAGAATGCAAAATGATACAACCATTTTGGAAAATGATATGATGCTTTCTTAGAAAGCTAGAAATATAAATACCATACGATCCAGCAATCCCACTTCTAGGAATATATCCTAGAGTAATAATAAGAGTCGTCACTCGAATAGACATATGCACACCTATGTTCATGGCAGCGTTGTTCACAATAGCAAAAAGATGGAAACAACCTAGGTGCCCATCAGCAGATGAATGGATAAACAAACTATGGTACATATACATAATGGCGTACTATGCAACGAGAAAGAACAGTGATGAATCTGTGAAGCATCTCATAACATGGATGACTCAAGGACGTTATGCTGAGTGAAATAAGTCAATCACAAAAGGGCAAATATTGTATGAGACCTCTATTGTAAAAACCCATGAAAAAGTTCACACACAAAAAGTAACAACCTTTGTTGGTTACCAGGGATGGGAGGGGTTGGGGGAAATACTAAACAGGCAATAGATAAGTGGTATCTTGGGTGAAGGGTGAGACAGTACACAATACTGGGGAAACCTGCACAGCTTGTACCAGGAAAGGTCATGGAAGCTCCATAGACACATCCAAACTCCCTTAGGGACTGAATTGCTGGGCAGAGGGGGGTGGGGACCTTGGTCTCGGGGAACCGTCTAGCTCAATTGGCATAACCCAGTTTATAAAGACAATGTTCTACATTCTACCTTGGTGAGTAGCATGTGGGGTCTTAAAAGCATGTGAGCAGCCATCTAAGATACTGCATTGTTCTCATTCCTGCGGGAGCAAGGGAGAATGAAGATAATATGATACAAGGAAAAGATTAGTCCAAAGGACTAATGGACCACAGCTACCAAGGTCTCCACCAGACTGCGTCCAGTACAGCTAGATCGTGCCCGGCTACCACCACTTTCTGCTCTGACCAGGATCACAACAGAGGGTTCTGGACAGAGCTGGAGAAGGATGTAGAACAAAATTCTAACACACACAAAAAAGACCAGATTTACTGGCCTAAAGGAGGCTGGAGAAACTCCGAGAGTATGGCCCCCAGACACCCTTTTAGCTCAGTGGTGAAGTCACTTCCGAGTTCACCATTCAGCAGGGAATTGGACAGCCCCATAAAACCAAACGGGACTAATGAGGCACAACAGTCCAGGGAGAAGGGCTAGAAGGCAGAAGGGGACAGGAAAGCTGGTGATCGGGAACCCAAGGTTGAGTAAGAATAGTGTTGATGTGTTGTAGGTTGTTAACCATTGTCATAGGGCAAGGTGTGTACTAACTGTTTAATGAGAAACCATTTTGTTTTGTAAGCGTTCATCTAAAGTGAGAATAGCAGCACAATTGGAGGAGTGTCGTCGATGTCACTGAACTGTGCATGTAGAAATTTTTTAAATGGTGTATCTTTGGCTATGTATATGTTCACCAAAAAAAAAAAGGTCGAGAAGGGAGAGGGTTGACATGTCATGGGGTGTTAACCAATGTCAAAAAACAGTATGTGTACTACTGTTTAATGAGAAACTACTTGTTCTGCAAACCTTCACCTGAAGTAAAATGAAAAAATTTTTTAAAAATTTAAAAAATTTAAAAAATTCTTTCTAAAACAAAACACTCGTGAAAGACACAAAATGAGCCTTGAACGAATGGAAATATATATCATGTCCATGGGTAGAAAAATAGATACCATTCTCTTTTATTTGTAAGTTTAATACGATCTTAATAAAAGTACCAATAGGTCTTTTTTCTTTACAAAAACTAGGTAAGCTTATTTTAGGAGCGCTGGTGGTGCAGTGGTTAAGCCCTTGGCTGCTAACCGAACGGTCAGTGGTACAAACCCAGTAGCTGCTCTGAAGGAGAAAGATGTGGCAGTCTGCTTCAGTAAAGATTTACAGCCTTGGAAACCTTATGGTACAGTTCTGCTGTCCTACAGTGTCGCTATGAGTTGGAATTGACTAGACAGCAGTGGGTTTGGTTTGGTTTTTGGAAGCTTATTTTAAAATTCATATAAAAAAATCCAAGAATATTCTGAAAATGAAAAATGTGGGAGAATTACCCTACTAGATATTAGAACTTATTATAGTACCTCATTTATTAACACTGTGTTATAGGTGCACGCACAGATAGTTAGAAGGAACAGAATGGATAGTCCAGAAATAGACCCAAATGCCTTTATCAAATACTAAATACCTTATTTGATAAAGGTGGCAACTCAAATCATTGGAGGAAAGATTAAATATGTGCTAATGGGATAAGTAGTTACCCTATGGGGGGATATCAGATTGGATCCATACCTCACACCATACAGCAGGAGAAAATTCAAAATTAAAATGAGATTAAAATGTAAAAACCCATAACCCATTGCTGTCAATTTGATTCTGACTCATAGTGACCCTAAAAGAGCAAATAGAACTGTCCCATAGGGTTTCTAAGGAGCAGCTGGTGGATTTGAACTGCTGACCTTTTGGTTAGTAGCTGTAGCTCTTAATCACTACGCCATCAGGGTTTCCAAATGAAAAAACAAAAATTATAAAGATACCAGAAGAAAACACAGAGGAGGCCTTTCTAACCAATACTTAAATCCTGAAGTCGTAAAAGAAAAATCTGATATATTTGACTAGATGAAAATTGAAAAACAAAAACAAAGTCATCTGAATAGCAAAAGAATCTACATACATTGAAAAAAAAAGACTCATCACTTTAATGGAGTCCCTGGGTGGTACAAACGGTTAACATGCTTGACTGCTAACCAAAACGTTGGAGGTTAAAGTCCACCCAGAGGCACCTCAGAAGAAAGACCTGGTGATCTACTTCTGAAAAATCAGCCTTTGTCACTCTATGGAGCACAGTTCTACTCTGACACACATGGGGTTGGCATGAGTTCAGATTGACTCAATGACAACTGGTAAAAAAAAAACAAAAAACTGGTAATCACCTTAATTGGAAAAGAGCTCCAAAATGTCAATAGGAAAAAGAATAGCATTCCAGTAGAAAAAAATAGGCAAAGGATATAACCAGAAAGTTCACAAAAAAAAGGAAATATAAATTGCCCTTGAATGTATAAAAGGTGTTCAACCTTACCTCATAAAAAATATCAAATACCATATTCACATATCAGATTGCCAAATTAAAAAAAAAAAATAAAACTAGATATAGAATAGTGTGCATGCTATACTCACTTTTGTATAAAAGGTGTTGGTGGGACAGAATTAGCATATAGATTTATATTTGCATCTGTATGCAGAAATCATTATGGAAGAACATACAACAAACTAAAAACAATGGTTTAGTATAGGGGTGATGGTGAGACACAGGAGTGGACAAGGATAGAAGGAAAACTTCTCACTGTACATATACTTTAACCATGTGAATGCATTATTTATTTTTAAGGGGTTATTGCACCAACAGAATTCTAACATATCTACTGATACGTTTATGTCACAAGATGATGTATATTTCCCTATTCCCCTGTGATTGTTAAGGTTGTGTGTCAACTTGGCTGGGCCATGATTCTCAGTGATTTGGGAGTTTTGATGTAGTTTGGCAATTGTATAATGAGTGATCACCTCCATAATGAGATTTGATATAATGTGATTACCTCCATGATGGAATCTACTGTGAGTAGCCAGTCAGATGAAAGGGAGTTCCTTGTGGGTATGGCCTGCATCCAATATAGGTGGACTTTCTGGCAAGGCTCACATGTTTTGCTCACCCTGGATCCTGCAGCTGGCTCCTGTTCTTCTGACCTCCTGTTCTTGGGACTTGAGCTAGCAGCTTACCTGCCATCTTGCTTGCCAATCTTGAGATTCGCTGATCTTTGCAGCCTGTGAGCAAGAGCACTGCTGTCTGACCTTCCAATCTTGGGTTCACCAGCCCCTGTGGCTAGGTGAATCAGGAGAAGCCCCCAGCCTGACTCATGGACTTGGGACATTCCAGTCTCTACAACTGTGTGAGCCATTTCCTTGACATAAATCACTTTCTGTATATATTTATACGCTTTACTGGTTTTGCTTCTCTAGAGAAGCCAGCCTAAGACACATCCCATGGAAAAGTGTATGAATGCTTCTACACCAACCAAGTGTAATTTGCCCGAAGCCTTTTTCCTCCCTTTATAAGCCTAAGCAGAGCTCTGCAAGGTGCACTGTGAATTTTTCAGGTAAAATCAGCATCATCTTGAGTCACTAATTTTTCAGGCACTAGAGTGTTTGCAGACAGTAGTGCGTTTGCTGAGTGTGTGGTTTGCATCTCCCCTGATGATACAGTATGGATCTGGATCAAATTTTAGATGCTTGTTTTGCAGCTTTTTAATAGAGATATGCAATGGTAATTGATACCAACTTGAGATTCCTCAGTTCCCAATTAAAATGTAAGTCTGAGAAGATCTGATTATATAGAGGTAGGACTTAAAATGGAAACTTGAATGGATTGTAGAGATTGACTTGTGAATCTCCCTGATTTCACTAGTGAGGGATTGAAGGTACTCGGCTAATTAGTATAGAGCTAAAACTAGAAGCTGAGGTTCAGAGTGTCAGTTCTGACTTCTTCTCTTTCTGCCCATTTCCCTTGATCACAAAGGTCTTGTGCCCAGTCAGCATAATATTGATCCACTGACAATACAGTATTGGGAGGGTCAGAATTAGGGGATGAGTGCCATCTGTGTTAGGACGCTCAGGTGTGAACAGCAGGAAACTTGACCCAAATGAACTTACACTGAAGAAGAATTAGCAGACACAACTGAAATTTCCAGATGACACCGTTGGTCCCTTTTTGTAACAAAATCCTTTTGTTATTTTCTTGTAGCCCATGTCATTCTCAAAAAGTATTTTGATTTTTTGCTTGTATGTTTATTTGAAAGCTCTATGACAGCAAGGGCCTTGTCTGGCTTGTCTGCTGTTGTGTCTCCCATTCAGAGAGCACATATTAGGTGCTTAGTAAGCACTTGTGGAGGGAGTTAATTCTCCACCCTTGGAGTGGAGGGTGGAAAGGACACATGGACTGAGAGTGGGGAAAGAGATTGTTCCCAAAGAGAACTTGAGATGTGGCAATGGATGCTAGGGACCAAAAGATAACAGACGTCCACTGAACCTCAAAGACTTCTTTAGGTTTCTTTTCCTCCCTTGTTTCTTAAAAATGTCTTTGCTGTTCATATTTTCCCTTTCATTGGATTTGATTCAGGAAGGCTGAGGGAAACTTCCATAAATGTGATTAGCTATCCTATATGAAACAAGCAGGATGGCCCTGAGACCATTTGGCAATGCACAGAGTACATGAGATTCTCTCCTTTGCTTTCCCAGCTAGAGGCTCCTGATTATTTCTCCTTGATTTAGAACCAGGAGTGTGTTAATGGTTTGGGATCTCACCGCAAAGAAGGAGGAGTACTTTTTAGAAGGATATTTCCAGTGGGGCACATCCAGATAGAGGACAGGAATCCAATGGAGGACCCGGAGACCTGGGCTGTCCTCAAAGACCAACGTCTACCATTGCCACAACTCTCTTACTTAGATCAAGTTGTGATTTGGTTGAATGGTAGTGGTAAGTGATGGTGGTAGTTACCATCTTCTTCTGTGTATATTTCCATAGTCTTCAGAACAGGTTCTAACATGTGGCATGCGTTATTAGAAGACTGTAAATTTGAAACCAGGACTGTCATTTCTTAGTTGTGTGATTTTGGGCAAATCATTTAGCTTCTTACTCTCACATTACACTTCTACAAAGTAGGGATAATGGCAGCATCTTCCCTATATTGACAGAGTATATAAAGGTGCTTTGAAAATGGTAATGCACAAAACAGAAACTAATCTTTTATAATCCTGTTTTATCCACATAAAATTACAGAATGTAAAAACTAGAAGAGTCTTAAAGATCTTCTTAGGCTAAAGCCCTCAATTTTAGAGGAGGAAACCAAAGTGAGAAGTGACTTGGCCAGGGTCACATGCTTGTCTAGTAGAAGAGACTATTTCCCATCCACTCTGAGACAGGTAATGTGGTAAGCAAAATAATGCCCCCCACCCCCAATATGTCCACATCCTAATTTCAGGAACCAGTGAATATGTTAGGTTACATGGAAAAAGAAGAATTAAAGTTGCAGATGGAAATAAGATTGCTACTCAGCTGACCTTTCAAGGGAGGTTATCCTGGATTGTCAATTGGGCCGTTTAATAGTAGAAGATCTTTAATAGTAGCAGAGGGAGACAGAAAAGAATGTCAGAGTGATGAGATGTGAGAAGGATTTGACCCGTTGTTGCTGACTTTGAAGATGGAGGAAGGAGGCCACAAACCAAGGCATGCAGGCAGTCTCTAGAAGCTGGAAAATACAAGGAAATGGCTTTTCCCCTAGAGCCTACAGAAAGGAATGCAGCACTGCTAACACTTGGATTTTAGCCTCATGAGACCCTGTTGGACTTCTAACCTACAGAAATGTAGGATGGTACATTTCTGTTGTTTTAAGCCACTACATTTGTAGTAATTCGTTATAGCAGCCATTGAAAATTAATACAGGAAATGTCAAGGTAACCACAAAGAAAGTTAACAAACTTACTCATCAAAATGAAGACAAACATAAAGTCTCAGTAAAAACAAAATCTACAAAAACAGAGACTTCTGGGCAACATGGCGCTATAGACAGAAGGACCACAGTGTCCCTCCACAACAAAGATCTGAAAAACTAAGTCAAACAGAGACACACGTCAGTCCTGAAACCCTAAACATCAAATGAAGAGAGAAAGATCTCAGCCAAGCACTGAATGGAATAAGAAACTGACCGAGAACAGAGAGTGAGGAGAGATACTTGCAGCTGTCCTCTATCAGCTACCACAACACGGATCCACCGTCTTGGACTTCTATTGGAGATTGGCGAACAGGGGGTATGAGAAACCAGCTTCACAGAGTTTCCAGCAGGAGAAAGAACAGCCAGTAACCAGCGATATACGCTTTCCCACCCCCTACCTTTCTTCACCCCCACTCAAACTCCTCTGCTTCCTGCAGCCACAGTCTCTTGGCTGGGAGGCACCGGCTTCACCCCAGTGTCAGTTGGATTTCACACACCTGCACTGGCCAGCTCGTTGAAGGCCATTTGTTGGCTGCTGGTGTTGCTTTTTTCTGTTTCTTTAGATTTCCTCCTTACCTCTCACCACCTCCTCCTTCTTTATCTCAAATACCTGGCTCCTTGTGCCATCTTTGCTTCTTCCTGAAAGGCTGCGAAACACCACTCGACTGTGAAACTGCTTGCCGGCCCATGCCGCCACACTGGTGGGACCACTGGTACTTTTTTTGTTTGTTCTGATTTGTTCTGTTTTGATTAGTTTGTTTGCTTTCTTTTTCTTTTCTTGGCTTGGGAGCCCCTTCTAGCCAGGCAGTACTGTGTGGCTTGGGAACTACCCCCCTTATGCTGTGCAGACACACAGTTTTTTTTATTTGTTTCTTTTGTATTTTTTCTCTCTCTTTTTCCCTTTTTGTCTTTCTTCATTTCCAGTTTCTCATCTCTCTGTACTTACCTTCTCTTCCTGTCTCCTGAACACCTCTACCCCTTCTAGCCAGGCTGTAGTTTACAGCCTGGGAGCAACTTCCCCAGTCCTAGCAGCTGCACCAGTGGGATCCTGGGGTGCTTTTCTTTTTTCTTTAATTTTTAACTAGTCATTTTTTATTTATTTTACCTATTTTCTTTTTCTTTCCTTTTTGTTTTTTTCCATTTTTCAGTCTCTCATCTCTCCACTCCAACAGCAAGCTCCCTTAGCACACTTGTTTGTGTGAATGTTTTTGGTTCCTGTTCCTCTCTCCTCTCTCTCCTCTTTCCCATGCCCATCTTAGCTCCACAAATCACAATCTCCCCCCTCCTTTCTGCCTACTAGCACCGTGTGCTGAACATCACACCCCCAAGCAGCTCAGGTACCACCTACTGGAACCTGCCCCGCACTGAATCCCATCCTGCCCTGTCGGCCCTAGCATATACCATAAACAACCCATCCCAGCAACTTCCCTTCAGCTGGACCTGCCCTTCTGTACCATACCTGAGTGACTGACCCTACCCATTGGAGAAGGAGGCAAAAATTATTTTGCCCACAGATAAGCAAACAACAAAGAACACACAGCCCACCTGCTCAGACATAACCTAATAAAAAACCAAGCAGGATGAAATAAATCTACAGTCAATAGATGAGGAAAATTACTACTCAATGTCACGAAGACAGCAGAAAATATCAAAACATATACAAAAACAGAACAGGATGGTTCCGGTAGGCATCCAAAATAAATCACCAGATGACTTTCCAGCAGACGAAAAGGCACTAGAACTACCTGATATGGAATTCAAATGTCTAATATTCAGAATTATCCAAGATTTGAAGCAAAAAAGCAGACAAAAAATGAGGGAAAAAAATACAAATTCATGGAAAAGGCAGAAAATTCACAGAAAATAAAGACAATAAATGGAAGAATTAAAGAAAATAATACACGAACAAAATGCTAAAATAAATTAACAACTAGAAATCATACAAAAACAACAATTAGAAATCCAAAAGATTAACAATAAGATGTCAGAAATGGACAGTGTCATAAAAGGTCTGAGGAGCAGTTTTGAAATGGTGGAAGACAGAATCAGTGGAATTGAAGACAAACACTTGGCTACAACTCTGTTTGAGGAAAGCTCAGAAAAAAGAACAAAGGAAAATGAAGACACACTGAGAATGTTGTGGGATACAATCAAAAGCAAAAATTTGCAAGTGATCGGAGTTCCAGAATGGGGAGAAAACGGAAAACATAGAGAGGATCATTGAAAAACTGCTGACAGAAGACATCCCCAATATCATAAAAGATGAAAAGCTGACCATCCAAGAAGCTTAACGAGCCCAAAATAGGATAGACCCCAAAAGAAAATCACCAAGACATATCATAATCACATTCGTTAAAACTAAAAGCAAACAAAGAATCCTGAGAGCAGCTCGAGAAAAATAAAAAGTCACTTACAGAGGAGAAACAATAAGACTAAGCTCAGATTATTTGGCAGAAACCATGCAGGCAAGAAAGCAATGGAACGACATGTATAAAACCTTGAAAGAAAAAAATTGCCAGCCAAGAATAATATATCCTGTGAAACTCTCATTCAAATATGATGGTGAAATTAGGACATTTCTAGATAAACAGAAATTAAGAGACTGTGTAAAAACCAAACCAAACTTACAAGAATTATTAAAGGGAGTCCTACGAATTGAGAACAAACAACGTCAGACCACAGGCAGAATCAAGTACACAGGATCATACCAGCCAGATATCAACCTAGGAAATGAACTCTCAAGGACTATCCAAAACCAAAAGAATTACAACAGGGAACCGGAGAGGTTAATCTGTAAATGACAACAGCATCAGAACAATAAAAGAGGGAATCAACAGTGTAGGTATAGAACCTTCTAATGGAGAGGAAGGCAAGGCAATACCAAGTAATAATAGACTGGTTCAAACATAGGAAGATATGGGTAACATTCAAGGCAACTGCAAAGAAAGTTAACAAACCTACTCATCAAAAGAAAGAAGAATAAAGTATCAGTAAAAACAAAATCTACAAAAACAAAAGAAATGAAAAAAAAAATCCACAAACAAAAGGAATTCAGCACAGAAGAGTAAGAGGAACAAAGAAAACGTCAGCACCACAAAACAAACAAACAAACAAACAAACAAAAAAAAAAACACTATAAAATGACAGCAATAAACTCACACCTATCAATAATTACACTGAATCTAAATGGTCTAAATGCACCCATAAAGAGACGAAGAATGAGAAAAGAATGGATTAAAAAAAGAAAAACAAAAACAACAGGATCCATCGATACGCTATCTACAAGAGACACACCTTAGAAACAGAGATGTGAATTTATTAAAAATCAAAGGACGGAAAAAGATACATCAAGCAAATAGCTACCAAAAAAGAGCAAGGGTGGCAATACTAATCTCAGATAAAATAGACTTTAAAACAAAATCCACCATAAAAGACAAAGAAGGACACTCTATAATGATTAAGGGGATGATCCATCATGAAGACATAACCATAATAAACATCTATGGACCTAATGACAAGGGTCCAAAATACATAAAACAAACTCTAACAACACTGAAAAAAGAAATTGACAGTTCCACAATAATAGTAGGAGAGTTCAACACATCACTCTCCGTAAAGGACAGAACATCTAGAAAGAAACGCAGCAAAGATACAGAAGACCTAAAGGGCACAATCAGCCAACTTGCCCTCATAGACTTATATAGAACACTCCATCCAACAGCTGCAAAGTACACATTCTTGACCAATGCACACAGAACGTTCTCCAGAAGAGACCACATCTTAGGCCACAGAGCAATCCTCAACAAGATCCAAAACGTTGAGATGATACAAAGTATCTTCTCTGACCACAATGCCATCAAGGTAGAAATTAACAACAGAAACAGCAAAGAAAAAAAAATCAATTACGTGGAAACTGAATAACACCCTGCTTACAAACCACTGGGTAATAGAAGAAATCAGAGATGGAATCAAAAAATTCTTAGAATCAAATGAGAATGAAAACTCATCATATCAAAACCTTTTGGACACAACAAAGGCAGTCCTCAGAGGACATTTTATAGCAATAGATGCACACATCAAAAAAGAAGAAAAGGACAAAATCAAACCATTAACTATAGAAGTCGAACAAATAGGAGAGAACAGCAAAAAAAAAAAAAAAAAAAAAATAGCCCACAGCCACTAGAAGAAAGGAAATAATAAAGATCAGAGCCGAAATAAATTAAATAGAGAATAGAAGAACAAGAGAAAGAATCAACAAAACCAAAAGCTGGTTCTTTGAAAGAATCAACCAAATCGACAAACCCCTGGCCAGACTGACAATAGAAAAACAGGAGAGGATGCAAATAATCCAAATAAGAATTGAAATGGGTGACATTACAATAGACCCAACGGAAATAAAAAGGATCATAACAGAGTATTATGAAAGACTATACTCCAACAAGTTTGAAAACCTAGAGGAAAGGGATAAATTTGTAGAAACACACTACCTACCCAGACTACCACAAAGTGATGTTGAAAGTCTGAACAGACCCATAACAACAGAAAAGAGTGAAAAGGTAATTAAAAAAAAAAAACAAAAACAAAAAAAAAACCTCCCAACAACAGAAAAAAACCCTGGCCCAGATGGCTTCACTGGAGAATTCTACCAAACATTCAGAGTACTACCCAAACTATTTCAGAACGTAGAAAAGGAAGGGATACTTCTGAATTCATTTTATGAAGCCAGCATAATCCTCATACCAAAACCAGGCAAAGAAGCCACAAAAAAATAAAATTACAGACCAATATCTCTCATGCAAAAATTCTCAACAAAATTCTAGCCAATAGAATTCAGCATCATATCAAAAAAATAATACACCACGACCAAGTAGGATTCATACCAGCTATTCAAGGGTGTTTCAACATTAGAAAATCAATCAACGTAATCCACCACATAAATCAAAGGAAACAAAAGAATCACATGATCATCTCAATTGATGCAGAAATGGCATTTGACAAAGTCCAACACCCATTCCTGATAAAAACTCTCAATAAAATAGGTACAGAAGGGAAATTTCTCAATATAATAAAGGGCATCTATGCAAAACCAATGGCCAACATCTTTCTTAAAGGTGAGAAGCTGAAAACATTCCCCTTGAGAATAGGAACAAGACAAGGATGCCTTTTATCATCACTACTATTTAACATTGTGCTGGAAGTACCAGCTAGAGCAAGAAGGCAAGAAAAAGAAATAAAGGGCATCTAAATTGGTAATGAAGAAGTTAAACTGTCACTGTCTGCAGATGATATGATACTACACATAGAGAACCCAAAAGACTCCATGAGGAAACTACTGGAACTAATAGAAAGATTCAGCAGAGTAGCAAGATGCAAGATAAACATACAAAAATCAGTTGGAGTCCTATACACCAATAAAGAAAACAATGAAAAGGAAATCAGGAAAACAATACCATTTATAATAGCCCATAACAGAATACTTAGGAATAAGTCTAAGCAGGGATGTAAAAGACCTGTTCAAAGAAAACTACAAAACATTACTGCAAGAAACCCAAAGGGATCTACATAAATGGAAAAACATACCATGCTTATTGAAAGGTAGACTCAACATTGTGAAAATGACAATTCTACCAAAAGCAATTTACAAATACAGTGCAATCCCCGTCGAAATACCAACAACATTCTTAAAAGAGTTGGAAAAACTAATCATTAACTTTATATGGAAAAGGAAGAAGTCCCAGATAAGTAAAGCACTACTGAAGAAGAAGAATAAAGTAGGAGGACTGGCACTACTTGACCTCAGAACCTACTATACAGCTACGGTAGTCATAACAGCCTGGTACTGGTACAATGACAGATACATTGACGAGTGGAACAGAATTGAGAACCTAGATGTAAAACCATCCACCTACAGTCACCTGATCTTCGACAAGGGCCCAAAGTCCATCAAATGGGGAACAGTCTTTTTTACAAATAGTGCTGGCAAAACTGGATATCCATCTGCAAAAAAATGAAACAGTACCCATATTTCACACCATATACAAGAACTAATTCAAAACGTATCAAAGACCTAAATATAAAGGCTAAAACTATAAAGTTCATAGAAGAAAACCTAGGTTCAACACTACAGGCCCTAACACATGGCATTAACAGGATACAAACCATAACCAACAACACACAAACTCCAGAAGATAAACTAGATACCTGGGATCTTCTACAAATTAAACACTTATCCTCTTCAAAAGACTTCACCAAAAGAGTAAAAAGAGAATCTACAGACTGGGAAAAAATTTTGGCCTATGACATATTCAACAAAGGTCTACTCTCTAAAATCTACAG
The DNA here is from genome assembly GCA_030035585.1 of Dugong dugon. Taxonomy (NCBI): domain Eukaryota; kingdom Metazoa; phylum Chordata; class Mammalia; order Sirenia; family Dugongidae; genus Dugong; species Dugong dugon. The sequence continues at coordinate 39,749,366 of CM057480.1, read as the reverse complement.
GAAAATCCCACACTCTACGGCAAAAAGACAAATAATCCAATTAAAATGTGGACAAAGGAAACGAACAGACACTTCACCAAAGAAGACATTCAAGCGGTAACAGACGCTTGTGGAAATGCTTGCCATCACTAGCCATTAGAGAAATGCAAATCAAAACTGCAATGAGATACCGCCTCACCTTGACATTACTGACACGAATCAAAAAGAACAGAAAATAACAAATGTTGGAGAGACTGTGGGGAGATTGGAACCCTTATGCACTGCTGGTTGGAATGTAAAATGGTAGAACCATTTTGGAAAACGATATGGCGCTTCCTTAGAAAGGAAATACCATATGATCCAGCAGTCCCGCTCCTAGGAATAGATCCTAGAGAAATAAGAGCTGTCACATGAATAAACATATGCACACCCATGTTCACTGCAGCATTGTTCACAATAGCAAAAATATGGAAACAAGCTAGGTGCCCATCAACAGATGAATGGATAAACAAACTGTGGTACATAGTACACCATGGAATACTACGCAACGATAAAGAACAGTGATGAATCTGTGAAGCGTCTCACAACATGAATGAATCTGGAGGGCATTATGCTCAGTGAAATAAGTTAATCACAGTAGGACAAGATATTGTATGATACTACTATAAAAAGTCATAAAACGGTTTACACACAAAAAGAAACAATCTTTGGTGGTTACCAGGGAGGGGAGGTGTTGGGGTGGACAAACACTAAGTAGAGAATAGATAACTGGTAACTTTAGTGAAGGGTAAGACAGAACACAATACTGAGAAAGCCAGCACAACTTGTTCAGGGTACGGTCATGGAAGCTCCATGGAGAAATCCAAAATCCCTTAGGGACTGAAATACTGGGCTGAAGGCTGTGCGGACCATGGTCTCAAGGAACATCTAGCGCGATTGGCATAACATAGTTTATAAAGAAAATGTTCTACATTCTACTTTGGTGAGTAGCATCCGGGGTCTTAAAAGCCTGTGAGCGACGGTCTCACCCTTTTAGGAGCAAGGGAAAATGAAGAAAACTAAAGACACAAGGGAAAGATTAGTCCGAAGGACTAATAGACCACAATTACCACAGCCTCTACCAGACTGTGTCCAGTACAACTAGATGGTGCCCAGCTACCACTACTGACTGCTCTGACAGGGATCACAACAGAGGGTCCCAGACAGAGCTGGAGAAAAATGTAGAACAAAATTCTAACTCACAAATAAGACCAGACTTACTGGCCTGACAGAGACTGGAGAAACTCTGAGAGTATGGCCCCCAGACACCCTTTTAGCTCGTGATGAAGTCACCCCGGAGGTTCACCTTTCACTCAAAGATTAGACAGACCCATGGGACAAAATAGGACTAAAGGGGCACACCAGCCCAGGGGCAAGGACTAGAAGGCAGCGGGGGCAGAAAAGCTGGTAATAGGGAACCGAAGGTCAAGAAGGGAGAGTACTGACATGTCATGGGGTTGTTAACCAATGTCATAAAACAATCTACATATTAACAGTTTAATGAGAAGCTAGCCTGTTCCGTAAACCTTCATTTAAAGTTATTTATATAAACATATATATATATAAATATATTTATATATATAATATATATATAAATATAAATAATAAATAAATGTATTTATTTATTTTATATATATTTATGAAAACTAATACAGGTACCATTTCCCACATTTTACAGATGAGAAAACTAAACACAGAAAGATAAAGAGACTTTTACCAAGTCCTAAATCTCACAATTACTTTGGGAACTTTTTCTAGGGAGAGGAATTGATGAGTGGAACACATTTAAGAATTGTACTATGGAAGATAGTCTGGGAAAGATTAGGATATTAAATAGCTGGCCTTGGAAAGAAATTTTCCTCCGTTTTTAGCTAGCCTGCATTCCCCCATGGAGGGTCAAGAGTTTTAAAATTTCTTAGTGACCTGGTGTAATCATTATTTGTCCTGATGAGTTGATTAGGCAATTGACTTTTTTCAGAGCCAAGGAGCACCATAGTGGGAAATAGAAAGTAAGAAATCTGAAACAGAAACTACTTTTATGTACATGGAAGTAGAAACTTTGGCACATGTCTTTTTTTGAGATGATTTCCTAATTATCACCTGGTAGGAAAGGAGCAGCGTAATGCAGAAGTCCATGCTATGTCAGATCTTGAAATTACTCCATTGTTGAAGGCCTGTTGCACATTTTGTTAGAACCCCTGGAAAAGGGTTGATACTCAAAGACTCTAAGAGTTTTGGGTGGGACCCTAGAGATCACTCAGGTGTATTGTGTTGGTGACATTAAATTATTCCACAGCAAAACTCAACCAAGGTTAAGTCATCTCTGTATTTTCTTCTCTGGGTTTTTACTGCCTTTCTTGCTTTTCCCACTCCCATTGTTGCTTCCACAACTCAACTCTGCTTTTGATACCTGTCATGGATTGAATTGTGTCCCCCAAAAAATGTGTGTAGCAACTTGGCTAGGTCATGATTCCTAGTATTGTATGATTGTGTTATCTAGTGTGATGTCCTTATGTGTTGTAAACTCTACCACTATGATGAGATTATATGTGATCTCCTCATGTGTTGTAAATTCTATCACTGTGATGAGGTTATACTGATGAGGTTGACAAGATCAGTGTCTGAATGCAATCTCTTTTGAGATATAAAAGAGAGAAGCAAGGAGAGACACATGGGAACTTCACAGCACCAAGAAAGCAGTGCTGGGAGCACAGCGCATCCTTTGGACCTGAGGTTCCTGCGCTGAGATGCTTCCAGACCAAGGAAAGACTGAGGTATCACAAGGACCTTTCTCCAGAACCGACAGAGAGAGAGAGCCTTTTCCTGGAGCTGATGCCCTGAATTTGGACTTGCAGCCTACTGGACTGTGAAGACAATAAATTTCTCTCTGTTAAAACCATCCACTTGTGGTACTTCTGTTAGAGCAGCACTAGATGACTGGGACAATATCTCTTTAACTCGGTTCATTGTGTCTTTTATTTTCACTCTTAGTGACTCAACTAGAATATGCTCATTGATTCTACTCTAGATTTGACATTTATCTGGTGGTTCTTTGGTATCTACTCTTGGCCTCTTATTGATTTTGGTCTTACCTGGCTCCTTGTCCAATCTGCTCATTGGACAGATGAGTCACTGAGGCCAGAGATGAGAAATGAGCTGCCTGGTTTCCAGTATCACTGGGGTAGCAGTGGGGCCAGAGTCCAGACTCTCTTATTCAGTGCCTTGCCCTCCACCCAACCTGACCCCTAAGTGAGTCCCTGTAGGAACATTCCTGGACCAAAGGCGGCTTGTACCTTCCGATCTCTAGACCAGCCTCATGTTCCTTGGGAAAGTCACTTAATGATGAACGTCAGTTCTCCATATGAAAACAGAGCAGAAAAGAAGCTGAGAGACACCTAGGGAATGGTGAAGTGTGGCATGTGGAATGAACTGGACCCAAGGGAGGCCCAAGACCATTACGTCGTCAGAGAAGAATATTCAAGAACAGCTGGCCACATATTGCCCATGTCCAGCTTCTGTGGTGTTCTGATTACATAAATAGCTTTGGCCTCCAAATGGAGCCATGTCAAAGCCTGAAACTGGGTAGATTTTATTGCACCAAAACAAATATGAATAGCCCCTGTTCAGTGGCTTTCCAGGCAATCAACATGCTTGAGAGGGACTTCTCCAGTGCTGCTCAGGGTAGTTGAGTCTAGGACTTGGAAGAATCTGGTGGCTATACTGTTCTGTACTCCAGAATGTTTTTCTTTATAGGCTGAAAGTCTGCTGTTATGGATTGAATTGTGTCCCCCAAAAGTGTGTGTCAACCTGGCTAAGCCATGATTCCCAGTATTAATTGTTCACCATTTTGTCATCTGATGTGATTTTCCTATGTGTTATAAATTCTATCTCTATGATGTTAATGAGGCAGGACTCAATCTACAAGACTAGATTGCTTTTTTTTTTTAATATTTTTTTTGTGGTTTTGGTGAAGATTTACACAGCAGTTTAGGTTCTCATTCAACAATTTTTATACGAATTGTTCAGTGACATTGGTTACATTCTTCACAATGTGTGAACATTCTCATTATTTCCATCATGGTTGTTCTGTTTCCTTTAATCTCGTTTTCCTGCCCCCTTACATTCTCATCTTTGTTTTAAAGTAATTGTTGACCATTTGGTCTCATGTAGGTGATGAGGTTGTAGTTTGAGTTAATCTCTTTGATATTTAAAAGAGAGAAGAAAGTAGAGAGATGGGGGACCCCCTACCACCAAGAATGAAGAACAAGGAGGGGAGTGCATCCTTTGGACCCGGGATCCCTGCGCTGAGAAGCTCCTAGGTCAGGGGAAGATTGATGACAAGGACCTTCCCCCAGAACCGACAGAGAGAAAGCTTCCCCTGGAGCTGGTGCCCTGAATTCAAACTTCTAGCCTCCTAGACTGTGAGAGAATAAATTTCTGTTTGTTAAAGCCATCCACTTGTGGTATTTCTGTTATAGCAGCACTAGATAACTAAGACATCTGTGAAAAGGTTTTGCAGTCCATTTGCATTCAACACCTCCCGGATGCTATAGAAACAAAATGATGTATACACGTGAAGAAATACAACTCCCATTCCAGGGAAGCTCAGAGTTAAGTGTAGTGGGAGAGATACCTAATGTCCTTGTCAGTGCTTGACTAGAAGGTGAGAATAGGGAGCTCTGGAAGCTCAGAAGAGGATACCTTCTCCCAGTCTAGCCAGGACTGGTGACCTTGCTGGTAGTAGGCTATCTTGAACAGGATACTTTGTTCCAACAGAGGAGGAGGGATGGGCCAGCTTGATAATTCTGGGTGTCTGGAAATATTGTTTCAAGTCCACCCAGAGGCACCTTGGAAGAAAGGCCTGGCCATCTCCTTCTGAAAAATCAGCCATTAAAAACTCTATGGAAAAGAGTTCTACTCTGATACACATGGGGTCGCCATGAGTCTGAGTCAACTCTGTAGGCAACTGATTAGTTGGTTGGCTGGAAATGGTGAGGACTTGGGAGGATGGATTGGAGTCCTTGAGGGAAAGGAGAGGTGTGAGCCCTCATCTGTCTCACAGGTTTGCCTGCAGCAGCCCTGTTGCCAGGCAATGTTGTTTTCTGGACCAGTCCAGTTTTCTCCACATAAAACTTTGGTTGGTGTGGAAGATGGCAGCACAGGATCTTCTGAAACTGTCAGACTGAGACTTGATCCACTCAGCCACCTCGACTGGAAGACTATCTGAAAGAGAGTCTCTGTTCCTTTTCAGGTAAAAATAAGATATGCATAGTTGGCATGGAGGGAGCACACTGGCTGCTTGTTATTTCTGGGACCCCTTGCATGACATGCAGACTCCTAGCATCACCGGTCAGATATGGCGTTTTTTGTTTCATTAAAAATAAAACAGAAAGCCCTTTAAGCAACGGCTTTAAAGAACATCTGGAAAATAACCCTTCCTGCTTTCCCAGGGAAGATGTCACAATGTCCAAGGCAGGACTGAAGAAAGAATTTTTGAAGCAGTTAAGAAAAGAAAACTAATCAGGCTTCAGGGAAGTTGGCATAAGAAACGAGAGAAAAATAACCCCAAACCAGAAAACAGGTCTGTCTCCAGAAACATAATTCTGGTGGCTGTTTCCAGTTGGTGTTGCCTGATTTGTTTGTCCAAATCAGCTATTCTGTAAAAGGAAACAGTGAGAAATACCTCTTCTTTTTTTTTTTTTTTACTTTGAGCAGGTTAGTAAGTAATTATTAAGCCTTCTTAGTCTAGACCATCACTATGCTAGGTATTGGGTGGGATTCAAAAGAAGCAGACAGCATGACCCTCACTGTCGTCAAACTCAAGTCCAGCAAAAGGGAAAAGATACTTAAGTCCTGCATCAAACAATGAAAAGGGCTAATCCCTTGTGGCACAATGGTTAAGTGCTTGACCACTAAGTGAAAGGTTGGTGGTTCCAACCCACCTGCCATTTCACTGGAGAAAAGATCTGGGGATCTGCTTCCATAAAGATTACAGCGTAGGAAACCCTGTGGGGCAGTTCTACTCTGTCCTGTAGGGTCGTTATGAGATGGAATCTACTCAATGGCAAACAACAATCAAGTATAGGACTGGGGTAGATATTACAAAGGAGTCCCTGAGTGGTGCCAACACTTGGCTACTAACCAAAAGGTTGGCTGTTTAAGTCCACCCAGAGGAACCTCAGAAGAAAGTCCTGGTGATCTGCTTCCAAAAAACCAGGCATTGAAAATCCTGTGGATTTCAATTCTGTGGCATTCAGTTCTACTCTGACACACATGGGATCACCATGAGGTGGAGTCAACTTGGCAACTGGTTTGGTTTTTTTTGGTTTTAGAGATTACAAATTCTATAGGAAAATGGAGGAGTCATCGTAGGCTAGGGTAGTTAGCAGAGGTTTTTAAGGAGAAGGTGGGACTTATTAGAATTTAGATCAGCAGAGAAAATTAGAAAGACGTTTAAGGAGGGCAAATAGCAAGCAGCATGTACCCCCTCACGACCACCACCGCCACTCCATTGATGATCTTGTGAATTCACTGAGAATTTAGAGTTCATTTGACCTAAACTCTTCATATTTCCTCTACCAAACTTTAAACCTTCTGGCATCTGCACACACCTTATTCCTTCGTTACAAGGGAGGATGTGTCCCTTCTCTTATCTAAGGCCTACCCCTCAACCTGCCCTCTGGGTCTCATCCCCTCTCACTCTTTACACAGACATAGCCCTTTCAAAACTATCTCACCTCTCTCAGGCCTCAAAACCCTCTTTCGTTTCAGCATATCATTCCCCTAAAAACAAACTCTAGTATCACATCTTAAAAATAACCCACCCTGGATTGTACAGTCCCCCTCATATCAGTTAGCTATACCCACAATAATGCTGCATAATGAATAACCACAGCATCTCAGTGGCATACAACAAGCATTTCTTGCTCACAGGCTTGTGAATTGACTAGGGTTCCACATGTCTAAGGTGGGCTCCAAGTTGTGGTCTGTGTTTCAGGTCTGTAGCACATATCACTCATCCACCTTCATCTAGAAGCTACCCACAGTATGTTCTCCTCATTGAGAAAGGCAGAAGCACAGGACGGCAAACCCAATTATAAAGTGCATTTCAGGCCCCTGTTCCGGACCTATCTGCATATCCCAATAACCGAAGCAAGTCGTATGGCCAAGCCCAACATCAGCAGGGTGGGGAATATATGCTTCCCATGGAGGTCGAGAGAGAAGGAGCGAATGTTTGCTGAACAATAATCTGCCATACTCCTCCATCTTCAGCCCCTTTTTTCTGTTTCTCTTGATTGCCGGACTTGTAGCAGAGGTCGCCTACAAGTGTCTCCACGCCCTCACCTCTCATTTCTTCTTCATCCTATTCTAGTAGCTTCTGCCCCAACCACTACACCTGAGCCCCTCTTGTCAAGGTAACCAACATCATCCATATTGCCAAATCCAGTGGATGTGTTTCCATCTTCATCCTACTTTCTCCATTTCTCAGTAGCATTCCACACAGTTAGCCACTCCTTCGTTCTTGAATTTGTTTTGGGGGTTATGCCTTCAGGCCTCTGTTTTCTCCCGGTCTTTCCCCTCCACCTCCCCCACCCTCCCACCCCCACTGACTGCTCCTCCCTGTCTCTTTCCTGGATTCTCCTCCTTCCCCTGTTCAATAATGGTGTTCTAAAGACTTGGTCTAGATTCTCCCCCTATTCACAGAGTTTGAAATATCTTCTATATGTTGATGACTTCTAAATATATCTTTAGCACAGTTCTCTCTGAGTTTTAGCCTCCTTTTATATTTAGCTGTCTTGAAATTTCCATTTGGATGTCATGCATAGCTCTCAAACTTAATACATTCAAATGGAATGCTTGTTTTTCCGTCTACGATTTGCCCCCTTAGTGTCCCCACCCTCAGCCATAAAGATCCTTAAACAGGCCAAGTTGGTGTCTGTCTGCCTCAGAACCTTTGCACAGGCTGTTTCTTCTGCCTGTAATGCTTTTTCCCTCCTTTCCCCTTCCCCACCCTTTTCCTATGGCTGATGCCTCGTCATTTTCCAGGTCTCAGTTTAAATGTTACCACCTCTGAGACTTGAAGCACTTACTGATGAAGATCAAAGACTACAGCCTTCCTTATGGATTACACCTCAACATAAGAAAAAAAAAAGAACAAGTATCTTCACAACTGGACCAATAAGCAACATCATAATAAAAGGAGAAAATACTGAAATCGTCAAGGATTTCATTTTACTTGGATCCACAATCAATGCCTATGGAAGCAGCAGTCACAAAAAGCAATGACGTATTGCACTGGGCAAATTTGCGGCAAAAAGATCTTTTCAGAGTTTTAAAAAGCAAAGAAGTCACTTTAATGACTAAGGTGTGCCTGGCCCAAGCCATGGTCTTTTCATTTGCCTCATACGCATGCAAAAACTGAACAGTGAAAAAGGAAGACCAAAGAAGAATTGATACATTTGAATTATGGTGTTGGGAAAGAATACTGAATATACTATGGACTACCAGAAGAATGAACAAATCTATCTTGGAAGAAGTAGAGCCAGAATGCTCCTTAGAAGTGAGCATGGTGAGACATCGTCTCACATACTTTTGGACATGTTATCATGAGGGAACAGTCCCGGGAGAAAGACATCATGCTAGGTAAAGTAGAGGGTCAGTGAAAAGGAGGGAGACCCTCAATAGGATGGATTGACACAGTGCCTGCAACCGCAGGCTCATACTTAGCAACGACTGTGAGGATGTCACAGAACTGGGTTTAACATTTTGTTCTATTATACATAAGGTCGCTATGAGTCCGAACTAACTCGATGGCACCTAACAGCCACAACCCCTGAGAAGCCTTCTTGACCATCCTATCTAAAAGAGGCCATGTGCCCCATGCCTCATTTTTTATGTCAGTACTGTTTCTACCAGTTATTTTAATTGGTCTTTCTTTCATTTTGTACTTTTAGATTTTGTCTGTCTCCCTATTAGAATGTTCACTTCTTAGCAGGCACTCAGTAAATATTTGTGGAATAAATGACTTTGAAAAGCTCTTGGAGATTGTCTGGTCCACTTTTGCCAACCTGCAGGCTGCGGACTCATGTATAATAGAACAAAATGTTAAACCCAGTTCTGTGACATCCTCACAGTCGTTGCTAAGTATGAGCCTGCGGTTGCAGGCACTGTGTCAATCCATCCTATTGAGGGTCTCCCTCCTTTTCACTGACCCTCTACTTTACCTAGCATGATGTCTTTCTCCCGGGACTGTTCCCTCATGATAACATGTCCAAAAGTATGTGAGACGATGTCTCACCATGCTCACTTCTAAGGAGCATTCTGGCTCTACTTCTTCCAAGATAGATTTGTTCATTCTTCTGGTGGAATTGTTACCCTGGGTCCAAGAGTCCATAGTGCACTACTCATTGCTTAGCTATAAGCGAGCTAAATAATAAATCTCACTCGTATGTGTACTACTATTTTTCAAATGCTAGTATTTTAATGAATAATTGATTTGAAGGTATTTATAGCGCCTTTTTTCTTTATGCAGTTTCTTAGACGATGTATGTAAAAGTATAATCATATGCGAGGGGTTGTTCATTCATACTGAAAGGTTGAAAAACTACTAACATAATTAGTATAACTTCTGTTTTTATAGCTGCAAACACTGAGATCCAGAGGGATGGAGTTACTTGCTCATGGTCACATTCTTCATCAGTAGAAAGGACCGGAGGAGCATAGAGAGGAAAAGGGCAAGGGACTAGGGAGCTATATAGCCTGATGATTAAGAGCATGGGCTGTAGTGCAGCCAGATACTCTAGAAATTCCTGCTTCAACAGGGAGTTCCCAGGTCCTTGAGCCTGTGCTGATGTGCATGGTTGAAATGCAGTAACTGTTAGAAGGTAGTAGCAGGTGTGAGGGTAGAAGAGCACTTTATGTGTCTAGAACTGTTTAGCCCAGAAATGAAAGTCCAGGGATCTTGGGATGTACTGAAGGCTTGATGGCCAGTGTGAGGGCAGAGCAAGTGTCTTATGTGGGCAAGCACTGACCATTTCAATTAGCGAGGCATCAAGAAGGCACAAGAGGTCGCAGCAATGCACAGAAAGGAAAGGGAGTGACTTCTAATGAGCCCCCTTGGGTGGTGGCAGGGATGATAGATGAGAGAGCAGGAGAGTGACAGAGGTGGTAGAAGTCAGTGTACAGCTTGGGCTCCTGGGGTTCCATGGTAGTTGAGTACATCAGTGCCCAGGCCAGGGTGCAGCAAAAGCTGACTTCTCTGCCTCACCTGACATGCCTCCCTGCGTGTTCCCTGCAGCCTTCCTGTGTTGAGGGCTACCTGTCTGTCTCTTGACTCAGAACAAGCACACTGATGCACAAGCTTCCACTCCCAGCTCTTCCAAGGAGCTGAAGCTCATCTGCAGACCATTCTTGGGAGCATCTTTGTGGGGCCCTGAAGCTCATGCTTGAGCACTGGCTCCTCCCTCTCTTTAGCAGCCCTCCTCATTTTCCTGATGGCCTTGGGGTGCCCCTGAGCCCTGGTAGTAAGTGTACTGAGGAGATCCAGATCCCCCTTTCTGGATTTCTGGAAGATAAGGGAGCAGGGGACAGAGACTTCAAGTCAGACCCTGAGTCAGACAAGGCAGTATGGCATGGTTAAAATGCCACTAACCAGGAGGAGGATAGCTGCTGTTTGGCTTGTGGGCCTGGCACTCTAGCAGGTTAGCAAATGTTTGCTTGGATAATGCTCCCCATATCTGGCACACTACACAGAACCTCATACAGTACTAAGCATGCTGTTTAATATTCACACAGGCTATGGGTGAGCCAGGTTATGTATAGATGAAGAAACTGTGGTTCAGGGAGTTAAGTGATTTTATTTAAGGCTGCTTAGCTACCAAAGAGCAGAGCCATTATTCCAACATTGATGAGCATCTTTCCGAACCCGTGCTTCTCCTTTACTCCCCACCTCAGAAGTTTTCTCAAGGATGCAGCCCTACCCCTTGAACCAGGCAAGCAGAGTACTGAAGCCCTTTATCAACTTGCAGCGACTGGACATATGAACTATGGGGCTTTAAATGCTGCACAGGACGGTTGGCCCAAAGACTCTTCCTCTCACCCTGAGATTCCTTGTTTTTGCACCAGCGTCATCTGTTCAGTGCAGATGTCCCAACCCCCATCTTTAAGTTTCCAGAGTCAACTATTTCAGGTTCAGCTAACACACTGAACCACTTAAATAGCTAAGTGATCTGGAACAGCTCACTTCTCTTAGCCTCAATTTCACGTCTCTGAGACTCAGTTTCCTCATCCATAAAATGGGAATATGTGATAATACTCACTTCAGAGTTTTGTGATGAGGATTAAAAGAGGGTAAAGTTTGCAAAAGTCCCTAGCATAGTGCCTGGTCCCAGTGTTTGTTCAGTATGTGTTAGCTGAGGCTGAATTTGTGGAGTAGTTGAGCCGAGATAAAAATCGAGGTCTTCTGACTCTTTCTCCTGTACTGTGATACATAGGGAGCCCTGGTGGCACATTGGTTAAAGAACTTGGCTGCTAACCAGAAGGTTGGCAGTTCGAATCCACCAGCTGCTCCTTGGAAACCCTATGGGGCAGTTCTACTCTGTCCTAGAGGATGCCTATGAGTTGGAATTGACTCGACGGCAATGGGTTGGTTTTTATGATGCATATAGGAGTCCCTGGGTGGCACAAATGGTTAAGTGCTCAGCTACTAACCGAAAGATTGGCAGTTCAAACCCATCCAGAGGTGCCTTGGAAGACAGACCTGATGATCTGCTTCCAAAAGTCACAGTCTTGAAAACCCTATGGAGCAGTTCTACTCTGAACACATGGGGTCGCTATGAGTCAGAGTTGACTCAACGGTCGCTGACAATAACATGATACATATATAAACAGCCTTTAGGAATCCTGTTCCTAAATCGATCCCTGAATTCCTCAGGGAACTGGCAGTTTCGCCTACCAGCTAACCTTTCACTACAAGTTCCCTGGGTCCTCCTTGCCCTTTCATTGTCTTAAGATTTCCAAACAGTATGAAGAGGAATAGGAACCCAAGGTTGTATAATTGCCCTTTCCTGAGATTGCACATGGAATCTTGTGACTCAGGTGATGGAGATGTGACCTCAGGCTGCCTGACACTGGAGGAGCTATGCCTGCCCACTAAACCTAGGCCTTTCCACAGAGACACATCCAGGAGGCAGTGGGTCTGAATCCTGACTCCACCACTCAGTTTATTCAGAGACTGTGCATGTCTGAGTGCCTGCTATGTGCCAGACTTGTAAATACGTCACTGAGTAGAGATTAAAACTGGGCAGAGTGGTGACTGTGAGATTAGCTGAAACTCAGTGATCCCAGGCATGGCCAAACCCTGCTTCCTCACCATCACCCTCCTATCCCCTTGCTCTGTTTTCTCTAACTGGAACTGATGGAAGGAAATGATTAGATTCCTTCCGCAGCTCGTTAACCGTTGTTGGTTCACTGTATCCCCTTCACCAGGTGACTTGAAGGAAAAGCCAGACCATGATCCTCATACAAGAAAACTCTGCTTTACGTCCAGAAGATGTGGTGCTTGGGTTCTCGCGCTCACCTTCTCTAATTCCCACAGCTAGTGGCAAGTAAACCCACTCGTTCAGTCCCACCCCCATGCTCTGACATCAATCCGGATGTAATGCAGGGGTAGAATGACCAACCATACTACTTTTCCTGGCTATTTCCTGGTTTTCGCACTGAAAGTCCTACATCTTGGGAAAACTCTCAATCTTGGACAAACCAAGACAGCTGGTGATCCTAGAAGGGAACATTTTATCACAACCATCATCATCATCACTGGTAATAGCTAATATCGAGTACTTCCTATATGCCAAGAACTATGCCAAACCAAAAACCAAATCAAACCAGTTGCTGTTGAGTCCATTCTGACTCATACAGACCGCGTGTGTGCAGAGTAGAACTACTTCATAGAGTTTTCAGCAGCTCTGACATTTTAGAAGCCTATCGCCAGGCTTTTCTTCCAGGGCTTCTCTGGGTGGGTTCAACACTTTAAATCTCTATGAAGTAGTTATTATCATTCAGGAAACTGAAACAGAGAGGTTACAATTAATCCACTTGATCATCCCCGATACTATTCTGACTACCTGAACTACTAACTCATGTTTTCAGCATCAGACCAGTCTCCTGCTAGGGTTGCTCTAATTTTCTGGTTCTAAAACCTGATTTCTTCCAAGCCTCTGCCTTGTCCTGGTCTCTGGCTCTCAGCCTATTGTGTGACTGAGACCTGCTGAATATTATAGTTCATTGCAACTAAAGGTGGCCTTGTGCCTGACCTCCTCCATCCTGGAGTCTTGCACTTGAACTCCTGTTGCTGAGCCTTGGCCTTAAGACCTTTTCTCTGAATTCCACGTGGCTGCCTGGACCCCAGCCTACAGCTCGATGCCCCTGTTGTTGTGTCGTGTCTATCTGCCAGGAAGCACTCCTCTTCTTCCTGTTGAGACTGGCTGCAATCTCCTGAGTGTCCCATGACTCTGCCTGATCTCCGGTCCTGGCCATCCTTGAGTCTGCTGGTCAGTCTCTTATTAATGCTATTTGATGCTTGGTTAGCCTTACAGAGATTATCTGCAACTGGTCTGAGTTTACAGAAACTTCTGCTCCCTGCCCTCTTGATGTGGTGTGGGGAACACACCCCTTTTCGTGTCAGTCTGTGCTTCCTGTAACTAGGAAGACAGATAGACCACTGAAAATAACAGTCCACATTCCAAAGGCACATATAAATGACTTTTGGATAGGGTGGGCTCGATTCAAATCAAATCATGATTTGAATCACCAGTCAGGAAGAGTCGATTAAGTCAGTATTTTCCCTTCAAAAGTGCATTCGTTTTTGATATAACTTTAATGCACAGTCTTCACAGCTCTGACAGAGATAGATGTGCTTTTCATTTTTAGAAGTTACATACCATGCATTTTTAAGCTGTGATTTATTTTGACATTTCATTGAATCAGTTTTGCAGCCACGTCTGAGACTTGGGTGATAACGTGATTATTTTATTTACCAAAGGTAATCAAACAAATGTGTATAATTTTCCCAACAAAATAAGCATGTGCACTTTTGAATGTTTAACTGTTTTTGCTGTAAAAGTAAAAATGTGCTTTTGCTGAGATGAATTAGACTGTTTCAGACAGATCCAATACAAAACACTTAAAATATTACAGTTTGGAGTTAACCAAATCTTAACCTTTGTGTTCTGCTTATTCATATGTTAGAAAAGAAAGGTAAGCTTTTCTACTTTGTAGTTCCAAAAGGATTTTTAAATTTAGACAGGATTAGTCTTCTTTGGAAAACATTCTTGCTCTGTGTAGAGAAGAAATAGCTGTAATTACAAACTTTATATTCATTTCATTGTTGAGACTCTATGTGTTTAATGGACTTTTCCTAGCTATTGGTATAACATGACTTTCATGAAGCCTTATCAGTATCTTTTGTGATTAATTGAGCTTTACCAGTCCGAAACGCATTCTCTTCATGGGGATCATTTGAATTTTATTTTCAGAAAGTATTTTCTCAACAACAAAAAATTATGAAGCACATTTGGAATCAGACCTGCCCCATCTATATAGTCTACATAGTCTTAGATAGGGCTGTCTTAGGGAAAGATGTGGTTCTTTTCCCTTATATCAGCCTTATAATGTTTGGGATGGACCCCATATATTTTAGAAGCCTAAATAACTTACTTAGGTTTACTGCTTTCTTAGTTTACTGCTTTCTTTTCTGAGCCTGTTTTTGAGTTCAACCCATGACAGTATCTCTTAGAACAAGGCCACATACATACTCTGCCTGCTGGAAAGTCAAGAACCTGCATCTTTCAGGCAGGAACAGGTGCCCTTAGTTTTGCTTTCCTAGGACTTGGAAAATAAATAAATTTGTGTTCACCCCATTCATATTCTTCTAATTGAATAGAATCATAACATTTTAGGGTGGGCAAGAACACAGCCTAGTCTTATCTTCAAACTAACTTTTTTAATGTAGAAAGTAAGTGACTTGGACAGGTCATAAAGCTTCAGATGAGAGACTGGGTCCTCTGAGACTCCCAGAACAGGGTTTTTATGGTAGTAAATCATCCCTGGATTTGGATCGTTTGTCTTTGTCTTCCTCTTCTGGAAAGTAATTTTTCTTTTTTTTAAGAACAATTCTCCATATACAAACATCTAACGGTTGTTCATTTTTAACTGTCCTTTTCTGGACTTTTATGGAGCTGCACTTAGTCTAGGTATGGAATGGACCCCACATGGTTCTCTAGTAGGGTTGCCAGATTTAGCAAATAAAAATATAAGACACCTAGTTAAATCTGAATTTCAGATGTTGGTGGTGGTGGTGATGGTTGCTGCTGAGTTGACTCTGACTCATGCGACTGTCATGGATTGAATTGTGTCCCCCAAAAATATCTGTCAACTTGGCTGGGTCATGACTTCCAGTATTGTATGATTGTGTACCATTTTGTAATCTGATGTGATTTCCTTATGTGTTGTAAACTCTATCACTATGATGTAATAAGATGGATTAGTGGCAGTTATACTGAAGAGGTATACAAGATTGGATAGTGTCTTAAGCCAATCTCTTTTGAGATATAAAAGACAGAGGCGAGCAGAGACACATGGGAACCTCATACCACCAAGAAAGCAGCACCAGGAGCAGAGTGCATCCTTTGGACCTGAGGTTCCTGCACTGAGATGCTCCCAGACCAAGGGAAGACTAATGCAGCATGAGGACCTTCCTCCAGAGCCGACAGAGAGAGAAAGCCTTTCCCTGGAGCTGATGCCTTAAATTTGGACTTACTAGACTCTGAGAGAATAAATTTCTCTTTGTTAAAAGCCCTCCACTTGTGGTATTTCTGTTATAGCAGCACTAGTTGACTAAGACAGCTACCCTAAGTACAATGTAACAAAACATTGTGTGATCCTATGCCATCTTCATGAACGTTGGCATGTTTGAGTCCATTGTTGTAGCCATTGTGTAGTGCCTTCCAACCTAGGGGCTCATCTTCCAGCACTATACTGGACAATATTCTGTGTGATCCATAGGGTTTTTATTGACTGATTTAGTACAAGTATGCCCCAAATATTGCATGGGACATACTTACACCAAACAATTATTCATTGTTTATCTGAAATTCAGGTTTAACTGGGAGTCCTATATTTTATCTGGCAACCCTGTTCTCTGGGAGATTAAGATAAAGTGTTTTGTTTGGTTTGCCATGATGTCCCTAAAGTGACAGTAACATAGTCTGCCTTCCTGGAGGCCAGATATATTTGGGTTAATGTTTTCATTGCATAATATACTCTTCTGCTTTCTGTTTCATTTGAAAAATCTTTTTGGTTAGCTGTGATTTTGCCCCTGCACTGTTTTCATTTACATGCTCCACTGTGTCCCTTTGAACAGGGATCCTGATACTTGCAGAACTAATGCTTGCCTAAGCCAACCTATGCAGACACCAGGTCACAGGGGACTGGCCAAATTAAGGACTGCTGGAGGCAGGAGCAGTGCCCTGAGTGTGCAGCCCATGGTCTTCACCAGGAATGCCAGGAAGGCTCAACATCTGGGGGGGTGCCCACCAGAGGGAGTAGCTGTGTGGTAGGGGAGTGACATTAGCCCATTGTGCCCAGAGTGGGAGAACTGTATTGTGTTGTGAGACCCTATATGGCTAAAGAAGCCTGTGGAATGTTCTTGTCTGAAATAGCCTCTTTGCTGGTTGATGGAAGCCTCACCCAGAAGCCAATTATCCCTAGTTGCATGGCCTTCTAATTGGAGGAAGGAATACCTCTTCCTGTCCATCCATCTTTCCTGCTGATATGGTGCCTGAGCTGTTGGTTCAAACAAGCTGGTTTCCCACGCAGTGGTCACCTGGGCCGTATATCACGGCATGCATTTCCATTTCTTATTTCTTGTGTGTTTTCTATTGAAAATGGTCTACAGCTGAGGTCTGGACCCACCCATCCCACTCTGAACCCAATCCCAGCACCCCATCATAGCTCCCCTGCTCTCACCCAAGGCTGTGGAACAGCAATGCTTGGAGATTGGCTTGTGCTGTGGGGGACCTGCCTACGCAGCTTCCCGGCTGCAATAGACTTAGTATTCAGTGAGTCTCCTGAAGGTACCTAGATTTGTAGCTTGGTGCTGTTCTGGTTCACGAACCCTGTTTTACGGAGTTCTCCCAGGCCTGTGTCTTTTCCCTTGCCTTGATCTCATGTGCCTGGGCTGTTCCCTGATGCTGGCTGTGTGCTTGGTGTCCAGCCCATGGTTTCATGTCCAGTGTCTGAAAATTTGCTGTTTTCTGTCCTGAGTGGATAGCATGTCCCTGAGGAGCCAAGGCCTGAGGACTGCCTTGGTCCCAGCACTCCTGCAGGACTGAGCACAAGAAACCACACATCAGCCAGGCTCAGAGCAGGCTGAGCAGGACTGATTTGATCGGGGTCCAAGGTCTGGGAAGAGAAACTTCAGTAGGCCAAAACCACTAAGGATTAATTTGAGGAGAAATTCTAACTTAGATCTTTTATTCTAAAACCACTTAGTTGGCTTTAACTCTGGGCACAATTTTCTGGTAACCTTTAAAGCAATAGGATTTTCTTATCAATCTGTGTTCCTTTAAAAGGGAAGGACTGATTAAGACAGGGCTGGCTGTCCACGAGGTGAATTTACGATTGTCTCATGTTATCAAACCTAATTAACATTTTCAAAGCCTTGCTGAAACTTGCTGAAAGTTGTCCAATAGGATCATTGCCATTCAAGTTTCCTTCTAATGAGCCTGAACTTTCCCTGCCATAGCTTAAGCCTGATACTTTTTGGCTATTGTCCCTACTGACTAATGAACATAATTGGTCTTGGGCTTTGTTCCAGCTTCCTCATTTCAGAACCAGCCACTGTTTCCATTGGAGCTGATCTTTTCTCAAGATTACCCTGCCCCTTCACTTTTACTCCTGGTTTCTCCTCTGGCTCATAGCAATGTCCTCAGCTCCTGACTTGAGCTCTTTTCTTCCAAGTAGCCTCAGGCTCCTGGCCAGCCCTGGTCTCTCCCTTACATAGGGTTAAAAAAAAAACAAAACAAAGTCCAGTGAATTCCGACTCATAGTGACCCTATGGCACAGAGTAGAACTGCCCCATAGAGTTTCCAAGGAGCAGCTAGTGGATTCAAACTGCCAACTTTTGGTTAGCAGTCGAGCCTTAACCACTCTGCCACCAGGGCTCCTACATAGGGTTGGGCTCCACCAATCCATTTGTAACTTGGACACATTTCCTGGTGGACACAACATGGTAAATCTGGATCAGTTTCCTCAACCAGTCCACAATTTCTTTTTAACCTGGACTGTAACACAAGAGCTATATATGTGAAATGAAAAAATAGGAAGTAATGCTATTACCTTGCTAGTTATGGAATGAAATCCAAAGATGTTGAAACTGAGTGAGAAATTGTGTATTTTGTTCAGGGAAAGGCAGGTTTAATTAGAGACAGATAAGGAGGTAAATGAAGATTTCTGGGGATTCTGAAAGGGGACTTCTGGGCATTTTCAGTGTCATGATTAGATGATATAACTTTATTATTTTATATTTTATTTTACAACTTAGGCTTTTTATTTGCCTTGGTAAAGGAACTCTTAGGCTTATCAGACAAGATTAGCATTTGTGAGGTTTTCAACAGGAATGGAGACAGGGAAAGAAATACTTATTGAAAGGAGAAGAGTTTTTCCTGAAATAACTGAAGGGAAAAGAAGGACAGATGTTTGAAGAGGGAGAGGGATGCTGAAATGGAGAGGAAGAAACTGCCTAAGATGGCAGGAGCTGAGCTGTGAGTGGTAAAATATGGGAGCATATGCTGGATTTCATAACCTCCTTGAAGAACGCAGGTCAAAATAAAGAATGGAAGGACCTACTCCATTGTAATTAAGATGAGGCCCTTAAAATTAGGCAGACCTGGGTTTGAAACTCACCTTTGTGACCTTGGACATATCGCTTAGCCTAAACTCTTTGTACCTTGGCTTACTCATCTGTAAAATAGATATATTAATGTGTACCTCTTATCATTAGGAGAATCAAATGCAATGATGTTTGTAATGGTTTAGCACAGTATCTGGCCTATGCAATAAATAGAAGCTACAATTATTATAAGGATTGTTATATCACAATACAAATAGCAACAGTAATCATTCTTTCCCTAAAACTTCTATAACTAATGCTGTTATTATAAGGTGCAGGGTGGCACTGTGCAGAATTCAGCACTTGTTGAGGACACTTGAACGCTGAGTTTGCATAACCTTGGTAGCGGTTGTAATCCTGTAGCTATGGTGACCTTTACATCCTGGTTCACCTTGACCAGTCTCAATTTACACCTGTTGTCCTAGCACAATTACTAAAAGTACCTCCTTTCGTTCTTAAAAGTGTTCCAGTTTGGATGACAAATCATATGATTACCCTACATATAGCTTTTACTATCTAAATCAGGAAGACAGTATTATGGCATTATTCATTGTTTCCTATTTTCTCAAATAGATTACAAGTGTCTTGATGCCACTACATATACATGCTTATGCAAATATATAAAGGAGCCTTGGTGGCACAATGGTTAAATGCTCAGCTGCTAACTGAAAGGTTGGCAGTTTGAACCTACCCAGTGGCTCCACAGAAGAAAGACCTAGCAGTCTGCTTCCATAAAGATTACAGCCTACAAAACCGTATGGGGCAGTTCTACTCTGTCACATGGGGTCGCTATGAGTCAAAATTGACTTGATGGCACTGAAGAACAACAGCAATGTAAATATGTATATGTGTATAAACACATACACCCACAGTACTTCTTTTATATTTGCAACAGTTCCTAAACAGTGCTCATCACATACAGATGTGGGTGACTTCAGTAGTCATCTCTACAGGAACCTTCCCATCTCACTGTTTGCTAATCAGAGCATTGTTCGTTAATCCTTTCATAGAAGGGAGATTTTCAGAGGATGGTGGGCTAAGCAGCGGAGGGAGATAAGGTATTCATAGGAGCAGAATTGGTTTTAAAAGACAGAGTCATGGACAGACCATGGTTTGCATCCTGTCCTATCATTCAGGAGCTACATGCTCCTGGGTCAGTCATTGAACTTCTCTTGAGTCTCCATTTTCTCATACATAAAATGTGAGTAATAAAATAGACCTTGAAGATCTACATAGGTAGGTATCCTGGGTGCTACAAACAACTACTAGCTGAAAGATTGGCGGTTTGAACCCACCCATAGACACCTCGGAAGACAGAACTGGTGATCTGCTTCTTAAAGGTCACAACCTTGAAAACCGTATTGGAGCAGTTTTACTCTGCACACAGGGGTTCACCATGAGTTAGAACTGATTCAAGAGCAACTAACAACAACAACAAATCCATATAGAAATACTACATACAATATATAAAAACAAAAACCTGTTGCTGTTGAGTCAATTCTGACTCATAGCTACCTTATAGGACAGAGTAGAACTGCCCCATAGGGTTCCCAAGGAGCAACTGGTAAATTCAAACTGCCGAGCTTTTGGTTAGCAGCCGAGCTCTTAACCACTGCCCCACCAGGGCCCCATATACAGTATATTAAAAAAAAAAATCCATTGCCATCAAGTCGATTCTGACTCTTAGTGACCTTATAGGACAAAGTAGAACTGCCCCATAGTGTTCCCAAGGAGCGGCTGGTGGATTTGAACTGCTGATCTTTTGGTTAGCAGCCAAGCTCTTAACCACTACGCCACCAAGGCTCCATATAATATATAAAAATATATAATTTAGAAGTATTATATGCTTGTGTATTCACATATACATATTAATATGTACGTATTTATGTAAGCATGTATATATAGTGACCTCAAGATACTCACATTCTATTTGAGAAAATAGGAAACAATGAATAATGCCATAATGCTGTCTTCCTGATTTAGATAGTAAAAGCTATATGTAGGGCAGCCGTATGATTTGTCATCCAGACTGGAACACTTTTAAGAACGAAAGGAGGTACTGTTAACAGTTGTGCTGGGACAATAAGTATAACCTGGGCATGGCCAAAATGAACTTGTTAGAAGGATTGCATTGCCCAGTGAGTGCCTGATCATAATAGATGCTCAGTAGGACAGTCTTCTAAATATACGTGAGCAGCTATCATGTCACCTGCCTTCTTCCTACACAACTCATTTCTTCTAGCTGCTCCTTATGCACTGTGGTTTCCAGGTCTGCTGGTCACCTGGGTACGCTTGACTAAAGTCAGCTTCTGGTTAGGTAGATGGGTTAGTTTATTCATTTTTTCAATACATATTTTTGAACTGAGTGCTAGGCACTCTGCTAGGCACTGGGAATCCCTGGTAGACAACCAGATGTGGTCCCTGCTCTTGTGGAACTTGTGGCTGTCAGAGTTGCTTGTAGGGTGCTTTAGAAAGATTTCTTTCCCTAAGTCATGAATGAGTTGGTAGAACCTGCCAGAGCTACAGATCCCAGCTTGGGGGAAGGGTCCTCTTACCATAGCTTTGCATTTCTTTCCTGCCTTGAAGTTAAATTATGTTGTTCAAATGCAATATTTGCGATTCAATAATCAATTTAACAGTGAAAGAGAAAGGAGCAGCCTGCCAGTCCTGGCAGAGTAAATCATCCCGTAAGCATATGAGGAGCAGCAGCCCCTAATAGCTCTTGTAAACATGCTGTCACTCTCCAGGTTGGGCACCGTCCAGCCGCACCACTCCCTGACATTCATCTCAATTCCTCTGAAACGCTGAGATCTCCAGCTATGACACACATCCAGGATCAGTCAAGAAACGCTTTCAAACCTGTGTCTCGGGACCCAGAGATTTTTCTGATTGTTTCCAGTTCAATCAACAAACTTTTTTGGAGCAGCTTCTCAGGGGGTGTGCCCCATGTGGCAATGGAAAGTTAAGGGGCTCCACTCCTACCTTGATTATAGCCACCATCATCTCTCCCCTGGGCTGCCACAGTAGCCTCTAACTGGTCTCCTTGCAGTCTACTGCCCACTGAGGCCAGTGATGCTTTAAAAATATAAATTGTATTAAACACCCCTACTCACAACCCCCCAGTGGCTGTCCGTCACACTTAGAATAAAATGGGCAGTCTTCACTATGGCTTCCAAGGCTGCATACAAGCTGGCACCTCCCTTTCTCCCTGACCTCATTTCTGACTGCTTTTCTCTTCACTCCCCCGCCTCACCCCTGCTCGCCCCTTGCTGGTCCTTGAACCCATAGCATGTCCCATCTCAGGGCCTTTGCAGTTGCTCCTCCTTCAGGAATCTGCATGGTTTCCTCCTTCACTTTGTTCACAGGTGCCTTCCCTCTGCACCCTGCCCCAAATGTTGCTCTTTCCCTCCTCTCTGTTCCCCTAGTTTGCTTTCTTTGTCTTCATTGCAAAGATAATTTATCTATTTATTTGTCTGTTGTCTCCGCTACAGTGTAAGCTCTTTGAGGGTGAAGTCTTTCATGGTTTTCTTGACCACTGTATCCTCTGTGCCTAGAACACACCTACAACACTGTTGGCATGCAATAAATATTTACATTTATTTAAGTCTCATCTTTATAGCTAACATTTTTGAGTAATACAATATGCCAGCCATGGGCAAAGTTATTTATGTTGCCTAAACCTCATAAAAACCCCACGATGTGAGTACTGTTAATATTCCCCTTTTGCAGACATGGACCCTGAAGCATAGAGTGGCTGGATAGCTTGCCCAAGGTCATGCAGCTGCTTAGTGTTGGAGCTGGGCTGTTGGATTTCAGATCATAAGCTCTTAAACACTATTTTTGGGTGACTACTTGCTGCCATCACTCAAACAATTGGGGCATGGGTTTTTCCTGAAAAGATAGCCTGTCCCTTGCAGTTCCTGGTATTTCCTCAGAACTGTGGTGTTCTCCCTGCTCTTGTCTTCTTCCATGTAGCAAACACTCTGCTGTTTAATTTCAAAACCCAGTTTATCATTATGTATAGAGAACCTAAGGCTCAAATACAACACAGGTAGACAATTAGCAAGTCCAGTCCCGGGAAGAGAGTTAATGTATATTAATGGAAGGAGCACTAGGCTAGAAGTCTGGTGGCCTGGGCCAGCCTGTGTGGCACATCTCTGCAGGAGGGACCTGATAGACACAGCTTCCCTCTCTCTGTCACTCTATCTAGAGGACTGCAAGGGAAGTAGCATTGTCCCCATTTACTGAGATGAAGAATCCTATTGGAGGGACCAGGATGGATTACACAATAAGCAAAGTAAACACGTGCTTAGGGCATCAACAAAACAGGGACACCAGTTGTCCAAATGAAAGAGCCATAGATACTAAGCAGATAGGACACAAGGAAAAGTGAGCAGGCAACAATGATTCAAGAAAAGACTCCATTCATTATTCTTACTATGTATGGAAGTAGATATTGTTCAGCAGCTTAACTGTTATGAAATCATTGAAGAATTTGTAAGGCAAAGAATAGAAAGAAATGTTTTTAATTATGTTATAGATGGAAGATCTATGTAAAAATAAAATATAGTAATTCATTGTAATGTTTGTTGTCTGATCGTTAAATTTTCTTTTATGACTTCTTTTCATTTGTTTATTTATAATGATAGCATTTTCTACAAAACAAACATCAAAACTGAAGTATGAGCTGTTGAAAACAAAATTGGTGAAAGTCAGTTTTTCATTGGGGGAGATCAAGAGAATTTTACATTAATTGTTGAAACAAGTTCACGAACTCGATTTCTTTGTTGTAGAATATATGGAATATTCTTTTTGTAGAAAATGTAGTGTATAGTAAAAATCTTAGTACCCGCATCCACTAAACATTTTATAATCCAGTTCATCTTATTCTGCTAAAATGACATAAGCCACTTTTGCATTTAATTGCTAACATTATAGTCTCATTTAAAAAGAAGTTACATCATGGATAGCTAAGAAACACACACACACACACATATATATACAAGTATACATCTAACTCACATATCCCATTCCAGTGTATGAGTAAGCAGAAGAGGGGGCACCACAGATTATCAATGCTTAGGGCCGTCACATGCCATTGGCCACCATGAGTTGGAATCGACTCATTGGCAAGTGGTTTAATGCCCTCTAGGTCTCCTCAGCCTCAGGAGACTGAGTCTGGAAGTCCAATAACAATCGTATGCATCAAAATAAAAAATAAGAAAAATATAAAGACTCAAGCGAATACAAAATCAACAGTAATGAAAAGAAAATACATAAAGAAAAATGACTCAGCACAGAAAATTAAGTGGAACAAAGAAACCGTCAACAAGACATCAAAAAAGACATCAAAATGACAGCAGTAAACTCATACCTATCAATAATTACGCTGAATGTAAATGGACTAAATGCACCAATAAAGAGACAGAGAGTGGCAGAATGGTTAAAAAAAACATGATCCATCTATATGCTACCTACAAGAGACACACATTAGACTTAAAGACACAAACAACCTAAAACTCAAAGGATGGAAAAAAATATATCAACCAAACAACTCTCAAAAAAGAGCAGGAGTGGCAATATTAATCTCTGACAAAATAGACTTTAAAGTAAAATCCACCACAAAGGATAAGGAAGGACACTGTATAATGATGAAAGGGTCAATACACCAGGAGGACATAACTATAATAAATATTTACGCACCCAACAACAGGGCTTCAAAATACATAAACTCTAACAGCACTGAAAAGAGAGAGAGACAGCTCCACAATAGTAGTAGGAGACTTCAACACACCACTTTCAGTGAAGGACAGAACATCCAGAAAGAAGCTCAATAAAGACAGAGAAGATCCAAATGGCACAATCAACTAACTTGATCTCATAGACATATACCGAATACTCCACCTGACGGCAGCCAACTACACTTTCTTTTCCAATGCACATGGAACATTCTCCAGAATAGACCAGATATTAGGCCATAAAGCAAGCCTTAACAAAATCCAAAGCATCAAAATATTACAAAGCATCTTTTCTGACCATAAAGTCATAAAAGTAGATATCAGTAACAGAAAAAGCTAGGAAAAAAATCAGATGCACGGGAACTAAACAACACCCTGCTCAAAAACTACTGGGTTATAGAAGAAATTAAAGATGAAATGAAGAAATTCATAGAATCAAATGATAATGAAAACACATCATACCAGAACCTTTGGGACACAGCAAAAGTGCTCAGAGGTAAGTTTATACCAATAAATGCACACATCCAAAATCAAAACATAAGCCCTACAACTTGAACAAGTAGAAAGAGAACAGCAAAAGAAGCCCTCAGGCACCAGAAGAAAGGAAATGAAAATTAGAGCATAATTAAATAGAGAATAGAAAAACAGTTGAAAGAGTTAACAAGACCAAAAATTTGTTCTTTGAAAAGATCAATAAAATTGATAAACAATTGGCCAAACTGACAAAAGAAAAACAGAAGAGGAAGCAAATAACGTGTATAAGAAATGAGATGGGTGATATCAGAACAGCACCAACTGAAATTAAAAGAATCATAACAGAATAGTATGAAAAATTGTAGTCTAACAAAGTTGGAAACCTAGAGGAAATGGACAAATTTTTAGAGACTCACTACCTACCTAAACTAACAAACAGAGGTAGAACAACTAAATAAACTTATAGAACAGAAGAGATTCAAAAAGTAATTTAAAAACTCTGAACAAAAAAAAGCCCTGGCCCAGACAGTTTCACTGGAGAATTCTACCAAACTTTCAGAGAAAAGTTAACACCACTACCACTAAAGGTATTTCAGAGCATAGAAAAGGATGGAATACTCCCAAACTTATTCTATGAAGCCAGTGTAACCATGATAGCAAAACCAGGTAAAGACACCACAAAAAAAGAAAATTACAGACCAATATCCCTTATATCAAAAAAATAATTCACCCTGATCCAGTGGAATTTATACCAGGTATTCAGGGATGGTTCAACATTAGAAAAACAATCAGTGTAATCCATCACATAAATAAAAGACAAGAACCACATATCTTATCAATGGATGCAGAAAAGGCATTTGACAATGTCCAACACCGGTTCATGATAAAAACTCAACAAAATAGGAATAGAAGGGAAATTCCTCAACATAATTAAGGGCATTTATACAAAGCCAAAAGCCAACATCATCCTAAATGGAGAAACTTGGAAAGCACTCCCCTTGAGAACAGGAACCAGACAAGGATGCCCTTTATCACCACTCTAATCAACATTGTACTAGATGTCCTAGCCAGAGCAATTAGGCTAGAAAAAGAAATAAAGGGCATCCAGATTGGTAGGGAAGAAGTCAAAGTATCTCTATTTGCAGATGACATGATCTTATACACAAAAACCCCAAAGAATCCACAAGAAAACTACTGGAACTAATAGAAGATTTCAACAAAGTATCAGGATACAAGACAAACATACAAAACTCAGTTGGATTCCTCTACACCAACAAAGAGACCTCGAAGAGGAAATCACCAAATCAGTACCATTTACAATAGCCCCCCAGAAGGTAAAATACTTAAGAATAAGTCTAACTAGACACGTAAAAGACCTATATAATGAAAACTACAAGACACAACTGCAAGTAACTAAAAGAGACCTGCATAAGTGGAAGAACATACCTGGCTCATGGATAGGAAGACTCAACATTGTGAAAATGTTATTTCTACCCAAAGCGATCTACAGATACAATGCAATCCCAATCCAAATTCCACCGGCATTTTTTAATGAGATGGAGAAGCAAATTACCAACTTCATATGGAAAAGGAAGAGGCCCCAGATAAGTAAAGCATTACTGAAGAAGAAGAACAAAGTGGGAGGCCTCACACTACCTAATTTTAGAACCTGTTATACCACCACAGTAGTCAAAACCGCCTGGTACTTGCACAACAACAGATACATAGACCAGTGGAACAGAATTGAGAATCCAGACATAAATTCATCCACCTATGAGCAGTTGATATTTGACAAAGGCACAAAGTCTGTTAATTGGGGAAAAGACAGTCTCTTTAACAAATGGTGGTTGCAGAACTGGATATCCATCTGCAAAAAAATGAAACAAGACCCATACCTCACACCGTGCACAAAAACTAACTCAAAATGGACCACAGACCTAAATATAAAATCAAAAATGATAAAAATCATGGAAAAAAAATAGGGACAAGGGTAGGAACCCTAATATATGGCATAAACACAATACAAACCATAAGTAACAGTGCACAAACACCAGGAGAGAAACCAGATAACGGGGAGCTCCTAAAAATCAAATGCTTATGCTCATCGAAAGACTTCACCAAAGTAGTCAAAAGACAACCTACAGACTGGGAAACAATTTTTGGCTACAACAAATCTGATTAGCGTCTAATCTCTAAAACCTACAACAACAAAAAGACAACCTAATTAAAAAATGGGCAAAGGATATGAAAAAGCACTTCACCAAAGAAGACATTCAGGCGGCTAACAGACACATGAAGAAATGCTCATGATCATTAGCCATTAGAGAAATGCAAATCAAAACTACAATGAGATACCATCTCATCCCAACAAAGCTAGCATTAATCCAAAAAACACAAAATAAGAAATGTTGGAGAGGTTGTGGAGAGACTGGAACACTTAGACACTGTTGGTGGGAAAGTAAAATGGTACAACCACTTTGGAAATCGATTTGGCACTTCCTTAAGATGCTAGAAATAGAACTACGATAAGATCCAGCAATCTCACTCCTTGGAATATATCCTAGAGAAATAAGAGCCATCACAAGAATAGATGTATGCACACCCATGTTCACTGCAGCACTGTTCACAATAGCAAAAAGATGGAAACAACCTAGGTGTCCATCAGCAGACGAATAGATAAATTATGGTATATTCACACAGTGGAATACTACGCAATGATAAAGAGCAAGGATGAATCCATGAAACATAACATGGAAGAATCTGGAAGGCATTATGCTGAGTGAATTTAGTCACAGAAGGACAAATATTGTATAAGACCACTATTATAAGAACTCAAGAAAAGGTTTAAACGCAGAAGAAAACATTCTTTGATGGTTAGGAGCATGGGTAGGGAGGGAGAGGCTTATTCACTAACTAGATTGTAGACAAGAATTATCTTAGGTGAAGAGAAGGACAGCACACACTACAGGGGAAGTCAGCACAACTGGACTAAACCAAAGCTGGGAAGTTTCCTGAATACATGCAAACACTCTGAGGGACAGAGTAGCAGGGCCAGGGGTCTGGGGACCATGCTTTCAGGGGACATCTAGTTCAATTGGCATAACAAAGTTTATTAAGAAAATGTTCTGCATCCTACTTCGGTGAATGGTATCTGGGGTCTTAAAAGCTAGGGAGCAGTGGTGGGGTCTGGAGCGGGCTCCGAGGCAGTGGCTGCAGCCGCAGGGCCTAGGGACGTGGGTGGCTGTGGCCGTGGGCGTAGACTACTAGTCTCGATGGCCATGGCCGCGCTTGGCCGGCCCTTCTGCAGGTTACCCCTGAGAGGCAGCTTGGACTTCCTGCAGCCTTCGCTGGCCTTCCCTGGCGGAACCTTCCCGACAGGGGTGGAAGGCGCTGAGTTGGCCCTGTGTCAGGGGCGCAGCCAGGAGCAGTCCTGGCGGGAGCGCGGCTCAGGGATGTATTTCAGTTTGCTGTAAAAAGAAACAAGCGAGAGGAGGATGATGATGAATGTCCAGTGAGAAAGAAAAGGCTGACTGAAGCAGGGCTCTGTCCTGGCCCTAATGACTGGATTCTTTGTACACTTCAGGAATTAGAGGGTCCTGGAGTAAATCCATGTACTAGTGGCCTTCCTGCATCTGGTATGTTAGATGTGATCTGTGAAGAAATGGGATCAGACAACCGCCGAACCACAGAGTGAAGTTGCCCGAAGGAGGCTTTGAGAAATTGAGGACAGGGATAATTGATGAAGATGAAGAAGTTGAAGCCGACAGAAATAGTAACCATCTCCCCAGTCTTGTCCTTTCTGATACTATGAAAACAGGTTTGAAGAGGGAATTTGATGAAGTCTTCACAAAGAAAATGATTGAATCCATGAGCTGTCCTTCCATGGAGCTTGTGCTCTGGAAACCTCTCCCTGAACTCCTTTCTGATAAACCAAAGCCGTCAACTAATGCTAAGAACTACACAGGAGAGAGCCAAACGAAGCATGCAGCTGCTGGCCACTGTCTTTCTTCCCTCAGAGAACTGAACTGTTCTTGGAACCACAGCAAACAGGGGTGCCTCTTTACAATAGTTTGGATACAGTTACTTGCACAGAAGACGAGATGGAACTCTAGAAACCATTTTCTACACTAAAGTTGTCAAATTTTAGAAGGTTCCTGTGTTCAGCCATGACCCTACTTGCATAGTATAGGGACTTGAAGGTTTTATGAAACAGGTGTAATAATGTCTCTCCACCTGTGATTTGGGGTGGGACTCACATTTCGGGTAAACATTTATTAAATTCAGCTTTTTGCCAAGGAAGCTTTTCTCAAGTGAAAAGCCATTTCCTAGGGGGCTTATTAAAGAAATGTCACAGCCCCTACATAGGCAAGTACAGAAGCTGTATGAGTAAGGGTGACTTCAGTCTAAACCATTCAGACCCTTGGAGAATATTCTCCTTGGGATGAGAATGTTGCATTAAGAAGGATACACCTACTACAACTAACAATTGATTCATAGCTTAGTCTGTGTATAGCTTTGTTTACAGTGGTGACTATATGTAATTGGTGAGGAGGAGGGAAGAAAGCAGTAGGTTAAGCCTATTGTTAAGAAATTGAATGGGGACCCTGAAACTTGTATATTAGTTGTCAATTCAGTATAGCTGTATTGATTAAATAGCCAGTAGCATTGTGGCTCACCTCTTCTGAAAATGCAATGTAAACACAAAGAAAAGGTTTTTCCTCAAAGCTTATTTGCCTTGTGCTACTGTTGCTCCTTGGTTTCCCCTGCATAATTGATAAGCCTGGTTATATATGTTTACAATTTAATTAAGTTTGAATGATAGTTAAGATTGTGAGGTAACCCATGTGCAAACTGGCTATGGGAGAAGCATCCCTTAGTTAATGTTAAGGAAATTCTGTGTCAGAGAAATCTGGCATAAGTACTTTCTGGAGTAAAAGAAAAAAGTTGTACCTGCATTACCAAATTGAGTTTGTTTGTTTTACCTTAATTTAGAAAATAATGATTAACTGAGAACGTATGGGCAAGTGACATTGAGATGACTGAAATAGCCAATTTGCCTGGTGCTTAAACTGTTGTGCAGTAAGGCTAAAAGTGAGTAGAGAATAGCTTCCTGCTAGCAGGGAACCTTCACTTCTTGAATACCTAAACCAGGCTCAGAGTGTCCTTTGGGGATAACTAGGATTGAAGTTTTTCATTTCTCAGGAGGAGCTCTTCTATGTGGACTCAGTGCAAAGTAAAATGACAATTTCTTTACTGCTACCAAATATCTATTATGACTTAAATGATTATAATACTGACCCTTTCATCACACAACAGGAGACCACTGCAGTTCTTTTTGTTTTGTTTTATTTTCTGGGTTTCTTCCCCCTTTGTAGGAATCAGATACCTTGTGTAGCAAAAAACGGTTTATGACAAGCAGAGGTGAATTTTTAGAAACCAGCTCCCAGGCATCTTCTCCTTGGGATGAGAATGTTGCATTAAGAAGGATACACCTACTACATGCTGAAATCCTTTCCCTTGTTACAGATGGCGTAGGAGTCAGTCACAAGGCTGTTAACTGAACTTATTTCTTCTCTCGGCCTGTTGTTCCTGCTTTATCTCTTTCTGACTGAATAGTCAGGAAAAGATTTAATGTTTAGTATTTAAACAAAATATTTAATGTCTACACAGTAAAATTACATGAACTTCAAACCAGTATCGAAACCAGTTGGAAACCAGCTAATAGTTTCTTAATCTCAGACTTAGAGATGAATGTTAACTGTATTCTGTTGAAATGTGCACGTGTTTGATTCATGCCATTTGAAAAACTCCTGCCCTTGTGGTCGTTGTTTAATGGGATCAACTTGTAAAGTGTGTAGCCTTAAAGAAGTCTCCAAGCTAAGAACTTTATTCTAGTATAACTCAAAAACATGAAGCAACTGTCCAGAGTTGGAAATTTGTCCCAGTGTTAGGGTGGAAGGTGAGATGATAGCTTTCCAAAGAAGGGCCCAGAACACAACCATGATTGTCTTCTATAGGAATTGTTGGGCAGGCCTGATCAAAGGTCTGTATGATTGATGGAAAGGAGGAAAGAAGGGCCAATAACAAGAGTCGGACACTATTGGTAAGAGTTAAGATTCTGTTAATTACCATCCAAACAGAACTTGTTTCAGGAGTCAAGTTATCTGATAAGATGTTTATTTCTACAGGAAAACTGATGTTTAATGCGCCTTTTTGAACTTCATCTTCTTGCATATGTTTGTATAAAGATTGTTTTCTTCATCTTGTGGTGCTTACTCCTCTGAGCTGTCTCCACAGTCCCAATGCTTCTGCTTTCTTTCGTACCATAGGGGTTTTGCTTTTGCCGTCAGATTTTCTTCCCAGGTTTCTTTCATTTTACACAACTTTTGCAGCATGGATCAAACATTGGTTTACTATGCTAATGTATGAAGAGAAAAAAATTATCTAAAGCAAGTGAGCTTTAATGAACAAATGTATATTTTCTCTAAGTTTGAGTAGGATGTATGTGTGTGTTTAATATGAGAAAGACTAGTTCTCACAGATATTAATTAAATAAAAAAACTGCTACTAGTTCTTGAAAACATACAAATGTAAAATTTAGAAAAATTCCTAGGGTAGGGGCCAGAACCATGAGAAGAGTGTTTACCAGCAAGTGTATTTGTTATTTTGGATCTGGAACTTGGTTTTTTAATAGTGACAAGAATGGTGCAGTAATAGGAAAGTTCTGGAAGACGCTGTCAATTTTAATTTAAACCAAGAATTTGGTCTTTCTGTATTTTATTGTTTTCAATAAAATGTAAGTGTTTTGGGAAAAAAAAAAGTTAGGGAGCAGCCATCTATGATGCATCAATTGGTCCCAACCCACCTGGAGTAAAGGAGAATGAAGAACACTGAAGTCACAAGGAAAGTACTAGCCCAAGAGACAGAAAGGGCCACATACACCAGAGACTGCATCAGCCTGAGACCAGAAGAACTAGATGGTGCCCGGCTACCACTGACTGCCCTGACATGGAAGACAACAGAGAGTCCCTGATGGAGCATAAGAAAAGTGGGGTGCAGAATTCAAATTGTAGTAAAAAGACCAGACTTAATGGTCTGACTGAGACTGGAGGATCCCCGGAAAGTATGGCCCCCAGACTCTCTGTCAACCCAGAACTAAAACCATTCCTGAGGCCAACTCTTCAGACAAAGATTAGACTGGACTATGGGACATAAAATGATACTTGTGAAGAGTGTGCTTCTTAGCTCAAGTAGACACAGGAGACTAAATGGGCAGCTCCTGTCCAGAGGTGAGATGAGAAGGCAGAGAGGACCAGGAGGTGGTTGAATGGACATGGGAGATCAGGGGTGGAAAGGAGGAGTGTGCTGTCATAGTATAGGGAGAGCAATTAGCATCACATAACAATGTCTAATTTTTTGTATGAGAGGCTAATTGGAATTGTAAACTTTCACAGAAAGTACAACAATAAAATAAAAAACTGAAAAGAAAAAGAGAGAGGAGAGGCCAATAGACCTCACAGGAAGGTGACAATGAAAAGAAAGGAATACAAGAAAACAATGGAAGTAGCAGGAGGAGAAAAAAAGGAAAATATATATATACTTGGCATATATTTGTATATTTATGTGTGTGTTTGAAAAATAAACATGGTGAAGGAAGGAGACTGGAAGTGAGGAAAGGAGAATGAGTTCTAGCTTGAGCCATTGGTGAAAAACAAGGCTCCAAGAATTGACAGAATACTAATTGAGATGTTTTAACAAATGGATGCAGCACTGGAAGTACTCACTCTTCTATGCCAAGAAAATTGGAAGACAGTTACCTGGCCAACCTACTGAAACAGATCCATATTTATGCCTATTCCAAAGAAAGGTGATCCAACCAAATGTGGAAATTATTGAACAGTATCATTAATATCACACACAAGTAAAAATTTGCTGATGGTTGTTCAAAAGCGGTTGCAGCAGTACATTGACAGGAAACTACCAGAAATTCAATCTGGATTCAGAAGAGGACATGGAACACGGGATATCATTGCTGATGTCAGATGAATCCTGGCTGAAAGCAGAGAATACCACAAAGACGTTTACCTGTGTTTTATTGACTATGCAAAGGCATTTGATTGTGTGGATCATAAGAAATTATGGACAACATTGTGAAGAATGGGAATTCAAAAACGCTTAATTGTGGTCATGAGGAGCCTGTTCATAGATCAAGAGGCAGTTGTTCAAACAGAACAAGGGGATACTGTGTGGTTTAAAGTCAGGAAAGGTGTGTGTCAGGGTTGTATCCTTTCACCATACTTATTCAATCTGTATGCTGAGCAGATAATCCCAGAAGCTGGACTATATGAGGAAGAATGGGGCATCAAGATTGGAAGAAGACT
The DNA here is from genome assembly GCA_030035585.1 of Dugong dugon. Classification (NCBI taxonomy): domain Eukaryota; kingdom Metazoa; phylum Chordata; class Mammalia; order Sirenia; family Dugongidae; genus Dugong; species Dugong dugon. The sequence goes on along the minus strand of CM057480.1, from coordinate 39,715,806 downwards.
CATTAACAGCCTGAGATATACTGATGACACAGCCTTGCTTGCTGAAAGTGAAGAGGACTTGAAGCACCTATTGATGAAGATCACTACAGCCTTCAGTATGGATTACACCTCAACATAAAGAAAACAAAAATCCTCACAATTGGACCCATAAGCAACAGCATGATAAATGGAGAAAAGATTACAATTGTTAAGGATTTCATTTTATTTGGAGCCACAATCAATGCTCTTGGAAGCAGCAGTCAGGAAACCAAAAGATGCATTGCATTGGGTAAATCCGCTGCAAACGACCTCTTTAAAGTGTTAAAAAAGCAAAGGTATCACTTTAAAGACTAAGGCGTGCCTGACCCAAGCCATGGTGTTTTCAATCACCTCACATGCATTCGAAGGGCAATAAATAAGGAAGACAGAAGAATTGATATCTTTGAATTATGGTGTTGGCGAAGAATATTGAATATACCATGGACTGCCAAAAGAAGGAACAAATCTGTCTTGGAAGAAGTACAGCCAGAATGCTCCTTAGAAGCAAGGATGGTGAGACTGAGTCGTACACACTTTGGAGGGATGTTATCAGGAGGGATCAGTCCCTGGAGAACGACATCATGCTTGGTGAAGTAGAGGGTCAGTGAAAAAGAGGAAGACCCTCAGCAATATGGATTGACACAGTGGCTGCAACAATGGGTTCAAGTATAACAGCAATTGTGAGGATGGTGCAGGACCCCAGGCAGTGTTTTGTTCTGTTGTACACAGGGTCGCTATGAGTCAGAATTGACTCGACGGCACCTAACAGCAAGCCTGAGCCTCCATCACTGCCCCTCCTTCTCCCTCCTCTTTCAGTTCTTCTTTCTTCTCCTTTCCCACTCTCCTCCTCCGTGGCCTCTGTCACAGTAGAGTTTGGAGATCATGCCTTCAGTCCTTCCATGTTGAAATGCTCATTTCTGCCCCGGGTTCTCTATATTCCTCCGTGTGTCTCTCTCACACCTCCTTTTCTAGCTGCCCCTTATTCTTCCTTCTCCTTTCTCCCACATATGGGTGGTTGCCACAATACAGTTCTCGCTGTCCCCGGGGCATCATTTTTGCGGATACTGCTAAATCAGCATCTCCAGTCTGGATCTCTGTCAGGGCAGCCCCAGGCAAGCCAGGTAGGCTGAGGAGAAGGAGGAACCAGGAGCTGACTGCAAGCTGTGGGGTAGATTCCTGACCACAGGAGGCTGATCAGGATCACACAGTATCAGAACCTACTGAGCCCCAGCCACTGTGGAGGGTCTGACTGTGGAGGCAGGGAAAGGATCTGGACCTGCTGGCTGCAATGAGGGAGATGACATTACTTGACAGCAATTTCTGAATGAAGCTTACCTGACCACCCTTGATTTCAGATCCAAACTGCTCTCCTTAAAGCCACTGGCTCTTCATTGTCCTCTGATGCATTGGTGTCCTCTGGACATTGTTCAAGAAATAGTCAAAATAAAAGGTCAAGTCTGGGTAGAACTCAGACTCATGATAAGCACATGGTTGGTTGACCCTGGTTCCACCTTCACTTCTACTCTCCAAGTCTAGACTCTTCTCTAAGTCCAAGGAGACTGCTGGTTCCTCTCTGTTATTAAAGACTATCCATATGCTCCATTAAGCACAGTAGCCAGCCCCGACCAGGGCCAGTCTCTCCACCTCATCAAATTACCCAAACTGCCAAATCTGCATTTTAGCAATTGGGCTAAGGATCTTGGATTGCCCCACCAACTTAGTGCTTTGGACATTTAACTACACACTGGAATTTGGGTGAACCTGGAAATATTCCAACTTCAGGATGTAGGATTTCAAATTAAATTTAGAAGTGTGGCTCACAGCATTGCTCATGTTTGCTTCTGCTGGTGGCTGTCGGCTGTTTCCCCTCCAGCACACTGACAAATGGCTGCTGAGTGTTTTCCATACTGGTAGGAAATGGATGCGTGGGTGAATCACAGGGTTTTTGGAGCCCATCTTCAAGCTTGGGTGATTTGATGTAAAATAGTAAGGAGAGAAAGATGGCGTTTGAGCCAGGGGCCCACCCAGTCATATATGCATCTCTGTTTCTGAGGACATGATGGCCTGGGCAGGGCATTAATGGGGTTCACTTCCAGGTTCCTTCCATCTTCAGAGGAACATTGGAATCTAAATGGTCCCCTTTAACCAACACTCAAACTCTGATCTCTTAGGTTTGTTTTTGGGCTCGTTTTAAGCTTGATACTTGTTGGGTCCACACTGAATTTATGACAGGCACTTGGTGAGTGAATGGACATGTGGATCAGTCTCTGGTTAACCTGGGGAAGAAGGCTTTGACCGTGGGAGTAGACTGTATGTTCTGCCATGCGGTGGTGGGGGCTTCCAGGACCTTAACTCAGGCTATGACTTATGGCTTCACCTTTCCCCCCAGAGACTCTTGGAAGACGCTTTGTGGGACTCACAGGAGACTTGTAAGTAGATAGAGGAAAGACTGTGTCTTCACTCTTGGTTAATTGAGCTGTTCTCCTTTTCTTCACCTGGGTTTGGGCCAGGGTTGGTGTTTTTCTCTCCTCCCTGTCATACCACCTGCCTCTCACTGAGCAAGGCAGTTCATCACTTTATTGGGATGGGGGAGACAAATGATAGCAGTAACGTGAACTGAAAAGGATTAGATAAAACCAAAGGGCTATCACACAGAACAGTGGGCAGTCATTTAAAAGGAAATCCATCTCTGTATTGCTCAAAGCCTCTCAGGAAGAAAAAGACATCTTCCTATTGCAGGTTCAGTTTTGTTGCTGCGGGCCAGTCTCCAGAAAGCTTGGGCCCCACTTCTCCAGGTTGGTGTGATCCTGGATTGCTCTAATGAATTCTTCTAGAGTGGTTACCCCTGGGTCAGGGTGAAGAGGGAAGGCTCTGGAGTCAGACTGCCTGGGTCCAAATCCGAGCACCATCCCTCATCTTCTGCTTGTCCTTTGCCGAGGCATTATATTTAACCTCACCGAGACACCATTTCTTCATTTGTAAAATGGGGATAATAAAAAGCATTTACTTTACAGGGCTATTGTGAAGAATAAATGAGGAAATACAAGCAAAGTGCTTAGCACATTATCTAGGATGCAGTAAATGATAGATATGGCTATAGAGCAGATTCAGGCTGTCTAGCCTACCTGTAGGTAAATAAATACACTGTAATAAACAGAACTTCTCACCTTGCTTGCATGATCTTGTGGTAAATAGTGATACAAATGTTTAATGCTATTTCTGAGGTGGTGAATCGCTCCCTTAACCATCACAGGTTGTTTCTACTTTTTGGCTATTATAAATAATCCAGTGTCATCTTAAACTCCCAGGGGCCCCATTGCTGTCCTTTGTTGCCAAGGGCCAGTGGGGATCAAGAAGGTTGTCCCTGCCATTTGGATACTTTAGGGGAGTAAATTGGGAGGGAGGTGGAGGTAGGTATTGTTACTATTTGAAGTGAATTTGCTATTATTTACGGACAACCAAAACACAGGTGCCTGCTAGGCTAGGCCCCATAGTCTTGACCAGGAGGTTCCCATTTTGGGACTGGACTTGGAGTTCTTTCTGGGCAGGGCTTGGAAATGGAATGAGACTCCATCTAGAGACAGGGGAAGTGGAGGCTCCTGAGCCTTGTTGCTGGTGCAGAGGGAGAGAATCAATACCCCACAGGAGGGAAGAATAGATTCCAGAATAGCTGTGTCCAGCCTTTGTGCCTGCCTTTCTCCCAGACCATAACCATAGGAGCATTAATGCTGCGTATGTCCAGACTGCCAGGATTTAGGGCCCGGCTCAGCCACTGAGTGACATTGAGCAAGTCACTGAACACCTCTGAGCCCAAGTCCTTGTCTGAAAAATGGGCTGAGGAATGCTCATTTTATAAAGTTTTATTGAAAATTAAGTGAGCTGAATGTAATGAAAGCAAATCACTGTATCAACACAAGGGGCCATTTTTATTGCATAAGTAGGTTCAGATTTAGCTCCCTTTGCAATAGAGATAGGTTCCTTTGTCTTTGAAGCTGGGCATAGTGAGGCATGGGAAGCAACTTCAGTCACAGAGCCACCAGGGGCAGAGCTGGGGACCCTGAACAATTTCACTATAGATCCAGTCATCTGAGGAATGCCTGCTTTCCTGGGTGAATGTGGGGTCTACCTGTCTTAAAACCTGCTCAGAGGAGGATTCTCTGATTGATTGTCTATAAAATCCTCAAGATGCTGTGAAGAAAGCCTGAGCCTCCTTCACACCAGCCTCCGTGATTCCTGCACCTACCCATTCACCATGGCCTTCCCAGCCCTTCAGGGACTTTCTCTGGGGATTTCAGGGTAGGCCTCTTCCCTTTCTCTTTGGCCCCCCACTGCTCTGAGCAGTGGGGCAGGGCTCTGTTGTTGTAGGATCTGAGGTTTCTGCTGCTCTTCTTATTAGGTCTGAAGAGAATCTTCAGCTCACCTCCCCTGCCCTCTCCCATGTGACAAATAAGGGAACCACGACCCAGGGAGTTCTGGTGACAAGTGCAAGGCCCCCATTCAGAGAGGGGCAGGGCATGTCTGCTTGCCTCAGAGGGTGGAGGGAAGCAAGAGTCAGAGCAGATAATTTATTCTCTGAGAGAAGTGATGGTGAAAAGACTACTGGGGGCAGAGAAAAGAAATCCTTGGCTAAAAGGGAGGCTGTTACCGTCTCCATATGTATGGCTGGTGTTGCTAAGGTGGCCAGGGTAAAGCTGTCCATGTGCTCTGTGAACAGTGGCACAAGTAAGGTGGACATGTAGCTGCCCAATGTCTCAGGGAGTCGAGCTGCCTCTCCCAGCCTGACTGGGCCTGGGAGTTGGGTTTTCTGCTGCCCTGGGCAGCTTCCCCGTATGACTAGATTTCTCCTTTCCGTTACTGGAGAGTGGCCCAGGCTGGGGAGGCTGGCCCTGTGTGGGGAGGCAGGACTCTGGAAGGCTGAGCCTGGTAATGGGGCGGGGGGTGTGGTGCCAGGCAGCAGAGGGAAGACGGGCGAGCAGGTGTTTGCCTGCAGGGCAGGCAGTGCATTTCTCACTGCCTCTGTGCATCTGCAGTCAAACCCCCGCAGGCTGCTCTGTGCGCTCGCTCTTCACAGAAACCAATATTTGCAGCTGATTTTATCTTTCCACTGGGATCGCTGGGATGATGATGTTTTGGCTGAGATGTACTTCATGTCTGACTCACGTCGCGTTTCTGAGGGGAAGAGCTCTAATTAAAGGCTTCCCCTCCCTGCTTGCTCAGACCTAGTGAAATAAATAAGCCACTTGTTTCTCTTTCACAAGCACACCAAGACCCTTAAAGGTGGCTGGATGCCCCTCTCTCCCCCTCCCACAGCCACTGGGAGTCCTTGGGCAGAGTTAGTGAATTATGACTTCTGCTGAGGCTGCAGCGTCATTCCTGTAGCTGCTGACTGGCTCCTGGGTGCTTTACAGCTGGGGAGGGTGTTAGGAATTCTTCCTCTGTCTCCCTTAAGGGTGGTGCCCTGGCCTTTGTGGGGGGCGGGTGGGGCTGAAAACAGCTCAGCTAAGAAAGCGGCTAACCATGGGCACACAGAGTGGACCCACCATATTGATGCAAAAGGGAAGATGAGGTCATGGGAAGGGGCACCTGCCATTTGTCCACCCTGCTCTGGGCTAAGTGCTGTTTAGCTGTTATCTCGCTTCTCTCCATAGCAACCTTGTGAGCAAGATAAGGCAAGTAAGACTCAGAGAAGGTGAGCTACTTGCCTTAGGTCACACAGCTAGGGCCAGGATGGGACAGGGATTTGAACCCTGAGTTGAAGCCCTGTGTTCTTGTCACTGTGCTCTATTGCCTTCTCATGGGTTGCATTTTCGGGCAGCCACTGCGGGTATTTAGGTAAGTTAAACCAAATCAGTTGCCATGTGTTCACAGTAGGATAGTGATCTGGAGGGTTTTCATGGCTGTGACCTTTTGGAAGCAGATCATCAGGACTTGTTTCCGAGGCACCTCTGGGTGGGTTCAAACTGCCAACCTTTCAGTTAACAGCTGACCACTTAACCGTTTGCACCACCCAGGGGCTTTTAGGTAAATTAGGGGTATAGAAAAAGTACAAGGCACAAAAGCATTGAAGCTAGAATTCAAACCTAGGTCTGCCTCACTCCTTTTGCCATCCTGTTCTACTCTTCCCTGCCTCCTCCTTGCCCTCCACCCCCATGCTACTATAGGGGGATTCCTTGTAGAATTTCTCAAAGTAGGAGCTCCCCAGTGCAGTTTGAATGTGATTCCTTTCACAATGCTTCAGTTCACACATAAGTTTTAGGTATGATGTGGTGAAAGGGAACTGTGAATCTGACACGTTGGTGGGACCATTATCAAGTTGCATGGGCAGGAAGATGGTCAGCAGCAATCTCTCCTGTCTTGTCTGCTAACATTTGCCAGGCTGTGTGTGTTTTACATATAGCATCTAATTTGACTTAGTTCTTACCACTCTCCTGAAAATATTCTCCCCATTTTTTGGTTACAGAAAATGGAGCTCAGAGAGGGTCAATGACTTGCTTACATTCACACAGCCATTCAGTGGAGGGGAGGGATTAGAATGGACTGTCAGCCATGCTTTTCCCACTACCATCCCAGCCGTCAGTGGAGGGAGTGGAAGAGAGGAGGCTTGTAAGAAAGAGTGTCAGGTGTCATCTCTGCCCTAAATGCATTGGGAACTTAAAACAACCACATAATAGTTAAAATAATAAAACTAAAGCGTGGATTACAAAGAACTAAGATGGATGCAAATACTGTGGGAGTCAGCGTTTGAGGGGTCTTCAGGGCCTTTCTGGAAGGGAGAAGTCAGTCTGGGGCTTGCTTCCAGCTCCTCTCCATCTCCGTGCCTCTCCTTTCACTCTTCAGAGAAGCTCAACCAGCCTTTAAGTGTGAGTGCTTAATCTTGCAGGAATGAAAGAGCAGACAAATCACTTTAAATGTGCTAACAGTTTTTTACTGCTGTCTCCTTTCTCATCTCTGGTTATTCTTGAGTTGGATACAGACAAAGGAAAAATTTTTCCCAGGAGAGAACCTGGCTATGTAATGTTTAAAAATATACTTAGTCCCTCTTCCCTTCCTTCCTTGGTTTCCCCACTGCGTTTATTTAGAGTGGAACAATATCTGAGCAATGGTATTGGGCAGTGGTGTTGCAGTGGTGAGCTCTAACTACTGCAGCCGGTACTCAGCAGGGTGGCGGAGGACCCAGAAGACCAGCACAGCATCACACTGGGCATGATGAGCTCCTCTCTTTCCTGAGGAAAGGATCCTTTCCAACAGGGTTGCCCTTCAGGCATGGACAGATTACTCAGTAAGCAAGGTGTACGTACAAGCTTACACTTACTAATCTGTAGTGCACTTTTTCACCTGTTTTTCAAAGATGTGGTGAAATTGTTCACTACAGATTAGTAAATAAACTATAGATTAGTAAATAAACACAATTACGCCCGTGTGTACCTTGCCTCCAGGGATAGAGAGATTCCAGTGGTGGGTGGGGAAGGAGTCATAAATGTCCTCTTGGCATGAGCTCTCAAGGTGCAGATCTGATGGGATGATCTAAATCTCCCAGCCCAATAGACATCATTATCCTGTATGCCATATATTTTGACATGTAAACAAATAGTCTTGGCTATTCTATCAACTGGTTGAATAACCTGAGGAAATAAAAGTAGACATAAATTTTCAAAGGCTTTTTCCAGTGGAATCCTTCCAGTTCAATTGAAATCTTATGCCAAGTCGCAGGTATGCATCAAATAAAAGTGGAGCTCCTCTGGTTTTGGGGAATGAGAAGGGAAGGAGCAAGCCCACCTCTCGGTCTCCCCTGTGCACAACCCTAGACTCTGGGGCTCTGAGGGAGGTGTGGAATGCACCAGAATAGTTGACCCTTGAGGTTTTCTCTAGATCTAATATTCTAGGAGTTTACTTTCTTATCTTTTTCTCCTCTGTTTTGGGCCTGTGATTCTCCAGGGGGGCAATGAAAGCTGTAGTGGCAGATACATTATTTTACATTTGGTTTGTATCCTTGCACACAGTAGGAGCACAAAAACATATTCATACCCAATTGAGTTTAAATCTTCATTCTCACTAAAAGCAAATGTTTGCACAGATTATCTGGGGGGAGAGCTACTACTCACCAGTCTAGATGCAACTTCTGCTCTGAGTTCTTGCAGCTTGCAGAGCTGGCCACGAGCCTTGCCACTTCTTCTCTCTTTCCATCTGCAAAAGGGGACTTTTTGCCTGATAGGGATGAGACAAGAATGAACTCCTCATTTTGGAATTTACCTCCTGTAAAATTGTCTTTTCAAATCTTTTCAATCCAGGCAGAATTATACTTAAGTACTACCAGGCAGGACTTTAATTCATTTTCAAACATTTATTGAAACATTTATTTCAGGCATTGCATTAAACACTGGTGATATGAATAAGGTGAAACTGTGATCCTATCCTCAAAGACTGCTCAGTGCCAGAGTTAACAGTAGGCCCTGTGGGGCAGATGAAAGGGTTATAAGATATGGTGATGAGGATGCTGTAAAGAGGCAGGTATTGAGTAGGCTGCAAGGACTTTATTCTGAAAGGGCCAGGGAATAGAGTTTAAAGGATAAGAAATAAAGGAAAGAACATTCTAGGGAGGGGGAATAGCATGAGTAGATACTTGCAGGTGCTGCAGTGCCTGGCCCTTTAAGGTTGCAAGGTAGTCTGGGGTAGTTAGAGTAAGAGGTTAGTTGGGGAGAGTAGCTGGAGGTCAGACTGGCCAGAGAATTTGGGGCCCAAGTGGGAAGGCCATGTAAGCTACAGAATGGAGAATTGGTTTCCAGGAAAGGAAAGTTATGGTCATTGTTCAGTTTTAGGAAAATCACCTTGAGGATATTTTAAAAACCAAAACCAAACCCGTTGCTGTCAAGTCGATTCCAACTCATAGTGACCCTATAGGACAGAGTAGAACTACCCCACAGGGTTTCCAAGGAGAAGCTGGTGGATTTGAACTGCTGACCGTTTGGTTAGCAGCTGAGCTCTTAACCACTGCACCACCAAGACTCGGTGAGGGTATTCTAGAAGATTTATATTGGAGGGAGTAGAAAGGGAGACTTAGTTGTCCTTGAGAGAAATGATAGGAGCCTGGACTAAAATAGGATGATTTTATTTACAATGAGAGAGATGAAGAGGTGGATGCCAGAGATATTTGGGAGTAGAAGTAATAAACTCACTGCCAAATGGGAGGAGTGAGAAAAAGAAATTAAGAAAGAGGCCAAATTTCTGGTTTGAGAAACTAGATGAAGAGAGGCACTTACTATTAACTGAAATTGGGGTTAGGTGGATGTCTTGGAGGCAGTACAACCAGAGTGTTCCTTAGAACTGAGGGTGGTGAGACTTCATGTTGCTTACTTTGGACCTGTCATCAGGAAGGACCAATCCCTGGAGAAGGACATCATGCCTGGTAAAGTAGAGGGCCAGCAAAAAAGAGAAAAACCTTGGATGAGATGGTTTAACATAGTGGCTGCAAACATGGGCTCAAACATACCTACTATTGTGAAGATGGCATAGGACCAGGCAATGTTTCATTCTGTTATACATAGGGTCCCTATGAGTCAGAGCTGACTCAATGGCAACTAACAACAGATGCCTTAGTTACCTAGGACTGCTGTAACAAAATATACCACAAGTGGGTGGCTTTAAAGAACAGGAATTTATTGTCTCACAGTTCTGGAGGCTAGGAGTCTGAATTCAGAGCATCCGCAGGGCTAGGCTCTCTCTCTGTGGGCTCTGGGAGAAGACAGTTCTTATCTCTTTGAGCTTCTGTAGCTCCCAGTGTTTCTTGGTGTTCCTTGGCTGCTAGTGGTGCAACGGTTAAGTGCTTGGCTGCTAACTGATAGGTCGGCAGTTCAAACCCACCAGCTGTTCCTCTGGAGAAAGATGTGACATTCCACTTCCATAAAGATTTACAGCCTTGGCAGTTCTACTCTGAAAGACCCAGGGAACAGGAATTGACTCCTCGATGGCAATGGGTTTGGGTTGGCTGCTTGTAGATGTGGTCTGTGGGTGTGGTGTGTCTCTGTTTTCCCTTTTTTTAAGGTACCACTCATAAGTGATTAGGTTTAGGACCCACCCTACTCTAGTATGGCTTCATTAACATAACAAATGGAAAACCTTATTTCCAAATGGAGTCACAATCACAAGGTTGGACTTCAGTATCTTTTGGGGGGACACAATTCAATCCATAACAGTGGAGAAAGAACACCTTGCATGTGGGAGGTGGAGGTAAGTTCAGACATGGCAAAATTGAGGGGTCTCTGGGACATCCAAGTGGGATGTTCAGTAGGGAGCCTGGAACTCAGGAGAGAGGCTTGGGTGGAGTTTGGGATCCTTGACGTATGGTTGATAGCTGATTGTACGGGAATAGATGAGCGCCAGGGATCACATGAATTATGGGAAGAGAAACACCAACATTTAATAAGGAAAGGAAAGGAAAATCAGACAAAATGCAGAAGGAAGAGCAGGAGGAAGACCTGTGTTCTCCCAAAAGCCTCCTGGGAAGAAAGTCTGCCACTTCCTGCAGCAGCCTCTTCTGTCTCTCAGATGCATCCGTCCTGTAGCCATAGAAGCCTATCACCCTAACGTGGCCTGGGGCTTCCCTAGAAAAGTCCAGGCTAGGGGAGTGCAATCAAGATGCAGACATGGGGTGGCCGAGCCAGGTGGTTCTGCAGAATTGGCTGTCTTCCAGGCCTCACCCTGGCTACTTTGGAGAGAGGTGACCTGCTGGTCCCAAAGCCCCGAAACTAATCAGGGGAGCTGTTTAACTTAAACATATCACCCTGGCTGTCGCCAGTCTCATGCCGGCCTCATGCTGGTGTGCAGCGACTAGGCCATGGGTGTCATGTTGACAGCCACTAGCCCATTAAAGGTGCAGCTAGACTGGTGAGGCACAGTTTGGAGGAGCTGCTATTAAAAGCATTTAACAACAGGACTGTAGTTAGTGGTTAGCAAATGTTTTATGAACAGATTCCTCGTGCTCTGTGAAAGCTGATTCAATTTATTCCGAATGGATTTGCTTTCCCCTATTAAGCTCAGGAGCGTATAATCAGTTCTTCCCTCGACTGAAGGGTTTTCTCTCTGGTGGGAGTGAAATGTATTTAACATTGGCCCTATTTAAGTTAAATAGGGCTTGTTCTGAGGAAGGCCCTTGAGGGGAGGCCTGTGTGTGTCTGGGGATGTTGTGCCGATTGTTGGCAAAGTGGAGCCCTGAGTGACTTGTTTATGGTGGGCAGAAAAAGAAAATCTGGAAAAGTTGCTTGGTCATGACAACCTGTACCCAGTGTGGTAGAGAAAATCCTGGTATGGGACCTCCTTGGTTCCCATCCTGGCTAGAACACTAATTTCCTTGTTACCCTTGGGCAAGCCATTTAACCTTTCTGCCTCTGGTTCCCTCATATGTGAAGTACAGCTAATAGCATCTCTCTTCCTCTTGGGGTATTGTAGGAATTAATGACCATGACGAGTTTTAAGGGCTGGGGAGGGGGAAGGGATTGGGATCCTGTAAATAATAAGCATTCAAGGAGGGTTGGGAATTCCCTCTGAAAGGGTAGAGAAAATAGATTTGGTATTACCAGTAAATCATATATTAAATTGAATTTCTCATAGTATTTACTCAGGATTTTAGGATAGGTGCAGATAGCGCTGGACCATTTCTGTTCAGAATCAAAGTGGGCTGTAATTTCAGTTTTTAATTCCAAGAGAATTATTGTTTTTTAAATTTTTTCCCGTACAAAATTTATAAATACATTGTTACATGACTCTACTTGCTCTTCCCATACTGTGACAGCACACTACTCCTTTCATCCCCTGAGTCCCCATCTCCATTCAACCATCTCCTAACTCTCTTTCTGCCTTCCCATCTCACCTCCGGACAGAAGCTGCCCGTTTACTCTCTAGTATCTGCTTAAGCTAAGAGGCACACTACTCACGAGTATCACTTTATATCCCACAGTCCAGTCCAATCCCTGTCTGAAGAGTTGGCCTCAGAAATTGTTTTAGTTCTGGGCTGACAGAGAATCCAGGCGCCGTGCTTTCTGGAGTTCCTCCAGTCTCAGTAAGACCATTAAGTTTGGTCTTCTAACTAGAATTTGAGTTCTGCACCCCACCTTTCTCCTACTCCATCCAGAACTCTCTGTTGTGTTCCCTGTCAGGGCAGTCATTGGTGGCAGCCGGGCACCATCTAGTTCTTCTGGTCTCAGGTTGATGAAGTCTCTGGTTTATGTGGCCCTTTCTGTCTTTTGGGGTACTACTTTCCTTGTGTCTTTGGTGTTCTTCATTCTCCTTTACTCCAGGTGGTTGGGACCAATTGATGCATCTTAGATGGCCACTTGCAAGCTTTTAAGACCCCAGATTCCACTCATCAAAGTAGGATGCAGAACATTTTCTTAATAAGCTTTGTTATGCCAATTGACCTATAGATGTCCCCTGAAAGCATGGTCCCCAGACCCCTTCCCCTGCTACTCTGTCCCTCAAAGTGTTTGATTCTATTCAGGAAACTTCTTAGTTTTGGTTTAGTCCAGTTGTGCTGACTTCCCCTGTAGTGTGTGCTGTCCTTCCCTTCACCTAAGATAATGCTTATCTACTATCTAGTTAGTAAATAACACTCACCCTCCCTCCCCACCATCATAACCGTCGAAGAATGTTTTCTTCTGTGTTTAACCCTTTTCTTGAGTCCTTATAATAGTGGTCTTATACAGTATTTGTCCTTCTGTGACTGACTAAATTCACTCAGCATAATGACCTCAAGCTTCCTTCATGTTGTGAGATATTTCATGGCTTCATCCTTGTTCTTTATCATTGTGTAGTATTCCATTGTGTGGATATACCATAATTTGTTTATCCATTTGTCTGTTGATGGGCACCTAGGTTGTTTCCATCTTTTTGCTATTGTTAACAGTGCTGCAGTGAACATGGGTGTGCATATATCTATTCGTGTGCCGGCTCTTATTTCTCTAGGATATATTCCAAGGAGCGGGATAGCTGGATCGTATGGTACTTCTATTTCTAGCTTTTTAAGGAAGCACCAAATCCATTTCCAAAGTGGTTGTACTATTTTACATTCCCACCAACAGTGTATAAGTGTTCCAGTCTCCCACAACCTCTCCAGCGTTTATTATTTGTGTTTTCTGGATTAATGCTAGCCTTCTTGGGGTGAGGTGATATCTCATTGTAGTTTTGATTTGCATTTCTCTAATGGCTAATGATCGTGAGCATTTCTTCATGTGTCTGTTAGCCACCTGAATATCTTCTTCGACGAACTGCCTGTTCATAGCCTTTGCCCATTTTTTAATTGGGTTATTCGTCTTTTTGTTGTTGAGGTTTTGCAGTATCTTGTAGATTTTAGAGATTATACGCTGATCAGGTTTGTCATAGCCAAAATTTTTTTCCCAGTCTGTAGGTTGTCTTTTTACTCTTTTGATGAAGTCTTTTGATGAGCATAAGCATTTGATTTTTAGGAGCTCCCAGTTATCTAGTCTCTCTTCTGGGCTTGTGCATTGCTACTTATGGTTCCTATTGTGTTTATACCATGTATTACGGCTCCTAGCATTGTCCCGATTTTTTCTTCCATAATCTTTATCGTTTTCGATTTTATGTTTAAGTCTTTGATGCATTTTGAGTTAGTTTTTCTGCATGGCGTGAGTTATGGGTCTTGTTTCAGTTTTTTGTAGATGGATGTCCAGTTGTGTCAGCACCATTTGTTAAAGAGACTGTCATTTCCCCAATTAACTGACTTTGTGCCTTTGTCAAATATCAACTGCTCATAGGTGGATAACTTTATGTCTGTATTCTCAATTCTATTCCATTGGTCTATGTATCTGTTGTTATACCAGTACCAGGCTGTTTTGACTACCGTGGCAGAGTAATAGGTTCTAAAATCAGGTAGTATGAGATCTCCCACTTTCTTCTTCTTCTTGAGTAATGCTTTACTTATTCGAGGCCTCTTCACTTTCCATATGGAGTTGGTGATTTTTTTCTCCATCTCATTAAAAAATGCCAGTGGAATTTGGATCAGGATTGCATTGTATCTGTAGATTGCTTTGGGTACAATTGACACTTTCATAATGTTGAGTCTACCTATCCATGAGCAAGGTATGTTTTTCCACTTATGCAGGTCTCTTTTGGTTTCTTGCAGTAGTGTCTTGTCGTTTTCATTGTATAGGTCCTTTACGTCTCTGGTTAGATTTATTCCTGAGTATTTTATCTTCTTGGGGGCTATTGTAAATGGTATTAATTTGGTGATTTCCTCTTCGAGGTTCTCTTTGTTGGTGTAGAGGAATCCAACTGATTTTTGTATGTTTATCTTGTATTCTGAAACTTTGCTGTAATCTTCTATTAGTTCCAGTAGTTTTCTTGTGAATTCTGTGGGGTTTTCTGTGTATAAGATCATGTCATCTGCAAATAGAGACATGTTGACTTCTTCCCTACCAATCTGGATACCCTTTATTTCTTTTTCTAGCCTAATTGCTCTGGCTAGGACGTCCAGCACAGTGCTGCAAACGAGTAGTGATAAAGGGCATCCTTGTCTGGTTCCTGTTCTCAAGGGGAGTGCTTTCCAAGTTTCTCCATTTAGGATGATGTTGGCTCTTGGCTTTGTATAAGTGCCCTTAATTATATGGAGAAATTTTCCTTCTATTCCTATTTTGTTGAGAATTTTTATCATGAATGGGTGTTGGACTTTGTCAAATGCCTTTTCTGCATCCATTGATAAGCTCATGTGGTTCTTGTCTTTTGTTTTATTTCTGTGACGGATTTCATTGATTGTTTTTCTAATGATGAGCCATCCCTGCATACCTGGTGTAAATTCCACTGGATCAGGGTGAATTATTTTTTTGATATGTTACTGAATTCTATTGGCTAGAATTTTGTTGAGGATTTTTGCATCAATGTTCATGAGTGATATTGGTCTATAATTTTCTTTTTTTTTTTTCTCATTCTTTTTTTTTTTTTATTGTACTTCAGGTGAAGGCTTACAGAACAAACAGTTTCTCATGAAACAGTAGTACACATATTGTTTTATGATATTGGTTAACAACCCCACAACATGTCAACCCTCTAACTTCTCAACCTTTTTTTTTTTGGTGAAAATACACATAGCCAAAGATACACCATTTCAAAAATTTCTACATGCACAGTTCACTGACATTGACTATGCTCTTCCAATTGTGCTGTTATTGTCACTTAAGATGAAGGCTTACAGACAAAATGGTTTCTCATTTAACAGTTACTACAAATGTTGCCCTATGACAGTGGTTAACAATCTCACAACACATCAGCAATATCCTTACTCAACTTTGGATACCCTATCACCAGCTTCCTTGTCCCCTTCTGCCTTCTGGCCCTTGTCACTGGACTCCTGTACCTCGTTAGTCTCATTTGGTTTTACAGGGCTGTCCACTCCTAGGCTGAACGGTGAACCTCGGAGATAACTTCACCACTGAGCTAAAAGGGTGTCTGGGGGCCATACTGTCAGGGTTTCTCCAGTCTCCTTTAGGCCAGTAAATCTAGTCTTTTTTTTTGGTGAGTTAGAATTATGTTCTACATACTTCTCCAGCTCTGTTCAGAACCCTTTGTTGTGATCCTGGTCAGAGCAGTCTGTGGTGGTACCCGGGCACCATCTAGCTGTACTGGACTCAGTCCAGTGGAGGCCTTGGTAGCTGTAGACCATTAGTCCTTCGGACTAATCTTTTCCTTGTGTCCTGTTCTCTTCATTCTCCCTTGCTCCCAAATGGATGAGACCAGTGGAGTATCTTAGATGGCCGCTCACAGGCTTTTAAGACCCCAGACACTACTCACCAAGGTAGAATGTAGAGCATTGTCTTTATAAGCTGTGTCATGCCAATTGAGCTAGATGTTCCCCGAGACCATGGTCCCCACAGCCCTGAGCCCAGCAATTCAGTCCCTCAGGGAGTTTGGATGTGTCTATGGGGCTTCCATGACCTTTCCTTGTACAAGTTGTGCTAGTTTCCTGAGTATTGTGTACTGTCTTACCCTTCACCCAAGATACCACTTATCTATTGCCTATTTAGTATTTCCCCCCATCCCTCCCATCCATGGTAACCAACAAAGATTGTTACATTTTTTGTGTGAACTTTTTCATGGGTTTTTACAATAGAGGTCTCATACAATATTTATCCTTTTGTGATTGACTTATTTCACTCTGCATAATGTCCTCCGGTTTCATCCATGTTATGAGATGCTTCACAGATTCATTGTTGTTCTTTCTCGTTGCATAGTACTCCATGGTGTGTATGTACCATAGTTTGTTTATCCATTCATCTGTTGATGGGCGTCTAGCTTGTTTCCATCGTTTTGCTATTGTGAACAATGTTGCCATGAGCATAGGTGTGCATATGTCTATTCGAGTGATGACACTTATTTCTCTAGGATATATTCCTAGGAGTGGGATTGCTAGATCGAATGGTATGTCTATTTCTAGCTTTCTGACGAAGCGCCATATCGTTTTCCAAAATGGTGGTATCATTTTGCATTCCCACCAGCAGTGCATAAGAGTTCCCATCTCCCCGCAGCCCCTCCAACATTTGTTATTTCCAGGGTTTTTGATTCGTGCCAGTAATGCCGGGGTGAGATGGTATCTCATTGTGGTTTTAATTTGCATTTCTCTAATGGCTAGTGATCGTGAGCATTTCCTCATGTGTCTGTTGGCCATTTGAATGTCTTCTTTGGTGAAGTGTCTGTTCATTTCCTTTGCCCATTTTTTAAAAGGATTATTTGTCTTTTGTTGTAAAGGTTTTGGATTTTCATGTAGATTATGGAGGTTAGACCTTTGTCTGACTTGTACTGTCCAAAAATTTTTTCTCAGTCTGTAAGTTCTCTTTTTACTCTTTTGGTGAAGTCTTTTGAAGAGCAGAGGTGTTTGATTTTTTAGAAGATCCCGGTTATCTAGCTTATCTACTGGGGTTTATGCGTTGATGGTTATGGTTTGTATCCCGTTAATGCCATGTATTAAGGCGTGAAGTGTTGGTCCTATTTTTTCTTCTATGAACTTTATAGTTTTAGGCTTTATATTCAGGTCTTTGGTTCATTTTGAAGTAGTTTTTGTATACGGCGTGAGGTATGGGTCTTGTTTCATTTTTTTGCAGATGGATATCCAGTTTTGCCAACACCATTTGTTAAAAAGACTGTCTTTTCCCCATTTGATGGACTTTGGGCCCTTGTTGAAGATCAGGTGACCGTAGGTGGATGGATTTACATCTGGGTTCTCAATTCTGTTCCATTGGTCAATGTATCTGTCCTTGTACCAGTACCAAGCTGTTTTGACTACTGTAGCTGTATAGTAGATTCGGAAGTCAGGTAGTGTGAGTCTTCCAACTTTATTCTGCTTCTTCAGTGGTGCTTTACTTATTCAGGGCTTCTTCCCTTTCCATATAAAGTTAATGATTAGTTTTTCCATCTCTTTGAAGAATGTTGTTGGTATTTGGATCGGGATTGCATTGTATTTGTAAATCGCTTTTGGTAGAATTGTCATTTTCACAATGTTGAGTCTGCATATCCATGAGCATGGTATGTTTTTCCATTTATGTAGATCCCTTTGGGTTTCATGCAGTAGTGTTTTGTAGTTTTCTTTGTATAGGTCTTTTATATCCCTGTTCAGATTTATTTCTATGTATTTTGTGTTTTTAGGGGCTATTGAAAATGGTATTGTTTTCCTGATTTCCTTTTCATTGTTCTCCTTACTGGTGTATAGGAATCCAACTGATTTTTGAATGTTTATCTTGTATCCTGCTACTCTGTTGAATCTTGCTATTAGTTCTAGTAGATTTCTCGTGGCGTCTTTAGGGTTTTCTATATATAGTATCATATCATCTGCAAACAGGGACAGTTTAAGTTCTTCTTTACCAATTTGGATGCCCTTTATTTCTTTTTCTTGCTGTATTGCTCTAGCTAGAACTTCCAGTGCAATGTTAAATAGGAGTGGTGATAAAGGACATCCTTGTCTTGTTCCTGTTTTCAAGGGGAATGTTTTTAGCCTTTCTCCATTAAGAATGATGTTGGTCGTTGGTTTTGCATAGATGCCCTTTATTATGTTGAGAAATTTCCCCTCTACACCTATTTTATTCAGAGGTTTTATCAGGAATGGGTTTTGGACTTTGTCAAATGCCTTTTCTGTGTCAATTGAGATGATCATGTGATTCTTTTCTTTCCTTTTATTTATGTGGTGGATTATGTGGATTGACTTTCTAATGTTGAACCATCCTTGCCTAGCTGGTATGAATCCTAGTTGGTCGTGGTGTATTATTTTTTTGATATGATGCCGAATTCTATTGGGTAGAAGTTTGTTGAGAATTTTTGAATCTATATTCATGAGAGATATTGGTCTGTAATTTTCCTTTTTTGTGACGTCTTTGCTTGGTTTTGCTATCAGCATTATTCTGGCTTCATAGAATGAATTTGGAAGTGCTGCTTACTCTTCTATGCTCTGAAATAGCTTGAGCAGTACTGGTACAAGCACTTCTGTAAATGTTTTGTAGAATTCTCCAGTGAAGCCATCTGGGCCAGTGCTTTTTTTGGTTGGGAGTTTTTTTAGTACCTTTTCAATCTCTTCTCTTTTTATGGGTCTGTTCAGAGTTTCAACATCACTTTCTTGTAGTTTGAGTAGGCCATGTGTTTCTAGAAATTTATCCATATCCTCTAGGTTTTCAAATTTGTTGGAGTATAGTTTTTCATAATATTCTGTTATAATCCTTTTTATTTCAGTTGGTTTTGTTGTAATGTCAACCATTTCATTTTTTATCTGGGTTATTTGTGTCCTCTCCTGTTTTCCTTTTGTCAGTCTGGCCAGTGGTTTGTCAATTTTGTTGATTCTTTCAAAGCACCAACTTTAGGTATTGTTGATTCTTTCTATTGTTTTTCTGTTCTCTATTTCATTTATTTCTGCTCTGATCTTTATTATTTCCTTTCTTTCGGTAGTTGTGGGCTTTTTTTTTGTTGTTCTCTCTCAATTTGTTTGAGTTCTGTAGTTAATGTTTTGATTTTGTCCCTTTCTTTCTTTTTTTTTTTGATATGTGCATCTATTGCTATAAATTGTCCTCTGAGGACTGCCTTTGCTGTGTCCCAAAGGTGTTGGTATGATGTTTTCATTCTTGTTTGATTCTAGGCAGTTTTTGATTCCATCTCTGATTTCTTCTATTACCCAGTGATGTGTAAGCAGGGTATTTTTCAGTTTCCATGTACTTGTTTTTTTTTCCTTGCTCTTTGTATTGTTAATTTCTACTTTGATTACGTTGTGGTCATAGAAGATACTTTGAATTATCTCAACGTTTTGGATCTTGTTGAGGATTGCTCTGTGGCCTAAGATGTGGTCTCTTCTGGAGAATGTTCCATGTGCATTGGAAAAGAATGTGTACTTTGCAGCAGTTGGATGGAGTTTTCTATATATGTCTATGAGGTCAAGTTGGCTGATTGTGCCCTTTAGGTCTTCTGTATCGTTGCTGAGTTTCTTCTTAGTTGTTCTGTCGTTTACTGAGAGTGGTGTGTTGAAGTCTCCTACTATTATTGTGGAACTGTCAATTTCTCTTTTCATTGTTGTTAGAGTTTGCTTTATGTATTTTGGAGCCCTGTCATTGGGTACGAAGATGTTTATTATGGTTATGTTGTCATGATGGATCATCCTCTTAATCATTATATAGTGTCCTTCTTTGTCTTTTATGGTAGATTTTGTTTTAAAGTCTATTTTATCTGAGATTAGAATTGCCACTCCTGCTCTTTTTTGGTAGTTGTTAGCTTGATATATTTTTTTCCAACCTTTGACTTTCAATAAATTCTCATCTTTGTTTCTAAGGTGTGTCTCTTGTAGACAGCATATTGATGGTTCCTGTTTGATTATCTATTCTGTCACTCTCCGTCTCTTTATGGGTGCATTGAGTCCGTTTACATTCAGTGTAATTATTGATAGATGTGAGTTGCTGTCATTTTGTAGTGCTTTTTTTTGTGGTGCTGAAGTTTTCTTTGTTCTTCTTACTCTCTTCTGCTGAGTTACTTTTGTTCGTGGATTTTTTTTTCATTTCTTTTGTTTTTGTAGGTTTCGTTTTTGCTAAGAGTTTATGTTTTTGCTCTTTTTTTTTTTTAATGAGTATGTTTGTTAACTTTCTTTGTTGTTACCATGAATATTACCCTTATCTTTCTAAGTTTGAAGCAGTCTACCATTACTTGGTATCGCCTTGCCTTCCTCTCCATTAGAAGGTTCTATACCTATGCCGTTTATTCCCTTTTTTATTGTTCTGATGTTGTTGCCATTTATTGATTAACTGCTCTGATTCCCTGTTGTATTTCTTTTGGTTTTGGATAGTCCTCGAGAGTGCATTTCCTAGATTGTTATCTGGCTGGTACAATCCTGCGTCCTAGGTTCTTCCTGTGAGCTGAAGCTGTTTGTCCTCAGATCGAAGAACTCCCTTTAATAATTCTTGTAAGTTTAGTTTGACTTTTACATATTCCCTTAATTTCTGTTTATCTGGAAACGACCTAATTTCACCATTTTTCTCAATCCATTTGGTGCTTGACTGAGTTCTTTATCTCTTCATTAGATGTTTTAGGGTTTCAGGATTGTTGTAATCTCTTTCAGCTTAGTTTTTCAGATTTTTGCTGTGGAGGGATCGCATGGTGCTTCTGCCTAGAGCACCATTTTTTCTGTAATTTTCTTTTTTCGTGATCTCCTTACCTGGTTTTGGTATCATAGTTATGCTGGCTTCATAGAATGAGTTTGGGAGTATTCCATCCTTTTTCTATGCTCTGAAATAACTTTAGTAGTAGTCATGTTAACTCTTCTCTGAAAGTTTGGTAGAATTCTTCAGTGAAGCCATCTGGGCCAGGGCTTATTTTTTGTTGGGAGTTTTTAAATTACCTTTTCAATCTCTTCTTTTGTTATGGGTTTATTTAATTGTTCTACCTCTGTTTGTGTTAGTTTAGGTAGGTAGTGAGTTTCTAGTAATTTGTCCATTCCCTCTAGGTTTTCAAATTTGCTGGAATAAAATTTTTCATAGTATTCTGCTATGATTCTTTTAATTTCACTTGGGTCTGTTGTGATATCACCCATCTCATTTCTTATACGGGTTATTTGCTTCCTCTCCCATTTTTCTTTTGTCAGTTTTGTCAGTGGTTTATCAATTTTGTTGATCTTTTCAAAGAACCGGATTTTGGACTTGTTAACTCTTTCAATTGTTTTCTATTCTCTATTTCATTTAATTCTGCTCTAATTCTTATTACTTCCTTTTTTCTGGCACCTGGGGCTTCTTTTGCTGCTCTCTTTCTACTTGTTCCAATTGTAGGGGTAATGTTTTGATTATGGCCCTTTTTTTTTTGGATGTGTGCATTTATTGCTATAAACTAACCTCTGAGCACTGCTTTTGCTGTGTCCCAAAGGTTCTGGTAGGATGTGTTTTCATTGTCATTGGATTCTATGAATTTCTTTATTCCATCATTAATTTCTTCTATAACCTAGTAGTTTTTGAGCAAGGTCTTGTTTAATTTCCATGTGTTTGATTTTTTTCCTTTGCTTTTTCTGTGATTGATTTCTGCTTTTATGGCTGTATGGTCAGAAAAGATACTTTGTAATATTTCTATGCTTTAGATTTTGTTAAGGCTTGCTTTATGGCCTAATTATGTGGTCTATGCCGGAGAATGTTTCATGTGTGTTGGGAAAGAAAGTATACTTGGCTACTGTTGGGTGGAGTGTTTGGTATATGTCTGTAAGATCAAGTTGGTTGTTTGTAGCATTTAGCTCTTCCGTGTCTTTGTTGAGCTTCTTTCTGGATGTTCTGTCCTTCACTGAAAGTGCTGTGTTGAAGTCTCCTACTACTTTTGTGGAGCTGTCTCTCTCTCTTTTCAGTGCTGTTAGAGTTTGTTTCATGTATTTTGGAGCCCTGTCATTGGGTGCGTAAATATTTATTATAGTTATGTTCTCCTGGTGTATTGACCCTTTCATCATTATACAGTGTCCTTCCTTATCCTTTGTGGTGGGTTTTACTTTAAAGTCTATTTTGTCAGAGAGTAATATTGCCACTCCTGCTCTTCTTTGAGTGTTGTTTGCCTGATATATTTTTTTCCATCTTTTGAGTTTTAGTTTGTTTATGTCTTTAAGTCTAAGGTGTGTGTCTTGTAAGCAGGATATAGACGGGTCGTGTTTTTTTATCCAGTGTGCCACTCTCTCTTTATTGGTGCATTTTGTCCATTTACATTCAGCATAATTATTGATAGGTCTGAGTTTAGTGCTGTCATTTTGATGTCTTTTTTTGTGTGTTATTCACAGTTTCTTTGTTCTTCTTAATTTTCTTTGCTAAGTTGTTTTTCTTTTTGTATTTTCTTTTCATCTCTTTCATTTTTGTTGATTTTATGTTTGCTGAGTCTTTTTATTTTTTTAGTTTTGTATTTTGACTTCTAGGATTGTTGGTTTCCTTTGTGGTTACCTTAATATTTACCCCTATTTTCTAAGTTTATACCAGTCTTTTATTTCTTTATATTGCCTTGACTTCCTCTCCATATGAAAAATCTATGTCTACATTTTTTAAGTCCCTCTTTGTTGTTTTAATGTTATCATCTTTTCCAGATTGACATCTATTTCCCTATTTTCAGTGTTTTAGCTTTGATTTACTTTTGTGACTTCCCTGTCTGGGTTATTATCTGGTTGCTCTGTCCTGTGTTCTAGTCTTGGGATGTTATCTGATATGATTGATTTTCTAACCGGAGGACTTCCTTTAGAGTTTCTTATAATTTTGGTTTGGTTTTTGCAAATTCCCTGAACTTCTTTTTATCTGGAAATGCCCTAATTTTCCCATAATATTTAAGAGACAGTTTTGCTGGATATATAATTCTTGGCTGGCGGTTTTTTTCCTTCAAGCCTTTGTGTATGTCATCCTATTGCCTTCTTGACTGCATAGTTTCTGCTGAGTAGTCCGAGCTTATTCTTATTGACTCTCCTTTGTAGATGACTTTTTGTTTATCCCTAGCCATTCTTAAACTTCTCTCTTTATCATTGGTTTTGGCAAGTTTGATTGTAATATGTTTTGGTGACTTTCTTTTGGGATCTATCTTATGTGGGGTTCAATCAGCATCTTGGATAGATATCTTGTCATCTTTCATGATATCAGAGAAGTTTTCTGCCAACAAATCTCCCACAATTCTCTGTATTTTTTGTTATCTCCCCTGTTCTGGTACTCCAGTCACTCGTAGGTTATTCCTCTTGAGAGTCCCACATAATTCTTTCAGTTTCTTCATTTTTTAAAAAAATCTTTTTATCTGATTTTTTCTCAGGTAAGTTGGTGTCAAGTGCTTTATCTTCAATCTCACTGATTCTGACTTCCATTGCCTCAGTTCTGCTCCTATGACTTTCTATTGAGTTATGTAATTCTGCAATTTTATTGTTAATCTTCTGGATTTCTGATTGCTATCTCTCTATGGATTCTTGCAGTGTGTTAAATTTGTCATTATGCTCTTCTCTAGTCTTTTTAATTTCCTCTATTACATTTTTTGCGTTTTGCATAATTTCCTTCCTAATTTCTTGAAGAGTTCTGTATATTAATCTTTTGTATTCTGCATCCAGTAATTCCAAGAAATTTTCCTCCTCTGGAAAATTTCGAGATTCCTTATTTTGGAGCTTGCTGAAGCCATCTTGGATTGCCTCTTTATGTGATCTGATATTGACTGTTGTCTCTTAGCCATCAATAAGTTATTATATTTATTTATTTTATGTTTACTTACTGTGTCCTAGCTTCTTGTTTTGTTTTGATATGCCCAAATAGGCTGCTCGTATGACCCAGTTTGATCATTGGCACCTTTAAAGCTCTAATGTCCAGTTACCAGGTCGTTAGATCTGTTACTAGGTTTGTGAGCTCAGGAGTCCACCCACTCCTCCTGTATGGATTCAGCTCCAGTGCCCAGATAGATAAGCACCAAGTATGTGGTGTAGGCTGTCACTTACAGTCCTAGACAGGCATGGGCGATTGGTTTAGGCACAGGCATTTGGCTGCAGCAGGGGGACACACTCTGAGCAAGGCATGGGGCCGATAGCCCCCCCTAGTGTCCAGGAAGAAGGCATGTCCCTGTTCCCTAGAGTGCATAGGTGGGTGAGTTTTGCCACCAGAGTATGAGCAGCTGCTTAGAGTATGAGCAGCTGTAAGGACTGGGGGGCACCTGTTATTAATGGGCCCCTCTTACAGGTGGCTAGGTGGCGTGGGTGGAGCCACCAGTCCTCAGGCCCCTGATGTGGGTAGGTGAATGGGCAGAGCAGTGTCAAATGTCAAGAACCTGTCACTTCACAGCTGAAACAGTTGAAGTAAAGTTCCGGTATATACCCTGTTGTACCGCAGTAATGAGGGCCTACGCTGTTGAGATGGGCCCACACAAGTCTATGCAGGAGGAAATGCAGTCAGAGTCCATCTATCCCTTATGCCTGTGCCTAGGCAAAGGAGCTGTGCCTACCCTGGGTTCCTGGCTTAGGGGAGCTGGCAGTGTATTTTTTCCTGTTTGTTAATTTGTTCATTCTCCATGGCAGGGAGAATGGTTCCGGGCATGTGATGGATCCTACTTCCGGCCCAGGGGACTCGGCTATTGCTGAAGCTGGTCTGGGACCCAGTGCAGAGCAGTGAGTGGGGAGGTAAATGGGAGAGAGGTTTTTCCCTAAGATGGGTGTTTTTGATCTGCATGGTAAGCTGTACGCAAGTACTTATCTTTTGTCAAGGGTTGCTTCTCACTGGCCGAGTAGACTCTCAGTGGCTGGGTCTCTCCTGGTGCAGAATACACCTCCTGAGCATTGATGCTTGCCTGCCTCACCACTAACCCTTGAGCTGATCAGGCGTGAAGGGCTCAGGCTCTTGCTGGGCCAGGTCTGGCAACTCCTCGCTGCTTCCAAACTGTCTCTTCCTCCCCCTGCCACTCAGTCCGGTTTCTCAACTCTGCCTATGATGTTCAGGACTCCCAGACTGCCATATATAATCAATTCACTTGTTTTTTTGGATCTTCATTGTAAGAGGGTCCACCAGAAGCCTCTGAGTACCCCGCCATCTTGGCCCCGCCTCCTGTTTTTTCATAATGCAGGGCAGTGAAGGATGAGGTCAAAGCCACCAGGCTGGCTTTCCTTCTGCTTTAAAAAAAATAAAATATTTTGTTGTTGTTGCTAGTTGGCTCTGACTCATGATGACAGAACAGAACAGAACATTACTTAGTCCTGGGTCACCTTCATGGTCATTGGTATGCCTTCTAACCTAGTGGGCTAATCTTCCATCACTATCTTGGACAAATTCTATTGTTTTCATTGGCTAATTTTCTTTCTTTTTTAATTGTTGTACTTTAAATGAAAGTTTACAATTCAAGTTAGTTTCTCATACAAAAATTTATACATTCATTGTTATGTGACCCTAATTGTTCTCCCTATACTATGATAGCACGTTCCTCCTTTACACCCTTGATTTCACATGACTATTCAACCAGCTCCTGACCCTCTCTGCCTTCTCATCTTACCTCTGGACAGGAACTGCCCATTTAGTCTCATGTATCTACTTGAGCTAAGAAGCACACTCTTCACAGGTATCATTTTATGTCCTATAGTCCAGTCTAATCTTTGTCTGAAGAGTTGGCCTCAGGAATGGTTTTAGTTCTGGGTTGACAGAGAGTCCGGGGGCCATGCTTTCCGGGGATCCTCCAGTCTCAGACCGTTAAGTCTGGTCTTTTTACTAGAGTTTGAATTCTGCATCCCACTTTTCTCATGCTCCATCAGGGACTCTCTGTTTTGTTCCCTGTCAGGGTGGTCATTGGTGGTAGCCAGGCACCATCTAGTTCTGGTCTTAGGTTGATGCAGTCTCTGGTGTATGTGGCCCTTTCTCTAAGGCTAATACTTTCCTTGTGACTTTGGTGTTCTTCATTCCCCCTTACTCCAGGTGGGTTGGGACCAATTGATACATCTTAGATGGCCGCTTGCAAGCTTTTAAGACCCCAGACGCCACTCACCAAGGTGGGATGCAGACTATTTTCTTAATAAACTTTGTTATGCCAATTGACCTAGATGTCCCCTGAAAGCATGGTCCCCAGACCCTTACCGCTGCTACTTTGTCCCTTAAAGTGTTTGGTTGTATTCAGGAAACTTCTTAGCTATGATTTAGTCCAGTTGTGCTGACTTCCCCTGTAGTGTGTGCCATCCTTCCCTTCACCTAAGATAATCTTGTCTTCTATCTAGTTAGTAAATAACCCTCTCCCTCCCTACCCACACTGGTAACCCTCAAAGAATGTTTTCTTCTGAGTTTAAACCTTTTCTTGAGTTCTTATAACAGTGGTCTTATACAACGTCCTTTTGTGACTGACTAAATTCACTCACGTAATGCCTTCCAGATTCCTCCATGTTAAGTTTCACAGATTCATTGTTCTTTGTCGTTGAGTAGTAGTCCATTGTGTGAATATACTGTAATTTGTTTATCCATTGGTCCGTTGATGGGCGGTTGTTTCCATCTTTTTGCTATCGTGAACAGTGCTGCAGTGAACATGGGTGTGCATATATCTATTCTTGTGATGGCTCTTATTTCTCTAGGCTATATTCCAAGGAGCGAGATTGCTGGATTGTATGGTACTTCTATTTCTAGCTTTTCAGGAATCGCCAAATCAATTTCCAAAGTGGTTGTACCATTTTACATTCCCACCAACGATGTATAAGTGTTCCAGTCTCTCCACAACCTCTCCAACATTTCTTATTTTGTGTTTTTTGGATTAATGCTAGCCTTGTTGGGGTGAGATGGTATCTCATTGTAGTTTTGATTTGCATTTCTCTAATGGCTGATGGTCGTGAGCATTTCTTCACGTGTCTGTTAGCCATCATTGGGTAATTTTCTGAAGTAGATCCCTAGCCCTTTCTTCCTGGTCTGTTTCAATCTGGATGCTCTGCTGAAACCTGTCCACTATATGTGACCCTGCTGGTATTTAAAATACTGGTGACATAGCTTCCAGTATCATAGCAACACGTGCAACCCACCATAGTGTAACAAACTGACAGGTAGTGGCCACTGGGAAATAAGAGGTTAAGATTTTCAACTCTCCTCCTTTTACTTAAACACAAGGTGTTTCTTTTTATCTCTGGGCTTTTTATTGAATTTACTTTCACTAAATTACACCATTAAACCACAATTGCTCGAAGACTAGTAGATGGATGACTGACTAAAGCTTTTTGATGCCATTTCTGTTTCTCAGTGGAAGAGTCTGTCTTTCTAGCACAAGAACTACTGAAGGGCAGGGTTTTTGTTGAGTCATGTGTATCTGCTATCTTAGGTCCTTTTTGTTGGGAAAGAATTTGAGACAGTTTAGAAAACTTGAGAACTGGATCTGTTTCTGGCACTTACTAGACATATGACTTTAGACATGTCTTTTAATGTCTCTGAAATTTATTCATCTCATTTGACAAATAAGTAGTGTAATGAGACCTACTTCATAATGGTGTAAAGAGCAAATGGATTCTCGTATATGAAAGCTCTGTGCTCGTGGCTTATGTGAGGATTTATTACCGAAGAAGGAAAGAAGAGAGAAAAGAAAAGGAAACCTAGACGGTATCATCTGACCTCTAAACCCAAGTGGCTCCCCCATCCTCTGGAGTCAGTTGGACCATGCCCTTTCTACTGGGAACAGTCTACTGTCACTGAGTGCAAGAGGCAAGAAGCCTTCAGCCCTTTGAGCCACCAGAAGACTTCCCTAGAATGATTCTGGCCATTCTGGTCAAGGTACATACTAGGTCTGTTTACCATAAACAAGCTGCAGAGTAACCTGTCCTCAGAGTTCAGGGACAGTTTGAACTGTCCCTGATTTAATGGTGACTCACTGAGAGCTTGCCATGGGCCAGGCACACTGTAAACCACTTAATTCTCACAGCCACTCTGTGAGTGGATGTTAGATTCCCCTTCCAAGGATTAGCAGCCCGAGGCTCACAGAGGTTTGGTGACTTGCTCAAGGCCATATAGATAATAACTGATTGTATCAGGTGGGGTCCTGGCAAGAAACATATGGTACACGCTGAGGTTTGACCCAGGGCAGTTCAGTGAAGGGGCTTTTTAAAGATATGTGGGCAGGGTAAGGAAATCAACGGGCTAGTGAATGCCCTGGGGACCACCAACAGCAGGAAGCAGTTACCACCTAGGGCTGGAAGGGGCATGGGGTTACAGTGTTACTGGAGCACTGAGCCACCATGGGCCCCTTACAGAGGAGCCATAACCTCAGGACACAGCCACTGCCAGAAGTGCAGCACCAACCAGAGAGACGTGGGAATAAATACCCCAAATTTTCTTCTCTCCCTCTCTCACTCCCTCACTCTCTCTCTCAAATCTCCTACAGTGCTTTGTATTGGCTGAATCCAACCATAAACCAGAGGGCAAGGAGCCCAGGAGATGGGTTTGTAGTGGTCAGCTCCCAGGGTTAGAGCAGGAAGGAAAAAGTCAGAGACTGTGTATCTGGAGCTCTGGAGCAAATGAAATATAACCAGGACACAACCCTGAGTCTCTGGTATAAAAATCAGGGCTTTTTAGCATTTCACTAAGTAGAACTAGTGGTACACCGTCTCAGGGAGAGAGTGCGGTTTGTCATGTGATGATGTGAAGCTCAGTGAAAGACAATGTAAAGTGCCTAGTTATTGTCCTTCTTGGTGATTGTGAAGGCGCTGTTCCAGATGTCTCTTGCTTTTTTTTTTTTTTGATGAAAGTACAGATAGCCAAAGATACACCATTTCAAAAATTTCTACATACACAGTTCAGTGACAGTGACTACGCTCTTCCAACTGTGCTGTTATTCTCACTTAAGATGAACAAGATAGTTTCTCATTTAACAGTTACTACACATGTTGCCCTATGACAATGGTTAACAATCTCACAACACATCAAGAATATCCTTACTCCACCTTGTGTTCCCTATTACCAGGGGACTTCCTTGTCCCCTTCTGTCTTCTGGCCCTTGTCACTGGACTACTGTACCTCATTAGTCTCATTTGTTTTTTTTTTTTTTTTAACACCATTTCAAAACTTTTTACTTACACATTTAAGTGATATTGACTATGCTCTTCCAATTGTGCTGCCATTCTCGCCCAAGATGAAGGCTTACAGGACAAAACAGCCTCCCATTTAATAGTTACTACAAATGTTGCCCTATAACAGTGGTCAACAATCTCACAACACATCGACAGTGTCCTTACTCAACTTGTGTTCCTTATCATCAGTTTCCTACTCCCCCTCTGCCTTCTGGCCTTTGTCACCGGACTCCTGTACCTCGTTAGTCCCATTTAGTTTTACTGGGCTGCCCACTCCCAGGCTTAACATCGAACCTCAAAGGTAACTTCACCTCTGAGCTGAAAGGGTGTCTGGGGGCCACACTCTTGAGGTTTCTCCAGTATTCTTTAGGCCAGTAAATCTGGTCTTTTTTTTTTTTTTTTTTTTTGGGATTTAAAATTATGCTCTACATCCTTCTCCAGCTCTGTCCAGCACCCTCTGTTGTGATCCTGGTCAGAGCAGTCAGTGGTGGTAGCCGGGCACCATCTAGCTGTACTGGACTCAGTCCGGTGGAGGCCTTGGTAGCTGTGGACAATTAGTCCTTTGGACTAATCTTTTCGTTGTATCCTGTTCTCTTCATTCTCCCTTGCTCCCGAAGGGATGAGACCAGTGGAGTATCTTAGATAGCCGCTTATAGGCTTTGAAGACCTCAGACACTACTCACCAAGGTAGAATGTAGAGCATTATCTTTATAAGTAGTGTCATGCCAATTGAGCTAGATGTTCCCCGAGACCATGGTCCCCAGAGCCCTCCGTCCAACAACTCAGGCCCTTGGGGGGTTTGAATGTGTCTATAGGGCCTCCATGACCTTTCCTTGTGCAGGTTGTGTTAGTTTCCCCTGTACTGTGTACTATTAGATGTCTCTTGCTTTAACTGGAGCCAGGCCCTGTGCCTCAGCCTAAGCCCAGGTTTCCAAGCTTGGCCCTAGCCTTACAGTTACACAATGCCATTGTCACAGGTATTTTGAAATGTTTTTATTTCTTGTCACTACCTCAGAATTACAGCAGTTATTAGAGCCACTGCTAGATCTTGTTATTTAATGCATTAATAAAGAACCTCCTATATTACTATATCTTAAGTTGTAAAAAATATTTTGAAAAACAGTGTGAGTATAATTTGGCTTCTTTGTAATACTGTGCATTTTATTTTATGCATTTGTAAGCATTATTCTGATGAGGGATGTAGAGGCTTCCTCTAGCATGCACATACACAGCAAGTCCAGAACCTCTGGACTAGATCATCTTATGATGACTTGTAATCCTAAGTACCTAATTGTTGTGCCTAGAGGGTTTGGGTTGGAGGGCCTGGCCAGTGAGTCCCCAGGCCAAGGGTTGAGGCCCCTGGACCCAGCTCCAGTAATGTCCCTGGGATGGATGAGGCTCTTTCTGCCTCTGGATTCACTGACCTAAACCTCTGTGTGGACTTGAACCTCCGACCTTTCGGTTAGCAGCTGGGCATGTTAATCATTTGCTTCACCTTGGAGCTCTGGCCTAAACCTAAAGGCCCCCTTTCTCACCATCACACTTCTGAGCCATATGTCCTGAGAGGAGAGTGAGACAGGTAAGCCTGAACCTACCAAAAGGACAGGGGTAAACCTGATTATCACCTTGAGCTCAGAGTTTCCAACAAGTGTGACCCACTCATCACCTGCCTACCTTGGAATCACTTGGGAAGTTTGTTAAAATGCAGACTTCCAAGACCCCACCCCCAGACCTGCTGAATTGGAATTTTGGAGTCTGCATATTATCAGCTTTTTGGGTAGTTTTCAGGCACACTGAAGTTTGAGACCCAGAAGCATTGCTTGAGATTGCCTGTGCCCATGGTGCTTTTCATTTCACCTGAAGTTCAAATGTAACTGAATTCGTAAACCAAGCTGCACTCCTGTTGGATTAAAAGAATGCACGTGAGGAGAATCATTACCTTGATCACTGCCCAGGCCCCTTCTTGCTACTGTCCAGTGTAATTAGAGGTCTTGCTGTCAGGCTAGGCTTGTGGCTCTTCTCCCTGGCTGAGCCACTTTTCATAAAAGAAATAAATCAGCCAATCACTGTACTAGCAGGGTCTCTTCTTCGGCTGCTCTGAAAGTAATAGATTCACCATTAGATCCCATTCAAATGGCCATCCAGGGCTCCATTTTCTAGGGGGTGGCGAGTGGGGAGCTTCTCGCCTTTGCGGGGAGCCTGCTCAAGGCCCTCTTTTTACAACAGGGGGCTCCTCGCAGGGCACAGCTCATTTCTTGGATCAGTAGTAAAGATACTTTTGGGTGGCAGGGGCAATCCATGACTCAGAGATCAGATAACAGGATAATGGCCCCTTTGGCTTTAGCAGCTTGAGGCTCAGTTGACCTGGGCTGTTCTATTTTGACCCAGAATTTTTACATTGCAAAGGTCAGTCAGTTGATCAAGTGAACTGACAAGGCTGTGGTTTTATATAGCACTTTCAATCCAAGCATTGCAAGTACCATTCAAAGATCAGAGCCTCCAAAGGGATAAGTGCTCATGTCATTTACGTTTTTTAAAATATTACAATAAAGGAAAAGCAGGATGTTTGTGCCTCACTAATGGGTTTACAGTTTCCAAATTTTTCATTAACCCTCCCGGAGATTGCTGGTGTTATATGGATGATCCATTTGATTGCAGCGAGCATGCAGATACATGGTATCTGTGCTATAAACAATAATTTTAGCTTTTATTTAAGTTACTCCTTTTCCAGAGCATGATTTTCTTTTATGAGCAATATTTTCATGGCCAAGTCTCATTCTCTTTTGCTCAGATAGTTTAGTGGGCAGAATGCTGGCCCGGGACCCAAGCCTCTGTCTTGCCACCCATAAAATACATATTCCCGGTCTGTCCTCTACCATGAGAACCCTTTGATGCTTTTTATTTTTCTCTATGGTCCCCTGTCTTGAAAGAATGTTATCCTCAAAATAAATGGCTCTTACGCTATGATACTTTCGTTTTTCCACTTTTAATAGCCAAAATGTGTTTACCAATTAAAATTTCTGATTAGCAGGAGAACCAGTAATACTAACTGAGTTGATATAATTCTAGTCCAAGGCAAAGAAATGTGACATTTCATTTCTCCTGTGGAGCTTTATCAAGGGCAAGCAAACAAATGAAATCTGCTAGAGTTTGGAATATACAGAAAATAGCTCACAGTACTCAGTTATTACATCCAAAGGCCCCTGGAGGATAAGAACCACTGGATTGCTATCCTTTCTGTTTATTCATTTGTACTGTGACCTTCCTTGGAGTAGGCACTGTGCTAGGTGCTGGGGGTGTAGCATTGAACACGACAGACAAGAGAGTGCTCTAGGCAGGGGACAGATGAACAAAGAGGAAAATGCCAGGCAGTGATAAATGCCATAATAACGATGAAACAGGATAATGAGATGGAGAGTAACAGGGGCCACTTTAGATCAGGCAGTTCAGGAAAGCCTCTCAGAGGAGGGGACATTGAAGGTGAGACTGGAATGACAAGGAGTCAGATGCGCCCCTATTATCTTTGGTTACATTGACTGAACAGTCAGAGTAAGTCCATGCATATGTAAATATGACTTCAGTCTCATCTCAAACCAATTTCTTTCTTTTTTTTTTTTTTCTTAGATCAGAACAGTCATTAAGTAGACAGCTTACCCCAGGGGGTCAGCGCTCATCACACTCCTTGAAGTGGCTTGTTTCTTGTCTCTCTCCCTAAACAATGTATGATCTCCTTGAATGCAGGGACACTGACTGCTATTCCCTATACCCACAGAGCCTTATGCAGTGCCTGGCACACAGTGGGCTTCATGGAGCAATGCCCGCCACAGAGTCAAGAAAGCCAGTTGCCGTCAAGTCGATTCCAACTCATGGAGACCCCATGAGTAGAACTTCATTCCATAGAGTTTCATTCCATAGAGTTTCTGATGGCTGATTTTTTTAAAGTAGATCCCCAGGACTTTCTTCTGAAGCACCTCTAGGTGGAATCAAATGACCAACCTTTCAGTTAACAGCCGAGTGTGTTAACTGTTTACACCACTCAGGGACTCAGAGTAGGCATGGAATAAATTGGATGGTTAGATGGATAAATGAACTGCATTGATTTCACTTTTCTCCAGCTTTGCATGCCTGCCCTCTGATGGGGTTCTTACTAAGCAATAACAGGTGCTCAAAAGTGCACAAGATTTGGTAAGAGGAGACAAGAAGGGACCTCACTAGCCTTGATCTGATTTTCAGATCACCTGGCATGAACTGGAAAGAAAAGCTTTAGTCTTTAGTAAAATATTAATGCCTTGGTATATCTCTTGTTAAGAACACATGGATGCCAGGATAGCTAAGAAGACCATTTAATAAGAAGTATAAATGTCTTTCCCCCATATGTCTGTCAATTTGTCGTACTGTTGGGGCTTGCCTGTTGCTGTGATGCTGGAAGCTATGCCACTGGTATTCAAATACCAGCAGGGTCACCCATGGTGGACAGGTTTCAGCTGAGCTTCCAGACTAACACAGACTAGGAAGAAGGACCCAGTGGTCTACTTTTGAAAAGAATTAGCTAGTGAAAACTTATGAATAGCAGCGGAACATTGATATAGTGCCAGAAGATAAGCCTCTCGGTTAGAAGGCACTCAGACTATGATTGGGGAAAAGCTGCCTCCTCAAAGTAGAGTTGACCTTAATGACATGGATGGAGTCAAGCTTTTGGGACCTTCATTCGCTGATCTGGCATGACTCAAAATGAGAAGAAACAGCTGCAAACATCAATTAATAATTGGAATGTGAAATGTACAAAGTATGAATCTAGGAAAATTGGAAATTGTCAAAAATGAAATGAAACGCATACACATCAATTTCCTAGGCATTAGTGAGCTGAAATGGACTAGTATTGGCCATTTTGAATCAGACAATCATATGGCCTGCTATGCTGGGAATGACAACTTGAAGAGGAATTGTGTTGCATTCATCATCAGAAAGAACATTTCAAGGTCTATCCTGAAGTACAACGCTGTCAGTGATAGGATAATATCCGTATGCCTACAATGAAGACCAGTTAATACGACTATTATTCAGGTTTACACAATAACCACTAAGGCCAAAGATGAAGAAATTAAAGATTTTTACCAGCTTTTGCAGTCTGAAATTGATCGAATATGCAATCAGGATGCATTGATAATTACTGGTGATTGGAATGCGAAAGTTGGAAACAAAGAAGAAGGATCAGTAGTTGGAAAATATGGCCTTGGTGATAGAAACAATGCTGGAGGTCGCATAGTAGAGTTTTGGAAGACCAACGACTTCATTGCAAATGCTTTCTTTCAACAACATAAACGGCGACTATGCATGTGGACCTCACCAGATGGAATACACAGGAATCAAATCGACTACATCTGTGGAAAGAGACGATGGAAAAGCTCAATATAATCAGTCAGAACAAGGCCAGGAACTGGCTACAGAGGAGATCATCAATTGCTCCTATGCAAATTCAAGTTGAAGCTGAAGATAATTTGACCAAATTCATGGAGCAACTCCATACAACCTTGAGGATAACCCACCTGAATTTAGAGACCATCTCAAGAATACATTTGACACATTGAACGCTAATGACCGAAGACCAGATGAGTTGTGGAATGACATCAAGGATATCATACATGAACAAAGCAAGAGGTCGTTAAAGAGACAGGAAAGAAAGACAGGACCAAAATAGATGTCAGAAGAGACTCTGAAACTTGCTCTTGAATGTCGAGTAGCTAAAGCAAACAGAAGAAGTTATGAAGTAAAAGAGCTGAACAGAAGATTTCAAAAGGCAGCTCCAGAAGACAAAGTAAAGTATTATAATGACATGTCAAAGACCTGGAGATAGAAAACCAAAAGGGAAGAACATGCTCGGCATTTCTCAAGTTACAGAACTGAAGAAAAAATTCAAGCCTCAAGGTGCAATATTGAAGGATTCTATGGAGACAATATTAAACGATGCAGGAAGCATCAAAAGAAGATGGAAGGAATACACAGAGTCACTATACCAAAAAGAATTAGTGGATGTTCAACCATTTCAGGAGGTAGCATATGATCAGGAACCGATGATACTGAAGGAAAAAGTCCAAGCTGCATTGAAGCCATTTGAGAAAAAACAAGGCTCCAGGAATTGACAGAATACCAATAGAGATGTTTCGACAAACAGATGCAGTTCTGGAAGTGCTGTCTTGTCTATGCCAAAAAATTTAGAAGAACGCTACCTGGGCAATGGACTGTAAGAGATCCATATTATTTATGCTTATTCCCAAGAAAGGTGACCCAATCGAATGTGGAAATTGTGGAACAATATCATTAATATCACATGCAAGTAAAATTCTGCTGAAGATCATTCGAAAGTGGCCGCAGGAGTATATCGACAGAGAACTGCCAGAAATTCAAGCCGGATTCAGAAGAGGACGTGGAACCAGGGATATCATTGCTATTGTTAGATGGATCGTGGCTGAAAGCAGAGAATGCCAGAAAGATGTTTACCTGTGTTTTATTGACTATGCAAAGGGATTTAACTGTTTGGATCATAACAAATTATGGATAACATTGCGAAGAATGAGAATTCCAGAGCACTTAATTGTGCTCATGAGGAACCTGTACACAGATCAAGAGGCAGTCGTTCAAACAGAGCAAGGGGATACTGTGTGGTTTAAAGTCAGGAAGGGTGTGTGTCAGGGCTGTATCTTCTCACCATACCTATTCAATCTGTATGCTGAGCAAATGATCCGAGAAGTTGGACTATATGAAGAAGAACACGCCGTCAGGATTGGAGGAAGACTGCATTATGCAGATGACACAACCTTGCTTGCTGAAAGTGAAGAGGACTTGAAGCACTTACTGATGAAGATCAAAGACTTCAGTATGAATTATGCCTCAACATAAAGAAAACAAAAATCCTCACAACTCGACCAAATAAGCAACATCATGATAAATGGAGAAAAGATTGAAGTTGTCAAGGATTTCATTTTACTTGGATCCACAATCAACACCTATGGAAGCAGCAGTTAAGAAATCAAAAGACACATTGCACTGGGCAAATCTGCTGCAAGAGACCTCTTTAAAGTGTTGAAAAGCAAAGATGTCACCTTGAAAACTAAGGTGTGCTGACCCAAGCCATGGTGTTTTCAGTTGCCTCATATGCATGCGAAAGCTGTACGATGAATAAGGAAGACCGAAGAATTGACACCTTTGAATTGTCGTGTTGGTGAAGAATAATTGAACATACCGTGGACTGCCAAAAGAAAGAACAAATCTGTCTTGGAAGAAGTACAACCAGAATGCTCCCTAGAAGCATTACGTGTCACATACTTTGGACATGTTATCAGGAAGGATCAGTCCCTGGAGAAGGACATCATGCTTGGTAAAGTAGAGGGTTAGCTAAAAAGAGGAAGACCCTCAGTGAGATGTATTGACACAATGGCTGCAGCAGTGGGCTCAAACATAACAATTGTGAAAATGGTGCAGGACTGGACATTGTTTCGTTCTGTTGTGCATAGGGTCGCTATGAGTGGAAACAACTCGACAGCACCTAACAACAACAACAATATAATTGTCTTTGGACTTTGGGCTACCTGGAAGTAGCAATGTGTATAGGAAAGGCTGGTGCTGGAAGCAGAAAACCTGAGGGATCATCCCAGGATTCAGGTCACAAATGGAACAGGGTCTCAGGGTGTCTTAGTCATCTAGTGCTGCTGTAACAGAAATACCACAAGTGGATGGCTTTAACAAACAGAAGTTTGTTCTCTCACTGTCTAGGAAGATAGAAGTCCAAATTCAGGGTGTCAGCTCCAGGGGAAGCCTTTTTCTGTTGGCTCTGGAGGAAGATCCTTGTCATCAGTCTTCCCCTGGACTAGGAGCTTCTCTGCACAGGAACCCTGGGTCCAAAGGATACACTCTGCTCCCAGCGCTGCTTTCTTGGTGGTAGGAGGTCCCCCTGTCTCTCTTGCTCACTTTTCTCTTTTATATTTCAAAAGAGATTGGCTCAAGACACAATCCAGTCTTGTAGATTGAGTCCTGCCTAATTAACATAACTGCCACCTATCCCACCTCATTAACATCATAGAGGTAGGATTTACAACACATAGAAAAATCACATCAGATTGTGAAATGGTGGACAATCACACAATACTGGGAATCATGGCCTAGCCAAACTGATACACACATTTTTTTGGGACACAATTCAATCCATGACACAGGGGAAGTGGTGAGATTTCTGGTGTGGCATGGTCCCTAGATGCATTTTTGTGGACCTTATTGAAGGGTGGTCTTACTCAGGAACTGGACTTGGCTATGATCTGATCCATGGCTATCAGAGTTGGAGATGGACAGGACAGGAGGACATGACAGGGCAGGTGGGAAGGCCTGGGACTTGAGAAGAGTCCACTCACCTGGGTGAGACAAGTCCATGGAGAGCTCACCCAGCTGCAGGTACTGGTGAGCTAGAGTAAACCTGCAAGGAGCGTAGGGTTCAGAGGATACAGTTGTCTTCAGTCATATATCCTCTAGAGAGTGTCTCCAAATGAAGTAGCTCACTGTCCTGGCAGTCAGGGCCCTGCTAGTGATGGGCCTCCCCCGACTTTCTGGGGTTTAGAATGGACTTGAGGATGGGCAAAGGCCTTGAAGGAGTGCCAGGGTGAACACCAGCACAGCATGCAGGTACAGGTACAGTGCAAGACTCCAGCCTATGGGCAAAGTTAGGGCCCATTGGCAGAACTGGGGCTCTGCTTTGGTGTGGGTCTGGAGCTGGTTAAATCCCCCTGCCTTAGCTTAGGGCTTGGCCTGGGCTGAGTAAGTAGCCCCAGCTGTGAGGAACTGGGCTGTATTAATTTCTTTAAAAAAAAATAAAAAGCTGTCAAGTTGATTCTGACTCATAGCGACCCTGAAGGACAGGGTAGAACTGCCCCATAGGATTTCCAAGGAGCAGCTGGTGGATTAGAACTGCCAACACTTTGGTTAGCAGCCGAGCTCTTAAACACTATGCCACCAGGGCTCCATTAGTTTCCTAGGGCTACCATAATGAGTACTATAAAGCGGGTGGATTGAAATGACAGAAATTCATTGTCTCACAGCTCTGGGGGCTAGAAGTCCAAATTCAGGGTGTCAGCAGGGCCATGCTCTCTCCAAAGTCTCTTGGGGAAGATCATTTCTTGTTTCTTTCAGCTTCTGGTAGCCCCCGGTGTTCCTTGACTTGCAGCTGCAGCGTCACTTCAATCTCTGCCTCCATCATCACGTAGTGTTCTCTAAATGTGTCCATCAATGTCTCTTCTTTCCAGTCCTCTGCAGTTGAGGCTCATGGAGACTGGTGTCCCCCCCAATCTTCCCGAGCATGTGCCCCTCTTGGGTCAGCAGCTGAACTGAGGGAAGGAGCCAGAGTGGCAGGGCTGATGCAGAGAGGGAAGGGGTGTCTTGGCTGAGTGGAGGAAGGATGCCCTGATGTCTCCTAGGGTGCTGAGCTTCCACGGAGAGCATTCTGCTGCTGTTAGCTACCCCTCCTTGAAAAAGTGTCCAATATGCAGGTAGACAACCTCTCACCCCCAGAAAGCCTCTGGAAAATGTCCAACTTCCTGCTGCTCTTGTTTGACCTTGGCCAAGAGTGACATCTAGGATGTCACACATACCCACCTGTCTGGTTCACAAGCATCTCTGCCAGGTGCAGGTACTCTGCTCCACAGAGCGGGGGACTAAGGTCACAGAAGCACAGGGAGATGAGCAACTCAGTATCCTTTGAGGTGCAGAGGATGGACCCCAGCTCCTTGGACTCCTGGGTCCAAAGCTGGTCAGCTTTGTGGATGCTTCTCCTTGACGCCAAGAGAACTGTGGGCAGAAGGACAGCTTAGAAGGACTAGCAGCCTATGCTAGTGAGATGGTTCTGTTGTAGCTGCTAGATAACTCAGTACCTCCATGAGAATATCTTCTTGGAAGGTGGCACGTTTGTTCTTGTCACTGAGGAAATTGTGTCAGCCCAGGGCACATGTGACTGGAGGGGAAAGCAGGTGGGAAGTTGAGTGATGTATTGTTATTTTTGTGATGAAAATGAGATGTAGTGGGGGGAATGTCCACTAAGCTGTTTCTGAAGTGTTTGTCACTTACTGTCACTTTTGAGTACAGGGAAGTACACGCTCTTAAGACAATCAATACACACTCTTTATTTCAGTGATGGAGCGATGATGCTGTGAAAGCACCAGTGACGAGCGTCACCATCTCTGGATCCAGAGGTGATGATGTGAATGGGCAGTCAGTGTAGAAAGCACTTCTAGCCTTGCCTGTGATTTCCCAGAACCCCTGCTTCCCTTCCCTCTGGACCATCTGATCCACTGTGCCCACTATTCACTGACAGTTGGGGAACTAGAAGAGAGCCAAGCAAAGGTGCAGCCACATGTGTTAGGAGAGAGGAATTTGGCCCAGGTTGGTCAAGGCCAGGAGTGCAGCGAGAGTAGGAGGAGGGAAGACACACACTACAGCATCACATTCATTTGATCCAGCCACCCCACCCCACCCCCCACTTCAGAGGTTAGTGAAGAAGTTCAGGCTGTGGCCAGCAGGGCTAACATGAGATAGGAGAAATGGAAAAAGCCGAAGGTGCCATCTAGCCAGACATGAGACCGCTGCCAGCTCTCCTCTTTGCTCAGTGTTAGGTTGCATGTTCCATGAGGTTCCAGAGTGTCCTGCAGAGCACAAGGTCTTCTAGCCAGTTCATTGCACGGCCTCCATCCAGCAGCATTTTTCTTGCAATGCAGGCAACTTCTCTGCAGCGTCTTCCTGTCTGAGTCCTTCACTTGCATCTCTGTGGAAAGATGTTTCCCTCTTGCTTCCCCTTTTCCTCTGGAGCTGTCATCTGTCTGTGACTCCTAGGCTTTTCCTCTCTGGGGTGAGGTCTTACCCAGGGAAGGTCCTGCCACTGTTGTTGGGCTGCCCCCAAGCCCTACAATCCATGATAGAGAACCACCCCCACTGCAAGAAGTTTGCCCATTCACTCTATTTTTTTTTTAATGATGACTTCAAAGTTTCCAAAAGCAAGAATTAACATAAATTAAAATCAAAATGAAATGAGTTGAAATTTAGCCATGCCACAAATGAAATTTTATTTACATTTTTCTGCACTTGCACTTTTTAGTCGTAAATCAACTTTTTGGTTTATAGTAATTTAGATTTATAGAAAAGCATACAAAGGGAGTACAGAAAGTTCCCATTTACCCCTCACCAGTTTTTCCTAATGTTAGTATCTTACATTATTGTTAGATGTCGTGGAGTTGGCCCCAGACTCATGGCAACCCCATGCACATCAGAATCGAATCATTGTGATCCATAGTGTTTTCAGAAGTAGATTGCCAGGCCTTTCTTCTTAGCCTGTCTTAGTCTGGAAGCTCTGCTGAAGCCTGTTCATCTTCGTAGCAACACTCAAGCCTGCACTGACAGATGGTGGTGGCTACACATGAGGTACTTTGGGTGGGAATAAAACTTGGGTCTCCTGTATGGAAGGCGAGAATTCTGCCAGTGAACCACCACTGCCCTCAACATCTTACATTACTGTAGTACATTTGTCACCCCCAAAGAACCAGTGGAAACCCCAGTGACATAGTGGTTAAGAGCTACGGCTGCTAACCAAAAGGTTGGCTGTTCGAACCCATCAGGTGCTCCTTGGAAACCCTATGGGGCAGTTCTACTCTGTCCTGTAGGGTTGCTATGAGTTGGAATTGGCTCAACGGCAATGAGAAAGGAACCAACATTGGTACATTACTATTAACTGAATTGCAGACTTTTCTAGGATCTCATCTGCTTTCCCACTAATGCTCTTTATTTGTTTCAGAATCCAGTCCAGGATCTCATGGTGTCTTTGGTACTCATTCACTTTTCTGGCTGGTGTGTCTGTCTCCAGCTTGCCCCTTCTCACTGTCCTCCTTTCCAGATCTCCCTTCCTTTTCCCTCCTCCTGTTCTAAATGTCTCTGGTTGGATGGTCACTGACTGGAAGCTCATGCTGATGTCTGCTGATCCTGGTTCAGAAGTATAACCCTGTGCTTTCTTCCCTCTTGCATGCTGGGCGGAAGACAGCCTCCTTGGCTGGCTACTTGGTAAATATTTTACAACATCTGAGGGAATCAAGTTGTTTACTCTGCAGGAAATAGAAAGGCATTAGTTAAAGAAAGTAACAAGCTGGCTGGTTGCTGATGCTTCAGGTTTAGAGGGAGGCCTGGGAGCTTGAATGATTTCCACTCAAGGAGTTTTAATGCTGGTATGGAACTGGAACATCCCAGAAGTGATTTGCTGCTGCTTCTGTGGTAAGACTCTGGCTGCCAAAGCCTCTGGGGCCAGGATGTGGGAGCCAGGTGCCCTGAGCCTTGGACTCATTGGCCTGCACCTTCTGCCTCGTTCTTTCCCCTTAACAACCCTGTTCAAACTTCATTCCCAAATCGTTCTTCCCTGGACCTGTTCCTCCTCCTCTTCCATTCTTCTCCAAGGCCTATTGTCTTTGAGGGGGTGTCCACCGGGGGCCGAGAACCTATGTAAGATGTTAACATGAGGATGTCTGCTGTCTATTAGAGCCCCACTGAGCTGTGCCCCTCAACATGAGCCTCACCTCTCAGGACTCCAGCTTTCTTATCCTACTCCTTCTGCCCCACCTCTTGGTCCCATTTCCACTTTTCCATACTTTGCCCCTGAAGAGTTTGATTTCAAAGAGAAGTAAAATAAAAATGTTTATTATTTAAACAAAGGCATGTAAAAGTGGTAGTAAACTGTTTTGATGCCATTTACAAGCTGTGCGTTGTAGTTAAGT
This sequence comes from Dugong dugon, assembly GCA_030035585.1. NCBI lineage: Eukaryota > Metazoa > Chordata > Mammalia > Sirenia > Dugongidae > Dugong > Dugong dugon. The sequence goes on along the minus strand of CM057480.1, from coordinate 39,674,004 downwards.
TTAATGTGAAGTCAGAAGGGAATCAGTTAAAGGAGCTCTGAGCAGAATCCTGAATGAAGGGGATTTGGATTTTATAGACCCACAGGTTTGCAGTTTGGTGCCCTCCTTCCAGAAGCCCCTGGGTGGTGCAAATGGTTAACACGCTAGGCTGCTAGCTGAAAATTTGGGATTTGGAGTCCTCCCAGAGGCTCCTTGGGAAAAAAGAGCCTGGAGATCTACTTCCAAAAGATCAGCCATTGAAAACTCTGTGGAACGACAGTTCTACTCTCACACACTTGACTTCACCAGAAGTTGGAACAGACTTGAGGGTAACTGATTTGGTTTTGGTTTTTGCCCTCATTCCAACCCTGGCTGTTTGCACAACACTGGAAGAAGGGAGCTGTCTGCTTTGGTTCTCCCTGCTCTTACCCCTACCACCTCCACCCACCACACACACCACTAGTTCCAGGATCCTCCACAACCTGCAGACCAGGGGATGAGCTGTCAGGGTTGTTACCCTGTGCCATGGCTCAGCAGTTATGCCCTCCTGGCTGCCCCCTGGTAACCTGGGAGCCCAGCAGTTGAGCCAGCTCTGGTTTCGAGCATTCCGGAACACTTGGTTGGACTTTGGGGATTTATGAGGAGCTTCAGGTTGTCTTTTCTGATAGTCTTCAGTAATAATCATTCCCGCTTTGAACATTTAATAAGTACATGTTTGCATGTGATACCGCAGAAGGAACGGAGAAGAATGGTGTCTTAGTTAACTAGTGCTACCATAACAGAAATACCACAAGCGGATGGCTTTAACAAAGAGAAATTTATTCTCTCAGAGTCTAGGAGTCTCGAAATCCGAATTCAAGGTGCCAGCTCCAGGGGAATGCTTTCTGTCTCTGTTGACTCTGGGGGAAGGTCCTTGTCATCAATCTTCCCCTGTCAAGGAGCTTCTCAGTGCAGGGTCCCCTGGTCCAAAGGATGCACTATTCTCTTGGCTCTTGTTTCTTGGGGATATGAGGTCCCTATGTCTCTCAGCTCAATTCTCTCTTTTATATCTCAAAGAGGTTGATTTAAGACACAACCTAATCTTGTAGATTGAGTCCTGCCTCATTAACATAGCTGCCTCTAATCCTTCCTCATTAACATCATAGAGATAAGATTTACAACACATAGGAAATTACATCAGATGACAAAATGGTGAACAATCACACAATATGGGAATCATGCCTAGCCAAGTTGACACACATTTTGGGAGGACACAATTCAATCTGTGACATTCCACCCTTTGGCTCCCCAAAATTCATGTCCTTGGCACACGCAAAACACATTCACTCCATCATATCATAGCAAAAGTCTTTAATCAACTCCAAGTCTAAAATCCAAAAATTCCACTTCATATGTGAAATCTAGAATACAAGTTATCTGCTTCCAAAGTACAATAATGGAACAGGTACAAGCTAGACACTTCCATTACAAATGGGAGAAATTGGAGAGAAAGAAGGGATAACAGGCACCAAGCAAGTCAGCAGAACACATTTCATTAGCCTTCAAGGCTTGAAAATAATCCTCTGTTCTCTGAGACCATTTAGACAATGACCCTGCCCTCCAGACTCCAGATGTTGGCCACACTCTCTGGATTCTGAGTAGGGGGCCCTTGGCCCTGGGCTTCAGTTCCACCTTCCAGGTCCACTGGAATGACAACCATGCTCCCTTGCATTTGGATGGCCGCATTCTCCTAGTTCATCTGAGTGGCTACACCACCCTTTGAGACCCCAGAGGTTGTGGCCATACCCTTTGAGACTGAGGCAGCTCTGCTTCCTGTGTTCCTTGTCTCTACAGCTTCTGCTTCCTGGTTCCTTGGCCTCTTGGCTCCTTGGTCCTCACCGCCCCCTTCTGCCCTGCTCAGGGAAATGTTCCAAAGCTCTGTAGCTCCACAGATAAGTGCCAGGAGGCACCCCACTCCGCCAGTAAACTTCAGCCAGCAGGAACTCAGCTCTCTTGCTCAGTGGGTCGGCAAGCTTAGCTCCACTGATAAGTGCTTGGAGGCACCCTACTCCACCAGGAAGCCCCCTGAGCAAAGGTACTCAACTCTCGCGCTCCATAGGTTGGCTCCAGCGCTGTCTCTTGCTGGTCTCCTGGTTCTACTGTTGCCGTTTCTCTGCTGCTGCTTCTCACTGTCTGTGCCGTCTCCAGTGTAACAGCTCTCCTCACTTCCTTCTGAGTCCTCACCAGAATTGTCTTTGATGTCCGTAATTCCACCAACAGTCTCTTCAAGGCAATATAGGCTTTTACTGTTAATCACTTTAAAACTCTTCCAGCCTCTATCCATTCACAGTTTCAAAACCATTTCCACATTTTAGGTATCTGTTAGAGCAGCTCTCTACTCTTGGTATGAAATGCTGTCTTAGTTATCTAGTGTGGCTATAACAGAAATACCACAAATAGATGGCTTTAACGAAGAGAAATTTATTCTCTCGCAGTTTAGGAGGCTAGAAGTTGGAATTCAGGGTGCCATCTCCAGGGGAATGCTTTCTCTCTTTGTTGGCTCTGGGGGAAGGTCCTTGTCACCAATCTTCCCTGGTCAAGGAGCTTCTCAGTGTAGGAACCCCAGGTCCAAAGAATGCACTATTCTCCTGTCTCTTGTTTCTTGGTGGTATGAGGTCCCCATATCTCTCTGCTTGCTTCTCTTTTTTATATCACAAAAAGGATTGACTTAAGACACAACCTAATCTTGTAGATTGAGTCCTGCTCATTAACTTAACAGCCTCTAATCCTGCCTTGTTAACATCGTAGGGGTAGGATTTAGAAGACATAGGAAAATTACACCAGATGATAAAATGGTGGACAATCACATAATATGGGAATCATACCTAGCCAACTTGACACACATTTTTGGGGAACACAACTCAGTCCATAACAGGTGGGATCTAAGACAGATGGCCCTGAAGTAGACAGACACTACACCCAGAGTAGAGCAAACAAGGACTAGAAATAAAGCAAGCAAGTGGATAAACATGTTATACTATAGAGACCTAGCTAGATAAAAGATGCATTATAGGAACCCAGCTGATTTGCAAGGATAGAAAAGGAGCTTTCTAATGGCATGTGCTCCTTCCCTCCTCACTCATTAGGATAAGGTGAGGGGAAGGGAAGGAAAGGAAGGAGAGTGGACCTGTGGCCTGGAGGGAGCATTGGGCCAGTGAAAGGATCCTGGTGGGATGAGCAGGGGCAACCCTGAGTCCTGTAGAGTGTTCACGGTTGAGGTGTCTGATGAGGGTTTTAGAGGCAGGGGAAGAAGACTATAGTCCTAATCTCAAGGTTTTGAGGGGCTTCTCTGGGTTCCTGGGCAGGGAGTTGATCTGGCCACAGATCAAGAGAACAATAAGGTGTAGATGCTAAGGTGGGACTGGGGGGAGAGGAGAGAGGGGTTCCATCCTCTTTAAGCCCCCTCACCCCAGCTTCCCTAATCTGATGCCATTGAGTTGATTCTGACTCATAGTGACCCTATAAGACAGAGTAGAACTGCTCCTTAGGGTTTCCAAGGAACGGCTTGTGGATTCGAACTGCCGACCTTATGGTTATCAGCTGAGCTCTTAACCACTGAGCCACCAGGGCTCCCCATTCTCCCTAAGAGGATGGAATTTTCATCTGATTGGGCTTGTTTCTAAAACACTGATTGGGGACATTTGTCACTGTGCAGTAAAGAGGCTTACAAACGGCTGTAGCTGTCCCTTCTTTTTCTTCTTTTCCAGTGTCTGGAAGACCCTGGTGCTTGTTTTCTTCTCTCTCTTCCACTTCATGCAGCCAAAAATGGTAAACTGTCCTGGGGCCTGGTCACCTCTGGCACCTTTATCTCTCTTTTAGTTTTGTTCTAAGAATCTGGCCATTTATCACTGAAGCTTCCAGAGGCCAGTGGGTGGTAAGATTTGGACTTGGATGGAGGCAGTGAGAGCCTGCCCCTCTTTGCCTTGGGCTTCTAGGCTGTGCCTAGCAGTCCAGCTATGTTACCATTAGGGCTATCAGCTAACAAAGAAGTAGGGCCCTGTCTTCCTTTTGCTATTCTCCCTCATCAGGATCCTCGTGGTGAAGTGGCTCATGCATGGCACATTTGGGCATTCCTAGATCCCCTAGCCCAAAGCCATAGAGCCAGGAGAGTCCCATGTCTATGGTTCCTAACAGAAAATAGGGAAAAAAAGCCAGTATGGGCAGATTACCTGGCACCCTCCCTGCTTGTACCCTCCTCTCTGGGAGATGTGATGTGGGAAGTACAGACACCCAGGATTCCTGCTTGGGGGTCATGAGGTTCTCCCCCTCTTTCTGTGTGGCCATGGGGACCTGTCTGTGCCCAGGGCAGGTGGTTCCCTGGCTCTTGTGTCCGGGCCATTTTTCTTAGTGAGCTGGGAGCAGGCTGTCCGGTGTTTGGAGGCTTCCCACTTGCTCAGCAGCTTTGGATTAAAATGTTCTAAATCCACCAATTATAGACCCTAAGCTGGAACCTCAAGGAGCTGGTACTTGGCTCTGAGCCCACGCTCCCCAGGACCAGTTAGATACTGAAATGAATGCTGCAAATGCGCCTGGAGATGAAGATGATGGAGAGGTGTCGGCTCCTGCAGCACATCTCTGGCTGTGTGGATTCTCTTTCCGGTCATGGCTGGTTCCCTTTTTTTGAGTAAGACTCAGACAAACATGAAATTTTATGACATGAAACTTGCCTGCAGAGATGGTTGAAATGCAGATTCCAGACCCTGCTTGCAGAGTTTATGATTCAGTAGGTCTCATATATGGCCCAGGGATCTGCATTTTGAAAAAACTCTTCTGGGTGACCCTGATTAGCAGCCAGATTTGGGAACCCTTGTTTGAGTCCACCCTCCCCTTCTAGAAAGAAACACTTCAAGGTCATTAGTCCAGGCTCTCATGAGTTTGAATATGGAAGGGAGGCAGGGGAACAACTTGGGTCTTCCCTCCCACTTACGTGTAGTTATACAAAGGTAAGCGATATTATTTATGAAGGTAGTGCACTGGGTCTGGCAGATCTCAGTACATAGTCCTAGGGAGGATTCATTTCTGAAGCTATTCAGAACCCAATGAGTGGCCACAAATGGGACACTCTGTCTTATAGGAAAGTAGTAAGGTAGGGGACAGTGCCAGAGGGGTAAGGGGATGAGTTACGGTTTTCCCAGCAGGATTATCTTCCCCAGTGAATGATACTGCGTCACATAAGAGCCTGAAAGACAGCCACTCACTAACTTCCCTTCAGCTGCCCACCACTTTCTTTGCCTTGCTGGGTCTGATTTGGGAGAGGAGGCAGAGCTGGGAGGGGAGGTCTTGCGGCTCATCGTCATTTCAGTCAGACTCTATTCTGTTTTCTGCTGGATGAGTGCCCATTTGCCCTGAAAATTGCTGGCATCATGCAACCTGTGCTCTTCGGGATTCTGCCGGGGAAGGTGATCTGTGCTATGAGATTTAGCCCCATAGTAGGAAGCAGAAGACCCAGATGGAATCTACTTTCAGCCACACCAGCTCTTAGCATCTGAGCTCAGGCGAGGTTCTCAACCTCCCAGAGCCTTAGTTTCTTCATTTGTAAAAGTGGACGTTGATTTCTCTGTTGTTTCCCTTATGGAAGTACTTCACAAACCAAATGAACTGATAGATGTGAAAAGCTCTTGATAATTCCAAAGCAAGGTTGATGAACATGAATACCTTCAAAGGTCTGATGATACTATAAGTGAGAGGCTGGGCACGTGTAGTACAGTGAAGATTGGTGGGAGCTATGGAGAACTGGTGAAAACGCCCCCAGATTCAATTAGAAAAACTAATACCATGAGCTCCAAATAACTCCTATCTATGGGCCAAATTTGGCCTGTAGGCCAACAGTTTATCTCTACTGTAAAGTGTTGTTCAAAGGCTGGGGATTGTTATAAATTTCCATACCATATTTGTCAACTAGAGTATAGAAACTTTCCAAATAATGACCTACAAAGTATTTCATGCTTAGACATATATATGTGACAGACTCTAAGAGTGTGGGCTCCAGAATCAGCCTGCTTAGATGTAGACCAAGTCTCTGGTGCACGGACAAGTCATTGCAACCTCTTCCACTGTCATTTGTTTTTCCTCATATGAATAATGGGAATAATAGTACCTACCTCATAGGAATCCTGTGAGGATTAAATGAGATAATCCATGAAAAGTATTTGACCCAATGATTGTTCATACCTTGCTCAGTAAAAATTTATTATTATTATTATTGTCTCTGCTTTGTTCTGAAAAGACTGAAGTGGCTTACCTACCAGTAACAACAGGATGACAACACAGAATAAAAGATACAGGTGGAGAAGAGTAGCACCTTAAGAGCAAAGATGACCATGAAGGTTTCATGAGGTTCCTGTAGTAGTTTTACGTTTTGCTTTGAGCTTCCTGACAACCACTAGGAACAGGGAGAAATGGCCAGTTACAAGCTTCTTATCAAAGTGAAGGATCATGACAGTTCCTTCTGCATCCTCACTTGTCTTTTGTTCAAGAAAAGAAGTAGAAAAGACCTTCAAACATAGTTAATGGACAGTGAATGTACCTGGATAACCCTGATGTATGGAGTTTAGAGACCAGTGTTTCCTCCTTAGCTTGTCTTAGCTCAGTTTGGTGTCTCAGTTGTTGTTAAACCTCAACTGGCCACTGGATACTGGATGTAGAGCGGCCTCCTTCTGGCTGGGACTTCAGCGGTCAAGGTTTAGCCAGGTTTCCTCATCTTCTTGAATACCCTAGATCAGGAAGCTGCTCACATACTTCAGTTGTCCTATCGTCTCCTGCACCTTGTACCTGACCCTCTCCCTGAGTAACCTGATCAGTCTTCCCTTTCCAACACGAAAATGGCTTCTGAAATTTTGAAGCCCTTTCTGAAGCTTTTCCAGATAGTGCTTTCCTGCGAGCATATCTGGTTTGAATTCCCAATGCTTTGACAGATCTGACCGCCCATGCTTCTGATTATGCAAATGCACCTGCGATAGACTGTAGTAAGTACGTAATTTCTAGAATGGTTTCTGGTTTGTGCAATGTAAATACAGACTATTGAAGTACAAGTTTCTAGAATACGGAGACCACACATCTGTTTGTTTTGCTCTGAATTATGTCCTAGGCACAGAAGAACTCAATAAATTGATGTCTGGATGAAGATGACAGTGTTGTCAGTAAATGATAATCATGAGGAATGCAAAAGAGGAAAAAATGACTTGCTTTGAATGTGAATCTTGGATTTTCAGGGTTTCTATTCAATGTGTTTATTTTAAGAAGGCAGCGTATTGAGTTTCCAAGCACAATACAATTGCTGGATGAAATGAGTGACATATTATTTTACTGCTGAGTCCTTCTAAGTATTTCTGGGACTCTCATATGTCAGGACAAAAGGGCTATCTTTTCACAACAGCTTGTGGCTTTAAAAGGCTTACTAATGGGAACATGAAGAAACAATTACATGAAAAAATTGATCGTTGAATGATTAAAGCATCTTATAGTAAAATAAATTGCTAGTCCTTAGCCATGCTGTTAAAGAATACGGTTCATGAAGTTGATCATCAGGAAACTTGACAGCATTCACCAGGGGTAGGTCCTTCTGGTGTTGCTTTCCAAAATTCAGGGAGGCACCTAACACCTGGTAAGCCCATTCCCTATTTATCTTTTCCTCTTGCTCCCTTCCCACTACCACTGAGTTCATTGCAACTGTGTCTGTGATTCAAAATCAATTACCGTTGAGTCAACTCCGAGTCATGACAACCCCATGTGTGTCAGAGTGGAATTGTGTTCCACAGGGTTTTCAGTGGCTGATTTTTTGGGAGTAGATCACCAGACCTTTCTTCTTTTAACATTTAAACTTTTGGTTAGCAGGCAAGCGCATTACCAGTTTGTACCACCCAGGGCTCCACACCTTGTACAGACATTTGATACGGAATTGTATTATAATTCTTTGTTTACAGGTTGGTCTCTCTGGACTATGGGGAGGAACCACCAGTGTGGTGTCTTCATATGCACAGGACCTAGCATTTAGTAGGCCCTCAATATATATTTGTTGAATGAGTTAAATAATTAATGGGAAAGCACTACAAAAAATCACCTAGTCCCTCCCTTCCAGGGAATGTGCAGTTATAGGGGAAGGATCCTAGAGAGTTTTAGGACCTTGTCCAGAGAATTCTATAGCCAGACTATGGTCCTGCAGGGACAGACTTTTCACCTCCCTTCTCCAAGTACAGTGTTTTTGAGTAGTCGTTGAGCTGTGGATTTTCCCTTCTTATTTGTCTACATTCTTTTTTCTTCTTCACTCAGTCATTCATGGGCCCATTCAGAAGTTATTTATTTAGCAGCTACTACATCTATCAGTGGAGACTTGCATGTTGCTGTGATGCTGAACAGGTTTCAGCAGCGCTTTGAGGCTAAGACATACTAGGAAGAAAGGCCTGGATATCTACTTTTAAAAATCAGCCAAAGGAAAACCGTCCAGGGATCACTAATGGTCCAATTGTCAATTGATCACGGAGGAGGTACAGAACCAGGCAGTGTTTCCTTCCATTGTGCATGGGGTCACCATGAGCCAGGGGCCAACTCAATGGCAGTTAACAACAACAACTATGGGCTAGGTATAAAACAAAGCAGGTAAAGAACCCTGGCCTAATGGAGCTTACATTTTAGCAGGGGTAGAGATAGCCAATGAATAATAAGCATAATCAGTAAGGAAAGTATTAGTATGTCAGAAGGTAATAAGTACTCTGTAGAAAAGAAAAATTGGATCAAAGAGGGAGATTGGAAATACTGAGGTAGGGAGGAGGACAGGAGGCAGTTTTCAGTGTTACATGCACTATACCTGATGAGAAAGTAAGATTTGAGCAAAGACTTGAAGGAATTGAGGAATTTGTTGTTGTTGTTGTTAGGTGCTGTCAAGCTGATTCCGACTCAGCGACCCTATGTACAACAGAACGAAACACTGTCCAGTCCTGTAGCATCCTCACAATCGTTGCTATGTTTGAGCCCATTGTTGCAGCCACTGTGTCAATCCATCCCATCCAGGGTCTTCCTCTTTTTCACTGACCTTCTACCTTACCAAGCATGATGTCCTTCTCCAGGGTTTGGTCCCTCGTGATAACATGTCCAAAGTACATGAGAGGAAGTCGTGCCATCCTCACTTCTAAGGAGCATTCTGGCTGTTCTTTTTCCAAGACAGATTTGGTTGTTCTTCTGGAAGTCCATGGTATATTCAATATTCTTTGCCGACACCATAATGCAAATGCATCAATTCTTCTTTGGTCTTCCTTATTCATCGTCTAGTTTTCACATGCATATGAGGCTATTGAAAATACTGTGGGTTGGTCAAGCTCACCTCAGTCCTGAAAGTGACATCTTTGTTTTTGAACACTTTAAAGAGGTGATTTGCAGCAGATTTACCCAATGCAATATGGGTACAACTGCTGCTTCCATGGGCATTGACTGTGGATCCAAGTAAAATGAAATCTTTGACACTTCAATCTTTTCTCCGTTTATCATGATGTTGCTTATTGGTCCAGTTGTGAGGATTTTTGCTTTCTTTATGTTGAGGTGCAATCCATCCTGAAGGCTGTGGTCTTTGATCTTCGTCAGTAAGTGCTTCTGCATATTGCAGGTTGTTAATGAGTCTTCCACCAATCCTGATGCCACGTTCTTCTTCATATAGTCCAGCTTCTTGGATTATTTGCTCAGCATACAGATTGAATAAGTATGGTGAAAGTACACAACCCTGACACACACCTTTCCTGATTTTAAGCCACACAGTATTCCCTTGTTCTGTTCGAATGACTGCCTCTTGGTCTATGTACAGATTCTGCATGAGCACTGTTAGGTGTTCTAGAATTCCCATTCTTTGCAATGTTATCCATAATTTGTTATGATCTACACAGTCGAATGCCTTTGTGGGATTAGTCCTGCTGCAGATATCTGGGGGAAGTATGTTCCAGGCAGAGAAAAGAATTAAAGTTAAGGATCCAAGGCAGAATGTGCCTGGAGTGTTTGAAGAGCAGAAGAGACCAGTGTAACCGGAGTGCAGTCGGCTTGGGTGGGGGTAGGGGGCAGAAGTAGGAGATGAGACAGGTAACTGGGGCCCTTATCCAGTAGGGTCTTATAAACTACGGACAGGACTTTGGCCTTATATTTGGAAGAGATGGAGAGCCATTGGAGGTCTTTGAGTAGAGGAATGACATGATCTGACTTGTTTTATAAAGGATTCTTCTGGCTGTTATATTTAAAATAAACTTTAGGAGGGCAAGGGTAGAAGCTGTGACCCCTCTAAGGAGAATTAAAATAATTCAGGCAAAAGATGATGGCGGCTTGGGGCCTTAGACCAGGGAGTAGCTGCAGTGGAGGGGATGAGAAGAGGCAGACACTTGATACAATTTGGAGACAGAACCAACCAGTAGGATTTCCTGATGGATTGGATTTGGGGTTTAAGAAAGAGGAGGGGAGTGAAGGATAACCTTAAGGTTTTTCACCTCAACAGATGGATGGATGGAGTTGCCATCAAACGAGACTGGGAAGACTGTGAGTGGAGGTGGTTACAGGTGGGGAATCCTGGACACAGTAGCCTTCGTATTCTCCCCTGTCCTCTTCCATCCCAGTGAGACCACCAAACCAAAAACAAACAAAACCGGTTGCCGTGGAGTTGACTCTGACTCATAGCAACCCCATGAATGTCAGAGTAGAACTGTGCTCCATAAGGTTTTCAATGGCTGGTTTTTTGGAAGTTGATTGCCAGGCTCTTCTTCCAAAGTGCCTCTGGGTGGACTCGAACCTACAACCTTTTGGTTAGCAGCCAGGCATGTTAACCATTTGCGCCATCCAGTAAGACCACAGGCCCCCGTTATGAGCCCTCAATTTTTTTCTCACCATTTCAAATGCTACTCTTGCAGTATTCCCTTTAAGATTCATCACCTCCTTCATGACATCTACCTTAATTAATTTTATGTGGATGAAGTCTCCCAGTTCAGTCAATATTCATACATAGATATGCTTTACTTAACAAAATAGATGAGTTTTTTAAAAGAGAGGTGGAAGTCACCTTTAAAGAAAAAATTAAAGCCTATTGTATATTCACCAGGTGTCTTAGGCTGGGTTCTCTAGAGAAGCAAACCAGTAAAGTGTATAAACATGTATATAGAGAAATTTATATCAAGAAAATGGCTCACACGATTGTAGAGGCTGGAACTTTTCAAGTCCATGAGTCAGAATAGAGACTACTCCTGATTCATGTAGGTGCAGGGGCTGGTGAACCCAAGATCAGCAGGTCAGAGAGCAGGCTGTTGCTCACAGGCTGTGAAGATCAATGAATCCCAAGATTGGCCGACCAGACTGCAGGTAAGCTGCTAGCTCAAGCTCCAGGAACATGAGGTCAGATGAACAGGAGCCAGCTGAAGGATCCAGAGTGAGCAAAAGCCCATGAGCCTTGCCAAAATGCCCACTTATATTCAATGAAGGCCACAAACCCAAGGACACCCCCTTTCAACTGACTAGCAACTCACAATAGATCCATCATGGAGGTGATCACATTATATCAGATCTCATCAGGGACGTGATCACATCATATGACTGCCAAACTACACCATAACTATGCCAAACCACTGTGAATCATGGCCCAGCAGGTTGACTCACCACCTTAACCATCACAGTCCACTCTTGTCAACTTGGCTTCTCTACATATCTCCTAAAACCATACATAATCTCTAAATAATGACAATTATAAAGTTATACTTGCACCTAACATGATACAACAAACACACATACAACTGAAAATCCACTTGCCCTGTTTAGATCTTATATTTCATAAATGAAGGAAACAAAAATATTTGATGTACACATACAAAACGGAAATAATCATTACAATTAAAGTCCTCATTTCTGCAACTGGTCACGTAGTTGTAACTGGTATATAGAACTACCTTCTTTCACCATCCATTCCATATTCCCTTTGCCTTCAGCAAGCACCTCAGCTGGTCATGGTTCTTTGCCTAGTAGGGTGACCCAAACCTTCATTCCTGAAGGGTCTGAACTATTAGTAGTCATGGCAGAATTGGGTTGCTGTAGTTTTCCATTGACACAGGGTATGGTACTACTAAGAGATGCCCTACAGGGTCTCCTGCATTCCAGACATACTCTTCTTTACCTCCATTATGTAATATCAATTTGATTTCCTCTTGGTAATCAGGATCAGTCACACCAGCCAGTATGGTAACTCCCTTCTTTGCCTGTTGATCCAGAGGCATAAGGAGACCACAGTGGCCAGGTGGCATTCTTAGCTTCCAGTTCAACGATGTGATATGTCTCGAGGTGGTAGCATTCCTCCCTTTGGAACCAAGACCTCTGTACTTCCAAAGCATAAGGTCGCAGGGCAGGAGGCAAAAAACTTGTGAGTGGGTCACTATGGGTAATACTGAGTGGTACCACTCCCATTTTCACCCCTTGATTCCTGGACCCATGTATCCTGGCTATGAGAGAAACACCACCATATACTGGACACTGGTTTAGAGTATATAAAACCTCCTGAAGAACATTACCCCCAACTTGCAAGGTATTACCACATAGCTGGCGCTGTAATTGTGTCTTTAGAAGGTCATTTCATCATTCTATCAAACCAGCTGCTTCAGGGTTCTAAGGAACCTCAGGTAAGACCAGTGAATTCCATGAGGATGGGCCCATTGCTGCACTTCATTTGCTGTGAAGTGAGTCCCTTTATCAGAGGCGATGCTGTGTGGGATACCATGACGGTGGATAAGGCGTTCTGTAAGTCCACAGATGGTAGTTTTGGCAGAAGCATTGTGTGCAGGGAAGGCAAATCCATATCTAGAGTAAGCATCTATTCCACTAAGAACAAAATACTGCCCTTTCCATGATGGAAGTGGTCCAGTGTAATAAACTTGCCACCAGGTTGCTGGCTGATCACCTCAAGGGATGGTGCCATATCAGGGACACAGTGTTGATCTCTGCTGCTGGCATATTGGGCACTTAGCCATGATTGTAGCCAAGTCAGCCGTGGTGAGTAGAAATCCGTGTTGCTGAGCCCATGAATAACCTCCATCCCTGCCACCGTGGCCACTTTTTTCATAAGCCCATTGAGAAATGACCGATGTAGCTGGGAAAAGAGGATGACTGGTTTCCACCGAACACGTCATCCTATCCACTTGATTGTTAAAATCCTCCTCTGCTGAGGTCACCCTTTGGTTAGCATTCACATGAGACAAATATCTTCACTTCTTTGGCCTATTCAGAGAGATCTATCCACATACCTCTTCCCCATACTTCCTTGTCTCTAATTTTCCAATCATGTTCTTTCCAAGTCCCCGGCCATCCAGCCAAACCATTGACCACAGCCTATGAATCAGTATGCAATTGTACATCTGGCCATTTCTCCTTCCAAGAAAAATGAGCAACCAGATGCACTGCTCAAAGTTCTGCCCATTGGGAGATTTTCCCTTTACAACTGTCCTTCAAGGATGTCCCAGAAAGGGGCTGTAGTGCTGCCACTGTCCACTTTTGAGTGGTGCCTGCATGTTGCACAGAACCATCTGTAAACCAGGCATGAATTTTCCCTTCCTCAGCCAAATAATCATAAGGAACTCCCCATGAGGCCACAGGTGCATAAAGGCATGTGGAAGGTAATGTGACAGGAGTGGAGACTGGGGAATTTGGGCCACTTCCTCATGCAACTTACTTGTGCCTTCACATCCTGCTCAGGCCCGATCTCATATATAGCACTTCCATTTAATGACGGAGTGCTGTGTCCAACTTTATGACTTTGTGGGTCAGACAGCACCCAGTTCGTGATGGGTAGCTCAGGCTGCATGGTGACTTTGCATCCCATGGTTAAGTGTTCAGTCTCTACTAAGGCCTGGTAACAAGCCAAAAGCTGTTTCTCAAAAGGAGAGTAGTTACCTGCAGAGGACGGTAGGGCTTTGATCAAAAATCTGAAGGGTCTGCACTGTGATTCACCAATAGGGACTTGCCAAGGATTCCAAACAGCTTCTCTATCTTGCCACTGACACTTCAAGCACTATTGGATCAGCTGGATCATACGGCATAATGGGAAGAGTGGCCTGCACAGCATCCTGAACCTATTGGAGAGCTTTCTCAAAACTAGCAGCTTGAAAAGTCACTTGGTAAATAGGCCAGAGTAGCATACCCAAATCAGGAATATGTTGCCTCCAATATCCAAAGAGGCCCACTAGGCATTGTACCTCATTTTTAGTTGTGGGAGCAGCCATATGCAATAACTTACCCTTCACTTTAGAAGGAATATCTAAACATGCCCCACACCACTGTACACCTAGAAATTTCACTGAGGTGGAAGGTACCTGAAATTTTGTGGGATTAATTTCCCACCCTCTAGCATGCAAGTGTTTTACCAGTAAGTCCAGAGTCATTGATACTTCTTACTTACTATATCTGATCACCATAATGTCATCAGTGTAATGGACCAGTATGATGTCTTGTGGAAGGGAAAGGAAATCAAGATCCCTGTGGACTAAATTATGATGTAGAGCTGGAGAGTTGATGCAGCCCTGAGGTAGGCAACTGTAGGTGTATTGCTGGCCTTGCCAGCTGAAGGCAAACCGCTTCTGATAGTCCTTTGAAACAGGTATGGAGAAAAAGGCATTAGCCAGGTCAATAGCTGCATACCAGGTACTAGGAGATGTATTAATTTGCTCCAGCAATGAAACTACATTGGAACAGCAGCTCCAATTGGAATTACCACTTGGTTAAGTTTTTGATAATTCACTTTCATTCTCCAAGATCTGTTTTTTGCACAGGCCAAATATGCGAGTTGCATGGAGATGTGGCGGGAATCACCACTCCCGCATCCTTCAGGTCCTTGATGGTGGCAGTAATCTCCACAATCTCCACTCCAGGAATGCAGTATTGCTTTTGGTTTACTATTTTCCTAGGTAGGGGCAGTTCTAATGGCTTCCACTTGTCTTTTCCTACCATAATAGCCCTTTTTCCATTTGTCAGGGGCCCAATGTGGGGGTTCTGCCAGTTGCTGAGTACATCTATTCCAATTATACATTCCTGAACTGAGGAAGTCACTACAGGATAGGTTTGGCAACCTACTGGACCTACTGTGAGATAGACATGAGCTAAGACTCCATTAATAACCTTACCTTCGTATGACCCCACTCTGACTGGTGAGCCACAGCGACATTTTGGGTTTTCTGGAATTAGTATCAGTTCAGAGCCAGTATCCAGTCATCCCTGAAAAGTCTGATTATTTCCTTTTCCACAATGAACAGTCAGTCTCGTAAAAGATCGTAGATTCCTTTGGGGAAGGCTGGGAGAAAGATTAACAGTATAAGTTTTTGGCAATGTATTGGAGTCCTTCCTCAAGGGGACCCGGCCTCCCCTTATTCAAGGGATTGTGGGTCTTTAAACTCATTCAAGTCTGGGAATTGATTGAGGTGCTGTGACTCTCTATTCTGGTGATTTGAGTTAAACTGCTATTCACTTGACCTAGAATTCATTGGCTTGTATAGGTCAAGTAAATAGGTAGTAGATTTCCTATGTATTTCACTCCATGGGACACCATGACTAAGTAGCCAATGCCATAAGTACATATAAGTCAGACTATTCTGATTACTGCCTTGACTTGGCTGTCCATTACGGTAACCATGCCCACTTTGTCTTTGTCAATTGAGTGCAACCACTTGGCCCCTACTAACACAGGGTCCAATCAGCCCCACTGTAGTTACCTGTTGCCGTCGAGTCAATTCTGACACATAGCAGTTAGGTATCTTCATTCAGTTAGGGCAGTTCCCACTGTCAAATCTGACTTACATAAAATAGTAATCAGAGCAGTCTTGAAGGATGCTGGGGCTCCCTTCACAAATTTGTTCCTCACAGTTGTGGTAAATGGTGTGTCCTCTGAGCACTTCATGTGTAGGTCTGTGGGTCTAACCTGATAAATCCACTCTAGCATACCAGTTTCCCTAAACCTTTGGATACCTTCTTCTACAGTATACCAAGGCAGGTCTGGTACTTCAACTTGATTTAGTGTAGGCCACCACATAATCCATGCTTTAGTGACCCAACCAAATAAACATTAGATTCTTTCCTAACTTCTCGAGCTGAAACATTGAATGAAGAGTCTGTTATTGATGGGCCCATATCAATAAACTCAGACTGATCCATTTTTATGTTTCTTGCACCATTATCCCACACCCTTAACAGTCATTCCCACATTCATTCCTCAGGTTTCTGTTTGTACATATTAGAAAAGTCCAGCAGTTCTTTTGGAGTGTAGCGTAACTTCTTCTGGGTCACAATTTGTACTTCACCTTTTGAGGCTCGCTGGGACTTAAGTCTAGTTATAGGTCTAGAATCCCAAATGGGTGGTGGTCAAGTGTTTTGAGAATATTCAGCGTTGTCTTGTAAAGCATCTGCCTCAGGAAATGCCCCAGGTAATGACTCAGACAAAGGCTCTTTAGACACATCTGGGTTAATCTCATTAGATGGGGATGAGAAGGCTAAGGGTTTTATTGGGGAGGGTGGTTTAGCAGATAAACATGGAGTAATCTCTTCATATGGGAGTGAGAGGGCTGGTTCTGTTGGCAGGAGTAATTCCACAGAATTTAGGGGCTCAATGTCTCCAGCTCCCTGATTATCTGCCCATGAGTCCCCATCTCAAGTTTCAGGATCCCATTTCTTCCCAATCAATGCCCTCACTTTAACTTCAGGCACCACTTGAGGTTGACAATTGAGTTGGCGTTGTAATTCAGCCACTCTTGTAAGAATTTGGGTTTCATTTTTGGCAACATCAGCTCTGTTACTATAAGAAATAAGGCTTTCTTTCAGAGCACAAGTGGAAAATTTGAGGTTGTTTATGTGGCACTTAAGCTTTGCCTCTGAAGCCCTGAGCTCATCTGTTTCTTTCATCTGTTTGTCTAGTGAAAGTAGGACCAACAAACCAGCTTCCTTATACTTCTCATTATGAAAAAATTGTAGAAAGGTATCATACATGCAGTTACCCACAGCCTCATCTTTCACCAATTCCTGATGTGTTGTTGCTGACATTTTGCATACTTGTATTGCCACCTCATGCCATGGATTAGCAGTGCCCTCTTTATTACTGGAAACAGAGTCATCAACATCTTTAAGACTAACCAGACTTGAGAATCAATTTAGAAAACTCATCCGTACAATTTTGTTTCTCTAGAACCACTCTTGGTACCAAATGTCGTAGGCTGGGTTCTCTAGAGAAGCAAAACCAATAAAGCGTATAAATATATATAGAGAGAGATTTATATATCAAGGAAACAGCTCACTCGATTGTAGAGGCTAGAACATCCCAAGTCCATGGATCAGGGTAGAGTCCTCTCCCAATTCACACAGCCAGAGAAGCTGGCGAGCCCAAGATCAGCAGGCTGGAGAGCAGGCTCCCGCTCACAGGCTGTGAAGGTCGATGAATTCCAAGATCGGCAGGCAAGACTGAAACTTTTCTCCTGATTCACGTAGCTGCAGGGGCTGGTGAACCCAAGATCAGCAGGTCAGAGAGCAGGGCCCCACTCACAGGCTGTGAAGATCGATGAATCCCAAATTGGGTTGATAAGCTGACAGCTCAAGTCCCAAGAATCGGAGGTGAGATGACAGGAAACAGCCACAGGATCCAGAGTGAGCAAAAAGCTAAAATGTCTGCTTATATTCAGATGCAGGCCACACCCCCAAGGAAACTCCATTTCATTTGACTGGCTACTCACAGCATATTCAATCACGGGAGTGATCACACATAAACACTGAGAATCATGGCCCAGCAAAGTTGACACACAATCGTAACCATCACAGTCCACCCCTTGTCAACTTGGCACATGTATCTCCTTAAACCATAATCTCTGAAGAAAGACAATTATAAAGTCATTTGCACCTAACATGATACAACTAACACGTGTACAATTAAAAAAGCACTAGCACCATTTACACTTTATATTTTATAAATGAAGAAAGCAAAAATACTTGATGCACACATACAAAGCTGAAATATAACAATTACAGTCCCTGTTTCTGTAACTGGTCACGTGGCCATAACTAGTATTTTGAACTACCTTCTTCTGCCACCCATTCTGTATTCCTTTTGCCCTCAGCAAGCACCTCGGCTGGTTGTGGTTCTTGACCTGGTGAGTTGACCCAAACCTTCATTCTTGAAGGGTCTGGGTCATTAGTAGTCATGTCGGAATTAGGTTGCTGTAGTTTTCCATTGACTTTAATCACAGGGCATGGTAGTACTAAGAGATGCCCTAAGGAATTTCCTGCATTCCAGACATACTCTTTACCTCCATTAAGTAATATCGATCTGATTTCCTCTTGGTGATCAGGATCAGTCACACCCACCACTATGGTAACTCCGTTCTTTGCCTGTTGATCCAGAGGCATAAGGAGCCCAAAGTGGCAAGGTGGCATTCTTAACTCCCAGTTCAATGGAATCAGTGATGTGTCTCCAGGTGGGAGCATTCCTCCCTTTGGAACTAAGACCTCTAGGCCTGCAGAGCATAAGGTCGAGGGAACAGGAAGCAAAAATCTTGCAAGTAGGTCACTAGGGGTAATAGTAAGTGGTGCCACTCCCATTTCCACCCCTTGATTCCTGGACCGATGAATCCTGGCTATGACAGAAGGAGCACCATATATTGGACGCTGGTTTAGAGCATATACAATCTCCTGGAGAACACTGCCCCAACCCTGCAAGGTACTGCCATCTAGCTGACACCATAATTTTGTCTTTAGAAGGCCATTCCATTGTTCTGTCAAGCCAGCTGCTTCAGGATGATGGGGAACATGGTAAGACCACTGAATTCCATGAGCATGGGCCCACTGCTGCACTACATTTGCTGTGAAGTGAATCCCTTGATCTGAGACAATGCTGTGTGGGATACCATGATGGTGGATAAGGCATTCTGTAAGTCCACGAATGGTAGTTTTGGCAAAAGCATTGCATGCAGGAAAGGCAAATCCATATCCCGAGTAAGTGTCAATTCCAGTAAGGAAAAGATACTGCCCTTTCCATGATGGAAGTTGTCCAGTGTAGCCAATTTGCCACCAGGTTGCTGGCTGATCACCTCGAGGGATGGTGCCATATCAAGGACTCAGTGTTGGTCTCTGCTGCTGGCAAACTGGGCACTCAGCAGTGGCTGTAGCCAAGTCAGCCTTAGTGAGGGGAAGTCCATGCTGCTGGCCCCATTCATAACTTCCATCCCTGCGACCATGATCACTTTGTTTGTGAGCCCATTGAGCACTGACAGGAGTAGTTACAGAAACAAGATGACTGATTTCCACAGAACACATCATCCTATCCACTTGATTGTTAAAATCATCCTCTGCTGAGGTCACCCTTTGGTTAATGTTCACATGAGACACAAATATCTTCACTTCTTTGGCCCATTCAGAGAGGTCTATCCACATACCTCTTTCCCATACCTCCTTGTCTCCAATTTTCCAATCATGTTCCTTCCAAGTCCCTGATCATCCAGCCAAACCATTGGCCACAGCCCATGGATCAGTATATAATCACACACCTGGCCATTTCTCCTTCCAAGCAAAGTGGACAACCAGGTGCACTGCTCAAAATTCTGCCCATTGGCAGGATTTCCCTTCACTATTGTCCTTCAGGGAGGTCCCAGAAAGGGACTGTAGTTCTGCTGCTGTCCACTTTAGAGTGGTGCCTGCATATCACACAGTACCATCTATAAACCAGGCACGAGTTTTCTCTTCTTCAGTCAACTGATCATAAGGAACTCCCCATGAGGCCATAGGTGCAGACTGGGAGGTGGAAGGTAATGTGACAGGAGTGGAGACCATAGGCATTTGGGCCACTTCCTCACGCAACTTGTGCCTTCAGGTTCTGCTTGGGCCCGATCTTGAATATATCACTTCCACTTAATGATGGAGTGCTGCTGTGTATGTTCAACTTTATGACTCTGTGGGTCAGACAACACCCAGTTCATGATGGGCAGCTCAGGCCACATGGTGACTTGGTGTCCCATGGTTAAGCATTCAGTCCCTACTAAGGCCCAGTAACAAGCCAAAAGTTGTTTCTCAAAAGCAGAGTAGTTATCTGCAGAGGATGGCAAGGCTATGCTCCAAAATCCTAAGAGTCTGCACTGTAACTCACCAATAGGGGCTTGCCAAAGACTCCAAACAGCATCTCTGTCACTGACACTTCAAGCATCATTGGATCAGCTGGATCATATGGCCCAAGTGACAGAGCAGCTTACACAGCAGCCTGAAACTGTTGCAGAGCCTTCTCTTGTTCTGGACCCCACTCAAAACTAGCAGCTTTTTGAGTCACTTGATAAATAGACCAGAGTAGCACACCCAGATGAGGAATATGTTGTCTCCAAAATCCAAAGAGGCCCACTAGTCATTGTACCTCTTTTTTAGTTGTGGGAGCAGCAAGATACTTTAGAAAGAATGTCTCGACATGCCCCCCACCACTGGACCCCTAGAAATTTCACTGAAGTGGAAGGTGCCTGAATTTTTGTGGGATTAATTTCCCACCCTCTAGCACGCAAATGTTTTACCAATAAGTCCAGAGTCATTGACACTTCTTCCTTACTAGGGCCAATCAACGTAATGTCATGAATGTAATGGACCAGTGTGACGTCTTGTGGAAAGGAAAGGCAATCAAGGTCCCTGTGGACTAAATTATGACATGGGGCTGGAGAATCGATGTAGCTCTGAGGTAGGACACTGAAGGTGTATTGTTGGCCTTGCCAGCTGAAGGCAAACTGCTTCTGGTGGTCCTTTGAAACAGGTATGGAGAAAAAGGCATTAGTCAGATCAATAGCTGCATACCAGGTACCAGGAGATGTATTAATTTGCTCAAGCAGTGGAATTACATCTGGAACAGCTGCAAATGGAGTCACAACTTGGTTAAATTTTCAGTTATATACTGTCATTCTCCAAGATCCATCTGTTTTTTGCACAGGCCAAATAGGCGAGCTGAATGGGATGAGGTGGGAATCACCACCCCTGCATCCTTCAGGTCCTTGATGGTAGCAGTAATCTCTGACATCCCTCCAGGAATGCAGTATTGCTTTTGGTTTACTATTTTCCTAGGTAGGGGCAGTTCTAATGGCTTCCACTTGGCTTTTCCTACCATAATAGCTCTCACTCTATTTGTCAGGTATCCAACGTGGGGGTTATGCCAGTTGCTGAGTATATGTATTCCAATTATGCATTCTGGAACTGGGGAAATCACTACAGGATGGGCTCAGGAACCCATTGGACCTACTGTGAGACAGACATGAGCCAAGACTCCATTAATAACCTGACCTCCATATGCCCCCACTCTGACTGGTGGACCACAGTGACGTTTTGGTTCTCCTGGAATTAGTGTCAATTCAGAACTAGTATCCAGTAATCCCTGAAAAGTCTGATTATTTCCTTTTCCCCAAAGAACAGTCACTCTTGTAAAAGGCCATAGATCCCTTTGGGGAAGGCTGGGAGAAAGATTAACAGTAAAAATTTTTGGTAGTGTATTGGAGTCCTTCCTCAAGGGGACATGGCCGCCCCTTCATTCAAGTGGTTGGGGGTCTTTAAACTCGCTCAAATCTGGGAATTGATTGAGAGACCGTGACTCTCTATTCTGGTGATTTGAGTTAGACTGCTGTTCACCTGACCTAGAATTCATCCATTTGTATAGATCAAATAAATAGTAGATTTCCTATTTATTTCCCTCCTAGGAACACCATGACTAAGTAGCCAATGCCATAAGTTCATATGAGTCAGACTGTTCTGATTACTGCTTTGACTCCTCTGTCCATTACTGTAACCACACCCTACCTTGTATTTGTCGATTGAGTGCAGCCACTTGGCCTCTACTACAGTGGGGTCCAATCAGCCCCATTGTAGTTAGGTGTCTTAATTCAGTTAGGGTAGTTCCCACTGTCAAATCTGACTTACATAAAATAGCAATCACAGCAGTCTTCAAAGAGGCTGGAGCTACCTTCACAAATTTGTACCTCACAGTTGTGGTAAAAGATGTGTCCTCTGGGCACTCCATGTGCGGGTCTGTGGGTCTAACTCGATAAATCCACTCTAGCATGCCAGTTTCCCTAAGCCTTTGGATACCTTCTTCTACAGTATACCAAGGCAGGTCTGGTACTTTAGCTTGACTTAGTGTGGGCCACCACGTAATCCATGCTTCAGCAACCCAACCAAATAAACTATTAGATCCTTTCCTAACTTCTCAAGCTGAAACATTGAATGAAAAATCTGGACCCATATCAATAAACTCAGACTGATCTATCTTTATGTTCCTTGCAGCATTATCCCACACCCTTAATAGCCATTCCCACACATATTCCCCGGGTTTCTGTTTGTACATATTAGAAAAGTCAAGCAGGTCTTTTGGAGTGCAGTGTACCTCCTCCTGGGTCACACTTTGTATTTCACCTTTTGGGGCTCAAGTCTAGTTATAGGACTAGAAGTCAGAATCAGTAGTGTGGAATTGTTTTAAGAACAGTCAGCATTGGCTTGAAAAGCATCTGCCTCAGGCGAGGCCCCAAGCAATGACTCAGGCAAGGGCTCTTTAGAGGCAGCTGGGCTAGGGCTAATCTCATTAGAAGGTAGTCGAGGGGCTAATGGTTTTTCTGGGCAGGGTGGTTTAGCAGACAAACATAAAGTAATCTCTTCAGATGGGACTGGTTCTGCTGGCAGGAGTGATTCAACGGAATTTACGGGCTTAGTGTCCCGAGCTTCCTGATTATCTGCCCATATGTCCCCATCCCAAGTTTCAGGATCCCATTTCTTCCCAACCAATGCCCTTACTTTAACTTCAGACACCTCTGAAGTTTGGCAATTGAGCTGGCATTGTAATTCAGCCACTCTTAAATAAGACTCTGGGTTTGGTTTTTGGCAATTTCAGCTCTGTTACTACAAGAAATAAGGCTTTCTTTCAAAGCACAAGTGGAAGCCTTGAGCTCATGTATGGGGCACTTGAGCTTTGACTCTGAAGCCCTGAACACATCTCTTTCTTTCATCAGTTTGTCTAGCAAAAGTAGGACAAACCAACCAGCTTCCTTATACTTCTCATGCTGACAAAGCTGTAGAAAGATATCACACAAGTGTTCACCCTGAGCCTCGCCTTTCAGCAATACCTGATCTACTGGTGGTGATATTTTGCGTATTTGTATTGCCACCTCATGTCATGGACTACAGTGCCCTCTGTACTGCTGGAATCAGAGGCATCAATATCTTTAAGACTAACCAGACTTGAGAAGCAATTTAGAAAACTCATCCTTACAATTTTGTCTAGAACCACTCTCAGTACCAAACGTCTTAGGCTGGGTACTCTAGAGAAGCAAAACCAGTAAAGTGTATAAATATATATATATATATATATATATATATATATATATATATATATAACTATATCAAGGAAATGGCTCACATGGTTGTAGAGGCTGGAACATCCCAAGTCCGTGGGTCAGGATAGAGGCTTCTCCTGACTCACATATCCACAGGGGCTGGCAAACCTAAGATCGTCAGGTCAGAGAGCAAGGCTCTTGCTCACAGGCTGTGAGGATCAAGGAATCCTGAGATTGGCAGGCAAGACCGCAGGTAAGCTGCTAGCTGAAGTCCCAAGAAGTGGAGGTAAGATGAAAAGAAGGCAGCTGAAAGATCCAGAGCAAGCAAAAGCCCATGAGCCTTGCCAGAGAGTCCACTTATATTTGGACACAGGTCACACGCCCAAGGAAACTCCCTTTCAACTAATTGGCTACTCACAGCATCATGGAGGTGATCACATTATATCACATCTCACCGTGGAAGTGATCACAACATCATACAGCTGCCAAACCACTG
Source organism: Dugong dugon (assembly GCA_030035585.1). Classification (NCBI taxonomy): domain Eukaryota; kingdom Metazoa; phylum Chordata; class Mammalia; order Sirenia; family Dugongidae; genus Dugong; species Dugong dugon. The sequence goes on along the minus strand of CM057480.1, from coordinate 39,650,184 downwards.
GGAATCATGGCCCAGCCAAGTTGACTCACCACCTCGATCATCACACCAGGACAGCTAACTAGTTAAAGTACCTATTATTAGTGCTTTTGGAACATGAAAAATCCTTTTGTTAGCTGAATGTGGGTCTCCACTAATTTATCAGCTTTGAAAAATCAGGTTATAAGGTATAAAACTGAGTCCACACTTATATATTTTTCTTTTCACAAAGTACCTTCTAAGCATCTCATCTGAGTGGCCCACTGGGACTCCAGGCTCAGCACATTCTCACTGGAGCACTTCATTTTCCTTCTAAATCTTCTTCCTCCTGTATTCCTGTAAGATTCAGGCTTGAAACCTGAGAGTCATCTCTTGATATCTGTTCTCCTCCTCATTCTGCCAGTTCGCCCCTCTTTTACATATGTGAAATCTCTTGCATCTCTCACATTCTCTCCATGACCTTCTGCTTCTGTTGTTTCAGATGTTCCTTACTTCTTGCCAGACCACTGTTTGTTGGTTGCTGTCGATTCAGCTCTAAATCATGACGACCCCGTATTTAACATAACAAAAAGTTGCCCAGTCCTGTGCCATCTTCGTGATCGTTGCCATGTTTGAGTCTATTGTTGCAACCATTGTGTAGTGGCTTCTAACCTAGCGAGCTCATCTTTCATCACTATATTGAACAATATTTGTAGAGTTTTCATTGGCTGATTTTCAGAAGTAGATTACCATGTCTTTCTTCCTAGTCTATCAGTGTGGAAGTGCCAATTATACCTGTCCTTCATGGGTGGTATTTGAAATACCAGTGGCATAGCTTCCAGCATCATAGCAACACATAAGCCACAACAGTATGACAAACTGACAGGTGGTGACCATTATAGTAGACCTCTTAACTCTCGTCCCTGTAACTATTTTATCCGTGTTTTCTAATGCATTATCCCACATTCAGCTATTCTAGTAAGCTGTTGAAAGTGTAGTTGTTATCATGACCCTTATCTGCTCAGAGATTTGTAATTGGTCTCCATTGCCTTGTCTATAGCTTAAACTCTAAACACTTAGCATGGTATTCAGATCCCTCCCTGTGACGGACCTGCATATACCTTCCTTAACTTTTTACCACCACTTACCTATCCATCCTTCTGCACTATGAGAGGCATACATGAGGAAACATTTAGTACACCCCTGCAGCCCTGAGCATGAGCAGGGGGGGGGCACTAGCACCTTACTCTTCCCTGGCCTGGAATGTCTTCAGGCCACCTCTTTCTGGTCAAATCCTTCCCATCTTTCAAAGACTGACTCCCAACACCGCTTCCTTCTTCAAGCGTTCTCTTTCTTCAGGCAGACATAACCTCTTAGTCTGTAGCACTATGCCAATGTTATTCCACATGTGCTGTCTTCCTCACCAGCCTGCATGCTTCCTGCACAGCCAAGGATGTCTTAATTCATATCTTCATCTTTTGTGCCTTATGTGTAGTGAGCACTTAATAAAAATACGCTGCAAGAACAAACATATGGCTATCCTTTTCCTTATTTATATTTTATTGCTGACCTGACTACCCACATTCAATTAGTAGCTTTGTAAGATCTAGGCATGTTTTGGGCTTTTTTAAACTCCACTTCTTACCACACAATCATCACAGATGGTGTGAACTGTGCTAAGCGCTGAATTCTCCATCAGCCTTTGTGTTTCAAAGTTGCACAATCCTGATGTGGATACACAGCAAATTGGGAATCAATCTTAGACACTCTGGCCTCTGGTTTTTTTATTTATTCATTTGTTTATATCCCATGTTGTGGGTATGAATTTTAGGCCACAAGAGTAAGGTGGAAAAATATCACATTTCTTTATTTCTCAAAATCAAATTTAATTTGTGCCAAGGTTCCACCTGCTGAGCTGACAGGTAATTCGCTCTGTCTTTTGAGAGGTTTCCCCTCAACCTACTCTCTGAGGACTGTAAAAGCCTCAGGGTTCTTACCAGTTCCGAACAACTGGGAAAGGCCTTATTGGTTTCCTGTCCACACTGGTCACAGCTAAGCCCATGTGGTCCTCAGGCTGGTAGCTTCTCCATTTTTGCATTAAGAGAGCTTGAGGGACCAGGCTTGGAGCACGCAATTTCTTCTGACCTCTCGCATATTACCAGAGCACTGGAAGAAGAAGCCTTGCCCCCCCCCCCCGCCCAGTCACACTGCCTCCAGAAACCAGGCCCCTTCTCAGCCTTAAGGGACTTCTCAAAACCTCCTCCCTCCCCTGAGTTGGTCTGCTACCCCTCCAAGACTGGGTAGGGCTGTCTTTTTGGTGCAAAAAGTGATTTATACTGAGTACACATGCCATATATTCATGACAGTATAGAAATAGAAATGAAGAATTTGGTCCAGGGAAAATATAAGTATAGATAGTGAAGACCAGGAGGGAAAGAACACAAAGTTCCCGTAACTATAACTGGCTGCGACTGCTTTGAGGTTCTACACAAGAAAGAAGTAAAAGCCACAGTAGAGTTGTAATCTACTGGAATATTGAAGGTGCACCACAACACATACACACACGGAACCTCTCAATAAAGGCTGGAAGACTTATTAGTTCAAGTCACTTCAGGAAATCTCTGTCCAACCATTATCTGACCACTAAGTTAAGAGTGCAGTGGATACACATGATAAAGAATACAAACTTCACAGAATTAGTCCAGGAAAGTCAGTAAACACACAACCAGCAGCAGTAACAACAATAACAAATGACAACAACAAGAAACCCTGGGAGGGAAAGTATCTGCTTTCCAGTCTTGCCACGATATATTATTAAAGATGTCCAATTTTCAAATAAAAATTTGAGACACACAAAGAAACAGGAAAGTGACTACACGCAGGGAAAAAAGCAGTCAATATAAGCTGTCTCTGAGAAGCTCATACTTTGGACTTAATAAAGCCTTTAAATCAGCTATTATAAGTATAAAACTAGTTGTTATTGAGTCAATTCCAACTCATAGTGACTCTATAGGACAGAGTAGAACTGCCCCATCGGATTTCCGAGGAGCAGCTGGTGTATTCCAACTGCCGATGTTGTGGTTAAAAGCCAAGTTATTAACCACTGCACTACCTATAGGGTCACAATGAGTTGGAATCAACTCGACATCAATGTGTTTTGTTTTTTGTTTATTTTCTTTTTGTAATATGAGCATGTCAAAGAACTAAAGAAAACCATGTCTAAATTAAAGGAAAGTATGAGAACGACATCTCAATAAATACAGGATATCAAAAAGAAGATAGATATTATTCTTAAAATAGGCAAATAGATGTGGATTTGAAAAATACAATAATGGAAATGAAAAATTCACTAAAGAGGCTCAGCATCAAATGTGAGCTGGCAGAGAAAACAATCAGTGAACTTAAAGATAGGTCAAATGAGATCATCCAGCTTGAGGAACAGAAAGAAGAAGAAGGAAAAATAAGCAGAGCTTAAGAGGCCTGTGGGACACCATAAAGGATGCCCACCTATGCATAACTGGAGTCTCAGAGAGAAAGGGCAGAAAGAATATTTGAAGAAACAATGCCCTGAAACTTTCTAAATTGATGAAAAACATTAAGCTATACATTCAAGAAGCATAATGAACTCCAAGTGGGATAAACTCAAAGACATCCACATATAGGCACACTATAGTCAAATTATTGAAAGACAGAGAGAGAATATTGAAAGCAGAAAGAGAAGACACTCTTCACATACAATGGGTCTTCAATGAGATTAACAGCTGACTACTCATCAGAAACCATGGAGGCCAGAAGGCAGTGGGATGACATAGTCAAAGTGCTGGAAAAAAAACGACTGTCAACAAAGAACTCTATATCCCACAAACATATTCTTCAATGAAGGAGAAATAAACATATTCTCAGAAAACAAAAACTGAGACTATTTGTTATTAGCAGACCTGCCCTAAAAGAAATACTAAAAGGAGTTCTTCAGGCTGAAATGAAAGGACTCTAGACAGTAACTCAAATCCACATAAAGAAAAGAAGAGCACCAGTAAAGATAACTACATAGGGAAACATAAATGACAGTATAAACGTATTTTTGTAACTTTTATTTTTCTATCAGATTTAAAAGATAACTGCACGAAGCCATAACTATAAAACTGTGTTGATAGGTCTAAAATGTACAAACATTTAAATTGTATGACAATAATATAATAGCACAAAATAGGAGGGAAGGAATGGAGCTATATTGGAGGAAATTTTGCATATACTTTTCAAGTTAAGTTGGTATAAATCAAACTAGATTGTTATAAGTCAAGCTGTTAATTGTCTCTAGGACAACCACTAAGAAAATAACTCCATAAAATACACAAGGGAATAAAAATGGTACATTTGAAAATATCTAATAGGAAAGAAGAAACTAATGGAGAAATGGAGGAACAAAAGACATAAGACAGAAACAAAACAAATAGCCAATTGACAGATGTAAATCTTACCTTATTAGCAATTACATTAAATGTAAATGGACTAAAAATTCCACTAGAAACCCAGAGATTGGCAGAATGCATTAACAACAAGAAAACCCAAAAACCATAATCCAAATATATCTGTCTATAAGACATACTTTAGATTCAAAGACAATGAATTTTTAGATTCAACAAATAAGTTGAAAGTAAAAGGGTGGACAAAAGATGTACCATGCAAACAGTCCAAAGGAAAGCTATACTAATGTCAGACAAAATAGAATTTAAGACAAAAAATTTTACTAGAAACAAAGAAGGACATTTTGTAATGATAAAAGGGTTAATCTATCAGGAAGGCATAACAAATATAAACATATATACACCTGACAACAGAGCTAAAAAATACATGAAGTGGAGAGGATGCATATAACCCAAATAAGAAATGAAATGGGGGACATTACAACAGACCCAACAGAAATAAAAAGGAGCATAAAAGAGTATTTAAAAAAAACTATACTCCAACATATTTGAAAACTTAGAGGAAATGGATAAATTTCTAGAAACACACTACCTACCCAAACTACAAAAAAGTGATGTTGAAAATCTGAACAGATCCATAACAAGAGAAGAGATTGAAAAGGTAATAAAAAAGAATCCCAACAAAAAAAAAAGCCCTGGCCCAGATGGCTTCACTGGAGAATTCTACCAAACATTCAGAGAAGAACTTGTACCAGTACTACTCAAACTATTTCAGAACTTAGAAAAGGAAGCAACACTTCTGAATTCATTCTATGAAGCCAGTGTAAGCCTGATACCAAAACCAGGCAAAGACACCACAAAAAAAGAAAATTACAGACCAATATCTCTCATGAATACCGATGCAAAAATTCTCAACAAAATTCTAGCCAATAGAATTCAACATCATATCAAAAAAATAATACACCATGAACAAGAAGGATTCATACCAGGTATGCAACGATGGCTCAGCATTAGAAAATCAATCAATGTAATCTGCCACATAAATAAAAGGAAAGAAAAGAATCACATGATCATCTCAATTGACACAGAAAAGGCATTCAACAAAGTCCAACACCCATTCCTGATAAAAACTCTCAATAAAATAGGTATAGAAGGGAAATTTCTCAACATAATAAATGGCATCTATGCAAAACCAATGGAGAGAGACTGAAAACATTCCCCTTGAAAACAGGAACAAGACAAGGATGCCCTTTATCACCACTCCTAGTTAACATTGTGCTGGAAATTCTAGCTAGAGCAATAAGGCAAGAAAAAGAAAAGGGCATCCAAATTGGTGATGAAGAAGTTAAACTGTCCCTGTTTGCAGATGATATGATACTATACATAGAAAACCCTAAAGACTCCACGAGAAATATACTGGAATTAATAGATTCAGCAGAGTAGCAGGATACAAGATAAACATACAAAAATCAGTTGGATTCCTATACACCAATAAAGAGAATGATGAAAAGGAAATCAGGAAAACAATACCATTTATAATAGCTCCTAAAAAAATGAAATACTTAGGAATAAATCTAACCAGGGATGTAAAAGACCTATACAAAGAAAACTACAAAACACTACTGCAAGAAACCCAAAGGGATCTACTTCAATGGAAAAACATACCATGCTCATGGGTAGGTAGACTCAAGTTTGTGAAAATGATAATTCTACCCAAAGCAATTTACAAATACAATGCAATCCCAATCCAAGTACCAACAACATTCTTCAAAGAGATGGAAAAACTAATCATTAAGTTTATGTGGACAGGGAAGAAGCCCTGAATAAGTAAAGCACTATTGAAGAAGAAGAATAAAGTTGGAGGACTGACACTACCTGACCTCAGAACCTACTATACAGCTACAGTAGTCAAAACAGCCTGGTACTGGTACAATGACAGATACATTGACCAATGGAACAGAATTGAGAACCCAGATGTAAATCCATCCACCTACAGTCACCTGATCTTTGACAAAGGCCCAAAGTCCTTCAAATGGGGAAAAGAGAGTCTTTTTAACAAATGGTGCTGGCAAAACTAGATATCCTGCAAAAAAATGAAACAGGACCCATACCTCACACCACACACAAAAACTAATTCAAAATGGATCAAAGACCTAAATATAAAGCCAAAAACTATAAAGTTCATAGAAAAAAAAAGTAGGACCAATGCTACAGGCCCTAATACACAGCATTAACAGGATACAAACCATAGCCATCAACACACAAACTCCAGAAGGTAAGCTAGATAACTGGGATCTTCTAAAAATCAAACACCTATGCTCTTCAAAAGATTTCACCAAAAGAGTAAAAAGAGAACCTACAGACTGGGAAAAAATTTTTGGACAGTACAAGTCAGACAAAGGTCTAATCTCTATAGTCTACAAGAAAATCCAACACCTCTACAATAAAAAAACAAGTAATCGTATTAAAAAATGGGCAAAGGAAATGAAGAGACACTTCACCAAAGAAGACATTGAAGCAGCCAACAGACACATGAGGAAATGCTCGTGTTCACTAGCCATTAGAGAAGTACAAATTAAAACCACAATGAGATACCATCTCACCCTGGCACTACTGGCCCGAATCAAAACCATTGGAAATAACAAATGTTGGAGAGGCTGCAGGGAGATCAGAACTCTTACGCACTGCTGGTGGGAATGCATAATGATACAACCATTTTGGAAAATGATATGGTGCTTCCTTAAAAAGCTAGAAATAGAAATACCATACGATCCAGCAATCCCACTCCTAGGAATATATCTTAAAGAAATGAGCCATCACACAAATAGAGATATGCCCACCCATGTTCATGGCAGCATTTTTCACAATAGCAAAAAGATGGAAACAACCTAGATGCCCATCAACAGATGAATGGATAAAAAAACTATGGTACATACACACAATGGAGTACTATGCAACGAGAAATAACAATGATGAATCTGTGAAGCATCTCATAACATGGATGAAACTGGAGGACATTATGCTGAGTGAAATAAGTCAATCACAAAAGGGCAAGTGTTGTATGAGACCTCTATTGTAAAAACCCACGAAAAAGTTCACACACAAAAAGTAACAATCTTTTTGGTTACCAGGGATGGGAGGGGTGGAGGGGAAATACTAAATAGGCAATAGATAAGTGGTATCTTGGGTGAAGGGTAAGACAGTGCACAATACTGGGGAAGCCAGCACAACTTGTACAATGAAAGGTCATGGAAGCTCCATAGACACATCCAAACTTCCTGTGGGACTGAATTGCTGGGCGGAGGGCTGTGGGGATGATGGTCTCGGGAAACATCTAGCTCAGTTGGCATAACACAGTGTTCTCCATTCTACCTGGGTGAGTAGTGTCTGGGGTCTTAAAAGCCTGTGAGCAGTCATCTAATATACTCCACTGGTCTCACCCCTTCTGGAGTAAGGGAGAATGAAGAGAAGAAGATACAAGGAAAAGATTAATCCAAAGGAGTAATGGACCACAGCTACCAAGGCCTCCACCAGACTGAATCCACTACAGCTAGATGGTGCCCAGCTACCACCACTGACTGCTCTGACCAGGATCACAACAGAGAGTTCTGGACAGAGCTGGAGAATGATATAGAACAAAATTCTAAGACAAAAAAGACTAGATTTCTTGGCCTGAGACTGGAGAAACCCCGAGAGTATGGCCCCCGAACACCCTTTTAGCTCAGTGGTGAAGTCACTTCCGAGGTTTACCATTCAGCCGGGGAGTGGATAGCTCCATAAAACAAAATGGGACTAATGAGGCACAGCAGTCCAGGGACAAGGACTAGAAGGCAGAAGGGGACAGGAGAGCTGGTGATAGGGAACCCAAGGTTGAGTAAGGACAGTGTTCACATGTAGTGGGGTTCTTAAGCTATGTCATAGGGCAATATGTGTAATAACTGTTTAATGAGAAAGTGTTTTGTGCTGTAAACCTTCATCTAAAATGAGAATAGCAGCACAACTGGGAAGAATGTAATTGACGTCACTAAATTGTGCATGTAGAAATTTTTGAAATGGTGTATCTTTGGCTATGTATATTTTCACCAAAAAAAAAAAGAGTCCTCCAAGGTTGAGAGGGAGCATGCTGACATGTTGTGGGGTTGTTAACCAATGTCATGAAACAATATGTGTACTGACTGTTTAATGAGAAAATATTTGTTCTATAAACCTTCACCTAACGTAAAATTCAAAAAAAGTAAAAAAAAAAAAAAAAAAAAAAAAATACATGAAGCAAAAACTGACAGAATGCTTCACTTGAAGAATTGAAGTAGACAACTCAACTTTGATAGAGAGTTCAATCCCCACTTTCAACAATGGATAGAACAACTGGGCAGAAGGTTAACAAGGAATTAGAAAAGTTTAACAATGCTGTTAATCACCTAGATTCAGCAGACATGTGTAGAACACTTCATCCAGCATCAGCAGGATACACATTCTTCTTAAGTGCACATGAAACATTCTCCAGGATAGACCATATATTAGGCCATAAAACAAGTCTCAATAATTTTAAAAGGATTGAAATCATACAAAGTTGATTCTCTGACCACAATGGAATAGAACTGGAAATCAATAACAGAAGGAAATTTGGGAATCTTACAAATATGTAGAAATTAAATAACCCACTCCTAAATAAACATTGTGTTAAAGAAGAAGTCACAAGGGAAACTAGAAAATACTTTGAGATGAATGAAGAAAATGCAACATACCAAAACTTAGGGGAGGCAGTTATAGAAGTGCTTCTAGGGGAATTTATGGCTGTACACACCTAAAACAGAAGAAAGATCTCAAGTCAATAATCTAACCTTAAGAAATTAGAAGAGCGAACTAAACCCAAAACAAGAAGAAGGAAGGAAATAATAAAGATTATAGCAGAAATAAATGAAATAGAGAACAGAAAAACAATCAAAAGACTAGAATAAGATCAAACATCAGCAACTGCAACAGACAGAGAGAGACCAGTCAGGCAAAGCTGGAAAGGACAGGTTGTTTCTGAAGGGCATAGGCTGGAAAGAGTCATTGAAACTTTCTCCTAAGAGAATAATAAAATGGAATAAGTGTTTTAAATGATTTTTTTGGTGGCAGTATTCTGGGTGCATTATAAAGGGTAAAGAACGAAATCATCGGTAAGGTGAAGGAAGACACCAGTATAATAATCCAGGCATGTAGGGACAAGAGCCTGGAGTAAGATTAATGGCAGTGGAAGGATGGGTCAGTATAAAAGGGATTAGGAAAGAAGGAAGGAATACTTCATAGTGTTGTTTGATCTATGAAGTAAGAAAGGAGAAAATCTGAGTTTGGTCTTGGCTCTGTAATTTCCTAGCTATTTGATCTTAGTCAATTCCTCTGAGCCCCCAGTTTTCTCACCTATGAAATGAAAATATCAATCCTTGCCTGTGTATGTCAAAGGATTTTCGAATGATTTAAATGGCATGATGGATGTAAAAGCAACTTGTGAATGTTCAGACTCATGACAAAAGTGAGAGTTTGTTTGCCATTATCATAATGAGTTTAGTCTCTGATGTTCATTGTCAGTAGTGAGAACATCCAAGTGAAAATGTTGAGTAGGCTGTTGGAAATGTGGGAGGGAATTCTGTGGAAAAATTAGTGCCAGAACTAACATTTGGGAATCACCTGTTTATCTCAAGGAAAAGTGTATCGAGAGGGATGGGACTGGGTGGTGAGATGGGGAAGAATTCATCCAGTGGAGAAATCAAAATTGTTAGGAACAGAGGTAGACTGGGGCAGGGATGAACCAAGACCTGGGTTCAGGATTTCACAGAGCTGGTGGTCACCAGTACCCCTGAGATGTGAAGGAGAGAAAGTCTGGGATGAGGAGGTTTCTGTGAACTGCATCCAGGAGTTTCATTAGAAACTGGAAGAAGCAAAAATAGCATTGTGAGAATTTACTTGGAGAATCACAAGTAAAGAAATGTAGGTAACATTCCTACACTTCCAAATGAGGTAGCCTGTACGTTTAAACAATTAGCTTTGAAAGAGATAATTGGGACGATTTCAGAGTTTGTGTTGTGTCTTAGTTATCTAGTGCTGCTATAACAGAAATACCACAAGTAGATGGTTTTAACAAAGAGAAATTTATTCTCTCACAGTCTAGTGGCTAGAAGTCTGAATTCAGGATGCCAGCTCCAGAGGAAGCCTTTCTTTCTGTGTCAGCTCTGGGGGAAGATCCTTGTCATCAATCTTCACCAGGTGAAGGAGATTCTCAGAACTGGGACTCTGGGTCCAAAGGACATGCTGTTCTCTTGGCTCTTGTTTCTTGGTGGTATGAGGTCCCCTTGTCTCTCTGCTTGCTTCTCTCTTTTATATCTCAAAAGAGATTGACTTAAGACAGAACCTAATCTTGTAGAGTGTGTCCTGCCTCATTAACATAATGAATGGCCTCTAATCCGTCATTAACATCATCGGCGCAGGACTTACAACATATAGGAAAATCACATCAGATGACAAAATGGTGGACAATCACACAATACTGGGAATCATGGCCTAGTCTAGCTGACAGATATTTTTGGGGGACACAGTTCAATCCATGACATTCCACCCTTTGACCCCAAAAATTCTTGTCCTTGCCACATGAAAAACACATACACCCCATCATATCATAGCAAAAGTCATAATTCAATTCAACTCCAAGTCCAAAATCCAGAAATTCCTCTTCATCTGTGAAATTACAAATTATCTGCTTCCAAAGTACAATGGTGGAACAGACACAAGCTAGACATTTCCATTACAAATGGGAGAAATTGGAGGGCAAGAAGGGATAACAAGCACCAAGCAAGTCAACAGAACACATTAAATTAGCCCTCAAGGCTTGAAAATAATGCTCTGTTCTCTGAGACCATTTAGACAATGGCCTTGCCCTCCAGACTGGCCACACTGTCCGGATTCTGAGTGGAGGCCCCTCAGCCTTGGGCTTCAGCTCTGCCTTTCAGGCCCATTGGAACAGCAACTCTGCTCCCTAGACTTTAGACGGCCCCATTCTTCTAATCCATCTGAGTGGTGATGCCACCCTTTGAGACCCCAGAGGTCATGGCTCTACCTTTAAGACTGAGGCAGCTCTGCTTCCTGTGTTCCTTGACTCTTCAGATTTTGCTTACTGGTTTCTTGGCCTCTTGGCCCCTTGGAACTCACCACCTCTGCCTCTGCCCTGCTTGGTCAAGTGTTCCAAAGTTTTTTACCAAACCAAAAATCACATTGCTGTTGAGTCGATTCTGACTTATAGCAACCCTATAGGACAGAGTAGACTGCCCCAAGGAGCAGCTGGTGGATTTGAACTGACAGCCTCTTGGTTAGCAGCCAAACACTTAACCACTGGTGCCGCCAGGGCTCCTTAGCTCTACTAATAAGTGCCTGGAGGCACCCTACTCTGCCAGTAAACTTCAGCTGGAAGGCACATAGCTCTCTTGCTCCATGGGTGGGCAAGCTTAGCTCCACCCGTAAGTGCCCATAGGCACCCCACTCTGACAGGAAGTCTCCTACGCAAAGGTACTCAGCTGTCTCATGGGTAGCAGACATCCCTGACCCCAGGATGTTCACTGGTGTTGGACTAAACTTGCAGTGGGATGTGATTCCAGGTCCCTCCCAGCTCAGGGCTGCTTCAGGAGCCCAGTGATCCAGTGGTCCCCTAAGGGAATGGGATCTGCCTTCCCCAGCTCCTCCTCCCACAGAGCCTAGCTGTTTCTCCAGCAGGGAACAGAGAGCAGCCTGAGGCAGAACTTCCTGGCTCTGGAGTACAAGAAGCTTTTTCTGTTCTTTGCAGCAGGCCATTGATATGACCTTGATGACTCAGCAGTGCTATGGAGCTGTGCTGAGAAGGGGCTTCCTGGGCTGGAAGGGGGGGTCATGTTCTCAACAGCTCCTTGACAAGAAGAGTGCAGAATCAAGTTATGCCTTTGCCCACGTAGGTCTCTGGGCTGCTTCAGTCATTTCACAGCCCCAGAAGCTTCTTAATATGCTTGATCTCAGAAGCCCCTGGAGAGTAAAAGCAGCAGAGACCAACCCAGCTACCATGAACTGCCTACCTCATCTGTTTCTTGCAGCTTGGAACGGAAAACTGCCCTGCCTTTCATCAGTGACATTCAGTAGCCCCACACTGCAGTCCTTGTTGGGCTTGTGGCCACTCTTGTTCTCCCTGCATCCCCCCACCATCTTTAATATTCCCAGCCCTTCAGACATGAGGATGAAAGTTCAATGATGTCGGTGGCTGGGAGGTGTCATGAGTGAGTGAGTCTGTAACTAGCCATCCCCACCATTTCCCTTAGGTCCCTGGGCACAGAGAACTTTCTCAGAAGAATCACTTCTTTTATAGGTTAGGGCTTGGCCTGGTTTTGAGGGGTCACCTACTTTGGGGACGTGGTCTCATCATCGTGTTCCTCAGGGACTCCTTTTGCCCTTATTGGAGTCTGCTTCTAAGAAGCCCTGGTGGTGCAGTGGTTAAGTGCTCAGCTGCTAACTGAAAGGTCAGCGATTCAAACCTATCAGCCACTCCATGGCAAAAAGATGTGTCAGTCTGCTTTTGTAAAGATTACAGCCTTGGAAACCCTATGGGACATTCTGCTCTGTCCTATAGGGTTGCTATGAGTCGAGATTGACTTGACAGCAACAGGTTACAGTCTGCCTCTGGGTATTCTTCCCGAAGTCCCACCATGGTTTCAGCATGGCCTTCCTTAAGGACAAAGACATCTTCCAAGTGAAGGAAGGCCTCTGGTCAAATTAGTGTGATAGCTACAGGGAGTTCCCAGAGGAGGTCTACAGCTGAGAGCTGCCAGACAAAGGCTCAAAACAGAAAGGCCCTTACTAAAGGGAGAATATTTACGCCAGGATTGGGTGTTCTGACCCATGCTCTTCTTCTCCTTAGGGTATGGAAGGGAAGGGGGAACCCACTGTGTCCTGCACACCCAAAGCCACGGTTCTCTCTGGGATCTGAAGGGTGGCAGCTATTTTCAAGGCTTTGGCAGGGGATCAAAAGACTGCCTTTTCTTCGTATTTTCTTGTTTAGATGGATCCTGGTGTTGTGAATCTGTACCAGCAAGCTATAACCGTTTTGGGACTAGGTTTCATCAACTTAGTAAGTCGGGGGTGGGAGGAAGTGATGTTTGTGGCTGAGGTGATGTAGTGGCATCTGTGACAATGAATGTGGAGGTGGAAGTGGCAGTCTGTATGAACAGGCAACTAGTTATCCCTGACTTCTGTTCTTTATATTTCTCAACTTTAAACTAGAGTCATGGAGCTGATCTAACCCTTCATTTTAGAAATGAACAAAACAGATCCGGAGAGATGAAGTGATTTGCTCAATGTCTTACCACTATAGAGTTGTTGAATAGATATTTGAACCCATACCTCCCCTCTCTGGGCCAATACCCTTCCTTCTATATATAAAATTTTTGTTGAATTAGGTGGTTTGATAAATTGGACTTCAGGGAGCAGCGTTTAAGAACTGCTAATAAACACCCTCATTCCTAGCTCGCAGCCTTCATTCTGGAGAGCAACGTTTTTGTTTTGGTGTTTTGTTTTTTAACATGGCCAATCCCTCAACTTTAAGCTTCCCTCAGCAATTGCTTCTTAGCATGTGAGCCATTCTTCCCTTCTCCTCACCTTCCCTTCCCTACTAGATATTGTGGCTGAGGTGGAGAATTTGTCATTTTTATATCTCCACATCCCAGCGTCTTCTGCTCCTAGTGACAAATCCCTGGACTGATGGCTAGCCCCAGCCATTCATTACACAGATAAAGCTCCAGCAGGGGAGTCAGAGGCTTGTAAATAACCCCTGGTATTTTATCCCCTCTACCTGCTGCCTCCCAAGCTTTGCATATTTATAATAAAGGAGCAGTATTTCTGACACAGACGGGAGCATGTTGGGGAGAAGTGCGGATAACAGCACTCTAACCGGGATGGAGATGGCCCAGTTTATGGAACCTGGCAAAGGGCAGCTGCCCCCAAACCCTGAATGTTGGTGTTATCATCCCTGCAGGGGTGAATGGGGGGTTTTGGCTTGTTCAGGACAGGGCTGGCCCTGAATTCCGATCCCTCTCTCAGATGAGTTGGAGACCTGGGGCAAAGAGCAGTTTCAGCCTGTTCTGTCCTGGAAGATAGAGGATCCTCTGAGGGAAAGGAAGTATCTATAATACTTGTGGAGCCCTTGGCAAGATGGGTCTCTGCGTGGTTTGCTATAGGCTGCTAAGCTAAAGGTTGATGGTTCAAACTCAGCCAGTGGTGCTGCAGATGAAAGGGCTGACAATCTGCTTCTATAAAGATTACAGTCAAGAAAACTCTACTCTAACATGTGGAACTGTCGTGAGTCGGAATCAACTTGATGACACAGGTTTTTTTTTTTTTTTTTGGCAAGGTAAGTACAGGCTAATAAAGAAAAGAGTTAATAATTTGCCCCCTTCAGAGAGGCCAAACACCCTCACACCTGTCTCCTGGGAACCTCACAGGTGAGAGTCAGACTTCCCCATTGTGATAAGGTGGATACTGAGGAGTAGGAGGAAGATGAGGAAAGGTTCATGTGGGTAACGAGAATTGTTAATGGGAACATTTAACATTTAAGAAGAGGTTAGCATTTACCAGGTGTACTCATATGCATTATGAACCTTACTAAATATGCTCATTAGCGATTCTTTTACTTGGTGATGCCCCTGAAGCAGCTTCCCCTTCAGCCCACAAGGGCTTCTTAGCATACCATTTCTGCTTGGGCAGCAGTTGTTGCCTAAATCCTTCCAGAGGTGAAAACTGTTTATAAAGCTGTACATGAATAGATGTGAATTTAAGTTCCTGCTTAACCATATGGAGGCAAAACTTGAAATCTTGATGAGAAACAAAAACACAAATCATGTACAACCAAGACTATATACCAGTCCCCCAAGGAATGTCTGGAACGGACTAACGTTAACCCACTGGTGTCCATGCAGAGCCCTGGTGGCAGAGTGGTTTAAACGTTTGGCAGCTAACCAAAAGGTCAGTGGTTGGAATCCACAGCTGCTCCTTGGAAACCTTATGGGGCAGTTCTATGCTGTCCTGTAGGGTCACTATGAGTTCGAGTCAACTCGTAGGTGATGAGTTTTTTCGTTCTTTGTTTTTGTTTTGGTCTCCATGTACGAGATTTCTTCCTAAAGTTGCCAAGGTTGGCTGATCTCAAATATGACCTCTTTTGTCTGGGCTGTATGTGCTCAGTGCTAAGACCACCCCTTTCCCCCCCAGGTTGAAGGTTTGATCTCTGCCTGGGCCCCTTGGCTTCTCAGGGGAAGAAGATACTGAGAGCAGAGCCTGTCTCTAAGGCCCAGGCTAGAGCACATGGGTGTTCTGGTTCTTTGCCATGCTTGGATGCAGTGTCAGGTGAACCAGGAGTTTTTAAAAATGGATTATTGTTGTTAGTTGCTGTCAAGTTGGCTCTTATTCATGGCAACCCATGTGTGCAGAATAGAACTGCTCCATAGAGTTTTCAAGGCTATGACTTCAGAAGCAGATCTCCAGGCCCGTCTTCTGAGGTGCCTCTGGGTGGGTTTGAACCACCAACCTTTCAGCTATTTATGCCATCCCAGGGTTCCTAAAATGTGGATTATCATCCATCAATGAACTTTTTTTTTAAAGACAAAGAACAGAATAAGAGCATTACAAGTAGAAAGGGAAATATCGTTCATAAAATGTTAGTCTTTATTGTGCGTGTAGGTGTATGTAAGTTTGTATTGGTCACAGTGTAAAATGTATTTCTTACCTTGGGGTATACTTAAAAAAGGAAGCAACACTGGGGAAGACTGATATGAGCAAAGGACTGTGGACTTGGAGTTGAGGTCCTGGGTTCTATTCCCAGCTATGCCCCATATGTCATTGTACACAAGCTCACACGCACTGACACAGGCCAGATCCCTTTCTCTGTATATGAGCATGACAGAAATGACTCACTATCATTGCACAGTAGAATGTTAGAGCTGGAAGAAACTTCAGAGATTAGTCAGGTCTGTGGAGAAATTGAATGCCAGAGACTGGAAAAGTTTGGCCCAGTCTCCCAGCACATTAGTGCAGAGGCAGGACTAAAACCTACATCTCATGATTCCTGGAGTGGCTTTCCTTTTGATAAATGATACATGCAAGAGCCTGGAGAATCCATTCAGAAGCAGAACTTCTCTGTGTAGCAGTCATGCTGACCTGGCTTCACCTTGCTCTGGGCTTCATTCATCTCTGAGCCAGGGCAGGGCAGCCACTTAAACAATTACATGCCATGCTCCAGTGTACTTCTGGGAAGAGAAGACAAGAAACTTTGCATCCAATTAAAAGTAACAGGAGGTTGTAAGGGAGACAGAAAGTAATTCTTCTTGAAAGCTAGCCAGGGCATCCTCGTGCCAAGATTAAGAAGGATAATAATGACAGCCATAACAGTGGGAAGAAAAACCCTTCTACAAGGCCTCAGGGACCTGGCAAAGTACTAACAGGAGAAGGGGAAATTAAGATAGACACTCTGACCTTTACAAACCACCTGTGGAAAAGCCAGTAGCCCAGCCCTTTACTGGAGAGAAATGACCTCCTTGAAAGTGCTTGGCATTTCACCTGGATCTCTAATTTGGCACACTCCGTGTGTCTGAGAACAGGCTCCCCATCTCATCTCAGCTTCTCCTCCTGTGTTAAAGGTACCTCAGCCTTATCCCCACCCAGGCTCAAACTCTCAGAGCTGACCTCAACTCTGGTGCCTTCTTCCTCCCTCCACCAAGTCCACTGAGTCCACAAGCCTGTTGGTATTTCTCAGGTCCAGGTCTGCCTCTTCATTCTCTCCTTCTTCCCTTTTTACCTCTCACCTGGACAATTACAATAGCTTCCTCAGCTCACTTGTTCTCTCTCTCCATCCACGTGTCCCTCTCTGTCTGTCTCTCCACATTATAGAATGTTAACAATGGGGTGGCGCCTTGCAGATCTTAAGTTCCAACCTGCTTTTACTGGCAAGAAGAATAAGGCGGGGAGGAGAACAAGCTCTGGAATTACCCTGCATTTGGATCTAAGCTCGTCAGCTTCCTAGCATTATTTTAAACCTTTGTGCCTTGGTTTTCCCACCTCTGAAATAGAGACAGTAGTGATACCTACATTTAGAGTTATGGCAAGCACTAAACGAGATAGTCAATGTAAAGTGCTTAACCCAATATAAGTACCAAATCAGTGTTAGCTATCATTATCATCATCGTCATCATCATCA
The DNA here is from genome assembly GCA_030035585.1 of Dugong dugon. Lineage (NCBI taxonomy): Eukaryota > Metazoa > Chordata > Mammalia > Sirenia > Dugongidae > Dugong > Dugong dugon. The sequence goes on along the minus strand of CM057480.1, from coordinate 39,632,571 downwards.
TGGATTTTAAAAAAAGAAGCTGACCCAAAGAAATGAAGTGATTTACTTGCTGCATACAGAGTGTCCACGGTGTATATCAGGTGTTTTGATTACTTCCAATCTAGGGTTCTTATAGCCTGTCATCACTGCCAGGAATATTGTCCTAGAGCCCTGGTATGTCAGATCACTCTCCTCAAAATTCTTCAATGGCTGAACTGTGCCTGTAGAAATTTTTTAAATGGTGTATCTTTGGCTATGTATATTTTCACCAAAAAAAAAAAAAAAAGGTCGAGAAGGGAGAGGGTTAACATGTCATGGGGTTGTTAAGCAATGTCATAAAACAATATGTGTACTACTGTTTAATGAGAAACTATTTGTTCTGTAAACCTTCACCTGCAGTACAATGAAATAAAATAAAAATTCTTCAGTGGCTCCCATTGCTTCTTCAAATAAAATCCATAGTATTAGGCTATGCATTTGCTCAGCAAATATTTATTAAGTAGGACCATATGCCAAGCTCTGGACTGGGTGTTGGGATACCCAGTGGAGTTCCTGTCCTCACAAGGTTTACCTACTAGTGAAAGTAGACAGAAAGCAAATAGATGCATGATCTATAAGGTGGTGATAAATGTGAAGAAAAGTTGGAAAGGCAGAGCCAACATGGCACTATAGACAAAAGCACCATGCCGTCTTCTGCAGCAGAGACCCGAAAAACTAAGTAAAACAGATACAAATGTCAGTTCTGGAACCCTAAGCTCAAACAAAGGGATAAAGAACTAGATCAAGCACCAAATGGAAGAAGAAACTGACAGAGAACAGAGAATGAGGAGAGCTACGGAGTGGAGGTCCCCTGCCAACTAATGCAGAACAGCTTCACCATCTTGGAGCACAGCTAGCAACAGGGAGTATGGGAAGGCAACTTCATGGAGCTCTCAAAAGGAGACAGAGCACCTGGTAACCAGAGATACACACTTTTCTATCTCTCACCCTTCTGCACTGTATGCTGCCTCCACTGCTTCCCAATGGGCCACAGTCACTCGGCCAGAGAGAAGCAGGCTCACTGACACCCCGAGTCTGCCCTGCCCCCACTGACTGTCTCCCTCAGCACCATTTTTTTTCTTTCGCTTTCTTCCTTTTCCTTGTCCCTCCCACCTAGCCCCCTGCACTGCCTTTGCCCCTTCCTGAGATGCTGTGCGGCACTGCCCAGCGAGAGAGACACCAGCTTGCTGCCACCCTAATTCCACCCTAACCCCAACAGCTATTTCCCTCAGTGCCATATTTTTTTTCTTCTCTCTCTTTCCCTTCTTTTTCTTTCTCCTGCCTACCTAGTGACATGTGCCACCTCTGCCCCTCTGGACGGGCCGTGCCACACCACTTGGCTAGACAACCATTGGCACATGGCCTTCCCTGGGTCTTTCCTGCCCCCACCTGCCAGCTCCTGCTGTGCTGCCATTGTTTTTTGCTTTTGTTTTTCTCTCTTCTTTTCTTTCTCCCTCCCATCTAGCTCTGCACATCACATCCCCTCCGTTGCAACCGCCCTTACAGTCTGCCCCACCTCCACTGGCTGGCTCCCACCAAGCCATTTTTTCCCTTTTTTTCTCTCTCCTTTCTTTCCTTTCTACCTCCCACCTAGCTTCATGAGCCACCTCTGCCCCTTACTAATGAGTAGATGCATGCTGCTCAGTGAGAGAGACACTGGCCAACTGCAGAACCAGTCTGCCCCATCCCCACTGACCAGCTCCCTCAGCACCATTTTTTTCTCTCTTTTCCTTTCTTCCTTTTCCTTCTCCCTCCCACCTAGCCCAGTGCACTGCACTGCACCACCAGGCAAGAGAGACAACAGCTCGCTGCCACTCTGGTTCCACCCCTCCCAACAGCCATTTCCCTCAGTGCCATCTTTTTTTTCCTCTTCTCTTTACCTTCCTTCTCCCACCCACCTAGCCCCATGCACCACCTCCACCTCTTCTTTGCAGGCCATACCACACCACTCGACTAGAGAGCCACTGGTACATGGCCTCCCCAGGTCTGCCCCATCCCCACCTGTCAGTTCTCACCGTGTTGCCATTTTTTTCCTTTTGTTTCTCCTTTCTTTTCTTTCTCCCTCCCACTGGCTCCACATATCACATTCTCTCCTTCCAACCAGTCCTTGGGTCCTCCCCACCACCACATGCTGGTTCCCACAGAGCCATTTTATTTTCTTTTTTATCTCTTTCCCTTTCTTCCTTTTCTTTCTCTCTCCCATCTGGCCCAGTGCACCAAGGAAGAGGCCATCAGGCACCTTACCAAACCAGTTTACAGTGAAGGAGGCTTGCCCTGCCTGTTGCTGCCCTACCCACCTGGACAAGGTGGTGAGAACAATTGTGGCAACAGACAAGCAAGCAGCAAAACACACCTGGCCCACCAGCCATGATGTATCAAAACAAAACAAAAAAGCAGGACAAAACAAGCTAAAATACAATAAAAAAAAATAAAGAAAATAATGCCTTAATGTCTTGGAGACAGTAGACAATATCAAAACATAAAAAAGCAGGACAAGACATTTCCAGAAAATGACCAAAATAAAGAATCAGATGACTTTCCAGTAGAAGAAAAGGCAGTGGAACTACCTGATATGGAATTCAAAAGAATAATATTTAGGACTCACCAAGAGATAAGGAAATAGATCAAGGAAAACACAGAAAAACTAATGAAAACATAGCCAAAATCAAGGAAAACAATACAAGAACAAAATGTAAAAACAAATAACTAGGAATCAGACAAAAACAGCAACTAGAAATCAAAAAAATAAACGGCAAAATTTCACAAATGAAGAACTCAGTAGAAAGCTTTAGGAACAAATTTAAAACAATAGAAGAATCAGTGAGATTGAAGACAGATCCATGGATGCCACTTTGTTTGAGGAAAAATCAAAGAAAAGAATGAAGAAAATTAAGAAAACCTAAGAATTATCTGGGACACAATCAAGAGCAAAAGTTTGCACATGATCGGAGTTCCAGAACAGGAGGAGAAAATAGAAAACACAGAGAAGACTGGTGAAGATTTGCTGGTGGAAAACTTCCCAAATATCACAAAGGATGAAAAGCTGACTGTCATGGATTGAATTGAGTCCCCCAAAAATGTCGGTTTGACTGGGTCATGATTCCCCATATTGTATGACTGTGTAATCTGACGTGGTTTCCTTATGTGTTGTAAACTCTATCACTATGATGAGGTTATATGTGATCTCCTTATGTGTTATAAATTCTATCACTGTGATGAGGTTATACTGATGAGGTTTACAAGATTAAATAGTGTCTTAATCCAATCTCTTTTGAGATATAAAACAGAGAAGCAAGCAGAGACACATGGGAACCTCACACCACCAAGAAAGCAGTGCCGGGAGCAGAGCATGTCCTTTGGACCTGAGGTTCCTGTGCTGAGATGCTTCCAGACCAAGGGAAGACTGATGCATCACAAGGACCTTCCAAACCAAGGGAAGAATGATGACACAGACCTTCTGCCAGAGCTGACAGAGGAAGCATTCCCTTGGAGCTGACTCCCTGAATTTGGACTTGTAGCCTACTGGACTGAGAGAATAAACTTCTCTTTGTTAAAGCCAGCCACTCATGGTATTTGTTAGAGCAGCACTAGATGACTAAGACACTGACCATCCAAAAAGCTTAACAAACCCATACAGGATAGGCTCTAAAAGAAAGTCACCAAGATGCATCATAATCACACTTGCCAAAACTAAAGACTAAGAAAGAATCCTCAAAGCATCTCGAGAAAAAATAAAAGTCACTTACAAAGGGGAAACGATAAGACTAAGCTCTGATTACTTGGCAGAAACTGTGCAAGAAGACAGTGGAATGACATATATAAAACTTTGAAAGAAAAAAATCTGCCAACCAAGAGTAATATATTGTGCAAAACTTTCTCTCAAATACAACGGTTAAATTAGGACATTTCCAGAAAAACAAAAATTAAGGGAATTTGTAAAAACCAAACCACACTTACAAGAAATGTTAAAGGGAGTCCTTGGTTAGAGGACCAACAACATTAGACAACAACCAGAGTCTGGGACACAGGAGAGCATCAGCCAGATATCAACATAAGCCAAGAACTCTCATTAATAAAACAAAGCTAAAAGATTTAAAACAGGGAAAAAGAGACATCAATCTGTAAATGATGACAGCATCAAAACAATAAATGGTGTAGGTGCAGAACTTTCAAATGGAAAGGAAGTCAAGGCAATATCAAATAATAAAACACTGGTTCAAACTTAGGAAGATAAGGGTAAATTTCAAGGTAACCACAAAGAAAGTTAATATAAACCTACGCATCAGAATAAAAAAGAAGAAAAACACAAAGACTTAGTAAACACAAAATCTATAATAAGGAAAGAAAAGAAAAGGAAATCCACAAACAAAAGCAACTGAGCACGGGAAGTTAACAGAAGCAAAAAAATGTCAGCATCACAAAAAAAAGCACAGCAATATGACAGCAATAAACTCATACCTATCAATAATCACACTGACTGTAAATGGTTTAAATATGCCAGTAAAGAGGCAGAGAGTGGAAGAATGGATTAAAAAACATGACCTAGCAATGTTATGTCTACAAGAAACACAGACACAAAGACATGGATTTATTAAAAATCTAAGGATGGAAAAAAATGTATCAAGCATAAAAGGGCAGGAGGACAATACTAATCTCAGATACAATAGGCTTTAAGACAAAATCAACAATAAAAGACAAGGAAGGACATTATGTAATGATGACAGGGACAATCTACAAAGAAACATAACCTTAATAAATACCTACACACCAATGACAGTGCTCCAAAATACATAAAACAAACTTTAACAGCACTGAAAAGAGAAATAGGTAGTTTAACAATAATAGTAGGAGACGTCAACACATGACTCTCCATAAAGGACAGAACATCTAGAAAGAAACAGAGATATAAAAGATCTAAAAGCCAAATTTGACCAACTGGACCTCATAGACATATATAGAACATTCCACCCAATAGCAGCAACCTATACATTCTTTTCCAATGCACATGAAACATTCTCCAGAATAGATCACATATTAGGTCACAAAGCAACCCTTAAGAAAATCCAAAACATCAAGATTAATACAAAGCATTCTCTCTGATCACAATGCCACAAAAGTAGAAATCAATGAGAGGAAGAGCAAGGATAAAAATCAAATACAAGAAAACTGAATAACACCTTGCTTAAAAACAACTGGGTAATAGAATAAATCAATGAGGGAATTAAAAAAATGCCTAGAATCACATGAGAATGAAAACATTTCATACCAAAATCTTTGGACACAGCGAAGTTAGTGTTCAGAGGTCAATTTATAGCAATAAACACTCATATCAAAAAAGAAGAATCGGCCAAAATTAAAATGTAAGCCCTATAAATTGAAAAAAATAGAGAACACACAAGAGGCCCACAGCCACCAGAAGAAAGATATAATAAAGATCAAACTAGAAATAAATGAAATAGAGAACATAAAAACAATAGAAAGAATCAACAAAACCAAAAGTTGGTTCTTTGAAAAGATCAACAAAATCGACAAACCATTGGCCAAGGTGACAAAAGAAAACAGGAGAGAAAGCAAATAACCAAAATAAGAAATGAGATGGGGGACATTACAACAGACCCAGCTGAAATAAAAAGGATCATAACAGAATACTATGAAAAATTGTACTCCAACAAATTTGAGAACCTAGAGGAAATGGACACATTTCTAGAAACATATTACCTACCTAAACTAACACAAATGGAGGCAGAAAATCTGAACAGACCCATAACAAGAGAAGAGGCTGAAGAGGTGATTAAAACAAACAAACAAAAAAACTTCAAATAAAAAAAAGCCCTGGCCTGGAGGGCTTCACTGGAGAATTCTATCAAATATTCAGAGAAGAGCTCACACCAGTACTACTTAAACTATTTTGGAGCATAGAAAAGGAAGGAATACTCCCAAATTCATTCTACGAAGCCAGCATCGTACAGATACCAAAGCCAGGCAAAGACACCACAAAAAAGAAGTGTACAGACTAATCTCTCTCATGAATATAGATGCAAAAATTCTTAGCAGAATTCTAGCCAATAGAATTCAGCATCATGGAAGAAAAATAATACACCACGACCAAGTGGGATTCATACCAGGTTTGCAAGAAAGGCTCAGCATTAGGAAATCAATCAACGTAATCTACTACATACATAAAAGAAAACAATCACATGATCATCTCAATCGATGCAGAAAAGACATTTGATGAAGTCCAATACCCTTTCCTGATAAAAACTCTCAGCGAAATAGGCATAGAAGGGAAATTCCTCAATATAATTAATGGCATCTATACAAAATCAACAGCTAACATCATTCACAATAAGGAGAGGCTGAAGCATTCCCTGTGAGAATGGTAACAAGACAAGGATACCCTTTATCACCACTCCTATTTAACATTGTGCTAGAAGTTCTAGCTAGAGCAATAAGGCAATAAAAAGAAAGAAAGAGCATCATAACTGGAAAGGAAAAAGTAAAACTATGTTTGCAAATGATATGATCCTATACATAGAGAACCTCAAAGATTTCAGAAGAAAACTAGTGGAACTAATAGAAAGATTCAGCAGAGTAGCAGAATAGAAGGTGATTATAAAAAATCAGTTGAATTCCTGTACACCAACAGTGAGAGCATTGAAAAAGAAATCAGGAAAACAATACCATCTATAATGGCCCCTAAAAAAGATAGACTACTTTGGAATAAATCTAACCCGGGACATAAAAGTCCTATACAAAGAAAACTACAAAACATTATTGCAAGAAACCTACATAAACGGGAAAACATACCATGCTCATGCATAGGAAGACTCAACATTGTGAAAATATCAATTCTACTCGAAGCAATCTAGAAACACAATGTAATCTCAATCCAAATGCCACCGACATTCTTGAACGAGATGGAAAAACTAATCACCAACTTAATGTGGAAAGGAAAGAGACCCTGGATAAGCAAAACATTATTGAAGAAACAGAACACAGTAGGAGGCCTCACACTACCTGTTCTCAGAACCTACTATATAGCTACAGTAGTCAAAACAGCCTGGTACTGGTATAATGACAGACACATAGACCAATGGAACAGTATTGAGAACCTAGATGTATGTCCATCCACCTATGGTCGGCTGACCTTTGACAAAGGACCAAATTCCATTAAATGGGGAAAAGACAGTCTTTTTAACAAATGCTGCTGGAAGAACTGGATGCCCATCTGTAAAAAAACAAAACAGGACCCATACCTCACACCATTCACAAAAACTAATTCAAAATGGATCAAAGACCTAAATATAAAACCTAATATTATAAAGATCATGGAAGAAAAAATAGAAAAAATGCTCGGGTTCCTAGTATATGACATAAATCGGATCCGGATCGTAACTAACAATGCACAAACACCAGAAGATACACTAGATAACTGGGAGTCCTAAAAATTAAAGACTTAAAGCTCATGAAAATATTTCACCAAAAGAGTAAAAAGAGAACCTATAGATTGGGAAAAATTTTTGGCTATGACATATCCGACAAGGGCTTATCTCTAAAAACTGCAAGATACTGCAAAACCTCAACAACAAAAAGACAATCCAATTAAAAAACGAGCAAAGGATATGAACAGACACTTCACCAAAGAAGACATTCAGGTGTTTAACAGACACATGAGGAAATGCAATCATCAGCCATTAGAGAAATGCAAATCAAAACTACATTGAGATACCATCTCACCCTGATACTACTGGCACTAATCAAAAAAAGAAAAAATATAACAAGTGTTGGAGAGGTTGTGGAGAGATTGAAACGCTTATGCACTGCTGGTGGAATGTAAAATGGTCCAGTCACTATGGAAAACATTATGGTGGTTCCTTATAAAGCTAGAAATAGAAATACCATACAATTCAGCAGTCCCACTCCTAGGAATATACCTAAGAAGTAAACAGCATCACATGAATAGACCTATGCACACCCATGTTCATTGCAGCATTATTCACAATAGCAAAAAGATGGAACGAACCTAACTGCCTATCAACAGATGAAGGATAAACAAATTATGGTACATACACACAGTGGAATACTAGGAAACAATAAAGAATGATGAATCTGCGAAACATCTCACATATGGATGAATCTGGAGGACAACACAAAAGTACAAATATTGTACGAGACCAGTATTATAAAAACTCAAGAAAAAGTTTACATGCAGAAAGAATCAATCTTTGATAGTTATGAGGTTGGGGAGGGTTGATGAGGGGAAATCATTAGAAAATAGATAAGGGTTAACTCAGGTGAAGGGAGAGACAGTGCACAATATAGGGGAAATCAGCACAACTTAACCAAGTTGAAGTCATACAAACTTCATAGACACATCTAAACACCCTGAGGGACTGAGTTACTGGGGCCGAGGGCTGGGGACCATGGTCGCTGGGGTCATGTAGGTCAGTTAGCATAACATAGTTCATAAAGAAACTGTTCTACATCCAACTTGGATGAGTAGTGCTTGGGGTATTAAGAGTTTGGGAGCGACCATTTAATTTACATCTATTGGTCACATCCCGTCCAGAGCAAAGGAGAAGGAAGAAAGCCAAAGACACAAGGGAAATAATAGTCCAAAGGACTAATGGACCACCAGTACCACAGCCTCCACCAGCATGATCCCAGAAGAGCTAGATGGTGCCCCGCTACCACCACCAACTGCTCTGACAAGGTTCACAATAAAGGGTCCCGGAAAGAGTGAGAGAAAAATGTAGAACAAAATTTAAATTCACAAATGAAGACCAGACTTACTGGTCTGACAGAGACTGGAAGAACCCCCTGAGAATATGGTCCTCGGACACCCTTTTAATTCAGAACTGAAGCCACTCCCAAAGTTCACCTTGCCTCCAAACATTAGACAGGTCTATAAAACAAACAATAACACACGTGAGGAAGGTGCTTCGTAGTTCAGTCATTTATAGGAGACCAAAAGGGCAACACTTAACCAAAAGCAATGACAGGAAGGCAGGAAGAGACAGGAAAAATGGACGGATGGAAATGGGAAATTGGGATGTGGAAGGGGAAAGCGTTGACACATTGCAGGGTTTGCAACCAGTGTCACAAAACAACTTGTGAATAAACTGTTGAATAAGAAACTATTTTGCTCTGTAAAGTTTCACCTAAAGCACAACTAAAAAAAAAAAGAAAAGTGAAAGATAGGAATGAGTAGTCTGTACCTCAGTCAAATTTCCTGAAAGCCATTAGTATAGCTCTCCTTTAATTGAAAAAGTTTTATATTAATGTGTTTATAATTTAATGTTATTAAAGAACTAGTATGTAGAAGTGTAACAACACTGCATTTTCATTTTGATGAATAATAAAATAAATGGGTTTTATTGGAGTAAGAAAAGGTATTTATTTAGAAATCTGATGCATCTAAATTTATCTAGACTTGTAAAGACCAGTATTACAATAAAAATTATGTTGCAGAAAAAAAAGAAAAGTTGAGCAGAATAAAGGGAAGATTGGTCTGAGCCGTCTCTGAAGGAGTGAGAGTTGAGCAGGAGGGAGGGAGCCATGCAGATATTTGGGGAGGAGCATTTCAGGTGGAGGGAACAGCAAGTCCTTGGCTAGCATGGGGGAGTTCTGTGTGACTGGAATGGAGAGAGGGAAAGAGAGCAGTAGAAGAGAACGTGTGAGGTCTTTGGCCCATTGTAAGGACTGTGCCCTTGTACTTGAGCGAGATGTGCAGCCAGAAGAAAGTTTTGAGCAGAGGTGTGACATGTTCAGAGCCCTGGTGGCGCAGTGGGTAAGAGCTCGGCTGCTAACCAAAAGGTAAGCACTTTGAATCTGCCAGCCACAACTTGGAAATCGTATAGGACAATTCTACTCTCTCCCACTGGGTCACTATGAGTCGGAATTGACTCGTCGGCAACCGGTTTGATTTTTGGTTTAGTGACATGATCTGACTTAAAGTTTAAAAGATATTTAAAGGATCACTCTGGTTGATTGCCATTTGGAGAATAAACTCAGAGAAAAGGGAGGAAGCAGGGAGACCATTGGAGTTCATGTGAGACATGAAGTTAGCTTGGATTTGGGTGATGGTGGTGGAGGTGCTGAGAGATCACTTGGGACATATTTCAAGGAAGATTCCACAGGATTTGCTGACAGAACAAATGCGAGGTGTGTGTGTGAGAGAGAGAGTGTCAGGGTGCCACCTATGTTTCAGGCTTGAGAAACTGAAAGAATGTATTTGCCTTTACTGAGATGGGGAAGGCTGGGTAGGAGCAGGTTCAGAGAGGAAATTAAGACTTCAGTTGGGGGCATATTAGACTCAGAATATATTTTAGACCTAAAAGTGGAGATGCTGGGTAAGTAGTTGGATATGAAGAGGGAGAGAGGTTGGAGGTAAAGATATAAGTTTTGGAGCCATCTATGTGTCTAAATCCAGGGGACTAGGTGAGATCATCTAGGCAGTGTTTTGGAAACAAAAGGGTTGATGGCTCAACCAGAGGCACTTCAGCGCTTAGTGGAGAGGAACAGACTGAGAGGGGAAGAGAGGCCACAGAGTTAGGAGGAAACAAGGAGATAGTGGTGTCTGAGAGGCAAAGAAAGAAAATGTCCCAGCGGAACTGTGTCAGAGATGCTGCTAGATCAAGCATAATGAGAATTAAGAATTGCCTGTGGGATTTAACAATGGATGTCAGGTATGACCTTCACAAGGGCAATTTCAGTGGAGTAGTGGGGGTGAAAGCCTGATTGGGCTTGCTCAAGAGAGAAAAGGAAGAGATAAAGCAAAGACAGAATTCTTTCTCTGTAAAGGGAGGCAGACAAAGGGGATGATTGCTAAAGAGGATCTGGGGTCAAAGGAGGGTTTTTTAAAGATAGGAAATATTATACTGTGTTTGTGTGCTGGTGGGAATGATCTAGCAGAGAGCAGGCAATCTGATGATAAAGATGGTAGAGAGAGAGAACAAACACACTTACAGGGAGGAATTCCTTGAGTAGGCAAGAGGGGACAAGATCCAAATAGTAATATTGATATTTAATGCCATCCATGTTCTTGTCCTAACCTACTTGTAGCATTATTTTTCATCCACCAGAATTTACTCCAGGCAAAATTAAAATTCCTTCCCATTCCTATTCCTTCAAACATGCCTTGTTTTTTCCTCCATAGCTTTGTTGTGCCAGACCTTAGATAACTTTCTTCCTCATCTTAATCTGTCAAAATTTTACCCATTCTTCAAGGCTGGTCTCAAATGTGCCCCATGTGCTACCTTATGTTGCATTTCTACAACACTCTTTCTGGAAATGACTCCTCTTGACCATCTGTACCCTTTACTTGGGCTTTTCAGAGCATGTGTTATCAGTGCTGAATTCTTCAATACGCAGATTGAGTGCTTACTGCAGACAACAGAAAAGCAAGACCACCAGTGGGAGAAGAGAATGAATTCACCTTCCATGAACTTACTCAGAATTTTGTTATTAGGAAATCTAGAAATAACTATGTCCATTTCAGTATACTTTTAAGTCTTGTGCTTTAATGTTACATATTGTTTTTTATTTAGAATTATATAAGGGAACACCATAATTTCTTCAGTCTTATAGACTCTAATGACCCTTATCTGGCCCTTCTTGTTCCCCTTATTCTTTTGGGAGGTTTTAAGCTCCTTGAGTAGACATTGCATCCCACCAGTCTTGGGAACCCTGAAGCACCTCCTTAGCTTCTAAATACACATTTGGTGAGTTTGTCAAATATAAGTGTGAAGGTGTTTTGTAGAAGTGTTACATGGCACCTGGAGCCCCTATGTGGGATGGAATTTTGACTCTAGGAGGGGTAAGCAAGTTGTCACTGAGTCAATTCCAACTGATGGCTTGTGTGTCAGAGTAGAACCATGCTCCATAGGGTTTTTGATGGCTGATTTTTTGGCAGTAGATCACCAGGCCTTTCTTCCAGGTTGCCTCTGAGTAGACTGGAACCTCCAATGTTTCAGTTGCCAGCCGAGCATGTTAACAATTTGCACCACCCAGGGACTCCCTAGGGGAGGTAGGGTGAGCTAGAATGTTGGTAAAAAATGATCTTAATCCAGAACTTGGGTGGGGGATGCACAGCCAAGTATTAGGTCAAGGTCCATTGATAATCCTTAGTCCAAGGGCTTTGTGATGGGCCCAGTGTCCCCTCATCCTCCACCGAGACAACCGTCTAGGGGCTACATAGTCATATTTTGGGTATAACACTGCTCGTATTAAAAGAGAAGGCAGGCTTTGATTTGTCTGCTTATCACTATTTCACCTGAGAAAATCAAGTTGATGCCTTCCTTAATCTTTCCCTCCTCTTTCTGACCCATGCTGCCACTCATATACATGTTTGCAAAACACACACAGATCTCTGAAAATAATCCAGCTCACTGAGAATAGAAGAATAGGATGCACAGATGTATTCTAGAATCACAAGGGTAAAGAAAAAGAATCGCTCATCTATGTGTCTCTCTGTCTATATAATTATTTATTGATGCATCTGCCTTGAGGCCTGCACTGCACACACAACTAGTCTCACTTTTATTAATTATGACAACAATCTTGTAAGGTAGATATTGTATCTCTAGTCCATTTCAAGATGAGAAAAACTTATTTCTAGAGAAGTGAAGCCAAGACCGAACAGAGCACACATTTAATTTCAAGTCTTCTGATTTCCAGATTTCATACACTTTCAGCTCCTTTCCACTATATCAGGGGTTGGCAAACTTTTCCCTAAAGGGTCAAATAGTAAATATTTCAGGCTTTGCGTTCTGTGAGGTCTCAGTCACAACTACTCCACCATGTTGCTGTAGTAAGAAAGCAGTTGCTGTTGAGCCGGTTCTGACTTATGGAAACCCTGTGAGTGTCAGAGTAGAACTGTGCTTCATAATGGTTTCAGTGGCTGATTTTTCAAAAGTGGATCACCAAGCCTATCTTCTGAGGCACCTCTGAGTGGACTCAAACCTCCACTAGCCTTTCAGCTAGCAGCTGAGTGAATTATCCATTGATTGAGGACCCTCAATCTCCCCAAAGCTGCCTCTTATTTTGATGCCCTTTTGTGACTACAGCCCCAGGTGGTCATTGGAGTGTCCTTTCCATGCCTCCCAATTGGCCCATCTGCTGCAGCACTTGCTGGCTTTTCTAGCTTTTGGCTCCAGGATGGGCATTCACACTTCTGCCTTTCCTCCAGGCCCATTGGTAGGTGATTAAAAGCCCAGCTATATGTTTCTGAGAGCAGTAACTGACAGAAGGGATCCCAAGGCTCAGATAAGTGAGCGTGGGCTGGGGAAGGGACTGGCCACTGGGTATGTGGGACGTGAGTTTCATTCCTGGAGAGGAGTAATATGCACGTCATTGGCTTTTCAGAAATGTGCAAGCTGCTAGAAATCCTGCACACTGTGCTGTCTTCAGAGGGACCACGGCTGTCTCCCTAGGAACCAGGGATGAGCTGGATGAATTCTTCTTTGGCAGATCCAGGCCAGCTTGTCCCAAATGATCACTATAAGCAGTATGACATGCAGGAGCCAAGAGGCAGGTTAGGACAAGACAGAAAGTAGGTTGATCCCACCAGCAACAAACATCCCCTCTCTGATGGTGGGAGGGGGGAGAGGAGTGGGCCTTGGAAGGCCATTCCTAGACCCAACATGAATGTTGAGAAACAGAATTCTGTAGCTTCCCCTGGGTGACCAGTGCCTCAGGTCTGTAGATAGGGCTATCCAGATGTGATCCCAGAGGCCACCTTGAATTCGGGGAACAGATAGGAACTGCACGTTCTCGGCTCTGTGCTGCCGAAAGATTGTGCTCTGACATTTTTGAGGGGGAGTGTGCAAAGTAGGGGACGTGCTTTCTAAACCTTTTTTGCTCCTCTGGAAGTGTCACAGACCCGTACAAAGATGCTAAAGACTGTACCCATATTTTCAATGAATTGTTACAGAAAAATCAGCTTTCACTTTAGGTTCACTTTAGGTTTGTTGTTGTTAGGTGGCATCGAGTTGATTCTAACTCATGTCGACCCTATGTATAACAGAACTAAAAGTTGCCCAGTCCTGCGCCATTCTCACAGTCGTTACTATGCTTGAGCCCATCATGGCAGCCACTGTGTCAATCCATCTCATTGAGGGGCTCCTCTTTTCTGCTGACCCTCCACTTTACCAAGCATGATGTACTTCTCCAGCCATTCGTCTCTCCTGATGATGTGTGCAAAGTAAGTGAGACAAAGTCATGTCATCCTCGCTTCTGAGGAGCATTCTGGTTGTACTTCCTGCAGGACAGATTTGTTTGTTCCTCTGGCAGTCCATGGTATATTCAATATTCTTTGCCAACACCACAATTCGAATGTGTCAGTTCTTCCTTGGTCTTCCTTTTTCAAAGTCCAGCTGTTGCATGCATTCTGAGTAGGGATGGATTAACCAGTAAGCACGGTATGCACCGGCTTGCCTTGAGCAAAGCATATGTGGGCTTAGTTGTATTTACTTGCTAATCTATGGTGAACAAATTCATATGGCTTTGACCACATCTTTGATGTGGTGGGGAACAGGTGAAATTGTCAACTGCAGATTGATGAGAAGGCACAATTGAGCCTGTGTGTACCTTGCTTATTGGGTAATCTGGCCGTGCTATATGAGGTGTAATGGTTAAGATTGTGTGTCAACTTGTCTGGGCCATGATTCTTAGTGTTTATGTGTGATCACCCCCATGATGGGATCTGCTGTGAGTAGCCAGTCAGTTAAAAGGGGGTTTCCTTTGGCATGTGACCTGTGTCCACATATAAGTGGATTTTCTGGCTTTTCCCTGCTCTGGATCCTGCAGCTGCCTCCGGTTCATCTGACCTCTAGTTCTTGGGACTTGAGCTAGCAGCTTATCTGCTGATCTTGGGATTCGTCGTTCTTCACAGCCTGTGAGCGAGAGCGCTGCTCTGTGACTTGCTGATCTTGGGTTCACAAGCCCCTGCAGCTACATGAATCAGGAGAAGCCCTGTGGTCTTGCCTGCTGATCTCGAGATCTGTTGATCTTCACAGCCTATGAATAAAAGCCCTGCTCTCCTACCTGCTGGTCTTAAGTTGACGAGCCCCTACAGCTACGTGAATGAGGAGAAGCCTCTATCCTGATCCACGGACTTGGGATGTTCCAGCCTCTACAATTGCGTGAGCCATTTCCTTGATATAAATCTCTCTATATATTTATACACTTTATTGGTATTGCTTCTCTAGAGAACCCAGCCTAAGACATTTCATACCGAGAGTGGTTCTAGAGAAACAAAGCTGTAAGGATGAGTTTTCTAAACTGGTTCTCAAGTCTGGTTAGTCTTAAAGATGTTGATGACTCTGCTTCCAGCAGTAAAGAGGGCAGGGCTAATCCATGTCATGAGGTGGCAATAGAAATACAAAAAATATCACCACCAGTAGATCAGGTATTGGTGAAAGGCAAGGCTCTGGGTGAGCACATGTGTGATATTTTTCTACAGTTTTTTCATAAAGAGAAGTATAAAGAAGTTGGTTTGTTGGTCCTACTTTTGGTAGATAAACTGATGAAAGAAAGAGATGCACTCAGGGCATCAGAGTCAAAGCTCAAGTGCCCCATACATGACCTCAAGGCTTCCACTTGTGCTTTGAGAGAAAACCTTATTCCTTGGAGTAACAGAGCTGATATTGCCAAAAACCAAACCCAAACTCTTATTGTAAAACTGGCTAAATTACAATGCTAGCTCAATTGCTAACATCGAGAGGTGTCTGAAATTAAAGTGAGGGCGTTGATTGGGAAGAAATGGGGCCCTGAAACTTGGAATGAGGACATATGGGCTGATAATCAGGAAGCTGGAGACACTGAGCCCCTAAATTCCATTGAATCACTCATGCCAACAAAACCACTCCAATCTGAAGAGATTACTTCATGTTTCTCTGCTACACCACCCTGCCAAGAAAAATCATTAACCCCCTCTACTCCCATCTAGTGAGATTAGCACTAGCCCATCTGCTTCTAAAGAGCCCGTGTCTGAGTCATTGCCTGGGCCATCACTAAAGCAGATGCTTTACAAGACAATGATGAATGTTCTGAAAACAATTCCACACTACCGATTCTGGTTTCTAGACCTATAACTAGACTTAAGTTCCAGCGAGCCTCAAAAGGTGAAGTATAAAGTGTGACCCAGGAGGAGTTATGCTACACTCCAAAAGAACTGATGGACTTTCCTAATACAAACAGAAAGCTGGGGAATATTTGTGGGAATAGCTATTAAGGGTGTGGGATAATGGTGCAAGGAACATAAAGATGGATCAGTCCAAGTTTATTGATATGGATCCACTAAGCACAGATTCTTCATTCAGTGTTTCAGGTCGAGAAGTTAGGAAAGGATTAATAGTTTATTTGGTTGGGTTGCTGAAGCATGGATCACATGGTGGCCTACACTAAATCAAGTTGAGGTACAAGACCTGCCTTGGTATACTGTAGAAGAAGGTATCCGAAGGCTTAGGGAAATTGGCATGCTAGACTGGATTTATCAGGTTAGACCCACAGACCCACACATGGAATGCCCAGAGAACACATCTTTTACCACAAGTGTGAGGAACAAATTTGTGAAGGGAGCCCCAGCATCCTTGAAGACTGCTGTGATTACTATTTTCTGTAAGTCAGATATGACAGGGGGAATTGCCCTAACTGAATTTAGACACCTAACTACAATGGAGCTGATTGGACTCCATGGTAGTAGTTGGCAAGTGGCAACACTCAATCAGCAAAGACCAAGTGGGCACGGTTACTGTAATGGACAGCAGAGTCAAAGCAGTAATCAGAAAAGTCTGACTCGTATGGACTTATGGTGTTGGCTACTTAGTCCTGGTGTCCCTAGGAGTGAAATAGATAGGAAATCCAGTAAATATTTACTTGATCTGTACAAATGGATGAATTCTAGGTCACGTGAACAGCAGTCTAACTCCTCTCACCAGAGTAGAGAGTCACAGTCCCTCAATCAATTCCCAGACTTGAGTGAGTTTAAAGACCCACAACCCCTCTAGTGAAGGGGAGGCCAGGTTCCTGTGAAGAAGGACGCCAATACACTGCCAAAAATTTATACTGTTAATCTTTCTCCCAACCTTCCCCAAAGGGATCTATGGCCAATTATGAGAGTGAGGGTTCACTGGGGAAAAGGAAATAATCAGACTTTTTGGGGTTTACTGGATACTGGCTCTGAACTGATACTAATTCCAGGAGACACAAAACGTCACTATGGCCCACCAGTCAGAGTGGCGGAATATGGAGGTCAGGTTATTAATGGAGTCTTGGCTCATGTCCATCTCACAGTAGGTCCAGCGGGTCCCCGAACCCATCCTGTAGTGACTTCCCTAGTTCCAGAATGCATAATTGGAATAGATATACTCAACAACTGGCAGAACCTCCACATTGGATCCCTGAGAAATGGATTAAGGGCTATTATGGTAAGAAAAACCAAGTGGAAGCCATTAGAACAGCCCCTACCTAGGAAAATAGTAATCAAAAAGCAGTACCTCATTCCTGGAAGGATTGCAGAGATTACTGCCACCATCAAGGACTTGAGGGATGCAAGGGTGGTGATTTCCACCACAGCCCCATTCAACTTGCCTATTTGGTCTGTGCAAAAAACAGATGGATCTTTGAGAATGACAGTAGATTATCAAAAACTTAACCAGATGGTGACTCCAATTGGAGCTGCTGTTCCAGATGTAGTTTCATTGCTGGAGCAAATTTATATATCTCCTGGTACCTGGTATGCAGCTATTGATAGGGCTAATGGCTTTTTCTCCATACCTGTTTCAAAGGACTATCAGAAGCATTTTGCCTTCAGCTGGCAAGGCCAGCAATACACCCTCAGTTGCCTACCTCAGGGCTACATCAGTTCTCCAGCCCTACATCATAATTTAGTCCACAGGGACTTGATCGCCTTTCCCTTCAACAAACATCACACTGGTCCATTACATTGATGACATTATGCTGATTGGACCTAGTAAGGAAGAAATGTCAATGACTCTGGACTTATTGGTAAAACATTTGCATGCTAAAGGGTGGGAAATTAATCCCACAAAATTGCAGGTACCTTCCACTTCAGTGAAATTTCTAGGCATCTAGTGGTATGGGGCATGTCGAGATATTCATTCTAAAGTGAAGGGTAAGTTATTGCATCTGAATACTCTCACAACTGAAAAGGGAACACAACACCTAGTGGGCCTCTTTGGATTTTGGAGGCAACATATTCCTGATATGAATGTGCTACTCCAGCCTATTTACCAAGTGACTTTTCAAGCAGCTAGTGTTGAGTGGGGTCCAGTACAAGAGAAGGCTCTGCAACAGGTTCAGTCTGCTGTGCAAGCCACTCTGCCACTTGGGCCATATAATCCAGCTGATCCAATGGTGCTTGAAGTGTCAGTGGCAGATAGAGATGCTGTTTGGAATCTTTGGCAGGCCCCTATTGGTGAATCCCAGTAGACCCGTAGGATTTTGGAGCAAAGCCCTGCCATCCTCTGCAGATAACTTTTCTCTTTTTGAGAAACAGCTTTTGACTTGTTACTGGGCCTTAGTAGAGCTAAATGCTTAACCATGGGAAACCAAGTCATTGTGCAGCTTGAGCTGCCCATCTTGAACTGGTGGGTGTTGTCTGATCCACAGAGTCATAAAGTTGGACATGCACAGCAGGACTCCATCACTAAATGGAAGTGGTATACATGAGATTGGGCTGGAACAGCACCCAATCTCATGTTGCATGAGGAAGTGACCCAAATGCCTATGGTTTCCACTCCTGTCACATTACCCTCCATCTCCCAGTCTTCACCTATGGCCTCATTAGGAGTTCCTTACGATTAGTTGACTGAAGAAGAGAAAACTCATGCCTGGTTTACAGATGGTTCTGGGTGATACGTAGTCACCATTCAAAAGTGGACAGCAACAGCACTACAGCCCCTTTCTGATTTAGTTGACTGAAGAAGAGAAAACTCATGCCTGGTTTACAGATAGTTCTGGGTGATATGTAGTCACCATTCGAAAGCAGACAGTGACGGCACTACAGCCCCTTTCTGATAACTTCCTGAAGGACATTGGTAAAGGAAAATCCTCTCAATGGACAGAACTTTGAGCAGTGCACCTGGTTGTTCACTTTGCTTGGAAGGAGAAATGGCCAGATGTGTGACTGTATACTGATTCATGGGCTGTGGCCAATGGTTTGGCTGGATGGTCAGGGACTTGGAAGAAACATGATTGGAAAATTGGAGACAAGGATTTATGGGGAAGAGTTATGTGGATAGACCTCCCTGAATGGGCCAAAGAAGTGAAGATATTTGTGTTTCATGTGAATTCTCCCAGAAGGGTGACCTCAGCAGAGGATGAGTTTAACAATCAAGTGGATAGAGTGATGTGTTCTTTGGAAACCAGTCATCCTCCTTCCCCAGCTACTCCTGACATTGCTCAATGTGCTCATGAACATAGTGGCCATGGTGGCAGGGATGGAGGTTATTCATGGGCTCAGCAACATGGACTTCCACTCACTAAGTCTGATTTGGCTGCAGCCACTGCTGAGTGACTGATCTGCCAGCGGCGGAGACCAACACTGAGTACCCGACATGGCACCATTCTTTGAGGTGATCAGCCAGCAACCTGGTGGCAAGTTGATTACATTGGACCACTTCCATCATGGAAAGGGCAGAGTTTTTTCCTTATTGGAATAGACACTTACTCTGGATATGGATTTGCCTTCCCTGCATGCAGTGCTTCTGCCAAAACTACCATCCATAAACTTACAGAATGCCTTATCTGCTGTCATGGTATCCTGCACAGCATTGCTTCTGATTAAGGGACTCACTTCACAGCAAATGAAGTGTGGCAGTGGGCCCGTGCTCATGGAATTCACTGATTTTACCATGTTCCTTATCATCCTGAAGCAGCTGGCTTAATGGAACAATGGAATGGCCTCCTAAAGACACAATTACTGTACCAGCTATGTGGCAGTACCCTCCAGGGTTGGGGCAGTGTTCTCCAGGAAGCTGTACATGCTCTAAACCAGTGTCCAATATTTGGTGCTGTTTCTCCCATAGCCAGGATTCATGGGTCCAGGAAATAAGGGGTGGAAATGGGAGCGGCATCACTCACTATTACCCATAGTGACCCACTCGCAAGATTTTTGCTTCCTGTCCCCACAACCGTATGCTCTGCAGGTCTAGAGGTCTTAGTTTCAAAGGGAGGAATGTTCCCTCCTGGAGACACATCACTAATTCTATTGAACTGGAAGCTAAGAATGCCACCAGGTCACTTTGATCTCCTTATGCCTCTGGATCAACAGGCAAAGAAAAGAGTTACCATACTGGTGGGTGTGATTGATCCTGATTACCATGACAAAATCAGGTTGATATTATATAATGGAGGTAAAGAAGAGTATGTCTTGAATTCAGGAGATCCCTTAGGGCATATCTTAGTACTACCATGCCCTGTGATTAAAGTCAATGGACAACTACAGTAACCCAATTCCGACATGACTACTTATGGCCCAGACCCTTCAGAACTGAAGGTTTGGGTCACCCCACCAGGTAAAGAACCACAGCCAGCTGAGGTGCTTGCTGAAGGCAAAGGGAATATGGAATGGGTGGTGGAAGAAGGTAGTTCTAAATACCAGTTATGTCCATGTAACCGGTTGTAGAAACGAGGTTTGTCATTGTTATGAGTATATCTGCTTTGTATGTATGCACCAAATATTTTTGTTTTCTTCACTTATAAAATATAAGATGAAAATGGGGGTAGTGCTTTTTCGGTTGTACATGTGTTGTATCATTTTAGGCACAAGTATGACTTTGTAACTGTGTTTATTCAGAGATTATGTATGGTTTGGGGAGATGTGTACAGCTGCCAAGTTGACAAGGGGTGGACTGTGATGGTTAAAATTGTGTGTCAATTTGTTTGGGCCACAATTCTCAGTGTTTATATGTAATCATCCCCATGATGGGATCTGCTGTGAGTAGCCAGTCAGTTGAAAGGGAGTTACCTTGGGCATATGACCTGCATCTGAATATATGTGGTCTTTCTGGCTTTTGCCTGCTCTGGATCCTGCAGCTGGCTTCTGTTCGTCTGACCTCTGGTTCCTGGGATTTGAGCTAGCAGCTGATCTGCTGATCTTGGGATTCATCGATCTTCACAACCTGTGAGCAAGAACCCTTCTCCAACCTGTTGATCTTGGGTTTGCCAGCCTCTGTGGCTGTGTGAGTCAGGAGAAGCCTCTATCCTGATCCACAGACTTGGGATGTTCCAGCCTGTACAATTGTGTGAGCCATTTCCTTGATTTAAATCTTTCTCTATATATATTTATATGCTTTACTGGTTTTGCTTCTATATAGAGAACCCAGCTTAAGACATGAGGTATGAGGTGATGGAAAACACCATTGCTTGGGTCAGGCACACCTTAGTTATCAAAGTGACATCTTTGATTTTTAACACTTTAAAGATATATTTTGCCACAGATTTGCCCAATGCAATATGTCGTTTTCTTCTTGACTGCTGCTTCCATGAGCATTGACTGTGAATCCGAGTAAAATGAAATCCTTGAAACTTCAGTATTTTCTCTGTTTGTCATTATGTTGCTTTTTGGTCCAGTAGCAATAATTTTCCTTTTCTTTATGTTCGGATGTAATCTATACTGAAGACTGTAGTCAATTACCTTCATCAGTAAGTGCTTCAAGTTGTCTTCACTTTCAGGAAGCAAGGTTGTGTGACTTGCATATCTCAAGTTGTTAATGAGTCTTTCTCCAATCCTGATGCTGTGTTCTTCTTCACATAGCCCAGCTTCTCTGATTATTTTTCCAGCATACAGATTCAATAAGTGAAAGAATACAACCCTGCCTCATGCCTTTTCCAGTTTTAAAACACGCAGTGTCTCCTTGTTCTGTTTGAACAACTGCCTCTTGATTCATGTATAGGTTCTGCATGAGAACAATGAAGTGTTCTGAAATTCCTGTTCTTCACAGTGTTGTCCATAATTTGTTTATGTTACTTTAGGTTTATTCCCCTTTTAATGAACACAATTAAAATGTATAGTGCTATAAACTGAGGATATTTCCATGTCCTGTATGACAATCCAACAGCTGCTTTGCTGTGTTATAGCAACAGGACACACTTGTATAACATATATATTCCCAAATTCCTGACCAATTAACATTTGTCTGTTCAACAGAGATGTGGACTATAGGGTTGACTGCTTGAGCCACCTCTCATGCCATCCTACTATGACTGCATGCTTAAATTCTGGCACAGTAATAACCCCTTATATTTGTAGAGAGTCGTATGTTTTCAAGGCACTTGTACTTAAAATGCACCGTTTCATTTAGTTCTCATAATGACCCTATGAACTAGACAGGGCAGGTATGATGATGCCCAGTTTACAGATGGCAAACAGAGACTGTAAGCTATTTTCTCCAGGTCACATAGGGAGTAAGAGCAGAGCAGTTACTAGAATCCATATTTTTTCCCTGACCCCAAGCTGCAATTCTCCTGAGGGTCTGGGCTCCAGGGTGAAGCCAGAGTACTAGCCTCTGGAGAGGGAGGAATAGGTACTTAACCTCTCTGAGAAACCTTTGGATATCCTCAGGCCTGCCCAGGCATAACCCTCATGACCTTTCTTTATGGCTTGCAGGGTCCTTGAGGGTAGATTGGGTTATGCGATCTGTGGTTGCCTGCCTAGCCGAAGCCCTGCAGGTGCAGATAGATTCTCAATGAGTGTCATTAAATGAGTAAATGAATGGGTGATACTGTACCCCCTCACAAATGACAGTGTGGCAGAGCCTGGTAGCGGGCAGTTAGGTGTCGGACAGCAGACTCTCCAGTTCCAGGAGGGAATGGTTCTTTACAAATAAAAAATAAATCAAAGCCCACTCAAAAATAAATTTTAATGTCAACAAATTCTCAACCCAAGTCAGATTCATTACCAGTTGTCATTGAGACAATTCTGACTTAAGGTGACCCCTTTCATGTTAGATTATGTGCTCCATAGGGTTTTCAATGGCTGCGTTTTCAGAAGAAGATCAGCAGACCTTTCTCTCTTCCTAGTTGCCTCTGAGTGGACTTGAATCTCCAACCTTTCGGTTAGTAGCCAAGCGTGTTAACTGTTTGCACCACCCAGGGACTCTTTCAGATTTTAAGGCTACACTATTTTGTGTTGAAATAGAGTTTCAGCAGAGGGCTAAGCAGGGGCATGGCAGTGAGAGGGACTTCCTTGGACCTTCCCTCTTTCCCACTCTGGAGGCAGGTTGGGGAAGTGGGATGGTGATTTAGTATGCCTGCATTTGAAGTCTGACTGCTCTATCCCAGCTTGTGGCCTTGAGGGGAAGTTACTTAATCTTCCCTATCTCACAGTGTTTTGAGGATTATATGAGATGAAACCTAACAAAACATTAAGCCTAGTACCTGGAGACACCTAACTCCCTGTCATCAGGACTTCTTACCCTGTCATTTACTAGGAGTCAATGTGGGGGTGGGGGTCACGCCTTCATTCACTTATAAAATGACCACTCACTGAGAATCTGTGCCCTGCAGGGCCTGCACTAGCCTGGACAACCTAGGAAAACATACAGCACACAACACAGTGCCCCTCAAGGACCCTGGAGCCCACAGTGAGAGGTCACAAGGTCACGAGGGCTGACTGCTGAGTGAAATTAGTTGCTCTTTTTATTGTCTCTATCACTGGAATCGTGGGCTCACATCCCAAACAATAGGCACAGATTTCCTGCAGACCCATTTCTGCCCTTTTCACAAAAGCCCCTACTGTTCCAGATGTCATTTGCCTCAAATATGTTTAAGGGGGAAAAAAGCACCCACCCCATCTAGATTGTGTGGTAAAAGCAGACTGCCACATCTTTCTCCCATAGAGCAGCTGGTGAAAAAAATACATGATAGTTATTCCTCTGCATTCCTTAAAAGCTACGTCTTACTTGAGTCTGAGAGAGGGTGGCCTACGATCCACTGACAGAAGCTTTGCTGTCCTGTTGAGTTAAATCTGTGAGCTGTTATTCTCACCCTCTTCCTGCTTGCTCTCCAAGGCTTTCTTCCTTTCTCACATCTCTGGCCCCCTTTCTGTGAAAATTGCCTCTCCAGGAGCTAAGGAATAGTTGGCCCTGACCTTAGTCAGGAAATGAGCAGAGGCTTCCCCAAGGCTGAGGACCTGCGGTGAGGGTAATTTTATCCTTGTCACTGCAACTGAGGAGCTCTGTTGGTGCAGGGTTAAGTGCTCAGCTGCTGACCAAAAGGTCGGTGGTTCAACTCACCAACTGCTCCATGGGAGAAAGATGTGGCAGTCTGCTTCTGTAAAGATTTACAGCCTTGGAACCCTATGGGACAGTTTGCCTCCACTGCAACAGGT
Source organism: Dugong dugon (assembly GCA_030035585.1). Taxonomy (NCBI): domain Eukaryota; kingdom Metazoa; phylum Chordata; class Mammalia; order Sirenia; family Dugongidae; genus Dugong; species Dugong dugon. The sequence goes on along the minus strand of CM057480.1, from coordinate 39,608,198 downwards.
TTGATTAGGTCCGCTGTGACTGCAGATGCCCTTATTACTCACACGTCTTTCCCTTGTTTAACAACATACTAAACCATTAGTCTCCATGCCAGTGGGTCCAGTTTCCTCACAGTGGCAAAAGCTGATCATTAAATCCCCTTTTCCCTGCTTAATCTCTTTTAAATTGGTTGCCTTTTAATTCAATCAAGTGCCCTCTTTCTCAGCCATTCCACTGTGGCCTGTGTGTCAGCGCTGGTATATCCCTGGATGAGAGAGCTTTGTAGGGATAGTCCGGGTGGTCTTTGTGAACTTCAAGATATGAGCAAGGACTTCTGGGCAACATGGCACTATAGACAGAAGCACCACACCGTCCCTCCACAGCAAAGATCTGAAAAACTAAGTCAAACAGAGACAAACGTCAATCCTGAAACCCTAAGCATCAAAAGAAGAGATAAAGAACTCAGCCAAGCACTGAATGGAATAAGAAACTGACAGAGAACAGAGAGCAAGGACAGATACATGCTGAGGTCCTCTATCACCTAACACAGCACAGATCCATGATCTTAGACTCCTGTTGGAGATCGGAAAACAGGGAGTACGGGAAAGCAGCTTCACGGTGCTCCCAGCAGGAGACAGAACAACCAGTAACCAGTGATATATGCTTTCCCACCCCCAACCCTTCTTCACGCCCACTTGGCCTCCTCTGCTTCCTGAGGCCACAGTCTCTTGGCCGGGAAACACCAGCTTCACCCCGTGCCACTTGGATTCCACCCGCCTCCACTGATTGGCTCCCTGAGTGCCATTTGTTGGTTGCGGGTGTTGCTTTTTTCTGCTTCTTTTGGTTCCTTCCGTGCCTCTCCCCACCTCTCCCTCCTTTCTCTCAAATACCTGGCTCCTTTTGCCATCTTTGCTTCTCCCTGAAAGGCTGTGAAATGCCACTTGACTCTGGAACTGCTTCCCGGCCCATGCCACCAAGCTGGTTGGATTCTTGAGGCTTTATTTCTTTTGGCTTGTTCTGTTTTGATTTGTTTGCTTGTTTTCCTTTCCTTTTCTTGGCTTTGGAGCCCCTGCTAGCCGAGCAATACTGAGCAACTTGGCAGGTACTCCCTCAATTTGCGCAGCTGTGCAGTGGGATCCGTGGGAGCATTTCTTTTTTCTGGGTTTTTTTTTTGTTGTTGTTGTTGTTATTTTTGTTTGTTTTGATAATTTTCTTTTCTTTTTTCTCTTTTCCCTTTTTTGTCTTTCTTCATTTCTCAGTTTCTCATCTCTCTGTACTTACCTTCTCTTCCTGTCTCCTGAATAACTGGTGCTGTGTGACACCTCTACCCCTTCTAGCCAGGCTGTACTTCACAGCCTGGAAGCAACTGACCCTGTCCTCGCAGCCACATGGGTGGGATCCCTGGGGGCTTTTCTTTTTTTCAATTTTTATTTATTCATTTTTTCTTTTACCTTTTTTCTTTTTTTTCCTTTTTGTTTTTCTCCATTTCTGTCTCCCATCTCTCCACTCCAACGGCAAGCTTCCTTAGCACTCTTTTTTCTTTGTATGTTTCTGCCTCCTGTTCCTCTCTTGTCTCTCTCCTCCTCCCATACGCATCTTAGCTCCACACATCACGAACTACCCCCTCCTCCTTGCGTACCTGCACTGTGCGCTGAACATCACACCCCCAAGCAGCACAGGCATAACCTACTGGAACCTGCCCAGCACAGATTCCCAGCCTGCCCTGTCAGCCCAAGTACATGCCATAAACGACTCATCCCAGCAACTCCCCTTCAGCTGGACCTGCCCTGCTGCAGCATACCTGAGTGACTGATTGCCAATTGGAGAAGGAAGTGAAAAGTATCGTGCCCACAGATGAGCAAACAACAAAGAATGCACAGACCACCTGCTCAGACATAACCAAATAAAACAAAAAAGAAGGATGAACCAAACAAATCTACAATCAATAAATAAGGAAAATAACTACTGAATATCCCGAAGACAGCAGAAAATATCAAGACATATATAAAAACAGTACAAGATGGTTCCAGTAGCAGTCCAAAATAAAACACCAGATGACTTTCCAGTAGAAGAAAAGGCACTAGAACTACCTGATAGGGAATTCAAATCTGTAATGTTCAGAACTACCCAAGACTTGAAGCAAAAAAAAAAAAAAAAGACAAAAATGGGGAAAAATAGACAAATTCATGGAAAAGGTAAACAAATTCATGGAAACTACAGACAAAAAAATGGAAGAATTCAGGAAAATAATACAGGAATAGAGTGCTAAAATAAATTCACAACTAGAAATCATACAAAAACAACAATTAGAAATTCAAAAGATAAACAACAAGATTTCAGAAATGGACAGTGTCATAGAAAGGCTGAGGAGCAGGTTTGAAATGATGGAAGACAGGATCAGCAAAATTGAAGACAAACACTTGGATACAACTCTGAGGAAAAATCAGAAAAAAACAAGAAAGAAAAATGAAGAAACCCTGAGAATGTTGTGGGATACAATCAAAAGCAAAAATTTGCAATTGATCGGAATTCCAGTACAGGGGAAGAAAGTGGAAAACAGAGATGATCATTGAAGAACTGCTGACAGGAAACTTCCCCAGTACCGTGAAAGATGAAAAGATGGCCATCAAAGAAGCTCAACGAACCCCATATGGGATGGATCCTAAATGGAAATCACCGAGGCATATCAATCACACTCACCAAAACCAAAGACAAAGAATCTTGAGAGCAGCTCAAGAAAAACAAAAAGTCACATACAGAGGAGAAACACTAAAACTAAGCTCGGATTATTCAGCAGAAACCATGCAGGAAAGAAGGCAATGGAATGACATATATAAAACCTTGAAATAAAAGAATTGTCAGGCAAGAGTAACATATCCTGCAAAACTCTCGTTCAAATATGATGGTGAAATTAGGACATTTCCAGATAAACAGAAATTAAGGGACTATGTAAAAACCAAACCAGACGTACAAGAATTATTGTATTTTTAAATGTTGTAATTAAATGAAGTTTACATTTCAAGTTAGTCTCCCATACAGAAATTTTTTTTTACATACATTGTTATGTGACCCCAACTGCTCACCCCATTCTGCGACAGCACACTCCTCCCCTCCAACCCTGATTCCCCATGAACATTCAACCAGCTCCTAACTCTCTCTGCCTTCCCATCTCACCTCTGGACAGAAGCTGCCCCCTTGGTCTTTTGTATCTACTTGACTAAGAGGCACGTTATTGACAAGTATCACTTTATGTCCCACAGCCCAGTCCAATCCCTGTCTGAAGAGTTGGCCTCGGAAATTGTTTTAGTTCTGGGCTGATAGAGAGTCCAGGAGCCATGCTTTCCAGAGCACCTCCAGTCTCAGTCAGACCATTAACTCTGGTCTTCTTACTGGAACTTGAGTTCTGCATCCCATCATTCTACTGCTCCATCAGGGACCCTCTGTTGTGTTCCCTGTCAGGACGTTCACTGGTGGTGGCCAGGCACCATTTAGTTCTTCTGGTCTCAGGCTGATGAAGTCTCTGGTTGATGTGGCCCATTCTGTCCCTTGGGCTAATACTTTCCTTGTGTCTTTGGTGTTCTTGGTTCTCCTTTACTCCAAGTGATTGGGACCAATTGATGCATCTTAAGTGACTGCTTGCAAGCTTTTAAGACCCCAGACACCACTCACCAAAGTAGGATGCAGAACATTTTCTTAATAAGCTTTGTTATGCCAATTGACCTGGATATCCCCTGAAACTATGGTCCCCAGACCTCCCATCCCTGCTACTCTGTCTCTCAAAGTATTTGACTGTATTGAGGAAACTTCTTAGCTTTGGTTTAGTCCAGCTGTGCTGGCTTCCCCTGCAGTGTGTGTTGTCCTTCCCTTCACCCAAGATGATTCTTAGCTACTATCTAGTCAATGAATAACCCTCACCCTCCCTCTCCATCCCCGTAACAATCAAAGAATGTTTTCTTCTGTGTTTTAACCTTTTCTTGAGTTCTTATAATAGTGGTCTTATACAATATTTGTCCTTCTGTGACCGACTAAATTCACTCAGCATAATAAGTTCCAGCTTCCACCATGTTATACGATGTTTCACAGCTTCATCATTGTTCTTTATCGTTGTGTAGTATTCTACTGTGTGGATATACCATAGTTTCTTTATCCATTCATCCTTTTGATGGGCACCTAGGTTGCTTCCCTCTTTTTGCTATTGTGAACAGTGCTGTGATGAACATGGGTGTGCATATATCTATTCGTGTGACGGCTCTTGTTTCTCTAGGATATATTTCAAGGAGCGGGATAGCTGGATCATATGGTACTTCTATTTCTAGCTTTTTAAGGAAGCACCAAATCAATTTCCAAAGCACTTGTACCATTTTACATTCCCAGCAACAGTGTAGAAGTGTTCCAGTCTCTCCACAACCTCTCCAGCATTTGTTATTTTGTGTTTTTTGGATTAATGCTAACCTTGTTGGGGTGAGATGATACCTCATTGTTGTTTTAATCTGCATTTCTCTAATGGCTAATGATCGTGAGCTTTTCTTCATCTGTCTGTTAGCTGCCTGAATATCTTCTTTGGTGAAGTGCCTGTTCATATTCTTTGCCCATTTTTTAATTGGGTTATTTGTCTTTTTGTTGTTGAGGTTTTGCAGTATCTTGTAAATTTTAGAGATTAAACGCTGATAGGATTTGTCATAGCCAAAAATTCTTTCCCAGTCTGTAGATTGTCTTTTTACTCTTTTGGTGAAGTCTTTTGATGAGCATAAGTGTTTGATTTTTAGGAGCTCCCGTTTATCTAGTCTCTCTTCTGGTGCTTGTGGATTGTTACTTATGGTTCGTATTGTTTTTATGCGATGTATTAGGGCTCTTAGTGTTGTCCTTATTTTTTCTTCCATGATCTTTATCGTTTTTGATTTTATATTTAAGTCTTTGATCCACTTTGAATTAGTTTTTGTACATGGTGTGAGATATGGGTCTTATTTCAGTTTTTTGCATATTGGTATCCAATTACGCCAGCACCATTTGTTAAAGAGACTGTCTTTTCCCCAGTTAATGGACTTTGGGCTTTTGTCGAATATTAGCTGCTTATAGGTGAATGAGCTTGTATCTGGATTCTCAACTCTGTTCCATTGGTCTATGTATCTGTTGTACCAGTACCAGGCTGTCTTGACTACCATGGCAGTATAATAGGTCCTAAAATCAGGTAATGTAAGGCCTCCCACTTTGTTCTTCTTCTTGAGTAATGCTTTATTTATTCGGGGCCTCTTCCCTTTCCATATGAAGTTGGTGATTTGTTTCTCCATCTCATTAAAAAATGCTGCTGGAATTTGGATCGGGATTGCATTGTATCTGTAGATCATTTTGGGTAGAATTGACATTTTCAAAATGTTGAGTCTACCTATCCATGAGCAAGGTATATTTTTCCATTTATGCAGGTCTGTTTTATTTTCTTGCAGTAGTGTCTTGTAGTTTTCTCTGTAAAGATCTTTTACATCTCTGCTTAAATTTATTTCTAAGTATTTTATCTTCTTGGGGGCTATTGTAAATGGTATTGATTTGGTGATTTCCTCTTCAAGGTTCTCTTTGTTGGTGTAAAGGAATCCAGTTGATTTTTGTATGTTTATCTTGTATCCTGAGACTTTGCTGAAATCTTTTATTAGTTCCAATAGTTTTCTTGTGGATTCTTTGGGGTTTTCTGTGTATAAGATCATATCATCTGAAAATAGAGATACTTTGACTTCTTCCCTACCAATGTGGATTTGCTTTATTTCTTTTTCGAGCCTAATTGCTCTGGCTAGGACGTCCAGCACAATGTTGAATAATAGTGGTGATAGATGGCTTCCTTGTCTGGTTCCTGTTCTCAAGCGGAATGCTTTCAAAGTCTCTCCATTCAAGATGATGTTGGCTGTTGGTTTAGTATAAATGCCCTGTATTATACTGAAGAATTTCCCTTCTTTTCCTATTTTGTTGAGAGTTTTTATCATGAATGGGTGTTGGACTTTGTCCACTGCCTTTTCTGTAACGATTGATAAGATCATGTGGTTGTTGTCTTTTGTTTTATTTATGTAATGGGTTACATTGATTGTTTTCCTAATGTTGAACCATCCCTGCATAACTGGTATAAATCGCACTTGGTCACGGTGATTTATTTTTTTGATATGTTGCTGAATTCTATTGACTAAAATTTTCTTGAGGATTTTTACGTCAATGTTCATGAGGGATATTGGTCTGTAGTTTTCTATTTTTGTGGTGTCTTTACCTGGTATCAGGGTTATGTTGGCTTCATAGAATGAGTTTGGGAGTATTCCATCCTTTTCTATGCTCTGAAATACCTTTAGTAGAAGTGGTGTTATAGCTTCTCTGAAAGTTTGGTAGAATTCTCCAGTGAAGCCATACAGGCTAGGGTTCTTTTTGGGGGGAGTTTTTTAAAAACCTTTTCAATGTCTTATTTTGTTATGGGTTTATTTAGTTGTTCCACCTCTGTTTGTGTTAATATAGGTAGGTAGTGAGTTCCTAGAAGTTTATTCATTTCCTCTAGGTTTTCAAATTTGTCAGAGTAGAATTTTTCATTGTAATCTGTTATGATTCTTTTAATTTCAGTTGGGTCTGTTGTGATATCACCCATCTCATTTCTTATATGGGTTATCTGTTTCCTCTCCTGTTTTTCTTTTGTCAGTTTGGCCAATGGTTTATTAATTTTGTTGATCTTTTCAAAGAACCAGATTTTGGACTTGGTAACCTTTCCATTGTTTTTCTATTCTCTGTTTCATTTAACTCTGCTCCAATTCTTAATATTTCCTTCCTTCTGGCACCTGTAGGCTTCTTTTGCTTCTCTCTTTCTACTTGTTCCAGTTGTAGGGTTAATGCTTTGATTATGGTCCTTTCTTCTTTTTGGATGTGTGCACTTACTGTTATAAACTGACATCTGAGCACTACTTTTGCTGTGTCCCAAAGGTTCTCATAGGATGTGTTTTCATTCTCGTTTGATTGTATGAATTTCTTTATTCCTTCCTTAATTTCTTTTATAACCCAGTAGTTTTTGAGCAAGGTATTCTTCAGTTTCCATGGGTTTAATTTTTTTTCCTTGCTTTTTGTGTTGTTGATTTCCACTTCTATGGCTTTATGGTCAGAAAAGATGTTTTGTAATATTTCGATTGTTTGGATTTTGTTAAGACTTGCTTTATGGCCTAATATTTGGTCTGTTCTGGAGAATGTTCCGTGTGTGTTGGAAAAGAAAGTATACTTGTTTGCTGTTGGGTGCTGTGTTCGGTATATGTCTGTGAGATCAAGTTGGTTGATTGTAGCATTTAGCTCTTCCCTGTCTTCGTTGAGCTTCTTTCTGGATGTTCTGTCCTTCACCAAAAGTGACATGTTGAAGTTTCCTACTACTATTGTGGAGCTGTCTATCTCTCTCTCTTTAGAGCTGTTAGAGTTTGTTTTATGTATTTTGGAGCCCTGTTGTTGGGTGCATAAATATTTATTATGGTTATGTCTTCCGGTGAATTGACCCTTTAATCATTATATAGTGCCCTTCCTTATCCTTTGTGATGGATTTTTCTTTAAAGTGTATTTTGTCAGAGATTAATATTGCCACTCCTGCTCTTTTTTGAGTGTTGTTTGCTTGATATATTTTTTTCCATCCTTTGAGTTTTAGCCTGTTTGTGTCTTTAAGTCTAAGGTGCATGTCTTGTAGGCAGCATATAGATGTATCATGCTTTTTAATCCAATCTTCCACTCTCCATCTCTTTATTGGTGCATGAAGTCCATTTACATTCAGTGTAGTTATTGATAGGTTTGAGTTTGGTTCTGTCATCCTGATATCTCTTCTTGTGTTTTGTTCACAGTTTCTTTGTTCTCCTCAATTTTCTGTGCTGAGTCATTTTTCTTTATTTGTTTCATCTTTTTGTTGTAGATTGTGTTTGCTGGGTCTTTATGTTTTTCTACTTTTTTATTTTGATTTCTAGGATTGTTAGAGTCTTTTGTGGTTACCTTAATGTTTACCCCTATTTTTCTAAGTTTATACCAGTGTTTTAATACTTTATAGTGCCTTAACTTCCCCTCCATATAAAAAAATCAATGTCTCCATTTTTTAAGTCCCTCTTTTTTGTTTTAATGTTATCCTTTTTTACATTTTGATATCTGTTTCCCTATTTTCAATATTTTAGCTTTGATGCATTTTCAATATCCGTAACTGAGTTTACATCTGGTTGATCTGTCCTGTGTTCTAGTCTTGCATTATTAGCTGGTGTTATTGATTATTTAATCGTAGGACACACTTTAGATTTTCTTGTAATTTTGGTTTGATTTTTTGCAAATTCCCTGAACTTCTGTTTATCTGGAAATGCCCTAATTTCGCCATCATATCTGAGAGACAGTTTTGCTGGATATATAATTCTTGGTTGACAGTTATTGTCCTTCAAGGTTTTAAATATGTCATCCCATTGACTTCTAGCCTGCCTGGTTCCTGCTGAGTAGTCTGAGCTTATTCTAATTGACTCTCCTTTGTAGATGAGTTTTCTTTTATCCCTAGCTGCTCTTAAAATTCTCTCTTTCTTTGGTTTTGGTAAGTTTGAGTATATGTCTTGATGACTTTCTTTTGGGATCTACCTTATATGGGGTTCGATGAGAATCTTGGATAGATATCTTCTCATCTTTCATGATATCAGGGAAGTTTTCTGTCAACAAATCTTCAACAATGTTCTCTGTATTTTTTGTTATCATCCCTTGTTCTGGTACTCCAGTCACTTGTAGGTTGTCTCTCTTGATGGAGTCCCACATGAGCCTTAGATTTTCTTCATTCCTTTTATTTCTTTTATCTGATTTTTCCTCAAATAAGTTGGCATCAAGAGCTTTATCTTCAAAGTCACTAATTCTAAATTCTACTGCCTTAATTCTGCCCCTATGACTTTCTATTGAGTTGTCTAATTCTGAAATTTTATCAGACTTACAAGAATTATTAAAGGAAGTTCTTCAGTCTGAGAACAAACAACATCAGACCACAGGCTGAATCTAGGATGCAGGATCATACCAGCCAGATACCAACCTAGGAAATTAACACTTAAGGACTATCCAAAACCAAAAGAATTACAACGGGGAACCAGAGAGGTTACTCTGTAAATGACAACTACATCAGAACAGTGAAAGATGGACTAAATGGTGTAGGTATAGAACCTTTAAAGGAGAGGAAAGCAAGGTGACACCAAGTAATAATAGATTGGTTCAACCTAGGAGAATAAAGGTAAATTTCAAAATAACCTCAAAGACAGTAAACGAATCTACTCATCAAAATAAAGAAGAAAAACAAAGTCTTAGTAAAAACAAAAGAAATGAAAAATATTGACAAACAGAAGTAATTTGGCACAGGAGAGTAAGAGGAACAAAGAAAAGCTCTGTACCACAATAAAAAAGCACTACAAAATGACAGCAATAAAGTCACACCCATCAAAAATTACAGTGAATGTAACTGGCCTGAATGCACCCATAAAGAGATGAAGATTGGGAGAAAAATGGATTAAAAAAAAGGATCCATCCATATGCTGTCTACAGGAGACACACCTTAGAAACATAGATGTAAATTTATTAAAAATCAAAGGATAGAAAAAAAATATACCAGGAAAACAGCTACCAAAAAAGAGCAGGAGTCGAAATACTAGTCTCAGATAAAATAGACTTTAAATCGAAATCCACAATAAAAGACAGACACTATAATGATTAAGGGGACAGTCCATGATGAAGACATAACCATAATAAACATCTACACACCCAACGACAGGGCTCCAAAAGCATAAAGTAAACTCTAACAGCACTGAAATGAGAGATTGATAGTTACACAATAATACTAGGAGACTTCAACACACCACTATTGCTAAAGGACAGAACATCTAGAAAGAAACTCAACAAAGATACAGAAAACCTAAAGGCCACAATCAGCCAACTTGACCTCATAGACATATATAGAACACTACACCCAACAGCTGCAAAGTACACATTCTTTTCCAATGCACACAGAATGTTCTCTAGAATAGACCACATCTTAGGCCACAGAGCAATCCTTAACAAGATCCAAAACTTTGAGATAATATAAAGTGTCTTCTCTACAACAACGCCATCAAGGTAGAAACTAACAGAAGATAAAGGGAAAAAAAAATCAATTACATGGAAACTGAATAACACCCTGCTTACAAACCACTGGGTAATAGAAGAAATCAGAGACAGAATAAAAAAATTCCCAGAATCAAACGAGAATGAAAACACATCATCCCAAAACCTTTTGGACACAACAAAGGCAGTCTTCAGAGGACAATTTATAGCAATAGATGCACACATCAAAAAAAAGAAGAAAGAGACAAAATCAAAATATTTACTACACAACTCAAACAAATAGAAAGAGAAGAGTAAAAAAAAAAAAAAAAAAAAAAAAAAAAACAAAAGGCCCCAGCCCCCAGAAGAAAGGAAGTAGAAATAAATGAAATAGAGAATGGAAAAACAATAGAAAGAATCAACAAAACCAAAAGTTGGTTCTTTGAAAGGATCGACAAAATCAACAAATCACTGGCCAGACTGACAAAAGAAAAACAGAAGAAGACACAAATAACTCAAATAAGAAATGAAATGGGGGACATTACAACAGACCTAAGGGAAATAAAAAGGATTAAACAGAGTATTATGAAAGACTATACTCCAACAAATTTGAAACCCTAGTGGAAATGGATAAATTTCTAGAAACACTACTTACCAAAACTAACACAAAGTGATGTTGAAAATCTGAACAGACCCATAACAAGAGAAGAGATTGAAAAGGTAATTTAAGCCCCCCCCACCCCCCAAAAATAGCCCTGGCTCAGATGGCTTCACTGGAGAATTCTACCAAACATTAAGAGAAGAGTTATACCAGTGTTCCTGAAACTATTTCAGAACACATAAAAGGATGCGACACTTCCGAATTCATTCTATGAAACCAGCATAATCCTGATACCAAAACCAGGCAAAGATGCCACAAAAATAGAAAATTACAGACCAATATCTCTCATGAATATAGATGTAAAAATTCTCAACAAAATTCTAGCCAATAGAATGCAGCATCATATAAAAAAAAAAATACACCATGACCAAGTAGGATTCATACCAGGTATGAAAGGATGGTTCAGCATTAGAAAATCAATCAACATAATCCACCACATAAATAAAAGGAAAGAAAAGAATCACATGATCATCTCAATTGACACAAAAAAGGCATTTGACAAAGTCCAACACCCATTCCTGATAAAAACTCTCAAAAAAAATAAGTATAGAAGGGAAATTTCTCAACATACTATAGGGTATCTATGCAAAACCAACTGCCAACATCATTCTTAATGGGGAGTGCTAAAAACGTTCCCACTGAGAACAGGAAAAAGACAAGGTTGTCCTTTATCTCCACTCCTATTTAACATTGTGCTGAAAGTCCTAGCTAGAGCAATAAGGTAAGAAAAAGAAATAAAGGGCATGCAAATTGGGAATGAAGGTATTAAACTATCCCGGTTTGTGGAGGATATGATACTATACTTAGGAAACCCTAAAGACTGTACGAGAAAACTACTGGAAGTAATAGAAAGATTCATCAGAGTAGCAGGATACAAGATAAACATACAAAAATTAGTTGGATTCTGTCATGGATTGAGTTGTGTCCCCCCAAAATATCTGTTAGCTTGGCTGGGTCATGATTCCCAGTGTTGTATGATTGTGTAATCTGATGTGATTTCCTTATGTGTTGTAAACTCTATCACTATGATGAGATTATATGTCATCTCCTTATGTGTTGTACGTTCTATCACTGTGATGAGGTTATACTTATGAAGTTGACAAGATTAGATAGTGTCTTAATGCAATCTCTTTTGAGATATAAAAGAGAGAAGTGAGCAGAGAGACATGGAAACCTCATGCCACCAAGAGAGCAGTGCCGGGAGCAGAGTGCGTCTTTGGACCTGAGGTTCCTGCGCTGAGATGCCCCCAGACCAAAGGAAGATTGATGACACGGACCTACCTCCAGAGTCAATGGAGAAAGCATTCCCCTGGAACCGAGGCCCTGAATTTGGACTTGTAGCCTACTGGATTGTGAGAGAATGGACTTCTCTTTGTTGAAGCCATCCACTTGCGGTATCTCTGTTATAGCAGCACTAGATGACTAAGACAGATTCCTATACACCAATAAGGAGAATGATGAAAGGGAAATCAGGAAAGTGATATCATTTATAATAGCCCCTAAAAAGATAAAATACTTAGGAATAAATCTAACCAGATCTGTAAAAGACCTATACAAAGAAAACTACAAAACACTACTGCAAGAAACCCAAAGGGATCTACGTAAATGGAAAAACACACCATGCTCATGGATAGGTAGACTTAACATTGTCAAAATGACACTTCTACTCAAAGCAATTTAAAAATACAGTGCAATCCCAATCCAAATGCCAACATCATTCTTTAAAGAGATGGAAAAACTAATCATTAACTTTATATGGAAAAGGAAGAAGCCCCGGATAAGTAAAGCACTGTTGAAGAAGAAGAAGAAAGATGGAGGACTCACACTACCTGACCTCATAACCTACTATACAGCTACAGTAGTCAAAACAGACTTGTAGTGGTACAACAACAGATAGATTGACCAATGGAACAGAATTGAGAACCCAGATATAAATCCATCCACCTATGGTCACCTGATCTTCAACAAGGGTCCAAAGTCCATCATATGGGGAACAGTCTTTTTAACAAATGGTGCTGGGAAAACTGGATGTCCATCTGCAAAAAAATGAAACAGGACCCACATCTCACACCATATACAAAAACTAATTCCAAATGGATCAAAGACCTAAATGTAAAACCAAAAACTATATAAAGTTCCAAGAAGAAAAAATAAGATCAATGCTAGAGGCCCTAATACACGGCATTAACAGGATACAAACCATTAGCAACAACACACGGACTCCAGAAGATAAACTAGATAACTGGGATCTTCTAAAAATTAAACACTAATGCTCATCAAAAGACTTCACCAAAAGAATAGAAAGAGAACCTACAGACTGGGAAAAAATTTTGGGACATTTAAAGTCCAAAGAATCTCTAAAATCTACAAGAAAATCCCACACCTCTACAACAAAAAGACAAATAATCCAATTTAAAAATGGGCAAAGGAAATGAACAGACACTTCACCAAAGAAGACATTCAAGCAGCCAACAAACACATAAGGAAATGCTCACGATTACTAGCCATTAGAGAAATTCAAATCAAAATTACAGTGAGATACCATCTCACCCTGGCGTTACTGGCACGAATCAAAAAAACTGGAAATAACAAATGTTGGAGAGGTTGCGGGGAGATTGGAACTCTTATACACTGCTGGTGGGAATGCAAAATGATACAACCATTTTGGAAAATGATACGGCTGCTCCTTAGAAAGCTAGAAATAGAAATACCATACGATCCAGCAATCCCACTCCTCAGAATACATCCTAGAGAAGTAAGAGCTGTCACTCGAACAGACATATGCACACCTATGTTCATGGTAGCATTGTTCACAATAACAAAAAGATGGAAACAACTAGATGCCCATCAGCAGATGAATGGATAAACAAACTATGGTACATACACACAATGGCGTATTATGCAACCATAAAGAACAATGATGAATCTGTGAAGCATCTCATATCATGGATGAAACTGGAGGACATTATGCTGAGTGAAATAAGTCAATCACAGAAGCACAAATATTGTATGAGACATCTACTGTAAAAACTCATGAAAAAGTTTACATAAAGAAACAATCTTTGTTGGTTACGAGGGATGGGAGGGGTGTGGTAGGGAAATACTAAATAGACAATAGGTAACTGCAAACTTTGGTGATGGGTAAGACAGTACACAGTACTCGGGAAGCCAGCACAACTTGTACCAGGAAAAGTCCTGGAAGCTCCATAGACACATCCAAATGCTTTGAGGGACCGAATTGCTGGGCGGAGGGCTGTGGGGACCATGATCTCAGGGTACATCTAGCTCAATTGGCATTACACAGTTTATAAAGAAAATGTACTACTTTCTACCTTGGTGAGTCACGTCTGGGGTCTGAAAAGCCAGTGAGCAGCCATCTAAGATACTCCACTGGTCTCACCCCTTCTGGAGCAAGGGAGAATGAAGAAAACAAGATACAAGAGAAAGATTAGTCCAAAGTACTAATGGGCCACAACTACCACGGCCTCCATAAGACTGACTCCAGTACAACTAGATGGTGCCTGGCTACCACCACTGACTGCTCTGACAGGATCATAACAGAGGGCCCCGGACAGAGCTGGAGAAAAATGTAGAACAATATTCTAACTGACCAAAAAAAATACCAGACTTACTGGCCTGACAGAGACTGGAAAAACTCTGAGAGTATGGCCCCCGAACACCTGTTAAGTTCAATAATGAAGTAACTCCACAGGTTCACTATTCAGCCAAAGATTAGACAGCCCCATGAAACAAAATGAGACTAATGGCACACAACAGTCCAGGGGCAAGGACTAGAAGGCAGGAGGAGGGGATAGGAAAGCTGGTAATAGGGAACCCAAGGTTGAGAAGGGACAGTGTTGACATATTGTGGGGTTGTTAACCATTGTCATAAAACATTATGTGTACTGCTTGATGGGAAACTATTTGTTCTGTAAACCTTCATCTAAAGTACAATTAAAAAAAAAAAGATATGAGCCAGAAGAATGAGCAGAAGCCCTCTCTCTGCACAGTGAGCCCTGGGTTAGGTGAGAGGGTTATTGTTTTTGCCCCCCTCTCACCCACCTCTGACTCAGTACCTGGGGCAGAGGTTTTTCTTTTGTTTTTTTTTTTTCTTTGAAACTTCTGCTCATCAATCTATCCAAGAACCTGGGTCCCCTCTAGGTAGAAGTAAAAATCTTGTGTTCTCTCAAGAAACCCGTTGCCATCGAGTTGATTCCGACTCACAGCAACCCTATAGGACACAGTAGAACTGCCCCATAGGATTTGAACTGCCGACCCTTTGCTTAGCAGCCTACCTCTTAACCACTGCTCCCCTAGGCCTCCTTTCTCTCAGTAGGATATTTAAATATTTATGAAAATGAATATCGTGTTATGCATATTATTTAAAGTGAATTCACATGTCATTAAGGTTATAGTAGAGTTAGGAGAATTGATATTGCTAGGGCTCTTCAGAAATGCTGGCGCTGGGCAGTGGGAAGGGAGATGGGATCCTCATTGTCCACAGTCACTCCTAGCAGTTCTTACGGGCCACAAGAGGATAATCCCTGGTCTGCAAGATGCCAGGGAACATGTCATATCTACTGAGGGCCATGGGGATAGAAGGACGTTAGAGTATGAGGAAACTTTATGAAAATGTGAGGAGAGAATTCATATGTGAAACAGAAATGGAATTAAGAGAATGACCATGGGGCCAGATGGACTATGATTCTAGAAGTCTTCCATAGCTAGCTCACCCGTAGAACAGTCATCACATTACTTGCATTGCAGGGTTGCTCTGAGGAGTCAATGAATAGTGAGTATAATGCACCTAACACAGAGTCTGGCAGATTGTTGTGGTAATAGCTAACATCTACTGAACCATTACAGTATGCCAGGCAGTAACCTGACATAGGTATTACCTTGTGTCTTGGGTCAGTTTCCATAGAAGCAGAGCCTTGTGAAAGTGATTCAGTGAGAGCGTGTTCCCAGAAGGGGAGTGAAAGAAGCAAGATTGGGCAGAAGATGGTATGCAAAGATGTGATCTTGGCTGGTGACTACCTTCAGCGTAGTCCCATGGGGAGCCCTGGAGCAAAGATTGTTTAGTCATTGATACCGCTTGCTCCCCAGAGTGTGTGTGGGGGTGTAATCTCTCAGGAGAAGCAACTTCTGTTCAATGGAAAACAATTCTCTGTAGAAGGGGGAAGCTATGAGAAGTTAGCAGCCAGTACTCGTAGCAGCCAGGTGATGAGTGTACGCACTCAGTGGAAGAGATCTGGGTGGGCAATAATAACCCATAACACATTGCCATGAAGTCGATTCCGACTCATAGCAACCCTGTAGGACAGAATAGAACCGCCCCAAAGGGTTTCCGAGGCTGTGAATCTTTACGGGAGCAGACTGCCACAAGTTTCTCCCACAGAGCTGCTGGTGAGTTCTAACCGCTGACCTTTTGGTTAGCAGCCCAGCACTTAACAACTGCGCCTACTCCACAAGGGCTCCTGGGGCAACAGCAGCACCCACTATAGTTCACCTCTCCATCCAGTATATTCCATCCACATACAACTTCTCTGGTTGGTCACAATTTCTAGGAAAACTTGTAAGAGGAGGGCTATAGAATGAACTATGTAACCCGTGCTGCTGCAGTTTTTCCTGAGGCTGTAACTGATTTTCGTCATCTCCCTCTTCCACCACTCATTCTAAATTCTCACCCCCTCACCACAACCTGAACCGAGGTCTGCTCTAGGTGGCTTGCCTTGTGTGGTAATCCAGACCTTCATTCTGAGGGGTGTGAGGCTCAGACTACCATGCCCTTGTCAGTCAGGGGTTGCAGTGCTGTCTTAGTCACCTAGTGCTGCTCTATAGATTTACAGTTACTCCTGAGCATGGGAGTGCCAAGATATGCTCCAGTGAATTCCTCCCTGCCCTATCATGCGGCTGCCCTACCTCCTCATGATGAGAGAAATGAATTACTTCTGCTGGTTTGGTAACATTTTTATGCCTGCTGGTCTACTGGCATGAGAAACCAAAATCGAAGAGGTGGCATGGATTGGATAGATGCATTATATATATTTACATATATATATATATATATATGTATATATATAGTACTTTAGATGAAGGTTTACAGAACAAATAGTTTCTCATTAAACAGTCAGTACACATATTCTTTTATGACATTGGTTAACAACTCCACATGTCAGCACTCTCCCTTCTCGACCTTGGAGGACCCTTTTTTTTTTTTGGTGAAAACATACATAGCCAAAATTACACCATTTCAAAAGTTTCTCCATGTACAATTCAGTGACATGGATTACATTCTTCCAGTTGTGCTGCTATTCTCATTATTCTTTCCCAAATTATTCCATCACCATTATTTTTAACTCAGTGGCCCCTAGGCTTCCCATCAAACCTTTTGAGTTGCTGTTGTCAATTTGATCTCACATAGATAATTCTTTTTTTTTTTTTTGTACCTCAGATGAAGGTTTGCAGAACAAGTAGTTTCTCATTAAACAGCTAGCACACATATTGTCGTATGACAATGGTTAAGAACCCCACAACATGTCAGCACTGTCCCTTCTCAACCTTGGGTTCCCTATCACCAGCTTTCTTGTCTGCTCCTGCCTACTAGTCCTTGTCCCTGGACTGCCGTGCCTCATTAGTCCCATTTTGTTTGTAACCAACAAAAATTGTTTCTTTTTGTGTGTAAACTTTTACATGAGTTTTTACAGCAGATGTCTCATACAATATTTGTCCTTTTGAGATTGACTTATTTCACTCAGCATACTGTCCTCCAGTTTCATCCATGTTATGAGATGGTTCACAGATTCATTGTTATTCTTTCTCATTGCATAGTACTCCATTGTGTGTATGTACCATAGTTTGTTTATCCATTCATCTGTTGATGGGCATCTAGGTTGTTTCCCTCTTTTTGCTAATGTGAACAGTGCTGCAAAGAATATGGCTGTGCGTATGTCTACTCGTGTGACGGCTCTTATTTCTTTAGGATCTTATGGTATTTCTATTTCTAGCTTTCTAAGGAAGTGCCATATCATTTTCCAAAATGGTTGTATCATTTTGCATTCCCACTAGCAGTGCATAAGAGTTCCAATCTCCCCGCAGCCTCTCCAACATTAGTTATTTCCAGTGTTTTTGATTCTTGCCAGTAATGCCAGGGTGAGATGGTATCTCACTGTGATTTTAATTTGCATTTCTCTGATAGCTAGTGATCGTGAGCATTTCCTCATTTGTCTCTTGGCCACTTGAATGTCTTCTTTGGTGAAGTGTCTGTTCATCCCTTTTCCCATTTTTAAATTGGATTATTTGTCTTTTTGTTGTAGAGGGGTGGGATTTTCTTATAGATTTTAGAGATTAGACCTTTTTCTGACTTGTACTGTCCAAAAATTTTTTCCCAGTCTAAAAGTTCTCTTTTTACACATTTGATGAATTCTTTTTGATGAGCATAAGTGTCTCATTTTTAGAAGATCCCAGTAATCTAGCTTACCTTCTGGGGTTTTTGTGTTGTTGGTTATGGTTTGTATCCTGTTAATGCCATGCATTACGGCCTCTGGTGTTGATCCTATTTTTTCTTCTATGAACTTTATAGTTCTTGGCTTTATATTTAGGTCTTTGATCTAAATTTAGTTTTTGTGTGTGGTGTGAGATGTGGGTCCTGTTTCATTTTTTTTTTGCAGATGGACATCCAATTTTGCCGGCACCATTTGTTAAAAAGACTGTCTTTTCCCCATTTGATGGAATTTGGGCCCTTGTCGAAGAACAGGTGACCGTAGGTGGATGGATTTATATCTGGGTTCTCACTTCTGTTCCATTGTTCAACGTATCTATCATTGTACCAGTACCAGGCTGTTTTGACTACGGTAGCTGTATAGTAGGTTCTGAAGTCAGGCAGTGCGATTCCTCCTCCTTTATTCTTCTTCTTCAAAAGAACTTTACTTATCCAGGGCTTCTTCCCTTTCCATATAAAGTTCATTATTAGTTTTTCCATCTCTTTAAAGAATGCTGTTGGTATTTGGATTGGGATTGCACTGTATTTTTAACTTGCTTTGGGTAGAAGTGTCATTTTGTCAATGTTGAGCCTACCTATCCATGAGCATGGTATGTTTTTCCATTTATGTAGATCCCTTTGGGTTTCTTGCAGTAATGTTTTGTTGTTTTCTTTGTATAGATCTTTTACATCTCTGGTTAGATTTATTCCTAAGTATTTTATATTGTTGGGGGCTATTGTAAATGATATCACTCTCCTGATTTCCTTTTCATCATTCTCTTTATTGGTGTTTAGGAATCCAACTGATTTTTGTATGTTTATCTTGTATCCTGCTACTCTGCTGAATCTTTCTATTAGTTCCAGTAGTTTTCTCGTGGAGTCTTTAGTGTTTTCTATGTATAGTATCATATCATCTGCAAATAGGGACAGTTTAAGTTCTTCATTCCCAATTTGGATGCCCTTTATTTCTTTTTCTTACCTTATTGCTCTAGCTAGGACTTCCAGCACAATATTAAATAGGAGTGGAGATAAAGGAAATTCTTGTCTGGTTCTCAAGGGGAATGTTTTCAGCCTCTCTGCATTAAGAATGATGTTGGCCCTTGGTTTTGCATAGATGCCCTTTATTATGTTGAGAAATTTCCCTTCTATACCTATTTTATTGAGAGTTTTTATCAGGAATGGGTGTTGGACTTTTTCGAATGCCTTTTCTGCATCAATTGAGATGACTGAGTGATTCTTTTCTTTCCTTTTATTTATGTGGTGGGTTAAGTTGATTGATTTTCTAATGTTGAACCACCCTTGCATACCTGGTGTGAATCCTACTTGTTCGTGGTGTATTATTTTTTTGATATGATGCTGAATTCTATTGGCTAGAATTTTGTTGAGAATTTTTGTGTCTATATTCATGAGAAATACTGGTCTGTAATTTTCTTTTTTTGTGGCATCTTTGCCTGATTTTGGTATCAGGGTTATGCTGGCGTCATAAAATTAATTCTGAAGTACCCCTTCCTTTTCTTTGTTCTGAAATAGTTTGAGTATTACTGGTATAAGCTCTTCTCTGAATGTTTGTAGAATTCTCCTGTAAAGCCTTCTGAGCCAGGGCTTTTTTTGGTTGGGAGGTTTATCTATTACCTTTTCAATCTCTTGTTATGGGTCTGTTCAGATTTTCAACATCACTTTGTGATAGTTTGGGTAGATAGTGTGTTTCCAGAAATTCATCCTTTTCCTCTAGATTTTCAAATTTGTTGGAGTGTAGTTTTTCATAATTCTCTTTTATAATACTTTTTATTTCAATTGGATCTGTTAAAATATCCCCAATTTCATTTCTTATTTGAGTTATTTGCATCTTCTGTTTTTATTTTGTCAGTCTGGCCAGTGGTGTGTCGATTTTGTTGATCCTTTCAAAGAATCAACTTTTCGTTTTGTTGATTCTTTCTATTGTTTTTCTATTCTCTATTTCATTTATTTCTGCTCTGATCTTTATTATTTCCTTTCTTCTAGTGGCTGTGGGCTTTTTTTGCTGTTCTCTTTCTATTTGTTCCAGTCCTGTAGTTAATGTCTTGATTTTGTCCCTTTCTTCTTTTTTGATGTGTGCATCTATTGCTATACATTGTCCTCTGAGGGCTGCCTTTGCTGTGTCTCGGAGGTTTGGTATGATGTGTTTTCATTCTTATTTGATTCTAGGAATTTTTTGATTCTGTCTCTGATTTCTTCTATTAGCCAGTGATGTGTAAGCAGGGTGTTATTCAATTTACAGGCATTTGATTTTTTTCTCTTGGTCTTCCTGTTGTTAATTTCTACCTTGATGACATTGTGGTCTGTGAAGATACTTTGTATTATCTCAGCGTTTTGGTTCTTGTTGAGTGTTTCTCCATGGACTAAGATGTGCTCTTTTCTGGAAAATGTTCCGTGTGCATTGGAAAAGAATGTGTACTTTGCAGCTGTTTGGTGTAGTGTTCTATATATGTCTATGAGGTCAAGTTGGCTGATTGTGCCCTTTAAGTCTTCTGTATCTTTGTTGAGTTTCTTTCGAGATGTTCTGTTCTTTACTGAGAGTGGTGTGTTGAAGTCTCCTACAATTAGTGAGTAACTGTCAGTTTCTCTTCTCAGTGCTGTCAGAGTTTGTTTTATGTATTTTGGAGTCATTTCATTGGGTGCATAGATGTTTATTATAGTTATGTCTTTATGATGGACCATCCCCTTAATCATTATATAGTGTCCTT
This sequence comes from Dugong dugon, assembly GCA_030035585.1. Classification (NCBI taxonomy): domain Eukaryota; kingdom Metazoa; phylum Chordata; class Mammalia; order Sirenia; family Dugongidae; genus Dugong; species Dugong dugon. The sequence continues at coordinate 39,587,292 of CM057480.1, read as the reverse complement.
TTTCTTTCATGGTGGATTTTGTTGTAAAGTCTATTTTATTTGAGATTAATATTGCCACTCCTGCTCTTTTTTGGTTGCTATTTGCTTGATATTTTTTTCCCATCTTTTGATTTGTAATAAATTTACATCTTTGTTTCTAAGATGTGTCTTTTGTAGACAGCATATGGATGAATCTTGTTTTTTTATCCAGTCTGTCAGTCTCCATCTCTGTATGGGTGCATTGAGGCCATTTACATTCGTTGTAATTATTGATAGGTGTGAGTTTATTGCTGTCATTTTGTAGCACTTTTTTTTTTCTTTTTTTTTGTGGTGCTGACGTTTTCTTTGTTCCTCTTACTCTCTTGTGCTTAGTTCTTTTTGTTTGTGGATTTTTTTTTCATTTCTTTTCTTTTTGTAGGTTTTGTTTTTACTGAGACTTTATGTTTTTCTTCTTTATTTTGATGAATAGGTTTGTTGACTCTGTGTGGTTACCTTGAAATTTACCTGCATCTTCCTAGGTTTGAACCAGTCTATTGTTACTTGGTATCGCCTTGCCTTCCTCTCCATTAGAAGGTTCATCCCTACACCATTTATTCCCTCTTTTATTGTTCTGATGCTGTTGTCATTTACAGATTAACCTCTCTGGTTCCGTGTTGTAACTCTTTTGGTTTTGAGTAGTCCTTAGGAGTTCATTTCCTAGGTTGGTATCTGGCTAGTACCATCCTGTGTCCTTGATTCTGCCTGTGGTCTGATGTTGTTTGTTCTCAGATCAAAGGACTCCTTTTAATAAGTCTTGTAAGTGTGATTTGGTTTTTACATAGTCCCTTAATTTCTGTTTATCTGGAAATGTCCTAATTTCACCATCATATTTGAACAAGAGTTTTGGAGGATATATTATTCTTGGCTGGCAATTTTTTTCTTTCAAGGTTTTATATATGTCATCCCATTGCCTTCTAGTCTGCATGGTTTCTGCTGAATAGTCCGAGCTAGTCTTATTGTTTCTCCTCTGTGTGTGACTTTTTGTTTTTCTCAAGCTGCTCTCAGGATTCTTTGTTTGTCTTTGGTTTTAGTTAGTGTGATTATGATATGCCTCGGTGATTTTCTTTTGGGGTCTATCCTCTGTGGGGTTCGTTGAGCTTCCTGGATGGTCAGCTTTTCATCTTTGATGATATTGCAGAAGTTTTCTGTCAGCAATTCTTCAGTGATCCTCTCTGTGTTTTGTGTTTTCTCCCCCTGTTCTGGAACTCCAGTCACTCACAAGTTTTTGCTTTCAATTGTATCCCACATATTTCTCGGGGTTTCTTCATTTTTCTTCATTCATTTTTCTGATTTTTCCTCCAACAGAGTTGTGTCCAAGTGTTTGTCTTCAATTTCACTGATCCTTTCATCGTTTCAAACCTGCTCCTCAGCCTTTCTATGACAGTGTTCATTTCTGAAATCTTGTTGCTTATTTTTTCGATTTCTAATTGTTGTTTTTGTATGATTTCTAGTTGTGAATTTATTTTAGCATTTTGTTCCTGCATTATTTTCCTGAATTCTTCTTTTTTTGTCTTTAATTTCCATGAATTTGTCTATTTTTTCCTCAGTTTTGTCTGCTTTTTGCTTCTACTCTTGGATAATTCTGAATATTTGAGATTTGAATTCCCTATCAGTTACTTCTAGTGACTTTTCTTCTACTGGAAGGTCATCTGGTGTTTTATTTTGGACACCTACTGGAACCATCCTGTCCCGTTATGTATATCTTTTGATATTGTCTGCTGTCTTTGGGGCATTCAGTAGTTATTTTCCTCATTTATTGTAGATTTGTTTGTTTTGTCCTGCTTTTTTGTTTTATTTTGTTATGTCTGAGCAGGTGGGATGTGTGTTTGTTTGTTGTTTGCTCCTTCTCCAATGGCCAGGATCAGTAACTCAGGTAAGGTACAGCAGGGCAGGTCCAGCTGAAGGGGAATTGCTGGGATGGGTTGTTTGTGGTTAGTACTAGATCTGATAGTGTAGTCTGGGAATCAGTGCAGGGCAGGTTCTAGAGGCTGTGCCTGTGCTTCTTGGGAGTGTGATGTTCAGCGCATGGTGCAAGAAGTCAGGAAGGAGGGGGGAAATTGTGATGTGTGGAGCTAATGTAGGTATGGGAAATATGAGAGACAGGAGAGAGGAACAGGAGCCTAAAACATACACACAAACAAAAAAGAGTGCTAAGAGAGCTTGCTATTGGAGTGGAGAGATGAGAGACTGAGAAATGGGGAAAAACAAAAAGAAAAAAAAAAGAAAAAGGGTAAAAGAAAAAAATAGTAAATCAAGAAACTGGAAATGAAGAAAGACAAAAAGAAAATAAGAGAGAGAAGGAAACAAACAAAAACAAAAAAAAACCAAGAAAAAAGAAATGCCCCCAGTGATGTCCCTGTGCATCTGCACAGAATAAGGGAGTAGTTTCCAAGCCATGAGATACTGCCCGGCTGGAAGGGGCTCCCAAGCCAAGAAAAGAAAAAACAAACAAATAAATCAAAGCAGAAACCAGAGCAAAGAAACAAAAAGCCCTGTGGGCCCCACCACGGTGGTGGCACAGGCCAGGCAGCAGTTTCACAGTTGAACGGTGTTTCACAGCCTTTCAGGAAAGAGTAAAAATGGCACACGGAGCCAGGTATTTGAGGGAAAGAATGGGGAGGCGGTGAAAGGTATGGAAGAAATCTAAAGAAGTGTAAAAAAGCAACACCAGTGGCCATCAAATGGCACTCATGGAGCCAGCCAGTTCTGGTGGGTGGAACCCAAGCAACACCAGGGTGAAACTGGTGCTTCCTGGCTAAGAGACTGTGGCTGCAGGAAGCAGAGGAGGCCAAGTGGGGGTGAAGAAGGGTGGGGTGGTGGGAAAGTGTACATCGCTGGTTACCAATTGTTCTGTCTCCTGCTGGAAGTTTCATGAAGCTTCTTTCTCATACCCCCTGTTCACTGATCTCCGATAGGAGTCCAAGATGCCGGATCCATGCTGCAGTAGATGATAGGGGATCTCTGCATGTATCTCTCCTTGCTCTCTGTTCTCGGTCAGTTTTTTATTCCATTTGGTGCTTAGGTGAATTCATTTGATGCTTAGGGTTTCAGTATTGACATGTGACTCTGTTTGACTTAGTTTTTCAGATCTTTGCAGCATGGTGCTTCTGACTATAGTGCCATATTGCCCGGAAGTCTCAGATGCATGTTTTTTAAAAAGATTTTTTTATTTTGAATCATGTTAGATTTACAGAAAAGTTGCAAAAGTAGTACAGAAAATCCATGTATACCCTGCAACAAGTTTCTTCTAATGTTAACATCTTACAAAATCATAGTATAGTTATCAAAATTAGGAAATTAGCATTTGCACAATGCTATTAGTTGAACTATAGACCTTATTCAAATGATGCCAGTTTTTGCACTAATGTCCTTTTTCTCTTGCAGGATCCAATCCAGAATCTCACATTTCATTTAATTGTTATTTTTCCTTAGTCTCTTCAATTGTGCAACAGTCTTTCCTTGTCTTTTGTGACCTTGACACTTTGAAGAGTAAAAAAAAAAAAACACCAAACCGATTGCTGTTGAGTAGATTCCAACTCAAAGTGACCCTATAGAACAGAGTAGAACTGCCCCATGAGTACTAGTCAGTTATTTTGTAGGATATCTCTCAGTTGGGTTTGTCTGATGTTTTCTCCTGATTAGATTGAGGTTATGTGTTTCGGGCAAGAATACTACCGAATTGATGCTGAGTCCTTCTTAGACTATCATTTCAGGAGGTACATTATTACGGGTGGGAGCTCCTCAGAGGTAGAAACAGTCAACATACTTGGCTGCTAACCAAAAGTTTGGGGATTCGAGTCCACCCAGAAGCACCTTGGAAGAAAGTCCTAGAGATCTACTTTCAAAATCAGCCATTGAAACCCTATGAAGCACAGTTCTACTCTGACACACATGGGGTCACCATAAGTCAGGGTCTACTCGAAGGCAACTGGTTATTCCTAGTGATGTTAACCTTTATCACTTGGTTAAAATGGTGTTTGCCAGTTTCTCCACTGTAAAATTACTATTTTTCTTTGGTAATTCATAAACATTTGGAGGATGTACTTTGAGACGAGCCCTGGTGACACAATGGTTAAGCGTTTAGGTGCTAACCAAAAGATCACCAGTTCGAACCCATCAACTGCTCCGCAGGAGGAAAAAAATCTATCGATCTTCTCCTTTAAAGATTACAACCTGGGTAACCCTCTGGGACAGTTCTACTCTGTCTTATAAGGATGTTGTGTGTCAGAATTAAACACAACACTTGTAGACTACAAATTTTTTTTCTTCAAATTTTAGCCCATTGATTTTAGAATAGATATAAGTAGTTTCTCCTGGACCCAGGAGTGGAATTTGGGGTGCCTTGTGTAGTTTCGTAGTGACTCCTGAAGCCAGCTAACTCTCAGCTCTCACTGTCCAGGAGTGAGCTGATGCTTCCTCAAGGTAGTGAATGGGATTGGTTCTGTCATAGGCCACAGAACTTTAGCCCTGATGGGGTTGCATTACTCTTCCCTCAACTGCTAATTCAATCTCATATTTTCTTTGCCTTTCTCCCCCCTTCCTTTGTTTTTGGGTACACCCAAGGTGCTTTTCAAGAAGTGCCTAGTGATGTACTTCCAAAAAATCAGTCAGTGAAAACCTTATGGATCACAGTTCTATTCTGACACACATGGAGTTGCCATGAGTCAGAATCAAATGAATGGCAACTGTACCCCCCCCTTTGGTTTGCATGTTGAGTTAACTATGGCAACAAGGACTTCATGTAGGTTTGTAACCAACTCAGAACTCTGCAATCTACACACATGGTAGACCCAGAGAGACTCCCACCCTCTTACTTTCCTGGTGAGAAAATAGACACAGGAAGGTTAAGTGATTTGCCGAAGGTCACCCTCACTGCTAGTGGATACCCAAGCCAGGTGTGGAACTAGGCTTCCTGACCTACATATGATGTATTTCGTGTCATGTTTATTCCTTAGGGCTAGTCATACAGAGACCCCGTGCAGACCTTCAGGAAGAGGTGCTCACTGACAAACAAGCCAGACCACACCATCTCTCACTCTGTTCCTGCTACAAGGTGAAGTCTTGCTTCCCATTCAGTCTTCAGCTTTTTTACCTCATTCTTGAGGAAAGGGAACTGCTGTCTGCCCCACGGAAACTTAGAGGCCCCTACACCTCTATATGGGGAAGGCTTCTTCTTGCTCTGACTTGGAGTATTGGGGCAGAGACCTTTGTGAGACCCCAGAGTCTCCCGTTAGCTATCCAGACCCAGAGCTGATGTCCCGCCTTCTCTTGCCTTTTTGTTTGTTTGTCTGAGGTAGGGAGTGGTGAGGCGGTGCTCATTTTCATCCTCATCTTCGGTTATCTTCATTACTGTATGTAATTCACAGTACTTTTTACATGGGATATTTTCATTTCATTCTTAAAATCCTATGAGATAGGCATTATTCTCTCCATTTTACAGGAGAGAGAACTGATGTTCAAATGAGTTAAGAACCTTATCCCAAGTCACATAAATAGTAAGTGGTAGAGCTGGCATCAGAGCCCAGATCTTGAGAAAACTTAGGTCTACCTATCTTTTTTCCTTGTTAGCTGTTTCCCTGAAAGCTTGCAGGGATAGAAGTTCAAAGCCATTGTCCATGTTATTGTTATTTTTTGATTATTTGAGTTGATAACATTTTCATAGCGTTTCCTGACCATTCCCACAAAGGTTTTGTCTTAGTTTCAAAATTAAATAGATTTAGTCCTCTACTGGTTCTTTTACTCCATGTTCATTTTGAACCATCTCATTGGCTGGAGGGTGAGCATGACAGTCTGTCACCTTCTATACTTGAACAACATCCCAGCAAGTTAAAATGCTCTCGGGTTGACATGGAGTCAGACTTTGTGAGAATTGCTTCATTGTCCTCTTACATGGAATGCTGCTGTGGGGAAGTCTGAGGTCAGACAAAGTTTTCCCCTTTTGTTGGGGGCTGGTTAGCTCTGCCTGGCTGCTTTATGATTTCTGTCTTGAATTTTGAAGTTTAGTACCTTAACCAGGAAATGTGTTCCTGTTAATTGTGATGTACCGATTTTTCATGGAACCCGGTGTGCTCTTTTGAGGTGGAGATTCAGTTCTTTATTCATTTAAGGAGCTTTGTTCAAAAGATGAATACCTTTTTGTGTGTTCCATCTGTTTCTTTGCTTCAGATTCACCAATTTTCTGACGTTGGATCACCTTTTCTGTTTCTATGTATTTTTTCTGTTTTATAATTGCTTTCATAAGTAAGTCTTTCTCTTCTGCAGTCACAGTGACTTTCCCAAGATGCCACAGCTAGTGAGTGGCAGAGCCTCTAGTCATTGTCAATAATTAGATTTTCTGCTTTGTCTGCTCTGCTTCTTGGTATTTCAGAGCTTATTTAATGGTTCTGAAACAGTGTTTTGTGGTTCTCAGTTTTTTCCTTAGCTCTCTAATTCTTTCTCTCTCTCTCTCTCTCTTTTTTTTTTAATCTCATCTTTTAGCTCTTGTTCTATTGAATTTATGTTCTTGAGTTGTTCTGTAGCATGAAGCATATTTGGCTAATCTCCTTTTGTTCCTTAGGTTATGTTTTCTCCCAGACTGGGTTTTTTTGTTTGTTTTCTCTGTTGTAGTGAAACAACTTTCACCAAAGCCTTCTGCAACAAAGAGTTTTTTACTGTGACGTATCAGAAAACAAAAATGGGAAATTGGCTGCAAGCACTCAGGCTATAAACAGACCAAAATCCAAAAAAGTACAGTCTATGAGTACTTTCTATACAATTTTGAGAGGTGCTGATTCATTATGAATAAGGATCTTTCAACGTGCCCTTTATAATCATCGGAACACGTACCTATGAGTAAATTACTTACAATCTATGATTGGTTGGTTGGTTAAAGTAAAGACAAAGAACTAAGATCATGATTGGGCGACTTTTTCTTGTTTTTCTTTTCTAACAATTTGGTTTCTTGGTTCACTGCCAAGCAAGCCCCAGACCACCACCTCTCACTCTGTTCCTGCTATGAGGTGAAGTCTTTCCTCCCGTTCAGTCTTCAGCTTCTTTACCTCATTCCTGAGGAAAGGGGACTGCTCTCTACCCAGTTGGAAGCTTTGAGTCTGTCATATGATGGTTGTTTTTTGTTATATGGGCTGCATGTGATACTGGGTAGATCTTTAACTAGCTTCCTTGGGTAACTTGTTGCTTAGTTTTGATATGCATGTCTAGAATCCATTGAACCAGTTAGAGCACTCTATCCTACCCCTTTTAATGTAGTTTCTTATTTTTTGAAGTCCTATAGATTCTGACAAACAATTTGGCCTTTTATGGTTATGGCTTGCTGTGGTTAGGTTAACCCTTTATCAATCCCTTCTTTTGATGGCTGATTACTGTAAGTACATTGATGATCACAAGATGATACCTGGACTTTGCTGGGCTCCTAGATGGTGGCCGTGGCAGGCCCTTTAAACTCAAGGTCTGGTTTTCACCTGATACCATCTTGTTCTTCACCAGGGTCATTCGGTGAGGGTTACAGCTCTTTCAATCAGTCGTATTGCAGAAGTGGGCAGAACCAATACACATTATTGGTTTGGGAGTTGGATGTGCTCTAGGGTGATGGCATTTTTTAATTCCAGTGACCACACATTTGAACAGAATATAGATTAAGCCAATTGATATTACTATCATTAAAATGCCTTGCAGGAACAAGCAAGTCCAAGATCCTATCCCTTTTGGGAGCCATCCAAATAAATTGGGGGTTTGTATAGGAGGAATACAGTGCAGCCAAACAGCCCACTGTCTAATTTTATGGATATCTTGTTCTACAATTCCGGTGGTATTTATCCAAAATCAGCAGGATGTATTAGCTACTGCACATATCCCTGCTTGTTGTGCCAGTAAGAAGTCTAACACAATCCAATTGTCCAAGACCACCTTTGCCAGAGAAGTTAATGATTTTTGTTGAGCTGACATTCTGTCAGCAACATTATCAGCTGTTTGTGCCATTGTGGCAGGCAGGTTTTGTAAAGATTTTTATAATTCTACTATACCATATGAGGGAATTAATGCTCTTAAAAATGACCATCCCCACCCTCACTGTTCTGCTATGGGATTTTCGCATACTTCTCTTTTGGTTATTGAAATTAGTTTGATATTGCTCATCCAGTGTTGACTAGCGTTTTTGGAATAAATGTCAAAGGGGACACCCATTGATCCTAAGGTACGTTGCCCTTGCATTCTCCACTCATCTACACAGGGAATAACCTATGCATAAAAGGGGTTGTTTAAACCACTGTAATTAGATCCCCCACATAGGAACACATAACTATTAGAGGCGCAAATGACAGTATTGGTATAGGGCTCAGATGACAGTATTGGTATAGGGCTCAGGAAAATTTACCTGTGTTACCTGTGTTAGCCATGTCTCAACTAGATTGTTGCTGCATATTTGAAGTATTCCATACTTAAGTTTTAACTTAGTATATTTCTCAGAACAGGGATTGCCATAAATAGGATTATTGTATTCGTCATATTGAGGATATAGTTCATTTAAGGTTTTTATACAATGCTGATACCAATGATCATAATACTTAGGTGATTCAGGATAGTATTCAAAAAAATATAGTCCTAATTCTTCTTCCTGTACACAAGCAACTTGGGGCCTAACTGGCTTTGCTCCTTTACAGTCTATAATTAGGCGTTGCATACCTGTGAGATTGAAGCAAGGAATATTTGGATGAAACAGCAAGATGGGGGATGCCACAATTTAACACTTATTGCTCATTTTAGGGAAGAGCTAGAATTTGTTGTTGGTGAAGGAATAACATGATAGTTTAATATTGGTGACGCTAAAGGATCTTGAATTGTCTTGTATAGATTTAAGATTATGATGACATGTGCAACAATCAGTTAAATTCCCTATACCAGCAACAGATTGGACTAATTTTGCAAATGCATTTTCTTCCTAGACTAAGGTATGATACATATAGGGAAGATAAGAGTTATCTTTTTTTTTTTTCCCCCCTGTATTTTTATTTATTTATTTATTTATTTATTTATTTTTAATATATATTTTATTGTACTTCAGGTGAAAGCTTACAGAGCAAATAGTTTCTCATGAAATAGTAGTACACATGTTGTTTTTTGACATTGGTTAACAACCCCACAACGTATTAAGCCTCTAAATTCTCAACCTTTTTTTTTGATGAAAATTACAGATGGCCAAAGATACACCTTTTCAAAAATTTCTACATTCACAGTTCAGTGACAGTGACTACGCTCTTCCAACTGTGCTGTTATTCTCACTTAAGATGAAGGCTTACAGAACAAAATAGTTTTTCATTTAACAGTTACTACACATGTTGCCCTATGACCATGGTTAACAATCTCACAGCACATCAAGAATATCCTTACTCCACCTTGTGTTCCCTATCACCAGGGGGCTTCCTTGTCCCCTTCTGTCTTCTGGACCTTGTCAGTGGACTATTGTACTTCTTTACTCTCATTTGTTTATTTATTTATTTATTTATTTTTATTTTATTTAAACACCATTTCAAAACTTTTTACTTACACATTTAAGTGATATTGACCATGCTCTTCCAATTGTGCTGCCATTCTCGCCCAAGATGAAGGCTTACAGGACAAAACAGCCTCCCATTTAATAGTTACTACAAATGTTGCCCTATAGCAGTGGTCAACAATCTCACAATACATCGACAGTGTCCTTATTCAATTTGTGTTCCTTATCATCAGTTTCCTACTCTCCCTCTGCCTTCTGGCCCTTGTCACCGGACTCCTGTACCTCGTTAGTCCCATTTAGTTTTACTGGGCTGTCCATTCCCAGGCTTAACATCGAACCTCGAAGGTAACTTCACCTCTGAGCTGAAAGGGTGTCTGGGGGCCACACTCTCGAGGTTTCTCTAGTATTCTTTAGGCCAGTAAATCTGGTCTTCTTTTTTTGGGGGGGAGTTAAAATTATGCTCTACATCCTACTCCAGCTCTGCCCAGAACCCTCTGTTGTGATCCTGGTCAGAGGAGTCATTGGTGGTAGCCGGGCACCATCCAGCTGTACTGGGCTCAGTCCCGTGGAGGCCTTGGTAGCTGTGGACCATTAGTCCTTCGGACTAATCTTTTCCTTGTATCCTGTTCTCTTCGTTCTCCCTTGTTCCCGAAGGGATGAGATCAGTGGAGTATCTTAGATGGCCGCTCATAGGCTTTTAAGACCCCAGACACTACTCACCAAGGTAGAATGTAGAGCATTATCTTTATAAGTAGTGTCATGCCAATTGAGCTAGATGTTCCCCGAGATCATGGTCCCCAGAGCCCTCCGGCCAACAACTCAGTCCCTCTGGGGGTTTGGATGTGTCTATAGGGCCTCCATGACCTTTCCTTGTGCAGGTTGTGTTAGTTTCCCCTGTACTATGTACTATCTCATCTCTCACCCAAGTTACTACTTACCTATTACCTATTTAGTATTTCCCCCCCCCCCCCATCCCTGGTAACCAACAAGGATTGTTACATTTTGCATGTGAATTTTTTCATGGGTTTTTACAATAGAGGTCTCATACAATATTTGTCCTTTTGTGATTGACTTATTTCACTCAGCATGATGTCCTCCAGTTTCATCCATGTTATGAGATGGTTCACCGATTCATTGTTCTTTCTCGTTGCATAGTACTCCATTGTGTGTATGTACCATAGTTTGTGTATCCTTTCGTCTGTTGATGGACATCGAGGTTGTTTCCATCGTTTTGCTATTGTGAATAATGCTGCCATGAACATAGGTGTGCATATGTCTATTCGAGTGATGACTCTTATTTCTCTAGGATATATTCCTAGGAGTGGGATTGCTGGATCGAATGGTACATCTATTTCTAGCTTTCTGAGGAAACGCCATATCATTTTCCAAAATGGCTGTATCATTTTGCATTCCCACCAGCAGTGTATAAGAGTTCCCGTCTCCCCACAGCCCCTCCAACATTTGTTATTTCCAGTGTTTTTGATTCGTGCCAGTAATGCCGGGGTGAGATGGTATCTCATTGTGGTTTTAATTTGCATTTCTCTAATGGCTAGTGATCGCGAGCATTTCCTCATGTGTCTGTTGGCCATTTGAATGTCTTCCTTGGTGAAGTGTCTGTTCATTTCCTTTGCCCATTTTTTGATAGGATTGGTTGTCTTTTTGTTGTAGAGGTGTTGGATTTTCTTGTAGATTATGGAGATTAGACCTTTGTCTGACTTGTACTGTCCAAAAATTTTTTCCCAAGGAGTTATCTTAATTAAATCTATAATAATATAGGTAAATGACAGACAATGGATAAAATATAGCAGCTGATGGTGCAGCAGTTAAGAGCTTGGCTGCTAACCAAAAGGTCAGCTGTTTGAATCCACCAGCTGCTGCTTGGAAACCCTATGGGTAGTTCTACTCTGTCCTATAGGGTCGCTATGAGTCAGAATCGACTCGATGGCAAAGGGTCTGGTTTTATCCGGCTTATTGCTATGATTAAACAGACTGAACCACAAACTTCAACCTAATGTATTTAACAGTTCTGTTTTCAATATATAATGATTACAGTATAAAATAAGGTAAGTTAGTGTAAGTCTTACTAATTCAGCCAACTGGATTTTCCATTCCTTCCTTTCTGGTATAGGTTGGAGGAAAGGTTCGGCCTTTGGTGGAGGATGACTAGTGGTGTTCGAGCAGCGTTTAGGCTTCAGTTTTAGTCCTCCTTCTGGTTCAATAACGCATTTAGGAACTTTGGTTTTCTTCAGCTGGGATAGATGTATCCACGATTTTACTCCCTGTAATTTAGCAGCACAATCATTAGTTAATAGCACTAAATAAGGTCCTTTTCATTGAGGTTCAAGGGAATCCTTAATTTGGTGACATTTCCAGTACAAATAATTTCCTGCTTCAGGTTTATAGTTTGAAGAATTGGAAACAGTGTGCTCGTTTGATACGAATGTTGCAGCTGGTAACCTTGATCTCTAGCATATTGAACTAACCCTTGACAGCATTTTAACAGATTAGTAGAAAGGAGATTTGACTCAATATTGTTAACACCATAAGGTAAAGCCATAGACTGGCCAGTTATACTTTCAAAAGAGGTTAGCTTTTGAGGACCAGAGGGAGTTGATCTTAAATTCATTAGCACGAGGGGAAGAGGTTTAGGCCAAGCCAGTCCTAATGAAGAGGTTAATTTAGCTAATTGGTTTTTTGTAATACCATTGGTTCTTTTTATCAGTTTGGAAGATTGGGGATGATACGGAGAGTGCAAGGGCTGTTAGTTGGGAAAATTTTTCAACATAGTAGTTACTACTTGCCCAGTAAAATGAGTTCCTTGATCACTACAGAGAATTCCTGGAGTACCCCAAGTAGGATTTATATTTTCTAAAAGCTTCTTTGCCACAAAGGTGGCAGAGGCATTCCTACAAGGAAAAACCTCTACCCAATGACCAATACATATCATGATCAATACGTATTTGTATCCCTGTAAGGGAGTTAATTGAATAAAATCCATTTGCTATTTGAACATAGGCCTAGTAGGAAAAAGAGTACCTGCCAACGTTGGGGGGGGGGGGGGGTCTGAGTGCTTTTGCTGGATTAAATTCAGCACAGCTTGAGCATTGTCTGACTACCTTATTTGCAGCCCTCCAAAAGCAAACCCAATAGTGTTTCTTCATTCTTTGTACTGTCACATCACATCCTAAATGATCTCTTAAATGAAAACTAGTAGCCACTGGGATGTGTAAATCCTTAGGGAGTACATACTGATTATTTGGTTCCAGCCACAATCCTGTTTGCTGTTTTATCTGACATCCTTCAGCTTTCTATTGATCTTGTTCAGAGGAAGGGGCAGCTTTTTGACGTAATGACAGGCTGTGTGATTTTTCTTCCCCCTCCTTCCCTGAATCCTCTATCTGAGGTTCAGGTAAGGGGATATTTTGTCCATTATAACAAATCTGGCATTGGTGCCATCCAAAAAATGTATACGGGGGGGTGATACTTTTTGTTTTCAGCTCCTCCAGCCATTAGCATTAGTCTAAATTCTGACACTAGTCCACTTCGTACCTCGTATAGACAACTGGCTGCTGTCTTAAAATTTTCCCAGAAACTTTGATCTAAAAAACAATAAGATCTTCCTCCTATATAGATTTGATTTCAAATAGACAAGTTAACAATAATGTAAGGTGGAGACGTTGAGGCATTACTGGTCTGCTTCTGAGCCCCATCCATAATTGGGTGGTGGCATCTAAATAACACTCTCTTGAGACCCAACTAAGTACCTTTTCTCCTGGGGCTAACTGCCGATGTTGTTTTATTATTTGAAAACATGGGTAAGTTATGACTGGTGATTGGGAGTTGACAAGAGGAAGGGGAAGACCTTTAATTCTTCCATCTTGAATTTTTTTGGGGAGCCTGTGCTCCTATTTTGCTCAGTTGTTGAGACTAAATATTCCTGAATAGAGGTCTGAGCAGCCAGTTTAGCAGCTTTATCAGCCAATCTATTTCCCTTCATGTCCTCTGTCTGGGGGCCCCATTTGGGTTGATGAGCTTGTATTTTTATTATTACTGCTATTTCAGAAGGTAGTGAGAGAGCTTCCAGCAAATTGGCCACTAAAGTACCATTCTTTATGGGTTGTCTTGAGGAAGTTAAAAATCCTGTTTCCATAACATTCCAAAATCATAAATTATTCCATAACTGTAATGAGAATCTGTGTATATGTTGACCAACTGGCCTTGTGCCAATTTACATACTCCTGTTAAGGCTATAGCTGGGCTTTTTGTGCCGAGGTTACCTCAGGCAAGGGTCCGCTTTCCAATACCTCTACCATGGTAGTAGTGGTGTATCCTCCTTGATAGCTAGAACTAGAAACTTCAGGTTTTAGGTAGGAGCCATCCAGAAACAGCACAAGTGAATGGTTGGAGAGCAGAGTTTCTTGAATATCTATTCTACAAGATAAAAGTTGATCCGTTATATCAAAACAGTCATGGTCAGTATCATTGTCATTGGGATCAGGCATGAGGGCATCTGGATTTAAGGCACCAATAGTATATAATGTAAGGTTGGGGGCAACTAGAAGAAGAGCTTCATATGAAGTTAGTCAGCTAGCAGAAAGGTGATGGGTTAGAGTAGAATTTAAGAAACTGCATGTGAAACATATACATTGAGATTATTTCCCAATACTATATAAGCTGTTGTTTCTACTAATTTGGCAGTGGCTGCAACCATTTGAAGACATGGAGGATAAACTCTGGCTACTGGATCTAATTGTATGCTGTAGTACCCTACAGATCTCTCTCTCCATGCTTCTGAGTTAAGACACCTAAGGCATTCCATTGTCTTTCAAAAAGGAAAAGAGAGAAATCTAAAGAATAATTAGGGAATCCAAGAGCTGGAGCATGAACTGGAGATTCTTTTAATTTAGTTATGGCTTTCATAGCTTCCAGAGACAACTGTTAAGGTTCAGAGATATTACTCTTAAGATATACGTAAAGAAGTTGTGCTAACAAAGAGAAATTCAAAATCCAATCTCTACAACATCCACACAATCATAAAAATCTCCTTAACTCTTTCTCTGTTGTAGGTATAGGGTAGGAAAAAAAGAGCCTCTTTTAGTTTTAGGTCAATTTGAGATTCCTTCTGCTGAGATTAAATGACCAACATATTTTACTTGTGGAAGGGCAAACTTTAATTTTTCCCTGGTTGCTTTATGCCCTCTAACAGCCAGAAGATGTAAAAACAGAAAATTATCCTGTATGTTTGCTTGCTTGATGTTAGAACAGACTAAGAGATCATCAACATACTGGAGTAAAACAGATTTATGTTCAACTTGTAAAGGCAGCAAGTCAGCATGTAAAATCTGTGAAAAGTAGGTGGGGCTCTCAGTGAATCCTTGGGGCACGGTGGTCCAAGAGTATTGTTGATTATCCCATGTAAAAGCAAACAAAAATTGGCTGTCTGGATGAACCGGAATACTGAAAAAAGCACTACAGAGGTCAATGACTGTAAACCATGCAGCATCTGGTGGAATTTGGGCTAATAACAAATGTGGATTTGAAATAACAGGGGTTTGAGGGATAACAATGTGGTTAATAGCTCTAAGATCTTGTACAAGTCTCCAACTGCACTTATTAGGTTTTCTGACAGGAAATACTGGGGTATTACAAGAGCTAGTACATGGAACAATTAATCCCTTTTCTAAAAAATCTTGGATGATATGTTTCTGTTCTTCCTTTGCTTCAGGTTTTAAAGGGTATTGAGCTACTTTAGGTAAGGGCTTAATGGAGTCTATTTGGACTTTAATAGGTTCAGCTGATAGAGTGTGGCCAACATCAGTTGACAAGGAAACCCATAATAGTGTCAGTATTTGATTAAAAATTTGAGTCTCTTTTTCCAAGGGCAGGGTATCCTTGTCCTCTGAGACCAAAAGACCTTGTAATAAACAAAGGTTTTCTTCTATCTCAGGCATCTGGGTCTTATATTCATTTTCAGTGTCAGGGAAATTGAGTAATATATCCCCTGCATTTGTAAACTGAATATGGAACTTCCATTTGGAAAGAAAGTCATGCTGTAACAAATTTACAGGAGTATTATCACTTAGTAAAAATGAATAGAAGTCTTCTGTGGGCCCTAAAGAAACTGGTATGAGTAAAGAATGGGTTAAAATTTGTTCCTCAATGGAAACTCCTACAACATCAGAAGCCTGAGTACTCCAGGGAAAAGGCCTTTGCAAACTTGTGGGATTGATTGCCGACAGTGTTGCAGTCATGTCCATAAGGAAGGTACAAGGCTCCCCATTTACTTGGAACATTGTTTCTCCCTGTTGGGAAAAGGGGACTACTGCCAAAGACTCTATAAGCTTCCCGGAGCATCGTCACATTGATTTTTCTGAAGGTGGCACTGAAGGAGTCACATTTTGTTTATTTTAAGTTTAAAATAATCTATTTTAAAGTGACCAGGTTTCTTGCAATAGTTACAGACCATGGGAACAGTATTATTGGTGGGAGAATTCCCTTGCTTTGGCTTTGCTCCTACAGGTTACTGTAACTGCTGCAATTGGAGAGCCATTAATTTTTCTTTGTTTTTTTTCTCAGCCTCTTTCTTTTGCTGTTCCATTTTTGGTTTAATTTATAGGATAAAGTGGCTAATTCAAAAGTATCAATACTTTCGCAATTTAACTGGTGCCTTTTTACCATTTGGGATAATTCAGGATTCTATCCTCCTACAGATAGTGAATTAAAGGTGACCTTAGCCCCTTCGTCAGTAATTTTTAACCCTGAATGTTCTATAAACATTTTAGTTAACCTATCTCTATAATTATAGATTGATTGACCTTTTTCTTGATTGTGAGCTTGTAATTTTACCCAATTGATTTTTTGAGGGAAAACTTCAAAGACACAGTCTGTAAGTCCTCCTATTAATTTCTTGGTTTCTGTTCTAACAGTTGAACCTGAGGCACCTATAGGGGCACTTAAAGTTTTGTAGGGATCTAACCTTTTGCTGCTTCCATCCACTGATGGACATCACCAGGACCTAACAACATGTTTATTAAAATATAGGTATGAGCAGCACCGGGCTCATATGTTTCAGCTAGTATCCTAAATTCATGAATAAATTTGTGGGAATTTTCCCTTGCATCAGGGAACTCTTTTCCAGTGGCCCCAAGTTCAGCCTTAGACCATGGGTGGAAGGAGACCTCAAGGTTCCTGCCTTTGGCCCTTTGTTTAACTACCAAGGGCAAGGTGGGCCCAATATCTTCTGATCTAGCAAATGTTATTTCAGATAATTCTGAATCCTCTAAATCTGGATGGAGATTGGAAGGCAATTATTTGACTGAGTCCAAATTTGTACCGTTTTCCAACCCTTTTCGCAATGTTTGAATTTGTTCGGCTTGCTTAGACACTACTTCTTGTAGGGAGGCAAATCTGTCATGATGTTGTTGCTGAGATGCCTCAAAATACCAATTAAAAATATTCTCCACGGA
This sequence comes from Dugong dugon, assembly GCA_030035585.1. Taxonomy (NCBI): domain Eukaryota; kingdom Metazoa; phylum Chordata; class Mammalia; order Sirenia; family Dugongidae; genus Dugong; species Dugong dugon. The sequence continues at coordinate 39,570,321 of CM057480.1, read as the reverse complement.
CTTCCGGCAAAATGACTCTCTAGGCAGAAGCACCACACCGTCCCCCCACAGCAAAGATCCAAAAAACCAAGCGGAACAGAGAAAACAACAATCCTGAAACCCTAAAACATCAAATGAAGAGATAAAGAACTCAACCAAGCACCAAATGGAGTGAGAAAACTGACAGAGAACGGAGAGTGAGGAGAGATTCATGCAGAGGTCCCCTACCAGCTAATGCAGTGTGGATCTGCCATCTTGGACACCTATCAGAGATCCGTGAACACGGGGTACGAGAAAGCAGCTTCATGGAACTTCCAGTGGGAGACAAAACAACTGGTAATTTGCGATACACGCTTTCCCACCCCCCACCCTTCTTCACCCCCACTTGGCCTCCTCTGCTTCCTGTGGCCACAACCTCTTGTCTGGAAAACACCGGCTGCTTGGATTCCACACACCCGAACGGGCCAGCTCTCTTTGAGTGCCATTTGCTGGCTGCTGGTGTTGCTTTTTTTTCTGCTTCTTTTGATTTCTTCCTTACCTCTCACCACCTCCCCCTTCGTTTGCTCAAATACCTGGCTCCGTGCACCATCTTTGCTTCTTCCTGAGGGGCTGTAGAGCTGCATTCGAGTGTGGAGCTGCTTCCCGATCTGGGCTGCCGTGCTAGTGGGATCCTAGGGCTTTTGTTTGTTTGTTTGTTTTGAATTGTTTGTATGCTTTCTTTTCCTTTTCTTGAGTTTGGAGCCCTTTCTGGCCAGGCAGTGCTGCGTGGCAAGGAGACTACCCCCTCGGCTTGCACAGACGTGCAGAGGGATCCCTGAAGGCGTTTATTCTATTGTTGGTTTTTTGTTTCATTTTTTTTTCTGTTTTTTGGGGGGCTTTTCTGTTTTTTATTTTAAGTTGTTTTGTTTTCTTTTCCCTCTTTTTCCCTTTTTGTCTTTCTTCATTACTCAGTTTCTTGTCTCTCTATATCTTCCTTCTCTTTCTGTTCACTGAATACCTGGCATTGTATACCTCTACACCTTCTAGCCAGGCTGTACTGCCACACCTGAGAGTGACTTCCCCAGACCTCATAGCTGTACTGGTGGGATCCCTGGGAACTTTGCACTTCTTTAGCCATTACAATTTTTATTTATTCATTCTTTTCTTTTCTTCCCCTTCCCCTTTCTGTTTTTCTCTATTTCATAGTCTCGCATCTCTCCACTCCAACGGCAAGCTCCCTTAGCATTCTTTTTTGTTTGTTTGTAAGTTTTTGGCTCCTGTTCCTCTCTCCTCTCTCCCATATCCATCTTAGCTCCACACATAACAATCTCCCCACTACATCCTGCCTACCTGCACCATGCGCTTAACATCACACCACCAAGCAGCACAGACATGGCCTACTGGAACCTGCCCTGTACTGATTACCAACCAACCCTAGTGGCTGTAGTAAGTGCTACAAACAACCCGTCACAGTAACTCCTCTTCAGCTAGACCTGCCCTGCAGTACCATATCTGAGTGACTGACCCTGCCAATTGGAGGAGGTGAAAAGTATTGTGCCCACAGATGAACAAACAACAAAGAACACACATTCTACCTGCTCAGACATAGTCAAATTTTTTAAACAAAGGGACAAAAACAAACAAATCTACAATCAATAAACGAGAAAAATAACTACTGAATGCCCCGAAGACAGCAGACAATATCAAAACATTTACAAAAACAGGACAGGATAGTTCCAGTAGACGTCGAAAATAAAATACCAGATGACTTTCCATTGAAGAAAATGCACTAGAACTACCTGTTAGGGAATTCAAATCTCTAATACTCAGAATTCTCCAAGGACTGAGGCAAAAAGATGACAAACATAAGGAAAAAATAGACAAATTCATGGAAAATACAGGCAAAAAATTGGAAGAATTCAGGAAGATGGTGCAGGAACAAAATGCCAAAATAAATTCACAACTAGAAATTATACAAAGACAACAATTAGGAATCCAAAAGATAAACAACAAGATTTCAGAAATGGACAGTGTCATAGGAGGACTGAGAAGCAGATTTGAAATTGTGGAAGACAGGATCAGTGGAATTTAAGACAAACACTTGGATACAACTCTGTTTGAGGAAAACTCAGAAAAAAGAACAAAGAAAAATGAAGAGACCCTGAGAGTTATGTTGGATACAATCAAAAGCAAAAATTTTCGAGTGATTGGAATTCCAGAACAGGGGAAGAAAACAGAAAACACAGAGAGGATCATTGAAGAACTGCTCACAGAAAACTTCCTCAATATCATGAAAGATGAAAAGCAGGCCATCCAAGAAACTCAATGAACCCCATATAGGAGATACCCCAAAAGAAAATCACCAAGGCATATCATAATCACACTTTCCAAAACCAAAGACGAACAAAGAATCCTGAGAGCAGCTCGTGAAAAACAAGAAGTCACATACAGAGGAGAAACAATAAGACTAAGCTCAGATTATTCAGCAGAAACCATGCAGGCAAGAAGGCAATGGGATGACATAAATAAAATCTGGAAAGAAAAAAATTGCCAGCCAAGAATAATATATCCTGCAAAAAACTCTTGTTCAAATTTTATGCTGAAATTAGGACATTTCCAGATAAACAGAAATTAAGGGAATATGTAAAAGTGAAACCAAACTTACAAGAGTTATTAAAGGGAGTTCTTCGATCTGAGGACAAACAACTTCAGCTCACAGGCAGAATCTAGGATGCAGGATCGTACCAGCCAGATACCAATCTGGGAAATGAACTCTCGAGGACTATCCAAAACAAAAAAAAATACGACAGGGAATCAGAGCAGTTAACCAATAAACGACAACAACATCAAAACAATGAAAGAGGGAATAAACAGCATAGGTATAGAAACTTCTAATGGAGAGGAAGGCAAGGCAATACCCAGTAATGGTAGACTGCTTCAAACTTAGAATGATAAGGGTAAAATTCATGGTAACCACAAAGAAAGTTAACAAACATACTCATTAAAAAAAAGAGGAAAAACATAAAGTCTCAGCAAAAACAAAACCTATAAAAACAAAAGAAAAAAAAAATCCACAAACAAAAGTAACTCAGCACAAGAGAGTAAGAAGAACAAAGAAAATGTCAGCACCACAAAAAAATCACTACAAAATGAAAGCAACAAACTCACATCTATCAATAATTACACTGAATGTAAATGGACTCAATGCATCCATAAAGAGACGGAGAGTGACAGAATGGATAAGAAAACAGGGATCATCAATATGCTGTCTGCAAGAGACAAACCTTAGAAACAAAGATGAGAGTTTATTAAAAGTCAAAGGTTGGAAAAAAATATATCAAGCTGACAACTACCAAAAAAGAGCAGGAGTGGCAATTCTAATCTCAGATAAAATAGACTTTAAAACAAAATCTACCATAAAAGACAAAGAAGGACACTATATTAATGATTAAGGGTTGATCCATCATGAAGACATAACCATAATAAACACCTACGCACCCAATGACAGGGCTCCAAAATACATAAAACAAACTCTAACAACACTGAAAAGAGAAACTGACAGTTCCACAATAATAGTAGGAGACTTCAACACACCACTCTTAGTAAAGGACAGAACAATCAAGAAGAAACTCAGCAAAGATACAGAAGACCTAAAGGTCACAATCAGCCAACTTGACCTCATAGACATATATACAACACTCTACCCAACAGCTGCAAAGTACACATTCTTTTCCACACAGAACATTCTCCAGAATAGACCACATCTTAGGCCACAGAGCAATCCTCAACAAGATCCAAAACGTTGAGATAATTCAAAGTATCTTCTCCGACCACAATGCCATCAGGGTAGAAATTAACAATAGAAAGAGCAAGGAAAAAAAATCAATTACATGGAAACTGAATAATACCCTGCTTACACATCACTGGGTAATAGAAGAAATCAGAGATGGAATCAAAAAATTCTTAGAATTAATAGAGAATGAAAACACATCATACCAAAACCTTTGGGAGACAGCAAAGGCCGTCCTCAGAGGACCATTTATAGCAATAGATGCACATATCAAAAAAGAAGAAAGGGACAAAATCAAAACATTAACTATAGAACTCAAAAGAGAACAGCAAAAAAGCCCACAACCATCGGAAGAAAAGAAATAGTAAAGATCAGAGCAGAAATAAATGAAATAGACAACAGAAAAACAATAGAAAGAATCAACAAAACCAGAAGTTGGTTCTTTGAAAGAATCAACAAAATCGACAAACCACTGGCCAGACTGACAAAAGAAAAACAAGAGAGGATACAAATAACCCAAATAAGAAATGAAATGGGGGACTTTACAACAGACCCAACTGAAATAAAAAGGATTATAAAAGAATATTATGAAAAACTATACTCCAACAAATTTGAAAACCTAGAGGAAATGGATAAATTTCTAGAAACACACGGCCTACCCAAACTACAACAAAGTGATGTTGAAAATCTGAACAGACCCATAACAAGAGAAGAGATTGAAAAGGTAATAAAAAAACTCCCAACCAAAAAAAGCCCCGGCCCAGATCGCTTCACTGGAGAATTCTACAAAACATTTACAGAAGAGCTTGTACCAGTACTACTCAAGCTATTTCAGAGCATAGAAGAGGAAGCAACACTTCCAAATTCATTCTATGAAGCCAGCATAACACTGATATCAAAACCAGGCAAAGATGTCACAAAAAAAGAAAATTACAGGCCAATATCTGTCATGAATGTAGATGCAAAAATTCTTAACAAAATTCTAGCCAATAGAATTCAGCATCATATCAAAAAAATAATACACTACGACCAAGTAGGAGTCATACCAGGTATGCAAGGATGGTTCAATGTTAGAAAATCAATCAACGTAATCCACCACACAAATAAAAGGAAAGAAAAGAATCACATGATCATCTCAATTGACGCAGAAAAGGCATTTGACAAAGTCCAACACCCATTCCTGATAAAAACTCTCAATCAAATAGGTATAGAAGGGAAATTTCTCAACATAATAAAGTACGTCTTTGCAAAACCAATGGCCAACATCATTCTTAATGCAGAGAGGCTGAAAACATTCCCCTTGAAAACAGGAACAAGACAAGGATGCCCTTTATCACCACTCCTATTTAACATTGTGCTGGAGTTCTAGCTAGAGCAATACGGCAAGAAAAAGAAATACAGGACATCCAAATTGGTAATGAAGAACTTAAACTGTCCCTGTTTGCAGAGGATATGATACTGTACATAGAAAACCCTAAAGACTCCATGAGTAATCTACTGGAATTAATAGAAAGATTCAGCAGTGTAGCAGGATACAAGATAAACATTCAAACATCAGTTGGATTCCTATACACCAGTAAGGAGAACGATGAAAAGGAAATCAGGAAAACAATACCATTTTCAGTAGCGCCTGAAAAGATAAAATACTTAGGACTAAATCTGACCAGGGATGTAAAAGACCTATACAAAGAACACTATAAAACACTACTGCATGAAACCCAAAGGGATCTACATAAATGGAAAAACATACCATGCTCATGGATAGGCAGACTCAACATTGTGAAAATGACAAGTCTACCCAAAATGATTTACAAATACAATGCAATCCCGATCCAAATACCAACAACATTCTTCAAAGAGATGGAAAAACTAATCATTAAGTTTATATGGAAAGGGAAGAAGCCCCGAATAAGTAAAGCACTACTGAAGAAGAAGAATAAAGTTGGAGGACTCACACTACCTGACTTCAGAACCTACTATACAGCTACAGTAGTCCAAACAGCCTGGTACTGGTACAATGACACATACATTGACCAATAGAACAGAATTGAGAACCGAGATGTAAATCCATCCACCTATGGTCACCTGATCTTCGACAAGGGCCCAAAGTCCATCAAATGGGGAAAAGACAGTCTTTTTAACAAATGGTGCTAGCAAAACTGGATATCCATCTGCAAAAAAATGAAACAGGATCCATACCTCATGCCGTATACAAAAAAGACTTCAAAATGGATCAAAGACCTGAATATAAAGCCTAAAACTATAAAGTTCTTAGAAGAGAAAAAAGGACCAACACTACAGGCCTTAATACACAGCATGAACAGGATACAAACCATAACCATCAATGCACAAACCCCAAAAGATAAGCTAGATAACTGGGATCTTCTAAAAATTAAACACCTATGCTCTTCAAAAGACTTCACCAAAAGAGTAAAAAGAGAACCTACAGAATGGGAAAAAATTTTTGGATAGTACAAATCAGACAAAGGTCTAATCTCCATAATCTACAAGAAAATCCAACACCTCTACAACAAAAAGACAAATAATCTTATTAAAAAATGGGTAAAGGAAATGAGCAGACACTTCACCTAAGAAGACATTGAAGCAGGCAACAGACGCATTAGAGAAATGCAAACTAAAACCACAATGAGATATCATCTCACCCCGGCATTAATAGCACAAACCAAATACACTGGAAATAACAAATGTTGGAGGGGCTGCGGGGAGATGGGAACTCTTATGCACTGCTGGTGGGAATGCAAAATGATACAACCATTTTGGAAAATGATATGGAGCTTTCTCAGAAAGCTAGAAATAGACTTACCATTCGATCCAGCAATCCCACTGCTAGGAATATATCCTCGAGAAATAAGAGTCGTCACTCGAATAGACATATGCACACCTATGTTCATGGCAACATTGTTCACAATAGCAAAACGATGGAAACAACGTAGATGCCCATCAACAGATGAATGGATAAACAAACTATAGTACATACACACAATAGAGTACTATGCAATGAGAAAGAACAACAATGAATCTGTGAAGCATCTCATAACATGGATGAAACTGGAGGACATTATGCTGAGTGAAATAAGTCAATCACAAAAGGACAAATATTGTATGACACCTCTATTGTAAAAACCCATGAAAAAATTCACACACAAAATGCATCAATCTTTGTTGGCTACCAGGGATGGGAGGGGTTTGGGGATAATACTAAATAAGCAATAGATAAGTGGTATCTTGGGTGAAGGGTGAGACAGTACACAATACAGGGGAAACTAGCACAACTTTTACAAGGAAAGGTCATGGAAGCCCCATAGACACATCCAAACTCCCTGAGGGACTGAATTGCTGGGCACAGGGCTGTGGGGACCATGGTCTCGGGGAACTTCTAGCTCAATTGGCATAACACAGCTTATAATGACAATGCTCTACATTCTACCTTTGTGAGTAGTGTCTAGGGTCTTAAAAGCCTGTGAGCGGCCATCTAAGATACTCCACTGTTCTCATCCCTTCAGGAGCAAGGGAGAATGAAGAGAACAGGATACAAGGAAAAGATTAGTCTGAAAGAATAATTGTCCACAGCTACCAAGGCCTCCTCACTGGACTGAGTCCAGTACAGCTACACGGTGCCCGGCTGCCTCCACTGACTTCTCTGACCAGGATCACAACAGAGGGTTCTGAACAGAGCTGGAGAAGTATGTAGAACGTAATTCTAACTCACACAAAAAAAAGACCAGATTTACTGGCCGAAAGGAGACTGGAGAAACCCTGAGAGTATGGCCCCCAGACACCCTTTTAGCTCAGTGGTGAAGTTATCTCCGAGGTTCACCGTTCAGTCTGGGAGTGGACAGCCCTGTAAAAGCAAATGAGACTAACGAGGTACAGGAGTCCAGTGACAAGGGCCAGAAGGCAGAAGGGGACAAGGAAGCTGGTGATAGGGTATCCAAAGTTGAGTAAGGATATTGCTGATGTGTTGTGAGATTGTTAACCACTGTCATAGGGCAACATTTGTAGTAACTGTTAAATGAGAAACCATTTTATCTGTAAGCCTTCATCTTAAGTGACAATAACAGTACAATTGGAAGAGCATAGTCAATGTCACTGAACTGTGCAAGTAGAAATTTTTGAAATGGTGTCTTTGGCTATGTGTATTTTCACCAAAAAAAAAAAAAGGTTGAGAAGTTAGAGGGTTGACATGTTGTGGGGTTGTTAACCAACATCATAAAACAATATGTGTACTACTGTTTCATGAGAAAGTGTTTGCTCTGTAAGCCTTCACCTGAAGTACAATAAAAAATAAATAAATAAAAAACCAAAAAAAAGAAAAGAAAAATATTCTCCACTGTGCTTGCTTTACACAAGAACTTTGACTTTGTAGTTTACATCTCAAATATAATATTTTAGCCCAATCAAAATTTCCCCATAAGGGCCATTGTTCAGCCTCACGGTGCTTAGTGAGATTGTGCCATTTTTCTAAGTATTGACCAGCAGCAACACGAACATTTCATACCATGTAGGCAGGAGGGATCCCAGATGGGGGGCTGTTATCACTCTTGTCATTATTATTTCTCATTTTGTTTTGTTAGCTAACACAGAAAAGAACAGGAGACAAAAGAGAAAAACAGAAAGACCACTATAAAATCAAGAACTGGCAGTTTTACCAAAAGACCTCCAGATGGAGCACTCAGACAAAAATCTTGAAACTTCAAACAAAAGTTACCAAACCGATTTTAACAGAAATGTGTCATAATAGTATCTCCTATTATGCAGAAAGGCAATAAAGTTCGTACTTGAGTAGCACTTACCTCAGTTGGAGGATCTCTGAAGGGGATGCAGAGTGCAAGAAGTGGAATACAATGGATACGTTGTGGCACCAACAAGCAGTCTAGGTCTCCTGGAGATCTGATGAGGAATTTGCCGGTGAAGACCCTGCTCATGCTGTGCCAATGTGTTGTGGTGAAACAACTTTTACCAAAGCCTTCTGCAATAAAGAGATTTGTATCGCAACATATCAGAAAACAAAAATGAGAAACTGGCTGCAAGCAGACCAAACAGACCAAAATCCAAAAAAGTACAATCTGTAAGTGCTTTTTATACAGTTTTGGCAGGTGCTGATTCATTATGAGTAAAGGTCTTTCAACATGCCCTTTACAATCATTGGGACACATAGCTATGAGTAAATTACTTACAACTATGATTGGTTGGTTGGTTAAAGTAAAAACAAAGAACCAAGATCATGATTGGGCGACCTTTTCTTGTTTTTCTTTTCTAACAATTTAGTCTCTTAGCTCAGGGGTTCTGAGTCTGTCATATGATGGTTGTTTTTTGTTATATGGGCTACATGTAATATTGGGTAGATCTTTAACACACTTCCTGGAGTAAATTTTTATGTAATTTTGATATGCATGTCTACAATCTATTGAACCCATTAGAGCACTCTGTCCTAACCAATTGATGTAGTTTCTTATTGTTTGAAGTCCTGTAGGTTCTTACAAATAAGTTGACCTTTTATGGTTATGGCCTGCTGTGGTTAGGTTAACCCTTTATCAGCTTGTTTGTTTTCATTGCTATGCCTCCCCACCCCCGTTCACTCAGTGATCAGTTTTCATCATTGCCACACAGTTTGTTTGCATCTTGCCTGACCTGCTGATCCTGATTTAGGGCAAGTCAATTCTTGACCCCTTTCCCACTGTGTCTGAGCCTGTTCAGTTTCTCCCCAAGCCACAGTTTGAGGGCTGTGAGTTTTGTGTTCTATCCCCTTTTCTCTAGTCTTAGGGCCTTGGCTAGGAGATGGGGAGGGTGGAGAGAGAGAGCTGGGCTGATACTGTGAGCAGTCTTCACTAGCATACCTAGCCTCTCTGCTAGGTGCCTGTGGTTCAGAGAGAAAACCCCAATAGTACTTCCAAGGCAGATGCAGTTTGGGGGAAGGGGGCTTCATAAATAGATAATTACAGTAAGTGCCATGATGTAAGAGGAGGGGACATTTTTACATTACAGGGACCGGATGTGCTCAGCTTACTTCAAGTAATGGTGGGGGACGGGGGTAGTTTAATGTAAGGATATCAGTGTGTGGGAACCAAGAATAAAGCCAGATGAGACCGAAAGACCAAGGCCTTGTGTCCTGTTGATGAGACGCAACAATATTTTACAAAAGTCACTCCAGTAGCAATGTGAGAAATAAAATACAGGTCCAAAAACATAAATCTCCAAAACATATCTACTGATCAGCTCTACAAAGAGGTCAAGGAAATGTCTTCTGTACTGTGTGTTCAGGCACCAAGGGGTAGCTGGAGGCTCCTGAGACAGACTAATGCACTCTGCCCATGTGTGTCAGAGTAGAACTGTGCTCCCTAGAGTTTTCAATGGCTAATTTTTCAAAAGTTGATCACCAGGCCTTTCTTCCAAGACACCTCTGAGTGTACTTCAACCTCCAAACTTTCAGTTAGTAGCCAAGCGCATTACCTGTTTGCACCACCCACGGACTCCTTGCCCTTCTTTACCCTGTCCCATTTCAAACACCTTCAACTTCTGAGTGGTAGCCGAAGAGTGCCAAGCTTCTCCTCACAGTGCTATTCCCTATGGCCTCTGGAGGAGTTTTCTAGGGCTGGCCAAGTGGAAAGCATGCCTCAGGGATGTTTTCTTTTTCCAGCACAATTATGGTCCCCTCTGCACAGCATGCCTCAGAAGTGTGCTGTGCATGGGTGGGCAAAGCCTCGCATAGCTGAAGAATGGCTTCAACCTCCTGAGGGGTTGCTAGGAGGACAGAAGGAGAGCATCATTGATTTCTTTCTTGCTGGACCATGTGAACTCATCTGTTCAGGGAGGCCCCCACTCCTCCTTCCTGGATTTTACAGCCAGGTGTTTCCTATGGCTCCAGGGTGGCATTGATTCCTTGATACTGTAAGCAGAATTTTGTGGCTACGTCTACAAGTGCATTGTTCTGGGGAAAACGTGCTATGGCTTTTATCGTACCAAAATAGGGGCTTGTGTCTCCTCAGAATAGGTAATAATGTCTGCTCTGTGTAACCCCTACATTTTTTAGGTGGGGAACTCAGACAGAGAACCAGGGAGCAGAAGCGACATATCTGGGGATACAAAGTTAGCGGCAGAGCCACATCTGAAAGTCAGATCTCCTGGCTCCTTCCAAGATACCTCGTTGCCTCACTCAGTGAGAGCCCTTCCTGCCCATGCACTGTGTTGTCTTCAATTTACTATTAAAATAAAAGAGCTGGTAGTTACTATTTATTTATTTATTTTTTAAATTGTACTTTAGATGAAGGTTTACAGAACAAATAGTTTCTCATTAAATAGTCAGTACACATATTGTTGTATGACATTGGTTAACAACCCCAAACATGTCAACCCTCTCCCTTCTCGACTTTTCTTTTTTTGGTGAAAATGTACATAGCCAAAGATACACCATTTCAAAAATTTCTACATGCACAGGTCAGTGACATCAGTTACGTTCTTCCAGTTGAGCTGCTATTCTCACTGTAGATGAAGGTTTACAGAACAAAATAGTTTCTCATTAAACAGAACACATGTTGCCCCATGACAATGGTTGACAACCCCACTACATGTCAACACTGTCCTTACTCAACCTTGGGTTCCTTATCACCAGCTCTCCTGTCCCCTTCTGCCCTCAAGTCCTTGTCCCTGGACTGCTGTGCCTCATCAGTTCCATTTTGTTATACGGGGCTGTCCAGTCCCCGGCTGAACGGTGAACTTGGGAAGTGACTTCACAATTGAGCCAAAAGGATGTCTGAGGGCCATACCCTTGGGGTTTCTCCAGTCTCTTTCAGGCCAGTAAATCTTGTCTTTTTTGTATATGTTAGAATTTTGTTCTACATCCTTCTCCAGCTCTCTCCAGAATTCTCTGTTCTGATCCCAGTCAGGGCAGTCTGTGGTGGTAGCCGGGCACTATCTAGCTGTACTGGACTCAGTCTGGTGGAGGCCTTGTTAGCCGTGGTCCCTTAGTCCTTTGGACCAATCTTTTCCTTGTATCCTATTCTCTTCATTCTCCCTTGTTCCCAAAGGGGTGAGACCAGTGGAGTATCTTAGATGGCCACTCACAGGCTTTTAAGACCCCAGACGCTACTCACCAAACTAGAATGTGGAACATTGTCTTTATAAATTGTATTATGCCAACTGAGCTAGATGTTCCCCGAGACCATGGTTCCCACAGCCCTGTGCCCAGCAATTCAGTCCCTCAGGGAGTTTGGGTGTGTCCATGGAGCTTCCATGACCCTTCCTTGTACAAGTAGTGCTGGTTTCCCCTGTATTGTGTACTGTCACCCTTCACCAAAGATACCACTTATCTATTGCCTATGTAATATTTCCCCCCCATCCCTGCCATCCCTCGTAACCAACAAAGATTGTTGAAGCAGTCTATTATTACTTGGTATCGCCTTGCCTTCCTCTCCATTAGAAGGTTCTATACGTACACCATTTATTCCCTCTTTTATTGTTCTGATGTTGTTGTCATTTACAGATTAACTGCTCTGATTCCCTGTCGTACTTCTTTTGGTTTTGGATAGTCCTTGAGAGTTCATTTCCCAGATTGGTATCTGGCTAGTACGATCCTGCGTCCTAGATTCAGCCTGTGAGCTGAAGTTTTTTGTTCTCAGATCGAAGGACTCCGTTTAATAATTCTTGTAAGTTTGGTTTGGTTTTTACGTATTCCCTTAATTTCTATTTATCTGGAAATGTCCTAATTTCACCATCATATTTGAATGAGAGTTTTGCAGGATATATTATTCTTGGCTGGCAATTTTTTTCTTTCAAGGTTTTATATATGGCATTCCATTGCCTTCTTGCCTGCATGGTTTCTGCCAAATAATCTGAGCTTATTCTTATTGTTTCTCCTCTGTATGTGACTTCTTGTTTTTCACGAGCTGCTCTCAGGATTCTTTGGTTTTGGCAAGTGTGATTATGATATGCCTTGGTGATTTTCTTTTTGGGTATCTCCTATATGGGGTTCATTGAGTTTCTTGTATGGCCAGCATTTCATCTTTCATGATATTGGGGAAGTTTTCTGTCAGCAGTTCTTCAATGATCCTTTCTGTGTTTTCTGTTTTCTCCCTTTGTTCTGGAACTCCGGTCACTCGCAAATTTTTGCTTTTGATTGTATTCCACATAACTCTCAGGGTCTCTTCGTTTTGCTTTGTTCTTTTTTCTGAGCTTTCCTCAAACAGTGTTGTATCCAATTCTTTGTCTTCAATTCCACTGACCCTGTCTTTCACCGTTTCAGATTTGCTCCTCAGCCCTTCTATGACACTGTCCATTTCTGAAATCTTGTTGTTTATCTTTTGGATATCTAATTGTTGTTTCTCTATAATTTCTAGTTGTGAATTTATTTTGGCATTTTGTTCCTGCATTATTTTCCTGAATTATTCAATTTTTTGCCTGTATTTTCCATGAATTTGTCTGCCTTTTCCATGAATTTGTCTATTTTTTCCTCATTTTTGTCTGCTTTTTGCTTCTACTCTTAGATAATTCTGAATATTAGAGATTTGAATTCCCTATCAGGTCGTTCTAGTGCCTTTTCTTCTACTGGAAAGTCATCTGGTGTTTTATTTTGGATGCCTACTGGAACCATCCTGTCCTGTTTTTGTAAATGTTTTGATATTGTCTGCTGTCTTCGGGGCATTCAGTAGTTATTTTTCTCATTTATTGATTGTAGATTTGTTTGTTTTGTCCTTTTCTTCTTAATTTGACTATGTCTGAGCAGGCAGGCTGTGTGTTCTTTGTTGTTTGCTCCTCTGTGGGCATGATACTTTTTGCCTACTTCTCCAGGTGGCAGGGTCAGTCACTCAGATATGGTACCACAGGGCAGGTCTAGCTGAAGAGGAGTTGCTGGGATGGGTTGTTTGTGGCACTTACTACAGCCACCAGGGCAGGTCGGTAATCAGTGCAGGGCAGGTACTGGTAGACCTTGGTGGTGTGATGTTAAGCTCATGGTGCTGGTAGGCAGGATGGAGTGGGGAGATTGTGATGTATAGAGCTAAGATGGGTATGGGAGAGAGGAGAGAGGAATAGGAGCCAAAAAGTTACAAACAAACAAAAAAGAGTGCTAGCGGAGCTTACCGTTGGAATGGAGAGATGAGAGACTATGAAATGGAGAAAAACAAAAAGGGGAAAAGAAGAAAAAAAGAAAAGAAAAGAATGAATAAATAAAAATTGGAAAGAAAAAAGAAAAGAAAAGCTCCCAGGGATCCCACCGTTGCAGCTACGAGGTCTGGGGAAGTTTTTCCCAGGTGTTGAAGTACAGTCTGGCTAGGAGGTGTAGAGGTATAACTCAGCACCAGGTATTCAGGGGACAGGAAGAGAAGGAAGGTATAGAAAGACAAGAAACTGAGTAATGAAGAAACACAAAAAAGGAAAATGAGGGAAAAGAAAAGAAAACAAAACAAAACAATGAGAACCCCCCCCCAAAAAAAACAAAATAAAACAAAAAAACCACAAAAAAAGAAATGCTTTCAGGGATCCCTCTGTTCATCTGCGCAAGCTGAGGGGGTAGGTCCCAAGCTGTGCAGCACTGCCTGGCTAGAATGGGCTCCCAACTGGAGAAAATAAAAGGAAAACAAACAAACAGTTCAAAACAAACAAACAAAAAGCTCCGGGATCCCACCAGCATGGCAGTTCAGACTGGGAAGCCGTTCCACACTCAAAAGGAGCTCCACAGCCCCTCAGAAAGAAGCAAAGATGGCACATGGAGCCAGGTATTTGAGAGAAATTAGGGGGAGGTGGTGAGAGGTAAGGAAGAAATCAAAAGAAGCAGAACAAAGCAACACCAGCAGCCAACAAATGGCACACAAGGAGTCAGCCAGTGTGGGCAGGTGGAAACCAAGCAGCCGGTGCTTCCCGGCCAAGAGACTGTGGCCACAGTAAGCAGAGGAGGCTGAGTTGGGGTGAAGAAGGGTAGGGGGTGGGAAAGCATATATTGCCAGTTACTGGATGTTCTGTCTTCTGCTGGAAGCTCTGAAGCTGCTTTCTCGTACCTCCTATTTATTGGTCTCTGATAGGAGTCCCAGATGGCAGGTCCATGCTGCGTTAGCTGATAGGGGACCTCTCCGTGTATGTCTCCTCACTCTCTGTTCTCTGTCAGTTTCTTATTTCATTTGGTGTTTGGATGAGTTCTTTATCTCTTCATTTGATGTTTACGGTTTCAGGATTGCTGTTTTCTCTGTTTGGCTTAGTTTTTTGGATCTTTGCTGTGGAGGGATGGCATGATGCTTCTGCCTAGAGCGTCACATTTCTGGAAGTCCTCAGTTACTATTTATTGATAGCTTAATGTGTGCACGGCACAGTGCCTAGTGCTTTGCTTATTTAAGCCCACTTGTTCCCTAAAATGCTAACACAATTTTACAGAATAGGGAACTGAGACTGTGAAGGGTTTAAGTCACTTCCCCCAGGTTACACAATAACTGGTGGGGCGGTGTCTGAGGCTGGGTTCTCTAGAGAAGCAAAATCAGTAAAGTGTATAAATATATATAGAGAGACAGATTATATCAAGGAAACAGCTCACATGATTGTAGAGGCTAGAACATCCCAAGTCCGTGGATCAGGGTAGAGGCCTCTCCCAAGTCACACAGCTGCAGAAACTGGCAAGCCCAAGATCGTCAGGTCGGAGATCAGGGCTCACACTCACAGGCTTTGCAGATTGACAAATCCCAGGTTCGGCAGTTAAGCTGACAGCTCAAGTCCCAAGAACGGGAGATGAGACGACAGGAAGCAGCTGCAGGATCCAGAGAGAGCAAAAAGCCAGAACGTCTCCTTATATACAGATGCAGGCCACACCCCCAAGGAGACTCCCTTTCATCTGATTGGCTACTCACAGTATATTCAATCATGGGAGTGATTACATTAAAACACGGAGAATCATGGCCCAGCCAAGCTGACACACAATCTTAACCATCAGAGGCGGGATTGCAAACCCCTTTCTCTCAGGTGTCTACTCTACTTTCTCTGCCTCCCGAGTCCTTCCCTTTTGTCCTCCTCCTGTCTCAGTCTCATCGATCTCTCCAGGCCCAGGCCAAGACTTACCTACTCCCTGAAGCTGTCCTTGATTGGCCCAGCCCCTGCTGGTCTTCCCTTCTCTGATTTCCTGATAGATGGGGCCTTTGCAGGTTCTTTGTGAGAAGATGGTCCTGGTGGGACTCCCAGTCCTTTCACTCCCGTGATGGCTGTCCTTGGGTACATTAACTTATTCTCCTTATCCTCTTTCCTTGTCTATGACATGGGAATAGTGATTTAAATCTCGGGGCTTTTAAGAGGATTAAATGAGACAATGAATGTTTATTCAGTCATTTATTCAACACATATTTGAGAGCCTACCATGTACCAGGAACTGTGGCTGGGATAATGATGGTGAGTGAAACAGACATAGTTCCTGCTTGCAGGCTTCAAACATATAATAAGATACAGTTAAGTGCTATAGACTGGGACTTCTAAGTGCTTTGAAGGAAATATACAAGGTCCTAAGGAGAGTATAGGGAGAGTGTTGATTCAGTCTGAAGATTCCTGGAAGACTTCTTTAAAGATACAACACTTAGCTTGAGATATGATGGATAAGTAGGAATTGGTTGGATGAAGAATATTCCCGGCAGAGAGTACAGCAGGCATGAAGGCCTGAGATGAGAAAGAGCTCGTCTTGTTTTACAAACTGAAGAAAGGCCAGTGTGGCTGGAGCCTAATGAACAAAGAGGAATTGAGAGTGGGACTGGAGAGTTTGCAGAACCAAGTCAGGCGGAGCCTTAACAGTCGTGGCAAGGAGTGAGGACTTTATTCTGAATGTATTGGAAAGCCATACTGGTTTTTTGAGCCATAATGGGAGAAATAGGATCAAATATCATTTTAAGAAAGTGACTCTGGAAAACATATTGGAGGGGCCAAGAGTTAGAAGTACAGAGCCAAGCTGGAGATTATTGCAGTATTCCCGGTAGGGGTCAGTAGTGGTTGGGCATGGCTGTTAGGAGGGTAGAGCTGGGTTAGGAGAGAGAGAGGGTGGATGGATAAAGATACGTTTTGAAGGTAGAATCAACAGGATATGGTGATGGATTTGGATATTTGGGTGGGGCTTAATGTGATGAGGGTGAGGGAAAAGGAAGCGTCAAAGTTGCCTCTCAGATTCCTGGTCTGAACAACTATGCAGATGGTGGTACCATTGCTCACATGGGAAAAAATGGAGGAGGAGTTGGTTATGATGGGAAGATCAAGAGTGCCGTTTGGAAGATACTTAGTGTGAGATCCACCACCTGTCTGTCAGTTTGTCATACTGTAGTGGCTTGCATGTTGCTTTGATGCTGGAAGCTATGCCACTGGTACTTCAATACCAACAGGGTCACCCATGGTGGACAGGTTTCAGAGGATCCTCCAGACTAATACAGATTAAAAGAAAAGCCTGGAGATCTGCTCCTGAAAATTAGCCAGTGAAAACCTTATGGATCACAATAGCACATTTTCTGACTTGCTTGCTTTGGAGATGCCTTCAGAAGGGATCGATTGCTGGAGAAGGACAGCATGTTTGGTGAAGTGGAGGGCCAACGAGGGCAAGGAAGGCTCTCAGTGAAATGGATTGGCACAGTAGTCACAATGATGGACTCACACATGCCGGCGATCGTGAGGATGACACGTGAGGAGGACTGGGCAACATTTTGTTCGGTTGTACATAAAGTCACCATGAATTGGAGTCAACTTAATGGCAGCTATGTTTGTGAGATGTTTGTGAGACACCCAAGTGGACAAGTCAAGTAGGCATTTGTTTAATACAGATCTGAAGCTGAAAAAAGAGATCTGGGTAGTAGATAAGAATGATCTTAGGTGAAGGGAAGGACAGCACACACTACAGGGGAAGTCAGCACAACTGGACTAAACCAAAGCTAAGAAGTTTCCTGAATACAGCCAAACACTTGGAGGGACAGAGTAGCAGGGGCGGAGGTCTGGGGACCATGCTTTCAGGGGACATCTAGGTCAATTGGCATAACAAACTTTATTAAGAAAATATTCTGCCTCCTACTTTGGTGAGTGACGTCTGGGGTCTTAAAAGCTAGTGAGCGGCCATCTAAGATGCGTCAATTGGTCCCAACTCACCTGGATAAAGGAGAATGAAGAATACTATAGTCACAAGGAAAGTATTAGCACAAGAGACAGAAAGGGCCATATAAACCAGAGACTGCATCAGCCTGAGACCAGAAGAACTAGATGGTGCTCAGCTACCACCAATGACTTCCCTGACAGAGAACTCAACAGAGAGTCCCTGATAGAGCAGGAGAAAAGTGGGGTGCAGAACTCAAATTCTAGTAAAAAGACCAGACTTAATGGTTTGACTGAGACCAGAGGGACCCCAGAAGACTTGGTCCCCGGACTCTGTTAGCCCAGAACTGAAACCATTCCCGAGGCCAACTCTTCAGACAAAGGTTAGACTGGACTATGGGACATAAAATGATACTTGTGAAGCGTGTGCTTCTTAGCTCAGGTAGATACATGAGACTAAATGGGTAGCTCCTGTCCAGAGGTGAGATGAGAAAGCAATGAGTGGACACGGGAAATCAGGGGTGGCAAGGAGGAGTGTGCTGTCACAGTATAGGGAGAGCAATTAGTGTCACATAACAATGTATGTATAAATTTGTGTATAAGAGACTAACTTGAATTGTAAAGTTTCGCTTAAAGTACAACAAATGAAAAAAAGAGAGAGCTCTGGAATGGGAAAAATGTATTGGGAATCATCAAGCTATGGATGGTTCTGAAGCCACAGGAATGAAAGAAGTCACCTATGGTGAGCGTGTAATGAGAAAAGAGGAGGGACAAGGATTAAATCCACGAGCAGTTGCAACGTTTAGAAGCCAGGGACAGGAAGGAGCCAGCAAAGAGATGGAGGAGAGGCCAAGGTATGAGGAAAACCCTAGGGGATGTGATGTGTCCTGGAAGCCAAGAGAGGACAGCACTGGAAAGGGGGCTTCCCCAGTGGGATGGGCTGTTGCTAGAGGTCCAGGCAGATGAATGTGTCAAATCGTGACTCAGTGTTGGGTACCTGATACATAGATGCTCAGTAAGTGTGGGATCCTTTTCCTTGCCACTCTCCCCTTATTAATGTATTCACTTATTTCTGAATATATGTTGGTCCTTTCCCTTAATAAGATTATAGTAAAAACTCAGGAAATAATGCGTAAATGAGAGCACGCATGCATAAAATGAATGAATAAAGTGAAGGCAAGTGTGGCCACCATTGCGGAGCCTTCGAGGTTGAGGTGTAACTACCCTCCTTCCTCTCCAAGGAGTACACTAGATGCAAGTTTGCTGGAAACCAATGGCCCCTGTCTAGCAGAGGGCCCTTTGGGGAGCCACTTCTCATGCTTGTCAGAGGCATCCCAGCCTGAGTGGTGCCAAGATGGTCCCCTTCACCAGTGCAGGGAGCCACCTACCCCAGCAGGTTGCCAGAGTCCCTGGCTCCTTCCCTCCCCAAGCAGTGTCAACTGCTGTGTAATCACACAATTATGTTGCCATTAAAATGTCACGTTTGGAGAAATTCATATAAACAAAGCAATAACAACCCCTTAAAAATTGTAATCTTTATCACTAATGACCTACTTGCTCTACAGACTGTGCTATCCCACCATCCCCACACTGCTGCCTCTTTCCCCAGCCTTGATTTCAAAGGCAGGCAGGAAGTGCCATAATCTTTTCTGCCTGGAAAGCTTTAATGTTTATTGTGCTGGGAGATGCTGTTTGACCGGGGCTGAGGACAGCCAGGCCTGGGGAGCTCAGCACTGAGCCACTTAGTGAACCAGACAGGAGGATGCCACACCCAAGAAAATCCACAGTCCTGAAGGAAGGGCCCTCAGGAAGATTCTGATCCTTGGGAAACTGAAGAAGGCAATGGTATTGAACATCTGAGAGTCAGATTCCTCCAGTGGGCCTTAACTTTCTCCTCTTGGGAAGAAGAGACTGAACCTGAGGCACTGTGGTCACTCTCACAGGATGACGCATGGCAGAGTTTCCTCAGCAGGGAAATGCCTTGCTCTGGGGCAGTGCCCCAGAGAGCTTTGGGTCCCTGCTACCGTGATTCAAAGGTGAAGACTTAGATAGATGAGAGGCAAGAGAGTGATAAAGCTTTTGATAATTTCACCACACATCCCAAAATATTGCTCAGAGAAGGTTGTACAGACATGGAATTGTCTTTGTCACCAGAATCGAATTGTAATGACTAAGGAAACAGATTACTTAAAGGAACTTTATATAAAATGAAACATAAACAACAACAGCTCTGGCGAAGTGATGAATCTCTTCCTAATGTATCTGAATTGCAAATCTGGACTCCAATATACTACTGGATTTGATTAAAGTGACAATCTACCTAATTCTGGAAAAGTAAAATACAGGCTGTGATGGGTTAATGTTATGTGTCATCTTGGGTAGGTCGTGATTCTCAGTGGTTTGGAAGACATTATATAATCATCCTCCATTTTATGATCTGATTTGAGCAGCCAATCAGTTGGAAGGAAGTTTCCCTGGGGGTGTGGCCTGCGTCTAATATATATGGATGTTCTGGCAAAGCTTTCACTCTCTCTCGATCCTGCATTCATCCTGTCATCCTCTGAACTCCAGTTCTTGGGACATGAGCCAGCAGCCTGCCACCTGACCTGCAGATTTTGGATTTGCCAACTTGCAACCCCACAAGCCAGCAGGCTGCTGCTTCACTCATGGATTTGGGACTTGCCAGCCTCCATAATTATGTGAGCCATTTCCTTGAAACAAATCTCTCTGTATATATTTATATATACACTTCACTGGTTTTGCTCCTCTGGAGAACCTAGGCTAAGACAAAGGCCAAAAAAAACAAAACCAAACCCACTGTTATCGAGTTGATTCCAACTCATGGCACCCCATGTGTTACAGAGTGGAACTGTGCTCCGGAAGATATTTTTCTGCCAGTAATCTTTATTGAAGCAATTCGCCAGGCTTTTCTTCCATGGTGTGGCTGAGTGGGATTGAACTGCCAACCTTTAGGTTAGTAGCTGAATGCAAAGCATTTGCACCACCCAAAGACCTCTAAGGAAAGGCCAATATGGAGTCAAACAAGTTGGATTACAGTATAGAAGACACATTAAATGTCATTCTGACACTCTACACCCATGTAGCAGTTTAGGATGAACCTGCAGAAGGGGTCATGCCACGGGTGCTTTGGTGAATGGGTAAGAATTGTTGGTGATGAACACATCATTTGGGAAATAATTAGTGGTGCTTCCCAAGGTAAGGCAGATGCCCCTGTGGGTCTGTTTACATAAATCAAGTGCATCATAAATCTATTTTTTATAGTTCATACTAGATGCTGTGCTGTGGAACAGGTTCCTGCTGTGTCGTGGAGACAGTCAGTATTAGGACAGGCTCATAAAGATTTCTCCCAGGCTTTTAGCCTACTGCCATGACCACTTGCCATGTTGCCAGCAGCACTTAATTTGTCCTTGGCTGAGGCAGACACCCCACCCCCACACAGATTCAACAGGCATGATGTTTGGGTATTCTGAGTTTGCTTTTGACATGAAAAAACACCCCTTCCATGAAAAGCTGGCAAGTGGCCCCCATGGAGTCCTGCAGTCACCTGCAGATTCAGCAGCTGACCTAGTTTTGAGGGAACCAAAGGGTATTTGGATGTCACCTTATTTACAGAGTGGATAGAAATGCTCCCAGCTCTGCGCCCTCCCTGCACACAGTATCTGGGGAGATCTAGCCTCTACCTTGGAGAGAGTGACAAGCTCTGCTCAGCTGAAAGCTTGAGCCTTCATACTAATACCACCTTTGGGGAATGAATGACAGAGCCTAGGGGGACACTTGACTCTGAATCTGTCTGGCCAGATTCCAGTTTAGCACCTTCTGGCACGTAGATTGGAGAACGTGTTTCCAGGATAACCTTGCAGAAAGTGTACCAGTGAGTGAGCTTCTCAGCGCCCCCTGCCTCCTTCTCCATTTGTCTGTCTCTGGGCAGGTGCTAGGTTCAGAAGCCTCCCTCCAGGAGTGACCCTCTGTGAGTGCAAGTACAGGTTAAGGATGTGCATGGAGCCCACAGGCCTGGGTTTGAATCCCAGCGCCTCCACTTAGAGTGTGTGACTTTGGCCAAGTCTCTTACCTCAACAAAACTCACTTTCCTTTTCAGGAACGTGGGATTATTAATAGTGCCTACCCCAGATGTGTTCTTAATATTGAAGGAGTGACTTTTCAGAACAGAGCCTGGCATGTGGTAAACACGACAAAACTCTGAGTTGCTAGAGTTGTTGTTGTTGTACTGGCTGTCTGTGTCCAGGGTGAGAATTTGCCAACTTTTCAAGTCAGTCCTTTTTCCGGGCTTCCTGTAGCCACTTCCATCCCGATTTCTCCCAAGATCATTTTTGCCTGAGAAGAATCCAGAAGGAGATTTTGGGAAGCTGCATACATTGCTAAACACCTTCCTTCTGGGTGTATCTGCTAGACTGGCTCTTCCATTGGGAGCCCTTGGAAGCAAAGTCCCAAGAGGCACAGAGAGGGCCCTTCAGCGGCGATGAGTCCAAAGGAGGAGGAGGGCCAGAAGTCACAGATGGTCCTGTAGCCCAGGTTCATTGACCTGCTGAAAGTCTTCTGTGTAGGTCCCAGCCCCCAGCTCCACGTGCACAAAAAGGGAGTTAGCACAGAGGCCAGAAAAAGCACAATTTCGAGCCTTCTAAAGTGATAATAACCCCAGGTATTACGCTTCTTTAAATAGTTTTCTTGTCTTATCATTTGCATGGTAGTCTGCTTCAACTTAAGAAGCCTTATGGGGCAGTTCTGCTTTGTCTTATAGGGCTGCAATGAGTTGGAATTAACAAGATGGAACACAATAACAACTTATATGCATTGCTCCTCTCCTCCCACGCCATCTTTGAGATGGAGCTTTTGGGTAGAAAAGACCTACTGAGTCCCAGGAAGCATCAGTGTTGATAATGACCTATCGCTTTAATTGCACGTGGACAGTAAGATGATGCATCCAGCTGTCCAAGGTTGCTGTCAGAGTCCACCATTTCTGCCACAGGGAAGGAAGCAGCTAAACATAAATTAGCTGAGTGTAAATTGCATTTTTCCTCCATTAGTATTCAGTCTCAAAAAGAAATAATAGTAACCACAGCAGTGTTGATGATAGTAATATGTTACATTTGCATTATGTTTTACCAAGCAATTTTTCATGTCTTATCTCATATCTAAGAACTAATTCAGGTCTATAAAATTGTGTGGAGGTAAAGATTAGCATTGCCCACATGGCAGAGGAAAAAATTGATCGCAAGAGATTGAAAGGACGTGCCGAGTGGAGCCAGGCTTAGGACCCTGGCTTTCCTGACTCCTGTTCTTACTCTCTCAGGAGACTGTCAAGAAGGAAGGAATTATGAGATTATCCTTGGTGCTGCACTTCCCCTTCCCTTCCCATCTCCACCCCCTTCCATCTCCCCACACAACACTCTGTCCCATGCATTTTCATAGAGGTGAGATTGTGTTAAAATAAACAAAGGGCCCTTTGAAGGAGAAAAGCAGTCACAAAGGCACAATACATGGTATGAACACTTCCCTCTTCTTTTCATTCTTGCCTTCTTTTTCTTTCTTTATTCTTTTCCTTTTATTCCATTACCGTTTCAGGGGTCACAGTTTCAGCCCATGAGGATACTTTGTTTTATTTTCTAAGGGAGATTTGAAGCAGTGTAACTCACCAGGTCTTGTGCAGTACCTATAAGGTACAAGGCTCCTGCTCACCTTTCTGTTATCAGGGACCCTAAAGGCATGTACATTTGTGACCCCTGCTGGAGACCTTCATTCAGTAGGGCCGGTTGCATGTTGATTGGCCCACTAGTGATCTCTTGAGGCGAAAGAGTTTTCTGATGATACCTTTAGATATTTCTCAGCCCCATACAGCAAGCTAGAGAGGGGACAGAAGTCTAATTTTTGGAGGGAAACCTCTTCTGTCACTGTGAGAAGTGTTTTGTTTTTGCTGTTGTTATTCCTTCTAGAAGTGGCTTTCAGTGGAGCAGGCTTCTGACTACAAGGTCCCATCTCTGTCCTGCTGGAGGCCACATTGTTGTACTACCGCAGGAAGATTTGACCTCGTCTTTTCTTGCACCCCTGCCCCTGGAAGATGTCTGCAGTGTCACCCTTAGTGAAAGCACCCTACACCCGATACAGGCTCAACTATCTGCACCAGAGACAGTGTGTTTCAGTGTTCAGCGCTGTCCAGCTGGAGGCATTCTTCCAGAGCTCACTTCCAGCTCTTCTCATCCCAGGTCCAGACCCTCTCCTTGGTCTCTTCTGGGCACTCTGAGTTCGTGCTCCCAGCATCAGCCTCCTGGTTATTTGCAAATCCACCCTCCTGTGCCACCGACCAGGCCACCAAGTCCTCTTTCTCCTAAGCCCCATATAGATTCCTGACTCCCTTTCCCTTAACTTTTTGATCTCCAGGATCCAAGGCTGGAAGAGAAAGAGGCTCCTCATGTTCCATTTTCCAGTTTACTACTTATATCTATAAACAAAAAGAAGAAGATGTAGAAATAGATGGTGTGGTCAGGCCAGCAACTAAATTAAGTGTTGGCTCTTCCTCAGCTTTCATGTCCACCAGCAACTGTGACATGTTCTTTAAGCGACAAGCAATTTGAATGCCTGCTACATATATGAACCTTGGTGGTAGAATTTGTAGAGCATTAGAGAGGAGGGGAGCAGACACATCTGCATGAGATGTCACACACTCTGGCACATGCAGGTGGCCAGCCACAGACCCTCTCTTCAATTCACTTAACTTCCCTGGCACCTCCCTCTCATGCTAATTAGTAAGCAAATTATACTCCACATAAGGTCCAAATTTTGTGATTTTTTTTTTTCTATTCCAGAAACAAAAACTGGGCTTCTGTCCATTTGGCTGATTATATTATATGTCATAGAATCTGAGACAATTATAATTATTGGAAATTGTTTCCTTTCAAAAAGCTTGACGCTTCCCTCAAAGCTATACTTGTGTATGGTGTGGAATTGGAGTGGGGGTGGTAAGTGCATATATCTGGGCAATGGTGGGGAGAAGAGAGCTTGGCAGTGGTCGCCCTTGTTTTCAGAGACTAAATGAAACTAAAATCAAAGGGAGAAAGAAGCCAGCATACGACCGGAGTCTAGGCTGGGCATCCAGGTTGGCAGACAGCAGGCACTCAGGGAAGCCACAGCGCAACAGCTCCCAGCAGACCCATTTTCTAGACATCTGGCTCTTGGGGATGTGAGGTGGGGAGAAAAATGGGGGAAAAGGACAGAAGGAGGTGGGATAGCAGAGTAAAACTCATCACTGCTGAATTATCTGCCAGCTCATTTGGTCTGAGAAATACCCTTTTCCTCCTCTATTATATTTCCATTCCATCTATCAAACTCTTTAAGAAGTGACTTTCATATAATTAATACCAACCATTAAACTACAACATTGAAGGAGCAATTGCTTAATTCAGAGGAAAATTTAAATTTATTACCAGCACATGAGATAAAATGAATACTAAAGAGAAGGAGAGAAAACCCTGCAGAAGATAAATAGAAAGCCAAGTGGGATATTGACTTGATCCTTCTCTAGTGCAGGGTAATTTGGTTTCTAAAGTGAGTTAGATCATAATAAATTAAATTTAGATTTCTGCACATCAGTTAAATAACCACCAAGACAGAATTCCAGTGAGAGGAAGAGGTGATAATACATGGTGGAAATATTAAAATGAAGATCTTATCAATAATCCATAATTGACGAGAGAAAAGGGTTTCCAGCTCTTTCTTTTGCCAGGAGTCCAGGTGAACAAACGGCTTACTTGCCTCACTTTGAGTTTGTTCTGCAAGTTGAAAGAAGTCTGTTACCAACAGTCATTTCGTTCCCGGACCATTCACTCTAGGTAGGACTTATATTAGCAGTGTTAGATGATGTGGGATTATGTAGTACATCTTCAGTCTCTTGGCTGAACCTTGGAAAAATAAGGTCACTCCCAGCTGGATGGACAACATAACAGTACCGGGGCGAGCAAATAATTTTGCATTTTGTAATTGCTTGGCAGGGGGAAAAAGTAGCCCTATGGATAAATAGAACATCTGGTAATGTGGAAGAAATACAAGTTTTGCTGTCAGAAGTCCTGGGTTAGAGTCTCTGAACTTACTATATACGTGTTCTTGAGCAAGCTCCTTTGCTTCCTTGAGCTTCAATTTTCTCCTCTTTGAAATGGGAACAATGTAACAGACCTGCCTATTTCATAAAAGTAATAAAAAGATATTCAAGTGAAAATTCTTTGCAGATTAGAAATATTTCTGTTTGGCCTGTTTGGTATTGATTTTCAATAATTATACCTTTCATTTCTGAAAATTATGTTTGGTTCTTTTTCGAAGCTACCAGGCCATATTTTTATTACTCTTTTATTCTTTGCTAATTGTTTATTCCATATTTTAAGTATTTTATTTATAGTTATGCTTTATTCTCTATTTGGTAATTCCTGTATCTGAAGTCTTTGGAGGCCCTAAAGCCACTGTTCATAGTTTCCACTAATTTTTTATTGTGATTTCATCTTTTGATGAGTTTTGTGGGAATCTTGGGGGCCTAAATTGGAGATGATTTCCTTCAGATAGAATTTATGTTTGCTTCTCTTGCAAGACAAGGGTGCAACTTATCTGGGACCACTTAGTCCCCTACTTCTTGGGCTTAATCATTAAAGACTCAAGGTTAGCTTCTCTACATTTTAGGACTCAAGGTTTAATTTCTCAATGACTTTTACCCTTAGAACAGCCCCACATTTTGCCTTTGCTTACCATTCAACTATCCTAGTTCTGGTGTCAGCACCTGTTTTATTCCCTGGCCTCACCCTTCCTCCCAGATTGATGATTTTCCTTCTAGAAAGCTCCACAATACATTAAATACCATGCTTGTAATTTATCCAGGATTGAGCTGTATTTGAGCAAGAATGTTTCCTGAGAGTATCCGGCCTCCCATGGTGCTGGAAGCAGAAGTCTGGATGATGCGAAGCAGGGACATTTGGAGTGGGGCTGGAAAGCCAGAGGTTGTGGTCCTGGAAACAACCTGTGGTGCATGTAGATGAGAAGACAATGCTACGCCAAAACAAACCTGTTGCCGTCAAGTTGACTCTGACTCATGACATTTCCCTGTATTACATAGTAGAACTTCTCCATAGGGTTTTTTTTGGCTGTAATCTTTACAGAAGCAGCTTGCCTAGCCTCTCTTCTGCAATGCCGCTGGGTGCGTTTGAACCACCAACCTTTTAGTTCTGCACAGCTGACTTATAAACTGGTTCTGTTAAGAATAGAGGAGGGTTTTTGGGCAAATCATTTATTATCCCTGTACCTCAGTTTCCTCATTTGTAAATTGGGGATAAGATAGTCTATTGTATATTGGATTTGTGAGGGTTAGAAATAATTGGATGTGCCCTTCATCCACTGCTTCCCTCTGGGGTTCTTACGAGGGGAACACACACAAGAATCAGCAAACAAATAGAAATAAATATTGATTTCATTACTTTAGACAAGCGGCACCCTCTAACCCCTAAGGCAAGGCATTTTGGTAAAAGTTGAATTGGAGAATATGGAATTACCTGAGGATGACGTAAACCCAGCTCATAATGGCACTATAAGACATAGTAGAACTGCCCCATAGGGTTTAGGGTTTCCTATTTCCCACTTTGGACCAGCATACTCAGTTGTCCTTGTGGGGAGAGATGGTGGAGCAGACCCCAAATCCACTTATCCAAACGGCCTGTGGATAAGTAGGAGGCTTGCCTCTAGAAGGCAGGCCTTGAGCCATGTCCGAAGGTGCTTACTCTGTGAGGGCAAACAGAGCAGGACAACCTGCAGTACCTTGTCTGACCCTCATCATCACCCACAGCCTCCAAGCAGAGCCCTCATTTGATTTTCTGACCAGAAATTATTCACCATAGAGTGGGTGTGTTTCAAAAGATACCTATGATGCCACAAACAGAAAATAAAGATATCATCATCTGGGACTTGGATAACTATTTTGTTTTATATAGAAAATGTCTGGTTAAGTTTGTCAAAGCTCTGGCCAGGACCATTGCTTAAATAATTTGGCATCAAAAACTAAAGCTCCAAAGTACATCTATAAACTTACTTAATTTCTTTCCTCCTACCATGGTTCTGCAAGAAATCTTGAATCCTTTTGTCTCCATCTTTCCCTGGACCTGTTTTTTCTCACTCTAGTTTCAAGCTAATTACTTGGGTCACAGATCATGGCGTATCCTTCCCTTCTGAAGCTATCTCTCTTTTCCACTAATGTTTTTGTCTCTCTCCCTCTTCCTCCAGTTTGGCACTACCTGTTTTCTCTTACTGTCCTCCTTGTCTTCTTCTTTTTCACCTTTAAAATGAGAACATCTCTATTCCTTGATAAAACCATCTATCCTACCTGAACTGTGCCTGATCCTTAATAGAACTTTTCGACTTTTGCCTATAATAAAATATCTGACACCTTGGGGAGGGTACTTATCATGTGTTATAAATATTTATATTTAATCCTCACAGTAATAGATACCAATATTGCCATTCTCATTTTATAATTGGGGAAACTAAAGGGTAGAGAGACTGAGTAAGGTGCCCAATGTTACCAAGCTATTATATGATAGAGCCAGGATTGACAGTTTCCAGTTCCTGTGCTCTTAACCATTAGTCAAAACTGCCCTTCTCACAGCCTCACTGCCATTTTCTTCGGTCATCTTCAAAGGCTATCTATACATTTACCATCAGTCAATTTTTTCTTTGCTTTGAGATCTTTCTCCTTCAAAGGATTTCTGACCCCCCTTCATTGCCACCCCACCTGGCTCTTCACTCTCTTTGCTGGGCCATCACTGTCCTCCCAACAGCAGGGCTTCTCTTTGGCAGCCAGGGCAAGAAAAGGCAGTCTCTGAAGGCAGATTCCTGAAGGAGGGTGGGGATGTGCTGGTCTAAACCAGGAGGAGTCAGAATTTTTTTAAATGATAGAACTATATTTAAAGATGATGTAAGTATTTATCCAGTGTTTTTAAATGATAGAACTATACTTAAAGATGATGTAAGTCATTCATCCAGTGTTTGCAACTGTGGCATAACCTCCCAGCTGAGTTCATCCAATGACACCCTTTCAGGGCTACTGAGAGTTTTGTGTTATTTCTGAGAGGAATATCACTTCCTGTACCCCAGAAAGTTTGTGAAAGTATTTGAGAAGCTTTTTCAGATGTTTTGATGAGCCCAGGAAGCAAAGAATCCAAAACATGGGAACACTGTACTTTAAACAGTCCGGTGGAAAGTCAAGGAGAAGGGCAGTGTCTTGAGACTGGGTAGTCAGAGTTAGCCCTGAAGTCTGCCCTCCTGTGGTGATTTGTACACACAGAGGCTGGCCCTGGAGACTCATGAATTGAAGAGCTCAGAAGTCAATTACCAGCTTATTACTGGAAGCACTGGGCAAAGTCAGTGATCCTTCAGAAGCCCTGGGAGAGACGCTCTGCTTTCAGGTCAAGGAGAGAAAGAGTGACTGCCTCTTGCTTTGGGTTTACCCCAGCATTCTGGCTACACAGACACTCTCTGGGTCCTTAAGGGGGCTCTTCCTCTGCCCACTCTCCCTCAGCAGAAGAGAAGCCCTTGGTTGTTTCTGACTATGGTAAGAAAGAAGACACACAGGGTTGGGAAGCTGTGTGGGAGGATTTAGATTGGTGGTTCCAAGCTCTGCTCCAGCACTTACTAGCTGGTGACCTTGGCTAAACCACCTATTCTCTCCAAGCTAATTCCTCCTATATAAATGGAGTGTGAGGAGTGCATGAGGAAGTATGTGTAAGCCGTTCTGTAAAATGTAAATTGCTATTCAAACATGGGGTACCTTAGATGGAGCAAACAGTTACGTGCGTGACTACTAGCAGAAATGTTGGTGGTTGGAATGCTCCCAGAGGTACCTCAGAAGACAGCCCTGGTGATGTACTTCCAAAAGTTCACAGCTATGGAGCAGTTCTACTTTGCACACATGGGGTCGCCGTGAGTTAAAATCAACTCGGCACCAACTAACAACAGCAACATTCAAATGTGAGTTATTATTTTAAATGCACTTTTACTATTATTTAATACACCCAAATATCATTATAGAAAAGTCAACCTTCCAGTACAGGCAGTTCCCCACCCTCAGTGGATCTCTGAACAAATAAAATGAGCTCTGTACACCAGTCAATCTGAGGGAAACAGTCCCTTTAATGACACCCTCTACTGGCTGTTTAATACAATCTCACGACTGCTGCTCGTGGCGTTCTGGGACCACAATCCTGGCTGAGTTCTTATAGCACCATCTCCAGGAAGGCATATCCTGCCTGGAATCTAGGGATCTCAGCTGCTCTTTGGGGTGGCCACAGCCAGTCTGAGCAGACTGCTCGGTCCCATGTCCTCTTGGCCCAGTGCCCTCTGTGGTGTGAATAGTGGGTAGGGGATGAGATGAAGCCCCTTGTGCCTCACCATGGGTGCCTGCTTCTCCAGCTGAGGGATAGAACCACCCCCCCAGGACCCAGCAGAGCCCTAGTTCAGGCTTCTTTTCCCACCAGACTGGAATTTTGAGGTCACTTCCTGTCTTAGACATCTAGTGCTTCTCTAACAGAAATACCACATGTGGATGGATTTAGCAAAGAGAATTTTATTCTCTCACAGTCCAGCAGGCTACAAGTCCAAATTCAGGGCATCAGCTCCAAGGGAATGCTTTCCCGATCAACTCTTGAGGAAGGTCCGTGCCGTCAGTCTTCCTTTGGTCTGGGAGCTTCCCTGCGCAGGAACCTCAGGTCCAAAGGACACGCTCTGCTCCCGGCACTGCTTTCTTGGTGGTATGAGGTTCCCATGTGTCTCTGCTTGCTTCTCTCTTTTATATCTCAAAAGAGATTGGATTAAGACACTATCTAATCTTGTAAACCTCATCAGCATAACCTTATCACAGTGATAGAATTAACATCATATAAGGAGATCACATATAACCTCATCATAGTGATAGAGTTTACAACACATAAGGAAATCACATCAGATTACACAATCATACAATACTGGGGATCATGACCTAGCCAAGTCGCTACACACATTTTTTGGGGGACACAATTCAGTCCATGACACTTCCCAACTGGTCTCCCTGCAGCCAGCTCTCTTCCCTCCACTCCTTCCTACATACTGTGGCCAGAAACCTTCTTCCCACTGCCTGCCTCATAAAGACCTAGCTTCTTTCCAGGGTTTCATTTCACTAATGCCCTCTTTTCAATCCAAAATCCTCATTTCTGAGATATCCATTCCTTAATCATTCTCCTCTTCCCAGCCTTCCTGCCTTTTATCTGGCTTTTTGCCTCACACATGCTTTCTCTCCCCACCTCCCCTTAAACAAAGTAAAAACCCAACTCATCTCATGATCTAACTCTTTTGACACCTCTTCAAGAAACATTCCTTCATTTCCCTCACTTCTCGGTGCTGTCAAAGCATTGTTGTTGAGCTTATGCAGTGAACTCATCCTGCATTGTGTTATAGGTATCTTCATGTTTATCTCTTCACATTGTAAGCCTCTTGAGCAGAGAGGCCTTCCATCTCTGTCTCTCCGATGCTGTAGCAAAGGACACTGTAGGTGCTCACAACCTATTTCAAGAATTGCAATGAGTTAAATGGAAATGAGCTAGTGGGAGACAGTAAAGGACTCCATTGCCCTTTCCTGTGAGGATGGGATGTCAGAGTTGTCCTGGGGTGATGTTCCAACCAGAGGTGACAGCTGTCAGGCTGTGACACTGCAGCACAGGCTGGAAGTTTCCTCTCCTTTCCCTGCTTAGCCAGCACCCAAATTCCCCGTAGCATATTCTTGTAGCAGCAGTATAACAGGACATTAATAAAATCAATTATTGGATGAAAATCACTGGTTTCTGA
Organism: Dugong dugon; assembly: GCA_030035585.1. Taxonomy (NCBI): domain Eukaryota; kingdom Metazoa; phylum Chordata; class Mammalia; order Sirenia; family Dugongidae; genus Dugong; species Dugong dugon. Next base: position 39,538,655 of record CM057480.1, on the reverse strand, counting down.
AGCTTCATTTTGTGCTATTAGCAGGAGAGTGCTGTTTCAAAAGGAGATAACAAAGAGAGAGCAAACGAGAGAGAGATCAATTACTGGATAAGATCGCATGGTGCTTGAGATGAATGTACAGCTGGCAAGTGGCCCTTCTTACTTTTGGTACCTGGGCCTGCCCTGGGCCTTCCTGGCTAGGTGTGGGAGGTGCATCCTCATAACTGGTGGCAAGGGTCAGTTCTCAGTTCCCTAGGCATATGGACAGCTTTAGGGACTTGTAGAGCAACTTGGGTAAGACACACGAGTGACCGTCTTATCCTTGGTGTTGATGCCTACCAGGCACCAGCCCTCACATTCCAGATAATCATTTCAACAAGATCCTCCAAAAGATGCAGCTTTCTTATCATTTTGGTGAGCCTGAAAGGTCTGAGCTTTGTTAGATACAGACTGGCTCTCTTTGAGGGGTGATGGCACTAGCATCCGTTGGGAAGTTGCCCCCAAAAGTGAGAATTCATCTTGCTGAGGCAGTGAGGTCCAAGTGTCCTGCTGGCTGTGTGGGCAGGCAACTGGGGCATCCACTCCCTCCCTCTGCTGAGAGCCACTGGAGGGGCCAGGGGACTGAATTCTTTCCTGTGGGACCTTAGAACAGCCACATAACCTTTCTGAAATCCCATCTTCCCTACTCATCTCACAGTTTGGTGAGGATGAAACGAGATCATGAATATGGAAATCGCCTTATTATTCTAAAAATGCTATATCCATGTATGGTGAGGATTATTACTCACTCCCCCATTGATGCTTCTTAAAAATAATCAGATTCATGGGTTGGAGAATGAAAGGAACAAACAGGGTCTGGTGAATTACAAAAAAAAAGTTGTTGAGTCACTTCCAACTCGTGGTGACACCATGTGTGTCAGAGTAGAACTGCACTGTAGAGTTTTCAATGGCTGTGATCTTTCAGAAGTAGATCACTAGGCCAAGGTGCCTCTGGGTGGACTCAAACCTCCAACCTTTCAGTTAGCAACCGAGAGCATTAACCATTGCACAATCCAGGGACTCTATCTGGTGAATAGTAACCATTAATAAGATGGATTCTGTACACTCCATCACTGCCTTCCCTGTGGTAAAGGAATGAATGACAGTCATTGAGTACCTACTGTGTGCCGGCTACCTTGCCAATCCTTTAGGCCAGTGAGTTCCAGACAGACATGGGTTCTCAAATTGCCCTGGAGAGCATGCCCTCTGGGGATACTAGAATTCAAGTTCCAGCCTGCCACTCCCTAATTGTGCGACTAAGAGCAAGTTACTGACCCTATCGAGGCTGTTTCCTCATCTATATAACAGGAATACAAGGAATATATCCACCTCATGGAATTGCTGTGAGAATTACGTGAGATAATGTGAGTAAGGGTCCTAGAACAACAGCTGGTACATGGCACTCAGTAAACGGTAGCTGCCAATGTGGTCGTTGTTCTGTTTGTTATTATTATCTCTGATGGTTTTATTAATGTCCTTTCTGCCCCGTCTTTGAGCCTAACCATGCCAGCATAAGCTGATCTCAGTGGGGAGCTCCCCTGGGTCAGGTCCTGCTGGACGGGCAGAGGGGTCAGCAGAGCCATTCTCACAGACTTCCGTTCCTGTCACACAGCCTTCAGAAGCTGACTGGGATGACCTGTGGGACCAGTTTGATGAGCGGCGGTATTTGAATGCCAAAAAGTGGCGTGTTGGTGATGATCCCTATAAGCTGTATGCTTTCAACCAGCGGGAGAGTGAGCGGATCTCCAGCAATCGGGCCATTCCAGACACTCGCCATTTGAGGTACTTCTCTTCCTCCCACTCTGTTACCCCAACCCCTTTCTGTATCGAAGGATACCATGCCCAGTGCCAAGAATTGGGACAGGCAAGCCACTTGCTGCAGTTGAACATAAAGGCATTATGACCCCATAATTGACCCCGTCTGTGCTGCTCATTGCTGTGAGTCATCCCTGAGTCCCCTACTTTCCAGTGGGAGGTTGGAGAGGGTGAGAGGCCACCTTCACTTGCAGCTTGCCCCACTCACCCAGTGGCTACTCTAGGCGACACTTGCCATGAAATCATGGAGCACTAAAGATGGGGTAGTCAGGGCCTGTTTTTCCCTGGCTGATCCCCATAGCCTCACCTGACTTTCAAACTGGGGGAGTGCAGGGTGGGCAGACACCTGGCAAGTCAACTTGGTAGTCTTTTCTGTTGCTGAGGGAGACCCTTCCTGTGACAGCCATGCACATTTTGCCATGTGAGAGGAGGAGCCGGGGGACCTCTGCACTTGCCATTGGTTTACTGTCTGCTCTTGGAGTATCTCATTCACACAGCTCTGATCTAGCACCCCTTTGCTCAGGCTGTACCTGCACTTGGGTTGTCAAGACCAAGCATGGTGCTCTGTGGAAGGCTTTATTTCCCAGCAAAATGAGGCCCATTACCACTCCTTCCTAGAATCATACCAGCCCATATGCTTCCCAGTGAGGCCAGTGGCTGCCTGAGTAAGGAGGCCAGTGTCAATCCCAGATTCTCCCTCCTGGGCTCCAAGCTGGGAGACCCAGTATGCCAGTGGCCCTTGTGGAGGTGTTTCCTGTCTGCTGCAGAACATTCACTTTGCACCGGCCCCAAATAGCAGACTGGTATGGTTTGGGTAGAAGGTTTTGAAAACAAAAAACCAAACCCTTCTTGATCGAGTCAATTCCAACTCGTAGTAGAACTGCTGCATAGGGGTTTCCAAGGCTGTAATCTTTATAGAAGCAGACTACCACATCTTTCTCCCTTGGAGTGGCTAGTGGGTTTGAACTGCTGACCTTTTGGTTAGCAGCCGAGCACTTAACCACTGTGCCACCAGAGCTTCTTGGAGAGGTTTGAAGCCAAGTTATATTGAAATCTGCAGGACTGACGTTGGCTTCTTAGCTTTTTATATTTGCTTGGGTAAGTGGGTACCCATATTGTGGTCACTGGGGTTTATGAGCAGGGGAGTGAGAATTGCCGTGACCTCAGAGGCTGATTGGAAACCCTGGTGGCATAGTGGTTAAGTGCTATGGCTGCTAACCAAAAAGGTGGGCAATTTGAATCCACTAGGCAGGCTCTCCTTGGAAACTCTATGGAGCGGTTCCACTCTGTCCTGTAGGGTCGCTATGTGTCGGAATCGACTTGACAGCAACGGGTTTGGTTTTTTGTATTTTTTTTTTGGCAGAGGCTGATTAATCTGGTAGTACTTACATTGGTGATCTTTGAAGGTTGGTGGGATCAGTTCCCCCTATTAGGTTGGACCACCCAGAAACCTTGTCTTGTACAACATGTATCCTGTGGAGGGACTCAGCCAGTCCTTGTTAGTCACCATCATTCCTAAAAGGAGCTGGAGTCTTGATTTCCCCATGAATAAAGCAAGGGGGATGGACTGGGTTATTTCTGGATTTTTTCCAACTTTGACAGTCTGTGAATTTAACTCTCCTCTCAAAGTACCCTTGAGACTTCCTTAGCAACAGTGCCTGGCAGCTCTAAACAGCCAGAAACCCAGGGGATGGCTATACCTAAAACACTCCTTTCTTCTGGCCTGGAAGCTTCTTAAAGTCAGAGTCTTGTATTATTCCTGTATAAATTGCCCAACATTTATCCTGGCCCTTGGCATCTGATAGAATTTTAGGTAATTAGGTTATTTTATGTCCTGAAGCAGAGACTACATATAAGAGATTGGGGAAGAGGAGGAGACAGAAGTCGGAGAAGCCCTACTGGGTCTCAGGTGGGTGGTCCCTCCCTTGTCCTGAGCCTAGATGCTGAGGCCCTCCAGAGGGACAATGGGACACCTCCATGCTGGGAAAGGAACTAGTGTGCCTGGGTGAGAGCCACCAGAGAGAGTCCTGTGAAGCTCCTCACTGAGCAGGCAGGCACTCGGGATACCCTGAGCAGAACCAGTTTTTGCACTCACCCAATTCTATGACCTAAGATGCAGAAACAAAAGAATTTTACAAAATCTGGACATACGTGGTGGTAGCTGATGAAGCACCGAGCCTGCCCCAATATCCAAGTTTACCAGGCTCAGTTTTGAGCTCCATACCTAACCCAGTGTGCTCTGTTACATGAGTGTGATCTGTTGGGATTGCAGCAAGGAGGGAAGAGAGGACTCAGTCTGTCTTCCAGACACACTATGGGGTGACAAAAAATAAGACTGTATCAGCCATATGTCTGCCTTAGGGCACCAGTCCCTGTCCTGTGGGAGCTAGGACTGTGTTACTAAGACAGTTTTAGATTTATGGAACCTTATCTACTGATCAGAAAGGAGAAAGGACAGGGGATTGAGAACAAAGACAAGCACATGGAAACATCACTGGTGTATGGAGCACCTACTACGTGCGAAGCCCCAAGGTAGCACTGTGAGAAGCCACCAATGGGGTCAGTCATCTCCAGGCTGAGTGTGGTCTAGTGCTGGCCCTGGGCCCGGGTCACTCTTATGGTGACCAGAATTCTGAGAGACTGCCAGCAGAGCCCTGTGTTCTCCCCTCCAGGAGGCCCAGCGGGTGGTGACCTTTATCTACAGGAGCTCCTGCTTCCAGCCCTTCCTTCTAAGGGAAACTGTGTCCATGAGGTTGAATCCATGCCCATGAGGTGGAAGTCACCAGCTGGGTCCCTTAATCCTTCCAGCCTGTCTGCTGTATCCTAACTTAATCTTGATGTGATAGTGCCTGGGCCTTGTCTGCCTCAGCTCTGGTCAGCTGTGGCTGCCAGTAACTTATATCTTATAGATCAGGTTTATCAATCTTGGCACTTTTTTGGACTGGATAATTCTTTGTTGGGGAGAAGGAGAGGGCAGTCTTATGTGCATTGAAGGATGTTTAATAGCACCCTTGCCCTCTACCCACTAGATTCCATTAGGAACCACCCCCCCCCCCCCAAGTTGTAACAACCAAAAATGTCTCCAAAGATTGCTAAATGTCCCTTGGGGGGCAAAATCACAATAAGAACCACTGCTGTAGAGTCAGCCCTGCTTTATACCCAAGCCCTTAAAATGACACCTAAACATGCCCAGGAACAGGATAAGGCCAAATCTTCTCCATAAAACAGACTCTCAGGGGAGGCAGTACAGCTGAGGGATTAAGGACACAGGCTCTGGCGTCAGATTTCCCTCTTTCCAGTCCTGGCTGTGCTGCTTACTAGCCAAGTGGCCTTGGGCAAGTTGCCTAGCTTCTCTGTAACTCGGTTTCTTCTTTTATAAAATAGGAGTGGCAATAATAATACCTACTTAATTAGATTTTTGTAGGAATCTAATAAAATATGTGTAAATTACTTACATAGCAAATAATAAAAAAAAAAAAATCAGTCACTATTATTAGAGGGTATGTGGGCAGACTGATACTTCAGGGCCTGAAATAGAAGAGGGAGGTTTCTCCTGAGATAACTGAAGATGCTCAGGCAAGAGATGCAAGCAAAGCTGAAAACTGAGGAAACACCAATATCCCAAGTACCAGGAAGGGGCATTAGGAAGGTCACTATTTTGTCAAGAGTGGCAGTGGGGGCAGGGAAGAACAGAGGTGGGTTTCAAGGTTAGCTTCAATGCCAGAGAAATGGAAGTGAGTGAAATCAAACCCCACTGGGAGTGGAATGTTGATCGTGAACATTGGCCTCAGTGGTTCTCAATCCAGGCTTCCTATAAGAATCACCTTTTAAGAATGCCAATACCCAGACTCCAACCAGCTTAAGTCTCTTTTCCAAGCTCCCCAAGTGATTCTAATGAGCAACCAAAGTAGAAAACCCCTGCTCCAGATAAGTACTTCTCAAATATCATACTTTGTAGCAAGGACTTAGAGCAATGGTTCTCAAAGTGTGGTTTCCCAGACAAGTGGAACAGCAGCATCAGCATCACTTGGAAGCATGTTAAAAGCGCAGATTCATACCCTGGAACTACTAAATCAGACCTTCCGTGTTTTAACCAGCCTTCAAGGTAATTCTGATACATACTCAAGTTTGAGAGCCACAGAACCTCAGCTTGCATTTGTGGCTTGCTTTTGTATACCAGACCGTGGGGGGTTGCTCCAGCTGAAAGGCCCAGGGTTTGAGTAGAGAATGTAGTTAGATGCCCATCGAGTTGGTTCTGACTCATAGCGACCTTATGTAAAACAGAACTCAAGCAACACCGCCCAGTCCTGCACCATCTTCATAATCATTGCTATGCTTGAGCCCATCGTGGCAGCCACTGTGTCAGCCATCTCGTTGAGGATCTTCCTGACCCTCTTTTTTACCAAGCATGATGTCCTTCTCCAGGGACTGGTCCCTCCTGATAACATGTCCAAAGTATGTGAGACAAAGTTTCGCCATCCTTGCTTCTAAGGAGCATTCTGGCTGTACTTCTTCCAGGACAGATTTGTTTGTTCTGGGAGTCCATGGTATATTCAATATTCTTCACTAACACCATAATTCAAATGTATCGATTCTTCTTTGGTCTTCCTTATTCATTGTCCAGCTTTCACATGCATATGAGGCGATTGAAAATACCATGGCTTGGTTCAGTGGCACCTTAGTCCTCAAAGTGACATCTTTACTTTTAATACTTTAAAGAGGTCTTTTGCAACAGATTTGACCAATTCAATACATCATTTGATTTCTTGATTGCTGCTTCCATGGGCACTGATTGTGGATCCAAGTAAAATGAAATCCTTGGCAACTTCAGTCTTTTCTTCACTAATCATGAGGTTACTTATTGGTCCAGTCGTGAGGATTTTTGTTTTCTTTAAAACAAAAGGTTTAATCCGTACTGAAGTCTTTGATCTTCATCAGTAAGTGCTTCAAATCCTCTTCACTTTCCGAAAGCAAGGTTGTGTCATCTGCATATCGAAGGTTGTTAATGAGTCTTCCTTTGATCCTGATGCCATGTTCTGCTTCATGTAGTCCAGTTTCTCAGAATATTTGCTCAGCGTATAGATTGAATCAGTATGGTGAAAGGATACAAACCTCACTCACACTTCTCTTGATTTTAAACCACACGTTGTCCCTGTTCTGTTTGAACAACTGCCCCTTTGTCTCTGTACAGTTTCCCTATGAGCACAATTCAGTGTTCTGGAATTCCCATTCTTCACAATGTTATCCATAATTTGTTATGATCCACACAGTCGAACACCTTTGCATAGTCAATAAACACAGGTAAACATCTTTCTGGTATTCTTAGCTTTCAGCCAAGATCCATCTGACATCAGCAATGATATCCCTCATTCCACATCCTCTACTGAATTCTACTTGAATTTCTGGCAGTTCCCTATCGATGTACTGCTGCAACTACTTTTGAATGATCTTCTGCAAATTTCTACTTATGTGTCATATTAGTGACATTGTTCGCTAATTCCTACATTCTGTTGGATCACCTTTTTTGGAATGGGCACAAATATAGATCTCTTCCATTTGGTCGGCCAGGTCTGCCAAATTTCTTGGCATAGATGAGTGAGCACCTCCAGCACTGCATCTGTTTGTTGAAACACCTTAATCGATATTCTGTCAATTCCTGCAGATTTGTTTTTTGTCAGTGCCTTCAGTTCTGCTTGGACTTCTTCCTTCAATACCATCCATTCTTGATCATATGCCACCTCCTGAAATGGTTGAACGTCAACCATTTCTTTTTGGTATAGTGACTCTGTGTATTCCATCTTCTTTTGATGCTTCCTGTGTCATTTAATATGTTCCAAGTAGAAGCTTTCAATATTGGAACTTGTGGCTTGAATTTTTAATTAGTTCTTTCAGCTTAAGAAAGGTCAAGTGTGTTCTTCCCTTTTGGTTTTCTATCTCCAGTCTTTGCATATTTCATTATAATACTTTACTTCGTATCCTTGAGCTGCCCTTTGAAATCTTCTGTTCAGCTCTTTTACTTCATCATTTCTTCCTTTTGCTTTAGCTACTCAACGTTCAAGAGCAAGTTTCAGAGTCTCTTCTGACATCCATTTTGGTCTTTTATTTCTTTCCTGTCTTTTTTATGACCTCTTACTTTCTTCATGTATGATATCCTTGATGTCATTCCACAACTCCTCTGGTCATTAGTGTTCAATGTGTCAAATCTATTCTTGAGATGATCTCTAAATTCAAGTGGGGTATATTCAAGGTTGTACTTTGGCTCTCGTGGACTTGCTCTAATTTTCTTCAGCTTCAACTTGAGCTTGCATATGATAGTCTGTTCCGCAGCCAGCCCCTGGCCTTATTCCAACTGATGATATTGAGCTTTTCCATCATCTCTTTCCACAGATGTAGTCGATTTGATTACTGTGTGTTCCATCTGGCGAGGTCCATGGTATAGTCCTTGTTTCTGTTGTTGAAAAAAGGTATTTGCAATAAAGAAGTCTTTGGTCTATCACCGAGGCCATATTTTCCAACTACTGATTCTTCTTCTTTGTTTCCAGCTTTTGAATTCCAATCACCAGTAATTTTCAATGCATCCTGATTGCGTGTTTGATCAATTTCATTTCTACAGTCTAGAATTGAGTAGAGAATAGAGGCCTGGAATAAAGCTACCCACCTGTCCACATGCTGCCTTCTCTCTCTGTGCATCAGGTCTAGGTGACATGACTTCTTTTTCAGGCCCTGTGGAGACTTTGGGCTTCTGTGATTCCTTCCTGCTCCTTCCTCTCCTCCCAATTTCTTCAACTATGGGACTCATGCCCTGCCATCCTCCCCAGCAGCTCATACTGAGGACTCCATGACCCTATGATCGTTGGCTCACACTGGACTCCTAGTTCCTTTGTAAGGGATCAAATCTACTGATAAAGGCTTTGCCCGCACTGGTCTACCTGTGTATTCCCATCATGCCTTGCAACTAAATTTCTCTTAGTTATGACATAAATTGCCTTCTAGGGTAACACTTTGACAGCATCTACTACAGTGCCTGGTGGGTGATTGATAGAAATTCAATACATGTCTGTTGAACAATGAAAGGGAGAGGAAGACCTGAAAGAATTGACCACTCTCACCCATTTGCTTTATGTGTGGAGAGGAAAGGAGAAGCTAGAAGAAACCCCCTTCTTGTTATCCCTCGACTTTCAGGGACCTCATGTGAGGGATCAGGAGAGCAGACTCAGAGAGAGTTAAAAGAGCTTTTTCCCTTGAAGAGCTCTCATTATTAAAAAGAAAAGAGTGAAGAAACAGCATGTGGAAGGAGTCTGAGCTTATTAAATTTGCTTCCAATTTTCTTACACAGTAATTGGATTCTGATTTATAAGATCCATTTGGGCTGAATCAAAGAACTATTAGCTAAGCATTAGAGCTAGTGCTGCAGAGATGGCAGGTGTAGGGTGAATTGGTTAGGAATCCAAAGGTGGGGTATGACTGAGGGAGACAGCAGGTGGGGCGAAGAGGTGGGAAGTTTTCACCCAGCAGGCAGCTGTGCTGATTGAATAGCAGAATGTATTGGCTACTGTGTTAGAAAAGAAGCCCTAGGGAGTCTGCGGGTTAATTTCCCTATGTAGAAGAGTGCAGAGTAACCATTTTTTTCTTGGTCCTTGACCCCTGGAAGGCCATGGTGTTTTGTGGGAGGCAGTCCAGTTTACTGGAGTGTGGGATAGTGGAAGCAAGCAGTGGGAGAAGATGAGACTGCGCTGGCTTTTAACTCCTCTTTCCAGAGTTTATGGAGTCCACAGGGGTGGGCAGTGAGTGATGCCACATCAGGTATGGTTTAGAAAGTGAATTTCTTCAGTTTCAGATGGATCCCCTACTCATTCACACTTTGAGGGTTATAACCTTCCCATCTCCACTTACTTCTTAAATAAGGTTTGGCCTGATTGTCAAAATGAGGCTGAAACTTACGGTTGTCTTTGCTGTGGCTGCATGTCCTCATCCTCAATTCAAGCCACATGAAAGGAGTAGAAACAAGGTAACCAGCAACAGCCTTCAGCTTGTCATTGCTCCTCTCTTGGCTTCATGTAAAATAAGGGTAGGTGTTGGACTAGGTAACCTCGAAGCTTTATCGTTTCACGAGTCCCCACACAATTATAGATGAATTTTTTCTTCCATGGTTGGTCTTCTTATTCCAGACATATACACATGAGATCCCCCACCTGACCCCAACCCACCTCAATGTGAACAAAGCATTGTGCTTGCATCTAGACATCAGGAAACCCACTAGTCCTGACTTTTCCCCCTAAGGCCCACATTTCTGTTAACACTGAGTATAGCCTTAATTTCCAGGGCATTGTCTAGGTCCTGTAGGGTCACAAAGATGAATAAGCTATAGCTATGATGATATCAAAAGGATCCCTAGGTATCGTACGTGATTTTCAATCTGCTGCTGAACCCACCCATTGAAGCTCTGGAAGAAAAGCCTGGGGATCTGTTTCCGTAAAGATTACAGCCAAGAAAACCCTATGGAGCAGTTCTATTCTATAACTCATGGGGTCGCCATGATTCGGAATCGACTCGATGGCAATGGGTTTGGTTTTATTGTTTTTGTAATAACAGAGTGTGGGATTGTTGTGCCATAAATAACTATTTCAATGAATGGGAGAGACAACTTCTAACTAGGGTGAATCTGAGATTTTCCAGAGGAACTCTGCTGTTTATAAAACATTGACTAGTCTAATAAATAGTCCTCATTCTCCAGTTGCCCCACCCCACCGATGTCACCACATTCTGGTAACAACAGCTGGATTTACCCTCATCCAAGTAGCACATAAACTGTCTGCTGGACAAGAAGCCATGAGATGGAAGCACACCCCTAGAGAAGAGGAAAGATTTTGATAATGTGAATGTACATTTTTGCTGTTGCCTATCAGTGCTTATTATGGGGTTGCTTTGATTGCCGAGGAGCAGGTGGCATGGTGGACTTAGATCATAAGCCGGGACTGGAGGGAATTGGAGCTGCAGAAGCCTTATTAGGTCACCTCCTCCTGCCAGGCTGGCTCTGATTGTTCCCCTCAGGATATTCCTCAGGGCTTTGTCCAGTGTGGTGTTACATGATTTGAGCAGTGGAGCACCTGGAGGGAAAATTCCACACTTCAGTACATCTCACCAGCTCCTTTTCATGCTGAGAAATGAAGGAGCGGTGGCCTAGCCTTTGATCACATTTCTCCCTCCTTGTATTTACTCTATTGGAATGGCTACCAAAGATCATCATTTCTGTCCTTGTCCTTGTCACTTAGCAGTAATAGGATAAAAATCTTCACAGCTGGAACAGCTGAGCATAAAAAAAGTTCATCTTCCCTCTGAGTCAAGGCTGTTCCACTAGCTCAGCACAGAGTTAGTGATTCCACATCAAGGCAGAGGGAAGGGAACAGGGAAACAGCTATCCCCATCTGCTACATTCTGGTCCCTCTTGAGCACCATTTTTCAATACAGGAGTTTGTGAGCCTGGTGGCTCTGGGTGCACCTCACTCCAGAGCATCGCAGAGTTCCAAGCTGTTTTGGGGGAGGAAGCCAACAGTAGGAAGAGTTTCTGAGCATCTTGGCAATGGCTGTGCAGGAGACCTGCTAGCTGCCTGCAGGGCACTGACCAGCTGTTTGCAGAATGACCTACAGGCCTTTGGGGCTGAGTTCTCACCAGGGTGGGAGGGGAATAAAGGCCATAGAGGTTGGGTTAGCCAGTGCCTCTAGGTCAGGATTCCCTTCCTTTCCCGGTCCCCCAGTTCCTTGAATACTGTGCCCCCTCCTGTCCCTCCTACCAGCTTTTTGAATTTCAAGGAGCAAATGGGCAACTCCGACTCGTATAGAATAACTGCTCAGAATAAACCTTATGTTCAAATTTCGGTGAGTTTTGATGATTTTCAACAGGACAAACTGCCTTAGTCACACACCTCGTTTTCTAGTTAATTCCCACCAACTTTGACTTTAGATTTTTGTCTCTTTTATTCAGTCATTCATTCAACACATTTATTGAGCACTTATCATGTGCCAAGCTTTGTGCTAGGAACTGATCTCCCCTCTCCCCTCTCCACCCCCAGACCCAGGAGCTCATGGTCTAGTGAGAGAGATGGACAAGGGACAGATTCCTGTTGCTCAAATGTGGATTGCACCAAGGCCACACCCATGATTCTCCTGTTAATTCACAGACTTACTGCCCTCAATTTCTAAGCGCACACCTCCTGCCCTGTTCCTGGCTTTCGTGCAACTATTTCTTCTTGGCTACATAGCAAACCACAGGAGTTAGAAGCTGTCCTGTGAAAAAGACAAAAACACACTGGGCTGGCCTACAAAGGAGAAGGGATTTATGCATGGATAGAGGACAGAGGCTTTTTGAAGATGGCATTTAGGCTGGAATTGGGGGAGGCAGGTAGGGTTTTAGCAGATGCTGGACATTCCAAGATGAGGGAAGAGCATAAGCAAAGATAAGGAAATGGAACAGCTAGAGTATTTTGTAGGAGGCATTCTGGTTTACTTGGAGTATGAGATAATGGAGGGAAGAAGTGGGGAGAGGGGTAATTCTGGAAGGGAAGCGTGGGGTCATGTTGTGGCAGTTTTGAATTCAGAGTAAGGAGCTTAGCGTTAACTCAGTAAACAATGGGATGTTTTCAGATTCATATTGTTGTTGCTTTATGATCACAGCAAACGTGGGAGATGCCCTAAGCAACACATCCCTGGCCAGTACCATTCTATGGGAGCTCCTACTGGGACCCAGCAAAACTGTGCCAGGTAGTGCGGTGCACCCTCCCCCAAGAGAAGGGTGGACAACAACACAAAACCAAGTTTGAACTGAACTGGGGGCTGACCCAAGGGGTTAGAGCTTGATATGGGAATCTTGACTTTAAGGCACTGGCATGGTGGAAGGGGGGTCATGTTGATTCTTACACTGGGGAGTTTGTTCTTTGTCCTGGGAGAAAAGGAGCTTATGGAGACCTGAGAAAGGAGTCTGACTCCTTCATCCCCAAGCAAATTTCTGGGATTCAGGACAGATTGCTAGTGCTGGACTGCAGAGACTTAACCAGAAGAGCAAGACTAGCAGATTAATCACATACCTACATGAGTAAAATCAGAGAAGTTAAGAAATTTGTTCAAGGACACAAAGCTAGTGAATTCTATGGCTGAAACTCAGAATCAGGTTTTCAGCTTGTAGTTTTTTCATTCTATCGCAAACATAAAACCCCTCTAATATCTGAGTTGAATAAGTGTGTGTGTGTGTGTGTGTGTGTGTGTGTGTGTGTGTGTGTATCTAGGTATTGTGCTTGTAAAACAAGGAGAAGATATGATCCATGAGGATTCTGGGTTTCCCAATCAAGATAGTTTGGTGATTACATTTTAGCCTCACCTTGAGGCACTAACATATTTCAATTAGCAATGGAATCAATAGTGTCATCTGGTATTCTGTCACCCAGGCCAAATCCTAGTGGGCAGGTAACCCAAGAAGAGCCTTGTGTGGCTTTAAAAGGTACTAAGTGGCCTTTGTTCTGGAATCAGATTTCGCTTTGCTCCCAGGTTTGCCTCTTTTACTACACATTGCCTGAGGAACCTCTCAGTGGAAAGAGATGTAGAAATAAGTGCATTTTCCAGACTGGGAAACTGATTTGGAATTAAATATCTCCTATGAGAAATTCATTCTACAAATTATTGAGTGTAAGGGTATTAAGGATAGATCAGTAAAAAAGTAGTCCAAAAGCTTTGCTCACATGGGACTTATATTCTCCAAGTGAGTAGATCCTACAGGTGGATAACTAGGAACTACCTCACTGCCCTCCACAGGCCAAGAGTACATCCCCACCTATGGACCACTCCCTAGGGAAGAACGTTCCTTTATTAAGCTAGCCTTGACAATTAGCCCTGACCCATTGACTGGGCGCAGGGTTTCAGTAACACCAAGAAGGTGGTATCATTTCTCTCTTCTCTGAATTATCTTTTTTTTTTTTTTTAATTTGGTTTTCTGTTGTGCACTTTTAAAGAACAGAGGAAGAGGGCTGAAGAGGAAGCTCTGGATTTGTACTCTGCATTTTGGGGGTGTTTTCTTTAGTGTTGTGGGGAGTACCAGAAAGGGTAGAGTTGCTAAGAGGAGAAGACAACATTATGGAGTTTGACTGTGGCTCTTGCATATTTCATGAGCCGTATTAAATTCTTAAAGGAGCCCTGGTGGAGCAACAGTTGAGCTCTTGGCTGGCTGCTAACTGAAAAGTTGGAGGTTCGATCCCACTCAGTGGCTCCATGGAAGAAAAGACCTGGCGATCTCCTCCCATAACCATTACAGCTTAGGAAACTCTATGGGGCAGTTTCACTTTGTCACATGGGGTCGCTATGAATCGGAAATGACTCCACAGCACACAACAACAGCGTTAAATTCCTAGAGTTCCGTGGCTTTTGAATTCTGCCTGCAAGATCAAAATTTGCCCCAGACCAGAATCTCTCTTCATCTTTTCTTAAGTAAACTTTTTATCGAAGAGTGTATATATAACATACATGCAGAAAAGTGCACACTTCATAAGTGTACAGCCTGAAGAATTTTTCCAGAGAGAACACACCTGTGTTCTTAGACCAACCACCTAGATCAAGAAAAAGAACATTGTCAGTTTGCCAGAAGCAGCCCTTGTGCCCTTGCCTAGTCAGTGCTCCCCATGATGAACACTCTCCTGACTTCGAACACCATAGGTTAGTTTTACCTGTAGCTAACAAATTCGCATACATCAAATCACACTATATATAATATTGTGAGTCTGGCTTCCCACAAAATTATGTGTATGAAATTCATCCACATTTTTGCAAGACATAGTTTGTTCATTCTCATTGCTGTGTGGTATCCCCTTTTGTAAATATAATTTGTATATTTATTTTGATTGACACAATATCTGCAACAATGGGCTCAACAGTACCAACAATTGTGAGGATGGTGCAGGACTGGGCAGTGTTTCATTCTGCTGTGTACGGAGCCACGCTGAGTTGGAGTCAACTTGATGGTAGCTAACAACAAAACCTTCATCCTGCTACTAATGCTCATTTGGGGTTTTTTCGGTTTTGTGGTATTATGAATAGAGCTGCTATGAATAATCGTATATTTGTCTTTTGGTGAACATATATAACTATATGTGCTTCTGGGTATTTCACTAACAGCTTTTGTAGATACTGTCAAACATTTAATAAGGTGGTTGCAGTAGTTTCCACTCCCACCAGCAGTGTATGGAGATTTCCAGTTTATCCAAATCTTCTTTATTAATCACTTGGTATTGTCTTTTTCGGAGCCCTAGTGGCACAGTGGTTAAGAGCTCAAATGCTAACCAAAAGGTTGGCAGTTTGAATCCACCAGCCATTCCTTGGAAACCCTATGAGGCAGTTCTACTCTATCCTATAGGGTCCCTCTGAGACGGAATCGACTGGACAGCAATGGATATGTAACAGGTATTGTCTTTTTCATTTTAGCCTTTCTAGTGGCTGACTAGTGGTAATATATCTTATTGTTATTTAAATTTGCCCTTGCCTGTTGATCAGTGAAGTTAAACACCCTTCCGTTAAGTACATTTGACATTTGAATAGCCTTTTTTGTCAAATGCCTGATCAAGTTTTGCCCCTTCTCGCTTTGTCTTTTTATGTCCTCCGCCCAAGTACCAAGCACAAAACCTGGCTCTTAGTTCATCTTCAACAACCTGCTTCTCTTCTGATTATCTTTTGGCATTCTCACCCATGTCTTGAGGCAGCATAATAAAATAAGAGGAAGACCTGTGTTCTAAGATATTCCCCCAACCTCTTCAGCAATCTGGGTGTCCATTTCCTCACATATAAGGTGAGAGAGGTAGACTAGAGGTGGTTATTAAGGTCACTTCTAGCTCGGTTGGTTTGAAAATACTACTGCCAGTAAGGATATGTGGGAACTGGCTTAGGAACTGAATCAGACTGGAAGCTATTTCCAGAAACATGACACCCTCTGGCTCAGCAACATCTCCCCTCCCCCAAGGCCTGGGATTAAACTTTCCCCTCACAAACTTCCCTTCCTAACAGGATTCCAGGGCCCTGCAGAGCCATTAGTGCTGTCCTTTTTTATTACCAGCTTACCTATTTCTTTGAGTGGGTCTGCCTCTACCCCTTCATGTCTTCCACTACTATGTAGGTCGCCAGAGCCCCTCCCAGATTGAGATACAAATGCAAGTTGGTTTGACACCATCTTCCCTTATCTGAAAGCCCCAGCATATTTTACACACAACAGAGCTGTTTGTTCCCAGCATTGGCACATCACTTGGATGGCAGCTTTACTGCAAACAATGGTGAACTGCCCACACTTTTCAGTCTAGAATAAGGAGTTGGAACATATGGACTTTTTCCCATTAAAACCCAGAACGTTGTCAAGTTCAGTTAGCATTTCCCCCAGCACTTCAGAGAATGATTGCCTTGGTGTGATATAATGCATGTGCTGCTAATGTCAGACAGGATCAAGGCTAGCAGTGGCTTCAGGAAATCCTGAGGAGGCTCAGGGCTGGGACCAGGGCACCTGCAGCAGCTCCTAAATAAAAGGATGGGACTTGCAGTAAGTCTTTAGAATAGGAATAATCATACCTTAGGCGCCTTGGAAGACAAGCCTGGCCATCTGCTTCCAAAAGGTCACAGCATCGAAAACTCTATGGAGCAGTTCTACTCAGCACACATGGGGTTGCCATGAGTCAGAATTGACATGATGACAACCAACAACATGTCTATAAGTTGTTGTTAGCTGCTATTGAGTCAGCTCCCGACTCATGGTGACCCCAAGCACAATTAAATGAAATACTGCTCAATCCTGTGCCATCCCCATGATTGGTTGTGGATTGGACCATTATAGGGTTTTCATTGGCTGATTTTTGAAAGTAGATTACTAGGCCTTTCTTCCTAGTCAATCTTAGTCTAGAAGCTCTTCTGAAATCTGTTCAGCATCATAGCAACACACAAGCTTCTACTGACAGATGGGTGGTAACTGCACATGAGGTGCATTGGCTGGGAATTGAACTTGGTCTCCTGCACAGGAGGGAGAATTCTACCACTGAACCACCACTACCCCCATTATATCAATATAGGGCTTTAGAAAGTGCTTTCACATCTCTTTCACATGATGTTCTCAATAGTTTTTTTAGTGAATGGGTCATTGCATTTCACAGAAACGGAAGCTGAGGCCCAGGCAAGACAACTGGTTAACTAGGTCTCCTCTCCCTGTGAGCTTTGAGCTAAAGAATCTCTGCCACTGACTAGCTGTGTCCTTGGATGAGTTACTCAAACTCTCCCGGCCTCAGTTTCCTCATCTATAAAACTGCGGATAATAATGGTACTCGCCTTCCAGGGTCAAATGTTAAGCATAGTCTTTGATCCAGAGTCAGCACTGGGTCACTGTTTTTAGCTGTGTTTATTAGTAGTTAAATTAGTGTTAGAATCAGCCTTAGCCCTGTGACCTTTCCACTGCACCGCAAGTATGGCAAAAGCAGGTCTGGGAGGCAAGGCAGAGGGTGACAACTCTGAAAAAGGTGACGTGAAAGAGTTTGTGCTTGGGTCAAAGTGTGAACAGTGGGAACTGCCCTGCAATGGAGCAGGTGAAAGCAAAGTGGGTGCTGACTCAGCAACCTGTCCCCCCACCTGGCTCAGCACCCTGTCCCCCCACGTCTGAGTCGGGGTGCTGTAGCTGCACTGAGTCAGGGCTGAGCAAAAAATAAGATGGGGTAGGGTGGTGAGAGAAGGGAAGTTTACAGAGAGCTCCCGCCTCAACCATTGCTGAACCTTTAAATTGCCTGAATGCCAAACTTACTTTAAAAATTGGAAAGTAAAATTGGCAGTGAAGCAATTGAGATGCCACCTCTGGTAAAATTCATACTTTAAAGATAGTTCTGGGGATGGACGCCAAGGCCAACAGAGGAAGTGATTTAAGGGACAGAGGCCAGGAAGCACAAAATGTGTTTGACAAGAGATGAAAAGAGCAGGAGCAGAGATGACAGCTGTGCGTGGGAGAGCTGTGGAAAGGAGGTTTCCCAAGCCTCTGGTGACAGACAGTGTGATGGAGCTACGAGAGCAACATGAGGCTGAGGGCGGCTTGAAAAATTACTGAAGAATGTGTGATGGTACAAAAGAAATGGCTGCCTGGGGGACCTGGGGGTCACTTAGGCAGGCAAGGTTTCCCTCTCAGCTCATGCTAGGTAAGGTCATGAAAACAACAGAAGCCCCTTATATTTTTATGTTTGTGTTTATCATATACAAGCAGCTCTCACCTTCTGACCTCATCTAATCCCCACAATAACTGAAGCTGGCCGGAGCAAGCATTGCTATATCTGTTCTGCTTCCCTCCTCCTCCCTGTCTCTCCTTCTGGATTTATTGCTTGGATACTTCGTTTTTCCTTACCCTAAACCTCCCTGAGCCTGCCTATACCACCACTTTGCTTTCATCTGCTCCATTGCAGGGCAGATCCCACTGTTCACACTTTGACCCAAGCACAAATCCTTGGAGCCATCACAGTCTCTTCTCTCACTTTCATTTTGTTGGCTTGACCTGCTGTATACCTCTTGGTCCTGGACCTTGCTGCCACACTCAGCAGCTGTCCCTTCTTGCCTGGGTGACTGCAGCAGCCTCCACACCAGCCCATCCCTCACACCTCTGCCACAGAGAGCTTCTAAGTGCATTCACATCACCTCAAACCTCTCGGATGTCTCCATGGCTTCCAGCTCACACTCCCTTCCTTGTCTCTACCCACTACCCTGTGATCACGGCCACCCAGCCAGGTACATGGCTTGCTGCTGCCTGACTGTGTGCCGTGACAGCACACACCTCCACGTCTTTTCTGCTCTCTTGGCTCAGGATCTTTTCCATCTTCCAGGAATTCGGGCAAGGGTCCTTCCCCAGAAGACATCTGGACCCCTTAGGCTAAGACTGGCAACTCCTCCTGGCTTCCGTGCTCACCTCTGACCAGTACCCATTGTCATGAGTTGACAGCATCATTTTTCTTTCTGTCTCCCCTCCCAGACCCTGAACCATGGGAGGGCAGAGATGCCGACTTGTCTGTGTATCTCCAGAGCCTGTGCAATGCTGGTACCCAGACCCTGTTCATCAGTGTCAACTGAGGGAATATGGACTCAAAGACCACCTCATTGGATTCATTCTCTGGCTATCTACTGAAAACATCACGATTTAGGGGAGCAGGAGTGGGAATGAATCCTTAGAACAGAGGGAGAAAATAAAATCGTAGGAAATTTAAAACCAATTTCATTCGACAAGAATTCTCAGTGTTAGCGTCTAATTCCAGTACCATAATCAGGACCCGCTTATTGATCATACCCTTGACATGGGGTAAAAACAAACAAACAAACCTGTGGCCGTTGAGTCGATTCCAACTTATAGTGATTCTAGAGGACAGAGTAGAAGTGCCCCATAGGGTTTCCAAGGAGCGCCTGGTGGATTCAAACTGCTGACCTTTTGGTTAGCAGCCACAGCTCTTAACCACTGTGCCACCAGGGTTTCCAGTACTGGTATTGACATGGGGTAGGCACCTTATATATGTTCTCTCAGTTAAGGCTCACAGCAACTTTGCTGTGATCCGGTTTTAGAAATGAGAAAGTTGACTCAAGTAACTTGCCCATAGGAGTATAAAGAGGTCAAAAAATGGCCCCTGCCCACAATAAGGCAACAAGCTACCTAGGAGGATGGAGCAACTGTACAGAAAGGGAAAGAATAACATCAGGCAGCCCATAAGAAGTGGCGATGGAGGAAGCAGAATTGAGCTAAACGTTGCACAACAATTACGATTTAGGCACCCCTATTAAGGAAGGAGGTGAGATATCTAGGCCGATGGCAGGACAAAGGAGATACATGAAGGTGGTGCACAGGACATGGCTGAGGTAAGTGAGTGGACTGGTTTAGCAGGCCCCATTGAAGAAGTTGTGGGATGCTGGCCTCTGAAATCAAAGAGCTAGGCTGCTAACTGAAAGCTTGGCAGTTTGAGCGCACCTAGCGGCTCTGTGGGAGAAAACCTGGGTATCTGCTCCCAAAAAGATTACAGCCTACGAAACCCCATGGAGCATTTCTACTCTGTCCTATAGGGTTGCTATGAGTTGAAATTGACTTGATAGCACCCAGCAACAACAGCTACTGAAAGTAGGAGAGAGAATCACATGTGTAAAGTAGTGTGTAGGAAGACTAATGTGAACAGGGTGGGAGGGTTTGGTTGGAGGCGAGGGCCCACAGGGAGAAACGGTCAGGAGGCATTGCAGTGTGGCAGACCAGGCTTTGGACAATGAAAATGGGAATAAAAGGGTGATGGAGGCAGTATTTGGTGCAGGATTGACTCCGGAATGCACTGACCATGGGAGTGTGCAGGCCCTGCCTTTGCTTTTTCCTCCCCCACTTCAGATCTTCCAGAGGGGCAGGACGTGGTGAGTCTCCTGAAGAGATGCTGGGCACTTGGCCCTTTGTCAGACCATTCCCAAGTGCAGTGTGCTGAGTCTGGCAGCATCCCTGGGGTCTCTAAGCAACTTCAGTTTGAGGAACTTCCCCCATTTAGATAGAAGGGAATGACTCCTCTGATCCTTTACCTGGAGAGTCTAAGAAGTATCATGAAATGTTGTTTGTTGCTAGTTGCCATCAAGTTGGCTCCGACTCATGGCAACCTTATGCATAAAAGAAGAAAATATTGCCCAGTCCCGCACCATCATCATGGTCATTGATAATGTTTGGGTCCATTGTTGTGCCATTGAATAGTGCCTTCCAACGTAGGGGGAACATCTCCCAGCACTGTTTTGGACAGTATTCTCTTGTGATCCATCAGGTTTTCATTGGCTAATTTTTGGAAGTACATCACCAGGCCTTTCTTCTTAGTCTGTCTTAGCCTGGAAGGTCTGCTGAAACCTGTCCACCATGGGTGACACTACTGGTATTTGAAACACTGGTAACATAGCTTCCAGCTTCATAGCAACATGCAAGCCACCACAGTACAGCAAACTGATAGATGAGTGTTGAAATAACTGAGGGAATAGCAAGGGGAGAAACCATTGTTTAGCAGAAGGACAGCCCACACCTGTTATTTTCCATCTTTCCAGAACCTTCCCACATGTGTCTTGCTCATCAAGACAAGACAGAGACAATGGTGATTATGAAATTAAGGTTTGTGAGCTGATGAGTCTGAGTGATCATCAAAAGGCATCCTGGTGGAGCATTTGAGAGCAGAGACTTGGGAGCCAGACCAGCTGATTTTGTATCAGGGCTCTGTTGCTTACTAGCTATGACCTCACAGTCTCCTCCGCAATGAGAGGTAGAATCAGAGCATACCTCAGAGAGTTATTGTACAGATTTAAAGCTCCTAGAAGAATGCCTGAGACATAGTAAGGGTTCAATGAATGTTATCTATTATTGCTATTGTGTAATGTGATTCAAGCACGGTTAAAATAAGACATGAAGGAGCCCTGGTCCCAGACACCAAGGAATCTTTTTCAGGAAACATTTCAAAAATAAACCTTGGCCCACCTCCACACTCCTGGTCCCGGCCAGACTCTGCATTTGTCTTTTGTGAACACTCTCCCTTGTACACGCGTGCACACACACATGCAGACAGCTGTCATCTGGGTGGTACTTGGTACCAGCTGACACGGGTCCTAGCAACCTCCTAAGAGAAGCTTCTTTGCTGCCTCCAGAGAGCTGCTCATCTTCCTAGAGAGGAGCTGCTGCCTCCTCACAGTTTTCACCAAGCCTTGGGGTCCCTCTCACTTCGAAGGGGCTGGTCAGCATAAGAAACCAAGATTAGTTGTCTGGAAAAACAAAGGGCCCTGGTGCATAGTGAGGCAACAATCATTTCTAGGAGATCTCCAAATCCTGCCAGAAGAGCACACATTCTCTAAGTCCAGGTGTGCTCTCTGGGCCAAGGTTGCAAGTGTCAGCACAGGAAGGAGGTACCTGAGGAGATGGATTGGAGTCAGAGTCTAAAATACCATACAGACTTGTTAGCGTCAGCAGCACCAAAGAACAGGGTTGGGACTCCTGGTTCCAGAGCAAGGGATGGGAAATATTGTGTCTTCTGTGTTTTGTTTTACATTGTCTGCTGAGAGTGGTCAGATAAAGGCTTGTGGTAATTTAGTGGAACAAATTCTTGATCTGTAGCTTCAGATGCCAATTGGTAAGTTAGTGGAGTAGTGGTCAGAGGAGACAGTAAGGGAGATTTTCTTAAAGCTAAAATTTTAAATTTAGAAAACTTTTAATTATTCTGAGATTGTGGCCATTTCTGGTATTTAAACACCCTTTCTTTTATGAAATGATGGTGATGGTAGATGGTGGGATTTTTAAAAGTATTCTTTCCTGCAAAACAAAATCTTGGAAATCTAACAATAGTCTCTATAATTTTTTAAATTTTGTTTGACTCACACATACACACACACACAAAATGCTCAACATCTGGAAACCTTTATTTAATACTAATGTTGAAAATTTAAATTTGTCTATAGTTAAAGTCCAGTAACCATCTAGAACAACAGTGTCCAATAGAAATAGATGCAAGCCACATATATGTAATTTTAAGTTACTGATATTCACAATAAAAAAGTAAAAGAAACAAGTAAAATCAGTTTTAATATATATTTTATTTAACCAAATATATCCAAATATAATCATTTCATCATGTGCTCAATATAAAGAATTATTAATGAGACATTTCACAATCATTTTCATACTGTCTTCAAAATATTGTGTGTATTTTACACTTAGAGCATGTCTCCATTCAGAGTAGCCACATTTCAAATGCACAGTAGCCACATGTGACTAGTGGCTCCCTCATTGGGCTCCGTGGGTCTAGGAAAAGAGTGTCTGAGCCATAGTTTGGTAAGCCTATCAGATAGAATTCCATTTCTGCTCTGTCTCTTAAGGAAGCATTGTTCATTCCTTAGGCCTTGATAAACAAGGGAAGGTCCTAAACCTTTTAAACACAGCTGAATATTTCATATGTTGAATAAGCATGCAACAGAGACTGCTTAAGGGCTCTCCACAGGCACCAGGTGCCTGTCGCAGCTGTTCCCCTAAGACAGCCCTAGCCCAAGGTTCCCTGTTCTCCCTGCTGTAGCTCTATCCTCCAGCTTCTGGATTCTTCTCCAGTCTTGATGATTTGTTTGACCTCCCTTCCCTGTATTACTGGCCTTGATGCCTTATTCGACTTACAGCTCTACAGCTCCCTTGAGCTGGTGTCACCCATACCTTGGTAAAGGATGTTTTCCTCAGTAACTATGATCCCGTAAGAAGCCTCACCTGCTTCCTCTGCCGTTCATCCATCCGCTCATTCTTCAGACATTTGTTTTATGTTTGGTCACCATGCTAGGTACTGAAGTTACAAATAAGACACAGCCCTGCTTTCACTGTAGCTAACAGTAGAGGAGACCAAAAAAAAAAAAATCATTTCACAGTACTGGGTGATAATTACAGTAATGAGGTGAATGCAGGATCCTAGGGGAGCACATGGGAGGATACTTAGGGGATCAAGAAGTGCTTCCCAGGGGAAGTAACTTCCAAGAAAGATTAGAAGAGGAAAAGGTAGCCATGTCTTGGAAGAGAGGAGAGTGTGTTTCAGACATATGGGAGAGAGAGTGCTTGCAAAGGCACAGAGGAGCAAAAGAACGGGTTGAGCAGTGTGTGGCTGGAGCTTTGAGGGTGAGAAAAGGAGGAGCCAGAGATAAAGCCGAAGTGGTGCCAGGTCACTAAGGATGTTAAGCCATGATTAGGAATTTCAACTTTTATTTTGTGAGCAATTGGGAAGCTTAAAGATTTGCAGTCTTGAAAGATCATTCTAGCTGCATTGTGCAGGATAAATTGGAAGGGGATAAAGCCTGTGAGGAAGTTGCTGCAGTAATCCAGAAAAGACATGATGAGAATGTAGAAAGATAGAGATAAAAAAGATGAATTGACAGGATTACATTTAATTCGATTGGATGTGGAGGAGGGAGGGTAAGATTAGAGAATTATCTCTTGGGTTTGGGTACATAGTAGATGGTGAGCTGGGGAACACAAAAAGACCAGCAGGCGTTGCAGAGGTGCAAGGAGGCAGGGAGTGGGGAAAAGTTCATCTCATTGGGACAGCCAGGATGCTTATCAGGATTAGGGTTAGGATTGAGGTCATCAGCAAACAGATGGGAAATTGATGACTTGCAAATGAGATAATCCAAAGAGAATAGGAAGATTGAAAAGAGGAATGCTTAGGAGAGACTATTTGGGGAAACACCAGAATTTAAGATGAGAGAAGGAAAAAGGAAATCTGTGAGGAAAACCAAGAAGAAATGGCTGAAGAAAAAGATAGCCATGTCAGGATGATTTCACTGAAGCCAAGGGAAGAGAACTGAGCATTTAATACAGTGTGTGACTCTCAGTTTCAACCGCTACAGAGATGACAAGTTTAAGATAAGAACTGAAAAGTTATTATCAGATTTAGCAACATAGAGAAGGGGTAGAGGGCGGTAAAACAACATTTGAAGGCAGAGGTGTCCAATAGCCCTTACATGGACTGTGGTCTGGGGCCTCTCTGCCTATCTGACTGAGGGCCCCAAGCCTGAGTGCCTTCAGGAAACAGGAATTTCAATAACTAAGAACCATGAGATCTCAGCTCTCCCACTCAATAGCAGGGTAACCTCGGGCAGGCCAGTTCACTCTTCTGCACCTCAGTTTCCTTATCTGTCAAAAAGAAGGGAGCTGGAACGAACATTTTCTAAAGTATATCGTACAAAATTGCTTGGTAGGGAGAAGTGCAAGAGTAGGGGTGGGGTCAGGTTTTGAGGTCAAAGTTCTCGAGGTAGGCTAGTAGAAGTCTCAGAACCTTTAACATGTTAGTCTGCATAGATGAGTCACCAAGAAGGTAATCCAGTATTTATCATGTGACAAACTTATTTGACCCCATGCACTTTATTCACATAGCATGTAGAGCCATCTCCTGGAAATGCTATCCCGTAGCACACAGTGTAGGGACTCCTTAACTAGATGATCTTGAGGTCCCTTCCAGTCTGGCATAACAGCAACCCAGAAGTTTGCCTGGAGCCAAAGAGAGAAAGGTCCTCCAGCTGTTGGTGGCTCCAAACTAAAGTAGAGGCAAAAACTGAGTCTTTAGGCCAGTCAATATGGACTCTTATATCAGAGTGCCCTCCATCCCCTAGTTAGGTTCCCAGTTTGTTAGGAAAGACCTCCATGGAGCATTCTTTTTTTTTTTTTCTTTTATTGTGTTTTAGGTGAAAGTTTACAGTGCAAATTAGTTTTTCATTCAAAAATTTTATGCACAAATTGTTTTGTGACATTAGTTGCAATCCCCGCAATGTGTCAGCACTCTCCTTTCCTTTTCCACCCTGAGTTATCAGTGCCCATTCATCTAGTTTTCTTGTCCCTTCCTGCCTTATCATCTTTGCCTTTGGGTAAGTATTGCCCATTTGGTCTTGTATACTTGACAGAACTAAGAAGCACATTCCTCACGTGTGCTATTTTTTGTTTTATAGATCTGTCTAATCGCTGGCTGAAAGGCAACATCGGGAGTGGTTCAGTTCTGAGTTAGCAGGGTGTCCAGGGGCCATAGTCTCAGGGTTCCTCCAGTCTCTGTCAGTCCAGTAAGTTTGGTCTTTTTTGTGAATTTGAATTTTGTTCTACATTTTTCTCCCACTCTGCCTGGGACCCTCTATTGTGATCCCTGTCAGAGAGGTCTGTGGTGGTAGCCGGACACCATCTAGATCTTCTGGGCTCAGGCTGGCTCTGGCTGTGGTTCATGTGGTCTACTTTCGACTAATATTTTCCTTGTGTCTGTGGTTTTCTTCATTTTCCTTTCCTCCAAACATGCTGGGGCCAATAGATGTATCTTAGATGGCCGCTTGAGAGCTTTTAAAACCCCAGACACTACTCACCAAAGTAGGATGTAGAATATTTTCTTAATCAACTATGTTATGCCATTTGACCTAGATGTCGCCTGGGACTATGGTCCCCAGCTATCAGCCCCAGTAACTCAGTCCCCCAAGGTGTTTGGATGTGTCTAGGAAGCTTCTATGACTTTGCCTTGGTCAAGCTGTGCTGACTTTTCCTACATTATGTGTTGTCTTCCCCTTCACAAAAGTTAACACTTGTCTACTCTATAGTTAGTGATTTACCCTCACCACCCCTCCCCTCCCTTGTAGCCATCAAAGATTGTTTTTTTCTGTGTAAACCTTTTATTGGGTTTTTAAAGTAGTGGTCTCAAACAATATTTGTCCTTTTGTGATTGACTTATTTCACTCAGCATAATGCCCTACAGATTCATTCATGTTGTGAAATGTTTCTTGAATTCATCATTGTTCTTTATTATTGCATAGTATTCCATTCCCCATGCATGTGAATTTGTCATACTGTGGTGGCTTGCGTGTTCCTGTGATGCTGGAAGCTATACCACCAGTATTTCAAATACCAGCAGAGTCAACTATGGTGGACAGGTATCAGTGGAGCTTCCAGACGAAGACAGACTAGGAAGAAGGACTTGGCAGTTTACTTCCGAAAATTTGGCCAGTGAAAACCTGATGAGTAGCAGCAGAACATTGTCTGATATAGTGCTGGAAGATGAGCCCCTCAGGTTGGAAGGCACTCAAAATACGACTGGGGAAAAGCTGCTTCCTCAAAGTAGAGTCGACCTTAATGACGTGGATGGAGTCCAGCTTTTGAAACCTTCATTTGCTGATGTGGCACGACTCAAAATGAGAAGAAACAGCTGCAAACATCCATTAATAATTGGAATGTGGAATGTACAAAGTATGAATACAGGAAAATTGAAAATCATGAAAAATGAAGTGGAACACATAAACAGATATCCTAGGCATTAGTGAGCCGAACTGGGCTTGTTTTGGCCATTTTGAATCAGACAGTCATATGGTCTACTACGCCAGAAATGAATGACAAATTGAAAAGGAGTGGCATCGTATTCATAGTCAGAAAGAACATTTCAAAATCTATTCTGAAGTACAAGGCTGTCAGTGATAGGATAATATCCATACACCTACAAGGAAGACCAGTTAATACAGCTGTTATTCAAATTTACACACCAACCACTAATGCCAAAGATGAGGGGGTTGAAGATTTTTGCCAACTTCTGCAGTCTGACATTGAGCAAACATGCAGTTAAGATGCATTGTTAATTACTGGTGATTGGAATGTGAAAGTTAGAAAAAAAGCAGAAGGATAGATAGTTGGAAAATATTGCCTTGGTTATAGAAATGACATCAGAAATTGCATGATAGAATTTTGCAAGAATGACTTCTTCATTCTCTTTTCAACAACAGAAAAGGCAGTTATACACGTGGACCTCACCAGATGGAATACACACGAGTCAAATCAACTACATCTGTGGAAAGAGACGATGGAGAAGCTCAATATCATCAGTCAGAACAAGGCCAGGGGCTGACTGCAGAACAGACCATCAATTGCTCCTATGGAAGTTCAAGTTGAAACTGAAGAAAATTAGAGCAACCTCATAAGATCCAAAACACAACCTTGAGTATATTGCACCTGAATTTAGAGACCATCTCAAGAATAGCATTGACGCATTGATCATTAATGACTAAAGACCAGACAAGTTGTGGAATGACATCAAGGATATCACAGATGAAGAAAGCAAAAGGTCATTTAAAACACAGGAAAGAAAGAAAAGACAAAAATGAATGTCAGAAGAAACTCTGAAACTTGCTGTTGAACATGGAATAGCTAAAGTGAACAGAAATGAAGTAAAAGAGCTGAACAGAAGATTACAAAGGGCAACTCAAGAAGACAAAGTATTGTAATAAAATGTGTAAAGATGAGTTAGAAAACCAAAGTAAAGAACACAATTGGCATTTATCAAGCTGAAAGAATTGAAGACAAAATTCAAGTTTTGAGATGATTCTACAGGGAAAATATTGAACAACACAGGAAGCATCAAAAGAAGATGGAATGAACACACAGAATCACTGTACCAAAAAGATTTGGTCAACATTCAACCATTTCAGGATGCAGCATATGATCAAGAACCAATGGTATTAAAGGCATTGGTGAAATACAAGGCTGCAGGAATTGACGGAATACCAGTGGCGATGATTCAATAAATAGATGCAGTGTTGGAGGTGCTCATCTATACCAAGAAACTTGGAAGACAGCTACCTGGCCAATTGGCTGAAAGAGATCCATATTTGTTCCCATTCCAGAGAAAGGTGATCCAACATAAGGTGGAAATTATCAAACAATATCATTAATATCACACACAAGTGAAGTTTTGCTGAAGATCATTCAAAAGCAGTTATAGCAGTACATGGACAGGGAACTGCCAGAAGTTCAAACTGGATTCAGAATAGGACATGGAATGAGGGATATCATTACTGATGTCAGGTGGATCCTGGCTGAAAGCAGAGAATACCAGAAAGATGTGTTTTCCTGACTACGCAAAGGCATTTGACTATGTGCATCATAAGAAATTATGGGTAACATTGCAAAGAATGGGAATTCCAGAACACTTAATTGTTCTCATGAGGAAACTTCACATAGACCACGAAGCAGTCGTTTGAACAGAACAGGGAAATACTGCATGGTTTAAACTCAGAAAAAGAGTGTGTCAGTGTTGCATCCTTTTGCTATAATTATTCAATTTGTATGCTGAGCAAATAATCAGAAAAGCTGGACTATATGGAGAAGAACGCAGCATCAGGATTGTAGGAAGACTTATTAACAACAATTATTAACAATTAATATGCAGATGACACAACCTTGCTTGCAGAAAGTTGAAAAGGACTTGAAGCACCTACCGATGAAGATCAAAGACTACAGTCTTCAATATGGATTACCGCTCAACATAAAGAAAAAATCTTCACAACGGGACCAATAAGCAACATCATGATAAATGGAGAAAAGATTGAAGTTGTCAAGGATTTCATTTTACCCAGGTCCACAATCGATGCCCATGGAAGCAACAGTCAAGAAATCAAATGACATTTTGCATTGGGCCAATCTGCTGCAAAAGACCTCTTTAAAGTGTTAAAGAGCAAAGATGTCACTTTGAGCCTGACCCAAGCCATGATATTTTCAATTGCCTCATCTGCATGTGCAAATAGGACAATGAATAAATAAGACCTAAGAAGAATCGATGCATTTGAATTATGGTGTTGGTGAAGAATATTGAATATATCCTGCACTGCCAGAAAAATGAACAAATCTGTCTTCGAAGAAGCACAGCCAGAATGCTCCTTAGAAGTGAAGATGGCAACACTTTGTCCCACGTACTATGGACATGTTATAAGAAGGAACTTTTTCCTGAAGAAGGACATCATGCTTGGCAAAGTAGAGGGTTAGAGAAAGAGAGGAAGACCCTCAATGACATGGATTAACACAGTGGCTGCAATGATGTACTCAAGCATAGCAACAATTTTGAAGGTAGCGCAGGACCGGGCAGTGTTTATTTCTGTTGTACATAGAGTCACTGTGAGTTGGAAGCGACTCGAGAGCACCTAACAAAAACTAGTATTCTATTGTGTGTATGTACCGTAATTTGTTTATCCATTTCATCTGCAGATGGACACTTAGGTTGTTTCTATCTTTTGCTATTGGGAATAATGCTGCAATGAACATGGATGTGCGTATGTCTATTCATATGACAGCTCTTATTTCTCTAGGATATATTCCTAGAAGTGGGATTGCTGGATATGGTATTTCTACTTCTAACTTTTAAGGAAGTGCCATATCATTTTCCATGGTAGTTGTACCATTTTACATTCCCACCAACAGTGCATAAGAGTTCCAATCTCCCTGCAATCTCTCCAACATTTGCTGTTTTCTGGGGTTGTTTTTAGTGTGTGTGTGATTAGTGCCAGCAATGTTGGGGTGAGATGGTACCTCATTGTAGTTTTGACTTGCATTTCTCTAATGGCTAATGATCATGAGCATTTCCTCATGTTTTTGTTAGCTGCCTGGGTATCTTTTTTGGTGAATATCCTTTGCCACCCCTTTTTTTTTTTATTGTTGTGCTTTAAGTGAAAGTTTACAACTCAAGTTAGTCTCTCATACAAAAATTTATACATACATTGTTTTGTGACCTTAGTTACTCTCTCTATCCTGTGACAGCACACTCTTCCTTTCCACCCCAGATTTCCCTGTCCATTCAGCCAGCTCCTGACCCTTTCTACCTTCTCATCTATCTTAGTAATCTAGTGCTCTAACAGAAATACCACGAGTGGATGGTTTTAACAAAGAGAAGTTTATTCACTCATAGTCCACTAGGCTACAAGTCCAAATTCAGGGTGTCAGCTCCAGGAGAAGGCTTTCTCTCTGTCTCAGCTCTGGAGGAATGTCCTTGTGATGCATCAGTCTTCCTGTGCTCTGGGAGCATCTCAGTGCAGGAACCTCTGATCCAAAGGAGGCACTCTGCTCCCGGCACTGCTTTCTTGGTGGTATGAGGTTCCCATGGGTCTCTGCTCGCTTCTCTCTTTTATATCTCAAAAGAGATTGGATTAAGACACTATCTAGTCTTATAAACCTCATCAGTATAACATCATCACAGTGATAGAATTTACAACACATAAGGAGATCACATATAACCTCATCATAGTAATAGAGTTTACAATACATAAAGAAATCACATCAGATTACACAATCATACAATACTGGGAATCATGACCCAGCCAAGTTGAGAGATATTTTGGGGGGACACAATTCAATCCATGACATCATCTCATCTTGCCTCTGGACAGGAGCTGCCCATTTAGTCTCATGCATCTGCTTAAGCTAAGAAGCACATGCTTCACAAGTATCATTATATGTCCCATAGTCCAGTCTAATCTTTGTCTAAAGAGTTGGCCTCGGGAAAGGTTTTAGTTTTGGGCTAAAGGAGAGTCTGGGGGCCATGTCTTCCAGGTTCCCTCCAATCTCAATCAAACCAGTAAGTGTGGTCTTTTTACTAGAAGATGAATTCTGCACCCAACTTTTCTCCTGCTCCGTCAGGGACTCTCTGTTGTGTTCCCTGTCAGGGCAGTCATTGTGGTAGCCGGGCACCATCTAGTTCTGTTCTCAGGCTGATGAAGTCTCTGACTTATGTGGCCCTTTCTGTCTCTTGTCCTTTGCGCATTTTTAATTGGGTTATTTGTCTTTTTGTTGTTGAGGTGTTGAAGTACTCTATAGATTTTAGACATTCAATCCTTGTCAGGTATGTCACACCCAAAAAAATTTTTTCCCAGTCTCTAGATTCTCTTTTTACTCTTTTGGTGAAATCTTTTGATAAGCATAAGTGTTTAATTTTTAGGAGCTCCCAGTTACCTAGTTTATTTTCTGGTGTTTGTGTGTTGTTAGTTATGGTTTGTATTCTCTTTATGCCATGTGTTAAGGCCTCTAGTGTTGTCCCTATTTTTCCTTCCATGATCTTTATCATTTCAGGTTTTATATTTAGTTGTCTGATCCATTTTAAGTTAGTTTTTGTGAATGGTGTAAGGTATGAGTCCTGTTTTTTCTTTTTTCTTTTTTTTTACAGATGGATATCCAGTTTTGCCAGCACCATTTGTTAAAAAGACTGCCTTTTCCCCCATTTAATGCTATTTGGTCGTTTGTCAAAGATCAGCCCACCATAGGTGGATGGATATACATCTGGGTTCTTGATTCTGTTCCACTGATCTGTGTGTCTGTCCTTGTACTAGTACCAAGCTGTTTTGACTACCATGGCTGTATAGTAGGTTCTGAGAACAGGTAGTGTGAGGCTTCCTAAATTTGTTATTTTTCTTTAATAATGATTTGCATATCTGGGGCCTTTTTCCTTTCCATATTAAGCTGGTGATTAGTTTTTCCATCTTGTTCAAGAATACTGTTGTTATTTGGATTGGGATTGCATTGTATTTGTAGATTACTTTGGGTAGAATTGACATTTTCATAATGTTGAGTCTTCCTATCCATGAGCATGGTATGTTTTGGTTTCTTGCAATTGTGTTTTGCAGCTTCCTTTGTGTCTTTTATGTCCCAGGTTAGATTTATTCCAAAGTATTTTATCTTTTTAAGGGCTGTTATAAATGGTATTGTTTTTCTGATTTCCTTTTCAATGTTCTCATTGTTGGTGTATAGGAATTCAACTGATTTTTTATGTTGATTTTGTATCCTGCTACTCTGCTGAATCTGTTAGTTCCACTAGTTTTCTTGTGGACTCTTCGGGGTTCTTTATGTATGGGATCATATCATTTGCAAATAGGGATAGTTCTAATTCTTCCTTTCCAATTTATATGCCCTTTATTTCTTTTTCTTGCCTTATTGCTCTAGCTAGGACTTCCAGCACAGTGTTAAATAGGAGTGGTGATAAAGGGCATCCTCGTCTTGTTCATGTTCTCAGGGGGAATGCTTCAGCCTCTCTCCATTGAGAATGATGTTGGCTGTTCATTTTGTATAGATAGCCTTTAGTATGTAGAGAAATTTCCCTTCTATTCCTATATTATTGTGAGTTATTATCAGTAATTAGTGTTGGACTTTATCAGGTGTCTTTTCTGAGTCAATTGAGATGATCATTTGATTCTTTTCTTTTGTTCTATTTATGTAGTGGATTACATTGATTGATTTTCTAATGTTGAACTATCCTTTCATACCTGATATGAATCCCACTGGTCGTGGTATATTATTTTTTTGATATGATACTGATTTTATTGCCTAGAATTTTGTTGAGAATTTTTGCATCTATATTCATGGGATATATTGGTCTTTAATTTCCTTTTTTTGTGGTATCTTTGCCTGGCTTTGACATTAAGGTTATGCTGGCTTCATAGAATGAATTTGGGAGTGTTCCTTCCTTTTATGTGCTCTGAAATAGTTTGAGTACTACTGGTGTGAGCTCTTCTCTGAATGTTTGGTAGAATGCTCCAGTGAAGCCATCCAGGCCAGGGTTTTTATTGTTGTCGTTGAGACTTTTTTTTTTTTTTTTTTAATTCCTTCTTCAATCTCTTCTCTTGTTATGCATATATTCAGATTTTCTATCTCTGTTTGTGTTAGTATAGTTAGGTAGTGTGTCTAGAAATTTGTCCATTTCCTCTAGGTTCTCAAATTTGTTGGAGTACACTTTTTCATAGCATTCTGTTATGATCCTTTTCATTTCAGCTAGGCATGTTGTAATGTCCCCCATCTCATTTCTTATCTGGGTTACTTGCTTCCTCTTCTGTTTTTCTTTTGTCTGGCCAGTGGTTTGTTGATTTTGTTGATCTTTTCAAAGAATCAACTTTGGTCTTGTTGATTCTTTCTATTGTTTTTATGTTCCAGGTTTGTTTATTTCTTCTCTAATCTTTACTATTCCCATTGTTCTGGTGACTGTGGGCTTCTTTTGGTGTTCTCTTTTTATTTGTTCAAGTTGTAGGGCTAGCATTTTGATTTTAGCCCATTCTTTTTCGATGCATGCGTTTATAGCTATAAATTGACTTCTGAGCACTTCCTTTGCTGTGTCCCAAAGATTTTTGAATGATGTGTTTTCATTCTCATTTAATTCTGGGAATTATTTTATTCCCTCTTTGATTTCTTTTATTACCAAGTTGTTTTTAAACAAAGTGTTTTTCAGTTTCCATGTATTTGATTTATTTCCCTTGCTTTTCCTGTTATCTGTTTCTGCTTTAATGGCACTGTGATCAGAGATAATGCTTTGTATTATTTTGATGTTTTGGTGTTTATTGAGGATTGCTTTGTGACCTAACATATTTTCTATTCTGGAGAACATTCCATGTGTGTTGGAAGAGAATGTATACTTTGCTGCTGTTGGGTGGAGTGTTCTATATATGTCTATGAGGTTGGGTTGGTTGACTTTGGCCTTAGATCTTTCCTATCTTTGTTGAATTTCTTTCTAGATATTCTGTCCTTTACTGAGAATGGTGTGTTGAAGTCTGCTACTATTATTGTGGAACTGTCGTTTTCTCTTTTCAGAGCTGTTGGAGTTTGTTTCATGTATTTTGGAGCCCTGTCATTGGGTGCATCAACATTTATTAAGGTTATGTCTTCTTGGTGGATTGTCCCTTTAATAATTATGTGGTAATCTTCCTTGTCCTTTATGGTTGATTTTCCCTTAAAGTCTGTTATATCTGAGACTAATATTGCCACTCTTGACTTTTTTTGGATACAGTTTGCTTAATATATTTTTTCCATCCTTTGATTTTTTAATATATTTATGCCTTTGTGTCTGAGGTGCGTGTCTTATAGACAGCATATTGATCAGTCATGCTTTTTTATCTATTCTGCCACTCTCTGACTCTAAACAGATGTATTTAATCCATTTACATTCAGTGTGATTATCGATAGGCATGAGTTTATTGCTGTCATGTTGTTTTGCTTTTTTGTGTGATGCTGATGTTTTCTTGTTTCTCTTACCTTCCCATGCTGAGTTCCTTTTGTTTGTGGATTTTCTTTTCTTTCCTTTCCTTATTATACATTTTGTGTTTACTGAGTCTTTATGTTTTTCTTCTTTTTTATTCTGAGTAGGTTTGTTACTTTCTTTGTGGTTACCTTGAAATTTACCCTTATCTTCCTAAGTTTGAACCAGTGTTTTTATTACTTGATATCACCTTGACTTCCTCTCCATTGGAAAGTCCTACACCTACACCATTTATTCCTCCTTTTGTTGTTTTGATGTTGTCATCATTTACAGATTGATGTCTCTTTTTCTCTGGTTTAAGTCTTTTCACTTTGTTTTATTGTTGGTATCTGGCTGATGCTGTCCTGTGTCTTAGACTCCGGCTGTTGTCTGATTGTTGTTTGTTCTCTAACCAAAGGACTCCTTTGAATATTTCTTGTAAGTTTGGTTTGGTTCTTATGAATTCCCTTAATTTCTGTTTATCTGGAAATGTCCTAATTTCATCATCATGTTTGAGAGAGTGTTTTGCAGGATATATTATTTTCAGTTGACAGTTTCTTTCTTTCAAGGTTTTGTATATGTCTTCCCATTGCCTTCCTGCTTACATAGTTTCTCCCAAGTAATCAGAGTTTAGTCTTCTTGTTTCCCCTTTGTAAGTGACTTTGTGTTTTTCTTGAACTGCTCTCAGGAGTCTTTGTCTTTGTTCTTGTCAAGTGTGATTATGATTTGTCTTGGTTAGTTTCTTTTGGGGTCTATCTTATGTGGGGTTTATTGAGCTTCTTGGATGGTCAACTTCTTATCCTTCATATTTGGGAAGTTTTCTGCCACCTAATATTCAACAATCTTCTTTGTGCTTTTCATTTTCTCTCCCTGTTCTGGAACTCTGATCACATGCAAATTTTTGTTCTTAATTGTGTCCCACATAATTCTTAGGTTTTCTTAATTCTTTTCTCTGATTTTTCCTCAAACAAAGTGGCATCCATGGCTTTGCCTTCAATCTCGCTGATTCTGTTTTCCATTATTTCAAATTTGCTCCTAAAACCTTCTATTGAGTTGTCTGTTTCTAAATTTTGTTGTTTGTCTTTTGGATTTCTAGTGGTTGTCTTGTGTGATTTCTAATTGTTTGTTTATTTTGAAGTCTTATTCTTGTATTGTTTTCCTGAATTCTTCTATTGCTTTGTCTGTGTTTTCTTTGATTTTGGCTATGATTTTGTTGGTTTCGTATGTGTTTTTCATGATTTTGTCTGTTTTTTTCTTTGCGTTTGTCTGTGTTTTCCTTGATCTCTTTCCTAATCTTTTAGAAAGCCCTAAATATTAGTCTTTTGAATTTCATAGCATGTAGTTACATTGTCTTTTCTTCTACTGGAAGGTCATCTGATTCTTTGTTTTGGTTATTTGCTTCAGCCATTTATCCTTCTTTTTTTATATGTTTTGGTATTGTCTGCTGTGTCCAAGATATTAAGGTATTATTTTCTTTATTTATTGATTGTATGTTTGTTTGTTTCTTCCTGCTTCTTTGTTTTGCTTTGATATGTCGGAACAGGCAGGCCAGACATGCTTTGTTGCTTACTCATCTGTGGGCATGATAGCTCTCACCACCTTGTTCGGGTGGACAGGACCACAGCAGTACACTGGTTTGGTGATGTGGTTGAGGGTGGACTGTCTGCCTCCTGATGTTGGTCCAGCAGTGTGGGATCGTTCACAGCCCCTTACCAAACGGGGGGGGGGGGTGTCAGATGGGGAATGGTACCAACTCATTTCCTTTCATTCAGCAGGTAGTTCATTGGTGGGAGGGGAGGAACAGTCTGGTTCTGGTGCAGCGGCAAGCCTGAGTTGGGGGCACTCTAACCATGGAGGCACGGGAAGGGGGGATGGTTTACAGGGCTGGGTGTGGAGAGTAAAGAAAAGAAATCAAATAGAAAGAAAAACAAGTGCTGGTAGCCAGCAGGTGGTGGCAGGGCGGATCTGGGGGCTGACAGGAAGTGGGGGAGGTGGCATACAGTGATAAGTGGGAGGTAGAAAGCAGCAAGCCAGTGTCACTCTAGCCAAGGCAGAACAGTGTAGCTCAGTGGAAGGGGGTAGAGGTGGGTACAGAGCTAGGTAAGAGGGAGTAAGGAAAGGAAGAAAGGAGAAAAAAAGGAAAACAAATGGCATGGCAGGAGCTGACAGGTGGGAATGGGGGAGACTCCACTGGTGATGGGCCAGTGTGTCTCTAGCCTTGTCTAGCCAAGGCAGTGCAGTGTGGCCTGCAGGAAGGGGTAGAGGTGGGGTATGGGCTAGGTGGGAAGGAGAAAGATAGAGGAGAGGGAAAAGAAGAAGAAAATAGCATAGCCAGAGCTGGAAGTTGGGTGCAGGGCAGATCCTGGCTGGCAGCAGGCCAGTGCCTGTTTAGCCAAGGAGACGTGGCATGGCTTAGTGGGACAGGGTAGATGTGAGGTATGGGCTAGGTGGGAGGGAGAAAGAAAAAGAAGGAAGGGAGGGAAATGGCATGACAGGAGCTGGCAGGTAGGAATGAAGTGGACCTGGGTTGGCAGCAGGCTGGTAAGCTGTCTAGCCAAGGAGGCTGGGAGTAGCCCATCAGGATGGCTGGAGTTGATGAATAGGGCAGAAGGGTGAGGAGTGGGAGTGTTTCTCTAGTTACTGGGTGCTCTGTCTCCTTTTTGAGCTCCATGAAGTTGACTTCCTGTACTTCCTGTCAGGGATGGTTGATGGCTGTGCTCCAAGATGACAACACTGTGCCATGTTAGTTGGCAGGGCATCTCCACTCCATATCTCTCTTAGTTCTCTGTTTCCCTACAGTTTCTACTTCCATTTGGTGTTTGATCTGTTTCTTTATCCCTTCATTTGATACTTAGGATTCCAGGATTGATATTTGTATCTATTTTACTTAGTTTTGGGGTGGTCTTTGCTGCAGAGGGATGGCATGATACATCTGTCTAGGGCACCGTATTGGCTTTGCCTGCCCCATGAAGCATTCTTACTTTGCCAGGAGAATGGATTGCAGAACTGATGTCTAGGGTCATCCTTTTGATCTGTTATTGTAATTGTCGTCAAGTCAGCTCCGATTTATAGCAACCTTGTGTATAATAGGACAAAACATTGCCCAATCCTGTGCCATCTTCATGATCTTTGATATGTTTGAGCCCATTGTTGTGGCCAAGGATGGATTACCCAATAAGCAAAGTATGTGGTGAAACCTATATGAAATTGTGCACTACAGATTCATAAATAAACACAAGTAAGCTCATGCATACCTTGCTTACTGTAAGCCTGTGTGCATGTTGCTTATTGGTTAATCTACCCCTGGTTGTGGCTATTGTGTCAATCCATTTCACTGAAAGTTTCTCTTGTTTTCACTGACCCTCTACTTTACCCAACATTATGTCCTTTTCTAGTGATTGCTCTTTCCTGATGAGATGTCCAAAGTAAGCAAGATTAAGTTTCACCATCCTCACTTCTCCCTAAAGCCTGCAGTTAATCTGATAATGGAAGTGTCTTAAAATTGGAAAGGTTCAGGCTTTCTTAAAATCTGATGCTATTGTATGTAGCTAGGATAAGTCCAGGAGGGTCCTCTAAGGAACAAGAAGTGAACTACAGACCCTAAGCTGACATTACAGATAGATTCAGCCAAGAATATGGTGGTAGCTTTGTATAGGGAATGCTTATATTAGACTAGCATTCACCCTGAGACCAAGTTTCCTGCCCAATAACCTTATATTCATGGAGCGGAGAAATGTCTGTGATAAAGTCTAGGTCAGCCTTTTTGAACTGGGCTTTTGCAAGAGAATTAAGCCCTGATGTCCTAGTGCATCCATTGTATGAAATGAAGGAACTTTTCTCTTTTACATGTACTAGTTATGTACCGTTCACGGGAGAAGTGAGAAAATAGTCAAATAATTTTATGTTTTGTGGTTCAAATGAGGCACCCTCAAGAGAGCTGGATCTGTAAAGATTGGAACAACCCCAAATAATGCTACTGAAGAACTTCCTCCTGGGTGCAGGATCCCAAGGCATCCCATAACAACCGACGTCTGGAGGGCCATTAGTGTATGGCTAAAGGGCCCTATGGGGGCTCTGGAATGTTGTGTGGGAATTATGATGCCATTGCATAGCTCTTCCATAAAGCTCCCAAGGGAATTTACCTTTCCCCCCAGGAGAGTGAGAAGCCCTGGTGGACTTGTTTTTTTTTAGGTCACTAACGGTTGTTCAGTGGTAGAATTCTTGCCATCTGTGCAGGAGACTTAGTTCAATGCCAGGCCAATGTACCTCATGTGCAGTCACAACCTATCTCTCAGTGGAGGCTTGCATGTTCCTGAGGGAACTGACATTCTGGAAAAGTCACTGGTTTCAGTGATGCTTCTTGACTAAGGTGGACTAAGATGAAAGGCCTGGTGTTCTACTTCTGAAAATCAGCCTATGAAAACCCTATGGATCACAATAGTCTGTTCTACAACCTATCATGGGGAGGGTGCAGGACCGGGCAGTGTTTCATTCCATTGTGCGTGAGTTGCCATGGGTCAGAGTCCAGCTCCACAGCAGCTAACAACAATAAAGGTACTTGTATTCATTACTAATGCTATGTAACAAAAGACCCAAAATTTTAGTGGCTTAAAACAACTATGTTTATCATCTCGTAGTTTCTGTGTGTCAGGAATCCAGACATAACTTAGGTGGCTCTGCAGTCATCTCAGTCACTCTTGTGGTTGTTGGCCAGAGGCCATTCTCAGTTCCTTGCCACATGGACCTCTCCAACATGGCAGCTTGCATCATCAAACCGGCATGCAAGCTGAAAAGACAAGAGCCACAGTCTTTCGTAACCAAATCATAAAAGTGGCGTCCCATCAGTTTTGCTGTATTTTGTTCGTAGACTCAGCCCACACTCAAGAGGAGGGGATAACAGAAAGAGACAGAGATTGAGGGCTATCTTTGAAATCTGCCTTCCACAGTGCCCAACCAAGCTTCTAGGCATTTCACTTCCTTGCTCCTGCTCACTTATCCCCTTCCTAATATACTAGAATTTAGTAACATGTTCAGCAATTCAAAATGTGTTAGTGTCACGGAATAGCAAATCTCTATTTTAAGTGTTCTTTTATGAAACACGGGGTTTCTGCAATACTAAGTAAGGGTAGCTGCTGAGGCAGGAAGTATGAGCAATATATGTTTCTGTGGATGAACAAATTAATCTACATATGAAATCCCAGTGAAATTGACATGAAATAAAAATTTCATGCTGTACACTGTATTGGCGTTGCCCATAAAATGAGATTAAAAGGAATTTCTGATTTTACAATTGTCATACTTTTAAAATTGCTTGCATTTTTCTCTTCTAAAGAGCTGAGTTTGAACCTAGAGGCCCATTGTGGGTTTGGCATTTTATATTTTTTGGTCATCTTACTTCTCTTCATAGCTGAGAGCAGGTTTCCTTACACAGAGCTGAGCTGGGAATGTATTAGATGTTCTCAGTTGTAAAACCCAAATCTATGATTCTAAAAGCCTGTAGCAAGTTCATTGTCCCCTGTCCTGAGGGAACTGACATTCTGGAAAAGTCACTGGGCCAAGAGCTTTTTCTCTCTAATCCTGTCTTCCTCACACACTTCAGCTTTGAGATGGGTCCTGGTGGCAGGGAAAGGAGAGGAGGAGACACTGTTCTCCATAAGACTCCATATGGCAAGAGCAATGACACTTCTTGGGTAGTGCAAACAGTTAATGCACTGGGCTGCTAACTGAAAAGTTGCAGGTTCAGGTCCATTCAGAGGCATGTTGGAAGAAAGGCTTGGCAATCTACTTCCAAAAAATCAGCCATTGAAAACCCTATGGAGGACAGTTCTACTCTGAGACTCATGAGGTTGCTGTGAGTTAGAATCAACTTGACAGTAACTGGTTACAGCAATGATAGAGTGAGGGTCAAGAGGTTTAAGTGGAGGAGGGAGAGAGTGAGAGGGACATGCCCCCCACCCCCCACCTGCCTCCAGGAATCCACAGTGTGTGGCTCCCTTGGAGACAGGTCTTTCCCGGGAAACTTGTCCCACTCCCACTTCTGTGTCTTAAACTTGTGTCTCCCTTTGCCTTCTGTGGCCATAGAGTTCAGGGACCTGGAACATAGGAGGAAGATAATCCATAATTTTCTCTGCTGGGTCTGACCTCTGTAGTTTGCTGTGAAACCAAAGGAATAGAAAGGAAAAACTGTAGTTTTCTGTTGAGGAATAGATCTTTAACAGCCCCACCTAGGGCCTAGTTGAGGTCTAGTCTTCCTTTCAAACTTCCTTTAAGCCATAAATGGGATCCCCTGTTACGATGTTGCTGGATTGGCTTACCAGCATTTTCCCCATCTTCCTGTTACTACCCAGGAGCGGCAGCCTGCCCCTCCCTTCTGGGCAGGGCACTGCAACCGTTGGTTTCTAGAGTTCAGTAGAAACTGCTTCTTTGGGTGTTGGTTGAGTGTGTGCACATGCATACACAATGTACAAGGGCACAGAATGGACCATTACACTAACATCTGGAAGCTTACACGTACCGCAGTCCTTGGAACAGTCCCAGCGTGGAGATATTGTAGCCTTGTGTTAAAGACAAGGACCTTAGAGACTGTCTTGGATTGAACTGTGTCCTCCAAAAATGTGTGTCAGCTTGGCTAGTCCATGATTCCCAATATTGTGTGATTGACCACCATTTTGTCATCTGATGTGATTTTCCTATGTGTTGTAAATGCTACCTCTATGATGTTAATGAGGTAGGATTAGCGGCAGTTATGTTAATGAGGCAGGACTCAATCTACAAGATTAGGTTGTGTCTCAAATCAATCTCGTTTGAGATATAAAAGAGAAGCGAGCAGAGAGACATGGGGACCTCATACCATCAAGAAACAAGAGCCAGAAACAATAGCGTGTCCTTTGGACCTGGGATCCCTGGGCTGAGAAGCTCCTCAGTCGGGGAAGATTGATGGTAAGGACCTTCCTCCAGAGCTGACAGAGAAAGAAAAGCCTTCCCCTGGAGCTGGGACACTGAATTCAGTCTTCTAGCCTTCTAGACTATGAGAGAATAAATTTCTGTTTGTTAAAACTATCCACTTGTGGTATTTCTGTTATAGCAGCGCTAGATGACTAAGACAGACTGACAGGAGCTGTCTGACCTGAAATAAGGTACTTAACCTTCCCGTGCCTTACTCTCCTCATTGTTATCATTGTTAGTTGACCTCAAGTCAGCTCTGACTTATGGCGACCCCACGTATAACAGAGCAAAACTTTGCCTGGTCCTGTGTCATCTTCATGATTGTTGGTATGTCTGTGTCGATCCATCTCATTGAGAGTTTCCTTAACCTTCACTGGCTCTCCACTTTACCAAGCATGATGTTCTTCTCCAGCAATCATCCTCCAAAGTAAGCAAGGATGACGCCTCCAAAGTAAGCAAGTTGAAGTCTCAGACAATATTTTGTGATCCATAGGGTTTTCATGGCTAATTTTCATAAGTAGATCACCAGGCCTTTCTTCCTAGTCTGTGTTAGTCTGGAAGCTCCACTAAAACCTGTCCACCATGGGTGACCCTGCTGCTATTTGAAATACTGGTGGCATAGCTTCCAGCATCACAGCAACACACAAACCACCGCGGTACAACAAACTGACAGATGCCGGGAGAGGGAGGTGTCTCCTGATTAGTGAATTAATAAGACAGTGGCCACTTCATTGGGTTATTATGAACACTCAGTATGCAAGATGCTCAGTTCAGCACCTGGCAGTAAGGGCTCAACACATAGTAGTTTAAAAATATCCCATGAAGTGGATATTGTCATCGCTTTAAACCAGGGAACTGAGGCTTAGAGAAGTGAAGTAACCTCCACGCTTCCAGACACCTAAGGTTCAACCCAAATGTGTCTACTCCCAAACCTGCTGATTTCCATCACATCATGCTGCATATTTGTGTGACCTTTCCCCATTCTCTAACTGTCCTCAAGTCTCCCTTCTGAGATGCCAGAGCCTCCTTTCAAGAGTTTGTTTGCTCAGACTTGGAGATACTGGTCAATTCTGGGAGAGGCCAGAGTAGCTTTCCTTCACACTGACATTTTAGTAATAATAATTATGCTCTCCTCTCTGCTTCAAAGTTATTTGGTCTGCCTCATCATTACTCCCTCCTATTTTTATGCATGAGATTAAATCCTGAATGTTTATAATTTATAACCAAGTCTTTTCTTCCACAAGGGCAACATGCTATAGGAGAATCTTCAGTTGCCCAGGAGTCAGAGGGCTGGAGTCTTAGCCCCAGCGAACCAAGGAACCATCAGCAGCCTGTATTGCTCATTGAGAAAATGAGGATGCTGATGATAATAAAAATACTTTCCTTATGGGTTGCTGCCAGTATTTAATGAGTTTGTGTCATAAAATAAAAGGCATTATGCACATAATTCTATCGCTGTGATAACTGAAAGCAATCATCATTCAGTATGTTTCTGACATGCCCAAGTTGTCACATATTCAGGTGCAGAGATGGGACGAGGGTGCACAGGGGAGTCGTGATTAGCTGGTGGAGAGAGGGAAGAGGGGAGAAGCTTATACCCAGTGCCCTGGGGTTAACGTCTGTCTTAGTTATGCTGCAGTAACAGAAGTATCACAAGCGTGTGGCTTTAATGAACAGAAATTTATTTTCTCACAGTTTAGGAGGCTAGAAGTCCTAATTTAAGGTACTGGCTCTCTCTCTCTCTCTCTCTCTCTGTCTCTCTATCTCTC
Organism: Dugong dugon; assembly: GCA_030035585.1. NCBI lineage: Eukaryota > Metazoa > Chordata > Mammalia > Sirenia > Dugongidae > Dugong > Dugong dugon. The sequence goes on along the minus strand of CM057480.1, from coordinate 39,495,790 downwards.
AGTCCGCTCAGGAAAAAACCCTTGTTTCAGCTTTTCTAGCCCCAGCATTCCTAGTTCCTTGTGATCTTCACATGGCATCTCCCTCTCCCTCATTTGTGCTTGCTTCTCTCTTGGTCTAATCTACTCTTTTTATGTATTAAAGGAATTAGGTTTAAAACACACCCTATACTGTTATGGCCTCATTAGCATAATGATGAAAACCCTGTTCCCAAATGGGATTACATCCACGGGTGTAGGAGTTAGGATTCCAGCACATATTTTGGGGGACACAATTCAATCTATAACAGCATCTGAGAGCACTTCTCTGGAAGCATCAATAAGTGGCATTGACTATTCTAGAGGTTGACAGTCCAGGAAGCACTTTGAGTCCCACTTTAACTTGGGGGGATGAAGAGTCTTATTCAAATCTTTCTTTTTCCCAAAAAAAAGAAACACTACACATCAAAAATCAGATCAGAGGAGTTTGTGTTATTCATGAGCTGCTGCAGCAATCAGGACACCAGCCCTGCGAGTCTGTGTTCCCCACTCAGCAGCAATCTTCCCTCCCTCTGATTCCAGAAGAGTTGTTTAGTGATCCCACCCCCACACACATCTCTCCTGCTGACTCTTGTCTCTCTCCAGTAAACCCTCTGAATCTTTAATAAATTATAAATATGCTTTCTCTTCTATGTGCCCGTGCCAGATCACAGGATTGGCAGCCTTTTTCTTTCCCTTCGTGCCCCTAATAGATTTCATTGTTTGAAAAATCTTTTAGATCCCTCTCACAGAAAGCCCGCAGTCTGAGCAGACCCTCCTCAAGGCAACCAGCTTTAAAGATTTGTCTCAGCCTTACTGTTGTTGCTGATCCCCAGCGCTCCTTCACAAATGGGGCTGCAGGCCCTGGGGTTGGATGGCAAGTGGTCTGTGCACTGGGGGTCAGAGGCAGTGGCCCTTCCCAGCACCAAGGCTTGGGCTCCTGTGCCTTGAGCAAGGGTGAAGTCTGAGGGGAAGATCATGTGGGTGAGTGGGACAGGTTAGGAGGCACAGGACCTGGGTTCAACTCACCTCAGTCACTCACCAGATGTGTGACTTTGAGTGAGATTCTGAGCCTCCATTTTCCTCATCTGTAGAGTGGGATTCTCACAAGCTGTTGTGAGGGTCAAATGTGACAAGGGATAAGTAAGGGCCCCGTGAGCTTTAAGCAGGGCAGAAGGAGGGCACCATGAAGTCCTGTGAGCCAGGATGCCTGTGTCTGGGAGCAGTGAGGCACCACCCTCCTGCCTGCCCTCCCTGGGCCTGTGGACTTGAGGAGCTTATGTGATTACTGCCCAGCCTCATGGAGCAACCCCGCTGTCCTTTCTACCACAAGCATAGGAGACTGGGTAGGCTCAGAGGCCAGGATCACAGCTGTCCTCAGTCTAAATGATGCTGGTGTGGCACCAAGTTCTGCACAATTCAGGAGGTTGATTCATCTTGGATCATCTCCAAGGTTCCTTCCCTTTCTCAACTATGTGTTTATGGTTCTAGTCAGTAAGCACTAAGTACTGAACATTACATGAAGTCTGGGTTAGCTCTTCTGTACCAAACCAAATCACACCTGTTGCCTCCAGCTGATTCTGACTCATGGAGACCCCATGTGTTACAGAGTAGAACTGCTGCATAGACTTTTCTTGACTGTAATCTTTGCAGAAGCAGATTGCTAGGCCTTTCTTCCACAGCACCACAGCGTGGATTTTAACCACTAATCTTTAGGTTAGCAGCCAATTATGCTACCCAGGGACCACTTTCTAGCTGCCATTTACTCAGCATCTATTAAACACCGTTGCATGTATTATCTCCAGTCTTCATAATAAGCCTGGAAGGGAGGTATCTGCCCACATTTTGCAGTTGACAACACTGAGGCCCAGAAAAGGTAAATAACGTGTCCAAGGGTATATAGATAGTTCTTGGCAGATCCAGGATTCAAACCCAGGTCTGTCTGGCATCAAAGCCGGGTTCTTTTCACTAACATTGATGATACATTCTTTTATCTCTCCTCTTTCTCACAATAATCCCTCACCTGCTGGTTGGACAGGGTAGAACCACATACCAAAGATACCTTTCCAGTCCACCCAAGATCTGGCTCCTCCCAAAGGGAGGAGTCATCTGCAGATTTGGACTTGATATTAAAAACAATAATAGCTACTATTTGTCAAGTATCTACTATTACCTAACATAGTAATAATCTAGAAAAAAATCTACAAATTAAGAATTATTATCTCTATTTCACAGATGAGGAAACTGAGGTTTAGAAAAGTAAAGCCAGATGCCCAGTCACACAGTTGAGCCTCAGCTGTAAAATGGTATTTGTGACATTCCATTCAAACTCCATGCCAGTGATCTATTCCCAAAAGATCACAGCCATTGAAAACCCTACAGAACAGTTCAACTCTGGCACACAGAGGGTGGCTATGAGTCAGAATTGACTCCATGATAACTGTTCCTTTTTTTTTTTTTTTTTTTTAATTGAATGCCTACTACAGTCATAGCTTCTGATTACTGATGCTGTGAGAACCTTTCACCTTAGACCATTGGGCCCAACCCCCTGGTTTACAAATGAGCAAACAGAGACATGCAGAAGTGAGTGATTTGCCCAAGGTCCCACAGTTGGTTCTATGAACTGCTTCACTTAGCCTGCAGGTCCAAAACTGTGCCTGTGACTGGGATGCTCTGTCCATCTGTCCTCACCACACCCTATCTGTCTGCCTGTCTCTCTGTCTGTCCACACTGCACCCTGTAAGATCAAGATGCACACCTTCTCCCCAACAAAACCTTCAGTATCCAGGCAGAGTTACAGCCTCCCTTTCTCCACTCCCTTACCACTGTGTGTGTGCATGCTTCTGAGCATTGTGTGTTGATGCCACACAGGGGTAGATTAACCAGTAAGCACAGTACTCACCAGCCTACAGTAAACAACGTATGCATGGGCTTAATTGTGTTTACTTACTAATCTGTAGTGCACAGTTTCACCTGGGTTTCACCATGTTGTACACTACAGATTAGTAGGTAAGCACAGTTAAGCTTGTGTATGCCTTGCTTATTGGGTAATCTGTCCCTGCACTGGTAATTGCCATACAGCCAGGAGAGGCCTGGCATCCAGCCACACACTACCCTGGCAGCCTTCTGAGCCACTCTGCTCAGTATCTCATTCCTTCTCCCCTGTCTCTGTAAACCACATTGGAGGGTGACAAGGAGGCCCCACTCCTCTCTCCACTTTATTGTCTTCCTTTAAAGAGACAGATAGTCATCCTTCCCTCTCCCCTGACCTCCACCCCATTCCTTTTTGTGCTCACTGCACTTGCCCCTCCATTCTCTCACACGAGCCAAGGGTCCCCTCAAACCCCACATGACAAGCCATCTTCCTTCCTCCCTTTCCACTGCCCCCCAACTCAGAGTCAGGCCTGTATCCAAAGATAGGCAAGTCTGGGACAGAAATCTACTCCTGGGAGGCTCTGAGGCCAGTGCCTTTTCTCACTGAGGCTATTTGAATGCATTTTCCTATTCTTTTTATAATAGCTATCTAATGCTAACAAAGGAATTAGAGCTGGACTACTAGCTGAAAGATTGGTGGTTTGAAACCACCCAGAGGCACCTTGGAAGACAGGCCTGGTAATCTGCTTCTGAAAGGTCTCAGCCTTGAAAATCCTGTGGAGCATAGTTCTATTCTGCACACATGGGGTCACCATAAGTTGGAATTGACTTGATGGCAGCTAACAACAGCAACAATACTAACAAATCACCCCAAAACTTAGTGTCTTAAAAAAACAGTAATCATTGATTATTTCTCATAGTCTCTGTGGGTCAAGAATTTGGAGTGTCGTCACTGGGTAGTCCTGGTCTGGAGTCTCTTATAAAGCTGCAGTCAGCAACCCACTGGAGCTGCAGTCATCTTAAGGCGTGACTGGAGCTGGGGAACCCACTTCCGAGGTAGCTCATTCATAGGGCTGAAAGTTGGTGCTGGCTGTGGGCAGGAGGCCTCAGTGCCTCTCCACATGGTCATCTCTCCACAGGGCTGCTTGAGTCCTCACAGCATGGCAGCTGGCTTCCCTCCAAGTTATCAAGGCAAAGACTGCAGGGCTTTTATGATTTAGCTTTGGAAGTCATACACTGTCACTTCTACTATATTGTATTCATCATACAAGTTAGTTCTGATTCAGTGTGGGAGGGGACTACACAAAGGTGTGAAGACCAGTACATGAGAACCATTGGAAGCCATCTCAGAGGCTTCCAATAAAATGTTACATCTTCACCGGACTTAAGAATGTATTTCCCCACTTTCTTTCATCCCTCCCTATCTGGGCACCTGGTATACCTAAATTTTATTCTAGGGTCATGGAGATGGACATGAGTCCCTTCTCTAGAGGGACTCATAGTCAGTTGGGACATACAGTCTCATCATTAGACGTACTGGAAGAGATATATGTACAGAATTATGGGAGCACAAAGGACATGTGATTACATATGTGGGGGAATATGGGACACCTTCACAGCAGAGGGGACATTTGCTCTGAGTCTTGAAGGATGAGTAGGAGCTCCCCACATAAAGAAAGGAGGAAGAACATTGCTCCATGCTCCATGCAGAAGTAATAGCATGAATAATGGCAGAGAGTCACAGTAGCAGGTGAGGCTGCAATTGTAAAGAGTTTTGAAGGCAATGCTAGGGATTTCGGACTTGATACATCAGGAGTCACTGGAGGGTTTCAAGCCAGAGGACTGCCTATTTAGAGCTACATGGTGGGCAGGGCATGACTGGCAGGGGAAGAAGCTGGAGGCAGAAAGACTAGTCAAGAGGCTACTGCAGTGATCCCATAAGGAGTGATGAATATCTGATCTGGGGCCACAGGGAAGAGAGAAGAGGGGTAGATTCAGGAGGTGGAAATGACAAGATCTGCTGAATTGTCTCTGCAGGGAGAGAACAGGAAGGCAGGAAAGTTTTACAGGTTATGAATTACCTTTTCTAGTGCCTCTTTCCTTGGGGTCTTCCTTCCCCAACTGTTAGCTCCCTGTGGATGACCCAAACACAGCCTGTGCTCAGGTCCTGAGCAGGAAAGCCCAGAAAATAGCTCCAGTTCCTGGGACTTTTTTTAAAGTTCTCTGGGCCAACACCATAAACCTTCAGTGTTTATTCTTGCAGAAAATAAATGTTTAGAATTACCAGAGAGGCCAAAGAGACATCAGGCCCATTGTCCTAGAACTGAGGTCCTTAGAAGTTCTAGACCATAGACTTCTTTGGGAATCTGTTGAAAACTAGAAACCATCTTAGTTCATAAAGAACGCACATTCACACACACAGTTTTGCAAACAACTTCAGAGGGCTGACGGCCCCCTTGAAGCCCATCCTTTGGTGTCTAGACCCCAAATTAAAAGCCTCTGGCCTAGAAACAAGTTGGAAAATGAGGAGAGCAAATGTTTGACTCCCCAAACATCTGTTATTTATTTCCTCTTTTAATACTCTATCCCCATTATTGGACAACCCCTGAAATGGCGAGAAACAGGAGGAATCATTTACCCAGCGATAGCCCCTGGTGGCATCAGCCTTACTTGGTGGTTTTATTTTCATTATTATAGTAATTTTCAGGCTGAGGCCTACAATTTTCACTTGCGGCAAGGTATTAAATTGAAATTACTCCGGATGTAATTGTTTTGTGAAATAATCCAGGATACGTGGAAATGAATGCTTTTTTAAGATGGTGTTTTATTGTTTATACTGGGGCTTGGGGGGCTCTGCCTCTTTAAACAAGCCAGATTTAGATGTGTAGGGGGATGGTGGTGCAGGGGTCAGCGTGGTGTGATGGGCTGGAACTGTTGGCCCAGAACATGGCTGGGATCTGCCCTTTGCCCGTGGCACAGATGGAGGGGCTGGAAGGACACAGACTTGGGGAAGGAACCCAAGACTTGGGATTGGGTTTATGTGGCTACTAGGAACCATTGGAGGAGCCCTGGTGGTGTGGTGGTTAAGCACTTGCCTGCTAACTGGAAGGTCGGTGGTTCAAACCCACCAGCCACTCTGCAGGAGAAGATATGGCAGTCTACCTCCATAAAGATTACAGCCTTAGAAACCCTATGGGGCAATTCTGCTCTGTCCTACAGGGTCACTGTGAGTTGGAATTGACTCAGCGGCACACAGCAACAACAGGAATCACTGTGTACAAACTCAGGCATGTAAGAAATACCACCTTTATTTTCTTTGTGTTAGTTGCCATCAAGTTGATTCCAGCTTATGGCAACCCCATGTGTGCAGAGTAGAACTACTCCATAGGGTTTTCAAGACTGTGACCTTTCAGAACAGATCTCCAGGCCTGTCTTCTGAGGCACCTCTGGGTAGGTTTGAACCACCAAACTTTCGGCTAGCTGTTGAGTTCTTAACCATTTGTGCCACCCAGGAACTGCTTTATTTTCTGTACATCAACTCAATTTGACTCCAAGCCCAAGTTCCCCTTAGGTGGGGGGAAATTCAGCTTCCATCATTCTCAGAGCTCCCTCCCCCCTCTCAGGGCTGGGCTAAGTCCCAGGGCTTTTACCCAGTGCTGCGCAGCGGGGAGGCCCCACCAGATGCCAAGCATCTGTGATACTGGTGACCATGATGATACCCTCTATTCTAGCCCCTTAGATCTCCTTTGTACCCAGAGGTCTTATGTGTTCTGCTGCTTTTTACTTCTCCAGATGTAATCTGCTGGTATATTGTACAGACCTTCCACCTACCAGCATCATCATCACTTTCCATAACGAGGCCCGCTCCACCCTACTCAGAACCATTCACAGGTAAGGCAGCCTTTCTTGTCCATCCGTTAACCAGTGCTGGCCCTGGCACTTGGCAAGGGTGTGTCAGCTCACTGTGTGCCCCACCCTGTAATGAGAGTGTCTTAGGCTGGGTTCCCTAGAGAAGCAAAACCAGTAAAACATATAAATATATATAGAGATAAATTTATATCAAGGTAAAAGCTCACATGATTGTAAAGGTTAGAACATCCCAAGTCCGTGGATCAGGGGAGAGGCCTCTCCCAATTCACGCAGCCACAGAAGCTGACAAGCCCAAGATTGGCAGGTCAGAGAGCAGGGCTCCTGCTCACAGGCCGTGAAGGTTGACGAGCTCCAAGACTGGCAGGCAAGACCGCAAGATTTCTTCTGATTCACGTAGCTGCAGGGGCTGGTGAACCCAAGATCAGCAGGTTGGGGAGCAGGACTCTTTCTCGCAGGCTGTGAAGATGGACGAATCCCAAGATCAACAGCTAAGCTGCTAGCTCAAGTCCCAAGAACCAGAGGTGAGATGACAGGAGGCAGCGGCAGGATCCAGCATGAGCAAAAAGCCAGAACATCTGCTTATATTCAGATGCAGCCCACACCCCGCAAGGAAACTCCCTTTCATCTGATTGGCTACTCACAGCACATTCAATCATAGGAGTGATCACGTATAAACACTGAGAATCATGGACCAGCCAAGATGACACACAATCTTAACCATCACAGAGAGTATAAGGCATTTCTAGCTACATGCCAGGTACTGTCCTAAACCTTCATGTGCATTAACTCAGTCACTCCGTATCATATACGGGAGGCTATTATCCTATTTTTCAGGGATGAGACAAAGGCCCTAGCTGTTAGGTAATTTGCCCAAGGTCATTGGCAGTAAGTAGTAGAATTGGTCCCAGAGCCCTTGCCCTTAACCACCAGGCTAGACTTCCTCTAGAACATTAGTTCTAATCTTCATGACTGATGAGGAAACTGAGGCCCAGAATGTTAAGCAACACCCCATGCCCAAGGCTGCATAACAAGAAGCATCAGGCTGGCAATTAGAACTCAGTCTGCTTCCCATCACAGCACCCTGCCTCTCCACTGCCTTCTACTAGCCTTCCAGGCACGATGATGGTGCAAATCAGAACAGCCTAAGGGTAATAGTTAAAGTTCACTTTCTGGGCAGTCTTCTATCTGTTCCAGTCCCCATTCCCCACCTGGCCTCTCTCCATCTGCCCTCAGATCCTTGCCTGGCCATTTGCTGACTCTGTTAGGTGGATCTTTACCATGTATGGCCTGTAACTTGCATAGATTTTTGATACACAAATATCCCCAACCCAGCCCCCAGCACAGCTCCCCTCAGAACCCAGACCTGCTCCCAGAAGAATTACCCAGAAATTGATTCCTCACCCAGATCTTGGAAGACTCTGGCTGTTTCAGCTCCCCTTCCCTTCATGAAGTGCTCCTTCCCCTCCTCCAGGGCCCTTTCCCTGGGCCCACCCTCCCCACCATCCTCTGACTGTCTCCACTACACTGTTTCCTCATTCAGCTTCTGGCAGCATTTGTGTTTTAGATGATAGGAACAGCAGCCACCAGCCTTGAAGTTCTGATACTGTGCAGGCATTTCTTGGCTCATCCTCTCTACTAGGTGAGGCAGGATGCCATTGCTATGCCGACTTTGCAGCTGAGGAAACTGAGCCATAGAAATACTACATTAAGGCCCAAAGTCATTCAGCTAATGGTAAAGCAGGAGGCCAGGCCTTGCACTCTGACTTCAAAGCCCTTCTTCTCAGCAGCCTGAATAGGGCAAGGCTAGCCCCAGCAGTGACATTTCAGCCTCACTGGGGGAGGTGTTGGGGCCAGGAGTGCACACAGCCGCCTCCTCAGCCCAGGAGTAGACTGGCCTTGCAGTAAGGTGCTCCTCTGACACACGGCCTGCTGCAGCTGGTCCCAGATCTGCTAGCCAGCACCTCAGATTGTCCTCTGGTTCCAGAGAAGGAGATCAGGTTAAATGGGAGCCAAAGAGAGTACACCAAGTGAAGCACACTCTCTTGCCATTTCCATCAGACTAGTCAAACTGTTTCTCCTTTGCACACCTGGTGTGGTTGTGGGCAGGCAAGAATTCTGAGAGGGTAAAATTGCCAAAAGGCCTGTAAAAAAACAAAAAACCAAACTCACTGCTGTCAACTTGATTCCGACTCATAGCGACCCTATAGGACAGAGTAGAACTGCCTCCATAAGGTTTCCAAGGCTGTAAATCTTTATGAAAGCAGACTGGCACGTCTTTCTCCCACAGAGCAGCTGGTGGGTTCAAACCGCCAACCTTTCAGTTAACAGCTGAATACTTTAATCACTGCACCAGTAGGACAATGGGAAATAAATTCAGCAATAGGTTTGCCCTGAGGGAAGGTCTAAGTCTTCACTATGACAGAATATTCACTGTGACCTTATTGACACAGGGAGTGACCTGTCCAGACACACAGTTCTCAGGTGTCTTCAAAAGAGGGACTACTAATAATAGCTGGCACAATAACTGTTGAGAATATTGAATGAATTCAGACAGGTAAAGGACTTGGAACAGTACCTGGCACATAGTGAACTGATACAAGTGACAGCAGGTGGTATGATGACCCTCCTCAGCCTGGATTGACAACAGTGGCCCTTGAACCTGAGCAGCCCCATGGAGGGCTTATTACAACAGTTTCTTGGGCCCCATTCCCAGAGAGTCTAACTTAGTAAGTCCAGGGTGAGGCCTGAGAATTTGCATTGCTAACAAGTCCCCAGGTAATGCTGATGCTGCTAGTTCAGGGACCACACTTTGAGAACCACTGCTACTAAGTCATAAATATTGCTGTTCTTAGCTACAATATCATTGTTATTATTAATACCCACATTCACAGAGCAACTGCTGTGTGTCAGGTGATAAGCTACTTTCACGCACATAGCAGCATCCCTGTGAGGTAGGTAATAATATCTCCATAGTGCCGCCAAAGAAATTGTAGTTCTGAAGGTTAAATGCTTACTGAAGCTCTACCAGCAAGTGAATGGTGGATACAGATACAGTACTTGAATCCAAATCAGTCTCACTCCAGAATGACTCAACTCTACCACCAACCAGCCTTGGCCCTTCATTCAACTGGTATTTATGGAGCTTTTGATAAAAACCTGCCTGCGTGTAGCACCATGGAGTTTACAAAGTAATTTCAAATGCGTTTCCTCATTTCATACACACAAAAGCCTGTGAAGTAGGTCAAAAGTATTAGTATCATCTGCTTTTACAAGGAAAACATGATTACTGCGGAAAAGTAAGGATTGGAGAGGACCAGTGTCTTGTTCATGATGGTACAGCTAGTATGTGGTGGAGCCCGCCTCACCTCCACACCCATGCTCTTCACATTGCATACTGCCTCTCTGGGTGCTCCTCCATGTGCTTCATGTTTGGGGGGAGCAGGCAGAAAGCAGAGTGCGTCGACACTGCCTGTGCAGTCACTCTCTGGCAGAGAGGTGAGCCACCTACAGGAGATTCAGTTTTAGAATAATTTCCAGGCGGTGTGACCTGTGTATGCCAGCAAGTGTGAGCACATACTTCCGTGCTAAGGCCATGTAAAGAAGAGGCATGGAACAGCTAGCATGGGGAAAAAAGAAAAAGCATATCCTTATCCTAAGCCAGGCTCAGGGAGTCCCTGTGTGGTGCAAATGATTAACACTTTGGGCTGCTAACTGAAAGGTTAGAAGTTCGAGTTCACCCAGAGGCACCTCGGAAGAAAGACCTGGCCATCTACTTCCGAAAAATCAGCCATCAAAAACCCCACATAGCACAAGTCTACTCTGACACGCATGGGATTGCCATGAGTCAGAATCAACTTCATGGCAACTAGAAGGAAAAAAACAAACTAGGCCCTGTAGAAATGGGAGGATTTGCTCTGCTGTTGAGGGGTGGTGAGGTGTCCTGGCAGAAAAACCTGTGAGAAGCAAAGGAAGACACCGGAGCAAACAGGGTGCGGGAAGTGGGAGTTGGGGCAGATGTGTGGGAGGCAGGGAGCCTGCAGAACCATCTGAGCCAGGCCAGGTCCCATGGACAGGATTTGACCTTTTCCTTCTCCAGCCTCCCCAGGGGCCCAGAGCACAAGCCCCATCTGAGGCCTCCCAGCCTGGAGCCACTTTACAGAGGCCTCGCCACTACTCCAATTGCTCTGATTAAAAGAAACCCAAAAACCTGTTGCTGTCGAGTCGATTCTGACTCATAGCGACCCTATAGGACAGAGTGGAACTGCCCAATAGGGTTTCCAAGGAGCAGCTGGTGGATTTGAACTGCCGACCTTTTGGTTAGCAGCCACCAGGACTCCAATTGCTCTGATTAGAGGAGCAAAAACAAGCCAGTTGTTACCAGGAAATGGTGTAATTAGCACTCACTGCTGATGATTTCTTTTCTAAACCCTGGACATTTTTTATTCATTAATCATCACTCAGTTCGACCAGCACAGAGCCGGTATGTGGTTTACCTTTTGATGTTCACATAAGAGAACTCTTAAATTTCAAAGAGCTGGCAGAGATTTGGGAGAATCGGATGCAGACACTACAGCTGTAATCAAACCTCATTAGAGGTTATTCTTCAAGCAGGTTTTTCCCTGTCTTTCTCCCTCTCCCCTTCCCTCCAAGATTAGAGGGCTGGTTGTTGGTTTTGTGCACCTTTTCTTTGGGACAGGTTGTGGTGAGTGGTCCCCTCCTTCCACCGCCCTCCCTAGGTTGGAGGCTGCACCCCACCCCCACCCCGTGCTCCTGACAGCAGGCTCAGGTCTTTGTGGCAAGGTTTTGTTCTCCACCTTACGTTAGTCACCATGGTGAGAATCAAAGCTTCATAAATAAAGGCAGCTTCAGGCAAAGTTCTCCTCATGGAGGGTCTCTGCATCTTGCATAGAGGAGACGGCCCACTGAGAACTGGGCTCAGAATGACAATCCTGAGAGGAGCGCCCCACACAGCACCCATTCTGAGTCCCCTTTCCATATACATGGGGCTCTGGGTATCCTGTGGTGGGTGGTATGGCCCAGCCTGAGGAACCATGCAGTTCAGGGGAGACAGGATCCAGCCATCTCGGTCATGCGTGAGGCCCAGAGTTAACACTGAAACCTAGACCTTGCCCCTTGTTAGATCCACAGTCAACTCAATTTGAAAATCATTAATGATGCACAAAATGGTAATAGTTGCTACCATTTATCATCGCTAAATGGTTAAAAGCTCAGCTACTAACCAAAAAGTTGATGGTTGGAATCCACCCAGACGTGCCTTTGAAGATAGGCCTGGCAACCAACTTCTGAAAAATCAGCCATTGAAAACCCTGTAGAACACACATGAAGACACATGGAGTTGCCATGAGCTGAGGTTTACTGGACAGCAACTGGTTTTTTGTTTTGTTTTTTAAATTGCCAAACATTGTGCTAAATGCTTTATATGCATTTTCTTCTTTAATCCTCTCAACAGCCCTGTGAAGAAGATACTACTATTATTATCCCATTTTATAGATGGGGATATTTTACTGCACAGAGCAGTAAAGTAACTTGCCTAAGATTACACAGCTTGTAGAAAGTAGCTGCTAGATCACAATCTTCTGGAGGGTAGAGATCACGTCTTTTTTGTTCTTGTGTGCCTAGCACACAGTAGATGTGAACTAAATGTTCCTCAAGTGAGTGGTTATTCAGAAGGTTTTCACTGGCCAATTTTTTCAGAAGTAGACTGCCAGGTCCTTCTTCCTAGTCTGTCTTAGTCTGGAAGTTCTGCTAAAACCTGTCCACCAAGGGTGACCCTGCTGGTATTTGAAATACCGGTGGCAAAGCTTCCAGTGTCACAGCAACATGCAAGCCACCACAGTACGTCGAACTTGACCATCTAAGGTGGAAATAGATGGGTGAGGTACAAAGCCAGCCCTCAGAGTCAGGCAGTGATAAATGCAGCAGGAGGCATCTGGTACAAATTGCTGAGGGAGCCCAGAGGAGGAAGCAATTCATTCTAAGTAGATTGGGAAGCTTTTAGAGAGGAAGACACATTTGAACTGGGCCTTGTGAGCAGACTTAGGGACATTGCAAGCAGTGGCAGCTGTGGGAGAAAAGGCTCTCAGTTATGAATGAGCAGGGCACCATCAGAGAGCGGCACTGTCCCCCTAGTAACCCAAACCCAATGCCGTCAAGTCAGTTCCAACTCATAGCGACCCCATAGGGTTTCCAAGGTTGTAACTCTCCATGGAAGCTGACTGCCACATCTTTCTCTTGTGGAGCAGCTGGTGGTTTCAAACTGCTGACCCTTCAGTTAGCAGTTGATTGCTTTTACTACTGCACCACCAGGACTCCTTATCTTCCTGATACTGTATTGTAAAAATACCACTTGCCGTAGAGTCAGCTCTGACTCAAGGTAACCCCATGTGTGTCAGAGTAGAACTCCATAGGGTTTTCAGTGGCTGATTTTTCATAAGTAGATCACCAGGCCTTTCTTCTGAGATGTTTCTGGGTGGACTTCAACCTCCCACCTTTCTGTTAGCAGCTGAGCACATTAACTATTTGCACCATCCAGAGACTCCAACTGGGTTGTAAAAGAAGCTTAAATCCAAGTAGTTTCAATACAACCTGGACCAGACTGTGTTTGTGTAGTCTCCCATGCCACCTGTCCCGTTCTCTGCAGTCCTCTGCCTCCTGGTGTCCATGGGGCATCTTTACATCCATGTCCTGTTGCCAAAGAGCTAGCATACCGCAGACCTCATTCTTTATCTGCCTACCTGTAGCGTGGACAGACACAACAGGTTAAGCCACAGCTAAGAAGGTCTGGGGAAGGGTCTGAGAATCAAAGCTAAAGTCAGGTGGCAGGAAGGAGAGAGGCTGATGTCCGAGGGGTACCCGTATAAGTCATAAGAGGCACAGGGGCAGTAGAGGACCCCAAGTTACATTTTTAGTGCCTCACAGATGAGCAGTGTGGCTGGACTAACCCTTTGATTTCTCTGAGTTTTCATTCCTCAAAGGCAGTGGTGCTATTTAAAACTCAAGGTTAATATATGTATTTTGCCACTAGAAGTCATAATGAGTTTTCCTCTTTCATTCCACAGTGTATTAAACCGCACCCCTATGCATCTGATCCAGGAAATCATATTAGTAGATGACTTCAGCAATGACCGTAAGTATTATCTCTTACATTCTCTTTAAGCACAAATGTTTGTTCCCAACTCCTGCATAACAGGCAGAGGTGAGTCCATGATTAGCTGGGGTGGAGGAAAGCCTAGGTTTGTAATAGTGCAGTGTCTAGAAACTCACTACCTACCTAAATTAACACAAACAGAGATAGAACAACTAAATAAACTCATAACAAAAGAAAAGATTGAAAAGGTTATTTAAAAAACTCCCAACAACAGCAACAAAAAAGCACTGGCCCTGATGGCTTCACTGGAGAATTCTAAAAAACTTTCAGAGAAGAGATAACACCACTTCTTCTAAAGGTATTTCAGAGCATAGAAAAGGACGGAGTATTCCCAAACTCATTCTGTGAAGCCAGCATAACCCTGATACCAAAACCAGGTAAAGACACCACTAAAAAAGAAAATTACAAACCAATGTCTCTCATGAACATTGACGCAAAAATCCTCAACAAAATTTTAGCCAATAGAATCAGCAACATATCAAAAAAATAATTCACCATGAACAAGTGGGATTTATACCAGGTATACAGGGATGGTTCAACATTAGAAAAACAATCAACGTAATCCATCACATAAATAAAACAAAAGACAAGAACCACATGATCTTATCAATCGATGCAGAAAAGGCGTTCGACAAAATCCAACACCCATTCATGACAAAAACTCTCAATAAAATAGGAATAGAAGGGAAATTCCTCAATATACTTAAGAGCATTTATACAAAACCAATAGCCAACATCATCCTAAATGGAGAGACTTTGAAAGCATTCCGCTTGAGAACAGGAACCAGACAAGGACGCCATCTATCACCACTATTATTCAACATTGTGCTGGACGTCCTAGCCAGAGCAATTAGGCTCGAAAAAGAAATAAAGCAAATCCACATTGGTAGGGAAGAAGTCAAAGTATCTCTATTTTCAGATGATATGATCTTATACACAGAAAACCCCAAAGAATCCACAAGAAAACTATTGGAACTAATAAAAGATTTCAGCAAAGTCTCAGGATACAAGATAAACATACAAAAATCAACTGGATTCCTTTACACCAACAAAGAGAACCTTGAAGAGGAAATCACCAAATCAATACCATTTACAATAGCCCACAAGAAGATAAAGTACTTAGGAATAAATCTAACCAGAGACGTAAAAGATCTATACAGAGAAAACTACAAGACACCATTGCAAGAAACTAAAAGAGATCTCCATAAGTGGAAAAATATACCTTGCTCATGGATAGGTAGACTCAGCATAGTGAAAATGTAAATTCTACCCAAAGCAATCTACAGATACAATGCAATCCCAATCCAAACTCCAGCAGCATTTTTTAATGAGATGGAGAAACAAATCACCAACTTCATATGGAAAGGGAAGAGGCCCTGAATAAATAAAGCATTACTCAAGAAGAAGAACAAAGTGGGAAGCCTTACACTACCTGATTTTAGTACCTATTATACTGCCAAGGTAGTCAAAACAGCCTGGTACTGGTACAACAACAGATACATAGACCAATGGAACAGAGTTGAGAATCCAGATATAAGCTCATTCACCTATGAGTAGCTAATATTTGACAAAGGTCCAAAGTCCATTAACTGGGGAATACAGTCTCTTTAACAAATAGTGCTGGCATAACTGGGTATCTGTATGCATAAAACTGAAAAAAGACCCATACCTCACACCATGTACAAAAACTAACTCAAAATGGATCAAAGACTTAAATATAAAATCAAAAACGATAAAGATCATGGAAGAAAAACTAGGGACAACACTAGGAGCCCTAATACATGGCATAAACACAATACGAACCATAAGTAACAATCCACAAGCACCAGAAGAGAGACTAGATAAACGGGAGCTCCTAAAAATCAAACACTTATGCTCATCAAAAGACTTCACCAAAAGAGTAAAAAGACAATCTATAGACTGGGAAAAAAGTTTTGGCTACAACAAATCCGATCAGCGTCTAATCTCTAAAATCTACAATGTACTTCAAAACCTCAACAACAAAAAGACAAATAACCCAATTAAAAAATGGGCAAAGGATATGAACAGGCACTTCACCAAAGAAGATATTCAGGCGGCTAACAGACATATGAAGAAATGCTCAGGATCATTAGCTGTTGGAGAAATGCAGATCAAAAGTACATTAAGTTATCATCTGACCTCAACAAGGCTAACATTAATCCAAAAAACACAAAATAATAAATGCTGGAGAGGTTGTGGAGAGACTGGAACACTTATACATTGTTGGTGGGAATGTAAAATGGTACAAACACTTTGGAAATTGATTTGGCGCTTCCTTAAAAAGCTAGAAATAGAAGTACCATACGATCCAGCTAACCCGTTCCTTGGAATATATCCTGGAGAAACAAGAGCCGTCACACAAATAAATATATGCACACCGAGGTTCATCGCAGCACTGTTCACAATAGCAAAAAGATGGAAGCAACCTAGGTGCCCATCAACGGATGAATGGATAAACAAATTATGGTATATCCACACAATGGAGTACTACACAATGGTAAAGAACAATGATGAAGATGTGAAACATCGTATAACTTCGTGGAAGCTGGAGCTTATTATGCTGAGTGAATTTAGTCACAGAAGGACAAATGCTGTATAAGACCACTATTATAAGAACTCAAGAAAAGGTTTAAACACAGAAAAAAACATTCTTTGATGGTTACGGGGGTGGGGAGAGAGGGTGAGGATTATTCACTAACGAGATAGTAGATAAGAATCATCTTAGGCGAAGGGAAGGACAGCACACACTACAGGGGAAGTCAGCACAACTGGACTAAACCAAAGCTAAGAAGTTTCCTGAATACAATCAAATACTTTGAGAGACAGAGTAGCAGTGTAGGGGGTCTGGGGACCATGCTTTCAGGGGACATCTAGGTCAACTGGCATAACAAAGATTATTAAGAAAATGTTCTGCATCCTACTTTGGTGAGTGGCGTCTGCGGTCTGAAAAGCTTGCAAGCAGCCATCTAAGATGCATCAATGGTCCCAACCACTTGGATTAAGGAGAACAAAGAACACCAAAGACACAAGGAAAGTAGTAGCCCAAAAGACAGAAATGGCCACATAAACCAGAGACTTCATTAGCCTGAGACCAGAAGAACTAGATGGTGCCTGGCTACCACCAATGAACATCCTGACAGGGAACACAACACAGGGTCCCTGATGGAGCAGTAGAAGGATAGGGTGCAGAACTCAAATTCTAGTAAGAAGACCAGACTTAATGGTCTGACTGAGACTGGAGGAACCCCAGAAAGCATGGCCCCTGGACTCTCTATCACCCCAGAACTAAAACAATTTCTGAGGCCAACTCTTCAGACAGGGATTGGACTGGACTGGAGGACATAAAGTGATACTAGTGAAGAGTGTGTCTCTTAGTCAAGTAGATAGAAGAGACCAAGGGGGCAGCTTCTGTCCAGAGGTGAGATGGGAAGGCGGAGAGTGTTAGGAACTGGTTGAACGGTCATCGGGAATCAGGGGTGGAAAGGAGGAGTGTGCTGTCGCAGAATGGGGTGAACAATTAGGGTCTCATAATGATGTCTGTAAAAAAAAATTTTGTATGGGAGACTAACTTGAAATGTAAACTTTATTTAATTACAACAATTAAAAAAAGAAACTAAAAAAATGTAGGTTCTAGATAAAACTTATTAACTTTCCAGAGCCTCAGATGGAGAAATGTTAAATCTTTTGACAAAACCTGAGCATCAAATAAAAATTCCCCCAAAAGGAAAGGACAACACAAATGCAAGTTCATTTTCCCAAAGTGGTCACTGAAATTACAAATTACTTCTAGTATATTCAGTTTATAGTGTTTTTTTTAATATGGACCCCAAACCAATGTCTCGGTAGCGGGGGGAAATCCAGGCTCATTTATCAAAGATGTTGAGCTCTAAGATTCAAGCTTTCGGTTTTCTTCTTTTTCAACTTAATTTATTCTGCTGGCTAGAAACTTGGTCTCCTATTTTAGACCTTAAATATACTAGTTCCTTCAGTTGGAAAGTATTTTAAAGTAGCTACTGATTTCAATTTTAACATTGTGATTCTTTACTGAGAAACATAAGGGTTCCAGAGCTACCATTTATCCCTGTGAATTTCATAAAAACAGGTCAGGAGCTCTCACCTCCCCCTGCAAGTGTGGCAAAACAGATAACTATTTCCCCGGTTTTCTCTAAAGTCACAAAAAGAACTCTAATGAGGAATGCTGCAGGGTTTGGGCAGTGTTTTGCTTGGACCGATGTGTACCTTTGTTGCTCGAGAGTTTGCTTGCAGGTAGCAGGCAGCCTAGTGCTCTAGCCTGTCTCTCGACCACCTTATCCTGTCATGGGAGTCTTCAACACTCGTGGTGAGCACCAGTGACCACCCTAATGACTTTTACTGGTTGACCTGTGCCTGAAGTTTGCAGCTTATACTGACCCAGAGCTCTTTGAAAATAGAGTAACCTCTTAAATGTTTCAAACGCCTGAATCTGGACACTAAACTGCAGTTTACCGAAAGAGTTACTAAATGTCACTCTTAACCAAAAGAGAAAAGAGGAAAATGTTTTCTTATATCTAGAAAGTAGGACCTCAAAACATCAGCAATATTCCCACATAAAACCCAGAGTAATCCTTTCATTTACTCAGTCTTACGTAGTTAATTTCTGTTCCATGTGATTATGGATCAGCTGCAGTCTCTGAACTTGTCAGCTTTTACATAAACAAATGATCAAGCAAAAATCTAAGAAAGATCTTCCTTAATCAAACAACTGGTTTTCAAAACAAATGTGCCAAACAAAATTTAAACATGAGAAAGAGAACAAAAAGAATAAGCAAAGGCTTGTTTTCTGAGAGCACTTACCCCATCAGTATTGAAGGGACATGGAGTACAAACACATGGGTCCAAAAGATGGGACCTGTATGTCTTTGATGTCACTCTTTAGTGTCTAGAGCCAACCAGAGAGGCCAAGGTTGGTAAACCAATGAAGCAAAATCAAAGTGGCAGGTCAAGATGTGGATTTCAAAGCCAGGGAGTTGATGAGCCAAAGAAGTGATGGGGCAAGCAGGCAAGCTAGAGGGCAACTCAGAGCAAATGCCTAAGATGGATCTCTTGCCCACCCTGGCGCATTTCCCCACATGATGGGGAATGAACCAGTTCTATGCAGTGGATGATACGGTGAGCAGACCCCTTTAAATAAAAAGGGAGTCTCTCTAGCCAGAGCAATAAGATAAGAAAAAGAAGAGGTATCCAGTTTGGAAAAGAAGTAAAATTATCTCTATTCATGGATGACATGATCCTACCTACCTACTTACCCATTGCTGCTGAGTCAATTCTGACTCATAGCAACCCTATAGAACAGAGTAGAACTGCCCCATAGGGTTTCCAAGGAGCAGCTGGTAGATTTGAACTGCCAACCTTTTGATCAGCATCTGAACACTTAACCATTGTGCCACCAGGGCTCATGATCTTATATATAGAAAATCCCAAAGAGTCTGCAAGAAAACTTCCTAGAGTTAATAGAAGAATTTGCAAAAAGCAGGTACAGGTCAACAAACAAAAATCAATTTGGTCAGGCCAGTAAATCTCTATTGGCCTGACAGACTGGAGAAACCCCGAGAGTATGGCCCCTGGACAGCCTTATAGCTCAGTGGTGAGGTCACTCCTGAAGTTCACCGTTCAGCCGGGGATTGGACAGCCTCATAAAACAAAACGGGACTAATGAGGCACAGCAGTCCAGGGACAAGCACTAGTAGGCAGGAGGGGACAACAAAGCTGGTGACAGGGAACCCAAGGTTGAGAAGGGATAGTGTTGACATGTCGTGGGGTTAACCACTGTCATAGGGGAATATGTGTACTGTTTAATGAGAAACTATTCTGCAAACCTTCATCTAAGGTAAAAAAAAAAAAAAAAGAATTTTCTATGTGAGATCAAATTGACAACAGCAACTCAAAAGGTTTGATGGGAAGCCTAGGGGGCAGTGAGTTGAAGATAATGGTGATGGAATAATTTGGAAAAGGATACTGAGAATAGCAGCACAACTGGAAGAATGTAATTGATGTCACTGAATTGTACATGTAGAAACATTTGAAATGGTATAACTTTGGCTATGTATATTTTCACCAGAAAAAAACGGTCCTCCAAGTTCAAGAAGGGAGAGTGTTGACATGTTGTGGGGTTGTTAACCAATGTCATAAAACAATATGTGTACTGACTGTTTAATGAGAAACTATTTGTTCTGTAAACCTTCATCTACAGTTCAATAAAAAAAATTTAATAAAAAAATCAATTTGGTTTTTATGCACTAACAATGAGAAATCTGAAAGGGAAATTAGGGAAACAATTTCATTTACAATAGCATCTAAGAGACTAACACACTTAAGAATAAATTTAACCAGGGATGTGAAGGAATTATACAATGAAAATATAAAACACTGCTGAAAGAGATCAAAGAAGACTTAAGTAAAAAGAAAGATGTTCCACGTTCACAGATTAGAAAATTTAATATTGTTAAGATGTCAGTACTACCCAGAGCAAACTATAGATTCCACACAATCCCCAGAAATTCCAACAGACTTCTTTACAGAAATGAAATAACCAATCCTCAACTTTATATGGAATGGCAAGAGGCCCCAAATTGCTAAAACAATGTTGAAAGAAAAGAACAAAGTAGGAGGACTCACATTTCCTGATTATAAAACATACATACTATGCAGCTTGTTGTTGTTAGGTACCGTCGAGTTAGTTCCAACTCAGAGCGACCCTATGTAAAACAGAATGAAACACTGCCTGATCCTGCGCCATGCTCACAATTGTTGCTATGCTTGAGCCTACTGTTGCAGCCACTGTGTCAATCCATCTCATTGAGGGTCTTCCTTTTTTTTAAATGACCCTGTACTTTGCCAAACATGATGTCCTTCTCCAGGAACTGGTCCCTCCTGATAGCATGTCCAAAGTTTGTGAGATGAACTCTTGCCATTCCTCCTTCTAAGGAGCATTCTGGTTATACTTCCTCCAGTATAGATTTGTTCGTTCTTCTGGCAGTCCATGGTATATTCAATATTCTTCTCCAACACTGCAAGTCAGAGGCATTAATTCTTCTTCAGTCTTCCTTATTCAAAGTCCAGCTTTTGCATGCACATGAGGCAACTGAAAATACCATGGCTTGGATCAGGCACACCTTAGTCCTTAAAGTGATATCTTTACTTTTTAACACTTTAAAGAGGTGTTTTGCAGCAGATTTTACCAATGAGATGCATTGTTTGATTTCTTGACTGCTGCTTCCATGAGCGTTGATTATGGAAACAAGTAAAATGAAATCCTTGACAACTTCAATGTTTTTTCTGCTTATTATGATGTTTTGAGGATTTTTGTTTTCTTTATGTTGAGGTGTAATCCATACTGAAGGCTGTGGACTTTGAATCTTCGTCAGTAAGTGCTTCAAGTCCTCTTCACTTTCAGCAAGCAGATTGTTAATGAGTCTTCCTCCAATCCTGATACCGTGTTCTACTTCATATAGTCCAGCTTCTCAGATTATTTGCTCAGCATACAGATTGAATAGGTATGGTGAAAGGACACAACACTGACACACACCTTTTCTGATATTAAAACATGCAGTATCCCCTTGTTCTGTTCGAATGACTGCCTCTTGATCTATGTACAGGTTCCTCATCAGCACAATTTAGTGTCCTAGAATTCCCAGTCTTCACAAAGTTATCCATAATTTGTTATGATCCACACAGTCGAGTGACTTTTCATAGTCAATAAAACACAGGAAAACAGCTTTCCGGTATTTTCTGCTTTCATCTATGATCCATCTGACATATGGCATGTGAATAAGGATCCATATCCCTTATTCCATGTCCTCTTCTAAATCCGGCTTGAATTTCTGACAGTTCCCTGTTAATGTACCATGGCAACTACGTTTGAATAACCTTCAGCAAAATTTTACTTGTGTGTGATAGTAATGATATTGTTTGATAATTTCCGCATTCTGGTAAATCAGAATTTACCACAATGGTAAATTTCTTTGGAATGGGCACAAGTACAGATCTCTTCCAGTCTGTTGGCCAAGTAGCTGTCTTCCAAATTTCTTGGCGTAGATGAATGTGCACCTGCATCCTTTTGTTGAAACATCTCAGTTGGTATTCTGTCAATTCCTGGAACCTTGTTTTTCGTCATTGCCTTCAGTACTGCTTGAAATTCTTCCTTCAGTACGATTGGTTTTTGATCATATACTACCTCCTGAAATGGCTGAACATTGATCAATTCTTTTTGGTATAGTGACTCTGTGTATTCCTCCCATCTTTTTGATACTTACTGCATCATTTAGTATTTTCCCCATAGACTCCTTCAGTTTTGCAACTCGTGGCTTAAATTGTTTCTTCAGCTCTTTCAGCTTGAGAAATGCCGAACATGTTCTACCCTTTTTGTTTTCTATCTTCAGGTCTTTGTACATTATAATACTTTGTCTTCTTGAGCCGCCCTTTGAAATCTTCTGTTCAGCTCCTTTACTTCATCATTTCTTCCTTTGCTTTAGCTACTCAATGTTCAAGAGCAAATTTCAGAGTCTCTTCTGACATCCATTTTGGTCTTTTCTTTCTTTCTTGCCTTTTTAATGATCTCTTGCTTTCATCATGTATGATATCCTTGATGTCATTTCACAACTCCTCTTGTCTTTGGTCATTAGTGTTCAATGCATCCAGTCTGTTCTTGAGATGGTCTCTAAATTCAGGTCTCTAAATTTCAGAC
The DNA here is from genome assembly GCA_030035585.1 of Dugong dugon. NCBI lineage: Eukaryota > Metazoa > Chordata > Mammalia > Sirenia > Dugongidae > Dugong > Dugong dugon. Next base: position 39,473,120 of record CM057480.1, on the reverse strand, counting down.
TACAGAAGTTGGTAAAAATCTTCAATTTCTTCATCTTTGGCCTTAGCAGTTGGTGTGTAAATTTGAATAATAGTCATATTAACTGGTCTTCCTTGTATGTGTATGGATATTATTCTATTACTGAAAGAGTACCTCAGGATAAATCTTAAAATGGGCTTTTTGACGATGAATGCGACACCATTCCTCTTCAATTAGCCGTTCCTAACATAGTAGACCATATGATTGTCTGATTTAGAATGGCCAATACCAGTCCATTTCAGCTCATAATGCCTAGGATATCGATGTTTATGCATTTCATTTCTTTTTTGACAGCTTCCAATTTTCCTAGATTCATACGTCGTACATTCTGCATTCTGATTATTAACGAATGTTTGCAGCTGTTTCTTCTCATTTTGAGTCGCGTGCTACATCAGCAGATGAAGGTCCCAAAGGCTTTACTCTGTCCACATCATTAAGGTCAACTCTACTTTGAGGAAGCAGCTCCTCCCCCATTGTGTTTTGAGTGCCTTCCAACCTGAAGGACTCATCTTCCAGCCCTATATCAGACTGTGTTCCCCTACTATTCATAAGGATTTCACTGGCCAGTTTTTTCGAAAGTAGACTGCCTGGTCCTTCTTCCTAGTCTGTCTTAGTCTGGAAGCTACACTGAAACCTGTTCACCAAGAGTGATCCTGCTGGTATTTGAAATACTGGTGGCAAAGCTTCCAGTATCACAGCAACATAAAAGCCACCATAGTACGACAAACTGACAGATAGGTGGTTACTATACAGCTATGGTAATCAACACAGCCAGGTACTGGTATAACAATAGGCACATTGACCAATGGAATAGAAGTGAGTCCAGAAATAAACCCACAAATCTATGATCAACTGATTTTTAACAAGGGTGCTATGTCCATTTGATGGTGAAAGAAGAGTTTCTTCAGTACATGAGTTGGGAAAATTGGATTTCCACATGAAGAAAAATGAAACAGGATCCATGTCTCCCATCATACACAAAAACAAATTCAAAATGGATTAAGGACCTAAATGTGCAAACTAAAACCATAAAATTCTTAGAAGAAAATGCAGGGGCAACACTGTTGGGCTTAGCTTTTAACAATAGGTTATCTAACATAATAACAAAAGCATAAACAGCAAAAGATAAAATAAATAAATGGAACTCATAAAAATTAAAAACTTTTGTTCCTCAGAAGACTTTACCAAAAAAGTTAAAAGACAGGCTACCAACTGGGAGAATATCTTCAGAAACCATATATCCAGCAAGAATTTTATAACCAAAATATATATAAAACTTTGACAGCTGAACAACAAAAAGACAAATAATTCAATCATACAATGGGCAAAGGACTTGAATTGAATAAACATTTCACAAAAGAAGACATTCAATGACTTCCAGCAACGTGGTGCTCTAGGCAGAAGCACCACGCTGTCCCTCCACAGCAAAGATCTGAAAAACTAAGCCAAACAGAGAAAACAGCAATCCTGAAATCCTAAACAGCAAATGAAGAGATAAAGAACTCAGCCAAGCACCAAATGGAATAAGAAACTGACAGAGAACAGAGAGTGGGGAGACATACATGGAGAGGTCCCCTATCAGCTAATGCAGCACAGATCCGCCATCTTGGACTCCTGTCAGAACCAGCAAATAAGGGGTACAAGAAAGCAGCTTCAGAGCTTCCAGCAGGAGACAGAACAACCGGTAACTGGCGATATACACTTTCCCACCCCCCACCATTCTTCACCCCCACTCGGCCTCCTCTGCTTCCAGCAGCCACAGTCTCTTGCCCACGAAGCACTGGCTGCTTGGATTCCACCTGCCCACACTGGCCGACCCCCTGAGTGCCATTTGTTGGCTGCTGGTGTTGCTTTTTTCCACTTCTTTTGATTTCTTCCTTACCTCTCAACACCTCCCCCTCCTTTTGCTCAAATATGTGGCTCTGTGCACCATCTTTGCTTCTTTCTGAGGGGCTGTGGAGCTCCTTTTGAGTGTGGAACTGCTTCCCGGTCTGTGCTGCCATGCTGGTGGCATTGTTTGTTTGTTTGTTTTCAATTGTTTGTTTTCTTCTTTTCTCGAGTTGGGAGCCTGTTCTGGCCAGGCAGTGCTATGAGGCTTGGGACCTACCCCCTCAGCTTGTGCAGATGCGCAGAGGGATCCCTGAGAGCTTTTCTTTTTTCGTGGGGTTTTTTTTCTGTTTTTTTTTGGGGGGGGGGTGGTTTCTTGTTCTTTTTTTTTTAAGTTTGTTTTGTTTTCTTTTCCCTCTTTTTCCCTTTTTGTCTTTCTTCATTACTCAGTTTCTCATCTCTCTATACCTTCCTTCTCTTCCTGTCCCCTGGATACCTGGTGCTGAATACCTCTATGCCTCCTAGCCAGGCTGTACTTCAACACCTGGGAACACCTTCCCCAGACCTAGTAGCCACACTGGTGGGATCCCTGGGAGCTTTTCTTTTCTTTTTTCTTTCTAATTTTTATTTCTTCATTCTTTTCTTTTTTTTCTTCTTCTTCCCCTTTTTGATTTTCTCTATTTCATAGTCTCTCATCTCTCCACTCCAATGGCAAGCTCCCCTAGCACTCTTTTTTTGTTTGTGTTTTTGGTTCCTGTTCCTCTCTCCTCTCTCCCATACCCATTTTAGCTCCACACATCACAATCTCCCCTCTCCATCCTGCCTACCTGCACCATGCACTTAACATCACACCACTAAGCAGCAAAGGCACGGCCTACCAGAACCTACCCTGCACTGATTACCAACCCGCCCTGATGGCTGTAGTAAGTGCCACAAACAACCCATCCCAGCAACTCCTCTTCAGCTAGACCTGCCCTGTGGTACCATATCTGAGTGACTGACCCTGCCAATTGGAGAAGTAGGTGAAAAGTATCATGCCCACAGAGGAGCAAACAACAAAGAACACACAGCCTGCCTGCTCAGACATAGCCAAATTAAAAAGAAAAGGACAAAACAAACAAATCTACAATCAATAAATGAGAAAAATAACTACTGAATGCCCCGAAGACAGCAGACAATATCAAAACATTTACAAAAACAGAACAGGATGGTTCCAGTAGGCATCCAAAATAAAACACCAGATGACTTTCCAGTAGAAGAAAAGGCAGTAGAACGACCTGATAGGGAATTCGAATCTCTAATACTCAGAATTATCCAAGAGTTGAAGCAAAAAGCAGACAAAAATGAGGAAAATATAGACAAATTCATGGAAAATACAGACAAAAAATTGGAAGAATTCAGGAAAATAATGCAGGAACAAAATGCAAAAATAAATTCACAACTAGAAATCATACAAAAACAACAATTAGAAATCCAAAAGATAAATAAAAAGTTTTCAGAAATGGACAGTGTCATAAAAGGGCTGAGGAGCAGATTTGAAACAGTGGAAGACAGGATCAGCTAAAGTGAAGACAAACACTTGGATACCACTCTGTTGGAGGAAAAAATCAGAAAAAATGAAGAGACCTTGAGAATTTTGTGGGATACAATCAAAAGCAAAAATCTGCGAGTGATCTGATTTCCAGGACAGGGGCAGAAAACAGAAGACACAGGAAGGATCATTGAAGAATTGCCAACAGAAAACTTCCCCAATGTCATGAAAGATGAAAAGCTGCCCATCCAAGAAGCTCAATGAACCCCATATAGGATAGACCCCAAAAGAAAATCACCAAGGCATATCATAATCACACCAAAGACAAACCGAAGATAAACAAAGAATCCTGAGAGCAGCTTGTGAAAAACAAGAAGTCACATACAGAGGAGAAACAGTAAGACTAAGCTCGGATTATTCAGCAGAAACCGTGAAGGCAAGAAGGCAAAGTGATGACATATATAAAACATTGAAAGAAAAAAATTGCCAGCCAAGAAGAATATGTCTTGCAAAACTCTCGTTCAGATATGATGGTGAAATCAGGACATTTCCAGATAAGCAGAAATTAAGGGACTATGTAAAAATCAAACCAAACTTACCAGACTTATTAAAGGAAGTCCTTCGATCTGAAAACAAACAATATCAGACCACAGGCTGAATATAGGACACAGGATTGTACTAGCTAGATACCAACCTAGGAAATGAACTCTTAAGGACTATGCAAAACCAAAAGAATTACAAAAGGGAACCAGAGAGGTTAATCTGTAAATGACAATGGCATCAGAACAATAAAAGGGAATAAACAGTGTAGATATAGAACCTTCTAAGGGAGAGGAAGTCAAGCGATACCAAGTAATAATAGACTGGTTCAAATCTAAGAAGTTAAGGGTAAATTTCACAGTAACCACAAAGAAAGTTAACAAACCTACTCATCAAGATAAGGAAGAAAAACATAAAGTCTCATTAAAAACAAAACCTACAAAAACAAAAGAAATGAAAAAATATCCACAAACAAAAGGAACTCAGCACAGGAGAGTAAGAGGAACAAAACTGGAGGACATTATGCTGATTGAAATAAGTCAATCACAAAAGGACAAATATTGTATGAGACCTCTACTGTATAACTCATGTAAAAGTTTATACACACACACACAAACAGGACATTCAAATGGCCACCAAACACATGAAAAGATGTTCAATGTTATTAGCCATCAGACATGCAAATCAAAACCACAATGAGATACCATTTCACTCCCACTAGGAAGGTTAATATTTAAAAAGAAAAAACAACCAAAAAATAACAAATGTTGGCAAGGATGTGAGGAAATTGGAACCCTTATCCAGTGCTGGTGGAAATGCAAAATGGTACAGCCATTGTGGATGACAATGCGACAGTTCCTAAAAAAACTGAAAAATCAGACTACCATATGACCCAGCAATTTCACTCCTATGTATGTACCCAAAAGACTTGAAAGCAGAGACTTCCAACAGATACTTGTACACCAATGTTCATTGCAGCACTATTCACAATAGCCAAAAGATGGAAACAACCTAAATGCCCATCAACAGATAAATGAGTAAACAAAATGTAGTACATCCATACAACGGAATACTACTCAGCCAGTAAGAGAAATGAAGTCTTAATACATGCTACAATATGGATGGAGGTTGAAGACATTATGCTGAGTGAAATAAGTCCACCACAAAAGGACAAAAATCATATGACCTCGCTTGCATAAAAAGACAAGAACAGGTGAATGTATAGAAACCAAAGTTTATTAGTGGGTATGGGGAGGGGGAGTTTCAGTTTACAGTGATGGAATAATCACATTGATTAAGGGTAGGGTTGCACAGCTGATTAATTGCTGTCAACAAGTTGTACACGTGCAAAATTTTGAACTGGCAAGGTTGTGTGATAGATATAATTACAACAATGACCAAAAAAAAAAAGTACTTGCTGAGGCTGCTTATGTACAACAAACAACTTATGGCATCTGGTTCTTTGGATTGGAGGTTTAGGGTCGTGGTTTCACGGGCCATCCCAATTCATTGGCCTAAGAACGAGTTTAGTGCTTCTATTCTACCTCCTAGTTCGTTGTGTAGTGCCTAGGGCTTAAAAGCTTGCAAGCAGCCATCTAAGGTAAAGAGTAATTGTTCTCAATTCACCTGGAGCAACAGAGGAAGAAGGTTAGGAGGTGGAAATGGAATGTCTGGCTAATTGCCTCCATGAATAACTGCCTCCTTTGCCATGAGACCAGACAAACTGGATGGTGCCTGGCTAGTATTACTGAACATTTTGATCAAAGTTTCCATAGAAGAATCTTGATCAAAAGGGAAAAAAGGCAGAACAGAATTTCAAATTCTCATGGAATCCACACTTTCTAAAGCCATGGAGGCTGGATGAACCTCTGAAAGCATTGCCCTGTGATAATCTTTAAACCGTCAACTAAAAACATTAAAGTTTTCTTGAAACTGAACAATAGTTTAGCTTAACTTGGAAAGAATGTCTGCCTTGAGCATTGTGCTCTTTTAAGATCTATCTATATGGGATCAAATTGACAACAACAACTCGAAAGATTAGAAAGTGAGTTTATGTTAATTGCAGAGGAACAACTCAGAAAAGGAGGATGAGAATAGTGGCACTACTCTAAGAATGAAATCTATGTCACTGAATTAATTGTACATGTAAAAATTGTTGAATTGGTGTACGTTCTGCTGTGTATATTCTCAACAACAGCAAAAAAAATAAAATAACTTAATAAAAAAGTGGTCTCCTACGTTAAGAGTCCATGACCTGAAACGAAACTCCAAAACTGATCTCATCCACTCTCTGGTTTCCCAGTATTTTATTACCAGACCTCCACTAAAGTGAGTAGGACTCTTTTTTTTTTTTTTTTGTAATTATGCTTTAAGTGAAAGTTTACAGTTCAAGTTAGTTTCTCATACAAAAATTTATACGCATATTGTCATGTGACCCTAGTTGCTCTCCCTATACTGTGACAGCACACTACTCCTTTCCACCCCAGATTTCCCATGTCTAGTCAACCAGCTACTGACCCTCTCTACCTTCTCATCTCGCCTCCAGACAGGAGCTACCCATTTAGTCTCATGTATCTACCTGAGCTAAGAAGCACACTCTTCACCAGTATCATTTTATGTCCCATAGTCCAGTCTAATCTTTGTCTGAAGCATTAGCCTCAGGAATGGTTTTAGTTTTGGGCTAACACAGAGTCTGGGGGCCATGTCTTCTGGGGTCCCTCCGGTCTCAGTCAGACCACTAACTCTGGTATTTTCACTAGAATTTGTGTTCTGCACCCCACCTCCATTAGGGACCCACTGTTGTGTTCCCTGTGAGGGCGGTCATTGGTGGTAGCCAGACACCATCTAGTTCTTCTGGTCTCAGGCTGAGGCAGTCTCTGGTTTATATGGCCCTTTCTGTCTCTTGGGCTAATGTTTTCCTTGTGCCTTTAGTGTTCTTCATTCTTCTTTGCTCCAGGTGGGTTGGAACCAATTGATGCATCTTAGATGGCCGCTCACTAGCTTTTAAGACCCCAGGGGCCACTCACAAAAGTGGGAGGCAGAACATTTTCTTAATGAAGTTTTTTGTGCCAGTTGACCTAGATGTCCCCTGAAAGCATGGTTCCCAGACCCCCACCCCTGGTAGTCTGTCCCTCGAAGTGTTTGGCTGTATTCAGGAAACTTCTTAGCTTTTGGTTTAGTCTGGTTGTGCTGACTTCCCCTGTAGTGTGTGCTGTCCTTCCCTTCACCTAACATAATTCTTGTCTACTATCTAGTTAGTGAATACTCCTCTACCTCCCTTGCCATCCTTGTACCCATCAAAGAATGTTTTCTTCTGTGTTAAAATCTTTTCTTGGGTTCCTTTTTTTTTTATTGTTGTAGTTTTGGTGAAGTTTACATTTCAAGTTAGTCTCCCATACAAAAATTTATACATACATTGTTATGTGACCCTAACTGCTCTCCCCATACTGTGACAGCACACTCCTCCTTTCCACCGCTGATTCCCCATGTCCATTGAACAAGCTCCTAACCCTCTCGGCCTTCCCATCTCACCTCCGGACAGAAGCTGCCCATTTAGTCTCTTGTGCTAAGAGGCACACTCCTCACGAGTATCACTTTATGTCCCACAGTCTAGTCCAATCCCTGTCTGAAGAGTTGGCCCCAGAAATTCATTTAGTTGAGGGCTGATACAGAATCCAGGGGCCATGCTTCACGGGGTTCCTCCAGTCTCAGTCAGACCATTAAGTCTGGTCTTCTTACTAGAATTTGAGTTCTGCACCCCATCTTTCTCCTGCTCCATCAGGGACTCTCTGTTGTGTTCCCTGTCAGAGTAGTCATTGGTGGTAGCCAGGCACCGTGTAGTTCTTCTCGTCTCAGGCTGATGAAGTCTCTGGTTTATGTGGCCCTTTCTGTCTCTTAGGCGGATACTTTCCTTGTATCTTTGATGTTCTTCATTCTCCTTTACTCCAGGTGGTTGGGACCAATTCATGCATCTTAGATGGCCACTTGCAAGCTTTCCGAAGTAGGATGTGGAACATTTTCTTAATAAGCTTTTTATGCCAATTGACCTAGATGTCCCCTGAAAGCATGGTCCACAGATCCCTACCCCTGCTACTCTGTCCCTCAAAGTGTTTGATTGTATTCAAGAAACTTATTAGCTTTTGGTTTAGTTGAGTTGTGCTGACTTCCCCTGTAGTGTATGCTGTCCTTCCCTTCACCTGAACTTGTCTGCTGTCTAGTTAGTGAATAACCCTTACCCTCCTTCCCCACCCTAGTAACCGTCAAAGAATGTTGTCTTCTTTGTTTAAACCTTTTCTTGAGTTCTTATAATAGTGGTCTTATACAATATTTGCCCTTTTGCGACTGACTAAATTCACTCAGCATAATGTCTTCCAGATTCCTCCATATTATAAGATGTTTCACGGATTCATCATTGTTCTTTATCATCTTGTAGTATCCCATTATGTGAATATACCATAATTTGTTTATCCATTTGTCCATTGATGGGCATCTGGGTTGTTCCCATCTTTTTGCTATCGTGAACAGTGCTACAATGAACAAGGGTGTGCATATATTTGTGTTTCAGCTCTTATTTATCTAGGATATATTCCAAGCAGTGAGATTGCTGGCTCTGTATGATAGTTCTGTTTCTAGCTTTTTAAGGAAGTGCCAAATCTATTTCCAAAGTGGTTGTACCGTTTTAAATTCCTACTAAAAGTGTATAAGTGATCCAGTCTCTCCAAAACCTCTCCAAAATTATTTACTTTGTGTTTTTTGGATTAATGCTAGCCTTGCTGGGTAAGATGGTATCTCATTGTAATTTTGATTTGCATTTCTCTAATGGCTAATGATCATGAGCATTTCCTCATGTTCCTGTTAGCTGCCTGAATGTCTTCTTTGGTGAAGTGCCTGTTCATATCCTTTGCCCATTTTTTAATTGGGTTATTTGTCTTTTTGTTGTTGAGGTTTTGCAGTACCTTGTAGATTTTGGAGATTAGGTGCTGATCGGATTTGTTGTACCCAAAATTTTTTTCCCAGTCTGTAGGTTGTCTTTTAACTCTTTTGGTGAAGTCTTTGGATGAGCACAAGTGTTTGACTTTTAGGAGCTCCCAGTTATCTAGTTTCTCTTCTGGTGTTTGTGCATTGTTACTTATCGTTTGTATTCTGTTTATGCCATGTATTAAGGCTCCTAGCATTGTCCCTATTTTTTCATCCATGATCTTTATCATTTTAGATTTTATATTTAGGTCTTTGATCCATTTTGAGTTAGTTTTTGTGCATGGTGTGGGGAATGGGTCTTGTTTCAGTTTTTTGCAGATGGACATCCAGTTATGCCAGAACTATTTGTTAGAGACTGTCTTCCCCAATTAGTGCACTTTGGGCCTTTGTCAAATATTAGCTGCTCATAGGTGGATGAGCTTATATCTGGATTCTTAACTCTATTCAGTTGGTGTGTGTATCTGTTGTTGTACAAATACCAGGCTGTTTTGACTACCGTGGTGGTATAATAGGTCCTAAAATCAGGTAGTGCAAGGACTTCCCCTGTGTTCTTCTTCTTCAGTAATGCTTTACTTATCCAGGACCTCTTCCCATTCCATATGAAGTTGGTGATTTGTTTCTCCATCTCATTAAAAAATGTCATTGGAAGTGGATCAAGATTGCATTGTATCTGTAGATTGCTTTGGGTAGAATTGACATTTTCACATTGTTGAGTCTTCCTATCCATGAGCAAGTATATTTTTCCACTTATGCAAGTCTCTTTTTGTTTCTTGCGGTAGTGTCTTGTAGTTTTCATTGTATAGGTCTTTTACATCTCTGTTTAGATTTGTTCCTGAATATTTTATCTTCTTGGGGGCTATTTTAAATGGTATTTATTTGGTGATTTCCTCTTTGAAGTTCTCTTTGTTAGAGTAGAAGAATCCAACTAATTTTTGTATGTTTATCTTGAATCCTGACACTTTGCTGAAATCTTCTATTAGTTCCAGTAGTTTTCTTGTGGATTCTTTGGGGTTTTCTGTGTATAAGATCACAGCATCTGCAAATAGAGATACTTTGACTTCTTCGTTACGAATTTGGATGCCCCTTATTTCTTTTGCTAGCCTAATTGCTCTGGCTGGGACCTGCAGCACAATGTTGACTAAGAGTAGTGATAAAGAGCATCCTTTTCTGGATCCCATTCTCAAGGGGAATGCTTTCAGACTCTTTCAATTCATGACTATGTTCGCTGTTGGCTTTGTATAAATGCCTTTAATTATGTTGAGGAATTTCCCTTCTATTCCTATTTTGCTGAGAGTTTTTGTCGTGAATGAGTGTTGGACTTTGTCAAATGCCTTTCTGCATCAATTGATAAGAGCATGTGGTTCTTGTCTTTTGTTTTATTAATGTGATGGATTACATTGATTGTTTTTCCAGTGTTCAACCATCCCTGCATACCTGCTATAAATCCCACTTGATCATGGTGAATTATGTTTTTGGTATGTTGTGAATTCTATTGGGTAAAATTTTGTTGGGAATTTTTGGGTCAATGTTCATGAGGGATATTGGTCTATACTTTTCTGTTTTTGTGGTGTCTTTACCTGGTTTTGGTATCAGGGTTATGCTGGCTTCATAGAATGAGTTTGGGAGTATTCCATCCTTTCCTGTGCTCTGAAATACCTTTAGTAGTAGTGGTGTTAACTCTTCTTTGATAGTTTGGTAGAATTCTCCAGTGCAACCATCAGGGCAGTGCTTTTTGTTGTTGTTGGGAGTTTTTAATTATCTTTTCAATCTCTTCTTTTGTTACAGGTTTATTTAGTTGTTCTACGTCTGTTTGTGTTAGTTTAGGTAGGTAGTGAGTTTCTAGAAATTTGTCCATTTCGGGTTTACAAATTTGTTAGAATACAGTTTTTCATGGTATTCTGTTATGATTCTTTTTTTTTTTTTTTTTTTTTAATATATATTTTATTGTACTTCAGGTGATAGCTTACAGAGCAAATAGTTTCTCATGAAATAGTAGTACACATGTTGTTTTTTGACATTGGTTAACAACCCCACAACGTATTAAGCCTCTAAATTCTCAACCTTTTTTTTTGATGAAAATTACAGATGGCCAAAGATACACCGTTTCAAAAATTTCTACATTCACAGTTCAGTGACATTGACTACGCTCTTCCAACTGTGCTGTTATTCTCACTTAAGATGAAGGCTTACAGAAAAAATAGTTTTTCATTTAACAATTACTACACATGTTGCCCTATGACAATGGTTAACAATCTCACAGCACATCAAGAATATCCTTACTCCACCTTGTATTCCCTATCACCAGGGGGCTTCCTTGTCCCCTTCTGTCTTCTGGACCTTGTCAGTGGACTATTGTACCTCTTTAGTCTCATTTGTTTATTTATTTATTTATTTATTTATTTATTTATTTTTATTTTATTTAAACACCATTTCAAAACTTTTTACTTACACATTTAAGTGATATTGACTATGCTCTTCCAATTGTGCTGCCATTCTCGCCCAAGATGAAGGCTTACAGGACAAAACAGCCTCCCATTTAATAGTTACTACAAATGTTGCCCTATAGCAGTGGTCAACAATCTCACAATACATCGACAGTGTCCTTATTCAATTTGTGTTCCTTATCATCAGTTTCCTACTCTCCCTCTGCCTTCTGGCCCTTGTCACCGGACTCCTGTACCTCGTTAGTCCCATTTAGTTTTACTGGGGTGTCCATTCCCAGGCTTAACATCGAACCTTGAAGGTAACTTCCCCTCTGAGCTGAAAGGGTGTCTGGGGGCCACACTCTCGAGGTTTCTCTAGTATTATTTAGGCCAGTATATCTGGTCTTTTTTTTTTTTTTTTTTTTTTTGGGAGTTAAAATTATACTCTACATCCTACTCCAGCTCTGCCCAGAACCCTCTGTTGTGATCCTGGTCAGAGGAGTCATTGGTGGTAGCCGGGCACCATCCAGCTGTACTGGGCTCAGTCCCGTGGAGGCCTTGGTAGCTGTGGACCATTAGTCCTTCGGACTAATCTTTTCCTTGTATCCTGTTCTCTTCGTTCTCCCTTGTTCCCGAAGGGATGAGATCAGTGGAGTATCTTAGATGGCCGCTCATAGGCTTTTAAGACCCCAGACACTACTCACCAAGGTAGAATGTAGAGCATTATCTTTATAAGTAGTGTCATGCCAATTGAGCTAGATGTTCCCCGAGATCATGGTCCCCAGAGCCCTCCGTCCAACAACTCAGTCCCTCGGGGGGTTTGGATGTGTCTATAGGGCCTCCATGACCTTTCCTTGTGCAGGTTGTGTTAGTTTCCCCTGTACTATGTACTATCTCATCTCTCACCCAAGTTACCACTTACCTATTACCTATTTAGTATTCCCCCCCCCCCCCATCCCTGGTAACCAACAAGGATTGTTACATTTTGCATGTGAATTTTTTCATGGGTTTTTACAATAGAGGTCTCATACAATATTTGTCCTTTTGTGATTGACTTATTTCACTCAGCATGATGTCCTCCAGTTTCCTCCATGTTATGAGATGGTTCACCGATTCATTGTTCTTTCTCATTGCATAGTACTCCATTGTGTGTATGTACCATAGTTTGTGTATCCATTCGTCTGTTGATGGACATCGAGGTTGTTTCCATCGTTTTGCTATTGTGAATAATGCTGCCATGAACATAGGTGTGCATATGTCTATTCGAGTGATGACTCTTATTTCTCTAGGATATATTCCTAGGAGTGGGATTGCTGGATCGAATGGTACGTCTATTTCTAGCTTTCTGAGGAAACGCCATATCATTTTCCAAAATGGCTGTATCATTTTGCATTCCCACCAGCAGTGTATAAGAGTTCCCGTCTCCCCGCAGCCCCTCCAACATTTGTTATTTCCAGTGTTTTTGATTCGTGCCAGTAATGCCGGGGTGAGATGGTATCTCATTGTGGTTTTAATTTGCATTTCTCTAATGGCTAGTGATCGCGAGCATTTCCTCATGTGTCTGTTGGCCATTTGAATGTCTTCCTTGGTGAAGTGTCTGTTCATTTCCTTTGCCCATTTTTTGATAGGATTGGTTGTCTTTTTGTTGTAGAGGTGTTGGATTTTCTTGTAGATTATGGAGATTAGACCTTTGTCTGACTTGTACTGTCCAAAAATTTTTTCCCAGTCTGTAGGTTCTCTTTTAACTCTTTTGGTGAAATCTTTTGAAGAGCATAGATGTTTGATTTTTAGAAGATCCCAATTATCTAGTTTATCTGTTGGGTTTTTTGTGTTGATGTTTATGGTTTGTATCCTGTTAATGCCATGTATTAAGGTCTGAAGTGTTGGTCCTATTTTTTCTTCTATGAATTTTATAGTTTGAGGCTTTATATTCAGGTCTTTGATCCATTTTGAAGTAGTTTTTGTATATGGTGTGAGGTATGGGTCCTGTTTCATTTTTCTACAAATGGATATCCAGTTTTGCCAGCACCATTTGTTAAAAAGACTGTCTTTTCCCCATTTGATGTATTTTGGGCCCTTGTCAAAAATCAGGTGACCGTAGGTGGATGGATTTACATCTGAGTTCTCAATTCTGTTCCATTGGTCAATGTCTCTGTTGTTGTACCAGTACCAGGCTGTTTTGAGTACTGTAGCTGTATAGTAGGTTCTCAAGTCAGGTAGTGTGAGTCCTCCAACTTTATTCTTCTTCTTCAGTAGTGCTTTACTTATTCGGGGTTTCTTCCCTTTCCATATAAAGTTAATAATTAGTTTTTCCATCTCTTTGAAGAATGTTGTTGGTATTTGTATCGGAATTGCATTGTATTTGTAAATTGCTTTAGGTAGAATTGCCATTTTCACAATGTTGAGTCTGCCTATCCATGAGCATGGTATGTTTTTCCATTTATGTAGATCCCTTTGGGTTTCATGCAGCAGTGTTTTGTAGTTTTCTTTGTATAGGTCTTTTATATTCCTGGTCAGATTTATTCCTAAGTATTTTATCTTTTTAGGGGCTATTGAAAATGGTATTGATTTCCTGATCTCCTTTTCATCGTTCTCTTTACTGGTGTATAGGAATCCAACTGATTTTTGAATGTTTATCTTGTATCCTGCTACTCTGCTGAATCTTTCTATTAGTTCCAGTAAATTTCTCGTGGAGTCTTTAGGGTTTTCTATGTATAGTATCATATCATCTGCAAACAGGGAGAGTTTAACTTCTTCATTACCAATTTGGATGCCCTTTATTTCTTTCTCTTGCCTTACTGCTCTAGCGAGAACTTCCAGCACAATGTTAAATAGGAGTGGTGATAAAGGGCATCCTTGTCTTGTTCCTGTTTTCAGGGGGAATGTTTTCAGCCTTTCTCCATTAAGAATGATGTTGGCTGTTGGTTTTGCATAGATGCCCTTTATGATGTTGAGAAATTTCCCTTCTATACCTATTTTATTGAGAGCTTTTATCAGGAATGGGTGTTGGACTTTGTCAAATGCCTTTTCTGCATCAATTGAGATAATCATGTGTTTTTTTTCTTTCCTTTTATTTATGTGGTGGATTACGTTGATGGATTTTCTAATGTTAAACCATCCTTGCATACCTGGTATGAATCCTACTTGGTCGTGGTGTATTATTTTTTTGATATGATACTGAATTCTATTGGCTAAAATTTTGTTCAGAATTTTTGCATCTATATTCATGAGAGATATTGGTCTGTAATTTTCTTTTTTTGTGATGTCTTTGCCTGGTTTTGGTATCAGCGTTATGCTGGCTTCATAGAATGAATTTGGAAGTGTTGCTTCCTCTTCTATGCTCTGAAATAACTTGAGTAGAACTGGTACGAGCTCTTCTGTAAATGTTTTGTAGAATTCTCCAGTGAAGCCATCTGGGCCAGGGCTTTTTTTGGTTGGGAGTTTTTTTATTACCTTTTCAATCTCTTCTCTTGTTATGGGTCTGTTCAGATTTTCAATATCACTTTGTTGTAGTTTGGGTAGGCCGTATGTTTCTAGAAATTTATCCATTTCCTCTAGGTTTTCAAATTTGTTGGAATATAGTTTTTCATAATATTCTGTTATAATCCTTTTTATTTCAGTTGGGTCTGTTGTAATGTCCCCCATTTCATTTCTTATTTGGGTTATTTGTGCCCTCTGCTGTTTTTCTTTTGTCAGTCTGGCCAGTGGTTTGTCGATTTTGTTGATTCTTTCAAAGAACCAACTTTTGGTTTTGTTGATTCTTTCTATTGTTTTTCTGTTCTCTATTTCATTGATTTCTGCTCTGATCTTTACTATTTCCTTTCTTCCAGTGGTTGTAGGCTTTTTTTGTTGTTCTCTTTCTATTTGTTTGAGTTCTGTAGTTAATGTTTTGATTTTGTCCCTTTCTTCTTTTTTGATATGTGCATCTATTGCTATAAATTGTCCTCTGAGGACTGCCTTTGCTGTGTCCCAAAGGTTTTGGTATGATGTGTTTTCATTTTCATTTGATTCTAGGAATTTTTTAATTCCATCTCTGATTTCTTCTATTACCCATTGATGTGTAAGCAGATTATTATTCAGTTTCCATGTGTTTGATTTTTTTTCCTTGCTCTTTCTAGTGTTAATTTCTACCTTGATGGCATTGTGGTCAGAGAAGATACTGTGAATTATCTCAGCATTTTGGATCTTGTTGAGGATTGCTCTGTGGCCTAAGATGTGGTCTATTCTGGAGAACGTTCCATGTGCATTGGAAAAGAATGTGTACTTTGCAGCAGTTGGATGGAGTGTTCTATATATGTCTATGAGGTCCAGTTGGCTGATTGTGTCCTTTAGGTCTTCTGTATCTTTGCTAAGTTTCTTTTTAGTTGTTCTGTCCTTTACTGAGAGTGGTGTGTTGAAGTCTCCTACTATTATTGTGGAACTGTCAATTTCTCTTTTCAGTGCTGTTAGAGTTTTTTTTATGTATTTTGGAGCCCTGTCATTGGGTGCATAGATATTTATTATGGTTATGTCTTCATGATGGATCATCCCCTTAATCATTATATAGTGTCCTTCTTTGTCTTTTATGGTAGATTTTGTTTTAAAGTCTATTTTATCTGAGATTAGAATTGCCACTCCTGCTCTTTTTTGATAGTTGTTAGCTTGATATATTTTTTTCCAACCTTTGATTTTTAATAAATTGACATCTTTGTTTCTAAGATGTGTCTCTTGTAGACAGCAAATAGATGGATCCTGTTTTCTTATCCATTCTGCCACTCTCCTTCGCTTTATGGGTGCATTGAGTCCATTTACATTCAGTGTAATTATTGATAGATGTGAGTTTGTTGCTGTCATTTTGTAGTGCTTTTTTTTGTGATGCTGAAGTTTTCTTTGTTCTTCTTACTCTCTTGTGCTGAGTTCCTTTTGTTTGTGGATTTTGTGTTCATTTCTTTTGTTTTTGTAGGTTTTGTTTTTGTTGAGACTTTATGTTTTTCGTCTTTATTTTTATGAGTTGGTTTGTTAACTTTTTTTGTGGTTACCATGAATTTTACCCTTATCTTTATAATTTTGAAGCAGTCTACCGTTACTTGGTATCGCCTTGCCTTCTTCTCCTATGGAAGGTTCTATACCTATGCCGTTTGTTCCCTCTTTCATTGTTTTGATGTTGTTGTCATCCTTTTGTTATGATTCTTTTAATTTCAGTTTGGTCTGTTGTGATATTGCCCATCTCATTTCTTATTCGGGTTATTTGCTTCCTCTCCTGTTTTCCTTTTGTCAATGTGTCCAATGGTGTATCAATTTTGTTGATCTTTTCAAAGAAACAAGTTTTGGTCTTGTTAACTCTTTCAGTTGTTTTTCTATTCTCTATTTCATTTAATTCTGCTCTAATTCTTATTATTTCCTTCCTTCTGGTGCCTGTGGGCTTCTTTTGCTGCTCTCTTTCTACTTGTTCCAGTTGTAGGGTTAATGTTTTGATTATGGCCCTTTATTCTTTTTGGATGTGTGCATTTATTGCTATAAACTGACCTCTGAGCACTGCTTTTGCTTTGTCCCAAAGGTTCTGGTAAGATGTGTTTTGATTCTTGTTTGAGTCTATGAATTTCTTTATTCCATCCTTAATTTCTTCTATAACCCAGTAATTTTTGAGCAAGGTGTTGTTCAGTTTCCATGTGTTTGATTTTTTTCCTTGCTTTTTGTGTTTTCCACTCTTATGGCTTTATGGTCAGAAAAGATGCTTTGTAATATTTCAATGTTTTGGATTCTGTTAAGGCTGGCTTTATGGCCTAATATGTGGTCTATACTGGAGAATGTTCCATGGGCGTTGGAAAAGAAAGTATACTTGGCTGCTGTTGGGTGGAGTGTTCAGTATATGTCTATGAGATCAAGTTTATTGATTGTGGCATTTAGATCTTCCATGTCTTTATGGAGCTTCTTTGTGTCCTTGACGGAAAGTGGTGTTTTGAAGTCTCCTACTACTATTGTGGAGCTATCTATCTCTCTTTTCAATGTTGTTAGAGTTTGTTTTATGTATTTGGAGCCCTGTCCTTGGGTAGCTAAATATTTATTATGGTTATGTCCTCTTGGTGTATTGACCCTTTAATCACTATATAGTGTCCTTCCTTATCCTTTGTAGTGGATTTTACTTTAAAGTCTATTTTGTCATAGGTTAATATTGCCACTCCTGCTCTTTTTTCAATATTGTTTGCTTGATGTATTTTTTTCCATCCTTTGAGTTTTAGTTTGTATCTTTAAATCTAAGGTGTGTGTCTTTTCGGCAGCATATGGATGGATCGTGTTTTTTTATCCATTCTGCCACTCTCTGTCTCTTTATTGGTGCATTTAGTCCATTTACATTCAGCATAATTATTGATAGGTATGCATTTAATGTTGTCAT
The DNA here is from genome assembly GCA_030035585.1 of Dugong dugon. NCBI lineage: Eukaryota > Metazoa > Chordata > Mammalia > Sirenia > Dugongidae > Dugong > Dugong dugon. The sequence goes on along the minus strand of CM057480.1, from coordinate 39,455,431 downwards.
TTTGATGTCTTTCTTAATGTGTTGTTCACAGCTTCTTTGTTCCATTTTATTTTCTGTGCTGAGTCATTTTTCTTGATGTATTTTCTCTTCATCTTTTTCATTGTTGATTTTTTATTTGCTGAGTCTTTGTATTTTTCTTCCTTTTTATTTTGGTGTGTAGCATTGTTAGTTTCCTTTGTGATTACCTTAATATTTACCCCTATTTTTCTAAGTTTAAACCAGTCTTTTATTTCTTTATATCACCTTGGCTTCCTCACGAAAGATCTATGACTGCATTTTTAGTTCCCCTTTTTTGTTTTAATGTTGTCATCTTTTATATATTGACATCTCTATTTCCCTATTTTCAGTGTTTTAGCTTTGATTCACTTTTGTGACTTCCTTGTCTAGGTTAATATCTGGTTGTTCTGTCCTGTGTTCTAGTCTGGGGTTATTATCTGATGTTAATTGATTTTCTAAGCAGAGGACTCCCTTTAATATTTCTTATAATTTTAGTTTGTTTTTTGCAAGTTCCCCAAACTTCTGTTTATCTGGATATGCCCTAATTTTGCCATCATATTTGAGAGACAGTTTTGCTAGATATATGATTCTTGGCTTGCAATTTTTTTTTCTTCAAGGCTTTATAGATGTCATCCTATTGCCTTCTTACCTGCATGGTTTCTGCTGAGTAGTCCGAGCTTATTCTTATTGACTCTCCTTTGTAGATGACTTTTTGTTTATCCCTAGCCACTCTTAAAATTCTCTCTTTATCTTTGGTTTTGGCAAGTTTGATTGTAGTATGTCTTGGTGACTTTCTTTTGGAATCTACCTTATGTGGGATTTGATGAATATGTTGGATATCTTCTCATCTTTCATGATATCAGGGAAGTTTTCTGGAACAAATCTTCAACAATTCTCTTGTGTTTTCTGTTATCCTCCTTTGTTCTGGTACTCCAATCACTCGTAGGTTATTCCATTGATAGAGTCCTGCATAATTCTTAGGGTTTCTTCATTTTTTAAATCCTTTTATTTGATTTTTCCTCAAATACGTTGGAGTCAAGTGCTTTATCTAAAATCTCACTAATTCTGACTTCCATTGCTTCAATTCTGCTCCTATGACTTTCTATTGAGTTGTCTAATTCTGAAATTTTATTGTTAATCTTCGGGATTTCTGACTGCTGTCTCTCTATGGATTCTTGCAGCTTATTAAATTTGTCATTATGCTCTTCTCTAATCTTAAGTTTCTGCATTGCTTTATCTGTATGTTCTTTGGCTTGTTCTTTTTGCCTGATCTCCTTTCTGATCTCTTTAAGAGTTCTGTATATTAATCTTTTGTATTCTACCTCTGATAATTCTAAGAAGTTCTCTTCCTCCAGAAAATTTCTTGATTCTTTGTTTTGGGAGCTTGCTGAAGCCATCATGGTCTGCCTCTTTATATGATTTGATATTGACTGTTGTCTCCTATCCATCAGTAAGTTATTATATTTATTTATTTTATGTTTGCTTACTGTGTCCTAGCTTCTTGTTTTTGTTTTGATATACCAACTTGTGTGAGCTGGTTTGATTATGGGCACCTTTGAAGCTCCAACGTCCTGTCACCAGGTGGTTAGATCTGTTACTAGGTTTGTGAGCCCAGGTGTCTGTTTATTTTCTTGTATGGATTCAGCTCAGGTGTCCAGGTAATTAGTCACCAAGTATGTGGTACAGGCTCTCACTTACAGTCCTAGACAGGCAGGGGTGATTTGTGTAGGCACAGGTATCTGGCTGCAGTAGAGGGTCACACCTGAGCAAGGCAGGAGGTTGATGGCTGCCCCTGATTGTCTGGGAGGAAATCATGTCCCTGTTCTCTGGAGTGTGTAGGTGTATGGGTTTTGCAGCCGGACTGTGAGCACCCAGTGCTGTTGGCTGTAAGGACTGGGAGGCATCACTTTTTCTTGGACCCCTGTCGCAGATGTCTAGGTGGCATGGGTGGAGCCACCAGTCCTCAGGCCCCTGATGTGGGTAGGTGAGGACCCTGCTTAACGGGCAGAGCAGTGTCAATTATCATGAACCTACCACTTCATCATGTAGCTGATACAGTTGAAGTTTAGCCTTCAGATATATACCCTATTGTACTGTGGTAATGAGGACTATGTTATTAAATTGGGCCCACACAAGTCTATGCAGGGGTGAAAGGCATTCAAAGTTTGTGGACCCCTTATACCTGTGCCTAGGCAAAGGATCTCTGTCTACCCTGAGTTTCCAGCTTAGGGAAGGTGGCAGATTGTTTTTTCCTGTTTGTTAATTTGTTCCCCCTCCAAGGCCAGGAGAATGGTTCAGGGTGTGTGGCAGGTCCTACTTCCACCCCAGGTACTCAGCAATCTCTGAAGCTGACCCAGGACCTGGTGCAGAGCAGGAAGGGGGCAGGTAAATGAGAGAAAGGTTTTTCCCAAAGGGCTTTTTTTTTACCCTTACGGTAGATCAGACACATGTACGTATCTTTTGCTGATTGTGTGCTGCATTTCACTGGTTCTGGAGGCCCAAGTAGACTCTCTGCCACTCAGTCTCTTCTGATGTGGAAAATGCCTCCCGAGCACCACTGCTTGCATCACTGTGCCTGCCAGCCAACCCGGCCTGGTCAGGTCTGACAACTCCTCGCTGCTTCCAAACTGTCTCTCCCTTCCTCTGCCACTCAGTCCTATTCCTCAACTTTTCCTTTGACATTCAGGGCTCCTAGATTGTCATATATAATCTATTCACTTGGTTTTTTTGGTCTTTGTTGTAAGAGAGACCACAGAAAACATCTGACCACTCTGCCATCTTGGCCCCGCCTCCATAAGTAAGACTCTTAGTTCATACCTTTAAGGGGCCATAGAAAAGAAGATATGTCCCCAAGTAACCATTCCAAAGTTTCCCATCTGGAAATGTTTTAAAGCAAGTATGTAGGTGCCTCTGTGTGACTGACCTACTCCAAAGAGGTGCACTTGAGGTCACTTTGCACTGAATGCACCTTGTATAATAACAGTGTTTAGGCAAAGCCCAGAAACCCTGAGTCAGGACTGGGCACTGCAGTTGAGGGGAGGGTAATGGGCAGGGCTGCCTTATCTACTCTTCAGGCTCACCTGCAGTGCACAGTTGCATTGTGTAAATGGGTCCCCAGACACTCACCCACCATAACTTTTGTCTTTGTAGCTGATGACTGTGAACTGCTGATCAAGCTGCCCAAGGTGAAATGCCTACGTAATAATGAGCGGCAAGGTAGGCCCAACCTGTACTGCTGGCCAAGAACCTCGGCGTATGCGCTGGGGGAGAGGATTGGTGGTGTGTGTGTTTGAGTGTGTGTGTTGCGGGAGGGGATTGGTGGTCTGTGTGTGGGTTTGGGGGTGTGTGTTTGGGGAGGGGATTGGTGGTAGTGTGTGTGTGTTGAAGGATAGGATTGGTGGTATGTGTGTGTGTTTGGGTGTGTGTTTGGGGAGGGGATTGGTGATGGTGTGTATGTGTTTGGGTGTGTGGGGGGAATGTTGGCTCCTCCATGGTCTTGCTGAACAATGAAGAGACAGTGGCACTCAGCCATTTGTCCCTGACTACAGGTCTGGTCCGATCCCGGATTCGGGGCGCTGACATTGCCCAAGGCAGCACTCTTACTTTCCTCGACAGCCATTGTGAGGTGAACAGGGACTGGCTCCAGCCCCTGCTGCACAGGGTCAAAGAGGTGAGTGAGGCTGAGGAGCAAGTGGATCTCATGCCCCGCACTTCGCTAGCTCTCAAGCAGATTACTAAACGTATTTCCCTCAATCCTACTGGGAGATGGAAAAAACAGAAATTGCTGTCCCCATTTTAGAGATGAGGAAACTAAGCCTGGCCAAGGTCACACAGCCAGTCAGGGGTGGAGCAAGGGCTGTGACTTCTTCATTCTGTTACACTGGGCTCCACCTGCTGAGTCACCTGCAGCAGGCCTGCTTGGTTGGGACTGCTGGCAGCTGGCAGAGGACACATACAGCTTCCTAGGCAAGAGAGAACCCTTGTTTCTACCAGACAGCAGAAGTTGCAGAGCTAGTATTTTTGTAGGAAGGAAGCAGCAGAATTAACCAAACTCCATCACTCATTTTCTGAGGCCTCTGTCTTACCTCCACCCATTCATCAACAGTGTCAACTACACCCTCACAATGTCACGGAATGTCAGCTTAATGCTAAGATAAACTGAATCTCTTGCCTTTTTCTGCCTTTGCTCTCGGACTCTGAATGCTTCCTGTCTCCATGTCTCTATCATTCCTCTGGAAAGCAAAAAAAATAATTTAATTTTTTTCTATTATTATTTGATATTCCAAAAGTCCATAAACTCCTCTACTTGTCTACATAATGCACTGTATATTGTAGATGTCAATGTTAATAGCTAGAATTTGTACTGCTCTTTACTGCCATTGAGTTACTGACTTGTACAATTGTTCTGTAAAGTTGGAGATTGCATATTTTTACATACACATTTCACAGGTTAAAACGCAGTCTGAGAGAAATTATCTAACTTGGCCTAATATTCCTTAGATAGTACTAGCAGCACCAGAAACTTGATCTTGCCTCAATAACATCTTCCCTGTGCTGTGATTATTTCCTGCTTGCTCTTCATGTAGCTATATGACTCCTGCCTGCATAATGACAGTATTAAGAGGGTGAAAGAACTGAGAGATGTAAATGCCTCAAAAGAGAACTAGGAAATCCTTCACAGCATTATCCATTCCAATGGCAGAGCCTTGATGAGACTGCAGAGTTCTCACCCATAGGCCAAGATACTAAACTCCATCCACTGACCATTTTCCCTGAGATTGGGAGGGCTCGTACACTTACTATTGTGTAGGAAATCTCCTCTTCCCCTCTTTTTGACATAATCCAGGCAAAGAGGTCTGGATTCAGCAGTGTTAATTTATGAATAGATCATTCAGTTAAGGAGAATTTGCCTGGTACTGGGGGACCTTCCCTTTGTGCCCACATCTACAGTCACAACAGCCCTCCCCAGCCTCCTTCACTGACATTACTGGGCTGCCCCTTTTCCCTGAGCATGTTCTGACAGTCCCGCTGCTCCACTTCTGGCCAGGTCTTCCTTTCCCTGCACAGCCTTCTCCTGCTCTCCACCTATACAACTCCCCTTGCTCTTCAGGCCTCCCTTCACACCTTCTTCCAGGAAGCCTGCCTTGATGCTGGAGCTAGCTGGGATCATTCCCAGCCCTAATTGATCACTTGGCCTTACAATTTCCCTTTCTGAGTTTAGTTCCCTGTCTCCCCAAACAGATTATAAACCCAATGGAGGCACTGACAGGTCCGATACAAGGTACCTATCATAGAGTAGGTACTCAGTGTTCAAAAATCAGAAATGACAGTAAGAAGAAGCCAGATGCAATGAGGAGGTGATAAAGTTGGAATAGCAGATCCATTTCCTGCCCCCAAGTTAATCAGTAGACACTTATTGACCTCGTATTTTGGACTGAGCCCCAAGGTTTGGAATGGGCCAATTAAAGCGAATCCACACCCTGCTTAGTAAGATTGTTTGCAGTTCCTTATGTAACTGGCACTGCTGGTTTGCAAATGATTTCTAAATAAGGAGGCAGAGTAGGTGACCCTATGGGGAAAGGATGTGAGAACTTTAGTAACAAGGAAATCCTTTGTGAGTTTGAAATATGTAAAACATTTTTGTCACCTCTGGGATATTGAAGTGGGAAAATCCATTCCCACAGGAACATTTACACTTTCCCCCCCTCCCCCCCCCCCCCCCCCCCCCCCGCCACAAAGGCTTTTCTGCCTATGAGTTGCTGACACATCTACAGGGCCAGCTCAAATGATCCTGCCACAGCACAAGCATGTAGCTAAAAAGAAGCTGGAGTGCCCTAAATAAAAACAACTGAGTTAGCAAAATCAGAACAAAAAAGAAAGGTTAGAGAATCTAGGAATATTTTGCTGGGGAAGAAGAAGGTGGGGTTGGAGACAGTGTCTCTGATTAAAGGGTATTTTATACTGAAGAGACAAGGTCGTTCCTATTTAAACTAAGATAAGATCATACAAACAAGAAATAGATTTGAAACTCAAGAATGTGGTTCAGGTAAAATGGAAAACCTCTTGGCATGGGAGCAGAGGAGAGAGGCAGAGGAGACTGCCAAAACTATTGTTTCTGTTACAAAAGTAATCCACGGTCATTATAGAAATTTTGGAAAATATAGAATGGTAGAATGAAAACTAATCAACCAACATTCTACCATTCAAAGACATCCACTGTTAGCCCATCTAGGATGGTTTTTCTTTTGCAGAAAGTGTCTTTCTACATAGTTGTAATCATACTGTATTTACACAATTTTGTATTCTGCTTTTTCCCCTGAACTTCATGCGTTAGCATATTCTGAGTGATCTTGTTAAGGTAAATTGCCCTTTGCCCAGTTGTGTCCACTGAACATTCACAAAGTTCATCTCAGAGGAAGAAATGAAGGGATGCCGTCCAGGCATGGATTCAGTGCAGCCTGCCTGCTCCTTCCTCCTCTCAGTCGAGGGGGCTGTAACTCTTCACTCGGCAACACCTTTGGGGCCTCTTACCTCTGTTTGGCTCCCCTTCCTCTCCAAGTTGCTGGCTGTGTTCCCTGGGGTGAAGTCAGGGAGCCTAGGCTCTCATTCAGTGGGGGTAAGAAGACTTCTACAGGGTGGAGCATAGTCAGGGCTAGAAACTGACCCCAGGGGCTCTCTACCCAGCTTGCCAGCCAGATACATCTATCACTGCGGGGCACTCAGCCTTCCCAGGCTGACTTCGTCCCTGGAGGATGTGTTAAGGGAGCCTGCTTTCCTCAGCAGCCTTAATGAGCCTGCGAAGCCCTTTCCATCCCAGTGGCTCTGAGTCCATCTCAGAGGCCCTCTCTGAAAAATGCTGTTGTTTCTCCAACCATGGCCAGCTCACCCAGGGTGAGAAACAACCATCGGGCTCCCTCCACCCCTCTTCATTGCCCCCTTCCTAAGTATGAGCCCTGCCCACTGCCAAGTTGCTAATTGCTTGGCAAGTCAGTCAACCTTAAGATTGAACTCACCCTCCCTAAAACATTCGCACAAAGGGCTGTACAGCATCATGGGGGCTTCAGAGGCTTTTGTCAAGACCCTAAGTCTGGATAATGGAATGTTCCTCCAGGACGTTCTCTTCGAGGTGGGAGCATGAGTGTGTATCAGCCTGTGTTTGCGTGTGTCTTTGTGTATGTCTTGTCTCGGGGTAAAAAAGGTGATTTGATCTTGTGAGTGGAAGTGGAAATTTTAAACTGTAATTGGAGTTTGGGATTTTCAAAAATAGAGATAAGAAAGAGGATGAGCTCCCACTGTCATACACTGTCCTCAGCTAGTGTTTTACACGTTGAAGTCTCCCCAGTTTTCCTTCTCTCCCCTTTAATAACATGCTGATACATGAAACAAGGACCAAGTTGTGTCTTTTTAAAAACATATGCTCCTCCCCTTATCTACATATTTCTTTAGTAGGGAAAAATGTTTTAAGAAAGCTCAATCGCTATAGCATTTGGTAAATGTATATAAATAATAGCTGATATATTCTTATTCCTCCCAAAAACATGTTAGGGAGGCAGGAGAGTTTTGCAAATAATAATCTGTCTTCATTTTATAAATGAAGAAACAGAGTCCCAGAGAGTGTGCTAATTTGCTTAAGGTCATATGCATTCTAGATGGCAGAACAAGACCTAGAATCCAGGTGTTCTGTCAACTAGTCTGCGTGTTCCTACCTGCCCACAGCATCACCTCCTCTAGGGCCCCTCCTGACCCTCTCCCTCCAGGCTAACATGGAGGTCCCGGGCTGTGTGACTACACACCACATTATAATCAACTAGTCACCAGTCCAGCACCTTGTCTAGACTGTGAGGTCTTACTCATCATTGGATCTACCCCAGTTGAAGACTGCGATTGTTAAGGTTGTGTGTCAACTTGGCTAGGCCATGATTCTCAGTAGTTTGGCAGTTATGATGTAGTTTGGCAGTCATATAATGATGTGATCACCTCCATGATGAGATTTGACGTAATGTGATCACCACCATGATGGGATCTGCTGTGAGTAGTCAATCAGTTGAAGGGGAGTTTCCTTGGGGATGTGGCCTGCATCCAATACAGGTGGACTTTCTGGCAAGGCTTGTGAACTTTTGCTCACACTGGATCTTGAAGCTGGCTCCCATTTGTCTGACCTCCAGTCCTTGGGGCTTGAACTAGCAGATTACCTGCCATTTTGCCTGTTGATCTTGGGACTCATCGATCTTCGCAGCCTGTGAGCAAGTACCCTGCTGTCTGACCTGCTGATCTTGCGTTTGCCAGCCCCTGCGGCTACGGGGATCAGGAGAAGCCTCTAGCCTGACCCACGGACTTGGGACATTCCAGCCTCTACAACTGCATGAGCCATTTCCTTGGTATAAATCTCTCTATATATATATATTTGTATGCTTTACTGGGTTTGCTTCTCTAGGGAACCTAGCCTAAGACAATGACTTCCAAAAACTATGAAAAACAAAGCAAAACAGTTGCTGTCAAGTTGACTCCAACTCATGGCAACCCCACGTTTCTCAGAGTAAAACCGTGCTCCATAAGGTTTTCAGTGGCTGATTTTTCAGAAGTAGTTCACCAGGCCTTTCTTCCAAGGTGCCTCTGGGTGAACAGGAACTGCCAGCCTTTTGGTTAGCAGCCAAGCATGTTAACTCTTTGCACCAACCAGAGACTCCTAAAACATAGTAGTGCTCGATAATCTTGGTTGATTAAGTGAATGATTTTCTCTCTTGGAGTCTTTTGATTGCCCATTCACAACGTGGTTTTAAATACATAAATCAGTGGAGAAATGAGAGCTATGAGTCACAGTGGTGATTGGTGGCCAGTGGCCACATTCATTCAACCCTCTGCCTTACTCCTGGTGAGGACCATGGGGTAGGAGCTTAGACTTGTAGGCAGGGAGAAGAGTCATAGTCCAGGATCTTCCAGGGATTCCACTAGCTGTCTGTTTGAGCCTGAGTGTGGTACTAGCTTTAAAGATACGTGGAAAACTCCCCAGCATCAGGTCTAGGCATTTTTATGAAAGTCCCTCAATTCCTGAGCTTACAGGAGGAGAAACCATCTAGTTCAGCAGTGATTGACCTACTCAACCTTCTGCAGCTACTGACACAATATCCTAAGAGGGAGTTAACACACATCTTCTTTCAGCCAATGCTGACTGAACACCTGCTACCCTCCAGGCTCTAGGTGGGGGCTGTGGAATATGAAAGTGGAGCAGGGACTGATCCCCCTAAGTCACTCAGAGAGGCTTGTTCTCTGGCTTTGATGAGTCATTTATTAAGTCCCCTGCAGCAACTTTTCAAGGTTATGGTTTCACACAGCATTTAACCCCAAATACCTCTCCCTCACTGCCTGTCTGGTGTCCATGACTGAGCTAAACAGAGATCACAACTGAGTTGTGACAGGAATAATAGGATGAAAATCCTCAGAGCTTAGAGGGAGAGTGCACCGAAGCTGTCACAGCCCCAAGACAGAGCCATGCATGGCTCCTGGAGAATCCTGTGGCCCAAGTAAGCAATCAGCACATTTATTTTGCATTTCGGTTTCCAAATATTGAAGAAAGATTAAAATAAAAATAAAAGCAAAACAGTATCTACAAAAAGACTTGGTACAACTTCAGAGGCCCCAAAACTCAGCAAGCAAAGGCAGAATAAGGACTTTGTGAGAACACAGAAGGTCAGTCTGTGAACTTCTAAGAATGTTTCAGAATTCAAGTCACAAAAATGTCTTTGAGTGTGTATCTGTGTATAGGCATTTGTGTCAGTGGGTTGTGTGTGCATGCACTGTGACTATACACACAGACCACAATGACAGTGGCCTGAGAGGCCCAGAGGAACAGTGACAGTTGGGCAAGTGTCATGCTGACTGCAAATGAAGCATCTGTGCACATCCCAGCAGTAGAAACAATGCATTGGAAATGAACACTGCTTTCCATGTGGGTCAATTGGTTTTCAGAGGCACCTTGTTACTGTCAGAATGAGTCACATGGTCACATGTGGGAGGCTGAAAGCCAAGTTAAGTCTGTGAACTTAAAACCAAGCACTTGGTGAATCTAGAGCTTAAAATAAGAAGACAGCCTCATTTGGGAGAGAGATTGAACCAGGAAATTAAATGACTTCAAGGAGAAACAGAAGTTCCTGCCTGCACCAGCCAAAGGCAGTAGGTGCTGAGGATTGGAAAAGCTTTTCTGCCTGGTTCATCTGAGACCTACTGGCTCTCCCAGGTGGCTTGGTTCCCATTTAGCCATCCAAGAGTCTCTTTGTTCACAGCTGGTCTATACTACCCACTGGAAGCCCAATTCTTCCCTTCCTGCATGTCAAGAGCAGGAGTACTCAGCCAGGATGGGGAAATATACATATATATGTATGTGTATATATACGTACGTATATAGTATATATGCAGGACATGCAAGAGCTGTTGACATGCTCTTGACTTCCTAAAACATGGTAAAGAAAACAGTTGCTGTTGAGTTGACTACAACTCATAGTGACCCTGTATGTGTCAGAGTAGAACCCTGCTTCATAGGGTTTTCAATGGCTGATTATTTGGAAGCTGATTGCCAAGCATTCCGAGGTGCTTCTGGGTGGACTGGAACTGCCAACCTTTTGGTTGTTGCTGTTGTTAAGTGCTGTTGAGTCAATTCAGACTCATAGCCACCTCATGTGACAGAGTAGAATTGCCCCATTAGGTTTTTTTGGCAGTAGTCTTTGCAGATCGCCAGGTCTTTCTCCTGCAGAGCTGCTGGGTAGGTTTGAACTGCCAAACTTTTGGTTAACAGCTGATCATTTAACCATTGTGTCACTAGGGCTATGGAGCCACCTGGTGTGTGTATATACATGCGTACATACTTACATATATATGTGTGTGTGTATATATATATATATTCATATATACACACACATACATATGTACACATTGACTGCTCTAAAGGACTGGTGGATTTGGCTTGTACAATGGGAAAATACTCCCTGGGTGATTTTGATACCTACAGCCAAAGTGGCCTGGGGGAAGTAGCAAGAGATGAGGCTGAAAAGCTAGAGACATACCTGTTTTTTATTATCTCAGAAGCCATGCTAAGGAATTTTAACTTTATCTTATAGGCAAATTAAAGTTTTTAGTAGTTGAGTGGCAGAGGCAGATCTGCATGTCAGAAAGACAACTTTGGCAGCCTTGTGTAGAATGAAAGGGGAAGAGGATGAGCTAGGAGGCAGGGATTGGGCAGTTAGGGGTCCACTGCAGTATTCCAGGCATGAGGGGATGATGGAGGAATTCAAAAGAGAAATTTTAGAGTCAGCAGCACTTGGTCTGGTTAATGGGCAAAGGTGAATCTTCTTAATTTTGTTGTGGGGGGGTGGAGGGGTGATGGTTCTATTAACAGAAATAGGGAATTTAGGAAAAGGATCATGTCCAGGGAAAAGATGATGAAACCACCATTCAAGGGGCTGTGTAAAATCTACATGGTGGTGGCCAATGGCATATTGGAGCTGAGTCTGGAATGTAGGGCTGGAGATACAGATTTGAGAGTATCCATCTAAAGGCAATGACTGAAATTAGGAATCTCTGAGACACTATTCTTCAACTTGCCAATGAACCATATGCCTAGCAAGATACTTTTTTTCCAGAGTATTTGGAAATTTCAAGAGGTTCTCACTGTGGGTGTGTGTTTTTGCTTCTCATGACTGTGGGCTTGGGGTTGCCTGCCCAACTGACTGTGTCTTCTGTCTCCCCAGAGCCCCACTGATGTAAAAGGACCTCTCGACCCCCTTCTTCCCCATTTCCCCTTTCTCAGGGTGCAGCACTCTCCAGCCAGCCTTAGATCGCCACTGGGGCTGAGACCAGGAGCAAGAATAAATTTTGCATTTTAGGCATTTTATAGATGAGAAAATTGAGATCCAGAGATGAAAGTGCTTGGTCAAAGCCACAAAGCCAGTCACAAAACCTTGCACTACCAGGACAAGGCCCTACCAAGCTCCTGGACTCCCAGCCAGGCACTTGAACACCACAAACTGAAAACAGCATTTGTTGTTTTACAGGACTACACTCGAGTGGTGTGCCCAGTGATTGATATCATCAACCTGGACACGTTTAACTACATTGAGTCCACCTCAGAGCTGAGAGGGGGTGAGTGAAGCTAAATCCTTCTCCCTAGTAAGGACTTTCTTTTCTCCTAGTCATTGCTTTAAAGAGGGAGGGACATGAGGGAAAGTCTCATCTTAGTGGTTTGTCTGGAATGCCCAGCCTTGCATCCTGCAATGTAACTCACCCCAGCTTGGCCCTTGCCACTTGGGACTGTGAAAAGAGGTGTCTGGGGAGTGGTCAGGACACTTCCAGCTCCGGAACTCTAGCTCTAACATAGAGATTACCTGGGACCTGAGGATCCCCTGCTACATGCAGCCCAGATTTTTTTGGCATCTCAGTATTGGGCAGCACCCTCTCCTAGGGACCCACCGTAGGTCTCCACCTTTGGCTGGTCCCCAAACCAAGACCAATTTTAGGAGATTCAGGCCATCTAGATACCCTTCACAAACCTGCTTATACCTTCCTGAGACTCATGGCCAAGGATCACATTCCACAACTGCCCATCTTATCCATGGGCCCTACCCCTGGGCTCTGCTAAACCTGACTCCTTGTTCTCTGCCCTTTATTCCATAACTCTACCCCAGCAGAGAAGATTCAGTGAAGGAGTAGGAGGTGGAGAAAGAGAAGGAAACAAAAATTTGGCAGCCATGTTACTGATCAGTCACCATGAGTCCTGTTATCCCTGGGACCGGCTCCCCCGGGAGCCTGGGTGCATTTGTGAACTTCTGGAAAAGGTGCAAAATGGGCAAGCTTTACAAGTACCTCTGGGAGACCAGATCAACCAAGCTGGTGCTGTGTTTTAGGGTTTGACTGGAGCCTCCATTTCCAATGGGAGCAGCTCTCCCCAGAGCAGAAGGCTCGACGCCTGGACCCCACTGAGCCCATTAGGTAAGTAGGAAGGTGGGGAGGCAGACTTATCATTACTAGTTCCTTCCCATTGTCACATGGTATAGGGAGGCATTCCGCATTAGATGCTCAAAAGATTGGGAATAGATGAAGAGCACCCTTTGCCAGACCATATCCACTTTTTCCCATATTTTAGGAGGCTTAAGTCATCATGGGGAGTTCTACCAAAGGGGATGGGGGCCTGCTGGAGCCCAATGTTAGCCACCCATACCTATGCTATGATGCACTTAGGCTTCCTGCAAGTCCAAGATGGTACCCTTTGGGCCTCTGGTAAGGGAAAAGATAGCCCTTTAGGGCCAAGGGCAGGGCCCTCTGGTCTTGGATATCAGGATTTAGCCCAGGAAGGGCTGCTGTAAGTGGACGTGATATCAAGGCATGGTCACTGCTGCACATGAATAAACACACCTGCTCCCTTCTGTACAAGAACCTGATGGGAGACATGAATGCTGTGCTGCTTTCCCAGCACTACCAATGACTTTATCCTGACCTACATTCTCTCTCCTAGTCCCCTGGTGGCCCACAGCACATGGTGGCGAGATAGTTGCATGGGACTCAGGCCCATCGGAGGGCCTGGAGTAAAACAGAGTGCAGTGGTCCACCCTGTGGGGAGCCTGTGGTCTCAACATCAAGAGTGTGTGCTCTTGCTGTTCCTACCTAAGTAGGATGGATGACAGACATGTCCCAGACCTCTTGGGAGTCTATAAGCTAAACCATATCTGCCTCCTTTGGAGTGTCAGGAGAATAAGAAAAGTGCCTGAAGAATTACAGAAAAGGCCACTGGACTGAGCATTCTCAGCTCAGTGATATAGGGATGTCCAGGACTACTCAAGGGCATCTCTCTGGTGTCAGCCATGTGGTAAATGTTTGATAATTTTCACTGAACTAACTTAAGTCAAATTGAGGACCAAAGGGGTTATGAAGAGTTGGATGGTGATACTCCAGACAGATGGGTGGGAACTCTGAGAACTCTACACTGGGACCTCTGTCTCATCTATGTGCCAGTCCCTCTTCCGTGATCTGAAGTGATGCCAGGAGAGAGATTGGAGCCAGATGACACCCCAGATAATGTCCTTCATTTCTAAAGGGATGTTGGAACCTTCTTACCGTGCTGAGAACCCTGCAATGCACAGCACCTCCTCAGTTACTCTCCAGGGCAGCTGTGCCATGTGGGGTGTGGGTGTGGGAAGAGTGTCCACCTGTCTCAACACCTTAAAGGAATGTACTAAGTCAGGACAAAGGTGCTGAAGAACCTACCTCTGGGTTTTTCCCATCCCTGTCCCAATACCAGGGTTCTTGGGGGCAGTTTCTCTTCTTATGGGAAGGTCTCTGCTCATCCAGAACAGGTGTTTCCCAGGATTCGGCCAGGTCTAGGGATCAGCAGGGTGTTGTGGTATCAGTAGACCTGGATTTCAGACTGCTAACTGAACCAGGAGAAAACTCACTCACCCTCTGGACCGACTGAATGAGGATCCGGGTCCCTAAGGGCTCTCCCACTTACCTCAGCCACTGATTCTTGGAGATACCTCCATGAACTTGCCAGATTACTTGCTTGGACTCTGCTGCCCTTGCCTGCTTTCCTCTTCAAACCCTTTCTTTTCCAAGTGGCCACTCTGAAATCTCTCTCAGCAATCAAAGCTTAGGGGAGGTTGTGGTGGAGCCTCAAGAAAAGAAAATGAAGATGAAGGGTTAGGAGTACAAAAGGAGTAAAAAAGGGACAGAGTCCAGTTTGATGAAATGGATATGATTTTAATAGGTGCTGCCTCAGGCCTTCTTTTCTGACCTGGTCAGTGGCTCACTACCTGCTCCCGCTAATGGAGTTCCCAAGAGAACCACACTGGCAGAGCCAGTGGGAGAGGCCCATGGATGCTCCCAAGCTCTCAGAACAGCTGGAGTTCTGAATGAGTCCCAGCTTCCCACAGGAGGTGTGCTTATGAGTGGATTAGCCTGTCTGCAAGGTCAGGGAATTTTCAATCAAAGGGAGAATATCCTGGAGCATGTTCTTGTTTTAGGTAACTGGAAAATTTATTGGCCTTTCTGAAAAGGAACAGAAACAAGAGGAAAATCGCCTTGAGTTCTGGATGACAGAGCAGAAGAATTTGAGAGTGATCCCCCTTCTGTAACCAGTTCTCCCTCTTTTTTCTTCCAAATGCACAGGACTCCAATCATAGCCGGAGGGCTCTTCGTGATTGACAAAGCCTGGTTCGATTACCTGGGGAAATATGATACGGAAATGGACATCTGGGGTGGGGAGAACTTTGGTGAGTTACTGCCCTAGACATCTGTCACAGATTGAATTGTGTACCCTAAAAATATGTGTCAACTTGGCTAGGCCATGTTCCCAGTATTGTGTGGTTTTCCTTCATTTTGTGATCTGATGGAATTATCCTCCATTTTGTAATGTGTTGTAAATCCTAACCTTTATATGTTAATGAGGCAGGATCAGTGTGGGGTGTAAGTCACACCCTTGCTTGAGTCACACCTTTTATCTTACAAGAGATAAAAGAAGAAAGAAGCAAGCAGAGAAGGAGGGACCTCACTATCACCAAGGAAAAAGAGTTTGGAGCAGAGTGTGTCATTTGGACCCAGGGTCTCTGTGCTGAGAACTTCCTAGACCCAGGGGAAGATTGATGCCAAGACACATGGAGATCTCCAAGGAACCAGGAAACAGAAGCTGAAGAGACAAAGACCTTCCTCCAGAGCCGACAGAGAAAGAAAGCCTTCCCTTAGAGCTGGTGCTCTGAATTCAGACTTCCACCCTCCTAAACTGTGAGAAGATAAATTTCTGTTTGGTAAACCATTTACTTGTGGTATTTTTTATAGCAGCACTAGGTAATAAGAAGTTGGTACCAGAAGAGTGGGGTGCTGCTCTAACAGATCCCTAGAACATGGAAGCAGTTTTGAAATTGGGTAATGGATAGAGGCTAGAAGAGTTTTAAAGTGCCTAAGAGTAAAACCCTAGATTATCTTGAAGAGACTGTTGGTAGAATTATGGATGTCAAAAGCAATTTTTGTGAGGGTTCAGAAGACAGTGAGGAAGGCGGTAGAGAAAGTCTCTACCATCTTAGAGAATACATATGGTGCCAGCAACAGAATGTCATTAGAAATGTAAACATTAAATGTGCTTCTGGTAAGGCTTTAAAAGAAAAGGATGGACATGTGACTGGGCAATGAAGAAAGGGAGATGCTTTTTATGCAGTAGCAAAGAACTTGTCTGAATTATGTTCAAATGTTTGGTGGAAGGTAGGACTTGCAAGTGATGAACTTGGTGTCTGGCTGATGAGATTTCTAAGCAAGATCTTAAAGCGACCAAGTGACTTCTCCTTGCCACTTATAGTAAAATATGAAACGAAAGAGATGGACTTTGAACTGTGCAAAATGAAAACAGAGCTTAAAGATTTGGAAAATTTTGTTTTACAAACTAAGGACACGTGTCCTAGAATGTTCACCAAGGACGTGGCTACACAATCTTTTGTTAAAGAGATTAAGCCTGTCACTGATGAAGTTAACCCAACTATCACAGCAGAAAACCCATCAGCTTAGACTGAAGGGGACAGAAAAAGAATGAAAGGAGAGAAAGTTCTCTGCCTCTCGAAATTCTACAGGCAGGAAACAGGCCAAAGGAGCTATATCTGTTGTTCCCCAACAAAAGAAAAGGACGACCCCTGGAGCAGCTCGGAGATCAGCAGAACTGATGGAGCATGGGAAATAGGACCTTCTAGGTTTCAAAGGGTGGGGCAGTGGTCTCTTGGACCTCAAAGTGTAGGGCCACAGCCTCCTAGGTGTCAAAGATCCGGATCTTTGCCAACTCAATCTGGAGTGTGGGGCTGCCATTAAGGTGTGCCAGGGGTTGGGTCCACCGCCTGAGGCTGAGGGGGTGGGGCTGTCATACCCAAGGGACAGAAGAACAGGGCCTATTGGGGCTCAGGGGGTGGGGTGACCACTCAGATGGACTAGGAGAATGGGGCCGCCTAAAGCCGAGGGAGCAGAGTTGCTGTCCCAGAGGGCCTGGAAGGCAGCGCTAAAGCCCAGGGCCGAGGGGCCTCCACTCAGAATCCAGAGGGCATGGCCAACACCCAGAGCCTAGAGGGCAGGGCCATTGCCCAGATGGTCTCAGAGAACAGAGGATTAATGTAAATTGTTCTACTTGGTTTTGGACTTTCTTGGTGTCCGTTATCCCTTCTTTCCCTCCAATTTCTCCCATTTGTAATAGAAATGTCTACTTTGTGCCTGTTCCACCACTGTACTTTGGAAACAGATAACTTGTAATCTGGATTTCACAGATGAAGCAGAATTTTGCCCCGGCATGGAATATACCTAAAGTCTCACCCATATTTGATTTAGATAATTCAGAAGATGCGATTTTGGACTTGGAATCGATTTAAGACTTTTGGGATGATGTGATGGGGTGAATGTGTTTTGCATGTGGCGAGGACATGAATTTTGGGGACCAAAGGGTGGAATGTCGTGGATTGAATTGTTTCTCCTAAAATATGTGCCAACTTGGCTAGGCCATGATTCCCAGTACAGGCATACCTTGGAGATATTGCGGGTTTGGTTCCAGACCACCGTAATAAAGTGAATATGGCAGTAAAGTGAGTCACACTATTTTTTTGGTTTCCCAGTGCATATAAAAGTTGTGTTTACAGTATACTGTAGTCTATTAAGTATGCAATAGCATTATGCCTAAAAAAAACAATGTACATACCTTAATTTAAAAATATTGCTAAAAAATGCTAACCATCATCTGAGCCTTCAGTGAGTCATAATCTTTTTGCTGGTGGAGGGTCTTGCCTTGAGGTTGATGGCTGCTGACTGATCAGGGTGGTGGTTGCTGAAGGTTGGGGTGGCTGTGGCAATTTCTTAAAATAAGACAACAATGAAGTTTGCCACACTGGCTGACTCCTCCATTCATGAAAGATTTCTCTGTACATGAATGCTGTTTAATAGCATTTTACCCACAGTAGAACTTCTTTAAAAATTGGAGTTAATCCTCTCAAACCCTGTTGCTGCTATATCAACTAAGTTTATGTAATATTCTAAGTCCTTTGTTGTCATTTCAGCATCCTCATCAAGAGTAGATTCCATCCCAAGAAACCACTTTCCTGCTCATCCATAAGAAACAACTCCTTATCCATTAAAGTTTTGTCATGAGATTGCAGCAATTCAGTGACGTCTTCAAGCTCCACTTCTAATTCTAGTTTTCTTGCTATTTCCACTGCATCTACAGTTACTTCCTCTGCTGAAGTCTTGAACCTCTCAATGTCATCCATGAGGGTTGGAATCAACTTCTTTCAAACTCCTGTTAATGTTGATATTTTGACCTTTCCCATGAATCATGAATGTTCTTAATGGCATCTAGAATGGTGCATCCTTTCCACTGATTTTCCAAAGTTTTCAATTTACTTTGCCCAGATCCACCAGAGGAATCACTATCTATGGCAGACATATCCTTACAAAATGTTTTTCTTAATTAATAAGACTTGAAAATCAAAATTACTCCTTGATCCATGGGCTGCAGAATGGATGTTGTGTGTTAACAAGCATGAAAATATTAATCTCCTTGTACAGCTCCATCAGACCTCTTGATTGACCAGGTGCATTGTCAGTGACAAGTAATATTTTGAAAAGAATCTTTTTTTCTGAGCACTAGATCTCAACCGTGCCCGTTGCTGTCAAGTTGATTCTAACTCATAGCAACCCTATTGGACAGAGTAGAACTGCACCATAAGGTTACCAAGGAGCAACTGGTGGATTTGAACTGCCGACCTTTTGGTTAACAGCCAAGCCCATAACCACTGTGCCTCCAGGTCTCAAGGTCTCAACAGTGGGCTTAAAATAGTCAGTAAACCATGTTGTAAACAGGTGTGCTCTCATCCAGGCTTTGTTGTTCCACTTATAGAACACAGGCAGAGTAGATTTAGCATAATTCTTAAGGGTGCTAGGATTTTCAGAATGGTACATGAGCATTGGCTTTGACTTAAAGTCACCAGCTGCATTAGTCCCTAAGAAGAATGTCAGCCTGTCCTTTGAAGCTTTGAAGCCAGGCATTGACTTCTCCTCTTTAGCTATGAAGGTCCTAGATGACATCTTCTTCTTATATAAGACTGTTTCATCTACACTGAAAATCTGTTGGTTACTGTAGCCAGCTTCATCAATTATCTTAGCTAGATCTTCTGGATAACTTGCTGTAGCTTCTACATCAGTACTTGCTGCTCCATCTTGTACTTTTATGTTATGGAGATGGCGTCTTGCCTTAAACTTCATGAACTAACCTCTGCTAGCTTCAGACTTTTCTTCTGCAGCTTCCTTACCTCTCTCAGACTTCATAGAATTGAAGAGAGTTCAGACCTTCCTCTGGATTAGGCTTTGGCTTAAGGGAATGTTGTGGCTGGTTTGGTCTTCTATCCAGACCACTAAAACTTTCTCCATATTAGCAATAAGTTTGTTTCATTTTCTTATCATCTGTGTGTTCACTGGAGTAGCACTTTTAATTTCCTTCAGGAACTTTTCCCTTGCATTCACAACTTGGCTAAGTGTTTGATGCAAGAGGCCTAGCTTTCAGCCTGTCTCAGCTTTTCACTTGTCTTCCTCACTAAGCTTAATCATTTCTAATTTTTGATTTAAAGTGAGAAACATGTGACTCTTCCTTTCAGTTGAATACTTAGAGGCCAACGTAAGGTTATTACTTGGCCTAATTTCAATATCGTTGCATCTGAGGGAATAAGGAGGCCTGAGGAGAGGGAGAGAGACAGGAGAATGGCTGATCGATGGAACCATCAGAACACACACAACATTTATCCATTTATCGATTAAGTTCACCGTCTTACAGGGGCACAATTCATGACACTCCAAAACAATTACAATAGTAACATCAAAGATCACTGATCACAGATCACCATAACAGCTATAA
This sequence comes from Dugong dugon, assembly GCA_030035585.1. Taxonomy (NCBI): domain Eukaryota; kingdom Metazoa; phylum Chordata; class Mammalia; order Sirenia; family Dugongidae; genus Dugong; species Dugong dugon. Next base: position 39,435,528 of record CM057480.1, on the reverse strand, counting down.
AAAATAATGAAAAAGTTTGAAATATTGTGAGAATTACCAAAATATGACACAGAGACCCGAAGTGTGCACATGCTGTTGGAAAAATGGTGCCGATAGACTTGCTTGACACAGGGTTGCCACAAACCTTCAATTTATTAAAAACAGAATATCTGCAAAGCACAATAAAGTGAAACACAATAAAACGAGGTATGCCTGCGTTGTGTGATTGTCCTTTGTTTTGTAATCTGATGGAATTGTCCTCCATTTTGTAATGTGTTGTAAATCTTGACTTCTATATGTTAATGGGACAGGATCAGTGTAGGGTATATCATGAGTCACAGCCTTACAAGAGGGTGTGACTCAAGTCACACCCTTACTCAAGTCACACCCTTTCTCAAGTAACTCCCTTGCTTGAGTCACACCTTTTATCTTACAAGAGATAAAAGGAGAAAGAAGCAAGCAGAGAAAGAGGGACCTCACTATCACCAAGGAAGAAGAGCCAGGAGCAGAGTGCGTCCTTCGGACCCAGGTTCCCTCAACTGAGAACCTCCTAAACCCAGGGGAATATTGATGCCAAGATACATGGAGATCTCCAAGGAACCAGGAAACAGAAGCTAAAAAGACAAAGACCCTCCTCCAGAGCCGACAGAGAAAGAAAGCCTTCCACTAGTGCTGGCTCTGAATTCAGACTTCTAGCCTCCTAAACTGTAAGAAAATAAATTTCTGTTAAAGCCATCCACTTGTGATATTTCTGTTATAGCAGCACTAGATAACTAAGACAACATCCAAGCATATACCATCCTATATAACCTTGGAGCTTACTCTGTCCTCAGCCCAGGGGCCCTGAGCTGTGGATCCTTGTGTCCTTGGACCTAGCACTGAGCTGACAGGCACATGTCACTGGGATGCGGGCCAGGGAGAGGGTGAGTAAGTCCATTCCTCTAGGGGACAGTCGGTGGTTGCTGGGAGGGTGGTTGCTGAGCATCAGGGAAACATGTCTGGGCAGTCTGTTAGGGGAAAGTTGAGATACAAAGACCATGAAGAACACCAGGTCCAAGGCAAGCTTGAATTGGGGCACTGAACTTGGGAATTTGGAGTTGGAAGGAGACTGGTCAGAGAGAATGAGGAACAGGAACAATGGTGACAAGGTTAATATCCATTGGTGCAGCTTTCAAGAAGATAACACTTAGCATTGCTAATGAGGAGGATCTTGGTTAGTTGCCACAGAAACCTTTGGGATATCTTGCTCTTATCTTTTAGCGCATGAGGCCGGGTGGGGTAGAGGGGCTGGATTGTGAGGCCAAAAGCAGTGCAAGCAGATGGTCAGGCCTGGCCACAGTGGTTTAGGGGCTGAAGTTTGCAGCTACAGAAGAAAGAGTGTAGTCAGAAAGACCCATTCTATCTAGCCAGTGACACTGAGGGACCCTTATTTTTTCTCATGTATTGAAAGTGTGACATGAGGATAATAATAATCCTACTTCTTGGTGGTGTTGTGAAAATCCATTGAGGTAACTGTGTAAAAATCCTAGTGATGCCCAATAAATGTCAGTCTCCTTTTCTTTCTTCCAGCAGGTGAGACCTAAGAGATCACTAGAATACAAGCGCCACAAGGGTAGGGATTTTTGTCGGTTTTGTTCACAGCTCTATCCCCAGTATTTAAAACAGTGCCTGCCACCTCAGAGGCCCTCATTTGTTGAACAAATGAATCACAGTGGAGGAAGAGGAAGAATTCTTGGGTGTTGGGGCCCACATCCCCTCTTGCCACACTAGGTAGCTGCTGGCTCTGGGAGCATTGTGCAGGCCAAGAGAATGATCCATGAGGCTCTTCTTGGTATTCAGCAGTAATTCGGTCTGCTGTCCACTGTCATTGTTTTCCTGTCCCCACCTCCCAAGTGTTTTATGGCTTTCTTTCTCAGTCATGAACAGATATTTCCTGGAAATTTATGGCTGCTAGCCTGACCCACAGCATCTGTTCTCTCAAACTAGGCAGTGTAGAAAAATCCATCAGAGAAGTCGCTCTCCTGCAATATGTGGGCCAGAGTGGAAGCTCAGCAAACAAAGCACAAAATGCGAGCGCCTACTCACCCAGTCCATTGAGGCCTCCTGGAACTTGATAGGGGTTGAAGGAGTGGGGGTTAAGACCAGATCTGCCTGCCCAGGATAAGTTGGAGCCAGGAAGACCCTTGGCGTTCTCAATGGGGCAGGGATTTCTCTTACTGGACAGAGCCAATCGTTGTTGTTAGTGGCCAGCGAGTCAGCCCCTGACTCACGGCAGCGCCATGCACAACAGAACAAAATGCTACCAGTTCCTGCACCATCCCCATGATAGGTTGCAGATCACAGCATTGTTTTCCATAGGGTTTTTGTAAGCTGATTTTTGGAAGTAGATCACCAGGCCTTTCTTCCTATTCCGTCTTAGTCTGGAAGCTCTGCTGAAACCTGTTCAGCATCATAGCAATACGCAGGCCTCCTCTGACAGATGGGTGGTGGCTCTGAATGAGGTGCATTGGTTGGGAATCAAATCCAGGTCTCCTGCATGGAAGGTGAGAATTCTACCACTGAACCTCCATTGCCCCCATTAGCCAATCATATGTCCCTGCAATCACTGTACGTCTTACAGTCCTGAAGGACGTGTTTAAGGCTTTCCTCCCAGCCATCAAATGAATCTTCTCTGCAGGAATTTTAGTAGACAGCAGTCATCCAGTCTCAGCTTGAATGCTGCTTAGGATGATGTGTCCACTACTTCACAGTTCCTAGCACATTCTATTGTTGAGAAGTTTTTTGTTGAATTGTTAGAAAATTCTTCTAAGTCAAAACGTGTTACCCTGCAACTTCTGTCTGCCGGAGATTGATCTGTCCTATTGATTGGTACAAAATGAGTATGAGCCTTCTTCTGTGTGGCAGTTACATTTGAATCCAAGCAGCACATTATTTTTAATGATGGCACATACTGATCTAACCCAGCAGTACCTTTTTATATAGCAGTGTTGACACACATCTGCTCAAATCAAGTAGCAATCTCATCTTCCAAGTTGGTTGGCTTTAACAAGTACTGATTCCAACAGAGAAATTGGGAGGGGTGCTGGGGAGGTATGGAAGAAACATTTTACAGTTCATCACAAAAATTTTTAAACCACAAAAAAAAAACAGAACACTGCAGACAGCTATCACAGGAAACACTGTGTCTTCTCTCACTCCGATATTCCATTATGTTATAGCCCTCTACCAGCACATTGAAAGCCATTTCTGAATATATATATATATATATATATATATATATATATATATATATATATATATATATATATATATATATACATATATATACATATTTAGTATTTTATTTGGCAGAAAATGCAGTGCTTTCCCAGCAATGGATGTGTCATGTGACAGTGGCAGAGCCCCAGGTGGGGATAGTCTCTGTGGAATAGGGTGATGATCAGGAGTAGCATGGGGTTTGTGAGTAATGTGTCAGCTGCAAAGGGGAGATGATGCTAAGTGGAGGAAGAAGCTACATGTCAGAGTGAAGGAATCCAGTTCTAGAGTGTGGCATAAGGGGCCTCCCCATTCCAAAGTCACTAAGTCCTGAAGATCCACTCTCCTCATTATTGCTCACAACCATCACCTTCTCTCCATCCCCAATGATACTCTTCTAAATGCTCCTTCCACCTCTATTCTACTCCCATCAAATCCATCCTCCCACACTCCTGCCAAAATGCTGCATCACTCTCAGGTCTGGAATCTACCAGTGGCTTCCTCTTGTTCTGAGTATGAGGCCCACACTTCCCTGGCCCTTCCCTACCTCCCCAGCATTCTCTGCCTGTACCTCCCCTCCAGCCTTCAGTCCAGACTTACTGATGGAACCTCCTGCAATTCCCAGTATGTGGCTGGCCCAGTAAATGACTTAGCCTTTGCCTTCATTCTCTATCAAAGGCTGGTTCCGCAGTGGAACTCATTCCTAAGCTCACCTCCTCTAGGACTAGGACATCTTCCCTGCCCTCCCTCTCCCGACCCCTCCCTCACTATGTGCCCCTCAGCACTGGGTTGGTTTCTCTTCTCCATCTTAGCAAGTAGCCCTCGTATGTATTTGTTTATTCATCTTGCATGCTGCCCTGCTTCTCACTAAACCTGGGAGCTCCTCAAAGGTGAGAACATTGCATCCAACTTCTTGTTCCTGAGGCCTGGAACAGTGGAAACTGTTCACTAAATTAGTGTTCAAAAAGCGAGAGCCTGAATGGGAAGGGGATTGAGGGTAGGAAGCACAGCATGTATACAATGTATGAGGATCCATTCAAAATAGATCCCACTGCATTGCATGGCCCATGTTTAATGGTCCCCTTTAAACGTGAGAAGAATGGTAGTAACAGCAGATAGATGTGTAAGAAATGAGATTTCTGTGTGTTCCAGACCTGTCCGCACATGTCGTGTTGACTTTATTTCACAGCACAGAAGTCCATGAGTTATTGGAAAAAGCTGTGTCCAGGGTGCCCATGATGGAGCTCAATTGCCTGTAGCCCCTGCCTGGACCCATTTTGCTTTTCTTCTGTCATCTGCAGCCCTGGATGGATTGACTGCTGTGGCCAAGTAAGAGCCATGCCATGTCTCAGGCTACCCCACCATACACTGGTTTGAAACCAAAGTCCCCGACCCTGGTGCCATCATTTGCACTAAGATGAGCTGAATAGTTTTGATAATTACATCTGTAGTTCAGCATGTGAGCAGGCTTTAGGGAAATGTGGCTTTTAGGCCTTTTTTCTCCCTCAGAAGTTGATTTGCATTAAAATTTGATGCTTTAATTACAGTTTACATAGCACAGGATACATGTAATACATCTACTCAAAGCTGCACTCCACTTTTTAGGTTTTGATCATTAGAGATAAAAGGAATCTGTTGCCCAGTAGGAAGTGTGTGTGTGTGTGTGTGTGTGTGTGTGTGTGTAAATGTGGGGGTGGGCGTGGAGGGCACATTTCCAATAAACAAGGCATTGGAACATATACGAAAAGAAAGTATGGGATTTCTGAATTCATAATGGGGGATTCCCAAAGCCCAGAACAGAGGGTACATCATTCACAAAAGACAGTGCTGAGAGTAGAGAAATGGGGTGGGGCCCAGAGAGAAGCCACCACCACCCACCTTCCCCAGAATGTAATCAGGGATATCAAGCTATGTCAGGCTTGACATATGTGTGTGCGTGTATGTGTTATAGAGAGAACATGGGCTTTGGAATAAGCCTATGTCTGAATCCTGTCATCATCACTGGCTATCTGTGTGCCCTTGGAAAAGTTACTTCACCTTACTGAACTTGTTTCTAAGTCTTTAAACTGGAGACAGTGATCCCTGTGGTAAGCAGAATAACTCCCCAAAGATGTCCATACCCTAATCCCTAGAGCCTGTGAGTATGTTACCTTACCTGGCAAAAAGGAGTTTGCAGGTGTCATTAAGGTTATTAATCAGTGACCTTAAAACAGAGAGAATATCCTGGAGTGTCTAGATGGGCCCAATCTAATCACATGAGCCATTAGAAACGTGTAAGGAACTGAGAGGCTCTGACCACCAGCCAGCCAGGATAAGGGGCTTCAGTTCTGCAACAGCATGGAGCTGACTTCTCCCAACAACCTGAATGAGCTTGTAAGCAGATTCTTTCCCTGGAGCCTCCAGAAAAGAATGTGACAGCCCTAAGCAGAGAACCCAGACAAGCCTACCTGGACTTCTGACTACAGAAACTGTGAGCTAAAAAATTTGTGTTATTTTTAACCCACTAGATTTGTGTGGTAATTTGTCACAGGGCTGTTGTGAAGATGACATTAGATAGCACACAGTGCCTCTGCTCCACCAGGCTTGGCTCCTTTCCCCTTCAGGCTACATGTGAACAGCATTTGTTAAAGAAGGATTGTATCTGAACTGCTGGCATAGATTATTCCTTGCACTTTCTCTTTAGGCCTCACCCCTTCTATGCTTGGTGACTCAAGATTAGGGGAATGGCTTCATCTGTGAAGAGAATCCAATTCTGATGAAAAGTCACCTTTTCCCCCAGATGAAGAGTAAAGCTAAAGCAGGCCTCTGGTCTGTTCCTTTCTGGATTACTTTGCTAATGCCCCATGCCAAGGGGAGATCCCCTGGGGTCATCCTTTCCTGCTGCTCCTAAAGTTCACAAGTCTAATTGAGTTCCATAAGGGAGGACCCTGCTTGTTCATTTTCAATGGGAGTATGGGAAGATAAAGGATATGGTCTTGGCATTTGCAGTCATATGACAACTGGTGACCATGGCATGCCTACAATTAATACATCTTCAGAACTTGGGGCTCTGGATTCAGTCTTGATTGTCCTAGATGTGTGTGAATTGCAGATTTGCTCACAGATTCAAGGTTGCCTTTTATGGGCTGGCAAGATAGCCTGGCAATCTACTTCCAAAAAATCAGCCAAAGCAAACCCTGTGGGTCACACAGTCTGATCCCATTGTGCAGATGGTCTCCATGAGTTGGAGGTCAACACTACGGCAGCATACAACAAGAAGAAAGGAGCCCTGGTGACACAGTGTTTAAGTACTCAGCTGCTGATAATTGAAAGGTTGGCAGTTCGAACCCACCAGCCACTCTGTGGGAGAAAGATGTGGCAGCCTGCTTCCATAGGGACTACATCCTTGGAAACCCTATGGGGCAGTTCTCCTTTGTCCTATAGGGTCACTCTGAGTTGGAATCGACTCAGTGGCAATGGGTTTGGTTTGGTTTGGTTTTTAAGATGGCCTGGCAATCTGCTTCCAAAAAATCAGCCAATGAAAACCCTATAGATCATACTGTCTGATCCCATTGTGCATGAGGTCACCATGAGCCGGGGTCCAACTCTACAACAGATTACAACAACAACGATCATCTCTACTCTTTAAATAATAATAGTAGAGATTCCTGGCCCAATAGACTTGGAATTTAAAGATTTCTGAAATACGGTCCCTATCACCACATACATATGTGTCAATGTCTGTCTCTTTCTGCCCACAACTCTTCTCTCAATTCCTTTGACCTTAATAAGTTTAAATCTGGCCAAAAGTAGAATGGATAATACTACTGTGTATACAATATATATACGTGTATACAATATATTGAGGGACTAGAAGATTTTCCTTTTTGGGAACTGGAGAAGAGCCTGCTTTAAGTCCCGAGTGAAGTGTTGATTGAAGCTCAGTAGACCTTGCACATGTCAAGAAAGACATACTGAGACTCAGATTCACAAATGCACTAACATAATTCCAGCATCCAACCCCTTAAATCCCTAAATGAACTCACAGCCATGTGGAGATGTGGATTTTGGGTAGTTGACTTAAGCTCACTTGTTTGCTCAGTGACTGTATTAGTTTCCTAGGGCAGCTGTAACAAAATGTCACAGAAAGACTTTAAGCAAAAGAAATGTATTGTCTCACAGTTCTGGAGCCTGGGAGTCTGAGATCAGGGTATCAGCCATGTTGATTTCTTCTGAGGACTCTGAGGGAGAATCTGTTCCATGCCTGTCTTCCCAGCTTCTAGTGGCTGTCAGTAATCCTTGATGTTCCTTGGCTTGTAGATGCATGTTCACATGGGTCTTCCCCACCTGTCTCTCTGTGTCTTGTCTCCTCTTTTATAAGGACACCCCTCAGATTAAATTAGGACTCACTCTACTCCAGTATGACCTCATGTTAACTCAGCTGATAACATCTTCAAAGACCCTATTTCCAAACAAGGTTATGCTTACAGGTACTGGGGTTAGGATTTCAACATACCTTTGTGGGGGACACAGTTCAATCCATAACAGTGACTCTCAGGTAAACATCATCCTGGAGGGACACATGATTCAAATAACGCCTCAGCAAGATGCCAAATTGCTATGTATCGTGGACCTTTATGGAGAATCAAAATCTCAAATATTATGTTCACGAATTTCAAGATTTGCCTGTGGCCAGAAGTGAGCAGAGGAAGAAAGCTTAAAGTCATTGAGGAAGCTGGAAGTGGACATAGATGAGTGACGCCCATTAGTATCCATGTTTTAAAGAGACTGGCTTCAGAGAGATGGCTCATAATAACTGCAGGTGACCTATAAGTAGCACTTCAAGTTTACACAATTATTTTTATAATCATGATCCTGATAGTAATTCTGCAAAGTATTATGATATTTGTTGGACATATGAAGAAACAAAGCCATGGCAAGTTAAGCAGGTTTTCCGAAGGATGTAGCTAGTAGGTTACTTCAGCCTGGGGTTTGCTGACCCCAAGCCAAGCTCTTCCTGCTTCCTTTCCCTCCATGTTCTTGCCATCATTCAGTAGCAATCTTGAGAAGTCCTTTCTTCATCCTACAGTACACATTCTCTCCATCCAATGAGAAAAATCCAAGCTTCCTGGGAATGAGCTGCAGCCTGTTCAGGAGAGCACCTGGGCAGTAGGCAAAGGAGCAGGTGTGGAGAAGGTGACAGCAGTAGGGTTGAGGTCAAGGAAGTCTTGCCTTAAGTTCAGTGGCCTTTCCAATGACACATGGAAAGAGTCAGTAGGGGACAGGTAAGTGAAATGGCTGAGAACAAGTGAGAGTAGGTGAGGATCAGGACGAAGCACTTGAGCCTAAGCATCTGCTCTGGAGACTTGGAAGGAAGGGAGATGGAGAGCAGGAAGTGGAAGGGACAGCTGGAGGAGGTAAGACCCTTGGTAGAGAAACCAGGCAAGGCAAGCATGTGGGACCTAGGTTGTTGGAGGATGCAGGTATGTGCTAGGAAGACACTAGAATGCCTGCGTCTTTCTTCTCTCTCCTATACTCCAGACCTGCCTCCACATAGCCTCTCACCTGAGCAGTCTCTGGGTTTTTCACAAGTCAGCCTGTCCTCCTCATACTTTAGCTTGACTGCAGAATCATGGGGCAGGCAGGAAATTCCACAGATCAGAAGCTGGCCTTTCCTTCCATTGGTATGCCAAGTGGGCTGCAGGAGGGCGACCTGTCCTGGGTGCAGGCAGTAAGGGGGAACACTATCTGTAGAAAATTTTTAAAAAGTAATAAAACTGTCTAACAGACGGTCTGTTTTTTATTATCACTACGTGCTGGGAATTCTAAACAATGTCAGTGATAAAATACGCATCCAGCAGAACCACTGCACCCCAAATTCCCCTTTTGCATGCCACTGCTTCCCTCTCCAAGCAGAATCACTGCTTCAAGCCTGCAAGTAAGTGGTCTCAGGGGAGAAATACGCTCCATCCCTAGAAGAGAAATACACTCCCTCCCAACAGCCCAGTCACAGCTGCCTCTGCTGACTCCTCCCCACCCACCTCTCTGAGCTTCTTGCAGTAGCAGCAGCCAGGACAAAATGGGTATAAATGCAAAAGCCCCACAGGGGAGCACTCGAAAGACAGTTTTGAGGCTTCCAGCATTTTCTACAGCTGCTCTCAGCTCTCAGTTACTGCTCAGACACCTACCTCCTGGGCTGTGATTCAGGTGGCTCTCACAGAATCATAGAACTGCAGTCTCAGTGTTGGAAGGAGCTGTGGACCACTTGTTCAGGGCCTTCTGGGATTTAGTCCTTTCTGTTGGGTCCTGGCCTTGTAGTTATCTAGCCTGCCGCCAGTGGGAAACCCACTACTTCTCTTGACGGTCAATTCCATCTGGGCCCCGACTATTAGAAAATTCTTTCATATTCTCAGATGAAATGTCTTTCTCCTCTACCCTGGTCCTAACCCTTTGGAGTCATATGGAGTAAGTCTAATCCATCTTCCACACAGTGACCTTCCACGTGTTCAAGAGCAACTCTCAACACTTGTCCACAAGTCTTCTCTTTTCTAGGCTAAAGCATCCCAGTAGAGTCTCCCACCATCTTGGTCACTGTGTTCTAGGGGCTAGCATGTTTCTCCATGACAGTGAAAAGGGGCTTCTCTGTGTCAGACACTGTTCCTGTATCAGCTCATATCACCCTCTGAGGTGTTATGATTATCATCCCATTTATGGATGAGAAAACTGAGGCTCCCTAGCCAGTGGAACAACTGTTTGGCTGTGGAGCCTGTTCTTAACCACCATGACATAGGCTAGGTGCTGCAGGCCCTCACTGCATCTTTATACCTGGGATTCCCTGGCCTGCCTGCCTTCCTGTGTCTTGTGCCCTCTCTCCTCCAGGGGAGGTAGAGTGGTAAGAGGAGAGGTGTGACTTTCTTGCAGAAATCTCCTTCAGAGTGTGGATGTGTGGCGGCAGCCTAGAGATCATCCCCTGCAGCCGAGTCGGGCATGTCTTCAGGAAGAAGCACCCATATATTTTCCCGGATGGAAATGCCAACACTTACATAAAGTAAGTGAGCATCCAGGGGCACAGGCGGCCATGGTCAAGAGGTTTTGGGTGATGGGTTGCAGCTGTCCCTGGTACTCTATGAGGCTGCTTGAGTGTTCCAGGTGGACAGGAGACGCACATTGTGCCCCCTGGGACAGCCTGAGTGGGAGGTCAACCCACCACACCAAGCATTAGGAATGGAGGCACTGCAGGGTATTTTCCATCACTGACTCCCCTAACACCAGATAAGGCCTCACATATGGCTTCAGGGACTTCAAGTCACTGGTCTGCACTGCCCCACCACAGCTCAGGTTCTGGGTATTTGGGGTTGTTTAGATGGGGATAGGGCAGCTGTTTTTGCCTATGAGTTCTAGAAGTTCTGCTGCTCCCACTTTCAGGGTGGGCAACTAGGGAGATACTGGAACTCAACCCCCCGACAGTACCCACTTGCCTGTTCCTGCTCCCACCTTCCCTCCATATGCCTTCTTTCCTCTATTTCTTTGCTTACAATCTTTTTCCTCTCCTTTAACTCATGTATGTCCCTTTTTCTGTTTTTTTTTTTTTTTTTAATATCCTTCCCTTTAGCTTCTCTCCCTTTCCTAATCCTCTTGTCTCTAATTATCTGACACCTTCACTCACCCATGTATTCCTCTTCCTTTTTCTGTCATTTGGTCCATTGGAGGAAGGGGAGTGTCTTAGACTGGGTTCTCTAGAGGAGTAAAACCAGTGACACGTATATGTATATTTATACAGAGAGAGAGAATAAGAGATTGATTTACTTTAAGGAAATGACTCATGCAGTTGTGGAGGCTGGCAAGTCCCAAAACCATAGGTCAGGTAGCAGGCTGGAGACTTCTGCTGGCTCAGGAGATTGTAGACACTGGTGAATACAAAATCTGCAGATCAGGTGACAGGCCACACCCACAAGGAAACGCCCCTTTCAGCTGATTGGCTGACCTCATCAGATCACATCATAGAAGGTGATCAACCTGTCCATTGTCTGCCAAACCACTGATGATCATAGTCTAGCCAAGTTGACACATAACATTAACCATCACAGGGAGAAAGCACCTCTTTACATTTTTCTTGTTTGAGATGTCATTTCCTCTCCTGTGTTCATCCTTCCTCAGTTTTCACACGTACAAATGGGTATGGGTCACATGCTGACATAGCAGTATTGAGGCATGCATTGGAGCAATGGAAAAATTAGCAACACCTTTTCAAAAGCATGGAAGTGAGGGAAGGTCAATGAGAAAACCAGCGGCCAAGGAGCAAGGGAGGAAACAAAGGCAGGGCTGCGTGAGCTCTAGAGTTTTTGAGGAAGGAAAGAGAAGCTGGGGACAGCTGGTGTAGGAAAGTGATGTGGCTGTGCAGGAGCTACATGGCCACCTGGGAGGGGCCAGACTCAGACCATTGTTGTAGAGACTGGGTCCTGGCCAGTGGGCATCCTGCATGTGTCACAGAATACTCAATAAGCAAGGTACATACCGGCTGACTTGTGCTTACTTATGAATATGTAGTGCACAATTTCACCTGTTTTTCACCACATCAAAGCCCTTTCGTACCTTGCTTACTGATTAATCTGCCCCTGTGCATGCCCCCACCCACTGCCGACAAGTCAATTCCAACTCACAGTGACCCCGTAGTATTTCCAGGGTTGTAAATCTCTATGAAAGCAGACTGCCACATCTTTCTCCCACGGAGCCGCTGGTGGTTTCCAACCACTGACCCTTTGGTTAGGAGTCGATCACTTTAACCACAGCCCCACCAGGGCTCCTTCTGTAGATGGCACTGGTGGATAATTCAGTGGTTAGAGGAATGTGGCACGGATGTCTCTTAAGATTCCAATTTGCTGATGGTCAGGCCAATGGATGGTTAGGCCGATGGTAGGGGCCAGCAAGGTACCATTAATGGGCTTTGATGTGTCAAGAACTGGACTGGGCATGTAGAACTCCAGTCCAGGTCCAGCAGCTTGGAAGGGCTTACCATGCTCCTCTGTCAGATGCCTCTGCTCCAAAACAGAACTAGAAATCTAGAGGAGGAGTAAGCCCTTTCTAGTTAGACCCCAAGTTTGCTTCCATGGTCCTTGGCAGATGTCACCTGCTCCCATACTGCTCTGGGCATGTTTGTTCCCAATATCTTTCCTCTCTACTGTGGGGCTCTTCCTGGTACTTCTGCATCCCTGACTGCTGAATGATGACATCCTCAGTGTCCATCTGTCTCTTTTTCTGTGACCTTTAGGGTCAGGCTCAGAAAAAATATCTGATTAAAAAACCTAAAGCCTGCTGACAGAATACCTGAAAGAGACGGCTTGCTTACTTAATCGTTTACACCTGCCCCAAGGAGGCCTGCTAATTGCATAGCCTTCAGGAAGACCTGACAGGTAGCTGACTTTACCCTTGGAGAGCCTGTGACTTCAGCATTGCCCCTGTGTAAAGGGGGACCACCTGGGAGCGTAAGCTGGTGGGAGATCAGAGGTGAGATACTCAACACAGCTGCTGCTTTTTCACTCTTGGTTGCTGGCAGCAAAGGGATGCTCCAGGCTCTCCTGGCCCTTTTCTCCCTGTTTTTATGAGAGCCGCAGAAGTTCAGTTTCTGGCATGATTCATCTGGCCTGTACCTTTGGGGGAAGAGTTTATTATACTAAACCCTATGTCTTCGGGTAGAAGCCACCTTTGGAGATTGTATGTGGCTTGGCTGGGTTCAGGGCTGGGAACAATAATGTTAGTATATCACAGTGGTTCCATAGGGTGGATGCCTAGGTGATGCTGCCCACTTGGCCACATGTGTATATTTTTTAACAGAATATGTCACAGGTCCTCTCTGCACCTTCCTGACACACTTTGTCTCTCTAGGAACACCAAACGGACAGCTGAAGTATGGATGGATGAATACAAACAATACTATTATGCTGCCCGGCCTTTTGCCCTGGAGAGGCCCTTTGGGAAGTAAGTGTCCTTCAGGTTGAGTAGTACAGAGTGAGGAAAAACCCGTGGGCCCCTGGCAAACGGGTAACAAGCTTATCTGCTAAGGAGATCCTGTCTACTTAGCAGGTCTTCCTGAGCCTCTGAGCTCTGCCAGGGCCCAGGGGAATGGCTAGTCTTCCTTCCCATCCTTATAGCTTCTGCTCCATCCTGGGACCACAGAGCTTTAGGTAGTTCTTGTGAAATTATTATCTGGCAACATATATGGAGTTGAATTCTTTCAGAAAGGTAGAATGCTGGATGAAACGCCTAGATCCCTTCCAGGTCAGTATTTCTGAGGCCTTCCTCCTTGTTCTCAGACACCCAAGCCTAAATTTTCCTTCTTCTTCAGAATAGGATGCATACAGATGTTCCCTCCAGCAATACTCCAGCCTCTTGGGGATAGAAGAGGAAACGGAAAGAATGCTTATTAACACTCATTACCATTACATAAGTTATCTCATTAATCCTCCCAAAACTCTGAGAGGTGGGTTAATAATCCTTACTTTACAGATGAGAAGACTTGGGCTTAACCAAGTTAAGAAACTTGCCCTAGGTCACACACTGTTAAGAAAAGGGTGGAGACTCAAAACCATGCCTATCTGTGATGGAAATTTTGGTAACGGATATGTACACATGAAAAATGTTAATTTGGCAAATGTGTTATATATGTATTTTTTACAATAAAAAAGTTGAGACATGGGACTAAACCAGAAGTTTCAAACAAACAAAACAAAAAACCATACATATATGATTCTGAAACAATACAACCTTGCATTTCACAACCTGGAGCTGATTTGAGTAGAGAAAAATGGCAGCTTCATTTATGTTATGATTTGCATTTATTTGGGGGTAACCAGTGACTAGTCACATACTAATCACATGAAGACTGTTTAGCAGATAGGCTTTTTGAAACCCAAAACTTCACTGGTTGGGCCCATCACTACCTTGGAAGACTAGCTCTGAACAAGCCGAAATGATTTCCACCTCTGAAATCATGAATTCATCCTGTCCCTCCAGTTCTCTCACTCAAAACCTCCCAAGGCATTCATTTTCACATCTCATCAGAGCTTACAGTCCATTGGCCACCCATCCTTTCTTTGCCTCCTTCCCTCTCTTTTAATTTTTTTGTTGATACTATGTGTTCTCAGTAATGCAGGGCACACTGAATCATTGACTCTGTCTGAATTTTTGGTAGGTAATATGGTTTTTATTTTATGCCTCATTCCATAAATCATACCCCCAGAGTCCAGAGGTACATATGTTACTAAATATTTTCAAAATTCATGTTTTTACTACCAAAAATTCAATGTTTCAGCACCACTCATACAATACCCTGTAAAAACAGTAATTCACATCACATGCCTGATTTTTCCATTTCAAACTGTTATATAGGGCCCCTCCTGCTGGCAGCACGTACTGTCAGTGGGCCAGCAGCTTCCCAATGAACTGCAGAGTTACAAAAATTAAGTGGTAGCTATATATACTGCCAGTTCTGAAAGGGTTAAAGACAGTGCTTAAAAGATCTTGTCCTTATATCTTTGGCCCCATTGTCTATCTATCAGTATCCCCTTGGCAAAGTTTTCTCAACCCTGGATAAACCTGACTTTCTACCTTATCCTCTACTGTGCACAGGCTGATGAGCAGCACTGGGAAAACTCAGTCCATGGCCATCAGTTTTTGTGAGGCCGCAGAATGCCCACTGGTCCTGCCACTTACCTAGCCAGCATTCTGCCTCAACCTCCACTTAAACGTCCTCTACTCTCCCTAAACCCTCCCCATCTCTTTTCACCCTCAGTAGATGACCCACCTTCTGCTTTACAGATGAAATAGAGGAAATCAACTTCTAAAACAAACCAACCGATCAACTTCACTGCATCGGCACCACCTTCTCTCTTTTCTCTCAAAGGACAGGATGTGCTTCCTGCTATGTTAGGCCAGCCCTCTACCAGTACTCTGGATCTGCCATTCATTCCTGCATTCATTCATAAATCAACATTTATCAAGTACCCCCTGCCTGGTTTCATCTCCTCCTGCTTCCTGGAGCAGAGCTTCTTGAACTTTTATGTATACACAGATCTCCTGGGGACCTTGTTAAAATGTGGATTCTGATTCAGAAGGTCTGCATTTCTTATAAGGTCCCAGATAATGCAGTGCTGAGGACCATAATTTGAGGAGCAAAGTTCTAGGGGTTGGTTCCCAAACTTGTCAGCACATTGGAATTACCTGGGGAACTTCAAAAAAATATGATGCCTGTGTCCCCACCTCCAAAGAGTTGATTTACTTGGTCTGGAGTGTGGCCTGTGTTGTGGAATTTCTAAAGAGCCTCAGATGATTCTAATGTGTGACAAGTGTTGGAACCACTCTTCTAGGGAACTTTGCCTTTCAGATGACACTTCTTGCCCTGATCTCTAATCTCTTCTCTACTGTATCTCTCCCCTCAACATTTAAACTTATTCAAGTATCTTACATCTTAAAAAAATAATAATAATAATAAGGAGGAAAGAGAACAAACTACAAAATCCTCCTTCACTTAAGTGGGTGCCCATCACCTGCACCCCTGTGCCTTTCTGCCCCTTCAGAGCCAAGCTTCATGACACAGTTGTCTGCGTTCCCTGTCTCCAGCTCCCCCTGCTCCTCACTCTTCTCCTGACAACCATATGAGGCCTTGCCCCACAATCCTGTGAGACAGCTCTGCCCACCTCCCTGGTTCACCTGTGTCTCCCTTGGACCTTTTACCATCATACTCTTATGCTACCTCTCAGTATCTAACACTGTGGGCTCTATTGCCACCCTCCTCCTCAGGCGTGGCTCTGATACCCAGAATTCCCTAATTCTGCATTCTGGGCTTCTCTCCTGCAGTCAGGCCCCTGTAGCTTGCTCCCATTTGCAGGCTCAATTTCCTCTCCCCACCCCTTGCATGTCGGTCTTCCCCAAGGACCTGTTATAAGCCCTCTTCTCTTCCTACTACACATTCTGTTTGGTGTTGACCACCATGTCTATGCTGCTGATACTCACATCTCTATCTCTAATCTAGCCCTGTCCTCTGAGCTTAATCCCTTCCATCCAAGTGCCACCTGGACATCTCCATCTGAATGTCTCCCAGGCTTCTCCCTCCATCCTACCAAGTCCTATACCAATTTTGCCCCTAAACTTGTTTCCCATCTCAGTGAACTGTCTTCCTTGTATCCTGTTGCCCATGTCAGAAATCTAGTGTCAACTTTGACTCCTCCCTCCCATATCCAGACACTCTCCCAGTTGGTGATACTGCCTCCTGCAGGCATTGACCACCTGGGTCCTTGCCAAACACTGAACACTCAGCCCTTTAAACAAATTGACATCATTTCTGTCCCCATGGAGCTTATAGTCTGGTGACGAAGGCAGGCTGTAAACACATAATTTTATGGACAATCCTTTAAATAGCCAGTGTGGTTAGTGCTATGTAAGAATTTCTGGTGCTTGAGAGTGCCAGTCCAGTCTTGGGGACAGGATCGCCAGAGGAAGTGGAGGTAGAAGGAGGTGAGACTGACAAGGTATGGATGGAACTGGGGTAGGTGCTGGTAGTGCCAATGGAGAGAAGTGGAGGGATTTGTGCCTGTCAGTTCTCTGTACTCTCACCCCTACTGCCCTACTTGAAAGTACCATCAGCACCTGGATTTCACCAGCAGACACCTATCTGCTCTCCTTGTCCCCAGCCTTGCCCCATCAGACCCATTCCTCACTGAACCAACAGTAAGATGCTTTTAAAATTTAAATACTACTCTCTGCTCAGAACCCAACAATTGCATCCCATTGCCTTTAAAATAAAGTCCAAAATCCTTGACAATGCCTCGCAAGACCCTTTATGGTCTGTGTCTCAATCTCTCATCCTTCCCACTTCCCTCTTCAACCCCCCTGCCACATACATTCACATACACACATGTTTTAAGCTCCTATAGTGCTGCTCCTGCCAACAGAGCTCTTTTCACTTCTTTACATGCACTAAGTTCTCTTTGTTATTTTCCCTGCTTGTAACAGAGACCCCTACCTGATACACTTTCTGGTTTGTCTAGATAGCATCCACTCTTCCTTCCACATACCGGCTTCCACATTGCCACCTGGACCACCACCAACCCATCAACCAAGTGTACACCTCAAAGGTGCTCACAGACCTGCATGCCCACCCTGTGTCCATGTACAGTGTGTTTCATTGCCTTCTCTATTGCTTGAAAGCTTTCGATCAAATCCCAGGGTGGGAACAATGCCTGGCACATAGTAGGCGCTCAAATAAATATTTGATTAACAGATACATAACCAGCCTCCAGGGCCAGCCAAAGAAGAGGATTCTTAGAGGCTGGGGCCATGGGGGTGATATTGTGACAGCAGAATCCAAAGAGATTGTGAGTAGCCGGGAGTGAACTATTAACAACACAATGAATGTTCTTGCGGCTTTGTTTTTGAAATTCCATTTTCAAGTTAACATACAAGTCCTTGGTGTCATTACTGCACTGTTGTGAGATATTTTTAAGTGTTTCCATAGCTCTGTCTGGAGCTATAGATATCTCTGCTTGCTGAATTCCTCCAGCATCCTCTGGAGAGGTGTGGGCACAAAGCGTGGGCACAGATTGCGCTTTGTGCTCCCCAGCTTAAGCCGGTGTTGCTGGTGCCTGTCTCTGATACACTGTGTTTTGTCATTGTGTCTCCCCACCCCCAGCGTTGAGAACAGATTGAACCTGAGAAAGGATCTGCAGTGTGAGAGCTTCAAGTGGTACCTGGAGAATGTCTACCCAGAACTCAGGTATCCTCCCAATCTCGTTGATCCTTTGCTAGCTGCTGGGAGGCATTCTCAGCTGATTTGGTCTGAAGGAAGCAGCTTGTGGTCACCTTGTGGAAGGTGTTAAGTCTATGAAGGTCTGGGAAGACTAGTTCACTTCCCTTACCCTAAAACCAGAGGGGAATTAAATTTCATCAAGGTTGTTTTTGTTAGCTGCTTTTGAGTTGACCCCTGACTCATGGTGATCCCATACGCAGTGGAACGAAACTCTACCTAGTCCTGCACTATCCCCATGATCGATTGTGGATCCACAGGGTTTTCCTTGGCTGATTTTTGGAAGTAGATTGCCAGGCCTTTCTTCCTCATCTGTCTTAGTCTATCTCCTGCATAAAGGCAAGAATCCTACTACTGAACCACCAATGCCCCCTATATTGCATCCATAGCCTGAGGGATTTAGGATAGCTAGTAGCAGTATTTCTCAACTCTTGGGGTCTTGAACCCTGGGTTGCAATCTGAGGGCATGGGCTCACTGACCCTGGCTCCATTCCAGAAATCCCATCTACCCTTGTGTCTCATGGGTCTTTGCTTGTTGCCTTGTTCAAACTGGCTTCCACCCTTCCCGCAGCAATACACATAGGTACAACGCAGCCCAATGAGATGCCCTGCCATTCTCAAATCATTGTCCAACATCTGTTGCTGGTGTTACCACCCAAAGAGCAGTGGATCCTCACATATCCTGTGACTTTCCTCTAGGATCCCCAAGGACTCCTCGATCCAGAAGGGCAATATCCGGCAGAGGCAGAAGTGCCTAGAGACGCAAAAGCGAAAAAACCAGAAGATCCCCAACCTAAAATTAAGACCCTGTATCAAGATCAAAGGCGAGGAAGCAAAGTCACAGGTAAAGTAACTGGTTGGGATACAGGACTATGTGTGCCAGAGAGAAGGGAGGCAGCCGATCACTGGTCAGCCTCGATTTACCTGATTTTACATGACATCAGGTGCTCAATTATACCAGAGACCAGCGGAGCATGAGAAGTGTGATTCCCTCTCTGCAGCTGCCTTTACTCCTCTTTGTTTCCAAATGCACAGAATTTCTCTGAAAGATGGCGTAAGAAGCAGCATCGTGCCTATAGAAAATTGCCCATTAAATTAGCAGGAGGTTAATGAGTGTTTTGTTGGCACTAAATGTGGGCTGGGTCAGGCAGGGTGGGTGACATAGCTACCTTACAAATACGAAAAGAAAACAGAGAAGTGCATGTCTCTGGGAGCTAGCCTTCAGGATGAAATGCCTGGTATGTGAGTCTCCACAGATTTAGTCCAACTTCCAGGTAGTCACAGATTTGCCAAAACCATCACCATCATCTGCTGCCCCCATCTCTGGACAGTGCCTCCTTCATACCCATCTTCCCCTCAGCAGGCTTCTGCCTCCACCCCTGCTATCTTCTGCTCCCCTCAAGTCCAGAAGAGCTGGTGTAGCCCCTTCTCAGAAAGGTTTGCTTGTGCTTTACTTATTCATCCAAGGGGTCAGCCTCTGTTCTGCTCTCCCCTCTGTGGATGGAACTGCTCTTTTAAAGGTCACTGCCAAGTCCACAGTCCTGTCTCAACCTCTGTAATGCTTACTAGTTGCCATCCAGTTGACTTCAACTCACTGCAACCCCGTGTGTCCGAGTAACACTGTGCTTCATGGGGTTTTCAGTGGCTGATTTTTCAGAAGCAGATCACCAGGCCTGTCTTTCAAGGCACCTCTGGGTGGACTTGAACCTCCAACCTTTTGGTTAGCAGCAGAGCAAATTAACCACTTGCGCCACCCAGGGACTCACTGTAGCACTTAGCACTGCTGAATGCAGTAAAGCACATCCACTGTGGAATTCCTCTCCTGGCTTCTATGGCACCACATAATTGTGATTTTCCTACTTTCCTATTCTTTCCCTCTCGTCTCTTTTCTGGCTCCTCTGCCCGATTCTCACACCGTAATGGTAGGTATTCACCAAGGTTCTCAGTACACTTGTTCTTTTCTCTGTCAACTGTTTCTGGAGATTTTATCCATGCTTCCAGCTTTGGCAATCTATTTCATTAATTGACAAATTCTGCATCTTCTTTCATCCATGAATTTGCTCATTCATTAAGCAAACATCTATTGAGCACCTACCACATCTGAAGGTCTGTGCTAACTGTGATGATGCAGAGATTAAGGCTAGTTTGTAGGCCTCAAACACTACTCAAGAGTGCAGAAACAAGCAAAAAAGCAGCCATTATGATATAGTTTCTTTCCAGGATAGTTTTCTCTAGGTCAGTATAGAAGCACCAAGAAATGGCATCCAAATTATGCTTCAGGATCAGGACATCTTCCCAAAGCTCTTGAAAATAAGCTGCATCCTGAAAGATGGGTAGAATTGGGCCTGGACAGGAAGGGAGAAAGAGCAGCCCAGGAAATACAGCCTGTGCAAAGGCCTGGAGATGAGAGCAGGGTGATACCTTTGAGGGCTGCAGAGAGCTTGTGGTTGGCAGGGTGATGTGGGAGGGAGAAGTGCAAGGTAAGGATGGAGAGAAGCAAGAGCCAAATGGTCTCTTTGCCATATGAGGAGGCTGAGTTTTATCCTAAAGAGAGGGATACTAACTGATCCCAGGAGAGGGCTTGGAAAATCACAGGTTTTCACTGAGATCCCCTGCCTGGGCTCTCCCTCTCAAACATTGGGCAACTGAGTGAGTCCGCAGCCACATCAAATTCATGCTGTAATTCAAGTCAACAGGTAGGTACTGACCATCTGTTAGGCACCCTAGCCGCCTCCCCATCTTGACCCTACTAATTCTCTCCATGTGTCCACCCTCTCCCAGGCACTGATGTTCCAATCTGGCCTATCGCTTGTGGCTCATCTTTCTCCAGTATTTCCCATTTCTGTACAGTTCCATCACTTCTTCCTTCAGAATAGCTGTTCTTAGACCCTGTGTTCACTTCTTTATGCTAGCTCAGAATTCCCCAACGTTGACACTATTGACAGTTTGGGCTAGATAACTCTTTGTTGTTGAGGTGGACCTCTGCATTGTAGATAGTTTAGCAGCACCCCTGGCTTCTACCCACCAGAGGCCAATAGCAAGTCCCTCCTCCCAATTGTGATGATCAAAAAAAGTTTCCAGACATTGCCAAATAACCCATGGGAGACAAATAACTCTGGTTGAGAACCATTGCCTTATACTGTGGCATCAGCCTCCCAGTTGCAACCCAAGCCCTGCCTCCCATCCCTGCTCTTCACTTCCTACTTTACACATGATCACCAAATCATTGTTCCCAAAATGCCATCTCAGTACAGCCTTCAGTGGCTCCCCATTTTCTACTACAAAAATCCAGACTCCTCTTGGACCTGGTATCTGTGACCTCTCACTGCCTGGCTCCAGCTTGCCACGGCTTTCCCAGCAGAACAGGGGAGGGAACTGCCTTAGTTGGCTAGGATAAGGGCAAAGGAAACAGAAGTGTCCATTTGGCCTTAGGTGTGGCAGCTCAGCTGAGAATGACACAGTTGCTCAAGTGGCATCTTGTAACATATTACAAGTAGACAGCTGTCTTAGCCTGGGTTCTCTAGAGAAGCAAAACCAGTGAAGTGTGTGTGTGTATATGTTGTTGTTGTTAGGTGCCGTGAAGTCGATTCTGACTCATAGCAACCATGTACTACAGAACAAAACACTGCCCAGTGCTGTGCCATCCTCACAATTGTTACGCTTGAGCTAGTCATTGCAGCCACTGTGTCAATCCATCTCATTGAGGATCTTCCTCTTTTTCGCAGACCCTCTATCTTACCAAGCGTGATGTCCTTCTCCAGGGAATGGTCCCTCCGATAACATGTCCAAAATATGTAAGACGAATTCTCGCCATCCTTGCTTCCAAGGAGTATTCTGGCTCTACTTCTCCCAAGACAGATTTCTTCATTCTTCTGGCAGTCCATGGTATATTCATTATTCTTTGCCAACACCATACTTCAAAGACATCAATTCTTCTTTGTTCTTCCTGATTCATTGTCCATCTATCACATACATATAAGAAGATTGAAAATACCATGGCTTGGGTCAGGCACACCTTAGTCCTCAAAATGACATCTTTACTTTTTAGCACTTTAAAAAGGTCTTTAGCAGCAGATTTGCCCAATGCAATACGTCATTTGATTTCATGACTGCTACTTCCATGGGCATTAATTGTGGATCCAAGTAAAAAGAAGTCCTTGACAACATCAATATTTTCTCCGTTTATCACAATGTTGTTTATTGGCCCAATTGTGAGGATTTTTGTTTTCTTTATGTTGATGTGCAATCCATAATGAAGGCTGTAGTCTTTGGTCTTCATCAGTAAGTGCATCAAGTCCTCTTCACTTTCAGCAAGCAAAGTTGTGGCATCTGCATATTGTAGGTGGTTAAAGTGTCTTCCTCCAATCCTGATGCAGCATTCTTCTGTGTATAGTTCAGCTTCTCTGATTATTTGCTCAGCATACACACTGAATAAATATAGTGAAAAGATACAACCCTGACACACACCTTTTTTGACTTTAAACCAAGCAGTATCCCAGAACTACTCTCTCTTGCTGTATGTACAGGTTCTGCATGAGCACAATTAAGTGTTCTGGGATTCCCATTCTTCTCAATGTTATCCATAATTTGTTATGATCCACACAGTCGAGTGCCTTTGCATAGTCAGTAAAACACAGGTAAACATCTTTCTGGTATTCTCTGTTTTCAGCCATGATCCATCCAACATCAGCATGATATCCCTTGTTCCACATCCTCTTATGAATCTAGCTTGAGTTTCTGGCAGTTCCCTGTTGTTGTACTGCTGCAGCCACTTTTGAATGATTTTCAGCATAATTTTACTTGTGTATGATATTAATGATATTATTCAATAATTTCCACACTCTATTGGATCATCTTTCCTTGAAATGGACATAAACGTGAATCTCTTCTAGTAAGTTAGCCAGGCAGCTGTCTTCCAAATTTCTTGGCATAGATGAGTGAGCATGTCCAGCACTGCATCTGTTTGTTGAAACATCTCAATCAATATTCCATCAATTCCTGGAGCCTTGTTTTTCTCAAATGCCTTCACTGCAGCTTTTATTTCTTCCTTCAATGCATTGGTTCTTGATCATATGCTACCTCCTGAAATGGTTGAACATCAACCAATTCTTTTTGGTACAGTGACTCTGTGTATACCTTTCATCTTCTTTTGATGCTTCTTGCCTCATTCAATAATTTCCTCATAGAATCCTTCAATATTGCAACTCAAAGCTTGAATTTTTTCTTCAGTTCTTTCAGCTTGAGAAATGCCGAGTGTGTTCTTCCCATTTGGTTTCCTAACTCCAGCTCTTTGCACATGTCGTTATTATACCTTACTTTGTCTTCTCGAGCCACGCTTTGAAATCTTCTGTTCAGCTCTTTTACTTCATCATTTCTTCTGTTGGCTTTAGCTACTTGACATTCAGGAGCAAGTTTCAGAGTCTCTTCTGACATCCATTTTGGTCTTTTCTTTCTTTCCTGTCTTTTTGAGGACCTCTTCCTTTCTTCATGTATGATGTCCTTGATTACCAGAGCTTGTCTGGTCTTCAGTCATTAGTGTTCAATGCATCAAATCTATTCCTGATGGTCTCTAAATTTAGGTGGGGCATACTCAATGTAGTATTTTGGCTCTCGTGGACTTGCTTTAATTTTATTCAGCTTCAACTTGAACTTGCATATGAGCAATAGATGGTCTATTCTGCAGTTGGCCCCTGGCCTTGTCTGACTGAAACTGAGCTTCTTCATCATCTCCTCCCACAGAAGTAGCCGATTTGATTCCTGTGTATTCCATCTGGCAAGGTCCACCTGTATAGTCACTGTTTATGTTGTTGAAAAAGGTATTTGCGTTGAAGAAGTCGTTGGTCTTGCAAAATTCTGTCATATGATCTCCAGTGTCATCTCTATCATCAAGGCCATGTTTTCCAACTACTGATCCTTCTTTGTTTCCAACTTTCACATTCCAATCACCAGTAATTGTCAATGCATCTTGTTTGCATGATTGAACAATTTCAGACTGCAGAAGTTGGTAAAAATCTTCAATTTCTTCATCTTTGGTCTTTGTGGTTAAAGCATAAATTTAAATAATAGTCGTGTTAACTGGTCTTCTTTATAGGCGTATGGATATTATCCTAACACTGACAGTGTTGTACTTCAGGATAGATCTTGATATTGTCTTTTTGATGATGAATACAACGCCATTCCTCTTCAGGTTGTAATTCCCAGCATAGTAGACCATATGATTCCAAATGGCCAATACCAGTCCATTTCAACTTAATGATGACTAAGATATTGATGTCTGTGTGTTCAATTTTACTTTTGACGACTTCCAAGTTTCCTAGATTCATACTTTGTACATTCCACGTTCTGATTATTAATGGATGTTTGCAGCTGTTTCTTCTCATTTTGAATGGTGTCACATCAGCAAATGAAGGTCCTGAAGGCTTTACTCTGTCCACATCATTAAGGTCAACTCTACTTTGAGGAGGCAGCTCTTCCTCAGTCATATTTTGAGTGCCTTCCAACCTAAGGGACTCATTTTCTGGCACTATATCAGACAATGTTCCACTGCTATTCATAAGATTTTCACTGGCCAGTTTTTTCAGAAGTACACTGCCAGGTCCTTATTC
Source organism: Dugong dugon (assembly GCA_030035585.1). Lineage (NCBI taxonomy): Eukaryota > Metazoa > Chordata > Mammalia > Sirenia > Dugongidae > Dugong > Dugong dugon. The sequence continues at coordinate 39,410,913 of CM057480.1, read as the reverse complement.
CTAGTCTGTCTTACTCTGAAATCTCCACTGAAATCTGTCCACCAAGGGTGACTCCACTGGTATTTGAACTACTGGTCGTAAACCTTCCAGTATCACACCAACAGGCAAGCCCCCACATTACAACAAACTGACAGACATGTAGTGTATATATATGATATATATACATATATGTATATATGTATGTATATGGAGAGAGACAGATTTTGGTCAATGAAATGGCTCACGCATTTGGAGAGGCTGGAAAGTCCCAAGTCCATGGATCAGGTGTCAGTCTGGAGGCTTCTCCTGACTCACAAAGGTGCAGGGGCTGACAAACCCTAGATTGGCAGGTTGCTGGCTCACAGGCTGCGGAGGCTGATGAGTCCAAGATCGGCAGGTAACATGGCAGGCTGCTGGCTCAAGTCCCAAGAACCAGAGTTCAGATGATAACTAGCTAAATGCTGCATCCAGAGCAAAAGCCAACAAGCTTTGCTAGAAAGTTCATATATATTGGATGCAGGCCATACCCCCAAAGAAACTCCCTTTCAGCTGACTGGCTGCTCATAGCAGGTCTCATCATGGAGGAGATTAAATTATATGAGATCTCATTATGCAGGTGATTATATCATTACATAACTGTGAGACTACAGTGTAACTGCCTAACCACTGAGAATCATAGCCCAACCAAGTTGACACACAACCTTAACCATCACAGTCCACCCTTTGTCAACTTGGCACCTGTACCCATCTCCTTAAACCATACACAATTTCTAAATAAAGACAATTATAAAGTCATACTTTTACCTAGCATGATACAACTAACATGTGTACAACTGAAAATGCACTAGCCTTGTTTACATCTTATATTTTATAAGTGAAGAAAACAAAAATATTTGATGCACACATGTAAGGAAGAAATACTCATAGCAATTACAGTCCTCATTTCTGCAACTGGTCATGTGTTTGCAGCTGGTATTTAGAACTACCTTCTTCCACCACCAATTCCATATTCCCTTTACCCTCATCCAGTACCTCTTTTCCTGGTAGGGTAACCCAAACCTTCATTCCTGAAGGTTCTGGGCCATTAGTAGTCATGTCAGAATTGGGTTTCTGTAGTTTTCCATTGACTTTAATTACAGGGCATGGTAGTACTAAGAGACACCCTAAGGGATCTCCTGCATTCCAGACATACCCTTCTTTACCTCCATTATGTAATATCAATCCAATTTCCTCTTGGTTATCAGGATCAATCACACCAGCAAATGTGGTAACTCCCTTCTTTGCCTGTTGATCCAGAGGCATAAGGAGCCCAAAGTAGCCAGGTGGCATTCTTAACTTCACTTCAATGAAATCAATGATGGGTCTCCAGGTGGAAGCATTACTCCTTTTGGAACTAAGACCTCTAGACCTGCAGATCTTAGGGTCACGAGGACAGGAAGCAAAAATTTTGCAGGTGGGTCACTAGGGGTAATAGAGTGGTGCCACTCCTATTTTCACCTCTTGATTTCTGGACCCATGAATCCTGGCTATGGGAGAAATAGCATTATATATTGGATGCTGATTTAGAGCCTATATAGCCTCCTGGAGAGCATTGCCCTAACCCTGAAAGGTATTGCCACCCAGCTGGCACTGTAATTGTGTCATTAGAAGGCCATTCCATTGTTTTATCAAGCCAGCTGCTTCAAGATGATGGGGAACATGATAAGATCAGTAAATTCCATGAGCATGGACCCATTGTCACACTTCATTTACTATGAAGTGAGTCCCTTGTTCCAATGCTGTGTAGGATACCATGACAGTGGATGAGCCATTCTGTAATTCCACTGATGGTAGTTTTTGCAAAAGCATTGCTTTCAGGGAAGGCAAATCCGTATCAGAGTAAGTGTCTATTCCAGTAAGAACAACATGCTGCCATTTCCAAGATAGAAGTGGTCCAGTGTAATCAACCTGCCACCAGCTTGCTGGCTGATCACCTCAAGGAATGGTGCCATATCGAGGACTCAGTTTTGGACACTGAGCAGTTGCTGTAGCCAACTTGACCTTGATGAATGGAAGTCCATGTTGCTGAGACTGTGCATAACCTCATGCCCTGATGGCCACTTTGTTCATAAACCCATTGGGGAATGATGGGAGTGGCTGGAGAAAGAAGATGACTAGTTTCTACAAAATGCATCAACCTATCCACTTGATTGTTAAAATCCTCCTCTACTGAGTGGTAGTCATTCACATGAAACACAAATATCGTCACTTCTTTGGCCCATTCAGAGAGGTCTATCCACACACCTCTTCCTCATACCTCCTTGTCTCTGATTTTCCAATCATGTTCCTTGCAAATCCCTGATCATCCAGCCAAACCATTGGCCACAGCCCATGAATCAGTATACAGTCACACATCTGGCCATTTCTTCTTCCAAGCAAAGTGAACAACCAGGTGCACTGCTCAAAGTTCTGCCAATTGGGAGAATTTCGCTTCACCACTGTCCTTCAGGGATGTCCCAGAAAGAGGCTGTAGTGCTGTCACTGTCCACTTTGAAGTGGTGCCTGCGTAGTACGCAGAACAGTCTGTAAACCAGGCATGAGTTTTTTCTCCCTCAGTCAACTGATTATAAGGAACTCCCCATGAGGCCATAGATGCAGACTGGGAGATGGAAGGTAATGTGACAGGAGTGGCATTTGGGCAATTTCCTCATGCGACTTACCTGTGCCTTCAGTTCCTGCTCAGACCCAATCTCATATATAGCACTTCCATTTAATGACAGCGTACTGCTGTGCACATGTGATTTTATGGCTGTGTGGGTCAGACAACACCCAGTTCATGATAGGCAGCTCAGGCTTTGTAGTGACTTGATGGCCCGTGGTTAAGCATTCAGTCTCTACTAAGGCTCAATAGCAAGCCGAAAGCTATTTCTCAAAAGGAGAGTAGTTATCTGCAGAGGACGGCAGGGCTTTGCTCCAAACTCCTAAGGGTCTGCACAGTGACTCACCAATAGGGGCCTGCCAAAGACTCCAAACAATATCTCTATCTGCCGCTGACACTTCAAGCACCATTTGATCAGCTGGATCATATGGAACAAGTAGCAGAGCAGCTTGCACAGTAGCCTGAACCGGCTGCACAGCCTTCTCTTGTTCTGGGCTCCACTCAAAGCTAGCAGCTTTCCAAGTCACTTGATAAATAGACTGGGGTAGCACACCCAAATGAGGGATACCTTACCTCCAAAATCTAAAGAGGCCCACCAGGCATTGTGCCTCTGTTATGGATTGAATTTTTTCCCCTCAAAATATATGTCAACTTGACTAGGCCATGATTCCCCATATTGTGTGATTGTCCTCCATTTTGTGATCTGATGGAGTTATCCTATATGTTGTAAATCCTAACTATTATGATGCTAATGAGGTAGGATTAGAGGCAGTTATGTTAATGAGGCAGGACTCAATCTACAGGAATAGGTTGTATCTTGAATCAATCTATTTTAAGATATAAAAGAGAGAATCAAGCAAAGAAAAGAGGGACCTCATTACCACTGATAAAGTAGAGCGAGGGGCATGCATCCTCTGGACCCGAGGTCCCCAAACTGAGAAGCTCCTAGAGCAGGGGAAGACTGATGACAAGGACCTTCCCCCAGCGCTGACAAAAAGAAAGCCTTCCCCTGAAGCTGGCATCCTGAATTCAAACTTGTAGCCTCCTAGACTATGAGAGAATAAATTTTTCTTTTTTAAAGCCATCCACTTGTGGTATTTCTGTTACAGCAGCAATAGATAACTAAGACAACCTCCTTTTTAGTTGTATGGGTGGGGGGGTCAGATGCAATAACTTATCCTTCACTTTGGAAGGAATATCTCAACATGCTCCATACCGCTGGACCCCTAGAAATTTCACTGAGGTGGAAGACACCTGAATTTTTGTAGGATTAAGTTCCTACCCTCTAGCTTGCAAATGTTTTACCATTAAGTCCAGATTAATTGACACTTCTTCCTTACTAGGTCCAATCAGCATAATGTTATCAATGTAATGGACCAGTGTGATGTCTTGTGGAAGGGAAACGCAATCAAGTTCACTGTGGACTAAATAGTGACATTGGGCTGCAGAATTGATATACCTCTGAAGTAGGACAGTGAAGGTATATTCCTGGCCTTGTCAGCTGAAGGCAAACTGCTTCTGGTGGTCCTTTGAAACAGGTATGGAGAAAATGGCATTAGCCAGATCAATAGCTGCAGATCAGGTACCAGGAGATATATTAATTTGCTTAAGGAATGAAACCACTCTGGAATAGTAGCTGCAATTGGAGTCACCACCTGATTGTTTTCAGTATTCCACTGTCATTCTCCAAGATCCATCGTTTTTTTTTTTTGCATAGGCCAAATAAGCAAATTGAATGGGGATGTGGTGGGAATCACCCCTGCATCTTTCAAGTGCTTGTTGGTGGCAGTAATCTCTGCAGTCCTTCCAGGAATGTAGTATTTCTTTTGGTTTACTGTTTTCCTAGGTAGGGGCAGTTCTACTGGTTTCCGCTTAGCCTTTCCTACCATAATAGCACATGTCAGAGATCCAATGTGTGGGTTCTGCCAGTTGCTGAGTAAGTCTATTCCAATCATCAATTCTAGAACTGGGGAAATCACTACAGGAAGGGTTCAGGGACACAGTGGACCCACTGTGAGATGGACATGAGCTAACACTCCACTAATAACCTGAACTCCATATGCCCCCACTCTGACTGGTGGGCCATAGTTGCATTTTGGGTTTCCTGGAATTAGTGTCAGTTCAGAGCCAGTATCCAGTAATTCCCGAAAAGTCTGATTATTTCTTTTTCCCCAGTGAACACTCTCATAAAAGGCTTCAGATGCCTTTGGGGAAGACTGGCAGAAATATTAACAGTATACGTTTTTGGCAGTGTAGTGGGGTCTTTCCTGAAGGGGGCCCGGCCTCCCCTTCATTCAAGACATTGTGGATTTCTATACTGGCTTAAATCTGGTGATTGAGGGGCTGTGACTCTATCCGGCAATTCCAGTTAGACTATCGTTCATTTGACCTAGAATTCATGCGCTTGTGGAGATCAAGCAAATAGTAGATTTCCCTCCCCTTTTTTTCACTCCTGGGGACAACATGACTAAGTAGTCAATGCATTAAGTCCATATGAGTTATTCTGATTACTCTTTGACTCTGCTGTCCATTATGGTAACCACACCCATCTTGTCTTTGCTGATTGAGTGACGCCACTTGGCCCCTACCAATCAGGGGTCCAATCAGCCCTATTGTAGTTAGGTATCTTAACTCAGGGCAGCTCCCACTGTCAAACCTGACTTGCATAAAATAGCAACCACAGCAGTCTTCAAGGATGCTAGAGCCCCCTTCACAAATTTGTTTCTAACTGTTGTAGTAAAAGGTGTGCCCTCTGGGCACTCCCTATGTGGGTCTGTGGGTCTAACCTGATAAATCCACTCTAGCATGCCAATTTCCCTAAGCCTTTTGGTCCTTCTTCTACAGTATATCAAGGCAGATCTGGTACTTCAAGTTGTTTTAGTGTAGGCCATTGTGCAATCCATGCTTCAGTAATCCAATCAAATAAGCTATTATATCCTCTCCTAACCTGTCAGGCTGAAACACTGAATGAAGAATCTGTGCTTAGTGGGCCCATATCAATAAACTCAGCCTGATCGAACTTTATGTTCCTTGCATCATTATCCCTCAACTTTAATAGCCATTCCCACACGTATTCCACAGGTTTCTCTTTGTACATATTAGAAAAGTCAAGCAGTTCTTTTGGAATGTAGTGTACCTCCTGCTGTGTCACACTTTGTACTTCACCTTTTGGAGCTCTCTGGGACTTAAGTCTTGTTATAGGTCTAGAAGCAAAAATGGGTGTTAGGGATGTATTTTGAGAACATTCAGTAATGTACTGTAAGGCATCTGCCCTCAGATGACTCAGACAAAAGCTCTTCAGACACAGCTGGGTTAATCCCATCAGATGGGTGTGGAGGGGATAATGGTTTTGTTGGAAGGAGCAATTCAACAGAATTTAGGGGCTCGGTGTCCCTAGCTTTCTGATTATCTGCCCATAAGTCCCCATCTTAAGTTTCAGGATCCCGTTTCTTCCCAATCAATACCCTCACTTTAACTTCAGACACCATGGGAATTCAGTTGGCATTGTAATTCAGCCACTCTTACAATAAGACTCTGGGTTTGGTTTTTTGCCATATCAGCTCTGTTACTACAAGAAATAAGGTTCTCTTTCAGGGCACAAGTGGCAACTTTGAGGTCGTCTATGTGGGACTTAAGCTTTGACTCTGAAGCCCTGAACTCATCTCTTTTACCACTTTGTCTAGGGAAAATAGAACCAACCAACCAGTTTCCTTACACTTTTCGTTCTGAAAAAATTGTAGAAAAGTATCAAACGTGATCACCCCGATCTTCGCCTCTAACCAGTACTTGATATTTTGTGTATTTGTATTGCCATCTCACGCCATAGATTAGCAGTGCCCTCTTTACTACTGGAAGAAGAGTCATCAACATCTTTAACCAAACTTGAGAACCAATTTAGAAAACTCATCCTTGCAATTTTGTTTCACTAGAACCACTGGTGGTACCAAATGTCTTAGACTAGGTTCTCTAGAGAAGCAAAACCAATGAAGTCTGTATGAGTGTGTATATATATATATATATAGAGAGAGAAAGGTTTATATCAAGGAAATAGCTCACATGGTTGTAGAGACTGGAAAGTCCCAAGTCCATGGGTCAGGCTGGAGACTACTCCTGACTCACATAGCTACAGGGGCTGGTGAACCCAAGATTAGCAGGTAAGATGGCAGGCTGCTTGCTCAAGTCCCAAGAACCAGCGGTCAAATGATGACTAGTCAAATGCAAGATCAAGAGGAGAGCAAAGCCAGCAAGCTTTGCTAGAAACTCCATACATACTGGATGCAGGCCATATCCCCAAGGGAACTAACCTTCTACTTTACCAAGCATGATGTCCTTCTCCAGGGACTGATCCCTCCTGATAACAAGTTCAAAGTATGTGAGACAAAGTCTTGTCATCCTTGCTTTTAAGAAGCATTCTGGCTGCACTTCTTCCAAGACAGATTTGTTCATTCTTTTGGCAGTCCATGGTATATTCAGTATTCTTCCCCACCATAATTCAAAGGCATCAATTCTTCTTCAGTCTTCCTTATTAATTGCTCAGCTTTCACATACCTATGAGTCGATTGAAAACACCACAGCTTGGGTCAGGCGCACCTTAGTCCTTAAAGTGACATTTTTGCTTTTTAATACTTTAAAGAAGTCTTTTGAAGCAGATTTGCCCAATGCAATGTGTCATTTGATTTCTTGATTGCTGCTTCCATGGGTGTTGATTGTGGATCCAAGTAAAATGAAATCCTTGACAGCTTCAATCTTTTTTCCATTTATCATGATGTTGCTTATTAGTCCAGTTGTGAGGATTTTTGTTTTCTTTATGTTGAGGTATAATCCACACTGAAGCCTATAGTTTTTGTTCTTCATCAGTAAGTGCTTCAAGTCCGCTTCACTTTCAGCAAGCAAGATTGTGTTATCTGCATAACACAGGTTGTTAATGAGTCTTCCTCCAATCCTGATACCCCATTCTTCTTCATATAGTCCAGCTTCTCGGATTATTTGCTTAGCATACAGATTGTATAAGTATGGTGATAGTATACAACCCTGACACACATCTTTAAATCACGCAGTGACCCCTTGTTCTGTTCAAACGACTGCCTCTTGATCTATGTACAGGTTCCTCATGAGCACAATTAAGTGTTCTGGAATTCCCATTCTTTGCAATGTTATCCATAGTTTGTTATGAGCCACACAGTCGAATGCCTTTGCATAGTCAATAAAACATAGGTGTTCTCTCCTTTCAGCCAGGATCCATCTAACATCAGCGATGATATCTCTGGTTCCACATCCTCGTCTGAATCTGGCTTGAATTTCTGGCGGTTCCCTGTTGATGTACTGCTGCAACCACTTTTGAGAGATCTTCAGCAAAATTTTACTTGCATGGGATATTAATGATTTTTTTCGATAATTTCTGCATTCTATTGGAGCAATTTTCTTTGGAATAGGTATAAATGTGGATCTCTTCCAGTTGGTTGACCAGGTAGCTGTCTTCTAAATTTCTTGGCAGAGACCAGAGGGCACTTCCAGCCCTGCATCCATTTGTTGAAATATCTCAATAAGTATTTCGTCAATTCCTGGAACCTTGTTTTTCACCAATGTCTTCAGTGTAGCTTGGACTTCTTCCTTCAATACCGTTGGTTCTTGATCATCTGCTACCTCCTGAAATGATTGAATGTCGACCGATTCTTTTTGATCCTTCCTGTATTTTGCCTGTAGAATCCCTCACCATTGCAACTTGAGGCTTGAATTTTTTCTTCAGTTCTTTCAGCTCTAGAAATGCCGAGTGTGTTCTTCCCATTTGGTTTTCTAACTCCAGCTCTTTGCACGTGTCGTTATTATACCTTACTTTGTCTTCTCGAGCCACGCTTTGAAATCTTCTGTTCAGCTCTTTTACTTCATCATTTCTTCTGTTGGCTTTAGCTACTTGACATTCAGGAGCAAGTTTCAGAGTCTCTTCCAACAAACATTTTGGTCTTTTCTTTCTTTCCTGTCTTTTTAATGAGCTCTTCCTTTCTTCATGTATGATGTCCTAGATGTCATTCCACAACTCATCTGGTCTTTGATCATTAGTATTCAATGCATCAATTCTGTGCTTAAGATGGTCTCTAAATTCAAGTAGGATATATTCAAGGTCGTACTTTGGCTCTCTTGGACTTGTTCTAATTTCCTTCAGCTCCAACTTGAACTTGCATATGGGCAGTTGATGGTCTGTTCCACAGTCGTTCACTGGCTGTCATGGATTGAACTGTGTCCCTCAAAAATATCTGTCAGCTTGGCTGGGTTATGATTCCCAGTGTTGTATGACTGTGTAATCTGATGTGATTTCCTTATGTGTTGTAAACTCTATCACTATGATGAGATTATATGTGATCTCCTTATGTGTTCTAAATTCTATCATTGTGATGAGGTTATACTGATCAGGTTGACAAGATTACATAGTATCTTAATGCAATCTCTTTTGAGATATAAAAGGGAGAATCGAGTAGAGACATATGGGAACCTCATACCACCAAGAAAGCAGTGCCAGGAGCAAAGCGTGTCCTTTGGACCTGAGGTTCCTGCCCAGAGAATCTCCCAGACCAAGGAAAGATTGATGCATTACAAGGACCTTTCTCCAGAGCCAATAGCAAGAGAAAGCCTTCTCCTGGAATTTGGACTTGTAGCTACTGCACTGTGAGAGAATAAACTTCTCTTTGTTAAAGCCGTCCACTTGTGGAATCACTGTTAGAGCAGCACTAGCAGACTGAGACACTGGCCTTGCTCTGACTGACGATATTAAGCTTTTCCATCGCCTCTTTCCACACATGTAGTCAATTTGATTCCTGTGTATTCCACTGAGCAAGGTCCATGTGTATAGTCGCCATTTATGTTGTTGAAAAAAGGTATTTAAAATGAAGAAGTCGTTGGTCCTGTAAAATTCTATCATGAGATCTCTGCCATAGTTTCTATCACCAAGGCTATATTTTCCAACTACCGGTCCTTCTTCTTTTTTTCCAACTTTCACATTCCAATCACCAGTAATTATCAGTGCATACTGATTGCATGTTTGATCAATTTCAGACTGCAGAATTTGGTAAAAAACTTCAATTTCTTCATCTTTGGCGTTAGTGATTAGTGTGTAAATTTGAATAATGGTCATATTAACCGGTCTTCCTTATAGGCGTATGGGTATTATCCTATCACTGACAGCTTTGTACTTCAGGTTAGATCTTGAAATGTTCTTTCAGGACCTTCATTTGCTGATTTGGCACGGCTCAAAATGAGAAGAAACAGCTGCAAATATCCATTAATAATAGGAACGTGGAATGTACGCAGTATGAATCTAGGAAAATTGGAAATCGTCAAAAATGAAATGGAATGCATAAACATCAATATTCTAGGCATTAGTGAGCTGAAATGGACTGGTATTGGCCATTCTGAATTGGACAATCATATAGTCTACTATGCCAGGAATGACAAATTGAAGAGGAATGGGATTGCATCCATAGTCAAAAAGACCCATATTAAGCTATTAGAAATCCATATAATCATTGCAGCCAAAATATTGTGTGTATGTGTGTGCGTGTGTGTGTGTGTTTAGTACATGCCCTGGTAGAGCTGACTTTTGTTATCTTACTTTCTCTTCCTTCCAGTTATACACCTCCTTTCCACATAAACTACCAGTCGTGACTTTCTGCTTCCCAGCACTTTCTGCTAATGGCATTGGCAGAGTTCTCTCCTCCTAGCCCTGCTTTGCCCACTTCTCTCCCCACTTTTGTCCTCTCTACTTGTTCTGCCACTTGGCCTGTCACATCTGCCCCATATCCTTTCCCCTGACTAGTTCACCCTCTCTCCCTGCTCTACCTTTTCTGTCCCTGACAGTCCATATCACAGCAGTGACATAAGAATCCTGTAAGTAGGTATTATTATTATCTGCATTTTACAGATGATGAAACCAAGGCTCAGAGGGGTGGTCCGTGGTCACATACTAATAAGTGATGAAGGTAGGGTTTGGAAAATTGGCTCCTCAGACACTCTTAAATAGCTCTATTATTGCTGATGCTGGCAGAGTCATAGCTGTCCCTGAGATCCCTCTTCTGGGTTATAAATATTAAAACATACATAGGTCAAACCTATCTTCACAAGATATGTGTGACAAAAGATTCTTCTTGTTGGCCAGTTTCTAGAGGCATCCCCTAGGAAGGGGAAAACAAAGGCCATATCTGCATGCCAGGGGTTGGGTAACAGACAGGCCAGTGAGGAGGCCCATTCCCTGACATGGGAATTGGGGCAAGAGGATAAATGAAGGTCCACATTCCTTGAACCACATAAGACCATGGGGACACATGCCATGCTGGTTTCCAGCCTGTGCCTGCCCCCTTTTCTTCCCACCAGTGGCTCTGTCCCACACAGTGAACTCCACAGGCTGCACATCCAAGCTTGCTCATCCCTTTATACAGCACCCCCTTGGGCTTAGGTGTGTGTACTAGTGACCCAGTCCACCCTTGGAGGACAACCAAAGGGTGAGATCCACACAGGTCCTGAAGTCAGGCTCAAGCTATGTGGGCAGGGGATCCTGGGGCCCCAGATACCCAGAGTGAGAGAGCACCAGAAGGTGGGCCCCAGGAGCCCTGGGATCTGGTTCCAGCTGGCCACGTGCCCCCCAGGTGTGTGATCCAGGAGGTCAGGTGCCCTCACGAGACTCCCAGACCCTGGCTGTCCTCCAGCTCTGACCAGGCTTATGTTCCTGACTCCCAGAGCCATCCATTCCTCACCCTGCCTCTCCGCCTTCCCCAGCTGCCTTGTCAACCTTGGGAGCAGATGTTTTTAATTTGCGTGTTTATCGAAGGTGTCAGCACACTGATGCCTTGGGTGAATGAAAGAGAAATACATCATCAGCTTGTGACATGTGCAACCTAAGAATTATCCAGGTGAACAAGTTTCCTCTTAACTTTATTGGATTCTCCAGAAAAAGAAAAAAAAAATTGTGAACGATAGAGGAGACAGGTGCACCAATCTAGTTTCTACCCCAATTTAAAGAAAAGGAGAAAAGAAAAATTAAAAATCTTTTTATTTTGTTAGTGTATCCCTCTACCTGTATCCCCAGCAGTCTAGGTTACTAGCTTATGAAACGTGTCAGGCAGCTGAATAACTTGGATGGGTGAGATAAAGAGAAAAACTCTTCTCCAAAACCCAGACTGAACTCGGCACCATTAGGTATGTACAGCCTGAGTCTGCCAGGGGGATAGGCTGCCGGCATGTCCTTTTCCCTGCGTGGTGAACCCTTTCTTCCCTTGCTTTCTCAGCACACTTTTGGGACTGGCCCCATCACAGCTGTCACTCCAGTGTATCTCCAGGGAGATAAAGAAAAGGCAGTTTTCTAAAGGATGTTCTCTAGGGCGATCTCTCTTCATATTGGCTTCATTGTCATCAACACAGCAGACCTAAACTGAGCATTTGCTACGTGTCAACCTCCATTCTGAGCAAGTATATGTGTCAACCCATTTACTCCTCACAGTGACCCTCTGCAGTAGAAACTGATCTTATTTTTATTTGCCATATGAGGGAACCGAGGTACAGAAAGTTAAGTAATTCACCCAAGTTCACAAAGTTAATAAGCAGAGAGCCAGGATTCCAGCCCCAGCAGTCTCTCCAGAGCCCAACAAATGACCCAACAGAAAATGTATTTGGTGTGGGTTTTTAATCAAACATATAAGTATATTTTTACAACTTGGGATGAAAGGATGGAATGGGTGGGCTGGAAATAAAGAAAAGACTCAAAATATGAGTCTAGCGAAGGTCCAGATCGAAGGAGGCAGTATGTCTTGGAGTAGGTGCGGTCCCCTGCTGACTTTGGCCAGAGAGCTTCCAACAGAGAGAGGCTGAGGCTGTGTATCCACACAGATGATGAAGCAAACCCCAGGATAACAAGCCAGTTCCTTTTGGTTGTTCTCACAAAGACACCAATCACTATGGCTGATCCTTCAGGAATCCAGGTGCATCAAGAGGTCAACTGAATTCTAGTTCAAGTGAACCCAGGCTTATTCATTCCAGACACCTTATTTGAGAGAGTCCTTCAAGGGAGTGGTTGATGGATGGATGAGTTGTCCGTGTGGCCTCAGATTCCAGACCAGCAGGTGGTCCTGGATACACTTGCCATCTCAGATCCCACTTCCCCAAGAAAGGCCCACATTCACAGAGTCAACTCTGGAGTTTGCTCCTGGCTTTACCCCGAATAGCTATTTGGCCTTTTTGATCCTCAGTGACCTCTTCCATAAACCATACCTATCTCCCAGTGTTCTTTGAAGGATTAAATAGACAATGGATGTGAAGCATCTAGAAGCATCTAGAATGTGCTTGGCCCTTAAAACAGTCATTTATAAACAAGAGTTACTATGGCCACCTAACCACAGCAAAACCAGCAATGCTGTCCTGCATTCATTTTTTTCTTTCAGTTGTTTACTATTCCCCACACAGAAGAATTTTTGATGTGAAACTCTGACGTGGGTTTTGCCTTAATTAAAACAAAGTCACCTAACTTCTCTCTATGTGTTAATATTTCTCTGTCTTCACCCAAAGAGCCCTTGTGGCCAGGGGCAAATTAACCAGTAAGCAAGGTACACACGGGCTTACAGTAAGCAAAGTACACACTACTAATCTGTAGTGCACAATTTCACAATTTCAACAGGTGAAATTGTGCACTACAGATTAATAAGTAAGTACAAGTAAGCCCATGTGTACCTTGCTTATTGATTGAGTAATCCATCCCTGCTGGTGGTGCAAACAGTTAAGCACTCGGCTGCTAACGAAAAGGTTGGTGGTTCAAACCTTCCTATGTTCTGCTTCTGTAAAGATTGCAACCAAGAAAACCCTATGGAGCAGTTCTACTCTGTCACATGGGATCACCATGAGTCAAAATTGACTCAACGACAACTAACAACAACAAACTTCACCCAACCACTTCTCCTTCCCACCTATCATAAGGAAACTATTATTCATGGAACACATACTATGTGCCAGGGACAAGGCACTGGGTTAAGTGCTCCACACATCATCCCATTTAATGCTCACAACAGCCCCATGAAGTATATCCTGTTATCACCCCCATTTTACAGATGGGGTAAGAGAGGCTTAGAGAAGTTGAGCAACTCTACCCAAATCATACATGAGCAAATGCCAGAGCAGGGTTTAGACACAGGCCAACTGCCTCCAGCCCAATCCCTTAAGACTAGGCTAGTTATTTCCCAACCTCAGTAACATTGGCACTAAAAAACCAAACCAAACCCACTGCTATCCAGTCAATTCCAACTCATAGCGACCCTGTAGGACAGAGTAGAACTGCCCCATAGGGTTTCCAAGGTTGTAAATCTTTATGGAAGTAGACCGCCACATCTTTCTTCCATGGAGGACTCAGTTAAAGCAGCCGAGTGCTTTACTGCGTCACCAGGGCTTCATACATTGGCACTAGGACTGGATAATTCTTTGTTTTGAGAGTTGTTCTGTACATTGTAGGAGGTTTAGCAGCATCCATGGCTTCTATCCACTAGATGCCAGTAGCATCCTCCCTTCACAGGTCTGTCAATCAAAAATGTCTCCAGACATTGCCAGATATCCCTGGGAGGCAAAATCGCCCCAGCTGCACTAGGCTGATTGCATCTTACCTATCAGAGTAGGAGATGCCCCATTCCAGGGTCATCCCCTGTGCCTGGGCCCCTGACTCCATCCTGCCTCTTTCAGAACTTTACTTCTCCAGTTATCTCCACTTAAAAAAATCTTTCATCTCTCCATCTCCATCCAGTACAAAGTAAGACAGATAAGCCCCTCGCTGTGGTGCTGTGACTCCATTTCATCCCAGCTTTTGCAGTCACAGTCAGGCGAGTATTTATCAGCATATCTATGCCCTCACGACCATACCATCCCCTTCTCCTGCCAGCAATTTCTTTCTCCGGAGACTTCCTTTTAAGCACAGATGGTCTTATGGCAGTCCAGCCTGCATGCGCCCCTCCCCCATTCATCAGTTTCCTCCTCAACCCCTTGCTGGGGGCTAAGGCACACACCTGCCTCCAGGTTTCAGGCCACCTTCCATGGGTGGGGTGTCCGTGTGCATCGACGAGCTGGGTGAGGGGCAGGGGAGTTATCAATCACAGGTTGTGATTTTGCCATCCCCAAATGGAGACATCACCAGAGAGCCCACACTTACTGAATGAGGCAAGGCCAGCCTGAGTGACTACGGCAGCCTTCCCAGAGCTGATTTCTGACTCAGGGATTGTTTGATAAACCCATTCATCATGGCCACTCTGGGAAGCCTGACAGACCACAGAATGGGAGTCAGAAAACCTCTCCCTGCCTCCCACTCCTGCCTGCTCTTGTGGGTGGCTTCCACTCTCTCCGCTACTGTTGGAGATGTGGCTAGAGAGTAGCGTTCCTCTGAGAAACTGTGAGGCTAAATTATTTAAATGCCAGTAAATGCCAGATAGTGGAAAGTCCACTTAGTGTGAGGGCTTTGATTCATGTTTCTGCGTGTTCACACACTCTCCTTGGGGGGGTCTTGGGATGGTTTCTTCAGCCCCTAGCCCCTGGATGTACCATATGCATCCTTCCCAAAAGGCACGTGTGGACGTGGTGTCTCAGATGTCAAAAACATCCAGAGTACTTACTGCTCTGGAGGCCCCTAGGATATATTAAAGGACAAATGCCAAAGTGGGCTTATAGAGATTTTGGTATATTTTAAGTTTTTATGTTTAACCAGTTAATACTTTAACACAAAAAATATGATGCCATTGTATTGTGGTGGTTGTCAGAAAATTGCAGGTTTTATTTTGTAAATGCTAATTCATGGTTCACTGCAGGCAATGTGGTTGAGAAATGGGACAGAGGGATGGGCCTCATCTTTTGATATCAGTGACTGGATGTTGCGCCTCACTTCCAGAGCATGGCAAAAGTCTAAATCTGAGGCCAGTAGTACTGTGGGGCCAGGGCAGATGGTCACTTGAGAGTCTTGCCCTTAGGCCTGGACCCGGGACCCTGGTTCTCCTCCCTCCCTACAGAGCAGGGAATCTCAGGGCTTTGCTGGGACATGCTTCTGCCATTTAGATTACACTTGGCCATCTGGGTCCCCAGGATACCCTGCCCACATGGCCCAAGTCTGATTTCAGGACTTGCATGGTCACTAGTACACAGTAACTTGAAATTTGCTTCCAAAAATGGAGGGCACTGAGAAACTAAAGAAAAGAGGTAGGCAACTCCAGTGTGGTGGCAAAGGAGTATATTAGGGAGACTTACATACGAGGCAGTGGTTCCTGGTGGCCAAAGGACCAGAGCAGATCTCCTCACCCTGCATTGGGAGGGCCGAGCTTTTATAGTGGTGGTGGACAATAGTAGCACCATACCAGGGACTTACATAAGAATGCAAACTGTAGTGAACTAGCAGACCACATGGGGGCACCCGTGTTCAGCCTCACAAAGCCTGTTTCCCCTTCAGTCCACCCCTCGAGGCTGGCTCTTACAATCTGGCATGTTTTCTCTCTTGTGCCACTCCTCCTCTTGTACCATGGTGTGATGGTTAAGATTGTATGTCAACTTGGCTAGACAATTATTCTCAGTGTTTTAGCAGTAGTATAATGTTGTGATCACTTCCCTGTTGAAATTTGATATGTGATCACCCCCATGATGGAATCTGCTGAGTGGTACTGGTGGAGGCGGGGCCTGTGGCAGCTCACCGCCCACTCAGTTTCATCTCTCTGCCTTCTGCCTGTTACATTCTGCCTGCTCATCTTGCCAAGGCTTTTGGCTTGTTCCAGACTCAGCAGCTGCCTCTTGTTGTCTCACCTCTGGTTCTTGGTAGTTGAGCTAGCAGCTTACCTGTTGATCTTGGAATTCATCAGACTTAGCCTGCATGCAAGAGTCTGGTTCCCTGACCCGCCAATCTTGGGTTTGCCAGCCCCCGCAGCTATGTGAATCAGGAGAAACCTTGCGGTCTTGTCTGCTGATCTTGGAATTTGATGACCTTCACAGCCCGTGAGTGGGAGCCCCTCTCCAACCTGCTGACCTTGGGTTCACCAGCTTCTGTGGCTCTGTGAATTGGGAGCGGCTTCTACCCTGATCCACAGACTTGGGACGTTTTAGCCTCTACAATTGCATGAGCTGTTTCCTTGATATAAATCACTCTGTGTATATATTTATACGCTTTACTGGATTTGCTTCTCTAGAGAACCCAGCCTAAGATACCAAGAGTGGGGTGCTGCTCTAACAGATACCTAAAATGTGGAAGCAGTTTTGAAACTGTGAATGGATAGAGGAGAAGCAGCAGCAGAGGACCAGCAGCAGCAGAGAACCTGCATCAGTAGAGACGTGGCAACAGCAGAGAACCGGTAGCAGCAGAACCAGGAGACCAGTGCCAGACGGTGCTGGAGCTGACCCATAGGGTGAGGGAGCTGAGTGCCTGTGTGCAGGAGGCTTCCTAGCAGAGTGGGGTGCCTCCGGGCACTTACTGGTGGAGCTACAGAGCTTTGGAACACTTGCCCCAGCAGGGCACAGGCTGGCATGAGGCCCAAGGTCTGAGAGGCCACAAGAAAAAGAAGCAGAAGCTGAAGAGACAAGAAACACAAGAAGCCAAGCTGCCTCAGCCTCAAAAGTTATGGCCATGACCTCTGAGGTTTCAAAGGGTGGAGCCATGGCCTCTGGTGCGTCTAAGGGTGGAGTCGCCACTCAGATGGACTGGGAGAATAGTGCACCTAAAGCCAAGGGAGCAGAGATGCTGTCTCAATGGACCTGGAAGGCAGAGCCTGGAGCCCAGGGCCGAGGGGCTTCCACTCAGAATCTGGAGACTGTGGCCAATACCTAGAGTCTGGAAGGCAGGGCCATTGTGTAAATTGTCTCAGAGAACAGAGGTTTATTTTCAAAGCTTTGAGGGCTAATGTAATGTGTTCTGCTGACTTGCTTGGTGCCTGTTATCCCTTCTTCTCCTCCAGTTTCTCCCATTAGTAATGGAAATGTCTAGCTTGTGCCTGTTCTGCCATTGTACCTTTGAAAGCAGATAGCTTGTATTTAGATTTCACAGATGAAGAGGAATTTTTGGATTTTGGACTTGGAGTTGACTTTTGCTATGATATGATGGAGTGAATATGTTTTCCACGTTGCAAGGATGTGATTTTTGGGGGGCCAAAGGTTGGAATGGCATGGATTGAATTATGTCCCCCCAAAAATGTATGTATCAGTTTGGCTGGGCCATGATAGCTGGTATTGTGTGATTTTCCTGTATGTTGTAAATCCTGCCTCTATGATGTTAATGAGGGAGGATGGGTAGCAGTTGTGTTAGTAAGGCAGGACTCAATCTGCAAGATTGGATTGTGTCCTGAGGCAATCTCTTGAGCTATAAAAGACAGAAGTGATCGAGACATAGGGGGACCTCATACCACCAAGAAAGCAGTGCCAGGAGCAGAACGTATCCTTTGGACTTGGGGTCCCTGCACTGAGAAGCTCCTAGTCCGGGGGGACATTGATGAGAAGGCAGACAGAGAGAGAAAGTCTTCCCCTGGAGCTGATTCCCTGAATTTGGACTTTGAGCCTACTTTACTGTGAAGAAATAAATTTCTTTGTTAAAACATCCACTTGTGGCATTTCTGTAGTAGCAGTACTAGATGACAAAGACACATGGTATGAGAGACCCTGTTCCCTCCCTGTCAGGAACAGATATAGAAGTGGGATTGGCCAGGTGCTGTATGGTACCCATACATGTGCAAGAGTCAGAGAAAGTTATTGTGTGCCCAGAACAGGGGGATGGCTTCTCTGATAAGGAGAAGGAACTGAGAGAGAGAAGGCAACTCAATTCCCAGCCACCTTATCAGAGAATGTTCTGGGCCCAAGGCCTTTACTTAGACATTCTGGATGGGAAGTGTACAGGCAGACCACTCCCCCGACAGCCCACCGGCAACTCCCATGAGGGTGCCAAAGAAGCAAAGCAGTACCAAGTCCTGGTATGCCCATCAACCATTTTGGACATTGAGCTGCGTGTCTGTGGTTTGGTGCATGATTCTGATGTATGTTACATCTGTACGTCATTTGAGGCAGAATTTAATGAAGATTACTAGTAGAACTGTCCCCTGCAGGTTGATCAGACTTGCTTGGAAGAGAGATCCCAACCAACCATCCTAGTTGTGGCTTAATCTAAGCCAATTGAATAGATAAAAAGGCAGGCTGCAATTGTCCAATCTTATGTATGTATAACATGTCCTGATTCATTTATGTAAAAACAGCATATTTCTCCCAGCATGGCACATTATATGAACAGTATAGATTTCAGTACAAGTAATGCAAAAGCTCCCTTTCTCAATACAGTTGAACAAGGTATTACCATTGCCAGACCAAGCTAATTCAGATTTGGTGTAGTCATCCAATGTACAATGAACTACCTGGTCATATTCTGCAAGTTCTCCATGTTCAGAGTAACATCAAACTCAGTCTTAAAAGTACTGTTCTCAGAATCAAACCATCCAGTCCTGTGCCATTTACATTTTTAACACACAGAGAGAAATTTTCTTCTAGAGTTGAAGCACTCCCCACAGGCAGTTTTCATACTTCAAAAGATGTTCTCCGCGAGTAGTAGCGTCAACTATATTCATTTATCACAAGATCTCCTCAGTACACCAGGTTACATATTCAGTTGGTCCACAAGTTGTCCTCCTCGTTGTCAAATCAGCTGGAACAATGTGGGGAGATGACTTGTCATCTTAGTTCAGATGTTAACAGAGCCAAAAGCCTGTATCATTGAGGCGCATGTATAAGGGGTCTGTCCATCATTGTGAGATAATCTGGGAAGAAAAAGAGACAACATTAACAATTTCCCTCTCCCCGCCACTATCTCCCATAGGACGTGAGGTGAGGGTTTCTTGGGTATAGCCACTGAGACTGTCTGTCCTAGTCTCGAGGCAGAGACTTCTGTGGGAACCTAGATCTTTTGTCAGGAACAGATGTATACAGAAGAAACACATTTTATAGAATAGACAGTTTGATCAAACATATGGCACAAATGAGAAATGCCCTTGCATGGAACTGCTGCATTGAGACCCCAGACTGCTTGCCTAAGATGTATAGTTCAGGCTAGGGTTGTCTTTTCCCCTCCCATCAGCCATTAAAGACTGTCCATTGAAGTGCTCAATAGGCCCTATGGCTTGGGGGTGATATAAAGCATGAAGAGTTCATTCAAGATCAAGTGGAAGCCTCTGTATAGGATAAGAGCTCCCAGTATGATTTACCTGCCAAGAACGCCCTGGCTCATTGGCTCAGGAATCTGTCCCTGGGCCATGTGGTCCACTAGTTCACTACAGTTTACATTCTTATGTAAGTCCCTGGCGTGGAGCCACTATTGTCTACCACCACTATA
The DNA here is from genome assembly GCA_030035585.1 of Dugong dugon. Lineage (NCBI taxonomy): Eukaryota > Metazoa > Chordata > Mammalia > Sirenia > Dugongidae > Dugong > Dugong dugon. Next base: position 39,390,949 of record CM057480.1, on the reverse strand, counting down.
AAACCTCTGCCCTCTCATTGTGGGGTGTGGAGATCTGCTTTGGTCCTGCAGCTGCCCAGGACTTGGCCTCTTATGTAAGTCTCCCTGATATATCCCTTTGCTCCCACACTGGAGTTGCCCACCTCTTTCTTTGGTCTCTCAGCACCCTCCGTTCTGGGGGACAAATTTCACATTACTAGTCCATTCCTGGACATCTTGGAGGAAGGCAGATGGTTTGTGTAGAATGGTGATGCTCACAAGGCCAGCAAAGAACTTCTTGATGTGTTCTAATAAGTAAGTTTTATAAATTTGTATTACAGAAAATTTCAAATACATATTAACACAGAAGTTGAGAGACTAGTATAAAGAACCTCCATGTACTGTTGCAGGGCTTCAAGAGTTATCAGCTCATAGACAGTCTTTTGCTCCAGCTGTACTTCCATCCCCTCTGCAGGAAACACTTTCTGGTCTATATCTTTTTCCAACACCAGCAGTTTGAAAAGGGACAAAGAGTCTGCAGGCAGCAGCCATCCTTGGGGTACAGCAGCTCTCAGTGGCTGCTGGCTTCATCCAGCATGAGGGGGCAGGGGAAGGTCCAAAATCTGGGGGGCAGTGGTCGACAATGTGTGGGTCAGGCCAACTCAGGGTGAAGATACACCCTGTGGTCAGGATAGCAGGGGGACCAAGGGTGTGGGAGAGATGACAGCAAGCCAGATCACGTAAAGAAGTTAGAGATGTTCACTACACAGTGGAGGCCAGGAGAGGATTGGGGCCAGGAGGCAGCTGGCACAAGGCAGGCAGGGAAGGGGCAGAATGAGAGGCAATGGACAGCACTGTGTCAGCTCAGGGGACATTTTTTCCTAGGGCAGGACCTTTTTCATTCTTGGGCCAGGGAGAAGTAGCTCACAGGTGGCCTGGTTCAGAGGCTAAGGGTCATCTGGTCAGCAGAGGTGTTTTGGAGGGGAACAGATACAGCCTTAATAAGGTCCTTCCTGACAGTTTCCCTCAGGGAACCAATTTGAGAATCACCTTCATTGCTCCATGATGAAGGCAAAGGGCAGGAATTGTCCCCATTTCACAATCTAGGGAAAAAAAGCTCTTTTCCTGGCTCTCAGTTTGAGAAGGATTATGCCAGCACTTTCTGCCCCCCTGATTGAAGAAATGGAAAGCACTGTAGGCTACTTGAGCTGCAGTTGCTTTGCAGTCCTGGGCACTTTGGAGGAAATATGTGCGAGTCATTGCTCGTAATGAACCCCACAGAATGCCCCCTTTACTCATGTCTTTAGAAGGATGCTAGTAAATTCAACTTCTTAGTTTCTCTCCCTACGAGAGGTCTGTTGTACAGATGATCTCTTATACTGGCATATTGGGGCCCATGCACACTCTGAAATAATTGTTTCTCATAACTTTCTTCTTTCCTGCTCCATTCTTCTTCCACCCTTTCCCTTAGAACACTTCCTCATTCCCTTTGCCACTCAATCTGCCTCTGCATTCCTCTGCATTTTGAGATGTAGATTTGGACTCTCTGTCAAAGGAAAGGGTATATTCTCCTAAAGAAAAGTGTACATTCTTCTGACCTGCCCGGGAGCTGCTTGAAATGTCAAGTGTGAGGAACAGGTTATGACTGAGACATTTTCTCTAAGTAAAGAAGCTGGAGACCAAGCAGATCACTAGGATGTTGTTCAGGCTGTCTCCCAAAGTCTAGTATTGTTCAGCAACTCCTAGAGGCAGCCTGCGGGTCCCAGGCCTGACCCCTTTCCCAGGTGTGAGGACAGAGGCCTCAGTGGAAATGTGACCTCTGGGTCTCTGTTGCTTGAATAGCGTTTTCCAAGGGGGGGTTTTGTTCAAGGTCAATTCCTGCTAGGACTCCCCTTCCCCACCCTACTACTCTTTACCAAGCTATAATGATCGTCACACATAGTCACAGTGTATCTAAGGAATGGTAGATTCCAAGAATCCCTGAGAATCTTCCCTGATCTCTTTCCCCAGGTGTGGGCCTTCACATACACCCAGCAGATCCTCCAGGAGGAGCTATGCCTCTCAGTCATCACCTTCTTCCCTGGTGCCCCGGTGGTTCTTGTGCTTTGTAAGAATGGAGATAACAGACAGGTAAGTGCCCAGAGGGTCACCCTGATGCAGGGCAGCCTTCAATAATGTGACTGCCATGCTCAGGTCCAGGAAAAGAGAAAATATGAGGAGAGGAAGTGTTTGGGACTACAAGAAGGGCTAATAAGAAAGGAATCCTTTTGGTTAGGGGTGGGAGGGGATGCTGCTCCTCATGCCCCCCATGGTACAGACATCAGTGACAGCTCTTCCTCCCCGGGTTGCTGGCCCCCCGAAAGACTGCCAACCTCGCAGGACCACACCATTCAGGCTCATGCTGTCCTGTCCTGTCCTGTCATTGCCCTGACCCCCACCTGGGATTCCAGATCAGACAGCTCTGAGGCAAGGTCTTTAGGGCCTCAAGGATGATCAAGACTGGAACCTTTACTCCCGGGGAACTTGGGCTCTGGCAATGTCTTCACCAAAGTGCTGAGCACTCTGGATGCACCAGGTGCCCAATTCCTCTAGCAGCAAGGCGTTGTTGGCTCCATTCAGTTTCCTAGCAAACTGAATATTGGAGTTGGAGAGACCAAAATTCAAATGCCTGCTCTATGACTGGCTGTGTGACTCAGCGCAAGTTATTTTATCTCTCTGAGCTTCAGTTTCTTCCTTTATGAAATGAGGTTGATGATGTTCACCATACAGGGTAGCTGTTCACAGCCATTAAATGAAGTACAGAGCTCAGCCCCTCACAAATGGCAGTTCTCCAGTGTGTGTCCATCCCCTTTCTCCTTGTCGTGGGAAGTGAAGTCTGAGAAATAGCATCAGGAAATCCACCTCCGCTTGGGCGCCTTGTGTGCTGAAGCACTTTGGAGAAGCAGAGGTTTACTGCATGGGTGCTGCCCAGGAGCCCCCCTATCCCTGTTCTCATTGCCTTCCCTGCTCCTGACATCCCCACCTCTCTCCCATTTCTTTTTACCACTGCATACACCAAGCTGGAATCTTCTATTTTTTTTTTTTTTTTAGTTGCTCCTGTGACTAACTTGCTTCACATTCTCTGGCATATTGCTTGGAAAGTTACTGCCTCCTGAGGAGTTTTCCTAGCAAACAAATTGATTTCACTTTTGCTTTTTTAAATCCGATTTTTTTTTTTTAAAGTATCTGGCAGAGCAATTAATTGCAGTTTCATTCCTCCATGAGACTAAAGTCAGGTCTCTGAGTGACTCTCGGCATGTGGTGTAAACATGTTCGATTATATTGGAATTCCATCATTGGCAGAGAAACTTGGTTCATCTTCTCTCCTGTCCTCTCAAGCAATGGACCAAGACGGGTTCCCGCATCGAGCACATGGCCTCTCACCTCTGCCTGGACATGGACATGTTTGATGAAGGCACTGAGAATGGCAGGGAGATCGTCGTCAACCCCTGTGAGTCCTCACTTATGAGCCAGCACTGGGACATGGTGAGTTCCTAATGGGGCCTCCCTGAACCAGCCTGGGCTGGGGATGCTTCCCAGACAAGAAAAGCAGACTGTAAATGAGGCTGTGAGCATCCCGTGACTACTCCAGACACCCTGAATGGGGAGGCAGAGGCAAAGCCACCTAGGACAGGAGTGATTGTCTCAGGGAGGATGAAGGGAAAGATTGCAAGCCACGTGGGGCTCAGAGACAAACCCCACATATTCTCAGTGTGTTGAATTCGAGTCCTGGCCATTTTTCCCACCTGGTGTCTAGAGACAGATTTCTAATGGGAAGTGTGTGTGTTGTCCCCTTACTTACAAAGGAGGAACTTGGGGGAGGCTAGAGAGAGAAGCATTCCTTGTCACCAGGCTCAGGCCAGGATTATATTGAGTAATGAAGAACAGAAGTTGTTTTCAAAACAAATAAAGATAACCTTAGTCATTTTCTCTGCATATCTGTTCCTTTTTTCTATTTATGTTAGCTCTGGGTTAAACTAAGTTCTCCATCTCATGGGGTGGAAGTGTACATGGGTGGGGACCTTGTGGCAGAGTGGACAAAGGAGAGGAAAGGGACATAGGAATCCTGTGTTTTTCTCCTGGTTCTGCCACTGACTAGCTGTGTGATCTTAAAAAGATGCACAGCTTCTCTAGCCTCCGTGTCCTATTATGTTAAGTGGAGGAACAGGACTAGATAAGTGACTCTTACCCAGGGATACACAATCTGACTCATCTGGGGAAATTTTATCTAATTCAGATGCTCTTGGACCCACCTGTGAAGACCCCAATCCAGTAGGTCCAGGGTAGGGTCCAGGCCCCTCAGCTGATTCTTGACATTGCTGCCTGGTTTAGAACACTGGCCCAGACAGTCTTATGGTCCCTATGGCCTTACAGTCTGTGGCCATTAACATAGGAGTTTCTTACTCTAATAAATCTTCAGCCTACCAGTGTGCACTGGGGCTGCCTATTCTTATTAACTAGGGTGTAAGAGAAGGATCAATCCATATTGTTTTAAGGCTCCCAAAATAAGCTTGTACATTCTCTGCTCTGGTAAGTTCACCATAGGCTGTTTAATAACTGGCTTAGCCATCTATTGCAGTGTAACAAATCATCCCAAAACTTACCAGCTTAAAGTATCAAACATTTATTATCTCATAGTTTCTGTGGGTCAGGAAACCAGACACAGCTTAATGGGATTAAGAATTTACGCTTCAAGATCTCTTACAAGGCTACAATCAAACTGTTGGCCAGGGCAACAGTCATCTCAAGGTTCAACTGGGGCAGTATCTGTTCCAAGCTCACTCAGTGTTTGTTGGCATGATTCAATTCCTTGCAGACTATTGGCCAGAGGCCACCCTCAATTCTTTGCCACAGTAGCCTCTCCAACATGGCCACTGACTTCACCAAAGCAAACAAGCCAAGAAGCAAGAGTGCCAGCAAGAGAGAGAGTGCAAGCAAGACAGAAGTCATATAACCACATCATAACCTAATCTCAGAAATTATGGCCTATCATTCTTGCCATAAGGAGCCCTGGTGGCACAGTAGTTAAACGCTCAGTGGCTAACCAAAAGGTCAGCGGTTAAAACCCACCAGCCACTCCATGGGAGAAAGCTGTGGCAATCTGCTTCTGTAAAGATTACAGCCTTGAAAACTATAGGTCAGTTGTGCATTGTCCTATAGGGTCACTATGAGTCAGAACTGATTCTATGGCAATGAGTTTTTTTGTTTTTACTCTTGCCATGTTCTGTCATTAGAAGCAAGTCGCTAGGTCCAGCCCACACTCAAGGGAAGGAGGTTACCCAAGAGAGAGATTGCCAGGAGGTGGGAATCTTGGGATTGAGGGGAAGACATTTTAGATCACCCTACCATGGTAACCATTATATTCTACACAGTTGTCTATCTCTCCTTCATCCAGAAACCCCTTCAGTGATAGGCAGTGGTCCAAGCTCATCACTATAAAATCCATTACTTTGGACTACTACAGACTTAGAAAGTGAAAGGCTGAGTGTGTACAGACCCAGAATCTCCTCTGGAGATTTAGTTGTTATCTTTATGCAATCCTGCCATTGCCTTCTTTACTTGTGATTTGGCTGTTTTGTTGGGGCTATTTTACTTTGCACTGTGAAAGAGAAGAGGCTATGGGATAGATTCAGACATCTATAGAAGACGTTCTGATGGCTCCTTAAGCTGTGTGTCCACAGGGCTCAAACCAGCCTTGCAGAGAAGAAAGAATAGACACGTTGGCCAGCATCCTTTCCCCTATGTAGGTGGAACAGGTACTCTACTAAAATAGATGAAAGCAGAGACTTGTATTGGCCTTATCTGTTTACTTACCTATCTCTGAATATATGTCTGTCATTGAGTTCCTTGGTGGCAGAAAATGTGTCTTGCTTGGGTTGAGCTTGGCCCTGAGCTCTTGGTGAATATTTTCTTAAATGGATGATTGAAAGAACTAGTCCTTGCCCAAGATGAAATGATTTTATTTACATTTTACTACCTCTCTGTCAAACACCCAAGAGAATGAGGAAAGAGGAATGGAGGTCTTTGCCCCAGTGGGGTAAACTTTTTTTTAACTCTGCCTCTTTTGATGTGGCAGAAGAGCTAACACATAGCTCTCCCACTTAACTCCTTTTTTCCAGTGAAAGAACTTGATGATAATAATGAACAGCCATTGTAAAGGTATATGGAGGGGTAATCTTCCAGTGGGAATCCCTGGGTGGTGCAGACAGTTAATCACACAGCTACTAACCAAAAGGTTGGTAGTTCGAATCCACTCAGAGGTGCCACATAAGAAATACCTGGCAATCTGCCTCCAAAAGATCACAGCAACTGAAAACCCTAAGGAGAGCAGTTCTACTCTGAAACACACAGGGTTGCCATGAGTCAAAATCTACTCAGAAGTAACTGATTTGGTTTGGTTTTTTGGAATCTGCTAGTAGACATATGTCGTCAAGTGATAATGCATACTGTGTTTGAACTGAAAGTAAAGAGATTTATTGAGAACAAAGATAGCTCAAGAAGGGGACATGTTGGATCTCACAAAGTGAAAACCAGCACTCCAAAATGGTGGAGTCACAGAGGCATATTTATAAGGTAAAAATACAACATTCTGATTAGAAGTTGCAAGATTAGGTAAGCAGGAGGTGAGACAACTCAAAGTGAGGGCTTTACCGTAATTTGTTGGGTACAAAAGTGTGGGTATTTGGATTGAGTTCACTCACATAATTGCATAAGTGCTTGCAAGGGGGGTCACAAGATGATTGATAGGGAGCCAGGGTCCACTGGTTCCACCCAGCCAGAGGCTTAAGGTCATATGCATATGAATAAGAAGAAGTCAGTCTGCTGGTTCTGCCCTGCCAGAGGCCCAGGCCCATGGGCTTATGAAGAAGTCAAGATTAGGTCCTCAGGAACACGGAGGCAGAAGTCACAAAAAGGAGCCAGACCTGAGCCAGCCACCCTAGACATGGTAGGAACCTCAGTTTTGGAAACTTGCACAGATATAAGGAGCCCTGGTGGTACAATGGTTAAATGCTCAGCTGCTAACCAAAAGGTTGGTGGTTCGAACTCACCTAGTGTCTCTGTGGGAGAAAGACCTAGCAATCTGCTCCTGTAAATTATAACCTAGAAAACCCTAGGGCAGTTCCATTCTGTCACATGGTGTCACTGTGAATTGAAATCCACTCACTGGCACCTAACAACAACAGTAGAGATATGGGTGGTTCACATTTGAGCTGCAATGCATGCATCTTAAGACCTCCTTCTTAGTGGAAAACAGGCTAAAAACTCTGATAAAGCAAATAGGTATCACTACAACTTTGTAGACTTCTCCAAATATCAATATCTACTGATGGTGATGAAACCAAAGTAAAAGTTATTGGTGATTTAAAGCCAGAGCACCAGCAATTACAAACTTCCACTGATTCAAAACAAGGCTGAAGATACACTGATAAGATAGCAACCGGCACTAGGTGCAGGAAGGCCCCTGGCCCACACATGCATATTTACAGAGCAAGTGTGGCCAAGCTTTGCCTGGCAGTCAGATCTTTTGGTGGACACAATTAGAGTCCTGACTCAACTCTGATAATTGAACCTAACTGCCAAATTTTAATAACCAGGAATAGCTCACTTAGTGGGGTCACCAGTAGTTGTTGGTGAAAATGAAAATTTGTCCAATAGCATGGTGTCAAATTATGATAACAAAAAGGCCTACATTCTTTGGATCCTGAGGGTTCACAAGATTTAGACCCCAAACCGTGTTTGCAGAATCTCCAACCTAGAGTTCTCTCACCATACTGCCAGGTGAGGAGGTAGCCAGGAATAGCAAAAACCGCCTCACCCAGGATCACATCTGGCTAGTGGAAACAGTTGTAATCAATATGGGCGTCTAAGTATCTTAATGGTTTGATGTGCAAATTAAATGACAGGGAATTTATACATACATACATTATACACAAATACACACACTTTTATGAAGAAGAGGGAGAGGCAAAAGCTTCATATACTCTCTGATGGCTAGATCAGAGTTGGGGGGATGATGGTGTTGAGTGGATGGGGATAAATGGAAGTTTTTAGGTAATTCTGAACTCAGCATGGGTGGCTGAGCCTGGCACCATGTTGAATCTAAGACTTTCTCATGGCAGTTTATTTCTTATGTGCTTTGTAATTTCTCTCTGTGAGCTCATCTTCAGCAAGAGTGTTTTCCTCTGGGCATCCCATGTTCCCTGATTGTGGAGGCAGGCCTCTGGGAAGGTTCAAGTTTGCCTCAGCAGATTTCATTGATTCCAAACAAATTTGTACATTTATTTCTCCATTTGTGGTTTCCGCATTGTGAAAGCAAAGGAGAATTTGTACGCTACATCTATGCCAGGCACGAGCTTGGAGATTACTCTTTTTCTACCCAAAATTGTGGTCTTGCTTCCGTGCCATCATCACTCATCCAGCTGGTAGGTGGGGTTTGTCTGGCCCTTGTAGGCACCCCACTATACGTAGGGCCTCAATTCTGGCCTCTGCCACCCATGATGCTTGTGATCTTCATCTGCCTCTGCTTGTGTGTTAAGACCCCAGCCCAGATTATATACATCTGGCTTCAATTCCCCTTCAGCTCTCTTACCACTCCTGCTGTGAATTCCCACTTGTTTCTGGGATTTGGAATTTCCCCTTTCTTCTTTTCAAATGCAGCTGTGATTTTAAATTGTTTTTGTTGTATTTTATTCAATATTTATATGTGTCAGCAATGGGGTGGGGTCTTCCTATGTCATCTCAGACCAAAAGTCCTTAGTGCTATAATTAGCTATCACCATGTCCCACTGGCTCTGGGACCATATCTTATTGTAGACATTCAATAAATCTCAGTGAGTGAGTGAGAGAGTAAGCTTGTGATTCTTTAGTACCATTTCCTAATTACTTCCTTGCTACAGTTATCAGACATTAGAGTTTTAAAAAAACAGCAAAGGAAGAAATGGAGAAATGAGAAGACAAATTTATAACAATGAAATCTTGTTATAATAAACATAAATTTAAGAATTGTGCATATTTTACTTCATAATGACAGAGTTACTGGAAAGAAATATCGGTAATGGAAATCTTTAATACTGCAGTAGAGTTCAGCAAGAGAGAACGTGTTCCCGTAAACTTTGGGGAAGATAATGGGAGGGTAGGCAGGGAACACTTGTATTTCATGTGCAAGGATTGCCAGCATATTCATTGGCACTAGGCTACCTGAGTCTTGGCTAGCCTTTGGGGTTTCAGAAGATTGCTTGCAGGAGAGGTTCACCTTTCATCCATGGTCCATCATAGTTTACCTACAGTGGAGGTAAGCCTCCTCTCTTCTCTGCTCCACCGTGCCTCTGGAGAGACACTGCCCTAGCTCATCCATGCCCTTAACACATGGCAACCCCTGGAGCAGTGTCTGGCACACAGAGGGAATGGAGACAGTATGAGAGTTACTTAAGAGATCTAGCAGTTTTGCAGAAATTGTGGCTTCTGGGACTACACAGGCAAGGGTAAGAGCCTCTCCTCCCCTAGCCTGCAAAGCAAACCTCCCAAGCTCCCTTGTGGTCTGTGGTCTCAAGCAGCCCAACTCAGATTATCGAAATCTGAAGCTACAAGCACTTTTCCATTTGCCGTGGAGCTGGCTAATTTAATGAAGCCATCACAGTGCAAACCTCAGGGCTTATTGGAAAAGGACTCAAGTATGACATTATTTCACAGCAGTAGATCACATCATTTTCATTTCACAGCTTTCCAATGGGAAATAATAAAACAAAATTACAAACATAATGAAGAGAGGAGAAAGAAAGAAAAAAACCTTTGATGAGAGCCGCATCCCCCGTGCTGTGATAGGGCTGGTTACCTTACTCATTTGAGCCAGTAAATATTACCTGGCCGCGCTCTGCAGGAAGGAGCAGACTGGGATGCCTCCACCTGCTGCCTAAGGTAACAGGCTTCAATAACTCACTGTCCAGTCCCCACAAGGAGTGGTGAGCACCCCTGCAGATGGCCCACTGGATAGCCCTCTGAAAGATCCCAGTCTCTTAAGAACTCAGTGCCCTGCTCTGCAGGCCACAAGGCTCGGGGGAGGACTTCCATTAGTGATGGTGGGGTGAGCTGGGGGTGGGTATGCACTGCACCCTCCTTCCCTTCAAGAAATGAAGCAGTTTCACCCATGGGCTTCACCGTGGATGGAGGAAAGAAAATGGGTCCGTGCCCTCACCTACTCTTGCAGGGTGCTGTCGGTGTGAGAATGGGTGAGCTGACAGCCAGAGGCTAAACCAGAGTCCAAAGAGAGACAAAGCTCTTTTGAAAAGCTGTTCTCATTAACAGCATTATGTATGCAGATCAAGGGAGGCCTCCAAGCTGGCTGGGATTTTTATTCTGTTGTGCAGGCCTGTCCCTCATCTTGAAGAGATACTCCAGGCCTGTCCCCACAGTGAGGAGACTGAACTCCTTTATTCCACCTTGGCTTCAAGGCCCTCCCCCTCCTTTTTTGGAAAATGGCTTTCGTTCTTTACTTTTGGAGCAGTTTGAGGCCATCTGGGATGAGCTTCCTCTTGTTTCCCTCAGCAGCCTTCTCCAAGACCACACTCTCACTTGTGCTTAACTCCGCCTCTCCCTTCTTGCTCCATTAGTTATGTCTCCCTCTCTGCTGTCTCCTCTCCATCAACATGGTAGTGTTCAAATCTCTCTTACCCTAATTTAAAGAAAAAAACTTCTCGAGCATGATATCTTCTTTTACTTTGACCAATACAATTCTCTGAAACATAGTCTAGTGGTTTCAGCAGTGGACTCTAGAGTCAGATAATGTAGGTTCAAACCCTGTGTGACTGGGAGCAAGTTCCTTAACCTCTGAATTCAATTTCCTCCTCTGTAAGTGGGGCTAATAATTATACTTGCCTCACAATTTTTTTATCAAGATTAAATGAAATGATTCATGGGATGTTCTCAGCACAGAGTTTGGTTCATAGTATGTCCTCAAAAATGTTAGTAGCTGTTATCATTTTGGAAACCCTGGGGGAGTAGTGGTTAAGAGCTACAGCTGCTAACAAAAAGGTTGGCAGTTTGAATACACCAGGCCCTCCTCCTTGGAAGGGCAGTTCTACCTCATCCTATAGGGTTGCTATGAGTCGGAATCAACTCTACGGGCAACGGGTTTGGTTTTGGTTTTATTATCATTTTGTTAAGAGGACTAAGTGTCAGATCCCAGAGCAGGAGGCAAGCCTGTAAGTGTTGAGGATTGATGCTTCAATCCTCAGAGGTGCATTAGAGGTCAGACTGGGATGCAAGACTCCCCTGCGGGGATGCCCAAGGCATGGGAGTCATGGAGAAGAACTCAGAACCCCTACAGCTCTACTTGCTGGTTCTGAATTGATGATGAGCCTAGAAAAGGAAAGTAAACAGAAAAAAGCAGTGAGGATCAATGAGGCAAATGGTATGCATCTCAGTTACCTAGTGCTGCCGTAACAAAAAATACCACAAATAGGTGGCTTTAAAGAACAGAAATTTATTTTCTCACATTCTGGAGGCTAGAAGTCCAAATCAGGGTGTTGGCCAGATCGATTCTTTCTGTGAGCCTCTTTCCTAGTTTCCAGTGTCTGCTGGTAAGTCTTGCCATTCCTGGGCTTGTGGGTACATCCGTTTCTGATGTCTGTCTTTCTTGTGTGTGTCTCTGTGTCTATTCTGCTCTTTATAACTCAGAAGTGATTAGGTTTAGGACCCACCCTACTCTATTATGACCTCATTAACATAAAAGAAAACTCCTATTTCCAAACAGGATCACATGCATAGGTACAGGGGACAGGAGTTCAATACATATTTTGGGAGGACACAGTTCATCCATGGCAGTGTGTTTTTCCCCATTGGTTTTGGAACTTCATTTCATCCAGTTCTCCAGCATTTCCCTCAACTAGCGATTCCTCCTCCTTTGTGTTCATTCCACACCTGTACACTTTAGTCGGGTCTCTGTCTACTATGTGCCAAGCACCTGTGTGTTGTGGTTTGTACTGAGCCCTGTGGAGAAGCAATGCCATCCATAGCATCAGTGGTATTACAGAAGAGACGAACAGAAGACAAGTCCATCAGTAACTCTGAGGCATAGCAGAAGTTTACCCTGGCTCAGGACTCTAAAAGCTCCCTCCTCACTCACAGCAAGGTCACTCCACATCCCAGCACCCAGGAAATGTCTGCAGCTCCATTTCTTACCCTGTGTTTCAAACTTCTGGTCTGAGCCATGATTTCTGCTCTGTTGCCTGAATTCTATCTCTCTTCGCTCCTCTTCAGCCTCTTTACTCTCTTTTGCTCCTCCTCCTTTACACCTGGCTGATTTTCAGTTTTGGAGTTACCCCTAAACACTGTCAGAACACAGATCTGTCCTACCATGCTTTGTCCAGCTCAAGTGTCAGTGCCCAGTATCCCGAGCTTCCACCTGCCTTCCTGGGGCTCAGGGAATGGGGTCTGATGTATGTCTCCAAACCAGGGGTGGGGGGCCTTGAGCCAACAGTACTTTTTATAGATCAATGGATGCTGAGCAAGGGGGCAGGATGTTAAGACCCAAAGCTGCTCAGATAGAACGTTGTGTGAAAAAAGACATTCAAATAAAGTACTCTGAGCTCAAAGGAATGAAAAACTCCATGTAAGATGAACTTGAAGGATAAGGGAAATCTTAAAAAGATGGACATAGGGATGCATTCTGGATGATCAGATCAGTGTTAGCAAAGGCACAGAAACAGTAAAGTACAGCCTTTCTCAGGGAACACAGAGCAGGTTGACCCGCCTGCACTATAGGAGGCATGGAAGGAGGTGGTGGGGGGTGGTCAGGGAAGGCCAGAAATGGGAACTTGAATGCCAGGCAGAGCGTTCTGCACTGAATTGGGTAATTAAGAACTTAATTGTGAGCCACCAAAGGTTTGGGAGCAATGGAGTATATTGACCAAAGTGTAAACAGAGGAACATTGATTGGGTACCAGCGAGCTAGATGCTTTGGAGAGGAGATTCTGTGAAGGAAGGATCTCTTAGAGACTCTAGAAGTAGTCCAAAAAAGATGGTGAGGTCTGCACTATGTCACTGTCAATCAGAATGGAAAATAGAAAACAATAAGAGATTATGGCAGCAGACGTTGGGGGAAGTGGAGAAGAGGGAAAAGAGAAGATGAAGCCAAGGCAGAAAAATGGGCTTAATGCCAGGTAGATCCTGCTAGGCAAATGCCTTCACGGTATCCACCTTTAATTTAACTCCTTGAGTATCCACTAACCAGGCTTCATTTTTTAATTATAAAGCATTTTAGACACAAAATGGAATAATAATAGCATAGCAATAACTTACACACTGTTTACTATGTGCCCAGCATGTTCTAAGAGCTTTAAAGAATTTAACTCAGTTAATTCTCATGAAAATAGTAGCTATATAGTAATAAAAAAACAGTTGTTATGGAGTTGACCCCAACTCATGTCAACCCTATATGTGTCACAGCAGAATTGTGCTCTATAGGGTTTTCAATGGGTGTGACCTTTTGGAAGTAGATTGCCAGGGCTTTCTCCCAAGGTGCCTCTAGGTGGACTTATACCTCCAACTTTTCAATTAGCAGCTCAGTGCATTAACCATTTGCACCAACCAGAGACTCCAGCTATGTAATAACAGCTACTATTCTTATTCCCATTTTACAAGTGAGTAACCTGAGAGTCAAGAAGGTAACTAACTTGCTCAAAGTCACACAACATGTAATAGAAGTGAGATTCAAATCCAAGAATTCTGCTCCAGAGTCTAGGTTCATTGCCACCTGGCTATGCTGCTTCTCACGTAGAGGACACAATAATGAACACTAGTGTTCTCACTGAAAGAATATGCTACAAGTACCATGGAATCCATTGTGTAAAACTCTTTAATGGGCTGCCTTTTAAATTAAGTAGTTCTGGAGGCAGGACTAAGATGGTGGAGTAGTCAGACGGCTTCCTATATCCCTCTTACAACAAAGACCTGGAAAAATTAGTGATTTGATTGTATATGAGTCTCTAGGAGCCCTGAACAAGGCAAAGTTTAGGAATCAGACTGAGTGGCGGGGAGAGAGGGAGACAGTTCTGAAGAAGCTAGAAGTGCCAAACCAGACTCTGCTCCAGCTCTTCAGTCCCAACCAGCTCTGAGGTTCACGGTGAAGCAGGCAAACAGCTCTGCGCGTGTGCTCAGGAGGCAGTTTCCACATTGAGAGAGATCCAGCAGCAGAGATTCTGCCAGGACGCTCCGAACCAGTGAAAAACAGATCCCAAGTGGGGATTTGAAGAAGAAAAAAAAGCCCATTTGGGAAAAAACCTCTCTTCTTTTTACCTCCTCCCTCCCTGCTCCGCACAGGTCCGGCATTCTGAAGTCTGAGTCCCCTGGGCCAGAAGTAAATCCCAAAAGGCACCCTGATCCATTCTTCTGGCCTTGTAGAGGGAACAAATAAGCTACTCGCTCCCCTAAGCCAGGAACTCAAGGTCGGCACAGCTCCTTTGAGCGCCTTACACCCCTGTATAGACTTGTGGGGACCCATCTCAAGAGCATAAGCCCTCACTACCACAGTACAACAGGATAAACATCTGAAGTCTAACTTCAACTGTTTCAGCTATGAAGTGGCAGATTTGTGACCCTCGACACAGCCCTGCCCTTTGAGCAGACACCTTTACCAATCCACACCAGGGGCTTGAGGACTGGTGGCTCCACCTATGCCACCTAGTCACCTGCTACAGGGGTCCAAGAATAAGTGGTGCCCTGGAGTCTTTACAGCCAATGGAATGGGGTGCTCATAGTCCGGCTGCAAAACTCACCTACCTACTTGCCCTATGGAATAGGGACATGCTTTCCTTTCAGACTCTCAGGAGCAGCCACCAGCCCCCTGCCTGGCTCTGCACATGACCCCCCACTGCAGCCAGATACCTGTGCCTACACCAATCACCTATGCCTGTCTAAGACTGTAGGTGAGGGCCTGCACCACACACTTGGTGACTGACTGGACAACTGAGCTGAATGCATATAGGAAAATTTAACAGACTCCTGTGTGCATATACTTACTTACAGAACTAACTACCTAGTGACAGGACGTTAGAGCTTCAAAGGCACCAATAATCAAACTAGTACACACGAGCAGCCTATTTGGGCATATCAAAACAAAACAAGAAGTTAGGACTCAGTAAACAAATATAAAATAAAATTATAATAACTTATTGATGGCTCGGAGACAAGAGTCAATATCAAATCACATAAAGAGGCAGTCCATGATGGCTTCAGCAAGCTCCAAAATAATCAATAAATTCTCTGGAGGAAGAGAATTTCTTGGAATTACCAGAGGCAGAATACAAAAGATTAATATACAGAACTCTTCTAGAAATTAGAAAGGAAATTCATCAAAATGCAGACATGTCCAAAGAACATACAGACAAAGTAGTAGCAGAAGTTAAAGAAGTCATTCAAGAACATAATGACAAATTTAATAGGCTGCACGAATCCATAGAGAGACAGCAATCAGAAATCCAGAAGATTAACAATAAAATTTCAGAATTAGACAACTCGATAGAAAGTCATAGGAGCAGAATTGAGGCAATGGAAGTCAGCATTAGTGAGATTGAAGATAAAGCACTTGACTCCAACCTGTTTGAAGAAAAACCAGATAAAAGGATTTAAAAAAATGAAGAAACCCAAAGAATTATGTGGGACTCTATCAAGGGAATAAACTACGAGGGATTGGAGTACCAGAACAAAGGAGGATAACAGAAAACACAGAGAGAACTGTTGAAGATTTGTTGTCAGAAAACTAGCCTGATATCATGAAAGATGAGAAGATATCTATCCTAGATGCTCATCGAACCCCACATAAGGTAGATCCCAAAAGAAAGTCATCAAGACATATTATAATAAAACTTACTGAAACCAAAGATAAAGAGAGAACTTTAAGAATGGTTAGGAATAAATGAAAAGTCATCTACAAAGGAGAGTCAATAAGAATAAGCTAGGACTACTCAGCAGAAACCATGCAGGCAAGAAGGCAATGGGATGACATATATAAAGCCTTGAAGGAAACTAACTGCCAGCCAAGAATTATATATCCAGCAAAACTCTCTCAAATATGGTGGTGAAATTAAGGTATTTCCAGATAAACAGAAGTTCAGGGAATTTGCAAAAACCAAACCAAAATTACAAGAAATACTAAAGGGAGTCCTACAGTTAGATAATCAATAACATCAGATAACAATGCAAGACTAGAACACAGGACAGAGCAAGCAGATAGTGACTCATATAGGAAAATGGAAAATACATCAAAGCTAAAACATTGAAAATAGGGAAGCAGAGATATCAAAATATAAAAAAGGACAACATTAAAAACAAAAAAGAGGGACTTAAAAAATGCAGACATAGATTTTTCATATGGAGGGGAAAGTCAAAGTGATATAAAGAAATAAAAGACTGGTATAAACCTAGAAAAATAAGAATAAATATTAAGGTAACCACAAAATAATCTAACAATCCTACAAATCAAAATTAAAAAGTAGAAAAATATAAAGACTCAGCAAACAGAAAATCTACAACAATGAAAAAGATAAAAATATAAAGAAAAATGACTCAGCACAGAAAATTAAGGGGAACAAAGAAACTGAACAACACACAAGAAGAGACATCAGGATGACAGCACTAAATTCATACCTATCAATAATTACACTGAATGTAAACGGATTTAATGCACCTATAAAGAGACAGAGAGTGGCAGATTGGATAGAAAAGCATGACCATCTATATGCTGCCCACAAGAGACACAACTTAAAGACAGAAACAGGCTAAACCTCAAAGAATGGAAAAAAATATATCAAGCGAACTACACTCAAAAAAGAGCAGGAGTGGCAATATTAATCTCTGAGAAAATAGACTTTAAAGTAAAATCCACCACAAAAGTTAAGGAAGGGCACTATAAAATGATTAAAGGGTCAATAACACCAGGAGGGCATAACTCTAATAAATATTTATGCACCGAATGACAGGGCTCCAAAATACATAAAACAAATTCTAACAGCACTGAAAAGAGAGATAGACAGCTCCAGAATAATAGTAGGAGACTTCAACACTCCACTTTTGGTGAATGACAGAACATCCAGAAAGAAGCGCAACAAAGACACGGAAGAGCTAAATGCTACAATCAACCAACTTGATCTCATAGACATATACTGAACACTCCACCCAAAAGCAGCCAAGTATACTTTCTTTTCCAATGCAAATGGATCATTCTCCAGAAGAGACCACATATTAGGCCATAAAGCAAGCCTTAACAAAATCCAAAACATCGAAATATTACAAACCATCTTTTCTGACCATAAAGCCATAAGAATGGAAAAGACAAACAGCAAGGAAAAAAATCAAACACATGGAAACTGAACAACACCTTGCTCAAAAACTACTGGGTTATAGAAGAAATTAAAGATGGAATAAAGAAATTCATAGAATCAAACAAGAATGAAAACACATCCTACCAGAACCTTTGGGACATAGCAAAAGCAGTGCTCAGAGGTCAGTTTATAGCAATAAATGCATACATCCAAAAAGAATAGAGGGCCATAGTCAAAACATTAACCCTACAACTGGAACAAGTAGAAAGAGAGCAGCAAAAGAAGCCAACAGACGCCAGAAGGAAGGAAATAATAAGAATTAGAGCAGAATTAAATGAAATAGAGAATAGAAAAACAATTGAAAGAGTTAACAAATCCAAAAGCTGGTTCTTTGAAAAGATCAACAAAAATGATAAACCATTGGCCTAACTGACAAACAAAAAACAGGGGAGGAAGCAGATAACCCATATAAGAAATGAGATGGGTGATATCACAACAGACACAATTGAAATTAAAAGAATCATAAGTGATTACTATGAAAAATTGTACTCTAACAAATTTGAAAACATAGAGAAAGAGGACAAATTTCTGGAAACTCACTACCTACCTAAATTAACACAAACCGAGGTAGAACAACTGAATAAACCCATAACAAAAGAAGAGATTGAAAAGGTTATTAAAAAACTCCAAACAAAAAAAGCCCTGGCCCAGATGGCTTCACTGGAGAATTCTAAAATACTTTCAGAGAGGAGATAACACCACTACTGCTAAAGGTATTTCAGAGCATAGAAAAGGATGGCATACTCCCAAACTCATTGCATAAAGCCAGCATAACCTTGATAACAAAATCAGGTAAAGACAATAAAAAAGAAAGAAAATTACAGACCAATATCCCTCATGCACATTGATGCAAAAATCCTCAACAAAATTCTAGCCAATAGAATTCAGCAACATATCAAAAAAATAATTCACCATGACCAAGTGGGATTTATACCAGGTACGCAGGGATGGTTCAACAGAAAAACAATCAATGTAATCCATCACATAAATAAAACAAAAGACAAGACCCACAAGATATTATCAATTTATGCAGAAAAGGTATTCGAAAAAGTCCAACACCCATTGATGATAAAAAGTGTCAACAAAATAAGAATAAAAGGGAATTCCTCAATATAATTAAGGGCATTTATACAAAACCAACAGCCAACATCATCCTAAATGTAGATACTCTGAAAGCATTCCCCTTGAGAATGGGAATCAGACAAGGATGCCCCCTATCGCCACTCTTATTCAACATTGGGCCGGAGGTCCTAGCCAGAGCAATTAGGCTAGAAAAAGAAATAAAGGGCATCCAAATTGGTAGGGAAGAAGTCAAAGTATCTCTAAGAACCCACAAGAAAATTACTGGAACTAATAGAAGATTTCAGCAAAGTTTCAGGATACAAGATAAACATACAAAAATCAGTTGGGTTCCTTTACACCAAGAAAGAGAACCTTGAAGAGGAAATTACCAAATCAATACCATTTACCATAGCCCTCAAGAAGATAAAATACTTAGGAATAAATCTAACCAGAGACGTAAGAGATCTATACATTGAAAACTACAAGACACTACCGCAAGAAACTAAAAGAGACCTGCATAAGTGGAAAAATATACCTTGCTCATGCAAAGGTAGACTCAGCATAGTGAAAATGTCAATTCTACCCAAAGCAGTTTACAGATACAATGCAATCTCAATCCAAATTCCACCGGCATTTTTTAATGAGACAGAAAAAAATATCACCAGCTTCATATGGAAAGGGAAGAGGCTCCGAATAAATAAAGCATTACTCAAGAAGAAGAACAAAGTGGGAGACCTCACATTACCTGATTTTAGAACCTATTATACCGCCACAGTAGTCAAAACAGCCTGGTACTGGTACAACAACAGATACATAGACCAATGGAACAGAATTGAGAATACAGACATAAATTTATCCACCGATGAGCAGCTGATATTTGACAAAGGCCCAAAGTCCATTAATTGGGGAAAAGACAGTCTCTTTAACAAATAGTGCTGGCATAACTGGATATCCATCTGCAAAAAAAATGAAACAAGACCCATACCTCACACCATGCACAAAAACTAACTCAAAATGGATCAATGACTTAAATATAAAATCAAAAACAATAAAGATCATGGAAGAAAAAGTAGGGACAATGCTAGGAGCCCTAATACATGGCATAAACACAATGTGAACCATAAGTAACAATGCACAAGCACCAGAAGAGAGACCAGATAAATGGGAACTCCTAAAAATCAAACACTTACGCTCATCAAAAGACTTCACCAAAAGAGTCAAAAAACCTACAGACTGGGAAAAAATTTTTGGCTATGACAGATCTTATCAGCATCTAATTCCTAAAATCTACATGATACTGCAAAACGTCAACAACAAAAAGACAAATAACCCAGTTAAAAAATGAGCAAAGGATGTGAGCAGGCACTTCACCAAAGAAGATATTCAGGCGGCTAACAGAGACATGAAGAAATGCTCAGGATCATTAGCCGTTGGAGAAATGCAGATCAAAAGTACATTAAGTTATCATCTCACCTCAACAAGGCTAACATTAATCCAAAAAACGCAAAATAATAAATGCTGGAGAGGTTGTGGAGAGACTGGAACACTTATACATTGTTGGTGGGAATATAACATGGTACAACCACTTTGGAAATCAATTTGGCACTTCCTTAAAAATCTAGAAATAGAAGCACCTTATGATCCAGCTATCCTGCTCCTTGGAATATATCCTAGCGAAATAAGAGCCATCACACGAATAGCTATATGCATACCCATGTTCATTGCAGCACTGTTCACAATAGCAAAAAGATGGAAACAACCTAGGTGCCCATCAACGGAGGAATGGATAAACGAATTATGGTATATCCACAAGATGGAATACTACGCAACGATAAAGAACAATGATGAATCTGTGAAGCATCTCATAACATGGATGAAACTGGAGGACATTATGCTGAGTGAAATAAGGCAGTCACAGAAGGACAAATACTGTATAAGACCACTATTATAAGAACTCAAGAAAAGGTTCAAACATAGAAGAAAACATTGTTTGATGGTTATGAGGGTGGGGAGGGAGGATGAGTGTTATTTACTAACTAGATAGTAGATAAGAATCATCTTAGGTGAAGGGAAGGACAGCACTCCCTACAGGGGAAGTCAGCACAACTGGACTAAACCAAAGCTAAGAAGTTTCCTGAATACAATCAAATACTTTGAGAGACAGAATAGCAGGGGTAGGGGTCTGGGTACCATGCTTTCAGGGGACATCTAGGTCAATTGGCATAACGAAGTTTATTAAGAAAATGTTATGCATCCTACTTTGGTGAGTGGCGTCTGAGGTCTTAAAAGCCTGCAAGCGGCCGTCTAAGATGCATCAATTGGTCCCAACCACCTGCAGTAAAGGAGACTGAAGAACACCAAAGACACAAGGAAAGTACTGGCCCAAGAGACAGAAAGGGCCACATAAACCAGAGACTTCATCAGCCTGAGACCAGAAGAACTAGATGGCTTGGATACCACCAATGACCGCCCTGACAGGGAACACAACAGAGAGTCCCCGATGGAGCAGCAGAAAGATGGGGTGCAGAACTCAAATTCTAGTAAGAAGACCAGACTTAATGGTCTGACTGAGACTGGAGGTACCCCAGAGAGTATGGCTCCTGGATTCTCTATCAGCCCAGAACTAAAACAATTTCCAAGGCCAACTCTTCAGACAGGGATTGGACTGGACTGTAGGACATAAAGTGATACTCGTGAAGAGAGTGCCTCTTAGTCAAGTAGATACCAGAGACCAAGGGTGTAGCTTCTGTCCAGAGGTGAGATGGGAAGGCAGAGAGGGTTAGTAGCTGATTGAACGGACATGGGGAATCAGGGGCTGAAAGGAGGTGTGTGCTGTCACAGAATGGGTTGAGAAATTAGGGTCACATAACAATGTATATTTAAAAATTTTGTATGGTAGACTAACTTGAAATGTAAACTTCATTTAAACTACAATAAAAACAAATTTAGCAACTGGTTAGCCACACTGACCTTCAGATGGATGCATTCATTCATTTATTAGGGAGGGGAAGCAGAAGAGAGTTAGCATTTAGTGAGTGAATATTGTGCCAAAACTATGCTTATGTACTTTTCAGCCATTATTTTATGTAACGCTAGCAGCATTCCTGTGAGGTTGATGTATCATCATGATTTTACAGATGAGAAATTTGCATCTCAGAAAAGTTACAGAACTGGTCAATGTTGCCCAACTGATGAATGGCAGAGCAGACTGCTCCCTCTTAGTGACCTGCCATCTCTCAAATTACATGGCAATTCAGCCCCCAACATGTTTATTTAAATCATGAGGCAATAAACATTTACTAGGCATCTGTTGGCACCCTGGTGGTGCAGTGGTTAAGCATTAGGCCAGTAACCAAAAAGTCAGCAGTTCAAATCTACCAGCTGCCCCTTGGAAATCCTATGGGGTAGTTCTACCCTGTCCTGTAGGGTTGCTATGAATCAGAATCGACTCGACGGCAATGAGTTTTTTTTAGACATCTGGTATATGACAGGTACTATGCCAGGAGTGGAGCCCTGGTGGAGCAGTAGTTAACAGCTTGGCTGATAACCAAAAGGGTTGACAGTTCAAATCCACCAGTCACTCCCTGGAAATCCTATGGGGAAGTTCTACTCTGTCCTATAGGGTCGCTGTGAGTAGATATCTACTAGATGGCAACATCTAGATGGCCAGGAGCTGGCCACAAGTCCTTGCCTCCAAGGACAACAAATAGAGTAGAGAAATGGGTGTTTTATGCTGGGCTCTCTAGAGAAGCAAAACCAATGAAATGTATAAATATATATATTTATGTATATACACATATATATGCATAAATATATATATAGAAACTAAACCCATTGCCATTGAGTTGATTCTGACTCATAGCAACCCTATAGGATGGAGTAGAACTGCCCCATAGGGTTTCCAAGAAGTGACTGGTATATTCGAACTGCCAAACGTTTGATTAGCAGCCGAATGCTTAACCACTGCACCATCAGAGCTCCAGAATGTGTATATAGAGAGATTTATATGGAGGAAATGGCTCATGTGGTTGTATAGGCTGGAAAGACCCAAGTCTGTGGGTCAGGCTGGAGGCTTCTCCTTACTCATATAGCTGCTGGGGCTGGTGGATCCAAGATCGACAGGTCAGAGAGCAGACTTCTGGCTCACAGTCTTCGGAGGCCAATGAATCCCCAGACTGGCTGGTAAGAAAGCAGGTAAGCTGTTAGCTCAAGTCGCAAGAACCAGAGGTCAGATGAACAAGAGCCAGCTGCAAGATACAAAGCGAGCAAAATCCCTCAAACTTTCCAGGAAGTCCCCAAGGAAACTCTCTTTCAACTGATTGGCTGCTCACAGCAGATCTCATCATGGAGGTGAATGCATTATATCAGATCTCATTTGGAGGTGATTACATCATTACATAGCTGCCAAACTACATCATAAATGCCAAACCACTGAGAACCATGGCCCAGCCAAGTTGACACACAACATTAATCATCACAACGAGTTTTAGTTAAGAAACAGAGACAGAAGGGAGAAACAGAGGGAGGGAGGGAAGGAAAGGGGGAGGGGAATGTGCTCAGTATGATTACTGCTATAATAGGGGTGAGCTGCCTGCAAGGGGCACAGAGAAAGAAGTGGGAGAGTATCTCACTTTCTTCAGAATTACCAGAGGATGGGATGGCTGAGTTGAATTGTGAAGTTGACAAGACAAGAGGAAGATAGGTCAGAATTCCAGATAGAGGAGCCCACATTTGTGTCTCCACACTGTTTTTGAGAACCTGGTTTATAATTTAGACATAATCTTTTTGAACTTTATACTATTTGTTTTGAGGTTGGAGAAGAACATGGGATAAAGAAGATTCAACTCTCCTCTAGGAAATCCTTTCTGGGCCCCCAGGAGGAGGGATGAAGAGAGGCTAAGTGTCCCCTCCATGTCCCCATGGTGCCCTCTGTGTCCTCCTGGAATGCTTTCTGTCCCCACGTCTTTTTGTGTTCCCACAGCGTCCTGCACATAGCCTGTCTCAGCACTGACTTCATTACTTTTACTTTCTCTGTGTGTGTCTATCCTCCTGCCCCTCCCATTTGCTGTAAGCTCCTCAAAGGATGGGACCCACACTGTGTCTGGAAGAGTCTGGCTCAGAGGGTGTTTGTTGAATCAAACCAAACCCTGAGTAGACTGTACCAGATTTTGTTCCAAAGGATGTCGATTAAGCTGTTCCTTAATCTACTCCCATGTTTAATCAGCTAGGCCAGGATCATACACATTTTTTTTTTCCAGAGCAGATCCCTGCAACTTCAACGGCACAAAGAAACCATGTTATTAGCTCCCATCGAGTCAATTCCGACTCATGATGACATTATGTACAACAGAACGAAACGTTGCTGTGATGGTTAAGATTGTGTGTCATCTTGGCTGCACCATGATTCTCAGTGGTTTGGCATTTATATAATGATGAAATTTGGCAGTTATGTAATGATGTAGTCATTCTCCATGATGTGATCTGAGGTGTTCAGCCAATCAGTTGTAAGGGGAGTTTCCTCGGGGGTGTAGTCTGCGATCAACATATATTTGGACATTGTGGCAAAGCATGCTTGCTTGCTCTGGACCCTGCATTCAGCTCGTTATTATCTGACTTCTGGTTCTTGGGACTTGAGCCAGCTGCCTGTTGTATTCTCTGCCAGTCTTGGGATTCATCAGCCTATGAGCCAGCAGCCTACTGTCTTACCTACCAATCTTGGATTTGTCAGTCTCCACAGCCCATGAGGCAGTGGCCTACGGTCTGACCTGCCAATCTTGGGTTTGTCAGCTCCTGCAGCTATGGGAGTCAAGAGAAGCCTCTGGCCTGATGCCTGACCCACAGAATTGGGACTTGCCAGCCTTGACAACCATGTAAGCCATTTCCTTGAGATAAATCTCTCTCTCTTCATATATATATGTGTGTGTTTTTCACTGATTTTGCTTCTCAACAGAACCCAGCCTAAGTCATTTGCCCAGTCCTGCATCATCTTCACACTTACCAACATGTTCAAGTCCATTGTTGTGGCTATTGTGCAAATCCATCTCACCAAAGGTCACCCACACCCTGGTTGGCCCTCTGCTTAACCAAACACGGTGTCCTTCTATAGTGATTGATCTTTTCTGATAAAGTGTCCAAAGCAAGCAAGTCCAGCAATGTTTTGTTGTAATCCATAAGGTTTTCATTGGCTAATTTTTAGAAGTAGATTGCCAGGCCTTTTTTCCTAGTCTATCTTAGTCTGGAATCTCTGCTGAAACTTGTCCACCATTTGAAATACCAATGGCATAGCTTCCAGTATCATAGCAAAATGCAAGCCACCACAGTATGACAAACTGAGAGATAGATGGTGGAAAGAAGACACAGTTTATGCTAAGACCAGTTCCCATCAAATTGATCCCAACCAGTGCTTTGAACTGGTTCAAAGTGGTTCATTCATGGCCGAAGAAGCAAAACTGGAGCAGTGTCAGATTTTTACAGTTTGGGTGAACCAGAATGATAACAGGAACAGAAAAAATTACAGGTCAAAGCCCTGGAACAGGAGATCGGAAGAGGTGTAGTGAGTCCTTTCAGGAGCCCAATGAATGAGATCTGACTATTGGCAGGACTGCAGAGAGTAACCCCTGACACAGTTGACTATGGGACAACCAGACCTAGTCAGCTTTAGAGCAACAGCCAGACTGCAAAGAGCTACCTAGGGAGGGGAGCCCATAGGAAGGCAAGATGGGCACTGCAGACATGTTCCAACCACAGGAAGTAGTTCAGACTCCAGAACCAGAAGCTAAAATGCCAGAAGCATGACTTGAATATCAACATGGATACTCCTTCTGGGGAATCTAGCATGACCAGACATTCTCCTATATAAAACAAAGCCATTCCTGTGAAAGCAGGTTTGATTAGCTCTGCCTCTTCTCTATCAATTCTTTCTGATTTTAACAGCTCAACTATATTGCCACAAGTTCTTTATTTCTATGGCAGAATGAAAGAAAAGTTTAGAATCCTGGGCACAGATAGAACTTTGAAAAAGCATTTCTCATCAATCTCCAGTTTCTTAGCAGACTTATACCCAAATGAAAGCAGCTCCTTGCACCGTTTTAAAAACGTCTTTAGGAATCATTCTTAATTTGCTTAAATCAAATCAATAGTTAGAATATGCCTACCATATGCAAGTAGCCAGGATCTACTGAGGCCACAGTGAAATCAAAGCGTCAGGACCTGCCTGTAACTACCCTGGAAGAAAGGTGCAGTTATCCTCACTTAAAGAGCAGGAAAAAGTTTTAGAGCACTTCAGCAACTTGTTCAACGTCAGACAGTAAGTGAGAGCTACAACCTGGTTCTTTCAGCTCTCAATCCCAAGTCTCTGTTCTTTTTCTTCAAGAAAGTTTTACTTTCTAAAAAAATTTAGTTAAGAGAAACCCAAGAGTAATATTATATATATTTTAAATAATATGCCACATTTTTAAAACTATCCTTTCCATTCATGATAAGAAAAGCTGAAGTTTTGAAATGATAATGATTTGGTCAGTTTGACTGAAAAAATGGAGATTCAAGTTCAGCCCACTGAAAGGCTAATCTCAGCAATGTTTGTCTTTTAAAACGCTCAAATTTTTATTTTAAAATTTGTTTCATCAAGGCAATATTTGTTTGAGGTAGTGCCTTCACATGTTGTTGTGTGCAAAACAGTGGTTTCCAACTCATAGTAACCCTACAGGGCAGAGTAGAACTGCCCCCATAGGGTTTTCTAGTCTATAATCTTTATAGAAAACTCTATGGGGCAGTTCTGCTCTGTCCTATAGGGTCGCTATGAGTCAGAATCACCGTTTGGCACACAACAACAACTTATGCAAACATTAGCTCAAACAAGTATTGCTTTGATTAAAAAAATTACTAATATAAATTTGAGCTTTTTAAAAGAGAAAGATTGCTGGGATCAGCCTTTTAATGGGCTGAACCTGAATCTCCTTTTTCTTTGTCAAACTGCCAAATCATTTCCTAGGCTATAATCTTTACAGGGGAGCCTGGTGGCACAGTGGTTAAGAGCTCGTCTGCTAAACAAAATGTCAGCTTTTTTAATCCACCAGCTACTTGTTGGAAACCATATGGGCCAGTTCTACTCTGTCTGATAAGATCTTTATGAGTCAGAAAGGCTTGACAGCAGTGGGTTTGGTTTTCTGGAATCTTTGTAGGCCACCACTCATCTGTCAGTTTGTCCTACTGTGGTGGCTTGCGTGTTCCTGCAATGTTGGAAACTATGCCACAAAAATTTCAAATACCAACAGGGTCACCCTTGGTGGACAAGTTTTAGCAAAGTTTCCAGTCTAAGACAGACTAGGAAGAAGGAACTAGCAATCTACTTCTGAAAAAACTGACCAGTGAAAACCTTATGAATAGCAGGGAACATTGTCTGATAGAGTGCCAGAAAATGAGCCTTTCAGGTTGCAAGGCTCTCAAGATATGACTGTGGAAGAGCTGCCTCCTCAAAGTAGAGTCGACTTTACTGACATGGATGGAGTAAAGCCTTTGGGACTTTTATTTGCTGATGTAGCACCACTCAGAATGAGAAGAAACAGCTGCAAACATTCATTAATAATTGGAAAGTGGAGTGTACAAAGTATGAATCTAGGAAAATTGGAAGTAGTCAAAAATGAAATGGAACACATAAAGATAGATATCCTAAGTGTTAGTGAGCTAAAATGGACCATTATTGGCCATTTTGAATAGGATAAACATATGGTCTACCATGCCAGGAATGACAAACTGAAGAGGAATGACCTCACACTCGTTGTCAAAAAGAATGTTTCAAGATCTATCCTGAAGTACAACTCTGTCACTGATAGGATAATATCCAAATGCCTACAAGGAAGATCAGTTAATAAGATTATTATTCAAATTTATGCACCAATTATTAATGCCAAAGATGAAGAAATTGAAGACTTCTACCAAATGCTGGAGTCTGAAATTGATCAAACATGCAATCAGGATTCATTGATAATTACTGGTGATTGGAACGTGAAAGTTGGAAACAAACAAGACAGATCAGTAGCTGGAAAACACAGCCTTGGTGATAGAAACGATACTGGAGATCACATGATAGAATTTTGAGAGACTAACCACTTCTTTATTGCAAACACTTTTTTTCAACAACCTAAACAGTGACTGTACACATGAACCTAGCCAGATGGAATGCACAGGAATCAAATCAACTAACCTGCGGAAAGAGATGATGGGAAAGCTCAGCATCATCAGTCAGAACAAGGCCAGAGACCGCCTGTGGAACAGACCATTAGTTGCTCACATGAAAGTTCAAGCCGAAGCTAAAGAAAATTAGAAAAAGTCCACAAGATCCAAAGTACAACCTTGAGTATCCCACCTGAATTTAGAAACCATCTCAAGAATAGATTTGATGTATTCGGACTAATGACCGAAGACCGGAAGAGTTGTGGGATGACATCAAGGACATCATACATGAAGAAAGCAAAAGTTCATTTAAAAGAAAGAAAAGACGAAAATGGGTGTCAGAAGAGACTCTGAACCTTGCTCTTGAGCATAGAGCAGCTAAAGCAAGTGGAAGAAATGATGAAGTGAAAGAGCTGATCAGAAGATTTCAAAGGGCAGCTTGAGAAGACAAAGTAAAGTATTATAATGAAATGTGCAAAAACCTGGAGTTAGAAATCCAAAGGGAAAGAATATGATCAACACTTCTCAAGATGAAAGAAATGAAGAAAAAATTCAAGCCTCGAGTTGCAATACTGAAGGATTGTATGGGAAAAGTATTGAATGACTCAGGAAGCATCAAAAGAAGATAGAAGTAATACACAGGGTCACTATACCAAACAGAATTGGTTGACGTTCAACCATTTCAAGAGGTACCATATGATCAAGAACCAAAGTTACAGAAGGAAGAAGTCCAAACTACACTGAAGGCATTCGCGAAAAACAAGGCTCCAGGAATGGACGGAATACCAACTGAGATGTTTCAACAAACGAATGCAGTTCTGGAGGTGCTCGCTTGTCTATGCTAAGAAGTTTAGAAGACAGCTAGTTGACCAACTGACTAGAAGAGATCCATATTTGTGCCCATTCCAAAGAAAGGTGATCCAACAGAATGCAAAAATTATCGAACAATATCATTACTGTTACACTCAAGTTAAATAATGCTGAAAATCATTCAAAAGGTTTGCAGCAGTACATCGACAGGGAACTGCCAGAAATTCAAGCCAGATTCAGAAGAGGATGTGGAACAAGGGATATCATTGTTGATGTCAGATTGATCTTGGCTGAAAGCAGTCAATACAAGAAAGATGTTTATCTGTGTTTTATTGACTATGCAAAGGCATTCGACTATGTGAATCATAACAAATTATGGATAACAGTGCAAAGAATGGGAATTCCAGAACAACTGTGCTCATGAGCCTGTACATAGACCAAGAGGCAGTCATTCAAAGAGAACAAGGGGATACTGAGTGGTTTAAATCAGGAAAGGTGTGCACAAGGGTTGTATCCTTTTCACCATGCTTATTCAGTCTGTAATGTTGTTGTTCGTAGGTGCCCGCTGAGTTGGTTCCAACTAACAGTGACCCTATGTACAACAGGAGGAAACACTGCCTAGTCCTGTGCCATCCTCACAATCATGGCTACGCCTGAGCCCATAATTGCAGCAACTGTGTCAATCCATCTCATTGAGTGTCTTCCTCTATTTCACTGACTCTCTACCAAGCATGATGTCCTTCTCCAGGGATTGGCCCTTCCTGATAACATGTCGAAAGCAGATGAGAAGTCTCACCATCCTCACTTCTAAGGATCATTCTGGCAGTGCTTATTCCAAGACAGATTTGTTTGCTCTTCTGGCAGCCTATGGTATATTCAATACTCTTCACCGACACCGTAATTCAAAGGTGCTGATGCTTCATTGTCTAGGTTTCACATGCATATGAGGTGATTGAAAAAACCATAGCTTGGGTCAGGCCCACCTTTGTCCTCAAAGTGACATCTTTGATTTTGAACACTTTAGAGAGGTCTTTTGCAGCAGATTTGCCCAATGCAATATGTCGTTTGATTTCTTTTTTTTCTTTTTTTTAAATTTTTGTATTTTTTTTATTGTACTTCAGGTGAAGGCTTACAGAACAAATAGTTCCTCATGAAACAGTAGTCCACATCTTATTATATGACATTGGTTAACAACCCCACAACATACCAACCCTCTAACTTCTCGACCTTTTCTTTTTTTGGTGAAAATACACATAGCCAAAGATACACCATTTCAAAAATTTCTACATGCACAGTTCACTGACATTGACTACGCTCTTCCAATTGTGCTGTTATTCTCACTTAAGATGAAGACTTACAAAACAAAACAGTTTCTCATTTAACAGTTACTACAAATGTTGCCCTATGACAATGGTTAACAATCTCACAGCACATCAACAATATTCTTACTCAACCTTGGATACCCTATCACCAGCTTCCTTGTCCCCTTCTGCCTTCTGGCCCTTGTCACTGGACTACTGTACCTTATTAGTCTCATTTGGTTTTATGGGGCTGTCCACTCCCAGGCTGAACAGTGAACCTCGGAGGTAACTTCACCACTGAGTTAAAGGGTGTCTGGGGGCCGTACTCTCGAGGTTTCTCCAGTCTCCTTTAGACCAGTAAATCTGGTCTTTTTTTTGTGTGTGTGTGAGTTAGAATTATGCTCTACATCCTTCTCCAGCTCTGTCCAGAACCCTCTGATGTGATCCTGGTCAGAGCAGTCAGTGGTGGTAGCCAGGCACCATCTAGCTGTACTGGACTCAGTCCACTGGAGGCCTTGGTAGCTGTGGACCATTAGTCCTTCGGACTAATCTTTTCCTTGTATCCTGTTCTCTTCATTCTCCCTTGCTCCCGAAAGGATGAGACCAGTGGAGTATCTTAGATGGCCGCTCACAGGCTTTTAAGACCCCAGACACTACTCACCAACGTAGAATGTAGAGCATTGTCTTTATAAGCTGTGTCATGCCAATTAACCTAGATGTTCCCCGAGACCATGTTCTCCACAGCCCTCCGCCCAGCAATTCAGTCCCACAGGGAGTTTGGATTGTCTATGGGGCTTCCATGACCTTTCCTAGTACAAGTTGTCCTAGTTTCCCCTGTATTGTGTACTGTCTCACCCTTCACCCAAGATACCACTTATCTATTGCCTATTTAGTATTTCCCCCCACCCCTCCCATCCCTGGTAACCAAAAAAGATTGTTACATTTTGTGTGTGAACTTTTTCATAGCTTTTTACAATAGAAGTCTCATACAATATTTGTCCTTTTGTGATTGACTTATTTCACTCAGCATAATGTCCTCAAGTTCCATCCATGTTATGAGATGGTTCACAGATTCATTGTTATTCTTTCTCATTGCATAGTACTCCATTGTGTGTATGTACCATAGTTTGTCTATCCATTCATCTGTTGATGGGCATCTAGCTTGTTTCCATTGTTTTGCTATTGTGAACAACGCTGCCATGAACATAGGTGTGCATATGTCTATTTGAGTGACGACTCTTATTTCTCTAGGATATATTCCTAGGAGTGGGAATGCTGGATCGAATGATATGTCCATTTCTAGCTTTCTGAGGAAGTGCCATATCATTTTCCAAAATGTTCGTATCATTTTGCATTCCCACCAGCAGTGCATAAGAGTTCCCATCTCCCCGCAGCCCCTCCAACATTTGTTATTTCCAGTATTTTTGATTCGTGCCAGTAATGCCGGGGTGAGATGGTATCTCATTGTGGTTTTAATTTGCATTTCTCTAATGGCTAGTGAACGCGAGCATTTCCTCATGTGTCTGTTGGCCATTTGAATGTCTTCTTTGGTGAAGTGTCTGCTCATTTCTTTGCCTATTTTTTGATAGGATTGTTTGTCTTTTTGTTGTAGAGGTGTTGGATTTTCTTGTAGATTATGGAGATTAGACCTTTGTCTGACTTGTACTGTCCAAAAATTTTTTCCCAGTCTGTAGGTTCTCTTTTGACTCTTTTGGTGAAGTCTTTTGAAGAGCATAGGTGTTTGATTTTTAGAAGATCCCAGTTATCTAGCTTATCTACCGGGGTTTGTGCATTGATGGTTATGGTTTGTATCCTGTTAATACCATGTATTAAGGCGTGAAGTGTTCGTCCTATTTTTTCTTCTATGAACTTTATAGTTTTAGGCTTTATATTCAGGTCTTTGATCCATTTTGAAGTAGTTTTTGTATATGGTGTGAGGTATGGGTCTAGTTTCATTTTTTTGCAGATGGATATCCAGTTTTGCCAGCACCATTTGTTAAAAAGACTGTCTTTTCCCCATTTGATGGACTTTGGGCCCTTGTCGAAGATCAGGTGAATGTAGGTGGATGGATTTACGTCTGGGTTCTCAATTCTGTTCCATTGGTCAATGTATCTGTCGTTGTACCAGTACCACGCTGTTTTGACTACTGTAGCTGTATAGTAGGTTCTGAAGTCAGGCAGTGTGAGTCCTCCAACTTTATTCTTCTTCTTCAGTAGTGCTTTACTTATTCGGGGCTTCTTCCCTTTCCATATAAACTTAATGATTAGTTTTTCCATCTCTTTGAAGAATGTTGTTGGTATTTGGATCAGGATTGCATTGTATCTGTAAATTGCTTTGGGAAGATTTGTCATTTTCACAATGTTGAGTCTGCCTATCCATGAGCATTGTGTGTTTTTCCATTATGTAGATCCCTTTGGGTTTCATGCAGTAGTGTTTTGTAGTGTTCTTTGTATAGGTCTTTTACATCCCTGGTCAGATTTATTCCTAAGTATTTTATCTTTTTAGGCATTACTGAAAATGTTATTGTTTTCCTGATTTCCTTTTCATCGTTCTCCTTATTGGTGTATAGGAATCCAACTGATTTTTGAGTGTTTATCTTGTATCCTGCTACTCTGCTGAATCTTTCTATTAGTTCCAGTAGATTTCTCATGGAGTCTTTAGGGTTTTCTATGTATAGTATCATATCATCTGCAAACAGGGACAGTTTAAGTTCTTCGTTACCAATTTGGATGCCCTTTATTTCTTTTTCTTTCCGTATTGCTCTAGCTAGAACTTCCCGCACAATGTTAAATAGGAGTGGTGATAAAGGGCATCCTTGTCTTGTTCCTGTTTTCAAGGGGAATTTTTTCAGCCTCTCTCCATTAAGAATGATGTTGGCTGTTGGTTTTACATAGATGCCCTTTATTACGTTGAGAAATTTCCTTTCTATACCTATTTTATCGAGAGGTTTTATCAGGAATGGGTGTTGGACTTTGTCAAATGCCTTTTTTGTGTCAATTGAGATGATCATGTGATTCTTTCCTTTCCTTTTATTTATGTGGTGGATTATGTGGATTCCTTTTCTAATGTTGAACCATCCTTGCATACCTGGTATGAATCCTACTTGGTCGTGGTGTATTATGTTTTTGAGATGATGCTGAATTCTACTGGCTAGAATTTTGTTAAGAATGTTTGCATCTATATTCATGAGAGATATTGGTCTGTAATTTTCCTTTTTTGTGACATCTTTGCCTGGTTTTGGTATCACCATTATGCTGGCTTCATAGAATGAATTTGGAAGTGTTGCTTCCTCTTCTATGCTCTGAAATAGCTTGAGCAGTACTGGTACAAGCTCTTCTGTAAATGTTTTGTAGAATTCTCCAGTGAAGCCATCTGGGCCAGGGCTTTTTTTGGTTGGGAGTTTTTTTAAATACCTTTTCAATCTCTTCTCTTGTTATGGGTCTGTTCAGAGTTTTTAACATCACTTTGTTGTAGTTTTGGTAGGCCGTGTGTTTCTAGAAATTTATCCATTTCCTCTAGGTTTTCAAATTTGTTGGAGTACAGTTTTTCATATTATTCTGTTATAATCCTTTTTATTTCAGTTGGGCCTGTTGTAATGTCCCCCATTTCATTTCTTATCTGGGTTATTTATGTCCTCTCTTGTTTTTCTTTTGTCAGTCTGACCAGTGGTTTGTCGATTTTCATGATTCTTTCAAAGAACCAACTTTAGGTTTTGTTGATTCTTTCTATTGTTTTTCTGTTCTCGATTTCATTTATTTCTGCTCTGATCTTTACTATTTCCTTTCTTCTGGTGGTTGTGGGCTCTTTTTGGTGTTCTCTCGATTTGTTTGAGTTCTGTAGTTTATGTTCTGATTTTGTCCCTTTCTTCTTTTTTGATATGTGCATCTATTGCTATAAATTGTCCTCTGAGGACTGCCTTTGCTGTGTTCCAAAGGTGTTGGTATGATGTTTTCATTCTTGTTTGATTCTAGGCATTTTTTTATTCCATCTCTGATTTCTTCTATTTCCCAGTGATGTGTAAGCAGGGTATTTTTCAGTTTCCATGTAGTTTATTTTTTTTCCTTGCTCTTTCTATTGTTAATTTCTACCTTGATGACATTGTGGTCAGAGAAGATACTTTGAATTATCTCAACGTTTTGGATCTTGTTGAGGATTGTTTTGTGGCCTAAGATGTGGTCTATTCTGGAGAGCGTTCCATGTGCACTGGAAAAGAATTTGTACTTTGCAGCTGTTGGATGGAGTGTTCTGTATATGTCTATGAGGTCAAGCTGGCTGATTGTGCCCTTTAGGTCTTCTGTATCTTTGCTGAGTTTCTTCTTAGTTGTTCTGTCCTTTACTGAGTGGTGTGTTGAAGTCTCCTACTATTATTGTGGAACTGTCAATTTCTCTTCAGTGTTGTTAGAGTTTGTTTTATGTATTTTGGAGCCCTATCATTGGGTGCGTAGATGTTTATTATGGTTATGTCTTCATGATGGATCGTCCCTTAATCATTATATAGTGTCCTTCTTTGTCTTTTGTGGTAGATTTTGTTTTAAAGTCTATTGTATCTGAGATTAGAATTGCCATTCCTGCTCTTTTTTCGTAGTTGTTAGCTTGATATATTTTCTCCAACCTTTGACTTTTAATAAATTCACATCTTTGTTTCTAAGGTGTGTCTCTTGTAGACAGCATATTGATGGATCCTGTTTTCTTATCCATTCTGTCACTCTCCATCTCTTTATGGGTGCATTGAGTCCATTTACATTCAGTGTAATTATTGATAGATGTGAGTTTGTTGCTGTCATTTTGTAGTGCTTTTTTCCTGGTGCTGACGTTTTCTTTGTTCTTACTCTCTTGTGCTGAGTTACTTTTGTTTGTGGATTTTGTGTTCATTTCTTTTGTTTTTGTAGGTTTTGTTTTTGCTGAGACTATGTTTTTCCTCTTTTTTTTAATGAGTATGTTTGTTAACTTTCTTTGTGGTTGCCATGAAATTTACCCTTATCTTTCTAAGTTTGAAGCAGTCTATTATTACTTGGTATCACCTTTCCTTCCTCTCCATTAAAAGGTTCTATACCTATGCTGTTTATTCCCTCTTTAATTGTTTTGATGTTGTTGTCATTTACTGATTAACTGCTTTGATTCCCTTTTGTATTTCTTTTGGTTTTGGATAGTCCTCGAGAGTTCATTTCCTAGATTGGTATCTGGCTGGTACAATCCTGCATCAAAGGTTCTGCCTGTGAGCTGAAGCTGTTTGTCCTCAGATCAAAGAACTCCCTTTAATAATTCTTGTAAGTTTGGTTTAACTTTTACATATTCCCTTAATTTGTATTTATCTGGAAATGACCTAATTTCACCATCAAATTTGAATGAGTTTTACAGGATATATAATTCTTGGCTGGCAATTTTTTTCTTTCAATATTTTTTATATGTCATCCCTTTGCCTTCTTGCCTGCATGGTTTCTGCCTAATAATGTGAGCTTAGTCTTATTGTTTCGCCTCTGTATGTGACTTCTTGTTTTTCACATGCTGCTTTCAGGATTCTTTGTTTGTCTTTGGTTTGGTCGAGTGTGAATTATGATAGGCCTTGGTGATTTTCTTTTGGGGTCTCTTCTATATGGGGTTCATTGAGCTTCTTGGATGGCCTGCTTTTCATCTTTCATGATATTGGGGATGTTTTCTGTAAGAAGCTCCTCAATGATCCTGTCTGTGTTTTCTGTTTTCTCCCCCTGTTCTGGAATTCCAATCACTCGCAGATTTTTCCTTTTGATTGTGTCCCGCATAACTCTCAGGGTCTCTTCATTTTTCTTTGTTCTTTTTTCTGAGTTTTCCTGAAACAGAGTTGTATCCAAGTGTTTGTCTTCAATTCCACTGATCCTGTCTTCCACCATTTCAAATCTGCTTCGCAGCCCTTCTATGAGACCGTCCATTTCTGAAATCTTGTTGTTTATCTTTTGGATTTCTAATTGTTGTCTTTGTATAATTTCTAGTTGTGAATTTATTTTGGCATTTTGTTCCTGCACTATTTTCCTGAATTCTTCCAATTTTTTGCCTGTATTTTCCATGAATTTGTCTATTTTTTCCTCATGTTTGTCAGCTTTTTGACTCATTTCTTGGAGAATTCTGAGTATTAGAGATTTGAATTCCCTATCAGGTAGTTCTAGTGCATTTTATTCCACAAGAGAGCCATCTGGTGTTTTATTTTGGACACCTACTGGAACCATCCTGTCCTGTTTTTGTAAATGTTTAGATATTGTCTGCTGTTTTGGGGGCATTCAGTAGTTATTTTTCTCGTTTATTGATTGTAGATTTGTTTGTTTCATCCATTTAAAAAAAAATTTGACTATGTCTAAGCAGGCTGACTGTGTGTTTTTTGTTGTTTGCTCGTCTGTGGGCACAATAAGTTTCACGTCCTTCTCCAACTGGCAGGGACAGTCACTCAGATATGGTACATCATGGCAATTCTAGGTGAAGAGAAGTTACTGGGACGGGTTGTTTGTGGCACTTACTACAGCCACCAGAGCGTGTCAGTAATCAGTGCAGGGCAGGTTCCAGTAGGCTGTGCCTGTGCTGCTTGGTGATGTGATGTCAAGCACATGGTGCAGGTAGGCAGGATGCAGTGAGGAGATTGTTATATGTGGAGCTAAGATGGATATGGGAGAGAGGAGAGAGGAACAGGAGCCAAAAACATACAAACAAACAAAAAAGAATGCTAGGGGAGCTTGTCGTTGGAGTGGAGAGATGAGAGACTATGAAATGGAGAAAAACAGAAAGGGGAAGAGGAAGTAAAGAAAAGAAAGAATAAATAAAAATTGGAAATGTTAAAGAACTGCAGATTTCCCAGGGATCCCACTGGTGCAGCTATGAGGTTTGGGGAGGCTCTCAGGTGTTGCAGTACAGCCTGGCTAGAATGCGTAGAGGTATATACAATGCCAGGTATTCAGGGAACAGAAAGAGAAGGAAGATATAGAGAGATAAGAATCTGAGCATTGTAGAAAGACAAAAAGGGAAAAAGAGGGAAAAGAAAACAAAACAAATTTAAAAAAAAACAAGAAAGGCCCCCCCAAAAAAACGGGAAAAAAATACAAGAAAAAGAAATGTCCTCAGGGATCCCTCTGCATGTCTGTGGAAGCCAAAGGGGAGTCTCCTTGCCACGCAGCACTGCCTGGCTAGAAAGGGTTCCCAACTCAAGAAAAGGAAAAGAAAACAAAGAAACAATTCAAAACAAACCAACGAACAAAAGCCCTGGGATCCCATCAGCGTGGCAGCCCAGACCAGGAAGCAGCTCCACACTCGAATGGAGCTCCGCAGCCCCTCAGGTAGAAGCAAAGATGGCGCACAGAGCCAGGTACTTGAGAGAAATTAGGGGGAGGTGGTGAGAGGCAAGTAAGAAATCAAAAGAAGCAGAAAAAAAAAAGCAACACTAGCAGCCAACAAATGGCACTCAAAGAGCCAACTAGTGCAGGCTGGTGTTTCTGGACAAGAGACTGTGTCCACGGGAAGCAGAGGGGGTCGAGTGTGGGTGAAGAAGTGTATAGAGTGGGCAAGCATATATCACAAATTACCGGAGCTCTGCAGCCCCTCAGGAAGAAGTAAAGATGGTGCACGGTGCAAGGTTCTCGTGGGAAAGGAGGGGGAGGTGGCAAGAGGCGAGGAAGAAATCAAAAGAAGCGGAAAAAAGCAACACCAGTAGCCAACAAATGGCACTCAGAGAGCCACCCATTTGGGTGTGTGGAATCCAAGCAGCCGGTGTTTCCCGGTCAAGAGATTGTGGCCACGGGATGCAGAAGAGGCCAAGTCGGGTGAAGAAGCGTGGGGGGTGGGAAAGTGTATATCACAAATTACCGGTTGTTTTGTCTCCCGCTGTACACTCCGTGAGGCTGCTTACTTGTACCCCCGTTTGTTGGTCTCCGATAGGAGTCCAAGATGGCGGATCCGTGCTGCATTAGCCGGCAGGGGACCTCTGCATCTTTCCTCGCTCTCCATTCTCTGACAGTTTTCTCACTCCATTTGTTGCTTGGCTGAGTTCTTTATCTCTTCATTTGATGTTTTAGGGTTTCAGGATTGTTGTATTCTCTGTTTGGCTTAGTTTTTTGGATCTTTGCTGTGGAGGGACGGTGTGGTGCTTCTACCTAGAGCGCAATTTTGCCGGAACTCTCATTTGATTTCTTGACTGTTGCGTCCATGGGATTGATTGTGGATCAAAGTAAAAGGAAGTTCTTTATAATATAAATATATTCTCTGTTTATCATGATGTTGTTTATTGGTCCAGATGTGAAGATTTTTGTTTTCTTTATGTTGAGATGTAATCCATAATGAAGGCTGTAGTTTTTTATCTTCATCAGTAAGGGCTTCAAGTCCTCTTCCCTTCCAGCAAGCAAGGTCATGTTATCTGCATATCGCAGGTTGTTAATGAGTCTTCCTCCAATCTTGATACCCCATTCTTCTTCGTATAGTCCAAATTCTCAGATTATTTGCTCAGCAGACAGATTGAATAAGCATGGTGAGAGGATACAGCTGTGACACACACATTTCCTGACTTTAAACCAAGCAGTATCCCCTTGCTCTTCTAGAAGGACTCTCTCTTGGTCTACGCACAGGTTCCTCATGAGCATAATTAAGTGTTCTGGAATTCCCATTCTTCTCAATGTTATCTATAATTTTTTATGATCCACACAGTTGAATGCTTTTGCATAGTAAATAAAACACAAGTAAACTTCTTCCTGGTATTTTCTACTTTCAGTCATGATCCATTTGACATCAGCAATGATATCCTTCGTTCCATGTCCTCATATGAATCCAGCTTGAATTGCTGGCAGTTCCCTGTCAGTGTACTCCTGCAACCGCTTTTGAATGATTTTCAGCATAATTTTACTTGTGTGTGATATTGTTCTATAATTTCCACCTTCTGTTGGAATGGGCACAAATATAGATCTCTTCCAGTCAGCTGGTCAGGTAGCTGTCTTCCAAGTTTCTTGGCATAGACGAGTGAGTGCCTTCAGTGCAGCATTTGTTTGTTGACACATCTCAATTGATATTCTGTCAATTCCTGAAGCCTTGTTTTTTTTCCAATGCCTTCAGTGTAGTTTGGACTTCTTCCTTCTGTAACTTTGGTTCTTGATCATATACTACCTCCTGAAATGGTTGAATGTCAACCAGTTCTTTTTGGTACAGTGACCCTGTGTCTTCTTTCCGTCTTCTTTTGATGCATCCTGCATCATTCAATATTTTCCCTGTAGAATCCTTCTATATTGCAACTCGAGGCTTGAAGTTTTTCTTCAGTTCTTTCAGCTTGAGAAATGCCTAGCATATTCTACTCTTTTGGTTTTCTAACTCCAGGTCTTTTCACATTTCAGTATACTTTACTTTGTCTTCTCGAGCCACCCTTTGAAATCTTCTGATCAGCTCTTTCACTTCCTCATTTCCTCCATTTGCTTTAGCTACTCTACATTCAAAAGCAAGTTTCAGAGTCTCTTCTGAGACCCATTTTGGTCTTTTCTTTCTTTCCTATCTTTTTAATGACCTCTTGATTTCATCGTGTATGATGTCCTTGATGTCATTCCACAACTCATCTGATCTTCAGTCATTAGTATTCAGTGCCTCAAATCTATTCCTGAGAAGTTCTCTAAATTCAGCTGGGGTATACTCAAGGTTGTATTTTGGCTCCATGGACTTGCTCTAAATTTTTTCAGCTTCAACTTGAATTTGCATAGGAGCAATTGATGGTCTGTTCTGTAGCCAGTTCCTGGCCTTGTTCTGACTGATGATACTGAGCTTCTCCATTGTCTCTTTCCACAGGTTAGTCGATTTGATTCTTGTGTATTCCATCTGGTGAGGTCCATAT
The DNA here is from genome assembly GCA_030035585.1 of Dugong dugon. Taxonomy (NCBI): domain Eukaryota; kingdom Metazoa; phylum Chordata; class Mammalia; order Sirenia; family Dugongidae; genus Dugong; species Dugong dugon. Next base: position 39,351,412 of record CM057480.1, on the reverse strand, counting down.
GTATAGTCACCGTTTATGTTGTGGAAAAAGTATTTGCAATAAAGAAGTAGTTGGTCTTGCAAAATTCTATCATGCTATCTCCAGCATCGTTTCTATCACCAAGGCCATATTTTCCAACTACTGATCCTTCTTCTTTGTTTCCAACTTTCACATTCCAATCACCAGTAATTATCAATGCATCTTGATTGCATGTTTATCAATTTCAGACTGCAGAAGTTGGTAAAAATCTTCATTTTCTTCATCTTTGACCATAGTGTTTGATGTGCAAATGTGAATAACAGTCATATTAACTGGTTTTCCTCATACGTGTGTGGATATTATCCTATCACTGACAGCTTTGTACTTCAGGAGAGATCTTGAAATGTTCTTTTTGATAAAGAGCAAGACGCCAATTTCTCTTCAATTTATCATTCCTAGCATAGTAGGCCATATGATTATCCTATTCAAAATGGCCAATAACTGTCCATGTTAGCTCACTAATGCTTAGGATATTGATTTTTATGTGTTCCATTTCATTTTTGACTATTTCCAATTTTCCTAGATTCATATTTTGTGCATTACATGTTCTGATTATTAATGGATGTTTGCAGCTGTTTCTTCTCATCTTGAGTGATGCCACATTAGTAAATGAAGTTCCTGAAGGATTTACTCCATCCACATCATTAAGGTTGACTACTTTGAGGAAGCAGCTCTTCCTCAGTCATATTTTGAATGCCTTGCAACCTGAAGGGCTCATTTTCTGGCACTCTATCAGACAATATTCTGCTGCTATTGATAAGGTTTTCACTGGCCAGTTTTTCCAGAAGTAGACTTCCAGGTCTCTCTTCCTAGTCTGTCTTAGTCTATAAGCTCCGCTGAAACCTGTCCATCAAGGGTGACCCTGCTGGTATTTGAAATACTGGTGGCAAAACTTCCAGTAGCACAGAAACAGGCAAGCCACCACAGTAGAACAAACTGACAGACAGGTAGTGGTTCTCAAGGTTACTAAGTGCTAAAAAGGAATGCAAGTGGCCCAGTCTCCTTAAGGGTTTCTTTGTTCATTTCGCTATGTTCCTGACACGTCTCTGTAATTGAAGAAAGCAGCTCTCCCCCAGGAGGAACAGCTTCTTCTCTATCTTCCCAGGGAGACATCTGCAAATAAAACTCAAATGAAATCATACTTGTATCTGCCCCCTCAGCAGGTAGACTGTCAGGCTCCTTCCTCAGTGGTGTCCATTATTCTGGTAGGTGAAATATGGAAAATTGTGATATTGATAATGAGGTGGCGTGAGAGTTGTCTAAAAGGCAAGGTGGCAAGGCAAGCCTGTGAGCTCATTTCATTATACACCCTTTTTTCCTACTCCCCACAGCTTTCTTAGACATTTGCTCAGAGACTAGAAATATTCATGGTTTGATGCAGCCCCAGATCTGAATTATTTTGTAAAACTTAAGTGCTTTTAGAGTTATGTAAGCAAGAAAATATTTGACTTTTCTTCTAATGAAAGCTATTTTTTAACATTTAAAATATAGAAACTATCATACTTTGGCAGTTCAGACTCTAGTATTTGCCAGCATGCTGCAGTACCTAGCTCTTAAAGTACACAGTAAATTATAATCCAAGTAAATTGGAGGACATTATTTACTTGTTACTCACCACCCATCTGTCAGTTTGTCATACTCTGGTGGCTTGCATGCTGCTATGATGCTAGAAGCTATGTCACCAGTATTTCAAATACCAGCAGGGTCACCCATGGTGGACAGATTTCAGCAGTGACTCCAGACTAAGATTGACTCGGAAAAAAGCCCTGGTGATCTACTTCTAAAAATTAGCCAATGAAAAGCCTACAGACTGCAACAGAACATTGCTGGAAGATGAGCTCCCTAGGTTGGAAGTCTCTCAAAATACACAGAGGCCTGGACAATGGACTCGAGCATATCATTGATCAGATAATGCAAGACTAGGCAATATTTCATTCTGTTGTGCATGGGGTCACCATGAGTTAGAGTCGATTCAACAGCAACTAACAACATTTACTTGTTTACGAAGATGTATGTGTACAGGAATTCCCATAATTTGAATCCTAGTTCAAACCCTACCACCTACTAGCATAACCTCTCTGAACTTCAGTGTTCGTCTCTGTAAAATGAAAGTATATAGAACTCAGCTATTTCCTCTGCCCCATAAGGCTGTCATGAGACTCTAACAAGATTGATTGGAGGCTGTGAAAGTGCTATAGAAAGGTAAGGCATCTCTGATGAGAGGCAAGAGGAGAAGGAAGTCCTTGTCTGAGAGTGATACCCCCAGGGTGTTGGGGAACCAGCCTCCTGCCTAGCCAAGCTCATGAGCAGTCCAGCCTCTGCTCCCACAGCAGAATATGCAATGTTCCAAGCTCCATTTTCTGCACAGACTTACCCCGCAGCCATGTGACTCAGTTAAATACTACAGCTCCTGAGTACATTTTAATTTCTAATCATTAGATACAAGATTTTCTTGTTAATTCTGATTCATCAGATTTTGCTGAGACAGCTGTATTTTTTCTCCTTTATTTTGGTCACGAGTCACAAAGCCTATTCAGACAAACAATAAATCCCGGTGGCTAACCTCCCTCCTGGGAATGAATCATCTGCAACTCTGAAAAGGACATAGCAGCCACAAGGGTGGTGGTTGAGGACTTGTTCTCTTCCCAGGTTTCTTCACAGGCGACTCTGGGGGATCTTCTGCATGATTCTGGCCCCAAGACACAAACCTGCCAGTAATTACATTGGGAGATAGCAAGATTCCCCCAGAACTCAATAGCAGGCAAATCAAGGTGGGGGTGGGGGGAAGAACAACTCAGGACAACTCAGCAAAGTAAGGTTCCTGCTTTCTGCCTCTTTTATTAGATCACAGGTATCATGTGGCTGAATTTGCTGTAGCTTTATCTAACCCTGGAGACACCAACAGAATTTTGCAGCCAGCATGATTGGTTTTGTGCCATGCACCCTCCTGCTTCTCTCTTTCCTTCCTTGTGTCTAGGTGCTTGCCTGAGGCCATTGGCATGAATGGATTTATTGTTCTCCTTGGCCTGGACCAAAAACAATGTGCTCATCCATGCTAAATTGTTGTTGGGGTCTTAATACTCTTCCCAGGGAGGTAGTTGTATTTGTAGACATTGGTGTTAACAGTTAGTTGAGGCATTGGTGGTTCAGTGGTAGAATTCTCCCCTTCCACATGGAGACTCAGATTTGATTCCCACCCAATGCGCCTCCTGCACAGCAACCTCCTGTTCGTCGGTGGAGGCTTTCATGTTGTTATGATTCTGCACATGATTCAGCAGATCTTCCAGACAAGATAGACTAGGAAGAAAGGCCTGGCTATATTCTTGAGTCAGTGGCCAACTCAACAACAGCTAACAATAATAACAAAAAGAGCTAACACCCATGGAGCATTTACTTAGTCCTGTTAGCACTCTTCTTAGTCCTTTTCATATATTAACCTCCTTAATTGCCACATCAACCCTGTGAGTTAGGTATAATAATTATTCCCATTTTAGGGATGAGAAAACTAAAGCACAAAAAAGTTAAACAACTCTCCATACTCACCCATATAGTAAGTGACAGAGTTGGGATTTGGTACCAGAATCCAGAGCCCATGTCTTTAGCAATTGTACTCTACTGGTGAGACCAGTTTTTGTCACAAGATACTATTGAAGTGACCTGGTGCTATATAGCAGGACAGGTAATTCTTAAGGGAGAGAGAGAGCCTGGGTTAGACATATGACAGTGATGGGGCAGGGGATGGAGGAACAGGGGCAAGAATCACTCAGCAATGCAGGCAGGCAGTGGGCAACAGGGAGAACTGCAAGGAGCTGCACGTTCCAGATACTGGACGCCAAACTGAAGTGGGCTTCGAAGCAGGGGTTCAAGAGTACATTAAGACCTTAGAACAACCACTGGGCAAGAACAAGACAGGTGCCCAGGTACATGAACAGAGGTACAAACATTGTTACCAAGTCTTGGGTACAAGACAGTAGCCCACGTATTAGCAAGGGAGACCTGGTGCTGAGCCACAACATATATGGCTAGGGCTCCTTAAGCAGGTTTAGCCTGGAAGTGGGCAGGGGCAGAGCCTGCAGGGGGAGATGGATTGTGCCCAACTAGGCAGAGAATAACCCGGGATCCTACAGGACTGACCACACCTTTCCAGATGGGAGGTTACCAGCAGCTGCTCCACCTGGGCAGCAAGGAAAGGCAAAAGTGATCGTGCCATACAGTGTAGCTTCCTGAGATCTGGGCATGTCTAGTCTCCCTCTCTCAAGTTCTTGGGCAAACCTGGAGTTTCAGAGCAATGCATTTGGCTGATAATGAATCTCAAACACAAAGGAACAAGTGGGAGGGGCGGAAAAGGAGGAAGAGTTTTATTGTTCAGCAAATGAACAAAACATAAGGAGGTAAAGCTTTTGTTACAGGCTGTGGTCTCTGATTATGCATCTTTATAATCTTGAGTATGGTTTGGTTCTGGGGAACTAGGAAGAGCAATTATCATCTCTCATGCTGCACTGACCAGCATGGGGTTTGTTAGAAGGAGACAACCATTTAACAATGTCAGGTGTGCTTGTCACTACACAGAGCAGGCCACTGCCTGGGTGAGGAGCACTTGCTCCTCCTGGGATTCCCCAAGAGTGTGTTTGGAAAGTCAAAGGCCCAACTGAAGTGCTCTGGGGCTCCAAGGGTACCCCTGGCCACTAGAAAGGACTGGTGTCTGGTGTGAAATACTCAGGAGGCTCAGCCTGGACATAGCACAGCCAGGCTTGGGGATGTCAGATGGGGGTTTCTGTTTTCTGTCTTCACTATCAGATGGGAGTAGAAAGGAGAGAAATTTATGAAAAGGAGCAAAACGACTGCGACCTGCCACCCCCATATTTCTGCTCTCCTCCTAGTTTTAAGGCCACTCCTTCCTCTTCCTCTCCCCTCAGTTTGGTTTTTGTCCACAAACTCTCCAAGCACATCAATTTCCTCCCTACCTATTCTCCCTAATGCACTAGCCAGCTGAACAAGCTGCCCATTTCCTGAGTGAGACTACTGCTCCCTCCCTGTGGCTTCTTCTGGTCCCTCAGTGTCTGGTCACTTCCCCCCTATCCCCACCTGTTTTGATCTTACCCTGTCTGGAAGGGCCAGTTTGCATGACCTCCTTCTTGAGCCCAACCACATATGCTCTCCTCTACCCCTAAGCAACCTAGGACCTGTTTGTGTTTCTCTTGAAAGCTCATCCTGGTATATCTCATAGTATGGTTATTTCTGTACTTGTCCTAACCTCTCTTACCAGGATGGATGGGTCCAACTGCGAATAATCTCACACCAGCACAGGACCTGACACATTGAGACAATATGTATGTGTTTGTTGAATGAATGAGTGAATGAATGAATGAATCCTTCCAACCTGAATCAGGTGGAAGCATCACCAGGAGACTACTGAGCCATCCAGGAATTCCTGTGCCACCAACTCTGAATCCTACATAAAGCCCATGTGTAGGGGCTTGTTTAGAAAGTATGTGAGCAGGAAGTAGGGCAGAGGTTTCAGGAAGCAGACCCTCTACCTCCCTGGAGAGTGCCCTGGACTTCTATCTTGTCAAAGGGGGCCAGGCCTGAAAAGTAAAAATAAAGGAAGTGGACTAATTTATTTTTATAAAACTGAGACAGACTCAATCCTAGGCATGCTGAGATTTCAGGGACATAAGCCATTGGGGAAGGAAAGAGAACCAAGACCATGTGGGAAGAGGGCAGGTAGCAGGAGTGTTCAGTGTCTGTCACCCAGCTAACAGCAAAGCTCCAGACAGGACTGGATGTCCAAGGGCAGACCAGTGCTTGCAAGATGTCAGGGCTCCAGCCAAGTAGGCTGGGCCTCTTGATGGGGGTCTTCACTCAGCACAGAATCAGAGAGTCCATTCAGGACCAGAGGCAGATACTCCTCCTCACAAACTGAGCAACCACTACAGGCCAGGGAGGGAAAGGTCCAGGCACAGGATCTTCCCCGAGCCCAGGGCAGACATCTGATAGGATGGGCCATAACTCCTGACCCTGGGGTATAAGCTAGAGGCTGCCAGTGTATCCCTGGCATGAGTTTCAGGACTGGCTTAGCCTGGCTGGTGCTAGGCCTGTGCTCACGGGACCTGCAGTTCTGCAGGGCTGACCAAGGCTGGGGCTGATGCTCTGCCCCAGCACCCACCCCCAAGACCTCTTCTCCCTTCACCCTTTCCTCCCACCTTGAATTCCAAGATACAAGGGCAAGAAAGGGGAGATGGGAACCAGCAAAGGAAGACAATTAGGGAGAGAAAAAGAGAATGATGAAAGAGTAGCAGGGGCAGATGTGGGCTTTTACAACCTAAAACTTATACAACTTGGCGGGCTCTCTGAAAAAATTACAAGGGCAAAATTGAGTATTGAGCCTTGGAAGAGGCCAATGCTGTAGAGTGGCCCTAAGCGTAAGCTTTATTACCTTTACGGTAAACCAGTCTCTACCCAGGAGCAATTAGTATACATGGGGGTGGGGGTGGGGTGGGTGGGTGCAGTGGTTGTTGTGGAGGATCATAAAATATCCCATAGATGTACAGAAGCCTGCTTTCCCTTCCTTTCCTCTCTCCCTCTGCTGACTCCTTTCTGGAAAACCTGACTAGTCTGCTCAAACTGCCTCCCTCCCATCCCGCACCCTCTCCCAATTAAAAAATCTAGTCTGTATTGTCTGCATGCAGCACTCTTAATATTAGGTCTGAAAACAATTGGCAATCAGTTGTAGTAATTAACCTAATTGAATTGAATTGAATTTTCTTTGTGTTAGGGGTGAGTGAGCTACATATGCTGACTTATGTAAAGCAATATGCAAATTTTTATCTCTAGCCCTGTTTTAGTTATCTAGTGCTGCTATAACAGAAATACCACAAGTGGATGGCTTTAGCAAAAAGTTTATTTCCCCACAGTAAAGTGGGCTAGAAGTCCAAATTCAGGACATCAGCTCCAGGGGAAGGTTTTCTTTCTCTGTTGGTCTTCTCATCAATCTTCCTCTGGATTAGGAGTTTCCCTGAGCAGGGACCTCAGTCCAAAGGACAAACTCTGCTCCTGGCACTGCTTTCTTGGTGGTATGTGTTCCCCCTGTCTCTCTGCTCGCTTCTCTCTTTTATATCTCAAGAGATTGCCTCAGGACACAATCCAATCTTGTAGATTGAGTCCTGCCTCACTAACACAACTGCGACCCATCTTCCCTCATTAACATCATAGAGGCAGGATTTAAAACATATAGGAAAATCATACAATACCAGGAATCATGACCCAACCAAATTGATACACTTTCGGGGGGATGTAGTTCAATCCATGACAAGCCCAGAGCCCTGCAAATATTTTTTGATTACAAAAAAAAGGCTACACTGTGGCTGTCGGCAAATGAAACAGTACTGTTGCTGGCCTGACTCCCCTCTCTTCCAGCATCCTGGATACAATGGCCCCTTGCAGTGCCACCTGTGTCTTGGTTACTCTTGCTTCTTTCCCAGACTGTACCATTGAGTCCTTTCAACCAGCCCCTAGGTGCCTGGATACCATATTTTCTACTTCACCTCTCAAGAATCTGAGTTCGTCCCTTTTATTATGCAGCTGCTCTTCTCCCTCAGCCCCATTAAACTCGGAAAAGGACCCTAACATTTGCGGGGAAGGAGTCTGAGACATTCCGTTTGGGGAGGTGGTGGGTGGTGCTTTGCTGGCTGCCCCAGATCCCTCCATCAGAGGGCAGTGTAGAGCATTGAATGTGGCAAAGATGCAGGAATACCAGGCAGGTGGCCCTCAACTGCTTCTCTCAGCTTCCATGGAGAAGGGATGGTGTCACTCATGCAAGACAGTGGAGCAGGGGTCATGAGCCATGATTAGCCAGAGGTTGACCCCAGGGGCCTTTGCATAGCCCTACCTCCAAGAGCTGCCAGACAGGGAAGCACTGAGGGCATGAAGGCTGTGACTCTTGTGCCCCTGGTGCTTCAACGCAGTCAAAATCCAATGTCTTGCATTTGCTTGAAAATAATGCAGAATGGAGAGAGGGGGTTTGCATGAAGTAGAGAAGAAACAAGACTGGCCATGAGTTAAAGATTGTTGAAGCTCGACGATGGTAGGTTGGGGTTTATTATGCTTTTCCCTCTACTTCTGTATAAGTTCAAAATGTTCCTTAATAAAAAAAAAAAATTTTTTTAAGACCCTGTTCTGAAAGTGGATCTAAAAGCTGGTTTTTTGCTTCCAACTGAGTGGTAGCTTATAGAAACAATGAGAAAAAAATGGAGGCTTTATTGTCACCTCCTGCCACAACTAGGTCAGTGTGGATGAAGGCTACAGCTTTGAGCCCACCTCCCCTGGCAGGGCAAGGATGATGTAGTATGAGGTGGAGAGGGGTATATGGAAGATGTTGCTCCAGCCACCAGTGGGCCCTATGGCTTGCCCAGTTCACTTCATTTAGCCAGGGTGAGGACAACAATCCTAGCAGCAGGTTCCATCATGTAAAACAGCAGTGAAATGAACCAGGGTACAGAGGACAGACTGGAAAGGAAAGAGGCTGAGAGGAGGAAGATTTAGTTAGGGATTTTGTAATGTTACTGTAAGAGAAAGAAAAAGTGAAGTTAGAGTTAGGGCAATGATGATGGTTATGGAGAGGAAGGCACAGATTAGAAACATTCCCAAGGCCAATTCATAGGATTTAAATTTGGGTATGAAGGATGAGTGGACATGAAGCTTCCAAGATTGCTTCAGGATGCCTAAATCGGTGGTGATTGAGACAAGGAATACAGGTTAGGGGAGGAGGTGTAGGAGGTTGAGAGGAAAAGAAAATGTTGGATCTCAGACAAGTTTAATTTCAGGCAGGAAGAATTCAAGTGGAGCTGTCCAAGGTGGTTAGAAATTTGAACCTGGAGCCCTAGGAAGAGGTGAGAGTTGGAGAGAAAGATGTAGAAGGAATAGGCATATAAGTGACAGATTGGTTAATGAGGGGAGTGAGAAAGTCCAAGGAGAGAAGAGGGAAGAGATGGAGTCTCAGAGAATTCCAGTGTTTAAGGGCAGGAAGAGGAAAGGGAGACAACGAAGATAGAAAATAGAAGCGGTGATCCAAGAGGTAGAAAGAAAACCAGGAAAAGTATCGTGGAAGCCATAAAAGGAGAGAAGGCCACATGTTGCAGAGAAACATTGTAAAATGGCAACCTCATAAGAGGCCACTAGGGTCACACAAGGAGCTCACTGTTGATCTCGGCAAGAGTTTGGGGAATTTGTGTGAATGCATATCCTTTCCATTCAAAAATTATATAATGTCTAAGAAGCCATTTTTTAATATATGGGATTTGCAAGCCTGGGTCTGCTATGCATAAAATCCACATTCTCTCCTAAATCCACATTTCCCTCCAGTGTATTAAATATATTTGAAAAATTATTCAAAGACCTTCATGAACAATGAAGAACTTTCCAATTTAGTTTCTGATGTTTTAGTAAGAATAAATCCACTTGAGATGGCAGAGGGTAGAAGACAAGGATTGATTAATTGACAATTCAGAGGGGCTACAAGGGAGTGTCCCGTCTCTGCCTCCTTGACATAAGACTTCACCATTGCAAATTTCTTCTTTCTTTTCTTTTTTTTTTTTAAATCTTTCCCTTTATCCAACATTTCATTCAACCAAAATTTACAAGGGTTTACTATATACCAGGCACAGACTACATGCCAGATATAAATAAAAGATGATTAAGACAAGTCCCAGCTGTTGAGAAGTCAGTTCTAGGAAGTGGGGAAGCCTGTAGAGGGATTTCAGCTCAGAGATGCAGCGGTGGGAAGTGGCTTGTCTGAGGTTATACAGAGCTGAGTCCTAAGTCCCCTGACCTCAGCCAAGGACTCCTTTACAAGACACTTGGCTGCATCCTATAGCCTCTTGAATAGCAATGGTCTTATCTCCAATGGGGAATCCCTGGATGGTGCAGATGGTTAGCACAATCAGCTGCTAGCTGAAAGGTTGGAGATTTGAGTCCACCCAGAGCTGCCTCATAAGAAAGGCCTGGTGATCTATATCCAAAAAATCAGCCATTGAAAACACTTCGGAGTACAGTTCTGCTCTGACATACATGGGATCGCCATAAGTCAGAGTTGACTCGACAGCAACTGGTTTTTATCTCCGATGGGCTTTTTCTTTGGCCCAGCATCAGGAGGCATGCCAGAGCTTCAGAGGAAGCCAGACAAAAGCATCAATGCTAGTGACTGGTTAGCGTGCCAGACGCTTCCTTTCCTGGGGCTAGAATTTATCAAAGGCCCTTTATTAAAAATTTGCATTGTTCTATTTCCTTTCCCAGACTCTATGTTGGTTCCTTTATGTCCTCCAGGTAGAGAGCATAGCCTCTTTCTAAGACTCCTGGTCCCTGAGTGGGACAGCCAGGCTCTGTGGGACCCACAGGCCTTCCAGGGTGACTTTGCTCCCAAGTGTCTGAGAATCTGGATTCTCTGTCTTCTTTGAAGGCCCCCTTGGTTACTGGTCTTTGGGGAAGGCTGTGGTTATCCAGCTCCTCTGCAGGAGAGAGAGATTAGGATGGTGGAAAAAGGTCTTATCTCTGTGCTCACAGGATAATACACCAGAGAAAAGTCAGAAGTGGGAAGAGATGTTAAACCTCCTCACAAGAAAATAGAGGCTGAGGCATCTTCAACTCTTACCCTTTGAGCCAAAGAAAGGGGATAAGGGCCTGGGAAGCAGGCCCAGAACTAATGTGAGGAGAGTGAGGCTCTTACCTCAAATTCAAAATTTAAGGTGAGGGAAGCACCAAAAAATTCAGTAATCAAGATAAATAATGTTTTAAGAAATAATAATTTGTGCAGAAATTCATGACGAACAAAATATGAAAATTTTAAATAAAGACAGAATCAGTAGGTTAGGAGATCAGATGGTAAGAGATGCCCCAAATTAGGTGGAAAGTGCTGAGGTTGTTCCCAAGGCACGCACCTCCTACTAACCATAAAAAGCAGTTGAGTTTCCTTTCTCTGCTTAAAAGGTTCCCCTATTCCCAAAAGCAGCAAGCCAATTCTTCACCATGCAGTGCAGCCTCTCCCATTGCCCAGCATACTCCAGCCACAGCAGCCTTCCTTCATTCTCAGGACACGCAAAGCCTTTCCTGCCACAGAACCTCTGCTCCCTTTATCTGGAGCTTCCACTAGCTCTTCTGGCAAGACACTTATTCTCATCTTTCATGTCTCAGCTTTTTACCACCTCCCACAATTTTACCATCAACTGGATTTACAATAGGTCTTCCCCAAGTACTGGTTATCCTTTTTTTACCTCTTCCATAGCACTGTTCACAATGTGTAATTATCTCGCTTGTGTACTTGGTCATTGCCTCCCTTGAAAAATATAAGTTTTGTGAAGACAGAGACCTTGTCTATCATCTCTGTGGTACTGCAGATCCTAACATAATACCTGACACATAGTAGGTGCTCAGTAAATATTTGTGGACTGCCTGACAACAAGAGATGCACAAATAAACCTGAGGAAATAAAATCTATATCAAACAGAGGGTAGCTAGGTTCACATTAGAAGTGTGAATCATTCGGTTGCTACCACAGCACATTTCACAGTGTGTAATTATAAACTCTGCAGAAACAAAAAATCGTTCGAAGGCACTGGAAAGTCATTTAAAGTAGAAATGGGAAAGGAATTAACCTTTGAAAGAAGGGAACTGTGCTAAAGGAGATGCATATATAAACAGCTTTTTACTTGACAACAGCTCCCCTCCACCCCCAGGCTAGAATACACAACACAGGGAGAAAGCAGAAAGCCACAGTCTTACAAGCATGAGAAATTAGAGAACAAAGTTCAGGGCTGCTCTTGAATTATACACGTGAATGGGAGATACTAAGCAGTCCATCCAAAAACAATAGTGGAAAGTTAAAATAAATGAGCAGTGATATCAGCTGATGTTACTTTAGGAAACACAGAGTTTGGAGTTTGTCTAGCCAAGGTAACTGCCTACTACAACAAAATTCAATACTTTAAAGAGTATTATAAATCAGAGTTTCTACACGTCATCCACAATATCTGGCATACCGTTAAAAGTTATCAGGCACAAAGAAACAGAAAATGTGACCTACAATCGATAGAAACAAATTTAGAACTAGAAACTGACCCCAAATGTTGAAATGGCTGAAAAAGGCTTAAAAACAGTTATTAAAAATATATACAAGGACTTAAAATGATATATACACATAAGAAGTGAACAGATATGGAACCTCAGTAGAGAAAAGGACAGTATAAAAGCAAACAAAAAAATGGAATTTCCAGAATGAAAAACTGTAATTGAAATGAAAAACTCATTGGTTGAGATTAATAGCAGATTGGAAACAACATAAGAAAGAATCAGTGAGCTTGAAGTCAGATCAATAGAAATTAGCCATGCTAAAAAAAAAGAAAGAGAGAGGAAAAAAGGACTGAAAAAATATGAATAGAACCTCAGAATTCTATAGGACAATATCAAGCAGTGTAACAAAATATGTAGCTGGACTGCAGAAAATGACAGGAAGAATGAGGCAGAAAAAATATTTGAGGGAGACAGGACCAAGATGGAAGAATAGTTAGATATTTCCTGTCCCTCTTACAATAAAGACCTGAGAAAACATGTGAATCAAATACGTATGACAATCTAGGAACCCTAATCATCAAAGACAAAGCTGAAGAATTGGACTGAGTGGCAGGTGGAAGGACAGACAATTAAAAAGCAGCTGAAATGGGGAACTACAGATTGTGGGATCACCAGCACCCTGCTAGCTGAGCCTACACATCTCAGCACCAACACTCCAAGCCCCTCATATCTGGTGCAGCCAAGCAGCAGCAAATCTACACACACCACCAGAACCAAACAGGAGTGACATCAGAGCTTGCTAAAGTTAAATGCAAGCTCCCAGTCTACCAAGTGCACTGGCAAAATAACACCTCCGCCCACCAGAGCTTCACAGTGAAGAAGCACTCCGTTCCCCTCACCCATCCTTTACCCTGCTCTGACACCAGTGCTGCAGCATTCAACAGCACCACACCCCCCAAGCCCGGAACTCAGGAAACGTAGGGAGGCCATGCTTCTTCACCCAGCCACTGGCAAATGGTGTCCATAGACTTGCAGTGCCCTTCATCCCCGTCCAGTGCCTTGTGGGCTGATTCAACACCGTATGCCCTCATTAGCATAAAATGGGCAGGGCATACACCTGAAACCCATTTTCACCTGCAGCAGCCAAGGAGGAGCTGCAGATTTGTGACATTTGACACTGCCCCACCCCTAAGAAGGGGCTTCACCCACCTACACTGGGGACCTGAGGGCTGGTGTTAACACCCACTCCATCTAGCCGTCCACGTCAGGTGTCTGAAAATTAGTGGTGCTTCCCAATCCCTATAGATAACAGCACCAGGTGCCCCAGGACTAGCTGCACTACCCCCCATTATGCAGTCTAGTGGATAGGGACTTGTCCTCCATCCAGGTACCTGGGGGCAGCTGACAGCTCTCTCCTTTGCCCCACATGTTGCCCCCCACCACTGCAACCAGAAAATTGTGCCTGCTCTGAAGACCCCCATGCAACCCTGCCTGCCTAGGACTGTAGATGAACATCTACACCACACACTTGGTGACTGACAACCCAGACACCTGTGCCCTCAATAACCACACCCCCACAAGAACAGTGAACAGACTCCTGGGCACACACACCTAGTAGCTGCTCTGACTACCTGGAGACAGGACGTGAAAGCTTCATTGCCAACAACAATCAAAGTGGCACACAGGCCCAGCCTACTTAGATATATCAAAACAAAACAAAATTACAGGATGCAGTAAACAAAAATACAATAAATAAATATAATAACTTACTGATACCTCAGAGACAACAGTCAATATCAAATCATATAAAGAATCAGGACAAGGTGGCTCCAGCAAACGACCAAATTAAACAACCAGAAAACCTTCCAGGGGAAGATAAAGCAATGGAAATACCTGATAAAGAATTTAAAAAACTAATATACAGAGCTCTCCAAGAGATCAGGAAGGAAATGAGGCAAAACTCAGACCAAGCAAATGAACTCACAGACAAAGCAATAGAAGAATTCAGTAAAACAATACAAGAACAAAATGACAGAATAAACAGGCTACTGGAAACAATACAGAGACAGCAACTAGAAATCCAAAAAATTAACAATAAAATTTCAGAATTAGACAACTCAATAGACGGTCATAAGAGCAGAATTGAGACAATGGAAGTGAGAATATGTGAGATTGAAGATAAATCCCTTGACACCAATTTGTTTAAGGAAAAATTAGAAAAAAGAATAAAAAAATGAAGAAAGCCTAAAAATTATGTGGGATACTAACAAGAGGAAAAACCTATGAGTGACATGAGTACCAGAAATGGGGGGGGGGGGGGGCGGGGAATAACATAAACACAGAAGGAATTGTTGAAGATTTGTCAACAGAAATCTTCTCTAATATCATGAAAGACAAGAAACTATCCAAGAAGCTCAACGAACCCCATGCAGGATGGAACCCAAAAGAAAGTCACCAAGACATATCATAATCAAACTTGCCAAAACTAAAGACAAAGAATCTTGAGATCAGCTAAGGATAAATGAAAAATCACCTACTAAGGAGAACCAATAAGACCAAGCTCTGATTACTAAGCAGACACCAAGCAGACAAGAAGGCAATGGGATGACATATATGAAGCCCTGAAGGAAAACAAATTGCCAGCCAAGAATTATATATCCAGCAAAATTGTCTCTCAAATACGATGGTGAAATTAGATCCTTTCCAGATAAACAGAAATTAAGGGAATTGTAAAAAAACAGACCAAAACTACAAGAAATAGTAAAGGGAGTCCTCCAGTTAGAGAACCACCAACATTAGACAACAATCCAAGACTAGGACATAGAACAGATCAACCTGTTATCAACACAGACAGGGAATTCGGAAAAAACAAATCAAAGCTAAAAGACTGAAAATAAGGAACAGATACATCAATATGTAAACAATGACAACATCAAAATAAAAAAGAAGGAATAAATGGTGTAGTCATAGAACTTCCATATGGAGAAGAAGTTAAGGTGATACTAAGACATAAAAGACTGGTTTAAACTTAGAAAAATAAAACTAAATTTCAAGGTAACCACAAAGGAAGCTAACAAACCTAGCCATCAAAAAAAAAAAAAAAAAGAAGAAGAAGAAGAAAAACATAAAGATTCAGCAAACACAAAATCAACAATAATTAAAAAGATGAAAAGAAAATACATAAACAAAAAGAACTCATGCACAGAAAATTAAGAAGAACAAAGAAACTGTCAACACCACACACACACACACACACACACACACACACACACACACACACAAATTACCTCAAAATGACAGCAGTAAACTCATACATATCAATAATTACACTGAAAGTAAATGACCTAAATGTACCTGTGTAGAGACAGAGAGTGGCAAAATGAATAAAAAAAAGATCCATCTATATGCTGTCTAGAAAAGATATGCCTTAGACACAAAGACATAAAGAAACAAAAAACTCAAAAGATGGAAAAAATATATCAAGCAAACAACAACCAAAAAAGAGCAGGAGTGGCAATATTTATCTCCAATAAAATAGAC
Source organism: Dugong dugon (assembly GCA_030035585.1). Taxonomy (NCBI): domain Eukaryota; kingdom Metazoa; phylum Chordata; class Mammalia; order Sirenia; family Dugongidae; genus Dugong; species Dugong dugon. The sequence continues at coordinate 39,335,794 of CM057480.1, read as the reverse complement.
ATTAAAGCAAAATCCACAATAAATGATAAGGAAGGATGCTATATTATGATTAAAGGGTCAATACGCTAGGAGGGCATAACCATAATAAATATATACACACCCATGACAGAGCTCCAAAATACATAAAACAAACCCTAACAGAGAAATAGACATCTCCACAGTATAGTAGACTTCCACATATCACTTTTGTTGAAGGACAGAACATCTAGAAAGAAACTCAGTAAAGATACAGAAGATCTAAATACTACAGTCAACCTGCTTGACCTCATAGACATAAAAAGAACGCTCCACCCAATGGCAGCAAAGTATACATTCTTCTCCAATGCACACGGAACATTCTACAGAATAGACCACACTTTAGACCACAAAGCAAGCCTCAGCAAAATCCAAAACATTGAAATAACAGAAAGCATCTTCTCTGATCATAATGTCACAAAAGTAGAAATCAATAGCAGAAACAACAAAGAAAAAAAATCAAATATGTGGAAACTGAACAACATCTTGCTTAAAAACTACTGGGTGATAGATGAAATCAAGGAGGGAATAAAAAATTCATAGAATCAAATGAGAATGAAAACACATATACCAAAGCCTTTGGGACTCAGTAAAAACAACACTTAAAGGTCAATTTATAGCAATAATCACAAACAAATAGAAAGAAAACAGCAAAAGTAGACCTCAGTCACCAGAAGAAAGAAAAAAAAACAAAGATTAAAGGAGAAATAAATAAAAGAGAAAATAGAAAAACAACTGAAAAATCAACAATACCAAAAGTTGGTTCTATGAAAAGATCAACAAAATTGACAAACCACTAGCCAAACTGACGAAAAACAAGAGAGGAAGCAAATAACCCAAGTAAGAAATGAGATGGGTGATATCACAACAGAGCCAATGGAAATAAGAAAGATCATAACAGAATACTATGAAAAACTGTACTTCAACAAATTTGAACACCTAGAGGAAATGGAAGAATTTCTAGAAACAAACTACGTACCTAAACTAATGCAAACTGGAGCTAAACAAACCCACAAAAAAAGAAGAAATTGAAGATGTAATTAAAAAAAAAAAAAAAAAAACTCCCAACACGTCTTCATTGGAGAATTCTACCAAACTTTCAGAAAACAGCTAACAGCAATCCTACTAAAGATATTTCAGAGCATAGAAAAGGAAAGAATACTCTCAAATTCATTCTAGGAATCCAGCATAACACTGATACAAAAGCCAGGCAAAGACATCACACACAAAAAGAAAAGTACAGGCCAATATCCCTCAGGAACATAGAGGCAAAAATCCTCAACAAAATTCTAACCAATAGAATTCAACAACAACAACAACAACAAAAACTAAAAATATAAAAACATCACAACCAAGTGGAATTCATACCAGCTACGCAAGGATGGTTCAACATTAGAAAATCAATCAACGTAATACACCACATAAATAAAACAAAACAAAAGAACCACGTGATCTTATCAATTGATGCAGAAAAGGCATTCTATAAAGTCCAACACTCATTCCTGTCAAAAACTCACAGCAAATTAGGAACAGAAGGGAAATTTCCCGACATAATAAATACCATTTATACAAAGCCATCAGCTAACACCATTCATTAGTCAACATTGTGCTGAAGGACCTAGCTAGAACAATAAGGCAAGAAAAAGAAATAAAGGCATCAAAATTGGTAAGGAAGAAGTAGAACCATCCCTATTCCTGCAGGGCATGATCTTATACACAGAAAACCCCAAGGAATCCACAAGAAAGCTATTGGAACTGATAGAAAATTTCAGCAAAGTAGCAGATACAAGATTAACATACAAAAATAAGTAGGATACCTTTACACTAACAAAAAGAACTTTGGAAATCACCAAATGAAGTATTTAGGCATAACTCTATCCAGGTATATATAAAAGACATATATAAAGAAAACTAGAAAACACTACTGCAAGAAACCAAGAGACTTGCATAAGTGGAAAAATATACCTTGCTCATGGATATGTAGACTCAACATTGTGAAAATGACAATTCTACCCAAAGTGACCTACAGATACAATGCAATCCCAATCCAAATTCCACCAGCATTTTTTAATGAGATGGAGAAACAAATCACCAACTTCATATGGAAGGGGAAGAGGCCCAGGACAAGTAAAACATCAGTGAAGAACAAAGTGGGAGGCTCAACACTACCTGATTTTAGAACCTATTATACAGCCACAGTAGTCAAAAGTCTGGTACTTGTAAAACAATGGATATATAGACCAACGAACGGAATTGAGAACCCAGACATAAAACCGTCTGACATTTGACAAAGGCCCAAAATCCGTTAAATGGGGAAAAGACAGTCTCTTTAACAAATGGTGCTAGCATAACTGGGTATTCATGTGTAGAAAAATGAAACAGGACCCATACCTCACACCATTCACAAAAACTAACTCAAAATGGATCAAGGACCTAAATATAGAATCTAAAAAGATACAGATCATGGAAGAAAAAATAGGGGCAACACTAGGGGCCCTAATACATATCATAAATAGGATAACAAACCATAACTAACAATGCAGAGACACCAGAAGAGAAACTAGATAACTGGGAACTCCTAAAAATCAATCACATATGCTCGTCAAAAGACTTCACCAAAAGAGTAAATAGAGAATTTACAGACTGGGAAAATATTTTTGGCTATGACATATCTGACAAGGGCTTAATCTCTAAAATCTACAAGATACAGCAACACCTCAACAACCAAAAGACAAATAATCCAATTAAAAAATGGACAGTGTATATGAACAGACACTTCACCAAAGAAGACATTCAAGCAGCTAACAGACATATGAGGAAATGCCCGAGATCACTAGCCATAAAAGAAATGCAAACCAAAACTACATTGAGTTACCATCTCACCCCAACAATACTGACACTAATCCAAAACACAAAATAACAGACGTTGGAGAGGTCGAGGGGAGATTGGAACACTTATGCACTGCTGGTGGGAACGCAAAATGGTACAATCACTTTGGAAGATGATACAGCACCTCCTTAAAAAGCTAGAAATAGAAATACCATATGATCCAGCAATTCTACTCCTAGGAATATACCCTAGAGAAATAAGAGCCATCACACGAATAGACATACGCACACCCATGTTCATTGCAGCATTGTTCACAATAGCTAAAAGGTAGAAACAACCGAAATGTCTATCAACAGATGAATGGATAAAAAAATTATGGTGCATACACACAGTGGAAGACTATGCAATGGTAAAAAACAGTGAAGAATCTGTGAACATCTTACAACATGAATGCATCTGGAGGGCATTATGCTGAGTGAAATAAGTCAGTCACAAGATGACAAATATTGTATGGTATCAATACTATAAGAACTCAAGAGCAGCGGAGCCAAGATGGCAGAGTAGTCAGATGTTTCCAGAGGACTCTCTTACAACAAGGACCCTAAAAGACAAGTGATTTGATTATATATGGCAATCTGGGAGCCCTGAACATCAAAGGCAGAGTAGAGGAACTGGACTAAGTGGCAGGGGGAGGGAAAGACGGTTCAGAAGCAGCAACAAGTTGCCAGACCTGATCCGGTGAAAGCCTGAGCCCTTTAAGCCTGGTCAACTCGGGGGTGAGTAGTGAGGCAGGCAAGCAGCCATGCTTGGGAGGCACTTTTTCCACACTGGGAGAGACCCAGCACCAGAGACTCTACATGGCCACCCAGAACTAGCAAGAAGCAGCCCTTCACAAACGATAAGTATTTGTGTACGGCTTACTGTGAGGATCAAAAATACCACCCTTAGGGAAAAACCTTTCTCCCATTTATCTCCCCTCTCCACGTTCTGCACTGGGTCCTGGAAAGGCTTCAGCAACTGCCAAGTCCCTGGGGCCAGAAGTAGGGTCCATCACATGCCCAGAGCCAATCTCCCTGCCTTGGAGAATGAACAAATTAACAAATGGGAAAAAATAAACTGCTGACTCCCCTAAGCCAGGAACCCAGGGTAGGCACAGTTGTTTTGTCTAGGCATGGGCATAAGGGATCCACAGACTCTGAGTGCCTTTCACCCTGCATAGACTTGTGTGGGCCCATCTCAACAGCATAGGCCTTCATTACCACAGCACAACAGGGTATATACAGGAACTCTAACTTCAACTGTTTCAGCTGTGAAGTGGCAGGTTCTTGACATCTGACACTGCTCTGCCCATTATGCAGGGTCTTTACCTCCCTACATCAGGGGCATGAGGACTGGTGGCTCCTCCCACTCCACATAGCCACCTGTGATAGGGGCCCATGAATAAGAGTTGCCCCCCAGTCATTAAAGCCAACAGCATTAGGTGCTCATATTCCAGTTGCAAAACCCAGCCACCTACACACTCTAGGGAACAGGGACACACCTTCCTCCTGGACACTCAGGGGTGGCCTTTAGGCCCCTGCCTTGCTCAGAGTGTGTCCCCCTGTTGCAGCCAGATGGCTCTGCCTACACCAATCACCCATGCCTGTCTAGGACTGCAAGTGAGAGCCTACACCACACACTTGGAGGCTATCTACTTGGACACATGAGCTGAATCCATACAGGAGGAGTGAAGTGGGCGGACTCCTGAGCTCACATACCTGGTAACATATCTAACCACCGGGTTACAGGACATTAGAGTTTCAAAGGTACCAATAATCAAGCTAGCTCATAGGAGAAGTTTACTTGGGCATATCAAAACAAAACAAGAAGCTAGGACACAGTAAACAAACATAAAATAAATAAATATAATAACATACTGATAGCTTGGAGATAACAGTCAATACCAAATCACATAAACAGGCAGACTATGATGGCTTCAGCAAGCTCCCCAAAAAAAAGAATCTAGAAATTTTCCAGAGGAGGAAAATTTCTTGGAATTATCAGAGGCAGAATACAAAAGATTAATATACAGAACTCTTCAAGAAATTATTAAGGAAATTATGCAAAATGCAGAACACGTAATAGAGGAAATTAAAAAGATTATAGAGAAGTGCATAATAACAAATTTAACAGGCTGCAAGAATCCATAGACAGCAATCAGAAATCCAGAAGATTAACAATAAAATTTCAGAATTAGACAACTCAATAGAAAGTCATAGGAGCAGAATTCAGGCAATGGAATTCAGAATTAGTGAGATTGAAGATATAGAACTTGACACCAAATTATTTGAGGAAGAATCAGATAAAAGGATTAGAAAAATAAAGAAACCCTAAGAATTATGTGGGACCCTATCAAGAGGAATAACCTACGAGTGATTGCAGTGCCAGAACGGGGGGGGGGGATCAGAACGGTTGGGGGGAGATCAGAAAATACAGAGAGAATTGTTGAAGATTTGTTGGCAGAAAACTTCCCTGATATCATGAAAGATGGCAAGATATCTATCCAAGATGCTCATCGAACCCCACATAAAGTAGATCCCAAAAGAAAGTCACCAAGGCATATTATAATCAAACTTGCCAAAACCAAAGATAAAGAGAGAATTTTAAGAACAGCTAGGGATAAAAGAAAAGTCATCTACAAAGGAGAACCATGCAGGCAAGAAGGCAACAGGATGACATATATAAACCATGAAGGAAAAAAACTGCCAGCCAAGAATTATATATCCAGCAAAACTGTCTCTCAAATATGATGGCAAAATTAGGGCATTTCCAGATAAACAGAAGTTTAGGGAACTTGCAAAAACCAAATCAAAATTACAAGAAATACTAAAGGGAGTCCTCTGGTTAGAAAATCAGCAACATCAGATAACAACCCAAGACTAGAACACAGGACAGAGCAACCAGATATCAACCCAGATAGGGAAGTTACAAAAGGAAATCAAAGCTAAAACACTGAAAATAGGGAAACGGTTGTCAATATGTAAATGATGACAACATTAAAACAAAAAAGAGGGACTTAAAAATTGTAGACATATACTTCACATATGGAGAGGAAGTCAAGGAGATATAAAGAAATAAAAGACTGGTATAAACTTAGAAAAACAGGAGTAAATATTAAGGTAACGACAAAGGAAACTAAAAGTCCTACAAGTCAAAATAAAAAAACTAGAAGAACAGAAAGACTCAGCAAACACAAAATCAACAACAAAGAAAAAGATGAAAAGAAAATACAAAAAGAAAAATGACTAAGCACGGAAAATAAAGTGGAACAAAGAAAGTGTGAACAACACACATAAAAGACATCAAAGTGACAACATTAAATGCATACCTATCAATAATTATACTGAAAGTAAATGGACTAAATGCACGAATAAAGAGAGAGTGGCATACTGGATAAAAAAACACTATCCGTCTCTATGCTGTCTACAAGAGACACACCTTAGACTTAAAGACACAAACAAACTAAAACTCAAAGGATGGAAAAAACATATCAAGCAAACAACACTCAAAAAAGAGCAGCAGTGGCAATATTAATCTCTGAGAAAATAGACTTTAAAGTAAAATCCAACAAAAAGGATAAAGAAGGGGACTATATGATGATTAAAGGGTCAATACACCAGGGGTGCATAACTATAATAAATATTTATGCACCCAACGACAGGGCTCCAAAATGCATAAAACAAACTCTAACAGCACTGAAAAGAGAGATAGCTCCACGATAGTAGTAGGACACTTCAACACACCACTTTTGGTGAAGGAGAGAACATCCAAAAACAAGCTCAACAAAGACACGGAACAGCTAAATGCTACAATCAGCCAACTAGATCTCATAGACATATACCGAACACCCAACAGCAACCAAATATACTTTCTTTTCAAAAGCACATGGAACATTCTCCAGAATAGACCATATATTAGGCCATAAAGCAAGCCTTAACAAAATCCAAAGGATCGAAATATTACAAAGCATCTTTTCTGACCATTAAGCCTTTAGTGTAGAAATCAACAACAGAAAAAGCAAGAAAAAATAATCAAACACATGGAAACTGAACAATACCTTGATCAAAACCTACTGGGTTATAGAAGAAATTAAGGATGGAATAAAGAAATTCATAGAATCAAACAAGAATGAAAACACATCCTACCAGAACCTTTGGGACACAGCAAAAGCAGTGCTCAGAGGTCAGTTTATAGCAATAAATACACATATCCAAAAAGAAGAAAGGGTCATAATCAAAACATTAACTCTACAACTCGAACAAGTAGAAACAGAGCAGCAAAAGAAGCCCTCAGGCACCAGAAGAAAGGAAATAACAAGAATTAGAGCAGAATTAAATGAAATAGAGAATAGAAAAACAATTGAAAGAGTTAATAAGTCCAAAAGCTGGTTCTTTGAAAAGATCAACAAAATTGATAAACCATTGGCCAAACTGACAAAAGAAAAACAGGAGAAGAAGTAGATAACCTGTATAAGAAATGAGATGGATGATATCACAACAGACCCAACTGAAATTAAAAGAATCATAAGAGAATACTATGAAAAATTGTACTCTTACAAATTTGAAAACCTAGAGGAAATGAACAAATTTCTAGAAACTCACTATCTACCTAAACTAACACAAACAGAGGTAGAACAACTAAATAAACCCATAACAAAAGAAGAGATTGAAAAGGTAGTTAAAAAAATTCCCTACCAAAAAAAAAAAAAAAAAAAGCCCTGGCCTGGATGGCTTCACTGGAGAATTCTACCAAACTTTCAGAAAAGAGTTAACACCACTACTACTAAAGGTATTTCAGAGCATAGAAAAGGATGAAATACTCCCAAACTCATTCTATGAAGCCAGCATAACCCTGATACCAAAAGCAGGTAAAGACACCACAAAAAAAATTACAGACCAATATCCTTCATGTACATTGACACAAAAATCCTCAACAAAATTCTAGCCAATAGAATTCAGCAACATATCAAAAAAAAAAAAAAATTCACCAAGTGGGATTTATACCATGTATGCAGGGATGGTTCAACATTAGAAAAACAATCAATGTAATCCATCACATAAATAAAACAAAAAACAAGAACCACATGATCTTATCAATTGATGCAGAAAAGGCATTTGACAAAGTCCAACATCCATTCATGTTAAAAACTCTCAACAAAATAAGAATAGAAGGGAAATTCTCAATATAATACAGGGCATTTATACAAAGCCAACAGCCAACATCATCGTAAATAGAGAGACTTTGAAAGCATTCCCCTTGAGAACGGGAACCAGACAAGTGTGCCCTTTATCACCACTCTTATTCAACATTGTGCTGAGGTCCTAGCCAGAACAATTAGGCTAGAAAAAGAAATAAAGGGCATCCAAATTGGTGGGAAGAAGTCAAAGTGTCTCTGCAGATGATATGATCTTATACACAGAAAACCCCAAAGAATCCACAGGAAAACTACTGGAACTAATAGAAGATTTCAGCAAAGTATTGGGATTCAAGATAAACATACAAAAATCAGTTGGATTCCTTTACACCAACAAAGAGAACCTCGAAGAGGAAACCACCAAATCAATATCATTTACAATAGCTCCCACGAAGATAAAATACTTAGGAATAAATCTAACCAGAGAAGTAAAAGAGCTATACAATGAAAACTACAAGACACTAATGCAAGAAACCAAAAGAGACCTGCATAAGTGAAAAACATATCTTGCTCCTGGATAGGTAGACACAACATTGTGAAAATGTCAGTTTTACCCAAAGCGATCTACAGATGTAATGCAGTCCCGATCCAAATTCCACCGGCATTTTTTAATGAGATGGAGAAACAAATCACCAACTTCATATGGAAAGGGAAGAGGCCCTGAATAAATAAAGCATTACTCAAGAAGAAGAACAAAGTGGGAGGCCTCACACTACCTGATTTTAGAACCTGTTATACCGCCACAGTAGTCAAAACAGGCTGGTACTGGTAAAACAGATACATAGACCAATGGAACAGAATTGAGAATCCAGACATAAATTTATCCACCTATGAGCAGCTGATATTTGACAAACGTCCGAAGTCCATTAATTGGGGAAAAGACAGTCTCTTTAACAAATAGGTGTTGGCATAACTGTATATCCATCTGCAAAAAAATGAAACAAGACCCATACCTCACACCATGCACAAAAGCTAACTCGAAATGGATCAAAGACTTAAATATAAAATTGAAAACGATAAATATCATGGAAGAAAATTTGGGACAATGCTAGGAGCCCTAACACATGGCATAAACACAATGAGAACCATAAGTAACAATTACAAGCACCAGAAGAGAGACCAGATAAATGGGAGCTCCTATAAATCAAATCGTTATGCTCATCCAAAGACTTCACCAAAAGAATCAAAAGACTACCTACAGACTGGGAAAAAATTTTGGGCTACGACAGATCTGATCAGTGTCTAATCTCTAAAATCCACAAGATACTGCAAAACCTCAACAACAAAAAGACAAATAACCCAGGTAAAAAGTGAGCAAAGGATATGAACAGGCACTTCACCAAAGAAGATATTCAGGCAGCTAACAGACACATGAAGAAATGCTCAGGATCATTAGCTATTAGAGAAATGCAGATCAAAACTACAATGAGATATCATCTCACCCCAACAAGGTTAGCATTAATCAAAAAACAAAAATAATAAATGCTGGAGAGGTTGTGGAGAGACTGGAATACTTATACACTGTTGGTGGGAATGTAACATGGTACAACCACTTTGGAAATCAATTTGGCACTTCCTTATAAAGCTAAAAATAGAAGTACCATACGATCCAGCTATCCTGCTCCTTGGAGTATATCCTAGAGAAATAAGAGCCGTCACACGAACAGATATATACACACCCATGTTCATTGCAGCACTGTTCACAACAGGAAAAAGATAGAAACAACCTAGGTACCCATCAATGGACGAATGGATAAATAAATTATAGTATATCCACACAATGTAATACTACACAATGATAAAGAACAACGATGAAGCTGTGAAACATCTTATAACATGGAGGAAGCTGGAAGTCATTATGTGGAGTGAATTTAGTCAGTCACAGAAGGACAAATATTGTATAATACCACTATTATAAGAACTCAAGAAAAGGTTTAAACACAGAAAAAAATTCCATGATGGTTACAAGTGTAAGGAGGGAGGGTGAGGGTTATTTACTAACTAGATAGTAGATAAGAATTATCTTAGGTGAAGAGAAGGACCGCACACACTACAGGGGAAGTCAGCACAACTGGACTAAACCAAAGCTAAGAAGTTTTTCCTGAACACAATCAAACACTCTGAGGGTGACCGTAGCAGGGGCGGGGGTCTCGGGACTATGGTTTCAGGGAACATCTAGGTCAATTGGTATAACAAAGCTTATTAAGAAAATGTTCTGCATCCTACTTTGGTTAGTGGCCTCTGAGGTCTTAAAAGCTTGCAAGCGTCCATCTAAGATGCATCAATTGGTCCCCACTACCTGGAGTAAAGGAGAATGAAGAAAACCAAAGACACAAGGAAAGTATTACCCCAAGAGACAGAAAGGACCACATAAACCAGAGACTTCATCAGCCTGAGACCAGAAGAACTAGATGGTGCCCGGCTACCACCAATGACCACCCTGACAGGGAACACAACGGAGAATACTGGATGGAGCAGGAGAAAGGTGGGGCACAGAACTTAAATTCTAGTAAGAAGACCAGATTTAATGACTGAGACTGGAGTTACACCAGAAAGCATGGCCCCTGGATTCTCTATAAGCCCAGAACTAAAACAATTTCCAAGGCCAACTCCAAACAGGGATTGGACTGGACTGTAGGACATAAAGTGATACTCGTGAGGAGTGTGCCTCTTAGCTCAAGTAGATACAAGAGACTAAATGGGCACCTTCTGTCCATATTTGAGACGGAAGACAGAGAGGGTTAGGAGCTGGTTGAATAGACAAGAGGAATCAGGGATGGAAAGGAGGAGTGTGCTGTCACAGTATGGGGAAGGCAATTACAGTCACATAACAATGTATGTATAAATTTTTGTATGGGAAAAAATTTTAGAAAAAGAACTCAAGAAATTGTTTACACACAGAAAAAAGCATTATTTGATGATTACAAGGGAGGGTGGAGAGGAAAGGGGAGCGAAAATCACTAACTAGATAGTAGACAAGTGTCAATTTCGATGAAGGGAAGAACAACACACAATATAAGGGAATTCAGCACAACTGGATCAAAACAAAAGCATAGAAGTTTACTAGACACATCCAAACACTTTGACAGACTGAGTAGCTGGGGCTGGGGCTGTAGACCATAGTCTCAGGGAACATCTAAGTTAACTGGCATAATACAGTTCATAAAGAAAGTGTTCTACATCCCACTTTGGTGAGTAGCATGTAGGCTCTTAAAAGCTTGTGAGTGGCCATTTAAGATACTTCTATTGGTCCCATCTCACCTAGAGCAAATGATAATGAAGAAAACCAAAGACACAAAGAAACTATTAGCCCAAGGGACTAAAGGATCACATGAACCATAGCCTCCACCAGCCTGAGACCAGAAGAACTAGATGGTACCTGGCTACCCCAAATGACTGCCCTGATAGGAATCACAACAGAGAGTCCCAGACAGAGCAAGAGAAAAATGTAGAACAGAATTCAAGTTCACAAAACAAGATCAGACTTACTGGTCTGACAGAGACTGTAGGAACCCCCAAAAATTGTTCCCCGATGCTCTGTTAACCCCAAACTTAAACCATTCCCAAGTCCCACTTTTCAGACAAAGGTTAGACAGGCCTATAAAACAAAAAATAACACGTGAGGAATGTGCTCCTTAGTTCAGTCAAATACATGAGACCAAATGGGCAGCTCCTGTGCAAAAGCTGAATGAGAAGGCAGGAAGGGACAAGAACTGGACGAATGGACACCGGGAACACTGGATGGAAAGGAGGAGCATACTGTCACATTGGGGGGATTGCAACCAATGTCACAAAACAATATGTGTGTAAATTTTTGAATGAGAAGTTAACTTGAGCTGTAAACGTTCACCTCAAGTAGAATAAAAAAATTAAAAATGAAGTATTTGAAAAAATAATGGCTGAAAAATTCCCAAATAAAAACTTAAACTTACAGATCCAAGAAATTCAATGAATATCAAACAGAATAAATGTAAAGAGAAAAAAAAAAGTCACACCCAGTCACATTAAGGTGAAACTGCTTAAAACCAAAGATAGAAAGAAAATCATTCAGAGGAAAATGAAACAATACATATAGGGAAACAATGCTAAGAATAATGGGCTGACTTCTCTGCAGAAACAACGGAGGCTGAAACATAAAGGAACACCATCTTTAAAGTGACGAAAGATAAAATTGTCAAATTGAAATTCTCTCTCAGCAAAAATGAAGTAGAAATAAAAATAGTTTCAGACGAATAGAATTGAGAGAATTTATCACCAATAAACTTGCCTTGGTGCCCTACTCACACAGTGGTTAAGTGCTCAGGCTGCTAACCAAAAAGTCTGCAGGCAGTTCGAGTCCACCAGCCGCTCTTTGGAAACCCTATGGGGCAGTTCTACTCTACCCTATAGGATCGCTATGAGTCGGAATCAACTCGATGGCAACGGGTTTTTTTTTGTTTGTTTTTTTTTTTAACTTGCCTTACAAAAAACACTGAAGGAAAATGACTCCGGATGGAAATGTGACTCTACATTAAGAAATAAAGAGCCACAGAAATGGTAAATTTATGAATAAAGACTCTTTTCTTCTCTTAATGTCTTCAAAAGACATATAGCTGATTAAAGCAAAAATGTAAAATTATATCATATTAAGGGATTTATAACATACATAAATGTAGTACATACGGCAATAGTGATATTAAGGATGCTATATGACAATTATAGCACAAGGATGGGGTGTGCTAAATAGAACCACTGTTGCAAGATTCTTACATTTAATGTGAAGTGATACACTAGTAACTCTAATTTCTGTGATGAATTAAGGATTCACATTGTGATCTCTAGAAAGTCAATGCAAAAACATATAGCTAAAAAGCTAATTAAGAAACTAAAATGAAAGAGTAAAAGTATTCAATTAACCCAAAAGAAGGCAAGAGAAAATAAACAGAACAAAAAAAAATGATTGGACCAATAGAAAATAAACATAAAAACTGTAGTCTTGTCTATATTTAACAATATCAATAATTATATTTAATTTGTTTGGTTTAACATTTTAATTAAAAAGAAAATATTGTGACGATGAATTAAAAAAGCAATACTCAATAATATACTTTCTGCCAAGAGATACACTTTAAATATAAAAGAACACAAAGGTTGAAAGTAAAAGTGTGGAAAAAGATATACCACACAAAACTAATTAAAGGAAGTTAAAGTAGTTCTCTTAACATTAGACAAAGTAGACTTCAGGTTAAAGAATATTACCAGAGATAAAGAGAAATATTTCATAATGATAAAACAATTAATTCATCTGGAAGACATAAGAATCATAAATTGTATGCACCTAGTTACAGACCCTCAATATATCTATAGCAACATATGATAACATTAAAAAGAGAAATTGACAAATTCAAAATTGGAAATTTTAACACCTATCTCAGTAATTGACAATTAGACAAAAATCAACAGTGACAAAGAAGACTTAAACAATACTATCAACCACCTCTATCTAATTGACATTTATAAAACACTAGTCTCAACAACTACAAAATTCATATTCTTTTCAAGTGTACATATAACATTTACCATGAAAAACCATATGTTGGGTCACAAAATATATTTCAATACATTTCAAAAAACTGAACTCTTTCTGAGTATGTTGTCTTATGAGAATAGAATTAAATTAAAAATCCCATATAAGAGACATAGAAAATCCTCAAATATTTGGAAATTAAACAGTACACTTCTAAATAACCCATGGGTCCAAAAAAAAAAAAAAACATAAGAGAGATTAGAAAACATTTCAAACTAAATAATAATAAAAACACAACATATTAAAATTTGTAGGAGGTAGCTTAAGCAGCACATAGAGGGAAATTTGTTGCTACAAATGTCTCTGTTAGAAAAGAAGAAAAGTTTAAAATCAGTGATCTAAGTTTCCACTAAAAAAAAGATGGGCAAGTTAAGCCCTTCAGTACATGGAAAAAGGAAAATAATAAAGATTCAAACAGAGATTAATGAAATAGAAAGCAAACCAGAAAACTAACCAAGTCAAAAGTTGGTTCTTTGAAAAGGTTAATAAAATCAATAAACCCCTACCAAAACTGATTAAGAAGAAAAGAGACAAAACACAACTTACTATATTAAGAACACACAAATGATCTATATCAGGGATTTGTATCACTATAGATGCAACAAATATTAAAATGATAACAAAGATATAATATAAACAAGTTTATGTAAATAAATTTGCTAACTTAGATTAAATGAACAGATGGTGTCAGTGGCACAGTGGTTAAGAGCCTGGTTGCTAACCAAAAGGCCAGTAGTTCAAATCCATGTTCCTTGGAAACCCTCCAGGGCAGTTCTACTCTGTCCTATAGGGTTGCTATGAGTCAGAATCAACTCGAGGGCAAGGGGTTTGGGTTTTTTTATTTTGTTTTGTTTATGTGAATAAATTTGATAACTTAGATAAACAAATTTCTTGAAAAATATAATTTACCAAAACTGACACAGACGAAATAGAAAATCTAAATAGCCCTATATGTATTAAAGACATTAAATTTACCAAAAACCTTCCAACAAATAAAACTCAAGAACCAGATGTTTTCACTATTAAATTTTATCAAAATTAAAAAATGCAAAATACCAATCCTATACAAACACTTTCAGAAAACTGATGAGGAGAAAATATGTCCCATTAAATTTTATGAGGTCACCATAACCCAGATACAATCTGACAAAGGCTTGACAAGAAAACAAATTTAGGAGCAATATCCCTCATGAACGTAGACTCAAAAATCATAAACAAAATAATAGCAAAAATCTCTGCCCTTGTGGAGTCAAACATTCTAGTGAAGTGAGACAGGCGATAAACGTAAGGAATACACATAGTAGATAGTAAGTATGCAGTATGTTTAAAAGTGATATATGCTAAAATAAAAGAGTGAAAAGGTGAACTGGGAGGGATGGAGAGGGTTGGAATAACAGTTTTCTAAAGGATGGTGAGAGTTGGCTCCATTAATTTGGTGACTGTTGGGGTATATGGTTGTTGTCGTTTTTGTTGTTGTTAGGTGCCATATATATATATATAGATACATATATATATACTGCTACAACCATTTTTGAATTATCTTCAGCAAAACTTTACTTGTGTATGATATGAATGATATTGCTTAATAGTTTACACCTTCTATTGCATCACCTTTCTTTGGAATGGGCACAAATATAGATCTCTTTCTGTCTGTTGGCCAGGTTGCTGTCTTCTAAATTTCTTGGCATAGATGAGTGATCACTTCAGCATTGCCCACCCACAGTTTATGCCTCTCCGGTTTGTTGGGAAGTTGCTTTCCCACTAACAGTACATGCAGCCATTAAGAGGAGCCTTTATGACTGTTTGAAACTGAAAATGTCTGTTTCTAGAGGGTATTGTATGAGATGTGTTCATTTTCATTAGGAAAAATAGGAATTTTGAAAATTTTTATGTGGGACAATATATGTTCCAGTGGACTCCAGAGTACTCTCGAGATAGAATTAGTGGGACAAGTTATTTCCCTTGGTAATCTAAGGGTGAGCTTGTAGGAGGGGGCAAGAAAAAAATATATACTATCCACCAAAAATTCAGACACACTCAGTGCTTCAGCATGCTTCCATCAATGAAAACACATGGTATCAAAAAAAATTCAAAGCAGAAAATAATTAGATCACCAAAGGGTTAAGAAGGAAACATTTGAACAAAAGCTTGAAGAAGATGAGGGAGTGCGTTATGGAAATATCTGGGCAAAGAGTGTTCCAGGCAGAGGGAACAACCAGTGCAAAGGCCCTGAGTGTCAGGGAGGGACCTAGGAGGCTGAGTGGAGTAGGTGAGGAGCAGAATAGGTAATGAGGTCAGAGACAGAATGGAGGATCAGGTCTTGGGAAGCCTTTTAGGCTATTTTAAGGACGTTAGCTTTTACTTTCTATGAAATGAGAGCCATTGGGAGGGTGAAGTACAGGAGTGTCAAGACTTGATCTGCATTTTAAAGTAGAAGGCCAGTTAGGAGGAGACTGCAATAATTCAGGTGAGGGATGATGGAGGCTTAGATAGAGTGGTGTTGTATTCCCATTTTAAAATCAGGAAGTTGAAACTCAACAGGATCAAATACATGTGGCTCACAATCACACAGCTAATAAGTGGCCAGGTAGAATTTGAATTCAGAACCATATGATTCCGAGTCCAGGGCTCTTTTATTTCACCCTGCCCCTTATAACTTTTTCCCAGAAAGGAAAACAGGGCTCAGGGTTACTTTACTGTCAATCTTCTCAAGTGGGAGCTCTCATCTCCCGGCCCTATTTCATTCTCCTATCAGTCCCTGCACTCTCTCTAACTCTTCTGCCTCTGCTGCCCATCTAACTGTGAAAACAGGACCGGTGCAGGCACTGTACCAGTGTTGGAAATGCCATATGACATCCTAATGTTGATTTCAGGTGTTTCCCAGACACTTAAAACAGCCTAGAGTGGCAAATAACAACCATTATAGTACAAGCTGGAGAAACTAAGGCACTGGCAAATCAAGAAAGTTTTCCCAAAGTTTCACAGTAGATCAGAGGCAGAGCCGATACCGAGCCCCCTCTTTTCCTTCCTTTTGCCATTTATCATCTCCTGCTCCCTGGTCTGGGCGCTAGGTGCTAAATGGAGGCTGCTCTCAGAACCTGGTGGCTCAGTTTCCAGAAGGGTACTGGAGCTCGTTCCTTGGCAAGGGTGAACGCTGTGACAATCCAACAAACCTATGGTGAATAATTGTTATTTTCTTGCACAACATCCATCAGGAGACAAGTTTTGGCATTTATCTAGCACCAAGTGATCGTTATCTGGTAGCAATATTCTTCCCACTGACAGTATCTTCTAAATACTGGTCAGTCATTCAGTGGTCTGTATGCTGTTGATTTCTTCCTATGGAATAAACCACATTCAAACAAGTTGGCAGGGGCAGTGGAGGTGGTTAGGAGAGAGAAGGTGGTTAGGGAAGGTGGTCGTCCCACAGTTCAGCAGAGAAACAGGCTTGAGTTTTGATTCTGACAAATGCATGTTGAGTGAAGATTTGGGAGAAGATGGAAGACCTGGGATAATGCTCATTTCCTTTCCAGTAAACCTTGAACTACGTAAATGTAACAGACCATCCAGTAAATTACCTGGATGGACAGGTTCTGAGTGTTGGGGAGGAAGAGAGAAGGCTCCTGTGGGTCTTGGTCTGTGTTGCTTGTCTTCTGCCATCAGACCAGACTCAAAATGCTCAGAATGAACTGCCGTCTAATAAGCCCAGGACTTGGCATCAGGAGACCAAGGTTCAAATAAAAACAAACAAACCAAACCAAACTAGTTTCCATTGAATCAATTCTGACTCCTGGTGACCACATGTGTGTCAGAGTAGAACTGTGCTCCGTAGGGTTTTCAATGGCTGATTTTTCAGAAGTAGATCACCAGGCCTTTCTTCTAAGGTGCCTTTGGGTGGACTTGAACTTCCAACCTTTCAGTTAGCCTTCTTTCTGTTACTTTGTCTCTTTTGGTCTTGGATTGACAGCTACAGTGTAAGTAATGAATCCTTCAAAGAACGTTGTTGTTAAATGCCGTCGAGTCGGTTCAGACTCATAGTGACCCTATGCACCACAGAAGGAAACTGCCTGGTCCTGTGCCATGCTCACAATCATTGTTATGCTTGAGCCCATTGTTGCATCCACTGTGTTAATCCATCCTGTTGAGGGTCTTCCTCTTTTTCACTGCCCCTGTACTTTACCAATATTTGCATCTGTTTCTTCTCATTTTGAGTCATGCTACATCAGCAAATGAAGGTCTCGAAAGCTTGACTCCATCTACTTCATTAAGGTTGACTCTACTTTGAGGAGGCAGCTCTTCCCCAGTCATGTTTTGAGTGCCTTCCAACCTGAGGGGCTCATCTTCCGGCACTATAATTAATAGTGAGCCTTATATTCCCAAGCTTCTACTAGGCTACTGGGGAAACAAAAAGAATATATGATTTAGTGTATGTGCCCTCGTGGAGTTTATAAGGTTCACACTTGGACAAATTGAGCCCAACTGAAGCCAAGATGCAACCATGAGCAACTCAGTAGTTGTATCACATTAACTGAGGGTCTGACATATGCTAAACACTTTCTAGCTGCTTCCACCCTATTATTTTACATAACCCTGTAGAATAATTTTTTGAGTAGAGGGTGGCCTCATTTTACAGATGAAAAACTAGAATTTAGAGAGGTTGAATAACCTACAAAAGAGCTCAAGATAGTGATTAGGGCCACATCTGCTTCTCCCCAAGTCCAGGGACCTCCCCCCATCCCAACTAGAATGTAATCTGGTGCTTTCACCTGTCATGTACCAAGAGATGAAAACCCCTGGCTCACATCCACCTGGCTCTGAGGCTCTGGGAGCCTCATGATTACTAACTCTGCCCCACACCTGTAGGCCTTGCTACCACTGGGCACTGGGACAGGTAAGCTCCACTTGAAGGACTTGGATATTTACAACCTCAGGGAGAAATTTTTCCCTTGAAGTAGAGGAATGTTACCCTATCAAATGTTCCTTTCACTAGTGATTCCAGGATGATTATGTTTGCTTAGAAATCATTAACTGCTCATCAAAGAAGGAGACAGCCAGAGAGTCAAGAGACATCAAAACAAGAGAAACAGCCCTGCAATGTTAATGTGAGTCAGTAAGAAATGAATATTTGACTTACAAAAAATCAGCTTTGATACAGTTTTCCTCAGAACCCACCTACTGCCCCATGCACACAAACCTGCATCAGTATTCTAAAGATGAAAAAGAAATCACAATAGAATTTGACAAGTCCATTTAGATCATTCAGTGATGAACATTTATGGAACATGTTTCTTGAGATTTTAAAAGGCAATGTTCTGTGCTGATGGTCTCCCCACCTGTATAGATAATTGTAAAACAAACTCCATATTCCACTGACACCCATTCTAATTACATCTTACCTTCATTAGGCTATTAAAGTGATAGATGGTAGCAATTACATTGAACCCCACTGAAAACTCTCTATCTGTGATGCACGCTGACGAGAACACGAGTTTATTTACCTAGAAGCCAGGAAGAATTTGGTTGCCTTGGCCAAGCTGTGGAAAGTGAAACCCTTTGCAGCCAATAGCAGCAGATGAATTCTTGGAGCAACATCAGGAGCAGGGCCAGCAGGAGTGCACACTTGATACTGACTTTTCTGCTGGCTTCACCAGATGCTTAGATGTGGAAAACAGAGAACATTATCAGGTGTTATAGAGTTACTTATTATTTAACTCTCCAGAGCAACTCTGTGAGTAAATGGCGTGGCCCCATTTTACAGATGAAAACTGAAATTTGGAGAAGTTGAATGATCTACCCAAGAGCTCAAGATAGTTTGAATATATCAGAAGAAAGCTACCAAAATTCTTAGCTACTCCCAGCCATTTCATATGCGGAATAGTTGAAGGAATCAAAGAGAAGAGTGATTTTTTTCTAGACATTCCAACATGAATTAAACTCGTTACGTCTACATGGCGCAATTAGTGTAGACAACAAAAATCCTACTCTAACTGGTTTAAATAACTAGGACATTTATTAATCTGCCTAACTGGAGGTCCAGAGGTAGGCTGGGCTTCAGGGATGGTTGATCCAGTGCCTTAATGATAGAATCTAGGTCTCAGGTTCTTTCCTTGTTTCTGCTGTATATACACAGAGCCCTGGTGTCACAGTGGTTAAGAGCTACAGAGTGCTACAGCTGCTAACCAAAAAAGATCGGCAGTTCGAATCCACCAGCCACTCTTGGAAACCCTATGGGGCAGTTCTACTCTGTCCTATAGGGTTGCTATGAGTCGAAATCGACTCAACAACAATGGGTTTGGTTTGATTTGGTTTATCCACAGAGTCAGCCTTATCCTAAATTGGTTACTCTGGTGTACTTATGATGGCACCAGTAGCAAAGGGCTACATGTTCTCTTGTTCACTTCTAGTAGGAGAGCAAGAATGCCTTTTCATAACTCTCAGGAGAATGAGGAAAAGTCTTAGATACCTTCAGCAAACATCTCCCACCACTTCTCACCAGATGGAATTGGGTCCATGCCGATTTCTGAATTAATCACTGTGGTTAGAAGAATGGGATTACTCTTGTTGGTTGAGACTAGTCATGACTCAACCTGGAGATGCTGTAGATCAGCTTCTGAAATTTTGTGGGGGAACACTAGCGATTTGAGCAACACTGGGAGGAAGAGGGGATTAATACTGGGTGAGGCCATCAACAATGTTCACTGTAGGGAAGAACAAGGACAAATAAGTAGAAATAGATTTTGACTCACAGAAAGAAGAGCTTCTAGCACTGGAAGGCAGATACGCTGCATCCATCCCATGTTGTTGTTGTTGTTAGGTACTACTGAGTCAGTTCAGACTCATAGCGACCCTACGTTCAACAAAAGGACACACTGCCTGGTACTGCTCCATCCTCACAATTTTTGGTGTACTTGAGCCCATTGTTGCAGCCACTGCATTAATCCATCTCGTCAAGGGTCTTCCTCTTTTTCAGTAACCTACCACTTACCAAGCATCATGACCTTCTCCAGGGGCTGGTCCCTCCTGATAACATGTCTAAAGTACATGAGACAAAGTCTCGCCATCTTTGCTTCTAAGGATCATTCTGGCTGTATTTCTTCCAAGACAGATTTATTTGTTATTCTGGCAGTCCATGGTATAGTCAATGTTCTTTGCCAACACCACAATTCAAAGGAATCAATTCTTCTTCGATCTTCCTCATTCATTGTTGAGCTTTCACATGCATATGAGGCAACTGAAAATACCATGGCTTGGGTCAGGCGCACCTTAGTCCTCAAAGTGACATCTTTGCTTTTGAGGACTTTAAAGATGTCTTTTTGCAGCAAATTTGCCCAATGCAATGCGTCATTTGATTTCTTGACTACTGCTTCCATGGGTATTGATTGTGGATCCAAGTAAAATGAAATCCTTGACAACTTCAATCTTTTCTCTGTTTATCATAATGTTGCTTATGGGTCCAGTTGTGAGGATTTTTGTTTTCTTTATGTTGAGGTGCAATCCATAATGAAGATTGTGGTCTTTGATCTTCATCAGTAAGTGCTTCTAGTCCTCTTCACTTTCAGCAAGCGATGTTGTGTCATCTGCATATCACAGATTGTTCATAAGTCTTTCTCCAATCCTGAAATTGCATTCTTCTTCATGTAGTTCAGCTGCTCGGATTATTTGCTCAAGATTCAAGATTGAATAAATATGGTCAAAGGATACAACCTTATGCACACCTTTTCTGATTTTAAACCACGCAGTATCCCTTTGTTCTGTTTGAAAGACTGTCTCTTGGTCTACGTACAGGTTCCTCAAGAGCACAATTAAGTGATCTAGAATTCCCATTCTTTACACTGTTATCCATAATTTGTTGTGACCCACACAATGGGCCGCTTTTGCATAGTGAATAAAACACAAATAAACATCTTTCTGGTATTCTTTGCTTTCAGCCAAGATCCATCTGACATCAGCAATGATATTCCTCGTTCCATGTCCTCTTCTGAGTCTGGTTTGAACTTCTAGCAGTTCCCTTTTGCATGATCTGCAACAAAATTTTACTTGTGTGTAATATTGATGATATTCTGCATTCTGTTGGATCGTCTTTCTTTCAAATAGGCACAAATATGGTCCTCTTCCAGTCAGTTGGCCAGGAAGCTGTCTTCCAAATTTCCTGACATAGATGAGTGAGTACCTCTAGTGCTACGTCTGTTTGTTGAAACATCTCAATTGATAGTCCTTCAATTCCTAGAGCCTCATTTTTTGCCATTGCCTTCAGTGTAGCTTGGACTTCTTCCTTCAGCACATCGGTTCTTGATCATATACTACCTCCTGAAATGGTTGATTGTCAACCAGTTCTTTTTGGCCCAGTGACTCTGTGTATTCCTTCCATCTTCTTTTGATGCTTCCTGTGTTGTTCAATATTTTCCTAGAAGAATCCTTCAATATTGCAACTAGAGGCTTGAATTTTTTCTTCAGTTCTTTCAGCTTGAGAAATCTCAAGAGTGTTCTTCCTTTCTGTTGCCTAACTCCAGGTCTTTGCACATGTTATTTTAATACTTTACTTTGTTTTCTTGAGCTACCCTTTGAAATCTCCTGTTCTTTTACTTTATCGTTTCTTTCTTCTACTTTAGCTACTCTATGTTCAAGAACAAGTTTCAGAGTCTCTTCTGACATCCATTTTGATTTTTTCTTTCTTTCCTGTCTTTTTAATGACCTATTGCTTTCTTCATGTATGATGTCCTTGATGTTATTCCACAACTCATCAGATCTTCATTCGTTAGTGTTCAATGTGTCAATCTGTTCTTGAGTTGGTCTCTAAATTCAGGTGGGTTATACTCAAGGTTACATTTTGGTTCTTCTGGACTTGCTGTAATTTTCTCAGCTTCAAATTAAACTTGTATATGAGCAATTGATGGTCTGTTCCACAGTCAATCCCTGGCCTTGTTCTGACTGATGATATTGAGCTTCTCCATTGTCTCTTTCCACAGATGTAGTTAATTTGTTTGCTGTGTATTCCTCCTGGTGAGATTCATGTGTATAGTCGCCGTTTTATGTTGTTGAAAAAAGGTGCTTGCAATGAAGAAGTTGTTGATCTTGCAAAATTCTATCGTGTGCTC
The DNA here is from genome assembly GCA_030035585.1 of Dugong dugon. Classification (NCBI taxonomy): domain Eukaryota; kingdom Metazoa; phylum Chordata; class Mammalia; order Sirenia; family Dugongidae; genus Dugong; species Dugong dugon. The sequence continues at coordinate 39,313,055 of CM057480.1, read as the reverse complement.
TCCGGCGTTGTTTATATCAACAATGTCATATTTTCTGATACTGATCCTTCTTTGTTTCCAACTTTTGCATTTCAATCACCAGCAATTATCAATGCATCCTGATTGTATGTTTGATCAGTTTCAGCCTTCAGAAGTTGGTAAAATCTTCAATTTCTTCATCTTTGGCCTTAGTAGTTAGTGCGTAAATTTGAATAATAGTCATATTAACCTGTCTTCCTTGTAGGTGTATAGATATTATCCTATAACTAAGAGTGTTGTACTTCAGAAACGATCTTGAAATGTTCTTTTTGACAATGAATACAATGCCATTCCTCTTCAATTTATCATTCCTGGTATCATAGACCATATGTTTGTCCTATTCAAAATGGCCGATACCAGTCCATTTCAGCTCACTAGTAGCCTACAATATCAATCTTTATGATCTCTATATGGTCCATTTTATTTTTTATTATTTCCAATTTTCCTAGATTCATACTTCATACATTCCATATTCCAGTTATTAATCTATGTTTGCAGCTGTTCTTTCTCATTTTGAGTGGTGCCATATCAGCAAATGAAGGTCCTGAAGGCTTTACTCCATCCATGCCATTAAGGTAGACTCCACTTTGAGGAGGCAGCTATTTCCCATTCATATTTTGAGTGGCTTACTTCCTGGGGGACTCATCTTCCAGCACTACACCAGATAATGTTATGCAGCTATTCATAAGATTTTCACTAGCGAATATTTTCAGAAGTAGATCACCTGGTCTTTCGTCCTAGTCTGTCTTAGTCTGGAAGCTCTGCTGAAACCTGTCCACCATGGGTGACTCTGCTGGTATTTGAAATACCGGTAGTGTAGCTTCTAGTATCACAACAATACACAAGTCACCATAGAAGGACAAAATGACAGACACATGGGGCATCCACCCCACAGCTACCCCCTTCAATACCAGTGGCAGACACAATCAATGAGTCAATTACTCTTTACCACTGAGCCTGGACACAGCCTCAGAATGCTACTTAACTGAATTATGCAGGCCGTTATCAATAATAAATTAGAGACAGTTCTCAAAAAGAATTCCTTTCATCCTGCTTTTATAACATAGTACTGTCCAAAAATGGAATGAGCAGACTTAGGATGTAGTAGACTCGGTCTAAGCACTCTGCTGCTAACCAAAAGGTCAGCAGTTCGGGGATTCGGGCAGACATAGCTCTGGCAGCATGCTTGTCCGTTTCTTATTTTTGCCTCTTTGAACATATGCCAAATAAAATCTGACTTTTTGCTTTGCTATAAGTTTGTGGTAATTTTACCTTAGAACAGTTAATGGTATAGTCGTTGCAGGAAATTCTGAAGCTATGAATCCAGTTGAACTCAAGGAGACCTCTACTGCAGAGCAGAAGCTGGCAAAGAGCGCCTCTGGACCCCATGCAATCGCATTCTATGTCCCTTCGAAACCTACGGGGTAAGTGCTCTAGGAAAACAAGCCTTCACTTATTCTTTTTTGTTCTCTTTCTCATGTTTGTTTGACATATTTGTTTGAAAACTGGCTGTTTGATTAAGGAGAATCTTTCTTAGACTTTTGCTTGATTGTTTAAGAGTGACACTTAGTAACTCTTTTGGTGAGCTACCATTCAGTATCCAGTTCAGGAGTTTGAAACATTAAAGAAGTAATTCTATTTTCAAAGATCTCTGAATCACTGTAGGCAGTAAAATTCGGGCACTGGTCTACCAGTAAAAGGCATTAGGGCAGTTACTGGCACTCATCACAAACATTAAAGACTCCTGTGACAGGATAAAGTGGTCGAGAGACAGGCTAGAGCATTAGGCTGCCTGCCACCCACAAGAAAACTCTCACGTAAAGAAGGTACACATTGGTCTAAGCAAAACACTGTCCAAACCCCATGGCATTCCTTGTTGGGGTTCTTTTTGTGACTTAGAGAAAATCTAGAAAATAGTGCTGTGTTTTGCCAGATTTTCAGGGGGAGGTGGCAGCTCCTGACCTATTTTATGAAATTCACAGGGAGAGGTGGTAGATCCAGACCTGTTTTATGGTACCGTTTCTCAGTAAAGAATCACAATGTTAAAATTAAAATCATCAGAAGCTACTTTAAAGTACTTTCTAGTTAGAAGAACTAGTGTATTTAAGGTCTAAAATAAGAGACTAGGTCTCTAGTCAACATCATGAATTAAATTCAAAAGGAAGAAAACCAAAAGCTTGAACCTTAGAGCTTAACATCTTTGATAAATGTGCTTGGATTTCTCCCCTGCTACCAAGACACTAGTTTGGGGGTCATATTTAAAAACACTATAAATTGAATATACTAGAAGTAATTTGGAGTTTCAGTGACCACTTTGGTAATATTAGCTTTCATTTGTGTTGTCCTTTCTTTCCTCTTTGGGGAACTTTTGCTTGATGATCAGGTTTTTTTCAAAAGGTCTAATATTCCTCCATCTGAGGCTCTGGCAAGTTAATAAGTTTTATCTAGAACATATTCTTTCCATTGAATTGAGTCGATCTTACCAAAAATTGCTGTATACACTTTAAGAAACTAGGATCCCCATATCCTTGTTTTGTGTAGTATTGTTTGGTGAGGTTATTGTCTTTCTGTCTCCTTTTGTTCTGAGAGCTTGCTTCTGGTCTAGAGTGTTGTGTCTTAGTTTCTGTCTTGTATCAGATTGGATGCTATGGCCGAGAGTTGCTGTTTCTTGTAAGAGTGTATTAAAACCTCAGTTCTTTCCTCATCCGAGAAAAACTGCATCTTGTGTCTGTCTTATGATTTAGATTTTAGTAGCTACTTGTAGAAACTTTGATATAAATTGGTCTATTTGAAAAGTACACTAAGATTTTTATGTTCTGTATGTCGATCTTAAAAGTAAAACTTTTCTAAGTAACTTAAGCTAGATATTATATGAAATATGTTTTATTTAAGGAAAAGGGATAATTTTGTCTTAAAGTGAAGCTAGCATATCCAGAGTAGGAAAAGGGAGGCATAGGACAAACCTAGAGGAAAAAAGGGGGGAGGGGCTAGCCAAGAATTGATAGATTCATTTACAAAATTGCTAAAGAGACTTGGTATTTACTGGGCAGATAAAGCAAAACGGCTTACCAAGAGAATAGTAAAAGGGAAAGAAATTAGCTATCTTTTGCCCTTCAAAATGCCTAGGTCGACTTAAACATATGTAAATAAACTGGAATAACCTAATCTTGTCTTCTACCATGAGTCAAAAAACAGAGGGGCAGGGCAAGATCGGGCATCCCTGGCTCCCGGTCTCTGAGGTCATATAGCTCCAGGGAAGCTTTTGAAAGACCTCATCCAACTAGATGGAGACCTTTCTAGACAAAAAAAAAAAAAAGAAGAAGAAACATTACTGTCTTACTATAGTTATCAGAAATTGAGTGGACCCCAATCATAAAAGAACTGTAAACAAGTTCTCTCTATAATAGGGGAACTCTAAGAAGCCAAAAAATAGAAATCACAATGAAACACTGAAATGGCCCGGAAAAATGTTTCCAACTATAGCCAGAGACTTAAGGTTATATCCATATCATTGAATTGGTCAGCTGAGCAGAGATTCTGTGATTTCCAAATCCAGTTGATAAAATCTTTAAGGGCTAAAATTAGACTGGGGAAAATACGAGCAATAGTAAATGTTAAACGAAAACTTAGAATATTTAAACCAACGTTATTTCAACAGTTATGTTTTGTGATATACAGGCTTAAAATAAATTCCTAGACCTTTTAGGTAACTTACTATATTAAATTCAGTAAATAAATACTCATTATAATATAAGGTTATATGTTTTTGCTTTTTATGCCACAGAGAATGGATGTATATATCTATATGTATGTATGTGTGTGTGTGTATATATATATATATATATATATATATGGGTCTGCTAAGGACTGCATTCATTTTTGTTATTTAAAGGGAAGTACTATAAAAGATATGCAACAAAGACAACATTTAAGAGGTTTATTAAAAAGAAATTTGATAATAGCCAAAAGTTTTATCCGTCTGACTGAAGTGTAATGGTTTAATTTAAGAGATTCTTAGGAGATTTGATGTTAAATAGCATATAACACAAAGAATTGGGCCTCTCACTATTAAAATAACAAAATGTTCTTTGATTACTGGCTTGAAGGGTTAATTTATTCTTTTAAGACAGGGTTCTCCAGGCTGCAGAAAATTCCACTGCCTCAAGCAGCTTGCTTGGTGTCAGGGCTGGGTTCTCTAAAGAAGCAAATCGAGTAAAGTATGTAAATATATATATATATACAGAGAGATTTATATCAAGGAAATGGTTCACATGGTTGTTGAGGCTAGAACGTCTCAAGTCTGTGGGTCAGAATAGAGGCTTCTCCTAATTCACGTAACCACAGGGGCCGGCAAAGACAAGACTGGCATGTCGGAGAACAGGGCTCTTGCTCACAGGCTGTGAAAACCAACAAATACCAAGATCTGTAGGCAAGACTGTAGGTAAGCTGCCAGCTCAAGTCCCAAGAACTGGAGGTCAGGTGAACAGGAGCCAGCTGCAGGATCCAGAATGAACAAAAGCCCACAAGCCTTGTCTGAATATCCACTTATCTTCAATGCAGGCCTCACACCCAATGAAACTCCCTTTCAAACAATTGGCTACTCACAACAGATCCCATCACATAATATCAAATCTCATCATGGAAGTGATCACAACATCATATGACTATCCAACCACTGAGAATATTGGCCCAGCCAAGTTGGCACACAACCTTAACCTTCACACTTGGCATGCCCCATTGCTTTACATTAAATTCCTGGTTCCCCTCCCCTTAGCTGCTGTCCCAAAACTAGAGGAAATTGGTGGAAACTGGTTTAGGCACCATGTTGACATTCAGGATAACCTTTTAGCTACATAGTAACATCTCCTCCTCTGGGTGGAGTTTAACTGCCATTTTCTGAACATGTAACACATGAACTTATATGTAAATCCCATTATGCCTACGTAGTATGATTAAGAATGTTGCTGTTGTAACTTGTATGAACTTCCTACTTGTAAACCTCTTAAAAGTAACCTTTCCCCTTGCCCTCACTGTGCAGTCTTCTTGCCAGCAGCCCCAACTGCTTCTTATCCTTTTGCAACAAAATAACAACGCTTTTCCACTCTCCCACCTCAGTCTCTCATTTACTGGCTGAATAAATAGCACTGAGCAGAACCTGGAGTTTCCACATGATAACATTTCTGGCGAGCCAGCCAGAAGTCATCTGCTTGGTTCCAGAGGTGGAATGGACAACAGACTGATCCCTATGTCTGGGGCCTCCAGATTTCTCCTGGAGACCTTGGAGTGGCCCTGGAAGCCAATCCCCCTCTGACCCAATGGTGATTCTGCCAGAGACATGAAACTTGCCTGAGTTATTTGGTAAGTACCTAGGTAAGGCCTTAGAAGAGTCCCAAGAAGCGTGAGGAATTGGCCATTGAGGGCATTAAAGTTTCTAACTATCTAGAGTTATTTGATAAATAACAGTGTAATTCTTAGGTAAGGCCTTAGAAGTGTCCCAAGAAATGGGAGGAATTGACCACTGAAGGTGTAAAAGACTCTAGGTATCTGTTATTAGGTTGGTGCACTGAATTAGGTTGTGTGAGTTTGTAAGTGTGTGTGTGTCCAGAGAATGGAGAATGTTCAAAGGATCCCAGAATGCAGCCTGCTAGGATGTATCCTTAAAAATCTGTTGCCATTGAGTCAATTCTATCTCATAGCAACTGTCTTAATTATCTAGTGCCGCTATAACAGAAATATCACAAGTGGATGGCTTTAACATGGAGAAAATTATTCTCTCACTGTACAGTTGGCTATAAGTCCAAATTCTGAGGACCAGGTCCAGGGGAAGGCTTTCTCTCTCTGTCGGCTCTGACTGAAGCTTCTTGTCATCAATCTTCCCTTGCTCTAGGAGCTTCTCAGGTGTAGGGACCCTGGGTCCAAAGGAAGTGCTTTGCTCCCAGCACTGCTTTCTTGGTGGTGTGAGGTTCCCATGTTGCTCTGCTCTCTTCTGTCTTTTATACCTCAAAATAGATTGGCTTTAGACAAAGCCTAATCTTGTAGATTGAGTCCTGCATCATTAACATAATTGCCACTAATCCCACCTCATTAACATCACAGAAGTAGGATTTACCACACATAGGAAAATCACATCAGATGACAAAATGGTGGACAATCACACAATACTGGGAATCATGGACTAGACAAGTTGACACACATTTTTTGGAGACACAATTCAATCAATGACAGTGACTCTATAGGACAGAATAGAACTGCCCCATAGTATTTCCAAGGAGTGGCTGGTGAATTCAAATGGCTGACCTTTTGAGATGAATCCTGAAGAACTGGGAATATTTCTGGCCAGATCCTATGAGAAAGAAAAAGATGATTTTCTTTTGTAACATCGCATGGCCTCAATATGAATTGGCAGGTAAGGAAAAGTGGTTAGAAAACGGGTCTCTAAATTATAATACTACCCTCCAACTTGATCTTTTCTGTACTCATAAGGGTAAATGAGATGAAAAGTATTATGTGGAAGGCTTTATGACTCTGTATCAGGACAAGGGATTGCAAAATAAATGTAAAATCCTAGTCCAAAAAGGGGGCCGACAGATCGCAACCACCAGTCCTCCCCTCTGACCCAAAGGAAGAATCCTTGTTGCCCTTGCCTGCTGCACTGACTGTGCCCGTATCACTACCTCTTTATGCTTCCATTCTGGGAGAAGTGGCTGCACCACTGCTAAACCCCAATAAGCCTTATATCCTCCCCTTTCAAGCCCTTCCACCTCAGTGTTGGGCTTGCTGCCCCATACACTGAGTGAAATGGTTTTTGGGCACCCCAACTCAGTGACTAGGGAGAATGAAAATAACATGAGGGTGACCAATTCTCAGGAGAGCCATAGCATAGCTGAATCCAGGGGGCATGCACCTCCTCTGACAAGTTCCAGCAGGAGACTGGCATGGTCTGTGTCCACCAATCTTTCTCAAAAAGCAATCTTTATAACTGGAAAAAGTATTGCCTCAGGTATCAGGAAGACCCTAAGAGAATGCAGGATTTTTTGCCTCCATCTTCTGCATTCATAACCCTAATAGGGCAGATTGTCAGGCACTGCTACATGCATTTCTGACCCCAAAAGAAAGGCACATGATCTTAGAAAAGGTTAGGACCAAGGCCAACAGGTGCCATGAAACGCAGGGAGTAAATCAGCCAGGGGCAGACTTTCCCCATGGGGGGATCCTGGTTGGGATCAGAATACAGCCAAGGGACGTACTCGCCTTACTTATCATAGGGAATGCCTTTTAGAAGGGTTGAAGAAAGGAATGCTTAAACAAAAACATTGCAGCAAAATACATGGGATCAAACAAGAACCACTGAAGATCCCTTTAGGTTCCTGGAAAGAATTTATGAGGCTTTTAGACAGTTCGCAGACACAGACCCTGAGAGTCTTGAAAATGCTCACATGGTGAACATGATCTTCATTGGGTGGAGTGCCCTGGACATATGGAGAAAAACTCCAGAAACTTGAGGGAGGTGTGGAGTTGGGGATCTTATGGCTTGCTGAGCTTCCCTACCAGGTATATTCCAACTGGGACTGGGAATAGGAAAAGAGAAAAATCACTGATCAGAAGAGACAGGCCATGTTCCTGGCCACTGTCTTGTGGGGAAATGACCATTTCCCAGCAACCCAAAAAGATGAGGGCCCCTGCCAAGAGGCGAGGTGAGAGGCTCTAACCCCCATTAAAGCCAAGACAAGAGTGCCTTGTGCAGAAAGGACATCAGAAAACAGAGTGCCCTAAATTCCTACCCAGAGGTAAGAAAGAACCTGGGACTGCCCAGTGCTCCATGATGCCAATGGGGAAGACTTGAACTGAGGAGGACCGGCAACAGTCCCCCACCTGAGCCTGTGGTTATAATGAAGGTGGTGGGAGGAGACCTGTACAGTTTCTAGTGGATACCAGAGCAACCCACTCTGTCCTGACCCAGAAAAAGACAGCCCCGATGAAACGAACTGTGCTGTTTTTGGACTATGGTAAGAGAAAGAATCTGCCTGTCATGGATTGAATTGTGTTCTGCCAAAATATCTGTCAACTTGGCTGGGTCGTGATTCCCAATATTGTATAATTGTGTACCATTTTGTAATCTGATGTGATTTTCTTACGTGTTGTAAATTCAACCACTATGCTCTAATAAGATGGATTAGCGACAGTTATACTGATGAGGTATACAAGATTGTACAGTGTCTTAAGCCAATCTCTTTTGAGATATAAAAGAGAGAAGCAAGCAGAGATACACAGGAACCTCATACCACCAAGAAAGCAGTACCGGCAGCAGAGAGTATCTTTTGGACCTGAGGTTCCTGTGCAGAGAAACTCCCAGACCAAAGGAAGATTGATGATACGGACCTTCCTCCAGGGCCAACAGAGAACGCATTCCCTTGGAGCTGACACCCTGAATTTGGACTTGTTTCATACTGGACTGTGAGAGAATAAACTTCTCTTTGTTAAAGCCATCCACTTACAGTATTTCTGTTAGAGCAGCACTAGATGACTAAGACACTGCCCTTCCTCCAACCTCTCACCTGTTCCATACAAGGGAAGTCATTAACACATTCTTTTCTCTACATGCCTGACTGCCCCATTCCCCTGCTTAAAAGAGACTTGTTGTACAAAATGCAAACTCAAATTTCTTTCGATAAAGGGATCATGCAGATGCAGGTACCACCAAAGAATACATGATGACTGCAGATGGCCCTTACCCCTGAGTCACCCACCAATTGTAGTGTGGAGGGACACTACCAGGAATCAGTGGGCCAGACATCAAGGCCACAGTGGTCCCATAAGTACAAGCCAAAAAGGTGCCAGGACACACCAAAAAAGTTCCCCTGATGGTGGCCGAGCTCCTACCTGGCAGAGTCCCCCCCACCCCCCGACTTAAGCAATACCTCATCTGAATGGAAACCCAACAGGCACGGGGAAAAATCATCACCAGAACCTGAAACATGGAATGCTCAGACTGTGTCAGTCACAGTTCAACACCCCCATTCTGCCAGTGAAGAAGAAAAATGGAGAATACCAGTTCTTTCAGGACCTGTGAGCCATTAACCAGATAACAGTCACCAGCTGCAGTGAGTATGATTGCCTCCAGAATACGACAGAAGTTTTGAACTTTATAGGAAATGCAGGGTATCAGGTCTCAGAAGAAAAAGCTCAGATCAACCAAAAGGAGGTAATTTATCTGGGTTTTAAAATCAGACAAGGAGAGACAGAACTCCTCCTTGCCTAAAAAGACATTACTGCAGATTGGCAGCCCCTACCAACCTTAGATATCTCCAAGGACTTTTTGGAAATAGCTAGTTTTTGCAGCATCTGGATCCCAAATTTTGGACTTATTGCCAAGATTTTACACTGAGGCTTAGAGGGAAAAGACAGAGAACCCTTACAATGGACTGGAACAGAGCAATAGGCTTTTGATACCATTATATGATTGGGTTAAGAGACATTTAATTAGACCAAAGGTCCACGCCACTATTTTGGCAGGGGTAAAGAGCTGCCCCACTTGCATGAAAAATAATCCCAAGAACACTACTGAAGCACCCCCAGGGGTCCAGAGAACTGGGGCAATGCCTGGAGACGGCTGGCAAGTGGATTTCTCTGAGATGCCTCGAGCTCCCGGGAATTACAAATATCTGCTAGTTTTTATCAACACCTTCACTAACTGGATTGAAGCTTTTCCTTGCAGGACTGAAAAGGCAACCGAGGTTGTGAAGTACCTCCTGAGCAAAATCATCCCTCTATTCCGGCTTTCTGTCTCCATTGGCAATGACAATAGGCCCCATTTTGTGGCGTTGGTGGCACAAAATCAGTGGCAACGGCCCTGGACATTAATTGGAACTTACGCACAACCTAGAGACTGCAGTCCAGTGGTAAAGTAGAGAGGGCTAACCAGACTCTGAAGAGACATCTAGAAAAGCTATGTTAGAGACCAAGTTGACATGGACAAAGACACTGCTTATGGCCCTCTTGAGAGTTCAGTCCACCCCAGAGGCAAACTAAAACTTAGTCCATTTGAGCTATTATACTGGTGCCCTTTATTAGAGAACCCCAATATGACCAACTTAGCTTGCCTTAATAATGACCAGCCTCCCTCCCTCTACAAGGTTGGAGATGTTCAAGTCACTAAATGCTGTAGTCCTTTTGGGCAACTCTCTCTTCTCTCCACAGATATACTCACCTGAGGAGCCCGCCTGAGCCAGAGGTGCTCCTCCATCCATTCCTGCCTGGTGATTGGGTCCTTCTCAAGGTTTGGAAAGCCAACTCCCTTCAGCAGAAGTGGACGGGCCTCTTTGAAGTCCTCTTGGCTATCCCAAAGGCTGTCAAACTCAACGGGCTCAAAGCTTGGATCCACTATACTCGAGTAAAGAAAATCACTCCATTGGAAGCCAAGGGAAGAACTGGTCAGAATTATGAGAATGAGAATTGTGAGCCAGTTGAGGACCTTAAGTACTTGTTTTCTCGACACACTCCTGCATGGGTGAGATCCCCCAAAGACTCTTAACATGGCTAATAACCCTGGTGTTAGTATTCTCTCACCTATACCTGTATACTCTACTTGAGTGGATTAGATTGCTGTAGACCTTTGAGTGAGCGGAATCAACCATGAACAGGGTGATGTGGTTATTAATAGGAGTTGTTCTATGTGTAAATGCTGGATGGGATTTCAATGTTCTTAATAGGTTGTTCTGTAGGGTCTCTATGAATCAGAATCGACTCGACAGCAGTTGTTCAATAGGTTGCATCAGGCAGCTGTAAACCTTACTGCATGGGCTAAAAATTGCTAGATTTGTTCACACTCCCTTTCACATGTAGGGCAAGGGTTACTCATAATCCTGTACCTCTCCATCCAACTTACTGTCTAAAAGAAGGGGGAGCACAATTAATAAATAAAAAACAAAGCCTTAAGCAGAGTCCAATATGCCACTGTGAGGTCTGCCTACTCATAATACTTCAACACTATATCAGTGGCTATGATGACAGCCCAGCTGTTCAAGCCTGTGTCCAATATTTGCTCTCTCCCCGATAGCATATCGAACAATTCCAAGCCAGGCTATAGTTCAGAATGGACATTAGTCCTGAATGACCAATGTCCAAAAAGAAAAGGAGTGAATAAAACAGGGGTCCCTAGGCTGCAGAAAATTCCATTGCCTCAGCATCTTGCTTGGTATGCCCCAAAGCTTTATATTAAAATCCTGGTTTCCCTCCCCTTAACTGCTGGCCCCAAACTAAAGGAAATTAGTTAGATTGCTGTAGACCTTTGAGTGATCGGAATCATCTATGAACAGGGTGATGTGGTTAATACCAGTCGCTTTATGTGTAAATGCTGGATGGGATTTCAATGTTTAGGTGCCATGTTGACAGTCAGTTACATAGTAATTTCCTCACCTCTGAGTGGACTTTAATCACCATTTTCTGAACATGTAATGCATGAATTATATGTAAACCCTATTGTGCTTATGTAGTGTGATTAAGAATGCTGCCAATGTAACTTGTATGAACTTCCTACTTGTAAGCCTCTTAAAAGTAACCTTTCCCTTTGCCCTTGCTGAGCAGTCTTGCACAATGAAATAAAGGTGCCTTTCCAATCTTCCACCTTGGTCTCACGTTTATTGGCTGAGACAATTCGCGCTGAGCAGAACCTGGGGTTTCCACCCGGCAGCACTTTGTGTAATCTGTCTTAAAGACAAAGGTTCAGCCTCTCATTAAATTTAGATTCTTGAGTTAAAAACCAAGCTGCATGGCTTTAAAAAAAAAAAAAAAAAAAAATCTAAGGTTTTTACCTTTAAGCTCTTCGGTTAAATAACTGAAGTATTATTTCTTGGTAACCTATAATAAACTCCTGAAAACTTTGAAACTTCTTGGAAAGCCACAAAAAGAATTTTATAAAGCAAAAGTGCTAAAAAGTTTTGTTTAATAAATTACATAGAACGTGTTGTCAAAATCGGGAGAAGTGTCTGATTCTCTTTGGGTTAAAATTTATATCTTAGAATTTTCTCTTAAGGGAGACCTGGTGGCACAGTGATTAAGAGCTTGGCTGCTAACCAAAAGGTTGGCAGTTCAAATCCACCAGCAGCTCCTTGAAAACCCCAATGGGCAGTTCTAATCTGTCCTATAGGGTCGCTATAAATCAGAATCGACTTGAAGGCACACAACAACAACATTTTCTCTTATGTTTTTGCCTAATATAAGACAACAAATGCATAATATTATGTCAGAATTTTATTTTATTTTTTTATTCTACTTCAGCTGAAGGCTTACAGAACGAATACTTTCTCATGAAATAGTAGTACACATATTGTTTTAGGACATTGGTTAACTACCCCACAACATATCAACCCTCTAACTCCTAAACCTTTTTTTTTTTTTTTTGGTGAAAATACACATACCCAAAGATACACAGTTTCAAAAATTTCTCCATGCACAGTTCAGTGACATTGACTACACTCTTCCAATTGTGCTGCTATTCTCACTTAAGATGAAGGCTTAAAGAACAAAATAGTTTCTCATTTAACATTTACTACACATGTTGCCCTATGACAATGGTTAACAATCTCACAACACATCAACAATATCCTTACTCAACCTTGGGTTCCCTATCACCAGCTTCCTTGTCCCCTTTTGCCTTCTGGCCCTTGTCACTGGATTACTGTATCTCATGAGTCTCATTTGGTTTTACAGGGCTGTCCACTCCCAGGCTGAATGGTGAACCTCGGAGATAACTTCACCACTGAGCGAAAAGGGTGTCTGGGGGCCATACTCTCGAGCTTTCTCCAGTCTCCTTTAGGCCAGTAAATCTGGTCATTTTTTTGTGGGTTAGAATTATGTTCTACATCCTTCTTCAGCTCTGTCCAGAACCCTCTATTGTGATCCGGGTCAGAGCAATCAGTGGAGTTAGCCGGGCACCATCTAGCTGTAATGGACTCAGTCCGGTGGAGGCCTTGGTAGCTGTGAACCATTAGTCCTTCAGACTAATGTTTTCCTTGTATCCTGTTCTCTTCATTCTCCCTTGCTTCCGAAGGGATGAGACCAGTGGAGTATATTAGATGGCCGCTCACAGGCTTTTAAGACCCCAGATGCTACTCACCAAGGTAGAATGTAGAACATTGTCTTTATACACTGGGTTATGCCAATTGAGCTAGATGTTCCCCGAGACCATGGTTCCCACAGCCCTCCATCCAGCAATTCAGTCCATCAGGGAGTTTGGATGTGTCTATGGGGCTTCTGTGACCTTTCCTAGTACAAGTTGTGCTAGTTTCCCCTGTACTGTGTACTGTCTCACCCTTCACCCAAGATACCACTTATCTATTGCCTATTTAGTATTCCCCCCCCACCCCTCCCATCCCTGGTAACCAACAAAGATAGTTACAATTTGTGTGTGAATTTTTTCATGGGTTTTTACAATAGAGGTCTCATTCAATATTTGTCTTTTTGTGATTGACTTACTTCACTCAGCATAATGTCCTCCAGTTTCATCCGTGTTATGAGATGCTTCACAGATTCGTTGTTGTTCTTTCTCGTTGCACAGTACTCCATTGTGTGTATGTACCATAGTTTGTTTATCCATTCATCTGTTGATGGGCATCTACGTTGTTTCCATCGTTTGCTAGTGTGAACAATGCTGCCGTGAACATAGGTGTGCATATGTCTATTCGAGTGATGACTCATTTCTCTAGGATATATTCCTAGGAGTGGGATTGCTGGATCGAATGGTATGTTCATTTCTAGCTTTCTGAGGAAGCGCCATATCATTTTCCAAAATGGTTGTATCATTTTGCATTCCCACCAGCAGTGCATAAGAGTTCCCATCTCCCCGCAGGCCCTCCAACATTTGTTATTTCCAGTGTTTTTGATTTCTGCCAGTAATGCTGGGGTGAGATGGTATCTCGTTATGCTTTTAATTTGCATTTCTCTAATGGCTAGTGATTGCGAGCATTTCCTCATGTGTCTGTTGGCCACTTGAATGTCTTCTTTGGTGAAGTGTCTGTTCATTTCCTTTACCCATTTTTTAATAGCATTATTTGTCTTTTTGTTGTAGAGGTGTTGGATTTTCATGCAGATTATGGAGATTAGACCTTTGTCTGACTTGTACTGTTCAAAAATTTTTTCCCAGTCTGTAGGTTCTCTTTTCACTCTTTTGTGAAGTCTTTTGAAGAGCATAGGTGTTTGATTTGTAGAAGATCCCAGTTATCTAGCTTATCTAGTGGGGCTTGTGTGTTGATGGTTATGGTTTGTATCCTGTTAATGCCGTGTATTAAGGCCTGTAGTGTTCGTCCTATTTTTCTTCTATGAACTTATAGTTTTAGGCTTTATATTCAGGTCTTTCACCCATTTTGAAGTAGTTTTTGTATACAGCATGAGGTACACATCCTGTTTCATTTTTTTGCAGATGGATATCTAGTTTTGCCAGCACCATTTGTTAAAAAGACTGTCTTTTCCACATTTGATGGACTTTGGGCCCTTGTCGAAGATCAGGTGAACGTAGGTGGATGGATTTACATATGGGTTCTCAATTCTGTTCCATTGATCAATGTATCTGTCGTTGTACCAGTACCAGGCTGTTTTGACTACTATAGCTGTATAGTAGGTTCTGAAGTCAGGTAGTGTGAGTCCTCCAACTTTATTTTTCTTCTTCAGTAGTGCTTTACTTATTTGGAGCTTCTTCCCTTTCCATATAAAGTTAATGATTAGTTTTTCCAACTTTTTGAAGAATGTTGTTGGTATTTGGATCGGGCTTGGGTTGTATTTGTAAATCGTTTTGGGTAGAATTGTCATTTTCACAATGTTGAGTCTGCCTATCCATGAGCATGGTATGTTTTTCCATTTATGTAGATCCCTTTGGGTTTCATGCAGTAGTGTTTTGTAGTTTTCTTTGTATAGGTCTTTAACATCCCTGGTAAGATTTATTCCTTAGTATTTTATCTTTTTAGGGGCTATTATAAATGGTATTGTTTTCCTGATTTCCTTTTCATCATTCTCCTTATTGGTGTATAGGAATCTAACTGATTTTTGAGTATTTATCTTGTATTCTGCTACTCTGCTGAATCTTTCTATTAGTTCCGGTAGATTTCTCATGGAGTCTTTAGGGTTTTCTATGTATACTATCATATCATCTGCAAACAGGGACAGTGTAACTTCTTCATTACCAATTTGGATGAACTTTATGTCTTTTTCTTGCCTTCTTGCTCTAGCTAGAACTCCAGCACAATGTTAAATAGGAGTGGTGATAAAGGGCATCCTTGTCTTGTTCCTGTTTTCAAGGGGAATGTTTTCAGCCTCTCTCCATTAACAATGATGTTGGCCATTGGTTTTGCATAGATGCCCTTTATTATGTTGAGAAATTTCCTTTCTATACCTATTTTATCGAGAGGTTTTATCAGGAATGGGTGTTGGACTTTGTCAAATGCCTTTTCTGCATCAATTGAGATGATCATGTGATTCTTTTCTTTCATTTTGTTTATGTGGTGGATTACGTTGATTGATTTTCTAACGTCGAACCATCCTTGCATAGCTGGTATGAATCCTACTTGGTTGTGGTGTATTATTTTTTTGATATGATGCCGAATTCTATTGGCTAGAATTTTGTTAAGAATTTTTGCATCTATATTCATGAGAGATATTGGTTTGTAATTTTCTTTTCTTATGACGTCTTTGCCTGGTTTTGGTATCAGCATTGTGGTGGCTTCATAGAATGAATTTGGAAGTGTTGCTTCCTCTTCTATGTTCTGAAATAGTTTGAGTAGTACTGGCACAAGGTCTTCTGTAAATGTTTTGTGGAATTCTCCAGTGAAGCCATCTGGGCCAGGGCTTTTTTTGGTTGGGAGTTTTTTTAAATACCTTTTCAATCTCTTCTCTTGTTATGGGTCTGTTCAGATTTTCAACATCACTTTGTTGTAGTTTGGGTAGACCGTGTGTTTCTAGAAATTTATCCATTTCCTGTAAGTTTTCAAACTTGTTGGAGTATAGTTTTTCATAATATTCTGTTATAATCCTTTTTATTTCAGTTGGGTCTGTTGCTGTTGTAATGTCCCCCATTCCATTTCTTATTTGGGTTGTGTCCTCTCCTGTTTTTCTTTTGTCAGTCTGGCCAGTGGTTTGTCGATTTTGTTGATTCTTTCAAAGAACCAACTTTTGGTTTTGTCGATTCTTTCTATTGTTTTTCTGTTCTCTGTTTCATTTATTTCTGCTCTGATCTTTACTATTTCCTTTCTTCCGGTGGTTGTGGGTTTTTTTGCTGTTCTCTTTAGATTTGTTTGAGTTCTGTAGTTAATTTTTTGATTTTGTCCCTTTCTTCTTTTTTGATATGTGCATCTATTGCTATAAATTGTCCTCTGAAGACTGCCTTTGCTGTCTCCCAAAGGTGTTGGTATGATGTGTTTTGATTCTCATTTGATTCTAGGAAATTTTTTATTCCATTTCTGATTTCTTCTATTACCCAGTGATGTGTAAGCGGGTATTATTCAGTTTCCATGTAATTGATTTTTTTTGCTTGCTTTTTCTGTTGCTAATTTCCACTTTGATGGTACTGTGGTCAGAGAAGATACTTTGAATTATCTCAACGTTTTGGATCTTGTTGAGGATTGCTCTGTGGCCTAAGATGTGGTCTATTCTGGAGAACGTTCCATGTGCATTGGAAAAGAACGTGTACTTTGCAGTGGTTGGATGGAGTGTTCTATATATGTCTATGAGGTCCAGTTTGCTGATAGTGCCCTTTAGGTCTTCTGTATCTTTGCTGAGTTTCTTCTTAGTTGTTCTGTCCTTTACTGAGAGTGGTGTGTTGAAGTCTCCTACTATGATTGTGGAACTGTCAATTTCTCTTTTCAGTGTTGTTAGTTTGTTTTATGTATTTTGGAGCCCTGTCATTGGGTGCGTAGATGTTTATTATGGTTATGTTTTCATGGTGGATCATCCCCTTAATCATTATATAGTGTCCTTCTTTGCCTTTTATGGTAGATTTTGTTTTAAAGTCTATTTTATCTGAGATTAGAATTGCCACTCCTGCTCTTTTTTGGTAGTTGTTAGCTTGATATATTTTTTCCAACCTTTGACTTTTAATAAATTCACATCTTTGTTTCTAAGGTGTGTCTCTTGTAAACAGCATATTGATGGTTCCTGTTTTCTTATCCATTCTGTCACTCTCCGTCTCTTTATGGGTGCATTGAGTCCATTTACATTCAGTGTAATTATTGATGGATGTGAGTTTGTTGCTGTCATTTTGTAGTGCTTTTTTTCTGGTGCCGACGTTTTCTTTGTTCTTCTTACTCTCTTGTGCTGAGTTACTTTTGTTTGTGGATTTTTTTTTCCATTTGTTTTGTTTTTGTAGGTTTTCTTTTTACTGAGACTTTATGTTTCTCCTCTTTTTTTTTAAGGAGTATGTTTGTTAACTTTCTTTGTGGTTACCATGAATTTTACCCTTATCTTTCTAAGTTTGAAGCAGTCTACCATTACTTGGTATCACCTTGCCTTCCTTTTCTTTAGACGGTTCTATACCTATGCTGTTTATTCCCTCTTTGATTGTTTTGATGTTGTTGTCATTTATTGATTAACTTCTCTGATTACCTGTTGTATTTTTTTTGGTTTTGGATGTCCTTGAGTGTGCATTTCCTAGATTGGTATCTGGCTCGTACGATCCTGCATCCTAGGTTCTGCCTGTGAGCTGAAGCTGTTTGTCCTCAGATCGAAGAACTCCCTTTAATAATTCTTGTAAGTTTCATTTGACTTTTACATATTCCCTTAATTTCTGTTTATTCTGAAATGACCTAATTTCACCATCAAATTTGAACGAGAGTTTTGCAGGATATATTATTCTTGGCTGACAATTTTTTTCTTTTAAGATTTTATATATGTCATCCCATTGCCTTCTTGCCTGCATGGTTTTTGCTGAATAACCTGAGCTTAATCTTATTGTTTCTCCTCTGTATGTGACTTCTTGTTTTTCACAAGCTGCTCTCAAGGTTCTTTGTTTGTCTTTGTTTTTGGCAAGTGTGAATATGAAATGCCTTTTTGATTTTCTTTTGGGGTCTCTTCTCTATGGGGTTTGTTGAGCTTCTTGGATGGCCAGCTTTTCATCTTTCATGATATTGGGTAAGTTTTCTGTCGGCAGCTCTTCAATGATCCTCTGTGTGTTTTCTGTTTTCTCCCCCATTCTGGAATTCCAATCACTCACAAATTTTTACTTTTGATTGTATCCCACATAACTCTCAGGGTCTCTTCATTTTTCTTTGTTCTTTTCTCTGAGTTTTCCTGAAACAGAGTTGTATCCAAGTGTTTGTCTTCAATTCCACTGATCCTGTCTTCCACGGTTTCAAATCTGCTTCTCAGCCCTTCTATGACACCGTCCATTTCTGAAATCTTGTTGTTTATCTTTTGGATTTCTAATTGTTGTTTTTGTATAATTTCTAGTTGTGAATTTATTTTGGCATTTTGTTCCTGCATCATCTTCCTGAATTCTTCCAATTTTTTGTCTGTATTTTCCATGAATTTGTCTATTTTTCCCTCAGGTTTGTCACGTTTTCCCTCAGCTCTTGGAGAATTCTGAGTATTAGAGATTTGAATTCCCTGTCAGGTAGTTCTAGTACATTTTCTTCCAGAGGAGAGTCATCTGGTGTTTTATTTTGAACGCCTACTGGAACCATCCTGTCCTGTTTTTGTAAATGTTTTGATATTGTCTGATGTCTTCGGGGCATTCAGTAGATATTTTTCTCATTTATTGATTGCAGATTTGTTTGTTTAGTTGCTTTTTTAAAAAAAATTGACTATGTCTGAGCAGGCGGACTGTGTGTTCTTTGTTGTTTGCTTGTCTGTGGGCACAATACTTTTCACCTCCTTCTCCAACTGGCAGGGTCAGTCACTCAGATATGGTATGTCAGGACAAGTCTAGCTGAAGAGGAGTTACTGGGATGGGTTGTTTGTGGTACTTACTACAGCCACCATGGCTGGTCAGTAATCAGTGCAGGGCAGGTTTCAGTAGGCTGTAACTGTGCTGCTTAGTGGTGTGATGTTAAGCGCATGGTGCAGGTAGGCAGTATGTAGCGGGGAAATTGTTATGTGTGGAGCTAAGACGGATATGGGAGAAAGGAGAGGGGAACAGGAGCCAAAAACATACGAACAATCAAAAAAAGAATTCTAGGGGAGTTTGCCCTTGGAATGGAGAGATGAGAGACTATCAAATGGAGAAAAACAGAAAGCAGAAGAGGAAGAAAAGAATGAATAAATAAAAATCAGAAAGGTTAAAAACCCACAAAATTTCAGGGATCCCACCAGTGCAGCTATGAGGTCAGGGGAAGTCGCTCTCAGGTGTTGCAGTACAGCCTGGATGGAAGGCATAGAGGTATACAACGCCAGGTATTCAGTGAACATAAAGAAAAGGAAGATACAGAAAGAAGAGAAACTGAGTAATGAAGAAAGAGAAAAAAGGAAAAGAGGGAAAAGAAAACAAAACAAATTAAAGAAAAAAGAACAATGAAAGCCCCCCAGAAAACAGAAAAAAAAAAACTAACAATAAAAGAAAGGCCCTCAGGGATCCCTCTGCACGTCTTTGCAAGCCAAGAGAGTAGTCTCCTTGCCACGCAGCACAGCCTGGCCAGAAAAGGCTCCGAACTCAAGAAAAGGAAAACAAAACAAACAAACAATTCAAAACAAACAAAATGAGCAAAATCCCTGGGATCCCACCAGCATGGCAGCCCAGACTTGGAAGAAGCTCCACACTTGTACGGAGCTCCACAGCCCCTCAGGAAGAAGCAAAGATGGCGCACAGGGCCAGGCATTTGAGCGAAGGGTGGGGGAGGTGGTGAGAGGTAAGGAAGAAATCAAAAGAAGGGGAAAAAAGCAACACCAGCAGCCAACAGATGGCACTCAGAGAGCTGGCCCATTCGGGTGTGTGGAATCCAAGCAGCCGGTGTTTTCCAGACAAGAGATTGTGGTCGCGGGAAGCAGAGGAGGCTGAGTGGGGGTGAAGAAGTGTTGGGGGTGGGAAAGCATATATCGCAAATTACCTTTTGTTTTGTCTCCCGCTGGAAGCTCCGTGAAGCTGCTTTCTCATACCTCCTGTTTGCTGGTCTCTGATAGGAGTCCAAGATGGCAGATCCACGCTGCATTAGGTGGTAGGGGACCTCTGCATGAATCTCTCCTCACTCTCCGTTCTCTGTCAGTTTTCTTACTCCATTTGGTGGTTGGCTGAGTTCTTTATCTCTTCATTTGATGTTTTAGGGTTTCAGGATTGTTGTTTTCTCTGTTCGGCTTAGTTTTTCAGATCTTTGCTGTGCAGGGATGGCATGTTGCTTCTGCTTAGAGCACCATTTTCCTGGAACTCCAAATTTTATTATTTTTAATTGCTAACTTGGTCAAAACTTTATTATTTTTTAAAATCTAGTAGCATCAAAGCCAATAATGGTTTGACTGGAGAATTCAAATAGTTTACCCATGAAGTTTTTTGTTTTTTTTTTATAATTACTATTTAGGTATTTAGAGACTTGATAATCTTGGTATATCCTGACTATAAGGTATTATGTCTCAATATTATTATGTATTATTCCAAAAGCTCTTTGAAAATAAAATTACTCATTATGTTAAGAAATTTTTTATAAAAATGTTTTAACTGACTTTATTTTCTTTACATCATGCTTGTAATTAATTTTTGTCAGGTCTTTCAGTTTTAAGAGTATTATTCTTATAAATTAATCATGGCCATATTAATTTTTGTCATCTGCAGATAAGTTTTTACTTTTCTGATTTGCTGAAAATATCTCAAGAAAAAGATGGACTGTATTGGATTTGTGAAAAGGACTGTGACTAGGCTAAATCAAGATTTCCAGAACTCATATGTAGAAGGTTATGGGTTCACAGACTGGGGCTATCCAGAATTACATGGAGTAAAAATTAACTACATAAGACAACTGTGATTACTATGGATTTTATGTAGGAATATTGCTGATGTTTTAAGGTCTTACTTTCTGTATATGAGAAAACCATTTTCCTCCTTTCTCCCAAATTGTCTAACTAATGGGTTTAGATATTTTAACTCTTGAATTAGAAGTGCCTGTTGGTAAACTTGGGCTGATGGCACGGTTGTTAATAGCTCAGGCTGCTAACCAGAAGGTTGGCAGTTTGAATCCACCAGCTGCTTCTTGGAAACCCTATGAGGCAATTCTACTCAGTCATATAGGGTCTCTATGAGTTGGAATCAACTCAACAGCAACAGATTTGGTTTTGTTTTGGTAAACTTAGCAAAGTTGTAAATGTCATAACCAGAACAGTGTCTCAAGTTTGAACTATGATTTTACAAAATAGAATAGCGTTAGATTTCCTGTTTGTCACCCAAGGAGCAGATTGTGCCTTAATAGATAAATGTTGCTGTGTTATATTAAAATGTAGTATGAGGTTTTGCAGAAAATAGTTACTGTTGAGGTACATGAAAAGCAATTACTGATGCTGCTTATGTATAAACAAACACTTCATAAGATTTATTTCTTCAGTTCAGAGACCTTAGGGTCATGGTTTATTGGCCATTTCAGACAATTGGCCTAATATTATTGTTAGTGTTTCTGTTCTACTTCCTAGTTTGCTGTATGGTGCCTGGGATCTTAAAAAGAAACAAACAAAAAACAGATGGTCCCCACTACCATTATTGAACATTTTTGATCAAAGATTCTATAGCAGGATCATGATACAAAGGAGGGAATCACAAAACATTTGTAACTCTCCCAGAATCCAGATTTTTGGCTTTCGTGGAGTTTAGGTTAACCCACATAGGCTATTGCCTTTGGGTGTACTTTTGAGCCTCGAGTTTTGAGAGGAAAAAAAAGCTGATTTCTGAAGCCATTTTTGAGTCAAACAATTGTCCAGATAAACTAGTAAGACCATTTTGCTCTGGGCTTTGTACTTTCTTGAAGAAGTCAGTCTGTTTGGGGAAACTGACTCCAAAGATCAGACTGAGAGCTATGTTTAGGGTAAATCAGGCATTAGTTTAATTAGTCTTCAAGACAATGTTGTATGAAATACCTGTCTAATGTTTGTAATCAAACTGTCATCTCCTTGCTATGCAGAAAATTATGTGTCTTAAAGTAACCAGGTTCTCAGAGGAGATTAACCTCATGGCTCAGACTCCATTTTGTCTAGACTCCACTTCTGCTTCTGAGAAAGTGATTCATGACTGTTAGTAGGTAAACCAAAGAAGGGCAGCTTGCCCTTGGGAAGAACACTTAGTATGTTAAATAAATTAACTGAAGACCTCCAACAGGAGAGGCCCATCCTGTATTATCTTGCTAATCATGTGTTCTCTGGTGGAAACTTCGTTGTCACATGTAAATGTTTCTATTCCTTCTGTTTCTCTAGACAAATTTTATGTGCTCCTTATGGATATATGTTTTTGTGTGGTGGATCCAACTATACTAGTTCAGATGATCCCTTTCCAACTGATACTGAATCTCTTGTTAGATTCCTGGAGAATGTGTAGGCAATGCACTTTGGGAACCTTAGGATTACCTTTAGATATTCATAGTAATGATACTAGTAAATAATGGAAAGGTAATGTTAATTTGTTATACATAGTAAAACGAGAGTCAGAAGAAAATCCATTGGTCCAACACTCAGGGTAAGGTTAGTCATTTCTAAGAGTTTAATTCTTACTTGTGATATAGTTGAGCTGGAGAAATCTTTAAGAAACTTAATAATCACTATAGGACAAATAGCAGATGAAGTTGCTAGTAGAATGGAAGCACAACAGTAATCTCTGACTTCTTAGCCAAGGTGACATGAAATAACAGAGTAGCCTTACTTAGATTTTATATTAGCCCAAGAAGGTAGAGTCTGTGTTGTAGTAAATACCTCTCATTTTATTTGGATAAATAACACAGGAGAAGTAGAACAGGATATACATTAGACAGGAAGCTACTTGGTTATACGCTATAACACCCTTATAAACACCAGAGTTATCTGGTTGGTTACTATTAAGAATATGTACATGGGCTAGATCACTATTGCAAGGAATAGTAATATTCTTAGTCTGCATCCTGCTAGTATTAGGCATAATAAACCTTATCTTCTGTTGTCTTACACACTTAAAAGGCAAAAGAAGGTCTCTGGCTAAAACGTTGATGTACTTTGAGTCTGCTCTTTTCGTCAATGCGATTGATGAGAATGTCACTCTTACTTAAGATCCTGGTGAAGAACCAGATGGTATCCAGTGGAAAACCAGCAACGTGAGTTTAAAGAGCCTGCCATGGCCGCCATCTAGGGGCCTAAGTCCAGGTATTGATCATCAATGTATTATCTCCCATCTCCAATTAAAAAGAGGGGATGATTTAGGAGATGATATTGAAGCTATTATTCTCTGTCCTTGAGCATAAAAAATGTGATCCAGCCTGAAGCTGGACCCACAAGGACTCAAAATGACGCATCAACTGGGCCCTGAGGTATAAAGACAATAGCTAGAAAAATCTTGGAAAACATCTTTTAGGGAAAATTTCACATAGATTATATACAGCACAAAAGACCCACATACTTTCCACTTTATCTTTTCTATTAAACACGGGGACTCTTCCTCTGTACTCCAAGTTTTTCAGTCATTTCACAGAAAGGAATCAGAGAACAATGGAACTGTAATAATTACAAAAGCCAGGGCCCAACTTCTGTCTCTCCCTCAAGACCTTTGGTCCATTCAATTTCCACACCCAGCTTACACATATTGCCCTCCTTTCCACTTTAGCAATGCACAAGACAATTTCTATCTTCATAAAAAGTCAAAATGCCTTCATTTGTCCTTTAAGTGCCTCCACAATTTGTCACCCACCTTCCCTGCAGCCACGCTGTTGTTAGGTGCCATCGAGTCAGTTCCGACTCATAGAACCCCTATGTACCACAGAATGAAACACTGCCCTGTCCTGAGCCACCCTCACAATCGTTGTTACGCTTGAGGCCACTGTTGCAGCCACTGTGTAAATCCATCTTGTTGATGGTCTTCCTGTTTTTTGCTGACCGTCTACTTTACCAAGCATGACACTCTTCACCAGGGACCGGTCCCTCCTGATAACATGTCCAAAGTATGTGAGATGAAGTATCACCATCCTTGTTTCTAAGAAGCATTCTGGCTATACTTCCCTAAGGAATACAATTAAGTCAAAAAGTATTGCTATAAAATCATAGAAATCTTTTTTAAACAAAAATATCAAAATGTGAAGTATTGTTTCTCAGCGTATCCTCCGTCTAAGTCTATACACCAATGATTTGGGAATATATCCACTTAAGTTTTGTTAAAAGTTGGACATTAGCCCTGACCTCAAATGTTTTTTCCCCATGGCATAAAAAGTATCCTTTTTTTTTTTTTTTTTGAAGGCTCCCTAATGAGACTGTAGTTGTTAGGTGCTGTCAAGTTGGTTCCAATTTATAGCAACACTATCTACAACAGAATGAAACACTGCCCAGTCCTGTGTCATCCTCACAATAGTTTTTATGCTTGAGCCCATTGTTGCAAACACTGTGTCAATCCATCTCGTTGAGGGTCTTCATTTTTTTTTTTTTGCTGACCTCTACTTTCACAGGTATGATGTCCTTCTCCAGGGACTGATCCCTCCTACAACATGTCTAAAGTATGTGAGATGAAATCTCACCATCCTTTCTTCCAGGGAGTATTCTGGCTATACTTCCTCCAAGACAGATTTGTTCGTTCTTTTGGCAGTCCACGGTATATTCAATATTCTTCACCAACACCATAATTCAAAGGCTTCAATTTTTCTTTCATCTTCCTTATTCATTGTCCAGCTTTCACACGCAAATGAGGCGATTGAAAACACCATGGCTTCGGTCAGATCCACCTTAGTCTTCAAGGTGACTTCTTTGCTTTTTAAGACTTTAAAGAGGTCTTTTTGCAGCAGATTTGCCCAATGCAATGCGTTATTTGATTTTTTGACTACTGCTTCCATGGGTATTGATTGTGGATCCTGAACAATGTCCATTTTTTCTCTGTTTATCATGATTGCTTATTGGTCCACTTGTGAGAATTTTGGTTTTCTTTATGTTGAGGTGTAATCCATACTGAAGACTGTAGTCTTTGATCTTCATCCATAAGTGCTTCAAGTTCTCTTCACTTTCAGCAAGCAAGGTTATGTCGTCTGCCTATCACAGGTTGTTAATGAGTCTTCCTCCAATCCTGATGCCCTGTTCTTCTTCATATAGTTCAGCATCTCAGATTATTTGCTCAGCATACAGATTGAATAAGTATGGTGAAAGGATACAACCCTGATGCACACATTTCCTGACTTTAAACCACTCAGTATTCCCTTGATCTATGTACAGGTTCCTCATCAGCACAATTAAGTGTTCTGGAACTCCTGTTCTTCACAATGTTATTCATAATTTGTTATGATTCACACAGTCAAATGCTTTTGATAGTCAATAAAACACTGGTAAACATCTTTCTGGTATTCTCTGCTTTCAGCCAGGATCCATCTGCCATCAGCAATGATATCCCTGGTTCCATG
Organism: Dugong dugon; assembly: GCA_030035585.1. NCBI lineage: Eukaryota > Metazoa > Chordata > Mammalia > Sirenia > Dugongidae > Dugong > Dugong dugon. Next base: position 39,287,535 of record CM057480.1, on the reverse strand, counting down.
TCCTCTTCTGAATCTGGCTTGAATTTCTGGCAGTTCCCTGTTGATGAGTTCCCTGTTGCAGACACTTCTGAATGATCTTTAGCAAAATTTTACTTGCTTGTGATATTAATGGTATTGTTTGATAATTTCCACATTCGGTTGGATCACCTTTCTTTGGAATAGGCATAAATATGGATCTCTTCCTGTCGGTTGACCAGGTACCTGTCTTCCAAATTTCTTGGCTTAGATAAGTGAACACATCCAGTGCTGTGTCTTTTTGTTGAAATATCTCAGTTGGTATTCCCTCAATTCCTGAAGCCTTGTTTTTCACAAATGTCTTCAGTGCAGTTTGGACCTCTTCCTTCAGTACCATCAGTTCTTGATCATATGCTACCTCCTGAAATGTTTGAACATCAATCAGTTCTTTTCGGTATAGTGATTCTGTGTATTCCTTCCATCTTCTTTTGATACTTCTTTGGTCGTTTATTATTTTCCCATAGAAATCTTCAACATTGCAACTCGAGGCTTGCATTTTTTCTTTAGTTCTTTCAGCTTGAGAAATGCCAAGCGTACTCTACACTTTTGGTTTTCTAACTCCAGGTCTTTGCACATGTTATTATAATACTTTACTTTGTCTTCTCGAGCCGCCCTTTGAGATCTTCTGTCAGCTCTTTTACTTTATCATGTCTTCTGTTTTCTTTAGCTATTTGACATTCAAGAGCAAGTTTCAGAGTCTCTTCTGACATTCATTTTGGTATTTTCTTTATTTCTTGTCTTTTTAATGACCTTTTGCTTTCTTCATGTATGATTTCCTTGATATCCTTCTACAACTCATCTGATCTTCGGTCATTAGTATTCAACCCTTCAAATCTATTCTTGAGATGGTCTCTAAATTCAGGTAGAATTTACTCAAGGTTATACTTTGGCTCTTGTAGACTTGTTCTGGTTTTCCTCAGCTTCAATTTGAATTTTCGTATGGAATTGATGGCATGTTTCACAGTTGTCCCCTGGCCTTGTTCTGACTGATGATATTGAGCTTTTCCATCGTCTCTTTCCACAGACGTCGTTGATTGGATTCCTATGTATTCCATCTGTTGAGGTCCATGTGTATAGTCACCATTTATGTTGGTGAAAAAGGATATTTGAAATGAAGAAGTCATTGAGACTTCTAGGCAACATGGCGCTATAGTCAGAAGCACCACGCCATCCCTCTGCAGCAAAGGTCAGAAAAACTAAGTTAAACAGAGTCACACATCAATCCTGAAACCCTAAGCATCAAATGAAGATCTAAAGAACTCAGCTAAGCACCAAATGGAATAAGAAAGTAACTGAGACGAGAGAGCGAGAAGAGATATATGCAGAGGTCCTCTATCAGGTACTGCAGCATGGAACCGCCATCTTGGACTCCAGTAGGAGATCAGTGAACAGGGGGTACGAGAAAGCAGCTTCATGGAGCTTCAAGCAGGAGACAGAACAACCGGTAACCAATGATATAGGCTTTCTCACCCCCACCCTTCTTCACCCCCACTTAGCTTCCTCTGCTTCCTGCAGCCACAGTCTCTTGGATGGGAAGAACCCACACTTCCTGGCTCCCTGAGTGCCTTTTGTTGGCTGCTGGTATTGCTTTTTTTCCACTTCTTTATATTTCTTCCTTACCTCTCACCACCTCCACCTCCTTTCTCTCAAATACCTGGCTCCGTGCACCATCTTTGCTTCTTCCTGAAAGGCTGCAAAACACCGGCTGACTGCGAAACTGCTTCCGGGCCCGTGCTGCCACACTGGCAGGACCCCTGGGGATTTTTTGTTTGTTTGCTCTGATTTGTTCTGTTTTGATTTTTTTTTTGTTTTGTTTTCTTTTTCTTTTCTCAGCTTGGGAGCCTCTTCTAGCTGGGCAGTGCCAAGCAGCTTGAAAGCTGCTCCCTTACTTTGTGCAGATGCATAGGGACATCCCTGGGGGCATTTCTTTTTTCTTGTTTTTTTTTTTTGTTTGTTTCTTTGTTTTGTTTTCGTCTATCTTTTTTTCCTTTTGTCTTTCTTCATTTCCAGTTTCTCGATTTATTTATTTGCTCTTTTACTCTTTTTTTGATTTTTGTTTTTCCTCATTTCTCAATCTCTCATCTCTCCACTCCAGTAGCAAGCTCCCTTAGCACTCTTTTTTGTTTGTGCATATGTTTTTGGCTCCTGTTCTTCTCTCCTCTTTCCATACCCATCTTAGCTCCACACATCACAATCTACCCCCTCCTTCTTGCCTACCTGCACTGTGCACTGAACATCACACTCCCAAGCAGCATAGGCACAGCTTACTGGAACCTGCCCTGTAATGATTCCTGGTCCACACTGTCAGCCCTGCTACATACCAAAACAACATATCCCAGCAACTCTCCTTCACCTGGACCTGCCCTGCTGTACCATACCTGTGTGACTAACCCTACCCATTGATGAAGGAGGTTAAAAGTATCGTGCCCACAGACAAGCAAACAACAAAGAATGCACAGCCCACCTGATCAGACATAACCAAATAAAACAAAAAATCAGGACAAAACAAACAAATCTACAATCAATAAACAAGGAAAATAACTACTGAATGCCCTGAAGACAGCAGACAATATCAAAACGTTTACAAAAACAGGACAGGATGGTTCAAGTAGGCATCCAAAATAAAACACCAGATGACCTTCCAGTAGAAGAAAAGGCACTAGACCTAACTGATAGGGAATTCAAATCCCTAATATTCAGAATTATCCAAGAGTTTAAGCAAAAAGCATACAAAAATGAGGAAAAAATTGACAAATTCATGGAAAATACAGACAAAAAATGGAAGAATTCAAAAAGTAATACAGGAACAAAATACTAAAATAAATTCACAACTAGAAACAATACAAAAACAACAATCAGAAATCCAAAAGATAAACAGCAAGATTTCAGAAATGGACAGTGTAATAGAAGGGCTGAGGAGCAGATTTGAAACGTTGGAAAACAGGATCAGCAGAATTGAAGACAAACACTTGGATACAACTCTGAGGAGAAATCAGAAAACAGAAGAAAGAAAAATGAAGAGACCCTGAGAATTATGTGGGATACAATCAAAAGCAAAAATGTGCAAGTGATCGGAGTTCTAGAACATGGGGAGAAAACAGAAAACACAGAGAGGATCATTGAAGAATTGCTGACAGAAAACTTCCCCAATATCATGAAAGATGAAATGCTGACCATCCACGAAGCTCAACGAACCCCATATAGGATAGACCCCAAAAGAAAATCACCAAGGCATATCATAATCACACTCCCTAAAACCAAAGACAAAGAATCCTGAGAGTAGCTCGGAAAAAACAAAAAGTCACATACAGAAGAGAAACAATAAGACTAAGCTTGGATTATTCGGCAGAAACCATGCAGGCAAGAAGCCAATGGGATGACATCATGCAGGCAAGAAGCCAATGGGATGACATACACAAAACTTCGAAAGAAAAAAATTGCCAACCAAGAGTAATACATCCTGCACAACTCTCATTCAGATATGATGGTGAAATTAGGTCATTTCCAGATAAACAGAAATTAAGGGACTATGTAAAAACCAAACCAAACTTGCAAGACCTATTAAAACGAGTCCTTCAATCTGAGAACAAACAACATTAGATCACAGGCTGAATATAGGACACAGGATTGTACTAGCCAGATACCAACCTAGGAACTGAACTCTTAAGGACTATGCAAAACCAAAAGAATTACAACAGGGAACCAAAGAGGTTAATCTCTAAATGACAACAGCATCAGAACAATAAAAGAAGGAATAAACAATGTAGGTATAGAACCTTCAAATGGATAAGAAGGCAAGGTGATACCGAGTAACAATAGACTGGTTCAAATCTAGTAAGATAAGGGTAAATTTCAAAGTAACCACAAAGAAAGTTAACAAACCTACTTATCAAAATAAAGAAGAAAAACATAAAGTCTCATAAAAACAAAACCTACAAAAACGAAAGAAATGAAAGAATTCACAAACAAAAGAAACTCAGCACAGGAGACTAAGGAAAAAAGAGAACATCAGCACCACAAAAAAAGCACTACAAAATGCAATCCCACTCCTAGGAATACATCCTAGAGAAATAAGAGCCGTCACAGGAATAGATATCTGCACACCCATATTCATTGCAGCACTGTTCACAATAGCAAAAGATGGAAACAACCTAGATGTCCATCAACAGATAAATGGATAAACAAACTATGGTACATACACACAATGGAGTATTATGGAAAGATAAAGAACAATGATGAATCTGTCAACCATCTCATAACATGGATGAAACTGGAGGACATTATGCTGAGTGAAATAACTCAATCACAAAAGGACAAATATTGAATGAGACCTTTACTGTAAAAACTCATGTAAAAGTTTACACACAAACAGAAAAAATCTTTGTTGGTTACGAGGGCTAGGAGGGGTGGGGGGGACTAAACAGACAATAGATAAGTGGTAACTTTTGTGAAGGGTACGACAATATGCAATACTGGGGAAGCCAGCACAACTTGTACAAGGAAAGGTTATGGAAGCTCCATAGTCACTTCTAAACTCCCTGAGGGACTGAATTGCTGGGCAGAGGGCTGTGGGGACCAGGGTCTCAGGGAACATCTAGCTCAATTGGCATAACGGAGTTTGTAAAGACAATGTTCTACATTCTACTTTGGTGAGTAGTATCTGGGGTCTTAAAAGCCTGTGAGCAGCCATCTAAGATACTCCACTGGTCTCACCCCTTCGGGAGAAAGGGAGATTAAAGAGAACAAGATACAAGGAAAAGATTAGTCCAAAGGACTAATGGACCACAGCCTCCACCAGACTGAGTACAGTACGGCTAGATAGTGCCCCATTACCACCACTGACTGCTCTGACCGGGATCACAATACAGGGTCATGGACAGAGCTATAAAAGGATGTAGAATAAAATTCTAACTCACAATAAAAAACCTGATTTACTGGCATGACAGACTGTAGAAACCCCGAGAGTATAGCTCCTGGACACCCTTTTAGCTCAGTAATGATGTCACTCCTGAGGTTCACCGTTCAGCCAAAGATTAGACAGCCCCATAAAACAAAATGAGAGTAATGGGGCACAACAGTCCAGGGACAAGGACTAGAAGGCAGGAGGGGACAGGAAAGCTGGTGATAGAAGACCCAAGTTTGAGAAGGGACAGTGTTGACATGTCATAGGGTTGTTAACCATTGTCATAGGGCAATATGTGTACTGTTTAATGAGAAACTATTTGTTCTGCAGACCATCTAATGTACAAAAAAAAAAAAAAAGAACTATCTATGTGAGATCAAATTGACAACTGCAACTCAAAAGGTTTGATAGGAAGCCTAGGGGGCAGTGAGTTGAAGATAATAGTGATGGAATAATTTGGAAAAGGATAGTGAGAATAGCAGCACAATGGGAAGAACGTAATGGATGTCACTGAATTGTACATGTAGAAATTTTTGAAATGGTGTAACTTTGGCTATGTATATTTTCACCAAAAAATAAAAGGTCCTTCAGGGTCAAGAAGAGAGAGTGTTGACATGTTGTGGTATTGTTAACCAATGTCATAAAACAATATGTGTACTGACTGTTTAATGAGAAACTATTTGTTCTGTAAACCTTCATCTAAATTACAATAAAAAAATTAAAAGAAAAAAAAAGAAAAAGAGGTCATTGGTCTTGCAAAATTCTATCATGCAATCTCCGGCATCATTTCTATCACCAAGGTGGTATTTTCCAACTACAGATCCTTCTTTTTTCCAACTTTCACATTAAATCACCAGTAATTAACAATGCATCCTGATTACATGTTTGATCAATTTCAGACTGCAGAAGGTGGTAAAAATCTTCAGTTTATTCATCTTTGACCTTAGTGATTGGTGCATAAATTTGAATAATAGTCATATTAACTGGTCTTCCTTGTAGGCTTTTGGATATTATCCTCTTACTGACAGCTTTATACTTCAGGATGGATCTTGAAATAGTCTTTTTGATGATGAATGCAATGCCATTCCTCTTCAATTTGTCATTCCTGGCATAGTAGACCATATGACTGTCCAATTCAAGATGGCCAATACCAGTCCATTTTAGCTCACTAATGCCTAAGATATTGATGTTATGCATTCCATTTCATTTTTGACAATTTCCAATTTTCCTAGATTCATACTTCGTACGTTACATATTCTTATTATTAATGGATTGTTGCAGCTGTTTCTTCTCGTTTTGAGTAGTGCCACATCAGCAAATGAAGGTCCTGAAAGCTTGACTCCATCCAAGTCATTAAGGTCGACCCTACTTTGAGGAGACAGCTCTTTCCCAGTTGTATTTTGAGTGCCTTCCAACTGAGGGGCTTATCTTCTGACACTGTATCAATGTTCTGCTGCTATATAAGGTTTTCACTGGCTAATTCTTTTCAGAAGTAGACCACGATGTCCTTCTTCCTAGTCTGTCTTAGTCTGGAAGCTCAGCTGAAACCTGTCCACCACTGGAACCCCTGCTGGTATTGAGCCTAAGACAAGCGTATTACTGAGAGAACTTGTCTGCAGCCATCCACTGATCATGGAGGCATGTTTAAACACATTTTGTTTGGAATAAACCCTTGCATGTATGAACTGGAACTCTAGTAGCAATACCTTTTGACTTACCACATAAATATATATATAAAACATATAACATATCTGACGAAGATGTCTTGGAATTAAACACAATGATGTTTATTACAAAAATATACAGTATATTGAAAAGTAGAAACCTACATGGGTAAACCATATCTAAAGAATAAGGCACTTCTGTATCTTAGTAGAAAGCCACTGAAATGGAAGTGAGAGCTGATGACATGGAAACATTTGACTCCCCACAATGAGAATAGCTAAAGGAGAAGAGATTCTGTCTCACTGAGGCTTTCTGAGCACATGCAGCACTAAGCAAAATTATAATAGCTAAAATGGGCCCAATAACAATAACAACAACAATGATAATGTGGACTTTTCATGCTTTGCATTAATTCATAAATCAGATTCCAACACTTGCCAGTTCCTCCTTGGAATAATCCCTAACAGTAACTGGTAAAGTAAAAAGCATAATGGACTTGGAGTCAGAAAACATTAGTTCAAGGCCCAGCTGGGTCATGGGACTTCAGTGTGCCGATCTGTAAAATGAGCAGTAAATGAGATAGCTGGTAGCATTCCTACTAGTGTGTCTCCCTTGGCTGTCTTTCTCTGAGGGAGCTGCTCCATTCAGGGCTTTCTCACAAGCACAAGGAGAGCAAGGGCAGCTTCACTATGGCACCCTGGCAGAAGGGGGTTCTGACCACTGATCTGTCTGAACATCCAGCCCACCAGGCCCTTCCTTAACTTGAATCAAATTTCTTTGCAGCAATCTGTCCACAGGTGGCAGGAGTAAGGAGGCAGGGATCTGCCATGGGCTCCCCTCGGAATCCTGCTGTTTGTGTCTTCTACTGAACTGAAATATTAGAACTGGGCCTAATGCAATCAGGACAATAGCCATACATATCTTGGGGGCTTCTCATGCTTTAACCACCATTCAGAGGGTCATTTCCAGGCCCTGGTCAATGCACAAGGCAATTTCTATCACCATCAAAAATTATCATCACCAAATGCTTTTAAAATTGTTTGGTTCAACTGGGTGTGTTAGTGGAAAACTTTGTGAAATCATTTCAGCTCTGTACTGTTACACTTCCACACTCAACCTGGAATTTGTCCTCCGGGACCACATAAAGGTCAGGAGCTGGATCAGTATCTGAGTTTGCTTTTTAAGCCCTTAGTTCAGAATCATATGAGATACTTAAGAACAGTGATTTTCAAAATTTCTCAGCAACACATTTTTTTCTCCAAATGAAATTGCATCTGAAACTTAAATGTATATTAAAAAAATAAATGGTAGTTACTTTTTATGTATATATTTTATAATTTTTAATTAATAATATTTACTTTTTACAAAGTCAATCATGACAATAATGAGATAGTTTTGATTAACAAAATGATCAAATCAGGGATTATGGATGACAGTTATATTTTTTATATCAGCTTTAGCATCTGATTTATATCTGTATTTTATTTTGGTTGTATCATATTAATAATAAATGATAACTAATATGTTAACTCATTTAAGCATTAGAATAAGAGATAATATTAACAAGAGGAAATGGAAGCCCAGAGACCTGGATAAGTGGTCCAAGGTCACACAGCTAACAAGTGGCACAGCTGGGGTTTAAATCCAGGCAGTCTGGCTCCCAAGTCGATGATCTGAATTATATACCTATATGTGTATCTATATCTATATCTATATCTGTACCTATATCTATCCATCCATGCGTCCATCCATTTATCTATCTATCTATCTCCCTCTCTCTCTCTCTCTCTCTCTCTCTCTCTATCTACCAGTTGCTGTCAAATTGACTCGAACTCACAGGGACCCCATGAACACATGTGTTTCAGAGTAGAACTGTGTTCCATAGGGTTTTCAATATACTTCACATAAGGAGATTCCCGGTTTTTCTTCCAAGACACCTCTGGGTGACCTCAAACCGTCAACCTTTCAGTTAACAGCTGAACACTTAACTATTTGCACCATCCAAAGCCTACTGCAGACTGCACACTGCTCACTATACTAAGCACTCTGCAAGCTGTGAAAAGCACACAGTACTCTGCACGCTGCACACTGTACACTTCACACCCCACCAGCACACTATATACACACACACACTTAGCAATCTCAGAATATTCTTTAATTAAACTAGGAGGGCAGAAGTTTTATTTCAAGTTCTAGTACCTACATACACACCTAACCCCCTAAGGCACCTCCACCAGGGTTTAGGAAACAGTTTGAAAATTCCTGACCTGGAGCACCAGGGACATCTTGAAGAGCTAATCGGTTTGTCAAAACACACGTGCAGGGTGCCCGCAGATGTAGTAGAGACAAAAGACATTGTCTGGCATTTTCCCAAATGGAAATCTCTAGTCTCTGCCACTACCAAAATTCCCCATTACAAATCTTCCAGCTGGTAAACAAAATGATGTCATTTAATTGAAATGTCAGCACATTTAGAAACAGCCCTGATGAAACTGCAAAGTTAAGGTTATCACTGATGACTGCACTAAATGGAAACAGAAAATCACCACCAATACTCCTATACACACACATACACACACTAAAATACCACACGGAGAGAAAGCTAAGAGCTTCAGCTGCCCAAGAAAAATTTACAGATAATTTTTATTTTATTTTCATTGTTTACAAAATTTTTAAATTCTACTTTAGATGAAGGTTTACAGAACAAACTAGTTTCTCATTAAATAGTTAATACATATAATGTTTTATGACATTGGTTAACAGCCCCATGACATGTCAACACTCTATCTTCTCGACCGTGGGTTTCCTATTACCAGCTTCCCTGTCCACTTCTGCCTTCCAGACCTTGACCTCGGGCTGTTGTGTCCCATTAGTCTCATTTTGTCTAATCTTTGGTTGAAGGGTGACCCTCCAGAGTGACTTCATTACTGAGCTAATAGGGTGTCCAGCGGCCATACTCTCTGGGTTTCTCTAGTCTCTGTCAGGCCAGTAAGTCTGGTCTTTTTTTTGAGTTGGAATTTTGTTCTACATTTTTCTCCAGCTCTGTCTGGGACCCTCTGTTGTGATCCCTGTCAGAGCAGTCAGCAATCTGCTAGTTGTGTTGGTCTCAGTCTGGTAGAGGCCATGGTAGTTTTGGTCCATTAGTCCTTGGGACCAATCTTTCCATTGTATTTTGTTTTCTTCATTCTCCCTTGCTCCAGAAGGGATGAGACCAGTGGAATATCTTAGATGGCTGCTCACAGGCTTTTAAGACACCAGACGCTACTCACCAAGGCAGAATGCAGAACATTTTCTTTATAAACTATGTTATGCCAGTTAAGTTAAATGTTCCCAAGACCATGGTCCTCACAGCCCTCAGGCCAGCAATTTGGTCCCTCAGGCAGCTTGGATGTATCTATGGAGTTTCTATGACCTTGCCTTGTACAAGTTGTGCAGACTTCCCCAGTATTGCGTACTGTCTTACCCTTCACCAAAGTTACCACTTACCTATTGTCTGTTTAGTATTTCTTTTTGTGTGTAAACCTTTTCAGGAGCTTTTATAGTAGTGGTCTCATACAATACTTGTCCTTTTGTGATTGACTTATTTTACTCAGTATAATGCCCTCCAGGGTTTCTTCATTTTTCTTCATTCTTTTTCTGATTTTTCTTCAGAGTTGTAGCCAAGTGTTGGTCTTCAATTTCTCTGATTCTGTCTTCCATCACTTCAAAGTTGCTCCTCAGCCCTTCTATGATATTGTCCATTTCTGAAATCTTGTTGTTTATCTTTTGGATTTCTAATCTTTGTTTTTGAATGATTTCTAGTTTTGTTCCTGTGTTATTTTCCTGAATTCTTCCATTTTTGTCTGTATTTTCCATGAATATTTCTGTCTTTTCCATGAATTTGTTTATTTTTCCTCATTTTTGTCTGTTTTTTGCTTCAACTCTTGGATAGCTCTGAATATTAGAGATTTGAATTCCCTATCAGGTAGTTCTAGTGCCTTTTCTTCTACTGGAAAGACATCTGATGTTTTATTTTGGATGCCTGCTAGAACCATCCTGTCTTTTTTTAATGTTTTGAGATTGTCTGCTGTCTTCAGGACATTAAGTGGTTATTTTCCTCATTTAGTAATTGGAGATTTGTTTGTTTCACCCTGCTTTTTTGTTTTGTTTGATTATGTCTGAACAGGCGGACTGTGCATTCTTTGTTGTTTGCTCATCTGTGGGAATGATACTTTTCACCTCCTTGTCCAGTGGCAAGGTCAATTGCCCAGCTATGGTGCAGCAGGGCAGGTCTAGCAGAAGGAAAGTTCCTGGGATAGGTCATTTGTGTCATGTACTAGGGCTGACAAGGTGGCTCAGATATCAGTGCAAGGCTGGTTCTGGTAGGCCTTGCCTGTGCTCTTTAGGGGAGTGATGTTCAATGCACAGTGCAGGCAGGCAAAAAAGAAGGAGGAGATTGTGATGTGTGGAGCTAAGACTGGTATGGGAAAGAGGAGAAACAGGAGCAAAAAACAAACAAAAAGAGTTCTAAGGGAGCTTGCCTTTGGAGTGGAGAGATGAGAGACCGAGAAATGGAGAAAAAGAAAAAAAGAAATCTGTTAAATAAATAAATAAATAAAAATTCGGAAAAATAAAAGCCCTCAGGGATCACATCGGTGTGGCTGTGAAGACTGGGGAAGGGGAAATGTCTCCCAGGCCAGCAAGTGCAGACTGGTTAGAAGGGGTAGAGATGTCATACAGCACCAGGTATTCAGGAGAAAGGAAGAGAAGGTAAGTATAGAGAGACAAGAACCTGAGAAATGAAGAAAGACAAAAACGGAAAAATAGAGAAAAGAAAACAAAAACAACAAAAAAGAAATACCTCAGGGATCCCACCACATGGCTGCACAGACTGAGAATGTAGCTCCCAAGCCACGTAGTACAGCTGAGCTAGAAGAGGCTCCCAAGTCAAGAAAACAAACAAATCAAAACAAACTAACAAAAAAGCCCCGGGGATCCCACCAGTGTGGCCACATGGGCCAGGAAACAGTTCCACAGTTGAGTGGTATTTCACAGCATTTCAAGAAGAAGCAAAGATGGCACACAGAGCCAGGTACTTGAGAGAAAGGAGGAGTAGGTGGTGAGAGGTATGGAAGAAACCAAAAGAAGTGGGAAAAAGCAACACCAGCAACAAACAAATGGCACTCAAGGAGCCAGCCAGTGTGGGTGGATGGAATCCAAGCAGCACAGGGCTGAAGCCAGTGCCTTCTGGCCAAGAGACTGTGATCTCAGAAAGCAGAGGAGGCTGAGTGAGGGTGAAGAAGGGTGGGGTATGGGAAAGTGTATATCACTGTTTACCGGTTGTTCTGTCTCCTGCTGGGAGCTCACTGAAGGTGCTTTCCCATACTCCCTGTTCACTGATCTCCAGTAAGAGTCCAAGATGGTGAATCTGTACTGTGTTAGCTGATAGGGGACCTCTGCACATATCTTTCCTCACTGTCTGTTCTCTGTCAGTTTCTTATTCCATTCAGTGCTTGGCTGAGTTCTTTATCTCTTCATTTGATGCTTAGTGTTTCAGGATTGACGTTTGTCTCTGTTAAACTTATTTCTTCGGATCTTTGCTGTGGAAGGATAATATGGTGCTTCTGTCTATAGCGCCACGTTGCCTGGAAGTCCTACAGATAATTTTTAAATGAAGTTTTATTCTGACTATGAAAAACTACGGGGCAACTGAACAACACTTGTGAAAATAATCAGGTCTGAAACAGACCAATGCCCATGTGAATCAACTTAATAAGCACACATTGATTAAATTACTATTGTATACTAATATTACCTTGCATTTATTTGCATAGCTTACAGTTTATAGATCTGTTGAAAATGGCACAAATGACCCCAATCCTTTACCGCTCCTTGCATCCTCACCTTTTGCCAATGTAACTTTGTAATGGCGGTAGTGTTGGTTCAGTAGTAGAATTCTCATCTTCCATACAAGAAACCTAGGTTCAATTCCTGCCCAATGCTCCTCATGCACAGTCACCACTTGTCTGTCTGTGGAGGCTTGCATGTTGCTATGATGCTGAACAGGTTTCAGTAGTGCTTCCAGACTAAGATATACTAGGAAGAAAGACCTGTTTCCAAAATTCAGCTGATGAAAAACTATGGGTAAAAATGGCCCAATTTACAATCCATCAAGGGCATGGCATAGGACCAGGCTGTGTTTCTTTTCATTGTACATAGCATCACCATGAGCTGAGGGTGGCTTTGAGTTTGTTAAGCAGCATTATTGTGGTAACAGATAACTGATGCAGAGAACTGTTTTGTATGGCCTCCTTTGATCATCCCACTAATTCTGAGAAAGGATGTGGCACAGGGGTTGGGTTACCTCCCCATTTTACAGATGAAAACACAGCAGTTCTGTGAATTGCCTTTATTCATACAGCTGCCTCTTCTGATATCTGGTTCTCTGCTCATGCTTAAGTCATGTGGCCTTTCTGAACTACTTAGCCAACAGCATTAACCTAGAGGTTGAATACATTTTTTCTTCCTTTTAGATCAAAGAAGCAGTGTTTATAGAGGGAGAGAAGAAGTTTCAGAAGTTCTTGAGCTCTACAGGAGAGAGCTTTACAAGCATTTGGCTCTGTAGGCCTCCTCCCACTCCCTTCACCCTGGGACACGTCCCTCCTGCCCTGGGTCCACTCTCCTTTGAAGATAAGAGAGCCAGTGCATTTCAGATATATGTTTCAATTGTTACCTCTCTGTGGCTGTTTGTATTCTTCAAACACTTCATGGAAATCCCCATCAGGTAGGAAAACCACTGGGAAGTTACGAGGAAATGATAAAAAAAAAATGCATATTTTTTTATCTTGTAAAAACTCACCTTAAAAATTTTTCCTAGTGCCCCATTTTCCCCAAAGGAAAGCCCAAACTCATTCTTGTAAGATCCTTTACAATCTGGATCAAAGTACCATTTGAGCATTTGTCATGCCTCCCCGCCCCCCCTCATTTTCTCTCAATTTCATATTCAGAAATGTCCCACTCTTCCTAGAGCATGGGCTCTTTTGAAATTTTGCCTCTGCTCATACTGGTCCATCTGTTCAAAATTCTCTTCCTTTTTCTTCCCTTGGTGATCTCCCATTCTTTTGTATAAGATCATATTCACTTCTTGTAAAACACTTTAAACACTTTATTTGCTTGCTCATGCATAGGGTCACTATGAGTCAGAATAGACTCAACGGAAATGGATTTGGTGTTTGGGTTTAAGGCTCAGAAGGATCCAAAGGCCTGGCTGCCAAAAACCCCACAGTGGCCTTGTTCATGCATACAGCCCACACAGTGAGGGCAACAGTACCCTTTGTTCTTGGTTGAACCCAAGTCAAGGTTGAAACATGATGGGCCCCAGGTTTAAGTGCACTTTACAGGTTCAGAGAGAGGAATGGAATGACTTCTTTTTGGAAACAGGTAGGTCTGAATACTTTGAGTGAGTCTCAAACACCCATTCTACGGGAACCCTCATAGGCACTCCCAGGCAGTATAAATCCCCCATTGCTCTAACCTGTTGCCACTGAGTTGATTCTGACTCATGGTAACCCTATAGGACAGTGTAGAATTACCTCATAGGTTTTCCAAGTTTGTAATCTTTATGGAAGCAAACTTTAAGGACACACCTTTCTCCTGCAGAGCAGCTGGTGGGTTTGAACTGCCGATTTTTTGGTCAGCAGCTGAGCACTTACCCAATGTGCCACCAGGGCTCCTTCCCCATTGCTCTATCTTCCCTAAAGGCAACCACCACAATTGATTGTAAGTGCCTTTTTTAAATAACTGATCTTCCTCCTCCACTTGGTGTGAGTTTTCGAGGGCACACCTGTTTTCTAATTCCACATCTCCCCTTCAACCTCCTTACCTCCACTCCAAGCACCTAACATGTGCCTGAGCATGTTAGAGGTTAGTCATCAATTGCAAAATAAGTGAAAACTAAAACAAGCTATTGGGCATTAGATTCCTGGGGGAGCCTCTGAGAGGAAAGATACCCTCTCAGAGTCTTTGGTGAATTCTCCTAAAACACTGCAGGGACAGTAGAAAGAACATGTTCAATAGTCAGAAGATCCTAGGAATATTGTTTAATCACACTGGCCCTCAGTTTCCTGATCTGTAAAATGGAGATGGTATATAGTGCCATTCTAATACTATAATTAAGGGTTCATTTTTCCAGAATCTATGGCAAAGAGAGGGCAGTGTGGAGAGTGGTAGGCATATATATTTTGAAAAGCTTTCCCCTGAGGATTCTGAAATACTAGCCCACCCCCAACATAAGAATCTCCGGTCTAGGCCTGAAGAAATGAGAGTTGAGTTGGGATAGAGGAGTATATGGAGTTCTGAGAGAACTCAGAAGCTCTAGACAGAACATGACAGTGGTGTTGACTCCCGGTAAAAGAATGAAGAAAGAAAGCATGCAGAGGACAGGATAGAGGAAAGTCACACTTGCTTCCCTTTATGGTCCATAAAGACTAGGAATAGATACTCTGAAAGGCTGTTAAGATATCATGTTGGGCTTCTTATTGACCCTGTTTCTTTGGGGTTCCTTGGCCCAAATTTGTGGAGAATATCAGAAGGATGTGAAAGGTTGCTCAGAGCAATGACTGGAGGGGGGGAGAAGCTTCCATCTGCACTGGCCTTGTGGGAAAAAGAGAATCCAAATGAAGGAATGAGTAGTGGTAATGGAGCAGGAAACCAGGAAGCCTGTCACCAGGTCAAGCACAGAGGGTGTCCAACATCCAAACACAGAGTGTCCCAGCAGGACCTTAAATTGACTCTGGCTTTTATTTATTCCAGGTATTCTTCATGTCTTGCCTAGACTGTTTCCTGTCAGGAGTTTCCTGTCTCTGTACCATCCATTTTTGCTTCCTTCCAAGAATACGTCTTCACCACCACCAAAGTGATCTTTTCCCTTCTGTTTTTATATGTCTATTAAAAGTGTAATTATATATAAACTTATATATACATATATATGCACATATACATATATTGTTTTGTCATTATTTTGTTAAGAGGAAATTGTATTCTACATATTCTTCTGGATATTTTTTTCTCATTCAGTAAAACCCGTGAAATTCACCCTAATTTTTCTGGTAGAACTCCAATTTCTACTTTTTTATTTTTGTGGTCACATAACATTCTACAGTGTAGATATACTACAAACTATCTTCAGTTTGGGGCCACTATAAACAGCAATAACTAATTCCACAACAACATATATGAGTGTTTCTGTTTGTGTATGTGTCATTACAATAATAGAAACCATTATTTTTATTTATATTAATAGATTCACGATTACTAGATCCAAGGATATATGTGCTGTGAATATTAATAGTTGGTGGTTCTTATAGTCCAAAATATCTGTAACTAATTCACTAATATGAGAACATGCTTTATTTTCCACATCACTGCCATCAATAGATGTGACAGTTATTTTTAATTTTTTTCCAGTCTGATAATTGCTGAAAGATCTGTCATGGTTATTTTAATTTGGATTCATATAACTATCACTCAATTGAGTATATTTTGTGCCATTTGCATATATCCATCTACAAATTGTGATTTCATACAATTTTCTCTATTTATTGTGATTTAGTCTTTTTTATCAATTTATAATTCTCTTTGCATATTAGAGAAATTATGCCTTTATCTGCCATCTGAATTACAAACATTTTTATATATCTGTGTTTGCCTATTAATTTTATTATATTTGTTTTTTGCCAAAACTTATAAGCTGATTTTTTAATTTGAGATATAATTCACATACCAGAAAATTCTTTTGAGTGTACAATTTATTGACTTTTAGGATATTCACAAGGTTGCAAAACCATACCACTAATTGCAGAACATTTTCATCATCCCCTCCAAAAAAATCCTATACTTTAGCAGTCACTCCTTATATTCCCTCAACCCAATCAGTAAGCAATCACTAGTCTATTTTCTGTCTCTCTATAGAGAATGCCTACTCTGGACATTTCATATAAGTGAATTCATATAATAGGTGGTATTTTCTAACTGGCTTCCTTCACTTAACATTATGTTTTTTAAAAATAATATTTTATTGTGTTTTTGGTGAAAGGTTACACAGCAAATTAGGTTCACATTTGGCAATTTCTATATAAATTGTTCAGTGATATTAGTTACATTTTCACAATGTGTCAACATTCTCTTTAATTGCATTCTGGTTGTTCTATTTCCAGTACTCAAGTTTCCCTGCTCCCTTATCTTTGTATCTTCTCTTTAGGGTAGTTGACCTTTTGGTCTCATAGATTTTTTTTTTTAAAGGCACTCCATACTCAAGGGTAATATCCTTTATTTTGTGTTCCAATATGTTATTCACTAATAGTTTTGGTTCAAGGTTTAAAGAGTATCTTAGGCTGTTAGAGCCAACAGATCTAACATCTGGACAGAAGCATCATGCCATCCCTCTGCAGCAAAGAACCAAAAAACTAAGTAAAACTGTTACAAACATCAATTCTGGAACCCTAAGCATCAAAAGAAGGGATAAAGAATTAAATCAAGCACAGAATGGAATAAGAAACTGACAGAGAATGGAGAACGAGAGCAGCTAAGGAGTGGGGGGTCCCCTGCCAACTAACACGGCACAGATTCACCATCTTGCACTACAGCCAACAATGAACGTGGAGAGGGAGTATGGGAAGGCAACTTCACAGAGCTCCCAACAGGGGACAAAGCACCCAGTAACCAGGGATACATGCTTTCCCACCACTCACCCTTCTTCCCTCTACATGACCTCTGTCACTTTCCAATGGGCCATCATCACTCAACTGGAGAGACATCAGTTCACTGCTGTCCAGGTCTGCCCCACCCCTAAAGGCTAGTTCCCCTGGTGCTATACATATATATTTTATATTTTGCCTTTGTTTCTTCCTTCTCTTTCCCTACCTTCTTTTCCTTTCTCCAGCCAAGCTAGCCCCATAAGCTGTCCTCACCCCTTTTGGAAGGGCAATGGTGCACCACTCAGCTAGAGAGCCACCAGTATATGGCCTCCCTGGGTCAGCCCAGTCACTACCTGCCAAATCCCACCATACCACCATTTTCTTTACTTTTTTCTTACCTTTTTTGCTTCTACTTCTCTTCTTTCTCTTCTGTCTCTCACCCACTTAGCTCCACACACCAAATCATCTCCTTTCCTTACCACCTATCTGCACCACACAAAAACCACCACGCTCCTGACCAGCACTGGTACAAAACCCAGACCCCCAGATCGCACCCCACACTGTACCCTGGTCCCAATCTGCCAGCCTCAGCTTATGCCCAAAATGACCCATCCCCATCCCACCCCTGATGGGCCTGCTCTGCTGCACCATAGATGGAAAAAATTGTCAAAATAAATAAACAACTAGAAATCATACAAAAACAGCAATTAGAGATCCAAAAGATAAACAACAAGATTTCAGAAATGGACAGTGCAATAGAAGGTTTTAGGAGCAAATTTGAAACAATGGAAGACCGGATCAGTGAAATTAAAGATAAATCCTTGGATACCACTTATTTGAGGAAAAAAACGAAGAAAACTTGAGAAAAATGTGGGATACAATCAAGAGCAAAAATTTGTGCATGATTGGAGTTCCAGAATAGAGGGAGAAAACAGAAAACACAGAGAAGTTCATTGAAGATTTGCTCACAGAAAACTTCCCTAATATCATGAAAGATGAAAAACTGACCATCCAAGAAACTCAATGAACCACATATATGATAGACTCCAAAAGAAAGTCACCAAGACATATCATAATCATACTCGCGAAAACCAAAGACAAAGAAAGAATCCTGAGAGCAGCTTGAGAAAAATGAAAAGTCATACACAAAGAGGAAACAATGAGACTAAGCTCTGATTACTCAGCCGAAACCATGCAAAAGAAAAAAAGAGAAATAAATTTTGAAAGAGAAAATTGCCAAGCAAGCATAATATATCCTGCAAAACTCACACTCAAATATGATGGTGAAATTAGGTCATTTCCAGTTAAACAGAAATTAAGGGAATATGTAAAAACCAAACAAAACTTTCAAGAATTATTAAAAGGAGAGCTTTGGTTAGAGAACAAACATCAGACAACAACCTGAATCTAGGGCACAGGACAGTATCAGCTAGATACCAACCTAGGTAATGAACTCTCAAGGATAAAACAAAACTAAAAGATTTACAACAGGGAACCAGAGACATCAATCTGTAAATAACAACAACATCAGAACAATAAAAGAAGGAATAAATGGTGTAGTTTATAGAACTTTCAAATGGAGAGAAAGTCAAGGTGATATTAAATAATAAAACACTGGTTTAAACTCAGTAAGATGGGGTAAATTTCAAGGTAACCACAAAGAAAGTTAACAAACCTACTCATCAAAATAAAGCAGAAAATCAAAGTCTCATTAAACACGAAATCTACAAAAACGAAAGAATTGGAAAAAAAATCCACAAAAGAAAGGACTTCAGCACAGGAGAGTAAGAAGAACAAAGAAAACGTCAGCAACACACACACACACACATACACACACACAAAGCACTACAAAATGACAGGAATAAAATCACACATATTGATAATGACACTGAATTTAAATGACTTAAATGCATTGTTATGGGTTGAATTATGTTCTTCAAAAATGTGTGTCAACTTGACTAGATCATGATTCCCAGTATTTTGTGATTGTCCACAATTTTGTCATCTGATGTAACTTTCCTATGTGTTTTAAATCCTGCCTCTATGGTGTTAATGAAGCAGAATTAGAGGAAGTTATGTTAATGAGGCAGGACTCAATCTACAAGATTAGGTTGTATCTTGAGTCAATCTCTTTTGAGATATAAAATAAAAAAGTGAGCAGAGAGACAGAGGGAAACACAGGCCACCAAGAATGAAGAACCAGGAGGGGAGCACATCCTTTGTATCTGGATCCCTGCACTGAGAAGCTCCTGGAGCAGGGGAAGATTGACGACAAAGACTTTTCCCCAGAACTAACAGAGAGAGAAAGACTTCCCCTAGAGCTGGCACCCTGAACTCAGACTTCTAGCTTCCTAAACTGTGAGAGAATAAACTTCTGTTTGTTAAAGACATTCACTTGTGGTATTTCTGTTATAACAACACTAGATGACTAAGACAATGCACCCATAAAGAGATAGAGAGTGACAGAATGGATTAAAAAACATGAACCATCATTATGTTAGCTACAAGAGACACATCTTAGAAAGAAAAGACATAAATATATTAAAAATCAAAGGATGGAAGAAATATATCAAGCAAACAACAACCAAAAAAGAGCTGGAGCAGCAGTACTAATCTCAGACAAAATAGACTTTAAAACAAAATTTATCATAAAAGACAAAGAAGGACATTACATATTGAATAAAGGGTCAATCTACCATGAGGACATAACCATAATAAATATCTATGCACCTAATGACAGGGCTCCAAAATACATAAAACAAACTAACAGCACTGAAGAGAAATGAATAGTTCCACATTAATAGCAGGAGACTTCAACACACCACTGTCAGTAAAGGGCAGAACATCTGGAAAGAAACACAACAAAGATACAGAAGATCTAAAAGCCTCAATCAACAAAATTGACCTCATAGACATATATAGAACACTCTATCCAACAACAGCTAAGTATACATTCTTTTCCAATGCACATGGAACATTCTCTAGAATAGACAACATCTTAGACCAGAAAGCAACCCTCAACAAAATCCAAAACACTGAGATAATACAAAACATGTTCTCTGGTCACAACATCTTAAAAGTAGAAATTAATAAAAGGAAGAACAAGAAAAAATATCAAATATATGGAAACTGAATAACACCTTGCTTTAAAATCACTGGGTAATAGAAGAAATCAAAATGTAGTTTAAAAAAAGTCCTAGAATCAAACGAGAATAAATCACCAAAATCTTTGGGATACAGCAAAGGCAGCGCTCAAAGGTCAATTTACAGCACACATCAAAAAAGAAGAAAGGGACAAGATCAAAACGTTAGTAATACAACTCGAACAAATATAAAGAGAACAGCAAAAGAAGCCCATAGCCACAAGATCAGAGCAGAAATAAATGAAATAGAGAATGGATAAACAATAGAAAGAATTGACAAAACCAAAATTTGATTCTTTGAAAGGATTGACAAACCACTGGCCAAATTGACACAAGAAAAATAGAAGATGAAACAATAACCCAAATAAGAAATGAAATGGGGGACATAACAACAGACCCAACTGAAGTAAAAAGGTTCATAACAGAGTACTATGAAAAACTATACTCCAACAAATTTGAAAACCTAGAGGAAATGGACAAATTCCTGGAAATACTACCTACCTAAACTAACACAAACTGAGGTAGAAAATCTGAACATACTCCTAACAAGAGAAGGGATTGAAAAGGCAATTAAAATAAAAAAAAAAATCCCAACAACAACAACAAAAAGTCCTAGCCCAGATGGCTTCACAGGAGAATTCTACCAAACATTCAGAGAAGAGCTCACACCAGTACTACCCAAACTATTTCAGAACAGAGAAAAAAAATGAACACTTCTAAATTCATTCTATGAAACCAGCATAACCCTGATAACAAAACTAGGCAAAGACACCACAAAAAAAGAAAATTACAGACCAGTATCTCTCATGAATATAGATGCAAAAATTCTCAAGAAAATTCTAGCCAATACAATTCAGCATCATATCAAAAAAAAAAAATAATACACCCTGACCAAGTGGGATTCATACCAAGTATGCAACAATGGTTCAACATTAGAAAATCAAAGTAATCCACCACATAAATAAAACAAAAGAATTACACGATCATCTCAATCAATGCAGAAAAGACATTTGATAAAGACCAACACACATTCCTGATAAAAACTTCTGAATAAAATAGAAACAGAAAGGAAATTCTTCAGTATAGTAAAGGACATCTATACTATAGCAGCTGCTCCCTGGAAACCCTATGGGGCAGTTCTACTCTGTCCTATAAGGTTCCTATGAGTTGGAATTGACTTGGATTTTTTTTTATGCAAAACCAACAGCCAACTTCATTCTCAATGGAGAGAGGCTGAAAATATCCCCCCTGACAACAGGAACAAGACAAGGATGCCCTTTATCACCACTATTATTTAACATTGTGCTGGAAGTCCTAGCTAGAGCAATAAGACAAGAAAAAGAAATAAAGGGCATCCAAATTGGTAAGGAAGAACTAAAACTATCCCTATTTGCAGGCAGTATGATACTATAATAGAGAACTTAAAAGACTCCACAAAAAAACTACTGGAACTAATATAAAGATTCAGCAGATTAGTAGGATACAAGATAAACACACAAAAATCATTTGGATTCCTATACACCAATAAAGAGAACTTCAAAAAAGAAATTAGGAAAGCAATACAATTTATATTAGCTCCTAAAAAAATATATAGGAATAAATCTAACTAGGGACATAAAAGACCTTTACAAAGAAAACTACAAAACACTACGGCAAGAAACCAAAAGAGACCTACGTAAATGGAAAAACATAGCATGCTCATGTATAGGATGACACATTTTGAAAATGAAAATTCTATTCAAAGCAATCTATGAACATAATGTAATCCCAATCCAAATACCAACAGCATTTTTTAATAAGATGGAAAATCTTATCATTAACTTTATATGGAAAGGAAAGAGGTCCTGGATAAGTAAAGCACTATTGAAGAAGAAGAATAAAGTAGGAGGCCTCACACTTCCTGCCCTCAGAATCTACTATACAGCCATAGTAGTCAAAACAGCCTGGTACTAGTACAAAGACAGACACATTGACCAATGGAACAGAATGGAGAACCCAGCTGTAAACCTACCTACCTATGTTCACCTGATCTTTGACAAAGGCCCAAAGTCCATTAAATGGGGAAAAGATAGTCTTTTTAACCAATGGTGCTGACAAAACTGGATGTCCAACTGTAAAAAAATGAAATAAGACCCATACCTCACACCATACACAAAAACTAATTCAGAATGGATCAAAGACCTAAACATAAAACCAAAAACTATAAAGATCATAGAATAAAAAATAAGATCAATGCTTGAGGCCTTAACACATGGCATAAATAAGATACAAATCATACCTAACAATACACAAAAACCAGAAGGCTAGATAACTGGAATCTTTTAAAAATTAAACACTTAGGCTCATCAAAAGACTTCAACAAAAGACTAAAAAGAGAACCCACAGACTGGGAAAAAAATTTTTAGCTGTGACATATCTCACAAAACGTCTAATCTCTAAAATCTATAGGAAAAATCTACACCTCTACAATAAAAAGACAAATAATCCAATTAAAAAATGGGCAAAGGAAATGAACAGACACTTCAAAAAAGACATTCAGATGGCTAACAAACACATGAAGAAATGCTCTCAATTACTAGCCATTAGAGACATGCAAATCAAAACTACAATGAGATACCATCTCACCCCTGCATTACTGACACTAATAATAATAATAAGAAAAACAGAAAATAACAAATGTCAGAGAGACTGCGGGGAGATTGGAACTCTTATGCATTGCTGGGAGGAATGCATAGTGGTACAACCACCATGGAAAACGATATGGCACCTTCTTAAAAAGCTAGAAATAGAAATACCATACTATCCACCAACCCTGCTCCTAGGAACATATCCTAGAGAAGTAAGAGCCATCACACGAATAGACGTATGCACACCCATCTTTATTGCAGCATTATTCACAATAGCAAAAAGATGAAAACAACCTAAGTGCCTATCAACAGATGAATGGATAAACAAACTATGGTACATTCATACAATGGAATTAGATAAATTAGATAATGATAAAGAACAATGATGAATCTGCGAAACATTTCACAACATGGATGAATCTGGAGGGCAGTATGCTGAGTGAAATAAGTCAATCACAAAGGAAAAATACTATATGAGACGACTATTATAAAAACTAATGAAAAGGTTTACACACAGAAAGAAACAATCTTTGATGGTTACTAGGGAGGGGAGGGGTGGTGAGGGAAAAACACTTACTAGACAATACATAAACGGTAATTTTGTTGAAGGGTAAAACAGTACACAATCCTGGGAAAGTCAGCACTACTTGACCAAGGCAAAGTCATAGAAGCTTCATAGACACATCCAAACTCCATGAGGGACTGAATTACTGGGCTGAAGGCTGGGGACCATGGTCTCAGGGGACATCTAGCTCAATTGGCATAACATAGTTTATAAAGAAAATATGCTACATCCTGCTTTGGTGAGTAGTGTTTAGGGTCTTAAAATCTTGTGAGCGGCCATCTAAGATGTCTACTTGTCCCATCCTGTCTGGAGCAAGTGAGAATGAAGAAAATCAAAGACACAAGGGAAAGATTAGTCCAAAGGACTAATGGACCACAATGACCACAGCCTCCACCAGACTGAGTCCAGCACAATTAGATGGTGTCTGGTTACCACCACCAACTGCTCTGACGGGATCAAAATAGAGGGTCCTGGACAGAGCTGGAGAAAAATGTAGAATAAAATTTAAACTCACAAAAAAAGACCAGACTTATTGGACTGACAGAGACTGGAGAAACCCTGACAGTATGACTCCCAGACACTCTTTTAATTCAGAAGTCACTCCTGAGGATCACCCTTCAGCCAAAAATTAGACAGGCCCATAAAACAAACAAAAAATAAAAGCACATAGCTCAACCATGTATACAAGACTAAATGGCCACACTAGCCCAGAGGCCAGGGCGAGAAGGCAGGAGGAGGGGACAGGAAAGCAGATGAATGGAAATGGGGAACTCAAGGTCGAGACAGGGAGTGTTGACATGTCGCAAGGTTGGCAACAAATGTCACAAAACAATACGTGTATTAATTGTTTAATGAGAAACTAATTTGCTTTGTAAATCTTCATCTAAAGCACAATAAAAAAAATGAACAAAACAATTCTGAAAAAAAGTATCTTAGGGCAATAGTTTCAGAATTTAAGTTCTGTTCCGCCTTTTTCTTCTGTTCTATCTGGGTCCATCTATAGTGGCCCTGATCGGAACAGTTAGTTGTGGTAACCAGGCACCATCTAGTTCTTCTGGTCTTAGGGTAGATGAGGCCATGGTTTGTGTAGGCTATCAACCTTGTAGACTAGTTTCTTCTCTGAGACTTTGGTTTCATTTTCTTTTGCTCCTGATGAGTAGAGACGAATAGTTGTACCTTAGATGGCTGTTTGCAAGCTTATGAGACACCAGACACTACTCATCTCACTAGGATACAGAACATGAACTTTGTAAACTATATTATGCCAATTGACTTAGTTGTCCCATGAGACTAAGATCCATGAGTTGTCCCATTAGACTTCAAATCCAGAACAACAGTTTCACAAGGTGTTTGGTTATGTCTGAGAAGTACCTGTAACTGTGTCCTCTCTGGATATATATGCATGCACACATATATCTGTATGTACATGTACACATAGATCTATATGTGCACACATATGTACACACCTATACCTATGCATACACATATATGCCTATACACATACATATGTGACCATACACTCTTTTATTGGTTATTGTTGGTGTTGCTGACAAATTACATATGTCATATTCTTTTGTACAAACATCCTTTTCTCTTGTGTGCTTCTTAGTGGCATTGTTTCCTTTGGTGAAGCTGTGCTCATCACATCCATATTCAGTGCTACTTTTTCCATCATCAAAAATAACAAGTATCTTCAATCTAAAGAGTGATTCCTCCTCCCCTCCCACACATCCCTGGTAACCACCAATGAACATTGGTCTCTGTATATGCATCTATTCTTGTCATCTTATAAAAGTGGGATCATACAATATTTGTCCTTCTGCTATTGACTTATTTTGCTTAGCATTATGTCCCCCAGACTCATTCATGTTAGAATATGTTTTGTGGGTTCATCATTGTTCTTTATGGGTGCTTAGAATTCCATTTTATGTATGTACTACTTTTTGCTTATTCGTTCATCAGTTGAAGGACACTTTGGGCTGTTTCCTTTTTTCTGCTATTGTGAATAATACTGCAATGAACATACGTGTGCATATGTCTGTCCATGTCTCTTTTATTAGATCTCTAGGGTATACACGTACACATATATAAGATTTAAATATTTATGATTTTAAGTTTTCTTACCCAACTACTTGATATGTCTTTCTAATTATTTGGCTCATATTTATGTCTTTTAATAGCATTTAAAATTATTTTTCATATAAGTTTTTGGTTTCCTTTATTAAATTTATTCCTAAGTACATTCCTATAAATGGGATATTTTCTCTCATGTCTTCTTCTAGATGTTTATTGCTAAAATAGAGGAAGCTTTTTTTCATATTTATTATGAATCTAGACAGCTTACCAAATTTTCCTAATAAGTTCTTTTTATTAGCTTCTAGGGTTACTAGTAATAATATATGCAAAAATATACAATCTTATGTGTTCTTTTCCAATGTTTATGCAATTTAAAAACGTTCTACATGTCTTATTGCATTTGCTCAAATCTCCAAGATAATGTTAACTATTGGTGATAGCAGGCATTCCTGTCTCATTCCTAATTTAATTAAAATGGTTTAGTGTTTTG
Source organism: Dugong dugon (assembly GCA_030035585.1). Lineage (NCBI taxonomy): Eukaryota > Metazoa > Chordata > Mammalia > Sirenia > Dugongidae > Dugong > Dugong dugon. The sequence continues at coordinate 39,261,378 of CM057480.1, read as the reverse complement.
CCATTCAGAATATTAGTGGTTGTTCTGTGGTAGTTTTCCTTTTACATGAGGAGTTTCATTTTAACCCTTTTTGTGCTCAGAGTGTTTTTAATTAGAAATGGCTGTTGAATTTTTCTCACGTGTGCTTTCAGCACCCATTGATATAAATATAAGCTTTTCTTCTTCTTCAGTATATCGATATAATCAATTATTTTGATAGATTCATTCATATTGAATAACTTTATTACAAAATCTGCTTAATTATAATGTATTATTCTTTAGATCATAGCCACATTCTACTTGTTCATATTTTATTTAGAATTTTGAATCTATATAAATGATATTATTGTCTAAATTTCTTTCTTTGCTGTCTTTATCAGGTTTTTTTTTTTTTTTTTCGTAAAGTTATATAGAGTTTCTGTTTCTTTCTATCATCTGGAATAGTTAAATAGCATTGCAATTGCCTGTTCTTATGGTCATATAGAATCTTAGCTTTGAGATCTGGTGACTTTTTCAATAGTAGCTTACTAATCAGATTTCCAGTTTTTCTTTTGGTATTTGATCAGGTCAAGATTTTCATTTCTTTTTAAATCAGTTTTAGTAGGATGTGTTTTACCTGGAATTAATCCATTTTGTTTAGGTTTTAAATTTTGCTACCATACAATTCCAGCATGGAGCTGTGTAGTGTGTCTGATCTTATCTATTTTTTGTGTTCTCTTTTTTTCCTTAACTAGATTTGCAAGGGGTATATCTATTTTATTGGTTTTATGAAAGAACCAGATTTTGGATTTATTTATTCTTTCTTCTTTTAATTTACGGTTCCCTGATTTCAAAGAGAAAATTTAAAAAAGAAATTATTCACTACCTAGATGTCAATGACAAGTACAACACTTCATGCAAAAATAACATGAAGCACTATGAAAGTAGTCTGCCAGAAATTCAAGCCAGATTCAGAGAAGGAGGTGGACAAAGGGATATCATTGCTGATGTCAGATGGATTATGGATGAAAGCAGAGAATACCAGAAAAATGTTTACCTGTGTTTTATTGACTATGCAAAGTCATTTGACTGTGAACATCATAACAAATTATGGATAACATTGCCAAAAATGGGAATTCCAGAACACTTAATTGTGCTTATGAGGAACGTGTACTTAGACCAAGAGGCAGTTGTTCGAACAGAACAAGGGGATACGGCGTGTTTTAAAGTCAGGAAAGATATGCTTCATAGTTTTACTCTTTCACCATACTTATTTAATCTGTATGCTGAGCAAATAGTCCGAGAAGGTGGACTATATGAAGAAGAACGGGGCATCAGGATTGGACGAAGACCCATTAACAACCTGCGTTATACAGATGACACAACCTTGACTGCTGAAAGTGAAGAGGACTTGGAGCACTTACTGATAAAGAACAAAGACTATAGCTTTCAGTATGGATTACACCTCAACATAAAGAAAACAAAAATCTTCACAACTGGACCCATAAGCAACATCATGATAAATGGAGAAAATCCTTTGTCAAGGATTTCATTTATTTGGATCCACAATCAATGCCCATGGAAGCAGTAGTCAAGAAATCAAAGGATGTATTATTGCATTGGGCTAATCTGCTGCAAAATACCTCTTTAAAGTGTTAAAAAGCACGTATGTCACTTTGAGGACTAAGGTGCATCTGACCGAGGCCATGGTATTTTCAATCGCCTCATATGCATGTGAAAGTTGGACAATGAATAAGGAAGACCAAAGAAGAATCGATACATTTGAATTATGGTGTTGACGAGGAATATTGAATATATTACGGACTTCCAGAAGAATAAACAAATCTGTCTTTGCAGAAGTACCATCTGAATACCCCTTAGAAGTGACGATGGCAAGACTATGTCTCACATACTTTGGACATGTTATCAACAGAGACCAGTTCCTAGAGAAGGACATCATGCTTGATAAAGGATAGAAGGTCAGCAAAAAAAGAGGAAGACCCTCAATGAGTTGGATTTACACAGTGGCTGCAACAATAGGCTCAAACACAGCAAAGATTGTGTTTATGGAGGAGGACCAGGCAGTGTTTCGTTCTGTTGTGCGTAGGGTCGCTATGAGTTGGCAGCGACTCAGCGGTACCTAACAACAATAACAAATGAAAGTAGTGCATAGACTTAATTTCCTGAACTATTAAAAGACAATGAAAATTAAATAAATCAAGTGTTCACCTTAAGAAACTAGAAAAAGAACAATGGAATAGACCAAAGAATCAGGATAAAGGAATTAAGTAGGAGAAATGTTGAAATCAAAGAGACCTTTCAAAACACCATATCTAATCATTGTTCTTCCTTGCTTAAATCTTTTTCTCTCCACCTACAAGGTGAAGCCCAAGTTCCTTAGCATGTCACCTAAAGCCATTCATGATCTAGTCCCACATGCCTTTTAGCCCCATTAGATGACAGTCCCCAACACATTTCATGCTCCAACAATACCAAATTGCTTGTAGTTCCCCAAATACATTACAGTCTTTATCTTGCCTTCTTTTTATTGCATGTACTATTCTCCCTCTCTGGAATTAATTTCCCATCTTTTTCCATCTGGTCAACTTCTTTTAATCTTTCAAAACCCAGTTTTATGGCAGCTCTGTAGGAAATATCCCTGACTTCACCAGATAGAACAAAATTTTCTTCCCCTAAGCTATGCCTACAGGAGTCCCTGGGTGGCACAAATGTTTAAACAATTGGCTATTAGCTGGAAGGCTGGTGATTAGACCCCACCCAGAGACATCTCAGAAGACAGGCTTGGTGATCTGCTTCTGAAAGGTCACAGCCTTGAAAACCCTACAGAGCATTTCTGCTCTGCACACGTGGGGTTGTCATAAGTCAGAGTTGACTCAACAGCAACTAACAACAAGAAGCTACATTTACACCTTTATATAACTGGGTGGTGCAAAGAGTTAATATACTCAGCTGCTAACCAAAAGGTTGAAAATTTGAGTCCACTCAGAAGTGTCTCAGAAGAAAGGCCTGGAAATCTACTTTCAAAAAATCAGTCGTTGAAACCACTTAGGAAATGGAAACAGAACAACCAGAACAAAAATAATGAGAACATTCACACGTTGTGAAGAATGTAAACATCACTGAACAATTTGTGTAGAAATTGTTGAATAGGAACCTAAACTGCTGTGTAAACCTTCACTGAAAACACAATAAAATATTATTAAAAAAAAAAAAAAAGAAAGAAAGAAAACAGTTCGGAGCACAATTCTACTCTGACACACAGGGGGTTGAGATGAGTCAGAATCGATTCCACAGCAACTGGTTTACTCTTGCCTTTATCACAGTATATTGTAATTCCCATGCCTTCATCTGCCTCTTATGAGACTATAAGCACCTTGAAGACAAGAGTTATGTTACATCATTGGTTTCTATAATAGCTCCTAACTCACTGCCTGGAACTTATTGGGAGGTCAAAAAATATTTTATTGCACAAGTGGATTAATCTCATGACAGGAATATCCAATCATTCCAAGTACTCCTTTGCTGAAAATCTCCCTCAGAGTTACACAATGTTTACTTTCTCTCTTTCTGGACTTTCGGTCCTTCATAACCTTTTACATAATGCCTTCTTCCCTGACCTTTTCAATAAAATGGCTTAACCTAAATTTTCCACAGCCTTCTCATTGCTGAATTATTAAACACCCCCCCCCCCCCCCCGCCAACCTTTTCCTGGTCTTGCTGGACTTCAGGCAAAATTTCTTATGTTAAGTCCCTTCTTTTAACTTCTTCTTTAAATTCCAGGACATTATTCTCCCTGAGTGCTCTTTCTAAATTTCTTCACTTCCTCACTTCCTGACTTTTTAACTATCAGCTTGCCAGATGTCCTATAGGCATCCAATTCAACTGCCTGCTTTTTCTTCAATTCAGTCTTCCTTCTGTATTTCTCATCTTTGAAAATGACATAACTATTTCCCATGTCACTTGATCTGCAAATGCTGTCATCTTTGCATAGGACCACAGAATGTCAGAAATGGAAAGAGAAACTGAGACCCAGTAGTTGAAGTGACTTGTCCGAGGCCATACAGTAAGGATAAGAGCCAAGGCTAGGACCAGATCTCCTGACCCTCTTTTAGTCCAGAGCTTTTTCCAGTAAGTTGATTCTCTCTCTGCTCCCTCTTAGCATCATCTTGAACTAGTTCCATCCCAAATGGTAGAAGATGGAAGACAAAGTGTCAGGGAGTGAAAGGAAACCCGTGGGCCAAGGAATAAGTAATACCATTAAGTGTGTGTGTGTGTGTGTGTGTGTGTGTGTGAAATGTTTGTCTTCTTTCTGATTCTATCTACAATCCTTGATCTGCTGTAAGAGCAGAGAAGTCCATACCCTTGAAATGAGCTGTGGGGAGAGAAGTCTTTGCTCCTGGCTGTTTCTAAATTCATTTACCTTCTGGAACACACCCAAAGCCCAACCAGCTGGTCAGATTGAGTCCTGGACAGAGGACCAAACAGCCTTGAAAAATCATGTCACTGGGAACCTAGATCCCCAAACATTATGAAAAATGATAAGCCTGTATCCTAGTCTCACTCTATTTCCTTGATAAACAACAACCCAGAGACAGCCTCTGACCCCTGTCCTACCCTAGCCTCCTAGACAGAGATTCAAAGGAATTTCAAGTTCTAGCCATCCTCCAACATCAAATTAAAAAAAAAAAAAAATACATTACCCTCAGTACATCTGGTTTTTATTGTAATTGCTTGGAATTTGAATAGCATGCTATAACCATTCCCATAAATTGAGTTTCTTTAGATTTATTAAGCTATTTACTGAATGGCGGGTAATAAACATTCAGGATTAACTGTTCTGCAACTGCTCTGCATCAGTTACATGTAGAGTTGCCTAAATTCCCATAAAATAATTATGAATCAGTTACCATGCTGACAAACCATAATAGTCAAAAGTTCAATGCATACTCAGGGCCTTATTTAAAAGTTTGTTCTTGTTTGCACCTTTGAATGTCATCTTCCTGTCTTCTGGCTTTCCCTTTCTTTCCTATCTTTTTCTACTTTATTCCCATTGTCTCTATCCTCTTCTGCTCTCCCACCATTTTTCCCCTTTCTTTCACTGGTAATACATGGAGGTATCCTAGTGTGAAGGAAAGAGCCAAAATGTGAGGTCAGACACATCTGAGCTCAAGCCAGAACTCTGCTACCTGCTAGCTCTGTGACACTGGGCAAGTCACTTCTCTTAGTCTTGATTGTAAGTAAGGAGGCATACATATGGCATAGGGACAGAAGAGGCTTTGGACAACTTTTGGCTCCTTTTCCCCCCTACTACTCCTGTTCAACTCATCCCTAGCATGACTGCCAGCCTGGTTCTACTACAGCATGGCTCTCACCACCATCTCCCACCCAGATCCTCTTACCTACTGGCTCAGATGGGCTGTCAAGACCCTCCAAGAGTGGGTTCACCACATACTCAACTTTATCACCAACTTTATCTTTTTATCTAGGACAGTAGTTTTATCTGAATTTTAATTAAAATCAGATGAAATTAACATTTCTGTAAAGATCTTTTCATTAATTTTAAGAGTAATATATTGCTGTTGCTGTTACTTGCCATTCAGTCGGCTCCAACTCCTGTTGACCTTATATATAACAGAACAAAACATTGCCACTCCTGTGCCATATTCACAATTTTGGTATGTTTGAGCCCATTGTCGTGGCCACTGTGTCAGTCTACCTCATGGAAGATTCCCCTCATTTCAGTTGACTGTTTAATAGTAGTATATATATAAAGGAGCATGGTGGCATAGTAGTTGAAGCACTGGACTGGTAACCAAAACCACCAGCGGCGGCTCCAAGGGAGAAAGATGTGGCAGTCTGCTTCTGTAGAGATTTACAGCCTTGGAAATCCTATGGGGTCACTATAAGTTTGAATCGACTTGACAGCAGTGAGTTTTGGTTATATATATATAATTTTCCAAATTATTACATGTAAGTATATATATAATCATTTGGAAAATACAGAAAATCTGTAGAATAAAAATCTCTCATAATACCACCATTCAGAGATAACAACCGGTGTTTATATTTTGAAATATTTCTGTCCAGCCTTCTTTCTCTCCATAACTTTACATTGATGGGTTTGGACTGATTTTGTGTTTTTCAAATAGAATTATTTAGATAAATATTGTCTATACGATTTTGATTCATTTTTTTAACACCACATTATATTGGGAGCATTTTCCAGTGTTGTTAAAAGTTGTGTGTGTGTGTGTGTGTGTGTGTGTGTGTGAATATTCCAATGTATAAATGTGTCATTATTTATAGGGAACAGTTAAATTAAATCAATAAAAGTGTCTATTACAGTTTATTTTTATATAAACTTGTCTTTTATTTATAGAAAAGTTGAGTGATAATTTAAATACACAAAATTCATCAAATATCTGATTGTTTTTAATTAGAGTTTTCTAAAATTCAAAGCTTCTGCCCGGCACATATACTCCTTACCTCTTTGATTTGAAAAAAAAAATGAAATGCTCATTTTCATTTTGAAGAAATATAATAAAATTCTTTTAAATAGGAGGGAAGTTACCATCTTGACACTTAAGAAAATTTTTAAGGTTTTTTTTTACTAGTTTTAGATTGTTTCTTTTCTTTTCTTTTATACATAATTGTTATTAAGCTGTATGTGTACTTGCCATGGAGTAGTCTCAGTAAAATTAATTGTAATGGCTGTATAGCATTATCCAGAGGGCATATATCATAATTTACTTACTAATCCTCTATGTTTGAATATTTTTACTTATTCTAAATATCATAATGAAACACTGTAATAAATATTGAAGGTGAATATGAATTATGTGCAAAAATTTTTTTCTACTGCTTGGATTATTTCCTCAAGCATAGAGTTCTAAAAGTTAAAATATTGGTCAATTCACATAAACATTTTTAAGACTTTCAGTTCATTTCTAAATTTCTTTAAAAGACCCAGTGTATACATGTAGTATATGGATCCCATGTCTAATGACTTCATACACATAAAAATATTGACTCCATATGTTTATTTTTTATAACCTGGAGCCAGAAGCCATTAAATAAATACTCTGGAGATTGCTGAACTTAAATAATTCACAGGTTTTTAGTAGAAGACTGGCGCTCAAGTCCCAGCTGCACATTTACTAGGTATATGCCCCTGAGCCAGTGGTGTGCTGGTAAACCTGCTCTCTGGTGGGGAAAAGAAGTGGCTCTGATTTGTAGTGTTTGCAAATTCCCGTGGTGTAAATACTCCTACCACGTGAAATTTCAAGCTACCCACATGATATCACTGACCACCAAGTTGGGCAGAGAAGCACAAAGTCGGCTCTCAGGAGCTGTAGAAGCCAGTTCCGGCACACCACTGTGTTGGGCTGATACACAACTTCCTCAGACTTAGTTTCCTCATTTTAAAATGAAGATGAGTAACTTTATGAAAAAAGGACTGTGTAAGAATGAGCTGAACACTATCTTCACCAGAACCAACTAAAATGACAAGAAATAAAAAAAAAGAAGAAGAAATAGGCTTTGTTCTCACTGAAACTAGGGGGTTAGCTATGTCTTAGGCCATAAACTGTTAGGAATTTCTTTCATATCACTTAGATTAGACTAATATAAAATTATTCTTTGCTAAAGAACAATACAGTATTGTAGGACACGCTGAGAACATTCTGGCAAAGTCCATAAATACATCCTAATTTTTTGGTTTAGGACTGTGGGTGTGAGCAGGCAAGGTAAGCAGTGGGAACTACCCCTTTGTATAGTACCTACCCATAGCAAATTAATGACACTCAGATGCCATGGTGGCAGGGGTAAAAGGACAGCACATGGCCATTCTGAGTGTTTTTCCTCTCGTCCTGCTGTTTGCTAGTAACATGGGCTCACTCAGACAAGTGTTTGTGGGGAGCCTCTTGCAACTCGAAAGGGTGAGATTGGCTGATGAGGACAGGCCATTGGAAAGGTAGGCCTAAAGTGTTTGCAGTCCTGTCAATGCTACTGACAGACCAGTGCAGAGGAGGAATAAAAGGTATTGTTACCAAAGAGAAAAGCTGTGGGCAGTCAGGCATATGCCTTTGTCAACTTATTATCCGTGTAGCTTGCTTATCCCAGAGTGGGAGAGAACAATCCATAACCAGGGTAGAATCTGTCCATGGAACACTGCATTTCTCAAATTGGCAGGCAAAACCTAATGATTGGGACTGGGCAGAGCATCAGAAGACATGGAGTAGAGGCCAAACAAGAGAAAACCTGGTTCCTATGGTAAGCTGATTCCGAAAGTAGTAGTTTCACCAAACTGAGAAGACCAGTGCAGAAACAAATTTCACTGGCTGGGATTGCTTAAGGTCCCAGTTTACCCCTCCCCTCAGACTGCTGTAATTGACAGGGTTAAACTGTTCCCCTTCCTTCCATCACACTCTGGTCTATGAGTTCCTGATAAGGCATCCTGTGTTGCAGCCCAAGGCACTTCACTACTCCTTCATCCAAGGCTGCTTCACTGTCCTCACCATTCGCACATGTGCAACAAGCCACATAGCTGTGCTTAGATGAACTTAATGTCTCATACAACCCAAAAAAACACACCCCCTAGCTGCCATACTGCACCTCCCACTGTTTCCATACACATATTAACTAGTTTCAGAATTGCCTGCCTATTCTCAGAAGCTTCATGAATTATGTATAACTTACCTATCCCAAGCCTTATAACTACTCTAGAATCCCCAACCTCAGGGAGCTTGATTTGAGACTTAGTCTCCAAATTCCGTGCTTGACCAGCTTGCAATAGAGTCTACTTTCTCTTTCTCAAAGGCCTGGTGTCTCTCAAATGACTAGAGGGGTCACACTGGTCAGGACTCCCCCAAATTGGGTTACATTAATAACTGAACTAATAGTAAAAACATAGGAGAGGTGGGGCCAGGATGGTGGAGCAGTCAGACACTTCCAGTGGAATCTCTTACAACAAAGAACCAAAGAAAACAAGTGATTCAATTATATATGGTAATCCGGGAGCCCTAAACATCAAAAGCAAAGTTGAGGAACCGGACTGAGTGGCAGGAGGAGGGAGAGACAGTTCGGAAGCAGCAAAGAGTTGCCAGACCTGACCCGGCTAGAGCCTGAGCCCTTCAGGCCTTGAGGGTGAGCAGTGAGGCAGGCAGGCAGCCAAGCTTGGGAGGCTTGGTTTCCACGCCAGAAGTGACCCAGAGCCAGAGAGTCTGCTCGGCCACCCAGAACCAGTGAGAAGCATCACTCATAGGCTTAAGTTAAGTACTCGTGGAGGACTTATCCCACGGATCAAAACCACCGCCCTTAGGGAAAAACCTCTCTCTCAATTACCTCTCTACTTCCTGCTTTGTACTGGGCCCCAGAAGGGCTTCGTCAATTGCTGAGTCCCCTGGGCCAGAAGTAGGATCCATCACATGCCCAGAGCCATTCTCTCTGCTTTGGAGAGTGAAAAAATTAATAAACAGGGGGAAAAATAAACTGCCAGCTCCCCTAAGCCAGGAACCCGGTGTAGGCACAGCTCCTTAGGCTGGGCACAGGCATAGGGGATCCACAGACTTTAAGTGCCTTCCCCCTGCATAGACTGGTGTGGCCCATCTCAACAGCATAGGCCTTCATTATCACAGTACAGCAGAGTACTGGAACGCTAACTTCAACTGTTTCAGCTGTGAAGTGGCAGGTTCTTGACATTTGACATGGCTCCGCCCATTAAGCAGGGTCTTCACCTACCCACAACAGGGGACTGAGGACTGGTGGTTCCACCCACTCCACCTAGGCAGCTACGATAGGCGCCCACGAATAAGAGGTGTCCCCAGTCCTTACAACCAACAGTATTAGATGCTCATAGTCTGGAGGCAAAACCCACCCACCTACATGCTCTAGGGAACAGGGACAAGCCTTCCTCCTGGACACTCGGAGCAGTCGTCAGCCCCCTGTCTTGCTCAGGGTGTGTCTCTAGGTTGCAGACAGAAGCCTGTGCCTACACCAATCACCCATGCCTGTCTAGGACTGTGAGGGCCTACGCATCACACTTGGTGGCTATTTACCAGGGCCCCTGAGCTGAATCCATACAGGAGGAGTGGGCAGATTCCTGAGCTCACAAACCTAGTAACACATCTAACTACCTGGTGACAAGACACTAGAGCTTCAAAGCTGCCAATAATCAAACTAGCTCACATAAGCAGCCTATTTGGGCATATCAAAACAAAACAAGAAGCTAGAACACAGTAAGCAAACATAAAATAAATAAATACAATCATTTATTGATGGTTAGGAGACAACAGTCAATATCAAATCACATAAACAGGCAATCCATGATGGCTTCAGCAAGCTCCCAAAATAAAGAATCTAGAAATTTTCCAGAAGAGGAAAATTTCTTGGAATTATTGGAGGCAGAATACAAAAGATTAATATACAAAACTCTTCAACAAATTAGGAAGGAAATTAAGCAAAATGCAGAACACACAATAGAGGAAATTAAAAAGATTAGAGAAGAGCATGATAAATTGAACAGGCTGCAAGAATCCATAGAGAGACAGCAACCAGAATTCCTGAAGATTAACAATAAAATTTCAGAATTAGACAACTCAATAGGAAGTCATAGGAGTAGAATTGAGGTAATGGAAGTCAGAGTTAGTGAGACTGAAGATAAAGCACTTGACATCAATTTATTTGAGGAAAAATCAGATAAAATTATTTTCAAAATGAAGAAACCCTAAGAATTATGTGGGACTATATCAAGAGGAATAACCTAAGAGTGATTGGAATACCAGAACAGGGGACATAACAGAAAATACAGAGAGAATTGTTGAAGACTTGTTGGCAGAAAACTTCCCTGATATCATGAAACATGACAAGATATATATCCAAGATGCTCATCGAACCTCACATAAGGTAGATCCCAAAACAAAGTCACCAAGACATACTTTAATAAAACTTAACAAAACCAAAGATAAATAATTTTAAGAGCATCTAGGGATAAATGAAAAGTCATCTACAAAGGAGAGTTAATAAGAATAACCTCAGACTACTCAGCAGAAACCATGCAAGCAAAAAGTCAATGGGATGACATATATAAAGGCTTAAAGGGAAAAAAACTGCCAGCCAAGAATTATATACCCAGCAAAAAAGTCTCTCAAATATGATGGTGAAGTTAGGGCACTTCCAGATAAACAGATTTAGGGAATTTGTAAAAACCAAACCAAAATTACCAGAAATACTTAAGGGAGTCCTCCAGTTAGAAAATCAGTAACATCAGATAACAATGCAAGACTACAACACATGACAGAGCAACCTGATATCAACCCAGATAGGGAAGTCATAAAAGGAAATCAAAGCTAAAACACTGAAAATAGGGAAACAGTTGTCAATATGTAAAAGATGACAACATTAAGACAAAAAAGAGAGACTTAAAAAATGTAGACATAGAGTTTTCATATGGAGAGGAAGTCAAGGTGATATAAAGAAATAAAAGACTGGTATAAACGTAGAAAAATAGGGGTAAATATTAAGGTAACCACAAAGGAAACTAACTATCCTACAAGTCAAAATAAAAAAATTGAAAAACATAAAAACTCACCAAATGCAAAATCAACGACAATGAAAAAGATGAAAAGAAAATACATAAGGAAAAACGACTCAGCACAGAAAATTAAGAGGAGCAAAGAAACTGTGAACTACACACAAAAAAGACATCAAAATGACAGCACTAAACTCATACCTATCAATAATTACGCTGAATATAACTGGACTAAATGCACCAATAAAGAGACAGAGGGGGCAGATTGGGTAAAAAAAAAAAGATCCGTCTATATGCTGCCTACAAGAGACACACCTTAGACTTAAAGACACAAACTGAGGGATGGAAAAAATATATCAAACAAACAACACTCAAAAAAGAGCAGGAGTGGCAATATTAATCTCTGAAAAAATAGACTTTAAAGTAAAATCCACCACAAAAGATAAGGAAGGACACTACGTAATGATTAAAGGGTCAACACACCAAGAGGACATAACCAAAATAAATATTTACCCACCCAATGACAGGACTCCAGAATACATAAAACAAACTCTAACAGCAATGAAAAGAGATAGAAGGCTCCACAATAATAGGAGACTTCAACACACCACTTTCACTGAAGGACAAAACATCCAGAAAGAAGCTCAACAAAGACACGGAAGAGCTAAATGTTACAATCAACCAACTTGATCTCTTAGACATATATCGAACACTGCACCCAACAGCAGCCAAGTATACTTTCTTTTCCAACGCACATGGAACATTCTCCAGAATAGACCACTTATTAAGCCATAAAACAAGCCTTAACAAAATCCAAAGCATCAAAATATTACAAAGCATCTTTTCTGACCATAAGCCATTAAAGTAGACATCAGCAGAAAAAGCAAGGAAAAAAAATCAAACACATGTAAACTGAACAATATCTTACTCAACAACTACTGGGTTATAGAAGAAATTAAGGCTGGAATAAAGAAACTAATAGAATCAAATGAGAATGAAAATTGATCCTACTAGACCCTTTGGGACACAGCAAAAGCAGTGCTCAGAGGTCAGTTTATGGCAATATGCACACACTGATAAAGAAGAAAGGGCCATAATCAAAACATTAACCCTACAACTGGAACAAGTAGAAAGAGAGCAGCAAAAGAATCCCTCAGAAGCCAGAAGAAATGAATTAATAAGAATTACATCAGAATTAAATGAAATAGAGAATAGAAAAAGAGTTAACAAGCCCAAAAGCTGGTTCTTTGAAAAGATCAAGAAAATTGATAAACCATTGGCCAAACTGAAAAAAGAAAAATAGGAGAGGAAGCTGATTACCCATATAAGAAATGAGATGGGTGATATCACAACAGACCCAACTGAAATTAAAAAAATTAAATTAAAAAAATCATAAGAGAATAGAATGAAAAATTGTACTCTTACAAATTTGAAAACCTAGAGGAAATGGACAAATTTCTAGAAACTCTCTACCTACCTAAACTAACACAAACAGAAGTAGAACTAAATAAACCAATAATAAATGAAGAATTTGAAAAGGTAATTTAAAACCAACAAAAAAAGCCCTGGCTCGGATGGCTTCACTGGAGAATTCTACCAAACTTTCAGAGAAAAGTTAACACTGCTACTACTAAAGGTATTTCAGAGCATATAAAAAGATAAAATACTCTCAAAATCATTCTATGAAGCCAGCATAACCCTGATACCAAAACCGGGTAAAGACTCCACAAAAAAAGAAAATTACAGACCAATATCCCTCATGAACATTGACGCAAAAAATCCTCAACAAAATTCTAGCCAATAGAATTCAGCAACATATCAAAAAAATAACTCACCATGATCAAATGGGATTTATATCAAGTATGCAGGGATGGTTCAACACTAGAAAAACAATCATTGTAATCCATCACATAAATAAAACAAAAGACAAGAACCACATGATCTTATCAATCGATGCAGAAAAGGCATTTGACAAAGTCCAACACCCATTCATGACAAAAACTCTCAATAAAATAGGAATAGAAAGGAAATTCATCAATATAACTGAGAGCATTTTTACAAATTCAACAGCCAACATCATCGTATATGGAGAGACTTTGAAAGCATTCCCCTTGAGAACGGGAACAAGACAAATGGAGCCCTTTATCACCACTCTTATTCAACATTGTGCTGGAGGTCCTAGTCAGAGCAATTAAGCTAGAAAAAGAAATAAAGAGCATCCAAATTGGTTGGGAAGAAGTCAAAGTGTTTCTATTTGCAGATGATATGATCTTATACACAGAAAACTCCAAAGAATCCACATGAAAACTACTGGAACTAATAGAAGATTTCAGCAAAGTTTCAGGATATAAGATAAACATACAAAAATCAGTTGGATTCCTTTACACCAACAAAGAGAACCTCGAAGATGAAATCACCAAATCATTACCATTTACAATAGTCCCCAAGAAGATAAATTACTTAAGAATATATCTAACCAGAGATGTAAAAGAAAACTAGAAGACACTACTGTAAGAAACCAAAAGAGACCTGCTTAAGTGGAAAAGCATACCTTGCTCATGGATAAGTAGACTCAGCATTGTGAAAATGTCAATTCTACCCAAAGCCACCTACAGATACAATGCAATCCTGATCCAAATTCCACCGGCATTTTTTAATGAGATGGAAAAACAAATCAGCAACTTTATATGGAAAGAGAAGAGGCCCTGAGTAAGTAAAGCATTACTCAAGAAGAACAACAAAGTAGGAGGCCGCACATTACCTGATTTTAGAAACTATTATACTGCCACAGTAGTCAGAACAGCCTGCTACTCGTACAACAAGTGATGCATAGACCAGTGGAACACAATTGAGAATCCAGACATAAATTTATCCACCTATGAGAAGCTGATATTTGACAAAGGCCCAAAGTCCATTAATTGGGGAAAAGACAGTCTCTTTAACAAACAGTGCTGGCATAACTGGATATCCATCTACCAAAAACTGAAACAAGACCCGTACCTCACACCATGCACAAAAACTAACTCAAAATGGATCAAAGACTTAAATATAAAATTGGAAACTATAAATATCATGGAAGAAAAAATAGGGACAACGCTAGGAGCACTAATACGTGGCATAAACACAATAAGAACAAGAAGTACCAATGCACAAGCACCAGAAGAGAGACCAGATAAATGAGAGCTCCTAAAAATCAAACACGCTCATCAAAAGATTTCACCAAAAGAGTCAAAAGACAACCTACAGACTGGGAAAAAAAATTTGGCTACAACAAATCCAATCAAGGTCTAATCTCTAAAATCTACACAATACTGCAAAACCTCAACAACAACAAGACAAATAACCCAATTATGGACTTCCAGTAACATGGCATTCTACACAGAAGCACCACACCGTCCTTCCACATGAAAGATCTAAAAAACAAAGCCAAACAGAGGAAACAGCAATCCTGAAATCCTAAGCAACAAATGAAGAGGTAAAGAACTCAGCCAAGCACCAAGTGGAATAAGAAACTGAAAAAAGAGGAGACGTACAAGGAGACGTCCCCTATCAGCTAATTCAGCATGGATCTGCCATCTTGGACTCCTGTCAGAGAGCAGCAAATAGGGGGTACAAGAAAGCAGCTTCACGGAGCTTCCAGCAGGAGACAGAACAACCGGTAAACAGTGATATACGCTGTCCCACCCCTACCCTTCTTGACCCCCACTCAGCCTCCTCTGCTTCCCGCAGCCACAGCCTCTTGGCTGGGAAGCACCAGCTGCTTGGATTCCACCCTCCTGCAGTGGTTAACTCCCTGAGTGCCATTTTTTTGGCTGCTGGTATTGCTTTTTTCCACTTCTTTTGATTTCTTCCTTACCTCTCACCACATAACCATTCTTTTGCTCAAATACCTGGCTCCATGCGGGATCTTTGCTTCTTCCTGAGAGGCTGTGGAGCTCCATTCGAGTGTGGAACTGCCACACTGGTGGGATCCTGGGGCTTTTTGTTTGTTTTCAATTGTTTGTTTGTTTTCTTTTTCTTTTCTTGAGTTGGGAGCCCATTCTGGCCAGGCGGTGCTGTGTGGCATGGGACCTACTCACTGAGCTTGCGCCAACACGCAGAGGGATCCCTGAGGGCATTTCTTTTTTCTTATTTTTTTTGTTTTTTCTGTCTTTTTTTGGGGGGGTTTCTTGTTCTTTCCTTTAAACTTGTTTTTTCTTTTCCCTTTTTGTCTTTCTTCATTTCTCAGTTTCTCATCTCTCTATACCTTCCTTCTCTTCCTCTCCCCTGGATACCTGGCTCTGAATACCTCTATGCCTCCTAGCCAGGCAGTACTTCAACACTTGGGAACAACTTCTCCAGACTTCATAGCCACACCGGTGGGATCCCTGGAAGCATTACTGTTCTTTTTTCTTTCTAATTTTTATTTATTCTTTCTTTTCATTTATTTTTTCTTCTTCTTCTCCTTTTTGTTTTTCTCCATTTCATAGTCTCTCATCTCTCTATTCCAATAGCAAGATCCCCTAGCATTCTTTTTTGTTCGTTTGTATGTTTTTGGCCCTTGTTCCACTCTCCTGTCTCCCATACCCATATTATCTCCACACAGCACAAACTCCCCCCTCCATCCTGCCTACCTGCACCATGTGCTTAACATCACACCACCAAGCAGCTCAGGCACAGCCTACTGGAAAGTGCCCTGAACTGATTACCAACCCACCCTTGTGGCTGTAGTAAGTGCCACAAATAACCCATCCCAGCAACTCTTCTTCAGCTAGACCTACCCTGCTGCACCATATCTGAGTGACTGACCCTGCCAATTGGAGAAGGAGATGAAAAGTATCATGCCCACAGATAAGCAAACAACAAAGAACACACAGCCTGCCTGCTCAGACATAGCCAAATTAAAAAAGAGGATGAAACAAACAAATCTACAATCAATAAATGAGAAAAATAACTAACGAATGCCCTGAAGACAGCAGACACTATCAAAACATTTACAAAAACAGGACAGGATGGTTCCAGTAGGTCCCCAAAATAAAACACCAGATGACTTTCCAATAGAAGAAAAGGCACTAGAACTACCTGATAAGGAATTCAAATCTCTAATACTCAGAATTATCCAAGAGTTGAAGCAAAAAGTAGACAAAAATGAGGAAAAAAGAGACAAATTCATGGAAAAGGCAGACGAATTCCTGGAAAATGCAGACAAAAAAAATGGAAGAGTTCAGGAAAATAATGCAGGAACAAAATGCCAAAATAATATTCACAACTAGAAAGTATACAAAAACAACAATTAGAAATCTAAAAGATAAACAATATTTCAGAAATGGACAGACAGTGTCATAAAAGAGCTGAGGAGCAGATTTGAAACAATGGAAAACAGGATCAGCAAAATTGAAGACAAACACTTGGATACAACTCTGCTTGAGGAAAAGTCAGAAAAAAGAATGAAGAAAAATGAAGACACCCTGAGAATTATGTGGGATACAATCAAAAGCAAAAATATGCAAGTGATCAGAGTTCCAGAACAGGGGGAGAAAACAGAAAACACAGAGAAGATCACTGAAGAATTGCTGACAAAAAACTTCCTCAATATCATGAAAGATGAAATGGTGACCACCCAAGAAGCTCAACGAACCCCATATAAGATACACCCCAAAAGAAAATCACCAAGGCATGTCATAATCACATTCTCCAAAACCAAAGACAAAGAATCCTCAGAGCAACTCAAGAAAAACAAAAAGTCACATACAGAGGAGAAACAATAAGACTAAACTTGGATTATTCAGCAGAAACCATGCAGGCAAGAAGGCAATGGGCTGACATAGATAAAACTTTGAAAGAAAATAATTGCCAACCAAGAATAATATATCCTGCAAAACTCTCGTTCAAATATGATGGTGAAATTAGGTCATTTCCAGATAAACAGAAATTCAGGGAATATGTAAAAACCAAACAAAACTTACAAGACTCATTAAAGGGAGTCCTTTGATCTGAGAACAAACAACAACAGACCACAGGCTGAATATAGGACACAGGTTTGTACTAGCCAGTTACCAACCTAGGAAATGAACTCTTAATAACTATGCAAAACAAAAAGAATTACAAAAGGGAACCAGAGAGGTTAATCTGTAAATGACAACAGCATCAGAACAATAAAAGAGAGAATAAACAGTGTAGATATAGAACTTTCTAATGGAGAGGAAGTCAAGTGATACCAAGTAATAATAGACTGGTTGAAATCTAAGAAGATAAGGGTAAACTTCATGGTAACCACAAAGAAAGTTAACAAACCTACTCATCAAAATAAAGAAGAAAAACATAAAGTCTCAGTAAAAACAAAATCTACAAAAACAAAAGAAACAAAAAAAAAATCCATAAACAAAAGGAACTCGGCACAAGGGAGTAAAAGGAACAAAACTGGAGGACATTATGTTGAGTGAAATAAGTCAATCACAAAAGGACAAATATTGTGTGAGACCTCTACTGTATAAGTCAAGTAAAAGTTTACATACAAAAAGAAACAATCGTTGTTGGGATGGGAGGAGTGGGGGAGAACTAAATAGATAAGTGGTAACTTTGCTGAAGGGTAGGACAGTAAACATTACTGGGGAAGCCAGCACAACTTCTACAAGGAAAGGTCACGGAAGCTCCATAGACACTTTCAAACTCCGTGAGGGACTGAATTGCTGGACAGAGGGCTGTGGGGACTATGGTCTCGGGGAACATCTAGCTCAATTGGCATAACACAGTATACAAAGACAATGTTTTACATTGTACTTTGGTGAGTAGCATCTGGGGTCTTAAAAGCCTGTGAGCAGCCATCTAAGATACTCCACTGGTCTCACCCCTTCGGGAGCAAGGGAGAATGAAGAGAACAAGATACAAGGAAAAGATTAGTCCAAATGACTAATGGACCACATTTACCACGGCCTCCACCAGACTGAGTCCAGTACAGCTAGATGGTGCCCGGCTACCACCACTGACTGCTCTCACCGGGATCACAATAGAGGGTCCTGGACAGAGCTGGAAAAGGATGTAGAACAGAATTCTAACTCACAAAAAAAGACCAGATTTACTGTCCTGACAGACTGGAGAAACCCTGCGAGTATGGCCCCCAGACACCCTTTTACCTCAGTGGTGAAGCCCCTCCTGAAGTTCACCATTCAGCCCGGGATTGGACAGCTTCATAAAACAAAACAGGACTAATGAGGTACAGCAGTCCAGGGACAAGGGCTAGAAGGCAGGAGGGTACAGGAAAGCTGGTGATGGGGAACCCAAGGTTGAGAAAGGACAGTGTTGACATGTCATGGGGTTGTTAACAATTGTCATAAGGCAATACGTGTACTAACTGTTTAATGAGAAACTCTTTGTTCTGCAAACCTTTATCTAAGGTACAAAAAGAAAAAAAAAAGAATTATCCATTTGAGATCAAATTGACAACAGCAACTCAAAAGGTTTGATGGGAAGCCTAGGGGACAGTGAGTTGAAGATAATGGTGATGGAATAATTTGGAAAAGGATAGTGAGAATAACAGCACAACTGGAAGAATGTAATTGATGTCACTGAATTGTACATGTAGAAATTTTCAAAATTGTGTAACTTTGGCTATGTATACTTTCACCAAAAAAAATATCCTCAAGGTCGAGAAGGGAGAATGTTGACATGTGGGGTTGTTAACAAATGTCATAAAACAATATGTGTATAATGAGAAACTATTTGTTTTGTAAACCTTCATCTAAAGTACAATAAAAAAATCTAAAGAAAAAAAAAACTCAAAAAGACAAATCACCCAATTAAAAAATGGGCAAAGGCTATGAACAAGCAGTTCGCCAAAGCAGATATTCAGGTTGCTAACGGACACATGAAGAAATGCTCATGATCATTAGCCATTAGAGAAATCCAGATCAAAACTATAATGAGATATCCTCTCACCCCAATAAGGCTAGCATTAATCCAAAAAACACAAAATAATAAATACTGGAGAGGTTGTGGAGAGACTGGACCACTTACACACTGTTGGGGGAAAGTAAAATGGTACTACCAATTTGAAAATCTATTTGGCGCTTCCTTAAAAAGCTAGAAATAGAAGTACCATACAATCCAGCTATCCCACTCCTTAGAATATATCCTAGAGGAATAAAAGCTGTCACACGAATAGACATAAGCACACCCATATTCACTGCAGCACTGTTCACAATAGTAAAAAGATGGCAACAACCTAGGTGCCCATCAACGGATGCATGGATAAACAAATTATAGTATATCCACTCAAAGCAATACTACACAAAGATAACGAACAACGATGAAGCCGTGAAACATAACATAGAGAAATCTGGAGGTCATTATGCAGAGTGAATTTAGTCAGTCACATAAGGACAAATATTGTATAAGACCACTTTTATAAGAACTCAAGAAAAGGTTTAAACACAGAAGAAAACATTCTTTGGTGGTTACGAGGGTGGGGAGGGAGGGTGAAGGTTATTTACTAACTAGATAGTAGAAAAGAATTATCTTAGGTGAAGGGAAGGGCAGCACACACTACAGGGAAAGTCGGCAGAACTGGACTAAACCAAAGCTAAGAAGTTTCCTGAATACAATCAAACATTTTGAGGGACAGAGTAGCAGGGTTAGGGGTCTGGGGACCATGCTTTCAGGGGAGACCTAGGTCAATTGGCATAATAAACCCTATTAAGAAAATGTTCTGCATCCTACTTTGGTGAGTGGCATCTGGGGTCTTAAAAGCTTGCAAGCAGCCATCTAAGATGCATCAATTTGTCCCAACCACCTGGAGTAAAGGAGAATGAAGAACACCAAAAACATAAGGAAAGTAGTAGCCCAAGAGACAGAAAGGACCACATAAACCAGAGACTTCATCAGCCTGAGACCAGAAGTACTTGACGGTGCCTGGCTACCACCAATGACCACCCTGACAGGGAACACAACAGAGAGTCCTGGATGGAGAAGGAGAAAGGTGGGGTGCAGAACTCAAATTCTAGTGAAAAGACCAGACATAATGGTCTGACTGAGACTGGAAGAACCCCGGAAAGCACGGTCCCTGGATTCTCTATCATCCCAGAACTCATAAAATTTCTGAGTCCAACTCTTCAGACAGGGATTGGACTGGACTGTGGGACACAAAGTGATACTCGTGAGGAGTGTGCCTCTTAGCTCAAGTAGATACAAGAGACTAAACAGACAGCTTCTGTCCAGAGGTGAGACGGGAAGGTAGATATGGTTACGAACTGGTTGAATGGACTTGGGGTATCAGGAATGGAAAGGAGCAGTGTGCTGTTACAGTATGGGGAGAACAATTAGAGTCACATAACAATGTATGTATAAATTTTTGTATAGGAAAAAATAAAATAAAAATATAATAAAAACATAAATTATACAGGTCTCCAACTGCCTTAGTTGGCTAGAGCTGCTGTAACGGAAACACCAAAAGTGGGTGTCTTTAAAGAACAAGAACTTATTTTTTCACAATTCTTGAGGTTAGAAGTCCAAATCCGAGTCTCAGTCATGCTGATTCCTTCCTTGTTGGTAGCCCAGGCATTTCTTAGTTCTGTGGTCCCTTGGTAATCCTCACATGGCATCTGTCTTCCCCAGTATGTGGTTACATCTGTGTCATATCTGCTCTTTTTATAACTCAGAAGTGACTAGTGTTAGGATACATTTTACACTGACATGATCTCATTAACATAAAGTAGGTCAGGTTACAGTTTTTGATGGCATATGCCAGATGACAAAATTTCCTGGGCAGGGAAAGTTTTGGTCAGACTTTTGAACTTGAGTGAGGGCAGAGTAGGAATGAGCTTCTGAGTCCTATAGTTAAGAGGTCCCTAAACAGTATTCCTGATTCCCTTCAGATTCCTATGAGATGCTTCAAAGGCCATATAACAAGGGTGGGGTTAGAAAAAGGAGAAAATCTTCATTGCACACTCAAAGACATAAAAAGAAACTTCACCTAGAGTAGCTCACTTTACAAAATATTTTAACTTGACCCCTAAGCCATAACCCTAATCTTAACCTTCACCCTTACCTTAACCTTATATCTAATGCTAACACTAAAGTTAACACTAACCCTAATCCTATTTAACCCTAACCCTAACATGAGCCAATAACTAGCCATAACAAAATTCTTATAAACCAAAACCATACCCGAACCTTATCCTTAACCCAAACACTAAACGTAAGCCTAACTGTAGCCCTAGAATTAGTCCTACACCTAAAACTAACAAGAAACCTATCTCTAACTTTAACCTTAAATCTAATCCTATTCAAAACACTAACACTAATGCTAGCCCTAATGCTAATACTAATCTTACTCTAGCCCTAATTAAACTTCTAAACTTAACCCTAACTCTAACATCACCTTTAATCTAAGCCTAACCTGAGCCCAAACCTTATTTCTAACCTTATCCCTAAACCTAACTCTAAAACTAACCCTATCTAATGCTATCATTAAAGAATCCCTAGCCTTAGTTCAATTATATGGCTAAACATAAAACTTACTCTAACCTTAACCTTAGCTAGAACACTAAAGGTAACCCTAACTGTATCACTAGCATTAATCATACACCTAACCCTAATCCTATCTCTAGCCCTAGCCTTAAATCTAAACCTAATCCAAACACTGATACTAACCCAAGCTCTAAACCTAATCCTAACCCTACCCTACGCTTAATTATGCTTTTATATCTAATCCTAACTCTATCCGTCACCTTTCCTCTAAGCCTAACCGTAGCCCTAACATTATGTCTAAATATAACACTAAAGCTAACCCTAACCCTAACCCTAACCCTAACCCTTGTTGCAGCTACTGTGTCAATTCTTCTTGTTAAGGGTCCTCCTCTTTTTCACAGACCCTCTACTTTACTAAGCATGATGTCCTTCTACAGGGACGGATCCCTCCTAATAACATGCTCAAAATATGTGAGACGTAGTTTCGCCACCTTTGTTTCTAAGGAGAATTTCTGGTTGTAATTCTTCCAAGACAGATTTGTTAGTTCTTTTGGCAGTTCATAGTACGTTCAATATTCTTCATCAACACCGCAATTCAAAGGTGTCAATTCTTCTTCAATCTTCCTTATTCATTGTCCAGCTTTTGCATGCATATGAGGCGATTGATAACTCTATGGCTTGGATCAGGGGCACCTTAGTCTTCAAGATGACATGTTTGCTTTTTAACACTTTAAACAGATCTTTTTCAGCAGATTTGACCAATGCAATACTTCCTTTGATATCTTGACTACTTCTTCTGTGGGCGTTGATTGTGGTTCCAAGTAAATGAAATCGTTGACAATCTTTTCTCCATTTATCATGGTGTTCCTTATAGGTCCAGTTGTGAGAATTTTTGTATTCTTTATGTTGAGGTGTAATCCATACTGAAGACTGTGGTCTTTGTTCTTTATCAGTAAGTGCTCCTAGTCCTCTTCACTTTCTGCAATCAAGGTTGTGTCATCTGTATAACGCAAGTTGTTAATGGGTCTTCGTCCAATCCTGATGCCCCGTTCTTCTTCATATAGTCCACCTTCTCAGACTATTTGCTCAGCATACAGTTTGAATAAGTATGGTGAAAAAGAAAACCATGATGCACATCCTTCCTGACTTTAAAACACGGCGTATCCCCTTGTTCTGTTTGAATAACTGCCTCTTGATATATATACAGCTTCCTCATGAGCACAGTTAAGTGTTCTAGAACTCCCATTCTTTGCAATGTTATTGATAATTTGTCATGATCCACACAGTCTAATGCCTTTGCATAGTCAAACACTAACACTAGAATTAATCCTAACCTTAAACTTAAATCAAAACCATAACACTAAACCTAACCGTAACACTACATCAAACCCTAACTCTAACAATAACTCCTAACACTAACTGTAAACTTTAAATTCTAGGCTAACATCTAATCCTAACTCAAACTCAAATGATAAACTTAACCCTAAATTTAAAGCTCTCAATCACAACATAACCCTAAATCTAACCTTAACCCAAAACTTATAACTAATCTTAATATGTTTCCTAAACCTAATGCTAATTCTAACCTTAATGCTAAACATAATCGTAACCCTGCCTGTAACCCTAACCTTATATCTTGCCGTAAACTTCAACCTAAACTGTGATCTAAACCTAGATTTAACCCTAACCTAGACTTAAATCTAAACCTAACATTAACCCTAACCCTAATGGATCTAAACCCAACCCTAATCAAAACTTTATCCTAACCATAATCATAACATTATATCTAATACTAACCCTCACCCTAACCATAAATAAACACAAGATCTAACCCTAAATCTAACTACTACTCTATCCATATAAAAAGGTTTAGATCTAACCCTAACCCTAACCCTAGATGTAACCAGAAGCCTAAATCTAAACCAAGCCCTAAAAATAACCCTAAACTTATCCCCAAAAGTAACCCTAAATCTAACCCTAACCATATACCAACCCATAACCCTAGATCTAGTCCTGATACTAACTCTGATACTAACACTAAACCTAAATGTAACCCTAACCCTAAAGCTAACCTTAACCCTAACACTAACCCTACCCCTAACCTTATCCCTAAATGTAACCCTGCATTTAGTCCTAATCCTTATCCTAACCATAACATTAACCCAAGATGTGAGACGAAGCCTAATCTAAACTTAACTCTAAACTTAACCCTAACTCTGGATGTAACACTAAGCTTAACAACAGCTCTAACACTAAAACTTAACTGTAACACAATCCCCAACCCTAAACTTAACCCTAGATCAAACGTTAACTCTTACCCTAATCCTAAAAATGACGCTAACCCTAGATGTAACACTAAGCCTAATCCCAACTCTAATCATAATCTCTAAACTTAAACCTAACCCTAGATATAACACCTACCCTAATACTAACCCTAACACTAGATCTATCCACAACTATAACCCTAGATATAACCCCAACCCTAACCATAAACTTAACTCTGACACTTACCTTAACCTTAGTTTTAACCAAATCCTAATCCTAACCCAGACCCTAACACTACATCTAACCCTAACCTGGCACTAACCTAAACCGTTTCTAACCCTATCATTAGTGTTAACTCTAACCCTAAACTGACTCTAAACCTAATCCTAGAATCTAATTCTAAACATCACCCTAACGCTGACTCTAATCCTAAACCAAGCCTTCACCTTAACATAACCTTAAACTTTTATCTAATTCTAGACCAAAACTTAACCCTAACTCAAACCCGATTGATAACCCTATCCATAGATCTAACCTTAATCCTAATCTAAATTTAAATCTAACTGCAAAATAGAAAGTAACACAAATCCTTAAACTAACTATGACCCTTAACCTAAGCCTAACCCTAGATCTAACCCTAACCCAAACTCAAAAACTGACCCTAAATTAAAACCTAAACCTAATCCTGACAATAACCCAAGATCTAACCTAACTAGAACTCAAACCATAACACCTAACACTAACAGGATACCCAATCTCTAAAGTTAACCCTAACCTTATAGGTAACCCTAACGTTAAAGCTAAATTTAACCCTAACAAACCAAACTCCATACCGAACCTTATAAGTTTAAAACTTAAACGGTACCCTAACCTTAAGCTTAACACTAAAAGTAATCATAACTCTAACCCTAGACTTAGTCTTACAGCTAGCTCTAAACCTAAACCTAATCCTAAACTTAGTCTTACCCTAGCCTAATTATACACCAAAATCTAACCTTAACTGTAACATGAACCTTTACTTCAACAATAACCCATAGTCCTAACCTCATATCTAACCATAACCCCAAAGCTGACACTAACCCTAACACTAAGCCTAACCCTACGCCTTGCCTTAGTTTTAGCTCTAATCCAAACACTAACCATAAACCTAGTCATAACACTAAACCTAGATCTAAACACCACCATAACACTAATCTTAACACTACATCTAATTCTAACTCTAATTTTAACCATAAACCTCAACATAACTCTAATCCAAAATCTAACTATAACCTTAAAACTGTATCTATACCTAGATTTAACACTAACTGTAACCATAACTCTAACCCTAAAACACTAACCCTAAGTGTAACCCCTAGCTTAACCCTAACCTTAACCATAAATTTAACCATAACCATAAAACTGGATGAAATTTTAAACCTAATTCCAACTTTAACCGTATCAAATCCTAACTCTGTCCACAATACTAGATCTGACTCTAAGCTCAATTTTAATTACTACCCAGATCTAACGGTAACTCGAATTCTAACCTTAAATCTAACCCCTAACACTACCCATAACTCTAACACCCAATCCAAACCCCAACGTGAACCTATATCTAAATTTAACCCTAAAGAAATCACTAACTCTAACCCTAATCAATCCCTAGCCCAAACCATAATTATACCCCTAAAATGATCATACCCTAAAACTCAACCTTAACTCTAACACTAACCCTAACACTATTCCTAGCCTTAGTCATTGACCTAACCCTAACCCTAACCCTAGCCATAATACAAGCCCTAGCCCTAACCCTAGTCATAATTGCCACTAATTAAACTCCTAACCTAACCCTAACTAAAATCAAAACTTTAACACTAACCCTACATCTTTCACCCTAACCCTAGCTTTACCACTTTCCATAGCCCCAATTCCATAGGTAATCCTTATCTTAATGCTAACACAAGCCCTAGTCATAATTATAACCCTCAACCTAATCTGTGCCCCAAACATAACCCTAATTCTAATACTAACACTAGTTCTAATTCTACCTACCACATAATTTGTATATTAGACTGGAACTAACTCTAACCATAACTTTAAAGCTAAACCTAACACTAGCTGTGGTCCTACCCTAAGCCTTAAAACTAACTTTAACCATAACCCTAGCCCTAACAGCAACCCTAAACTTACTGCAAATTCTACTTTTAACCCTAGCCCAAACCCTAAATCTAACCTTAACCCTAACATTAAGAATAATCCTAACTCTAGTAGGCATAATTAAATCACTAAATCTAATTTGTAACCCAAACTCTAACTCTACCCTAGGTGTAATTTCTCCATTAACATTAACTTTAGCCTAGACCAAAACCTAATCCAAAGTCTAGACCGAGGCCTAGCCCTAACCCTACTCTTAACTCTACAAGAAATACTAACCCTAGCCTTGACACTGACCCTAAACTAAACCTAACCTTACTCATAACTCCAGTACTAACCCCATTTCTAACCCTAATCTTAGATATAACCCTAACTCTATGACAATCCAAAACAATAACTATAACCATAAACCTAAACTAACCTTATCACTAATTTTAACTTCAAACCAAATCATAGATCTAACCCAAAACTACCCTTAACCCTAAACATTATCTTAGATTTAAACCTAACTCTAACCCTCAACCTAATCCTAACCCTAGATTTAACCATAACCAGAATCCTAATCCTACGTCTGTCACTAAGCCTAACCCTAAACTTAACACTAGATCTAAACCTATCCATAACTTTACCCCTAGATCTACCCTTAAAACTAGCCACAAAACTAACAGTAACATTAGATCTAACAATATCTCTGCCTTAAAACTAGAACAAACACTAACAATAAGCAGAAAGCTAACCCTAAACTTAGATCTAAAACTAAGCCTGTCCTTAACCTTAACACTAGACATAATCTTACCCTAAACCTAACCCTAACCCTAACCCAAACCCTAAAATCTAACACTAACCCTAACTCTAGATAAAAAACGAAGCCTAGCCATAACTATAGATTTAATGTCAACCCTAACTATAAGACTAACCATAACCCTATGTCTAACCCTAAGAATAACTGTAAACCTGACAGTAACAGTAGATCTAATCCTAACTCTACTTAAAACTTAGATCTAACACTAACACTAACCCAAAAATTAATCCTAATGTTAGATCTAACACTAACCTGATTATCCTAATGTTAGATCTAACACTAACCTGATTCTTAAAACTAACACTAGACCTAACCTTACACCTAAACATAACTCCAACTCTAGATCTAACTCTAACTATATTCTAAACCCTAAACTAGATACAACCCTACCTCTAAACTTAACACGAATCCTAACACTAACCCTAACCTTAGATATAAACTAAGCCTAACCAGAACCATGATCTCTAAACCTAACACTAAATCTAAACCCATCCCTTACTCTAACACTAACCTTAGATTTAACACTAACTCAAACTAAAACTCTAACTCTGGGTCCAATCCCAACATTAACTCTACATCTAACCCTACCCTAACCCTAACATAAGCCTAGATCTAAACCTAATGTCAAAGAAAACTCTAGACCTAATCCTAATCCTAAATTTAGCCCTGACACTGACCCTAACTCTCAACCTAACCCGAACCAAAATTCTAACCTTAATTCCAACCGTAAACCTAGATCTAAAGAAATCCTAACTGTAACACAAACACTAGAGCTAGATGTAACCCTAGATAAAACAGTAACACTATATCTAACCCAAATCTAACCATAGATCTAAAATAACCCGAGATTTTACCCTAATCCTAAACTTAACCCTAGATCTAGCCATAATCCTAATCCTAGATTTAACCCTAACACTAAAATTAACCCTAGACCTAACCCTAACACTTAACCTAACCCTAGACACAACCGTAACCCAAACCCAAAGCCTACATCTAGATCTAACTCTAACCATAAACACAATGTTAGAACTAACCCTAACTCCAAACCTAACCATAACCCTAATTGAGCTAGCAGTATACCAGAGGTCTTACCTGCCTATGATGGGATTCATTGATCTTTGCAGCCTGTGAGCAAGAGCTCTGCTCTCTGACCTACTAATCTTGGGTTCATCAGCCCCTGTGGCTACGTGAATCAGGAGAAGGGTATATCCTCACCCACGAACTTGGGATATTCCAGCTTCTACAACCACGTGAGTCATTTCCTTGATATCTCTCATATACATATATTTATAGACTTTACCGGTTTTGCTTCTATAAAAAACCCAACCTAAGACACCCCAACACTATCCCAAACCTAGATATAACCATAACCTTAACTCTAGATCAAAAGTAACCTTACCACTAACCCTGACACTAATCCTAGATCTACCCTGACCCTAATCCTATATCTACCCTAATCCTAATTCTAGATCACATCCTAATACAAACATAACCCTAATTCGATATTAACCCCTAACAAAATCCCTAAGTCAAATTCTAACACTAACAATAAACTTATCCATATACCTAGGTCTAACCCTAACCCTAACCCTAACCCTAAACACTCATAACAGACGCAAACACTAATCCTAACCCTAGAATTTACCCTAACCCTAGATCTAACTGTAAACCTAACTTAATCCCTAACACAAACCCTAAACCTAATCCCAACTCGATCCCTAACCCTAAACCTGACCTCTAACACTAACCCTAATCCTAATTTTAAACCTAAATCTAACCCTAATTCTAGATTAAGCCAAAGCCTAACCTTAACTCTAACCTTAACCATAACCCTACTCTTAAACCTAAACCTATCTCTAACACTAACCCTGACTCTAATCCTAACTCTAACTCTAGATCTAATACTACACCTACCCTAACCATAACTTTAAGAATAACCCTAATCCTAGTGCTAGATCTACTTCAACCTCTAAATCTGAATTGTACCCTAACCCTAACCCTAGCCCCCATTTTACCCCAACCTTAATACTAAGCCTAAACCTAAACCAAACCCTAGAAGTAGTCTTACTCTATCCTAGGCTTAAAAGCAATTATGACCCTAACCCTAATCGTAACTTTACTCCTAGCTCTGAAACTTGCATTAACTCTGACACTAATGTGTGTATCAATTTGTCTGGGCCATGATTCCCGGTATTGTGTGATTTTCCTATGTTTTAAATCCTGCCTCTATGATGTTAATAAGGGAGGAGAGGTGGTAGTTGTGTTAGTGAAGCAGAACTCAATCTATAAGATTGGATTCTGTCTTGAGGCAATCTTTTGAGATATAAAAGAGAGAAGCTAGCAGAGAGACAGAGGAACCTCATACCACCAAGAAAGCTGTGCTGGGAGAAAAGCGTGTCCATTGGACCTGAGGTTCCTACACAGAGAAGCTCCTAGACCAAGGGAAGATTGATGACACGGATCTTACTCCAGAGCTGACAAAGAAAGCGTTGTCCTGTAGCTGAAGCCCTGAATTTGGACTTGTAGCCTAATAGACTGTTAAAGAATAAATTTCTCTTTGTTAAAAGCCATCCATTAGTGGTATTTCTGTTACAGCAGCACTAGATGACTAAGACAAACCTTAACTCAAACAATAACAATAACCATAACACTAACACTAATTCTCAAACTAAATTTAGATCTAATCCTAACCCTAACAGTAAACTTACATATAACCCTAAACATAACCCTAAATCTAAACCCACCCCTATTTCCTAAGCCTAACTCTAACACTAACCATAACTCTAGATATAAACCAAACCCTAGATCTAACCCTAACTCAACATCAACCCTAACCTTAACAATAAAACTAACATCAACCTTAGATTAAACCTAAACCTAATTCTAAACATAACACTAACCAATAATCCTAACCTAGTCCTATCACTAAGGCTAACTCTAACCATAATGCAAAAACTAGATTTAACTCTAACCATAATATTAACCCCAGATCTAACACTAAAATTAATCTTAACTGTAACCTATATATAACCTTAACCCTAATCTTAGAAGTAACTGTAACCCTAATTCTATATCTAATCCTAATCCTATCCCTAGATCTAACCCTAACTCTAATCCAAACCCTAAACTTAACTCTAACACTAACACTAACCTTAACTTTAGCCTAACTCATACTTTAGATTTAGCCCCAACCCTAACGTTAGATATAACCTTAACCCTAACCCTAAACATAACTCCAAATCAAACTTAACCATAACACTAAACCTAAGTCTAACACATAACTTTAACGATAGCCCTAACCTTAATTCTAACATTAACCCTAACCCTAGATCTAACCCTAACCCTCAACTATCAACCTAACCATAACCATAATAGTTAACCCCTAACCATAACCATAACCCCAAGTCTGTTCATAACATGAACATTAACCTTAACCCTAGATCTAACCATAATCCTAACCATAGCTCTTTCTCTAACTTTGACCCTAACCCTAGACTTATCTGTATTGCTAGCCATAACTCCAGACCTAGTGTTAACTCTGCTTCAAATCTTAAACCCTAACACTAACTGTAACGTTGACATTAACCTTAGATCTAATTCTAACCCTACCCATAACCCTAAATTACATAGATTATCAAAAGTCCTAAACCTAGATCTAATCCTAACTTTAACAGTAAATTTACCCTAACCCCAATCTTAGATCTAACCCTAATCCTTACCCTAACAATAACCCTAACTCTAGATCAAATCTAACCCTAACACTGACCTTAATTCTTGCCCTAATCCTATATCTAACCTTAACCTAGATAAAACCCTAACCCTTGATCTAAATATAATTCTAAACCTAACCTTGGATCTATGGCTAAATATAACTCTAACCTCAACCCTAGATCTATCAATGACTAGAACCTCAAGATCTAATTCTAACTATAAACTTACCCTAAATGCTAACCCCTAACCATAACCCTGGCCTCAGATCTAACACTAAGCCTAACCCTAGATCTAATACTAAAAGCCTAACTTTAAGTCTACCCTAGATTAAACCTAAGCCTAATCCTAACCTTTAACCTTAAACCTAACTCTAAACCTGTTGTTGTTGTTAAGTGCAGTCGAGTCAATTCCAACTCATAGTGACCCTATGTACAACAGAACAAAACACTGTCCGGTCTTGCACCATCCTCAGAATCGTTATGCTTGAGCCCATTGTAGCAGCCTATGTGTCAATCCGTCTCATTAAGGGTCTACCTCTTTTTCACTGACCTTCTACATTGCCAAATATGTTGTTCTTCTCCAGAGACTGGTTCCAGAGAGGTAGTCTCACCATCCTTGCTTCTAATGAGCATTCTGGCTATACTTCTTTGAAGACAGATTTGTTTGTTCTTCTGGCAGGCAATGCTATTTTCAAAAGTCTTCACCAATATAATTCAAAGGCATCAATTCTTCTTCTGTCCTCCTAACTTTAACTCTAACCTTATGCCTAAGGCTAACCTCAACCATAACCATAGATATAACCCTAACCCTGGACCTAACTCAAAACCTAACCCTAACCTTAACTCTAGTTCTAACCCTACCACTACCCCTAGATCAAACCTATCACTAATGTTAACCCTATCCTTAGCCTTGAGTATACCCCAAAACCTAATTTGTGCCTGTTTTATGCTGGGTTCTCTAGAGAAGCAAAACCAGTAAAGCATACAAATAAATAGAGAGAGTTATTTCAAGGAAATGGCTCATGTGGTTGTAGAGGCTGGAATGCCCCAAGTCTGTGGGTCAGGATGGAGGCTTTTCCTGATTCACGTAGCTGCATGGGTTGGTAAACCCAATATCGGCAGGTCAGAGAGCAGGGCTCTTGCTCACAGGCTGCAAAGATAGATGAATTCCAAGATCAGCAGAAAAGACCACAGGTAAGTTGTTAGCTCAAGTCCTAAGAACTGGAGGTCAGATGAACAGGAGCCAGCTGCAGGATCCAGAGCAAGCAAAAGACCAGAGCCTTGTCAGAATGTCCACTTATATTCGATGCAGGCCACATGCCCAAGGAAATTCCCTTTCAATAGATTGACTACTCGCAGCAGATCCCATTGTGGAGGTAATCACGTTGTATCAAATCTCATCATACAACTATCAAACTACATCATAACTACCAAACCACTGAGAATCCTGACACAGCTAAGTTGACACACAACATTAACCATCACAGTGTCATAACCTTCCCCTTACTTCCAACAAAAAAATGACCTTAACTCTATCACTAGTCTTAGTCCTATCCTTAACCAAAAACTTACCCTAAACCTAACGCTACACTTAACCTTATCCCTAGCCCTACTTTTAATCCTAACATACTACAATAATGCCAACATTAACCCTAATACTAACCATAGATCTAACCCAAACACTGAACCTAAAAATTAATTAATGCTAGATATTAACCTTAACCTTAACACTAACCCTAACTCCAGATCTAACCTTAAGCCTAACTGCTAATCCTAACACTAATCCTAACCTTAGATCTAAACCTCAAACTTAACCCTGGATCTAACTTTAACAATAGACTATACCTAACCCTAACTGTAGACTTATCCTTAGCCCTAGCCTAGATTTAACCCCAACTCTAATTCTAATCTAACCCTAAAACTAAACCTAACATTAAATCTAGCCATAACCCTAACTATAACCCTAGATCTAACCCTAACTCTAAGCCAAACACTAACCCTTTCCTTAACCCTTACCCAAGATTTTGCCCTAACTCTCAACCTAACTTTAATCCTAACCCTAACCCTAAAGCTAACACTAACCCGAAACATACCCCTACACATATCTATAGCCCT
The DNA here is from genome assembly GCA_030035585.1 of Dugong dugon. Classification (NCBI taxonomy): domain Eukaryota; kingdom Metazoa; phylum Chordata; class Mammalia; order Sirenia; family Dugongidae; genus Dugong; species Dugong dugon. The sequence goes on along the minus strand of CM057480.1, from coordinate 39,228,401 downwards.
ACAACATAAACATAATTCAAAAACTAATGCTAACCCTAGTCCTAAACATAAACTTGGCCCTACACTAACCATAATCATACTACAAAACCTAACCTCAATTATAAATCCTAAGTCCTAACTGTACCCCTAATCCAAATCTTAATTTTAACCTTAACCATAGCCCTAGATCTAACTCTAGACCTAACCCAGAATCTAAACCTAAACCAATCCCTAACCCGAGATCTAAACCTAACCCTAACTGTAATAGATTAAATTGTGTTCCCCAAAAATATCTGCCAACTTGGCTGGGTCATGATTCCCAGTATTGTGTGATTGTGTACCATTTTGTAATCTGATGTGATTTCCTTGTGTGTTGTAAACTCTATCACTATGATGTAATAAGAGAGATTAGCGGCAGTCACACTGATGAGGTATACAAGACTGGATAGTGTCTTAAGCCAATCTCTTTTGAGATATAAAAGATAGAAGCAAGCAGAGACACAGGGGAACCTCATACCGCCAAGAAAGCAGTGCCGGGAGTAGAGCGCATTCTTTGGATTTGAGGTTCCTGCTCTGAGATGCTTCCAGACCAAAGGAAGACTGATGGATGACACGGACCTTCCTCCAGAGACAACAGAGAAAACATTCCTTTGTAGCTGACGCCATGAATTTGGGCTTGTAGACTAATGGACTTTGAAAAACAAACTTTTCTTTGTTAAAGCCATCCACTTGTGGTATTTCTGTTATAGCAGAACTAGATGACTAAGACACTAACTGAAACCTAACTCTAAACCTAAACTTAACCATAGCCCTAACACTAACCCTAGATTAATTCTAAACCTAACCATAACTCTGATACTTACCCTAACCTCCTAACACTAACCCTAACCTTAATCCTAGATCTAACCCTAACTGTCAGCCATAACTTAGATATAACCCTAACCCTAAATGCTCTCCCTTAACACTAACACTAGATCCTACCCAAGGTCTAACTCTAAACTTACCTTTAACCCTAAAACTAAACCTAGATATAACTCAATCCTTAACCCTAAATGCTAACCCTAAGCCTAGATCTTACTCTAGCCCTATAATTAATCCAAAACCTAGATTAAACCTAAGCCTAAACTTAACTCTGACCCTAATCCAAGACCTAAATCTAAGTTTATCCTTAAACTAAACCCTAACCCTAACACTAATTCCAGATCGAACCATAACCCTAAAACTAATCCTGGATCAAAGCCTGACCCTAATACAAACACTATGCCTAACCCTAAGCCTAGATCTAAATCTAACCTGAAACTAAAACCTAACTCTAGATGTAACCCTAAGAATAATTCTAGGTTACGCTAGATGTAACAAGATGTAAATATAACCCTAACCCTAAACACTAATGCCAATTCAAAACCAAGATATAACTCTAACTCTAACCTTAACCATAACACTAACACTAACCATAGATTATCTAAGCCTAACACCAACACTAACCCCAACCACAATTTCTAATCCTAACCCTAACCCTATCCCTAATGCTAACATAACACTAAAGCTAACACTAGATCTAACCCTAAACTTAATTCAAGATCTAACCCTAACCTTAACGCTAACCCTAACCATAGATGCAACCCTAAGCATAACCCTCTCTAATGCCAACCATAGCCCCTAACTCAAACCTAAACCTAACGCTAATGCTAACGCTGATGCTAACCCTAACAATAGCCCTAGCCTTAACCTAAAACTTACCCAAACACTAACCCTAACCCTAGCTTTAATCTAAGTCCTACCCTAGCTCTAATTATACTTCTAAATCTTACTCTAGTTCTAACACCTATGCCTAACCCTAAACCTATCTCTAAACTTTATCCTAATACTAATCCTAGACCTAACCCTAACACTACATCTGACTCTAACTCTAATTTTAGATCTAGAGCTAACACTGAAACTAACCCTAAACTGAACCATAACTCCAGATCAAAACTAACCCTAATCACTACCTTAACTCTAACACTATCCCTAACTCTAACTCTAACTCTAACCCTAACCCTAACATTAATCTTAACCCTAAAGCTAGATAAACCCGTGAACCTAATCGTAACTCTAACGAATAATGCCTAACCAGAACCCTAACACTGTCTTTAACACTAATTATAACTCTAACCCTGGAGCCCTGCTAACCATAAGGTTGGCAGTTTGAATTCACCAGCCATTACTTGGAAACCCTTTAGGGCAGTTCTACTCTATCCTATAGGATTGCTAAGAGTCAGAATCGACTCAATGGCAACGGGTTTGAAACTCTAACCCTAGATCTTATGCTAACTCTAAATCTAACCCTAAAAAAAACCACTAACCCAAATGCTAACCCTAAACCAAACACTAGATCTAACATTAACCCTAACTCTAAACCTACCTCAACCCTAGATATAACCCTAACTCTAATACTAACACTAACTTTAGATAAACCTAAACACTAACCACTATCTTAGAGCTAACCCTAACTCTAATTTTAATCATCAACCTAATCCTAAATCTAATCCTAGATATAAAACTAACAATAACCCAAACCTAAGATCTAACACTAACACTCAAATATACCCATATCCTAACTCTACGTCTAACCTGTCTTAGTCATCTAGTGCTGCTACAACAGAAATACTGCAAGTGGATTGTTTTAATGAAGAGAAGTTTATTTCCTAATGGTCAAAGTAGGTTACAAGTCCAAATTCAGGGCATCAGCTCCAGGGGAAGGCTTTTTCTCTCTGTCAGCCTTCTCTTCAGTGTTCCCCCAGACTAGGAGCTTCTCTGTGCAAGGACCCCGGTCCAAAGGACGTGCTGTGCTCCAGGCACTGCTTTCTTGATGGTATGAGGTCCCCCTGTCTCACTGCTCACTTCAGTCTTTTATATCTCAAGAGATTGCCTCAGGACACAATCCAGTCTTGTAGATCAGGTCCTGCCTTACTAACACAGCTGCCACCCATCCTCCCTCATTAACATCATAGAGGCAGGTTTACAACATACAGGAAAATCACACAGTACTAGGAATCATGGCCTAGCCAAATAGATACACACATCTTTTGGGGGACATAATTCAAACCATGACATTCCACCCTTTGGCCCCCAAAAAATCACATCCTTGCAGCATGGAAAACATATTCACCCCATCATATCATAGCAAAAGTCTTAACTCCAAGTCCAAAATCCAAAAATTCCTCTTCATCTGTGAAATCTAGAATACAAGTTATCTGCTTCCAAAGGTACAATGGCAGAAGAGGCACAAGCTAGACATTTCCATTACAAATGGGAGAAACTAGAGGAAAAGAAGTGAAGATATTTGTGTCTCATGTGAATGCTCACCAAGGGTGACCTCAGCAGAGGACGATTTTAACAATCAAGTGGATAGGATGATGTGTTCTGTGGACACCAGTCATCCTTTTTCCCCAGCTACTCCTGTCATTGCTCAATGGGCTCATGAACAAAGTGGCCATGGTGGCAGGGATGGAGGTTATGCATGGGCCCAGCAGCATGGACTTCCACTCACCAAGGTTGACTTGGCTACAGCCACTGCTGAATGCCTAGTCTGCCAGCAGCAGAGACCAACACTGAGTCCCTGATATGTCACCATCCCTCGAGGTGATCAGCCAACAACCTGGTGGCAAGTTGATTACATTGGACCACTTCCATCATGGAAAGGGCAGTGTTTTGTCCTTACTGGAATAGACACTTACTCTGGGTATGGATTTGCCTTCCCTTTATGCTGTGCTTCTGCCAAAACTACCATCTGTGGACTTACAGAATGCCTTAGTCACCATCATGGTATCCCACACAGTATTGCCTCAGATCAAGGGACTCACTTCACAGCAAATGAAGTGTGGCAGTGGGCCCATGCTCATGGAATTCACTGGTATTACCATGTTACCCATCATCCTGAAGCAGCTTCCTTGATAGAATGATGGAATGGCCTTCTAAAGACACAATTATGGCGCCAGCTAAGTGGCAATACCTTGCAGGGTTGGGGCAATGTCCTCCAGGAGGCTGTATATGCTTTAAACCAGCATCCAATATATGGTGCTGTTTCTCCTATAGCCAGGATTCATGGGTCCAGGAATCAAGGGGTGGAAATGGGAGTGGCACCACTCACTATTACCCCTAGTGATCCACTTGCAAGATTTTTGCTTCCTGTCCCCTCGACTTTACACTCTGCAGGCCTAGAGGTCTTAGTTCCAAAGGGAGGAATGCTCCCACCTGGAGACACATCACTGATTCCATTGAACTGGAAGTTAAGAATGCCACCTGGCCACTTTGGGCTCCTTATGCCTCTGGATCAATGGGCAAAGAAGGGAGTTACCATACTGGCTGGTGTGATTGATCCTGATTACCAAGAGGAAATCAGATTGATATTACATAATGAAGGTAAAGAGTACGTCTGGAATGCAGGAGATTCCTTAGGGCGTCTCTTAGTACTACCATGCCCTGTGATTAAAGTCAATGGAAAACTACAGCAACCTAATTCCAACATGACTACAAATGACCCAGACCCTTCAGGAATGAAGGTTTGGGTCACCCCACCAGACAAAGAACCATGACCATCTGAGGTGCTTGCTGAGGGCAAAGGGAATACAGAATGGGTAGTGGAAGAAGGTAGTTCTAAATACAACTTACGGCCACGTGACCAGTTGCAGAAATGGGGACTGTAATTGCTATGAGTATTCCTGTTTTGTATGTGTGCATCTAATATTTTTGTTTCCTTCACTTATAAAATATAAGATGTAAACAGGGCTGGTGAGTTTTCGATTGTACGTATGTTAGTTGTATCATGTTAGGTGCAAGTATGACTTTGTAATCATCTTTATTCAGAGATTATGTATGGTTTCAGGAGATGTGTACAGGTGCCAAGTTGACAAGGGGTGGACTGCGATTGTTAAGATTGTACGTCAACTTGGTTAAACCATTATTCTCTGTGTTTTAGTAGTTGTATAATGTTGTGATCTCCCCCATGATGGAATCTGCTTAGTGGTACTGGTGGAGGCAGGGCCTGTGGCAGCTCATGGCCCTCTCAGTCTCATCTCTCTGACTTCCGCCGGTTACCTTCTGCTTGCTCGCCTTGCCAAGGTTTTTGGCTTCTTCCAGACTCAGCAGCTGCCTCTTGTCTCACCTCCGGTTCTTGAGATTTGAGCTAGCAGCTTACCTGTTGTTTTCGGAATTCTTTGAACTTCTCAGCCTGCAAGCAAGAGTCCGGTTCCCCAACCTACCGAACTTGGGTTCTCCAGCCCCTGCAGCTACGTGAATCAGGAGAAACCTTGCAGGCTTGTCTGCTGATCTTGGAATTCACTGACCTTCACAGCTTGTGAGCGGGAGCCCTTCTCCGATCTGCCGACCTTGGGTTCACCAGTTTCTGTGCCTATGTGAACTGGGAGAGGCCTCTACCCTGTCTGTGGACTTGGGACGTTTTAGCCTCTACAATTGTGTGAGCTACTTCCTTGATATAAATCTCTCTCTCTATATATTTATATGCTTTACTGGTTTTGCTTCTCTAGAGAACCCAGCCTAAGACATAACCCTAATCTTTCCTTACCTTTAACCCTACACCAAGATCTAATTCTAAACCTAACCCTATTTCTAATCCTAATCCTAGATGTAACACTAAATTCAACCCTAACTGTAACCCTAATCATAATTCTAACCCTAGATCAAACCCTAACTCTAACTTTAGATCTAACCATAACACTAAGCTTACTCTTTACACTAGATCTAACACTAACCATGATCCTAACAATAAACCTAGATCAAACCTGAACCATATCTTTAGCACTAAATTTACTCCTAAACCTAATTTGTACACTAATCTTAATGTTAATCCTAACACAAAACGTAACCTTAACTCTATTTACTCCCTTCCTCCTACCACTAACCCTAACCCTCTTTCAAGCCCAAAACCTTACTCCAACCGTAATCCTTATCCTCGATCTAACACAAAATATAACATCACACCAACAAGAGTCCTATCACCAAACCGAATCTAACCCTGGATAAAACGCTAACTCTAACTTCAACCCAAACACTATACACAACATTAACCCTGGATCTAATCGTACCCCTAAACCTAAGGCTATACCCAACCCTAACACTAGATGTAACCCTTAAACTTATCCTAATTCTAACACTAAGCCCTACCACTAATCGAAACTCTTTCCAACACTAACCCTTGATCTAACCCTAACACTAACCCTAACCCTATATCTAAACCTAATCCTCAGTCAAACCCTAATCCTAACCCTAGTTATAACCATAAACCTAACCCTAACTCTAGATCTAACCCTAAATCTAACTCTAACCCTAATTCTAGTTCTAACTCTAACACTAACCCTAGATCCAACCCTTACCCTAACAATAGCCCTTTCCTTAACCCTAACCCTAGATTTAACCTTAATTCTAAAAATTACTTTAATCCTAACCTTAACTCTAGAACTAACACTCACCCTAAACCTAACCTTACTTCTAACCCTAACCCTAATTCTAGATCTAACCCTAACCCTAACCCTAACCCTTGATCTAGCCTGATAAGGGATATAAAATAAAAATAGGCATCTAAACTATCTGTAAAGTGACTTAACTAACTCCAAGAGGTCAAAGTAATCTTTCACCTAGTTTCCTAGATTTTACCTTTGCTTCATGTAACCTTTCCCCTAGATTCTACCTTCGTTGCCTAGGAACAAGCCTGTTATCATTAAGGAAATGAGTTTCTTCATGGTCAGTTTAAAGAATGTGACTATCTCATGGAAATTCTTTGATCTCAGCCTCCTCCAATTTCCTAACGCCATGGACAAGGTAATATATCATGGAAACTCTTTGTTTCCACTCTCCTCCAAGAGCTAACGCTCTGAGCAAGGTAGTTATTAACAACCTATTCCTGAAAATATCCGTCATGTCATTGCTTTGTAACCAACAGGAAAGCTCCCTTGACAGCATGTCATTCAATTATGTCTTTTAGCCAATCAATGGACTCATGTAACCAATAACGTTAAAGATTATGCCTTACCTTCTCCCGCCTTTGACCTTTAATTACTGTAAACCATTGAGAATATTATAATTTTATTTTCCCCCTTCAACACTATAATTATTTGTCATTTGCATTTTTCCCGTGAGATCCAAGAACTTCAGCCTGAGGCTTCACAATCTCCCACTGCACTGTTAGTTTGGCTTCAATAAATCTCTCGGATTTGACTTCAACGGAGCCGAAGCATTTTCTTTCACTACTACATTTTTGGCATAGTTGGCAGGATTTCAGAGTCATCTTCCCTGTCAGGCCCAAAGAGCTGAAAAATCAGACTCAGGCACCAAGACCCCCTTTGTGCGCCTTCCCATTTTTTCGGACTCTTAAGGACCTGTCCAGAGGTGAGCACCCTAGAAAAATGAGCCCTGAACATTTTTGGAATGATTTGGTTAAGAGCCACGCACTGAACACTTTGGTGCAGCTTTGTAGGGGTCTATTGAAGCTGTTTTCTACTCTTGTTATTTTTCCCTTCACAGTTAAATAAGTTTGTAGTCTTGTTGGAGAATTGTGTTTCACCTTTACCTTATGTCTTGGAGAGAACTGTGTCTCCAAAAAATATGTTTCAACTTGGCTAAGCTGTGATTCCAGGTATTGTGTGGTTGCCATCCATTTTGTGGTTTGGTGTAATTTTCCTGTGCTGTAAATCCTAATCTCTGCCTGTGGCTAATGAGGCAAGATTAGGTTATGTTAAAGAGGATTAGGGTGAGATGCAATACCCTTACTCAGGTCACATCCCTGATCCGATTTAAAAGGAGTTTTCCTAGGATGTGGCCTGCATCACCTTTTATCTTATAAGAGATTAAAGGAGACAGAAACAAGCAGAGAGTTAGGGACCTCATGCCACCAAGAAAAAAGTGTCAGGAGAGGAGCGCGTCCTTTGGATCCACACTCCCTGCACTGAGAAGCTCCTAGACCAGGGAAAGATCGATGACAAGGACCTTCTACCAGAGCTGACAGAGAAAGAAAGCCTTCCCTTGGAGCTGGCTCCCCGAATTCAGACTTGTAGCCTCCTATACAGTGAGAGAATAAATTTGTTTGTTAAAGCCATCCACTTGTAATATTTCCGTTATAACAGCACTAGATAACTAAGACACCTTCTCTCCAGAAGCTTGTCTGAGGTTTGTGTTTCCAATTGCATTATAAGAGTGTCATCTGCAAGTGGCTTCTTTTTAAATGTGTTCATACTCATCTACTTTTCTGTTTGATAACTCACAGTTTCGGACAGTGTTTACTGTGGTGCTTTCGGGTCTTGCAAGCCACAAAGCCCCTGGTATGTTTGTGTCAAACCCTGGAAGCGCTGAAGTTTCAAGATGCCCTTGAACTTCTGGTCTTTGCTTCTGGTTCTGTTCATGGTTTGAACATTTTGGAGCGTGACGAGTCTGTCACCTAGTGGACAGAAAGTATAATTCCTCACACAAATCTTTTTTTTTCTTTCTCTAAGGGTGCATTTTGGCTTAGCACACCCTCTTGTTGGCACTTGCAGGTACTTGGTAAGATGGGGATGCGCCACCTCTAAGGATCATAGGAAACCTCTGGAACCCCTGATTTATGTATGGCCTGGAATTCTGGCTCCAATTCAGTTCAGTATCTTGAACAGCAGTGTGCACTTACTAAGAAAAATTTTACTGACCAAGGATGATGTTATGGTAGTTTTGAGCTCACTAAATTGACTTTCCTGTGAAGCAAATTAGAGGATAAAGGCTCTCAAATTGACTAGAACCAGTGGGAGGCCTATTTTCATTGGTTTTTGGAAGCTTCCAAATGACAAATTAATAGCAAATCTGCTTCACTGCAAGATGTTTTATCAAGGCAAGCAGAACTGATTAAGTAATTGCAAAATTGAACTTTTGTGTCTGTTCCCTTATCAATTGAAACTCCTCCTACTACTACTGTTTCACCTGACCTTCAAGCAACAACTTCTATATACCCCCCTCTGCCTTACCCCTCTGATAACATCTTTTTTTAAATTGTACTTTAGATGAAGGTTTACAGAACAAATAGTTTCTCATTAGTCAGTACATATATTCTTTTATGACATTGGTTAACAACCCAAAGGCATGTCAACACTCTCTCTTCTCGACCTTGGAGGATCTTTTTTTTTGGTGAAACTGTACATAGCCAAAGTTACACCATTTCAAAAGTTTCTACATGTACAATTCAGTGACATCGATTACATTTTTCCAGTTGTGCTGCTATTCTCACTATCCTTTTCCAAATTATTCCATCACCATTATCTTCAACTCACTGTACCCTAGGCTTCCCATCAAATCTTTTGAGCTGCTATTGTCAATTTGATCTCACATAGATAATTCTTTTTTTTTGTACCTTTGATGAAGGTTTGCAGAATGAATAGTTTCTCATTAAACAGTACACGTATTGCCTTATGACAATGGTTAACAACTCCACGATATGTGGATAGGTGAACTTCGGGAGTTATTTCACCACTGAGCTAAAAGGGTGTCCGGGGGCCATAATCTTGGGGTTTCTCCAGTCTGTCAGGACAGTAAATCTGATCTTTTATTTTTGTGAGATAGAATTTTGTTCTACATCCTTTTCCAGCTGTGTCCAGGACCCTCTGTTGTGATCCCGGTCAGAGCAGTCAGTGGTGGTAGCCGGGCACCATCTCGCTGGACTCAGTCTTGTGGAGGTTGTGGTAGCTGTGGTCCATTAGTCTTTTGGAATAATCTTTTCCTCGTATCTTGTTCTCTTCATTCTCCCTGGCTCCTGAAGGGGTGAGACCAATATAGTATCTTAGATGGCTGCTCACAGGCTTTTAAGACTCCAGACGCTGCTCACCAAGGTAGAATCTAGAACATTGCCTTTATAAACTGGGCTATGCTAATTGAGCTAGATGTTCCCCGAGACCATAGTCCCCACAGCCCTCCGCCTAGCAATTCAGTCCCTCAGGGAGTTTGGAAGTGTCTATGGCTTCCATGACCTTTCCTTGTACAAAGTGTGCTGGCTTCCCCAGTATTTTGTACTATCTTATCCTTCACCAAAATTACCATTTATCTATTGTCTATTTAGTCCCCCCACCACCTTTCCCATCTCTCATAACCAACAAAGATTGTTTCTTTTTGTGTGTAAACTTTTACATGAGTTTTTACAGTAAAGGTCTCATTCAATATTTGTTCTTTTGTGATTGACTTATTTCACCCAGCATAATGTCCTCCAGTTTCATCCATGTTATGAGATGTTTGACAGATTCATCAATGATCTTTATCTTTCCATAATACTCCATTGTGTCTATGTACCATAGTTTGTTTATCCATTCATCTATTGATGGGAATCTAGGTTGTTTCCATCTTTTTGCTATTGTGAACAGTGCTGCAATGAATATGGGTGTGCATATGTCTATTCATGTAACGGCTCTTATTTCTCTAGGATATATTCCTAGGAGTGGGATTGCATTTTGTAGTGGTTTTCGTTTTTGTGGTGCTGATGTTTTCTTTGTTCCTCTTACTCTCCTGTTCTGAGTTCCTTTTCTTTGTGGATTTTTTTTTTCGTTTCTTTTGTATTCGTAGGTTTTGTTTTTACTGAGACTTTATGTTTTTCTTCTTTATTGTGATGAGTATGTTTGTTAACTTTCTTTGTGGTTACCTTGAAATTTACCTCATCTTCCTAGATTTGAACCAGTCTATTATTGCTTGGTATCACCTTGCCTTCTTCTCCATTAGAAGGTTCTATACGTACATCGTTTATTCCCTCTTATTGTTCTGATGCTGTTGTCATTTACAGATTAACCTCTCTGGTTCCCTGTTGTAACTCTTTTGGTTTCGCATAGTCCTTAAGAGTTCATTTCCTAGGTTGGTATCTGGCTAGTACAATCCTGTGTCCTATATTCAGCCTGTGGTCTGTTGTTGTTTGTTCTCAGATCGAAAAACTTCCTTTAATAAGTCTCGTAAGTTTTGTTTGGTTTTTACATAGTCCCTTAATTTTTGTGTATCTGGAAATGTCCTAATTTCACCATCATGTTTGAATGAGAGTTTTGCAGGATATATTATTCTTGGCTTGCAATTTTTTTCTTTCAAAATTTTATATATGTCATCCCATTGCTTCTTGCCTGCATGGTTTCTGCAGAATAATTCAAGCTTAGTCTTATTGTTTCTCCTCTGTATATGACTTTTTGTTTTTCTCGAGCTGCTCTCAGGATTCTTTGTCTTTGATTTTAGAGAGTGTGATTATGATATGCCTTGGTGATTTTCTTTTGGGGTTTATCCTATATGGGGTTCATTGAGCTTCATGAATGATCAGCTTTTCATCTTTCATGATATTGGGAAAGTTTTCTGTCAGCAAATCTTTAATGATCCTCTCTGTTTTCTGTTTTCTCCGCCTGTTCTGGAAATCCTGTCACTCACAGATTTTTCCTTTTGATTGTATCCCTCAGAATTCTCAGGTTTCTTCATTCTTTTTTTCTGATTTTTTTCCTCAGAGTTGTATCCAAGTGTTTGTCTTCAATTTTGCTCAACCTATCCTCCATCATTTCAAACCTACTCCTCAGCCCTTCTATGACACTGTGCGTTTCTGAAATCTTATTGTTTATATTTTGGATTTCTAATTGTTTTTGTATGGTATCTAGTTGTGAATTTACTTTAGCATTTTGTTCCTGTATTATTTTCTTGAATTCTTCCATTTTTTGTCTGTATTTTCCATGAATTTGTCTATTTCTTCCTTATTTTTTTCTGCTTTTTGCTTAAATTCTCAGATAATTCTAAATATTAAAGATTTGAAATCTCTATCAGTTAAGTCTAAAACTTTTTCTTCTACTGTAAGGTCATCTGGTGTTTTATTTTGGATGCCTACTTGAACCATCCTGTCCTGTTTTTGTAAATGTTTTCATTTTGTCTGCTGTCTTCGGGGCATTCAGTGGTTATTTTCCTTGTTTATTGATTGTAGATTTGTTTGTTTTTTCCTGCCTTTTTGTTTTATTTGGTTATGTTTGAGCAGGCGGGCTGTGGGTTCTTTGTTGTTTGCTTGTCTGTGGGCACGATAGTTTTAACCTCCTTCTCCAATGGGCAGGGTCAGTCACTCAGGTATAGTATAGCAGGGCAGGTCCAGCTGACGGAGAGTTGCTGGGATCAGTTGTTTGTGGTATGTACCAGGGCTGACAGTGCAGACTGGGAATCAGTGCAGGGCAGGTTCCAGTAGGCCGTGCCTGTGCTGCTTGGGAGTGTGATGTGCAGTGCACAGTGCAGGTAGACAGGAAGGAGGGGTTAGATTGTGATGTGTGTAGCTAAGATGGGTATGGGAAAGATGAGAGAGGAGAGAGGAACAGGAGCCAAAAACATACACACAAACAAAAAAGAGTTCTAAGGGGGTTTGCAATTGGAGTGGAGAGATGAGAGACTGAGAAATGAGGAAAAACAAAAATGAAAAAAAGAAAAAGCGTAAAGAAAAAAATGAATAAATTGAGAAACTGGAAATGAAGGAAGAGAACAAGGGAATAAGAGAGAGAAGAAAGCAAAACAAAGAAACAAAAACAAAAAAAGAAAAAACAAGAAAAAGAAATGCCCCCAGGGATGTCCCTGTGAGTCTGCACAGAGTAAGGGAGTTGCTTCCAAGCCAAGTGGGACTGCCTGCCTAGAATGGGCTCCCAAGCCAAGAAAAGAAAAAGAAAACAAAGAAACAAATCAAAACAGAACAAATTAGAGCAAACAAACAAAAAAACCTCGGGGGTCCCACCAGGGTGGGGGCACCTTCCAAGAAGCAGTTTCACAGTCAAGCAGTGTTTCGCAGCCTTTCAGGAAGAAGCAAAGATGGTGCACGGGGCCAGGTATTTGAGAGAAAGGATGGGGAGGTGGTGAGAGGTAAGGAAGAAATCTAAAGAAGCAGAAAAAGCTATACCAGCAGCAAACAAAAGGTACTCAGGGAGCCGTCCAGTGTGGATGGGTGGAATCCAAGCTACACTGGGGTGAAGCTGGTGTTTCCTGGCCAAGGGACTGTGGTTGCAGGAAGCAGAGGAGGCTAAGTGGGCGTGAAGAAGTGTATGGGTTGGGAAAGCCTATATTACTGGTTACCGGTTGTTCTGTCTCCTGCTGGAAGCTCCATGAAGCTGCTTTCTCATACGTCCTGTTCACTGATCTCCGATAGGGGTCCAAGATGGTGGATCCATGCTGCAGTAGCTGATAGGGGACCTCTGCATGTATCTCTCCTTGCTCTCTGTTCTCAGTCAGTTTCTTATTCCTTTCGGTGCTTGGCTGAGTTCTTTGTCTCTTCATTTGATGCTTAGGGTTTCAGGATTGATGTGTGACTCTGTATGACTTAGTTTTTGCTGATCTTTGCTGCGGAAGGAGGGCGTGGTGCTTCTGACTACAGCTCCATGTTGCCCGGAAGTCTTATAATGTCTTTTCAGAACTTCCTTAACATGAGAAGGAGGAAGAGGTTAAAGAGGAGGGGGCCAACCAACAGGATAAATCTAATCGCATAATAGAAATGACCTTTAAGTTGAAATACTCAAAACTGGAGGAGGACAGCCTGAGGTGACTTTTGGTCCCTGGCCTAAGGCAGAACTTCATATCATAGTTCAAGAATCCCCCAACACATGCAAGATCCTCAAAAATTTAAGCAAGAATTGAAAAAAATTCTAGCAGAGACTTATGAGCTGGTCCAGCTGGTCTATATAATTTGTTACTCGTGTTGCTAGGACCTGGGAATGCTCAAAGGTGGCTGGAAGAAGCTAAATAAAAAGAGCCTGAGAAATCAACCATCCAACTAAATGTCTCAAAAACAGAGTCAGTAATTCAGACTAAAACTATTATAGCAAACTTAATTAAGTGTTTTCCAAAGCTTTTCCCCATAAGATTGATTGGGCTAAAATTCAAGCTTGCAATCACGAACAGAGGGAGAACATTTATAACTATACAGATGGCTTAACTAAACTTTTTATGGAACATCCATGCTTGATCTTGGAAAAAGAAGCCAGGATAGCTTTTAACTCCATTTTTGTAGGAGGATTACACTTCGAATTAGCTGACCTAGTTAAACGACGTCAGTTAAATTGAGAGAATGTTGAAGATTCACAATTGACCACATTAGCCTATAAGCTGGCCCAAATCTTAGAAAAAGGGCTAAAGAAACTGGCTGAAAGTGAAAGCTCAACAAAATAAACTTATGTCTTTACAATTATAACAATTACAATCTCCTGGATGCAATCAGAGATTTAAATCCTAATTTGGGAACAGGTTCAGGTTTCCTGGTCTGGAATTTCTGAGGTTTGCTATTATTGTAAGAAGCCTGGACATTTTAAGAAGGAGAGTCATCATTTAAAAAATAAAGCTGGTGTTTTGCCATCAGCCCCACCCCAGCCTGAATGAAGGGGCTCCAGGGATCTTTTACAGGCTCTTCCAGTTGTGGCTTTAAATTCACAGGGGGAAGCAACCTTTCACATTAATGGAGAACCATGTAAATTTTTTAATGATCCAAGAACCACATTGTCTGCAATTAATCCCTCAAGTCTGCAAAAGCCTCTACCCTGGAGTAATAAAATCTCTAAGGTTGTAGGGGTTTCAAATCATGAACAAACTAACTCATTCACAGCCAGTAGGTGTTTCTTTAGGACATATTGAGGATATGCATTCCTTTTGATTGTGTTCACAAACTCCTGTTAATTTATTAGGAAGAAACCTTGTATCCAAATGGAACTGACTTATCAAATTTACTGATCAAGGAGAAATTATCTTACATCTGCCTGACCCTTCTAAAGAGTTAATGCTTGGGAAGACTTCCAGCAAAATGGTACTCTAGGCAGAAGCACCACGGCATCCCTCCATGGCAAAGATCCAAAAAACTGAGCCAAACAGAGAAAACAGCAATCCTGAAACCCTAAACATCAAATGAAGAGATAAAGAACTCAGCCAAGAACCAATGGAGTGAGAAAACTGACAGAGAACCGAGAGTGAGGAGAAATTCAGGCAGAGGTCCACTGTCAGCTAACACAGTGTGGATCGGCCATCTTAGACTCCTATCAAAGACCAGCAAATAGGTGGTATGAGAAAGAAGCTTCATGGAGCTTCCAGCGGGAGAAAGAACAACTGGTAATTTGTGATATATGCTTTCCCACCCCCACCCTTCTTCACCCCCACTCAGCCTCCTGTTTCCTGTGGCCACAGTCTCTTGTCCTGAAAGCACCAGCTGCTTGGCTTCCACACACCCACACTGGCTGGCTCTCTGAGTGCCGTTTGTTTGCTGCTGGTGTTGCTTTTTTTACATTTCTTTAGATTTCTTCCTTACCTCTCACCACCTCCCCCTCCTTTTTTTCAAATACCTGGTTCCATGTGCCATCTTTGCTTCTTCCTGAGGGGTTGTGGAGCTCTGTTCAAGTGTGGGGCTGCTTCCTGGTCTGGGCTGCCACACTGGTGGGATCCAGGGGCTTTTGTATGTTTGTTTGTTTTGAATTGTTTGTGTGTTTTCTTTTCCTTTTCTTGAGTTGGGACCCCTTTCTGGCCCTGCGGTGCTGCGCGGCTTGGAGCCTACCCCCTGGCCTTGTGCAGATGCACAGAGGGATCCCTGGGGGCATTTCTTTTTTCTTGGGTTTTTTCTTTTTTTCTTTTTTCTGTTTTTTTGGGAAGCTTTTCTTGTCCTTTTTTTTAAAATTAGTTTTGTTTTCTTTTCCTTCTTTTTCCCATTTTGTCTTTCTTCATTACTCAGTTTCTTGTCTCTATACCTTCCTTCTCTTTCTGTTCCCAGAAAACCTCTTGCTGAATACCTCTGGGCCTTCTGGCCAGGCTGTACTGCAACACCTGAGAACAACTTCCCCAGACCTCATAGCTACACCGGTTGGATCCCTGGGAGCTTTGCTGTTCTTTTTCCTTTCTGATTTTTATTTATTCATTCTTTTCTTTTTTTCTTTGTCTTCCCCTTTTTGTTTTTCCCCATTTCATAGTCTCTCATCTCTCCGTTCCAACAGCAAGCTCCCCTTAGCACTCTTTTTTGTTTGTTTCTATGTTTTTGACTCCTATTCCTCTCTACTCTCTCCCATTTCCATCTTAGCTCCACACATAACAATATCCCCCCTACATCCTGCCTATCTGAACCATGCACTTAACATCACACCACTCAACATCACAGGCACAGCCTACTGGAACCTTCCCTGCACTGATTACCAACCCGCCCTGGTGACTGTAGTAAGTGCCTTAAACAACCAGTCCCTGTAACTCCACTTCAGCTAGACCTGCCCTGCTGTACCATATCTGAGCGACCCACCCTCCCAATTGGAGAAGGAGACAAAAAGTATCATGCCCACAGATGAGCAAACAACAAAGAACACACAGCCCACCTGCTTAGACATAGCCAAAGGAAAAAAAAAGGATGAAACAAATAAATCTACAAACAACAAACGAGACAAATAACTACTGAATGCCCCGAAGACAGCAGACAAAATGAAAACATTTACAAAACCAGGACAGGATGGTTCCAGTAGGCATCCAAAATAAAACACCAGATGACGTTCCAGTAGAATAAAAGGCTTTAGAGTTAACTGATAGGGAATTCAGATCTCTATTACTCAGAATTATGCAAGAGTTGAAGCAAAAAGCAGACAAAATTGAGGAAAAAATAGACAAATCCATGGAAAATGCAGACAAAAAACTGGAAGAATTTGGGAAAATAATGCAGGAACAAAATTCTGAAAGAAATTCACAGCTAGACATTATACAAAAACAACAATTAAAAATCCAAAAGATAAACAACAAGATTTCAGAAATGGACAGTGTCATAGAAGCATTGAGGAGCAGATATGAAGTGGTGGAAGACAGGATCAGTGGAATTGAAGACAAACACTTGGATAAAACTCTTTATCATGAAAACTCAGAAAAAAGAACAAAGAAAAATGAAGAGACCCTGACAGTTATGTGGGACACAATCAAAAGCAAAAATTTGTGAGTGATTGGAGTTCCAGAACAGGAGGAGAAAACAGAAAACACTGAGAGCATCGTTGAAGAATTGCTGACAGAAAACTCCCCCAATATCATGAAAGATGAAAAGTTGGCCATCCAAGAAGCTCAACGAACCCCGTATAGGATAGACTCCAAAAGAAAATCACCAAGGCATATCATAATCACACTCGTCAAAACCAAAGACAAAGAATTCTTTGAGAAGCTCGTGAAAAACAAGAAGTCACATACAGAGGAGAAACAATAAAACTAACTTCAGATTGTTTGCCAGAAACCATGCAGGCAAGAAGGATGACATATTTAAAACCTTGAAAGAAAAAAATTTGCAGCCAAGAATTATATATCCTGCAAAACTTTGGTTTAAACACGAAGGTGAAATTAGGACATTTCCAGATAAACAGAATTTAAGGGAATATATAAAAACCAAACCAAACTTACAAGAATTATTAAAGGAAGTTCTTTGATCTGAGAACAAACAACTTCAGCTCACAGCAGAATCTAGGACATAGGAGCATACCAGCCAGGAACCAATCTAGGAAATGAACTCTCAAGGACTATCCAAAACCAAAAGAAATACAACAAGGAATCAGAGCAGCAATCAGTAAATGACAACAACATCAGAACAATAAAAGTGGGAATAAATGGAGTAGTATAGAATCTTGTAATGCAGAGGAAGGCAAGGTGATACCAAGTAATAATAGACTGCTTCAAACTTAGAAAGATAAGGATAAATTTCATGGTAACCAAAAAGAAAGCTAATAAACATACTTATAAAAATAAAGAAGAAAAACAAAGTCTCAGGAAAAACAAAAACAAAAGAAATGAAAAAAAATCCACAAATAAAAGTAACAGCACAGGACAGTAAGAAGAACAAAGAAAACATCAGCACCACAAAAAAGCACTACAAAATGACAGCAACAAACTCACATCTATCAATAATTACACTGAATGTAAATGGACTCAATGCACCCATAAAGAGATGGAGAGTGACAGAATGGATAAGAAAAAAGGATCCATCAATATGCTGTCTACAAAATACACACCTTAGAAACAAAGATGTGACTTTATTAAAAGTCAAAGGTTCGAAAAAAATATATCAAGCTAACAACTACCAAAAAAGAGCAGGAGTGGCAATACTAATCTCAGATAAAATAGACTTTAAAACAAAATCCACCATAAAAGACAAAGAAGGACACTCTATAATGATTAAGGGGACAATCCATCATGAAGACATAACCATACTAAACATCTACGCACCCAATGACGGGGCTCCAAAATACATAAAACAAACCCTAACAACACTGAAAAGAGAACTTGACAGTTCCACACCAATAGTAGGAGACTTCAACACTCCACTCTTGGTAAAGGACAGAACAACTAAAAAGAAACTCAGCAAAGATACAGAAGACCTAAAGGGCACAATCAGCAAACCTGACCTCATAGACATATATAGAACACTCCATCCAACTGCTGCAAACTACACATTCTTTTCCAAAGCACATGGAACATTTTCCAGAATAGACCACATCTTAGGTCACAATGCAATCCTCAACAAGATCCAAAACGTTGAGATCATACGAAGTATCTTCTCTGACCACAATGCCATCAAGGTAGAAATTAACAACAGAAAGAGCAAGGAAAAAAACAATTACATAGAAACTGAATAATACCCTGCCTACACATCACTGGGTAATAGAAGAAATCATAGATGGAATAAAAAAATTCCTAGAATCAAACAAGAATGAAAACACATCCTACCAACACCTTTGGGACACAACAAAGGCAGTCCTCAGAGGACATCAAAAAAGAAGAAAGGGACAAAATCAAAACATTAACCACACAAATCAAACAAATAGAAAGAGAACAGCAAAAAAAGGCCACAACCATCAGAAGAAAGGAAATAATAAACATCAGAGGAGAAATAAATGAAATAGAGAACAGAAAAACAATAGAAAGAATGAACAAAACCAAAAGTTGGCTCTTTGAAAGAATCAACAAAATTGACAAACCACTGGCCAGACAGACAAAAGAAAAATAGGAGAGGACGCAAATAACCTAAATAAGAAATGAAATGGGGGACATTACAACAGGCCCAACTGAAATAAAAAGGATTATAATGAATATTATGAAAAACTATACTCCAACAAATTTGAAAACCTAGAGGAAATGGAGACATGTCTAGAATCACACTACCGACCCAAACTACAACAAAGTGATGTTGAAAATCAGAACAGGCCCCTAACAAGAGAAGAGATTGAAAAGGTAATAAGAAAACTCCCAACCAAAAAAAGCCCTGGCAGATGGCTTCACTGGAGAATTCTACAAAACATTTACAGAAGAGCTTGTACCAGTACTACTCAAGCTATTTCAGAGCATAGAAGAGGAAGCAACACTTCCAAATTCATTCTATGAAGCCAGCATAACACTGATATCAAAACCAGGCAAAGATGTCACAAAAAAAGAAAATTACAGGCCAATATCTGTCATGAATGTAGATGCAAAAATTCTTAACAAAATTCTAGCCAATAGAATTCAGCATCATATCAAAAAAATAATACACTACGACCAAGTAGGAGTCATACCAGGTATGCAAGGATGGTTCAATGTTAGAAAATCAATCAACGTAATCCACCACACAAATAAAAGGAAAGAAAAGAATCACATGATCATCTCAATTGACGCAGAAAAGGCATCTGACAAAGTCCAACACCCATTCCTGATAAAAACTCTCAATAAAATAGGTATAGAAGGGAAATTTCTCAACATAATAAAGGGCATCTGTGCAAAACCAATGGCCAACATCGTTCTTAATGGAGAGAGGCTGAAAACATTCCCCTTGAAAACAGGAACAAGACAAGGATGCCGTTTATCACCACTTCTATTTAACATTGTGCTGAAAGTTCTAGCTAGAGCAATAAGGCAAGAAAAAGACATAAAGGGCACCCAAATTGGTAATGAAGAAGTTAAACTGTCCCTGTTTGCAGATGATATGGTACTATACATAGAAAACACTAAAGACTCCATGAGAAATCTACCGGAACTAATAGAAAGATTCAGCAGAGTAGCAGGATACAAGATAAACACTCAAAAATCAGTTGGATTCCTATACACCAATAAGGAGAACGATGAAAAGGAAATCAGGAAAACAATACCATTTTCAATAGCCCCTAAAAAGATAGAATACTTAGGAATAAATCTGACCAGGGATGTAAAAGACCTGTACAAAGAAAACTACAAAACACTACTGCATGAAACCCAAAGGGATCTACATAAATGGAAAAACATACCATGCTCATGGATAGGCAGACTCAACATTGTGAAAATGACAACCCAAAGCGATTTATAAATACAATGCAATCCCGATCCAAATACCAACAACATTCTTCAAAGAGATGGAAAAACTAATCATTAAATTTATATGGAAAGGGAAGAAGCCCCGAATAAGTAAAGCACTACTGAGGAAGAAGAATAAAGTTGGAGGACTCAGACTACCTGACCTCAGAACCTACTATACAGGTACAGTAGTCAAAACAGCTTGGTACTGGTACAACGACAGATACATTGACCAATGGAACAGAATTGAGAACCCAGATGTAAATCCATCCACCTACGGTCATCTGATCTTCGACAAGGGCTCAAAGTCCATCAAATGGGGAAAAGACAGTCTTTTTAACAAATTGTGCAGGCAAAACTGGATGGCCACCTGCAAAAAAATGAAACAGGACCCATACCTCACGCCGTATACAAAAACTAATTCAAAAGGGATAAAAGACATAAATATAAAGCTAAAAACTATAAAATTCATAGAAGGAAAAATAGGACCAACACTTCCGCCCTTAATACACAGCATTAACAGGATACAAACCATAACCGTCAACACACAAACCCCAGAAGATAAGCTACATAATTGGCATCTTCTAAAAATCAAACACTTATGCTCTTCAGAAGACTTCACCAAAAGAGTAAAAAGAGAACCTACAGAATGGGAAAAATTTTTTGGACAGTACAAGTCAGACAAAGGTCTAATGTCCATAGTCTACAAGAAAATCCAACACCTCTACAACAAAAAGACAAATAATCCAATGAAAAAATGGGCAAAGGAAGTGAACAGACACTTCACCAAAGGAGGCATTCAAGCGGCCTTCAGACACATGAGGAAATGTTCGTGATCACTAGCCATTAGAGATCTGCAAATTAAAACCACAATGAGATACAATCTCACCCCAGCATTACTGGCACGAATCAAAAACACTGGAAATAACAAATGTTGGAGGGGCTGCAGGGAGGTTGGAACTCTTGTGCAGTGCTGGTGGGAATGCAAAATGATATAACCATTTTGGAGAATGATCTGGTGCTTCCTGAGAAAGCTAGAAATAGACATACCATTCCATCCAGCAATCCCACTCCTAGGAATATATCCTAGAGAAATAAGAGTCGTCACTCGAATAGACATATGCACACCCATGTTCATGGCAGCATTGTTCACAATAGCAAAACGATGGAAACAACCTAGATGCCCATAAACAAACTATGGTACATACACACAATGGAGTACTATGCAATGAGAAAGAACAATGATGAATCTGTGAATCATCTCATATCATGGATGAAACTGGAGGACATTATGCTGAGTGAAATAAGTCAATCACAAAAGGACAAATATTGTATGAGACCTCTATGGTAAAAACCCATGAAAAAGTTCACACACAAAATCTTTGTTGGTTACCTGGGATGGGAGGAGTGGGGGGGAAATACTAAATAGGCAATAGATAAGTGGTATCTTGGGTGAAGGGTGAGAGAGTACACAATACAGGGGAAACCAGAGCAACTTGTACAAGGAAAGGTCATGGAAGCTCCACAGACACATCCAAACTCCCTGAGGGACTGAATTGCTGGGCAGAGGGCTGTGGGGACCATGGTCTCGGGGAACATCTAGCTCAATTGGCATAACACAGTTTATAAAGGCAATGTTCTACATTCTACCCTGGTGAGTAGCGTCTGGGGTCTTAAAAGCCTGTGAGCAGCCATCTAAGATACTCCACTGGTCTCACCCCTTTGGGAGCAAGGGAGTGTGAAGACAACAGGATACAAGGAAAAGATTAGTCCAAAGGACTAGCGAACCACAGCTTCCAAGGCCTCCACCAGACTGAGTCCAGTACATCTAGATGGTGCCCGGCTACCACCACTGACTGCTCTGACCAGGATCACAACAGAGGGTTCTGGACAGAGCTGGAGAAGGATGTAGAACAAAATTCTAACTCACAAAATAAAAAGACCAGATTTACTGGCCTAAAGGAGACTGGAGAAACCCCGAGAGTATGGCCCCCAGACGCCCTTTTAGCTCAGTGGTGAAGTCACTACCAAGGTTCACCATTCCGCTGGGGAGTGGACAGCTCCACAAAACCAAATGGGACTAATGAGGCACAGCAGTCCAGGGACAAGGACTAGAAGGCAGAAGGGGACTGGAAAGCTGGTGATAGGGAATCCAAGGTTGAGTACGGATAGTGTTGATGTGTTGTGAGGTTGTTAACCATTGTCATAGGGCAACATGTGTACTAACTTTTTAATGAGAAACTATCTTGTTCTGTAAACCTTCATGTAAAGTGAGAATAGAAGCACAATTGTAAGAGCATATTCAATGTCACTGAACTGTGCATGTAGAAATTTTTGAAATGGTGTCTCTTTGGCTATGTATATTTTCACCAAAATAAAAAAAAAGTCGAGAAGGGAGAGGTTTGAAATGTTGTGGGGTTGTTAACCAATGTCATGAAACAATATGTGTACTGTTTCATGAGAAAGTATTTGTTCTGTAAACCTTCACATGAAGTACAATAAAAAAAAAATTTAAAAAAAAAAAAAAACCAGTTAGTGCTTGGGAACTTTCTGGATGTTTATGTCTCCCATGCAGTATCTATATTTTGAATTTTACTTTAACTCAACATCTTTCAGCCAGCAGACAACTTCTTATGAAGTTCTTTTGGCTGCTCCCAATGTCCACTTATGGACAGTTAACTCTTTGAACCCTGCAAGTTTATTGCCCCTTCCAGAAGATAATGATACTATTTCCCACAACTGTCTTGATTTAACAGACCAACTGTTAACACCCAGGCAAGACTCTCAAGAAACCACTCTTCTTAATCCCTCTTTCGTTCTTTTGTTGATGGGTCTTATCTTAAATCAGACCCTCTTGTTCTCATTACCATGGAGGATACACTGTCATGACTTCCACCAAGTCTTGAAAAATGATGCCATTACTGAATTTATTTCAGCACAACAAACTGAATTAATTGCACTTCACCGGAGTTTGCAAACTGATTTCTAGAAAGTTGGTAACCTTTTATATAGACCTGGGGTATGGTTTCTGAGTTGTTTATGAGTCCAGGATATTATGGAAGCAAAGGGGATTCCTACCATCTTCCAGAATCCAAATTTTAAAAAATGACCCCTTATTTGCAGACCTTTTAGAAGCCCTTTTTCTTCTCTCAGAAATAGCAGTAGTTAAAATGCAAGCTCATCACCCAAAAGGTATACCTCAAACTGAAGAGGTTAAAAGTAATAACTTGGTAGATGCTGCAGTCAAGCAAGCAGCTTCTGGTTCCCTCCAAAATCAGGTCCCAAAGGAGGGAAATATGGAATATATTGGCTAAGATTCTGATCCTCAAGTAGTTATGGTTTCCTTAGCCACTTATTTAAAGTTAGCCCTGAACAACAAAATCATCTCCTGGACTCAGTCTGGGTGTATTCAATACCCTGTTACTGGCTTGAGACTGGACCAATTTGAGGCTGGTCCTTCCAAGGTGCTTGTATGTTCTTATGGTTAAGGCTTTACTGACCATTTACAGGCCTATAGAAACCAGTGACCTGGTCCATAGCTTGAATCAACATTTTTGGGCACCTTGTTCAGTAGCCTTAGCTTATGTGCTTCATCACGATTTGAGAATCCTCTCCAAACTTCAACATTAGACTCTATCCCCTTAGTCCAAGCTCCTGTGGTTGGAAAGGTAGAAGATGATCCCTGTAAATGATCCCTATTTACCTCTTGAGTCAGCTGTTACTGAGGATTTGTCAGTGTAGGATTCATCCCTGCAAGAACTATCTGGCATTGCCTTAGAAGCCATCAGATCATGGCTCCAAGAAGTGAAAAGCGCATGTGGAAGCAACAGCACTGTCTACCAAATTGAGACACAGATTAGGGGGCGGCATCCCTCCCAATCACAAGTTGATTATGCCTAAATCTTTACACCTTTCATAGATTCAAGATATTCATAAACACAACAATGTAGGCTAAGATAAATTAATGGAATTATCAAGCAAATGTCATTGAGGATTTTTTTGGGAAGTATCAGACCAGATAGAAAGGTAATGCCCTACCTGTTCTCAATTTAATCCAGGCAAATCTTATTGTCCCCTTCCAGGTCGATATCCTTTGCCACTTGGCCCTATGCTTGAATGGCAAATTGACTTTGTCCAAATGCCTACTTCTCATGGCTGTATGTTCTTGTTATCGTTTGTAGATTTTCATATTGAGTTGAAGCCTTCCCCAACAGGCATGAAACTACCAACTTTGTAGCCAAGAAACTTTTAGAAAATATTATTCCAACTTGGAGTGCCCCTAAGACTTTTTGCAGTGATGGAAGTATTCATTTTACTGGTCAAGGCATCAAAGAAATTTGCTCAATTTTTCCAGTTTTTCAAAGGCTTCATTGTCCTTATTATCCCCAGTCTTCAGGAGTGGTAGAAAGAGTTAATGGTATCTTTAAAACTCAATTAGCAAAATTAGTTTCCTCTTTAGCCCTATCTTGGGACCAAGTTCTCCCTTTGGTTTTATTAAACTTAATATCTATCCTCTTTGGGCCTCATAAATTGACACCTTTTTGAAATTATTACCAGAAAGCCCATGAATCTGCTGTTTAGTTCAGCTTTCATTGATTCTAATCTCCTACAGGCTAGTTTGCTGAAATACTGTCAGGCTTTGCTTCATTACACAAAAGAAAAGGTCTCTATGATAAAAGAAGTTTTTGATAATCAAACCTGCAACAGAATAAGGCCTTGGTGTTGTACCTGGAGATTATGTTTAATGGAAAAGACATCAGCTAAAGAATTCTCTTGAATGTAAGTGGAAGGGACACCTGTGCTGCTAAATTACAGGGAATTAAAGTATGGATCCACTTGTCCTAATTGAAGAAAGACGCTACCTGGACTGTTCAGCCAACAGAAGGACTTAAACTAAAGTTTAAACAGGGTCCTGGATAAGAAGAAGACAACAATGAGCGTGAACCACCTACCCAAGACCACACAACAAGATTATGCAAGTAGCTGAAATATTTGGACTCTGTGCTATATTGTTAGTTACACTTTTGTCTTTAGCTATTTTGTATTTATTATATTGGAGACTTGGTGGCGTCGTGGTTAAGAGCTCAGCTGCTAACCAAAAGGTCGAATCCACCAGCCACTCCTCAGAAACCATATGGAGTAGTTCTACTGTGTCCTATAGGGTCACTATGAGTCTGAATCAACTTGACGGCAAAGCGTTTGGTTTTTTATATACACTTAAGATTATTTTTTAGCGAACCTTTATGCAACTCCTAGAAACAGCTGAACTTAGTTTAGTAGGTGCATTCATTATTCTTGGATGTTTATGACCCTATTCCTTTCTGGTATTTGTATTATAGTTATGATTCCTACTATTATTTTAATTCCTTTATTGTTTTCCTTTTCTGTTGCTTGGCAAGAAAGCACTTTTATCAAATTGACTCAATCTGTAGCCAACATGAGCAATTTAACCAAATGCTGAATATGTTATTCTTCCCCTTGGCCTACACAAGATCATACTGATCTTTTCACTGTACCAGTCTCAGATTATAAATTCATACCTAATTTTGCTATTGATTTTGAAAAACCATTTAAAAAGGCTGTTCATGTCAAATTATGGCTGCCTCTAGAACTATCCACTTATCTATCAGTTCCCTGTCTAAATCTTACTCATTCGTAGTTAGAATGTTTAATATGCCATCCACACTATGCATTTTTTGTAAATGATACTCAATATTATCCCGCTGTAGCAGATAACTCTTTTAGAAATAATCCAGATCTCTCAGTTTGTGCCCAATGCCTAGATCCATTAGATTTTGAAGGATTTTCCATTTGTGATGACTCATCAACTGCAAACTGGCTTGAGAGTTCCAACCAGTCCATCTCATTTCCTAAAATTCAAACTGAGGAAGGTATGTTATGTATTCCATCTGGATATGCATTTTTATGTGGAGGATCAGCTTATTTAAGGAATGATTCCAGTGATTCACCCTATATTTAGGCTTTGCCATATTTAGATGGTTGGAATATGCTAGGCCAATGTACCATAGGGAACCTAGGAGTTCCCATGAGTATCCATTCATACAATGCCAATGACTATAGAATAAGTGGTATAAAACTAATATCCACACAGAAGAATTTGTCCTCTTAGGTAAATCAATAGCTGATTACCCAGGATGGGGAGGTCCTTTTTACTTGCCATTGTGCCATGGTTTGGGATTGGGCATTTAGAACTATCCGTTTACAATCTGTCTGCCTTTATGACTCAAATTGCTGATGATGTGGTCAACAGAATGGCTGCACAACAAAAATCTTTAGAATCATTTGCAAAGGTAGTACTGGACAATAGAATAGCTCAGAAAGGAGAAATTTGTGCCATTGCCAACAACTCCTGTTGCTCTTGGATTAATACCACTGGAAAAATTTGAACAGGATATTGCTAAAATCCATTTAAAAAACTGTTTGGTTACATTCTATACTCCTTATGACTTTACCATCTTCTTTTGGTATTTTCAGTTGTCTGCCTAATGGTGTAGGTTCTTAGTTCTGATCTCTGTTGCAAACTGGGTTAATTATATTAATAATAATAGTTCTTATTATTGGAATTATAAAATATGTTGTAAGATGTGCATCATGGATTGAATTATGTCCCCCAAAAAGTGTGTATCAATTTGGCTGGGCTATGATTCCTGGTATTGTGTGATTTTCCTATATGTTGTAAATCCTGCCTCTATGATTAAATGAGGGAGGATGGGTGGCAGTTGTGTTAGTAAGGCAGGACTCAATCTATAAGATTGGATTGTGTTCTGAGGCAATCTCTTGAGATATAAAAGAGAGAAATGAGTAGAGAAACAGGGGGACCTCATACCATCAAGAAAGCAGTACTGGAAGCAGAGTGTGTCCTTTGGACCAGGGTCCCTGCACAAAGAAGCTCCTAATCTGGGGGAAAATTGATGAAAAAGCTGACAAAGAGAGAAAGCCTTCCCCTGGAGCTGGCACCCTTGGTTTGGACTTTTAGCCTACTTTACTGTAAAGAAATAAATTTCTCTTTGTTAAAGCCATCGACTTGTGGTATTTCTGTTGTAGCAGCACTAGATGACTAACACAGAATTTGGTACCGAGAGAGTGGGGTGCTGCTCTAACAGATACCTAAAATGTGGATTAAACTCTGAATGGATACAGCAGCAGCAGCAGCAGCACAGAACCTGCAACAGCAGAGAAGCGGCAGTGGCAAAGAACCTTCAGTGGCAGAGGAGTGGCTGTGGTGGAGAGCCAACAGCAGCAGAACAAGGAGACCAGTGTGAGACAGCACTGGAGCCGGCCCACAGAACACAGGAGCTGAGTGCCTGTGCACAGGAGGCTTCCTGGCAGAATAGGGTGCCTCCAGGTACTTATCGGTGGAACTAGGCTTGCCAACCCACGGAGCAAGAGAGCTGATTGCCTGTGTGCATGAGGCTTTCTGGTGGAGTGCCGTGTTTCCGGGCACTTATTGGTGGAGCTACCAAGCTTTGGAACACTTACCCCAGCAGGGCAGATGTGGGCATGAGGCCTGAGGGCTGAGAGGCCACAGGAAACAGAAGCAGAATCTGAAGAGACAAAGGGCACAAGAAGCTGAGCTGCCTGTCTCAAAAGGTATGGCCATGACCTCAGGGCTTTCAAAGGGTGGAG
The DNA here is from genome assembly GCA_030035585.1 of Dugong dugon. Classification (NCBI taxonomy): domain Eukaryota; kingdom Metazoa; phylum Chordata; class Mammalia; order Sirenia; family Dugongidae; genus Dugong; species Dugong dugon. Next base: position 39,200,507 of record CM057480.1, on the reverse strand, counting down.
CCATGGCCTCTGGTGTTTCTAAGGGTGGAGATGCCACTCAGATGGAATAGGAGAATGGTGAGCCTAAAGCCAAGGGAGCAGAGTTGCTCTCCCAGTGGGCCTGGAAGGCGGAGCTGAAGCCCAGGGCCGAGGGGCCTCCACTCAGAATCCAGAGAGTGGGGCCAATACCTAGATTCTGGAGGCAGGGCCATTGTGTAAATTGTCTCAGAGGACAAAAGATAGAATCCAATCTTGTAGATTGAGTCCTGCCTCATTAACATAACTGCCACTAATCCCACCTCATTAACATCATAGAGGTAGGATTACAACACACAGGAAAATCACATCAGATGACAAAATGGTGGACAATCACACAATACTGGGAATCATGGTCTAACCAAACTGATACACATATTTTGGGGGACACAATTCAATCCATGACAGTGTTAGTGTTATGGTGGTTTAGGGTTAGGGTTAGGGTTAGATCTAGGGTCAGCTTTAGTATTAGAGTTAGTGTTAGGGTTAGGGTCAAGTTAGGGTTAGGGATATGTCTATGTTTAGGGTTAGGATTAACATTAGATTTATGATTAAGGTTAGGGCTAGGTGTATGCTTAGGTTTGGGGTTAAGATTAGATTTAGTCTTAGATCCATGGTTAGGGTTAGAGATAGGCCCAATTTTAAGGTTAGGGTTTTTGTTAGGTTTAGTCTTAGATCCAGGGTTAGAGATAGGGTTAGAGCTAGTATTAGAATTAGTGTTAGGATTAGGAGTTAGCAGTTAGGGGTATGGTTAAGGTTAAGGTTAGATCTAGAGTTTGAGTTAATGTTAACCTTATGTCTTCAGTTAAATTTTGGTTCAGGGTTAGATTTATGGCTATAGTTAGTTCTAGGATTAGGGTTAGAAATAGGGTTTGGGCTGTAGTTAGGGTTAGGGGTAGGGTTATGGTTAGACTTAGCGTTAAGGTTAGATTTAGGGTTTGGGTTTGAGTTACTGTTAGATCTATGATTAAGGTTAATGTCAATTTTAGGGATTAGCACTTAGTGGTAGGGTTAGAGTTAAAGTTAGGTCTAGAGTTAGGGTTTTTGTGAGGGTTAATGTTATATCTTTGGTTTAATTTAGGTTTAGAGTATAGATTACAGTTAAATTTAGGGTTAGGTCTAGGGTTATTTCATGAGTTAGGGGTAGGTTTAGGTTTGGATCAGGGTTATAGCTAGAATTAGGGTTAAAGTTAGGTTTCGTGTTATATCTAGGGTTAAAGTTTAAGTGTTAGTGTTAAGTGTAAGGTTATGGATAGGGTTAGGGGTTGTGTTAGATCTGGAGTTATGCTTAGGCTTATGGTTAGGGTAAGATCTATGGTTAGGTTTAGGATTAGTGTTAGGATTTAAGGTTTGGGTTTTAAGTGCATAAGGTTTAGTTTTAGGGTGAAATCCGGGGTAAAGATTAATCTAAGGTTAGGGTTAGTGTTTAGCAATTAGGGTTATTGTTATTGTTAGGTCTATGATTTATGTTAGAGTTAGATCCAGGGTTGTGGTTAGATTTAGAGCTATGGTTAATGTTAGATCTAGGTTTTGTGTTAAGATTAGTGTTAAGTTTTAGTGTTAAGTTTAGGGATAGATCTAGGGTTAGGATTAGGGTTAGATTTTGATATAGGTTTAGGGTTACATCTGTTGTTAAGTCTAGGATCAGAGTTTCATGTAGGGTGATTGTTAGAGTGCAGTTTAGTGTTAAGGTTAGTTTTAGCATTAGATCTAAGTTTAGAGTTAGTGTTAGGTTAGGATTAAATCTAATTTTGTTGTTAGGAATAGGGCTTGGGTTAGTGTTCTGGTTATGGTTAGATATATGGTTAAGATTAGAGTTAGGGTTAAATATGAGGTGAAATTAGGTTTAGATTTAGGGTTAGGGTTAGAGCTATCTAGAGTTAAGGTTACAGGTAGGGTTAGGGTTATATCTAGGGTTAGAGTTAAGATTAGTGTTAGATCTAGAGTTATCGTAAATTAGGGTTAAAGTCAGAGTTAGATCTCGGGTTAGGATTGAGGAATGGTTTGTCATTATGGTTAAGTTTCATGTTGTGTTTGGGGTTCAGGTAGGGGTTGATGTTGACGTTAGTAGTTAGGAGTTAGGGTTGGGGTAAGGGGGCAGGTTTTAGGCATTTTTGTTAAAAGACAAGTGGTAGGGTTTTAGGGTTATGATTAGGAGTTATGATTACAGATTAGGAGTAATCTTAGTGTTAGGGTTAGGGTTGAAGTTGGGGTTTGGGTAGTGGTTAAGGTTGGTGTTAGGTTTAGGGGTTGGAGTAGGAGTTAATGGTTAGTGTTAGGGTTCTAATGTTTAGATCTAGGATTACTGTTAGAGCAAGATTTAGAGTAGAATTAAATTTAAGGTTATGGTTAGATCTAAGTTTATGGTTAGCATTATGGTTAGCATTTATGGTTAATGTTAGGTGTTAGTGTTAGGGCTAGTATTCTAATTAGGGTTAGATCTGGCGTGTGGATTAGCTTTAGATTACAATTAGATCTAAGTTTTGGGTTAGGAATTGGGTTAGATATACAGTTTGGTTTAGAGTTGCAATAGGGTTAGGGTGAGGTTTGCGTTTAGGCTTAGGATTAGAGAAAGTGTTTGGCTTAGGGTTAGGGTTATATCTAAGGCCAAAGTCAGAATTAAGGTTAGGATTATGATGTTTAGGCTTAGGATTTAGTTCAGGTTAGGTTAGGGTTATGGTTAGGAATTTTTTTAGCTGTTGAATTTGGTCTCGGACTATGACTAGCACTAAGGTTAGGGTTAGGCTTAATTTTAGGGTTGAAGTTAGGTTTAGTTTTAGTGTTAGAAGTATAATTAGAGCTAGGATTTGTGTTATGGTTAGGTTAAGACTATGGCTAGGATAGAGCTAGGGTTATGGTTTTCTTTAACCTTAGATTTTGGGTTAGTTCTAGCATTAGGGTCCAGGTTAGATTACAGGTAGTATAAGGACTAGGTTTAGTGTTAGGTTTATGTTTAGCGTTAGGTTTGTTGTTGATAGGTGCCATTGAGTCTGTTCCTACTCATAGTGGCCCAACGTACAATAGAAGGAAACACTGTCCAGTCCTGCAACATTTCCACAATCACTGCTGTTTAAGCTCTTTGTTGTAGCCACTGTGTCAATCCATCTCATTGAGGGTCTTCCTCTTTTTCACCGATCCTATATTTTACCAAGCATGATGTCCTTCTCCAGGGACTGGTCCCTCCTGATAAATGTCCACATTATGTGAAATGAAGTCTTGTCATCCTCATTTCCAAGGAGTATTCTGGCTGTACTTCTTCCAAGACAGATTTGTTCATTCTTCTGGCACTCTAAGTATATTCGATATTCTTTGATATCACCATAATTCAAATGTATCAATTCTTCTCTGGTCTTCCTCATTCATTGTCCAGCTTTAGCATGCTTATTAGCGTATTGAAAACACCATGGCTTGGGTTAGGCACACATTAATCCTCAAAGTGACATCGTTGCTTTTTAACAGTTTAAAGAGGTCTTTTGCAGCAGACTGCCCAATGCAATAAGTCGTTTGATTTCTTGACTGCTGCTTCCATGAGTGTTGATTGTGGATCCATGTAAAATGAAATCCTTGATAACTTCAAAATTGTCTCCATTTAGCATGGTGCTGCTTATTGGTCCAGTTTTTATGATTTTTATTTTCTTTATGTGGAAGTGTAATCCGTACTGAAGGCTATAGTCTTTGAGCTTCGTCAGTAAGGGCTTCAAGTCCTCTTAGCTTTCAGCAAGCAAGATTGTGTCATGTTTTTAATGAGTCTTACTCCAATCTTGATGTTGCCTTCTTCTTCATACAAATTGAATAATTATGGTGAAAGAATACAACCCTGATGCACACCTTTCCTGATTTTAAACGAGGCAGCATTCCCTTGTTCAGTTCAAACAATTGACTCTTGGTCTATGTACAGGTTCTGCATGAGCACAATTAAGTGTTCTGTAATTCACATTCTTCACAACGTTATCCATAATTTGTTATGATCCTTACAGTCAAATGTCTTTGCATAGTCTATAAAACACAGATAAACACGTTTCTGGTATTCTCTGTTTTCAGCCAAGATCCATCTGACGTTGCAATTAACAAATAATATCCTTCATTCCAAGTCCGCTTCTGAATCCAGCTTGAATTTCTGGCAGTTCCCTGTTGATGTACTGCTGCGGCCGTGTTTGAATGATTTTCAGCATAGTTTTACTTGCATGTGATATTAATGATATTGTTCAATAATTTCTGCATTCTGTTGGATCACCTTTTCTTGGAATGGGCACAAATATGGATCTCTTTCAGTCGGTTGGCCAGGTAGCTGTCTTCCAAATTTCTTGGCATAGACAAGTGAGCCCTTCCAGTATTTCATCCATTTGTTGAAATCTCTCAATTCATATTCTGTCAATTCCTGGAGGCTTGTTTTTCTCCAATGCCTTCAGTGTACCTTGAACTTCTTCTTTCCGTATCATCAGTACTTGATCATATACTACCTCCTGAAGTGGATGAACATCGACCAATTCTATTTGATACACTGACTCTGCATATCCCTTCCATCTTCTTTTGATGCTTCTTGTCCTGTTCAATATTTTGCCCATAGTATTCTTCAATATTGCAACTTGAGGCTGGAATTTTTTCTTCAGTTCTTTCAGCTTGAGAAATGCCAATCATGTTCTTCCCTTTTGGTTTTCTAACTCCAGCCCTTTGCACATTTCATTATAATACTTTACCTTGTCTTCTCGAGCTGCTCTTTGAAATCTTCTATTCAGCTCTTTTACGTCATTATTTCTTCCATTTGCTTTAGCTACTCTGCTCTCAAGAGCAAATTCTGGAGTCTTTTCTGGCATCCATTTTGTTCTTTCCTTTCTTTCCTGTCTTTTTAATGACCTTTTGCTTTCTTCTTGTACGATGTCCTTGTTATAATCCCATAATTTGTCTGGTCTTTGATCATTAATGTTCAATGCATAAAATCTATTCTTAAGATGGTCTCTAAATTCAGGTGGGATATACTCAAGGCCATACTTTGGCTCTTGTGGACTTTTTTAAATTCTCTTTAGCTTCAGCTTGAACTTGAATACGATCTATTGCAGTCCGCCCCTGGCTTTGTTCTGACTGATGATATTGAGCTTCTCCATTGCTTCTTTCCACAGACGTAGCTGATTTGATTCTTGTGTATTCCATCCAAGGAGGTCCACCTGTGTAATAGCCGTTTATGTTGTTGTAAAAGGTATTTCTAATGAATAGGTCATTGATCTTGCAAAATTCTAGCATGTGATTTCCAGAGTCGTTTCTATCATCAATGCCATATTTTCCAACTACTGATCCTTCTTCTTTGTTTCCAACTTCTGCATTCCAATCACCAGTAATTATCAATGCATCTTGATTGCATGTTTGATCAATTTTGGGCTGCAGAAATTGGTAAATATCTTCAGTTTCTTCATCTTTGACATTAGTGGTTGGTGTGTAAATTTGAATAATAAGAATTAGGCTTAAGGTACAAATTAGATTTATGGGTTAAATTGGATCTAGGGCTGTTGTTAGGGTTGGGCTTAATGTTATGGTTAGTGTGCGATTTACTTCTAGGGTTAGGTTTAGGGTTAGAGTTAGATGTAGAATTAGCATTAGGGCTAAATCTAGGGCTAGGGCTAGGGTTAGCTTTAGGTTTAGAGTTAGAGTTAGTTTTAGCATTAGGGTACCGGTTAGGTTTGGGGTAGAATTAAGATTAAGGTTAATGTTAGGGCTAATGTTATGTTTACATTTAGGGTCAGAGTACAGGTTAGATTTAGGGTTATAATTAGGGCTATGGTAGCATTAGGATTAGAGTTTGCTCTAGTGCTTTGATTAAGGCTAGAATCAGTACTAGAGCTAGGGTTAGAGTTAGGATTAGGGTTAAAGTTAAGGGTAGGGCTAGATTTAGTGTTAGAATAAATGTTAGGGTTAGAGTTAGGGTTATGTTTAGGAGTATACTTAGGACTAGTGTAGGGCTAGAGTTAGGGTTAGATTTAGGGCTAGAGATAAGGTCAGTGTTTGGTTTGGGGCTAGGCTTAGGTTTAGTGTTAGGGTTAATACTAAGGCTAAGGATAGAGTTGGAATTATGTTTAGTGTTAGCGTTAAATTTAAAGTTAGGGTACATTTTATGTTTAAAGGTATAATTAGGTCTAGGACTAGGTATCAGTTAGAATTAGGGTTAACCTTTGCCTTAGATCTATGGTTATGGTTAGTTTTAGGGTTGTTATTTGGGATAATATTAGTGTTATGTTAGGCTTAGAGTTAGAAAGAGGGTTAAGGTTAGACGTAAAGTGAAGGTTAGGATTGGGGTTACAGGTTAGTGGTTTCTGTTAAGGTTATGTTAAGTTTAGATCTAGGTTTAAAGTTAGGCTTAGAGTTAGATCTATGCCTTAGGTTAGGTTGATGGTTACAATTACGTCTAGCAGTAGGACAAGGTTCAGGGATAGGGTTAGCGTTGTGTTTACGGTTAGTGATAGGGTTATGGTTAGGGATTAGGGTTAGTATTAGTATTAGGGCTAGCCTTAAGTTTACATAGAGGGTTAGGGTTAGGGTTACGATTAGGATTATATCTCGGGTATGGGATAAACTCAAACCAAACCAAATAAACCCGATATTGTCAAGTCGATTCTAACTCACAGCAATCCCATACGGTTTCCAAGTTTGTACATCGTTACGGAAGTCGACTTCCACATCTTTCTCCCGTGGAGTGGCTGGTGGTTCTAACAGCCGACTTTCAACTAGCAGCTGAGGGCTTAACCTCTCTCCCACCATGACTCTTAGGTTTAGGGTTAGGTATAAGATAATGGTTAGGGTTAGACCTAGGATTAGTGTTAGGGTTAAAGCTACAGTTAGGAATATACTTAGGGTTGGGTTTAGGGGTTAGGCTTATGGTTAGAATTAATGTTAGGTTAACGTCAAGGGTTAGATATATGGTTAGGGTTAGTGTTAGTGTTAGGTTTAAATCTACAGTTAGGGGTAGTATTAGTGTTAGGATTAGATCATCAACTATAGTAGGGTTAGATTTAGGGATATTTTTATTGGTAGAGCTAGGGTTCGGATTAATGTTAGGTTTAGGTTTCAGTTTAAGGTTAGGGTTAGTGTTAGGGTTGAGGTTAGGTTTCTGTTTAGGGTTAGGTGTGTTCTAAGATTAGGGTTAGATCTAGGGTTAGGGTGAGGGTGATGTTAAGAATTAGGGTCTGTGTTAGATGTATAGTTTGGATCAGGGTTAGATTAGGCTTAGAACTATGGTTATGGTTCAGATTAAGTTTAGATTTAGGTTACGATTAGGCTAGGTTTGACCTATTGTTAGGGTTAGAATAGATCTAATGCTAGCATTAGGTTAGGATCAGAATTAGGGTTAAGATTGGATTTTGAATTAGGGTAATTTTGAGTGTTAGTCTTACAATAAGGTTTAGATCTAAGGTTATGTTTAAGATTAAGTTTAGAGTTAGATCTAGTATTAGTGTTACCTTTAGGAACAGTGTTACATCTAGATTTAGGATTAAATCTATGGTTAGGGTAAGAGTTAGATTTTGGTTTCGGGATACTTTTAGAGTTAACATTATGGTTACTGTTAGTATTCAGCTGAGTGTTACATCTAGGTTGAGTGTTACATCTAGATTTAGGGTTAGTGTTAGGATTATCTTAAGTTTATGGTTAGATCTAGAGTTAGTTTTAGGGTTATATTTAGAGTTAGATCTATGGTTACGGTTATGGTTATTTTTAGGGAAAGTGTTATGGTTAGTGTTAGGGTTAAATATAAGTTTAAATTTAGCGTTAGATCTAAGGTTAGTTTTCTAAGACAAAGATTGGGTTGTGAAATTTCTCACCCTTTTGCACACTATGTGCTTTGAAAACCAGGATGACTCTCTTGACTTCATGTACTTGAATGCAAAATCTGTGCACTGTTTTCTCAAAGAATGTGTTTTCAACTTTCTTGTCGTTGTTACACACGATGTACTTTGAAATTCAGAATAACTATTGATTTCATGTACTTGCATGGAAGAATGTCTGCAGTGTTTTCTCAGTCAAAGGATGTTTACGGACCTTTTCAGTCATTTAACACAAGATGTGCTTTGAAAACCTGGAAAACTATTTTGACTTTATGTACTTGATTGAGAAAATCTTTGTAGTATTTTCGCAGTACAAAAATGTGTGGAAAATTTTCTTGGCCTTGTTGTACATGATAAACCTTAAAAACTTGAAAAATTCTGTTGAATTCATGCACATCAATGGTAGCATCTGTGTAATATTTCTCATTCAAATAATGCATTGGGTACTTTTTCAATTTTGTTACATATGATGTTCTTTGAAAACCAGGATAATCCTATTGATGGTACGTACTTTTTGAATGGGTAAATCTTTGCACAGTTTTCTCAAAGAATCTGTTGTGAATTTTCTTGTCCTTTTCACACGGCTTACTTTGAAAAGCATAACAACTCTCTTGACTTCATGTACTGACATGGGAAAATCTTTGAAAAGAGTTTTCTCAGTCAAAGTTTGGGCCGAGAACATTGTCTTCTTTGTTACACAGGATGTACTTTGAAAACTTGGATGACTCTCCTGATTTCATGTGTTTGCATGGAAGAAACTGTGTAGTGTTTTCAGACAAAGAATGTGTTGGGACACTTTCTGTCGTTTATACATAAGACGTACTTTGAAAACCTGAAAAACTATTTTGAATTTATATATCTGAATGCGAGAAGCTGTGTGGTGTTTTCTCAGTCAAAGAATGTACGGAGAATTTTCATGCCCTTATTTTACACTATATACATTTAAAACTTATATTGTTTTCTCACTCTGTTGAATTCATGTGCTTCAACGAGAGAATCTGTGTAGTATTTCTCATTCACAGGATCTGTTGGGTATTTTTGCATGTTTCTTACACATAACGTATATTGACAACCAGATAACTCTCTTTTTTTAAATCGTTTTTTAAAATTGTACTTTAGATTAAGGTTTACGTAACAAATATTTTCTCATTAAACAGTACACATATTGTTTTATGACAATGGTGAATAACCCCATGACATGTCAACACTGTCCCTTCTCAATCTTGGGTTCCCTGTTAGCAGCTTTCCTGTACCCTCCTGCCTTCCAGTCCTTGTCCCTGGACTGTTGTGCCCCATTACTCTCGTTTTCTTTTATGGGGCTTTCTAATCTTTAGCTGAAAGGTGAACCTCCCGAGTGACTTCATTACTGAGCTAAAGTGTGTCCCGAGGCCATACTTTCGGGGTTTCTCCAGTCTCTGTCAGGCAAGTAAAGGCTGGTCTTTTCTGTTAGAATTTTGTTCCACATTTTTCTCCAGCTCTGTCCAGGACCCTCTGTTGTAATCCTGACCAGAGCAGTTAGTGGTGGTAGCTGGGCACCATCTAGCTGTACTGGACTCAGTCTGGTGGAGGCCATGATAGTTGTGGTCCATTAGTCCTTTGGACTAATCTTTTCTTTGTATCTTGTTTTCTTCATTCTCTCTTGCACCTGAAGGGGTGAGATCAGTGGAGTGTCTTAGATGGCTGCTTACAGGCTTTTAAGATCCCAGACGTTACTTACTAAGGTAGAATGTAGAATATTTTCTTTATAAACTGTGTGATGTCAGTTGAGCTAGATGTTCCCTGAGACCATGCTCCCCACAGCCCTCCGCCCAGCAATTCAGTCCCTCCGGGAGTTTGGATGTGTCTATAGAGCTTCCATTACCCTTCCTTGTAGAAGTTGTGCTGGCTTCCCCAGTTCGTGTACTGTCTTACTCTTCACCAAAGTTACCACTTATGTATTGTCTATCTAGTTCCCCCAACCGTCCCATCCTTCATAACCAACAAAGATTATTTCTTTCTGTGTGTAAACTTTTTAATGAGTTTTAAAAGTAGAGATCTCATACAATATTTGTCTTTTTGTGATTGACTTATTTCACTCAGCATAAGGTACTCCAGTTTCATCCATGTTATGCGATGCTTCACAGATTCATCATTGTTCTTTCTAGTTGCATAATACACCATTGTGTGTATGTACCATAGTTTGTTTATCCATTCATCTGTTCATGGGCACATACGTTGTTTCCATCTTTTTGCTATTGTAAACAATGCTGCCATGAACATAGGTGTGCATATGTCTATTCGAGTGACGACTCTTATTTCTCTAGGATATATTCTTAGGAGTGGGATTGCTGGATAATATTGTATTTCAATTTCTGGCTTTCCAAGGTAACACCATATCATTTTCTACACAGGTTGTATCATTTTGCATTTCCACCAGAAGTGCATAAGGGTTCCTATCTCCCCGCAGCCTCTCCAACATTTGTTATTTCCAGTGTTTTTGATTCGTGCTAGTAATGCCTCGGTGAGATGGTGTCTCATTATGGTTTTAATTTGCATTTCTCTAAAGGCTAGTGATAGCGAGCATTTCCTCATGTGTCTGTTGGCTGCTTGAATGTCTTCTTTGGTGAAGTGTTTGTTCATTTCATTTGCAAATTTTTAAATTGGATTATTTGTCTTTTTGTTGTAGAGGTCTTGGATTTTCTTATAGATTTTAGAGATTAGACCTTATTCTGACTTGTAATGTCCATTTTTTCCCAGCTGTAGGTTCTCTTTTTACTTTCTTGGTGAGGACTTTTGTTTAATTTTTAGAAGATGCGAGTTGTTTTAGCTTATCTTCTGGAGTTTGTGTGTTGTTGGTTATGGTTTGTATCCTGTTAATGCCATATATTAGGGCCTCTAGCGTTGATCCTATTTTTTTCTTCTATGAACTTTATAGCTTTTCGCTTTATATTTAGGTTTTTGATCCCTTATGACTTAGTTTTGGTATATGGTGTGAGGTATGGGTCCTGTTCCACTTTTTTGCAAATGGACATCCAGTTTTGCCAGCACCATTTATTAAAAAGACTGTGATTTCCCTATTTGATGTACTTTGAAGATCAGGTGACCGTAGGTGGATGGATTTACATCTGGGTTCTCAATTCTGTTCCATTGGTCAATGTATCTGTCATTGTACCAGTACCAGGCTGTTTTGACTACGGTAGCTGTACAGTAGGTTCTGAGGTCAGGTAGTGAGAGTCCTCCTACTTTATTCTTCTTCTTCAATAGTCCTTTACTTATCCGGGCTTCGTCCCTTTCCATATAAAGTTAATGATAAGTCTTTCCAACTATTTAAAGAATTTTGTTGGTATTTGGGTTGGGATTGCATTGTATTTTAAATTGTTTTGAGTAGAATTGTCATTTTCACAATGGCAATAGTCTACTTATCCACGAGCATGGTATGTTTTTTCATTTATGTAGCTCCCTTTGAGTTTCTTGCAGCAGTGTTTTGTAGTTTTCTTTGTATAGGTCTTTTACATCCCTGGTTAGATTTATTCCTAAGTATTTTATTTTTTTAGGGGCTATTATAAATGGTATTGTTTTCCTGATTTCATTTTCATTGTTCTCTTTATTGGTGTATAGGAATTCAACTGATTTGTGTATGTTTATCTTGTATCCTGCTACTCTGTTGAATCTTTCTATTAGTTCCAGTAGTTTTATCCCAGAGTCTTTAGTGTTTTCTATGTATAGTATCATATCATCTGCAAACAGGGACAGTTTAACTTCTTCATTACTAATTTGGGTGCCCTTTATTTCTTTTTCTTACCTTATTACTCTAGCTAAGACTTCCAGCACAATGTTAAATAGGAGTGGATATGAAGGGCATCCTTGTCTTGTTACTGTTCTCAAGGGGAATGTTTTCAGCCTCTCTCCATTAAGAATGATGTTGGCCATTGGTTTTGCATAGATGCCCTTTATTATGTTGAGAAATTTCCCTTCTATACCTATTTTATTGAGAGTTTTTATAAGGAACCGGTGTTGGACTTTGTCGAATGCCTTTTCTGCATCAATTGAGATAATCATGTGATTCTTTTCTTTCCTGTTATGTGGTGGATTATGTTGATTGACTTTCTAATGTTGAAAATCCTGGCATACCTGGTATGAATCCTACTTGGTCACGGGGTATTATTTTTTTGATATGATGCTGAATTGTATTCCCTAGAATTTTTGCATCTATGTTCATTAGAGATACTGGTCTGTAATTTTCTTTTTTTGTGGCATCTTTACCTGATTTTGGTATCAGCTTTATGCTGGCTTCATAGAATGAATTTGGAAGTGTCACTTCCGATCCCATGTTCTGAAATAGCTTGAGTATAAGCTCTTCTCTGAATGTTTTGTAGAATTCTTCAGTGAAGCCATCTGGGCCAGGGCTTTTTTTTGTTGTTGTTGGGAGTTTTTAAATTACTTTTTCAATTTCATCTCTTGTTAGGGGTCTGTTCAGATTTTCAACATCAGTTCATGTTAGTTTGGGCAGGTAGTGTGTTTCTGAAATTTATCTATTTCCTCTAGGTTTTCAAATTTGTTGGAGTATAGTTTTTCATATTACTCTGTTATGATCCTTTTTATTTCAGTTGGGTCCCTTGTAATGTCCCCCATTTCATTTCTTATTTGGCTTATTTTCGTCCTCTCCTGTTTTTCTTTTGTCAGTCTGGCCAGTGGTTTGTCGATATTGTTGATCCTTTCAGAACCAACTTCTGGTTTTATTGATTCTTTCTATCGTTTTTTTGTTCTCTCTTTTATTTATGCTCTTATCTTTATTATTTCCTTTCTTCTAGTCATTGTGGGCTTTTTTTGCTGTTTTCTTTGTATTTGTTTGAGTCCTGTAGTTAGTGTTTTGATTTTATCACTTTCTTTTTTTTGATATGTTGATCTATTGCTATAAATTGTCCTCTGAGGATTGCTTTTGCTGTGTCCCAAAGGTTTTGGTATGATATGCTTTCATTTTCGTTGGATTCTAGGAATTTTTTGATTCCATCTTTGATTCCTTCTATTACGCAGTGGTTTGTAAGCAGGGTGTTACTTAGTTTCCATGTAATTTATTTTTTTCCTTGCTTTCCCTGTTAATTTCTACCTTGATGGCATTGTGGTCAACCTTTGGGATCTTGTTGAGGATTGATCTGTGGCTTAAGTTGTGGTCTATTCTGGAGAATGTTCCATGTGCATTGGAAAAGAATGTGTACTTTGCAGCTATTGGGTGTAGTGTTTTATATGTGTCTATGAGGTCAAGTTGGCTGATTGTGGCCTTTAGGTCCTCTGTATCTTTGTTGAGTTTCTTTCTAGATGTTCTATCTTTTACCAACAGTGGTGTGTTGAAGTCTCCTACTATTATTGTGGAACCATCAGTTTCTTTTCTCAGTGTGTTAGAGTTTGTTTTATGTATTTTGGAGTCCTTTCATAGGGTGGGTAGGTGTTTATTATGGTTGTCTTCATGATGGATCGTCCCCTTAATCATTATATAGTGTCCTTCTTTGTCTTTTATGGTGGAGTTTGTTTTAAAGTCTATTTTATCTGAGATTAGTATTACCATTCCTGCTCTTTTTTGGTAGCTATTTTCTTGATATATTTTGTCCATCATTTGATTTTTACTAAATTTCTGTCTTTATTTCTAAGGTGTGTCTTTTGTAGATTGTATATTGATGGATCCTGTTTTTTATCCACTCTGTCACTCTCCATCTCTTTATGGGTGCATTAAGTCCATTTACATTCAGTGTAATTATTGATAGGTGAGAGTTTATTGCTGTCATTTGGTAGTGCTTTTTTTGTGGTGCTGAGGTTTTCTTTGTTCCTCTTACTGTCCTGTGCTGAATTCCTTTTGTTTGTGGATTTTTTTTTCATTTCTTTTCTTCTTGTAGTTTTTGTCTCTTCTGAGACTTTATGTTTTTCCTCTTTTTTTGTGAGTATGTTTGTTAACTTTCTTTGTGGTTACCACGAATTTTACCCTTACCTTTCTAAGTTTGAAACAGTCTACTATTACTTGGTATCACCTTGCCTTCCTCTCCATTAGAAGGTTCTATACCTATGCCGTTTATTCCCTCTTTTATTATTTTGATGTTGTTGTCATTTACTGATTAACTGCTCTGATTCCCTGTTGTATTTCTTTTGGTTTTGGATAGTCCTTGAGAGTTCATTTCCTAGTTTGGTATCTGGCTGGTATGATCCTGCGTCCTAGATTCTGCCTGTGAGCTGAAGCTGTTTGTCCTCAGATCCAAGAATTCCCTTTTATAATTCTTGAAGTTTGGTTTGACTTTTACATATTCCCTTAATTTCTGTTTATCTGTAAATGACCTAATTTCCCCATCAAATTTGAATGAGAGTTTTGCAGGATATATTATTCTTGGGTGGCAATTTTTTTCTTTCAAGATTTTATATATGTCATCCCATTGCCTTCTTGCCTGCATGGTTTTTGCTGAATAACCTGAGCTTAGTTGTACTGTTTCTCCTCTGTATGTGACTTCTTGTTTTTCATGAGCTGCTCTCAGGATTCTTTGTTTGTCTTTGTTTTTGGCAAGTGTGAATATGATATGTCTTGGTGATTTTCTTTTGGGGTCTCTCTTATATGGGGTTCACTGAGCTTCTTCAATGGCCAGCTTTTCATCTTTCATGATATTGGGGAAGTTTTCTGTCAGCAGCTCTTCAATGATACTCTGTGTGTTTTCTGTTTTCTCCCCCGTTCTGGAATTCCAATCACTCACAAATTTTTGCTTTTTATTGTATCCCACATAACTCTCAGGGTCTCTTCATTTTTCTTTGTTCTTTTCTCTGAGTTTTCCTGAAACTGAGTTGTATCCAAGTGTTTGTCTTCAATTCCACTGATCCTGTCTTCCACTGTTTCAAATCTGCTTCTCAGCCCTTCTAAGACACCGTTCATTTCTGAAATCTTGTTGTTTATCTTTTAGATTTCTAGTTGTTGTCTTTGTATACTTTCTAGTTGTGAATTTATTTTGGCATTTTGTTCCTGAATGATTTTCCTAAATGCTTCCAATTTTTTGTCTGTATTTTCCATGAATTTGTCTATTTTTTCCTCATGTTTGTCAGCTTTTTGCCTCAGCTCTTGAAGAATTCTGAGTATTAAAGATTTGAATTCCCTATCAGGTAGTTCTAGTGTGTTTTTTTCCATTGGCGAGTCATCTGGTGTTTTATTTTGGATGCTTACTGGAACCATCTTGTCCTGTTTTGTAAATGTTTTGATATTGTCTGCTGTCTTCGGGGCATTCAGTAGTTATTTTTCACATTTATTAATTATAGATTTGTTTGTTTCATCCCTTTTTTTTAATAAAATTTGACTATGTCTGAGCAGACGGACTGTGTGTTCTTTGTTGTTTGCTTGTCTGTGGGCACAATACTTTTCACCTCCTTCTCCAATTGGCAGGATCAGTCACTCAGATATGGTATAGCAGAGCAGATCTAGCTGAAGATTTACTGGAACGGGTTGTTTGTGGCACTTACTACGGCCACCAGAGCGGGTCGGTAATCAGTGTAGGGCAGGTTCCAGTAGGCCGTGCCTGTGTTGCTTGGTGGTGTGATGTTAAGCACACAGTGCTGGTAGGCAGGATGTGGTGGGGAGATTGTTATGTGTGGAGCTAAGTTGGAAATGGGAGAGAGGAACAGAAGTCAAAAATATACAAACAAACAAAAAATAATGCTAGGGGAGCTTGCCATTGGAGTGGAGAGATGAGAGACTATGCAATGGATAAAAACAGAAAGGGTAAGATGAAGAAAAGAATGAATAAATAAAAATCGTGAAGTTTAAAGAACCACAAAGTTCCCAGGGATCCCACCAGTGCAGCTATGAGGTCTGGGAAAGTCGCTCTCAGGAGTTGCAGTACAGCCTGGCTGGAAGGCATAGAGTTATACAACGCCAGGTATTCAGGGAGCTGAAAGAGAAAGAAGATATAGAGAGATGAGAAACTGAGCAATGAAGAAAGATGAAAAGAGAGAAAAGAAAACAAAATGAATTTTAAAAAAAGTACAAGAAAGGCCCCCCAAAAAACAGAAAAAAGAAAACCACCAAAGAAAGAAATGCCCTCGGGGATCCCTCTGCATGTCTGTGCAAGCCGAGGGGGACTTCTCCCTGCCACGTAGCACTGCCTGGCCAGAAAGGGCTCCCAACTCAAGAAAAGGAAAAGAAAACAAACAAACAATTCAAAACAAACAAACGAACAAAAGCCCTGGGTTCCCACCAGCACAGCAGCCCAGACCGTGAAGCAGCTCCACACTCGAATGAAGCTCCACAGCCCCTCAGGAAGAAGCAGAGATGGCGCACGGAGCAAAAGGAGAGGGAGGTGCTGAGAGGTAAGGAAGAAATCAAAAGAGGCAGATAAAAAAGCAACACTAGCAGCCAACAAATGGCACTCAGAGAGCCACCTAGTGTGGGCTGGTTTTTCTTGGACAAGAGACTGTGTCAGTGGGAAGCAGAGGGGGCCGAGGGTGGGTGAAGAAGGGTAGGGAGTGGGAAAGCATATATCACAAATTACCGGAGCTCTGTAGCCCCTCAGGAAGAAGCAAAGATGGCGCACGGAGCCAGGTATTTGAGTGAAAGGAGGGGGAGGTGGTGAGAGGTAAGGAAGAAATCAAAAGAAGCGGAAAAAAGTAACACCAGCAGCCAACAAATGGCACTCAGAGAGCTGGTCCATTCGGGTGTGTGGAATCCGAGCAGCTGGTGTTTCCTTGCCAAGAGATTGTGGCCGCGGGAAGCAGAAGAGGCCGAGTGGGGGTGAAGAAGGGCGGGTGGTGGGAAAGCGTATATCGAAAATTACCAGTTGTTTTGTCTTCTGCTGGACGCTCCGTGAGGCTGCTTTCTCGTACCCCGTTTGCTGGTCTTTGATAGGAGTCCCAGGTGGTGGATCTGCACTGCGTTAGCTGGTCGGGGACCTCTGCACGAATCTCTCCTCGCTCTCCGTTCTCTGTCAGTTTTCTCACTCCTTTTGGTGCTTGACTGAGTCCTTTATCTCTTCATTTGATGTTTTAGGGTTTCAGGATTGCTGTATTCTCTGTTCGGCTTAGTTTTTTGGATCTTTGCTGTGGAGGGACAGTGTGGTGCTTCTGCCTAGAGCGCCATTTTGCCAGAACCTGGGTCTCTTTTTAAAAAATTTTTTTTTATTGTGCATTAAGTGAAAGCTTAAGTAGGAAATTAGTTTTCCATTCAATAGTCTGTAGACAAATTGTTCCATGATACTGGTTCCATTGCCCACAATGTGCCTGCCCTCAGCCATCTCTGTCCTAAATTCTCCATTTGCTTTTGTCCTGAATTGCTACCCGTTCCTGCCTTCTCATTTTTGCTTCGGGAAAATGTTGCCCTTTTGATCTCGTATAATAGATTGTTCTAAGGAATACTTTCCTCTCAGGTGTTGTTTATTTTATGAGCCTGATTATAGTTTGGCTAATGGGTGGTCTCTGGGAATGGCTTCAATTCAGCTCAGAAGGGTGTCTTAGGGCCATAGTAGCAGGGGTTCCTCCAGTTTCTGTCAGACCAGTAAGTCTGGTCTTTTTGTGAATTTATTTTTCTCTGCAATTTTCTCATTCTATGTTCAGGACCCTCTGTTGTGATCCCAGTGATAGCAGCAATCAGTAGTGTAGCCAGATATCGTCTAGTTCTGGTCTCGAAGTCGTGTAGGCTGTGGTTCATGCGGTCCATTTGTCTTTTGGACTAATTGCTCCTTTGAATCTTTGGTTTTCTTAATTCTCTTTTGCTCCAAATGGTAAGAGACTGATAGTTGTATCTTAGATGACCACTTGCAGGCTTTTAAGACCCCAGATGCTACTCACCAAAGTAGGTTGCAGGACTTTGTCTTTACGAACACAACAAAGTTGTGCCAGTTGACATAGATGTCCCCGAGGCTATGGGTCTTTGCCTTCTATCCTAGGAACTTTGTCCTGTGAGTTGTCTGATTATGTCTAAGAATTTGCCCTGACTGTGGCCTTTGTGTGGTCTATTGTATATATTGATATATAAGCATCACTTACAGTTATGTATGTAGTGATATCCATCACCAGACCTATATCTGTAGATTGGTGTGTTCCCTTATACCCTGCCACACCTCTTGTCATATCTATCTAGCTATGTACCAATTTACAAATTAGTGTTTGTTAATACTATTGTTGCAGGATTATCTATGCTACAGTAATTACCACTCCTACCCTCTGTTCTTGTATTCCTCTCAGTGTCCTCCCGTGCCTTGATCATCTTTTGCTGACTTCAACTGTATTGTATATTGCCTTTCCCTTCACCACGTGTCTTCTATTTGATAATTTTCTCTCCCTCCTCGCCCATCCCTGGTAACCATCAAAGAAAGTTGTTTTTTTATCCATGTGTAAACCTTTTCTTGTTTTGTTATAATAGTGGTCTTATACAATATTCGTCCTTTTGTGATTGACTTATTTCACTCAGCATAATGTCCTCCAATTTCATCCATGTTGTGAGACTTTTTGAGGATTTGTCATTATTTTTTATTGTTTTGTAGTATTCCATTGTGTGTATGTTCCACAGTTTGTTGATTCACTCATCTGTTGATGGGCATTTAGGTTGTTTTTATCTTTTTGCTATAGTGAATAATGCTGCAATGAACATGGGTGTGTATATGTCTATTCATGTCACAGGTCTTATTTCTTTAGGATATATACTTCGGAGTGGGATTACTGGGTCATGTGGTATTTTTATTTTTAGCTTTTTGAGGAAGCACCATACCTTTTTCCAGAGTGGTTGTACCATTTTAGATTCCTACCTGCAGGGTATAAGAGTCTCAATCTCTACACAACATTTCCAATATTTCATTTATTTATGTATTTTTTGATTAGTGCTGGTAATGTCGGGGTGAGATAGTATCTCATTGTACCTTTGATTTGCATCTCTCTAATGATAACCATTTCTTCATGTGTTTGTTATCCATCTAGATATCTTCTTTGGTGAAGTGTCAGTTCACATTCTTTACCCATTTTTTAACTTTTTGTTGTTCAGGTGTTGAAGTTTTCTGTAAATTTTAGAGATTAGACCCTTGTCACATATGTCATAGCCAAAATTTTTTCCCAGTTTGTAGATTCCCTTTTTATTCTTTTGGAGAACTCTTTTCATAAGCATAAGTGTTTAATTTTTAGGAGGTCCCATTTATCTAGTTCATCTTCTGCTGTTTGTGTGTTTTTAGTTATATTTGGTATTCTATTTATACCATATATAAGGGGCCTTAGAATTGTCCTTATTTTTTCTTTCATGATCTTTATAGTTTTAAGTTTTATATTTAGGTCTTTGATCCATTTTCAGTTAGTTTTTGTGTATAGTGTGAGATATGAATCCTGTTTCATTATTTTACAAATTGACATCCTGTTTTGCCAGCACCATTTGTTAAAGGGACTGTCTTTTTCTCATTTAATGGACTTTAGCCCTTTATCAAAGATCAGATTCCCTTAGATGTATGAATTTATATCTGAGTTCTCAATTCTGTTCCACTGGTCAATGTGTCTGTCATTGTACTGGTACTAGACTGTTTTGACTACCATGGTAGGTTCTAAGATCCGGTACTGTGAGGCTTCCTATTTTGTTCTTCTTCTTCAGTAATGTTTTCCTTATCCATGGCCTCTTTCCATATAAAGTTAGCGATTAGTTTTTCCATCTCATTAAAGAATACTGTTGGAATTTGGATCAGGATTGCCTTATATCTGTATATTGCTTTGAGTATTATTCACATTTTCACGATGTTAAGTCATCCTGTCCCTAAGCATGTTATATTTTTCCATTTATATATGTCTCTTTTGGTTTCTTGCAATAGCGTTTTGTAGTTTTCTTTGTATAGGTCTTTTGCATCCTGGTTAGATTTATTCTTAAGTATCTTTGGGCTATTGTAGATGTATTGTTTTCCTGATTTCTTTTTCAAAGTTCTCTTTGTTGGTGTATAGGAATCCAGCTTATTTTTTATGTTTCTCTTATATCCTGCTACTTTGATGAGTCCTTCTATTAGTTCTAGTAGCTTTCTTGTGGCTTCTTTGGGGTTTTCTAAGTACACAATCATAAAATCTGCGAATAGGGAAAGTTTTATTCCTCCTTACAAATTTAGATGCACACGAAGAAGGTGGTGGCGGCGGTGTGGGTAGAGACAGTGATGCAGGTGGCAAAAACTGTGTGGGTGGTGACTATGATGTGAGTTGTGATAGCAGTGTGGGGGTTGGCTGGGTCGTTGGTGGTGATGGAAGCATAGGTGGTGGCAGTGGCAGGAGTTGTGGTGGTAACACAGTTGGTGGAGGCTGTTCCGGTGGGGGGGGGGGGAACATGGTTGCAGTAGATCAGGGGGTCGCGGTGGTACAGGTGGTGACCATGATGTGGTTATTGGCATTGTTGTGGGTGGTGACGATGGTGCAGGTGGTGGCGGGGGGACAGGTGGTGGCAGCTGTGTGGGTGGTGGCTGCAGCATGGGTGGTTCTGGAGTTGTGGATAATGACCATGATGCGTGTGATTGGGGCAATGGGGGTGGTGACGGAGGTGTGGGTGGTGATGGTGATGCTGGTGGTGACCATGATGTGGGTGCTTGTGGTGGTGCCCATGGTGACAGGGGTGCAGGTGGTGGGGCTGGTGCAGGTGGTGACCATGATGAGGGTGGTGATGCTGATGTCGGTAGCGAAGGCAGTGCAGGTGGTGGTAGGGAGGTGGGTGGGGTTGGCAGCCCGAGTGGACACAGTGACATCGGTGGTGTCAGTGATGTGCCTGGTGGTAGGTGTGTGACAGGTGGTGGTGGTGCAAGTAGTGACTATGTATCAGGTGGTGACTGTGGTCCAGGTGGTTACCACGATGCAAGTGTGGCAGCAGTGTGGGTGCTGACTATGATGCAGGTGGTGACAAATGTGTGGTTGGTGATAATGACGCTGGTGGAGGTGGCGCTGTGGGTGGTTGCCACAATGCATGTAGTGGTGGCAGCATAGATGTTGGCGTTTGCACAAGTGTTGGTGGTGGCATGGGTGGTGGCAGTCACGTGGGTGGTGGCGGCCGGGTAGTTGGTGACCATGATGCGAGTGGTGACAATGGTATGGTTGGTGATCATGATACAGGTGAAGGTGATGCTGCGGGTAGTTACCATGATTTGGGTGGTGTGGCAGTGCACGTGACACCCTTGAGGGTGGTTACTGGAGCGTGGGTGGTGGCATTGGCATGGGTGGTGGTGTGGCATGGGTAGTGACTATGTTGAGGGTGGTGGCAGTGGAGTGGAGTGTGACCAAGATGCAAGTGGTGGGGGTGGTGTGTGCAGTGATGATGACTTGGGTGGTGGTGGCAATGAAGGTGGTGATGGTGATGCAGGTATTGCTGGGGTTGCGACTGGTGGTGGCAGTGCAGGTGGCGCCAAGATGCAGGTGATGATGGTGGTGAGGGTGGCGACCCTGGTGTAGGTGGTAACAGTGGTGCAGGTGTTGACCAAGTTGCCAGTGGTCAAAGCTACACGGGTGGTGGTGGAAAAGCTGATGGAGCTGTGGCACAGGTGATGGAGTGGTTATGGGTGGTGAAGGCAGCGCAGGTGGTGACGGTGATGTGAACGGTGGGTGGGGGTGTGGAAAGTAACTTTGGACTGGGTGGTGGCGGTGGTGTGAGTGGTGGCAGCACTCAAGTAGTGGTACTGGTGCTGGTGGAGACCGTGGTACAGGTTCAGGTGGCAGAACAGGTGGTTGAGGTATCTCAGGAGGTGTCAGTGATTCAGATTGTGATGATAGGGTGGGTGGTGAACATGATTCGGGTGGTGGCAGTCGTGCAGGTGGTGATCATGATGTGAGTGGTGACAACAGTACAGGTGGTGACCATAATGCAGGTGGTGACTGAGGTACAGGTGGTGTTGGCTGTGCAGGTGGTAATGGCATGCTGATAGTGGCAGCTGCATAGGTGGAGGACTAGGTGCAGCTGATGGGGTGGTGCAGGTGGTGGCAGGACACTGGTGGTGACCATGAAGTGGATGTGGCAGCTGTGCTGGTGGTGACCAGGATGCGGGTAGTGGCTGAGGTATGGGTGGTAGTGGTGCACAGGTTATGGCAGCAGCACAGTTGGTGGAGGAGGCATGGGTGATGGCAGGATGCTGGCGGTGACCATGATGCAGGTGTGGTGTCTATGCAGGTTGTGACCATGAAGCAGGTGGAGATGATGATGTGGTTGGTGATCATGAAGCCGGTGGTGATGGCAGTGCCAGGGGGTGATGGTGATGCGGGTAATGACCATGTTGCTTGTGGTGGTGATGGTGCAGGTGGTGACTATGATGCGGGTGGAGGTGGCAGTGCAGGCAGTAAGGTGATGGAAATGCAGGCAATGACCATGATGTGGGTGGTGGCTGTGGCTCGGGTGGAGGTGGTGGCATGAGTGGAGGCATTGGTTAGGGTGGTGGTAGCAGCTCAGGTAGTGGCTGCAATGCAGTTCTTGGGAATGGCTTGGTGGGAGACTATGATGCAGAGGTGGTGGCTGAAGGAGGTGACCATGGTGTCGGTGGAGACTGTGGTGTGTGTGGTGACCATGGTGAAGATGGAGGTGAAGGCATGGATGGTGGCAGCTGCGTGGGTGGTGGTGGCACGGGTGGTGGTGGCGATGAAGATATTGGCAGAAGAGTGGGTGTTGGCAGCCGTGAGAGTGAACGTGGCAGAGCTGGTGGTGGTAGCATTTTGGATGGACAATAATGAGAATGGTGATGGTGCTGCAAGTGGTGACCATGATGCAGATGGTGGCAACAGTTTGGGTGGTGACTATGATGTCGATGGAGGTAGCGATGTGGGTGGTGACAATGATGCACTTTGTGGAGGTGGTATGGATGGTGGCAGCAGCATGAGTGGTGGCAGCACAGTTGGTGGTGGCAGTTCGGGTGGTGATAATGATGTGTGTACTGATAGCGGTGCAGGTGGTGACCATGATGCAAGTGGTGGAGCAGTGTGGGTGGTAATGGTGGCACAGGTGGTGGTGGTGGAGGAGGTGGTGACAGTGATATGGATGGTGGTGTTGACACTGGTGTTGTACGTGATGTGGGTGGTGGTGGCAGTGTGAGTGGTGAAAACGATGCAGGGGTGATGACGATGTGGCTGGTTAGCATGATGCAGGGTGGTGGTGCAGGTACTCGCAGTGGCACTGGTGAGGACTACAGTAAGGATGGAGATGGGGGTATGGGTGGTAACTGGTGTGGCTGTTGACCACGGTGAGGGTGGTAATTGCGGTGTGGGTGGTGACAATGATGCGGGTTTGGAAGTGGTACAGATGGTAATCATGATGAGGATGTGGCCATCACCTTCACTGCTGTCACCACCAGCACCATGGTCACCACCCACCCTGCCACCACCATTCTCACTGCCACCACTATCTCTACCGTAGTCACCACCTACGCTGTTATCACCAACTGCATCACCTGCAACATCACCATCACCCACAACTGCCATCACCACCCACGCTGCCTCCACCACCAATGCTGTTGCTGGCATCTGCACCTCTGCCACCACCAGCACCAGCAACACCACCTGAGGAAATATGACCACCTGTGCTGCAGATGCCACCCATGTTGCTACCACTGCCCAAGTCACTGTAACCATCATTACCACTGCCACCACCACATCATGCTCACCATCCATACCACTGCCATAACCTGCATCACGGTCACCCCCACACTACCACCACCACCCACACCCTCGCCATCACCCACACTGCCATCACCACCTGCACCACCGGCACTACCTGCATCACAGTCACCATCTGCCCTACTGCCACCACCTGCATTATGGTCAGCACTCGCACTGCTGTCACCATGTACAGCAAAATCATCCCCTGCACTGCCACCACCACCCAAACTGCCACCACCACAGGCAACCACCTGCACCACTTCCATCAACTTAGGCGCTACCATCACCCGCACCACTGCCATTATGCATGTGGTGGCCACAACCTGGTCCGCTGCTTCCACCTACGTCACCACCACAACTCGTATCATGGTCACCACCTGCACTAGCGCCACCACCCACACCCCCGCCACCACTCATGCTACCACCACCACACACTCTGCCACCACAATGCAACCCACCACCACCACCTATATTATGATCACCACCTACAATACCACCACCACCTGTACTCTGTCACCACTGACACCACCATCCCTACCCGCCCTGCCACCAACACCTGCATCATGGTGACCACCCATACCACCATCGCTAGCCATATCATGGTCAACAACCACACAGCCACCACCATCAGCATCCCTGCCACCACCCCCAGTGCCATCACCACTTGCACCACTGCCACCACCCGAATCATGTTCACCACAACCCATGCCGCTGTCCAGAATCATACCACCACCCTCACCACCACCACTACCCACACTTCCAACACTACATGCACTGTCATCACCACTTTCACCACCACCGCCTCTCACATCATGGTCATCACCTGCAACACTGCCTTCACCAGCATCATTGTCACTACCTGCACCATCACCAACAACTGCATCATGGTCACCACCTGAACTACCGTCACCACACACATCATAATTATCACCCATGCTGCTGCCATCACTTGTGCCACAGCTACCACCCACAAGTCCATCACCACCTTCACCGCCACCACCACCGCATCATGGTCACTATCCACACTGCCATATACACCTGCATCTTAATCACCACCTGCAATACCACAACCACCCACGCCACCACCACCACCCGAAAGGCCTTCACCACCTGCATAGCCATCACCACCCGCATCATGATCATCACTCTCACCACCACCTTCAACCACGCTGCAACCACCACCACATGACGATCCCCTCCCACGATGCAGCCACTACCCTTTCCACTGCCACCACCCATGCCACCACCACTACCTGCTTCATGGTTACCACTCGCACGACTGCCACCATCTGGATCATGGCCACACCTTCACCACTGACACCACCCACATCATGGTCACCACTGGCAACACCATCACCACCCAAATTATGGTGACCACCAAAACGGCAGCTACAACCTACGCCCCAGAAACCATCCACACTACTGTCACCACATGCTCCTCAACCAAATCCAGCATCACGGTCACCATTCACACCACCATCACCTGCAAATCTGCCACAACAAACACCACCATCATCACCTGCATCACCACCTGCATCATGGTCACCACTGACATCTGCACTACCGCCTGCATCCCACCTCTACCTGCACCCCCATCACAACCTGCACTGCTGCCACCACCAGCCTCATGGTCACCACTCACACCTCCTCTTCCACCCACATCATGGTCGCCTCCCATACCACCACCATCACCCACGCTGTCTCCAACACTCACATCACCACCACCACTTGTGTAGCTGCCACCATCTGCTTCATGATTAACACCTGTACTGCTTTCACCACCTGCATCATAGTCACCACTCACACCATCACCACCACCCAACTCATGTTCACAATACACGCTGCTGCCACCTCCACCCACACCACCACCATGTTGCCTTCACCACCTGTATCATGGCCACCACCCACAATGCTGTCACCACCCACATCATTGTCACCACCTGCACAGTTGTCACCACCCACATCATGGTCACTACTCGCACTGCCTCCACCACTTGCATCATGCTCACCACCCATGCCACAGCTACAAGTTGCACTGCTACCATCGCCTGCTCTGCCATCACCAACCAAGTCACCATCACCACCCTACACCACCTACTACACCACCATCATCACTCATTATGGTGGCCACCCACGAGATCACTACAACCCACACTGCCATCACCACCTGCCCTGCCAACACCATCCCCTGCATCATGGTCACCACCTAAACCCCTGCCACCACCAGCACTGTCATCACTACTTGTGTTGCCAGCAAAACCCACTTTTACACAGCCACCCACACCACTGTCACTACCCACATGAAGGTCATAACCCACATCACCGTCAACACCTGCATCATGATCACCAATAGCACTGCTGCCATCACCCTTGTCATGGTCACCACACTAGTTGCTGCCATCACCTGTGCCAAGGACACTGCCTGCACCACTGTCACCACGTGCACTGCCACCACCACCCATATTATGGTCACCACTTGCACTGTCACCACCATCCTCATCGAGGTCACCACTCTCACTGCTGCCACCAACCACATCATGGTCACAACCTGTACCACCACCACTACATGCTTGACTGCCACTAGCCATTCCATCACCAATAACCACACTGTTGCCACCACTCTTGCTGCTGCCACAACCCGAACCACCAGCAATACACACACTACTGCTACCAACAACACTGCCGCTACCACATGCACCATTGTCACCACTCACAACACTGCCAACACCTGCATCATGGTCACTACCCTCACCAATGTCACCATCCACATTATGGACACTGCCTGCACCACCAACACCACCAGGATCATGGTCATCACATGCACAGATGTCAAACACCCATTATGTCACCACCCACAAGGTTTCAACCACTGCCATCATGGTCACCACCCATGCAGTCACCACCACCTACATCATGGTCACCACTCACATCACCACCACCACTACCTGCATCTCTGCCACCACCCTCATCATGGTCACTACCTACACTGCCACCACAACTCCCACCCCCACCACCTGCAATGCCGTCACAACCTGCACCGCTGCCACTATTCACATCATGGTCACCAGCTGCACTACCGCCACTACCTGCACCATGGTAACCACCACAACGCCACCACCACCCACGTTATATAGTCACCACCCACATCATGGTCACCACACGCGCCATCCCCACTGCCCTTACCACTGCCACAACCCATGCTGCTGCCACCATCCAGGCTGCCACCACCTCCTACACCACCGCCTCCACCCTCACCACCACAATCTCCCCTGAATCATAGTCACTACCTGCGCCACCACCATGCCCTTTATCATAGTCACCACCACCTGTACCACCGTCACCACCCACACCAACCACCACCTACCACATCATGGTCACCACCTATACCATTGTCACTTTCTGTACTGCTGCCACCACCCAAATCATGTTCATTACTTGCTCTTTTGCCACCATCCACATCATGGTAACCATCCTCACGGCCATCACCACTCACATCATGGTGACCACTCACAATGCCACTATCACTCCACCACTGCCACCACCGGCAAAGCCGTCCCAACCTGCACCTCCACAACCACCCTTATCATAGTCACCACCCATGCCACCATCACCACCCACAAAGTCTTCACCATGCTCACCACTGTCACCCACAGCATTGCCACCACTAACCACATCATGGTCACCACCCACGCCACAGCAACCACCAGTGCTGATGCCACTACCTGCGTAGATGACACCACCCATGCCCTTGGCACCATCCGCACCACCAACACCACCAGCACCACAACATTCACCGACATCATTGTCATCACCTGCGCTACCAACACCACACACGTCATGGTCACCACCCACAGCACTGTCAACACTTGCATCTCTGCCACCCACTCTGGCATCATGATCACCACTTGCACTGTCACCATTTGCTTAATGGTCACCACCTACACTATTGTCACCACTTTCATCACAATGAACAACCAAATCATATTCAACATCCCTACTCCCACCACCACCCACAACTCCATCAAAACCTGCCCCACTGCCACCACCCACATCATGGTCACCACAGCACCAAGACCACCACCTGCACCTCCTCTACCACACCGAGGTCATCAACACCCACACCACAGCCACCAACTGCATCATGTGCACTACCTGCACCATTGCCACCACCTTCATCATGGGTCACCATCTGCTTCGCCATCACCTCACCACTCATACTACCACCACAATTTGCATCATGGTCACTACCCGCACAGCCACCACCTCATGCATCATAGTCAGCACCCACACCACCAGCAACATGCAAATCATGGTCACCTCCTATATTGCCATCACCCCCCAAATCATAATCATAACACGCTCTGATGCCAACACCTGTGCCATCACCACAACCTGTGCAATTGCAACCACCTGTGTTGCCGTCACATCCTGGGCCACCACCACCATCTGTAGTATCTTCATCACCTGAGTTGCCGCCACTGCCTGTGATGCCACCAGCGCCTGCGCCACTGCCAGCGCTTGTGCTACCACCATCACTCACATGATGTCACAAACCACACTGCTGTTTCCACTTACATTTTCTCACCACCCACAGCACCAATCCCACCAGCATCATGGTCACCACCTGCATAGCCAACAACACTCGCATCATGGCAATCACCCGTACACCCACCACCTCTTGCTCCACTGCCACCACCCGCAGCACTGTCACCAATTGCACCATTGCCACCACCCTATATTCCACCACTAACCAGCCCACTGCCACAACCTGTGCTGCTACCACCACCACCATCATCAGCTGCACCACATCCACCAACCAAATCCATATCACCATATGCAGTGCCATCACCACCTTGGTCACCACCCATGCCTCCACTACCACACATTCCACCAGCACTACCTGTGCCTCCACCACCTCCCTTGCCTCTGCCACCAATCCAGATACCACCAACCCCCACATTGCTGCCAAAACTCTTGCGACTGCCCACAACTATGCTGCTGCCGACACCTGAGCTGACTTCATCACCTACACGGCCGTCACCACCCAAATGCCACCACCACCTGAATCATGATCACCACCCACACCATCATCACCATTGCTTCATGTTAACCAACCGTACTACTGTCACTACTGTATCATGGTCACCACCAACACCACTGTCACCACCCTTATTGTGGTCACCACATGCACTGCTGCCACCACCCGCACTGCTGCCACCATCCACATCATGTTCACCACCAAAAACGCCAACACAAACTGCTCCACCACCACCACCTGCACTGCCATCTTCACCCATGCTGTGACCACCTGCTTTGCTGCCACTGCCCTTGCCTCCACCACACCCATGTCCCCGCCACCACCCACACTGCCATCACTACCCAACCACCACCACCACCTACACCGTTGTAACCATCTGCATCATGGTAACCAACTGTACCACTGTGACAACCTGCATCATAGTCACTACCCACACCACTGTCGCTAACCTCATTATGGTCACCATCCACACCACTGCCACCACCTGAGCCTTAGCTACCACCTGCATCATGGTCACCTGCACCACCACCTCTACTCACATCAAGGTCACCAAACACACTGACATAAAACCAATATCATGGTCACCACCTGCACTACCATCACCACCGCATCATGGTCGCCACCCACACCACCACCACCACCCACATCACAGTCACCACCCACTCTGCCACAACCATCCCCTCCTCATCTCCACCCACTATGCTGCCACCACATGCTTACAGCCACCACCTAAACCTCAGCCATCACCACACCACTGCCACAAACCTTGCCATCTCCACCACCTGCACCACCGCCACCATCTGCATCATGTTCACCACTCAAACTGCCACGACCACCCATCATGGTCACCACCCGCACTGCCATCACCACCTGTATCAATGTCACAACATGCACCGCCGCTACCACTTGCACCCCTGCCACCACCCACACCACCGTACCACATGCATCTTGGTCACTATCTGCACTGCTGTCACCGCTTGCATCATGATCACCACCTAAACAATAGTCAAACCCCACACCCCCAAAACAACCTGCACCACTGTCACATCCTGCACTGCTGCCAAGACTCACATCTTTATCACCACCCACAGCATCCCCACCACTCACACCTTGGCCATCACCAGCATCATGGTCACCACCTGCACCACATCACCACTCTCATCGTGGCCCACTGACACCAGCAAAGCCACTTCCACAACCTATGCCACAGCATCATCTGTGCCACTGCTACCCCCTGCACCACTGTTCCCAACCATATAATGGTAACCACCTGTAATGCCATCACCAACTATATCATGGTCACCAACTGCACCTCCACCACTACATGCATCATGGTCACCATGCACGCTGCTGTCACCAACCACATCTTGGTCACCACCTGCTCCACCACTACCCACACTGTTGCCACCACCTACATTATGGTCACCACCTGCACCAACATCACCACCCATATCATGGTCACTACCCACACTGCCACCACCACCCACATCATAGTCAGCTCCTGCATCGCCATCACCACTGTCACTTCTACCACCACTAGCATCATGGTGACCACCTTCAGTGCCATCATAACCTGCATCATGGTCACGTCTTTGCTGATGCCACCATGCATGACTTTGCCATCACCTGGGCTGTTGCCACCACCTGCTTACCAGCATAACCTGCTCTATCATCACCACCCGTGTTGCTACCACTACCTGGGCTGTCTCCACAACCTGCATCATCGTCATCACCCCCATCACTGCCACTACCCACACTGCCATTACTACCCAAAACGCTGCCACCACCCACCTGAAAGTCACCACCTGCTTCACCACCACCACCTGTATCATGATCACGATGTGCGCAGCCACCACCATCTGATTCATGGTCTCACTTGCACCTCCACAATCACTCGCAAACCTTCCAACACTTGCAGCACCGCCAAACCCGTATCACCGTCACAGCCTTCATGATGAACACCAAATACACCGTCACTACTCACATCATGTTCATCACCTATGTCAATGTCACCGTCCGCTCCACCACCAATAACTGATGCCACCACTACCTGTGTCCTTGCCACCACCTAAGCTTGCTGTTACCATCCACTTCATGGTCACAACCTGCAATGCCTTCACCACTCGCATTATGGTCACCACCTGCAATGCCATCACCACACATGCTTCTGCTACTACCAGTATCCTGGTCACCTCACATGCTGCCACCACTACCCACTCCACCATCACCACATGCGCTGCCACCATGCCCGCACCACCATCACCATGTGCTCCACCCCCACCGTCCAGTCCGCTGCATCCTCCCGTGGTGTTGCCACCATCGGCTCTGCTGTTACCACTTGGGTAGCCTCCACCACCTGTGCTGCTGCCACCACCTGCATCATGGCCACCAGCCACACCACCACCACCACCCATATCATGGTCACCACCCGAACCTCCACCACCACCTGGACCTCTGCCATCACTCACCTCGCCATCACCACCCACATCTTCGTTACCACCATTACCCTTGCCACCACCCACATCATGGTCACCACTTGAACTACCTTCACCACCCACATCATGCTCACCACCACCACCACCATCACCACCAGCACACTGCCACCTCTCTCGCTTCTGCCACCACCCAAGCAGCCATCACCAACCTCGCTGCTGCCATAACCCACATCATGTTTACCACCCAAACTGCCATAACCAGAAGCATCATGATCTCCACCCACACCGCCTCACCACCCTCAACTACGACACCACCCTCACCATCATCAACCACTTACACCACCGCCAAAACCTTCATCATGGTCAACGCCAGCACTGCCGCCACCACTCGTATCATGATCACCACTCGCACGCTCACCACCACCAACACATATATCACCACCACCTGCATCATGGTTACCACCTGCACCACTGCTTCCACTCGATCATGGTAACCACCCACAATCTCTGCCACCACTGGCTTTATGGTTACCTCCTGTGCCACCGTCACCACTTGAATTATGGTGACCTCCTGCACCGCCTCCACTACCCACACCACAGCCAGCACCCTTTCTGCTGCCACAACCCTCTGCGCTGCCACCACTCTAACCACCATCACTGCTTGCTCCACCCTGACCCCCCACACCACTGTTGCCACCGTTGGTGCCTCTACCAGTCACTCCACTGCAACCAACGGCACTGCTGCCACCACCTACATCATTGTCACAACCCACACCACCATCACCAAATGAATCATAGTCACCACTCGCACCACTGCCACCACCACCCTTGCCTCTGCCACCACGGTCACCACCGTCACCACCTGTATCATGGTCCTTACTGGCACTGCTGCCACCACCCACACCCCACTACCACCTGCACCATCATCACCACCCATGCCACTGCCAATACATGTGTCGCCACCATCTCCCACACCATAGCCACCAACCATGCCCCCACTACCACCTGTGATGCCAACACCACTGGCACTGCTGCCACCACTCTCGCCTCTGTCACCACCCACATCATGGTCATGACCTGCATTGCTGCCATTATCTGCACCCTTCCACCAACCGCACCACAATAACCACCTACACCACTGCCACCATCCGTCTAGTGGTCACTATCCACACTGTTGGCACCACCCACACCACTGCAACCATCCACATCAGGGTCATCACCCACAGTGATGTCACCACCCATATCATGGTACCATATGAACCACCACCAGCACACCTGCCATCACCTGCACTTCCATCACAACCTGAGCTGCTGCCACCACTCGAGCTGCCAGCTATACCCATGCTGCTGCCACCACCTGCACAGTCACCAAAACCCACATCATGATAACCACTTGTACCACTGCAACCACTTGCATTATGGTTACCACCTGTGCCAGTGCCACCACCCTTGCTGCTGCCACTACCCACACCAGTGCCACCATCCACACAATTGCCACCACCAGCACCAGCACCAGCACCGGCACCACCACCCGCACTGCCACCACCCATGTCATTACGACTACCTGCCTTATGCTTACCACCCACACAGCCGATATCGCTTGTACCACTACCACTACACACATGGTCACCACCTGCACTGGTACCACCACCCGCATCATGGTTAGCACTCACACCACCCCACCACCAACATCATGGTCACCACCTACACAGCCTCCACCACCCGCACCACCACCACCCGAGGCTCTGCTGACACCTACGCCACCACCAGTACTACCCGCGCTGCTGCCACGACACACATTATGACCACCACCTACACCCATCACCACCTTCACCACTGTCACCAACAAGCCACTGTCACCAGTTGTGCTGATGCTATCACTCACATCATGGTCATCACTTTATCCACCAACCACCCACGCTGACTCCACGATTTCTGCCTACATCATCACTTGCACTCCTGCCGCCACCCACACCACCATCACCAACCCTGAGATACTGCTACCACCCACTCCGCCACCCACCACCCTCACCGCCGTTACCTCCTGCATCATGGTAACCACCCTCTCTGGTGCTACCACTCTCACCGCAATGCAGTCTGCACACGCATCATCAGCACCAACTGATCCTCTGCCAATGTTGTGCTGCAGCCACCACCCGTGCTGCTGCCACCACCCTTGCCACTGCCACCACCCGAGCCACTATCACCACCCATGCTGTCACCACCCACACCACTGCCACCACTCACATTAAGTGACCACCCGCACCGCTGCCACCACTTGCAACTCCACCACTACCTGAACCACTGTCACTAGCTGCACCTCTGCCACCAATTGCATCATGGTCAAACAAACCAACGACACCACCTGCATCAAAGTCACAACTCGCACAGGTGTCACAACCTGTACCGCAGCCACCCCTATGCTAATTCCACCACCTGTGCCACTGCCAATTCTTGAGTAGGCAGTGGCGGAGGTACGTGGGATGACAGCAGTGAGGGTGGTGACCATAATGCAGGTGTGGCAGCAGTGTGAGTGGTGATCATATTGCGGGTTGAGGGAGCAAGAGATGTTGATGGCATTGCGAGTGGTGGTGGCAGCCCAAGTCCCCTCAGTGGAATGGGTGGTGGTGGTGGCATAAGTGGTGGTGGAGGTGCGTGTGGTGACAGTGGCGTAGGTGGTGACCATGATACAAGAGGTGGAGGTGACACAGGTTGTGACCATGATATGGGGTAGTGGTGGCAGTGTGGGTGGCAGTGGCAGTGTTGGTAGTGACCATGATGGGTGTGGTGACAACAGTGCAGGTGAAGTTCATGATGTGCGTGGTGGCACAGCACAGGTGTTGATAGCGTCTTGAGTGCTGGTGGTGGCACAGGTAGTGGTGGTGGTGTGGTTAGTGATAAAGTGAGTGGTGACATTGATGCAGGTGTTGGCAGCAGTGCAGGTGGTGACCATGATGCAGGTGGTGGTGGAGGTACAGGTGGTTTCAGCGGTGTGAGCGGTGACAACTATCTGGGTGGCAGTGGCAGTGTGGATTGTGATGGTGGTCGAGTTTGCAAATGGTGACAGCAGTGCATGTAGTGAATATAATGTGGGTGGTGACAGTGGGGTCAGTGTTGATGGCATGTCGGGTGGGGACAGTGGTGTGGGTGGTGGTGGTGGCTCAGGTGGTGGCTGTGATTCAGGGGTTGCCGGTGCATGAGTGGTGATGGCAGTGCAGGTGGTGGCCTTGATTTGGGTGGTGACAGCACTGTGGGAGCTGACCATGATGTGGCTGGTGGCGGGTGCCAGGGTGGTGACCTTGGTGCAGGTGGTGAGGGGCTGTGTGGGTGGTGATCATAATGAGGTGGTGACAGGTACATGGGTGGCAATGGTGATGCATGTGGCAGTGGTGACTCAGGTAGTGATGTCAGTGCTGGAGGTGACGTCAGCTTCATTGTTGGCAGTGGTGCAGGTGGTAGCGGCAGCACAGGTTGGAGCACAGTGAGGTGGCTGCAACAGCACATGTGGTGGTGGTTATGTGGGTGGTGGCATTGGCAAGGTTGTTGGCCATGGTGTGGTTCTGGCAGAGGTGTTTGTGGAGATGGCAGGGTGGTTGGTGACCATGCTATTGGTGGTGGCTGAGGTGCATGTGATGATCATGATGCCATTGGTGGTGGCAGTTTGGGTGGTGATGGTGGTATAGGTTGTGAGCACGATGCTAGTGGTGATGGCAGTGTGTGTGGTGACCATCATGCAAATGATGGCAGTGGCATAGGAGGTGAGGGCGGTGTGGGTCGCGACCTTGATGCAAGCAGAAGTGGCAGTGCAGATGTTGACCACGATGCTTGTTGGGGCAGCAGTGTGGGTGATGAACATGATGCAGGTGGTGACAATGCGTGGAAGGTGACAGCAGTGCTAGTGAAAACAATGTAGAG
This sequence comes from Dugong dugon, assembly GCA_030035585.1. Taxonomy (NCBI): domain Eukaryota; kingdom Metazoa; phylum Chordata; class Mammalia; order Sirenia; family Dugongidae; genus Dugong; species Dugong dugon. The sequence goes on along the minus strand of CM057480.1, from coordinate 39,165,729 downwards.
TTTCTCCCATTCAAGTACATGACAACAGAAGCGTTTTCGGTTTTCAAAGTAAACTTTGGCTTACGAGGACGTGAAAGTTCCCAATATATTGAGAGAGAAACCAGTAAACTGTTTCTCTCATTCAGGTAGATGAAATCAGAAAAGTTTTCTCTGTTATCAAAAAAAAAAAAAAAAAAAAAAAAGCGTGTAACATGCACAGGAATGTTCCCTATACATTCCCTGATTGAACAAAGAAAGTAGAGTTTCTCCCATTCAAATACATGAAGCCACCGTGTTTTAGTTGTTTTCAAAGTATGCTTTTTGTTACAAGGACGTGAGTGTTCAAGACATATTCTCTGAAGGCAAATACAAAGTAGAGTTTCTCCTGTTTAAGTATATAAAGGTAAAAGTGCTGTAGGTTTTCAAAGTAAACTTTGGCTAACAAGGCCTCGAAAGTTCCCAATACATTGCATGAAAGGAAAACAATATACATTTTTTCTCATTCATATAGATGAAGTGAAAAGGATTTTTACCTGTTCTCAAAAAACATTTTGTGTTACATGCAAGGGAAAGTTCCTTCTATATTCTCGAATTGAAAAAAGAATGGACAGGTTCTCCCATTCAAGTACACCAAGCCACTGGAGTTTTACTTGTTTTGAAAGTACACATTGTGTTAAATACTTGAGGTTTTCAAAGTAAACCCTGGCTTATGAAGACACAAAATTTTTCAAAACACTGAATGAAAGAGAAACCAATATACAGTTTCTCTCATTCAAGTAGATGAAGTCAAAAGCTTTTTACCTAGTCTTTAAAACACACTTTGTGTTACATGCACAGGAACGGTTGAGAAAAGAATGCACAGTTCTTCCCATTCAAGTTTGTGAAGTAACCAGATTGTTACTTGTTTTAAAAGTACACTCTGTGTTACACAGACATGAATATTCCATACACATTCTCTGAAGGAGAAAACAATGTAAAGTTTCTCCAGTTCTAGCACATGATGGTAAAAACATTTTAGGTTGTTACTAAAGCTTGGGTTACAAGGACATGAATTTTCCCAATTCACCGCATGAGAAAGAAACCAATACAGTTTCTCTCTTTCCAATAGATTAAGTCAGAAGTGTTTTACTTGTTCTTAAAAACGCATTGTGTTCATATACGAGAACCTTTCTTATACATCCTCTGAAAGGAAAAAGAACCTAAAATTTCTCCCACTCAAGTACTAGAAGCCACCAAAGTTTTAGTTACTTTCAAACTGCAAGTTTTGATACCCGTACATGATTGTTCTCTACATATTCTCTGAAGGAGAAAACAATGTAGAATTTCTCCCGTTCAAGTACAGGACATCAAAAGCATTTTTGGTTTCCAAAGTAAACATTGGGTTAGAAGGACTTGAATGTTCCTAGTTCATTGCATGAAAGAAAAAACAATATACCGTTTCTCTCATTGAAGTAGATTAAGTCAGAAGTGTTTTACCTGTTTTTAAAAAAACACTTTGTGTTACATGCCCAAGAATGTTTCCTATACAGTCCCTGATTTTGAAAAGAATGCAAATGTCTTAGTCTGGGTTCTCTAGAGAAGCAAAACCAGTAAAGTGTATAAATATATATATATATATATATATAGAGAGAGAGAGATTTATATCAAGGAAACAACTCACACGATTGTAGAAGCTAGAATATCCCAAGTCCGCGGATCAGGGTAGAGGCCTCTCCCAACTCACACGGTTACAGAAACTGGCAAACTCAAGATAGGCAAGTCAGAGAGCAGGGCTCCCACTCACAGTCTGTGAAGGTTGACGAATTCCAAGATTGGCAGGCAAGACCACAAGGTTTCTCTTGATTCACGTAGCTGCAGGGGCTAGCAAACCCAAGATCAGCATGTCAGAGAGCAGGACTCTTGCTTGAAGGCTGTGAAGATAGAAGAATCCCAATATCAACAGGGAAGCTGCTAGCTCATGTCCCAAGAACGGAGATGAGATGACAAGAGGAAGCTTCTGGGTCCTGAACAAGACAAAAACCTTGACAAGGCGAGCTGGAAGGAAGTAGCTTGTGGTGGACAGACAGATGAAGGCTGAGGGGGCAGTGAGCTGTCACAGGCCTCACCCCCACAGTAGATTCAATCATGGGGGTGATCACGTATCAAATTTCAACAGGGAAGTGATCACAACATTATACAACTGCCAAAACACTGAGAATCATGGCCTAGCCAAGTTGACATACAATCTTAACCATCAAAGTAAAATTTCTCCCATTCAAGTAATTGAAGCCACAAGAGTTTTAGTCATTTGCAAGCTGAAATTTTTGTTACCCGGATGTGAATGTTCCTTACATATTCTCGAAAGGAGAAAACAATGTAAAGTGCATCCCTTTAAAGTACATGACAGCAAAAGCATTTTAAGTTTTCAAAGTAAATCTTGGATTACAAAGGTGTGAATGTTCCCAAGCCACACTGCATGAATGAGTAACCAAAATAGAGTTTCTCTCACTCAAGTAGATTAAATCATAAGCCTTTTTGTGTTGTGAAAAACCATATTTTGTTACATACATGCGAATGTTCCCTTTATTTTCTTTGATTGAGAAAAGAATGTACAGTTCCTCTCATTAAGTATGAGACGCCACAAAAGTTCTACTTGTTTTCAAACTATGCTTTGTGTTACAGAGGCATGAATGTTTCCTACACATTCTCTGAAGAAGAACACAATGTAGAATGCACTAAATTTTCTGAAAATGAAAACAATGTAGAGTTTGTCTCATTCAAGTACATGATGACAGAAGCATTTTAGTTTTCAAAGGAAACTTTGGCTTACAAGAACACAAAATTTCCTAATACATTGAAAGAAAGAGAAACCAATATACAGTTTCTCTCATTCAAGTACATGAAGTCATAAGTGTTTTACCTGTTATCAAAAACACTTTTTGTTATATGAAGAGGTAAGTTCCATATATATTCTTTGATTAAGAATAGATTGTGCAAAGATTAGACAGGCCCACGAAACAAGCCTAAAGGAGAACACCAGCCCAGGGGTAAGGACTAGAAGACAGCAGGGGACAGGAAAACAGGTAATAGGGAACCCAAAGTCGAGAAGGGAGGTTGCTGACAGGCTGTTAGATTGTTAACCAGTGTCATAAACAATATGTGTACTAATTGTTTAATGAGAAGTTAGTTTGTTCTGTAAACTTTCATCTAAAGTACAATAAAAAACTTGTGCAATTTCTCCCATTCAAGTACATGAAACCACCAGAGTTTTACTTGTTTTCAAAGTGCACTATGTTACAAAGATAGGAATGTTCCCTATACATTCTCTGATTGAGAAAAAATGTACAGTTCCTACCATTAAGAACGTGAAACCACCAGAATTTTAGTATTTTCAAACTACACTTTTTGTTACTTGATGTGAATGTTCCCTACACATTCTCTGAAGGAGAACACAATGTACAGTGCATTACATTTTCTGAAGAGAAAAAGATGTAGAGTTTCTCCCTTTGAAATACTTGATGACAGAAGCATTTTAGATTTTCAGTGTAAACCTTGGCTTACATGGATACCAAAGTTTCCAAAAGATTGCATGAAAGGGAAACAAATATACAGTTTCTTTCGTTCAAGTAGATGAAGTCAAAGGTGTTTTACCTGTTATCAAAAACATTTTGTGTTATATGAACACAAATGTTCCACATATAGTCTCTGTTTGAAAAAAGAACAGACAGGTTCTCCCATTCATGTACATCAAGCCGCCAGAGTTTTGCTTGTTTTGAAAGTACACATTGTGTTACGAGGAGCGGAATGTTCCCTATACATTTCTTGATTGAGAAAAGAATGTATAGTTTCTCCCATTCAAGTATGTGAAGCTACCAGAGTGTTGTTTTTTCAAACTGACTTGTGTTACACGGAGATAAATGTTCCCTACACGTTCTCTGAAGGAGAAAACACTGTAGCGTTTCTCCCGTTCAAGTTCATGACAGCAAAAGCGTTTTAAGTTTTCAAAGTAAAACTTGGCTTACAAAAGGTGAAAGTTTCCAAAGTATGCAAAAAAGAGAAACCAATACACAGTTTCTTTCATTCAAGTAGATTAAGACAAAAATGTCTTATATGTTATTGAAAATACTGTGGTATATGCAGGGGAATGTTCTCTATACATTCTCTGATTGAGAAAAGAATGTACAGTTTCACATATTCAAATATGTGAAGCCACCAGAGTTTTACTAGTTTTCAAAGTACACTGGGTTACAAGGACATGAATGTTCCCTATGAATTTTCTGAAAGTAATAACAATGTAGTTTCTCCCATTTAAGTATGTGAGGGGAAAAGCATTTTAGGATTTCAAGGTAATCCTTCGGTTACGAGGACACATTGCGTGAAAAAGATATCAGTATCCAGTTTCTCTCATCCAAGTAGATGAACTCACAAGAGTTTTACCTGTTATCCAAAAACATTTTGTGTCAGTTGCATGGGAATGTTGCTGATATATTCTCTGAATGAACAAAGAACATACATTTCCTCCAATAAAAGTAGGTGAATGTCCCAGAATTTTACTTGCTTAAAAACTGCACTTTATGTTACATGGATATAAATGTTTTCCCAGAAGGAGAAAACAGTGTAGAATTTCTTCAATTCAAGTACATGATGGTGAAAGCATTTTAGGTTTTCAAAGGAAACCTTGGTTTGCAAGAACTCTAAATTTCCCAATATATTGCATGAAAAAGAAACCAACACACAATTTTCCTATTTCAAGTAGAGGAAATCATAGGCTTTTTATGTTTTATGAAAAAACCTGTTATGTTACATGAACACAGATGTTCCATATATATTCTCTGGTTGAGAAAAGATCACGTAGTTTCTCCTTTCAAGTACAAGAAGCCCCCAGGCTTTACTTGTTTTCTAAGTACACATTTGTAAGGACATGAATGTTCCCAACTCACTGCATGAAAGGGAAACAAATATCCAGTTTAATTCAAGTAGATTAATCCAGAAATATTTTACCTCTTATTAAGAAAAAAAAAAAAAAACACTTTGTGTTACATATATGGGAATGTTTCCTATACATTCTCTGATTGTGAAAAGAATGTAAAATTTCTCTCATTCAAGTATGTGAAGCTCAAAAGTTTCACTTATTTTAAAAGTAAACTTTGTCTTCCCCAAATGAATTTTCCCTATACATTGTCTGAAGGAGAAAACCATGTACAGTTTCCAACATTCAAATCAAGGACAGCAAAAGAGCTTTAAGCTTTCAAAACTAAACCTTGGCTTACAAGGCCATGAATCTTCCCAAATCGCTTCAAGAAAGAGAAACTGATATTCAGTTTCTCTCATTCAAGTAGATGAAGTCAAAAGTGTTTTACCTGTTATTACAAAACACTTTGAGTTACATGCATGAGAGTGTTTTCTATACATTCTCTGACTGGGAAAAGAAAGTAAAGTTTCTTCCATTCAAGCGCCTGAAGCCACCAGACTTTTAGTGGTTTTAAAACTATACTTTGTGTTTCCTGCAATGAATGTTTCCAATTCACTCATGAAAGAGAAACCAATGTACAGTTTTGCTCATTCAAGTAGATTGTCTGAAGTATTTTAACTATTCTCAAAAAGCATTTTGTGTTACCTGCACGGGAATGTTCTCTATACATTCTCTGAATAAGCAAATAATGTGTAGTTCCTCCAATTCAAGTATGTGAATCCACTAGTTTTCTTTTTACTTGTTTTCAAACTACACTTTGTGTTCCACAACCGTGAAAATTCCCGACACATTCTTTGAAGGAGAACACAATGTAGAGTGAACTACATTTTCCCAAGGGGAAAACAATGTATAGTTTCTTCCTTTTGAGTTCTTAATGACAGAAGCGTTTTAGCTTTGCCAAATAAATGTTGGCTTACAAGAATGTGAACATTTCCAAGACACTGTTTGAAAGAAAAACCAATGTACAGTTTCTCTTATTCAAGTAGATGAAGTCACAAGCGTTTTACCTGTTACCGAAAATACTTTGTGTTACATGCATGGGGATGTTTCCTATTGGTTTACTGATTGAGAAAAGAATGTATGATTACTCCAATTCAAGTTCGTGAAGCCACCATAGATTTATTGTTTTCAAACTGTACTTTGTGTTACTCTGCCGTGAATGTCTCCTACATATTCTCTGAAGGATAAAACAATGTAGAGTTTCTCCTCTTCAAGTACACAACGGCAAATGTGCTTTATGTTTGCAATGTAAACCTTGGCTTACAAAGAGGTGAAAGTTCCCAAAACCTTTCAAGAAAGAAAAAAGAATACAGTTTCTTTCTTTCAAGTAGATTAAGACAAAAGTTTTTTTATCTGTTGTTGAAAACACTGTGGTAGATGGAAGGGAATGTTCTCTATACATTTTCTGATTGAGAAAAGAATGTACAGATTCACCTGTATGGTATGTGAAGCCACCAAAGCTTTACTAGTTTTCAAAGTACACTTTGTGTTACAAGGACATGAATGTTTCCTACATAGTCTCTGAAAGTAATAATAATGTAGATTTTATCCCATTTAAGTATGTGGAAAGAAAAGCATTTTAGGATTTCACGTTAATTACGAGGACACAAAACTTCCCAATACATTGCATGAAAGAGACACCAATATCAAGTTTCTATCATTCAAGTAGATAAACTCATAACAGTTTTATCTGTTATCCAAAAACATTTTGTGTTACATGTATGGAAAACTTACCTATACATTCTCTGAATAAGCAAATAACATGCAGTCCCTCCGATTTAAGTACGTAAAGTCACCAAGAGTATTACTTTTTACCAACCGCACTTTATGTTACACAGACTTGAATAATGTAGAACTTCTCCCATTCAAGTACATGACTGCAAAAACGTTTCAGGTTTTCAAAGGGAAACTTGGTTTACAAGACCTCAAAATTTCCCAATACATTGCATGAAAAAGAAACCAATACACAATTTCCCTAATTCAAGTGGACAAAGTCACAAACGTTTTATCTTTTATGAAAAAACAATGTTACATGGACACAAATGATCCATGTATATTCTCTGATTGAGGAAAGATTGTGCGGTTTCTCCCATTCCAGTGCTAGAAGCACCCAGAACTTTGTTTTCTAAGTAAACAGTTACAAGGCAATAAATGTTCCTATTTCCCTGCATGAAAGGGAAACCAATATCCGGTTTAATTCAAGTAGATGAAGTCAGAAGTGTTTTACCTATTATTTAAAAAAGATACACGTTGCATACATATCTGCAATACATATTTGCACTACATATCTCTAGTGTACATCTGCCTATACATCTGAAGTATATATCTGCAGTATATATCTGCAGTATACATCTGCAGTATGGATCCTCAGTATGCATCTGCAGTATACATCGGCAGTGTACCTCTGCAGTATACATTTGCAGTACATCTGCAATGCACACCTGTAGTGTACTTCTGAAGTGCATATGTGCTATATACATCTGCCATATTTGTATGTTGTGTACATAAGCATTTTACATCTGCAGTGTACATCTGCAGAATACATCTGCTGCACACATCTCTAACTACAATATACATATATATCTGAAGTAGTATATATAGTATATATATTTGAACCATAGTATATACAGTATATATCTGAACTGTACATCTGAACTGTATATATCTGAACTGTACACCAGCAATATCCATCTGAAGTATACATTTGAAGTATATCTGCAGTTGACATCTGGAGAATACATCTGCAGTACATCTGTGGTACACATCTGCAGTGATACATCTGCAGTACATATCTGCAGTGTACCTACCTCTGAAGTTTTCATCTGCATTATATATCTGCAGTGCAAATCTGCAGTATACATCTGCAGTGTACATGTGCAGTACACATCTGCAGTATAAATACCAAAAACCAAGCCCATTGCCATCAAGTCAATTCCGACTCACAACTACCCTGTAAAACAGAGTAGAACTGCCCCATAGAGTTTCCAAGGAGCACCTTGTGGATTCAAACTTCTGACCTTTTGGTTAGCAGCAGTAGCTCTTAACCACTACACCATCAGGGTTTCCAATATTTGGTATAAGTCTACATTATTCTTCTGCAGTATACACCTATAGTACATCTGCAGTACACATCTGCAGTGTACATCTGCAGTCCACATCTACAACGTACGTCTCCAGTGTACATCTGTTGTGTACTTCTGCAGTATACGACTGCATTATTCAACTGCAGTATATATCTGCAGTATATCAGCAGTATACTTCTGCAGATTACACCTGCTCTATACAACTGCAGTATTCATCTGCCATACACATCTGCTGTGCATGTCTGCAGTGTACATCTGATGTATCCATCAGAAGTATACGTCTGCCGAGTTCATCTCTAGTCTACTTTAGCATATGCAATATACATCTGCAATGTACTTCTGCACTATATGTCCACAGTTTTCCTCTGCAGTATACATCTGAGGCACATCTGCAGTACTCATCTGTAGTGTAGATCTGCTGTATATGTATGCAGTATATATATATACAGTATGCATCTGAAATATACATCTGCAGTATGTATTTGCCATACACATCTGTCTGATATATCTGCAGTATACATCTGCAGCATATATCTGCAGTATACATCTACAGTGTATGTTTCCAGTGTGCATCTGCTGTGTATATCTGCAGTATACAACAGCATTATTCAACTTCAGTATACATCTGCAGTACATCGGCAGTAAACTTCTGGAGATTACACCTGCTGTATACATCTGCAGCAGAAGTGTACATCTGCAGTATACATCTACTTTATTCATCTGCAGAATATATCTGTAGTATATCTGCTGTGCACTTCTGTAGTGTACCTCTGCAGTGTACATCTCTAGTATACACAAGTAGTCTGCATCTGCAGTATATATCTCAAATATATATCTGTCGTATATATCTGCAGTGTACATATGAAGTACACATCTGCAGTGTTGATCTACAGTTTACATCTGCAGTATACATCTGCAGTGCATATCTGCCGCGTATCTATGATGTATATGTCTGCATTATTCATCTTCAGTATATATCCACAGTATATTCTGCAGTATACACCTGCAGTGTAGATCTGCAGTGTAAATCAGTAGTATATAACTGCAGTATACACCTGTAGTAGATCTGGGGTACACATTCCCAAGGCACATCTACACTGTACATCTGCAGTACATCTGCATTACACATCTTCAGTATACATCTTCAGTGTACAATTGAAATACACATCTGCAGTATACATCTGCACTGCAGTATACATCTGGAGTGAACATCTGAAATATACATCTGCAGTATACAGCTGCATTATGCATCTGAAGTAGTCTGCAGTTCACAATTGTAGTGTACTTCTGAAATGTTTGTCTAGGCTACACATCTGCAGTGTATATCTGCAGTCTACAGCTGCATATACATCTGCAATGTACCTCTGCTGTATATATGTGCAGTATTCATCTGCAGTACACATCTGTGGTATACTTCTGCAGCGTACATTTGCACTATACTACTTCATGATACATCTGCTGTACATCTGCACAATGTCTGCAGTGTACATCTGCAGTATAGATCTACAGCTCCAGTATACATCCGCAGTTACATATGTAGTATATAACTGTAGTACATATGAAGACCACATCTGCAGTGTACATTTCCAGTATCCATCTGCTTTACTCCTCTGCAGTATATGTCTGTATGACACAACTGCAGTATCCATCTGCAGTATACATCTTCAGTGTACATCTGCAGGGTACATCTGAGGTATACATGTGAAGTATACATCTGCAGTGTACATCTGCCATATATGTCTGCAGTTTATATCTGCAGAGTAACTCTGCTGCATATGTCTTCATTATTCATTTGCAGCATACATCTGCGATATACATCTGAACTATACAACTGCAGTATATATCTTCATTACATCTGCAGTATACATCTGAAGCTGAAGTATACATCTGCAGTGTACATATGCAGTAAGTATCTAGAGTATACATATGAAGAGTACATCTGGAGTGTACCTCTGCAGTATCTATCCCTATTATTAATATGCATTATGCATCTGCAGTATACATCTGAAATATACATCTGGAGTATACATATGCTGTGTACATTTGCAGAGATATCTCTGCAATATACATCTGCCTTATACATCTGCAGTATAAATCTGCGTTATACATCTGTGGTGTACATCTGATGTGTACATCTGCAATTCATCTTCAGAACATATCTCTGATGTATATCTGCAGTGAACATCTGCTGTATACATCTGAAGTGTACATCTCCAGTATACATCTACAGTATACTTTGGCATTATGCCTCTGAAGAATATATCTGCTGTGTACATGTGCAGAAATACATCTGTGGTATACATGTACAGTACGTCTGCAGTACACATCTGCAGTGTACATCCTCAGTATACTTCTGCAGTGGACATCTGCAATATACATCTGCAGTGTACATCTGCTCTGTACATCTGCAGTATACATCTGCAGTATATATCTGAAGTACATCTGCAGTTCACATTTGCAGTGTACTTCTGAAGTGTTTATCTGCAATACGCATCTACAGTGTACATCTGCAGTATATATCTTCATTGTGCATCTGCTTATATATCTGAATTATCAATCTAAAGTATACACCTGTGATATACATCTGCAGTATACAACTGCATTGTATATTTGTAGAACATATTCACTGTGTCTTCAATGTACATCTGCAATGTGTATTTGCACTATAATCTGCAGTATATATCTGCAGTATACAGATGAAATATACATACACAGTATACGTCTGTAGCATATGTCTACGGTGTACATTTGCTGTATATATCGCAGTATGCATCAGCAGTGTACATCTGCAATATACATCTGCAGTGTACAGCTTAAATATACATCTGTAGTAAACAGCTACAGTATACATATGAAGTATACATCTGCAGTATACACCTGCAATGTACATCTGCAGGATACATCAGCAGTGTACATCTGCAGAATACATCTGAAGCATACATTTGTGATATACATCTAAGGTATACTTCTAAGGTGTACATCTGCTGTGTACATTTGCAATATATATCTCAAGAATATGTCTGCAGTATGTATCCACAGTGTACAGCTGCAGTGTACTTGCAAAGTGCTTATCTGTATCATACAACTGCAGTATACATCTACCGTATACACCTGTAGTGTACAACTGCACTGTAATATGCCGTGTATATGGGCAGTATATATCTGTCGTATGCATCTGCAGTATACATATGTTGGATACATCTGCAGTGCACCTCCACAGCATACATCTGTGGGATATGTTTGCAGTGCACACCTGCTGTATACATGCAGTATACACCTGCAGCATACATCTGTAGTGTACATCTTCAGTATACAGCTTCACTGTACAACCGCTGTATACATCTTCAGTATACATTTTCAGAGTACATCTACAGTGAACATTTGCAATGTACAGCTGCAAGATACATCTGCAGTGTACATCTTTAGTATGCATCTGCAGCATCATATACCATACATAACTGCAGTATACACCTGTATGATACATTTGCAGTGCTTATATGCAGTGTACATCTACAGTATACGTCTGCGTTGTATATCTGCAATGTATACTGGAAGTATACTTCTGCAGTATATATCTGCAGGATACATCTACACTGTATATCGGCATTACAAGTCTGCAGTATTCAGCTGCAGTATACATCTGCAGTGTACACTCTCAGTATACATCTGCTGTATAGAACTGTAGTAAAAATCTGCAGTGTACATCTGTCATACTTCTAAAGTATACATCTGTAGTGTACATCTGCAGTATATATTTGCAGTATACATCTGCAATGTAATCCTGCAGTGTACTTCATCTGTAGACATCTGTAGTATACATCTGCACTATATATCTACAGTGTACATATTCCATGTATACTGCAGTACATATCTGCTGTTTACATCCGCATCGTACATTTGCAGTGTACATCTTCAGCAATCATCTGCAGTATACAGTTGCAGTATACATCTGCAGTGTATCACTGCAGTACACATCTGCAGAATAAATCTGCAGCATACATCTGTGGTATACATCTGCAGTATGCACCTGCAGTGTACATCGGAAGTGTGCATCTGCAGTTTACATTTGCAGTGTACATCTGTTGTGTACATCTGCAGTGTACGCCTGCACCCTGCTTCTACAGTACACATTTGCAGTATACAGCTGTAGTGAACATTTGCAGTATACTTGTGCATTGTACATTAGCTGTGAACGTCTGCAGTATACATCTGTAGTATACCTCTGCATCATACATCTGAAGTGTAAATCTGCAGTGTATATCTAAAGAGTATATCTGCAGTGTACATCTTCAATGAAGATCTGCAGTGTATATTGGCAGTATACATCTGTGTATACTTTTGCAATATACCTTTGGAGTATATACATGAAGTATACATTTGCACTACAGATCTGTAGTGTGTATCGGAAGTAGACATCTGCAGGGTATACCTGCAGTGTACATCCACGGTATACTTCTGTGGTATATATCTGTAATATACATCTGACATATACATGTGCAATATACATCTGTAGGATGCATCTGCCTTGTACATTTGCAGTGTACGTTTGTTATATACATCTGCAGATACATCTACAAGATACATCTATAGTGTACTTCTGCAGTATATATGTGCAGTGTACATTTACAGTGTGCATGTGTCTTATACATCTGCAATAGACATCTGCAGTATATATCTTCAGTATACACCTGCATTGTACTTATGAAGTGTATATCGGCACTTGCATCAGCAGTGTACATTTGCAGTGTACGTCTATTGTGTGCATCTACAGTACACATCTGCAGTATACATCTGGTGTGTACATGTGCAGTGTACTTCTGTAGTACACACCTGCATTATATAGCTGCAGTGAACACTTGCACTATACATCTGCAGTATACATCTGCAGTAACATGCGTACTTCTGCAGTATACATGTGCAGTGTACATGTGTTGTATACATCAGTAGTATATATCTGCAGTATACATCTGCAATAGACACCAGCAGTGCACATTTGCAGTGTACATCTGCACTATATATCTGCAGTATGCGTCTGCAGTGTACATTCACACTGTACATCTGTTGTGTACATCTGCAGTGTACATCTGTAATATACATGCAGTATAAATCTGCAGTATACAGCTGCTGTGAACATTTGCACTGTACATCTGCAGTATACATCTGTACTATACATCTGCAGTATGTATCTGCACTGTACATCTGCAGTGCATATCTCGCTATACATCTGCTATGTACATCTGCCATGTACATCTCCAGTATACATGTGCAGTATACATATGCAGGATATCTGCATTGTACATGTGCAGAATTCATCTGCAGTGAACTTATGATGTACACTTCAGCAGTATACATCTGCAGCATACATCTGTAATATCTATCTGCAGTGTACATCTACAGTATACATCTGCACTGTACATATACAGTTGTGAGAGTTAAGATTGTGTGTCAACTTCGCTGGGCCATGATTCTGTGTTTTGACAGTTATATAATGTTATGATCACTGTCCTGTTGAAATCTGATACTTGATCACCCCCAAGATGAAATCTGCTGGGTGGTACCGGTGGGTGCAGGGGCTGTGGCTGCTCACTGCCCCCTCAGGCTTAATCTCTCTGCCCTCCTCTGTCTAGTTCCTTCCTGCTCTACGTGCAGAGGCTTTTGCTAGTTGTAGAAGCTGCAGCCGTCTCCTGTTTGTCTGACCTCTGATTCTTGGGACTTGAGCTAGCAACTTGTTCCCCAATAGTGAGATTTGTAAATCTTCACAGCCTGCTAGAGCCCTGCTCTCTGGCCTGCCAATCTTGGGTTTGGCAGCACCTGCAGCTATGTGAATCAGGAGAATCCTCTTTCCTGCTCCACGAGTTTGGGGCATATGGCCTCTAAAAACCACGTGAGCCATTTCCTTGATATAAATCTCTCTCTATATATATACTCTTTACTGGTTTTGCTTCTCTAAAGAACCCAGCCTAAGACATTTCATACCGAGAGTGGTTCTAGAGAAACGAAATTATAAGGACGAATTTTCTAAATTGGTTCTCAGGTCTGGTTAGTCTTAAAGATCTTGATGACTCTGCTTCAAGTAGTAAAGAAGGCACTGCTAATCCATGGTGTGAGGTGGCAATTCAAATATGCAAAATAGCACCACTAATAGATCAGGTATTGGTGAAAGGCGAAGCTCTGGGTGATTGCATATATGATATCTTTTTACAATTTTGTCATAAAGGTAAGTATAAGGAAGCTGGTTGGTTGGTCCTACTTTCGTTAGACAAACTGGTGAAAGAGAGATGCACTCAGGGGTTCAGAGTCAAAGCTCAAGTGTGGCATAAATGACCTCAAATCTTCCACTTGGGCTTTGAAAGAAAGCCTTATTTCTTGTAGTAACAGAGCTGATATTGCCAAAAAACAAACCCACAGTCTTATTGTAAGAGTAGCTAAATTACAACGCCAACTCAATTGCCAAACTCGAGAGGTGTCTGAAGTTGAAGTGAGGGCACTGACTGGGAAGAAAAGGTATCCTGAAGCCTGCGATGGTGACTTATGGGCAGATAATCAGGAAGCTGGAAACACTGAGCCCCTAAATTCTGTTGAATCACTCTTGCCAGCAGAACCACTCCCATCTGAAGAGATTACTTCATGTTTGTCTGCTAAACATCTACAGTTTACATCTGCAGTATTTATCTGCGGTATACACATGCAGTCAGCATCTGCAGTGTATGCCTGCAATGTATATCTGCAGTATACACTGCAGTATACATATGCAGTGTATATCTGCAGTGACATATGTAATATTCATCTGCAGTATATACCTGCAGTATACAGTGTACGTCTGCAGTACTTATGTACAGTGTACTTCCGCAGTATATACCTTCAGTGTACAACTGCAGTACACATCTGCAGTATTCATGTGTCATGTATACCTGTAGTGACATCTGCAGTATTCATCTGCTGTATATATCTGAAATATACATCTTTAGTATACATCAGCAGTATGCATGTGCGGAGTACATTTGTGGTGCACATCTGCAATGTACATTGCACTATACATCTGCAGTGTACATCTACATTATACATCTACAGTACACATCAGCAGTACATACTTGATGTATCTACCTTATACTTCTGCAGTATACATCTGAGATATACATCTGCAGGATACGTCTTCAGTGTACATCTGCAGTATATTTCTCAAGTATACATCTTCCTTGTATATTTGCAGTATACATATGAGGTTTACTGTAGTGTACATCTGTCATGTACTTCTGCAAAGTACATTTGCAGTGTACATCTGCAGAATATCTCTGAAGTATACATCTCCAATATGCATTTGGAGTATCTATCTGCAGTATACAACTGAAGTATACATCTGCACTATACCCCTTGATATTCAGCTGCAGTATACATCTGTAGTGTACAACTGCTGTATACATGTGCGGTGTACATGTATAATATACATCTGGAGTACACATCTCCAGTGTACATGTATAATATACATCTGCAGTATACACATTGGAATTCATCTGCAATATACATCTGCAGTGTATATATGCACTATATGTCTACAGTGTATTTTTTTTTTTTCAATTGTACTTCAGGTAAAAGTTTACAGAACAAATAGTTTCCCATGAAACAGTAGTACCCGTATTGTTTTATGACATTGGTTAACAACCCCACGACATGTCAACCCTCTCCCTTCTCAACCTTTTTTTTTTTTTTGCTGAAAACATACATAGCCAAAGCTACACCATTTCATAAATTTCTAAATGCACAGTTCACTCACATCGAATATGCTCTTAAAATTATGCTGCTATTCTCACTTTAGATGAAGGTTTACAGAACAAAATAGTTTCTCATTAAATGGTTAGTACAGATGTTGCCCTATGACGATGGTTAACAACCTCACAACACATAAACACTATCTTTACTCAGTCTTGGGTTCCCTATCACCAGCTTTCCTGTCCAATTCTGCCTTCTAGTCCTTCTCCCTGGACTGCTGTGCCTCATTAGTCCCATTTGGTTTGACAGGGCTGTCCATTTCCCTGCTGAAAGGTGAACCTCAGAAATGACTTCACCACTGGGCTAAAAGGGTGTCTGGGGGCCATACTCTCGGGGTTTCTCTAGTCTCCTTTAGGGCAGTAAATCTGGTAATTTTTTTTTTTTTTGGTGAGTTAGAATTTTGTTCTACATCCTTCTCCAGATCTATCCAGAACCCTCTGTTGTGATCCCGGTCATAGCATTCCAGTGGTGGTAGCCGGGCACCATCTAGCTGTACTGGACTCAGTCTGGTGGAGGCCTTGGTAGCTGTGGTCCATTAGTCCTTTGGACTAATCTTTTCCTTGTATCTTGTTCTCTTCACTCTCCCTTGCTCCCAAAGGGATGAGACCAGTGGAGTATCTTAGATGGCTGTTCACAGGCTTTTAAGACCCCAGACGCTACTCAACAAGGTAGAATGTAAAACATTGTCTTTATAAACTGTTATGCCAATTGAGCTAGACGTTCCCCAAGACCATGGTCCCCACAAACCTCCGCCCAGAAATTCAGTCCCTCAGGGAGTTTGGAAGTGTCTATGGAGCTTCCATGACCTTTCCTTGTACAAGTGCTGGCTTCCCCAGTATTGTGTACAGTCTGACCCATCACCTAAGATACCACTTATGTATTGCCTATTTAGTATTCCCCCCCCCCCCGCATCCCTGGTAACAAAGATTGTTACTTTTTTAATATATTTTATTGTACTTCAGGTGAAGGCTTACAGAACAAATAGTTTCTCATGAAACAGTAGTACACATGTTGTTTTATGACATTGGTTAACAACCCCACAACACATTAACCCTCTAACTTCTCAACGCTTTTTTTTTTTTTTTGGTGAAAATACACATAGCTAAAGATACACAATTTCAAAAATTTCTACATGCACAGTTCAGTGACATTGACTACACTCTTCCAATTGTGCTGTTATTCTCACTTAAGATGAAGGCTTACAGAACAAAATAGTTTCTCATTTAACAGTTACTACAAATGTTGCCCTATGACAATGGTTAACAATCTCACAACACATCAACAATATCCTTACTCAACCTTGGGTTCCGTATCACCAGCTCCCTTGTCTTCTTCTGCCTTCTGGCCTTTGTCACTGGACTCCTGTACCTCGTTAGTCTCATTTGGTTTTACGGGGCTGTCCACTCCCAGACTGAACAGTGAACCTCGGAGGTAACTTCACCACTGAGCTAAAAGGGTGTCTGGGGGCCATACTCTCGGGGTTTCTCCAGTTTCCTTTAGGCCAGTAAATCTGGTCTTTTTTGTGTGTGTGAGTTAGAATTATGCTCTACATCCTTCTCCAGCTCTGTCCAGAACCCTCTCTTGTGATCCCAGTCAGAGCAGTCAGTGGTGGTAGCCGGGCACCATCTACCTGTACTGGACTCAGTCCGGTGGAGGCCTTGGTAGCTGTGGACAATTATTCCTTCAGACTAATCTTTTCCTTGTATCCTGTTATCTTCATTCTCCCCTGCTTCCGAAGGGATGAGACCAGTGGAGTATCTTAGATGGCCGCTCACAGGCTTTTAAGACCCCAGACACTACCCACCAAAGTAGGATGTAGAGCATTGTCTTTATAAGCTGTGTCATGTCAATTGAGCTGGGTGTTCCCTGAGACCATGGTCCCCACATCTCTCTGCCCAGCAATTCAGTCCCTCAGGGGGTTTGGATGTGAGTATGGGGCTTCCATGACCTTTCCTTGTACAGGTTGGGCTAGTTTCCCCTGTATTGTGTACTCTCTCACCCTTCACCCAAGATACCACTTATCTATTGCCTATTTAGTATCCCCCCCCATCCCTGGTAACCAACAAAGATTGTTACATTTTGTTCATGAACTTTTTCATGGGTTTTTACAATAGAGGTCTCATACAATATTTGTCCTTTTGTGACTGACTTATTTCACTCGGCATAATGTCCTCCAGTTTCATCCATGTTATGAGATGCTTTACAGATTCATCGTTGTTCTTTCTCGTTGCATAGTACTCCATTGTGTGTATGTACCATAGTTTGTTTATCCACTCATCTGTTGATGGGCATCTAGGTTGTTTCCATCGTTTTGCTATTGTGAACCATGCTGCCGTGAACATAGGTGTGCATATGTCTATTCGAGTGACAACTCTTATTTCTCTAGGATATATTCTTAGGAGTGGGATTGCTGGATCAAATGGTATGTCTATTTCTAGCTTTCTGAGGAAGGGCCATATCATTTTCCAAAATGGTTGTATCATTTTGCATTCCCACCAGCAGTGCATAAGAGTTCCCATCTCCTCGCAGTCCTTCCAACATTTGTTATATCCAGTGTTTTTGATTCGTGCCAGTAATGCCGGGGTGAGATGGTATCTCATTGTGGTTTTAATTTGCATTTCTCTAATGGCTAGTGATCGCGAGCATTTCCCCATGTGTCTGTTGGCCATTTGAATGTCTTCTTTGGTGAAGTGTCTGTTCATTTCCTTTGCCCATTTTTTAATAGGATTATTTGTCTTTCTGTTGTAGAGGTGTTGAATTTTCTTGTAGATTATGGAGATTAGACCTTTGTCTGACTTGTACTGTCCAAAAATTTTTTCCCAGTCTGTAGGTTCTATTTTGACTCTTTTGGTGAAGTCTTTTGAAGAGCATAGGCATTTGATTTTTAGAAGATCCCAGTTATCTAGCTTATCTACCGGGGTTTGTGCATTGATGGTTATGGTTTGTATCCTGTTAATGCCATGTATTAAGACCTGAAGTGTTGGTCCTATTTTTTCTTCTATGAACTTTATAGTTTTTGGCTTTATATTCAGGTCTTTGATCCATTTTCAAGTATTTTTTGGATATGGTTTGGGGTATGTGTCTTGTTTCATTTTTTTGCGATGACTATCCAGTTTTCCCAGCACCATTTGTTAAACAGACTGTCTTTTCCCCTTTTGATGGACTTTGGGCCCTTGTCGAAGATCAGGTGACCGTAGGTGGATGGATTTACATCTGGGTTCTCAATTCTGTTCCGTTGGTCAATGTATCTGTCGTTGTACCAGTACCAAGCTGTTTTGACCATTGTAGCTGTATAGTAGGTTCTGAAGTCAGGTACTGTGAGTCCTCCAACTTTATTCTTCTTCTTCAGTAGTGCTTTACTTATTCCGGGCTTCTTCCCTTTCCATATAAAGTTAATGATTAGTTTTTCCATCTCTTTGAAGAATGTTGTTGGTATTTGGATCGGGATTGCGTTGTGTTTGTAAATTGCTTTGGGTAGAATTGACATTTTCACAATGTTCAGTCTGCCTATCCATGAGCATGGTATGTTTTTCATTTATGTAGATCCCTTTGGATTTCATGCAGTAGTATTTTATAGTTTTCTTTGTATAGGTCTTTTACATCCCTGGTCAGATTCATTCCTAAGTATTCTATCTTTTTAGGGGCTGTTGAAAATGGTATTGTTTTCCTGATTTCCTTTTCATCGTTCTCCTTACTGGTGTACAGGAATCCAAGTGATTTTTGAATGTTTATCTTGTATCCTGCTACTCTTCTGAATCTTTCTATTAGTTCCAGTAGATTTCTCATGGAGTCTTTAGGGTTTTCTATGTGTAGTATCATATCATCTGCAAACAGGGACAGTTTAACTTCTTCATTACCAATTTGGGTGCCCTTTATGTCTTTTTCTTGCCTTATTACTCTAGCTAGAACTTCCAGCACAATGTTAAATAGAAGTGGTGATAAACGGCATCCTTGTCTTGTTCCTGTTTTCAAGGGGAATGTTTTCAGCCTCTCTCCATTAAGAATGATGTTGGCCGTTGATTTTGCATAGATGCCCTTTATTATGTTGAGAAATTTCCCTTCTATACCTATTTGATTGAGAGTTTTTATCAGGAATGGGTGTTTGACTTTGTCAGATGCCTTTTCTGCATCAACTGAGATGATCATGTGATTCTTTTCTTTTATTTATGTGGTGGATTACGTTGATTGATTTTCTAATGTTGAATCATCCTTGCATACCTGGTATGAACCTTACTTGGTCTTGGTGTATTATTTTTTTGACATGATGCTGAAGTCTATTGGCTAGAATTTTGTTGAGAATTTTTGCATCTATATTCATGAGAGATATTGGTCTGTAATTTTCTTTTTTTGTGACGTCTTTGTCTGGTTTTGGTATCAGCGTTATGCTGGCTTCATAGAATGAATTTGGAAGTGTTGCTTCCTCTTCTATGCTCTGAAATAGCTTGAGTAGTACTGGTACAAGCTCTTCTGTAAATGTTTTGTAGAATTCTCCAGTGAAACCATCTGGGCCAGGGCGTTTTTTGCTTGGGAGTTTTTTTTATTACCTTTTCAATCTTTTCTCTTGTTATGGGTCTGTTCAGATTTTCACCATCACTTCGTTGTAGTTTGGGTAGGCCGTGTGTTCCTATAAATTTTCCATTTCCTCTAGGTTTTCAAATTTCTTGGAGTATAGTTTTTCATAATATTCTGTTATAATCCTTTTTATTTCAGTTGGGTCTGTTGTAATGTCCCCCATTTCATTTCTTATTTGGGTTATTTGTGTCCTCTCCTGTTTTCTTTTGTCAGTCTGGCCAGTGGTTTGTAGATTTTGTTGATTCTTTCAGAGAACCAACTTTTGGTTTTGTTAATTCTTTCTGTTGTTTTTCTGCTCTCTATTTCATTTATTTCTGCTCTGATCTTTACTATTTCCTTTCTTCCGGTGGCTGTGGGCTTTTTTTGCTGTTCTCTTTCTATTTGTTTGAGTTCTTTAGTTAATGTTTTGATTTTGTCCCTTTCTTCTTTTTTGATATGTGCATCTATTGCTATAAATTGTCTTCTGAAGACTGCCTTTGCTGTGTCCCAAAGGTTTTGGTTTGATGTGTTTTGATTCTCATTTGATTCTAGGAATTTTTTATTCCATCTCTGGATTCTTCTATTACCCACTGATGTGTAAGCAGGGTATTATTCAGTTTCCATGTAGTTGATTTTTTTTCCTTGCTCTTTCTATTGTTAATTTCTACCTTGATGGCACTGTGGTCAGAGAAGATATTTTGAATTATCTCAACGTTTTGGATCTTGTTGAAGATTTCTCTGTGGCCTAAGATGTGGTCTATTCTGGAGAATGTTCCATGTGCATTGGAAAAGAACATGTACTGTGCAGTGGTTGGATGGCGTGTTCTATATATGTTTATGAGGTCCAGTTGGCTGATTTTGCCTTTCAGGTCTTCTGTATCTTTGCTGAGTTTCTTCTTAGTTGTTCTCTCCTTTACTGAGACTGGTGTGTTGAAGTCCCCTACTATTATTGTGGAACTGTCAATTTCTCTTTCCAGTGTTGTTAGAGTTTGTTTTGTGTATTTCGGTGCCCTGTCATTGGGAGCATAGATGTTTATTATGGTTATGTCTTCCTGATGGATCATCCCCTTAATCATTATATAGTGTCTTTCTTTGTCTTTTATGGTAGATTTTGTTTTAAACTCTATTTTATCTGAGATTATAATTGCCACTCCTGCTCTTTTTTGGTAGTTGTTAGCTTGATATATTTTTTTCGAAGCTTTGACTTCTAAAAAAGTCACATCTTTGTTTCTAAGGTGTGTCTCTTGTAGACAGCATATTGATGGATCCTGTTTTCTTATCCATTCTATCACTCTCCATCTCTTTATGGATGCATTGAGTCCATTTACATTCAGTGTAATTATTGATAGATGTGCGTTTGTTACTGTCATTTTGTAGTGCTTTTTTGTGGTGCTGAAGTGTTCTTTGTTCTTCTTACTCTGCTGTGCTGAGTTACTTTTATTTGTGGATTTTTTTTCATTTCTTTTGTTTTTGTAGGTTTTGTTTTTGCCGAGACTTTATGTTTTTCATTTTATTTTTACGAGTTGGTTTGTTAACTTTCTTTGTGGTTAGCATGAATTTTACTCTTATGTTTCTAAGTTTGAAGCAGTCTACGATTACTTGGTATTGCCTTGCCTTCCTTATCATTAGAAGGTTCTATACCTATGCTGTTTATTCCCTCTTTGATTGTTTTGATGTTGTAGGATACATCTGCAGTATATGTCTGCAGTATATATCATCAGTGCTTTTCTACAGTGTACATCTGCAGTATCAATCTGCAATATTTATCTGCAGTGTACATTTGCGGTATATATGCAGCATGTATCTGCAGTGTGCATCAGCAGTATACAACTTCAGCATACATGTGCAATATAAATATGAGGTGTACATCTGCAGTATACATCTGCAGTGTATAGCTGCAATGTACATCTGAAGTATACATCTGCATTACATATTTTCAGTATAAACCTGCAGTATCCACATACAAAATTCATCTGCCTTGTACACCTGTAGTATACTTTAGCAGTATACATCTGCAGTATTCATCTGCAGTATATATGTGCTTTGTATATCTGCAGTATACATCTGAATTGTACAAATACAGTGTACATCTGCAGTATTTCTCTGCAGTGTGTTTCTGCAGTACACGTCAACTGTATACGTCTGCAGTAAATGTGTGCAGTGTACATCTGCAGTATTCATCTGTGGTATATGTCTTCAGTGTATATCTGCAGTATACATCTACTGTATATTTCTTCAGTATACATCTGAAGCATACACCTGAAATGTACATCTGCAGTATACATCTGTAGTATTTATCTGCAGTATATATCTTCAGTGTACATTTGCAGTACACACCTGAAGAACACATCTGCAGAGTACATCTGCTGTATGTATCTGCAATACACATCAGACATATATCTACCTTGTAAATCTGCAGGATAATCTGCAGTATACATTTTCAGTTCACATGTGCAGTACAAGTCTACAGTATACATCTTCAGTGTATATCTGCACTGTACATATGCAGTGTACATCACCGTTGTACACCTGCAGTGTGTATCTTCAGCATACATCTGCACTACACATCTGCAGTGTACAATAGCACTGTACAACTGCAGTATACACTTGTAGTATTCAACTGCAGTATACATCAGTGATATATATCTGACATATACATCTCCCTTGTACATCTACAGTATACAGCTGAAGGATACATCTGTAATATACATCTACAATTGACATCTGCAGTATACATTTGAAGTACACCTGCAGTATACATCTCCAGTATATATCTTGAGTATATACCAGTCCTATACATTTGTAGTATACATCTGCAGCATAACCTGCAGTATACATCTGCAGTATACATCTGTGGTATACACATGCAGTATACATCTGCCTTGTACTTCTGCCATATACATCTGCAGTATGCAGCTGCAGTGCACATGTCCAGTATTCATCTGCAGTAGATATCTGCAGTAAACATCTGCAGTGTAAATCTGCTGTATACATCCGCAGTGTACTGCAGTGTATTTCTGTAATAAATATCTGCAATACACATCTGATATATACATGTACTTTTATATCTACAGTATACATCTGGAGTATACAAATATACTATACGTCTGCACTATATACGTGCAGTATACATCTGCAGTATACATAGAAGTATACATAGCAGTACATCTTCAATATATTTCTCCACTCTCCATCTACATTACATATTTTCACTATAGATCTGCTGTATACATCTGAAGCATACATATGCATTATACATCAGCAGTTATACATATGCAGTTTACACATTCAGTATACATCTTCCTAGTACATCTGCAGCATGCATCGCCAGTACATACCTGCTTTATGCAACTGCAGTATACATCAGCAGTACACATCTCATGTACACATCTGTCTTGTACATCTGCAGTATACATTTGCAGTATATATCCGCAGTACTTTTGCAGTATACATCTACAGCATACATCTGCAGTATCCAACTGCAGGGCACATCTACAGGGTTCTTCTGCATTATACATCTGTAGTATTCTTCTGCAGTTTACATCTGCAACATACATCTGCAGTATAGTTCTGCAGCTTATATCTACAGTATACATCAGCAGTATACATCTGTTAATACATCTACAGTTTACATCTGCAGTATACATACACACAGAAATCTGAACCATGCACATTTCACACAGCAGACAGCACATAGCACTTGCGACACTACCATAAGTACACTGAAGAAAGCAGAAAGCACACAGCACACAGTACACCTATCAGTGCACACTGAACACTGCTCACTTCACATAGCACACTGACAGCTGAACACAGTAGAGTGCACACTGCATCTACAACTCACAACACTGTGCACAGCTCAGTGTACACATCACTGCACAGTGCACTAGCACACTGCAGGCAGCATAATTCACACTGTACAGTTCTCATTGCACACACCTCGCTGCACAGTTCAAATTGAAAAGCAACACTTTGAACTGCACACTGTAGTCTTCGTAATAGTCACTTAAGAAAGTGCACACATCAGACTGTACAATGCACACAACATACTGCCTATACACACTTAAAAGTGCACACAACACACTTCACATTGCACAGCATACATACAGCACACTGCACTTAGCTCACTGATAACTGAACGTAGTACACAGTACATTGTACACTGCTCAAAAACAGCTGACCTCACGCTGCACACAAGATACATCACACAGCATACTGCTCACTGCACACAGCACACTGGACAGAGCACACACCACATTGCACATTGCCCTCAGCACACTATACACAGCATATTGCTACAGTGTGCAAAGCACACTACACACAGCATAATTCACACTGAACACTTCTCATTACACACTGCACTCTTCACACTGCATAATGCAGACTTCACACTTTACCCTGCATACTGTACACACTTCATAATGCAAATACCATACTGCATACTGAACAAAGCACTTATTGCAGGGCACACTGAGCACAGCACACTGCACTGATCAGATTGCATGCTGCACACACATACTACACACAGCTCTGTTCACTGCAGAATGAACACAGCATACTTCACTGCACAGTGTGCAGTACACGCAGAACACTGCATGCAGCAGAAGGCACATTTCATACTGCACACTGCACACAGCAGAAAGTATGCTGCACATTACACACTGCACACATCATAAAACACACATCACAAAGCACATTGCCCAAGGCACCCTGAACGCAGCATAAAGCATACTGCACACAGCATACGAAAAACTGCACACAGTACACAGCTGACTTCACACAGAAAACTGACAACTGAAAACTTCAAACTGCACACTGTGTACTTTGCATTTTACACTGCACACTGTACTCTTCACAGTGCACACTGATCCCAGCATGCCGCACACTGAATAAAGAACACATTACTAAACACAATGGACACTGCACACAGCAAGATAAACACTGCACACATCAGAGTGCACAGTGCACACAACACACTGCAAGCTGCACATTGCACACAGCACATTGCACATTACATACAGGACACTGCACACACCAGAGTACACAGAGCACACTATATGCTCACACAAAATATGGCACACAGCACACTGCACACAGCACACAAATACTGTAAACTGAACATACCACATTGCAGGCTGCACACATCACACAGAACACTGCACACTACACAATGCGTACTGCACACTGCACATTACATACAGCACACTGCACACTTTGTAGTGCACAATGCACACATAACACAACACAACAACACACTGCCCACTTCATACTGCACACTGCCTTCTTCACATTTCATATGGCACATGGCACACTTTACACTTCACTCTGCACACCACACACTGCTCAATGCACATTGCACACAGCACACTGATCACTGCACACAACAGAAAGTACACAGCAAGCACAAAAAGCACACCACACAATGACACAGTACACTGCACATATCACACTGCCCACTTCACACTGTACAATCCACACTTCACTCTGCACTTCACACTGCACAGTGCAAAGTACACACTACACACTGCATAATGCACACTACATACCACACATCAAACTGCACAGTGTATACTGCACACTTCACTTGCTCAGTGCACACAGCACACAGCAGAAATCACACTGCATAGTGCACACAGTACACTGCACACAGCACGGAGAACAAAATATACTTCACATTGCACAAGCAGAGAGCATACTGCAAACCGGAAAGGGGACACTGCATACTGCACACAACAAAATGCACACTTCACACATCAGACTGCATACTGCACACAACATACTGCACACAACAAAGAGCAAACTGCACAGGGGACACAGCACAATGCACACTGAACACAACACATTGCACATAGCACACTACAGACTGACCACTTCACACAACACACTGCACACAGCACAAAGCACACTGCACACTGTGCACAGCACACTGATCACTGAACACATCAGAAAGCACACAGCACACACAAACATCACACTAAACACTGATACAGCACACGGACACTGAACACAGCACAACGCTCACTTCACTCTGCACTTCACACTACACATTGCAAAGTACACACTGCATAGGGCATACTGCACACTTTACACACCATACATCAAACAGCAGAATGCACACCTCACACATCACTAGGCTCACTGCACACTGCACACAGCAGAAAAAACACTGCATACCATACTCTGTGCACAGCAAACTACACACAGCACAATGCACTCAGCACACTTCACACTATACTCTTCCCACTGCACAGTTTACACTGCAAATCACACTCTTCACACTGAACACTGCTCAATGCACATTGCACACTTCACACCGCATACTGCACATAACATACTTCATGCTGCACGCAGTACTCTGCACTTTGCACACAGTACACCACACACAGCAGAAATCACACGGCACAAAGCACACTGGCCACAACACACTAATAAGGGAAACAATATGCAGTGTGCTGTGGTCAGTTGTCAGTGTGCTACGTGCTGTGAGCAGAAACTGAGCAAACTGCACACAGCACAACACACACTACACAGAACACACTGCACATAGCACACTGACAACTGAACACAGCACACAGCACACTGTATGCAATACTTAGCACACAGCATACTGCACACTGCAAACAACACAAGTCACACTGCATACAGTTCACTCTACTCTGTACACAGCACGTGACACACAGACAGCAAAAGGCATTCTGCACACTTCACACAGCAGATAGCCCACAGCACTTTATAGGCTACCCAAAGCACACTGCACAAAGCAGAAATCACTCAGCACACAGCATACCTATAACTGCATACCGAACACTGCTCACTTCACATGGCACACTGACAACTGACCACAGCACACTGCACACTTAATACAGCACAGTATACACAGCACACTGCACACAACACAGTACACAGAGCATAATTCACACTGCACGTTTCTCATTGTACACACCACACCGCACACTTAAAATTGCACACCACATACTTTAAACTGTACACAGCAATCTTCACACTACACACCGAAGAAGTCACACTGCACACAGCACAGTGCACACATCAGACTGCACATTTCACACATTATACAGACTACAACATACTTAAAATTGCACACAGCACACTTCACATTGCACCGTGTACATACAGCACACTGCACAAAACACAGTACACACTGCACACAGCACACTGATCACTGCACACCGCAGAAAGTACAGAGCACACACAAATATTACACTGCACATTGACACATTACACAGCACATATCACACTGCTCACTGCACAC
Organism: Dugong dugon; assembly: GCA_030035585.1. Classification (NCBI taxonomy): domain Eukaryota; kingdom Metazoa; phylum Chordata; class Mammalia; order Sirenia; family Dugongidae; genus Dugong; species Dugong dugon. Next base: position 39,138,128 of record CM057480.1, on the reverse strand, counting down.
AGAAAAATACACAATTCATTCTACACTTCACACTGCACACTGTATACATCACATATCAAACTGCACAGTGCACATTGCACTGCACACTGCAGAAAGCACATTGCAGACAGCACACTGCACAGTGTGCAGAACAGAATATACCCAGCACCCAAAACACAAATAACTCTCACAGAATACTGTACACACCACAATGAAAACAGCACATGCCACACTGCACGCTGATACTGCACACTGTACATATCACACTGCCAACTGAACACTGCACACAGCACAATGCACACTTCATCCTACACACTGCACTTCACACTATACACTGCAAATTACACACTGCACCCTGTATACATCACACAACAAATTTTACAGTGCATACTGCACACAACACACTTCACTCTGCTTACAGCACCCTGCACTCTGCACACAGCACACTTCACACATCAGAAGGCATACTGCACACTGCACACAGAAAGCACACTGCACATAGCAGCACAAGGCACACTGCCCACATCATCCTGCACATAGCACTGAGCACACTGCATGCAGAACACCAATAGCTTCACGCAGAACACTGCTCACTTCAAGTTGCATGCTGACAACTGGACACTTCAAACTGCAAACTGTGCACTTTATATTTTACTCTGCGCACTGTACTGTTCACACTGCACACTGCACCTAGTCTATTGCACAGTGAACATAGAACACATAACAAAGCAAAATGGACACTGCATACAGCAAACTGCACACTACACACATTAGACTGCCCACAACACACTACCCACAACACACTGCAACCTGCAACTGCACAGAGCACACTGCACATTGTATAAAGAACATTGCACACTTCATACTACACAGAGCACACTTCATACTGACACAACATGGCACAAAGCACACTGCTCATTCACATGGCACATTGCGAAGTTTACACTCTACTTTGCACACTACACTGCTCAATGCATATTGTGCAATTTACAGTGCACACTGTACAGAGCACACTGCACACAATAAACTTCACACTGCCTACAGCACACAGTGCACTGTACACTGCACATAGTAGAAGACACACTGCACCCAGCAGAAAGCATTCTGCACACAGCATGCCCATAACAGCACACAGAACACTACTCACTGCACACTGCACACTGACAACAGAACACAGTCACTGCACATTGCACACATCACAGTTCACAGATCACACTACACACTGACACATCACAGAGCACACAGGACACTGCTAACTGCAAAGAGCACACAGGATACTGCACATACAACGTACTACAGCACACACTGCACACAGCACACTATATCCAGTACACCCCACAGTGCACACAACACACTACACAGCATAATTCACATTGCATACTTCCCACTGCACACACCACACCGCACACTTCAAGCTGCACATTGTACTCTTTACACTTCACACCTGTATCATGGTCACCAGCCACGCCACCACCACTATTTGCACCCCTGCCACCAGCTGAACCACCATCACCTCCTGCACCACAGCCACCACATGCACCATGGTAATCACATGCACCACCACCACAACCTGCATCAAGGTCACCCCCTGCATTGCCATCACCACACGCAACGCCACTACCACTCGTGCAGCCACATCCACCCACACAGCCACCACCACCAGCACCTGTGCCACAACCTTCACTGATACCAATACCCACACCTCCGTCACCTCCCACTTCACGGTCACCAATCACACCACTGCTATCACTCCCAACTCCACCACCACCTGCACCAACGTCACCACCTGCACTTCCACGATTGTTCACCTCAGGGTCACCACCTATGCCACTGTCACCTTCCAAGTCATGGTTACCACCTGTGCTGCCAATACTTCCCACTCTGCCATCAGCTAGCTCCACCACTACCACCCTTGCCTCCGACAGGACCCGCACAACTGTCACCACCACCACTGCTGCCACCACCCACAGCAACTTCACCACCCATGCCACCACCACCACCTGCATGATAGTCACCACTATGCTGTTGCCACCACCCTTATCATGATCACCACCCACATCACTGCCACTACCTGCTGTGCTGTCACTACACGCACCGCCACCAAAACCAGCACCCTGCCACCACCTGCAACACCATTTGGCATTTGGCAGTCACAACGCACGATGCAGTCACCGCCTGCTCACTGCCACCACCCACATCAAGGTCAATACCCATACCACAGTCACCACCAGCAGCACCACCACCATCTGTGCTGCCATAACCACCCATGCCACTGCCACCACCCACATCATGGTCACCACTTATACTGCTGCCACCAACTGAATCATGGTGACAAACCACACTCCCACCCCCACCCGCACTGCTGTCACCACCTGCAGCACCACCTCACTTGCATCATCACAACTCGCACCGCTGTCACCAACCACACTGCTGCCACCACCTGCATCATGGTCACAACCAGCAACACTGCCACTATCCGCATCAAGCTCACCAACCACACTGCCTTCACTACCCATACCTCCACCACAACACCCATCAATGTTATATCCCACACCATCACCAACTCCGGTGCAGCCACCACTGCCCGCACCCTTGCCACTACCTACATCATGGTCATCACTCAAACTGCCATCACCACCCACATCATGTTCACCACCTGCACTGCCAACACACACAACATTTTCACCACCACATCGCTGTCATCACCTGCATCATGGTCACCATCAGCACCACTGCAACCATCTGCATCAATTTCACCACCCACACCACAATCATCACCTACGACTCCACCACTGCCTACTCCACCACCACCTCCCATGATGTTGCCACTGCACTGCCCGTGGTGTCACCATCACCTGCATCATGGTCACCACCTGCACCACCACCTGCATCATGATCACCACACACACCATTGTCAACGCCAGCTTCACGGTCACCACCTGCACTACTGACATGCCCCTCTCTGCTGCCACCACACTAGCTGCCACCAACAGATGCTTTGCCGCCAACAACCACACCTCCACCTCCACCTGCATCATGGTCACCACCTGCACTACCATCACCACCCATTGCATGACCACCACCCAAAACACCACCACCACCCACACTGCCACCACCTGCATTGTGGTCACCACCAGCACCACCACCACCACACACATGGTCACCAAACATAATGCAGTCAAAACCTGCACTGCCACCAATAACCTCATCATGGTCACCACTCGCAATGCCATTAGCACCAGCACTGCCACCACCCACATCATAGTCACCACCAGTGCAGCTTCCACCATCTGTATCAAGTTCACCACCCGCACTGCCATCATCACCCATACTGCTGCCACCACACCCATCATTGTCATTACCTGCTCAGCCGCCATCACCCAAATCATGGTTACCACCCTCATCTTTATCACCACTTGTATCATGGTCACAACCTGCACTGTCACCATGACCCACATCATGGTCACCTCTCACACCGCCATCGCCACTAATATGGTCATTCCTGCACCAATGCCACTACCCTCATCATGGTCACCACTTGCACCCCTGCCACCACCTGCATTACGATCACAACCACACAGCCATAATCATATATATCATGATCACCACATGCACTGCTGCCATCACCTGCATCCCTGCCACCACCCACACCACTGTCACCATCCACACCACTACGTGCAATGCCACCACCACCCTTGCTGCTGACCTCCTGTGCTGTTGCCACCACTTGCATCTCCTTCAGCCCCCGTGCTGCTGCCACCACCCACATCATGGTCACCACCTGTACCACCATCACCACCCGTATCATAGTCACCACTCACGCTGCCACCACCTACTGTGCTGTCATCACCCGTTTTGCCTCCACCACCTACACCAGTGTCACTACCCTCTCCACTGCCACTACTCCTATCATGGTCCCCAACCACACTGCTATCACCACCCACATCATGGTCACCATCCGAACTGCTGCCACCTCACGCATCACAGTCTCCACCCACACCAACACCATCTACAGCGCTGCTGCCACCACCTGCTTCACTTCCACCACCTGTGCCATGGTCCCCACCTGCTCCACAGCCACTGCTCTTACTACGGTCACCACCCACACCCTCACCACCTGCGTGATGGTCACCACCAACACCACCATAACACCATCAGCATCGTGGTCACCACTCACACCACCGCCACCACTGGTATCATGATCTCCACATGCATCCTCACCGCCACCCTCACTGTCATCACTACCTGCTCACCGCCACCACCCACATCATGGTCACAACCTGCACCACCACCACCATCACCATCATGGTTATCACCTGTGCAGCCATCACCATCTGTATATCTGCCACCTTCCCCACCATATTCACCACTCGCATCACCACTACCACTTGCATCAAGGTCACCACCTGCACCATCATCAACACCCTAGGTGCTACAAACACCCTCACTGCCACCACCATCCACTCTGCCACCACTTCCCACACTGCCACCATCACCCGTGCCACTGCCAGCAATCGCCCTGGCATCAACAACTGCACAACCACCACAATCTACATCACTGTTAGCACCCTAACCACCACTACTCACACCACGGTCACCACATGCATAACCTCCTTCACCTGCATCATGGTCACCACTTACATCAACATCAGTGCCACTCACACGGACGCCACCACCCACTTATGGTACCACTGGCACCGCTGTCACCACCCGCATCATGGTCATCTCCTGCACCACTGCCACCACCTGTATCATGATCACCACCTGAAAAGCTGCCACTACCCACATCATAGTCACCGCCCACACTGCCACCCCCAGCTGCATCATGGCCACACTACAAATATAAAAATCATTGCATGCATCACCATCGCTACACATGCCACCACCACCAACCACACCACAGCTACCATCTATGCTGCTGCCAGCATCCACACCATGGCCACCACTTGCACCACCACCAGCACCCGAGGCGCCACCACCATCCACATGGCCGCTGGCACCTGTGCTGCCACTGGTATTCACACCACCATTACCACACTTGCCAGTGCCATCACCAGTGCTGCCACCAACACCCATATTGTCACCACCACATGCACCAGTGTTACCACCCATGCTCCACTGCCACTACTCATGCTATAACTACCACCATCACCACTGCCACCACCTGTGCCAACTCCAATTAGCCAGGCCACAGACATCATTTCCCCTGCCACCACAAGCCATCATTTGCATCACCGTCACCATCCTCACTGCCATCATGGTCACCACCTAAACTGCCATCACCACCCCCACATCTGTCACCACCCTCGTCATGGTCACCACTTGCACCACTGTCTGCACCCGCATCATGGTCACCTCCTGTGCCACCACCAGCCACTATGTTGCCAGAACCCACTGCCACCACAGCTGATGCAGCTGCCATCGCCCTCACCACTGTGACCACCATGCCACCATCATCGCCCACATTATAGTCACGACCTGCACCACTTGCTTCACCACTACCAACCACGTCTTCACCACCACCCATGCCCCCACCTCCATCTGTGCTGCCACCACAACCATCGCCATCACCACCACCTACAATGCTGCCACCACCTGTGTCACTGCCACCACTCATGTCACAGGTACCAACCATGCCACCTTCACCACCCACACCCCTGCCAATACTCGCAACCCAGCCATTACCTGCACAGCTGTCACCATCTGCACCCCCATCATGACCCACATCATGCTCACTACCCGCACCACTGTCAACACACCTCTGCCACCACTTGCCTCATGGTCACCACCCACACTGCCACCACCACCCGTATCATGGTCACCAACTGCACCACTGCCACCACTCCCAGCCCCGACACGACACTCACCATCACCACCCCATCATAGTCACCTCCCACACCACCACCACCATGCACACTGCCACCATCACTTGCTTTGCCACCACCACCAGCACTGCCACCACCATCCACAATCTGCTACCATCCACTCCAAAGCCACCACCTGTGCCGCCACAACCACCTGCATCATCGTCACCAACTGCTTCACTGTAACCATCCATATCGTGATAACCACTGCCACCAACATCCACATCCACACTGCTACACACCGCCATCACCACCCATACTGCTGTCACCACCCACACTGCTGTCACCACCCACATCATAGTCACCAACTGCACTGCCATCCCCACTCAAATCATGGTCACCACCGCACCCCTGCTGTCACCTGTGTTGCTGCCAAAGTCTACACCAATGCTGCTAGTTACATAGTGGTTATCATCTCTGCCCATCACCACCCACACTGCTGTCACTACATGCACTGCTGCCACCACCTGCATCATGGTCACTACCTGAACCATTGCTACCACTTATATCATTGTCACCAAAAGCACTGATGTCACCACCTGCAACTATGCCATGACACCCAACATGGTCACCACCCGCACCACTTTTACCACCCACACTGCCCTCACTACCCAAACCACCCCCACCACCCACATCATGATCACCACACACACCACCTCCACCATCCACATCGTGGTCACCCCCTGCATCAGTCATCACACTTACCTGCCCTACCACCTGCATCATGATCACCACACCCACCACCACCACCATGTACATCATGGTCTCCACTTGAACACTGCCACCACCCTCATCATGGTCACCACCTGTACCACCACCACCGCCCTCATGGTCACCACCCGCACCACCACCACCACAGTTATCATGGTCACCACCTGTGCCGCTGTCAGCACCAGCCAAACTGCCACCACCTGCACTACCACCACTACTTGCAACAATGACACCACCTGCACCATTGCCACCACCTCATCATGGTCACCACTTGGATTGTTACCAACACCCACATTGTCCCCATGATCCACACCATCACCAAGACCTGGACCACACCACCACCTACATCATAGTCACCACCCATGCCACCACCACTAGCATAATGGTCACCACCTGCACCTTCACCAGCACTGGCACTGCCACCAGAACCCACACTGTCACCACCACCTGCACAGTCGTCAACTCCCATACCACTGCCACCACACGCATCATAGTCACCACCCGCACCTACGCCACTACTTGTGTCATGGTCAACTTTCTCGTCACCATCACCTGCATCATAGTCACCACCCACACTGCCTTCACCTTTCAAATCATGGTCACCACCCACACCCCTGCCTCCACTCGCAATGCCATCACTACCCGCACCACTGTAACCACCCACATCAATTCACCACCCACAGTGCCACAACCACCTACATTATTGTTACCGTTCACACCACCATCATCACTCATATCATGGTCACCACCTGAGCTGGCACCACCACCCCCTCCACAGCCTCCATCCGCACTTCTGCAACCACTTGAGCCGCCACCATTCCCAGCTGCATGGTCACTACCCTCACCTCGGTTACCACCCACATTATGGTCACCGCGTGCACTACTGCCACCACCCAAATCATGCTTACTACTCACACCATCATCAACACCCACATCATGGTCACCACCCACACTGCCACCACCACCCGAGCCACTGCCACCACCTGCTACATGGTCACCACCCACACCACTGTCACCACCAGCATTATGATCACTGTCTGTACCACTGCCATTACCCAAATCATGGTCATCACCCACACCATGGCCAACAACTGGATCATGGTCACCATGCACACTGCCACCACTACTCACTTCATGGTCACCACCCACTCCGCTGTCACTTCACACATCATGGTAACCACCCACACTGCTGCATCCACCCACGCTGCCACCACCATCCGCTTCACCACCAACTGCATCACTGCCACTACATGCAATGCCCCCATCACCCGCACTCTCGCCACTACCTGCATCATGGTCACCACTTGCAGCATGGTCAACACCCATATCTTGGTCACCACCTGCATCACCACCACCACCCTCACCCCAGCCACCATGCACACCTTCATCACCGCCCTCACCCCCACCACCACCCGCACTGCTGTCACCTTCTGTACCACTGCCACCACACACATCATGGTCATTACCCTCACCTCCATCACCACCAGAATCATGGTCACCACCTGCACCTGTGCCACCACCCACGTCATGATCACCCATGCAGCCATCACCATCCACCTCATGGTCACCATCCTTGCCATCATAATCACCCACATCATGGTCACGACCTACTCTGCCATGACCATTTGCACTGCCGCCACCACCTGCTTTGCCTCCACCACATGTGCTGTCACCACGTCACAAGATGATGCCACCACCCACATCATGGTCACCAACCCCACCGCCTTCACCATGCATATCGTGGTCAACATTAGAACTGCCACCACCACTTTCATCGATGCCACCACCAGCACTTTAGTAACCACTTGCACTGCCATTACCACCTGCATCATGGTCACCAACCACACCTCAGCTTCCATCCACATCATGGCCACCATCCACCAAACACTGCCACCCTCCACACCCCACCACCACCTGCATTGCTATCACCTCCGGTACCACTGCCACCATGCTCATCACTCGCACATCCATCACCACCAGAATCATGGTCACCACCTACATCGCTGTCACCATTCGCGTCATGGTCACCATTCACACTGCCCTCACCACCTGCGTTGTGTTCACCACTCTCAATGCCATCATCACCTGAACCTCTACCACCACCTGCATCCTGGTCACCGCTCAAACTGTCATCACCACTCATATATGGTCACCATCTGCACCACCAGCACCACTCGCATCATGGACACCACCCACACTGCAGTCACCACCCATAACATGGTCACCACCTGTACCCCTGTCACCACTCATATCATGGTCACCACTTGTACTTCTCCACCACCACCCACATCATGGACACCATCTGCTTTGCCATCACCACCTGCACCACCACCACCTGTTCCACCACTGCCAGCAACCTTGCTGCCTCCACCCCTGCACCACCACCACCTGCACCTCCACTACCTGCACCTGCCTCCACCACCTGCACCTCCACCACCAACCTTGCCACTGCCAACACATGCAGTACCAAATGTACCTGCTCAGCCACCACCACCTACATCATTATCACCACATGGACAGCGATCACCACTTGCTACATAGTCACCACCCGTAAGCCACCAACCTTTGCACACATACCACAACCTACACCACCCTCACCTCCCGCACTGCTGTCAACAAGTATCAAGATCACCACCTGAACCCCCGCCACCACCCGCATCATAGTCACCACCCACACTGATGTCACCACCTGTATAATGATCACCACCTGAACCGCCGCCACCACCCGCATCATAGTCACCACCCGCACTGATGTCACCACCTGTATGATGATCACCACCTGCACCCTGCCACCACCTGCACCGCCATCACCATCTGCACCTCGGCTATCACATGCATCATGGTCTCAACCCACACAGCCATCACTAACTGCATCACTGCCACCATCCAGTCCACTGCCTCCACCGCATCATAGTCAGCACCTGCACAACACATTGCCATCCACATCATGGTCTCACCCACAATGCCACACTTTACCCATCATGGTCACCACCTGCACTACTGTCACCATCCATACCATGGTAACCCCCAGCACCATCACCACCTCCCCAACCCGGCCACCCGTGTCGATGCCACCACTTGTGTAGCTGCCATTGTCCGAGCAACCACCACTGCCCACATCGCCACCACCACCCACATCATGGTCATCATCCCTACTGCCACCACCACCTGCATTATGGTCAACATCTGCACTGCTATCACCACTCACATCATGGACACCAACTGGGCTGCCACCACTTCCCATGCTGCTGCCATCACCATCACTGCTGCTATCACCTGCTACATGCTCACACCCACACTATGGTCACAACTCACATCATGGTCACCACCTGCACCTCTGTCACCACCACACCAACTCCACTCTCCACATCATGGTCACCACTCACACTACCACCACAGCCTGCATTATGTTTACCACCTGCACCATCGCCACCACCCACATTATTGTCATAACCCACACTGCTGTCATCACTCTCATCATGGTTATCACCAGCACCGCTGTCACCACCCTCATCCTAGTAAACACTCGCACTGCAATCACCACCCTCATCATGGTCACTACCCTCATCATGGTCACAACTTGCACTGCTATCACCACCTTCACTGCTGCCAAAACTTGCATCATGGTCACCGCACATACCACCGCCTTCACCTGCATCACTTGTGCCACTGCCACCACCTACACCACTGTCACCACCAACATTGGTGCCACCACCCTTGCTGTCACCACCATTTGTGCTGCCAACACCAATGCATCCTAGTCACTGTCTTAGTCATCTAGTGCTGCTATAACAGAAACACCACAAGTGGATGGCTTTAACAAGAGAAATGTATTCTCTCGTAGTTTAGTAGGCTACAAGTCCAAATTCAAGGCATCAGCTCCAAGGGAAGGCTTTCTCTCTCTGTCGGCTCTGGAGGAAGGTCCTTGTGATGCATTAATCTTCCCTTGGTTTGGGAGCATCTCAGTGCAGGAACCTCCGGTCCAAAGGATGCATTCTGCTCCCAGCACTGTTTTCTTGGTGGTATGAGGTTCCCATGTCTCTGCTCGCTTCTCTCTTTTATATCTCAAAAGAGATTGGGTTAAGACACACCTAATCTTGTAGACCTTATCAATATAACTGCCACTAATTCACCTTATTACATTATAGAGATAGAGTTTACAACACCTCGGGAAATCACGTCACATGATAAAATGGTAGACAATCATACAATACCGAGAATCGCGACCTAGACAAGTTGACAGATATTTTGGGGGGGGGGACACAATTCAATTCATGACTGTCACCATCTGCACTGACACCATCACAAGTACTTACACCACCTGCGTCATGATCACCACCTGCACCGCCACCATGACCTGCACCCCTGCTGCTGTCACCACCTGCACCACCACCACCACCACCACCCGCATCATGGTCACTGCCCACACCAACACCACCCTCGCATTATGGTCCTACTCACACCACCACCCTCAGCCACTGCATGGTCACCATCCTCATGGCTGTCATCACCTGCATCACAGCCACCACCGGCACTGCCATCGTCACCTTCACCATTACCACCACCTACATCATGGTCACTACCCGTGCTGCTGCTGCCGTCACCAACACCACCACTACCACTCGCAAGACCGTGACCACCCACGCTGCCCCCAATTCTCACATCATTGTCACTACCTGCACCTCCTCCTCCACCTGCATTATAGTCACTACCTGAACACAGTGGAGGAGAGGCCCATTAGTTACAGACCAGAGGGCACCAGGCCACGGCAGAGGCCGTCCATCTTCCATCAAGATGCCCTGTGCATTGCTTCAGTCAGCTCTGAATTATCCAGCCCTCCCACAAATTGCTCAGTAAGGCCATCCCGCCATTGCTGAGCTGCAATGTTCCATCTTCCCTGAACTACTCTGCTTTGGGCTATTAAATGAATGGGTAACCTGCTTTATGAATTAGCCACGAACAGGGTCTCTCCTCCCTAAATGTTTAATTGGGAGAAAAAATGGCTCCTTCATCCCACCCCTACAATGAGGAATGCGGGAGTCAAGACAGGGGTCAGGGGCAGGTGGTGAGAGGTGGCTTCACTATTATCACCTCCTGCATCACGGTCACCACATACACCACTGCCACAACCAGCAATATGTTCACCACCCTCACCACAACGACCATCCACCCTAACGCCACCACCCAAACCATAGTGAACACCTGTGCCGCCACCACCACCTACAACATGGTCACAACCTGCACTGCCTCCACCATCCCCACTGCTGTCACCACCCTCATCGTGGTCACAACCTGTGATGCTGCCACCACCCTTACTACCTGCTCTACTGCTACCACCTACACTGCCACCATGACTTGCATCATGGCCACCACCCACACCACCATCACCATCTCCACCATCCACACTACCATCACCACCAACATCATGGTCACCACTCACACCTCTCCTTCACCACCTGCCTCACGGACACCACTTGTGCTGCTGTCACAACCCATGCAGCTGCCACCACCTTTTCCACAGCCTGCACCCCCACACTGCCACCACCACCACCCGCTCCATCACCACCATTCACATCACCACTACACCCTTGCCCCTGGCACCAAACGTCTTGCCAAAAGGACCTGTGCCAGCCACCACCACAAACATCATTGTCACAGCAAGCACTGTGGTCATCACCTGCATCACGGTCGTGGCTGGTTGCAGCAGCAAGAGTGGTGATGGCATGGTTGGTGATGGTTGTGGGGAGATCAGGTGGTGTGGGTGATGATGGTAGAGTGGGTGGTGGTGGTGGTGCAGATGGTGAACAAGATGCTCTTGGTGGCGGCGGGGAGGAGGGTGATCTTGATGTGGATGTTGACTATTGTGCAGGTGAAGACTATGATGCAGGAGTGTCAGTGGCATGGGTGTTGGTGGCAATCAGTGGTCACCGTTGTGAGGGTGGTGGTGGTACTGCATGTGCCAGTGGAAGAACGGGAACCAGCCACAGTGCAGGTGTTGGTGGCAGCACGTGGTTACAGTGGTGCATGTCCTAGTGGCACAGTGGTTTCTGGGTGCAGCCTGGGTAATGGCCGAGGTATGGGTGGTCACAGCAGTGCAGGTGGTGGTGTTGCCATGGGTGGTGATGAAGATGTGGGTGCCAGTGGCAGAATGGGTGGTGCTCACAATGATGCAGGTTCAGGCAACAGAGTGGGTAGGTAGTGTCAATGATGTGGATGTTGGCAGTGGCTAAGGTAGTCACAGCCTTGCGGGTGGCAGCTATGGAATGAGTGGTGGTGGCAGCAGAGGTAATGGCAGTAGTGTGGGTGGTGGTGGCAGTGCTGGCAGTGACCATGATACAGGTGGTGACAGTGTGTTGTGGGGTGATCATGATTTTGGTGTTGGCAGCAGTGCTGGTGGTGGCAGTGGGTCATGGTGGTGGCGTGGGTGGTGGCTGCATCATGGTTGAGGAGGTGGCATGGATGGTGACAGCAGCATGAGTGTTGACAGCAGTGTGGGTGGTAACCTTGAAGCGTGTGATGGTGGTGGTGTGTGTGGTGACCATGATGCGGGTGGTGACGGTGGCATAGGTGGTAGCTGCAGGGTGGCTGGTGACTATGATACAGACGGTGAAGGCTGTGTGGGTGGTGATGGTGGTATGGGGACCGGCGTGTGTGTAGGGGGTGGTAGCTGTTCGGGTGGTGACCATGATACAGGTGGTGGTGGTGGTGTGGGTAGAGACCATGATACAGGTAGAGAGGTGGCACTGTTGATGGTGGTGGCAGAGGTGGGGAGTATGATGTAAGTGGTGACAGTACTGCAAGTAGTACCAGGATGCAAGTGGTGGCGGCTTAGGTGCAAGTGGTGATGGCGGTGTGGATGGAGACCATTGTGTCAGTGGTGGGTGTGGTTTGGGTGGTAACAATGATGCAGGTGATAGTGGTTATGTGACCATGATACAGGTGGTAGAAGAGGTGCAGGTGGTGACAGAGGTGCAGGTGGTGATGGAGGTGTGGGTACTGACCATGAAGCAGGTGTTGTCAGCAGCAGTGCAGTGGTGGCGGGGGTGCAAGTGGTGGTGGCCAAGCAGGTGATGACCATTTTGTGGGTGGTCATGGTGGTACAGGTGGTGGTGGAAGCACGGTGGTGGCGGTGGTGCAGATGGTGGCAGTAGCACAGATGGTGATGGCAGAATGGGTGGCAACCTTGATGTGGTGGCGGCAGCAGTGTGGGTGGGGACCATGATGCATCTGTTGGCAACATTGTGGGTGGTAATGGCGGTGCAGGTGGTGGCAGGGGTGCAGGTGGTGACTGATATGGGTGGTGACAGTGGTGCGAGTGGTGACAATGTATGGGTGGTGCCCATGATGCAAGTGATGATGGTGATGTGGATGGAGACCATGACGCAGGTGGTGCCGGTGGAGCAGGTGGTCATGTTCTTGGATGGTTGCAGCCGCACGAGTGGTGACCATGATGAGAGTCGTGATGGCAGCATGGGTGGTGGCCTTGATGCTGGTGGTGGCAGCAGTGCATGTAGTCACATCAGTGGGGGTGGTGATGGTGGTGCGGGTGGTGACCACATAGCGGATGGTGGCTGCAGTGTGGGTGGTAGAGCGAATTGAGTGGTGGAGTTTCCATGAGTGGTGGTGGTGATGTGGGTGTTGACTATGATGCACGTTGTGGTGGCAGTGCGAGTGGTGAGCATGATGTGCAGGTGGCAGGACATGAGTGGTGGCAGCGGTGTGGGTGATGATGGCTGTACAAGTGTTGACCTTGATGCAGATAGTGGTGCCAAAGCGGATGGTGATGGCAACTAGGGTGGTGGCACACCATCATCACACATGCTGCCACTGCCACCATGCTGTCGCCACTGCCTCAATGCTGCCACAACCAGAGCTGCCCACACAACCCATGATACTGTCAACACTGCATCATTGTTATGATTCGTATCACTGGCACCAACTGTGTCATGGTCACCACCCCCAATGCCATCACCACCCCCACCATGGTCATCACCCACATAGTTGTCAACACCCGCATCACAGTCACTACTCACACCAGATCCACCACCTGTGCTGATGCCACCTTCCATGCTGCTTCTACCCTCTGTGCTGAGGCCACCACCTGAGTTGCCTCCACCCCTGCATCATGGTCACCACTCATGCTGCCATCACCACCACCCACGTCTTGGTCGCCACCTGTGCAGTTCCACCACCTGCACCACCATCACCACTGGTGTTGCTCCCAAAACCTGCACTGCTGCTACTCCAGTGCAAACACCCATATCATAGTCACCACCTGCACGGCCCCCGCTACCTACTTGCCTGTCCTCACCGTTGTAACCACCTGCATGATGGTAACCACCCAAGCCACCCCCACCACCCACGCCACCTTGACCACCCTCTCTGGTGCCACCACCCATGCCACCACCACCACTCACACCACAGTCACCACCCGAACCACTGACACCATCCATGTCATAGACACAACCTACACTGCTGCCACCACCTGCACCTCCACCACCACCCACCGGGGAAACCACCTGCATCAAAATCACTAACCACACCCCCTCCACCACCTGCACCACTGCCACCGCCTGTGCCACTGCCACCACCTGCATCATCATCATCACCCATACTGCCCCACCACCCACCTCATGGTCACCACATGCACCACTGCCACCACTAACATCATGGTCACCACCCATAATGCAGTCACCACTCACACCATTGCCACCTCCAGCATCATGGTCAACACCTGCACTGTCACCACCACTAACATCATGGTCACCATCCGCACAACTTATCACTACCTGCATCGTGGAAACCATCACCACCCTTATGGTCACAACCAGCATTATCACCACAACCCGCATCAAGGTCACCACTTGCACCACTGTCACCATTCAAGCCACCTCCTTCACCCGTGCCTCTGTGCATCTATGCCACCACCAAAACACATGTCACACGTGGCTCCACCAGCACCCACACTACCATCACGACCCGCACTGCTGTCACCACCCGAATCATGGCCACTACCCACAATGCCACCATCACCCATATACTGCCACCACCCTCACCATTGTCATCATCTGCATTGCCACCTCCACCTACATCATGTTCACCAACACTGTCATCATCACCCACATCATGGTCACCACCCATAAGCCACCACCAGTCACAAATCTGACAAAATCTAGGCCACAATCACCACTCCCACCACTGCCATCACTCACAAATCCGACAAAACTCACTCTGCCACCACCCCCCACATCACCACCACCATTCGCATCATGGTCACCACTTGCACTGACATCACCCTCACTGCCGTCACTACATGCATCATGATCACCATAGGCACCACCGTCACCACTCATATCATGATCACCACCCACACCACTGCCACCACCAAGATCATAGTCACCACTAGAATTGCCATCACCCCCTCACCACAACAGCCACACACCTCACAGTCACCACACATGCTGCCACCACCAATCATGCTGCTACCACATCTGCTTCAATGTCATCATAGGCATAGCCACCACCGCCTGTGAGTTGTCACCACCTGTGCAGCCTCCACCACCTACATCATGATAATCATGAGCGCCAATGTCACCAGTCACACCTCCACCACCACCCATTTATGGCCTTGTAATATAAAGTGCAATTTGAAAACAATAAAACTCTGGTGGCTTCACGTACTTAATGGGAGGAACTGAACATTCTTTTCTCAGTCAGGGAATCTAAAAAGAACATTCCGTGAACATAATAAAAAATGTTTTTTGAGAATAGTTAAAATGCTCTGACAATCTACCTGAATGAAAGAAACTGGATATCGGTTTCTCTTTCATGCAGCAAATTGGGAACATTCACAGCCTTGTAAGCCAAGGCTTACTTTGAAAACCTGAAACGATTTTGCTCTCCTGTACTTGAACAGGGGAACCACTATATCATTTTCTCCTTCAGAGAATGTGTAGGGAACAACCAATTCCGGGTAAAACAAAGTACAGTTTTAAAACCATTAATCTCTGGTACATTGTTTTCTCCTTCAGAGAATGCTTACGTAACATTCATTGTGGGGAATTCAAAGTTAAATTTTTAAAACTACTAAAACTCTGGTTGAGTCATGTGCTTGAATGGGAGAAACTTTACATTCTTTTCCCAGTGAGACAATATATATAGAAAACATTCTCATGCATGTAACTCTAAATGTTTTTTTAATAACAGATAAAAAATTTCTGACTCATGTACTTCAATAAGAGAAACAGGATATTGTTTTCTCTTTAGTGCAGCGATTTGGGAACATTCATGGCCTTGTAATCCTAGGTTTAGTTTTGAAAACCTGAAATACTTTTGCTGTGCTGTACTTGAACAGGAGAAACTCTATATTGTTTTCTCCTTAAGAGAATATATAGGTAACATTCATTGCAGGCAACAAAAAGTGCATTTTTCAAACACTGAAAACTCTGGTTGCTTCAAGTACTTGAATAAGAGAAACTTTACATTCTTGTCCCAATCAGATAATGTATAGGAAATACTCTCATGCATGTAATGCAAAGAGTTTTTTAATAACAGGTTAAAAAAAAAAAAAAAAACCTTCTGACCCCATCTACTTCAATGAGAAAAAGTGGGTATTGGTTTCTCTTTCCTGTAGTGATTTGGGAACATTGATGGTCTTATAAGCCTAGGTTTAGTTTTGAAAACCTAAAATGCTTTTGCCGTGCTGTATTTGAACTGGAGAAACTCTACATTGTTTTCTCCTTCAGAGAATGTGTTGAAAATATTCATTGCAGGGAATGCAAACTTCACTTTTCAAACAACTAAAACTCTGTATACTTCATGTACTTGAATGGGGGACATTTTACTTTCTTTTGCCAATCATAAAATGTGTAGGAAACACTCTCATGCATGAAATGCAAAACGTTTTTAAATAACAGGTAAACTTCTGACTTCATTTACTTGAATGAGAGAAACTGGATATTTATTGGTTTCCCTTTCATGCAGCAAAATGCGAACATTCACGGCTTTGTAACCATATAGTTAGAAAACAAGTAAAATTCTGGGGATTTCTTGTATTGAATGCGAGAAACTGAACAATCTTTTCTCAATCAGAGAATACATATGGAATATTGGTGTTCATGTAACCTTTAGCATTTTTCCCTAAAAACCAAAACACCTGTGACTTCTCTACTTGAATTAGAGATATTGTCTATTGGTTTCTCTTTCATGCAATATATTGGGAAATTTTTAGTTCTTCTAAAGCAAGTTTACCTTTGAAACCCTAAAATGCTTTTGCTGTCATATACTTGAATGGGAGAAATTATACATTGTTCATGTCTGTGTAACACAAAGTGCAGTTGTGAAACAAGAAAAACTCTGGTGGTTTCACTACTTGAATTGAAGGAACTGCATGTTCTTTGCTTATTCAGAGAATGTATACAGGACATTCCCATAAATGGACACAAATTGTTTTTGGATAACAGGTAAAACTCTTGTGAGTTCGTCTACTTGAATGAAAGACACTGGATGTTGGTGTCTCTTTCATGCAATGTGTCCTCATAATCGGAGGATTGCTTTGAAATCCTAAAATGACTTTCCCCTCACATACTTAAACGGGTGAAACTCTACATTGTTATTACCTTCAGAGAAGATGTAGGAAACATTCACATCCTTGAAACACAAAGTGTGCTTTGAAAACTAGTAAAGCTCTGGTGTCTTCACATACTTGAATTGGTGAAACTGTAAATTCTTTCCTCAATCAGAGAATTTGTAGAGAAAATCCTCCTACATGCACTACAGTGTTTTCAATAACAGGTAAAACAATTTTATCTTAATCTGCTTGAATGAAAGAAAGTGTATCAGTTTCCTCTTTCTTGTAATGTTTTGGGAACATTCACATCCTTGTAAGCCAATGTTTACATTGACAACATGTAAAACCCCTTTTCCATCATGTACTTGAAAGGGAGAAACTCTATATGGTTTTCCCCTTCAGAGAATATGTAGAGAACATTCAGGGTCATGTAACATAAAGTGGAGTTTTAAGACAATAAGACTATGGTGGCTTCACGAACTGGAATGGGAGTAACTGTACATTTTTTTCTCAATCAGCAAACCTGTAGGAAACATTCCAGTGCATGTAACACAAAGTGTTTTTGGTAACAAGTAAAACACTTGTGACTTCATTTACTTGAATGAGGGAAATTGTATATTGGTTTCTCTTTCGAACAATGTATTGAAAACTTTTGCATCCCTGTAAGCCAATGTTTACTTTACAAACCTAAAAAGCTTCTGCTGTTAAGTACTGGAAAGGGAGAAACTATACATTGTTTTCTCCTTCAGAAAATGTAGTGCACTGTCCACTGTGTCCTCCTTCAGAGAATGTGTAGGGAATATTCATGGCCATGGAACACAAAGTGTAGTATGAAAACAAGCTCTGGTGGTTACATGTACTTGAATTGGAGGAACTGCATGTTCTCTGCTTATTCAGAGAATGTATAGGGAACACTTCCGAGTATGTAACAAAAAAGGTTTTTCAAGAACAGTTAAGACACTTCTGACAATCTACTTGAATGAAACTGGATATTGGCTTCTCTCTCATGCAGCGAATTGGGAACATTCAAAGCCTTGTAAGCCAAGATTCACTTTGAAACCCTGAAACACTTGTGCTGTGCTGTGCTGTGCTGTGCTGTACTTGAATGGGAGAAACTCTACATTGTTTTCTCTTTCAGGAAATGTGTAGGGAACATCCAATTCCTGGTAACACAAAGAACAATTTTAAATGGTTGATCTCTGGTACATTGTTTTCTCCTTCACAGAATGTGTAGGTAACATTAATTAAGGGAAACTCAAAGTTCAATTTTTAAAACAACTGATCCTGTAGTTGCTTCAGGTGCTTGAATGGGAGAATCTTTGCACTCTTTTCCCAATCAGACAATGTATAGGAAACACTCTCATGCATGTAACGCAAAGCTTTTTTTAAATAACAGCAAAACACTTCTGACTTCATCTACTTCAATTGGGGAAACCGGATATTGATTTCTCTTTCATACAGCAATTTGGGAACATTCACTGCCTTGTAAGCCAAGATTTAGTTTTGAAAGCCTGAAACACTTTTGCCATGCTAGACTTGAATGGGAGAAACTCTACATTGTTTTCTTCTTCAGAGAATGTGAGGGGAACTCAAAATTCACTTTTGAAACAACTAAAAATCTGATTCTTTCATCTATTGAATCGAAGGAACTGCAGTTTATTTGCTGATTCAGAGACTGTATAGGGAACATTCCTGTGCATGTAACACAAAATGTTTTTTGAGAACAGTTAAAACGCTTCTGACAATCTACTTGAATGAGAGACACTGGATATTAGTTTCTCTTTCATGCAGCCAATTGGGACACATTCATGGCCTTGTAAGCCAAGGTTTACTTTGAAAACCTAAAACGCTTTTGAAGTGCTGTACTTAAATGGGAGAAACTCAACATTGTTTTCTCCTTCAGGGAATGT
Organism: Dugong dugon; assembly: GCA_030035585.1. Classification (NCBI taxonomy): domain Eukaryota; kingdom Metazoa; phylum Chordata; class Mammalia; order Sirenia; family Dugongidae; genus Dugong; species Dugong dugon. The sequence continues at coordinate 39,118,095 of CM057480.1, read as the reverse complement.
GTATGTAACATTCATTGCAAGGAACTCAAAGTTCAATTTTAAAAACAACTAAAACTCTGGTTGCCTCATGTACTTGAATGGGAGAAACTTTACATTCTTTTCCCAGTCAGAGAATGTACAGGAAACACTCCCATGCATGTAACACAAAGCGTGTTTTAAGAACAGGTCATCCACTTCTGACTTCATCTACTTCAATGACAGAAACTAGATATTGGTTTCCCTTTCATGCAGCAAAATGGGAACATTCACAGCCTTGTAACCATGTATTTAGAAAACAAGTAAAGCTCTGGGGCTTCTTGTAGTGAATGGGAGAAACTGCACAATCTTTTATCAATCAGAGAATATATATGGAATATTGGTGTTCATGTAACCTAAAGCATTTATTCATAAAAGGTAAAATGCCTGTGACTTTCTCTACTTGAATTCAAGATATTGCCCTCGGATTTCTCTTTCATGCACTACCTGGGGAAATTTTGAGTTCTTGCCAACAAAGTTTTCCTTTGAAAACCTAAGATGCTTTTGCCATCATATACCTCAAAGGAGAGAGTCTACAGTGTTCATGTCCGTGTAACATTACAGTGTAGTTGGTAAACAAGTAAAACCCTGGTGGTTTCAAATACTTGAATTGGAGGAACTGCACATTCTTTGCTTATTCCAAGAATGTATGGGGAGAATTCACATACATGTAACACAAACTGTTTTTGGATAACAGGTAAAACTCTTGTGAGTTCTTCTGCTTGAATGAGAGAAACTGGATATTGGTGTCTCTTTCATGCCATGTGTCCTCGTGACTGAAGGATTACCTTGAAATCCTAAAACACTTTTCCTCCCACATACGGGAGAAACTCTACATTGTTATTACAGTCAGAGAATACGTAGGGAATATTCTCATCCTTGTAACACAAAGTGTACTTTGAAAACTATTAAAGCCTTAATGGCTTGACGTACTTGAGTAGATGAAACCGTACATTCTCTTCTCAATCAGAGAGTGTATAGAGAACATTCCTATGCATGAACACAGTGTTTTCAATAACAGGTAAAACACTCTAATGAAAGAAACGTATAGAGTTGCACTGTTTCTTTTGTTCAAGCAAACTTCTGTCTCTTACAATGTTTTGGGAATTTTCCTGTCCTTGTAAGCCAGTGTTTATTTGCAAACCTAAAACACTTCTGCCATTAAGTACTTGAAATGGAAACTCTACATTGTTTTCTCCTTCAGAAAATGTAGTGCACTCTTCATTGTGTTCTCCTTCAGAGAGTAAAGTTTGAACACAAGTCAAACTCTGGGGCTTCACATACTTGAATCAGAGGAACTACACGTTCTCTCTTTATTCAGAGAAGGTATAGGGAACATCCCCATGCATGTAGCTCTCCCTCTACTGTGACAGCATATCTTCCTTTCCACCCCAGATTTCCCGTGTCCATTCAACCACCTCCTGACCCTGTCTGCCTTCTCATCTAGCCTCCGGGAACTAGAACCTCAGAAGGTTTTTTTGAGCCTGGTGAAAACGTGTCTGACAAGTTAATTGAAAGAGAGAAAATGGATATTGGTTTGTCTTTCATGCAGCACATTGGGACACATTCACAGTCTTGGTCTCTGTTGTGTACCCACAGTGCTGTTTCAAAACAGATAAAACCCTCTGACTTAATGAAAATGACAGAAAGTGTATTTTGGTTTCTCTTTCCTGCAATGAATTCAGAACATGCACGTTGTTACACTACAAGGTTAACTGAGCAAAACTACATTGCTTTTGCAGTCCTGTAGATAAATGGGAAACAGTCTGCATTGTTTTCTTCTTCAGAGAATGTGAAAGGCACATTCTGTCCCAGCAACTCTAAGCTCCCATTGAAAACATCTGAAAACCTGGTGGCTTCATGTAATTGGAAGGGAGAAACTTTACATTTTTTTTCTGATTCTGACAATGTATAAGAAAGATTCTGGGCCGTGTACACACAGGGCTTTTTTAAAACAGATAAAACCCTCTGACTTAATCAACTAGAATAAGAGAAACTGCATTTTGGTTTCTCTTTCATGCAATGAATTGAGAACATGCCATTTTTGTTAACACAAGATTTATTCAGCAAAACTGCATCGCTATTGCAGTCCTGTACTGAACAGGAGAAACAATTGTTTTCTTATTCAGACATCGTGGAAGACACATTCAAGTCCTGGTAACATAAAGTGCATATTGAAAACATAAAAAATCCTGGTGGCTTCACTTATTTGAATTTGAGAAACATTACCTTCTTTTCCCAGCAGGAGACAGTACAGGCAACATTCTTCTGCGTGTAACATGAAGTGTTTTTCAAACAGAGATAAAACCCTCTGACTTAATCAAGTAAAATAAGAGAAACTTCAATTTCGTTTTGTGCTCTTGCAATAAATTGGGTACATGCACCTCTTGTTAACACAAGGTTTACTTAGCAAAACTACATCACCTTTGTGGTATTGTACTTGAATGGTTAAAACTCTGCATTGTTTTCGCCTTCATGGAATGTGAAAGGCACATGCAAGTCCATTAATCCAAAGTTTTCTTGAAAACATCTAAAACCCTGGTGGCTTCACTTTCTTGAAAGGGAGAAACTTTACAATCTTTTCCCATTCAGCGAATAGTTCTCTGGCATCTTTATGGAGGTTTTTTCCTGTGCTTTAAGTGAAAGTTTACAATTCAAGTCAGTTTCTCATACAAAAATTTATACACACATTGCTATGTGACCCTAGTAGCTCTCCTTCAACAGTGACAGCATACCCTCCTTTCCACCCCGGATTTCCCGTGTCCGTTCAACCACCTCCTGACCCTCTCTGCCTTCTCATCTCGCCTCTGGACTGGAGCTTCCCCTGAAGACTCATGTATCTGCTTCAGCTAAGAGGTGTATTCCTCACGAGTATCACTTTCTATCCCATAGTCCAGTCTAATCTTTGTCTACAGAGTTGTCCTCTGGAATGGTTTCGGCTCTGGGCCAACAGAGAGTTGGGGGTCATGTCTTCCAGGGTCCCTTCAATCTCAGTCAAACCATTAAGTCTAGTCTTTTTACTAGAATCTGAGTTTTGTACCCCACTTTTTCTCCTGCTCAATCAGGGACTCTCTGCTGTGTTCCCTGTTAGAGAGGTCATTGTTGTTAGCTAGGCACCATCTAGCTCTTCTGCTATCATGCTGATGGAGTTCCGGTTTATATGGCCCTTTCAGTCTCTTTCTGTCTCTTGGGCTAATATTTTCCTTGTGTCTTTGGTGTTCTTCATTCTCCTTTACCCCAGGTGGGTTGGGACCAATTGATGCATCTTAGATGGCTGCTCGCTAGCTTTTAAGACCCCAGACGTCACTCACCAAAGTGAATGCAGAACGTTTTCTTAAGCAACTTTGTTATGCCAATTCACCTAGATGTCCCCTGAAACCGTGGTTCCTAGATCCCCGCCTCTGCTACTCTGTCCCTCAAAGTGTTTTGTTACATTCAGGGAGCTTCTTAGCTTTTTGTTTAGTGCAGTTGGGCTGACTTCCCTGTAGTGTGTGTTGTCCTTCCCTTCACCTAAGATAATTCTTGTCTGCTATCTAGTTACTGAATACCCTTCTCCCTCTCTCCCTGCCCTCTAACCATCAAAGAATGTTTTCTTCTGTGTTTAAACCTTTTCTTGAGTTCTGATAATAGTGGTCTTACACAATATTTGTCTTCTTGCAACTGAAGAAATTAACTCAGCATTAATGTCTTCCAGATTTCTCCAAGTTAGAAGATGTTCCACAGATTCATCGTTCTTTATTGTTGTGCAGTATTCCACTGTGGGAATATACCACAGTTTGTTCATGCATTCATCCACTGATGGGCACCTAGGTTGTTTCCATCTTTTTGCCATCATGAACAGTGCTGCAACGAACATGGGTGTGCACGTATCTATTCGTGTGAGGCTCTTATTTCTCTAGGATATATTTCAAGGAGTGGGATTGCTGGATCGTATGCTACTTCTACTTCCAGCTTTTTTCAAGTTCCAAAGTGGTTGTACCATTTTACATTCATATCAACAGTGTATATGTATTCCAGTCTCTCCAGAACTTCTCCAACATTTGTTATTTCGTGTCTTTTGGATTAAAGCTAGTCTTGTTGGGGTGAGATGGTATCTTATTGTAGTTTTTATTTACATTTCTTTAATAAGTGATCCTGAGCATTTCATCATCTGTCTGTTAGCCACTTGAATATCTTCTTTGATGAAGTGCCTGTTCATATCCTTTGCCCACTTTTTAATTGTGTTATTTGCCTTTTTTGTTGTTGAGGTTTTGCAGTATCTTGTAGATTTTAGAGATTAGACACTGATCGGATTTGTCCTGGCCAAAGTTTTTTTCCCAGTCTGTAGCTTGTCTATTGTCTCTTCTGGGGAAGTCTTTTGATAAACATAAGTGTTTGATTTTTATGAGCTCCCAGTTATCTAGTTTCTCTTCTGATGTTTGTGTGTTGTTACTTATGGTTTGTATTCTGTTTATGCTGCGTACAAGGGCTCTTAACTTTGTCCCTATTTTTTCTTCCATGATCTTTATCGTTTTAGATTTTATATTTAGGTCTTTGATCTAATTTGAGTCAGTTTTGTGCATGGTGTGAGATATGGATCTTGTTTCAGTTTTTTGCAGACGGATATCCGGTTATGTCAACACTTTTTCTTAAAGAGACAGTCTTTCCCCCAATTAACAGACTTTTGGCCTTTGTCAAATATCAGCTGCTCATAAGTGGATGAATTTATGTCTGGATTCTCAATTTGGTTCCATTGGTCTGTGTATCTGTTGTACCAGTACCAGGCTGTTTCGACTACCGTGGCGGTATAATAGGTTCTAAAATCAGGTCTCGTGAGGCCTCCTACTTTGTTCTTCTTCTACAGTAATGCTTTCTTATCTGGGGCCTCTTCCCTTTCTATATGAAATTAGCGATTTTTTTCTCCATCTCATTATGAATGCCATTGGAATTGGGATTGGGATTGTAGTGTATCTGTAGATAGCTTTGGGTAGATGACATTTTCACAATGTTGAGTCTTCCTATCCATGAGCAAGATATGTTTTTCCACCTATGTAGGTCTCTTTTGGTTTCTTGCAGTAGTGTCTTGTACTTTTCATAGTAGAGGTCTTTTAGGTCTCTGGTTAGATTTATTCCTAAGTATTTGTCTTCTTGGGGGCTATTGTAAATGACACTGATTTAGTGATTTCCTCTTCGAAGTTTTCCTTGTTGGTGTAGAGGAATCCAACTGATTTTTGTGTTTATTTTGTATCCTGAAACTTTGCTGAAATCTTCTATTAGTTCCAGTAGCTTTCTTGTGGATTCTTTGAGATTTTCTTTGTATAAGATCATATTATCTGCAAATAGAGATACTTTGACTTCTTCCTTGCCAATTGGGATTCTTTTTATCTCTTTTACTAGCCTAATTGCTCTGGTAGGACCTCCAGTACAATGTTGAATAAGAGTGGTAATAAAAGGCATCCTTGTCCAGTTCCCGTTCTCAAGGGGAATTCTTTCAGACTCTTTCCATTTAGGGTTATGTTGGCTGTTGGCTTTGTATAAATGCCCTTCATTTTGTAGTGGAATTTCTCTTTTATTTCTACTTTCCTGAGAGTTTTTATCTTGAATGAGTATTAGACTTTGTCAAATGCTTTTCCTGCATCAATTGATATGATCATGTGGTTCCTATCTTTTGTTTTATTTACGTGATGGATTACCTTGGTTTTCTAATGTTGAACCATCCCTGCAGACTTGGTATAAATCCAGCTTGATCATGGTGAATTATTATTTTGATATGTTGTTGAATTCTATTTGCTAAAATTTTGTTGAGGATTTCTGCTTCTATGTTCATGAGGGATATTTGTTTGTGATTTTCTTTTTCTGTGGTGTCTTTACCTGGTTTTGGTATCAGGGTTATGCTTGCTTCATAGAATGACTTTGGGAGTATTCCATCCTTTTCTATGCTCTGAAATACCTTTAGTAGTAGTGGTGTTAACTCTTCTCTGAAAGTTTGGTAGAATTCTCCAGTGAAACTGTCAGGGCCAGGCCTTTTTTTTTTTTGGTTTGAGAGTTTCTAAATTACTTTTTCAATCTCTTCTTTTCTTATAGAGTTGTTTAGTTTTCTACGTCTCTTTGTGTTAGCTTAGGTAGATAATGAGTTTCTAGAAATTTGTCCATTTCCTCTAGGTTTTCAACTTTGTTAGAGTACAATTTTTCATAATATTCTGTTACGATTCTTTTAATTTCAGTTGGGTTTGTTGTGATATCTCCCATCTCATTTCTTATTCAGGTTATTTGCTTCCTCTCCTGTTTTTCTTCTGTCAGTTTGGCCAATGGTTTATCAATTTTGTTGATCTATTCAAAGAATGAGCTTTTGGTATTGTCAACTCTTTCAGTTGTTTTTCTATTTTTTATTTCAATTAATTCTGCTCTAATTCTTATTCTTTTCTTCTGGTGCCCAAGGGCTTCTTTTGCTGCTCTCTTTCTCCTTGTTCCAGTTATAGGGTTAATGTTTTGATTTTGGCTCTTTCTTCTTTTTGAATGTGTGCATTTATTGCTATAAACTGACCTCTGAGCACTGCTTTTGCTGTGTTCAAAGGGTGCTAGTAAGGAGGTATTTTCATTCTCATTCGATTCTGTGGATTTCTTTATTCCATCCTTAATTTCTTGTATAACCCAGTAGTTTCTGAGCAAGGTGTTTTTAAGTTTCCATGTGCTTGATTTTCTCCCTTGCTTTTTCTGTTATTGATTTCTACTTTATTGGCTTTATGGTCAGAAAAGATGCTTTGTAATATTTCCATGCTCTGGATTCTGTTAAGGCTTGCTTTATGTCAAATATGTGGACTATTATGGAGAATGTTCTATGTACTTTGGAAAAGAAAGTATACTTCGCTGCTGTTGGGTGGAGTGTTCAACAGGTCCATGAGATCAGCTTGGTTGATTGTGGCATTTAGATGTTCCATGTCTTTATTGGGCCTCTTTCTGGATATTCTGTGTGTGTTCAAATCTCCTACTATTATTGTGGAGCCGTCTATCTCTTTTCAATGCTGTTAGAGTTTGTTTTATGTATTTTTAGCCCTGTCATTGGGTGGGTAAATATTTATTTTCATTATGTCCTCTTGGTGTGTTGACCCTTTAATCATTATATAGTGTCCTTTCTTATCTTTTGTGGTGGATTTTACTTTAAATTTTATTTTTTCAGAGATTAATATTGCCACTTCTGCTCTTTTTTTGAGTGTTGTTTGCTTGATATATTTTTTCCATCCTTTGAGTTTTAGTTTGTTTGTGTCTTTAATTCTAAGGTGTGTCTCTTGTAGGTAACATATAGATGGATCGTGTTTTTTAATACAATCTGGCACTGTCTGTCTCTTTATTGGTGCATTTAGTCCATTTATATTCAGAGTAATTGTTGATAGGTATGAGTTTAGTGCTGTCATTTTGATGTCTTTTTGTGTGTGCTGTTCAGTTTCTTTGTTCCTCAATTTTCTGTGCTGAGTCATTTTTCCTTTATGTATTTTCTTTTCATCTTTTTCATTGTTGTTGATTTTGTGTTTGCTGAGTCTTTATACTTTTCTAGTTTTTTATTTTGACTTGTAGGATTGTTAGTTTCTTTTGTAGTTACCTTAATATTTACCCTTATTTTTCTAAGTTTATACCAGTCTTCTATTTTTTTATATCGCCTTGACTTCCTCTCCATATGAAAAATCTATGTCTACATTTTTTAAGTCCTTCTTTTTAGTTTTAATGTTGTCATCTTTTACATATTGACATCTGTTTCTCTGCTTTCAGTGTTTTAGCTTTGGTTTACTTTTGTGACTTCCGTATCCGGGTTGTTATCTAGTTGTTCTGTCCTGTGATCTAGTCTTGGGTTGTTAGCTTACATTACTGATTTTCTAACAAGAGGACTCCCTTTAATATTTCTTGTAATTTTGGTTTTTGCAAATTCCCTAAAATTCTGTTTATCTGGAAATGTCCTAATTTCATTCTCATATTTGAGAGAGAGTTTTGCTGGATATATAATTCTTGGCTGGCAGATTTTTTCCTTCAAGTCTTTATATATGTCATCCCATTGCCTTCTTGCCTGCGTGATTTCTGCTGTGTAGTCCAAGCTTATTCTTATTGACTCTCCTTTGTAGATGACTTTTTGTTTATCCGTAGCCTCTTTTAAACTTCTCTTATCTTTGGTTTTGGTAACTTTGACTGTAATATGTCTTGGTGACTTTCTTTTGGGATCTACCTTAGGTGGGGTTCGATGAGTATCTTGAATAAACATCTTGGTATCTTTCATGATATCAGGGAAGTTTTCTGCCAACAAATCTTTCACAATTCTCTCTGTATTTTCTGTTATTCTTCCCCCTGTTCTGGTACTCCAATCACTCGTAGGTTATTCTTCTCGATAAAGTCCCACATAATTCTTAGGATTTCTTTATTTTTTTTAAATCCTTTTATCTGATTTTTCCTCAAATAAGTTGGTATCAAGTGCTTTAGCTTCAGTCTCACTAATTTTGACTTCCATTGCCTCAATTCTGCTCCTATGACTTTCTATTGAATTGCCTAATTCTGCAATTTTATTGTTAATCTTCTGGATTTCTGATTGCTGTCTCGCTATGGATTCTTGCAGTCTGTTAAATTTGTCATTATGCTCTTCTCTAATCTTTTTAATTTCGTCTATTGCGTGTTCTGCGTTTTGCTTAATTTCCTTCCTAATTTCTTGAAGGTTTCTGTATATTAATCTTTTGTATTTTGTCTCCAGTAATTCCAAGAAATCTTGTTTTCCAGGAAATTTCTAGATTCTTTCTTTTAGGAGTTTTCTGAAGCCATCATGGATTGTCTCTTATGTGATTTGATATTGACTGTGGTCTCCTAGCCATCAGTAAGTATTATATTTATTTATTTTACGTTTCCTTACTGTGTCCTAGTTTCTTGTTTTGTTTTGATATGCCCAAATTGGCTACTCGTATGAGCTAATTTGATTATTGACACCTTTGAAGCTCTAATGTCCTGTCACCAGTTTGTTAAATCTGTTACCAGGTATGTGAGCTCAGGAGTCTTCCTATTCCTTTTGTATGGATTCAGCTCAGGTGCCCAAGTAGATAACCACCAAGTGTGATGTGTAGGTTCTCACTTACTGTCATAGACAGGCATGGGAGATTGGTGTAGATACAAGCATCTGGCTGTAACAGAGGGACACACTCTGAGCAAGGCAGGGGCTGACAGCTGCCCCTGAGTGTCCAGGAGGAAGGCTTGTCCCTGTTCCATAGAGAACGTAGCTGGGTGGGCTTTGCAACTGAAGTATGAGCACCTAATGCTGTTGGCTGTAAGGACTAGGGGCCACCTCTTATTCATGGGCCCCTCTCGCAGGTGGCTAGGTGGTGTGGGTGGAGCCATCAGTCCTCAGGCCTCTGATGTCAGTAAGTGAAGACCCTGTTTAATGGGCAGAGTGACATCAAATGTCAAGAATGTCACAGCTGAAATAGTTGAAGTTAGAGTTCCAGTATATACCCTGTTGTACTGTGGTAATGAGGGCCTACACTGTTGGGATGGATTCACACAAGTCTACGCATGGGGAAAAGGCTCTCAAAGTCCATGGATCCCTTATGTTTGGTCCTAGGCAAAGGAGCTATGCCTATCCTGGGTTCCTATCTTTGGGGAGCTGGCAGTTTATTTTTTTCCCTGTTTGTTAATTTGTTCACTTTCCAAGTCAGGGAGAAAGGCTCCAGGGTGTGACGGATCCTACGTCCTGCCCAGGAGACTCGAAAATTGCTGAAGCCGGTCTGGGACTCAGTCCAGAGAGGAGATCAGGGAGGTAAATGGGAGAGAGGTTTTTCCTTAAGGGGGCTGTTTTTGATGTGCGTGGTAAGCCATACACAAGTACTTATCTTTCGTGGAGGGCTGCTTCTCACTGGTTCTGGGTGGCCATGTAGGCTCTCTGGCATGTGTCTCTCCTGGTGCAGAAAACATGCTTCCCAAGCTCCGATGCTTGCCTGCTCGCCACTCATCCACGAGCTGATCAGAACTTAAGGGATGAGGCTCTTGCCAGATCAGGTCTGGAGAATTCTCACTACTTCTGAAACATCTCTCCCTCCCCATGCCTTTCAGTCCAGTTTCTCAACTCTGATGTTTTCGACTCCCAGATTGCCATATACAATCAAATCACTTGCTTTTCTGAGTCTTTGTTGTAACAGAGTCCACCAGAAGGGTCTGACTACTCCACCCTCTTAGCCCCAACTCAACACAGAGGTATTTTCAATCAAAGTAAGTGAGTCTATCTGACTTCATCCACCAGACAGAGAGCAACTATCTTTTGGTTTGTCTTTCTTGCAGTGAATAGGAAACATGCACGTGCTTACAATGCAAGATTTAGTCAGGAAAACTGAACCACTTCTACTGTCCATTAGCTGAAGGTGAAACAATCTGCTTTGTCTTCCTAGAATGTGAAAGTTACATACATTTCCTCTAATTCAAAGTTCCCTTTGAAAACTGGGGATTCAAGTACTTGAAAGGGAGAGATTTACCATTCTTATCCTATTGAGAGAATGTTGGAGAAATCTAGTAGATGGTGTGTTGACAGTATTATCAAAACTGATAACTTGATGAACTTCAATAAGTTAACCACCTTAAAAGAGAACACTGTATTCCACTTTCTATTTCATGCAGTGAATTGGAAGCATGAACTTCCTGCTAACATAGTGTTTATTTATCAAGACTACATCTGTATTACTGTCATATGCCACAACGGGAGAAACGCGATTTGTTTTCTCCCCAGGGATACAAATTTTAAGGCCTCATTCTCTGCCAGGCAGCACAGAGAGCCTCCCGGAAAGCTGTAAACCCTGCAGGGTTTCAAGTACTCCAAAAGGAGAAAAGTCAAACTCTACCCAGGAGGAGAATGCATAGGCAACATTCTTGAGCATGTAACACAGGGACTTTCAAACACAGTAAGTGAATCCTTCTCACTTCATTCACCAGACTGAGAGCACCTGTCTTTTGGTTTCTCGTTCTTCTAGTGAATAGAACACATGCACATGGCTACAACACAAGATTTAGTTAGAAAAACTGACCCCCTTCTGCCATGCTCTAGCTGAAGATGAAACAATCTTCTTTCTATACTGCAAAAAATACCTTCATTCCCTGTAAAGCAATGTTTCCTTAGAAAACCAAGGGATTCATGTACTTGCAGGCAGAGACTCGCCAGTCTTATCCCATTGACAGAATGTTTGAGAAAGCTTATAGATGGTGTGAGGACTGTATTTTATCAAAACTGATAATTTAAGTTGATTAAGTTAACCAAACTTGAGTGAGAACACCACATTTTGCTTTCTCTTTCATGTACTGAACATACACATCCTGCTAACATAGTGTTTACTTAGCAAAAATACATTCCTACTACTATGCTATGCCAAAGAGAAACTCGGTTTTTTTTTCTCTCTCAGGGATAAAAGCTGTAAGTTTGCATTCTCGACCACACAGCAAAAAGTACCTTCTGGAAAGCTATAAACCCTGCAGGGCTTCACGTAGTCTAAGGGGAGAAAAGTCTAACCATTTACACAGGTAGAGAATGCACAGGCAACATTCCTGAACAGGTAACACAAAGGGATTTTCAAACACAGTAAGTGAATCCTTCTCAATTCGTACTGGAGAATGAGAGCAACTGTATTTTGGTTTCCCTTTCTTGCAGTGAATAGGAAACATGCACGTGCTTACAACACAAAGTTTAGTCAGCAAAACTGAACCACTTCTGCCATCTTATAGCTGAAGGGAAAATAATCTGTTTGTTCTTCCTAGAATGCAAAAGTTACTTCATTAACTGTAATGAAAATTTCCCTTTGAAAACCTCAGGATTCAGGTACTTGAAAGGCAGAGACTCGCCAGTACTATTCCACTGACAGAATGTTTGAGAAAGCTTGTAGATAGTGTGACGACTGTGTTTTATCAAAACTGATAGCTTAGCTTGATTAAGTTAATCAGATTAAATGCGAACACTCTATTTTGCTGTCTCTTCCATGCGGTAAATTGGGAACATGCACATCCTGTTAACGTAGTGTTTACTTTACACAATTACATCTCTACTGCTGTCGTATGCCAGAATGGGAGAAATGCGCTTTGTTTTCTCCCTCAGCGATACCGGCTCTAAGGCTGCATTCTTGGCTGCACAGCACAGAGTGCCTCCCAGAGAGATGGAAACCCGCAGAGCTCATGTAGTCGAAATGGAGAAAAGTGAAAGTCTTTACCCAGGTAAAGAATGCACACGGTACAGTCCTGGGCAAGTAACACAGAGGGATTTCCAAAGACAGTAAGTGAATCCTTCTCAGTTCATGAACCGGACTGAGAGCAACTATCTTTTGGTTTCTCATTTCTGCAGTGAATAGGAAACATTCACGTGCTGACAAGACAAGATTTACTCAGGGAAACTGAACCGCTTCTGCCATCATCTAGCTGGAGGCAAACAATCTGCCTGTTTCTCTTAGAATGCAAAATGTACCTTCATTCCATGTAATGCAAAGTTCACTTTGAAACCGAGGGGATTCAAGTACTTGAAAGGCAGACACTCGCCAATCTTATCCCATTGAGAGAATGTTTGAGAAAGCAGCTGGTGGTGTGAGGACTCTTTGTTCTACCACATTTGAAAACTTAAGTTGATTAAGTTAACCAGCTTGAATGAGAAGACTAGTTTGCTTTCTCCTTCATGCAGTGAATTGGGAACATGTACGAACTGCTAACATAGTGTTTAGTTAGAAAAACTACAGCTCTGCCGCTGCCCGTAGAGCAGAAGGGGAGAAATGAACTTTCTCTCCTCCTTCAGGGATACCGTCTTTAAGGAGGCATTCTCGGCCACACAGCAAAGAGCGCCTCCTAGAAAGATTTAAACCCGGCAGGGCTTCATGTACTCCAACGAGATATAAGTCAAAGTCTTTACTCAGATAAACAATGCAAATGCAAGATTCTTGGGTATGTAACACAGAGAGATTTTCAAACACAGTAAATCAATCTTTCTCACTTCATCCCCCAGAGTGAGAGCAATGGTCTTTGGGTTTCTCTCTCTGCAGGGAATAGGTTACCTGCTCATGTGAAACACACAAGCTTTAGTCAGCAAAACTGAACCTCTTCTGCCTTCCTCTAGCTGAAGGCAAACAATCTGCCTATTTTTGTTCAAATGCGAATGTTTTCTTCATTCCCTGTAATGCAAAGTTCCCTTTGAAAAGCAGGGGATTCAAGTACTTGAAAGGCAGACCCTCCCCAGTCTTATCCTATTGACAGAATGTTTGAGAAAGCAGCTGGTGGTGCGGGGAGAGTTTGTCTTACCAAAACTGAAAACTTAGGTTGATTAAGTGAACCAGCTTGAACGAGAACAGTGTATTTTGCTTTCTCTTTCATGTAGTGAATTGGGAAAATGTATGTGCTGCTAACAAGTGTTTAGTTAGCAAAACTACAGCACTGCCACTGTCATATGGCAGAAGGGGAGAAATGCACTTTCTCTACTAAGAAGATAGGTCTGTAAGGCAGCATTCTTGGCCGCACAGCACAGAGTGCCTCCCAAAAAGCTGTAAGCCCACAGAGCTTCACATACTCAACGGGAGAAAAGTCAAAGTCTTTACCCAGGTAGACAATGCACAGGCAAGTTTCTTGGTTATGTAACACAGAGGGATCTTCAAGCACACTAAGGGAATCCTTCTTAGTTCATCCCCCAGACTAAGAGCAACTGTCTTTTGTTTTCACATTCTTGCAGGGAATAGGATACATGCTTGTGGTAAGCACAGAAACTTCAGTCACCACAAGTGAACCGATTCTGCCATCCTCTAGCTGAAGGCAAACAATCTGCCTGTTATTCTTAGATTGCAAAAATGAAAAGTACCTTCATTCCCTGTAATGCAAAGTTCCGTTTGAAAACCACGGGATTCAAGTACTTCAAAGGCACACACTCGCCAGTCTTATCAAATTCAAAGAATGTTTTAGAAAGCAACAGAGGACTCTTTGTAAGGACTCTGTTCTACCAACAGTGAAAACTTCAGTTGATTGTTAGCCAGCCTGAATGAGAAGACTATTTTGCTTTCGCTTTCATGCGGTGTATTGGCAACGTGAACGTGCTGCTAACATAGTGTTCAGTTAGCAAAACTACAGTGAGGCCACTGTCGTATTCCAGAATGGGAGCAACGAGTATTCTCTTCTCCTTCAGGGATACCGTCTGTAAGGTGGCATTCTTGGCTGCACAGCACAGTGTCTCCCGGAAGGCTGTAAAACCCGCAGGGCTTCACATAATCTAATGGGAGAAAAGTCAAAGTCTTTACCCAGCTAAACAATAAACAGGCAACCTTCTTGGGCAGGTAACACAGAGGGATTTTCAAACACAGTAAGTCAATCGTTCTCACTTCGTCCCCCAGAGTGACAGCAACTATCTTTGGGTTTCTATTTCTTGCAGGTATTAGGTTACATGCTCGTGGTAAACACACAAGCTTTAGTCAGCAAAAATGAACACCTTCTGCCATCCTCTAGCTGAATGAAATCAATCTGCCTGTTATCCTTCAGATACGAATGGTATCTTCTTCCCTGTAATGCAAAGTTCCCTTTGTAAACCAGGGGATTCAAGTTCTTGCAAAGCAGAAACTCTCCAGTCTAATCCCACTGAGAGAACTTTTGAGAAAGCAGCTGGTGGCATGCGGACTTTTTCTTCTACCAAAACTTAAAAATCAGTGGATTAAGTGACGCGGCTTGAGGGAGAAAGATGTAATTTGCTTTCTATTTCATGCAATGAATTGGGAACTTACACTTGCTGCTAACATGGTCTTTACTCAGCAAACGAGCAACACTGACGCACCCATATATCAGAACGGGAAAAAGGCGCTTTCTCTTCTCCTTTCTGGATACCGTCTGGAAGGCAGCATTCCTGGCCACGCAGCACAAAGCACTTCCCAGAGAGCTGTAAACCGCACAGGGCTTCAACAACTCGAACAGGATGAAAGTCAAACCCTTTACCCAGGTAGACACTGCACAGGCAACTTCCTTAAGCATGGCACATAGAGGGATTTTCCAACACTGGAAGTGAATCCTTCTCACTTCATCCCCAGACTGAGAGCAACAGGCTCTTTGCTTTCTCTTTCTGCCCGTGAAGAAGCTACCTGCTCACGTGAAGCACAGAGGCTTTGGTGAGAAAAACGGAAACTCTTATGCCATCGTCTAGATGAAGGCAAACAATCTTCCTGTTTTGCTTTGAAAGCCAAAAGTACTTTCGTTCCCAGTTATGCAAAGATCCCTTTGAAAGCCAAGGTATTCAAATACTTGCAAGGCAGGTACTCTCCAGTCTTCTCCCACTGAGAGAACCTTTCAGAAAGCAGCTGGTGGTATGCGGATTGTTTCCTCTCACAAAACTGAAAGCTTCAGTAGATTTTGTTAAGCACCTTGAAGGAGAACGCTGTGTTTCGCTTTCTCTCTCATGCGGCGAACTGAGAACTTACCCTTGCTGCTAGCATAGCTCTTAGCAAAACGGCGGCTTTGCCCGTGCTGTGTTCTAGTACGGGAGAAATGCAGTTTCTCTTCTCCTTTCTGGATACCTTCTGTAAAGCGGTATTCGCAGCCGCGCAGCACAGAAGGCTTCCCGGAATGCTGGAAACCCTGAATGGCTGCAACTACTCGAAAGGGAGAAAAGTCATACACTTTATCCAAGTAGATACCGCACGGGCAACTTTCTTGGGCATGGAACTTAGAGGGATTTAAACACTGGAAGCGAATCCTTCTCCCTTCATCCCCAGAGAGCAACAGGCTCTTGCTTTCTCTTTCTGCACGTGAAGAAGCTACATGCCCACCACATTTGGTGTAGTCAGCAAAACTGAACCTCTTCTGCCATCCTCTAGCTGAAGGCAAGCAATCTGCTTGTTTCGCCTCGAGAGGCAGAAGTACCTTCCTTTCGTGTTATGCAAAGTTCCCTTGAAAACCAGGGGATTCAAATACTTGCAAGGCAGGCACACTCCAGTCTTCTCCCGCTGAGAGGACCTTTAAGAAAGCAGCTTCTTGGTCGGCTGACCGTTTCTTCTAACACAACTGAAAACTTCAGTAGATTCAGGTAAGCAGCTTGAAGGAGAACACTGTCTTTCCTTACTCTTTCATGTAGTGAATTGGGAAGTTACACCTGCTGCTAACAAAGTTTTTACTCAGCACAACTACGCTTTGGCCTGATTCGTGTTCCGGAGCGCGAGAAACGCGGTTATTTTTCTCCTTTACAAATAATCTCTGTAAAGCGGTATTCTCAGCCGCGCGGCACAAAATACCTCCGGGATCCTAGAAACCCTGAAAGGCTTCAACTACTTGAAAGGGAGAAAAGGCAGACACTTTATCCAGATAGACAATCCACGCACAACTTTCTTAAGCATCTAACAAAGAGGGAGTTTCAAACACACTAAGTAAATCTTTTTCGCTTCATCCCCAGAATGAGAGCAACAAGCTCTTGCTTTCTCTTTCAGGCAGAGAAGAAGCTACATGCTCGTGTTACGCACACAAGATTTAGTCAGCAAAACCTAACCTCTTGTACCGTCCTCTAGCTGAAGGCAGACAATCTGCCTATCTGGCTTAGAAAGTCAACAGTACATTTATTCCCTGGTATGCAAAGTTCCCTTTCAAAACCAGGGATTCAAATACTTGCTAGGCCGCACTCTCCAGGCTTCTCCCACTCAGAGAACATTTGACAAAGCAGCTTGTGCTGGGTGGACACTTTCTTCCAACAATACTGAAAACTTCAGTAGATTCAGTTAAGCAGCTTGAAGGAGAACGCTGTATTTTGCTTTCTCTTTCATGTGGTGAATGGGGAACTTCCACTTGCTGCTAACAAAGTTTTCACTCAGCACAACAATGCTTTTGCCTCATTCGTGTTCCAGAATGGGAGAAACGCGGTTTCTCTTGTCCTTTAGAGATACCGTCTATAAAGTGGTATTCTAGGCCACGCAGCACAGAATGCCTTCTGGAATGTTGAAAGCCTAAACGGCTTCAAATACTTGAAAGGGAGAAAAGTCATATACTTTATCAAGGTAGAAAATGCACAGGCAACTTTCTTAGGCATGTAACACAGAGGGATTTTTAAACACAGTAAGTGAATCTTCTCTCCAAATCCCCAGACTCAGAGCAGCGTGTTCTTGCTTTCTCTTTCAGGCAGGGAAGAAGATACATGACCCCGTAAAGCATACAATGTTTAGTCATCAAAGCTGAACCTCTTCTGCAGTCCTCTAACTGAAGGAAGACAATCTACCTGTTTGGCTCTGAAAGCAGGTAGTACCTTCATTCCCTGGTAAGCAAAATTCCCTTTAAAAACCAGGGGATACAAATCCTTGCTAGGCCCGCACTCTGCAGCCTTCTCCCACTCAGAGAACGTTTGAGAAAGCAGCTTGTGCTGATCGGACACTTTCTTCTAACAAAACTGAATACTTCTGTAGACTGAATTAAGCAGCTTGAAGAGGAACGCTGTAGTTTGCTTTCTCCATCATGTGGTGAATGGGGAACTTCCACTTGCTGCTAACAAACTTTCCTAAGCACAACTACAGTTTTGCCTCCTTCGCGTTCCAGAATGGGAGAAAAACGGTTTCTCTTCTCCTGTAGTGATACCCTCTGTAAAGCGGTATTGTCAGGCGCGCAGCACAGAATGCTTCCCGAAATGCTGGAAACCCTGAACGGCTTCAGCTACTTGAAAGGGAGAAACGTCGTATAATTTATCCACCTAGAAAATGCACAGGCAACTTTCTGAGGCATGTAACAAAGAGGGATTTTTGAACACAGAATGGGAATCCTTCGACCATCATCCCAGAATGAGAGCAAAATGTTCTTTCTTTGTCTTTCAGGCAGGGAAGGAGTAACATGCTCGTGTTGAGCACACAAGTTTTAGTCAGCATAGCTGAGCCTTTTCGTCCGTTCTCTAACTGAAGGCAGACAATCTGCCAGTTTGCCTTTCAACGCCCGTAGTACCTTCATTCCCTGGTATGCAAAGTTCCCTTTGAAAACCAGAGGATTCCAATCCTTGCTAGGCCCGCTCTCTGCAGCCATCTCCCACTCAGAGAACGATTGAGAAAGCAGCTTGTGCTGATCGGAAACTTTCTTCTTACAAAACTGAAAACTCCCGTAGACTGTGTTAAGCAGCTTGAAGGGGAACGCTGTATTTTGCTTTCTCTTTCATGTGGTGAATGGGGAATTTCCACTTGCTGCTAACAAACTGTTACTCAGCACAACTACAGTTTTGCCCCCTTCGCGTTACAGAATGGGAGAAACACGGTTTCTCTTCTCCTGTAGTGATACCGTCTGTAAAGCGGTATTCTCAGACGCGCAGCACAGAATCCTTCCCGGAATGCTTTAAACCCTGAACGGCTTCAGCTACTTGAAAGGGAGAAACCTTGTATACTTTATCCAGGTAGACAATGACGGCAACTTTCTGAAGCATGTAACACAGAGGAATTTTCGAACAGAGAAAGGGAATCCTTTGACCACCATCCCAGAATGAGAGCAAAATGCTCTTTCTTTGTCTTACAGGCAGGAAAGGAGTTACATGCTCGTGTTGAGCACACAAGTTTTAGTCAGCATAGCTGAACCTTTTCGTCCGTCCTCTAGCTGAAGGCAGACAATCTACCGTTTGGCTTTGAACGCCTGTAGTACCTTCATTCTGGGATATGCAAAGTTCCCTTTGAAAACCAGGGGATTCCAATCCTTGCTAGGCCCGCTCTCAGCAGCCATCTCCAACTTAGAGAACGTTTGAGAAAGCAGCTTGTGCTGATTGGACACTTTCTTCTAACAAAAATGAAAACTCCCGTAGACTGAGTTAAGCAGCATCAAGGGGAACGCTGTATTTGGCTTTCTCTTTCATGTGGTGAATGGGGGATTTCCACTTGCTGCTAACAAACTTTTACTCAGCACAACTACAGTTTTGCCTCGTTCGCGTTCCAGAATAGGAGAAACACGGTTTCTCTTCTCCTGTAGTGATACCGTCTGTAAAGCGGTATTCTGTGCCGCGCACCACAGAATGCTTCACAAAAAGCGGGAAACCCTGAACGGCTTCAGCTACTTGAAAGGGAGAAACGTCGTATACTTTATCCAGGTAGACAATGCACGGCAACTTTCTGAGGTATGTAACACAGGGGGATTTTCAAACACAGAAAGGGAATCCTTCGACCATCATCCCAGAATGTGAGCAAAATGCTCTTGCTTTGTCTTTCACGCAGGGAAGAAGGTACATGCTCGTGTTAAGCAGATAAGTTTTAGTCAGCTTAGCTGAACCTCCTCTGCCGTCCTCTAGCTGCTTGGAGAATATCTGCCTGTTTGGCTTTCAACGCCTGTAGTACATTTATTCCCTGGTATGGGAAGTTCCCTTTGAAAACCAGGGAATTCAACTCCTTGCTAGGTAGGACTCTGCAGCCTTTTCCCACTCAGAGAAAATTTGAGAAAGAAGCTTCTGCTGGGCGGACACTATCTTGTAACAAAACTGAAAAGTCCCGTAGACTGACTTAAGCAGCTTGAAGGGGAACGCTGTATTTGGCTTTCTCTTTCATGTGCTGAATGGGGAATTTCCACTTGATGCTAACCTTTACTCAGCACAACTACAGTTTTGCACGCTTCGCGTTCCAAAATGGGGAAACACGGTTTCTCTTCTCCTGTAGTGATAACGTCTGTAAAGCGGTATTCTCAGGCGCGCAGCACAGAATGCTTCCCGGAATGCTGGAAACCCTGGACGGCTTCAGCTACTTGAAAGGGAGAAACGTCCTATACTTTATCCAGGTGGACAATGCACGGCAACTTTCTGAGGCATGTAACACAGAGGGATTTTCAAACACAGGAAGGGAATCCTTCGAGCAAAATCCCAGAATGAGAGCAAAATGCTCTTTCGTTGTCTTTCCGGCAGAGAAGGAGTTACATGATCGTGTTGAGCACACAAGTTTTAGTCAGCATAGCTGAACCTTTTCGTCCGTCCTCTAACTGAAGGCAGACAATCTTCCTGTTCGGCTTTGAACGCCTGTAGTACCTTCATTCCCTGATATGCAAAGTTCCCTTTGAAAACCAGGGGATTCCAATCCTTGCTATGCCCGCTCTCTGCAGCCATCTCCCACTCAGAGAACGTTTGAGAAAGCAGCTTGTGCTGATCGGACACTTTCTTCTAACAAAAATGAAAACTCCCGTAGACTGAGATAAGCAGCATCAAGGGGAATGCTGTATTCGGCTTTCTCTTTCATGTGGTGAATGGGGGATTTCCCCTTGCGGCTAACAAACTTTTACTCAGCACAACTACAGTTTTGCCTCGTTCGCGTTCCAGAATGGGAGAAACACGGTTTCTCTTCTCCTGTAGTGATACCCTCTGTAAAGCGGTATTCTCAGGCGCGCAGCACAGAATGCTTCCCGAAATGCTGGAAACCCTGAACGGCTTCAGCTACTTGAAAGGGAGAAACGTCCTATACTTTATCCAGGTGGACAATGCACGGCAACTTTCTGAGGCATGTAACACAGAGGGATTTTCAAACACAGGAAGGGAATCTTTCGAGCAAAATCCCAGAATGAGAGCAAAATGCTCTTTCTTTGTCTTTCCGGCAGGGAAGGAGTTACATGCTCGTGCTGAACACACAAGTTTTAGACAGCATAGCTGAACCTTTTCGTCTGTCCTCTAGCTGAAGGCAGACAATCTGCCGTTTGGATTTGAACGCCTGTAGTACCTTCATTCCCTGATATGCAAAGTTCCCTTTGAAAACCAGGGGATTCCAATCCTTGCTATGCCCGCTCTCTGCCGCCATCTCCCACTCAGAGAACGTTTGAGAAAGCAGCTTGTGCTGGGCGGACACTTTCTTCTAACAAAACTGAAAAGTCCCGTAGACTGACTTAAGCAGCTTGAAGGGGAACGCTGTATTTTGCTTTCTCTTTCATGTGGTGACTGGGGAATTTCCACTTGCTGCTAACCTTTACTCAGCACAACTACAGTTTTGCCCGCTTCGCGTTCCAGAATGGGAGAAACACGGTTTCTCTTCTCCTCTAGTGATAACGTCTGTAAAGCGGTATTCTCAGCCGCGCAGCACAGAATGCTTCCCGGAATGCTGCAAACCCTGAACGGCTTCAGCTACTTGAAAGGGAGAAACGTCGTATACTTTATCCAGGTCGAGAATGCACAGGCAACTTTCTGAGGCATGTAACACAGAGGGATTTTCGAACACAGAAAGGGAATCCTTCGACCATCATCCCAGAATGAGAGCAAAATGCTCTTTCTTTGTATTTCAGGCAGGGAAGGAGTAACATGCTCGTGTTGAGGACACACGTTTTAGTCAGCATAGCTGAACCTCCTCTGCCGTCATCTAGCTGAAGGCAGACAATCTGCCTATTTGGCTTTCAACGCCTGTAAGTACCTTCATTCCCTGATATGCAAAGTTCCCTTTGAAAACCAGGGGATTGCAATCCTTGCTAGGCCCGCTCTCTGCAGCCATCTCCAACTCAGAGAACGTTTGAGAAAGCAGCTTGTGCTGATCAGACCCTTTCTTCTAACAAAAATGAAAACTCCCGTAGACTGAGTTAAGCAGCATCAAGGGGAACGCAGTATTTGGCTTTCTCTTTCATGTGGTGAATGGGGGATTTCCACTTGCTGCTAACAAACTTTTACTCAGCACAACTACAGTTTTGCCTCGTTCGCGTTCCAGAATAGGAGAAACACGGTTTCTCTTCTCCTGTAGTGATACCGTCTGTAAAGCGGTATTCTGTGCCGCGCACCACAGAATGCTTCACAAAAAGCTGGAAACCCTGAACGGCTTCAGCTACTTGAAAGGGAGAAACGTCGTATACTTTATTCAGGTAGACAATGCACGGCAACTTTCTGAGGTATGTAACACAGGGGGATTTTCAAACACAGAAAGGGAATCCTTCGACCATCATCCCAGAATGTGAGCAAAATGCTCTTGCTTTGTCTTTCACGCAGGGAAGAAGGTACATGCTCGTGTTAAGCAGATAAGTTTTAGTCAGCAAATCTGAACCTGTTCTTCCGTCCTCTAGCTGATGACAGACAATCTGCCTGTTTGGCTTTGAACGCCCGTACCTTCATTCCCAGGTATGCAAAGTTCCCTTTGAAAACCAGGGAATTCCAATCCTTGCTAGGCAGGACTCTGCAGCCTTCTCCCACTTATAGAACGTTTGAGAAAGCAGCTTGTGCTGTGCTGAAACTTTCTTCTAACAAAACCGAAAACTCCCGTAGCCTGAGTTAAGCAGCTTGAAGGGGAACGCTGTATCTTGCTTTCTCTTACATGTGGTGAATGTGGAACGTCTAGTGCTGCTAACAAACTTTTATTCAGCACAACTACAGTTTTGCCTCCTTCGCGTTCCAGAATGGGAGAAACACGGTTTCTCTTCTCCTGTAGTGATACCGTCTGTAAAGCGGTATTCTCAGGCGCGCAGCACAGAATGCTTCCCGAAATGCTGGAAACCCTGAACGGCTTCAGCTACTTGAAAGGGAGAAACGTCGTATACTTTATCCAGGTAGACAATGCACGGCAACTTTCTGAGGCATGTAACACAGAGGGATTTTCAAACAAGGAAACCGAATCCTTCGACCATCATCCCAGAATGAGAGCAAAATGCTCTTGCGTTGTCTTTCAGGCAGGGAAGAAGCTACATGCCCGTGTTGAGCAGATAAGTTTTAGTCACCGTAGCTGAACCTTTTCTTCCGTCCTCTAGCTGAAGGCAGACAATCTGCCAGTTTGGCTTTGAACGCCTGTAGTACCTTCATTCCCTGGTACGCAAAGTTCCCTTTGAAAACCAGGGGATTCCAATCCTTGCTAGGCCCGCTCTCTGCAGCCTTCTCCCACTCAGAGAACGTTTGAGAAAGCAGCTTGTGCTGGGCGGATACTTTCTTCTAACAAAACTGAAAACTCCCCTAGACTGTGATAAGCAGCTTGAAGGGGAACGCTGTATTTTGCTTTCTCTTTCATGTGGTGAATGGGGAATTTCCACTTGCTGCTAACAAACTTTTACTCAGCCCAACTACAGTTTTGCCCCATTCGCGTTCCAGAATGGGAGAAACACGGTTTCTCTTCTCCTCTAGTGATCACGTCTGTAAAGCGGTATTCTCAGGCGCGCAGCACAGAATGCTTCCCGGAATGCTGGAAACCCTGAACGGCTTCAGCTACTTGAAAGGGAGAAACGTCGTATACTTTATCCAGGTCGAGAATGCACAGGCAACTTTTTGAGGCATGTAACACAGAGGGATTTTCGAACACAGAAACCGAATCCTTCGACCATCATCCCAGAATGAGAGCAAAATGCTCTTTCTTTGTATTTCAGGCAGGGAAGGAGTAACATGCTCGTGTTGAGCACACACGTTTTAGTCAGCATAGCTGAACCTCCTCTGCCGTCCTCTAGCTGAAGGCAGACAATCTGCCTGTTTGGCTTTCAACGCCTGTAGTACCTTCATTCCCTGATATGCAAAGTTCCCTTTGAAAACCAGGGGATTGCAATCCTTGCTAGGCACGCTCTCTGCAGCCATCTCCAACTCAGAGAAAGTTTCAGAAAGCAGCTTGTGCTGATCGGACCCTTTCTTCTAACAAAAATGAAAACTCCTGTAGACTGAGCTAAGCAGCATCAAGGGGAACGCTGTATTTGGCTTTCTCTTTCATGTGGTGAATGGGGAGTTTCCACTTGCTGCTAACAAACTTTTACTCAGCACAACTACAGTTTTCCCTCCTTCGCATTCCAGAATGGGAGAAACACGGTTTCTCTTCTCCTCTAGTGATAACGTCTGTAAAGCGGTATTCTCAGGCGCGCAGCACAGAATGCTTCCCGAAATGCTGGAAACCCTGAACGGCTTCAGCTACTTGAAAGGGAGAAACGTCGTATACTTTATCCAGGTCGAGAATGCACAGGCAACTTTTTGAGGCATGTAACACAGAGGGATTTTCGAACACAGAAACCGAATCCTTCGACCATCATCCCAGAATGAGAGCAAAATGCTCTTTCTTTGTATCTCAGGCAGGGAAGGAGTAACATGCTCGTGTTGAGCACACACGTTTTAGTCAGCATAGCTGAACCTTTTCATCAGTCCTCTAACTGAAGGCAGACAATCTGCCTGTTTGGCTTTCAACGCCTGTAGTACCTTCATTCCCTGATATGCAAAGTTCCCTTTGAAAACCAGGGGATTCCAATCCTTGCTAGGCCCGCTCTCTGCTGCCATCTCCCACTCAGAGAACGTTTGAGAAAGCAGCTTGTGCTGGGCGGACACTTTCTTCTAACAAAACTGAAAAGTCCCGTAGAGTGACTTAAGCAGCTTGAAGGGGAACGCTGTATTTTGCTTTCTCTTTCATGTGGTGACTGGGGAATTTCCACTTGCTGCTAACCTTTACTCAGCACAACTACAGTTTTGCCCGCTTCGCGTTCCAGAATGGGAGAAACACGGTTTCTCTTCTCCTCTAGTGATAACGTCTGTAAAGCGGTATTCTCAGCCGCGCAGCACAGAATGCTTCCCGGAATGCTGCAAACCCTGAACGGCTTCAGCTACTTGAAAGGGAGAAACGTCGTATACTTTATCCAGGTCGAGAATGCACAGGCAACTTTCTGAGGCATGTAACACAGAGGGATTTTCGAACACAGAAAGGGAATCCTTCGACCATCATCCCAGAATGAGAGCAAAATGCTCTTTCTTTGTATTTCAGGCAGGGAAGGAGTAACATGCTCGTGTTGAGCACACACGTTTTAGTCAGCATAGCTGAACCTCCTCTGCCGTCCTCTAGCTGAAGGCAGACAATCTGCCTGTTTGGCTTTCAACGCCTGTAAGTACCTTCATTCCCTGATATGCAAAGTTCCCTTTGAAAACCAGGGGATTGCAATCCTTGCTAGGCCCGCTCTCTGCAGCCATCTGCAACTCAGAGAACGTTTGAGAAAGCAGCTTGTGCTGATCAGACCCTTTCTTCTAACAAAAATGAAAACTCCCGTAGACTGAGTTAAGCAGCATCAAGGGGAACGCAGTATTTGGCTTTCTCTTTCATGTGGTGAATGGGGGATTTCCACTTGCTGCTAACAAACTTTTACTCAGCACAACTACAGTTTTGCCTCCTTCGCGTTCCAGAATAGGAGAAACACGGTTTCTCTCCTCCTGTAGTGATACCGTCTGTAAAGCGGTATTCTCAGGCGCGCAGCACAGAATGCTTCCCGAAATGCTGGAAACCCTGAACGGCTTCAGCTACTTGAAAGGGAGAAACGTCGTATACTTTATCCAGGTCGAGAATGCACAGGCAACTTTCTGAGGCATGTAACACAGAGGGATTTTCGAACACAGAAAGGGAATCCTTCGACCATCATCCCAGAATGAGAGCAAAATGCTCTTTCTTTGTATTTCAGGCAGGGAAGGAGTAACATGCTCGTGTTGAGCACACACGTTTTAGTCAGCATAGCTGAAACTCCTCTGCCGTCCTCTAGCTGATGACAGACAATCTGCCTGTTTGGCTTTGAACGCCCATACCTTCATTCCCAGGTATGCAAAGTTCCCTTTGAAAACCAGGGAATTCCAATCCTTGCTAGGCAGGACTCTGCAGCCTTCTCCCACTTACAGAACGTTTGAGAAAGCAGCTTGTGCTGTGCTGACACTTTCTTCTAACAAAACCGAAAACTCCCGTAGCCTGAGTTAAGCAGCTTGAAGGGGAACGCTGTATCTTGCTTTCTCTTTCATGTGGTGAATGGGGAATTTCCACTTGCTGCTAACAAACTTTTATTCAGCACAACTACAGTTTTGCCTCCTTCGCGTTCCAGAATGGGAGAAACACGGTTTCTCTTCTCCTGTAGTGATACCGTCTGTAAAGCGGTATTCTCAGGCGCGCAGCACAGAATGCTTCCCGAAATGCTGGAAACCCTGAACGGCTTCAGCTACTTGAAAGGGAGAAACGTCGTATACTTTATCCAGGTAGACAATGCACGGCAACTTTCTGAGGCATGTAACACAGAGGGATTTTCGAACACAGGAAGGGAATCCTTCGACCATCATCCCAGAATGAGAGCAAAATGCTCTTTCTTTGTATTTCAGGCAGGGAAGGAGTAACATGCTCGTGTTGAGCACACAAGTTTTAGTCAGCATAGCTGAACCTTTTCGTCAGTCCTCTAACTGAAGGCAGACAATCTGCCTGTTTGGCTTTCAACGCCTGTAGTAACTTCATTCCCTGATATGCAAAGTTCCCTTTGAAACCAGGGGATTCCAATGCTTGCTAGGCCCGCTCTCTGCCACCATCTCCCACTCAGAGAACGTTTGAGAAATCAGCTTGTGCTGGGCGGACACTTTCTTCTATCAAAACTGAAAACTCCCGTAGACTGTGATAAGCAGTTTGAAGGGGAACGCTGTATTTTGCTTTCTCTTTCATGTGGTGACTGGGGAATTTCCACTTGCTGCTAACCTTTACTCAGCACAACTACAGTTTTGCCCGCTTCGCGTTCCAGAATGGGAGAAACACGGTTTCTCTTCTCCTCTAGTGATAACGTCTGTAAAGCGGTATTCTCAGGCGCGCAGCACAGAATGCTTCCCGAAATGCTGGAAACCCTGAACGGCTTCAGGTACTTGAAAGGGAGAAACGTCGTATACTTTATCCAGGTCGAGAATGCACAGGCAACTTTTTGAGGCATGTAACACAGAGGGATTTTCGAACACAGAAACCGAATCCTTCGACCATCATCCCAGAATGAGAGCAAAATGCTCTTTCTTTGTATTTCAGGCAGGGAAGGAGTAACATGCTCGTGTTGAGCACACACGTTTTAGTCAGCATAGCTGAACCTCCTCTGCCGTCCTCTAGCTGAAGGCAGACAATCTGCCTGTTTGGCTTTCAACGCCTGTAGTACCTTCATTCCCTGATATGCAAAGTTCCCTTTGAAATCCAGGGGATTGCAATCCTTGCTAGGCCCGCTCTCTGCAGCCATCTCCAACTCAGAGAAAGTTTCAGAAAGCAGCTTGTGCTGATCGGACCCTTTCTTCTAACAAAAATGAAAACTCCCGTAGACTGAGATAAGCAGCATCAAGGGGAATGCTGTATTCGGCTTTCTCTTTCATGTGGTGAATGGGGGATTTCCCCTTGCGGCTAACAAACTTTTACTCAGCACAACTACAGTTTTGCCTCGTTCGCGTTCCAGAATGGGAGAAACACGGTTTCTCTTCTCCTGTAGTGATACCCTCTGTAAAGCGGTATTCTCAGGCGCGCAGCACAGAATGCTTCCCGAAATGCTGGAAACCCTGAACGGCTTCAGCTACTTGAAAGGGAGAAACGTCCTATACTTTATCCAGGTGGACAATGCACGGCAACTTTCTGAGGCATGTAACACAGAGGGATTTTCAAACACAGGAAGGGAATCTTTCGAGCAAAATCCCAGAATGAGAGCAAAATGCTCTTTCTTTGTCTTTCCGGCAGGGAAGGAGTTACATGCTCGTGCTGAACACACAAGTTTTAGACAGCATAGCTGAACCTTTTCGTCTGTCCTCTAGCTGAAGGCAGACAATCTGCCGTTTGGATTTGAACGCCTGTAGTACCTTCATTCCCTGATATGCAAAGTTCCCTTTGAAAACCAGGGGATTCCAATCCTTGCTATGCCCGCTCTCTGCCGCCATCTCCCACTCAGAGAACGTTTGAGAAAGCAGCTTGTGCTGGGCGGACACTTTCTTCTAACAAAACTGAAAAGTCCCGTAGACTGACTTAAGCAGCTTG
Organism: Dugong dugon; assembly: GCA_030035585.1. NCBI lineage: Eukaryota > Metazoa > Chordata > Mammalia > Sirenia > Dugongidae > Dugong > Dugong dugon. The sequence continues at coordinate 39,090,472 of CM057480.1, read as the reverse complement.
AAGGGGAACGCTGTATTTTGCTTTCTCTTTCATGTGGTGACTGGGGAATTTCCACTTGCTGCTAACCTTTACTCAGCACAACTACAGTTTTGCCCGCTTCGCGTTCCAGAATGGGAGAAACACGGTTTCTCTTCTCCTCTAGTGATAACGTCTGTAAAGCGGTATTCTCAGCCGCGCAGCACAGAATGCTTCCCGGAATGCTGCAAACCCTGAACGGCTTCAGCTACTTGAAAGGGAGAAACGTCGTATACTTTATCCAGGTCGAGAATGCACAGGCAACTTTCTGAGGCATGTAACACAGAGGGATTTTCGAACACAGAAAGGGAATCCTTCGACCATCATCCCAGAATGAGAGCAAAATGCTCTTTCTTTGTATTTCAGGCAGGGAAGGAGTAACATGCTCGTGTTGAGGACACACGTTTTAGTCAGCATAGCTGAACCTCCTCTGCCGTCATCTAGCTGAAGGCAGACAATCTGCCTATTTGGCTTTCAACGCCTGTAAGTACCTTCATTCCCTGATATGCAAAGTTCCCTTTGAAAACCAGGGGATTGCAATCCTTGCTAGGCCCGCTCTCTGCAGCCATCTCCAACTCAGAGAACGTTTGAGAAAGCAGCTTGTGCTGATCAGACCCTTTCTTCTAACAAAAATGAAAACTCCCGTAGACTGAGTTAAGCAGCATCAAGGGGAACGCAGTATTTGGCTTTCTCTTTCATGTGGTGAATGGGGGATTTCCACTTGCTGCTAACAAACTTTTACTCAGCACAACTACAGTTTTGCCTCGTTCGCGTTCCAGAATAGGAGAAACACGGTTTCTCTTCTCCTGTAGTGATACCGTCTGTAAAGCGGTATTCTGTGCCGCGCACCACAGAATGCTTCACAAAAAGCTGGAAACCCTGAACGGCTTCAGCTACTTGAAAGGGAGAAACGTCGTATACTTTATTCAGGTAGACAATGCACGGCAACTTTCTGAGGTATGTAACACAGGGGGATTTTCAAACACAGAAAGGGAATCCTTCGACCATCATCCCAGAATGTGAGCAAAATGCTCTTGCTTTGTCTTTCACGCAGGGAAGAAGGTACATGCTCGTGTTAAGCAGATAAGTTTTAGTCAGCAAATCTGAACCTGTTCTTCCGTCCTCTAGCTGATGACAGACAATCTGCCTGTTTGGCTTTGAACGCCCGTACCTTCATTCCCAGGTATGCAAAGTTCCCTTTGAAAACCAGGGAATTCCAATCCTTGCTAGGCAGGACTCTGCAGCCTTCTCCCACTTATAGAACGTTTGAGAAAGCAGCTTGTGCTGTGCTGAAACTTTCTTCTAACAAAACCGAAAACTCCCGTAGCCTGAGTTAAGCAGCTTGAAGGGGAACGCTGTATCTTGCTTTCTCTTACATGTGGTGAATGTGGAACGTCTAGTGCTGCTAACAAACTTTTATTCAGCACAACTACAGTTTTGCCTCCTTCGCGTTCCAGAATGGGAGAAACACGGTTTCTCTTCTCCTGTAGTGATACCGTCTGTAAAGCGGTATTCTCAGGCGCGCAGCACAGAATGCTTCCCGAAATGCTGGAAACCCTGAACGGCTTCAGCTACTTGAAAGGGAGAAACGTCGTATACTTTATCCAGGTAGACAATGCACGGCAACTTTCTGAGGCATGTAACACAGAGGGATTTTCAAACAAGGAAACCGAATCCTTCGACCATCATCCCAGAATGAGAGCAAAATGCTCTTGCGTTGTCTTTCAGGCAGGGAAGAAGCTACATGCCCGTGTTGAGCAGATAAGTTTTAGTCACCGTAGCTGAACCTTTTCTTCCGTCCTCTAGCTGAAGGCAGACAATCTGCCAGTTTGGCTTTGAACGCCTGTAGTACCTTCATTCCCTGGTACGCAAAGTTCCCTTTGAAAACCAGGGGATTCCAATCCTTGCTAGGCCCGCTCTCTGCAGCCTTCTCCCACTCAGAGAACGTTTGAGAAAGCAGCTTGTGCTGGGCGGATACTTTCTTCTAACAAAACTGAAAACTCCCCTAGACTGTGATAAGCAGCTTGAAGGGGAACGCTGTATTTTGCTTTCTCTTTCATGTGGTGAATGGGGAATTTCCACTTGCTGCTAACAAACTTTTACTCAGCCCAACTACAGTTTTGCCCCATTCGCGTTCCAGAATGGGAGAAACACGGTTTCTCTTCTCCTCTAGTGATCACGTCTGTAAAGCGGTATTCTCAGGCGCGCAGCACAGAATGCTTCCCGGAATGCTGGAAACCCTGAACGGCTTCAGCTACTTGAAAGGGAGAAACGTCGTATACTTTATCCAGGTCGAGAATGCACAGGCAACTTTTTGAGGCATGTAACACAGAGGGATTTTCGAACACAGAAACCGAATCCTTCGACCATCATCCCAGAATGAGAGCAAAATGCTCTTTCTTTGTATTTCAGGCAGGGAAGGAGTAACATGCTCGTGTTGAGCACACACGTTTTAGTCAGCATAGCTGAACCTCCTCTGCCGTCCTCTAGCTGAAGGCAGACAATCTGCCTGTTTGGCTTTCAACGCCTGTAGTACCTTCATTCCCTGATATGCAAAGTTCCCTTTGAAAACCAGGGGATTGCAATCCTTGCTAGGCACGCTCTCTGCAGCCATCTCCAACTCAGAGAAAGTTTCAGAAAGCAGCTTGTGCTGATCGGACCCTTTCTTCTAACAAAAATGAAAACTCCTGTAGACTGAGCTAAGCAGCATCAAGGGGAACGCTGTATTTGGCTTTCTCTTTCATGTGGTGAATGGGGAGTTTCCACTTGCTGCTAACAAACTTTTACTCAGCACAACTACAGTTTTCCCTCCTTCGCATTCCAGAATGGGAGAAACACGGTTTCTCTTCTCCTCTAGTGATAACGTCTGTAAAGCGGTATTCTCAGGCGCGCAGCACAGAATGCTTCCCGAAATGCTGGAAACCCTGAACGGCTTCAGCTACTTGAAAGGGAGAAACGTCGTATACTTTATCCAGGTCGAGAATGCACAGGCAACTTTTTGAGGCATGTAACACAGAGGGATTTTCGAACACAGAAACCGAATCCTTCGACCATCATCCCAGAATGAGAGCAAAATGCTCTTTCTTTGTATCTCAGGCAGGGAAGGAGTAACATGCTCGTGTTGAGCACACACGTTTTAGTCAGCATAGCTGAACCTTTTCATCAGTCCTCTAACTGAAGGCAGACAATCTGCCTGTTTGGCTTTCAACGCCTGTAGTACCTTCATTCCCTGATATGCAAAGTTCCCTTTGAAAACCAGGGGATTCCAATCCTTGCTAGGCCCGCTCTCTGCTGCCATCTCCCACTCAGAGAACGTTTGAGAAAGCAGCTTGTGCTGGGCGGACACTTTCTTCTAACAAAACTGAAAAGTCCCGTAGAGTGACTTAAGCAGCTTGAAGGGGAACGCTGTATTTTGCTTTCTCTTTCATGTGGTGACTGGGGAATTTCCACTTGCTGCTAACCTTTACTCAGCACAACTACAGTTTTGCCCGCTTCGCGTTCCAGAATGGGAGAAACACGGTTTCTCTTCTCCTCTAGTGATAACGTCTGTAAAGCGGTATTCTCAGCCGCGCAGCACAGAATGCTTCCCGGAATGCTGCAAACCCTGAACGGCTTCAGCTACTTGAAAGGGAGAAACGTCGTATACTTTATCCAGGTCGAGAATGCACAGGCAACTTTCTGAGGCATGTAACACAGAGGGATTTTCGAACACAGAAAGGGAATCCTTCGACCATCATCCCAGAATGAGAGCAAAATGCTCTTTCTTTGTATTTCAGGCAGGGAAGGAGTAACATGCTCGTGTTGAGCACACACGTTTTAGTCAGCATAGCTGAACCTCCTCTGCCGTCCTCTAGCTGAAGGCAGACAATCTGCCTGTTTGGCTTTCAACGCCTGTAAGTACCTTCATTCCCTGATATGCAAAGTTCCCTTTGAAAACCAGGGGATTGCAATCCTTGCTAGGCCCGCTCTCTGCAGCCATCTGCAACTCAGAGAACGTTTGAGAAAGCAGCTTGTGCTGATCAGACCCTTTCTTCTAACAAAAATGAAAACTCCCGTAGACTGAGTTAAGCAGCATCAAGGGGAACGCAGTATTTGGCTTTCTCTTTCATGTGGTGAATGGGGGATTTCCACTTGCTGCTAACAAACTTTTACTCAGCACAACTACAGTTTTGCCTCCTTCGCGTTCCAGAATAGGAGAAACACGGTTTCTCTCCTCCTGTAGTGATACCGTCTGTAAAGCGGTATTCTCAGGCGCGCAGCACAGAATGCTTCCCGAAATGCTGGAAACCCTGAACGGCTTCAGCTACTTGAAAGGGAGAAACGTCGTATACTTTATCCAGGTCGAGAATGCACAGGCAACTTTCTGAGGCATGTAACACAGAGGGATTTTCGAACACAGAAAGGGAATCCTTCGACCATCATCCCAGAATGAGAGCAAAATGCTCTTTCTTTGTATTTCAGGCAGGGAAGGAGTAACATGCTCGTGTTGAGCACACACGTTTTAGTCAGCATAGCTGAAACTCCTCTGCCGTCCTCTAGCTGATGACAGACAATCTGCCTGTTTGGCTTTGAACGCCCATACCTTCATTCCCAGGTATGCAAAGTTCCCTTTGAAAACCAGGGAATTCCAATCCTTGCTAGGCAGGACTCTGCAGCCTTCTCCCACTTACAGAACGTTTGAGAAAGCAGCTTGTGCTGTGCTGACACTTTCTTCTAACAAAACCGAAAACTCCCGTAGCCTGAGTTAAGCAGCTTGAAGGGGAACGCTGTATCTTGCTTTCTCTTTCATGTGGTGAATGGGGAATTTCCACTTGCTGCTAACAAACTTTTATTCAGCACAACTACAGTTTTGCCTCCTTCGCGTTCCAGAATGGGAGAAACACGGTTTCTCTTCTCCTGTAGTGATACCGTCTGTAAAGCGGTATTCTCAGGCGCGCAGCACAGAATGCTTCCCGAAATGCTGGAAACCCTGAACGGCTTCAGCTACTTGAAAGGGAGAAACGTCGTATACTTTATCCAGGTAGACAATGCACGGCAACTTTCTGAGGCATGTAACACAGAGGGATTTTCGAACACAGGAAGGGAATCCTTCGACCATCATCCCAGAATGAGAGCAAAATGCTCTTTCTTTGTATTTCAGGCAGGGAAGGAGTAACATGCTCGTGTTGAGCACACAAGTTTTAGTCAGCATAGCTGAACCTTTTCGTCAGTCCTCTAACTGAAGGCAGACAATCTGCCTGTTTGGCTTTCAACGCCTGTAGTAACTTCATTCCCTGATATGCAAAGTTCCCTTTGAAAACCAGGGGATTCCAATGCTTGCTAGGCCCGCTCTCTGCCACCATCTCCCACTCAGAGAACGTTTGAGAAATCAGCTTGTGCTGGGCGGACACTTTCTTCTATCAAAACTGAAAACTCCCGTAGACTGTGATAAGCAGTTTGAAGGGGAACGCTGTATTTTGCTTTCTCTTTCATGTGGTGACTGGGGAATTTCCACTTGCTGCTAACCTTTACTCAGCACAACTACAGTTTTGCCCGCTTCGCGTTCCAGAATGGGAGAAACACGGTTTCTCTTCTCCTCTAGTGATAACGTCTGTAAAGCGGTATTCTCAGGCGCGCAGCACAGAATGCTTCCCGAAATGCTGGAAACCCTGAACGGCTTCAGGTACTTGAAAGGGAGAAACGTCGTATACTTTATCCAGGTCGAGAATGCACAGGCAACTTTTTGAGGCATGTAACACAGAGGGATTTTCGAACACAGAAACCGAATCCTTCGACCATCATCCCAGAATGAGAGCAAAATGCTCTTTCTTTGTATTTCAGGCAGGGAAGGAGTAACATGCTCGTGTTGAGCACACACGTTTTAGTCAGCATAGCTGAACCTCCTCTGCCGTCCTCTAGCTGAAGGCAGACAATCTGCCTGTTTGGCTTTCAACGCCTGTAGTACCTTCATTCCCTGATATGCAAAGTTCCCTTTGAAATCCAGGGGATTGCAATCCTTGCTAGGCCCGCTCTCTGCAGCCATCTCCAACTCAGAGAAAGTTTCAGAAAGCAGCTTGTGCTGATCGGACCCTTTCTTCTAACAAAAATGAAAACTCCCGTAGACTGAGCTAAGCAGCATCAAGGGGAACGCTGTATTTGGCTTTCTCTTTCATGTGGTGAATGGGGAGTTTCCACTTGCTGCTAACCAACTTTTACTCAGCACAACTACAGTTTTCCCTCCTTCGCATTCCAGAATGGGAGAAACACGGTTTCTCTTCTCCTCTAGTGATAACGTCTGTAAAGCGGTATTCTCAGGCGCGCAGCACAGAATGCTTCCCGGAATGCTGGAAACCCTGAACGGCTTCAGCTACTTGAAAGGGAGAAACGTCGTATACTTTATCCAGGTCGAGAATGCACAGGCAACTTTTTGAGGCATGTAACACAGAGGGATTTTCGAACACAGAAACCGAATCCTTCGACCATCATCCCAGAATGAGAGCAAAATGCTCTTTCTTTGTATTTCAGGCAGGGAAGGAGTAACATGCTCGTGTTGAGCACACACGTTTTAGTCAGCATAGCTGAACCTCCTCTGCCGTCCTCTAGCTGAAGGCAGACAATCTGCCTGTTTGGCTTTCAACGCCTGTAGTACCTTCATTCCCTGATATGCAAAGTTCCCTTTGAAAACCAGGGGATTGCAATCCTTGCTAGGCACGCTCTCTGCAGCCATCTCCAACTCAGAGAAAGTTTCAGAAAGCAGCTTGTGCTGATCGGACCCTTTCTTCTAACAAAAATGAAAACTCCCGTAGACTGAGCTAAGCAGCATCAAGGGGAACGCTGTATTTGGCTTTCTCTTTCATGTGGTGAATGGGGAGTTTCCACTTGCTGCTAACCAACTTTTACTCAGCACAACTACAGTTTTCCCTCCTTCGCATTCCAGAATGGGAGAAACACGGTTTCTCTTCTCCTCTAGTGATAACGTCTGTAAAGCGGTATTCTCAGGCGCGCAGCACAGAATGCTTCCCGAAATGCTGGAAACCCTGAACGGCTTCAGCTACTTCAAAGGGAGAAACGTCGTATACTTTATCCAGGTCGAGAATGCACAGGCAACTTTTTGAGGCATGTAACACAGAGGGATTTTCGAACACAGAAACCGAATCCTTCGACCATCATGCCAGAATGAGAGCAAAATGCTCTTTCTTTGTATCTCAGGCAGGGAAGGAGTAACATGCTCGTGTTGAGCACACACGTTTTAGTCAGCATAGCTGAACCTTTTCATCAGTCCTCTAACTGAAGGCAGACAATCTGCCTGTTTGGCTTTCAACGCCTGTAGTACCTTCATTCCCTGATATGCAAAGTTCCCTTTGAAAACCAGGGGATTCCAATCCTTGCTAGGCCCGCTCTCTGCCGCCATCTCCCACTCAGAGAACGTTTGAGAAAGCAGCTTGTGCTGGGCGGACACTTTCTTCTAACAAAACTGAAAAGTCCCGTAGAGTGACTTAAGCAGCTTGAAGGGGAACGCTGTATTTTGCTTTCTCTTTCATGTGGTGACTGGGGAATTTCCACTTGCTGCTAACCTTTACTCAGCACAACTACAGTTTTGCCCGCTTCGCGTTCCAGAATGGGAGAAACACGGTTTCTCTTCTCCTCTAGTGATAACGTCTGTAAAGCGGTATTCTCAGCCGCGCAGCACAGAATGCTTCCCGGAATGCTGCAAACCCTGAACGGCTTCAGCTACTTGAAAGGGAGAAACGTCGTATACTTTATCCAGGTCGAGAATGCACAGGCAACTTTCTGAGGCATGTAACACAGAGGGATTTTCGAACACAGAAAGGGAATCCTTCGACCATCATCCCAGAATGAGAGCAAAATGCTCTTTCTTTGTATTTCAGGCAGGGAAGGAGTAACATGCTCGTGTTGAGCACACACGTTTTAGTCAGCATAGCTGAACCTCCTCTGCCGTCCTCTAGCTGAAGGCAGACAATCTGCCTGTTTGGCTTTCAACGCCTGTAATTACCTTCATTCCCTGATATGCAAAGTTCCCTTTGAAAACCAGGGGATTGAAATCCTTGCTAGGCCCGCTCTCTGCAGCCATCTGCAACTCAGAGAACGTTTGAGAAAGCAGCTTGTGCTGATCAGACCCTTTCTTCTAACAAAAATGAAAACTCCCGTAGACTGAGTTAAGCAGCATCAAGGGGAACGCAGTATTTGGCTTTCTCTTTCATGTGGTGAATGGGGGATTTCCACTTGCTGCTAACAAACTTTTACTCAGCACAACTACAGTTTTGCCTCCTTCGCGTTCCAGAATAGGAGAAACACGGTTTCTCTCCTCCTGTAGTGATACCGTCTGTAAAGCGGTATTCTCAGGCGCGCAGCACAGAATGCTTCCCGAAATGCTGGAAACCCTGAACGGCTTCAGCTACTTGAAAGGGAGAAACGTCGTATACTTTATCCAGGTCGAGAATGCACAGGCAACTTTCTGAGGCATGTAACACAGAGGGATTTTCGAACACAGAAAGGGAATCCTTCGACCATCATTCCAGAATGAGAGCAAAATGCTCTTTCTTTGTATTTCAGGCAGGGAAGGAGTAACATGCTCGTGTTGAGCACACACGTTTTAGTCAGCATAGCTGAAACTCCTCTGCCGTCCTCTAGCTGATGACAGACAATCTGCCTGTTTGGCTTTGAACGCCCATACCTTCATTCCCAGGTATGCAAAGTTCCCTTTGAAAACCAGGGAATTCCAATCCTTGCTAGGCAGGACTCTGCAGCCTTCTCCCACTTACAGAACGTTTGAGAAAGCAGCTTGTGCTGTGCTGACACTTTCTTCTAACAAAACCGAAAACTCCCGTAGCCTGAGTTAAGCAGCTTGAAGGGGAACGCTGTATCTTGCTTTCTCTTTCATGTGGTGACTGGGGAATTTCCACTTGCTGCTAACCTTTACTCAGCACAACTACAGTTTTGCCCGCTTCGCGTTCCAGAATGGGAGAAACACGGTTTCTCTTCTCCTCTAGTGATAACGTCTGTAAAGCGGTATTCTCAGGCGCGCAGCACAGAATGCTTCCCGAAATGCTGGAAACCCTGAACGGCTTCAGGTACTTGAAAGGGAGAAACGTCGTATACTTTATCCAGGTCGAGAATGCACAGGCAACTTTTTGAGGCATGTAACACAGAGGGATTTTCGAACACAGAAACCGAATCCTTCGACCATCATCCCAGAATGAGAGCAAAATGCTCTTTCTTTGTATTTCAGGCAGGGAAGGAGTAACATGCTCGTGTTGAGCACACACGTTTTAGTCAGCATAGCTGAACCTCCTCTGCCGTCCTCTAGCTGAAGGCAGACAATCTGCCTGTTTGGCTTTCAACGCCTGTAGTACCTTCATTCCCTGATATGCAAAGTTCCCTTTGAAATCCAGGGGATTGCAATCCTTGCTAGGCCCGCTCTCTGCAGCCATCTCCAACTCAGAGAAAGTTTCAGAAAGCAGCTTGTGCTGATCGGACCCTTTCTTCTAACAAAAATGAAAACTCCCGTAGACTGAGCTAAGCAGCATCAAGGGGAACGCTGTATTTGGCTTTCTCTTTCATGTGGTGAATGGGGAGTTTCCACTTGCTGCTAACCAACTTTTACTCAGCACAACTACAGTTTTCCCTCCTTCGCATTCCAGAATGGGAGAAACACGGTTTCTCTTCTCCTCTAGTGATAACGTCTGTAAAGCGGTATTCTCAGGCGCGCAGCACAGAATGCTTCCCGGAATGCTGGAAACCCTGAACGGCTTCAGCTACTTGAAAGGGAGAAACGTCGTATACTTTATCCAGGTCGAGAATGCACAGGCAACTTTTTGAGGCATGTAACACAGAGGGATTTTCGAACACAGAAACCGAATCCTTCGACCATCATCCCAGAATGAGAGCAAAATGCTCTTTCTTTGTATTTCAGGCAGGGAAGGAGTAACATGCTCGTGTTGAGCACACACGTTTTAGTCAGCATAGCTGAACCTCCTCTGCCGTCCTCTAGCTGAAGGCAGACAATCTGCCTGTTTGGCTTTCAACGCCTGTAGTACCTTCATTCCCTGATATGCAAAGTTCCCTTTGAAAACCAGGGGATTGCAATCCTTGCTAGGCACGCTCTCTGCAGCCATCTCCAACTCAGAGAAAGTTTCAGAAAGCAGCTTGTGCTGATCGGACCCTTTCTTCTAACAAAAATGAAAACTCCCGTAGACTGAGCTAAGCAGCATCAAGGGGAACGCTGTATTTGGCTTTCTCTTTCATGTGGTGAATGGGGAGTTTCCACTTGCTGCTAACCAACTTTTACTCAGCACAACTACAGTTTTCCCTCCTTCGCATTCCAGAATGGGAGAAACACGGTTTCTCTTCTCCTCTAGTGATAACGTCTGTAAAGCGGTATTCTCAGGCGCGCAGCACAGAATGCTTCCCGAAATGCTGGAAACCCTGAACGGCTTCAGCTACTTCAAAGGGAGAAACGTCGTATACTTTATCCAGGTCGAGAATGCACAGGCAACTTTTTGAGGCATGTAACACAGAGGGATTTTCGAACACAGAAACCGAATCCTTCGACCATCATGCCAGAATGAGAGCAAAATGCTCTTTCTTTGTATCTCAGGCAGGGAAGGAGTAACATGCTCGTGTTGAGCACACACGTTTTAGTCAGCATAGCTGAACCTTTTCATCAGTCCTCTAACTGAAGGCAGACAATCTGCCTGTTTGGCTTTCAACGCCTGTAGTACCTTCATTCCCTGATATGCAAAGTTCCCTTTGAAAACCAGGGGATTCCAATCCTTGCTAGGCCCGCTCTCTGCCGCCATCTCCCACTCAGAGAACGTTTGAGAAAGCAGCTTGTGCTGGGCGGACACTTTCTTCTAACAAAACTGAAAAGTCCCGTAGACTGACTTAAGCAGCTTGAAGGGGAACGCTGTATTTTGCTTTCTCTTTCATGTGGTGACTGGGGAATTTCCACTTGCTGCTAACCTTTACTCAGCACAACTACAGTTTTGCCCGCTTCGCGTTCCAGAATGGGAGAAACACGGTTTCTCTTCTCCTCTAGTGATAACGTCTGTAAAGCGGTATTCTCAGCCGCGCAGCACAGAATGCTTCCCGGAATGCTGCAAACCCTGAACGGCTTCAGCTACTTGAAAGGGAGAAACGTCGTATACTTTATCCAGGTCGAGAATGCACAGGCAACTTTCTGAGGCATGTAACACAGAGGGATTTTCGAACACAGAAAGGGAATCCTTCGACCATCATCCCAGAATGAGAGCAAAATGCTCTTTCTTTGTATTTCAGGCAGGGAAGGAGTAACATGCTCGTGTTGAGCACACACGTTTTAGTCAGCATAGCTGAACCTCCTCTGCCGTCCTCTAGCTGAAGGCAGACAATCTGCCTGTTTGGCTTTCAACGCCTGTAATTACCTTCATTCCCTGATATGCAAAGTTCCCTTTGAAAACCAGGGGATTGAAATCCTTGCTAGGCCCGCTCTCTGCAGCCATCTGCAACTCAGAGAACGTTTGAGAAAGCAGCTTGTGCTGATCAGACCCTTTCTTCTAACAAAAATGAAAACTCCCGTAGACTGAGTTAAGCAGCATCAAGGGGAACGCAGTATTTGGCTTTCTCTTTCATGTGGTGAATGGGGGATTTCCACTTGCTGCTAACAAACTTTTACTCAGCACAACTACAGTTTTGCCTCCTTCGCGTTCCAGAATAGGAGAAACACGGTTTCTCTCCTCCTGTAGTGATACCGTCTGTAAAGCGGTATTCTCAGGCGCGCAGCACAGAATGCTTCCCGAAATGCTGGAAACCCTGAACGGCTTCAGCTACTTGAAAGGGAGAAACGTCGTATACTTTATCCAGGTCGAGAATGCACAGGCAACTTTCTGAGGCATGTAACACAGAGGGATTTTCGAACACAGAAAGGGAATCCTTCGACCATCATTCCAGAATGAGAGCAAAATGCTCTTTCTTTGTATTTCAGGCAGGGAAGGAGTAACATGCTCGTGTTGAGCACACACGTTTTAGTCAGCATAGCTGAAACTCCTCTGCCGTCCTCTAGCTGATGACAGACAATCTGCCTGTTTGGCTTTGAACGCCCATACCTTCATTCCCAGGTATGCAAAGTTCCCTTTGAAAACCAGGGAATTCCAATCCTTGCTAGGCAGGACTCTGCAGCCTTCTCCCACTTACAGAACGTTTGAGAAAGCAGCTTGTGCTGTGCTGACACTTTCTTCTAACAAAACCGAAAACTCCCGTAGCCTGAGTTAAGCAGCTTGAAGGGGAACGCTGTATCTTGCTTTCTCTTTCATGTGGTGAATGGGGAATTTCCACTTGCTGCTAACAAACTTTTATTCAGCACAACTACAGTTTTGCCTCCTTCGCGTTCCAGAATGGGAGAAACACGGTTTCTCTCCTCCTGTAGTGATACCGTCTGTAAAGCGGTATTCTCAGGCGCGCAGCACAGAATATTTCCCGAAATGCTGGAAACCCTGAACGGCTTCAGCTACTTGAAAGGGAGAAACGTCGTATACTTTATCCAGGTAGACAATGCACGGCAACTTTCTGAGGCATGTAACACAGAGGGATTTTCAAACAAGGAAACCGAATCCTTCGACCATCATCCCAGAATGAGAGCAAAATGCTCTCGCGTTGTCTTTCAGGCAGGGAAGAAGCTACATGCCCGTGTTGAGCAGATAAGTTTTAGTCACCGTAGCTGAACCTTTTCTTCCGTCCTCTAGCTGAAGGCAGACAATCTGCCAGTTTGGCTTTGAACGCCTGTAGTACCTTCATTCCCTGGTACGCAAAGTTCCCTTTGAAAACCAGGGGATTCCAATCCTTGCTAGGCCCGCTCTCTGCAGCCTTCTCCCACTCAGAGAACGTTTGAGAAAGCAGCTTGTGCTGATCGGACACTTTCATCTAACAAAACTGAAAACTCCCGTAGACTGTGATAAGCAGCTTGAAGGGGAACGCTGTATTTTGCTTTCTCTTTCATGTGGTGAATGGGGAATTTCCACTTGCTGCTAACAAACTTTTACTCAGCACAACTACAGTTTTGCCCCATTCGCGTTCCAGAATGGGAGAAACACGGTTTCTCTTCTCCTCTAGTGATGACGTCTGTAAAGCGGTATTTTCAGCCGCGCAGCACAGAATGCTTCACGGAATGCTGGAAACCCTGGACGGCTTCAGCTACTTGAAAGGGAGAAACGTCGTATACTTTATCCAGGTAGAAAATGCACAGGCAACTTTCTGAGGCATGTAACACAGAGGGATTTTCGAACACAGAAAGGGAATCCTTCGACCATCATCCCAGAATGAGAGCAAAATGCTCTTTCTTTGTATTTCAGGCAGGGAAGGAGTAACATGCTCGTGTTGAGCACACAAGTTTTAGTCAGCATAGCTGAACCTTTTCGTCAGTCCTCTAACTGAAGGCAGACAATCTGCCTGTTTGGCTTTCAACGCCTGTAGTACCTTCATTTCCTGATATGCAAAGTTCCCTTTGAAAACCAGGGGATTCCAATCCTTGCTAGGCCCGCTCTCTGCCGCCATCTCCCACTCAGAGAACGTTTGAGAAAGCAGCTTGTGCTGGGCGGACACTTTCTTCTAACAAAACTGAAAAATCCCGTAGACTGACTTAAGCAGCTTGAAGGGGAACGCTGTATTTTGCTTTCTCTTTCATGTGGTGACTGGGGAATTTCCACTTGCTGCTAACCTTTACTCAGCACAACTACAGTTTTGCCCGCTTCACGTTCCAGAATGTGAGAAACACGGTTTCTCTTCTCCTGTAGTGATAACGTCTGTAACGCGGTATTCTCAGCCGCGCAGCACAGAATGCTTCCCGGAATGCTGCAAACCCTGAACGGCTTCAGCTACTTGAAAGGGAGAAACGTCGTATACTTTATCCAGGTCGAGAATGCACAGGCAACTTTCTGAGGCATGCAACACAGAGGGATTTTCGAACACAGAAAGGGAATCCTTCGACCATCATCCCAGAATGAGAGCAAAATGCTCTGTATTTCAGGCAGGGAAGGAGTAACATGCTCGTGTTGAGCACACACGTTTTAGTCAGCATAGCTGAACCTCCTCTGCCGTCCTCTAGCTGAAGGCAGACAATCTGCCTGTTTGGCTTTCATCGCCTGTAAGTACCTTCATTCGCTGATATGCAAAGTTCCCTTTGAAAACCAGGGGATTGCAATCCTTGCTAGGCCCGCTCTCTGCAGCCATCTCCTACTCAGAGAACGTTTGAGAAAGCAGCTTGTGCTGATCGGACCCTTTCTTCTAACAAAAATGAAAACTCCCGTAGACTGAGTTAAGCAGCATCAAGGGGAACGCAGTATTTGGCTTTCTCTTTCATGTGGTGAATGGGGGATTTCCACTTGCTGCTAACAAACTTTTACTCAGCACAACTACAGTTTTGCCTCCTTCGCGTTCCAGAATAGGAGAAACACGGTTTCTCTCCTCCTGTAGTGATACCGTCTGTAAAGCGGTATTCTCAGGCGCGCAGCACAGAATGCTTCCCGAAATGCTGGAAACCCGGAACGGCTTCAGCTACTTGAAAGGGAGGAACGTCGTATACTTTATCCAGGTAGACAGTGCACGGCAACATTCTGAGGCATGTAACACAGAGGGATTTTCAAACAAGGAAACCGAATCCTTCGACCATCATCCCAGAATGAGGGCAAAATGCTCTCGTGTTGTATTTCAGGCAGGGAAGAAGCTACATGCTCGTGTTGAGCAGATAAGTTTTAGTCAGCAAATCTGAACCTCTTCTTCCGTCCTCTAGCTGATGACAGACAATCTGCCTGTTTGGCTTTGAACGCCCGTACCTTCATTCCCAGGTATGCAAAGTTCCCTTTGAAAACCAGAGAATTCCAATCCTTGCTAGGCAGGACTCTGCAGCCTTCTCCCACTTATAGAACGTTTGAGAAAGCAGCTTGTGCTGTGCTGACACTTTCTTCTAACAAAACCGAAAACTCCCGTAGCCTGAGTTAAGCAGCTTGAAGGGGAACGCTGTATCTTGCTTTCTCTTACATGTGGTGAATGGGGAACGTCTAGTGCTGCTAACAAACTTTTATTCAGCACAACTACAGTTTTGCCTCCTTCGCGTTCCAGAATGGGAGAAACACGATTTCTCTTCTCCTGTAGTGATACCGTCTGTAAAGCGGTATTCTCAGGCGCGCAGCACAGAATGCTTCCCGAAATGCTGGAAACCCTGAACGGCTTCAGCTACTTGAAAGGGAGAAACGTCGTACACTTTATCCAGGTAGACAATGCACGGCAACTTTCTGAGGCATGTAACACAGAGGGATTTTTAAACAAGGAAACCGAATCCTTCGACCATCATCCCAGAATGAGAGCAAAATGCTCTCGCGTTGTCTTTCAGGCAGGGAAGAAGCTAATGCCCGTGTTGAGCAGATAAGTTTTAGTCACCGTAGCTGAACCTTTTCTTCCGTCCTCTAGCTGAAGGCAGACAATCTGCCAGTTTGGCTTTGAACGCCTGTAGTACCTTCATTCCCTGGTACGCAAAGTTCCCTTTGAAAACCAGGGGATTCCAATCCTTGCTAGGCACGCTCTCTGCAGCCTTCTCCCACTCAGAGAACGTTAGAGAAAGCAGCTTGTGCTGATAGGACACTTTCTTCTAACAAAACTGAAAACTCCCGTAGACTGTGATAAGCAGCTTGAAGGGGAACGCTGTATTTTGCTTTCTCTTTCATGTGGTGAATGGGGAATTTCCACTTGCTGCTAACAAACTTTTACTCAGCACAACTACAGTTTTGCCCCATTCGCGTTCCAGAATGGGAGAAACACGGTTTCTCTTCTCCTCTAGTGATAACGTCTGTAAAGCGGTATTCTCAGCCGCGCAGCACAGAATGCTTCACGGAATGCTGGAAACCCTGGACGGCTTCAGCTACTTGAAAGGGAGAAACGTCGTATACTTTATCCAGGTAGATAATGCACAGGCAACTTTCTGAGGCATGTAACACAGAGGGATTTTCGAACACAGAAAGGGAATCCTTCGACCATCATCCCAGAATGAGAGCAAAATGCTCTTTCTTTGTATTTCAGGCAGGGAAGGAGTAACATGCTCGTGTTGAGCACACAAGTTTTAGTCAGCATAGCTGAACCTTTTCGTCAGTCCTCTAACTGAAGGCAGACAATCTGCCTGTTTGGCTTTGAACGCCTGTAGTACCTTCATTCCCTGATATGCAAAGTTCCCTTTGAAAACCAGGGGATTCCAATCCTTGCTAGGCCCGCTCTCTGCCCCCATCTCCCACTCAGAGAACGTTTGAGAAAGCAGCTTGTGCTGGGCGGACACTTTCTTCTAACAAAACTGAAAAGTCCCGTAGACTGACTTAAGCAGCTTGAAGGGGAACGCTGTATTTTGCTTTCTCTTTCATGTGGTGACTGGGGAATTTCCACTTGCTGCTAACCTTTACTCAGCACAACTACAGTTTTGCCCGCTTCGCGTTCCAGAATGGGAGAAACACGGTTTCTCTTCTCCTGTAGTGATAACGTCTGTAAAGCGGTATTCTCAGCCGCGCAGCACAGAATGCTTCCCGGAATGCTGCAAACCCTGAACGGCTTCAGCTACTTGAAAGGGAGAAACGTCGTATACTTTATCCAGGTCGAGAATGCACAGGCAACTTTCTGAGGCATGTAACACAGAGGGATTTTCGAACACAGAAAGGGAATCCTTCGACCATCATCCCAGAATGAGAGCAAAATGCTCTGTATTTCAGGCAGGGAAGGAGTAACATGCTCGTGTTGAGCACACACGTTTTAGTCAGCATAGCTGAACCTCCTCAGCCGTCCTCCAGCTGAAGGCAGACAATCTGCCTGTTTGGCTTTCATCGCCTGTAAGTACCTTCATTCGCTGATATGCAAAGTTCCCTTTGAAAACCAGGGGATTGCAATCCTTGCTAGGCCCGCTCTCTGCAGCCATCTCCTACTCAGAGAACGTTTGAGAAAGCAGCTTGTGCTGATCGGACCCTTTCTTCTAACAAAAATGAAAACTCCCGTAGACTGAGTTAAGCAGCATCAAGGGGAACGCAGTATTTGGCTTTCTCTTTCATGTGGTGAATGGGGGATTTCCACTTGCTGCTAACAAACTTTTACTCAGCACAACTACAGTTTTGCCTCCTTCGCGTTCCAGAATAGGAGAAACACGGTTTCTCTCCTCCTGTAGTGATACCGTCTGTAAAGCGGTATTCTCAGGCGCGCAGCACAGAATGCTTCCCGAAATGCTGGAAACCCTGAACGGCTTCAGCTACTTGAAAGGGAGGAACGTCGTATACTTTATCCAGGTAGACAGTGCACGGCAACTTTCTGAGGCATGTAACACAGAGGGATTTTCAAACAAGGAAACCGAATCCTTCGACCATCATCCCAGAATGAGAGCAAAATGCTCTCGCGTTGTCTTTCAGGCAGGGAAGAAGCTACATGCTCGTGTTGAGCAGATAAGTTTTAGTCAGCAAATCTGAACTTCTTCTTCCGTCCTCTAGCTGATGACAGACAATCTGCCTGTTTGGCTTTGAACGCCCGTACCTTCATTCCCAGGTATGCAAAGTTCCCTTTGAAAACCAGGGAATTCCAATCCTTGCTAGGCAGGACTCTGCAGCCTTCTCCCACTTATAGAACGTTTGAGAAAGCAGCTTGTGCTGTGCTGACACTTTCTTCTAACAAAACCGAAAACTCCCGTAGCCTGAGTTAAGCAGCTTGAAGGGGAACGCTGTATCTTGCTTTCTCTTACATGTGGTGAATGGGGAACGTCTAGTGCTGCTAACAAACTTTTATTCAGCACAACTACAGTTTTGCCTCCTTCGCGTTCCAGAATGGGAGAAACACGGTTTCTCTTCTCCTGTAGTGATACCGTCTGTAAAGCGGTATTCTCAGGCGCGCAGCACAGAATGCTTCCCGAAATGCTGGAAACCCTGAACGGCTTCAGCTACTTGAAAGGGAGAAACGTCGTACACTTTATCCAGGTAGACAATGCACGGCAACTTTCTGAGGCATGTAACACAGAGGGATTTTCAAACAAGGAAACCGAATCCTTCGACCATCATCCCAGAATGAGAGCAAAATGCTCTCGCGTTGTCTTTCAGGCAGGGAAGAAGCTACATGCCCGTGTTGAGCAGATAAGTTTTAGTCACCGTAGCTGAACCTTTTCTTCCGTCCTCTAGCTGAAGGCAGACAATCTGCCAGTTTGGCTTTGAACGCCTGTAGTACCTTCATTCCCTGGTACGCAAAGTTCCCTTTGAAAACCAGGGGATTCCAATCCTTGCTAGGCCCGCTCTCTGCAGCCTTCTCCCACTCAGAGAACGTTAGAGAAAGCAGCTTGTGCTGATAGGACACTTTCTTCTAACAAAACTGAAAACTCCCGTAGACTGTGATAAGCAGCTTGAAAGGGGAACGCTGTATTTTGCTTTCTCTTTCATGTGGTGAATGGGGAATTTCCACTTGCTGCTAACAAACTTTTACTCAGCACAACTACAGTTTTGCCCCATTCGTGTTCCAGAATGGGAGAAACACGGTTTCTCTTCTCCTCTAGTGATAACGTCTGTAAAGCGGTATTTTCAGCCGCGCAGCACAGAATGCTTCACGGAATGCTGGAAAACCTGGACGGCTTCAGCTACTTGAAAGGGAGAAACGTCGTATACTTTATCCAGGTAGAAAATGCACAGGCAACTTTCTGAGGCATGTAACACAGAGGGATTTTCGAACACAGAAAGGGAATCCTTCGACCATCATCCCAGAATGAGAGCAAAATGCTCTTTCTTTGTATTTCAGGCAGGGAAGGAGTAACATGCTCGTGTTGAGCACACAAGTTTTAGTCAGCATAGCTGAACCTTTTCGTCAGTCCTCTAACTGAAGGCAGACAATCTGCCTGTTTGGCTTTCAACGCCTGTAGTACCTTCATTTCCTGATATGCAAAGTTCCCTTTGAAAACCAGGGGATTGCAATCCTTGCTAGGCCCGCTCTCTGCCGCCATCTCCCACTCAGAGAACGTTTGAGAAAGCAGCTTGTGCTGGGCGGACACTTTCTTCTAACAAAACTGAAGAGTCCCGTAGACTGACTTAAGCAGCTTGAAGGGGAACGCTGTATTTTGCTTTCTCTTTCATGTGGTGACTGGGGAATTTCCACTTGCTGCTAACCTTTACTCAGCACAACTACAGTTTTGCCCGCTTCGCGTTCCAGAATGGGAGAAACACGGTTTCTCTTCTCCTGTAGTGATAACGTCTGTAAAGCGGTATTCTCAGCCGCGCAGCACAGAATGCTTCCCGGAATGCTGCAAACCCTGAACGGCTTCAGCTACTTGAAAGGGAGAAACGTCATATACTTTATCCAGGTCGAGAATGCACAGGCAACTTTCTGAGGCATGCAACACAGAGGGATTTTCGAACACAGAAAGGGAATCCTTCGACCATCATCCCAGAATGAGAGCAAAATGCTCTGTATTTCAGGCAGGGAAGGAGTAACATGCTCGTGTTGAGCACACACGTTTTAGTCAGCATAGCTGAACCTCCTCTGCCGTCCTCTAGCTGAAGGCAGACAATCTGCCTGTTTGGCTTTCATCGCCTGTAAGTACCTTCATTCCCTGATATGCAAAGTTCCCTTTGAAAACCAGGGGATTGCAATCCTTGCTAGGCCCGCTCTCTGCAGCCATCTCCTACTCAGAGAACGTTTGAGAAAGCAGCTTGTGCTGATCGGACCCTTTCTTCTAACAAAAATGAAAACTCCCGTAGACTGAGTTAAGCAGCATCAAGGGGAACGCAGTATTTGGCTTTCTCTTTCATGTGGTGAATGGGGGATTTCCACTTGCTGCTAACAAACTTTTACTCAGCACAACTACAGTTTTGCCTCCTTCGCGTTCCAGAATAGGAGAAACACGGTTTCTCTCCTCCTGTAGTGATACCGTCTGTAAAGCGGTATTCTCAGGCGCGCAGCACAGAATGCTTCCCGAAATGCTGGAAACCCTGAACGGCTTCAGCTACTTGAAAGGGAGGAACGTCGTATACTTTATCCAGGTAGACAGTGCACGGCAACTTTCTGAGGCATGTAACACAGAGGGATTTTCAAACAAGGAAACCGAATCCTTCGACCATCATCCCAGAATGAGAGCAAAATGCTCTCGCGTTGTCTTTCAGGCAGGGAAGAAGCTACATGCTCGTGTTGAGCAGATAAGTTTTAGTCAGCAAATCTGAACCTCTTCTTCCGTCCTCTAGCTGATGACAGACAATCGGCCTGTTTGGCTTTGAACGCCCATACCTTCATTCCCAGGTATGCAAAGTTCCCTTTGAAAACCAGGGAATTCCAATCCTTGCTAGGCAGGACTCTGCAGCCTTCTCCCACTTATAGAACTTTTGAGAAAGCAGCTTGTGCTGTGCTGACACTTTCTTCTAACAAAACCGAAAACTCCCGTAGCCTGAGTTAAGCAGCTTGAAGGGGAACGCTGTATCTTGCTTTCTCTTACATGTGGTGAATGGGGAACGTCTAGTGCTGCTAACAAACTTTTATTCAGCACAACTACAGTTTTGCCTCCTTCGCGTTCCAGAATGGGAGAAACACGGTTTCTCTTCTCCTGTAGTGATACCGTCTGTAAAGCGGTATTCTCAGGCGCGCAGCACAGAATGCTTCCCGAAATGCTGGAAACCCTGAACGGCTTCAGCTACTTGAAAGGGAGAAACGTCGTATACTTTATCCAGGTAGACACTGCAGGGCAACTTTCTGAGGCATGTAACACAGAGGGATTTTCAAACAAGGAAACCGAATCCTTCGACCGTCATCCCAGAATGAGAGCAAAATGCTCTCGCGTTGTCTTTCAGGCAGGGAAGAAGCTACATGCCCGTGTTGAGCAGATAAGTTTTAGTCACCGTAGCTGAACCTTTTCTTCCGTCCTCTAGCTGAAGGCAGACAATCTGCCAGTTTGGCTTTGAACGCCTGTAGTACCTTCATTCCCTGGTACGCAAAGTTCCCTTTGAAAACCAGGGGATTCCAATCCTTGCTAGGCCCGCTCTCTGCAGCCTTCTCCCACTCAGAGAACGTTTGAGAAAGCAGCTTGTGCTGATCGGACACTTTCATCTAACAAAACTGAAAACTCTCGTAGACTGTGATAAGCAGCTTGAAGGGGAACGCTGTATTTTGCTTTCTCTTTCATGTGGTGAATGGGGAATTTCCACTTGCTGCTAACAAACTTTTACTCAGCACAACTACAGTTTTGCCCCATTCGCGTTCCAGAATGGGAGAAACACGGTTTCTCTTCTCCTCTAGTGATAACGTCTGTAAAGCGGTATTTTCAGCCGCGCAGCACAGAATGCTTCACGGAATGCTGGAAAACCTGGACGGCTTCAGCTACTTGAAAGGGAGAAACGTCGTATACTTTATCCAGGTAGAAAATGCACAGGCAACTTTCTGAGGCATGTAACACAGAGGGATTTTCGAACACAGAAAGGGAATCCTTCGACCATCATCCCAGAATGAGAGCAAAATGCTCTTTCTTTGTATTTCAGGCAGGGAAGGAGTAACATGCTCGTGTTGAGCACACAAGTTTTAGTCAGCATAGCTGAACCTTTTCGTCAGTCCTCTAACTGAAGGCAGACAATCTGCCTGTTTGGCTTTCAACGCCTGTAGTACCTTCATTTCCTGATATGCAAAGTTCCCTTTGAAAACCAGGGGATTGCAATCCTTGCTAGGCCCGCTCTCTGCCGCCATCTCCCACTCAGAGAACGTTTGAGAAAGCAGCTTGTGCTGGGCGGACACTTTCTTCTAACAAAACTGAAGAGTCCCGTAGACTGACTTAAGCAGCTTGAAGGGGAACGCTGTATTTTGCTTTCTCTTTCATGTGGTGACTGGGGAATTTCCACTTGCTGCTAACCTTTACTCAGCACAACTACAGTTTTGCCCGCTTCGCGTTCCAGAATGGGAGAAACACGGTTTCTCTTCTCCTGTAGTGATAACGTCTGTAAAGCGGTATTCTCAGCCGCGCAGCACAGAATGCTTCCCGGAATGCTGCAAACCCTGAACGGCTTCAGCTACTTGAAAGGGAGAAACGTCGTATACTTTATCCAGGTCGAGAATGCACAGGCAACTTTCTGAGGCATGCAACACAGAGGGATTTTCGAACACAGAAAGGGAATCCTTCGACCATCATCCCAGAATGAGAGCAAAATGCTCTGTATTTCAGGCAGGGAAGGAGTAACATGCTCGTGTTGAGCACACACGTTTTAGTCAGCATAGCTGAACCTCCTCTGCCGTCCTCTAGCTGAAGGCAGACAATCTGCCTGTTTGGCTTTCATCGCCTGTAAGTACCTTCATTCGCTGATATGCAAAGTTCCCTTTGAAAACCAGGGGATTGCAATCCTTGCTAGGCCCGCTCTCTGCAGCCATCTCCTACTCAGAGAACGTTTGAGAAAGCAGCTTGTGCTGATCGGACCCTTTCTTCTAACAAAAATGAAAACTCCCGTAGACTGAGTTAAGCAGCATCAAGGGGAACGCAGTATTTGGCTTTCTCTTTCATGTGGTGAATGGGGGATTTCCACTTGCTGCTAACAAACTTTTACTCAGCACAACTACAGTTTTGCCTCCTTCGCGTTCCAGAATAGGAGAAACACGGTTTCTCTCCTCCTGTAGTGATACCGTGTGTAAAGCGGTATTCTCAGGCGCGCAGCACAGAATGCTTCCCGAAATGCTGGAATCCCTGAACGGCTTCAGCTACTTGAAAGGGAGGAACGTCGTATACTTTATCCAGGTAGACAGTGCACGGCAACTTTCTGAGGCATGTAACACAGAGGGATTTTCAAACAAGGAAACCGAATCCTTCGACCATCATCCCAGAATGAGAGCAAAATGCTCTCGCGTTGTCTTTCAGGCAGGGAAGAAGCTACATGCTCGTGTTGAGCAGATAAGTTTTAGTCAGCAAATCTGAACCTCTTCTTCCGTCCTCTAGCTGATGACAGACAATCTGCCTGTTTGGCTTTGAACGCCCGTACCTTCATTCCCAGGTATGCAAAGTTCCCTTTGAAAACCAGGGAATTCCAATCCTTGCTAGGCAGGACTCTGCAGCCTTCTCCCACTTATAGAACGTTTGAGAAAGCAGCTTGTGCTGTGCTGACACTTTCTTCTAACAAAACCGAAAACTCCCGTAGCCTGAGTTAAGCAGCTTGAAGGGGAACGCTGTATCTTGCTTTCTCTTACATGTGGTGAATGGGGAACGTCTAGTGCTGCTAACAAACCTTTATTCAGCACAACTACAGTTTTGCCTCCTTCGCGTTCCAGAATGGGAGAAACACGGTTTCTCTTCTCCTGTAGTGATACCGTCTGTAAAGCGGTATTCTCAGGCGCGCAGCACAGAATGCTTCCCGAAATGCTGGAAACCCTGAACGGCTTCAGCTACTTGAAAGGGAGAAACGTCGTACACTTTATCCAGGTAGACAATGCACGGCAACTTTCTGAGGCATGTAACACAGAGGGATTTTCAAACAAGGAAACCGAATCCTTCGACCATCATCCCAGAATGAGAGCAAAATGCTCTCGCGTTGTCTTTCAGGCAGGGAAGAAGCTACATGCCCGTGTTGAGCAGATAAGTTTTAGTCACCGTAGCTGAACCTTTTCTTCCGTCCTCTAGCTGAAGGCAGACAATCTGCCAGTTTGGCTTTGAACGCCTGTAGTACCTTCATTCCCTGGTACGCAAAGTTCCCTTTGAAAACCAGGGGATTGCAATCCTTGCTAGGCCCGCTCTCTGCAGCCTTCTCCCACTCAGAGAACGTTAGAGAAAGCAGCTTGTGCTGATAGGACACTTTCTTCTAACAAAACTGAAAACTCCCGTAGACTGTGATAAGCAGCTTAAAGGGGAACGCTGTATTTTGCTTTCTCTTTCATGTGGTGAATGGGGAATTTCCACTTGCTGCTAACAAACTTTTACTCAGCACAACTACAGTTTTGCCCCATTCGTGTTCCAGAATGGGAGAAACACGGTTTCTCTTCTCCTCTAGTGATAACGTCTGTAAAGCGGTATTTTCAGCCGCGCAGCACAGAATGCTTCACGGAATGCTGGAAAACCTGGACGGCTTCAGCTACTTGAAAGGGAGAAACGTCGTATACTTTATCCAGGTAGAAAATGCACAGGCAACTTTCTGAGGCATGTAACACAGAGGGATTTTCGAACACAGAAAGGGAATCCTTCGACCATCATCCCAGAATAAGAGCAAAATGCTCTTTCTTTGTATTTCAGGCAGGGAAGGAGTAACATGCTCGTGTTGAGCACACAAGTTTTAGTCAGCATAGCTGAACCTTTTCGTCAGTCCTCTAACTGAAGGCAGACAATCTGCCTGTTTGGCTTTCAACGCCTGTAGTACCTTCATTTCCTGATATGCAAAGTTCCCTTTGAAAACCAGGGGATTGCAATCCTTGCTAGGCCCGCTCTCTGCCGCCATCTCCCACTCAGAGAACGTTTGAGAAAGCAGCTTGTGCTGGGCGGACACTTTCTTCTAACAAAACTGAAGAGTCCCGTAGACTGACTTAAGCAGCTTGAAGGGGAACGCTGTATTTTGCTTTCTCTTTCATGTGGTGACTGGGGAATTTCCACTTGCTGCTAACCTTTACTCAGCACAACTACAGTTTTGCCCGCTTCGCGTTCCAGAATGTGAGAAACACGGTTTCTCTTCTCCTGTAGTGATAACGTCTGTAAAGCGGTATTCTCAGCCGCGCAGCACAGAATGCTTCCCGGAATGCTGCAAACCCTGAACGGCTTCAGCTACTTGAAAGGGAGAAACGTCGTATACTTTATCCAGGTCGAGAATGCACAGGCAACTTTCTGAGGCATGCAACACAGAGGGATTTTCGAACACAGAAAGGGAATCCTTCGACCATCATCCCAGAATGAGAGCAAAATGCTCTGTATTTCAGGCAGGGAAGGAGTAACATGCTCGTGTTGAGCACACACGTTTTAGTCAGCATAGCTGAACCTCCTCTGCCGTCCTCTAGCTGAAGGCAGACAATCTGCCTGTTTGGCTTTCATCGCCTGTAAGTACCTTCATTCCCTGATATGCAAAGTTCCCTTTGAAAACCAGGGGATTGCAATCCTTGCTAGGCCCGCTCTCTGCAGCCATCTCCTACTCAGAGAACGTTTGAGAAAGCAGCTTGTGCTGATCGGACCCTTTCTTCTAACAAAAATGAAAACTCCCGTAGACTGAGTTAAGCAGCATCAAGGGGAACGCAGTATTTGGCTTTCTCTTTCATGTGGTGAATGGGGGATTTCCACTTGCTGCTAACAAACTTTTACTCAGCACAACTACAGTTTTGCCTCCTTCGCGTTCCAGAATAGGAGAAACACGGTTTCTCTCCTCCTGTAGTGATACCTTCTGTAAAGCGGTATTCTCAGGCGCGCAGCACAGAATGCTTCCCGAAATGCTGGAAACCCTGAACGGCTTCAGCTACTTGAAAGGGAGGAACGTCGTATACTTTATCCAGGTAGACAGTGCACGGCAACTTTCTGAGGCATGTAACACAGAGGGATTTTCAAACAAGGAAACCGAATCCTTCGACCATCATCCCAGAATGAGAGCAAAATGCTCTCGCGTTGTCTTTCAGGCAGGGAAGAAGCTACATGCTCGTGTTGAGCAGATAAGTTTTAGTCAGCAAATCTGAACCTCTTCTTCCGTCCTCTAGCTGATGACAGACAATCGGCCTGTTTGGCTTTGAACGCCCATACCTTCATTCCCAGGTATGCAAAGTTCCCTTTGAAAACCAGGGAATTCCAATCCTTGCTAGGCAGGACTCTGCAGCCTTCTCCCACTTATAGAACGTTTGAGAAAGCAGCTTGTGCTGTGCTGACACTTTCTTCTAACAAAACCGAAAACTCCCGTAGCCTGAGTTAAGCAGCTTGAAGGGGAACGCTGTATCTTGCTTTCTCTTACATGTGGTGAATGGGGAACGTCTAGTGCTGCTAACAAACTTTTATTCAGCACAACTACAGTTTTGCCTCCTTCGCGTTCCAGAATGGGAGAAACACGGTTTCTCTTCTCCTGTAGTGATACCGTCTGTAAAGCGGTATTCTCAGGCGCGCAGCACAGAATGCTTCCCGAAATGCTGGAAACCCGGAACGGCTTCAGCTACTTGAAAGGGAGGAACGTCGTATACTTTATCCAGGTAGACAGTGCACGGCAACTTTCTGAGGCATGTAACACAGAGGGATTTTCAAACAAGGAAACCGAATCCTTCGACCGTCATCCCAGAATGAGAGCAAAATGCTCTCGTGTTGTCTTTCAGGCAGGGAAGAAGCTACATGCTCGTGTTGAGCAGATAAGTTTTAGTCAGCAAATCTGAACCTCTTCTTCCGTCCTCTAGCTGATGACAGACAATCTGCCTGTTTGGCTTTGAACGCCCGTACCTTCATTCCCAGGTATGCAAAGTTCCCTTTGAAAACCAGGGAATTCCAATCCTTGCTAGGCAGGACTCTGCAGCCTTCTCCCACTTATAGAACGTTTGAGAAAGCAGCTTGTGCTGTGCTGACACTTTCTTCTAACAAAACCGAAAACTCACGTAGCCTGAGTTAAGCAGCTTGAAGGGGAACGCTGTATCTTGCTTTCTCTTACATGTGGTGAATGGGGAACGTCTAGTGCTGCTAACAAACCTTTATTCAGCACAACTACAGTTTTGCCTCCTTCGCGTTCCAGAATGGGAGAAACACGGTTTCTCTTCTCCTGTAGTGATACCGTCTCTAAGCGGTATTCTCAGGCGCGCAGCACAGAATGCTTCCCGAAATGTTGGAAACCCTGAACGGCTTCAGCTACTTGAAAGGGAGAAACGTCGTACACTTTATCCAGGTAGACAATGCACGGCAACTTTCTGAGGCATGTAACACAGAGGGATTTTCAAACAAGGAAACCGAATCCTTCGACCATCATCCCAGAATGAGAGCAAAATGCTCTCGCGTTGTCTTTCAGGCAGGGAAGAAGCTACATGCCCGTGTTGAGCAGATAAGTTTTAGTCACCGTAGCTGAACCTTTTCTTCCGTCCTCTAGCTGAAGGCAGACAATCTGCCAGTTTGGCTTTGAACGCCTGTAGTACCTTCATTCCCTGGTACGCAAAGTTCCCTTTGAAAACCAGGGGATTCCAATCCTTGCTAGGCCCGCTCTCTGCAGCCTTCTCCCACTCAGAGAACGTTAGAGAAAGCAGCTTGTGCTGATAGGACACTTTCTTCTAACAAAACTGAAAACTCCCGTAGACTGTGATAAGCAGCTTGAAGGGGAACGCTGTATTTTGCTTTCTCTTTCATGTGGTGAATGGGGAATTTCCACTTGCTGCTAACAAACTTTTACTCAGCACAACTACAGTTTTGCCCCATTCGTGTTCCAGAATGGGAGAAACACGGTTTCTCTTCTCCTCTAGTGATAACGTCTGTAAAGCGGTATTTTCAGCCGCGCAGCACAGAATGCTTCACGGAATGCTGGAAAACCTGGACGGCTTCAGCTACTTGAAAGGGAGAAACGTCGTATACTTTATCCAGGTAGAAAATGCACAGGCAACTTTCTGAGGCATGTAACACAGAGGGATTTTCGAACACAGAAAGGGAATCCTTCGACCATCATCCCAGAATGAGAGCAAAATGCTCTTTCTTTGTATTTCAGGCAGGGAAGGAGTAACATGCTCGTGTTGAGCACACAAGTTTTAGTCAGCATAGCTGAACCTTTCCGTCAGTCCTCTAACTGAAGGCAGACAATCTGCCTGTTTGGCTTTCAACGCCTGTAGTACCTTCATTTCCTGATATGCAAAGTTCCCTTTGAAAACCAGGGGATTCCAATCCTTGCTAGGCCCGCTCTCTGCCGCCATCTCCCACTCAGAGAACGTTTGAGAAAGCAGCTTGTGCTGGGCGGACACTTTCTTCTAACAAAACTGAAGAGTCCCGTAGACTGACTTAAGCAGCTTGAAGGGGAACGCTGTATTTTGCTTTCTCTTTCATGTGGTGAATGGGGAATTTCCACTTGCTGCTAACCTTTACTCAGCACAACTACAGTTTTGCCCGCTTCGCGTTCCAGAATGGGAGAAACACGGTTTCTCTTCTCCTGTAGTGATAACGTCTGTAAAGCGGTATTCTCAGCCTCGCAGCACAGAATGCTTCCCGGAATGCTGCAAACCCTGAACGGCTTCAGCTACTTGAAAGGGAGAAACGTCGTATACTTTATCCAGGTCGAGAATGCACAGGCAACTTTCTGAGGCATGCAACACAGAGGGATTTTCGAACACAGAAAGGGAATCCTTCGACCATCATCCCAGAATGAGAGCAAAATGCTCTGTATTTCAGGCAGGGAAGGAGTAACATGCTCGTGTTGAGCACACACGTTTTAGTCAGCATAGCTGAACCTCCTCTGCCGTCCTCTAGCTGAAGGCAGACAATCTGCCTGTTTGGCTTTCATCGCCTGTAAGTACCTTCATTCCCTGATATGCAATGTTCCCTTTGAAAACCAGGGGATTGCAATCCTTGCTAGGCCCGCTCTCTGCAGCCATCTCCTACTCAGAGAACGTTTGAGAAAGCAGCTTGTGCTGATCGGACCCTTTCTTCTAACAAAAATGAAAACTCCCGTAGACTGAGTTAAGCAGCATCAAGGGGAACGCAGTATTGGGCTTTCTCTTTCATGTGGTGAATGGGGGATTTCCACTTGCTGCTAACAAACTTTTACTCAGCACAACTACAGTTTTGCCTCCTTCGCGTTCCAGAATAGGAGAAACACGGTTTCTCTCCTCCAGTAGTGATACCGTCTGTAAAGCGGTATTCTCAGGCGCGCAGCACAGAATGCTTCCCGAAATGCTGGAAACCCTGAACGGCTTCAGCTACTTGAAAGGGAGGAACGTCGTATACTTTATCCAGGTAGACAGTGCACGGCAACTTTCTGAGGCATGTAACACAGAGGGATTTTCAAACAAGGAAACCGAATCCTTCGACCATCATCCCAGAATGAGAGCAAAATGCTCTCGCGTTGTCTTTCAGGCAGGGAAGAAGCTACATGCTCGTGTTGAGCAGATAAGTTTTAGTCAGCAAATCTGAACCTCTTCTTCCGTCCTCTAGCTGATGACAGACAATCTGCCTGTTTGGCTTTGAACGCCGGTACCTTCTTTCCCAGGTATGCAAAGTTCCCTTTGAAAACCAGGGGATTCCAATCCTTGCTAGGCCCGCTCTCTGCAGCCTTCTCCCACTCAGAGAACGTTTGAGAAAGCAGCTTGTGCTGATCGGACACTTTCATCTAACAAAACCGAAAACTCCCGTAGCCTGAGTTAAGCAGCTTGAAGGGGAACGCTGTATCTTGCTTTCTCTTACATGTGGTGAATGGGGAACGTCTAGTGCTGCTAACAAACTTTTATTCAGCACAACTACAGTTTTGCCTCCTTCGCGTTCCAGAATGGGAGAAACACGGTTTCTCTTCTCCTGTAGTGATACCGTCTGTAAAGCGGTATTCTCAGGCGCGCAGCACAGAATGCTTCCCGAAATGCTGGAAACCCTGAACGGCTTCAGCTACTTGAAAGGGAGAAACGTCGTACACTTTATCCAGGTAGACAATGCACGGCAACTTTCTGAGGCATGTAACACAGAGGGATTTTCAAACAAGGAAACCGAATCCTTCGACCATCATCCCAGAATGAGAGCAAAATGCTCTCGCGTTGTCTTTCAGGCAGGGAAGAAGCTACATGCCCGTGTTGAGCAGATAAGTTTTAGTCACCGTAGCTGAACCTTTTCTTCCGTCCTCTAGCTGAAGGCAGACAATCTGCCAGTTTGGCTTTGAACGCCTGTAGTACCTTCATTCCCTGGTACGCAAAGTTCCCTTTGAAAACCAGGGGATTCCAATCCTTGCTAGGCCCGCTCTCTGCAGCCTTCTCCCACTCAGAGAACGTTAGAGAAAGCAGCTTGTGCTGATAGGACACTTTCTTCTAACAAAACTGAAAACTCCCGTAGACTGTGATAAGCAGCTTAAAGGGGAACGCTGTATATTGCTTTCTCTTTCATGTGGTGAATGGGGAATTTCCACTTGCTGCTAACAAACTTTTACTCAGCACAACTACAGTTTTGCCCCATTCGTGTTCCAGAATGGGAGAAACACGGTTTCTCTTCTCCTCTAGTGATAACGTCTGTAAAGCGGTATTTTCAGCCGCGCAGCACAGAATGCTTCACGGAATGCTGGAAAACCTGGACGGCTTCAGCTACTTGAAAGGAAGAAACGTCGTATACTTTATCCAGGTAGAAAATGCACAGGCAACTTTCTGAGGCATGTAACACAGAGGGATTTTCGAACACAGAAAGGGAATCCTTCGACCATCATCCCAGAATGAGAGCAAAATGCTCTTTCTTTGTATTTCAGGCAGGGAAGGAGTAACATGCTCGTGTTGAGCACACAAGTTTTAGTCAGCATAGCTGAACCTTTTCGTCAGTCCTCTAACTGAAGGCAGACAATCTGCCTGTTTGGCTTTCAACGCCTGTAGTACCTTCATTTCCTGATATGCAAAGTTCCCTTTGAAAACCAGGGGATTGCAATCCTTGCTAGGCCCGCTCTCTGCCGCCATCTCCCACTCAGAGAACGTTTGAGAAAGCAGCTTGTGCTGGGCGGACACTTTCTTCTAACAAAACTGAAGAGTCCCGTAGACTGACTTAAGCAGCTTGAAGGGGAACGCTGTATTTTGCTTTCTCTTTCATGTGGTGACTGGGGAATTTCCACTTGCTGCTAACCTTTACTCAGCACAACTACAGTTTTGCCCGCTTCGCGTTCCAGAATGGGAGAAACACGGTTTCTCTTCTCCTGTAGTGATAACGTCTGTAAAGCGGTATTCTCAGCCGCGCAGCACAGAATGCTTCCCGGAATGCTGCAAACCCTGAACGGCTTCAGCTACTTGAAAGGGAGAAACGTCGTATACTTTATCCAGGTCGAGAATGCACAGGCAACTTTCTGAGGCATGCAACACAGAGGGATTTTCGAACACAGAAAGGGAATCCTTCGACCATCATCCCAGAATGAGAGCAAAATGCTCTGTATTTCAGGCAGGGAAGGAGTAACATGCTCGTGTTGAGCACACACGTTTTAGTCAGCATAGCTGAACCTCCTCTGCCGTCCTCTAGCTGAAGGCAGACAATCTGCCTGTTTGGCTTTCATCGCCTGTAAGTACCTTCATTCCCTGATATGCAAAGTTCCCTTTGAAAACCAGGGGATTGCAATCCTTGCTAGGCCCGCTCTCTGCAGCCATCTCCTACTCAGAGAACGTTTGAGAAAGCAGCTTGTGCTGATCGGACCCTTTCTTCTAACAAAAATGAAAACTCCCGTAGACTGAGTTAAGCAGCATCAAGGGGAACGCAGTATTTGGCTTTCTCTTTCATGTGGTGAATGGGGGATTTCCACTTGCTGCTAACAAACTTTTACTCAGCACAACTACAGTTTTGCCTCCTTCGCGTTCCAGAATAGGAGAAACACGGTTTCTCTCCTCCTGTAGTGATACCTCTGTAAAGCGGTATTCTCAGGCGCGCAGCACAGAATGCTTCCCGAAATGCTGGAAACCCTGAACGGCTTCAGCTACTTGAAAGGGAGGAACGTCGTATACTTTATCCAGGTAGACAGTGCACGGCAACTTTCTGAGGCATGTAACACAGAGGTATTTTCAAACAAGGAAACCGAATCCTTCGACCATCATCCCAGAATGAGAGCAAAATGCTCTCGCGTTGTCTTTCAGGCAGGGAAGAAGCTACATGCTCGTGTTGAGCAGATAAGTTTTAGTCAGCAAATCTGAACCTCTTCTTCCGTCCTCTAGCTGATGACAGACAATCGGCCTGTTTGGCTTTGAACGCCCATACCTTCATTCCCAGGTATGCAAAGTTCCCTTTGAAAACCAGGGAATTCCAATCCTTGCTAGGCAGGACTCTGCAGCCTTCTCCCACTTATAGAACGTTTGAGAAAGCAGCTTGTGCTGTGCTGACACTTTCTTCTAACAAAACCGAAAACTCCCGTAGCCTGAGTTAAGCAGCTTGAAGGGGAACGCTGTATCTTGCTTTCTCTTACATGTGGTGAATGGGGAACGTCTAGTGCTGCTAACAAACTTTTATTCAGCACAACTACAGTTTTGCCTCCTTCGCGTTCCAGAATGGGAGAAACACGGTTTCTCTTCTCCTGTAGTGATACCGTCTGTAAAGCGGTATTCTCAGGCGCGCAGCACAGAATGCTTCCCGAAATGCTGGAAACCCTGAACGGCTTCAGCTACTTGAAAGGGAGAAACGTCGTATACTTTATCCAGGTAGACACTGCACGGCAACTTTCTGAGGCATGTAACACAGAGGGATTTTCAAACAAGGAAACCGAATCCTTCGACCATCATCCCAGAATGAGAGCAAAATGCTCTCGCGTTGTCTTTCAGGCAGGGAAGAAGCTACATGCCCGTGTTGAGCAGATAAGTTTTAGTCACCGTAGCTGAACCTTTTCTTCCGTCCTCTAGCTGAAGGCAGACAATCTGCCAGTTTGGCTTTGAACGCCTGTAGTACCTTCATTCCCTGGTACGCAAAGTTCCCTTTGAAAACCAGGGGATTCCAATCCTTGCTAGGCCCGCTCTCTGCAGCCTTCTCCCACTCAGAGAACGTTTGAGAAAGCAGCTTGTGCTGATCGGACACTTTCTTCTAACAAAACTGAAAACTCCCGTAGACTGTGATAAGCAGCTTGAAGGGGAACGCTGTATTTTGCTTTCTCTTTCATGTGGTGAATGGGGAATTTCCACTTGCTGCTAACAAACTTTTACTCAGCACAACTACAGTTTTGCCCCATTCGCGTTCCAGAATGGGAGAAACACGGTTTCTCTTCTTCTCTAGTGATAACGTCTGTAAAGCGGTATTTTCAGCCGCGCAGCACAGAATGCTTCACGGAATGCTGGAAACCCTGGACGGCTTCAGCTACTTGAAAGGGAGAAACGTCGTATACTTTATCCAGGTAGAAAATGCACAGGCAACTTTCTGAGGCATGTAACACACAGGGATTTTCGAACACAGAAACCGAATCCTTCGACCATCATCCCAGAATGAGAGCAAAATGCTCTTTCTTTGTATTTCAGGCAGGGAAGGAGTAACATGCTCGTGTTGAGCACACAAGTTTTAGTCAGCATAGCTGAACCTTTTCGTCAGTCCTCTAACTGAAGGCAGACAATCTGCCTGTTTGGCTTTCAACGCCTGTAGTACCTTCATTTCCTGATATGCAAAGTTCCCTTTGAAAACCAGGGGATTCCAATCCTTGCTAGGCCCGCTCTCTGCCGCCATCTCCCACTCAGAGAACGTTTGAGAAAGCAGCTTGTGCTGGGCGGACACTTTCTTCTAACAAAACTGAAAAGTCCCGTAGACTGACTTAAGCAGCTTGAAGGGGAACGCTGTATTTTGCTTTCTCTTTCATGTGGTGACTGGGGAATTTCCACTTGCTGCTAACCTTTACTCAGCACAACTACAGTTTTGCCCGCTTCGCGTTCCAGAATGGGAGAAACACGGTTTCTCTTCTCCTGTAGTGATAACGTCTGTAAAGCGGTATTCTCAGCCGCGCAGCACAGAATGCTTCCCGGAATGCTGCAAACCCTGAACGGCTTCAGCTACTTGAAAGGGAGAAACGTCGTATACTTTATCCAGGTCGAGAATGCACAGGCAACTTTCTGAGGCATGTAACACAGAGGGATTTTCGAACACAGAAAGGGAATCCTTCGACCATCATCCCAGAATGAGAGCAAAATGCTCTGTATTTCAGGCAGGGAAGGAGTAACATGCTCGTGTTGAGCACACACGTTTTAGTCAGCATAGCTGAACCTCCTCTGCCGTCCTCTAGCTGAAGGCAGACAATCTGCCTGTTTGGCTTTCATCGCCTGTAAGTACCTTCATTCCCTGATATGCAAAGTTCCCTTTGAAAACCAGGGGATTGCAATCCTTGCTAGGCCCGCTCTCTGCAGCCATCTCCTACTCAGAGAACGTTTGAGAAAGCAGCTTGTGCTGATCGGACCCTTTCTTCTAACAAAAATGAAAACTCCCGTAGACTGAGTTAAGCAGCATCAAGGGGAACGCAGTATTTGGCTTTCTCTTTCATGTGGTGAATGGGGGATTTCCACTTGCTGCTAACAAACTTTTACTCAGCACAACTACAGTTTTGCCTCCTTCGCGTTCCAGAAAAGGAGAAACACGGTTTCTCTCCTCCTGTAGTGATACCGTGTGTAAAGCGGTATTCTCAGGCGCGCAGCACAGAATGCTTCCCGAAATGCTGGAAACCCTGAACGGCTTCAGCTACTTGAAAGGGAGGAACGTCGTATACTTTATCCAGGTAGACAGTGCACGGCAACTTTCTGAGGCATGTAACACAGAGGGATTTTCAAACAAGGAAACCGAATCCTTCGACCATCATCCCAGAATGAGAGCAAAATGCTCTCGCGTTGTCTTTCAGGCAGGGAAGAAGCTACATGCTCGTGTTGAGCAGATAAGTTTTAGTCAGCAAATCTGAACCTCTTCTTCCGTCCTCTAGCTGATGACAGACAATCTGCCTGTTTGGCTTTGAACGCCTGTACCTTCATTCCCAGGTATGCAAAGTTCCCTTTGAAAACCAGGGGATTCCAATCCTTGCTAGGCCCGCTCTCTGCAGCCTTCTCCCACTCAGAGAACGTTTGAGAAAGCAGCTTGTGCTGATCGGACACTTTCATCTAACAAAACCGAAAACTCCCGTAGCCTGAGTTAAGCAGCTTGAAGGGGAACGCTGTATCTTGCTTTCTCTTACATGTGGTGAATGGGGAACGTCTAGTGCTGCTAACAAACTTTTATTCAGCACAACTACAGTTTTGCCTCCTTCGCGTTCCAGAATGGGAGAAACACGGTTTCTCTTCTCCTGTAGTGATACCGTCTGTAAAGCGTTATTCTCAGGCGCGCAGCACAGAATGCTTCCCGAAATGCTGGAAACCCTGAACGGCTTCAGCTACTTGAAAGGGAGAAACGTCGTATACTTTATCCAGGTAGACAATGCACGGCAACTTTCTGAGGCATGTAACACAGAGGGATTTTCGAACACAGAAAGGGAATCCTTCGACCATCATCCCAGAATGAGAGCAAAATGCTCTTTCTTTGTATTTCAGGCGGGGAAGGAGTAACATGCTCGTGTTGAGCACACAAGTTTTAGTCACCGTAGCTGAACCTTTTCTTCCGTCCTCTAGCTGAAGGCAGACAATCTGCCAGTTTGGCTTTGAACGCCTGTAGTACCTTCATTCCCTGGTACGCAAAGTTCCCTTTGAAAACCAGGGGATTCCAATCCTTGCTAGGCCCGCTCTCTGCAGCCTTCTCCCACTCAGAGAACGTTTGAGAAAGCAGCTTGTGCTGATCGGACACTTTCATCTAACAAAACTGAAAACTCCCGTAGACTGTGATAAGCAGCTTGAAGGGGAACGCTGTATTTTGCTTTCTCTTTCATGTGGTGAATGGGGAATTTCCACTTGCTGCTAACAAACTTTTACTCAGCACAACTACAGTTTTGCCCCATTCGCGTTCCAGAATGGGAGAAACACGGTTTCTCCTCTCCTCTAGTGATAACGTCTGTAAAGCGGTATTTTCAGCCGCGCAGCACAGAATGCTTCACGGAATGCTGGAAACCCTGGACGGCTTCAGCTACTTGAAAGGGAGAAACGTCGTATACTTTATCCAGGTAGAAAATGCACAGGCAACTTTCTGAGGCATGTAACACAGAGGGATTTTCGAACACAGAAAGGGAATCCTTCGACCATCATCCCAGAATGAGAGCAAAATGCTCTTTCTTTGTATTTCAGGCAGGGAAGGAGTAACATGCTCGTGTTGAGCACACAAGTTTTAGTCAGCATAGCTGAACCTTTTCATCAGTCCTCTAACTGAAGGCAGACAATCTGCCTGTTTGGCTTTCAACGCCTGTAGTACCTTCATTTCCTGATATGCAAAGTTCCCTTTGAAAACCAGGGGATTGCAATCCTTGCTAGGCCCGCTCTCTGCCACCATCTCCCACTCAGAGAACGTTTGAGAAAGCAGCTTGTGCTGGGCGGACACTTTCTTCTAACAAAACTGAAGAGTCCCGTAGACTGACTTAAGCAGCTTGAAGGGGAACGCTGTATTTTGCTTTATCTTTCATGTGGTGACTGGGGAATTTCCACTTGCTGCTAACCTTTACTCAGCACAACTACAGTTTTGCCCCCTTCGCGTTCCAGAATGGGAGAAACACGGTTTCTCTTCTCCTGTAGTGATAACGTCTGTAAAGCGGTATTCTCAGCCGCGCAGCACAGAATGCTTCCCGGAATGCTGCAAACCCTGAACGGCTTCAGCTACTTGAAAGGGAGAAACGTCGTATACTTTATCCAGGTCGAGAATGCACAGGCAACTTTCTGAGGCATGCAACACAGAGGGATTTTCGAACACAGAAAGGGAATCCTTCGACCATCATCCCAGAATGAGAGCAAAATGCTCTGTATTTCAGGCAGGGAAGGAGTAACATGCTCGTGTTGAGCACACACGTTTTAGTCAGCATAGCTGAACCTCCTCTGCCGTCCTCTAGCTGAAGGCAGACAATCTGCCTGTTTGGCTTTCATCGCCTGTAAGTACCTTCATTCCCTGATATGCAAAGTTCCCTTTGAAAACCAGGGGATTGCAATCCTTGCTAGGCCCGCTCTCTGCAGCCATCTCCTACTCAGAGAACGTTTGAGAAAGCAGCTTGTGCTGATCGGACCCTTTCTTCTAACAAAAATGAAAACTCCCGTAGACTGAGTTAAGCAGCATCAAGGGGAACGCAGTATTTGGCTTTCTCTTTCATGTGGTGAATGGGGGATTTCCACTTGCTGCTAACAAACTTTTACTCAGCACAACTACAGTTTTGCCTCCTTCGCGTTCCAGAATAGGAGAAACACGGTTTCTCTCCTCCTGTAGTGATACCTTCTGTAAAGCGGTATTCTCAGGCGCGCAGCACAGAATGCTTCCCGAAATGCTGGAAACCCTGAACGGCTTCAGCTACTTGAAAGGGAGGAACGTCGTATACTTTATCCAGGTAGACAGTGCACGGCAACTTTCTGAGGCATGTAACACAGAGGGATTTTCAAACAAGGAAACCGAATCCTTCGACCATCATCCCAGAATGAGAGCAAAATGCTCTCGCGTTGTCTTTCAGGCAGGGAAGAAGCTACATGCTCGTGTTGAGCAGATAAGTTTTAGTCAGCAAATCTGAACCTCTTCTTCCGTCCTCTAGCTGATGACAGACAATCGGCCTGTTTGGCTTTGAACGCCCATACCTTCATTCCCAGGTATGCAAAGTTCCCTTTGAAAACCAGGGAATTCCAATCCTTGCTAGGCAGGACTCTGCAGCCTTCTCCCACTTATAGAACGTTTGAGAAAGCAGCTTGTGCTGTGCTGACACTTTCTTCTAACAAAACCGAAAACTCCCGTAGCCTGAGTTAAGCAGCTTGAAGGGGAACGCTGTATCTTGCTTTCTCTTACATGTGGTGAATGGGGAACGTCTAGTGCTGCTAACAAACTTTTATTCAGCACAACTACAGTTTTGCCTCCTTCGCGTTCCAGAATGGGAGAAACACGGTTTCTCTTCTCCTGTAGTGATACCGTCTGTAAAGCGGTATTCTCAGGCGCGCAGCACAGAATGCTTCCCGAAATGCTGGAAACCCTGAACGGCTTCAGCTACTTGAAAGGGAGAAACGTCGTATACTTTATCCAGGTAGACACTGCACGGCAACTTTCTGAGGCATGTAACACAGAGGGATTTTCAAACAAGGAAACCGAATCCTTCGACCATCATCCCAGAATGAGAGCAAAATGCTCTCGCGTTGTCTTTCAGGCAGGGAAGAAGCTACATGCCCGTGTTGAGCAGATAAGTTTTAGTCACCGTAGCTGAACCTTTTCTTCCGTCCTCTAGCTGAAGGCAGACAATCTGCCAGTTTGGCTTTGAACGCCTGTAGTACCTTCATTCCCTGGTACGCAAAGTTCCCTTTGAAAACCAGGGGATTCCAATCCTTGCTAGGCCCGCTCTCTGCAGCCTTCTCCCACTCAGAGAACGTTTGAGAAAGCAGTTTGTGCTGATCGGACACTTTCTTCTAACAAAACTGAAAACTCCCGTAGACTGTGATAAGCAGCTTGAAGGGGAACGCTGTATTTTGCTTTCTCTTTCATGTGGTGAATGGGGAATTTCCACTTGCTGCTAACAAACTTTTACTCAGCACAACTACAGTTTTGCCCCATTCGCGTTCCAGAATGGGAGAAACACGGTTTCTCTTCTTCTCTAGTGATAACGTCTGTAAAGCGGTATTTTCAGCCGCGCAGCACAGAATGCTTCACGGAATGCTGGAAACCCTGGACGGCTTCAGCTACTTGAAAGGGAGAAACGTCGTATACTTTATCCAGGTAGAAAATGCACAGGCAACTTTCTGAGGCATGTAACACAGAGGGATTTTCGAACACAGAAAGGGAATCCTTCGACCATCATCCCAGAATGAGAGCAAAATGCTCTTTCTTTGTATTTCAGGCAGGGAAGGAGTAACATGCTCGTGTTGAGCACACAAGTTTTAGTCAGCATAGCTGAACCTTTCCGTCAGTCCTCTAACTGAAGGCAGACAATCTGCCTGTTTGGCTTTCAACGCCTGTAGTACCTTCATTTCCTGATATGCAAAGTTCCCTTTGAAAACCAGGGGATTCCAATCCTTGCTAGGCCCGCTCTCTGCCGCCATCTCCCACTCAGAGAACGTTTGAGAAAGCAGCTTGTGCTGGGCGGACACTTTCTTCTAACAAAACTGAAGAGTCCCGTAGACTGACTTAAGCAGCTTGAAGGGGAACGCTGTATTTTGCTTTATCTTTCATGTGGTGACTGGGGAATTTCCACTTGCTGCTAACCTTTACTCAGCACAACTACAGTTTTGCCCGCTTCGCGTTCC
The DNA here is from genome assembly GCA_030035585.1 of Dugong dugon. NCBI lineage: Eukaryota > Metazoa > Chordata > Mammalia > Sirenia > Dugongidae > Dugong > Dugong dugon. The sequence goes on along the minus strand of CM057480.1, from coordinate 39,051,568 downwards.
AGAATGGGAGAAACACGGTTTCTCTTCTCCTGTAGTGATAACGTCTGTAAAGCGGTATTCTCAGCCGCGCAGCACAGAATGCTTCCCGGAATGCTGCAAACCCTGAACGGCTTCAGCTACTTGAAAGGGAGAAACGTCGTATACTTTATCCAGGTCGAGAATGCACAGGCAACTTTCTGAGGCATGTAACACAGAGGGATTTTCGAACACAGAAAGGGAATCCTTCGACCATCATCCCAGAATGAGAGCAAAATGCTCTGTATTTCAGGCAGGGAAGGAGTAACATGCTCGTGTTGAGCACACACGTTTTAGTCAGCATAGCTGAACCTCCTCTGCCGTCCTCTAGCTGAAGGCAGACAATCTGCCTGTTTGGCTTTCATCGCCTGTAAGTACCTTCATTCGCTGATATGCAAAGTTCCCTTTGAAAACCAGGGGATTGCAATCCTTGCTAGGCCCGCTCTCTGCAGCCATCTCCTACTCAGAGAACGTTTGAGAAAGCAGCTTGTGCTGATCGGACCCTTTCTTCTAACAAAAATGAAAACTCCCGTAGACTGAGTTAAGCAGCATCAAGGGGAACGCAGTATTTGGCTTTCTCTTTCATGTGGTGAATGGGGGATTTCCACTTGCTGCTAACAAACTTTTACTCAGCACAACTACAGTTTTGCCTCCTTCGCGTTCCAGAATAGGAGAAACACGGTTTCTCTCCTCCTGTAGTGATACCGTGTGTAAAGCGGTATTCTCAGGCGCGCAGCACAGAATGCTTCCCGAAATGCTGGAAACCCTGAACGGCTTCAGCTACTTGAAAGGGAGGAACGTCGTATACTTTATCCAGGTAGACAGTGCACGGCAACTTTCTGAGGCATGTAACACAGAGGGATTTTCAAACAAGGAAACCGAATCCTTCGACCATCATCCCAGAATGAGAGCAAAATGCTCTCGCGTTGTCTTTCAGGCAGGGAAGAAGCTACATGCTCGTGTTGAGCAGATAAGTTTTAGTAGGCAAATCTGAACCTCTTCTTCCGTCCTCTAGCTGATGACAGACAATCTGCCTGTTTGGCTTTGAACGCCTGTACCTTCATTCCCAGGTATGCAAAGTTCCCTTTGAAAACCAGGGGATTCCAATCCTTGCTAGGCCCGCTCTCTGCAGCCTTCTCCCACTCCGAGAACGTTTGAGAAAGCAGCTTGTGCTGATCGGACACTTTCATCTAACAAAACCGAAAACTCCCGTAGCCTGAGTTAAGCAGCTTGAAGGGGAACGCTGTATCTTGCTTTCTCTTACATGTGGTGAATGGGGAACGTCTAGTGCTGCTAACAAACTTTTATTCAGCACAACTACAGTTTTGCCTCCTTCGCGTTCCAGAATGGGAGAAACACGGTTTCTCTTCTCCTGTAGTGATACCGTCTGTAAAGCGGTATTCTCAGGCGCGCAGCACAGAATGCTTCCCGAAATGCTGGAAACCCTGAACGGCTTCAGCTACTTGAAAGGGAGAAACGTCGTACACTTTATCCAGGTAGACAATGCACGGCAACTTTCTGAGGCATGTAACACAGAGGGATTTTCAAACAAGGAAACCGAATCCTTCGACCATCATCCCAGAATGAGAGCAAAATGCTCTCGCGTTGTCTTTCAGGCAGGGAAGAAGCTACATGCCCGTGTTGAGCAGATAAGTTTTAGTCACCGTAGCTGAACCTTTTCTTCCGTCCTCTAGCTGAAGGCAGACAATCTGCCAGTTTGGCTTTGAACGCCTGTAGTACCTTCATTCCCTGGTACGCAAAGTTCCCTTTGAAAACCAGGGGATTCCAATCCTTGCTAGGCCCGCTCTCTGCAGCCTTCTCCCACTCAGAGAACGTTAGAGAAAGCAGCTTGTGCTGATAGGACACTTTCTTCTAACAAAACTGAAAACTCCCGTAGACTGTGATAAGCAGCTTGAAGGGGAACGCTGTATTTTGCTTTCTCTTTCATGTGGTGAATGGGGAATTTCCACTTGCTGCTAACAAACTTTTACTCAGCACAACTACAGTTTTGCCCCATTCGTGTTCCAGAATGGGAGAAACACGGTTTCTCTTCTCCTCTAGTGATAACGTCTGTAAAGCGGTATTTTCAGCCGCGCAGCACAGAATGCTTCACGGAATGCTGGAAACCCTGGACGGCTTCAGCTACTTGAAAGGGAGAAACGTCGTATACTTTATCCAGGTAGAAAATGCACAGGCAACTTTCTGAGGCATGTAACACAGAGGGTATTTCGAACACAGAAAGGGAATCCTTCGACCATCATCCCAGAATGAGAGCAAAATGCTCTTTCTTTGTATTTCAGGCGGGGAAGGAGTAACATGCTCGTGTTGAGCACACAAGTTTTAGTCAGCATAGCTGAACCTCCTCTGCCGTCCTCTAGCTGAAGTCAGACAATCTGCCTGTTTGGCTTTCAACGCCTGTAAGTACCTTCATTCCCTGATATGCAAAGTTCCCTTTGAAAACCAGGGGATTGCAATCCTTGCTAGGCCCGCTCTCTGCAGCCATCTCCTACTCAGAGAACGTTTGAGAAAGCAGCTTGTGCTGATCGGATCCATTCTTCTAACAAAAATGAAAACTCCCGTAGACTGAGTTAAGCAGCATCAAGGGGAATGCAGTATTTGGCTTTCTCTTTCATGTGGTGAATGGGGGATTTCCACTTGCTGCTAACAAACTTTTACTCAGCACAACTACAGTTTTGCCTCCTTCGCGTTCCAGAATAGGAGAAACACGGTTTCTCTCCTCCTGTAGTGATACCGGCTGTAAAGCGGTATTCTCAGGCGCGCAGCACAGAATGCTTCCCGAAATGCTGGAAACCCTGAACGGCTTCAGCTACTTGAAAGGGAGGAACGTCGTATACTTTATCCAGGTAGACAGTGCACGGCAACTTTCTGAGGCATGTAACACAGAGGGATTTTCAAACAAGGAAACCGAATCCTTCGACCATCATCCCAGAATGAGAGCAAAATGCTCTCGTGTTGTCTTTCAGGCAGGGAAGAAGCTACATGCTCGTGTTGAGCAGATAAGTTTTAGTCAGCAAATCTGAACCTCTTCTTCCGTCCTCTAGCTGATGACAGACAATCTGCCTGTTTGGCTTTGAACGCCCGTACCTTCATTCCCAGGTATGCAAAGTTCCCTTTGAAAACCAGGGGATTCCAATCCTTGCTAGGCCCGCTCTCTGCAGCCTTCTCCCACTCCGAGAACGTTTGAGAAAGCAGCTTGTGCTGATCGGACACTTTCATCTAACAAAACCGAAAACTCCCGTAGCCTGAGTTAAGCAGCTTGAAGGGGAACGCTGTATCTTGCTTTCTCTTACATGTGGTGAATGGGGAACGTCTAGTGCTGCTAACAAACTTTTATTCAGCACAACTACAGTTTTGCCTCCTTCGCGTTCCAGAATGGGAGAAACACGGTTTCTCTTCTCCTGTAGTGATACCGTCTGTAAAGCGGTATTCTCAGGCGCGCAGCACAGAATGCTTCCCGAAATGCTGGAAACCCTGAACGGCTTCAGCTACTTGAAAGGGAGAAACGTCGTACACTTTATCCAGGTAGACAATGCACGGCAACTTTCTGAGGCATGTAACACAGAGGGATTTTCAAACAAGGAAACCGAATCCTTCGACCATCATCCCAGAATGAGAGCAAAATGCTCTCGCGTTGTCTTTCAGGCAGGGAAGAAGCTACATGCCCGTGTTGAGCAGATAAGTTTTAGTCACCGTAGCTGAACCTTTTCTTCCGTCCTCTAGCTGAAGGCAGACAATCTGCCAGTTTGTCTTTGAACGCCTGTAGTACCTTCATTCCCTGGTACGCAAAGTTCCCTTTGAAAACCAGGGGATTCCAATCCTTGCTAGGCCCGCTCTCTGCAGCCTTCTCCCACTCAGAGAACGTTAGAGAAAGCAGCTTGTGCTGATAGGACACTTTCTTCTAACAAAACTGAAAACTCCCGTAGACTGTGATAAGCAGCTTGAAGGGGAACGCTGTATTTTGCTTTCTCTTTCATGTGGTGAATGGGGAATTTCCACTTGCTGCTAACAAACTTTTACTCAGCACAACTACAGTTTTGCCCCATTCGTGTTCCAGAATGGGAGAAACACGGTTTCACTTCTCCTCTAGTGATAACGTCTGTAAAGCGGTATTTTCAGCCGCGCAGCACAGAATGCTTCACGGAATGCTGGAAACCCTGGACGGCTTCAGCTACTTGAAAGGGAGAAACGTCGTATACTTTATCCAGGTAGAAAATGCACAGGCAACTTTCTGAGGCATGTAACACAGAGGGATTTTCGAACACAGAAACCGAATCCTTCGACCATAATCCCAGAATGAGAGCAAAATGCTCTTTCTTTGTATTTCAGGCAGGGAAGGAGTAACATGCTCGTGTTGAGCACACAAGTTTTAGTCAGCATAGCTGAACCTTTTCGTCAGTCCTCTAACTGAAGGCAGACAATCTGCCTGTTTGGCTTTCAACGCCTGTAGTACCTTCATTTCCTGATATGCAAAGTTCCCTTTGAAAACCAGGGGATTCCAATCCTTGCTAGGCCCGCTCTCTGCCGCCATCTCCCACTCAGAGAACGTTTGAGAAAGCAGCTTGTGCTGGGCGGACACTTTCTTCTAACAAAACTGAAAAGTCCCGTAGACTGACTTAAGCAGCTTGAAGGGGAACGCTGTATTTTGCTTTCTCTTCCATGTGGTGACTGGGGAATTTCCACTTGCTGCTAACCTTTACTCAGCACAACTACAGTTTTGCCTCCTTCGCGTTCCAGAATGTGAGAAACACGGTTTCTCTTCTCCTGTACTGACAACGTCTGTAAAGCGGTATTCTCAGCCGCGCAGCACAAAATGCTTCCCGAAATGCTGGAAACCCTGAACGGCTTCAGCTACTTGAAAGGGAGGAACGTCGTATACTTTATCCAGGTAGACAGTGCACGGCAACTTTCTGAGGCATGTAACACAGAGGGATTTTCAAACAAGGAAACCGAATCCTTCGACCATCATCCCAGAATGAGAGCAAAATGCTCTCGTGTTGTCTTTCAGGCAGGGAAGATGCTACATGCTCGTGTTGAGCAGATAAGTTTTAGTCAGCAAATCTGAACCTCTTCTTCCGTCCTCTAGCTGATGACAGACAATCTGCCTGTTTGGCTTTGAACGCCCGTACCTTCATTCCCAGGTATGCAAAGTTCCCTTTGAAAACCAGGGAATTCCAATCCTTGCTAGGCAGGACTCTGCAGCCTTCTCCCACTTATAGAACGTTTGAGAAAGCAGCTTGTGCTGTGCTGACACTTTCTTCTAACAAAACCGAAAACTCCCGTAGCCTGAGTTAAGCAGCTTGAAGGGGAACGCTGTATCTTGCTTTCTCTTACATGTGGTGAATGGGGAACGTCTAGTGCTGCTAACAAACTTTTATTCAGCACAACTACAGTTTTGCCTCCTTCGCGTTCCAGAATGGGAGAAACACGGTTTCTCTTCTCCTGTAGTGATACCGTCTGTAAAGCGGTATTCTCAGGCGCGCAGCACAGAATGCTTCCCGAAATGCTGGAAACCCTGAACGGCTTCAGCTACTTGAAAGGGAGAAACGTCGTATACTTTATCCAGGTAGACAATGCACGGCAACTTTCTGAGGCATGTAACACAGAGGGATTTTCAAACAAGGAAACCGAATCCTTCGACCATCATCCCAAAATGAGAGCAAAATGCTCTCGCGTTGTCTTTCAGGCAGGGAAGAAGCTACATGCCCGTGTTGAGCAGATAAGTTTTAGTCACCGTAGCTGAACCTTTTCTTCCGTCCTCTAGCTGAAGGCAGACAATCTGCCAGTTTGGCTTTGAACGCCTGTAGTACCTTCATTCCCTGGTACGCAAAGTTCCCTTTGAAAACCAGGGGATTCCAATCCTTGCTAGGCCAGCTCTCTGCAGCCTTCTCCCACTCAGAGAACGTTTGAGAAAGCAGCTTGTGCTGATCGGACACTTTCATCTAACAAAACTGAAAACTCCCGTAGACTGTGATAAGCAGCTTGAAGGGGAACGCTGTATTTTGCTTTCTCTTTCATGTGGTGAATGGGGAATTTCCACTTGCTGCTAACAAACTTTTACTCAGCACAACTACAGTTTTGCCCCATTCGTGTTCCAGAATGGGAGAAACACGGTTTCTCTTCTCCTGTAGTGATAACGTCTGTAAAGCGGTATTCTCAGCCGCGCAGCACAGAATGCTTCACGGAATGCTGGAAACCCTGGACGGCTTCAGCTACTTGAAAGGGAGAAACGTCGTATACTTTATCCAGGTAGAAAATGCACAGGCAACTTTCTGAGGCATGTAACACAGAGGGATTTTCGAACACAGAAAGGGAATCCTTCGACCATCATCCCAGAATGAGAGCAAAATGCTCTTTCTTTGTATTTCAGGCGGGGAAGGAGTAACATGCTCGTGTTGAGCACACAAGTTTTAGTCAGCATAGCTGAACCTCCTCTGCCGTCCTCTAGCTGAAGTCAGACAATCTGCCTGTTTGGCTTTCAACGCCTGTAAGTACCTTCATTCCCTGATATGCAAAGTTCCCTTTGAAAACCAGGGGATTGCAATCCTTGCTAGGCCCGCTCTCTGCAGCCATCTCCTACTCAGAGAACGTTTGAGAAAGCAGCTTGTGCTGGGCGGACACTTTCTTCTAACAAAACTGAAAAGTCCCGTAGACTGACTTAAGCAGCTTGAAGGGGAACGCTGTATTTTGCTTTATCTTTCATGTGGTGACTGGGGAATTTCCACTTGCTGCTAACCTTTACTCAGCACAACTACAGTTTTGCCCGCTTCGCGTTCCAGAATGGGAGAAACACGGTTTCTCTTCTCCTGTAGTGATAACGTCTGTAAAGCGGTATTATCAGCCGCGCAGCACAGAATGCTTCCCGGAATGCTGCAAACCCTGAACGGCTTCAGCTACTTGAAAGGGAGAAACGTCGTATACTTTATCCAGGTCGAGAATGCACAGGCAACTTTCTGAGGCATGTAACACAGAGGGATTTTCGAACACAGAAAGGGAATCCTTCGACCATCATCCCAGAATGAGAGCAAAATGCTCTGTATTTCAGGCAGGGAAGGAGTAACATGCTCGTGTTGAGCACACACGTTTTAGTCAGCATAGCTGAACCTCCTCTGCCGTCCTCTAGCTGAAGGCAGACAATCTGCCTGTTTGGCTTTCATCGCCTGTAAGTACCTTCATTCGCTGATATGCAAAGTTCCCTTTGAAAACCAGGGGATTGCAATCCTTGCTAGGCCCGCTCTCTGCAGCCATCTCCTACTCAGAGAACGTTTGAGAAAGCAGCTTGTGCTGATCGGACCCTTTCTTCTAACAAAAATGAAAACTCCCGTAGACTGAGTTAAGCAGCATCAAGGGGAACGCAGTATTTGGCTTTCTCTTTCATGTGGTGAATGGGGGATTTCCACTTGCTGCTAACAAACTTTTACTCAGCACAACTACAGTTTTGCCTCCTTCGCGTTCCAGAATAGGAGAAACACGGTTTCTCTCCTCCTGTAGTGATACCGTGTGTAAAGCGGTATTCTCAGGCGCGCAGCACAGAATGCTTCCCGAAATGCTGGAAACCCTGAACGGCTTCAGCTACTTGAAAGGGAGGAACGTCGTATACTTTATCCAGGTAGACAGTGCACGGCAACTTTCTGAGGCATGTAACACAGAGGGATTTTCAAACAAGGAAACCGAATCCTTCGACCATCATCCCAGAATGAGAGCAAAATGCTCTCGCGTTGTCTTTCAGGCAGGGAAGAAGCTACATGCTCGTGTTGAGCAGATAATTTTTTTCAGCAAATCTGAACCTCTTCTTCCGTCCTCTAGCTGATGACAGACAATCTGCCTGTTTGGCTTTGAACGCCTGTACCTTCATTCCCAGGTATGCAAAGTTCCCTTTGAAAACCAGGGGATTCCAATCCTTGCTAGGCCCGCTCTCTGCAGCCTTCTCCCACTCCGAGAACGTTTGAGAAAGCAGCTTGTGCTGATCGGACACTTTCATCTAACAAAACCGAAAACTCCCGTAGCCTGAGTTAAGCAGCTTGAAGGGGAACGCTGTATCTTGCTTTCTCTTACATGTGGTGAATGGGGAACGTCTAGTGCTGCTAACAAACTTTTATTCAGCACAACTACAGTTTTGCCTCCTTCGCGTTCCAGAATGGGAGAAACACGGTTTCTCTTCTCCTGTAGTGATACCGTCTGTAAAGCGGTATTCTCAGGCGCGCAGCACAGAATGCTTCCCGAAATGCTGGAAACCCTGAACGGCTTCAGCTACTTGAAAGGGAGAAACGTCGTATACTTTATCCAGGTAGACAATGCACGGCAACTTTCTGAGGCATGTAACACAGAGGGATTTTCAAACAAGGAAACCGAATCCTTCGACCATCATCCCAGAATGAGAGCAAAATGCTCTCGCGTTGTCTTTCAGGCAGGGAAGAAGCTACATGCCCGTGTTGAGCAGATAAGTTTTAGTCACCGTAGCTGAACCTTTTCTTCCGTCCTCTAGCTGAAGGCAGACAATCTGCCAGTTTGGCTTTGAACGCCTGTAGTACCTTCATTCCCTGGTACGCAAAGTTCCCTTTGAAAACCAGGGGATTCCAATCCTTGCTAGGCCCGCTCTCTGCAGCCTTCTCCCACTCAGAGAACGTTTGAGAAAGCAGCTTGTGCTGAACGGACACTTTCATCTAACAAAACTGAAAACTCCCGTAGACTGTGATAAGCAGCTTGAAGGGGAACGCTGTATTTTGCTTTCTCTTTCATGTGGTGAATGGGGAATTTCCACTTGCTGCTAACAAACTTTTACTCAGCACAACTACAGTTTTGCCCCATTCGCGTTCCAGAATGGGAGAAACACGGTTTCTCTTCTCCTGTAGTGATAACGTCTGTAAAGCGGTATTTTCAGCCGCGCAGCACAGAATGCTTCACGGAATGCTGGAAACCCTGGACGGCTTCAGCTACTTGAAAGGGAGAAACGTCGTATACTTTATCCAGGTAGAAAATGCACAGGCAACTTTCTGAGGCATGTAACACAGAGGGATTTTCGAACACAGAAAGGGAATCCTTCGACCATCATCCCAGAATGAGAGCAAAATGCTCTTTCTTTGTATTTCAGGCAGGGAAGGAGTAACATGCTCGTGTTGAGCACACAAGTTTTAGTCAGCATAGCTGAACCTTTTCGTCAGTCCTCTAACTGAAGGCAGACAATCTGCCTGTTTGGCTTTCAACGCCTGTAGTACCTTCATTTCCTGATATGCAAAGTTCCCTTTGAAAACCAGGGGATTCCAATCCTTGCTAGGCCCGCTCTCTGCCGCCATCTCCCACTCAGAGAACGTTTGAGAAAGCAGCTTGTGCTGGGCGGACACTTTCTTCTAACAAAACTGAATAGTCCCGTAGACTGACTTAAGCAGCTTGAAGGGGAACGCTGTATTTTGCTTTCTCTTTCATGTGGTGACTGGGGAATTTCCACTTGCTGCTAACCTTTACTCAGCACAACTACAGTTTTGCCCGCTTCGCGTTCCAGAATGGGAGAAACACGGTTTCTCTTCTCCTGTAGTGATAACGTCTGTAAAGCGGTATTCTCAGCCGCGCAGCACAGAATGCTTCCCGGAATGCTGCAAACCCTGAACGGCTTCAGCTACTTGAAAGGGAGAAACGTCGTATACTTTATCCAGGTCGAGAATGCACAGGCAACTTTCTGAGGCATGCAACACAGAAGGATTTTCGAACACAGAAAGGGAATCCTTCGACCATCATCCCAGAATGAGAGCAAAATGCTCTGTATTTCAGGCAGGGAAGGAGTAACATGCTCGTGTTGAGCACACACGTTTTAGTCAGCATAGCTGAACCTCCTCTGCCGTCCTCTAGCTGAAGGCAGACAATCTGCCTGTTTGGCTTTCATCGCCTGTAAGTACCTTCATTCGCTGATATGCAAAGTTCCCTTTGAAAACCAGGGGATTGCAATCCTTGCTAGGCCCGCTCTCTGCAGCCATCTCCTACTCAGAGAACGTTTGAGAAAGCAGCTTGTGCTGATCGGACCCTTTCTTCTAACAAAAATGAAAACTCCCGTAGACTGAGTTAAGCAGCATCAAGGGGAACGCAGTATTTGGCTTTCTCTTTCATGTGGTGAATGGGGGATTTCCACTTGCTGCTAACAAACTTTTACTCAGCACAACTACAGTTTTGCCTCCTTCGCGTTCCAGAATAGGAGAAACACGGTTTCTCTCCTCCTGTAGTGATACCGGCTGTAAAGCGGTATTCTCAGGCGCGCAGCACAGAATGCTTCCCGAAATGCTGGAAACCCTGAACGGCTTCAGCTACTTGAAAGGGAGGAACGTCGTATACTTTATCCAGGTAGACAGTGCACGGCAACTTTCTGAGGCATGTAACACAGAGGGATTTTCAAACAAGGAAACCGAATCCTTCGACCATCATCCCAGAATGAGAGCAAAATGCTCTCGTGTTGTCTTTCAGGCAGGGAAGAAGCTACATGCTCGTGTTGAGCAGATAAGTTTTAGTCAGCAAATCTGAACCTCTTCTTCCGTCCTCTAGCTGATGACAGACAGTCTGCCTGTTTGGCTTTGAACGCCCGTACCTTCATTCCCAGGTATGCAAAGTTCCCTTTGAAAACCAGGGAATTCCAATCCTTGCTAGGCAGGACTCTGCAGCCTTCTCCCACTTATAGAACGTTTGAGAAAGCAGCTTGTGCTGTGCTGACACTTTCTTCTAACAAAACCGAAAACTCCCGTAGCCTGAGTTAAGCAGCTTGAAGGGGAACGCTGTATCTTGCTTTCTCTTACATGTGGTGAATGGGGAACGTCTAGTGCTGCTAACAAACTTTTATTCAGCACAACTACAGTTTTGCCTCCTTCGCGTTCCAGAATGGGAGAAACACGGTTTCTCTTCTCCTGTTGATACCGTCTGTAAAGCGGTATTCTCAGGCGCGCAGCACAGAATGCTTCCCGAAATGCTGGAAACCCTGAACGGCTTCAGCTACTTGAAAGGGAGAAACGTCGTACACTTTATCCAGGTAGACAATGCACGGCAACTTTCTGAGGCATGTAACACAGAGGGATTTTCAAACAAGGAAACCGAATCCTTCGACCATCATCCCAGAATGAGAGCAAAATGCTCTCGCGTTGTCTTTCAGGCAGGGAAGAAGCTACATGCCCGTGTTGAGCAGATAAGTTTTAGTCACCGTAGCTGAACCTTTTCTTCCGTCCTCTAGCTGAAGGCAGACAATCTGCCAGTTTGGCTTTGAACGCCTGTAGTACCTTCATTCCCTGGTACGCAAAGTTCCCTTTGAAAACCAGGGGATTCCAATCCTTGCTAGGCCCGCTCTCTGCAGCCTTCTCCCACTCAGAGAACGTTAGAGAAAGCAGCTTGTGCTGATAGGACACTTTCTACTAACAAAACTGAAAACTCCCGTAGACTGTGATAAGCAGCTTGAAGGGGAACGCTGTATTTTGCTTTCTCTTTCATGTGGTGAATGGGGAATTTCCACTTGCTGCTAACAAACTTTTACTCAGCACAACTACAGTTTTGCCCCATTCGCGTTCCAGAATGGGAGAAACACGGTTTCTCTTCTCCTCTAGTGATAACGTCTGTAAAGCGGTATTTTCAGCCGCGCAGCACAGAATGCTTCACGGAATGCTGGAAACCCTGGACGGCTTCAGCTACTTGAAAGGGAGAAACGTCGTATACTTTATCCAGGTAGAAAATGCACAGGCAACTTTCTGAGGCATGTAACACAGAGGGATTTTCGAACACAGAAAGGGAATCCTTCGACCATCATCCCAGAATGAGAGCAAAATGCTCTTTCTTTGTATTTCAGGCAGGGAAGGAGTAACATGCTCGTGTTGAGCACACAAGTTTTAGTCAGCATAGCTGAACCTTTTCGTCAGTCCTCTAACTGAAGGCAGACAATCTGCCTGTTTGGCTTTCAACGCCTGTAGTACCTTCATTTCCTGATATGCAAAGTTCCCTTTGAAAACCAGGGGATTCCAATCCTTGCTAGGCCCGCTCTCTGCCGCCATCTCCCACTCAGAGAACGTTTGAGAAAGCAGCTTGTGCTGGGCGGACACTTTCTTCTAACAAAACTGAATAGTCCCGTAGACTGACTTAAGCAGCTTGAAGGGGAACGCTGTATTTTGCTTTCTCTTTCATGTGGTGACTGGGGAATTTCCACTTGCTGCTAACCTTTACTCAGCACAACTACAGTTTTGCCCGCTTCGCGTTCCAGAATGGGAGAAACACGGTTTCTCTTCTCCTGTAGTGATAACGTCTGTAAAGCGGTATTCTCAGCCGCGCAGCACAGAATGCTTCCCGGAATGCTGCAAACCCTGAACGGCTTCAGCTACTTGAAAGGGAGAAACGTCGTATACTTTATCCAGGTCGAGAATGCACAGGCAACTTTCTGAGGCATGCAACACAGAAGGATTTTCGAACACAGAAAGGGAATCCTTCGACCATCATCCCAGAATGAGAGCAAAATGCTCTGTATTTCAGGCAGGGAAGGAGTAACATGCTCGTGTTGAGCACACACGTTTTAGTCAGCATAGCTGAACCTCCTCTGCCGTCCTCTAGCTGAAGGCAGACAATCTGCCTGTTTGGCTTTCATCGCCTGTAAGTACCTTCATTCGCTGATATGCAAAGTTCCCTTTGAAAACCAGGGGATTGCAATCCTTGCTAGGCCCGCTCTCTGCAGCCATCTCCTACTCAGAGAACGTTTGAGAAAGCAGCTTGTGCTGATCGGACCCTTTCTTCTAACAAAAATGAAAACTCCCGTAGACTGAGTTAAGCAGCATCAAGGGGAACGCAGTATTTGGCTTTCTCTTTCATGTGGTGAATGGGGGATTTCCACTTGCTGCTAACAAACTTTTACTCAGCACAACTACAGTTTTGCCTCCTTCGCGTTCCAGAATAGGAGAAACACGGTTTCTCTCCTCCTGTAGTGATACCGGCTGTAAAGCGGTATTCTCAGGCGCGCAGCACAGAATGCTTCCCGAAATGCTGGAAACCCTGAACGGCTTCAGCTACTTGAAAGGGAGGAACGTCGTATACTTTATCCAGGTAGACAGTGCACGGCAACTTTCTGAGGCATGTAACACAGAGGGATTTTCAAACAAGGAAACCGAATCCTTCGACCATCATCCCAGAATGAGAGCAAAATGCTCTCGTGTTGTCTTTCAGGCAGGGAAGAAGCTACATGCTCGTGTTGAGCAGATAAGTTTTAGTCAGCAAATCTGAACCTCTTCTTCCGTCCTCTAGCTGATGACAGACAGTCTGCCTGTTTGGCTTTGAACGCCCGTACCTTCATTCCCAGGTATGCAAAGTTCCCTTTGAAAACCAGGGAATTCCAATCCTTGCTAGGCAGGACTCTGCAGCCTTCTCCCACTTATAGAACGTTTGAGAAAGCAGCTTGTGCTGTGCTGACACTTTCTTCTAACAAAACCGAAAACTCCCGTAGCCTGAGTTAAGCAGCTTGAAGGGGAACGCTGTATCTTGCTTTCTCTTACATGTGGTGAATGGGGAACGTCTAGTGCTGCTAACAAACTTTTATTCAGCACAACTACAGTTTTGCCTCCTTCGCGTTCCAGAATGGGAGAAACACGGTTTCTCTTCTCCTGTTGATACCGTCTGTAAAGCGGTATTCTCAGGCGCGCAGCACAGAATGCTTCCCGAAATGCTGGAAACCCTGAACGGCTTCAGCTACTTGAAAGGGAGAAACGTCGTACACTTTATCCAGGTAGACAATGCACGGCAACTTTCTGAGGCATGTAACACAGAGGGATTTTCAAACAAGGAAACCGAATCCTTCGACCATCATCCCAGAATGAGAGCAAAATGCTCTCGCGTTGTCTTTCAGGCAGGGAAGAAGCTACATGCCCGTGTTGAGCAGATAAGTTTTAGTCACCGTAGCTGAACCTTTTCTTCCGTCCTCTAGCTGAAGGCAGACAATCTGCCAGTTTGGCTTTGAACGCCTGTAGTACCTTCATTCCCTGGTACGCAAAGTTCCCTTTGAAAACCAGGGGATTCCAATCCTTGCTAGGCCCGCTCTCTGCAGCCTTCTCCCACTCAGAGAACGTTAGAGAAAGCAGCTTGTGCTGATAGGACACTTTCTACTAACAAAACTGAAAACTCCCGTAGACTGTGATAAGCAGCTTGAAGGGGAACGCTGTATTTTGCTTTCTCTTTCATGTGGTGAATGGGGAATTTCCACTTGCTGCTAACAAACTTTTACTCAGCACAACTACAGTTTTGCCCCATTCGCGTTCCAGAATGGGAGAAACACGGTTTCTCTTCTCCTCTAGTGATAACGTCTGTAAAGCGGTATTTTCAGCCGCGCAGCACAGAATGCTTCACGGAATGCTGGAAACCCTGGACGGCTTCAGCTACTTGAAAGGGAGAAACGTCGTATACTTTATCCAGGTAGAAAATGCACAGGCAACTTTCTGAGGCATGTAACACAGAGGGATTTTCGAACACAGAAAGGGAATCCTTCGACCATCATCCCAGAATGAGAGCAAAATGCTCTTTCTTTGTATTTCAGGCAGGGAAGGAGTAACATGCTCGTGTTGAGCACACAAGTTTTAGTCAGCATAGCTGAACCTTTTCGTCAGTCCTCTAACTGAAGGCAGACAATCTGCCTGTTTGGCTTTCAACGCCTGTAGTACCTTCATTTCCTGATATGCAAAGTTCCCTTTGAAAACCAGGGGATTCCAATCCTTGCTAGGCCCGCTCTCTGCCGCCATCTCCCACTCAGAGAACGTTTGAGAAAGCAGCTTGTGCTGGGCGGACACTTTCTTCTAACAAAACTGAATAGTCCCGTAGACTGACTTAAGCAGCTTGAAGGGGAACGCTGTATTTTGCTTTCTCTTTCATGTGGTGACTGGGGAATTTCCACTTGCTGCTAACCTTTACTCAGCACAACTACAGTTTTGCCCGCTTCGCGTTCCAGAATGGGAGAAACACGGTTTCTCTTCTCCTGTAGTGATAACGTCTGTAAAGCGGTATTCTCAGCCGCGCAGCACAGAATGCTTCCCGGAATGCTGCAAACCCTGAACGGCTTCAGCTACTTGAAAGGGAGAAACGTCGTATACTTTATCCAGGTCGAGAATGCACAGGCAACTTTCTGAGGCATGCAACACAGAAGGATTTTCGAACACAGAAAGGGAATCCTTCGACCATCATCCCAGAATGAGAGCAAAATGCTCTGTATTTCAGGCAGGGAAGGAGTAACATGCTCGTGTTGAGCACACACGTTTTAGTCAGCATAGCTGAACCTCCTCTGCCGTCCTCTAGCTGAAGGCAGACAATCTGCCTGTTTGGCTTTCATCGCC
Source organism: Dugong dugon (assembly GCA_030035585.1). Lineage (NCBI taxonomy): Eukaryota > Metazoa > Chordata > Mammalia > Sirenia > Dugongidae > Dugong > Dugong dugon. Next base: position 39,036,218 of record CM057480.1, on the reverse strand, counting down.
TGTAAGTACCTTCATTCGCTGATATGCAAAGTTCCCTTTGAAAACCAGGGGATTGCAATCCTTGCTAGGCCCGCTCTCTGCAGCCATCTCCTACTCAGAGAACGTTTGAGAAAGCAGCTTGTGCTGATCGGACCCTTTCTTCTAACAAAAATGAAAACTCCCGTAGACTGAGTTAAGCAGCATCAAGGGGAACGCAGTATTTGGCTTTCTCTTTCATGTGGTGAATGGGGGATTTCCACTTGCTGCTAACAAACTTTTACTCAGCACAACTACAGTTTTGCCTCCTTCGCGTTCCAGAATAGGAGAAACACGGTTTCTCTCCTCCTGTAGTGATACCGGCTGTAAAGCGGTATTCTCAGGCGCGCAGCACAGAATGCTTCCCGAAATGCTGGAAACCCTGAACGGCTTCAGCTACTTGAAAGGGAGGAACGTCGTATACTTTATCCAGGTAGACAGTGCACGGCAACTTTCTGAGGCATGTAACACAGAGGGATTTTCAAACAAGGAAACCGAATCCTTCGACCATCATCCCAGAATGAGAGCAAAATGCTCTCGTGTTGTCTTTCAGGCAGGGAAGAAGCTACATGCTCGTGTTGAGCAGATAAGTTTTAGTCAGCAAATCTGAACCTCTTCTTCCGTCCTCTAGCTGATGACAGACAGTCTGCCTGTTTGGCTTTGAACGCCCGTACCTTCATTCCCAGGTATGCAAAGTTCCCTTTGAAAACCAGGGAATTCCAATCCTTGCTAGGCAGGACTCTGCAGCCTTCTCCCACTTATAGAACGTTTGAGAAAGCAGCTTGTGCTGTGCTGACACTTTCTTCTAACAAAACCGAAAACTCCCGTAGCCTGAGTTAAGCAGCTTGAAGGGGAACGCTGTATCTTGCTTTCTCTTACATGTGGTGAATGGGGAACGTCTAGTGCTGCTAACAAACTTTTATTCAGCACAACTACAGTTTTGCCTCCTTCGCGTTCCAGAATGGGAGAAACACGGTTTCTCTTCTCCTGTTGATACCGTCTGTAAAGCGGTATTCTCAGGCGCGCAGCACAGAATGCTTCCCGAAATGCTGGAAACCCTGAACGGCTTCAGCTACTTGAAAGGGAGAAACGTCGTACACTTTATCCAGGTAGACAATGCACGGCAACTTTCTGAGGCATGTAACACAGAGGGATTTTCAAACAAGGAAACCGAATCCTTCGACCATCATCCCAGAATGAGAGCAAAATGCTCTCGCGTTGTCTTTCAGGCAGGGAAGAAGCTACATGCCCGTGTTGAGCAGATAAGTTTTAGTCACCGTAGCTGAACCTTTTCTTCCGTCCTCTAGCTGAAGGCAGACAATCTGCCAGTTTGGCTTTGAACGCCTGTAGTACCTTCATTCCCTGGTACGCAAAGTTCCCTTTGAAAACCAGGGGATTCCAATCCTTGCTAGGCCCGCTCTCTGCAGCCTTCTCCCACTCAGAGAACGTTAGAGAAAGCAGCTTGTGCTGATAGGACACTTTCTACTAACAAAACTGAAAACTCCCGTAGACTGTGATAAGCAGCTTGAAGGGGAACGCTGTATTTTGCTTTCTCTTTCATGTGGTGAATGGGGAATTTCCACTTGCTGCTAACAAACTTTTACTCAGCACAACTACAGTTTTGCCCCATTCGCGTTCCAGAATGGGAGAAACACGGTTTCTCTTCTCCTCTAGTGATAACGTCTGTAAAGCGGTATTTTCAGCCGCGCAGCACAGAATGCTTCACGGAATGCTGGAAACCCTGGACGGCTTCAGCTACTTGAAAGGGAGAAACGTCGTATACTTTATCCAGGTAGAAAATGCACAGGCAACTTTCTGAGGCATGTAACACAGAGGGATTTTCGAACACAGAAAGGGAATCCTTCGACCATCATCCCAGAATGAGAGCAAAATGCTCTTTCTTTGTATTTCAGGCAGGGAAGGAGTAACATGCTCGTGTTGAGCACACAAGTTTTAGTCAGCATAGCTGAACCTTTTCGTCAGTCCTCTAACTGAAGGCAGACAATCTGCCTGTTTGGCTTTCAACGCCTGTAGTACCTTCATTTCCTGATATGCAAAGTTCCCTTTGAAAACCAGGGGATTCCAATCCTTGCTAGGCCCGCTCTCTGCCGCCATCTCCCACTCAGAGAACGTTTGAGAAAGCAGCTTGTGCTGGGCGGACACTTTCTTCTAACAAAACTGAATAGTCCCGTAGACTGACTTAAGCAGCTTGAAGGGGAACGCTGTATTTTGCTTTCTCTTTCATGTGGTGACTGGGGAATTTCCACTTGCTGCTAACCTTTACTCAGCACAACTACAGTTTTGCCCGCTTCGCGTTCCAGAATGGGAGAAACACGGTTTCTCTTCTCCTGTAGTGATAACGTCTGTAAAGCGGTATTCTCAGCCGCGCAGCACAGAATGCTTCCCGGAATGCTGCAAACCCTGAACGGCTTCAGCTACTTGAAAGGGAGAAACGTCGTATACTTTATCCAGGTCGAGAATGCACAGGCAACTTTCTGAGGCATGCAACACAGAAGGATTTTCGAACACAGAAAGGGAATCCTTCGACCATCATCCCAGAATGAGAGCAAAATGCTCTGTATTTCAGGCAGGGAAGGAGTAACATGCTCGTGTTGAGCACACACGTTTTAGTCAGCATAGCTGAACCTCCTCTGCCGTCCTCTAGCTGAAGGCAGACAATCTGCCTGTTTGGCTTTCATCGCCTGTAAGTACCTTCATTCGCTGATATGCAAAGTTCCCTTTGAAAACCAGGGGATTGCAATCCTTGCTAGGCCCGCTCTCTGCAGCCATCTCCTACTCAGAGAACGTTTGAGAAAGCAGCTTGTGCTGATCGGACCCTTTCTTCTAACAAAAATGAAAACTCCCGTAGACTGAGTTAAGCAGCATCAAGGGGAACGCAGTATTTGGCTTTCTCTTTCATGTGGTGAATGGGGGATTTCCACTTGCTGCTAACAAACTTTTACTCAGCACAACTACAGTTTTGCCTCCTTCGCGTTCCAGAATAGGAGAAACACGGTTTCTCTCCTCCTGTAGTGATACCGGCTGTAAAGCGGTATTCTCAGGCGCGCAGCACAGAATGCTTCCCGAAATGCTGGAAACCCTGAACGGCTTCAGCTACTTGAAAGGGAGGAACGTCGTATACTTTATCCAGGTAGACAGTGCACGGCAACTTTCTGAGGCATGTAACACAGAGGGATTTTCAAACAAGGAAACCGAATCCTTCGACCATCATCCCAGAATGAGAGCAAAATGCTCTCGTGTTGTCTTTCAGGCAGGGAAGAAGCTACATGCTCGTGTTGAGCAGATAAGTTTTAGTCAGCAAATCTGAACCTCTTCTTCCGTCCTCTAGCTGATGACAGACAGTCTGCCTGTTTGGCTTTGAACGCCCGTACCTTCATTCCCAGGTATGCAAAGTTCCCTTTGAAAACCAGGGAATTCCAATCCTTGCTAGGCAGGACTCTGCAGCCTTCTCCCACTTATAGAACGTTTGAGAAAGCAGCTTGTGCTGTGCTGACACTTTCTTCTAACAAAACCGAAAACTCCCGTAGCCTGAGTTAAGCAGCTTGAAGGGGAACGCTGTATCTTGCTTTCTCTTACATGTGGTGAATGGGGAACGTCTAGTGCTGCTAACAAACTTTTATTCAGCACAACTACAGTTTTGCCTCCTTCGCGTTCCAGAATGGGAGAAACACGGTTTCTCTTCTCCTGTTGATACCGTCTGTAAAGCGGTATTCTCAGGCGCGCAGCACAGAATGCTTCCCGAAATGCTGGAAACCCTGAACGGCTTCAGCTACTTGAAAGGGAGAAACGTCGTACACTTTATCCAGGTAGACAATGCACGGCAACTTTCTGAGGCATGTAACACAGAGGGATTTTCAAACAAGGAAACCGAATCCTTCGACCATCATCCCAGAATGAGAGCAAAATGCTCTCGCGTTGTCTTTCAGGCAGGGAAGAAGCTACATGCCCGTGTTGAGCAGATAAGTTTTAGTCACCGTAGCTGAACCTTTTCTTCCGTCCTCTAGCTGAAGGCAGACAATCTGCCAGTTTGGCTTTGAACGCCTGTAGTACCTTCATTCCCTGGTACGCAAAGTTCCCTTTGAAAACCAGGGGATTCCAATCCTTGCTAGGCCCGCTCTCTGCAGCCTTCTCCCACTCAGAGAACGTTAGAGAAAGCAGCTTGTGCTGATAGGACACTTTCTACTAACAAAACTGAAAACTCCCGTAGACTGTGATAAGCAGCTTGAAGGGGAACGCTGTATTTTGCTTTCTCTTTCATGTGGTGAATGGGGAATTTCCACTTGCTGCTAACAAACTTTTACTCAGCACAACTACAGTTTTGCCCCATTCGCGTTCCAGAATGGGAGAAACACGGTTTCTCTTCTCCTCTAGTGATAACGTCTGTAAAGCGGTATTTTCAGCCGCGCAGCACAGAATGCTTCACGGAATGCTGGAAACCCTGGACGGCTTCAGCTACTTGAAAGGGAGAAACGTCGTATACTTTATCCAGGTAGAAAATGCACAGGCAACTTTCTGAGGCATGTAACACAGAGGGATTTTCGAACACAGAAAGGGAATCCTTCGACCATCATCCCAGAATGAGAGCAAAATGCTCTTTCTTTGTATTTCAGGCAGGGAAGGAGTAACATGCTCGTGTTGAGCACACAAGTTTTAGTCAGCATAGCTGAACCTTTTCGTCAGTCCTCTAACTGAAGGCAGACAATCTGCCTGTTTGGCTTTCAACGCCTGTAGTACCTTCATTTCCTGATATGCAAAGTTCCCTTTGAAAACCAGGGGATTCCAATCCTTGCTAGGCCCGCTCTCTGCCGCCATCTCCCACTCAGAGAACGTTTGAGAAAGCAGCTTGTGCTGGGCGGACACTTTCTTCTAACAAAACTGAATAGTCCCGTAGACTGACTTAAGCAGCTTGAAGGGGAACGCTGTATTTTGCTTTCTCTTTCATGTGGTGACTGGGGAATTTCCACTTGCTGCTAACCTTTACTCAGCACAACTACAGTTTTGCCCGCTTCGCGTTCCAGAATGGGAGAAACACGGTTTCTCTTCTCCTGTAGTGATAACGTCTGTAAAGCGGTATTCTCAGCCGCGCAGCACAGAATGCTTCCCGGAATGCTGCAAACCCTGAACGGCTTCAGCTACTTGAAAGGGAGAAACGTCGTATACTTTATCCAGGTCGAGAATGCACAGGCAACTTTCTGAGGCATGCAACACAGAAGGATTTTCGAACACAGAAAGGGAATCCTTCGACCATCATCCCAGAATGAGAGCAAAATGCTCTGTATTTCAGGCAGGGAAGGAGTAACATGCTCGTGTTGAGCACACACGTTTTAGTCAGCATAGCTGAACCTCCTCTGCCGTCCTCTAGCTGAAGGCAGACAATCTGCCTGTTTGGCTTTCATCGCCTGTAAGTACCTTCATTCGCTGATATGCAAAGTTCCCTTTGAAAACCAGGGGATTGCAATCCTTGCTAGGCCCGCTCTCTGCAGCCATCTCCTACTCAGAGAACGTTTGAGAAAGCAGCTTGTGCTGATCGGACCCTTTCTTCTAACAAAAATGAAAACTCCCGTAGACTGAGTTAAGCAGCATCAAGGGGAACGCAGTATTTGGCTTTCTCTTTCATGTGGTGAATGGGGGATTTCCACTTGCTGCTAACAAACTTTTACTCAGCACAACTACAGTTTTGCCTCCTTCGCGTTCCAGAATAGGAGAAACACGGTTTCTCTCCTCCTGTAGTGATACCGGCTGTAAAGCGGTATTCTCAGGCGCGCAGCACAGAATGCTTCCCGAAATGCTGGAAACCCTGAACGGCTTCAGCTACTTGAAAGGGAGGAACGTCGTATACTTTATCCAGGTAGACAGTGCACGGCAACTTTCTGAGGCATGTAACACAGAGGGATTTTCAAACAAGGAAACCGAATCCTTCGACCATCATCCCAGAATGAGAGCAAAATGCTCTCGTGTTGTCTTTCAGGCAGGGAAGAAGCTACATGCTCGTGTTGAGCAGATAAGTTTTAGTCAGCAAATCTGAACCTCTTCTTCCGTCCTCTAGCTGATGACAGACAGTCTGCCTGTTTGGCTTTGAACGCCCGTACCTTCATTCCCAGGTATGCAAAGTTCCCTTTGAAAACCAGGGAATTCCAATCCTTGCTAGGCAGGACTCTGCAGCCTTCTCCCACTTATAGAACGTTTGAGAAAGCAGCTTGTGCTGTGCTGACACTTTCTTCTAACAAAACCGAAAACTCCCGTAGCCTGAGTTAAGCAGCTTGAAGGGGAACGCTGTATCTTGCTTTCTCTTACATGTGGTGAATGGGGAACGTCTAGTGCTGCTAACAAACTTTTATTCAGCACAACTACAGTTTTGCCTCCTTCGCGTTCCAGAATGGGAGAAACACGGTTTCTCTTCTCCTGTTGATACCGTCTGTAAAGCGGTATTCTCAGGCGCGCAGCACAGAATGCTTCCCGAAATGCTGGAAACCCTGAACGGCTTCAGCTACTTGAAAGGGAGAAACGTCGTACACTTTATCCAGGTAGACAATGCACGGCAACTTTCTGAGGCATGTAACACAGAGGGATTTTCAAACAAGGAAACCGAATCCTTCGACCATCATCCCAGAATGAGAGCAAAATGCTCTCGCGTTGTCTTTCAGGCAGGGAAGAAGCTACATGCCCGTGTTGAGCAGATAAGTTTTAGTCACCGTAGCTGAACCTTTTCTTCCGTCCTCTAGCTGAAGGCAGACAATCTGCCAGTTTGGCTTTGAACGCCTGTAGTACCTTCATTCCCTGGTACGCAAAGTTCCCTTTGAAAACCAGGGGATTCCAATCCTTGCTAGGCCCGCTCTCTGCAGCCTTCTCCCACTCAGAGAACGTTAGAGAAAGCAGCTTGTGCTGATAGGACACTTTCTACTAACAAAACTGAAAACTCCCGTAGACTGTGATAAGCAGCTTGAAGGGGAACGCTGTATTTTGCTTTCTCTTTCATGTGGTGAATGGGGAATTTCCACTTGCTGCTAACAAACTTTTACTCAGCACAACTACAGTTTTGCCCCATTCGCGTTCCAGAATGGGAGAAACACGGTTTCTCTTCTCCTCTAGTGATAACGTCTGTAAAGCGGTATTTTCAGCCGCGCAGCACAGAATGCTTCACGGAATGCTGGAAACCCTGGACGGCTTCAGCTACTTGAAAGGGAGAAACGTCGTATACTTTATCCAGGTAGAAAATGCACAGGCAACTTTCTGAGGCATGTAACACAGAGGGATTTTCGAACACAGAAAGGGAATCCTTCGACCATCATCCCAGAATGAGAGCAAAATGCTCTTTCTTTGTATTTCAGGCAGGGAAGGAGTAACATGCTCGTGTTGAGCACACAAGTTTTAGTCAGCATAGCTGAACCTTTTCGTCAGTCCTCTAACTGAAGGCAGACAATCTGCCTGTTTGGCTTTCAACGCCTGTAGTACCTTCATTTCCTGATATGCAAAGTTCCCTTTGAAAACCAGGGGATTCCAATCCTTGCTAGGCCCGCTCTCTGCCGCCATCTCCCACTCAGAGAACGTTTGAGAAAGCAGCTTGTGCTGGGCGGACACTTTCTTCTAACAAAACTGAAGAGTCCCGTAGACTGACTTAAGCAGCTTGAAGGGGAACGCTGTATTTTGCTTTCTCTTTCATGTGGTGACTGGGGAATTTCCACTTGCTGCTAACCTTTACTCAGCACAACTACAGTTTTGCCCGCTTCGCGTTCCAGAATGGGAGAAACACGGTTTCTCTTCTCCTGTAGTGATAACGTCTGTAAAGCGGTATTCTCAGCCGCGCAGCACAGAATGCTTCCCGGAATGCTGCAAACCCTGAACGGCTTCAGCTACTTGAAAGGGAGAAACGTCGTATACTTTATCCAGGTCGAGAATGCACAGGCAACTTTCTGAGGCATGCAACACAGAAGGATTTTCGAACACAGAAAGGGAATCCTTCGACCATCATCCCAGAATGAGAGCAAAATGCTCTGTATTTCAGGCAGGGAAGGAGTAACATGCTCGTGTTGAGCACACACGTTTTAGTCAGCATAGCTGAACCTCCTCTGCCGTCCTCTAGCTGAAGGCAGACAATCTGCCTGTTTGGCTTTCATCGCCTGTAAGTACCTTCATTCGCTGATATGCAAAGTTCCCTTTGAAAACCAGGGGATTGCAATCCTTGCTAGGCCCGCTCTCTGCAGCCATCTCCTACTCAGAGAACGTTTGAGAAAGCAGCTTGTGCTGATCGGACCCTTTCTTCTAACAAAAATGAAAACTCCCGTAGACTGAGTTAAGCAGCATCAAGGGGAACGCAGTATTTGGCTTTCTCTTTCATGTGGTGAATGGGGGATTTCCACTTGCTGCTAACAAACTTTTACTCAGCACAACTACAGTTTTGCCTCCTTCGCGTTCCAGAATAGGAGAAACACGGTTTCTCTCCTCCTGTAGTGATACCGGCTGTAAAGCGGTATTCTCAGGCGCGCAGCACAGAATGCTTCCCGAAATGCTGGAAACCCTGAACGGCTTCAGCTACTTGAAAGGGAGGAACGTCGTATACTTTATCCAGGTAGACAGTGCACGGCAACTTTCTGAGGCATGTAACACAGAGGGATTTTCAAACAAGGAAACCGAATCCTTCGACCATCATCCCAGAATGAGAGCAAAATGCTCTCGTGTTGTCTTTCAGGCAGGGAAGAAGCTACATGCTCGTGTTGAGCAGATAAGTTTTAGTCAGCAAATCTGAACCTCTTCTTCCGTCCTCTAGCTGATGACAGACAGTCTGCCTGTTTGGCTTTGAACGCCCGTACCTTCATTCCCAGGTATGCAAAGTTCCCTTTGAAAACCAGGGAATTCCAATCCTTGCTAGGCAGGACTCTGCAGCCTTCTCCCACTTATAGAACGTTTGAGAAAGCAGCTTGTGCTGTGCTGACACTTTCTTCTAACAAAACCGAAAACTCCCGTAGCCTGAGTTAAGCAGCTTGAAGGGGAACGCTGTATCTTGCTTTCTCTTACATGTGGTGAATGGGGAACGTCTAGTGCTGCTAACAAACTTTTATTCAGCACAACTACAGTTTTGCCTCCTTCGCGTTCCAGAATGGGAGAAACACGGTTTCTCTTCTCCTGTTGATACCGTCTGTAAAGCGGTATTCTCAGGCGCGCAGCACAGAATGCTTCCCGAAATGCTGGAAACCCTGAACGGCTTCAGCTACTTGAAAGGGAGAAACGTCGTACACTTTATCCAGGTAGACAATGCACGGCAACTTTCTGAGGCATGTAACACAGAGGGATTTTCAAACAAGGAAACCGAATCCTTCGACCATCATCCCAGAATGAGAGCAAAATGCTCTCGCGTTGTCTTTCAGGCAGGGAAGAAGCTACATGCCCGTGTTGAGCAGATAAGTTTTAGTCACCGTAGCTGAACCTTTTCTTCCGTCCTCTAGCTGAAGGCAGACAATCTGCCAGTTTGGCTTTGAACGCCTGTAGTACCTTCATTCCCTGGTACGCAAAGTTCCCTTTGAAAACCAGGGGATTCCAATCCTTGCTAGGCCCGCTCTCTGCAGCCTTCTCCCACTCAGAGAACGTTAGAGAAAGCAGCTTGTGCTGATAGGACACTTTCTACTAACAAAACTGAAAACTCCCGTAGACTGTGATAAGCAGCTTGAAGGGGAACGCTGTATTTTGCTTTCTCTTTCATGTGGTGAATGGGGAATTTCCACTTGCTGCTAACAAACTTTTACTCAGCACAACTACAGTTTTGCCCCATTCGTGTTCCAGAATGGGAGAAACACGGTTTCTCTTCTCCTCTAGTGATAACGTCTGTAAAGCGGTATTTTCAGCCGCGCAGCACAGAATGCTTCACGGAATGCTGGAAACCCTAGACGGCTTCAGCTACTTGAAAGGGAGAAACGTCGTATACTTTATCCAGGTAGAAAATGCACAGGCAACTTTCTGAGGCATGTAACACAGAGGGATTTTCGAACACAGAAACCGAATCCTTCGACCATCATCCCAGAATGAGAGCAAAATGCTCTTTCTTTGTATTTCAGGCAGGGAAGGAGTAACATGCTCGTGTTGAGCACACAAGTTTTAGTCAGCATAGCTGAACCTTTTCGTCAGTCCTCTAACTGAAGGCAGACAATCTGCCTGTTTGGCTTTCAACGCCTGTAGTACCTTCATTTCCTGATATGCAAAGTTCCCTTTGAAAACCAGGGGATTCCAATCCTTGCTAGGCCCGCTCTCTGCCGCCATCTCCCACTCAGAGAACGTTTGAGAAAGCAGCTTGTGCTGGGCGGACACTTTCTTCTAACAAAACTGAAAAGTCCCGTAGACTGACTTAAGCAGCTTGAAGGGGAACGCTGTATTTTGCTTTCTCTTTCATGTGGTGACTGGGGAATTTCCACTTGCTGCTAACCTTTACTCAGCACAACTACAGTTTTGCCTCCTTCTCGTTCCAGAATGTGAGAAACACGGTTTCTCTTCTCCTGTACTGATAACGTCTGTAAAGCGGTATTCTCAGCCGCGCAGCACAGAATGCTTCCCGAAATGCTGGAAACCCTGAACGGCTTCAGCTACTTGAAAGGGAGGAACGTCGTATACTTTATCCAGGTAGACAGTGCACGGCAACTTTCTGAGGCATGTAACACAGAGGGATTTTCAAACAAGGAAACCGAATCCTTCGACCATCATCCCAGAATGAGAGCAAAATGCTCTCGTGTTGTCTTTCAGGCAGGGAAGATGCTACATGCTCGTGTTGAGCAGATAAGTTTTAGTCAGCAAATCTGAACCTCTTCTTCCGTCCTCTAGCTGATGACAGACAATCTGCCTGTTTGGCTTTGAACGCCCGTACCTTCATTCCCAGGTATGCAAAGTTCCCTTTGAAAACCAGGGCATTCCAATCCTTGCTAGGCAGGACTCTGCAGCCTTCTCCCACTTATAGAACGTTTGAGAAAGCAGCTTGTGCTGTGCTGACACTTTCTTCTAACAAAACCGAAAACTCCCGTAGCCTGAGTTAAGCAGCTTGAAGGGGAACGCTGTATCTTGCTTTCTCTTACATGTGGTGAATGGGGAACGTCTAGTGCTGCTAACAAACTTTTATTCAGCACAACTACAGTTTTGCCTCCTTCGCGTTCCAGAATGGGAGAAACACGGTTTCTCTTCTCCTGTAGTGATACCGTCTGTAAAGCGGTATTCTCAGGCGCGCAGCACAGAATGCTTCCCGAAATGCTGGAAACCCTGAACGGCTTCAGCTACTTGAAAGGGAGAAACGTCGTATACTTTATCCAGGTAGACAATGCACGGCAACTTTCTGAGGCATGTAACACAGAGGGATTTTCAAACAAGGAAACCGAATCCTTCGACCATCATCCCAGAATGAGAGCAAAATGCTCTCGCGTTGTCTTTCAGGCAGGGAAGAAGCTACATGCCCGTGTTGAGCAGATAAGTTTTAGTCACCGTAGCTGAACCTTTTCTTCCGTCCTCTAGCTGAAGGCAGACAATCTGCCAGTTTGGCTTTGAACGCCTGTAGTACCTTCATTCCCTGGTACGCAAAGTTCCCTTTGAAAACCAGGGGATTCCAATCCTTGCTAGGCCAGCTCTCTGCAGCCTTCTCCCACTCAGAGAACGTTTGAGAAAGCAGCTTGTGCTGATCGGACACTTTCATCTAACAAAACTGAAAACTCCCGTAGACTGTGATAAGCAGCTTGAAGGGGAACGCTGTATTTTGCTTTCTCTTTCATGTGGTGAATGGGGAATTTCCACTTGCTGCTAACAAACTTTTACTCAGCACAACTACAGTTTTGCCCCATTCGTGTTCCAGAATGGGAGAAACACGGTTTCTCTTCTCCTCCAGTGATAACGTCTGTAAAGCGGTATTCTCAGCCGCGCAGCACAGAATGCTTCACGGAATGCTGGAAACCCTGGACGGCTTCAGCTACTTGAAAGGGAGAAACGTCGTATACTTTATCCAGGTAGAAAATGCACAGGCAACTTTCTGAGGCATGTAACACAGAGGGATTTTCGAACACAGAAAGGGAATCCTTCGACCATCATCCCAGAATGAGAGCAAAATGCTCTTTCTTTGTATTTCAGGCGGGGAAGGAGTAACATGCTCGTGTTGAGCACACAAGTTTTAGTCAGCATAGCTGAACCTCCTCTGCCGTCCTCTAGCTGAAGTCAGACAATCTGCCTGTTTGGCTTTCAACGCCTGTAAGTACCTTCATTCCCTGATATGCAAAGTTCCCTTTGAAAACCAGGGGATTGCAATCCTTGCTAGGCCCGCTCTCTGCAGCCATCTCCTACTCAGAGAACGTTTGAGAAAGCAGCTTGTGCTGATCGGATCCATTCTTCTAACAAAAAGGAAAACTCCCGTAGACTGAGTTAAGCAGCATCAAGGGGAACGCAGTATTTGGCTTTCTCTTTCATGTGGTGAATGGGGGATTTCCACTTGCTGCTAACAAACTTTTACTCAGCACAACTACAGTTTTGCCTCCTTCGCGTTCCAGAATAGGAGAAACACGGTTTCTCTCCTCCTGTAGTGATACCGTCTGTAAAGCGGTATTCTCAGGCGCGCAGCACAGAATGCTTCCCGAAATGCTGGAAACCCTGAACGGCTTCAGCTACTTGAAAGGGAGGAACGTCGTATGCTTTATCCAGGTAGACAGTGCACGGCAACTTTCTGAGGCATGTAACACAGAGGGATTTTCAAACAAGGAAACCGAATCCTTCGACCATCATCCCAGAAAGAGAGCAAAATGCTCTGGCGTTGTCTTTCAGGCAGGGAAGAAGCTACATGCTCGTGTTGAGCAGATAAGTTTTAGTCAGCAAATCTGAACCTCTTCTTCCGTCCTCTAGCTGATGACAGACAATCTGCCTGTTTGGCTTTGAACGCCCGTACCTTCATTCCCAGGTATGCAAAGTTCCCTTTGAAAACCAGGGAATTCCAATCCTTGCTAGGCAGGACTCTGCAGCCTTCTCCCACTTATAGAACGTTTGAGAAAGCAGCTTGTGCTGTGCTGACACTTTCTTCTAACAAAACCGAAAACTCCCGTAGCCTGAGTTAAGCAGCTTGAAGGGGAACGCTGTATCTTGCTTTCTCTTACATGTGGTGAATGGGGAACGTCTAGTGCTGCTAACAAACTTTTATTCAGCACAACTACAGTTTTGCCTCCTTCGCGTTCCAGAATGGGAGAAACACGGTTTCTCTTCTCCTGTAGTGATACCGTCTGTAAAGCGGTATTCTCAGGCGCGCAGCACAGAATGCTTCCCGAAATGCTGGAAACCCTGAACGGCTTCAGCTACTTGAAAGGGAGAAACGTCGTATACTTTATCCAGGTAGACAATGCACGGCAACTTTCTGAGGCATGTAACACAGAGGGATTTTCAAACAAGGAAACCGAATCCTTCGACCATCATCCCAGAATGAGAGCAAAATGCTCTCGCGTTGTCTTTCAGGCAGGGAAGAAGCTACATGCCCGTGTTGAGCAGATAAGTTTTAGTCACCGTAGCTGAACCTTTTCTTCCGTCCTCTAGCTGAAGGCAGACAATCTGCCAGTTTGTCTTTGAACGCCTGTAGTACCTTCATTCCCTGGTACGCAAAGTTCCCTTTGAAAACCAGGGGATTCCAATCCTTGCTAGGCCCGCTCTCTGCAGCCTTCTCCCACTCAGAGAACGTTAGAGAAACCAGCTTGTGCTGATAGGACACTTTCTACTAACAAAACTGAAAACTCCCGTAGACTGTGATAAGCAGCTTGAAGGGGAACGCTGTATTTTGCTTTCTCTTTCATGTGGTGAATGGGGAATTTCCACTTGCTGCTAACAAACTTTTACTCAGCACAACTACAGTTTTGCCCCATTCGTGTTCCAGAATGGGAGAAACACGGTTTCTCTTCTCCTCTAGTGATAACGTCTGTAAAGCGGTATTTTCAGCCGCGCAGCACAGAATGCTTCACGGAATGCTGGAAACCCCGGACGGCTTCAGCTACTTGAAAGGGAGAAACGTCGTATACTTTATCCAGGTAGAAAATGCACAGGCAACTTTCTGAGGCATGTAACACAGAGGGATTTTCGAACACAGAAACCGAATCCTTCGACCATCATCCCAGAATGAGAGCAAAATGCTCTTTCTTTGTATTTCAGGCAGGGAAGGAGTAACATGCTCGTGTTGAGCACACACGTTTTAGTCAGCATAGCTGAACCTTTTCGTCAGTCCTCTAACTGAAGGCAGACAATCTGCCTGTTTGGCTTTCAACGCCTGTAGTACCTTCATTTCCTGATATGCAAAGTTCCCTTTGAAAACCAGGGGATTCCAATCCTTGCTAGGCCCGCTCTCTGCCGCCATCTCCCACTCAGAGAACGTTTGAGAAAGCAGCTTGTGCTGGGCGGACACTTTCTTCTAACAAAACTGAAAAGTCCCGTAGACTGACTTAAGCAGCTTGAAGGGGAACGCTGTATTTTGCTTTCTCTTTCATGTGGTGACTGGGGAATTTCCACTTGCTGCTAACCTTTACTCAGCACAACTACAGTTTTGCCTCCTTCGCGTTCCAGAATGTGAGAAACACGGTTTCTCTTCTCCTGTACTGATAACGTCTGTAAAGCGGTATTCTCAGCCGCGCAGCACAGAATGCTTCCCGAAATGCTGGAAACCCTGAACGGCTTCAGCTACTTGAAAGGGAGGAACGTCGTATACTTTATCCAGGTAGACAGTGCACGGCAACTTTCTGAGGCATGTAACACAGAGGGATTTTCAAACAAGGAAACCGAATCCTTCGACCATCATCCCAGAATGAGAGCAAAATGCTCTCGTGTTGTCTTTCAGGCAGGGAAGATGCTACATGCTCGTGTTGAGCAGATAAGTTTTAGTCAGCAAATCTGAACCTCTTCTTCCGTCCTCTAGCTGATGACAGACAATCTGCCTGTTTGGCTTTGAACGCCCGTACCTTCATTCCCAGGTATGCAAAGTTCCCTTTGAAAACCAGGGCATTCCAATCCTTGCTAGGCAGGACTCTGCAGCCTTCTCCCACTTATAGAACGTTTGAGAAAGCAGCTTGTGCTGTGCTGACACTTTCTTCTAACAAAACCGAAAACTCCCGTAGCCTGAGTTAAGCAGCTTGAAGGGGAACGCTGTATCTTGCTTTCTCTTACATGTGGTGAATGGGGAACGTCTAGTGCTGCTAACAAACTTTTATTCAGCACAACTACAGTTTTGCCTCCTTCGCGTTCCAGAATGGGAGAAACACGGTTTCTCTTCTCCTGTAGTGATACCGTCTGTAAAGCGGTATTCTCAGGCGCGCAGCACAGAATGCTTCCCGAAATGCTGGAAACCCTGAACGGCTTCAGCTACTTGAAAGGGAGAAACGTCGTATACTTTATCCAGGTAGACAATGCACGGCAACTTTCTGAGGCATGTAACACAGAGGGATTTTCAAACAAGGAAACCGAATCCTTCGACCATCATCCCAGAATGAGAGCAAAATGCTCTCGCGTTGTCTTTCAGGCAGGGAAGAAGCTACATGCCCGTGTTGAGCAGATAAGTTTTAGTCACCGTAGCTGAACCTTTTCTTCCGTCCTCTAGCTGAAGGCAGACAATCTGCCAGTTTGGCTTTGAACGCCTGTAGTACCTTCATTCCCTGGTACGCAAAGTTCCCTTTGAAAACCAGGGGATTCCAATCCTTGCTAGGCCAGCTCTCTGCAGCATTCTCCCACTCAGAGAACGTTTGAGAAAGCAGCTTGTGCTGATCGGACACTTTCATCTAACAAAACTGAAAACTCCCGTAGACTGTGATAAGCAGCTTGAAGGGGAACGCTGTATTTTGCTTTCTCTTTCATGTGGTGAATGGGGAATTTCCACTTGCTGCTAACAAACTTTTACTCAGCACAACTACAGTTTTGCCCCATTCGTGTTCCAGAATGGGAGAAACACGGTTTCTCTTCTCCTCCAGTGATAACGTCTGTAAAGCGGTATTCTCAGCCGCGCAGCACAGAATGCTTCACGGAATGCTGGAAACCCTGGACGGCTTCAGCTACTTGAAAGGGAGAAACGTCGTATACTTTATCCAGGTAGAAAATGCACAGGCAACTTTCTGAGGCATGTAACACAGAGGGATTTTCGAACACAGAAAGGGAATCCTTCGACCATCATCCCAGAATGAGAGCAAAATGCTCTCGCGTTGTCTTTCAGGCAGGGAAGAAGCTACATGCCCGTGTTGAGCAGATAAGTTTTAGTCACCGTAGCTGAACCTTTTCTTCCGTCCTCTAGCTGAAGGCAGACAATCTGCCAGTTTGGCTTTGAACGCCTGTAGTACCTTCATTCCCTGGTACGCAAAGTTCCCTTTGAAAACCAGGGGATTCCAATCCTTGCTAGGCCCGCTCTCTGCAGCCTTCTCCCACTCAGAGAACGTTTGAGAAAGCAGCTTGTGCTGATCGGACACTTTCTTCTAACAAAACTGAAAACTCACGTAGACTGTGATAAGCAGCTTGAAGGGGAACGCTGTATTTTGCTTTCTCTTTCATGTGGTGAATGGGGAATTTCCACTTGCTGCTAACAAACTTTTACTCAGCACAACTACAGTTTTGCCCCATTCGCGTTCCAGAATGGGAGAAACACGGTTTCTCTTCTCCTCTAGTGATAACGTCTGTAAAGCGGTATTTTCAGCCGCGCAGCACAGAATGCTTCACGGAATGCTGGAAACCCTGGACGGCTTCAGCTACTTGAAAGGGAGAAACGTCGTATATTTTATCCAGGTAGAAAATGCACAGGCAACTTTCTGAGGCATGTAACACAGAGGGATTTTCGAACACAGAAAGGGAATCCTTCGACCATCATCCCAGAATGAGAGCAAAATGCTCTTTCTTTGTATTTCAGGCAGGGAAGGAGTAACATGCTCGTGTTGAGCACACAAGTTTTAGTCAGCATAGCTGAACCTTTTCGTCAGTCCTCTAACTGAAGGCAGACAATCTGCCTGTTTGGCTTTCAACGCCTGTAGTACCTTCATTTCCTGATATGCAAAGTTCCCTTTGAAAACCAGGGGATTCCAATCCTTGCTAGGCCCGCTCTCTGCCGCCATCTCCCACTCAGAGAACGTTTGAGAAAGCAGCTTGTGCTGGGCGGACACTTTCTTCTAACAAAACTGAAAAGTCCCGTAGACTGACTTAAGCAGCTTGAAGGGGAACGCTGTATTTTGCTTTCTCTTTCATGTGGTGACTGGGGAATTTCCACTTGCTGCTAACCTTTACTCAGCACAACTACAGTTTTGCCCGCTTCACGTTCCAGAATGGGAGAAACACGGTTTCTCTTCTCCTGTAGTGATAACGTCTGTAAAGCGGTATTCTCAGCCGCGCAGCACAGAATGCTTCCCGGAATGCTGCAAACCCTGAACGGCTTCAGCTACTTGAAAGGGAGAAACGTCGTATACTTTATCCAGGTCGAGAATGCACAGGCAACTTTCTGAGGCATGCAACACAGAGGGATTTTCGAACACAGAAAGGGAATCCTTCGACCATCATCCCAGAATGAGAGCAAAATGCTCTGTATTTCAGGCAGGGAAGGAGTAACATGCTCGTGTTGAGCACACACGTTTTAGTCAGCATAGCTGAACCTCCTCTGCCGTCCTCTCGCTGAAGGCAGACAATCTGCCTGTTTGGCTTTCATCGCCTGTAAGTACCTTCATTCGCTGATATGCAAAGTTCCCTTTGAAAACCAGGGGATTGCAATCCTTGCTAGGCCCGCTCTCTGCAGCCATCTCCTACTCAGAGAACGTTTGAGAAAGCAGCTTGTGCTGATCGGACCCTTTCTTCTAACAAAAATGAAAACTCCCGTAGACTCAGTTAAGCAGCATCAAGGGGAACGCAGTATTTGGCTTTCTCTTTCATGTGGTGAATGGGGGATTTCCACTTGCTGCTAACAAACTTTTACTCAGCACAACTACAGTTTTGCCTCCTTCGCGTTCCAGAATAGGAGAAACACGGTTTCTCTCCTCCTGTAGTGATACCGTGTGTAAAGCGGTATTCTCAGGCGCGCAGCACAGAATGCTTCCCGAAATGCTGGAAACCCTGAACGGCTTCAGCTACTTGAAAGGGAGGAACGTCGTATACTTTATCCAGGTAGACAGTGCACGGCAACTTTCTGAGGCATGTAACACAGAGGGATTTTCAAACAAGGAAACCGAATCCTTCGACCATCATCCCAGAATGAGAGCAAAATGCTCTCGCGTTGTCTTTCAGGCAGGGAAGAAGCTACATGCTCGTGTTGAGCAGATAAGTTTTAGTCAGCAAATCTGAACCTCTTCTTCCGTCCTCTAGCTGATGACAGACAATCTGCCTGTTTGGCTTTGAACGCCTGTACCTTCATTCCCAGGTATGCAAAGTTCCCTTTGAAAACCAGGGGATTCCAATCCTTGCTAGGCCCGCTCTCTGCAGCCTTCTCCCACTCCGAGAAAGTTTGAGAAAGCAGCTTGTGCTGATCGGACACTTTCATCTAACAAAACCGAAAACTCCCGTAGCCTGAGTTAAGCAGCTTGAAGGGGAACGCTGTATCTTGCTTTCTCTTACATGTGGTGAATGGGGAATGTCTAGTGCTGCTAACAAACTTTTATTCAGCACAACTACAGTTTTGCCTCCTTCGCGTTCCAGAATGGGAGAAACACGGTTTCTCTACTCCTGTAGTGATACTGTCTGTAAAGCGGTATTCTCAGACGCGCAGCACAGAATGCTTCCCGAAATGCTGGAAACCCTGAACGGCTTCAGCTACTTGAAAGGGAGAAACGTCGTATACTTTATCCAGGTAGACAATGCACGGCAACTTTCTGAGGCATGTAACACAGAGGGATTTTCAAACAAGGAAACCGAATCCTTCGACCATCATCCCAGAATGAGAGCAAAATGCTCTCGCGTTGTCTTTCAGGCAGGGAAGAAGCTACATGCCCGTGTTGAGCAGATAAGTTTTAGTCACCGTAGCTGAACCTTTTCTTCCGTCCTCTAGCTGAAGGCAGACAATCTGCCAGTTTGTCTTTGAACGCCTGTAGTACCTTCATTCCCTGGTACGCAAAGTTCCCTTTGAAAACCAGGGGATTCCAATCCTTGCTAGGCCCGCTCTCTGCAGCCTTCTCCCACTCAGAGAACGTTTGAGAAAGCAGCTTGTGCTGAACGGACACTTTCATCTAACAAAACTGAAAACTCCCGTAGACTGTGATAAGCAGCTTGAAGGGGAACGCTGTATTTTGCTTTCTCTTTCATGTGGTGAATGGGGAATTTCCACTTGCTGCTAACAAACATTTACTCAGCACAACTACAGTTTTGCCCCATTCGCGTTCCAGAACGGGAGAAACACGGTTTCTCTTCTCCTCTAGTGATAACGTCTGTAAAGCGGTATTTTCAGCCGCGCAGCACAGAATGCTTCACGGAATGCTGGAAACCCTGGACGGCTTCAGCTACTTGAAAGGGAGAAACGTCGTATACTTTATCCAGGTAGAAAATGCACAGGCAACTTTCTGAGGCATGTAACACAGAGGGATTTTCGAACACAGAAAGGGAATCCTTCGACCATCATCCCAGAATGAGAGCAAAATGCTCTTTCTTTGTATTTCAGGCAGGGAAGGAGTAACATGCTCGTGTTGAGCACACAAGTTTTAGTCAGCATAGCTGAACCTTTTCGTCAGTCCTCTAACTGAAGGCAGACAATCTGCCTGTTTGGCTTTCAACGCCTGTAGTACCTTCATTTCCTGATATGCAAAGTTCCCTTTGAAAACCAGGGGATTCCAATCCTTGCTAGGCCCGCTCTCTGCCGCCATCTCCCACTCAGAGAACGTTTGAGAAAGCAGCTTGTGCTGGGCGGACACTTTCTTCTAACAAAACTGAAAAGTCCCGTAGACTGACTTAAGCAGCTTGAAGGGGAACGCTGTATTTTGCTTTCTCTTTCATGTGGTGACTGGGGAATTTCCACTTGCTGCTAACCTTTACTCAGCACAACTACAGTTTTGCCCGCTTCACGTTCCAGAATGGGAGAAACACGGTTTCTCTTCTCCTGTAGTGATAACGTCTGTAAAGCGGTATTCTCAGCCGCGCAGCACAGAATGCTTCCCGGAATGCTGCAAACCCTGAACGGCTTCAGCTACTTGAAAGGGAGAAACGTCGTATACTTTATCCAGGTCGAGAATGCACAGGCAACTTTCTGAGGCATGCAACACAGAGGGATTTTCGAACACAGAAAGGGAATCCTTCGACCATCATCCCAGAATGAGAGCAAAATGCTCTGTATTTCAGGCAGGGAAGGAGTAACATGCTCGTGTTGAGCACACACGTTTTAGTCAGCATAGCTGAACCTCCTCTGCCGTCCTCTCGCTGAAGGCAGACAATCTGCCTGTTTGGCTTTCATCGCCTGTAAGTACCTTCATTCGCTGATATGCAAAGTTCCCTTTGAAAACCAGGGGATTGCAATCCTTGCTAGGCCCGCTCTCTGCAGCCATCTCCTACTCAGAGAACGTTTGAGAAAGCAGCTTGTGCTGATCGGACCCTTTCTTCTAACAAAAATGAAAACTCCCGTAGACTCAGTTAAGCAGCATCAAGGGGAACGCAGTATTTGGCTTTCTCTTTCATGTGGTGAATGGGGGATTTCCACTTGCTGCTAACAAACTTTTACTCAGCACAACTACAGTTTTGCCTCCTTCGCGTTCCAGAATAGGAGAAACACGGTTTCTCTCCTCCTGTAGTGATACCGTGTGTAAAGCGGTATTCTCAGGCGCGCAGCACAGAATGCTTCCCGAAATGCTGGAAACCCTGAACGGCTTCAGCTACTTGAAAGGGAGGAACGTCGTATACTTTATCCAGGTAGACAGTGCACGGCAACTTTCTGAGGCATGTAACACAGAGGGATTTTCAAACAAGGAAACCGAATCCTTCGACCATCATCCCAGAATGAGAGCAAAATGCTCTCGCGTTGTCTTTCAGGCAGGGAAGAAGCTACATGCTCGTGTTGAGCAGATAAGTTTTAGTCAGCAAATCTGAACCTCTTCTTCCGTCCTCTAGCTGATGACAGACAATCTGCCTGTTTGGCTTTGAACGCCTGTACCTTCATTCCCAGGTATGCAAAGTTCCCTTTGAAAACCAGGGGATTCCAATCCTTGCTAGGCCCGCTCTCTGCAGCCTTCTCCCACTCCGAGAACGTTTGAGAAAGCAGCTTGTGCTGATCGGACACTTTCATCTAACAAAACCGAAAACTCCCGTAGCCTGAGTTAAGCAGCTTGAAGGGGAACGCTGTATCTTGCTTTCTCTTACATGTGGTGAATGGGGAATGTCTAGTGCTGCTAACAAACTTTTATTCAGCACAACTACAGTTTTGCCTCCTTCGCGTTCCAGAATGGGAGAAACACGGTTTCTCTACTCCTGTAGTGATACTGTCTGTAAAGCGGTATTCTCAGACGCGCAGCACAGAATGCTTCCCGAAATGCTGGAAACCCTGAACGGCTTCAGCTACTTGAAAGGGAGAAACGTCGTATACTTTATCCAGGTAGACAATGCACGGCAACTTTCTGAGGCATGTAACACAGAGGGATTTTCAAACAAGGAAACCGAATCCTTCGACCATCATCCCAGAATGAGAGCAAAATGCTCTCGCGTTGTCTTTCAGGCAGGGAAGAAGCTACATGCCCGTGTTGAGCAGATAAGTTTTAGTCACCGTAGCTGAACCTTTTCTTCCGTCCTCTAGCTGAAGGCAGACAATCTGCCAGTTTGTCTTTGAACGCCTGTAGTACCTTCATTCCCTGGTACGCAAAGTTCCCTTTGAAAACCAGGGGATTCCAATCCTTGCTAGGCCCGCTCTCTGCAGCCTTCTCCCACTCAGAGAACGTTTGAGAAAGCAGCTTGTGCTGAACGGACACTTTCATCTAACAAAACTGAAAACTCCCGTAGACTGTGATAAGCAGCTTGAAGGGGAACGCTGTATTTTGCTTTCTCTTTCATGTGGTGAATGGGGAATTTCCACTTGCTGCTAACAAACATTTACTCAGCACAACTACAGTTTTGCCCCATTCGCGTTCCAGAACGGGAGAAACACGGTTTCTCTTCTCCTCTAGTGATAACGTCTGTAAAGCGGTATTTTCAGCCGCGCAGCACAGAATGCTTCACGGAATGCTGGAAACCCTGGACGGCTTCAGCTACTTGAAAGGGAGAAACGTCGTATACTTTATCCAGGTAGAAAATGCACAGGCAACTTTCTGAGGCATGTAACACAGAGGGATTTTCGAACACAGAAAGGGAATCCTTCGACCATCATCCCAGAATGAGAGCAAAATGCTCTTTCTTTGTATTTCAGGCAGGGAAGGAGTAACATGCTCGTGTTGAGCACACAAGTTTTAGTGAGCATAGCTGAACCTTTTCGTCAGTCCTCTAACTGAAGGCAGACAATCTGCCTGTTTGGCTTTCAACGCCTGTAGTACCTTCATTTCCTGATATGCAAAGTTCCCTTTGAAAACCAGGGGATTCCAATCCTTGCTAGGCCCGCTCTCTGCCGCCATCTCCCACTCAGAGAACGTTTGAGAAAGCAGCTTGTGCTGGGCGGACACTTTCTTCTAACAAAACTGAAAAGTCCCGTAGACTGACTTAAGCAGCTTGAAGGGGAACGCTGTATTTTGCTTTCTCTTTCATGTGGTGACTGGGGAATTTCCACTTGCTGCTAACCTTTACTCAGCACAACTACAGATTTGCCCGCTTCGCGTTCCAGAATGGGAGAAACACGGTTTCTCTTCTCCTCTAGTGATAACGTCTGTAAAGCGGTATTCTCAGCCGCGCAGCACAGAATGCTTCCCGGAATGCTGCAAACCCTGAACGGCTTCAGCTACTTGAAAGGGAGAAACGTCGTATACTTTATCCAGGTCGAGAATGCACAGGCAACTTTCTGAGGCATGCAACACAGAGGGATTTTCGAACACAGAAAGGGAATCCTTCGACCATCATCCCAGAATGAGAGCAAAATGCTCTGTATTTCAGGCAGGGAAGGAGTAACATGCTCGTGTTGAGCACACACGTTTTAGTCAGCATAGCTGAACCTCCTCTGCCGTCCTCTAGCTGAAGGCAGACAATCTGCCTGTTTGGCTTTCAACGCCTGTAAGTACCTTCATTCCCTGTTATGCAAAGTTCCCTTTGAAAACCAGGGGATTGCAATCCTTGCTAGGCCCGCTCTCTGCAGCCTTCTCCCACTCAGAGAACGTTTGAGAAAGCAGCTTGTGCTGATCGGACACTTTCTTCTAACAAAAATGAAAACTCCCGTAGACTGTGATAAGCAGCTTGAAGGGGAACGCTGTATTTTGCTTTCTCTTTCATGTGGTGAATGGGGAATTTCCACTTGCTGCTAACAAACTTTTACTCAGCACAACTACAGTTTTGCCCCATTCGTGTTCCAGAATGGGAGAAACACGGTTTCTCTTCTCCTACAGTGATAACGTCTGTAAAGCGGTATTCTCAGCCGCGCAGCACAGAATGCTTCACGGAATGCTGGAAACCCTGGACGGCTTCAGCTACTTGAAAGGGAGAAACGTCGTATACTTTATCCAGGTAGAAAATGCACAGGCAACTTTCTGAGGCATGTAACACAGAGGGATTTTCGAACACAGAAAGGGAATCCTTCGACCATCATCCCAGAATGAGAGCAAAATGCTCTGTTTCTCAGGCAGGGAAGGAGTAACATGCTCGTGTTGAGCACACAAGTTTTAGTCAGCATAGCTGAACCTCCTCTGCCGTCCTCTAGCTGAAGGCAGACAATCTGCCTGTTTGGCTTTCATCGCCTGTAAGTACCTTCATTCGCTGATATGCAAAGTTCCCTTTGAAAACCAGGGGATTGCAATCCTTGCTAGGCCCGCTCTCTGCAGCCATCTCCTACTCAGAGAACGTTTGAGAAAGCAGCTTGTGCTGATCGGACCCTTTCTTCTAACAAAAATGAAAACTCCCGTAGACTGAGTTAAGCAGCATCAAGGGGAACGCAGTATTTGGCTTTCTCTTTCATGTGGTGAATGGGGGATTTCCACTTGCTGCTAACAAACTTTTACTCAGCACAACTACAGTTTTGCCTCCTTCGCGTTCCAGAATAGGAGAAACACGGTTTCTCTCCTCCTGTAGTGATACCGTCTGTAAAGCGGTATTCTCAGGCGCGCAGCACAGAATGCTTCCCGAAATGCTGGAAACCCTGAACGGCTTCAGCTACTTGAAAGGGAGGAACGTCGTATACTTTATCCAGGTAGACAGTGCACGGCAACTTTCTGAGGCATGTAACACAGAGGGATTTTCAAACAAGGAAACCGAATCCTTCGACCATCATCCCAGAATGAGAGCAAAATGCTCTCGCGTTGTCTTTCAGGCAGGGAAGAAGCTACATGCCCGTGTTGAGCAGATAAGTTTTAGTCACCGTAGCTGAACCTTTTCTTTCGTCCTCTAGCTGAAGGCAGACAATCTGCCAGTTTGGCTTTGAACGCCTGTAGTACCTTCATTCCCTGGTACGCAAAGTTCCCTTTGAAAACCAGGGGATTCCAATCCTTGCTAGGCCCGCTCTCTGCAGCCTTCTCCCACTCAGAGAACGTTTGAGAAAGCAGCTTGTGCTGAACGGACACTTTCATCTAACAAAACTGAAAACTCCCGTAGACTGTGGTAAGCAGCTTGAAGGGGAACGCTGTATTTTGCTTTCTCTTTCATGTGGTGAATGGGGAATTTCCACTTGCTGCTAACAAACTTTTACTCAGCACAACTACAGTTTTGCCCCATTCGCGTTCCAGAATGGGAGAAACACGGTTTCTCTTCTCCTCTAGTGATAACGTCTGTAAAGCGGTATTCTCAGGCGCGCAGCACAGAATGCTTCCCGAAATGCTGGAAACCCTGAAGGGCTTCAGCTACTTGAAAGGGAGAAACGTCGTCTACTTTATCCAGGTAGACAATGCACGGCAACTTTCTGAGGCATGTAACACAGAGGGATTTTCAAACAAGGAAACCGAATCCTTCGACCATCATCCCAGAATGAGAGCAAAATGCTCTCGCGTTGTCTTTCAGGCAGGGAAGAAGCTACATGCCCGTGTTGAGCAGATAAGTTTTAGTCACCGTAGCTGAACCTTTTCTTCCGTCCTCTAGCTGAAGGCAGACAATCTGCCAGTTTGGCTTTGAACGCCTGTAGTACCTTCATTCCCTTGTACGCAAAGTTCCCTTTGAAAACCAGGGGATTCCAATCCTTGCTAGGCCCGCTCTCTGCAGCCTTCTCCCACTCAGAGAACGTTTGAGAAAGCAGCTTGTGCTGAACGGACACTTTCATCTAACAAAACTGAAAACTCCCGTAGACTGTGATAAGCAGCTTGAAGGGGAACGCTGTATTTTGCTTTCTCTTTCATGTGGTGAATGGGGAATTTCCACTTGCTGCTAACAAACTTTTACTCAGCACAACTACAGTTTTGCCCCATTCGCGTTCCAGAATGGGAGAAACACGGTTTCTCTTCTCCTCTAGTGATAACGTCTGTAAAGCGGTATTCTCAGCCGCGCAGCACAGAATGCTTCACGGAATGCTGGAAACCCTGGATGGCTTCAGCTACTTGAAAGGGAGAAACGTCGTATACTTTATCCAGGTAGAAAATGCACAGGCAACTTTCTGAGGCATGTAACACAGAGGGATTTTCGAACACAGAAAGGGAATCCTTCGACCATCATCCCAGAATGAGAGCAAAATGCTCTTTCTTTGTATTTCAGGCAGGGAAGGAGTAACATGCTCGTGTTGAGCACACAAGTTTTAGTCAGCATAGCTGAACCTTTTCGTCAGTCCTCTAACTGAAGGCAGACAATCTGCCTGTTTGGCTTTCAACGCCTGTAGTACCTTCATTTCCTGATATGCAAAGTTCCCTTTGAAAACCAGGGGATTCCAATCCTTGCTAGGCCCGCTCTCTGCCGCCATCTCCCACTCAGAGAACGTTTGAGAAAGCAGCTTGTGCTGGGCGGACACTTTCTTCTAACAAAACTGAAAAGTCCCGTAGACTGACTTAAGCAGCTTGAAGGGGAACGCTGTATTTTGCTTTCTCTTTCATGTGGTGACTGGGGAATTTCCACTTGCTGCTAACCTTTACTCAGCACAACTACAGTTTTGCCCGCTTCGCGTTCCAGAATGTGAGAAACACGGTTTCTCTTCTCCTCTAGTGATAACGTCTGTAAAGCGGTATTCTCAGCCGCGCAGCACAGAATGCTTCCCGGAATGCTGCAAACCCTGAACGGCTTCAGCTACTTGAAAGGGAGAAACGTCGTATACTTTATCCAGGTCGAGAATGCACAGGCAACTTTCTGAGGCATGCAACACAGAGGGATTTTCGAACACAGAAAGGGAATCCTTCGACCATCATCCCAGAATGAGAGCAAAATGCTCTGTATTTCAGGCAGGGAAGGAGTAACATGCTCGTGTTGAGCACACACGTTTTAGTCAGCATAGCTGAACCTCCTCTGCCGTCCTCTAGCTGAAGGCAGACAATCTGCCTGTTTGGCTTTCATCGCCTGTAAGTACCTTCATTCGCTGATATGCAAAGTTCCCTTTGAAAACCAGGGGATTGCAATCCTTGCTAGGCCCGCTCTCTGCAGCCATCTCCTACTCAGAGAACGTTTGAGAAAGCAGCTTGTGCTGATCGGACCCTTTCTTCTAACAAAAATGAAAACTCCCGTAGACTGAGTTAAGCAGCATCAAGGGGAACGCAGTATTTGGCTTTCTCTTTCATGTGGTGAATGGGGGATTTCCACTTGCTGCTAACAAACTTTTACTCAGCACAACTACAGTTTTGCCTTCTTCGCGTTCCAGAATAGGAGAAACACGGTTTCTCTCCTCCTGTAGTGATACCGGCTGTAAAGCGGTATTCTCAGGCGCGCAGCACAGAATGCTTCCCGAAATGCTGGAAACCCTGAACGGCTTCAGCTACTTGAAAGGGAGGAACGTCGTATACTTTATCCAGGTAGACAGTGCATGACAACTTTCTGAGGCATGTAACACAGAGGGATTTTCAAACAAGGAAACCGAATCCTTCGACCATCATCCCAGAATGAGAGCAAAATGCTCTCGTGTTGTCTTTCAGGCAGGGAAGAAGCTACATGCTCGTGTTGAGCAGATAAGTTTTAGTCAGCAAATCTGAACCTCTTCTTCCGTCCTCTAGCTGATGACAGACAATCTGCCTGTTTGGCTTTGAACGCCCGTACCTTCATTCCCAGGTATGCAAAGTTCCCTTTGAAAACCAGGGAATTCCAATCCTTGCTAGGCAGGACTCTGCAGCCTTCTCCCACTTATAGAACGTTTGAGAAAGCAGCTTGTGCTGTGCTGACAGTTTCTTCTAACAAAACCGAAAACTCCCGTAGCCTGAGTTAAGCAGCTTGAAGGGGAACGCTGTATCTTGCTTTCTCTTACATGTGGTGAATGGGGAACGTCTAGTGCTGCTAACAAACTTTTATTCAGCACAACTACAGTTTTGCCTCCTTCGCGTTCCAGAATGGGAGAAACACGGTTTCTCTTCTCCTGTAGTGATACCGTCTGTAAAGCGGTATTCTCAGGCGCGCAGCACAGAATGCTTCCCGAAATGCTGGAAACCCTGAACGGCTTCAGCTACTTGAAAGGGAGAAACGTCGTACACTTTATCCAGGTAGACAATGCACGGCAACTTTCTGAGGCATGTAACACAGAGGGATTTTCAAACAAGGAAACCGAATCCGTCGACCATCATCCCAGAATGAGAGCAAAATGCTCTCGCGTTGTCTTTCAGGCAGGGAAGAAGCTACATGCCGGTGTTGAGCAGATAAGTTTTAGTCACCGTAGCTGAACCTTTTCTTCCGTCCTCTAGCTGAAGGCAGACAATCTGCCAGTTTGGCTTTGAACGCCTGTAGTACCTTCATTCCCTGGTACGCAAAGTTCCCTTTGAAACCAGGGGATTCCAATCCTTGCTAGGCCCGCTCTCTGCAGCCTTCTCCCACTCAGAGAACGTTAGAGAAAGCAGCTTGTGCTGATAGGACACTTTCTTCTAACAAAACTGAAAACTCCCGTAGACTGTGATAAGCAGCTTGAAGGGGAACGCTGTATTTTGCTTTCTCTTTCATGTGGTGAATGGGGAATTTCCACTTGCTGCTAACAAACTTTTACTCAGCACAACTACAGTTTTGCCCCATTCGTGTTCCAGAATGGGAGAAACACGGTTTCTCTTCTCCTCTAGTGATAACGTCTGTAAAGCGGTATTTTCAGCCGCGCAGCACAGAATGCTTCACGGAATGCTGGAAACCCTGGACGGCTTCAGCTCCTTGAAAGGGAGAAACGTCGTATACTTTATCCAGGTAGAAAATGCACAGGCAACTTTCTGAGGCATGTAACACAGAGGGATTTTCGAACACAGAAAGGGAATCCTTCGACCATCATCCCAGAATGAGAGCAAAATGCTCTTTCTTTGTATTTCAGGCAGGGAAGGAGTAACATGCTCGTGTTGAACACACAAGTTTTAGTCAGCATAGTTGAACCTTTTCGTCAGTCCTCTAACTGAAGGCAGACAATCTGCCTGTTTGGCATTCAACGCCTGTAGTACCTTCATTTCCTGATATGCAAAGTTCCCTTTGAAAACCAGGGGATTCCAATCCTTGCTAGGCCCGCTCTCTGCCGCCATCTCCCACTCAGAGAACGTTTGAGAAAGCAGCTTGTGCTGGGCGGACACTTTCTTCTAACAAAACTGAAAAGTCCCGTAGACTGACTTAAGCAGCTTGAAGGGGAACGCTGTATTTTGCTTTCTCTTTCATGTGGTGACTGGGGAATTTCCACTTGCTGCTAACCTTTACTCAGCACAACTACAGTTTTGCCTCCTTCGCGTTCCAGAATGTGAGAAACACGGTTTCTCTTCTCCTGTACTGATAACGTCTGTAAAGCGGTATTCTCAGCCGCGCAGCACAGAATGCTTCCCGAAATGCTGGAAACCCTGAACGGCTTCAGCTACTTGAAAGGGAGGAACGTCGTATACTTTATCCAGGTAGACAGTGCACGGCAACTTTCTGAGGCATGTAACACAGAGGGATTTTCAAACAAGGAAACCGAATCCTTCGACCATCATCCCAGAATGAGAGCAAAATGCTCTCGTGTTGTCTTTCAGGCAGGGAAGAAGCTACATGCTCGTGTTGAGCAGATAAGTTTTAGTCAGCAAATCTGAACCTCTTCTTCCGTCCTCTAGCTGATGACAGACAATCTGCCTGTTTGGCTTTGAACGCCCGTACCTTCATTCCCAGGTATGCAAAGTTCCCTTTGAAAACCAGGGAATTCCAATCCTTGCTAGGCAGGACTCTGTAGCCTTCTCCCACTTATAGAACGTTTGAGAAAGCAGCTTGTGCTGTGCTGACACTTTCTTCTAACAAAACCGAAAACTCCCGTAGCCTGAGTTAAGCAGCTTGAAGGGGAACGCTGTATCTTGCTTTCTCTTACATGTGGTGAATGGGGAACGTCTAGTGCTGCTAACAAACTTTTATTCAGCACAACTACAGTTTTGCCTCCTTCGCGTTCCAGAATGGGAGAAACACGGTTTCTCTTCTCCTGTAGTGATACCGTCTGTAAAGCGGTATTCTCAGGCGCGCAGCACAGAATGCTTCCCGAAATGCTGGAAACCCTGAACGGCTTCAGCTACTTGAAAGGGAGGAACGTCGTATACTTTATCCAGGTAGACAGTGCACGGCAACTTTCTGAGGCATGTAACACAGAGGGATTTTCAAACATAGAAACCGATTCCTTCGACCATCATCCCAGAATGAGAGCAAAATGCTCTCGCGTTGTCTTTCAGGCAGGGAAGAAGCTACATGCTCGTGTTGAGCAGATAAGTTTTAGTCAGCAAATCTGAACCTCTTCTTCCGTCCTCTAGCTGATGACAGACAATCTGCCTGTTTGGCTTTGAACGCCTGTACCTTCATTCCCAGGTATGCAAAGTTCCCTTTGAAAACCAGGGGATTCCAATCCTTGCTAGGCCCGCTCTCTGCAGCCTTCTCCCACTCAGAGAACGTTTGAGAAAGCAGCTTGTGCTGATCGGACACTTTCATCTAACAAAACCGAAAACTCCCGTAGCCTGAGTTAAGCAGCTTGAAGGGGAACGCTGTATCTTGCTTTCTCTTACATGTGGTGAATGGGGAACGTCTAGTGCTGCTAACAAACTTTTATTCAGCACAACTACAGTTTTGCCTCCTTCGCGTTCCAGAATGGGAGAAACACGGTTTCTCTTCTCCTGTAGTGATACCGTCTGTAAAGCGGTATTCTCAGGCGCGCAGCACAGAATGCTTCCCGAAATGCTGGAAACCCTGAACGGCTTCTGCTACTTGAAAGGGAGAAACGTCGTATACTTTATCCAGGTAGACAATGCACGGCAACTTTCTGAGGCATGTAACACAGAGGGATTTTCAAACAAGGAAACCGAATCCTTCGACCATCATCCCAGAATGAGAGCAAAATGCTCTCGCGTTGTCTTTCAGGCAGGGAAGAAGCTACATGCCCGTGTTGAGCAGATAAGTTTTAGTCACCGTAGCTGAACCTTTTCTTCCGTCCTCTAGCTGAAGGCAGACAATCTGCCAGTTTGGCTTTGAACGCCTGTAGTACCTTCATTCCCTGGTACGCAAAGTTCCCTTTGAAAACCAGGGGATTCCAATCCTTGCTAGGCCCGCTCTCTGCAGCCTTCTCCCACTCAGAGAACGTTTGAGAAAGCAGCTTGTGCTGAACGGACACTTTCATCTAACAAAACTGAAAACTCCCGTAGACTGTGATAAGCAGCTTGAAGGGGAACGCTGTATTTTGCTTTCTCTTTCATGTGGTGAATGGGGAATTTCCACTTGCTGCTAACAAACTTTTACTAAGCACAACTACAGTTTTGCCCCATTCGCGTTCCAGAATGGGAGAAACACGGTTTCTCTTCTCCTCTAGTGATAACGTCTGTAAAGCGGTATTTTCAGCCGCGCAGCACAGAATGCTTCACGGAATGCTGGAAACCCTGGGAGGCTTCAGCTACTTGAAAGGGAGAAACGTCGTATACTTTATCCAGGTAGAAAATGCACAGGCAACTTTCTGAGGCATGTAACACAGAGGGATTTTCGAACACAGAAAGGGAATCCTTCGACCATCATCCCAGAATGAGAGCAAAATGCTCTTTCTTTGTATTTCAGGCAGGGAAGGAGTAACATGCTCGTGTTGAGCACACAAGTTTTAGTCAGCATAGCTGAACCTTTTCGTCAGTCCTCTAACTGAAGGCAGACAATCTGCCTGTTTGGCTTTCAACGCCTGTAGTACCTTCATTTCCTGATATGCAAAGTTCCCTTTGAAAACCAGGGGATTCCAATCCTTGCTAGGCCCGCTCTCTGCCGCCATCTCCCACTCAGAGAACGTTTGAGAAAGCAGCTTGTGCTGGGCGGACACTTTCTTCTAACAAAACTGAAAAGTCCCGTAGACTGACTTAAGCAGCTTGAAGGGGAACGCTGTATTTTGCTTTCTCTTCCATGTGGTGACTGGGGAATTTCCACTTGCTGCTAACCTTTACTCAGCACAACTACAGTTTTGCCCGCTTCGCGTTCCAGAATGGGAGAAACACGGTTTCTCTTCTCCTGTAGTGATAACGTCTGTAAAGCGGTATTCTCAGCCGCGCAGCACAGAATGCTTCCCGGAATGCTGCAAACCCTGAACGGCTTCAGCTACTTGAAAGGGAGAAACGTCGTATACTTTATCCAGGTCGAGAATGCACAGGCAACTTTCTGAGGCATGCAACACAGAGGGATTTTCGAACACAGAAAGGGAATCCTTCGACCATCATCCCAGAATGAGAGCAAAATGCTCTGTATTTCAGGCAGGGAAGGAGTAACATGCTCGTGTTGAGCACACACGTTTTAGTCAGCATAGCTGAACCTCCTCTGCCGTCCTCTAGCTGAAGGCAGACAATCTGCCTGTTTGGCTTTCATCGCCTGTAAGTACCTTCATTCGCTGATATGCAAAGTTCCCTTTGAAAACCAGGGGATTGCAATCCTTGCTAGGCCCGCTCTCTGCAGCCATCTCCTACTCAGAGAACGTTTGAGAAAGCAGCTTGTGCTGATCGGACCCTTTCTTCTAACAAAAATGAAAACTCCCGTAGACTGAGTTAAGCAGCATCAAGGGGAACGCAGTATTTGGTTTTCTCTTTCATGTGGTGAATGGGGGATTTCCACTTGCTGCTAACAAACTTTTACTCAGCACAACTACAGTTTTGCCTCCTTCGCGTTCCAGAATAGGAGAAACACGGTTTCTCTCCTCCTGTAGTGATACCGGCTGTAAAGCGGTATTCTCAGGCGCGCAGCACAGAATGCTTCCCGAAATGCTGGAAACCCTGAACGGCTTCAGCTACTTGAAAGGGAGGAACGTCGTATACTTTATCCAGGTAGACAGTGCACGGCAACTTTCTGAGGCATGTAACACAGAGGGATTTTCAAACAATGAAACCGAATCCTTCGACCATCATCCCAGAATGAGAGCAAAATGCTCTCGTGTTGTCTTTCAGGCAGGGAAGAAGCTACATGCTCGTGTTGAGCAGATAAGTTTTAGTCAGCAAATCTGAACCTCTTCTTCCGTCCTCTAGCTGATGACAGACAATCTGCCTGTTTGGCTTTGAACGCCCGTACCTTCATTCCCAGGTATGCAAAGTTCCCTATGAAAACCAGGGTATTCCAATCCTTGCTAGGCAGGACTCTGCAGCCTTCTCCCACTTATAGAACTTTTGAGAAAGCAGCTTGTGCTGTGCTGACACTTTCTTCTAACAAAACCGAAAACTCCCGTAGCCTGAGTTAAGCAGCTTGAAGGGGAACGCTGTATCTTGCTTTCTCTTACATGTGGTGAATGGGGAACGTCTAGTGCTGCTAACAAACTTTTATTCAGCACAACTACAGTTTTGCCTCCTTCGCGTTCCAGAATGGGAGAAACACGGTTTCTCTCCTCCTGTAGTGATACCGTCTGTAAAGCGGTATTCTCAGGCGCGCAGCACAGAATGCTTCCCGAAATGCTGGAAACCCTGAACGGCTTCAGCTACTTGAAAGGGAGGAACGTCGTATACTTTATCCAGGTAGACAGTGCACGGCAACTTTCTGAGGCATGTAACACAGAGGGATTTTCAAACAAGGAAACCGAATCCTTCGACCATCATCCCAGAATGAGAGCAAAATGCTCTCGCGTTGTCTTTCAGGCAGGGAAGAAGCTACATGCCCGTGTTGAGCAGATAAGTTTTAGTCACCGTAGCTGAACCTTTTCTTCCGTCCTCTAGCTGAAGGCAGACAATCTGCCATTTTGGCTTTGAACGCCTGTAGTACCTTCATTCCCTGGTACGCAAAGTTCCCTTTGAAAACCAGGGGATTCCAATCCTTGCTAGGCCCGCTCTCTGCAGCCTTCTCCCACTCAGAGAACGTTTGAGAAAGCAGCTTGTGCTGAACGGACACTTTCATCTAACAAAACTGAAAACGCCCGTAGACTGTGATAAGCAGCTTGAAGGGGAACGCTGTATTTTGCTTTCTCTTTCATGTGGTGAATGGGGAATTTCCACTTGCTGCTAACAAACTTTTACTCAGCACAACTACAGTTTTGCCCCATTCGCGTTCCAGAATGGGAGAAACACGGTTTCTCTTCTCCTCTAGTGATAACGTCTGTAAAGCGGTATTTTCAGCCGCGCAGCACAGAATGCTTCACGGAATGCTGGAAACCCTGGACGGCTTCAGCTACTTGAAAGGGAGAAACGTCGTATACTTTATCCAGGTAGAAAATGCACAGGCAACTTTCTGAGGCATGTAACACAGAGGGATTTTCGAACACAGAAAGGGAATCCTTCGACCATCATCCCAGAATGAGAGCAAAATGCTCTTTCTTTGTATTTCAGGCAGGGAAGGAGTAACATGCTCGTGTTGAGCACACAAGTTTTAGTCAGCATAGCTGAACCTTTTCGTCAGTCCTCTAACTGAAGGCAGACAATCTGCCTGTTTGGCTTTCAACGCCTGTAGTACCTTCATTTCCTGATATGCAAAGTTCCCTTTGAAAACCAGGGGATTCCAATCCTTGCTAGGCCCGCTCTCTGCCGCCATCTCCCACTCAGAGAACGTTTGAGAAAGCAGCTTGTGCTGGGCGGACACTTTCTTCTAACAAAACTGAAAAGTCCCATAGACTGACTTAAGCAGCTTGAAGGGGAACGCTGTATTTTGCTTTCTCTTTCATGTGGTGACTGGGGAATTTCCACTTGCTGCTAACCTTTACTCAGCACAACTACAGTTTTGCCTCCTTCGCGTTCCAGAATGTGAGAAACACGGTTTCTCTTCTCCTGTACTGATAACGTCTGTAAAGCGGTATTCTCAGGCGCGCAGCACAGAATGCTTCCCGAAATGCTGGAAACCCTGAACGGCTTCAGCTACTTGAAAGGGAGGAAAGTCGTATACTTTATCCAGGTAGACAGTGCACGGCACTTTCTGAGGCATGTAACACAGAGGGATTTTCAAACAAGGAAACCGAATCCTTCGACCATCATCCCAGAATGAGAGCAAAATGCTCTCGTGTTGTCTTTCAGGCAGGGAAGAAGCTACATGCTCGTGTTGAGCAGATAAGTTTTAGTCAGCAAATCTGAACCTCTTCTTCCGTCCTCTAGCTGATGACAGACAATCTGCCTGTTTGGCTTTGAACGCCCGTACCTTCATTCCCAGGTATGCAAAGTTCCCTTTGAAAACCAGGGAATTCCAATACTTGCTAGGCAGGACTCTGCAGCCTTCTCCCACTTATAGAAAGTTTGAGAAAGCAGCTTGTGCTGTGCTGACACTTTCTTCTAACAAAACCGAAAACTCCCGTAGCCTGAGTTAAGCAGCTTGAAGGGGAACGCTGTATCTTGCTTTCTCTTACATGTGGTGAATGGGGAACGTCTAGTGCTGCTAACAAACTTTTATTCAGCACAACTACAGTTTTGCCTCCTTCGCGTTCCAGAATGGGAGAAACACGGTTTCTCTTCTCCTGTAGTGATACCGTCTGTAAAGCGGTATTCTCAGGCGCGCAGCACAGAATGCTTCCCGAAATGCTGGAAACCCTGATCGGCTTCAGCTACTTGAAAGGGAGAAACGTCGTATACTTTATCCAGGTAGACAATGCACGGCAACTTTCTGAGGCATGTAACACAGAGGGATTTTCAAACAAGGAAATCGAATCCTTCGACCATCATCCCAGAAAGAGAGCAAAATGCTCTCGCGTTGTCTTTCAGGCAGGGAAGAAGCTACATGCCCGTGTTGAGCAGATAAGTTTTAGTCACCGTAGCTGAACCTTTTCTTCCGTCCTCTAGCTGAAGGCAGACAATCTGCCAGTTTGGCTTTGAACGCCTGTAGTACCTTCATTCCCTGGTACGCAAAGTTCCCTTTGAAAACCAGGGGATTCCAATCCTTGCTAGGCCAGCTCTCTGCAGCCTTCTCCCACTCAGAGAACATTTGAGAAAGCAGCTTGTGCTGATCGGACACTTTCATCTAACAAAACTGAAAACTCCCGTAGACTGTGATAAGCAGCTTGAAGGGGAACGCTGTATTTTGCTTTCTCTTTCATGTGGTGAATGGGGAATTTCCACTTGCTGCTAACAAACTTTTACTCAGCACAACTACAGTTTTGCCCCATTCGTGTTCCAGAATGGGAGAAACACGGTTTCTCTTCTCCTCCAGTGATAACGTCTGTAAAGCGGTATTCTCAGCCGCGCAGCACAGAATGCTTCACGGAATGCTGGAAACCCTGGACGGCTTCAGCTACTTGAAAGGGAGAAACGTCGTATACTTTATCCAGGTAGAAAATGCACAGGCAACTTTCTGAGGCATGTAACACAGAGGGATTTTCGAACACAGAAAGGGAATCCTTCGACCATCATCCCAGAATGAGAGCAAAATGCTCTTTCTTTGTAATTCAGGCGGGGAAGGAGTAATATGCTCGTGTTGAGCACACAAGTTTTAGTCAGCATAGCTGAACCTCCTCTGCCGTCCTCTAGCTGAAGTCAGACAATCTGCCTGTTTGGCTTTCAACGCCTGTAAGTACCTTCATTCCCTGATATGCAAAGTTCCCTTTGAAAACCATGGGATTGCAATCCTTGCTAGGCCCGCTCTCTGCAGCCATCTCCTACTCAGAGAACGTTTGAGAAAGCAGCTTGTGCTGATCGGATCCATTCTTCTAACAAAAATGAAAACTCCCGTAGACTGAGTTAAGCAGCATCAAGGGGAACGCAGTATTTGGCTTTCTCTTTCATGTGGTTAATGGGGGATTTCCACTTGCTGCTAACAAACTTTTACTCAGCACAACTACAGTTTTGCCTCCTTCGCGTTCCAGAATAGGAGAAACACGGTTTCTCTCCTCCTGTAGTGATACCGTGTGTAAAGCGGTATTCTCAGGCGCGCAGCAGAGAATGCTTCCCGAAATGCTGGAAACCCTGAACGGCTTCAGCTACTTGAAAGGGAGGAACGTCGTATACTTTATCCAGGTAGACAGTGCATGGCAACTTTCTGAGGCATGTAACACAGAGGGATTTTCAAACAATGAAACCGAATCCTTCGACCATCATCCCAGAAAGAGAGCAAAAGGCTCTCGCGTTGTCTTTCAGGCAGGGAAGAAGCTACATGCTCGTGTTGAGCAGATAAGTTTTAGTCAGCAAATCTGAACCTCTTCTTCCGTCCTCTAGCTGATGACAGACAATCTGCCTGTTTGGCTTTGAACGCCCGTACCTTCATTCCCAGGTATGCAAAGTTCCCTTTGAAAACCAGGGAATTCCAATCCTTGCTAGGCAGGACTCTGCAGCCTTCTCCCACTTATAGAACGTTTGAGAAAGCAGCTTGTGCTGTGCTGACACTTTAACAAAACCGAAAACTCCCGTAGCCTGAGTTAAGCAGCTTGAAGGGGAACGCTGTATCTTGCTTTCTCTTACATGTGGTGAATGGGGAACGTCTAGTGCTGCTAACAAACTTTTATTCAGCACAACTACAGTTTTGCCTCCTTCGCGTTCCAGAATGGGAGAAACACGGTTTCTCTTCTCCTGTAGTGATACCGTCTGTAAAGCGGTATTCTCAGGCGCGCAGCACAGAATGCTTCCCGAAATGCTGGAAACCCTGAACGGCTTCAGCTACTTGAAAGGGAGAAACGTCGTATACTTTATCCAGGTAGACAATGCACGGCAACTTTCTGAGGCATGTAACACAGAGGGATTTTCAAACAAGGAAACCGAATCCTTCGACCATCATCCCAGAATGAGAGCAAAATGCTCTTTCATTGTATTTCAGGCAGGGAAGGAGTAACATGCTCGTGTTGAGCACACACGTTTTAGTCAGCATAGCTGAACCTCCTCTGCCGTCCTCTAGCTGAAGGCAGACAATCTGCCTGTTTGGCTTTCAACGCCTGTAAGTACCTTCATTCCCTGTTATGCAAAGTTCCCTTTGAAAACCAGGGGATTGCAATCCTTGCTAGGCCCGCTCTCTGCAGCCATCTCCTACTCAGAGAACGTTTGAGAAAGCAGCTTGTGCTGATCGGACCCTTTCTTCTAACAAAAATGAAAACTCCCGTAGACTGACTTAAGCAGCTTGAAGGGGAACGCTGTATTTTGCTTTCTCTTTCATGTGGTGAATGGGGGATTTCCACTTGCTGCTAACAAACTTTTACTCAGCACAACTACAGTTTTGCCTCCTTCGCGTTCCAGAATAGGAGAAACACGGTTTCTCTCCTCCTGTAGTGATACCGTCTGTAAAGCGGTATTCTCAGGCGCGCAGCACAGAATGCTTCCCGAAATGCTGGAAACCCGGAACGGCTTCAGCTACTTGAAAGGGAGGAACGTCGTATACTTTATCCAGGTAGACAGTGCACGGCAACTTTCTGAGGCATGTAACACAGAGGGATTTTTCAAACAAGGAAACCGAATCCTTCGACCATCATCCCAGAATGAGAGCAAAATGCTCTCGCGTTGTCTTTCAGGCAGGGAAGAAGCTACATGCTCGTGTTGAGCAGATAAGTTTTAGTCAGCAAATCTGAACCTCTTCTTCCGTCCTCTAGCTGATGACAGACAATCTGCCTGTTTGGCTTTGAACGCCCGTACCTTCATTCCCAGGTATGCAAAGTTCCCTTTGAAAACCAGGGAATTCCAATCCTTGCTAGGCAGGACTCTGCAGCCTTCTCCCACTTATAGAACGTTTGAGAAAGCAGCTTGTGCTGTGCTGACACTTTCTTCTAACAAAACCGAAAACTCCCGTAGCCTGAGTTAAGCAGCTTGAAGGGGAACGCTGTATCTTGCTTTCTCTTACATGTGGTGAATGGGGAACGTCTAGTGCTGCTAACAAACTTTTATTCAGCACAACTACAGTTTTGCCTCCTTCGCGTTCCAGAATGGGAGAAACACGGTTTCTCTTCTCCTGTAGTGATACCGTCTGTAAAGCGGTATTCTCAGGCGCGCAGCACAGAATGCTTCCCGAAATGCTGGAAACCCTGAACGGCTTCAGCTACTTGAAAGGGAGAAACGTCGTATACTTTATCCAGGTAGACAATGCACGGCAACTTTCTGAGGCATGTAACACAGAGGGATTTTCAAACAAGGAAACCGAATCCTTTGACCATCATCCCAGAATGAGAGCAAAATGCTCTCGCGTTGTCTTTCAGGCAGGGAAGAAGCTACATGCCCGTGTTGAGCAGATAAGTTTCAGTCACCGTAGCTGAACCTTTTCTTCCGTCCTCTAGCTGAAGGCAGACAATCTGCCAGTTTGGCTTTGAACGCCTGTAGTACCTTCATTCCCTGGTACGCAAAGTTCCCTTTGAAAACCAGGGGATTCCAATCCTTGCTAGGCCCGCTCTCTGCAGCCTTCTCCCACCCAGAGAACGTTTGAGAAAGCAGCTTGTGCTGATCGGACACTTTCTTCTAACAAAACTGAAAACTCCCGTAGACTGTGATAAGCAGCTTGAAGGGGAACGCTGTATTTTGCTTTCTCTTTCATGTGGTGAATGGCGAATTTCCACTTGCTGCTAACAAACTTTTACTCAGCACAACTACAGTTTTGCCCCATTCGCGTTCCAGAATGGGAGAAACACGGTTTCTCTTCTCCTCTAGTGATAACGTCTGTAAAGCGGTATTTTCAGCCGCGCAGCACAGAATGCTTCACGGAATGCTGGAAACCCTGGACGGCTTCAGCTACTTGAAAGGGAGAAACGTCGTATACTTTATCCAGGTAGAAAATGCACAGGCAACTTTCTGAGGCATGTAACACAGAGGGATTTTCGAACACAGAAAGGGAATCCTTCGACCATCATCCCAGAATGAGAGCAAAATGCTCTTTCTTTGTATTTCAGGCAGGGAAGGAGTAACATGCTCGTGTTGAGCACACAAGTTTTAGTCAGCATAGTTGAACCTTTTCGTCAGTCCTCTAACTGAAGGCAGACAATCTGCCTGTTTGGCTTTCAACGCCTGTAGTACCTTCATTTCCTGATATGCAAAGTTCCCTTTGAAAACCAGGGGATTCCAATCCTTGCTAGGCCCGCTCTCTGCCGCCATCTCCCACTCAGAGAACGTTTGAGAAAGCAGCTTGTGCTGGGCGGACACTTTCTTCTAACAAAACTGAAAAGTCCCGTAGACTGACTTAAGCAGCTTGAAGGGGAACGCTGTATTTTGCTTTCTCTTTCATGTGGTGACTGGGGAATTTCCACTTGCTGCTAACCTTTACTCAGCACAACTACAGTTTTGCCCGCTTCGCGTTCCAGAATGGGAGAAACACGGTTTCTCTTCTCCTGTAGTGATAACGTCTGTAAAGCGGTATTCTCAGCCGCGCAGCACAGAATGCTTCCCGGAATGCTGCAAACCCTGAACGGCTTCAGCTACTTGAAAGGGAGAAACGTCGTATACTTTATCCAGGTCGAGAATGCACAGGCAACTTTCTGAGGCATGCAACACAGAGGGATTTTCGAACACAGAAAGGGAATCCTTCGACCATCATCCCAGAATGAGAGCAAAATGCTCTGTATTTCAGGCAGGGAAGGAGTAACATGCTCGTGTTGAGCACACACGTTTTAGTCAGCATAGCTGAACCTCCTCTGCCGTCCTCTAGCTGAAGGCAGACAATCTGCCTGTTTGGCTTTCATCGCCTGTAAGTACCTTCATTCGCTGATATGCAAAGTTCCCTTTGAAAACCAGGGGATTGCAATCCTTGCTAGGCCCGCTCTCTGCAGCCATCTCCTACTCAGAGAACGTTTGAGAAAGCAGCTTGTGCTGATCGGACCCTTTCTTCTAACAAAAATGAAAACTCCCGTAGACTGAGTTAAGCAGCATCAAGGGGAACGCAGTATTTGGCTTTCTCTTTCATGTGGTGAATGGGGGATTTCCACTTGCTGCTAACAAACTTTTACTCAGCACAACTACAGTTTTGCCTCCTTCGCGTTCCAGAATAGGAGAAACACGGTTTCTCTCCTCCTGTAGTGATACCGTGTGTAAAGCGGTATTCTCAGGCGCGCAGCACAGAATGCTTCCCGAAATGCTGGAAACTCTGAACGGCTTCAGCTACTTGAAAGGGAGGAACGTCGTATACTTTATCCAGGTAGACAGTGCACGGCAACTTTCTGAGGCATGTAACACAGAGGGATTTTCAAACAAGGAAACCGAATCCTTCGACCATCATCCCAGAATGAGAGCAAAATGCTCTCGTGTTGTCTTTCAGGCAGGGAAGAAGCTACATGCTCGTGTTGAGCAGATACGTTTTAGTCAGCAAATCTGAACCTCTTCTTCCGTCCTCTAGCTGATGACAGACAATCTGCCTGTTTGGCTTTGAACGCCCGTACCTTCATTCCCAGGTATGCAAAGTTCCCTTTGAAAACCAGGGAATTCCAATCCTTGCTAGGCAGGACTCTGCAGCCTTCTCCCACTTATAGAACGTTTGAGAAAGCAGCTTGTGCTGTGCTGACAGTTTCTTCTAACAAAACCGAAAACTCCCGTAGCCTGAGTTAAGCAGCTTGAAGGGGAACGCTGTATCTTGCTTTCTCTTACATGTGGTGAATGGGGAACGTCTAGTGCTGCTAACAAACTTTTATTCAGCACAACTACAGTTTTGCCTCCTTCGCGTTCCAGAATGGGAGAAACACGGTTTCTCTTCTCCAGTAGTGATACCGTCTGTAAAGCGGTATTCTCAGGCGCGCAGCACAGAATGCTTCCCGAAATGCTGGAAACCCTGAACGGCTTCAGCTACTTGAAAGGGAGAAACGTCGTATACTTTATCCAGGTAGACAATGCACGGCAACTTTCTGAGGCATGTAACACAGAGGGATTTTCAAACAAGGAAACCGAATCCTTCGACCATCATCCCAGAATGAGAGCAAAATGCTCTCGCGTTGTCTTTCAGGCAGGGAAGAAGCTACATGCCCGTGTTGAGCAGATAAGTTTTAGTCACCGTAGCTGAACCTTTTCTTCCATCCTCTAGCTGAAGGCAGACAATCTGCCAGTTTGGCTTTGAACGCCTGTAGTACCTTCATTCCCTGGTACGCAAAGTTCCCTTTGAAAACCAGGGGATTCCAATCCTTGCTAGGCCCGCTCTCTGCAGCCTTCTCCCACTCAGAGAACGTTTGAGAAAGCAGCTTGTGCTGATCAGACACTTTCTTCTAACAAAACTGAAAACTCCCGTAGACTGTGATAAGCAGCTTGAAGGGGAACGCTGTATTTTGCTTTCTCTTTCATGTGGTGAATGGGGAATTTCCACTTGCTGCCAACAAACTTTTACTAAGCACAACTACAGTTTTGCCCCATTCGCGTTCCAGAATGGGAGAAACACGGTTTCTCTTCTCCTCTAGTGATAACGTCTGTAAAGCGGTATTTTCAGCCGCGCAGCACAGAATGCTTCACGGAATGCTGGAAACCCTGGGCGGCTTCAGCTACTTGAAAGGGAGAAACGTCGTATACTTTATCCAGGTAGAAAATGCACAGGCAACTTTCTGAGGCATGTAACACAGAGGGATTTTCGAACACAGAAACCGAATCCTTCGACCATCATCCCAGAATGAGAGCAAAATGCTCTTTCTTTGTATTTCAGGCAGGGAAGGAGTAACATGCTCGTGTTGAGCACACAAGTTTTAGTCAGCATAGCTGAACCTTTTCGTCAGTCCTCTAACTGAAGGCAGACAATCTGCCTGTTTGGCTTTCAACGCCTGTAGTACCTTCATTTCCTGATATGCAAAGTTCCCTTTGAAAACCAGGGGATTCCAATCCTTGCTAGGCCCGCTCTCTGCCGCCATCTCCCACTCAGAGAACGTTTGAGAAAGCAGCTTGTGCTGGGCGGACACTTTCTTCTAACAAAACTGAAAAGTCCCGTAGACTGACTTAAGCAGCTTGAAGGGGAACGCTGTATTTTGCTTTCTCTTCCATGTGGTGACTGGGGAATTTCCACTTGCTGCTAACCTTTACTCAGCACAACTACAGTTTTGCCCGCTTCGCGTTCCAGAATGGGAGAAACACGGTTTCTCTTCTCCTGTAGTGATAACGTCTGTAAAGCGGTATTCTCAGCCGCGCAGCACAGAATGCTTCCCGGAATGCTGCAAACCCTGAACGGCTTCAGCTACTTGAAAGGGAGAAACGTCGTATACTTTATCCAGGTCGAGAATGCACAGGCAACTTTCTGAGGCATGTAACACAGAGGGATTTTCGAACACAGAAAGGGAATCCTTCGACCATCATCCCAGAATGAGAGCAAAATGCTCTGTATTTCAGGCAGGGAAGGAGTAACATGCTCGTGTTGAGCACACACGTTTTAGTCAGCATAGCTGAACCTCCTCTGCCGTCCTCTAGCTGAAGGCAGACAATCTGCCTGTTTGGCTTTCATCGCCTGTAAGTACCTTCATTCGCTGATATGCAAAGTTCCCTTTGAAAACCAGGGGATTGTAATCCTTGCTAGGCCCGCTCTCTGCAGCCATCTCCTACTCAGAGAACGTTTGAGAAAGCAGCTTGTGCTGATCGGACCCTTTCTTCTAACAAAAATGAAAACTCCCGTAGACTGAGTTAAGCAGCATCAAGGGGAACGCAGTATTTGGCTTTCTCTTTCATGTGGTGAATGGGGGATTTCCACTTGCTGCTAACAAACTTTTACTCAGCACAACTACAGTTTTGCCTCCTTCGCGTTCCAGAATAGGAGAAACACGGTTTCTCTCCTCCTGTAGTGATACCGTCTGTAAAGCGGTATTCTCAGGCGCGCAGCACAGAATGCTTCCCGAAATGCTGGAAACCCTGAACGGCTTCAGCTACTTGAAAGGGAGGAACGTCGTATACTTTATCCAGGTAGACAGTGCACGGCATCTTTCTGAGGCATGTAACACAGAGGGATTTTCAAACAAGGAAACCGAATCCTTCGACCATCATCCCAGAATGAGAGCAAAATGCTCTCGTGTTGTCTTTCAGGCAGGGAAGAAGCTACATGCTCGTGTTGAGCAGATAAGTTTTAGTCAGCAAATCTGAACCTCTTCTTCCGTCCTCTAGCTGATGACAGACAATCTGCCTGTTTGGCTTTGAACGCCCGTACCTTCATTCCCAGGTATGCAAAGTTCCCTTTGAAAACCAGGGAATTCCAATCCTTGCTAGGCAGGACTCTGCAGCCTTCTCCCACTTATAGAATGTTTGAGAAAGCAGCTTGTGCTGTGCTGACACTTTCTTCTAACAAAACCGAAAACTCCCGTAGCCTGAGTTAAGCAGCTTGAAGGGGAACGCTGTATCTTGCTTTCTCTTACATGTGGTGAATGGGGAACGTCTAGTGCTGCTAACAAACTTTTATTCAGCACAACTACAGTTTTGCCTCCTTCGCGTTCCAGAATGGGAGAAACACGGTTTCTCTTCTCCAGTAGTGATACCGTCTGTAAAGCGGTATTCTCAGGCGCGCAGCACAGAATGCTTCCCGAAATGCTGGAAACCCTGAACGGCTTCAGCTACTTGAAAGGGAGAAACGTCGTATACTTTATCCAGGTAGAAAATGCACAGGCAACTTTCTGAGGCATGTAACACAGAGGGATTTTCGAACACAGAAACCGAATCCTTCGACCATCATCCCAGAATGAGAGCAAAATGCTCTTTCTTTGTATTTCAGGCAGGGAAGGAGTAACATGCTCGTGTTGAGCACACAAGTTTTAGTCAGCATAGCTGAACCTTTTCGTCAGTCCTCTAACT
The DNA here is from genome assembly GCA_030035585.1 of Dugong dugon. NCBI lineage: Eukaryota > Metazoa > Chordata > Mammalia > Sirenia > Dugongidae > Dugong > Dugong dugon. The sequence continues at coordinate 38,992,038 of CM057480.1, read as the reverse complement.
GAAGGCAGACAATCTGCCTGTTTGGCTTTCAACGCCTGTAGTACCTTCATTTCCTGATATGCAAAGTTCCCTTTGAAAACCAGGGGATTCCAATCCTTGCTAGGCCCGCTCTCTGCCGCCATCTCCCACTCAGAGAACGTTTGAGAAAGCAGCTTGTGCTGGGCGGACACTTTCTTCTAACAAAACTGAAAAGTCCCGTAGACTGACTTAAGCAGCTTGAAGGGGAACGCTGTATTTTGCTTTCTCTTCCATGTGGTGACTGGGGAATTTCCACTTGCTGCTAACCTTTACTCAGCACAACTACAGTTTTGCCCGCTTCGCGTTCCAGAATGGGAGAAACACGGTTTCTCTTCTCCTGTAGTGATAACGTCTGTAAAGCGGTATTTTCAGCCGCGCAGCACAGAATGCTTCCCGGAATGCTGCAAACCCTGAACGGCTTCAGCTACTTGAAAAGGAGAAACGTCGTATACTTTATCCAGGTCGAGACTGCACAGGCAACTTTCTGAGGCATGTAACACAGAGGGATTTTCGAACACAGAAAGGGAATCCTTCGACCATCATCCCAGAATGAGAGCAAAATGCTCTGTATTTCAGGCAGGGAAGGAGTAACATGCTCGTGTTGAGCACACACGTTTTAGTCAGCATAGCTGAACCTCCTCTGCCGTCCTCTAGCTGAAGGCAGACAATCTGCCTGTTTGGCTTTCATCGCCTGTAAGTACCTTCATTCCCTGATATGCAAAGTTCCCTTTGAAAACCAGGGGATTGCAATCCTTGCTAGGCCCGCTCTCTGCAGCCATCTCCTACTCAGAGAACGTTTGAGAAAGCAGCTTGTGCTGATCGGACCCTTTCTTCTAACAAAAATGAAAACTCCCGTAGACTGAGTTAAGCAGCATCAAGGGGAACGCAGTATTTGGCTTTCTCTTTCATGTGGTGAATGGGGGATTTCCACTTGCTGCTAACAAACTTTTACTCAGCACAACTACAGTTTTGCCTCCTTCGCGTTCCAGAATAGGAGAAACACGGTTTCTCTCCTCCTGTAGTGATACCGTGTGTAAAGCGGTATTCTCAGGCGCGCAGCACAGAATGCTTCCCGAAATGCTGGAAACCCTGAACGGCTTCAGCTACTTGAAAGGGAGGAACGTCGTATACTTTATCCAGGTAGACAGTGCACGGCAACTTTCTGAGGCATGTAACACAGAGGGATTTTCAAACAAGGAAACCGATTCCTTCGACCATCATCCCAGAATGAGAGCAAAATGCTCTCGCGTTGTCTTTCAGGCAGGGAAGAAGATACATGCTCGTGTTGAGCAGATAAGTTTTAGTCAGCAAATCTGAACCTCTTCTTCCGTCCTCTAGCTGATGACAGACAATCTGCCTGTTTGGCTATGAACGCCTGTACCTTCATTCCCAGGTATGCAAAGTTCCCTTTGAAAACCAGGGGATTCCAATCCTTGCTAGGCCCGCTCTCTGCAGCGTTCTCCCACTCAGAGAACGTTTGAGAAAGCAGCTTGTGCTGATCGGACACTTTCATCTAACAAAACCGAAAACTCCCGTAGCCTGAGTTAAGCAGCTTGAAGGGGAACGCTGTATCTTGCTTTCTCTTACATGTGGTGAATGGGGAACGTCTAGTGCTGCTAACAAACTTTTACTCAGCACAACTACAGTTTTGCCTCCTTCGCGTTCCAGAATAGGAGAAACACGGTTTCTCTCCTCCTGTAGTGATACCGTCTGTAAAGCGGTATTCTCAGGCGCACAGCACAGAATGCTTCCCGAAATGCTGGAAACCCGGAACGGCTTCATCTACTTGAAAGGGAGGAACGTCGTATACTTTATACAGGTAGACAGTGCACGGCAACTTTCTGAGGCATGTAACACAGAGGGATTTTTCAAACAAGGAAACCGAATCCTTCGACCATCATCCCAGAATGAGAGCAAAATGCTCTCGCGTTGTCTTTCAGGCAGGGAAGAAGCTACATGCCCGTGTTGAGCAGATAAGTTTTAGTCACCGTAGCTGAACCTTTTCTTCCGTCCTCTAGCTGAAGGCAGACAATCTGCCAGTTTGGCTTTGAACGCCTGTAGTACCTTCATTCCCTGGTACGCAAAGTTCCCTTTGAAAACCAGGGGATTCCAATCCTTGCTAGGCCCGCTCTCTGCAGCCTTCTCCCACTCAGAGAACGTTTGAGAAAGCAGCTTGTGCTGATCGGACACTTTCTTCTAACAAAACTGAAAACTCCCGTAGACTGTGATAAGCAGCTTGAAGGGGAACGCTGTATTTTGCTTTCTCTTTCATGTGGTGAATGGGGAATTTCCACTTGCTGCTAACAAACTTTTACTCAGCACAACTACAGTTTTGCCCCATTCGCGTTCCAGAATGGGAGAAACACGGTTTCTCTTCTCCTCTAGTGATAACGTCTGTAAAGCGGTATTTTCAGCCGCGCAGCACAGACTGCTTCACGGAATGCTGGAAACCCTGGACGGCTTCAGCTACTTGAAAGGGAGAAACGTCGTATACTTTATCCAGGTAGAAAATGCACAGGCAACTTTCTGAGGCATGTAACACAGAGGGATTTTCGAACACAGAAACCGAATCCTTCGACCATCATCCCAGAATGAGAGCAAAATGCTCTTTCTTTGTATTTCAGGCAGGGAAGGAGTAACATGCTCGTGTTGAGCACACAAGTTTTAGTCAGCATAGCTGAACCTTTTCGTCAGTCCTCTAACTGAAGGCAGACAATCTGCCTGTTTGGCTTTCAACGCCTGTAGTACCTTCATTTCCTGATATGCAAAGTTCCCTTTGAAAACCAGGGGATTCCAATCCTTGCTAGGCCCGCTCTCTGCCGCCATCTCCCACTCAGAGAACGTTTGAGAAAGCAGCTTGTGCTGGGCGGACACTTTCTTCTAACAAAACTGAAAAGTCCCGTAGACTGACTTAAGCAGCTTGAAGGGGAACGCTGTATTTTGCTTTCTCTTTCATGTGGTGACTGGGGAATTTCCACTTGTTGCTAACCTTTACTCAGCACAACTACAGTTTTGCCCGCTTCGTGTTCCAGAATGGGAGAAACACGGTTTCTCTTCTCCTGTAGTGATAACGTCTGTAAAGCGGTATTCTCAGCCGCGCAGCACAGAATGCTTCCCGGAATGCTGCAAACCCTGAACGGCTTCAGCTACTTGAAAGGGAGAAACGTCGTATACTTTATCCAGGTCGAGAATGCACAGGCAACTTTCTGAGGCATGCAACACAGAGGGATTTTCGAACACAGAAAGGGAATCCTTCGACCATCATCCCAGAATGAGAGCAAAATGCTCTGTATTTCAGGCAGGGAAGGAGTAACATGCTCGTGTTGAGCACACACGTTTTAGTCAGCATAGCTGAACCTCCTCTGCCGTCCTCTAGCTGAAGGCAGACAATCTGCCTGTTTGGCTTTCATCGCCTGTAAGTACCTTCATTCGCTGATATGCAAAGTTCCCTTTGAAAACCAGGGGATTGCAATCCTTGCTAGGCCCGCTCTCTGCAGCCATCTCCTACTCAGAGAACGTTTGAGAAAGCAGCTTGTGCTGATCGGACCCTTTCTTCTAACAAAAATGAAAACTCCCGTAGACTGAGTTAAGCAGCATCAAGGGGAACGCAGTATTTGGCTTTCTCTTTCATGTGGTGAATGGGGGATTTCCACTTGCTGCTAACAAACTTTTACTCAGCACAACTACAGTTTTGCCTCCTTCGCGTTCCAGAATAGGAGAAACACGGTTTCTCTCCTCCTGTAGTGATACCGTGTGTAAAGCGGTATTCTCAGGCGCGCAGCACAGAATGCTTCCCGAAATGCTGGAAACCCTGAACGGCTTCAGCTACTTGAAAGGGAGGAACGTCGTATACTTTATCCAGGTAGACAGTGCACGGCAACTTTCTGAGGCATGTAACACAGAGGGATTTTCAAACAAGGAAACCGAATCCTTCGACCATCATCCCAGAATGAGAGCAAAATGCTCTCGTGTTGTCTTTCAGGCAGGGAAGAAGCTACATGCTCGTGTTGAGCAGATAAGTTTTAGTCAGCAAATCTGAACCTCTTCTTCCGTCCTCTAGCTGATGACAGACAATCTGCCTGTTTGGCTTTGAACGCCCGTACCTTCATTCCCAGGTATGCAAAGTTCCCTTTGAAAACCAGGGAATTCCAATCCTTGCTAGGCAGGACTCTGCAGCCTTCTCCCACTTATAGAACGTTTGAGAAAGCAGCTTGTGCTGTGCTGACACTTTCTTCTAACAAAACCGAAAACTCCCGTAGCCTGAGTTAAGCAGCTTGAAGGGGAACGCTGTATCTTGCTTTCTCTTACATGTGGTGAATGGGGAACGTCTAGTGCTGCTAACAAACTTTTATTCAGCACAACTACAGTTTTCCCTCCTTCGCGTTCCAGAATGGGAGAAACACGGTTTCTCTTCTCCTGTAGTGATACCGTCTGTAAAGCGGTATTCTCAGGCGCGCAGCACAGAATGCTTCCCGAAATGCTGGAAACCCTGAACGGCTTCAGCTACTTGAAAGGGAGAAACGTCGTATACTTTATCCAGGTAGACAATGCACGGCAACTTTCTGAGGCATGTAACACAGAGGGATTTTCAAACAAGGAAACCGAATCCTTCGACCATCATCCCAGAATGAGAGCAAAATGCTCTCGCGTTGTCTTTCAGGCAGGGAAGAAGCTACATGCCCGTGTTGAGCAGATAAGTTTTAGTCACCGTAGCTGAACCTTTTCTTCCGTCCTCTAGCTGAAGGCAGACAATTTGCCAGTTTGGCTTTGAACGCCTGTAGTACCTTCATTCCCTGGTACGCAAAGTTCCCTTTGAAAACCAGGGGATTCCAATCCTTGCTAGGCCCGCTCTCTGCAGCCTTCTCCCACTCAGAGAACGTTTGAGAAAGCAGCTTGTGCTGTGCTGACACTTTAACAAAACCGAAAACTCCCGTAGCCTGAGTTAAGCAGCTTGAAGGGGAACGCTGTATCTTGCTTTCTCTTACATGTGGTGAATGGGGAACGTCTAGTGCTGCTAACAAACTTTTATTCAGCACAACTACAGTTTTGCCTCCTTCGCGTTCCAGAATGGGAGAAACACGGTTTCTCTTCTCCTGTAGTGATACCGTCTGTAAAGCGGTATTCTCAGGCGCGCAGCACAGAATGCTTCCCGAAATGCTGGAAACCCTGAACGGCTTCAGCTACTTGAAAGGGAGAAACGTCGTATACTTTATCCAGGTAGACAATGCACGGCAACTTTCTGAGGCATGTAACACAGAGGGATTTTCAAACAAGGAAACCGAATCCTTCGACCATCATCCCAGAATGAGAGCAAAATGCTCTTTCATTGTATTTCAGGCAGGGAAGGAGTAACATGCTCGTGTTGAGCACACACGTTTTAGTCAGCATAGCTGAACCTCCTCTGCCGTCCTCTAGCTGAAGGCAGACAATCTGCCTGTTTGGCTTTCAACGCTTGTAAGTACCTTCATTCCCTGTTATGCAAAGTTCCCTTTGAAAACCAGGGGATTGCAATCCTTGCTAGGCTCGCTCTCTGCAGCCATCTCCTACTCAGAGAACGTTTGAGAAAGCAGCTTGTGCTGATCGGACCCTTTCTTCTAACAAAAATGAAAACTCCCGTAGACTGACTTAAGCAGCTTGAAGGGGAACGCTGTATTTTGCTTTCTCTTTCATGTGGTGAATGGGGGATTTCCACTTGCTGCTAACAAACTTTTACTCAGCACAACTACAGTTTTGCCTCCTTCGCGTTCCAGAATAGGAGAAACACGGTTTCTCTCCTCCTGTAGTGATACCGTCTGTAAAGCGGTATTCTCAGGCGCGCAGCACAGAATGCTTCCCGAAATGCTGGAAACCCGGAACGGCTTCAGCTACTTGAAAGGGAGGAACGTCGTATACTTTATCCAAGTAGACAGTGCACGGCAACTTTCTGAGGCATGTAACACAGAGGGATTTTTCAAACAAGGAAACCGAATCCTTCGACCATCATCCCAGAATGAGAGCAAAATGCTCTCGCGTTGTCTTTCAGGCAGGGAAGAAGCTACATGCCCGTGTTGAGCAGATAAGTTTTAGTCACCGTAGCTGAACCTTTTCTTCCGTCCTCTAGCTGAAGGCAGACAATCTGCCAGTTTGGCTTTGAACGCCTGTAGTACCTTCATTCCCTGGTACGCAAAGTTCCCTTTGAAAACCAGGGGATTCCAATCCTTGCTAGGCCCGCTCTCTGCAGCCTTCTCCCACTCAGAGAACGTTTGAGAAAGCAGCTTGTGCTGATCGGACACTTTCTTCTAACAAAACTGAAAACTCCCGTAGACTGTGATAAGCAGCTTGAAGGGGAACGCTGTATTTTGCTTTCTCTTTCATGTGGTGAATGGGGAATTTCCACTTGCTGCTAACAAACTTTTACTCAGCCCAAATACAGTTTTGCCTCCTTCGCGTTCCAGAATAGGAGAAACACGGTTTCTCTCCTCCTGTAGTGATACCGTGTGTAAAGCGGTATTCTCAGGCGCGCAGCACAGAATGCTTCCCGAAATGCTGGAAACCCTGAACGGCTTCAGCTACTTGAAAGGGAGGAACGTCGTATACTTTATCCAGGTAGACAGTGCACGGCAACTTTCTGAGGCATGTAACACAGAGGGATTTTCAAACAAGGAAACCGAATCCTTCGACCATCATCCCAGAATGAGAGCAAAATGCTCTCGCGTTGTCTTTCAGGCAGGGAAGAAGCTACATGCTCGTGTTGAGCAGATAAGTTTTAGTCAGCAAATCTGAACCTCTTCTTCCGTCCTCTAGCTGATGACAGACAATCTGCCTGTTTGGCTTTGAACGCCTGTACCTTCATTCCCAGGTATGCAAAGTTCCCTTTGAAAACCAGGGGATACCAATCCTTGCTAGGCCCGCTCTCTGCAGCCTTCTCCCACTCCGAGAACGTTTGAGAAAGCAGCTTGTGCTGATCGGACACTTTCATCTAACAAAACCGAAAACTCCCGTAGCCTGAGTTAAGCAGCTTGAAGGGGAACGCTGTATCTTGCTTTCTCTTACATGTGGTGAATGGGGAACGTCTAGTGCTGCTAACAAACTTTTATTCAGCACAACTACAGTTTTGCCTCCTTCGCGTTCCAGAATGGGAGAAACACGGTTTCTCTTCTCCTGTAGTGATACAGTCTGTAAAGCGGTATTCTCAGGCGCGCAGCACAGAATGCTTCCCGAAATGCTGGAAACCCTGAACGGCTTCAGCTACTTGAAAGGGAGAAACGTCGTATACTTTATCCAGGTAGACAATGCACGGAAACTTTCTGAGGCATGTAACACAGAGGGATTTTCAAACAAGGAAACCGAATCCTTCGACCATCATCCCAGAATGAGAGCAAAATGCTCTCGCGTTGTTTTTCAGGCAGGGAAGAAGCTACATGCCCGTGTTGAGCAGATAAGTTTTAGTCACCGTAGCTGAACCTTTTCTTCCGTCCTCTAGCTGAAGGCAGACAATCTGCCAGTTTGGCTTTGAACGCCTGTAGTACCTTCATTCCCTGGTACGCAAAGTTCCCTTTGAAAACCAGGGGATTCCAATCCTTGCTAGGCCCGCTCTCTGCAGCCTTCTCCCACTCAGAGAACGTTTGAGAAAGCAGCTTGTGCTGAACGGACACTTTCATCTAACAAAACTGAAAACTCCCGTAGACTGTGATAAGCAGCTTGAAGGGGAACGCTGTATTTTGCTTTCTCTTTCATGTGGTGAATGGGGAATTTCCACTTGCTGCTAACAAACTTTTACTCAGCACAACTACAGTTTTGCCCCATTCGCGTTCCAGAATGGGAGAAACACGGTTTCTCTTCTCCTCTAGTGATAACGTCTGTAAAGCGGTATTTTCAGCCGCGCAGCACAGAATGCTTCACGGAATGCTGGAAACCCTGGACGGCTTCAGCTACTTGAAAGGGAGAAACGTCGTATACTTTATCCAGGTAGAAAATGCACAGGCAACTTTCTGAGGCATGTAACACAGAGGGATTTTCGAACACAGAAACCGAATCCTTCGACCATCATCCCAGAATGAGAGCAAAATGCTCTTTCTTTGTATTTCAGGCAGGGAAGGAGTAACATGCTCGTGTTGAGCACACAAGTTTTAGTCAGCATAGCTGAACCTTTTCGTCAGTCCTCTAACTGAAGGCAGACAATCTGCCTGTTTGGCTTTCAACGACTGTAGTACCTTCATTTCCTGATATGCAAAGTTCCCTTTGAAAACCAGGGGATTCCAATCCTTGCTAGGCCCGCTCTCTGCCGCCATCTCCCACTCAGAGAACGTTTGAGAAAGCAGCTTGTGCTGGGCGGACACTTTCTTCTAACAAAACTGAAAAGTCCCGTAGACTGACTTAAGCAGCTTGAAGGGGAACGCTGTATTTTGCTTTCTCTTTCATGTGGTGACTGGGGAATTTCCACTTGCTGCTAACCTTTACTCAGCACAACTACAGTTTTGCCCGCTTCGCGTTCCAGAATGGGAGAAACACGGTTTCTCTTCTCCTGTAGTGATAACGTCTGTAAAGCGGTATTCTCAGCCGCGCAGCACAGAATGCTTCCCGGAATGCTGCAAACCCTGAACGGCTTCAGCTACTTGAAAGGGAGAAACGTCGTATACTTTATCCAGGTCGAGAATGCACAGGCAACTTTCTGAGGCATGCAACACAGAGGGATTTTCGAACACAGAAAGGGAATCCTTCGACCATCATCCCAGAATGAGAGCAAAATGCTCTGTATTTCAGGCAGGGAAGGAGTAACATGCTCGTGTTGAGCACACACGTTTTAGTCAGCATAGCTGAACCTCCTCTGCCGTCCTCTAGCTGAAGGCAGACAATCTGCCTGTTTGGCTTTCATCGCCTGTAAGTACCTTCATTCGCTGATATGCAAAGTTCCCTTTGAAAACCAGGGGATTGCAATCCTTGCTAGGCCCGCTCTCTGCAGCCATCTCCTACTCAGAGAACGTTTGAGAAAGCAGCTTGTGCTGATCGGACCCTTTCTTCTAACAAAAATGAAAACTCCCGTAGACTGAGTTAAGCAGCATCAAGGGGAACGCAGTATTTGGCTTTCTCTTTCATGTGGTGAATGGGGGATTTCCACTTGCTGCTAACAAACTTTTACTCAGCACAACTACAGTTTTGCCTCCTTCGCGTTCCAGAATAGGAGAAACACGGTTTCTCTCCTCCTGTAGTGATACCGTGTGTAAAGCGGTATTCTCAGGCGCGCAGCACAGAATGCTTCCCGAAATGCTGGAAACCCTGAACGGCTTCAGCTACTTGAAAGGGAGGAACGTCGTATACTTTATCCAGGTAGACAGTGCACGGCAACTTTCTGAGGCATGTAACACAGAGGGATTTTCAAACAAGGAAACCGAATCCTTCGACCATCATCCCAGAATGAGAGCAAAATGCTCTCGTGTTGTCTTTCAGGCAGGGAAGAAGCTACATGCTCGTGTTGAGCAGATAAGTTTTAGTCAGCAAATCTGAACCTCTTCTTCCGTCCTCTAGCTGATGACAGACAATCTGCCTGTTTGGCTTTGAACGCCCGTACCTTCATTCCCAGGTATGCAAAGTTCCCTTTGAAAACCAGGGAATTCCAATCCTTGCTAGGCAGGACTCTGCAGCCTTCTCCCACTTATAGAACGTTTGAGAAAGCAGCTTGTGCTGTGCTGACACTTTCTTCTAACAAAACCGAAAACTCCCGTAGCCTGAGTTAAGCAGCTTGAAGGGGAACGCTGTATCTTGCTTTCTCTTACATGTGGTGAATGGGGAACGTCTAGTGCTGCTAACAAACTTTTATTCAGCACAACTACAGTTTTGCCTCCTTCGCGTTCCAGAATGGGAGAAACACGGTTTCTCTTCTCCTGTAGTGATACCGTCTGTAAAGCGGTATTCTCAGGCGCGCAGCACAGAATGCTTCCCGAAATGCTGGAAACCCTGAACGGCTTCAGCTACTTGAAAGGGAGAAACGTCGTATACTTTATCCAGGTAGACAATGCACGGCAACTTTCTGAGGCATGTAACACAGAGGGATTTTCAAACAAGGAAACCGAATCCTTCGACCATCATCCCAGAATGAGAGCAAAATGCTCTCGCGTTGTCTTTCAGGCAGGGAAGAAGCTACATGCCCGTGTTGAGCAGATAAGTTTTAGTCACCGTAGCTGAACCTTTTCTTCCGTCCTCTAGCTGAAGGCAGACAATTTGCCAGTTTGGCTTTGAACGCCTGTAGTACCTTCATTCCCTGGTACGCAAAGTTCCCTTTGAAAACCAGGGAATTCCAATCCTTGCTAGGCCCGCTCTCTGCAGCCTTCTCCCACTCAGAGAACGTTTGAGAAAGCAGCTTGTGCTGTGCTGACACTTTAACAAAACCGAAAACTCCCGTAGCCTGAGTTAAGCAGCTTGAAGGGGAACGCTGTATCTTGCTTTCTCTTACATGTGGTGAATGGGGAACGTCTAGTGCTGCTAACAAACTTTTATTCAGCACAACTAGAGTTTTGCCTCCTTCGCGTTCCAGAATGGGAGAAACACGGTTTCTCTTCTCCTGTAGTGATACCATCTGTAAAGCGGTATTCTCAGGCGCGCAGCACAGAATGCTTCCCGAAATGCTGGAAACCCTGAACGGCTTCAGCTACTTGAAAGGGAGAAACGTCGTATACTTTATCCAGGTAGACAATGCACGGCAACTTTCTGAGGCATGTAACACAGAGGGATTTTCAAACAAGGAAACCGAATCCTTCGACCATCATCCCAGAATGAGAGCAAAATGCTCTTTCATTGTATTTCAGGTAGGGAAGGAGTAACATGCTCGTGTTGAGCACACACGTTTTAGTCAGCATAGCTGAACCTCCTCTGCCGTCCTCTAGCTGAAGGCAGACAATCTGCCTGTTTGGCTTTCAACGCCTGTAAGTACCTTCATTCCCTGTTATGCAAAGTTCCCTTTGAAAACCAGGGGATTCCAATCCTTGCTAGGCCCGCTCTCTGCCGCCATCTCCCACTCAGAGAACGTTTGAGAAAGCAGCTTGTGCTGGGCGGACACTTTCTTCTAACAAAACTGAAAAGTCCCGTAGACTGACTTAAGCAGCTTGAAGGGGAACGCTGTATTTTGCTTTCTCTTTCATGTGGTGACTGGGGAATTTCCACTTGCTGCTAACCTTTACTCAGCACAACTACAGTTTTGCCCGCTTCGCGTTCCAGAATGGGAGAAACACGGTTTCTCTTCTCCTGTAGTGATAACGTCTGTAAAGCGGTATTCTCAGCCGCGCAGCACAGAATGCTTCCCGGAATGCTGCAAACCCTGAACGGCTTCAGCTACTTGAAAGGGAGAAACGTCGTATACTTTATCCAGGTCGAGAATGCACAGGCAACTTTCTGAGGCATGCAACACAGAGGGATTTTCGAACACAGAAAGGGAATCCTTCGACCATCATCCCAGAATGAGAGCAAAATGCTCTGTATTTCAGGCAGGGAAGGAGTAACATGCTCGTGTTGAGCACACACGTTTTAGTCAGCATAGCTGAACCTCCTCTGCCGTCCTCTAGCTGAAGGCAGACAATCTGCCTGTTTGGCTTTCATCGCCTGTAAGTACCTTCATTCCCTGATATGCAAAGTTCCCTTTGAAAACCAGGGGATTGCAATCCTTGCTAGGCCCGCTCTCTGCAGCCATCTCCTACTCAGAGAATGTTTGAGAAAGCAGCTTGTGCTGATCGGACCCTTTCTTCTAACAAAAATGAAAACTCCCGTAGACTGAGTTAAGCAGCATCAAGGGGAACGCAGTATTTGGCTTTCTCTTTCATGTGGTGAATGGGGGATTTCCACTTGCTGCTAACAAACTTTTACTCAGCACAACTACAGTTTTGCCTCCTTCGCGTTCCAGAATAGGAGAAACACGGTTTCTCTCCTCCTGTAGTGATACCGTGTGTAAAGCGGTATTCTCAGGCGCGCAGCACAGAATGCTTCCCGAAATGCTGGAAACCCTGAACGGCTTCAGCTACTTGAAAGGGAGGAACGTCGTATACTTTATCCAGGTAGACAGTGCACGGAAACTTTCTGAGGCATGTAACACAGAGGGATTTTCAAACAAGGAAACCGATTCCTTCGACCATCATCCCAGAATGAGAGCAAAATGCTCTCGCGTTGTTTTTCAGGCAGGGAAGAAGATACATGCTCGTGTTGAGCAGATAAGTTTTAGTCAGCAAATCTGAACCTCTTCTTCCGTCCTCTAGCTGATGACAGACAATCTGCCTGTTTGGCTATGAACGCCTGTACCTTCATTCCCAGGTATGCAAAGTTCCCTTTGAAAACCAGGGGATTCCAATCCTTGCTAGGCCCGCTCTCTGCAGCGTTCTCCCACTCAGAGAACGTTTGAGAAAGCAGCTTGTGCTGATCGGACACTTTCATCTAACAAAACCGAAAACTCCCGTAGCCTCAGTTAAGCAGCTTGAAGGGGAACGCTGTATCTTGCTTTCTCTTACATGTGGTGAATGGGGAACGTCTAGTGCTGCTAACAAACTTTTATTCAGCACAACTACAGTTTTGCCTCCTTCGCGTTCCAGAATGGGAGAAACACGGTTTCTCTTCTCCTGTAGTGATACCGTCTGTAAAGCGGTATTCTCAGGCGCGCAGCACAGAATGCTTCCCGAAATGCTGGAAACCCTGAACGGCTTCAGCTACTTGAAAGGGAGAAACGTCGTATACTTTATCCAGGTAGACAATGCACGGCAACTTTCTGAGGCATGTAACACAGAGGGATTTTCAAACAAGGAAACCGAATCCTTCGACCATCATCCCAGAATGAGAGCAAAATGCTCTCGCGTTGTCTTTCAGGCAGGGAAGAAGCTACATGCCCGTGTTGAGCAGATAAGTTTTAGTCACCGTAGCTGAACCTTTTCTTCCGTCCTCTAGCTGAAGGCAGACAATCTGCCAGTTTGGCTTTGAACGCCTGTAGTACCTTCATTCCCTGGTACGCAAAGTTCCCTTTGAAAACCAGGGGATTCCAATCCTTGCTAGGCCCGCTCTCTGCAGCCTTCTCCCACTCAGAGAACGTTTGAGAAAGCAGCTTGTGCTGATCGGACACTTTCTTCTAACAAAACTGAAAACTCCCGTAGACTGTGATAAGCAGCTTGAAGGGGAACGCTGTATTTTGCTTTCTCTTTCATGTGGTGAATGGGAAATTTCCACTTGCTGCTAACAAACTTTTACTCAGCACAACTACAGTTTTGCCCCATTCGCGTTCCAGAATGGGAGAAACACGGTTTCTCTTCTCCTCTAGTGATAACGTCTGTAAAGCGGTATTTTCAGCCGCGCAGCACAGAATGCTTCACGGAATGCTGGAAACCCTGGACGGCTTCAGCTACTTGAAAGGGAGAAACGTCGTATACTTTATCCAGGTAGAAAATGCACAGGCAACTTTCTGAGGCATGTAACACAGAGGGATTTTCGAACACAGAAAGGGAATCCTTCGACCATCATCCCAGAATGAGAGCAAAATGCTCTTTCTTTGTATTTCAGGCAGGGAAGGAGTAACATGCTCCTGTTGAGCACACAAGTTTTAGTCAGCATAGCTGAACCTTTTCGTCAGTCCTCTAACTGAAGGCAGACAATCTGCCTGTTTGGCTTTCAACGCCTGTAGTACCTTTATTTCCTGATATGCAAAGTTCCCTTTGAAAACCAGGGGATTCCAATCCTTGCTAGGCCCGCTCTCTGCCGCCATCTCCCACTCAGAGAACGTTTGAGAAAGCAGCTTGTGCTGGGCGGACACTTTCTTCTAACAAAACTGAAAAGTCCCGTAGACTGACTTAAGCAGCTTGAAGGGGAACGCTGTATTTTGCTTTCTCTTTCATGTGGTGACTGGGGAATTTCCACTTGCTGCTAACCTTTACTCAGCACAACTACAGTTTTGCCCGCTTCGCGTTCCAGAATGGGAGAAACACGGTTTCTCTTCTCCTCTAGTGATAACGTCTGTAAAGCGGTATTCTCAGCCGCGCAGCACAGAATGCTTCCCGGAATGCTGCAAACCCTGAACGGCTTCAGCTACTTGAAAGGGAGAAACGTCGTATACTTTATCCAGGTCGAGAATGCACAGGCAACTTTCTGAGGCATGCAACACAGAGGGATTTTCGAACACAGAAAGGGAATCCTTCGACCATCATCCCAGAATGAGAGCAAAATGCTCTGTATTTCAGGCAGGGAAGGCGTAACATGCTCGTGTTGAGCACACACGTTTTAGTCAGCATAGCTGAACCTCCTCTGCCGTCCTCTAGCTGAAGGCAGACAATCTGCCTGTTTGGCTTTCATCGCCTGTAAGTAACTTCATTCGCTGATATGCAAAGTTCCCTTTGAAAACCAGGGGATTGCAATCCTTGCTAGGCCCGCTCTCTGCAGCCATCTCCTACTCAGAGAACGTTTGAGAAAGCAGCTTGTGCTGATCGGACCCTTTCTTCTAACAAAAATGAAAACTCCCGTAGACTGAGTTAAGCAGCATCAAGGGGAACGCAGTATTTGGCTTTCTCTTTCATGTGGTGAATGGGGGATTTCCACTTGCTGCTAACAAACTTTTACTCAGCACAACTACAGTTTTGCCTCCTTCGCTTTCCAGAATAGGAGAAACACGGTTTCTCTCCTCCTGTAGTGATACCGGCTGTAAAGCGGTATTCTCAGGCGCGCAGCACAGAATGCTTCCCGAAATGCTGGAAACCCTGAACGGCTTCAGCTACTTGAAAGGGAGGAACGTCGTATACTTTATCCAGGTAGACAGTGCACGACAACTTTCTGAGGCATGTAACACAGAGGGATTTTCAAACAAGGAAACCGAATCCTTCGACCATCATCCCAGAATGAGAGCAAAATGCTCTCGTGTTGTCTTTCAGGCAGGGAAGAAGCTACATGCTCGTGTTGAGCAGATAAGTTTTAGTCAGCAAATCTGAACCTCTTCTTCCGTCCTCTAGCTGATGACAGACAATCTGCCTGTTTGGCTTTGAACGCCCGTACCTTCATTCCCAGGTATGCAAAGTTCCCTTTGAAAACCAGGGAATTCCAATCCTTGCTAGGCAGGACTCTGCAGCCTTCTCCCACTTATAGAACGTTTGAGAAAGCAGCTTGTGCTGTGCTGACACTTTCTTCTAACAAAACCGAAAACTCCCGTAGCCTGAGTTAAGCAGCTTGAAGGGGAACGCTGTATCTTGCTTTCTCTTACATGTGGTGAATGGGGAACGTCTAGTGCTGCTAACAAACTTTTATTCAGCACAACTACAGTTTTGCCTCCTTCGCGTTCCAGAATGGGAGAAACACGGTTTCTCTTCTCCAGTAGTGATACCGTCTGTAAAGCGGTTTTCTCAGGCGCGCAGCACAGAATGCTTCCCGAAATGCTGGAAACCCTGAACGGCTTCAGCTACTTGAAAGGGAGAAACGTCGTATACTTTATCCAGGTAGACAATGCACGGCAACTTTCTGAGGCATGTAACACAGAGGGATTTTCAAACAAGGAAACCGAATCCTTCGACCATCATCCCAGAATGAGAGCAAAATGCTCTCGCGTTGTCTTTCAGGCAGGGAAGAAGCTACATGCCCGTGTTGAGCAGATAAGTTTTAGTCACCGTAGCTGAACCTTTTCTTCCATCCTCTAGCTGAAGGCAGACAATCTGCCAGTTTGGCTTTGAACGCCTGTAGTACCTTCATTCCCTGGTACGCAAAGTTCCCTTTGAAAACCAGGGGATTCCAATCCTTGCTAGGCCCGCTCTCTGCAGCCTTCTCCCACTCAGAGAACGTTTGAGAAAGCAGCTTGTGCTGATCAGACACTTTCTTCTAACAAAACTGAAAACTCCCGTAGACTGTGATAAGCAGCTTGAAGGGGAACGCTGTATTTTGCTTTCTCTTTCATGTGGTGAATGGGGAATTTCCACTTGCTGCCAACAAACTTTTACTAAGCACAACTACAGTTTTGCCCCATTCGCGTTCCAGAATGGGAGAAACACGGTTTCTCTTCTCCTCTAGTGATAACGTCTGTAAAGCGGTATTTTCAGCCGCGCAGCACAGAATGCTTCACGGAATGCTGGAAACCCTGGGCGGCTTCAGCTACTTGAAAGGGAGAAACGTCGTATACTTTATCCAGGTAGAAAATGCACAGGCAACTTTCTGAGGCATGTAACACAGAGGGATTTTCGAACACAGAAACCGAATCCTTCGACCATCATCCCAGAATGAGAGCAAAATGCTCTTTCTTTGTATTTCAGGCAGGGAAGGAGTAACATGCTCGTGTTGAGCACACAAGTTTTAGTCAGCATAGCTGAACCTTTTCGTCAGTCCTCTAACTGAAGGCAGACAATCTGCCTGTTTGGCTTTCAACGCCTGTAGTACCTTCATTTCCTGATATGCAAAGTTCCCTTTGAAAACCAGGGGATTCCAATCCTTGCTAGGCCCGCTCTCTGCCGCCATCTCCCACTCAGAGAACGTTTGAGAAAGCAGCTTGTGCTGGGCGGACACTTTCTTCTAACAAAACTGAAAAGTCCCGTAGACTGACTTAAGCAGCTTGAAGGGGAACGCTGTATTTTGCTTTCTCTTCCATGTGGTGACTGGGGAATTTCCACTTGCTGCTAACCTTTACTCAGCACAACTACAGTTTTGCCCGCTTCGCGTTCCAGAATGGGAGAAACACGGTTTCTCTTCTCCTGTAGTGATAACGTCTGTAAAGCGGTATTCTCAGCCGCGCAGCACAGAATGCTTCCCGGAATGCTGCAAACCCTGAACGGCTTCAGCTACTTGAAAGGGAGAAACGTCGTATACTTTATCCAGGTCGAGAATGCACAGGCAACTTTCTGAGGCATGTAACACAGAGGGATTTTCGAACACAGAAAGGGAATCCTTCGACCATCATCCCAGAATGAGAGCAAAATGCTCTGTATTTCAGGCAGGGAAGGAGTAACATGCTCGTGTTGAGCACACACGTTTTAGTCAGCATAGCTGAACCTCCTCTGCCGTCCTCTAGCTGAAGGCAGACAATCTGCCTGTTTGGCTTTCATCGCCTGTAAGTACCTTCATTCGCTGATATGCAAAGTTCCCTTTGAAAACCAGGGGATTGCAATCCTTGCTAGGCCCGCTCTCTGCAGCCATCTCCTACTCAGAGAACGTTTGAGAAAGCAGCTTGTGCTGATCGGACCCTTTCTTCTAACAAAAATGAAAACTCCCGTAGACTGAGTTAAGCAGCATCAAGGGGAACGCAGTATTTGGCTTTCTCTTTCATGTGGTGAATGGGGGATTTCCACTTGCTGCTAACAAACTTTTACTCAGCACAACTACAGTTTTGCCTCCTTCGCGTTCCAGAATAGGAGAAACACGGTTTCTCTCCTCCTGTAGTGATACCGTCTGTAAAGCGGTATTCTCAGGCGCGCAGCACAGAATGCTTCCCGAAATGCTGGAAACCCTGAACGGCTTCAGCTACTTGAAAGGGAGGAACGTCGTATACTTTATCCAGGTAGACAGTGCACGGCATCTTTCTGAGGCATGTAACACAGAGGGATTTTCAAACAAGGAAACCGAATCCTTCGACCATCATCCCAGAATGAGAGCAAAATGCTCTCGTGTTGTCTTTCAGGCAGGGAAGAAGCTACATGCTCGTGTTGAGCAGATAAGTTTTAGTCAGCAAATCTGAACCTCTTCTTCCGTCCTCTAGCTGATGACAGACAATCTGCCTGTTTGGCTTTGAACGCCCGTACCTTCATTCCCAGGTATGCAAAGTTCCCTTTGAAAACCAGGGAATTCCAATCCTTGCTAGGCAGGACTCTGCAGCCTTCTCCCACTTATAGAATGTTTGAGAAAGCAGCTTGTGCTGTGCTGACACTTTCTTCTAACAAAACCGAAAACTCCCGTAGCCTGAGTTAAGCAGCTTGAAGGGGAACGCTGTATCTTGCTTTCTCTTACATGTGGTGAATGGGGAACGTCTAGTGCTGCTAACAAACTTTTATTCAGCACAACTACAGTTTTGCCTCCTTCGCGTTCCAGAATGGGAGAAACACGGTTTCTCTTCTCCAGTAGTGATACCGTCTGTAAAGCGGTATTCTCAGGCGCGCAGCACAGAATGCTTCCCGAAATGCTGGAAACCCTGAACGGCTTCAGCTACTTGAAAGGGAGAAACGTCGTATACTTTATCCAGGTAGAAAATGCACAGGCAACTTTCTGAGGCATGTAACACAGAGGGATTTTCGAACACAGAAACCGAATCCTTCGACCATCATCCCAGAATGAGAGCAAAATGCTCTTTCTTTGTATTTCAGGCAGGGAAGGAGTAACATGCTCGTGTTGAGCACACAAGTTTTAGTCAGCATAGCTGAACCTTTTCGTCAGTCCTCTAACTGAAGGCAGACAATCTGCCTGTTTGGCTTTCAACGCCTGTAGTACCTTCATTTCCTGATATGCAAAGTTCCCTTTGAAAACCAGGGGATTCCAATCCTTGCTAGGCCCGCTCTCTGCCGCCATCTCCCACTCAGAGAACGTTTGAGAAAGCAGCTTGTGCTGGGCGGACACTTTCTTCTAACAAAACTGAAAAGTCCCGTAGACTGACTTAAGCAGCTTGAAGGGGAACGCTGTATTTTGCTTTCTCTTCCATGTGGTGACTGGGGAATTTCCACTTGCTGCTAACCTTTACTCAGCACAACTACAGTTTTGCCCGCTTCGCGTTCCAGAATGGGAGAAACACGGTTTCTCTTCTCCTGTAGTGATAACGTCTGTAAAGCGGTATTTTCAGCCGCGCAGCACAGAATGCTTCCCGGAATGCTGCAAACCCTGAACGGCTTCAGCTACTTGAAAGGGAGAAACGTCGTATACTTTATCCAGGTCGAGAATGCACAGGCAACTTTCTGAGGCATGTAACACAGAGGGATTTTCGAACACAGAAAGGGAATCCTTCGACCATCATCCCAGAATGAGAGCAAAATGCTCTGTATTTCAGGCAGGGAAGGAGTAACATGCTCGTGTTGAGCACACACGTTTTAGTCAGCATAGCTGAACCTCCTCTGCCGTCCTCTAGCTGAAGGCAGACAATCTGCCTGTTTGGCTTTCATCGCCTGTAAGTACCTTCATTCCCTGATATGCAAAGTTCCCTTTGAAAACCAGGGGATTGCAATCCTTGCTAGGCCCGCTCTCTGCAGCCATCTCCTACTCAGAGAACGTTTGAGAAAGCAGCTTGTGCTGATCGGACCCTTTCTTCTAACAAAAATGAAAACTCCCGTAGACTGAGTTAAGCAGCATCAAGGGGAACGCAGTATTTGGCTTTCTCTTTCATGTGGTGAATGGGGATTTCCACTTGCTGCTAACAAACTTTTACTCAGCACAACTACAGTTTTGCCTCCTTCGCGTTC
Source organism: Dugong dugon (assembly GCA_030035585.1). Classification (NCBI taxonomy): domain Eukaryota; kingdom Metazoa; phylum Chordata; class Mammalia; order Sirenia; family Dugongidae; genus Dugong; species Dugong dugon. Next base: position 38,972,677 of record CM057480.1, on the reverse strand, counting down.
CAGAATAGGAGAAACACGGTTTCTCTCCTCCTGTAGTGATACCGTGTGTAAAGCGGTATTCTCAGGCGCGCAGCACAGAATGCTTCCCGAAATGCTGGAAACCCTGAACGGCTTCAGCTACTTGAAAGGGAGGAACGTCGTATACTTTATCCAGGTAGACAGTGCACGGCAACTTTCTGAGGCATGTAACACAGAGGGATTTTCAAACAAGGAAACCGATTCCTTCGACCATCATCCCAGAATGAGAGCAAAATGCTCTCGCGTTGTCTTTCAGGCAGGGAAGAAGATACATGCTCGTGTTGAGCAGATAAGTTTTAGTCAGCAAATCTGAACCTCTTCTTCCGTCCTCTAGCTGATGACAGACAATCTGCCTGTTTGGCTATGAACGCCTGTACCTTCATTCCCAGGTATGCAAAGTTCCCTTTGAAAACCAGGGGATTCCAATCCTTGCTAGGCCCGCTCTCTGCAGCGTTCTCCCACTCAGAGAACGTTTGAGAAAGCAGCTTGTGCTGATCGGACACTTTCATCTAACAAAACCGAAAACTCCCGTAGCCTGAGTTAAGCAGCTTGAAGGGGAACGCTGTATCTTGCTTTCTCTTACATGTGGTGAATGGGGAACGTCTAGTGCTGCTAACAAACTTTTACTCAGCACAACTACAGTTTTGCCTCCTTCGCGTTCCAGAATAGGAGAAACACGGTTTCTCTCCTCCTGTAGTGATACCGTCTGTAAAGCGGTATTCTCAGGCGCGCAGCACAGAATGCTTCCCGAAATGCTGGAAACCCGGAACGGCTTCAGCTACTTGAAAGGGAGGAACGTCGTATACTTTATCCAGGTAGACAGTGCACGGCAACTTTCTGAGGCATGTAACACAGAGGGATTTTCAAACAAGGAAACCGAATCCTTCGACCATCATCCCAGAAAGAGAGCAAAATGCTCTCGCGTTGTCTTTCAGGCAGGGAAGAAGCTACATGCTCGTGTTGAGCAGATAAGTTTTAGTCAGCAAATCTGAACCTCTTCTTCCGTCCTCTAGCTGATGACAGACAATCTGCCTGTTTGGCTTTGAACGCCCGTACCTTCATTCCCAGGTATGCAAAGTTCCCTTTGAAAACCAGGGAATTCCAATCCTTGCTAGGCAGGACTCTGCAGCCTTCTCCCACTTATAGAACGTTTGAGAAATCAGCTTGTGCTGTGCTGACACTTTAACAAAACCGAAAACTCCCGTAGCCTGAGTTAAGCAGCTTGAAGGGGAACGCTGTATCTTGCTTTCTCTTACATGTGGTGAATGGGGAACGTCTAGTGCTGCTAACAAACTTTTATTCAGCACAACTACAGTTTTGCCTCCTTCGCGTTCCAGAATGGGAGAAACACGGTTTCTCTTCTCCTGTAGTGATACCGTCTGTAAAGCGGTATTCTCAGGCGCGCAGCACAGAATGCTTCCCGAAATGCTGGAAACCCTGAACGGCTTCAGCTACTTGAAAGGGAGAAACGTCGTATACTTTATCCAGGTAGACAATGCACGGCAACTTTCTGAGGCATGTAACACAGAGGGATTTTCAAACAAGGAAACCGAATCCTTCGACCATCATCCCAGAATGAGAGCAAAATGCTCTTTCATTGTATTTCAGGCAGGGAAGGAGTAACATGCTCGTGTTGAGCACACACGTTTTAGTCAGCATAGCTGAACCTCCTCTGCCGTCCTCTAGCTGAAGGCAGACAATCTGCCTGTTTGGCTTTCAACGCCTGTAAGTACCTTCATTCCCTGTTATGCAAAGTTCCCTTTGAAAACCAGGGGATTGCAATCCTTGCTAGGCCCGCTCTCTGCAGCCATCTCCTACTCAGAGAACGTTTGAGAAAGCAGCTTGTGCTGATCGGACCCTTTCTTCTAACAAAAATGAAAACTCCCGTAGACTGACTTAAGCAGCTTGAAGGGGAACGCTGTATTTTGCTTTCTCTTTCATGTGGTGAATGGGGGATTTCCACTTGCTGCTAACAAACTTTTACTCAGCACAACTACAGTTTTGCCTCCTTCGCGTTCCAGAATAGGAGAAACACGGTTTCTCTCCTCCTGTAGTGATACCGTCTGTAAAGCGGTATTCTCAGGCGCGCAGCACAGAATGCTTCCCGAAATGCTGGAAACCCGGAACGGCTTCAGCTACTTGAAAGGGAGGAACGTCGTATACTTTATCCAGGTAGACAGTGCACGGCAACTTTCTGAGGCATGTAACACAGAGGGATTTTTCAAACAAGGAAACCGAATCCTTCGACCATCATCCCAGAATGAGAGCAAAATGCTCTCGCGTTGTCTTTCAGGCAGGGAAGAAGCTACATGCTCGTGTTGAGCAGATAAGTTTTAGTCAGCAAATCTGAACCTCTTCTTCCGTCCTCTAGCTGATGACAGACAATCGGCCTGTTTGGCTTTGACCGCCCGTACCTTCATTCCCAGGTATGCAAAGTTCCCTTTGAAAACCAGGGAATTCCAATCCTTGCTAGGCAGGACTCTGCAGCCTTCTCCCACTTATAGAACGTTTGAGAAAGCAGCTTGTGCTGTGCTGACACTTTCTTCTAACAAAACCGAAAACTCCCGTAGCCTGAGTTAAGCAGCTTGAAGGGGAACGCTGTATCTTGCTTTCTCTTACATGTGGTGAATGGGGAACGTCTAGTGCTGCTAACAAACTTTTATTCAGCACAACTACAGTTTTGCCTCCTTCGCGTTCCAGAATGGGAGAAACACGGTTTCTCTTCTCCTGTAGTGATACCGTCTGTAAAGCGGTATTCTCAGGCGCGCAGCACAGAATGCTTCCCGAAATGCTGGAAACCCTGAACGGCTTCAGCTACTTGAAAGGGAGAAACGTCGTATACTTTATCCAGGTAGACAATGCACGGCAACTTTCTGAGGCATGTAACACAGAGGGATTTTCAAACAAGGAAACCGAATCCTTCGACCATCATCCCAGAATGAGAGCAAAATGCTCTCGCGTTGTCTATCAGGCAGGGAAGAAGCTACATGCCCGTGTTGAGCAGATAAGTTTTAGTCACCGTAGCTGAACCTTTTCTTCCGTCCTCTAGCTGAAGGCAGACAATCTGCCAGTTTGGCTTTGAACGCCTGTAGTACCTTCATTCCCTGGTACGCAAAGTTCCCTTTGAAAACCAGGGGATTCCAATCCTTGCTAGGCCCGCTCTCTGCAGCCTTCTCCCACTCAGAGAACGTTTGAGAAAGCAGCTTGTGCTGATCGGACACTTTCTTCTAACAAAACTGAAAACTCCCGTAGACTGTGATAAGCAGCTTGAAGGGGAACGCTGTATTTTGCTTTCTCTTTCATGTGGTGAATGGGGAATTTCCACTTGCTGCTAACAAACTTTTACTCAGCACATCTACAGTTTTGCCCCATTCGCGTTCCAGAATGGGAGAAACACGGTTTCTCTTCTCCTCTAGTGATAACGTCTGTAAAGCGGTATTTTCAGCCGCGCAGCACAGAATGCTTCACGGAATGCTGGAAACCCTGGACGGCTTCAGCTACTTGAAAGGGAGAAACGTCGTATACTTTATCCAGGTAGAAAATGCACAGGCAACTTTCTGAGGCATGTAACACAGAGGGATTTTCGAACACAGAAAGGGAACCCTTCGACCATCATCCCAGAATGAGAGCAAAATGCTCTTTCTTTGTATTTCAGGCAGGGAAGGAGTAACATGCTCGTGTTGAGCACACAAGTTTTAGTCAGCATAGCTGAACCTTTTCGTCAGTCCTCTAGCTGAAGGCAGACAATCTGCCTGTTTGGGTTTCAACGCCTGTAAGTACCTTCATTCCCTGATATGCAAAGTTCCCTTTGAAAACCAGGGGATTGCAATCCTTGCTAGGCCCGCTCTCTGCAGCCATCTCCTACTCAGAGAACGTTTGAGAAAGCAGCTTGTGCTGGGCGGACACTTTCTTCTAACAAAACTGAAAAGTCCCATAGACTGACTTAAGCAGCTTGAAGGGGAACGCTGTATTTTGCTTTCTCTTTCATGTGGTGACTGGGGAATTTCCACTTGCTGCTAACCTTTACTCAGCACAACTACAGTTTTGCCTCCTTCGCGTTCCAGAATGTGAGAAACACGGTTTCTCTTCTCCTGTACTGATAACGTCTGTAAAGCGGTATTCTCAGGCGCGCAGCACAGAATGCTTCCCGAAATGCTGGAAACCCTGAACGGCTTCAGCTACTTGAAAGGGAGGAACGTCGTATACTTTATCCAGGTAGACAGTGCACGGCAACTTTCTGAGGCATGTAACACAGAGGGATTTTCAAACAAGGAAACCGAATCCTTCGACCATCATCCCAGAATGAGAGCAAAATGCTCTCGTGTTGTCTTTCAGGCAGGGAAGAAGCTACATGCTCGTGTTGAGCAGATAAGTTTTAGTCAGCAAATCTGAACCTCTTCTTCCGTCCTCTAGCTGATGACAGACAATCTGCCTGTTTGGCTTTGAACGCCCGTACCTTCATTCCCAGGTATGCAAAGTTCCCTTTGAAAACCAGGGAATTCCAATCCTTGCTAGGCAGGACTCTGCAGCCTTCTCCCACTTATAGAACGTTTGAGAAAGCAGCTTGTGCTGTGCTGACACTTTCTTCTAACAAAACCGAAAACTCCCGTAGCCTGAGTTAAGCAGCTTGAAGGGGAACGCTGTATCTTGCTTTCTCTTACATGTGGTGAATGGGGAACGTCTAGTGCTGCTAACAAACTTTTATTCAGCACAACTACAGTTTTGCCTCCTTCGCGTTCCAGAATGGGAGAAACACGGTTTCTCTTCTCCTGTAGTGATACCGTCTGTAAAGCGGTATTCTCAGGCGCGCAGCACAGAATGCTTCCCGAAATGCTGGAAACCCTGAACGGCTTCAGCTACTTGAAAGGGAGAAACGTCGTATACTTTATCCAGGTAGACAATGCACGGCAACTTTCTGAGGCATGTAACACAGAGGGATTTTCAAACAAGGAAACCGAATCCTTCGACCATCATCCCAGAATGAGAGCAAAATGCTCTCGCGTTGTCTTTCAGGCAGGGAAGAAGCTACATGCCCGTGTTGAGCAGATAAGTTTTAGTCACCGTAGCTGAACCTTTTCTTCCGTCCTCTAGCTGAAGGCAGACAATCTGCCAGTTTGGCTTTGAACGCCTGTAGTACCTTCATTCCCTGGTACGCAAAGTTCCCTTTGAAAACCAGGGGATTCCAATCCTTGCTAGGCCCGCTCTCTGCAGCCTTCTCCCACTCAGAGAACGTTTGAGAAAGCAGCTTGTGCTGATCGGACACTTTCTTCTAACAAAACTGAAAACTCCCGTAGACTGTGATAAGCAGCTTGAAGGGGAACGCTGTATTTTGCTTTCTCTTTCATGTGGTGAATGGGGAATTTCCACTTGCTGCTAACAAACTTTTACTCAGCACAACTACAGTTTTGCCCCATTCGCGTTCCAGAATGGGAGAAACACGGTTTCTCTTCTCCTCTAGTGATAACGTCTGTAAAGCGGTATTTTCAGCCGCGCAGCACAGAATGCTTCACGGAATGCTGGAAACCCTGGACGGCTTCAGCTACTTGAAAGGGAGAAACGTCGTATACTTTATCCAGGTAGAAAATGCACAGGCAACTTTCTGAGGCATGTAACACAGAGGGATTTTCGAACACAGAAAGGGAACCCTTCGACCATCATCCCAGAATGAGAGCAAAATGCTCTTTCTTTGTATTTCAGGCAGGGAAGGAGTAACATGCTCGTGTTGAGCACACAAGTTTTAGTCAGCATAGCTGAACCTTTTCGTCAGTCCTCTAGCTGAAGGCAGACAATCTGCCTGTTTGGGTTTCAACGCCTGTAAGTACCTTCATTCCCTGATATGCAAAGTTCCCTTTGAAAACCAGGGGATTGCAATCCTTGCTAGGCCCGCTCTCTGCAGCCATCTCCTACTCAGAGAACGTTTGAGAAAGCAGCTTGTGCTGGGCGGACACTTTCTTCTAACAAAACTGAAAAGTCCCATAGACTGACTTAAGCAGCTTGAAGGGGAACGCTGTATTTTGCTTTCTCTTTCATGTGGTGACTGGGGAATTTCCACTTGCTGCTAACCTTTACTCAGCACAACTACAGTTTTGCCTCCTTCGCGTTCCAGAATGTGAGAAACACGGTTTCTCTTCTCCTGTACTGATAACGTCTGTAAAGCGGTATTCTCAGCCGCGCAGCACAGAATGCTTCCCGAAATGCTGGAAACCCTGAACGGCTTCAGCTACTTGAAAGGGAGGAACGTCGTATACTTTATCCAGGTAGACAGTGCACGGCAACTTTCTGAGGCATGTAACACAGAGGGATTTTCAAACAAGGAAACCGAATCCTTCGACCATCATCCCAGAATGAGAGCAAAATGCTCTCGTGTTGTCTTTCAGGCAGGGAAGAAGCTACATGCTCGTGTTGAGCAGATAAGTTTTAGTCAGCAAATCTGAACCTCTTCTTCCGTCCTCTAGCTGATGACAGACAATCTGCCTGTTTGGCTTTGAACGCCCGTACCTTCATTCCCAGGTATGCAAAGTTCCCTTTGAAAACCAGGGAATTCCAATCCTTGCTAGGCAGGACTCTGCAGCCTTCTCCCACTTATAGAACGTTTGAGAAAGCAGCTTGTGCTGTGCTGACAGTTTCTTCTAACAAAACCGAAAACTCCCGTAGCCTGAGTTAAGCAGCTTGAAGGGGAACGCTGTATCTTGCTTTCTCTTACATGTGGTGAATGGGGAACGTCTAGTGCTGCTAACAAACTTTTATTCAGCACAACTACAGTTTTGCCTCCTTCGCGTTCCAGAATGGGAGAAACACGGTTTCTCTTCTCCTGTAGTGATACCGTCTGTAAAGCGGTATTCTCAGGCGCGCAGCACAGAATGCTTCCCGAAATGCTGGAAACCCTGAACGGCTTCAGCTACTTGAAAGGGAGAAACGTCGTATACTTTATCCAGGTAGACAATGCACGGCAACTTTCTGAGGCATGTAACACAGAGGGATTTTCAAACAAGGAAACCGAATCCTTCGACCATCATCCCAGAATGAGAGCAAAATGCTCTCGCGTTGTCTTTCAGGCAGGGAAGAAGCTACATGCCCGTGTTGAGCAGATAAGTTTTAGTCACCGTAGCTGAACCTTTTCTTCCGTCCTCTAGCTGAAGGCAGACAATCTGCCAGTTTGGCTTTGAACGCCTGTAGTACCTTCATTCCCTGGTACGCAAAGTTCCCTTTGAAAACCAGGGGATTCCAATCCTTGCTAGGCCCGCTCTCTGCAGCCTTCTCCCACTCAGAGAACGTTTGAGAAAGCAGCTTGTGCTGATCGGACACTTTCTTCTAACAAAACTGAAAACTCCCGTAGACTGTGATAAGCAGCTTGAAGGGGAACGCTGTATTTTGCTTTCTCTTTCATGTGGTGAATGGGGAATTTCCACTTGCTGCTAACAAACTTTTACTCAGCACAACTACAGTTTTGCCCCATTCGCGTTCCAGAATGGGAGAAACACGGTTTCTCTTCTCCTCTAGTGATAACGTCTGTAAAGCGGTATTTTCAGCCGCGCAGCACAGAATGCTTCACGGAATGCTGGAAACCCTGGACGGCTTCAGCTACTTGAAAGGGAGAAACGTCGTATACTTTATCCAGGTAGAAAATGCACAGGCAACTTTCTGAGGCATGTAACACAGAGGGATTTTCGAACACAGAAAGGGAACCCTTCGACCATCATCCCAGAATGAGAGCAAAATGCTCTTTCTTTGTATTTCAGGCAGGGAAGGAGTAACATGCTCGTGTTGAGCACACAAGTTTTAGTCAGCATAGCTGAACCTTTTCGTCAGTCCTCTAGCTGAAGGCAGACAATCTGCCTGTTTGGCTTTCAACGCCTGTAAGTACCTTCATTCCCTGATATGCAAAGTTCCCTTTGAAAACCAGGGGATTGCAATCCTTGCTAGGCCCGCTCTCTGCAGCCATCTCCTACTCAGAGAACGTTTGAGAAAGCAGCTTGTGCTGGGCGGACACTTTCTTCTAACAAAACTGAAAAGTCCCATAGACTGACTTAAGCAGCTTGAAGGGGAACGCTGTATTTTGCTTTCTCTTTCATGTGGTGACTGGGGAATTTCCACTTGCTGCTAACCTTTACTCAGCACAACTACAGTTTTGCCTCCTTCGCGTTCCAGAATGTGAGAAACACGGTTTCTCTTCTCCTGTACTGATAACGTCTGTAAAGCGGTATTCTCAGCCGCGCAGCACAGAATGCTTCCCGAAATGCTGGAAACCCTGAACGGCTTCAGCTACTTGAAAGGGAGGAACGTCGTATACTTTATCCAGGTAGACAGTGCACGGCAACTTTCTGAGGCATGTAACACAGAGGGATTTTCAAACAAGGAAACCGAATCCTTCGACCATCATCCCAGAATGAGAGCAAAATGCTCTCGTGTTGTCTTTCAGGCAGGGAAGAAGCTACATGCTCGTGTTGAGCAGATAAGTTTTAGTCAGCAAATCTGAACCTCTTCTTCCGTCCTCTAGCTGATGACAGACAATCTGCCTGTTTGGCTTTGAACGCCCGTACCTTCATTCCCAGGTATGCAAAGTTCCCTTTGAAAACCAGGGAATTCCAATCCTTGCTAGGCAGGACTCTGCAGCCTTCTCCCACTTATAGAACGTTTGAGAAAGCAGCTTGTGCTGTGCTGACAGTTTCTTCTAACAAAACCGAAAACTCCCGTAGCCTGAGTTAAGCAGCTTGAAGGGGAACGCTGTATCTTGCTTTCTCTTACATGTGGTGAATGGGGAACGTCTAGTGCTGCTAACAAACTTTTATTCAGCACAACTACAGTTTTGCCTCCTTCGCGTTCCAGAATGGGAGAAACACGGTTTCTCTTCTCCTGTAGTGATACCGTCTGTAAAGCGGTATTCTCAGGCGCGCAGCACAGAATGCTTCCCGAAATGCTGGAAACCCTGAACGGCTTCAGCTACTTGAAAGGGAGAAACGTCGTATACTTTATCCAGGTAGACAATGCACGGCAACTTTCTGAGGCATGTAACACAGAGGGATTTTCAAACAAGGAAACCGAATCCTTCGACCATCATCCCAGAATGAGAGCAAAATGCTCTCGCGTTGTCTTTCAGGCAGGGAAGAAGCTACATGCCCGTGTTGAGCAGATAAGTTTTAGTCACCGTAGCTGAACCTTTTCTTCCGTCCTCTAGCTGAAGGCAGACAATCTGCCAGTTTGGCTTTGAACGCCTGTAGTACCTTCATTCCCTGGTACGCAAAGTTCCCTTTGAAAACCAGGGGATTCCAATCCTTGCTAGGCCCGCTCTCTGCAGCCTTCTCCCACTCAGAGAACGTTTGAGAAAGCAGCTTGTGCTGATCGGACACTTTCTTCTAACAAAACTGAAAACTCCCGTAGACTGTGATAAGCAGCTTGAAGGGGAACGCTGTATTTTGCTTTCTCTTTCATGTGGTGAATGGGGAATTTCCACTTGCTGCTAACAAACTTTTACTCAGCACAACTACAGTTTTGCCCCATTCGCGTTCCAGAATGGGAGAAACACGGTTTCTCTTCTCCTCTAGTGATAACGTCTGTAAAGCGGTATTTTCAGCCGCGCAGCACAGAATGCTTCACGGAATGCTGGAAACCCTGGACGGCTTCAGCTACTTGAAAGGGAGAAACGTCGTATACTTTATCCAGGTAGAAAATGCACAGGCAACTTTCTGAGGCATGTAACACAGAGGGATTTTCGAACACAGAAAGGGAACCCTTCGACCATCATCCCAGAATGAGAGCAAAATGCTCTGTATTTCAGGCAGGGAAGGAGTAACATGCTCGTGTTGAGCACACACGTTTTAGTCAGCATAGCTGAACCTCCTCTGCCGTCCTCTAGCTGAAGGCAGACAATCTGCCTGTTTGGCTTTCATCGCCTGTAAGTACGTTCATTCCCTGATATGCAAAGTTCCCTTTGAAAACCAGGGGATTGCAATCCTTGCTAGGCCCGCTCTCTGCAGCCATCTCCTACTCAGAGAACGTTTGAGAAAGCAGCTTGCGCTGATCGGACCCTTTCTTCTAACAAAAATGAAAACTCCCGTAGACTGAGTTAAGCAGCATCAAGGGGAACGCAGTATTTGGCTTTCTCTTTCATGTGGTGAATGGGGGATTTCCACTTGCTGCTAACAAACTTTTACTCAGCACAACTACAGTTTTGCCTCCTTCGCGTTCCAGAATAGGAGAAACACGGTTTCTCTCCTCCTGTAGTGATACCGTGTGTAAAGCGGTATTCTCAGGCGCGCAGCACAGAATGCTTCCCGAAATGCTGGAAACCCTGAACGGCTTCAGCTACTTGAAAGGGAGGAACGTCGTATACTTTATCCAGGTAGACAGTGCACGGCAATTTTCTGAGGCATGTAACACAGAGGGATTTTCAAACAAGGAAACCGATTTCTTCGACCATCATCCCAGAATGAGAGCAAAATGCTCTCGCGTTGTCTTTCAGGCAGGGAAGAAGCTACATGCCCGTGTTGAGCAGATAAGTTTTAGTCAGCAAATCTGAACCTCTTCTTCCGTCCTCTAGCTGATGACAGACAATCTGCCTGTTTGGCTATGAACGCCTGTACCTTCATTCCCAGGTATGCAAAGTTCCCTTTGAAAACCAGGGGATTCCAATCCTTGCTAGGCCCGCTCTCTGCAGCGTTCTCCCACTCAGAGAACGTTTGAGAAAGCAGCTTGTGCTGATCGGACACTTTCATCTAACAAAACCGAAAACTCCCGTAGCCTGAGTTAAGCAGCTTGAAGGGGAACGCTGTATCTTGCTTTCTCTTACATGTGGTGAATGGGGAACGTCTAGTGCTGCTAACAAACTTTTATTCAGCACAACTACAGTTTTGCCTCCTTCGCGTTCCAGAATGGGAGAAACACGGTTTCTCTTCTCCTGTAGTGATACCGTCTGTAAAGCGGTATTCTCAGGCGCGCAGCACAGAATGCTTCCCGAAATGCTGGAAACCCTGAACGGCTTCAGCTACTTGAAAGGGAGAAACGTCGTATACTTTATCCAGGTAGACAATGCACGGCAACTTTCTGAGGCATGTAACACAGAGGGATTTTCAAACAAGGAAACCGAATCCTTCGACCATCATCCCAGAATGAGAGCAAAATGCTCTCGCGTTGTCTTTCAGGCAGGGAAGAAGCTACATGCCCGTGTTGAGCAGATAAGTTTTAGTCACCGTAGCTGAACCTTTTCTTCCGTCCTCTAGCTGAAGGCAGACAATCTGCCAGTTTGGCTTTGAACGCCTGTAGTACCTTCATTCCCTGGTACGCAAAGTTCCCTTTGAAAACCAGGGGATTCCAATCCTTGCTAGGCCCGCTCTCTGCAGCCTTCTCCCACTCAGAGAACGTTTGAGAAAGCAGCTTGTGCTGAACGGACACTTTCATCTAACAAAACTGAAAACTCCCGTAGACTGTGATAAGCAGCTTGAAGGGGAACGCTGTATTTTGCTTTCTCTTTCATGTGGTGAATGGGGAATTTCCACTTGCTGCTAACAAACTTTTACTCAGCACAACTACAGTTTTGCCCCATTCGCGTTCCAGAATGGGAGAAACACGGTTTCTCTTCTCCTCTAGTGATAACGTCTGTAAAGCGGTATTTTCAGCCGCGCAGCACAGAATGCTTCACGGAATGCTGGAAACCCTGGACGGCTTCAGCTACTTGAAAGGGAGAAACGTCGTATACTTTATCCAGGTAGAAAATGCACAGGCAACTTTCTGAGGCATGTAACACAGAGGGATTTTCGAACACAGAAAGGGAATCCTTCGACCATCATCCCAGAATGAGAGCAAAATGCTCTTTCTTTGTATTTCAGGCAGGGAAGGAGTAACATGCTCGTGTTGAGCACACAAGTTTTAGTCAGCATAGCTGAACCTTTTCGTCAGTCCTCTAACTGAAGGCAGACAATCTGCCTGTTTGGCTTTCAACGCCTGTAGTACCTTCATTTCCTGATATGCAAAGTTCCCTTTGAAAACCAGGGGATTCCAATCCTTGCTAGGCCCGCTCTCTGCCGCCATCTCCCACTCAGAGAACGTTTGAGAAAGCAGCTTGTGCGGGGCGGACACTTTCTTCTAACAAAACTGAAAAGTCCCGTAGACTGACTTAAGCATCTTGAAGGGGAACGCTGTATTTTGCTTTCTCTTTCATGTGGTGACTGGGGAATTTCCACTTGCTGCTAACCTTTACTCAGCACAACTACAGTTTTGCCCGCTTCGCGTTCCAGAATGTGAGAAACACGGTTTCTCTTCTCCTGTAGTGATAACGTCTGTAAAGCGGTATTCTCAGCCGCGCAGCACAGAATGCTTCCCGGAATGCTGCAAACCCTGAACGGCTTCAGCTACTTGAAAGGGAGAAACGTCGTATACTTTATCCAGGTCGAGAATGCACAGGCAACTTTCTGAGGCATGCAACACAGAGGGATTTTCGAACACAGAAAGGGAATCCTTCGACCATCATCCCAGAATGAGAGCAAAATGCTCTGTATTTCAGGCAGGGAAGGAGTAACATGCTCGTGTTGAGCACACACGTTTTAGTCAGCATAGCTGAACCTCCTCTGCCGTCCTCTAGCTGAAGGCAGACAATCTGCCTGTTTGGCTTTCATCGCCTGTAAGTAACTTCATTCGCTGATATGCAAAGTTCCCTTTGAAAACCAGGGGATTGCAATCCTTGCTAGGCCTGCTCTCTGCAGCCATCTCCTACTCAGAGAACGTTTGAGAAAGCAGCTTGTGCTGATCGGACCCTTTCTTCTAACAAAAATGAAAACTCCCGTAGACTGAGTTAAGCAGCATCAAGGGGAACGCAGTATTTGGCTTTCTCTTTCATGTGGTGAATGGGGGATTTCCACTTGCTGCTAACAAACTTTTACTCAGCACAACTACAGTTTTGCCTCCTTCGCGTTCCAGAATAGGAGAAACACGGTTTCTCTCCTCCTGTAGTGATACCGGCTGTAAAGCGGTATTCTCAGGCGCGCAGCACAGAATGCTTCCCGAAATGCTGGAAACCCTGAACGGCTTCAGCTACTTGAAAGGGAGGAACGTCGTATACTTTATCCAGGTAGACAGTGCATGACAACTTTCTGAGGCATGTAACACAGAGGGATTTTCAAACAAGGAAACCGAATCCTTCGACCATCATCCCAGAATGAGAGCAAAATGCTCTCGTGTTGTCTTTCAGGCAGGGAAGAAGCTACATGCTCGTGTTGAGCAGATAAGTTTTAGTCAGCAAATCTGAACCTCTTCTTCCGTCCTCTAGCTGATGACAGACAATCTGCCTGTTTGGCTTTGAACGCCCGTACCTTCATTCCCAGGTATGCAAAGTTCCCTTTGAAAACCAGGGAATTCCAATCCTTGCTAGGCAGGACTCTGCAGCCTTCTCCCACTTATAGAACGTTTGAGAAAGCAGCTTGTGCTGTGCTGACACTTTCTTCTAACAAAACCGAAAACTCCCGTAGCCTGAGTTAAGCAGCTTGAAGGGGAACGCTGTATCTTGCTTTCTCTTACATGTGGTGAATGGGGAACGTCTAGTGCTGCTAACAAACTTTTATTCAGCACAACTACAGTTTTGCCTCCTTCGCGTTCCAGAATGGGAGAAACACGGTTTCTCTTCTCCTGTAGTGATACCGTCTGTAAAGCGGTATTCTCAGGCGCGCAGCACAGAATGCTTCCCGAAATGCTGGAAACCCTGAACGGCTTCAGCTACTTGAAAGGGATGAACGTCGTATACTTTATCCAGGTAGACAGTGCACGGCAACTTTCTGAGGCATGTAACACAGAGGGATTTTCAAACAAGGAAACCGAATCCTTCGACCATCATCCCAGAATGAGAGCAAAATGCTCTCGCGTTGTCTTTCAGGCAGGGAAGAAGCTACATGCCCGTGTTGAGCAGATAAGTTTTAGTCACCGTAGCTGAACCTTTTCTTCCGTCCTCTAGCTGAAGGCAGACAATCTGCCAGTTTGGCTTTGAACGCCTGTAGTACCTTCATTCCCTGGTACGCAAAGTTCCCTTTGAAAACCAGGGGATTCCAATCCTTGCTAGGCCAGCTCTCTGCAGCCTTCTCCCACTCAGAGAACGTTTGAGAAAGCAGCTTGTGCTGATCGGACACTTTCATCTAACAAAACCGAAAACTCCCGTAGACTGTGATAAGCAGCTTGAAGGGGAACGCTGTATTTTGCTTTCTCTTTCATGTGGTGAATGGGGAATTTCCACTTGCTGCTAACAAACTTTTACTCAGCACAACTACAGTTTTGCCCCATTCGTGATCCAGAATGGGAGAAACACGGTTTCTCTTCTCCTCCAGTGATAACGTCTGTAAAGCGGTATTCACAGCCGCGCAGCACAGAATGCTTCACGGAATGCTGGAAACCCTGGACGGCTTCAGCTACTTGAAAGGGAGAAACGTCTTATACTTTATCCAGGTAGAAAATGCACAGGCAACTTTCTGAGGCATGTAACACAGAGGGATTTTCGAACACAGAAAGGGAATCCTTCGACCATCATCCCAGAATGAGAGCAAAATGCTCTTTCTTTGTATTTCAGGCGGGGAAGGAGTAACATGCTCGTGTTGAGCACACAAGTTTTAGTCAGCATAGCTGAACCTCCTCTGCCGTCCTCTAGCTGAAGTCAGACAATCTGCCTGTTTGGCTTTCAACGCCTGTAAGTACCTTCATTCCCTGATATGCAAAGTTCCCTTTGAAAACCATGGGATTGCAATCCTTGCTAGGCCCGCTCTCTGCAGCCATCTCCTACTCAGAGAACGTTTAAGAAAGCAGCTTGTGCTGATCGGATCCATTCTTCTAACAAAAATGAAAACTCCCGTAGACTGAGTTAAGCAGCATCAAGGGGAACGCAGTATTTGGCTTTCTCTTTCATGTGGTGAATGGGGGATTTCCACTTGCTGCTAACAAACTTTTACTCAGCACAACTACAGTTTTGCCTCCTTCGCGTTCCAGAATAGGAGAAACACGGTTTCTCTCCTCCTGTAGTGATACCGTCTGTAAAGCGGTATTCTCAGGCGCGCAGCACAGAATGCTTCCCGAAATGCTGGAAACCCTGAACGGCTTCAGCTACTTGAAAGGGAGGAACGTCGTATACTTTATCCAGGTAGACAGTGCACGGCAACTTTCTGAGGCATGTAACACAGAGGGATTTTCAAACAAGGAAACCGAATCCTTCGACCATCATCCCAGAAAGAGAGCAAAATGCTCTCGTGTTGTCTTTCAGGCAGGGAAGAAGCTACATGCTCGTGTTGAGCAGATAAGTTTTAGTCAGCAAATCTGAACCTCTTCTTCCGTCCTCTAGCTGATGACAGACAATCTGCCTGTTTGGCTTTGAACGCCCGTACCTTCATTCCCAGGTATGCAAAGTTCCCTTTGAAAACCAGGGAATTCCAATCCTTGCTAGGCAGGACTCTGCAGCCTTCTCCCACTTATAGAACGTTTGAGAAAGCAGCTTGTGCTGTGCTGACACTTTAACAAAACCGAAAACTCCCGTAGCCTGAGTTAAGCAGCTTGAAGGGGAACGCTGTATCTTGCTTTCTCTTACATGTGGTGAATGGGGAACGTCTAGTGCTGCTAACAAACTTTTATTCAGCACAACTACAGTTTTGCCTCCTTCGCGTTCCAGAATGGGAGAAACACGGTTTCTCTTCTCCTGTAGTGATACCGTCTGTAAAGCGGTATTCTCAGGCGCGCAGCACAGAATGCTTCCCGAAATGCTGGAAACCCTGAACGGCTTCAGCTACTTGAAAGGGAGAAACGTCGTATACTTTATCCAGGTAGACAATGCACGGCAACTTTCTGAGGCATGTAACACAGAGGGATTTTCAAACAAGGAAACCGAATCCTTCGACCATCATCCCAGAATGAGAGCAAAATGCTCTCGCGTTGTCTTTCAGGCAGGGAAGAAGCTACATGCCCGTGTTGAGCAGATAAGTTTTAGTCACCGTAGCTGAACCTTTCCTTCCGTCCTCTAGCTGAAGGCAGACAATCTGCCAGTTTGGCTTTGAACGCCTGTAGTACCTTCATTCCCTGGTACGCAAAGTTCCCTTTGAAAACCAGGGGATTCCAATCCTTGCTAGGCAGGACTCTGCAGCCTTCTCCCACTTATAGAACGTTTGAGAAAGCAGCTTGTGCTGTGCTGACACTTTCTTCTAACAAAACCGAAAACTCCCGTAGCCTGAGTTAAGCAGCTTGAAGGGGAACGCTGTATCTTGCTTTCTCTTACATGTGGTGAATGGGGAACGTCTAGTGCTGCTAACAAACTTTTATTCAGCACAACTACAGTTTTGCCTCCTTCGCGTTCCAGAATGGGAGAAACACGGTTTCTCTTCTCCTGTAGTGATACCGTCTGTAAAGCGGTATTCTCAGGCGCGCAGCACAGAATGCTTCCCGAAATGCTGGAAACCCTGAACGGCTTCAGCTACTTGAAAGGGATGAACGTCGTATACTTTATCCAGGTAGACAGTGCACGGCAACTTTCTGAGGCATGTAACACAGAGGGATTTTCAAACAAGGAAACCGAATCCTTCGACCATCATCCCAGAATGAGAGCAAAATGCTCTCGCGTTGTCTTTCAGGCAGGGAAGAAGCTACATGCCCGTGTTGAGCAGATAAGTTTTAGTCACCGTAGCTGAACCTTTTCTTCCGTCCTCTAGCTGAAGGCAGACAATCTGCCAGTTTGGCTTTGAACGCCTGTAGTACCTTCATTCCCTGGTACGCAAAGTTCCCTTTGAAAACCAGGGGATTCCAATCCTTGCTAGGCCAGCTCTCTGCAGCCTTCTCCCACTCAGAGAACGTTTGAGAAAGCAGCTTGTGCTGATCGGACACTTTCATCTAACAAAACCGAAAACTCCCGTAGACTGTGATAAGCATCTTGAAGGGGAACGCTGTATTTTGCTTTCTCTTTCATGTGGTGAATGGGGAATTTCCACTTGCTGCTAACAAACTTTTACTCAGCACAACTACAGTTTTGCCCCATTCGTGATCCAGAATGGGAGAAACACGGTTTCTCTTCTCCTCCAGTGATAACGTCTGTAAAGCGGTATTCTCAGCCGCGCAGCACAGAATGCTTCACGGAATGCTGGAAACCCTGGACGGCTTCAGCTACTTGAAAGGGAGAAACGTCGTATACTTTATCCAGGTAGAAAATGCACAGGCAACTTTCTGAGGCATGTAACACAGAGGGATTTTCGAACACAGAAAGGGAATCCTTTGACCATCATCCCAGAATGAGAGCAAAATGCTCTTTCTTTGTATTTCAGGCGGGGAAGGAGTAACATGCTCGTGTTGAGCACACAAGTTTTAGTCAGCATAGCTGAACCTCCTCTGCCGTCCTCTAGCTGAAGTCAGACAATCTGCCTGTTTGGCTTTCAACGCCTGTAAGTACCTTCATTCCCTGATATGCAAAGTTCCCTTTGAAAACCATGGGATTGCAATCCTTGCTAGGCCCGCTCTCTGCAGCCATCTCCTACTCAGAGAACGTTTAAGAAAGCAGCTTGTGCTGATCGGATCCATTCTTCTAACAAAAATGAAAACTCCCGTAGACTGAGTTAAGCAGCATCAAGGGGAACGCAGTATTTGGCTTTCTCTTTCATGTGGTGAATGGGGGATTTCCACTTGCTGCTAACAAACTTTTACTCAGCACAACTACAGTTTTGCCTCCTTCGCGTTCCAAAATAGGAGAAACACGGTTTCTCTCCTCCTGTAGTGATACCGTCTGTAAAGCAGTATTCTCAGGCGCGCAGCACAGAATGCTTCCCGAAATGCTGGAAACCCTGAACGGCTTCAGCTACTTGAAAGGGAGGAACGTCGTATACTTTATCCAGGTAGACAGTGCACGGCAACTTTCTGAGGCATGTAACACAGAGGGATTTTCAAACAAGGAAACCGAATCCTTCGACCATCATCCCAGAAAGAGAGCAAAATGCTCTCGTGTTGTCTTTCAGGCAGGGAAGAAGCTACATGCTCGTGTTGAGCAGATAAGTTTTAGTCAGCAAATCTGAACCTCTTCTTCCGTCCTCTAGCTGATGACAGACAATCTGCCTGTTTGGCTTTGAACGCCCGTACCTTCATTCCCAGGTATGCAAAGTTCCCTTTGAAAACCAGGGAATTCCAATCCTTGCTAGGCAGGACTCTGCAGCCTTCTCCCACTTATAGAACGTTTGAGAAAGCAGCTTGTGCTGTGCTGACACTTTAACAAAACCGAAAACTCCCGTAGCCTGAGTTAAGCAGCTTGAAGGGGAACGCTGTATCTTGCTTTCTCTTACATGTGGTGAATGGGGAACGTCTAGTGCTGCTAACAAACTTTTATTCAGCACAACTACAGTTTTGCCTCCTTCGCGTTCCAGAATGGGAGAAACACGGTTTCTCTTCTCCTGTAGTGATACCGTCTGTAAAGCGGTATTCTCAGGCGCGCAGCACAGAATGCTTCCCGAAATGCTGGAAACCCTGAACGGCTTCAGCTACTTGAAAGGGAGAAACGTCGTATACTTTATCCAGGTAGACAATGCACGGCAACTTTCTGAGGCATGTAACACAGAGGGATTTTCAAACAAGGAAACCGAATCCTTCGACCATCATCCCAGAATGAGAGCAAAATGCTCTCGCGTTGTCTTTCAGGCAGGGAAGAAGCTACATGCCCGTGTTGAGCAGATAAGTTTTAGTCACCGTAGCTGAACCTTTCCTTCCGTCCTCTAGCTGAAGGCAGACAATCTGCCAGTTTGGCTTTGAACGCCTGTAGTACCTTCATTCCCTGGTACGCAAAGTTCCCTTTGAAAACCAGGGGATTCCAATCCTTGCTAGGCCCGCTCTCTGCAGCCTTCTCCCACTCAGAGAACGTTTGAGAAAGCAGCTTGTGCTGATCGGACACTTTCTTCTAACAAAACTGAAAACTCCCGTAGACTGTGATAAGCAGCTTGAAGGGGAACGCTGTATTTTGCTTTCTCTTTCATGTGGTGAATGGGGAATTTCCACTTGCTGCTAACAAACTTTTACTCAGCACAACTACAGTTTTGCCCCATTCGCGTTCCAGAATGGGAGAAACACGGTTTCTCTTCTCCTCTAGTGATAACGTCTGTAAAGCGGTATTTTCAGCCGCGCAGCACAGGATGCTTCACGGAATGCTGGAAACCCTGGACGGCTTCAGCTACTTGAAAGGGAGAAACGTCGTATACTTTATCCAGGTAGAAAATGCACAGGCAACTTTCTGAGGCATGTAACACAGAGGGATTTTCGAACACAGAAAGGGAATCCTTCGACCATCATCCCAGAATGAGAGCAAAATGCTCTTTCTTTGTATTTCAGGCAGGGAAGGAGTAACATGCTCGTGTTGAGCACACAAGTTTTAGTCAGCATAGCTGAACCTTTTCGTCAGTCCTCTAACTGAAGGCAGACAATCTGCCTGTTTGGCTTTCAACGCCTGTAGTACCTTCATTTCCTGATATGCAAAGTTCCCTTTGAAAACCAGGGGATTCCAATCCTTGCTAGGCCCGCTCTCTGCCGCCATCTCCCACTCAGAGAACGTTTGAGAAAGCAGCTTGTGCTGGGCGGACACTTTCTTCTAACAAAACTGAAAAGTCCCGTAGACTGACTTAAGCAGCATGAAGGGGAACGCTGTATTTTGCTTTCTCTTTCATGTGGTGACTGGGGAATTTCCACTTGCTGCTAACCTTTACTCAGCACAACTACAGTTTTGCCCGCTTCGCGTTCCAGAATGTGAGAAACACGGTTTCTCTTCTCCTGTAGTGATAACGTCTGTAAAGCGGTATTCTCAGGCGCGCAGCACAGAATGCTTCCCGAAATGCTGGAAACCCTGAACGGCTTCAGCTACTTGAAAGGGAGGAACGTCGTATACTTTATCCAGGTAGACAGTGCACGGCAACTTTCTGAGGCATGTAACACAGAGGGATTTTCGAACAAGGAAACCGAATCCTTCGACCATCATCCCAGAATGAGAGCAAAATGCTCTGTATTTCAGGCAGGGAAGGAGTAACATGCTCGTGTTGAGCACACACGTTTTAGTCAGCATAGCTGAACCTCCTCTGCCGTCCTCTAGCTGAAGGCAGACAATCTGCCTGTTTGGCTTTCATCGCCTGTAAGTACCTTCATTCCCTGATATGCAAAGTTCCCTTTGAAAACCATGGGATTGCAATCCTTGCTAGGCCCGCTCTCTGCAGCCATCTCCTACTCAGAGAACGTTTGAGAAAGCAGCTTGTGCTGATCGGACCCTTTCTTCTAACAAAAATGAAAACTCCCGTAGACTGAGTTAAGCAGCATCAAGGGGAACGCAGTATTTGGCTTTCTCTTTCATGTGGTGAATGGGGGATTTCCACTTGCTGCTAAAAAACTTTTACTCAGCACAACTACAGTTTTGCCTCCTTCGCGTTCCAGAATAGGAGAAACACGGTTTCTCTCCTCCTGTAGTGATACCGTGTGTAAAGCGGTATTCTCAGGCGCGCAGCACAGAATGCTTCCCGAAATGCTGGAAACCCTGAACGGCTTCAGCTACTTGAAAGGGAGGAACGTCGTATACTTTATCCAGGTAGACAGTGCACGGCAACTTTCTGAGGCATGTAACACAGAGGGATTTTCAAACAAGGAAACCGATTCCTTCGACCATCATCCCAGAATGAGAGCAAAATGCTCTCGCGTTGTCTTTCAGGCAGGGAAGAAGCTACATGCTCGTGTTGAGCAGATAAGTTTTAGTCAGCAAATCTGAACCTCTTCTTCCGTCCTCTAGCTGATGACAGACAATCTGCCTGTTTGGCTTTGAACGCCTGTACCTTCATTCCCAGGTATGCAAAGTTCCCTTTGAAAACCATGGGATTCCAATCCTTGCTAGGCCCGCTCTCTGCAGCCATCTCCTACTCAGAGAACGTTTGAGAAAGCAGCTTGTGCTGATCGGACCCTTTCTTCTAACAAAAATGAAAACTCCCGTAGACTGAGTTAAGCAGCATCAAGGGGAACGCAGTATTTGGCTTTCTCTTTCATGTGGTGAATGGGGGATTTCCACTTGCTGCTAACAAACTTTTACTCAGCACAACTACAGTTTTGCCTCCTTCGCGTTCCAGAATGGGAGAAACACGGTTTCTCTTCTCCTGTAGTGATACCGTCTGTAAAGCGGTATTCTCAGGCGCGCAGCACAGAATGCTTCCCGAAATGCTGGAAACCCTGAACGGCTTCAGCTACTTGAAAGGGATGAACGTCGTATACTTTATCCAGGTAGACAGTGCACGGCAACTTTCTGAGGCATGTAACACAGAGGGATTTTCAAACAAGGAAACCGAATCCTTCGACCATCATCCCAGAATGAGAGCAAAATGCTCTCGCGTTGTCTTTCAGGCAGGGAAGAAGCTACATGCCCGTGTTGAGCAGATAAGTTTTAGTCACCGTAGCTGAACCTTTTCTTCCGTCCTCTAGCTGAAGGCAGACAATCTGCCAGTTTGGCTTTGAACGCCTGTAGTACCTTCATTCCCTGGTACGCAAAGTTCCCTTTGAAAACCAGGGGATTCCAATCCTTGCTAGGCCAGCTCTCTGCAGCCTTCTCCCACTCAGAGAACGTTTGAGAAAGCAGCTTGTGCTGATCGGACACTTTCATCTAACAAAACCGAAAACTCCCGTAGACTGTGATAAGCATCTTGAAGGGGAACGCTGTATTTTGCTTTCTCTTTCATGTGGTGAATGGGGAATTTCCACTTGCTGCTAACAAACTTTTACTCAGCACAACTACAGTTTTGCCCCATTCGTGATCCAGAATGGGAGAAACACGGTTTCTCTTCTCCTCCTGTGATAACGTCTGTAAAGCGGTATTCTCAGCCGCGCAGCACAGAATGCTTCACGGAATGCTGGAAACCCTGGACGGCTTCAGCTACTTGAAAGGGAGAAACGTCGTATACTTTATCCAGGTAGAAAATGCACAGGCAACTTTCTGAGGCATGTAACACAGAGGGATTTTCGAACACAGAAAGGGAATCCTTTGACCATCATCCCAGAATGAGAGCAAAATGCTCTTTCTTTGTATTTCAGGCGGGGAAGGAGTAACATGCTCGTGTTGAGCACACAAGTTTTAGTCAGCATAGCTGAACCTCCTCTGCCGTCCTCTAGCTGAAGTCAGACAATCTGCCTGTTTGGCTTTCAACGCCTGTAAGTACCTTCATTCCCTGATATGCAAAGTTCCCTTTGAAAACCATGGGATTGCAATCCTTGCTAGGCCCGCTCTCTGCAGCCATCTCCTACTCAGAGAACGTTTAAGAAAGCAGCTTGTGCTGATCGGATCCATTCTTCTAACAAAAATGAAAACTCCCGTAGACTGAGTTAAGCAGCATCAAGGGGAACGCAGTATTTGGCTTTCTCTTTCATGTGGTGAATGGGGGATTTCCACTTGCTGCTAACAAACTTTTACTCAGCACAACTACAGTTTTGCCTCCTTCGCGTTCCAGAATAGGAGAAACACGGTTTCTCTCCTCCTGTAGTGATACCGTCTGTAAAGCGGTATTCTCAGGCGCGCAGCACAGAATGCTTCCCGAAATGCTGGAAACCCTGAACGGCTTCAGCTACTTGAAAGGGAGGAACGTCGTATACTTTATCCAGGTAGACAGTGCACGGCAACTTTCTGAGGCATGTAACACAGAGGGATTTTCAAACAAGGAAACCGAATCCTTCGACCATCATCCCAGAAAGAGAGCAAAATGCTCTCGTGTTGTCTTTCAGGCAGGGAAGAAGCTACATGCTCGTGTTGAGCAGATAAGTTTTAGTCAGCAAATCTGAACCTCTTCTTCCGTCCTCTAGCTGATGACAGACAATCTGCCTGTTTGGCTTTGAACGCCCGTACCTTCATTCCCAGGTATGCAAAGTTCCCTTTGAAAACCAGGGAATTCCAATCCTTGCTAGGCAGGACTCTGCAGCCTTCTCCCACTTATAGAACGTTTGAGAAAGCAGCTTGTGCTGTGCTGACACTTTAACAAAACCGAAAACTCCCGTAGCCTGAGTTAAGCAGCTTGAAGGGGAACGCTGTATCTTGCTTTCTCTTACATGTGGTGAATGGGGAACGTCTAGTGCTGCTAACAAACTTTTATTCAGCACAACTACAGTTTTGCCTCCTTCGCGTTCCAGAATGGGAGAAACACGGTTTCTCTTCTCCTGTAGTGATACCGTCTGTAAAGCGGTATTCTCAGGCGCGCAGCACAGAATGCTTCCCGAAATGCTGGAAACCCTGAACGGCTTCAGCTACTTGAAAGGGAGAAACGTCGTATACTTTATCCAGGTAGACAATGCACGGCAACTTTCTGAGGCATGTAACACAGAGGGATTTTCAAACAAGGAAACCGAATCCTTCGACCATCATCCCAGAATGAGAGCAAAATGCTCTCGCGTTGTCTTTCAGGCAGGGAAGAAGCTACATGCCCGTGTTGAGCAGATAAGTTTTAGTCACCGTAGCTGAACCTTTCCTTCCGTAATCTA
Organism: Dugong dugon; assembly: GCA_030035585.1. NCBI lineage: Eukaryota > Metazoa > Chordata > Mammalia > Sirenia > Dugongidae > Dugong > Dugong dugon. The sequence continues at coordinate 38,949,199 of CM057480.1, read as the reverse complement.
GCTGAAGGCAGACAATCTGCCAGTTTGGCTTTGAACGCCTGTAGTACCTTCATTCCCTGGTACACAAAGTTCCCTTTGAAAACCAGGGGATTCCAATCCTTGCTAGGCCCGCTCTCTGCAGCCTTCTCCCACTCAGAGAACGTTTGAGAAAGCAGCTTGTGCTGATCGGACACTTTCTTCTAACAAAACTGAAAACTCCCGTAGACTGTGATAAGCAGCTTGAAGGGGAACGCTGTATTTTGCTTTCTCTTTCATGTGGTGAATGGGGAATTTCCACTTGCTGCTAACAAACTTTTACTCAGCACAACTACAGTTTTGCCCCATTCGCGTTCCAGAATGGGAGAAACACGGTTTCTCTTCTCCTCTAGTGATAACGTCTGTAAAGCGGTATTTTCAGCCGCGCAGCACAGAATGCTTCACGGAATGCTGGAAACCCTGGACGGCTTCAGCTACTTGAAAGGGAGAAACGTCGTATACTTTATCCAGGTAGAAAATGCACAGGCAACTTTCTGAGGCATGTAACACAGAGGGATTTTCGAACACAGAAAGGGAATCCTTCGACCATCATCCCAGAATGAGAGCAAAATGCTCTTTCTTTGTATTTCAGGCAGGGAAGGAGTAACATGCTCGTGTTGAGCACACAAGTTTTAGTCAGCATAGCTGAACCTTTTCGTCAGTCCTCTAACTGAAGGCAGACAATCTGCCTGTTTGGCTTTCAACGCCTGTAGTACCTTCATTTCCTGATATGCAAAGTTCCCTTTGAAAACCAGGGGATTCCAATCCTTGCTAGGCCCACTCTCTGCCGCCATCTCCCACTCAGAGAACGTTTGAGAAAGCAGCTTGTGCTGGGCGGACACTTTCTTCTAACAAAACTGAAAAGTCCAGTAGACTGACTTAAGCAGCATGAAGGGGAACGCTGTATTTTGCTTTCTCTTTCATGTGGTGACTGGGGAATTTCCACTTGCTGCTAACCTTTACTCAGCACAACTACAGTTTTGCCCGCTTCGCGTTCCAGAATGTGAGAAACACGGTTTCTCTTCTCCTGTAGTGATAACGTCTGTAAAGCGGTATTTTCAGCCGCGCAGCAGAGAATGCTTCCCGGAATGCTGCAAACCCTGAACGGCTTCAGCTACTTAAAAGGGAGAAACGTCGTATACTTTATCCAGGTCGAGAATGCACAGGCAACTTTCTGAGGCATGTAACACAGAGGGATTTTCGAACACAGAAAGGGAATGCTTCGACCATCATCCCAGAATAAGAGCAAAATGCTCTGTATTTCAGGCAGGGAAGGAGTAACATGCTCGTGTTGAGCACACACGTTTTAGTCAGCATAGCTGAACCTCCTCTGCCGTCCTCTAGCTGAAGGCAGACAATCTGCCTGTTTGGCTTTCATCGCCTGTAAGTACCTTCATTCCCTGATATGCAAAGTTCCCTTTGAAAACCATGGGATTGCAATCCTTGCTAGGCCCGCTCTCTGCAGCCATCTCCTACTCAGAGAACGTTTGAGAAAGCAGCTTGTGCTGATCGGACCCTTTCTTCTAACAAAAATGAAAACTCCCGTAGACTGAGTTAAGCAGCATCAAGGGGAACGCAGTATTTGGCTTTCTCTTTCATGTGGTGAATGGGGGATTTCCACTTGCTGCTAACAAACTTTTACTCAGCACAACTACAGTTTTGCCTCCTTCGCGTTCCAGAATAGGAGAAACACGGTTTCTCTCCTCCTGTAGTGATACCGTGTGTAAAGCGGTATTCTCAGGCGCGCAGCACAGAATGCTTCCCGAAATGCTGGAAACCCTGAACGGCTTCAGCTACTTGAAAGGGAGGAACGTCGTATACTTTATCCAGGTAGACAGTGCACGGCAACTTTCTGAGGCATGTAACACAGAGGGATTTTCAAACAAGGAAACCGATTCCTTCGACCATCATCCCAGAATGAGAGCAAAATGCTCTCGCGTTGTCTTTCAGGCAGGGAAGAAGCTACATGCTCGTGTTGAGCAGATAAGTTTTAGTCAGCAAATCTGAACCTCTTCTTCCGTCCTCTAGCTGATGACAGACAATCTGCCTGTTTGGCTTTGAACGCCTGTACCTTCATTCCCAGGTATGCAAAGTTCCCTTTGAAAACCATGGGATTCCAATCCTTGCTAGGCCCGCTCTCTGCAGCCTTCTCCCACTCAGAGAACGTTTGAGAAAGCAGCTTGTGCTGGGCGGACACTTTCTTCTAACAAAACTGAAAAGTCCCGTAGACTGACTTAAGCAGCTTGAAGGGGAATGCTGTATTTTGCTTTCTCTTTCATGTGGTGACTGGGGAATTTCCACTTGCTGCTAACCTTTACTCAGCACAACTACAGTTTTGCCTCCTTCGCGTTCCAGAATGTGAGAAACACGGTTTCTCTTCTCCTGTACTGATAACGTCTGTAAAGCGGTATTCTCAGCCGCGTAGCACAGAATGCTTCCCGAAATGCTGGAAACCCTGAACGGCTTCAGCTACTTGAAAGGGAGGAACGTCGTATACTTTATCCAGGTAGACAGTGCACGGCAACTTTCTGAGGCATGTAACACAGAGGGATTTTCAAACAAGGAAACCGAATCCTTCGACCATCATCCCAGAATGAGAGCAAAATGCTCTCGTGTTGTCTTTCAGGCAGGGAAGAAGCTACATGCTCGTGTTGAGCAGATAAGTTTTAGTCAGCAAATCTGAACCTCTTCTTCCGTCCTCTAGCTGATGACAGACAATCTGCCTGTTTGGCTTTGAACGCCCGTACCTTCATTCCCAGGTATGCAAAGTTCCCTTTGAAAACCAGGGAATTCCAATCCTTGCTAGGCAGGACTCTGCAGCCTTCTCCCACTTATAGAACGTTTGAGAAAGCAGCTTGTGCTGTGCTGACACTTTCTTCTAACAAAACCGAAAACTCCCGTAGCCTGAGTTAAGCAGCTTGAAGGGGAACGCTGTATCTTGCTTTCTCTTACATGTGGTGAATGGGGAACGTCTAGTGCTGCTAACAAACTTTTATTCAGCACAACTACAGTTTTGCCTCCTTCGCGTTCCAGAATGGGAGAAACACGGTTTCTCTTCTCCTGTAGTGATACCGTCTGTAAAGCGGTATTCTCAGGCGCGCAGCACAGAATGCTTCCCGAAATGCTGGAAACCCTGAACGGCTTCAGCTACTTGAAAGGGAGAAACGTCGTATACTTTATCCAGGTAGACAATGCACGGCAACTTTCTGAGGCATGTAACACAGAGGGATTTTCAAACAAGGAAACCGAATCCTTCGACCATCATCCCAGAATGAGAGCAAAATGCTCTCGCGTTGTCTTTCAGGCAGGGAAGAAGCTACATGCCCGTGTTGAGCAGATAAGTTTTAGTCACCGTAGCTGAACCTTTTCTTCCGTCCTCTAGCTGAAGGCAGACAATCTGCCAGTTTGGCTTTGAACGCCTGTAGTACCTTCATTCCCTGGTACGCAAAGTTCCCTTTGAAAACCAGGGGATTCCAATCCTTGCTAGGCCAGCTCTCTGCAGCCTTCTCCCACTCAGAGAACGTTTGAGAAAGCAGCTTGTGCTGATCGGACACTTTCATCTAACAAAACCGAAAACTCCCGTAGACTGTGATAAGCAGCTTGAAGGGGAACGCTGTATTTTGCTTTCTCTTTCATGTGGTGAATGGGGAATTTCCACTTGCTGATAACAAACTTTTACTCAGCACAACTACAGTTTTGCCCCATTCGTGTTCCAGAATGGGAGAAACACGGTTTCTCTTCTCCTCCAGTGATAACGTCTGTAAAGCGGTATTCTCAGCCGCGCAGCACAGAATGCTTCACGGAATGCTGGAAACCCTGGACGGCTTCAGCTACTTGAAAGGGAGAAACGTCGTATACTTTATCCAGGTAGAAAATGCACAGGCAACTTTCTGAGGCATGTAACACAGAGGGATTTTCGAACACAGAAAGGGAATCCTTCGACCATCATCCCAGAATGAGAGCAAAATGCTCTTTCTTTGTATTTCAGGCGGGGAAGGAGTAACATGCTCGTGTTGAGCACACAAGTTTTAGTCAGCATAGCTGAACCTCCTCTGCCGTCCTCTAGCTGAAGTCAGACAATCTGCCTGTTTGGCTTTCAACGCCTGTAAGTACCTTCATTCCCTGATATGCAAAGTTCGCTTTGAAAACCATGGGATTGCAATCCTTTCTAGGCCCGCTCTCTGCAGCCATCTCCTACTCAGAGAACGTTTGAGAAAGCAGCTTGTGCTGATCGGATCCATTCTTCTAACAAAAATGAAAACTCCCGTAGACTGAGTTAAGCAGCATCAAGGGGAACGCAGTATTTGGCTTTCTCTTTCATGTGGTGAATGGGGGATTTCCACTTGCTGCTAACAAACATTTACTCAGCACAACTACAGTTTTGCCTCCTTCGCGTTCCAGAATAGGAGAAACACGGTTTCTCTCCTCCTGTAGTGATACCGTCTGTAAAGCGGTATTCTCAGGAGCGCAGCACAGAATGCTTCCCGAAATGCTGGAAACCCTGAACGGCTTCAGCTACTTGAAAGGGAGGAACGTCGTATACTTTATCCAGGTAGACAGTGCACGGCAACTTTCTGAGGCATGTAACACAGAGGGATTTTCAAACAAGGAAACCGAATCCTTCGACCATCATCCCAGAAAGAGAGCAAAATGCTCTCGCGTTGTCTTTCAGGCAGGGAAGAAGCTACATGCTCGTGTTGAGCAGATAAGTTTTAGTCAGCAAATCTGAACCTCTTCTTCCGTCCTCTAGCTGATGACAGACAATCTGCCTGTTTGGCTTTGAACGCCCGTACCTTCATTCCCAGGTATGCAAAGTTCCCTTTGAAAACCAGGGAATTCCAATCCTTGCTAGGCAGGACTCTGCAGCCTTCTCCCACTTATAGAACGTTTGAGAAAGCAGCTTGTGCTGTGCTGACACTTTAACAAAACCGAAAACTCCCGTAGCCTGAGTTAAGCAGCTTGAAGGGGAATGCTGTATCTTGCTTTCTCTTACATGTGGTGAATGGGGAACGTCTAGTGCTGCTAACAAACTTTTATTCAGCACAACTACAGTTTTGCCTCCTTCGCGTTCCAGAATGGGAGAAACACGGTTTCTCTTCTCCTGTAGTGATACCGTCTGTAAAGCGGTATTCTCAGGCGCGCAGCACAGAATGCTTCCCGAAATGCTGGAAACCCTGAACGGCTTCAGCTACTTGAAAGGGAGAAACGTCGTATACTTTATCCAGGTAGACAATGCACGGCAACTTTCTGAGGCATGTAACACAGAGGGATTTTCAAACAAGGAAACCGAATCCTTCGACCATCATCCCAGAATGAGAGCAAAATGCTCTTTCATTGTATTTCAGGCAGGGAAGGAGTAACATGCTCGTGTTGAGCACACACGTTTTAGTCAGCATAGCTGAACCTCCTCTGCCGTCCTCTAGCTGAAGTCAGACAATCTGCCTGTTTGGCTTTCAACGCCTGTAAGTACCTTGATTCCCTGTTATGCAAAGTTCCCTTTGAAAACCAGGGGATTGCAATCCTTGCTAGGCCCGCTCTCTGCAGCCATCTCCTACTCAGAGAACGTTTGAGAAAGCAGCTTGTGCTGATCGGACCCTTTCTTCTAACAAAAATGAAAACTCCCGTAGACTGACTTATGCAGCTTGAAGGGGAACGCTGTATTTTGCTTTCTCTTTCATGTGGTGAATGGGGGATTTCCACTTGCTGCTAACAAACTTTTACTCAGCACAACTACAGTTTTGCCTCCTTCGCGTTCCAGAATAGGAGAAACACGGTTTCTCTCCTCCTGTAGTGATACCGTCTGTAAAGCGGTATTCTCAGGCGCGCAGCCCAGAATGCTTCCCGAAATGCTGGAAACCCTGAACGGCTTCAGCTACTTGAAAGGGAGGAACGTCGTATACTTTATCCAGGTAGACAGTGCACGGCAACTTTCTGAGGCATGTAACACAGAGGGATTTTTCAAACAAGGAAACCGAATCCTTCGACCATCATCCCAGAATGAGAGCAAAATGCTCTCGCGTTGTCTTTCAGGCAGGGAAGAAGCTACATGCTCGTGTTGAGCAGATAAGTTTTAGTCAGCAAATCTGAACCTCTTCTTCCGTCCTCTAGCTGATGACAGACAATCGGCCTGTTTGGCTTTGAACGCCCGTACCTTCATTCCCAGGTATGCAAAGTTCCCTTTGAAAACCAGGGAATTCCAATCCTTGCTAGGCAGGACTCTGCAGCCTTCTCCCACTTATAGAACGTTTGAGAAAGCAGCTTGTGCTGTGCTGACACTTTCTTCTAACAAAACCGAAAACTCCCGTAGCCTGAGTTAAGCAGCTTGAAGGGGAACGCTGTATCTTGCTTTCTCTTACATGTGGTGAATGGGGAACGTCTAGTGCTGCTAACAAACTTTTATTCAGCACAACTACAGTTTTGCCTCCTTCGCGTTCCAGAATGGGAGAAACACGGTTTCTCTTCTCCTGTAGTGATACCGTCTGTAAAGCGGTATTCTCAGGCGCGCAGCACAGAATGCTTCCCGAAATGCTGGAAACCCTGAACGGCTTCAGCTACTTGAAAGGGAGAAACGTCGTATACTTTATCCAGGTAGACAATGCACGGCAACTTTCTGAGGCATGTAACACAGAGGGATTTTCAAACAAGGAAACCGAATCCTTCGACCATCATCCCAGAATGAGAGCAAAATGCTCTCGCGTTGTCTTTCAGGCAGGGAAGAAGCTACATGCCCGTGTTGAGCAGATACGTTTTAGTCACCGTAGCTGAACCTTTTCTTCCGTCCTCTAGCTGAAGGCAGACAATCTGCCAGTTTGGCTTTGAACGCCTGTAGTACCTTCATTCCCTGGTACGCAAAGTTCCCTTTGAAAACCAGGGGATTCCAATCCTTGCTAGGCCCGCTCTCTGCAGCCTTCTCCCACTCAGAGAACGTTTGAGAAAGCAGCTTGTGCTGATCGGACACTTTCTTCTAACAAAAATGAAAACTCCCGTAGACTGACTTATGCAGCTTGAAGGGGAACGCTGTATTTTGCTTTCTCTTTCATGTGGTGAATGGGGGATTTCCACTTGCTGCTAACAAACTTTTACTCAGCACAACTACAGTTTTGCCTCCTTCGCGTTCCAGAATAGGAGAAACACGGTTTCTCTCCACCTGTAGTGATACCGTCTGTAAAGCGGTATTCTCAGGCGCGCAGCCCAGAATGCTTCCCGAAATGCTGGAAACCCTGAACGGCTTCAGCTACTTGAAAGGGAGGAACGTCGTATACTTTATCCAGGTAGACAGTGCACGGCAACTTTCTGAGGCATGTAACACAGAGGGATTTTTCAAACAAGGAAACCGAATCCTTCGACCATCATCCCAGAATGAGAGCAAAATGCTCTCGCGTTGTCTTTCAGGCAGGGAAGAAGCTACATGCTCGTGTTGAGCAGATAAGTTTTAGTCAGCAAATCTGAACCTCTTCTTCCGTCCTCTAGCTGATGACAGACAATCGGCCTGTTTGGCTTTGAACGCCCATACCTTCATTCCCAGGTATGCAAAGTTCCCTTTGAAAACCAGGGAATTCCAATCCTTGCTAGGCAGGACTCTGCAGCCTTCTCCCACTTATAGAACGTTTGAGAAAGCAGCTTGTGCTGTGCTGACACTTTCTTCTAACAAAACCGAAAACACCCGTAGCCTGAGTTAAGCAGCTTGAAGGGGAACGCTGTATCTTGCTTTCTCTTACATGTGGTGAATGGGGAACGTCTAGTGCTGCTAACAAACTTTTATTCAGCACAACTACAGTTTTGCCTCCTTCGCGTTCCAGAATGGGAGAAACACGGTTTCTCTTCTCCTGTAGTGATACCGTCTGCAAAGCGGTATTCTCAGGCGCGCAGCACAGAATGCTTCCCGAAATGCTAGAAACCCTGAACGGCTTCAGCTACTTGAAAGGGAGAAACGTCGTATACTTTATCCAGGTAGACAATGCACGGCAACTTTCTGAGGCATGTAACACAGAGGGATTTTCAAACAAGGAAACCGAATCCTTCGACCATCATCCCAGAATGAGAGCAAAATGCTCTCGCGTTGTCTTTCAGGCAGGGAAGAAGCTACATGCCCGTGTTGAGCAGATAAGTTTTAGTCACCGTAGCTGAACCTTTTCTTCCGTCCTCTAGCTGAAGGCAGACAATCTGCCAGTTTGGCTTTGAACGCCTGTAGTACCTTCATTCCCTGGTACGCAAAGTTCCCTTTGAAAACCAGGGGATTCCAATCCTTGCTAGGCCCGCTCTCTGCAGCCTTCTCCCACTCAGAGAACGTTTGAGAAAGCAGCTTGTGCTGATCGGACACTTTCTTCTAACAAAACTGAAAACTCCCGTAGACTGTGATAAGCAGCTTGAAGGGGAACGCTGTATTTTGCTTTCTCTTTCATGTGGTGAATGGGGAATTTCCACTTGCTGCTAACAAACTTTTACTCAGCACAACTACAGTTTTGCCCCATTCGCGTTCCAGAATGGGAGAAACACGGTTTCTCTTCTCCTCTAGTGATAACGTCTGTAAAGCGGTATTTTCAGCCGCGCAGCACAGAATGCTTCACGGAATGCTGGAAACCCTGGACGGCTTCAGCTACTTGAAAGGGAGAAACGTCGTATACTTTATCCAGGTAGAAAATGCACAGGCAACTTTCTGAGGCATGTAACACAGAGGGATTTTCGAACACAGAAAGGGAATCCTTCGACCATCATCCCAGAATGAGAGCAAAATGCTCTTTCTTTGTATTTCAGGCAGGGAAGGAGTAACATGCTCGTGTTGAGCACACAAGTTTTAGTCAGCATAGCTGAACCTTTTCGTCAGTCCTCTAACTGAAGGCAGACAATCTGCCTGTTTGGCTTTCAACGCCTGTAGTACCTTCATTTCCAGATATGCAAAGTTCCCTTTGAAAACCAGGGGATTCCAATCCTTGCTAGGCCCGCTCTCTGCCGCCATCTCCCACTCAGAGAACGTTTGAGAAAGCAGCTTGTGCTGGGCGGACACTTTCTTCTAACAAAACTGAAAAGTCCCGTAGACTGACTTAAGCAGCTTGAAGGGGAACTGTATTTTGCCTTCTCTTTCATGTGGTGACTGGGGAATTTCCACTTGCTGCTAACCTTTACTCAGCACAACTACAGTTTTGCCCGCTTCGCGTTCCAGAATGTGAGAAACACGGTTTCTCTTCTCCTGTAGTGATAACATCTGTAAAGCGGTATTTTCAGCCGCGCAGCACAGAATGCTTCCCGGAATGCTGCAAACCCTGAACGGCTTCAGCTACTTAAAAGGGAGAAACGTCGTATACTTTATCCAGGTCGAGAATGCACAGGCAACATTCTGAGGCATGTAACACAGAGGGATTTTCGAACACAGAAAGGGAATCCTTCGACCATCATCCCAGAATGAGAGCAAAATGCTCTGTATTTCAGGCAGGGAAGGAGTAACATGCTCGTGTTGAGCACACACGTTTTAGTCAGCATAGCTGAACCTCCTCTGCCGTCCTCTAGCTGAAGGCAGACAATCTGCCTGTTTGGCTTTCATCGCCTGTAAGTACCTTCATTCCCTGATATGCAAAGTTCCCTTTGAAAACCAGGGGATTGCAATCCTTGCTAGGCCCGCTCTCTGCAGCCATCTCCTACTCAGAGAACGTTTGAGAAAGCAGCTTGTGCTGATCGGACCCTTTCTTCTAACAAAAATGAAAACTCCCGTAGACTGAGTTAAGCAGCATCAAGGGGAACGCAGTATTTGGCTTTCTCTTTCATGTGGTGAATGGGGGATTTCCACTTGCTGCTAACAAACTTTTACTCAGCACAACTACAGTTTTGCCTCCTTCGCGTTCCAGAATAGGAGAAACACGGTTTCTCTCCTCCTGTAGTGATACCGTGTGTAAAGCGGTATTCTCAGGCGCGCAGCACAGAATGCTTCCCGAAATGCTGGAAACCCTGAACGGCTTCAGCTACTTGAAAGGGAGGAACGTCGTATACTTTATCCAGGTAGACAGTGCACGGCAACTTTCTGAGGCATGTAACACAGAGGGATTTTCAAACTAGGAAACCGATTCCTTCGACCATCATCCCAGAATGAGAGCAAAATGCTCTCGCGTTGTCTTTCAGGCAGGGAAGAAGCTACATGCTCGTGTTGAGCAGATAAGTTTTAGTCAGCAAATCTGAACCTCTTCTTCCGTCCTCTAGCTGATGACAGACAATCTGCCTGTTTGGCTTTGAACGCCTGTACCTTCATTCCCAGGTATGCAAAGTTCCCTTTGAAAACCATGGGATTCCAATCCTTGCTAGGCCCGCTCTCTGCAGCCTTCTCCCACTCAGAGAACGTTTGAGAAAGCAGCTTGTGCTGATCGGACACTTTCATCTAACAAAACCGAAAACTCCCGTAGCCTGAGTTAAGCAGCTTGAAGGGGAACGCTGTATCTTGCTTTCTCTTACATGTGGTGAATGGGGAACGTCTAGTGCTGCTAACAAACTTTTATTCAGCAGAACTACAGTTTTGCCTCCTTCCCGTTCCAGAATGGGAGAAACACGGTTTCTCTTCTCCTGTAGTGATACCGTCTGTAAAGCGGTATTCTCAGGCGCGCAGCACAGAATGCTTCCCGAAATGCTGGAAACCCTGAACGGCTTCAGCTACTTGAAAGGGAGAAACGTCGTATACTTTATCCAGGTAGACAATGCACGGCAACTTTCTGAGGCATGTAACACAGAGGGATTTTCAAACAAGGAAACCGAATCCTTCGACCATCATCCCAGAATGAGAGCAAAATGCTCTCGCGTTGTCTTTCAGGCAGGGAAGAAGCTACATGCCCGTGTTGAGCAGATAAGTTTTAGTCACCGTAGCTGAACCTTTTCTTCCGTCCTCTAGCTGAAGGCAGACAATCTGCCAGTTTGGCTTTGAACGCCTGTAGTACCTTCATTCCCTGGTACGCAAAGTTCCCTTTGAAAACCAGGGGATTCCAATCCTTGCTAGGCCAGCTCTCTGCAGCCTTCTCCCACTCAGAGAACGTTTGAGAAAGCAGCTTGTGCTGAACGGACACTTTCATCTAACAAAACTGAAAACTCCCGTAGACTGTGATAAGCAGCTTGAAGGGGAACGCTGTATTTTGCTTTCTCTTTCATGTGGTGAATGGGGAATTTCCACTTGCTGCTAACAAACTTTTACTCAGCACAACTACAGTTTTGCCCCATTCGCGTTCCAGAATGGGAGAAACACGGTTTCTCTTCTCCTCTAGTGATAACGTCTGTAAAGCGGTATTTTCAGCCGCGCAGCACAGAATGCTTCACGGAATGCTGGAAACCCTGGACGGCTTCAGCTACTTGAAAGGGAGAAACGTCGTATACTTTATCCAGGTAGAAAATGCACAGGCAACTTTCTGAGGCATGTAACACAGAGGGATTTTCGAACACAGAAAGGGAATCCTTCGACCATCATCCCAGAATGAGAGCAAAATGCTCTTTCTTTGTATTTCAGGCAGGGAAGGAGTAACATGCTCGTGTTGAGCACACAAGTTTTAGTCAGCATAGCTGAACCTTTTCGTCAGTCCTCTAACTGAAGGCAGACAATCTGCCTGTTTGGCTTTCAACGCCTGTAGTACCTTCATTTCCTGATATGCAAAGTTCCCTTTGAAAACCAGGGGATTCCAATCCTTGCTAGGCCCGCTCTCTGCCGCCATCTCCCACTCAGAGAACGTTTGAGAAAGCAGCTTGTGCTGGGCGGACACTTTCTTCTAACAAAACTGAAAAGTCCCGTAGACTGACTTAAGCAGCTTGAAGGGGAACGCTGTATTTTGCTTTCTCTTTCATGTGGTGACTGGGGAATTTCCACTTGCTGCTAACCTTTACTCAGCACAACTACAGTTTTGCCCGCTTCGCGTTCCAGAATGTGAGAAACACGGTTTCTCTTCTCCTGTAGTGATAACGTCTGTAAAGCGGTATTCTCAGCCGCGCAGCACAGAATGCTTCCCGGAATGCTGCAAACCCTGAACGGCTTCAGCTACTTGAAAGGGAGAAACGTCGTATACTTTATCCAGGTCGAGAATGCACAGGCAACTTTCTGAGGCATGCAACACAGAGGGATTTTCGAACACAGAAAGGGAATCCTTCGACCATCATCCCAGAATGAGAGCAAAATGCTCTGTATTTCAGGCAGGGAAGGAGTAACATGCTCGTGTTGAGCACACACGTTTTAGTCAGCATAGCTGAACCTCCTCTGCCGTCCTCTAGCTGAAGGCAGACAATCTGCATGTTTGGCTTTCATCGCCTGTAAGTACCTTCATTCGCTGATATGCAAAGTTCCCTTTGAAAACCAGGGGATTGCAATCCTTGCTAGGCCCGCTCTCTGCAGCCATCTCCTACTCAGAGAACGTTTGAGAAAGCAGCTTGTGCTGATCGGACCCTTTCTTCTAACAAAAATGAAAACTCCCGTAGACTGAGTTAAGCAGCATCAAGGGGAACGCAGTATTTGGCTTTCTCTTTCATGTGGTGAATGGGGGATTTCCACTTGCTGCTAACAAACTTTTACTCAGCACAACTACAGTTTTGCCTCCTTCGCGTTCCAGAATAGGAGAAACACGGTTTCTCTCCTCCTGTAGTGATACCGTCTGTAAAGCGGTATTCTCAGGCGCGCAGCACAGAATGCTTCCCAAAATGCTGGAAACCCTGAACGGCTTCAGCTACTTGAAAGGGAGGAACGTCGTATACTTTATCCAGGTAGACTGTGCACGACAACTTTCTGAGGCATGTAACACAGAGGGATTTTCAAACAAGGAAACCGAATCCTTCGACCATCATCCCAGAATGAGAGCAAAATGCTCTCGTGTTGTCTTTCAGGCAGGGAAGAAGCTACATGCTCGTGTTGAGCAGATAAGTTTTAGTCAGCAAATCTGAACCTCTTCTTCCGTCCTCTAGCTGATGACAGACAATCTGCCTGTTTGGCTTTGAACGCCCGTACCTTCATTCCCAGGTATGCAAAGTTCCCTTTGAAAACCAGGGAATTCCAATCCTTGCTAGGCAGGACTCTGCAGCCTTCTCCCACTTATAGAACGTTTGAGAAAGCAGCTTGTGCTGTGCTGACACTTTCTTCTAACAAAACCGAAAACTCCCGTAGCCTGAGTTAAGCAGCTTGAAGGGGAACGCTGTATCTTGCTTTCTCTTACATGTGGTGAATGGGGAACGTCTAGTGCTGCTAACAAACTTTTATTCAGCACAACTACAGTTTTGCCTCCTTCGCGTTCCAGAATGGGAGAAACACGGTTTCTCTTCTCCTGTAGTGATACCGTCTGTAAAGCGGTATTCTCAGGCGCGCAGCACAGAATGCTTCCCGAAATGCTGGAAACCCTGAACGGCTTCAGCTACTTGAAAGGGAGAAACGTCGTACACTTTATCGAGGTAGACAATGCACGGCAACTTTCTGAGGCATGTAACACAGAGGGATTTTCAAACAAGGAAACCGAATCCTTCGACCATCATCCCAGAATGAGAGCAAAATGCTCTCGCGTTGTCTTTCAGGCAGGGAAGAAGCTACATGCCCGTGTTGAGCAGATAAGTTTTAGTCACCGTAGCTGAACCTTTTCTTCCGTCCACTAGCTGAAGGCAGACAATCTGCCAGTTTGGCTTTGAACGCCTGTAGTACCTTCATTCCCTGGTACGCAAAGTTCCCTTTGAAAACCAGGGGATTCCAATCCTTGCTAGGCCCGCTCTCTGCAGCCTTCTCCCACTCAGAGAACGTTTGAGAAAGCAGCTTGTGCTGATCGGACACTTTCTTCTAACAAAACTGAAAACTCCCGTAGACTGTGATAAGCAGCTTGAAGGGGAACGCTGTATTTTGCTTTCTCTTTCATGTGGTGAATGGGGAATTTCCACTTGCTGCTAACAAACTTTTACTCAGCACAACTACAGTTTTGCCCCATTCGTGTTCCAGAATGGGAGAAACACGGTTTCTCTTCTCCTCTAGTGATAACGTCTGTAAAGCGGTATTTTCAGCCGCGCAGCACAGAATGCTTCACGGAATGCTGGAAACCCTGGACGGCTTCAGCTACTTGAAAGGGAGAAACGTCGTATACTTTATCCAGGTAGAAAATGCACAGGCAACTTTCTGAGGCATGTAACACAGAGGGATTTTCGAACACAGAAAGGGAATCCTTCGACCATCATCCCAGAATGAGAGCAAAATGCTCTTTCTTTGTATTTCAGGCAGGGAAGGAGTAACATGCTCGTGTTGATCACACAAGTTTTAGTCAGCATAGCTGAACCTTTTCGTCAGTCCTCTAACTGAAGGCAGACAATCTGCCTGTTTGGCTTTCAACGCCTGTAGTACCTTCATTTCCTGATATGCAAAGTTCCCTTTGAAAACCAGGGGATTCCAATCCTTGCTAGGCCCGCTCTCTGCCGCCATCTCCCACTCAGAGAACGTTTGAGAAAGCAGCTTGTGCGGGGCGGACACTTTCTTCTAACAAAACTGAAAAGTCCCGTAGACTGACTTAAGCATCTTGAAGGGGAACGCTGTATTTTGCTTTCTCTTTCATGTGGTGACTGGGGAATTTCCACTTGCTGCTAACCTTTACTCAGCACAACTACAGTTTTGCCCGCTTCGCGTTCCAGAATGTGAGAAACACGGTTTCTCTTCTCCTGTAGTGATAACGTCTGTAAAGCGGTATTCTCAGCCGCGCAGCACAGAATGCTTCCCGGAATGCTGCAAACCCTGAACGGCTTCAGCTACTTGAAAGGGAGAAACGTCGTATACTTTATCCAGGTCGAGAATGCACAGGCAACTTTCTGAGGCATGCAACACAGAGGGATTTTCGAACACAGAAAGGGAATCCTTCGACCATCATCCCAGAATGAGAGCAAAATGCTCTTTCTTTGTATTTCAGGCAGGGAAGGAGTAACATGCTCGTGTTGATCACACAAGTTTTAGTCAGCATAGCTGAACCTTTTCGTCAGTCCTCTAACTGAAGGCAGACAATCTGCCTGTTTGGCTTTCAACGCCTGTAGTACCTTCATTTCCTGATATGCAAAGTTCCCTTTGAAAACCAGGGGATTCCAATCCTTGCTAGGCCCGCTCTCTGCCGCCATCTCCCACTCAGAGAACGTTTGAGAAAGCAGCTTGTGCTGGGCGGACACTTTCTTCTAACAAAACTGAAAAGTCCCGTAGACTGACTTAAGCAGCTTGAAGGGGAACGCTGTATTTTGCTTTCTCTTTCATGTGGTGACTGGGGAATTTCCACTTGCTGCTAACCTTTACTCAGCACAACTACAGTTTTGCCCGCTTCGCGTTCCAGAATGTGAGAAACACGGTTTCTCTTCTCCTGTAGTGATAACGTCTGTAAAGCGGTATTCTCAGCCGCGCAGCACAGAATGCTTCCCGGAATGCTGCAAACCCTGAACGGCTTCAGCTACTTGAAAGGGAGAAACGTCGTATACTTTATCCAGGTCGAGAATGCACAGGCAACTTTCTGAGGCATGCAACACAGAGGGATTTTCGAACACAGAAAGGGAATCCTTCGACCATCATCCCAGAATGAGAGCAAAATGCTCTGTATTTCAGGCAGGGAAGGAGTAACATGCTCGTGTTGAGCACACACGTTTTAGTCAGCATAGCTGAACCTCCTCTGCCGTCCTCTAGCTGAAGGCAGACAATCTGCATGTTTGGCTTTCATCGCCTGTAAGTACCTTCATTCGCTGATATGCAAAGTTCCCTTTGAAAACCAGGGGATTGCAATCCTTGCTAGGCCCGCTCTCTGCAGCCATCTCCTACTCAGAGAACGTTTGAGAAAGCAGCTTGTGCTGATCGGACCCTTTCTTCTAACAAAAATGAAAACTCCCGTAGACTGAGTTAAGCAGCATCAAGGGGAACGCAGTATTTGGCTTTCTCTTTCATGTGGTGAATGGGGGATTTCCACTTGCTGCTAACAAACTTTTACTCAGCACAACTACAGTTTTGCCTCCTTCGCGTTCCAGAATAGGAGAAACACGGTTTCTCTCCTCCTGTAGTGATACCGTCTGTAAAGCGGTATTCTCAGGCGCGCAGCACAGAATGCTTCCCAAAATGCTGGAAACCCTGAACGGCTTCAGCTACTTGAAAGGGAGGAACGTCGTATACTTTATCCAGGTAGACTGTGCACGACAACTTTCTGAGGCATGTAACACAGAGGGATTTTCAAACAAGGAAACCGAATCCTTCGACCATCATCCCAGAATGAGAGCAAAATGCTCTCGTGTTGTCTTTCAGGCAGGGAAGAAGCTACATGCTCGTGTTGAGCAGATAAGTTTTAGTCAGCAAATCTGAACCTCTTCTTCCGTCCTCTAGCTGATGACAGACAATCTGCCTGTTTGGCTTTGAACGCCCGTACCTTCATTCCCAGGTATGCAAAGTTCCCTTTGAAAACCAGGGAATTCCAATCCTTGCTAGGCAGGACTCTGCAGCCTTCTCCCACTTATAGAACGTTTGAGAAAGCAGCTTGTGCTGTGCTGACACTTTCTTCTAACAAAACCGAAAACTCCCGTAGCCTGAGTTAAGCAGCTTGAAGGGGAACGCTGTATCTTGCTTTCTCTTACATGTGGTGAATGGGGAACGTCTAGTGCTGCTAACAAACTTTTATTCAGCACAACTACAGTTTTGCCTCCTTCGCGTTCCAGAATGGGAGAAACACGGTTTCTCTTCTCCTGTAGTGATACCGTCTGTAAAGCGGTATTCTCAGGCGCGCAGCACAGAATGCTTCCCGAAATGCTGGAAACCCTGAACGGCTTCAGCTACTTGAAAGGGAGAAACGTCGTACACTTTATCGAGGTAGACAATGCACGGCAACTTTCTGAGGCATGTAACACAGAGGGATTTTCAAACAAGGAAACCGAATCCTTCGACCATCATCCCAGAATGAGAGCAAAATGCTCTCGCGTTGTCTTTCAGGCAGGGAAGAAGCTACATGCCCGTGTTGAGCAGATAAGTTTTAGTCACCGTAGCTGAACCTTTTCTTCCGTCCACTAGCTGAAGGCAGACAATCTGCCAGTTTGGCTTTGAACGCCTGTAGTACCTTCATTCCCTGGTACGCAAAGTTCCCTTTGAAAACCAGGGGATTCCAATCCTTGCTAGGCCCGCTCTCTGCAGCCTTCTCCCACTCAGAGAACGTTTGAGAAAGCAGCTTGTGCTGATCGGACACTTTCTTCTAACAAAACTGAAAACTCCCGTAGACTGTGATAAGCAGCTTGAAGGGGAACGCTGTATTTTGCTTTCTCTTTCATGTGGTGAATGGGGAATTTCCACTTGCTGCTAACAAACTTTTACTCAGCACAACTACAGTTTTGCCCCATTCGTGTTCCAGAATGGGAGAAACACGGTTTCTCTTCTCCTCTAGTGATAACGTCTGTAAAGCGGTATTTTCAGCCGCGCAGCACAGAATGCTTCACGGAATGCTGGAAACCCTGGACGGCTTCAGCTACTTGAAAGGGAGAAACGTCGTATACTTTATCCAGGTAGAAAATGCACAGGCAACTTTCTGAGGCATGTAACACAGAGGGATTTTCGAACACAGAAAGGGAATCCTTCGACCATCATCCCAGAATGAGAGCAAAATGCTCTTTCTTTGTATTTCAGGCAGGGAAGGAGTAACATGCTCGTGTTGATCACACAAGTTTTAGTCAGCATAGCTGAACCTTTTCGTCAGTCCTCTAACTGAAGGCAGACAATCTGCCTGTTTGGCTTTCAACGCCTGTAGTACCTTCATTTCCTGATATGCAAAGTTCCCTTTGAAAACCAGGGGATTCCAATCCTTGCTAGGCCCGCTCTCTGCCGCCATCTCCCACTCAGAGAACGTTTGAGAAAGCAGCTTGTGCTGGGCGGACACTTTCTTCTAACAAAACTGAAAAGTCCCATAGACTGACTTAAGCAGCTTGAAGGGGAACGCTGTATTTTGCTTTCTCTTTCATGTGGTGACTGGGGAATTTCCACTTGCTGCTAACCTTTACTCAGCACAACTACAGTTTTGCCTCCTTCGCGTTCCAGAATGTGAGAAACACGGTTTCTCTTCTCCTGTAGTGATAACGTCTGTAAAGCGGTATTCTCAGCCGCGCAGCACAGAATGCTTCCCGAAATGCTGGAAACCCTGAACGGCTTCAGCTACTTGAAAGGGAGGAACGTCGTATACTTTATCCAGGTAGACAGTGCACGACAACTTTCTGAGGCATGTAACACAGAGGGATTTTCAAACAAGGAAACCGAATCCTTCGACCATCATCCCAGAATGAGAGCAAAATGCTCTCGTGTTGTCTTTCAGGCAGGGAAGAAGCTACATGCTCGTGTTGAGCAGATAAGTTTTAGTCAGCAAATCTGAACCTCTTCTTCCGTCCTCTAGCTGATGACAGACAATCTGCCTGTTTGGCTTTGAACGCCCGTACCTTCATTCCCAGGTATGCAAAGTTCCCTTTGAAAACCAGGGAATTCCAATCCTTGCTAGGCAGGACTCTGCAGCCTTCTCCCACTTATAGAACGTTTGAGAAAGCAGCTTGTGCTGTGCTGACACTTTCTTCTAACAAAACCGAAAACTCCCGTAGCCTGAGTTAAGCAGCTTGAAGGGGAACGCTGTATCTTGCTTTCTCTTACATGTGGTGAATGGGGAACGTCTAGTGCTGCTAACAAACTTTTATTCAGCACAACTACAGTTTTGCCTCCTTCCCGTTCCAGAATGGGAGAAACACGGTTTCTCTTCTCCTGTAGTGATACCGTCTGTAAAGCGGTATTCTCAGGCGCGCAGCACAGAATGCTTCCCGAAATGCTGGAAACCCTGAACGGCTTCAGCTACTTGAAAGGGAGAAACGTCGTATACTTTATCCAGGTAGACAATGCACGGCAACTTTCTGAGGCATGTAACACAGAGGGATTTTCAAACAAGGAAACCGAATCCTTCGACCATCATCCCAGAATGAGAGCAAAATGCTCTCGCGTTGTCTTTCAGGCAGGGAAGAAGCTACATGCCCGTGTTGAGCAGATAAGTTTTAGTCACCGTAGCTGAACCTTTTCTTCCGTCCTCTAGCTGAAGGCAGACAATCTGCCAGTTTGGCTTTGAACGCCTGTAGTACCTTCATTCCCTGGTACGCAAAGTTCCCTTTGAAAACCAGGGGATTCCAATCCTTGCTAGGCCAGCTCTCTGCAGCCTTCTCCCACTCAGAGAACGTTTGAGAAAGCAGCTTGTGCTGAACGGACACTTTCATCTAACAAAACTGAAAACTCCCGTAGACTGTGATAAGCAGCTTGAAGGGGAACGCTGTATTTTGCTTTCTCTTTCATGTGGTGAATGGGGAATTTCCACTTGCTGCTAACAAACTTTTACTCAGCACAACTACAGTTTTGCCCCATTCGCGTTCCAGAATGGGAGAAACACGGTTTCTCTTCTCCTCTAGTGATAACGTCTGTAAAGCGGTATTTTCAGCCGCGCAGCACAGAATGCTTCACGGAATGCTGGAAACCCTGGACGGCTTCAGCTACTTGAAAGGGAGAAACGTCGTATACTTTATCCAGGTAGAAAATGCACAGGCAACTTTCTGAGGCATGTAACACAGAGGGATTTTCGAACACAGAAAGGGAATCCTTCGACCATCATCCCAGAATGAGAGCAAAATGCTCTTTCTTTGTATTTCAGGCAGGGAAGGAGTAACATGCTCGTGTTGAGCACACAAGTTTTAGTCAGCATAGCTGAACCTTTTCGTCAGTCCTCTAACTGAAGGCAGACAATCTGCCTGTTTGGCTTTCAACGCCTGTAGTACCTTCATTTCCTGATATGCAAAGTTCCCTTTGAAAACCAGGGGATTCCAATCCTTGCTAGGCCCGCTCTCTGCCGCCATCTCCCACTCAGAGAACGTTTGAGAAAGCAGCTTGTGCTGGGCGGACACTTTCTTCTAACAAAACTGAAAAGTCCCGTAGACTGACTTAAGCAGCTTGAAGGGGAACGCTGTATTTTGCTTTCTCTTTCATGTGGTGACTGGGGAATTTCCACTTGCTGCTAACCTTTACTCAGCACAACTACAGTTTTGCCCGCTTCGCGTTCCAGAATGTGAGAAACACGGTTTCTCTTCTCCTCTAGTGATAACGTCTGTAAAGCGGTATTCTCAGCCGCGCAGCACAGAATGCTTCCCGGAATGCTGCAAACCCTGAACGGCTTCAGCTACTTGAAAGGGAGAAACGTCGTATACTTTATCCAGGTCGAGAATGCACAGGCAACTTTCTGAGGCATGCAACACAGAGGGATTTTCGAACACAGAAAGGGAATCCTTCGACCATCATCCCAGAATGAGAGCAAAATGCTCTGTATTTCAGGCAGGGAAGGAGTAACATGCTCGTGTTGAGCACACACGTTTTAGTCAGCATAGCTGAACCTCCTCTGCCGTCCTCTAGCTGAAGGCAGACAATCTGCATGTTTGGCTTTCATCGCCTGTAAGTACCTTCATTCGCTGATATGCAAAGTTCCCTTTGAAAACCAGGGGATTGCAATCCTTGCTAGGCCCGCTCTCTGCAGCCATCTCCTACTCAGAGAACGTTTGAGAAAGCAGCTTGTGCTGATCGGACCCTTTCTTCTAACAAAAATGAAAACTCCCGTAGACTGAGTTAAGCAGCATCAAGGGGAACGCAGTATTTGGCTTTCTCTTTCATGTGGTGAATGGGGGATTTCCACTTGCTGCTAACAAACTTTTACTCAGCACAACTACAGTTTTGCCTCCTTCGCGTTCCAGAATAGGAGAAACACGGTTTCTCTCCTCCTGTAGTGATACCGTCTGTAAAGCGGTATTCTCAGGCGCGCAGCACAGAATGCTTCCCAAAATGCTGGAAACCCTGAACGGCTTCAGCTACTTGAAAGGGAGGAACGTCGTATACTTTATCCAGGTAGACTGTGCACGACAACTTTCTGAGGCATGTAACACAGAGGGATTTTCAAACAAGGAAACCGAATCCTTCGACCATCATCCCAGAATGAGAGCAAAATGCTCTCGTGTTGTCTTTCAGGCAGGGAAGAAGCTACATGCTCGTGTTGAGCAGATAAGTTTTAGTCAGCAAATCTGAACCTCTTCTTCCGTCCTCTAGCTGATGACAGACAATCTGCCTGTTTGGCTTTGAACGCCCGTACCTTCATTCCCAGGTATGCAAAGTTCCCTTTGAAAACCAGGGAATTCCAATCCTTGCTAGGCAGGACTCTGCAGCCTTCTCCCACTTATAGAACGTTTGAGAAAGCAGCTTGTGCTGTGCTGACACTTTCTTCTAACAAAACCGAAAACTCCCGTAGCCTGAGTTAAGCAGCTTGAAGGGGAACGCTGTATCTTGCTTTCTCTTACATGTGGTGAATGGGGAACGTCTAGTGCTGCTAACAAACTTTTATTCAGCACAACTACAGTTTTGCCTCCTTCGCGTTCCAGAATGGGAGAAACACGGTTTCTCTTCTCCTGTAGTGATACCGTCTGTAAAGCGGTATTCTCAGGCGCGCAGCACAGAATGCTTCCCGAAATGCTGGAAACCCTGAACGGCTTCAGCTACTTGAAAGGGAGAAACGTCGTACACTTTATCGAGGTAGACAATGCACGGCAACTTTCTGAGGCATGTAACACAGAGGGATTTTCAAACAAGGAAACCGAATCCTTCGACCATCATCCCAGAATGAGAGCAAAATGCTCTCGCGTTGTCTTTCAGGCAGGGAAGAAGCTACATGCCCGTGTTGAGCAGATAAGTTTTAGTCACCGTAGCTGAACCTTTTCTTCCGTCCACTAGCTGAAGGCAGACAATCTGCCAGTTTGGCTTTGAACGCCTGTAGTACCTTCATTCCCTGGTACGCAAAGTTCCCTTTGAAAACCAGGGGATTCCAATCCTTGCTAGGCCCGCTCTCTGCAGCCTTCTCCCACTCAGAGAACGTTTGAGAAAGCAGCTTGTGCTGAACGGACACTTTCTTCTAACAAAACTGAAAACTCCCGTAGACTGTGATAAGCAGCTTGAAGGGGAACGCTGTATTTTGCTTTCTCTTTCATGTGGTGAATGGGGAATTTCCACTTGCTGCTAACAAACTTTTACTCAGCACAACTACAGTTTTGCCCCATTCGTGTTCCAGAATGGGAGAAACACGGTTTCTCTTCTCCTCTAGTGATAACGTCTGTAAAGCGGTATTTTCAGCCGCGCAGCACAGAATGCTTCACGGAATGCTGGAAACCCTGGACGGCTTCAGCTACTTGAAAGGGAGAAACGTCGTATACTTTATCCAGGTAGAAAATGCACAGGCAACTTTCTGAGGCATGTAACACAGAGGGATTTTCGAACACAGAAAGGGAATCCTTCGACCATCATCCCAGAATGAGAGCAAAATGCTCTTTCTTTGTATTTCAGGCAGGGAAGGAGTAACATGCTCGTGTTGATCACACAAGTTTTAGTCAGCATAGCTGAACCTTTTCGTCAGTCCTCTAACTGAAGGCAGACAATCTGCCTGTTTGGCTTTCAACGCCTGTAGTACCTTCATTTCCTGATATGCAAAGTTCCCTTTGAAAACCAGGGGATTCCAATCCTTGCTAGGCCCGCTCTCTGCCGCCATCTCCCACTCAGAGAACGTTTGAGAAAGCAGCTTGTGCTGGGCGGACACTTTCTTCTAACAAAACTGAAAAGTCCCATAGACTGACTTAAGCAGCTTGAAGGGGAACGCTGTATTTTGCTTTCTCTTTCATGTGGTGACTGGGGAATTTCCACTTGCTGCTAACCTTTACTCAGCACAACTACAGTTTTGCCTCCTTCGCGTTCCAGAATGTGAGAAACACGGTTTCTCTTCTCCTGTACTGATAACGTCTGTAAAGCGGTATTCTCAGCCGCGCAGCACAGAATGCTTCCCGAAATGCTGGAAACCCTGAACGGCTTCAGCTACTTGAAAGGGAGGAACGTCGTATACTTTATCCAGGTAGACAGTGCACGACAACTTTCTGAGGCATGTAACACAGAGGGATTTTCAAACAAGGAAACCGAATCCTTCGACCATCATCCCAGAATGAGAGCAAAATGCTCTCGTGTTGTCTTTCAGGCAGGGAAGAAGCTACATGCTCGTGTTGAGCAGATAAGTTTTAGTCAGCAAATCTGAACCTCTTCTTCCGTCCTCTAGCTGATGACAGACAATCTGCCTGTTTGGCTTTGAACGCCCGTACCTTCATTCCCAGGTATGCAAAGTTCCCTTTGAAAACCAGGGAATTCCAATCCTTGCTAGGCAGGACTCTGCAGCCTTCTCCCACTTATAGAACGTTTGAGAAAGCAGCTTGTGCTGTGCTGACACTTTCTTCTAACAAAACCGAAAACTCCCGTAGCCTGAGTTAAGCAGCTTGAAGGGGAACGCTGTATCTTGCTTTCTCTTACATGTGGTGAATGGGGAACGTCTAGTGCTGCTAACAAACTTTTATTCAGCACAACTACAGTTTTGCCTCCTTCCCGTTCCAGAATGGGAGAAACACGGTTTCTCTTCTCCTGTAGTGATACCGTCTGTAAAGCGGTATTCTCAGGCGCGCAGCACAGAATGCTTCCCGAAATGCTGGAAACCCTGAACGGCTTCAGCTACTTGAAAGGGAGAAACGTCGTATACTTTATCCAGGTAGACAATGCACGGCAACTTTCTGAGGCATGTAACACAGAGGGATTTTCAAACAAGGAAACCGAATCCTTCGACCATCATCCCAGAATGAGAGCAAAATGCTCTCGCGTTGTCTTTCAGGCAGGGAAGAAGCTACATGCCCGTGTTGAGCAGATAAGTTTTAGTCACCGTAGCTGAACCTTTTCTTCCGTCCTCTAGCTGAAGGCAGACAATCTGCCAGTTTGGCTTTGAACGCCTGTAGTACCTTCATTCCCTGGTACGCAAAGTTCCCTTTGAAAACCAGGGGATTCCAATCCTTGCTAGGCCAGCTCTCTGCAGCCTTCTCCCACTCAGAGAACGTTTGAGAAAGCAGCTTGTGCTGAACGGACACTTTCATCTAACAAAACTGAAAACTCCCGTAGACTGTGATAAGCAGCTTGAAGGGGAACGCTGTATTTTGCTTTCTCTTTCATGTGGTGAATGGGGAATTTCCACTTGCTGCTAACAAACTTTTACTCAGCACAACTACAGTTTTGCCCCATTCGCGTTCCAGAATGGGAGAAACACGGTTTCTCTTCTCCTCTAGTGATAACGTCTGTAAAGCGGTATTTTCAGCCGCGCAGCACAGAATGCTTCACGGAATGCTGGAAACCCTGGACGGCTTCAGCTACTTGAAAGGGAGAAACGTCGTATACTTTATCCAGGTAGAAAATGCACAGGCAACTTTCTGAGGCATGTAACACAGAGGGATTTTCGAACACAGAAAGGGAATCCTTCGACCATCATCCCAGAATGAGAGCAAAATGCTCTTTCTTTGTATTTCAGGCAGGGAAGGAGTAACATGCTCGTGTTGAGCACACAAGTTTTAGTCAGCATAGCTGAACCTTTTCGTCAGTCCTCTAACTGAAGGCAGACAATCTGCCTGTTTGGCTTTCAACGCCTGTAGTACCTTCATTTCCTGATATGCAAAGTTCCCTTTGAAAACCAGGGGATTCCAATCCTTGCTAGGCCCGCTCTCTGCCGCCATCTCCCACTCAGAGAACGTTTGAGAAAGCAGCTTGTGCTGGGCGGACACTTTCTTCTAACAAAACTGAAAAGTCCCGTAGACTGACTTAAGCAGCTTGAAGGGGAACGCTGTATTTTGCTTTCTCTTTCATGTGGTGACTGGGGAATTTCCACTTGCTGCTAACCTTTACTCAGCACAACTACAGTTTTGCCCGCTTCGCGTTCCAGAATGTGAGAAACACGGTTTCTCTTCTCCTGTAGTGATAACGTCTGTAAAGCGGTATTCTCAGCCGCGCAGCACAGAATGCTTCCCGGAATGCTGCAAACCCTGAACGGCTTCAGCTACTTGAAAGGGAGAAACGTCGTATACTTTATCCAGGTCGAGAATGCACAGGCAACTTTCTGAGGCATGCAACACAGAGGGATTTTCGAACACAGAAAGGGAATCCTTCGACCATCATCCCAGAATGAGAGCAAAATGCTCTGTATTTCAGGCAGGGAAGGAGTAACATGCTCGTGTTGAGCACACACGTTTTAGTCAGCATAGCTGAACCTCCTCTGCCGTCCTCTAGCTGAAGGCAGACAATCTGCATGTTTGGCTTTCATCGCCTGTAAGTACCTTCATTCGCTGATATGCAAAGTTCCCTTTGAAAACCAGGGGATTGCAATCCTTGCTAGGCCCGCTCTCTGCAGCCATCTCCTACTCAGAGAACGTTTGAGAAAGCAGCTTGTGCTGATCGGACCCTTTCTTCTAACAAAAATGAAAACTCCCGTAGACTGAGTTAAGCAGCATCAAGGGGAACGCAGTATTTGGCTTTCTCTTTCATGTGGTGAATGGGGGATTTCCACTTGCTGCTAACAAACTTTTACTCAGCACAACTACAGTTTTGCCTCCTTCGCGTTCCAGAATAGGAGAAACACGGTTTCTCTCCTCCTGTAGTGATACCGTCTGTAAAGCGGTATTCTCAGGCGCGCAGCACAGAATGCTTCCCAAAATGCTGGAAACCCTGAACGGCTTCAGCTACTTGAAAGGGAGGAACGTCGTATACTTTATCCAGGTAGACTGTGCACGACAACTTTCTGAGGCATGTAACACAGAGGGATTTTCAAACAAGGAAACCGAATCCTTCGACCATCATCCCAGAATGAGAGCAAAATGCTCTCGTGTTGTCTTTCAGGCAGGGAAGAAGCTACATGCTCGTGTTGAGCAGATAAGTTTTAGTCAGCAAATCTGAACCTCTTCTTCCGTCCTCTAGCTGATGACAGACAATCTGCCTGTTTGGCTTTGAACGCCCGTACCTTCATTCCCAGGTATGCAAAGTTCCCTTTGAAAACCAGGGAATTCCAATCCTTGCTAGGCAGGACTCTGCAGCCTTCTCCCACTTATAGAACGTTTGAGAAAGCAGCTTGTGCTGTGCTGACACTTTCTTCTAACAAAACCGAAAACTCCCGTAGCCTGAGTTAAGCAGCTTGAAGGGGAACGCTGTATCTTGCTTTCTCTTACATGTGGTGAATGGGGAACGTCTAGTGCTGCTAACAAACTTTTATTCAGCACAACTACAGTTTTGCCTCCTTCGCGTTCCAGAATGGGAGAAACACGGTTTCTCTTCTCCTGTAGTGATACCGTCTGTAAAGCGGTATTCTCAGGCGCGCAGCACAGAATGCTTCCCGAAATGCTGGAAACCCTGAACGGCTTCAGCTACTTGAAAGGGAGAAACGTCGTACACTTTATCGAGGTAGACAATGCACGGCAACTTTCTGAGGCATGTAACACAGAGGGATTTTCAAACAAGGAAACCGAATCCTTCGACCATCATCCCAGAATGAGAGCAAAATGCTCTCGCGTTGTCTTTCAGGCAGGGAAGAAGCTACATGCCCGTGTTGAGCAGATAAGTTTTAGTCACCGTAGCTGAACCTTTTCTTCCGTCCTCTAGCTGAAGGCAGACAATCTGCCAGTTTGGCTTTGAACGCCTGTAGTACCTTCATTCCCTGGTACGCAAAGTTCCCTTTGAAAACCAGGGGATTCCAATCCTTGCTAGGCCCGCTCTCTGCAGCCTTCTCCCACTCAGAGAACGTTTGAGAAAGCAGCTTGTGCTGATCGGACACTTTCTTCTAACAAAACTGAAAACTCCCGTAGACTGTGATAAGCAGCTTGAAGGGGAACGCTGTATTTTGCTTTCTCTTTCATGTGGTGAATGGGGAATTTCCACTTGCTGCTAACAAACTTTTACTCAGCACAACTACAGTTTTGCCCCATTCGTGTTCCAGAATGGGAGAAACACGGTTTCTCTTCTCCTCTAGTGATAACGTCTGTAAAGCGGTATTTTCAGCCGCGCAGCACAGAATGCTTCACGGAATGCTGGAAACCCTGGACGGCTTCAGCTACTTGAAAGGGAGAAACGTCGTATACTTTATCCAGGTAGAAAATGCACAGGCAACTTTCTGAGGCATGTAACACAGAGGGATTTTCGAACACAGAAAGGGAATCCTTCGACCATCATCCCAGAATGAGAGCAAAATGCTCTTTCTTTGTATTTCAGGCAGGGAAGGAGTAACATGCTCGTGTTGAGCACACAAGTTTTAGTCAGCATAGCTGAACCTTTTCGTCAGTCCTCTAACTGAAGGCAGACAATCTGCCTGTTTGGCTTTCAACGCCTGTAGTACCTTCATTTCCTGATATGCAAAGTTCCCTTTGAAAACCAGGGGATTCCAATCCTTGCTAGGCCCGCTCTCTGCCGCCATCTCCCACTCAGAGAACGTTTGAGAAAGCAGCTTGTGCTGGGCGGACACTTTCTTCTAACAAAACTGAAAAGTCCCGTAGACTGACTTAAGCAGCTTGAAGGGGAACGCTGTATTTTGCTTTCTCTTTCATGTGGTGACTGGGGAATTTCCACTTGCTGCTAACCTTTACTCAGCACAACTACAGTTTTGCCCGCTTCGCGTTCCAGAATGTGAGAAACACGGTTTCTCTTCTCCTGTAGTGATAACGTCTGTAAAGCGGTATTCTCAGCCGCGCAGCACAGAATGCTTCCCGGAATGCTGCAAACCCTGAACGGCTTCAGCTACTTGAAAGGGAGAAACGTCGTATACTTTATCCAGGTCGAGAATGCACAGGCAACTTTCTGAGGCATGCAACACAGAGGGATTTTCGAACACAGAAAGGGAATCCTTCGACCATCATCCCAGAATGAGAGCAAAATGCTCTGTATTTCAGGCAGGGAAGGAGTAACATGCTCGTGTTGAGCACACACGTTTTAGTCAGCATAGCTGAACCTCCTCTGCCGTCCTCTAGCTGAAGGCAGACAATCTGCATGTTTGGCTTTCATCGCCTGTAAGTACCTTCATTCGCTGATATGCAAAGTTCCCTTTGAAAACCAGGGGATTGCAATCCTTGCTAGGCCCGCTCTCTGCAGCCATCTCCTACTCAGAGAACGTTTGAGAAAGCAGCTTGTGCTGATCGGACCCTTTCTTCTAACAAAAATGAAAACTCCCGTAGACTGAGTTAAGCAGCATCAAGGGGAACGCAGTATTTGGCTTTCTCTTTCATGTGGTGAATGGGGGATTTCCACTTGCTGCTAACAAACTTTTACTCAGCACAACTACAGTTTTGCCTCCTTCGCGTTCCAGAATAGGAGAAACACGGTTTCTCTCCTCCTGTAGTGATACCGTCTGTAAAGCGGTATTCTCAGGCGCGCAGCACAGAATGCTTCCCAAAATGCTGGAAACCCTGAACGGCTTCAGCTACTTGAAAGGGAGGAACGTCGTATACTTTATCCAGGTAGACTGTGCACGACAACTTTCTGAGGCATGTAACACAGAGGGATTTTCAAACAAGGAAACCGAATCCTTCGACCATCATCCCAGAATGAGAGCAAAATGCTCTCGTGTTGTCTTTCAGGCAGGGAAGAAGCTACATGCTCGTGTTGAGCAGATAAGTTTTAGTCAGCAAATCTGAACCTCTTCTTCCGTCCTCTAGCTGATGACAGACAATCTGCCTGTTTGGCTTTGAACGCCCGTACCTTCATTCCCAGGTATGCAAAGTTCCCTTTGAAAACCAGGGAATTCCAATCCTTGCTAGGCAGGACTCTGCAGCCTTCTCCCACTTATAGAACGTTTGAGAAAGCAGCTTGTGCTGTGCTGACACTTTCTTCTAACAAAACCGAAAACTCCCGTAGCCTGAGTTAAGCAGCTTGAAGGGGAACGCTGTATCTTGCTTTCTCTTACATGTGGTGAATGGGGAACGTCTAGTGCTGCTAACAAACTTTTATTCAGCACAACTACAGTTTTGCCTCCTTCGCGTTCCAGAATGGGAGAAACACGGTTTCTCTTCTCCTGTAGTGATACCGTCTGTAAAGCGGTATTCTCAGGCGCGCAGCACAGAATGCTTCCCGAAATGCTGGAAACCCTGAACGGCTTCAGCTACTTGAAAGGGAGAAACGTCGTACACTTTATCGAGGTAGACAATGCACGGCAACTTTCTGAGGCATGTAACACAGAGGGATTTTCAAACAAGGAAACCGAATCCTTCGACCATCATCCCAGAATGAGAGCAAAATGCTCTCGCGTTGTCTTTCAGGCAGGGAAGAAGCTACATGCCCGTGTTGAGCAGATAAGTTTTAGTCACCGTAGCTGAACCTTTTCTTCCGTCCTCTAGCTGAAGGCAGACAATCTGCCAGTTTGGCTTTGAACGCCTGTAGTACCTTCATTCCCTGGTACGCAAAGTTCCCTTTGAAAACCAGGGGATTCCAATCCTTGCTAGGCCCGCTCTCTGCAGCCTTCTCCCACTCAGAGAACGTTTGAGAAAGCAGCTTGTGCTGATCGGACACTTTCTTCTAACAAAACTGAAAACTCCCGTAGACTGTGATAAGCAGCTTGAAGGGGAACGCTGTATTTTGCTTTCTCTTTCATGTGGTGAATGGGGAATTTCCACTTGCTGCTAACAAACTTTTACTCAGCACAACTACAGTTTTGCCCCATTCGTGTTCCAGAATGGGAGAAACACGGTTTCTCTTCTCCTCTAGTGATAACGTCTGTAAAGCGGTATTTTCAGCCGCGCAGCACAGAATGCTTCACGGAATGCTGGAAACCCTGGACGGCTTCAGCTACTTGAAAGGGAGAAACGTCGTATACTTTATCCAGGTAGAAAATGCACAGGCAACTTTCTGAGGCATGTAACACAGAGGGATTTTCGAACACAGAAAGGGAATCCTTCGACCATCATCCCAGAATGAGAGCAAAATGCTCTTTCTTTGTATTTCAGGCAGGGAAGGAGTAACATGCTCGTGTTGAGCACACAAGTTTTAGTCAGCATAGCTGAACCTTTTCGTCAGTCCTCTAACTGAAGGCAGACAATCTGCCTGTTTGGCTTTCAACGCCTGTAGTACCTTCATTTCCTGATATGCAAAGTTCCCTTTGAAAACCAGGGGATTCCAATCCTTGCTAGGCCCGCTCTCTGCCGCCATCTCCCACTCAGAGAACGTTTGAGAAAGCAGCTTGTGCTGGGCGGACACTTTCTTCTAACAAAACTGAAAAGTCCCATAGACTGACTTAAGCAGCTTGAAGGGGAACGCTGTATTTTGCTTTCTCTTTCATGTGGTGACTGGGGAATTTCCACTTGCTGCTAACCTTTACTCAGCACAACTACAGTTTTGCCTCCTTCGCGTTCCAGAATGTGAGAAACACGGTTTCTCTTCTCCTGTACTGATAACGTCTGTAAAGCGGTATTCTCAGCCGCGCAGCACAGAATGCTTCCCGAAATGCTGGAAACCCTGAACGGCTTCAGCTACTTGAAAGGGAGGAACGTCGTATACTTTATCCAGGTAGACAGTGCACGGCAACTTTCTGAGGCATGTAACACAGAGGGTTTTTCAAACAAGGAAACCGAATCCTTCGACCATCATCCCAGAATGAGAGCAAAATGCTCTCGTGTTGTCTTTCAGGCAGGGAAGAAGCTACATGCTCGTGTTGAGCAGATAAGTTTTAGTCAGCAAATCTGAACCTCTTCTTCCGTCCTCTAGCTGATGACAGACAATCTGCCTGTTTGGCTTTGAACGCCCGTACCTTCATTCCCAGGTATGCAAAGTTCCCTTTGAAAACCAGGGAATTCCAATCCTTGCTAGGCAGGACTCTGCAGCCTTCTCCCACTTATAGAACGTTTGAGAAAGCAGCTTGTGCTGTGCTGACACTTTCTTCTAACAAAACCGAAAACTCCCGTAGCCTGAGTTAAGCAGCTTGAAGGGGAACGCTGTATCTTGCTTTCTCTTACATGTGGTGAATGGGGAACGTCTAGTGCTGCTAACAAACTTTTATTCAGCACAACTACAGTTTTGCCTCCTTCGCGTTCCAGAATGGGAGAAACACGGTTTCTCTTCTCCTGTAGTGATACCGTCTGTAAAGCGGTATTCTCAGGCGCGCAGCACAGAATGCTTCCCGAAATGCTGGAAACCCTGAACGGCTTCAGCTACTTGAAAGGGAGAAACGTCGTATACTTTATCCAGGTAGACAATGCACGGCAACTTTCTGAGGCATGTAACACAGAGGGATTTTCAAACAAGGAAACCGAATCCTTCGACCATCATCCCAGAATGAGAGCAAAATGCTCTCGCGTTGTCTTTCAGGCAGGGAAGAAGCTACATGCCCGTGTTGAGCAGATAAGTTTTAGTCACCGTAGCTGAACCTTTTCTTCCGTCCTCTAGCTGAAGGCAGACAATCTGCCAGTTTGGCTTTGAACGCCTGTAGTACCTTCATTCCCTGGTACGCAAAGTTCCCTTTGAAAACCAGGAGATTCCAATCCTTGCTAGGCCAGCTCTCTGCAGCCTTCTCCCTCTCAGAGAACGTTTGAGAAAGCAGCTTGTGCTGATCGGACACTTTCATCTAACAAAACTGAAAACTCCCGTAGACTGTGATAAGCAGCTTGAAGGGGAACGCTGTATTTTGCTTTCTCTTTCATGTGGTGAATGGGGAATTTCCACTTGCTGCTAACAAACTTTTACTCAGCACAACTACAGTTTTGCCCCATTCGTGTTCCAGAATGGGAGAAACACGGTTTCTCTTCTCCTCCAGTGATAACGTCTGTAAAGCGGTATTCTCAGCCGCGCAGCACAGAATGCTTCACGGAATGCTGGAAAACCTGGACGGCTTCAGCTACTTGAAAGGGAGAAACGTCGTATACTTTATCCAGGTAGAAAATGCACAGGCAACTTTCTGAGGCATGTAACACAGAGGGATTTTCGAACACAGAAAGGGAATCCTTCGACCATCATCCCAGAATGAGAGCAAAATGCTCTTTCTTTGTGTTTCAGGCGGGGAAGGAGTAACATGCTCGTGTTGAGCACACAAGTTTTAGTCAGCATAGCTGAACCTTTTCGTCAGTCCTCTAACTGAAGGCAGACAATCTGCCTGTTTGGCTTTCAACGCCTGTAGTACCTTCATTTCCTGATATGCAAAGTTCCCTTTGAAAACCAGGGGATTCCAATCCTTGCTAGGCCCGCTCTCTGCCGCCATCTCCCACTCAGAGAACGTTTGAGAAAGCAGCTTGTGCTGGGCGGACACTTTCTTCTAACAAAACTGAAAAGTCCCGTAGACTGACTTAAGCAGCTTGAAGGGGAACGCTGTATTTTGCTTTCTCTTTCATGTGGTGACTGGGGAATTTCCACTTGCTGCTAACCTTTACTCAGCACAACTACAGTTTTGCCCGCTTCGCGTTCCAGAATGTGAGAAACACGGTTTCTCTTCTCCTGTAGTGATAACGTCTGTAAAGCGGTATTTTCAGCCGCGCAGCACAGAATGCTTCCCGGAATGCTGCAAACCCTGAACGGCTTCAGCTACTTAAAAGGGAGAAACGTCGTATACTTTATCCAGGTCGAGAATGCACAGGCAACTTTCTGAGGCATGCAACACAGAGGGATTTTCGAACACAGAAAGGGAATCCTTCGACCATCATCCCAGAATGAGAGCAAAATGCTCTGTATTTCAGGCAGGGAAGGAGTAACATGCTCGTGTTGAGCACACACGTTGTAGTCAGCATAGCTGAACCTCCTGCCGTCCTCTAGCTGAAGGCAGACAATCTGCCTGTTTGGCTTTCATCGCTTGTAAGTACCTTCATTCCCTGATATGCAAAGTTCCCTTTGAAAACCAGGGGATTGCAATCCTTGCTAGGCCCGCTCTCTGCAGCCATCTCCTACTCAGAGAACGTTTGAGAAAGCAGCTTGTGCTGATCGGACCCTTTCTTCTAACAAAAATGAAAACTCCCGTAGACTGAGTTAAGCAGCATCAAGGGGAACGCAGTATTTGGCTTTCTCTTTCATGTGGTGAATGGGGGATTTCCACTTGCTGCTAACAAACTTTTACTCAGCACAACTACAGTTTTGCCTCCTTCGCGTTCCAGAATAGGAGAAACACGGTTTCTCTCCTCCTGTAGTGATACCGTGTGTAAAGCGGTATTCTCAGGCGCGCAGCACAGAATGCTTCCCGAAATGCTGGAAACCCTGAACGGCTTCAGCTACTTGAAAGGGAGGAACGTCGTATACTTTATCCAGGTAGACAGTGCACGGCAACTTTCTGAGGCATGTAACACAGAGGGATTTTCAAACAAGGAAACCGAATCCTTCGACCATCATCCCAGAATGAGAGCAAAATGCTCTCGCGTTGTCTTTCAGGCAGGGAAGAAGCTACATGCTCGTGTTGAGCAGATAAGTTTTAGTCAGCAAATCTGAACCTCTTCTTCCGTCCTCTAGCTGATGACAGACAATCTGCCTGTTTGGCTTTGAACGCCTGTACCTTCATTCCCAGGTATGCAAATTTCCCTTTGAAAACCAGGGGATTCCAATCCTTGCTAGGCCCGCTCTCTGCAGCCTTCTCCCACTCAGAGAACGTTTGAGAAAGCAGCTTGTGCTGATCGGACACTTTCATCTAACAAAACTGAAAACTCCCGTAGACTGTGATAAGCAGCTTGAAGGGGAACGCTGTATTTTGCTTTCTCTTTCATGTGGTGAATGGGGAATTTCCACTTGCTGCTAACAAACTTTTACTCAGCACAACTACAGTTTTGCCCCATTCGCGTTCCAGAATGGGAGAAACACGGTTTCTCTTCTCCTCTAGTGATAACGTCTGTAAAGCGGTATTTTCATCCGCGCAGCACAGAATGCTTCACGGAATGCTGGAAACCCTGGACGGCTTCAGCTACTTGAAAGGGAGAAACGTCGTATACTTTATCCAGGTAGAAAATGCACAGGCAACTTTCTGAGGCATGTAACACAGAGGGATTTTCGATCACAGAAAGGGAATCCTTCGACCATCATCCCAGAATGAGAGCAAAATGCTCTTTCTTTGTATTTCAGGCAGGGAAGGAGTAACATGCTCGTGTTGAGCACACACGTTTTAGTCAGCATAGCTGAACCTCCTCTGCCGTCCTCTAGCTGAAGGCAGACAATCTGCCTGTTTGGCTTTCAACGCCTGTAGTACCTTCATTTCCTGATATGCAAAGTTCCCTTTGAAAACCAGGGGATTCCAATCCTTGCTAGGCCCGCTCTCTGCCGCCATCTCCCACTCAGAGAACGTTTGAGAAAGCAGCTTGTGCTGGGCGGACACTTTCTTCTAACAAAAATGAAAACTCCCGTAGACTGAGTTAAGCAGCATCAAGGGGAACGCAGTATTTGCCTTTCTCTTTCATGTGGTGAATGGGGGATTTCCACTTGCTGCTAACAAACTTTTACTCAGCACAACTACAGTTTTGCCTCCTTCGCGTTCCAGAATGTCAGAAACACGGTTTCTCTTCTCCTGTAGTGATAACGTCTGTAAAGCGGTATTCTCAGCCGCGCAGCACAGAATGCTTCCCGAAATGCTGGAAACCCTGAACGGCTTCAGCTACTTGAAAGGGAGAAACGTCGTATACTTTATCCAGGTAGACAATGCATGGCAACTTTCTGAGGCATGTAACACAGAGGGATTTTCAAACAAGGAAACCGAATCCTTCTACCATCATCCCAGAATGAGAGCAAAATGCTCTCGCGTTGTCTTTCAGGCAGGGAAGAAGCTACATGCTCGTGTTGAGCAGATAAGTTTTAGTCAGCAAATCTGAACCTCTTCTTCCGTCCTCTAGCTGATGACAGACAATCTGCCTGTTTGGCTTTGAACGCCCGTACCTTCATTCCCAGGTATGCAAAGTTCCCTTTGAAAACCAGGGCATTCCAATCCTTGCTAGGCAGGACTCTGCAGCCTTCTCCCACTTATAGAACGTTTGAGAAAGCAGCTTGTGCTGTGCTGACACTTTCTTCTAACAAAACCGAAAACTCCCGTAGCCTGAGTTAAGCAGCTTGAAGGGGAACGCTGTATCTTGCTTTCTCTTACATGTGGTGAATGGGGAACATCTAGTGCTGCTAACAAACTTTTATTCAGCACAACTACAGTTTTGCCTCCTTCGCGTTCCAGAATGGGAGAAACACGGTTTCTCTTCTCCTGTAGTGATACCGTCTGTAAAGCGGTATTCTCAGGCGCGCAGCACAGAATGCTTCCCGAAATGCTGGAAACCCTGAACGGCTTCAGCTACTTGAAAGGGAGAAACGTCGTATACTTTATCCAGGTAGACAATGCACGGCAACTTTCTGAGGCATGTAACACAGAGGGATTTTCAAACAAGGAAACCGAATCCTTCGACCATCATCCCAGAATGAGAGCAAAATGCTCTTTCATTGTATTTCAGGCAGGGAAGGAGTAACATGCTCGGGTTGAGCACACACGTTTTAGTCAGCATAGCTGAACCTCCTCTGCCGTCCTCTAGCTGAAGGCAGACAATCTGCCTGTTTGGCTTTCAACGCCTGTAGTACCTTCATTTCCTGATATGCAAAGTTCCCTTTGGAAACCAGGGGATTCCAATCCTTGCTAGGCCCGCTCTCTGCCGCCATCTCCCACTCAGAGAACGTTTGAGAAAGCAGCTTGTGCTGGGCGGACACTTTCTTCTAACAAAACTGAAAAGTCCCGTAGACTGACTTAAGCAGCTTGAAGGGGAACGCTGTATTTTGCTTTCTCTTTCATGTGGTGACTGGGGAATTTCCACTTGCTGCTAACCTTTACTCAGCACAACTACAGTTTTGCCCGCTTCGCGTTCCAGAATGTGAGAAACACGGTTTCTCTTCTCCTGTAGTGATAACGTCTGTAAAGCGGTATTCTCAGCCGCGCAGCACAGAATGCTTACCGGAATGCTGCAAACCCTGAACGGCTTCAGCTACTTGAAAGGGAGAAACGTCGTATACTTTATCCAGGTCGAGAATGCACAGGCAACTTTCTGAGGCATGCAACACAGAGGGATTTTCGAACACAGAAAGGGAATCCTTCGACCATCATCCCAGAATGAGAGCAAAATGCTCTGTATTTCAGGCAGGGAAGGAGTAACATGCTCGTGTTGAGCACACACGTTTTAGTCAGCATAGCTGAACCTCCTCTGCCGTCCTCTAGCTGAAGGCAGACAATCTGCCTGTTTGGCTTTCATCGCCTGTAAGTACCTTCATTCGCTGATATGCAAAGTTCCCTTTGAAAACCAGGGGATTGCAATCCTTGCTAGGCCCGCTCTCTGCAGCCATCTCCTACTCAGAGAACGTTTGAGAAAGCAGCTTGTGCTGATCGGACCCTTTCTTCTAACAAAAATGAAAACTCCCGTAGACTGAGTTAAGCAGCATCAAGGGGAACGCAGTATTTGGCTTTCTCTTTCATGTGGTGAATGGGGGATTTCCACTTGCTGCTAACAAACTTTTACTCAGCACAACTACAGTTTTGCCTCCTTCGCGTTCCAGAATAGGAGAAACACGGTTTCTCTCCTCCTGTAGTGATACCGTCTGTAAAGCGGTATTCTCAGGCGCGCAGCACAGAATGCTTCCCGAAATGCTGGAAACCCTGAACGGCTTCAGCTACTTGAAAGGGAGGAACGTCGTATACTTTATCCAGGTAGACAGTGCACGGCAACTTTCTGAGGCATGTAACACAGAGGGATTTTCAAACAAGGAAACCGAATCCTTCGACCATCATCCCAGAATGAGAGCAAAATGCTCTCGTGTTGTCTTTCAGGCAGGGAAGAAGCTACATGCTCGTGTTGAGCAGATAAGTTTTAGTCAGCAAATCTGAACCTCTTCTTCCGTCCTCTAGCTGATGACAGACAATCTGCCTGTTTGGCTTTGAACGCCCGTACCTTCATTCCCAGGTATGCAAAGTTCCCTTTGAAAACCAGGGAATTCCAATCCTTGCTAGGCAGGACTCTGCAGCCTTCTCCCACTTATAGAACGTTTGAGAAAGCAGCTTGTGCTGTGCTGACACTTTCTTCTAACAAAACCGAAAACTCCCGTAGCCTGAGTTAAGCAGCTTGAAGGGGAACGCTGTATCTTGCTTTCTCTTACATGTGGTGAATGGGGAACGTCTAGTGCTGCTAACAAACTTTTATTCAGCACAACTACAGTTTTGCCTCCTTCGCGTTCCAGAATGGGAGAAACACGGTTTCTCTTCTCCTGTAGTGATACCGTCTGTAAAGCGGTATTCTCAGGCGTGCAGCACAGAATGCTTCCCGAAATGCTGGAAACCCTGAACGGCTTCAGCTACTTGAAAGGGAGAAACGTCGTATACTTTATCCAGGTAGACAATGCACGGCAACTTTCTGAGGCATGTAACACAGAGGGATTTTCAAACAAGGAAACCGAATCCTTCGACCATCATCCCAGAATGAGAGCAAAATGCTCTTTCATTGTATTTCAGGCAGGGAAGGAGTAACATGCTCGTGTTGAGCACACACGTTTTAGTCAGCATAGCTGAACCTCCTCTGCCGTCCTCTAGCTGAAGGCAGACAATCTGCCTGTTTGGCTTTCAACGCCTGTAGTACCTTCATTTCCTGATATGCAAAGTTCCCTTTGAAAACCAGGGGATTCCAATCCTTGCTAGGCCCGCTCTCTGCCGCCATCTCCCACTCAGAGAACGTTTGAGAAAGCAGCTTGTGCTGGGCGGACACTTTCTTCTAACAAAACTGAAAAGTCCCGTAGACTGACTTAAGCAGCTTGAAGGGGAACGCTGTATTTTGCTTTCTCTTTCATGTGGTGACTGGGGAATTTCCACTTGCTGCTAACCTTTACTCAGCACAACTACAGTTTTGCCCGCTTCGCGTTCCAGAATGTGAGAAACACGGTTTCTCTTCTCCTGTAGTGATAACGTCTGTAAAGCGGTATTCTCAGCCGCGCAGCACAGAATGCTTCCCGGAATGCTGCAAACCCTGAACGGCTTCAGCTACTTGAAAGGGAGAAACGTCGTATACTTTATCCAGGTCGAGAATGCACAGGCAACTTTCTGAGGCATGCAACACAGAGGGATTTTCGAACACAGAAAGGGAATCCTTCGACCATCATCCCAGAATGAGAGCAAAATGCTCTGTATTTCAGGCAGGGAAGGAGTAACATGCTCGTGTTGAGCACACACGTTTTAGTCAGCATAGCTGAACCTCCTCTGCCGTCCTCTAGCTGAAGGCAGACAATCTGCCTGTTTGGCTTTCATCGCCTGTAAGTACCTTCATTCGCTGATATGCAAAGTTCCCTTTGAAAACCAGGGGATTGCAATCCTTGCTAGGCCCGCTCTCTGCAGCCATCTCCTACTCAGAGAACGTTTGAGAAAGCAGCTTGTGCTGATCGGACCCTTTCTTCTAACAAAAATGAAAACTCCCGTAGACTGAGTTAAGCAGCATCAAGGGGAACGCAGTATTTGGCTTTCTCTTTCATGTGGTGAATGGGGGATTTCCACTTGCTGCTAACAAACTTTTACTCAGCACAACTACAGTTTTGCCTCCTTCGCGTTCCAGAATAGGAGAAACACGGTTTCTCTCCTCCTGTAGTGATACCGTGTGTAAAGCGCTATTCTCAGGCGCGCAGCACAGAATGCTTCCCGAAATGCTGGAAACCCTGAACGGCTTCAGCTACTTGAAAGGGAGGAACGTCGTATACTTTATCCAGGTAGACAGTGCACGGCAACTTTCTGAGGCATGTAACACAGAGGGATTTTCAAACAGGGAAACCGAATCCTTCGACCATCATCCCAGAATGAGAGCAAAATGCTCTCGTGTTGTCTTTCAGGCAGGGAAGAAGCTACATGCTCGTGTTGAGCAGATAAGTTTTAGTCAGCAAATCTGAACCTCTTCTTCCGTCCTCTAGCTGATGACAGACAATCTGCCTGTTTGGCTTTGAACGCCCGTACCTTCATTCCCAGGTATGCAAAGTTCCCTTTGAAAACCAGGGAATTCCAATCCTTGCTAGGCAGGACTCTGCAGCCTTCTCCCACTTATAGAACGTTTGAGAAAGCAGCTTGTGCTGTGCTGACACTTTCTTCTAACAAAACCGAAAACTCCCGTAGCCTGAGTTAAGCAGCTTGAAGGGGAACGCTGTATCTTGCTTTCTCTTACATGTGGTGAATGGGGAACGTCTAGTGCTGCTAACAAACTTTTATTCAGCACAACTACAGTTTTGCCTCCTTCGCGTTCCAGAATGGGAGAAACACGGTTTCTCTTCTCCTGTAGTGATACCGTCTGTAAAGCGGTATTCTCAGGCGCGCAGCACAGAATGCTTCCCGAAATGCTGGAAACCCTGAACGGCTTCAGCTACTTGAAAGGGAGAAACGTCGTATACTTTATCCAGGTAGACAATGCACGGCAACTTTCTGAGGCATGTAACACAGAGGGATTTTCAAACAAGGAAACCGAATCCTTCGACCATCATCGCAGAATGAGAGCAAAATGCTCTTTCATTGTATTTCAGGCAGGGAAGGAGTAACATGCTCGTGTTGAGCACACACGTTTTAGTCAGCATAGCTGAACCTCCTCTGCCGTCCTCTAGCTGAAGGCAGACAATCTGCCTGTTTGGCTTTCAACGCCTGTAAGTACCTTCATTCCCTGTTATGCAAAGTTCCCTTTGAAAACCAGGGGATTGCAATCCTTGCTAGGCCCGCTCTCTGCAGCCATCTCCTACTCAGAGAACGTTTGAGAAAGCAGCTTGTGCTGATCGGACCCTTTCTTCTAACAAAAATGAAAACTCCCGTAGACTGACTTAAGCAGCTTGAAGGGGAACGCTGTATTTTGCTTTCTCTTTCATGTGGTGAATGGGGGATTTCCACTTGCTGCTAACAAACTTTTACTCAGCACAACTACAGTTTTGCCTCCTTCGCGTTCCAGAATAGGAGAAACACGGTTTCTCTCCTCCTGTAGTGATACCGTCTGTAAAGCGGTATTCTCAGGCGCGCAGCACAGAATGCTTCCCGAAATGCTGGAAACCCGGAACGGCTTCAGCTACTTGAAAGGGAGGAACGTCGTATACTTTATCCAGGTAGACAGTGCACGGCAACTTTCTGAGGCATGTAACACAGAGGGATTTTCAAACAAGGAAACCGAATCCTTCGACCATCATCCCAGAATGAGAGCAAAATGCTCTCGCGTTGTCTTTCAGGCAGGGAAGAAGCTACATGCTCGTGTTGAGCAGATAAGTTTTAGTCAGCAAATCTGAACCTCTTCTTCCGTCCTCTAGCTGATGACAGACAATCGACCTGTTTGGCTTTGAACGCCCATACCTTCATTCCCAGGTATGCAAAGTTCCCTTTGAAAACCAGGGAATTCCAATCCTTGCTAGGCAGGACTCTGCAGCCTTCTCCCACTTATAGAACGTTTGAGAAAGCAGCTTGTGCTGTGCTGACACTTTCTTCTAATAAAACCGAAAACTCCCGTAGCCTGAGTTAAGCAGCTTGAAGGGGAACGCTGTATCTTGCTTTCTCTTACATGTGGTGAATGGGGAACGTCTAGTGCTGCTAACAAACTTTTATTCAACACAACTACAGTTTTGCCTCCTTCGCGTTCCAGAATGGGAGAAACACGGTTTCTCTTCTCCTGTAGAGATACCGTCTGTAAAGCGGTATTCTCAGGCGCGCAGCACAGAATGCTTCCCGAAATGCTGGAAACCCTGAACGGCTTCAGCTACTTGAAAGGGAGAAACGTCGTATACTTTATCCAGGTAGACAATGCACGGCAACTTTCTGAGGCATGTAACACAGAGGGATTTTCAAACAAGGAAACCGAATCCTTCGACCATCATCCCAGAATGAGAGCAAAATGCTCTCGCGTTGTCTTTCAGGCAGGGAGGAAGCTACATGCCCGTGT
Organism: Dugong dugon; assembly: GCA_030035585.1. Lineage (NCBI taxonomy): Eukaryota > Metazoa > Chordata > Mammalia > Sirenia > Dugongidae > Dugong > Dugong dugon. Next base: position 38,908,450 of record CM057480.1, on the reverse strand, counting down.
TGAGCAGATACGTTTTAGTCACCGTAGCTGAACCTTTTCTTCCGTCCTCTAGCTGAAGGCAGACAATCTGCCAGTTTGGCTTTGAACGCCTATAGTACCTTCATTCCCTGGTACGCAAAGTTCCCTTTGAAAACCAGGGGATTCCAATCCTTGCTAGGCCCGCTCTCTGCAGCCTTCTCCAACTCAGAGAACGTTTGAGAAAGCAGCTTGTGCTGATCGGACACTTTCTTCTAACAAAACTGAAAACTCCCGTAGACTGTGATAAGGAGCTTGAAGGGGAACGCTGTATTTTGCTTTCTCTTTCATGTGGTGAATGGGGAATTTCCACTTGCTGCTAACAAACCTTTACTCAGCACAACTACAGTTTTGCCCCATTCGCGTTCCAGAATGGGAGAAACACGGTTTCTCTTCTCCTGTAGTGATAACGTCTGTAAAGCGGTATTTTCAGCCGTGCAGCACAGAATGCTTCCCGGAATGCTGCAAACCCTGAACGGCTTCAGCTACTTGAAATGGAGAAACGTCGTATACTTTATCCAGGTCGAGAATGCACAGGCAACTTTCTGAGGCATGTAACACAGAGGGATTTTCGAACACAGAAAGGGAATCCTTCGACCATCATCCCAGAATGAGAGCAAAATGCTCTGTATTTCAGGCAGGGAAGGAGTAACATGCTCGTGTTGAGCACACACGTTTTAGTCAGCATAGCTGAACCTCCTCTGCCGTCCTCTAGCTGAAGGCAGACAATCTGCCTGTTTGGCTTTCATCGCCTGTAAGTACCTTCATTCCCTGATATGCAAAGTTCCCTTTGAAAACCAGGGGATTGCAATCCTTGCTAGGCCCGCTCTCTGCAGCCATCTCCTACTCAGAGAACGTTTGAGAAAGCAGCTTGTGCTGATCGGACCCTTTCTTCTAACAAAAATGAAAACTCCCGTAGACTGAGTTAAGCAGCATCAAGGGGAACGCAGTATTTGGCTTTCTCTTTCATGTGGTGAATGGGGGATTTCCACTTGCTGCTAACAAACTTTTACTCAGCACAACTACAGTTTTGCCTCCTTCGCGTTCCAGAATAGGAGAAACACGGTTTCTCTCCTCCTGTAGTGATACCGTGTGTAAAGCGGTATTCTCAGGCGAGCAGCACAGAATGCTTCCCGAAATGCTGGAAACCCTGAACGGCTTCAGCTACTTGAAAGGGAGGAACGTCGTATACTTTATCCAGGTAGACAGTGCACGGCAACTTTCTGAGGCATGTAACACAGAGGGATTTTCAAACAAGGAAACCGAATCCTTCGACCATCATCCCAGAATGAGAGCAAAATGCTCTCGCGTTGTCTTTCAGGCAGGGAAGAAGCTACATGCTCGTGTTGAGCAGATAAGTTTTAGTCAGCAAATCTGAACCTCTTCTTCCGTCCTCTAGCTGATGACAGACAATCTGCCTGTTTGGCTTTGAACGCCTGTACCTTCATTCCCAGGTATGCAAAGTTCCCTTTGAAAACCAGGGGATTCCAATCCTTGCTAGGCCCGCTCTCTGCAGCCTTCTCCCACTCAGAGAACGTTTGAGAAAGCAGCTTGTGCTGATCGGACACTTTCATCTAACAAAACCGAAAACTCCCGTAGCCTGAGTTAAGCAGCTTGAAGGGGAACGCTGTATCTTGCTTTCTCTTACATGTGGTGAATGGGGAACGTCTAGTGCTGCTAACAAACTTTTATTCAGCACAACTACAGTTTTGCCCCATTCGTGTTCCAGAATGGGAGAAACACGGTTTCTCTTCTCCTCTAGTGATAACGTCTGTAAAGCGGTATTTTCAGCCGCGCAGCACAGAATGCTTCACGGAATGCTGGAAACCCTGGACGGCTTCAGCTACTTGAAAGGGAGAAACGTCGTATACTTTATCCAGGTAGAAAATGCACAGGCAACTTTCTGAGGCATGTAACACAGAGGGATTTTCGAACACAGAAACCGAATCCTTCGACCATCATCCCAGAATGAGAGCAAAATGCTCTTTCTTTGTATTTCAGGCAGGGAAGGAGTAACATGCTCGTGTTGAGCACACAAGTTTTAGTCAGCATAGCTGAACCTTTTCGTCAGTCCTCTAACTGAAGGCAGACAATCTGCCTGTTTGGCTTTCAACGCCTGTAGTACCTTCATTTCCTGATATGCAAAGTTCCCTTTGAAAACCAGGGGATTCCAATCCTTGCTAGGCCCGCTCTCTGCCGCCATCTCCCACTCAGAGAACGTTTGAGAAAGCAGCTTGTGCTGGGCGGACACTTTCTTCTAACAAAACTGAAAAGTCCCGTAGACTGACTTAAGCAGCTTGAAGGGGAACGCTGTATTTTGCTTTCTCTTTCATGTGGTGACTGGGGAATTTCCACTTGCTGCTAACCTTTACTCAGCACAACTACAGTTTTGCCCGCTTCGCGTTCCAGAATGTGAGAAACACGGTTTCTCTTCTCCTGTAGTGATAACGTCTGTAAAGCGGTATTCTCAGCCGCGCAGCACAGAATGCTTCCCGGAATGCTGCAAACCCTGAACGGCTTCAGCTACTTGAAAGGGAGAAACGTCGTATACTTTATCCAGGTCGAGAATGCACAGGCAACTTTCTGAGGCATGCAACACAGAGGGATTTTCGAACACAGAAAGGGAATCCTTCGACCATCATCCCAGAATGAGAGCAAAATGCTCTGTATTTCAGGCAGGGAAGGAGTAACATGCTCGTGTTGAGCACACACGTTTTAGTCAGCATAGCTGAACCTCCTCTGCCGTCCTCTAGCTGAAGGCAGACAATCTGCCTGTTTGGCTTTCATCGCCTGTAAGTACCTTCATTCGCTGATATGCAAAGTTCCCTTTGAAAACCAGGGGATTGCAATCCTTGCTAGGCCCGCTCTCTGCAGCCATCTCCTACTCAGAGAACGTTTGAGAAAGCAGATTGTGCTGATCGGACCCTTTCTTCTAACAAAAATGAAAACTCCCGTAGACTGAGTTAAGCAGCATCAAGGGGAACGCAGTATTTGGCTTTCTCTTTTATGTGGTGAATGGGGGATTTCCACTTGCTGCTAACAAACTTTTACTCAGCACAACTACAGTTCTGCCTCCTTCGCGTTCCAGAATAGGAGAAACACGGTTTCTCTCCTCCTGTAGTGATACCGTGTGTAAAGCGGTATTCTCAGGCGCGCAGCACAGAATGCTTCCCGAAATGCTGGAAACCCTGAACGGCTTCAGCTACTTGAAAGGGAGGAACGTCGTATACTTTATCCAGGTAGACAGTGCACGGCAACTTTCTGAGGCATGTAACACAGAGGGATTTTCAAACAAGGAAACCGAATCCTTCGACCATCATCCCAGAATGAGAGCAAAATGCTCTCGCGTTGTCTTTCAGGCAGGGAAGAAGCTACATGCTCGTGTTGAGCAGATAAGTTTTAGTCAGCAAATCTGAACCTCTTCTTCCGTCCTCTAGCTGATGACAGACAATCTGCCTGTTTGGCTTTGAACGCCTGTACCTTCATTCCCAGGTATGCAAAGTTCCCTTTGAAAACCAGGGGATTCCAATCCTTGCTAGGCCCGCTCTCTGCAGCCTTCTCCCACTCAGAGAACGTTTGAGAAAGCAGCTTGTGCTGATCGGACACTTTCATCTAACAAAACCGAAAACTCCCGTAGCCTGAGTTAAGCAGCTTGAAGGGGAACGCTGTATCTTGCTTTCTCTTACATGTGGTGAATGGGGAACGTCTAGTGCTGCTAACAAACTTTTATTCAGCACAACTACAGTTTTGCCCCATTCGTGTTCCAGAATGGGAGAAACACGGTTTCTCTTCTCCTCTAGTGATAACGTCTGTAAAGCGGTATTTTCAGCCGCGCAGCACAGAATGCTTCACGGAATGCTGGAAACCCTGGACGGCTTCAGCTACTTGAAAGGGAGAAACGTCGTATACTTTATCCAGGTAGAAAATGCACAGGCAACTTTCTGAGGCATGTAACACAGAGGGATTTTCGAACACAGAAACCGAATCCTTCGACCATCATCCCAGAATGAGAGCAAAATGCTCTTTCTTTGTATTTCAGGCAGGGAAGGAGTAACATGCTCGTGTTGAGCACACAAGTTTTAGTCAGCATAGCTGAACCTTTTCGTCAGTCCTCTAACTGAAGGCAGACAATCTGCCTGTTTGGCTTTCAACGCCTGTAGTACCTTCATTTCCTGATATGCAAAGTTCCCTTTGAAAACCAGGGGATTCCAATCCTTGCTAGGCCCGCTCTCTGCCGCCATCTCCCACTCAGAGAACGTTTGAGAAAGCAGCTTGTGCTGGGCGGACACTTTCTTCTAACAAAACTGAAAAGTCCCGTAGACTGACTTAAGCAGCTTGAAGGGGAACGCTGTATTTTGCTTTCTCTTTCATGTGGTGACTGGGGAATTTCCACTTGCTGCTAACCTTTACTCAGCACAACTACAGTTTTGCCCGCTTCGCGTTCCAGAATGTGAGAAACACGGTTTCTCTTCTCCTGTAGTGATTACGTCTGTAAAGCGGTATTCTCAGCCGCGCAGCACAGAATGCTTCCCGGAATGCTGCAAACCCTGAACGGCTTCAGCTACTTGAAAGGGAGAAACGTCGTATACTTTATCCAGGTCGAGAATGCACAGGCAACTTTCTGAGGCATGCAACACAGAGGGATTTTCGAACACAGAAAGGGAATCCTTCGACCATCATCCCAGAATGAGAGCAAAATGCTCTGTATTTCAGGCAGGGAAGGAGTAACATGCTCGTGTTGAGCACACACGTTTTAGTCAGCATAGCTGAACCTCCTCTGCCGTCCTCTAGCTGAAGGCAGACAATCTGCCTGTTTGGCTTTCATCGCCTGTAAGTACCTTTATTCGCTGGTATGTAAAGTTCCCTTTGAAAACCAGGGGATTGCAATCCTTGCTAGGCCCGCTCTCTGCAGCCATCTCCTACTCAGAGAACGTTTGAGAAAGCAGCTTGTGCTGATCGGACCCTTTCTTCTAACAAAAATGAAAACTCCCGTAGACTGAGTTAAGCAGCATCAAGGGGAACGCAGTATTTGGCTTTCTCTTTCATGTGGTGAATGGGGGATTTCCACTTGCTGCTAACAAACTTTTACTCAGCACAACTACAGTTTTGCCTCCTTCGCGTTCCAGAATAGGAGAAACACGGTTTCTCTCCTCCTGTAGTGTTACCGGCTGTAAAGCGGTATTCTCAGGCGCGCAGCACAGAATGCTTCCCGAAATGCTGGAAACCCTGAACGGCTTCAGCTACTTGAAAGGGAGGAACGTCGTATACTTTATCCAGGTAGACAGTGCACGACATCTTTCTGAGGCATGTAACACAGAGGGATTTTCAAACAAGGAAACCGAATCCTTCGACCATCATCCCAGAATGAGAGCAAAATGCTCTCGTGTTGTCTTTCAGGCAGGGAAGAAGCTACATGCTCGTGTTGAGCAGATAAGTTTTAGTCAGCAAATCTGAACCTCTTCTTCCGTCCTCTAGCTGATGACAGACAATCTGCCTGTTTGGCTTTGAACGCCCGTACCTTCATTCCCAGGTATGCAAAGTTCCCTTTGAAAACCAGGGAATTCCAATCCTTGCTAGGCAGGACTCTGCAGCCTTCTCCCACTTATAGAACGTTTGAGAAAGCAGCTTGTGCTGTGCTGACACTTTCTTCTAACAAAACCGAAAACTCCCGTAGCCTGAGTTAAGCAGCTTGAAGGGGAACGCTGTATCTTGCTTTCTCTTACATGTGGTGAATGGGGAACGTCTAGTGCTGCTAACAAACTTTTATTCAGCACAACTACAGTTTTGCCTCCTTCGCGTTCCAGAATGGGAGAAACACGGTTTCTCTTCTCCTGTAGTGATACCGTCTGTAAAGCGGTATTCTCAGGCGCGCAGCACAGAATGCTTCCCGAAATGCTGGAAACCCTGAACGGCTTCAGCTACTTGAAAGGGAGAAACGTCGTATACTTTATCCAGGTAGACAATGCACGGCAACTTTCTGAGGCATGTAACACAGAGGGATTTTCAAACAAGGAAACCGAATCCTTCGACCATCATCCCAGAATGAGAGCAAAATGCTCTTTCATTGTATTTCAGGCAGGGAAGGAGTAACATGCTCGTGTTGAGCACACACGTTTTAGTCAGCATAGCTGAACCTCCTCTGCCGTCCTCTAGCTGAAGGCAGACAATCTGCCTGTTTGGCTTTCAACGCCTGTAGTACCTTCATTTCCTGATATGCAAAGTTCCCTTTGAAAACCAGGGGATTCCAATCCTTGCTAGGCCCGCTCTCTGCCGCCATCTCCCACTCAGAGAACGTTTGAGAAAGCAGCTTGTGCTGGGCGGACACTTTCTTCTAACAAAACTGAAAAGTCCCGTAGACTGACTTAAGCAGCTTGAAGGGGAACGCTGTATTTTGCTTTCTCTTTCATGTGGTGACTGGGGAATTTCCACTTGCTGCTAACCTTTACTCAGCACAACTACAGTTTTGCCCGCTTCGCGTTCCAGAATGTGAGAAACACGGTTTCTCTTCTCCTGTAGTGATAACGTCTGTAAAGCGGTATTCTCAGCCGCGCAGCACAGAATGCTTCCCGGAATGCTGCAAACCCTGAACGGCTTCAGCTACTTGAAAGGGAGAAACGTCGTATACTTTATCCAGGTCGAGAATGCACAGGCAACTTTCTGAGGCATGCAACACAGAGGGATTTTCGAACACAGAAAGGGAATCCTTCGACCATCATCCCAGAATGAGAGTATTTCAGGCAGTGAAGGAGTAACATGCTCGTGTTGAGCACACACGTTTTAGTCAGCATAGCTGAACCTCCTCTGCCGTCCTCTAGCTGAAGGCAGACAATCTGCCTGTTTGGCTTTCATCGCCTGTAAGTACCTTCATTCGCTGATATGCAAAGTTCCCTTTGAAAACCAGGGGATTGCAATCCTTGCTAGGCCCGCTCTCTGCAGCCATCTCCTACTCAGAGAACGTTTGAGAAAGCAGCTTGTGCTGATCGGACCCTTTCTTCTAACAAAAATGAAAACTCCCGTAGACTGAGTTAAGCAGCATCAAGGGGAACGCAGTATTTGGCTTTCTCTTTCATGTGGTGAATGGGGGATTTCCACTTGCTGCTAACAAACTTTTACTCAGCACAACTACAGTTTTGCCTCCTTCGCGTTCCAGAATAGGAGAAACACGGTTTCTCTCCTCCTGTAGTGTTACCGGCTGTAAAGCGGTATTCTCAGGCGCGCAGCACAGAATGCTTCCCAAAATGCTGGAAACCCTGAACGGCTTCAGCTACTTGAAAGGGAGGAACGTCGTATACTTTATCCAGGTAGACAGTGCACGACATCTTTCTGAGGCATGTAACACAGAGGGATTTTCAAACAAGGAAACCGAATCCTTCGACCATCATCCCAGAATGAGAGCAAAATGCTCTCGTGTTGTCTTTCAGGCAGGGAAGAAGCTACATGCTCGTGTTGAGCAGATAAGTTTTAGTCAGCAAATCTGAACCTCTTCTTCCGTCCTCTAGCTGATGACAGACAATCTGCCTGTTTGGCTTTGAACGCCCGTACCTTCATTCCCAGGTATGCAAAGTTCCCTTTGAAAACCAGGGAATTCCAATCCTTGCTAGGCAGGACTCTGCAGCCTTCTCCCACTAATAGAACGTTTGAGAAAGCAGCTTGTGCTGTGCTGACACTTTCTTCTAACAAAACCGAAAACTCCCGTAGCCTGAGTTAAGCAGCTTGAAGGGGAACGCTGTATCTTGCTTTCTCTTACATGTGGTGAATGGGGAACGTCTAGTGCTGCTAACAAACTTTTATTCAGCACAACTACAGTTTTGCCTCCTTCGCGTTCCAGAATGGGAGAAACACGGTTTCTCTTCTCCTGTAGTGATACCTTCTGTAAAGCGGTATTCTCAGGCGCGCAGCACAGAATGCTTCCCGAAATGCTGGAAACCCTGAACGGCTTCAGCTACTTGAAAGGGAGAAACGTCGTATACTTTATCCAGGTAGACAATGCACGGCAACTTTCTGAGGCATGTAACACAGAGGGATTTTCAAACAAGGAAACCGAATCCTTCGACCATCATCGCAGAATGAGAGCAAAATGCTCTTTCATTGTATTTCAGGCAGGGAAGGAGTAACATGCTCGTGTTGAGCACACACGTTTTAGTCAGCATAGCTGAACCTCCTCTGCCGTCCTCTAGCTGAAGGCAGACAATCTGCCTGTTTGGCTTTCAACGCCTGTAAGTACCTTCATTCCCTGTTATGCAAAGTTCCCTTTGAAAACCAGGGGATTGCAATCCTTGCTAGGCCCGCTCTCTGCAGCCATCTCCTACTCAGAGAACGTTTGAGAAAGCAGCTTGTGCTGATCGGACCCTTTCTTCTAACAAAAATGAAAACTCCCGTAGACTGACTTAAGCAGCTTGAAGGGGAACGCTGTATTTTGCTTTCTCTTTCATGTGGTGAATGGGGGATTTCCACTTGCTGCTAACAAACTTTTACTCAGCACAACTACAGTTTTGTCTCCTTCGCGTTCCAGAATAGGAGAAACACGGTTTCTCTCCTCCTGTAGTGATACCGTGTGTAAAGCGGTATTCTCAGGCGCGCAGCACAGAATGCTTCCCGAAATGCTGGAAACCCGGAACGGCTTCAGCTACTTGAAAGGGAGGAACGTCGTATACTTTATCCAGGTAGACAGTGCACGGCAACTTTCTGAGGCATGTAACACAGAGGGATTTTCAAACAAGGAAACCGAATCCTTCGACCATCATCCCAGAATGAGAGCAAAATGCTCTCGCGTTGTCTTTCAGGCAGGGAAGAAGCTACATGCTCGTGTTGAGCAGATAAGTTTTAGTCAGCAAATCTGAACCTCTTCTTCCGTCCTCTAGCTGATGACAGACAATCGGCCTGTTTGGGTTTGAACGCCCATACCTTCATTCCCAGGTATGCAAAGTTCCCTTTGAAAACCAGGGAATTCCAATCCTTGCTAGGCAGGACTCTGCAGCCTTCTCCCACTTATAGACCGTTTGAGAAAGCAGCTTGTGCTGATCGGACACTTTCTTCTAACAAAACTGAAAACTCCCGTAGACTGTGATAAGCAGCTTGAAGGGGAACGCTGTATTTTGCTTTCTCTTTCATGTGGTGAATGGGGAATTTCCACTTGCTGCTAACAAACTTTTACTCAGCACAACTACAGTTTTGCCCCATTCGCGTTCCAGAATGGGAGAAACACGGTTTCTCTTCTCCTCTAGTGATAACGTCTGTAAAGCGGTATTTTCAGCCGCGCAGCACAGAATGCTTCACGGAATGCTGGAAACCCTGGACGGCTTCAGCTACTTGAAAGGGAGAAACGTCGTATACTTTATCCAGGTAGAAAATGCACAGGCAACTTTCTGAGGCATGTAACACAGAGGGATTTTCGAACACAGAAAGGGAATCCTTCGACCATCATCCCAGAATGAGAGCAAAATGCTCTTTCTTTGTATTTCAGGCAGGGAAGGAGTAACATGCTCGTGTTGAGCACACAAGTTTCAGTCAGCATAGCTGAACCTTTTCGTCAGTCCTCTAACTGAAGGCAGACAATCTGCCTGTTTGGCTTTCAACGCCTGTAGTACCTTCATTTCCTGATATGCAAAGTTCCCTTTGAAAACCAGGGGATTCCAATCCTTGCTAGGCCCGCTCTCTGCCGCCATCTCCCACTCAGAGAACGTTTGAGAAAGCAGCTTGTGCTGGGCGGACACTTTCTTCTAACAAAACTGAAAAGTCCCGTAGACTGACTTAAGCAGCTTGAAGGGGAACGCTGTATTTTGCTTTCTCTTTCATGTGGTGACTGGGGAATTTCCACTTGCTGCTAACCTTTACTCAGCACAACTACAGTTTTGCCTCCTTCGCGTTCCAGAATGGGAGAAACACGGTTTCTCTTCTCCTGTAGTGATAACGTCTGTAAAGCGGTATTCTCAGCCGCGCAGCACAGAATGCTTCCCGGAATGCTGCAAACCCTGAACGGCTTCAGCTACTTGAAAGGGAGAAACGTCGTATACTTTATCCAGGTCGAGAATGCACAGGCAACTTTCTGAGGCATGCAACACAGAGGGATTTTCGAACACAGAAAGGGAATCCTTCGACCATCATCCCAGAATGAGAGCAAAATGCTCTGTATTTCAGGCAGGGAAGGAGTAACATGCTCGTGTTGAGCACACACGTTTTAGTCAGCATAGCTGAACCTCCTCTGCCGTCCTCTAGCTGAAGGCAGACAATCTGCCTGTTTGGCTTTCATCGCCTGTAAGTACCTTCATTCGCTGATATGCAAAGTTCCCTTTGAAAACCAGGGGATTGCAATCCTTGCTAGGCCCGCTCTCTGCAGCCATCTCCTACTCAGAGAACGTTTGAGAAAGCAGCTTGTGCTGATCGGACCCTTTCTTCTAACAAAAATGAAAACTCCCGTAGACTGAGTTAAGCAGCATCAAGGGGAACGCAGTATTTGGCTTGCTCTTTCATGTGGTGAATGGGGGATTTCCACTTGCTGCTAACAAACTTTTACTCAGCACAACTACAGTTTTGCCTCCTTCGCGTTCCAGAATAGGAGAAACACGGTTTCTCTCCTCCTGTAATGATACCGTCTGTAAAGCAGTATTCTCAGGCGCGCAGCACAGAATGCTTCCCGAAATGCTGGAAACCCTGAACGGCTTCAGCTACTTGAAAGGGAGGAACGTCGTATACTTTATCCAGGTAGACAGTGCACGACATCTTTCTGAGGCATGTAACACAGAGGGATTTTCAAACAAGGAAACCGAATCCTTCGACCATCATCCCAGAATGAGAGCAAAATGCTCTCGTGTTGTCTTTCAGGCAGGGAAGAAGCTACATGCTCGTGTTGAGCAGATAAGTTTTAGTCAGCAAATCTGAACCTCTTCTTCCGTCCTCTAGCTGATGACAGACAATCTGCCTGTTTGGCTTTGAACGCCCGTACCTTCATTCCCAGGTATGCAAAGTTCCCTTTGAAAACCAGGGAATTCCAATCCTTGCTAGGCAGGACTCTGCAGCCTTCTCCCACTTATAGAACGTTTGAGAAAGCAGCTTGTGCTGTGCTGACACTTTCTTCTAACAAAACCGAAAACTCCCGTAGCCTGAGTTAAGCAGCTTGAAGGGGAACGCTGTATCTTGCTTTCTCTTACATGTGGTGAATGGGGAACGTCTAGTGCTGCTAACAAACTTTTATTCAGCACAACTACAGTTTTGCCTCCTTCGCGTTCCAGAATGGGAGAAACACGGTTTCTCTTCTCCTGTAGTGATACCGTCTGTAAAGCGGTATTCTCAGGCGCGCAGCACAGAATGCTTCCCGAAATGCTGGAAACCCTGAACGGCTTCAGCTACTTGAAAGGGAGAAACGTCGTATACTTTATCCAGGTAGACAATGCACGGCAACTTTCTGAGGCATGTAACACAGAGGGATTTTCAAACAAGGAAACCGAATCCTTCGACCATCATCCCAGAATGAGAGCAAAATGCTCTCGCGTTGTCTTTCAGGCAGGGAAGAAGCTACATGCCCGTGTTGAGCAGATAAGTTTTAGTCACCGTAGCTGAACCTTTTCTTCCGTCCTCTAGCTGAAGGCAGACAATCTGCCAGTTTGGCTTTGAACGCCTGTAGTACCTTCATTCCCTGGTACGCAAAGTTCCCTTTGAAAACCAGGGGATTCCAATCCTTGCTAGGCCAGCTCTCTGCAGCCTTCTCCCACTCAGAGAACGTTTGAGAAAGCAGCTTGTGCTGATCGGACACTTTCATCTAACAAAACTGAAAACTCCCGTAGACTGTGATAAGCAGCTTGAAGGGGAACGCTGTATTTTGCTTTCTCTTTCATGTGGTGAATGGGGAATTTCCAATTGCTGCTAACAAACTTTTACTCAGCACAACTACAGTTTTGCCCCATTCGTGTTCCAGAATGGGAGAAACACGGTTTCTCTTCTCCTCCAGTGATAACGTCTGTAAAGCGGTATTCTCAGCCGCGCAGCACAGAATGCTTCACGTAATGCTGGAAACCCTGAACGGCTTCAGCTACTTGAAAGGGAGAAACGTCGTATACTTTATCCAGGTAGAAAATGCACAGGCAACTTTCTGAGGCATGTAACACAGAGGGATTTTCGAACACAGAAAGGGAATCCTTCGACCATCATCCCAGAATGAGAGCAAAATGCTCTTTCTTTGTATTTCAGGCGGGGAAGGAGTAACATGCTCGTGTTGAGCACACAAGTTTTAGTCAGCATAGCTGAACCTCCTCTGCCGTCCTCTAGCTGAAGTCAGACAATCTGCCTGTTTGGCTTTCAACGCCTGTAAGTACCTTCATTCCCTGATATGCAAAGTTCCCTTTGAAAACCAGGGGATTGCAATCCTTGCTAGGCCCGCTCTCTGCAGCCATCTCCTACTCAGAGAACGTTTGAGAAAGCAGCTTGTGCTGATCGGATCCATTCTTCTAACGCAAATGAAAACTCCCGTAGACTGAGTTAAGCAGCATCAAGGGGAACGCAGTATTTGGCTTTCTCTTTCATGTGGTGAATGGGGGATTTCCACTTGCTGCTAACAAACTTTTACTCAGCACAACTACAGTTTTGCCTCCTTCGCGTTCCAGAATAGGAGAAACACGGTTTCTCTCCTCCTGTAGTGATACCGTCTGTAAAGCGGTATTCTCAGGCGCGCAGCACAGAATGCTTCCCGAAATGCTGGAAACCCTGAACGGCTTCAGCTACTTGAAAGGGAGGAACGTCGTATACTTTATCCAGGTAGACAGTGCACGGCAACTTTCTGAGGCATGTAACACAGAGGGATTTTCAAACAAGGAAACCGAATCCTTCGACCATCATCCCAGAATGAGAGCAAAATGCTCTCGCGTTGTCTTTCAGGCAGGGAAGAAGCTACATGCCCGTGTTGAGCAGATAAGTTTTAGTCACCGTAGCTGAACCTTTTCTTCCGTCCTCTAGCTGAAGGCAGACAATCTGCCAGTTTGGCTTTGAACGCCTGTAGTACCTTCATTCCCTGGTACGGAAAGTTCCCTTTGAAAACCAGGGGATTCCAATCCTTGCTAGGCCCGCTCTCTGCAGCCTTCTCCAACTCAGAGAACGTTTGAGAAAGCAGCTTGTGCTGATCGGACACTTTCTTCTAACAAAACTGAAAACTCCCGTAGACTGTGATAAGCAGCTTGAAGGGGAACGCTGTATTTTGCTTTCTCTTTCATGTGGTGACTGGGGAATTTCCACTTGCTGCTAACCTTTACTCAGCACAACTACAGTTTTGCCCGCTTCGCGTTCCAGAATGTGAGAAACACGGTTTCTCTTCTCCTGTAGTGATAACGTCTGTAAAGCGGTATTCTCAGCCGCGCAGCACAGAATGCTTCCCGGAATGCTGCAAACCCTGAACGGCTTCAGCTACTTGAAAGGGAGAAACGTCGTATACTTTATCCAGGTCGAGAATGCACAGGCAACTTTCTGAGGCATGCAACACAGAGGGATTTTCGAACACAGAAAGGGAATCCTTCGACCATCATCCCAGAATGAGAGCAAAATGCTCTGTATTTCAGGCAGGGAAGGAGTAACATGCTCGTGTTGAGCACACACGTTTTAGTCAGCATAGCTGAACCTCCTCTGCCGTCCTCTAGCTGAAGGCAGACAATCTGCCTGTTTGGCTTTCATCGCCTGTAAGTACCTTCATTCGCTGATATGCAAAGTTCCCTTTGAAAACCAGGGGATTGCAATCCTTGCTAGGCCCGCTCTCTGCAGCCATCTCCTACTCAGAGAACGTTTGAGAAAGCAGCTTGTGCTGATCGGACCCTTTCTTCTAACAAAAATGAAAACTCCCGTAGACTGAGTTAAGCAGCATCAAGGGGAACGCAGTATTTGGCTTTCTCTTTCATGTGGTGAATGGGGGATTTCCACTTGCTGCTAACAAACTTTTACTCAGCACAACTACAGTTTTGCCTCCTTCACGTTCCAGAATAGGAGAAACACGGTTTCTCTCCTCCTGTAGTGATACCGTCTGTAAAGCGGTATTCTCAGGCGCGCAGCACAGAATGCTTCCCGAAATGCTGGAAACCCTGAACGGCTTCAGCTACTTGAAAGGGAGGAACGTCGTATACTTTATCCAGGTAGACAGTGCACGGCAACTTTCTGAGGCATGTAACACAGAGGGATTTTCAAACAAGGAAACCGAATCCTTCGACCATCATCCCAGAATGAGAGCAAAATGCTCTCGTGTTGTCTTTCAGGCAGGGAAGAAGCTACATGCTCGTGTTGAGCAGATAAGTTTTAGTCAGCAAATCTGAACCTCTTCTTCCGTCCTCTAGCTGATGACAGACAATCTGCCTGTTTGGCTTTGAACGCCCGTACCTTCATTCCCAGGTATGCAAAGTTCCCTTTGAAAACCAGGGAATTCCAATCCTTGCTAGGCAGGACTCTGCAGCCTTCTCCCACTTATAGAACGTTTGAGAAAGCAGCTTGTGCTGTGCTGACACTTTCTTCTAACAAAACCGAAAACTCCCGTAGCCTGAGTTAAGCAGCTTGAAGGGGAACGCTGTATCTTGCTTTCTCTTACATGTGGTGAATGGGGAACGTCTAGTGCTGCTAACAAACTTTTATTCAGCACAACTACAGTTTTGCCTCCTTCGCGTTCCAGAATGGGAGAAACACGGTTTCTCTTCTCCTCTAGTGATACCGTCTGTAAAGCGGTATTCTCAGGCGCGCAGCACAGAATGCTTCCCGAAATGCTGGAAACCCTGAACGGCTTCAGCTACTTGAAAGGGAGAAACGTCGTATACTTTATCCAGGTAGACAATGCATGGCAACTTTCTGAGGCATGTAACACAGAGGGATTTTCAAACAAGGAAACCGAATCCTTCGACCATCATCCCAGAATGAGAGCAAAATGCTCTTTCATTGTATTTCAGGCAGGGAAGGAGTAACATGCTCGTGTTGAGCACACACGTTTTAGTCAGCATAGCTGAACCTCCTCTGCCGTCCTCTAGCTGAAGGCAGACAATCTGCCTGTTTGGCTTTCAACGCCTGTAGTACCTTCATTTCCTGATATGCAAAGTTCCCTTTGAAAACCAGGGGATTCCAATCCTTGCTAGGCCCGCTCTCTGCCGCCATCTCCCACTAAGAGAACGTTTGAGAAAGCAGCTTGTGCTGGGCGGACACTTTCTTCTAACAAAACTGAAAAGTCCCGTAGACTGACTTAAGCAGCTTGAAGGGGAACGCTGTATTTTGCTTTCTCTTTCATGTGGTGACTGGGGAATTTCCACTTGCTGCTAACCTTTACTCAGCACAACTACAGTTTTGCCCGCTTCGCGTTCCAGAATGTGAGAAACACGGTTTCTCTTCTCCTGTAGTGATAACGTCTGTAAATCGGTATTCTCAGCCGCGCAGCACAGAATGCTTCCCGGAATGCTGCAAACCCTGAACGGCTTCAGCTACTTGAAAGGGAGAAACGTCGTATACTTTATCCAGGTCGAGAATGCACAGGCAACTTTCTGAGGCATGCAACACAGAGGGATTTTCGAACACAGAAAGGGAATCCTTCGACCATCATCCCAGAATGAGAGCAAAATGCTCTGTATTTCAGGCAGGGAAGGAGTAACATGCTCGTGTTGAGCACACACGTTTTAGTCAGCATAGCTGAACCTCCTCTGCCGTCCTCTAGCTGAAGGCAGACAATCTGCCTGTTTGGCTTTCATCGCCTGTAAGTACCTTCATTCGCTGATATGCAAAGTTCCCTTTGAAAACCAGGGGATTGCAATCCTTGCTAGGCCCGCTCTCTGCAGCCATCTCCTACTCAGAGAACGTTTGAGAAAGCAGCTTGTGCTGATCGGACCCTTTCTTCTAACAAAAATGAAAACTCCCGTAGACTGAGTTAAGCAGCATCAAGGGGAACGCAGTATTTGGCTTTCTCTTTCATGTGGTGAATGGGGGATTTCCACTTGCTGCTAACAAACTTTTACTCAGCACAACTACAGTTTTGCCTCCTTCGCGTTCCAGAATAGGAGAAACACGGTTTCTCTCCTCCTGTAGAGATACCGTCTGTAAAGCGGTATTCTCAGGCGCGCAGCACAGAATGCTTCCCGAAATGCTGGAAACCCTGAACGGCTTCAGCTACTTGAAAGGGAGGAACGTCGTATACTTTATCCAGGTAGACAGTGCACGGCAACTTTCTGAGGCATGTAACACAGAGGGATTTTCAAACAAGGAAACCGCATCCTTCGACCATCATCCCAGAATGAGAGCAAAATGCTCTCGTGTTGTCTTTCAGGCAGGGAAGAAGCTACATGCTCGTGTTGAGCAGATAAGTTTTAGTCAGCAAATCTGAACCTCTTCTTCCGTCCTCTAGCTGATGACAGACAATCTGCCTGTTTGGCTTTGAACGCCCGTACCTTCATTCCCAGGTATGCAAAGTTCCCTTTGAAAACCAGGGAATTCCAATCCTTGCTAGGCAGGACTCTGCAGCCTTCTCCCACTTATAGAACGTTTGAGAAAGCAGCTTGTGCTGTGCTGACACTTTCTTCTAACAAAACCGAAAACTCCCGTAGCCTGAGTTAAGCAGCTTGAAGGGGAACGCTGTATCTTGCTTTCTCTTACATGTGGTGAATGGGGAACGTCTAGTGCTGCTAACAAACTTTTATTCAGCACAACTACAGTTTTGCCTCCTTCGCGTTCCAGAATGGGAGAAACACGGTTTCTCTTCTCCTCTAGTGATACCGTCTGTAAAGCGGTATTCTCAGGCGCGCAGCACAGAATGCTTCACGGAATGCTGCAAACCCTGAACGGCTTCAGCTACTTGAAAGGGAGAAACGTCGTATACTTTATCCAGGTAGAAAATGCACAGGCAACTTTCTGAGGCATGTAACACAGAGGGATTTTCGAACACAGAAAGGGAATCCTTCGACCATCATCCCAGAATGAGAGCAAAATGCTCTTTCTTTGTATTTCAGGCAGGGAAGGAGTAACATGCTCGTGTTGAGCACACAAGTTTTAGTCAGCATAGCTGAACCTCCTCTGCCGTCCTCTAGCTGAAGGCAGACAATCTGCCTGTTTGGCTTTCAACGCCTGTAAGTACCTTCATTCCCTGATATGCAAAGTTCCCTTTGAAAACCAGGGGATTGCAATCCTTGCTAGGCCCGCTCTCTGCAGCCATCTCCTACTCAGAGAACGTTTGAGAAAGCAGCTTGTGCTGATCGGATCCATTCTTCTAACAAAAATGAAAACTCCCGTAGACTGAGTTAAGCAGCATCAAGGGGAACGCAGTATTTGGCTTTCTCTTTCATGTGGTGAATGGGGGATTTCCACTTGCTGCTAACAAACTTTTACTCAGCACAACTACAGTTTTGCCTCCTTCGCGTTCCAGAATAGGAGAAACACGGTTTCTCTCCTCCTGCAGTGATACCGTCTGTAAAGCGGTATTCTCAGGCGCGCAGCACAGAATGCTTCCCGAAATGCTGGAAACCCTGAACGGCTTCAGCTACTTGAAAGGGAGGAACGTCGTATACTTTATCCAGGTAGACAGTGCACGGCAACTTTCTGAGGCATGTAACACAGAGGGATTTTCAAACAAGGAAACCGAATCCTTCGACCATCATCCCAGAATGAGAGCAAAATGCTCTCGTGTTGTCTTTCAGGCAGGGAAGAAGCTACATGCTAGTGTTGAGCAGATAAGTTTTAGTCAGCAAATCTGAACCTCTTCTTCCGTCCTCTAGCTGATGACAGACAATCTGCCTGTTTGGCTTTGAACGCCCGTACCTTCATTCCCAGGTATGCAAAGTTCCCTTTGAAAACCAGGGAATTCCAATCCTTGCTAGGCAGGACTCTGCAGCCTTCTCCCACTTATAGAACGTTTGAGAAAGCAGCTTGTGCTGTGCTGACACTTTCTTCTAACAAAACCGAAAACTCCCGTAGCCTGAGTTAAGCAGCTTGAAGGGGAACGCTGTATCTTGCTTTCTCTTACATGTGGTGAATGGGGAACGTCTAGTGCTGC
The DNA here is from genome assembly GCA_030035585.1 of Dugong dugon. Taxonomy (NCBI): domain Eukaryota; kingdom Metazoa; phylum Chordata; class Mammalia; order Sirenia; family Dugongidae; genus Dugong; species Dugong dugon. The sequence continues at coordinate 38,890,455 of CM057480.1, read as the reverse complement.
TAACAAACTTTTATTCAGCACAACTACAGTTTTGCCTCCTTCGCGTTCCAGAATGGGAGAAACACGGTTTCTCTTCTCCTCTAGTGATACCGTCTGTAAAGCGGTATTCTCAGGCGCGCAGCACAGAATGCTTCCCGAAATGCTGGAAACCCTGAACGGCTTCAGCTACTTGAAAGGGAGAAACGTCGTATACTTTATCCAGGTAGACAATGCACGGCAACTTTCTGAGGCATGTAACACAGAGGGATTTTCAAACAAGGAAACCGAATCCTTCGACCATCATCCCAGAATGAGAGCAAAATGCTCTTTCATTGTATTTCAGGCAGGGAAGGAGTAACATGCTCGTGTTGAGCACACACGTTTTAGTCAGCATAGCTGAACCTCCTCTGCCGTCCTCTAGCTGAAGGCAGACAATCTGCCTGTTTGGCTTTCAACGCCTGTAAGTACCTTCATTCCCTGTTATGCAAAGTTCCCTTTGAAAACCAGGGGATTGCAATCCGTGCTAGGCCCGCTCTCTGCAGCCATCTCCCACTCAGAGAACGTTTGAGAAAGCAGCTTGTGCTGATCGGACCCTTTCTTCTAACAAAAATGAAAACTCCCGTAGACTGACTTAAGCAGCTTGAAGGGGAACGCTGTATTTTGCTTTCTCTTTCATGTGGTGAATGGGGGATTTCCACTTGCTGCTAACAAACTTTTACTCAGCACAACTACAGTTTTGCCTCCTTCGCGTTCCAGAATAGGAGAAACACGGTTTCTCTCCTCCTGTAGTGATACTGTCTGTAAAGCGGTATTCTCAGGCGCGCAGCACAGAATACTTCCCGAAATGCTGGAAACCCGGAACGGCTTCAGCTACTTGAAAGGGAGGAACGTCGTATACTTTATCCAGGTAGACAGTGCACGGCAACTTTCTGAGGCATGTAACACAGAGGGATTTTCAAACAAGGAAACCGAATCCTTCGACCATCATCCGAGAATGAGAGCAAAATGCTCTCGCGTTGTCTTTCAGGCAGGGAAGAAGCTACATGCTCGTGTTGAGCAGATAAGTTTTAGTCAGCAAATCTGAACCTCTTCTTCCGTCCTCTAGCTGATGACAGACAATCGGCCTGTTTGGCTTTGAACGCCCATACCTTCATTCCCAGGTATGCAAAGTTCCCTTTGAAAACCAGGGAATTCCAATCCTTGCTAGGCAGGACTCTGCAGCCTTCTCCCACTTATAGAACGTTTGAGAAAGCAGCTTGTGCTGTGCTGACACTTTCTTCTAATAAAACCGAAAACTCCCGTACCCTGAGTTAAGCAGCTTGAAGGGGAACGCTGTATCTTGCTTTCTCTTACATGTGGTGAATGGGGAACGTCTAGTGCTGCTAACAAACTTTTATTCAACACAACTACAGTTTTGCCTCCTTCGCGTTCCAGAATGGGAGAAACACGGTTTCTCGTCTCCTGTAGTGATACCGTCTGTAAAGCGGTATTCTCAGGCGCGCAGCACAGAATGCTTCCCGAAATGCTGGAAACCCTGAACGGCTTCAGCTACTTGAAAGGGAGAAACGTCGTATACTTTATCCAGGTAGACAATGCACGGCAACTTTCTGAGGCATGTAACACAGAGGGATTTTCAAACAAGGAAACCGAATCCTTCGACCATCATCCCAGAATGAGAGCAAAATGCTCTCGCGTTGTCTTTCAGGCAGGGAGGAAGCTACATGCCCGTGTTGAGCAGATACGTTTTAGTCACCGTAGCTGAACCTTTTCTTCCGTCCTCTAGCTGAAGGCAGACAATCTGCCAGTTTGGCTTTGAACGCCTTTAGTACCTTCATTCCCTGGTACGCAAAGTTCCCTTTGAAAACCAGGGGATTCCAATCCTTGCTAGGCCCGCTCTCTGCAGCCTTCTCCCACTCAGAGAACGTTTGAGAAAGCAGCTTGTGCTGATCGGACACTTTCTTCTAACAAAACTGAAAACTCCCGTAGACTCTGATAAGGAGCTTGAAGGGGAACGTTGTATTTTGGTTTCTCTTTCATGTGGTGAATGGGGAATTTCCACTTGCTGCTAACAAACTTTTACTCAGCACAACTACAGTTTTGCCCCATTCGCGTTCAAGAATGGGAGAAACACGGTTTCTCTTCTCCTGTAGTGATAACGTCTGTAAAGCGGTATTTTCAGCCGCGCAGCACAGAATGCTTCACGGAATGCTGCAAACCCTGAACGGCTTCAGCTACTTGAAAGGGAGAAACGTCGTATACTTTATCCAGGTCGAGAATGCACAGGCAACTTTCTGAGGCATGTAACACAGAGGGATTTTCGAACACAGAAAGGGAATCCTTCGACCATCATCCCAGAATGAGAGCAAAATGCTCTGTATTTCAGGCAGGGAAGGAGTAACATGCTCGTGTTGAGCACACACGTTTTAGTCAGCATAGCTGAACCTCCTCTGCCGTCCTCTAGCTGAAGGCAGACAATCTGCCTGTTTGGCTTTCATCGCCTGTAAGTACCTTCATTCGCTGATATGCAAAGTTCCCTTTGAAAACCAGGGGATTGCAATCCTTGCTAGGCCCGCTCTCTGCAGCCATCTCCTACTCAGAGAACGTTTGAGAAAGCAGCTTGTGCTGATCGGAACCTTTCTTCTAACAAAAATGAAAACTCCCGTAGACTGAGTTAAGCAGCATCAAGGGGAACGCAGTATTTGGCTTTCTCTTTCATGTGGTGAATGGGGGATTTCCACTTGCTGCTAACAAACTTTAACTCAGCACAACTACAGTTTTGCCTCCTTCGCGTTCCAGAATAGGAGAAACACGGTTTCTCTCCTCCTGTAGTGATACCGTCTGTAAAGCGGTATTCTCAGGCGCGCAGCACAGAATGCTTCCCGAAATGCTGGAAACCCTGAACGGCTTCAGCTACTTGAAAGGGAGGAACGTCGTATACTTTATCCAGGTAGACAGTGCACGGCAACTTTCTGAGGTATGTAACACAGAGGGATTTTCAAACAAGGAAACCGAATCCTTCGACCATCATCCCAGAATGAGAGCAAAATGCTCTCGTGTTGTCTTTCAGGCAGGGAAGAAGCTACATGCTCGTGTTGAGCAGATAAGTTTTAGTCAGCAAATCTGAACCTCTTCTTCCGTCCTCTAGCTGATGACAGACAATCTGCCTGTTTGGCTTTGAACGCCCGTACCTTCATTCCCAGGTATGCAAAGTTCCCTTTGAAAACCAGGGAATTCCAATCCTTGCTAGGCAGGACTCTGCAGCCTTCTCCCACTTATAGAACGTTTGAGAAAGCAGCTTGTGCTGTGCTGACACTTTCTTCTAACAAAACCGAAAACTCCCGTAGCCTGAGTTAAGCAGCTTGAAGGGGAACGCTGTATCTTGCTTTCTCTTACATGTGGTGAATGGGGAACGTCTAGTGCTGCTAACAAACTTTTATTCAGCACAACTACAGTTTTGCCTCCTTCGCGTTCCAGAATGGGAGAAACACGGTTTCTCTTCTCCTGTAGTGATACCGTCTGTAAAGCGGTATTCTCAGGCGCGCAGCACAGAATGCTTCCCGAAATGCTGGAAACCCTGAACGGCTTCAGCTACTTGAAAGGGAGAAACGTCGTATACTTTATCCAGGTAGACAATGCACGGCAACTTTCTGAGGCATGTAACACAGAGGGATTTTCAAACAAGGAAACCGAATCCTTCGACCATCATCCCAGAATGAGAGCAAAATGCTCTTTCATTGTATTTCAGGCAGGGAAGGAGTAACATGCTCGTGTTGAGCACACACGTTTTAGTCAGCATAGCTGAACCTCCTCTGCCGTCCTCTAGCTGAAGGCAGACAATCTGCCTGTTTGGCTTTCAACGCCTGTAGTACCTTCATTTCCTGATATGCAAAGTTCCCTTTGAAAACCAGGGGATTCCAATCCTTGCTAGGCCCGCTCTCTGCCGCCATCTCCCACTCAGAGAACGTTTGAGAAAGCAGCTTGTGCTGGGCGGACACTTTCTTCTAACAAAACTGAAAAGTCCCGTAGACTGACTTAAGCAGCTTGAAGGGGAACGCTGTATTTTGCTTTCTCTTTCATGTGGTGACTGGGGAATTTCCACTTGCTGCTAACCTTTACTCAGCACAACTACAGTTTTGCCCGCTTCGCGTTCCAGAATGTGAGAAACACGGTTTCTCTTCTCCTGTAGTGATAACGTCTGTAAATCGGTATTCTCAGCCGCGCAGCACAGAATGCTTCCCGGAATGCTGCAAACCCTGAACGGCTTCAGCTACTTGAAAGGGAGAAACGTCGTATACTTTATCCAGGTCGAGAATGCACAGGCAACTTTCTGAGGCATGCAACACAGAGGGATTTTCGAACACAGAAAGGGAATCCTTCGACCATCATCCCAGAATGAGAGCAAAATGCTCTGTATTTCAGGCAGGGAAGGAGTAACATGCTCGTGTTGAGCACACACGTTTTAGTCAGCATAGCTGAACCTCCTCTGCCGTCCTCTAGCTGAAGGCAGACAATCTGCCTGTTTGGCTTTCATCGCCTGTAAGTACCTTCATTCGCTGATATGCAAAGTTCCCTTTGAAAACCAGGGGATTGCAATCCTTGCTAGGCCCGCTCTCTGCAGCCATCTCCTACTCAGAGAACGTTTGAGAAAGCAGCTTGTGCTGATCGGACCCTTTCTTCTAACAAAAATGAAAACTCCCGTAGACTGAGTTAAGCAGCATCAAGGGGAACGCAGTATTTGGCTTTCTCTTTCATGTGGTGAATGGGGGATTTCCACTTGCTGCTAACAAACTTTTACTCAGCACAACTACAGTTTTGCCTCCTTCGCGTTCCAGAATAGGAGAAACACGGTTTCTCTCCTCCTGTAGTGATACCGTGTGTAAAGCGGTATTCTCAGGCGCGCAGCACAGAATGCTTCCCGAAATGCTGGAAACCCTGAACGGCTTCAGCTACTTGAAAGGGAGGAACGTCGTATGCTTTATCCAGGTAGACAGTGCACGGCAACTTTCTGAGGCATGTAACACAGAGGGATTTTCAAACAAGGAAACCGAATCCTTCGACCATCATCCCAGAATGAGAGCAAAATGCTCTCGCGTTGTCTTTCAGGCAGGGAAGAAGCTACATGCTCGTGTTGAGCAGATAAGTTTTAGTCAGCAAATCTGAACCTCTTCTTCCGTCCTCTAGCTGATGACAGACAATCTGCCTGTTTGGCTTTGAACGCCTGTACCTTCATTCCCAGGTATGCAAAGTTCCCTTTGAAAACCAGGGGATTCCAATCCTTGCTAGGCCCGCTCTCTGCAGCCTTCTCCCACTCAGAGAACGTTTGAGAAAGCAGCTTGTGCTGATCGGACACTTTCATCTAACAAAACCGAAAACTCCCGTAGCCTGAGTTAAGCAGCTTGAAGGGGAACGCTGTATCTTGCTTTCTCTTACATGTGGTGAATGGGGAACGTCTAGTGCTGCTAACAAACTTTTATTCAGCACAACTACAGTTTTGCCCCATTCGTGTTCCAGAATGGGAGAAACACGGTTTCTCTTCTCCTCTAGTGATAACGTCTGTAAAGCGGTATTTTCAGCCGCGCAGCACAGAATGCTTCACGGAATGCTGGAAACCCTGGACGGCTTCAGCTACTTGAAAGGGAGAAACGTCGTATACTTTATCCAGGTAGAAAATGCACAGGCAACTTTCTGAGGCATGTAACACAGAGGGATTTTCGAACACAGAAACCGAATCCTTCGACCATCATCCCAGAATGAGAGCAAAATGCTCTTTCTTTGTATTTCAGGCAGGGAAGGAGTAACATGCTCGTGTTGAGCACACAAGTTTTAGTCAGCATAGCTGAACCTTTTCGTCAGTCCTCTAACTGAAGGCAGACAATCTGCCTGTTTGGCTTTCAACGCCTGTAGTACCTTCATTTCCTGATATGCAAAGTTCCCTTTGAAAACCAGGGGATTCCAATCCTTGCTAGGCCCGCTCTCTGCCGCCATCTCCCACTCAGAGAACGTTTGAGAAAGCAGCTTGTGCTGGGCGGACACTTTCTTCTAACAAAACTGAAAAGTCCCGTAGACTGACTTAAGCAGCTTGAAGGGGAACGCTGTATTTTGCTTTCTCTTCCATGTGGTGACTGGGGAATTTCCACTTGCTGCTAACCTTTACTCAGCACAACTACAGTTTTGCCCGCTTCGCGTTCCAGAATGTGAGAAACACGGTTTCTCTTCTCCTCTAGTGATAACGTCTGTAAAGCGGTATTCTCAGCCGCGCAGCACAGAATGCTTCCCGGAATGCTGCAAACCCTGAACGGCTTCAGCTACTTGAAAGGGAGAAACGTCGTATACTTTATCCAGGTCGAGAATGCACAGGCAACTTTCTGAGGCATGCAACACAGAGGGATTTTCGAACACAGAAAGGGAATCCTTCGACCATCATCCCAGAATGAGAGCAAAATGCTCTGTATTTCAGGCAGGGAAGGAGTAACATGCTCGTGTTGAGCACACACGTTTTAGTCAGCATAGCTGAACCTCCTCTGCCGTCCTCTAGCTGAAGGCAGACAATCTGCCTGTTTGGCTTTCATCGCCTGTAAGTACCTTCATTCGCTGATATGCAAAGTTCCCTTTGAAAACCAGGGGATTGCAATCCTTGCTAGGCCCGCTCTCTGCAGCCATCTCCTACTCAGAGAACGTTTGAGAAAGCAGCTTGTGCTGATCGGACCCTTTCTTCTAACAAAAATGAAAACTCCCGTAGACTGAGTTAAGCAGCATCAAGGGGAACGCAGTATTTGGCTTTCTCTTTCATGTGGTGAATGGGGGATTTCCACTTGCTGCTAACAAACTTTTACTCAGCACAACTACAGTTTTGCCTCCTTCGCGTTCCAGAATAGGAGAAACACGGTTTCTCTCCTCCTGTAGTGATACCGTGTGTAAAGCGGTATTCTCAGGCGCGCAGCACAGAATGCTTCCCGAAATGCTGGAAACCCTGAACGGCTTCAGCTACTTGAAAGGGAGGAACGTCGTATGCTTTATCCAGGTAGACAGTGCACGGCAACTTTCTGAGGCATGTAACACAGAGGGATTTTCAAACAAGGAAACCGAATCCTTCGACCATCATCCCAGAATGAGAGCAAAATGCTCTCGCGTTGTCTTTCAGGCAGGGAAGAAGCTACATGCTCGTGTTGAGCAGATAAGTTTTAGTCAGCAAATCTGAACCTCTTCTTCCGTCCTCTAGCTGATGACAGACAATCTGCCTGTTTGGCTTTGAACGCCTGTACCTTCATTCCCAGGTATGCAAAGTTCCCTTTGAAAACCAGGGGATTCCAATCCTTGCTAGGCCCGCTCTCTGCAGCCTTCTCCCACTCAGAGAACGTTTGAGAAAGCAGCTTGTGCTGATCGGACACTTTCATCTAACAAAACCGAAAACTCCCGTAGCCTGAGTTAAGCAGCTTGAAGGGGAACGCTGTATCTTGCTTTCTCTTACATGTGGTGAATGGGGAACGTCTAGTGCTGCTAACAAACTTTTATTCAGCACAACTACAGTTTTGCCCCATTCGTGTTCCAGAATGGGAGAAACACGGTTTCTCTTCTCCTCTAGTGATAACGTCTGTAAAGCGGTATTTTCAGCCGCGCAGCACAGAATGCTTCACGGAATGCTGGAAACCCTGGACGGCTTCAGCTACTTGAAAGGGAGAAACGTCGTATACTTTATCCAGGTAGAAAATGCACAGGCAACTTTCTGAGGCATGTAACACAGAGGGATTTTCGAACACAGAAACCGAATCCTTCGACCATCATCCCAGAATGAGAGCAAAATGCTCTTTCTTTGTATTTCAGGCAGGGAAGGAGTAACATGCTCGTGTTGAGCACACAAGTTTTAGTCAGCATAGCTGAACCTTTTCGTCAGTCCTCTAACTGAAGGCAGACAATCTGCCTGTTTGGCTTTCAACGCCTGTAGTACCTTCATTTCCTGATATGCAAAGTTCCCTTTGAAAACCAGGGGATTCCAATCCTTGCTAGGCCCGCTCTCTGCCGCCATCTCCCACTCAGAGAACGTTTGAGAAAGCAGCTTGTGCTGGGCGGACACTTTCTTCTAACAAAACTGAAAAGTCCCGTAGACTGACTTAAGCAGCTTGAAGGGGAACGCTGTATTTTGCTTTCTCTTCCATGTGGTGACTGGGGAATTTCCACTTGCTGCTAACCTTTACTCAGCACAACTACAGTTTTGCCCGCTTCGCGTTCCAGAATGTGAGAAACACGGTTTCTCTTCTCCTCTAGTGATAACGTCTGTAAAGCGGTATTCTCAGCCGCGCAGCACAGAATGCTTCCCGGAATGCTGCAAACCCTGAACGGCTTCAGCTACTTGAAAGGGAGAAACGTCGTATACTTTATCCAGGTCGAGAATGCACAGGCAACTTTCTGAGGCATGCAACACAGAGGGATTTTCGAACACAGAAAGGGAATCCTTCGACCATCATCCCAGAATGAGAGCAAAATGCTCTGTATTTCAGGCAGGGAAGGAGTAACATGCTCGTGTTGAGCACACACGTTTTAGTCAGCATAGCTGAACCTCCTCTGCCGTCCTCTAGCTGAAGGCAGACAATCTGCCTGTTTGGCTTTCATCGCCTGTAAGTACCTTCATTCGCTGATATGCAAAGTTCCCTTTGAAAACCAGGGGATTGCAATCCTTGCTAGGCCCGCTCTCTGCAGCCATCTCCTACTCAGAGAACGTTTGAGAAAGCAGCTTGTGCTGATCGGACCCTTTCTTCTAACAAAAATGAAAACTCCCGTAGACTGAGTTAAGCAGCATCAAGGGGAACGCAGTATTTGGCTTTCTCTTTCATGTGGTGAATGGGGGATTTCCACTTGCTGCTAACAAACTTTTACTCAGCACAACTACAGTTTTGCCTCCTTCGCGTTCCAGAATAGGAGAAACACGGTTTCTCTCCTCCTGTAGTGATACCGTGTGTAAAGCGGTATTCTCAGGCGCGCAGCACAGAATGCTTCCCGAAATGCTGGAAACCCTGAACGGCTTCAGCTACTTGAAAGGGAGGAACGTCGTATGCTTTATCCAGGTAGACAGTGCACGGCAACTTTCTGAGGCATGTAACACAGAGGGATTTTCAAACAAGGAAACCGAATCCTTCGACCATCATCCCAGAATGAGAGCAAAATGCTCTCGCGTTGTCTTTCAGGCAGGGAAGAAGCTACATGCTCGTGTTGAGCAGATAAGTTTTAGTCAGCAAATCTGAACCTCTTCTTCCGTCCTCTAGCTGATGACAGACAATCTGCCTGTTTGGCTTTGAACGCCTGTACCTTCATTCCCAGGTATGCAAAGTTCCCTTTGAAAACCAGGGGATTCCAATCCTTGCTAGGCCCGCTCTCTGCAGCCTTCTCCCACTCAGAGAACGTTTGAGAAAGCAGCTTGTGCTGATCGGACACTTTCATCTAACAAAACCGAAAACTCCCGTAGCCTGAGTTAAGCAGCTTGAAGGGGAACGCTGTATCTTGCTTTCTCTTACATGTGGTGAATGGGGAACGTCTAGTGCTGCTAACAAACTTTTATTCAGCACAACTACAGTTTTGCCCCATTCGTGTTCCAGAATGGGAGAAACACGGTTTCTCTTCTCCTCTAGTGATAACGTCTGTAAAGCGGTATTTTCAGCCGCGCAGCACAGAATGCTTCACGGAATGCTGGAAACCCTGGACGGCTTCAGCTACTTGAAAGGGAGAAACGTCGTATACTTTATCCAGGTAGAAAATGCACAGGCAACTTTCTGAGGCATGTAACACAGAGGGATTTTCGAACACAGAAACCGAATCCTTCGACCATCATCCCAGAATGAGAGCAAAATGCTCTTTCTTTGTATTTCAGGCAGGGAAGGAGTAACATGCTCGTGTTGAGCACACAAGTTTTAGTCAGCATAGCTGAACCTTTTCGTCAGTCCTCTAACTGAAGGCAGACAATCTGCCTGTTTGGCTTTCAACGCCTGTAGTACCTTCATTTCCTGATATGCAAAGTTCCCTTTGAAAACCAGGGGATTCCAATCCTTGCTAGGCCCGCTCTCTGCCGCCATCTCCCACTCAGAGAACGTTTGAGAAAGCAGCTTGTGCTGGGCGGACACTTTCTTCTAACAAAACTGAAAAGTCCCGTAGACTGACTTAAGCAGCTTGAAGGGGAACGCTGTATTTTGCTTTCTCTTCCATGTGGTGACTGGGGAATTTCCACTTGCTGCTAACCTTTACTCAGCACAACTACAGTTTTGCCCGCTTCGCGTTCCAGAATGTGAGAAACACGGTTTCTCTTCTCCTCTAGTGATAACGTCTGTAAAGCGGTATTCTCAGCCGCGCAGCACAGAATGCTTCCCGGAATGCTGCAAACCCTGAACGGCTTCAGCTACTTGAAAGGGAGAAACGTCGTATACTTTATCCAGGTCGAGAATGCACAGGCAACTTTCTGAGGCATGCAACACAGAGGGATTTTCGAACACAGAAAGGGAATCCTTCGACCATCATCCCAGAATGAGAGCAAAATGCTCTGTATTTCAGGCAGGGAAGGAGTAACATGCTCGTGTTGAGCACACACGTTTTAGTCAGCATAGCTGAACCTCCTCTGCCGTCCTCTAGCTGAAGGCAGACAATCTGCCTGTTTGGCTTTCATCGCCTGTAAGTACCTTCATTCGCTGATATGCAAAGTTCCCTTTGAAAACCAGGGGATTGCAATCCTTGCTAGGCCCGCTCTCTGCAGCCATCTCCTACTCAGAGAACGTTTGAGAAAGCAGCTTGTGCTGATCGGACCCTTTCTTCTAACAAAAATGAAAACTCCCGTAGACTGAGTTAAGCAGCATCAAGGGGAACGCAGTATTTGGCTTTCTCTTTCATGTGGTGAATGGGGGATTTCCACTTGCTGCTAACAAACTTTTACTCAGCACAACTACAGTTTTGCCTCCTTCGCGTTCCAGAATAGGAGAAACACGGTTTCTCTCCTCCTGTAGTGATACCGTGTGTAAAGCGGTATTCTCAGGCGCGCAGCACAGAATGCTTCCCGAAATGCTGGAAACCCTGAACGGCTTCAGCTACTTGAAAGGGAGGAACGTCGTATGCTTTATCCAGGTAGACAGTGCACGGCAACTTTCTGAGGCATGTAACACAGAGGGATTTTCAAACAAGGAAACCGAATCCTTCGACCATCATCCCAGAATGAGAGCAAAATGCTCTCGTGTTGTCTTTCAGGCAGGGAAGAAGCTACATGCTCGTGTTGAGCAGATAAGTTTTAGTCAGCAAATCTGAACCTCTTCTTCCGTCCTCTAGCTGATGACAGACAATCTGCCTGTTTGGCTTTGAACGCCTGTAGTACCTTCATTCCCTGGTACGCAAAGTTCCCTTTGAAAACCAGGGAATTCCAATCCTTGCTAGGCAGGACTCTGCAGCCTTCTCCCACTTATAGAACGTTTGAGAAAGCAGCTTGTGCTGTGCTGACACTTTCTTCTAACAAAACCGAAAACTCCCGTAGCCTGAGTTAAGCAGCTTGAAGGGGAACGCTGTATCTTGCTTTCTCTTATATGTGGTGAATGGGGAACGTCTAGTGCTGCTAACAAACTTTTACTCAGCACAACTACAGTTTTGCCTCCTTCGCGTTCCAGAATAGGAGAAACACGGTTTCTCTCCTCCTGTAGTGACACCGTCTGTAAAGAGGTATACTCAGGCTCGCAGCACAGAATGCTTCCCGAAATGCTGGAAACCCTGAACGGCTTCAGCTATTTGAAAGGGAGAAACGTCGTATACTTTATCCAGGTAGACAATGCACGGCAACTTTCTGAGGCATGTAACACAGAGGGATTTTCAAACAAGGAAACCGAATCCTTCGACCATCATCCCAGAATGAGAGCAAAATGCTCTTTCTTTGTATTTCAGGCGGGGAAGGAGTAACATTCTCGTGTTGAGCACACAAGTTTTAGTCACCGTAGCTGAACCTTTTCTTCAGTCCTCTAGCTGAAGGCAGACAATCTGCCAGTTTGGCTTTGAACGCCTGTAGTACCTTCATTCCCTGGTACGCAAAGTTCCCTTTGAAAACCAGGGGATTCCAATCCTTGCCAGGCCCGCTCTCTGCAGCCTTCTCCCACTCAGAGAACGTTTGAGAAAGCAGCTTGTGCTGATCGGACACTTTCTTCTAACAAATCTGAAAACTCCCGTAGACTGTGATAAGCAGCTTGAAGGGGAACACTGTATTTTGCTTTCTCTTTCATGTGGTGTTTGGGGAATTTCCACTTGCTGCTAACAAACTTTTACTCAGCACAACTACAGTTTTGCCCCATTCGTGTTCCAGAATGGGAGAAACACGGTTTCTCTTCTCCTCTAGTGATAACGTCTGTAAAGCGGTATTCTCAGCCGCGCAGCACAGAATGCTTCACGGAATGCTGCAAACCCTGAACGGCTTCAGCTACTTGAAAGGGAGAAACGTCGTATACTTTATCCAGGTCGAGAATGCACAGGCAACTTTCTGAGGCATGTAACACAGAGGGATTTTCGAACACAGAAAGGGAATCCTTCGACCATCATCCCAGAATGAGAGCAAAATCCTCTTTCGTTGTATTTCAGGCGGGGAAGGAGTAACATGCTCGTGTTGAGCACACAAGTTTTAGTCAGCATAGCTGAACCTCCTCTGCCGTCCTCTAGCTGAAGTCAGACAATCTGCCTGTTTGGCTTTCAACGCCTGTAAGTACCTTCATTCCCTGATATGCAAAGTTCCCTTTGAAAACCAGGGGATTGCAATCCTTGCTAGGCCCGCTCTCTGCAGCCATCTCCTACTCAGAGAACGTTTGAGAAAGCAGCTTGTGCTGATCGGATCCATTCTTCTAACAAAAATGAAAACTCCCGTAGACTGAGTTAAGCAGCATCAAGGGGAACGCAGTATTTGGCTTTCTCTTTCATGTGGTGAATGGGGGATTTCCACTTGCTGCTAACAAACTTTTACTCAGCACAACTACAGTTTGCCTCCTTCGCGTTCCAGAATAGGAGAAACACGGTTTCTCTCCTCCTGTAGTGATACCGTCTGTAAAGCGGTATTCTCAGGCGCGCAGCACAGAATGCTTCCCGAAATGCTGGAAACCCTGAACGGCTTCAGCTACTTGAAAGGGATGAACGTCGTATACTTTATCCAGGTAGACAGTGCACGGCAACTTTCTGAGGCATGTAACACAGAGGGATTTTCAAACAAGGAAACCGAATCCTTCGACCATCATCCCAGAAAGAGAGCAAAATGCTTTCGCGTTGTCTTTCAGGCAGGGAAGAAGCTACATGCTCGTGTTGAGCAGATAAGTTTTAGTCAGCAAATCTGAACCTCTTCTTCCGTCCTCTAGCTGATGACAGACAATCTGCCTGTTTGGCTTTGAACGCCCGTACCTTCATTCCCAGGTATGCAAAGTTCCCTTTGAAAACCAGGGAATTCCAATCCTTGCTAGGCAGGACTCTGCAGCCTTCTCCCACGTATAGAACGTTTGAGAAAGCAGCTTGTGCTGTGCTGACACTTTAACAAAACCGAAAACTCCCGTAGCCTGAGTTAAGCAGCTTGAAGGGGAACGCTGTATCTTGCTTTCTCTTACATGTGGTGAATGGGGAACGTCTAGTGCTGCTAACAAACTTTTATTCAGCACAACTACAGTTTTGCCTCCTTCGCGTTCCAGAATGGGAGAAACACGGTTTCTCTTCTCCTGTAGTGATAACGTCTGTAAAGCGGTATTCTCAGGCGCGCAGCACAGAATGCTTCCCGAAATGATGCAAACCCTGAACGGCTTCAGCTACTTGAAAGGGAGAAACGTCGTATACTTTATCCAGGTAGACAATGCACGGCAACTTTCTGAGGCATGTAACACAGAGGGATTTTCGAACACAGAAAGGGAATCCTTCGACCATCATCCCAGAATGAGAGCAAAATGCTCTTTCTTTGTATTTCAGGCGGGGAAGGAGTAACATTCTCGTGTTGAGCACACAAGTTTTAGTCACCGTAGCTGAACCTTTTCTTCCGTCCTCTAGCTGAAGGCAGACAATCTGCCAGTTTGGCTTTGAACGCCTGTAGTACCTTCATTCCCTGGTACGCAAAGTTCCCTTTGAAAACCAGGGGATTCCAATCCTTGCTAGGCCCGCTCTCTGCAGCCTTCTCCCACTCAGAGAACGTTTGAGAAAGCAGCTTGTGCTGATCGGACACTTTCTTCTAACAAAACTGAAAACTCCCGTAGACTGTGATAAGCAGCTTGAAAGGGAACGCTGTATTTTGCTTTCTCTTTCATGTGGTGACTGGGGAATTTCCACTTGCTGCTAACCTTTACTCAGCACAACTACAGTTTTGCCCCATTCGCGTTCCAGAATGGGAGAAACACGGTTTCTCTTCTCCTCTAGTGATAACATCTGTAAAGCGGTATTCTCAGCCGCGCAGCACAGAATGCTTCACGGAATGCTGGAAACCCTGGACAACTTCAGCTACTTGAAAGGGAGAAACGTCGTATACTTTATCCAGGTAGAAAATGCACAGGCAACTTTCTGAGGCATGTAACACAGAGGGATTTTCGAACACAGAAAGGGAATCCTTCGACCATCATCCCAGAATGAGAGCAAAATGCTCTTTCTTTGTATTTCAGGCAGGGAAGGAGTAACATGCTCGTGTTGAGCACACAAGTTTTAGTCAGCATAGCTGAACCTCCTCTGCCGTCCTCTAGCTGAAGGCAGACAATCTGCCTGTTTGGCTTTCAACGCCTGTAAGTACCTTCATTCCCTGATATGCAAAGTTCCCTTTGAAAACCAGGGGATTGCAATCCTTGCTAGGCCCGCTCTCTGCAGCCATCTCCTACTCAGAGAACGTTTGAGAAAGCAGCTTGTGCTGATCGGACCCTTTCTTCTAACAAAAATGAAAACTCCCGTAGACTGAGTTAAGCAGCATCAAGGGGAACGCAGTATTTGGCTTTCTCTTTCATGTGGTGAATGGGGGATTTCCACTTGCTGCTAACAAACTTTTACTCAGCACAACTACAGTTTTGCCTCCTTCGCGTTCCAGAATAGGAGAAACACGGTTTCTCTCCTCCTGTAGTGATACCGTCTGTAAAGCGGTATTCTCAGGCGCGCAGCACAGAATGCTTCCCGAAATGCTGGAAACCCTGAACGGCTTCAGCTACTTGAAAGGGAGGAACGTCGTATACTTTATCCAGGTAGACAGTGCACGGCAACTTTCTGAGGCATGTAACACAGAGGGATTTTCAAACAAGGAAACCGAATCCTTCGACCATCATCCCAGAATGAGAGCAAAATGCTCTCGCGTTGTCTTTCAGGCAGGGAAGAAGCTACATGCTCGTGTTGAGCAGATAAGTTTTAGTCAGCAAATCTGAACCTCTTCTTCCGTCCTCTAGCTGATGACAGACAATCTGCCTGTTTGGCTTTGAACGCCCGTACCTTCATTCCCAGGTATGCAAAGTTCCCTTTGAAAACCAGGGCATTCCAATCCTTGCTAGGCAGGACTCTGCAGCCTTCTCCCACTTATAGAACGTTTGAGAAAGCAGCTTGTGCTGTGCTGACACTTTCTTCTAACAAAACCGAAAACTCCCGTAGCCTGAGTTAAGCAGCTTGAAGGGGAACGCTGTATCCTCCTTTCTCTTACATGTGGTGAATGGGGAACGTCTAGTGCTGCTAACAAACTTTTATTCAGCACAACTACAGTTTTGCCTCCTTCGCGTTCCAGAATGGGAGAAACACGGTTTCTCTTCTCCTGTAGTGATACCGTCTGTAAAGCGGTATTCTCAGGCGCGCAGCACAGAATGCTTCCCGGAATGCTGCAAACCCTGAACGGCTTCAGCTACTTGAAAGGGAGAAACGTCGTATACTTTATCCAGGTAGACAATGCACGGCAACTTTCTGAGGCATGTAACACAGAGGGATTTTCAAACAAGGAAACCGAATCCTTCGACCATCATCCCAGAATGAGAGCAAAATGCTCTCGCGTTGTCTTTCAGGCAGGGAAGAAGCTACATGCCCGTGTTGAGCAGATAAGTTTTAGTCACCGTAGCTGAACTTTTTCTTCCGTCCTCTAGCTGAAGGCAGACAATCTGCCAGTTTGGCTTTGAACGCCTGTAGTACCTTCATTCCCTGGTACGCAAAGTTCCCTTTGAAAACCAGGGGATTCCAATCCTTGCTAGGCCCGCTCTCTGCAGCCTTCTCCCACTCAGAGAACGTTTGAGAAAGTAGCTTGTGCTGATCGGACACTTTCTTCTAACAAAACTGAAAACTCCCGTAGACTGTGATAAGCAGCTTGAAGGGGAACGCTGTATTTTGCTTTCTCTTTCATGTGGTGAATGCGGAATTTCCACTTGCTGCTAACAAACTTTTACTCAGCACAACTACAGTTTTGCCCCATTCGTGTTCCAGAATGGGAGAAACACGGTTTCTCTTCTCCTCTAGTGATAACGTCTGTAAAGCGGTATTCTCAGCCGCGCAGCACAGAATGCTTCACGGAATGCTGGAAACCCTGGACGGCTTCAGCTACTTGAAAGGGAGAAACGTCGTATACTTTATCCAGGTAGAAAATGCACAGGCAACTTTCTGAGGCATGTAACACAGAGGGATTTTAGAACACAGAAAGGGAATCCTTCGACCATCATCCCAGAATGAGAGCAAAATGCTCTTTCTTTGTATTTCAGGCAGGGAAGGAGTAACATGCTCGTGTTGAGCACACAAGTTTTAGTCAGCATAGCTGAACCTCCTCTGCCGTCCTCTAGCTGAAGGCAGACAATCTGCCTGTTTGGCTTTCAACGCCTGTAGTACCTTCATTTCCTGATATGCAAAGTTCCCTTTGAAAACCAGGGGATTCCAATCCTTGCTAGGCCCGCTCTCTGCCGCCATCTCCCACTCAGAGAACGTTTGAGAAAGCAGCTTGTGCTGGGCGGACACTTTCTTCTAACAAAACTGAAAAGTCCCGTAGACTGACTTAAGCAGCTTGAAGGGGAACGCTGTATTTTGCTTTCTCTTTCATGTGGTGACTGGGGAATTTCCACTTGCTGCTAACCTTTACTCAGCACAACTACAGTTTTGCCCGCTTCGCGTTCCAGAATGTGAGAAACACGGTTTCTCTTCTCCTCTAGTGATAACGTCTGTAAAGCGGTATTCTCAGCCGCGCAGCACAGAATGCTTCCCGGAATGCTGCAAACCCTGAACGGCTTCAGCTACTTGAAAGGGAGAAACGTCGTATACTTTATCCAGGTCGAGAATGCACAGGCAACTTTCTGAGGCATGCAACACAGAGGGATTTTCGAACACAGAAAGGGAATCCTTCGACCATCATCCCAGAATGAGAGCAAAATGCTCTGTATTTCAGGCAGGGAAGGAGTAACATGCTCGTGTTGAGCACACACGTTTTAGTCAGCATAGCTGAACCTCCTCTGCCGTCCTCTAGCTGAAGGCAGACAATCTGCCTGTTTGGCTTTCATCGCCTGTAAGTACCTTCATTCGCTGATATGCAAAGTTCCCTTTGAAAACCAGGGGATTGCAATCCTTGCTAGGCCCGCTCTCTGCAGCCATCTCCTACTCAGAGAACGTTTGAGAAAGCAGCTTGTGCTGATCGGACCCTTTCTTCTAACAAAAATGAAAACTCCCGTAGACTGAGTTAAGCAGCATCAAGGGGAACGCAGTATTTGGCTTTCTCTTTCATGTGGTGAATGGGGGATTTCCACTTGCTGCTAACAAACTTTTACTCAGCACAACTACAGTTTTGCCTCCTTCGCGTTCCAGAATAGGAGAAACACGGTTTCTCTCCTCCTGTAGTGATACCGTCTGTAAAGCGGTATTCTCAGGCGCGCAGCACAGAATGCTTCCCGAAATGCTGGAAACCCTGAACGGCTTCAGCTACTTGAAAGGGAGGAACGTCGTATACTTTATCCAGGTAGACAGTGCACGGCAACTTTCTGAGGCATGTAACACAGAGGGATTTTCAAACAAGGAAACCGAATCCTTCGACCATCATCGCAGAATGAGAGCAAAATGCTCTCGTGTTGTCTTTCAGGCAGGGAAGAAGCTACATGCTCGTGTTGAGCAGATAAGTTTTAGTCAGCAAATCTGAACCTCTTCTTCCGTCCTCTAGCTGATGACAGACAATCTGCCTGTTTGGCTTTGAACGCCCGTACCTTCATTCCCAGGTATGCAAAGTTCCCTCTGAAAACCAGGGAATTCCAATCTTTGCTAGGCAGGACTCTGCAGCCTTCTCCCACTTATAGAACGTTTGAGAAAGCAGCTTGTGCTGTGCTGACACTTTCTTCTAACAAAACCGAAAACTCCCGTAGCCTGAGTTAAGCAGCTTGAAGGGGAACGCTGTATCTTGCTTTCTCTTACATGTGGTGAATGGGGAACGTCTAGTGCTGCTAACAAACTTTTATTCAGCACAACTACAGTTTTGCCTCCTTCGCGTTCCAGAATGGGAGAAACACGGTTTCTCTTCTCCTCTAGTGATACCGTCTGTAAAGCGGTATTCTCAGGCGCGCAGCACAGAATGCTTCCCGAAATGCTGGAAACCCTGAACGGCTTCAGCTACTTGAAAGGGAGAAACGTCGTATACTTTATCCAGGTAGACAATGCACGGCAACTTTCTGAGGCATGTAACACAGAGGGATTTTCAAACAAGGAAACCGAATCCTTCGACCATCATCCCAGAATGAGAGCAAAATGCTCTTTCATTGTATTTCAGGCAGGGAAGGAGTAACATGCTCGTGTTGAGCACACACGTTTTAGTCAGCATAGCTGAACCTCCTCTGCCGTCCTCTAGCTGAAGGCAGACAATCTGCCTGTTTGGCTTTCAACGCCTGTAAGTACCTTCATTCCCTGTTATGCAAAGTTCCCTTTGAAAACCAGGGGATTGCAATCCTTGCTAGGCCCGCTCTCTGCTGCCATCTCCTACTCAGAGAACGTTTGAGAAAGCAGCTTGTGCTGATCGGACCCTTTCTTCTAACAAAAATGAAAACTCCCGTAGACTGACTTAAGCAGCTTGAAGGGGAACGCTGTATTTTGCTTTCTCTTTCATGTGGTGAATGGGGGATTTCCACTTGCTGCTAACAAACTTTTACTCAGCACAACTACAGTTTTGCCTCCTTCGCGTTCCAGAATAGGAGAAACACGGTTTCTCTCCTCCTGTAGTGATACCGTGTGTAAAGCGGTATTCTCAGGCGCGCAGCACAGAATGCTTCCCGAAATGCTGGAAACCCGGAACGGCTTCAGCTACTTGAAAGGGAGGAACGTCGTATACTTTATCCAGGTAGACAGTGCACGGCAACTTTCTGAGGCATGTAACACAGAGGGATTTTCAAACAAGGAAACCGAATCCTTCGACCATCATCCCAGAATGAGAGCAAAATGCTCTCGCGTTGTCTTTCAGGCAGGGAAGAAGCTACATGCTCGTGTTGAGCAGATAAGTTTTAGTCAGCAAATCTGAACCTCTTCTTCCGTCCTCTAGCTGATGACAGACAATCGGCCTGTTTGGCTTTGAACGCCCGTACCTTCATTCCCAGGTATGCAAAGTTCCCTTTGAAAACCAGGGAATTCCAATCCTTGCTAGGCAGGACTCTGCAGCCTTCTCCCACTTATAGAACGTTTGAGAAAGCAGCTTGTGCTGTGCTGACACTTTCTTCTAACAAAACCGAAAACTCCCGTAGCCTGAGTTAAGCAGCTTGAAGGGGAACGCTGTATCTTGCTTTCTCTTACATGTGGTGAATGGGGAACGTCTAGTGCTGCTAACAAACTTTTATTCAGCACAACTACAGTTTTGCCTCCTTCGCGTTCCAGAATGGGAGAAACACGGTTTCTCTTCTCCTGTAGTGATACCGTCTGTAAAGCGGTATTCTCAGGCGCGCAGCACAGAATGCTTCCCGAAATGCTGCAAACCTTGAACGGCTTCAGCTACTTGAAAGGGAGAAACGTCGTATACTTTATCCAGGTAGACAATGCACGGCAACTTTCTGAGGCATGTAACACAGAGGGATTTTCAAACAAGGAAACCGAATCCTTCGACCATCATCCCAGAATGAGAGCAAAATGCTCTTTCTTTGTATTTCAGGCGGGGAAGGAGTAACATTCTCGTGTTGAGCACACAAGTTTTAGTCACCGTAGCTGAACCTTTTCTTCAGTCCTCTAGCTGAAGGCAGACAATCTGCCAGTTTGGCTTTGAACGCCTGTAGTACCTTCATTCCCTGGTACGCAAAGTTCCCTTTGAAAACCAGGGGATTCCAATCCTTGCCAGGCCCGCTCTCTGCAGCCTTCTCCCACTCAGAGAACGTTTGAGAAAGCAGCTTGTGCTGATCGGACACTTTCTTCTAACAAATCTGAAAACTCCCGTAGACTGTGATAAGCAGCTTGAAGGGGAACACTGTATTTTGCTTTCTCTTTCATGTGGTGTTTGGGGAATTTCCACTTGCTGCTAACAAACTTTTACTCAGCACAACTACAGTTTTGCCCCATTCGTGTTCCAGAATGGGAGAAACACGGTTTCTCTTCTCCTCTAGTGATAACGTCTGTAAAGCGGTATTCTCAGCCGCGCAGCACAGAATGCTTCACGGAATGCTGCAAACCCTGAACGGCTTCAGCTACTTGAAAGGGAGAAACGTCGTATACTTTATCCAGGTCGAGAATGCACAGGCAACTTTCTGAGGCATGTAACAAAGAGGGATTTTCGAACACAGAAAGGGAATCCTTCGACCATCATCCCAGAATGAGAGCAAAATCCTCTTTCGTTGTATTTCAGGCGGGGAAGGAGTAACATGCTCGTGTTGAGCACACACGTTTTAGTCAGCATAGCTGAACCTCCTCTGCCGTCCTCTAGCTGAAGGCAGACAATCTGCCTGTTTGGCTTTCAACGCCTGTAAGTACCTTCATTCCCTGATATGCAAAGTTCCCTTTGAAAACCAGGGGATTGCAATCCTTGCTAGGCCCGCTCTCTGCAGCCATCTCCTACTCAGAGAACGTTTGAGAAAGCAGCTTGTGCTGATCGGATCCATTCTTCTAACAAAAATGAAAACTCCCGTAGACTGAGTTAAGCAGCATCAAGGGGAACGCAGTATTTGGCTTTCTCTTTCATGTGGTGAATGGGGGATTTCCACTTGCTGCTAACAAACTTTTACTCAGCACAACTACAGTTTTGCCTCCTTCGCGTTCCAGAATAGGAGAAACACGGTTTCTCTCCTCCTGTAGTGATACCGTCTGTAAAGCGGTATTCTCAGGCGCGCAGCACAGAATGCTTCCCGAAATGCTGGAAACCCTGAACGGCTTCAGCTACTTGAAAGGGAGGAACGTCGTATACTTTATCCAGGTAGACAGTGCACGGCAACTTTCTGAGGCATGTAACACAGAGGGATTTTCAAACAAGGAAACCGAATCCTTCGACCATCATCCCAGAAAGAGAGCAAAATGCTTTCGCGTTGTCTTTCAGGCATGGAAGAAGCTACATGCTCGTGTTGAGCAGATAAGTTTTAGTCAGCAAATCTGAACCTCTTCTTCCGTCCTCTAGCTGATGACAGACAATCTGCCTGTTTGGCTTTGAACGCCCGTACTTTCATTCCCAGGTATGCAAAGTTCCCTTTGAAAACCAGGGAATTCCAATCCTTGCTAGGCAGGACTCTGCAGCCTTCTCCCACGTATAGAACGTTTGAGAAAGCAGCTTGTGCTGTGCTGACACTTTAACAAAACCGAAAACTCCCGTAGCCTGAGTTAAGCAGCTTGAAGGGGAACGCTGTATCTTGCTTTCTCTTACATGTGGTGAATGGGGAACGTCTAGTGCTGCTAACAAACTTTTATTCAGCACAACTACAGTTTTGCCTCCTTCGCGTTCCAGAATGGGAGAAACACGGTTTCTCTTCTCCTGTAGTGATAACGTCTGTAAAGCGGTATTCTCAGGCGCGCAGCACAGAATGCTTCCCGAAATGATGCAAACCCTGAACGGCTTCAGCTACTTGAAAGGGAGAAACGTCGTATACTTTATCCAGGTAGACAATGCACGGCAACTTTCTGAGGCATGTAACACAGAGGGATTTTCGAACACAGAAAGGGAATCCTTCGACCATCATCCCAGAATGAGAGCAAAATGCTCTTTCTTTGTATTTCAGGCGGGGAAGGAGTAACATGCTCGTGTTGAGCACACAAGTTTTAGTCAGCATAGCTGAACCTTTTCGTCAGTCCTCTAACTGAAGGCAGACAATCTGCCTGTTTGGCTTTCAACGCCTGTAGTACCTTCATTTCCTGATATGCAAAGTTCCCTTTGAAAACCAGGGGATTCCAATCCTTGCTAGGCCCGCTCTCTGCCGCCATCTCCCACTCAGAGAACGTTTGAGAAAGCAGCTTGTGCTGGGCGGGCACTTTCTTCTAACAAAACTGAAAAGTCCCGTAGACTGACTTAAGCAGCTTGAAGGGGAACGCTGTATTTTGCTTTCTCTTTCATGTGGTGACTGGGGAATTTCCACTTGCTGCTAACCTTTACTCAGCACAACTACAGTTTTGCCCCATTCGCGTTCCAGAATGGGAGAAACACGGTTTCTCTTCTCCTCTAGTGATAACATCTGTAAAGCGGTATTCTCAGCCGCGCAGCACAGAATGCTTCACGGAATGCTGGAAACCCTGGACAACTTCAGCTACTTGAAAGGGAGAAACGTCGTATAGTTTATCCAGGTCGAGAATGCACAGGCAACTTTCTGAGGCATGTAACACAGAGGGATTTTAGAACACAGAAAGGGAATCCTTCGACCATCATCCCAGAATGAGAGCAAAATGCTCTTTCTTTGTATTTCAGGCAGGGAAGGAGTAACATGCTCGTGTTGAGCACACAAGTTTTAGTCAGCATAGCTGAACCTCCTCTGCCGTCCTCTAGCTGAAGGCAGACAATCTGCCTGTTTGGCTTTCAACGCCTGTAAGTACCTTCATTCCCTGATATGCAAAGTTCCCTTTGAAAACCAGGGGATTGCAATCCTTGCTAGGCCCGCTCTCTGCAGCCATCTCCTACTCAGAGAACGTTTGAGAAAGCAGCTTGTGCTGATCGGACCCTTTCTTCTAACAAAAATGAAAACTCCCGTAGACTGAGTTAAGCAGCATCAAGGGGAACGCAGTATTTGGCTTTCTCTTTCATGTGGTGAATGGGGGATTTCCACTTGCTGCTAACAAACTTTTACTCAGCACAACTACAGTTTTGCCTCCTTCGCGTTCCAGAATAGGAGAAACACGGTTTCTCTCCTCCTGTAGTGATACCGTCTGTAAAGCGGTATTCTCAGGCGCGCAGCACAGAATGCTTCCCGAAATGCTGGAAACCCTGAACGGCTTCAGCTACTTGAAAGGGAGGAACGTCGTATACTTTATCCAGGTAGACAGTGCACGGCAACTTTCTGAGGCATGTAACACAGAGGGATTTTCAAACAAGGAAACCGAATCCTTCGACCATCATCCCAGAATGAGAGCAAAATGCTCTCGCGTTGTCTTTCAGGCAGGGAAGAAGCTACATGCTCGTGTTGAGCAGATAAGTTTTAGTCAGCAAATCTGAACCTCTTCTTCCGTCCTCTAGCTGATGACAGACAATCTGCCTGTTTGGCTTTGAACGCCCGTACCTTCATTCCCAAGTATGCAAAGTTCCCTTTGAAAACCAGGGCATTCCAATCCTTGCTAGGCAGGACTCTGCAGCCTTCTCCCACTTATAGAACGTTTGAGAAAGCAGCTTGTGCTGTGCTGACACTTTCTTCTAACAAAACCGAAAACTCCCGTAGCCTGAGTTAAGCAGCTTGAAGGGGAACGCTGTATCCTCCTTTCTCTTACATGTGGTGAATGGGGAACGTCTAGTGCTGCTAACAAACTTTTATTCAGCACAACTACAGTTTTGCCTCCTTCGCGTTCCAGAATGGGAGAAACACGGTTTCTCTTCTCCTGTAGTGATACCGTCTGTAAAGCGGTATTCTCAGGCGCGCAGCACAGAATGCTTCCCGGAATGCTGCAAACCCTGAACGGCTTCAGCTACTTGAAAGGGAGAAACGTCGTATACTTTATCCAGGTAGACAATGCACGGCAACTTTCTGAGGCATGTAACACAGAGGGATTTTCAAACAAGGAAACCGAATCCTTCGACCATCATCCCAGAATGAGAGCAAAATGCTCTCGCGTTGTCTTTCAGGCAGGGAAGAAGCTACATGCCCGTGTTGAGCAGATAAGTTTTAGTCACCGTAGCTGAACTTTTTCTTCCGTCCTCTAGCTGAAGGCAGACAATCTGCCAGTTTGGCTTTGAACGCCTGTAGTACCTTCATTCCCTGGTACGCAAAGTTCCCTTTGAAAACCAGGGGATTCCAATCCTTGCTAGGCCCGCTCTCTGCAGCCTTCTCCCACTCAGAGAACGTTTGAGAAAGTAGCTTGTGCTGATCGGACACTTTCTTCTAACAAAACTGAAAACTCCCGTAGACTGTGATAAGCAGCTTGAAGGGGAACGCTGTATTTTGCTTTCTCTTTCATGTGGTGAATGGGGAATTTCCACTTGCTGCTAACAAACTTTTACTCAGCACAACTACAGTTTTGCCCCATTCGTGTTCCAGAATGGGAGAAACACGGTTTCTCTTCTCCTCTAGTGATAACGTCTGTAAAGCGGTATTTTCAGCCGCGCAGCACAGAATGCTTCACGGAATGCTGGAAACCCTGGACGGCTTCAGCTACTTGAAAGGGAGAAACGTCGTATACTTTATCCAGGTAGAAAATGCACAGGCAACTTTCTGAGGCATGTAACACAGAGGGATTTTCGAACACAGAAAGGGAATCCTTCGACCATCATCCCAGAATGAGAGCAAAATGCTCTGTATTTCAGGCAGGGAAGGAGTAACATGCTCGTGTTGAGCACACACGTTTTAGTCAGCATAGCTGAACCTCCTCTGCCGTCCTCTAGCTGAAGGCAGACAATCTGCCTGTTTGGCTTTCATCGCCTGTAAGTACCTTCATTCGCTGATATGCAAAGTTCCCTTTGAAAACCAGGGGATTGCAATCCTTGCTAGGCCCGCTCTCTGCAGCCATCTCCTACTCAGAGAACGTTTGAGAAAGCAGCTTGTGCTGATCGGAACCTTTCTTCTAACAAAAATGAAAACTCCCGTAGACTGAGTTAAGCAGCATCAAGGGGAACGCAGTATTTGGCTTTCTCTTTCATGTGGTGAATGGGGGATTTCCACTTGCTGCTAACAAACTTTTACTCAGCACAACTACAGTTTTGCCTCCTTCGCGTTCCAGAATAGGAGAAACACGGTTTCTCTCCTCCTGTAGTGATACCGTCTGTAAAGCGGTATTCTCAGGCGCGCAGCACAGAATGCTTCCCGAAATGCTGGAAACCCTGAACGGCTTCAGCTACTTGAAAGGGAGGAACGTCGTATACTTTATCCAGGTAGACAGTGCACGGCAACTTTCTGAGGCATGTAACACAGAGGGATTTTCAAACAAGGAAACCGAATCCTTCGACCATCATCCCAGAATGAGAGCAAAATGCTCTCGTGTTGTCTTTCAGGCAGGGAAGAAGCTACATGCTCGTGTTGAGCAGATAAGTTTTAGTCAGCAAATCTGAACCTCTTCTTCCGTCCTCTAGCTGATGACAGACAATCTGCCTGTTTGGCTTTGAACGCCCGTACCTTCATTCCCAGGTATGCAAAGTTCCCTTTGAAAACCAGGGAATTCCAATCCTTGCTAGGCAGGACTCTGCAGCCTTCTCCCACTTATAGAACGTTTGAGAAAGCAGCTTGTGCTGTGCTGACACTTTCTTCTAACAAAACCGAAAACTCCCGTAGCCTGAGTTAAGCAGCTTGAAGGGGAACGCTGTATCTTGCTTTCTCTTATATGTGGTGAATGGGGAACGTCTAGTGCTGCTAACAAACTTTTATTCAGCACAACTACAGTTTTGCCTCCTTCGCGTTCCAGAATGGGAGAAACACGGTTTCTCTTCTCCTGTAGTGATACCGTCTGTAAAGCGGTATTCTCAGGCGCGCAGCACAGAATGCTTCCCGAAATGCTGGAAACCCTGAACGGCTTCAGCTACTTGAAAGGGAGAAACGTCGTATACTTTATCCAGGTAGACAATGCACGGCAACTTTCTGAGGCATGTAACACAGAGGGATTTTCAAACAAGGAAACCGAATCCTTCGACCATCATCCCAGAATGAGAGCAAAATGCTCTTTCATTGTATTTCAGGCAGGGAAGGAGTAACATGCTCGTGTTGAGCACACACGTTTTAGTCAGCATAGCTGAACCTCCTCTGCCGTCCTCTAGCTGAAGGCAGACAATCTGCCTGTTTGGCTTTCAACGCCTGTAGTACCTTCATTTCCTGATATGCAAAGTTCCCTTTGAAAACCAGGGGATTCCAATCCTTGCTAGGCCCGCTCTCTGCCGCCATCTCCCACTCAGAGAACGTTTGAGAAAGCAGCTTGTGCTGGGCGGACACTTTCTTCTAACAAAACTGAAAAGTCCCGTAGACTGACTTAAGCAGCTTGAAGGGGAACGCTGTATTTTGCTTTCTCTTTCATGTGGTGACTGGGGAATTTCCACTTGCTGCTAACCTTTACTCAGCACAACTACAGTTTTGCCCGCTTCGCGTTCCAGAATGTGAGAAACACGGTTTCTCTTCTCCTGTAGTGATAACGTCTGTAAATCGGTATTCTCAGCCGCGCAGCACAGAATGCTTCCCGGAATGCTGCAAACCCTGAACGGCTTCAGCTACTTGAAAGGGAGAAACGTCGTATACTTTATCCAGGTCGAGAATGCACAGGCAACTTTCTGAGGCATGCAACACAGAGGGATTTTCGAACACAGAAAGGGAATCCTTCGACCATCATCCCAGAATGAGAGCAAAATGCTCTGTATTTCAGGCAGGGAAGGAGTAACATGCTCGTGTTGAGCACACACGTTTTAGTCAGCATAGCTGAACCTCCTCTGCCGTCCTCTAGCTGAAGGCAGACAATCTGCCTGTTTGGCTTTCATCGCCTGTAAGTACCTTCATTCGCTGATATGCAAAGTTCCCTTTGAAAACCAGGGGATTGCAATCCTTGCTAGGCCCGCTCTCTGCAGCCATCTCCTACTCAGAGAACGTTTGAGAAAGCAGCTTGTGCTGATCGGACCCTTTCTTCTAACAAAAATGAAAACTCCCGTAGACTGAGTTAAGCAGCATCAAGGGGAACGCAGTATTTGGCTTTCTCTTTCATGTGGTGAATGGGGGATTTCCACTTGCTGCTAACAAACTTTTACTCAGCACAACTACAGTTTTGCCTCCTTCGCGTTCCAGAATAGGAGAAACACGGTTTCTCTCCTCCTGTAGTGATACCGTGTGTAAAGCGGTATTCTCAGGCGCGCAGCACAGAATGCTTCCCGAAATGCTGGAAACCCTGAACGGCTTCAGCTACTTGAAAGGGAGGAACGTCGTATGCTTTATCCAGGTAGACAGTGCACGGCAACTTTCTGAGGCATGTAACACAGAGGGATTTTCAAACAAGGAAACCGAATCCTTCGACCATCATCCCAGAATGAGAGCAAAATGCTCTCGCGTTGTCTTTCAGGCAGGGAAGAAGCTACATGCTCGTGTTGAGCAGATAAGTTTTAGTCAGCAAATCTGAACCTCTTCTTCCGTCCTCTAGCTGATGACAGACAATCTGCCTGTTTGGCTTTGAACGCCTGTACCTTCATTCCCAGGTATGCAAAGTTCCCTTTGAAAACCAGGGGATTCCAATCCTTGCTAGGCCCGCTCTCTGCAGCCTTCTCCCACTCAGAGAACGTTTGAGAAAGCAGCTTGTGCTGATCGGACACTTTCATCTAACAAAACCGAAAACTCCCGTAGCCTGAGTTAAGCAGCTTGAAGGGGAACGCTGTATCTTGCTTTCTCTTACATGTGGTGAATGGGGAACGTCTAGTGCTGCTAACAAACTTTTATTCAGCACAACTACAGTTTTGCCCCATTCGTGTTCCAGAATGGGAGAAACACGGTTTCTCTTCTCCTCTAGTGATAACGTCTGTAAAGCGGTATTTTCAGCCGCGCAGCACAGAATGCTTCACGGAATGCTGGAAACCCTGGACGGCTTCAGCTACTTGAAAGGGAGAAACGTCGTATACTTTATCCAGGTAGAAAATGCACAGGCAACTTTCTGAGGCATGTAACACAGAGGGATTTTCGAACACAGAAACCGAATCCTTCGACCATCATCCCAGAATGAGAGCAAAATGCTCTTTCTTTGTATTTCACGCAGGGAAGGAGTAACATGCTCGTGTTGAGCACACAAGTTTTAGTCAGCATAGCTGAACCTTTTCGTCAGTCCTCTAACTGAAGGCAGACAATCTGCCTGTTTGGCTTTCAACGCCTGTAGTACCTTCATTTCCTGATATGCAAAGTTCCCTTTGAAAACCAGGGGATTCCAATCCTTGCTAGGCCCGCTCTCTGCCGCCATCTCCCACTCAGAGAACGTTTGAGAAAGCAGCTTGTGCTGGGCGGACACTTTCTTCTAACAAAACTGAAAAGTCCCGTAGACTGACTTAAGCAGCTTGAAGGGGAACGCTGTATTTTGCTTTCTCTTCCATGTGGTGACTGGGGAATTTCCACTTGCTGCTAACCTTTACTCAGCACAACTACAGTTTTGCCCGCTTCGCGTTCCAGAATGTGAGAAACACGGTTTCTCTTCTCCTCTAGTGATAACGTCTGTAAAGCGGTATTCTCAGCCGCGCAGCACAGAATGCTTCCCGGAATGCTGCAAACCCTGAACGGCTTCAGCTACTTGAAAGGGAGAAACGTCGTATACTTTATCCAGGTCGAGAATGCACAGGCAACTTTCTGAGGCATGCAACACAGAGGGATTTTCGAACACAGAAAGGGAATCCTTCGACCATCATCCCAGAATGAGAGCAAAATGCTCTGTATTTCAGGCAGGGAAGGAGTAACATGCTCGTGTTGAGCACACACGTTTTAGTCAGCATAGCTGAACCTCCTCTGCCGTCCTCTAGCTGAAGGCAGACAATCTGCCTGTTTGGCTTTCATCGCCTGTAAGTACCTTCATTCGCTGATATGCAAAGTTCCCTTTGAAAACCAGGGGATTGCAATCCTTGCTAGGCCCGCTCTCTGCAGCCATCTCCTACTCAGAGAACGTTTGAGAAAGCAGCTTGTGCTGATCGGACCCTTTCTTCTAACAAAAATGAAAACTCCCGTAGACTGAGTTAAGCAGCATCAAGGGGAACGCAGTATTTGGCTTTCTCTTTCATGTGGTGAATGGGGGATTTCCACTTGCTGCTAACAAACTTTTACTCAGCACAACTACAGTTTTGCCTCCTTCGCGTTCCAGAATAGGAGAAACACGGTTTCTCTCCTCCTGTAGTGATACCGTCTGTAAAGCGGTATTCTCAGGCGCGCAGCACAGAATGCTTCCCGAAATGCTGGAAACCCTGAACGGCTTCAGCTACTTGAAAGGGAGGAACGTCGTATACTTTATCCAGGTAGACAGTGCACGGCAACTTTCTGAGGCATGTAACACAGAGGGATTTTCAAACAAGGAAACCGAATCCTTCGACCATCATCCCAGAATGAGAGCAAAATGCTCTCGTGTTGTCTTTCAGGCAGGGAAGAAGCTACATGCTCGTGTTGAGCAGATAAGTTTTAGTCAGCAAATCTGAACCTCTTCTTCCGTCCTCTAGCTGATGACAGACAATCTGCCTGTTTGGCTTTGAACGCCCGTACCTTCATTCCCAGGTATGCAAAGTTCCCTTTGAAAACCAGGGAATTCCAATCCTTGCTAGGCAGGACTCTGCAGCCTTCTCCCACTTATAGAACGTTTGAGAAAGCAGCTTGTGCTGTGCTGACACTTTCTTCTAACAAAACCGAAAACTCCCGTAGCCTGAGTTAAGCAGCTTGAAGGGGAACGCTGTATCTTGCTTTCTCTTATATGTGGTGAATGGGGAACGTCTAGTGCTGCTAACAAACTTTTACTCAGCACAACTACAGTTTTGCCTCCTTCGCGTTCCAGAATAGGAGAAACACGGTTTCTCTCCTCCTGTAGTGACACCGTCTGTAAAGAGGTATACTCAGGCTCGCAGCACAGAATGCTTCCCGAAATGCTGGAAACCCTGAACGGCTTCAGCTATTTGAAAGGGAGAAACGTCGTATACTTTATCCAGGTAGACAATGCACGGCAACTTTCTGAGGCATGTAACACAGAGGGATTTTCAAACAAGGAAACCGAATCCTTCGACCATCATCCCAGAATGAGAGCAAAATGCTCTTTCTTTGTATTTCAGGCGGGGAAGGAGTAACATTCTCGTGTTGAGCACACAAGTTTTAGTCACCGTAGCTGAACCTTTTCTTCAGTCCTCTAGCTGAAGGCAGACAATCTGCCAGTTTGGCTTTGAACGCCTGTAGTACCTTCATTCCCTGGTACGCAAAGTTCCCTTTGAAAACCAGGGGATTCCAATCCTTGCCAGGCCCGCTCTCTGCAGCCTTCTCCCACTCAGAGAACGTTTGAGAAAGCAGCTTGTGCTGATCGGACACTTTCTTCTAACAAATCTGAAAACTCCCGTAGACTGTGATAAGCAGCTTGAAGGGGAACACTGTATTTTGCTTTCTCTTTCATGTGGTGTTTGGGGAATTTCCACTTGCTGCTAACAAACTTTTACTCAGCACAACTACAGTTTTGCCCCATTCGTGTTCCAGAATGGGAGAAACACGGTTTCTCTTCTCCTCTAGTGATAACGTCTGTAAAGCGGTATTCTCAGCCGCGCAGCACAGAATGCTTCACGGAATGCTGCAAACCCTGAACGGCTTCAGCTACTTGAAAGGGAGAAACGTCGTATACTTTATCCAGGTCGAGAATGCACAGGCAACTTTCTGAGGCATGTAACACAGAGGGATTTTCGAACACAGAAAGGGAATCCTTCGACCATCATCCCAGAATGAGAGCAAAATCCTCTTTCGTTGTATTTCAGGCGGGGAAGGAGTAACATGCTCGTGTTGAGCACACAAGTTTTAGTCAGCATAGCTGAACCTCCTCTGCCGTCCTCTAGCTGAAGTCAGACAATCTGCCTGTTTGGCTTTCAACGCCTGTAAGTACCTTCATTCCCTGATATGCAAAGTTCCCTTTGAAAACCAGGGGATTGCAATCCTTGCTAGGCCCGCTCTCTGCAGCCATCTCCTACTCAGAGAACGTTTGAGAAAGCAGCTTGTGCTGATCGGATCCATTCTTCTAACAAAAATGAAAACTCCCGTAGACTGAGTTAAGCAGCATCAAGGGGAACGCAGTATTTGGCTTTCTCTTTCATGTGGTGAATGGGGGATTTCCACTTGCTGCTAACAAACTTTTACTCAGCACAACTACAGTTTGCCTCCTTCGCGTTCCAGAATAGGAGAAACACGGTTTCTCTCCTCCTGTAGTGATACCGTCTGTAAAGCGGTATTCTCAGGCGCGCAGCACAGAATGCTTCCCGAAATGCTGGAAACCCTGAACGGCTTCAGCTACTTGAAAGGGATGAACGTCGTATACTTTATCCAGGTAGACAGTGCACGGCAACTTTCTGAGGCATGTAACACAGAGGGATTTTCAAACAAGGAAACCGAATCCTTCGACCATCATCCCAGAAAGAGAGCAAAATGCTTTCGCGTTGTCTTTCAGGCAGGGAAGAAGCTACATGCTCGTGTTGAGCAGATAAGTTTTAGTCAGCAAATCTGAACCTCTTCTTCCGTCCTCTAGCTGATGACAGACAATCTGCCTGTTTGGCTTTGAACGCCCGTACCTTCATTCCCAGGTATGCAAAGTTCCCTTTGAAAACCAGGGAATTCCAATCCTTGCTAGGCAGGACTCTGCAGCCTTCTCCCACGTATAGAACGTTTGAGAAAGCAGCTTGTGCTGTGCTGACACTTTAACAAAACCGAAAACTCCCGTAGCCTGAGTTAAGCAGCTTGAAGGGGAACGCTGTATCTTGCTTTCTCTTACATGTGGTGAATGGGGAACGTCTAGTGCTGCTAACAAACTTTTATTCAGCACAACTACAGTTTTGCCTCCTTCGCGTTCCAGAATGGGAGAAACACGGTTTCTCTTCTCCTGTAGTGATAACGTCTGTAAAGCGGTATTCTCAGGCGCGCAGCACAGAATGCTTCCCGAAATGATGCAAACCCTGAACGGCTTCAGCTACTTGAAAGGGAGAAACGTCGTATACTTTATCCAGGTAGACAATGCACGGCAACTTTCTGAGGCATGTAACACAGAGGGATTTTCGAACACAGAAAGGGAATCCTTCGACCATCATCCCAGAATGAGAGCAAAATGCTCTTTCTTTGTATTTCAGGCGGGGAAGGAGTAACATTCTCGTGTTGAGCACACAAGTTTTAGTCACCGTAGCTGAACCTTTTCTTCCGTCCTCTAGCTGAAGGCAGACAATCTGCCAGTTTGGCTTTGAACGCCTGTAGTACCTTCATTCCCTGGTACGCAAAGTTCCCTTTGAAAACCAGGGGATTCCAATCCTTGCTAGGCCCGCTCTCTGCAGCCTTCTCCCACTCAGAGAACGTTTGAGAAAGCAGCTTGTGCTGATCGGACACTTTCTTCTAACAAAACTGAAAACTCCCGTAGACTGTGATAAGCAGCTTGAAAGGGAACGCTGTATTTTGCTTTCTCTTTCATGTGGTGACTGGGGAATTTCCACTTGCTGCTAACCTTTACTCAGCACAACTACAGTTTTGCCCCATTCGCGTTCCAGAATGGGAGAAACACGGTTTCTCTTCTCCTCTAGTGATAACATCTGTAAAGCGGTATTCTCAGCCGCGCAGCACAGAATGCTTCACGGAATGCTGGAAACCCTGGACAACTTCAGCTACTTGAAAGGGAGAAACGTCGTATACTTTATCCAGGTAGAAAATGCACAGGCAACTTTCTGAGGCATGTAACACAGAGGGATTTTCGAACACAGAAAGGGAATCCTTCGACCATCATCCCAGAATGAGAGCAAAATGCTCTTTCTTTGTATTTCAGGCAGGGAAGGAGTAACATGCTCGTGTTGAGCACACAAGTTTTAGTCAGCATAGCTGAACCTCCTCTGCCGTCCTCTAGCTGAAGGCAGACAATCTGCCTGTTTGGCTTTCAACGCCTGTAAGTACCTTCATTCCCTGATATGCAAAGTTCCCTTTGAAAACCAGGGGATTGCAATCCTTGCTAGGCCCGCTCTCTGCAGCCATCTCCTACTCAGAGAACGTTTGAGAAAGCAGCTTGTGCTGATCGGACCCTTTCTTCTAACAAAAATGAAAACTCCCGTAGACTGAGTTAAGCAGCATCAAGGGGAACGCAGTATTTGGCTTTCTCTTTCATGTGGTGAATGGGGGATTTCCACTTGCTGCTAACAAACTTTTACTCAGCACAACTACAGTTTTGCCTCCTTCGCGTTCCAGAATAGGAGAAACACGGTTTCTCTCCTCCTGTAGTGATACCGTCTGTAAAGCGGTATTCTCAGGCGCGCAGCACAGAATGCTTCCCGAAATGCTGGAAACCCTGAACGGCTTCAGCTACTTGAAAGGGAGGAACGTCGTATACTTTATCCAGGTAGACAGTGCACGGCAACTTTCTGAGGCATGTAACACAGAGGGATTTTCAAACAAGGAAACCGAATCCTTCGACCATCATCCCAGAATGAGAGCAAAATGCTCTCGCGTTGTCTTTCAGGCAGGGAAGAAGCTACATGCTCGTGTTGAGCAGATAAGTTTTAGTCAGCAAATCTGAACCTCTTCTTCCGTCCTCTAGCTGATGACAGACAATCTGCCTGTTTGGCTTTGAACGCCCGTACCTTCATTCCCAGGTATGCAAAGTTCCCTTTGAAAACCAGGGCATTCCAATCCTTGCTAGGCAGGACTCTGCAGCCTTCTCCCACTTATAGAACGTTTGAGAAAGCAGCTTGTGCTGTGCTGACACTTTCTTCTAACAAAACCGAAAACTCCCGTAGCCTGAGTTAAGCAGCTTGAAGGGGAACGCTGTATCCTCCTTTCTCTTACATGTGGTGAATGGGGAACGTCTAGTGCTGCTAACAAACTTTTATTCAGCACAACTACAGTTTTGCCTCCTTCGCGTTCCAGAATGGGAGAAACACGGTTTCTCTTCTCCTGTAGTGATACCGTCTGTAAAGCGGTATTCTCAGGCGCGCAGCACAGAATGCTTCCCGGAATGCTGCAAACCCTGAACGGCTTCAGCTACTTGAAAGGGAGAAACGTCGTATACTTTATCCAGGTAGACAATGCACGGCAACTTTCTGAGGCATGTAACACAGAGGGATTTTCAAACAAGGAAACCGAATCCTTCGACCATCATCCCAGAATGAGAGCAAAATGCTCTCGCGTTGTCTTTCAGGCAGGGAAGAAGCTACATGCCCGTGTTGAGCAGATAAGTTTTAGTCACCGTAGCTGAACTTTTTCTTCCGTCCTCTAGCTGAAGGCAGACAATCTGCCAGTTTGGCTTTGAACGCCTGTAGTACCTTCATTCCCTGGTACGCAAAGTTCCCTTTGAAAACCAGGGGATTCCAATCCTTGCTAGGCCCGCTCTCTGCAGCCTTCTCCCACTCAGAGAACGTTTGAGAAAGTAGCTTGTGCTGATCGGACACTTTCTTCTAACAAAACTGAAAACTCCCGTAGACTGTGATAAGCAGCTTGAAGGGGAACGCTGTATTTTGCTTTCTCTTTCATGTGGTGAATGCGGAATTTCCACTTGCTGCTAACAAACTTTTACTCAGCACAACTACAGTTTTGCCCCATTCGTGTTCCAGAATGGGAGAAACACGGTTTCTCTTCTCCTCTAGTGATAACGTCTGTAAAGCGGTATTCTCAGCCGCGCAGCACAGAATGCTTCACGGAATGCTGGAAACCCTGGACGGCTTCAGCTACTTGAAAGGGAGAAACGTCGTATACTTTATCCAGGTAGAAAATGCACAGGCAACTTTCTGAGGCATGTAACACAGAGGGATTTTAGAACACAGAAAGGGAATCCTTCGACCATCATCCCAGAATGAGAGCAAAATGCTCTTTCTTTGTATTTCAGGCAGGGAAGGAGTAACATGCTCGTGTTGAGCACACAAGTTTTAGTCAGCATAGCTGAACCTCCTCTGCCGTCCTCTAGCTGAAGGCAGACAATCTGCCTGTTTGGCTTTCAACGCCTGTAGTACCTTCATTTCCTGATATGCAAAGTTCCCTTTGAAAACCAGGGGATTCCAATCCTTGCTAGGCCCGCTCTCTGCCGCCATCTCCCACTCAGAGAACGTTTGAGAAAGCAGCTTGTGCTGGGCGGACACTTTCTTCTAACAAAACTGAAAAGTCCCGTAGACTGACTTAAGCAGCTTGAAGGGGAACGCTGTATTTTGCTTTCTCTTTCATGTGGTGACTGGGGAATTTCCACTTGCTGCTAACCTTTACTCAGCACAACTACAGTTTTGCCCGCTTCGCGTTCCAGAATGTGAGAAACACGGTTTCTCTTCTCCTCTAGTGATAACGTCTGTAAAGCGGTATTCTCAGCCGCGCAGCACAGAATGCTTCCCGGAATGCTGCAAACCCTGAACGGCTTCAGCTACTTGAAAGGGAGAAACGTCGTATACTTTATCCAGGTCGAGAATGCACAGGCAACTTTCTGAGGCATGCAACACAGAGGGATTTTCGAACACAGAAAGGGAATCCTTCGACCATCATCCCAGAATGAGAGCAAAATGCTCTGTATTTCAGGCAGGGAAGGAGTAACATGCTCGTGTTGAGCACACACGTTTTAGTCAGCATAGCTGAACCTCCTCTGCCGTCCTCTAGCTGAAGGCAGACAATCTGCCTGTTTGGCTTTCATCGCCTGTAAGTACCTTCATTCGCTGATATGCAAAGTTCCCTTTGAAAACCAGGGGATTGCAATCCTTGCTAGGCCCGCTCTCTGCAGCCATCTCCTACTCAGAGAACGTTTGAGAAAGCAGCTTGTGCTGATCGGACCCTTTCTTCTAACAAAAATGAAAACTCCCGTAGACTGAGTTAAGCAGCATCAAGGGGAACGCAGTATTTGGCTTTCTCTTTCATGTGGTGAATGGGGGATTTCCACTTGCTGCTAACAAACTTTTACTCAGCACAACTACAGTTTTGCCTCCTTCGCGTTCCAGAATAGGAGAAACACGGTTTCTCTTCTCCTGTAGTGATACCGTCTGTAAAGCGTTATTCTCAGGCGCGCAGCACAGAATGCTTCCCGAAATGCTGGAAACCCTGAACGGCTTCAGCTACTTGAAAGGGAGGAACGTCGTATACTTTATCCAGGTAGACAGTGCACGGCAACTTTCTGAGGCATGTAACACAGAGGGATTTTCAAACAAGGAAACCGAATCCTTCGACCATCATCCCAGAATGAGAGCAAAATGCTCTCGTGTTGTCTTTCAGGCAGGGAAGAAGCTACATGCTCGTGTTGAGCAGATAAGTTTTAGTCAGCAAATCTGAACCTCTTCTTCCGTCCTCTAGCTGATGACAGACAATCTGCCTGTTTGGCTTTGAACGCCCGTACCTTCATTCCCAGGTATGCAAAGTTCCCTCTGAAAACCAGGGAATTCCAATCTTTGCTAGGCAGGACTCTGCAGCCTTCTCCCACTTATAGAACGTTTGAGAAAGCAGCTTGTGCTGTGCTGACACTTTCTTCTAACAAAACCGAAAACTCCCGTAGCCTGAGTTAAGCAGCTTGAAGGGGAACGCTGTATCTTGCTTTCTCTTACATGTGGTGAATGGGGAACGTCTAGTGCTGCTAACAAACTTTTATTCAGCACAACTACAGTTTTGCCTCCTTCGCGTTCCAGAATGGGAGAAACACGGTTTCTCTTCTCCTGTAGTGATACCGTCTGTAAAGCGGTATTCTCAGGCGCGCAGCACAGAATGCTTCCCGAAATGCTGGAAACCCTGAACGGCTTCAGCTACTTGAAAGGGAGAAACGTCGTATACTTTATCCAGGTAGACAATGCACGGCAACTTTCTGAGGCATGTAACACAGAGGGATTTTCAAACAAGGAAACCGAATCCTTCGACCATCATCCCAGAATGAGAGCAAAATGCTCTTTCATTGTATTTCAGGCAGGGAAGGAGTAACATGCTCGTGTTGAGCACACACGTTTTAGTCAGCATAGCTGAACCTCCTCTGCCGTCCTCTAGCTGAAGGCAGACAATCTGCCTGTTTGGCTTTCAACGCCTGTAAGTACCTTCATTCCCTGTTATGCAAAGTTCCCTTTGAAAACCAGGGGATTGCAATCCTTGCTAGGCCCGCTCTCTGCTGCCATCTCCTACTCAGAGAACGTTTGAGAAAGCAGCTTGTGCTGATCGGACCCTTTCTTCTAACAAAAATGAAAACTCCCGTAGACTGACTTAAGCAGCTTGAAGGGGAACGCTGTATTTTGCTTTCTCTTTCATGTGGTGAATGGGGGATTTCCACTTGCTGCTAACAAACTTTTACTCAGCACAACTACAGTTTTGCCTCCTTCGCGTTCCAGAATAGGAGAAACACGGTTTCTCTCCTCCTGTAGTGATACCGTGTGTAAAGCGGTATTCTCAGGCGCGCAGCACAGAATGCTTCCCGAAATGCTGGAAACCCGGAACGGCTTCAGCTACTTGAAAGGGAGGAACGTCGTATACTTTATCCAGGTAGACAGTGCACGGCAACTTTCTGAGGCATGTAACACAGAGGGATTTTCAAACAAGGAAACCGAATCCTTCGACCATCATCCCAGAATGAGAGCAAAATGCTCTCGCGTTGTCTTTCAGGCAGGGAAGAAGCTACATGCTCGTGTTGAGCAGATAAGTTTTAGTCAGCAAATCTGAACCTCTTCTTCCGTCCTCTAGCTGATGACAGACAATCGGCCTGTTTGGCTTTGAACGCCCGTACCTTCATTCCCAGGTATGCAAAGTTCCCTTTGAAAACCAGGGAATTCCAATCCTTGCTAGGCAGGACTCTGCAGCCTTCTCCCACTTATAGAACGTTTGAGAAAGCAGCTTGTGCTGTGCTGACACTTTCTTCTAACAAAACCGAAAACTCCCGTAGCCTGAGTTAAGCAGCTTGAAGGGGAACGCTGTATCTTGCTTTCTCTTACATGTGGTGAATGGGGAACGTCTAGTGCTGCTAACAAACTTTTATTCAGCACAACTACAGTTTTGCCTCCTTCGCGTTCCAGAATGGGAGAAACACGGTTTCTCTTCTCCTGTAGTGATACCGTCTGTAAAGCGGTATTCTCAGGCGCGCAGCACAGAATGCTTCCCGAAATGCTGCAAACCTTGAACGGCTTCAGCTACTTGAAAGGGAGAAACGTCGTATACTTTATCCAGGTAGACAATGCACGGCAACTTTCTGAGGCATGTAACACAGAGGGATTTTCAAACAAGGAAACCGAATCCTTCGACCATCATCCCAGAATGAGAGCAAAATGCTCTTTCTTTGTATTTCAGGCGGGGAAGGAGTAACATTCTCGTGTTGAGCACACAAGTTTTAGTCACCGTAGCTGAACCTTTTCTTCAGTCCTCTAGCTGAAGGCAGACAATCTGCCAGTTTGGCTTTGAACGCCTGTAGTACCTTCATTCCCTGGTACGCAAAGTTCCCTTTGAAAACCAGGGGATTCCAATCCTTGCCAGGCCCGCTCTCTGCAGCCTTCTCCCACTCAGAGAACGTTTGAGAAAGCAGCTTGTGCTGATCGGACACTTTCTTCTAACAAATCTGAAAACTCCCGTAGACTGTGATAAGCAGCTTGAAGGGGAACACTGTATTTTGCTTTCTCTTTCATGTGGTGTTTGGGGAATTTCCACTTGCTGCTAACAAACTTTTACTCAGCACAACTACAGTTTTGCCCCATTCGTGTTCCAGAATGGGAGAAACACGGTTTCTCTTCTCCTCTAGTGATAACGTCTGTAAAGCGGTATTCTCAGCCGCGCAGCACAGAATGCTTCACGGAATGCTGCAAACCCTGAACGGCTTCAGCTACTTGAAAGGGAGAAACGTCGTATACTTTATCCAGGTCGAGAATGCACAGGCAACTTTCTGAGGCATGTAACAAAGAGGGATTTTCGAACACAGAAAGGGAATCCTTCGACCATCATCCCAGAATGAGAGCAAAATCCTCTTTCGTTGTATTTCAGGCGGGGAAGGAGTAACATGCTCGTGTTGAGCACACAAGTTTTAGTCAGCATAGCTGAACCTCCTCTGCCGTCCTCTAGCTGAAGTCAGACAATCTGCCTGTTTGGCTTTCAACGCCTGTAAGTACCTTCATTCCCTGATATGCAAAGTTCCCTTTGAAAACCAGGGGATTGCAATCCTTGCTAGGCCCGCTCTCTGCAGCCATCTCCTACTCAGAGAACGTTTGAGAAAGCAGCTTGTGCTGATCGGATCCATTCTTCTAACAAAAATGAAAACTCCCGTAGACTGAGTTAAGCAGCATCAAGGGGAACGCAGTATTTGGCTTTCTCTTTCATGTGGTGAATGGGGGATTTCCACTTGCTGCTAACAAACTTTTACTCAGCACAACTACAGTTTTGCCTCCTTCGCGTTCCAGAATAGGAGAAACACGGTTTCTCTCCTCCTGTAGTGATACCGTCTGTAAAGCGGTATTCTCAGGCGCGCAGCACAGAATGCTTCCGAAATGCTGGAAACCCTGAACGGCTTCAGCTACTTGAAAGGGAGGAACGTCGTATACTTTATCCAGGTAGACAGTGCACGGCAACTTTCTGAGGCATGTAACACAGAGGGATTTTCAAACAAGGAAACCGAATCCTTCGACCATCATCCCAGAAAGAGAGCAAAATGCTTTCGCGTTGTCTTTCAGGCAGGGAAGAAGCTACATGCTCGTGTTGAGCAGATAAGTTTTAGTCAGCAAATCTGAACCTCTTCTTCCGTCCTCTAGCTGATGACAGACAATCTGCCTGTTTGGCTTTGAACGCCCGTACTTTCATTCCCAGGTATGCAAAGTTCCCTTTGAAAACCAGGGAATTCCAATCCTTGCTAGGCAGGACTCTGCAGCCTTCTCCCACGTATAGAACGTTTGAGAAAGCAGCTTGTGCTGTGCTGACACTTTAACAAAACCGAAAACTCCCGTAGCCTGAGTTAAGCAGCTTGAAGGGGAACGCTGTATCTTGCTTTCTCTTACATGTGGTGAATGGGGAACGTCTAGTGCTGCTAACAAACTTTTATTCAGCACAACTACAGTTTTGCCTCCTTCGCGTTCCAGAATGGGAGAAACACGGTTTCTCTTCTCCTGTAGTGATAACGTCTGTAAAGCGGTATTCTCAGGCGCGCAGCACAGAATGCTTCCCGAAATGATGCAAACCCTGAACGGCTTCAGCTACTTGAAAGGGAGAAACGTCGTATACTTTATCCAGGTAGACAATGCACGGCAACTTTCTGAGGCATGTAACACAGAGGGATTTTCGAACACAGAAAGGGAATCCTTCGACCATCATCCCAGAATGAGAGCAAAATGCTCTTTCTTTGTATTTCAGGCGGGGAAGGAGTAACATGCTCGTGTTGAGCACACAAGTTTTAGTCAGCATAGCTGAACCTTTTCGTCAGTCCTCTAACTGAAGGCAGACAATCTGCCTGTTTGGCTTTCAACGCCTGTAGTACCTTCATTTCCTGATATGCAAAGTTCCCTTTGAAAACCAGGGGATTCCAATCCTTGCTAGGCCCGCTCTCTGCCGCCATCTCCCACTCAGAGAACGTTTGAGAAAGCAGCTTGTGCTGGGCGGGCACTTTCTTCTAACAAAACTGAAAAGTCCCGTAGACTGACTTAAGCAGCTTGAAGGGGAACGCTGTATTTTGCTTTCTCTTTCATGTGGTGACTGGGGAATTTCCACTTGCTGCTAACCTTTACTCAGCACAACTACAGTTTTGCCCCATTCGCGTTCCAGAATGGGAGAAACACGGTTTCTCTTCTCCTCTAGTGATAACATCTGTAAAGCGGTATTCTCAGCCGCGCAGCACAGAATGCTTCACGGAATGCTGGAAACCCTGGACAACTTCAGCTACTTGAAAGGGAGAAACGTCGTATACTTTATCCAGGTCGAGAATGCACAGGCAACTTTCTGAGGCATGTAACACAGAGGGATTTTAGAACACAGAAAGGGAATCCTTCGACCATCATCCCAGAATGAGAGCAAAATGCTCTTTCTTTGTATTTCAGGCAGGGAAGGAGTAACATGCTCGTGTTGAGCACACAAGTTTTAGTCAGCATAGCTGAACCTCCTCTGCCGTCCTCTAGCTGAAGGCAGACAATCTGCCTGTTTGGCTTTCAACGCCTGTAAGTACCTTCATTCCCTGATATGCAAAGTTCCCTTTGAAAACCAGGGGATTGCAATCCTTGCTAGGCCCGCTCTCTGCAGCCATCTCCTACTCAGAGAACGTTTGAGAAAGCAGCTTGTGCTGATCGGACCCTTTCTTCTAACAAAAATGAAAACTCCCGTAGACTGAGTTAAGCAGCATCAAGGGGAACGCAGTATTTGGCTTTCTCTTTCATGTGGTGAATGGGGGATTTCCACTTGCTGCTAACAAACTTTTACTCAGCACAACT
Organism: Dugong dugon; assembly: GCA_030035585.1. Classification (NCBI taxonomy): domain Eukaryota; kingdom Metazoa; phylum Chordata; class Mammalia; order Sirenia; family Dugongidae; genus Dugong; species Dugong dugon. The sequence goes on along the minus strand of CM057480.1, from coordinate 38,848,946 downwards.
ACAGTTTTGCCTCCTTCGCGTTCCAGAATAGGAGAAACACGGTTTCTCTCCTCCTGTAGTGATACCGTCTGTAAAGCGGTATTCTCAGGCGCGCAGCACAGAATGCTTCCCGAAATGCTGGAAACCCTGAACGGCTTCAGCTACTTGAAAGGGAGGAACGTCGTATACTTTATCCAGGTAGACAGTGCACGGCAACTTTCTGAGGCATGTAACACAGAGGGATTTTCAAACAAGGAAACCGAATCCTTCGACCATCATCCCAGAATGAGAGCAAAATGCTCTCGCGTTGTCTTTCAGGCAGGGAAGAAGCTACATGCTCGTGTTGAGCAGATAAGTTTTAGTCAGCAAATCTGAACCTCTTCTTCCGTCCTCTAGCTGATGACAGACAATCTGCCTGTTTGGCTTTGAACGCCCGTACCTTCATTCCCAAGTATGCAAAGTTCCCTTTGAAAACCAGGGCATTCCAATCCTTGCTAGGCAGGACTCTGCAGCCTTCTCCCACTTATAGAACGTTTGAGAAAGCAGCTTGTGCTGTGCTGACACTTTCTTCTAACAAAACCGAAAACTCCCGTAGCCTGAGTTAAGCAGCTTGAAGGGGAACGCTGTATCCTCCTTTCTCTTACATGTGGTGAATGGGGAACGTCTAGTGCTGCTAACAAACTTTTATTCAGCACAACTACAGTTTTGCCTCCTTCGCGTTCCAGAATGGGAGAAACACGGTTTCTCTTCTCCTGTAGTGATACCGTCTGTAAAGCGGTATTCTCAGGCGCGCAGCACAGAATGCTTCCCGGAATGCTGCAAACCCTGAACGGCTTCAGCTACTTGAAAGGGAGAAACGTCGTATACTTTATCCAGGTAGACAATGCACGGCAACTTTCTGAGGCATGTAACACAGAGGGATTTTCAAACAAGGAAACCGAATCCTTCGACCATCATCCCAGAATGAGAGCAAAATGCTCTCGCGTTGTCTTTCAGGCAGGGAAGAAGCTACATGCCCGTGTTGAGCAGATAAGTTTTAGTCACCGTAGCTGAACTTTTTCTTCCGTCCTCTAGCTGAAGGCAGACAATCTGCCAGTTTGGCTTTGAACGCCTGTAGTACCTTCATTCCCTGGTACGCAAAGTTCCCTTTGAAAACCAGGGGATTCCAATCCTTGCTAGGCCCGCTCTCTGCAGCCTTCTCCCACTCAGAGAACGTTTGAGAAAGTAGCTTGTGCTGATCGGACACTTTCTTCTAACAAAACTGAAAACTCCCGTAGACTGTGATAAGCAGCTTGAAGGGGAACGCTGTATTTTGCTTTCTCTTTCATGTGGTGAATGGGGAATTTCCACTTGCTGCTAACAAACTTTTACTCAGCACAACTACAGTTTTGCCCCATTCGTGTTCCAGAATGGGAGAAACACGGTTTCTCTTCTCCTCTAGTGATAACGTCTGTAAAGCGGTATTCTCAGCCGCGCAGCACAGAATGCTTCACGGAATGCTGGAAACCCTGGACGGCTTCAGCTACTTGAAAGGGAGAAACGTCGTATACTTTATCCAGGTAGAAAATGCACAGGCAACTTTCTGAGGCATGTAACACAGAGGGATTTTCGAACACAGAAAGGGAATCCTTCGACCATCATCCCAGAATGAGAGCAAAATGCTCTTTCTTTGTATTTCAGGCAGGGAAGGAGTAACATGCTCGTGTTGAGCACACAAGTTTTAGTCAGCATAGCTGAACCTCCTCTGCCGTCCTCTAGCTGAAGGCAGACAATCTGCCTGTTTGGCTTTCAACGCCTGTAAGTACCTTCATTCCCTGATATGCAAAGTTCCCTTTGAAAACCAGGGGATTGCAATCCTTGCTAGGCCCGCTCTCTGCAGCCATCTCCTACTCAGAGAACGTTTGAGAAAGCAGCTTGTGCTGATCGGACCCTTTCTTCTAACAAAAATGAAAACTCCCGTAGACTGAGTTAAGCAGCATCAAGGGGAACGCAGTATTTGGCTTTCTCTTTCATGTGGTGAATGGGGGATTTCCACTTGCTGCTAACAAACATTTACTCAGCACAACTACAGTTTTGCCTCCTTCGCGTTCCAGAATAGGAGAAACACGGTTTCTCTCCTCCTGTAGTGATACCGTGTGTAAAGCGGTATTCTCAGGCGCGCAGCACAGAATGCTTCCCGAAATGCTGGAAACCCTGAACGGCTTCAGCTACTTGAAAGGGAGGAACGTCGTATACTTTATCCAGGTAGACAGTGCACGGCAACTTTCTGAGGCATGTAACACAGAGGGATTTTCAAACAAGGAAACCGAATCCTTCGACCATCATCCCAGAATGAGAGCAAAATGCTCTCGCGTTGTCTTTCAGGCAGGGAAGAAGCTACATGCTCGTGTTGAGCAGATAAGTTTTAGTCAGCAAATCTGAACCTCTTCTTCCGTCCTCTAGCTGATGACAGACAATCTGCCTGTTTGGCTTTGAACGCCCGTACCTTCATTCCCAGGTATGCAAAGTTCCCTTTGAAAACCAGGGCATTCCAATCCTTGCTAGGCAGGACTCTGCAGCCTTCTCCCACTTATAGAACGTTTGAGAAAGCAGCTTGTGCTGTGCTGACACTTTCTTCTAACAAAACCGAAAACTCCCGTAGCCTGAGTTAAGCAGCTTGAAGGGGAACGCTGTATCTTGCTTTCTCTTACATGTGGTGAATGGGGAACGTCTAGTGCTGCTAACAAACTTTTACTCAGCACAACTACAGTTTTGCCCCATTCGCGTTCCAGAATGGGAGAAACACGGTTTCTCTTCTCCTCTAGTGATAACGTCTGTAAAGCGGTATTCTCAGCCGCGCAGCACAGAATGCTTCCCGGAATGCTGCAAACCCTGAACGGCTTCAGCTACTTGAAAGGGAGAAACGTCGTATACTTTATCCAGGTGGAGAATGCACAGGCAACTTTCTGAGGCATGTAACACAGAGGGATTTTCGAACACAGAAAGGGAATCCTTCGACAATCATCCCAGAATGAGAGCAAAATGCTATCGCGTTGTCTTTCAGGCAGGGAAGAAGCTACATGCCCGTGTTGAGCAGATAAGTTTTAGTCACCCTGGCTGAACTTTTTCTTCCGTCCTCTAGCTGAAGGCAGACAATATGCCAGTTTGGCTTTGAACGCCTGTAGTACCTTCATTCCCTGGTACGCAAAGTTCCCTTTGAAAACCAGGGGATTCCAATCCTTGCTAGGCCCGCTCTCTGCAGCCTTCTCCCACTCAGAGAACGTTTGAGAAAGTAGCTTGTGCTGATCGGACACTTTCTTCTAACAAAACTGAAAACTCCCGTAGACTGTGATAAGCAGCTTGAAGGGGAACGCTGTATTTTGCTTTCTCTTTCATGTGGTGAATGGGGAATTTCCACTTGCTGCTAACAAACCTTTACTCAGCACAACTACAGTTTTGCCCCATTCGTGTTCCAGAATGGGAGAAACACGGTTTCTCTTCTCCTCTAGTGATAACGTCTGTAAAGCGGTATTCTCAGCCGCGCAGCACAGAATGCTTCACGGAATGCTGGAAACCCTGGACGGCTTCAGCTACTTGAAAGGGAGAAACGTCGTATACTTTATCCAGGTAGAAAATGCACAGGCAACTTTCTGAGGCATGTAACACAGAGGGATTTTCGAACACAGAAAGGGAATCCTTCGACCATCATCCCAGAATGAGAGCAAAATGCTCTTTCTTTGTATTTCAGGCAGGGAAGGAGTAACATGCTCGTGTTGAGCACACAAGTTTTAGTCAGCATAGCTGAACCTTTTCGTCAGTCCTCTAACTGAAGGCAGACAATCTTCCTGTTTGGCTTAGAACGCCTGTAGTACCTTCATTCCCTGATATGCAAAGTTCCCTTTGAAAACCAGGAGATTCCAATCCTTGCTAGGCCCGCTCTCTGCCGCCATCTCCCACTCAGAGAACGTTAGAGAAAGCAGCTTGTGCTGGGCGGACACTTTCTTCTAACAAAACTGAAAAGTCCCGTAGACTGACTTAAGCAGCTTGAAGGGGAACGCTGTATTTTGCTTTCTCTTTCATGTGGTGACTGGGGAATTTCCACTTGCTGCTAACCTTTACTCAGCACATCTACAGTTTTGCCCGCTTCGCGTTCCAGAATGGGAGAAACACGGTTTCTCTTCTCCTCTAGTGATAATGTCTGTAAAGCGGTATTCTCAGCCGCGCAGCACAGAATGCTTCACGGAATGCTGCAAACCCTGAACGGCTTCAGCTACTTGAAAGGGAGAAACGTCGTATACTTTATCCAGGTCGAGAATGCACAGGCAACTTTCTGAGGCATGTAACACAGAGGGATTTTCGAACACAGAAAGGGAATCCTTCGACCATCATCCCAGAATGAGAGCAAAATGCTCTTTCTTTGTATTTCAGGCAGGGAAGGAGTAACATGCTCGTGTTGAGCACACACGTTTTAGTCAGCATAGCTGAACCTCCTCTGCCGTCCTCTAGCTGAAGGCAGACAATCTGCCTGTTTGGCTTTCAACGCCTGTAAGTACCTTCATTCCCTGATATGCAAAGTTCCCTTTGAAAACCAGGGGATTGCAATCCTTGCTAGGCCCGCTCTCTGCAGCCATCTCCTACTCAGAGAACGTTTGAGAAAGCAGCTTGTGCTGATCGGACCCTTTCTTCTAACAAAAATGAAAACTCCCGTAGACTGAGTTAAGCAGCATCAAGGGGAACGCAGTATTTGGCTTTCTCTTTCATGTGGTGAATGGGGGATTTCCACTTGCTGCTAACAAACATTTACTCAGCACAACTACAGTTTTGCCTCCTTCGCGTTCCAGAATAGGAGAAACACGGTTTCTCTCCTCCTGTAGTGATACCGTGTGTAAAGCGGTATTCTCAGGCGCGCAGCACAGAATGCTTCCCGAAATGCTGGAAACCCTGAACGGCTTCAGCTACTTGAAAGGGAGGAACGTCGTATACTTTATCCAGGTAGACAGTGCACGGCAACTTTCTGAGGCATGTAACACAGAGGGATTTTCAAACAAGGAAACCGAATCCTTCGACCATCATCCCAGAATGAGAGCAAAATGCTCTCGCGTTGTCTTTCAGGCAGGGAAGAAGCTACATGCTCGTGTTGAGCAGATAAGTTTTAGTCAGCAAATCTGAACCTCTTCTTCCGTCCTCTAGCTGATGACAGACAATCTGCCTGTTTGGCTTTGAACGCCCGTACCTTCATTCCCAGGTATGCAAAGTTCCCTTTGAAAACCAGGGCATTCCAATCCTTGCTAGGCAGGACTCTGCAGCCTTCTCCCACTTATAGAACGTTTGAGAAAGCAGCTTGTGCTGTGCTGACACTTTCTTCTAACAAAACCGAAAACTCCCGTAGCCTGAGTTAAGCAGCTTGAAGGGGAACGCTGTATCTTGCTTTCTCTTACATGTGGTGAATGGGGAACGTCTAGTGCTGCTAACAAACTTTTACTCAGCACAACTACAGTTTTGCCCCATTCGCGTTCCAGAATGGGAGAAACACGGTTTCTCTTCTCCTCTAGTGATAACGTCTGTAAAGCGGTATTCTCAGCCGCGCAGCACAGAATGCTTCCCGGAATGCTGCAAACCCTGAACGGCTTCAGCTACTTGAAAGGGAGAAACGTCGTATACTTTATCCAGGTGGAGAATGCACAGGCAACTTTCTGAGGCATGTAACACAGAGGGATTTTCGAACACAGAAAGGGAATCCTTCGACAATCATCCCAGAATGAGAGCAAAATGCTATCGCGTTGTCTTTCAGGCAGGGAAGAAGCTACATGCCCGTGTTGAGCAGATAAGTTTTAGTCACCCTGGCTGAACTTTTTCTTCCGTCCTCTAGCTGAAGGCAGACAATATGCCAGTTTGGCTTTGAACGCCTGTAGTACCTTCATTCCCTGGTACGCAAAGTTCCCTTTGAAAACCAGGGGATTCCAATCCTTGCTAGGCCCGCTCTCTGCAGCCTTCTCCCACTCAGAGAACGTTTGAGAAAGTAGCTTGTGCTGATCGGACACTTTCTTCTAACAAAACTGAAAACTCCCGTAGACTGTGATAAGCAGCTTGAAGGGGAACGCTGTATTTTGCTTTCTCTTTCATGTGGTGAATGGGGAATTTCCACTTGCTGCTAACAAACCTTTACTCAGCACAACTACAGTTTTGCCCCATTCGTGTTCCAGAATGGGAGAAACACGGTTTCTCTTCTCCTCTAGTGATAACGTCTGTAAAGCGGTATTCTCAGCCGCGCAGCACAGAATGCTTCACGGAATGCTGGAAACCCTGGACGGCTTCAGCTACTTGAAAGGGAGAAACGTCGTATACTTTATCCAGGTAGAAAATGCACAGGCAACTTTCTGAGGCATGTAACACAGAGGGATTTTCGAACACAGAAAGGGAATCCTTCGACCATCATCCCAGAATGAGAGCAAAATGCTCTTTCTTTGTATTTCAGGCAGGGAAGGAGTAACATGCTCGTGTTGAGCACACAAGTTTTAGTCAGCATAGCTGAACCTTTTCGTCAGTCCTCTAACTGAAGGCAGACAATCTTCCTGTTTGGCTTAGAACGCCTGTAGTACCTTCATTCCCTGATATGCAAAGTTCCCTTTGAAAACCAGGAGATTCCAATCCTTGCTAGGCCCGCTCTCTGCCGCCATCTCCCACTCAGAGAACGTTAGAGAAAGCAGCTTGTGCTGGGCGGACACTTTCTTCTAACAAAACTGAAAAGTCCCGTAGACTGACTTAAGCAGCTTGAAGGGGAACGCTGTATTTTGCTTTCTCTTTCATGTGGTGACTGGGGAATTTCCACTTGCTGCTAACCTTTACTCAGCACATCTACAGTTTTGCCCGCTTCGCGTTCCAGAATGGGAGAAACACGGTTTCTCTTCTCCTCTAGTGATAATGTCTGTAAAGCGGTATTCTCAGCCGCGCAGCACAGAATGCTTCACGGAATGCTGCAAACCCTGAACGGCTTCAGCTACTTGAAAGGGAGAAACGTCGTATACTTTATCCAGGTCGAGAATGCACAGGCAACTTTCTGAGGCATGTAACACAGAGGGATTTTCGAACACAGAAAGGGAATCCTTCGACCATCATCCCAGAATGAGAGCAAAATGCTCTTTCTTTGTATTTCAGGCAGGGAAGGAGTAACATGCTCGTGTTGAGCACACACGTTTTAGTCAGCATAGCTGAACCTCCTCTGCCGTCCTCTAGCTGAAGGCAGACAATCTGCCTGTTTGGCTTTCAACGCCTGTAAGTACCTTCATTCCCTGATATGCAAAGTTCCCTTTGAAAACCAGGGGATTGCAATCCTTGCTAGGCCCGCTCTCTGCAGCCATCTCCTACTCAGAGAACGTTTGAGAAAGCAGCTTGTGCTGATCGGACCCTTTCTTCTAACAAAAATGAAAACTCCCGTAGACTGAGTTAAGCAGCATCAAGGGGAACGCAGTATTTGGCTTTCTCTTTCATGTGGTGAATGGGGGATTTCCACTTGCTGCTAACAAACTTTTACTCAGCACAACTACAGTTTTGCCTCCTTCGCGTTCCAGAATAGGAGAAACACGGTTTCTCTCCTCCTGTAGTGATACCGTCTGTAAAGCGGTATTCTCAGGCGCGCAGCACAGAATGCTTCCCGAAATGCTGGAAACCCTGAACGGCTTCAGCTACTTGAAAGGGAGGAACGTCGTATACTTTATCCAGGTAGACAGTGCACGGCAACTTTCTGAGGCATGTAACACAGAGGGATTTTCAAACAAGGAAACCGAATCCTTCGACCATCATCCCAGAATGAGAGCAAAATGCTCTCGCGTTGTCTTTCAGGCAGGGAAGAAGCTACATGCTCGTGTTGAGCAGATAAGTTTTAGTCAGCAAATCTGAACCTCTTCTTCCGTCCTCTAGCTGATGACAGACAATCTGCCTGTTTGGCTTTGAACGCCCGTACCTTCATTCCCAAGTATGCAAAGTTCCCTTTGAAAACCAGGGCATTCCAATCCTTGCTAGGCAGGACTCTGCAGCCTTCTCCCACTTATAGAACGTTTGAGAAAGCAGCTTGTGCTGTGCTGACACTTTCTTCTAACAAAACCGAAAACTCCCGTAGCCTGAGTTAAGCAGCTTGAAGGGGAACGCTGTATCCTCCTTTCTCTTACATGTGGTGAATGGGGAACGTCTAGTGCTGCTAACAAACTTTTATTCAGCACAACTACAGTTTTGCCTCCTTCGCGTTCCAGAATGGGAGAAACACGGTTTCTCTTCTCCTGTAGTGATACCGTCTGTAAAGCGGTATTCTCAGGCGCGCAGCACAGAATGCTTCCCGGAATGCTGCAAACCCTGAACGGCTTCAGCTACTTGAAAGGGAGAAACGTCGTATACTTTATCCAGGTAGACAATGCACGGCAACTTTCTGAGGCATGTAACACAGAGGGATTTTCAAACAAGGAAACCGAATCCTTCGACCATCATCCCAGAATGAGAGCAAAATGCTCTCGCGTTGTCTTTCAGGCAGGGAAGAAGCTACATGCCCGTGTTGAGCAGATAAGTTTTAGTCACCGTAGCTGAACTTTTTCTTCCGTCCTCTAGCTGAAGGCAGACAATCTGCCAGTTTGGCTTTGAACGCCTGTAGTACCTTCATTCCCTGGTACGCAAAGTTCCCTTTGAAAACCAGGGGATTCCAATCCTTGCTAGGCCCGCTCTCTGCAGCCTTCTCCCACTCAGAGAACGTTTGAGAAAGTAGCTTGTGCTGATCGGACACTTTCTTCTAACAAAACTGAAAACTCCCGTAGACTGTGATAAGCAGCTTGAAGGGGAACGCTGTATTTTGCTTTCTCTTTCATGTGGTGAATGGGGAATTTCCACTTGCTGCTAACAAACTTTTACTCAGCACAACTACAGTTTTGCCCCATTCGTGTTCCAGAATGGGAGAAACACGGTTTCTCTTCTCCTCTAGTGATAACGTCTGTAAAGCGGTATTCTCAGCCGCGCAGCACAGAATGCTTCACGGAATGCTGGAAACCCTGGACGGCTTCAGCTACTTGAAAGGGAGAAACGTCGTATACTTTATCCAGGTAGAAAATGCACAGGCAACTTTCTGAGGCATGTAACACAGAGGGATTTTCGAACACAGAAAGGGAATCCTTCGACCATCATCCCAGAATGAGAGCAAAATGCTCTTTCTTTGTATTTCAGGCAGGGAAGGAGTAACATGCTCGTGTTGAGCACACAAGTTTTAGTCAGCATAGCTGAACCTCCTCTGCCGTCCTCTAGCTGAAGGCAGACAATCTGCCTGTTTGGCTTTCAACGCCTGTAAGTACCTTCATTCCCTGATATGCAAAGTTCCCTTTGAAAACCAGGGGATTGCAATCCTTGCTAGGCCCGCTCTCTGCAGCCATCTCCTACTCAGAGAACGTTTGAGAAAGCAGCTTGTGCTGATCGGACCCTTTCTTCTAACAAAAATGAAAACTCCCGTAGACTGAGTTAAGCAGCATCAAGGGGAACGCAGTATTTGGCTTTCTCTTTCATGTGGTGAATGGGGGATTTCCACTTGCTGCTAACAAACATTTACTCAGCACAACTACAGTTTTGCCTCCTTCGCGTTCCAGAATAGGAGAAACACGGTTTCTCTCCTCCTGTAGTGATACCGTGTGTAAAGCGGTATTCTCAGGCGCGCAGCACAGAATGCTTCCCGAAATGCTGGAAACCCTGAACGGCTTCAGCTACTTGAAAGGGAGGAACGTCGTATACTTTATCCAGGTAGACAGTGCACGGCAACTTTCTGAGGCATGTAACACAGAGGGATTTTCAAACAAGGAAACCGAATCCTTCGACCATCATCCCAGAATGAGAGCAAAATGCTCTCGCGTTGTCTTTCAGGCAGGGAAGAAGCTACATGCTCGTGTTGAGCAGATAAGTTTTAGTCAGCAAATCTGAACCTCTTCTTCCGTCCTCTAGCTGATGACAGACAATCTGCCTGTTTGGCTTTGAACGCCCGTACCTTCATTCCCAGGTATGCAAAGTTCCCTTTGAAAACCAGGGCATTCCAATCCTTGCTAGGCAGGACTCTGCAGCCTTCTCCCACTTATAGAACGTTTGAGAAAGCAGCTTGTGCTGTGCTGACACTTTCTTCTAACAAAACCGAAAACTCCCGTAGCCTGAGTTAAGCAGCTTGAAGGGGAACGCTGTATCTTGCTTTCTCTTACATGTGGTGAATGGGGAACGTCTAGTGCTGCTAACAAACTTTTACTCAGCACAACTACAGTTTTGCCCCATTCGCGTTCCAGAATGGGAGAAACACGGTTTCTCTTCTCCTCTAGTGATAACGTCTGTAAAGCGGTATTCTCAGCCGCGCAGCACAGAATGCTTCCCGGAATGCTGCAAACCCTGAACGGCTTCAGCTACTTGAAAGGGAGAAACGTCGTATACTTTATCCAGGTGGAGAATGCACAGGCAACTTTCTGAGGCATGTAACACAGAGGGATTTTCGAACACAGAAAGGGAATCCTTCGACAATCATCCCAGAATGAGAGCAAAATGCTATCGCGTTGTCTTTCAGGCAGGGAAGAAGCTACATGCCCGTGTTGAGCAGATAAGTTTTAGTCACCCTGGCTGAACTTTTTCTTCCGTCCTCTAGCTGAAGGCAGACAATATGCCAGTTTGGCTTTGAACGCCTGTAGTACCTTCATTCCCTGGTACGCAAAGTTCCCTTTGAAAACCAGGGGATTCCAATCCTTGCTAGGCCCGCTCTCTGCAGCCTTCTCCCACTCAGAGAACGTTTGAGAAAGTAGCTTGTGCTGATCGGACACTTTCTTCTAACAAAACTGAAAACTCCCGTAGACTGTGATAAGCAGCTTGAAGGGGAACGCTGTATTTTGCTTTCTCTTTCATGTGGTGAATGGGGAATTTCCACTTGCTGCTAACAAACCTTTACTCAGCACAACTACAGTTTTGCCCCATTCGTGTTCCAGAATGGGAGAAACACGGTTTCTCTTCTCCTCTAGTGATAACGTCTGTAAAGCGGTATTCTCAGCCGCGCAGCACAGAATGCTTCACGGAATGCTGGAAACCCTGGACGGCTTCAGCTACTTGAAAGGGAGAAACGTCGTATACTTTATCCAGGTAGAAAATGCACAGGCAACTTTCTGAGGCATGTAACACAGAGGGATTTTCGAACACAGAAAGGGAATCCTTCGACCATCATCCCAGAATGAGAGCAAAATGCTCTTTCTTTGTATTTCAGGCAGGGAAGGAGTAACATGCTCGTGTTGAGCACACAAGTTTTAGTCAGCATAGCTGAACCTTTTCGTCAGTCCTCTAACTGAAGGCAGACAATCTTCCTGTTTGGCTTAGAACGCCTGTAGTACCTTCATTCCCTGATATGCAAAGTTCCCTTTGAAAACCAGGAGATTCCAATCCTTGCTAGGCCCGCTCTCTGCCGCCATCTCCCACTCAGAGAACGTTAGAGAAAGCAGCTTGTGCTGGGCGGACACTTTCTTCTAACAAAACTGAAAAGTCCCGTAGACTGACTTAAGCAGCTTGAAGGGGAACGCTGTATTTTGCTTTCTCTTTCATGTGGTGACTGGGGAATTTCCACTTGCTGCTAACCTTTACTCAGCACATCTACAGTTTTGCCCGCTTCGCGTTCCAGAATGGGAGAAACACGGTTTCTCTTCTCCTCTAGTGATAATGTCTGTAAAGCGGTATTCTCAGCCGCGCAGCACAGAATGCTTCACGGAATGCTGCAAACCCTGAACGGCTTCAGCTACTTGAAAGGGAGAAACGTCGTATACTTTATCCAGGTCGAGAATGCACAGGCAACTTTCTGAGGCATGTAACACAGAGGGATTTTCGAACACAGAAAGGGAATCCTTCGACCATCATCCCAGAATGAGAGCAAAATGCTCTTTCTTTGTATTTCAGGCAGGGAAGGAGTAACATGCTCGTGTTGAGCACACACGTTTTAGTCAGCATAGCTGAACCTCCTCTGCCGTCCTCTAGCTGAAGGCAGACAATCTGCCTGTTTGGCTTTCAACGCCTGTAAGTACCTTCATTCCCTGATATGCAAAGTTCCCTTTGAAAACCAGGGGATTGCAATCCTTGCTAGGCCCGCTCTCTGCAGCCATCTCCTACTCAGAGAACGTTTGAGAAAGCAGCTTGTGCTGATCGGACCCTTTCTTCTAACAAAAATGAAAACTCCCGTAGACTGAGTTAAGCAGCATCAAGGGGAACGCAGTATTTGGCTTTCTCTTTCATGTGGTGAATGGGGGATTTCCACTTGCTGCTAACAAACTTTTACTCAGCACAACTACAGTTTTGCCTCCTTCGCGTTCCAGAATAGGAGAAACACGGTTTCTCTCCTCCTGTAGTGATACCGTCTGTAAAGCGGTATTCTCAGGCGCGCAGCACAGAATGCTTCCCGAAATGCTGGAAACCCTGAACGGCTTCAGCTACTTGAAAGGGAGGAACGTCGTATACTTTATCCAGGTAGACAGTGCACGGCAACTTTCTGAGGCATGTAACACAGAGGGATTTTCAAACAAGGAAACCGAATCCTTCGACCATCATCCCAGAATGAGAGCAAAATGCTCTCGCGTTGTCTTTCAGGCAGGGAAGAAGCTACATGCTCGTGTTGAGCAGATAAGTTTTAGTCAGCAAATCTGAACCTCTTCTTCCGTCCTCTAGCTGATGACAGACAATCTGCCTGTTTGGCTTTGAACGCCCGTACCTTCATTCCCAAGTATGCAAAGTTCCCTTTGAAAACCAGGGCATTCCAATCCTTGCTAGGCAGGACTCTGCAGCCTTCTCCCACTTATAGAACGTTTGAGAAAGCAGCTTGTGCTGTGCTGACACTTTCTTCTAACAAAACCGAAAACTCCCGTAGCCTGAGTTAAGCAGCTTGAAGGGGAACGCTGTATCCTCCTTTCTCTTACATGTGGTGAATGGGGAACGTCTAGTGCTGCTAACAAACTTTTATTCAGCACAACTACAGTTTTGCCTCCTTCGCGTTCCAGAATGGGAGAAACACGGTTTCTCTTCTCCTGTAGTGATACCGTCTGTAAAGCGGTATTCTCAGGCGCGCAGCACAGAATGCTTCCCGGAATGCTGCAAACCCTGAACGGCTTCAGCTACTTGAAAGGGAGAAACGTCGTATACTTTATCCAGGTAGACAATGCACGGCAACTTTCTGAGGCATGTAACACAGAGGGATTTTCAAACAAGGAAACCGAATCCTTCGACCATCATCCCAGAATGAGAGCAAAATGCTCTCGCGTTGTCTTTCAGGCAGGGAAGAAGCTACATGCCCGTGTTGAGCAGATAAGTTTTAGTCACCGTAGCTGAACTTTTTCTTCCGTCCTCTAGCTGAAGGCAGACAATCTGCCAGTTTGGCTTTGAACGCCTGTAGTACCTTCATTCCCTGGTACGCAAAGTTCCCTTTGAAAACCAGGGGATTCCAATCCTTGCTAGGCCCGCTCTCTGCAGCCTTCTCCCACTCAGAGAACGTTTGAGAAAGTAGCTTGTGCTGATCGGACACTTTCTTCTAACAAAACTGAAAACTCCCGTAGACTGTGATAAGCAGCTTGAAGGGGAACGCTGTATTTTGCTTTCTCTTTCATGTGGTGAATGGGGAATTTCCACTTGCTGCTAACAAACTTTTACTCAGCACAACTACAGTTTTGCCCCATTCGTGTTCCAGAATGGGAGAAACACGGTTTCTCTTCTCCTCTAGTGATAACGTCTGTAAAGCGGTATTCTCAGCCGCGCAGCACAGAATGCTTCACGGAATGCTGGAAACCCTGGACGGCTTCAGCTACTTGAAAGGGAGAAACGTCGTATACTTTATCCAGGTAGAAAATGCACAGGCAACTTTCTGAGGCATGTAACACAGAGGGATTTTCGAACACAGAAAGGGAATCCTTCGACCATCATCCCAGAATGAGAGCAAAATGCTCTTTCTTTGTATTTCAGGCAGGGAAGGAGTAACATGCTCGTGTTGAGCACACAAGTTTTAGTCAGCATAGCTGAACCTCCTCTGCCGTCCTCTAGCTGAAGGCAGACAATCTGCCTGTTTGGCTTTCAACGCCTGTAAGTACCTTCATTCCCTGATATGCAAAGTTCCCTTTGAAAACCAGGGGATTGCAATCCTTGCTAGGCCCGCTCTCTGCAGCCATCTCCTACTCAGAGAACGTTTGAGAAAGCAGCTTGTGCTGATCGGACCCTTTCTTCTAACAAAAATGAAAACTCCCGTAGACTGAGTTAAGCAGCATCAAGGGGAACGCAGTATTTGGCTTTCTCTTTCATGTGGTGAATGGGGGATTTCCACTTGCTGCTAACAAACATTTACTCAGCACAACTACAGTTTTGCCTCCTTCGCGTTCCAGAATAGGGGAAACACGGTTTCTCTCCTCCTGTAGTGATACCGTGTGTAAAGCGGTATTCTCAGGCGCGCAGCACAGAATGCTTCCCGAAATGCTGGAAACCCTGAACGGCTTCAGCTACTTGAAAGGGAGGAACGTCGTATACTTTATCCAGGTAGACAGTGCACGGCAACTTTCTGAGGCATGTAACACAGAGGGATTTTCAAACAAGGAAACCGAATCCTTCGACCATCATCCCAGAATGAGAGCAAAATGCTCTCGCGTTGTCTTTCAGGCAGGGAAGAAGCTACATGCTCGTGTTGAGCAGATAAGTTTTAGTCAGCAAATCTGAACCTCTTCTTCCGTCCTCTAGCTGATGACAGACAATCTGCCTGTTTGGCTTTGAACGCCCGTACCTTCATTCCCAGGTATGCAAAGTTCCCTTTGAAAACCAGGGCATTCCAATCCTTGCTAGGCAGGACTCTGCAGCCTTCTCCCACTTATAGAACGTTTGAGAAAGCAGCTTGTGCTGTGCTGACACTTTCTTCTAACAAAACCGAAAACTCCCGTAGCCTGAGTTAAGCAGCTTGAAGGGGAACGCTGTATCTTGCTTTCTCTTACATGTGGTGAATGGGGAACGTCTAGTGCTGCTAACAAACTTTTACTCAGCACAACTACAGTTTTGCCCCATTCGCGTTCCAGAATGGGAGAAACACGGTTTCTCTTCTCCTCTAGTGATAACGTCTGTAAAGCGGTATTCTCAGCCGCGCAGCACAGAATGCTTCCCGGAATGCTGCAAACCCTGAACGGCTTCAGCTACTTGAAAGGGAGAAACGTCGTATACTTTATCCAGGTGGAGAATGCACAGGCAACTTTCTGAGGCATGTAACACAGAGGGATTTTCGAACACAGAAAGGGAATCCTTCGACAATCATCCCAGAATGAGAGCAAAATGCTATCGCGTTGTCTTTCAGGCAGGGAAGAAGCTACATGCCCGTGTTGAGCAGATAAGTTTTAGTCACCCTGGCTGAACTTTTTCTTCCGTCCTCTAGCTGAAGGCAGACAATATGCCAGTTTGGCTTTGAACGCCTGTAGTACCTTCATTCCCTGGTACGCAAAGTTCCCTTTGAAAACCAGGGGATTCCAATCCTTGCTAGGCCCGCTCTCTGCAGCCTTCTCCCACTCAGAGAACGTTTGAGAAAGTAGCTTGTGCTGATCGGACACTTTCTTCTAACAAAACTGAAAACTCCCGTAGACTGTGATAAGCAGCTTGAAGGGGAACGCTGTATTTTGCTTTCTCTTTCATGTGGTGAATGGGGAATTTCCACTTGCTGCTAACAAACCTTTACTCAGCACAACTACAGTTTTGCCCCATTCGTGTTCCAGAATGGGAGAAACACGGTTTCTCTTCTCCTCTAGTGATAACGTCTGTAAAGCGGTATTCTCAGCCGCGCAGCACAGAATGCTTCACGGAATGCTGGAAACCCTGGACGGCTTCAGCTACTTGAAAGGGAGAAACGTCGTATACTTTATCCAGGTAGAAAATGCACAGGCAACTTTCTGAGGCATGTAACACAGAGGGATTTTCGAACACAGAAAGGGAATCCTTCGACCATCATCCCAGAATGAGAGCAAAATGCTCTTTCTTTGTATTTCAGGCAGGGAAGGAGTAACATGCTCGTGTTGAGCACACAAGTTTTAGTCAGCATAGCTGAACCTTTTCGTCAGTCCTCTAACTGAAGGCAGACAATCTTCCTGTTTGGCTTAGAACGCCTGTAGTACCTTCATTCCCTGATATGCAAAGTTCCCTTTGAAAACCAGGAGATTCCAATCCTTGCTAGGCCCGCTCTCTGCCGCCATCTCCCACTCAGAGAACGTTAGAGAAAGCAGCTTGTGCTGGGCGGACACTTTCTTCTAACAAAACTGAAAAGTCCCGTAGACTGACTTAAGCAGCTTGAAGGGGAACGCTGTATTTTGCTTTCTCTTTCATGTGGTGACTGGGGAATTTCCACTTGCTGCTAACCTTTACTCAGCACATCTACAGTTTTGCCCGCTTCGCGTTCCAGAATGGGAGAAACACGGTTTCTCTTCTCCTCTAGTGATAATGTCTGTAAAGCGGTATTCTCAGCCGCGCAGCACAGAATGCTTCACGGAATGCTGCAAACCCTGAACGGCTTCAGCTACTTGAAAGGGAGAAACGTCGTATACTTTATCCAGGTCGAGAATGCACAGGCAACTTTCTGAGGCATGTAACACAGAGGGATTTTCGAACACAGAAAGGGAATCCTTCGACCATCATCCCAGAATGAGAGCAAAATGCTCTTTCTTTGTATTTCAGGCAGGGAAGGAGTAACATGCTCGTGTTGAGCACACACGTTTTAGTCAGCATAGCTGAACCTCCTCTGCCGTCCTCTAGCTGAAGGCAGACAATCTGCCTGTTTGGCTTTCAACGCCTGTAAGTACCTTCATTCCCTGATATGCAAAGTTCCCTTTGAAAACCAGGGGATTGCAATCCTTGCTAGGCCCGCTCTCTGCAGCCATCTCCAACTCAGAGAACGTTTGAGAAAGCAGCTTGTTCTGATCGGACCCTTTCTTCTAACAAAAATGAAAACTCCCGTAGACTGAGTTAAGCAGCATCAAGGGGAACGCAGTATTTGGCTTTCTCTTTCATGTGGTGAATGGGGGATTTCCACTTGCTGCTAACAAACTTTTACTCAGCACAACTACAGTTTTGCCTCCTTCGCGTTCCAGAATGGGAGAAACACGGTTTCTCTTCTCCTGTAGTGATACCGTCTGTAAAGCGGTATTCTCAGGCGCGCAGCACAGAATGCTTCCCGAAATGCTGGAAACCCTGAACGGCTTCAGCTACTTGAAAGGGAGAAACGTCGTATACTTTATCCAGGTAGACAATGCACGGCAACTTTCTGAGGCATGTAACACAGAGGGATTTTCAAACAAGGAAACCGAATCCTTCGACCATCATCCCAGAATGAGAGCAAAATGCTCTCGCGTTGTCTTTCAGGCAGGGAAGAAGCTACATGCCCGTGTTGAGCAGATAAGTTTTAGTCACCGTAGCTGAACCTTTTCTTCCGTCCTCTAGCTGAAGGCAGACAATCTGCCAGTTTGGCTTTGAACGCCTGTAGTACCTTCATTCCCTGGTACGCAAAGTTCCCTTTGAAAACCAGGGGATTCCAATCCTTGCTAGGCCCGCTCTCTGCAGCCTTCTCCCACTCAGAGAACGTTTGAGAAAGCAGCTTGTGCTGATCGGACACTTTCATCTAACAAAACTGAAAACTCCCGTAGACTGTGATAAGCAGCTTGAAGGGGAACGCTGTATTTTGCTTTCTCTTTCATGTGGTGAATGGGGAATTTCCACTTGCTGCTAACAAAGTTTTACTCAGCACAACTACAGTTTTGCCCCATTCGCGTTCCAGAATGGGAGAAACACGGTTTCTCTTCTCCTCTAGTGATAACGTCTGTAAAGCGGTATTTTCAGCCGCGCAGCACAGAATGCTTCACGGAATGCTGGAAACCCTGGACGGCTTCAGCTACTTGAAAAGGAGAAACATCGTATACTTTATCCAGGTAGAAAATGCACAGGCAACTTTCTGAGGCATGTAACACAGAGGGATTTTCGAACACAGAAAGGGAATCCTTCGACCATCATCCCAGAATGAGAGCAAAATGCTCTTTCTTTGTATTTCAGGCAGGGAAGGAGTAACATGCTCGTGTTGAGCACACAAGTTTTAGTCAGCATAGCTGAACCTCCTCTGCCGTCCTCTAGCTGAAGGCAGACAATCTGCCTGTTTGGCTTTCAACGCCTGTAAGTACCTTCATTCCCTGATATGCAAAGTTCCCTTTGAAAACCAGGGGATTGCAATCCTTGCTAGGCCCGCTCTCTGCAGCCATCTCCTACTCAGAGAACGTTTGAGAAAGCAGCTTGTGCTGATCGGACCCTTTCTTCTAACAAAAATGAAAACTCCCGTAGACTGAGTTAAGCAGCATCAAGGGGAACGCAGTATTTGGCTTTCTCTTTCATGTGGTGAATGGGGGATTTCCACTTGCTGCTAACAAACTTTTACTCAGCACAACTACAGTTTTGCCTCCTTCGCGTTCCAGAATAGGAGAAACACGGTTTCTCTCCTCCTGTAGTGATACCGTCTGTAAAGCGGTATTCTCAGGCGCGCAGCACAGAATGCTTCCCCAAATGCTGGAAACCCTGAACGGCTTCAGCTACTTGAAAGGGAGGAACGTCGTATACTTTATCCAGGTAGACAGTGCACGGCAACTTTCTGAGGCATGTAACACAGAGGGATTTTCAAACAAGGAAACCGAATCCTTCGACCATCATCCCAGAATGAGAGCAAAATGCTCTCGCGTTGTCTTTCAGGCAGGGAAGAAGCTACATGCTCGTGTTGAGCAGATAAGTTTTAGTCAGCAAATCTGAACCTCTTCTTCCGTCCTCTAGCTGATGACAGACAATCTGCCTGTTTGGCTTTGAACGCCCGTACCTTCATTCCCAGGTATGCAAAGTTCCCTTTGAAAACCAGGGCATTCCAATCCTTGCTAGGCAGGACTCTGCAGCCTTCTCCCACTTATAGAACGTTTGAGAAAGCAGCTTGTGCTGTGCTGACACTTTCTTCTAACAAAACCGAAAACTCCCGTAGCCTGAGTTAAGCAGCTTGAAGGGGAACGCTGTATCTTGCTTTCTCTTACATGTGGTGAATGGGGAACGTCTAGTGCTGCTAACAAACTTTTATTCAGCACAACTACAGTTTTGCCTCCTTCGCGTTCCAGAATGGGAGAAACACGGTTTCTCTTCTCCTGTAGTGATACCGTCTGTAAAGCGGTATTCTCAGGCGCGCAGCACAGAATGCTTCCCGAAATGCTGGAAACCCTGAACGGCTTCAGCTACTTGAAAGGGAGAAACGTCGTATACTTTATCCAGGTAGACAATGCACGGCAACTTTCTGAGGCATGTAACACAGAGGGATTTTCAAACAAGGAAGCCGAATCCCTCGACCATCATCCCAGAATGAGAGCAAAATGCTCTCGCGTTGTCTTTCAGGCAGGGAAGAAGCTACATGCCGGTGTTGAGCAGATAAGTTTTAGTCACCGTAGCTGAACCTTTTCTTCCGTCCTCTAGCTGAAGGCAGACAATCTGCCAGTTTGGCTTTGAACGCCTGTAGTACCTTCATTCCCTGGTACGCAAAGTTCCCTTTGAAAACCAGGGGATTCCAATCCTTGCTAGGCCCGCTCTCTGCAGCCTTCTCCCACTCAGAGAACGTTTGAGAAAGCAGCTTGTGCTGATCGGACACTTTCTTCTAACAAAACTGAAAACTCCCGTAGACTGTGATAAGCAGCTTGAAGGGGAACGCTGTATTTTGCTTTCTCTTTCATGTGGTGAATGGGGAATTTCCACTTGCTGCTAACAAACTTTTACTCAGCACAACTACAGTTTTGCCCCATTCGCGTTCCAGAATGGGAGAAACACGGTTTCTCTTCTCCTCTAGTGATAACGTCTGTAAAGCGGTATTTTCAGCCGCGCAGCACAGAATGCTTCACGGAATGCTGGAAACCCTGGACGGCTTCAGCTACTTGAAAGGGAGAAACGTCGTATACTTTATCCAGGTAGAAAATGCACAGGCAACTTTCTGAGGCATGTAACACAGAGGGATTTTCGAACACAGAAAGGGAATCCTTCGACCATCATCCCAGAATGAGAGCAAAATGCTCTTTCTTTGTATTTCAGGCAGGGAAGGAGTAACATGCTCGTGTTGAGCACACAAGTTTTAGTCAGCATACCTGAACCTCCTCTGCCGTCCTCTAGCTGAAGGCGGACAATCTGCCTGTTTGGCTTTCAACGCCTGTAAGTACCTTCATTCCCTGATATGCAAACTTCCCTTTGAAAACCAGGGGATTGCAATCCTTGCTAGGCCCGCTCTCTGCAGCCATCTCCAACTCAGAGAACGTTTGAGAAAGCAGCTTGTTCTGATCGGACCCTTTCTTCTAACAAAAATGAAAACTCCCGTAGACTGAGTTAAGCAGCATCAAGGGGAACGCAGTATTTGGCTTTCTCTTTCATGTGGTGAATGGGGGATTTCCACTTGCTGCTAACAAACTTTTACTCAGCACAACTACAGTTTTGCCTCCTTCGTGTTCCAGAATGGGAGAAACACGGTTTCTCTTCTCCTGTAGTGATACCGTCTGTAAAGCGGTATTCTCAGGCGCGCAGCACAGAATGCTTCCCGAAATGCTGGAAACCCTGAACGGCTTCAGCTACTTGAAAGGGAGAAACGTCGTATACTTTATCCAGGTAGACAATGCACGGCAACTTTCTGAGGCATGTAACACAGAGGGATTTTCAAACAAGGAAACCGAATCCTTCGACCATCATCCCAGAATGAGAGCAAAATGCTCTCGCGTTGTCTTTCAGGCAGGGAAGAAGCTACATGCCCGTGTTGAGCAGATAAGTTTTAGTCACCGTAGCTGAACCTTTTCTTCCGTCCTCTAGCTGAAGGCAGACAATCTGCCAGTTTGGCTTTGAACGCCTGTAGTACCTTCATTCCCTGGTACGCAAAGTTCCCTTTGAAAACCAGGGGATTCCAATCCTTGCTAGGCCCGCTCTCTGCAGCCTTCTCCCACTCAGAGAACGTTTGAGAAAGCAGCTTGTGCTGATCGGACACTTTCATCTAACAAAACTGAAAACTCCCGTAGACTGTGATAAGCAGCTTGAAGGGGAACGCTGTATTTTGCTTTCTCTTTCATGTGGTGAATGGGGAATTTCCACTTGCTGCTAACAAAGTTTTACTCAGCACAACTACAGTTTTGCCCCATTCGCGTTCCAGAATGGGAGAAACACGGTTTCTCTTCTCCTCTAGTGATAACGTCTGTAAAGCGGTATTTTCAGCCGCGCAGCACAGAATGCTTCACGGAATGCTGGAAACCCTGGACGGCTTCAGCTACTTGAAAGGGAGAAACATCGTATACTTTATCCAGGTAGAAAATGCACAGGCAACTTTCTGAGGCATGTAACACAGAGGGATTTTCGAACACAGAAAGGGAATCCTTCGACCATCATCCCAGAATGAGAGCAAAATGCTCTTTCTTTGTATTTCAGGCAGGGAAGGAGTAACATGCTCGTGTTGAGCACACAAGTTTTAGTCAGCATAGCTGAACCTCCTCTGCCGTCCTCTAGCTGAAGGCAGACAATCTGCCTGTTTGGCTTTCAACGCCTGTAAGTACCTTCATTCCCTGATATGCAAAGTTCCCTTTGAAAACCAGGGGATTGCAATCCTTGCTAGGCCCGCTCTCTGCAGCCATCTCCTACTCAGAGAACGTTTGAGAAAGCAGCTTGTGCTGATCGGACCCTTTCTTCTAACAAAAATGAAAACTCCCGTAGACTGAGTTAAGCAGCATCAAGGGGAACGCAGTATTTGGCTTTCTCTTTCATGTGGTGAATGGGGGATTTCCACTTGCTGCTAACAAACTTTTACTCAGCACAACTACAGTTTTGCCTCCTTCGCGTTCCAGAATAGGAGAAACACGGTTTCTCTCCTCCTGTAGTGATACCGTCTGTAAAGCGGTATTCTCAGGCGCGCAGCACAGAATGCTTCCCGAAATGCTGGAAACCCTGAACGGCTTCAGCTACTTGAAAGGGAGGAACGTCGTATACTTTATCCAGGTAGACAGTGCACGGCAACTTTCTGAGGCATGTAACACAGAGGGATTTTCAAACAAGGAAACCGAATCCTTCGACCATCATCCCAGAATGAGAGCAAAATGCTCTCGCGTTGTCTTTCAGGCAGGGAAGAAGCTACATGCTCGTGTTGAGCAGATAAGTTTTAGTCAGCAAATCTGAACCTCTTCTTCCGTCCTCTAGCTGATGACAGACAATCTGCCTGTTTGGCTTTGAACGCCCGTACCTTCATTCCCAGGTATGCAAAGTTCCCTTTGAAAACCAGGGCATTCCAATCCTTGCTAGGCAGGACTCTGCAGCCTTCTCCCACTTATAGAACGTTTGAGAAAGCAGCTTGTGCTGTGCTGACACTTTCTTCTAACAAAACCGAAAACTCCCGTAACCTGAGTTAAGCAGCTTGAAGGGGAACGCTGTATCTTGCTTTCTCTTACATGTGGTGAATGGGGAACGTCTAGTGCTGCTAACAAACTTTTATTCAGCACAACTACAGTTTTGCCTCCTTCGCGTTCCAGAATGGGAGAAACACGGTTTCTCTTCTCCTGTAGTGATACCGTCTGTAAAGCGGTATTCTCAGGCGCGCAGCACAGAATGCTTCCCGAAATGCTGGAAACCCTGAACGGCTTCAGCTACTTGAAAGGGAGAAACGTCGTATACTTTATCCAGGTAGACAATGCACGGCAACTTTCTGAGGCATGTAACAAAGAGGGATTTTCAAACAAGGAAGCCGAATCCTTCGACAATCATCCCAGAATGAGAGCAAAATGCTCTCGCGTTGTCTTTCAGGCAGGGAAGAAGCTACATGCCCGTGTTGAGTAGATAAGTTTTAGTCACCGTAGCTGAACCTTTTCTTCCGTCCTCTAGCTGAAGGCAGACAATCTGCCAGTTTGGCTTTGAACGCCTGTAGTACCTTCATTCCCTGGTACGCAAAGTTCCCTTTGAAAACCAGGGGATTCCAATCCTTGCTAGGCCCGCTCTCTGCAGCCTTCTCCCACTCAGAGAACGTTTGAGAAAGCAGCTTGTGCTGATCGGACACTTTCATCTAACAAAACTGAAAACTCCCGTAGACTGTGATAAGCAGCTTGAAGGGGAACGCTGTATTTTGCTTTCTCTTTCATGTGGTGAATGGGGAATTTCCACTTGCTGCTAACAAACTTTTACTCAGCACAACTACAGTTTTGCCCCATTCGCGTTCCAGAATGGGAGAAACACGGTTTCTCTTCTCCTCTAGTGATAAGGTCTGTAAAGCGGTATTTTCAGCCGCGCAGCACAGAATGCTTCACGGAATGCTGGAAACCCTGGACGGCTTCAGCTACTTGAAAGGGAGAAACGTCGTATACTTTATCCAGGTAGAAAATGCACAGGCAACTTTCTGAGGCATGTAACACAGAGGGATTTTCGAACACAGAAAGGGAATCCTTCGACCATCATCCCAGAATGAGAGCAAAATGCTCTTTCTTTGTATTTCAGGCAGGGAAGGAGTAACATGCTCGTGTTGAGCACACAAGTTTTAGTCAGCATACCTGAACCTCCTCTGCCGTCCTCTAGCTGAAGGCGGACAATCTGCCTGTTTGGCTTTCAACGCCTGTAAGTACCTTCATTCCCTGATATGCAAACTTCCCTTTGAAAACCAGGGGATTGCAATCCTTGCTAGGCCCGCTCTCTGCAGCCATCTCCAACTCAGAGAACGTTTGAGAAAGCAGCTTGTTCTGATCGGACCCTTTCTTCTAACAAAAATGAAAACTCCCGTAGACTGAGTTAAGCAGCATCAAGGGGAACGCAGTATTTGGCTTTCTCTTTCATGTGGTGAATGGGGGATTTCCACTTGCTGCTAACAAACTTTTACTCAGCACAACTACAGTTTTGCCTCCTTCGTGTTCCAGAATGGGAGAAACACGGTTTCTCTTCTCCTGTAGTGATACCGTCTGTAAAGCGGTATTCTCAGGCGCGCAGCACAGAATGCTTCCCGAAATGCTGGAAACCCTGAACGGCTTCAGCTACTTGAAAGGGAGAAACGTCGTATACTTTATCCAGGTAGACAATGCACGGCAACTTTCTGAGGCATGTAACACAGAGGGATTTTCAAACAAGGAAACCGAATCCTTCGACCATCATCCCAGAATGAGAGCAAAATGCTCTCGCGTTGTCTTTCAGGCAGGGAAGAAGCTACATGCCCGTGTTGAGCAGATAAGTTTTAGTCACCGTAACTGAACCTTTTCTTCCGTCCTCTAGCTGAAGGCAGACAATCTGCCAGTTTGGCTTTGAACGCCTGTAGTACCTTCATTCCCTGGTACGCAAAGTTCCCTTTGAAAACCAGGGGATTCCAATCCTTGCTAGGCCCGCTCTCTGCAGCCTTCTCCCACTCAGAGAACGTTTGAGAAACCAGCTTGTGCTGATCGGACACTTTCATCTAACAAAACTGAAAACTCCCGTAGACTGTGATAAGCAGCTTGAAGGGGAACGCTGTATTTTGCTTTCTCTTTCATGTGGTGAATGGGGAATTTCCACTTGCTGCTAACAAAGTTTTACTCAGCACAACTACAGTTTTGCCCCATTCGCGTTCCAGAATGGGAGAAACACGGTTTCTCTTCTCCTCTAGTGATAACGTCTGTAAAGCGGTATTTTCAGCCGCGCAGCACAGAATGCTTCACGGAATGCTGGAAACCCTGGACGGCTTCAGCTACTTGAAAGGGAGAAACATCGTATACTTTATCCAGGTAGAAAATGCACAGGCAACTTTCTGAGGCATGTAACACAGAGGGATTTTCGAACACAGAAAGGGAATCCTTCGACCATCATCCCAGAATGAGAGCAAAATGCTCTTTCTTTGTATTTCAGGCAGGGAAGGAGTAACATGCTCGTGTTGAGCACACAAGTTTTAGTCAGCATAGCTGAACCTCCTCTGCCGTCCTCTAGCTGAAGGCAGACAATCTGCCTGTTTGGCTTTCAACGCCTGTAAGTACCTTCATTCCCTGATATGCAAAGTTCCCTTTGAAAACCAGGGGATTGCAATCCTTGCTAGGCCCGCTCTCTGCAGCCATCTCCTACTCAGAGAACGTTTGAGAAAGCAGCTTGTGCTGATCGGACCCTTTCTTCTAACAAAAATGAAAACTCCCGTAGACTGAGTTAAGCAGCATCAAGGGGAACGCAGTATTTGGCTTTCTCTTTCATGTGGTGAATGGGGGATTTCCACTTGCTGCTAACAAACTTTTACTCAGCACAACTACAGTTTTGCCTCCTTCGCGTTCCAGAATAGGAGAAACACGGTTTCTCTCCTCCTGTAGTGATACCGTCTGTAAAGCGGTATTCTCAGGCGCGCAGCACAGAATGCTTCCCGAAATGCTGGAAACCCTGAACGGCTTCAGCTACTTGAAAGGGAGGAACGTCGTATACTTTATCCAGGTAGACAGTGCACGGCAACTTTCTGAGGCATGTAACACAGAGGGATTTTCAAACAAGGAAACCGAATCCTTCGACCATCATCCCAGAATGAGAGCAAAATGCTCTCGCGTTGTCTTTCAGGCAGGGAAGAAGCTACATGCTCGTGTTGAGCAGATAAGTTTTAGTCAGCAAATCTGAACCTCTTCTTCCGTCCTCTAGCTGATGACAGACAATCTGCCTGTTTGGCTTTGAACGCCCGTACCTTCATTCCCAGGTATGCAAAGTTCCCTTTGAAAACCAGGGCATTCCAATCCTTGCTAGGCAGGACTCTGCAGCCTTCTCCCACTTATAGAACGTTTGAGAAAGCAGCTTGTGCTGTGCTGACACTTTCTTCTAACAAAACCGAAAACTCCCGTAACCTGAGTTAAGCAGCTTGAAGGGGAACGCTGTATCTTGCTTTCTCTTACATGTGGTGAATGGGGAACGTCTAGTGCTGCTAACAAACTTTTATTCAGCACAACTACAGTTTTGCCTCCTTCGCGTTCCAGAATGGGAGAAACACGGTTTCTCTTCTCCTGTAGTGATACCGTCTGTAAAGCGGTATTCTCAGGCGCGCAGCACAGAATGCTTCCCGAAATGCTGGAAACCCTGAACGGCTTCAGCTACTTGAAAGGGAGAAACGTCGTATACTTTATCCAGGTAGACAATGCACGGCAACTTTCTGAGGCATGTAACAAAGAGGGATTTTCAAACAAGGAAGCCGAATCCTTCGACCATCATCCCAGAATGAGAGCAAAATGCTCTCGCGTTGTCTTTCAGGCAGGGAAGAAGCTACATGCCCGTGTTGAGCAGATAAGTTTTAGTCACCGTAGCTGAACCTTTTCTTCCGTCCTCTAGCTGAAGGCAGACAATCTGCCAGTTTGGCTTTGAACGCCTGTAGTACCTTCATTCCCTGGTACGCAAAGTTCCCTTTGAAAACCAGGGGATTCCAATCCTTGCTAGGCCCGCTCTCTGCAGCCTTCTCCCACTCAGAGAACGTTTGAGAAAGCAGCTTGTGCTGATCGGACACTTTCTTCTAACAAAAATGAAAACTCCCGTAGACTGAGTTAAGCAGCATCAAGGGGAACGCAGTATTTGGCTTTCTCTTTCATGTGGTGAATGGGGGATTTCCACTTGCTGCTAACAAACTTTTACTCAGCACAACTACAGTTTTGCCTCCTTCGCGTTCCAGAATAGGAGAAACACGGTTTCTCTCCTCCTGTAGTGATACCGTCTGTAAAGCGGTATTCTCAGGCGCGCAGCACAGAATGCTTCCCGAAATGCTGGAAACCCTGAACGGCTTCAGCTACTTGAAAGGGAGGAACGTCGTATACTTTATCCAGGTAGACAGTGCACGGCAACTTTCTGAGGCATGTAACACAGAGGGATTTTCAAACAAGGAAACCGAATCCTTCGACCATCATCCCAGAATGAGAGCAAAATGCTCTCGCGTTGTCTTTCAGGCAGGGAAGAAGCTACATGCTCGTGTTGAGCAGATAAGTTTTAGTCAGCAAATCTGAACCTCTTCTTCCGTCCTCTAGCTGATGACAGACAATCTGCCTGTTTGGCTTTGAACGCCCGTACCTTCATTCCCAGGTATGCAAAGTTCCCTTTGAAAACCAGGGCATTCCAATCCTTGCTAGGCAGGACTCTGCAGCCTTCTCCCACTTATAGAACGTTTGAGAAAGCAGCTTGTGCTGTGCTGACACTTTCTTCTAACAAAACCGAAAACTCCCGTAACCTGAGTTAAGCAGCTTGAAGGGGAACGCTGTATCTTGCTTTCTCTTACATGTGGTGAATGGGGAACGTCTAGTGCTGCTAACAAACTTTTATTCAGCACAACTACAGTTTTGCCTCCTTCGCGTTCCAGAATGGGAGAAACACGGTTTCTCTTCTCCTGTAGTGATACCGTCTGTAAAGCGGTATTCTCAGGCGCGCAGCACAGAATGCTTCCCGAAATGCTGGAAACCCTGAACGGCTTCAGCTACTTGAAAGGGAGAAACGTCGTATACTTTATCCAGGTAGACAATGCACGGCAACTTTCTGAGGCATGTAACAAAGAGGGATTTTCAAACAAGGAAGCCGAATCCTTCGACCATCATCCCAGAATGAGAGCAAAATGCTCTCGCGTTGTCTTTCAGGCAGGGAAGAAGCTACATGCCCGTGTTGAGCAGATAAGTTTTAGTCACCGTAGCTGAACCTTTTCTTCCGTCCTCTAGCTGAAGGCAGACAATCTGCCAGTTTGGCTTTGAACGCCTGTAGTACCTTCATTCCCTGGTACGCAAAGTTCCCTTTGAAAACCAGGGGATTCCAATCCTTGCTAGGCCCGCTCTCTGCAGCCTTCTCCCACTCAGAGAACGTTTGAGAAAGCAGCTTGTGCTGATCGGACACTTTCATCTAACAAAACTGAAAACTCCCGTAGACTGTGATAAGCAGCTTGAAGGGGAACGCTGTATTTTGCTTTCTCTTTCATGTGGTGAATGGGGAATTTCCACTTGCTGCTAACAAACTTTTACTCAGCACAACTACAGTTTTGCCCCATTCGCGTTCCAGAATGGGAGAAACACGGTTTCTCTTCTCCTCTAGTGATAAGGTCTGTAAAGCGGTATTTTCAGCCGCGCAGCACAGAATGCTTCACGGAATGCTGGAAACCCTGGACGGCTTCAGCTACTTGAAAGGGAGAAACGTCGTATACTTTATCCAGGTAGAAAATGCACAGGCAACTTTCTGAGGCATGTAACACAGAGGGATTTTCGAACACAGAAAGGGAATCCTTCGACCATCATCCCAGAATGAGAGCAAAATGCTCTGGCGTTGTCTTTCAGGCAGGGAAGAAGCTACATGCTCGTGTTGAGCAGATAAGTTTTAGTCAGCAAATCTGAACCTCTTCTTCCGTCCTCTAGCTGATGACAGACAATCTGCCTGTTTGGCTTTGAACGCCCGTACCTTCATTCCCAGGTATGCAAAGTTCCCTTTGAAAACCAGGGAATTCCAATCCTTGCTAGGCAGGACTCTGCAGCCTTCTCCCACTTATAGAACGTTTGAGAAAGCAGCTTGTGCTGTGCTGACACTTTCTTCTAACAAAACCGAAAACTCCCGTAGCCTGAGTTAAGCAGCTTGAAGGGGAACGCTGTATCTTGCTTTCTCTTACATGTGGTGAATGGGGAACGTCTAGTGCTGCTAACAAACTTTTATTCAGCACAACTACAGTTTTGCCTCCTTCGCGTTCCAGAATGGGAGAAACACGGTTTCTCTTCTCCTGTAGTGATACCGTCTGTAAAGCGGTATTCTCAGGCGCGCAGCACAGAATGCTTCCCGAAATGCTGGAAACCCTGAACGGCTTCAGCTACTTGAAAGGGAGAAACGTCGTATACTTTATCCAGGTAGACAATGCACGGCAACTTTCTGAGGCATGTAACACAGAGGGATTTTCAAACAAGGAAACCGAATCCTTCGACCATCATCCCAGAATGAGAGCAAAATGCTCTCGCGTTGTCTTTCAGGCAGGGAAGAAGCTACATGCCCGTGTTGAGCAGATAAGTTTTAGTCACCGTAGCTGAACCTTTTCTTCCGTCCTCTAGCTGAAGGCAGACAATCTGCCAGTTTGGCTTTGAACGCCTGTAGTACCTTCATTCCCTGGTACGCAAAGTTCCCTTTGAAAACCAGGGGATTCCAATCCTTGCTAGGCCCGCTCTCTGCAGCCTTCTCCCACTCAGAGAACGTTTGAGAAAGCAGCTTGTGCTGATCGGACACTTTCTTCTAACAAAACTGAAAACTCCCGTAGACTGTGATAAGCAGCTTGAAGGGGAACGCTGTATTTTGCTTTCTCTTTCATGTGGTGAATGGGGAATTTCCACTTGCTGCTAACAAACTTTTACTCAGCACAACTACAGTTTTGCCCCATTCGCGTTCCAGAATGGGAGAAACACGGTTTCTCTTCTCCTCTAGTGATAACGTCTGTAAAGCGGTATTTTCAGCCGCGCAGCACAGAATGCTTCACGGAATGCTGGAAACCCTGGACGGCTTCAGCTACTTGAAAGGGAGAAACGTCGTATACTTTATCCAGGTAGAAAATGCACAGGCAACTTTCTGAGGCATGTAACACAGAGGGATTTTCGAACACAGAAAGGGAATCCTTCGACCATCATCCCAGAATGAGAGCAAAATGCTCTTTCTTTGTATTTCAGGCGGGGAAGGAGTAACATGCTCGTGTTGAGCACACAAGTTTTAGTCAGCATAGCTGAACCTTTTCGTCAGTCCTCTAACTGAAGGCAGACAATCTGCCTGTTTGGCTTTCAACGCCTGTAGTACCTTCATTTCCTGATATGCAAAGTTCCCTTTGAAAACCAGGGGATTCCAATCCTTGCTAGGCCCGCTCTCTGCCGCCATCTCCCACTCAGAGAACGTTTGAGAAAGCAGCTTGTGCTGGGCGGACACTTTCTTCTAACAAAACTGAAAAGTCCCGTAGACTGACTTAAGCAGCTTGAAGGGGAACGCTGTATTTTGCTTTCTCTTTCATGTGGTGAATGGGGAATTTCCACTTGCTGCTAACCTTTACTCAGCACAACTACAGTTTTGCCCCATTCGCGTTCCAGAATGGGAGAAACACGGTTTCTCTTCTCCTCTAGTGATAACATCTGTAAAGCGGTATTCTCAGCCGCGCAGCACAGAATGCTTCACGGAATGCTGGAAACCCTGGACAACTTCAGCTACTTGAAAGGGAGAAACGTCGTATACTTTATCCAGGTAGAAAATGCACAGGCAACTTTCTGAGGCATGTAACACAGAGGGATTTTCGAACACAGAAAGGGAATCCTTCGACCATCATCCCAGAATGAGAGCAAAATGCTCTTTCTTTCTATTTCAGGCAGGGAAGGAGTAACATGCTCGTGTTGAGCACACAAGTTTTAGTCAGCATAGCTGAACCTTTTCGTCAGTCCTCTAACTGAAGGCAGACAATCTGCCTGTTTGGCTTTGAGCGCCTGTAGTACCTACATTCCCTGATATGCAAAGTTCCCTTTGAAAACCAGGGGATTGCAATCCTTGCTAGGCCCGCTCTCTGCAGCCATCTCCAACTCAGAGAACGTTTGAGAAAGCAGCTTGTGCTGATCGGACCCTTTCTTCTAACAAATATCAAAACTCCCGTAGACTGGGTTAAGCAGCATCAAGGGGAACGCAGTATTTGGCTTTCTCTTTCATGTGATGAATGGGGGATTTCCACTTGCTGCTAACAAACTTTTACTCAGCACAACTACAGTTTTGCCTCCTTCGCGTTCCAGAATAGGAGAAACACGGTTTCTCTTCTCCTCTAGTGATAACGTCTGTAAAGCGGTATTTTCAGCCGCGCAGCACAGAATGCTTCACGTAATGCTTGAAACCCTGGACGGCTTCAGCTACTTGAAAGGGAGAAACGTCGTATACTTTATCAGGTAGAAAATGCACAGGCAACTTTCTGAGGCATGTAACACAGAGGGATTTTCGAACACAGAAAGGGAATCCTTCGACCATCATCCCAGAATGAGAGCAAAATGCTCTTTCTTTCTATTTCAGGCAGGGAAGGAGTAACATGCTCGTGTTGAGCACACAAGTTTTAGTCAGCATAGCTGAACCTCCTCTGCCGTCCTCTAGCTGAAGGCAGACAATCTGCCTGTTTGGCTTTGAACGCCCGTACCTTCATTCCCAGGTATGCAAAGTTCCCTTTGAAAACCAGGGCATTCCAATCCTTGCTAGGCCCGCTCTCTGCCGCCATCTCCCACTCAGAGAACGTTTGAGAAAGCAGCTTGTGCTGGGCGGACACTTTCTTCTAACAAAACTGAAAAGTCCCGTAGACTGACTTAAGCAGCTTGAAGGGGAACGCTGTATTTTGCTTTCTCTTTCATGTGGTGACTGGGGAATTTCCACTTGCTGCTAACCTTTACTCAGCACAACTATAGTTTTGCCCGCTTCGCGTACCAGAATGTGAGAAACACGGTTTCTCTTCTCCTGTAGTGATACCGTCTGTAAAGCGGTATTCTCAGCCGCGCAGCACAGAATGCTTCCCGGAATGCTGCAAACCCTGAACGGCTTCAGCTACTTGAAAGGGAGAAACGTCGTATACTTTATCCAGGTGGAGAATGCACAGGCAACATTCTGAGGCATGTAACACAGAGGGATTTTCGAACACAGAAAGGGAATCCTTCGACAATCATCCCAGAATGAGAGCAAAATGCTCTCGCGTTGTCTTTCAGGCAGGGAAGAAGCTACATGCCCGTGTTGAGCAGATAAGTTTTAGTCACCGTAGCTGAACTTTTTCTTCCGTCCTCTAGCTGAAGGCAGACAATCTGCCAGTTTGGCTTTGAACGCCTGTAGTACCTTCATTCCCTGGTACGCAAAGTTCCCTTTGAAAACCAGGGGATTCCAATCCTTGCTAGGCCCGCTCTCTGCAGTCTTCTCCCACTCAGAGAACGTTTGAGAAAGTAGCTTGTGCTGATCGGACACTTTCTTCTAACAAAACTGAAAACTCCCGTAGACTGTGATAAGCAGCTTGAAGGGGAACGCTGTATTTTGCTTTCTCTTTCATGTGGTGAATGGGGAATTTCCACTTGCTGCTAACAAACTTTTACTCAGCACAACTACAGTTTTGCCCCATTCGTGTTCCAGAATGGGAGAAACACGGTTTCTCTTCTCCTCTAGTGATAACGTCTGTAAAGCGGTATTCTCAGCCGCGCAGCACAGAATGCTTCACGGAATGCTGGAAACCCTGGACGGCTTCAGCTACTTGAAAGGGAGAAACGTCGTATACTTTATCCAGGTAGAAAATGCAGAGGCAACTTTCTGAGGCATGTAACACAGAGGGATTTTCGAACACAGAAAGGGAATCCTTCGACCATCATCCCAGAATGAGAGCAAAATGCTCTTTCTTTGTATTTCAGGCAGGGAAGGAGTAACATGCTCGTGTTGAGCACACAAGTTTTAGTCAGCATAGCTGAACCTCCTCTGCCGTCCTCTAGCTGAAGGCAGACAATCTGCCTGTTTGGCTTTCAACGCCTGTAAGTACCTTCATTCCCTGATATGCAAAGTTCCCTTTGAAAACCAGGGGATTGCAATCCTTGCTAGGCCCGCTCTCTGCAGCCATCTCCTACTCAGAGAACGTTTGAGAAAGCAGCTTGTGCTGATCGGACCCTTTCTTCTAACAAAAATGAAAACTCCCGTAGACTGAGTTAAGCAGCATCAAGGGGAACGCAGTATTTGGCTTTCTCTTTCATGTGGTGAATGGGGGATTTCCACTTGCTGCTAACAAACATTTACTCAGCACAACTACAGTTTTGCCTCCTTCGCGTTCCAGAATAGGAGAAACACGGTTTCTCTCCTCCTGTAGTGATACCGTCTGTAAAGCGGTATTCTCAGGCGCGCAGCACAGAATGCTTCCCGAAATGCTGGAAACCCTGAACGGCTTCAGCTACTTGAAAGGGAGGAACGTCGTATACTTTATCCAGGTAGACAGTGCACGGCAACTTTCTGAGGCATGTAACACAGAGGGATTTTCAAACAAGGAAACCGAATCCTTCGACCATCATCCCAGAATGAGAGCAAAATGCTCTCGCGTTGTCTTTCAGGCAGGGAAGAAGCTACATGCTCGTGTTGAGCAGATAAGTTTTAGTCAGCAAATCTGAACCTCTTCTTCCGTCCTCTAGCTGATGACAGACAATCTGCCTGTTTGGCTTTGAACGCCCGTACCTTCATTCCCAGGTATGCAATGTTCCCTTTGAAAACCAGGGCATTCCAATCCTTGCTAGGCAGGACTCTGCAGCCTTCTCCCACTTATAGAACGTTTGAGAAAGCAGCTTGTGCTGTGCTGACACTTTCTTCTAACAAAACCGAAAACTCCCGTAGCCTGAGTTAAGCAGCTTGAAGGGGAACGCTGTATCTTGCTTTCTCTTACATGTGGTGAATGGGGAACGTCTAGTGCTGCTAACAAACTTTTATTCAGCACAACTACAGTTTTGCCTCCTTCGCGTTCCAGAATGGGAGAAACACGGTTTCTCTTCTCCTGTAGTGATACCGTCTGTAAAGCGGTATTCTCAGGCGCGCAGCACAGAATGCTTCCCGGAATGCTGCAAACCCTGAACGGCTTCAGCTACTTGAAAGGGAGAAACGTCGTATACTTTATCCAGGTAGACAATGCACGGCAACTTTCTGAGGCATGTAACACAGAGGGATTTTCAAACAAGGAAACCGAATCCTTCGACCATCATCCCAGAATGAGAGCAAAATGCTCTCGCGTTGTCTTTCAGGCAGGGAAGAAGCTACATGCCCGTGTTGAGCAGATAAGTTTTAGTCACCGTAGCTGAACCTTTTCTTCCGTCCTCTAGCTGAAGGCAGACAATCTGCCAGTTTGGCTTTGAACGCCTGTAGTACCTTCATTCCCTGGTACGCAAAGTTCCCTTTGAAAACCAGGGGATTCCAATCCTTGCTAGGCCCGCTCTCTGCAGCCTTCTCCCACTCAGAGAACGTTTGAGAAAGCAGCTTGTGCTGATCGGACACTTTCATCTAACAAAACTGAAAACTCCCGTAGACTGTGATAAGCAGCTTGAAGGGGAACGCTGTATTTTGCTTTCTCTTTCATGTGGTGAATGGGGAATTTCCACTTGCTGCTAACAAAGTTTTACTCAGCACAACTACAGTTTTGCCCCATTCGCGTTCCAGAATGGGAGAAACACGGTTTCTCTTCTCCTCTAGTGATAACGTCTGTAAAGCGGTATTTTCAGCCGCGCAGCACAGAATGCTTCACGGAATGCTGGAAACCCTGGACGGCTTCAGCTACTTGAAAGGGAGAAACATCGTATACTTTATCCAGGTAGAAAATGCACAGGCAACTTTCTGAGGCATGTAACACAGAGGGATTTTCGAACACAGAAAGGGAATCCTTCGACCATCATCCCAGAATGAGAGCAAAATGCTCTTTCTTTGTATTTCAGGCAGGGAAGGAGTAACATGCTCGTGTTGAGCACACAAGTTTTAGTCAGCATAGCTGAACCTCCTCTGCCGTCCTCTAGCTGAAGGCAGACAATCTGCCTGTTTGGCTTTCAACGCCTGTAAGTACCTTCATTCCCTGATATGCAAAGTTCCCTTTGAAAACCAGGGGATTGCAATCCTTGCTAGGCCCGCTCTCTGCAGCCATCTCCTACTCAGAGAACGTTTGAGAAAGCAGCTTGTGCTGATCGGACCCTTTCTTCTAACAAAAATGAAAACTCCCGTAGACTGAGTTAAGCAGCATCAAGGGGAACGCAGTATTTGGCTTTCTCTTTCATGTGGTGAATGGGGGATTTCCACTTGCTGCTAACAAACTTTTACTCAGCACAACTACAGTTTTGCCTCCTTCGCGTTCCAGAATAGGAGAAACACGGTTTCTCTCCTCCTGTAGTGATACCGTCTGTAAAGCGGTATTCTCAGGCGCGCAGCACAGAATGCTTCCCGAAATGCTGGAAACCCTGAACGGCTTCAGCTACTTGAAAGGGAGGAACGTCGTATACTTTATCCAGGTAGACAGTGCACGGCAACTTTCTGAGGCATGTAACACAGAGGGATTTTCAAACAAGGAAACCGAATCCTTCGACCATCATCCCAGAATGAGAGCAAAATGCTCTCGCGTTGTCTTTCAGGCAGGGAAGAAGCTACATGCTCGTGTTGAGCAGATAAGTTTTAGTCAGCAAATCTGAACCTCTTCTTCCGTCCTCTAGCTGATGACAGACAATCGGCCTGTTTGGGTTTGTACGCCCATACCTTCATTCCCAGGTATGCAAAGTTCCCTTTGAAAACCAGGGAATTCCAATCCTTGCTAGGCAGGACTCTGCAGCCTTCTCCCACTTATAGAACGTTTGAGAAAGCAGCTTGTGCTGTGCTGACACTTTCTTCTAACAAAACCGAAAACTCCCGTAGCCTGAGTTAAGCAGCTTGAAGGGGAACGCTGTATCTTGCTTTCTCTTACATGTGGTGAATGGGGAACGTCTAGTGCTGCTAACAAACTTTTATTCAGCACAACTACAGTTTTGCCTCCTTCGCGTTCCAGAATGGGAGAAACACGGTTTCTCTTCTCCTCTAGTGATAACGTCTGTAAAGCGGTATTTTCAGCCGCGCAGCACAGAATGCTTCACGGAATGCTGGAAACCCTGGACGGCTTCAGCTACTTGAAAGGGAGAAACGTCGTATACTTTATCCAGGTAGAAAATGCACAGGCAACTTTCTGAGGCATGTAACACAGAGGGATTTTCGAACACAGAAAGGGAATCCTTCGACCATCATCCCAGAATGAGAGCAAAATGCTCTTTCTTTGTATTTCAGGCAGGGAAGGAGTAACATGCTCGTGTTGAGCACACAAGTTTTAGTCAGCATACCTTAACCTCCTCTGCCATCCTCTAGCTGAAGGCAGACAATCTGCCTGTTTGGCTTTGAACGCCCGTACCTTCATTCCCAGGTATGCAAAGTTCCCTTTGAAAACCAGGGCATTCCAATCCTTGCTAGGCCCGCTCTCTGCCGCCATCTCCCACTCAGAGAACGTTTGAGAAAGCAGCTTGTGCTGGGCGGACACTTTCTTCTAACAAAACTGAAAAGTCCCGTAGACTGACTTAAGCAGCTTGAAGGGGAACGCTGTATTTTGCTTTCTCTTTCATGTGGTGACTGGGGAATTTCCACTTGCTGCTTACCTTTACTCAGCACAACTACAGTTATGCCCGCTTCGCGTTCCAGAATGTGAGAAACACGGTTTCTCTTCTCCTGTAGTGATACCGTCTGTAAAGCGGTATTCTCAGGCGCGCAGCACAGAATGCTTCCCGGAATGCTGCAAACCCTGAACGGCTTCAGCTACTTGAAAGGGAGAAACGTCGTATACTTTATCCAGGTAGACAATGCACGGCAACTTTCTGAGGCATGTAACACGGAGGGATTTTCAAACAAGGAAACCGAATCCTTCGACCATCATCCCAGAATGAGAGCAAAATGCTCTCGCGTTGTCTTTCAGGCAGGGAAGAAACTACATGCCCGTGTTGAGCAGATAAGTTTTAGTCACCGTAGCTGAACTTTTTCTTCCGTCCTCTAGCTGAAGGCAGACAATCTGCCAGTTTGGCCTGAACGCCTGTAGTACCTTCATTCCCTGGTACGCAAAGTTCCCTTTGAAAACCAGGGGATTCCAATCCTTGCTAGGCCCGCTCTCTGCAGCCTTCTCCCACTCAGAGAACGTTTGAGAAAGCAGCTTGTGCTGATCGGACACTTTCTTCTAACAAAGCTGAAAACTCCCGTACACTGTGATAAGCAGCTTGAAGGGGAACGCTGTATTTTGCTTTCTCTTTCATGTGGTGAATGGGGAATTTCCACTTGCTGCTAACAAACTTTTACTCAGCACAACTACAGTTTTGCCCCATTCGTGTTCCAGAATGGGAGAAACACGGTTTCTCTTCTCCTCTAGTGATAACGTCTGTAAAGCGGTATTCTCAGCCGCGAAGCACAGAATGCTTCACGGAATGCTGGAAACCCTGGACGGCTTCAGCTACTTGAAAGGGAAAAGCGTCGTATACTTTATCCAGGTAGAAAATGCACAGGCAACTTTCTGAGGCATGTAACACAGAGGGATTTTCGAACACAGAAAGGGAATCCTTCGACCATCATCCCAGAATGAGAGCAAAATGCTCTTTCTTTGTATTTCAGGCAGGGAAGGAGTAACATGCTCGTGTTGAGCACACAAGTTTTAGTCAGCATAGCTGAACCTTTTCGTCAGTCCTCTAACTGAAGGCAGACAATCTTCGTGATTGGCTTAGAACGCCTGTAGTACCTTCATTCCCTGATATGCAAAGTTCCCTTTGAAAACCAGGGGATTCCAATCCTTGCTAGGCCCGCTCTCTGCCGCCATCTCCCACTCAGAGAACGTTAGAGAAAGCAGCTTGTGCTGGGCGGACACTTTCTTCTAACAAAACTGAAAAGTCCCGTAGACTGACTTAAGCAGCTTGAAGGGGAACGCTGTATTTTGCTTTCTCTTTCATGTGGTGACTGGGGAATTTCCACTTGCTGCTAACCTTTACTCAGCACAACTACAGTTTTGCCCGCTTCGCGTTCCAGAATGGGAGAAACACGGTTTCTCTTCTCCTGTAGTGATAACGTCTGTAAAGCGGTATTCTCAGCCGCGCAGCACAGAATGCTTCACGGAATGCTACAAACCCTGAACGGCTTCAGCTACTTGAAAGGGAGAAACGTCGTATACTTTATCCAGGTCGAGAATGCACAGGCAACTTTCTGAGGCATGTAAGACAGAGGTATTTTCGAACACAGAAAGGGAATCCCTCGACCATCATCCCAGAATGAGAGCAAAATGCTCTTTCTTTGTATTTCAGGCAGGGAAGGAGTAACATGCTCGTGTTGAGCACACACGTTTTAGTCAGCATAGCTGAACCTTTTCGTCGGTCCTCTAACTGAAGGCAGACAATCTGCCAGTTTGGCTTTGAAAGCCTGTAGTACCTTCATTCCCTGATATGCAAACTTCCCTTTGAAAACCAGGGGATTCCAATCCTTGCTAGGCCCGCTCTCTGCCGCCATCTCCCACTCAGAGAACGTTTGAGAAAGCAGCTTGTGCTGGGCGGACACTTTCTTCTAACAAAACTGAAAAGTCCCGTAGACTGACTTAAGCAGCTTGAAGGGGAACGCTGTATTTTGCTTTCTCTTTCATGTGGTGACTGGGGAATTTCCACTTGATGCTAACCTTTACTGAGCACAACTACAATTTTGCCCGCTTCGCGTTCCAGAATGGGAGAAACACGGTTTCTCTTCTCCTGTAGTGATAACTTCTGTAAAGCGGTATTCACAGCCGCGCAGCACAGAATGCTTCCCGGAATGCTGCAAACCCTGAACGGCTTCAGCTCTTTGAAAGGGAGAAACGTCGTAAACTTTATCCAGGTCGAGAATGCACAGGCAACTTTCTGAGGCATGTAACACAGAGGGATTTTCGAACACAGAAAGGGAATCCTTCGACCATCATCCCAGAATGAGAGCAAAATGCTCTCGCGTTGTCTTTCAGGCAGGGAAGAAGCTACATGCTCGTGTTGAGCAGATAAGTTTTAGTCAGCATATCTGAACCTCTTCTTCCGTCCTCTAGCTGATGACAGACAATCTGCCTGTTTGGCTTTGAACGCCCGTACCTTCATTCCCAGGTATGCAAAGTTCCCTTTGAAAACCAGAGAATTCCAATCCTTGCTAGGCAGGACTCTGCAGCCTTCTCCCACTTATAGAACGTTTGAGAAAGCAGCTTGTGCTGTGCTGACACTTTCTTCTAACAAAACCGAAAACTCCCGTAGCCTGAGTTAAGCAGCTTGAAGGGGAACGCTGTATCTTGCTTTCTCTTACATGTGGTGAATGGGGAACGTCTAGTGCTTCTAAGAATCTTTTATTCAGCACAAATACAGTTTTGCCTCCTTCGCGTTCCAGAATGGGAGAAACACGGTTTCTCTTCTCCTGTAGTGATACCGTCTGCAAAGCGGTATTCTCAGGCGCACAGCACGGAATGCTTCCCGAAATGGTGGAAACCCTGAACGGCTTCAGCTACTTGAAAGGGAGAAACGTCGTATACTTTATCCAGGTAGACAATGCACGGCAACTTTCTGAGGCATGTAACACTGAGGGATTTTCAAACAAGGAAACCGAATGCTTCGACCATCATCCCAGAATGAGAGCAAAATGCTCTCGCGTTGTCTTTCAGGCAGGGAAGAAGCTACATGCCCGTGTTGAGCAGATAAGTTTTAGTCACCGTAGCTGAACCTTTTCTTCCGTCCTCTAGCTGAAGGCAGACAATCTGCCAGTTTGGCTTTGAACGCCTGTAGTACCTTCATTCCCTGGTACGCAAAGTTGCCTTTGAAAAACAGGGGATTCCAATCCTTGCTCGGCCCGCTCTCTGCAGCCTTCTCCCACTCAGAGAACGTTTGAGAAAGCAGCTTGTGCTGGGCGGACACTTTTTTCTAACAAAACTGAAAACTCCCCTAGACTGTGATAAGCAGCTTGAAGGTTAACGCTGTATTTTGCTTTCTCTTTCATGTGGTGAATGGGGAATTTCCACTTGCTGCTAACAAACTTTTACTCAGCCCAACTACAGTTTTGCCCCATTCGCGTTCCAGAATGGGAGAAACACGGTTTCTCTTCTCCTCTAGTGATAACGTCTGTAAAGCGGTATTCTCAGCCGCGCAGCACAGAATGCTTCACGGAATGCTGCAAACCCTGAACGGCTTCAGCTACTTGAAAGGGAGAAACGTCGTATACTTTATCCAGGTAGAAAATGCACAGGCATCTTTCTGAGGCATGTAACACAGAGGGATTTTCGAACACAGAAAGGGAATCCTTCGACCATCATCCCAGAATGAGAGCAAAATGCTCTTTCTTTGTATTTCAGGCAGGGAAGGAGTAACATGCTCGTGTTGAGCACACAAGTTTTAGTCAGCATAGCTGAACCTTTTCGTCAGTCCTCTAACTGAAGGCAGACAATCTGCCTGTTTGGCTTTGAACGCCTGTAGTACCTTCATTCCCTGATATGCAAAGTTCCCTTTGAAAACCAGGGGATTGCAATCCTTGCTAGGCCCGCTCTCTGCAGCCATCTCCAACTCAGAGAACGTTTGAGAAAGCAGCTTGTGCTGATCGGACCCTTTCTTCTAACAAATATCAAAACTCCTGTAGACTGGGTTAAGCAGCATCAAGGGGAACGCAGTATTTGGCTTTCTCTTTCATGTGATGAATGGGGGATTTCCACTTGCTGCAAACAAACTTTTACTCAGCACAACTACAGTTTTGCCTCCTTCGCGTTCCAGAATAGGAGAAACACGGTTTCTCTTCTCCTCTAGTGATAACGTCTGTAAAGCGGTATTTTCAGCCGCGCAGCACAGAATGCTTCACGTAATGCTGGAAACCCTGGACGGCTTCAGCTACTTGAAAGGGAGAAACGTCGTATACTTTATCCAGGTAGAAAATGCACAGGCAACTTTCTGAGGCATGTAACACAGAGGGATTTTCGAACACAGAAAGGGAATCCTTCGACCATCATCCCAGAATGAGAGCAAAATGCTCTTTCTTTGTATTTCAGGCAGGGAAGGAGTAACATGCTCGTGTTGAGCACACAAGTTTTAGTCAGCATAGCTGAACCTCCTCTGCCGTCCTCTAGCTGAAGGCAGACAATCTGCCTGTTTGGCTTTGAACGCCCGTACCTTCATTCCCAGGTATTCAAAGTTCCCTTTGAAAACCAGGGCATTCCAATCCTTGCTAGGCCCGCTCTCTGCCGCCATCTCCCACTCAGAGAACGTTTGAGAAAGCAGCTTGTGCTGGGCGGACACTTTCTTCTAACAAAACTGAAAAGTCCCGTAGACTGACTTAAGCAGCTTGAAGGGGAACGCTGTATTTTGCTTTCTCTTTCATGTGGTGACTGGGGAATTTCCACTTGCTGCTAACCTTTACTCAGCACAACTACAGTTTTGCCCGCTTCGCGTACCAGAATGTGAGAAACACGGTTTCTCTTCTCCTGTAGTGATACCGTCTGTAAAGCGGTATTCTCAGCCGCGCAGCACAGAATGCTTCCCGGAATGCTGCAAACCCTGAACGGCTTCAGCTACTTGAAAGGGAGAAACGTCGTATACTTTATCCAGGTGGAGAATGCACAGGCAACTTTCTGAGGCATGTAACACAGAGGGATTTTCGAACACAGAAAGGGAATCCTTCGACAATCATCCCAGAATGAGAGCAAAATGCTCTCGCGTTGTCTTTCAGGCAGGGAAGAAGCTACATGCCCGTGTTGAGCAGATAAGTTTTAGTCACCGTAGCTGAACTTTTTCTTCCGTCCTCTAGCTGAAGGCAGACAATCTGCCAGTTTGGCTTTGAACGCCTGTAGTACCTTCATTCCCTGGTACGCAAAGTTCCCTTTGAAAACCAGGGGATTCCAATCCTTGCTAGGCCCGCTCTCTGCAGTCTTCTCCCACTCAGAGAACGTTTGAGAAAGTAGCTTGTGCTGATCGGACACTTTCTTCTAACAAAACTGAAAACTCCCGTAGACTGTGATAAGCAGCTTGAAGGGGAACGCTGTATTTTGCTTTCTCTTTCATGTGGTGAATGGGGAATTTCCACTTGCTGCTAACAAACTTTTACTCAGCACAACTACAGTTTTGCCCCATTCGTGTTCCAGAATGGGAGAAACACGGTTTCTCTTCTCCTCTAGTGATAACGTCTGTAAAGCGGTATTCTCAGCCGCGCAGCACAGAATGCTTCACGGAATGCTGGAAACCCTGGACGGCTTCAGCTACTTGAAAGGGAGAAACGTCGTATACTTTATCCAGGTAGAAAATGCAGAGGCAACTTTCTGAGGCATGTAACACAGAGGGATTTTCGAACACAGAAAGGGAATCCTTCGACCATCATCCCAGAATGAGAGCAAAATGCTCTTTCTTTGTATTTCAGGCAGGGAAGGAGTAACATGCTCGTGTTGAGCACACAAGTTTTAGTCAGCATAGCTGAACCTTTTCGTCAGTCCTCTAACTGAAGGCAGACAATCTTCCTGTTTGGTTTAGAACGCCTGTAGTACCTTCATTCCCTGATATGCAAAGTTCCGTTTGAAAACCAGGGGATTCCAATCCTTGCTAGGCCCGCTCTCTGCCGCCATCTCCCACTCAGAGAACGTTAGAGAAAGCAGCTTGTGCTGGGCGGACACTTTCTTCTAACAAAACTGAAAAGTCCCGTAGACTGACTTAAGCAGCTTGAAGGGGAACGCTGTATTTTGCTTTCTCTTTCATGTGGTGACTGGGGAATTTCCACTTGCTGCTAACCTTTACTCAGCACAACTACAGTTTTGCCCGCTTCGCGTTCCAGAATGGGAGAAACACGGTTTCTCTTCTCCTCTAGTGATAATGTCTGTAAAGCGGTATTCTCAGCCGCGCAGCACAGAATGCTTCACGGAATGCTGCAAACCCTGAACGGCTTCAGCTACTTGAAAGGGAGAAACGTCGTATACTTTATCCAGGTCGAGAATGCACAGGCAACTTTCTGAGGCATGTAACACAGAGGGATTTTCGAACACAGAAAGGGAATCCTTCGACCATCATCCCAGAATGAGAGCAAAATGCTCTTTCTTTGTATTTCAGGCAGGGAAGGAGTAACATGCTCGTGTTGAGCACACAAGTTTTAGTCAGCATAGCTGAACCTCCTCTGCCGTCCTCTAGCTGAAGGCAGACAATCTGCCTGTTTGGCTTTCAACGCCTGTAAGTACCTTCATTCCCTGATATGCAAAGTTCCCTTTGAAAACCAGGGGATTGCAATCCTTGCTAGGCCCGCTCTCTGCAGCCATCTCCAACTCAGAGAACGTGTGAGAAAGCAGCTTGTTCTGATCGGACCCTTTCTTCTAACAAAAATGAAAACTCCCGTAGACTGAGTTAAGCAGCATCAAGGGGAACGCAGTATTTGGCTTTCTCTTTCATGTGGTGAATGGGGGATTTCCACTTGCTGCTAACAAACTTTTACTCAGCACAACTACAGTTTTGCCTCCTTCGCGTTCCAGAATGGGAGAAACACGGTTTCTCTTCTCCTGTAGTGATACCGTCTGTAAAGCGGTATTCTCAGGCGCGCAGCACAGAATGCTTCCCGAAATGCTGGAAACCCTGAACGGCTTCAGCTACTTGAAAGGGAGAAACGTCGTATACTTTATCCAGGTAGACAATGCACGGCAACTTTCTGAGGCATGTAACACAGAGGGAATTTCAAACAAGGAAACCGAATACTTCGACCATCATCCCAGAATGAGAGCAAAATGCTCTCGCGTTGTCTTTCAGGCAGGGAAGAAGCTACATGCCCGTGTTGAGCAGATAAGTTTTAGTCACCGTAGCTGAACCTTTACTTCCGTCCTCTAGCTGAAGGCAGACAATCTGCCAGTTTGGCTTTGAACGCCTGTAGTACCTTCATTCCCTGGTACGCAAAGTTCCCTTTGAAAACCAGGGGATTCCAATCCTTGCTAGGCCCGCTCTCTGCAGCCTTCTCCCACTTAGAGAACGTTTGAGAAAGCAGCTTGTGCTGATCGGACACTTTCATCTAACAAAACTGAAAACTCCCGTAGACTGTGATAAGCAGCTTGAAGGGGAACGCTGTATTTTGCTTTCTCT
This sequence comes from Dugong dugon, assembly GCA_030035585.1. Taxonomy (NCBI): domain Eukaryota; kingdom Metazoa; phylum Chordata; class Mammalia; order Sirenia; family Dugongidae; genus Dugong; species Dugong dugon. Next base: position 38,805,372 of record CM057480.1, on the reverse strand, counting down.
TTCATGTGGTGAATGGGGAATTTCCACTTGCTGCTAACAAAGTTTTACTCAGCACAACTACAGTTTTGCCCCATTCGCGTTCCAGAATGGGAGAAACACGGTTTCTCTTCTCCTCTAGTGATAACGTCTGTAAAGCGGTATTTTCAGCCGCGCAGCACAGAATGCTTCACGGAATGCTGGAAACCCTGGACGGCTTCAGCTACTTGAAAGGGAGAAACATCGTATACTTTATCCAGGTAGAAAATGCACAGGCAACTTTCTGAGGCATGTAACACAGAGGGATTTTCGAGCACAGAAAGGGAATCCTTCGACCATCATCCCAGAATGAGAGCAAAATGCTCTTTCTTTGTATTTCAGGCAGGGAAGGAGTAACATGCTCGTGTTGAGCACACAAGTTTTAGTCAGCATAGCTGAACCTCCTCTGCCGTCCTCTAGCTGAAGGCAGACAATCTGCCTGTTTGGCTTTCAACGCCTGTAAGTACCTTCATTCCCTGATATGCAAAGTTCCCTTTGAAAACCAGGGGATTGCAATCCTTGCTAGGCCCGCTCTCTGCAGCCATCTCCTACTCAGAGAACGTTTGAGAAAGCAGCTTGTGCTGATCGGACCCTTTCTTCTAACAAAAATGAAAACTCCCGTAGACTGAGTTAAGCAGCATCAAGGGGAACGCAGTATTTGGCTTTCTCTTTCATGTGGTGAATGGGGGATTTCCACTTGCTGCTAACAAACTTTTACTCAGCACAACTACAGTTTTGCCTCCTTCGCGTTCCAGAATGGGAGAAACACGGTTTCTCTTCTCCTGTAGTGATACCGTCTGTAAAGCGGTATTCTCAGGCGCGCAGCACAGAATGCTTCCCGAAATGCTGGAAAACCTGAACGGCTTCAGCTACTTGAAAGGGAGAAACGTCGTATACTTTATCCAGGTAGACAATGCACGGCAACTTTCTGAGGCATGTAACACAGAGGGATTTTCAAACAAGGAAACCGAATCCTTCGACCATCATCCCAGAATGAGAGCAAAATGCTCTCGCGTTGTCTTTCAGGCAGGGAAGAAGCTACATGCCCGTGTTGAGCAGATAAGTTTTAGTCACCGTAGCTGAACCTTTTCTTCCGTCCTCTAGCTGAAGGCAGACAATCTGCCAGTTTGGCTTTGAACGCCTGTAGTACCTTCATTCCCTGGTATGCAAAGTTCCCTTTGAAAACCAGGGGATTCCAATCCTTGCTAGGCCCGCTCTCTGCAGCCTTCTCCCACTCAGAGAACGTTTGAGAAAGCAGCTTGTGCTGATCGGACACTTTCATCTAACAAAACTGAAAACTCCCGTAGACTGTGATAAGCAGCTTGAAGGGGAACGCTGTATTTTGCTTTCTCTTTCATGTGGTGAATGGGGAATTTCCACTTGCTGCTAACAAACTTTTACTCAGCACAACTACAGTTTTGCCCCATTCGCGTTCCAGAATGGGAGAAACACGGTTTCTCTTCTCCTCTAGTGATAACGTCTGTAAAGCGGTATTTTCAGCCGCGCAGCACAGAATGCTTCACGGAATGCTGGAAACCCTGGACGGCTTCAGCTACTTGAAAGGGAGAAACATCGTATACTTTATCCAGGTAGAAAATGCACAGGCAACTTTCTGAGGCATGTAACACAGAGGGATTTTCGAACACAGAAAGGGAATCCTTCGACCATCATCCCAGAATGAGAGCAAAATGCTCTTTCTTTGTATTTCAGGCAGGGAAGGAGTAACATGCTCGTGTTGAGCACACAAGTTTTAGTCAGCATAGCTGAACCTCCTCTGCCGTCCTCTAGCTGAAGGCAGACAATCTGCCTGTTTGGCTTTCAACGCCTGTAAGTACCTTCATTCCCTGATATGCAAAGTTCCCTTTGAAAACCAGGGGATTGCAATCCTTGCTAGGCCCGCTCTCTGCAGCCATCTCCTACTCAGAGAACGTTTGAGAAAGCAGCTTGTGCTGATCGGACCCTTTCTTCTAACAAAAATGAAAACTCCCGTAGACTGAGTTAAGCAGCATCAAGGGGAACGCAGTATTTGGCTTTCTCTTTCATGTGGTGAATGGGGGATTTCCACTTGCTGCTAACAAACTTTTACTCAGCACAACTACAGTTTTGCCTCCTTCGCGTTCCAGAATAGGAGAAACACGGTTTCTCTCCTCCTGTAGTGATACCGTCTGTAAAGCGGTATTCTCAGGCGCGCAGCACAGAATGCTTCCCGAAATGCTGGAAACCCTGAACGGCTTCAGCTACTTGAAAGGGAGGAACGTCGTATACTTTATCCAGGTAGACAGTGCACGGCAACTTTCTGAGGCATGTAACACAGAGGGATTTTCAAACAAGGAAACCGAATCCTTCGACCATCATCCCAGAATGAGAGCAAAATGCTCTCGCGTTGTCTTTCAGGCAGGGAAGAAGCTACATGCTCGTGTTGAGCAGATAAGTTTTAGTCAGCAAATCTGAACCTCTTCTTCCGTCCTCTAGCTGATGACAGACAATCTGCCTGTTTGGCTTTGAACGCCCGTACCTTCATTCCCAGGTATGCAAAGTTCCCTTTGAAAACCAGGGCATTCCAATCCTTGCTAGGCAGGACTCTGCAGCCTTCTCCCACTTATAGAACGTTTGAGAAAGCAGCTTGTGCTGTGCTGACACTTTCTTCTAACAAAACCGAAAACTCCCGTAGCCTGAGTTAAGCAGCTTGAAGGGGAACGCTGTATCTTGCTTTCTCTTACATGTGGTGAATGGGGAACGTCTAGTGCTGCTAACAAACTTTTATTCAGCACAACTACAGTTTTGCCTCCTTCGCGTTCCAGAATAGGAGAAACACGGTTTCTCTTCTCCTCTAGTGATAACGTCTGTAAAGCGGTATTTTCAGCCGCGCAGCACAGAATGCTTCACGGAATGCTGGAAACCCTGGACGGCTTCAGCTACTTGAAAGGGAGAAACGTCATATACTTTATCCAGGTAGAAAATGCACAGGCAACTTTCTGAGGCATGTAACACAGAGGGATTTTCGAACACAGAAAGGGAATCCTTCGACCATCATCCCAGAATGAGAGCAAAATGCTCTTTCTTTGTATTTCAGGCAGGGAAGGAGTAACATGCTCGTGTTGAGCACACAAGTTTTAGTCAGCATAGCTGAACCTCCTCTGCCGTCCTCTAGCTGAAGGCAGACAATCTGCCTGTTTGGCTTTGAACGCCCGTACCTTCATTCCCAGGTATGCAAAGTTCCCTTTGAAAACCAGGGCATTCCAATCCTTGCTAGGCCCGCTCTCTGCCGCCATCTCCCACTCAGAGAACGTTTGAGAAAGCAGCTTGTGCTGGGCGGACACTTTCTTCTAACAAAACTGAAAAGTCCCGTAGACTGACTTAAGCAGCTTGAAGGGGAACGCTGTATTTTGCTTTCTCTTTCATGTGGTGACTGGGGAATTTCCACTTGCTGCTAACCTTTACTCAGCACAACTACAGTTTTGCCCGCTTCGCGTACCAGAATGTGAGAAACACGGTTTCTCTTCTCCTGTAGTGATACCGTCTGTAAAGCGGTATTCTCAGCCGCGCAGCACAGAATGCTTCCCGGAATGCTGCAAACCCTGAACGGCTTCAGCTACTTGAAAGGGAGAAACGTCGTATACTTTATCCAGGTGGAGAATGCACAGGCAACTTTCTGAGGCATGTAACACAGAGGGATTTTCGAACACAGAAAGGGAATCCTTCGACAATCATCCCAGAATGAGAGCAAAATGCTCTCGCGTTGTCTTTCAGGCAGGGAAGAAGCTACATGCCCGTGTTGAGCAGATAAGTTTTAGTCACCGTAGCTGAACTTTTTCTTCCGTCCTCTAGCTGAAGGCAGACAATCTGCCAGTTTGGCTTTGAACGCCTGTAGTACCTTCATTCCCTGGTACGCAAAGTTCCCTTTGAAAACCAGGGGATTCCAATCCTTGCTAGGCCCGCTCTCTGCAGTCTTCTCCCACTCAGAGAACGTTTGAGAAAGTAGCTTGTGCTGATCGGACACTTTCTTCTAACAAAACTGAAAACTCCCGTAGACTGTGATAAGCAGCTTGAAGGGGAACGCTGTATTTTGCTTTCTCTTTCATGTGGTGAATGGGGAATTTCCACTTGCTGCTAACAAACTTTTACTCAGCACAACTACAGTTTTGCCCCATTCGTGTTCCAGAATGGGAGAAACACGGTTTCTCTTCTCCTCTAGTGATAACGTCTGTTAAGCGGTATTCTCAGCCGCGCAGCACAGAATGCTTCACGGAATGCTGGAAACCCTGGACGGCTTCAGCTACTTGAAAGGGAGAAACGTCGTATACTTTATCCAGGTAGAAAATGCACAGGCAACTTTCTGAGGCATGTAACACAGAGGGATTTTCGAACACAGAAAGGGAATCCTTCGACCATCATCCCAGAATGAGAGCAAAATGCTCTTTCTTTGTATTTCAGGCAGGGAAGGAGTAACATGCTCGTGTTGAGCACACAAGTTTTAGTCAGCATAGCTGAACCTTTTCGTCAGTCCTCTAACTGAAGGCAGACAATCTTCCTGTTTGGCTTAGAACGCCTGTAGTACCTTCATTCCCTGATATGCAAAGTTCCCTTTGAAAACCAGGGGATTCCAATCCTTGCTAGGCCCGCTCTCTGCCGCCATCTCCCACTCAGAGAACGTTAGAGAAAGCAGCTTGTGCTGGGCGGACACTTTCTTCTAACAAAACTGAAAAGTCCCGTAGACTGACTTAAGCAGCTTGAAGGGGAACGCTGTATTTTGCTTTCTCTTTCATGTGGTGACTGGGGAATTTCCACTTGCTGCTAACCTTTACTCAGCACAACTACAGTTTTGCCCGCTTCGCGTTCCAGAATGGGAGAAACACGGTTTCTCTTCTCCTCTAGTGATAATGTCTGTAAAGCGGTATTCTCAGCCGCGCAGCACAGAATGCTTCACGGAATGCTGCAAACCCTGAACGGCTTCAGCTACTTGAAAGGGAGAAACGTCGTATACTTTATCCAGGTCGAGAATGCACAGGCAACTTTCTGAGGCATGTAACACAGAGGGATTTTCGAACACAGAAAGGGAATCCTTCGACCATCATCCCAGAATGAGAGCAAAATGCTCTTTCTTTGTATTTCAGGCAGGGAAGGAGTAACATGCTCGTGTTGAGCACACACGTTTTAGTCAGCATAGCTGAACCTCCTCTGCCGTCCTCTAGCTGAAGGCAGACAATCTGCCTGTTTGGCTTTCAACGCCTGTAAGTACCTTCATTCCCTGATATGCAAAGTTCCCTTTGAAAACCAGGGGATTGCAATCCTTGCTAGGCCCGCTCTCTGCAGCCATCTCCAACTCAGAGAACGTGTGAGAAAGCAGCTTGTTCTGATCGGACCCTTTCTTCTAACAAAAATGAAAACTCCCGTAGACTGAGTTAAGCAGCATCAAGGGGAACGCAGTATTTGGCTTTCTCTTTCATGTGGTGAATGGGGGATTTCCACTTGCTGCTAACAAACTTTTACTCAGCACAACTACAGTTTTGCCTCCTTCGCGTTCCAGAATGGGAGAAACACGGTTTCTCTTCTCCTGTAGTGATACCGTCTGTAAAGCGGTATTCTCAGGCGCGCAGCACAGAATGCTTCCCGAAATGCTGGAAACCCTGAACGGCTTCAGCTACTTGAAAGGGAGAAACGTCGTATACTTTATCCAGGTAGACAATGCACGGCAACTTTCTGAGGCATGTAACACAGAGGGATTTTCAAACAAGGAAACCGAATCCTTCGACCATCATCCCAGAATGAGAGCAAAATGCTCTCGCGTTGTCTTTCAGGCAGGGAAGAAGCTACATGCCCGTGTTGAGCAGATAAGTTTTAGTCACCGTAGCTGAACCTTTTCTTCCGTCCTCTAGCTGAAGGCAGACAATCTGCCAGTTTGGCTTTGAATGCCTGTAGTACCTTCATTCCCTGGTACGCAAAGTTCCCTTTGAAAACCAGGGGATTCCAATCCTTGCTAGGCCCGCTCTCTGCAGCCTTCTCCCACTCAGAGAACGTTTGAGAAAGCAGCTTGTGCTGATCGGACACTTTCATCTAACAAATCTGAAAACTCCCGTAGACTGTGATAAGCAGCTTGAAGGGGAACGCTGTATTTTGCTTTCTCTTTCATGTGGTGAATGGGGAATTTCCACTTGCTGCTAACAAAGTTTTACTCAGCACAACTACAGTTTTGCCCCATTCGCGTTCCAGAATGGGAGAAACACGGTTTCTCTTCTCCTCTAGTGATAACGTCTGTAAAGCGGTATTTTCAGCCGCGCAGCACAGAATGCTTCACGGAATGCTGGAAACCCTGGACGGCTTCAGCTACTTGAAAGGGAGAAACATCGTATACTTTATCCAGGTAGAAAATGCACAGGCAACTTTCTGAGGCATGTAACACAGAGGGATTTTCGAGCACAGAAAGGGAATCCTTCGACCATCATCCCAGAATGAGAGCAAAATGCTCTTTCTTTGTATTTCAGGCAGGGAAGGAGTAACATGCTCGTGTTGAGCACACAAGTTTTAGTCAGCATAGCTGAACCTCCTCTGCCGTCCTCTAGCTGAAGGCAGACAACCTGCCTGTTTGGCTTTCAACGCCTGTAAGTACCTTCATTCCCTGATATGCAAAGTTCCCTTTGAAAACCAGGGGATTGCAATCCTTGCTAGGCCCGCTCTCTGCAGCCATCTCCTACTCAGAGAACGTTTGAGAAAGCAGCTTGTGCTGATCGGACCCTTTCTTCTAACAAAAATGAAAACTCCCGTAGACTGAGTTAAGCAGCATCAAGGGGAACGCAGTATTTGGCTTTCTCTTTCATGTGGTGAATGGGGGATTTCCACTTGCTGCTAACAAACTTTTACTCAGCACAACTACAGTTTTGCCTCCTTCGCGTTCCAGAATAGGAGAAACACGGTTTCTCACCTCCTGTAGTGATACCGTCTGTAAAGCGGTATTCTCAGGCGCGCAGCACAGAATGCTTCCCGAAATGCTGGAAACCCTGAACGGCTTCAGCTACTTGAAAGGGAGGAATGTCGTATATTTTATCCAGGTAGACAGTGCACGGCAACTTTCTGAGGCATGTAACACAGAGGGATTTTCAAACAAGGAAACCGAATCCTTCGACCATCATCCCAGAATGAGAGCAAAATGCTCTCGCGTTGTCTTTCAGGCAGGGAAGAAGCTACATGCTCGTGTTGAGCAGATAAGTTTTAGTCAGCAAATCTGAACCTCTTCTTCCGTCCTCTAGCTGATGACAGACAATCTGCCTGTTTGGCTTTGAACGCCCGTACCTTCATTCCCAGGTATGCAAAGTTCCCTTTGAAAACCAGGGCATTCCAATCCTTGCTAGGCAGGACTCTGCAGCCTTCTCCCACTTATAGAACGTTTGAGAAAGCAGCTTGTGCTGTGCTGACACTTTCTTCTAACAAAACCGAAAACTCCCGTAGCCTGAGTTAAGCAGCTTGAAGGGGAACGCTGTATCTTGCTTTCTCTTACATGTGGTGAATGGGGAACGTCTAGTGCTGCTAACAAACTTTTATTCAGCACAACTACAGTTTTGCCTCCTTCGCGTTCCAGAATGGGAGAAACACGGTTTCTCTTCTCCTGTAGTGATACCGTCTGTAAAGCGGTATTCTCAGGCGCGCAGCACAGAATGCTTCCCGAAATGCTGGAAACCCTGAACGGCTTCAGCTACTTGAAAGGGAGAAACGTCGTATACTTTATCCAGGTAGACAATGCACGGCAACTTTCTGAGGCATGTAACACAGAGGGATTTTCAAACAAGGAAACCGAATCCTTCGACCATCATCCCAGAATGAGAGCAAAATGCTCTCGCGTTGTCTTTCAGGCAGGGAAGAAGCTACATGCCCGTGTTGAGCAGATAAGTTTTAGTCACCGTAGCTGAACCTTTTCTTCCGTCCTCTAGCTGAAGGCAGACAATCTGCCAGTTTGGCTTTGAACGCCTGTAGTACCTTCATTCCCTGGTACGCAAAGTTCCCTTTGAAAACCAGGGGATTCCAATCCTTGCTAGGCCCGCTCTCTGCAGCCTTCTCCCACTCAGAGAACGTTTGAGAAAGCAGCTTGTGCTGATCGGACACTTTCTTTAAACAAAACTGAAAACTCCCGTAGACTGTGATAAGCAGCTTGAAGGGGAACGCTGTATTTTGCTTTCTCTTTCATGTGGTGAATGGGGAATTTCCACTTGCTGCTAACAAACTTTTACTCAGCACAACTACAGTTTTGCCCCATTCGCGTTCCAGAATGGGAGAAACACGGTTTCTCTTCTCCTCTAGTGATAACGTCTGTAAAGCGGTATTTTCAGCCGCGCAGCACAGAATGCTTCACGGAATGCTGGAAACCCTGGACGGCTTCAGCTACTTGAAAGGGAGAAACGTCGTATACTTTATCCAGGTAGAAAATGCACAGGCAACTTTCTGAGGCATGTAACACAGAGGGATTTTCGAACACAGAAAGGGAATCCTTCGACCATCATCCCAGAATGAGAGCAAAATGCTCTTTCTTTGTATTTCAGGCGGGGAAGGAGTAACATGCTCGTGTTGAGCACACAAGTTTTAGTCAGCATAGCTGAACCTTTTCGTCAGTCCTCTAACTGAAGGCAGACAATCTGCCTGTTTGGCTTTCAACGCCTGTAGTACCTTCATTTCCTGATATGCAAAGTTCCCTTTGAAAACCAGGGGATTCCAATCCTTGCTAGGCCCGCTCTCTGCCGCCATCTCCCACTCAGAGAACGTTTGAGAAAGCAGCTTGTGCTGGGCGGACACTTTCTTCTAACAAAACTGAAAAGTCCCGTAGACTGACTTAAGCAGCTTGAAGGGGAACGCTGTATTTTGCTTTCTCTTTCATGTGGTGAATGGGGAATTTCCACTTGCTGCTAACAAACTTTTACTCAGCACAACTACAGTTTTGCCTCCTTCGCGTTCCAGAATAGGAGAAACACGATTTCTCTCCTCCTGTAGTGATACCGTCTGTAAAGCGGTATTCTCAGGCGCGCAGCACAGAATGCTTCCCGAAATGCTGGAAACCCTGAACGGCTTCAGCTACTTGAAAGGGAGGAACGTCGTATACTTTATCCAGGTAGACAGTGCACGGCAACTTTCTGAGGCATGTAACACAGAGGGATTTTCAAACAAGGAAACCGAATCCTTCGACCATCATCCCAGAATGAGAGCAAAATGCTCTCGCGTTGTCTTTCAGGCAGGGAAGAAGCTACATGCTCGTGTTGAGCAGATAAGTTTTAGTCAGCAAATCTGAACCTCTTCTTCCGTCCTCTAGCTGATGACAGACAATCTGCCTGTTTGGCTTTGAACGCCCGTACCTTCATTCCCAGGTATGCAAAGTTCCCTTTGAAAACCAGGGCATTCCAATCCTTGCTAGGCAGGACTCTGCAGCCTTCTCCCACTTATAGAACGTTTGAGAAAGCAGCTTGTGCTGTGCTGACACTTTCTTCTAACAAAACCGAAAACTCCCGTAGCCTGAGTTAAGCAGCTTGAAGGGGAACGCTGTATCTTGCTTTCTCTTACATGTGGTGAATGGGGAACGTCTAGTGCTGGTAACAAACTTTTACTTAGCACAACTACAGTTTTGCCCCATTCGCGTTCCAGAATGGGAGAAACACGGTTTCTCTTCTCCTCTAGTGATAACGTCTGTAAAGCGGTATTCTCAGCCGCGCAGCACAGAATGCTTCCCGGAAGGCTGCAAACCCTAAACGGCTTCAGCTACTTGAAAGGGAGAAACGTCGTATACTTTATCCAGGTCGAGAATGCACAGGCAACTTTCTGAGGCATGTAACACAGAGGGATTTTCGAACACAGAAAGGGAATCCTTCGACCATCATCCCAGAATGAGAGCAAAATGCTCTTTCTTTGTATTTCAGGCAGGGAAGGAGTAACATGCTCGTGTTGAGCACACACGTTTTAGTCAGCATAGCTGAACCTTTTCGTCAGTCCTCTAACTGAAGGCAGACAATCTGCCTCTTTGGCTTTGAAAGCGTGTAGTACCTTCATTCCCTGATATACAAACTTCCCTTTGAAAACCAGGGGATTCCAATCCTTGCTAGGCCCGCTCTCTGCCGTCATCTCCCACTCAGAGAACGTTTGAGAAAGCAGCTTGTGCTGGGCGGACACTTTCTTCTAACAAAACTGAAAAGTCCCGTAGACTGACTTAAGCAGCTTGAAGGGGAACGCTGTATTTTGCTTTCTCTTTCATGTGGTGACTGGGGAATTTCCACTTGATGCTAACCTTTACTGAGCACAACTACAATTTTGCCCGCTTCGCGTTCCAGAATGGGAGAAACACGGTTTCTCTTCTCCTGTAGTGATAACGTCTGTAAAGCGGTATTCACAGCCGCGCAGCACAGAATGCTTCCCGGAATGCTGCAAACCCTGAACGGCTTCAGCTCTTTGAAAGGGAGAAACGTCGTAAACTTTATCCAGGTCGAGAATGCACAGGCAACTTTCTGAGGCATGTAACACAGAGGGATTTTCGAACACAGAAAGGGAATCCTTCGACCATCATCCCAGAATGAGAGCAAAATGCTCTCGCGTTGTCTTTCAGGCAGGGAAGAAGCTACATGCTCGTGTTGAGCAGATAAGTTTTAGTCAGCATATCTGAACCTCTTCTTCCGTCCTCTAGCTGATGACAGACAATCTGCCTGTTTGGCTTTGAACACCCGTACCTTCATTCCCAGGTATGCAAAGTTCCCTTTGAAAACCAGAGAATTCCAATCCTTGCTAGGCAGGACTCTGCAGCCTTCTCCCACTTATAGAACGTTTGAGAAAGCAGCTTGTGCTGTGCTGACACTTTCTTCTAACAAAACCGAAAACTCCCGTAGCCTGAGTTAAGCAGCTTGAAGGGGAACGCTGTATCCTCCTTTCTCTTACATGTGGTGAATGGGGAACGTCTAGTGCTTCTAAGAAACTTTTATTCAGCACAAATACAGTTTTGCCTCCTTCGCGTTCCAGAATGGGAGAAACACGGTTTCTCTTCTCCTGTAGTGATACCGTCTGCAAAGCGGTATTCTCAGGCGCACAGCACGGAATGCTTCCCGAAATGGTGGAAACCCTGAACGGCTTCAGCTACTTGAAAGGGAGAAACGTCGTATACTTTATCCAGGTAGACAATGCACGGCAACTTTCTGAGGCATGTAACACTGAGGGATTTTCAAACAAGGAAACCGAATGCTTCGACCATCATCCCAGAATGAGAGCAAAATGCTCTCGCGTTGTCTTTCAGGCAGGGAAGAAGCTACATGCCCGTGTTGAGCAGATAAGTTTTAGTCACCGTAGCTGAACCTTTTCTTCCGTCCTCTAGCTGAAGGCAGACAATCTGCCAGTTTGGCTTTGAACGCCTGTAGTACCTTCATTCCCTGGTACGCAAAGTTGCCTTTGAAAACCAGGGGATTCCAATCCTTGCTAGGCCCGCTCTCTGCAGCCTTCTCCCACTCAGAGAACGTTTGAGAAAGCAGCTTGTGCTGGGCGGACACTTTTTTCTAACAAAACTGAAAACTCCCCTAGACTGTGATAAGCAGCTTGAAGGTTAACGCTGTATTTTGCTTTCTCTTTCATGTGGTGAATGGGGAATTTCCACTTGCTGCTAACAAACTTTTACTCAGCCCAACTACAGTTTTGCCCCATTCGCGTTCCAGAATGGGAGAAACACGGTTTCTCTTCTCCTCTAGTGATAACGTCTGTAAAGCGGTATTCTCAGCCGCGCAGCACAGAATGCTTCACGGAATGCTGCAAACCCTGAACGGCTTCAGCTACTTGAAAGGGAGAAACGTCGTATATTTTATCCAGGTAGAAAATGCACAGGCATCTTTCTGAGGCATGTAACACAGTGGGATTTTCGAACACAGAAAGGGAATCCTTCGACCATCATCCCAGAATGAGAGCAAAATGCTCTTTCTTTGTATTTCAGGCAGGGAAGGAGTAACATCCTCGTGTTGAGCACACAAGTTTTAGTCAGTATAGCTGAACCTTTTCGTTAGTCCTCTAACTGAAGGCAGACAATCTGCCTGTTTGGCTTTGAACGCCTGTAGTACCTTCATTCCCTGATATGCAAAGTTCCCTTTGAAAACCAGGGGATTGCAATCCTTGCTAGGCCCGCTCTCTGCAGCCATCTCCAACTCAGAGAACGTTTGAGAAAGCAGCTTGTGCTGATCGGACCCTTTCTTCTAACAAATATGAAAACTCCCGTAGACTGGGTTAAGCAGCATCAAGGGGAACGCAGTATTTGGCTTTCTCTTTCATGTGATTAATGGGGGATTTCCACTTGCTGCTAACAAACTTTTACTCAGCACAACTACAGTTTTGCCTCCTTCGCGTTCCAGAATAGGAGAAACACGGTTTCTCTCCTCCTGTAGTGATACCGTCTGTAAAGCGGTATTCTCAGGCGCGCAGCACAGAATGCTTCCCGAAATGCTGGAAACCCTGAACGGCTTCAGCTACTTGAAAGGGAGAAACGTCGTATACTTTATCCAGGTAGACAATGCACGGCAACTTTCTGAGGCATGTAACACAGAGGGATTTTCAAACAAGGAAACCGAATCCTTCGACCATCATCCCAGAATGAGAGCAAAATGCTCTCGCGTTGTCTTTCAGGCAGGGAAGAAGCTACATGCTCGTGTTGAGCAGATAAGTTTTAGTCAGCATATCTGAACCTCTTCTTCCGTCCTCTAGCTGATGACAGACAATCTGCCAGTTTGGCTTTGAACGCCTGTAGTACCTTCATTCCCTGGTACGCAAGGTTGCCTTTGAAAACCAGGGGATTCCAATCCTTGCTAGGCCCGCTCTCTGCAGCCTTCTCCCACTCAGAGAACGTTTGAGAAAGCAGCTTGTGCTGGGCGGACACTTTCTTCTAACAAAACTGAAAACTCCCCTAGACTGTGATAAGCAGCTTGAAGGGGAACGCTGTATTTTGCTTTCTCTTTCATGTGGTGAATGGGGAATTTCCACTTGCTGCTAACAAACTTTTACTCAGCACAACTACAGTTTTGCCCGCTTCGCGTTCCAGAATGGGAGAAACACGGTTTCTCTTCTCCTCTAGTGATAACGTCTGTAAAGCGGTATTCTCAGCCGCGCAGCAAAGAATGCTTCCCGGAATGCTGCAAACCCTGAACGGCTTCAGCTACTTGAAAGGTAGAAACGTCGTATACTTTATCCAGGTCGAGAATGCACAGGCAACTTTCTGAGGCATGTAACACAGAGGGATTTTCGAACACAGAAAGGGAATCCTTCGACAATCATCCCAGAATGAGAGAAAAATGCTCTTTCTTTGTATTTCAGGCAGGGAAGGAGTAACATGCTCGTGTTGAGCACACACGTTTTAGTCAGCATAGCTGAACCTTTTCTTCCGTCCTCTAGCTGAAGGCAGACAATCTGCCAGTTTGGCTTTGAACGCCTGTAGTACCTTCATTCCCTGATATGCAAAGTTCCCTTTGAAAACCAGGGGATTCCAATCCTTGCTAGGCCCGCTCTCTGCCGCCATCTCCCACTCAGAGAATGTTTGAGAAAGCAGCTTGTGCTGGGCTGACACTTTCTTCTAACAAAACTGAAAAGTCCCGTAGACTGACTTAAGCAGCTTGAAGGGGAACGCTGTATTTTGATTTCTCTTTCATGTGGTGACTGGGGAATTTCCACTTGCTGCTAACCTTTACTCAGCACAACTACAGTTTTGCCCGCTTCGCGTTCCAGAATGGGAGAAACACGGTTTCTCTTCTCCTCTAGTGATAACGTCTGTAAAGCGGTATTCTCAGCCGCGCAGCACAGAATGCTTCCCGGAATGCTGCAAACCCTGAACGGCTTCAGCTACTTGAAAGGGAGAAACGTCGTATACTTTATCCAGGTGGAGAATGCACAGGCAACTTTCTGAGGCATGTAACACAGAGGGATTTTCGAACACAGAAAGGGAATCCTTCGACAATCATCCCAGAATGAGAGCAAAATGCTCTCGCGTTGTCTTTCAGGCAGGGAAGGAGTAACATGCTCGTGTTGAGCACACACGTTTTAGTCAGCATAGCTGAACCTCCTCTGCCGTCCTCTAGCTGAAGGCAGACAATCTGCCTGTTTGGCTTTCAACGCCTGTAAGTACCTTCATTCCCTGATATGCAAAGTTCCCTTTGAAAACCAGGGGATTGCAATCCTTGCTAGGCCCGCTCTCTGCAGCCATCTCCAACTCAGAGAACGTTTGAGAAAGCAGCTTGTGCTGTGCTGACACTTTCTTCTAACAAAACCGAAAACTCCCGTAGCCTGAGTTAAGCAGCTTGAAGGGGAACGCTGTATCTTGCTTTCTCTTACATGTGGTGAATGGGGAACGTCTAGTGCTGCTAACAAACTTTTACTCAGCACAACTACAGTTTTGCCCCATTCGCGTTCCAGAATGGGAGAAACACGGTTTCTCTTCTCCTGTAGTGATAACGTCTGTAAAGCGGTATTCTCAGCCGCGCAGCACAGAATGCTTCCCGGAATGCTGCAAACCCTGAACGGCTTCAGCTACTTGAAAGGGAGAAACGTCGTATACTTTATCCAGGTCGAGAATGCACAGGCAACTTTCTGAGGCATGTAACACAGAGGGATTTTCGAACACAGAAAGGGAATCCTTCGACCATCATCCCAGAATGAGAGCAAAATGCTCTTTCTTTGTATTTCAGGCAGGGAAGGAGTAACATGCTCGTGTTGAGCACACACGTTTTAGTCAGCATAGCTGAACCTTTTCGTCAGTCCTCTAACTGAAGGCAGACAATCTGCCTGTTTGGCTTTGAACGCCTGTAGTACCTTCATTCCCTGATATGCAAAGTTCCCTTTGAAAACCAGGGGATTCCAATCCTTGCTAGGCCCGCTCTCTGCCGCCATCTCCCACTCAGAGAACCTTTGAGAAAGCAGCTTGTGCTGGGCGGACACTTTCTTCTAACAAAACTGAAAAGTCCCGTAGACTGACTTAAGCAGCTTGAAGGGGAACGCTGTATTTTGCTTTCTCTTTCATGTGGTGACTGGGGAATTTCCACTTGCTGCTAACCTTTACTCAGCACAACTACAGTTTTGCCCGCTTCGCGTTCCAGAATGGGAGAAACACGGTTTCTCTTCTCCTCTAGTGATAACGTCTGTAAAGCGGTATTCTCAGCCGCGCAGCACAGAATGCTTCCCGGAATGCTGCAAACCCTGAACGGCTTCAGCTACTTGAAAGGGAGAAACGTCGTATACTTTATCCAGGTCGAGAATGCACAGGCAACTTTCTGAGGCATGTAACACAGAGGGATTTTCGAACACAGAAAGGGAATCCTTCGACCATCATCTCAGAATGAGAGCAAAATGCTCTTTCTTTGTATTTCAGGCAGGGAAGGAGTAACATGCTCGTGTTGAGCACACACGTTTTAGTCAGCATAGCCGAACCTCCTCTGCCGTCCTCTAGCTGAAGGCAGACAATCTGCCTGTTTGGCTTTCAACGCCTGTAAGTACCTTCATTCCCTGATATGCAAAGTTCCCTTTGAAAATCAGGGAATTGCAATCCTTGCTAGGCCCGCTCTCTGCAGCCATCTCCAACTCAGAGAACGTTTGAGAAAGCAGCTTGTGCTGATCGGACCCTTTCTTCTAACAAAAATTAAAACTCCCGTAGACTGAGTTAAGCAGCATCAAGGGGAACGCAGTATTTGGCTTTCTCTTTCATGTGATGAATGGGGGATTTCCAGTTGCTGCTAACAAACTTTTACTCAGCACAACTACAGTTTTGCCTCCTTCGCGTTCCAGAATAGGAGAAACACGGTTTCTCTCCTCCTGTAGTGACACCGTCTGTAAAGAGGTATACTCAGGCTCGCAGCACAGAATGCTTCCCGAAATGCTGGAAACCCTGAACGGCTTCAGCTATTTGAAAGGGAGAAACGTCGTATACTTTATCCAGGTAGACAATTCACGGCAACTTTCTGAGGCATGTAACACAGAGGGATTTTCAAACAAGGAAACCGAATCCTTCGACCATCATCCCAGAATGAGAGCAAAATGCTCTCGCGTTGTCTTTCAGGCAGGGAAGAAGCTACATGCTCGTGTTGAGCAGATAAGTTTTAGTCAGCATATCTGAACCTCTTCTTCCGTCCTCTAGCTGATGACAGACAATCTGCCTGTTTGGCTTTGAACGCCCGTACCTTCATTCCCAGGTATGCAAAGTTCCCTTTGAAAACCAGGGAATTCCAATCCTTGCTAGGCCCGCTCTCTGCAGCCTTCTCCCACTCAGAGAACGTTTGAGAAAGCAGCTTGTGCTGGGCGGATACTTTCTTCTAACAAAACTTAAAACTCCCCTAGACTGTGATAAGCAGCTTGAAGGGGAACGCTGTATTTTGCTTTCTCTTTCAAGTGGTGAATGGGGAATTTCCACTTGCTGCTAACAAACTTTTACTCAGCCCAAATACAGTTTTGCCCGATTCGCGTTCCAGAATGGGAGAAACACGGTTTCTCTTCTC
Organism: Dugong dugon; assembly: GCA_030035585.1. Taxonomy (NCBI): domain Eukaryota; kingdom Metazoa; phylum Chordata; class Mammalia; order Sirenia; family Dugongidae; genus Dugong; species Dugong dugon. Next base: position 38,788,894 of record CM057480.1, on the reverse strand, counting down.
CTCTAGTGATAACGTCTGTAAAGCGGTATTCTCAGCCGCGCAGCACAGAATGCTTCACGGAATGCTGGAAACCCTGGACGGCTTCAGCTACTTGAAAGGGAGAAACGTCGTATAGTTTATCCAGGTAGAAACTGCACAGGCAACTTTCTGAGGCATGTAACACAGAGGGATTTTCGAACACAGAAAGGGAGTCCTTCGACCATCATCCCAGAATGAGAGCAAAATGCTCTTTCTTTGTATTTCAGGCAGGGAAGGAGTAACATGCTCGTGTTGAGCACACACGTTTTAGTCAGCATAGCCGAACCTCCTCTGCCGTCCTCTAGCTGAAGGCAGACAATCTGCCTGTTTGGCTTTCAACGCCTGTAAGTACCTTCATTCCCTGATATGCAAAGTTCCCTTTGAAAATCAGGGAATTGCAATCCTTGCTAGGCCCGCTCTCTGCAGCCATCTCCAACTCAGAGAACGTTTGAGAAAGCAGCTTGTGCTGATCGGACCCTTTCTTCTAACAAAAATTAAAACTCCCGTAGACTGAGTTAAGCAGCATCAAGGGGAACGCAGTATTTGGCTTTCTCTTTCATGTGATGAATGGGGGATTTCCAGTTGCTGCTAACAAACTTTTACTCAGCACAACTACAGTTTTGCCTCCTTCGCGTTCCAGAATAGGAGAAACACGGTTTCTCTCCTCCTGTAGTGACACCGTCTGTAAAGAGGTATACTCAGGCTCGCAGCACAGAATGCTTCCCGAAATGCTGGAAACCCTGAACGGCTTCAGCTATTTGAAAGGGAGAAACGTCGTATACTTTATCCAGGTAGACAATGCACGGCAACTTTCTGAGGCATGTAACACAGAGGGATTTTCAAACAAGGAAACCGAATCCTTCGACCATCATCCCAGAATGAGAGCAAAATGCTCTCGCGTTGTCTTTCAGGCAGGGAAGAAGCTACATGCCCGTGTTGAGCAGATAAGTTTTAGTCAGCATATCTGAACCTCTTCTTCCGTCCTCTAGCTGATGACAGACAATCTGCCTGTTTGGCTTTGAACGCCCGTACCTTCATTCCCAGGTATGCAAAGTTCCCTTTGAAAACCAGGGAATTCCAATCCTTGCTAGGCCCGCTCTCTGCAGCCTTCTCCCACTCAGAGAACGTTTGAGAAAGCAGCTTGTGCCGGGCGGATACTTTCTTCTAACAAAACTTAAAACTCCCCTAGACTGTGATAAGCAGCTTGAAGGGGAACGCTGTATTTTGCTTTCTCTTTCAAGTGGTGAATGGGGAATTTCCACTTGCTGCTAACAAACTTTTACTCAGCCCAAATACAGTTTTGCCCCATTCGCGTTCCAGAATGGGAGAAACACGGTTTCTCTTCTCCTCTAGTGATAACGTCTGTAAAGCGGTATTCTCAGCCGCGCAGCACAGAATGCTTCACGGAATGCTGGAAACCCTGGACGGCTTCAGCTACTTGAAAGGGAGAAACGTCGTATAGTTTATCCAGGTAGAAACTGCACAGGCAACTCTCTGAGGCATGTAACACAGAGGGATTTTCGAACACAGAAAGGGAGTCCTTCGACCATCATCCCAGAATGAGAGCAAAATGCTCTTTCTTTGTATTTCAGGCAGGGATGGAGTAACATGCTCGTGTTGAGCACACACGTTTTAGTCAGCATAGCTGAACCTTTTCGTCAGTCCTCTAACTGAAGGCAGACAATCTGCCTGTTTGGCTTTGAACGCCTGTAGTACCTTCATTCCCTGATATGCAAAGTTCCCTTTGAAAACCAGGAGATTCCAATCCTTGCTAGGCCCGCTCTCTGCCGCCATCTCCCACTCAGAGAACGTTTGAGAAAGCACCTTTTGCTGGGCGGACACTTTCTTCTAACAAAACTGAAAAGTCCCGTAGACTGACTTAAGCAGCTTGAAGGGGAACGCTGTATTTTGATTTCTCTTTCATGTGGTGACTGGGGAATTTCCACTTGCTGCTAACCTTTACTCAGCACAACTACAGTTTTGCCCGCTTCGCGTTCCAGAATGGGAGAAACACGGTTTCTCTTCTCCTCTAGTGATAACGTCTGTAAAGCGGTATTCTCAGCCGCGCAGTACAGAATGCTTCCCGGAATGCTGCAAACCCTGAACGGCTTCAGCTACTTGAAAGGGAGAAACGTCGTATACTTTATCCAGGTCGAGAATGCACAGGCAACTTTCTGAGGCATGTAACACAGAGGGATTTTCGAACACAGAAAGGGAATCCTTCGACCATCATCCCAGAATGAGAGCAAAATGCTCTTTCTTTGTATTTCAGGCAGGGAAGGAGTAACATGCTCGTGTTGAGCACACACGTTTTAGTCAGCATAGCTGAACCTTTTCGTCAGTCCTCTAACTGAAGGCAGACAATCTGCCTGTTTGGCTTTGAACGCCTGTAGTACCTTCATTCCCTGATATGCAAAGTTCCCTTTGAAAACCAGGGGATTCCAATCCTTGCTAGGCCCGCTCTCTGCCGCCATCTCCCACTCAGAGAACGTTTGAGAAAGCAGCTTGTGCTGGGCGGACACTTTCTTCTAACAAAACTGAAAAGTCCCGTAGACTGACTTAAGCAGCTTGAAGGGGAACGCTGTATTTTGCTTTCTCTTTCATGTGGTGAATGGGGAATTTCCACTTGCTGCTAACAAACTTTTACTCAGCACAACTACAGTTTTGCCTCCTTCGCGTTCCAGAATAGGAGAAACACGATTTCTCTCCTCCTGTAGTGATACCGTCTGTAAAGCGGTATTCTCAGGCGCGCAGCACAGAATGCTTCCCGAAATGCTGGAAACCCTGAACGGCTTCAGCTACTTGAAAGGGAGGAACGTCGTATACTTTATCCAGGTAGACAGTGCACGGCAACTTTCTGAGGCATGTAACACAGAGGGATTTTCAAACAAGGAAACCGAATCCTTCGACCATCATCCCAGAATGAGAGCAAAATGCTCTCGCGTTGTCTTTCAGGCAGGGAAGAAGCTACATGCTCGTGTTGAGCAGATAAGTTTTAGTCAGCAAATCTGAACCTCTTCTTCCGTCCTCTAGCTGATGACAGACAATCTGCCTGTTTGGCTTTGAACGCCCGTACCTTCATTCCCAGGTATGCAAAGTTCCCTTTGAAAACCAGGGCATTCCAATCCTTGCTAGGCAGGACTCTGCAGCCTTCTCCCACTTATAGAACGTTTGAGAAAGCAGCTTGTGCTGTGCTGACACTTTCTTCTAACAAAACCGAAAACTCCCGTAGCCTGAGTTAAGCAGCTTGAAGGGGAACGCTGTATCTTGCTTTCTCTTACATGTGGTGAATGGGGAACGTCTAGTGCTGGTAACAAACTTTTACTTAGCACAACTACAGTTTTGCCCCATTCGCGTTCCAGAATGGGAGAAACACGGTTTCTCTTCTCCTCTAGTGATAACGTCTGTAAAGCGGTATTCTCAGCCGCGCAGCACAGAATGCTTCCCGGAATGCTGCAAACCCTAAACGGCTTCAGCTACTTGAAAGGGAGAAACGTCGTATACTTTATCCAGGTCGAGAATGCACAGGCAACTTTCTGAGGCATGTAACACAGAGGGATTTTCGAACACAGAAAGGGAATCCTTCGACCATCATCCCAGAATGAGAGCAAAATGCTCTTTCTTTGTATTTCAGGCAGGGAAGGAGTAACATGCTCGTGTTGAGCACACACGTTTTAGTCAGCATAGCTGAACCTTTTCGTCAGTCCTCTAACTGAAGGCAGACAATCTGCCTCTTTGGCTTTGAAAGCGTGTAGTACCTTCATTCCCTGATATACAAACTTCCCTTTGAAAACCAGGGGATTCCAATCCTTGCTAGGCCCGCTCTCTGCCGTCATCTCCCACTCAGAGAACGTTTGAGAAAGCAGCTTGTGCTGGGCGGACACTTTCTTCTAACAAAACTGAAAAGTCCCGTAGACTGACTTAAGCAGCTTGAAGGGGAACGCTGTATTTTGCTTTCTCTTTCATGTGGTGACTGGGGAATTTCCACTTGATGCTAACCTTTACTGAGCACAACTACAATTTTGCCCGCTTCGCGTTCCAGAATGGGAGAAACACGGTTTCTCTTCTCCTGTAGTGATAACGTCTGTAAAGCGGTATTCACAGCCGCGCAGCACAGAATGCTTCCCGGAATGCTGCAAACCCTGAACGGCTTCAGCTCTTTGAAAGGGAGAAACGTCGTAAACTTTATCCAGGTCGAGAATGCACAGGCAACTTTCTGAGGCATGTAACACAGAGGGATTTTCGAACACAGAAAGGGAATCCTTCGACCATCATCCCAGAATGAGAGCAAAATGCTCTCGCGTTGTCTTTCAGGCAGGGAAGAAGCTACATGCTCGTGTTGAGCAGATAAGTTTTAGTCAGCATATCTGAACCTCTTCTTCCGTCCTCTAGCTGATGACAGACAATCTGCCTGTTTGGCTTTGAACACCCGTACCTTCATTCCCAGGTATGCAAAGTTCCCTTTGAAAACCAGAGAATTCCAATCCTTGCTAGGCAGGACTCTGCAGCCTTCTCCCACTTATAGAACGTTTGAGAAAGCAGCTTGTGCTGTGCTGACACTTTCTTCTAACAAAACCGAAAACTCCCGTAGCCTGAGTTAAGCAGCTTGAAGGGGAACGCTGTATCCTCCTTTCTCTTACATGTGGTGAATGGGGAACGTCTAGTGCTTCTAAGAAACTTTTATTCAGCACAAATACAGTTTTGCCTCCTTCGCGTTCCAGAATGGGAGAAACACGGTTTCTCTTCTCCTGTAGTGATACCGTCTGCAAAGCGGTATTCTCAGGCGCACAGCACGGAATGCTTCCCGAAATGGTGGAAACCCTGAACGGCTTCAGCTACTTGAAAGGGAGAAACGTCGTATACTTTATCCAGGTAGACAATGCACGGCAACTTTCTGAGGCATGTAACACTGAGGGATTTTCAAACAAGGAAACCGAATGCTTCGACCATCATCCCAGAATGAGAGCAAAATGCTCTCGCGTTGTCTTTCAGGCAGGGAAGAAGCTACATGCCCGTGTTGAGCAGATAAGTTTTAGTCACCGTAGCTGAACCTTTTCTTCCGTCCTCTAGCTGAAGGCAGACAATCTGCCAGTTTGGCTTTGAACGCCTGTAGTACCTTCATTCCCTGGTACGCAAAGTTGCCTTTGAAAACCAGGGGATTCCAATCCTTGCTAGGCCCGCTCTCTGCAGCCTTCTCCCACTCAGAGAACGTTTGAGAAAGCAGCTTGTGCTGGGCGGACACTTTTTTCTAACAAAACTGAAAACTCCCCTAGACTGTGATAAGCAGCTTGAAGGTTAACGCTGTATTTTGCTTTCTCTTTCATGTGGTGAATGGGGAATTTCCACTTGCTGCTAACAAACTTTTACTCAGCCCAACTACAGTTTTGCCCCATTCGCGTTCCAGAATGGGAGAAACACGGTTTCTCTTCTCCTCTAGTGATAACGTCTGTAAAGCGGTATTCTCAGCCGCGCAGCACAGAATGCTTCACGGAATGCTGCAAACCCTGAACGGCTTCAGCTACTTGAAAGGGAGAAACGTCGTATATTTTATCCAGGTAGAAAATGCACAGGCATCTTTCTGAGGCATGTAACACAGTGGGATTTTCGAACACAGAAAGGGAATCCTTCGACCATCATCCCAGAATGAGAGCAAAATGCTCTTTCTTTGTATTTCAGGCAGGGAAGGAGTAACATCCTCGTGTTGAGCACACAAGTTTTAGTCAGTATAGCTGAACCTTTTCGTTAGTCCTCTAACTGAAGGCAGACAATCTGCCTGTTTGGCTTTGAACGCCTGTAGTACCTTCATTCCCTGATATGCAAAGTTCCCTTTGAAAACCAGGGGATTGCAATCCTTGCTAGGCCCGCTCTCTGCAGCCATCTCCAACTCAGAGAACGTTTGAGAAAGCAGCTTGTGCTGATCGGACCCTTTCTTCTAACAAATATGAAAACTCCCGTAGACTGGGTTAAGCAGCATCAAGGGGAACGCAGTATTTGGCTTTCTCTTTCATGTGATTAATGGGGGATTTCCACTTGCTGCTAACAAACTTTTACTCAGCACAACTACAGTTTTGCCTCCTTCGCGTTCCAGAATAGGAGAAACACGGTTTCTCTCCTCCTGTAGTGATACCGTCTGTAAAGCGGTATTCTCAGGCGCGCAGCACAGAATGCTTCCCGAAATGCTGGAAACCCTGAACGGCTTCAGCTACTTGAAAGGGAGAAACGTCGTATACTTTATCCAGGTAGACAATGCACGGCAACTTTCTGAGGCATGTAACACAGAGGGATTTTCAAACAAGGAAACCGAATCCTTCGACCATCATCCCAGAATGAGAGCAAAATGCTCTCGCGTTGTCTTTCAGGCAGGGAAGAAGCTACATGCTCGTGTTGAGCAGATAAGTTTTAGTCAGCATATCTGAACCTCTTCTTCCGTCCTCTAGCTGATGACAGACAATCTGCCAGTTTGGCTTTGAACGCCTGTAGTACCTTCATTCCCTGGTACGCAAGGTTGCCTTTGAAAACCAGGGGATTCCAATCCTTGCTAGGCCCGCTCTCTGCAGCCTTCTCCCACTCAGAGAACGTTTGAGAAAGCAGCTTGTGCTGGGCGGACACTTTCTTCTAACAAAACTGAAAACTCCCCTAGACTGTGATAAGCAGCTTGAAGGGGAACGCTGTATTTTGCTTTCTCTTTCATGTGGTGAATGGGGAATTTCCACTTGCTGCTAACAAACTTTTACTCAGCACAACTACAGTTTTGCCCGCTTCGCGTTCCAGAATGGGAGAAACACGGTTTCTCTTCTCCTCTAGTGATAACGTCTGTAAAGCGGTATTCTCAGCCGCGCAGCAAAGAATGCTTCCCGGAATGCTGCAAACCCTGAACGGCTTCAGCTACTTGAAAGGTAGAAACGTCGTATACTTTATCCAGGTCGAGAATGCACAGGCAACTTTCTGAGGCATGTAACACAGAGGGATTTTCGAACACAGAAAGGGAATCCTTCGACAATCATCCCAGAATGAGAGAAAAATGCTCTTTCTTTGTATTTCAGGCAGGGAAGGAGTAACATGCTCGTGTTGAGCACACACGTTTTAGTCAGCATAGCTGAACCTTTTCTTCCGTCCTCTAGCTGAAGGCAGACAATCTGCCAGTTTGGCTTTGAACGCCTGTAGTACCTTCATTCCCTGATATGCAAAGTTCCCTTTGAAAACCAGGGGATTCCAATCCTTGCTAGGCCCGCTCTCTGCCGCCATCTCCCACTCAGAGAATGTTTGAGAAAGCAGCTTGTGCTGGGCTGACACTTTCTTCTAACAAAACTGAAAAGTCCCGTAGACTGACTTAAGCAGCTTGAAGGGGAACGCTGTATTTTGATTTCTCTTTCATGTGGTGACTGGGGAATTTCCACTTGCTGCTAACCTTTACTCAGCACAACTACAGTTTTGCCCGCTTCGCGTTCCAGAATGGGAGAAACACGGTTTCTCTTCTCCTCTAGTGATAACGTCTGTAAAGCGGTATTCTCAGCCGCGCAGCACAGAATGCTTCCCGGAATGCTGCAAACCCTGAACGGCTTCAGCTACTTGAAAGGGAGAAACGTCGTATACTTTATCCAGGTGGAGAATGCACAGGCAACTTTCTGAGGCATGTAACACAGAGGGATTTTCGAACACAGAAAGGGAATCCTTCGACAATCATCCCAGAATGAGAGCAAAATGCTCTCGCGTTGTCTTTCAGGCAGGGAAGGAGTAACATGCTCGTGTTGAGCACACACGTTTTAGTCAGCATAGCTGAACCTCCTCTGCCGTCCTCTAGCTGAAGGCAGACAATCTGCCTGTTTGGCTTTCAACGCCTGTAAGTACCTTCATTCCCTGATATGCAAAGTTCCCTTTGAAAACCAGGGGATTGCAATCCTTGCTAGGCCCGCTCTCTGCAGCCATCTCCAACTCAGAGAACGTTTGAGAAAGCAGCTTGTGCTGTGCTGACACTTTCTTCTAACAAAACCGAAAACTCCCGTAGCCTGAGTTAAGCAGCTTGAAGGGGAACGCTGTATCTTGCTTTCTCTTACATGTGGTGAATGGGGAACGTCTAGTGCTGCTAACAAACTTTTACTCAGCACAACTACAGTTTTGCCCCATTCGCGTTCCAGAATGGGAGAAACACGGTTTCTCTTCTCCTGTAGTGATAACGTCTGTAAAGCGGTATTCTCAGCCGCGCAGCACAGAATGCTTCCCGGAATGCTGCAAACCCTGAACGGCTTCAGCTACTTGAAAGGGAGAAACGTCGTATACTTTATCCAGGTCGAGAATGCACAGGCAACTTTCTGAGGCATGTAACACAGAGGGATTTTCGAACACAGAAAGGGAATCCTTCGACCATCATCCCAGAATGAGAGCAAAATGCTCTTTCTTTGTATTTCAGGCAGGGAAGGAGTAACATGCTCGTGTTGAGCACACACGTTTTAGTCAGCATAGCTGAACCTTTTCGTCAGTCCTCTAACTGAAGGCAGACAATCTGCCTGTTTGGCTTTGAACGCCTGTAGTACCTTCATTCCCTGATATGCAAAGTTCCCTTTGAAAACCAGGGGATTCCAATCCTTGCTAGGCCCGCTCTCTGCCGCCATCTCCCACTCAGAGAACCTTTGAGAAAGCAGCTTGTGCTGGGCGGACACTTTCTTCTAACAAAACTGAAAAGTCCCGTAGACTGACTTAAGCAGCTTGAAGGGGAACGCTGTATTTTGCTTTCTCTTTCATGTGGTGACTGGGGAATTTCCACTTGCTGCTAACCTTTACTCAGCACAACTACAGTTTTGCCCGCTTCGCGTTCCAGAATGGGAGAAACACGGTTTCTCTTCTCCTCTAGTGATAACGTCTGTAAAGCGGTATTCTCAGCCGCGCAGCACAGAATGCTTCCCGGAATGCTGCAAACCCTGAACGGCTTCAGCTACTTGAAAGGGAGAAACGTCGTATACTTTATCCAGGTCGAGAATGCACAGGCAACTTTCTGAGGCATGTAACACAGAGGGATTTTCGAACACAGAAAGGGAATCCTTCGACCATCATCTCAGAATGAGAGCAAAATGCTCTTTCTTTGTATTTCAGGCAGGGAAGGAGTAACATGCTCGTGTTGAGCACACACGTTTTAGTCAGCATAGCCGAACCTCCTCTGCCGTCCTCTAGCTGAAGGCAGACAATCTGCCTGTTTGGCTTTCAACGCCTGTAAGTACCTTCATTCCCTGATATGCAAAGTTCCCTTTGAAAATCAGGGAATTGCAATCCTTGCTAGGCCCGCTCTCTGCAGCCATCTCCAACTCAGAGAACGTTTGAGAAAGCAGCTTGTGCTGATCGGACCCTTTCTTCTAACAAAAATTAAAACTCCCGTAGACTGAGTTAAGCAGCATCAAGGGGAACGCAGTATTTGGCTTTCTCTTTCATGTGATGAATGGGGGATTTCCAGTTGCTGCTAACAAACTTTTACTCAGCACAACTACAGTTTTGCCTCCTTCGCGTTCCAGAATAGGAGAAACACGGTTTCTCTCCTCCTGTAGTGACACCGTCTGTAAAGAGGTATACTCAGGCTCGCAGCACAGAATGCTTCCCGAAATGCTGGAAACCCTGAACGGCTTCAGCTATTTGAAAGGGAGAAACGTCGTATACTTTATCCAGGTAGACAATTCACGGCAACTTTCTGAGGCATGTAACACAGAGGGATTTTCAAACAAGGAAACCGAATCCTTCGACCATCATCCCAGAATGAGAGCAAAATGCTCTCGCGTTGTCTTTCAGGCAGGGAAGAAGCTACATGCTCGTGTTGAGCAGATAAGTTTTAGTCAGCATATCTGAACCTCTTCTTCCGTCCTCTAGCTGATGACAGACAATCTGCCTGTTTGGCTTTGAACGCCCGTACCTTCATTCCCAGGTATGCAAAGTTCCCTTTGAAAACCAGGGAATTCCAATCCTTGCTAGGCCCGCTCTCTGCAGCCTTCTCCCACTCAGAGAACGTTTGAGAAAGCAGCTTGTGCTGGGCGGATACTTTCTTCTAACAAAACTTAAAACTCCCCTAGACTGTGATAAGCAGCTTGAAGGGGAACGCTGTATTTTGCTTTCTCTTTCAAGTGGTGAATGGGGAATTTCCACTTGCTGCTAACAAACTTTTACTCAGCCCAAATACAGTTTTGCCCGATTCGCGTTCCAGAATGGGAGAAACACGGTTTCTCTTCTCCTCTAGTGATAACGTCTGTAAAGCGGTATTCTCAGCCGCGCAGCACAGAATGCTTCACGGAATGCTGGAAACCCTGGACGGCTTCAGCTACTTGAAAGGGAGAAACGTCGTATAGTTTATCCAGGTAGAAACTGCACAGGCAACTTTCTGAGGCATGTAACACAGAGGGATTTTCGAACACAGAAAGGGAGTCCTTCGACCATCATCCCAGAATGAGAGCAAAATGCTCTTTCTTTGTATTTCAGGCAGGGAAGGAGTAACATGCTCGTGTTGAGCACACACGTTTTAGTCAGCATAGCCGAACCTCCTCTGCCGTCCTCTAGCTGAAGGCAGACAATCTGCCTGTTTGGCTTTCAACGCCTGTAAGTACCTTCATTCCCTGATATGCAAAGTTCCCTTTGAAAATCAGGGAATTGCAATCCTTGCTAGGCCCGCTCTCTGCAGCCATCTCCAACTCAGAGAACGTTTGAGAAAGCAGCTTGTGCTGATCGGACCCTTTCTTCTAACAAAAATTAAAACTCCCGTAGACTGAGTTAAGCAGCATCAAGGGGAACGCAGTATTTGGCTTTCTCTTTCATGTGATGAATGGGGGATTTCCAGTTGCTGCTAACAAACTTTTACTCAGCACAACTACAGTTTTGCCTCCTTCGCGTTCCAGAATAGGAGAAACACGGTTTCTCTCCTCCTGTAGTGACACCGTCTGTAAAGAGGTATACTCAGGCTCGCAGCACAGAATGCTTCCCGAAATGCTGGAAACCCTGAACGGCTTCAGCTATTTGAAAGGGAGAAACGTCGTATACTTTATCCAGGTAGACAATGCACGGCAACTTTCTGAGGCATGTAACACAGAGGGATTTTCAAACAAGGAAACCGAATCCTTCGACCATCATCCCAGAATGAGAGCAAAATGCTCTCGCGTTGTCTTTCAGGCAGGGAAGAAGCTACATGCCCGTGTTGAGCAGATAAGTTTTAGTCAGCATATCTGAACCTCTTCTTCCGTCCTCTAGCTGATGACAGACAATCTGCCTGTTTGGCTTTGAACGCCCGTACCTTCATTCCCAGGTATGCAAAGTTCCCTTTGAAAACCAGGGAATTCCAATCCTTGCTAGGCCCGCTCTCTGCAGCCTTCTCCCACTCAGAGAACGTTTGAGAAAGCAGCTTGTGCCGGGCGGATACTTTCTTCTAACAAAACTTAAAACTCCCCTAGACTGTGATAAGCAGCTTGAAGGGGAACGCTGTATTTTGCTTTCTCTTTCAAGTGGTGAATGCGGAATTTCCACTTGCTGCTAACAAACTTTTACTCAGCCCAAATACAGTTTTGCCCCATTCGCGTTCCAGAATGGGAGAAACACGGTTTCTCTTCTCCTCTAGTGATAACGTCTGTAAAGCGGTATTCTCAGCCGCGCAGCACAGAATGCTTCACGGAATGCTGGAAACCCTGGACGGCTTCAGCTACTTGAAAGGGAGAAACGTCGTATAGTTTATCCAGGTAGAAACTGCACAGGCAACTCTCTGAGGCATGTAACACAGAGGGATTTTCGAACACAGAAAGGGAGTCCTTCGACCATCATCCCAGAATGAGAGCAAAATGCTCTTTCTTTGTATTTCAGGCAGGGATGGAGTAACATGCTCGTGTTGAGCACACACGTTTTAGTCAGCATAGCTGAACCTTTTCGTCAGTCCTCTAACTGAAGGCAGACAATCTGCCTGTTTGGCTTTGAACGCCTGTAGTACCTTCATTCCCTGATATGCAAAGTTCCCTTTGAAAACCAGGAGATTCCAATCCTTGCTAGGCCCGCTCTCTGCCACCATCTCCCACTCAGAGAACGTTTGAGAAAGCACCTTTTGCTGGGCGGACACTTTCTTCTAACAAAACTGAAAAGTCCCGTAGACTGACTTAAGCAGCTTGAAGGGGAACGCTGTATTTTGATTTCTCTTTCATGTGGTGACTGGGGAATTTCCACTTGCTGCTAACCTTTACTCAGCACAACTACAGTTTTGCCCGCTTCGCGTTCCAGAATGGGAGAAACACGGTTTCTCTTCTCCTCTAGTGATAACGTCTGTAAAGCGGTATTCTCAGCCGCGCAGTACAGAATGCTTCCCGGAATGCTGCAAACCCTGAACGGCTTCAGCTACTTGAAAGGGAGAAACGTCGTATACTTTATCCAGGTCGAGAATGCACAGGCAACTTTCTGAGGCATGTAACACAGAGGGATTTTCGAACACAGAAAGGGAATCCTTCGACCATCATCCCAGAATGAGAGCAAAATGCTCTTTCTTTGTATTTCAGGCAGGGAAGGAGTAACATGCTCGTGTTGAGCACACACGTTTTAGTCAGCATAGCTGAACCTTTTCGTCAGTCCTCTAACTGAAGGCAGACAATCTGCCTGTTTGGCTTTGAACGCCTGTAGTACCTTCATTCCCTGATATGCAAAGTTCCCTTTGAAAACCAGGGGATTCCAATCCTTGCTAGGCCCGCTCTCTGCCGCCATCTCCCACTCAGAGAACGTTTGAGAAAGCAGCTTGTGCTGGGCGGACACTTTCTTCTAACAAAACTGAAAAGTCCCGTAGACTGACTTAAGCAGCTTGAAGGGGAACGCTGTATTTTGCTTTCTCTTTCATGTGGTGACTGGGGAATTTCCACTTGCTGCTAACCTTTACTCAGCACAACTACAGTTTTGCCCGCTTCGCGTTCCAGAATGGGAGAAACACGGTTTCTCTTCTCCTCTAGTGATAACGTCTGTAAAGCGGTATTCTCAGCCGCGCAGCACAGAATGCTTCCCGGAATGCTGCAAACCCTGAACGGCTTCAGCTACTTGAAAGGGAGAAACGTCGTATACTTTATCCAGGTCGAGAATGCACAGGCAACTTTCTGAGGCATGTAACACAGAGGGATTTTCGAACACAGAAAGGGAATCCTTCGACCATCATCCCAGAATGAGAGCAAAATGCTCTTTCTTTGTATTTCAAAAAGGGAAGGAGTAACATGCTCGTGTTCAGCACACACGTTTTAGTCAGCATAGCCGAACCTCCTCTGCCGTCCTCTAGCTGAAGGCAGACAATCTGCCTGTTTGGCTTTCAACGCCTGTAAGTACCTTCATTCCCTGATATGCAAAGTTCCCTTTGAAAATCAGGGAATTGCAATCCTTGCTAGGCCCGCTCTCTGCAGCCATCTCCAACTCAGAGAACGTTTGAGAAAGCAGCTTGTGCTGATCGGACCCTTTCTTCTAACAAAAATTAAAACTCCCGTAGACTGAGTTAAGCAGCATCAAGGGGAACGCAGTATTTGGCTTTCTCTTTCATGTGATGAATGGGGGATTTCCAGTTGCTGCTAACAAACTTTTACTCAGCACAACTACAGTTTTGCCTCCTTCGCATTCCAGAATAGGAGAAACACGGTTTCTCTCCTCCTGTAGTGACACCGTCTGTAAAGTGGTATACTCAGGCTCGCAGCACAGAATGCTTCCCGAAATGCTGGAAACCCTGAACGGCTTCAGCTATTTGAAAGGGAGAAACGTCGTACACTTTATCCAGGTAGACAATGCACGGCAACTTTCTGAGGCATGTAACACAGAGGGATTTTCAAACAAGGAAACCGAATCCTTCGACCATCATCCCAGAATGAGAGCAAAATGCTCTCGCGTTGTCTTTCAGGCAGGGAAGAAGCTACATGCTCGTGTTGAGCAGATAAGTTTTAGTCAGCATATCTGAACCTCTTCTTCCGTCCTCTAGCTGATGACAGACAATCTGCCTGTTTGGCTTTGAACGCCCGTACCTTCATTCCCAGGTATGCAAAGTTCCCTTTGAAAACCAGGGAATTCCAATCCTTGCTAGGCCCGCTCTCTGCAGCCTTCTCCCACTCAGAGAACGTTTGAGAAAGCAGCTTGTGCCGGGCGGATACTTTCTTCTAACAAAACTTAAAACTCCCCTAGACTGTGATAAGCAGCTTGAAGGGGAACGCTGTATTTTGCTTTCTCTTTCAAGTGGTGAATGGGGAATTTCCACTTGCTGCTAACAAACTTTTACTCAGCCCAAATACAGTTTTGCCCGATTCGCGTTCCAGAATGGGAGAAACACGGTTTCTCTTCTCCTCTAGTGATAACGTCTGTAAAGCGGTATTCTCAGCCGCGCAGCACAGAATGCTTCACGGAATGCTGGAAACCCTGGACGGCTTCAGCTACTTGAAAGGGAGAAACGTCGTATAGTTTATCCAGGTAGAAACTGCACAGGCAACTTTCTGAGGCATGTAACACAGAGGGATTTTCGAACACAGAAAGGGAGTCCTTCGACCATCATCCCAGAATGAGAGCAAAATGCTCTTTCTTTGTATTTCAGGCAGGGAAGGAGTAACATGCTCGTGTTGAGCACACACGTTTTAGTCAGCATAGCTGAACCTTTTCGTCAGTCCTCTAACTGAATGCAGACAATCTGCCTGTTTGGCTTTGAACGCCTGTAGTACCTTCATTCCCTGATATGCAAAGTTCCCTTTGAAAACCAGGAGATTCCAATCCTTGCTAGGCCCGCTCTCTGCCGCCATCTCCCACTCAGAGAACGTTTGAGAAAGCAGCTTTTGCTGGGCGGACACTTTCTTCTAACAAAACTGAAAAGTCCCGTAGAAGGACTTAAGCAGCTTGAAGGGGAACGCTGTATTTTGATTTCTCTTTCATGTGGTGACTGGGGAATTTCCACTTGCTGCTAACCTTTACTCAGCACAACTACAGTTTTGCCCGCTTCGCGTTCCAGAATGGGAGAAACACGGTTTCTCTTCTCCTCTAGTGATAACGTCTGTAAAGCGGTATTCTCAGCCGCGCAGCACAGAATGCTTCCCGCAATGCTGCAAACCCTGAACGGCTTCAGCTACTTGAAAGGGAGAAACGTCGTATACTTTATCCAGGTCGAGAATGCACAGGCAACTTTCTGAGGCATGTAACACAGAGGGATTTTCGAACACAGAAAGGGAATCCTTCGACAATCATCCCAGAATGAGAGCAAAATGCTCTCGCGTTGTCTTTCAGGCAGGGAAGGAGTAACATGCTCGTGTTGAGCACACACGTTTTAGTCAGCATAGCTGAACCTTTTCGTCGGTCCTCTAGCTGAAGGCAGACAATCTGCCTGTTTGGCTTTCAACGCCTGTAAGTACCTTCATTCCCTGATATGCAAAGTTCCCTTTGAAAACCAGGGGATTGCAATCCTTGCTAGGCCCGCTCTCTGCAGCCATCTCCAACTCAGAGAACGTTTGAGAAAGCAGCTTGTGCTGTGCTGACACTTTCTTCTAACAAAACCGAAAACTCCCGTAGCCTGAGTTAAGCAGCTTGAAGGGGAACGCTGTATCTTGCTTTCTCTTACATGTGGTGAATGGGGAACGTCTAGTGCTGCTAACAAACTTTTACTCAGCCCAACTACAGTTTTGCCCCATTCGCGTTCCAGAATGGGAGAAACACGGTTTCTCTTCTCCTCTAGTGATAACGTCTGTAAAGCGGTATTCTCAGCCGCGCAGCACAGAATGCTTCCCGGAATGCTGCAAACCCTGAACGGCTTCAGCTACTTGAAAGGGAGAAACGTCGTATACTTTATCCAGGTCGAGAATGCACAGGCAACTTTCTGAGGCATGTAACACAGAGGGATTTTCGAACACAGAAAGGGAATCCTTCGACCATCATCCCAGAATGAGAGCAAAATGCTCTTTCTTTGTATTTCAGGCAGGGAAGGAGTAACATGCTCGTGTTGAGCACACACGTTTTAGTCAGCATAGCCGAACCTCCTCTGCCGTCCTCTAGCTGAAGGCAGACAATCTGCCTGTTTGGCTTTCAACGCCTGTAAGTACCTTCATTCCCTGATATGCAAAGTTCCCTTTGAAAATCAGGGAATTGCAATCCTTGCTAGGCCCGCTCTCTGCAGCCATCTCCAACTCAGAGAACGTTTGAGAAAGCAGCTTGTGCTGATCGGACCCTTTCTTCTAACAAAAATTAAAACTCCCGTAGACTGAGTTAAGCAGCATCAAGGGGAACGCAGTATTTGGCTTTCTCTTTCATGTGATGAATGGGGGATTTCCAGTTGCTGCTAACAAACTTTTACTCAGCACAACTACAGTTTTGCCTCCTTCGCGTTCCAGAATAGGAGAAACACGGTTTCTCTCCTCCTGTAGTGACACCGTCTGTAAAGAGGTATACTCAGGCTCGCAGCACAGAATGCTTCCCGAAATGCTGGAAACCCTGAACGGCTTCAGCTATTTGAAAGGGAGAAACGTCGTATACTTTATCCAGGTAGACAATGCACGGCAACTTTCTGAGGCATGTAACACAGAGGGATTTTCAAACAAGGAAACCGAATCCTTCGACCATCATCCCAGAATGAGAGCAAAATGCTCTCGCGTTGTCTTTCAGGCAGGGAAGAAGCTACATGCTCGTGTTGAGCAGATAAGTTTTAGTCAGCATATCTGAACCTCTTCTTCCGTCCTCTAGCTGATGACAGACAATCTGCCTGTTTGGCTTTGAACGCCCGTACCTTCATTCCCAGGTATGCAAAGTTCCCTTTGAAAACCAGGGAATTCCAATCCTTGCTAGGCCCGCTCTCTGCAGCCTTCTCCCACTCAGAGAACGTTTGAGAAAGCAGCTTGTGCTGGGCGGATACTTTCTTCTAACAAAACTTAAAACTCCCCTAGACTGTGATAAGCAGCTTGAAGGGGAACGCTGTATTTTGCTTTCTCTTTCAAGTGGTGAATGGGGAATTTCCACTTGCTGCTAACAAACTTTTACTCAGCCCAAATACAGTTTTGCCCGATTCGCGTTCCAGAATGGGAGAAACACGGTTTCTCTTCTCCTCTAGTGATAACGTCTGTAAAGCGGTATTCTCAGCCGCGCAGCACAGAATGCTTCACGGAATGCTGGAAACCCTGGACGGCTTCAGCTACTTGAAAGGGAGAAACGTCGTATAGTTTATCCAGGTAGAAACTGCACAGGCAACTTTCTGAGGCATGTAACACAGAGGGATTTTCGAACACAGAAAGGGAGTCCTTCGACCATCATCCCAGAATGAGAGCAAAATGCTCTTTCTTTGTATTTCAGGCAGGGAAGGAGTAACATGCTCGTGTTGAGCACACACGTTTTAGTCAGCATAGCCGAACCTCCTCTGCCGTCCTCTAGCTGAAGGCAGACAATCTGCCTGTTTGGCTTTCAACGCCTGTAAGTACCTTCATTCCCTGATATGCAAAGTTCCCTTTGAAAATCAGGGAATTGCAATCCTTGCTAGGCCCGCTCTCTGCAGCCATCTCCAACTCAGAGAACGTTTGAGAAAGCAGCTTGTGCTGATCGGACCCTTTCTTCTAACAAAAATTAAAACTCCCGTAGACTGAGTTAAGCAGCATCAAGGGGAACGCAGTATTTGGCTTTCTCTTTCATGTGATGAATGGGGGATTTCCAGTTGCTGCTAACAAACTTTTACTCAGCACAACTACAGTTTTGCCTCCTTCGCGTTCCAGAATAGGAGAAACACGGTTTCTCTCCTCCTGTAGTGACACCGTCTGTAAAGAGGTATACTCAGGCTCGCAGCACAGAATGCTTCCCGAAATGCTGGAAACCCTGAACGGCTTCAGCTATTTGAAAGGGAGAAACGTCGTATACTTTATCCAGGTAGACAATGCACGGCAACTTTCTGAGGCATGTAACACAGAGGGATTTTCAAACAAGGAAACCGAATCCTTCGACCATCATCCCAGAATGAGAGCAAAATGCTCTCGCGTTGTCTTTCAGGCAGGGAAGAAGCTACATGCCCGTGTTGAGCAGATAAGTTTTAGTCAGCATATCTGAACCTCTTCTTCCGTCCTCTAGCTGATGACAGACAATCTGCCTGTTTGGCTTTGAACGCCCGTACCTTCATTCCCAGGTATGCAAAGTTCCCTTTGAAAACCAGGGAATTCCAATCCTTGCTAGGCCCGCTCTCTGCAGCCTTCTCCCACTCAGAGAACGTTTGAGAAAGCAGCTTGTGCCGGGCGGATACTTTCTTCTAACAAAACTTAAAACTCCCCTAGACTGTGATAAGCAGCTTGAAGGGGAACGCTGTATTTTGCTTTCTCTTTCAAGTGGTGAATGGGGAATTTCCACTTGCTGCTAACAAACTTTTACTCAGCCCAAATACAGTTTTGCCCGATTCGCGTTCCAGAATGGGAGAAACACGGTTTCTCTTCTCCTCTAGTGATAACGTCTGTAAAGCGGTATTCTCAGCCGCGCAGCACAGAATGCTTCACGGAATGCTGGAAACCCTGGACGGCTTCAGCTACTTGAAAGGGAGAAACGTCGTATAGTTTATCCAGGTAGAAACTGCACAGGCAACTTTCTGAGGCATGTAACACAGAGGGATTTTCGAACACAGAAAGGGAGTCCTTCGACCATCATCCCAGAATGAGAGCAAAATGCTCTTTCTTTGTATTTCAGGCAGGGAAGGAGTAACATGCTCGTGTTGAGCACACACGTTTTAGTCAGCATAGCTGAACCTTTTCGTCAGTCCTCTAACTGAAGGCAGACAATCTGCCTGTTTGGCTTTGAACGCCTGTAGTACCTTCATTCCCTGATATGCAAAGTTCCCTTTGAAAACCAGGAGATTCCAATCCTTGCTAGGCCCGCTCTCTGCCGCCATCTCCCACTCAGAGAACGTTTGAGAAAGCAGCTTTTGCTGGGCGGACACTTTCTTCTAACAAAACTGAAAAGTCCCGTAGACTGACTTAAGCAGCTTGAAGGGGAACGCTGTATTTTGATTTCTCTTTCATGTGGTGACTGGGGAATTTCCACTTGCTGCTAACCTTTACTCAGCACAACTACAGTTTTGCCCGCTTCGCTTTCCAGAATGGGAGAAACACGGTTTCTCTTCTCCTCTAGTGATAACGTCTGTAAAGCGGTATTCTCAGCCGCGCAGCACAGAATGCTTCCCGGAATGCTGCAAACCCTGAACGGCTTCAGCTACTTGAAAGGGAGAAACGTCGTATACTTTATCCAGGTCGAGAATGCACAGGCAACTTTCTGAGGCATGTAACACAGAGGGATTTTCGAACACAGAAAGGGAATCCTTCGACCATCATCCCAGAATGAGAGCAAAATGCTCTTTCTTTGTATTTCAGGCAGGGAAGGAGTAACATGCTCGTGTTGAGCACACACGTTTTAGTCAGCATAGCTGAACCTTTTCGTCAGTCCTCTAACTGAAGGCAGACAATCTGCCTGTTTGGCTTTGAACGCCTGTAGTACCTTCATTCCCTGATATGCAAAGTTCCCTTTGAAAACCAGGGGATTCCAATCCTTGCTAGGCCCGCTCTCTGCCGCCATCTCCCACTCAGAGAACGTTTGAGAAAGCAGCTTGTGCTGGGCGGACACTTTCTTCTAACAAAACTGAAAAGTCCCGTAGACTGACTTAAGCAGCTTGAAGGGGAACGCTGTATTTTGCTTTCTCTTTCATGTGGTGACTGGGGAATTTCCACTTGCTGCTAACCTTTACTCAGCACAACTACAGTTTTGCCCGCTTCGCGTTCCAGAATGGGAGAAACACGGTTTCTCTTCTCCTCTAGTGATAACGTCTGTAAAGCGGTATTCTCAGCCGCGCAGCACAGAATGCTTCCCGGAATGCTGCAAACCCTGAACGGCTTCAGCTACTTGAAAGGGAGAAACGTCGTATACTTTATCCAGGTCGAGAATGCACAGGCAACTTTCTGAGGCATGTAACACAGAGGGATTTTCGAACACAGAAAGGGAATCCTTCGACCATCATCCCAGAATGAGAGCAAAATGCTCTTTCTTTGTATTTCAGGCAGGGAAGGAGTAACATGCTCGTGTTGAGCACACACGTTTTAGTCAGCATAGCCGAACCTCCTCTGCCGTCCTCTAGCTGAAGGCAGACAATCTGCCTGTTTGGCTTTCAACGCCTGTAAGTACCTTCATTCCCTGATATGCAAAGTTCCCTTTGAAAATCAGGGAATTGCAATCCTTGCTAGGCCCGCTCTCTGCAGCCATCTCCAACTCAGAGAACGTTTGAGAAAGCAGCTTGTGCTGATCGGACCCTTTCTTCTAACAAAAATTAAAACTCCCGTAGACTGAGTTAAGCAGCATCAAGGGGAACGCAGTATTTGGCTTTCTCTTTCATGTGATGAATGGGGGATTTCCAGTTGCTGCTAACAAACTTTTACTCAGCACAACTACAGTTTTGCCTCCTTCGCATTCCAGAATAGGAGAAACACGGTTTCTCTCCTCCTGTAGTGACACCGTCTGTAAAGAGGTATACTCAGGCTCGCAGCACAGAATGCTTCCCGAAATGCTGGAAACCCTGAAAGGCTTCAGCTATTTGAAAGGGAGAAACGTCGTACACTTTATCCAGGTAGACAATGCACGGCAACTTTCTGAGGCATGTAACACAGAGGGATTTTCAAACAAGGAAACCGAATCCTTCGACCATCATCCCAGAATGAGAGCAAAATGCTCTCGCGTTGTCTTTCAGGCAGGGAAGAAGCTACATGCTCGTGTTGAGCAGATAAGTTTTAGTCAGCATATCTGAACCTCTTCTTCCGTCCTCTAGCTGATGACAGACAATCTGCCTGTTTGGCTTTGAACGCCCGTACCTTCATTCCCAGGTATGCAAAGTTCCCTTTGAAAACCAGGGAATTCCAATCCTTGCTAGGCCCGCTCTCTGCAGCCTTCTCCCACTCAGAGAACGTTTGAGAAAGCAGCTTGTGCCGGGCGGATACTTTCTTCTAACAAAACTTAAAACTCCCCTAGACTGTGATAAGCAGCTTGAAGGGGAACGCTGTATTTTGCTTTCTCTTTCAAGTGGTGAATGGGGAATTTCCACTTGCTGCTAACAAACTTTTACTCAGCCCAAATACAGTTTTGCCCGATTCGCGTTCCAGAATGGGAGAAACACGGTTTCTCTTCTCCTCTAGTGATAACGTCTGTAAAGCGGTATTCTCAGCCGCGCAGCACAGAATGCTTCACGGAATGCTGGAAACCCTGGACGGCTTCAGCTACTTGAAAGGGAGAAACGTCGTATAGTTTATCCAGGTAGAAACTGCACAGGCAACTTTCTGAGGCATGTAACACAGAGGGATTTTCGAACACAGAAAGGGAGTCCTTCGACCATCATCCCAGAATGAGAGCAAAATGCTCTTTCTTTGTATTTCAGGCAGGGAAGGAGTAACATGCTCGTGTTGAGCACACACGTTTTAGTCAGCATAGCTGAACCTTTTCGTCAGTCCTCTAACTGAATGCAGACAATCTGCCTGTTTGGCTTTGAACGCCTGTAGTACCTTCATTCCCTGATATGCAAAGTTCCCTTTGAAAACCAGGAGATTCCAATCCTTGCTAGGCCCGCTCTCTGCCGCCATCTCCCACTCAGAGAACGTTTGAGAAAGCAGCTTTTGCTGGGCGGACACTTTCTTCTAACAAAACTGAAAAGTCCCGTAGACTGACTTAAGCAGCTTGAAGGGGAACGCTGTATTTTGATTTCTCTTTCATGTGGTGACTGGGGAATTTCCACTTGCTGCTAACCTTTACTCAGCACAACTACAGTTTTGCCCGCTTCGCGTTCCAGAATGGGAGAAACACGGTTTCTCTTCTCCTCTAGTGATAACGTCTGTAAAGCGGTATTCTCAGCCGCGCAGCACAGAATGCTTCCCGCAATGCTGCAAACCCTGAACGGCTTCAGCTACTTGAAAGGGAGAAACGTCGTATACTTTATCCAGGTCGAGAATGCACAGGCAACTTTCTGAGGCATGTAACACAGAGGGATTTTCGAACACAGAAAGGGAATCCTTCGACAATCATCCCAGAATGAGAGCAAAATGCTCTCGCGTTGTCTTTCAGGCAGGGAAGGAGTAACATGCTCGTGTTGAGCACACACGTTTTAGTCAGCATAGCTGAACCTCCTCTGCCGTCCTCTAGCTGAAGGCAGACAATCTGCCTGTTTGGCTTTCAACGCCTGTAAGTACCTTCATTCCCTGATATGCAAAGTTCCCTTTGAAAACCAGGGGATTGCAATCCTTGCTAGGCCCGCTCTCTGCAGCCATCTCCAACTCAGAGAACGTTTGAGAAAGCAGCTTGTGCTGTGCTGACACTTTCTTCTAACAAAACCGAAAACTCCCGTAGCCTGAGTTAAGCAGCTTGAAGGGGAACGCTGTATCTTGCTTTCTCTTACATGTGGTGAATGGGGAACGTCTAGTGCTGCTAACAAACTTTTACTCAGCACAACTGCAGTTTTGCCCGCTTCGCGTTCCAGAATGGGAGAAACACGGTTTCTCTTCTCCTCTAGTGATAACGTCTGTAAAGCGGTATTCTCAGCCGCGCAGCACAGAATGCTTCCCGGAATGCTGCAAACCCTGAACGGCTTCAGCTACTTGAAAGGGAGAAACGTCGTATACTTTATCCAGGTCGAGAATGCACAGGCAACTTTCTGAGGCATGTAACACAGAGGGATTTTCGAACACAGAAAGGGAATCCTTCGACCATCATCCCAGAATGAGAGCAAAATGCTCTTTCTTTGTATTTCAGGCAGGGAAGGAGTAACATGCTCGTGTTGAGCACACACGTTTTAGTCAGCATAGCTGAACCTTTTCGTCAGTCCTCTAACTGAAGGCAGACAATCTGCCTGTTTGGCTTTGAACGCCTGTAGTACCTTCATTCCCTGATATGCAAAGTTCCCTTTGAAAACCAGGGGATTCCAATCCTTGCTAGGCCCGCTCTCTGCCGCCATCTCCCACTCAGAGAACGTTTGAGAAAGCAGCTTGTGCTGGGCGGACACTTTCTTCTAACAAAACTGAAAAGTCCCGTAGACTGACTTAAGCAGCTTGAAGGGGAACGCTGTATTTTGCTTTCTCTTTCATGTGGTGACTGGGGAATTTCCACTTGCTGCTAACCTTTACTCAGCACAACTACAGTTTTGCCCGCTTCGCGTTCCAGAATGGGAGAAACACGGTTTCTCTTCTCCTCTAGTGATAACGTCTGTAAAGCGGTATTCTCAGCCGCGCAGCACAGAATGCTACCCGGAATGCTGCAAACCCTGAACGGCTTCAGCTACTTGAAAGGGAGAAACGTCGTATACTTTATCCAGGTCGAGAATGCACAGGCAACTTTCTGAGGCATGTAACACAGAGGGATTTTCGAACACAGAAAGGGAATCCTTCGACAATCATCCCAGAATGAGAGCAAAATGCTCTCGCGTTGTCTTTCAGGCAGGGAAGGAGTAACATGCTCGTGTTGAGCACACACGTTTTAGTCAGCATAGCTGAACCTCCTCTGCCGTCCTCTAGCTGAAGGCAGACAATCTGCCTGTTTGGCTTTCAACGCCTGTAAGTACCTTCATTCCCTGATATGCAAAGTTCCCTTTGAAAACCAGGGGATTGCAATCCTTGCTAGGCCCGCTCTCTGCAGCCATCTCCAACTCAGAGAACGTTTGAGAAAGCAGCTTGTGCTGTGCTGACACTTTCTTCTAACAAAACCGAAAACTCCCGTAGCCTGAGTTAAGCAGCTTGAAGGGGAACGCTGTATCTTGCTTTCTCTTACATGTGGTGAATGGGGAACGTCTAGTGCTGCTAACAAACTTTTACTCAGCACAACTACGGTTTTGCCCCATTCGCGTTCCAGAATGGGAGAAACTCGGTTTCTCTTCTCCTCTAGTGATAACGTCTGTAAAGCGGTATTCTCAGCCGCGCAGCACAGAATGCTTCCCGGAATGCTGCAAACCCTGAACGGCTTCAGCTACTTGAAAGGGAGAAACGTCGTATACTTTATCCAGGTCGAGAATGCACAGGCAACTTTCTGAGGCATGTAACACAGAGGGATTTTCGAACACAGAAAGGGAATCCTTCGACCATCATCCCAGAATGAGAGCAAAATGCTCTTTCTTTGTATTTCAGGCAGGGAAGGAGTAACATGCTCGTGTTGAGCACACACGTTTTAGTCAGCATAGCTGAACCTTTTCGTCAGTCCTCTAACTGAAGGCAGACAATCTGCCTGTTTGGCTTTGAACGCCTGTAGTACCTTCATTCCCTGATATGCAAAGTTCCCTTTGAAAACCAGGGGATTCCAATCCTTGCTAGGCCCGCTCTCTGCCGCCATCTCCCACTCAGAGAACGTTTGAGAAAGCAGCTTGTGCTGGGCGGACACTTTCTTCTAACAAAACTGAAAAGTCCCGTAGACTGACTTAAGCAGCTTGAAGGGGAACGCTGTATTTTGATTTCTCTTTCATGTGGTGACTGGGGAATTTCCACTTGCTGCTAACCTTTACTCAGCACAACTACAGTTTTGCCCGCTTCGCGTTCCAGAATGGGAGAAACACGGTTTCTCTTCTCCTCTAGTGATAACGTCTGTAAAGCGGTATTCTCAGCCGCGCAGCACAGAATGCTTCCCGGAATGCTGCAAACCCTGAACGGCTTCAGCTACTTGAAAGGGAGAAACGTCGTATACTTTATCCAGGTGGAGAATGCACAGGCAACTTTCTGAGGCATGTAACACAGAGGGATTTTCGAACACAGAAAGGGAATCCTTCGACCATCATCCCAGAATGAGAGCAAAATGCTCTTTCTTTGTATTTCAGGCAGGGAAGGAGTAACATGCTCGTGTTGAGCACACACGTTTTAGTCAGCATAGCCGAACCTCCTCTGCCGTCCTCTAGCTGAAGGCAGACAATCTGCCTGTTTGGCTTTCAACGCCTGTAAGTACCTTCATTCCCTGATATGCAAAGTTCCCTTTGAAAACCAGGGGATTGCAATCCTTGCTAGGCCCGCTCTCTGCAGCCATCTCCAACTCAGAGAACGTTTGAGAAAGCAGCTTGTGCTGTGCTGACACTTTCTTCTAACAAACCCGAAAACTCCCGTAGCCTGAGTTAAGCAGCTTGAAGGGGAACGCTGTATCTTGCTTTCTCTTACATGTGGTGAATGGGAACGTCTAGTGCTGCTAACAAACTTTTACTCAGCACAACTACAGTTTTGCCCCATTCGCGTTCCAGAATGGGAGAAACACGGTTTCTCTTCTCCTCTAGTGATAACGTCTGTAAAGCGGTATTCTCAGCCGCGCAGCACAGAATGCTTCCCGGAATGCTGCAAACCCTGAACGGCTTCAGCTACTTGAAAGGGAGAAACGTCGTATACTTTATCCAGGTCGAGAATGCACAGGCAACTTTCTGAGGCATGTAACACAGAGGGATTTTCGAACACAGAAAGGGAATCCTTCGACCATCATCCCAGAATGAGAGCAAAATGCTCTTTCTTTGTATTTCAGGCAGGGAAGGAGTAACATGCTCGTGTTGAGCACACACGTTTTAGTCAGCATAGCTGAACCTTTTCGTCAGTCCTCTAACTGAAGGCAGACAATCTGCCTGTTTGGCTTTGAACGCCTGTAGTACCTTCATTCCCTGATATGCAAAGTTCCCTTTGAAAACCAGGGGATTCCAATCCTTGCTAGGCCCGCTCTCTGCCGCCATCTCCCACTCAGAGAACGTTTGAGAAAGCAGCTTGTGCTGGGCGGACACTTTCTTCTAACAAAACTGAAAAGTCCCGTAGACTGACTTAAGCAGCTTGAAGGGGAACGCTGTATTTTGATTTCTCTTTCATGTGGTGACTGGGGAATTTCCACTTGCTGCTAACCTTTACTCAGCACAACTACAGTTTTGCCCGCTTCGCGTTCCAGAATGGGAGAAACACGGTTTCTCTTCTCCTCTAGTGATAACGTCTGTAAAGCGGTATTCTCAGCCGCGCAGCACAGAATGCTTCCCGGAATGCTGCAAACCCTGAACGGCTTCAGCTACTTGAAAGGGAGAAACGTCGTATACTTTATCCAGGTCGAGAATGCACAGGCAACTTTCTGAGGCATGTAACACAGAGGGATTTTCGAACACAGAAAGGGAATCCTTCGACCATCATCCCAGAATGAGAGCAAAATGCTCTTTCTTTGTATTTCAGGCAGGGAAGGAGTAACATGCTCGTGTTGAGCACACACGTTTTAGTCAGCATAGCCGAACCTCCTCTGCCGTCCTCTAGCTGAAGGCAGACAATCTGCCTGTTTGGCTTTCAACGCCTGTAAGTACCTTCATTCCCTGATATGCAAAGTTCCCTTTGAAAACCAGGGGATTGCAATCCTTGCTAGGCCCGCTCTCTGCAGCCATCTCCAACTCAGAGAACGTTTGAGAAAGCAGCTTGTGCTGTGCTGACACTTTCTTCTAACAAACCCGAAAACTCCCGTAGCCTGAGTTAAGCAGCTTGAAGGGGAACGCTGTATCTTGCTTTCTCTTACATGTGGTGAATGGGAACGTCTAGTGCTGCTAACAAACTTTTACTCAGCACAACTACAGTTTTGCCCCATTCGCGTTCCAGAATGGGAGAAACACGGTTTCTCTTCTCCTCTAGTGATAACGTCTGTAAAGCGGTATTCTCAGCCGCGCAGCACAGAATGCTTCCCGGAATGCTGCAAACCCTGAACGGCTTCAGCTACTTGAAAGGGAGAAACGTCGTATACTTTATCCAGGTCGAGAATGCACAGGCAACTTTCTGAGGCATGTAACACAGAGGGATTTTCGAACACAGAAAGGGAATCCTTCGACCATCATCCCAGAATGAGAGCAAAATGCTCTTTCTTTGTATTTCAGGCAGGGAAGGAGTAACATGCTCGTGTTGAGCACACACGTTTTAGTCAGCATAGCTGAACCTTTTCGTCAGTCCTCTAACTGAAGGCAGACAATCTGCCTGTTTGGCTTTGAACGCCTGTAGTACCTTCATTCCCTGATATGCAAAGTTCCCTTTGAAAACCAGGGGATTCCAATCCTTGCTAGGCCCGCTCTCTGCCGCCATCTCCCACTCAGAGAACGTTTGAGAAAGCAGCTTGTGCTGGGCGGACACTTTCTTCTAACAAAACTGAAAAGTCCCGTAGACTGACTTAAGCAGCTTGAAGGGGAACGCTGTATTTTGATTTCTCTTTCATGTGGTGACTGGGGAATTTCCACTTGCTGCTAACCTTTACTCAGCACAACTACAGTTTTGCCCGCTTCGCGTTCCAGAATGGGAGAAACACGGTTTCTCTTCTCCTCTAGTGATAACGTCTGTAAAGCGGTATTCTCAGCCGCGCAGCACAGAATGCTTCCCGGAATGCTGCAAACCCTGAACGGCTTCAGCTACTTGAAAGGGAGAAACGTCGTATACTTTATCCAGGTGGAGAATGCACAGGCAACTTTCTGAGGCATGTAACACAGAGGGATTTTCGAACACAGAAAGGGAATCCTTCGACCATCATCCCAGAATGAGAGCAAAATGCTCTTTCTTTGTATTTCAGGCAGGGAAGGAGTAACATGCTCGTGTTGAGCACACACGTTTTAGTCAGCATAGCCGAACCTCCTCTGCCGTCCTCTAGCTGAAGGCAGACAATCTGCCTGTTTGGCTTTGAACGCCTGTAGTACCTTCATTCCCTGATATGCAAAGTTCCCTTTGAAAACCAGGGGATTCCAATCCTTGCTAGGCCCGCTCTCTGCCGCCATCTCCCACTCAGAGAACGTTTGAGAAAGCAGCTTGTGCTGGGCGGACACTTTCTTCTAACAAAACTGAAAAGTCCCGTAGACTGACTTAAGCAGCTTGAAGGGGAACGCTGTATTTTGCTTTCTCTTTCATGTGGTGACTGGGGAATTTCCACTTGCTGCTAACCTTTACTCAGCACAACTACAGTTTTGCCCGCTTCGCGTTCCAGAATGGGAGAAACACGGTTTCTCTTCTCCTCTAGTGATAACGTCTGTAAAGCGGTATTCTCAGCCGCGCAGCACAGAATGCTTCCCGGAATGCTGCAAACCCTGAACGGCTTCAGCTACTTGAAAGGGAGAAACGTCGTATACTTTATCCAGGTCGAGAATGCACAGGCAACTTTCTGAGGCATGTAACACAGAGGGATTTTCGAACACAGAAAGGGAATCCTTCGACCATCATCCCAGAATGAGAGCAAAATGCTCTTTCTTTGTATTTCAGGCAGGGAAGGAGTAACATGCTCGTGTTGAGCACACACGTTTTAGTCAGCATAGCCGAACCTCCTCTGCCGTCCTCTAGCTGAAGGCAGACAATCTGCCTGTTTGGCTTTCAACGCCTGTAAGTACCTTCATTCCCTGATATGCAAAGTTCCCTTTGAAAACCAGGGGATTGCAATCCTTGCTAGGCCCGCTCTCTGCAGCCATCTCCAACTCAGAGAACGTTTGAGAAAGCAGCTTGTGCTGTGCTGACACTTTCTTCTAACAAAACCGAAAACTCCCGTAGCCTGAGTTAAGCAGCTTGAAGGGGAACGCTGTATCTTGCTTTCTCTTACATGTGGTGAATGGGGAACGTCTAGTGCTGCTAACAAACTTTTACTCAGCACAACTACAGTTTTGCCCCATTCGCGTTCCAGAATGGGAGAAACACGGTTTCTCTTCTCCTCTAGTGATAACGTCTGTAAAGCGGTATTCTCAGCCGCGCAGCACAGAATGCTTCCCGGAATGCTGCAAACCCTGAACGGCTTCAGCTACTTGAAAGGGAGAAACGTCGTATACTTTATCCAGGTCGAGAATGCACAGGCAACTTTCTGAGGCATGTAACACAGAGGGATTTTCGAACACAGAAAGGGAATCCTTCGACCATCATCCCAGAATGAGAGCAAAATGCTCTTTCTTTGTATTTCAGGCAGGGAAGGAGTAACATGCTCGTGTTGAGCACACACGTTTTAGTCAGCATAGCTGAACCTTTTCGTCAGTCCTCTAACTGAAGGCAGACAATCTGCCTGTTTGGCTTTGAACGCCTGTAGTACCTTCATTCCCTGATATGCAAAGTTCCCTTTGAAAACCAGGGGATTCCAATCCTTGCTAGGCCCGCTCTCTGCCGCCATCTCCCACTCAGAGAACGTTTGAGAAAGCAGCTTGTGCTGGGCGGACACTTTCTTCTAACAAAACTGAAAAGTCCCGTAGACTGACTTAAGCAGCTTGAAGGGGAACGCTGTATTTTGATTTCTCTTTCATGTGGTGACTGGGGAATTTCCACTTGCTGCTAACCTTTACTCAGCACAACTACAGTTTTGCCCGCTTCGCGTTCCAGAATGGGAGAAACACGGTTTCTCTTCTCCTCTAGTGATAACGTCTGTAAAGCGGTATTCTCAGCCGCGCAGCACAGAATGCTTCCCGGAATGCTGCAAACCCTGAACGGCTTCAGCTACTTGAAAGGGAGAAACGTCGTATACTTTATCCAGGTGGAGAATGCACAGGCAACTTTCTGAGGCATGTAACACAGAGGGATTTTCGAACACAGAAAGGGAATCCTTCGACCATCATCCCAGAATGAGAGCAAAATGCTCTTTCTTTGTATTTCAGGCAGGGAAGGAGTAACATGCTCGTGTTGAGCACACACGTTTTAGTCAGCATAGCCGAACCTCCTCTGCCGTCCTCTAGCTGAAGGCAGACAATCTGCCTGTTTGGCTTTCAACGCCTGTAAGTACCTTCATTCCCTGATATGCAAAGTTCCCTTTGAAAACCAGGGGATTGCAATCCTTGCTAGGCCCGCTCTCTGCAGCCATCTCCAACTCAGAGAACGTTTGAGAAAGCAGCTTGTGCTGTGCTGACACTTTCTTCTAACAAACCCGAAAACTCCCGTAGCCTGAGTTAAGCAGCTTGAAGGGGAACGCTGTATCTTGCTTTCTCTTACATGTGGTGAATGGGAACGTCTAGTGCTGCTAACAAACTTTTACTCAGCACAACTACAGTTTTGCCCCATTCGCGTTCCAGAATGGGAGAAACACGGTTTCTCTTCTCCTCTAGTGATAACGTCTGTAAAGCGGTATTCTCAGCCGCGCAGCACAGAATGCTTCCCGGAATGCTGCAAACCCTGAACGGCTTCAGCTACTTGAAAGGGAGAAACGTCGTATACTTTATCCAGGTCGAGAATGCACAGGCAACTTTCTGAGGCATGTAACACAGAGGGATTTTCGAACACAGAAAGGGAATCCTTCGACCATCATCCCAGAATGAGAGCAAAATGCTCTTTCTTTGTATTTCAGGCAGGGAAGGAGTAACATGCTCGTGTTGAGCACACACGTTTTAGTCAGCATAGCTGAACCTTTTCGTCAGTCCTCTAACTGAAGGCAGACAATCTGCCTGTTTGGCTTTGAACGCCTGTAGTACCTTCATTCCCTGATATGCAAAGTTCCCTTTGAAAACCAGGGGATTCCAATCCTTGCTAGGCCCGCTCTCTGCCGCCATCTCCCACTCAGAGAACGTTTGAGAAAGCAGCTTGTGCTGGGCGGACACTTTCTTCTAACAAAACTGAAAAGTCCCGTAGACTGACTTAAGCAGCTTGAAGGGGAACGCTGTATTTTGATTTCTCTTTCATGTGGTGACTGGGGAATTTCCACTTGCTGCTAACCTTTACTCAGCACAACTACAGTTTTGCCCGCTTCGCGTTCCAGAATGGGAGAAACACGGTTTCTCTTCTCCTCTAGTGATAACGTCTGTAAAGCGGTATTCTCAGCCGCGCAGCACAGAATGCTTCCCGGAATGCTGCAAACCCTGAACGGCTTCAGCTACTTGAAAGGGAGAAACGTCGTATACTTTATCCAGGTCGAGAATGCACAGGCAACTTTCTGAGGCATGTAACACAGAGGGATTTTCGAACACAGAAAGGGAATCCTTCGACCATCATCCCAGAATGAGAGCAAAATGCTCTTTCTTTGTATTTCAGGCAGGGAAGGAGTAACATGCTCGTGTTGAGCACACACGTTTTAGTCAGCATAGCCGAACCTCCTCTGCCGTCCTCTAGCTGAAGGCAGACAATCTGCCTGTTTGGCTTTGAACGCCTGTAGTACCTTCATTCCCTGATATGCAAAGTTCCCTTTGAAAACCAGGGGATTCCAATCCTTGCTAGGCCCGCTCTCTGCCGCCATCTCCCACTCAGAGAACGTTTGAGAAAGCAGCTTGTGCTGGGCGGACACTTTCTTCTAACAAAACTGAAAAGTCCCGTAGACTGACTTAAGCAGCTTGAAGGGGAACGCTGTATTTTGCTTTCTCTTTCATGTGGTGACTGGGGAATTTCCACTTGCTGCTAACCTTTACTCAGCACAACTACAGTTTTGCCCGCTTCGCGTTCCAGAATGGGAGAAACACGGTTTCTCTTCTCCTCTAGTGATAACGTCTGTAAAGCGGTATTCTCAGCCGCGCAGCACAGAATGCTTCCCGGAATGCTGCAAACCCTGAACGGCTTCAGCTACTTGAAAGGGAGAAACGTCGTATACTTTATCCAGGTCGAGAATGCACAGGCAACTTTCTGAGGCATGTAACACAGAGGGATTTTCGAACACAGAAAGGGAATCCTTCGACCATCATCCCAGAATGAGAGCAAAGTGCTCTTTCTTTGTATTTGAGGCAGGGAAGGAGTAACATGCTCGTGTTGAGCACACACGTTTTAGTCAGCATAGCCGAACCTCCTCTGCCGTCCTCTAGCTGAAGGCAGACAATCTGCCTGTTTGGCTTTCAACGCCTGTAAGTACCTTCATTCCCTGATATGCAAAGTTCCCTTTGAAAATCAGGGGATTGCAATCCTTGCTAGGCCCGCTCTCTGCAGCCATCTCCAACTCAGAGAACGTGTGAGAAAGCAGCTTGTGCTGATCGGACCCTTTCTTCTAACAAAAATTAAAACTCCCGTAGACTGAGTTAAGCAGCATCAAGGGGAACGCAGTATTTGGCTTTCTCTTTCATGTGATGAATGGGGGATTTCCAGTTGCTGCTAACAAACTTTTACTCAGCACAACTACAGTTTTGCCTCCTTCGCGTTCCAGAATAGGAGAAACACGGTTTCTCTCCTCCTGTAGTGACACCGTCTGTAAAGAGGTATACTCAGGCTCGCAGCACAGAATGCTTCCCGAAATGCTGGAAACCCTGAACGGCTTCAGCTATTTGAAAGGGAGAAACGTCGTATACTTTATCCAGGTAGACAATGCACGGCAACTTTCTGAGGCATGTAACACAGAGGGATTTTCAAACAAGGAAACCGAATCCTTCGACCATCATCCCAGAATGAGAGCAAAATGCTCTCGCGTTGTCTTTCAGGCAGGGAAGAAGCTACATGCTCGTGTTGAGCAGATAAGTTTTAGTCAGCATATCTGAACCTCTTCTTCCGTCCTCTAGCTGATGACAGACAATCTGCCTGTTTGGCTTTGAACGCCCGTACCTTCATTCCCAGGTATGCAAAGTTCCCTTTGAAAACCAGGGAATTCCAATCCTTGCTAGGCCCGCTCTCTGCAGCCTTCTCCCACTCAGAGAACGTTTGAGAAAGCAGCTTGTGCCGGGCGGATACTTTCTTCTAACAAAACTTAAAACTCCCCTAGACTGTGATAAGCAGCTTGAAGGGGAACGCTGTATTTTGCTTTCTCTTTCAAGTGGTGAATGGGGAATTTCCACTTGCTGCTAACAAACTTTTACTCAGCCCAAATACAGTTTTGCCCGATTCGCGTTCCAGAATGGGAGAAACACGGTTTCTCTTCTCCTCTAGTGATAACGTCTGTAAAGCGGTATTCTCAGCCGCGCAGCACAGAATGCTTCACGGAATGCTGGAAACCCTGGACGGCTTCAGCTACTTGAAAGGGAGAAACGTCGTATAGTTTATCCAGGTAGAAACTGCACAGGCAACTTTCTGAGGCATGTAACACAGAGGGATTTTCGAACACAGAAAGGGAGTCCTTCGACCATCATCCCAGAATGAGAGCAAAATGCTCTTTCTTTGTATTTCAGGCAGGGAAGGAGTAACATGCTCGTGTTGAGCACACACGTTTTAGTCAGCATAGCTGAACCTTTTCGTCAGTCCTCTAACTGAAGGCAGACAATCTGCCTGTTTGGCTTTGAACGCCTGTAGTACCTTCATTCCCTGATATGCAAAGTTCCCTTTGAAAACCAGGAGATTCCAATCCTTGCTAGGCCCGCTCTCTGCCGCCATCTCCCACTCAGAGAACGTTTGAGAAAGCAGCTTTTGCTGGGCGGACACTTTCTTCTAACAAAACTGAAAAGTCCCGTAGACTGACTTAAGCAGCTTGAAGGGGAACGCTGTATTTTGATTTCTCTTTCATGTGGTGACTGGGGAATTTCCACTTGCTGCTAACCTTTACTCAGCACAACTACAGTTTTGCCCGCTTCGCGTTCCAGAATGGGAGAAACACGGTTTCTCTTCTCCTCTAGTGATAACGTCTGTAAAGCGGTATTCTCAGCCGCGCAGCACAGAATGCTTCCCGGAATGCTGCAAACCCTGAACGGCTTCAGCTACTTGAAAGGGAGAAACGTCGTATACTTTATCCAGGTCGAGAATGCACAGGCAACTTTCTGAGGCATGTAACACAGAGGGATTTTCGAACACAGAAAGGGAATCCTTCGACAATCATCCCAGAATGAGAGCAAAATGCTCTCGCGTTGTCTTTCAGGCAGGGAAGGAGTAACATGCTCGTGTTGAGCACACACGTTTTAGTCAGCATAGCTGAACCTCCTCTGCCGTCCTCTAGCTGAAGGCAGACAATCTGCCTGTTTGGCTTTCAACGCCTGTAAGTACCTTCATTCCCTGATATGCAAAGTTCCCTTTGAAAACCAGGGGATTGCAATCCTTGCTAGGCCCGCTCTCTGCAGCCATCTCCAACTCAGAGAACGTTTGAGAAAGCAGCTTGTGCTGTGCTGACACTTTCTTCTAACAAAACCGAAAACTCCCGTAGCCTGAGTTAAGCAGCTTGAAGGGGAACGCTGTATCTTGCTTTCTCTTACATGTGGTGAATGGGGAACGTCTAGTGCTGCTAACAAACTTTTACTCAGCACAACTACAGTTTTGCCCCATTCGCGTTCCAGAATGGGAGAAACACGGTTTCTCTTCTCCTCTAGTGATAACGTCTGTAAAGCGGTATTCTCAGCCGCGCAGCACAGAATGCTTCCCGGAATGCTGCAAACCCTGAACGGCTTCAGCTACTTGAAAGGGAGAAACGTCGTATACTTTATCCAGGTGGAGAATGCACAGGCAACTTTCTGAGGCATGTAACACAGAGGGATTTTCGAACACAGAAAGGGAATCCTTCGACCATCATCCCAGAATGAGAGCAAAATGCTCTTTCTTTGTATTTCAGGCAGGGAAGGAGTAACATGCTCGTGTTGAGCACACACGTTTTAGTCAGCATAGCCGAACCTCCTCTGCCGTCCTCTAGCTGAAGGCAGACAATCTGCCTGTTTGGCTTTCAACGCCTGTAAGTACCTTCATTCCCTGATATGCAAAGTTCCCTTTGAAAACCAGGGGATTGCAATCCTTGCTAGGCCCGCTCTCTGCAGCCATCTCCAACTCAGAGAACGTTTGAGAAAGCAGCTTGTGCTGTGCTGACACTTTCTTCTAACAAACCCGAAAACTCCCGTAGCCTGAGTTAAGCAGCTTGAAGGGGAACGCTGTATCTTGCTTTCTCTTACATGTGGTGAATGGGAACGTCTAGTGCTGCTAACAAACTTTTACTCAGCACAACTACAGTTTTGCCCCATTCGCGTTCCAGAATGGGAGAAACACGGTTTCTCTTCTCCTCTAGTGATAACGTCTGTAAAGCGGTATTCTCAGCCGCGCAGCACAGAATGCTTCCCGGAATGCTGCAAACCCTGAACGGCTTCAGCTACTTGAAAGGGAGAAACGTCGTATACTTTATCCAGGTCGAGAATGCACAGGCAACTTTCTGAGGCATGTAACACAGAGGGATTTTCGAACACAGAAAGGGAATCCTTCGACCATCATCCCAGAATGAGAGCAAAATGCTCTTTCTTTGTATTTCAGGCAGGGAAGGAGTAACATGCTCGTGTTGAGCACACACGTTTTAGTCAGCATAGCTGAACCTTTTCGTCAGTCCTCTAACTGAAGGCAGACAATCTGCCTGTTTGGCTTTGAACGCCTGTAGTACCTTCATTCCCTGATATGCAAAGTTCCCTTTGAAAACCAGGGGATTCCAATCCTTGCTAGGCCCGCTCTCTGCCGCCATCTCCCACTCAGAGAACGTTTGAGAAAGCAGCTTGTGCTGGGCGGACACTTTCTTCTAACAAAACTGAAAAGTCCCGTAGACTGACTTAAGCAGCTTGAAGGGGAACGCTGTATTTTGATTTCTCTTTCATGTGGTGACTGGGGAATTTCCACTTGCTGCTAACCTTTACTCAGCACAACTACAGTTTTGCCCGCTTCGCGTTCCAGAATGGGAGAACACGGTTTCTCTTCTCCTCTAGTGATAACGTCTGTAAAGCGGTATTCTCAGCCGCGCAGCACAGAATGCTTCCCGGAATGCTGCAAACCCTGAACGGCTTCAGCTACTTGAAAGGGAGAAACGTCGTATACTTTATCCAGGTCGAGAATGCACAGGCAACTTTCTGAGGCATGTAACACAGAGGGATTTTCGAACACAGAAAGGGAATCCTTCGACCATCATCCCAGAATGAGAGCAAAATGCTCTTTCTTTGTATTTCAGGCAGGGAAGGAGTAACATGCTCGTGTTGAGCACACACGTTTTAGTCAGCATAGCCGAACCTCCTCTGCCGTCCTCTAGCTGAAGGCAGACAATCTGCCTGTTTGGCTTTGAACGCCTGTAGTACCTTCATTCCCTGATATGCAAAGTTCCCTTTGAAAACCAGGGGATTCCAATCCTTGCTAGGCCCGCTCTCTGCCGCCATCTCCCACTCAGAGAACGTTTGAGAAAGCAGCTTGTGCTGGGCGGACACTTTCTTCTAACAAAACTGAAAAGTCCCGTAGACTGACTTAAGCAGCTTGAAGGGGAACGCTGTATTTTGCTTTCTCTTTCATGTGGTGACTGGGGAATTTCCACTTGCTGCTAACCTTTACTCAGCACAACTACAGTTTTGCCCGCTTCGCGTTCCAGAATGGGAGAAACACGGTTTCTCTTCTCCTCTAGTGATAACGTCTGTAAAGCGGTATTCTCAGCCGCGCAGCACAGAATGCTTCCCGGAATGCTGCAAACCCTGAACGGCTTCAGCTACTTGAAAGGGAGAAACGTCGTATACTTTATCCAGGTCGAGAATGCACAGGCAACTTTCTGAGGCATGTAACACAGAGGGATTTTCGAACACAGAAAGGGAATCCTTCGACCATCATCCCAGAATGAGAGCAAAGTGCTCTTTCTTTGTATTTGAGGCAGGGAAGGAGTAACATGCTCGTGTTGAGCACACACGTTTTAGTCAGCATAGCCGAACCTCCTCTGCCGTCCTCTAGCTGAAGGCAGACAATCTGCCTGTTTGGCTTTCAACGCCTGTAAGTACCTTCATTCCCTGATATGCAAAGTTCCCTTTGAAAATCAGGGGATTGCAATCCTTGCTAGGCCCGCTCTCTGCAGCCATCTCCAACTCAGAGAACGTGTGAGAAAGCAGCTTGTGCTGATCGGACCCTTTCTTCTAACAAAAATTAAAACTCCCGTAGACTGAGTTAAGCAGCATCAAGGGGAACGCAGTATTTGGCTTTCTCTTTCATGTGATGAATGGGGGATTTCCAGTTGCTGCTAACAAACTTTTACTCAGCACAACTACAGTTTTGCCTCCTTCGCGTTCCAGAATAGGAGAAACACGGTTTCTCTCCTCCTGTAGTGACACCGTCTGTAAAGAGGTATACTCAGGCTCGCAGCACAGAATGCTTCCCGAAATGCTGGAAACCCTGAACGGCTTCAGCTATTTGAAAGGGAGAAACGTCGTATACTTTATCCAGGTAGACAATGCACGGCAACTTTCTGAGGCATGTAACACAGAGGGATTTTCAAACAAGGAAACCGAATCCTTCGACCATCATCCCAGAATGAGAGCAAAATGCTCTCGCGTTGTCTTTCAGGCAGGGAAGAAGCTACATGCTCGTGTTGAGCAGATAAGTTTTAGTCAGCATATCTGAACCTCTTCTTCCGTCCTCTAGCTGATGACAGACAATCTGCCTGTTTGGCTTTGAACGCCCGTACCTTCATTCCCAGGTATGCAAAGTTCCCTTTGAAAACCAGGGAATTCCAATCCTTGCTAGGCCCGCTCTCTGCAGCCTTCTCCCACTCAGAGAACGTTTGAGAAAGCAGCTTGTGCCGGGCGGATACTTTCTTCTAACAAAACTTAAAACTCCCCTAGACTGTGATAAGCAGCTTGAAGGGGAACGCTGTATTTTGCTTTCTCTTTCAAGTGGTGAATGGGGAATTTCCACTTGCTGCTAACAAACTTTTACTCAGCCCAAATACAGTTTTGCCCGATTCGCGTTCCAGAATGGGAGAAACACGGTTTCTCTTCTCCTCTAGTGATAACGTCTGTAAAGCGGTATTCTCAGCCGCGCAGCACAGAATGCTTCACGGAATGCTGGAAACCCTGGACGGCTTCAGCTACTTGAAAGGGAGAAACGTCGTATAGTTTATCCAGGTAGAAACTGCACAGGCAACTTTCTGAGGCATGTAACACAGAGGGATTTTCGAACACAGAAAGGGAGTCCTTCGACCATCATCCCAGAATGAGAGCAAAATGCTCTTTCTTTGTATTTCAGGCAGGGAAGGAGTAACATGCTCGTGTTGAGCACACACGTTTTAGTCAGCATAGCTGAACCTTTTCGTCAGTCCTCTAACTGAAGGCAGACAATCTGCCTGTTTGGCTTTGAACGCCTGTAGTACCTTCATTCCCTGATATGCAAAGTTCCCTTTGAAAACCAGGAGATTCCAATCCTTGCTAGGCCCGCTCTCTGCCGCCATCTCCCACTCAGAGAACGTTTGAGAAAGCAGCTTTTGCTGGGCGGACACTTTCTTCTAACAAAACTGAAAAGTCCCGTAGACTGACTTAAGCAGCTTGAAGGGGAACGCTGTATTTTGATTTCTCTTTCATGTGGTGACTGGGGAATTTCCACTTGCTGCTAACCTTTACTCAGCACAACTACAGTTTTGCCCGCTTCGCGTTCCAGAATGGGAGAAACACGGTTTCTCTTCTCCTCTAGTGATAACGTCTGTAAAGCGGTATTCTCAGCCGCGCAGCACAGAATGCTTCCCGGAATGCTGCAAACCCTGAACGGCTTCAGCTACTTGAAAGGGAGAAACGTCGTATACTTTATCCAGGTCGAGAATGCACAGGCAACTTTCTGAGGCATGTAACACAGAGGGATTTTCGAACACAGAAAGGGAATCCTTCGACAATCATCCCAGAATGAGAGCAAAATGCTCTCGCGTTGTCTTTCAGGCAGGGAAGGAGTAACATGCTCGTGTTGAGCACACACGTTTTAGTCAGCATAGCTGAACCTCCTCTGCCGTCCTCTAGCTGAAGGCAGACAATCTGCCTGTTTGGCTTTCAACGCCTGTAAGTACCTTCATTCCCTGATATGCAAAGTTCCCTTTGAAAACCAGGGGATTGCAATCCTTGCTAGGCCCGCTCTCTGCAGCCATCTCCAACTCAGAGAACGTTTGAGAAAGCAGCTTGTGCTGTGCTGACACTTTCTTCTAACAAAACCGAAAACTCCCGTAGCCTGAGTTAAGCAGCTTGAAGGGGAACGCTGTATCTTGCTTTCTCTTACATGTGGTGAATGGGGAACGTCTAGTGCTGCTAACAAACTTTTACTCAGCACAACTACAGTTTTGCCCCATTGGCGTTCCAGAATGGGAGAAACACGGTTTCTCTTCTCCTCTAGTGATAACGTCTGTAAAGCGGTATTCTCAGCCGCGCAGCACAGAATGCTTCCCGGAATGCTGCAAACCCTGAACGGCTTCAGCTACTTGAAAGGGAGAAACGTCGTATACTTTATCCAGGTCGAGAATGCACAGGCAACTTTCTGAGGCATGTAACACAGAGGGATTTTCGAACACAGAAAGGGAATCCTTCGACCATCATCCCAGAATGAGAGCAAAATGCTCTTTCTTTGTATTTCAGGCAGGGAAGGAGTAACATGCTCGTGTTGAGCACACACGTTTTATTCAGCATAGCTGAACCTTTTCGTCAGTCCTCTAACTGAAGGCAGACAATCTGCCTGTTTGGCTTTGAACGCCTGTAGTACCTTCATTCCCTGATATGCAAAGTTCCCTTTGAAAACCAGGGGATTCCAATCCTTGCTAGGCCCGCTCTCTGCCGCCATCTCCCACTCAGAGAACGTTTGAGAAAGCAGCTTGTGCTGGGCGGACACTTTCTTCTAACAAAACTGAAAAGTCCCGTAGACTGACTTAAGCAGCTTGAAGGGGAACGCTGTATTTTGATTTCTCTTTCATGTGGTGACTGGGGAATTTCCACTTGCTGCTAACCTTTACTCAGCACAACTACAGTTTTGCCCGCTTCGCGTTCCAGAATGGGAGAAACACGGTTTCTCTTCTCCTCTAGTGATAACGTCTGTAAAGCGGTATTCTCAGCCGCGCAGCACAGAATGCTTCCCGGAATGCTGCAAACCCTGAACGGCTTCAGCTACTTGAAAGGGAGAAACGTCGTATACTTTATCCAGGTCGAGAATGCACAGGCAACTTTCTGAGGCATGTAACACAGAGGGATTTTCGAACACAGAAAGGGAATCCTTCGACCATCATCCCAGAATGAGAGCAAAATGCTCTCGCGTTGTCTTTCAGGCAGGGAAGGAGTAACATGCTCGTGTTGAGCACACACGTTTTAGTCAGCATAGCCGAACCTCCTCTGCCGTCCTCTAGCTGAAGGCAGACAATCTGCCTGTTTGGCTTTCAACGCCTGTAAGTACCTTCATTCCCTGATATGCAAAGTTCCCTTTGAAAACCAGGGGATTGCAATCCTTGCTAGGCCCGCTCTCTGCAGCCATCTCCAACTCAGAGAACGTTTGAGAAAGCAGCTTGTGCTGTGCTGACACTTTCTTCTAACAAAACCGAAAACTCCCGTAGCCTGAGTTAAGCAGCTTGAAGGGGAACGCTGTATCTTGCTTTCTCTTACATGTGGTGAATGGGGAACGTCTAGTGCTGCTAACAAACTTTTACTCAGCACAACTACAGTTTTGCCCCATTCGCGTTCCAGAATGGGAGAAACACGGTTTCTCTTCTCCTCTAGTGATAACGTCTGTAAAGCGGTATTCTCAGCCGCGCAGCACAGAATGCTTCCCGGAATGCTGCAAACCCTGAACGGCTTCAGCTACTTGAAAGGGAGAAACGTCGTATACTTTATCCAGGTCGAGAATGCGCAGGCAACTTTCTGAGGCATGTAACACAGAGGGATTTTCGAACACAGAAAGGGAATCCTTCGACCATCATCCCAGAATGAGAGCAAAATGCTCTTTCTTTGTATTTCAGGCAGGGAAGGAGTAACATGCTCGTGTTGAGCACACACGTTTTAGTCAGCATAGCCGAACCTCCTCTGCCGTCCTCTAGCTGAAGGCAGACAATCTGCCTGTTTGGCTTTCAACGCCTGTAAGTACTTTCATTCCCTGATATGCAAAGTTCCCTTTGAAAACCAGGGGATTGCAATCCTTGCTAGGCCCGCTCTCTGCAGCCATCTCCAACTCAGAGAACGTTTGAGAAAGCAGCTTGTGCTGTGCTGACACTTTCTTCTAACAAAACCGAAAACTCCCGTAGCCTGAGTTAAGCAGCTTGAAGGGGAACGCTGTATCTTGCTTTCTCTTACATGTGGTGAATGGGAACGTCTAGTGCTGCTAACAAACTTTTACTCAGCACAACTACAGTTTTGCCCCATTCGCGTTCCAGAATGGGAGAAACACGGTTTCTCTTCTCCTCTAGTGATAACGTCTGTAAAGCGGTATTCTCAGCCGCGCAGCACAGAATGCTTCCCGGAATGCTGCAAACCCTGAACGGCTTCAGCTACTTGAAAGGGAGAAACGTCGTATACTTTATCCAGGTCGAGAATGCACAGGCAACTTTCTGAGGCATGTAACACAGAGGGATTTTCGAACACAGAAAGGGAATCCTTCGACAATCATCCCAGAATGAGAGCAAAATGCTCTCGCGTTGTCTTTCAGGCAGGGAAGGAGTAACATGCTCGTGTTGAGCACACACGTTTTAGTCAGCATAGCTGAACCTCCTCTGCCGTCCTCTAGCTGAAGGCAGACAATCTGCCTGTTTGGCTTTCAACGCCTGTAAGTACCTTCATTCCCTGATATGCAAAGTTCCCTTTGAAAACCAGGGGATTGCAATCCTTGCTAGGCCCGCTCTCTGCAGCCATCTCCAACTCAGAGAACGTTTGAGAAAGCAGCTTGTGCTGTGCTGACACTTTCTTCTAACAAAACCGAAAACTCCCGTAGCCTGAGTTAAGCAGCTTGAAGGGGAACGCTGTATCTTGCTTTCTCTTACATGTGGTGAATGGGGAACGTCTAGTGCTGCTAACAAACTTTTACTCAGCACAACTACAGTTTTGCCCCATTGGCGTTCCAGAATGGGAGAAACACGGTTTCTCTTCTCCTCTAGTGATAACGTCTGTAAAGCGGTATTCTCAGCCGCGCAGCACAGAATGCTTCCCGGAATGCTGCAAACCCTGAACGGCTTCAGCTACTTGAAAGGGAGAAACGTCGTATACTTTATCCAGGTCGAGAATGCACAGGCAACTTTCTGAGGCATGTAACACAGAGGGATTTTCGAACACAGAAAGGGAATCCTTCGACCATCATCCCAGAATGAGAGCAAAATGCTCTTTCTTTGTATTTCAGGCAGGGAAGGAGTAACATGCTCGTGTTGAGCACACACGTTTTATTCAGCATAGCTGAACCTTTTCGTCAGTCCTCTAACTGAAGGCAGACAATCTGCCTGTTTGGCTTTGAACGCCTGTAGTACCTTCATTCCCTGATATGCAAAGTTCCCTTTGAAAACCAGGGGATTCCAATCCTTGCTAGGCCCGCTCTCTGCCGCCATCTCCCACTCAGAGAACGTTTGAGAAAGCAGCTTGTGCTGGGCGGACACTTTCTTCTAACAAAACTGAAAAGTCCCGTAGACTGACTTAAGCAGCTTGAAGGGGAACGCTGTATTTTGATTTCTCTTTCATGTGGTGACTGGGGAATTTCCACTTGCTGCTAACCTTTACTCAGCACAACTACAGTTTTGCCCGCTTCGCGTTCCAGAATGGGAGAAACACGGTTTCTCTTCTCCTCTAGTGATAACGTCTGTAAAGCGGTATTCTCAGCCGCGCAGCACAGAATGCTTCCCGGAATGCTGCAAACCCTGAACGGCTTCAGCTACTTGAAAGGGAGAAACGTCGTATACTTTATCCAGGTCGAGAATGCACAGGCAACTTTCTGAGGCATGTAACACAGAGGGATTTTCGAACACAGAAAGGGAATCCTTCGACCATCATCCCAGAATGAGAGCAAAATGCTCTCGCGTTGTCTTTCAGGCAGGGAAGGAGTAACATGCTCGTGTTGAGCACACACGTTTTAGTCAGCATAGCCGAACCTCCTCTGCCGTCCTCTAGCTGAAGGCAGACAATCTGCCTGTTTGGCTTTCAACGCCTGTAAGTACCTTCATTCCCTGATATGCAAAGTTCCCTTTGAAAACCAGGGGATTGCAATCCTTGCTAGGCCCGCTCTCTGCAGCCATCTCCAACTCAGAGAACGTTTGAGAAAGCAGCTTGTGCTGTGCTGACACTTTCTTCTAACAAAACCGAAAACTCCCGTAGCCTGAGTTAAGCAGCTTGAAGGGGAACGCTGTATCTTGCTTTCTCTTACATGTGGTGAATGGGGAACGTCTAGTGCTGCTAACAAACTTTTACTCAGCACAACTACAGTTTTGCCCCATTCGCGTTCCAGAATGGGAGAAACACGGTTTCTCTTCTCCTCTAGTGATAACGTCTGTAAAGCGGTATTCTCAGCCGCGCAGCACAGAATGCTTCCCGGAATGCTGCAAACCCTGAACGGCTTCAGCTACTTGAAAGGGAGAAACGTCGTATACTTTATCCAGGTCGAGAATGCGCAGGCAACTTTCTGAGGCATGTAACACAGAGGGATTTTCGAACACAGAAAGGGAATCCTTCGACCATCATCCCAGAATGAGAGCAAAATGCTCTTTCTTTGTATTTCAGGCAGGGAAGGAGTAACATGCTCGTGTTGAGCACACACGTTTTAGTCAGCATAGCCGAACCTCCTCTGCCGTCCTCTAGCTGAAGGCAGACAATCTGCCTGTTTGGCTTTCAACGCCTGTAAGTACTTTCATTCCCTGATATGCAAAGTTCCCTTTGAAAACCAGGGGATTGCAATCCTTGCTAGGCCCGCTCTCTGCAGCCATCTCCAACTCAGAGAACGTTTGAGAAAGCAGCTTGTGCTGTGCTGACACTTTCTTCTAACAAAACCGAAAACTCCCGTAGCCTGAGTTAAGCAGCTTGAAGGGGAACGCTGTATCTTGCTTTCTCTTACATGTGGTGAATGGGAACGTCTAGTGCTGCTAACAAACTTTTACTCAGCACAACTACAGTTTTGCCCCATTCGCGTTCCAGAATGGGAGAAACACGGTTTCTCTTCTCCTCTAGTGA
This sequence comes from Dugong dugon, assembly GCA_030035585.1. NCBI lineage: Eukaryota > Metazoa > Chordata > Mammalia > Sirenia > Dugongidae > Dugong > Dugong dugon. The sequence continues at coordinate 38,745,252 of CM057480.1, read as the reverse complement.
TAACGTCTGTAAAGCGGTATTCTCAGCCGCGCAGCACAGAATGCTTCCCGGAATGCTGCAAACCCTGAACGGCTTCAGCTACTTGAAAGGGAGAAACGTCGTATACTTTATCCAGGTCGAGAATGCACAGGCAACTTTCTGAGGCATGTAACACAGAGGGATTTTCGAACACAGAAAGGGAATCCTTCGACAATCATCCCAGAATGAGAGCAAAATGCTCTCGCGTTGTCTTTCAGGCAGGGAAGGAGTAACATGCTCGTGTTGAGCACACACGTTTTAGTCAGCATAGCTGAACCTCCTCTGCCGTCCTCTAGCTGAAGGCAGACAATCTGCCTGTTTGGCTTTCAACGCCTGTAAGTACCTTCATTCCCTGATATGCAAAGTTCCCTTTGAAAACCAGGGGATTGCAATCCTTGCTAGGCCCGCTCTCTGCAGCCATCTCCAACTCAGAGAACGTTTGAGAAAGCAGCTTGTGCTGTGCTGACACTTTCTTCTAACAAAACCGAAAACTCCCGTAGCCTGAGTTAAGCAGCTTGAAGGGGAACGCTGTATCTTGCTTTCTCTTACATGTGGTGAATGGGGAACGTCTAGTGCTGCTAACAAACTTTTACTCAGCACAACTACAGTTTTGCCCCATTGGCGTTCCAGAATGGGAGAAACACGGTTTCTCTTCTCCTCTAGTGATAACGTCTGTAAAGCGGTATTCTCAGCCGCGCAGCACAGAATGCTTCCCGGAATGCTGCAAACCCTGAACGGCTTCAGCTACTTGAAAGGGAGAAACGTCGTATACTTTATCCAGGTCGAGAATGCACAGGCAACTTTCTGAGGCATGTAACACAGAGGGATTTTCGAACACAGAAAGGGAATCCTTCGACCATCATCCCAGAATGAGAGCAAAATGCTCTTTCTTTGTATTTCAGGCAGGGAAGGAGTAACATGCTCGTGTTGAGCACACACGTTTTATTCAGCAGAGCTGAACCTTTTCGTCAGTCCTCTAACTGAAGGCAGACAATCTGCCTGTTTGGCTTTGAACGCCTGTAGTACCTTCATTCCCTGATATGCAAAGTTCCCTTTGAAAACCAGGGGATTCCAATCCTTGCTAGGCCCGCTCTCTGCCGCCATCTCCCACTCAGAGAACGTTTGAGAAAGCAGCTTGTGCTGGGCGGACACTTTCTTCTAACAAAACTGAAAAGTCCCGTAGACTGACTTAAGCAGCTTGAAGGGGAACGCTGTATTTTGATTTCTCTTTCATGTGGTGACTGGGGAATTTCCACTTGCTGCTAACCTTTACTCAGCACAACTACAGTTTTGCCCGCTTCGCGTTCCAGAATGGGAGAAACACGGTTTCTCTTCTCCTCTAGTGATAACGTCTGTAAAGCGGTATTCTCAGCCGCGCAGCACAGAATGCTTCCCGGAATGCTGCAAACCCTGAACGGCTTCAGCTACTTGAAAGGGAGAAACGTCGTATACTTTATCCAGGTCGAGAATGCACAGGCAACTTTCTGAGGCATGTAACACAGAGGGATTTTCGAACACAGAAAGGGAATCCTTCGACCATCATCCCAGAATGAGAGCAAAATGCTCTCGCGTTGTCTTTCAGGCAGGGAAGGAGTAACATGCTCGTGTTGAGCACACACGTTTTAGTCAGCATAGCCGAACCTCCTCTGCCGTCCTCTAGCTGAAGGCAGACAATCTGCCTGTTTGGCTTTCAACGCCTGTAAGTACCTTCATTCCCTGATATGCAAAGTTCCCTTTGAAAACCAGGGGATTGCAATCCTTGCTAGGCCCGCTCTCTGCAGCCATCTCCAACTCAGAGAACGTTTGAGAAAGCAGCTTGTGCTGTGCTGACACTTTCTTCTAACAAAACCGAAAACTCCCGTAGCCTGAGTTAAGCAGCTTGAAGGGGAACGCTGTATCTTGCTTTCTCTTACATGTGGTGAATGGGGAACGTCTAGTGCTGCTAACAAACTTTTACTCAGCACAACTACAGTTTTGCCCCATTCGCGTTCCAGAATGGGAGAAACACGGTTTCTCTTCTCCTCTAGTGATAACGTCTGTAAAGCGGTATTCTCAGCCGCGCAGCACAGAATGCTTCCCGGAATGCTGCAAACCCTGAACGGCTTCAGCTACTTGAAAGGGAGAAACGTCGTATACTTTATCCAGGTCGAGAATGCGCAGGCAACTTTCTGAGGCATGTAACACAGAGGGATTTTCGAACACAGAAAGGGAATCCTTCGACCATCATCCCAGAATGAGAGCAAAATGCTCTTTCTTTGTATTTCAGGCAGGGAAGGAGTAACATGCTCGTGTTGAGCACACACGTTTTAGTCAGCATAGCCGAACCTCCTCTGCCGTCCTCTAGCTGAAGGCAGACAATCTGCCTGTTTGGCTTTCAACGCCTGTAAGTACCTTCATTCCCTGATATGCAAAGTTCCCTTTGAAAACCAGGGGATTGCAATCCTTGCTAGGCCCGCTCTCTGCAGCCATCTCCAACTCAGAGAACGTTTGAGAAAGCAGCTTGTGCTGTGCTGACACTTTCTTCTAACAAAACCGAAAACTCCCGTAGCCTGAGTTAAGCAGCTTGAAGGGGAACGCTGTATCTTGCTTTCTCTTACATGTGGTGAATGGGAACGTCTAGTGCTGCTAACAAACTTTTACTCAGCACAACTACAGTTTTGCCCCATTCGCGTTCCAGAATGGGAGAAACACGGTTTCTCTTCTCCTCTAGTGATAACGTCTGTAAAGCGGTATTCTCAGCCGCGCAGCACAGAATGCTTCCCGGAATGCTGCAAACCCTGAACGGCTTCAGCTACTTGAAAGGGAGAAACGTCGTATACTTTATCCAGGTCGAGAATGCACAGGCAACTTTCTGAGGCATGTAACACAGAGGGATTTTCGAACACAGAAAGGGAATCCTTCGACCATCATCCCAGAATGAGAGCAAAATGCTCTTTCTTTGTATTTCAGGCAGGGAAGGAGTAACATGCTCGTGTTGAGCACACACGTTTTAGTCAGCATAGCCGAACCTCCTCTGCCGTCCTCTAGCTGAAGGCAGACAATCTGCCTGTTTGGCTTTCAACGCCTGTAAGTACCTTCATTCCCTGATATGCAAAGTTCCCTTTGAAAACCAGGGGATTGCAATCCTTGCTAGGCCCGCTCTCTGCAGCCATCTCCAACTCAGAGAACGTTTGAGAAAGCAGCTTGTGCTGTGCTGACACTTTCTTCTAACAAAACCGAAAACTCCCGTAGCCTGAGTTAAGCAGCTTGAAGGGGAACGCTGTATCTTGCTTTCTCTTACATGTGGTGAATGGGGAACGTCTAGTGCTGCTAACAAACTTTTACTCAGCACAACTACAGTTTTGCCCCATTCGCGTTCCAGAATGGGAGAAACACGGTTTCTCTTCTCCTCTAGTGATAACGTCTGTAAAGCGGTATTCTCAGCCGCGCAGCACAGAATGCTTCCCGGAATGCTGCAAACCCTGAACGGCTTCAGCTACTTGAAAGGGAGAAACGTCGTATACTTTATCCAGGTCGAGAATGCGCAGGCAACTTTCTGAGGCATGTAACACAGAGGGATTTTCGAACACAGAAAGGGAATCCTTCGACCATCATCCCAGAATGAGAGCAAAATGCTCTTTCTTTGTATTTCAGGCAGGGAAGGAGTAACATGCTCGTGTTGAGCACACACGTTTTAGTCAGCATAGCCGAACCTCCTCTGCCGTCCTCTAGCTGAAGGCAGACAATCTGCCTGTTTGGCTTTCAACGCCTGTAAGTACCTTCATTCCCTGATATGCAAAGTTCCCTTTGAAAACCAGGGGATTGCAATCCTTGCTAGGCCCGCTCTCTGCAGCCATCTCCAACTCAGAGAACGTTTGAGAAAGCAGCTTGTGCTGTGCTGACACTTTCTTCTAACAAAACCGAAAACTCCCGTAGCTTGAGTTAAGCAGCTTGAAGGGGAACGCTGTATCTTGCTTTCTCTTACATGTGGTGAATGGGAACGTCTAGTGCTGCTAACAAACTTTTACTCAGCACAACTACAGTTTTGCCCCATTCGCGTTCCAGAATGGGAGAAACACGGTTTCTCTTCTCCTCTAGTGATAACGTCTGTAAAGCGGTATTCTCAGCCGCGCAGCACAGAATGCTTCCCGGAATGCTGCAAACCCTGAACGGCTTCAGCTACTTGAAAGGGAGAAACGTCGTATACTTTATCCAGGTCGAGAATGCACAGGCAACTTTCTGAGGCATGTAACACAGAGGGATTTTCGAACACAGAAAGGGAATCCTTCGACCATCATCCCAGAATGAGAGCAAAATGCTCTTTCTTTGTATTTCAGGCAGGGAAGGAGTAACATGCTCGTGTTGAGCACACACGTTTTAGTCAGCATAGCCGAACCTCCTCTGCCGTCCTCTAGCTGAAGGCAGACAATCTGCCTGTTTGGCTTTCAACGCCTGTAAGTACCTTCATTCCCTGATATGCAAAGTTCCCTTTGAAAACCAGGGGATTGCAATCCTTGCTAGGCCCGCTCTCTTCAGCCATCTCCAACTCAGAGAACGTTTGAGAAAGCAGCTTGTGCTGTGCTGACACTTTCTTCTAACAAAACCGAAAACTCCCGTAGCCTGAGTTAAGCAGCTTGAAGGGGAACGCTGTATCTTGCTTTCTCTTACATGTGGTGAATGGGGAACGTCTAGTGCTGCTAACAAACTTTTACTCAGCACAACTACAGTTTTGCCCCATTCGCGTTCCAGAATGGGAGAAACACGGTTTCTCTTCTCCTCTAGTGATAACGTCTGTAAAGCGGTATTCTCAGCCGCGCAGCACAGAATGCTTCCCGGAATGCTGCAAACCCTGAACGGCTTCAGCTACTTGAAAGGGAGAAACGTCGTATACTTTATCCAGGTCGAGAATGCGCAGGCAACTTTCTGAGGCATGTAACACAGAGGGATTTTCGAACACAGAAAGGGAATCCTTCGACCATCATCCCAGAATGAGAGCAAAATGCTCTTTCTTTGTATTTCAGGCAGGGAAGGAGTAACATGCTCGTGTTGAGCACACACGTTTTAGTCAGCATAGCCGAACCTCCTCTGCCGTCCTCTAGCTGAAGGCAGACAATCTGCCTGTTTGGCTTTCAACGCCTGTAAGTACATTCATTCCCTGATATGCAAAGTTCCCTTTGAAAACCAGGGGATTGCAATCCTTGCTAGGCCCGCTCTCTGCAGCCATCTCCAACTCAGAGAACGTTTGAGAAAGCAGCTTGTGCTGTGCTGACACTTTCTTCTAACAAAACCGAAAACTCCCGTAGCCTGAGTTAAGCAGCTTGAAGGGGAACGCTGTATCTTGCTTTCTCTTACATGTGGTGAATGGGAACGTCTAGTGCTGCTAACAAACTTTTACTCAGCACAACTACAGTTTTGCCCCATTCGCGTTCCAGAATGGGAGAAACACGGTTTCTCTTCTCCTCTAGTGATAACGTCTGTAAAGCGGTATTCTCAGCCGCGCAGCACAGAATGCTTCCCGGAATGCTGCAAACCCTGAACGGCTTCAGCTACTTGAAAGGGAGAAACGTCGTATACTTTATCCAGGTCGAGAATGCACAGGCAACTTTCTGAGGCATGTAACACAGAGGGATTTTCGAACACAGAAAGGGAATCCTTCGACCATCATCCCAGAATGAGAGCAAAATGCTCTTTCTTTGTATTTCAGGCAGGGAAGGAGTAACATGCTCGTGTTGAGCACACACGTTTTAGTCAGCATAGCCGAACCTCCTCTGCCGTCCTCTAGCTGAAGGCAGACAATCTGCCTGTTTGGCTTTCAACGCCTGTAAGTACCTTCATTCCCTGATATGCAAAGTTCCCTTTGAAAACCAGGGGATTGCAATCCTTGCTAGGTCCGCTCTCTGCCGCCATCTCCCACTCAGAGAACGTTTGAGAAAGCAGCTTTTGCTGGGCGGACACTTTCTTCTAACAAAACTGAAAAGTCCCGTAGACTGACTTAAGCAGCTTGAAGGGGAACGCTGTATTTTGATTTCTCTTTCATGTGGTGACTGGGGAATTTCCACTTGCTGCTAACCTTTACTCAGCACAACTACAGTTTTGCCCGCTTCGCGTTCCAGAATGGGAGAAACACGTTTTCTCTTCTCCTCTAGTGATAACGTCTGTAAAGCGGTATTCTCAGCCGCGCAGCACAGAATGCTTCCCGGAATGCTGCAAACCCTGAACGGCTTCAGCTACTTGAAAGGGAGAAACGTCGTATACTTTATCCAGGTCGAGAATGCACAGGCAACTTTCTGAGGCATGTAACACAGAGGGATTTTCGAACACAGAAAGGGAATCCTTCGACAATCATCCCAGAATGAGAGCAAAATGCTCTCGCGTTGTCTTTCAGGCAGGGAAGGAGTAACATGCTCGTGTTGAGCACACACGTTTTAGTCAGCATAGCTGAACCTCCTCTGCCATCCTCTAGCTGAAGGCAGACAATCTGCCTGTTTGGCTTTCAACGCCTGTAAGTACCTTCATTTCCTGATATGCAAAGTTCCCTTTGAAAACCAGGGGATTGCAATCCTTGCTAGGCCCTCTCTCTGCAGCCATCTCCAACTCAGAGAACGTTTGAGAAAGCAGCTTGTGCTGTGCTGACACTTTCTTCTAACAAAACCGAAAACTCCCGTAGCCTGAGTTAAGCAGCTTGAAGGGGAACGCTGTATCTTGCTTTCTCTTACAGGTGGTGAATGGGGAACGTCTAGTGCTGCTAACAAACTTTTACTCAGCACAACTACAGTTTTGCCCCATTCGCGTTCCAGAATGGGAGAAACACGGTTTCTCTTCTCCTCTAGTGATAACGTCTGTAAAGCGGTATTCTCAGCCGCGCAGCACAGAATGCTTCCCGGAATGCTGCAAACCCTGAACGGCTTCAGCTACTTGAAAGGGAGAAACGTCGTATACTTTATCCAGGTCGAGAATGCACAGGCAACTTTCTGAGGCATGTAACACAGAGGGATTTTCGAACACAGAAAGGGAATCCTTCGACCATCATCCCAGAATGAGAGCAAAATGCTCTTTCTTTGTATTTCAGGCAGGGAAGGAGTAACATGCTCGTGTTGAGCACACACGTTTTAGTCAGCATAGCTGAACCTTTTCGTCAGTCCTCTAACTGAAGGCAGACAATCTGCCTGTTTGGCTTTGAACGCCTGTAGTACCTTCATTCCCTGATATGCAAAGTTCCCTTTGAAAACCAGGGGATTCCAATCCTTGCTAGGCCCGCTCTCTGCCGCCATCTCCCACTCAGAGAACGTTTGAGAAAGCAGCTTGTGCTGGGCGGACACTTTCTTCTAACAAAACTGAAAAGTCCCGTAGACTGACTTAAGCAGCTTGAAGGGGAACGCTGTATTTTGCTTTCTCTTTCATGTGGTGACTGGGGAATTTCCACTTGCTGCTAACCTTTACTCAGCACAACTACAGTTTTGCCCGCTTCGCGTTCCAGAATGGGAGAAACACGGTTTCTCTTCTCCTCTAGTGATAACGTCTGTAAAGCGGTATTCTCAGCCGCGCAGCACAGAATGCTTCCCGGAATGCTGCAAACCCTGAACGGCTTCAGCTACTTGAAAGGGAGAAACGTCGTATACTTTATCCAGGTCGAGAATGCACAGGCAACTTTCTGAGGCATGTAACACAGAGGGATTTTCGAACACAGAAAGGGAATCCTTCGACCATCATCCCAGAATGAGAGCAAAATGCTCTTTCTTTGTATTTCAGGCAGGGAAGGAGTAACATGCTCGTGTTGAGCACACACGTTTTAGTCAGCATAGCCGAACCTCCTCTGCCGTCCTCTAGCTGAAGGCAGACAATCTGCCTGTTTGGCTTTCAACGCCTGTAAGTACCTTCATTCCCTGATATGCAAAGTTCCCTTTGAAAATCAGGGAATTGCAATCCTTGCTAGGCCCGCTCTCTGCAGCCATCTCCAACTCAGAGAACGTTTGAGAAAGCAGCTTGTGCTGATCGGACCCTTTCTTCTAACAAAAATTAAAACTCCCGTAGACTGAGTTAAGCAGCATCAAGGGGAACGCAGTATTTGGCTTTCTCTTTCATGTGATGAATGGGGGATTTCCAGTTGCTGCTAACAAACTTTTACTCAGCACAACTACAGTTTTGCCTCCTTCGCGTTCCAGAATAGGAGAAACACGGTTTCTCTCCTCCTGTAGTGACACCGTCTGTAAAGAGGTATACTCAGGCTCGCAGCACAGAATGCTTCCCGAAATGCTGGAAACCCTGAACGGCTTCAGCTATTTGAAAGGGAGAAACGTCGTATACTTTATCCAGGTAGACAATGCACGGCAACTTTCTGAGGCATGTAACACAGAGGGATTTTCAAACAAGGAAACCGAATCCTTCGACCATCATCCCAGAATGAGAGCAAAATGCTCTCGCGTTGTCTTTCAGGCAGGGAAGAAGCTACATGCTCGTGTTGAGCAGATAAGTTTTAGTCAGCATATCTGAACCTCTTCTTCCGTCCTCTAGCTGATGACAGACAATCTGCCTGTTTGGCTTTGAACGCCCGTACCTTCATTCCCAGGTATGCAAAGTTCCCTTTGAAAACCAGGGAATTCCAATCCTTGCTAGGCCCGCTCTCTGCAGCCTTCTCCCACTCAGAGAACGTTTGAGAAAGCAGCTTGTGCCGGGCGGATACTTTCTTCTAACAAAACTTAAAACTCCCCTAGACTGTGATAAGCAGCTTGAAGGGGAACGCTGTATTTTGCTTTCTCTTTCAAGTGGTGAATGGGGAATTTCCACTTGCTGCTAACAAACTTTTACTCAGCCCAAATACAGTTTTGCCCGATTCGCGTTCCAGAATGGGAGAAACACGGTTTCTCTTCTCCTCTAGTGATAACGTCTGTAAAGCGGTATTCTCAGCCGCGCAGCACAGAATGCTTCACGGAATGCTGGAAACCCTGGACGGCTTCAGCTACTTGAAAGGGAGAAACGTCGTATAGTTTATCCAGGTAGAAACTGCACAGGCAACTTTCTGAGGCATGTAACACAGAGGGATTTTCGAACACAGAAAGGGAGTCCTTCGACCATCATCCCAGAATGAGAGCAAAATGCACTTTCTTTGTATTTCAGGCAGGGAAGGAGTAACATGCTCGTGTTGAGCACACACGTTTTAGTCAGCATAGCTGAACCTTTTCGTCAGTCCTCTAACTGAAGGCAGACAATCTGCCTGTTTGGCTTTGAACGCCTGTAAGTACCTTCATTCCCTGATATGCAAAGTTCCCTTTGAAAACCAGGAGATTCCAATCCTTGCTAGGCCCGCTCTCTGCCGCCATCTCCCACTCAGAGAACGTTTGAGAAAGCAGCTTTTGCTGGGCGGACACTTTCTTCTAACAAAACTGAAAAGTCCCGTAGACTGACTTAAGCAGCTTGAAGGGGAACGCTGTATTTTGATTTCTCTTTCATGTGGTGACTGGGGAATTTCCACTTGCTGCTAACCTTTACTCAGCACAACTACAGTTTTGCCCGCTTCGCGTTCCAGAATGGGAGAAACACGGTTTCTCTTCTCCTCTAGTGATAACGTCTGTAAAGCGGTATTCTCAGCCGCGCAGCACAGAATGCTTCCCGGAATGCTGCAAACCCTGAACGGCTTCAGCTACTTGAAAGGGAGAAACGTCGTATACTTTATCCAGGTGGAGAATGCACAGGCAACTTTCTGAGGCATGTAACACAGAGGGATTTTCAAACAAGGAAACCGAATCCTTCGACCATCATCCCAGAATGAGAGCAAAATGCTCTCGCGTTGTCTTTCAGGCAGGGAAGAAGCTACATGCTCGTGTTGAGCAGATAAGTTTTAGTCAGCATATCTGAACCTCTTCTTCCGTCCTCTAGCTGATGACAGACAATCTGCCTGTTTGGCTTTGAACGCCCGTACCTTCATTCCCAGGTATGCAAAGTTCCCTTTGAAAACCAGGGAATTCCAATCCTTGCTAGGCCCGCTCTCTGCAGCCTTCTCCCACTCAGAGAACTTTTGAGAAAGCAGCTTGTGCCGGGCGGATACTTTCTTCTAACAAAACTTAAAACTCCCCTAGACTGTGATAAGCAGCTTGAAGGGGAACGCTGTATTTTGCTTTCTCTTTCAAGTGGTGAATGGGGAATTTCCACTTGCTGCTAACAAACTTTTACTCAGCCCAAATACAGTTTTGCCCGATTCGCGTTCCAGAATGGGAGAAACACGGTTTCTCTTCTCCTCTAGTGATAACGTCTGTAAAGCGGTATTCTCAGCCGCGCAGCACAGAATGCTTCACGGAATGCTGGAAACCCTGGACGGCTTCAGCTACTTGAAAGGGAGAAACGTCGTATAGTTTATCCAGGTAGAAACTGCACAGGCAACTTTCTGAGGCATGTAACACAGAGGGATTTTCGAACACAGAAAGGGAGTCCTTCGACCATCATCCCAGAATGAGAGCAAAATGCTCTTTCTTTGTATTTCAGGCAGGGAAGGAGTAACATGCTCGTGTTGAGCACACACGTTTTAGTCAGCATAGCTGAACCTTTTCGTCAGTCCTCTAACTGAAGGCAGACAATCTGCCTGTTTGGCTTTGAACGCCTGTAGTACCTTCATTCCCTGATATGCAAAGTTCCCTTTGAAAACCAGGAGATTCCAATCCTTGCTAGGCCCGCTCTCTGCCGCCATCTCACACTCAGAGAACGTTTGAGAAAGCAGCTTTTGCTGGGCGGACACTTTCTTCTAACAAAACTGAAAAGTCCCGTAGACTGACTTAAGCAGCTTGAAGGGGAACGCTGTATTTTGATTTCTCTTTCATGTGGTGACTGGGGAATTTCCACTTGCTGCTAACCTTTACTCAGCACAACTACAGTTTTGCCCGCTTCGCGTTCCAGAATGGGAGAAACACGGTTTCTCTTCTCCTCTAGTGATAACGTCTGTAAAGCGGTATTCTCAGCCGCGCAGCACAGAATGCTTCCCGCAATGCTGCAAACCCTGAACGGCTTCAGCTACTTGAAAGGGAGAAACGTCGTATACTTTATCCAGGTCGAGAATGCACAGGCAACTTTCTGAGGCATGTAACACAGAGGGATTTTCGAACACAGAAAGGGAATCCTTCGACAATCATCCCAGAATGAGAGCAAAATGCTCTCGCGTTGTCTTTCAGGCAGGGAAGGAGTAACATGCTCGTGTTGAGCACACACGTTTTAGTCAGCATAGCTGAACCTCCTCTGCCGTCCTGTAGCTGAAGGCAGACAATCTGCCTGTTTGGCTTTCAACGCCTGTAAGTACCTTCATTCCCTGATATGCAAAGTTCCCTTTGAAAACCAGGGGATTGCAATCCTTGCTAGGCGCGCTCTCTGCAGCCATCTCCAACTCAGAGAACGTTTGAGAAAGCAGCTTGTGCTGTGCTGACACTTTCTTCTAACAAAACCGAAAACTCCCGTAGCCTGAGTTAAGCAGCTTGAAGGGGAACGCTGTATCTTGCTTTCTCTTACATGTGGTGAATGGGGAACGTCTAGTGCTGCTAACAAACTTTTACTCAGCACAACTACAGTTTTGCCCGCTTCGCGTTCCAGAATGGGAGAAACACGGTTTCTGTTCTCCTCTAGTGATAACGTCTGTAAAGCGGTATTCTCAGCCGCGCAGCACAGAATGCTTCCCGGAATGCTGCAAACCCTGAACGGCTTCAGCTACTTGAAAGGGAGAAACGTCGTATACTTTATCCAGGTCGAGAATGCACAGGCAACTTTCTGAGGCATGTAACACAGAGGGATTTTCGAACACAGAAAGGGAATCCTTCGACCATCATCCCAGAATGAGAGCAAAATGCTCTTTCTTTGTATTTCAGGCAGGGAAGGAGTAACATGCTCGTGTTGAGCACACACGTTTTAGTCAGCATAGCCGAACCTCCTCTGCCGTCCTCTAGCTGAAGGCAGACAATCTGCCTGTTTGGCTTTCAACGCCTGTAAGTACCTTCATTCCCTGATATGCAAAGTTCCCTTTGAAAATCAGGGAATTGCAATCCTTGCTAGGCCCGCTCTCTGCAGCCATCTCCAACTCAGAGAACGTTTGAGAAAGCAGCTTGTGCTGATCGGACCCTTTCTTCTAACAAAAATTAAAACTCCCGTAGACTGAGTTAAGCAGCATCAAGGGGAACGCAGTATTTGGCTTTCTCTTTCATGTGATGAATGCGGGATTTCCAGTTGCTGCTAACAAACTTTTACTCAGCACAACTACAGTTTTGCCTCCTTCGCGTTCCAGAATAGGAGAAACACGGTTTCTCTCCTCCTGTAGTGACACCGTCTGTAAAGAGGTATACTCAGGCTCGCAGCACAGAATGCTTCCCGAAATGCTGGAAACCCTGAACGGCTTCAGCTATTTGAAAGGGAGAAACGTCGTATACTTTATCCAGGTAGACAATGCACGGCAACTTTCTGAGGCATGTAACACAGAGGGATTTTCAAACAAGGAAACCGAATCCTTCGACCATCATCCCAGAATGAGAGCAAAATGCTCTCGCGTTGTCTTTCAGGCAGGGAAGAAGCTACATGCCCGTGTTGAGCAGATAAGTTTTATTCAGCATATCTGAACCTCTTCTTCCGTCCTCTAGCTGATGACAGACAATCTGCCTGTTTGGCTTTGAACGCCCGTACCTTCATTCCCAGGTATGCAAAGTTCCCTTTGAAAACCAGGGAATTCCAATCCTTGCTAGGCCCGCTCTCTGCAGCCTTCTCCCACTCAGAGAACTTTTGAGAAAGCAGCTTGTGCCGGGCGGATACTTTCTTCTAACAAAACTTAAAACTCCCCTAGACTGTGATAAGCAGCTTGAAGGGGAACGCTGTATTTTGCTTTCTCTTTCAAGTGGTGAATGGGGAATTTCCACTTGCTGCTAACAAACTTTTACTCAGCCCAAATACAGTTTTGCCCGATTCACGTTCCAGAATTTGAGAAACACGGTTTCTCTTCTCCTCTAGTGATAACGTCTGTAAAGCGGTATTCTCAGCCGCGCAGCACAGAATGCTTCACGGAATGCTGGAAACCCTGGACGGCTTCAGCTACTTGAAAGGGAGAAACGTCGTATAGTTTATCCAGGTAGAAACTGCACAGGCAACTTTCTGAGGCATGTAACACAGAGGGATTTTCGAACACAGAAAGGGAGTCCTTCGACCATCATCCCAGAATGAGAGCAAAATGCTCTTTCTTTGTATTTCAGGCAGGGAAGGAGTAACATGCTCGTGTTGAGCACAAACGTTTTAGTCAGCATAGCTGAACCTTTTCGTCAGTCCTCTAACTGAAGGCAGACAATCTGCCTGTTTGGCTTTGAACGCCTGTAAGTACCTTCATTCCCTGATATGCAAAGTTCCCTTTGAAAACCAGGAGATTCCAATCCTTGCTAGGCCCGCTCTCTGCCGCCCTCTCCCACTCAGAGAACGTTTGAGAAAGCAGCTTTTGCTGGGCGGACACTTTCTTCTAACAAAACTGAAAAGTCCCGTAGACTGACTTAAGCAGCTTGAAGGGGAACGCTGTATTTTGATTTCTCTTTCATGTGGTGACTGGGGAAATTCCACTTGCTGCTAACCTTTACTCAGCACAACTACAGTTTTGCCCGCTTCGCGTTCCAGAATGGAAGAAACACGGTTTCTCTTCTCCTCTAGTGATAACGTCTGTAAAGCGGTATTCTCAGCCGCGCAGCACAGAATGCTTCCCGCAATGCTGCAAACCCTGAACGGCTTCAGCTACTTGAAAGGGAGAAACGTCGTATACTTTATCCAGGTCGAGAATGCACAGGCAACTTTCTGAGGCATGTAACACAGAGGGATTTTCGAACACAGAAAGGGAATCCTTCGACCATCATCCCAGAATGAGAGCAAAATGCTCTTTCTTTGTATTTCAGGCAGGGAAGGAGTAACATGCTCGTGTTGAGCACACACGTTTTAGTCAGCATAGCCGAACCTCCTCTGCCGTCCTCTAGCTGAAGGCAGACAATCTGCCTGTTTGGCTTTCAACGCCTGTAAGTACCTTCATTCCCTGATATGCAAAGTTCCCTTTGAAAATCAGGGAATTGCAATCCTTGCTAGGCCCGCTCTCTGCAGCCATCTCCAACTCAGAGAACGTTTGAGAAAGCAGCTTGTGCTGATCGGACCCTTTCTTCTAACAAAAATTAAAACTCCCGTAGACTGAGTTAAGCAGCATCAAGGGGAACGCAGTATTTGGCTTTCTCTTTCATGTGATGAATGGGGGATTTCCAGTTGCTGCTAACAAACTTTTACTCAGCACAACTACAGTTTTGCCTCCTTCGTGTTCCAGAATAGGAGAAACACGGTTTCTCTCCTCCTGTAGTGACACCGTCTGTAAAGAGGTATACTCAGGCTCGCAGCACAGAATGCTTCCCGAAATGCTGGAAACCCTGAACGGCTTCAGCTATTTGAAAGGGAGAAACGTCGTATACTTTATCCAGGTAGACAATGCACGGCAACTTTCTGAGGCATGTAACACAGAGGGATTTTCAAACAAGGAAACCGAATCCTTCGACCATCATCCCAGAATGAGAGCAAAATGCTCTCGCGTTGTCTTTCAGGCAGGGAAGAAGCTACATGCTCGTGTTGAGCAGATAAGTTTTAGTCAGCATATCTGAACCTCTTCTTCCGTCCTCTAGCTGATGACAGACAATCTGCCTGTTTGGCTTTGAACGCCCGTACCTTCATTCCCAGGTATGCAAAGTTCCCTTTGAAAACCAGGGAATTCCAATCCTTGCTAGGCCCGCTCTCTGCAGCCTTCTCCCACTCAGAGAACTTTTGAGAAAGCAGCTTGTGCCGGGCGGATACTTTCTTCTAACAAAACTTAAAACTCCCCTAGACTGTGATAAGCAGCTTGAAGGGGAACGCTGTATTTTGCTTTCTCTTTCAAGTGGTGAATGGGGAATTTCCACTTGCTGCTAACAAACTTTTACTCAGCCCAAATACAGTTTTGCCCGATTCGCGTTCCAGAATGGGAGAAACACGGTTTCTCTTCTCCTCTAGTGATAACGTCTGTAAAGCGGTATTCTCAGCCGCGCAGCACAGAATGCTTCACGGAATGCTGGAAACCCTGGACGGCTTCAGCTACTTGAAAGGGAGAAACGTCGTATAGTTTATCCAGGTAGAAACTGCACAGGCAACTTTCTGAGGCATGTAACACAGAGGGATTTTCGAACACAGAAAGGGAGTCCTTCGACCATCATCCCAGAATGAGAGCAAAATGCTCTTTCTTTGTATTTCAGGCAGGGAAGGAGTAACATGCTCGTGTTGAGCACACACGTTTTAGTCAGCATAGCCGAACCTCCTCTGCCGTCCTCTAGCTGAAGGCAGACAATCTGCCTGTTTGGCTTTGAACGCCTGTAAGTACCTTCATTCCCTGATATGCAAAGTTCCCTTTGAAAATCAGGGAATTGCAATCCTTGCTAGGCCCGCTCTCTGCAGCCATCTCCAACTCAGAGAACGTTTGAGAAAGCAGCTTGTGCTGATCGGACCCTTTCTTCTAACAAAAATTAAAACTCCCGTAGACTGAGTTAAGCAGCATCAAGGGGAACGCAGTATTTGGCTTTCTCTTTCATGTGATGAATGGGGGATTTCCAGTTGCTGCTAACAAACTTTTACTCAGCACAACTACAGTTTTGCCTCCTTCGCGTTCCAGAATAGGAGAAACACGGTTTCTCTCCTCCTGTAGTGACAGCGTCTGTAAAGAGGTATACTCAGGCTCGCAGCACAGAATGCTTCCCGAAATGCTGGAAACCCTGAACGGCTTCAGCTATTTGAAAGGGAGAAATGTCGTATACTTTATCCAGGTAGACAATGCACGGCAACTTTCTGAGGCATGTAACACAGAGGGATTTTCAAACAAGGAAACCGAATCCTTCGACCATCATCCCAGAATGAGAGCAAAATGCTCTCGCGTTGTCTTTCAGGCAGGGAAGAAGCTACATGCTCGTGTTGAGCAGATAAGTTTTAGTCAGCATATCTGAACCTCTTCTTCCGTCCTCTAGCTGATGACAGACAATCTGCCTGTTTGGCTTTGAACGCCCGTACCTTCATTCCCAGGTATGCAAAGTTCCCTTTGAAAACCAGGGAATTCCAATCCTTGCTAGGCCCGCTCTCTGCAGCCTTCTCCCACTCAGAGAACGTTTGAGAAAGCAGCTTGTGCCGGGCGGATACTTTCTTCTAACAAAACTTAAAACTCCCCTAGACTGTGATAAGCAGCTTGAAGGGGAACGCTGTATTTTGCTTTCTCTTTCAAGTGGTGAATGGGGAATTTCCACTTGCTGCTAACAAACTTTTACTCAGCCCAAATACAGTTTTGCCCGATTCGCGTTCCAGAATGGGAGAAACACGGTTTCTCTTCTCCTCTAGTGATAACGTCTGTAAAGCGGTATTCTCAGCCGCGCAGCACAGAATGCTTCACGGAATGCTGGAAACCCTGGACGGCTTCAGCTACTTGAAAGGGAGAAACGTCGTATAGTTTATCCAGGTAGAAACTGCACAGGCAACTTTCTGAGGCATGTAACACAGAGGGATTTTCGAACACAGAAAGGGAGTCCTTCGACCATCATCCCAGAATGAGAGCAAAACGCTCTTTCTTTGTATTTCAGGCAGGGAAGGAGTAACATGCTCGTGTTGAGCACACACGTTTTAGTCAGCATAGCTGAACCTTTTCGTCAGTCCTCTAACTGAAGGCAGACAATCTGCCTGTTTGGCTTTGAACGCCTGTAGTACCTTCATTCCCTGATATGCAAAGTTCCCTTTGAAAACCAGGAGATTCCAATCCTTGCTAGGCCCGCTCTCTGCCGCCATCTCCCACTCAGAGAACGTTTGAGAAAGCAGCTTTTGCTGGGCGGACACTTTCTTCTAACAAAACTGAAAAGTCCCGTAGACTGACTTAAGCAGCTTGAAGGGGAACGCTGTATTTTGATTTCTCTTTCATGTGGTGACTGGGGAATTTCCACTTGCTGCTAACCTTTACTCAGCACAACTACAGTTTTGCCCGCTTCGCGTTCCAGAATGGGAGAAACACGGTTTCTCTTCTCCTCTAGTGATAACGTCTGTAAAGCGGTATTCTCAGCCGCGCAGCACAGAATGCTTCCCGGAATGCTGCAAACCCTGAACGGCTTCAGCTACTTGAAAGGGAGAAACGTCGTATACTTTATCCAGGTCGAGAATGCACAGGCAACTTTCTGAGGCATGTAACACAGAGGGATTTTCGAACACAGAAAGGGAATCCTTCGACCATCATCCCAGAATGAGAGCAAAATGCTCTTTCTTTGTATTTCAGGCAGGGAAGGAGTAACATGCTCGTGTTGAGCACACACGTTTTAGTCAGCATAGCTGAACCTTTTCGTCAGTCCTCTAACTGAAGGCAGACAATCTGCCTGTTTGGCTTTGAACGCCTGTAGTACCTTCATTCCCTGATATGCAAAGTTCCCTTTGAAAACCAGGGGATTCCAATCCTTGCTAGGCCCGCTCTCTGCCGCCATCTCCCACTCAGAGAACGTTTGAGAAAGCAGCTTTTGCTGGGCGGACACTTTCTTCTAACAAAACTGAAAAGTCCCGTAGACTGACTTAAGCAGCTTGAAGGGGAACGCTGTATTTTGATTTCTCTTTCATGTGGTGACTGGGGAATTTCCACTTGCTGCTAACCTTTACTCAGCACAACTACAGTTTTGCCCGCTTCGCGTTCCAGAATGGGAGAAACACGGTTTCTCTTCTCCTCTAGTGATAACGTCTGTAAAGCGGTATTCTCAGCCGCGCAGCACAGAATGCTTCCCGGAATGCTGCAAACCCTGAACGGCTTCAGCTACTTGAAAGGGAGAAACGTCGTATACTTTATCCAGGTGGAGAATGCACAGGCAACTTTCTGAGGAATGTAACACAGAGGGATTTTCGAACACAGAAAGGGAATCCTTCGACAATCATCCCAGAATGAGAGCAAAATGCTCTCGCGTTGTCTTTCAGGCAGGGAAGGAGTAACATGCTCGTGTTGAGCACACACGTTTTAGTCAGCATAGCTGAACCTTTTCGTCAGTCCTCTAACTGAAGGCAGACAATCTGCCTGTTTGGCTTTGAACGCCTGTAAGTACCTTCATTCCCTGATATGCAAAGTTCCCTTTGAAAACCAGGAGATTCCAATCCTTGCTAGGCCCGCTCTCTGCCGCCATCTCCCACTCAGAGAACGTTTGAGAAAGCAGCTTTTGCTGGGCGGACACTTTCTTCTAACAAAACTGAAAAGTCCCGTAGACTGACTTAAGCAGCTTGAAGGGGAACGCTGTATTTTGATTTCTCTTTCATGTGGTGACTGGGGAATTTCCACTTGCTGCTAACCTTTACTCAGCACAACTACAGTTTTGCCCGCTTCGCGTTCCAGAATGGGAGAAACACGGTTTCTCTTCTCCTCTAGTGATAACGTCTGTAAAGCGGTATTCTCAGGATCGCAGCACAGAATGCTTCCCGAAATGCTGGAAACCCTGAACGGCTTCAGCTATTTGAAAGGGAGAAACGTCGTATACTTTATCCAGGTAGACAATGCACGGCAACTTTCTGAGGCATGTAACACAGAGGGATTTTCAAACAAGGAAACCGAATCCTTCGACCATCATCCCAGAATGAGAGCAAAATGCTCTCGCGTTGTCTTTCAGGCAGGGAAGAAGCTACATGCTCGTGTTGAGCAGATAAGTTTTAGTCAGCATATCTGAACCTCTTCTTCCGTCCTCTAGCTGATGACAGACAATCTGCCTGTTTGGCTTTGAACGCCCGTACCTTCATTCCCAGGTATGCAAAGTTCCCTTTGAAAACCAGGGAATTCCAATCCTTGCTAGGCCCGCTCTCTGCAGCCTTCTCCCACTCAGAGAACGTTTGAGAAAGCAGCTTGTGCCGGGCGGATACTTTCTTCTAACAAAACTTAAAACTCCCCTAGACTGTGATAAGCAGCTTGAAGGGGAACGCTGTATTTTGCTTTCTCTTTCAAGTGGTGAATGGGGAATTTCCACTTGCTGCTAACAAACTTTTACTCAGCCCAAATACAGTTTTGCCCGATTCGCGTTCCAGAATGGGAGAAACACGGTTTCTCTTCTCCTCTAGTGATAACGTCTGTAAAGCGGTATTCTCAGCCGCGCAGCACAGAATGCTTCACGGAATGCTGGAAACCCTGGACGGCTTAAGCTACTTGAAAGGGTGAAACGTCGTATAGTTTATCCAGGTAGAAACTGCACAGGCAACTTTCTGAGGCATGTAACACAGAGGGATTTTCGAACACAGAAAGGGAGTCCTTCGACCATCATCCCAGAATGAGAGCAAAATGCTCTTTCTTTGTATTTCAGGCAGGGAAGGAGTAACATGCTCGTGTTGAGCACACACGTTTTAGTCAGCATAGCTGAACCTTTTCGTCAGTCCTCTAACTGAAGGCAGACAATCTGCCTGTTTGGCTTTGAACGCCTGTAAGTACCTTCATTCCCTGATATGCAAAGTTCCCTTTGAAAACCAGGAGATTCCAATCCTTGCTAGGCCCGCTCTCTGCCGCCATCTCCCACTCAGAGAACGTTTGAGAAAGCAGCTTTTGCTGGGCGGACACTTTCTTCTAACAAAACTGAAAAGTCCCGTAGACTGACTTAAGCAGCTTGAAGGGGAACGCTGTATTTTGATTTCTCTTTCATGTGGTGACTGGGGAATTTCCACTTGCTGCTAACCTTTACTCAGCACAACTACAGTTTTGCCCGCTTCGCGTTCCAGAATGGGAGAAACACGGTTTCTCTTCTCCTCTAGTGATAACGTCTGTAAAGCGGTATTCTCAGCCGCGCAGCACAGAATGCTTCCTGGAATGCTGCAAACCCTGAACGGCTTCAGCTACTTGAAAGGGAGAAACGTCGTATACTTTATCCAGGTCGAGAATGCACAGGCAACTTTCTGAGGCATGTAACACAGAGGGATTTTCGAACACAGAAAGGGAATCCTTCGACCATTATCCCAGAATGAGAGCAAAATGCTCTCGCGTTGTCTTTCAGGCAGGGAAGGAGTAACATGCTCGTGTTGAGCACACACGTTTTAGTCAGCATAGCTGAACCTCCTCTGCCGTCCTCTAGCTGAAGGCAGACAATCTGCCTGTTTGGCTTTCAACGCCTGTAAGTACCTTCATTCCCTGATATGCAAAGTTCCCTTTGAAAACCAGGGGATTGCAATCCTTGCTAGGCCCGCTCTCTGCAGCCATCTCCAACTCAGAGAACGTTTGAGAAAGCAGCTTGTGCTGTGCTGACACTTTCTTCTAACAAAACCGAAAACTCCCGTAGCCTGAGTTAAGCAGCTTGAAGGGGAACGCTGTATCTTGCTTTCTCTTACATGTGGTGAATGGGGAACGTCTAGTGCTGCTAACAAACTTTTACTCAGCACAACTACAGTTTTGCCCGCTTCGCGTTCCAGAATGGGAGAAACACGGTTTCTCTTCTCCTCTAGTGATAACGTCTGTAAAGCGGTATTCTCAGCCGCGCAGCACAGAATGCTTCCCGGAATGCTGCAAACCCTGAACGGCTTCAGCTACTTGAAAGGGAGAAACGTCGTATACTTTATCCAGGTCGAGAATGCACAGGCAACTTTCTGAGGCATGTAACACAGAGGGATTTTCGAACACAGAAAGGGAATCCTTCGACCATCATCCCAGAATGAGAGCAAAACGCTCTTTCTTTGTATTTCAGGCAGGGAAGGAGTAACATGCTCGTGTTGAGCACACACGTTTTAGTCAGCATAGCTGAACCTTTTCGTCAGTCCTCTAACTGAAGGCAGACAATCTGCCTGTTTGGCTTTGAACGCCTGTAGTACCTTCATTCCCTGATATGCAAAGTTCCCTTTGAAAACCAGGGGATTCCAATCCTTGCTAGGCCCGCTCTCTGCCGCCATCTCCCACTCAGAGAACGTTTGAGAAAGCAGCTTGTGCTGGGCGGACACTTTCTTCTAACAAAACTGAAAAGTCCCGTAGACTGACTTAAGCAGCTTGAAGGGGAACGCTGTATTTTGCTTTCTCTTTCATGTGGTGACTGGGGAATTTCCACTTGCTGCTAACCTTTACTCAGCACAACTACAGTTTTGCCCGCTTCGCGTTCCAGAATGGGAGAAACACGGTTTCTCTTCTCCTCTAGTGATAACGTCTGTAAAGCGGTATTCTCAGCCGCGCAGCACAGAATGCTTCCCGGAATGCTGCAAACCCTGAACGGCTTCAGCTACTTGAAAGGGAGAAACGTCGTATACTTTATCCAGGTCGAGAATGCACAGGCAACTTTCTGAGGCATGTAACACAGAGGGATTTTCGAACACAGAAAGGGAATCCTTCGACCATCATCCCAGAATGAGAGCAAAATGCTCTTTCTTTGTATTTCAGGCAGGGAAGGAGTAACATGCTCGTGTTGAGCACACACGTTTTAGTCAGCATAGCCGAACCTCCTCTGCCGTCCTCTAGCTGAAGGCAGACAATCTGCCTGTTTGGCTTTCAACGCCTGTAAGTACCTTCATTCCCTGATATGCAAAGTTCCCTTTGAAAATCAGGGAATTGCAATCCTTGCTAGGCCCGCTCTCTGCAGCCATCTCCAACTCAGAGAACGTTTGAGAAAGCAGCTTGTGCTGATCGGACCCTTTCTTCTAACAAAAATTAAAACTCCCGTAGACTGAGTTAAGCAGCATCAAGGGGAACGCAGTATTTGGCTTTCTCTTTCATGTGATGAATGGGGGATTTCCAGTTGCTGCTAACAAACTTTTACTCAGCACAACTACAGTTTTGCCTCCTTCGCGTTCCAGAATAGGAGAAACACGGTTTCTCTCCTCCTGTAGTGACACCGTCTGTAAAGAGGTATACTCAGGCTCGCAGCACAGAATGCTTCCCGAAATGCTGGAAACCCTGAACGGCTTCAGCTATTTGAAAGGGAGAAACGTCGTATACTTTATCCAGGTAGACAATGCACGGCAACTTTCTGAGGCATGTAACACAGAGGGATTTTCAAACAAGGAAACCGAATCCTTCGACCATCATCCCAGAATGAGAGCAAAATGCTCTCGCGTTGTCTTTCAGGCAGGGAAGAAGCTACATGCTCGTGTTGAGCAGATAAGTTTTAGTCAGCATATCTGAACCTCTTCTTCCGTCCTCTAGCTGATGACAGACAATCTGCCTGTTTGGCTTTGAACGCCCATACCTTCATTCCCAGGTATGCAAAGTTCCCTTTGAAAACCAGGGAATTCCAATCCTTGCTAGGCCCGCTCTCTGCAGCCTTCTCCCACTCAGAGAACGTTTGAGAAAGCAGCTTGTGCCGGGCGGATACTTTCTTCTAACAAAACTTAAAACTCCCCTAGACTGTGATAAGCAGCTTGAAGGGGAACGCTGTATTTTGCTTTCTCTTTCAAGTGGTGAATGGAGAATTTCCACTTGCTGCTAACAAACTTTTACTCAGCCCAAATACAGTTTTGCCCGATTCGCGTTCCAGAATGGGAGAAACACGGTTTCTCTTCTCCTCTAGTGATAACGTCTGTAAAGCGGTATTCTCAGCCGCGCAGCACAGAATGCTTCACGGAATGCTGGAAACCCTGGACGGCTTCAGCTACTTGAAAGGGAGAAACGTCGTATAGTTTATCCAGGTAGAAACTGCACAGGCAACTTTCTGAGGCATGTAACACAGAGGGATTTTCGAACACAGAAAGGGAGTCCTTCGACCATCATCCCAGAATGAGAGCAAAATGCTCTTTCTTTGTATTTCAGGCAGGGAAGGAGTAACATGCTCGTGTTGAGCACACACGTTTTAGTCAGCATAGCTGAACCTTTTCGTCAGTCCTCTAACTGAAGGCAGACAATCTGCCTGTTTGGCTTTGAACGCCTGTAGTACCCTCATTCCCTGATATGCAAAGTTCCCTTTGAAAACCAGGAGATTCCAATCCTTGCTAGGCCCGCTCTCTGCAGCCATCTCCAACTCAGAGAACGTTTGAGAAAGCAGCTTGTGCTGATCGGACCCTTTCTTCTAACAAAAATTAAAACTCCCGTAGACTGAGTTAAGCAGCATCAAGGGGAACGCAGTATTTGGCTTTCTCTTTCATGTGATGAATGGGGGATTTCCAGTTGCTGCTAACAAACTTTTACTCAGCACAACTACAGTTTTGCCTCCTTCGCGTTCCAGAATAGGAGAAACACGGTTTCTCTCCTCCTGTAGTGACACCGTCTGTAAAGAGGTATACTCAGGCTCGCAGCACAGAATGCTTCCCGAAATGCTGGAAACCCTGAACGGCTTCAGCTATTTGAAAGGGAGAAACGTCGTATACTTTATCCAGGTAGACAATGCACGGCAACTTTCTGAGGCATGTAACACAGAGGGATTTTCAAACAAGGAAACCGAATCCTTCGACCATCATCCCAGAATGAGAGCAAAATGCTCTCGCGTTGTCTTTCAGGCAGGGAAGAAGCTACATGCTCGTGTTGAGCAGATAAGTTTTAGTCAGCATATCTGAACCTCTTCTTCCGTCCTCTAGCTGATGACAGACAATCTGCCTGTTTGGCTTTGAACGCCCGTACCTTCATTCCCAGGTATGCAAAGTTCCCTTTGAAAACCAGGGAATTCCAATCCTTGCTAGGCCCGCTCTCTGCAGCCTTCTCCCACTCAGAGAACGTTTGAGAAAGCAGCTTGTGCCGGGCGGATACTTTCTTCTAACAAAACTTAAAACTCCCCTAGACTGTGATAAGCAGCTTGAAGGGGAACGCTGTATTTTGCTTTCTCTTTCAAGTGGTGAATGGGGAATTTCCACTTGCTGCTAACAAACTTTTACTCAGCCCAAATACAGTTTTGCCCGATTCGCGTTCCAGAATGGGAGAAACACGGTTTCTCTTCTCCTCTAGTGATAACGTCTGTAAAGCGGTATTCTCAGCCGCGCAGCACAGAATGCTTCACGGAATGCTGGAAACCCTGGACGGCTTCAGCTACTTGAAAGGGAGAAACGTCGTATAGTTTATCCAGGTAGAAACTGCACAGGCAACTTTCTGAGGCATGTAACACAGAGGGATTTTCGAACACAGAAAGGGAGTCCTTCGACCATCATCCCAGAATGAGAGCAAAATGCTCTTTCTTTGTATTTCAGGCAGGGAAGGAGTAACATGCTCGTGTTGAGCACACACGTTTTAGTCAGCATAGCTGAACCTTTTCGTCAGTCCTCTAACTGAAGGCAGACAATCTGCCTGTTTGGCTTTCAACGCCTGTAAGTAACTTCATTCCCTGATATGCAAAGTTCCCTTTGAAAACCAGGGGATTGCAATCCTTGCTAGGCCCGCTCTCTGCCGCCATCTCCCACTCAGAGAACGTTTGAGAAAGCAGCTTTTGCTGGGCGGACACTTTCTTCTAACAAAACTGAAAAGTCCCGTAGACTGACTTAAGCAGCTTGAAGGGGAACGCTGTATTTTGATTTCTCTTTCATGTGGTGACTGGGGAATTTCCACTTGCTGCTAACCTTTACTCAGCACAACTAAAGTTTTCCCGCTTCGCGTTCCAGAATGGGAGAAACACGGTTTCTCTTCTCCTCTAGTGATAACGTCTGTAAAGCGGTATTCTCAGCCGCGCAGCACAGAATGCTTCCCGGAATGCTGCAAACCCTGAACGGCTTCAGCTACTTGAAAGGGAGAAACGTCGTATACTTTATCCAGGTCGAGAATGCAAAGGCAACTTTCTGAGGCATGTAACACAGAGGGATTTTCGAACACAGAAAGGGAATCCTTCGACAATCATCCCAGAATGAGAGCAAAATGCTCTCGCGTTGTCTTTCAGGCAGGGAAGGAGTAACATGCTCGTGTTGAGCACACACGTTTTAGTCAGCATAGCTGAACCTCCTCTGCCGTCCTCTAGCTGAAGGCAGACAATCTGCCTGTATGGCTTTCAACGCCTGTAAGTACCTTCATTCCCTGATATGCAAAGTTCCCTTTGAAAACCAGGGGATTGCAATCCTTGCTAGGCCCGCTCTCTGCAGCCATCTCCAACTCAGAGAACGTTTGAGAAAGCAGCTTGTGCTGTGCTGACACTTTCTTCTAACAAAACCGAAAACTCGCGTAGCCTGAGTTAAGCAGCTTGAAGGGGAACGCTGTATCTTGCTTTCTCTTACATGTGGTGAATGGGGAACGTCTAGTGCTGCTAACAAACTTTTACTCAGCACAACTACAGTTTTGCCCGCTTCGCGTTCCAGAATGGGAGAAACACGGTTTCTCTTCTCCTCTAGTGATAACGTCTGTAAAGCGGTATTCTCAGCCGCGCAGCACAGAATGCTTCCCGGAATGCTGCAAACCCTGAACGGCTTCAGCTACTTGAAAGGGAGAAACGTCGTATACTTTATCCAGGTCGAGAATGCACAGGCAACTTTCTGAGGCATGTAACACAGAGGGATTTTCGAACACAGAAAGGGAATCCTTCGACAATCATCCCAGAATGAGAGCAAAATGCTCTCGCGTTGTCTTTCAGGCAGGGAAGAAGCTACATGCTCGTGTTGAGCAGATAAGTTTTAGTCAGCATATCTGAACCTCTTCTTCCGTCCTCTAGCTGATGACAGACAATCTGCCTGTTTGGCTTTGAACGCCCGTACCTTCATTCCCAGGTATGCAAAGTTCCCTTTGAAAACCAGGGAATTCCAATCCTTGCTAGGCCCGCTCTCTGCAGCCTTCTCCCACTCAGAGAACGTTTGAGAAAGCAGCTTGTGCCGGGCGGATACTTTCTTCTAACAAAACTTAAAACTCCCCTAGACTGTGATAAGCAGCTTGAAGGGGAACGCTGTATTTTGCTTTCTCTTTCAAGTGGTGAATGGGGAATTTCCACTTGCTGCTAACAAACTTTTACTCAGCCCAAATACAGTTTTGCCCGATTCGCGTTCCAGAATGGGAGAAACACGGTTTCTCTTCTCCTCTAGTGATAACGTCTGTAAAGCGGTATTCTCAGCCGCGCAGCACAGAATGCTTCACGGAATGCTGGAAACCCTGGACGGCTTCAGCTACTTGAAAGGGAGAAACGTCGTATAGTTTATCCAGGTAGAAACTGCACAGGCAACTTTCTGAGGCATGTAACACAGAGGGATTTTCGAACACAGAAAGGGAGTCCTTCGACCATCATCCCAGAATGAGAGCAAAATGCTCTTTCTTTGTATTTCAGGCAGGGAAGGAGTAACATGCTCGTGTTGAGCACACACGTTTTAGTCAGCATAGCTGAACCTTTTCGTCAGTCCTCTAACTGAAGGCAGACAATCTGCCTGTTTGGCTTTGAACGCCTGTAAGTACCTTCATTCCCTGATATGCAAAGTTCCCTTTGAAAACCAGGAGATTCCAATCCTTGCTAGGCCCGCTCTCTGCCGCCATCTCCCACTCAGAGAACGTTTGAGAAAGCAGCTTTTGCTGGGCGGACACTTTCTTCTAACAAAACTGAAAAGTCCCGTAGACTGACTTAAGCAGCTTGAAGGGGAAC
Source organism: Dugong dugon (assembly GCA_030035585.1). NCBI lineage: Eukaryota > Metazoa > Chordata > Mammalia > Sirenia > Dugongidae > Dugong > Dugong dugon. Next base: position 38,718,790 of record CM057480.1, on the reverse strand, counting down.
GCTGTATTTTGATTTCTCTTTCATGTGGTGACTGGGGAAATTCCACTTGCTGCTAACCTTTACTCAGCACAACTACAGTTTTGCCCGCTTCGCGTTCCAGAATGGGAGAAACACGGTTTCTCTTCTCCTCTAGTGATAACGTCTGTAAAGCGGTATTCTCAGCCGCGCAGCACAGAATGCTTCCTGGAATGCTGCAAACCCTGAACGGCTTCAGCTACTTGAAAGGGAGAAACGTCGTATACTTTATCCAGGTCGAGAATGCACAGGCAACTTTCTGAGGCATGTAACACAGAGGGATTTTCGAACACAGAAAGGGAATCCTTCGACCATTATCCCAGAATGAGAGCAAAATGCTCTCGCGTTGTCTTTCAGGCAGGGAAGGAGTAACATGCTCGTGTTGAGCACACACGTTTTAGTCAGCATAGCTGAACCTCCTCTGCCGTCCTCTAGCTGAAGGCAGACAATCTGCCTGTTTGGCTTTCAACGCCTGTAAGTACCTTCATTCCCTGATATGCAAAGTTCCCTTTGAAAACCAGGGGATTGCAATCCTTGCTAGGCCCGCTCTCTGCAGCCATCTCCAACTCAGAGAACGTTTGAGAAAGCAGCTTGTGCTGATCGGACCCTTTCTTCTAACAAAAATTAAAACTCCCGTAGACTGAGTTAAGCAGCATCAAGGGGAACGCAGTATTTGGCTTTCTCTTTCATGTGATGAATGGGGGATTTCCAGTTGCTGCTAACAAACTTTTACTCAGCACAACTACAGTTTTGCCTCCTTCGCGTTCCAGAATAGGAGAAACACGGTTTCTCTCCTCCTGTAGTGACACCGTCTGTAAAGAGGTATACTCAGGCTCGCAGCACAGAATGCTTCCCGAAATGCTGGAAACCCTGAACGGCTTCAGCTATTTGAAAGGGAGAAACGTCGTATACTTTATCCAGGTAGACAATGCACGGCAACTTTCTGAGGCATGTAACACAGAGGGATTTTCAAACAAGGAAACCGAATCCTTCGACCATCATCCCAGAATGAGAGCAAAATGCTCTCGCGTTGTCTTTCAGGCAGGGAAGAAGCTACATGCTCGTGTTGAGCAGATAAGTTTTAGTCAGCATATCTGAACCTCTTCTTCCGTCCTCTAGCTGATGACAGACAATCTGCCTGTTTGGCTTTGAACGCCCGTACCTTCATTCCCAGGTATGCAAAGTTCCCTTTGAAAACCAGGGAATTCCAATCCTTGCTAGGCCCGCTCTCTGCAGCCTTCTCCCACTCAGAGAACGTTTGAGAAAGCAGCTTGTGCCGGGCGGATACTTTCTTCTAACAAAACTTAAAACTCCCCTAGACTGTGATAAGCAGCTTGAAGGGGAACGCTGTATTTTGCTTTCTCTTTCAAGTGGTGAATGGGGAATTTCCACTTGCTGCTAACAAACTTTTACTCAGCCCAAATACAGTTTTGCCCGATTCGCGTTCCAGAATGGGAGAAACACGGTTTCTCTTCTCCTCTAGTGATTACGTCTGTAAAGCGGTATTCTCAGCCGCGCAGCACAGAATGCTTCACGGAATGCTGGAAACCCTGGACGGCTTCAGCTACTTGAAAGGGAGAAACGTCGTATAGTTTATCCAGGTAGAAACTGCACAGGCAACTTTCTGAGGCATGTAACACAGAGGGATTTTCGAACACAGAAAGGGAGTCCTTCGACCATCATCCCAGAATGAGAGCAAAATGCTCTTTCTTTGTATTTCAGGCAGGGAAGGAGTAACATGCTCGTGTTGAGCACACACGTTTTAGTCAGCATAGCTGAACCTTTTCGTCAGTCCTCTAACTGAAGGCAGACAATCTGCCTGTTTGGCTTTGAACGCCTGTAGTACCCTCATTCCCTGATATGCAAAGTTCCCTTTGAAAACCAGGAGATTCCAATCCTTGCTAGGCCCGCTCTCTGCAGCCATCTCCAACTCAGAGAACGTTTGAGAAAGCAGCTTGTGCTGATCGGACCCTTTCTTCTAACAAAAATTAAAACTCCCGTAGACTGAGTTAAGCAGCATCAAGGGGAACGCAGTATTTGGCTTTCTCTTTCATGTGATGAATGGGGGATTTCCAGTTGCTGCTCACAAACTTTTACTCAGCACAACTACAGTTTTGCCTCCTTCGCGTTCCAGAATAGGAGAAACACGGTTTCTCTCCTCCTGTAGTGACACCGTCTGTAAAGAGGTATACTCAGGCTCGCAGCACAGAATGCTTCCCGAAATGCTGGAAACCCTGAACGGCTTCAGCTATTTGAAAGGGAGAAACGTCGTATACTTTATCCAGGTAGACAATGCACGGCAACTTTCTGAGGCATGTAACACAGAGGGATTTTCAAACAAGGAAACCGAATCCTTCGACCATCATCCCAGAATGAGAGCAAAATGCTCTCGCGTTGTCTTTCAGGCAGGGAAGAAGCTACATGCTCGTGTTGAGCAGATAAGTTTTAGTCAGCATATCTGAACCTCTTCTTCCGTCCTCTAGCTGATGACAGACAATCTGCCTGTTTGGCTTTGAACGCCCGTACCTTCATTCCCAGGTATGCAAAGTTCCCTTTGAAAACCAGGGAATTCCAATCCTTGCTAGGCCCGCTCTCTGCAGCCTTCTCCCACTCAGAGAACGTTTGAGAAAGCAGCTTGTGCCGGGCGGATACTTTCTTCTAACAAAACTTAAAACTCCCCTAGACTGTGATAAGCAGCTTGAAGGGGAACGCTGTATTTTGCTTTCTCTTTCAAGTGGTGAATGGGGAATTTCCACTTGCTGCTAACAAACTTTTACTCAGCCCAAATACAGTTTTGCCCGATTCGCGTTCCAGAATGGGAGAAACACGGTTTCTCTTCTCCTCTAGTGATAACGTCTGTAAAGCGGTATTCTCAGCCGCGCAGCACAGAATGCTTCACGGAATGCTGGAAACCCTGGACGGCTTCAGCTACTTGAAAGGGAGAAACGTCGTATAGTTTATCCAGGTAGAAACTGCACAGGCAACTTTCTGAGGCATGTAACACAGAGGGATTTTCGAACACAGAAAGGGAGTCCTTCGACCATCATCCCAGAATGAGAGCAAAATGCTCTTTCTTTGTATTTCAGGCAGGGAAGGAGTAACATGCTCGTGTTGAGCACACACGTTTTAGTCAGCATAGCTGAACCTTTTCGTCAGTCCTCTAACTGAAGGCAGACAATCTGCCTGTTTGGCTTTGAACGCCTGTAAGTACCTTCATTCCCTGATATGCAAAGTTCCCTTTGAAAACCAGGAGATTCCAATCCTTGCTAGGCCCGCTCTCTGCCGCCATCTCCCACTCAGAGAACGTTTGAGAAAGCAGCTTTTGCTGGGCGGACACTTTCTTCTAACAAAACTGAAAAGTCCCGTAGACTGACTTAAGCAGCTTGAAGGGGAACGCTGTATTTTGATTTCTCTTTCATGTGGTGACTGGGGAATTTCCACTTGCTGCTAACCTTTACTCAGCACAACTACAGTTTTGCCCGCTTCGCGTTCCAGAATGGGAGAAACACGGTTTCTCTTCTCCTCTAGTGATAACGTCTGTAAAGCGGTATTCTCAGCCGCGCAGCACAGAATGCTTCCTGGAATGCTGCAAACCCTGAACGGCTTCAGCTACTTGAAAGGGAGAAACGTCGTATACTTTATCCAGGTCGAGAATGCACAGGCAACTTTCTGAGGCATGTAACACAGAGGGATTTTCGAACACAGAAAGGGAATCCTTCGACCATTATCCCAGAATGAGAGCAAAATGCTCTCGCGTTGTCTTTCAGGCAGGGAAGGAGTAACATGCTCGTGTTGAGCACACACGTTTTAGTCAGCATAGCTGAACCTCCTCTGCCGTCCTCTAGCTGAAGGCAGACAATCTGCCTGTTTGGCTTTCAACGCCTGTAAGTACCTTCATTCCCTGATATGCAAAGTTCCCTTTGAAAACCAGGGGATTGCAATCCTTGCTAGGCCCGCTCTCTGCAGCCATCTCCAACTCAGAGAACGTTTGAGAAAGCAGCTTGTGCTGTGCTGACACTTTCTTCTAACAAAACCGAAAACTCCCGTAGCCTGAGTTAAGCAGCTTGAAGGGGAACGCTGTATCTTGCTTTCTCTTACATGTGGTGAATGGGGAACGTCTAGTGCTGCTAACAAACTTTTACTCAGCACAACTACAGTTTTGCCCGCTTCGCGTTCCAGAATGGGAGAAACACGGTTTCTCTTCTCCTCTAGTGATAACGTCTGTAAAGCGGTATTCTCAGCCGCGCAGCACAGAATGCTTCCCGGAATGCTGCAAACCCTGAACGGCTTCAGCTACTTGAAAGGGAGAAACGTCGTATACTTTATCCAGGTCGAGAATGCACAGGCAACTTTCTGAGGCATGTAACACAGAGGGATTTTCGAACACAGAAAGGGAATCCTTCGACCATCATCCCAGAATGAGAGCAAAACGCTCTTTCTTTGTATTTCAGGCAGGGAAGGAGTAACATGCTCGTGTTGAGCACACACGTTTTAGTCAGCATAGCTGAACCTTTTCGTCAGTCCTCTAACTGAAGGCAGACAATCTGCCTGTTTGGCTTTGAACGCCTGTAGTACCTTCATTCCCTGATATGCAAAGTTCCCTTTGAAAACCAGGGGATTCCAATCCTTGCTAGGCCCGCTCTCTGCCGCCATCTCCCACTCAGAGAACGTTTGAGAAAGCAGCTTGTGCTGGGCGGACACTTTCTTCTAACAAAACTGAAAAGTCCCGTAGACTGACTTAAGCAGCTTGAAGGGGAACGCTGTATTTTGCTTTCTCTTTCATGTGGTGACTGGGGAATTTCCACTTGCTGCTAACCTTTACTCAGCACAACTACAGTTTTGCCCGCTTCGCGTTCCAGAATGGGAGAAACACGGTTTCTCTTCTCCTCTAGTGATAACGTCTGTAAAGCGGTATTCTCAGCCGCGCAGCACAGAATGCTTCCCGGAATGCTGCAAACCCTGAACGGCTTCAGCTACTTGAAAGGGAGAAACGTCGTATACTTTATCCAGGTCGAGAATGCACAGGCAACTTTCTGAGGCATGTAACACAGAGGGATTTTCGAACACAGAAAGGGAATCCTTCGACCATCATCCCAGAATGAGAGCAAAATGCTCTTTCTTTGTATTTCAGGCAGGGAAGGAGTAACATGCTCGTGTTGAGCACACACGTTTTAGTCAGCATAGCCGAACCTCCTCTGCCGTCCTCTAGCTGAAGGCAGACAATCTGCCTGTTTGGCTTTCAACGCCTGTAAGTACCTTCATTCCCTGATATGCAAAGTTCCCTTTGAAAATCAGGGAATTGCAATCCTTGCTAGGCCCGCTCTCTGCAGCCATCTCCAACTCAGAGAACGTTTGAGAAAGCAGCTTGTGCTGATCGGACCCTTTCTTCTAACAAAAATTAAAACTCCCGTAGACTGAGTTAAGCAGCATCAAGGGGAACGCAGTATTTGGCTTTCTCTTTCATGTGATGAATGGGGGATTTCCAGTTGCTGCTAACAAACTTTTACTCAGCACAACTACAGTTTTGCCTCCTTCGCGTTCCAGAATAGGAGAAACACGGTTTCTCTCCTCCTGTAGTGACACCGTCTGTAAAGAGGTATACTCAGGCTCGCAGCACAGAATGCTTCCCGAAATGCTGGAAACCCTGAACGGCTTCAGCTATTTGAAAGGGAGAAACGTCGTATACTTTATCCAGGTAGACAATGCACGGCAACTTTCTGAGGCATGTAACACAGAGGGATTTTCAAACAAGGAAACCGAATCCTTCGACCATCATCCCAGAATGAGAGCAAAATGCTCTCGCGTTGTCTTTCAGGCAGGGAAGAAGCTACATGCTCGTGTTGAGCAGATAAGTTTTAGTCAGCATATCTGAACCTCTTCTTCCGTCCTCTAGCTGATGACAGACAATCTGCCTGTTTGGCTTTGAACGCCCGTACCTTCATTCCCAGGTATGCAAAGTTCCCTTTGAAAACCAGGGAATTCCAATCCTTGCTAGGCCCGCTCTCTGCAGCCTTCTCCCACTCAGAGAACGTTTGAGAAAGCAGCTTGTGCCGGGCGGATACTTTCTTCTAACAAAACTTAAAACTCCCCTAGACTGTGATAAGCAGCTTGAAGGGGAACGCTGTATTTTGCTTTCTCTTTCAAGTGGTGAATGGAGAATTTCCACTTGCTGCTAACAAACTTTTACTCAGCCCAAATACAGTTTTGCCCGATTCGCGTTCCAGAATGGGAGAAACACGGTTTCTCTTCTCCTCTAGTGATAACGTCTGTAAAGCGGTATTCTCAGCCGCGCAGCACAGAATGCTTCACGGAATGCTGGAAACCCTGGACGGCTTCAGCTACTTGAAAGGGAGAAACGTCGTATAGTTTATCCAGGTAGAAACTGCACAGGCAACTTTCTGAGGCATGTAACACAGAGGGATTTTCGAACACAGAAAGGGAGTCCTTCGACCATCATCCCAGAATGAGAGCAAAATGCTCTTTCTTTGTATTTCAGGCAGGGAAGGAGTAACATGCTCGTGTTGAGCACACACGTTTTAGTCAGCATAGCTGAACCTTTTCGTCAGTCCTCTAACTGAAGGCAGACAATCTGCCTGTTTGGCTTTGAACGCCTGTAGTACCCTCATTCCCTGATATGCAAAGTTCCCTTTGAAAACCAGGAGATTCCAATCCTTGCTAGGCCCGCTCTCTGCAGCCATCTCCAACTCAGAGAACGTTTGAGAAAGCAGCTTGTGCTGATCGGACCCTTTCTTCTAACAAAAATTAAAACTCCCGTAGACTGAGTTAAGCAGCATCAAGGGGAACGCAGTATTTGGCTTTCTCTTTCATGTGATGAATGGGGGATTTCCAGTTGCTGCTAACAAACTTTTACTCAGCACAACTACAGTTTTGCCTCCTTCGCGTTCCAGAATAGGAGAAACACGGTTTCTCTCCTCCTGTAGTGACACCGTCTGTAAAGAGGTATACTCAGGCTCGCAGCACAGAATGCTTCCCGAAATGCTGGAAACCCTGAACGGCTTCAGCTATTTGAAAGGGAGAAACGTCGTATACTTTATCCAGGTAGACAATGCACGGCAACTTTCTGAGGCATGTAACACAGAGGGATTTTCAAACAAGGAAACCGAATCCTTCGACCATCATCCCAGAATGAGAGCAAAATGCTCTCGCGTTGTCTTTCAGGCAGGGAAGAAGCTACATGCTCGTGTTGAGCAGATAAGTTTTAGTCAGCATATCTGAACCTCTTCTTCCGTCCTCTAGCTGATGACAGACAATCTGCCTGTTTGGCTTTGAACGCCCGTACCTTCATTCCCAGGTATGCAAAGTTCCCTTTGAAAACCAGGGAATTCCAATCCTTGCTAGGCCCGCTCTCTGCAGCCTTCTCCCACTCAGAGAACGTTTGAGAAAGCAGCTTGTGCCGGGCGGATACTTTCTTCTAACAAAACTTAAAACTCCCCTAGACTGTGATAAGCAGCTTGAAGGGGAACGCTGTATTTTGCTTTCTCTTTCAAGTGGTGAATGGAGAATTTCCACTTGCTGCTAACAAACTTTTACTCAGCCCAAATACAGTTTTGCCCGATTCGCGTTCCAGAATGGGAGAAACACGGTTTCTCTTCTCCTCTAGTGATAACGTCTGTAAAGCGGTATTCTCAGCCGCGCAGCACAGAATGCTTCACGGAATGCTGGAAACCCTGGACGGCTTCAGCTACTTGAAAGGGAGAAACGTCGTATAGTTTATCCAGGTAGAAACTGCACAGGCAACTTTCTGAGGCATGTAACACAGAGGGATTTTCGAACACAGAAAGGGAGTCCTTCGACCATCATCCCAGAATGAGAGCAAAATGCTCTTTCTTTGTATTTCAGGCAGGGAAGGAGTAACATGCTCGTGTTGAGCACACACGTTTTAGTCAGCATAGCTGAACCTTTTCGTCAGTCCTCTAACTGAAGGCAGACAATCTGCCTGTTTGGCTTTGAACGCCTGTAGTACCCTCATTCCCTGATATGCAAAGTTCCCTTTGAAAACCAGGAGATTCCAATCCTTGCTAGGCCCGCTCTCTGCAGCCATCTCCAACTCAGAGAACGTTTGAGAAAGCAGCTTTTGCTGGGCGGACACTTTCTTCTAACAAAAATTAAAACTCCCGTAGACTGAGTTAAGCAGCATCAAGGGGAACGCAGTATTTGGCTTTCTCTTTCATGTGATGAATGGGGGATTTCCAGTTGCTGCTAACAAACTTTTACTCAGCACAACTACAGTTTTGCCTCCTTCGCGTTCCAGAATAGGAGAAACACGGTTTCTCTCCTCCTGTAGTGACACCGTCTGTAAAGAGGTATACTCAGGCTCGCAGCACAGAATGCTTCCCGAAATGCTGGAAACCCTGAACGGCTTCAGCTATTTGAAAGGGAGAAACGTCGTATACTTTATCCAGGTAGACAATGCACGGCAACTTTCTGAGGCATGTAACACAGAGGGATTTTCAAACAAGGAAACCGAATCCTTCGACCATCATCCCAGAATGAGAGCAAAATGCTCTCGCGTTGTCTTTCAGGCAGGGAAGAAGCTACATGCTCGTGTTGAGCAGATAAGTTTTAGTCAGCATATCTGAACCTCTTCTTCCGTCCTCTAGCTGATGACAGACAATCTGCCTGTTTGGCTTTGAACGCCCGTACCTTCATTCCCAGGTATGCAAAGTTCCCTTTGAAAACCAGGGAATTCCAATCCTTGCTAGGCCCGCTCTCTGCAGCCTTCTCCCACTCAGAGAACGTTTGAGAAAGCAGCTTGTGCCGGGCGGATACTTTCTTCTAACAAAACTTAAAACTCCCCTAGACTGTGATAAGCAGCTTGAAGGGGAACGCTGTATTTTGCTTTCTCTTTCAAGTGGTGAATGGAGAATTTCCACTTGCTGCTAACAAACTTTTACTCAGCCCAAATACAGTTTTGCCCGATTCGCGTTCCAGAATGGGAGAAACACGGTTTCTCTTCTCCTCTAGTGATAACGTCTGTAAAGCGGTATTCTCAGCCGCGCAGCACAGAATGCTTCACGGAATGCTGGAAACCCTGGACGGCTTCAGCTACTTGAAAGGGAGAAACGTCGTATAGTTTATCCAGGTAGAAACTGCACAGGCAACTTTCTGAGGCATGTAACACAGAGGGATTTTCGAACACAGAAAGGGAGTCCTTCGACCATCATCCCAGAATGAGAGCAAAATGCTCTTTCTTTGTATTTCAGGCAGGGAAGGAGTAACATGCTCGTGTTGAGCACACACGTTTTAGTCAGCATAGCTGAACCTTTTCGTCAGTCCTCTAACTGAAGGCAGACAATCTGCCTGTTTGGCTTTGAACGCCTGTAGTACCCTCATTCCCTGATATGCAAAGTTCCCTTTGAAAACCAGGAGATTCCAATCCTTGCTAGGCCCGCTCTCTGCAGCCATCTCCAACTCAGAGAACGTTTGAGAAAGCAGCTTGTGCTGATCGGACCCTTTCTTCTAACAAAAATTAAAACTCCCGTAGACTGAGTTAAGCAGCATCAAGGGGAACGCAGTATTTGGCTTTCTCTTTCATGTGATGAATGGGGGATTTCCAGTTGCTGCTAACAAACTTTTACTCAGCACAACTACAGTTTTGCCTCCTTCGCGTTCCAGAATAGGAGAAACACGGTTTCTCTCCTCCTGTAGTGACACCGTCTGTAAAGAGGTATACTCAGGCTCGCAGCACAGAATGCTTCCCGAAATGCTGGAAACCCTGAACGGCTTCAGCTATTTGAAAGGGAGAAACGTCGTATACTTTATCCAGGTAGACAATGCACGGCAACTTTCTGAGGCATGTAACACAGAGGGATTTTCAAACAAGGAAACCGAATCCTTCGACCATCATCCCAGAATGAGAGCAAAATGCTCTCACGTTGTCTTTCAGGCAGGGAAGAAGCTACATGCTCGTGTTGAGCAGATAAGTTTTAGTCAGCATATCTGAACCTCTTCTTCCGTCCTCTAGCTGATGACAGACAATCTGCCTGTTTGGCTTTGAACGCCCGTACCTTCATTCCCAGGTATGCAAAGTTCCCTTTGAAAACCAGGGAATTCCAATCCTTGCTAGGCCCGCTCTCTGCAGCCTTCTCCCACTCAGAGAACGTTTGAGAAAGCAGCTTGTGCCGGGCGGATACTTTCTTCTAACAAAACTTAAAACTCCCCTAGACTGTGATAAGCAGCTTGAAGGGGAACGCTGTATTTTGCTTTCTCTTTCAAGTGGTGAATGGGGAATTTCCACTTGCTGCTAACAAACTTTTACTCAGCCCAAATACAGTTTTGCCCGATTCGCGTTCCAGAATGGGAGAAACACGGTTTCTCTTCTCCTCTAGTGATAACGTCTGTAAAGCGGTATTCTCAGCCGCGCAGCACAGAATGCTTCACGGAATGCTGGAAACCCTGGACGGCTTCAGCTACTTGAAAGGGAGAAACGTCGTATAGTTTATCCAGGTAGAAACTGCACAGGCAACTTTCTGAGGCATGTAACACAGAGGGATTTTCGAACACAGAAAGGGAGTCCTTCGACCATCATCCCAGAATGAGAGCAAAATGCTCTTTCTTTGTATTTCAGGCAGGGAAGGAGTAACATGCTCGTGTTGAGCACACACGTTTTAGTCAGCATAGCTGAACCTTTTCGTCAGTCCTCTAACTGAAGGCAGACAATCTGCCTGTTTGGCTTTGAACGCCTGTAGTACCTTCATTCCCTGATATGCAAAGTTCCCTTTGAAAACCAGGAGATTCCAATCCTTGCTAGGCCCGCTCTCTGCCGCCATCTCCCACTCAGAGAACGTTTGAGAAAGCAGCTTTTGCTGGGCGGACACTTTCTTCTAACAAAACTGAAAAGTCCCGTAGACTGACTTAAGCAGCTTGAAGGGGAACGCTGTATTTTGATTTCTCTTTCATGTGGTGACTGGGGAATTTCCACTTGCTGCTAACCTTTACTCAGCACAACTACAGTTTTGCCCGCTTCGCGTTCCAGAATGGGAGAAACACGGTTTCTCTTCTCCTCTAGTGATAACGTCTGTAAAGCGGTATTCTCAGCCGCGCAGCACAGAATGCTTCCCGCAATGCTGCAAACCCTGAACGGCTTCAGCTACTTGAAAGGGAGAAACGTCGTATACTTTATCCAGGTGGAGAATGCACAGGCAACTTTCTGAGGCATGTAACACAGAGGGATTTTCGAACACAGAAAGGGAATCCTTCGACAATCATCCCAGAATGAGAGCAAAATGCTCTCGCGTTGTCTTTCAGGCAGGGAAGGAGTAACATGCTCGTGTTGAGCACACACGTTTTAGTCAGCATAGCTGAACCTCCTCTGCCGTCCTGTAGCTGAAGGCAGACAATCTGCCTGTTTGGCTTTCAACGCCTGTAAGTACCTTCATTCCCTGATATGCAAAGTTCCCTTTGAAAACCAGGGGATTGCAATCCTTGCTAGGCCCGCTCTCTGCAGCCATCTCCAACTCAGAGAACGTTTGAGAAAGCAGCTTGTGCTGTGCTGACACTTTCTTCTAACAAAACCGAAAACTCCCGTAGCCTCAGTTAAGCAGCTTGAAGGGGAACGCTGTATCTTGCTTTCTCTTACATGTGGTGAATGGGGAACGTCTAGTGCTGCTAACAAACTTTTACTCAGCACAACTACAGTTTTGCCCGCTTCGCGTTCCAGAATGGGAGAAACACGGTTTCTGTTCTCCTCTAGTGATAACGTCTGTAAAGCGGTATTCTCAGCCGCGCAGCACAGAATGCTTCCCGGAATGCTGCAAACCCTGAACGGCTTCAGCTACTTGAAAGGGAGAAACGTCGTATACTTTATCCAGGTCGAGAATGCACAGGCAACTTTCTGAGGCATGTAACACAGAGGGATTTTCGAACACAGAAAGGGAATCCTTCGACCATCATCCCAGAATGAGAGCAAAATGCTCTTTCTTTGTATTTCAGGCAGGGAAGGAGTAACATGCTCGTGTTGAGCACACACGTTTTAGTCAGCATAGCCGAACCTCCTCTGCCGTCCTCTAGCTGAAGGCAGACAATCTGCCTGTTTGGCTTTCAACGCCTGTAAGTACCTTCATTCCCTGATATGCAAAGTTCCCTTTGAAAATCAGGGAATTGCAATCCTTGCTAGGCCCGCTCTCTGCAGCCATCTCCAACTCAGAGAACGTTTGAGAAAGCAGCTTGTGCTGATCGGACCCTTTCTTCTAACAAAAATTAAAACTCCCGTAGACTGAGTTAAGCAGCATCAAGGGGAACGCAGTATTTGGCTTTCTCTTTCATGTGATGAATGGGGGATTTCCAGTTGCTGCTAACAAACTTTTACTCAGCACAACTACAGTTTTGCCTCCTTCGCGTTCCAGAATAGGAGAAACACGGTTTCTCTCCTCCTGTAGTGACACCGTCTGTAAAGAGGTATACTCAGGCTCGCAGCACAGAATGCTTCCCGAAATGCTGGAAACCCTGAACGGCTTCAGCTATTTGAAAGGGAGAAACGTCGTATACTTTATCCAGGTAGACAATGCACGGCAACTTTCTGAGGCATGTAACACAGAGGGATTTTCAAACAAGGAAACCGAATCCTTCGACCATCATCCCAGAATGAGAGCAAAATGCTCTCGCGTTGTCTTTCAGGCAGGGAAGAAGCTACATGCTCGTGTTGAGCAGATAAGTTTTAGTCAGCATATCTGAACCTCTTCTTCCGTCCTCTAGCTGATGACAGACAATCTGCCTGTTTGGCTTTGAACGCCCGTACCTTCATTCCCAGGTATGCAAAGTTCCCTTTGAAAACCAGGGAATTCCAATCCTTGCTAGGCCCGCTCTCTGCAGCCTTCTCCCACTCAGAGAACGTTTGAGAAAGCAGCTTGTGCCGGGCGGATACTTTCTTCTAACAAAACTTAAAACTCCCCTAGACTGTGATAAGCAGCTTGAAGGGGAACGCTGTATTTTGCTTTCTCTTTCAAGTGGTGAATGGGGAATTTCCACTTGCTGCTAACAAACTTTTACTCAGCCCAAATACAGTTTTGCCCGATTCGCGTTCCAGAATGGGAGAAACACGGTTTCTCTTCTCCTCTAGTGATAACGTCTGTAAAGCGGTATTCTCAGCCGCGCAGCACAGAATGCTTCACGGAATGCTGGAAACCCTGGACGGCTTCAGCTACTTGAAAGGGAGAAACGTCGTATAGTTTATCCAGGTAGAAACTGCACAGGCAACTTTCTGAGGCATGTAACACAGAGGGATTTTCGAACACAGAAAGGGAGTCCTTCGACCATCATCCCAGAATGAGAGCAAAATGCTCTTTCTTTGTATTTCAGGCAGGGAAGGAGTAACATGCTCGTGTTGAGCACACACGTTTTAGTCAGCATAGCTGAACCTTTTCGTCAGTCCTCTAACTGAAGGCAGACAATCTGCCTGTTTGGCTTTGAACGCCTGTAGTACCTTCATTCCCTGATATGCAAAGTTCCCTTTGAAAACCAGGAGATTCCAATCCTTGCTAGGCCCGCTCTCTGCCGCCATCTCCCACTCAGAGAACGTTTGAGAAAGCAGCTTTTGCTGGGCGGACACTTTCTTCTAACAAAACTGAAAAGTCCCGTAGACTGACTTAAGCAGCTTGAAGGGGAACGCTGTATTTTGATTTCTCTTTCATGTGGTGACTGGGGAAATTCCACTTGCTGCTAACCTTTACTCAGCACAACTACAGTTTTGCCCGCTTCGCGTTCCAGAATGGGAGAAACACGGTTTCTCTTCTCCTCTAGTGATAACGTCTGTAAAGCGGTATTCTCAGCCGCGCAGCACAGAATGCTTCCCGGAATGCTGCAAACCCTGAACGGCTTCAGCTACTTGAAAGGGAGAAACGTCGTATACTTTATCCAGGTCGAGAATGCACAGGCAACTTTCTGAGGCATGTAACACAGAGGGATTTTCGAACACAGAAAGGGAATCCTTCGACAATCATCCCAGAATGAGAGCAAAATGCTCTCGCGTTGTCTTTCAGGCAGGGAAGGAGTAACATGCTCGTGTTGAGCACACACGTTTTAGTCAGCATAGCTGAACCTCCTCTGCCGTCCTCTAGCTGAAGGCAGACAATCTGCCTGTTTGGCTTTCAACGCCTGTAAGTACCTTCATTCCCTGATATTCAAAGTTCCCTTTGAAAACCAGGGGATTGCAATCCTTGCTAGGCCCGCTCTCTGCAGCCATCTCCAACTCAGAGAACGTTTGAGAAAGCAGCTTGTGCTGTGCTGACACTTTCTTCTAACAAAACCGAAAACTCCCGTAGCCTGAGTTAAGCAGCTTGAAGGGGAACGCTGTATCTTGCTTTCTCTTACATGTGGTGAATGGGGAACGTCTAGTGCTGCTAACAAACTTTTACTCAGCACAACTACAGTTTTGCCCGCTTCGCGTTCCAGAATGGGAGAAACACGGTTTCTCTTCTCCTCTAGTGATAACGTCTGTAAAGCGGTATTCTCAGCCGCGCAGCACAGAATGCTTCCCGGAATGCTGCAAACCCTGAACGGCTTCAGCTACTTGAAAGGGAGAAACGTCGTATACTTTATCCAGGTCGAGAATGCACAGGCAACTTTCTGAGGCATGTAACACAGAGGGATTTTCGAACACAGAAAGGGAATCCTTCGACCATCATCCCAGAATGAGAGCAAAATGCTCTTTCTTTGTATTTCAGGCAGGGAAGGAGTAACATGCTCGTGTTGAGCACACACGTTTTAGTCAGCATAGCCGAACCTCCTCTGCCGTCCTCTAGCTGAAGGCAGACAATCTGCCTGTTTGGCTTTCAACGCCTGTAAGTACCTTCATTCCCTGATATGCAAAGTTCCCTTTGAAAATCAGGGAATTGCAATCCTTGCTAGGCCCGCTCTCTGCAGCCATCTCCAACTCAGAGAACGTTTGAGAAAGCAGCTTGTGCTGATCGGACCCTTTCTTCTAACAAAAATTAAAACTCCCGTAGACTGAGTTAAGCAGCATCAAGGGGAACGCAGTATTTGGCTTTCTCTTTCATGTGATGAATGGGGGATTTCCAGTTGCTGCTAACAAACTTTTACTCAGCACAACTACAGTTTTGCCTCCTTCGCGTTCCAGAATAGGAGAAACACGGTTTCTCTCCTCCTGTAGTGACACCGTCTGTAAAGAGGTATACTCAGGCTCGCAGCACAGAATGCTTCCCGAAATGCTGGAAACCCTGAACGGCTTCAGCTATTTGAAAGGGAGAAACGTCGTATACTTTATCCAGGTAGACAATGCACGGCAACTTTCTGAGGCATGTAACACAGAGGGATTTTCAAACAAGGAAACCGAATCCTTCGACCATCATCCCAGAATGAGAGCAAAATGCTCTCGCGTTGTCTTTCAGGCAGGGAAGAAGCTACATGCTCGTGTTGAGCAGATAAGTTTTAGTCAGCATATCTGAACCTCTTCTTCCGTCCTCTAGCTGATGACAGACAATCTGCCTGTTTGGCTTTGAACGCCCGTACCTTCATTCCCAGGTATGCAAAGTTCCCTTTGAAAACCAGGGAATTCCAATCCTTGCTAGGCCCGCTCTCTGCATCCTTCTCCCACTCAGAGAACTTTTGAGAAAGCAGCTTGTGCCGGGCGGATACTTTCTTCTAACAAAACTTAAAACTCCCCTAGACTGTGATAAGCAGCTTGAAGGGGAACGCTGTATTTTGCTTTCTCTTTCAAGTGGTGACTGGGGAATTTCCACTTGCTGCTAACAAACTTTTACTCAGCCCAAATACAGTTTTGCCCGATTCGCGTTCCAGAATGGGAGAAACACGGTTTCTCTTCTCCTCTAGTGATAACGTCTGTAAAGCGGTATTCTCAGCCGCGCAGCACAGAATGCTTCACGGAATGCTGGAAACCCTGGACGGCTTCAGCTACTTGAAAGGGAGAAACGTCGTATAGTTTATCCAGGTAGAAACTGCACAGGCAACTTTCTGAGGCATGTAACACAGAGGGATTTTCGAACACAGAAAGGGAGTCCTTCGACCATCATCCCAGAATGAGAGCAAAATGCTCTTTCTTTGTATTTCAGGCAGGGAAGGAGTAACATGCTCGTGTTGAGCACACACGTTTTAGTCAGCATAGCCGAACCTCCTCTGCCGTCCTCTAGCTGAAGGCAGACAATCTGCCTGTTTGGCTTTCAACGCCTGTAAGTACCTTCATTCCCTGATATGCAAAGTTCCCTTTGAAAATCAGGGAATTGCAATCCTTGCTAGGCCCGCTCTCTGCAGCCATCTCCAACTCAGAGAACGTTTGAGAAAGCAGCTTGTGCTGATCGGACCCTTTCTTCTAACAAAAATTAAAACTCCCGTAGACTGAGTTAAGCAGCATCAAGGGGAACGCAGTATTTGGCTTTCTCTTTCATGTGATGAATGGGGGATTTCCAGTTGCTGCTAACAAACTTTTACTCAGCACAACTACAGTTTTGCCTCCTTCGCGTTCCAGAATAGGAGAAACACGGTTTCTCTCCTCCTGTAGTGACACCGTCTGTAAAGAGGTATACTCAGGCTCGCAGCACAGAATGCTTCCCGAAATGCTGGAAACCCTGAACGGCTTCAGCTATTTGAAAGGGAGAAATGTCGTATACTTTATCCAGGTAGACAATGCACGGCAACTTTCTGAGGCATGTAACACAGAGGGATTTTCAAACAAGGAAACCGAATCCTTCGACCATCATCCCAGAATGAGAGCAAAATGCTCTCGCGTTGTCTTTCAGGCAGGGAAGAAGCTACATGCTCGTGTTGAGCAGATAAGTTTTAGTCAGCATATCTGAACCTCTTCTTCCGTCCTCTAGCTGATGACAGACAATCTGCCTGTTTGGCTTTGAACGCCCGTACCTTCATTCCCAGGTATGCAAAGTTCCCTTTGAAAACCAGGGAATTCCAATCCTTGCTAGGCCCGCTCTCTGCAGCCTTCTCCCACTCAGAGAACGTTTGAGAAAGCAGCTTGTGCCGGGCGGATACTTTCTTCTAACAAAACTTAAAACTCCCCTAGACTGTGATAAGCAGCTTGAAGGGGAACGCTGTATTTTGCTTTCTCTTTCAAGTGGTGAATGGGGAATTTCCACTTGCTGCTAACAAACTTTTACTCAGCCCAAATACAGTTTTGCCCGATTCGCGTTCCAGAATGGGAGAAACACGGTTTCTCTTCTCCTCTAGTGATAACGTCTGTAAAGCGGTATTCTCAGCCGCGCAGCACAGAATGCTTCACGGAATGCTGGAAACCCTGGACGGCTTCAGCTACTTGAAAGGGAGAAACGTCGTATAGTTTATCCAGGTAGAAACTGCACAGGCAACTTTCTGAGGCATGTAACACAGAGGGATTTTTGAACACAGAAAGGGAGTCCTTCGACCATCATCCCAGAATGAGAGCAAAATGCTCTTTCTTTGTATTTCAGGCAGGGAAGGAGTAACATGCTCGTGTTGAGCACACACGTTTTAGTCAGCATAGCTGAACCTTTTCGTCAGTCCTCTAACTGAAGGCAGACAATCTGCCTGTTTGGCTTTGAACGCCTGTAAGTACCTTCATTCCCTGATATGCAAAGTTCCCTTTGAAAACCAGGAGATTCCAATCCTTGCTAGGCCCGCTCTCTGCCGCCATCTCCCACTCAGAGAACGTTTGAGAAAGCAGCTTTTGCTGGGTGGACACTTTCTTCTAACAAAACTGAAAAGTCCCGTAGACTGACTTAAGCAGCTTGAAGGGGAACGCTGTATTTTGATTTCTCTTTCATGTGGTGACTGGGGAAATTCCACTTGCTGCTAACCTTTACTCAGCACAACTACAGTTTTGCCCGCTTCGCGTTCCAGAATGGGAGAAACACGGTTTCTCTTCTCCTCTAGTGATAACGTCTGTAAAGCGGTATTCTCAGCCGCGCAGCACAGAATGCTTCCCGGAATGCTGCAAACCCTGAACGGCTTCAGCTACTTGAAAGGGAGAAACGTCGTATACTTTATCCAGGTCGAGAATGCACAGGCAACTTTCTGAGGCATGTAACACAGAGGGATTTTCGAACACAGAAAGGGAATCCTTCGACCATCATCCCAGAATGAGAGCAAAATGCTCTTTCTTTGTATTTCAGGCAGGGAAGGAGTAACATGCTCGTGTTGAGCACACACGTTTTAGTCAGCATAGCCGAACCTCCTCTGCCGTCCTCTAGCTGAAGGCAGACAATCTGCCTGTTTGGCTTTCAACGCCTGTAAGTACCTTCATTCCCTGATATGCAAAGTTCCCTTTGAAAATCAGGGAATTGCAATCCTTGCTAGGCCCGCTCTCTGCAGCCATCTCCAACTCAGAGAACGTTTGAGAAAGCAGCTTGTGCTGATCGGACCCTTTCTTCTAACAAAAATTAAAACTCCCGTAGACTGAGTTAAGCAGCATCAAGGGGAACGCAGTATTTGGCTTTCTCTTTCATGTGATGAATGGGGGATTTCCAGTTGCTGCTAACAAACTTTTACTCAGCACAACTACAGTTTTGCCTCCTTCGCGTTCCAGAATAGGAGAAACACGGTTTCTCTCCTCCTGTAGTGACACCGTCTGTAAAGAGGTATACTCAGGCTCGCAGCACAGAATGCTTCCCGAAATGCTGGAAACCCTGAACGGCTTCAGCTATTTGAAAGGGAGAAACGTCGTATACTTTATCCAGGTAGACAATGCACGGCAACTTTCTGAGGCATGTAACACAGAGGGATTTTCAAACAAGGAAACCGAATCCTTCGACCATCATCCCAGAATGAGAGCAAAATGCTCTCGCGTTGTCTTTCAGGCAGGGAAGAAGCTACATGCTCGTGTTGAGCAGATAAGTTTTAGTCAGCATATCTGAACCTCTTCTTCCGTCCTCTAGCTGATGACAGACAATCTGCCTGTTTGGCTTTGAACGCCCGTACCTTCATTCCCAGGTATGCAAAGTTCCCTTTGAAAACCAGGGAATTCCAATCCTTGCTAGGCCCGCTCTCTGCATCCTTCTCCCACTCAGAGAACTTTTGAGAAAGCAGCTTGTGCCGGGCGGATACTTTCTTCTAACAAAACTTAAAACTCCCCTAGACTGTGATAAGCAGCTTGAAGGGGAACGCTGTATTTTGCTTTCTCTTTCAAGTGGTGACTGGGGAATTTCCACTTGCTGCTAACAAACTTTTACTCAGCCCAAATACAGTTTTGCCCGATTCGCGTTCCAGAATGGGAGAAACACGGTTTCTCTTCTCCTCTAGTGATAACGTCTGTAAAGCGGTATTCTCAGCCGCGCAGCACAGAATGCTTCACGGAATGCTGGAAACCCTGGACGGCTTCAGCTACTTGAAAGGGAGAAACGTCGTATAGTTTATCCAGGTAGAAACTGCACAGGCAACTTTCTGAGGCATGTAACACAGAGGGATTTTCGAACACAGAAAGGGAGTCCTTCGACCATCATCCCAGAATGAGAGCAAAATGCTCTTTCTTTGTATTTCAGGCAGGGAAGGAGTAACATGCTCGTGTTGAGCACACACGTTTTAGTCAGCATAGCCGAACCTCCTCTGCCGTCCTCTAGCTGAAGGCAGACAATCTGCCTGTTTGGCTTTCAACGCCTGTAAGTACCTTCATTCCCTGATATGCAAAGTTCCCTTTGAAAATCAGGGAATTGCAATCCTTGCTAGGCCCGCTCTCTGCAGCCATCTCCAACTCAGAGAACGTTTGAGAAAGCAGCTTGTGCTGATCGGACCCTTTCTTCTAACAAAAATTAAAACTCCCGTAGACTGAGTTAAGCAGCATCAAGGGGAACGCAGTATTTGGCTTTCTCTTTCATGTGATGAATGGGGGATTTCCACTTGCTGCTAACAAACTTTTACTCAGCACAACTACAGTTTTGCCTCCTTCGCGTTCCAGAATAGGAGAAACACGGTTTCTCTCCTCCTGTAGTGACACCGTCTGTAAAGAGGTATACTCAGGCTCGCAGCACAGAATGCTTCCCGAAATGCTGGAAACCCTGAACGGCTTCAGCTATTTGAAAGGGAGAAATGTCGTATACTTTATCCAGGTAGACAATGCACGGCAACTTTCTGAGGCATGTAACACAGAGGGATTTTCAAACAAGGAAACCGAATCCTTCGACCATCATCCCAGAATGAGAGCAAAATGCTCTCGCGTTGTCTTTCAGGCAGGGAAGAAGCTACATGCTCGTGTTGAGCAGATAAGTTTTAGTCAGCATATCTGAACCTCTTCTTCCGTCCTCTAGCTGATGACAGACAATCTGCCTGTTTGGCTTTGAACGCCCGTACCTTCATTCCCAGGTATGCAAAGTTCCCTTTGAAAACCAGGGAATTCCAATCCTTGCTAGGCCCGCTCTCTGCAGCCTTCTCCCACTCAGAGAACGTTTGAGAAAGCAGCTTGTGCCGGGCGGATACTTTCTTCTAACAAAACTTAAAACTCCCCTAGACTGTGATAAGCAGCTTGAAGGGGAACGCTGTATTTTGCTTTCTCTTTCAAGTGGTGAATGGGGAATTTCCACTTGCTGCTAACAAACTTTTACTCAGCCCAAATACAGTTTTGCCCGATTCGCGTTCCAGAATGGGAGAAACACGGTTTCTCTTCTCCTCTAGTGATAACGTCTGTAAAGCGGTATTCTCAGCCGCGCAGCACAGAATGCTTCCCGGAATGCTGGAAACCCTGGACGGCTTCAGCTACTTGAAAGGGAGAAACGTCGTATACTTTATCCAGGTCGAGAATGCACAGGCAACTTTCTGAGGCATGTAACACAGAGGGATTTTCGAACACAGAAAGGGAATCCTTCGACCATCATCCCAGAATGAGAGCAAAATGCTCTTTCTTTGTATTTCAGGCAGGGAAGGAGTAACATGCTCGTGTTGAGCACACACGTTTTAGTCAGCATAGCCGAACCTCCTCTGCCGTCCTCTAGCTGAAGGCAGACAATCTGCCTGTTTGGCTTTCAACGCCTGTAAGTACCTTCATTCCCTGATATGCAAAGTTCCCTTTGAAAATCAGGGAATTGCAATCCTTGCTAGGCCCGCTCTCTGCAGCCATCTCCAACTCAGAGAACGTTTGAGAAAGCAGCTTGTGCTGATCGGACCCTTTCTTCTAACAAAAATTAAAACTCCCGTAGACTGAGTTAAGCAGCATCAAGGGGAACGCAGTATTTGGCTTTCTCTTTCATGTGATGAATGGGGGATTTCCAGTTGCTGCTAACAAACTTTTACTCAGCACAACTACAGTTTTGCCTCCTTCGCGTTCCAGAATAGGAGAAACACGGTTTCTCTCCTCCTGTAGTGACACCGTCTGTAAAGAGGTATACTCAGGCTCGCAGCACAGAATGCTTCCCGAAATGCTGGAAACCCTGAACGGCTTCAGCTATTTGAAAGGGAGAAACGTCGTATACCTTATCCAGGTAGACAATGCACGGCAACTTTCTGAGGCATGTAACACAGAGGGATTTTCAAACAAGGAAACCGAATCCTTCGACCATCATCCCAGAATGAGAGCAAAATGCTCTCGCGTTGTCTTTCAGGCAGGGAAGAAGCTACATGCTCGTGTTGAGCAGATAAGTTTTAGTCAGCATATCTGAACCTCTTCTTCCGTCCTCTAGCTGATGACAGACAATCTGCCTGTTTGGCTTTGAACGCCCGTACCTTCATTCCCAGGTATGCAAAGTTCCCTTTGAAAACCAGGGAATTCCAATCCTTGCTAGGCCCGCTCTCTGCATCCTTCTCCCACTCAGAGAACTTTTGAGAAAGCAGCTTGTGCCGGGCGGATACTTTCTTCTAACAAAACTTAAAACTCCCCTAGACTGTGATAAGCAGCTTGAAGGGGAACGCTGTATTTTGCTTTCTCTTTCAAGTGGTGACTGGGGAATTTCCACTTGCTGCTAACAAACTTTTACTCAGCCCAAATACAGTTTTGCCCGATTCGCGTTCCAGAATGGGAGAAACACGGTTTCTCTTCTCCTCTAGTGATAACGTCTGTAAAGCGGTATTCTCAGCCGCGCAGCACAGAATGCTTCACGGAATGCTGGAAACCCTGGACGGCTTCAGCTACTTGAAAGGGAGAAACGTCGTATAGTTTATCCAGGTAGAAACTGCACAGGCAACTTTCTGAGGCATGTAACACAGAGGGATTTTCGAACACAGAAAGGGAGTCCTTCGACCATCATCCCAGAATGAGAGCAAAATGCTCTTTCTTTGTATTTCAGGCAGGGAAGGAGTAACATGCTCGTGTTGAGCACACACGTTTTAGTCAGCATAGCCGAACCTCCTCTGCCGTCCTCTAGCTGAAGGCAGACAATCTGCCTGTTTGGCTTTCAACGCCTGTAAGTACCTTCATTCCCTGATATGCAAAGTTCCCTTTGAAAATCAGGGAATTGCAATCCTTGCTAGGCCCGCTCTCTGCAGCCATCTCCAACTCAGAGAACGTTTGAGAAAGCAGCTTGTGCTGATCGGACCCTTTCTTCTAACAAAAATTAAAACTCCCGTAGACTGAGTTAAGCAGCATCAAGGGGAACGCAGTATTTGGCTTTCTCTTTCATGTGATGAATGGGGGATTTCCAGTTGCTGCTAACAAACTTTTACTCAGCACAACTACAGTTTTGCCTCCTTCGCGTTCCAGAATAGGAGAAACACGGTTTCTCTCCTCCTGTAGTGACACCGTCTGTAAAGAGGTATACTCAGGCTCGCAGCACAGAATGCTTCCCGAAATGCTGGAAACCCTGAACGGCTTCAGCTATTTGAAAGGGAGAAATGTCGTATACTTTATCCAGGTAGACAATGCACGGCAACTTTCTGAGGCATGTAACACAGAGGGATTTTCAAACAAGGAAACCGAATCCTTCGACCATCATCCCAGAATGAGAGCAAAATGCTCTCGCGTTGTCTTTCAGGCAGGGAAGAAGCTACATGCTCGTGTTGAGCAGATAAGTTTTAGTCAGCATATCTGAACCTCTTCTTCCGTCCTCTAGCTGATGACAGACAATCTGCCTGTTTGGCTTTGAACGCCCGTACCTTCATTCCCAGGTATGCAAAGTTCCCTTTGAAAACCAGGGAATTCCAATCCTTGCTAGGCCCGCTCTCTGCAGCCTTCTCCCACTCAGAGAACGTTTGAGAAAGCAGCTTGTGCCGGGCGGATACTTTCTTCTAACAAAACTTAAAACTCCCCTAGACTGTGATAAGCAGCTTGAAGGGGAACGCTGTATTTTGCTTTCTCTTTCAAGTGGTGAATGGGGAATTTCCACTTGCTGCTAACAAACTTTTACTCAGCCCAAATACAGTTTTGCCCGATTCGCGTTCCAGAATGGGAGAAACACGGTTTCTCTTCTCCTCTAGTGATAACGTCTGTAAAGCGGTATTCTCAGCCGCGCAGCACAGAATGCTTCACGGAATGCTGGAAACCCTGGACGGCTTCAGCTACTTGAAAGGGAGAAACGTCGTATAGTTTATCCAGGTAGAAACTGCACAGGCAACTTTCTGAGGCATGTAACACAGAGGGATTTTTGAACACAGAAAGGGAGTCCTTCGACCATCATCCCAGAATGAGAGCAAAATGCTCTTTCTTTGTATTTCAGGCAGGGAAGGAGTAACATGCTCGTGTTGAGCACACACGTTTTAGTCAGCATAGCTGAACCTTTTCGTCAGTCCTCTAACTGAAGGCAGACAATCTGCCTGTTTGGCTTTGAACGCCTGTAAGTACCTTCATTCCCTGATATGCAAAGTTCCCTTTGAAAACCAGGAGATTCCAATCCTTGCTAGGCCCGCTCTCTGCCGCCATCTCCCACTCAGAGAACGTTTGAGAAAGCAGCTTTTGCTGGGCGGACACTTTCTTCTAACAAAACTGAAAAGTCCCGTAGACTGACTTAAGCAGCTTGAAGGGGAACGCTGTATTTTGATTTCTCTTTCATGTGGTGACTGGGGAAATTCCACTTGCTGCTAACCTTTACTCAGCACAACTACAGTTTTGCCCGCTTCGCGTTCCAGAATGGGAGAAACACGGTTTCTCTTCTCCTCTAGTGATAACGTCTGTAAAGCGGTATTCTCAGCCGCGCAGCACAGAATGCTTCCCGGAATGCTGCAAACCCTGAACGGCTTCAGCTACTTGAAAGGGAGAAACGTCGTATACTTTATCCAGGTCGAGAATGCACAGGCAACTTTCTGAGGCATGTAACACAGAGGGATTTTCGAACACAGAAAGGGAATCCTTCGACCATCATCCCAGAATGAGAGCAAAATGCTCTTTCTTTGTATTTCAGGCAGGGAAGGAGTAACATGCTCGTGTTGAGCACACACGTTTTAGTCAGCATAGCCGAACCTCCTCTGCCGTCCTCTAGCTGAAGGCAGACAATCTGCCTGTTTGGCTTTCAACGCCTGTAAGTACCTTCATTCCCTGATATGCAAAGTTCCCTTTGAAAATCAGGGAATTGCAATCCTTGCTAGGCCCGCTCTCTGCAGCCATCTCCAACTCAGAGAACGTTTGAGAAAGCAGCTTGTGCTGATCGGACCCTTTCTTCTAACAAAAATTAAAACTCCCGTAGACTGAGTTAAGCAGCATCAAGGGGAACGCAGTATTTGGCTTTCTCTTTCATGTGATGAATGGGGGATTTCCAGTTGCTGCTAACAAACTTTTACTCAGCACAACTACAGTTTTGCCTCCTTCGCGTTCCAGAATAGGAGAAACACGGTTTCTCTCCTCCTGTAGTGACACCGTCTGTAAAGAGGTATACTCAGGCTCGCAGCACAGAATGCTTCCCGAAATGCTGGAAACCCTGAACGGCTTCAGCTATTTGAAAGGGAGAAACGTCGTATACTTTATCCAGGTAGACAATGCACGGCAACTTTCTGAGGCATGTAACACAGAGGGATTTTCAAACAAGGAAACCGAATCCTTCGACCATCATCCCAGAATGAGAGCAAAATGCTCTCGCGTTGTCTTTCAGGCAGGGAAGAAGCTACATGCTCGTGTTGAGCAGATAAGTTTTAGTCAGCATATCTGAACCTCTTCTTCCGTCCTCTAGCTGATGACAGACAATCTGCCTGTTTGGCTTTGAACGCCCGTACCTTCATTCCCAGGTATGCAAAGTTCCCTTTGAAAACCAGGGAATTCCAATCCTTGCTAGGCCCGCTCTCTGCAGCCTTCTCCCACTCAGAGAACGTTTGAGAAAGCAGCTTGTGCCGGGCGGATACTTTCTTCTAACAAAACTTAAAACTCCCCTAGACTGTGATAAGCAGCTTGAAGGGGAACGCTGTATTTTGCTTTCTCTTTCAAGTGGTGAATGGGGAATTTCCACTTGCTGCTAACAAACTTTTACTCAGCCCAAATACAGTTTTGCCCGATTCGCGTTCCAGAATGGGAGAAACACGGTTTCTCTTCTCCTCTAGTGATAACGTCTGTAAAGCGGTATTCTCAGCCGCGCAGCACAGAATGCTTCACGGAATGCTGCAAACCCTGGACGGCTTCAGCTACTTGAAAGGGAGAAACGTCGTATAGTTTATCCAGGTAGAAACTGCACAGGCAACTTTCTGAGGCATGTAACACAGAGGGATTTTCGAACACAGAAAGGGAGTCCTTCGACCATCATCCCAGAATGAGAGCAAAATGCTCTTTCTTTGTATTTCAGGCAGGGAAGGAGTAACATGCTCGTGTTGAGCACACACGTTTTAGTCAGCATAGCTGAACCTTTTCGTCAGTCCTCTAACTGAAGGCAGACAATCTGCCTGTTTGCCTTTGAACGCCTGTAGTACCTTCATTCCCTGATATGCAAAGTTCCCTTTGAAAACCAGGGGATTCCAATCCTTGCTAGGCCCGCTCTCTGCCGCCATCTCCCACTCAGAGAACGTTTGAGAAAGCAGCTTGTGCTGGGCGGACACTTTCTTCTAACAAAACTGAAAAGTCCCGTAGACTGACTTAAGCAGCTTGAAGGGGAACGCTGTATTTTGCTTTCTCTTTCATGTGGTGACTGGGGAATTTCCACTTGCTGCTAACCTTTACTCAGCACAACTACAGTTTTGCCCGCTTCGCGTTCCAGAATGGGAGAAACACGGTTTCTCTTCTCCTCTAGTGATAACGTCTGTAAAGCGGTATTCTCAGCCGCGCAGCACAGAATGCTTCCCGGAATGCTGCAAACCCTGAACGGCTTCAGCTACTTGAAAGGGAGAAACGTCGTATACTTTATCCAGGTCGAGAATGCACAGGCAACTTTCTGAGGCATGTAACACAGAGGGATTTTCGAACACAGAAAGGGAATCCTTCGACCATCATCCCAGAATGAGAGCAAAATGCTCTTTCTTTGTATTTCAGGCAGGGAAGGAGTAACATGCTCGTGTTGAGCACACACGTTTTAGTCAGCATAGCCGAACCTCCTCTGCCGTCCTCTAGCTGAAGGCAGACAATCTGCCTGTTTGGCTTTCAACGCCTGTAAGTACCTTCATTCCCTGATATGCAAAGTTCCCTTTGAAAATCAGGGAATTGCAATCCTTGCTAGGCCCGCTCTCTGCAGCCATCTCCAACTCAGAGAACGTTTGAGAAAGCAGCTTGTGCTGATCGGACCCTTTCTTCTAACAAAAATTAAAACTCCCGTAGACTGAGTTAAGCAGCATCAAGGGGAACGCAGTATTTGGCTTTCTCTTTCATGTGATGAATGGGGGATTTCCAGTTGCTGCTAACAAACTTTTACTCAGCACAACTACAGTTTTGCCTCCTTCGCGTTCCAGAATAGGAGAAACACGGTTTCTCTCCTCCTGTAGTGACACCGTCTGTAAAGAGGTATACTCAGGCTCGCAGCACAGAATGCTTCCCGAAATGCTGGAAACCCTGAACGGCTTCAGCTATTTGAAAGGGAGAAACGTCGTATACTTTATCCAGGTAGACAATGCACGGCAACTTTCTGAGGCATGTAACACAGAGGGATTTTCAAACAAGGAAACCGAATCCTTCGACCATCATCCCAGAATGAGAGCAAAATGCTCTCGCGTTGTCTTTCAGGCAGGGAAGAAGCTACATGCTCGTGTTGAGCAGATAAGTTTTAGTCAGCATATCTGAACCTCTTCTTCCGTCCTCTAGCTGATGACAGACAATCTGCCTGTTTGGCTTTGAACGCCCGTACCTTCATTCCCAGGTATGCAAAGTTCCCTTTGAAAACCAGGGAATTCCAATCCTTGCTAGGCCCGCTCTCTGCAGCCTTCTCCCACTCAGAGAACGTTTGAGAAAGCAGCTTGTGCCGGGCGGATACTTTCTTCTAACAAAACTTAAAACTCCCCTAGACTGTGATAAGCAGCTTGAAGGGGAACGCTGTATTTTGCTTTCTCTTTCAAGTGGTGAATGGGGAATTTCCACTTGCTGCTAACAAACTTTTACTCAGCCCAAATACAGTTTTGCCCGATTCGCGTTCCAGAATGGGAGAAACACGGTTTCTCTTCTCCTCTAGTGATAACGTCTGTAAAGCGGTATTCTCAGCCGCGCAGCACAGAATGCTTCACGGAATGCTGCAAACCCTGGACGGCTTCAGCTACTTGAAAGGGAGAAACGTCGTATAGTTTATCCAGGTAGAAACTGCACAGGCAACTTTCTGAGGCATGTAACACAGAGGGATTTTCGAACACAGAAAGGGAGTCCTTCGACCATCATCCCAGAATGAGAGCAAAATGCTCTTTCTTTGTATTTCAGGCAGGGAAGGAGTAACATGCTCGTGTTGAGCACACACGTTTTAGTCAGCATAGCTGAACCTTTTCGTCAGTCCTCTAACTGAAGGCAGACAATCTGCCTGTTTGGCTTTGAACGCCTGTAGTACCTTCATTCCCTGATATGCAAAGTTCCCTTTGAAAACCAGGAGATTCCAATCCTTGCTAGGCCCGCTCTCTGCCGCCATCTCCCACTCAGAGAACGTTTGAGAAAGCAGCTTTTGCTGGGCGGACACTTTCTTCTAACAAAACTGAAAAGTCCCGTAGACTGACTTAAGCAGCTTGAAGGGGAACGCTGTATTTTGATTTCTCTTTCATGTGGTGACTGGGGAAATTCCACTTGCTGCTAACCTTTACTCAGCACAACTACAGTTTTGCCCGCTTCGCGTTCCAGAATGGGAGAAACACGGTTTCTCTTCTCCTCTAGTGATAACGTCTGTAAAGCGGTATTCTCAGCCGCGCAGCACAGAATGCTTCCCGGAATGCTGCAAACCCTGAACGGCTTCAGCTACTTGAAAGGGAGAAACGTCGTATACTTTATCCAGGTCGAGAATGCACAGGCAACTTTCTGAGGCATGTAACACAGAGGGATTTTCGAACACAGAAAGGGAATCCTTCGACAATCATCCCAGAATGAGAGCAAAATGCTCTCGCGTTGTCTTTCAGGCAGGGAAGGAGTAACATGCTCGTGTTGAGCACACACGTTTTAGTCAGCATAGCTGAACCTCCTCTGCCGTCCTCTAGCTGAAGGCAGACAATCTGCCTGTTTGGCTTTCAACGCCTGTAAGTACCTTCATTCCCTGATATTCAAAGTTCCCTTTGAAAACCAGGGGATTGCAATCCTTGCTAGGCCCGCTCTCTGCAGCCATCTCCAACTCAGAGAACGTTTGAGAAAGCAGCTTGTGCTGTGCTGACACTTTCTTCTAACAAAACCGAAAACTCCCGTAGCCTGAGTTAAGCAGCTTGAAGGGGAACGCTGTATCTTGCTTTCTCTTACATGTGGTGAATGGGGAACGTCTAGTGCTGCTAACAAACTTTTACTCAGCACAACTACAGTTTTGCCCGCTTCGCGTTCCAGAATGGGAGAAACACGGTTTCTCTTCTCCTCTAGTGATAACGTCTGTAAAGCGGTATTCTCAGCCGCGCAGCACAGAATGCTTCCCGGAATGCTGCAAACCCTGAACGGCTTCAGCTACTTGAAAGGGAGAAACGTCGTATACTTTATCCAGGTCGAGAATGCACAGGCAACTTTCTGAGGCATGTAACACAGAGGGATTTTCGAACACAGAAAGGGAATCCTTCGACCATCATCCCAGAATGAGAGCAAAATGCTCTTTCTTTGTATTTCAGGCAGGGAAGGAGTAACATGCTCGTGTTGAGCACACACGTTTTAGTCAGCATAGCCGAACCTCCTCTGCCGTCCTCTAGCTGAAGGCAGACAATCTGCCTGTTTGGCTTTCAACGCCTGTAAGTACCTTCATTCCCTGATATGCAAAGTTCCCTTTGAAAATCAGGGAATTGCAATCCTTGCTAGGCCCGCTCTCTGCAGCCATCTCCAACTCAGAGAACGTTTGAGAAAGCAGCTTGTGCTGATCGGACCCTTTCTTCTAACAAAAATTAAAACTCCCGTAGACTGAGTTAAGCAGCATCAAGGGGAACGCAGTATTTGGCTTTCTCTTTCATGTGATGAATGGGGGATTTCCAGTTGCTGCTAACAAACTTTTACTCAGCACAACTACAGTTTTGCCTCCTTCGCGTTCCAGAATAGGAGAAACACGGTTTCTCTCCTCCTGTAGTGACACCGTCTGTAAAGAGGTATACTCAGGCTCGCAGCACAGAATGCTTCCCGAAATGCTGGAAACCCTGAACGGCTTCAGCTATTTGAAAGGGAGAAATGTCGTATACTTTATCCAGGTAGACAATGCACGGCAACTTTCTGAGGCATGTAACACAGAGGGATTTTCAAACAAGGAAACCGAATCCTTCGACCATCATCCCAGAATGAGAGCAAAATGCTCTCGCGTTGTCTTTCAGGCAGGGAAGAAGCTACATGCTCGTGTTGAGCAGATAAGTTTTAGTCAGCATATCTGAACCTCTTCTTCCGTCCTCTAGCTGATGACAGACAATCTGCCTGTTTGGCTTTGAACGCCCGTACCTTCATTCCCAGGTATGCAAAGTTCCCTTTGAAAACCAGGGAATTCCAATCCTTGCTAGGCCCGCTCTCTGCAGCCTTCTCCCACTCAGAGAACGTTTGAGAAAGCAGCTTGTGCCGGGCGGATACTTTCTTCTAACAAAACTTAAAACTCCCCTAGACTGTGATAAGCAGCTTGAAGGGGAACGCTGTATTTTGCTTTCTCTTTCAAGTGGTGAATGGGGAATTTCCACTTGCTGCTAACAAACTTTTACTCAGCCCAAATACAGTTTTGCCCGATTCGCGTTCCAGAATGGGAGAAACACGGTTTCTCTTCTCCTCTAGTGATAACGTCTGTAAAGCGGTATTCTCAGCCGCGCAGCACAGAATGCTTCACGGAATGCTGGAAACCCTGGACGGCTTCAGCTACTTGAAAGGGAGAAACGTCGTATAGTTTATCCAGGTAGAAACTGCACAGGCAACTTTCTGAGGCATGTAACACAGAGGGATTTTTGAACACAGAAAGGGAGTCCTTCGACCATCATCCCAGAATGAGAGCAAAATGCTCTTTCTTTGTATTTCAGGCAGGGAAGGAGTAACATGCTCGTGTTGAGCACACACGTTTTAGTCAGCATAGCTGAACCTTTTCGTCAGTCCTCTAACTGAAGGCAGACAATCTGCCTGTTTGGCTTTGAACGCCTGTAAGTACCTTCATTCCCTGATATGCAAAGTTCCCTTTGAAAACCAGGAGATTCCAATCCTTGCTAGGCCCGCTCTCTGCCGCCATCTCCCACTCAGAGAACGTTTGAGAAAGCAGCTTTTGCTGGGCGGACACTTTCTTCTAACAAAACTGAAAAGTCCCGTAGACTGACTTAAGCAGCTTGAAGGGGAACGCTGTATTTTGATTTCTCTTTCATGTGGTGACTGGGGAAATTCCACTTGCTGCTAACCTTTACTCAGCACAACTACAGTTTTGCCCGCTTCGCGTTCCAGAATGGGAGAAACACGGTTTCTCTTCTCCTCTAGTGATAACGTCTGTAAAGCGGTATTCTCAGCCGCGCAGCACAGAATGCTTCCCGGAATGCTGCAAACCCTGAACGGCTTCAGCTACTTGAAAGGGAGAAACGTCGTATACTTTATCCAGGTCGAGAATGCACAGGCAACTTTCTGAGGCATGTAACACAGAGGGATTTTCGAACACAGAAAGGGAATCCTTCGACCATCATCCCAGAATGAGAGCAAAATGCTCTTTCTTTGTATTTCAGGCAGGGAAGGAGTAACATGCTCGTGTTGAGCACACACGTTTTAGTCAGCATAGCCGAACCTCCTCTGCCGTCCTCTAGCTGAAGGCAGACAATCTGCCTGTTTGGCTTTCAACGCCTGTAAGTACCTTCATTCCCTGATATGCAAAGTTCCCTTTGAAAATCAGGGAATTGCAATCCTTGCTAGGCCCGCTCTCTGCAGCCATCTCCAACTCAGAGAACGTTTGAGAAAGCAGCTTGTGCTGATCGGACCCTTTCTTCTAACAAAAATTAAAACTCCCGTAGACTGAGTTAAGCAGCATCAAGGGGAACGCAGTATTTGGCTTTCTCTTTCATGTGATGAATGGGGGATTTCCAGTTGCTGCTAACAAACTTTTACTCAGCACAACTACAGTTTTGCCTCCTTCGCGTTCCAGAATAGGAGAAACACGGTTTCTCTCCTCCTGTAGTGACACCGTCTGTAAAGAGGTATACTCAGGCTCGCAGCACAGAATGCTTCCCGAAATGCTGGAAACCCTGAACGGCTTCAGCTATTTGAAAGGGAGAAACGTCGTATACTTTATCCAGGTAGACAATGCACGGCAACTTTCTGAGGCATGTAACACAGAGGGATTTTCAAACAAGGAAACCGAATCCTTCGACCATCATCCCAGAATGAGAGCAAAATGCTCTCGCGTTGTCTTTCAGGCAGGGAAGAAGCTACATGCTCGTGTTGAGCAGATAAGTTTTAGTCAGCATATCTGAACCTCTTCTTCCGTCCTCTAGCTGATGACAGACAATCTGCCTGTTTGGCTTTGAACGCCCGTACCTTCATTCCCAGGTATGCAAAGTTCCCTTTGAAAACCAGGGAATTCCAATCCTTGCTAGGCCCGCTCTCTGCATCCTTCTCCCACTCAGAGAACTTTTGAGAAAGCAGCTTGTGCCGGGCGGATACTTTCTTCTAACAAAACTTAAAACTCCCCTAGACTGTGATAAGCAGCTTGAAGGGGAACGCTGTATTTTGCTTTCTCTTTCAAGTGGTGACTGGGGAATTTCCACTTGCTGCTAACAAACTTTTACTCAGCCCAAATACAGTTTTGCCCGATTCGCGTTCCAGAATGGGAGAAACACGGTTTCTCTTCTCCTCTAGTGATAACGTCTGTAAAGCGGTATTCTCAGCCGCGCAGCACAGAATGCTTCACGGAATGCTGGAAACCCTGGACGGCTTCAGCTACTTGAAAGGGAGAAACGTCGTATAGTTTATCCAGGTAGAAACTGCACAGGCAACTTTCTGAGGCATGTAACACAGAGGGATTTTCGAACACAGAAAGGGAGTCCTTCGACCATCATCCCAGAATGAGAGCAAAATGCTCTTTCTTTGTATTTCAGGCAGGGAAGGAGTAACATGCTCGTGTTGAGCACACACGTTTTAGTCAGCATAGCCGAACCTCCTCTGCCGTCCTCTAGCTGAAGGCAGACAATCTGCCTGTTTGGCTTTCAACGCCTGTAAGTACCTTCATTCCCTGATATGCAAAGTTCCCTTTGAAAATCAGGGAATTGCAATCCTTGCTAGGCCCGCTCTCTGCAGCCATCTCCAACTCAGAGAACGTTTGAGAAAGCAGCTTGTGCTGATCGGACCCTTTCTTCTAACAAAAATTAAAACTCCCGTAGACTGAGTTAAGCAGCATCAAGGGGAACGCAGTATTTGGCTTTCTCTTTCATGTGATGAATGGGGGATTTCCAGTTGCTGCTAACAAACTTTTACTCAGCACAACTACAGTTTTGCCTCCTTCGCGTTCCAGAATAGGAGAAACACGGTTTCTCTCCTCCTGTAGTGACACCGTCTGTAAAGAGGTATACTCAGGCTCGCAGCACAGAATGCTTCCCGAAATGCTGGAAACCCTGAACGGCTTCAGCTATTTGAAAGGGAGAAATGTCGTATACTTTATCCAGGTAGACAATGCACGGCAACTTTCTGAGGCATGTAACACAGAGGGATTTTCAAACAAGGAAACCGAATCCTTCGACCATCATCCCAGAATGAGAGCAAAATGCTCTCGCGTTGTCTTTCAGGCAGGGAAGAAGCTACATGCTCGTGTTGAGCAGATAAGTTTTAGTCAGCATATCTGAACCTCTTCTTCCGTCCTCTAGCTGATGACAGACAATCTGCCTGTTTGGCTTTGAACGCCCGTACCTTCATTCCCAGGTATGCAAAGTTCCCTTTGAAAACCAGGGAATTCCAATCCTTGCTAGGCCCGCTCTCTGCAGCCTTCTCCCACTCAGAGAACGTTTGAGAAAGCAGCTTGTGCCGGGCGGATACTTTCTTCTAACAAAACTTAAAACTCCCCTAGACTGTGATAAGCAGCTTGAAGGGGAACGCTGTATTTTGCTTTCTCTTTCAAGTGGTGAATGGGGAATTTCCACTTGCTGCTAACAAACTTTTACTCAGCCCAAATACAGTTTTGCCCGATTCGCGTTCCAGAATGGGAGAAACACGGTTTCTCTTCTCCTCTAGTGATAACGTCTGTAAAGCGGTATTCTCAGCCGCGCAGCACAGAATGCTTCACGGAATGCTGGAAACCCTGGACGGCTTCAGCTACTTGAAAGGGAGAAACGTCGTATAGTTTATCCAGGTAGAAACTGCACAGGCAACTTTCTGAGGCATGTAACACAGAGGGATTTTTGAACACAGAAAGGGAGTCCTTCGACCATCATCCCAGAATGAGAGCAAAATGCTCTTTCTTTGTATTTCAGGCAGGGAAGGAGTAACATGCTCGTGTTGAGCACACACGTTTTAGTCAGCATAGCTGAACCTTTTCGTCAGTCCTCTAACTGAAGGCAGACAATCTGCCTGTTTGGCTTTGAACGCCTGTAAGTACCTTCATTCCCTGATATGCAAAGTTCCCTTTGAAAACCAGGAGATTCCAATCCTTGCTAGGCCCGCTCTCTGCCGCCATCTCCCACTCAGAGAACGTTTGAGAAAGCAGCTTTTGCTGGGCGGACACTTTCTTCTAACAAAACTGAAAAGTCCCGTAGACTGACTTAAGCAGCTTGAAGGGGAACGCTGTATTTTGATTTCTCTTTCATGTGGTGACTGGGGAAATTCCACTTGCTGCTAACCTTTACTCAGCACAACTACAGTTTTGCCCGCTTCGCGTTCCAGAATGGGAGAAACACGGTTTCTCTTCTCCTCTAGTGATAACGTCTGTAAAGCGGTATTCTCAGCCGCGCAGCACAGAATGCTTCCCGGAATGCTGCAAACCCTGAACGGCTTCAGCTACTTGAAAGGGAGAAACGTCGTATACTTTATCCAGGTCGAGAATGCACAGGCAACTTTCTGAGGCATGTAACACAGAGGGATTTTCGAACACAGAAAGGGAATCCTTCGACCATCATCCCAGAATGAGAGCAAAATGCTCTTTCTTTGTATTTCAGGCAGGGAAGGAGTAACATGCTCGTGTTGAGCACACACGTTTTAGTCAGCATAGCCGAACCTCCTCTGCCGTCCTCTAGCTGAAGGCAGACAATCTGCCTGTTTGGCTTTCAACGCCTGTAAGTACCTTCATTCCCTGATATGCAAAGTTCCCTTTGAAAATCAGGGAATTGCAATCCTTGCTAGGCCCGCTCTCTGCAGCCATCTCCAACTCAGAGAACGTTTGAGAAAGCAGCTTGTGCTGATCGGACCCTTTCTTCTAACAAAAATTAAAACTCCCGTAGACTGAGTTAAGCAGCATCAAGGGGAACGCAGTATTTGGCTTTCTCTTTCATGTGATGAATGGGGGATTTCCAGTTGCTGCTAACAAACTTTTACTCAGCACAACTACAGTTTTGCCTCCTTCGCGTTCCAGAATAGGAGAAACACGGTTTCTCTCCTCCTGTAGTGACACCGTCTGTAAAGAGGTATACTCAGGCTCGCAGCACAGAATGCTTCCCGAAATGCTGGAAACCCTGAACGGCTTCAGCTATTTGAAAGGGAGAAACGTCGTATACTTTATCCAGGTAGACAATGCACGGCAACTTTCTGAGGCATGTAACACAGAGGGATTTTCAAACAAGGAAACCGAATCCTTCGACCATCATCCCAGAATGAGAGCAAAATGCTCTCGCGTTGTCTTTCAGGCAGGGAAGAAGCTACATGCTCGTGTTGAGCAGATAAGTTTTAGTCAGCATATCTGAACCTCTTCTTCCGTCCTCTAGCTGATGACAGACAATCTGCCTGTTTGGCTTTGAACGCCCGTACCTTCATTCCCAGGTATGCAAAGTTCCCTTTGAAAACCAGGGAATTCCAATCCTTGCTAGGCCCGCTCTCTGCAGCCTTCTCCCACTCAGAGAACGTTTGAGAAAGCAGCTTGTGCCGGGCGGATACTTTCTTCTAACAAAACTTAAAACTCCCCTAGACTGTGATAAGCAGCTTGAAGGGGAACGCTGTATTTTGCTTTCTCTTTCAAGTGGTGAATGGGGAATTTCCACTTGCTGCTAACAAACTTTTACTCAGCCCAAATACAGTTTTGCCCGATTCGCGTTCCAGAATGGGAGAAACACGGTTTCTCTTCTCCTCTAGTGATAACGTCTGTAAAGCGGTATTCTCAGCCGCGCAGCACAGAATGCTTCACGGAATGCTGCAAACCCTGGACGGCTTCAGCTACTTGAAAGGGAGAAACGTCGTATAGTTTATCCAGGTAGAAACTGCACAGGCAACTTTCTGAGGCATGTAACACAGAGGGATTTTCGAACACAGAAAGGGAGTCCTTCGACCATCATCCCAGAATGAGAGCAAAATGCTCTTTCTTTGTATTTCAGGCAGGGAAGGAGTAACATGCTCGTGTTGAGCACACACGTTTTAGTCAGCATAGCTGAACCTTTTCGTCAGTCCTCTAACTGAAGGCAGACAATCTGCCTGTTTGCCTTTGAACGCCTGTAGTACCTTCATTCCCTGATATGCAAAGTTCCCTTTGAAAACCAGGGGATTCCAATCCTTGCTAGGCCCGCTCTCTGCCGCCATCTCCCACTCAGAGAACGTTTGAGAAAGCAGCTTGTGCTGGGCGGACACTTTCTTCTAACAAAACTGAAAAGTCCCGTAGACTGACTTAAGCAGCTTGAAGGGGAACGCTGTATTTTGCTTTCTCTTTCATGTGGTGACTGGGGAATTTCCACTTGCTGCTAACCTTTACTCAGCACAACTACAGTTTTGCCCGCTTCGCGTTCCAGAATGGGAGAAACACGGTTTCTCTTCTCCTCTAGTGATAACGTCTGTAAAGCGGTATTCTCAGCCGCGCAGCACAGAATGCTTCCCGGAATGCTGCAAACCCTGAACGGCTTCAGCTACTTGAAAGGGAGAAACGTCGTATACTTTATCCAGGTCGAGAATGCACAGGCAACTTTCTGAGGCATGTAACACAGAGGGATTTTCGAACACAGAAAGGGAATCCTTCGACCATCATCCCAGAATGAGAGCAAAATGCTCTTTCTTTGTATTTCAGGCAGGGAAGGAGTAACATGCTCGTGTTGAGCACACACGTTTTAGTCAGCATAGCCGAACCTCCTCTGCCGTCCTCTAGCTGAAGGCAGACAATCTGCCTGTTTGGCTTTCAACGCCTGTAAGTACCTTCATTCCCTGATATGCAAAGTTCCCTTTGAAAATCAGGGAATTGCAATCCTTGCTAGGCCCGCTCTCTGCAGCCATCTCCAACTCAGAGAACGTTTGAGAAAGCAGCTTGTGCTGATCGGACCCTTTCTTCTAACAAAAATTAAAACTCCCGTAGACTGAGTTAAGCAGCATCAAGGGGAACGCAGTATTTGGCTTTCTCTTTCATGTGATGAATGGGGGATTTCCAGTTGCTGCTAACAAACTTTTACTCAGCACAACTACAGTTTTGCCTCCTTCGCGTTCCAGAATAGGAGAAACACGGTTTCTCTCCTCCTGTAGTGACACCGTCTGTAAAGAGGTATACTCAGGCTCGCAGCACAGAATGCTTCCCGAAATGCTGGAAACCCTGAACGGCTTCAGCTATTTGAAAGGGAGAAACGTCGTATACTTTATCCAGGTAGACAATGCACGGCAACTTTCTGAGGCATGTAACACAGAGGGATTTTCAAACAAGGAAACCGAATCCTTCGACCATCATCCCAGAATGAGAGCAAAATGCTCTCGCGTTGTCTTTCAGGCAGGGAAGAAGCTACATGCTCGTGTTGAGCAGATAAGTTTTAGTCAGCATATCTGAACCTCTTCTTCCGTCCTCTAGCTGATGACAGACAATCTGCCTGTTTGGCTTTGAACGCCCGTACCTTCATTCCCAGGTATGCAAAGTTCCCTTTGAAAACCAGGGAATTCCAATCCTTGCTAGGCCCGCTCTCTGCAGCCTTCTCCCACTCAGAGAACGTTTGAGAAAGCAGCTTGTGCCGGGCGGATACTTTCTTCTAACAAAACTTAAAACTCCCCTAGACTGTGATAAGCAGCTTGAAGGGGAACGCTGTATTTTGCTTTCTCTTTCAAGTGGTGAATGGGGAATTTCCACTTGCTGCTAACAAACTTTTACTCAGCCCAAATACAGTTTTGCCCGATTCGCGTTCCAGAATGGGAGAAACACGGTTTCTCTTCTCCTCTAGTGATAACGTCTGTAAAGCGGTATTCTCAGCCGCGCAGCACAGAATGCTTCACGGAATGCTGGAAACCCTGGACGGCTTCAGCTACTTGAAAGGGAGAAACGTCGTATAGTTTATCCAGGTAGAAACTGCACAGGCAACTTTCTGAGGCATGTAACACAGAGGGATTTTCGAACACAGAAAGGGAGTCCTTCGACCATCATCCCAGAATGAGAGCAAAATGCTCTTTCTTTGTATTTCAGGCAGGGAAGGAGTAACATGCTCGTGTTGAGCACACACGTTTTAGTCAGCATAGCTGAACCTTTTCGTCAGTCCTCTAACTGAAGGCAGACAATCTGCCTGTTTGGCTTTGAACGCCTGTAGTACCTTCATTCCCTGATATGCAAAGTTCCCTTTGAAAACCAGGAGATTCCAATCCTTGCTAGGCCCGCTCTCTGCCGCCATCTCCCACTCAGAGAACGTTTGAGAAAGCAGCTTTTGCTGGGCGGACACTTTCTTCTAACAAAACTGAAAAGTCCCGTAGACTGACTTAAGCAGCTTGAAGGGGAACGCTGTATTTTGATTTCTCTTTCATGTGGTGACTGGGGAAATTCCACTTGCTGCTAACCTTTACTCAGCACAACTACAGTTTTGCCCGCTTCGCGTTCCAGAATGGGAGAAACACGGTTTCTCTTCTCCTCTAGTGATAACGTCTGTAAAGCGGTATTCTCAGCCGCGCAGCACAGAATGCTTCCCGGAATGCTGCAAACCCTGAACGGCTTCAGCTACTTGAAAGGGAGAAACGTCGTATACTTTATCCAGGTCGAGAATGCACAGGCAACTTTCTGAGGCATGTAACACAGAGGGATTTTCGAACACAGAAAGGGAATCCTTCGACAATCATCCCAGAATGAGAGCAAAATGCTCTCGCGTTGTCTTTCAGGCAGGGAAGGAGTAACATGCTCGTGTTGAGCACACACGTTTTAGTCAGCATAGCTGAACCTCCTCTGCCGTCCTCTAGCTGAAGGCAGACAATCTGCCTGTTTGGCTTTCAACGCCTGTAAGTACCTTCATTCCCTGATATTCAAAGTTCCCTTTGAAAACCAGGGGATTGCAATCCTTGCTAGGCCCGCTCTCTGCAGCCATCGCCAACTCAGAGAACGTTTGAGAAAGCAGCTTGTGCTGTGCTGACACTTTCTTCTAACAAAACCGAAAACTCCCGTAGCCTGAGTTAAGCAGCTTGAAGGGGAACGCTGTATCTTGCTTTCTCTTACATGTGGTGAATGGGGAACGTCTAGTGCTGCTAACAAACTTTTACTCAGCACAACTACAGTTTTGCCCGCTTCGCGTTCCAGAATGGGAGAAACACGGTTTCTCTTCTCCTCTAGTGATAACGTCTGTAAAGCGGTATTCTCAGCCGCGCAGCACAGAATGCTTCCCGGAATGCTGCAAACCCTGAACGGCTTCAGCTACTTGAAAGGGAGAAACGTCGTATACTTTATCCAGGTCGAGAATGCACAGGCAACTTTCTGAGGCATGTAACACAGAGGGATTTTCGAACACAGAAAGGGAATCCTTCGACCATCATCCCAGAATGAGAGCAAAATGCTCTTTCTTTGTATTTCAGGCAGGGAAGGAGTAACATGCTCGTGTTGAGCACACACGTTTTAGTCAGCATAGCCGAACCTCCTCTGCCGTCCTCTAGCTGAAGGCAGACAATCTGCCTGTTTGGCTTTCAACGCCTGTAAGTACCTTCATTCCCTGATATGCAAAGTTCCCTTTGAAAATCAGGGAATTGCAATCCTTGCTAGGCCCGCTCTCTGCAGCCATCTCCAACTCAGAGAACGTTTGAGAAAGCAGCTTGTGCTGATCGGACCCTTTCTTCTAACAAAAATTAAAACTCCCGTAGACTGAGTTAAGCAGCATCAAGGGGAACGCAGTATTTGGCTTTCTCTTTCATGTGATGAATGGGGGATTTCCAGTTTCTGCTAACAAACTTTTACTCAGCCCAACTACAGTTTTGCCTCCTTCGCGTTCCAGAATAGGAGAAACACGGTTTCTCTCCTCCTGTAGTGACACCGTCTGTAAAGAGGTATACTCAGGCTCGCAGCACAGAATGCTTCCCGAAATGCTGGAAACCCTGAACGGCTTCAGCTATTTGAAAGGGAGAAACGTCGTATACTTTATCCAGGTAGACAATGCACGGCAACTTTCTGAGGCATGTAACACAGAGGGATTTTCAAACAAGGAAACCGAATCCTTCGACCATCATCCCAGAATGAGAGCAAAATGCTCTCGCGTTGTCTTTCAGGCAGGGAAGAAGCTACATGCTCGTGTTGAGCAGATAAGTTTTAGTCAGCATATCTGAACCTCTTCTTCCGTCCTCTAGCTGATGACAGACAATCTGCCTGTTTGGCTTTGAACGCCCGTACCTTCATTCCCAGGTATGCAAAGTTCCCTTTGAAAACCAGGGAATTCCAATCCTTGCTAGGCCCGCTCTCTGCAGCCTTCTCCCACTCAGAGAACTTTTGAGAAAGCAGCTTGTGCCGGGCGGATACTTTCTTCTAACAAAACTTAAAACTCCCCTAGACTGTGATAAGCAGCTTGAAGGGGAACGCTGTATTTTGCTTTCTCTTTCAAGTGGTGACTGGGGAATTTCCACTTGCTGCTAACAAACTTTTACTCAGCCCAAATACAGTTTTGCCCGATTCGCGTTCCAGAATGGGAGAAACACGGTTTCTCTTCTCCTCTAGTGATAACGTCTGTAAAGCGGTATTCTCAGCCGCGCAGCACAGAATGCTTCACGGAATGCTGGAAACCCTGGACAGCTTCAGCTACTTGAAAGGGAGAAACGTCGTATAGTTTATCCAGGTAGAAACTGCACAGGCAACTTTCTGAGGCATGTAACACAGAGGGATTTTCGAACACAGAAAGGGAGTCCTTCGACCATCATCCCAGAATGAGAGCAAAATGCTCTTTCTTTGTATTTCAGGCAGGGAAGGAGTAACATGCTCGTGTTGAGCACACACGTTTTAGTCAGCATAGCCGAACCTCCTCTGCCGTCCTCTAGCTGAAGGCAGACAATCTGCCTGTTTGGCTTTCAACGCCTGTAAGTACCTTCATTCCCTGATATGCAAAGTTCCCTTTGAAAATCAGGGAATTGCAATCCTTGCTAGGCCCGCTCTCTGCAGCCATCTCCAACTCAGAGAACGTTTGAGAAAGCAGCTTGTGCTGATCGGACCCTTTCTTCTAACAAAAATTAAAACTCCCGTAGACTGAGTTAAGCAGCATCAAGGGGAACGCAGTATTTGGCTTTCTCTTTCATGTGATGAATGGGGGATTTCCAGTTGCTGCTAACAAACTTTTACTCAGCACAACTACAGTTTTGCCTCCTTCGCGTTCCAGAATAGGAGAAACACGGTTTCTCTCCTCCTGTAGTGACACCGTCTGTAAAGAGGTATACTCAGGCTCGCAGCACAGAATGCTTCCCGAAATGCTGGAAACCCTGAACGGCTTCAGCTATTTGAAAGGGAGAAATGTCGTATACTTTATCCAGGTAGACAATGCACGGCAACTTTCTGAGGCATGTAACACAGAGGGATTTTCAAACAAGGAAACCGAATCCTTCGACCATCATCCCAGAATGAGAGCAAAATGCTCTCGCGTTGTCTTTCAGGCAGGGAAGAAGCTACATGCTCGTGTTGAGCAGATAAGTTTTAGTCAGCATATCTGAACCTCTTCTTCCGTCCTCTAGCTGATGACAGACAATCTGCCTGTTTGGCTTTGAACGCCCGTACCTTCATTCCCAGGTATGCAAAGTTCCCTTTGAAAACCAGGGAATTCCAATCCTTGCTAGGCCCGCTCTCTGCAGCCTTCTCCCACTCAGAGAACGTTTGAGAAAGCAGCTTGTGCCGGGCGGATACTTTCTTCTAACAAAACTTAAAACTCCCCTAGACTGTGATAAGCAGCTTGAAGGGGAACGCTGTATTTTGCTTTCTCTTTCAAGTGGTGAATGGGGAATTTCCACTTGCTGCTAACAAACTTTTACTCAGCCCAAATACAGTTTTGCCCGATTCGCGTTCCAGAATGGGAGAAACACGGTTTCTCTTCTCCTCTAGTGATAACGTCTGTAAAGCGGTATTCTCAGCCGCGCAGCACAGAATGCTTCACGGAATGCTGGAAACCCTGGACGGCTTCAGCTACTTGAAAGGGAGAAACGTCGTATAGTTTATCCAGGTAGAAACTGCACAGGCAACTTTCTGAGGCATGTAACACAGAGGGATTTTCGAACACAGAAAGGGAGTCCTTCGACCATCATCCCAGAATGAGAGCAAAATGCTCTTTCTTTGTATTTCAGGCAGGGAAGGAGTAACATGCTCGTGTTGAGCACACACGTTTTAGTCAGCATAGCTGAACCTTTTCGTCAGTCCTCTAACTGAAGGCAGACAATCTGCCTGTTTGGCTTTGAACGCCTGTAAGTACCTTCATTCCCTGATATGCAAAGTTCCCTTTGAAAACCAGGAGATTCCAATCCTTGCTAGGCCCGCTCTCTGCCGCCATCTCCCACTCAGAGAACGTTTGAGAAAGCAGCTTTTGCTGGGCGGACACTTTCTTCTAACAAAACTGAAAAGTCCCGTAGACTGACTTAAGCAGCTTGAAGGGGAACGCTGTATTTTGATTTCTCTTTCATGTGGTGACTGGGGAAATTCCACTTGCTGCTAACCTTTACTCAGCACAACTACAGTTTTGCCCGCTTCGCGTTCCAGAATGGGAGAAACACGGTTTCTCTTCTCCTCTAGTGATAACGTCTGTAAAGCGGTATTCTCAGCCGCGCAGCACAGAATGCTTCCCGGAATGCTGCAAACCCTGAACGGCTTCAGCTACTTGAAAGGGAGAAACGTCGTATACTTTATCCAGGTCGAGAATGCACAGGCAACTTTCTGAGGCATGTAACACAGAGGGATTTTCGAACACAGAAAGGGAATCGTTCGACCATCATCCCAGAATGAGAGCAAAATGCTCTTTCTTTGTATTTCAGGCAGGGAAGGAGTAACATGCTCGTGTTGAGCACACACGTTTTAGTCAGCATAGCCGAACCTCCTCTGCCGTCCTCTAGCTGAAGGCAGACAATCTGCCTGTTTGGCTTTCAACGCCTGTAAGTACCTTCATTCCCTGATATGCAAAGTTCCCTTTGAAAATCAGGGAATTGCAATCCTTGCTAGGCCCGCTCTCTGCAGCCATCTCCAACTCAGAGAACGTTTGAGAAAGCAGCTTGTGCTGATCGGACCCTTTCTTCTAACAAAAATTAAAACTCCCGTAGACTGAGTTAAGCAGCATCAAGGGGAACGCAGTATTTGGCTTTCTCTTTCATGTGATGAATGGGGGATTTCCAGTTGCTGCTAACAAACTTTTACTCAGCACAACTACAGTTTTGCCTCCTTCGCGTTCCAGAATAGGAGAAACACGGTTTCTCTCCTCCTGTAGTGACACCGTCTGTAAAGAGGTATACTCAGGCTCGCAGCACAGAATGCTTCCCGAAATGCTGGAAACCCTGAACGGCTTCAGCTATTTGAAAGGGAGAAACGTCGTATACTTTATCCAGGTAGACAATGCACGGCAACTTTCTGAGGCATGTAACACAGAGGGATTTTCAAACAAGGAAACCGAATCCTTCGACCATCATCCCAGAATGAGAGCAAAATGCTCTCGCGTTGTCTTTCAGGCAGGGAAGAAGCTACATGCTCGTGTTGAGCAGATAAGTTTTAGTCAGCATATCTGAACCTCTTCTTCCGTCCTCTAGCTGATGACAGACAATCTGCCTGTTTGGCTTTGAACGCCCGTACCTTCATTCCCAGGTATGCAAAGTTCCCTTTGAAAACCAGGGAATTCCAATCCTTGCTAGGCCCGCTCTCTGCAGCCTTCTCCCACTCAGAGAACGTTTGAGAAAGCAGCTTGTGCCGGGCGGATACTTTCTTCTAACAAAACTTAAAACTCCCCTAGACTGTGATAAGCAGCTTGAAGGGGAACGCTGTATTTTGCTTTCTCTTTCAAGTGGTGAATGGGGAATTTCCACTTGCTGCTAACAAACTTTTACTCAGCCCAAATACAGTTTTGCCCGATTCGCGTTCCAGAATGGGAGAAACACGGTTTCTCTTCTCCTCTAGTGATAACGTCTGTAAAGCGGTATTCTCAGCCGCGCAGCACAGAATGCTTCACGGAATGCTGCAAACCCTGGACGGCTTCAGCTACTTGAAAGGGAGAAACGTCGTATAGTTTATCCAGGTAGAAACTGCACAGGCAACTTTCTGAGGCATGTAACACAGAGGGATTTTCGAACACAGAAAGGGAGTCCTTCGACCATCATCCCAGAATGAGAGCAAAATGCTCTTTCTTTGTATTTCAGGCAGGGAAGGAGTAACATGCTCGTGTTGAGCACACACGTTTTAGTCAGCATAGCTGAACCTTTTCGTCAGTCCTCTAACTGAAGGCAGACAATCTGCCTGTTTGCCTTTGAACGCCTGTAGTACCTTCATTCCCTGATATGCAAAGTTCCCTTTGAAAACCAGGGGATTCCAATCCTTGCTAGGCCCGCTCTCTGCCGCCATCTCCCACTCAGAGAACGTTTGAGAAAGCAGCTTGTGCTGGGCGGACACTTTCTTCTAACAAAACTGAAAAGTCCCGTAGACTGACTTAAGCAGCTTGAAGGGGAACGCTGTATTTTGCTTTCTCTTTCATGTGGTGACTGGGGAATTTCCACTTGCTGCTAACCTTTACTCAGCACAACTACAGTTTTGCCCGCTTCGCGTTCCAGAATGGGAGAAACACGGTTTCTCTTCTCCTCTAGTGATAACGTCTGTAAAGCGGTATTCTCAGCCGCGCAGCACAGAATGCTTCCCGGAATGCTGCAAACCCTGAACGGCTTCAGCTACTTGAAAGGGAGAAACGTCGTATACTTTATCCAGGTCGAGAATGCACAGGCAACTTTCTGAGGCATGTAACACAGAGGGATTTTCGAACACAGAAAGGGAATCCTTCGACCATCATCCCAGAATGAGAGCAAAATGCTCTTTCTTTGTATTTCAGGCAGGGAAGGAGTAACATGCTCGTGTTGAGCACACACGTTTTAGTCAGCATAGCCGAACCTCCTCTGCCGTCCTCTAGCTGAAGGCAGACAATCTGCCTGTTTGGCTTTCAACGCCTGTAAGTACCTTCATTCCCTGATATGCAAAGTTCCCTTTGAAAATCAGGGAATTGCAATCCTTGCTAGGCCCGCTCTCTGCAGCCATCTCCAACTCAGAGAACGTTTGAGAAAGCAGCT
This sequence comes from Dugong dugon, assembly GCA_030035585.1. Taxonomy (NCBI): domain Eukaryota; kingdom Metazoa; phylum Chordata; class Mammalia; order Sirenia; family Dugongidae; genus Dugong; species Dugong dugon. The sequence continues at coordinate 38,673,846 of CM057480.1, read as the reverse complement.
TGTGCTGATCGGACCCTTTCTTCTAACAAAAATTAAAACTCCCGTAGACTGAGTTAAGCAGCATCAAGGGGAACGCAGTATTTGGCTTTCTCTTTCATGTGATGAATGGGGGATTTCCAGTTGCTGCTAACAAACTTTTACTCAGCACAACTACAGTTTTGCCTCCTTCGCGTTCCAGAATAGGAGAAACACGGTTTCTCTCCTCCTGTAGTGACACCGTCTGTAAAGAGGTATACTCAGGCTCGCAGCACAGAATGCTTCCCGAAATGCTGGAAACCCTGAACGGCTTCAGCTATTTGAAAGGGAGAAACGTCGTATACTTTATCCAGGTAGACAATGCACGGCAACTTTCTGAGGCATGTAACACAGAGGGATTTTCAAACAAGGAAACCGAATCCTTCGACCATCATCCCAGAATGAGAGCAAAATGCTCTCGCGTTGTCTTTCAGGCAGGGAAGAAGCTACATGCTCGTGTTGAGCAGATAAGTTTTAGTCAGCATATCTGAACCTCTTCTTCCGTCCTCTAGCTGATGACAGACAATCTGCCTGTTTGGCTTTGAACGCCCGTACCTTCATTCCCAGGTATGCAAAGTTCCCTTTGAAAACCAGGGAATTCCAATCCTTGCTAGGCCCGCTCTCTGCAGCCTTCTCCCACTCAGAGAACGTTTGAGAAAGCAGCTTGTGCCGGGCGGATACTTTCTTCTAACAAAACTTAAAACTCCCCTAGACTGTGATAAGCAGCTTGAAGGGGAACGCTGTATTTTGCTTTCTCTTTCAAGTGGTGAATGGGGAATTTCCACTTGCTGCTAACAAACTTTTACTCAGCCCAAATACAGTTTTGCCCGATTCGCGTTCCAGAATGGGAGAAACACGGTTTCTCTTCTCCTCTAGTGATAACGTCTGTAAAGCGGTATTCTCAGCCGCGCAGCACAGAATGCTTCACGGAATGCTGCAAACCCTGGACGGCTTCAGCTACTTGAAAGGGAGAAACGTCGTATAGTTTATCCAGGTAGAAACTGCACAGGCAACTTTCTGAGGCATGTAACACAGAGGGATTTTCGAACACAGAAAGGGAGTCCTTCGACCATCATCCCAGAATGAGAGCAAAATGCTCTTTCTTTGTATTTCAGGCAGGGAAGGAGTAACATGCTCGTGTTTAGCACACACGTTTTAGTCAGCATAGCTGAACCTTTTCGTCAGTCCTCTAACTGAAGGCAGACAATCTGCCTGTTTGGCTTTGAACGCCTGTAAGTACCTTCATTCCCTGATATGCAAAGTTCCCTTTGAAAACCAGGAGATTCCAATCCTTGCTAGGCCCGCTCTCTGCCGCCATCTCCCACTCAGAGAACGTTTGAGAAAGCAGCTTTTGCTGGGCGGACACTTTCTTCTAACAAAACTGAAAAGTCCCGTAGACTGACTTAAGCAGCTTGAAGGGGAACGCTGTATTTTGATTTCTCTTTCATGTGGTGACTGGGGAAATTCCACTTGCTGCTAACCTTTACTCAGCACAACTACAGTTTTGCCCGCTTCGCGTTCCAGAATGGGAGAAACACGGTTTCTCTTCTCCTCTAGTGATAACGTCTGTAAATCGGTATTCTCAGCCGCGCAGCACAGAATGCTTCCCGGAATGCTGCAAACCCTGAACGGCTTCAGCTACTTGAAAGGGAGAAACGTCGTATACTTTATCCAGGTCGAGAATGCACAGGCAACTTTCTGAGGCATGTAACACAGAGGGATTTTCGAACACAGAAAGGGAATCCTTCGACAATCATCCCAGAATGAGAGCAAAATGCTCTCGCGTTGTCTTTAGGCAGGGAAGGAGTAACATGCTCGTGTTGAGCACACACGTTTTAGTCAGCATAGCTGAACCTCCTCTGCCGTCCTCTAGCTGAAGGCAAACAATCTGCCTGTTTGGCTTTCAACGCCTGTAAGTACCTTCATTCCCTGATATGCAAAGTTCCCTTTGAAAACCAGGGGATTGCAATCCTTGCTAGGCCCGCTCTCTGCAGCCATCTCCAACTCAGAGAACGTTTGAGAAAGCAGCTTGTGCTGTGCTGACACTTTCTTCTAACAAAACCGAAAACTCCCGTAGCCTGAGTTAAGCAGCTTGAAGGGGAACGCTGTATCTTGCTTTCTCTTACATGTGGTGAATGGGGAACGTCTAGTGCTGCTAACAAACTTTTACTCAGCACAACTACAGTTTTGCCCCATTCGCGTTCCAGAATGGGAGAAACACGGTTTCTCTTCTCCTCTAGTGATAACGTCTGTAAAGCGGTATTCTCAGCCGCGCAGCACAGAATGCTTCCCGGAATGCTGCAAACCCTGAACGGCTTCAGCTACTTGAAAGGGAGAAACGTCGTATACTTTATCCAGGTCGAGAATGCACAGGCAACTTTCTGAGGCATGTAACACAGAGGGATTTTCGAACACAGAAAGGGAATCCTTCGACCATCATCCCAGAATGAGAGCAAAATGCTCTTTCTTTGTATTTCAGGCAGGGAAGGAGTAACATGCTCGTGTTGAGCACACACGTTTTAGTCAGCATAGCTGAACCTTTTCGTCAGTCCTCTAACTGAAGGCAGACAATCTGCCTGTTTGGCTTTGAACGCCTGTAGTACCTTCATTCCCTGATATGCAAAGTTCCCTTTGAAAACCAGGGGATTCCAATCCTTGCTAGGCCCGCTCTCTGCCGCCATCTCCCACTCAGAGAACGTTTGAGAAAGCAGCTTGTGCTGGGCGGACACTTTCTTCTAACAAAACTGAAAAGTCCCGTAGACTGACTTAAGCAGCTTGAAGGGGAACGCTGTATTTTGCTTTCTCTTTCATGTGGTGACTGGGGAATTTCCACTTGCTGCTAACCTTTACTCAGCACAACTACAGTTTTGCCCGCTTCGCGTTCCAGAATGGGAGAAACACGGTTTCTCTTCTCCTCTAGTGATAACGTCTGTAAAGCGGTATTCTCAGCCGCGCAGCACAGAATGCTTCCCGGAATGCTGCAAACCCTGAACGGCTTCAGCTACTGAAAGGGAGAAACGTCGTATAGTTTATCCAGGTCGAGAATGCACAGGCAACTTTCTGAGGCATGTAACACAGAGGGATTTTCGAACACAGAAAGGGAATCCTTCGACCATCATCCCAGAATGAGAGCAAAATGCTCTTTCTTTGTATTTCAGGCAGGGAAGGAGTAACATGCTCGTGTTGAGCACACACGTTTTAGTCAGCATAGCCGAACCTCCTCTGCCGTCCTCTAGCTGAAGGCAGACAATCTGCCTGTTTGTCTTTCAACGCCTGTAAGTACCTTCATTCCCTGATATGCAAAGTTCCCTTTGAAAATCAGGGAATTGCAATCCTTGCTAGGCCCGCTCTCTGCAGCCATCTCCAACTCAGAGAACGTTTGAGAAAGCAGCTTGTGCTGATCGGACCCTTTCTTCTACAAAAATTAAAACTCCCGTAGACTGAGTTAAGCAGCATCAAGGGGAACGCAGTATTTGGCTTTCTCTTTCATGTGATGAATGGGGGATTTCCAGTTGCTGCTAACAAACTTTTACTCAGCACAACTACAGTTTTGCCTCCTTCGCGTTCCAGAATAGGAGAAACACGGTTTCTCTCCTCCTGTAGTGACACCGTCTGTAAAGAGGTATACTCAGGCTCGCAGCACAGAATGCTTCCCGAAATGCTGGAAACCCTGAACGGCTTCAGCTATTTGAAAGGGAGAAACGTCGTATACTTTATCCAGGTAGACAATGCACGGCAACTTTCTGAGGCATGTAACACAGAGGGATTTTCAAACAAGGAAACCGAATCCTTCGACCATCATCCCAGAATGAGAGCAAAATGCTCTCGCGTTGTCTTTCAGGCAGGGAAGAAGCTACATGCTCGTGTTGAGCAGATAAGTTTTAGTCAGCATATCTGAACCTCTTCTTCCGTCCTCTAGCTGATGACAGACAATCTGCCTGTTTGGCTTTGAACGCCCGTACCTTCATTCCCAGGTATGCAAAGTTCCCTTTGAAAACCAGGGAATTCCAATCCTTGCTAGGCCCGCTCTCTGCAGCCTTCTCCCACTCAGAGAACGTTTGAGAAAGCAGCTTGTGCTGGGCGGATACTTTCTTCTAACAAAACTTAAAACTCCCCTAGACTGTGATAAGCAGCTTGAAGGGGAACGCTGTATTTTGCTTTCTCTTTCAAGTGGTGAATGGGGAATTTCCACTTGCTGCTAACAAACTTTTACTCAGCCCAAATACAGTTTTGCCCGATTCGCGTTCCAGAATGGGAGAAACACGGTTTCTCTTCTCCTCTAGTGATAACGTCTGTAAAGCGGTATTCTCAGCCGCGCAGCACAGAATGCTTCACGGAATGCTGGAAACCCTGGACGGCTTCAGCTACTTGAAAGGGAGAAACGTCGTATAGTTTATCCAGGTAGAAACTGCACAGGCAACTTTCTGAGGCATGTAACACAGAGGGATTTTCGAACACAGAAAGGGAGTCCTTCGACCATCATCCCAGAATGAGAGCAAAATGCTCTTTCTTTGTATTTCAGGCAGGGAAGGAGTAACATGCTCGTGTTGAGCACACACGTTTTAGTCAGCATAGCCGAACCTCCTCTGCCGTCCTCTAGCTGAAGGCAGACAATCTGCCTGTTTGGCTTTGAACGCCTGTAAGTACCTTCATTCCCTGATATGCAAAGTTCCCTTTGAAAATCAGGGAATTGCAATCCTTGCTAGGCCCGCTCTCTGCAGCCATCTCCAACTCAGAGAACGTTTGAGAAAGCAGCTTGTGCTGATCGGACCCTTTCTTCTAACAAAAATTAAAACTCCCGTAGACTGAGTTAAGCAGCATCAAGGGGAACGCAGTATTTGGCTTTCTCTTTCATGTGATGAATGGGGGATTTCCAGTTGCTGCTAACAAACTTTTACTCAGCACAACTACAGTTTTGCCTCCTTCGCGTTCCAGAATAGGAGAAACACGGTTTCTCTCCTCCTGTAGTGACACCGTCTGTAAAGAGGTATACTCAGGCTCACAGCACAGAATGCTTCCCGAAATGCTGGAAACCCTGAACGGCTTCAGCTATTTGAAAGGGAGAAACGTCGTATACTTTATCCAGGTAGACAATGCACGGCAACTTTCTGAGGCATGTAACACAGAGGGATTTTCAAACAAGGAAACCGAATCCTTCGACCATCATCCCAGAATGAGAGCAAAATGCTCTCGCGTTGTCTTTCAGGCAGGGAAGAAGCTACATGCTCGTGTTGAGCAGATAAGTTTTAGTCAGCATATCTGAACCTCTTCTTCCGTCCTCTAGCTGATGACAGACAATCTGCCTGTTTGGCTTTGAACGCCCGTACCTTCATTCCCAGGTATGCAAAGTTCCCTTTGAAAACCAGGGAATTCCAATCCTTGCTAGGCCCGCTCTCTGCAGCCTTCTCCCACTCAGAGAACGTTTGAGAAAGCAGCTTGTGCCGGGCGGATACTTTCCTCTAACAAAACTTAAAACTCCCCTAGACTGTGATAAGCAGCTTGAAGGGGAACGCTGTTTTTTGCTTTCTCTTTCAAGTGGTGAATGGGAATTTCCACTTGCTGCTAACAAACTTTTACTCAGCCCAAATACAGTTTTGCCCGATTCGCGTTCCAGAATGGGAGAAACACGGTTTCTCTTCTCCTCTAGTGATAACGTCTGTAAAGCGGTATTCTCAGCCGCGCAGCACAGAATGCTTCACGGAATGCTGGAAACCCTGGACGGCTTCAGCTACTTGAAAGGGAGAAACGTCGTATAGTTTATCCAGGTAGAAACTGCACAGGCAACTTTCTGAGGCATGTAACACAGAGGGATTTTCGAACACAGAAAGGGAGTCCTTCGACCATCATCCCAGAATGAGAGCAAAATGCTCTTTCTTTGTATTTCAGGCAGGGAAGGAGTAACATGCTCGTGTTGAGCACACACGTTTTAGTCAGCATAGCCGAACCTTTTCGTCAGTCCTCTAACTGAAGGCAGACAATCTGCCTGTTTGGCTTTGAACGCCTGTAGTACCTTCATTCCCTGATATGCAAAGTTCCCTTTGAAAACCAGGAGATTCCAATCCTTGCTAGGCCCGCTCTCTGCCGCCATCTCCCACTCAGAGAACGTTTGAGAAAGCAGCTTTTGCTGGGCGGACACTTTCTTCTAACAAAACTGAAAAGTCCCGTAGACTGACTTAAGCAGCTTGAAGGGGAACGCTGTATTTTGATTTCTCTTTCATGTGGTGACTGGGGAATTTCCACTTGCTGCTAACCTTTACTCAGCACAACTACAGTTTTGCCCGCTTCGCGTTCCAGAATGGGAGAAACACGGTTTCTCTTCTCCTCTAGTGATAACGTCTGTAAAGCGGTATTCTCAGCCGCGCAGCACAGAATGCTTCCCGGAATGCTGCAAACCCTGAACGGCTTCAGCTACTTGAAAGGGAGAAACGTCGTATACTTTATCCAGGTCGAGAATGCACAGGCAACTTTCTGAGGCATGTAACACAGAGGGATTTTCGAACACAGAAAGGGAATCCTTCGACCATCATCCCAGAATGAGAGCAAAATGCTCTTTCTTTGTATTTCAGGCAGGGAAGGAGTAACATGCTCGTGTTGAGCACACACGTTTTAGTCAGCATAGCTGAACCTCCTCTGCCGTCCTCTAGCTGAAGGCAGACAATCTGCCTGTTTGGCTTTCAACGCCTGTAAGTACCTTCATTCCCTGATATGCAAAGTTCCCTTTGAAAACCAGGGGATTGCAATCCTTGCTAGGCCCGCTCTCTGCAGCCATCTCCAACTCAGAGAACGTTTGAGAAAGCAGCTTGTGCTGTGCTGACACTTTCTTCTAACAAAACCGAAAACTCCCGTAGCCTGAGTTAAGCAGCTTGAAGGGGAACGCTGTATCTTGCTTTCTCTTACATGTGGTGAATGGGGAACGTCTAGTGCTGCTAACAAACTTTTACTCAGCACAACTACAGTTTTGCCCCATTCGCGTTCCAGAATGGGAGAAACACGGTTTCTCTTCTCCTCTAGTGATAACGTCTGTAAAGCGGTATTCTCAGCCGCGCAGCACAGAATGCTTCCCGGAATGCTGCAAACCCTGAACGGCTTCAGCTACTTGAAAGGGAGAAACGTCGTATACTTTATCCAGGTGGAGAATGCACAGGCAACTTTCTGAGGCATGTAACACAGAGGGATTTTCGAACACAGAAAGGGAATCCTTCGACCATCATCCCAGAATGAGAGCAAAATGCTCTTTCTTTGTATTTCAGGCAGGGAAGGAGTAACATGCTCGTGTTGAGCACACACGTTTTAGTCAGCATAGCCGAACCTCCTCTGCCGTCCTCTAGCTGAAGGCAGACAATCTGCCTGTTTGGCTTTCAACGCCTGTAAGTACCTTCATTCCCTGATATGCAAAGTTCCCTTTGAAAATCAGGGAATTGCAATCCTTGCTAGGCCCGCTCTCTGCAGCCATCTCCAACTCAGAGAACGTTTGAGAAAGCAGCTTGTGCTGATCGGACCCTTTCTTCTAACAAAAATTAAAACTCCCGTAGACTGAGTTAAGCAGCATCAAGGGGAACGCAGTATTTGGCTTTCTCTTTCATGTGATGAATGGGGGATTTCCAGTTGCTGCTAACAAACTTTTACTCAGCACAACTACAGTTTTGCCTCCTTCGCGTTCCAGAATAGGAGAAACACGGTTTCTCTCCTCCTGTAGTGACACCGTCTGTAAGAGGTATACTCAGGCTCGCAGCACAGAATGCTTCCCGAAATGCTGGAAACCCTGAACGGCTTCAGCTATTTGAAAGGGAGAAACGTCGTATACTTTATCCAGGTAGACAATGCACGGCAACTTTCTGAGGCATGTAACACAGAGGGATTTTCAAACAAGGAAACCGAATCCTTCGACCATCATCCCAGAATGAGAGCAAAATGCTCTCGCGTTGTCTTTCAGGCAGGGAAGAAGCTACATGCTCGTGTTGAGCAGATAAGTTTTAGTCAGCATATCTGAACCTCTTCTTCCGTCCTCTAGCTGATGACAGACAATCTGCCTGTTTGGCTTTGAACGCCCGTACCTTCATTCCCAGGTATGCAAAGTTCCCTTTGAAAACCAGGGAATTCCAATCCTTGCTAGGCCCGCTCTCTGCAGCCTTCTCCCACTCAGAGAACGTTTGAGAAAGCAGCTTGTGCCGGGCGGATACTTTCTTCTAACAAAACTTAAAACTCCCCTAGACTGTGATAAGCAGCTTGAAGGGGAACGCTGTATTTTGCTTTCTCTTTCAAGTGGTGAATGGGGAATTTCCACTTGCTGCTAACAAACTTTTACTCAGCCCAAATACAGTTTTGCCCGATTCGCGTTCCAGAATGGGAGAAACACGGTTTCTCTTCTCCTCTAGTGATAACGTCTGTAAAGCGGTATTCTCAGCCGCGCAGCACAGAATGCTTCACGGAATGCTGGAAACCCTGGACGGCTTCAGCTACTTGAAAGGGAGAAACGTCGTATAGTTTATCCAGGTAGAAACTGCACAGGCAACTTTCTGAGGCATGTAACACAGAGGGATTTTCGAACACAGAAAGGGAGTCCTTCGACCATCATCCCAGAATGAGAGCAAAATGCTCTTTCTTTGTATTTCAGGCAGGGAAGGAGTAACATGCTCGTGTTGAGCACACACGTTTTAGTCAGCATAGCCGAACCTCCTCTGCCGTCCTCTAGCTGAAGGCAGACAATCTGCCTGTTTGGCTTTCAACGCCTGTAAGTACCTTCATTCCCTGATATGCAAAGTTCCCTTTGAAAATCAGGGAATTGCAATCCTTGCTAGGTCCGCTCTCTGCAGCCATCTCCAACTCAGAGAACGTTTGAGAAAGCAGCTTGTGCTGATCGGACCCTTTCTTCTAACAAAAATTAAAACTCCCGTAGACTGAGTTAAGCAGCATCAAGGGGAACGCAGTATTTGGCTTTCTCTTTCATGTGATGAATGGGGGATTTCCAGTTGCTGCTAACAAACTTTTACTCAGCACAACTACAGTTTTGCCTCCTTCGCGTTCCAGAATAGGAGAAACACGGTTTCTCTCCTCCTGTAGTGACACCGTCTGTAAAGAGGTATACTCAGGCTCGCAGCACAGAATGCTTCCCGAAATGCTGGAAACCCTGAACGGCTTCAGCTATTTGAAAGGGAGAAACGTCGTATACTTTATCCAGGTAGACAATGCACGGCAACTTTCTGAGGCATGTAACACAGAGGGATTTTCAAACAAGGAAACCGAATCCTTCGACCATCATCCCAGAATGAGAGCAAAATGCTCTCGCGTTGTCTTTCAGGCAGGGAAGAAGCTACATGCTCGTGTTGAGCAGATAAGTTTTAGTCAGCATATCTGAACCTCTTCTTCCGTCCTCTAGCTGATGACAGACAATCTGCCTGTTTGGCTTTGAACGCCCGTACCTTCATTCCCAGGTATGCAAAGTTCCCTTTGAAAACCAGGGAATTCCAATCCTTGCTAGGCCCGCTCTCTGCAGCCTTCTCCCACTCAGAGAACGTTTGAGAAAGCAGCTTGTGCCGGGCGGATACTTTCTTCTAACAAAACTTAAAACTCCCCTAGACTGTGATAAGCAGCTTGAAGGGGAACGCTGTATTTTGCTTTCTCTTTCAAGTGGTGAATGGGGAATTTCCACTTGCTGCTAACAAACTTTTACTCAGCCCAAATACAGTTTTGCCCGATTCGCGTTCCAGAATGGGAGAAACACGGTTTCTCTTCTCCTCTAGTGATAACGTCTGTAAAGCGGTATTCTCAGCCGCGCAGCACAGAATGCTTCACGGAATGCTGGAAACCCTGGACGGCTTCAGCTACTTGAAAGGGAGAAACGTCGTATAGTTTATCCAGGTAGAAACTGCACAGGCAACTTTCTGAGGCATGTAACACAGAGGGATTTTCGAACACAGAAAGGGAGTCCTTCGACCATCATCCCAGAATGAGAGCAAAATGCTCTTTCTTTGTATTTCAGGCAGGGAAGGAGTAACATGCTCGTGTTGAGCACACACGTTTTAGTCAGCATAGCCGAACCTCCTCTGCCGTCCTCTAGCTGAAGGCAGACAATCTGCCTGTTTGGCTTTCAACGCCTGTAAGTACCTTCATTCCCTGATATGCAAAGTTCCCTTTGAAAACCAGGGGATTGCAATCCTTGCTAGGCCCGCTCTCTGCCGCCATCTCCCACTCAGAGAACGTTTGAGAAAGCAGCTTTTGCTGGGCGGACACTTTCTTCTAACAAAACTGAAAAGTCCCGTAGACTGACTTAAGCAGCTTGAAGGGGAACGCTGTATTTTGATTTCTCTTTCATGTGGTGACTGGGGAATTTCCACTTGCTGCTAACCTTTACTCAGCACAACTACAGTTTTGCCCGCTTCGCGTTCCAGAATGGGAGAAACACGGTTTCTCTTCTCCTCTAGTGATAACGTCTGTAAAGCGGTATTCTCAGCCGCGCAGCACAGAATGCTTCCCGCAATGCTGCAAACCCTGAACGGCTTCAGCTACTTGAAAGGGAGAAACGTCGTATACTTTATCCAGGTCGAGAATGCACAGGCAACTTTCTGAGGCATGTAACACAGAGGGATTTTCGAACACAGAAAGGGAATCCTTCGACAATCATCCCAGAATGAGAGCAAAATGCTCTCGCGTTGTCTTTCAGGCAGGGAAGGAGTAACATGCTCGTGTTGAGCACACACGTTTTAGTCAGCATAGCTGAACCTCCTCTGCCGTCCTCTAGCTGAAGGCAGACAATCTGCCTGTTTGGCTTTCAACGCCTGTAAGTACCTTCATTCCCTGATATGCAAAGTTCCCTTTGAAAACCAGGGGATTGCAATCCTTGCTAGGCCCGCTCTCTGCAGCCATCTCCAACTCAGAGAACGTTTGAGAAAGCAGCTTGTGCTGTGCTGACACTTTCTTCTAACAAAACCGAAAACTCCCGTAGCCTGAGTTAAGCAGCTTGAAGGGGAACGCTGTATCTTGCTTTCTCTTACATGTGGTGAATGGGGAACGTCTAGTGCTGCTAACAAACTTTTACTCAGCACAACTACAGTTTTGCCCCATTCGCGTTCCAGAATGGGAGAAACACGGTTTCTCTTCTCCTCTAGTGATAACGTCTGTAAAGCGGTATTCTCAGCCGCGCAGCACAGAATGCTTCCCGGAATGCTGCAAACCCTGAACGGCTTCAGCTACTTGAAAGGGAGAAACGTCGTATACTTTATCCAGGTCGAGAATGCACAGGCAACTTTCTGAGGCATGTAACACAGAGGGATTTTCGAACACAGAAAGGGAATCCTTCGACCATCATCCCAGAATGAGAGCAAAATGCTCTTTCTTTGTATTTCAGGCAGGGAAGGAGTAACATGCTCGTGTTGAGCACACACGTTTTAGTCAGCATAGCTGAACCTTTTCGTCAGTCCTCTAACTGAAGGCAGACAATCTGCCTGTTTGGCTTTGAACGCCTGTAGTACCTTCATTCCCTGATATGCAAAGTTCCCTTTGAAAACCAGGGGATTCCAATCCTTGCTAGGCCCGCTCTCTGCCGCCATCTCCCACTCAGAGAACGTTTGAGAAAGCAGCTTGTGCTGGGCGGACACTTTCTTCTAACAAAACTGAAAAGTCCCGTAGACTGACTTAAGCAGCTTGAAGGGGAACGCTGTATTTTGCTTTCTCTTTCATGTGGTGACTGGGGAATTTCCACTTGCTGCTAACCTTTACTCAGCACAACTACAGTTTTGCCCGCTTCGCGTTCCAGAATGGGAGAAACACGGTTTCTCTTCTCCTCTAGTGATAACGTCTGTAAAGCGGTATTCTCAGCCGCGCAGCACAGAATGCTTCACGGAATGCTGGAAACCCTGGACGGCTTCAGCTACTTGAAAGGGAGAAACGTCGTATAGTTTATCCAGGTAGAAACTGCACAGGCAACTTTCTGAGGCATGTAACACAGAGGGATTTTCGAACACAGAAAGGGAGTCCTTCGACCATCATCCCAGAATGAGAGCAAAATGCTCTTTCTTTGTATTTCAGGCAGGGAAGGAGTAACATGCTCGTGTTGAGCACACACGTTTTAGTCAGCATAGCCGAACCTCCTCTGCCGTCCTCTAGCTGAAGGCAGACAATCTGCCTGTTTGGCTTTCAAAGCCTGTAAGTACCTTCATTCCCTGATATGCAAAGTTCCCTTTGAAAACCAGGGGATTGCAATCCTTGCTAGGCCCGCTCTCTGCAGCCATCTCCAACTCAGAGAACGTTTGAGAAAGCAGCTTGTGCTGATCGGACCCTTTCTTCTAACAAAAATTAAAACTCCCGTAGACTGAGTTAAGCAGCATCAAGGGGAACGCAGTATTTGGCTTTCTCTTTCATGTGATGAATGGGGGATTTCCAGTTGCTGCTAACAAACTTTTACTCAGCACAACTACAGTTTTGCCTCCTTCGCGTTCCAGAATAGGAGAAACACGGTTTCTCTCCTCCTGTAGTGACACCGTCTGTAAAGAGGTATACTCAGGCTCGCAGCACAGAATGCTTCCCGAAATGCTGGAAACCCTGAACGGCTTCAGCTATTTGAAAGGGAGAAACGTCGTATACTTTATCCAGGTAGACAATGCACGGCAACTTTCTGAGGCATGTAACACAGAGGGATTTTCAAACAAGGAAACCGAATCCTTCGACCATCATCCCAGAATGAGAGCAAAATGCTCTCGCGTTGTCTTTCAGGCAGGGAAGAAGCTACATGCTCGTGTTGAGCAGATAAGTTTTAGTCAGCATATCTGAACCTCTTCTTCCGTCCTCTAGCTGATGACAGACAATCTGCCTGTTTGGCTTTGAACGCCCGTACCTTCATTCCCAGGTATGCAAAGTTCCCTTTGAAAACCAGGGAATTCCAATCCTTGCTAGGCCCGCTCTCTGCAGCCTTCTCCCACTCAGAGAACGTTTGAGAAAGCAGCTTGTGCCGGGCGGATACTTTCTTCTAACAAAACTTAAAACTCCCCTAGACTGTGATAAGCAGCTTGAAGGGGAACGCTGTATTTTGCTTTCTCTTTCAAGTGGTGAATGGGGAATTTCCACTTGCTGCTAACAAACTTTTACTCAGCCCAAATACAGTTTTGCCCGATTCGCGTTCCAGAATGGGAGAAACACGGTTTCTCTTCTCCTCTAGTGATAACGTCTGTAAAGCGGTATTCTCAGCCGCGCAGCACAGAATGCTTCACGGAATGCTGGAAACCCTGGACGGCTTCAGCTACTTGAAAGGGAGAAACGTCGTATAGTTTATCCAGGTAGAAACTGCACAGGCAACTTTCTGAGGCATGTAACACAGAGGGATTTTCGAACACAGAAAGGGAGTCCTTCGACCATCATCCCAGAATGAGAGCAAAATGCTCTTTCTTTGTATTTCAGGCAGGGAAGGAGTAACATGCTCGTGTTGAGCACACACGTTTTAGTCAGCATAGCTGAACCTTTTCGTCAGTCCTCTAACTGAAGGCAGACAATCTGCCTGTTTGGCTTTCAACGCCTGTAAGTACCTTCATTCCCTGATATGCAAAGTTCCCTTTGAAAACCAGGGGATTGCAATCCTTGCTAGGCCCGCTCTCTGCCGCCATCTCCCACTCAGAGAACGTTTGAGAAAGCAGCTTTTGCTGGGCGGACACTTTCTTCTAACAAAACTGAAAAGTCCCGTAGACTGACTTAAGCAGCTTGAAGGGGAACGCTGTATTTTGATTTCTCTTTCATGTGGTGACTGGGGAATTTCCACTTGCTGCTAACCTTTACTCAGCACAACTACAGTTTTGCCCGCTTCGCGTTCCAGAATGGGAGAAACACGGTTTCTCTTCTCCTCTAGTGATAACGTCTGTAAAGCGGTATTCTCAGCCGCGCAGCACAGAATGCTTCCCGCAATGCTGCAAACCCTGAACGGCTTCAGCTACTTGAAAGGGAGAAACGTCGTATACTTTATCCAGGTCGAGAATGCACAGGCAACTTTCTGAGGCATGTAACACAGAGGGATTTTCGAACACAGAAAGGGAATCCTTCGACAATCATCCCAGAATGAGAGCAAAATGCTCTCGCGTTGTCTTTCAGGCAGGGAAGGAGTAACATGCTCGTGTTGAGCACACACGTTTTAGTCAGCATAGCTGAACCTCCTCTGCCGTCCTCTAGCTGAAGGCAGACAATCTGCCTGTTTGGCTTTCAACGCCTGTAAGTACCTTCATTCCCTGATATGCAAAGTTCCCTTTGAAAACCAGGGGATTGCAATCCTTGCTAGGCCCGCTCTCTGCAGCCATCTCCAACTCAGAGAACTTTTGAGAAAGCAGCTTGTGCTGTGCTGACACTTTCTTCTAACAAAACCGAAAACTCCCGTAGCCTGAGTTAAGCAGCTTGAAGGGGAACGCTGTATCTTGCTTTCTCTTACATGTGGTGAATGGGGAACGTCTAGTGCTGCTAACAAACTTTTACTCAGCACAACTACAGTTTTGCCCGCTTAGCGTTCCAGAATGGGAGAAACACGGTTTCTCTTCTCCTCTAGTGATAACGTCTGTAAAGCGGTATTCTCAGCCGCGCAGCACAGAATGCTTCCCGGAATGCTGCAAACCCTGAACGGCTTCAGCTACTTGAAAGGGAGAAACGTCGTATACTTTATCCAGGTCGAGAATGCACAGGCAACTTTCTGAGGCATGTAACACAGAGGGATTTTCGAACACAGAAAGGGAATCCTTCGACCATCATCCCAGAATGAGAGCAAAATGCTCTTTCTTTGTATTTCAGGCAGGGAAGGAGTAACATGCTCGTGTTGAGCACACACGTTTTAGTCAGCATAGCTGAACCTTTTCGTCAGTCCTCTAACTGAAGGCAGACAATCTGCCTGTTTGGCTTTGAACGCCTGTAGTACCTTCATTCCCTGATATGCAAAGTTCCCTTTGAAAACCAGGGGATTCCAATCCTTGCTAGGCCCGCTCTCTGCCGCCATCTCCCACTCAGAGAACGTTTGAGAAAGCAGCTTGTGCTGGGCGGACACTTTCTTCTAACAAAACTGAAAAGTCCCGTAGACTGACTTAAGCAGCTTGAAGGGGAACGCTGTATTTTGCTTTCTCTTTCATGTGGTGACTGGGGAATTTCCACTTGCTGCTAACCTTTACTCAGCACAACTACAGTTTTGCCCGCTTCGCGTTCCAGAATGGGAGAAACACGGTTTCTCTTCTCCTCTAGTGATAACGTCTGTAAAGCGGTATTCTCAGCCGCGCAGCACAGAATGCTTCACGGAATGCTGGAAACCCTGGACGGCTTCAGCTACTTGAAAGGGAGAAACGTCGTATAGTTTATCCAGGTAGAAACTGCACAGGCAACTTTCTGAGGCATGTAACACAGAGGGATTTTCGAACACAGAAAGGGAGTCCTTCGACCATCATCCCAGAATGAGAGCAAAATGCTCTTTCTTTGTATTTCAGGCAGGGAAGGAGTAACATGCTCGTGTTGAGCACACACGTTTTAGTCAGCATAGCCGAACCTCCTCTGCCGTCCTCTAGCTGAAGGCAGACAATCTGCCTGTTTGGCTTTCAAAGCCTGTAAGTACCTTCATTCCCTGATATGCAAAGTTCCCTTTGAAAACCAGGGGATTGCAATCCTTGCTAGGCCCGCTCTCTGCAGCCATCTCCAACTCAGAGAACGTTTGAGAAAGCAGCTTGTGCTGATCGGACCCTTTCTTCTAACAAAAATTAAAACTCCCGTAGACTGAGTTAAGCAGCATCAAGGGGAACGCAGTATTTGGCTTTCTCTTTCATGTGATGAATGGGGGATTTCCAGTTGCTGCTAACAAACTTTTACTCAGCACAACTACAGTTTTGCCTCCTTCGCGTTCCAGAATAGGAGAAACACGGTTTCTCTCCTCCTGTAGTGACACCGTCTGTAAAGAGGTATACTCAGGCTCGCAGCACAGAATGCTTCCCGAAATGCTGGAAACCCTGAACGGCTTCAGCTATTTGAAAGGGAGAAACGTCGTATACTTTATCCAGGTAGACAATGCACGGCAACTTTCTGAGGCATGTAACACAGAGGGATTTTCAAACAAGGAAACCGAATCCTTCGACCATCATCCCAGAATGAGAGCAAAATGCTCTCGCGTTGTCTTTCAGGCAGGGAAGAAGCTACATGCTCGTGTTGAGCAGATAAGTTTTAGTCAGCATATCTGAACCTCTTCTTCCGTCCTCTAGCTGATGACAGACAATCTGCCTGTTTGGCTTTGAACGCCCGTACCTTCATTCCCAGGTATGCAAAGTTCCCTTTGAAAACCAGGGAATTCCAATCCTTGCTAGGCCCGCTCTCTGCAGCCTTCTCCCACTCAGAGAACGTTTGAGAAAGCAGCTTGTGCCGGGCGGATACTTTCTTCTAACAAAACTTAAAACTCCCCTAGACTGTGATAAGCAGCTTGAAGGGGAACGCTGTATTTTGCTTTCTCTTTCAAGTGGTGAATGGGGAATTTCCACTTGCTGCTAACAAACTTTTACTCAGCCCAAATACAGTTTTGCCCGATTCGCGTTCCAGAATGGGAGAAACACGGTTTCTCTTCTCCTCTAGTGATAACGTCTGTAAAGCGGTATTCTCAGCCGCGCAGCACAGAATGCTTCACGGAATGCTGGAAACCCTGGACGGCTTCAGCTACTTGAAAGGGAGAAACGTCGTATAGTTTATCCAGGTAGAAACTGCACAGGCAACTTTCTGAGGCATGTAACACAGAGGGATTTTCGAACACAGAAAGGGAGTCCTTCGACCATCATCCCAGAATGAGAGCAAAATGCTCTTTCTTTGTATTTCAGGCAGGGAAGGAGTAACATGCTCGTGTTGAGCACACACGTTTTAGTCAGCATAGCTGAACCTTTTCGTCAGTCCTCTAACTGAAGGCAGACAATCTGCCTGTTTGGCTTTGAACGCCTGTAGTACCTTCATTCCCTGGTACGCAAAGTTCCCTTTGAAAACCAGGGGATTCCAATCCTTGCTAGGCCCGCTCTCTGCAGCCTTCTCCCACTCAGAGAACGTTTGAGAAAGCAGCTTGTGCTGGGCGGATACTTTCTTCTAACCAAACTGAAAACTCCCCTAGACTGTGATAAGCAGCTTGAAGGGGAACACTGTATTTTGCTTTCTCTTTCATGTGGTGAATGGGGAATTTCCACTTGCTGCTAACAAACTTTTACTCAGCCCAACTACAGTTTTGCCCCATTCGCGTTCCAGAATGGGAGAAACACGGTTTCTCTTCTCCTCTAGTGATAACGTCTGTAAAGCGGTATTCTCAGCCGCGCAGCACAGAATGCTTCACGGAATGCTGGAAACCCTGGACGGCTTCAGCTACTTGAAAGGGAGAAACGTCGTATAGTTTATCCAGGTAGAAACTGCACAGGCAACTTTCTGAGGCATGTAACACAGAGGGATTTTCGAACACAGAAAGGGAGTCCTTCGACCATCATCCCAGAATGAGAGCAAAATGCTCTTTCTTTGTATTTCAGGCAGGGAAGGAGTAACATGCTCGTGTTGAGCACACACGTTTTAGTCAGCATAGCCGAACCTCCTCTGCCGTCCTCTAGCTGAAGGCAGACAATCTGCCTGTTTGGCTTTCAAAGCCTGTAAGTACCTTCATTCCCTGATATGCAAAGTTCCCTTTGAAAACCAGGGGATTGCAATCCTTGCTAGGCCCGCTCTCTGCAGCCATCTCCAACTCAGAGAACGTTTGAGAAAGCAGCTTGTGCTGATCGGACCCTTTCTTCTAACAAAAATTAAAACTCCCGTAGACTGAGTTAAGCAGCATCAAGGGGAACGCAGTATTTGGCTTTCTCTTTCATGTGATGAATGGGGGATTTCCAGTTGCTGCTAACAAACTTTTACTCAGCACAACTACAGTTTTGCCTCCTTCGCGTTCCAGAATAGGAGAAACACGGTTTCTCTCCTCCTGTAGTGACACCGTCTGTAAAGAGGTATACTCAGGCTCGCAGCACAGAATGCTTCCCGAAATGCTGGAAACCCTGAACGGCTTCAGCTATTTGAAAGGGAGAAACGTCGTATACTTTATCCAGGTAGACAATGCACGGCAACTTTCTGAGGCATGTAACACAGAGGGATTTTCAAACAAGGAAACCGAATCCTTCGACCATCATCCCAGAATGAGAGCAAAATGCTCTCGCGTTGTCTTTCAGGCAGGGAAGAAGCTACATGCTCGTGTTGAGCAGATAAGTTTTAGTCAGCATATCTGAACCTCTTCTTCCGTCCTCTAGCTGATGACAGACAATCTGCCTGTTTGGCTTTGAACGCCCGTACCTTCATTCCCAGGTATGCAAAGTTCCCTTTGAAAACCAGGGAATTCCAATCCTTGCTAGGCCCGCTCTCTGCAGCCTTCTCCCACTCAGAGAACGTTTGAGAAAGCAGCTTGTGCCGGGCGGATACTTTCTTCTAACAAAACTTAAAACTCCCCTAGACTGTGATAAGCAGCTTGAAGGGGAACGCTGTATTTTGCTTTCTCTTTCAAGTGGTGAATGGGGAATTTCCACTTGCTGCTAACAAACTTTTACTCAGCCCAAATACAGTTTTGCCCGATTCGCGTTCCAGAATGGGAGAAACACGGTTTCTCTTCTCCTCTAGTGATAACGTCTGTAAAGCGGTATTCTCAGCCGCGCAGCACAGAATGCTTCACGGAATGCTGGAAACCCTGGACGGCTTCAGCTACTTGAAAGGGAGAAACGTCGTATAGTTTATCCAGGTAGAAACTGCACAGGCAACTTTCTGAGGCATGTAACACAGAGGGATTTTCGAACACAGAAAGGGAGTCCTTCGACCATCATCCCAGAATGAGAGCAAAATGCTCTTTCTTTGTATTTCAGGCAGGGAAGGAGTAACATGCTCGTGTTGAGCACACACGTTTTAGTCAGCATAGCTGAACCTTTTCGTCAGTCCTCTAACTGAAGGCAGACAATCTGCCTGTTTGGCTTTCAACGCCTGTAGTACCCTCATTCCCTGATATGCAAAGTTCCCTTTGAAAACCAGGAGATTCCAATCCTTGCTAGGCCCGCTCTCTGCAGCCATCTCCAACTCAGAGAACGTTTGAGAAAGCAGCTTGTGCTGATCGGACCCTTTCTTCTAACAAAAATTAAAACTCCCGTAGACTGAGTTAAGCAGCATCAAGGGGAACGCAGTATTTGGCTTTCTCTTTCATGTGATGAATGGGGGATTTCCAGTTGCTGCTAACAAACTTTTACTCAGCACAACTACAGTTTTGCCTCCTTCGCGTTCCAGAATAGGAGAAACACGGTTTCTCTCCTCCTGTAGTGACACCGTCTGTAAAGAGGTATACTCAGGCTCGCAGCACAGAATGCTTCCCGAAATGCTGGAAACCCTGAACGGCTTCAGCTATTTGAAAGGGAGAAACGTCGTATACTTTATCCAGGTAGACAATGCACGGCAACTTTCTGAGGCATGTAACACAGAGGGATTTTCAAACAAGGAAACCGAATCCTTCGACCATCATCCCAGAATGAGAGCAAAATGCTCTCGCGTTGTCTTTCAGGCAGGGAAGAAGCTACATGCTCGTGTTGAGCAGATAAGTTTTAGTCAGCATATCTGAACCTCTTCTTCCGTCCTCTAGCTGATGACAGACAATCTGCCTGTTTGGCTTTGAACGCCCGTACCTTCATTCCCAGGTATGCAAAGTTCCCTTTGAAAACCAGGGAATTCCAATCCTTGCTAGGCCCGCTCTCTGCAGCCTTCTCCCACTCAGAGAACGTTTGAGAAAGCAGCTTGTGCCGGGCGGATACTTTCTTCTAACAAAACTTAAAACTCCCCTAGACTGTGATAAGCAGCTTGAAGGGGAACGCTGTATTTTGCTTTCTCTTTCAAGTGGTGAATGGGGAATTTCCACTTGCTGCTAACAAACTTTTACTCAGCCCAAATACAGTTTTGCCCGATTCGCGTTCCAGAATGGGAGAAACACGGTTTCTCTTCTCCTCTAGTGATAACGTCTGTAAAGCGGTATTCTCAGCCGCGCAGCACAGAATGCTTCACGGAATGCTGGAAACCCTGGACGGCTTCAGCTACTTGAAAGGGAGAAACGTCGTATAGTTTATCCAGGTAGAAACTGCACAGGCAACTTTCTGAGGCATGTAACACAGAGGGATTTTCGAACACAGAAAGGGAGTCCTTCGACCATCATCCCAGAATGAGAGCAAAATGCTCTTTCTTTGTATTTCAGGCAGGGAAGGAGTAACATGCTCGTGTTGAGCACACACGTTTTAGTCAGCATAGCTGAACCTTTTCGTCAGTCCTCTAACTGAAGGCAGACAATCTGCCTGTTTGGCTTTGAACGCCTGTAGTACCTTCATTCCCTGGTACGCAAAGTTCCCTTTGAAAACCAGGGGATTCCAATCCTTGCTAGGCCCGCTCTCTGCAGCCTTCTCCCACTCAGAGAACGTTTGAGAAAGCAGCTTGTGCTGGGCGGATACTTTCTTCTAACCAAACTGAAAACTCCCCTAGACTGTGATAAGCAGCTTGAAGGGGAACACTGTATTTTGCTTTCTCTTTCATGTGGTGAATGGGGAATTTCCACTTGCTGCTAACAAACTTTTACTCAGCCCAACTACAGTTTTGCCCCATTCGCGTTCCAGAATGGGAGAAACACGGTTTCTCTTCTCCTCTAGTGATAACGTCTGTAAAGCGGTATTCTCAGCCGCGCAGCACAGAATGCTTCACGGAATGCTGGAAACCCTGGACGGCTTCAGCTACTTGAAAGGGAGAAACGTCGTATAGTTTATCCAGGTAGAAACTGCACAGGCAAGTTTCTGAGGCATGTAACACAGAGGGATTTTCGAACACAGAAAGGGAGTCCTTCGACCATCATCCCAGAATGAGAGCAAAATGCTCTTTCTTTGTATTTCAGGCAGGGAAGGAGTAACATGCTCGTGTTGAGCACACACGTTTTAGTCAGCATAGCCGAACCTCCTCTGCCGTCCTCTAGCTGAAGGCAGACAATCTGCCTGTTTGGGTTTCAAAGCCTGTAAGTACCTTCATTCCCTGATATGCAAAGTTCCCTTTGAAAACCAGGGGATTGCAATCCTTGCTAGGCCCGCTCTCTGCAGCCATCTCCAACTCAGAGAACGTTTGAGAAAGCAGCTTGTGCTGATCGGACCCTTTCTTCTAACAAAAATTAAAACTCCCGTAGACTGAGTTAAGCAGCATCAAGGGGAACGCAGTATTTGGCTTTCTCTTTCATGTGATGAATGGGGGATTTCCAGTTGCTGCTAACAAACTTTTACTCAGCACAACTACAGTTTTGCCTCCTTCGCGTTCCAGAATAGGAGAAACACGGTTTCTCTCCTCCTGTAGTGACACCGTCTGTAAAGAGGTATACTCAGGCTCGCAGCACAGAATGCTTCCCGAAATGCTGGAAACCCTGAACGGCTTCAGCTATTTGAAAGGGAGAAACGTCGTATACTTTATCCAGGTAGACAATGCACGGCAACTTTCTGAGGCATGTAACACAGAGGGATTTTCAAACAAGGAAACCGAATCCTTCGACCATCATCCCAGAATGAGAGCAAAATGCTCTCGCGTTGTCTTTCAGGCAGGGAAGAAGCTACATGCTCGTGTTGAGCAGATAAGTTTTAGTCAGCATATCTGAACCTCTTCTTCCGTCCTCTAGCTGATGACAGACAATCTGCCTGTTTGGCTTTGAACGCCCGTACCTTCATTCCCAGGTATGCAAAGTTCCCTTTGAAAACCAGGGAATTCCAATCCTTGCTAGGCCCGCTCTCTGCAGCCTTCTCCCACTCAGAGAACGTTTGAGAAAGCAGCTTGTGCCGGGCGGATACTTTCTTCTAACAAAACTTAAAACTCCCCTAGACTGTGATAAGCAGCTTGAAGGGGAACGCTGTATTTTGCTTTCTCTTTCAAGTGGTGAATGGGGAATTTCCACTTGCTGCTAACAAACTTTTACTCAGCCCAAATACAGTTTTGCCCGATTCGCGTTCCAGAATGGGAGAAACACGGTTTCTCTTCTCCTCTAGTGATAACGTCTGTAAAGCGGTATTCTCAGCCGCGCAGCACAGAATGCTTCACGGAATGCTGGAAACCCTGGACGGCTTCAGCTACTTGAAAGGGAGAAACGTCGTATAGTTTATCCAGGTAGAAACTGCACAGGCAACTTTCTGAGGCATGTAACACAGAGGGATTTTCGAACACAGAAAGGGAGTCCTTCGACCATCATCCCAGAATGAGAGCAAAATGCTCTTTCTTTGTATTTCAGGCAGGGAAGGAGTAACATGCTCGTGTTGAGCACACACGTTTTAGTCAGCATAGCTGAACCTTTTCGTCAGTCCTCTAACTGAAGGCAGACAATCTGCCTGTTTGGCTTTCAACGCCTGTAGTACCCTCATTCCCTGATATGCAAAGTTCCCTTTGAAAACCAGGAGATTCCAATCCTTGCTAGGCCCGCTCTCTGCAGCCATCTCCAACTCAGAGAACGTTTGAGAAAGCAGCTTGTGCTGATCGGACCCTTTCTTCTAACAAAAATTAAAACTCCCGTAGACTGAGTTAAGCAGCATCAAGGGGAACGCAGTATTTGGCTTTCTCTTTCATGTGATGAATGGGGGATTTCCAGTTGCTGCTAACAAACTTTTACTCAGCACAACTACAGTTTTGCCTCCTTCGCGTTCCAGAATAGGAGAAACACGGTTTCTCTCCTCCTGTAGTGACACCGTCTGTAAAGAGGTATACTCAGGCTCGCAGCACAGAATGCTTCCCGAAATGCTGGAAACCCTGAACGGCTTCAGCTATTTGAAAGGGAGAAACGTCGTATACTTTATCCAGGTAGACAATGCACGGCAACTTTCTGAGGCATGTAACACAGAGGGATTTTCAAACAAGGAAACCGAATCCTTCGACCATCATCCCAGAGAGAGCAAAATGCTCTCGCGTTGTCTTTCAGGCAGGGAAGAAGCTACATGCTCGTGTTGAGCAGATAAGTTTTAGTCAGCATATCTGAACCTCTTCTTCCGTCCTCTAGCTGATGACAGACAATCTGCCTGTTTGGCTTTGAACGCCCGTACCTTCATTCCCAGGTATGCAAAGTTCCCTTTGAAAACCAGGGAATTCCAATCCTTGCTAGGCCCGCTCTCTGCAGCCTTCTCCCACTCAGAGAACGTTTGAGAAAGCAGCTTGTGCCGGGCGGATACTTTCTTCTAACAAAACTTAAAACTCCCCTAGACTGTGATAAGCAGCTTGAAGGGGAACGCTGTATTTTGCTTTCTCTTTCAAGTGGTGAATGGGGAATTTCCACTTGCTGCTAACAAACTTTTACTCAGCCCAAATACAGTTTTGCCCGATTCGCGTTCCAGAATGGGAGAAACACGGTTTCTCTTCTCCTCTAGTGATAACGTCTGTAAAGCGGTATTCTCAGCCGCGCAGCACAGAATGCTTCACGGAATGCTGGAAACCCTGGACGGCTTCAGCTACTTGAAAGGGAGAAACGTCGTATAGTTTATCCAGGTAGAAACTGCACAGGCAACTTTCTGAGGCATGTAACACAGAGGGATTTTCGAACACAGAAAGGGAGTCCTTCGACCATCATCCCAGAATGAGAGCAAAATGCTCTTTCTTTGTATTTCAGGCAGGGAAGGAGTAACATGCTCGTGTTGAGCACACACGTTTTAGTCAGCATAGCTGAACCTTTTCGTCAGTCCTCTAACTGAAGGCAGACAATCTGCCTGTTTGGCTTTCAACGCCTGTAAGTACCTTCATTCCCTGATATGCATAGTTCCCTTTGAAAACCAGGGGATTGCAATCCTTGCTAGGCCCGCTCTCTGCCGCCATCTCCCACTCAGAGAACGTTTGAGAAAGCAGCTTTTGCTGGGCGGACACTTTCTTCTAACAAAACTGAAAAGTCCCGTAGACTGACTTAAGCAGCTTGAAGGGGAACGCTGTATTTTGATTTCTCTTTCATGTGGTGACTGGGGAATTTCCACTTGCTGCTAACCTTTACTCAGCACAACTACAGTTTTGCCCGCTTCGCGTTCCAGAATGGGAGAAACACGGTTTCTCTTCTCCTCTAGTGATAACGTCTGTAAAGCGGTATTCTCAGCCGCGCAGCACAGAATGCTTCCCGCAATGCTGCAAACCCTGAACGGCTTCAGCTACTTGAAAGGGAGAAACGTCGTATACTTTATCCAGGTCGAGAATGCACAGGCAACTTTCTGAGGCATGTAACACAGAGGGATTTTCGAACACAGAAAGGGAATCCTTCGACAATCATCCCAGAATGAGAGCAAAATGCTCTCGCGTTGTCTTTCAGGCAGGGAAGGAGTAACATGCTCGTGTTGAGCACACACGTTTTAGTCAGCATAGCTGAACCTCCTCTGCCGTCCTCTAGCTGAAGGCAGACAATCTGCCTGTTTGGCTTTCAACGCCTGTAAGTACCTTCATTCCCTGATATGCAAAGTTCCCTTTGAAAACCAGGGGATTGCAATCCTTGCTAGGCCCGCTCTCTGCAGCCATCTCCAACTCAGAGAACTTTTGAGAAAGCAGCTTGTGCTGTGCTGACACTTTCTTCTAACAAAACCGAAAACTCCCGTAGCCTGAGTTAAGCAGCTTGAAGGGGAACGCTGTATCTTGCTTTCTCTTACATGTGGTGAATGGGGAACGTCTAGTGCTGCTAACAAACTTTTACTCAGCACAACTACAGTTTTGCCCGCTTAGCGTTCCAGAATGGGAGAAACACGGTTTCTCTTCTCCTCTAGTGATAACGTCTGTAAAGCGGTATTCTCAGCCGCGCAGCACAGAATGCTTCCCGGAATGCTGCAAACCCTGAACGGCTTCAGCTACTTGAAAGGGAGAAACGTCGTATACTTTATCCAGGTCTAGAATGCACAGGCAACTTTCTGAGGCATGTAACACAGAGGGATTTTCGAACACAGAAAGGGAATCCTTCGACCATCATCCCAGAATGAGAGCAAAATGCTCTTTCTTTGTATTTCAGGCAGGGAAGGAGTAACATGCTCGTGTTGAGCACACACGTTTTAGTCAGCATAGCTGAACCTTTTCCTCAGTCCTCTAACTGAAGGCAGACAATCTGCCTGTTTGGCTTTGAACGCCTGTAGTACCTTCATTCCCTGATATGCAAAGTTCCCTTTGAAAACCAGGGGATTCCAATCCTTGCTAGGCCCGCTCTCTGCCGCCATCTCCCACTCAGAGAACGTTTGAGAAAGCAGCTTGTGCTGGGCGGACACTTTCTTCTAACCAAACTGAAAAGTCCCGTAGACTGACTTAAGCAGCTTGAAGGGGAACGCTGTATTTTGCTTTCTCTTTCATGTGGTGACTGGGGAATTTCCACTTGCTGCTAACCTTTACTCAGCACAACTACAGTTTTGCCCGCTTCGCGTTCCAGAATGGGAGAAACACGGTTTCTCTTCTCCTCTAGTGATAACGTCTGTAAAGCGGTATTCTCAGCCGCGCAGCACAGAATGCTTCACGGAATGCTGGAAACCCTGGACGGCTTCAGCTACTTGAAAGGGAGAAACGTCGTATAGTTTATCCAGGTAGAAACTGC
This sequence comes from Dugong dugon, assembly GCA_030035585.1. Taxonomy (NCBI): domain Eukaryota; kingdom Metazoa; phylum Chordata; class Mammalia; order Sirenia; family Dugongidae; genus Dugong; species Dugong dugon. Next base: position 38,648,273 of record CM057480.1, on the reverse strand, counting down.
ACAGGCAACTTTCTGAGGCATGTAACACAGAGGGATTTTCGAACACAGAAAGGGAGTCCTTCGACCATCATCCCAGAATGAGAGCAAAATGCTCTTTCTTTGTATTTCAGGCAGGGAAGGAGTAACATGCTCGTGTTGAGCACACACGTTTTAGTCAGCATAGCCGAACCTCCTCTGCCGTCCTCTAGCTGAAGGCAGACAATCTGCCTGTTTGGCTTTCAACGCCTGTAAGTACCTTCATTCCCTGATATGCAAAGTTCCCTTTGAAAACCAGGGGATTGCAATCCTTGCTAGGCCCGCTCTCTGCAGCCATCTCCAACTCAGAGAACGTTTGAGAAAGCAGCTTGTGCTGATCGGACCCTTTCTTCTAACAAAAATTAAAACTCCCGTAGACTGAGTTAAGCAGCATCAAGGGGAACGCAGTATTTGGCTTTCTCTTTCATGTGATGAATGGGGGATTTCCAGTTGCTGCTAACAAACTTTTACTCAGCACAACTACAGTTTTGCCTCCTTCGCGTTCCAGAATAGGAGAAACACGGTTTCTCTCCTCCTGTAGTGACACCGTCTGTAAAGAGGTATACTCAGGCTCGCAGCACAGAATGCTTCCCGAAATGCTGGAAACCCTGAACGGCTTCAGCTATTTGAAAGGGAGAAACGTCGTATACTTTATCCAGGTAGACAATGCACGGCAACTTTCTGAGGCATGTAACACAGAGGGATTTTCAAACAAGGAAACCGAATCCTTCGACCATCATCCCAGAATGAGAGCAAAATGCTCTCGCGTTGTCTTTCAGGCAGGGAAGAAGCTACATGCTCGTGTTGAGCAGATAAGTTTTAGTCAGCATATCTGAACCTCTTCTTCCGTCCTCTAGCTGATGACAGACAATCTGCCTGTTTGGCTTTGAACGCCCGTACCTTCATTCCCAGGTATGCAAAGTTCCCTTTGAAAACCAGGGAATTCCAATCCTTGCTAGGCCCGCTCTCTGCAGCCTTCTCCCACTCAGAGAACGTTTGAGAAAGCAGCTTGTGCCGGGCGGATACTTTCTTCTAACAAAACTTAAAACTCCCCTAGACTGTGATAAGCAGCTTGAAGGGGAACGCTGTATTTTGCTTTCTCTTTCAAGTGGTGAATGGGGAATTTCCACTTGCTGCTAACAAACTTTTACTCAGCCCAAATACAGTTTTGCCCGATTCGCGTTCCAGAATGGGAGAAACACGGTTTCTCTTCTCCTCTAGTGATAACGTCTGTAAAGCGGTATTCTCAGCCGCGCAGCACAGAATGCTTCACGGAATGCTGGAAACCCTGGACGGCTTCAGCTACTTGAAAGGGAGAAACGTCGTATAGTTTATCCAGGTAGAAACTGCACAGGCAACTTTCTGAGGCATGTAACACAGAGGGATTTTCGAACACAGAAAGGGAGTCCTTCGACCATCATCCCAGAATGAGAGCAAAATGCTCTTTCTTTGTATTTCAGGCAGGGAAGGAGTAACATGCTCGTGTTGAGCACACACGTTTTAGTCAGCATAGCTGAACCTTTTCGTCAGTCCTCTAACTGAAGGCAGACAATCTGCCTGTTTGGCTTTCAACGCCTGTAGTACCCTCATTCCCTGATATGCAAAGTTCCCTTTGAAAACCAGGAGATTCCAATCCTTGCTAGGCCCGCTCTCTGCAGCCATCTCCAACTCAGAGAACGTTTGAGAAAGCAGCTTGTGCTGATCGGACCCTTTCTTCTAACAAAAATTAAAACTCCCGTAGACTGAGTTAAGCAGCATCAAGGGGAACGCAGTATTTGGCTTTCTCTTTCATGTGATGAATGGGGGATTTCCAGTTGCTGCTAACAAACTTTTACTCAGCACAACTACAGTTTTGCCTCCTTCGCGTTCCAGAATAGGAGAAACACGGTTTCTCTCCTCCTGTAGTGACACCGTCTGTAAAGAGGTATACTCAGGCTCGCAGCACAGAATGCTTCCCGAAATGCTGGAAACCCTGAACGGCTTCAGCTATTTGAAAGGGAGAAACGTCGTATACTTTATCCAGGTAGACAATGCACGGCAACTTTCTGAGGCATGTAACACAGAGGGATTTTCAAACAAGGAAACCGAATCCTTCGACCATCATCCCAGAATGAGAGCAAAATGCTCTCGCGTTGTCTTTCAGGCAGGGAAGAAGCTACATGCTCGTGTTGAGCAGATAAGTTTTAGTCAGCATATCTGAACCTCTTCTTCCGTCCTCTAGCTGATGACAGACAATCTGCCTGTTTGGCTTTGAACGCCCGTACCTTCATTCCCAGGTATGCAAAGTTCCCTTTGAAAACCAGGGAATTCCAATCCTTGCTAGGCCCGCTCTCTGCAGCCTTCTCCCACTCAGAGAACGTTTGAGAAAGCAGCTTGTGCCGGGCGGATACTTTCTTCTAACAAAACTTAAAACTCCCCTAGACTGTGATAAGCAGCTTGAAGGGGAACGCTGTATTTTGCTTTCTCTTTCAAGTGGTGAATGGGGAATTTCCACTTGCTGCTAACAAACTTTTACTCAGCCCAAATACAGTTTTGCCCGATTCGCGTTCCAGAATGGGAGAAACACGGTTTCTCTTCTCCTCTAGTGATAACGTCTGTAAAGCGGTATTCTCAGCCGCGCAGCACAGAATGCTTCACGGAATGCTGGAAACCCTGGACGGCTTCAGCTACTTGAAAGGGAGAAACGTCGTATAGTTTATCCAGGTAGAAACTGCACAGGCAACTTTCTGAGGCATGTAACACAGAGGGATTTTCGAACACAGAAAGGGAGTCCTTCGACCATCATCCCAGAATGAGAGCAAAATGCTCTTTCTTTGTATTTCAGGCAGGGAAGGAGTAACATGCTCGTGTTGAGCACACACGTTTTAGTCAGCATAGCTGAACCTTTTCGTCAGTCCTCTAACTGAAGGCAGACAATCTGCCTGTTTGGCTTTCAACGCCTGTAAGTACCTTCATTCCCTGATATGCAAAGTTCCCTTTGAAAACCAGGGGATTGCAATCCTTGCTAGGCCCGCTCTCTGCCGCCATCTCCCACTCAGAGAACGTTTGAGAAAGCAGCTTTTGCTGGGCGGACACTTTCTTCTAACAAAACTGAAAAGTCCCGTAGACTGACTTAAGCAGCTTGAAGGGGAACGCTGTATTTTGATTTCTCTTTCATGTGGTGACTGGGGAATTTCCACTTGCTGCTAACCTTTACTCAGCACAACTACAGTTTTGCCCGCTTCGCGTTCCAGAATGGGAGAAACACGGTTTCTCTTCTCCTCTAGTGATAACGTCTGTAAAGCGGTATTCTCAGCCGCGCAGCACAGAATGCTTCCCGCAATGCTGCAAACCCTGAACGGCTTCAGCTACTTGAAAGGGAGAAACGTCGTATACTTTATCCAGGTCGAGAATGCACAGGCAACTTTCTGAGGCATGTAACACAGAGGGATTTTCGAACACAGAAAGGGAATCCTTCGACAATCATCCCAGAATGAGAGCAAAATGCTCTCGCGTTGTCTTTCAGGCAGGGAAGGAGTAACATGCTCGTGTTGAGCACACACGTTTTAGTCAGCATAGCTGAACCTCCTCTGCCGTCCTCTAGCTGAAGGCAGACAATCTGCCTGTTTGGCTTTCAACGCCTGTAAGTACCTTCATTCCCTGATATGCAAAGTTCCCTTTGAAAACCAGGGGATTGCAATCCTTGCTAGGCCCGCTCTCTGCAGCCATCTCCAACTCAGAGAACGTTTGAGAAAGCAGCTTGTGCTGTGCTGACACTTTCTTCTAACAAAACCGAAAACTCCCGTAGCCTGAGTTAAGCAGCTTGAAGGGGAACGCTGTATCTTGCTTTCTCTTACATGTGGTGAATGGGGAACGTCTAGTGCTGCTAACAAACTTTTACTCAGGACAACTACAGTTTTGCCCCATTCGCGTTCCAGAATGGGAGAAACACGGTTTCTCTTCTCCTCTAGTGATAACGTCTGTAAAGCGGTATTCTCAGCCGCGCAGCACAGAATGCTTCCCGCAATGCTGCAAACCCTGAACGGCTTCAGCTACTTGAAAGGGAGAAACGTCGTATACTTTATCCAGGTCGAGAATGCACAGGCAACTTTCTGAGGCATGTAACACAGAGGGATTTTCGAACACAGAAAGGGAATCCTTCGACCATCATCCCAGAATGAGAGCAAAATACTCTTTCTTTGTATTTCAGGCAGGGAAGGGGTAACATGCTCGTGTTGAGCACACACGTTTTAGTCAGCATAGCTGAACCTTTTCGTCAGTCCTCTAACTGAAGGCAGACAATCTGCCTGTTTGGCTTTGAACGCCTGTAGTACCTTCATTCCCTGATATGCAAAGTTCCCTTTGAAAACCAGGGGATTCCAATCCTTGCTAGGCCCGCTCTCTGCCGCCATCTCCCACTCAGAGAACGTTTGAGAAAGCAGCTTGTGCTGGGCGGACACTTTCTTCTAACAAAACTGAAAAGTCCCGTAGACTGACTTAAGCAGCTTGAAGGGGAACGCTGTATTTTGCTTTCTCTTTCATGTGGTGACTGGGGAATTTCCACTTGCTGCTAACCTTTACTCAGCACAACTACAGTTTTGCCCGCTTCGCGTTCCAGAATGGGAGAAACACGGTTTCTCTTCTCCTCTAGTGATAACGTCTGTAAAGCGGTATTCTCAGCCGCGCAGCACAGAATGTTTCACGGAATGCTGGAAACCCTGGACGGCTTCAGCTACTTGAAAGGGAGAAACGTCGTATAGTTTATCCAGGTAGAAACTGCACAGGCAACTTTCTGAGGCATGTAACACAGAGGGATTTTCGAACACAGAAAGGGAGTCCTTCGACCATCATCCCAGAATGAGAGCAAAATGCTCTTTCTTTGTATTTCAGGCAGGGAAGGAGTAACATGCTCGTGTTGAGCACACACGTTTTAGTCAGCATAGCCGAACCTCCTCTGCCGTCCTCTAGCTGAAGGCAGACAATCTGCCTGTTTGGCTTTCAAAGCCTGTAAGTACCTTCATTCCCTGATATGCAAAGTTCCCTTTGAAAACCAGGGGATTGCAATCCTTGCTAGGCCCGCTCTCTGCAGCCATCTCCAACTCAGAGAACGTTTGAGAAAGCAGCTTGTGCTGATCGGACCCTTTCTTCTAACAAAAATTAAAACTCCCGTAGACTGAGTTAAGCAGCATCAAGGGGAACGCAGTATTTGGCTTTCTCTTTCATGTGATGAATGGGGGATTTCCAGTTGCTGCTAACAAACTTTTACTCAGCACAACTACAGTTTTGCCTCCTTCGCGTTCCAGAATAGGAGAAACACGGTTTCTCTCCTCCTGTAGTGACACCGTCTGTAAAGAGGTATACTCAGGCTCGCAGCACAGAATGCTTCCCGAAATGCTGGAAACCCTGAACGGCTTCAGCTATTTGAAAGGGAGAAACGTCGTATACTTTATCCAGGTAGACAATGCACGGCAACTTTCTGAGGCATGTAACACAGAGGGATTTTCAAACAAGGAAACCGAATCCTTCGACCATCATCCCAGAATGAGAGCAAAATGCTCTCGCGTTGTCTTTCAGGCAGGGAAGAAGCTACATGCTCGTGTTGAGCAGATAAGTTTTAGTCAGCATATCTGAACCTCTTCTTCCGTCCTCTAGCTGATGACAGACAATCTGCCTGTTTGGCTTTGAACGCCCGTACCTTCATTCCCAGGTATGCAAAGTTCCCTTTGAAAACCAGGGAATTCCAATCCTTGCTAGGCCCGCTCTCTGCAGCCTTCTCCCACTCAGAGAACGTTTGAGAAAGCAGCTTGTGCCGGGCGGATACTTTCTTCTAACAAAACTTAAAACTCCCCTAGACTGTGATAAGCAGCTTGAAGGGGAACGCTGTATTTTGCTTTCTCTTTCAAGTGGTGAATGGGGAATTTCCACTTGCTGCTAACAAACTTTTACTCAGCCCAAATACAGTTTTGCCCGATTCGCGTTCCAGAATGGGAGAAACACGGTTTCTCTTCTCCTCTAGTGATAACGTCTGTAAAGCGGTATTCTCAGCCGCGCAGCACAGAATGCTTCACGGAATGCTGGAAACCCTGGACGGCTTCAGCTACTTGAAAGGGAGAAACGTCGTATAGTTTATCCAGGTAGAAACTGCACAGGCAACTTTCTGAGGCATGTAACACAGAGGGATTTTCGAACACAGAAAGGGAGTCCTTCGACCATCATCCCAGAATGAGAGCAAAATGCTCTTTCTTTGTATTTCAGGCAGGGAAGGAGTAACATGCTCGTGTTGAGCACACACGTTTTAGTCAGCATAGCTGAACCTTTTCGTCAGTCCTCTAACTGAAGGCAGACAATCTGCCTGTTTGGCTTTCAACGCCTGTAGTACCCTCATTCCCTGATATGCAAAGTTCCCTTTGAAAACCAGGAGATTCCAATCCTTGCTAGGCCCGCTCTCTGCAGCCATCTCCAACTCAGAGAACGTTTGAGAAAGCAGCTTGTGCTGATCGGACCCTTTCTTCTAACAAAAATTAAAACTCCCGTAGACTGAGTTAAGCAGCATCAAGGGGAACGCAGTATTTGGCTTTCTCTTTCATGTGATGAATGGGGGATTTCCAGTTGCTGCTAACAAACTTTTACTCAGCACAACTACAGTTTTGCCTCCTTCGCGTTCCAGAATAGGAGAAACACGGTTTCTCTCCTCCTGTAGTGACACCGTCTGTAAAGAGGTATACTCAGGCTCGCAGCACAGAATGCTTCCCGAAATGCTGGAAACCCTGAACGGCTTCAGCTATTTGAAAGGGAGAAACGTCGTATACTTTATCCAGGTAGACAATGCACGGCAACTTTCTGAGGCATGTAACACAGAGGGATTTTCAAACAAGGAAACCGAATCCTTCGACCATCATCCCAGAATGAGAGCAAAATGCTCTCGCGTTGTCTTTCAGGCAGGGAAGAAGCTACATGCTCGTGTTGAGCAGATAAGTTTTAGTCAGCATATCTGAACCTCTTCTTCCGTCCTCTAGCTGATGACAGACAATCTGCCTGTTTGGCTTTGAACGCCCGTACCTTCATTCCCAGGTATGCAAAGTTCCCTTTGAAAACCAGGGAATTCCAATCCTTGCTAGGCCCGCTCTCTGCAGCCTTCTCCCACTCAGAGAACGTTTGAGAAAGCAGCTTGTGCCGGGCGGATACTTTCTTCTAACAAAACTTAAAACTCCCCTAGACTGTGATAAGCAGCTTGAAGGGGAACGCTGTATTTTGCTTTCTCTTTCAAGTGGTGAATGGGGAATTTCCACTTGCTGCTAACAAACTTTTACTCAGCCCAAATACAGTTTTGCCCGATTCGCGTTCCAGAATGGGAGAAACACGGTTTCTCTTCTCCTCTAGTGATAACGTCTGTAAAGCGGTATTCTCAGCCGCGCAGCACAGAATGCTTCACGGAATGCTGGAAACCCTGGACGGCTTCAGCTACTTGAAAGGGAGAAACGTCGTATAGTTTATCCAGGTAGAAACTGCACAGGCAACTTTCTGAGGCATGTAACACAGAGGGATTTTCGAACACAGAAAGGGAGTCCTTCGACCATCATCCCAGAATGAGAGCAAAATGCTCTTTCTTTGTATTTCAGGCAGGGAAGGAGTAACATGCTCGTGTTGAGCACACACGTTTTAGTCAGCATAGCTGAACCTTTTCGTCAGTCCTCTAACTGAAGGCAGACAATCTGCCTGTTTGGCTTTCAACGCCTGTAAGTACCTTCATTCCCTGATATGCAAAGTTCCCTTTGAAAACCAGGGGATTGCAATCCTTGCTAGGCCCGCTCTCTGCCGCCATCTCCCACTCAGAGAACGTTTGAGAAAGCAGCTTTTGCTGGGCGGACACTTTCTTCTAACAAAACTGAAAAGTCCCGTAGACTGACTTAAGCAGCTTGAAGGGGAACGCTGTATTTTGATTTCTCTTTCATGTGGTGACTGGGGAATTTCCACTTGCTGCTAACCTTTACTCAGCACAACTACAGTTTTGCCCGCTTCGCGTTCCAGAATGGGAGAAACACGGTTTCTCTTCTCCTCTAGTGATAACGTCTGTAAAGCGGTATTCTCAGCCGCGCAGCACAGAATGCTTCCCGCAATGCTGCAAACCCTGAACGGCTTCAGCTACTTGAAAGGGAGAAACGTCGTATACTTTATCCAGGTCGAGAATGCACAGGCAACTTTCTGAGGCATGTAACACAGAGGGATTTTCGAACACAGAAAGGGAATCCTTCGACAATCATCCCAGAATGAGAGCAAAATGCTCTCGCGTTGTCTTTCAGGCAGGGAAGGAGTAACATGCTCGTGTTGAGCACACACGTTTTAGTCAGCATAGCTGAACCTCCTCTGCCGTCCTCTAGCTGAAGGCAGACAATCTGCCTGTTTGGCTTTCAACGCCTGTAAGTACCTTCATTCCCTGATATGCAAAGTTCCCTTTGAAAACCAGGGGATTGCAATCCTTGCTAGGCCCGCTCTCTGCAGCCATCTCCAACTCAGAGAACGTTTGAGAAAGCAGCTTGTGCTGTGCTGACACTTTCTTCTAACAAAACCGAAAACTCCCGTAGCCTGAGTTAAGCAGCTTGAAGGGGAACGCTGTATCTTGCTTTCTCTTACATGTGGTGAATGGGGAACGTCTAGTGCTGCTAACAAACTTTTACTCAGCACAACTACAGTTTTGCCCCATTCGCGTTCCAGAATGGGAGAAACACGGTTTCTCTTCTCCTCTAGTGATAACGTCTGTAAAGCGGTATTCTCAGCCGCGCAGCACAGAATGCTTCCCGGAATGCTGCAAACCCTGAACGGCTTCAGCTACTTGAAAGGGAGAAACGTCGTATACTTTATCCAGGTCGAGAATGCACAGGCAACTTTCTGAGGCATGTAACACAGAGGGATTTTCGAACACAGAAAGGGAATCCTTCGACCATCATCCCAGAATGAGAGCAAAATGCTCTTTCTTTGTATTTCAGGCAGGGAAGGAGTAACATGCTCGTGTTGAGCACACACGTTTTAGTCAGCATAGCTGAACCTTTTCGTCAGTCCTCTAACTGAAGGCAGACAATCTGCCTGTTTGGCTTTGAACGCCTGTAGTACCTTCATTCCCTGATATGCAAAGTTCCCTTTGAAAACCAGGGGATTCCAATCCTTGCTAGGCCCGCTCTCTGCCGCCATCTCCCACTCAGAGAACGTTTGAGAAAGCAGCTTGTGCTGGGCGGACACTTTCTTCTAACAAAACTGAAAAGTCCCGTAGACTGACTTAAGCAGCTTGAAGGGGAACGCTGTATTTTGCTTTCTCTTTCATGTGGTGACTGGGGAATTTCCACTTGCTGCTAACCTTTACTCAGCACAACTACAGTTTTGCCCGCTTCGCATTCCAGAATGGGAGAAACACGGTTTCTCTTCTCCTCTAGTGATAACTTCTGTAAAGCGGTATTCTCAGCCGCGCAGCACAGAATGCTTCCCGGAATGCTGCAAACCCTGAACGGCTTCAGCTACTTGAAAGGGAGAAACGTCGTATACTTTATCCAGGTCGAGAATGCACAGGCAACTTTCTGAGGCATGTAACACAGAGGGATTTTCGAACACAGAAAGGGAATCCTTCGACCATCATCCCAGAATGAGAGCAAAATGCTCTTTCTTTGTATTTCAGGCAGGGAAGGAGTAACATGCTCGTGTTGAGCACACACGTTTTAGTCAGCATAGCCGAACCTCCTCTGCCGTCCTCTAGCTGAAGGCAGACAATCTGCCTGTTTGGCTTTCAACGCCTGTAAGTACCTTCATTCCCTGATATGCAAAGTTCCCTTTGAAAATCAGGGAATTGCAATCCTTGCTAGGCCCGCTCTCTGCAGCCATCTCCAACTCAGAGAACGTTTGAGAAAGCAGCTTGTGCTGATCGGACCCTTTCTTCTAACAAAAATTAAAACTCCCGTAGACTGAGTTAAGCAGCATCAAGGGGAACGCAGTATTTGGCTTTCTCTTTCATGTGATGAATGGGGGATTTCCAGTTGCTGCTTACAAACTTTTACTCAGCACAACTACAGTTTTGCCTCCTTCGCGTTCCAGAATAGGAGAAACACGGTTTCTCTCCTCCTGTAGTGACACCGTCTGTAAAGAGGTATACTCAGGCTCGCAGCACAGAATGCTTCCCGAAATGCTGGAAACCCTGAACGGCTTCAGCTATTTGAAAGGGAGAAACGTCGTATACTTTATCCAGGTAGACAATGCACGGCAACTTTCTGAGGCATGTAACACAGAGGGATTTTCAAACAAGGAAACCGAATCCTTCGACCATCATCCCAGAATGAGAGCAAAATGCTCTCGCGTTGTCTTTCAGGCAGGGAAGAAGCTACATGCTCGTGTTGAGCAGATAAGTTTTAGTCAGCATATCTGAACCTCTTCTTCCGTCCTCTAGCTGATGACAGACAATCTGCCTGTTTGGCTTTGAACGCCCGTACCTTCATTCCCAGGTATGCAAAGTTCCCTTTGAAAACCAGGGAATTCCAATCCTTGCTAGGCCCGCTCTCTGCAGCCTTCTCCCACTCAGAGAACGTTTGAGAAAGCAGCTTGTGCCGGGCGGATACTTTCTTCTAACAAAACTTAAAACTCCCCTAGACTGTGATAAGCAGCTTGAAGGGGAACGCTGTATTTTGCTTTCTCTTTCAAGTGGTGAATGGGGAATTTCCACTTGCTGCTAACAAACTTTTACTCAGCCCAAATACAGTTTTGCCCGATTCGCGTTCCAGAATGGGAGAAACACGGTTTCTCTTCTCCTCTAGTGATAACGTCTGTAAAGCGGTATTCTCAGCCGCGCAGCACAGAATGCTTCACGGAATGCTGGAAACCCTGGACGGCTTCAGCTACTTGAAAGGGAGAAACGTCGTATAGTTTATCCAGGTAGAAACTGCACAGGCAACTTTCTGAGGCATGTAACACAGAGGGATTTTCGAACACAGAAAGGGAGTCCTTCGACCATCATCCCAGAATGAGAGCAAAATGCTCTTTCTTTGTATTTCAGGCAGGGAAGGAGTAACATGCTCGTGTTGAGCACACACGTTTTAGTCAGCATAGCCGAACCTCCTCTGCCGTCCTCTAGCTGAAGGCAGACAATCTGCCTGTTTGGCTTTCAACGCCTGTAAGTACCTTCATTCCCTGATATGCAAAGTTCCCTTTGAAAATCAGGGAATTGCAATCCTTGCTAGGCCCGCTCTCTGCAGCCATCTCCAACTCAGAGAACGTTTGAGAAAGCAGCTTGTGCTGATCGGACCCTTTCTTCTAACAAAAATTAAAACTCCCGTAGACTGAGTTAAGCAGCATCAAGGGGAACGCAGTATTTGGCTTTCTCTTTCATGTGATGAATGGGGGATTTCCAGTTGCTGCTAACAAACTTTTACTCAGCACAACTACAGTTTTGCCTCCTTCGCGTTCCAGAATAGGAGAAACACGGTTTCTCTCCTCCTGTAGTGACACCGTCTGTAAAGAGGTATACTCAGGCTCGCAGCACAGAATGCTTCCCGAAATGCTGGAAACCCTGAACGGCTTCAGCTATTTGAAAGGGAGAAACGTCGTATACTTTATCCAGGTAGACAATGCACGGCAACTTTCTGAGGCATGTAACACAGAGGGATTTTCAAACAAGGAAACCGAATCCTTCGACCATCATCCCAGAATGAGAGCAAAATGCTCTCGCGTTGTCTTTCAGGCAGGGAAGAAGCTACATGCTCGTGTTGAGCAGATAAGTTTTAGTCAGCATATCTGAACCTCTTCTTCCGTCCTCTAGCTGATGACAGACAATCTGCCTGTTTGGCTTTGAACGCCCGTACCTTCATTCCCAGGTATGCAAAGTTCCCTTTGAAAACCAGGGAATTCCAATCCTTGCTAGGCCCGCTCTCTGCAGCCTTCTCCCACTCAGAGAACGTTTGAGAAAGCAGCTTGTGCCGGGCGGATACTTTCTTCTAACAAAACTTAAAACTCCCCTAGACTGTGATAAGCAGCTTGAAGGGGAACGCTGTATTTTGCTTTCTCTTTCAAGTGGTGAATGGGGAATTTCCACTTGCTGCTAACAAACTTTTACTCAGCCCAAATACAGTTTTGCCCGATTCGCGTTCCAGAATGGGAGAAACACGGTTTCTCTTCTCCTCTAGTGATAACGTCTGTAAAGCGGTATTCTCAGCCGCGCAGCACAGAATGCTTCACGGAATGCTGGAAACCCTGGACGGCTTCAGCTACTTGAAAGGGAGAAACGTCGTATAGTTTATCCAGGTAGAAACTGCACAGGCAACTTTCTGAGGCATGTAACACAGAGGGATTTTCGAACACAGAAAGGGAGTCCTTCGACCATCATCCCAGAATGAGAGCAAAATGCTCTTTCTTTGTATTTCAGGCAGGGAAGGAGTAACATGCTCGTGTTGAGCACACACGTTTTAGTCAGCATAGCTGAACCTTTTCGTCAGTCCTCTAACTGAAGGCAGACAATCTGCCTGTTTGGCTTTCAACGCCTGTAGTACCCTCATTCCCTGATATGCAAAGTTCCCTTTGAAAACCAGGAGATTCCAATCCTTGCTAGGCCCGCTCTCTGCAGCCATCTCCAACTCAGAGAACGTTTGAGAAAGCAGCTTGTGCTGATCGGACCCTTTCTTCTAACAAAAATTAAAACTCCCGTAGACTGAGTTAAGCAGCATCAAGGGGAACGCAGTATTTGGCTTTCTCTTTCATGTGATGAATGGGGGATTTCCAGTTGCTGCTAACAAACTTTTACTCAGCACAACTACAGTTTTGCCTCCTTCGCGTTCCAGAATAGGAGAAACACGGTTTCTCTCCTCCTGTAGTGACACCGTCTGTAAAGAGGTATACTCAGGCTCGCAGCACAGAATGCTTCCCGAAATGCTGGAAACCCTGAACGGCTTCAGCTATTTGAAAGGGAGAAACGTCGTATACTTTATCCAGGTAGACAATGCACGGCAACTTTCTGAGGCATGTAACACAGAGGGATTTTCAAACAAGGAAACCGAATCCTTCGACCATCATCCCAGAATGAGAGCAAAATGCTCTCGCGTTGTCTTTCAGGCAGGGAAGAAGCTACATGCTCGTGTTGAGCAGATAAGTTTTAGTCAGCATATCTGAACCTCTTCTTCCGTCCTCTAGCTGATGACAGACAATCTGCCTGTTTGGCTTTGAACGCCCGTACCTTCATTCCCAGGTATGCAAAGTTCCCTTTGAAAACCAGGGAATTCCAATCCTTGCTAGGCCCGCTCTCTGCAGCCTTCTCCCACTCAGAGAACGTTTGAGAAAGCAGCTTGTGCCGGGCGGATACTTTCTTCTAACAAAACTTAAAACTCCCCTAGACTGTGATAAGCAGCTTGAAGGGGAACGCTGTATTTTGCTTTCTCTTTCAAGTGGTGAATGGGGAATTTCCACTTGCTGCTAACAAACTTTTACTCAGCCCAAATACAGTTTTGCCCGATTCGCGTTCCAGAATGGGAGAAACACGGTTTCTCTTCTCCTCTAGTGATAACGTCTGTAAAGCGGTATTCTCAGCCGCGCAGCACAGAATGCTTCACGGAATGCTGGAAACCCTGGACGGCTTCAGCTACTTGAAAGGGAGAAACGTCGTATAGTTTATCCAGGTAGAAACTGCACAGGCAACTTTCTGAGGCATGTAACACAGAGGGATTTTCGAACACAGAAAGGGAGTCCTTCGACCATCATCCCAGAATGAGAGCAAAATGCTCTTTCTTTGTATTTCAGGCAGGGAAGGAGTAACATGCTCGTGTTGAGCACACACGTTTTAGTCAGCATAGCTGAACCTTTTCGTCAGTCCTCTAACTGAAGGCAGACAATCTGCCTGTTTGGCTTTCAACGCCTGTAAGTACCTTCATTCCCTGATATGCAAAGTTCCCTTTGAAAACCAGGGGATTGCAATCCTTGCTAGGCCCGCTCTCTGCCGCCATCTCCCACTCAGAGAACGTTTGAGAAAGCAGCTTTTGCTGGGCGGACACTTTCTTCTAACAAAACTGAAAAGTCCCGTAGACTGACTTAAGCAGCTTGAAGGGGAACGCTGTATTTTGATTTCTCTTTCATGTGGTGACTGGGGAATTTCCACTTGCTGCTAACCTTTACTCAGCACAACTACAGTTTTGCCCGCTTCGCGTTCCAGAATGGGAGAAACACGGTTTCTCTTCTCCTCTAGTGATAACGTCTGTAAAGCGGTATTCTCAGCCGCGCAGCACAGAATGCTTCCCGCAATGCTGCAAACCCTGAACGGCTTCAGCTACTTGAAAGGGAGAAACGTCGTATACTTTATCCAGGTCGAGAATGCACAGGCAACTTTCTGAGGCATGTAACACAGAGGGATTTTCGAACACAGAAAGGGAATCCTTCGACAATCATCCCAGAATGAGAGCAAAATGCTCTCGCGTTGTCTTTCAGGCAGGGAAGGAGTAACATGCTCGTGTTGAGCACACACGTTTTAGTCAGCATAGCTGAACCTCCTCTGCCGTCCTCTAGCTGAAGGCAGACAATCTGCCTGTTTGGCTTTCAACGCCTGTAAGTACCTTCATTCCCTGATATGCAAAGTTCCCTTTGAAAACCAGGGGATTGCAATCCTTGCTAGGCCCGCTCTCTGCAGCCATCTCCAACTCAGAGAACGTTTGAGAAAGCAGCTTGTGCTGTGCTGACACTTTCTTCTAACAAAACCGAAAACTCCCGTAGCCTGAGTTAAGCAGCTTGAAGGGGAACGCTGTATCTTGCTTTCTCTTACATGTGGTGAATGGGGAACGTCTAGTGCTGCTAACAAACTTTTACTCAGCACAACTACAGTTTTGCCCCATTCGCGTTCCAGAATGGGAGAAACACGGTTTCTCTTCTCCTCTAGTGATAACGTCTGTAAAGCGGTATTCTCAGCCGCGCAGCACAGAATGCTTCCCGGAATGCTGCAAACCCTGAACGGCTACAGCTACTTGAAAGGGAGAAACGTCGTATACTTTATCCAGGTCGAGAATGCACAGGCAACTTTCTGAGGCCTGTAACACAGAGGGATTTTCGAACACAGAAAGGGAATCCTTCGACCATCATCCCAGAATGAGAGCAAAATGCTCTTTCTTTGTATTTCAGGCAGGGAAGGAGTAACATGCTCGTGTTGAGCACACACGTTTTAGTCAGCATAGCTGAACCTTTTCGTCAGTCCTCTAACTGAAGGCAGACAATCTGCCTGTTTGGCTTTGAACGCCTGTAGTACCTTCATTCCCTGATATGCAAAGTTCCCTTTGAAAACCAGGGGATTCCAATCCTTGCTAGGCCCGCTCTCTGCCGCCATCTCCCACTCAGAGAACGTTTGAGAAAGCAGCTTGTGCTGGGCGGACACTTTCTTCTAACAAAACTGAAAAGTCCCGTAGCCTGAGTTAAGCAGCTTGAAGGGGAACGCTGTATTTTGCTTTCTCTTTCATGTGGTGACTGGGGAATTTCCACTTGCTGCTAACCTTTACTCAGCACAACTACAGTTTTGCCCGCTTCGCGTTCCAGAATGGGAGAAACACGGTTTCTCTTCTCCTCTAGTGATAACGTCTGTAAAGCGGTATTCTCAGCCGCGCAGCACAGAATGCTTCCCGGAATGCTGCAAACCCTGAACGGCTTCAGCTACTTGAAAGGGAGAAACGTCGTATACTTTATCCAGGTCGAGAATGCACAGGCAACTTTCTGAGGCATGTAACACAGAGGGATTTTCGAACACAGAAAGGGAATCCTTCGACCATCATCCCAGAATGAGAGCAAAATGCTCTTTCTTTGTATTTCAGGCAGGGAAGGAGTAACATGCTCGTGTTGAGCACACACGTTTTAGTCAGCATAGCCGAACCTCCTCTGCCGTCCTCTAATCTGCCTGTTTGGCTTTCAACGCCTGTAAGTACCTTCATTCCCTGATATGCAAAGTTCCCTTTGAAAATCAGGGAATTGCAATCCTTGCTAGGCCCGCTCTCTGCAGCCATCTCCAACTCAGAGAACGTTTGAGAAAGCAGCTTGTGCTGATCGGACCCTTTCTTCTAACAAAAATTAAAACTCCCGTAGACTGAGTTAAGCAGCATCAAGGGGAACGCAGTATTTGGCTTTCTCTTTCATGTGATGAATGGGGGATTTCCAGTTGCTGCTAACAAACTTTTACTCAGCACAACTACAGTTTTGCCTCCTTCGCGTTCCAGAATAGGAGAAACACGGTTTCTCTCCTCCTGTAGTGACACCGTCTGTAAAGAGGTATACTCAGGCTCGCAGCACAGAATGCTTCCCGAAATGCTGGAAACCCTGAACGGCTTCAGCTATTTGAAAGGGAGAAACGTCGTATACTTTATCCAGGTAGACAATGCACGGCAACTTTCTGAGGCATGTAACACAGAGGGATTTTCAAACAAGGAAACCGAATCCTTCGACCATCATCCCAGAATGAGAGCAAAATGCTCTCGCGTTGTCTTTCAGGCAGGGAAGAAGCTACATGCTCGTGTTGAGCAGATAAGTTTTAGTCAGCATATCTGAACCTCTTCTTCCGTCCTCTAGCTGATGACAGACAATCTGCCTGTTTGGCTTTGAACGCCCGTACCTTCATTCCCAGGTATGCAAAGTTCCCTTTGAAAACCAGGGAATTCCAATCCTTGCTAGGCCCGCTCTCTGCAGCCTTCTCCCACTCAGAGAACGTTTGAGAAAGCAGCTTGTGCCGGGCGGATACTTTCTTCTAACAAAACTTAAAACTCCCCTAGACTGTGATAAGCAGCTTGAAGGGGAACGCTGTATTTTGCTTTCTCTTTCAAGTGGTGAATGGGGAATTTCCACTTGCTGCTAACAAACTTTTACTCAGCCCAAATACAGTTTTGCCCGATTCGCGTTCCAGAATGGGAGAAACACGGTTTCTCTTCTCCTCTAGTGATAACGTCTGTAAAGCGGTATTCTCAGCCGCGCAGCACAGAATGCTTCACGGAATGCTGGAAACCCTGGACGGCTTCAGCTACTTGAAAGGGAGAAACGTCGTATAGTTTATCCAGGTAGAAACTGCACAGGCAACTTTCTGAGGCATGTAACACAGAGGGATTTTCGAACACAGAAAGGGAGTCCTTCGACCATCATCCCAGAATGAGAGCAAAATGCTCTTTCTTTGTATTTCAGGCAGGGAAGGAGTAACATGCTCGTGTTGAGCACACACGTTTTAGTCAGCATAGCCGAACCTCCTCTGCCGTCCTCTAGCTGAAGGCAGACAATCTGCCTGTTTGGCTTTCAACGCCTGTAAGTACCTTCATTCCCTGATATGCAAAGTTCCCTTTGAAAATCAGGGAATTGCAATCCTTGCTAGGCCCGCTCTCTGCAGCCATCTCCAACTCAGAGAACGTTTGAGAAAGCAGCTTGTGCTGATCGGACCCTTTCTTCTAACAAAAATTAAAACTCCCGTAGACTGAGTTAAGCAGCATCAAGGGGAACGCAGTATTTGGCTTTCTCTTTCATGTGATGAATGGGGGATTTCCAGTTGCTGCTAACAAACTTTTACTCAGCACAACTACAGTTTTGCCTCCTTCGCGTTCCAGAATAGGAGAAACACGGTTTCTCTCCTCCTGTAGTGACACCGTCTGTAAAGAGGTATACTCAGGCTCGCAGCACAGAATGCTTCCCGAAATGCTGGAAACCCTGAACGGCTTCAGCTATTTGAAAGGGAGAAACGTCGTATACTTTATCCAGGTAGACAATGCACGGCAACTTTCTGAGGCATGTAACACAGAGGGATTTTCAAACAAGGAAACCGAATCCTTCGACCATCATCCCAGAATGAGAGCAAAATGCTCTCGCGTTGTCTTTCAGGCAGGGAAGAAGCTACATGCTCGTGTTGAGCAGATAAGTTTTAGTCAGCATATCTGAACCTCTTCTTCTGTCCTCTAGCTGATGACAGACAATCTGCCTGTTTGGCTTTGAACGCCCGTACCTTCATTCCCAGGTATGCAAAGTTCCCTTTGAAAACCAGGGAATTCCAATCCTTGCTAGGCCCGCTCTCTGCAGCCTTCTCCCACTCAGAGAACGTTTGAGAAAGCAGCTTGTGCCGGGCGGATACTTTCTTCTAACAAAACTTAAAACTCCCCTAGACTGTGATAAGCAGCTTGAAGGGGAACGCTGTATTTTGCTTTCTCTTTCAAGTGGTGAATGGGGAATTTCCACTTGCTGCTAACAAACTTTTACTCAGCCCAAATACAGTTTTGCCCGATTCGCGTTCCAGAATGGGAGAAACACGGTTTCTCTTCTCCTCTAGTGATAACGTCTGTAAAGCGGTATTCTCAGCCGCGCAGCACAGAATGCTTCACGGAATGCTGCAAACCCTGGACGGCTTCAGCTACTTGAAAGGGAGAAACGTCGTATAGTTTATCCAGGTAGAAACTGCACAGGCAACTTTCTGAGGCATGTAACACAGAGGGATTTTCGAACACAGAAAGGGAGTCCTTCGACCATCATCCCAGAATGAGAGCAAAATGCTCTTTCTTTGTATTTCAGGCAGGGAAGGAGTAACATGCTCGTGTTGAGCACACACGTTTTAGTCAGCATAGCCGAACCTCCTCTGCCGTCCTCTAGCTGAAGGCAGACAATCTGCCTGTTTGGCTTTCAACGCCTGTAAGTACCTTCATTCCCTGATATGCAAAGTTCCCTTTGAAAATCAGGGAATTGCAATCCTTGCTAGGCCCGCTCTCTGCAGCCATCTCCAACTCAGAGAACGTTTGAGAAAGCAGCTTGTGCTGATCGGACCCTTTCTTCTAACAAAAATTAAAACTCCCGTAGACTGAGTTAAGCAGCATCAAGGGGAACGCAGTATTTGGCTTTCTCTTTCATGTGATGAATGGGGGATTTCCAGTTGCTGCTAACAAACTTTTACTCAGCACAACTACAGTTTTGCCTCCTTCGCGTTCCAGAATAGGAGAAACACGGTTTCTCTCCTCCTGTAGTGACACCGTCTGTAAAGAGGTATACTCAGGCTCGCAGCACAGAATGCTTCCCGAAATGCTGGAAACCCTGAACGGCTTCAGCTATTTGAAAGGGAGAAACGTCGTATACTTTATCCAGGTAGACAATGCACGGCAACTTTCTGAGGCATGTAACACAGAGGGATTTTCAAACAAGGAAACCGAATCCTTCGACCATCATCCCAGAATGAGAGCAAAATGCTCTCGCGTTGTCTTTCAGGCAGGGAAGAAGCTACATGCTCGTGTTGAGCAGATAAGTTTTAGTCAGCATATCTGAACCTCTTCTTCCGTCCTCTAGCTGATGACAGACAATCTGCCTGTTTGGCTTTGAACGCCCGTACCTTCATTCCCAGGTATGCAAAGTTCCCTTTGAAAACCAGGGAATTCCAATCCTTGCTAGGCCCGCTCTCTGCAGCCTTCTCCCACTCAGAGAACGTTTGAGAAAGCAGCTTGTGCCGGGCGGATACTTTCTTCTAACAAAACTTAAAACTCCCCTAGACTGTGATAAGCAGCTTGAAGGGGAACGCTGTATTTTGCTTTCTCTTTCAAGTGGTGAATGGGGAATTTCCACTTGCTGCTAACAAACTTTTACTCAGCCCAAATACAGTTTTGCCCGATTCGCGTTCCAGAATGGGAGAAACACGGTTTCTCTTCTCCTCTAGTGATAACGTCTGTAAAGCGGTATTCTCAGCCGCGCAGCACAGAATGCTTCACGGAATGCTGGAAACCCTGGACGGCTTCAGCTACTTGAAAGGGAGAAACGTCGTATAGTTTATCCAGGTAGAAACTGCACAGGCAACTTTCTGAGGCATGTAACACAGAGGGATTTTCGAACACAGAAAGGGAGTCCTTCGACCATCATCCCAGAATGAGAGCAAAATGCTCTTTCTTTGTATTTCAGGCAGGGAAGGAGTAACATGCTCGTGTTGAGCACACACGTTTTAGTCAGCATAGCTGAACCTTTTCGTCAGTCCTCTAACTGAAGGCAGACAATCTGCCTGTTTGGCTTTGAACGCCTGTAGTACCTTCATTCCCTGATATGCAAAGTTCCCTTTGAAAACCAGGAGATTCCAATCCTTGCTAGGCCCGCTCTCTGCCGCCATCTCCCACTCAGAGAACGTTTGAGAAAGCAGCTTTTGCTGGGCGGACACTTTCTTCTAACAAAACTGAAAAGTCCCGTAGACTGACTTAAGCAGCTTGAAGGGGAACGCTGTATTTTGCTTTCTCTTTCATGTGGTGACTGGGGAATTTCCACTTGCTGCTAACCTTTACTCAGCACAACTACAGTTTTGCCCGCTTCGCGTTCCAGAATGGGAGAAACACGGTTTCTCTTCTCCTCTAGTGATAACGTCTGTAAAGCGGTATTCTCAGCCGCGCAGCACAGAATGCTTCCCGGAATGCTGCAAACCCTGAACGGCTTCAGCTACTTGAAAGGGAGAAACGTCGTATACTTTATCCAGGTCGAGAATGCACAGGCAACTTTCTGAGGCATGTAACACAGAGGGATTTTCGAACACAGAAAGGGAATCCTTCGACAATCATCCCAGAATGAGAGCAAAATGCTCTCGCGTTGTCTTTCAGGCAGGGAAGGAGTAACATGCTCGTGTTGAGCACACACGTTTTAGTCAGCATAGCTGAACCTCCTCTGCCGTCCTCTAGCTGAAGGCAGACAATCTGCCTGTTTGGCTTTCAACGCCTGTAAGTACCTTCATTCCCTGATATGCAAAGTTCCCTTTGAAAACCAGGGGATTGCAATCCTTGCTAGGCCCGCTCTCTGCAGCCATCTCCAACTCAGAGAACGTTTGAGAAAGCAGCTTGTGCTGTGCTGACACTTTCTTCTAACAAAACCGAAAACTCCCGTAGCCTGAGTTAAGCAGCTTGAAGGGGAACGCTGTATCTTGCTTTCTCTTACATGTGGTGAATGGGGAACGTCTAGTGCTGCTAACAAACTTTTACTCAGCACAACTACAGTTTTGCCCCATTCGCGTTCCAGAATGGGAGAAACACGGTTTCTCTTCTCCTCTAGTGATAAAGTCTGTAAAGCGGTATTCTCAGCCGCGCAGCACAGAATGCTTCCCGGAATGCTGCAAACCCTGAACGGCTTCAGCTACTTGAAAGGGAGAAACGTCGTATACTTTATCCAGGTCGAGAATGCACAGGCAACTTTCTGAGGCATGTAACACAGAGGGATTTTCGAACACAGAAAGGGACTCCTTCGACCATCATCCCAGAATGAGAGCAAAATGCTCTTTCTTTGTATTTCAGGCAGGGAAGGAGTAACATGCTCGTGTTGAGCACACACGTTTTAGTCAGCATAGCCGAACCTCCTCTGCCGTCCTCTAGCTGAAGGCAGACAATCTGCCTGTTTGGCTTTCAACGCCTGTAAGTACCTTCATTCCCTGATATGCAAAGTTCCCTTTGAAAATCAGGGAATTGCAATCCTTGCTAGGCCCGCTCTCTGCAGCCATCTCCAACTCAGAGAACGTTTGAGAAAGCAGCTTGTGCTGATCGGACCCTTTCTTCTAACAAAAATTAAAACTCCCGTAGACTGAGTTAAGCAGCATCAAGGGGAACGCAGTATTTGGCTTTCTCTTTCATGTGATGAATGGGGGATTTCCAGTTGCTGCTAACAAACTTTTACTCAGCACAACTACAGTTTTGCCTCCTTCGCGTTCCAGAATAGGAGAAACACGGTTTCTCTCCTCCTGTAGTGACACCGTCTGTAAAGAGGTATACTCAGGCTCGCAGCACAGAATGCTTCCCGAAATGCTGGAAACCCTGAACGGCTTCAGCTATTTGAAAGGGAGAAACGTCGTATACTTTATCCAGGTAGACAATGCACGGCAACTTTCTGAGGCATGTAACACAGAGGGATTTTCAAACAAGGAAACCGAATCCTTCGACCATCATCCCAGAATGAGAGCAAAATGCTCTCGCGTTGTCTTTCAGGCAGGGAAGAAGCTACATGCTCGTGTTGAGCAGATAAGTTTTAGTCAGCATATCTGAACCTCTTCTTCCGTCCTCTAGCTGATGACAGACAATCTGCCTGTTTGGCTTTGAACGCCCGTACCTTCATTCCCAGGTATGCAAAGTTCCCTTTGAAAACCAGGGAATTCCAATCCTTGCTAGGCCCGCTCTCTGCAGCCTTCTCCCACTCAGAGAACGTTTGAGAAAGCAGCTTGTGCCGGGCGGATACTTTCTTCTAACAAAACTTAAAACTCCCCTAGACTGTGATAAGCAGCTTGAAGGGGAACGCTGTATTTTGCTTTCTCTTTCAAGTGGTGAATGGGGAATTTCCACTTGCTGCTAACAAACTTTTACTCAGCCCAAATACAGTTTTGCCCGATTCGCGTTCCAGAATGGGAGAAACACGGTTTCTCTTCTCCTCTAGTGATAACGTCTGTAAAGCGGTATTCTCAGCCGCGCAGCACAGAATGCTTCACGGAATGCTGGAAACCCTGGACGGCTTCAGCTACTTGAAAGGGAGAAACGTCGTATAGTTTATCCAGGTAGAAACTGCACAGGCAACTTTCTGAGGCATGTAACACAGAGGGATTTTCGAACACAGAAAGGGAGTCCTTCGACCATCATCCCAGAATGAGAGCAAAATGCTCTTTCTTTGTATTTCAGGCAGGGAAGGAGTAACATGCTCGTGTTGAGCACACACGTTTTAGTCAGCATAGCTGAACCTTTTCGTCAGTCCTCTAACTGAAGGCAGACAATCTGCCTGTTTGGCTTTGAACGCCTGTAGTACCTTCATTCCCTGATATGCAAAGTTCCCTTTGAAAACCAGGAGATTCCAATCCTTGCTAGGCCCGCTCTCTGCCGCCATCTCCCACTCAGAGAACGTTTGAGAAAGCAGCTTTTGCTGGGCGGACACTTTCTTCTAACAAAACTGAAAAGTCCCGTAGACTGACTTAAGCAGCTTGAAGGGGAACGCTGTATTTTGATTTCTCTTTCATGTGGTGACTGGGGAATTTCCACTTGCTGCTAACCTTTACTCAGCACAACTACAGTTTTGCCCGCTTCGCGTTCCAGAATGGGAGAAACACGGTTTCTCTTCTCCTCTAGTGATAACGTCTGTAAAGCGGTATTCTCAGCCGCGCAGCACAGAATGCTTCCCGGAATGCTGCAAACCCTGAACGGCTTCAGCTACTTGAAAGGGAGAAACGTCGTATACTTTATCCAGGTCGAGAATGCACAGGCAACTTTCTGAGGCATGTAACACAGAGGGATTATCGAACACAGAAAGGGAATCCTTCGACAATCATCCCAGAATGAGAGCAAAATGCTCTCGCGTTGTCTTTCAGGCAGGGAAGGAGTAACATGCTCGTGTTGAGCACACACGTTTTAGTCAGCATAGCTGAACCTCCTCTGCCGTCCTCTAGCTGAAGGCAGACAATCTGCCTGTTTGGCTTTCAACGCCTGTAAGTACCTTCATTCCCTGATATGCAAAGTTCCCTTTGAAAACCAGGGGATTGCAATCCTTGCTAGGCCCGCTCTCTGCAGCCATCTCCAACTCAGAGAACGTTTGAGAAAGCAGCTTGTGCTGTGCTGACACTTTCTTCTAACAAAACCGAAAACTCCCGTAGCCTGAGTTAAGCAGCTTGAAGGGGAACGCTGTATCTTGCTTTCTCTTACATGTGGTGAATGGGGAACGTCTAGTGCTGCTAACAAACTTTTACTCAGCACAACTACAGTTTTGCCCCATTCGCGTTCCAGAATGGGAGAAACACGGTTTCTCTTCTCCTCTAGTGATAAAGTCTGTAAAGCGGTATTCTCAGCCGCGCAGCACAGAATGCTTCCCGGAATGCTGCAAACCCTGAACGGCTTCAGCTACTTGAAAGGGAGAAACGTCGTATACTTTATCCAGGTCGAGAATGCACAGGCAACTTTCTGAGGCATGTAACACAGAGGGATTTTCGAACACAGAAAGGGAATCCTTCGACCATCATCCCAGAATGAGAGCAAAATGCTCTTTCTTTGTATTTCAGGCAGGGAAGGAGTAACATGCTCGTGTTGAGCACACACGTTTTAGTCAGCATAGCCGAACCTCCTCTGCCGTCCTCTAGCTGAAGGCAGACAATCTGCCTGTTTGGCTTTCAACGCCTGTAAGTACCTTCATTCCCTGATATGCAAAGTTCCCTTTGAAAATCAGGGAATTGCAATCCTTGCTAGGCCCGCTCTCTGCAGCCATCTCCAACTCAGAGAACGTTTGAGAAAGCAGCTTGTGCTGATCGGACCCTTTCTTCTAACAAAAATTAAAACTCCCGTAGACTGAGTTAAGCAGCATCAAGGGGAACGCAGTATTTGGCTTTCTCTTTCATGTGATGAATGGGGGATTTCCAGTTGCTGCTAACAAACTTTTACTCAGCACAACTACAGTTTTGCCTCCTTCGCGTTCCAGAATAGGAGAAACACGGTTTCTCTCCTCCTGTAGTGACACCGTCTGTAAAGAGGTATACTCAGGCTCGCAGCACAGAATGCTTCCCGAAATGCTGGAAACCCTGAACGGCTTCAGCTATTTGAAAGGGAGAAACGTCGTATACTTTATCCAGGTAGACAATGCACGGCAACTTTCTGAGGCATGTAACACAGAGGGATTTTCAAACAAGGAAACCGAATCCTTCGACCATCATCCCAGAATGAGAGCAAAATGCTCTCGCGTTGTCTTTCAGGCAGGGAAGAAGCTACATGCTCGTGTTGAGCAGATAAGTTTTAGTCAGCATATCTGAACCTCTTCTTCCGTCCTCTAGCTGATGACAGACAATCTGCCTGTTTGGCTTTGAACGCCCGTACCTTCATTCCCAGGTATGCAAAGTTCCCTTTGAAAACCAGGGAATTCCAATCCTTGCTAGGCCCGCTCTCTGCAGCCTTCTCCCACTCAGAGAACGTTTGAGAAAGCAGCTTGTGCCGGGCGGATACTTTCTTCTAACAAAACTTAAAACTCCCCTAGACTGTGATAAGCAGCTTGAAGGGGAACGCTGTATTTTGCTTTCTCTTTCAAGTGGTGACTGGGGAATTTCCACTTGCTGCTAACAAACTTTTACTCAGCCCAAATACAGTTTTGCCCGATTCGCGTTCCAGAATGGGAGAAACACGGTTTCTCTTCTCCTCTAGTGATAACGTCTGTAAAGCGGTATTCTCAGCCGCGCAGCACAGAATGCTTCACGGAATGCTGGAAACCCTGGACGGCTTCAGCTACTTGAAAGGGAGAAACGTCGTATAGTTTATCCAGGTAGAAACTGCACAGGCAACTTTCTGAGGCATGTAACACAGAGGGATTTTCGAACACAGAAAGGGAGTCCTTCGACCATCATCCCAGAATGAGAGCAAAATGCTCTTTCTTTGTATTTCAGGCAGGGAAGGAGTAACATGCTCGTGTTGAGCACACACGTTTTAGTCAGCATAGCCGAACCTCCTCTGCCGTCCTCTAGCTGAAGGCAGACAATCTGCCTGTTTGGCTTTCAACGCCTGTAAGTACCTTCATTCCCTGATATGCAAAGTTCCCTTTGAAAACCAGGGGATTGCAATCCTTGCTAGGCCCGCTCTCTGCAGCCATCTCCAACTCAGAGAACGTTTGAGAAAGCAGCTTGTGCTGTGCTGACACTTTCTTCTAACAAAACCGAAAACTCCCGTAGCCTGAGTTAAGCAGCTTGAAGGGGAACGCTGTATCTTGCTTTCTCTTACATGTGGTGAATGGGGAACGTCTAGTGCTGCTAACAAACTTTTACTCAGCACAACTACAGTTTTGCCCCATTCGCGTTCCAGAATGGGAGAAACACGGTTTCTCTTCTCCTCTAGTGATAAAGTCTGTAAAGCGGTATTCTCAGCCGCGCAGCACAGAATGCTTCCCGGAATGCTGCAAACCCTGAACGGCTTCAGCTACTTGAAAGGGAGAAACGTCGTATACTTTATCCAGGTCGAGAATGCACAGGCAACTTTCTGAGGCATGTAACACAGAGGGATTTTCGAACACAGAAAGGGAATCCTTCGACCATCATCCCAGAATGAGAGCAAAATGCTCTTTCTTTGTATTTCAGGCAGGGAAGGAGTAACATGCTCGTGTTGAGCACACACGTTTTAGTCAGCATAGCCGAACCTCCTCTGCCGTCCTCTAGCTGAAGGCAGACAATCTGCCTGTTTGGCTTTCAACGCCTGTAAGTACCTTCATTCCCTGATATGCAAAGTTCCCTTTGAAAATCAGGGAATTGCAATCCTTGCTAGGCCCGCTCTCTGCAGCCATCTCCAACTCAGAGAACGTTTGAGAAAGCAGCTTGTGCTGATCGGACCCTTTCTTCTAACAAAAATTAAAACTCCCGTAGACTGAGTTAAGCAGCATCAAGGGGAACGCAGTATTTGGCTTTCTCTTTCATGTGATGAATGGGGGATTTCCAGTTGCTGCTAACAAACTTTTACTCAGCACAACTACAGTTTTGCCTCCTTCGCGTTCCAGAATAGGAGAAACACGGTTTCTCTCCTCCTGTAGTGACACCGTCTGTAAAGAGGTATACTCAGGCTCGCAGCACAGAATGCTTCCCGAAATGCTGGAAACCCTGAACGGCTTCAGCTATTTGAAAGGGAGAAACGTCGTATACTTTATCCAGGTAGACAATGCACGGCAACTTTCTGAGGCATGTAACACAGAGGGATTTTCAAACAAGGAAACCGAATCCTTCGACCATCATCCCAGAATGAGAGCAAAATGCTCTCGCGTTGTCTTTCAGGCAGGGAAGAAGCTACATGCTCGTGTTGAGCAGATAAGTTTTAGTCAGCATATCTGAACCTCTTCTTCCGTCCTCTAGCTGATGACAGACAATCTGCCTGTTTGGCTTTGAACGCCCGTACCTTCATTCCCAGGTATGCAAAGTTCCCTTTGAAAACCAGGGAATTCCAATCCTTGCTAGGCCCGCTCTCTGCAGCCTTCTCCCACTCAGAGAACGTTTGAGAAAGCAGCTTGTGCCGGGCGGATACTTTCTTCTAACAAAACTTAAAACTCCCCTAGACTGTGATAAGCAGCTTGAAGGGGAACGCTGTATTTTGCTTTCTCTTTCAAGTGGTGAATGGGGAATTTCCACTTGCTGCTAACAAACTTTTACTCAGCCCAAATACAGTTTTGCCCGATTCGCGTTCCAGAATGGGAGAAACACGGTTTCTCTTCTCCTCTAGTGATAACGTCTGTAAAGCGGTATTCTCAGCCGCGCAGCACAGAATGCTTCACGGAATGCTGGAAACCCTGGACGGCTTCAGCTACTTGAAAGGGAGAAACGTCGTATAGTTTATCCAGGTAGAAACTGCACAGGCAACTTTCTGAGGCATGTAACACAGAGGGATTTTCGAACACAGAAAGGGAGTCCTTCGACCATCATCCCAGAATGAGAGCAAAATGCTCTTTCTTTGTATTTCAGGCAGGGAAGGAGTAACATGCTCGTGTTGAGCACACACGTTTTAGTCAGCATAGCTGAACCTTTTCCTCAGTCCTCTAACTGAAGGCAGACAATCTGCCTGTTTGGCTTTGAACGCCTGTAGTACCTTCATTCCCTGATATGCAAAGTTCCCTTTGAAAACCAGGAGATTCCAATCCTTGCTAGGCCCGCTCTCTGCCGCCATCTCCCACTCAGAGAACGTTTGAGAAAGCAGCTTTTGCTGGGCGGACACTTTCTTCTAACAAAACTGAAAAGTCCCGTAGACTGACTTAAGCAGCTTGAAGGGGAACGCTGTATTTTGATTTCTCTTTCATGTGGTGACTGGGGAATTTCCACTTGCTGCTAACCTTTACTCAGCACAACTACAGTTTTGCCCGCTTCGCGTTCCAGAATGGGAGAAACACGGTTTCTCTTCTCCTCTAGTGATAACGTCTGTAAAGCGGTATTCTCAGCCGCGCAGCACAGAATGCTTCCCGGAATGCTGCAAACCCTGAACGGCTTCAGCTACTTGAAAGGGAGAAACGTCGTATACTTTATCCAGGTCGAGAATGCACAGGCAACTTTCTGAGGCATGTAACACAGAGGGATTATCGAACACAGAAAGGGAATCCTTCGACAATCATCCCAGAATGAGAGCAAAATGCTCTCGCGTTGTCTTTCAGGCAGGGAAGGAGTAACATGCTCGTGTTGAGCACACACGTTTTAGTCAGCATAGCTGAACCTCCTCTGCCGTCCTCTAGCTGAAGGCAGACAATCTGCCTGTTTGGCTTTCAACGCCTGTAAGTACCTTCATTCCCTGATATGCAAAGTTCCCTTTGAAAACCAGGGGATTGCAATCCTTGCTAGGCCCGCTCTCTGCAGCCATCTCCAACTCAGAGAACGTTTGAGAAAGCAGCTTGTGCTGTGCTGACACTTTCTTCTAACAAAACCGAAAACTCCCGTAGCCTGAGTTAAGCAGCTTGAAGGGGAACGCTGTATCTTGCTTTCTCTTACATGTGGTGAATGGGGAACGTCTAGTGCTGCTAACAAACTTTTACTCAGCACAACTACAGTTTTGCCCCATTCGCGTTCCAGAATGGGAGAAACACGGTTTCTCTTCTCCTCTAGTGATAAAGTCTGTAAAGCGGTATTCTCAGCCGCGCAGCACAGAATGCTTCCCGGAATGCTGCAAACCCTGAACGGCTTCAGCTACTTGAAAGGGAGAAACGTCGTATACTTTATCCAGGTCGAGAATGCACAGGCAACTTTCTGAGGCATGTAACACAGAGGGATTTTCGAACACAGAAAGGGAATCCTTCGACCATCATCCCAGAATGAGAGCAAAATGCTCTTTCTTTGTATTTCAGGCAGGGAAGGAGTAACATGCTCGTGTTGAGCACACACGTTTTAGTCAGCATAGCCGAACCTCCTCTGCCGTCCTCTAGCTGAAGGCAGACAATCTGCCTGTTTGTCTTTCAACGCCTGTAAGTACCTTCATTCCCTGATATGCAAAGTTCCCTTTGAAAATCAGGGAATTGCAATCCTTGCTAGGCCCGCTCTCTGCAGCCATCTCCAACTCAGAGAACGTTTGAGAAAGCAGCTTGTGCTGATCGGACCCTTTCTTCTAACAAAAATTAAAACTCCCGTAGACTGAGTTAAGCAGCATCAAGGGGAACGCAGTATTTGGCTTTCTCTTTCATGTGATGAATGGGGGATTTCCAGTTGCTGCTAACAAACTTTTACTCAGCACAACTACAGTTTTGCCTCCTTCGCGTTCCAGAATAGGAGAAACACGGTTTCTCTCCTCCTGTAGTGACACCGTCTGTAAAGAGGTATACTCAGGCTCGCAGCACAGAATGCTTCCCGAAATGCTGGAAACCCTGAACGGCTTCAGCTATTTGAAAGGGAGAAACGTCGTATACTTTATCCAGGTAGACAATGCACGGCAACTTTCTGAGGCATGTAACACAGAGGGATTTTCAAACAAGGAAACCGAATCCTTCGACCATCATCCCAGAATGAGAGCAAAATGCTCTCGCGTTGTCTTTCAGGCAGGGAAGAAGCTACATGCTCGTGTTGAGCAGATAAGTTTTAGTCAGCATATCTGAACCTCTTCTTCCGTCCTCTAGCTGATGACAGACAATCTGCCTGTTTGGCTTTGAACGCCCGTACCTTCATTCCCAGGTATGCAAAGTTCCCTTTGAAAACCAGGGAATTCCAATCCTTGCTAGGCCCGCTCTCTGCAGCCTTCTCCCACTCAGAGAACGTTTGAGAAAGCAGCTTGTGCCGGGCGGATACTTTCTTCTAACAAAACTTAAAACTCCCCTAGACTGTGATAAGCAGCTTGAAGGGGAACGCTGTATTTTGCTTTCTCTTTCAAGTGGTGAATGGGGAATTTCCACTTGCTGCTAACAAACTTTTACTCAGCCCAAATACAGTTTTGCCCGATTCGCGTTCCAGAATGGGAGAAACACGGTTTCTCTTCTCCTCTAGTGATAACGTCTGTAAAGCGGTATTCTCAGCCGCGCAGCACAGAATGCTTCACGGAATGCTGGAAACCCTGGACGGCTTCAGCTACTTGAAAGGGAGAAACGTCGTATAGTTTATCCAGGTAGAAACTGCACAGGCAACTTTCTGAGGCATGTAACACAGAGGGATTTTCGAACACAGAAAGGGAGTCCTTCGACCATCATCCCAGAATGAGAGCAAAATGCTCTTTCTTTGTATTTCAGGCAGGGAAGGAGTAACATGCTCGTGTTGAGCACACACGTTTTAGTCAGCATAGCTGAACCTTTTCCTCAGTCCTCTAACTGAAGGCAGACAATCTGCCTGTTTGGCTTTGAACGCCTGTAGTACCTTCATTCCCTGATATGCAAAGTTCCCTTTGAAAACCAGGAGATTCCAATCCTTGCTAGGCCCGCTCTCTGCCGCCATCTCCCACTCAGAGAACGTTTGAGAAAGCAGCTTTTGCTGGGCGGACACTTTCTTCTAACAAAACTGAAAAGTCCCGTAGACTGACTTAAGCAGCTTGAAGGGGAACGCTGTATTTTGATTTCTCTTTCATGTGGTGACTGGGGAATTTCCACTTGCTGCTAACCTTTACTCAGCACAACTACAGTTTTGCCCGCTTCGCGTTCCAGAATGGGAGAAACACGGTTTCTCTTCTCCTCTAGTGATAACGTCTGTAAAGCGGTATTCTCAGCCGCGCAGCACAGAATGCTTCCCGGAATGCTGCAAACCCTGAACGGCTTCAGCTACTTGAAAGGGAGAAACGTCGTATACTTTATCCAGGTCGAGAATGCACAGGCAACTTTCTGAGGCATGTAACACAGAGGGATTATCGAACACAGAAAGGGAATCCTTCGACAATCATCCCAGAATGAGAGCAAAATGCTCTCGCGTTGTCTTTCAGGCAGGGAAGGAGTAACATGCTCGTGTTGAGCACACACGTTTTAGTCAGCATAGCTGAACCTCCTCTGCCGTCCTCTAGCTGAAGGCAGACAATCTGCCTGTTTGGCTTTCAACGCCTGTAAGTACCTTCATTCCCTGATATGCAAAGTTCCCTTTGAAAACCAGGGGATTGCAATCCTTGCTAGGCCCGCTCTCTGCAGCCATCTCCAACTCAGAGAACGTTTGAGAAAGCAGCTTGTGCTGTGCTGACACTTTCTTCTAAAAAAACCGAAAACTCCCGTAGCCTGAGTTAAGCAGCTTGAAGGGGAACGCTGTATCTTGCTTTCTCTTACATGTGGTGAATGGGGAACGTCTAGTGCTGCTAACAAACTTTTACTCAGCACAACTACAGTTTTGCCCCATTCGCGTTCCAGAATGGGAGAAACACGGTTTCTCTTCTCCTCTAGTGATAAAGTCTGTAAAGCGGTATTCTCAGCCGCGCAGCACAGAATGCTTCCCGGAATGCTGCAAACCCTGAACGGCTTCAGCTACTTGAAAGGGAGAAACGTCGTATACTTTATCCAGGTCGAGAATGCACAGGCAACTTTCTGAGGCATGTAACACAGAGGGATTTTCGAACACAGAAAGGGAATCCTTCGACCATCATCCCAGAATGAGAGCAAAATGCTCTTTCTTTGTATTTCAGGCAGGGAAGGAGTAACATGCTCGTGTTGAGCACACACGTTTTAGTCAGCATAGCCGAACCTCCTCTGCCGTCCTCTAGCTGAAGGCAGACAATCTGCCTGTTTGTCTTTCAAAGCCTGTAAGTACCTTCATTCCCTGATATGCAAAGTTCCCTTTGAAAATCAGGGAATTGCAATCCTTGCTAGGCCCGCTCTCTGCAGCCATCTCCAACTCAGAGAACGTTTGAGAAAGCAGCTTGTGCTGATCGGACCCTTTCTTCTAACAAAAATTAAAACTCCCGTAGACTGAGTTAAGCAGCATCAAGGGGAACGCAGTATTTGGCTTTCTCTTTCATGTGATGAATGGGGGATTTCCAGTTGCTGCTAACAAACTTTTACTCAGCACAACTACAGTTTTGCCTCCTTCGCGTTCCAGAATAGGAGAAACACGGTTTCTCTCCTCCTGTAGTGACACCGTCTGTAAAGAGGTATACTCAGGCTCGCAGCACAGAATGCTTCCCGAAATGCTGGAAACCCTGAACGGCTTCAGCTATTTGAAAGGGAGAAACGTCGTATACTTTATCCAGGTAGACAATGCACGGCAACTTTCTGAGGCATGTAACACAGAGGGATTTTCAAACAAGGAAACCGAATCCTTCGACCATCATCCCAGAA
The DNA here is from genome assembly GCA_030035585.1 of Dugong dugon. Classification (NCBI taxonomy): domain Eukaryota; kingdom Metazoa; phylum Chordata; class Mammalia; order Sirenia; family Dugongidae; genus Dugong; species Dugong dugon. The sequence continues at coordinate 38,616,143 of CM057480.1, read as the reverse complement.
TGAGAGCAAAATGCTCTCGCGTTGTCTTTCAGGCAGGGAAGAAGCTACATGCTCGTGTTGAGCAGATAAGTTTTAGTCAGCATATCTGAACCTCTTCTTCCGTCCTCTAGCTGATGACAGACAATCTGCCTGTTTGGCTTTGAACGCCCGTACCTTCATTCCCAGGTATGCAAAGTTCCCTTTGAAAACCAGGGAATTCCAATCCTTGCTAGGCCCGCTCTCTGCAGCCTTCTCCCACTCAGAGAACGTTTGAGAAAGCAGCTTGTGCCGGGCGGATACTTTCTTCTAACAAAACTTAAAACTCCCCTAGACTGTGATAAGCAGCTTGAAGGGGAACGCTGTATTTTGCTTTCTCTTTCAAGTGGTGAATGGGGAATTTCCACTTGCTGCTAACAAACTTTTACTCAGCCCAAATACAGTTTTGCCCGATTCGCGTTCCAGAATGGGAGAAACACGGTTTCTCTTCTCCTCTAGTGATAACGTCTGTAAAGCGGTATTCTCAGCCGCGCAGCACAGAATGCTTCACGGAATGCTGGAAACCCTGGATGGCTTCTGCTACTTGAAAGGGAGAAACGTCGTATAGTTTATCCAGGTAGAAACTGCACAGGCAACTTTCTGAGGCATGTAACACAGAGGGATTTTCGAACACAGAAAGGGAGTCCTTCGACCATCATCCCAGAATGAGAGCAAAATGCTCTTTCTTTGTATTTCAGGCAGGGAAGGAGAAACATGCTCGTGTTGAGCACACACGTTTTAGTCAGCATAGCCGAACCTCCTCTGCCGTCCTCTAGCTGAAGGCAGACAATCTGCCTGTTTGGCTTTCAACGCCTGTAAGTACCTTCATTCCCTGATATGCAAAGTTCCCTTTGAAAATCAGGGAATTGCAATCCTTGCTAGGCCCGCTCTCTGCAGCCATCTCCAACTCAGAGAGCATTTGAGAAAGCAGCTTGTGCTGATCGGACCCTTTCTTCTAACAAAAATTAAAACTCCCGTAGACTGAGTTAAGCAGCATCAAGGGGAACGCAGTATTTGGCTTTCTCTTTCATGTGATGAATTGGGGATTTCCAGTTGCTGCTAACAAACTTTTACTCAGCACAACTACAGTTTTGCCTCCTTCGCGTTCCAGAATAGGAGAAACACGGTTTCTCTCCTCCTGTAGTGACACCGTCTGTAAAGAGGTATACTCAGGCTCGCAGCACAGAATGCTTCCCGAAATGCTGGAAACCCTGAACGGCTTCAGCTATTTGAAAGGGAGAAACGTCGTATACTTTATCCAGGTAGACAATGCACGGCAACTTTCTGAGGCATGTAACACAGAGGGATTTTCAAACAAGGAAACCGAATCCTTCGACCATCATCCCAGAATGAGAGCAAAATGCTCTCGCGTTGTCTTTCAGGCAGGGAAGAAGCTACATGCTCGTGTTGAGCAGATAAGTTTTAGTCAGCATATCTGAACCTCTTCTTCCGTCCTCTAGCTGATGACAGACAATCTGCCTGTTTGGCTTTGAACGCCCGTACCTTCATTCCCAGGTATGCAAAGTTCCCTTTGAAAACCAGGGAATTCCAATCCTTGCTAGGCCCGCTCTCTGCAGCCTTCTCCCACTCAGAGAACGTTTGAGAAAGCAGCTTGTGCCGGGCGGATACTTTCTTCTAACAAAACTTAAAACTCCCCTAGACTGTGATAAGCAGCTTGAAGGGGAACGCTGTATTTTGCTTTCTCTTTCAAGTGGTGACTGGGGAATTTCCACTTGCTGCTAACAAACTTTTACTCAGCCCAAATACAGTTTTGCCCGATTCGCGTTCCAGAATGGGAGAAACACGGTTTCTCTTCTCCTCTAGTGATAACGTCTGTAAAGCGGTATTCTCAGCCGCGCAGCACAGAATGCTTCACGGAATGCTGGAAACCCTGGACGGCTTCAGCTACTTGAAAGGGAGAAACGTCGTATAGTTTATCCAGGTAGAAACTGCACAGGCAACTTTCTGAGGCATGTAACACAGAGGGATTTTCGAACACAGAAAGGGAGTCCTTCGACCATCATCCCAAAATGAGAGCAAAATGCTCTTTCTTTGTATTTCAGGCAGGGAAGGAGTAACATGCTCGTGTTGAGCACACACGTTTTAGTCAGCATAGCTGAACCTTTTCGTCAGTCCTCTAACTGAAGGCAGACAATCTGCCTGTTTGGCTTTGAACGCCTGTAGTACCTTCATTCCCTGATATGCAAAGTTCCCTTTGAAAACCAGGAGATTCCAATCCTTGCTAGGCCCGCTCTCTGCCGCCATCTCCCACTCAGAGAACGTTTGAGAAAGCAGCTTTTGCTGGGCGGACACTTTCTTCTAACAAAACTGAAAAGTCCCGTAGACTGACTTAAGCAGCTTGAAGGGGAACGCTGTATTTTGATTTCTCTTTCATGTGGTGACTGGGGAATTTCCACTTGCTGCTAACCTTTACTCAGCACAACTACAGTTTTGCCCGCTTCGCGTTCCAGAATGGGAGAAACACGGTTTCTCTTCTCCTCTAGTGATAACGTCTGTAAAGCGGTATTCTCAGCCGCGCAGCACAGAATGCTTCCCGGAATGCTGCAAACCCTGAACGGCTTCAGCTACTTGAAAGGGAGAAACGTCGTATACTTTATCCAGGTCGAGAATGCACAGGCAACTTTCTGAGGCATGTAACACAGAGGGATTTTCGAACACAGAAAGGGAATCCTTCGACAATCATCCCAGAATGAGAGCAAAATGCTCTCGCGTTGTCTTTCAGGCAGGGAAGGAGTAACATGCTCGTGTTGAGCACACACGTTTTAGTCAGCATAGCTGAACCTCCTCTGCCGTCCTCCAGCTGAAGGCAGACAATCTGCCTGTTTGGCTTTCAACGCCTGTAAGTACCTTCATTCCCTGATATGCAAAGTTCCCTTTGAAAACCAGGGGATTGCAATCCTTGCTAGGCCCGCTCTCTGCAGCCATCTCCAACTCAGAGAACGTTTGAGAAAGCAGCTTGTGCTGTGCTGACACTTTCTTCTAACAAAACCGAAAACTCCCGTAGCCTGAGTTAAGCAGCTTGACGGGGAACGCTGTATCTTGCTTTCTCTTACATGTGGTGAATGGGGAACGTCTAGTGCTGCTAACAAACTTTTACTCAGCACAACTACAGTTTTGCCCCATTCGCGTTCCAGAATGGGAGAAACACGGTTTCTCTTCTCCTCTAGTGATAACGTCTGTAAAGCGGTATTCTCAGCCGCGCAGCACAGAATGCTTCCCGGAATGCTGCAAACCCTGAACGGCTTCAGCTACTTGAAAGGGAGAAACGTCGTATACTTTATCCAGGTCGAGAATGCACAGGCAACTTTCTGAGGCATGTAACACAGAGGGATTTTCGAACACAGAAAGGGAATCCTTCGACCATCATCCCAGAATGAGAGCAAAATGCTCTTTCTTTGTATTTCAGGCAGGGAAGGAGTAACATGCTCGTGTTGAGCACACACGTTTTAGTCAGCATAGCTGAACCTTTTCCTCAGTCCTCTAACTGAAGGCAGACAATCTGCCTGTTTGTCTTTGAACGCCTGTAGTACCTTCATTCCCTGATATGCAAAGTTCCCTTTGAAAACCAGGGGATTCCAATCCTTGCTAGGCCCGCTCTCTGCCGCCATCTCCCACTCAGAGAACGTTTGAGAAAGCAGCTTTTGCTGGGCGGACACTTTCTTCTAACAAAACTGAAAAGTCCCGTAGACTGACTTAAGCAGCTTGAAGGGGAACGCTGTATTTTGATTTCTCTTTCATGTGGTGACTGGGGAATTTCCACTTGCTGCTAACCTTTACTCAGCACAACTACAGTTTTGCCCGCTTCGCGTTCCAGAATGGGAGAAACACGGTTTCTCTTCTCCTCTAGTGATAACGTCTGTAAAGCGGTATTCTCAGCCGCGCAGCACAGAATGCTTCCCGCAATGCTGCAAACCCTGAACGGCTTCAGCTACTTGAAAGGGAGAAACGTCGTATACTTTATCCAGGTGGAGAATGCACAGGCAACTTTCTGAGGCATGTAACACAGAGGGATTTTCGAACACAGAAAGGGAATCCTTCGACAATCATCCCAGAATGAGAGCAAAATGCTCTCGCGTTGTCTTTCAGGCAGGGAAGGAGTAACATGCTCGTGTTGAGCACACACGTTTTAGTCAGCATAGCTGAACCTCCTCTGCCGTCCTCTAGCTGAAGGCAGACAATCTGCCTGTTTGGCTTTCAACGCCTGTAAGTACCTTCATTCCCTGATATGCAAAGTTCCCTTTGAAAACCAGGGGATTGCAATCCTTGCTAGGCCCGCTCTCTGCAGCCATCTCCAACTCAGAGAACGTTTGAGAAAGCAGCTTGTGCTGATCGGACCCTTTCTTCTAACAAAAATTAAAACTCCCGTAGACTGAGTTAAGCAGCATCAAGGGGAACGCAGTATTTGGCTTTCTCTTTCATGTGATGAATGGGGGATTTCCAGTTGCTGCTAACAAACTTTTACTCAGCACAACTACAGTTTTGCCTCCTTCGCGTTCCAGAATAGGAGAAACACGGTTTCTCTCCTCCTGTAGTGACACCGTCTGTAAAGAGGTATACTCAGGCTCGCAGCACAGAATGCTTCCCGAAATGCTGGAAACCCTGAACGGCTTCAGCTATTTGAAAGGGAGAAACGTCGTATACTTTATCCAGGTAGACAATGCACGGCAACTTTCTGAGGCATGTAACACAGAGGGATTTTCAAACAAGGAAACCGAATCCTTCGACCATCATCCCAGAATGAGAGCAAAATGCTCTCGCGTTGTCTTTCAGGCAGGGAAGAAGCTACATGCTCGTGTTGAGCAGATAAGTTTTAGTCAGCATATCTGAACCTCTTCTTCCGTCCTCTAGCTGATGACAGACAATCTGCCTGTTTGGCTTTGAACGCCCGTACCTTCATTCCCAGGTATGCAAAGTTCCCTTTGAAAACCAGGGAATTCCAATCCTTGCTAGGCCCGCTCTCTGCAGCCTTCTCCCACTCAGAGAACGTTTGAGAAAGCAGCTTGTGCCGGGCGGATACTTTCTTCTAACAAAACTTAAAACTCCCCTAGACTGTGATAAGCAGCTTGAAGGGGAACGCTGTATTTTGCTTTCTCTTTCAAGTGGTGAATGGGGAATTTCCACTTGCTGCTAACAAACTTTTACTCAGCCCAAATACAGTTTTGCCCGATTCGCGTTCCAGAATGGGAGAAACACGGTTTCTCTTCTCCTCTAGTGATAACGTCTGTAAAGCGGTATTCTCAGCCGCGCAGCACAGAATGCTTCACGGAATGCTGGAAACCCTGGACGGCTTCAGCTACTTGAAAGGGAGAAACGTCGTATAGTTTATCCAGGTAGAAACTGCACAGGCAACTTTCTGAGGCATGTAACACAGAGGGATTTTCGAACACAGAAAGGGAGTCCTTCGACCATCATCCCAGAATGAGAGCAAAATGCTCTTTCTTTGTATTTCAGGCAGGGAAGGAGTAACATGCTCGTGTTGAGCACACACGTTTTAGTCAGCATAGCTGAACCTTTTCGTCAGTCCTCTAACTGAAGGCAGACAATCTGCCTGTTTGGCTTTGAACGCCTGTAGTACCTTCATTCCCTGATATGCAAAGTTCCCTTTGAAAACCAGGAGATTCCAATCCTTGCTAGGCCCGCTCTCTGCCGCCATCTCCCACTCAGAGAACGTTTGAGAAAGCAGCTTTTGCTGGGCGGACACTTTCTTCTAACAAAACTGAAAAGTCCCGTAGACTGACTTAAGCAGCTTGAAGGGGAACGCTGTATTTTGATTTCTCTTTCATGTGGTGACTGGGGAATTTCCACTTGCTGCTAACCTTTACTCAGCACAACTACAGTTTTGCCCGCTTCGCGTTCCAGAATGGGAGAAACACGGTTTCTCTTCTCCTCTAGTGATAACGTCTGTAAAGCGGTATTCTCAGCCGCGCAGCACAGAATGCTTCCCGGAATGCTGCAAACCCTGAACGGCTTCAGCTACTTGAAAGGGAGAAACGTCGTATACTTTATCCAGGTCGAGAATGCACAGGCAACTTTCTGAGGCATGTAACACAGAGGGATTATCGAACACAGAAAGGGAATCCTTCGACAATCATCCCAGAATGAGAGCAAAATGCTCTCGCGTTGTCTTTCAGGCAGGGAAGGAGTAACATGCTCGTGTTGAGCACACACGTTTTAGTCAGCATAGCTGAACCTCCTCTGCCGTCCTCTAGCTGAAGGCAGACAATCTGCCTGTTTGGCTTTCAACGCCTGTAAGTACCTTCATTCCCTGATATGCAAAGTTCCCTTTGAAAACCAGGGGATTGCAATCCTTGCTAGGCCCGCTCTCTGCAGCCATCTCCAACTCAGAGAACGTTTGAGAAAGCAGCTTGTGCTGTGCTGACACTTTCTTCTAAAAAAACCGAAAACTCCCGTAGCCTGAGTTAAGCAGCTTGAAGGGGAACGCTGTATCTTGCTTTCTCTTACATGTGGTGAATGGGGAACGTCTAGTGCTGCTAACAAACTTTTACTCAGCACAACTACAGTTTTGCCCCATTCGCGTTCCAGAATGGGAGAAACACGGTTTCTCTTCTCCTCTAGTGATAAAGTCTGTAAAGCGGTATTCTCAGCCGCGCAGCACAGAATGCTTCCCGGAATGCTGCAAACCCTGAACGGCTTCAGCTACTTGAAAGGGAGAAACGTCGTATACTTTATCCAGGTCGAGAATGCACAGGCAACTTTCTGAGGCATGTAACACAGAGGGATTTTCGAACACAGAAAGGGAATCCTTCGACCATCATCCCAGAATGAGAGCAAAATGCTCTTTCTTTGTATTTCAGGCAGGGAAGGAGTAACATGCTCGTGTTGAGCACACACGTTTTAGTCAGCATAGCCGAACCTCCTCTGCCGTCCTCTAGCTGAAGGCAGACAATCTGCCTGTTTGGCTTTCAACGCCTGTAAGTACCTTCATTCCCTGATATGCAAAGTTCCCTTTGAAAATCAGGGAATTGCAATCCTTGCTAGGCCCGCTCTCTGCAGCCATCTCCAACTCAGAGAACGTTTGAGAAAGCAGCTTGTGCTGATCGGACCCTTTCTTCTAACAAAAATTAAAACTCCCGTAGACTGAGTTAAGCAGCATCAAGGGGAACGCAGTATTTGGCTTTCTCTTTCATGTGATGAATGGGGGATTTCCAGTTGCTGCTAACAAACTTTTACTCAGCACAACTACAGTTTTGCCTCCTTCGCGTTCCAGAATAGGAGAAACACGGTTTCTCTCCTCCTGTAGTGACACCGTCTGTAAAGAGGTATACTCAGGCTCGCAGCACAGAATGCTTCCCGAAATGCTGGAAACCCTGAACGGCTTCAGCTATTTGAAAGGGAGAAACGTCGTATACTTTATCCAGGTAGACAATGCACGGCAACTTTCTGAGGCATGTAACACAGAGGGATTTTCAAACAAGGAAACCGAATCCTTCGACCATCATCCCAGAATGAGAGCAAAATGCTCTCGCGTTGTCTTTCAGGCAGGGAAGAAGCTACATGCTCGTGTTGAGCAGATAAGTTTTAGTCAGCATATCTGAACCTCTTCTTCCGTCCTCTAGCTGATGACAGACAATCTGCCTGTTTGGCTTTGAACGCCCGTACCTTCATTCCCAGGTATGCAAAGTTCCCTTTGAAAACCAGGGAATTCCAATCCTTGCTAGGCCCGCTCTCTGCAGCCTTCTCCCACTCAGAGAACGTTTGAGAAAGCAGCTTGTGCCGGGCGGATACTTTCTTCTAACAAAACTTAAAACTCCCCTAGACTGTGATAAGCAGCTTGAAGGGGAACGCTGTATTTTGCTTTCTCTTTCAAGTGGTGAATGGGGAATTTCCACTTGCTGCTAACAAACTTTTACTCAGCCCAAATACAGTTTTGCCCGATTCGCGTTCCAGAATGGGAGAAACACGGTTTCTCTTCTCCTCTAGTGATAACGTCTGTAAAGCGGTATTCTCAGCCGCGCAGCACAGAATGCTTCACGGAATGCTGGAAACCCTGGACGGCTTCAGCTACTTGAAAGGGAGAAACGTCGTATAGTTTATCCAGGTAGAAACTGCACAGGCAACTTTCTGAGGCATGTAACACAGAGGGATTTTCGAACACAGAAAGGGAGTCCTTCGACCATCATCCCAGAATGAGAGCAAAATGCTCTTTCTTTGTATTTCAGGCAGGGAAGGAGTAACATGCTCGTGTTGAGCACACACGTTTTAGTCAGCATAGCTGAACCTTTTCCTCAGTCCTCTAACTGAAGGCAGACAATCTGCCTGTTTGGCTTTGAACGCCTGTAGTACCTTCATTCCCTGATATGCAAAGTTCCCTTTGAAAACCAGGAGATTCCAATCCTTGCTAGGCCCGCTCTCTGCCGCCATCTCCCACTCAGAGAACGTTTGAGAAAGCAGCTTTTGCTGGGCGGACACTTTCTTCTAACAAAACTGAAAAGTCCCGTAGACTGACTTAAGCAGCTTGAAGGGGAACGCTGTATTTTGATTTCTCTTTCATGTGGTGACTGGGGAATTTCCACTTGCTGCTAACCTTTACTCAGCACAACTACAGTTTTGCCCGCTTCGCGTTCCAGAATGGGAGAAACACGGTTTCTCTTCTCCTCTAGTGATAACGTCTGTAAAGCGGTATTCTCAGCCGCGCAGCACAGAATGCTTCCCGGAATGCTGCAAACCCTGAACGGCTTCAGCTACTTGAAAGGGAGAAACGTCGTATACTTTATCCAGGTCGAGAATGCACAGGCAACTTTCTGAGGCATGTAACACAGAGGGATTATCGAACACAGAAAGGGAATCCTTCGACAATCATCCCAGAATGAGAGCAAAATGCTCTCGCGTTGTCTTTCAGGCAGGGAAGGAGTAACATGCTCGTGTTGAGCACACACGTTTTAGTCAGCATAGCTGAACCTCCTCTGCCGTCCTCTAGCTGAAGGCAGACAATCTGCCTGTTTGGCTTTCAACGCCTGTAAGTACCTTCATTCCCTGATATGCAAAGTTCCCTTTGAAAACCAGGGGATTGCAATCCTTGCTAGGCCCGCTCTCTGCAGCCATCTCCAACTCAGAGAACGTTTGAGAAAGCAGCTTGTGCTGTGCTGACACTTTCTTCTAAAAAAACCGAAAACTCCCGTAGCCTGAGTTAAGCAGCTTGAAGGGGAACGCTGTATCTTGCTTTCTCTTACATGTGGTGAATGGGGAACGTCTAGTGCTGCTAACAAACTTTTACTCAGCACAACTACAGTTTTGCCCCATTCGCGTTCCAGAATGGGAGAAACACGGTTTCTCTTCTCCTCTAGTGATAAAGTCTGTAAAGCGGTATTCTCAGCCGCGCAGCACAGAATGCTTCCCGGAATGCTGCAAACCCTGAACGGCTTCAGCTACTTGAAAGGGAGAAACGTCGTATACTTTATCCAGGTCGAGAATGCACAGGCAACTTTCCGAGGCATGTAACACAGAGGGATTTTCGAACACAGAAAGGGAATCCTTCGACCATCATCCCAGAATGAGAGCAAAATGCTCTTTCTTTGTATTTCAGGCAGGGAAGGAGTAACATGCTCGTGTTGAGCACACACGTTTTAGTCAGCATAGCCGAACCTCCTCTGCCGTCCTCTAGCTGAAGGCAGACAATCTGCCTGTTTGGCTTTCAACGCCTGTAAGTACCTTCATTCCCTGATATGCAAAGTTCCCTTTGAAAATCAGGGAATTGCAATCCTTGCTAGGCCCGCTCTCTGCAGCCATCTCCAACTCAGAGAACGTTTGAGAAAGCAGCTTGTGCTGATCGGACCCTTTCTTCTAACAAAAATTAAAACTCCCGTAGACTGAGTTAAGCAGCATCAAGGGGAACGCAGTATTTGGCTTTCTCTTTCATGTGATGAATGGGGGATTTCCAGTTGCTGCTAACAAACTTTTACTCAGCACAACTACAGTTTTGCCTCCTTCGCGTTCCAGAATAGGAGAAACACGGTTTCTCTCCTCCTGTAGTGACACCGTCTGTAAAGAGGTATACTCAGGCTCGCAGCACAGAATGCTTCCCGAAATGCTGGAAACCCTGAACGGCTTCAGCTATTTGAAAGGGAGAAACGTCGTATACTTTATCCAGGTAGACAATGCACGGCAACTTTCTGAGGCATGTAACACAGAGGGATTTTCAAACAAGGAAACCGAATCCTTCGACCATCATCCCAGAATGAGAGCAAAATGCTCTCGCGTTGTCTTTCAGGCAGGGAAGAAGCTACATGCTCGTGTTGAGCAGATAAGTTTTAGTCAGCATATCTGAACCTCTTCTTCCGTCCTCTAGCTGATGACAGACAATCTGCCTGTTTGGCTTTGAACGCCCGTACCTTCATTCCCAGGTATGCAAAGTTCCCTTTGAAAACCAGGGAATTCCAATCCTTGCTAGGCCCGCTCTCTGCAGCCTTCTCCCACTCAGAGAACGTTTGAGAAAGCAGCTTGTGCCGGGCGGATACTTTCTTCTAACAAAACTTAAAACTCCCCTAGACTGTGATAAGCAGCTTGAAGGGGAACGCTGTATTTTGCTTTCTCTTTCAAGTGGTGAATGGGGAATTTCCACTTGCTGCTAACAAACTTTTACTCAGCCCAAATACAGTTTTGCCCGATTCGCGTTCCAGAATGGGAGAAACACGGTTTCTCTTCTCCTCTAGTGATAACGTCTGTAAAGCGGTATTCTCAGCCGCGCAGCACAGAATGCTTCACGGAATGCTGGAAACCCTGGATGGCTTCTGCTACTTGAAAGGGAGAAACGTCGTATAGTTTATCCAGGTAGAAACTGCACAGGCAACTTTCTGAGGCATGTAACACAGAGGGATTTTCGAACACAGAAAGGGAGTCCTTCGACCATCATCCCAGAATGAGAGCAAAATGCTCTTTCTTTGTATTTCAGGCAGGGAAGGAGAAACATGCTCGTGTTGAGCACACACGTTTTAGTCAGCATAGCCGAACCTCCTCTGCCGTCCTCTAGCTGAAGGCAGACAATCTGCCTGTTTGGCTTTCAACGCCTGTAAGTACCTTCATTCCGTGATATGCAAAGTTCCCTTTGAAAATCAGGGAATTGCAATCCTTGCTAGGCCCGCTCTCTGCAGCCATCTCCAACTCAGAGAGCGTTTGAGAAAGCAGCTTGTGCTGATCGGACCCTTTCTTCTAACAAAAATTAAAACTCCCGTAGACTGAGTTAAGCAGCATCAAGGGGAACGCAGTATTTGGCTTTCTCTTTCATGTGATGAATGGGGGATTTCCAGTTGCTGCTAACAAACTTTTACTCAGCACAACTACAGTTTTGCCTCCTTCGCGTTCCAGAATAGGAGAAACACGGTTTCTCTCCTCCTGTAGTGACACCGTCTGTAAAGAGGTATACTCAGGCTCGCAGCACAGAATGCTTCCCGAAATGCTGGAAACCCTGAACGGCTTCAGCTATTTGAAAGGGAGAAACGTCGTATACTTTATCCAGGTAGACAATGCACGGCAACTTTCTGAGGCATGTAACACAGAGGGATTTTCAAACAAGGAAACCGAATCCTTCGACCATCATCCCAGAATGAGAGCAAAATGCTCTCGCGTTGTCTTTCAGGCAGGGAAGAAGCTACATGCTCGTGTTGAGCAGATAAGTTTTAGTCAGCATATCTGAACCTCTTCTTCCGTCCTCTAGCTGATGACAGACAATCTGCCTGTTTGGCTTTGAACGCCCGTACCTTCATTCCCAGGTATGCAAAGTTCCCTTTGAAAACCAGGGAATTCCAATCCTTGCTAGGCCCGCTCTCTGCAGCCTTCTCCCACTCAGAGAACGTTTGAGAAAGCAGCTTGTGCCGGGCGGATACTTTCTTCTAACAAAACTTAAAACTCCCCTAGACTGTGATAAGCAGCTTGAAGGGGAACGCTGTATTTTGCTTTCTCTTTCAAGTGGTGACTGGGGAATTTCCACTTGCTGCTAACAAACTTTTACTCAGCCCAAATACAGTTTTGCCCGATTCGCGTTCCAGAATGGGAGAAACACGGTTTCTCTTCTCCTCTAGTGATAAAGTCTGTAAAGCGGTATTCTCAGCCGCGCAGCACAGAATGCTTCACGGAATGCTGGAAACCCTGGACGGCTTCAGCTACTTGAAAGGGAGAAACGTCGTATAGTTTATCCAGGTAGAAACTGCACAGGCAACTTTCTGAGGCATGTAACACAGAGGGATTTTCGAACACAGAAAGGGAGTCCTTCGACCATCATCCCAAAATGAGAGCAAAATGCTCTTTCTTTGTATTTCAGGCAGGGAAGGAGTAACATGCTCGTGTTGAGCACACACGTTTTAGTCAGCATAGCTGAACCTTTTCGTCAGTCCTCTAACTGAAGGCAGACAATCTGCCTGTTTGGCTTTGAACGCCTGTAGTACCTTCATTCCCTGATATGCAAAGTTCCCTTTGAAAACCAGGAGATTCCAATCCTTGCTAGGCCCGCTCTCTGCCGCCATCTCCCACTCAGAGAACGTTTGAGAAAGCAGCTTTTGCTGGGCGGACACTTTCTTCTAACAAAACTGAAAAGTCCCGTAGACTGACTTAAGCAGCTTGAAGGGGAACGCTGTATTTTGATTTCTCTTTCATGTGGTGACTGGGGAATTTCCACTTGCTGCTAACCTTTACTCAGCACAACTACAGTTTTGCCCGCTTCGCGTTCCAGAATGGGAGAAACACGGTTTCTCTTCTCCTCTAGTGATAACGTCTGTAAAGCGGTATTCTCAGCCGCGCAGCACAGAATGCTTCCCGGAATGCTGCAAACCCTGAACGGCTTCAGCTACTTGAAAGGGAGAAACGTCGTATACTTTATCCAGGTCGAGAATGCACAGGCAACTTTCTGAGGCATGTAACACAGAGGGATTTTCGAACACAGAAAGGGAATCCTTCGACAATCATCCCAGAATGAGAGCAAAATGCTCTCGCGTTGTCTTTCAGGCAGGGAAGGAGTAACATGCTCGTGTTGAGCACACACGTTTTAGTCAGCATAGCTGAACCTCCTCTGCCGTCCTCCAGCTGAAGGCAGACAATCTGCCTGTTTGGCTTTCAACGCCTGTAAGTACCTTCATTCCCTGATATGCAAAGTTCCCTTTGAAAACCAGGGGATTGCAATCCTTGCTAGGCCCGCTCTCTGCAGCCATCTCCAACTCAGAGAACGTTTGAGAAAGCAGCTTGTGCTGTGCTGACACTTTCTTCTAACAAAACCGAAAACTCCCGTAGCCTGAGTTAAGCAGCTTGACGGGGAACGCTGTATCTTGCTTTCTCTTACATGTGGTGAATGGGGAACGTCTAGTGCTGCTAACAAACTTTTACTCAGCACAACTACAGTTTTGCCCCATTCGCGTTCCAGAATGGGAGAAACACGGTTTCTCTTCTCCTCTAGTGATAACGTCTGTAAAGCGGTATTCTCAGCCGCGCAGCACAGAATGCTTCCCGGAATGCTGCAAACCCTGAACGGCTTCAGCTACTTGAAAGGGAGAAACGTCGTATACTTTATCCAGGTGGAGAATGCACAGGCAACTTTCTGAGGCATGTAACACAGAGGGATTTTCGAACACAGAAAGGGAATCCTTCGACCATCATCCCAGAATGAGAGCAAAATGCTCTTTCTTTGTATTTCAGGCAGGGAAGGAGTAACATGCTCGTGTTGAGCACACACGTTTTAGTCAGCATAGCTGAACCTTTTCCTCAGTCCTCTAACTGAAGGCAGACAATCTGCCTGTTTGTCTTTGAACGCCTGTAGTACCTTCATTCCCTGATATGCAAAGTTCCCTTTGAAAACCAGGGGATTCCAATCCTTGCTAGACCAGCTCTCTGCAGCCATCTCCAACTCAGAGAACGTTTGAGAAAGCAGCTTGTGCTGATCGGACCCTTTCTTCTAACAAATATGAAAACTCCCGTAGACTGGGTTAAGCAGCATCAAGCGGAACGCAGTATTTGGCTTTCTCTTTCATGTGATGAATGGGGGATTTCCACTTGCTGCTAACAAACTTTTACTCAGCACAACTACAGTTTTGCCTCCTTCGCGTTCCAGAATAGGAGAAACACGGTTTCTCTCCTCCTGTAGTGATACCGTCTGTAAAGCGGTATTCTCAGGCGCGCAGCACAGAATGCTTCCCGAAATGCTGGAAACCCTGAACGGCTTCAGCTACTTGAAAGGGAGAAACGTCGTATACTTTATCCAGTTAGACAATGCACGGCAACTTTCTGAGGCATGTAACACAGAGGGATTTTCAAACAAGGAAACCGAATCCTTCGACCATCATCCCAGAATGAGAGCAAAATGCTCTCGCGTTGTCTTTCAGGCAGGGAAGAAGCTACATGCTCGTGTTGAGCAGATAAGTTTTAGTCAGCATATCTGAACCTCTTCTTCCGTCCTCTAGCTGATGACAGACAATCTGCCTGTTTGGCTTTGAACGCCCGTACCTTCATTCCCAGGTATGCAAAGTTCCCTTTGAAAACCAGAGAATTCCAATCCTTGCTAGGCAGGACTCTGCAGCCTTCTCCCACTTATAGAACGTTTGAGAAAGCAGCTTGTGCTGTGCTGACACTTTCTTCTAACAAAACCGAAAACTCCCGTAGCCTGAGTTAAGCAGCTTGAAGGGGAACGCTGTATCTTGCTTTCTCTTACATGTGGTGAATGGGGAACGTCTAGTGCTTCTAAGAAACTTTTATTCAGCACAAATACAGTTTTGCCTCCTTCGCGTTCCAGAATGGGAGAAACACGGTTTCTCTTCTCCTGTAGTGATACCGTCTGCAAAGCGGTATTCTCAGGCGCACAGCACGGAATGCTTCCCGAAATGGTGGAAACCCTGAACGGCTTCAGCTACTTGAAAGGGAGAAACGTCGTATACTTTATCCAGGTGGAGAATGCACAGGCAACTTTCTGAGGCATGTAACACAGAGGGATTTTCAAACAAGGAAACCGAATCCTTCGACCATCATCCCAGAATGAGAGCAAAATGCTCTCGCGTTGTCTTTCAGGCAGGGAAGAAGCTACATGCCCGTGTTGAGCAGATAAGTTTTAGTCACCGTAGCTGAACCTTTTCTTTCATCCTCTAGCTGAAGGCAGACAATCTGCCAGTTTGGCTTTGAACGCCTGTAGTACCTTCATTCCCTGGTACGCAAAGTTGCCTTTGAAAACCAGGGGATTCCAATCCTTGCTAGGCCCGCTCTCTGCAGCCTTCTCCCACTCAGAGAACGTTTGAGAAAGCAGCTTGTGCTGGGCGGACACTTTCTTCTAACAAAACTGAAAACTCCCCTAGACTGTGATAAGCAGCTTGAAGGGGAACGCTGTATTTTGCTTTCTCTTTCATGTGGTGAATGGGGAATTTCCACTTGCTGCTAACAAACTTTTACTCAGCACAACTACAGTTTTGCCCGCTTCGCGTTCCAGAATGGGAGAAACACGGTTTCTCTTCTCCTCTAGTGATAACGTCTGTAAAGCGGTATTCTCAGCCGCGCAGCACAGAATGCTTCCCGGAATGCTGCAAACCCTGAACGGCTTCAGCTACTTGAAAGGTAGAAACGTCGTATACTTTATCCAGGTCGAGAATGCACAGGCAACTTTCTGAGGCATGTAACACAGAGGGATTTTCGAACACAGAAAGGGAATCCTTCGACCATCATCCCAGAATGAGAGCAAAATGCTCTTTCTTTGTATTTCAGGCAGGGAAGGAGTAACATGCTCGTGTTGAGCACACACGTTTTAGTCAGCATAGCTGAACCTTTTCTTCCGTCCTCTAGCTGAAGGCAGACAATCTGCCAGTTTGGCTTTGAACGACTGTAGTACCTTCATTCCCTGATATGCAAAGTTCCCTTTGAAAACCAGGGGATTCCAATCCTTGCTAGGCCCGCTCTCTGCTGCCATCTCCCACTCAGAGAATGTTTGAGAAAGCAGCTTGTGCTGGGCGGACACTTTCTTCTAACAAAACTGAAAAGTCCCGTAGACTGACTTAAGCAGCTTGAAGGGGAACGCTGTATTTTGATTTCTCTTTCATGTGGTGACTGGGGAATTTCCACTTGCTGCTAACCTTTACTCAGCACAACTACAGTTTTGCCCGCTTCGCGTTCCAGAATGGGAGAAACACGGTTTCTCTTCTCCTCTAGTGATAACGTCTGTGAAGCGGTATTCTCAGCCGCGCAGCACAGAATGCTTCCCGGAATGCTGCAAACCCTGAACGGCTTCAGCTACTTGAAAGGGAGAAACGTCGTATACTTTATCCAGGTGGAGAATGCACAGGCAACTTTCTGAGGCATGTAACACAGAGGGATTTTCGAACACAGAAAGGGAATCCTTCGACAATCATCCCAGAATGAGAGCAAAATGCTCTCGCGTTGTCTTTCAGGCAGGGAAGGAGTAACATGCTCGTGTTGAGCACACACGTTTTAGTCAGCATAGCTGAACCTCCTCTGCCGTCCTCTAGCTGAAGGCAGACAATCTGCCTGTTTGGCTTTCAACGCCTGTAAGTACCTTCATTCCCTGATATGCAAAGTTCCCTTTGAAAACCAGGGGATTGCAATCCTTGCTAGGCCCGCTCTCTGCAGCCATCTCCAACTCAGAGAACGTTTGAGAAAGCAGCTTTTGCTGTGCTGACACTTTCTTCTAACAAAACCGAAAACTCCCGTAGCCTGAGTTAAGCAGCTTGAAGGGGAACGCTGTATCTTGCTTTCTCTTACATGTGGTGAATGGGGAACGTCTAGTGCTGCTAACAAACTTTTATTCAGCACAAATACAGTTTTGCCTCCTTCGCGTTCCAGAATGGGAGAAACACGGTTTCTCTTCTCCTGTAGTGATACCGTCTGTAAAGCGGTATTCTCAGGCGCGTAGCACAGAATGCTTCCCGAAATGCTGGAAACCCTGAACGGCTTCAGCTACTTGAAAGGGAGAAACGTCGTATACTTTATCCAGGTAGACAATGCACGGCAACTTTCTGAGGCATGTAACACAGAGGGATTTTCAAACAAGGAAACCGAATCCTTCGACCATCATCCCAGAATGAGAGCAAAATGCTCTCGCGTTGTCTTTCAGGCAGGGAAGAAGCTACATGCCCGTGTTGAGCAGATAAGTTTTAGTCACCGTAGCTGAACCTTTTCTTCCGTCCTCTAGCTGAAGGCAGACAATCTGCCTGTTTGGCTTTGAACGCCTGTAGTACCTTCATTCCCTGATACGCAAAGTTCCCTTTGAAAACCAGGGGATTCCAATCCTTGCTAGGCCCGCTCTCTGCAGCCTTCTCCCACTCAGAGAACGTTTGAGAAAGCAGCTTGTGCTGGGCGGATACTTTCTTCTAACCAAACTGAAAACTCCCCTAGACTGTGATAAGCAGCTTGAAGGGGAACGCTGTATTTTGCTTTCTCTTTCATGTGGTGAATGGGGAATTTCCACTTGCTGCTAACAAACTTTTACTCAGCACAACTACAGTTTTGCCCCATTCGCCTTCCAGAATGGGAGAAACACGGTTTCTCTTCTCCTCTAGTGATAACGTCTGTAAAGCGGTATTCTCAGCCGCGCAGCACAGAATGCTTCCCGGAATGCTGCAAACCCTGAACGGCTTCAGCTACTTGAAAGGGAGAAACGTCGTATACTTTATCCAGGTCGAGAATGCACAGGCAACTTTCTGAGGCATGTAACACAGAGGGATTTTCGAACACAGAAAGGGAATCCTTCGACCATCATCCCAGAATGAGAGCAAAATGCTCTTTCTTTGTATTTCAGGCAGGGAAGGAGTAACATGCTCGTGTTGAGCACACACGTTTTAGTCAGCATAGCTGAACCTTTTCGTCAGTCCTCTAACTGAAGGCAGACAATCTGCCTGTTTGGCTTTGAACGCCTGTAGTTCCTTCATTCCCTGATATGCAAAGTTCCCTTTGAAAACCAGGGGATTCCAATCCTTGCTAGGCCCGCTCTCTGCAGCCATCTCCAACTCAGAGAACGTTTGAGAAAGCAGCTTGTGCTGATCGGACCCTTTCTTCTAACAAATATGAAAACTCCCGTAGACTGGGTTAAGCAGCATCAAGGGGAACGCAGTATTTGGCTTTCTCTTTCATGTGATGAATGGGGGATTTCCACTTGCTGCTAACAAACTTTTACTCAGCACAACTACAGTTTTGCCTCCTTCGCGTTCCAGAATAGGAGAAACACGGTTTCTCTCCTCCTGTAGTGATACCGTCTGTAAAGCGGTATTCTCAGGCGCGCAGCACAGAATGCTTCCCGAAATGCTGGAAACCCTGAACGGCTTCAGCTACTTGAAAGGGAGAAACGTCGTATACTTTATCCAGGTAGACAATGCACGGCAACTTTCTGAGGCATGTAACACAGAGGGATTTTCAAACAAGGAAACCGAATCCTTCGACCATCATCCCAGAATGAGAGCAAAATGCTCTCGCGTTGTCTTTCAGGCAGGGAAGAAGCTACATGCCCGTGTTGAGCAGATAAGTTTTAGTCAGCATATCTGAACCTCTTCTTCCGTCCTCTAGCTGATGACAGACAATCTGCCTGTTTGGCTTTGAACGCCCGTACCTTCATTCCCAGGTATGCAAAGTTCCCTTTGAAAACCAGAGAATTCCAATCGTTGCTAGGCAGGACTCTGCAGCCTTCTCCCACTTATAGAACGTTTGAGAAAGCAGCTTGTGCTGTGCTGACACTTTCTTCTAACAAAACCGAAAACTCCCGTAGCCTGAGTTAAGCAGCTTGAAGGGGAACGCTGTATCTTGCTTTCTCTTACATGTGGTGAATGGGGAACGTCTAGTGCTTCTAAGAAACTTTTATTCAGCACAAATACAGTTTTGCCTCCTTCGCGTTCCAGAATGGGAGAAACACGGTTTCTCTTCTCCTGTAGTGATACCGTCTGCAAAGCGGTATTCTCAGGCGCACAGCACGGAATGCTTCCCGAAATGGTGGAAACCCTGAACGGCTTCAGCTACTTGAAAGGGTGAAACGTCGTATACTTTATCCAGGCAGACAATGCACGGCAACTTTCTGAGGCATGTAACACTGAGGGATTTTCAAACAAGGAAACCGAATCCTTCGACCATCATCCCAGAATGAGAGCAAAATGCTCTCGCGTTGTATTTCAGGCAGGGAAGAAGCTACATGCCCATGTTGAGCAGATAAGTTTTAGTCACCGTAGCTGAACCTTTTCTTCCGTCCTCTAGCTGAAGGCAGACAATCTGCCAGTTTGGCTTTGAACGCCTGTAGTACCTTCATTCCCTGATACGCAAAGTTCCCTTTCAAAACCAGGGGATTCCAATCCTTGCTAGGCCCGCTCTCTGCAGCCTTCTCCCACTCAGAGAACGTTTGAGAAAGCAGCTTGTGCTGGGCGGATACTTTCTTCTAACCAAACTGAAAACTCCCCTAGACTGTGATAAGCAGCTTGAAGGGGAACGCTGTATTTTGCTTTCTCTTTCATGTGGTGAATGGGGAATTTCCACTTTCTGCTAACAAACTTTTACTCAGCACAACTACAGTTTTGCCCCATTCGCGTTCCAGAATGGGAGAAACACGGTTTCTCTTCTCCTCTAGTGATAACGTCTGTAAAGCGGTATTCTCAGCCGCGCAGCACAGAATGCTTCACGGAATGCTGCAAACCCTGAACGGCTTCAGCTACTTGAAAGGGAGAAACGTCGTATAGTTTATCCAGGTCGAGAATGCACAGGCAACTTTCTGAGGCATGTAACACAGAGGGATTTTCGAACACAGAAAGGGAATCCTTCGACCATCATCCCAGAATGAGAGCAAAATGCTCTTTCTTTGTATTTCAGGCAGGGAAGGAGTAACATGCTCGTGTTGAGCACACACGTTTTAGTCAGCATAGCCGAACCTCCTCTGCCGTCCTCTAGCTGAAGGCAGACAATCTGCCTGTTTGGCTTTCAACGCCTGTAAGTACCTTCATTCCCTGATATGCAAAGTTCCCTTTGAAAACCAGGGGATTCCAATCCTTGCTAGGCCCGCTCTCTGCAGCCATCTCCAACTCAGAGAACGTTTGAGAAAGCAGCTTGTGCTGATCGGACCCTTTCTTCTAACAAATATGAAAACTCCCGTAGACTGGGTTAAGCAGCATCAAGCGGAACGCAGTATTTGGCTTTCTCTTTCATGTGATGAATGGGGGATTTCCACTTGCTGCTAACAAACTTTTACTCAGCACAACTACAGTTTTGCCTCCTTCGCGTTCCAGAATAGGAGAAACACGGTTTCTCTCCTCCTGTAGTGATACCGTCTGTAAAGCGGTATTCTCAGGCGCGCAGCACAGAATGCTTCCCGAAATGCTGGAAACCCTGAACGGCTTCAGCTACTTGAAAGGGAGAAACGTCGTATACTTTATCCAGTTAGACAATGCACGGCAACTTTCTGAGGCATGTAACACAGAGGGATTTTCAAACAAGGAAACCGAATCCTTCGACCATCATCCCAGAATGAGAGCAAAATGCTCTCGCGTTGTCTTTCAGGCAGGGAAGAAGCTACATGCTCGTGTTGAGCAGATAAGTTTTAGTCAGCATATCTGAACCTCTTCTTCCGTCCTCTAGCTGATGACAGACAATCTGCCTGTTTGGCTTTGAACGCCCGTACCTTCATTCCCAGGTATGCAAAGTTCCCTTTGAAAACCAGAGAATTCCAATCCTTGCTAGGCAGGACTCTGCAGCCTTCTCCCACTTATAGAACGTTTGAGAAAGCAGCTTGTGCTGTGCTGACACTTTCTTCTAACAAAACCGAAAACTCCCGTAGCCTGAGTTAAGCAGCTTGAAGGGGAACGCTGTATCTTGCTTTCTCTTACATGTGGTGAATGGGGAACGTCTAGTGCTTCTAAGAAACTTTTATTCAGCACAAATACAGTTTTGCCTCCTTCGCGTTCCAGAATGGGAGAAACACGGTTTCTCTTCTCCTGTAGTGATACCGTCTGCAAAGCGGTATTCTCAGGCGCACAGCACGGAATGCTTCCCGAAATGGTGGAAACCCTGAACGGCTTCAGCTACTTGAAAGGGAGAAACGTCGTATACTTTATCCAGGTGGAGAATGCACAGGCAACTTTCTGAGGCATGTAACACAGAGGGATTTTCAAACAAGGAAACCGAATCCTTCGACCATCATCCCAGAATGAGAGCAAAATGCTCTCGCGTTGTCTTTCAGGCAGGGAAGAAGCTACATGCCCGTGTTGAGCAGATAAGTTTTAGTCACCGTAGCTGAACCTTTTCTTTCATCCTCTAGCTGAAGGCAGACAATCTGCCAGTTTGGCTTTGAACGCCTGTAGTACCTTCATTCCCTGGTACGCAAAGTTGCCTTTGAAAACCAGGGGATTCCAATCCTTGCTAGGCCCGCTCTCTGCAGCCTTCTCCCACTCAGAGAACGTTTGAGAAAGCAGCTTGTGCTGGGCGGACACTTTCTTCTAACAAAACTGAAAACTCCCCTAGACTGTGATAAGCAGCTTGAAGGGGAACGCTGTATTTTGCTTTCTCTTTCATGTGGTGAATGGGGAATTTCCACTTGCTGCTAACAAACTTTTACTCAGCACAACTACAGTTTTGCCCGCTTCGCGTTCCAGAATGGGAGAAACACGGTTTCTCTTCTCCTCTAGTGATAACGTCTGTAAAGCGGTATTCTCAGCCGCGCAGCACAGAATGCTTCCCGGAATGCTGCAAACCCTGAACGGCTTCAGCTACTTGAAAGGTAGAAACGTCGTATACTTTATCCAGGTCGAGAATGCACAGGCAACTTTCTGAGGCATGTAACACAGAGGGATTTTCGAACACAGAAAGGGAATCCTTCGACCATCATCCCAGAATGAGAGCAAAATGCTCTTTCTTTGTATTTCAGGCAGGGAAGGAGTAACATGCTCGTGTTGAGCACACACGTTTTAGTCAGCATAGCTGAACCTTTTCTTCCGTCCTCTAGCTGAAGGCAGACAATCTGCCAGTTTGGCTTTGAACGACTGTAGTACCTTCATTCCCTGATATGCAAAGTTCCCTTTGAAAACCAGGGGATTCCAATCCTTGCTAGGCCCGCTCTCTGCTGCCATCTCCCACTCAGAGAATGTTTGAGAAAGCAGCTTGTGCTGGGCGGACACTTTCTTCTAACAAAACTGAAAAGTCCCGTAGACTGACTTAAGCAGCTTGAAGGGGAACGCTGTATTTTGATTTCTCTTTCATGTGGTGACTGGGGAATTTCCACTTGCTGCTAACCTTTACTCAGCACAACTACAGTTTTGCCCGCTTCGCGTTCCAGAATGGGAGAAACACGGTTTCTCTTCTCCTCTAGTGATAACGTCTGTGAAGCGGTATTCTCAGCCGCGCAGCACAGAATGCTTCCCGGAATGCTGCAAACCCTGAACGGCTTCAGCTACTTGAAAGGGAGAAACGTCGTATACTTTATCCAGGTGGAGAATGCACAGGCAACTTTCTGAGGCATGTAACACAGAGGGATTTTCGAACACAGAAAGGGAATCCTTCGACAATCATCCCAGAATGAGAGCAAAATGCTCTCGCGTTGTCTTTCAGGCAGGGAAGGAGTAACATGCTCGTGTTGAGCACACACGTTTTAGTCAGCATAGCTGAACCTCCTCTGCCGTCCTCTAGCTGAAGGCAGACAATCTGCCTGTTTGGCTTTCAACGCCTGTAAGTACCTTCATTCCCTGATATGCAAAGTTCCCTTTGAAAACCAGGGGATTGCAATCCTTGCTAGGCCCGCTCTCTGCAGCCATCTCCAACTCAGAGAACGTTTGAGAAAGCAGCTTTTGCTGTGCTGACACTTTCTTCTAACAAAACCGAAAACTCCCGTAGCCTGAGTTAAGCAGCTTGAAGGGGAACGCTGTATCTTGCTTTCTCTTACATGTGGTGAATGGGGAACGTCTAGTGCTGCTAACAAACTTTTATTCAGCACAAATACAGTTTTGCCTCCTTCGCGTTCCAGAATGGGAGAAACACGGTTTCTCTTCTCCTGTAGTGATACCGTCTGTAAAGCGGTATTCTCAGGCGCGTAGCACAGAATGCTTCCCGAAATGCTGGAAACCCTGAACGGCTTCAGCTACTTGAAAGGGAGAAACGTCGTATACTTTATCCAGGTAGACAATGCACGGCAACTTTCTGAGGCATGTAACACAGAGGGATTTTCAAACAAGGAAACCGAATCCTTCGACCATCATCCCAGAATGAGAGCAAAATGCTCTCGCGTTGTCTTTCAGGCAGGGAAGAAGCTACATGCCCGTGTTGAGCAGATAAGTTTTAGTCACCGTAGCTGAACCTTTTCTTCCGTCCTCTAGCTGAAGGCAGACAATCTGCCTGTTTGGCTTTGAACGCCTGTAGTACCTTCATTCCCTGATACGCAAAGTTCCCTTTGAAAACCAGGGGATTCCAATCCTTGCTAGGCCCGCTCTCTGCAGCCTTCTCCCACTCAGAGAACGTTTGAGAAAGCAGCTTGTGCTGGGCGGATACTTTCTTCTAACCAAACTGAAAACTCCCCTAGACTGTGATAAGCAGCTTGAAGGGGAACGCTGTATTTTGCTTTCTCTTTCATGTGGTGAATGGGGAATTTCCACTTGCTGCTAACAAACTTTTACTCAGCACAACTACAGTTTTGCCCCATTCGCCTTCCAGAATGGGAGAAACACGGTTTCTCTTCTCCTCTAGTGATAACGTCTGTAAAGCGGTATTCTCAGCCGCGCAGCACAGAATGCTTCCCGGAATGCTGCAAACCCTGAACGGCTTCAGCTACTTGAAAGGGAGAAACGTCGTATACTTTATCCAGGTCGAGAATGCACAGGCAACTTTCTGAGGCATGTAACACAGAGGGATTTTCGAACACAGAAAGGGAATCCTTCGACCATCATCCCAGAATGAGAGCAAAATGCTCTTTCTTTGTATTTCAGGCAGGGAAGGAGTAACATGCTCGTGTTGAGCACACACGTTTTAGTCAGCATAGCTGAACCTTTTCGTCAGTCCTCTAACTGAAGGCAGACAATCTGCCTGTTTGGCTTTGAACGCCTGTAGTTCCTTCATTCCCTGATATGCAAAGTTCCCTTTGAAAACCAGGGGATTCCAATCCTTGCTAGGCCCGCTCTCTGCAGCCATCTCCAACTCAGAGAACGTTTGAGAAAGCAGCTTGTGCTGATCGGACCCTTTCTTCTAACAAATATGAAAACTCCCGTAGACTGGGTTAAGCAGCATCAAGGGGAACGCAGTATTTGGCTTTCTCTTTCATGTGATGAATGGGGGATTTCCACTTGCTGCTAACAAACTTTTACTCAGCACAACTACAGTTTTGCCTCCTTCGCGTTCCAGAATAGGAGAAACACGGTTTCTCTCCTCCTGTAGTGATACCGTCTGTAAAGCGGTATTCTCAGGCGCGCAGCACAGAATGCTTCCCGAAATGCTGGAAACCCTGAACGGCTTCAGCTACTTGAAAGGGAGAAACGTCGTATACTTTATCCAGGTAGACAATGCACGGCAACTTTCTGAGGCATGTAACACAGAGGGATTTTCAAACAAGGAAACCGAATCCTTCGACCATCATCCCAGAATGAGAGCAAAATGCTCTCGCGTTGTCTTTCAGGCAGGGAAGAAGCTACATGCCCGTGTTGAGCAGATAAGTTTTAGTCAGCATATCTGAACCTCTTCTTCCGTCCTCTAGCTGATGACAGACAATCTGCCTGTTTGGCTTTGAACGCCCGTACCTTCATTCCCAGGTATGCAAAGTTCCCTTTGAAAACCAGAGAATTCCAATCGTTGCTAGGCAGGACTCTGCAGCCTTCTCCCACTTATAGAACGTTTGAGAAAGCAGCTTGTGCTGTGCTGACACTTTCTTCTAACAAAACCGAAAACTCCCGTAGCCTGAGTTAAGCAGCTTGAAGGGGAACGCTGTATCTTGCTTTCTCTTACATGTGGTGAATGGGGAACGTCTAGTGCTTCTAAGAAACTTTTATTCAGCACAAATACAGTTTTGCCTCCTTCGCGTTCCAGAATGGGAGAAACACGGTTTCTCTTCTCCTGTAGTGATACCGTCTGCAAAGCGGTATTCTCAGGCGCACAGCACGGAATGCTTCCCGAAATGGTGGAAACCCTGAACGGCTTCAGCTACTTGAAAGGGTGAAACGTCGTATACTTTATCCAGGCAGACAATGCACGGCAACTTTTTGAGGCATGTAACACTGAGGGATTTTCAAACAAGGAAACCGAATCCTTCGACCATCATCCCAGAATGAGAGCAAAATGCTCTCGCGTTGTATTTCAGGCAGGGAAGAAGCTACATGCCCATGTTGAGCAGATAAGTTTTAGTCACCGTAGCTGAACCTTTTCTTCCGTCCTCTAGCTGAAGGCAGACAATCTGCCAGTTTGGCTTTGAACGCCTGTAGTACCTTCATTCCCTGATACGCAAAGTTCCCTTTCAAAACCAGGGGATTCCAATCCTTGCTAGGCCCGCTCTCTGCAGCCTTCTCCCACTCAGAGAACGTTTGAGAAAGCAGCTTGTGCTGGGCGGATACTTTCTTCTAACCAAACTGAAAACTCCCCTAGACTGTGATAAGCAGCTTGAAGGGGAACGCTGTATTTTGCTTTCTCTTTCATGTGGTGAATGGGGAATTTCCACTTTCTGCTAACAAACTTTTACTCAGCACAACTACAGTTTTGCCCCATTCGCGTTCCAGAATGGGAGAAACACGGTTTCTCTTCTCCTCTAGTGATAACGTCTGTAAAGCGGTATTCTCAGCCGCGCAGCACAGAATGCTTCACGGAATGCTGCAAACCCTGAACGGCTTCAGCTACTTGAAAGGGAGAAACGTCGTATAGTTTATCCAGGTCGAGAATGCACAGGCAACTTTCTGAGGCATGTAACACAGAGGGATTTTCGAACACAGAAAGGGAATCCTTCGACCATCATCCCAGAATGAGAGCAAAATGCTCTTTCTTTGTATTTCAGGCAGGGAAGGAGTAACATGCTCGTGTTGAGCACACACGTTTTAGTCAGCATAGCTGAACCTTTTCGTCAGTCCTCTAACTGAAGGCAGACAATCTGCCTGTTTGGCTTTGAACGCCTGTAGTTCCTTCATTCCCTGATATGCAAAGTTCCCTTTGAAAACCAGGGGATTCCAATCCTTGCTAGGCCCGCTCTCTGCAGCCATCTCCAACTCAGAGAACGTTTGAGAAAGCAGCTTGTGCTGATCGGACCCTTTCTTCTAACAAATATGAAAACTCCCGTAGACTGGGTTAAGCAGCATCAAGGGGAACGCAGTATTTGGCTTTCTCTTTCATGTGATGAATGGGGGATTTCCACTTGCTGCTAACAAACTTTTACTCAGCACAACTACAGTTTTGCCTCCTTCGCGTTCCAGAATAGGAGAAACACGGTTTCTCTCCTCCTGTAGTGATACCGTCTGTAAAGCGGTATTCTCAGGCGCGCAGCACAGAATGCTTCCCGAAATGCTGGAAACCCTGAACGGCTTCAGCTACTTGAAAGGGAGAAACGTCGTATACTTTATCCAGTTAGACAATGCACGGCAACTTTCTGAGGCATGTAACACAGAGGGATTTTCAAACAAGGAAACCGAATCCTTCGACCATCATCCCAGAATGAGAGCAAAATGCTCTCGCGTTGTCTTTCAGGCAGGGAAGAAGCTACATGCTCGTGTTGAGCAGATAAGTTTTAGTCAGCATATCTGAACCTCTTCTTCCGTCCTCTAGCTGATGACAGACAATCTGCCTGTTTGGCTTTGAACGCCCGTACCTTCATTCCCAGGTATGCAAAGTTCCCTTTGAAAACCAGAGAATTCCAAGCGTTGCTAGGCAGGACTCTGCAGCCTTCTCCCACTTATAGAACGTTTGAGAAAGCAGCTTGTGCTGTGCTGACACTTTCTTCTAACAAAACCGAAAACTCCCGTAGCCTGAGTTAAGCAGCTTGAAGGGGAACGCTGTATCTTGCTTTCTCTTACATGTGGTGAATGGGGAACGTCTAGTGCTTCTAAGAAACTTTTATTCAGCACAAATACAGTTTTGCCTCCTTCGCGTTCCAGAATGGGAGAAACACGGTTTCTCTTCTCCTGTAGTGATACCGTCTGCAAAGCGGTATTCTCAGGCGCACAGCACGGAATGCTTCCCGAAATGGTGGAAACCCTGAACGGCTTCAGCTACTTGAAAGGGTGAAACGTCGTATACTTTATCCAGGCAGACAATGCACGGCAACTTTCTGAGGCATGTAACACTGAGGGATTTTCAAACAAGGAAACCGAATCCTTCGACCATCATCCCAGAATGAGAGCAAAATGCTCTCGCGTTGTATTTCAGGCAGGGAAGAAGCTACATGCCCGTGTTGAGCAGATAAGTTTTAGTCACCGTAGCTGAACCTTTTCTTCCGTCCTCTAGCTGAAGGCAGACAATCTGCCAGTTTGGCTTTGAACGCCTGTAGTACCTTCATTCCCTGATACGCAAAGTTCCCTTTCAAAACCAGGGGATTCCAATCCTTGCTAGGCCCGCTCTCTGCAGCCTTCTCCCACTCAGAGAACGTTTGAGAAAGCAGCTTGTGCTGGGCGGATACTTTCTTCTAACCAAACTGAAAACTCCCCTAGACTGTGATAAGCAGCTTGAAGGGGAACGCTGTATTTTGCTTTCTCTTTCATGTGGTGAATGGGGAATTTCCACTTTCTGCTAACAAACTTTTACTCAGCACAACTACAGTTTTGCCCCATTCGCGTTCCAGAATGGGAGAAACACGGTTTCTCTTCTCCTCTAGTGATAACGTCTGTAAAGCGGTATTCTCAGCCGCGCAGCACAGTATGCTTCACGGAATGCTGCAAACCCTGAACGGCTTCAGCTACTTGAAAGGGAGAAACGTCGTATAGTTTATCCAGGTCGAGAATGCACAGGCAACTTTCTGAGGCATGTAACACAGAGGGATTTTCGAACACAGAAAGGGAATCCTTCGACCATCATCCCAGAATGAGAGCAAAATGCTCTTTCTTTGTATTTCAGGCAGGGAAGGAGTAACATGCTCGTGTTGAGCACACACGTTTTAGTCAGCATAGCTGAACCTTTTCGTCAGTCCTCTAACTGAAGGCAGACAATCTGCCTGTTTGGCTTTGAACGCCTGTAGTTCCTTCATTCCCTGATATGCAAAGTTCCCTTTGAAAACCAGGGGATTCCAATCCTTGCTAGGCCCGCTCTCTGCAGCCATCTCCAACTCAGAGAACGTTTGAGAAAGCAGCTTGTGCTGATCGGACCCTTTCTTCTAACAAATATGAAAACTCCCGTAGACTGGGTTAAGCAGCATCAAGGGGAACGCAGTATTTGGCTTTCTCTTTCATGTGATGAATGGGGGATTTCCACTTGCTGCTAACAAACTTTTACTCAGCACAACTACAGTTTTGCCTCCTTCGCGTTCCAGAATAGGAGAAACACGGTTTCTCTCCTCCTGTAGTGATACCGTCTGTAAAGCGGTATTCTCAGGCGCGCAGCACAGAATGCTTCCCGAAATGCTGGATACCCTGAACGGCTTCAGCTACTTGAAAGGGAGAAACGTCGTATACTTTATCCAGTTAGACAATGCACGGCAACTTTCTGAGGCATGTAACACAGAGGGATTTTCAAACAAGGAAACCGAATCCTTCGACCATCATCCCAGAATGAGAGCAAAATGCTCTCGCGTTGTCTTTCAGGCAGGGAAGAAGCTACATGCTCGTGTTGAGCAGATAAGTTTTAGTCAGCATATCTGAACCTCTTCTTCCGTCCTCTAGCTGATGACAGACAATCTGCCTGTTTGGCTTTGAACGCCCGTACCTTCATTCCCAGGTATGCAAAGTTCCCTTTGAAAACCAGAGAATTCCAATCGTTGCTAGGCAGGACTCTGCAGCCTTCTCCCACTTATAGAACGTTTGAGAAAGCAGCTTGTGCTGTGCTGACACTTTCTTCTAACAAAACCGAAAACTCCCGTAGCCTGAGTTAAGCAGCTTGAAGGGGAACGCTGTATCTTGCTTTCTCTTACATGTGGTGAATGGGGAACGTCTAGTGCTTCTAAGAAACTTTTATTCAGCACAAATACAGTTTTGCCTCCTTCGCGTTCCAGAATGGGAGAAACACGGTTTCTCTTCTCCTGTAGTGATACCGTCTGCAAAGCGGTATTCTCAGGCGCACAGCACGGAATGCTTCCCGAAATGGTGGAAACCCTGAACGGCTTCAGCTACTTGAAAGGGTGAAACGTCGTATACTTTATCCAGGTAGACAATGCACGGCAACTTTCTGAGGCATTTAACACTGAGGGATTTTCAAACAAGGAAACCGAATCCTTCGACCATCATCCCAGAATGAGAGCAAAATGCTCTCGCGTTGTCTTTCAGGCAGGGAAGAAGCTACATGCCCGTGTTGAGCAGATAAGTTTTAGTCACCGTAGCTGAACCTTTTCTTCCGTCCTCTAGCTGAAGGCAGACAATCTGCCAGTTTGGCTTTGAACGCCTGTAGTACCTTCATTCCCTGATACGCAAAGTTGCCTTTGAAAACCAGGGGATTCCAATCCTTGCTAGGCCCGCTCTCTGCAGCCTTCTCCCACTCAGAGAACGTTTGAGAAAGCAGCTTGTGCTGGGCGGACACTTTCTTCTAACAAAACTGAAAACTCCCCTAGACTGTGATAAGCAGCTTGAAGGGGAACGCTGTATTTTGCTTTCTCTTTCATGTGGTGAATGGGGAATTTCCACTTGCTGCTAACAAACTTTTACTCAGCACAACTACAGTTTTGCCCGCTTCGCGTTCCAGAATGGGAGAAACACGGTTTCTCTTCTCCTCTAGTGATAACGTCTGTAAAGCGGTATTCTCAGCCGCGCAGCACAGAATGCTTCACGGAATGCTGCAAACCCTGAACGGCTTCAGCTACTTGAAAGGTAGAAACGTCGTATACTTTATCCAGGTCGAGAATGCACAGGCAACTTTCTGAGGCATGTAACACAGAGGGATTTTCGAACACAGAAAGGGAATCCTTCGACCATCATCCCAGAATGAGAGCAAAATGCTCTTTCTTTGTATTTCAGGCAGGGAAGGAGTAACATGCTCGTGTTGAGCACACACGTTTTAGTCAGCATAGCTGAACCTTTTCTTCCGTCCTCTAGCTGAAGGCAGACAATCTGCCAGTTTGGCTTTGAACGCCTGTAGTACCTTCATTCCCTGGTACGCAAAGTTGCCTTTGAAAACCAGGGGATTCCAATCCTTGCTAGGCCCGCTCTCTGCCGCCATCTCCCACTCAGAGAATGTTTGAGAAAGCAGCTTGTGCTGGGCGGACACTTTCTTCTAACAAAACTGAAAAGTCCCGTAGACTGACTTAAGCAGCTTGAAGGGGAACGCTGTATTTTGATTTCTCTTTCATGTGGTGACTGGGGAATTTCCACTTGCTGCTAACCTTTACTCAGCACAACTACAGTTTTGCCCGCTTCGCGTTCCAGAATGGGAGAAACACGGTTTCTCTTCTCCTCTAGTGATAACGTCTGTAAAGCGGTATTCTCAGCCGCGCAGCACAGAATGCTTCCCGGAATGCTGCAAACCCTGAACGGCTTCAGCTACTTGAAAGGGAGAAACGTCGTATACTTTATCCAGGTGGAGAATGCACAGGCAACTTTCTGAGGCATGTAACACAGAGGGATTTTCGAACACAGAAAGGGAATCCTTCGACAATCATCCCAGAATGAGAGCAAAATGCTCTCGCGTTGTCTTTCAGGCAGGGAAGGAGTAACATGCTCGTGTTGAGCACACACGTTTTAGTCAGCATAGCTGAACCTCCTCTGCCGTCCTCTAGCTGAAGGCAGACAATCTGCCTGTTTGGCTTTCAACGCCTGTAATTACCTTCATACCCTGATATGCAAAGTTCCCTTTGAAAACCAGGGGATTGCAATCCTTGCTAGGCCCGCTCTCTGCAGCCATCTCCAACTCAGAGAACGTTTGAGAAAGCAGCTTGTGCTGTGCTGACACTTTCTTCTAACAAAACCGAAAACTCCCGTAGCCTGAGTTAAGCAGCTTGAAGGGGAACGCTGTATCTTGCTTTCTCTTACATGTGGTGAATGGGGAACGTCTAGTGCTGCTAACAAACTTTTATTCGGCACAAATACAGTTTTGCCTCCTTCGCGTTCCAGAATGGGAGAAACACGGTTTCTCTTCTCCTCTAGTGATAACGTCTGTAAAGCGGTATTCTCAGCCGCGCAGCACAGAATGCTTCCCGAAATGCTGGAAACCCTGAACGGCTTCATCTACTTGAAAGGGAGAAACGTCGTATACTTTATCCAGGTAGACAATGCACGGCAACTTTCTCAGGCATGTAACACAGAGGGATTTTCAAACAAGGAAACCGAATCCTTCGACCATCATCCCAGAATGAGAGCAAAATGCTCTCGCGTTGTCTTTCAGGCAGGGAAGAAGCTACATGCCCGTGTTGAGCAGATAAGTTTTAGTCACCGTAGCTGAACCTTTTCTTCCGTCCTCTAGCTGAAGGCAGACAATCTGCCAGTTTGGCTTTGAACGCCTGTAGTACCTTCATTCCCTGATACGCAAAGTTCCCTTTGAAAACCAGGGGATTCCAATCCTTGCTAGGCCCGCTCTCTGCAGCCTTCTCCCACTCAGAGAACGTTTGAGAAAGCAGCTTGTGCTGGGCGGATACTTTCTTCTAACCAAACTGAAAACTCCCCTAGACTGTGATAAGCAGCTTGAAGGGGAACGCTGTATTTTGCTTTCTCTTTCATGTGGTGAATGGGGAATTTCCACTTTCTGCTAACAAACTTTTACTCAGCACAACTACAGTTTTGCCCCATTCGCCTTCCAGAATGGGAGAAACACGGTTTCTCTTCTCCTCTAGTGATAACGTCTGTAAAGCGGTATTCTCAGCCGCGCAGCACAGAATGCTTCCCGGAATGCTGCAAACCCTGAACGGCTTCAGCTACTTGAAAGGGAGAAACGTCGTATACTTTATCCAGGTGGAGAATGCACAGGCAACTTTCTGAGGCATGTAACACAGAGGGATTTTCGAACACAGAAAGGGAATCCTTCGACCATCATCCCAGAATGAGAGCAAAATGCTCTTTCTTTGTATTTCAGGCAGGGAAGGAGTAACATGCTCGTGTTGAGCACACACGTTTTAGTCAGCATAGCTGAACCTTTTCGTCAGTCCTCTAACTGAAGGCAGACAATCTGCCTGTTTGGCTTTGAACGCCTGTAGTTCCTTCATTCCCTGATATGCAAAGTTCCCTTTGAAAACCAGGGGATTCCAATCCTTGCTAGGCCCGCTCTCTGCAGCCATCTCCAACTCAGAGAACGTTTGAGAAAGCAGCTTGTGCTGATCGGACCCTTTCTTCTAACAAATATGAAAACTCCCGTAGACTGGGTTAAGCAGCATCAAGGGGAACGCAGTATTTGGCTTTCTCTTTCATGTGATGAATGGGGGATTTCCACTTGCTGCTAACAAACTTTTACTCAGCACAACTACAGTTTTGCCTCCTTCGCGTTCCAGAATAGGAGAAACACGGTTTCTCTCCTCCTGTAGTGATACCGTCTGTAAAGCGGTATTCTCAGGCGCGCAGCACAGAATGCTTCCCGAAATGCTGGAAACCCTGAACGGCTTCAGCTACTTGAAAGGGAGAAACGTCGTATACTTTATCCAGTTAGACAATGCACGGCAACTTTCTGAGGCATGTAACACAGAGGGATTTTCAAACAAGGAAACCGAATCCTTCGACCATCATCCCAGAATGAGAGCAAAATGCTCTCGCGTTGTCTTTCAGGCAGGGAAGAAGCTACATGCTCGTGTTGAGCAGATAAGTTTTAGTCAGCATATCTGAACCTCTTCTTCCGTCCTCTAGCTGATGACAGACAATCTGCCTGTTTGGCTTTGAACGCCCGTACCTTCATTCCCAGGTATGCAAAGTTCCCTTTGAAAACCAGAGAATTCCAAGCGTTGCTAGGCAGGACTCTGCAGCCTTCTCCCACTTATAGAACGTTTGAGAAAGCAGCTTGTGCTGTGCTGACACTTTCTTCTAACAAAACCGAAAACTCCCGTAGCCTGAGTTAAGCAGCTTGAAGGGGAACGCTGTATCTTGCTTTCTCTTACATGTGGTGAATGGGGAACGTCTAGTGCTTCTAAGAAACTTTTATTCAGCACAAATACAGTTTTGCCTCCTTCGCGTTCCAGAATGGGAGAAACACGGTTTCTCTTCTCCTGTAGTGATACCGTCTGCAAAGCGGTATTCTCAGGCGCACAGCACGGAATGCTTCCCGAAATGGTGGAAACCCTGAACGGCTTCAGCTACTTGAAAGGGTGAAACGTCGTATACTTTATCCAGGCAGACAATGCACGGCAACTTTCTGAGGCATGTAACACTGAGGGATTTTCAAACAAGGAAACCGAATCCTTCGACCATCATCCCAGAATGAGAGCAAAATGCTCTCGCGTTGTATTTCAGGCAGGGAAGAAGCTACATGCCCGTGTTGAGCAGATAAGTTTTAGTCACCGTAGCTGAACCTTTTCTTCCGTCCTCTAGCTGAAGGCAGACAATCTGCCAGTTTGGCTTTGAACGCCTGTAGTACCTTCATTCCCTGATACGCAAAGTTCCCTTTCAAAACCAGGGGATTCCAATCCTTGCTAGGCCCGCTCTCTGCAGCCTTCTCCCACTCAGAGAACGTTTGAGAAAGCAGCTTGTGCTGGGCGGATACTTTCTTCTAACCAAACTGAAAACTCCCCTAGACTGTGATAAGCAGCTTGAAGGGGAACGCTGTATTTTGCTTTCTCTTTCATGTGGTGAATGGGGAATTTCCACTTTCTGCTAACAAACTTTTACTCAGCACAACTACAGTTTTGCCCCATTCGCGTTCCAGAATGGGAGAAACACGGTTTCTCTTCTCCTCTAGTGATAACGTCTGTAAAGCGGTATTCTCAGCCGCGCAGCACAGAATGCTTCACGGAATGCTGCAAACCCTGAACGGCTTCAGCTACTTGAAAGGGAGAAACGTCGTATAGTTTATCCAGGTCGAGAATGCACAGGCAACTTTCTGAGGCATGTAACACAGAGGGATTTTCGAACACAGAAAGGGAATCCTTCGACCATCATCCCAGAATGAGAGCAAAATGCTCTTTCTTTGTATTTCAGGCAGGGAAGGAGTAACATGCTCGTGTTGAGCACACACGTTTTAGTCAGCATAGCTGAACCTTTTCGTCAGTCCTCTAACTGAAGGCAGACAATCTGCCTGTTTGGCTTTGAACGCCTGTAGTTCCTTCATTCCCTGATATGCAAAGTTCCCTTTGAAAACCAGGGGATTCCAATCCTTGCTAGGCCCGCTCTCTGCAGCCATCTCCAACTCAGAGAACGTTTGAGAAAGCAGCTTGTGCTGATCGGACCCTTTCTTCTAACAAATATGAAAACTCCCGTAGACTGGGTTAAGCAGCATCAAGGGGAACGCAGTATTTGGCTTTCTCTTTCATGTGATGAATGGGGGATTTCCACTTGCTGCTAACAAACTTTTACTCAGCACAACTACAGTTTTGCCTCCTTCGCGTTCCAGAATAGGAGAAACACGGTTTCTCTCCTCCTGTAGTGATACCGTCTGTAAAGCGGTATTCTCAGGCGCGCAGCACAGAATGCTTCCCGAAATGCTGGATACCCTGAACGGCTTCAGCTACTTGAAAGGGAGAAACGTCGTATACTTTATCCAGTTAGACAATGCACGGCAACTTTCTGAGGCATGTAACACAGAGGGATTTTCAAACAAGGAAACCGAATCCTTCGACCATCATCCCAGAATGAGAGCAAAATGCTCTCGCGTTGTCTTTCAGGCAGGGAAGAAGCTACATGCTCGTGTTGAGCAGATAAGTTTTAGTCAGCATATCTGAACCTCTTCTTCCGTCCTCTAGCTGATGACAGACAATCTGCCTGTTTGGCTTTGAACGCCCGTACCTTCATTCCCAGGTATGCAAAGTTCCCTTTGAAAACCAGAGAATTCCAATCGTTGCTAGGCAGGACTCTGCAGCCTTCTCCCACTTATAGAACGTTTGAGAAAGCAGCTTGTGCTGTGCTGACACTTTCTTCTAACAAAACCGAAAACTCCCGTAGCCTGAGTTAAGCAGCTTGAAGGGGAACGCTGTATCTTGCTTTCTCTTACATGTGGTGAATGGGGAACGTCTAGTGCTTCTAAGAAACTTTTATTCAGCACAAATACAGTTTTGCCTCCTTCGCGTTCCAGAATGGGAGAAACACGGTTTCTCTTCTCCTGTAGTGATACCGTCTGCAAAGCGGTATTCTCAGGCGCACAGCACGGAATGCTTCCCGAAATGGTGGAAACCCTGAACGGCTTCAGCTACTTGAAAGGGTGAAACGTCGTATACTTTATCCAGGTAGACAATGCACGGCAACTTTCTGAGGCATTTAACACTGAGGGATTTTCAAACAAGGAAACCGAATCCTTCGACCATCATCCCAGAATGAGAGCAAAATGCTCTCGCGTTGTCTTTCAGGCAGGGAAGAAGCTACATGCCCGTGTTGAGCAGATAAGTTTTAGTCACCGTAGCTGAACCTTTTCTTCCGTCCTCTAGCTGAAGGCAGACAATCTGCCAGTTTGGCTTTGAACGCCTGTAGTACCTTCATTCCCTGATACGCAAAGTTGCCTTTGAAAACCAGGGGATTCCAATCCTTGCTAGGCCCGCTCTCTGCAGCCTTCTCCCACTCAGAGAACGTTTGAGAAAGCAGCTTGTGCTGGGCGGACACTTTCTTCTAACAAAACTGAAAACTCCCCTAGACTGTGATAAGCAGCTTGAAGGGGAACGCTGTATTTTGCTTTCTCTTTCATGTGGTGAATGGGGAATTTCCACTTGCTGCTAACAAACTTTTACTCAGCACAACTACAGTTTTGCCCGCTTCGCGTTCCAGAATGGGAGAAACACGGTTTCTCTTCTCCTCTAGTGATAACGTCTGTAAAGCGGTATTCTCAGCCGCGCAGCACAGAATGCTTCACGGAATGCTGCAAACCCTGAACGGCTTCAGCTACTTGAAAGGTAGAAACGTCGTATACTTTATCCAGGTCGAGAATGCACAGGCAACTTTCTGAGGCATGTAACACAGAGGGATTTTCGAACACAGAAAGGGAATCCTTCGACCATCATCCCAGAATGAGAGCAAAATGCTCTTTCTTTGTATTTCAGGCAGGGAAGGAGTAACATGCTCGTGTTGAGCACACACGTTTTAGTCAGCATAGCTGAACCTTTTCTTCCGTCCTCTAGCTGAAGGCAGACAATCTGCCAGTTTGGCTTTGAACGCCTGTAGTACCTTCATTCCCTGGTACGCAAAGTTGCCTTTGAAAACCAGGGGATTCCAATCCTTGCTAGGCCCGCTCTCTGCCGCCATCTCCCACTCAGAGAATGTTTGAGAAAGCAGCTTGTGCTGGGCGGACACTTTCTTCTAACAAAACTGAAAAGTCCCGTAGACTGACTTAAGCAGCTTGAAGGGGAACGCTGTATTTTGATTTCTCTTTCATGTGGTGACTGGGGAATTTCCACTTGCTGCTAACCTTTACTCAGCACAACTACAGTTTTGCCCGCTTCGCGTTCCAGAATGGGAGAAACACGGTTTCTCTTCTCCTCTAGTGATAACGTCTGTAAAGCGGTATTCTCAGCCGCGCAGCACAGAATGCTTCCCGGAATGCTGCAAACCCTGAACGGCTTCAGCTACTTGAAAGGGAGAAACGTCGTATACTTTATCCAGGTGGAGAATGCACAGGCAACTTTCTGAGGCATGTAACACAGAGGGATTTTCGAACACAGAAAGGGAATCCTTCGACAATCATCCCAGAATGAGAGCAAAATGCTCTCGCGTTGTCTTTCAGGCAGGGAAGGAGTAACATGCTCGTGTTGAGCACACACGTTTTAGTCAGCATAGCTGAACCTCCTCTGCCGTCCTCTAGCTGAAGGCAGACAATCTGCCTGTTTGGCTTTCAACGCCTGTAATTACCTTCATACCCTGATATGCAAAGTTCCCTTTGAAAACCAGGGGATTGCAATCCTTGCTAGGCCCGCTCTCTGCAGCCATCTCCAACTCAGAGAACGTTTGAGAAAGCAGCTTGTGCTGTGCTGACACTTTCTTCTAACAAAACCGAAAACTCCCGTAGCCTGAGTTAAGCAGCTTGAAGGGGAACGCTGTATCTTGCTTTCTCTTACATGTGGTGAATGGGGAACGTCTAGTGCTGCTAACAAACTTTTATTCGGCACAAATACAGTTTTGCCTCCTTCGCGTTCCAGAATGGGAGAAACACGGTTTCTCTTCTCCTCTAGTGATAACGTCTGTAAAGCGGTATTCTCAGCCGCGCAGCACAGAATGCTTCCCGAAATGCTGGAAACCCTGAACGGCTTCATCTACTTGAAAGGGAGAAACGTCGTATACTTTATCCAGGTAGACAATGCACGGCAACTTTCTCAGGCATGTAACACAGAGGGATTTTCAAACAAGGAAACCGAATCCTTCGACCATCATCCCAGAATGAGAGCAAAATGCTCTCGCGTTGTCTTTCAGGCAGGGAAGAAGCTACATGCCCGTGTTGAGCAGATAAGTTTTAGTCACCGTAGCTGAACCTTTTCTTCCGTCCTCTAGCTGAAGGCAGACAATCTGCCAGTTTGGCTTTGAACGCCTGTAGTACCTTCATTCCCTGATACGCAAAGTTCCCTTTGAAAACCAGGGGATTCCAATCCTTGCTAGGCCCGCTCTCTGCAGCCTTCTCCCACTCAGAGAACGTTTGAGAAAGCAGCTTGTGCTGGGCGGATACTTTCTTCTAACCAAACTGAAAACTCCCCTAGACTGTGATAAGCAGCTTGAAGGGGAACGCTGTATTTTGCTTTCTCTTTCATGTGGTGAATGGGGAATTTCCACTTTCTGCTAACAAACTTTTACTCAGCACAACTACAGTTTTGCCCCATTCGCCTTCCAGAATGGGAGAAACACGGTTTCTCTTCTCCTCTAGTGATAACGTCTGTAAAGCGGTATTCTCAGCCGCGCAGCACAGAATGCTTCCCGGAATGCTGCAAACCCTGAACGGCTTCAGCTACTTGAAAGGGAGAAACGTCGTATACTTTATCCAGGTGGAGAATGCACAGGCAACTTTCTGAGGCATGTAACACAGAGGGATTTTCGAACACAGAAAGGGAATCCTTCGACCATCATCCCAGAATGAGAGCAAAATGCTCTTTCTTTGTATTTCAGGCAGGGAAGGAGTAACATGCTCGTGTTGAGCACACACGTTTTAGTCAGCATAGCTGAACCTTTTCGTCAGTCCTCTAACTGAAGGCAGACAATCTGCCTGTTTGGCTTTGAACGCCTGTAGTTCCTTCATTCCCTGATATGCAAAGTTCCCTTTGAAAACCAGGGGATTCCAATCCTTGCTAGGCCCGCTCTCTGCAGCCATCTCCAACTCAGAGAACGTTTGAGAAAGCAGCTTGTGCTGATCGGACCCTTTCTTCTAACAAATATGAAAACTCCCGTAGACTGGGTTAAGCAGCATCAAGGGGAACGCAGTATTTGGCTTTCTCTTTCATGTGATGAATGGGGGATTTCCACTTGCTGCTAACAAACTTTTACTCAGCACAACTACAGTTTTGCCTCCTTCGCGTTCCAGAATAGGAGAAACACGGTTTCTCTCCTCCTGTAGTGATACCGTCTGTAAAGCGGTATTCTCAGGCGCGCAGCACAGAATGCTTCCCGAAATGCTGGAAACCCTGAACGGCTTCAGCTACTTGAAAGGGAGAAACGTCGTATACTTTATCCAGGTAGACAATGCACGGCAACTTTCTGAGGCATGTAACACAGAGGGCTTTTCAAACAAGGAAACCGAATCCTTCGACCATCATCCCAGAATGAGAGCAAAATGCTCTCGCGTTGTCTTTCAGGCAGGGAAGAAGCTACATGCCCGTGTTGAGCAGATAAGTTTTAGTCAGCATATCTGAACCTCTTCTTCCGTCCTCTAGCTGATGACAGACAATCTGCCTGTTTGGCTTTGAACGCCCGTACCTTCATTCCCAGGTATGCAAAGTTCCCTTTGAAAACCAGAGAATTCCAATCGTTGCTAGGCAGGACTCTGCAGCCTTCTCCCACTTATAGAACGTTTGAGAAAGCAGCTTGTGCTGTGCTGACACTTTCTTCTAACAAAACCGAAAACTCCCGTAGCCTGAGTTAAGCAGCTTGAAGGGGAACGCTGTATCTTGCTTTCTCTTACATGTGGTGAATGGGGAACGTCTAGTGCTTCTAAGAAACTTTTATTCAGCACAAATACAGTTTTGCCTCCTTCGCGTTCCAGAATGGGAGAAACACGGTTTCTCTTCTCCTGTAGTGATACCGTCTGCAAAGCGGTATTCTCAGGCGCACAGCACGGAATGCTTCCCGAAATGGTGGAAACCCTGAACGGCTTCAGCTACTTGAAAGGGTGAAACGTCGTATACTTTATCCAGGCAGACAATGCACGGCAACTTTTTGAGGCATGTAACACTGAGGGATTTTCAAACAAGGAAACCGAATCCTTCGACCATCATCCCAGAATGAGAGCAAAATGCTCTCGCGTTGTATTTCAGGCAGGGAAGAAGCTACATGCCCATGTTGAGCAGATAAGTTTTAGTCACCGTAGCTGAACCTTTTCTTCCGTCCTCTAGCTGAAGGCAGACAATCTGCCAGTTTGGCTTTGAACGCCTGTAGTACCTTCATTCCCTGATACGCAAAGTTCCCTTTCAAAACCAGGGGATTCCAATCCTTGCTAGGCCCGCTCTCTGCAGCCTTCTCCCACTCAGAGAACGTTTGAGAAAGCAGCTTGTGCTGGGCGGATACTTTCTTCTAACCAAACTGAAAACTCCCCTAGACTGTGATAAGCAGCTTGAAGGGGAACGCTGTATTTTGCTTTCTCTTTCATGTGGTGAATGGGGAATTTCCACTTTCTGCTAACAAACTTTTACTCAGCACAACTACAGTTTTGCCCCATTCGCGTTCCAGAATGGGAGAAACACGGTTTCTCTTCTCCTCTAGTGATAACGTCTGTAAAGCGGTATTCTCAGCCGCGCAGCACAGAATGCTTCACGGAATGCTGCAAACCCTGAACGGCTTCAGCTACTTGAAAGGGAGAAACGTCGTATAGTTTATCCAGGTCGAGAATGCACAGGCAACTTTCTGAGGCATGTAACACAGAGGGATTTTCGAACACAGAAAGGGAATCCTTCGACCATCATCCCAGAATGAGAGCAAAATGCTCTTTCTTTGTATTTCAGGCAGGGAAGGAGTAACATGCTCGTGTTGAGCACACACGTTTTAGTCAGCATAGCTGAACCTTTTCGTCAGTCCTCTAACTGAAGGCAGACAATCTGCCTGTTTGGCTTTGAACGCCTGTAGTTCCTTCATTCCCTGATATGCAAAGTTCCCTTTGAAAACCAGGGGATTCCAATCCTTGCTAGGCCCGCTCTCTGCAGCCATCTCCAACTCAGAGAACGTTTGAGAAAGCAGCTTGTGCTGATCGGACCCTTTCTTCTAACAAATATGAAAACTCCCGTAGACTGGGTTAAGCAGCATCAAGGGGAACGCAGTATTTGGCTTTCTCTTTCATGTGATGAATGGGGGATTTCCACTTGCTGCTAACAAACTTTTACTCAGCACAACTACAGTTTTGCCTCCTTCGCGTTCCAGAATAGGAGAAACACGGTTTCTCTCCTCCTGTAGTGATACCGTCTGTAAAGCGGTATTCTCAGGCGCACAGCACAGAATGCTTCCCGAAATGCTGGAAACCCTGAACGGCTTCAGCTACTTGAAAGGGAGAAACGTCGTATACTTTATCCAGTTAGACAATGCACGGCAACTTTCTGAGGCATGTAACACAGAGGGATTTTCAAACAAGGAAACCGAATCCTTCGACCATCATCCCAGAATGAGAGCAAAATGCTCTCGCGTTGTCTTTCAGGCAGGGAAGAAGCTACATGCTCGTGTTGAGCAGATAAGTTTTAGTCAGCATATCTGAACCTCTTCTTCCGTCCTCTAGCTGATGACAGACAATCTGCCTGTTTGGCTTTGAACGCCCGTACCTTCATTCCCAGGTATGCAAAGTTCCCTTTGAAAACCAGAGAATTCCAAGCGTTGCTAGGCAGGACTCTGCAGCCTTCTCCCACTTATAGAACGTTTGAGAAAGCAGCTTGTGCTGTGCTGACACTTTCTTCTAACAAAACCGAAAACTCCCGTAGCCTGAGTTAAGCAGCTTGAAGGGGAACGCTGTATCTTGCTTTCTCTTACATGTGGTGAATGGGGAACGTCTAGTGCTTCTAAGAAACTTTTATTCAGCACAAATACAGTTTTGCCTCCTTCGCGTTCCAGAATGGGAGAAACACGGTTTCTCTTCTCCTGTAGTGATACCGTCTGCAAAGCGGTATTCTCAGGCGCACAGCACGGAATGCTTCCCGAAATGGTGGAAACCCTGAACGGCTTCAGCTACTTGAAAGGGTGAAACGTCGTATACTTTATCCAGGCAGACAATGCACGGCAACTTTCTGAGGCATGTAACACTGAGGGATTTTCAAACAAGGAAACCGAATCCTTCGACCATCATCCCAGAATGAGAGCAAAATGCTCTCGCGTTGTATTTCAGGCAGGGAAGAAGCTACATGCCCGTGTTGAGCAGATAAGTTTTAGTCACCGTAGCTGAACCTTTTCTTCCGTCCTCTAGCTGAAGGCAGACAATCTGCCAGTTTGGCTTTGAACGCCTGTAGTACCTTCATTCCCTGATACGCAAAGTTCCCTTTCAAAACCAGGGGATTCCAATCCTTGCTAGGCCCGCTCTCTGCAGCCTTCTCCCACTCAGAGAACGTTTGAGAAAGCAGCTTGTGCTGGGCGGATACTTTCTTCTAACCAAACTGAAAACTCCCCTAGACTGTGATAAGCAGCTTGAAGGGGAACGCTGTATTTTGCTTTCTCTTTCATGTGGTGAATGGGGAATTTCCACTTTCTGCTAACAAACTTTTACTCAGCACAACTACAGTTTTGCCCCATTCGCGTTCCAGAATGGGAGAAACACGGTTTCTCTTCTCCTCTAGTGATAACGTCTGTAAAGCGGTATTCTCAGCCGCGCAGCACAGAATGCTTCACGGAATGCTGCAAACCCTGAACGGCTTCAGCTACTTGAAAGGGAGAAACGTCGTATACTTTATCCAGGTCGAGAATGCACAGGCAACTTTCTGAGGCATGTAACACAGAGGGATTTTCGAACACAGAAAGGGAATCCTTCGACCATCATCCCAGAATGAGAGCAAAATGCTCTTTCTTTGTATTTCAGGCAGGGAAGGAGTAACATGCTCGTGTTGAGCACACACGTTTTAGTCAGCATAGCTGAACCTTTTCGTCAGTCCTCTAACTGAAGGCAGACAATCTGCCTGTTTGGCTTTGAACGCCTGTAGTTCCTTCATTCCCTGATATGCAAAGTTCCCTTTGAAAACCAGGGGATTCCAATCCTTGCTAGGCCCGCTCTCTGCAGCCATCTCCAACTCAGAGAACGTTTGAGAAAGCAGCTTGTGCTGATCGGACCCTTTCTTCTAACAAATATGAAAACTCCCGTAGACTGGGTTAAGCAGCATCAAGGGGAACGCAGTATTTGGCTTTCTCTTTCATGTGATGAATGGGGGATTTCCACTTGCTGCTAACAAACTTTTACTCAGCACAACTACAGTTTTGCCTCCTTCGCGTTCCAGAATAGGAGAAACACGGTTTCTCTCCTCCTGTAGTGATACCGTCTGTAAAGCGGTATTCTCAGGCGCGCAGCACAGAATGCTTCCCGAAATGCTGGAAACCCTGAACGGCTTCAGCTACTTGAAAGGGAGAAACGTCGTATACTTTATCCAGTTAGACAATGCACGGCAACTTTCTGAGGCATGTAACACAGAGGGATTTTCAAACAAGGAAACCGAATCCTTTGACCATCATCCCAGAATGAGAGCAAAATGCTCTCGCGTTGTCTTTCAGGCAGGGAAGAAGCTACATGCTCGTGTTGAGCAGATAAGTTTTAGTCAGCATATCTGAACCTCTTCTTCCGTCCTCTAGCTGATGACAGACAATCTGCCTGTTTGGCTTTGAACGCCCGTACCTTCATTCCCAGGTATGCAAAGTTCCCTTTGAAAACCAGAGAATTCCAATCGTTGCTAGGCAGGACTCTGCAGCCTTCTCCCACTTATAGAACGTTTGAGAAAGCAGCTTGTGCTGTGCTGACACTTTCTTCTAACAAAACCGAAAACTCCCGTAGCCTGAGTTAAGCAGCTTGAAGGGGAACGCTGTATCTTGCTTTCTCTTACATGTGGTGAATGGGGAACGTCTAGTGCTTCTAAGAAACTTTTATTCAGCACAAATACAGTTTTGCCTCCTTCGCGTTCCAGAATGGGAGAAACACGGTTTCTCTTCTCCTGTAGTGATACCGTCTGCAAAGCGGTATTCTCAGGCGCACAGCACGGAATGCTTCCCGAAATGGTGGAAACCCTGAACGGCTTCAGCTACTTGAAAGGGTGAAACGTCGTATACTTTATCCAGGTAGACAATGCACGGCAACTTTCTGAGGCATTTAACACTGAGGGATTTTCAAACAAGGAAACCGAATCCTTCGACCATCATCCCAGAATGAGAGCAAAATGCTCTCGCGTTGTCTTTCAGGCAGGGAAGAAGCTACATGCCCGTGTTGAGCAGATAAGTTTTAGTCACCGTAGCTGAACCTTTTCTTCCGTCCTCTAGCTGAAGGCAGACAATCTGCCAGTTTGGCTTTGAACGCCTGTAGTACCTTCATTCCCTGATACGCAAAGTTGCCTTTGAAAACCAGGGGATTCCAATCCTTGCTAGGCCCGCTCTCTGCAGCCTTCTCCCACTCAGAGAACGTTTGAGAAAGCAGCTTGTGCTGGGCGGACACTTTCTTCTAACAAAATTGAAAACTCCCCTAGACTGTGATAAGCAGCTTGAAGGGGAACGCTGTATTTTGCTT
This sequence comes from Dugong dugon, assembly GCA_030035585.1. Lineage (NCBI taxonomy): Eukaryota > Metazoa > Chordata > Mammalia > Sirenia > Dugongidae > Dugong > Dugong dugon. Next base: position 38,572,145 of record CM057480.1, on the reverse strand, counting down.
TCTCTTTCATGTGGTGAATGGGGAATTTCCACTTGCTGCTAACAAACTTTTACTCAGCACAACTACAGTTTTGCCCGCTTCGCGTTCCAGAATGGGAGAAACACGGTTTCTCTTCTCCTCTAGTGATAACGTCTGTAAAGCGGTATTCTCAGCCGCGCAGCACAGAATGCTTCACGGAATGCTGCAAACCCTGAACGGCTTCAGCTACTTGAAAGGTAGAAACGTCGTATACTTTATCCAGGTCGAGAATGCACAGGCAACTTTCTGAGGCATGTAACACAGAGGGATTTTCGAACACAGAAAGGGAATCCTTCGACCATCATCCCAGAATGAGAGCAAAATGCTCTTTCTTTGTATTTCAGGCAGGGAAGGAGTAACATGCTCGTGTTGAGCACACACGTTTTAGTCAGCATAGCTGAACCTTTTCTTCCGTCCTCTAGCTGAAGGCAGACAATCTGCCAGTTTGGCTTTGAACGCCTGTAGTACCTTCATTCCCTGGTACGCAAAGTTGCCTTTGAAAACCAGGGGATTCCAATCCTTGCTAGGCCCGCTCTCTGCCGCCATCTCCCACTCAGAGAATGTTTGAGAAAGCAGCTTGTGCTGGGCGGACACTTTCTTCTAACAAAACTGAAAAGTCCCGTAGACTGACTTAAGCAGCTTGAAGGGGAACGCTGTATTTTGATTTCTCTTTCATGTGGTGACTGGGGAATTTCCACTTGCTGCTAACCTTTACTCAGCACAACTACAGTTTTGCCCGCTTCGCGTTCCAGAATGGGAGAAACACGGTTTCTCTTCTCCTCTAGTGATAACGTCTGTAAAGCGGTATTCTCAGCCGCGCAGCACAGAATGCTTCCCGGAATGCTGCAAACCCTGAACGGCTTCAGCTACTTGAAAGGGAGAAACGTCGTATACTTTATCCAGGTGGAGAATGCACAGGCAACTTTCTGAGGCATGTAACACAGAGGGATTTTCGAACACAGAAAGGGAATCCTTCGACAATCATCCCAGAATGAGAGCAAAATGCTCTCGCGTTGTCTTTCAGGCAGGGAAGGAGTAACATGCTCGTGTTGAGCACACACGTTTTAGTCAGCATAGCTGAACCTCCTCTGCCGTCCTCTAGCTGAAGGCAGACAATCTGCCTGTTTGGCTTTCAACGCCTGTAATTACCTTCATACCCTGATATGCAAAGTTCCCTTTGAAAACCAGGGGATTGCAATCCTTGCTAGGCCCGCTCTCTGCAGCCATCTCCAACTCAGAGAACGTTTGAGAAAGCAGCTTGTGCTGTGCTGACACTTTCTTCTAACAAAACCGAAAACTCCCGTAGCCTGAGTTAAGCAGCTTGAAGGGGAACGCTGTATCTTGCTTTCTCTTACATGTGGTGAATGGGGAACGTCTAGTGCTGCTAACAAACTTTTATTCAGCACAAATACAGTTTTGCCTCCTTCGCGTTCCAGAATGGGAGAAACACGGTTTCTCTTCTCCTCTAGTGATAACGTCTGTAAAGCGGTATTCTCAGCCGCGCAGCACAGAATGCTTCCCGAAATGCTGGAAACCCTGAACGGCTTCATCTACTTGAAAGGGAGAAACGTCGTATACTTTATCCAGGTAGACAATGCACGGCAACTTTCTCAGGCATGTAACACAGAGGGATTTTCAAACAAGGAAACCGAATCCTTCGACCATCATCCCAGAATGAGAGCAAAATGCTCTCGCGTTGTCTTTCAGGCAGGGAAGAAGCTACATGCCCGTGTTGAGCAGATAAGTTTTAGTCACCGTAGCTGAACCTTTTCTTCCGTCCTCTAGCTGAAGGCAGACAATCTGCCAGTTTGGCTTTGAACGCCTGTAGTACCTTCATTCCCTGATACGCAAAGTTCCCTTTGAAAACCAGGGGATTCCAATCCTTGCTAGGCCCGCTCTCTGCAGCCTTCTCCCACTCAGAGAACGTTTGAGAAAGCAGCTTGTGCTGGGCGGATACTTTCTTCTAACCAAACTGAAAACTCCCCTAGACTGTGATAAGCAGCTTGAAGGGGAACGCTGTATTTTGCTTTCTCTTTCATGTGGTGAATGGGGAATTTCCACTTTCTGCTAACAAACTTTTACTCAGCACAACTACAGTTTTGCCCCATTCGCCTTCCAGAATGGGAGAAACACGGTTTCTCTTCTCCTCTAGTGATAACGTCTGTAAAGCGGTATTCTCAGCCGCGCAGCACAGAATGCTTCCCGGAATGCTGCAAACCCTGAACGGCTTCAGCTACTTGAAAGGGAGAAACGTCGTATACTTTATCCAGGTGGAGAATGCACAGGCAACTTTCTGAGGCATGTAACACAGAGGGATTTTCGAACACAGAAAGGGAATCCTTCGACCATCATCCCAGAATGAGAGCAAAATGCTCTTTCTTTGTATTTCAGGCAGGGAAGGAGTAACATGCTCGTGTTGAGCACACACGTTTTAGTCAGCATAGCTGAACCTTTTCGTCAGTCCTCTAACTGAAGGCAGACAATCTGCCTGTTTGGCTTTGAACGCCTGTAGTTCCTTCATTCCCTGATATGCAAAGTTCCCTTTGAAAACCAGGGGATTCCAATCCTTGCTAGGCCCGCTCTCTGCAGCCATCTCCAACTCAGAGAACGTTTGAGAAAGCAGCTTGTGCTGATCGGACCCTTTCTTCTAACAAATATGAAAACTCCCGTAGACTGGGTTAAGCAGCATCAAGGGGAACGCAGTATTTGGCTTTCTCTTTCATGTGATGAATGGGGGATTTCCACTTGCTGCTAACAAACTTTTACTCAGCACAACTACAGTTTTGCCTCCTTCGCGTTCCAGAATAGGAGAAACACGGTTTCTCTCCTCCTGTAGTGATACCGTCTGTAAAGCGGTATTCTCAGGCGCGCAGCACAGAATGCTTCCCGAAATGCTGGAAACCCTGAACGGCTTCAGCTACTTGAAAGGGAGAAACGTCGTATACTTTATCCAGGTAGACAATGCACGGCAACTTTCTGAGGCATGTAACACAGAGGGATTTTCAAACAAGGAAACCGAATCCTTCGACCATCATCCCAGAATGAGAGCAAAATGCTCTCGCGTTGTCTTTCAGGCAGGGAATAAGCTACATGCTCGTGTTGAGCAGATAAGTTTTAGTCAGCATATCTGAACCTCTTCTTCCGTCCTCTAGCTGATGACAGACAATCTGCCTGTTTGGCTTTGAACGCCCGTACCTTCATTCCCAGGTATGCAAAGTTCCCTTTGAAAACCAGAGAATTCCAATCCTTGCTAGGCAGGACTCTGCAGCCTTCTCCCACTTATAGAACGTTTGAGAAAGCAGCTTGTGCTGTGCTGACACTTTCTTCTAACAAAACCGAAAACTCCCGTAGCCTGAGTTAAGCAGCTTGAAGGGGAACGCTGTATCTTGCTTTCTCTTACATGTGGTGAATGGGGAACGTCTAGTGCTTCTAAGAAACTTTTATTCAGCACAAATACAGTTTTGCCTCCTTCGCGTTCCAGAATGGGAGAAACACGGTTTCTCTTCTCCTGTAGTGATACCGTCTGCAAAGCGGTATTCTCAGGCGCACATGAGGGATTTTCAAACAAGGAAACCGAATCCTTCGACCATCATCCCAGAATGAGAGCAAAATGCTCTCGCGTTGTATTTCAGGCAGGGAAGAAGCTACATGCCCGTGTTGAGCAGATAAGTTTTAGTCACCGTAGCTGAACCTTTTCTTCCGTCCTCTAGCTGAAGGCAGACAATCTGCCAGTTTGGCTTTGAACGCCTGTAGTACCTTCATTCCCTGATACGCAAAGTTCCCTTTCAAAACCAGGGGATTCCAATCCTTGCTAGGCCCGCTCTCTGCAGCCTTCTCCCACTCAGAGAACGTTTGAGAAAGCAGCTTGTGCTGGGCGGATACTTTCTTCTAACCAAACTGAAAACTCCCCTAGACTGTGATAAGCAGCTTGAAGGGGAACGCTGTATTTTGCTTTCTCTTTCATGTGGTGAATGGGGAATTTCCACTTGCTGCTAACAAACTTTTACTCAGCACAACTACAGTTTTGCCCCATTCGCGTTCCAGAATGGGAGAAACACGGTTTCTCTTCTCCTCTAGTGATAACGTCTGTAAAGCGGTATTCTCAGCCGCGCAGCACAGAATTCTTCACGGAATGCTGCAAACCCTGAACGGCTTCAGCTACTTGAAAGGGAGAAACGTCGTATAGTTTATCCAGGTGGAGAATGCACAGGCAACTTTCTGAGGCATGTAACACAGAGGGATTTTCGAACACAGAAAGGGAATCCTTCGACCATCATCCCAGAATGAGAGCAAAATGCTCTTTCTTTGTATTTCAGGCAGGGAAGGAGTAACATGCTCGTGTTGAGCACACACGTTTTAGTCAGCATAGCTGAACCTTTTCGTCAGTCCTCTAACTGAAGGCAGACAATCTGCCTGTTTGGCTTTGAACGCCTGTAGTTCCTTCATTCCCTGATATGCAAAGTTCCCTTTGAAAACCAGGGGATTCCAATCCTTGCTAGGCCCGCTCTCTGCAGCCATCTCCAACTCAGAGAACGTTTGAGAAAGCAGCTTGTGCTGATCGGACCCTTTCTTCTAACAAATATGAAAACTCCCGTAGACTGGGTTAAGCAGCATCAAGGGGAACGCAGTATTTGGCTTTCTCTTTCATGTGATGAATGGGGGATTTCCACTTGCTGCTAACAAACTTTTACTCAGCACAACTACAGTTTTGCCTCCTTCGCGTTCCAGAATAGGAGAAACACGGTTTCTCTCCTCCTGTAGTGATACCGTCTGTAAAGCGGTATTCTCAGGCGCGCAGCACAGAATGCTTCCCGAAATGCTGGAAACCCTGAACGGCTTCAGCTACTTGAAAGGGAGAAACGTCGTATACTTTATCCAGTTAGACAATGCACGGCAACTTTCTGAGGCATGTAACACAGAGGGATTTTCAAACAAGGAAACCGAATCCTTCGACCATCATCCCAGAATGAGAGCAAAATGCTCTCGCGTTGTCTTTCAGGCAGGGAAGAAGCTACATGCTCGTGTTGAGCAGATAAGTTTTAGTCAGCATATCTGAACCTCTTCTTCCGTCCTCTAGCTGATGACAGACAATCTGCCTGTTTGGCTTTGAACGCCCGTACCTTCATTCCCAGGTATGCAAAGTTCCCTTTGAAAACCAGAGAATTCCAATCGTTGCTAGGCAGGACTCTGCAGCCTTCTCCCACTTATAGAACGTTTGAGAAAGCAGCTTGTGCTGTGCTGACACTTTCTTCTAACAAAACCGAAAACTCCCGTAGCCTGAGTTAAGCAGCTTGAAGGGGAACGCTGTATCTTGCTTTCTCTTACATGTGGTGAATGGGGAACGTCTAGTGCTTCTAAGAAACTTTTATTCAGCACAAATACAGTTTTGCCTCCTTCGCGTTCCAGAATGGGAGAAACACGGTTTCTCTTCTCCTGTAGTGATACCGTCTGCAAAGCGGTATTCTCAGGCGCACAGCACGGAATGCTTCCCGAAATGGTGGAAACCCTGAACGGCTTCAGCTACTTGAAAGGGTGAAACGTCGTATACTTTATCCAGGTAGACAATGCACGGCAACTTTCTGAGGCATGTAACACTGAGGGATTTTCAAACAAGGAAACCGAATCCTTCGACCATCATCCCAGAATGAGAGCAAAATGCTCTCGCGTTGTCTTTCAGGCAGGGAAGAAGCTACATGCCCGTGTTGAGCAGATAAGTTTTAGTCACCGTAGCTGAACCTTTTCTTCCGTCCTCTAGCTGAAGGCAGACAATCTGCCAGTTTGGCTTTGAACGCCTGTAGTACCTTCATTCCCTGGTACGCAAAGTTGCCTTTGAAAACCAGGGGATTCCAATCCTTGCTAGGCCCGCTCTCTGCAGCCTTCTCCCACTCAGAGAACGTTTGAGAAAGCAGCTTGTGCTGGGCGGACACTTTCTTCTAACAAAACTGAAAACTCCCCTAGACTGTGATAAGCAGCTTGAAGGGGAACGCTGTATTTTGCTTTCTCTTTCATGTGGTGAATGGGGAATTTCCACTTGCTGCTAACAAACTTTTACTCAGCACAACTACAGTTTTGCCCGCTTCGCGTTCCAGAATGGGAGAAACACGGTTTCTCTTCTCCTCTAGTGATAACGTCTGTAAAGCGGTATTCTCAGCCGCGCAGCACAGAATGCTTCACGGAATGCTGCAAACCCTGAACGGCTTCAGCTACTTGAAAGGGAGAAACGTCGTATACTTTATCCAGGTCGAGAATGCACAGGCAACTTTCTGAGGCATGTAACACAGAGGGATTTTCGAACACAGAAAGGGAATCCTTCGACCATCATCCCAGAATGAGAGCAAAATGCTCTTTCTTTGTATTTCAGGCAGGGAAGGAGTAACATGCTCGTGTTGAGCACACACGTTTTAGTCAGCATAGCTGAACCTTTTCTTCCGTCCTCTAGCTGAAGGCAGACAATATGCCAGTTTGGCTTTGAACGCCTGTAGTACCTTCATTCCCTGGTACGCAAAGTTGCCTTTGAAAACCAGGGGATTCCAATCCTTGCTAGGCCCGCTCTCTGCCGCCATCTCCCACTCAGAGAATGTTTGAGAAAGCAGCTTGTGCTGGGCGGACACTTTCTTCTAACAAAACTGAAAAGTCCCGTAGACTGACTTAAGCAGCTTGAAGGGGAACGCTGTATTTTGATTTCTCTTTCATGTGGTGACTGGGGAATTTCCACTTGCTGCTAACCTTTACTCAGCACAACTACAGTTTTGCCCGCTTCGCGTTCCAGAATGGGAGAAACACGGTTTCTCTTCTCCTCTAGTGATAACGTCTGTAAAGCGGTATTCTCAGCCGCGCAGCACAGAATGCTTCCCGGAATGCTGCAAACCCTGAACGGCTTCAGCTACTTGAAAGGGAGAAACGTCGTATACTTTATCCAGGTGGAGAATGCACAGGCAACTTTCTGAGGCATGTAACACAGAGGGATTTTCGAACACAGAAAGGGAATCCTTCGACAATCATCCCAGAATGAGAGCAAAATGCTCTCGCGTTGTCTTTCAGGCAGGGAAGGAGTAACATGCTCGTGTTGAGCACACACGTTTTAGTCAGCATAGCTGAACCTCCTCTGCCGTCCTCTAGCTGAAGGCAGACAATCTGCCTGTCTGGCTTTCAACGCCTGTAATTACCTTCATACCCTTATATGCAAAGTTCCCTTTGAAAACCAGGGGATTGCAATCCTTGCTAGGCCCGCTCTCTGCAGCCATCTCCAACTCAGAGAACGTTTGAGAAAGCAGCTTGTGCTGTGCTGACACTTTCTTCTAACAAAACCGAAAACTCCCGTAGCCTGAGTTAAGCAGCTTGAAGGGGAACGCTGTATCTTGCTTTCTCTTACATGTGGTGAATGGGGAACGTCTAGTGCTGCTAACAAACTTTTATTCAGCACAAATACAGTTTTGCCTCCTTCGCGTTCCAGAATGGGAGAAACACGGTTTCTCTTCTCCTCTAGTGATAACGTCTGTAAAGCGGTATTCTCAGCCGCGCAGCACAGAATGCTTCCCGAAATGCTGGAAACCCTGAACGGCTTCATCTACTTGAAAGGGAGAAACGTCGTATACTTTATCCAGGTAGACAATGCACGGCAACTTTCTCAGGCATGTAACACAGAGGGATTTTCAAACAAGGAAACCGAATCCTTCGACCATCATCCCAGAATGAGAGCAAAATGCTCTCGCGTTGTCTTTCAGGCAGGGAAGAAGCTACATGCCCGTGTTGAGCAGATAAGTTTTAGTCACCGTAGCTGAACCTTTTCTTCCGTCCTCTAGCTGAAGGCAGACAATCTGCCAGTTTGGCTTTGAACGCCTGTAGTACCTTCATTCCCTGATACGCAAAGTTCCCTTTGAAAACCAGGGGATTCCAATCCTTGCTAGGCCCGCTCTCTGCAGCCTTCTCCCACTCAGAGAACGTTTGAGAAAGCAGCTTGTGCTGGGCGGATACTTTCTTCTAACCAAACTGAAAACTCCCCTAGACTGTGATAAGCAGCTTGAAGGGGAACGCTGTATTTTGCTTTCTCTTTCATGTGGTGAATGGGGAATTTCCACTTTCTGCTAACAAACTTTTACTCAGCACAACTACAGTTTTGCCCCATTCGCCTTCCAGAATGGGAGAAACACGGTTTCTCTTCTCCTCTAGTGATAACGTCTGTAAAGCGGTATTCTCAGCCGCGCAGCACAGAATGCTTCCCGGAATGCTGCAAACCCTGAACGGCTTCAGCTACTTGAAAGGGAGAAACGTCGTATACTTTATCCAGGTGGAGAATGCACAGGCAACTTTCTGAGGCATGTAACACAGAGGGATTTTCGAACACAGAAAGGGAATCCTTCGACCATCATCCCAGAATGAGAGCAAAATGCTCTTTCTTTGTATTTCAGGCAGGGAAGGAGTAACATGCTCGTGTTGAGCACACACGTTTTAGTCAGCATAGCTGAACCTTTTCGTCAGTCCTCTAACTGAAGGCAGACAATCTGCCTGTTTGGCTTTGAACGCCTGTAGTTCCTTCATTCCCTGATATGCAAAGTTCCCTTTGAAAACCAGGGGATTCCAATCCTTGCTAGGCCCGCTCTCTGCAGCCATCTCCAACTCAGAGAACGTTTGAGAAAGCAGCTTGTGCTGATCGGACCCTTTCTTCTAACAAATATGAAAACTCCCGTAGACTGGGTTAAGCAGCATCAAGGGGAACGCAGTATTTGGCTTTCTCTTTCATGTGATGAATGGGGGATTTCCACTTGCTGCTAACAAACTTTTACTCAGCACAACTACAGTTTTGCCTCCTTCGCGTTCCAGAATAGGAGAAACACGGTTTCTCTCCTCCTGTAGTGATACCGTCTGTAAAGCGGTATTCTCAGGCGCGCAGCACAGAATGCTTCCCGAAATGCTGGAAACCCTGAACGGCTTCAGCTACTTGAAAGGGAGAAACGTCGTATACTTTATCCAGTTAGACAATGCACGGCAACTTTCTGAGGCATGTAACACAGAGGGATTTTCAAACAAGGAAACCGAATCCTTCGACCATCATCCCAGAATGAGAGCAAAATGCTCTCGCGTTGTCTTTCAGGCAGGGAAGAAGCTACATGCTCGTGTTGAGCAGATAAGTTTTAGTCAGCATATCTGAACCTCTTCTTCCGTCCTCTAGCTGATGACAGACAATCTGCCTGTTTGGCTTTGAACGCCCGTACCTTCATTCCCAGGTATGCAAAGTTCCCTTTGAAAACCAGAGAATTCCAATCGTTGCTAGGCAGGACTCTGCAGCCTTCTCCCACTTATAGAACGTTTGAGAAAGCAGCTTGTGCTGTGCTGACACTTTCTTCTAACAAAACCGAAAACTCCCGTAGCCTGAGTTAAGCAGCTTGAAGGGGAACGCTGTATCTTGCTTTCTCTTACATGTGGTGAATGGGGAACGTCTAGTGCTTCTAAGAAACTTTTATTCAGCACAAATACAGTTTTGCCTCCTTCGCGTTCCAGAATGGGAGAAACACGGTTTCTCTTCTCCTGTAGTGATACCGTCTGCAAAGCGGTATTCTCAGGCGCACAGCACGGAATGCTTCCCGAAATGGTGGAAACCCTGAACGGCTTCAGCTACTTGAAAGGGTGAAACGTCGTATACTTTATCCAGGCAGACAATGCACGGCAACTTTCTGAGGCATGTAACACTGAGGGATTTTCAAACAAGGAAACCGAATCCTTCGACCATCATCCCAGAATGAGAGCAAAATGCTCTCGCGTTGTCTTTCAGGCAGGGAAGAAGCTACATGCCCGTGTTGAGCAGATAAGTTTTAGTCACCGTAGCTGAACCTTTTCTTCCGTCCTCTAGCTGAAGGCAGACAATCTGCCAGTTTGGCTTTGAACGCCTGTAGTACCTTCATTCCCTGGTACGCAAAGTTGCCTTTGAAAACCAGGGGATTCCAATCCTTGCTAGGCCCGCTCTCTGCAGCCTTCTCCCACTCAGAGAACGTTTGAGAAAGCAGCTTGTGCTGGGCGGACACTTTCTTTTAACAAAACTGAAAACTCCCCTAGACTGTGATAAGCAGCTTGAAGGGGAACGCTGTATTTTGCTTTCTCTTTCATGTGGTGAATGGGGAATTTCCACTTGCTGCTAACAAACTTTTACTCAGCACAACTACAGTTTTGCCCGCTTCGCGTTCCAGAATGGGAGAAACACGGTTTCTCTTCTCCTCTAGTGATAACGTCTGTAAAGCGGTATTCTCAGCCGCGCAGCACAGAATGCTTCCCGGAATGCTGCAAACCCTGAACGGCTTCAGCTACTTGAAAGGTAGAAACGTCGTATACTTTATCCAGGTCGAGAATGCACAGGCAACTTTCTGAGGCATGTAACACAGAGGGATTTTCGAACACAGAAAGGGAATCCTTCGACCATCATCCCAGAATGAGAGCAAAATGCTCTTTCTTTGTATTTCAGGCAGGGAAGGAGTAACATGCTCGTGTTGAGCACACACGTTTTAGTCAGCATAGCTGAACCTTTTCTTCCGTCCTCTAGCTGAAGGCAGACAATCTGCCAGTTTGGCTTTGAACGCCTGTAGTACCTTCATTCCCTGGTACGCAAAGTTGCCTTTGAAAACCAGGGGATTCCAATCCTTGCTAGGCCCGCTCTCTGCCGCCATCTCCCACTCAGAGAATGTTTGAGAAAGCAGCTTGTGCTGGGCGGACACTTTCTTCTAACAAAACTGAAAAGTCCCGTAGACTGACTTAAGCAGCTTGAAGGGGAACGCTGTATTTTGATTTCTCTTTCATGTGGTGACTGGGGAATTTCCACTTGCTGCTAACCTTTACTCAGCACAACTACAGTTTTGCCCGCTTCGCGTTCCAGAATGGGAGAAACACGGTTTCTCTTCTCCTCTAGTGATAACGTCTGTAAAGCGGTATTCTCAGCCGCGCAGCACAGAATGCTTCCCGGAATGCTGCAAACCCTGAACGGCTTCAGCTACTTGAAAGGGAGAAACGTCGTATACTTTATCCAGGTGGAGAATGCACAGGCAACTTTCTGAGGCATGTAACACAGAGGGATTTTCGAACACAGAAAGGGAATCCTTCGACAATCATCCCAGAATGAGAGCAAAATGCTCTCGCGTTGTCTTTCAGGCAGGGAAGGAGTAACATGCTCGTGTTGAGCACACACGTTTTAGTCAGCATAGCTGAACCTCCTCTGCCGTCCTCTAGCTGAAGGCAGACAATCTGCCTGTTTGGCTTTCAACGCCTGTAATTACCTTCATACCCTGATATGCAAAGTTCCCTTTGAAAACCAGGGATTGCAATCCTTGCTAGGCCCGCTCTCTGCAGCCATCTCCAACTCAGAGAACGTTTGAGAAAGCAGCTTGTGCTGTGCTGACACTTTCTTCTAACAAAACCGAAAACTCCCGTAGCCTGAGTTAAGCAGCTTGAAGGGGAACGCTGTATCTTGCTTTCTCTTACATGTGGTGAATGGGGAACGTCTAGTGCTGCTAACAAACTTTTATTCAGCACAAATACAGTTTTGCCTCCTTCGCGTTCCAGAATGGGAGAAACACGGTTTCTCTTCTCCTCTAGTGATAAAGTCTGTAAAGCGGTATTCTCAGCCGCGCAGCACAGAATGCTTCCCGAAATGCTGGAAACCCTGAACGGCTTCATCTACTTGAAAGGGAGAAACGTCGTATACTTTATCCAGGTAGACAATGCACGGCAACTTTCTCAGGCATGTAACACAGAGGGATTTTCAAACAAGGAAACCGAATCCTTCGACCATCATCCCAGAATGAGAGCAAAATGCTCTCGCGTTGTCTTTCAGGCAGGGAAGAAGCTACATGCCCGTGTTGAGCAGATAAGTTTTAGTCACCGTAGCTGAACCTTTTCTTCCGTCCTCTAGCTGAAGGCAGACAATCTGCCAGTTTGGCTTTGAACGCCTGTAGTACCTTCATTCCCTGATACGCAAAGTTCCCTTTGAAAACCAGGGGATTCCAATCCTTGCTAGGCCCGCTCTCTGCAGCCTTCTCCCACTCAGAGAACGTTTGAGAAAGCAGCTTGTGCTGGGCGGATACTTTCTTCTAACCAAACTGAAAACTCCCCTAGACTGTGATAAGCAGCTTGAAGGGGAACGCTGTATTTTGCTTTCTCTTTCATGTGGTGAATGGGGAATTTCCACTTTCTGCTAACAAACTTTTACTCAGCACAACTACAGTTTTGCCCCATTCGCCTTCCAGAATGGGAGAAACACGGTTTCTCTTCTCCTCTAGTGATAACGTCTGTAAAGCGGTATTCTCAGCCGCGCAGCACAGAATGCTTCCCGGAATGCTGCAAACCCTGAACGGCTTCAGCTACTTGAAAGGGAGAAACGTCGTATACTTTATCCAGGTGGAGAATGCACAGGCAACTTTCTGAGGCATGTAACACAGAGGGATTTTCGAACACAGAAAGGGAATCCTTCGACCATCATCCCAGAATGAGAGCAAAATGCTCTTTCTTTGTATTTCAGGCAGGGAAGGAGTAACATGCTCGTGTTGAGCACACACGTTTTAGTCAGCATAGCTGAACCTTTTCGTCAGTCCTCTAACTGAAGGCAGACAATCTGCCTGTTTGGCTTTGAACGCCTGTAGTTCCTTCATTCCCTGATATGCAAAGTTCCCTTTGAAAACCAGGGGATTCCAATCCTTGCTAGGCCCGCTCTCTGCAGCCATCTCCAACTCAGAGAACGTTTGAGAAAGCAGCTTGTGCTGATCGGACCCTTTCTTCTAACAAATATGAAAACTCCCGTAGACTGGGTTAAGCAGCATCAAGGGGAACGCAGTATTTGGCTTTCTCTTTCATGTGATGAATGGGGGATTTCCACTTGCTGCTAACAAACTTTTACTCAGCACAACTACAGTTTTGCCTCCTTCGCGTTCCAGAATAGGAGAAACACGGTTTCTCTCCTCCTGTAGTGATACCGTCTGTAAAGCGGTATTCTCAGGCGCGCAGCACAGAATGCTTCCCGAAATGCTGGAAACCCTGAACGGCTTCAGCTACTTGAAAGGGAGAAACGTCGTATACTTTATCCAGTTAGACAATGCACGGCAACTTTCTGAGGCATGTAACACAGAGGGATTTTCAAACAAGGAAACCGAATCCTTCGACCATCATCCCAGAATGAGAGCAAAATGCTCTCGCGTTGTCTTTCAGGCAGGGAAGAAGCTACATTCTCGTGTTGAGCAGATAAGTTTTAGTCAGCATATCTGAACCTCTTCTTCCGTCCTCTAGCTGATGACAGACAATCTGCCTGTTTGGCTTTGAACGCCCGTACCTTCATTCCCAGGTATGCAAAGTTCCCTTTGAAAACCAGAGAATTCCAATCCTTGCTAGGCAGGACTCTGCAGCCTTCTCCCACTTATAGAACGTTTGAGAAAGCAGCTTGTGCTGTGCTGACACTTTCTTCTAACAAAACCGAAAACTCCCGTAGCCTGAGTTAAGCAGCTTGAAGGGGAACGCTGTATCTTGCTTTCTCTTACATGTGGTGAATGGGGAACGTCTAGTGCTTCTAAGAAACTTTTATTCAGCACAAATACAGTTTTGCCTCCTTCGCGTTCCAGAATGGGAGAAACACGGTTTCTCTTCTCCTGTAGTGATACCGTCTGTAAAGCGGTATTCTCAGGCGCGCAGCACGGAATGCTTCCCGTAATGGTGGAAACCCTGAACGGCTTCAGCTACTTGAAAGGGAGAAACGTCGTATACTTTATCCAGGTAGACAATGCACGGCAACTTTCTGAGGCATGTAACACAGAGGGATTTTCAAACAAGGAAACCGAATCCTTCGACCATCATCCCAGAATGAGAGCAAAATGCTCTCGCGTTGTCTTTCAGGCAGGGAAGAAGCTACATGCCCATGTTGAGCAGATAAGTTTTAGTCACCGTAGCTGAACCTTTTCTTCCGTCCTCTAGCTGAAGGCAGACAATCTGCCAGTTTGGCTTTGAACGCCTGTAGTACCTTCATTCCCTGGTACGCAAAGTTCCCTTTCAAAACCAGGGGATTCCAATCCTTGCTAGGCCCGCTCTCTGCAGCCTTCTCCCACTCAGAGAACGTTTGAGAAAGCAGCTTGTGCTGGGCGGACACTTTCTTCTAACAAAACTGAAAACTCCCCTAGACTGTGATAAGCAGCTTGAAGGGGAACGCTGTATTTTGCTTTCTCTTTCATGTGGTGAATGGGGAATTTCCACTTGCTGCTAACAAACTTTTACTCAGCACAACTACAGTTTTGCCCGCTTCGCGTTCCAGAATGGGAGAAACACGGTTTCTCTTCTCCTCTAGTGATAACGTCTGTAAAGCGGTATTCTCAGCCGCGCAGCACAGAATGCTTCCCGGAATGCTGCAAACCCTGAACGGCTTCAGCTACTTGAAAGGTAGAAACGTCGTATACTTTATCCAGGTCGAGAATGCACAGGCAACTTTCTGAGGCATGTAACACAGAGGGATTTTCGAACACAGAAAGGGAATCCTTCGACCATCATCCCAGAATGAGAGCAAAATGCTCTTTCTTTGTATTTCAGGCAGGGAAGGAGTAACATGCTCGTGTTGAGCACACACGTTTTAGTCAGCATAGCTGAACCTCCTCTGCCGTCCTCTAGCTGAAGGCAGACAATCTGCCTGTTTGGCTTTCAACGACTGTAAGTACCTTCATTCCCTGATATGCAAAGTTCCCTTTGAAAACCAGGGGATTGCAATCCTTGCTAGGCCCGCTCTCTGCAGCCATCTCCAACTCAGAGAACGTTTGAGAAAGCAGCTTGTGCTGTGCTGACACTTTCTTCTAACAAAACCGAAAACTCCCGTAGCCTGAGTTAAGCAGCTTGAAGGGGAACGCTGTATCTTGCTTTCTCTTACATGTGGTGAATGGGGAACGTCTAGTGCTGCTAACAAACTTTTATTCAGCACAAATACAGTTTTGCCTCCTTCGCGTTCCAGAATGGGAGAAACACGGTTTCTCTTCTCCTGTAGTGATACCGTCTGCAAAGCGGTATTCTCAGGCGCACAGCACGGAATGCTTCCCGAAATGGTGGAAACCCTGAACGGCTTCAGCTACTTGAAAGGGTGAAACGTCGTATACTTTATCCAGGTAGACAATGCACGGCAACTTTCTGAGGCATGTAACACTGAGGGATTTTCAAACAAGGAAACCGAATCCTTCGACCATCATCCCAGAATGAGAGCAAAATGCTCTCGCGTTGTCTTTCAGGCAGGGAAGAAGCTACATGCCCGTGTTGAGCAGATAAGTTTTAGTCACCGTAGCTGAACCTTTTCTTCCGTCCTCTAGCTGAAGGCAGACAATCTGCCAGTTTGGCTTTGAACGCCTGTAGTACCTTCATTCCCTGGTACGCAAAGTTGCCTTTGAAAACCAGGGGATTCCAATCCTTGCTAGGCCCGCTCTCTGCAGCCTTCTCCCACTCAGAGAACGTTTGAGAAAGCAGCTTGTGCTGGGCGGACACTTTCTTCTAACAAAACTGAAAACTCCCCTAGACTGTGATAAGCAGCTTGAAGGGGAACGCTGTATTTTGCTTTCTCTTTCATGTGGTGAATGGGGAATTTCCACTTGCTGCTAACAAACTTTTACTCAGCACAACTACAGTTTTGCCCGCTTCGCGTTCCAGAATGGGAGAAACACGGTTTCTCTTCTCCTCTAGTGATAACGTCTGTAAAGCGGTATTCTCAGCCGCGCAGCACAGAATGCTTCCCGGAATGCTGCAAACCCTGAACGGCTTCAGCTACTTGAAAGGGAGAAACGTCGTATACTTTATCCAGGTCGAGAATGCACAGGCAACTTTCTGAGGCATGTAACACAGAGGGATTTTCGAACACAGAAAGGGAATCCTTCGACCATCATCCCAGAATGAGAGCAAAATGCTCTTTCTTTGTATTTCAGGCAGGGAAGGAGTAACATGCTCGTGTTGAGCACACACGTTTTAGTCAGCATAGCTGAACCTTTTCTTCCGTCCTCTAGCTGAAGGCAGACAATATGCCAGTTTGGCTTTGAACGCCTGTAGTACCTTCATTCCCTGGTACGCAAAGTTGCCTTTGAAAACCAGGGGATTCCAATCCTTGCTAGGCCCGCTCTCTGCCGCCATCTCCCACTCAGAGAATGTTTGAGAAAGCAGCTTGTGCTGGGCGGACACTTTCTTCTAACAAAACTGAAAAGTCCCGTAGACTGACTTAAGCAGCTTGAAGGGGAACGCTGTATTTTGATTTCTCTTTCATGTGGTGACTGGGGAATTTCCACTTGCTGCTAACCTTTACTCAGCACAACTACAGTTTTGCCCGCTTCGCGTTCCAGAATGGGAGAAACACGGTTTCTCTTCTCCTCTAGTGATAACGTCTGTAAAGCGGTATTCTCAGCCGCGCAGCACAGAATGCTTCCCGGAATGCTGCAAACCCTGAACGGCTTCAGCTACTTGAAAGGGAGAAACGTCGTATACTTTATCCAGGTGGAGAATGCACAGGCAACTTTCTGAGGCATGTAACACAGAGGGATTTTCGAACACAGAAAGGGAATCCTTCGACAATCATCCCAGAATGAGAGCAAAATGCTCTCGCGTTGTCTTTCAGGCAGGGAAGGAGTAACATGCTCGTGTTGAGCACACACGTTTTAGTCAGCATAGCTGAACCTCCTCTGCCGTCCTCTAGCTGAAGGCAGACAATCTGCCTGTCTGGCTTTCAACGCCTGTAATTACCTTCATACCCTTATATGCAAAGTTCCCTTTGAAAACCAGGGGATTGCAATCCTTGCTAGGCCCGCTCTCTGCAGCCATCTCCAACTCAGAGAACGTTTGAGAAAGCAGCTTGTGCTGTGCTGACACTTTCTTCTAACAAAACCGAAAACTCCCGTAGCCTGAGTTAAGCAGCTTGAAGGGGAACGCTGTATCTTGCTTTCTCTTACATGTGGTGAATGGGGAACGTCTAGTGCTGCTAACAAACTTTTATTCAGCACAAATACAGTTTTGCCTCCTTCGCGTTCCAGAATGGGAGAAACACGGTTTCTCTTCTCCTCTAGTGATAACGTCTGTAAAGCGGTATTCTCAGCCGCGCAGCACAGAATGCTTCCCGAAATGCTGGAAACCCTGAACGGCTTCATCTACTTGAAAGGGAGAAACGTCGTATACTTTATCCAGGTAGACAATGCACGGCAACTTTCTCAGGCATGTAACACAGAGGGATTTTCAAACAAGGAAACCGAATCCTTCGACCATCATCCCAGAATGAGAGCAAAATGCTCTCGCGTTGTCTTTCAGGCAGGGAAGAAGCTACATGCCCGTGTTGAGCAGATAAGTTTTAGTCACCGTAGCTGAACCTTTTCTTCCGTCCTCTAGCTGAAGGCAGACAATCTGCCAGTTTGGCTTTGAACGCCTGTAGTACCTTCATTCCCTGATACGCAAAGTTCCCTTTGAAAACCAGGGGATTCCAATCCTTGCTAGGCCCGCTCTCTGCAGCCTTCTCCCACTCAGAGAACGTTTGAGAAAGCAGCTTGTGCTGGGCGGATACTTTCTTCTAACCAAACTGAAAACTCCCCTAGACTGTGATAAGCAGCTTGAAGGGGAACGCTGTATTTTGCTTTCTCTTTCATGTGGTGAATGGGGAATTTCCACTTTCTGCTAACAAACTTTTACTCAGCACAACTACAGTTTTGCCCCATTCGCCTTCCAGAATGGGAGAAACACGGTTTCTCTTCTCCTCTAGTGATAACGTCTGTAAAGCGGTATTCTCAGCCGCGCAGCACAGAATGCTTCCCGGAATGCTGCAAACCCTGAACGGCTTCAGCTACTTGAAAGGGAGAAACGTCGTATACTTTATCCAGGTGGAGAATGCACAGGCAACTTTCTGAGGCATGTAACACAGAGGGATTTTCGAACACAGAAAGGGAATCCTTCGACCATCATCCCAGAATGAGAGCAAAATGCTCTTTCTTTGTATTTCAGGCAGGGAAGGAGTAACATGCTCGTGTTGAGCACACACGTTTTAGTCAGCATAGCTGAACCTTTTCGTCAGTCCTCTAACTGAAGGCAGACAATCTGCCTGTTTGGCTTTGAACGCCTGTAGTTCCTTCATTCCCTGATATGCAAAGTTCCCTTTGAAAACCAGGGGATTCCAATCCTTGCTAGGCCCGCTCTCTGCAGCCATCTCCAACTCAGAGAACGTTTGAGAAAGCAGCTTGTGCTGATCGGACCCTTTCTTCTAACAAATATGAAAACTCCCGTAGACTGGGTTAAGCAGCATCAAGGGGAACGCAGTATTTGGCTTTCTCTTTCATGTGATGAATGGGGGATTTCCACTTGCTGCTAACAAACTTTTACTCAGCACAACTACAGTTTTGCCTCCTTCGCGTTCCAGAATAGGAGAAACACGGTTTCTCTCCTCCTGTAGTGATACCGTCTGTAAAGCGGTATTCTCAGGCGCGCAGCACAGAATGCTTCCCGAAATGCTGGAAACCCTGAACGGCTTCAGCTACTTGAAAGGGAGAAACGTCGTATACTTTATCCAGTTAGACAATGCACGGCAACTTTCTGAGGCATGTAACACAGAGGGATTTTCAAACAAGGAAACCGAATCCTTCGACCATCATCCCAGAATGAGAGCAAAATGCTCTCGCGTTGTCTTTCAGGCAGGGAAGAAGCTACATGCTCGTGTTGAGCAGATAAGTTTTAGTCAGCATATCTGAACCTCTTCTTCCGTCCTCTAGCTGATGACAGACAATCTGCCTGTTTGGCTTTGAACGCCCGTACCTTCATTCCCAGGTATGCAAAGTTCCCTTTGAAAACCAGAGAATTCCAATCGTTGCTAGGCAGGACTCTGCAGCCTTCTCCCACTTATAGAACGTTTGAGAAAGCAGCTTGTGCTGTGCTGACACTTTCTTCTAACAAAACCGAAAACTCCCGTAGCCTGAGTTAAGCAGCTTGAAGGGGAACGCTGTATCTTGCTTTCTCTTACATGTGGTGAATGGGGAACGTCTAGTGCTTCTAAGAAACTTTTATTCAGCACAAATACAGTTTTGCCTCCTTCGCGTTCCAGAATGGGAGAAACACGGTTTCTCTTCTCCTGTAGTGATACCGTCTGCAAAGCGGTATTCTCAGGCGCACAGCACGGAATGCTTCCCGAAATGGTGGAAACCCTGAACGGCTTCAGCTACTTGAAAGGGTGAAACGTCGTATACTTTATCCAGGCAGACAATGCACGGCAACTTTCTGAGGCATGTAACACTGAGGGATTTTCAAACAAGGAAACCGAATCCTTCGACCATCATCCCAGAATGAGAGCAAAATGCTCTCGCGTTGTCTTTCAGGCAGGGAAGAAGCTACATGCCCGTGTTGAGCAGATAAGTTTTAGTCACCGTAGCTGAACCTTTTCTTCCGTCCTCTAGCTGAAGGCAGACAATCTGCCAGTTTGGCTTTGAACGCCTGTAGTACCTTCATTCCCTGGTACGCAAAGTTGCCTTTGAAAACCAGGGGATTCCAATCCTTGCTAGGCCCGCTCTCTGCAGCCTTCTCCCACTCAGAGAACGTTTGAGAAAGCAGCTTGTGCTGGGCGGACACTTTCTTTTAACAAAACTGAAAACTCCCCTAGACTGTGATAAGCAGCTTGAAGGGGAACGCTGTATTTTGCTTTCTCTTTCATGTGGTGAATGGGGAATTTCCACTTGCTGCTAACAAACTTTTACTCAGCACAACTACAGTTTTGCCCGCTTCGCGTTCCAGAATGGGAGAAACACGGTTTCTCTTCTCCTCTAGTGATAACGTCTGTAAAGCGGTATTCTCAGCCGCGCAGCACAGAATGCTTCCCGGAATGCTGCAAACCCTGAACGGCTTCAGCTACTTGAAAGGTAGAAACGTCGTATACTTTATCCAGGTCGAGAATGCACAGGCAACTTTCTGAGGCATGTAACACAGAGGGATTTTCGAACACAGAAAGGGAATCCTTCGACCATCATCCCAGAATGAGAGCAAAATGCTCTTTCTTTGTATTTCAGGCAGGGAAGGAGTAACATGCTCGTGTTGAGCACACACGTTTTAGTCAGCATAGCTGAACCTTTTCTTCCGTCCTCTAGCTGAAGGCAGACAATCTGCCAGTTTGGCTTTGAACGCCTGTAGTACCTTCATTCCCTGGTACGCAAAGTTGCCTTTGAAAACCAGGGGATTCCAATCCTTGCTAGGCCCGCTCTCTGCCGCCATCTCCCACTCAGAGAATGTTTGAGAAAGCAGCTTGTGCTGGGCGGACACTTTCTTCTAACAAAACTGAAAAGTCCCGTAGACTGACTTAAGCAGCTTGAAGGGGAACGCTGTATTTTGATTTCTCTTTCATGTGGTGACTGGGGAATTTCCACTTGCTGCTAACCTTTACTCAGCACAACTACAGTTTTGCCCGCTTCGCGTTCCAGAATGGGAGAAACACGGTTTCTCTTCTCCTCTAGTGATAACGTCTGTAAAGCGGTATTCTCAGCCGCGCAGCACAGAATGCTTCCCGGAATGCTGCAAACCCTGAACGGCTTCAGCTACTTGAAAGGGAGAAACGTCGTATACTTTATCCAGGTGGAGAATGCACAGGCAACTTTCTGAGGCATGTAACACAGAGGGATTTTCGAACACAGAAAGGGAATCCTTCGACAATCATCCCAGAATGAGAGCAAAATGCTCTCGCGTTGTCTTTCAGGCAGGGAAGGAGTAACATGCTCGTGTTGAGCACACACGTTTTAGTCAGCATAGCTGAACCTCCTCTGCCGTCCTCTAGCTGAAGGCAGACAATCTGCCTGTTTGGCTTTCAACGCCTGTAATTACCTTCATACCCTGATATGCAAAGTTCCCTTTGAAAACCAGGGATTGCAATCCTTGCTAGGCCCGCTCTCTGCAGCCATCTCCAACTCAGAGAACGTTTGAGAAAGCAGCTTGTGCTGTGCTGACACTTTCTTCTAACAAAACCGAAAACTCCCGTAGCCTGAGTTAAGCAGCTTGAAGGGGAACGCTGTATCTTGCTTTCTCTTACATGTGGTGAATGGGGAACGTCTAGTGCTGCTAACAAACTTTTATTCAGCACAAATACAGTTTTGCCTCCTTCGCGTTCCAGAATGGGAGAAACACGGTTTCTCTTCTCCTCTAGTGATAAAGTCTGTAAAGCGGTATTCTCAGCCGCGCAGCACAGAATGCTTCCCGAAATGCTGGAAACCCTGAACGGCTTCATCTACTTGAAAGGGAGAAACGTCGTATACTTTATCCAGGTAGACAATGCACGGCAACTTTCTCAGGCATGTAACACAGAGGGATTTTCAAACAAGGAAACCGAATCCTTCGACCATCATCCCAGAATGAGAGCAAAATGCTCTCGCGTTGTCTTTCAGGCAGGGAAGAAGCTACATGCCCGTGTTGAGCAGATAAGTTTTAGTCACCGTAGCTGAACCTTTTCTTCCGTCCTCTAGCTGAAGGCAGACAATCTGCCAGTTTGGCTTTGAACGCCTGTAGTACCTTCATTCCCTGATACGCAAAGTTCCCTTTGAAAACCAGGGGATTCCAATCCTTGCTAGGCCCGCTCTCTGCAGCCTTCTCCCACTCAGAGAACGTTTGAGAAAGCAGCTTGTGCTGGGCGGATACTTTCTTCTAACCAAACTGAAAACTCCCCTAGACTGTGATAAGCAGCTTGAAGGGGAACGCTGTATTTTGCTTTCTCTTTCATGTGGTGAATGGGGAATTTCCACTTTCTGCTAACAAACTTTTACTCAGCACAACTACAGTTTTGCCCCATTCGCCTTCCAGAATGGGAGAAACACGGTTTCTCTTCTCCTCTAGTGATAACGTCTGTAAAGCGGTATTCTCAGCCGCGCAGCACAGAATGCTTCCCGGAATGCTGCAAACCCTGAACGGCTTCAGCTACTTGAAAGGGAGAAACGTCGTATACTTTATCCAGGTGGAGAATGCACAGGCAACTTTCTGAGGCATGTAACACAGAGGGATTTTCGAACACAGAAAGGGAATCCTTCGACCATCATCCCAGAATGAGAGCAAAATGCTCTTTCTTTGTATTTCAGGCAGGGAAGGAGTAACATGCTCGTGTTGAGCACACACGTTTTAGTCAGCATAGCTGAACCTTTTCGTCAGTCCTCTAACTGAAGGCAGACAATCTGCCTGTTTGGCTTTGAACGCCTGTAGTTCCTTCATTCCCTGATATGCAAAGTTCCCTTTGAAAACCAGGGGATTCCAATCCTTGCTAGGCCCGCTCTCTGCAGCCATCTCCAACTCAGAGAACGTTTGAGAAAGCAGCTTGTGCTGATCGGACCCTTTCTTCTAACAAATATGAAAACTCCCGTAGACTGGGTTAAGCAGCATCAAGGGGAACGCAGTATTTGGCTTTCTCTTTCATGTGATGAATGGGGGATTTCCACTTGCTGCTAACAAACTTTTACTCAGCACAACTACAGTTTTGCCTCCTTCGCGTTCCAGAATAGGAGAAACACGGTTTCTCTCCTCCTGTAGTGATACCGTCTGTAAAGCGGTATTCTCAGGCGCGCAGCACAGAATGCTTCCCGAAATGCTGGAAACCCTGAACGGCTTCAGCTACTTGAAAGGGAGAAACGTCGTATACTTTATCCAGTTAGACAATGCACGGCAACTTTCTGAGGCATGTAACACAGAGGGATTTTCAAACAAGGAAACCGAATCCTTCGACCATCATCCCAGAATGAGAGCAAAATGCTCTCGCGTTGTCTTTCAGGCAGGGAAGAAGCTACATTCTCGTGTTGAGCAGATAAGTTTTAGTCAGCATATCTGAACCTCTTCTTCCGTCCTCTAGCTGATGACAGACAATCTGCCTGTTTGGCTTTGAACGCCCGTACCTTCATTCCCAGGTATGCAAAGTTCCCTTTGAAAACCAGAGAATTCCAATCCTTGCTAGGCAGGACTCTGCAGCCTTCTCCCACTTATAGAACGTTTGAGAAAGCAGCTTGTGCTGTGCTGACACTTTCTTCTAACAAAACCGAAAACTCCCGTAGCCTGAGTTAAGCAGCTTGAAGGGGAACGCTGTATCTTGCTTTCTCTTACATGTGGTGAATGGGGAACGTCTAGTGCTTCTAAGAAACTTTTATTCAGCACAAATACAGTTTTGCCTCCTTCGCGTTCCAGAATGGGAGAAACACGGTTTCTCTTCTCCTGTAGTGATACCGTCTGTAAAGCGGTATTCTCAGGCGCGCAGCACGGAATGCTTCCCGTAATGGTGGAAACCCTGAACGGCTTCAGCTACTTGAAAGGGAGAAACGTCGTATACTTTATCCAGGTAGACAATGCACGGCAACTTTCTGAGGCATGTAACACAGAGGGATTTTCAAACAAGGAAACCGAATCCTTCGACCATCATCCCAGAATGAGAGCAAAATGCTCTCGCGTTGTCTTTCAGGCAGGGAAGAAGCTACATGCCCATGTTGAGCAGATAAGTTTTAGTCACCGTAGCTGAACCTTTTCTTCCGTCCTCTAGCTGAAGGCAGACAATCTGCCAGTTTGGCTTTGAACGCCTGTAGTACCTTCATTCCCTGGTACGCAAAGTTCCCTTTCAAAACCAGGGGATTCCAATCCTTGCTAGGCCCGCTCTCTGCAGCCTTCTCCCACTCAGAGAACGTTTGAGAAAGCAGCTTGTGCTGGGCGGACACTTTCTTCTAACAAAACTGAAAACTCCCCTAGACTGTGATAAGCAGCTTGAAGGGGAACGCTGTATTTTGCTTTCTCTTTCATGTGGTGAATGGGGAATTTCCACTTGCTGCTAACAAACTTTTACTCAGCACAACTACAGTTTTGCCCGCTTCGCGTTCCAGAATGGGAGAAACACGGTTTCTCTTCTCCTCTAGTGATAACGTCTGTAAAGCGGTATTCTCAGCCGCGCAGCACAGAATGCTTCCCGGAATGCTGCAAACCCTGAACGGCTTCAGCTACTTGAAAGGTAGAAACGTCGTATACTTTATCCAGGTCGAGAATGCACAGGCAACTTTCTGAGGCATGTAACACAGAGGGATTTTCGAACACAGAAAGGGAATCCTTCGACCATCATCCCAGAATGAGAGCAAAATGCTCTTTCTTTGTATTTCAGGCAGGGAAGGAGTAACATGCTCGTGTTGAGCACACACGTTTTAGTCAGCATAGCTGAACCTTTTCGTCAGTCCTCTAACTGAAGGCAGACAATCTGCCTGTTTGGCTTTGAACGCCTGTAGTTCCTTCATTCCCTGATATGCAAAGTTCCCTTTGAAAACCAGGGGATTCCAATCCTTGCTAGGCCCGCTCTCTGCAGCCATCTCCAACTCAGAGAACGTTTGAGAAAGCAGCTTGTGCTGATCGGACCCTTTCTTCTAACAAATATGAAAACTCCCGTAGACTGGGTTAAGCAGCATCAAGGGGAACGCAGTATTTGGCTTTCTCTTTCATGTGATGAATGGGGGATTTCCACTTGCTGCTAACAAACTTTTACTCAGCACAACTACAGTTTTGCCTCCTTCGCGTTCCAGAATAGGAGAAACACGGTTTCTCTCCTCCTGTAGTGATACCGTCTGTAAAGCGGTATTCTCAGGCGCGCAGCACAGAATGCTTCCCGAAATGCTGGAAACCCTGAACGGCTTCAGCTACTTGAAAGGGAGAAACGTCGTATACTTTATCCAGTTAGACAATGCACGGCAACTTTCTGAGGCATGTAACACAGAGGGATTTTCAAACAAGGAAACCGAATCCTTCGACCATCATCCCAGAATGAGAGCAAAATGCTCTCGCGTTGTCTTTCAGGCAGGGAAGAAGCTACATTCTCGTGTTGAGCAGATAAGTTTTAGTCAGCATATCTGAACCTCTTCTTCCGTCCTCTAGCTGATGACAGACAATCTGCCTGTTTGGCTTTGAACGCCCGTACCTTCATTCCCAGGTATGCAAAGTTCCCTTTGAAAACCAGAGAATTCCAATCCTTGCTAGGCAGGACTCTGCAGCCTTCTCCCACTTATAGAACGTTTGAGAAAGCAGCTTGTGCTGTGCTGACACTTTCTTCTAACAAAACCGAAAACTCCCGTAGCCTGAGTTAAGCAGCTTGAAGGGGAACGCTGTATCTTGCTTTCTCTTACATGTGGTGAATGGGGAACGTCTAGTGCTTCTAAGAAACTTTTATTCAGCACAAATAC
This sequence comes from Dugong dugon, assembly GCA_030035585.1. Classification (NCBI taxonomy): domain Eukaryota; kingdom Metazoa; phylum Chordata; class Mammalia; order Sirenia; family Dugongidae; genus Dugong; species Dugong dugon. Next base: position 38,546,967 of record CM057480.1, on the reverse strand, counting down.
AGTTTTGCCTCCTTCGCGTTCCAGAATGGGAGAAACACGGTTTCTCTTCTCCTGTAGTGATACCGTCTGTAAAGCGGTATTCTCAGGCGCGCAGCACGGAATGCTTCCCGTAATGGTGGAAACCCTGAACGGCTTCAGCTACTTGAAAGGGAGAAACGTCGTATACTTTATCCAGGTAGACAATGCACGGCAACTTTCTGAGGCATGTAACACAGAGGGATTTTCAAACAAGGAAACCGAATCCTTCGACCATCATCCCAGAATGAGAGCAAAATGCTCTCGCGTTGTCTTTCAGGCAGGGAAGAAGCTACATGCCCATGTTGAGCAGATAAGTTTTAGTCACCGTAGCTGAACCTTTTCTTCCGTCCTCTAGCTGAAGGCAGACAATCTGCCAGTTTGGCTTTGAACGCCTGTAGTACCTTCATTCCCTGGTACGCAAAGTTCCCTTTCAAAACCAGGGGATTCCAATCCTTGCTAGGCCCGCTCTCTGCAGCCTTCTCCCACTCAGAGAACGTTTGAGAAAGCAGCTTGTGCTGGGCGGACACTTTCTTCTAACAAAACTGAAAACTCCCCTAGACTGTGATAAGCAGCTTGAAGGGGAACGCTGTATTTTGCTTTCTCTTTCATGTGGTGAATGGGGAATTTCCACTTGCTGCTAACAAACTTTTACTCAGCACAACTACAGTTTTGCCCGCTTCGCGTTCCAGAATGGGAGAAACACGGTTTCTCTTCTCCTCTAGTGATAACGTCTGTAAAGCGGTATTCTCAGCCGCGCAGCACAGAATGCTTCCCGGAATGCTGCAAACCCTGAACGGCTTCAGCTACTTGAAAGGTAGAAACGTCGTATACTTTATCCAGGTCGAGAATGCACAGGCAACTTTCTGAGGCATGTAACACAGAGGGATTTTCGAACACAGAAAGGGAATCCTTCGACCATCATCCCAGAATGAGAGCAAAATGCTCTTTCTTTGTATTTCAGGCAGGGAAGGAGTAACATGCTCGTGTTGAGCACACACGTTTTAGTCAGCATAGCTGAACCTCCTCTGCCGTCCTCTAGCTGAAGGCAGACAATCTGCCTGTTTGGCTTTCAACGACTGTAAGTACCTTCATTCCCTGATATGCAAAGTTCCCTTTGAAAACCAGGGGATTGCAATCCTTGCTAGGCCCGCTCTCTGCAGCCATCTCCAACTCAGAGAACGTTTGAGAAAGCAGCTTGTGCTGTGCTGACACTTTCTTCTAACAAAACCGAAAACTCCCGTAGCCTGAGTTAAGCAGCTTGAAGGGGAACGCTGTATCTTGCTTTCTCTTACATGTGGTGAATGGGGAACGTCTAGTGCTGCTAACAAACTTTTATTCAGCACAAATACAGTTTTGCCTCCTTCGCGTTCCAGAATGGGAGAAACACGGTTTCTCTTCTCCTGTAGTGATACCGTCTGTAAAGCGGTATTCTCAGGCGCGCAGCACAGAATGCTTCCCGAAATGCTGGAAACCCTGAACGGCTTCAGCTACTTGAAAGGGAGAAACGTCGTATACTTTATCCAGGTAGACAATGCACGGCAACTTTCTGAGGCATGTAACACAGAGGGATTTTCAAACAAGGAAACCGAATCCTTCGACCATCATCCCAGAATGAGAGCAAAATGCTCTCGCGTTGTCTTTCAGGCAGGGAAGAAGCTACATGCCCGTGTTGAGCAGATAAGTTTTAGTCACCGTAGCTGAACCTTTTCTTCCGTCCTCTAGCTGAAGGCAGTCAATCTGCCTGTTTGGCTTTGAACGCCTGTAGTACCTTCATTCCCTGATACGCAAAGTTCCCTTTGAAAACCAGGGGATTCCAATCCTTGCTAGGCCCGCTCTCTGCAGCCTTCTCCCACTCAGAGAACGTTTGAGAAAGCAGCTTGTGCTGGGCGGATACTTTCTTCTAACCAAACTGAAAACTCCCCTAGACTGTGATAAGCAGCTTGAAGGGGAACGCTGTATTTTGCTTTCTCTTTCATGTGGTGAATGGGGAATTTCCACTTGCTGCTAACAAACTTTTACTCAGCACAACTACAGTTTTGCCCCATTCGCGTTCCAGAATGGGAGAAACACGGTTTCTCTTCTCCTCTAGTGATAACGTCTGTAAAGCGGTATTCTCAGCCGCGCAGCACAGAATGCTTCCCGGAATGCTGCAAACCCTGAACGGCTTCAGCTACTTGAAAGGGAGAAACGTCGTATACTTTATCCAGGTGGAGAATGCACAGGCAGCTTTCTGAGGCATGTAACACAGAGGGATTTTCGAACACAGAAAGGGAATCCTTCGACCATCATCCCAGAATGAGAGCAAAATGCTCTTTCTTTGTATTTCAGGCAGGGAAGGAGTAACATGCTCGTGTTGAGCACACACGTTTTAGTCAGCATAGCTGAACCTTTTCGTCAGTCCTCTAACTGAAGGCAGACAATCTGCCTGTTTGGCTTTGAACGCCTGTAGTTCCTTCATTCCCTGATATGCAAAGTTCCCTTTGAAAACCAGGGGATTCCAATCCTTGCTAGGCCCGCTCTCTGCAGCCATCTCCAACTCAGAGAACGTTTGAGAAAGCAGCTTGTGCTGGGCGGACACTTTCTTCTAACAAAACTGAAAAGTCCCGTAGACTGACTTAAGCAGCTTGAAGGGGAACGCTGTATTTTGATTTCTCTTTCATGTGGTGACTGGGGAATTTCCACTTGCTGCTAACCTTTACTCAGCACAACTACAGTTTTGCCCGCTTCGCGTTCCAGAATGGGAGAAACACGGTTTCTCTTCTCCTCTAGTGATAACGTCTGTAAAGCGGTATTCTCAGCCGCGCAGCACAGAATGCTTCCCGGAATGCTGCAAACCCTGAACGGCTTCAGCTACTTGAAAGGGAGAAACGTCGTATACTTTATCCAGGTGGAGAATGCACAGGCAACTTTCTGAGGCATGTAACACAGAGGGATTTTCGAACACAGAAAGGGAATCCTTCGACAATCATCCCAGAATGAGAGCAAAATGCTCTCGCGTTGTCTTTCAGGCAGGGAAGGAGTAACATGCTCGTGTTGAGCACACACGTTTTAGTCAGCATAGCTGAACCTCCTCTGCCGTCCTCTAGCTGAAGGCAGACAATCTGCCTGTTTGGCTTTCAACGCCTGTAAGTACCTTCATTCCCTGATATGCAAAGTTCCCTTTGAAAACCAGGGGATTGCAATCCTTGCTAGGCCCGCTCTCTGCAGCCATCTCCAACTCAGAGAACGTTTGAGAAAGCAGCTTGTGCTGTGCTGACACTTTCTTCTAACAAAACCGAAAACTCCCGTAGCCTGAGTTAAGCAGCTTGAAGGGGAACGCTGTATCTTGCTTTCTCTTACATGTGGTGAATGGGGAACGTCTAGTGCTGCTAACAAACTTTTATTCAGCACAAATACAGTTTTGCCTCCTTCGCGTTCCAGAATGGGAGAAACACGGTTTCTCTTCTCCTCTAGTGATAACGTCTGTAAAGCGGTATTCTCAGCCGCGCAGCACAGAATGCTTCCCGAAATGCTGGAAACCCTGAACGGCTTCAGCTACTTGAAAGGGAGAAACGTCGTATACTTTATCCAGGTAGACAATGCACGGCAACTTTCTGAGGCATGTAACACAGAGGGATTTTCAAACAAGGAAACCGAATCCTTCGACCATCATCCCAGAATGAGAGCAAAATGCTCTCGCGTTGTCTTTCAGGCAGGGAAGAAGCTACATGCCCGTGTTGAGCAGAGAAGTTTTAGTCACCGTAGCTGAACCTTTTCTTCCGTCCTCTAGCTGAAGGCAGACAATCTGCCTGTTTGGCTTTGAACGCCTGTAGTACCTTCATTCCCTGATACGCAAAGTTCCCTTTGAAAACCAGGGGATTCCAATCCTTGCTAGGCCCGCTCTCTGCCGACATCTCCCACTCAGAGAATGTTTGAGAAAGCAGCTTGTGCTGGGCGGACACTTTCTTCTAACAAAACTGAAAAGTCCCGTAGACTGACTTAAGCAGCTTGAAGGGGAACGCTGTATTTTGATTTCTCTTTCATGTGGTGACTGGGGACTTTCCACTTGCTGCTAACCTTTACTCAGCACAACTACAGTTTTGCCCGCTTCGCGTTCCAGAATGGGAGAAACACGGTTTCTCTTCTCCTCTAGTGATAACGTCTGTAAAGCGGTATTCTCAGCCGCGCAGCACAGAATGCTTCCCGGAATGCTGCAAACCCTGAACGGCTTCAGCTACTTGAAAGGGAGAAACGTCGTATACTTTATCCAGGTGGAGAATGCACAGGCAACTTTCTGAGGCATGTAACACAGAGGGATTTTCGAACACAGAAAGGGAATCCTTCGACAATCATCCCAGAATGAGAGCAAAATGCTCTCGCGTTGTCTTTCAGGCAGGGAAGGAGTAACATGCTCGTGTTGAGCACACACGTTTTAGTCAGCATAGCTGAACTTCCTCTGCCGTCCTCTAGCTGAAGGCAGACAATCTGCCTGTTTGGCTTTCAACGCCTGTAAGTACCTTCATTCCCTGATATGCAAAGTTCCCTTTGAAAACCAGGGGATTGCAATCCTTGCTAGGCCCGCTCTCTGCAGCCATCTCCAACTCAGAGAACGTTTGAGAAAGCAGCTTGTGCTGTGCTGACACTTTCTTCTAACAAAACCGAAAACTCCCGTAGCCTGAGTTAAGCAGCTTGAAGGGGAACGCTGTATCTTGCTTTCTCTTACATGTGGTGAATGGGGAACGTCTAGTGCTGCTAACAAACTTTTATTCAGCACAAATACAGTTTTGCCTCCTTCGCGTTCCAGAATGGGAGAAACACGGTTTCTCTTCTCCTGTAGTGATACCGTCTGTAAAGCGGTATTCTCAGGCGCGCAGCACAGAATGCTTCCCGAAATGCTGGAAACCCTGAATGGCTTCAGCTACTTGAAAGGGAGAAACGTCGTATACTTTATCCAGTTAGACAATGCACGGCAACTTTCTGAGGCATGTAACACAGAGGGATTTTCAAACAAGGAAACCGAATCCTTCGACCATCATCCCAGAATGAGAGCAAAATGCTCTCGCGTTGTCTTTCAGGCAGGGAAGAAGCTACATGCTCGTGTTGAGCAGATAAGTTTTAGTCAGCATATCTGAACCTCTTCTTCCGTCCTCTAGCTGATGACAGACAATCTGCCTGTTTGGCTTTGAACGCCCGTACCTTCATTCCCAGGTATGCAAAGTTCCCTTTGAAAACCAGAGAATTCCAATCCTTGCTAGGCAGGACTCTGCAGCCTTCTCCCACTTATAGAACGTTTGAGAAAGCAGCTTGTGCTGTGCTGACACTTTCTTCTAACAAAACCGAAAACTCCCGTAGCCTGAGTTAAGCAGCTTGAAGGGGAACGCTGTATCTTGCTTTCTCTTACATGTGGTGAATGGGGAACGTCTAGTGCTTCTAAGAAACTTTTATTCAGCACAAATACAGTTTTGCCTCCTTCGCGTTCCAGAATGGGAGAAACACGGTTTCTCTTCTCCTGTAGTGATACCGTCTGTAAAGCGGTATTCTCAGGCGCGCAGCACGGAATGCTTCCCGAAATGGTGGAAACCCTGAACGGCTTCAGCTACTTGAAAGGGAGAAACGTCGTATACTTTATCCAGGTAGACAATGCACGGCAACTTTCTGAGGCATGTAACACAGAGGGATTTTCAAACAAGGAAACCGAATCCTTCGACCATCATCCCAGAATGAGAGCAAAATGCTCTCGCGTTGTCTTTCAGGCAGGGAAGAAGCTACATGCCCATGTTGAGCAGATAAGTTTTAGTCACCGTAGCTGAACCTTTTCTTCCGTCCTCTAGCTGAAGGCAGACAATCTGCCAGTTTGGCTTTGAACGCCTGTAGTACCTTCATTCCCTGGTACGCAAAGTTGCCTTTGAAAACCAGGGGATTCCAATCCTTGCTAGGCCCGCTCTCTGCAGCCTTCTCCCACTCAGAGAACGTTTGAGAAAGCAGCTTGTGCTGGGCGGACACTTTCTTCTAACAAAACTGAAAACTCCCCTAGACTGTGATAAGCAGCTTGAAGGGGTACGCTGTATTTTGCTTTCTCTTTCATGTGGTGAATGGGGAATTTCCACTTGCTGCTAACAAACTTTTACTCAGCACAACTACAGTTTTGCCCGCTTCGCGTTCCAGAATGGGAGAAACACGGTTTCTCTTCTCCTCTAGTGATAACGTCTGTAAAGCGGTATTCTCAGCCGCGCAGCACAGAATGCTTCACGGAATGCTGCAAACCCTGAACGGCTTCAGCTACTTGAAAGGTAGAAACGTCGTATACTTTATCCAGGTCGAGAATGCACAGGCAACTTTCTGAGGCATGTAACACAGAGGGATTTTCGAACACAGAAAGGGAATCCTTCGACCATCATCCCAGAATGAGAGCAAAATGCTCTTTCTTTGTATTTCAGGCAGGAAAGGAGTAACATGCTCGTGTTGAGCACACACGTTTTAGTCAGCATAGCTGAACCTTTTCTTCCGTCCTCTAGCTGAAGGCAGACAATCTGCCAGTTTGGCTTTGAACGCCTGTAGTACCTTCATTCCCTGATATGCAAAGTTCCCTTTGAAAACCAGGGGATTCCAATCCTTGCTAGGCCCGATCTCTGCCGCCATCTCCCACTCAGAGAATGTTTGAGAAATCAGCTTGTGCTGGGCGGACACTTTCTTCTAACAAAACTGAAAAGTCCCGTAGACTGACTTAAGCAGCTTGAAGGGGAACGCTGTATTTTGATTTCTCTTTCATGTGGTGACTGGGGAATTTCCACTTGCTGCTAACCTTTACTCAGCACAACTACAGTTTTGCCCGCTTCGCGTTCCAGAATGGGAGAAACACGGTTTCTCTTCTCCTCTAGTGATAACGTCTGTAAAGCGGTATTCTCAGCCGCGCAGCACAGAATGCTTCCCGGAATGCTGCAAACCCTGAACGGCTTCAGCTACTTGAAAGGGAGAAACGTCGTATACTTTATCCAGGTGGAGAATGCACAGGCAACTTTCTGAGGCATGTAACACAGAGGGATTTTCGAACACAGAAAGGGAATCCTTCGACAATCATCCCAGAATGAGAGCAAAATGCTCTCGCGTTGTCTTTCAGGCAGGGAAGGAGTAACATGCTCGTGTTGAGCACACACGTTTTAGTCAGCATAGCTGAACCTCCTCTGCCGTCCTCTAGCTGAAGGCAGACAATCTGCCTGTTTGGCTTTCAACGCCTGTAAGTACCTTCATTCCCTGATATGCAAAGTTCCCTTTGAAAACCAGGGGATTGCAATCCTTGCTAGGCCCGCTCTCTGCAGCCATCTCCAACTCAGAGAACGTTTGAGAAAGCAGCTTGTGCTGTGCTGACACTTTCTTCTAACAAAACCGAAAACTCCCGTAGCCTGAGTTAAGCAGCTTGAAGGGGAACGCTGTATCTTGCTTTCTCTTACATGTGGTGAATGGGGAACGTCTAGTGCTGCTAACAAACTTTTATTCAGCACAAATACAGTTTTGCCTCCTTCGCGTTCCAGAATGGGAGAAACACGGTTTCTCTTCTCCTGTAGTGATACCGTCTGTAAAGCGGTATTCTCAGGCGCGCAGCACAGAATGCTTCCCGAAATGCTGGAAACCCTGAACGGCTTCAGCTACTTGAAAGGGAGAAACGTCGTATACTTTATCCAGGTAGACAATGCACGGCAACTTTCTGAGGCATGTAACACAGAGGGATTTTCAAACAAGGAAACCGAATCCTTCGACCATCATCCCAGAATGAGAGCAAAATGCTCTCGCGTTGTCTTTCAGGCAGGGAAGAAGCTACATGCCCGTGTTGAGCAGATAAGTTTTAGTCACCGTAGCTGAACCTTTTCTTCCGTCCTCTAGCTGAAGGCAGTCAATCTGCCTGTTTGGCTTTGAACGCCTGTAGTACCTTCATTCCCTGATACGCAAAGTTCCCTTTGAAAACCAGGGGATTCCAATCCTTGCTAGGCCCGCTCTCTGCAGCCTTCTCCCACTCAGAGAACGTTTGAGAAAGCAGCTTGTGCTGGGCGGATACTTTCTTCTAACCAAACTGAAAACTCCCCTAGACTGTGATAAGCAGCTTGAAGGGGAACGCTGTATTTTGCTTTCTCTTTCATGTGGTGAATGGGGAATTTCCACTTGCTGCTAACAAACTTTTACTCAGCACAACTACAGTTTTGCCCCATTCGCGTTCCAGAATGGGAGAAACACGGTTTCTCTTCTCCTCTAGTGATAACGTCTGTAAAGCGGTATTCTCAGCCGCGCAGCACAGAATGCTTCCCGGAATGCTGCAAACCCTGAACGGCTTCAGCTACTTGAAAGGGAGAAACGTCGTATACTTTATCCAGGTGGAGAATGCACAGGTAGCTTTCTGAGGCATGTAACACAGAGGGATTTTCGAACACAGAAAGGGAATCCTTCGACCATCATCCCAGAATGAGAGCAAAATGCTCTTTCTTTGTATTTCAGGCAGGGAAGGAGTAACATGCTCGTGTTGAGCACACACGTTTTAGTCAGCATAGCTGAACCTTTTCGTCAGTCCTCTAACTGAAGGCAGACAATCTGCCTGTTTGGCTTTGAACGCCTGTAGTTCCTTCATTCCCTGATATGCAAAGTTCCCTTTGAAAACCAGGGGATTCCAATCCTTGCTAGGCCCGCTCTCTGCAGCCATCTCCAACTCAGAGAACGTTTGAGAAAGCAGCTTGTGCTGGGCGGACACTTTCTTCTAACAAAACTGAAAAGTCCCGTAGACTGACTTAAGCAGCTTGAAGGGGAACGCTGTATTTTGATTTCTCTTTCATGTGGTGACTGGGGAATTTCCACTTGCTGCTAACCTTTACTCAGCACAACTACAGTTTTGCCCGCTTCGCGTTCCAGAATGGGAGAAACACGGTTTCTCTTCTCCTCTAGTGATAACGTCTGTAAAGCGGTATTCTCAGCCGCGCAGCACAGAATGCTTCCCGGAATGCTGCAAACCCTGAACGGCTTCAGCTACTTGAAAGGGAGAAACGTCGTATACTTTATCCAGGTGGAGAATGCACAGGCAACTTTCTGAGGCATGTAACACAGAGGGATTTTCGAACACAGAAAGGGAATCCTTCGACAATCATCCCAGAATGAGAGCAAAATGCTCTCGCGTTGTCTTTCAGGCAGGGAAGGAGTAACATGCTCGTGTTGAGCACACACGTTTTAGTCAGCATAGCTGAACCTCCTCTGCCGTCCTCTAGCTGAAGGCAGACAATCTGCCTGTTTGGCTTTCAACGCCTGTAAGTACCTTCATTCCCTGATATGCAAAGTTCCCTTTGAAAACCAGGGGATTGCAATCCTTGCTAGGCCCGCTCTCTGCAGCCATCTCCAACTCAGAGAACGTTTGAGAAAGCAGCTTGTGCTGTGCTGACACTTTCTTCTAACAAAACCGAAAACTCCCGTAGCCTGAGTTAAGCAGCTTGAAGGGGAACGCTGTATCTTGCTTTCTCTTACATGTGGTGAATGGGGAACGTCTAGTGCTGCTAACAAACTTTTATTCAGCACAAATACAGTTTTGCCTCCTTCGCGTTCCAGAATGGGAGAAACACGGTTTCTCTTCTCCTCTAGTGATAACGTCTGTAAAGCGGTATTCTCAGCCGCGCAGCACAGAATGCTTCCCGAAATGCTGGAAACCCTGAACGGCTTCAGCTACTTGAAAGGGAGAAACGTCGTATACTTTATCCAGGTAGACAATGTACGGCAACTTTCTGAGGCATGTAACACAGAGGGATTTTCAAACAAGGAAACCGAATCCTTCGACCATCATCCCAGAATGAGAGCAAAATGCTCTCGCGTTGTCTTTCAGGCAGGGAAGGAGTAACATGCTCGTGTTGAGCACACACGTTTTAGTCAGCATAGCTGAACCTTTTCGTCAGTCCTCTAACTGAAGGCAGACAGTCTGCCTGTTTTGCTTTCAACGCCTGTAGTTCCTTCATTCCCTGATATGCAAAGTTCCCTTTGAAAACCAGGGGATTCCAATCCTTGCTAGGCCCGCTCTCTGCAGCCATCTCCAACTCAGAGAACGTTTGAGAAAGCAGCTTGTGCTGATCGGACCCTTTCTTCTAACAAATATGAAAACTCCCGTAGACTGGGTTAAGCAGCATCAAGGGGAACGCAGTATTTGGCTTTCTCTTTCATGTGATGAATGGGGGATTTCCACTTGCTGCTAACAAACTTTTACTCAGCACAACTACAGTTTTGCCTCCTTCGCGTTCCAGAATAGGAGAAACACGGTTTCTCTCCTCCTGTAGTGATACCGTCTGTAAAGCGGTATTCTCAGGCGCGCAGCACAGAATGCTTCCCGAAATGCTGGAAACCCTGAACGGCTTCAGCTACTTGAAAGGGAGAAACGTCGTATACTTTATCCAGTTAGACAATGCACGGCAACTTTCTGAGGCATGTAACACAGAGGGATTTTCAAACAAGGAAACCGAATCCTTCGACCATCATCCCAGAATGAGAGCAAAATGCTCTCGCGTTGTCTTTCAGGCAGGGAAGAAGCTACATGCTCGTGTTGAGCAGATAAGTTTTAGTCAGCATATCTGAACCTCTTCTTCCGTCCTCTAGCTGATGACAGACAATCTGCCTGTTTGGCTTTGAACGCCCGTACCTTCATTCCCAGGTATGCAAAGTTCCCTTTGAAAACCAGAGAATTCCAATCCTTGCTAGGCAGGACTCTGCAGCCTTCTCCCACTTATAGAACGTTTGAGAAAGCAGCTTGTGCTGTGCTGACACTTTCTTCTAACAAAACCGAAAACTCCCGTAGCCTGAGTTAAGCAGCTTGAAGGGGAACGCTGTATCTTGCTTTCTCTTACATGTGGTGAATGGGGAACGTCTAGTGCTTCTAAGAAACTTTTATTCAGCACAAATACAGTTTTGCCTCCTTCGCGTTCCAGAATGGGAGAAACACGGTTTCTCTTCTCCTGTAGTGATACCGTCTGCAAAGCGGTATTCTCAGGCGCACAGCACGGAATGCTTCCCGAAATGCTGGAAACCCTGAACGGCTTCAGCTACTTGAAAGGGTGAAACGTCGTATACTTTATCCAGGTAGACAATGCACGGCAACTTTCTGAGGCATGTAACACTGAGGGATTTTCAAACAAGGAAACCGAATCCTTCGACCATCATCCCAGAATGAGAGCAAAATGCTCTCGCGTTGTCTTTCAGGCAGGGAAGAAGCTACATGCCCGTGTTGAGCAGATAAGTTTTAGTCACCGTAGCTGAACCTTTTCTTCCGTCCTCTAGCTGAAGGCAGACAATCTGCCAGTTTGGCTTTGAACGCCTGTAGTACCTTCATTCCCTGGTACGCAAAGTTGCCTTTGAAAACCAGGGGATTCCAATCCTTGCTAGGCCCGCTCTCTGCAGCCTTCTCCCACTCAGAGAACGTATGAGAAAGCAGCTTGTGCTGGGCGGACACTTTCTTCTAACAAAACTGAAAACTCCCCTAGACTGTGATAAGCAGCTTGAAGGGGAACGCTGTATTTTGCTTTCTCTTTCATGTGGTGAATGGGGAATTTCCACTTGCTGCTAACAAACTTTTACTCAGCACAACTACAGTTTTGCCCGCTTCGCGTTCCAGAATGGGAGAAACACGGTTTCTCTTCTCCTCTAGTGATAACGTCTGTAAAGCGGTATTCTCAGCCGCGCAGCACAGAATGCTTCCCGGAATGCTGCAAACCCTGAACGGCTTCAGCTACTTGAAAGGTAGAAACGTCGTATACTTTATCCAGGTCGAGAATGCACAGGCAACTTTCTGAGGCATGTAACACAGAGGGATTTTCGAGCACAGAAAGGGAATCCTTCGACCATCATCCCAGAATGAGAGCAAAATGCTCTTTCTTTGTATTTCAGGCAGGGAAGGAGTAACATGCTCGTGTTGAGCACACACGTTTTAGTCAGCATAGCTGAACCTTTTCTTCCGTCCTCTAGCTGAAGGCAGACAATCTGCCAGTTTGGCTTTGAACGCCTGTAGTACCTTCATTCCCTGATATGCAAAGTTCCCTTTGAAAACCAGGGAATTCCAATCCTTGCTAGGCCCGCTCTCTGCCGCCATCTCCCACTCAGAGAATGTTTGAGAAAGCAACTTGTGCTGGGCGGACACTTTCTTCTAACAAAACTGAAAAGTCCCGTAGACTGACTTAAGCAGCTTGAAGGGGAACGCTGTATTTTGATTTCTCTTTCATGTGGTGACTGGGGAATTTCCACTTGCTGCTAACCTTTACTCAGCACAACTACAGTTTTGCCTGCTTCGCGTTCCAGAATGGGAGAAACACGGTTTCTCTTCTCCTCTAGTGATAACGTCTGTAAAGCGGTATTCTCAGCCGCGCAGCACAGAATGCTTCCCGGAATGCTGCAAACCCTGAACGGCTTCAGCTACTTGAAAGGGAGAAACGTCGTATACTTTATCCAGGTGGAGAATGCACAGGCAACTTTCTGAGGCATGTAACACAGAGGGATTTTCGAACACAGAAAGGGAATCCTTCGACAATCATCCCAGAATGAGAGCAAAATGCTCTCGCGTTGTCTTTCAGGCAGGGAAGGAGTAACATGCTCGTGTTGAGCACACACGTTTTAGTCAGCATAGCTGAACCTCCTCTGCCGTCCTCTAGCTGAAGGCAGACAATCTGCCTGTTTGGCTTTCAACGCCTGTAAGTACCTTCATTCCCTGATATGCAAAGTTCCCTTTGAAAACCAGGGGATTGCAATCCTTGCTAGGCCCGCTCTCTGCAGCCATCTCCAACTCAGAGAACGTTTGAGAAAGCAGCTTGTGCTGTGCTGACACTTTCTTCTAACAAAACCGAAAACTCCCGTAGCCTGAGTTAAGCAGCTTGAAGGGGAACGCTGTATCTTGCTTTCTCTTACATGTGGTGAATGGGGAACGTCTAGTGCTGCTAACAAACTTTTATTCAGCACAAATACACTTTTGCCTCCTTCGCGTTCCAGAATGGGAGAAACACGGTTTCTCTTCTCCTCTAGTGATAACGTCTGTAAAGCGGTATTCTCAGCCGCGCAGCACAGAATGCTTCCCGAAATGCTGGAAACCCTGAACGGCTTCAGCTACTTGAAAGGGAGAAACGTCGTATACTTTATCCAGGTAGACAATGCACGGCAACTTTCTGAGGCATGTAACACAGAGGGATTTTCAAACAAGGAAACCGAATCCTTCGACCATCATCCCAGAATGAGAGCAAAATGCTCTCGCGTTGTCTTTCAGGCAGGGAAGAAGCTACATGCCCGTGTTGAGCAGATAAGTTTTAGTCACCGTAGCTGAACCTTTTCTTCCGTCCTCTAGCTGAAGGCAGACAATCTGCCTGTTTGGCTTTGAACGCCTGTAGTACCTTCATTCCCTGATACGCAAAGTTCCCTTTGAAAACCAGGGGATTCCAATCCTTGCTAGGCCCGCTCTCTGCAGCCTTCTCCCACTCAGAGAACGTTTGAGAAAGCAGCTTGTGCTGGGCGGATACTTTCTTCTAACCAAACTGAAAACTCCCCTAGACTGTGATAAGCAGCTTGAAGGGGAACGCTGTATTTTGCTTTCTCTTTCATGTGGTGAATGGGGAATTTCCACTTGCTGCTAACAAACTTTTACTCAGCACAACTACAGTTTTGCCCCATTCGCCTTCCAGAATGGGAGAAACACGGTTTCTCTTCTCCTCTAGTGATAACGTCTGTAAAGCGGTATTCTCAGCCGCGCAGCACAGAATGCTTCCCGGAATGCTGCAAACCCTGAACGGCTTCAGCTACTTGAAAGGGAGAAACGTCGTATACTTTATCCAGGTCGAGAATGCACAGGCAACTTTCTGAGGCATGTAACACAGAGGGATTTTCGAACACAGAAAGGGAATCCTTCGACCATCATCCCAGAATGAGAGCAAAATGCTCTTTCTTTGTATTTCAGGCAGGGAAGGAGTAACATGCTCGTGTTGAGCACACACGTTTTAGTCAACATAGCTGAACCTTTTCGTCAGTCCTCTAACTGAAGGCAGACAATCTGCCTGTTTGGCTTTGAACGCCTGTAGTTCCTTCATTCCCTGATATGCAAAGTTCCCTTTGAAAACCAGGGGATTCCAATCCTTGCTAGGCCCGCTCTCTGCAGCCATCTCCAACTCAGAGACCGTTTGAGAAAGCAGCTTGTGCTGATCGGACCCTTTCTTCTAACAAATATGAAAACTCCCGTAGACTGGGTTAAGCAGCATCAAGGGGAACGCAGTATTTGGCTTTCTCTTTCATGTGATGAATGGGGGATTTCCACTTGCTGCTAACAAACTTTTACTCAGCACAACTACAGTTTTGCCTCCTTCGCGTTCCAGAATAGGAGAAACACGGTTTCTCTCCTCCTGTAGTGATACCGTCTGTAAAGCGGTATTCTCAGGCGCGCAGCACAGAATGCTTCCCGAAATGCTGGAAACCCTGAACGGCTTCAGCTACTTGAAAGGGAGAAACGTCGTATACTTTATCCAGTTAGACAATGCACGGCAACTTTCTGAGGCATGTAACACAGAGGGATTTTCAAACAAGGAAACCGAATCCTTCGACCATCATCCCAGAATGAGAGCAAAATGCTCTCGCGTTGTCTTTCAGGCAGGGAAGAAGCTACATGCTCGTGTTGAGCAGATAAGTTTTAGTCAGCATATCTGAACCTCTTCTTCCGTCCTCTAGCTGATGACAGACAATCTGCCTGTTTGGCTTTGAACGCCCGTACCTTCATTCCCAGGTATGCAAAGTTCCCTTTGAAAACCAGAGAATTCCAATCCTTGCTAGGCAGGACTCTGCAGCCTTCTCCCACTTATAGAACGTTTGAGAAAGCAGCTTGTGCTGTGCTGACACTTTCTTCTAACAAAACCGAAAACTCCCGTAGCCTGAGTTAAGCAGCTTGAAGGGGAACGCTGTATCTTGCTTTCTCTTACATGTGGTGAATGGGGAACGTCTAGTGCTTCTAAGAAACTTTTATTCAGCACAAATACAGTTTTGCCTCCTTCGCGTTCCAGAATGGGAGAAACACGGTTTCTCTTCTCCTCTAGTGATACCGTCTGTAAAGCGGTATTCTCAGGCGCGCAGCACGGAATGCTTCCCGAAATGGTGGAAACCCTGAACGGCTTCAGCTACTTGAAAGGGTGAAACGTCGTATACTTTATCCAGGTAGACAATGCACGGCAACTTTCTGAGGCATGTAACACTGAGGGATTTTCAAACAAGGAAACCGAATCCTTCGACCATCATCCCAGAATGAGAGCAAAATGCTCTCGCGTTGTCTTTCAGGCAGGGAAGAAGCTACATGCCCGTGTTGAGCAGATAAGTTTTAGTCACCGTAGCTGAACCTTTTCTTCCGTCCTCTAGCTGAAGGCAGACAATCTGCCAGTTTGGCTTTGAACGCCTGTAGTACCTTCATTCCCTGGTACGCAAAGTTGCCTTTGAAAACCAGGGGATTCCAATCCTTGCTAGGCCCGCTCTCTGCAGCCTTCTCCCACTCAGAGAACGTTTGAGAAAGCAGCTTGTGCTGGGCGGACACTTTCTTCTAACAAAACTGAAAACTCCCCTAGACTGTGATAAGCAGCTTGAAGATGAACGCTGTATTTTGCTTTCTCTTTCATGTGGTGAATGGGGAATTTCCACTTGCTGCTAACAAACTTTTACTCAGCACAACTACAGTTTTGCCCGCTTCGCGTTCCAGAATGGGAGAAACACGGTTTCTCTTCTCCTCTAGTGATAACGTCTGTAAAGCGGTATTCTCAGCCGCGCAGCACAGAATGCTTCCCGGAATGCTGCAAACCCTGAACGGCTTCAGCTACTTGAAAGGTAGAAACGTCGTATACTTTATCCAGGTCGAGAATGCACAGGCAACTTTCTGAGGCATGTAACACAGAGGGATTTTCGAACACAGAAAGGGAATCCTTCGACCATCATCCCAGAATGAGAGCAAAATGCTCTTTCTTTGTATTTCAGGCAGGGAAGGAGTAACATGCTCGTGTTGAGCACACACGTTTTAGTCAGCATAGCTGAACCTTTTCTTCCGTCCTCTAGCTGAAGGCAGACAATCTGCCAGTTTGGCTTTGAACGCCTGTAGTACCTTCATTCCCTGGTACGCAAAGTTGCCTTTGAAAACCAGGGGATTCCAATCCTTGCTAGGCCCGCTCTCTGCAGCCTTCTCCCACTCAGAGAACGTTTGAGAAAGCAGCTTGTGCTGGGCGGACACTTTCTTCTAACAAAACTGAAAACTCCCCTAGACTGTGATAAGCAGCTTGAAGGGGAACGCTGTATTTTGCTTTCTCTTTCATGTGGTGAATGGGGAATTTCCACTTGCTGCTAACAAACTTTTACTCAGCACAACTACAGTTTTGCCCCATTCGCGTTCCAGAATGGGAGAAACACGGTTTCTCTTCTCCTCTAGTGATAACGTCTGTAAAGCGGTATTCTCAGCCGCGCAGCACAGAATGCTTCCCGGAATGCTGCAAACCCTGAACGGCTTCAGCTACTTGAAAGGGAGAAACGTCGTATACTTTATCCAGGTGGAGAATGCACAGGCAACTTTCTGAGGCATGTAACACAGAGGGATTTTCGAACACAGAAAGGGAATCCTTCGACAATCATCCCAGAATGAGAGCAAAATGCTCTCGCGTTGTCTTTCAGGCAGGGAAGGAGTAACATGCTCGTGTTGAGCACACACGTTTTAGTCAGCATAGCTGAACCTCCTCTGCCGTCCTCTAGCTGAAGGCAGACAATCTGCCTGTTTGGCTTTCAACGCCTGTAAGTACCTTCATTCCCTGATATGCAAAGTTCCCTTTGAAAACCAGGGGATTGCAATCCTTGCTAGGCCCGCTCTCTGCAGCCATCTCCAACTCAGAGAACGTTTGAGAAAGCAGCTTGTGCTGTGCTGACACTTTCTTCTAACAAAACCGAAAACTCCCGTAGCCTGAGTTAAGCAGCTTGAAGGGGAACGCTGTATCTTGCTTTCTCTTACATGTGGTGAATGGGGAACGTCTAGTGCTGCTAACAAACTTTTATTCAGCACAAATACAGTTTTGCCTCCTTCGCGTTCCAGAATGGGAGAAACACGGTTTCTCTTCTCCTCTAGTGATAACGTCTGTAAAGCGGTATTCTCAGCCGCGCAGCACAGAATGCTTCCCGAAATGCTGGAAACCCTGAACGGCTTCAGCTACTTGAAAGGGAGAAACGTCGTATACTTTATCCAGGTAGACAATGCACGGCAACTTTCTGAGGCATGTAACACAGAGGGATTTTCAAACAAGGAAACCGAATCCTTCGACCATCATCCCAGAATGAGAGCAAAATGCTCTCGCGTTGTCTTTCAGGCAGGGAAGAAGCTACATGCCCGTGTTGAGCAGATAAGTTTTAGTCACCGTAGCTGAACCTTTTCTTCCGTCCTCTAGCTGAAGGCAGACAATCTGCCTGTTTGGCTTTGAACGCCTGTAGTACCTTCATTCCCTGATACGCAAAGTTCCCTTTGAAAACCAGGGGATTCCAATCCTTGCTAGGCCCGCTCTCTGCAGCCTTCTCCCACTCAGAGAACGTTTGAGAAAGCAGCTTGTGCTGGGCGGATACTTTCTTCTAACCAAACTGAAAACTCCCCTAGACTGTGATAAGCAGCTTGAAGGGGAACGCTGTATTTTGCTTTCTCTTTCATGTGGTGAATGGGGAATTTCCACTTGCTGCTAACAAACTTTTACTCAGCACAACTACAGTTTTGCCCCATTCGCCTTCCAGAATGGGAGAAACACGGTTTCTCTTCTCCTCTAGTGATAACGTCTGTAAAGCGGTATTCTCAGCCGCGCAGCACAGAATGCTTCCCGGAATGCTGCAAACCCTGAACGGCTTCAGCTACTTGAAAGGGAGAAACGTCGTATACTTTATCCAGGTCGAGAATGCACAGGCAACTTTCTGAGGCATGTAACACAGAGGGATTTTCGAACACAGAAAGGGAATCCTTCGACCATCATCCCAGAATGAGAGCAAAATGCTCTTTCTTTGTATTTCAGGCAGGGAAGGAGTAACATGCTCGTGTTGAGCACACACGTTTTAGTCAGCATAGCTGAACCTTTTCGTCAGTCCTCTAACTGAAGGCAGACAATCTGCCTGTTTGGCTTTCAACGCCTGTAGTTCCTTCATTCCCTGATATGCAAAGTTCCCTTTGAAAACCAGGGGATTCCAATCCTTGCTAGGCCCGCTCTCTGCAGCCATCTCCAACTCAGAGAACGTTTGAGAAAGCAGCTTGTGCTGATCGGACCCTTTCTTCTAACAAATATGAAAACTCCCGTAGACTGGGTTAAGCAGCATCAAGGGGAACGCAGTATTTGGCTTTCTCTTTCATGTGATGAATGGGGGATTTCCACTTGCTGCTAACAAACTTTTACTCAGCACAACTACAGTTTTGCCTCCTTCGCGTTCCAGAATAGGAGAAACACGGTTTCTCTCCTCCTGTAGTGATACCGTCTGTAAAGCGGTATTCTCAGGCGCGCAGCACAGAATGCTTCCCGAAATGCTGGAAACCCTGAACGGCTTCAGCTACTTGAAAGGGAGAAACGTCGTATACTTTATCCAGTTAGACAATGCACGGCAACTTTCTGAGGCATGTAACACAGAGGGATTTTCAAACAAGGAAACCGAATCCTTCGACCATCATCCCAGAATGAGAGCAAAATGCTCTCGCGTTGTCTTTCAGGCAGGGAAGAAGCTACATGCTCGTGTTGAGCAGATAAGTTTTAGTCAGCATATCTGAACCTCTTCTTCCGTCCTCTAGCTGATGACAGACAATCTGCCTGTTTGGCTTTGAACGCCCGTACCTTCATTCCCAGGTATGCAAAGTTCCCTTTGAAAACCAGAGAATTCCAATCCTTGCTAGGCAGGACTCTGCAGCCTTCTCCCACTTATAGAACGTTTGAGAAAGCAGCTTGTGCTGTGCTGACACTTTCTTCTAACAAAACCGAAAACTCCCGTAGCCTGAGTTAAGCAGCTTGAAGGGGAACGCTGTATCTTGCTTTCTCTTACATGTGGTGAATGGGGAACGTCTAGTGCTTCTAAGAAACTTTTATTCAGCACAAATACAGTTTTGCCTCCTTCGCGTTCCAGAATGGGAGAAACACGGTTTATCTTCTCCTGTAGTGATACCGTCTGCAAAGCGGTATTCTCAGGCGCACAGCACGGAATGCTTCCCGAAATGCTGGAAACCCTGAACGGCTTCAGCTACTTGAAAGGGTGAAACGTCGTATACTTTATCCAGGTAGACAATGCACGGCAACTTTCTGAGGCATGTAACACTGAGGGATTTTCAAACAAGGAAACCGAATCCTTCGACCATCATCCCAGAATGAGAGCAAAATGCTCTCGCGTTGTCTTTCAGGCAGGGAAGAAGCTACATGCCCGTGTTGAGCAGATAAGTTTTAGTCACCGTAGCTGAACCTTTTCTTCCGTCCTCTAGCTGAAGGCAGACAATCTGCCAGTTTGGCTTTGAACGCCTGTAGTACCTTCATTCCCTGGTACGCAAAGTTGCCTTTGAAAACCAGGGGATTCCAATCCTTGCTAGGCCCGCTCTCTGCAGCCTTCTCCCAATCAGAGAACGTTTGAGAAAGCAGCTTGTGCTGGGCGGACACTTTCTTCTAACCAAACTGAAAACTCCCCTAGACTGTGATAAGCAGCTTGAAGGGGAACGCTGTATTTTGCTTTCTCTTTCATGTGGTGAATGGGGAATTTCCACTTGCTGCTAACAAACTTTTACTCAGCACAACTACAGTTTTGCCCGCTTCGCGTTCCAGAATGGGAGAAACACGGTTTCTCTTCTCCTCTAGTGATAACGTCTGTAAAGCGGTATTCTCAGCCGCGCAGCACAGAATGCTTCCCGGAATGCTGCAAACCCTGAACGGCTTCAGCTACTTGAAAGGTAGAAACGTCGTATACTTTATCCAGGTCGAGAATGCACAGGCAACTTTCTGAGGCATGTAACACAGAGGGATTTTCGAACACAGAAAGGGACTCCTTCGACCATCATCCCAGAATGAGAGCAAAATGCTCTTTCTTTGTATTTCAGGCAGGGAAGGAGTAACATGCTCGTGTTGAGCACACACGTTTTAGTCAGCATAGCTGAACCTTTTCTTCCGTCCTCTAGCTGAAGGCAGACAATCTGCCAGTTTGGCTTTGAACGCCTGTAGTTCCTTCATTCCCTGATATGCAAAGTTCCCTTTGAAAACCAGGGGATTCCAATCCTTGCTAGGCCCGCTCTCTGCCGCCATCTCCCACTCAGAGAATGTTTGAGAAAGCAGCTTGTGCTGGGCGGACACTTTCTTCTAACAAAACTGAAAAGTCCCGTAGACTGACTTAAGCAGCTTGAAGGGGAACGCTGTATTTTGATTTCTCTTTCATGTGGTGACTGGGGAATTTCCACTTGCTGCTAACCTTTACTCAGCACAACTACAGTTTTGCCCGCTTCGCGTTCCAGAATGGGAGAAACACGGTTTCTCTTCTCCTCTAGTGATAACGTCTATAAAGCGGTATTCTCAGCCGCGCAGCACAGAATGCTTCCCGGAATGCTGCAAACCCTGAACGGCTTCAGTTACTTGAAAGGGAGAAACGTCGTATACTTTATCCAGGTGGAGAATGCACAGGCAACTTTCTGAGGCATGTAACACAGAGGGATTTTCGAACACAGAAAGGGAATCCTTCGACAATCATCCCAGAATGAGAGCAAAATGCTCTCGCGTTGTCTTTCAGGCAGGGAAGGAGTAACATGCTCGTGTTGAGCACACACGTTTTAGTCAGCATAGCTGAACCTCCTCTGCCGTCCTCTAGCTGAAGGCAGACAATCTGCCTGTTTGGCTTTCAACGCCTGTAAGTACCTTCATTCCCTGATATGCAAAGTTCCCTTTGAAAACCAGGGGATTGCAATCCTTGCTAGGCCCGCTCTCTGCAGCCATCTCCAACTCAGAGAACGTTTGAGAAAGCAGCTTGTGCTGTGCTGACACTTTCTTCTAACAAAACCGAAAACTCCCGTAGCCTGAGTTAAGCAGCTTGAAGGGGAACGCTGTATCTTGCTTTCTCTTACATGTGGTGAATGGGGAACGTCTAGTGCTGCTAACAAACTTTTATTCAGCACAAATACAGTTTTGCCTCCTTCGCGTTCCAGAATGGGAGAAACACGGTTTCTCTTCTCCTCTAGTGATAACGTCTGTAAAGCGGTATTCTCAGGCGCGCAGCACAGAATGCTTCCCGAAATGCTGGAAACCCTGAACGGCTTCAGCTACTTGAAAGGGAGAAACGTCGTATACTTTATCCAGGTAGACAATGCACGGCAACTTTCTGAGGCATGTAACACAGAGGGATTTTCAAACAAGGAAACCGAATCCTTCGACCATCATCCCAGAATGAGAGCAAAATGCTCTCGCGTTGTCTTTCAGGCAGGGAAGAAGCTACATGCCCGTGTTGAGCAGATAAGTTTTAGTCACCGTAGCTGAACCTTTTCTTCCGTCCTCTAGCTGAAGGCAGACAATCTGCCTGTTTGGCTTTGAACGCCTGTAGTACCTTCATTCCCTGATACACAAAGTTCCCTTTGAAAACCAGGGGATTCCAATCCTTGCTAGGCCCGCTCTCTGCAGCCTTCTCCCACTCAGAGAACGTTTGAGAAAGCAGCTTGTGCTGGGCGGATACTTTCTTCTAACCAAACTGAAAACTCCCCTAGACTGTGATAAGCAGCTTGAAGGGGAACGCTGTATTTTGCTTTCTCTTTCATGTGGTGAATGGGGAATTTCCACTTGCTGCTAACAAACTTTTAC
The DNA here is from genome assembly GCA_030035585.1 of Dugong dugon. Lineage (NCBI taxonomy): Eukaryota > Metazoa > Chordata > Mammalia > Sirenia > Dugongidae > Dugong > Dugong dugon. The sequence continues at coordinate 38,525,152 of CM057480.1, read as the reverse complement.
TCAGCACAACTACAGTTTTGCCCCATTCGCGTTCCAGAATGGGAGAAACACGGTTTCTCTTCTCCTCTAGTGATAACGTCTGTAAAGCGGTATTCTCAGCCGCGCAGCACAGAATGCTTCCCGGAATGCTGCAAACCCTGAACGGCTTCAGCTACTTGAAAGGGAGAAACGTCGTATACTTTATCCAGGTCGAGAATGCACAGGCAACTTTCTGAGGCATGTAACACAGAGGGATTTTCGAACACAGAAAGGGAATCCTTCGACCATCATCCCAGAATGAGAGCAAAATGCTCTTTCTTTGTATTTCAGGCAGGGAAGGAGTAACATGCTCGTGTTGAGCACACACGTTTTAGTCAGCATAGCTGAACCTTTTCGTCAGTCCTCTAACTGAAGGCAGACAATCTGCCTGTTTGGCTTTGAACGCCTGTAGTTCCTTCATTCCCTGATATGCAAAGTTCCCTTTGAAAACCAGGGGATTGCAATCCTTGCTAGGCCCGCTCTCTGCAGCCATCTCCAACTCAGAGAACGTTTGAGAAAGCAGCTTGTGCTGATCGGACCCTTTCTTCTAACAAATATGAAAACTCCCGTAGACTGGGTTAAGCAGCATCAAGGGGAACGCAGTATTTGGCTTTCTCTTTCATGTGATGAATGGGGGATTTCCACTTGCTGCTAACAAACTTTTACTCAGCACAACTACAGTTTTGCCTCCTTCGCGTTCCAGAATAGGAGAAACACGGTTTCTCTCCTCCTGTAGTGATACCGTCTGTAAAGCGGTATTCTCAGGCGCGCAGCACAGAATGCTTCCCGAAATGCTGGAAACCCTGAACGGCTTCAGCTACTTGAAAGGGAGGAACGTCGTATACTTTATCCAGTTAGACAATGCACGGCAACTTTCTGAGGCATGTAACACAGAGGGATTTTCAAACAAGGAAACCGAATCCTTCGACCATCATCCCAGAATGAGAGCAAAATGCTCTCGCGTTGTCTTTCAGGCAGGGAAGAAGCTACATGCTCGTGTTGAGCAGATAAGTTTTAGTCAGCATATCTGAACCTCTTCTTCCGTCCTCTAGCTGATGACAGACAATCTGCCTGTTTGGCTTTGAACGCCCGTACCTTCATTCCCAGGTATGCAAAGTTCCCTTTGAAAACCAGAGAATTCCAATCCTTGCTAGGCAGGACTCTGCAGCCTTCTCCCACTTATAGAACGTTTGAGAAAGCAGCTTGTGCTGTGCTGACACTTTCTTCTAACAAAACCGAAAACTCCCGTAGCCTGAGTTAAGCAGCTTGAAGGGGAACGCTGTATCTTGCTTTCTCTTACATGTGGTGAATGGGGAACGTCTAGTGCTTCTAAGAAACTTTTATTCAGCACAAATACAGTTTTGCCTCCTTCGCGTTCCAGAATGGGAGAAACACGGTTTCTCTTCTCCTGTAGTGATACCGTCTGCAAAGCGGTATTCTCAGGCGCAAAGCACGGAATGCTTCCCGAAATGCTGGAAACCCTGAACGGCTTCAGCTACTTGAAAGGGTGAAACGTCGTATACTTTATCCAGGTAGACAATGCACGGCAACTTTCTGAGGCATGTAACACTGAGGGATTTTCAAACAAGGAAACCGAATCCTTCGACCATCATCCCAGAATGAGAGCAAAATGCTCTCGCGTTGTCTTTCAGGCAGGGAAGAAGCTACATGCCCGTGTTGAGCAGATAAGTTTTAGTCACCGTAGCTGAACCTTTTCTTCCGTCCTCTAGCTGAAGGCAGACAATCTGCCAGTTTGGCTTTGAACGCCTGTAGTACCTTCATTCCCTGGTACGCAAAGTTGCCTTTGAAAACCAGGGGATTCCAATCCTTGCTAGGCCCGCTCTCTGCCGACATCTCCCACTCAGAGAATGTTTGAGAAAGCAGCTTGTGCTGGGCGGACACTTTCTTCTAACAAAACTGAAAAGTCCCGTAGACTGACTTAAGCAGCTTGAAGGGGAACGCTGTATTTTGCTTTCTCTTTCATGTGGTGAATGGGGAATTTCCACTTGCTGCTAACAAACTTTTACTCAGCACAACTACAGTTTTGCCCGCTTTGCGTTCCAGAATGGGAGAAACACGGTTTCTCTTCTCCTCTAGTGATAACGTCTGTAAAGCGGTATTCTCAGCCGCGCAGCACAGAATGCTTCCCGGAATGCTGCAAACCCTGAACGGCTTCAGCTACTTGAAAGGTAGAAACGTCGTATACTTTATCCAGGTCGAGAATGCACAGGCAACTTTCTGAGGCATGTAACACAGAGGGATTTTCGAACACAGAAAGGGAATCCTTCGACCATCATCCCAGAATGAGAGCAAAATGCTCTTTCTTTGTATTTCAGGCAGGGAAGGAGTAACATGCTCGTGTTGAGCACACACGTTTTAGTCAGCATAGCTGAACCTTTTCTTCCGTCCTCTAGCTGAAGGCAGACAATCTGCCAGTTTGGCTTTGAACGCCTGTAGTACCTTCATTCCCTGATATGCAAAGTTCCCTTTGAAAACCAGGGGATTCCAATCCTTGCTAGGCCCGCTCTCTGCCGCCATCTCCCACTCAGAGAATGTTTGAGAAAGCAGCTTGTGCTGGGCGGACACTTTCTTCTAACAAAACTGAAAAGTCCCGTAGACTGACTTAAGCAGCTTGAAGGGGAACGCTGTATTTTGATTTCTCTTTCATGTGGTGACTGGGGAATTTCCACTTGCTGCTAACCTTTACTCAGCACAACTACAGTTTTGCCCCATTCGCGTTCCAGAATGGGAGAAACACGGTTTCTCTTCTCCTCTAGTGATAACGTCTGTAAAGCGGTATTCTCAGCCGCGCAGCACAGAATGCTTCCCGGAATGCTGCAAACCCTGAACGGCTTCAGCTACTTGAAAGGGAGAAACGTCGTATACTTTATCCAGGTGGAGAATGCACAGGCAACTTTCTGAGGCATGTAACACAGAGGGATTTTCGAACACAGAAAGGGAATCCTTCGACAATCATCCCAGAATGAGAGCAAAATGCTCTCGCGTTGTCTTTCAGGCAGGGAAGGAGTAACATGCTCGTGTTGAGCACACACGTTTTAGTCAGCATAGCTGAACCTCCTCTGCCGTCCTCTAGCTGAAGGCAGACAATCTGCCTGTTTGGCTTTCAACGCCTGTAAGTACCTTCATTCCCTGATATGCAAAGTTCCCTTTGAAAACCTGGGGATTGCAATCCTTGCTAGGCCCGCTCTCTGCAGCCATCTCCAACTCAGAGAACGTTTGAGAAAGCAGCTTGTGCTGTGCTGACACTTTCTTCTAACAAAACCGAAAACTCCCGTAGCCTGAGTTAAGCAGCTTGAAGGGGAACGCTGTATCTTGCTTTCTCTTACATGTGGTGAATGGGGAACGTCTAGTGCTGCTAACAAACTTTTATTCAGCACAAATACAGTTTTGCCTCCTTCGCATTCCAGAATGGGAGAAACACGGTTTCTCTTCTCCTCTAGTGATAACGTCTGTAAAGCGGTATTCTCAGGCGCGCAGCACAGAATGCTTCCCGAAATGCTGGAAACCCTGAACGGCTTCAGCTACTTGAAAGGGAGAAACGTCGTATACTTTATCCAGGTCGAGAATGCACAGGCAACTTTCTGAGGCATGTAACACAGAGGGATTTTCGAACACAGAAAGGGAATCCTTCGACCATCATCCCAGAATGAGAGCAAAATGCTCTTTCTTTGTATTTCAGGCAGGGAAGGAGTAACATGCTCGTGTTGAGCACACACGTTTTAGTCAGCATAGCTGAACCTTTTCGTCAGTCCTCTAACTGAAGGCAGACAATCTGCCTGTTTGGCTTTGAACGCCTGTAGTTCCTTCATTCCCTGATATGCAAAGTTCCCTTTGAAAACCAGGGGATTCCAATCCTTGCTAGGCCCGCTCTCTGCAGCTATCTCCAACTCAGAGAACGTTTGAGAAAGCAGCTTGTGCTGGGCGGACACTTTCTTCTAACAAAACTGAAAAGTCCCGTAGACTGACTTAAGCAGCTTGAAGGGGAACGCTGTATTTTGATTTCTCTTTCATGTGGTGACTGGGGAATTTCCACTTGCTGCTAACCTTTACTCAGCACAACTACAGTTTTGCCCGCTTCGCGTTCCAGAATGGGAGAAACACGGTTTCTCTTCTCCTCTAGTGATAACGTCTGTAAAGCGGTATTCTCAGCCGCGCAGCACAGAATGCTTCCCGGAATGCTGCAAACCCTGAACGGCTTCAGCTACTTGAAAGGGAGAAACGTCGTATACTTTATCCAGGTGGAGAATGCACAGGCAACTTTCTGAGGCATGTAACACAGAGGGATTTTCGAACACAGAAAGGGAATCCTTCGACAATCATCCCAGAATGAGAGCAAAATGCTCTCGCGTTGTCTTTCAGGCAGGGAAGGAGTAACATGCTCGTGTTGAGCACACACGTTTTAGTCAGCATAGCTGAACCTCCTCTGCCGTCCTCTAGCTGAAGGCAGACAATCTGCCTGTTTGGCTTTCAACGCCTGTAAGTACCTTCATTCCCTGATATGCAAAGTTCCCTTTGAAAACCAGGGGATTGCAATCCTTGCTAGGCCCGCTCTCTGCAGCCATCTCCAACTCAGAGAACGTTTGAGAAAGCAGCTTGTGGTGTGCTGACACTTTCTTCTAACAAAACCGAAAACTCCCGTAGCCTGAGTTAAGCAGCTTGAAGGGGAACGCTGTATCTTGCTTTCTCTTACATGTGGTGAATGGGGAACGTCTAGTGCTGCTAACAAACTTTTATTCAGCACAAATACAGTTTTGCCCCATTCGCGTTCCAGAATGGGAGAAACACGGTTTCTCTTCTCCTCCAGTGATACCGTCTGTAAAGCGGTATTCTCAGGCGCGCAGCACAGAATGCTTCCCGAAATGCTGGAAACCCTGAACGGCTTCAGCTACTTGAAAGGGAGAAACGTCGTATACTTTATCCAGGTAGACAATGCACGGCAACTTTCTGAGGCATGTAACACAGAGGGATTTTCAAACAAGGAAACCGAATCCTTCGACCATCATCCCAGAATAAGAGCAAAATGCTCTCGCGTTGTCTTTCAGGCAGGGAAGAAGCTACATGCTCGTGTTGAGCAGATAAGTTTTAGTCAGCATATCTGAACCTCTTCTTCCGTCCTCTAGCTGATGACAGACAATCTGCCTATTTGGCTTTGAACGCCCGTACCTTCATTCCCAGGTATGCAAAGTTCCCTTTGAAAACCAGAGAATTCCAATCCTTGCTAGGCAGGACTCTGCAGCCTTCTCCCACTTATAGAACGTTTGAGAAAGCAGCTTGTGCTGTGCTGACACTTTCTTCTAACAAAACCGAAAACTCCCGTAGCCTGAGTTAAGCAGCTTGAAGGGGAACGCTGTATCTTGCTTTCTCTTACATGTGGTGAATGGGGAACGTCTAGTGCTTCTAAGAAACTTTTATTCAGCACAAATACAGTTTTGCCTCCTTCGCGTTCCAGAATGGGAGAAACACGGTTTCTCTTCTCCTGTAGTGATACCGTCTGCAAAGCGGTATTCTCAGGCGCACAGCACGGAATGCTTCCCGAAATGCTGGAAACCCTGAACGGCTTCAGCTACTTGAAAGGGAGAAACGTCGTATACTTTATCCAGGTAGACAATGCACGGCAACTTTCTGAGGCATGTAACACAGAGGGATTTTCAAACAAGGAAACCGAATCCTTCGACCATCATCCCAGAATGAGAGCAAAATGCTCTCGCGTTGTCTTTCAGGCAGGGAAGAAGCTACATGCCCGTGTTGAGCAGATAAGTTTTAGTCACCGTAGCTGAACCTTTTCTTCCGTCCTCTAGCTGAAGGCAGACAATCTGCCAGTTTGGCTTTGAACGCCTGTAGTACCTTCATTCCCTGATACGCAAAGTTCCCTTTGAAAACCAGGGGATTCCAATCCTTGCTAGGCCCGCTCTCTGCAGCCTTCTCCCACTCAGAGAACGTTTGAGAAAGCAGCTTGTGCTGGGTGGATACTTTCTTCTAACCAAACTGAAAACTCCCGTAGACTGTGATAAGCAGCTTGAAGGGGAACGCTGTATTTTGCTTTCTCTTTCATGTGGTGAATGGGGAATTTCCACTTGCTGCTAACAAACTTTTACTCAGCACAACTACAGTTTTGCCCCATTCGCGTTCCAGAATGGGAGAAACACGGTTTCTCTTCTCCTCTAGTGATAACGTCTGTAAAGCGGTATTCTCAGCCGCGCAGCACAGAATGCTTCCCGGAATGCTGCAAACCCTGAACGGCTTCAGCTACTTGAAAGGGAGAAACGTCGTATACTTTATCCAGGTCGAGAATGCACAGGCAACTTTCTGAGGCATGTAACACAGAGGGATTTTCGAACACAGAAAGGGAATCCTTCGACCATCATCCCAGAATGAGAGCAAAATGCTCTTTCTTTGTATTTCAGGCAGGGAAGGAGTAACATGCTCGTGTTGAGCACACACGTTTTAGTCAGCATAGCTGAACCTTTTCTTCCGTCCTCTAGCTGAAGGCAGACAATCTGCCAGTTTGGCTTTGAACGCCTGTAGTACCTTCATTCCCTGATATGCAAAGTTCCCTTTGAAAACCAGGGGATTCCAATCCTTGCTAGGCCCGCTCTCTGCCGCCATCTCCCACTCAGAGAATGTTTGAGAAAGCAGCTTGTGCTGGGCGGACACTTTCTTCTAACAAAACTGAAAAGTCCCGTAGACTGACTTAAGCAGCTTGAAGGGGAACGCTGTATTTTGATTTCTCTTTCATGTGGTGACTGGGGAATTTCCACTTGCTGCTAACCTTTACTCAGCACAACTACAGTTTTGCCCGCTTCGCGTTCCAGAATGGGAGAAACACGGTTTCTCTTCTCCTCTAGTGATAACGTCTGTAAAGCGGTATTCTCAGCCGCGCAGCACAGAATGCTTCCCGGAATGCTGCAAACCCTGAACGGCTTCAGCTACTTGAAAGGGAGAAACGTCGTATAGTTTATCCAGGTGGAGAATGCACAGGCAACTTTCTGAGGCATGTAACACAGAGGGATTTTCGAACACAGAAAGGGAATCCTTCGACAATCATCCCAGAATGAGAGCAAAATGCTCTCGCGTTGTCTTTCAGGCAGGGAAGGAGTACCATGCTCGTGTTGAGCACACACGTTTTAGTCAGCATAGCTGAACCTCCTCTGCCGTCCTCTAGCTGAAGGCAGACAATCTGCCTGTTTGGCTTTCAACGCCTGTAAGTACCTTCATTCCCTGATATGCAAAGTTCCCTTTGAAAACCTGGGGATTGCAATCCTTGCTAGGCCCGCTCTCTGCAGCCATCTCCAACTCAGAGAACGTTTGAGAAAGCAGCTTGTGCTGTGCTGACACTTTCTTCTAACAAAACCGAAAACTCCCGTAGCCTGAGTTAAGCAGCTTGAAGGGGAACGCTGTATCTTGCTTTCTCTTACATGTGGTGAATGGGGAACGTCTAGTGCTGCTAACAAACTTTTATTCAGCACAAATACAGTTTTGCCTCCTTCGCGTTCCAGAATGGGAGAAACACGGTTTCTCTTCTCCTGTAGTGATACCGTCTGTAAAGCGGTATTCTCAGGCGCGCAGCACAGAATGCTTCCCGAAATGCTGGAAACCCTGAACGGCTTCAGCTACTTGAAAGGGAGAAACGTCGTATACTTTATCCAGGTCGAGAATGCACAGGCAACTTTCTGAGGCATGTAACACAGAGGGATTTTCGAACACAGAAAGGGAATCCTTCGACCATCATCCCAGAATGAGAGCAAAATGCTCTTTCTTTGTATTTCAGGCAGGGAAGGAGTAACATGCTCGTGTTGAGCACACACGTTTTAGTCAGCATAGCTGAACCTTTTCGTCAGTCCTCTAACTGAAGGCAGACAATCTGCCTGTTTGGCTTTGAACGCCTGTAGTTCCTTCATTCCCTGATATGCAAAGTTCCCTTTGAAAACCAGGGGATTCCAATCCTTGCTAGGCCCGCTCTCTGCAGCCATCTCCAACTCAGAGAACGATTGAGAAAGCAGCTTGTGCTGGGCGGACACTTTCTTCTAACAAAACTGAAAAGTCCCGTAGACTGACTTAAGCAGCTTGAAGGGGAACGCTGTATTTTGATTTCTCTTTCATGTGGTGACTGGGGAATTTCCACTTGCTGCTAACCTTTACTCAGCACAACTACAGTTTTGCCCGCTTCGCGTTCCAGAATGGGAGAAACACGGTTTCTCTTCTCCTCTAGTGATAACGTCTGTAAAGCGGTATTCTCAGCCTCGCAGCACAGAATGCTTCCCGGAATGCTGCAAACCCTGAACGGCTTCAGCTACTTGAAAGGGAGAAACGTCGTATACTTTATCCAGGTGGAGAATGCACAGGCAACTTTCTGAGGCATGTAACACAGAGGGATTTTCGAACACAGAAAGGGAATCCTTCGACAATCATCCCAGAATGAGAGCAAAATGCTCTCGCGTTGTCTTTCAGGCAGGGAAGGAGTAACATGCTCGTGTTGAGCACACACGTTTTAGTCAGCATAGCTGAACCTCCTCTGCCGTCCTCTAGCTGAAGGTAGACAATCTGCCTGTTTGGCTTTCAACGCCTGTAAGTACCTTCATTCCCTGATATGCAAAGTTCACTTTGAAAACCAGGGGATTGCAATCCTTGCTAGGCCCGCTCTCTGCAGCCATCTCCAACTCAGAGAACGTTTGAGAAAGCAGCTTGTGCTGTGCTGACACTTTCTTCTAACAAAACCGAAAACTCCCGTAGCCTGAGTTAAGCAGCTTGAAGGGGAACGCTGTATCTTGCTTTCTCTTACATGTGGTGAATGGGGAACGTCTAGTGCTGCTAACAAACTTTTATTCAGCACAAATACAGTTTTGCCTCCTTCGCGTTCCAGAATGGGAGAAACACGGTTTCTCTTCTCCTCCAGTGATAATGTCTGTAAAGCGGTATTCTCAGGCGCGCAGCACAGAATGCTTCCCGAAATGCTGGAAACCCTGAACGGCTTCAGCTACTTGAAAGGGAGAAACGTCGTATACTTTATCCAGGTAGACAATGCACGGCAACTTTCTGAGGCATGTAACACAGAGGGATTTTCAAACAAGGAAACCGAATCCTTCGACCATCATCCCAGAATGAGAGCAAAATGCTCTCGCGTTGTCTTTCAGGCAGGGAAGAAGCTACATGCCCGTGTTGAGCAGATAAGTTTTAGTCACCGTAGCTGAACCTTTTCTTCCGTCCTCTAGCTGAAGGCAGACAATCTGCCAGTTTGGCTTTGAACGCCTGTAGTACCTTCATTCCCTGATACGCAAAGTTCCCTTTCAAAACCAGGGGATTCCAATCCTTGCTAGGCCCGCTCTCTGCAGCCTTCTCCCACTCAGAGAACGTTTGAGAAAGCAGCTTGTGCTGGGCGGATACTTTCTTCTAACCAAACTGAAAACTCCCCTAGACTGTGATAAGCAGCTTGAAGGGGAACGCTGTATTTTGCTTTCTCTTTCATGTGGTGAATGGGGAATTTCCACTTGCTGCTAACAAACTTTTACTCAGCACAACTACAGTTTTGCCCCATTCGCCTTCCAGAATGGGAGAAACACGGTTTCTCTTCTCCTCTAGTGATAACGTCTGTAAAGCGGTATTCTCAGCCGCGCAGCACAGAATGCTTCCCGGAATGCTGCAAACCCTGAACGGCTTCAGCTACTTGAAAGGTAGAAACGTCGTATACTTTATCCAGGTCGAGAATGCACAGGCAACTTTCTGAGGCATGTAACACAGAGGGATTTTCGAACACAGAAAGGGAATCCTTCGACCATCATCCCAGAATGAGAGCAAAATGCTCTTTCTTTGTATTTCAGGCAGGGAAGGAGTAACATGCTTGTGTTGAGCACACACGTTTTAGTCAGCATAGCTGAACCTTTTCGTCAGTCCTCTAACTGAAGGCAGACAATCTGCCTGTTTGGCTTTGAACGCCTGTAGTTCCTTCATTCCCTGATATGCAAAGTTCCCTTTGAAAACCAGGGGATTCCAATCCTTGCTAGGCCCGCTCTCTGCAGCCATCTCCAACTCAGAGAACGTTTGAGAAAGCAGCTTGTGCTGATCGGACCCTTTCTTCTAACAAATATGAAAACTCCCGTAGACTGGGTTAAGCAGCATCAAGGGGAACGCAGTATTTGGCTTTCTCTTTCATGTGATGAATGGGGGATTTCCACTTGCTGCTAACAAACTTTTACTCAGCACAACTACAGTTTTGCCTCCTTCGCGTTCCAGAATAGGAGAAACACGGTTTCTCTCCTCCTGTAGTGATACCGTCTGTAAAGCGGTATTCTCAGGCGCACAGCACAGAATGCTTCCCGAAATGCTGAACGGCTTCAGCTACTTGAAAGGGAGAAACGTCGTATACTTTATCCAGTTAGACAATGCACGGCAACTTTCTGAGGCATGTAACACAGAGGGATTTTCAAACAAGGAAACCGAATCCTTCGACCATCATCCCAGAATGAGAGCAAAATGCTCTCGCGTTGTCTTTCAGGCAGGGAAGAAGCTACATGCTCGTGTTGAGCAGATAAGTTTTAGTCAGCATATCTGAACCTCTTCTTCCGTCCTCTAGCTGATGACAGACAATCTGCCTGTTTGGCTTTGAACGCCCGTACCTTCATTCCCAGGTATGCAAAGTTCCCTTTGAAAACCAGAGAATTCCAATCCTTGCTAGGCAGGACTCTGCAGCCTTCTCCCACTTATAGAACGTTTGAGAAAGCAGCTTGTGCTGTGCTGACACTTTCTTCTAACAAAACCGAAAACTCCCGTAGCCTGAGTTAAGCAGCTTGAAGGGGAACGCTGTATCTTGCTTTCTCTTACATGTGGTGAATGGGGAACGTCTAGTGCTTCTAAGAAACTTTTATTCAGCACAAATACAGTTTTGCCTCCTTCGCGTTCCAGAATGGGAGAAACACGGTTTCTCTTCTCCTGTAGTGATACCGTCTGCAAAGCGGTATTCTCAGGCGCACAGCACGGAATGCTTCCCGAAATGCTGGAAACCCTGAACGGCTTCAGCTACTTGAAAGGGTGAAACGTCGTATACTTTATCCAGGTAGACAATGCACGGCAACTTTCTGAGGCATGTAACACTGAGGGATTTTCAAACAAGGAAACCGAATCCTTCGACCATCATCCCAGAATGAGAGCAAAATGCTCTCGCGTTGTCTTTCAGGCAGGGAAGAAGCTACATGCCCGTGTTGAGCAGATAAGTTTTAGTCACCGTAGCTGAACCTTTTCTTCCGTCCTCTAGCTGAAGGCAGACAATCTGCCAGTTTGGCTTTGAACGCCTGTAGTACCTTCATTCCCTGGTACGCAAAGTTGCCTTTGAAAACCAGGGGATTCCAATCCTTGCTAGGCCCGCTCTCTGCAGCCTTCTCCCACTCAGAGAACGTTTGAGAAAGCAGCTTGTGCTGGGCGGACACTTTCTTCTAACAAAACTGAAAACTCCCCTAGACTGTGATAAGCAGCTTGAAGGGGAACGCTGTATTTTGCTTTCTCTTTCATGTGGTGAATGGGGAATTTCCACTTGCTGCTAACAAACTTTTACTCAGCACAACTACAGTTTTGCCCGCTTCGCGTTCCAGAATGGGAGAAACACGGTTTCTCTTCTCCTCTAGTGATAACGTCTGTAAAGCGGTATTCTCAGCCGCGCAGCACAGAATGCTTCCCGGAATGCTGCAAACCCTGAACGGCTTCAGCTACTTGAAAAGGAGAAACGTCGTATACTTTATCCAGGTCGAGAATGCACAGGCAACTTTCTGAGGCATGTAACACAGAGGGATTTTCGAACACAGAAAGGGAATCCTTCGACCATCATCCCAGAATGAGAGCAAAATGCTCTTTCTTTGTATTTCAGGCAGGGAAGGAGTAACATGCTCGTGTTGAGCACACACGTTTTAGTCAGCATAGCTGAACCTTTTCTTCCGTCCTCTAGCTGAAGTCAGACAATCTGCCAGTTTGGCTTTGAACGCCTGTAGTACCTTCATTCCCTGATATGCAAAGTTCCCTTTGAAAACTAGGGGATTCCAATCCTTGCTAGGCCCGCTCTCTGCCGCCATCTCCCACTCAGAGAATGTTTGAGAAATCAGCTTGTGCTAGGCGGACACTTTCTTCTAACAAAACTGAAAAGTCCCGTAGACTGACTTAAGCAGTTTGAAGGGGAACGCTGTATTTTGATTTCTCTTTCATGTGGTGACTGGGGAATTTCCACTTGCTGCTAACCTTTACTCAGCACAACTACAGTTTTGCCCGCTTCGCGTTCCAGAATGGGAGAAACACGGTTTCTCTTCTCCTCTAGTGATAACGTCTGTAAAGCGGTATTCTCAGCCGCGCAGCACAGAATGCTTCCCGGAATGCTGCAAACCCTGAACGGCTTCAGCTACTTGAAAGGGAGAAACGTCGTATACTTTATCCAGGTGGAGAATGCACAGGCAACTTTCTGAGGCATGTAACACAGAGGTATTTTCGAACACAGAAAGGGAATCCTTCGACAATCATCCCAGAATGAGAGCAAAATGCTCTCGCGTTGTCTTTCAGGCAGGGAAGGAGTAACATGCTCGTGTTGAGCACACACGTTTTAGTCAGCATAGCTGAACCTCCTCTGCCGTCCTCTAGCTGAAGGCAGACAATCTGCCTGTTTGGCTTTCAACGCCTGTAAGTACCTTCATTCCCTGATATGCAAAGTTCCCTTTGAAAACCAGGGGATTGCAATCCTTGCTAGGCCCGCTCTCTGCAGCCATCTCCAACTCAGAGAACGTTTGAGAAAGCAGCTTGTGCTGTGCTGACACTTTCTTCTAACAAAACCGAAAACTCCCGTAGCCTGAGTTAAGCAGCTTGAAGGGGAACGCTGTATCTTGCTTTCTCTTACATGTGGTGAATGGGGAACGTCTAGTGCTGCTAACAAAGTTTTATTCAGCACAAATACAGTTTTGCCTCCTTCGCGTTCCAGAATGGGAGAAACACGGTTTCTCTTCTCCTGTAGTGATACCGTCTGTAAAGCGGTATTCTCAGGCGCGCAGCACAGAATGCTTCCCGAAATGCTGGAAACCCTGAACGGCTTCAGCTACTTGAAAGGGAGAAACGTCGTATACTTTATCCAGTTAGACAATGCACGGCAACTTTCTGAGGCATGTAACACAGAGGGATTTTCAAACAAGGAAACCGAATCCTTCGACCATCATCCCAGAATGAGAGCAAAATGCTCTCGCGTTGTCTTTCAGGCAGGGAAGAAGCTACATGCTCGTGTTGAGCAGATAAGTTTTAGTCAGAATATCTGAACCTCTTCTTCCGTCCTCTAGCTGATGACAGACAATCTGCCTGTTTGCCTTTGAACGCCCGTACCTTCATTCCCAGGTATGCAAAGTTCCCTTTGAAAACCAGAGAATTCCAATCCTTGCTAGGCAGGACTCTGCAGCCTTCTCCCACTTATAGAACGTTTGAGAAAGCAGCTTGTGCTGTGCTGACACTTTCTTCTAACAAAACCGAAAACTCCCGTAGCCTGAGTTAAGCAGCTTGAAGGGGAACGCTGTATCTTGCTTTCTCTTACATGTGGTGAATGGGGAACGTCTAGTGCTTCTAAGAAACTTTTATTCAGCACAAATACAGTTTTGCCTCCTTCGCGTTCCAGAATGGGAGAAACACGGTTTCTCTTCTCCTGTAGTGATACCGTCTGCAAAGCGGTATTCTCAGGCGCACAGCACGGAATGCTTCCCGAAATGGTGGAAACCCTGAACGGCTTCAGCTACTTGAAAGGGTGAAACGTCGTATACTTTATCCAGGTAGACAATGCACGGCAACTTTCTGAGGCATGTAACACTGAGGGATTTTCAAACAAGGAAACCGAATCCTTCGACCATCATCCCAGAATGAGAGCAAAATGCTCTCGCGTTGTCTTTCAGGCAGGGAAGAAGCTACATGCCCGTGTTGAGCAGATAAGTTTTAGTCACCGTAGCTGAACCTTTTCTTCCGTCCTCTAGCTGAAGGCAGACAATCTGCCAGTTTGGCTTTGAACGCCTGTAGTACCTTCATTCCCTGGTACGCAAAGTTGCCTTTGAAAACCAGGGGATTCCAATCCTTGCTAGGCCCGCTCTCTGCAGCCTTCTCCCACTCAGAGAACGTTTGAGAAAGCAGCTTGTGCTGGGCGGACACTTTCTTCTAACAAAACTGAAAATTCCCCTAGACTGTGATAAGCAGCTTGAAGGGGAACGCTGTATTTTGCTTTCTCTTTCATGTGGTGAATGGGGAATTTCCACTTGCTGCTAACAAACTTTTACTCAGCACAACTACAGTTTTGCCCGCTTCGCGTTCCAGAATGGGAGAAACACGGTTTCTCTTCTCCTCTAGTGATAACGTCTGTAAAGCGGTATTCTCAGCCGCGCAGCACAGAATGCTTCCCGGAATGCTGCAAACCCTGAACGGCTTCAGCTACTTGAAAGGTAGAAACGTCGTATACTTTATCCAGGTCGAGAATGCACAGGCAACTTTCTGAGGCATGTAACACAGAGGGATTTTCGAACACAGAAAGGGAATCCTTCGACCATCATCCCAGAATGAGAGCAAAATGCTCTTTCTTTGTATTTCAGGCAGGGAAGGAGTAACATGCTCGTGTTGAGCACACACGTTTTAGTCAGCATAGCTGAACCTTTTCTTCCGTCCTCTAGCTGAAGGCAGACAATCTGCCAGTTTGGCTTTGAACGCCTGTAGTACCTTCATTCCCTGATATGCAAAGTTCCCTTTGAAAACCAGGGGATTCCAATCCTTGCTAGGCCCGCTCTCTGCCGCCATCTCCCACTCAGAGAATGTTTGAGAAAGCAGCTTGTGCTGGGCGGACACTTTCTTCTAACAAAACTGAAAAGTCCCGTAGACTGACTTAAGCAGCTTGAAGGGGAACGCTGTATTTTGATTTCTCTTTCATGTGGTGACTGGGGAATTTCCACTTGCTGCTAACCTTTACTCAGCACAACTACAGTTTTGCCCGCTTCGCGTTCCAGAATGGGAGAAACACGGTTTCTCTTCTCCTCTAGTGATAACGTCTGTAAAGCGGTATTCTCAGCCGCGCAGCACAGAATGCTTCCCGAAATGCTGGAAACCCTGAACGGCTTCAGCTACTTGAAAGGGAGAAACGTCGTATACTTTATCCAGGTAGACAATGCACGGCAACTTTCTGAGGCATGTAACACAGAGGGATTTTCAAACAAGGAAACCGAATCCTTCGACCATCATCCCAGAATGAGAGCAAAATGCTCTCGCGTTGTCTTTCAGGCAGGGAAGAAGCTACATGCCCGTGTTGAGCAGATAAGTTTTAATCACCGTAGCTGAACCTTTTCTTCCGTCCTCTAGCTGAAGGCAGACAATCTGCCAGTTTGGCTTTGAACGCCTGTAGTACCTTCATTCCCTGGTACGCAAAGTTCCCTTTGAAAACCAGGGGATTCCAATCCTTGCTAGGCCCGCTCTCTGCAGCCTTCTCCCACTCAGAGAACGTTTGAGAAAGCAGCTTGTGCTGGGCGGATACTTTCTTCTAACCAAACTGAAAACTCCCCTAGACTGTGATAAGCAGCTTGAAGGGGAACGCTGTATTTTGCTTTCTCTTTCATGTGGTGAATGGGGAATTTCCACTTGCTGCTAACAAACTTTTACTCAGCACAACTACAGTTTTGCCCCATTCGCGTTCCAGAATGGGAGAAACACGGTTTCTCTTCTCCTCTAGTGATAACGTCTGTAAAGCGGTATTCTCAGCCGCGCAGCACAGAATGCTTCCCGGAATGCTGCAAACCCTGAACGGCTTCAGCTACTTGAAAGGGAGAAACGTCGTATACTTTATCCAGGTCGAGAATGCACAGGCAACTTTCTGAGGCATGTAACACAGAGGGATTTTCGAACACAGAAAGGGAATCCTTCGACCATCATCCCAGAATGAGAGCAAAATGCTCTTTCTTTGTATTTCAGGCAGGGAAGGAGTAACATGCTCGTGTTGAGCACACACGTTTTAGTCAGCATAGCTGAACCTTCTCGTCAGTCCTCTAACTGAAGGCAGACA
The DNA here is from genome assembly GCA_030035585.1 of Dugong dugon. NCBI lineage: Eukaryota > Metazoa > Chordata > Mammalia > Sirenia > Dugongidae > Dugong > Dugong dugon. Next base: position 38,509,083 of record CM057480.1, on the reverse strand, counting down.
ATCTGCCTGTTTGGCTTTGAACGCCTGTAGTTCCTTCATTCCCTGATATGCAAAGTTCCCTTTGAAAACCAGGGGATTCCAATCCTTGCTAGGCCCGCTCTCTGCAGCCATCTCCAACTCAGAGAACGTTTGAGAAAGCAGCTTGTGCTGATCGGACCCTTTCTTCTAACAAATATGAAAACTCCCGTAGACTGGGTTAAGCAGCATCAAGGGGAACGCAGTATTTGGCTTTCTCTTTCATGTGATGAATGGGGGATTTCCACTTGCTGCTAACAAACTTTTACTCAGCACAAATACAGTTTTGCCTCCTTCGCGTTCCAGAATAGGAGAAACACGGTTTCTCACCTCCTGTAGTGATACCGTCTGTAAAGCGGTATTCTCAGGCGCGCAGCACAGAATGCTTCCCGAAATGCTGGAAACCCTGAACGGCTTCAGCTACTTGAAAGGGAGAAACGTCGTATACTTTATCCAGTTAGACAATGCACGGCAACTTTCTGAGGCATGTAACACAGAGGGATTTTCAAACAAGGAAACCGAATCCTTCGACCATCATCCCAGAATGAGAGCAAAATGCTCTCGCGTTGTCTTTCAGGCAGGGAAGAAGCTACATGCTCGTGTTGAGCAGATAAGTTTTAGTCAGCATATCTGAACCTCTTCTTCCGTCCTCTAGCTGATGACAGACAATCTGCCTGTTTGCCTTTGAACGCCCGTACCTTCATTCCCAGGTATGCAAAGTTCCCTTTGAAAACCAGAGAATTCCAATCCTTGCTAGGCAGGACTCTGCAGCCTTCTCCCACTTATAGAACGTTTGAGAAAGCATCTTGTGCTGTGCTGACACTTTCTTCTAACAAAACCGAAAACTCCCGTAGCCTGAGTTAAGCAGCTTGAAGGGGAACGCTGTATCTTGCTTTATCTTACATGTGGTGAATGGGGAACGTCTAGTGCTTCTAAGAAACTTTTATTCAGCACAAATACAGTTTTGCCTCCTTCGCGTTCCAGAATGGGAGAAACACGGTTTATCTTCTCCTGTAGTGATACCGTCTGCAAAGCGGTATTCTCAGGCGCACAGCACGGAATGCTTCCCGAAATGGTGGAAACCCTGAACGGCTTCAGCTACTTGAAAGGGTGAAACGTCGTATACTTTATCCAGGTAGACAATGCACGGCAACTTTCTGAGGCATGTAACACTGAGGGATTTTCAAACAAGGAAACCGAATCCTTCGACCATCATCCCAGAATGAGAGCAAAATGCTCTCGCGTTGTCTTTCAGGCAGGGAAGAAGCTACATGCCCGTGTTGAGCAGATAAGTTTTAGTCACCGTAGCTGAACCTTTTCTTCCGTCCTCTAGCTGAAGGCAGACAATCTGCCAGTTTGGCTTTGAACGCCTGTAGTACCTTCATTCCCTGGTACGCAAAGTTGCCTTTGAAAACCAGGGGATTCCAATCCTTGCTAGGCCCACTCTCTGCAGCCTTCTCCCACTCAGAGAACGTTTGAGAAAGCAGCTTGTGCTGGGCGGACACTTTCTTCTAACAAAACTGAAAATTCCCCTAGACTGTGATAAGCAGCTTGAAGGGGAACGCTGTATTTTGCTTTCTCTTTCATGTGGTGAATGGGGAATTTCCACTTGCTGCTAACAAACTTTTACTCAGCACAACTACAGTTTTGCCCGCTTCGCGTTCCAGAATGGGAGAAACACGGTTTCTCTTCTCCTCTAGTGATAACGTCTGTAAAGCGGTATTCTCAGCCGCGCAGCACAGAATGCTTCCCGGAATGCTGCAAACCCTGAACGGCTTCAGCTACTTGAAAGGGAGAAACGTCGTATACTTTATCCAGGTAGACAATGCACGGCAACTTTCTGAGGCATGTAACACAGAGGGATTTTCGAACACAGAAAGGGAATCCTTCGACCATCATCCCAGAATGAGAGCAAAATGCTCTTTCTTTGTATTTCAGGCAGGGAAGGAGTAACATGCTCGTGTTGAGCACACACGTTTTAGTCAGCATAGCTGAACCTTTTCTTCCGTCCTCTAGCTGAAGGCAGACAATCTGCCAGTTTGGCTTTGAACGCCTGTAGTACCTTCATTCCCTGATATGCAAAGTTCCCTTTGAAAACCAGGGGATTCCAATCCTTGCTAGGCCCGCTCTCTGCCGCCATCTCCCACTCAGAGAATGTTTGAGAAAGCAGCTTGTGCTGGGCGGACACTTTCTTCTAACAAAACTGAAAAGTCCCGTAGACTGACTTAAGCAGCTTGAAGGGGAACGCTGTATTTTGATTTCTCTTTCATGTGGTGACTGGGGAATTTCCACTTGCTGCTAACCTTTACTCAGCACAACTACAGTTTTGCCCGCTTCGCGTTCCAGAATGGGAGAAACACGGTTTCTCTTCTCCTCTAGTGATAACGTCTGTAAAGCGGTATTCTCAGCCGCGCAGCACAGAATGCTTCCCGAAATGCTGGAAACCCTGAACGGCTTCAGCTACTTGAAAGGGAGAAACGTCGTATACTTTATCCAGGTAGACAATGCACGGCAACTTTCTGAGGCATGTAACACAGAGGGATTTTCAAACAAGGAAACCGAATCCTTCGACCATCATCCCAGAATGAGAGCAAAATGCTCTCGCGTTGTCTTTCAGGCAGGGAAGAAGCTACATGCCCGTGTTGAGCAGATAAGTTTTAATCACCGTAGCTGAACCTTTTCTTCCGTCCTCTAGCTGAAGGCAGACAATCTGCCAGTTTGGCTTTGAACGCCTGTAGTACCTTCATTCCCTGGTACGCAAAGTTCCCTTTGAAAACCAGGGGATTCCAATCCTTGCTAGGCCCGCTCTCTGCAGCCTTCTCCCACTCAGAGAACGTTTGAGAAAGCAGCTTGTGCTGGGCGGATACTTTCTTCTAACCAAACTGAAAACTCCCCTAGACTGTGATAAGCAGCTTGAAGGGGAACGCTGTATTTTGCTTTCTCTTTCATGTGGTGAATGGGGAATTTCCACTTGCTGCTAACAAACTTTTACTCAGCACAACTACAGTTTTGCCCCATTCGCGTTCCAGAATGGGAGAAACACGGTTTCTCTTCTCCTCTAGTGATAACGTCTGTAAAGCGGTATTCTCAGCCGCGCAGCACAGAATGCTTCCCGGAATGCTGCAAACCCTGAACGGCTTCAGCTACTTGAAAGGGAGAAACGTCGTATACTTTATCCAGGTCGAGAATGCACAGGCAACTTTCTGAGGCATGTAACACAGAGGGATTTTCGAACACAGAAAGGGAATCCTTCGACCATCATCCCAGAATGAGAGCAAAATGCTCTTTCTTTGTATTTCAGGCAGGGAAGGAGTAACATGCTCGTGTTGAGCACAGACGTTTTAGTCAGCATAGCTGAACCTTCTCGTCAGTCCTCTAACTGAAGGCAGACAATCTGCCTGTTTGGCTTTGAACGCCTGTAGTTCCTTCATTCCCTGATATGCAAAGTTCCCTTTGAAAACCAGGGGATTCCAATCCTTGCTAGGCCCGCTCTCTGCAGCCATCTCCAACTCAGAGAACGTTTGAGAAAGCAGCTTGTGCTGATCGGACCCTTTCTTCTAACAAATATGAAAACTCCCGTAGACTGGGTTAAGCAGCATCAAGGGGAACGCAGTATTTGGCTTTCTCTTTCATGTGATGAATGGGGGATTTCCACTTGCTGCTAACAAACTTTTACTCAGCACAAATACAGTTTTGCCTCCTTCGCGTTCCAGAATAGGAGAAACACGGTTTCTCACCTCCTGTAGTGATACCGTCTGTAAAGCGGTATTCTCAGGCGCGCAGCACAGAATGCTTCCCGAAATGCTGGAAACCCTGAACGGCTTCAGCTACTTGAAAGGGAGAAACGTCGTATACTTTATCCAGTTAGACAATGCACGGCAACTTTCTGAGGCATGTAACACAGAGGGATTTTCAAACAAGGAAACCGAATCCTTCGACCATCATCCCAGAATGAGAGCAAAATGCTCTCGCGTTGTCTTTCAGGCAGGGAAGAAGCTACATGCTCGTGTTGAGCAGATAAGTTTTAGTCAGCATATCTGAACCTCTTCTTCCGTCCTCTAGCTGATGACAGACAATCTGCCTGTTTGCCTTTGAACGCCCGTACCTTCATTCCCAGGTATGCAAAGTTCCCTTTGAAAACCAGAGAATTCCAATCCTTGCTAGGCAGGACTCTGCAGCCTTCTCCCACTTATAGAACGTTTGAGAAAGCATCTTGTGCTGTGCTGACACTTTCTTCTAACAAAACCGAAAACTCCCGTAGCCTGAGTTAAGCAGCTTGAAGGGGAACGCTGTATCTTGCTTTATCTTACATGTGGTGAATGGGGAACGTCTAGTGCTTCTAAGAAACTTTTATTCAGCACAAATACAGTTTTGCCTCCTTCGCGTTCCAGAATGGGAGAAACACGGTTTATCTTCTCCTGTAGTGATACCGTCTGCAAAGCGGTATTCTCAGGCGCACAGCACGGAATGCTTCCCGAAATGGTGGAAACCCTGAACGGCTTCAGCTACTTGAAAGGGTGAAACGTCGTATACTTTATCCAGGTAGACAATGCACGGCAACTTTCTGAGGCATGTAACACTGAGGGATTTTCAAACAAGGAAACCGAATCCTTCGACCATCATCCCAGAATGAGAGCAAAATGCTCTCGCGTTGTCTTTCAGGCAGGGAAGAAGCTACATGCCCGTGTTGAGCAGATAAGTTTTAGTCACCGTAGCTGAACCTTTTCTTCCGTCCTCTAGCTGAAGGCAGACAATCTGCCAGTTTGGCTTTGAACGCCTGTAGTACCTTCATTCCCTGGTACGCAAAGTTGCCTTTGAAAACCAGGGGATTCCAATCCTTGCTAGGCCCACTCTCTGCAGCCTTCTCCCACTCAGAGAACGTTTGAGAAAGCAGCTTGTGCTGGGCGGACACTTTCTTCTAACAAAACTGAAAATTCCCCTAGACTGTGATAAGCAGCTTGAAGGGGAACGCTGTATTTTGCTTTCTCTTTCATGTGGTGAATGGGGAATTTCCACTTGCTGCTAACAAACTTTTACTCAGCACAACTACAGTTTTGCCCGCTTCGCGTTCCAGAATGGGAGAAACACGGTTTCTCTTCTCCTCTAGTGATAACGTCTGTAAAGCGGTATTCTCAGCCGCGCAGCACAGAATGCTTCCCGGAATGCTGCAAACCCTGAACGGCTTCAGCTACTTGAAAGGGAGAAACGTCGTATACTTTATCCAGGTAGACAATGCACGGCAGCTTTCTGAGGCATGTAACACAGAGGGATTTTCAAACAAGGAAACCGAATCCTTCGACCATCATCCCAGAATGAGTGCAAAATGCTCTCGAGTTGTCTTTCAGGCAGGGAAGAAGCTACATGCTCGTGTTGAGCAGATAAGTTTTAGTCAGCATATCTGAACCTCTTCTTCCGTCCTCTAGCTGATGACAGACAATCTGCCTGTTTGGCTTTGAACGCCCGTACCTTCATTCCCAGGTATGCAAAGTTCCCTTGGAAAACCAGGGAATTCCAATCCATGCTTGGCAGGACTCTGCAGCCTTCTCCCACTTATAGAACGTTTGAGAAAGCAGCTTGTGCTGTGCTGACACTTTCTTCTAACAAAACCGAAAACTCCCGTAGCCTGAGTTAAGCAGCTTGAAGGGGAACGCTGTATCTTGCTTTCTCTTACATGTGGTGAATGGGGAACGTCTAGTGCTGCTAACAAACTTTTATTCAGCACAAATACAGTTTTGCCTCCTTCGCGTTCCAGAATGGGAGAAACACGGTTTCTCTTCTCCTCCAGTGATACCGTCTGTAAAGCGGTATTCTCAGGCGCGCAGCACAGAATGCTTCCCGAAATGCTGGAAACCCTGAACGGCTTCAGCTACTTGAAAGGGAGAAACGTCGTATACTTTATCCAGGTAGACAATGCACGGCAACTTTCTGAGGCATGTAACACAGAGGGATTTTCAAACAAGGAAACCGAATCCTTCGACCATCATCCCAGAATGAGAGCAAAATGCTCTCGCGTTGTCTTTCAGGCAGGGAAGAAGCTACATGCTCGTGTTGAGCAGATAAGTTTTAGTCAGCATATCTGAACCTCTTCTTCCGTCCTCTAGCTGATGACAGACAATCTGCCTGTTTGGCTTTGAACGCCCGTACCTTCATTCCCAGGTATGCAAAGTTCCCTTTGAAAACCAGAGAATTCCAATCCTTGCTAGGCAGGACTCTGCAGCCTTCTCCCACTTATAGAACGTTTGAGAAAGCAGCTTGTGCTGTGCTGACACTTTCTTCTAACAAAACCGAAAACTCCCGTAGCCTGAGTTAAGCAGCTTGAAGGGGAACGCTGTATCTTGCTTTCTCTTACATGTGGTGAATGGGGAACGTCTAGTGCTTCTAAGAAACTTTTATTCAGCACAAATACAGTTTTGCCTCCTTCGCGTTCCAGAATGGGAGAAACACGGTTTCTCTTCTCCTGTAGTGATACCGTCTGCAAAGCGGTATTCTCAGGCGCACAGCACGGAATGCTTCCCGAAATGCTGGAAACCCTGAACGGCTTCAGCTACTTGAAAGGGAGAAACGTCGTATACTTTATCCAGGTAGACAATGCACGGCAACTTTCTGAGGCATGTAACACAGAGGGATTTTCAAACAAGGAAACCGAATCCTTCGACCATCATCCCAGAATGAGAGCAAAATGCTCTCGCGTTGTCTTTCAGGCAGGGAAGAAGCTACATGCCCGTGTTGAGCAGATAAGTTTTAGTCACCGTAGCTGAACCTTTTCTTCCGTCCTCTAGCTGAAGGCAGACAATCTGCCAGTTTGGCTTTGAACGCCTGTAGTACCTTCATTCCCTGATACGCAAAGTTCCCTTTGAAAACCAGGGGATTCCAATCCTTGCTAGGCCCGCTCTCTGCAGCCTTCTCCCACTCAGAGAACGTTTGAGAAAGCAGCTTGTGCTGGGCGGATACTTTCTTCTAACCAAACTGAAAACTCCCCTAGACTGTGATAAGCAGCTTGAAGGGGAACGCTGTATTTTGCTTTCTCTTTCATGTGGTGAATGGGGAATTTCCACTTGCTGCTAACAAACTTTTACTCAGCACAACTACAGTTTTGCCCCATTCGCGTTCCAGAATGGGAGAAACACGGTTTCTCTTCTCCTCTAGTGATAACGTCTGTAAAGCGGTATTCTCAGCCGCGCAGCACAGAATGCTTCCCGGAATGCTGCAAACCCTGAACGGCTTCAGCTACTTGAAAGGGAGAAACGTCGTATACTTTATCCAGGTCGAGAATGCACAGGCAACTTTCTGAGGCATGTAACACAGAGGGATTTTCGAACACAGAAAGGGAATCCTTCGACCATCATCCCAGAATGAGAGCAAAATGCTCTTTCTTTGTATTTCAGGCAGGGAAGGAGTAACATGCTCGTGTTGAGCACACACGTTTTAGTCAGCATAGCTGAACCTTTTCTTCCGTCCTCTAGCTGAAGGCAGACAATCTGCCAGTTTGGCTTTGAACGCCTGTAGTACCTTCATTCCCTGATATGCAAAGTTCCCTTTGAAAACCAGGGGATTCCAATCCTTGCTAGGCCCGCTCTCTGCCGCCATCTCCCACTCAGAGAATGTTTGAGAAAGCAGCTTGTGCTGGGCGGACACTTTCTTCTAACAAAACTGAAAAGTCCCGTAGACTGACTTAAGCAGCTTGAAGGGGAACGCTGTATTTTGATTTCTCTTTCATGTGGTGACTGGGGAATTTCCACTTGCTGCTAACCTTTACTCAGCACAACTACAGTTTTGCCCGCTTCGCGTTCCAGAATGGGAGAAACACGGTTTCTCTTCTCCTCTAGTGATAACGTCTGTAAAGCGGTATTCTCAGCCGCGCAGCACAGAATGCTTCCCGGAATGCTGCAAACCCTGAACGGCTTCAGCTACTTGAAAGGGAGAAACGTCGTATAGTTTATCCAGGTGGAGAATGCACAGGCAACTTTCTGAGGCATGTAACACAGAGGGATTTTCGAACACAGAAAGGGAATCCTTCGACAATCATCCCAGAATGAGAGCAAAATGCTCTCGCGTTGTCTTTCAGGCAGGGAAGGAGTACCATGCTCGTGTTGAGCACACACGTTTTAGTCAGCATAGCTGAACCTCCTCTGCCGTCCTCTAGCTGAAGGCAGACAATCTGCCTGTTTGGCTTTCAACGCCTGTAAGTACCTTCATTCCCTGATATGCAAAGTTCCCTTTGAAAACCTGGGGATTGCAATCCTTGCTAGGCCCGCTCTCTGCAGCCATCTCCAACTCAGAGAACGTTTGAGAAAGCAGCTTGTGCTGATCGGACCCTTTCTTCTAACAAATATGAAAACTCCCGTAGACTGGGTTAAGCAGCATCAAGGGGAACGCAGTATTTGGCTTTCTCTTTCATGTGATGAATGGGGGATTTCCACTTGCTGCTAACAAACTTTTACTCAGCACAACTACAGTTTTGCCTCCTTCGCGTTCCAGAATAGGAGAAACACGGTTTCTCTCCTCCTGTAGTGATACCGTCTGTAAAGCGGTATTCTCAGGCGCGCAGCACAGAATGCTTCCCGAAATGCTGAACGGCTTCAGCTACTTGAAAGGGAGAAACGTCGTATACTTTATCCAGTTAGACAATGCACGGCAACTTTCTGAGGCATGTAACACAGAGGGATTTTCAAACAAGGAAACCGAATCCTTCGACCATCATCCCAGAATGAGAGCAAAATGCTCTCGCGTTGTCTTTCAGGCAGGGAAGAAGCTACATGCTCGTGTTGAGCAGATAAGTTTTAGTCAGCATATCTGAACCTCTTCTTCCGTCCTCTAGCTGATGACAGACAATCTGCCTGTTTGGCTTTGAACGCCCGTACCTTCATTCCCAGGTATGCAAAGTTCCCTTTGAAAACCAGAGAATTCCAATCCTTGCTAGGCAGGACTCTGCAGCCTTCTCCCACTTATAGAACGTTTGAGAAAGCAGCTTGTGCTGTGCTGACACTTTCTTCTAACAAAACCGAAAACTCCCGTAGCCTGAGTTAAGCAGCTTGAAGGGGAACGCTGTATCTTGCTTTCTCTTACATGTGGTGAATGGGGAACGTCTAGTGCTTCTAAGAAACTTTTATTCAGCACAAATACAGTTTTGCCTCCTTCGCGTTCCAGAATGGGAGAAACACGGTTTCTCTTCTCCTGTAGTGATACCGTCTGCAAAGCGGTATTCTCAGGCGCACAGCACGGAATGCTTCCCGAAATGCTGGAAACCCTGAACGGCTTCAGCTACTTGAAAGGGTGAAACGTCGTATACTTTATCCAGGTAGACAATGCACGGCAACTTTCTGAGGCATGTAACACTGAGGGATTTTCAAACAAGGAAACCGAATCCTTCGACCATCATCCCAGAATGAGAGCAAAATGCTCTCGCGTTGTCTTTCAGGCAGGGAAGAAGCTACATGCCCGTGTTGAGCAGATAAGTTTTAGTCACCGTAGCTGAACCTTTTCTTCCGTCCTCTAGCTGAAGGCAGACAATCTGCCAGTTTGGCTTTGAACGCCTGTAGTACCTTCATTCCCTGGTACGCAAAGTTGCCTTTGAAAACCAGGGGATTCCAATCCTTGCTAGGCCCGCTCTCTGCAGCCTTCTCCCACTCAGAGAACGTTTGAGAAAGCAGCTTGTGCTGGGCGGACACTTTCTTCTAACAAAACTGAAAACTCCCCTAGACTGTGATAAGCAGCTTGAAGGGGAACGCTGTATTTTGCTTTCTCTTTCATGTGGTGAATGGGGAATTTCCACTTGCTGCTAACAAACTTTTACTCAGCACAACTACAGTTTTGCCCGCTTCGCGTTCCAGAATGGGAGAAACACGGTTTCTCTTCTCCTCTAGTGATAACGTCTGTAAAGCGGTATTCTCAGCCGCGCAGCACAGAATGCTTCCCGGAATGCTGCAAACCCTGAACGGCTTCAGCTACTTGAAAGGGAGAAACGTCGTATACTTTATCCAGGTCGAGAATGCACAGGCAACTTTCTGAGGCATGTAACACAGAGGGATTTTCGAACACAGAAAGGGAATCCTTCGACCATCATCCCAGAATGAGAGCAAAATGCTCTTTCTTTGTATTTCAGGCAGGGAAGGAGTAACATGCTCGTGTTGAGCACACACGTTTTAGTCAGCATAGCTGAACCTTTTCGTCAGTCCTCTAACTGAAGGCAGACAATCTGCCTGTTTGGCTTTGAACGCCTGTAGTTCCTTCATTCCCTGATATGCAAAGTTCCCTTTGAAAACCAGGGGATTCCAATCCTTGCTAGGCCCGCTCTCTGCAGCCATCTCCAACTCAGAGAACGTTTGAGAAAGCAGCTTGTGCTGGGCGGACACTTTCTTCTAACAAAACTGAAAAGTCCCGTAGACTGACTTAAGCAGCTTGAAGGGGAACGCTGTATTTTGATTTCTCTTTCATGTGGTGACTGGGGAATTTCCACTTGCTGCTAACCTTTACTCAGCACAACTACAGTTTTGCCCGCTTCGCGTTCCACAATGGCAGAAACACGGTTTCTCTTCTCCTCTAGTGATAACGTCTGTAAAGCGGTATTCTCAGCCGCGCAGCACAGAATGCTTCCCGGAATGCTGCAAACCCTGAACGGCTTCAGCTACTTGAAAGGGAGAAACGTCGTATACTTTATCCAGGTGGAGAATGCACAGGCAACTTTCTGAGGCATGTAACACAGAGGGATTTTCGAACACAGAAAGGGAATCCTTCGACAATCATCCCAGAATGAGAGCAAAATGCTCTCGCGTTGTCTTTCAGGCAGGGAAGGAGTAACATGCTCGTGTTGAGCACACACGTTTTAGTCAGCATAGCTGAACCTCCTCTGCCGTCCTCTAGCTGAAGGCAGACAATCTGCCTGTTTGGCTTTCAACGCCTGTAAGTACCTTCATTCCCTGATATGCAAAGTTCCCTTTGAAAACCAGGGGATTGCAATCCTTGCTAGGCCCGCTCTCTGCAGCCATCTCCAACTCAGAGAACGTTTGAGAAAGCAGCTTGTGCTGTGCTGACACTTTCTTCTAACAAAACCGAAAACTCCCGTAGCCTGAGTTAAGCAGCTTGAAGGGGAACGCTGTATCTTGCTTTCTCTTACATGTGGTGAATGGGGAACGTCTAGTGCTGCTAACAAACTTTTATTCAGCACAAATACAGTTTTGCCTCCTTCGCGTTCCAGAATGGGAGAAACACGGTTTCTCTTCTCCTCCAGTGATAATGTCTGTAAAGCGGTATTCTCAGGCGCGCAGCACAGAATGCTTCCCGAAATGCTGGAAACCCTGAACGGCTTCAGCTACTTGAAAGGGAGAAACGTCGTATACTTTATCCAGGTAGACAATGCACGGCAACTTTCTGAGGCATGTAACACAGAGGGATTTTCAAACAAGGAAACCGAATCCTTCGACCATCATCCCAGAATGAGAGCAAAATGCTCTCGCGTTGTCTTTCAGGCAGGGAAGAAGCTACATGCCCGTGTTGAGCAGATAAGTTTTAGTCACCGTAGCTGAACCTTTTCTTCCGTCCTCTAGCTGAAGGCAGACAATCTGCCAGTTTGGCTTTGAACGCCTGTAGTACCTTCATTCCCTGATACGCAAAGTTCCCTTTGAAAACCAGGGGATTCCAATCCTTGCTAGGCCCGCTCTCTGCAGCCTTCTCCCACTCAGAGAACGTTTGAGAAAGCAGCTTGTGCTGGGCGGATACTTTCTTCTAACCAAACTGAAAACTCCCCTAGACTGTGATAAGCAGCTTGAAGGGGAACGCTGTATTTTGCTTTCTCTTTCATGTGGTGAATGGGGAATTTCCACTTGCTGCTAACAAACTTTTACTCAGCACAACTACAGTTTTGCCCCATTCGCCTTCCAGAATGGGAGAAACACGGTTTCTCTTCTCCTCTAGTGATAACGTCTGTAAAGCGGTATTCTCAGCCGCGCAGCACAGAATGCTTCCCGGAATGCTGCAAACCCTGAACGGCTTCAGCTACTTGAAAGGGAGAAACGTCGTATACTTTATCCAGGTCGAGAATGCACAGGCAACTTTCTGAGGCATGTAACACAGAGGGATTTTCGAACACAGAAAGGGAATCCTTCGACCATCATCCCAGAATGAGAGCAAAATGCTCTTTCTTTGTATTTCAGGCAGGGAAGGAGTAACATGCTTGTGTTGAGCACACACGTTTTAGTCAGCATAGCTGAACCTTTTCGTCAGTCCTCTAACTGAAGGCAGACAATCTGCCTGTTTGGCTTTGAACGCCTGTAGTTCCTTCATTCCCTGATATGCAAAGTTCCCTTTGAAAACCAGGGGATTCCAATCCTTGCTAGGCCCGCTCTCTGCAGCCATCTCCAACTCAGAGAACGTTTGAGAAAGCAGCTTGTGCTGATCGGACCCTTTCTTCTAACAAATATGAAAACTCCCGTAGACTGGGTTAAGCAGCATCAAGGGGAACGCAGTATTTGGCTTTCTCTTTCATGTGATGAATGGGGGATTTCCACTTGCTGCTAACAAACTTTTACTCAGCACAACTACAGTTTTGCCTCCTTCGCGTTCCAGAATAGGAGAAACACGGTTTCTCTCCTCCTGTAGTGATACCGTCTGTAAAGCGGTATTCTCAGGCGCGCAGCACAGAATGCTTCCCGAAATGCTGAACGGCTTCAGCTACTTGAAAGGGAGAAACGTCGTATACTTTATCCAGGTAGACAATGCACGGCAACTTTCTGAGGCATGTAACACAGAGGGATTTTCAAACAAGGAAACCGAATCCTTCGACCATCATCCCAGAATGAGAGCAAAATGCTCTCGCGTTGTCTTTCAGGCAGGGAAGAAGCTACATGCTCGTGTTGAGCAGATAAGTTTTAGTCAGCATATCTGAACCTCTTCTTCCGTCCTCTAGCTGATGACAGACAATCTGCCTGTTTGGCTTTGAACGCCCGTACCTTCATTCCCAGGTATGCAAAGTTCCCTTTGAAAACCAGAGAATTCCAATCCTTGCTAGGCAGGACTCTGCAGCCTTCTCCCACTTATAGAACGTTTGAGAAAGCAGCTTGTGCTGTGCTGACACTTTCTTCTAACAAAACCGAAAACTCCCGTAGCCTGAGTTAAGCAGCTTGAAGGGGAACGCTGTATCTTGCTTTCTCTTACATGTGGTGAATGGGGAACGTCTAGTGCTTCTAAGAAACTTTTATTCAGCACAAATACAGTTTTGCCTCCTTCGCGTTCCAGAATGGGAGAAACACGGTTTCTCTTCTCCTGTAGTGATACCGTCTGCAAAGCGGTATTCTCAGGCGCACAGCACGGAATGCTTCCCGAAATGCTGGAAACCCTGAACGGCTTCAGCTACTTGAAAGGGTGAAACGTCGTATACTTTATCCAGGTAGACAATGCACGGCAACTTTCTGAGGCATGTAACACTGAGGGATTTTCAAACAAGGAAACCGAATCCTTCGACCATCATCCCAGAATGAGAGCAAAATGCTCTCGCGTTGTCTTTCAGGCAGGGAAGAAGCTACATGCCCGTGTTGAGCAGATAAGTTTTAGTCACCGTAGCTGAACCTTTTCTTCCGTCCTCTAGCTGAAGGCAGACAATCTGCCAGTTTGGCTTTGAACGCCTCTAGTACCTTCATTCCCTGGTACGCAAAGTTGCCTTTGAAAACCAGGGGATTCCAATCCTTGCTAGGCCCGCTCTCTGCAGCCTTCTCCCACTCAGAGAACGTTTGAGAAAGCAGCTTGTGCTGGGCGGACACTTTCTTCTAACAAAACTGAAAACTCCCCTAGACTGTGATAAGCAGCTTGAAGGGGAACGCTGTATTTTGCTTTCTCTTTCATGTGGTGAATGGGGAATTTCCACTTGCTGCTAACAAACTTTTACTCAGCACAACTACAGTTTTGCCCGCTTCGCGTTCCAGAATGGGAGAAACACGGTTTCTCTTCTCCTCTAGTGATAACGTCTGTAAAGCGGTATTCTCAGCCGCGCAGCACAGAATGCTTCCCGGAATGCTGCAAACCCTGAACGGCTTCAGCTACTTGAAAGGGAGAAACGTCGTATACTTTATCCAGGTGGAGAATGCACAGGCAACTTTCTGAGGCATGTAACACAGAGGGATTTTCGAACACAGAAAGGGAATCCTTCGACAATCATCCCAGAATGAGAGCAAAATGCTCTCGCGTTGACTTTCATGCAGGGAAGGAGTAACATGCTCGTGTTGAGCACACACGTTTTAGTCAGCATAGCTGAACCTCCTCTGCCGTCCTCTAGCTGAAGGCAGACAATCTGCCTGTTTGGCTTTCAACGCCTGTAAGTACCTTCATTCCCTGATATGCAAAGTTCCCTTTGAAAACCAGGGGATTGCAATCCTTGCTAGGCCCGCTCTCTGCAGCCATCTCCAACTCAGAGAACGTTTGAGAAAGCAGCTTGTGCTGTGCTGACACTTTCTTCTAACAAAACCGAAAACTCCCGTAGCCTGAGTTAAGCAGCTTGAAGGGGAACGCTGTATCTTGCTTTCTCTTACATGTGGTGAATGGGGAACGTCTAGTGCTGCTAACAAAGTTTTATTCAGCACAAATACAGTTTTGCCTCCTTCGCGTTCCAGAATGGGAGAAACACGGTTTCTCTTCTCCTGTAGTGATACCGTCTGTAAAGCGGTATTCTCAGGCGCGCAGCACAGAATGCTTCCCGAAATGCTGGAAACCCTGAACGGCTTCAGCTACTTGAAAGGGAGAAACGTCGTATACTTTATCCAGGTAGACAATGCACGGCAACTTTCTGAGGCATGTAACACAGAGGGATTTTCAAACAAGGAAACCGAATCCTTCGACCATCATCCCAGAATGAGAGCAAAATGCTCTCGCGTTGTCTTTCAGGCAGGGAAGAAGCTACATGCCCGTGTTGAGCAGATAAGTTTTAGTCACCGTAGCTGAACCTTTTCTTCCGTCCTCTAGCTGAAGGCAGACAATCTGCCAGTTTGGCTTTGAACGCCTGTAGTACCTTCATTCCCTGGTACGCAAAGTTCCCTTTGAAAACCAGGGGATTCCAATCCTTGCTAGGCCCGCTCTCTGCAGCCTTCTCCCACTCAGAGAACGTTTGAGAAAGCAGCTTGTGCTGGGCGGATACTTTCTTCTAACCAAACTGAAAACTCCCCTAGACTGTGATAAGCAGCTTGAAGGGGAACGCTGTATTTTGCTTTCTCTTTCATGTGGTGAATGGGGAATTTCCACTTGCTGCTAACAAACTTTTACTCAGCACAACTACAGTTTTGCCCCATTCGCGTTCCAGAATGGGAGAAACACGGTTTCTCTTCTCCTCTAGTGATAACGTCTGTAAAGCGGTATTCTCAGCCGCGCAGCACAGAATGCTTCCCGGAATGCTGCAAACCCTGAACGGCTTCAGCTACTTGAAAGGGAGAAACGTCGTATACTTTATCCAGGTCGAGAATGCACAGGCAACTTTCTGAGGCATGTAACACAGAGGGATTTTCGAACACAGAAAGGGAATCCTTCGACCATCATCCCAGAATGAGAGCAAAATGCTCTTTCTTTGTATTTCAGGCAGGGAAGGAGTAACATGCTCGTGTTGAGCACACACGTTTTAGTCAGCATAGCTGAACCTTTTCGTCAGTCCTCTAACTGAAGGCAGACAATCTGCCTGTTTGGCTTTGAACGCCTGTAGTTCCTTCATTCCCTGATATGCAAAGTTCCCTTTGAAAACCAGGGGATTCCAATCCTTGCTAGGCCCGCTCTCTGCAGCCATCTCCAACTCAGAGAACGTTTGAGAAAGCAGCTTGTGCTGATCGGACCCTTTCTTCTAACAAATATGAAAACTCCCGTAGACTGGGTTAAGCAGCATCAAGGGGAACGCAGTATTTGGCTTTCTCTTTCATGTGATGAATGGGGGATTTCCACTTGCTGCTAACAAACTTTTACTCAGCACAAATACAGTTTTGCCTCCTTCGCGTTCCAGAATAGGAGAAACACGGTTTCTCACCTCCTGTAGTGATACCGTCTGTAAAGCGGTATTCTCAGGCGCGCAGCACAGAATGCTTCCCGAAATGCTGGAAACCCTGAACGGCTTCAGCTACTTGAAAGGGAGAAACGTCGTATACTTTATCCAGTTAGACAATGCACGGCAACTTTCTGAGGCATGTAACACAGAGGGATTTTCAAACAAGGAAACCGAATCCTTCGACCATCATCCCAGAATGAGAGCAAAATGCTCTCGCGTTGTCTTTCAGGCAGGGAAGAAGCTACATGCTCGTGTTGAGCAGATAAGTTTTAGTCAGCATATCTGAACCTCTTCTTCCGTCCTCTAGCTGATGACAGACAATCTGCCTGTTTGGCTTTGAACGCCCGTACCTTCATTCCCAGGTATGCAAAGTTCCCTTTGAAAACCAGAGAATTCCAATCCTTGCTAGGCAGGACTCTGCAGCCTTCTCCCACTTATAGAACGTTTGAGAAAGCAGCTTGTGCTGTGCTGACACTTTCTTCTAACAAAACCGAAAACTCCCGTAGCCTGAGTTAAGCAGCTTGAAGGGGAACGCTGTATCTTGCTTTCTCTTACATGTGGTGAATGGGGAACGTCTAGTGCTTCTAAGAAACTTTTATTCAGCACAAATACAGTTTTGCCTCCTTCGCGTTCCAGAATGGGAGAAACACGGTTTCTCTTCTCCTGTAGTGATACCGTCTGCAAAGCGGTATTCTCAGGCGCACAGCACGGAATGCTTCCCGAAATGGTGGAAACCCTGAACGGCTTCAGCTACTTGAAAGGGTGAAACGTCGTATACTTTATCCAGGTAGACAATGCACGGCAACTTTCTGAGGCATGTAACACTGAGGGATTTTCAAACAAGGAAACCGAATCCTTCGACCATCATCCCAGAA
The DNA here is from genome assembly GCA_030035585.1 of Dugong dugon. Lineage (NCBI taxonomy): Eukaryota > Metazoa > Chordata > Mammalia > Sirenia > Dugongidae > Dugong > Dugong dugon. The sequence continues at coordinate 38,492,187 of CM057480.1, read as the reverse complement.
TGAGAGCAAAATGCTCTCGCGTTGTCTTTCAGGCAGGGAAGAAGCTACATGCCCGTGTTGAGCAGATAAGTTTTAGTCACCGTAGCTGAACCTTTTCTTCCGTCCTCTAGCTGAAGGCAGACAATCTGCCAGTTTGGCTTTGAACGCCTGTAGTACCTTCATTCCCTGGTACGCAAAGTTGCCTTTGAAAACCAGGGGATTCCAATCCTTGCTAGGCCCGCTCTCTGCAGCCTTCTCCCACTCAGAGAACGTTTGAGAAAGCAGCTTGTGCTGGGCGGACACTTTCTTCTAACAAAACTGAAAATTCCCCTAGACTGTGATAAGCAGCTTGAAGGGGAACGCTGTATTTTGCTTTCTCTTTCATGTGGTGAATGGGGAATTTCCACTTGCTGCTAACAAACATTTACTCAGCACAACTACAGTTTTGCCCGCTTCGCGTTCCAGAATGGGAGAAACACGGTTTCTCTTCTCCTCTAGTGATAACGTCTGTAAAGCGGTATTCTCAGCCGCGCAGCACAGAATGCTTCCCGGAATGCTGCAAACCCTGAACGGCTTCAGCTACTTGAAAGGTAGAAACGTCGTATACTTTATCCAGGTCGAGAATGCACAGGCAACTTTCTGAGGCATGTAACACAGAGGGATTTTCGAACACAGAAAGGGAATCCTTCGACCATCATCCCAGAATGAGAGCAAAATGCTCTTTCTTTGTATTTCAGGCAGGGAAGGAGTAACATGCTCGTGTTGAGCACACACGTTTTAGTCAGCATAGCTGAACCTTTTCTTCCGTCCTCTAGCTGAAGGCAGACAATCTGCCAGTTTGGCTTTGAACGCCTGTAGTACCTTCATTCCCTGATATGCAAAGTTCCCTTTGAAAACCAGGGGATTCCAATCCTTGCTAGGCCCGCTCTCTGCCGCCATCTCCCACTCAGAGAATGTTTGAGAAAGCAGCTTGTGCTGGGCGGACACTTTCTTCTAACAAAACTGAAAAGTCCCGTAGACTGACTTAAGCAGCTTGAAGGGGAACGCTGTATTTTGATTTCTCTTTCATGTGGTGACTGGGGAATTTCCACTTGCTGCTAACAAACTTTTACTCAGCACAACTACAGTTTTGCCCGCTTCGCGTTCCAGAATGGGAGAAACACGGTTTCTCTTCTCCTCTAGTGATAACGTCTGTAAAGCGGTATTCTCAGCCGCGCAGCACAGAATGCTTCCCGGAATGCTGCAAACCCTGAACGGCTTCAGCTACTTGAAAGGGAGAAACGTCGTATACTTTATCCAGGTGGAGAATGCACAGGCAACTTTCTGAGGCATGTAACACAGAGGGATTTTCGAACACAGAAAGGGAATCCTTCGACAATCATCCCAGAATGAGAGCAAAATGCTCTCGCGTTGTCTTTCAGGCAGGGAAGGAGTAACATGCTCGTGTTGAGCACACACGTTTTAGTCAGCATAGCTGAACCTCCTCTGCCGTCCTCTAGCTGAAGGCAGACAATCTGCCTGTTTGGCTTTCAACGCCTGTAAGTACCTTCATTCCCTGATATGCAAAGTTCCCTTTGAAAACCAGGGGATTGCAATCCTTGCTAGGCCCGCTCTCTGCAGCCATCTCCAACTCAGAGAACGTTTGAGAAAGCAGCTTGTGCTGTGCTGACACTTTCTTCTAACAAAACCGAAAACTCCCGTAGCCTGAGTTAAGCAGCTTGAAGGGGAACGCTGTATCTTGCTTTCTCTTACATGTGGTGAATGGGGAACGTCTAGTGCTGCTAACAAACTTTTATTCAGCACAAATACAGTTTTGCCTCCTTCGCGTTCCAGAATGGGAGAAACACGGTTTCTCTTCTCCTCTAGTGATACCGTCTGTAAAGCGGTATTCTCAGGCGCGCAGCACAGAATGCTTCCCGAAATGCTGGAAACCCTGAACGGCTTCAGCTACTTGAAAGGGAGAAACGTCGTATACTTTATCCAGGTAGACAATGCACGGCAACTTTCTGAGGCATGTAACACAGAGGGATTTTCAAACAAGGAAACCGAATCCTTCGACCATCATCCCAGAATGAGAGCAAAATGCTCTCGCGTTGTCTTTCAGGCAGGGAAGAAGCTACATGCCCGTGTTGAGCAGATAAGTTTTAGTCACCGTAGCTGAACCTTTTCTTCCGTCCTCTAGCTGAAGTCAGACAATCTGCCAGTTTGGCTTTGAACGCCTGTAGTACCTTCATTCCCTGATACGCAAAGTTCCCTTTGAAAACCAGGGGATTCCAATCCTTGCTAGGCCCGCTCTCTGCAGCCTTCTCCCACTCAGAGAACGTTTGAGAAAGCAGCTTGTGCTGGGCGGATACTTTCTTCTAACCAAACTGAAAACTCCCCTAGACTGTGATAAGCAGCTTGAAGGGGAACGCTGTATTTTGCTTTCTCTTTCATGTGGTGAATGGGGAATTTCCACTTGCTGCTAACAAACTTTTACTCAGCACAACTACAGTTTTGCCCCATTCGCGTTCCAGAATGGGAGAAACACGGTTTCTCTTCTCCTCTAGTGATAACGTCTGTAAAGCGGTATTCTCAGCCGCGCAGCACAGAATGCTTCCCGGAATGCTGCAAACCCTGAACGGCTTCAGCTACTTGAAAGGGAGAAACGTCGTATACTTTATCCAGGTCGAGAATGCACAGGCAACTTTCTGAGGCATGTAACACAGAGGGATTTTCGAACACAGAAAGGGAATCCTTCGACCATCATCCCAGAATGAGAGCAAAATGCTCTTTCTTTGTATTTCAGGCAGGGAAGGAGTAACATGCTCGTGTTGAGCACACACGTTTTAGTCAGCATAGCTGAACCTTTTCGTCAGTCCTCTAACTGAAGGCAGACAATCTGCCTGTTTGGCTTTGAACGCCTGTAGTTCCTTCATTCCCTGATATGCAAAGTTCCCTTTGAAAACCAGGGGATTCCAATCCTTGCTAGGCCCGCTCTCTGCAGCCATCTCCAACTCAGAGAACGTTTGAGAAAGCAGCTTGTGCTGATCGGACCCTTTCTTCTAACAAATATGAAAACTCCCGTTGACTGGGTTAAGCAGCATCAAGGGGAACGCAGTATTTGGCTTTCTCTTTCATGTGATGAATGGGGGATTTCCACTTGCTGCTAACAAACTTTTACTCAGCACAACTACAGTTTTGCCTCCTTCGCGTTCCAGAATAGGAGAAACACGGTTTCTCTCCTCCTGTAGTGATACCGTCTGTAAAGCGGTATTCTCAGGCGCGCAGCACAGAATGCTTCCCGAAATGCTGGAAACCCTGAACGGCTTCAGCTACTTGAAAGGGAGAAACGTCGTATACTTTATCCAGGTAGACAATGCACGGCAACTTTCTGAGGCATGTAACACAGAGGGATTTTCAAACAAGGAAACCGAATCCTTCGACCATCATCCCAGAATGAGAGCAAAATGCTCTCGCGTTGTCTTTCAGGCAGGGAAGAAGCTACATGCTCGTGTTGAGCAGATAAGTTTTAGTCAGCATATCTGAACCTCTTCTTCCGTCCTCTAGCTGATGACAGACAATCTGCCTGTTTGGCTTTGAACGCCCGTACCTTCATTCCCAGGTATGCAAAGTTCCCTTTGAAAACCAGAGAATTCCAATCCTTGCTAGGCAGGACTCTGCAGCCTTCTCCCACTTATAGAACGTTTGAGAAAGCAGCTTGTGCTGTGCTGACACTTTCTTCTAACAAAACCGAAAACTCCCGTAGCCTGAGTTAAGCAGCTTGAAGGGGAACGCTGTATCTTGCTTTCTCTTACATGTGGTGAATGGGGAACGTCTAGTGCTTCTAAGAAACTTTTATTCAGCACAAATACAGTTTTGCCTCCTTCGCGTTCCAGAATGGGAGAAACACGGTTTCTCTTCTCCTGTAGTGATACCGTCTGCAAAGCGGTATTCTCAGGCGCACAGCACGGAATGCTTCCCGAAATGGTGGAAACCCTGAACGGCTTCAGCTACTTGAAAGGGTGAAACGTCGTATACTTTATCCAGGTAGACAATGCACGGCAACTTTCTGAGGCATGTAACACTGAGGGATTTTCAAACAAGGAAACCGAATCCTTCGACCATCATCCCAGAATGAGAGCAAAATGCTCTCGCGTTGTCTTTCAGGCAGGGAAGAAGCTACATGCCCGTGTTGAGCAGATAAGTTTTAGTCACCGTAGCTGAACCTTTTCTTCCGTCCTCTAGCTGAAGGCAGACAATCTGCCAGTTTGGCTTTGAACGCCTGTAGTACCTTCATTCCCTGGTACGCAAAGTTGCCTTTGAAAACCAGGGGATTCCAATCCTTGCTAGGCCCGCTCTCTGCAGCCTTCTCCCACTCAGAGAACGTTTGAGAAAGCAGCTTGTGCTGGGCGGACACTTTCTTCTAACAAAACTGAAAACTCCCCTAGACTGTGATAAGCAGCTTGAAGGGGAACGCTGTATTTTGCTTTCTCTTTCATGTGGTGAATGGGGAATTTCCACTTGCTGCTAACAAACTTTTACTCAGCACAACTACAGTTTTGCCCGCTTCGCTTTCCAGAATGGGAGAAACACGGTTTCTCTTCTCCTCTAGTGATAACGTCTGTAAAGCGGTATTCTCAGCCGCGCAGCACAGAATGCTTCCCGGAATGCTGCAAACCCTGAACGGCTTCAGCTACTTGAAAGGTAGAAACGTCGTATACTTTATCCAGGTCGAGAATGCACAGGCAACTTTCTGAGGCATGTAACACAGAGGGATTTTCGAACACAGAAAGGGAATCCTTCGACCATCATCCCAGAATGAGAGCAAAATGCTCTTTCTTTGTATTTCAGGCAGGGAAGGAGTAACATGCTCGTGTTGAGCACACACGTTTTAGTCAGCATAGCTGAACCTTTTCTTCCGTCCTCTAGCTGAAGGCAGACAATCTGCCAGTTTGGCTTTGAACGCCTGTAGTACCTTCATTCCCTGATATGCAAAGTTCCCTTTGAAAACCAGGGGATTCCAATCCTTGCTAGGCCCGCTCTCTGCCGCCATCTCCCACTCAGAGAATGTTTGAGAAAGCAGCTTGTGCTGGGCGGACACTTTCTTCTAACAAAACTGAAAAGTCCCGTAGACTGACTTAAGCAGCTTGAAGGGGAACGCTGTATTTTGATTTCTCTTTCATGTGGTGACTGGGGAATTTCCACTTGCTGCTAACAAACTTTTACTCAGCACAACTACAGTTTTGCCCGCTTCGCGTTCCAGAATGGGAGAAACACGGTTTCTCTTCTCCTCTAGTGATAACGTCTGTAAAGCGGTATTCTCAGCCGCGCAGCACAGAATGCTTCCCGGAATGCTGCAAACCCTGAACGGCTTCAGCTACTTGAAAGGGAGAAACGTCGTATACTTTATCCAGGTGGAGAATGCACAGGCAACTTTCTGAGGCATGTAACACAGAGGGATTTTCGAACACAGAAAGGGAATCCTTCGACAATCATCCCAGAATGAGAGCAAAATGCTCTCGCGTTGTCTTTCAGGCAGGGAAGGAGTAACATGCTCGTGTTGAGCACACACGTTTTAGTCAGCATAGCTGAACCTCCTCTGCCGTCCTCTAGCTGAAGGCAGACAATCTGCCTGTTTGGCTTTCAACGCCTGTAAGTACCTTCATTCCCTGATATGCAAAGTTCCCTTTGAAAACCAGGGGATTGCAATCCTTGCTAGGCCCGCTCTCTGCAGCCATCTCCAACTCAGAGAACGTTTGAGAAAGCAGCTTGTGCTGTGCTGACACTTTCTTCTAACAAAACCGAAAACTCCCGTAGCCTGAGTTAAGCAGCTTGAAGGGGAACGCTGTATCTTGCTTTCTCTTACATGTGGTGAATGGGGAACGTCTAGTGCTGCTAACAAACTTTTATTCAGCACAAATACAGTTTTGCCTCCTTCGCGTTCCAGAATGGGAGAAACACGGTTTCTCTTCTCCTGTAGTGATACCGTCTGTAAAGCGGTATTCTCAGGCGCGCAGCACAGAATGCTTCCCGAAATGCTGGAAACCCTGAACGGCTTCAGCTACTTGAAAGGGAGAAACGTCGTATACTTTATCCAGGTAGACAATGCACGGCAACTTTCTGAGGCATGTAACACAGAGGGATTTTCAAACAAGGAAACCGAATCCTTCGACCATCATCCCAGAATGAGAGCAAAATGCTCTCGCGTTGTCTTTCAGGCAGGGAAGAAGCTACATGCCCGTGTTGAGCAGATAAGTTTTAGTCACCGTAGCTGAACCTTTTCTTCCGTCCTCTAGCTGAAGTCAGACAATCTGCCAGTTTGGCTTTGAACGCCTGTAGTACCTTCATTCCCTGATACGCAAAGTTCCCTTTGAAAACCAGGGGATTCCAATCCTTGCTAGGCCCGCTCTCTGCAGCCTTCTCCCACTCAGAGAACGTTTGAGAAAGCAGCTTGTGCTGGGCGGATACTTTCTTCTAACCAAACTGAAAACTCCCCTAGACTGTGATAAGCAGCTTGAAGGGGAACGCTGTATTTTGCTTTCTCTTTCATGTGGTGAATGGGGAATTTCCACTTGCTGCTAACAAACTTTTACTCAGCACAACTACAGTTTTGCCCCATTCGCCTTCCAGAATGGGAGAAACACGGTTTCTCTTCTCCTCTAGTGATAACGTCTGTAAAGAGGTATTCTCAGCCGCGCAGCACAGAATGCTTCCCGGAATGCTGCAAACCCTGAACGGCTTCATCTACTTGAAAGGGAGAAACGTCGTATACTTTATCCAGGTCGAGAATGCACAGGCAACTTTCTGAGGCATGTAACACAGAGGGATTTTCGAACACAGAAAGGGAATCCTTCGACCATCATCCCAGAATGAGAGCAAAATGCTCTTTCTTTGTATTTCAGGCAGGGAAGGAGTAACATGCTCGTGTTGAGCACACACGTTTTAGTCAGCATAGCTGAACCTTTTCGTCAGTCCTCTAACTGAAGGCAGACAATCTGCCTGTTTGGCTTTGAACGCCTGTAGTTCCTTCATTCCCTGATATGCAAAGTTCCCTTTGAAAACCAGGGGATTCCAATCCTTGCTAGGCCCGCTCTCTGCAGCCATCTCCAACTCAGAGAACGTTTGAGAAAGCAGCTTGTGCTGATCGGACCCTTTCTTCTAACAAATATGAAAACTCCCGTAGACTGGGTTAAGCAGCATCAAGGGGAACGCAGTATTTGGCTTTCTCTTTCATGTGATGAATGGGGGATTTCCACTTGCTGCTAACAAACTTTTACTCAGCACAACTACAGTTTTGCCTCCTTCGCGTTCCAGAATAGGAGAAACACGGTTTCTCTCCTCCTGTAGTGATACCGTCTGTAAAGCGGTATTCTCAGGCGCGCAGCACAGAATGCTTCCCGAAATGCTGGAAACCCTGAACGGCTTCAGCTACTTGAAAGGGAGAAACGTCGTATACTTTATCCAGGTAGACAATGCACGGCAACTTTCTGAGGCATGTAACACAGAGGGATTTTCAAACAAGGAAACCGAATCCTTCGACCATCATCCCAGAATGAGAGCAAAATGCTCTCGCGTTGTCTTTCAGGCAGGGAAGAAGCTACATGCTCGTGTTGAGCAGATAAGTTTTAGTCAGCATATCTGAACCTCTTCTTCCGTCCTCTAGCTGATGACAGACAATCTGCCTGTTTGGCTTTGAACGCCCGTACCTTCATTCCCAGGTATGCAAAGTTCCCTTTGAAAACCAGAGAATTCCAATCCTTGCTAGGCAGGACTCTGCAGCCTTCTCCCACTTATAGAACGTTTGAGAAAGCAGCTTGTGCTGTGCTGACACTTTCTTCTAACAAAACCGAAAACTCCCGTAGCCTGAGTTAAGCAGCTTGAAGGGGAACGCTGTATCTTGCTTTCTCTTACATGTGGTGAATGGGGAACGTCTAGTGCTTCTAAGAAACTTTTATTCAGCACAAATACAGTTTTGCCTCCTTCGCGTTCCAGAATGGGAGAAACACGGTTTCTCTTCTCCTGTAGTGATACCGTCTGCAAAGCTGTATTCTCAGGCGCACAGCACGGAATGCTTCCCGAAATGGTGGAAACCCTGAACGGCTTCAGCTACTTGAAAGGGTGAAACGTCGTATACTTTATCCAGGTAGACAATGCACGGCAACTTTCTGAGGCATGTAACACTGAGGGATTTTCAAACAAGGAAACCGAATCCTTCGACCATCATCCCAGAATGAGAGCAAAATGCTCTCGCGTTGTCTTTCAGGCAGGGAAGAAGCTACATGCCCGTGTTGAGCAGATAAGTTTTAGTCACCGTAGCTGAACCTTTTCTTCCGTCCTCTAGCTGAAGGCAGACAATCTGCCAGTTTGGCTTTGAACGCCTGTAGTACCTTCATTCCCTGGTACGCAAAGTTCCCTTTGAAAACCAGGGGATTCCAATCCTTTCTAGGCCCGCTCTCTGCAGCCTTCTCCCACTCAGAGAACGTTTGAGAAAGCAGCTTGTGCTGGGCGGACACTTTCTTCTAACAAAACTGAAAATTCCCCTAGACTGTGATAAGCAGCTTGAAGGGGAACGCTGTATTTTGCTTTCTCTTTCATGTGGTGAATGGGGAATTTCCACTTGCTGCTAACAAACTTTTACTCAGCACAACTACAGTTTTGCCCGCTTCGCGTTCCAGAATGGGAGAAACACGGTTTCTCTTCTCCTCTAGTGATAACGTCTGTAAAGCGGTATTCTCAGCCGCGCAGCACAGAATGCTTCCCGGAATGCTGCAAACCCTGAACGGCTTCAGCTACTTGAAAGGTAGAAACGTCGTATACTTTATCCAGGTCGAGAATGCACAGGCAACTTTCTGAGGCATGTAACACAGAGGGATTTTCGAACACAGAAAGGGAATCCTTCGACCATCATCCCAGAATGAGAGCAAAATGCTCTTTCTTTGTATTTCAGGCAGGGAAGGAGTAACATGCTCGTGTTGAGCACACACGTTTTAGTCAGCATAGCTGAACCTTTTCTTCCGTCCTCTAGCTGAAGGCAGACAATCTGCCAGTTTGGCTTTGAATGCCTGTAGTACCTTCATTCCCTGATATGCAAAGTTCCCTTTGAAAACCAGGGGATTCCAATCCTTGCTAGGCCCGCTCTCTGCCGCCATCTCCCACTCAGAGAATGTTTGAGAAAGCAGCTTGTGCTGGGCGGACACTTTCTTCTAACAAAACCGAAAACTCCCGTAGCCTGAGTTAAGCAGCTTGAAGGGGAACGCTGTATCTTGCTTTCTCTTACATGTGGTGAATGGGGAACGTCTAGTGCTGCTAACAAACTTTTATTCAGCACAAATACAGTTTTGCCTCCTTCGCGTTCCAGAATGGGAGAAACACGGTTTCTCTTCTCCTGTAGTGATACCGTCTGTAAAGCGGTATTCTCAGGCGCGCAGCACAGAATGCTTCCCGAAATGCTGGAAACCCTGAACGGCTTCAGCTACTTGAAAGGGAGAAACGTCGTATACTTTATCCAGGTAGACAATGCACGGCAACTTTCTGAGGCATGTAACACAGAGGGATTTTCAAACAAGGAAACCGAATCCTTCGACCATCATCCCAGAATGAGAGCAAAATGCTCTCGCGTTGTCTTTCAGGCAGGGAAGAAGCTACATGCCCGTGTTGAGCAGATAAGTTTTAGTCACCGTAGCTGAACCTTTTCTTCCGTCCTCTAGCTGAAGGCAGACAATCTGCCTGTTTGGCTTTGAACGCCTGTAGTACCTTCATTCCCTGATACGCAAAGTTCCCTTTGAAAACCAGGGGATTCCAATCCTTGCTAGGCCCGCTCTCTGCATCCTTCTCCCACTCAGAGAACGTTTGAGAAAGCAGCTTGTGCTGGGCGGATACTTTCTTCTAACCAAACTGAAAACTCCCCTAGACTGTGATAAGCAGCTTGAAGGGGAACGCTGTATTTTGCTTTCTCTTTCATGTGGTGAATGGGGAATTTCCACTTGCTGCTAACAAACTTTTACTCAGCACAACTACAGTTTTGCCCCATTCGCCTTCCAGAATGGGAGAAACACGGTTTCTCTTCTCCTCTAGTGATAACGTCTGTAAAGCGGTATTCTCAGCCGCGCAGCACAGAATGCTTCCCGGAATGCTGCAAACCCTGAACGGCTTCAGCTACTTGAAAGGGAGAAACGTCGTATACTTTATCCAGGTCGAGAATGCACAGGCAACTTTCTGAGGCATGTAACACAGAGGGATTTTCGAACACAGAAAGGGAATCCTTCGACCATCATCCCAGAATGAGAGCAAAATGCTCTTTCTTTGTATTTCAGGCAGGGAAGGAGTAACATGCTCGTGTTGAGCACACACGTTTTAGTCAGCATAGCTGAACCTTTTCGTCAGTCCTCTAACTGAAGGCAGACAATCTGCCTGTTTGGCTTTGAACGCCTGTAGTTCCTTCATTCCCTGATATGCAAAGTTCCCTTTGAAAACCAGGGGATTCCAATCCTTGCTAGGCCCGCTCTCTGCAGCCATCTCCAACTCAGAGAACGTTTGAGAAAGCAGCTTGTGCTGATCGGACCCTTTCTTCTAACAAATATGAAAACTCCCGTAGACTGGGTTAAGCAGCATCAAGGGGAACGCAGTATTTGGCTTTCTCTTTCATGTGATGAATGGGGGATTTCCACTTGCTGCTAACAAACTTTTACTCAGCACAACTACAGTTTTGCCTCCTTCGCGTTCCAGAATAGGAGAAACACGGTTTCTCTCCTCCTGTAGTGATACCGTCTGTAAAGCGGTATTCTCAGGCGCGCAGCACAGAATGCTTCCCGAAATGCTGGAAACCCTGAACGGCTTCAGCTACTTGAAAGGGAGAAACGTCGTATACTTTATCCAGGTAGACAATGCACGGCAACTTTCTGAGGCATGTAACACAGAGGGATTTTCAAACAAGGAAACCGAATCCTTCGACCATCATCCCAGAATGAGAGCAAAATGCTCTCGCGTTGTCTTTCAGGCAGGGAAGAAGCTACATGCTCGTGTTGAGCAGATAAGTTTTAGTCAGCATATCTGAACCTCTTCTTCCGTCCTCTAGCTGATGACAGACAATCTGCCTGTTTGGCTTTGAACGCCCGTACCTTCATTCCCAGGTATGCAAAGTTCCCTTTGAAAACCAGAGAATTCCAATCCTTGCTAGGCAGGACTCTGCAGCCTTCTCCCACTTATAGAACGTTTGAGAAAGCAGCTTGTGCTGTGCTGACACTTTCTTCTAACAAAACCGAAAACTCCCGTAGCCTGAGTTAAGCAGCTTGAAGGGGAACGCTGTATCTTGCTTTCTCTTACATGTGGTGAATGGGGAACGTCTAGTGCTTCTAAGAAACTTTTATTCAGCACAAATACAGTTTTGCCTCCTTCGCGTTCCAGAATGGGAGAAACACGGTTTCTCTTCTCCTCTAGTGATACCGTCTGCAAAGCGGTATTCTCAGGCGCACAGCACGGAATGCTTCCCGAAATGGTGGAAACCCTGAACGGCTTCAGCTACTTGAAAGGGTGAAACGTCGTATACTTTATCCAGGTAGACAATGCACGGCAACTTTCTGAGGCATGTAACACTGAGGGATTTTCAAACAAGGAAACCGAATCCTTCGACCATCATCCCAGAATGAGAGCAAAATGCTCTCGCGTTGTCTTTCAGGCAGGGAAGAAGCTACATGCCCGTGTTGAGCAGATAAGTTTTAGTCACCGTAGCTGAACCTTTTCTTCCGTCCTCTAGCTGAAGGCAGACAATCTGCCAGTTTGGCTTTGAACGCCTGTAGTACCTTCATTCCCTGATATGCAAAGTTCCCTTTGAAAACCAGGGGATTCCAATCCTTGCTAGGCCCGCTCTCTGCCGCCATCTCCCACTCAGAGAATGTTTGAGAAAGCAGCTTGTGCTGGGCGGACACTTTCTTCTAACAAAACTGAAAAGTCCCGTAGACTGACTTAAGCAGCTTGAAGGGGAACGCTGTATTTTGATTTCTCTTTCATGTGGTGACTGGGGAATTTCCACTTGCTGCTAACCTTTACTCAGCACAACTACAGTTTTGCCCGCTTCGCGTTCCAGAATGGGAGAAACACGGTTTCTCTTCTCCTCTAGTGATAACGTCTGTAAAGCGGTATTCTCAGCCGCGCAGCACAGAATGCTTCCCGGAATGCTGCAAACCCTGAACGGCTTCAGCTACTTGAAAGGGAGAAACGTCGTATACTTTATCCAGGTGGAGAATGCACAGGCAACTTTCTGAGGCATGTAACACAGAGGGATTTTCGAACACAGAAAGGGAATCCTTCGACAATCATCCCAGAATGAGAGCAAAATGCTCTCGCGTTGTCTTTCAGGCAGGGAAGGAGTAACATGCTCGTGTTGAGCACACACGTTTTAGTCAGCATAGCTGAACCTCCTCTGCCGTCCTCTAGCTGAAGGCAGACAATCTGCCTGTTTGGCTTTCAACGCCTGTAAGTACCTTCATTCCCTGATATGCAAAGTTCCCTTTGAAAACCAGGGGATTGCAATCCTTGCTAGGCCCGCTCTCTGCAGCCATCTCCAACTCAGAGAACGTTTGAGAAAGCAGCTTGTGCTGTGCTGACACTTTCTTCTAACAAAACCGAAAACTCCCGTAGCCTGAGTTAAGCAGCTTGAAGGGGAACGCTGTATCTTGCTTTCTCTTACATGTGGTGAATGGGGAACGTCTAGTGCTGCTAACAAACTTTTATTCAGCACAAATACAGTTTTGCCTCCTTCGCGTTCCAGAATGGGAGAAACACGGTTTCTCTTCTCCTGTAGTGATACCGTCTGTAAAGCGGTATTCTCAGGCGCGCAGCACAGAATGCTTCCCGAAATGCTGGAAACCCTGAACGGCTTCAGCTACTTGAAAGGGAGAAACGTCGTATACTTTATCCAGGTAGACAATGCACGGCAACTTTCTGAGGCATGTAACACAGAGGGATTTTCAAACAAGGAAACCGAATCCTTCGACCATCATCCCAGAATGAGAGCAAAATGCTCTCGCGTTGTCTTTCAGGCAGGGAAGAAGCTACATGCCCGTGTTGAGCAGATAAGTTTTAGTCACCGTAGCTGAACCTTTTCTTCCGTCCTCTAGCTGAAGGCAGACAATCTGCCTGTTTGGCTTTGAACGCCTATAGTACCTTCATTCCCTGATATGCAACGTTCCCTTTGAAAACCAGGGGATTCCAATCCTTGCTAGACCCGCTCTCTGCAGCCTTCTCCCACTCAGAGAACGTTTGAGAAAGCAGCTTGTGCTGGGCGGATACTTTCTTCTAACCAAACTGAAAACTCCCCTAGACTGTGATAAGCAGCTTGAAGGGGAACGCTGTATTTTGCTTTCTCTTTCATGTGGTGAATGGGGAATTTCCACTTGCTGCTAACAAACTTTTACTCAGCACAACTACAGTTTTGCCCCATTCGCCTTCCAGAATGGGAGAAACACGGTTTCTCTTCTCCTCTAGTGATAACGTCTGTAAAGCGGTATTCTCAGCCGCGCAGCACAGAATGCTTCCCGGAATGCTGCAAACCCTGAACGGCTTCAGCTACTTGAAAGGGAGAAACGTCGTATACTTTATCCAGGTCGAGAATGCACAGGCAACTTTCTGAGGCATGTAACACAGAGGGATTTTCGAACACAGAAAGGGAATCCTTCGACCATCATCCCAGAATGAGAGCAAAATGCTCTGTATTTCAGGCAGGGAAGGAGTAACATGCTCGTGTTGAGCACACACGTTTTAGTCAGCATAGCTGAACCTTTTCGTCAGTCCTCTAACTGAAGGCAGACAATCTGCCTGTTTGGCTTTCAACGCCTGTAGTTCCTTCATTCCCTGATATGCAAAGTTCCCTTTGAAAACCAGGGGATTCCAATCCTTGCTAGGCCCGCTCTCTGCAGCCATCTCCAACTCAGAGAACGTTTGAGAAAGCAGCTTGTGCTGATCGGACCCTTTCTTCTAACAAATATGAAAACTCCCGTAGACTGGGTTAAGCAGCATCAAGGGGAACGCAGTATTTGGCTTTCTCTTTCATGTGATGAATGGGGGATTTCCACTTGCTGCTAACAAACTTTTACTCAGCACAACTACAGTTTTGCCTCCTTCGCGTTCCAGAATAGGAGAAACACGGTTTCTCTCCTCCTGTAGTGATACCGTCTGTAAAGCGGTATTCTCAGGCGCGCAGCACAGAATGCTTCCCGAAATGCTGGAAACCCTGAACGGCTTCAGCTACTTGAAAGGGAGAAACGTCGTATACTTTATCCAGGTAGACAATGCACGGCAACTTTCTGAGGCATGTAACACAGAGGGATTTTCAAACAAGGAAACCGAATCCTTCGACCATCATCCCAGAATGAGAGCAAAATGCTCTCGCGTTGTCTTTCAGGCAGGGAAGAAGCTACATGCTCGTGTTGAGCAGATAAGTTTTAGTCAGCATATCTGAACCTCTTCTTCCGTCCTCTAGCTGATGACAGACAATCTGCCTGTTTGGCTTTGAACGCCCGTACCTTCATTCCCAGGTATGCAAAGTTCCCTTTGAAAACCAGAGAATTCCAATCCTTGCTAGGCAGGACTCTGCAGCCTTCTCCCACTTATAGAACGTTTGAGAAAGCAGCTTGTGCTGTGCTGACACTTTCTTCTAACAAAACCGAAAACTCCCGTAGCCTGAGTTAAGCAGCTTGAAGGGGAACGCTGTATCTTGCTTTCTCTTACATGTGGTGAATGGGGAACGTCTAGTGCTTCTAAGAAACTTTTATTCAGCACAACTACAGTTTTGCCTCCTTCGCGTTCCAGAATGGGAGAAACACGGTTTCTCTTCTCCTGTAGTGATACCGTCTGCAAAGCGGTATTCTCAGGCGCACAGCACGGAATGCTTCCCGAAATGGTGGAAACCCTGAACGGCTTCAGCTACTTGAAAGGGTGAAACGTCGTATACTTTATCCAGGTAGACAATGCACGGCAACTTTCTGAGGCATGTAACACTGAGGGATTTTCAAACAAGGAAACCGAATCCTTCGACCATCATCCCAGAATGAGAGCAAAATGCTCTCGCGTTGTCTTTCAGGCAGGGAAGAAGCTACATGCCCGTGTTGAGCAGATAAGTTTTAGTCACCGTAGCTGAACCTTTTCTTCCGTCCTCTAGCTGAAGGCAGACAATCTGCCAGTTTGGCTTTGAACGCCTGTAGTACCTTCATTCCCTGGTACGCAAAGTTGCCTTTGAAAACCAGGGGATTCCAATCCTTGCTAGGCCCGCTCTCTGCAGCCTTCTCCCACTCAGAGAACGTTTGAGAAAGCAGCTTGTGCTGGGCGGACACTTTCTTCTAACAAAACTGAAAACTCCCCTAGACTGCGATAAGCAGCTTGAAGGGGAACGCTGTATTTTGCTTTCTCTTTCATGTGGTGAATGGGGAATTTCCACTTGCTGCTAACAAACTTTTACTCAGCACAACTACAGTTTTGCCCCATTCGCGTTCCAGAATGGGAGAAACACGGTTTCTCTTCTCCTGTAGTGATAACGTCTGTAAAGCGGTATTCTCAGCCGCGCAGCACAGAATGCTTCCCGGAATGCTGCAAACCCTGAACGGCTTCAGCTACTTGAAAGGGAGAAACGTCGTATACTTTATCCAGGTGGAGAATGCACAGGCAACTTTCTGAGGCATGTAACACAGAGGGATTTTCGAACACAGAAAGGGAATCCTTCGACAATCATCCCAGAATGAGAGCAAAATGCTCTCGCGTTGTCTTTCAGGCAGGGAAGGAGTAACATGCTCGTGTTGAGCACACACGTTTTAGTCAGCATAGCTGAACCTCCTCTGCCGTCCTCTAGCTGAAGGCAGACAATCTGCCTGTTTGGCTTTCAACGCCTGTAAGTACCTTCATTCCCTGATATGCAAAGTTCCCTTTGAAAACCAGGGGATTCCAATCCTTGCTAGGCCCGCTCTCTGCCGCCATCTCCCACTCAGAGAATGTTTGAGAAAGCAGCTTGTGCTGGGCGGACACTTTCTTCTAACAAAACTGAAAAGTCCCGTAGACTGACTTAAGCAGCTTGAAGGGGAACGCTGTATTTTGATTTCTCTTTCATGTGGTGACTGGGGAATTTCCACTTGCTGCTAACCTTTACTCAGCACAACTACAGTTTTGCCCGCTTCGCGTTCCAGAATGGGAGAAACACGGTTTCTCTTCTCCTCTAGTAATAACGTCTGTAAAGCGGTATTCTCAGCCGCGCAGCACAGAATGCTTCCCGGAATGCTGCAAACCCTGAACGGCTTCAGCTACTTGAAAGGGAGAAACGTCGTATACTTTATCCAGGTGGAGAATGCACAGGCAACTTTCTGAGGCATGTAACACAGAGGGATTTTCGAACACAGAAAGGGAATCCTTCGACCATCATCCCAGAATGAGAGCAAAATGCTCTTTCTTTGTATTTCAGGCAGGGAAGGAGTAACATGCTCGTGTTGAGCACACACGTTTTAGTCAGCATAGCTGAACCTTTTCGTCAGTCCTCTAACTGAAGGCAGACAATCTGCCTGTTTGGCTTTCAACGCCTGTAGTTCCTTCATTCCCTGATATGCAAAGTTCCCTTTGAAAACCAGGGGATTCCAATCCTTGCTAGGCCCGCTCTCTGCAGCCATCTCCAACTCAGAGAACGTTTGAGAAAGCATCTTGTGCTGATCGGACCCTTTCTTCTAACAAATATGAAAACTCCCGTAGACTGGGTTAAGCAGCATCAAGGGGAACGCAGTATTTGGCTTTCTCTTTCATGTGATGAATGGGGGATTTCCACTTGCTGCTAACAAACTTTTACTCAGCACAACTACAGTTTTGCCTCCTTCGCGTTCCAGAATAGGAGAAACACGGTTTCTCTCCTCCTGTAGTGATACCGTCTGTAAAGCGGTATTCTCAGGCGCGCAGCACAGAATGCTTCCCGAAATGCTGGAAACCCTGAACGGCTTCAGCTACTTGAAAGGGAGAAACGTCGTATACTTTATCCAGGTAGACAATGCACGGCAACTTTCTGAGGCATGTAACACAGAGGGATTTTCAAACAAGGAAACCGAATCCTTCGACCATCATCCCAGAATGAGAGCAAAATGCTCTCGCGTTGTCTTTCAGGCAGGGAAGAAGCTACATGCCCGTGTTGAGCAGATAAGTTTTAGTCACCGTAGCTGAACCTTTTCTTCCGTCCTCTAGCTGAAGGCAGACAATCTGCCTGTTTGGCTTTGAACGCCTGTAGTACCTTCATTCCCTGATACGCAAAGTTCCCTTTGAAAACCAGGGGATTCCAATCCTTGCTAGGCCCGCTCTCTGCAGCCTTCTCCCACTCAGAGAACGTTTGAGAAAGCAGCTTGTGCTGGGCGGATACTTTCTTCTAACCAAACTGAAAACTCCCCTAGACTGTGATAAGCAGCTTGAAGGGGAACGCTGTATTTTGCTTTCTCTTTCATGTGGTGAATGGGGAATTTCCACTTGCTGCTAACAAACTTTTACTCAGCACAACTACAGTTTTGCCCCATTCGCGTTCCAGAATGGGAGAAACACGGTTTCTCTTCTCCTCTAGTGATAACGTCTGTAAAGCGGTATTCTCAGCCGCGCAGCACAGAATGCTTCCCGGAATGCTGCAAACCCTGAACGGCTTCAGCTACTTGAAAGGGAGAAACGTCGTATACTTTATCCAGGTCGAGAATGCACAGGCAACTTTCTGAGGCATGTAACACAGAGGGATTTTCGAACACAGAAAGGGAATCCTTCGACCATCATCCCAGAATGAGAGCAAAATGCTCTTTCTTTGTATTTCAGGCAGGGAAGGAGTAACATGCTCGTGTTGAGCACACACGTTTCAGTCAGCATAGCTGAACCTTTTCGTCAGTCCTCTAACTGAAGGCAGACAATCTGCCTGTTTGGCTTTCAACGCCTGTAGTTCCTTCATTCCCTGATATGCAAAGTTCCCTTTGAAAACCAGGGGATTCCAATCCTTGCTAGGCCCGCTCTCTGCAGCCATCTCCAACTCAGAGAACGTTTGAGAAAGCAGCTTGTGCTGATCGGACCCTTTCTTCTAACAAATATGAAAACTCCCGTAGACTGGGTTAAGCAGCATCAAGGGGAACGCAGTATTTGGCTTTCTCTTTCATGTGATGAATGGGGGATTTCCACTTGCTGCTAACAAACTTTTACTCAGCACAACTACAGTTTTGCCTCCTTCGCGTTCCAGAATAGGAGAAACACGGTTTCTCTCCTCCTGTAGTGATACCGTCTGTAAAGCGGTATTCTCAGGCGCGCAGCACAGAATGCTTCCCGAAATGCTGGAAACCCTGAACGGCTTCAGCTACTTGAAAGGGAGAAACGTCGTATACTTTATCCAGGTAGACAATGCACGGCAACTTTCTGAGGCATGTAACACAGAGGGATTTTCAAACAAGGAAACCGAATCCTTCGACCATCATCCCAGAATGAGAGCAAAATGCTCTCGCGTTGTCTTTCAGGCAGGGAAGAAGCTACATGCCCGTGTTGAGCAGATAAGTTTTAGTCAGCATATCTGAACCTCTTCTTCCGTCCTCTAGCTGATGACAGACAATCTGCCTGTTTGGCTTTGAACGCCCGTACCTTCATTCCCAGGTATGCAAAGTTCCCTTTGAAAACCAGAGAATTCCAATCCTTGCTAGGCAGGACTCTGCAGCCTTCTCCCACTTATAGAACGTTTGAGAAAGCAGCTTGTGCTGTGCTGACACTTTCTTCTAACAAAACCGAAAACTCCCGTAGCCTGAGTTAAGCAGCTTGAAGGGGAACGCTGTATCTTGCTTTCTCTTACATGTGGTGAATGGGGAACGTCTAGTGCTTCTAAGAAACTTTTATTCAGCACAAATACAGTTTTGCCTCCTTCGCGTTCCAGAATGGGAGAAACACGGTTTCTCTTCTCCTGTAGTGATACCGTCTGCAAAGCGGTATTCTCAGGCGCACAGCACGGAATGCTTCCCGAAATGGTGGAAACCCTGAACGGCTTCAGCTACTTGAAAGGGTGAAACGTCGTATACTTTATCCAGGTAGACAATGCACGGCAACTTTCTGAGGCATGTAACACTGAGGGATTTTCAAACAAGGAAACCGAATCCTTCGACCATCATCCCAGAATGAGAGCAAAATGCTCTCGCGTTGTCTTTCAGGCAGGGAAGAAGCTACATGCCCGTGTTGAGCAGATAAGTTTTAGTCACCGTAGCTGAACCTTTTCTTCCGTCCTCTAGCTGAAGGCAGACAATCTGCCAGTTTGGCTTTGAACGCCTGTAGTACCTTCATTCCCTGGTACGCAAAGTTGCCTTTGAAAACCAGGGGATTCCAATCCTTGCTAGGCCCGCTCTCTGCAGCCTTCTCCCACTCAGAGAACGTTTGAGAAAGCAGCTTGTGCTGGGCGGACACTTTCTTCTAACAAAACTGAAAACTCCCCTAGACTGTGATAAGCAGCTTGAAGGGGAACGCTGTATTTTGCTTTCTCTTTCATGTGGTGAATGGGGAATTTCCACTTGCTGCTAACAAACTTTTACTCAGCACAACTACAGTTTTGCCCGCTTCGCGTTCCAGAATGGGAGAAACACGGTTTCTCTTCTCCTCTAGTGATAACGTCTGTAAAGCGGTATTCTCAGCCGCGCAGCACAGAATGCTTCCCGGAATGCTGCAAACCCTGAACGGCTTCAGCTACTTGAAAGGGAGAAACGTCGTATACTTTATCCAGGTCGAGAATGCACAGGCAACTTTCTGAGGCATGTAACACAGAGGGATTTTCGAACACAGAAAGGGAATCCTTCGACCATCATCCCAGAATGAGAGCAAAATGCTCTTTCTTTGTATTTCAGGCAGGGAAGGAGTAACATGCTCGTGTTGAGCACACACGTTTTAGTCAGCATAGCTGAACCTTTTCTTCCGTCCTCTAGCTGAAGGCAGACAATCTGCCAGTTTGGCTTTGAACGCCTGTAGTACCTTCATTCCCTGATATGCAAAGATCCCTTTGAAAACCAGGGGATTCCAATCCTTGCTAGGCCCGCTCTCTGCCGCCATCTCCCACTCAGAGAATGTTTGAGAAAGCAGCTTGTGCTGGGCGGACACTTTCTTCTAACAAAACTGAAAAGTCCCGTAGACTGACTTAAGCAGCTTGAAGGGGAACGCTGTATTTTGATTTCTCTTTCATGTGGTGACTGGGGAATTTCCACTTGCTGCTAACCTTTACTCAGCACAACTACAGTTTTGCCCGCTTCGCGTTCCAGAATGGGAGAAACACGGTTTCTCTTCTCCTCTAGTGATAACGTCTGTAAAGCGGTATTCTCAGCCGCGCAGCACAGAATGCTTCCCGGAATGCTGCAAACCCTGAACGGCTTCAGCTACTTGAAAGGGAGAAACGTCGTATACTTTATCCAGGTGGAGAATGCACAGGCAACTTTCTGAGGCATGTAACACAGAGGGATTTTCGAACACAGAAAGGGAATCCTTCGACAATCATCCCAGAATGAGAGCAAAATGCTCTCGCGTTGTCTTTCAGGCAGGGAAGGAGTAACATGCTCGTGTTGAGCACACACGTTTTAGTCAGCATAGCTGAACCTCCTCTGCCGTCCTCTAGCTGAAGGCAGACAATCTGCCTGTTTGGCTTTCAACGCCTGTAAGTACCTTCATTCCCTGATATGCAAAGTTCCCTTTGAAAACCAGGGGATTGCAATCCTTGCTAGGCCCGCTCTCTGCAGCCATCTCCAACTCAGAGAACGTTTGAGAAAGCAGCTTGTGCTGTGCTGACACTTTCTTCTAACAAAACCGAAAACTCCCGTAGCCTGAGTTAAGCAGCTTGAAGGGGAACGCTGTATCTTGCTTGCTCTTACATGTGGTGAATGGGGAACGTCTAGTGCTGCTAACAAACTTTTATTCAGCACAAATACAGTTTTGCCTCCTTCGCGTTCCAGAATGGGAGAAACACGGTTTCTCTTCTCCTGTAGTGATACCGTCTGTAAAGCGGTATTCTCAGGCGCGCAGCACAGAATGCTTCCCGAAATGCTGGAAACCCTGAACGGCTTCAGCTACTTGAAAGGGAGAAACGTCGTATACTTTATCCAGGTAGACAATGCACGGCAACTTTCTGAGGCATGTAACACAGAGGGATTTTCAAACAAGGAAACCGAATCCTTCGACCATCATCCCAGAATGAGAGCAAAATGCTCTCGCGTTGTCTTTCAGGCAGGGAAGAAGCTACATGCCCGTGTTGAGCAGATAAGTTTTAGTCACCGTAGCTGAACCTTTTCTTCCGTCCTCTAGCTGAAGGCAGACAATCTGCCTGTTTGGCTTTGAACGCCTGTAGTACCTTCATTCCCTGATACGCAAAGTTCCCTTTGAAAACCAGGGGATTCCAATCCTTGCTAGGCCCGCTCTCTGCAGCCTTCTCCCACTCAGAGAACGTTTGAGAAAGCAGCTTGTGCTGGGCGGATACTTTCTTCTAACCAAACTGAAAACTCCCCTAGACTGTGATAAGCAGCTTGAAGGGGAACGCTGTATTTTGCTTTCTCTTTCATGTGGTGAATGGGGAATTTCCACTTGCTGCTAACAAACTTTTACTCAGCACAACTACAGTTTTGCCCCATTCGCGTTCCAGAATGGGAGAAACACGGTTTCTCTTCTCCTCTAGTGATAACGTCTGTAAAGCGGTATTCTCAGCCGCGCAGCACAGAATGCTTCCCGGAATGCTGCAAACCCTGAACGGCTTCAGCTACTTGAAAGGTAGAAACGTCGTATACTTTATCCAGGTGGAGAATGCACAGGCAACTTTCTGAGGCATGTAACACAGAGGGATTTTCGAACACAGAAAGGGAATCCTTCGACCATCATCCCAGAATGAGAGCAAAATGCTCTTTCTTTGTATTTCAGGCAGGGAAGGAGTAACATGCTCGTGTTGAGCACACACGTTTTAGTCAGCATAGCTGAACCTTTTCTTCCGTCCTCTAGCTGAAGGCAGACAATCTGCCAGTTTGGCTTTGAACGCCTGTAGTACCTTCATTCCCTGATATGCAAAGTTCCCTTTGAAAACCAGGGGATTCCAATCCTTGCTAGGCCCGCTCTCTGCCGCCATCTCCCACTCAGAGAATGTTTGAGAAAGCAGCTTGTGCTGGGCGGACACTTTCTTCTAACAAAACTGAAAAGTCCCGTAGACTGACTTAAGCAGCTTGAAGGGGAACGCTGTATTTTGATTTCTCTTTCATGTGGTGACTGGGGAATTTCCACTTGCTGCTAACAAACTTTTACTCAGCACAACTACAGTTTTGCCCCATTCGCGTTCCAGAATGGGAGAAACACGGTTTCTCTTCTCCTCTAGTGATAACGTCTGTAAAGCGGTATTCTCAGCCGCGCAGCACAGAATGCTTCCCGGAATGCTGCAAACCCTGAACGGCTTCAGCTACTTGAAAGGGAGAAACGTCGTATACTTTATCCAGGTGGAGAATGCACAGGCAACTTTCTGAGGCATGTAACACAGAGGGATTTTCGAACACAGAAAGGGAATCCTTCGACAATCATCCCAGAATGAGAGCAAAATGCTCTCGCGTTGTCTTTCAGGCAGGGAAGGAGTAACATGCTCGTGTTGAGCACACACGTTTTAGTCAGCATAGCTGAACCTCCTCTGCCGTCCTCTAGCTGAAGGCAGACAATCTGCCTGTTTGGCTTTCAACGCCTGTAAGTACCTTCATTCCCTGATATGCAAAGTTCCCTTTGAAAACCAGGGGATTGCAATCCTTGCTAGGCCCGCTCTCTGCAGCCATCTCCAACTCAGAGAACGTTTGAGAAAGCAGCTTGTGCTGTGCTGACACTTTCTTCTAACAAAACCGAAAACTCCCGTAGCCTGAGTTAAGCAGCTTGAAGGGGAACGCTGTATCTTGCTTTCTCTTACATGTGGTGAATGGGGAACGTCTAGTGCTGCTAACAAACTTTTATTCAGCACAAATACAGTTTTGCCTCCTTCGCGTTCCAGAATGGGAGAAACACGGTTTCTCTTCTCCTGTAGTGATACCGTCTGTAAAGCGGTATTCTCAGGCGCGCAGCACAGAATGCTTCCCGAAATGCTGGAAACCCTGAACGGCTTCAGCTACTTGAAAGGGAGAAACGTCGTATACTTTATCCAGGTAGACAATGCACGGCAACTTTCTGAGGCATGTAACACAGAGGGATTTTCAAACAAGGAAACCGAATCCTTCGACCATCATCCCAGAATGAGAGCAAAATGCTCTCGCGTTGTCTTTCAGGCAGGGAAGAAGCTACATGCCCGTGTTGAGCAGATAAGTTTTAGTCACCGTAGCTGAACCTTTTCTTCCGTCCTCTAGCTGAAGGCAGACAATCGGCCTGTTTGGCTTTGAACGCCTGTAGTACCTTCATTCCCTGATACGCAAAGTTCCCTTTGAAAACCAGGGGATTCCAATCCTTGCTAGGCCCGCTCTCTGCAGCCTTCTCCCACTCAGAGAACGTTTGAGAAAGCAGCTTGTGCTGGGCGGATACTTTCTTCTAACCAAACTGAAAACTCCCCTAGACTGTGATAAGCAGCTTGAAGGGGAACGCTGTATTTTGCTTTCTCTTTCATGTGGTGAATGGGGAATTTCCACTTGCTGCTAACAAACTTTTACTCAGCACAACTACAGTTTTGCCCCATTCGCGTTCCAGAATGGGAGAAACACGGTTTCTCTTCTCCTCTAGTGATAACGTCTGTAAAGCGGTATTCTCAGCCGCGCAGCACAGAATGCTTCCCGGAATGCTGCAAACCCTGAACGGCTTCAGCTACTTGAAAGGTAGAAACGTCGTATACTTTATCCAGGTCGAGAATGCACAGGCAACTTTCTGAGGCATGTAACACAGAGGGATTTTCGAACACAGAAAGGGAATCCTTCGACCATCATCCCAGAATGAGAGCAAAATGCTCTTTCTTTGTATTTCAGGCAGGGAAGGAGTAACATGCTCGTGTTGAGCACACACGTTTTAGTCAGCATAGCTGAACCTTTTCTTCCGTCCTCTAGCTGAAGGCAGACAATCTGCCAGTTTGGCTTTGAACGCCTGTAGTACCTTCATTCCCTGATATGCAAAGTTCCCTTTGAAAACCAGGGGATTCCAATCCTTGCTAGGCCCGCTCTCTGCCGCCATCTCCCACTCAGAGAATGTTTGAGAAAGCAGCTTGTGCTGGGCGGACACTTTCTTCTAACAAAACTGAAAAGTCCCGTAGACTGACTTAAGCAGCTTGAAGGGGAACGCTGTATTTTGATTTCTCTTTCATGTGGTGACTGGGGAATTTCCACTTGCTGCTAACAAACTTTTACTCAGCACAACTACAGTTTTGCCCCATTCGCGTTCCAGAATGGGAGAAACACGGTTTCTCTTCTCCTCTAGTGATAACGTCTGTAAAGCGGTATTCTCAGCCGCGCAGCACAGAATGCTTCCCGGAATGCTGCAAACCCTGAACGGCTTCAGCTACTTGAAAGGGAGAAACGTCGTATACTTTATCCAGGTGGAGAATGCACAGGCAACTTTCTGAGGCATGTAACACAGAGGGATTTTCGAACACAGAAAGGGAATCCTTCGACAATCATCCCAGAATGAGAGCAAAATGCTCTCGCGTTGTCTTTCAGGCAGGGAAGGAGTAACATGCTCGTGTTGAGCACACACGTTTTAGTCAGCATAGCTGAACCTCCTCTGCCGTCCTCTAGCTGAAGGCAGACAATCTGCCTGTTTGGCTTTCAACGCCTGTAAGTACCTTCATTCCCTGATATGCAAAGTTCCCTTTGAAAACCAGGGGATTGCAATCCTTGCTAGGCCCGCTCTCTGCAGCCATCTCCAACTCAGAGAACGTTTGAGAAAGCAGCTTGTGCTGTGCTGACACTTTCTTCTAACAAAACCGAAAACTCCCGTAGCCTGAGTTAAGCAGCTTGAAGGGGAACGCTGTATCTTGCTTTCTCTTACATGTGGTGAATGGGGAACGTCTAGTGCTGCTAACAAACTTTTATTCAGCACAAATACAGTTTTGCCTCCTTCGCGTTCCAGAATGGGAGAAACACGGTTTCTCTTCTCCTGTAGTGATACCGTCTGTAAAGCGGTATTCTCAGGCGCGCAGCACAGAATGCTTCCCGAAATGCTGGAAACCCTGAACGGCTTCAGCTACTTGAAAGGGAGAAACGTCGTATACTTTATCCAGGTAGACAATGCACGGCAACTTTCTGAGGCATGTAACACAGAGGGATTTTCAAACAAGGAAACCGAATCCTTCGACCATCATCCCAGAATGAGAGCAAAATGCTCTCGCGTTGTCTTTCAGGCAGGGAAGAAGCTACATGCCCGTGTTGAGCAGATAAGTTTTAGTCACCGTAGCTGAACCTTTTCTTCCGTCCTCTAGCTGAAGGCAGACAATCGGCCTGTTTGGCTTTGAACGCCTGTAGTACCTTTATTCCCTGATACCCAAAGTTCCCTTTGAAAACCAGGGGATTCCAATCCTTGCTAGGCCCGCTCTCTGCAGCCTTCTCCCACTCAGAGAACGTTTGAGAAAGCAGCTTGTGCTGGGCGGATACTTTCTTCTAACCAAACTGAAAACTCCCCTAGACTGTGATAAGCAGCTTGAAGGGGAACGCTGTATTTTGCTTTCTCTTTCATGTGGTGAATGGGGAATTTCCACTTGCTGCTAACAAACTTTTACTCAGCACAACTACAGTTTTGCCCCATTCGCGTTCCAGAATGGGAGAAACACGGTTTCTCTTCTCCTCTAGTGATAACGTCTGTAAAGCGGTATTCTCAGCCGCGCAGCACAGAATGCTTCGCGGAATGCTGCAAACCCTGAACGGCTTCAGCTACTTGAAAGGGAGAAACGTCGTATACTTTATCCAGGTGGAGAATGCACAGGCAACTTTCTGAGGCATGTAACACAGAGGGATTTTCGAACACAGAAAGGGAATCCTTCGACCATCATCCCAGAATGAGAGCAAAATGCTCTTTCTTTGTATTTCAGGCAGGGAAGGAGTAACATGCTCGTGTTGAGGACACACGTTTTAGTCAGCATAGCTGAACCTTTTCGTCAGTCCTCTAACTGAAGGCAGACAATCTGCCTGTTTGGCTTTGAACGCCTGTAGTTCCTTCATTCCCTGATATGCAAAGTTCCCTTTGAAAACCAGGGGATTCCAATCCTTGCTAGGCCCGCTCTCTGCAGCCATCTCCAACTCAGAGAACGTTTGAGAAAGCAGCTTGTGCTGATCGGACCCTTTCTTCTAACAAATATGAAAACTCCAGTAGACTGGGTTAAGCAGCATCAAGGGGAACGCAGTATTTGGCTTTCTCTTTCATGTGATGAATGGGGGATTTCCACTTGCTGCTAACAAACTTTTACTCAGCACAACTACAGTTTTGCCTCCTTCGCGTTCCAGAATAGGAGAAACACGGTTTCTCTCCTCCTGTAGTGATACCGTCTGTAAAGCGGTATTCTCAGGCGCGCAGCACAGAATGCTTCCCGAAATGCTGGAAACCCTGAACGGCTTCAGCTACTTGAAAGGGAGAAACGTCGTATACTTTATCCAGGTAGACAATGCACGGCAACTTTCTGAGGCATGTAACACAGAGGGATTTTCAAACAAGGAAACCGAATCCTTCGACCATCATCCCAGAATGAGAGCAAAATGCTCTCGCGTTGTCTTTCAGGCAGGGAAGAAGCTACATGCTCGTGTTGAGCAGATAAGTTTTAGTCAGCATATCTGAACCTCTTCTTCCGTCCTCTAGCTGATGACAGACAATCTGCCTGTTTGGCTTTGAACGCCCGTACCTTCATTCCCAGGTATGCAAAGTTCCCTTTGAAAACCAGAGAATTCCAATCCTTGCTAGGCAGGACTCTGCAGCCTTCTCCCACTTATAGAACGTTTGAGAAAGCAGCTTGTGCTGTGCTGACACTTTCTTCTAACAAAACCGAAAACTCCCGTAGCCTGAGTTAAGCAGCTTGAAGGGGAACGCTGTATCTTGCTTTCTCTTACATGTGGTGAATGGGGAACGTCTAGTGCTTCTAAGAAACTTTTATTCAGCACAAATACAGTTTTGCCTCCTTCGCGTTCCAGAATGGGAGAAACACGGTTTCTCTTCTCCTGTAGTGATACCGTCTGCAAAGCTGTATTCTCAGGCGCACAGCACGGAATGCTTCCCGAAATGGTGGAAACCCTGAACGGCTTCAGCTACTTGAAAGGGTGAAACGTCGTATACTTTATCCAGGTAGACAATGCACGGCAACTTTCTGAGGCATGTAACACTGAGGGATTTTCAAACAAGGAAACCGAATCCTTCGACCATCATCCCAGAATGAGAGCAAAATGCTCTCGCGTTGTCTTTCAGGCAGGGAAGAAGCTACATGCCCGTGTTGAGCAGATAAGTTTTAGTCACCGTAGCTGAACCTTTTCTTCCGTCCTCTAGCTGAAGGCAGACAATCTGCCAGTTTGGCTTTGAACGCCTGTAGTACCTTCATTCCCTGGTACGCAAAGTTCCCTTTGAAAACCAGGGGATTCCAATCCTTTCTAGGCCCGCTCTCTGCAGCCTTCTCCCACTCAGAGAACGTTTGAGAAAGCAGCTTGTGCTGGGCGGACACTTTCTTCTAACAAAACTGAAAATTCCCCTAGACTGTGATAAGCAGCTTGAAGGGGAACGCTGTATTTTGCTTTCTCTTTCATGTGGTGAATGGGGAATTTCCACTTGCTGCTAACAAACTTTTACTCAGCACAACTACAGTTTTGCCCGCTTCGCGTTCCAGAATGGGAGAAACACGGTTTCTCTTCTCCTCTAGTGATAACGTCTGTAAAGCGGTATTCTCAGCCGCGCAGCACAGAATGCTTCCCGGAATGCTGCAAACCCTGAACGGCTTCAGCTACTTGAAAGGTAGAAACGTCGTATACTTTATCCAGGTCGAGAATGCACAGGCAACTTTCTGAGGCATGTAACACAGAGGGATTTTCGAACACAGAAAGGGAATCCTTCGACCATCATCCCAGAATGAGAGCAAAATGCTCTTTCTTTGTATTTCAGGCAGGGAAGGAGTAACATGCTCGTGTTGAGCACACACGTTTTAGTCAGCATAGCTGAACCGTTTCTTCCGTCCTCTAGCTGAAGGCAGACAATCTGCCAGTTTGGCTTTGAATGCCTGTAGTACCTTCATTCCCTGATATGCAAAGTTCCCTTTGAAAACCAGGGGATTCCAATCCTTGCTAGGCCCGCTCTCTGCCGCCATCTCCCACTCAGAGAATGTTTGAGAAAGCAGCTTGTGCTGGGCGGACACTTTCTTCTAACAAAACCGAAAACTCCCGTAGCCTGAGTTAAGCAGCTTGAAGGGGAACGCTGTATCTTGCTTTCTCTTACATGTGGTGAATGGGGAACGTCTAGTGCTGCTAACAAACTTTTATTCAGCACAAATACAGTTTTGCCTCCTTCGCGTTCCAGAATGGGAGAAACACGGTTTCTCTTCTCCTGTAGTGATACCGTCTGTAAAGCGGTATTCTCAGGCGCGCAGCACAGAATGCTTCCCGAAATGCTGGAAACCCTGAACGGCTTCAGCTACTTGAAAGGGAGAAACGTCGTATACTTTATCCAGGTAGACAATGCACGGCAACTTTCTGAGGCATGTAACACAGAGGGATTTTCAAACAAGGAAACCGAATCCTTCGACCATCATCCCAGAATGAGAGCAAAATGCTCTCGCGTTGTCTTTCAGGCAGGGAAGAAGCTACATGCCCGTGTTGAGCAGATAAGTTTTAGTCACCGTAGCTGAACCTTTTCTTCCGTCCTCTAGCTGAAGGCAGACAATCTGCCTGTTTGGCTTTGAACGCCTGTAGTACCTTCATTCCCTGATACGCAAAGTTCCCTTTGAAAACCAGGGGATTCCAATCCTTGCTAGGCCCGCTCTCTGCATCCTTCTCCCACTCAGAGAACGTTTGAGAAAGCAGCTTGTGCTGGGCGGATACTTTCTTCTAACCAAACTGAAAACTCCCCTAGACTGTGATAAGCAGCTTGAAGGGGAACGCTGTATTTTGCTTTCTCTTTCATGTGGTGAATGGGGAATTTCCACTTGCTGCTAACAAACTTTTACTCAGCACAACTACAGTTTTGCCCCATTCGCGTTCCAGAATGGGAGAAACACGGTTTCTCTTCTCCTCTAGTGATAACGTCTGTAAAGCGGTATTCTCAGCCGCGCAGCACAGAATGCTTCCCGGAATGCTGCAAACCCTGAACGGCTTCAGCTACTTGAAAGGGAGAAACGTCGTATACTTTATCCAGGTCGAGAATGCACAGGCAACTTTCTGAGGCATGTAACACAGAGGGATTTTCGAACACAGAAAGGGAATCCTTCGACCATCATCCCAGAATGAGAGCAAAATGCTCTTTCTTTGTATTTCAGGCAGGGAAGGAGTAACATGCTCGTGTTGAGCACACACGTTTTAGTCAGCATAGCTGAACCTTTTCGTCAGTCCTCTAACTGAAGGCAGACAATCTGCCTGTTTGGCTTTCAACGCCTGTAGTTCCTTCATTCCCTGATATGCAAAGTTCCCTTTGAAAACCAGGGGATTCCAATCCTTGCTAGGCCCGCTCTCTGCAGCCATCTCCAACTCAGAGAACGTTTGAGAAAGCAGCTTGTGCTGATCGGACCCTTTCTTCTAACAAATATGAAAACTCCCGTAGACTGGGTTAAGCAGCATCAAGGGGAACGCAGTATTTGGCTTTCTCTTTCATGTGATGAATGGGGGATTTCCACTTGCTGCTAACAAACTTTTACTCAGCACAACTACAGTTTTGCCTCCTTCGCGTTCCAGAATAGGAGAAACACGGTTTCTCTCCTCCTGTAGTGATACCGTCTGTAAAGCGGTATTCTCAGGCGCGCAGCACAGAATGCTTCCCGAAATGCTGGAAACCCTGAACGGCTTCAGCTACTTGAAAGGGAGAAACGTCGTATACTTTATCCAGGTAGACAATGCACGGCAACTTTCTGAGGCATGTAACACAGAGGGATTTTCAAACAAGGAAACCGAATCCTTCGACCATCATCCCAGAATGAGAGCAAAATGCTCTCGCGTTGTCTTTCAGGCAGGGAAGAAGCTACATGCTCGTGTTGAGCAGATAAGTTTTAGTCAGCATATCTGAACCTCTTCTTCCGTCCTCTAGCTGATGACAGACAATCTGCCTGTTTGGCTTTGAACGCCCGTACCTTCATTCCCAGGTATGCAAAGTTCCCTTTGAAAACCAGAGAATTCCAATCCTTGCTAGGCAGGACTCTGCAGCCTTCTCCCACTTATAGAACGTTTGAGAAAGCAGCTTGTGCTGTGCTGACACTTTCTTCTAACAAAACCGAAAACTCCCGTAGCCTGAGTTAAGCAGCTTGAAGGGGAACGCTGTATCTTGCTTTCTCTTACATGTGGTGAATGGGGAACGTCTAGTGCTTCTAAGAAACTTTTATTCAGCACAAATACAGTTTTGCCTCCTTCGCGTTCCAGAATGGGAGAAACACGGTTTCTCTTCTCCTGTAGTGATACCGTCTGCAAAGCGGTATTCTCAGGCGCACAGCACGGAATGCTTCCCGAAATGGTGGAAACCCTGAACGGCTTCAGCTACTTGAAAGGGTGAAACGTCGTATACTTTATCCAGGTAGACAATGCACGGCAACTTTCTGAGGCATGTAACACTGAGGGATTTTCAAACAAGGAAACCGAATCCTTCGACCATCATCCCAGAATGAGAGCAAAATGCTCTCGCGTTGTCTTTCAGGCAGGGAAGAAGCTACATGCCCGTGTTGAGCAGATAAGTTTTAGTCACCGTAGCTGAACCTTTTCTTCCGTCCTCTAGCTGAAGGCAGACAATCTGCCAGTTTGGCTTTGAACGCCTGTAGTACCTTCATTCCCTGGTACGCAAAGTTGCCTTTGAAAACCAGGGGATTCCAATCCTTGCTAGGCCCGCTCTCTGCAGCCTTCTCCCACTCAGAGAACGTTTGAGAAAGCAGCTTGTGCTGGGCGGACACTTTCTTCTAACAAAACTGAAAATTCCCCTAGACTGTGATAAGCAGCTTGAAGGGGAACGCTGTATTTTGCTTTCTCTTTCATGTGGTGAATGGGGAATTTCCACTTGCTGCTAACAAACTTTTACTCAGCACAACTACAGTTTTGCCCGCTTCGCGTTCCAGAATGGGAGAAACACGGTTTCTCTTCTCCTCTAGTGATAACGTTTGTAAAGCGGTATTCTCAGCCGCGCAGCACAGAATGCTTCCCGGAATGCTGCAAACACTGAACGGCTTCAGCTACTTGAAAGGTAGAAACGTCGTATACTTTATCCAGGTCGAGAATGCACAGGCAACTTTCTGAGGCATGTAACACAGAGGGATTTTCGAACACAGAAAGGGAATCCTTCGACCATCATCCCAGAATGAGAGCAAAATGCTCTTTCTTTGTATTTCAGGCAGGGAAGGAGTAACATGCTCGTGTTGAGCACACACGTTTTAGTCAGCATAGCTGAACCTTTTCTTCCGTCCTCTAGCTGAAGGCAGACAATCTGCCAGTTTGGCTTTGAACGCCTGTAGTACCTTCATTCCCTGATATGCAAAGTTCCCTTTGAAAACCAGGGGATTCCAATCCTTGCTAGGCCCGCTCTCTGCCGCCATCTCCCACTCAGAGAATGTTTGAGAAAGCAGCTTGTGCTGGGCGGACACTTTCTTCTAACAAAACTGAAAAGTCCCGTAGACTGACTTAAGCAGCTTGAAGGGGAACGCTGTATTTTGATTTCTCTTTCATGTGGTGACTGGGGAATTTCCTCTTGCTGCTAACCTTTACTCAGCACAACTACAGTTTTGCCCGCTTCGCGTTCCAGAATGGGAGAAACACGGTTTCTCTTCTCCTCTAGTGATAACGTCTGTAAAGCGGTATTCTCAGCCGCGCAGCACAGAATGCTTCCCGGAATGCTGCAAACCCTGAACGGCTTCAGCTACTTGAAAGGGAGAAACGTCGTATACTTTATCCAGGTGGAGAATGCACAGGCAACTTTCTGAGGCATGTGACACAGAGGGATTTTCGAACACAGAAAGGGAATCCTTCGACAATCATCCCAGAATGAGAGCAAAATGCTCTCGCGTTGTCTTTCAGGCAGGGAAGGAGTAACATGCTCGTGTTGAGCACACACGTTTTAGTCAGCATAGCTGAACCTCCTCTGCCGTCCTCTAGCTGAAGGCAGACAATCTGCCTGTTTGGCTTTCAACGCCTGTAAGTACCTTCATTCCCTGATATGCAAAGTTCCCTTTGAAAACCAGGGGATTGCAATCCTTGCTAGGCCCGCTCTCTGCAGCCATCTCCAACTCAGAGAACGTTTGAGAAAGCAGCTTGTGCTGTGCTGACACTTTCTTCTAACAAAACCGAAAACTCCCGTAGCCTGAGTTAAGCAGCTTGAAGGGGAACGCTGTATCTTGCTTTCTCTTACATGTGGTGAATGGGGAACGTCTAGTGCTGCTAACAAACTTTTATTCAGCACAAATACAGTTTTGCCTCCTTCGCGTTCCAGAATGGGAGAAACACGGTTTCTCTTCTCCTGTAGTGATACCGTCTGTAAAGCGGTATTCTCAGGCGCGCAGCACAGAATGCTTCCCGAAATGCTGGAAACCCTGAACGGCTTCAGCTACTTGAAAGGGAGAAACGTCGTATACTTTATCCAGGTAGACAATGCACGGCAACTTTCTGAGGCATGTAACACAGAGGGATTTTCAAACAAGGAAACCGAATCCTTCGACCATCATCCCAGAATGAGAGCAAAATGCTCTCGCGTTGTCTTTCAGGCAGGGAAGAAGCTACATGCCCGTGTTGAGCAGATAAGTTTTAGTCACCGTAGCTGAACCTTTTCTTCCGTCCTCTAGCTGAAGGCAGACAATCTGCCAGTTTGGCTTTGAACGCCTATAGTACCTTCATTCCCTGATACGCAACGTTCCCTTTGAAAACCAGGGGATTCCAATCCTTGCTAGGCCCGCTCTCTGCAGCCTTCTCCCACTCAGAGAACGTTTGAGAAAGCAGCTTGTGCTGGGCGGATACTTTCTTCTAACCAAACTGAAAACTCCCCTAGACTGTGATAAGCAGCTTGAAGGGGAACGCTGTATTTTGCTTTCTCTTTCATGTGGTGAATGGGGAATTTCCACTTGCTGCTAACAAACTTTTACTCAGCACAACTACAGTTTTGCCCCATTCGCCTTCCAGAATGGGAGAAACACGGTTTCTCTTCTCCTCTAGTGATAACGTCTGTAAAGCGGTATTCTCAGCCGCGCAGCACAGAATGCTTCCCGGAATGCTGCAAACCCTGAACGGCTTCAGCTACTTGAAAGGTAGAAACGTCGTATACTTTATCCAGGTCGAGAATGCACAGGCAACTTTCTGAGGCATGTAACACAGAGGGATTTTCGAACACAGAAAGGGAATCCTTCGACCATCATCCCAGAATGAGAGCAAAATGCTCTGTATTTCAGGCAGGGAAGGAGTAACATGCTCGTGTTGAGCACACACGTTTTAGTCAGCATAGCTGAACCTTTTCGTCAGTCCTCTAACTGAAGGCAGACAATCTGCCTGTTTGGCTTTCAACGCCTGTAGTTCCTTCATTCCCTGATATGCAAAGTTCCCTTTGAAAACCAGGGG
Source organism: Dugong dugon (assembly GCA_030035585.1). NCBI lineage: Eukaryota > Metazoa > Chordata > Mammalia > Sirenia > Dugongidae > Dugong > Dugong dugon. Next base: position 38,458,561 of record CM057480.1, on the reverse strand, counting down.
ATTCCAATCCTTGCTAGGCCCGCTCTCTGCAGCCATCTCCAACTCAGAGAACGTTTGAGAAAGCAGCTTGTGCTGATCGGACCCTTTCTTCTAACAAATATGAAAACTCCCGTAGACTGGGTTAAGCAGCATCAAGGGGAACGCAGTATTTGGCTTTCTCTTTCATGTGATGAATGGGGGATTTCCACTTGCTGCTAACAAACTTTTACTCAGCACAACTACAGTTTTGCCTCCTTCGCGTTCCAGAATAGGAGAAACACGGTTTCTCTCCTCCTGTAGTGATACCGTCTGTAAAGCGGTATTCTCAGGCGCGCAGCACAGAATGCTTCCCGAAATGCTGGAAACCCTGAACGGCTTCAGCTACTTGAAAGGGAGAAACGTCGTATACTTTATCCAGGTAGACAATGCACGGCAACTTTCTGAGGCATGTAACACAGAGGGATTTTCAAACAAGGAAACCGAATCCTTCGACCATCATCCCAGAATGAGAGCAAAATGCTCTCGCGTTGTCTTTCAGGCAGGGAAGAAGCTACATGCTCGTGTTGAGCAGATAAGTTTTAGTCAGCATATCTGAACCTCTTCTTCCGTCCTCTAGCTGATGACAGACAATCTGCCTGTTTGGCTTTGAACGCCCGTACCTTCATTCCCAGGTATGCAAAGTTCCCTTTGAAAACCAGAGAATTCCAATCCTTGCTAGGCAGGACTCTGCAGCCTTCTCCCACTTATAGAACGTTTGAGAAAGCAGCTTGTGCTGTGCTGACACTTTCTTCTAACAAAACCGAAAACTCCCGTAGCCTGAGTTAAGCAGCTTGAAGGGGAACGCTGTATCTTGCTTTCTCTTACATGTGGTGAATGGGGAACGTCTAGTGCTTCTAAGAAACTTTTATTCAGCACAACTACAGTTTTGCCTCCTTCGCGTTCCAGAATGGGAGAAACACGGTTTCTCTTCTCCTGTAGTGATACCGTCTGCAAAGCGGTATTCTCAGGCGCACAGCACGGAATGCTTCCCGAAATGGTGGAAACCCTGAACGGCTTCAGCTACTTGAAAGGGTGAAACGTCGTATACTTTATCCAGGTAGACAATGCACGGCAACTTTCTGAGGCATGTAACACTGAGGGATTTTCAAACAAGGAAACCGAATCCTTCGACCATCATCCCAGAATGAGAGCAAAATGCTCTCGCGTTGTCTTTCAGGCAGGGAAGAAGCTACATGCCCGTGTTGAGCAGATAAGTTTTAGTCACCGTAGCTGAACCTTTTCTTCCGTCCTCTAGCTGAAGGCAGACAATCTGCCAGTTTGGCTTTGAACGCCTGTAGTACCTTCATTCCCTGGTACGCAAAGTTGCCTTTGAAAACCAGGGGATTCCAATCCTTGCTAGGCCCGCTCTCTGCAGCCTTCTCCCACTCAGAGAACGTTTGAGAAAGCAGCTTGTGCTGGGCGGACACTTTCTTCTAACAAAACTGAAAACTCCCCTAGACTGCGATAAGCAGCTTGAAGGGGAACGCTGTATTTTGCTTTCTCTTTCATGTGGTGAATGGGGAATTTCCACTTGCTGCTAACAAACTTTTACTCAGCACAACTACAGTTTTGCCCCATTCGCGTTCCAGAATGGGAGAAACACGGTTTCTCTTCTCCTCTAGTGATAACGTCTGTAAAGCGGTATTCTCAGCCGCGCAGCACAGAATGCTTCCCGGAATGCTGCAAACCCTGAACGGCTTCAGCTACTTGAAAGGGAGAAACGTCGTACACTTTATCCAGGTCGAGAATGCACAGGCAACTTTCTGAGGCATGTAACACAGAGGGATTTTCGAACACAGAAAGGGAATCCTTCGACCATCATCCCAGAATGAGAGCAAAATGCTCTTTCTTTGTATTTCAGGCAGGGAAGGAGTAACATGCTCGTGTTGAGCACACACGTTTTAGTCAGCATAGCTGAACCTTTTCTTCCGTCCTCTAGCTGAAGGCAGACAATCTGCCAGTTTGGCTTTGAATGCCTGTAGTACCTTCATTCCCTGATATGCAAAGTTCCCTTTGAAAACCAGGGGATTCCAATCCTTGCTAGGCCCGCTCTCTGCCGCCATCTCCCACTCAGAGAATGTTTGAGAAAGCAGCTTGTGCTGGGCGGACACTTTCTTCTAACAAAACTGAAAAGTCCCGTAGACTGACTTAAGCAGCTTGAAGGGGAACGCTGTATTTTGATTTCTCTTTCATGTGGTGACTGGGGAATTTCCACTTGCTGCTAACCTTTACTCAGCACAACTACAGTTTTGCCCGCTTCGCGTTCCAGAATGGGAGAAACACGGTTTCTCTTCTCCTCTAGTGATAACGTCTGTAAAGCGGTATTCTCAGCCGCGCAGCACAGAATGCTTCCCGGAATGCTGCAAACCCTGAACGGCTTCAGCTACTTGAAAGGGAGAAACGTCGTATACTTTATCCAGGTGGAGAATGCACAGGCAACTTTCTGAGGCATGTAACACAGAGGGATTTTCGAACACAGAAAGGGAATCCTTCGACCATCATCCCAGAATGAGAGCAAAATGCTCTTTCTTTGTATTTCAGGCAGGGAAGGAGTAACATGCTCGTGTTGAGCACACACGTTTTAGTCAGCATAGCTGAACCTTTTCGTCAGTCCTCTAACTGAAGGCAGACAATCTGCCTGTTTGGCTTTCAACGCCTGTAGTTCCTTCATTCCCTGATATGCAAAGTTCCCTTTGAAAACCAGGGGATTCCAATCCTTGCTAGGCCCGCTCTCTGCAGCCATCTCCAACTCAGAGAACGTTTGAGAAAGCAGCTTGTGCTGATCGGACCCTTTCTTCTAACAAATATGAAAACTCCCGTAGACTGGGTTAAGCAGCATCAAGGGGAACGCAGTATTTGGCTTTCTCTTTCATGTGATGAATGGGGGATTTCCACTTGCTGCTAACAAACTTTTACTCAGCACAACTACAGTTTTGCCTCCTTCGCGTTCCAGAATAGGAGAAACACGGTTTCTCTCCTCCTGTAGTGATACCGTCTGTAAAGCGGTATTCTCAGGCGCGCAGCACAGAATGCTTCCCGAAATGCTGGAAACCCTGAACGGCTTCAGCTACTTGAAAGGGAGAAACGTCGTATACTTTATCCAGGTAGACAATGCACGGCAACTTTCTGAGGCATGTAACACAGAGGGATTTTCAAACAAGGAAACCGAATCCTTCGACCATCATCCCAGAATGAGAGCAAAATGCTCTCGCGTTGTCTTTCAGGCAGGGAAGAAGCTACATGCCCGTGTTGAGCAGATAAGTTTTAGTCACCGTAGCTGAACCTTTTCTTCCGTCCTCTAGCTGAAGGCAGACAATCTGCCTGTTTGGCTTTGAACGCCTGTAGTACCTTCATTCCCTGATACGCAAAGTTCCCTTTGAAAACCAGGGGATTCCAATCCTTGCTAGGCCCGCTCTCTGCAGCCTTCTCCCACTCAGAGAACGTTTGAGAAAGCAGCTTGTGCTGGGCGGATACTTTCTTCTAACCAAACTGAAAACTCCCCTAGACTGTGATAAGCAGCTTGAAGGGGAACGCTGTATTTTGCTTTCTCTTTCATGTGGTGAATGGGGAATTTCCACTTGCTGCTAACAAACTTTTACTCAGCACAACTACAGTTTTGCCCCATTCGCGTTCCAGAATGGGAGAAACACGGTTTCTCTTCTCCTCTAGTGATAACGTCTGTAAAGCGGTATTCTCAGCCGCGCAGCACAGAATGCTTCCCGGAATGCTGCAAACCCTGAACGGCTTCAGCTACTTGAAAGGGAGAAACGTCGTATACTTTATCCAGGTCGAGAATGCACAGGCAACTTTCTGAGGCATGTAACACAGAGGGATTTTCGAACACAGAAAGGGAATCCTTCGACCATCATCCCAGAATGAGAGCAAAATGCTCTTTCTTTGTATTTCAGGCAGGGAAGGAGTAACATGCTCGTGTTGAGCACACACGTTTTAGTCAGCATAGCTGAACCTTTTCGTCAGTCCTCTAACTGAAGGCAGACAATCTGCCTGTTTGGCTTTCAACGCCTGTAGTTCCTTCATTCCCTGATATGCAAAGTTCCCTTTGAAAACCAGGGGATTGCAATCCTTGCTAGGCCCGCTCTCTGCAGCCATCTCCAACTCAGAGAACGTTTGAGAAAGCAGCTTGTGCTGATCGGACCCTTTCTTCTAACAAATATGAAAACTCCCGTAGACTGGGTTAAGCAGCATCAAGGGGAACGCAGTATTTGGCTTTCTCTTTCATGTGATGAATGGGGGATTTCCACTTGCTGCTAACAAACTTTTACTCAGCACAACTACAGTTTTGCCTCCTTCGCGTTCCAGAATAGGAGAAACACGGTTTCTCTCCTCCTGTAGTGATACCGTCTGTAAAGCGGTATTCTCAGGCGCGCAGCACAGAATGCTTCCCGAAATGCTGGAAACCCTGAACGGCTTCAGCTACTTGAAAGGGAGAAACGTCGTATACTTTATCCAGGTAGACAATGCACGGCAACTTTCTGAGGCATGTAACACAGAGGGATTTTCAAACAAGGAAACCGAATCCTTCGACCATCATCCCAGAATGAGAGCAAAATGCTCTCGCGTTGTCTTTCAGGCAGGGAAGAAGCTACATGCCCGTGTTGAGCAGATAAGTTTTAGTCACCGTAGCTGAACCTTTTCTTCCGTCCTCTAGCTGAAGGCAGACAATCTGCCTGTTTGGCTTTGAACGCCTGTAGTACCTTCATTCCCTGATACGCAAAGTTCCCTTTGAAAACCAGGGGATTCCAATCCTTGCTAGGCCCGCTCTCTGCAGCCTTCTCCCACTCAGAGAACGTTTGAGAAAGCAGCTTGTGCTGGGCGGATACTTTCTTCTAACCAAACTGAAAACTCCCCTAGACTGTGATAAGCAGCTTGAAGGGGAACGCTGTATTTTGCTTTCTCTTTCATGTGGTGAATGGGGAATTTCCACTTGCTGCTAACAAACTTTTACTCAGCACAACTACAGTTTTGCCCCATTCGCGTTCCAGAATGGGAGAAACACGGTTTCTCTTCTCCTCTAGTGATAACGTCTGTAAAGCGGTATTCTCAGCCGCGCAGCACAGAATGCTTCCCGGAATGCTGCAAACCCTGAACGGCTTCAGCTACTTGAAAGGGAGAAACGTCGTATACTTTATCCAGGTCGAGAATGCACAGGCAACTTTCTGAGGCATGTAACACAGAGGGATTTTCGAACACAGAAAGGGAATCCTTCGACCATCATCCCAGAATGAGAGCAAAATGCTCTTTCTTTGTATTTCAGGCAGGGAAGGAGTAACATGCTCGTGTTGAGCACACACGTTTTAGTCAGCATAGCTGAACCTTTTCGTCAGTCCTCTAACTGAAGGCAGACAATCTGCCTGTTTGGCTTTCAACGCCTGTAGTTCCTTCATTCCCTGATATGCAAAGTTCCCTTTGAAAACCAGGGGATTCCAATCCTTGCTAGGCCCGCTCTCTGCAGCCATCTCCAACTCAGAGAACGTTTGAGAAAGCAGCTTGTGCTGATCGGACCCTTTCTTCTAACAAATATGAAAACTCCCGTAGACTGGGTTAAGCAGCATCAAGGGGAACGCAGTATTTGGCTTTCTCTTTCATGTGATGAATGGGGGATTTCCACTTGCTGCTAACAAACTTTTACTCAGCACAACTACAGTTTTGCCTCCTTCGCGTTCCAGAATAGGAGAAACACGGTTTCTCTCCTCCTGTAGTGATACCGTCTGTAAAGCGGTATTCTCAGGCGCGCAGCACAGAATGCTTCCCGAAATGCTGGAAACCCTGAACGGCTTCAGCTACTTGAAAGGGAGAAACGTCGTATACTTTATCCAGGTAGACAATGCACGGCAACTTTCTGAGGCATGTAACACAGAGGGATTTTCAAACAAGGAAACCGAATCCTTCGACCATCATCCCAGAATGAGAGCAAAATGCTCTCGCGTTGTCTTTCAGGCAGGGAAGAAGCTACATGCCCGTGTTGAGCAGATAAGTTTTAGTCAGCATATCTGAACCTCTTCTTCCGTCCTCTAGCTGATGACAGACAATCTGCCTGTTTGGCTTTGAACGCCCGTACCTTCATTCCCAGGTATGCAAAGTTCCCTTTGAAAACCAGAGAATTCCAATCCTTGCTAGGCAGGACTCTGCAGCCTTCTCCCACTTATAGAACGTTTGAGAAAGCAGCTTGTGCTGTGCTGACACTTTCTTCTAACAAAACCGAAAACTCCCGTAGCCTGAGTTAAGCAGCTTGAAGGGGAACGCTGTATCTTGCTTTCTCTTACATGTGGTGAATGGGGAACGTCTAGTGCTTCTAAGAAACTTTTATTCAGCACAAATACAGTTTTGCCTCCTTCGCGTTCCAGAATGGGAGAAACACGGTTTCTCTTCTCCTCTAGTGATACCGTCTGCAAAGCGGTATTCTCAGGCGCACAGCACGGAATGCTTCCCGAAATGGTGGAAACCCTGAACGGCTTCAGCTACTTGAAAGGGTGAAACGTCGTATACTTTATCCAGGTAGACAATGCACGGCAACTTTCTGAGGCATGTAACACTGAGGGATTTTCAAACAAGGAAACCGAATCCTTCGACCATCATCCCAGAATGAGAGCAAAATGCTCTCGCGTTGTCTTTCAGGCAGGGAAGAAGCTACATGCCCGTGTTGAGCAGATAAGTTTTAGTCACCGTAGCTGAACCTTTTCTTCCGTCCTCTAGCTGAAGGCAGACAATCTGCCAGTTTGGCTTTGAACGCCTGTAGTACCTTCATTCCCTGGTACGCAAAGTTGCCTTTGAAAACCAGGGGATTCCAATCCTTGCTAGGCCCGCTCTCTGCAGCCTTCTCCCACTCAGAGAACGTTTGAGAAAGCAGCTTGTGCTGGGCGGACACTTTCTTCTAACAAAACTGAAAACTCCCCTAGACTGTGATAAGCAGCTTGAAGGGGAACGCTGTATTTTGCTTTCTCTTTCATGTGGTGAATGGGGAATTTCCACTTGCTGCTAACAAACTTTTACTCAGCACAACTACAGTTTTGCCCGCTTCGCGTTCCAGAATGGGAGAAACACGGTTTCTCTTCTCCTCTAGTTATAACGTCTGTAAAGCGGTATTCTCAGCCGCGCAGCACAGAATGCTTCCCGGAATGCTGCAAACCCTGAACGGCTTCAGCTACTTGAAAGGGAGAAACGTCGTATACTTTATCCAGGTCGAGAATGCACAGGCAACTTTCTGAGGCATGTAACACAGAGGGATTTTCGAACACAGAAAGGGAATCCTTCGACCATCATCCCAGAATGAGAGCAAAATGCTCTTTCTTTGTATTTCAGGCAGGGAAGGAGTAACATGCTCGTGTTGAGCACACACGTTTTAGTCAGCATAGCTGAACCTTTTCTTCCGTCCTCTAGCTGAAGGCAGACAATCTGCCAGTTTGGCTTTGAACGCCTGTAGTACCTTCATTCCCTGATATGCAAAGATCCCTTTGAAAACCAGGGGATTCCAATCCTTGCTAGGCCCGCTCTCTGCCGCCATCTCCCACTCAGAGAATGTTTGAGAAAGCAGCTTGTGCTGGGCGGACACTTTCTTCTAACAAAACTGAAAAGTCCCGTAGACTGACTTAAGCAGCTTGAAGGGGAACGCTGTATTTTGATTTCTCTTTCATGTGGTGACTGGGGAATTTCCACTTGCTGCTAACCTTTACTCAGCACAACTACAGTTTTGCCCGCTTCGCGTTCCAGAATGGGAGAAACACGGTTTCTCTTCTCCTCTAGTGATAACGTCTGTAAAGCGGTATTCTCAGCCGCGCAGCACAGAATGCTTCCCGGAATGCTGCAAACCCTGAACGGCTTCAGCTACTTGAAAGGGAGAAACGTCGTATACTTTATCCAGGTGGAGAATGCACAGGCAACTTTCTGAGGCATGTAACACAGAGGGATTTTCGAACACAGAAAGGGAATCCTTCGACAATCATCCCAGAATGAGAGCAAAATGCTCTCGCGTTGTCTTTCAGGCAGGGAAGGAGTAACATGCTCGTGTTGAGCACACACGTTTTAGTCAGCATAGCTGAACCTCCTCTGCCGTCCTCTAGCTGAAGGCAGACAATCTGCCTGTTTGGCTTTCAACGCCTGTAAGTACCTTCATTCCCTGATATGCAAAGTTCCCTTTGAAAACCAGGGGATTGCAATCCTTGCTAGGCCCGCTCTCTGCAGCCATCTCCAACTCAGAGAACGTTTGAGAAAGCAGCTTGTGCTGTGCTGACACTTTCTTCTAACAAAACCGAAAACTCCCGTAGCCTGAGTTAAGCAGCTTGAAGGGGAACGCTGTATCTTGCTTTCTCTTACATGTGGTGAATGGGGAACGTCTAGTGCTGCTAACAAACTTTTATTCAGCACAAATACAGTTTTGCCTCCTTCGCGTTCCAGAATGGGAGAAACACGGTTTCTCTTCTCCTCTAGTGATACCGTCTGTAAAGCGGTATTCTCAGGCGCGCAGCACAGAATGCTTCCCGAAATGCTGGAAACCCTGAACGGCTTCAGCTACTTGAAAGGGAGAAACGTCGTATACTTTATCCAGGTAGACAATGCACGGCAACTTTCTGAGGCATGTAACACAGAGGGATTTTCAAACAAGGAAACCGAATCCTTCGACCATCATCCCAGAATGAGAGCAAAATGCTCTCGCGTTGTCTTTCAGGCAGGGAAGAAGCTACATGCCCGTGTTGAGCAGATAAGTTTTAGTCACCGTAGCTGAACCTTTTCTTCCGTCCTCTAGCTGAAGGCAGACAATCTGCCTGTTTGGCTTTGAACGCCTGTAGTACCTTCATTCCCTGATACGCAAAGTTCCCTTTGAAAACCAGGGGATTCCAATCCTTGCTAGGCCCGCTCTCTGCAGCCTTCTCCCACTCAGAGAACGTTTGAGAAAGCAGCTTGTGCTGGGCGGATACTTTCTTCTAACCAAACTGAAAACTCCCCTAGACTGTGATAAGCAGCTTGAAGGGGAACGCTGTATTTTGCTTTCTCTTTCATGTGGTGAATGGGGAATTTCCACTTGCTGCTAACAAACTTTTACTCAGCACAACTACAGTTTTGCCCCATTCGCGTTCCAGAATGGGAGAAACACGGTTTCTCTTCTCCTCTAGTGATAACGTCTGTAAAGCGGTATTCTCAGCCGCGCAGCACAGAATGCTTCCCGGAATGCTGCAAACCCTGAACGGCTTCAGCTACTTGAAAGGTAGAAACGTCGTATACTTTATCCAGGTCGAGAATGCACAGGCAACTTTCTGAGGCATGTAACACAGAGGGATTTTCGAACACAGAAAGGGAATCCTTCGACCATCATCCCAGAATGAGAGCAAAATGCTCTTTCTTTGTATTTCAGGCAGGGAAGGAGTAACATGCTCGTGTTGAGCACACACGTTTTAGTCAGCATAGCTGAACCTTTTCTTCCGTCCTCTAGCTGAAGGCAGACAATCTGCCAGTTTGGCTTTGAACGCCTGTAGTACCTTCATTCCCTGATATGCAAAGTTCCCTTTGAAAACCAGGGGATTCCAATCCTTGCTAGGCCCGCTCTCTGCCGCCATCTCCCACTCAGAGAATGTTTGAGAAAGCAGCTTGTGCTGGGCGGACACTTTCTTCTAACAAAACTGAAAAGTCCCGTAGACTGACTTAAGCAGCTTGAAGGGGAACGCTGTATTTTGATTTCTCTTTCATGTGGTGACTGGGGAATTTCCACTTGCTGCTAACAAACTTTTACTCAGCACAACTACAGTTTTGCCCGCTTCGCGTTCCAGAATGGGAGAAACACGGTTTCTCTTCTCCTCTAGTGATAACGTCTGTAAAGCGGTATTCTCAGCCGCGCAGCACAGAATGCTTCCCGGAATGCTGCAAACCCTGAACGGCTTCAGCTACTTGAAAGGGAGAAACGTCGTATACTTTATCCAGGTGGAGAATGCACAGGCAACTTTCTGAGGCATGTAACACAGAGGGATTTTCGAACACAGAAAGGGAATCCTTCGACAATCATCCCAGAATGAGAGCAAAATGCTCTCGCGTTGTCTTTCAGGCAGGGAAGGAGTAACATGCTCGTGTTGAGCACACACGTTTTAGTCAGCATAGCTGAACCTCCTCTGCCGTCCTCTAGCTGAAGGCAGACAATCTGCCTGTTTGGCTTTCAACGCCTGTAAGTACCTTCATTCCCTGATATGCAAAGTTCCCTTTGAAAACCAGGGGATTGCAATCCTTGCTAGGCCCGCTCTCTGCAGCCATCTCCAACTCAGAGAACGTTTGAGAAAGCAGCTTGTGCTGTGCTGACACTTTCTTCTAACAAAACCGAAAACTCCCGTAGCCTGAGTTAAGCAGCTTGAAGGGGAACGCTGTATCTTGCTTTCTCTTACATGTGGTGAATGGGGAACGTCTAGTGCTGCTAACAAACTTTTATTCAGCACAAATACAGTTTTGCCTCCTTCGCGTTCCAGAATGGGAGAAACACGGTTTCTCTTCTCCTCTAGTGATACCGTCTGTAAAGCGGTATTCTCAGGCGCGCAGCACAGAATGCTTCCCGAAATCCTGGAAACCCTGAACGGCTTCAGCTACTTGAAAGGGAGAAACGTCGTATACTTTATCCAGGTAGACAATGCACGGCAACTTTCTGAGGCATGTAACACAGAGGGATTTTCAAACAAGGAAACCGAATCCTTCGACCATCATCCCAGAATGAGAGCAAAATGCTCTCGCGTTGTCTTTCAGGCAGGGAAGAAGCTACATGCCCGTGTTGAGCAGATAAGTTTTAGTCACCGTAGCTGAACCTTTTCTTCCGTCCTCTAGCTGAAGGCAGACAATCTGCCTGTTTGGCTTTGAACGCCTGTAGTACCTTCATTCCCTGATACGCAAAGTTCCCTTTGAAAACCAGGGGATTCCAATCCTTGCTAGGCCCGCTCTCTGCAGCCTTCTCCCACTCAGAGAACGTTTGAGAAAGCAGCTTGTGCTGGGCGGATACTTTCTTCTAACCAAACTGAAAACTCCCCTAGACTGTGATAAGCAGCTTGAAGGGGAACGCTGTATTTTGCTTTCTCTTTCATGTGGTGAATGGGGAATTTCCACTTGCTGCTAACAAACTTTTACTCAGCACAACTACAGTTTTGCCCCATTCGCGTTCCAGAATGGGAGAAACACGGTTTCTCTTCTCCTCTAGTGATAACGTCTGTAAAGCGGTATTCTCAGCCGCGCAGCACAGAATGCTTCCCGGAATGCTGCAAACCCTGAACGGCTTCAGCTACTTGAAAGGTAGAAACGTCGTATACTTTATCCAGGTCGAGAATGCACAGGCAACTTTCTGAGGCATGTAACACAGAGGGATTTTCGAACACAGAAAGGGAATCCTTCGACCATCATCCCAGAATGAGAGCAAAATGCTCTTTCTTTGTATTTCAGGCAGGGAAGGAGTAACATGCTCGTGTTGAGCACACACGTTTTAGTCAGCATAGCTGAACCTTTTCTTCCGTCCTCTAGCTGAAGGCAGACAATCTGCCAGTTTGGCTTTGAACGCCTGTAGTACCTTCATTCCCTGATATGCAAAGTTCCCTTTGAAAACCAGGGGATTCCAATCCTTGCTAGGCCCGCTCTCTGCCGCCATCTCCCACTCAGAGAATGTTTGAGAAAGCAGCTTGTGCTGGGCGGACACTTTCTTCTAACAAAACTGAAAAGTCCCGTAGACTGACTTAAGCAGCTTGAAGGGGAACGCTGTATTTTGATTTCTCTTTCATGTGGTGACTGGGGAATTTCCACTTGCTGCTAACAAACTTTTACTCAGCACAACTACAGTTTTGCCCCATTCGCGTTCCAGAATGGGAGAAACACGGTTTCTCTTCTCCTCTAGTGATAACGTCTGTAAAGCGGTATTCTCAGCCGCGCAGCACAGAATGCTTCCCGGAATGCTGCAAACCCTGAACGGCTTCAGCTACTTGAAAGGGAGAAACGTCGTATACTTTATCCAGGTGGAGAATGCACAGGCAACTTTCTGAGGCATGTAACACAGAGGGATTTTCGAACACAGAAAGGGAATCCTTCGACAATCATCCCAGAATGAGAGCAAAATGCTCTCGCGTTGTCTTTCAGGCAGGGAAGGAGTAACATGCTCGTGTTGAGCACACACGTTTTAGTCAGCATAGCTGAACCTCCTCTGCCGTCCTCTAGCTGAAGGCAGACAATCTGCCTGTTTGGCTTTCAACGCCTGTAAGTACCTTCATTCCCTGATATGCAAAGTTCCCTTTGAAAACCAGGGGATTGCAATCCTTGCTAGGCCCGCTCTCTGCAGCCATCTCCAACTCAGAGAACGTTTGAGAAAGCAGCTTGTGCTGTGCTGACACTTTCTTCTAACAAAACCGAAAACTCCCGTAGCCTGAGTTAAGCAGCTTGAAGGGGAACGCTGTATCTTGCTTTCTCTTACATGTGGTGAATGGGGAACGTCTAGTGCTGCTAACAAACTTTTATTCAGCACAAATACAGTTTTGCCTCCTTCGCGTTCCAGAATGGGAGAAACACGGTTTCTCTTCTCCTGTAGTGATACCGTCTGTAAAGCGGTATTCTCAGGCGCGCAGCACAGAATGCTTCCCGAAATGCTGGAAACCCTGAACGGCTTCAGCTACTTGAAAGGGAGAAACGTCGTATACTTTATCCAGGTAGACAATGCACGGCAACTTTCTGAGGCATGTAACACAGAGGGATTTTCAAACAAGGAAACCGAATCCTTCGACCATCATCCCAGAATGAGAGCAAAATGCTCTCGCGTTGTCTTTCAGGCAGGGAAGAAGCTACATGCCCGTGTTGAGCAGATAAGTTTTAGTCACCGTAGCTGAACCTTTTCTTCCGTCCTCTAGCTGAAGGCAGACAATCGGCCTGTTTGGCTTTGAACGCCTGTAGTACCTTTATTCCCTGATACCCAAAGTTCCCTTTGAAAACCAGGGGATTCCAATCCTTGCTAGGCCCGCTCTCTGCAGCCTTCTCCCACTCAGAGAACGTTTGAGAAAGCAGCTTGTGCTGGGCGGATACTTTCTTCTAACCAAACTGAAAACTCCCCTAGACTGTGATAAGCAGCTTGAAGGGGAACGCTGTATTTTGCTTTCTCTTTCATGTGGTGAATGGGGAATTTCCACTTGCTGCTAACAAACTTTTACTCAGCACAACTACAGTTTTGCCCCATTCGCGTTCCAGAATGGGAGAAACACGGTTTCTCTTCTCCTCTAGTGATAACGTCTGTAAAGCGGTATTCTCAGCCGCGCAGCACAGAATGCTTCGCGGAATGCTGCAAACCCTGAACGGCTTCAGCTACTTGAAAGGGAGAAACGTCGTATACTTTATCCAGGTGGAGAATGCACAGTCAACTTTCTGAGGCATGTAACACAGAGGGATTTTCGAACACAGAAAGGGAATCCTTCGACCATCATCCCAGAATGAGAGCAAAATGCTCTTTCTTTGTATTTCAGGCAGGGAAGGAGTAACATGCTCGTGTTGAGCACACACGTTTTAGTCAGCATAGCTGAACCTTTTCGTCAGTCCTCTAACTGAAGGCAGACAATCTGCCTGTTTGGCTTTGAACGCCTGTAGTTCCTTCATTCCCTGATATGCAAAGTTCCCTTTGAAAACCAGGGGATTCCAATCCTTGCTAGGCCCGCTCTCTGCAGCCATCTCCAACTCAGAGAACGTTTGAGAAAGCAGCTTGTGCTGATCGGACCCTTTCTTCTAACAAATATGAAAACTCCCGTAGACTGGGTTAAGCAGCATCAAGGGGAACGCAGTATTTGGCTTTCTCTTTCATGTGATGAATGGGGGATTTCCACTTGCTGCTAACAAACTTTTACTCAGCACAACTACAGTTTTGCCTCCTTCGCGTTCCAGAATAGGAGAAACACGGTTTCTCTCCTCCTGTAGTGATACCGTCTGTAAAGCGTTATTCTCAGGCGCGCAGCACAGAATGCTTCCCGAAATGCTGGAAACCCTGAACGGCTTCAGCTACTTGAAAGGGAGAAACGTCGTATACTTTATCCAGGTAGACAATGCACGGCAACTTTCTGAGGCATGTAACACAGAGGGATTTTCAAACAAGGAAACCGAATCCTTCGACCATCATCCCAGAATGAGAGCAAAATGCTCTCGCGTTGTCTTTCAGGCAGGGAAGAAGCTACATGCCCGTGTTGAGCAGATAAGTTTTAGTCAGCATATCTGAACCTCTTCTTCCGTCCTCTAGCTGATGACAGACAATCTGCCTGTTTGGCTTTGAACGCCCGTACCTTCATTCCCAGGTATGCAAAGTTCCCTTTGAAAACCAGAGAATTCCAATCCTTGCTAGGCAGGACTCTGCAGCCTTCTCCCACTTATAGAACGTTTGAGAAAGCAGCTTGTGCTGTGCTGACACTTTCTTCTAACAAAACCGAAAACTCCCGTAGCCTGAGTTAAGCAGCTTGAAGGGGAACGCTGTATCTTGCTTTCTCTTACATGTGGTGAATGGGGAACGTCTAGTGCTTCTAAGAAACTTTTATTCAGCACAAATACAGTTTTGCCTCCTTCGCGTTCCAGAATGGGAGAAACACGGTTTCTCTTCTCCTGTAGTGATACCGTCTGCAAAGCGGTATTCTCAGGCGCACAGCACGGAATGCTTCCCGAAATGGTGGAAACCCTGAACGGCTTCAGCTACTTGAAAGGGTGAAACGTCGTATACTTTATCCAGGTAGACAATGCACGGCAACTTTCTGAGGCATGTAACACTGAGGGATTTTCAAACAAGGAAACCGAATCCTTCGACCATCATCCCAGAATGAGAGCAAAATGCTCTCGCGTTGTCTTTCAGGCAGGGAAGAAGCTACATGCCCGTGTTGAGCAGATAAGTTTTAGTCACCGTAGCTGAACCTTTTCTTCCGTCCTCTAGCTGAAGGCAGACAATCTGCCAGTTTGGCTTTGAACGCCTGTAGTACCTTCATTCCCTGGTACGCAAAGTTGCCTTTGAAAACCAGGGGATTCCAATCCTTGCTAGGCCCGCTCTCTGCAGCCTTCTCCCACTCAGAGAACGTTTGAGAAAGCAGCTTGTGCTGGGCGGACACTTTCTTCTAACAAAACTGAAAACTCCCCTAGACTGCGATAAGCAGCTTGAAGGGGAACGCTGTATTTTGCTTTCTCTTTCATGTGGTGAATGGGGAATTTCCACTTGCTGCTAACAAACTTTTACTCAGCACAACTACAGTTTTGCCCGCTTCGCGTTCCAGAATGGGAGAAACACGGTTTCTCTTCTCCTCTAGTGATAACGTCTGTAAAGCGGTATTCTCAGCCGCGCAGCACAGAATGCTTCCCGGAATGCTGCAAACCCTGAACGGCTTCAGCTACTTGAAAGGGAGAAACGTCGTATACTTTATCCAGGTCGAGAATGCACAGGCAACTTTCTGAGGCATGTAACACAGAGGGATTTTCGAACACAGAAAGGGAATCCTTCGACCATCATCCCAGAATGAGAGCAAAATGCTCTTTCTTTGTATTTCAGGCAGGGAAGGAGTAACATGCTCGTGTTGAGCACACACGTTTTAGTCAGCATAGCTGAACCTTTTCGTCAGTCCTCTAACTGAAGGCACACAATCTGCCTGTTTGGCTTTGAACGCCTGTAGTTCCTTCATTCCCTGATATGCAAAGTTCCCTTTGAAAACCAGGGGATTCCAATCCTTGCTAGGCCCGCTCTCTGCAGCCATCTCCAACTCAGAGAACGTTTGAGAAAGCAGCTTGTGCTGATCGGACCCTTTCTTCTAACAAATATGAAAACTCCCGTAGACTGGGTTAAGCAGCATCAAGGGGAACGCAGTATTTGGCTTTCTCTTTCATGTGATGAATGGGGGATTTCCACTTGCTGCTAACAAACTTTTACTCAGCACAACTACAGTTTTGCCTCCTTCGCGTTCCAGAATAGGAGAAACACGGTTTCTCTCCTCCTGTAGTGATACCGTCTGTAAAGCGGTATTCTCAGGCGCGCAGCACAGAATGCTTCCCGAAATGCTGGAAACCCTGAACGGCTTCAGCTACTTGAAAGGGAGAAACGTCGTATACTTTATCCAGGTAGACAATGCACGGCAACTTTCTGAGGCATGTAACACAGAGGGATTTTCAAACAAGGAAACCGAATCCTTCGACCATCATCCCAGAATGAGAGCAAAATGCTCTCGCGTTGTCTTTCAGGCAGGGAAGAAGCTACATGCTCGTGTTGAGCAGATAAGTTTTAGTCAGCCTATCTGAACCTCTTCTTCCGTCCTCTAGCTGATGACAGACAATCTGCCTGTTTGGCTTTGAACGCCCGTACCTTCATTCCCAGGTATGCAAATTTCCCTTTGAAAACCAGAGAATTCCAATCCTTGCTAGGCAGGACTCTGCAGCCTTCTCCCACTTATAGAACGTTTGAGAAAGCAGCTTGTGCTGTGCTGACACTTTCTTCTAACAAAACCGAAAACTCCCGTAGCCTGAGTTAAGCAGCTTGAAGGGGAACGCTGTATCTTGCTTTCTCTTACATGTGGTGAATGGGGAACGTCTAGTGCTTCTAAGAAACTTTTATTCAGCACAACTACAGTTTTGCCTCCTTCGCGTTCCAGAATAGGAGAAACACGGTTTCTCTTCTCCTGTAGTGATACCGTCTGCAAAGCGGTATTCTCAGGCGCACAGCACGGAATGCTTCCCGAAATGGTGGAAACCCTGAACGGCTTCAGCTACTTGAAAGGGTGAAACGTCGTATACTTTATCCAGGTAGACAATGCACGGCAACTTTCTGAGGCATGTAACACTGAGGGATTTTCAAACAAGGAAACCGAATCCTTCGACCATCATCCCAGAATGAGAGCAAAATGCTCTCGCGTTGTCTTTCAGGCAGGGAAGAAGCTACATGCCCGTGTTGAGCAGATAAGTTTTAGTCACCGTAGCTGAACCTTTTCTTCCGTCCTCTAGCTGAAGGCAGACAATCTGCCAGTTTGGCTTTGAACGCCTGTAGTACCTTCATTCCCTGGTACGCAAAGTTGCCTTTGAAAACCAGGGGATTCCAATCCTTGCTAGGCCCGCTCTCTGCAGCCTTCTCCCACTCAGAGAACGTTTGAGAAAGCAGCTTGTGCTGGGCGGACACTTTCTTCTAACAAAACTGAAAACTCCCCTAGACTGCGATAAGCAGCTTGAAGGGGAACGCTGTATTTTGCTTTCTCTTTCATGTGGTGAATGGGGAATTTCCACTTGCTGCTAACAAACTTTTACTCAGCACAACTACAGTTTTGCCCCATTCGCGTTCCAGAATGGGAGAAACACGGTTTCTCTTCTCCTCTAGTGATAACGTCTGTAAAGCGGTATTCTCAGCCGCGCAGCACAGAATGCTTCCCGGAATGCTGCAAACCCTGAACGGCTTCAGCTACTTGAAAGGGAGAAACGTCGTATACTTTATCCAGGTCGAGAATGCACAGGCAACCTTCTGAGGCATGTAACACAGAGGGATTTTCGAACACAGAAAGGGAATCCTTCGACCATCATCCCAGAATGAGAGCAAAATGCTCTTTCTTTGTATTTCAGGCAGGGAAGGAGTAACATGCTCGTGTTGAGCACACACGTTTTAGTCAGCATAGCTGAACCTTTTCTTCCGTCCTCTAGCTGAAGGCAGACAATCTGCCAGTTTGGCTTTGAATGCCTGTAGTACCTTCATTCCCTGATATGCAAAGTTCCCTTTGAAAACCAGGGGATTCCAATCCTTGCTAGGCCCGCTCTCTGCCGCCATCTCCCACTCAGAGAATGTTTGAGAAAGCAGCTTGTGCTGGGCGGACACTTTCTTCTAACAAAACTGAAAAGTCCCGTAGACTGACTTAAGCAGCTTGAAGGGGAACGCTGTATTTTGATTTCTCTTTCATGTGGTGACTGGGGAATTTCCACTTGCTGCTAACCTTTACTCAGCACAACTACAGTTTTGCCCGCTTCGCGTTCCAGAATGGGAGAAACACGGTTTCTCTTCTCCTCTAGTGATAACGTCTGTAAAGCGGTATTCTCAGCCGCGCAGCACAGAATGCTTCCCGGAATGCTGCAAACCCTGAACGGCTTCAGCTACTTGAAAGGGAGAAACGTCGTATACTTTATCCAGGTGGAGAATGCACAGGCAACTTTCTGAGGCATGTAACACAGAGGGATTTTCGAACACAGAAAGGGAATCCTTCGACCATCATCCCAGAATGAGAGCAAAATGCTCTTTCTTTGTATTTCAGGCAGGGAAGGAGTAACATGCTCGTGTTGAGCACACACGTTTTAGTCAGCATAGCTGAACCTTTTCGTCAGTCCTCTAACTGAAGGCAGACAATCTGCCTGTTTGGCTTTCAACGCCTGTAGTTCCTTCATTCCCTGATATGCAAAGTTCCCTTTGAAAACCAGGGGATTCCAATCCTTGCTAGGCCCGCTCTCTGCAGCCATCTCCAACTCAGAGAACGTTTGAGAAAGCAGCTTGTGCTGATCGGACCCTTTCTTCTAACAAATATGAAAACTCCCGTAGACTGGGTTAAGCAGCATCAAGGGGAACGCAGTATTTGGCTTTCTCTTTCATGTGATGAATGGGGGATTTCCACTTGCTGCTAACAAACTTTTACTCAGCACAACTACAGTTTTGCCTCCTTCGCGTTCCAGAATAGGAGAAACACGGTTTCTCTCCTCCTGTAGTGATACCGTCTGTAAAGCGGTATTCTCAGGCGCGCAGCACAGAATGCTTCCCGAAATGCTGGAAACCCTGAACGGCTTCAGCTACTTGAAAGGGAGAAACGTCGTATACTTTATCCAGGTAGACAATGCACGGCAACTTTCTGAGGCATGTAACACAGAGGGATTTTCAAACAAGGAAACCGAATCCTTCGACCATCATCCCAGAATGAGAGCAAAATGCTCTCGCGTTGTCTTTCAGGCAGGGAAGAAGCTACATGCCCGTGTTGAGCAGATAAGTTTTAGTCACCGTAGCTGAACCTTTTCTTCCGTCCTCTAGCTGAAGGCAGACAATCTGCCTGTTTGGCTTTGAACGCCTGTAGTACCTTCATTCCCTGATACGCAAAGTTCCCTTTGAAAACCAGGGGATTCCAATCCTTGCTAGGCCCGCTCTCTGCAGCCTTCTCCCACTCAGAGAACGTTTGAGAAAGCAGCTTGTGCTGGGCGGATACTTTCTTCTAACCAAACTGAAAACTCCCCTAGACTGTGATAAGCAGCTTGAAGGGGAACGCTGTATTTTGCTTTCTCTTTCATGTGGTGAATGGGGAATTTCCACTTGCTGCTAACAAACTTTTACTCAGCACAACTACAGTTTTGCCCCATTCGCGTTCCAGAATGGGAGAAACACGGTTTCTCTTCTCCTCTAGTGATAACGTCTGTAAAGCGGTATTCTCAGCCGCGCAGCACAGAATGCTTCCCGGAATGCTGCAAACCCTGAACGGCTTCAGCTACTTGAAAGGGAGAAACGTCGTATACTTTATCCAGGTCGAGAATGCACAGGCAACTTTCTGAGGCATGTAACACAGAGGGATTTTCGAACACAGAAAGGGAATCCTTCGACCATCATCCCAGAATGAGAGCAAAATGCTCTTTCTTTGTATTTCAGGCAGGGAAGGAGTAACATGCTCGTGTTGAGCACACACGTTTTAGTCAGCATAGCTGAACCTTTTCTTCCGTCCTCTAGCTGAAGGCAGACAATCTGCCAGTTTGGCTTTGAATGCCTGTAGTACCTTCATTCCCTGATATGCAAAGTTCCCTTTGAAAACCAGGGGATTCCAATCCTTGCTAGGCCCGCTCTCTGCCGCCATCTCCCACTCAGAGAATGTTTGAGAAAGCAGCTTGTGCTGGGCGGACACTTTCTTCTAACAAAACTGAAAAGTCCCGTAGACTGGGTTAAGCAGCATCAAGGGGAACGCAGTATTTGGCTTTCTCTTTCATGTGATGAATGGGGGATTTCCACTTGCTGCTAACAAACTTTTACTCAGCACAACTACAGTTTTGCCTCCTTCGCGTTCCAGAATAGGAGAAACACGGTTTCTCTCCTCCTGTAGTGATACCGTCTGTAAAGCGGTATTCTCAGGCGTGCAGCACAGAATGCTTCCCGAAATGCTGGAAACCCTGAACGGCTTCAGCTACTTGAAAGGGAGAAACGTCGTATACTTTATCCAGGTAGACAATGCACGGCAACTTTCTGAGGCATGTAACACAGAGGGATTTTCAAACAAGGAAACCGAATCCTTCGACCATCATCCCAGAATGAGAGCAAAATGCTCTCGCGTTGTCTTTCAGGCAGGGAAGAAGCTACATGCCCGTGTTGAGCAGATAAGTTTTAGTCAGCATATCTGAACCTCTTCTTCCGTCCTCTAGCTGATGACAGACAATCTGCCTGTTTGGCTTTGAACGCCCGTACCTTCATTCCCAGGTATGCAAAGTTCCCTTTGAAAACCAGAGAATTCCAATCCTTGCTAGGCAGGACTCTGCAGCCTTCTCCCACTTATAGAACGTTTGAGAAAGCAGCTTGTGCTGTGCTGACACTTTCTTCTAACAAAACCGAAAACTGCCGTAGCCTGAGTTAAGCAGCTTGAAGGGGAACGCTGTATCTTGCTTTCTCTTACATGTGGTGAATGGGGAACGTCTAGTGCTTCTAAGAAACTTTTATTCAGCACAAATACAGTTTTGCCTCCTTCGCGTTCCAGAATGGGAGAAACACGGTTTCTCTTCTCCTGTAGTGATACCGTCTGCAAAGCGGTATTCTCAGGCGCACAGCACGGAATGCTTCCCGAAATGGTGGAAACCCTGAACGGCTTCAGCTACTTGAAAGGGTGAAACGTCGTATACTTTATCCAGGTAGACAATGCACGGCAACTTTCTGAGGCATGTAACACTGAGGGATTTTCAAACAAGGAAACCGAATCCTTCGACCATCATCCCAGAATGAGAGCAAAATGCTCTCGCGTTGTCTTTCAGGCAGGGAAGAAGCTACATGCCCGTGTTGAGCAGATAAGTTTTAGTCACCGTAGCTGAACCTTTTCTTCCGTCCTCTAGCTGAAGGCAGACAATCTGCCAGTTTGGCTTTGAACGCCTGTAGTACCTTCATTCCCTGGTACGCAAAGTTGCCTTTGAAAACCAGGGGATTCCAATCCTTGCTAGGCCCGCTCTCTGCAGCCTTCTCCCACTCAGAGAACGTTTGAGAAAGCAGCTTGTGCTGGGCGGACACTTTCTTCTAACAAAACTGAAAACTCCCCTAGACTGTGATAAGCAGCTTGAAGGGGAACGCTGTATTTTGCTTTCTCTTTCATGTGGTGAATGGGGAATTTCCACTTGCTGCTAACAAACTTTTACTCAGCACAACTACAGTTTTGCCCGCTTCGCGTTCCAGAATGGGAGAAACACGGTTTCTCTTCTCCTCTAGTGATAACGTCTGTAAAGCGGTATTCTCAGCCGCGCAGCACAGAATGCTTCCCGGAATGCTGCAAACCCTGAACGGCTTCAGCTACTTGAAAGGGAGAAACGTCGTATACTTTATCCAGGTCGAGAATGCACAGGCAACTTTCTGAGGCATGTAACACAGAGGGATTTTCGAACACAGAAAGGGAATCCTTCGACCATCATCCCAGAATGAGAGCAAAATGCTCTTTCTTTGTATTTCAGGCAGGGAAGGAGTAACATGCTCGTGTTGAGCACACACGTTTTAGTCAGCATAGCTGAACCTTTTCTTCCGTCCTCTAGCTGAAGGCAGACAATCTGCCAGTTTGGCTTTGAACGCCTGTAGTACCTTCATTCCCTGATATGCAAAGATCCCTTTGAAAACCAGGGGATTCCAATCCTTGCTAGGCCCGCTCTCTGCCGCCATCTCCCACTCAGAGAATGTTTGAGAAAGCAGCTTGTGCTGGGCGGACACTTTCTTCTAACAAAACTGAAAAGTCCCGTAGACTGACTTAAGCAGCTTGAAGGGGAACGCTGTATTTTGATTTCTCTTTCATGTGGTGACTGGGGAATTTCCACTTGCTGCTAACCTTTACTCAGCACAACTACAGTTTTGCCCGCTTCGCGTTCCAGAATGGGAGAAACACGGTTTCTCTTCTCCTCTAGTGATAACGTCTGTAAAGCGGTATTCTCAGCCGCGCAGCACAGAATGCTTCCCGGAATGCTGCAAACCCTGAACGGCTTCAGCTACTTGAAAGGGAGAAACGTCGTATACTTTATCCAGGTGGAGAATGCACAGGCAACTTTCTGAGGCATGTAACACAGAGGGATTTTCGAACACAGAAAGGGAATCCTTCGACAATCATCCCAGAATGAGAGCAAAATGCTCTCGCGTTGTCTTTCAGGCAGGGAAGGAGTAACATGCTCGTGTTGAGCACACACGTTTTAGTCAGCATAGCTGAACCTCCTCTGCCGTCCTCTAGCTGAAGGCAGACAATCTGCCTGTTTGGCTTTCAACGCCTGTAAGTACCTTCATTCCCTGATATGCAAAGTTCCCTTTGAAAACCAGGGGATTGCAATCCTTGCTAGGCCCGCTCTCTGCAGCCATCTCCAACTCAGAGAACGTTTGAGAAAGCAGCTTGTGCTGTGCTGACACTTTCTTCTAACAAAACCGAAAACTCCCGTAGCCTGAGTTAAGCAGCTTGAAGGGGAACGCTGTATCTTGCTTTCTCTTACATGTGGTGAATGGGGAACGTCTAGTGCTGCTAACAAACTTTTATTCAGCACAAATACAGTTTTGCCTCCTTCGCGTTCCAGAATGGGAGAAACACGGTTTCTCTTCTCCTCTAGTGATACCGTCTGTAAAGCGGTATTCTCAGGCGCGCAGCACAGAATGCTTCCCGAAATGCTGGAAACCCTGAACGGCTTCAGCTACTTGAAAGGGAGAAACGTCGTATACTTTATCCAGGTAGACAATGCACGGCAACTTTCTGAGGCATGTAACACAGAGGGATTTTGAAACAAGGAAACCGAATCCTTCGACCATCATCCCAGAATGAGAGCAAAATGCTCTCGCGTTGTCTTTCAGGCAGGGAAGAAGCTACATGCCCGTGTTGAGCAGATAAGTTTTAGTCACCGTAGCTGAACCTTTTCTTCTGTCCTCTAGCTGAAGGCAGACAATCTGCCTGTTTGGCTTTGAACGCCTGTAGTACCTTCATTCCCTGATACGCAAAGTTCCCTTTGAAAACCAGGGGATTCCAATCCTTGCTAGGCCCGCTCTCTGCAGCCTTCTCCCACTCAGAGAACGTTTGAGAAAGCAGCTTGTGCTGGGCGGATACTTTCTTCTAACCAAACTGAAAACTCCCCTAGACTGTGATAAGCAGCTTGAAGGGGAACGCTGTATTTTGCTTTCTCTTTCATGTGGTGAATGGGGAATTTCCACTTGCTGCTAACAAACTTTTACTCAGCACAACTACAGTTTTGCCCCATTCGCGTTCCAGAATGGGAGAAACACGGTTTCTCTTCTCCTCTAGTGATAACGTCTGTAAAGCGGTATTCTCAGCCGCGCAGCACAGAATGCTTCCCGGAATGCTGCAAACCCTGAACGGCTTCAGCTACTTGAAAGGTAGAAACGTCGTATACTTTATCCAGGTCGAGAATGCACAGGCAACTTTCTGAGGCATGTAACACAGAGGGATTTTCGAACACAGAAAGGGAATCCTTCGACCATCATCCCAGAATGAGAGCAAAATGCTCTTTCTTTGTATTTCAGGCAGGGAAGGAGTAACATGCTCGTGTTGAGCACACACGTTTTAGTCAGCATAGCTGAACCTTTTCTTCCGTCCTCTAGCTGAAGGCAGACAATCTGCCAGTTTGGCTTTGAACGCCTGTAGTACCTTCATTCCCTGATATGCAAAGTTCCCTTTGAAAACCAGGGGATTCCAATCCTTGCTAGGCCCGCTCTCTGCCGCCATCTCCCACTCAGAGAATGTTTGAGAAAGCAGCTTGTGCTGGGCGGACACTTTCTTCTAACAAAACTGAAAAGTCCCGTAGACTGACTTAAGCAGCTTGAAGGGGAACGCTGTATTTTGATTTCTCTTTCATGTGGTGACTGGGGAATTTCCACTTGCTGCTAACAAACTTTTACTCAGCACAACTACAGTTTTGCCCCATTCGCGTTCCAGAATGGGAGAAACACGGTTTCTCTTCTCCTCTAGTGATAACGTCTGTAAAGCGGTATTCTCAGCCGCGCAGCACAGAATGCTTCCCGGAATGCTGCAAACCCTGAACGGCTTCAGCTACTTGAAAGGGAGAAACGTCGTATACTTTATCCAGGTGGAGAATGCACAGGCAACTTTCTGAGGCATGTAACACAGAGGGATTTTCGAACACAGAAAGGGAATCCTTCGACAATCATCCCAGAATGAGAGCAAAATGCTCTCGCGTTGTCTTTCAGGCAGGGAAGGAGTAACATGCTCGTGTTGAGCACACACGTTTTAGTCAGCATAGCTGAACCTCCTCTGCCGTCCTCTAGCTGAAGGCAGACAATCTGCCTGTTTGGCTTTCAACGCCTGTAAGTACCTTCATTCCCTGATATGCAAAGTTCCCTTTGAAAACCAGGGGATTGCAATCCTTGCTAGGCCCGCTCTCTGCAGCCATCTCCAACTCAGAGAACGTTTGAGAAAGCAGCTTGTGCTGTGCTGACACTTTCTTCTAACAAAACCGAAAACTCCCGTAGCCTGAGTTAAGCAGCTTGAAGGGGAACGCTGTATCTTGCTTTCTCTTACATGTGGTGAATGGGGAACGTCTAGTGCTGCTAACAAACTTTTATTCAGCACAAATACAGTTTTGCCTCCTTCGCGTTCCAGAATGGGAGAAACACGGTTTCTCTTCTCCTGTAGTGATACCGTCTGTAAAGCGGTATTCTCAGGCGCGCAGCACAGAATGCTTCCCGAAATGCTGGAAACCCTGAACGGCTTCAGCTACTTGAAAGTGAGAAACGTCGTATACTTTATCCAGGTAGACAATGCACGGCAACTTTCTGAGGCATGTAACACAGAGGGATTTTCAAACAAGGAAACCGAATCCTTCGACCATCATCCCAGAATGAGAGCAAAATGCTCTCGCGTTGTCTTTCAGGCAGGGAAGAAGCTACATGCCCGTGTTGAGCAGATAAGTTTTAGTCACCGTAGCTGAACCTTTTCTTCCGTCCTCTAGCTGAAGGCAGACAATCGGCCTGTTTGGCTTTGAACGCCTGTAGTACCTTTATTCCCTGATACCCAAAGTTCCCTTTGAAAACCAGGGGATTCCAATCCTTGCTAGGCCCGCTCTCTGCAGCCTTCTCCCACTCAGAGAACGTTTGAGAAAGCAGCTTGTGCTGGGCGGATACTTTCTTCTAACCAAACTGAAAACTCCCCTAGACTGTGATAAGCAGCTTGAAGGGGAACGCTGTATTTTGCTTTCTCTTTCATGTGGTGAATGGGGAATTTCCACTTGCTGCTAACAAACTTTTACTCAGCACAACTACAGTTTTGCCCCATTCGCGTTCCAGAATGGGAGAAACACGGTTTCTCTTCTCCTCTAGTGATAACGTCTGTAAAGCGGTATTCTCAGCCGCGCAGCACAGAATGCTTCGCGGAATGCTGCAAACCCTGAACGGCTTCAGCTACTTGAAAGGGAGAAACGTCGTATACTTTATCCAGGTGGAGAATGCACAGGCAACTTTCTGAGGCATGTAACACAGAGGGATTTTCGAACACAGAAAGGGAATCCTTCGACCATCATCCCAGAATGAGAGCAAAATGCTCTTTCTTTGTATTTCAGGCAGGGAAGGAGTAACATGCTCGTGTTGAGCACACACGTTTTAGTCAGCATAGCTGAACCTTTTCGTCAGTCCTCTAACTGAAGGCAGACAATCTGCCTGTTTGGCTTTGAACGCCTGTAGTTCCTTCATTCCCTGATATGCAAAGTTCCCTTTGAAAACCAGGGGATTCCAATCCTTGCTAGGCCCGCTCTCTGCAGCCATCTCCAACTCAGAGAACGTTTGAGAAAGCAGCTTGTGCTGATCGGACCCTTTCTTCTAACAAATATGAAAACTCCCGTAGACTGGGTTAAGCAGCATCAAGGGGAACGCAGTATTTGGCTTTCTCTTTCATGTGATGAATGGGGGATTTCCACTTGCTGCTAACAAACTTTTACTCAGCACAACTACAGTTTTGCCTCCTTCGCGTTCCAGAATAGGAGAAACACGGTTTCTCTCCTCCTGTAGTGATACCGTCTGTAAAGCGGTATTCTCAGGCGCGCAGCACAGAATGCTTCCCGAAATGCTGGAAACCCTGAACGGCTTCAGCTACTTGAAAGGGAGAAACGTCGTATACTTTATCCAGGTAGACAATGCACGGCAACTTTCTGAGGCATGTAACACAGAGGGATTTTCAAACAAGGAAACCGAATCCTTCGACCATCATCCCAGAATGAGAGCAAAATGCTCTCGCGTTGTCTTTCAGGCAGGGAAGAAGCTACATGCCCGTGTTGAGCAGATAAGTTTTAGTCAGCATATCTGAACCTCTTCTTCCGTCCTCTAGCTGATGACAGACAATCTGCCTGTTTGGCTTTGAACGCCCGTACCTTCATTCCCAGGTATGCAAAGTTCCCTTTGAAAACCAGAGAATTCCAATCCTTGCTAGGCAGGACTCTGCAGCCTTCTCCCACTTATAGAACGTTTGAGAAAGCAGCTTGTGCTGTGCTGACACTTTCTTCTAACAAAACCGAAAACTCCCGTAGCCTGAGTTAAGCAGCTTGAAGGGGAACGCTGTATCTTGCTTTCTCTTACATGTGGTGAATGGGGAACGTCTAGTGCTTCTAAGAAACTTTTATTCAGCACAAATACAGTTTTGCCTCCTTCGCGTTCCAGAATGGGAGAAACACGGTTTCTCTTCTCCTGTAGTGATACCGTCTGCAAAGCGGTATTCTCAGGCGCACAGCACGGAATGCTTCCCGAAATGGTGGAAACCCTGAACGGCTTCAGCTACTTGAAAGGGTGAAACGTCGTATACTTTATCCAGGTAGACAATGCACGGCAACTTTCTGAGGCATGTAACACTGAGGGATTTTCAAACAAGGAAACCGAATCCTTCGACCATCATCCCAGAATGAGAGCAAAATGCTCTCGCGTTGTCTTTCAGGCAGGGAAGAAGCTACATGCCCGTGTTGAGCAGATAAGTTTTAGTCACCGTAGCTGAACCTTTTCTTCCGTCCTCTAGCTGAAGGCAGACAATCTGCCAGTTTGGCTTTGAACGCCTGTAGTACCTTCATTCCCTGGTACGCAAAGTTGCCTTTGAAAACCAGGGGATTCCAATCCTTGCTAGGCCCGCTCTCTGCAGCCTTCTCCCACTCAGAGAACGTTTGAGAAAGCAGCTTGTGCTGGGCGGACACTTTCTTCTAACAAAACTGAAAACTCCCCTAGACTGCGATAAGCAGCTTGAAGGGGAACGCTGTATTTTGCTTTCTCTTTCATGTGGTGAATGGGGAATTTCCACTTGCTGCTAACAAACTTTTACTCAGCACAACTACAGTTTTGCCCGCTTCGCGTTCCAGAATGGGAGAAACACGGTTTCTCTTCTCCTCTAGTGATAACGTCTGTAAAGCGGTATTCTCAGCCGCGCAGCACAGAATGCTTCCCGGAATGCTGCAAACCCTGAACGGCTTCAGCTACTTGAAAGGGAGAAACGTCGTATACTTTATCCAGGTCGAGAATGCACAGGCAACTTTCTGAGGCATGTAACACAGAGGGATTTTCGAACACAGAAAGGGAATCCTTCGACCATCATCCCAGAATGAGAGCAAAATGCTCTTTCTTTGTATTTCAGGCAGGGAAGGAGTAACATGCTCGTGTTGAGCACACACGTTTTAGTCAGCATAGCTGAACCTTTTCGTCAGTCCTCTAACTGAAGGCAGACAATCTGCCTGTTTGGCTTTGACCGCCTGTAGTTCCTTCATTCCCTGATATGCAAAGTTCCCTTTGAAAACCAGGGGATTCCAATCCTTGCTAGGCCCGCTCTCTGCAGCCATCTCCAACTCAGAGAACGTTTGAGAAAGCAGCTTGTGCTGATCGGACCCTTTCTTCTAACAAATATGAAAACTCCCGTTGACTGGGTTAAGCAGCATCAAGGGGAACGCAGTATTTGGCTTTCTCTTTCATGTGATGAATGGGGGATTTCCACTTGCTGCTAACAAACTTTTACTCAGCACAACTACAGTTTTGCCTCCTTCGCGTTCCAGAATAGGAGAAACACGGTTTCTCTCCTCCTGTAGTGATACCGTCTGTAAAGCGGTATTCTCAGGCGCGCAGCACAGAATGCTTCCCGAAATGCTGGAAACCCTGAACGGCTTCAGCTACTTGAAAGGGAGAAACGTCGTATACTTTATCCAGGTAGACAATGCACGGCAACTTTCTGAGGCATGTAACACAGAGGGATTTTCAAACAAGGAAACCGAATCCTTCGACCATCATCCCAGAATGAGAGCAAAATGCTCTCGCGTTGTCTTTCAGGCAGGGAAGAAGCTACATGCCCGTGTTGAGCAGATAAGTTTTAGTCAGCCTATCTGAACCTCTTCTTCCGTCCTCTAGCTGATGACAGACAATCTGCCTGTTTGGCTTTGAACGCCCGTACCTTCATTCCCAGGTATGCAAAGTTCCCTTTGAAAACCAGAGAATTCCAATCCTTGCTAGGCAGGACTCTGCAGCCTTCTCCCACTTATAGAACGTTTGAGAAAGCAGCTTGTGCTGTGCTGACACTTTCTTCTAACAAAACCGAAAACTCCCGTAGCCTGAGTTAAGCAGCTTGAAGAGGAACGCTGTATCTTGCTTTCTCTTACATGTGGTGAATGGGGAACGTCTAGTGCTTCTAAGAAACTTTTATTCAGCACAAATACAGTTTTGCCTCCTTCGCGTTCCAGAATGGGAGAAACACGGTTTCTCTTCTCCTGTAGTGATACCGTCT
Organism: Dugong dugon; assembly: GCA_030035585.1. Lineage (NCBI taxonomy): Eukaryota > Metazoa > Chordata > Mammalia > Sirenia > Dugongidae > Dugong > Dugong dugon. The sequence continues at coordinate 38,429,615 of CM057480.1, read as the reverse complement.
GCAAAGCGGTATTCTCAGGCGCACAGCACGGAATGCTTCCCGAAATGGTGGAAACCCTGAACGGCTTCAGCTACTTGAAAGGGAGAAACGTCGTATACTTTATCCAGGTAGACAATGCACGGCAACTTTCTGAGGCATGTAACACTGAGGGATTTTCAAACAAGGAAACCGAATCCTTCGACCATCATCCCAGAATGAGAGCAAAATGCTCTCGCGTTGTCTTTCAGGCAGGGAAGAAGCTTCATGCCCGTGTTGAGCAGATAAGTTTTAGTCACCGTAGCTGAACCTTTTCTTCCGTCCTCTAGCTGAAGGCAGACAATCTGCCAGTTTGGCTTTGAACGCCTGTAGTACCTTCATTCCCTGGTACGCAAAGTTGCCTTTGAAAACCAGGGGATTCCAATCCTTGCTAGGCCCGCTCTCTGCAGCCTTCTTCCACTCAGAGAACGTTTGAGAAAGCAGCTTGTGCTGGGCGGACACTTTCTTCTAACAAAACTGAAAACTCCCCTAGACTGTGATAAGCAGCTTGAAGGGGAACGCTGTATTTTGCTTTCTCTTTCATGTGGTGAATGGGGAATTTCCACTTGCTGCTAACAAACTTTTACTCAGCACAACTACAGTTTTGCCCGCTTCGCGTTCCAGAATGGGAGAAACACGGTTTCTCTTCTCCTCTAGTGATAACGTCTGTAAAGCGGTATTCTCAGCCGCGCAGCACAGAATGCTTCCCGGAATGCTGCAAACCCTGAACGGCTTCAGCTACTTGAAAGGGAGAAACGTCGTATACTTTATCCAGGTCGAGAATGCACAGGCAACTTTCTGAGGCATGTAACACAGAGGGATTTTCGAACACAGAAAGGGAATCCTTCGACCATCATCCCAGAATGAGAGCAAAATGCTCTCGCGTTGTCTTTCAGGCAGGGAAGGAGTAACATGCTCGTGTTGAGCACACACGTTTTAGTCAGCATAGCTGAACCTCCTCTGCCGTCCTCCAGCTGAAGGCAGACAATCTGCCTGTTTGGCTTTCAACGCCTGTAAGTACCTTCATTCCCGGATATGCAAAGTTCCCTTTGAAAACCAGGGGATTGCAATCCTTGCTAGGCCCGCTCTCTGCAGCCATCTCCAACTCAGAGAACGTTTGAGAAAGCAGCTTGTGCTGTGCTGACACTTTCTTCTAACAAAACCGAAAACTCCCGTAGCCTGAGTTAAGCAGCTTGAAGGGGAACGCTGTATCTTGCTTTCTCTTACATGTGGTGAATGGGGAATTTCCACTTGCTGCTAACAAACTTTTACTCAGCACAACTACAGTTTTGCCCGCTTCGCGTTCCAGAATGGGAGAAACACGGTTTCTCTTCTCCTCTAGTGATAACGTCTGTAAAGCGGTATTCTCAGCCGCGCAGCACAGAATGCTTCCCGGAATGCTGCAAACCCTGAACGGCTTCAGCTACTTGAAAGGGAGAAACGTCGTATACTTTATCCAGGTCGAGAATGCACAGGCAACTTTCTGAGGCATGTAACACAGAGGGATTTTCGAACACAGAAAGGGAATCCTTCGACCATCATCCCAGAATGAGAGCAAAATGCTCTTTCTTTGTATTTCAGGCAGGGAAGGAGTAACATGCTCGTGTTGAGCACACACGTTTTAGTCAGCATAGCTGAACCTTTTCGTCAGTCCTCTAACTGAAGGCAGACAATCTGCCTGTTTGGCTTTGACCGCCTGTAGTTCCTTCATTCCCTGATATGCAAAGTTCCCTTTGAAAACCAGGGGATTCCAATCCTTGCTAGGCCCGCTCTCTGCAGCCATCTCCAACTCAGAGAACGTTTGAGAAAGCAGCTTGTGCTGATCGGACCCTTTCTTCTAACAAATATGAAAACTCCCGTTGACTGGGTTAAGCAGCATCAAGGGGAACGCAGTATTTGGCTTTCTCTTTCATGTGATGAATGGGGGATTTCCACTTGCTGCTAACAAACTTTTACTCAGCACAACTACAGTTTTGCCTCCTTCGCGTTCCAGAATAGGAGAAACACGGTTTCTCTCCTCCTGTAGTGATACCGTCTGTAAAGCGGTATTCTCAGGCGCGCAGCACAGAATGCTTCCCGAAATGCTGGAAACCCTGAACGGCTTCAGCTACTTGAAAGGGAGAAACGTCGTATACTTTATCCAGGTAGACAATGCACGGCAACTTTCTGAGGCATGTAACACAGAGGGATTTTCAAACAAGGAAACCGAATCCTTCGACCATCATCCCAGAATGAGAGCAAAATGCTCTCGCGTTGTCTTTCAGGCAGGGAAGAAGCTACATGCCCGTGTTGAGCAGATAAGTTTTAGTCAGCCTATCTGAACCTCTTCTTCCGTCCTCTAGCTGATGACAGACAATCTGCCTGTTTGGCTTTGAACGCCCGTACCTTCATTCCCAGGTATGCAAAGTTCCCTTTGAAAACCAGAGAATTCCAATCCTTGCTAGGCAGGACTCTGCAGCCTTCTCCCACTTATAGAACGTTTGAGAAAGCAGCTTGTGCTGTGCTGACACTTTCTTCTAACAAAACCGAAAACTCCCGTAGCCTGAGTTAAGCAGCTTGAAGAGGAACGCTGTATCTTGCTTTCTCTTACATGTGGTGAATGGGGAACGTCTAGTGCTTCTAAGAAACTTTTATTCAGCACAAATACAGTTTTGCCTCCTTCGCGTTCCAGAATGGGAGAAACACGGTTTCTCTTCTCCTGTAGTGATACCGTCTGCAAAGCGGTATTCTCAGGCGCACAGCACGGAATGCTTCCCGAAATGGTGGAAACCCTGAACGGCTTCAGCTACTTGAAAGGGAGAAACGTCGTATACTTTATCCAGGTAGACAATGCACGGCAACTTTCTGAGGCATGTAACACTGAGGGATTTTCAAACAAGGAAACCGAATCCTTCGACCATCATCCCAGAATGAGAGCAAAATGCTCTCGCGTTGTCTTTCAGGCAGGGAAGAAGCTTCATGCCCGTGTTGAGCAGATAAGTTTTAGTCACCGTAGCTGAACCTTTTCTTCCGTCCTCTAGCTGAAGGCAGACAATCTGCCAGTTTGGCTTTGAACGCCTGTAGTACCTTCATTCCCTGGTACGCAAAGTTGCCTTTGAAAACCAGGGGATTCCAATCCTTGCTAGGCCCGCTCTCTGCAGCCTTCTTCCACTCAGAGAACGTTTGAGAAAGCAGCTTGTGCTGGGCGGACACTTTCTTCTAACAAAACTGAAAACTCCCCTAGACTGTGATAAGCAGCTTGAAGGGGAACGCTGTATTTTGCTTTCTCTTTCATGTGGTGAATGGGGAATTTCCACTTGCTGCTAACAAACTTTTACTCAGCACAACTACAGTTTTGCCCGCTTCGCGTTCCAGAATGGGAGAAACACGGTTTCTCTTCTCCTCTAGTGATAACGTCTGTAAAGCGGTATTCTCAGCCGCGCAGCACAGAATGCTTCCCGGAATGCTGCAAACCCTGAACGGCTTCAGCTACTTGAAAGGGAGAAACGTCGTATACTTTATCCAGGTCGAGAATGCACAGGCAACTTTCTGAGGCATGTAACACAGAGGGATTTTCGAACACAGAAAGGGAATCCTTCGACCATCATCCCAGAATGAGAGCAAAATGCTCTCGCGTTGTCTTTCAGGCAGGGAAGGAGTAACATGCTCGTGTTGAGCACACACGTTTTAGTCAGCATAGCTGAACCTCCTCTGCCGTCCTCCAGCTGAAGGCAGACAATCTGCCTGTTTGGCTTTCAACGCCTGTAAGTACCTTCATTCCCGGATATGCAAAGTTCCCTTTGAAAACCAGGGGATTGCAATCCTTGCTAGGCCCGCTCTCTGCAGCCATCTCCAACTCAGAGAACGTTTGAGAAAGCAGCTTGTGCTGTGCTGACACTTTCTTCTAACAAAACCGAAAACTCCCGTAGCCTGAGTTAAGCAGCTTGAAGGGGAACGCTGTATCTTGCTTTCTCTTACATGTGGTGAATGGGGAACGTCTAGTGCTGCTAACAAACTTTTATTCAGCACAAATACAGTTTTGCCTCCTTCGCGTTCCAGAATGGGAGAAACACGGTTTCTCTTCTCCTCTAGTGATACCGTCTGTAAAGCGGTATTCTCAGGCGCGCAGCACGGAATGCTTCCCGAAATGCTGGAAACCCTGAACGGCTTCAGCTACTTGAAAGGGAGAAACGTCGTATACTTTATCCAGGTAGACAATGCACGGCAACTTTCTGAGGCATGTAACACAGAGGGATTTTCAAACAAGGAAACCGAATCCATCGACCATCATCCCAGAATGAGAGCAAAATGCTCTCGCGTTGTCTTTCAGGCAGGGAAGAAGCTACATGCCCGTGTTGAGCAGATAAGTTTTAGTCACCGTAGCTGAACCTTTTCTTCCGTCCTCTAGCTGAAGGCAGACAATCTGCCTGTTTGGCTTTGAACGCCTGTAGTACCTTCATTCCCTGACACGCAAAGTTCCCTTTGAAAACCAGGGGATTCCAATCCTTGCTAGGCCCGCTCTCTGCAGCCATTTCCAACTCAGAGAACGTTTGAGAAAGCAGCTTGTGCTGTGCTGACACTTTCTTCTAACAAAACCGAAAACTCCCGTAGCCTGAGTTAAGCAGCTTGAAGGGGAACGCTGTATTTTGCTTTCTCTTACATGTGGTGAATGGGGAATTTCCACTTGCTGCTAACAAACTTTTACTCAGCACAACTACAGTTTTGCCCCATTCGCGTTCCAGAATGGGAGAAACACGGTTTCTCTTCTCCTCTAGTGATAACGTCTGTAAAGCGGTATTCTCAGCCGCGCAGCACAGAATGCTTCCCGGAATGCTGCAAACCCTGAACGGCTTCAGCTACTTGAAAGGGAGAAACGTCGTATACTTTATCCAGGTCGAGAATGCACAGGCAACTTTCTGAGGCATGTAACACAGAGGGATTTTCGAACACAGAAAGGGAATCCTTCGACCATCATCCCAGAATGAGAGCAAAATGCTCTTTCTTTGTATTTCAGGCAGGGAAGGAGTAACATGCTCGTGTTGAGGACACACGTTTTAGTCAGCATAGCTGAACCTTTTCGTCAGTCCTCTAACTGAAGGCAGACAATCTGCCTGTTTGGCTTTGAACGCCTGTAGTTCCTTCATTCCCTGATATGCAAAGTTCCCTTTGAAAACCAGGGGATTCCAATCCTTGCTAGGCCCGCTCTCTGCAGCCATCTCCAACTCAGAGAACGTTTGAGAAAGCAGCTTGTGCTGATCGGACCCTTTCTTCTAACAAATATGAAAACTCCCGTAGACTGGGTTAAGCAGCATCAAGGGGAACGCAGTATTTGGCTTTCTCTTTCATGTGATGAATGGGGGATTTCCACTTGCTGCTAACAAACTTTTACTCAGCACAACTACAGTTTTGCCTCCTTCGCGTTCCAGAATAGGAGAAACACGGTTTCTCTCCTCCTGTAGTGATACCGTCTGTAAAGCGGTATTCTCAGGCGCGCAGCACAGAATGCTTCCCGAAATGCTGGAAACCCTGAACGGCTTCAGCTACTTGAAAGGGAGAAACGTCGTATACTTTATCCAGGTAGACAATGCACGGCAACTTTCTGAGGCATGTAACACAGAGGGATTTTCAAACAAGGAAACCGAATCCTTCGACCATCATCCCAGAATGAGAGCAAAATGCTCTCGCGTTGTCTTTCAGGCAGGGAAGAAGCTACATGCCCGTGTTGAGCAGATAAGTTTTAGTCAGCCTATCTGAACCTCTTCTTCCGTCCTCTAGCTGATGACAGACAATCTGCCTGTTTGGCTTTGAACGCCCGTACCTTCATTCCCAGGTATGCAAAGTTCCCTTTGAAAACCAGAGAATTCCAATCCTTGCTAGGCAGGACTCTGCAGCCTTCTCCCACTTATAGAACGTTTGAGAAAGCAGCTTGTGCTGTGCTGACACTTTCTTCTAACAAAACCGAAAACTCCCGTAGCCTGAGTTAAGCAGCTTGAAGGGGAACGCTGTATCTTGCTTTCTCTTACATGTGGTGAATGGGGAACGTCTAGTGCTTCTAAGAAACTTTTATTCAGCACAAATACAGTTTTGCCTCCTTCGCGTTCCAGAATGGGAGAAACACGGTTTCTCTTCTCCTGTAGTGATACCGTCTGCAAAGCGGTATTCTCAGGCGCACAGCACGGAATGCTTCCCGAAATGGTGGAAACCCTGAACGGCTTCAGCTACTTGAAAGGGAGAAACGTCGTATACTTTATCCAGGTAGACAATGCACGGCAACTTTCTGAGGCATGTAACACTGAGGGATTTTCAAACAAGGAAACCGAATCCTTCGACCATCATCCCAGAATGAGAGCAAAATGCTCTCGCGTTGTCTTTCAGGCAGGGAAGAAGCTACATGCCCGTGTTGAGCAGATAAGTTTTAGTCACCGTAGCTGAACCTTTTCTTCCGTCCTCTAGCTGAAGGCAGACAATCTGCCAGTTTGGCTTTGAACGCCTGTAGTACCTTCATTCCCTGGTACGCAAAGTTGCCTTTGAAAACCAGGGGATACCAATCCTTGCTAGGCCCGCTCTCTGCAGCCTTCTCCCACTCAGAGAACGTTTGAGAAAGCAGCTTGTGCTGGGCGGACACTTTCTTCTAACAAAACTGAAAACTCCCCTAGACTGTGATAAGCAGCTTGAAGGGGAACGCTGTATTTTGCTTTCTCTTTCATGTGGTGAATGGGGAATTTCCACTTGCTGCTAACAAACTTTTACTCAGCACAACTACAGTTTTGCCCGCTTCGCGTTCCAGAATGGGAGAAACACGGTTTCTCTTCTCCTCTAGTGATAACGTCTGTAAAGCGGTATTCTCAGCCGCGCAGCACAGAATGCTTCCCGGAATGCTGCAAACCCTGAACGGCTTCAGCTACTTGAAAGGGAGAAACGTCGTATACTTTATCCAGGTCGAGAATGCACAGGCAACTTTCTGAGGCATGTAACACAGAGGGATTTTCGAACACAGAAAGGGACTCCTTCGACCATCATCCCAGAATGAGAGCAAAATGCTCTTTCTTTGTATTTCAGGCAGGGAAGGAGTAACATGCTCGTGTTGAGCACACACGTTTTAGTCAGCATAGCTGAACCTTTTCTTCCGTCCTCTAGCTGAAGGCAGACAATCTGCCAGTTTGGCTTTGAACGCCTGTAGTACCTTCATTCCCTGATATGCAAAGTTCCCTTTGAAAACCAGGGGATTCCAATCCTTGCTAGGTCCGCTCTCTGCCGCCATCTCCCACTCAGAGAATGTTTGAGAAAGCAGCTTGTGCTGGGCGGACACTTTCTTCTAACAAAACTGAAAAGTCCCGTAGACTGACTTAAGCAGCTTGAAGGGGAACGCTGTATTTTGATTTCTCTTTCATGTGGTGACTGGGGAATTTCCACTTGCTGCTAACAAACTTTTACTCAGCACAACTACAGTTTTGCCCGCTTCGCGTTCCAGAATGGGAGAAACACGGTTTCTCTTCTCCTCTAGTGATAACGTCTGTAAAGCGGTATTCTCAGCCGCGCAGCACAGAATGCTTCCCGGAATGCTGCAAACCCTGAACGGCTTCAGCTACTTGAAAGGGAGAAACGTCGTATACTTTATCCAGGTGGAGAATGCACAGGCAACTTTCTGAGGCATGTAACACAGAGGGATTTTCGAACACAGAAAGGGAATCCTTCGACAATCATCCCAGAATGAGAGCAAAATGCTCTCGCGTTGTCTTTCAGGCAGGGAAGGAGTAACATGCTCGTGTTGAGCACACACGTTTTAGTCAGCATAGCTGAACCTCCTCTGCCGTCCTCTAGCTGAAGGCAGACAATCTGCCTGTTTGGCTTTCAACGCCTGTAAGTACCTTCATTCCCTGATATGCAAAGTTCCCTTTGAAAACCAGGGGATTGCAATCCTTGCTAGGCCCGCTCTCTGCAGCCATCTCCAACTCAGAGAACGTTTGAGAAAGCAGCTTGTGCTGTGCTGACACTTTCTTCTAACAAAACCGAAAACTCCCGTAGCCTGAGTTAAGCAGCTTGAAGGGGAACGCTGTATCTTGCTTTCTCTTACATGTGGTGAATGGGGAACGTCTAGTGCTGCTAACAAACTTTTATTCAGCACAAATACAGTTTTGCCTCCTTCGCGTTCCAGAATGGGAGAAACACGGTTTCTCTTCTCCTGTAGTGATACCGTCTGTAAAGCGGTATTCTCAGGCGCGCAGCACAGAATACTTCCCGAAATGCTGGAAACCCTGGACGGCTTCAGCTACTTGAAAGGGAGAAACGTCGTATACTTTATCCAGGTCGAGAATGCACAGGCAACTTTCTGAGGCACGTAACACAGAGGGATTTTCGAACACAGAAAGAGAATCCTTCGACCATCATCCCAGAATGAGAGCAAAATGCTCTTTCTTTGTATTTCAGGCAGGGAAGGAGTAACATGCTCGTGTTGAGCACACACGTTTTAGTCAGCATAGCTGAACCTTTTCGTCAGTCCTCTAACTGAAGGCAGACAATCTGCCTGTTTGGCTTTCAACGCCTGTAGTTCCTTCATTCCCTGATATGCAAAGTTCCCTTTGAAAACCAGGGGATTCCAATCCTTGCTAGGCCCGCTCTCTGCAGCCATCTCCAACTCAGAGAACGTTTGAGAAAGCAGCTTGTGCTGATCGGACCCTTTCTTCTAACAAATATGAAAACTCCCGTAGACTGGGTTAAGCAGCATCAAGGGGAACGCAGTATTTGGCTTTCTCTTTCATGTGATGAATGGGGGATTTCCACTTGCTGCTAACAAACTTTTACTCAGCACAACTACAGTTTTGCCTCCTTCGCGTTCCAGAATAGGAGAAACACGGTTTCTCTCCTCCTGTAGTGATACCGTCTGTAAAGCGGTATTCTCAGGCGCGCAGCACAGAATGCTTCCCGAAATGCTGGAAACCCTGAACGGCTTCAGCTACTTGAAAGGGAGAAACGTCGTATACTTTATCCAGGTAGACAATGCACGGCAACTTTCTGAGGCATGTAACACAGAGGGATTTTCAAACAAGGAAACCGAATCCTTCGACCATCATCCCAGAATGAGAGCAAAATGCTCTCGCGTTGTCTTTCAGGCAGGGAAGAAGCTACATGCTCGTGTTGAGCAGATAAGTTTTAGTCAGCATATCTGAACCTCTTCTTCCGTCCTCTAGCTGATGACAGACAATCTGCCTGTTTGGCTTTAAACGCCCGTACCTTCATTCCCAGGTATGCAAAGTTCCCTTTGAAAACCAGAGAATTCCAATCCTTGCTAGGCAGGACTCTGCAGCCTTCTCCCACTTATAGAACGTTTGAGAAAGCAGCTTGTGCTGTGCTGACACTTTCTTCTAACAAAACCGAAAACTCCCGTAGCCTGAGTTAAGCAGCTTGAAGGGGAACGCTGTATCTTGCTTTCTCTTACATGTGGTGAATGGGGAACGTCTAGTGCTTCTAAGAAACTTTTATTCAGCACAAATACAGTTTTGCCTCCTTCGCGTTCCAGAATGGGAGAAACACGGTTTCTCTTCTCCTGTAGTGATACCGTCTGCAAAGCGGTATTCTCAGGCGCACAGCACGGAATGCTTCCCGAAATGGTGGAAACCCTGAACGGCTTCAGCTACTTGAAAGGGAGAAACGTCGTATACTTTATCCAGGTAGACAATGCACGGCAACTTTCTGAGGCATGTAACACTGAGGGATTTTCAAACAAGGAAACCGAATCCTTCGACCATCATCCCAGAATGAGAGCAAAATGCTCTCGCGTTGTCTTTCAGGCAGGGAAGAAGCTACATGACCGTGTTGAGCAGATAAGTTTTAGTCACCGTAGCTGAACCTTTTCTTCCGTCCTCTAGCTGAAGGCAGACAATCTGCCTGTTTGGCTTTGAACGCCTGTAGTACCTTCATTCTCTGGTACGCAAAGTTCCCTTTGAAAACCAGGGGATTCCAATCCTTGCTAGGCCCGCTCTCTGCAGCCTTCTCCCACTCAGAGAACGTTTGAGAAAGCAGCTTGTTCTGGGCGGACACTTTCTTCTAACAAAACTTAAAACTCCCCTAGACTGTGATAAGCAGCTTGAAGGGGAACGCTGTATTTTGCTTTCTCTTTCATGTGGTGAATGGGGAATTTCCACTTGCTGCTAACAAACTTACTCAGCCCAACTACAGTTTTGCCCCATTCGCGTTCCAGAATGGGAGAAACACGGTTTCTCTTCTCCTCTAGTGATAACGTCTGTAAAGCGGTATTCTCAGCCGCGCAGCACAGAATGCTTCACGGAATGCTGGAAACCCTGGACGGCTTCAGCTACTTGAAAGGGAGAAACGTCGTATAGTTTATCCAGGTCGAGAATGCACAGGCAACTTTCTGAGGCATGTAACACAGAGGGATTTTCGAACACAGAAAGGGAATCCTTCGACCATCATCCCAGAATGAGAGCAAAATGCTCTTTCTTTGTATTTCAGGCAGGGAAGGAGTAACATGCTCGTGTTGAGCACACAAGTTTTAGTCAGCATAGCTGAACCTTTTCGTCAGTCCTCTAAATGAAGGCAGAAAATCTGCCTGTTTGGCTTTGAACGACTGTAGTATCTTCATTCCCTGATATGCAAAGTTCCCTTTGAAAACCAGGGGATTCCAATCCTTGCTAGGCCCGCTCTCTGGAGCCTTCTCCCACTCAGAGAACGTTTGAGAAAGCAGCTTGTGCTGGGCGGACTCTTTCTTCTAACAAAACTGAAAAGTCCCGTAGACTGACTTAAGCAGCTTGAAGGGGAACGCTGTATTTTGCTTTCTCTTTCATGTGGTGACTGGGGAATTTCCACTTGCTGCTAACCTTTACTCAGCACAACTACAGTTTTGCCCGCTTCGCGTTCCAGAATGGGAGAAACACGGTTTCTCTTCTCCTCTAGTGATAACGTCTGTAAAGCGGTATTCTCAGCCGCGCAGCACAGAATGCTTCCCGGAATGCTGCAAACCCTGAACGGCTTCAGCTACTTGAAAGGGAGAAACGTCGTATACTTTATCCAGGTCGAGAATGCACAGGCAACTTTCTGAGGCATGTAACACAGAGGGATTTTCGAACACAGAAAGAGAATCCTTCGACCATCATCCCAGAATGAGAGCAAAATGCTCTTTCTTTGTATTTCAGGCAGGGAAGGAGTAAGATGCTCGTGTTGAGCACACAAATTTTAGTCAGCATAGCTGAACCTTTTCGTCAGTCCTCTAACTGAAGGCAGACAATCTGCCTGTTTGGCTTTCAACGCCTGTAGTACCTTCATTCCCTGATATGCAAAGTTCCCTTTGAAAACCAGGGGATTGCAATCCTTGCTAGGCCCACTCTCTGCAGCCATCTCCAACTCAGAGAACGTTTGAGAAAGCAGCTTGTGCTGATCGGACCCTTTCTTCTAACAAATATGAAAACTCCCGTAGACTGGGTTAAGCAGCATCAAGGGGAACGCAGTATTTGGCTTTCTCTTTCATGTGATGAATGGGGGATTTCCACTTGCTGCTAACAAACTTTTACTCAGCACAACTACAGTTTTGCCTCCTTCGCGTTCCAGAATAGGAGAAACACGGTTTCTCTTCTCCTCTAGTGATAACGTCTGTAAAGCGGTATTCTCAGCCGCGCAGCACAGAATGCTTCACGGAATGCTGGAAACCCTGGACGGCTTCAGCTACTTGAAAGGGAGAAACGTCGTATACTTTATCCAGGTCGAGAATGCACAGGCAACTTTCTGAGGCACGTAACACAGAGGGATTTTCGAACACAGAAAGGGAATCCTTCGACCATCATCCTAGAATGAGAGCAAAATGCTCTTTCTTTGTATTTCAGGCAGGGAAGGAGTAACATGCTCGTGTTGAGCACACACGTTTTAGTCAGCATAGCTGAACCTTTTCGTCAGTCCTCTAACTGAAGGCAGACAATCTGCCTGTTTGGCTTTCAACGCCTGTAGTTCCTTCATTCCCTGATATGCAAAGTTCCCTTTGAAAACCAGGGGATTCCAATCCTTGCTAGGCCCGCTCTCTGCAGCCATCTCCAACTCAGAGAACGTTTGAGAAAGCAGCTTGTGCTGATCGGACCCTTTCTTCTAACAAATATGAAAACTCCCGTAGACTGGGTTAAGCAGCATCAAGGGGAACGCAGTATTTGGCTTTCTCTTTCATGTGATGAATGGGGGATTTCCACTTGCTGCTAACAAACTTTTACTCAGCACAACTACAGTTTTGCCTCCTTCGCGTTCCAGAATAGGAGAAACACGGTTTCTCTCCTCCTGTAGTGATACCGTCTGTAAAGCGGTATTCTCAGGCGCGCAGCACAGAATGCTTCCCGAAATGCTGGAAACCCTGAACGGCTTCAGCTACTTGAAAGGGAGAAACGTCGTATACTTTATCCAGGTAGACAATGCACGGCAACTTTCTGAGGCATGTAACACAGAGGGATTTTCAAACAAGGAAACCGAATCCTTCGACCATCATCCCAGAATGAGAGCAAAATGCTCTCGCGTTGTCTTTCAGGCAGGGAAGAAGCTACATGCTCGTGTTGAGCAGATAAGTTTTAGTCAGCATATCTGAACCTCTTCTTCCGTCCTCTAGCTGATGACAGACAATCTGCCTGTTTGGCTTTAAACGCCCGTACCTTCATTCCCAGGTATGCAAAGTTCCCTTTGAAAACCAGAGAATTCCAATCCTTGCTAGGCAGGACTCTGCAGCCTTCTCCCACTTATAAAACGTTTGAGAAAGCAGCTTGTGCTGTGCTGACACTTTCTTCTAACAAAACCGAAAACTCCCGTAGCCTGAGTTAAGCAGCTTGAAGGGGAACGCTGTATCTTGCTTTCTCTTACATGTGGTGAATGGGGAACGTCTAGTGCTTCTAAGAAACTTTTATTCAGCACAAATACAGTTTTGCCTCCTTCGCGTTCCAGAATGGGAGAAACACGGTTTCTCTTCTCCTGTAGTGATACCGTCTGCAAAGCGGTATTCTCAGGCGCACAGCACGGAATGCTTCCCGAAATGGTGGAAACCCTGAACGGCTTCAGCTACTTGAAAGGGAGAAACGTCGTATACTTTATCCAGGTAGACAATGCACGGCAACTTTCTGAGGCATGTAACACTGAGGGATTTTCAAACAAGGAAACCGAATCCTTCGACCATCATCCCAGAATGAGAGCAAAATGCTCTCGCGTTGTCTTTCAGGCAGGGAAGAAGCTACATGACCGTGTTGAGCAGATAAGTTTTAGTCACCGTAGCTGAACCTTTTCTTCCGTCCTCTAGCTGAAGGCAGACAATCTGCCTGTTTGGCTTTGAACGCCTGTAGTACCTTCATTCTCTGGTACGCAAAGTTCCCTTTGAAAACCAGGGGATTCCAATCCTTGCTAGGCCCGCTCTCTGCAGCCTTCTCCCACTCAGAGAACGTTTGAGAAAGCAGCTTGTTCTGGGCGGACACTTTCTTCTAACAAAACTTAAAACTCCCCTAGACTGTGATAAGCAGCTTGAAGGGGAACGCTGTATTTTGCTTTCTCTTTCATGTGGTGAATGGGGAATTTCCACTTGCTGCTAACAAACTTACTCAGCCCAACTACAGTTTTGCCCCATTCGCGTTCCAGAATGGGAGAAACACGGTTTCTCTTCTCCTCTAGTGATAACGTCTGTAAAGCGGTATTCTCAGCCGCGCAGCACAGAATGCTTCACGGAATGCTGGAAACCCTGGACGGCTTCAGCTACTTGAAAGGGAGAAACGTCGTATACTTTATCCAGGTCGAGAATGCACAGGCAACTTTCTGAGGCATGTAACACAGAGGGATTTTCGAACACAGAAAGGGAATCCTTCGACCATCATCCCAGAATGAGAGCAAAATGCTCTTTCTTTGTATTTCAGGCAGGGAAGGAGTAACATGCTCGTGTTGAGCACACAAGTTTTAGTCAGCATAGCTGAACCTTTTCGTCAGTCCTCTAAATGAAGGCAGAAAATCTGCCTGTTTGGCTTTGAACGACTGTAGTATCTTCATTCCCTGATATGCAAAGTTCCCTTTGAAAACCAGGGGATTCCAATCCTTGCTAGGCCCGCTCTCTGGAGCCTTCTCCCACTCAGAGAACGTTTGAGAAAGCAGCTTGTGCTGGGCGGACTCTTTCTTCTAACAAAACTGAAAAGTCCCGTAGACTGACTTAAGCAGCTTGAAGGGGAACGCTGTATTTTGCTTTCTCTTTCATGTGGTGACTGGGGAATTTCCACTTGCTGCTAACCTTTACTCAGCACAACTACAGTTTTGCCCGCTTCGCGTTCCAGAATGGGAGAAACACGGTTTCTCTTCTCCTCTAGTGATAACGTCTGTAAAGCGGTATTCTCAGCCGCGCAGCACAGAATGCTTCCCGGAATGCTGCAAACCCTGAACGGCTTCAGCTACTTGAAAGGGAGAAACGTCGTATACTTTATCCAGGTCGAGAATGCACAGGCAACTTTCTGAGGCATGTAACACAGAGGGATTTTCGAACACAGAAAGAGAATCCTTCGACCATCATCCCAGAATGAGAGCAAAATGCTCTTTCTTTGTATTTCAGGCAGGGAAGGAGTAAGATGCTCGTGTTGAGCACACAAATTTTAGTCAGCATAGCTGAACCTTTTCGTCAGTCCTCTAACTGAAGGCAGACAATCTGCCTGTTTGGCTTTCAACGCCTGTAGTACCTTCATTCCCTGATATGCAAAGTTCCCTTTGAAAACCAGGGGATTGCAATCCTTGCTAGGCCCACTCTCTGCAGCCATCTCCAACTCAGAGAACGTTTGAGAAAGCAGCTTGTGCTGATCGGACCCTTTCTTCTAACAAATATGAAAACTCCCGTAGACTGGGTTAAGCAGCATCAAGGGGAACGCAGTATTTGGCTTTCTCTTTCATGTGATGAATGGGGGATTTCCACTTGCTGCTAACAAACTTTTACTCAGCACAACTACAGTTTTGCCTCCTTCGCGTTCCAGAATAGGAGAAACACGGTTTCTCTCCTCCTGTAGTGATACCGTCTGTAAAGCGGTATTCTCAGGCGCGCAGCACAGAATGCTTCCCGAAATGCTGGAAACCCTGAACGGCTTCAGCTACTTGAAAGGGAGAAACGTCGTATACTTTATCCAGGTAGACAATGCACGGCAACTTTCTGAGGCATGTAACACAGAGGGATTTTCAAACAAGGAAACCGAATCCTTCGACCATCATCCCAGAATGAGAGCAAAATGCTCTCGCGTTGTCTTTCAGGCAGGGAAGAAGCTACATGCTCGTGTTGAGCAGATAAGTTTTAGTCAGCATATCTGAACCTCTTCTTCCGTCCTCTAGCTGATGACAGACAATCTGCCTGTTTGGCTTTAAACGCCCGTACCTTCATTCCCAGGTATGCAAAGTTCCCTTTGAAAACCAGAGAATTCCAATCCTTGCTAGGCAGGACTCTGCAGCCTTCTCCCACTTATAGAACGTTTGAGAAAGCAGCTTGTGCTGTGCTGACACTTTCTTCTAACAAAACCGAAAACTCCCGTAGCCTGAGTTAAGCAGCTTGAAGGGGAACGCTGTATCTTGCTTTCTCTTACATGTGGTGAATGGGGAACGTCTAGTGCTTCTAAGAAACTTTTATTCAGCACAAATACAGTTTTGCCTCCTTCGCGTTCCAGAATGGGAGAAACACGGTTTCTCTTCTCCTGTAGTGATACCGTCTGCAAAGCGGTATTCTCAGGCGCACAGCACGGAATGCTTCCCGAAATGGTGGAAACCCTGAACGGCTTCAGCTACTTGAAAGGGAGAAACGTCGTATACTTTATCCAGGTAGACAATGCACGGCAACTTTCTGAGGCATGTAACACTGAGGGATTTTCAAACAAGGAAACCGAATCCTTCGACCATCATCCCAGAATGAGAGCAAAATGCTCTCGCGTTGTCTTTCAGGCAGGGAAGAAGCTACATGACCGTGTTGAGCAGATAAGTTTTAGTCACCGTAGCTGAACCTTTTCTTCCGTCCTCTAGCTGAAGGCAGACAATCTGCCTGTTTGGCTTTGAACGCCTGTAGTACCTTCATTCTCTGGTACGCAAAGTTCCCTTTGAAAACCAGGGGATTCCAATCCTTGCTAGGCCCGCTCTCTGCAGCCTTCTCCCACTCAGAGAACGTTTGAGAAAGCAGCTTGTTCTGGGCGGACACTTTCTTCTAACAAAACTTAAAACTCCCCTAGACTGTGATAAGCAGCTTGAAGGGGAACGCTGTATTTTGCTTTCTCTTTCATGTGGTGAATGGGGAATTTCCACTTGCTGCTAACAAACTTACTCAGCCCAACTACAGTTTTGCCCCATTCGCGTTCCAGAATGGGAGAAACACGGTTTCTCTTCTCCTCTAGTGATAACGTCTGTAAAGCGGTATTCTCAGCCGCGCAGCACAGAATGCTTCACGGAATGCTGGAAACCCTGGACGGCTTCAGCTACTTGAAAGGGAGAAACGTCGTATAGTTTATCCAGGTCGAGAATGCACAGGCAACTTTCTGAGGCATGTAACACAGAGGGATTTTCGAACACAGAAAGGGAATCCTTCGACCATCATCCCAGAATGAGAGCAAAATGCTCTTTCTTTGTATTTCAGGCAGGGAAGGAGTAACATGCTCGTGTTGAGCACACAAGTTTTAGTCAGCATAGCTGAACCTTTTCGTCAGTCCTCTAAATGAAGGCAGAAAATCTGCCTGTTTGGCTTTGAACGACTGTAGTATCTTCATTCCCTGATATGCAAAGTTCCCTTTGAAAACCAGGGGATTCCAATCCTTGCTAGGCCCGCTCTCTGGAGCCTTCTCCCACTCAGAGAACGTTTGAGAAAGCAGCTTGTGCTGGGCGGACTCTTTCTTCTAACAAAACTGAAAAGTCCCGTAGACTGACTTAAGCAGCTTGAAGGGGAACGCTGTATTTTGCTTTCTCTTTCATGTGGTGACTGGGGAATTTCCACTTGCTGCTAACCTTTACTCAGCACAACTACAGTTTTGCGGGCTTCGCGTTCCAGAATGGGAGAAACACGGTTTCTCTTCTCCTCTAGTGATAACGTCTGTAAAGCGGTATTCTCAGCCGCGCAGCACAGAATGCTTCCCGGAATGCTGCAAACCCTGAACGGCTTCAGCTACTTGAAAGGGAGAAACGTCGTATACTTTATCCAGGTCGAGAATGCACAGGCAACTTTCTGAGGCATGTAACACAGAGGGATTTTCGAACACAGAAAGAGAATCCTTCGACCATCATCCCAGAATGAGAGCAAAATGCTCTTTCTTTGTATTTCAGGCAGGGAAGGAGTAAGATGCTCGTGTTGAGCACACAAATTTTAGTCAGCATAGCTGAACCTTTTCGTCAGTCCTCTAACTGAAGGCAGACAATCTGCCTGTTTGGCTTTCAACGCCTGTAGTACCTTCATTCCCTGATATGCAAAGTTCCCTTTGAAAACCAGGGGATTGCAATCCTTGCTAGGCCCACTCTCTGCAGCCATCTCCAACTCAGAGAACGTTTGAGAAAGCAGCTTGTGCTGATCGGACCCTTTCTTCTAACAAATATGAAAACTCCCGTAGACTGGGTTAAGCAGCATCAAGGGGAACGCAGTATTTGGCTTTCTCTTTCATGTGATGAATGGGGGATTTCCACTTGCTGCTAACAAACTTTTACTCAGCACAACTACAGTTTTGCCTCCTTCGCGTTCCAGAATAGGAGAAACACGGTTTCTCTTCTCCTCTAGTGATAACGTCTGTAAAGCGGTATTCTCAGCCGCGCAGCACAGAATGCTTCACGGAATGCTGGAAACCCTGGACGGCTTCAGCTACTTGAAAGGGAGAAACGTCGTATAGTTTATCCAGGTCGAGAATGCACAGGCAACTTTCTGAGGCATGTAACACAGAGGGATTTTCGAACACAGAAAGGGAATCCTTCGACCATCATCCCAGAATGAGAGCAAAATGCTCTTTCTTTGTATTTCAGGCAGGGAAGGAGTAACATGCTCGTGTTGAGCACACAAGTTTTAGTCAGCATAGCTGAACCTTTTCGTCAGTCCTCTAAATGAAGGCAGAAAATCTGCCTGTTTGGCTTTGAACGACTGTAGTATCTTCATTCCCTGATATGCAAAGTTCCCTTTGAAAACCAGGGGATTCCAATCCTTGCTAGGCCCGCTCTCTGGAGCCTTCTCCCACTCAGAGAACGTTTGAGAAAGCAGCTTGTGCTGGGCGGACTCTTTCTTCTAACAAAACTGAAAAGTCCCGTAGACTGACTTAAGCAGCTTGAAGGGGAACGCTGTATTTTGCTTTCTCTTTCATGTGGTGACTGGGGAATTTCCACTTGCTGCTAACCTTTACTCAGCACAACTACAGTTTTGCCCGCTTCGCGTTCCAGAATGGGAGAAACACGGTTTCTCTTCTCCTCTAGTGATAACGTCTGTAAAGCGGTATTCTCAGCCGCGCAGCACAGAATGCTTCCCGGAATGCTGCAAACCCTGAACGGCTTCAGCTACTTGAAAGGGGGAAACGTCGTATACTTTATCCAGGTCGAGAATGCACAGGCAACTTTCTGAGGCATGTAACACAGAGGGATTTTCGAACACAGAAAGAGAATCCTTCGACCATCATCCCAGAATGAGAGCAAAATGCTCTTTCTTTGTATTTCAGGCAGGGAAGGAGTAACATGCTCGTGTTGAGCACACAAATTTTAGTCAGCATAGCTGAACCTTTTCGTCAGTCCTCTAACTGAAGGCAGACAATCTGCCTGTTTGGCTTTCAACGCCTGTAGTACCTTCATTCCCTGATATGCAAAGTTCCCTTTGAAAACCAGGGGATTGCAATCCTTGCTAGGCCCACTCTCTGCAGCCATCTCCAACTCAGAGAACGTTTGAGAAAGCAGCTTGTGCTGATCGGACCCTTTCTTCTAACAAATATGAAAACTCCCGTAGACTGGGTTAAGCAGCATCAAGGGGAACGCAGTATTTGGCTTTCTCTTTCATGTGATGAATGGGGGATTTCCACTTGCTGCTAACAAACTTTTACTCAGCACAACTACAGTTTTGCCTCCTTCGCGTTCCAGAATAGGAGAAACACGGTTTCTCTCCTCCTGTAGTGATACCGTCTGTAAAGCGGTATTCTCAGGCGCGCAGCACAGAATGCTTCCCGAAATGCTGGAAACCCTGAACGGCTTCAGCTACTTGAAAGGGAGAAACGTCGTATACTTTATCCAGGTAGACAATGCACGGCAACTTTCTGAGGCATGTAACACAGAGGGATTTTCAAACAAGGAAACCGAATCCTTCGACCATCATCCCAGAATGAGAGCAAAATGCTCTCGCGTTGTCTTTCAGGCAGGGAAGAAGCTACATGCTCGTGTTGAGCAGATAAGTTTTAGTCAGCATATCTGAACCTCTTCTTCCGTCCTCTAGCTGATGACAGACAATCTGCCTGTTTGGCTTTGAACGCCCGTACCTTCATTCCCAGGTATGCAAAGTTCCCTTTGAAAACCAGAGAATTCCAATCCTTGCTAGGCAGGACTCTGCAGCCTTCTCCCACTTATAGAACGTTTGAGAAAGCAGCTTGTGCTGTGCTGACACTTTCTTCTAACAAAACCGAAAACTCCCGTAGCCTGAGTTAAGCAGCTTGAAGGGGAACGCTGTATCTTGCTTTCTCTTACATGTGGTGAATGGGGAACGTCTAGTGCTTCTAAGAAACTTTTATTCAGCACAAATACAGTTTTGCCTCCTTCGCGTTCCAGAATGGGAGAAACACGGTTTCTCTTCTCCTGTAGTGATACCGTCTGCAAAGCGGTATTCTCAGGCGCACAGCACGGAATGCTTCCCGAAATGGTGGAAACCCTGAACGGCTTCAGCTACTTGAAAGGGAGAAACGTCGTATACTTTATCCAGGTAGACAATGCACGGCAACTTTCTGAGGCATGTAACACTGAGGGATTTTCAAACAAGGAAACCGAATCCTTCGACCATCATCCCAGAATGAGAGCAAAATGCTCTCGCGTTGTCTTTCAGGCAGGGAAGAAGCTACATGACCGTGTTGAGCAGATAAGTTTTAGTCACCGTAGCTGAACCTTTTCTTCCGTCCTCTAGCTGAAGGCAGACAATCTGCCAGTTTGGCTTTGAACGCCTGTAGTACCTTCATTCCCTGGTACGCAAAGTTGCCTTTGAAAACCAGGGGATTCCAATCCTTGCTAGGCCCGCTCTCTGCTGCCTTCTCCCACTCAGAGAACGTTTGAGAAAGCAGCTTGTTCTGGGCGGACACTTTCTTCTAACAAAACTTAAAACTCCCCTAGACTGTGATAAGCAGCTTGAAGGGGAACGCTGTATTTTGCTTTCTCTTTCATGTGGTGAATGGGGAATTTCCACTTGCTGCTAACCTTTACTCAGCACAACTACAGTTTTGCCCGCTTCGCGTTCCAGAATGGGAGAAACACGGTTTCTCTTCTCCTCTAGTGATAACGTCTGTAAAGCGGTATTCTCAGCCGCGCAGCACAGAATGCTTCCCGGAATGCTGCAAACCCTGAACGGCTTCAGCTACTTGAAAGGGAGAAACGTCGTATACTTTATCCAGGTCGAGAATGCACAGGCAACTTTCTGAGGCATGTAACACAGAGGGATTTTCGAACACAGAAAGAGAATCCTTCGACCATCATCCCAGAATGAGAGCAAAATGCTCTTTCTTTGTATTTCAGGCAGGGAAGGAGTAACATGCTCGTGTTGAGCACACAAATTTTAGTCAGCATAGCTGAACCTTTTCGTCAGTCCTCTAACTGAAGGCAGACAATCTGCCTGTTTGGCTTTGAACGCCTGTAGTACCTTCATTCCCTGATATGCAAAGTTCCCTTTGAAAACCAGGGGATTCCAATCCTTGCTAGGCCCACTCTCTGCAGCCATCTCCAACTCAGAGAACGTTTGAGAAAGCAGCTTGTGCTGATCGGACCCTTTCTTCTAACAAATATGAAAACTCCCGTAGACTGGGTTAAGCAGCATCAAGGGGAACGCAGTATTTGGCTTTCTCTTTCATGTGATGAATGGGGGATTTCCACTTGCTGCTAACAAACTTTTACTCAGCACAACTACAGTTTTGCCTCCTTCGCGTTCCAGAATAGGAGAAACACGGTTTCTCTCCTCCTGTAGTGATACCGTCTGTAAAGCGGTATTCTCAGGCGCGCAGCACAGAATGCTTCCCGAAATGCTGGAAACCCTGAACGGCTTCAGCTACTTGAAAGGGAGAAACGTCGTATACTTTATCCAGGTAGACAATGCACGGCAGCTTTCTGAGGCATGTAACACAGAGGGATTTTCAAACAAGGAAACCGAATCCTTCGACCATCATCCCAGAATGAGAGCAAAATGCTCTCGAGTTGTCTTTCAGGCAGGGAAGAAGCTACATGCTCGTGTTGAGCAGATAAGTTTTAGTCAGCATATCTGAACCTCTTCTTCCGTCCTCTAGCTGATGACAGACAATCTGCCTGTTTGGCTTTGAACGCCCGTACCTTCATTCCCAGGTATGCAAAGTTCCCTTGGAAAACCAGGGAATTCCAATCCATGCTTGGCAGGACTCTGCAGCCTTCTCCCACTTATAGAACGTTTGAGAAAGCAGCTTGTGCTGTGCTGACACTTTCTTCTAACAAAACCGAAAACTCCCGTAGCCTGAGTTAAGCAGCTTGAAGGGGAACGCTGTATCTTGCTTTCTCTTACATGTGGTGAATGGGGAACGTCTAGTGCTGCTAACAAACTTTTATTCAGCACAAATACAGTTTTGCCTCCTTCGCGTTCCAGAATGGGAGAAACACGGTTTCTCTTCTCCTGTAGTGATACCGTCTGTAAAGCGGTATTCTCAGGCGCGCAGCACAGAATACTTCCCGAAATGCTGGAAACCCTGGACGGCTTCAGCTACTTGAAGGGAGAAACGTCGTATACTTTATCCAGGTAGACAATGCACAGGCAACTTTCTGAGGCATGTAACACAGAGGGATTTTCGAACACAGAAAGAGAATCCTTCGACCATCATCCCAGAATGAGAGCAAAATGCTCTCGCGTTGTCTTTCAGGCAGGGAAGAAGCTACATGCCCGTGTTGAGCAGATAAGTTTTAGTCACCGTAGCTGAACCTTTTCTTCCGTCCTCTAGCTGAAGGCAGACAATCTGCCAGTTTGGCTTTGAACGCCTGTAGTACCTTCATTCCCTGGTACGCAAAGTTCCCTTTGAAAACCAGGGGATTCCAATCCTTGCTAGGCCCGCTCTCTGCAGCATTCTCCCACTCAGAGAACGTTTGAGAAAGCAGCTTGTGCTGGGCGGATACTTTCTTCTAACAAAACTTAAAACTCCCCTAGACTGTGATAAGCAGCTTGAAGGGGAACGCTGTATTTTGCTTTCTCTTTCATGTGGTGAATGGGGAATTTCCACTTGCTGCTAACAAACTTACTCAGCCCAACTACAGTTTTGCCCCATTCGCGTTCCAGAATGGGAGAAACACGGTTTCTCTTCTCCTCTAGTGATAACGTCTGTAAAGCGGTATTAGCAGCCGCGCAGCACAGAATTCTTCCCGGAATCCTGCAAACCCTGGACGGCTTCAGCTACTTGAAAGGGAGAAACGTCGTATAGTTTATCCAGGTCGAGAATGCACAGGCAACTTTCTGAGGCATGTAACACAGAGGGATTTTCGAACACAGAAAGGGAATCCTTCGACCATCATCCCAGAATGAGAGCAAAATGCTCTTTCTTTGTATTTCAGGCAGGGAAGGAGTAACATGCTCGTGTTGAGCACACAAGTTTTAGTCAGCATAGCTGAACCTTTTCGTCAGTCCTCTAAATGAAGGCAGAAAATCTGCCTGTTTGGCTTTGAACGACTGTAGTATCTTCATTCCCTGATATGCAAAGTTCCCTTTGAAAACCAGGGGATTCCAATCCTTGCTAGGCCCGCTCTCTGGAGCCTTCTCCCACTCAGAGAACGTTTGAGAAAGCAGCTTGTGCTGGGCGGACTCTTTCTTCTAACAAAACTGAAAAGTCCCGTAGACTGACTTAAGCAGCTTGAAGGGGAACGCTGTATTTTGCTTTCTCTTTCATGTGGTGACTGGGGAATTTCCACTTGCTGCTAACCTTTACTCAGCACAACTACAGTTTTGCCCGCTTCGCGTTCCAGAATGGGAGAAACACGGTTTCTCTTCTCCTCTAGTGATAACGTCTGTAAAGCGGTATTCTCAGCCGCGCAGCACAGAATGCTTCCCGGAATGCTGCAAACCCTGAACGGCTTCAGCTACTTGAAAGGGAGAAACGTCGTATACTTTATCCAGGTCGAGAATGCACAGGCAACTTTCTGAGGCATGTAACACAGAGGGATTTTCGAACACAGAAAGAGAATCCTTCGACCATCATCCCAGAATGAGAGCAAAATGCTCTTTCTTTGTATTTCAGGCAGGGAAGGAGTAACATGCTCGTGTTGAGCACACAAATTTTAGTCAGCATAGCTGAACCTTTTCGTCAGTCCTCTAACTGAAGGCAGACAATCTGCCTGTTTGGCTTTGAACGCCTGTAGTACCTTCATTCCCTGATATGCAAAGTTCCCTTTGAAAACCAGGGGATTGCAATCCTTGCTAGGCCCACTCTCTGCAGCCATCTCCAACTCAGAGAACGTTTGAGAAAGCAGCTTGTGCTGATCGGACCCTTTCTTCTAACAAATATGAAAACTCCCGTAGACTGGGTTAAGCAGCATCAAGGGGAACGCAGTATTTGGCTTTCTCTTTCATGTGATGAATGGGGGATTTCCACTTGCTGCTAACAAACTTTTACTCAGCACAACTACAGTTTTGCCTCCTTCGCGTTCCAGAATAGGAGAAACACGGTTTCTCTCCTCCTGTAGTGATACCGTCTGTAAAGCGGTATTCTCAGGCGCGCAGCACAGAATGCTTCCCGAAATGCTGGAAACCCTGAACGGCTTCAGCTACTTGAAAGGGAGAAACGTCGTATACTTTATCCAGGTAGACAATGCACGGCAGCTTTCTGAGGCATGTAACACAGAGGGATTTTCAAACAAGGAAACCGAATCCTTCGACCATCATCCCAGAATGAGAGCAAAATGCTCTCGAGTTGTCTTTCAGGCAGGGAAGAAGCTACATGCTCGTGTTGAGCAGATAAGTTTTAGTCAGCATATCTGAACCTCTTCTTCCGTCCTCTAGCTGATGACAGACAATCTGCCTGTTTGGCTTTGAACGCCCGTACCTTCATTCCCAGGTATGCAAAGTTCCCTTGGAAAACCAGGGAATTCCAATCCATGCTTGGCAGGACTCTGCAGCCTTCTCCCACTTATAGAACGTTTGAGAAAGCAGCTTGTGCTGTGCTGACACTTTCTTCTAACAAAACCGAAAACTCCCGTAGCCTGAGTTAAGCAGCTTGAAGGGGAACGCTGTATCTTGCTTTCTCTTACATGTGGTGAATGGGGAACGTCTAGTGCTGCTAACAAACTTTTATTCAGCACAAATACAGTTTTGCCTCCTTCGCGTTCCAGAATGGGAGAAACACGGTTTCTCTTCTCCTGTAGTGATACCGTCTGTAAAGCGGTATTCTCAGGCGCGCAGCACAGAATACTTCCCGAAATGCTGGAAACCCTGGACGGCTTCAGCTACTTGAAAGGGAGAAACGTCGTATACTTTATCCAGGTCGAGAATGCACAGGCAACTTTCTGAGGCACGTAACACAGAGGGATTTTCGAACACAGAAAGGGAATCCTTCGACCATCATCCCAGAATGAGAGCAAAATGCTCTTTCTTTGTATTTCAGGCAGGGAAGGAGTAACATGCTCGTGTTGAGCACACACGTTTTAGTCAGCATAGCTGAACCTTTTCGTCAGTCCTCTAACTGAAGGCAGACAATCTGCCTGTTTGGCTTTCAACGCCTGTAGTTCCTTCATTCCCTGATATGCAAAGTTCCCTTTGAAAACCAGGGGATTCCAATCCTTGCTAGGCCCGCTCTCTGCAGCCATCTCCAACTCAGAGAACGTTTGAGAAAGCAGCTTGTGCTGATCGGACCCTTTCTTCTAACAAATATGAAAACTCCCGTAGACTGGGTTAAGCAGCATCAAGGGGAACGCAGTATTTGGCTTTCTCTTTCATGTGATGAATGGGGGATTTCCACTTGCTGCTAACAAACTTTTACTCAGCACAACTACAGTTTTGCCTCCTTCGCGTTCCAGAATAGGAGAAACACGGTTTCTCTCCTCCTGTAGTGATACCGTCTGTAAAGCGGTATTCTCAGGCGCGCAGCACAGAATGCTTCCCGAAATGCTGGAAACCCTGAACGGCTTCAGCTACTTGAAAGGGAGAAACGTCGTATACTTTATCCAGGTAGACAATGCACGGCAACTTTCTGAGGCATGTAACACAGAGGGATTTTCAAACAAGGAAACCGAATCCTTCGACCATCATCCCAGAATGAGAGCAAAATGCTCTCGCGTTGTCTTTCAGGCAGGGAAGAAGCTACATGCTCGTGTTGAGCAGATAAGTTTTAGTCAGCATATCTGAACCTCTTCTTCCGTCCTCTAGCTGATGACAGACAATCTGCCTGTTTGGCTTTGAACGCCCGTACCTTCATTCCCAGGTATGCAAAGTTCCCTTTGAAAACCAGAGAATTCCAATCCTTGCTAGGCAGGACTCTGCAGCCTTCTCCCACTTATAGAACGTTTGAGAAAGCAGCTTGTGCTGTGCTGACACTTTCTTCTAACAAAACCGAAAACTCCCGTAGCCTGAGTTAAGCAGCTTGAAGGGGAACGCTGTATCTTGCTTTCTCTTACATGTGGTGAATGGGGAACGTCTAGTGCTTCTAAGAAACTTTTATTCAGCACAAATACAGTTTTGCCTCCTTCGCGTTCCAGAATGGGAGAAACACGGTTTCTCTTCTCCTGTAGTGATACCGTCTGCAAAGCGGTATTCTCAGGCGCACAGCACGGAATGCTTCCCGAAATGGTGGAAACCCTGAACGGCTTCAGCTACTTGAAAGGGAGAAACGTCGTATACTTTATCCAGGTAGACAATGCACGGCAACTTTCTGAGGCATGTAACACTGAGGGATTTTCAAACAAGGAAACCGAATCCTTCGACCATCATCCCAGAATGAGAGCAAAATGCTCTCGCGTTGTCTTTCAGGCAGGGAAGAAGCTACATGACCGTGTTGAGCAGATAAGTTTTAGTCACCGTAGCTGAACCTTTTCTTCCGTCCTCTAGCTGAAGGCAGACAATCTGCCAGTTTGGCTTTGAACGCCTGTAGTACCTTCATTCCCTGGTACGCAAAGTTGCCTTTGAAAACCAGGGGATTCCAATCCTTGCTAGGCCCGCTCTCTGCAGCCTTCTCCCACTCAGAGAACGTTTGAGAAAGCAGCTTGTTCTGGGCGGACACTTTCTTCTAACAAAACTTAAAACTCCCCTAGACTGTGATAAGCAGCTTGAAGGGGAACGCTGTATTTTGCTTTCTCTTTCATGTGGTGAATGGGGAATTTCCACTTGCTGCTAACAAACTTACTCAGCCCAACTACAGTTTTGCCCCATTCGCGTTCCAGAATGGGAGAAACACGGTTTCTCTTCTCCTCTAGTGATAACGTCTGTAAAGCGGTATTCTCAGCCGCGCAGCACAGAATGCTTCACGGAATGCTGGAAACCCTGGACGGCTTCAGCTACTTGAAAGGGAGAAACGTCGTATAGTTTATCCAGGTCGAGAATGCACAGGCAACTTTCTGAGGCATGTAACACAGAGGGATTTTCGAACACAGAAAGGGAATCCTTCGACCATCATCCCAGAATGAGAGCAAAATGCTCTTTCTTTGTATTTCAGGCAGGGAAGGAGTAACATGCTCGTGTTGAGCACACAAGTTTTAGTCAGCATAGCTGAACCTTTTCGTCAGTCCTCTAAATGAAGGCAGAAAATCTGCCTGTTTGGCTTTGAACGACTGTAGTATCTTCATTCCCTGATATGCAAAGTTCCCTTTGAAAACCAGGGGATTCCAATCCTTGCTAGGCCCGCTCTCTGGAGCCTTCTCCCACTCAGAGAACGTTTGAGAAAGCAGCTTGTGCTGGGCGGACTCTTTCTTCTAACAAAACTGAAAAGTCCCGTAGACTGACTTAAGCAGCTTGAAGGGGAACGCTGTATTTTGCTTTCTCTTTCATGTGGTGACTGGGGAATTTCCACTTGCTGCTAACCTTTACTCAGCACAACTACAGTTTTGCCCGCTTCGCGTTCCAGAATGGGAGAAACACGGTTTCTCTTCTCCTCTAGTGATAACGTCTGTAAAGCGGTATTCTCAGCCGCGCAGCACAGAATGCTTCCCGGAATGCTGCAAACCCTGAACGGCTTCAGCTACTTGAAAGGGAGAAACGTCGTATACTTTATCCAGGTCGAGAATGCACAGGCAACTTTCTGAGGCATGTAACACAGAGGGATTTTCGAACACAGAAAGAGAATCCTTCGACCATCATCCCAGAATGAGAGCAAAATGCTCTTTCTTTGTATTTCAGGCAGGGAAGGAGTAACATGCTCGTGTTGAGCACACAAATTTTAGTCAGCATAGCTGAACCTTTTCGTCAGTCCTCTAACTGAAGGCAGACAATCTGCCTGTTTGGCTTTGAACGCCTGTAGTACCTTCATTCCCTGATATGCAAAGTTCCCTTTGAAAACCAGGGGATTCCAATCCTTGCTAGGCCCACTCTCTGCAGCCATCTCCAACTCAGAGAACGTTTGAGAAAGCAGCTTGTGCTGATCGGACCCTTTCTTCTAACAAATATGAAAACTCCCGTAGACTGGGTTAAGCAGCATCAAGGGGAACGCAGTATTTGGCTTTCTCTTTCATGTGATGAATGGGGGATTTCCACTTGCTGCTAACAAACTTTTACTCAGCACAACTACAGTTTTGCCTCCTTCGCGTTCCAGAATAGGAGAAACACGGTTTCTCTCCTCCTGTAGTGATACCGTCTGTAAAGCGGTATTCTCAGGCGCGCAGCACAGAATGCTTCCCGAAATGCTGGAAACCCTGAACGGCTTCAGCTACTTGAAAGGGAGAAACGTCGTATACTTTATCCAGGTAGACAATGCACGGCAGCTTTCTGAGGCATGTAACACAGAGGGATTTTCAAACAAGGAAACCGAATCCTTCGACCATCATCCCAGAATGAGAGCAAAATGCTCTCGAGTTGTCTTTCAGGCAGGGAAGAAGCTACATGCTCGTGTTGAGCAGATAAGTTTTAGTCAGCATATCTGAACCTCTTCTTCCGTCCTCTAGCTGATGACAGACAATCTGCCTGTTTGGCTTTGAACGCCCGTACCTTCATTCCCAGGTATGCAAAGTTCCCTTGGAAAACCAGGGAATTCCAATCCATGCTTGGCAGGACTCTGCAGCCTTCTCCCACTTATAGAACGTTTGAGAAAGCAGCTTGTGCTGTGCTGACACTTTCTTCTAACAAAACCGAAAACTCCCGTAGCCTGAGTTAAGCAGCTTGAAGGGGAACGCTGTATCTTGCTTTCTCTTACATGTGGTGAATGGGGAACGTCTAGTGCTGCTAACAAACTTTTATTCAGCACAAATACAGTTTTGCCTCCTTCGCGTTCCAGAATGGGAGAAACACGGTTTCTCTTCTCCTGTAGTGATACCGTCTGTAAAGCGGTATTCTCAGGCGCGCAGCACAGAATACTTCCCGAAATGCTGGAAACCCTGGACGGCTTCAGCTACTTGAAAGGGAGAAACGTCGTATACTTTATCCAGGTCGAGAATGCACAGGCAACTTTCTGAGGCACGTAACACAGAGGGATTTTCGAACACAGAAAGGGAATCCTTCGACCATCATCCCAGAATGAGAGCAAAATGCTCTTTCTTTGTATTTCAGGCAGGGAAGGAGTAACATGCTCGTGTTGAGCACACACGTTTTAGTCAGCATAGCTGAACCTTTTCGTCAGTCCTCTAACTGAAGGCAGACAATCTGCCTGTTTGGCTTTCAACGCCTGTAGTTCCTTCATTCCCTGATATGCAAAGTTCCCTTTGAAAACCAGGGGATTCCAATCCTTGCTAGGCCCGCTCTCTGCAGCCATCTCCAACTCAGAGAACGTTTGAGAAAGCAGCTTGTGCTGATCGGACCCTTTCTTCTAACAAATATGAAAACTCCCGTAGACTGGGTTAAGCAGCATCAAGGGGAACGCAGTATTTGGCTTTCTCTTTCATGTGATGAATGGGGGATTTCCACTTGCTGCTAACAAACTTTTACTCAGCACAACTACAGTTTTGCCTCCTTCGCGTTCCAGAATAGGAGAAACACGGTTTCTCTCCTCCTGTAGTGATACCGTCTGTAAAGCGGTATTCTCAGGCGCGCAGCACAGAATGCTTCCCGAAATGCTGGAAACCCTGAACGGCTTCAGCTACTTGAAAGGGAGAAACGTCGTATACTTTATCCAGGTAGACAATGCACGGCAACTTTCTGAGGCATGTAACACAGAGGGATTTTCAAACAAGGAAACCGAATCCTTCGACCATCATCCCAGAATGAGAGCAAAATGCTCTCGCGTTGTCTTTCAGGCAGGGAAGAAGCTACATGCTCGTGTTGAGCAGATAAGTTTTAGTCAGCATATCTGAACCTCTTCTTCCGTCCTCTAGCTGATGACAGACAATCTGCCTGTTTGGCTTTGAACGCCCGTACCTTCATTCCCAGGTATGCAAAGTTCCCTTTGAAAACCAGAGAATTCCAATCCTTGCTAGGCAGGACTCTGCAGCCTTCTCCCACTTATAGAACGTTTGAGAAAGCAGCTTGTGCTGTGCTGACACTTTCTTCTAACAAAACCGAAAACTCCCGTAGCCTGAGTTAAGCAGCTTGAAGGGGAACGCTGTATCTTGCTTTCTCTTACATGTGGTGAATGGGGAACGTCTAGTGCTTCTAAGAAACTTTTATTCAGCACAAATACAGTTTTGCCTCCTTCGCGTTCCAGAATGGGAGAAACACGGTTTCTCTTCTCCTGTAGTGATACCGTCTGCAAAGCGGTATTCTCAGGCGCACAGCACGGAATGCTTCCCGAAATGGTGGAAACCCTGAACGGCTTCAGCTACTTGAAAGGGAGAAACGTCGTATACTTTATCCAGGTAGACAATGCACGGCAACTTTCTGAGGCATGTAACACTGAGGGATTTTCAAACAAGGAAACCGAATCCTTCGACCATCATCCCAGAATGAGAGCAAAATGCTCTCGCGTTGTCTTTCAGGCAGGGAAGAAGCTACATGACCGTGTTGAGCAGATAAGTTTTAGTCACCGTAGCTGAACCTTTTCTTCCGTCCTCTAGCTGAAGGCAGACAATCTGCCAGTTTGGCTTTGAACGCCTGTAGTACCTTCATTCCCTGGTACGCAAAGTTGCCTTTGAAAACCAGGGGATTCCAATCCTTGCTAGGCCCGCTCTCTGCAGCCTTCTCCCACTCAGAGAACGTTTGAGAAAGCAGCTTGTTCTGGGCGGACACTTTCTTCTAACAAAACTTAAAACTCCCCTAGACTGTGATAAGCAGCTTGAAGGGGAACGCTGTATTTTGCTTTCTCTTTCATGTGGTGAATGGGGAATTTCCACTTGCTGCTAACAAACTTACTCAGCCCAACTACAGTTTTGCCCCATTCGCGTTCCAGAATGGGAGAAACACGGTTTCTCTTCTCCTCTAGTGATAACGTCTGTAAAGCGGTATTCTCAGCCGCGCAGCACAGAATGCTTCACGGAATGCTGGAAACCCTGGACGGCTTCAGCTACTTGAAAGGGAGAAACGTCGTATAGTTTATCCAGGTCGAGAATGCACAGGCAACTTTCTGAGGCATGTAACACAGAGGGATTTTCGAACACAGAAAGGGAATCCTTCGACCATCATCCCAGAATGAGAGCAAAATGCTCTTTCTTTGTATTTCAGGCAGGGAAGGAGTAACATGCTCGTGTTGAGCACACAAGTTTTAGTCAGCATAGCTGAACCTTTTCGTCAGTCCTCTAAATGAAGGCAGAAAATCTGCCTGTTTGGCTTTGAACGACTGTAGTATCTTCATTCCCTGATATGCAAAGTTCCCTTTGAAAACCAGGGGATTCCAATCCTTGCTAGGCCCGCTCTCTGGAGCCTTCTCCCACTCAGAGAACGTTTGAGAAAGCAGCTTGTGCTGGGCGGACTCTTTCTTCTAACAAAACTGAAAAGTCCCGTAGACTGACTTAAGCAGCTTGAAGGGGAACGCTGTATTTTGCTTTCTCTTTCATGTGGTGACTGGGGAATTTCCACTTGCTGCTAACCTTTACTCAGCACAACTACAGTTTTGCCCGCTTCGCGTTCCAGAATGGGAGAAACACGGTTTCTCTTCTCCTCTAGTGATAACGTCTGTAAAGCGGTATTCTCAGCCGCGCAGCACAGAATGCTTCCCGGAATGCTGCAAACCCTGAACGGCTTCAGCTACTTGAAAGGGAGAAACGTCGTATACTTTATCCAGGTCGAGAATGCACAGGCAACTTTCTGAGGCATGTAACACAGAGGGATTTTCGAACACAGAAAGAGAATCCTTCGACCATCATCCCAGAATGAGAGCAAAATGCTCTTTCTTTGTATTTCAGGCAGGGAAGGAGTAACATGCTCGTGTTGAGCACACAAATTTTAGTCAGCATAGCTGAACCTTTTCGTCAGTCCTCTAACTGAAGGCAGACAATCTGCCTGTTTGGCTTTGAACGCCTGTAGTACCTTCATTCCCTGATATGCAAAGTTCCCTTTGAAAACCAGGGGATTCCAATCCTTGCTAGGCCCACTCTCTGCAGCCATCTCCAACTCAGAGAACGTTTGAGAAAGCAGCTTGTGCTGATCGGACCCTTTCTTCTAACAAATATGAAAACTCCCGTAGACTGGGTTAAGCAGCATCAAGGGGAACGCAGTATTTGGCTTTCTCTTTCATGTGATGAATGGGGGATTTCCACTTGCTGCTAACAAACTTTTACTCAGCACAACTACAGTTTTGCCTCCTTCGCGTTCCAGAATAGGAGAAACACGGTTTCTCTCCTCCTGTAGTGATACCGTCTGTAAAGCGGTATTCTCAGGCGCGCAGCACAGAATGCTTCCCGAAATGCTGGAAACCCTGAACGGCTTCAGCTACTTGAAAGGGAGAAACGTCGTATACTTTATCCAGGTAGACAATGCACGGCAGCTTTCTGAGGCATGTAACACAGAGGGATTTTCAAACAAGGAAACCGAATCCTTCGACCATCATCCCAGAATGAGAGCAAAATGCTCTCGAGTTGTCTTTCAGGCAGGGAAGAAGCTACATGCTCGTGTTGAGCAGATAAGTTTTAGTCAGCATATCTGAACCTCTTCTTCCGTCCTCTAGCTGATGACAGACAATCTGCCTGTTTGGCTTTGAACGCCCGTACCTTCATTCCCAGGTATGCAAAGTTCCCTTGGAAAACCAGGGAATTCCAATCCATGCTTGGCAGGACTCTGCAGCCTTCTCCCACTTATAGAACGTTTGAGAAAGCAGCTTGTGCTGTGCTGACACTTTCTTCTAACAAAACCGAAAACTCCCGTAGCCTGAGTTAAGCAGCTTGAAGGGGAACGCTGTATCTTGCTTTCTCTTACATGTGGTGAATGGGGAACGTCTAGTGCTGCTAACAAACTTTTATTCAGCACAAATACAGTTTTGCCTCCTTCGCGTTCCAGAATGGGAGAAACACGGTTTCTCTTCTCCTGTAGTGATACCGTCTGTAAAGCGGTATTCTCAGGCGCGCAGCACAGAATACTTCCCGAAATGCTGGAAACCCTGGACGGCTTCAGCTACTTGAAAGGGAGAAACGTCGTATACTTTATCCAGGTCGAGAATGCACAGGCAACTTTCTGAGGCACGTAACACAGAGGGATTTTCGAACACAGAAAGGGAATCCTTCGACCATCATCCCAGAATGAGAGCAAAATGCTCTTTCTTTGTATTTCAGGCAGGGAAGGAGTAACATGCTCGTGTTGAGCACACACGTTTTAGTCAGCATAGCTGAACCTTTTCGTCAGTCCTCTAACTGAAGGCAGACAATCTGCCTGTTTGGCTTTCAACGCCTGTAGTTCCTTCATTCCCTGATATGCAAAGTTCCCTTTGAAAACCAGGGGATTCCAATCCTTGCTAGGCCCGCTCTCTGCAGCCATCTCCAACTCAGAGAACGTTTGAGAAAGCAGCTTGTGCTGATCGGACCCTTTCTTCTAACAAATATGAAAACTCCCGTAGACTGGGTTAAGCAGCATCAAGGGGAACGCAGTATTTGGCTTTCTCTTTCATGTGATGAATGGGGGATTTCCACTTGCTGCTAACAAACTTTTACTCAGCACAACTACAGTTTTGCCTCCTTCGCGTTCCAGAATAGGAGAAACACGGTTTCTCTCCTCCTGTAGTGATACCGTCTGTAAAGCGGTATTCTCAGGCGCGCAGCACAGAATGCTTCCCGAAATGGTGGAAACCCTGAACGGCTTCAGCTACTTGAAAGGGAGAAACGTCGTATACTTTATCCAGGTAGACAATGCACGGCAACTTTCTGAGGCATGTAACACTGAGGGATTTTCAAACAAGGAAACCGAATCCTTCGACCATCATCCCAGAATGAGAGCAAAATGCTCTCGCGTTGTCTTTCAGGCAGGGAAGAAGCTACATGACCGTGTTGAGCAGATAAGTTTTAGTCACCGTAGCTGAACCTTTTCTTCCGTCCTCTAGCTGAAGGCAGACAATCTGCCAGTTTGGCTTTGAACGCCTGTAGTACCTTCATTCCCTGGTACGCAAAGTTGCCTTTGAAAACCAGGGGATTCCAATCCTTGCTAGGCCCGCTCTCTGCAGCCTTCTCCCACTCAGAGAACGTTTGAGAAAGCAGCTTGTTCTGGGCGGACACTTTCTTCTAACAAAACTTAAAACTCCCCTAGACTGTGATAAGCAGCTTGAAGGGGAACGCTGTATTTTGCTTTCTCTTTCATGTGGTGAATGGGGAATTTCCACTTGCTGCTAACAAACTTACTCAGCCCAACTACAGTTTTGCCCCATTCGCGTTCCAGAATGGGAGAATCACGGTTTCTCTTCTCCTCTAGTGATAACGTCTGTAAAGCGGTATTCTCAGCCGCGCAGCACAGAATGCTTCACGGAATGCTGGAAACCCTGGACGGCTTCAGCTACTTGAAAGGGAGAAACGTCGTATAGTTTATCCAGGTCGAGAATGCAGAGGCAACTTTCTGAGGCATGTAACACAGAGGGATTTTCGAACACAGAAAGGGAATCCTTCGACCATCATCCCAGAATGAGAGCAAAATGCTCTTTCTTTGTATTTCAGGCAGGGAAGTAGTAACATGCTCGTGTTGAGCACACAAGTTTTAGTCAGCATAGCTGAACCTTTTCGTCAGTCCTCTAAAAAAGGCAGAAAATCTGCCTGTTTGGCTTTGAACGACTGTAGTATCTTCATTCCCTGATATGCAAAGTTCCCTTTGAAAACCAGGGGATTCCAATCCTTGCTAGGCCCGCTCTCTGGAGCCTTCTCCCACTCAGAGAACGTTTGAGAAAGCAGCTTGTGCTGGGCGGACTCTTTCTTCTAACAAAACTGAAAAGTCCCGTAGACTGACTTAAGCAGCTTGAAGGGGAACGCTGTATTTTGCTTTCTCTTTCATGTGGTGACTGGGGAATTTCCACTTGCTGCTAACCTTTACTCAGCACAACTACAGTTTTGCCCGCTTCGCGTTCCAGAATGGGAGAAACACGGTTTCTCTTCTCCTCTAGTGATAACGTCTGTAAAGCGGTATTCTCAGCCGCGCAGCACAGAATGCTTCCCGGAATGCTGCAAACCCTGAACGGCTTCAGCTACTTGAAAGGGAGAAACGTCGTATACTTTATCCAGGTCGAGAATGCACAGGCAACTTTCTGAGGCATGTAACACAGAGGGATTTTCGAACACAGAAAGAGAATCCTTCGACCATCATCCCAGAATGAGAGCAAAATGCTCTTTCTTTGTATTTCAGGCAGGGAAGGAGTAACATGCTCGTGTTGAGCACACAAATTTTAGTCAGCATAGCTGAACCTTTTCGTCAGTCCTCTAACTGAAGGCAGACAATCTGCCTGTTTGGCTTTGAACGCCTGTAGTACCTTCATTCCCTGATATGCAAAGTTCCCTTTGAAAACCAGGGGATTCCAATCCTTGCTAGGCCCACTCTCTGCAGCCATCTCCAACTCAGAGAACGTTTGAGAAAGCAGCTTGTGCTGATCGGACCCTTTCTTCTAACAAATATGAAAACTCCCGTAGACTGGGTTAAGCAGCATCAAGGGGAACGCAGTATTTGGCTTTCTCTTTCATGTGATGAATGGGGGATTTCCATTTGCTGCTAACAAACTTTTACTCAGCACAACTACAGTTTTGCCTCCTTCGCGTTCCAGAATAGGAGAAACACGGTTTCTCTCCTCCTGTAGTGATACCGTCTGTAAAGCGGTATTCTCAGGCGCGCAGCACAGAATGCTTCCCGAAATGCTGGAAACCCTGAACGGCTTCAGCTACTTGAAAGGGAGAAACGTCGTATACTTTATCCAGGTAGACAATGCACGGCAGCTTTCTGAGGCATGTAACACAGAGGGATTTTCAAACAAGGAAACCGAATCCTTCGACCATCATCCCAGAATGAGAGCAAAATGCTCTCGAGTTGTCTTTCAGGCAGGGAAGAAGCTACATGCTCGTGTTGAGCAGATAAGTTTTAGTCAGCATATCTGAACCTCTTCTTCCGTCCTCTAGCTGATGACAGACAATCTGCCTGTTTGGCTTTGAACGCCCGTACCTTCATTCCCAGGTATGCAAAGTTCCCTTGGAAAACCAGGGAATTCCAATCCATGCTTGGCAGGACTCTGCAGCCTTCTCCCACTTATAGAACGTTTGAGAAAGCAGCTTGTGCTGTGTTGACACTTTCTTCTAACAAAACCGAAAACTCCCGTAGCCTGAGTTAAGCAGCTTGAAGGGGAACGCTGTATCTTGCTTTCTCTTACATGTGGTGAATGGGGAACGTCTAGTGCTGCTAACAAACTTTTATTCAGCACAAATACAGTTTTGCCTCCTTCGCGTTCCAGAATGGGAGAAACACGGTTTCTCTTCTCCTGTAGTGATACCGTCTGTAAAGCGGTATTCTCAGGCGCGCAGCACAGAATACTTCCCGAAATGCTGGAAACCCTGGACGGCTTCAGCTACTTGAAGGGAGAAACGTCGTATACTTTATCCAGGTAGACAATGCACAGGCAACTTTCTGAGGCATGTAACACAGAGGGATTTTCGAACACAGAAAGAGAATCCTTCGACCATCATCCCAGAATGAGAGCAAAATGCTCTCGCGTTGTCTTTCAGGCAGGGAAGAAGCTACATGCCCGTGTTGAGCAGATAAGTTTTAGTCACCG
The DNA here is from genome assembly GCA_030035585.1 of Dugong dugon. NCBI lineage: Eukaryota > Metazoa > Chordata > Mammalia > Sirenia > Dugongidae > Dugong > Dugong dugon. The sequence goes on along the minus strand of CM057480.1, from coordinate 38,393,226 downwards.
TAGCTGAACCTTTTCTTCCGTCCTCTAGCTGAAGGCAGACAATCTGCCAGTTTGGCTTTGAACGCCTGTAGTACCTTCATTCCCTGGTACGCAAAGTTCCCTTTGAAAACCAGGGGATTCCAATCCTTGCTAGGCCCGCTCTCTGCAGCATTCTCCCACTCAGAGAACGTTTGAGAAAGCAGCTTGTGCTGGGCGGATACTTTCTTCTAACAAAACTTAAAACTCCCCTAGACTGTGATAAGCAGCTTGAAGGGGAACGCTGTATTTTGCTTTCTCTTTCATGTGGTGAATGGGGAATTTCCACTTGCTGCTAACAAACTTACTCAGCCCAACTACAGTTTTGCCCCATTCGCGTTCCAGAATGGGAGAAACACGGTTTCTCTTCTCCTCTAGTGATAACGTCTGTAAAGCGGTATTCTCAGCCGCGCAGCACAGAATGCTTCCCGAAATGCTGGAAACCCTGAACGGCTTCAGCTACTTGAAAGGGAGAAACGTCGTATACTTTATCCAGGTAGACAATGCACGGCAGCTTTCTGAGGAATGTAACACAGAGGGATTTTCAAACAAGGAAACCGAATCCTTCGACCATCATCCCAGAATGAGAGCAAAATGCTCTTTCTTTGTCTTTCAGGAAGGGAAGGAGCTACATGCTCGTGTTGAGCACACAAGTTTTAGTCAGCATAGCTGAACCTTTTCTTCCGTCCTCTAGCCGACGGCAGACAATCTGCCTGTTTGGCTTTGAACACCTGTAGTACCTTCATTCCGGGATATGCAAAGTTCCCTTTGAAAACCAGGGGATTCCAATCCTTGCTAGGCCCGCTCTCTGCAGCCATCTCCAACACAGAGAACGTTTGAGAAAGCAGCTTGTGCTGATCGGACACTTTCTTCTAACAAAACTGAAAACTCCCCTAGACTGTGATAAGCAGCTTTAAGGGGAACGCTGTATTTTGCTTTCTCTTTCATGTGGTGAATGGGGAATTTCCACTTGCTGCTAACAAACTTTTACTCAGCACAACTACAGTTTTGCCCCATTCGCGTTCCAGAATGGGAGAAACACGGTTTCTCTTCTCCTCTAGTGATAACGTCTGTAAAGCGGTATTAGCAGCCGCGCAGCACAGAATTCTTCCCGGAATGCTGCAAACCCTGAACGGCTTCAGCTACTTGAAAGGGAGAAACGTCGTAAACTTTATCCAGGTCGAGAAAGCACAGGCAACTTTCTGAGGCATGTAACACAGAGGGATTTTCGAACACAGAAAGGGAATCCTTCGACCATCATCCCAGAATGAGAGCAAAATGCTCTTTCTTTCTATTTCAAGCAGGGAAGGAGTAACATGCTCGTGTTGAGCACACACGTTTTAGTCAGCATAGCTGAACCTCCTCTGCCGTCCTCTAGCTGAAGGCAGACAATCTGCCTGTTTGGCTTTCAACGCCTGTACCTTCATTCCCTGATATGCAAAGTTCCCTTTGAAAACCAGGGGATTGCAATCCTTGCTAGGCCCGCTCTCTGCAGCCATCTCCAACTCAGAGAACGTTTGAGAAAGTAGCTTGTGCTGATCGGACCCTTTCTTCTAACAAATATGAAAACTCCCGTAGACTGGGTTAAGCAGCATCAAGGGGAACGCAGTATTTGGCTTTCTCTTTCATGTGATGAATGGGGGATTTCCACTTGCTGCTAACAAACTTTTACTCAGCACAACTACAGTTTTGCCTCCTTCGCGTTCCAGAATAGGAGAAACACGGTTTCTCTCCTCCTGTAGTTATACCGTATGTAAAGCGGTATTCTCAGGCGCGCAGCACAGAATGCTTCCCGAAATGCTGGAAACCCTGAACGGCTTCAGCTACTTGAAAGGGAGAAACGTCGTATACTTTATCCAGGTAGACAGTGCACGGCAACTTTCTGAGGCATGTAACACAGAGGGATTTTCAAACAAGGAAACCGAATCCTTCGACCATCATCCCAGAATGAGAGCAAAATGCTCTCGCGTTATCTTTCAGGCAGGGAAGAAGCTACATGCCCGTGTTGAGCAGATAAGTTTTAGTCACCGTAGCTGAACCTTTTCTTCCGTCCTCTAGCTGAAGGCAGACAATCTGCCACTTTGGCTTTGAACGCCTGTAGTACCTTCATTCCCTGGTACGCAAAGTTCCCTTTGAAAACCAGGGGATTCCAATCCTTGCTAGGCCCGCTCTCTGCAGCCTTCTCCCACTCAGAGAACGTTTGAGAAAGCAGCTTGTGCTGGGCGGATACTTTCTTCTAACAAAACTTAAAACTCCCCTAGACTGTGATAAGCAGCTTGAAGGGGAACGCTGTATTCTGCTTTCTCTTTCATGTGGTGAATGGGGAATTTCCACTTGCTGCTAACAAACTTTTACTCAGCCCAACTACAGTTTTGCCCCATTCGCGTTCCAGAATGGGAGAAACACGGTTTCTCTTCTCCTCTAGTGATAACGTCTGTAAAGCGGTATTCTCAGTCGCGCAGCCCAGAATGCTTCACGGAATGCTGGAAACCCTGGACGTCTTCAGCTACTTGAAAGGGAGAAACGTCGTATAGTTTATCCAGGTAGAAAATGCACAGGCAACTTTCTGAGGCTTGTAACACAGAGGGATTTTCGAACACAGAAAGGGAATCCTTCGACCATCATCCCAGAATGAGAGCAAAATGCTCTTTCTTTGTATTTCAGGCAGGGAAGGAGTAACATGCTCGTGTTGAGCACACACGTTTTAGTCAGCATAGCTGAACCTTGTCGTCAGTCCTCTAAATGAAGGCAGACAATCTGCCTGTTTGGCATGAACGACTGTAGTATCTTCATTCCCTGATATGCAAAGTTCCCTTTGAAAACCAGGGGATTCCAATCCTTGCTAGGCCCGCTCTCTGCCGCCATCTCCCACTCAGAGAACGTTTGAGAAAGCAGCTTGTGCTGGGCGGACACTTTCTTCTAACAAAACTGAAAAGTCCCGTAGACTGACTTAAGCAGCTTGAAGGGGAACGCTGTATTTTGCTTTCTCTTTCATGTGGTGACTGGGGAATTTCCACTTGCTGCTAAGCTTTACTCAGCACAACTACAGTTTTGCCCGCTTCGCGTTCCAGAATGGGAGAAACACGGTTTCTCTTCTCCTCTAGTGATAACGTCTGTAAAGCGGTATTCTCAGGCGCGCAGCACAGAATGCTTCCCGAAATGCTGGAAACCCTGAACGGCTTCAGCTACTTGAAAGGGAGAAACGTCGTATACTTTATCCAGGTAGACAATGCACGGCAGCTTTCTGAGGCATGTAACACAGAGGGATTTTCAAACAAGGAAACCGAATCCTTCGACCATCATCCCAGAATGAGAGCAAAATGCTCTTTCTTTGTCTTTCAGGAAGGGAAGGAGCTACATGCTCGTGTTGAGCACACAAGTTTTAGTCAGCATAGCTGAACCTTTTCTTCCGTCCTCTAGCCGACGGCAGACAATCTGCCTGTTTGGCTTTGAACGCCTGTAGTACCTTCATTCCGGGATATGCAAAGTTCCCTTTGAAAACCAGGGGATTCCAATCCTTGCTAGGCCCGCTCTCTGCAGCCATCTCCAACACAGAGAACGTTTGAGAAAGCAGCTTGTGCTGATCGGACACTTTCTTCTAACAAAACTGAAAACTCCCCTAGACTGTGATATGCAGCTTTAAGGGGAACGCTGTATTTTGCTTTCTCTTTCATGTGGTGAATGGGGAATTTCCACTTGCTGCTAACAAACTTTTACTCAGCCCAACTACAGTTTTGCCCCATTCGCGTTCCAGAATAGGAGAAACACGGTTTCTCTCCTCCTGTAGTGATACCGTCTGTAAAGCGGTATTCTCAGGCGCGGAGCACAGAATGCTTCCCGAAATGCTGGAAACCCTGAACGGCTTCAGCTACTTGAAAGGGAGAAACGTCGTATACTTTATCCAGGTAGACAATGCACGGCAACTTTCTGAGGCATGTAACACAGAGGGATTTTCACACAAGGAAACCGAATCCTTCGACCATCATCCCAGAATGAGAGCAAAATGCTCTCACGTTGTCTTTCAGGCAGGGAAGAAGCTACATGCTCGTGTTGAGCAGATAAGTTTTAGTCAGCATATCTGAACCTCTTCTTCCGTCCTCTAGCTGATGACAGACAATCTGCCTGTTTGGCTTTGAACGCCCGTACCTTCATTCCCAGGTATGCAAAGTTCCCTTTGAAAACCAGAGAATTCCAATCCTTGCTAGGCAGGACTCTTCAGCCTTCTCCCACTTATAGAACGTTTGAGAAAGCAGCTTGTGCTGTGCTGACACTTTCTTCTAACAAAACCGAAAACTCCCGTAGCCTGAGTTAAGCAGCTTGAAGGGGAACGCTGTATCTTGCTTTCTCTTACATGTGGTGAATGGGGAACGTCTAGTGCTTCTAAGAAACTTTTATTCAGCACAAATACAGTTTTGCCTCCTTCGCGTTCCAGAATGGGAGAAACACGGTTTCTCTTCTCCTGTAGTGATACCGTCTGCAAAGCGGTATTCTCAGGCGCACAGCACGGAATGCTTCCCGAAATGGTGGAAACCCTGAACGGCTTCAGCTACTTGAAAGGGAGAAACGTCGTATACTTTATCCAGGTAGACAATGCACGGCAACTTTCTGAGGCATGTAACACTGAGGGATTTTCAAACAAGGAAACCGAATCCTTCGACCATCATCCCAGAATGAGAGCAAAATGCTCTCGCGTTGTCTTTCAGGCAGGGAAGAAGCTACATGACCGTGTTGAGCAGATAAGTTTTAGTCACCGTAGCTGAACCTTTTCTTCCGTCCTCTAGCTGAAGGCAGACAATCTGCCAGTTTGGCTTTGAACGCCTGTAGTACCTTCATTCCCTGGTACGCAAAGTTGCCTTTGAAAACCAGGGGATTCCAATCCTTGCTAGGCCCGCTCTCTAGCCTTCTCCCACTCAGAGAACGTTTGAGAAAGCAGCTTGTTCTGGGCGGACACTTTCTTCTAACAAAACTTAAAACTCCCCTAGACTGTGATAAGCAGCTTGAAGGGGAACGCTGTATTTTGCTTTCTCTTTCATGTGGTGAATGGGGAATTTCCACTTGCTGCTAACAAACTTACTCAGCCCAACTACAGTTTTGCCCCATTCGCGTTCCAGAATGGGAGAAACACGGTTTCTCTTCTCCTCTAGTGATAACGTCTGTAAAGCGGTATTCTCAGCCGCGCAGCACAGAATGCTTCACGGAATGCTGGAAACCCTGGACGGCTTCAGCTACTTGAAAGGGAGAAACGTCGTATAGTTTATCCAGGTCGAGAATGCACAGGCAACTTTCTGAGGCATGTAACACAGAGGGATTTTCGAACACAGAAAGGGAATCCTTCGACCATCATCCCAGAATGAGAGCAAAATGCTCTTTCTTTGTATTTCAGGCAGGGAAGGAGTAACATGCTCGTGTTGAGCACACAAGTTTTAGTCAGCATAGCTGAACCTTTTCGTCAGTCCTCTAAATGAAGGCAGAAAATCTGCCTGTTTGGCTTTGAACGACTGTAGTATCTTCATTCCCTGATATGCAAAGTTCCCTTTGAAAACCAGGGGATTCCAATCCTTGCTAGGCCCGCTCTCTGGAGCCTTCTCCCACTCAGAGAACGTTTGAGAAAGCAGCTTGTGCTGGGCGGACTCTTTCTTCTAACAAAACTGAAAAGTCCCGTAGACTGACTTAAGCAGCTTGAAGGGGAACGCTGTATTTTGCTTTCTCTTTCATGTGGTGACTGGGGAATTTCCACTTGCTGCTAACCTTTACTCAGCACAACTACAGTTTTGCCCGCTTCGCGTTCCAGAATGGGAGAAACACGGTTTCTCTTCTCCTCTAGTGATAACGTCTGTAAAGCGGTATTCTCAGCCGCGCAGCACAGAATGCTTCCCGGAATGCTGCAAACCCTGAACGGCTTCAGCTACTTGAAAGGGAGAAACGTCGTATACTTTATCCAGGTCGAGAATGCACAGGCAACTTTCTGAGGCATGTAACACAGAGGGATTTTCGAACACAGAAAGAGAATCCTTCGACCATCATCCCAGAATGAGAGCAAAATGCTCTTTCTTTGTATTTCAGGCAGGGAAGGAGTAACATGCTCGTGTTGAGCACACAAATTTTAGTCAGCATAGCTGAACCTTTTCGTCAGTCCTCTAACTGAAGGCAGACAATCTGCCTGTTTGGCTTTGAACGCCTGTAGTACCTTCATTCCCTGATATGCAAAGTTCCCTTTGAAAACCAGGGGATTCCAATCCTTGCTAGGCCCACTCTCTGCAGCCATCTCCAACTCAGAGAACGTTTGAGAAAGCAGCTTGTGCTGATCGGACCCTTTCTTCTAACAAATATGAAAACTCCCGTAGACTGGGTTAAGCAGCATCAAGGGGAACGCAGTATTTGGCTTTCTCTTTCATGTGATGAATGGGGGATTTCCACTTGCTGCTAACAAACTTTTACTCAGCACAACTACAGTTTTGCCTCCTTCGCGTTCCAGAATAGGAGAAACACGGTTTCTCTCCTCCTGTAGTGATACCGTCTGTAAAGCGGTATTCTCAGGCGCGCAGCACAGAATGCTTCCCGAAATGCTGGAAACCCTGAACGGCTTCAGCTACTTGAAAGGGAGAAACGTCGTATACTTTATCCAGGTAGACAATGCACGGCAGCTTTCTGAGGCATGTAACACAGAGGGATTTTCAAACAAGGAAACCGAATCCTTCGACCATCATCCCAGAATGAGAGCAAAATGCTCTCGAGTTGTCTTTCAGGCAGGGAAGAAGCTACATGCTCGTGTTGAGCAGATAAGTTTTAGTCAGCATATCTGAACCTCTTCTTCCGTCCTCTAGCTGATGACAGACAATCTGCCTGTTTGGCTTTGAACGCCCGTACCTTCATTCCCAGGTATGCAAAGTTCCCTTGGAAAACCAGGGAATTCCAATCCATGCTTGGCAGGACTCTGCAGCCTTCTCCCACTTATAGAACGTTTGAGAAAGCAGCTTGTGCTGTGCTGACACTTTCTTCTAACAAAACCGAAAACTCCCGTAGCCTGAGTTAAGCAGCTTGAAGGGGAACGCTGTATCTTGCTTTCTCTTACATGTGGTGAATGGGGAACGTCTAGTGCTGCTAACAAACTTTTATTCAGCACAAATACAGTTTTGCCTCCTTCGCGTTCCAGAATGGGAGAAACACGGTTTCTCTTCTCCTGTAGTGATACCGTCTGTAAAGCGGTATTCTCAGGCGCGCAGCACAGAATACTTCCCGAAATGCTGGAAACCCTGGACGGCTTCAGCTACTTGAAGGGAGAAACGTCGTATACTTTATCCAGGTAGACAATGCACAGGCAACTTTCTGAGGCATGTAACACAGAGGGATTTTCGAACACAGAAAGAGAATCCTTCGACCATCATCCCAGAATGAGAGCAAAATGCTCTCGCGTTGTCTTTCAGGCAGGGAAGAAGCTACATGCCCGTGTTGAGCAGATAAGTTTTAGTCACCGTAGCTGAACCTTTTCTTCCGTCCTCTAGCTGAAGGCAGACAATCTGCCAGTTTGGCTTTGAACGCCTGTAGTACCTTCATTCACTGGTACGCAAAGTTCCCTTTGAAAACCAGGGGATTCCAATCCTTGCTAGGCCCGCTCTCTGCAGCATTCTCCCACTCAGAGAACGTTTGAGAAAGCAGCTTGTGCTGGGCGGATACTTTCTTCTAACAAAACTTAAAACTCCCCTAGACTGTGATAAGCAGCTTGAAGGGGAACGCTGTATTTTGCTTTCTCTTTCATGTGGTGAATGGGGAATTTCCACTTGCTGCTAACAAACTTACTCAGCCCAACTACAGTTTTGCCCCATTCGCGTTCCAGAATGGGAGAAACACGGTTTCTCTTCTCCTCTAGTGATAACGTCTGTAAAGCGGTATTCTCAGCCGCGCAGCACAGAATGCTTCCCGAAATGCTGGAAACCCTGAACGGCTTCAGCTACTTGAAAGGGAGAAACGTCGTATACTTTATCCAGGTAGACAATGCACGGCAGCTTTCTGAGGCATGTAACACAGAGGGATTTTCAAACAAGGAAACCGAATCTTTCGACCATCATCCCAGAATGAGAGCAAAATGCTCTTTCTTTGTCTTTCAGGAAGGGAAGGAGCTACATGCTCGTGTTGAGCACACAAGTTTTAGTCAGCATAGCTGAACCTTTTCTTCCGTCCTCTAGCCGACGGCAGACAATCTGCCTGTTTGGCTTTGAACACCTGTAGTACCTTCATTCCGGGATATGCAAAGTTCCCTTTGAAAACCAGGGGATTCCAATCCTTGCTAGGCCCGCTCTCTGCAGCCATCTCCAACACAGAGAACGTTTGAGAAAGCAGCTTGTGCTGATCGGACACTTTCTTCTAACAAAACTGAAAACTCCCCTAGACTGTGATAAGCAGCTTTAAGGGGAACGCTGTATTTTGCTTTCTCTTTCATGTGGTGAATGGGGAATTTCCACTTGCTGCTAACAAACTTTTACTCAGCACAACTACAGTTTTGCCCCATTCGCGTTCCAGAATGGGAGAAACACGGTTTCTCTTCTCCTCTAGTGATAACGTCTGTAAAGCGGTATTAGCAGCCGCGCAGCACAGAATTCTTCCCGGAATGCTGCAAACCCTGAACGGCTTCAGCTACTTGAAAGGGAGAAACGTCGTAAACTTTATCCAGGTCGAGAAAGCACAGGCAACTTTCTGAGGCATGTAACACAGAGGGATTTTCGAACACAGAAAGGGAATCCTTCGACCATCATCCCAGAATGAGAGCAAAATGCTCTTTCTTTGTATTTCAGGCAGGGAAGGAGTAACATGCTCGTGTTGAGCACACACGTTTTAGTCAGCATAGCTGAACCTTGTCGTCAGTCCTCTAAATGAAGGCAGACAATCTGCCTGTTTGGCATGAACGACTGTAGTATCTTCATTCCCTGATATGCAAAGTTCCCTTTGAAAACCAGGGGATTCCAATCCTTGCTAGGCCCGCTCTCTGCCGCCATCTCCCACTCAGAGAACGTTTGAGAAAGCAGCTTGTGCTGGGCGGACACTTTCTTCTAACAAAACTGAAAAGTCCCGTAGACTGACTTAAGCAGCTTGAAGGGGAACGCTGTATTTTGCTTTCTCTTTCATGTGGTGACTGGGGAATTTCCACTTGCTGCTAAGCTTTACTCAGCACAACTACAGTTTTGCCCGCTTCGCGTTCCAGAATGGGAGAAACACGGTTTCTCTTCTCCTCTAGTGATAACGTCTGTAAAGCGGTATTCTCAGGCGCGCAGCACAGAATGCTTCCCGAAATGCTGGAAACCCTGAACGGCTTCAGCTACTTGAAAGGGAGAAACGTCGTATACTTTATCCAGGTAGACAATGCACGGCAACTTTCTGAGGCATGTAACACAGAGGCATTTTCGAACACAGAAAGGGAATCCTTCGACCATCATCCCAGAATGAGAGCAAATGCTCTCGCGTTGTCTTTCAGGCAGGGAAGAAGCTACATGCCCGTGTTGAGCAGATAAGTTTTAGTCACCGTAGCTGAACCTTTTCTTCCGTCCTCTAGCTGAAGACAGACAATCTGCCAGTTTGGCTTTGAACGCCTGTAGTACCTTCATTCCCTGGTACGCAAAGTTCCCTTTGAAAACCAGGGGATTGCAATCCTTGCTAGGCCCGCTCTCTGCAGCCATCTCCAACTCAGAGAACGTTTGAGAAAGTAGCTTGTGCTTATCGGACCCTTTCTTCTAACAAATATGAAAACTCCCGTAGACTGGGTTAAGCAGCATCAAGGGGAACGCAGTATTTGGCTTTCTCCTTCATGTGATGAATGGGGGATTTCCACTTGCTGCTAACAAACTTTTACTCAGCACAACTACAGTTTTGCCTCCTTCGCGTTCCAGAATAGGAGAAACACGGTTTCTCTCCTCCTGTAGTGATACCGTGTGTAAAGCGGTATTCTCAGGCGTGCAGCACAGAATGCTTCCCGAAATGCTGGAAACCCTGAACGGCTTCAGCTACTTGAAAGGGAGGAACGTCGTATACTTTATCCAGGTAGACAGTGCACGGCAACTTTCTGAGGCATGTAACACAGAGGGATTTTCAAACAAGGAAACCGAATCCTTCGACCATCATCCCAGAATGAGAGCAAAATGCTCTCGAGTTGTCTTTCAGGCAGGGAAGAAGCTACATGCTCGTGTTGAGCAGATAAGTTTTAGTCAGCATATCTGAACCTCTTCTTCCGTCCTCTAGCTGATGACAGACAATCTGCCTGTTTGGCTTTGAACGCCCGTACCTTCATTCCCAGGTATGCAAAGTTCCCTTTGAAAACCAGGGAATTCCAATCCTTGCTAGGCAGGACTCTGCAGCCTTCTCCCACTTATAGAACGTTTGAGAAAGCAGCTTGTGCTGTGCTGACACTTTCTTCTAACAAAACCGAAAACTCCCGTAGCCTGAGTTAAGCAGCTTGAAGGGGAACGCTGTATCTTGCTTTCTCTTACATGTGGTGAATGGGGAACGTCTAGTGCTGCTAACAAACTTTTATTCAGCACAAATACAGTTTTGCCTCCTTCGCGTTCCAGAATGGGAGAAACACGGTTTCTCTTCTCCTGTAGTGATACCGTCTGTAAAGCGGTATTCTCAGGCGCGCAGCACGGAATGCTTCCCGAAATGCTGGAAACCCTGAACGGCTTCAGCTACTTGAAAGGGAGAAACGTCGTATACTTTATCCAGGTAGAAAATGCACAGGCAACTTTCTGAGGCATGTAGCACAGAGGAATTTTCGAACACAGAAAGGGAATCCTTCGACCATCATCCCAGAATGAGAGCAAAATGCTCTCGCGTTGTCTTTCAGGCAGGGAAGAAGCTACATGCCCGTGTTGAGCAGATAAGTTTTAGTCACCGTAGCTGAACCTTTTCTTCCGTCCTCTAGCTGAAGGCAGACAATCTGCCAGTTTGGCTTTGAACGCCTGTAGTACCTTCATTCCCTGTTACGCAAAGTTCCCTTTGAAAACCAGGGGATTCCAATCCTTGCTAGGCCCGCTCTCTGCAGCCTTCTCCCACTCAGAGAACGTTTGAGAAAGCAGCTTGTGCTGGGCGGATACTTTCTTCTAACAAAACTTAAAACTCCCCTAGACTGTGATAAGCAGCTTGAAGGGGAACGCTGTATTTTGCTTTCTCTTTCATGTGGTGAATGGGGAATTTCCACTTGCTGCTAACAAACTTTTACTCAGCCCAACTACAGTTTTGCCCCATTCGCGTTCCAGAATGGGAGAAACACGGTTTCTCTTCTCCTCTAGTGATAACGTCTGTAAAGCGGTATTCTCAGCCGCGCAGCACAGAATGCTTCACGGAATGCTGGAAACCCTGTATGGCTTCAGCTACTTGAAAGGGAGAAACGTCGTATAGTTTATCCAGGTAGAAACTGCACAGGCAAGTTTCTGAGGCATGTAACACAGAGGGATTTTAGAACACAGAAAGGGAATCCTTCGACCATCATCCCAGAATGAGAACAAATGCTCTCGCGTTGTCTTTCAGGCAGGGAAGAAGCTACATGCCCGTGTTGAGCAGATAAGTTTTAGTCACCGTAGCTGAACCTTTTCTTCCGTCCTCTAGCTGAAGGCAGACAATCTGCCAGTTTGGCTTTGAACGCCTGTAGTACCTTCATTCCCTGGTACGCAAAGTTCCCTTTGAAAACCAGGGGATTGCAATCCTTGCTAGGCCCGCTCTCTGCAGCCATCTCCAACTCAGAGAACGTTTGAGAAAGCAGCTTGTGCTGTGCTGACACTTTCTTCTAACAAAACCGAAAACTCCCGTAGCCTGAGTTAAGCAGCTTGAAGGGGAACGCTGTATCTTGCTTTCTCTTACATGTGGTGAATGGGGAACGTCTAGTGCTGCTAACAAACTTTTATTCAGCACAACTACAGTTTTGCCTCCTTCGCGTTCCAGAATGGGAGAAACACGGTTTCTCTTCTCCTGTAGTGATACCGTCTGTATAGCGGTATTCTCAGGCGCGCAGCACAGAATGCTTCCCGAAATGCTGGAAACCCTGAACGGCTTCAGCTACTTGAAAGGGAGAAACGTCGTATACTTTATCCAGGTAGACAATGCACGGCAACTTTCTGAGGCAGGTAACACTGAGGGATTTTCAAACAAGGAAACCGAATCCTTCGACCATCATCCCAGAATGAGAGCAAAATGCTCTCGCGTTGTCTTTCAGGCAGGGAAGAAGCTACATGCCCGTGTTGAGCAGATAAGTTTTAGTCACCGTAGCTGAACCTTTTCTTCCGTCCTCTAGCTGAAGGCAGACAATCTGCCACTTTGGCTTTGAACGCCTGTAGTACCTTCATTCCCAGGTACGCAAAGTTCCCTTTGAAAACCAGGGGATTCCAATCCTTGCTAGGCCCGCTCTCTGCAGCCTTCTCCCACTCAGAGAACGTTTGAGAAAGCAGCTTGTGCTGGGCGGATACTTTCTTCTAACCAAACTGAAAACTCCCCTAGACTGTGATAAGCAGCTTGAAGGGGAACGCTGTATTTTGCTTTCTCTTTCATGTGGTGAATGGGGAATTTCCACTTGCTGCTAAAAAACTTTTACTCAGCCCAACTACAGTTTTGCCCCATTCGCGTTCCAGAATGGGAGAAACACGGTTTCTCTTCTCCTCTAGTGATAACGTCTGTAAAGCGGTATTCTCAGCCGCGCAGCACAGAATGCTTCCCGGAATGCTGCAAACCCTGAACGGCTTCAGCTACTTGAAAGGGAGAAACGTCGTATAGTTTATCCAGGTAGAAAATGCACAGGCAACTTTCTGAGGCTTGTAACACAGAGGGATTTTCGAACACAGAAAGGGAATCCTTCGACCATCATCCCAGAATGAGAGCAAAATGCTCTTTCTTTGTATTTCAGGCAGGGAAGGAGTAACATGCTCGTGTTGAGCACACAAGTTTTAGTCAGCATAGCTGAACCTTTTCGTCAGTCCTCTAACTGAAGGCAGACAATCTGCCTGTTTGGCTTTGAACGCCTGTAGTACCTTCATTCCCTGATATGCAAAGTTCCCTTTGAAAACCAGGGGATTCCAATCCTTGCTAGGCCCGCTCTCTGCAGCCTTCTCCCACTCAGAGAACGTTTGAGAAAGCAGCTTGTGCTGGGCGGACTCTTTCTTCTAATAAAACTGAAAAGTCCGGTAGACTGACTTAAGCAGCTTGAAGGGGAACGCTGTATTTTGCTTTCTCTTTCATGTGGTGACTGGGGAATTTCCCCTTGCTGCTAACCTTTACTCAGCACAACTACAGTTTTGCCCGCTTCGCGTTCCAGAATGGGAGAAACACGGTTTCTCTTCTCCTGTAGTGATAACGTCTGTAAAGCGGTATTCTCAGCCGCGCAGCACAGAATGCTTCCCGGAATGCTGAAAACCCTGAACGGCTTCAGCTACTTGAAAGGGAGAAACGTCGTATACTTTATCCAGGTCGAGAATGCACAGGCAACGTTCTGAGGCATGTAACATAGAGGGATTTTCGAACACAGAAAGAGAATCCTTCCACCATCATCCCAGAATGAGAGCAAAATGCTCTTTCTTTGTATTTCAGGCAGGGAAGGAGTAACATGCTCGTGTTGAGCACACAAGTTTTAGTCAGCATAGCTGAACCTTTTCGTCAGTCCTCTAACTGAAGGCAGACAATCTGCCTGTTTGGCTTTGAACGCCTGTAGTACCTTCATTCCCTGATATGCAAAGTTCCCTTTGAAAACCAGGGGATTCCAATCCTTGCTAGGCCCGCTCTCTGCCGCCATCTCCCACTCAGAGAACGTTTGAGAAAGCAGCTTGTGCTGGGCGGACTCTTTCTTCTAACAAAACTGAAAAGTCCCGTAGACTGACTTAAGCAGCTTGAAGGGGAACGCTGTATTTTGCTTTCTCTTTCATGTGGTGACTGGGGAATTTCCCCTTGCTGCTAACCTTTACTCAGCACAACTACAGTTTTGCCCGCTTCGCGTTCCAGAATGGGAGAAACACGGTTTCTCTTCTCCTCTAGTGATAACGTCTGTAAAGCGGTATTCTCAGCCGCGCAGCACAGAATGCTTCCCGGAATGCTGCAAACTCTGAACGGCTTCAGCTACTTGAAAGGGAGAAACGTCGTATACTTTATCCAGGTCGAGAATGCACAGGCAACTTTCTGAGGCATGTAACACAGAGGGATTTTCGAACACCGAAAGGGAATCCTTCGACCATCATCCCAGAATGAGAGCAAAATGCTCTTTCTTTGTATTTCAGGCAGGGAAGGAGTAACATGCTCGTGATGAGCACACACGTTTTAGTCAGCATAGCTGAACCTCCTCTGCCGTCCTCTCGCTGAAGGCAGACAATCTGCCTGTTTGGCTTTCAACGCCTGTAAGTACCTTCATTCCCTGATATGCAAAGTTCCCTTTGAAAACCAGGGGATTGCAATCCTTGCTAGGCCCGCTCTCTGCAGCCATCTCCAACTCAGAGAACGTTTGAGAAAGTAGCTTGTGCTGATCGGACCCTTTCTTCTAACAAATATGAAAACTCCCGTAGACTGGGTTAAGCAGCATCAAGGGGAACGCAGTATTTGGCTTTCTCCTTCATGTGATGAATGGGGGATTTCCACTTGCTGCTAACAAACTTTTACTCAGCACAACTACAGTTTTGCCTCCTTCGCGTTCCAGAATAGGAGAAACACGGTTTCTCTCCTCCTGTAGTGATACCGTGTGTAAAGCGGTATTCTCAGGCGCGCAGCACAGAATGCTTCCCGAAATGCTGGAAACCCTGAACGGCTTCAGCTACTTGAAAGGGAGGAACGTCGTATACTTTATCCTGGTAGACAGTGCACGGCAACTTTCTGAGGCATGTAACACAGAGGGATTTTCAAACAAGGAAACCGAATCCTTCGACCATCATCCCAGAATGAGAGCAAAATGCTCTCGAGTTGTCTTTCAGGCAGGGAAGAAGCTACATGCTCGTGTTGAGCAGATAAGTTTTAGTCAGCATATCTGAACCTCTTCTTCCGTCCTCTAGCTGATGACAGACAATCTGCCTGTTTGGCTTTGAACGCCCGTACCTTCATTCCCAGGTATGCAAAGTTCCCTTTGAAAACCAGGGAATTCCAATCCTTGCTAGGCAGGACTCTGCAGCCTTCTCCCACTTATAGAACGTTTGAGAAAGCAGCTTGTGCTGTGCTGACACTTTCTTCTAACAAAACCGAAAACTCCCGTAGCCTGAGTTAAGCAGCTTGAAGGGGAACGCTGTATCTTGCTTTCTCTTACATGTGGTGAATGGGGAACGTCTAGTGCTGCTAACAAACTTTTATTCAGCACAACTACAGTTTTGCCTCCTTCGCGTTCCAGAATGGGAGAAACACGGTTTCTCTTCTCCTGTAGTGATACCGTGTGTAAAGCGGTATTCTCAGGCGCGCAGCACAGAATGCTTCCCGAAATGCTGGAAACCCTGAACGGCTTCAGCTACTTGAAAGGGAGAAACGTCGTATACTTTATCCAGGTAGACAATGCACGGCAACTTTCTGAGGCATGTAACACAGAGGGATTTTCAAACAAGGAAACCGAATCCTTCGACCATCATCCCAGAATGAGAGCAAAATGCTCTCGCGTTGTCTTTCAGGCAGGGAAGAAGCTACATGCCCGTGTTGAGCAGATAAGTTTTAGTCACCGTAGCTGAACCTTTTCTTCCGTCCTCTAGCTGAAGGCAGACAATCTGCCAGTTTGGCTTTGAACGCCTGTAGTACCTTCATTCCCTGGTACGCAAAGTTCCCTTTGAAAACCAGGGGATTCCAATCCTTGCTAGGCCCGCTCTCTGCAGCCTTCTCCCACTCAGAGAACGTTTGAGAAAGCAGCTTGTGCTGGGCGGATACTTTCTTCTAACCAAACTGAAAACTCCCGTAGACTGTGATAAGCAGCTTGAAGGGGAACGCTGTATTTTGCTTTCTCTTTCATGTGGTGAATGGGGAATTTCCACTTGCTGCTAACAAACTTTTACTCAGCCCAACTACAGTTTTGCCCCATTCGCGTTCCAGAATGGGAGAAACACGGTTTCTCTTCTCCTCTAGTGATAACGTCTGTAAAGCGGTATTCTCAGCCGCGCAGCACAGAATGCTTCACGGAATGCTGGAAACCCTGGACGGCTTCAGCTACTTGAAAGGGAGAAACGTCGTGTAGTTTATCCAGGTAGAAACTGCACAGGCAAGTTTCTGAGGCATGTAACACAGAGGGATTTTAGAACACAGAAAGGGAATCCTTCGACCATCATCCCAGAATGAGAACAAATGCTCTCGCGTTGTCTTTCAGGCAGGGAAGAAGCTACATGCCCGTGTTGAGCAGATAAGTTTTAGTCACCGTAGCTGAACCTTTTCTTCCGTCCTCTAGCTGAAGGCAGACAATCTGCCAGTTTGGCTTTGAACGCCTGTAGTACCTTCATTCCCTGGTACGCAAAGTTCCCTTTGAAAACCAGGGGATTGCAATCCTTGCTAGGCCCGCTCTCTGCAGCCATCTCCAACTCAGAGAACGTTTGAGAAAGCAGCTTGTGCTGTGCTGACACTTTCTTCTAACAAAACCGAAAACTCCCGTAGCCTGAGTTAAGCAGCTTGAAGGGGAACGCTGTATCTTGCTTTCTCTTACATGTGGTGAATGGGGAACGTCTAGTGCTGCTAACAAACTTTTATTCAGCACAACTACAGTTTTGCCTCCTTCGCGTTCCAGAATGGGAGAAACACGGTTTCTCTTCTCCTGTAGTGATACCGTCTGTATAGCGGTATTCTCAGGCGCGCAGCACAGAATGCTTCCCGAAATGCTGGAAACCCTGAACGGCTTCAGCTACTTGAAAGGGAGAAACGTCGTATACTTTATCCAGGTAGACAATGCACGGCAACTTTCTGAGGCAGGTAACACTGAGGGATTTTCAAACAAGGAAACCGAATCCTTCGACCATCATCCCAGAATGAGAGCAAAATGCTCTCGCGTTGTCTTTCAGGCAGGGAAGAAGCTACATGCCCGTGTTGAGCAGATAAGTTTTAGTCACCGTAGCTGAACCTTTTCTTCCGTCCTCTAGCTGAAGGCAGACAATCTGCCACTTTGGCTTTGAACGCCTGTAGTACCTTCATTCCCTGGTACGCAAAGTTCCCTTTGAAAACCAGGGGATTCCAATCCTTGCTAGGCCCGCTCTCTGCAGCCTTCTCCCACTCAGAGAACGTTTGAGAAAGCAGCTTGTGCTGGGCGGATACTTTCTTCTAACCAAACTGAAAACTCCCCTAGACTGTGATAAGCAGCTTGAAGGGGAACGCTGTATTTTGCTTTCTCTTTCATGTGGTGAATGGGGAATTTCCACTTGCTGCTAAAAAACTTTTACTCAGCCCAACTACAGTTTTGCCCCATTCGCGTTCCAGAATGGGAGAAACACGGTTTCTCTTCTCCTCTAGTGATAACGTCTGTAAAGCGGTATTCTCAGCCGCGCAGCACAGAATGCTTCCCGGAATGCTGCAAACCCTGAACGGCTTCAGCTACTTGAAAGGGAGAAACGTCGTATAGTTTATCCAGGTAGAAAATGCACAGGCAACTTTCTGAGGCTTGTAACACAGAGGGATTTTCGAACACAGAAAGGGAATCCTTCGACCATCATCCCAGAATGAGAGCAAAATGCTCTTTCTTTGTATTTCAGGCAGGGAAGGAGTAACATGCTCGTGTTGAGCACACAAGTTTTAGTCAGCATAGCTGAACCTTTTCGTCAGTCCTCTAACTGAAGGCAGACAATCTGCCTGTTTGGCTTTGAACGCCTGTAGTACCTTCATTCCCTGATATGCAAAGTTCCCTTTGAAAACCAGGGGATTCCAATCCTTGCTAGGCCCGCTCTCTGCAGCCTTCTCCCACTCAGAGAACGTTTGAGAAAGCAGCTTGTGCTGGGCGGACTCTTTCTTCTAACAAAACTGAAAAGTCCGGTAGACTGACTTAAGCAGCTTGAAGGGGAACGCTGTATTTTGCTTTCTCTTTCATGTGGTGACTGGGGAATTTCCCCTTGCTGCTAACCTTTACTCAGCACAACTACAGTTTTGCCCGCTTCGCGTTCCAGAATGGGAGAAACACGGTTTCTCTTCTCCTGTAGTGATAACGTCTGTAAAGCGGTATTCTCAGCCGCGCAGCACAGAATGCTTCCCGGAATGCTGAAAACCCTGAACGGCTTCAGCTACTTGAAAGGGAGAAACGTCGTATACTTTATCCAGGTCGAGAATGCACAGGCAACGTTCTGAGGCATGTAACATAGAGGGATTTTCGAACACAGAAAGAGAATCCTTCCACCATCATCCCAGAATGAGAGCAAAATGCTCTTTCTTTGTATTTCAGGCAGGGAAGGAGTAACATGCTCGTGTTGAGCACACAAGTTTTAGTCAGCATAGCTGAACCTTTTCGTCAGTCCTCTAACTGAAGGCAGACAATCTGCCTGTTTGGCTTTGAACGCCTGTAGTACCTTCATTCCCTGATATGCAAAGTTCCCTTTGAAAACCAGGGGATTCCAATCCTTGCTAGGCCCGCTCTCTGCCGCCATCTCCCACTCAGAGAACGTTTGAGAAAGCAGCTTGTGCTGGGCGGACTCTTTCTTCTAACAAAACTGAAAAGTCCCGTAGACTGACTTAAGCAGCTTGAAGGGGAACGCTGTATTTTGCTTTCTCTTTCATGTGGTGACTGGGGAATTTCCCCTTGCTGCTAACCTTTACTCAGCACAACTACAGTTTTGCCCGCTTCGCGTTCCAGAATGGGAGAAACACGGTTTCTCTTCTCCTCTAGTGATAACGTCTGTAAAGCGGTATTCTCAGCCGCGCAGCACAGAATGCTTCCCGGAATGCTGCAAACTCTGAACGGCTTCAGCTACTTGAAAGGGAGAAACGTCGTATACTTTATCCAGGTCGAGAATGCACAGGCAACTTTCTGAGGCATGTAACACAGAGGGATTTTCGAACACCGAAAGGGAATCCTTCGACCATCATCCCAGAATGAGAGCAAAATGCTCTTTCTTTGTATTTCAGGCAGGGAAGGAGTAACATGCTCGTGATGAGCACACACGTTTTAGTCAGCATAGCTGAACCTCCTCTGCCGTCCTCTCGCTGAAGGCAGACAATCTGCCTGTTTGGCTTTCAACGCCTGTAAGTACCTTCATTCCCTGATATGCAAAGTTCCCTTTGAAAACCAGGGGATTGCAATCCTTGCTAGGCCCGCTCTCTGCAGCCATCTCCAACTCAGAGAACGTTTGAGAAAGTAGCTTGTGCTGATCGGACCCTTTCTTCTAACAAATATGAAAACTCCCGTAGACTGGGTTAAGCAGCATCAAGGGGAACGCAGTATTTGGCTTTCTCCTTCATGTGATGAATGGGGGATTTCCACTTGCTGCTAACAAACTTTTACTCAGCACAACTACAGTTTTGCCTCCTTCGCGTTCCAGAATAGGAGAAACACGGTTTCTCTCCTCCTGTAGTGATACCGTGTGTAAAGCGGTATTCTCAGGCGCGCAGCACAGAATGCTTCCCGAAATGCTGGAAACCCTGAACGGCTTCAGCTACTTGAAAGGGAGGAACGTCGTATACTTTATCCAGGTAGACAGTGCACGGCAACTTTCTGAGGCATGTAACACAGAGGGATTTTCAAACAAGGAAACCGAATCCTTCGACCATCATCCCAGAATGAGAGCAAAATGCTCTCGAGTTGTCTTTCAGGCAGGGAAGAAGCTACATGCTCGTGTTGAGCAGATAAGTTTTAGTCAGCATATCTGAACCTCTTCTTCCGTCCTCTAGCTGATGACAGACAATCTGCCTGTTTGGCTTTGAACGCCCGTACCTTCATTCCCAGGTATGCAAAGTTCCCTTTGAAAACCAGGGAATTCCAATCCTTGCTAGGCAGGACTCTGCAGCCTTCTCCCACTTATAGAACGTTTGAGAAAGCAGCTTGTGCTGTGCTGACACTTTCTTCTAACAAAACCGAAAACTCCCGTAGCCTGAGTTAAGCAGCTTGAAGGGGAACGCTGTATCTTGCTTTCTCTTACATGTGGTGAATGGGGAACGTCTAGTGCTGCTAACAAACTTTTATTCAGCACAACTACAGTTTTGCCTCCTTCGCGTTCCAGAATGGGAGAAACACGGTTTCTCTTCTCCTGTAGTGATACCGTGTGTAAAGCGGTATTCTCAGGCGCGCAGCACAGAATGCTTCCCGAAATGCTGGAAACCCTGAACGGCTTCAGCTACTTGAAAGGGAGAAACGTCATATACTTTATCCAGGTAGACAATGCACGGCAACTTTCTGAGGCATGTAACACAGAGGGATTTTCAAACAAGGAAACCGAATCCTTCGACCATCATCCCAGAATGAGAGCAAAATGCTCTCGCGTTGTCTTTCAGGCAGGGAAGAAGCTACATGCCCGTGTTGAGCAGATAAGTTTTAGTCACCGTAGCTGAACCTTTTCTTCCGTCCTCTAGCTGAAGGCAGACAATCTGCCAGTTTGGCTTTGAACGCCTGTAGTACCTTCATTCCCTGGTACGCAAAGTTCCCTTTGAAAACCAGGGGATTCCAATCCTTGCTAGGCCCGCTCTCTGCAGCCTTCTCCCACTCAGAGAACGTTTGAGAAAGCAGCTTGTGCTGGGCGGATACTTTCTTCTAACCAAACTGAAAACTCCCCTAGACTGTGATAAGCAGCTTGAAGGGGAACGCTGTATTTTGCTTTCTCTTTCATGTGGTGAATGGGGAATTTCCACTTGCTGCTAACAAACTTTTACTCAGCCCAACTACAGTTTTGCCCCATTCGCGTTCCAGAATGGGAGAAACACGGTTTCTCTTCTCCTCTAGTGATAACGTCTGTAAAGCGGTATTCTCAGCCGCGCAGCACAGAATGCTTCACGGAATGCTGGAAACCCTGGACGGCTTCAGCTACTTGAAAGGGAGAAACGTCGTGTAGTTTATCCAGGTAGAAACTGCACAGGCAAGTTTCTGAGGCATGTAACACAGAGGGATTTTAGAACACAGAAAGGGAATCCTTCGACCATCATCCCAGAATGAGAACAAATGCTCTCGCGTTGTCTTTCAGGCAGGGAAGAAGCTACATGCCCGTGTTGAGCAGATAAGTTTTAGTCACCGTAGCTGAACCTTTTCTTCCGTCCTCTAGCTGAAGGCAGACAATCTGCCAGTTTGGCTTTGAACGCCTGTAGTACCTTCATTCCCTGGTACGCAAAGTTCCCTTTGAAAACCAGGGGATTGCAATCCTTGCTAGGCCCGCTCTCTGCAGCCATCTCCAACTCAGAGAACGTTTGAGAAAGCAGCTTGTGCTGTGCTGACACTTTCTTCTAACAAAACCGAAAACTCCCGTAGCCTGAGTTAAGCAGCTTGAAGGGGAACGCTGTATCTTGCTTTCTCTTACATGTGGTGAATGGGGAACGTCTAGTGCTGCTAACAAACTTTTATTCAGCACAACTACAGTTTTGCCTCCTTCGCGTTCCAGAATGGGAGAAACACGGTTTCTCTTCTCCTGTAGTGATACCGTCTGTATAGCGGTATTCTCAGGCGCGCAGCACAGAATGCTTCCCGAAATGCTGGAAACCCTGAACGGCTTCAGCTACTTGAAAGGGAGAAACGTCGTATACTTTATCCAGGTAGACAATGCACGGCAACTTTCTGAGGCAGGTAACACTGAGGGATTTTCAAACAAGGAAACCGAATCCTTCGACCATCATCCCAGAATGAGAGCAAAATGCTCTCGCGTTGTCTTTCAGGCAGGGAAGAAGCTACATGCCCGTGTTGAGCAGATAAGTTTTAGTCACCGTAGCTGAACCTTTTCTTCCGTCCTCTAGCTGAAGGCAGACAATCTGCCACTTTGGCTTTGAACGCCTGTAGTACCTTCATTCCCTGGTACGCAAAGTTCCCTTTGAAAACCAGGGGATTCCAATCCTTGCTAGGCCCGCTCTCTGCAGCCTTCTCCCACTCAGAGAACGTTTGAGAAAGCAGCTTGTGCTGGGCGGATACTTTCTTCTAACCAAACTGAAAACTCCCCTAGACTGTGATAAGCAGCTTGAAGGGGAACGCTGTATTTTGCTTTCTCTTTCATGTGGTGAATGGGGAATTTCCACTTGCTGCTAAAAAACTTTTACTCAGCCCAACTACAGTTTTGCCCCATTCGCGTTCCAGAATGGGAGAAACACGGTTTCTCTTCTCCTCTAGTGATAACGTCTGTAAAGCGGTATTCTCAGCCGCGCAGCACAGAATGCTTCCCGGAATGCTGCAAACCCTGAACGGCTTCAGCTACTTGAAAGGGAGAAACGTCGTATAGTTTATCCAGGTAGAAAATGCACAGGCAACTTTCTGAGGCTTGTAACACAGAGGGATTTTCGAACACAGAAAGGGAATCCTTCGACCATCATCCCAGAATGAGAGCAAAATGCTCTTTCTTTGTATTTCAGGCAGGGAAGGAGTAACATGCTCGTGTTGAGCACACAAGTTTTAGTCAGCATAGCTGAACCTTTTCGTCAGTCCTCTAACTGAAGGCAGACAATCTGCCTGTTTGGCTTTGAACGCCTGTAGTACCTTCATTCCCTGATATGCAAAGTTCCCTTTGAAAACCAGGGGATTCCAATCCTTGCTAGGCCCGCTCTCTGCAGCCTTCTCCCACTCAGAGAACGTTTGAGAAAGCAGCTTGTGCTGGGCGGACTCTTTCTTCTAACAAAACTGAAAAGTCCGGTAGACTGACTTAAGCAGCTTGAAGGGGAACGCTGTATTTTGCTTTCTCTTTCATGTGGTGACTGGGGAATTTCCACTTGCTGCTAACCTTTACTCAGCACAACTACAGTTTTGCCCGCTTCGCGTTCCAGAATGGGAGAAACACGGTTTCTCTTCTCCTGTAGTGATAACGTCTGTAAAGCGGTATTCTCAGCCGCGCAGCACAGAATGCTTCCCGGAATGCTGAAAACCCTGAACGGCTTCAGCTACTTGAAAGGGAGAAACGTCGTATACTTTATCCAGGTCGAGAATGCACAGGCAACGTTCTGAGGCATGTAACATAGAGGGATTTTCGAACACAGAAAGAGAATCCTTCCACCATCATCCCAGAATGAGAGCAAAATGCTCTTTCTTTGTATTTCAGGCAGGGAAGGAGTAACATGCTCGTGTTGAGCACACAAGTTTTAGTCAGCATAGCTGAACCTTTTCGTCAGTCCTCTAACTGAAGGCAGACAATCTGCCTGTTTGGCTTTGAACGCCTGTAGTACCTTCATTCCCTGATATGCAAAGTTCCCTTTGAAAACCAGGGGATTCCAATCCTTGCTAGGCCCGCTCTCTGCCGCCATCTCCCACTCAGAGAACGTTTGAGAAAGCAGCTTGTGCTGGGCGGACTCTTTCTTCTAACAAAACTGAAAAGTCCCGTAGACTGACTTAAGCAGCTTGAAGGGGAACGCTGTATTTTGCTTTCTCTTTCATGTGGTGACTGGGGAATTTCCCCTTGCTGCTAACCTTTACTCAGCACAACTACAGTTTTGCCCGCTTCGCGTTCCAGAATGGGAGAAACACGGTTTCTCTTCTCCTCTAGTGATAACGTCTGTAAAGCGGTATTCTCAGCCGCGCAGCACAGAATGCTTCCCGGAATGCTGCAAACTCTGAACGGCTTCAGCTACTTGAAAGGGAGAAACGTCGTATACTTTATCCAGGTCGAGAATGCACAGGCAACTTTCTGAGGCATGTAACACAGAGGGATTTTCGAACACCGAAAGGGAATCCTTCGACCATCATCCCAGAATGAGAGCAAAATGCTCTTTCTTTGTATTTCAGGCAGGGAAGGAGTAACATGCTCGTGATGAGCACACACGTTTTAGTCAGCATAGCTGAACCTCCTCTGCCGTCCTCTCGCTGAAGGCAGACAATCTGCCTGTTTGGCTTTCAACGCCTGTAAGTACCTTCATTCCCTGATATGCAAAGTTCCCTTTGAAAACCAGGGGATTGCAATCCTTGCTAGGCCCGCTCTCTGCAGCCATCTCCAACTCAGAGAACGTTTGAGAAAGTAGCTTGTGCTGATCGGACCCTTTCTTCTAACAAATATGAAAACTCCCGTAGACTGGGTTAAGCAGCATCAAGGGGAACGCAGTATTTGGCTTTCTCCTTCATGTGATGAATGGGGGATTTCCACTTGCTGCTAACAAACTTTTACTCAGCACAACTACAGTTTTGCCTCCTTCGCGTTCCAGAATAGGAGAAACACGGTTTCTCTCCTCCTGTAGTGATACCGTGTGTAAAGCGGTATTCTCAGGCGCGCAGCACAGAATGCTTCCCGAAATGCTGGAAACCCTGAACGGCTTCAGCTACTTGAAAGGGAGGAACGTCGTATACTTTATCCAGGTAGACAGTGCACGGCAACTTTCTGAGGCATGTAACACAGAGGGATTTTCAAACAAGGAAACCGAATCCTTCGACCATCATCCCAGAATGAGAGCAAAATGCTCTCGAGTTGTCTTTCAGGCAGGGAAGAAGCTACATGCTCGTGTTGAGCAGATAAGTTTTAGTCAGCATATCTGAACCTCTTCTTCCGTCCTCTAGCTGATGACAGACAATCTGCCTGTTTGGCTTTGAACGCCCGTACCTTCATTCCCAGGTATGCAAAGTTCCCTTTGAAAACCAGGGAATTCCAATCCTTGCTAGGCAGGACTCTGCAGCCTTCTCCCACTTATAGAACGTTTGAGAAAGCAGCTTGTGCTGTGCTGACACTTTCTTCTAACAAAACCGAAAACTCCCGTAGCCTGAGTTAAGCAGCTTGAAGGGGAACGCTGTATCTTGCTTTCTCTTACATGTGGTGAATGGGGAACGTCTAGTGCTGCTAACAAACTTTTATTCAGCACAACTACAGTTTTGCCTCCTTCGCGTTCCAGAATGGGAGAAACACGGTTTCTCTTCTCCTGTAGTGATACCGTGTGTAAAGCGGTATTCTCAGCCGCGCAGCACAGAATGCTTCCCGGAATGCTGCAAACCCTGAACGGCTTCAGCTACTTGAAAGGGAGAAACGTCGTATAGTTTATCCAGGTAGAAAATGCACAGGCAACTTTCTGAGGCTTGTAACACAGAGGGATTTTCGAACACAGAAAAGGAATCCTTCGACCATCATCCCAGAATGAGAGCAAAATGCTCTTTCTTTGTATTTCAGGCAGGGAAGGAGTAACATGCTCGTGTTGAGCACACACGTTTTAGTCAGCATAGCTGAACCTTTTCTTCCGTCCTCTAGCTGAAGGCAGACAATCTGCCAGTTTGGCTTTGAACGCCTGTAGTACCTTCATTCCCTGATATGCAAAGTTCCCTTTGAAAACCAGGGGATTCCATCCTTGCTAGGCCCGCTCTCTGCCGCCATCTCCCACTCAGAGAATGTTTGAGAAAGCAGCTTGTGCTGGGCGGACACTTTCTTCTAACAAAACTGAAAAGTCCCGTAGACTGACTTAAGCAGCTTGAAGGGGAACGCTGTATTTTGCTTTCTCTTTCATGTGGTGACTGGGGAATTTCCCCTTGCTGCTAACCTTTACTCAGCACAACTACAGTTTTGCCCGCTTCGCGTTCCAGAATGGGAGAAACACGGTTTCTCTTCTCCTGTAGTGATAACGTCTGTAAAGCGGTATTCTCAGCCGCGCAGCACAGAATGCTTCCCGGAATGCTGAAAACCCTGAACGGCTTCAGCTACTTGAAAGGGAGAAACGTCGTATACTTTATCCAGGTCGAGAATGCACAGGCAACGTTCTGAGGCATGTAACATACAGGGATTTTCGAACACAGAAAGAGAATCCTTCCACCATCATCCCAGAATGAGAGCAAAATGCTCTTTCTTTGTATTTCAGGCAGGGAAGGAGTAACATGCTCGTGTTGAGCACACAAGTTTTAGTCAGCATAGCTGAACCTTTTCGTCAGTCCTCTAACTGAAGGCAGACAATCTGCCTGTTTGGCTTTGAACGCCTGTAGTACCTTCATTCCCTGATATGCAAAGTTCCCTTTGAAAACCAGGGGATTCCAATCCTTGCTAGGCCCGCTCTCTGCCGCCATCTCCCACTCAGAGAACGTTTGAGAAAGCAGCTTGTGCTGGGCGGACTCTTTCTTCTAACAAAACTGAAAAGTCCCGTAGACTGACTTAAGCAGCTTGAAGGGGAACGCTGTATTTTGCTTTCTCTTTCATGTGGTGACTGGGGAATTTCCCCTTGCTGCTAACCTTTACTCAGCACAACTACAGTTTTGCCCGCTTCGCGTTCCAGAATGGGAGAAACACGGTTTCTCTTCTCCTGTAGTGATAACGTCTGTAAAGCGGTATTCTCAGCCGCGCAGCACAGAATGCTTCCCGGAATGCTGCAAACCCTGAACGGCTTCAGCTACTTGAAAGGGAGAAACGTCGTATACTTTATCCAGGTCGAGAATGCACAGGCAACTTTCTGAGGCATGTAACACAGAGGGATTTTCGAACACAGAAAGGGAATCCTTCCACCATCATCCCAGAATGAGAGCAAAATGCTCTTTCTTTGTATTTCAGGCAGGGAAGGAGTAACATGCTCGTGATGAGCACACACGTTTTAGTCAGCATAGCTGAACCTCCTCTGCCGTCCTCTCGCTGAAGGCAGACAATCTGCCTGTTTGGCTTTCAACGCCTGTAAGTACCTTCATTCCCTGATATGCAAAGTTCCCTTTGAAAACCAGGGGATTGCAATCCTTGCTAGGCCCGCTCTCTGCAGCCATCTCCAACTCAGAGAACGTTTGAGAAAGTAGCTTGTGCTGATCGGACCCTTTCTTCTAACAAATATGAAAACTCCCGTAGACTGGGTTAAGCAGCATCAAGGGGAACGCAGTATTTGGCTTTCTCCTTCATGTGATGAATGGGGGATTTCCACTTGCTGCTAACAAACTTTTACTCAGCACAACTACAGTTTTGCCTCCTTCGCGTTCCAGAATAGGAGAAACACGGTTTCTCTCCTCCTGTAGTGATACCGTGTGTAAAGCGGTATTCTCAGGCGCGCAGCACAGAATGCTTCCCGAAATGCTGGAAACCCTGAACGGCTTCAGCTACTTGAAAGGGAGGAACGTCGTATAATTTATCCAGGTAGACAGTGCACGGCAACTTTCTGAGGCATGTAACACAGAGGGATTTTCAAACAAGGAAACCGAATCCTTCGACCATCATCCCAGAATGAGAGCAAAATGCTCTCGAGTTGTCTTTCAGGCAGGGAAGAAGCTACATGCTCGTGTTGAGCAGATAAGTTTTAGTCAGCATATCTGAACCTCTTCTTCCGTCCTCTAGCTGATGAAAGACAATCTGCCTGTTTGGCTTTGAACGCCCGTACCTTCATTCCCAGGTATGCAAAGTTCCCTTTGAAAACCAGGGAATTCCAATCCTTGCTAGGCAGGACTCTGCAGCCTTCTCCCACTTATAGAACGTTTGAGAAAGCAGCTTGTGCTGTGCTGACACTTTCTTCTAACAAAACCGAAAACTCCCGTAGCCTGAGTTAAGCAGCTTGAAGGGGAACGCTGTATCTTGCTTTCTCTTACATGTGGTGAATGGGGAACGTCTAGTGCTGCTAACAAACTTTTATTCAGCACAAATACAGTTTTGCCTCCTTCGCGTTCCAGAATGGGAGAAACACGGTTTCTCTTCTCCTGTAGTGATACCGTCTGTAAAGCGGTATTCTCAGGCGCGCAGCACGGAATGCTTCCCGAAATGCTGGAAAATCTGAACGGCTTCAGCTACTTGAAAGGGAGAAACGTCGTATACTTTATCCAGGTAGACAATGCACGGCAGCTTTCTGAGGCATTTAACACAGAGGGATTTTCAAACAAGGAAACCGAATCCTTCGACCATCATCCCAGAATGAGAGCAAAATGCTCTTTCTTTGTCTTTCAGGAAGGGAAGGAGCTACATGCTCGTGTTGAGCACACAAGTTTTAGTCAGCATAGCTGAACCTTTTCTTCCGTCCTCTAGCCGACGGCAGACAATCTGCCTGTTTGGCTTTGAACACCTGTAGTACCTTCATTCCGGGATATACAAAGTTCCCTTTGAAAACCAGGGGATTCCTATCCTTGCTAGGCCCGCTCTCTGCAGCCATCTCCAACACAGAGAACGTTTGAGAAAGCAGCTTGTGCTGATCGGACACTTTCTTCTAACAAAACTGAAAACTCCCCTAGACTGTGATAAGCAGCTTGAAGGGGAACGCTGTATTTTGCTTTCTCTTTCATGTGGTGAATGGGGAATTTCCACTTGCTGCTAACAAACTTTTACTCAGCACAACTACAGTTTTGCCCCATTCGCGTTCCAGAATGGGAGAAACACGGTTTCTCTTCTCCTCTAGTGATAACGTCTGTAAAGCGGTATTCGCAGCCGCGCAGCACAGAATTCTTCCCGGAATGCTGCAAACCCTGAACGGCTTCAGCTACTTGAAAGGGAGAAACGTCGTAAACTTTATCCAGGTCGAGAAAGCACAGGCAACTTTCTGAGGCATGTAACACAGAGGGATTTTCGAACACAGAAAGGGAATCCTTCGACCATCATCCCAGAATGAGAGCAAAATGCTCTTTCTTTGTATTTCAGGCAAAGAAGGAGTAACATGCTCGTGTTGAGCACACACGTTTTAGTCAGCATAGCTGAACCTCCTCTGCCGTCCTCTAGCTGAAGGCAGACAATCTGCCTGTTTGGCTTTCAACGCCTGTACCTTCATTCCCTGATATGCAAAGTTCCCTTTGAAAACCAGGGGATTGCAATCCTTGCTAGGCCCGCTCTCTGCAGCCATCTCCAACACAGAGAACGTTTGAGAAAGTAGCTTGTGCTGATCGGACCCTTTCTTCTAACAAATATGAAAACTCCCGTAGACTGGGTTAAGCAGCATCAAGGGGAACGCAGTATTTGGCTTTCTCTTTCATGTGATGAATGGGGGATTTCCACTTGCTGCTAACAAACTTTTACTCAGCACAACTACAGTTTTGCCTCCTTCGCGTTCCAGAATAGGAGAAACACGGTTTCTCTCCTCCTGTAGTTATACCGAATGTAAAGCGGTATTCTCAGGCGCGCAGCACAGAATGCTTCCCGAAATGCTGGAAACCCTGAACGGCTTCATCTACTTGAAAGGGAGAAACGTCGTATACTTTATCCAGGTAGACAGTGCACGGCAACTTTCTGAGGCATGTAACACTGAGGGATTTTCAAACAAGGAAACCGAATCCTTCGACCATCATCCCAGAATGAGAGCAAAATGCTCTCGCGTTGTCTTTCAGGCAGGGAAGAAGCTACATGCCCGTGTTGAGCAGATAAGTTTTAGTCACCGTAGCTGAACCTTTTCTTCCGTCCTCTAGCTGAAGGCAGACAATCTGCCAGTTTGGCTTTGAACGCCTGTAGTACCTTCATTCCCTGGTACGCAAAGTTCCCTTTGAAAACCAGGGGATTCCAATCCTTGTTAGGCCCGCTCTCTGCAGCCTTCTCCCACTCAGAGAACGTTTGAGAAAGCAGCTTGTGCTGGGCGGATACTTTCTTCTAACAAAACTTAAAACTCCCCTAGACTGTGATAAGCAGCTTGAAGGGTAACGCTGTATTTTGCTTTCTCTTTCATGTGGTGAATGGGGAATTTCCACTTGCTGCTAACAAACTTTTACTCAGCCCAA
Organism: Dugong dugon; assembly: GCA_030035585.1. NCBI lineage: Eukaryota > Metazoa > Chordata > Mammalia > Sirenia > Dugongidae > Dugong > Dugong dugon. Next base: position 38,363,600 of record CM057480.1, on the reverse strand, counting down.
CTACAGTTTTGCCCCATTCGCGTTCCAGAATGGGAGAAAAACGGTTTCTCTTCTCCTCTAGTGATAACGTCTGTAAAGCGGTATTCTCAGTCGCGCAGCACAGAATGCTTCACGGAATGCTGGAAACCCTGGACGTCTTCAGCTACTTGAAAGGGAGAAACGTCGTATAGTTTATCCAGGTAGAAAATGCACAGGCAACTTTCTGAGGCTTGTAACACAGAGGGATTTTCGAACACAGAAAGGGAATCCTTCGACCATCATCCCAGAATGAGAGCAAAATGCTCTTTCTTTGTATTTCAGGCAGGGAAGGAGTAACATGCTCGTGTTGAGCACACACGTTTTAGTCAGCATAGCTGAACCTTGTCGTCAGTCCTCTAAATGAAGGCAGACAATCTGCCTGTTTGGCTTTGAACGACTGTAGTATCTTCATTCCCTGATATGCAAAGTTCCCTTTGAAAACCAGGGGATTCCAATCCTTGCTAGGCCCGCTCTCTGCAGCCTTCTACCACTCAGAGAACGTTTGAGAAAGCAGCTTGTGCTGGGCGGACACTTTCTTCTAACAAAACTGAAAAGTCCCGTAGACTGACTTAAGCAGCTTGAAGGGGAACGCTGTATTTTGCTTTCTCTTTCATGTGGTGACTGGGGAATTTCCACTTGCTGCTAACCTTTACTCAGCACAACTACAGTTTTGCCCGCTTCGCGTTCCAGAATGGGAGAAACACGATTTCTCTTCTCCTCTAGTGATAACGTCTGTAAAGCGGTATTCTCAGGCGCGCAGCACGGAATGCTTCCCGAAATGCTGGAAACCCTGAACGGCTTCAGCTACTTGAAAGGGAGAAACGTCGTATACTTTATCCAGGTAGAAAATGCACAGGTAACTTTCTGAGGCATGTAACACAGAGGAATTTTCGAACACAGAAAGGGAATCCTTCGACCATCATCCCAGAATGAGAGCAAAATGCTCTCGCGTTGTCTTTCAGGCAGGGAAGAAGCTACATGCCCGTGTTGAGCAGATAAGTTTTAGTCACCGTAGCTGAACCTTTTCTTCCGTCCTCTAGCTGAAGGCAGACAATCTGCCAGTTTGGCTTTGAACGCCTGTAGTACCTTCATTCCCTGGTACGCAAAGTTCCCTTTGAAAACCAGGGGATTGCAATCCTTGCTAGGCCCGCTCTCTGCAGCCATCTCCAACTCAGAGAACGTTTGAGAAAGCAGCTTGTGCTGTGCTGACACTTTCTTCTAACAAAACCGAAAACTCCCCTAGACTGTGATAAGCCGCTTGAAGGGGAACGCTGTATTTTGCTTTCTCTTTCATGTGGTGAATGGGGAATTTCCACTTGCTGCTAACAAACTTTTACTCAGCCCAACTACAGTTTTGCCCCATTCGCGTTCCAGAATGGGAGAAACACGGTTTCTCTTCTCCTCTAGTGATAACGTCTGTAAAGCGGTATTCTCAGCCGCGCAGCACAGAATGCTTCCCGGAATGCTGCAAACCCTGAACGGCTTCAGCTACTTGAAAGGGAGAAACGTCGTATAGTTTATCCAGGTAGAAAATGCACAGGCAACTTTCTGAGGCTTGTAACACAGAGGGATTTTCGAACACAGAAAGGGAATCCTTCGACCATCATCCCAGAATGAGAGCAAAATGCTCTTTCTTTGTATTTCAGGCAGGGAAGGAGTAACATGCTCGTGTTGAGCACACACGTTTTAGTCAGCATAGCTGAACCTTTTCGTCAGTCCTCTAACTGAAGGCAGACAATCTGCCTGTTTGGCTTTGAACGCCTGTAGTACCTTCATTCCCTGATATGCAAAGTTCCCTTTGAAAACCAGGGGATTCCAATCCTTGCTAGGCCCGCTCTCTGCCGCCATCTCCCACTCAGAGAACGTTTGAGAAAGCAGCTTGTGCTGGGCGGACACTTTCTTCTAACAAAACTGAAAAGTCCCGTAGACTGACTTAAGCAGCTTGAAGGGGAACGCTGTATTTTGCTTTATCTTTCATGTGGTGACTGGGGAATTTCCACTTGCTGCTAACCTTTACTCAGCACAACTACAGTTTTGCCCGCTTCGCGTTCCAGAATGGGAGAAACACGGTTTCTCTTCTCCTCTAGTGATAACGTCTGTAAAGCGGTATTCTCAGGCGCGCAGTACGGAATGCTTCCCGAAATGCTGGAAACCCTGAACGGCTTCAGCTACTTGAAAGGGAGAAACGTCGTATACTTTATCCAGGTAGAAAATGCACAGGCAACTTTCTGAGGCATGTAACACAGAGGAATTTTCGAACACAGAAAGGGAATCCTTCGACCATCATCCCAGAATGAGAACAAAATGCTCTCGCGTTGTCTTTCAGGCAGGGAAGAAGCTACATGCCCGTGTTGAGCAGATAAGTTTTAGTCACCGTAGCTGAACCTTTTCTTCCGTCCTCTAGCTGAAGGCAGACAATCTGCCAGTTTGGCTTTGAACGCCTGTAGTACCTTCATTCCCTGGTACGCAAAGTTCCCTTTGAAAACCAGGGGATTGCAATCCTTGGTAGGCCCGCTCTCTGCAGCCATCTCCAACTCAGAGAACGTTTGAGAAAGCAGCTTGTGCTGTGCTGACACTTTCTTCTAACAAAACCGAAAACTCCCGTAGCCTGAGTTAAGCAGCTTGAAGGGGAACGCTGTATCTTGCTTTCTCTTACATGTGGTGAATGGGGAACGTCTAGTGCTGCTAACAAACTTTTATTCAGCACAAATACAGTTTTGCCTCCTTCGCGTTCCAGAATGGGAGAAACACGGTTTCTCTTCTCCTGTAGTGATACCGTCTGTATAGCGGTATTCTCAGGCGCGCAGCACAGAATGCTTCCCGAAATGCTGGAAACCCTGAACGGCTTCAGCTACTTGAAAGGGAGAAACGTCGTATACTTTATCCAGGTAGACAATGCACGGCAACTTTCTGAGGCATGTAACACTGAGGGATTTTCAAACAAGGAAACCGAATCCTTCGACCATCATCCCAGAATGAGAGCAAAATGCTCTCGCGTTGTCTTTCAGGCAGGGAAGAAGCTACATGCCCGTGTTGAGCACACAAGTTTTAGTCAGCATAGCTGAACCTCCTCTGCCGTCCTCTAGCTGAAGGCAGACAATCTGCCACTTTGGCTTTGAACGCCTGTAGTACCTTCATTCCCTGGTACGCAAAGTTCCCTTTGAAAACCAGGGGATTCCAATCCTTGCTAGGCCCGCTCTCTGCAGCCTTCTCCCACTCAGAGAACGTTTGAGAAAGCAGCTTGTGCTGGGCGGATACTTTCTTCTAACAAAACTGAAAACTCCCGTAGACTGTGATAAGCAGCTTGAAGGGGAACGCTGTATTTTGCTTTCTCTTTCATGTGGTGACTGGGGAATTTCCCCTTGCTGCTAACCTTTACTCAGCACAAGTACAGTTTTGCCCGCTTCGCGTTCCAGAATGGGAGAAACACGGTTTCACTTCTCCTGTAGTGATAACGTCTGTAAAGCGGTATTCTCAGCCGCGCAGCACAGAATGCTTCCCGGAATGCTGCAAACCCTGAACGGCTTCAGCTACTTGAAAGGGAGAAACGTCGTATACTTTATCCAGGTCGAGAATGCACAGGCAACTTTCTGAGGCATGTAACACAGAGGGATTTTCAAACAAGGAAACCGAATCCTTTGACCATCATCCCAGAATGAGAGCAAAATGCTCTCGCGTTGTCTTTCAGGCAGGGAAGAAGCTACATGCTCGTGTTGAGCAGATAAGTTTTAGTCAGCATATCTGAACCTCTTCTTCCGTCCTCTAGCTGATGAAAGACAATCTGCCTGTTTGGCTTTGAACGCCCGTACCTTCATTCCCAGGTATGCAAAGTTCCCTTTGAAAACCAGGGAATTCCAATCCTTGCTAGGCAGGACTCTGCAGCCTTCTCCCACTTATAGAACGTTTGAGAAAGCAGCTTGTGCTGTGCTGACACTTTCTTCTAACAAAACCGAAAACTCCCGTAGCCTGAGTTAAGCAGCTTGAAGGGGAACGCTGTATCTTGCTTTCTCTTACATGTGGTGAATGGGGAACGTCTAGTGCTGCTAACAAACGTTCCAGAATGGGAGAAACACGGTTTCTCTTCTCCTGTAGTGATAACGTCTGTAAAGCGGTATTCTCAGCCGCGCAGCACAGAATGCTTCCCGGAATGCTGCAAACCCTGAACGGCTTCAGCTACTTGAAAGGGAGAAACGTCGTATACTTTATCCAGGTCGAGAATGCACAGGCAACTTTCTCAGGCATGTAACACAGAGGGATTTTCGAACACAGAAAGAGAATCCTTCGACCATCGTCCCAGAATGAGAGCAAAATGCTCTTTCTTTGTATTTCAGGCAGGGAAGGAGTAACATGCTCGTGTTGAGCACACAAGTTTTAGTCAGCATAGCTGAACCTTTTCGTCAGTCCTCTAACTGAAGGCAGACAATCTGCCTGTTTGGCTTTGAACGCCTGTAGTACCTTCATTCCGGGATATGCAAAGTTCCCTTTGAAAACCAGGGGATTCCAATCCTTGCTAGGCCCGCTCTCTGCCGCCATCTCCCACTCAGAGAACGTTTGAGAAAGCAGCTTGTGCTGGGCGGACACTTTCTTCTAACAAAACTGAAAACTCCCCTAGACTGTGATAAGCAGCTTGAAGGGGAACGCTGTATTTTGCTTTCTCTTTCATGTGGTGACTGGGGAATTTCCCCTTGCTGCTAACCTTTACTCAGCACAACTACAGTTTTGCCCGCTTCGCGTTCCAGAATGGGAGAAACACGGTTTCTCTTCTCCTCTAGTGATAACGTCTGTAAAGCGGTATTCTCAGCCGCGCAGCACGGAATGCTTCCCGGAATGCTGCAAACCCTGAACGGCTTCAGCTACTTGAAAGGGAGAAACGTCGTATACTTTATCCAGGTCGAGAATGCACAGGCAACTTTCTGAGGCATGTAACACATAGGGATTTTCGAACACCGAAAGGGAATCCTTCGACCATCATCCCAGAATGAGAGCAAAATGCTCTTTTTTGTATTTCAGGCAGGGAAGGAGTTACATGCTCGTGTTGAGCACACACGTTTTAGTCAGCATAGCTGAACCTCCTCTGCCGTCCTCTAGCTGAAGGCAGACAATCTGCCAGTTTGGCTTTGAACGCCTGTAGTACCTTCATTCCCTGGTACGCAAAGTTCCCTTTGAAAACCAGGGGATTGCAATCCTTGCTAGGCCCGCTCTCTGCAGCCATCTCCAACTCAGAGAACGTTTGAGAAAGTAGCTTGTGCTGATCGGACCCTTTCTTCTAACAAATATGAAAACTCCCGTAGACTGGGTTAAGCAGCATCAAGGGGAACGCAGTATTTGGCTTTCTCTTTCATGTGATGAATGGGGGATTTCCACTTGCTGCTAACAAACTTTTACTCAGCACAACTACAGTTTTGCCTCCTTCGCGTTCCAGAATAGGAGAAACACGGTTTCTCTCCTCCTGTAGTGACACCGTCTGTAAAGCGGTATTCTCAGGCGCGCAGCACGGAATGCTTCCCGAAATGCTGGAAACCCTGAACGGCTTCAGCTACTTGAAAGGGAGAAACGTCGTATACTTTATCCAGGTAGAAAATGCACAGGCAACTTTCTGAGGCATGTAACACAGAGGGATTTTCAAACAAGGAAACCGAATCCTTCGACCATCATCCCAGAATGAGAGCAAAATGCTCTCGCGTTGTCTTTCAGGCAGGGAAGAAGCTACATGCCCGTGTTGAGCAGATAAGTTTTAGTCACCGTAGCTGAACCTTTTCTTCCGTCCTCTAGCTGAAGGCAGACAATCTGCCACTTTGGCTTTGAACGCCTGTAGTACCTTCATTCCCTGGTACGCAAAGTTCCCTTTGAAAACCAGGGGATTCCAATCCTTGCTAGGCCCGCTCTCTGCAGCCTTCTCCCACTCAGAGAACGTTTGAGAAAGCAGCTTGTGCTGGGCGGATACTTTCTTCTAACAAAACTTAAAACTCCCCTAGACTGTGATAAGCAGCTTGAAGGGGAACGCTGTATTTTGCTTTCTCTTTCATGTGGTGAATGGGGAATTTCCACTTGCTGCTAACAAACTTTTACTCAGCACAACTACAGTTTTGCCCCATTCGCCTTCCAGAATGGGAGAAACACGGTTTCTCTTCTCCTCTAGTGATAACGTCTGTAAAGCGGTATTCTCAGCCGCGCAGCACAGAATGCTTCCCGGAATGCTGCAAACCCTGAACGGCTTCAGCTACTTGAAAGGGAGAAACGTCGTATACTTTATCCAGGTCGAGAATGCACAGGCAACTTTCTGAGGCATGTAACACAGAGGGATTTTCGAACACAGAAAGGGAATCCTTCGACCACCATCCCAGAATGAGAGCAAAATGCTCTTTCTTTGTATTTCAGGCAGGGAAGGAGTAACATGCTCGTGTTGAGCACACAAGTTTTAGTCAGCATAGCTGAACCTTGTCGTCAGTCCTCTAAATGAAGGCAGACAATCTGCCTGTTTGGCTTTGAACGACTGTAGTACCTTCATTCCCTGATATGCAAAGTTCCCTTTGAAAACCAGGGGATTCCAATCCTTGCTAGGCCCGCTCTCTGCAGCCTTCTCCCACTCAGAGAACATTTGAGAAAGCAGCTTGTGCTGGGCGGACTCTTTCTTCTAACAAAACTGAAAAGTCCGGTAGACTGACTTAAGCAGCTTAAAGGGGAACGCTGTATTTTGCTTTCTCTTTCATGTGGTGACTGGGGAATTTCCCCTTGCTGCTAAACTTTACTCAGCACAACTACAGTTTTGCCCGCTTCGCGTTCCAGAATGGGAGAAACACGGTTTCTCTTCTCCTGTAGTGATAACGTCTGTAAAGCGGTATTCTCAGCCGCGCAGCACAGAATGCTTCCCGGAATGCTGCAAACCCTGAACGGCTTCAGCTACTTGAAAGGGAGAAACGTCGTATACTTTATCCAGGTCGAGAATGCACAGGCAACTTTCTCAGGCATGTAACACAGAGGGATTTTCGAACACAGAAAGAGAATCCTTCGACCATCATCCCAGAATGAGAGCAAAATGCTCTTTCTTTGTATTTCAGGCAGGGAAGGAGTAACATGCTCGTGTTGAGCACACAAGTTTTAGTCAGCATAGCTGAACCTTTTCGTCAGTCCTCTAACTGAAGGCAGACAATCTGCCTGTTTGGCTTTGAACGCCTGTAGTACCTTCATTCCGGGATATGCAAAGTTCCCTTTGAAAACCAGGGGATTCCAATCCTTGCTAGGCCCGCTCTCTGCCGCCATCTCCCACTCAGAGAACGTTTGAGAAAGCAGCTTGTGCTGGGCGGACTCTTTCTTCTAACAAAACTGAAAAGTCCCATAGACTGACTTAAGCAGCTTGAAGGGGAACGCTGTATTTTGCTTTCTCTTTCATGTGGTGACTGGGGAATTTCCACTTGCTGCTAACCTTTACTCAGCACAACTACAGTTTTGCCCGCTTCGCGTTCCAGAATGGGAGAAACACGGTTTCTCTTCTCCTCTAGTGATAACGTCTGTAAAGCGGTATTCTCAGGCGCGCAGCACGGAATGCTTCCCGAAATGCTGGAAACCCTGAACGGCTTCAGCTACTTGAAAGGGAGAAACGTCGTATACTTTATCCAGGTAGAAAATGCACAGGCAACTTTCTGAGGCATGTAACACAGAGGAATTTTCGAACACAGAAAGGGAATCCTTCGACCATCATCCCAGAATGAGAGCAAAATGCTCTCGCGTTGTCTTTCAGGCAGGGAAGAAGCTACATGCCCGTGTTGAGCAGATAAGTTTTAGTCACCGTAGCTGAACCTTTTCTTCCGTCCTCTAGCTGAAGGCAGACAATCTGCCAGTTTGGCTTTGAACGCCTGTAGTACCTTCATTCCCTGGTACGCAAAGTTCCCTTTGAAAACCAGGGAATTCCAATCCTTGCTAGGCAGGACTCTGCAGCCTTCTCCCACTTATAGAACGTTTGAGAAAGCAGCTTGTGCTGTGCTGACACTTTCTTCTAACAAAACCGAAAACTCCCGTAGCCTGAGTTAAGCAGCTTGAAGGGGAACGCTGTATCTTGCTTTCTCTTACATGTGGTGAATGGGGAACGTCTAGTGCTGCTAACAAACTTTTATTCAGCACAAATACAGTTTTGCCCGCTTCGCGTTCCAGAATGGGAGAAACACGGTTTCTCTTCTCCTGTAGTGATAACGTCTGTAAAGCGGTATTCTCAGCCGCGCAGCACAGAATGCTTCCCGGAATGCTGCAAACCCTGAACGGCTTCAGCTACTTGAAAGGGAGAAACGTCGTATACTTTATCCAGGTCGAGAATGCACAGGCAACTTTCTCAGGCATGTAACACAGAGGGATTTTCGAACACAGAAAGAGAATCCTTCGACCATCATCCCAGAATGAGAGCAAAATGCTCTTTCTTTGTATTTCAGGCAGGGAAGGAGTAACATGCTCGTGTTGAGCACACAAGTTTTAGTCAGCATAGCTGAACCTTTTCGTCAGTCCTCTAACTGAAGGCAGACAATCTGCCTGTTTGGCTTTGAACGCCTGTAGTACCTTCATTCCGGGATATGCAAAGTTCCCTTTGAAAACCAGGGGATTCCAATCCTTGCTAGGCCCGCTCTCTGCCGCCATCTCCCACTCAGAGAACGTTTGAGAAAGCAGCTTGTGCTGGGCGGACTCTTTCTTCTAACAAAACTGTAAAGTCCCGTAGACTGACTTAAGCAGCTTGAAGGGGAACGCTGTATTTTGCTTTCTCTTTCATGTGGTGACTGGGGAATTTCCCCTTGCTGCTAACCTTTACTCAGCACAACTACAGTTTTGCCCGCTTCGCGTTCCAGAATGGGAGAAACACGGTTTCTCTTCTCCTCTAGTGATAACGTCTGTAAAGCGGTATTCTCAGCCGCGCAGCACAGAATGCTTCCCGGAATGCTGCAAACCCTGAACGGCTTCAGCTACTTGAAAGGGAGAAACGTCGTATACTTTATCCAGGTCGAGAATGCACAGGCAACTTTCTGAGGCATGTAACACATAGGGATTTTCGAACACCGAAAGGGAATCCTTCGACCATCATCCCAGAATGAGAGCAAAATGCTCTTTCTTTGTATTTCAGGCAGGGAAGGAGTAACATGCTCGTGTTGAGCACACACGTTTTAGTCAGCATAGCTGAACCTCCTCTGCCGTCCTCTAGCTGAAGGCAGACAATCTGCCAGTTTGGCTTTGAACGCCTGTAGTACCTTCATTCCCTGGTACGCAAAGTTCCCTTTGAAAACCAGGGGATTGCAATCCTTGCTAGGCCCGCTCTCTGCAGCCATCTCCAACTCAGAGAACGTTTGAGAAAGCAGCTTGTGCTGTGCTGACACTTTCTTCTAACAAAACCGAAAACTCCCGTAGCCTGAGTTAAGCAGCTTGAAGGGGAACGCTGTATCTTGCTTTCTCTTACATGTGGTGAATGGGGAACGTCTAGTGCTGCTAACAAACTTTTATTCAGCACAAATACAGTTTTGCCTCCTTCGCGTTCCAGAATGGGAGAAACACGGTTTCTCTTCTCCTGTAGTGATACCGTCTGTAAAGCGGTATTCTCAGGCGCACAGCACGGAATGCTTCCCGAAATGCTGGAAACCCTGAACGGCTTCAGCTACTTGAAAGGGAGAAACGTCGTATACTTTATCCAGGTAGAAAATGCACAGACAACTTTCTGAGACATGTAGCACAGAGGAATTTTCGAACACAGAAAGAGAATCCTTCGACCATCATCCAAGAATGAGAGCAAAATGCTCTCGCGTTGTCTTTCAGGCAGGGAAGAAGCTACATGCCCGTGTTGAGCAGATAGGTTTTAGTCACCGTAGCTGAACCTTTTCTTCCGTCCTCTAGCTGAAGGCAGACAATCTGCCAGTTTGGCTTTGAACGCCTGTAGTACCTTCATTCCCTGTTACGCAAAGTTCCCTTTGAAAACCAGGGGATTCCAATCCTTGCTAGGCCCGCTCTCTGCAGCCTTCTCCCACTCAGAGAACGTTTGAGAAAGCAGCTTGTGCTGGGCGGATACTTTCTTCTAACAAAACTTAAAACTCCCCTAGACTGTGATAAGCAGCTTGAAGAGGAACGCTGTATTTTGCTTTCTCTTTCATGTGGTGACTGGGGAATTTCCCCTTGCTGCTAACCTTTACTCAGCACAACTACAGTGTTGCCCGCTTCGCGTTCCAGAATGGGAGAAACACGGTTTCTCTTCTCCTCTAGTGATAACGTCTGTAAAGCGGTATTCTCAGCCGCGCAGCACAGAATGCTTCCCGAAATGCTGCAAACCCTGAACGGCTTCAGCTACTTGAAAGGGAGAAACGTCGTATACTTTATCCAGGTCGAGAATGCACAGGCAACTTTCTGAGGCATGTAACACAGAGGGATTTTCGAACACCGAAAGGGAATCCTTCGACCATCATCCCAGAATGAGAGCAAAATGCTCTTTCTTTGTATTTCAGGCAGGGAAGGAGTAACATGCTCGTGTTGAGCACACAAGTTTTAGTCAGCATAGCTGAACCTTTTCGTCAGTCCTCTAACTGAAGGCAGACAATCTGCCTGTTTGGCTTTGAACGCCTGTAGTACCTTCATTCCCTGATATGCAAAGTTCCCTTTGAAAACCAGGGGATTCCAATCCTTGCTAGGCCCGCTCTCTGCCGCCATCTCCCACTCAGAGAACGTTTGAGAAAGCAGCTTGTGCTGGGCGGACTCTTTCTTCTAACAAAACTGAAAAGTCCCGTAGACTGACTTAAGCAGCTTGAAGGGGAACGCTGTATTTTGCTTTCTCTTTCATGTGGTGACTGGGGAATTTCCCCTTGCTGCTAACCTTTACTCAGCACAACTACAGTTTTGCCCGCTTCGCGTTCCAGAATGGGAGAAACACGGTTTCTCTTCTCCTCTAGTGATAACGTCTGTAAAGCGGTGTTCTCAGCCGCGCAGCACAGAATGCTTCCCGGAATGCTGCAAACCCTGAACGGCTTCAGCTACTTGAAAGGGAGAAACGTCGTATACTTTATCCAGGTCGAGAATGCACAGGCAACTTTCTGAGGCATGTAACACAGAGGGATTTTCGAACACAGAAAGGGAATCCTTCGACAATCATCCCAGAATGAGAGCAAAATGCTCTCGCGTTGTCTTTCAGGCAGGGAAGGAGTAACATGCTCGTGTTGAGCACACACGTTTTAGTCAGCATAGCCGAACCTCCTCTGCCGTCCTCTAGCTGAAGGCAGACAATCTGCCTGTTTGGCTTTCAACGCCTGTAAGTACCTTCATTCCCTGATATGCAAAGTTCCCTTTGAAAACCAGGGGATTGCAATCCTTGCTAGGCCCGCTCTCTGCAGCCATCTCCAACTCAGAGAACGTTTGAGAAAGCAGCTTGTGCTGTGCTGACACTTTCTTCTAACAAAACCGAAAACTCCCGTAGCCTGAGTTAAGCAGCTTGAAGGGGAACGCTGTATCTTGCTTTCTCTTACATGTGGTGAATGGGGAACGTCTAGTGCTGCTAACAAACTTTTACTCAGCACAACTACAGTTTTGCCCCATTCGCGTTCCAGAATGGGAGAAACACGGTTTCTCTTCTCCTCTAGTGATAACCTCTGTAAAGCGGTATTCTCAGCCGCGCAGCACAGAATGCTTCCCGGAATGCTGCAAACCCTGAACGGCTTCAGCTACTTGAAAGGGAGAAACGTCGTATACTTTATCCAGGTCGAGAATGCACAGGCAACTTTCTGAGGCATGTAACACAGAGGGATTTTCGAACACAGAAAGGGAATCCTTCGACCATCATCCCAGAATGAGAGTAAAATGCTCTTTCTTTGTATTTCAGGCAGGGAAGGAGTAACATGCTCGTGTTGAGCACACACGTTTTAGTCAGCATAGCCGAACCTCCTCTGCCGTCCTCTAGCTGAAGGCAGACAATCTGCCTGTTTGGCTTTCAACGCCTGTAAGTACCTTCATTCCCTGATATGCAAAGTTCCCTTTGAAAACCAGGGGATTGCAATCCTTGCTAGGCCCGCTCTCTGCAGCCATCTCCAACTCAGAGAACGTTTGAGAAAGTAGCTTGTGCTGATCGGACCCTTTCTTCTAACAAATATGAAAACTCCCGTAGACTGGGTTAAGCAGCAGCAAGGGGAACGCAGTATTTGGCTTTCTCTTTCATGTGATGAATGGGGGATTTCCACTTGCTGCTAACCTTTACTCAGCACAACTACAGTTTTGCCCGCTTCGCGTTCCAGAATGGGAGAAACACGGTTTCTCTTCTCCTCTAGTGATAACGTCTGTAAAGCGGTATTCTCAGCCGCGCAGCACAGAATGCTTCCCGGAATGCTGCAAACCCTGAACGGCTTCAGCTACTTGAAAGGGAGAAACGTCGTATACTTTATCCAGGTCGAGAATGCACAGGCAACTTTCTGAGGCATGTAACACAGAGGGATTTTCGAACACAGAAAGGGAATCCTTCGACCATCATCCCAGAATGAGAGCAAAATGCTCTTTCTTTGTATTTCAGGCAGGGAAGGAGTAACATGCTCGTGTTGAGCACACACGTTTTAGTCAGCATAGCCGAACCTCCTCTGCCGTCCTCTAGCTGAAGGCAGACAATCTGCCTGTTTGGCTTTCAACGCCTGTAGTACCTTCATTCCGGGATATGCAAAGTTCCCTTTGAAAACCAGGGGATTCCAATCCTTGCTAGGCCCGCTCTCTGCCGCCATCTCCCACTCAGAGAACGTTTGAGAAAGCAGCTTGTGCTGGGCGGACTCTTTCTTCTAACAAAACTGAAAAGTCCCATAGACTGACTTAAGCAGCTTGAAGGGGAACGCTGTATTTTGCTTTCTCTTTCATGTGGTGACTGGGGAATTTCCACTTGCTGCTAACCTTTACTCAGCACAACTACAGTTTTGCCCGCTTCGCGTTCCAGAATGGGAGAAACACGGTTTCTCTTCTCCTCTAGTGATAACGTCTGTAAAGCGGTATTCTCAGGCGCGCAGCACGGAATGCTTCCCGAAATGCTGGAAACCCTGAACGGCTTCAGCTACTTGAAAGGGAGAAACGTCGTATACTTTATCCAGGTAGAAAATGCACAGGCAACTTTCTGAGGCATGTAACACAGAGGAATTTTCGAACACAGAAAGGGAATCCTTCGACCATCATCCCAGAATGAGAGCAAAATGCTCTCGCGTTGTCTTTCAGGCAGGGAAGAAGCTACATGCCCGTGTTGAGCAGATAAGTTTTAGTCACCGTAGCTGAACCTTTTCTTCCGTCCTCTAGCTGAAGGCAGACAATCTGCCAGTTTGGCTTTGAACGCCTGTAGTACCTTCATTCCCTGGTACGCAAAGTTCCCTTTGAAAACCAGGGGATTGCAATCCTTGCTAGGCCCGCTCTCTGCAGCCATCTCCAACTCAGAGAACGTTTGAGAAAGCAGCTTGTGCTGTGCTGACACTTTCTTCTAACAAAACCGAAAACTCCCGTAGCCTGAGTTAAGCAGCTTGAAGGGGAACGCTGTATCTTGCTTTCTCTTACATGTGGTGAATGGGGAACGTCTAGTGCTGCTAACAAACTTTTATTCAGCACAAATACAGTTTTGCCTCCTTCGCGTTCCAGAATGGGAGAAACACGGTTTCTCTTCTCCTGTAGTGATACCGTCTGTATAGCGGTATTCTCAGGCGCGCAGCACAGAATGCTTCCCGAAATGCTGGAAACCCTGAACGGCTTCAGCTACTTGAAAGGGAGAAACGTCGTATAGTTTATCCAGGTAGAAAATGCACAGGCAACTTTCTGAGGCTTGTAACACAGAGGGATTTTCGAACACAGAAAGGGAATCCTTCGACAATCATCCCAGAATGAGAGCAAAATGCTCTTTCTTTGTATTTCAGGCAGGGAAGGAGTAACATGCTCGTGTTGAGCACACAAGTTTTAGTCAGCATAGCTGAACCTTTTCGTCAGTCCTCTAACTGAAGGCAGACAATCTGCCTGTTTGGCTTTGAACGCCTGTAGTACCTTCATTCCCTGATATGCAAAGTTCCCTTTGAAAACCAGGGGATTCCAATCCTTGCTAGGCCCGCTCTCTGCAGCCTTCTACCACTCAGAGAACGTTTGAGAAAGCAGCTTGTGCTGGGCGGACTCTTTCTTCTAACAAAACTGAAAAGTCCGGTAGACTGACTTAAGCAGCTTGAAGGGGAACGCTGTATTTTGCTTTCTCTTTCATGTGGTGACTGGGGAATTTCCCCTTGCTGCTAACCTTTACTCAGCACAACTACAGTTTTGCCCGCTTCGCGTTCCAGAATGGGAGAAACACGGTTTCTCTTCACCTCTAGTGATAACGTCTGTAAAGCGGTATTCTCAGCCGCGCAGCACAGAATGCTTCCCGGAATGCTGCAAACCCTGAACGGCTTCAGCTACTTAAAAGGGAGAAACGTCGTATACTTTATCCAGGTCGAGAATGCACAGGCAACTTTCTGAGGCATGTAACACAGAGGGATTTTCGAACACCGAAAGGGAATCCTTCGACCATCATCCCAGAAAGAGAGCAAAATGCTCTTTCTTTGTATTTCAGGCAGGGAAGGAGTAACATGCTCGTGTTGAGCACACACGTTTTAGTCAGCATAGCTGAACCTTGTCGTCAGTCCTCTAACTGAATGCAGACAATCTGCCTGTTTAGCTTTGAACGCCTGTAGTACCTTCATTCCCTGATATGCAAAGTTCCCTTTGAAAACCAGGGGATTCCAATCCTTGCTAGGCCCGCTCTCTGCAGCCTTCTCCCACTCAGAGAACGTTTGAGAAAGCAGCTTGTGCTGGGCGGACTCTTTCTTCTAACAAAACTGAAAAGTCCCGTAGACTGACTTAAGCAGCTTGAAGGGGAACGCTGTATTTTGCTTTCTCTTTCATGTGGTGACTGGGGAATTTCCCCTTGCTGCTAACCTTTACTCAGCACAAGTACAGTTTTGCCCGCTTCGCGTTCCAGAATGGGAGAAACACGGTTTCACTTCTCCTGTAGTGATAACGTCTGTAAAGCGGTATTCTCAGCCGCGCAGCACAGAATGCTTCCCGGAATGCTGCAAACCCTGAACGGCTTCAGCTACTTGAAAGGGAGAAACGTCGTATACTTTATCCAGGTCGAGAATGCACAGGCAACTTTCTGAGGCATGTAACACAGAGGGATTTTCAAACAAGGAAACCGAATCCTTTGACCATCATCCCAGAATGAGAGCAAAATGCTCTCGCGTTGTCTTTCAGGCAGGGAAGAAGCTACATGCTCGTGTTGAGCAGATAAGTTTTAGTCAGCATATCTGAACCTCTTCTTCCGTCCTCTAGCTGATGAAAGACAATCTGCCTGTTTGGCTTTGAACGCCCGTACCTTCATTCCCAGGTATGCAAAGTTCCCTTTGAAAACCAGGGAATTCCAATCCTTGCTAGGCAGGACTCTGCAGCCTTCTCCCACTTATAGAACGTTTGAGAAAGCAGCTTGTGCTGTGCTGACACTTTCTTCTAACAAAACCGAAAACTCCCGTAGCCTGAGTTAAGCAGCTTGAAGGGGAACGCTGTATCTTGCTTTCTCTTACATGTGGTGAATGGGGAACGTCTAGTGCTGCTAACAAACTTTTACTCAGCACAACTACAGTTTTTCCCGCTTCGCGTTCCAGAATGGGAGAAACACGGTTTCTCTTCTCCTGTAGTGATAACGTCTGTAAAGCGGTATTCTCAGCCGCGCAGCACAGAATGCTTCCCGGAATGCTGCAAACCCTGAACGGCTTCAGCTACTTGAAAGGGAGAAACGTCGTATACTTTATCCAGGTCGAGAATGCACAGGCAACTTTCTCAGGCATGTAACACAGAGGGATTTTCGAACACAGAAAGAGAATCCTTCGACCATCATCCCAGAATGAGAGCAAAATGCTCTTTCTTTGTATTTCAGGCAGGGAAGGAGTAACATGCTCGTGTTGAGCACACAAGTTTTAGTCAGCATAGCTGAACCTTTTCGTCAGTCCTCTAACTGAAGGCAGACAATCTGCCTGTTTGGCTTTGAACGCCTGTAGTACCTTCATTCCGGGATATGCAAAGTTCCCTTTGAAAACCAGGGGATTCCAATCCTTGCTAGGCCCGCTCTCTGCCGCCATCTCCCACTCAGAGAACGTTTGAGAAAGCAGCTTGTGCTGGGCGGACACTTTCTTCTAACAAAACTGAAAACTCCCCTAGACTGTGATAAGCAGCTTGAAGGGGAACGCTGTATTTTGCTTTCTCTTTCATGTGGTGACTGGGGAATTTCCCCTTGCTGCTAACCTTTACTCAGCACAACTACAGTTTTGCCCGCTTCGCGTTCCAGAATGGGAGAAACACGGTTTCTCTTCTCCTCTAGTGATAACGTCTGTAAAGCGGTATTCTCAGCCGCGCAGCACAGAATGCTTCCCGGAATGCTGCAAACCCTGAACGGCTTCAGCTACTTGAAAGGGAGAAACGTCGTATACTTTATCCAGGTCGAGAATGCACAGGCAACTTTCTGAGGCATGTAACACATAGGGATTTTCGAACACCGAAAGGGAATCCTTCGACCATCATCCCAGAATGAGAGCAAAATGCTCTTTCTTTGTATTTCAGGCAGGGAAGGAGTAACATGCTCGTGTTGAGCACACACGTTTTAGTCAGCATAGCTGAACCTCCTCTGCCGTCCTCTAGCTGAAGGCAGACAATCTGCCAGTTTGGCTTTGAACGCCTGTAGTACCTTCATTCCCTGGTACGCAAAGTTCCCTTTGAAAACCAGGGGATTGCAATCCTTGCTAGGCCCGCTCTCTGCAGCCATCTCCAACTCAGAGAACGTTTGAGAAAGCAGCTTGTGCTGTGCTGACACTTTCTTCTAACAAAACTGAAAACTCCCGTAGCCTGAGTTAAGCAGCTTGAAGGGGAACGCTGTATCTTGCTTTCTCTTACATGTGGTGAATGGGGAACGTCTAGTGCTGCTAACAAACTTTTATTCAGCACAAATACAGTTTTGCCTCCTTCGCGTTCCAGAATGGGAGAAACACGGTTTCTCTTCTCCTGTAGTGATACCGTCTGTAAAGCGGTATTCTCAGGCGCACAGCACGGAATGCTTCCCGAAATGCTGGAAACCCTGAACGGCTTCAGCTACTTGAAAGGGAGAAACGTCGTATACTTTATCCAGGTAGAAAATGCACAGACAACTTTCTGAGACATGTAGCACAGAGGAATTTTCGAACACAGAAAGAGAATCCTTCGACCATCATCCAAGAATGAGAGCAAAATGCTCTCGCGTTGTCTTTCAGGCAGGGAAGAAGCTACATGCCCGTGTTGAGCAGATAGGTTTTAGTCACCGTAGCTGAACCTTTTCTTCCGTCCTCTAGCTGAAGGCAGACAATCTGCCAGTTTGTCTTTGAACGCCTGTAGTACCTTCATTCCCTGTTACGCAAAGTTCCCTTTGAAAACCAGGGGATTCCAATCCTTGCTAGGCCCGCTCTCTGCAGCCTTCTCCCACTCAGAGAACGTTTGAGAAAGCAGCTTGTGCTGGGCGGATACTTTCTTCTAACAAAACTTAAAACTCCCCTAGACTGTGATAAGCAGCTTGAAGAGGAACGCTGTATTTTGCTTTCTCTTTCATGTGGTGACTGGGGAATTTCCCCTTGCTGCTAACCTTTACTCAGCACAACTACAGTGTTGCCCGCTTCGCGTTCCAGAATGGGAGAAACACGGTTTCTCTTCTCCTCTAGTGATAACGTCTGTAAAGCGGTATTCTCAGCCGCGCAGCACAGAATGCTTCCCGAAATGCTGCAAACCCTGAACGGCTTCAACTACTTGAAAGGGAGAAACGTCGTATACTTTATCCAGGTCGAGAATGCACAGGCAACTTTCTGAGGCATGTAACACAGAGGGATTTTCGAACACAGAAAGAGAATCCTTCGACCATCATCCCAGAATGAGAGCAAAATGCTCTTTCTTTGTATTTCAGGCAGGGAAGGAGTAACATGCTCGTGTTGAGCACACAAGTTTTAGTCAGCATAGCTGAACCTTTTCGTCAGTCCTCTAACTGAAGGCAGACAATCTGCCTGTTTGGCTTTGAACGCCTGTAGTACCTTCATTCCCTGATATGCAAAGTTCCCTTTGAAAACCAGGGGATTCCAATCCTTGCTAGGCCCGCTCTCTGCCGCCATCTCCCACTCAGAGAACGTTTGAGAAAGCAGCTTGTGCTGGGCGGACTCTTTCTTCTAACAAAACTGAAAAGTCCCGTAGACTGACTTAAGCAGCTTGAAGGGGAACGCTGTATTTTGCTTTCTCTTTCATGTGGTGACTGGGGAATTTCCCCTTGCTGCTAACCTTTACTCAGCACAACTACAGTTTTGCCCGCTTCGCGTTCCAGAATGGGAGAAACACGGTTTCTCTTCTCCTCTAGTGATAACGTCTGTAAAGCGGTGTTCTCAGCCGCGCAGCACAGAATGCTTCCCGGAATGCTGCAAACCCTGAACGGCTTCAGCTACTTGAAAGGGAGAAACGTCGTATACTTTATCCAGGTCGAGAATGCACAGGCAACTTTCTGAGGCATGTAACACAGAGGGATTTTCGAACACAGAAAGGGAATCCTTCGACAATCATCCCAGAATGAGAGCAAAATGCTCTCGCGTTGTCTTTCAGGCAGGGAAGGAGTAACATGCTCGTGTTGAGCACACACGTTTTAGTCAGCATAGCCGAACCTCCTCTGCCGTCCTCTAGCTGAAGGCAGACAATCTGCCTGTTTGGCTTTCAACGCCTGTAAGTACCTTCATTCCCTGATATGCAAAGTTCCCTTTGAAAACCAGGGGATTGCAATCCTTGCTAGGCCCGCTCTCTGCAGCCATCTCCAACTCAGAGAACGTTTGAGAAAGCAGCTTGTGCTGTGCTGACACTTTCTTCTAACAAAACCGAAAACTCCCGTAGCCTGAGTTAAGCAGCTTGAAGGGGAACGCTGTATCTTGCTTTCTCTTACATGTGGTGAATGGGGAACGTCTAGTGCTGCTAACAAACTTTTACTCAGCACAACTACAGTTTTGCCCCATTCGCGTTCCAGAATGGGAGAAACACGGTTTCTCTTCTCCTCTAGTGATAACGTCTGTAAAGCGGTATTCTCAGCCGCGCAGCACAGAATGCTTCCCGGAATGCTGCAAACCCTGAACGGCTTCAGCTACTTGAAAGGGAGAAACGTCGTATACTTTATCCAGGTCGAGAATGCACAGGCAACTTTCTGAGGCATGTAACACAGAGGGATTTTCGAACACAGAAAGGGAATCCTTCGACCATCATCCCAGAATGAGAGCAAAATGCTCTTTCTTTGTATTTCAGGCAGGGAAGGAGTAACATGCTCGTGTTGAGCACACACGTTTTAGTCAGCATAGCCGAACCTCCTCTGCCGTCCTCTAGCTGAAGGCAGACAATCTGCCTGTTTGGCTTTCAACGCCTGTAAGTACCTTCATTCCCTGATATGCAAAGTTCCCTTTGAAAACCAGGGGATTGCAATCCTTGCTAGGCCCGCTCTCTGCAGCCATCTCCAACTCAGAGAACGTTTGAGAAAGTAGCTTGTGCTGATCGGACCCTTTCTTCTAACAAATATGAAAACTCCCGTAGACTGGGTTAAGCAGCAGCAAGGGGAACGCAGTATTTGGCTTTCTCTTTCATGTGATGAATGGGGGATTTCCACTTGCTGCTAACCTTTACTCAGCACAACTACAGTTTTGCCCGCTTCGCGTTCCAGAATGGGAGAAACACGGTTTCTCTTCTCCTCTAGTGATAACGTCTGTAAAGCGGTATTCTCAGCCGCGCAGCACAGAATGCTTCCCGAAATGCTGCAAACCCTGAACGGCTTCAGCTACTTGAAAGGGAGAAACGTCGTATACTTTATCCAGGTCGAGAATGCACAGGCAACTTTCTGAGGCATGTAACACAGAGGGATTTTCGAACACAGAAAGGGAATCCTTCGACCATCATCCCAGAATGAGAGCAAAATGCTCTTTCTTTGTATTTCAGGCAGGGAAGGAGTAACATGCTCGTGTTGAGCACACACGTTTTAGTCAGCATAGCTGAACCTCCTCTGCCGTCCTCTAGCTGAAGGCAGACAATCTGCCTGTTTGGCTTTCAACGCCTGTAAGTACCTTCATTCCCTGATATGCAAAGTTCCCTTTGAAAACCAGGGGATTGCAATCCTTGCTAGGCCCGCTCTCTGCAGCCATCTCCAACTCAGAGAACGTTTGAGAAAGTAGCTTGTGCTGATCGGACCCTTTCTTCTAACAAATATGAAAACTCCCGTAGACTGGGTTAAGCAGCATCAAGGGGAACGCAGTATTTGGCTTTCTCTTTCATGTGATGAATGGGGGATTTCCACTTGCTGCTAACAAACTTTTACTCAGCACAACTACAGTTTTGCCTCCTTCGCGTTCCAGAATAGGAGAAACACGGTTTCTCTCCTCCTGTAGTGACACCGTCTGTAAAGCGGTATTCTCAGGCGCGCAGCACGGAATGCTTCCCGAAATGCTGGAAACCCTGAACGGCTTCAGCTACTTGAAAGGGAGAAACGTCGTATACTTTATCCAGGTAGAAAATGCACAGGCAACTTTCTGAGGCATGTAACACAGAGGGATTTTCAAACAAGGAAACCGAATCCTTCGACCATCATCCCAGAATGAGAGCAAAATGCTCTCGCGTTGTCTTTCAGGCAGGGAAGAAGCTACATGCCCGTGTTGAGCAGATAAGTTTTAGTCACCGTAGCTGAACCTTTTCTTCCGTCCTCTAGCTGAAGGCAGACAATCTGCCACTTTGGCTTTGAACGCCTGTAGTACCTTCATTCCCTGGTACGCAAAGTTCCCTTTGAAAACCAGGGGATTCCAATCCTTGCTAGGCCCGCTCTCTGCAGCCTTCTCCCACTCAGAGAACGTTTGAGAAAGCAGCTTGTGCTGGGCGGATACTTTCTTCTAACAAAACTTAAAACTCCCCTAGACTGTGATAAGCAGCTTGAAGGGGAACGCTGTATTTTGCTTTCTCTTTCATGTGGTGAATGGGGAATTTCCACTTGCTGCTAACAAACTTTTACTCAGCCCAACTACTGTTTTGCCCCATTCGCGTTCCAGAATGGGAGAAACACGGTTTCTCTTCTCCTCTAGTGATAACGTCTGTAAAGCGGTATTCTCAGCCGCGCAGCACAGAATGCTTCCCGGAATGCTGCAAACCCTGAACGGCTTCAGCTACTTGAAAGGGAGAAACGTCGTATACTTTATCCAGGTCGAGAATGCACAGGCAACTTTCTGAGGCATGTAACACAGAGGGATTTTCGAACACAGAAAGGGAATCCTTCGACAATCATCCCAGAATGAGAGCAAAATGCTCTCGCGTTGTCTTTCAGGCAGGGAAGGAGTAACATGCTCGTGTTGAGCACACACGTTTTAGTCAGCATAGCCGAACCTCCTCTGCCGTCCTCTCGCTGAAGGCAGACAATCTGCCTGTTTGGCTTTCAACGCCTGTAAGTACCTTCATTCCCTGATATGCAAAGTTCCCTTTGAAAACCAGGGGATTGCAATCCTTGCTAGGCCCGCTCTCTGCAGCCATCTCCAACTCAGAGAACGTTTGAGAAAGCAGCTTGTGCTGTGCTGACACTTTCTTCTAACAAAACCGAAAACTCCCGTAGCCTGAGTTAAGCAGCTTGAAGGGGAACGCTGTATCTTGCTTTCTCTTACATGTGGTGAATGGGGAACGTCTAGTGCTGCTAACAAACTTTTACTCAGCACAACTACAGTTTTGCCCGCTTCGCGTTCCAGAATGGGAGAAACACGGTTTCTCTTCTCCTGTAGTGATAACGTCTGTAAAGCGGTATTCTCAGCCGCGCAGCACAGAATGCTTCCCGGAATGCTGCAAACCCTGAACGGCTTCAGCTACTTGAAAGGGAGAAACGTCGTATACTTTATCCAGGTCGAGAATGCACAGGCAACTTTCTCAGGCATGTAACACAGAGGGATTTTCGAACACAGAAAGAGAATCCTTCGACCATCATCCCAGAATGAGAGCAAAATGCTCTTTCTTTGTATTTCAGGCAGGGAAGGAGTAACATGCTCGTGTTGAGCACACAAGTTTTAGTCAGCATAGCTGAACCTTTTCGTCAGTCCTCTAACTGAAGGCAGACAATCTGCCTGTTTGGCTTTGAACGCCTGTAGTACCTTCATTCCGGGATATGCAAAGTTCCCTTTGAAAACCAGGGGATTCCAATCCTTGCTAGGCCCGCTCTCTGCCGCCATCTCCCACTCAGAGAACGTTTGAGAAAGCAGCTTGTGCTGGGCGGACACTTTCTTCTAACAAAACTGAAAACTCCCCTAGACTGTGATAAGCAGCTTGAAGGGGAACGCTGTATTTTGCTTTCTCTTTCATGTGGTGACTGGGGAATTTCCCCTTGCTGCTAACCTTTACTCAGCACAACTACAGTTTTGCCCGCTTCGCGTTCCAGAATGGGAGAAACACGGTTTCTCTTCTCCTCTAGTGATAACGTCTGTAAAGCGGTATTCTCAGCCGCGCAGCACAGAATGCTTCCCGGAATGCTGCAAACCCTGAACGGCTTCAGCTACTTGAAAGGGAGAAACGTCGTATACTTTATCCAGGTCGAGAATGCACAGGCAACTTTCTGAGGCATGTAACACATAGGGATTTTCGAACACCGAAAGGGAATCCTTCGACCATCATCCCAGAATGAGAGCAAAATGCTCTTTCTTTGTATTTCAGGCAGGGAAGGAGTAACATGCTCGTGTTGAGCACACACGTTTTAGTCAGCATAGCTGAACCTCCTCTGCCGTCCTCTAGCTGAAGGCAGACAATCTGCCAGTTTGGCTTTGAACGCCTGTAGTACCTTCATTCCCTGGTACGCAAAGTTCCCTTTGAAAACCAGGGGATTGCAATCCTTGCTAGGCCCGCTCTCTGCAGCCATCTCCAACTCAGAGAACGTTTGAGAAAGCAGCTTGTGCTGTGCTGACACTTTCTTCTAACAAAACTGAAAACTCCCGTAGCCTGAGTTAAGCAGCTTGAAGGGGAACGCTGTATCTTGCTTTCTCTTACATGTGGTGAATGGGGAACGTCTAGTGCTGCTAACAAACTTTTATTCAGCACAAATACAGTTTTGCCTCCTTCGCGTTCCAGAATGGGAGAAACACGGTTTCTCTTCTCCTGTAGTGATACCGTCTGTAAAGCGGTATTCTCAGGCGCACAGCACGGAATGCTTCCCGAAATGCTGGAAACCCTGAACGGCTTCAGCTACTTGAAAGGGAGAAACGTCGTATACTTTATCCAGGTAGAAAATGCACAGACAACTTTCTGAGACATGTAGCACAGAGGAATTTTCGAACACAGAAAGAGAATCCTTCGACCATCATCCAAGAATGAGAGCAAAATGCTCTCGCGTTGTCTTTCAGGCAGGGAAGAAGCTACATGCCCGTGTTGAGCAGATAGGTTTTAGTCACCGTAGCTGAACCTTTTCTTCCGTCCTCTAGCTGAAGGCAGACAATCTGCCAGTTTGTCTTTGAACGCCTGTAGTACCTTCATTCCCTGTTACGCAAAGTTCCCTTTGAAAACCAGGGGATTCCAATCCTTGCTAGGCCCGCTCTCTGCAGCCTTCTCCCACTCAGAGAACGTTTGAGAAAGCAGCTTGTGCTGGGCGGATACTTTCTTCTAACAAAACTTAAAACTCCCCTAGACTGTGATAAGCAGCTTGAAGAGGAACGCTGTATTTTGCTTTCTCTTTCATGTGGTGACTGGGGAATTTCCCCTTGCTGCTAACCTTTACTCAGCACAACTACAGTTTTGCCCGCTTCGCGTTCCAGAATGGGAGAAACACGGTTTCTCTTCTCCTCTAGTGATAACGTCTGTAAAGCGGTGTTCTCAGCCGCGCAGCACAGAATGCTTCCCGGAATGCTGCAAACCCTGAACGGCTTCAGCTACTTGAAAGGGAGAAACGTCGTATACTTTATCCAGGTCGAGAATGCACAGGCAACTTTCTGAGGCATGTAACACAGAGGGATTTTCGAACACAGAAAGGGAATCCTTCGACAATCATCCCAGAATGAGAGCAAAATGCTCTCGCGTTGTCTTTCAGGCAGGGAAGGAGTAACATGCTCGTGTTGAGCACACACGTTTTAGTCAGCATAGCCGAACCTCCTCTGCCGTCCTCTAGCTGAAGGCAGACAATCTGCCTGTTTGGCTTTCAACGCCTGTAAGTACCTTCATTCCCTGATATGCAAAGTTCCCTTTGAAAACCAGGGGATTGCAATCCTTGCTAGGCCCGCTCTCTGCAGCCATCTCCAACTCAGAGAACGTTTGAGAAAGCAGCTTGTGCTGTGCTGACACTTTCTTCTAACAAAACCGAAAACTCCCGTAGCCTGAGTTAAGCAGCTTGAAGGGGAACGCTGTATCTTGCTTTCTCTTACATGTGGTGAATGGGGAACGTCTAGTGCTGCTAACAAACTTTTACTCAGCACAACTACAGTTTTGCCCCATTCGCGTTCCAGAATGGGAGAAACACGGTTTCTCTTCTCCTCTAGTGATAACGTCTGTAAAGCGGTATTCTCAGCCGCGCAGCACAGAATGCTTCCCGGAATGCTGCAAACCCTGAACGGCTTCAGCTACTTGAAAGGGAGAAACGTCGTATACTTTATCCAGGTCGAGAATGCACAGGCAACTTTCTGAGGCATGTAACACAGAGGGATTTTCGAACACAGAAAGGGAATCCTTCGACCATCATCCCAGAATGAGAGCAAAATGCTCTTTCTTTGTATTTCAGGCAGGGAAGGAGTAACATGCTCGTGTTGAGCACACACGTTTTAGTCAGCATAGCCGAACCTCCTCTGCCGTCCTCTAGCTGAAGGCAGACAATCTGCCTGTTTGGCTTTCAACGCCTGTAAGTACCTTCATTCCCTGATATGCAAAGTTCCCTTTGAAAACCAGGGGATTGCAATCCTTGCTAGGCCCGCTCTCTGCAGCCATCTCCAACTCAGAGAACGTTTGAGAAAGTAGCTTGTGCTGATCGGACCCTTTCTTCTAACAAATATGAAAACTCCCGTAGACTGGGTTAAGCAGCATCAAGGGGAACGCAGTATTTGGCTTTCTCTTTCATGTGATGAATGGGGGATTTCCACTTGCTGCTAACAAACTTTTACTCAGCACAACTACAGTTTTGCCTCCTTCGCGTTCCAGAATAGGAGAAACACGGTTTCTCTCCTCCTGTAGTGACACCGTCTGTAAAGCGGTATTCTCAGGCGCGCAGCACGGAATGCTTCCCGAAATGCTGGAAACCCTGAACGGCTTCAGCTACTTGAAAGGGAGAAACGTCGTATACTTTATCCAGGTAGAAAATGCACAGGCAACTTTCTGAGGCATGTAACACAGAGGGATTTTCAAACAAGGAAACCGAATCCTTCGACCATCATCCCAGAATGAGAGCAAAATGCTCTCGCGTTGAATTTCAGGCAGGGAAGAAGCTACATGCCCGTGTTGAGCAGATAAGTTTTAGTCACCGTAGCTGAACCTTTTCTTCCGTCCTCTAGCTGAAGGCAGACAATCTGCCACTTTGGCTTTGAACGCCTGTAGTACCTTCATTCCCTGGTACGCAAAGTTCCCTTTGAAAACCAGGGGATTCCAATCCTTGCTAGGCCCGCTCTCTGCAGCCTTCTCCCACTCAGAGAACGTTTGAGAAAGCAGCTTGTGCTGGGCGGATACTTTCTTCTAACAAAACTTAAAACTCCCCTAGACTGTGATAAGCAGCTTGAAGGGGAACGCTGTATTTTGCTTTCTCTTTCATGTGGTGAATGGGGAATTTCCACTTGCTGCTAACAAACTTTTACTCAGCCCAACTACTGTTTTGCCCCATTCGCGTTCCAGAATGGGAGAAACACGGTTTCTCTTCTCCTCTAGTGATAACGTCTGTAAAGCGGTATTCTCAGCCGCGCAGCACAGAATGCTTCCCGGAATGCTGCAAACCCTGAACGGCTTCAGCTACTTGAAAGGGAGAAACGTCGTATACTTTATCCAGGTCGAGAATGCACAGGCAACTTTCTGAGGCATGTAACACAGAGGGATTTTCGAACACAGAAAGGGAATCCTTCGACAATCATCCCAGAATGAGAGCAAAATGCTCTCGCGTTGTCTTTCAGGCAGGGAAGGAGTAACATGCTCGTGTTGAGCACACACGTTTTAGTCAGCATAGCCGAACCTCCTCTGCCGTCCTCTCGCTGAAGGCAGACAATCTGCCTGTTTGGCTTTCAACGCCTGTAAGTACCTTCATTCCCTGATATGCAAAGTTCCCTTTGAAAACCAGGGGATTGCAATCCTTGCTAGGCCCGCTCTCTGCAGCCATCTCCAACTCAGAGAACGTTTGAGAAAGCAGCTTGTGCTGTGCTGACACTTTCTTCTAACAAAACCGAAAACTCCCGTAGCCTGAGTTAAGCAGCTTGAAGGGGAACGCTGTATCTTGCTTTCTCTTACATGTGGTGAATGGGGAACGTCTAGTGCTGCTAACAAACTTTTACTCAGCACAACTACAGTTTTGCCCGCTTCGCGTTCCAGAATGGGAGAAACACGGTTTCTCTTCTCCTGTAGTGATAACGTCTGTAAAGCTGTATTCTCAGCCGCGCAGCACAGAATGCTTCCCGGAATGCTGCAAACCCTGAACGGCTTCAGCTACTTGAAAGGGAGAAACGTCGTATACTTTATCCAGGTCGAGAATGCACAGGCAACTTTCTCAGGCATGTAACACAGAGGGATTTTCGAACACAGAAAGAGAATCCTTCGACCATCATCCCAGAATGAGAGCAAAATGCTCTTTCTTTGTATTTCAGGCAGGGAAGGAGTAACATGCTCGTGTTGAGCACACAAGTTTTAGTCAGCATAGCTGAACCTTTTCGTCAGTCCTCTAACTGAAGGCAGACAATCTGCCTGTTTGGCTTTGAACGCCTGTAGTACCTTCATTCCGGGATATGCAAAGTTCCCTTTGAAAACCAGGGGATTCCAATCCTTGCTAGGCCCGCTCTCTGCCGCCATCTCCCACTCAGAGAACGTTTGAGAAAGCAGCTTGTGCTGGGCGGACACTTTCTTCTAACAAAACTGAAAACTCCCCTAGACTGTGATAAGCAGCTTGAAGGGGAACGCTGTATTTTGCTTTCTCTTTCATGTGGTGACTGGGGAATTTCCCCTTGCTGCTAACCTTTACTCAGCACAACTACAGTTTTGCCCGCTTCGCGTTCCAGAATGGGAGAAACACGGTTTCTCTTCTCCTCTAGTGATAACGTCTGTAAAGCGGTATTCTCAGCCGCGCAGCACAGAATGCTTCCCGGAATGCTGCAAACCCTGAACGGCTTCAGCTACTTGAAAGGGAGAAACGTCGTATACTTTATCCAGGTCGAGAATGCACAGGCAACTTTCTGAGGCATGTAACACATAGGGATTTTCGAACACCGAAAGGGAATCCTTCGACCATCATCCCAGAATGAGAGCAAAATGCTCTTTCTTTGTATTTCAGGCAGGGAAGGAGTAACATGCTCGTGTTGAGCACACACGTTTTAGTCAGCATAGCTGAACCTCCTCTGCCGTCCTCTAGCTGAAGGCAGACAATCTGCCAGTTTGGCTTTGAACGCCTGTAGTACCTTCATTCCCTGGTACGCAAAGTTCCCTTTGAAAACCAGGGGATTGCAATCCTTGCTAGGCCCGCTCTCTGCAGCCATCTCCAACTCAGAGAACGTTTGAGAAAGCAGCTTGTGCTGTGCTGACACTTTCTTCTAACAAAACCGAAAACTCCCGTAGCCTGAGTTAAGCAGCTTGAAGGGGAACGCTGTATCTTGCTTTCTCTTACATGTGGTGAATGGGGAACGTCTAGTGCTGCTAACAAACTTTTATTCAGCACAAATACAGTTTTGCCTCCTTCGCGTTCCAGAATGGGAGAAACACGGTTTCTCTTCTCCTGTAGTGATACCGTCTGTATAGCGGTATTCTCAGGCGCGCAGCACAGAATGCTTCCCGAAATGCTGGAAACCCTGAACGGCTTCAGCTACTTGAAAGGGAGAAACGTCGTATACTTTATCCAGGTAGACAATGCACGGCAACTTTCTGAGGCATGTAACACTGAGGGATTTTCAAACAAGGAAACCGAATCCTTCGACCATCATCCCAGAATGATAGCAAAATGCTCTTTCTTTGTATTTCAGGCAGGGAAGGAGTAACATGCTCGTGTTGAGCACACACGTTTTAGTCAGCATAGCTGAACCTCCTCTGCCGTCCTCTAGCTGAAGGCAGACAATCTGCCAGTTTGGCTTTGAACGCCTGTAGTACCTTCATTCCCTGGTACGCAAAGTTCCCTTTGAAAACCAGGGGATTGCAATCCTTGCTAGGCCCGCTCTCTGCAGCCATCTCCAACTCAGAGAACGTTTGAGAAAGCAGCTTGTGCTGTGCTGACACTTTCTTCTAACAAAACCGAAAACTCCCGTAGCCTGAGTTAAGCAGCTTGAAGGGGAACGCTGTATCTTGCTTTCTCTTACATGTGGTGAATGGGGAACGTCTAGTGCTGCTAACAAACTTTTATTCAGCACAAATACAGTTTTGCCTCCTTCGCGTTCCAGAATGGGAGAAACACGGTTTCTCTTCTCCTGTAGTGATACCGTCTGTATAGCGGTATTCTCAGGCGCGCAGCACAGAATGCTTCCCGAAATGCTGGAAACCCTGAACGGCTTCAGCTACTTGAAAGGGAGAAACGTCGTATACTTTATCCAGGTCGAGAATGCACAGGCAACTTTCTGAGGCATGTAACACAGAGGGATTTTCAAACAAGGAAACCGAATCCTTTGACCATCATCCCAGAATGAGAGCAAAATGCTCTCGCGTTGTCTTTCAGGCAGGGAAGAAGCTACATGCTCGTGTTGAGCAGATAAGTTTTAGTCAGCATATCTGAACCTCTTCTTCCGTCCTCTAGCTGATGAAAGACAATCTGCCTGTTTGGCTTTGAACGCCCGTACCTTCATTCCCAGGTATGCAAAGTTCCCTTTGAAAACCAGGGAATTCCAATCCTTGCTAGGCAGGACTCTGCAGCCTTCTCCCACTTATAGAACGTTTGAGAAAGCAGCTTGTGCTGTGCTGACACTTTCTTCTAACAAAACCGAAAACTCCCGTAGCCTGAGTTAAGCAGCTTGAAGGGGAACGCTGTATCTTGCTTTCTCTTACATGTGGTGAATGGGGAACGTCTAGTGCTGCTAACAAACTTTTATTCAGCACAAATACAGTTTTGCCTCCTTCGCGTTCCAGAATGGGAGAAACACGGTTTCTCTTCTCCTGTAGTGATACCGTCTGTAAAGCGGTATTCTCAGGCGCGCAGCACGGAATGCTTCCCGAAATGCTGGAAACCCTGAACGGCTTCAGCTACTTGAAAGGGAGAAACGTCGTATACTTTATCCAGGTAGAAAATGCACAGGCAACTTTCTGAGGCATGTAGCACAGAGGAATTTTCGAACACAGAAAGGGAATCCTTCGACCATCATCCAAGAATGAGAGCAAAATGCTCTCGCGTTGTCTTTCAGGCAGGGAAGAAGCTACATGCCCGTGTTGAGCAGATAGGTTTTAGTCACCGTAGCTGAACCTTTTCTTCCGTCCTCTAGCTGAAGGCAGACAATCTGCCAGTTTGGCTTTGAACGCCTGTAGTACCTTCATTCCCTGTTACGCAAAGTTCCCTTTGAAAACCAGGGGATTGCAATCCTTGCTAGGCCCGCTCTCTGCAGCCTTCTCCCACTCAGAGAACGTTTGAGAAAGCAGCTTGTGCTGGGCGGATACTTTCTTCTAACAAAACTTAAAACTCCCCTAGACTGTGATAAGCAGCTTGAAGAGGAACGCTGTATTTTGCTTTCTCTTTCATGTGGTGACTGGGGAATTTCCCCTTGCTGCTAACCTTTACTCAGCACAACTACAGTGTTGCCCGCTTCGCGTTCCAGAATGGGAGAAACACGGTTTCTCTTCTCCTCTAGTGATAACGTCTGTAAAGCGGTATTCTCAGCCGCGCAGCACAGAATGCTTCCCGAAATGCTGCAAACCCTGAACGGCTTCAACTACTTGAAAGGGAGAAACGTCGTATACTTTATCCAGGTCGAGAATGCACAGGCAACTTTCTGAGGCATGTAACACAGAGGGATTTTCGAACACAGAAAGAGAATCCTTCGACCATCATCCCAGAATGAGAGCAAAATGCTCTTTCTTTGTATTTCAGGCAGGGAAGGAGTAACATGCTCGTGTTGAGCACACAAGTTTTAGTCAGCATAGCTGAACCTTTTCGTCAGTCCTCTAACTGAAGGCAGACAATCTGCCTGTTTGGCTTTGAACGCCTGTAGTACCTTCATTCCCTGATATGCAAAGTTCCCTTTGAAAACCAGGGGATTCCAATCCTTGCTAGGCCCGCTCTCTGCCGCCATCTCCCACTCAGAGAACGTTTGAGAAAGCAGCTTGTGCTGGGCGGACTCTTTCTTCTAACAAAACTGAAAAGTCCCGTAGACTGACTTAAGCAGCTTGAAGGGGAACGCTGTATTTTGCTTTCTCTTTCATGTGGTGACTGGGGAATTTCCCCTTGCTGCTAACCTTTACTCAGCACAACTACAGTTTTGCCCGCTTCGCGTTCCAGAATGGGAGAAACACGGTTTCTCTTCTCCTCTAGTGATAACGTCTGTAAAGCGGTGTTCTCAGCCGCGCAGCACAGAATGCTTCCCGGAATGCTGCAAACCCTGAACGGCTTCAGCTACTTGAAAGGGAGAAACGTCGTATACTTTATCCAGGTCGAGAATGCACAGGCAACTTTCTGAGGCATGTAACACAGAGGGATTTTCGAACACAGAAAGGGAATCCTTCGACAATCATCCCAGAATGAGAGCAAAATGCTCTCGCGTTGTCTTTCAGGCAGGGAAGGAGTAACATGCTCGTGTTGAGCACACACGTTTTAGTCAGCATAGCCGAACCTCCTCTGCCGTCCTCTAGCTGAAGGCAGACAATCTGCCTGTTTGGCTTTCAACGCCTGTAAGTACCTTCATTCCCTGATATGCAAAGTTCCCTTTGAAAACCAGGGGATTGCAATCCTTGCTAGGCCCGCTCTCTGCAGCCATCTCCAACTCAGAGAACGTTTGAGAAAGCAGCTTGTGCTGTGCTGACACTTTCTTCTAACAAAACCGAAAACTCCCGTAGCCTGAGTTAAGCAGCTTGAAGGGGAACGCTGTATCTTGCTTTCTCTTACATGTGGTGAATGGGGAACGTCTAGTGCTGCTAACAAACTTTTACTCAGCACAACTACAGTTTTGCCCCATTCGCGTTCCAGAATGGGAGAAACACGGTTTCTCTTCTCCTCTAGTGATAACGTCTGTAAAGCGTTATTCTCAGCCGTGCAGCACAGAATGCTTCCCGGAATGCTGCAAACCCTGAACGGCTTCAGCTACTTGAAAGGGAGAAACGTCGTATACTTTATCCAGGTCGAGAATGCACAGGCAACTTTCTGAGGCATGTAACACAGAGGGATTTTCGAACACAGAAAGGGAATCCTTCGACCATCATCCCAGAATGAGAGCAAAATGCTCTTTCTTTGTATTTCAGGCAGGGAAGGAGTAACATGCTCGTGTTGAGCACACACGTTTTAGTCAGCATAGCCGAACCTCCTCTGCCGTCCTCTAGCTGAAGGCAGACAATCTGCCTGTTTGGCTTTCAACGCCTGTAAGTACCTTCATTCCCTGATATGCAAAGTTCCCTTTGAAAACCAGGGGATTGCAATCCTTGCTAGGCCCGCTCTCTGCAGCCATCTCCAACTCAGAGAACGTTTGAGAAAGTAGCTTGTGCTGATCGGACCCTTTCTTCTAACAAATATGAAAACTCCCGTAGACTGGGTTAAGCAGCAGCAAGGGGAACGCAGTATTTGGCTTTCTCTTTCATGTGATGAATGGGGGATTTCCACTTGCTGCTAACCTTTACTCAGCACAACTACAGTTTTGCCCGCTTCGCGTTCCAGAATGGGAGAAACACGGTTTCTCTTCTCCTCTAGTGATAACGTCTGTAAAGCGGTATTCTCAGCCGCGCAGCACAGAATGCTTCCCGAAATGCTGCAAACCCTGAACGGCTTCAGCTACTTGAAAGGGAGAAACGTCGTATACTTTATCCAGGTCGAGAATGCACAGGCAACTTTCTGAGGCATGTAACACAGAGGGATTTTCGAACACAGAAAGGGAATCCTTCGACCATCATCCCAGAATGAGAGCAAAATGCTCTTTCTTTGTATTTCAGGCAGGGAAGGAGTAACATGCTCGTGTTGAGCACACACGTTTTAGTCAGCATAGCTGAACCTCCTCTGCCGTCCTCTAGCTGAAGGCAGACAATCTGCCTGTTTGGCTTTCAACGCCTGTAAGTACCTTCATTCCCTGATATGCAAAGTTCCCTTTGAAAACCAGGGGATTGCAATCCTTGCTAGGCCCGCTCTCTGCAGCCATCTCCAACTCAGAGAACGTTTGAGAAAGTAGCTTGTGCTGATCGGACCCTTTCTTCTAACAAATATGAAAACTCCCGTAGACTGGGTTAAGCAGCATCAAGGGGAACGCAGTATTTGGCTTTCTCTTTCATGTGATGAATGGGGGATTTCCACTTGCTGCTAACAAACTTTTACTCAGCACAACTACAGTTTTGCCTCCTTCGCGTTCCAGAATAGGAGAAACACGGTTTCTCTCCTCCTGTAGTGACACCGTCTGTAAAGCGGTATTCTCAGGCGCGCAGCACGGAATGCTTCCCGAAATGCTGGAAACCCTGAACGGCTTCAGCTACTTGAAAGGGAGAAACGTCGTATACTTTATCCAGGTAGAAAATGCACAGGCAACTTTCTGAGGCATGTAACACAGAGGGATTTTCAAACAAGGAAACCGAATCCTTCGACCATCATCCCAGAATGAGAGCAAAATGCTCTCGCGTTGTCTTTCAGGCAGGGAAGAAGCTACATGCCCGTGTTGAGCAGATAAGTTTTAGTCACCGTAGCTGAACCTTTTCTTCCGTCCTCTAGCTGAAGGCAGACAATCTGCCACTTTGGCTTTGAACGCCTGTAGTACCTTCATTCCCTGGTACGCAAAGTTCCCTTTGAAAACCAGGGGATTCCAATCCTTGCTAGGCCCGCTCTCTGCAGCCTTCTCCCACTCAGAGAACGTTTGAGAAAGCAGCTTGTGCTGGGCGGATACTTTCTTCTAACAAAACTTAAAACTCCCCTAGACTGTGATAAGCAGCTTGAAGGGGAACGCTGTATTTTGCTTTCTCTTTCATGTGGTGAATGGGGAATTTCCACTTGCTGCTAACAAACTTTTACTCAGCCCAACTACTGTTTTGCCCCATTCGCGTTCCAGAATGGGAGAAACACGGTTTCTCTTCTCCTCTAGTGATAACGTCTGTAAAGCGGTATTCTCAGCCGCGCAGCACAGAATGCTTCCCGGAATGCTGCAAACCCTGAACGGCTTCAGCTACTTGAAAGGGAGAAACGTCGTATACTTTATCCAGGTCGAGAATGCACAGGCAACTTTCTGAGGCATGTAACACAGAGGGATTTTCGAACACAGAAAGGGAATCCTTCGACAATCATCCCAGAATGAGAGCAAAATGCTCTCGCGTTGTCTTTCAGGCAGGGAAGGAGTAACATGCTCGTGTTGAGCACACACGTTTTAGTCAGCATAGCCGAACCTCCTCTGCCGTCCTCTAGCTGAAGGCAGACAATCTGCCTGTTTGGCTTTCAACGCCTGTAAGTACCTTCATTCCCTGATATGCAAAGTTCCCTTTGAAAACCAGGGGATTGCAATCCTTGCTAGGCCCGCTCTCTGCAGCCATCTCCAACTCAGAGAACGTTTGAGAAAGCAGCTTGTGCTGTGCTGACACTTTCTTCTAACAAAACCGAAAACTCCCGTAGCCTGAGTTAAGCAGCTTGAAGGGGAACGCTGTATCTTGCTTTCTCTTACATGTGGTGAATGGGGAACGTCTAGTGCTGCTAACAAACTTTTACTCAGCACAACTACAGTTTTGCCCGCTTCGCGTTCCAGAATGGGAGAAACACGGTTTCTCTTCTCCTGTAGTGATAACGTCTGTAAAGCGGTTTTCTCAGCCGCGCAGCACAGAATGCTTCCCGGAATGCTGCAAACCCTGAACGGCTTCAGCTACTTGAAAGGGAGAAACGTCGTATACTTTATCCAGGTCGAGAATGCACAGGCAACTTTCTCAGGCATGTAACACAGAGGGATTTTCGAACACAGAAAGAGAATCCTTCGACCATCATCCCAGAATGAGAGCAAAATGCTCTTTCTTTGTATTTCAGGCAGGGAAGGAGTAACATGCTCGTGTTGAGCACACAAGTTTTAGTCAGCATAGCTGAACCTTTTCGTCAGTCCTCTAACTGAAGGCAGACAATCTGCCTGTTTGGCTTTGAACGCCTGTAGTACCTTCATTCCGGGATATGCAAAGTTCCCTTTGAAAACCAGGGGATTCCAATCCTTGCTAGGCCCGCTCTCTGCCGCCATCTCCCACTCAGAGAACGTTTGAGAAAGCAGCTTGTGCTGGGCGGACACTTTCTTCTAACAAAACTGAAAACTCCCCTAGACTGTGATAAGCAGCTTGAAGGGGAACGCTGTATTTTGCTTTCTCTTTCATGTGGTGACTGGGGAATTTCCCCTTGCTGCTAACCTTTACTCAGCACAACTACAGTTTTGTCCGCTTCGCGTTCCAGAATGGGAGAAACACGGTTTCTCTTCTCCTCTAGTGATAACGTCTGTAAAGCGGTATTCTCAGCCGCGCAGCACAGAATGCTTCCCGGAATGCTGCAAACCCTGAACGGCTTCAGCTACTTGAAAGGGAGAAACGTCGTATACTTTATCCAGGTCGAGAATGCACAGGCAACTTTCTGAGGCATGTAACACATAGGGATTTTCGAACACCGAAAGGGAATCCTTCAACCATCATCCCAGAATGAGAGCAAAATGCTCTTTCTTTGTATTTCAGGCAGGGAAGGAGTAACATGCTCGTGTTGAGCACACACGTTTTAGTCAGCATAGCTGAACCTCCTCTGCCGTCCTCTAGCTGAAGGCAGACAATCTGCCAGTTTGGCTTTGAACGCCTGTAGTACCTTCATTCCCTGGTACGCAAAGTTCCCTTTGAAAACCAGGGGATTGCAATCCTTGCTAGGCCCGCTCTCTGCAGCCATCTCCAACTCAGAGAACGTTTGAGAAAGCAGCTTGTGCTGTGCTGACACTTTCTTCTAACAAAACCGAAAACTCCCGTAGCCTGAGTTAAGCAGCTTGAAGGGGAACGCTGTATCTTGCTTTCTCTTACATGTGGTGAATGGGGAACGTCTAGTGCTGCTAACAAACTTTTATTCAGCACAAATACAGTTTTGCCTCCTTCGCGTTCCAGAATGGGAGAAACACGGTTTCTCTTCTCCTGTAGTGATACCGTCTGTATAGCGGTATTCTCAGGCGCGCAGCACAGAATGCTTCCCGAAATGCTGGAAACCCTGAACGGCTTCAGCTACTTGAAAGGGAGAAACGTCGTATACTTTATCCAGGTAGACAATGCACGGCAACTTTCTGAGGCATGTAACACTGAGGGATTTTCAAACAAGGAAACCGAATCCTTCGACCATCATCCCAGAATGAGAGCAAAATGCTCTCGCGTTGTCTTTCAGGCAGGGAAGAAGCTACATGCCCGTGTTGAGCAGATAAGTTTTAGTCACCGTAGCTGAACCTTTTCTTCCGTCCTCTAGCTGAAGGCAGACAATCTGCCACTTTGGCTTTGAACGCCTGTAGTACCTTCATTCCCTGGTACGCAAAGTTCCCTTTGAAAACCAGGGGATTCCAATCCTTGCTAGGCCCGCTCTCTGCAGCCTTCTCCCACTCAGAGAACGTTTGAGAAAGCAGCTTGTGCTGGGCGGATACTTTCTTCTAACAAAACTGAAAACTCCCGTAGACTGTGATAAGCAGCTTGAAGGGGAACGCTGTATTTTGCTTTCTCTTTCATGTGGTGACTGGGGAATTTCCCCTTGCTGCTAACCTTTACTCAGCACAAGTACAGTTTTGCCCGCTTCGCGTTCCAGAATGGGAGAAACACGGTTTCACTTCTCCTGTAGTGATAACGTCTGTAAAGCGGTATTCTCAGCCGCGCAGCACAGAATGCTTCCCGGAATGCTGCAAACCCTGAACGGCTTCAGCTACTTGAAAGGGAGAAACGTCGTATACTTTATCCAGGTCGAGAATGCACAGGCAACTTTCTGAGGCATGTAACACAGAGGGATTTTCAAACAAGGAAACCGAATCCTTCGACCATCATCCCAGAATGAGAGCAAAATGCTCTCGCGTTGTCTTTCAGGCAGGGAAGAAGCTACATGCCCGTGTTGAGCAGATAAGTTTTAGTCACCGTAGCTGAACCTTTTCTTCCGTCCTCTAGCTGAAGGCAGACAATCTGCCACTTTGGCTTTGAACGCCTGTAGTACCTTCATTCCCTGGTACGCAAAGTTCCCTTTGAAAACCAGGGGATTCCAATCCTTGCTAGGCCCGCTCTCTGCAGCCTTCTCCCACTCAGAGAACGTTTGAGAAAGCAGCTTGTGCTGGGCGGATACTTTCTTCTAACAAAACTTAAAACTCCCCTAGACTGTGATAAGCAGCTTGAAGGGGAACGCTGTATTTTGCTTTCTCTTTCATGTGGTGAATGGGGAATTTCCACTTGCTGCTAACAAACTTTTACTCAGCCCAACTACTGTTTTGCCCCATTCGCGTTCCAGAATGGGAGAAACACGGTTTCTCTTCTCCTCTAGTGATAACGTCTGTAAAGCGGTATTCTCAGCCGCGCAGCACAGAATGCTTCCCGGAATGCTGCAAACCCTGAACGGCTTCAGCTACTTGAAAGGGAGAAACGTCGTATACTTTATCCAGGTCGAGAATGCACAGGCAACTTTCTGAGGCATGTAACACAGAGGGATTTTCGAACACAGAAAGGGAATCCTTCGACAATCATCCCAGAATGAGAGCAAAATGCTCTCGCGTTGTCTTTCAGGCAGGGAAGGAGTAACATGCTCGTGTTGAGCACACACGTTTTAGTCAGCATAGCCGAACCTCCTCTGCCGTCCTCTAGCTGAAGGCAGACAATCTGCCTGTTTGGCTTTCAACGCCTGTAAGTACCTTCATTCCCTGATATGCAAAGTTCCCTTTGAAAACCAGGGGATTGCAATCCTTGCTAGGCCCGCTCTCTGCAGCCATCTCCAACTCAGAGAACGTTTGAGAAAGCAGCTTGTGCTGTGCTGACACTTTCTTCTAACAAAACCGAAAACTCCCGTAGCCTGAGTTAAGCAGCTTGAAGGGGAACGCTGTATCTTGCTTTCTCTTACATGTGGTGAATGGGGAACGTCTAGTGCTGCTAACAAACTTTTACTCAGCACAACTACAGTTTTGCCCGCTCGCGTTCCAGAATGGGAGAAACACGGTTTCTCTTCTCCTGTAGTGATAACGTCTGTAAAGCGGTATTCTCAGCCGCGCAGCACAGAATGCTTCCCGGAATGCTGCAAACCCTGAACGGCTTCAGCTACTTGAAAGGGAGAAACGTCGTATACTTTATCCAGGTCGAGAATGCACAGGCAACTTTCTCAGGCATGTAACACAGAGGGATTTTCGAACACAGAAAGAGAATCCTTCGACCATCATCCCAGAATGAGAGCAAAATGCTCTTTCTTTGTATTTCAGGCAGGGAAGAAGTAACATGCTCGTGTTGAGCACACAAGTTTTAGTCAGCATAGCTGAACCTTTTCGTCAGTCCTCTAACTGAAGGCAGACAATCTGCCTGTTTGGCTTTGAACGCCTGTAGTACCTTCATTCCGGGATATGCAAAGTTCCCTTTGAAAACCAGGGGATTCCAATCCTTGCTAGGCCCGCTCTCTGCCGCCATCTCCCACTCAGAGAACGTTTGAGAAAGCAGCTTGTGCTGGGCGGACACTTTCTTCTAACAAAACTGAAAACTCCCCTAGACTGTGATAAGCAGCTTGAAGGGGAACGCTGTATTTTGCTTTCTCTTTCATGTGGTGACTGGGGAATTTCCCCTTGCTGCTAACCTTTACTCAGCACAACTACAGTTTTGTCCGCTTCGCGTTCCAGAATGGGAGAAACACGGTTTCTCTTCTCCTCTAGTGATAACGTCTGTAAAGCGGTATTCTCAGCCGCGCAGCACAGAATGCTTCCCGGAATGCTGCAAACCCTGAACGGCTTCAGCTACTTGAAAGGGAGAAACGTCGTATACTTTATCCAGGTCGAGAATGCACAGGCAACTTTCTGAGGCATGTAACACATAGGGATTTTCGAACACCGAAAGGGAATCCTTCAACCATCATCCCAGAATGAGAGCAAAATGCTCTTTCTTTGTATTTCAGGCAGGGAAGGAGTAACATGCTCGTGTTGAGCACACACGTTTTAGTCAGCATAGCTGAACCTCCTCTGCCGTCCTCTAGCTGAAGGCAGACAATCTGCCAGTTTGGCTTTGAACGCCTGTAGTACCTTCATTCCCTGGTACGCAAAGTTCCCTTTGAAAACCAGGGGATTGCAATCCTTGCTAGGCCCGCTCTCTGCAGCCATCTCCAACTCAGAGAACGTTTGAGAAAGCAGCTTGTGCTGTGCTGACACTTTCTTCTAACAAAACCGAAAACTCCCGTAGCCTGAGTTAAGCAGCTTGAAGGGGAACGCTGTATCTTGCTTTCTCTTACATGTGGTGAATGGGGAACGTCTAGTGCTGCTAACAAACTTTTATTCAGCACAAATACAGTTTTGCCTCCTTCGCGTTCCAGAATGGGAGAAACACGGTTTCTCTTCTCCTGTAGTGATACCGTCTGTATAGCGGTATTCTCAGGCGCGCAGCACAGAATGCTTCCCGAAATGCTGGAAACCCTGAACGGCTTCAGCTACTTGAAAGGGAGAAACGTCGTATACTTTATCCAGGTAGACAATGCACGGCAACTTTCTGAGGCATGTAACACTGAGGGATTTTCAAACAAGGAAACCGAATCCTTCGACCATCATCCCAGAATGAGAGCAAAATGCTCTCGCGTTGTCTTTCAGGCAGGGAAGAAGCTACATGCCCGTGTTGAGCAGATAAGTTTTAGTCACCGTAGCTGAACCTTTTCTTCCGTCCTCTAGCTGAAGGCAGACAATCTGCCACTTTGGCTTTGAACGCCTGTAGTACCTTCATTCCCTGGTACGCAAAGTTCCCTTTGAAAACCAGGGGATTCCAATCCTTGCTAGGCCCGCTCTCTGCAGCCTTCTCCCACTCAGAGAACGTTTGAGAAAGCAGCTTGTGCTGGGCGGATACTTTCTTCTAACAAAACTGAAAACTCCCGTAGACTGTGATAAGCAGCTTGAAGGGGAACGCTGTATTTTGCTTTCTCTTTCATGTGGTGACTGGGGAATTTCCCCTTGCTGCTAACCTTTACTCAGCACAAGTACAGTTTTGCCCGCTTCGCGTTCCAGAATGGGAGAAACACGGTTTCACTTCTCCTGTAGTGATAACGTCTGTAAAGCGGTATTCTCAGCCGCGCAGCACAGAATGCTTCCCGGAATGCTGCAAACCCTGAACGGCTTCAGCTACTTGAAAGGGAGAAACGTCGTATACTTTATCCAGGTCGAGAATGCACAGGCAACTTTCTGAGGCATGTAACACAGAGGGATTTTCAAACAAGGAAACCGAATCCTTCGACCATCATCCCAGAATGAGAGCAAAATGCTCTCGCGTTGTCTTTCAGGCAGGGAAGAAGCTACATGCCCGTGTTGAGCAGATAAGTTTTAGTCAGCATATCTGAACCTCTTCTTCCGTCCTCTAGCTGATGAAAGACAATCTGCCTGTTTGGCTTTGAACGCCCGTACCTTCATTCCCAGGTATGCAAAGTTCCCTTTGAAAACCAGGGAATTCCAATCCTTGCTAGGCAGGACTCTGCAGCCTTCTCCCACTTATAGAACGTTTGAGAAAGCAGCTTGTGCTGTGCTGACACTTTCTTCTAACAAAACCGAAAACTCCCGTAGCCTGAGTTAAGCAGCTTGAAGGGGAACGCTGTATCTTGCTTTCTCTTACATGTGGTGAATGGGGAACGTCTAGTGCTGCTAACAAACTTTTATTCAGCACAAATACAGTTTTGCCTCCTTCGCGTTCCAGAATGGGAGAAACACGGTTTCTCTTCTCCTGTAGTGATACCGTCTGTAAAGCGGTATTCTCAGGCGCGCAGCACGGAATGCTTCCCGAAATGCTGGAAACCCTGAACGGCTTCAGCTACTTGAAAGGGAGAAACGTCGTATACTTTATCCAGGTAGAAAATGCACAGGCAACTTTCTGAGGCATGTAGCACAGAGGAATTTTCGAACACAGAAAGGGAATCCTTCGACCATCATCCCAGAATGAGAGCAAAATGCTCTTTCTTTGTATTTCAGGCAGGGAAGGAGAAACATGCTCGTGTTGAGCACACAAATTTTAGTCAGCATAGCTGAACCTTTTCGTCAGTCCTCTAACTGAAGGCAGACAATCTGCCTGTTTGGCTTTGAACGCCTGTAGTACCTTTATTCCCTGATATGCAAAGTTCCCTTTGAAAACCAGGGGATTCCAATCCTTGCTAGGCCCGCTCTCTGCCGCCATCTCCCACTCAGAGAACGTTTGAGAAAGCAGCTTGTGCTGGGCGGACTCTTTCTTCTAACAAAACTGTAAAGTCCCGTAGACTGACTTAAGCAGCTTGAAGGGGAACGCTGTATTTTGCTTTCTCTTTCATGTGGTGACTGGGGAATTTCCCCTTGCTGCTAACCTTTACTCAGCACAAGTACAGTTTTGCCCGCTTCGCGTTCCAGAATGGGAGAAACACGGTTTCTCTTCTCCTCTAGTGATAACGTCTGTAAAGCGGTATTCTCAGCCGCGCAGCACAGAATGCTTCCCGGAATGCTGCAAACAAGGAACGGCTTCAGCTACTTGAAAGGGAGAAACGTCGTATACTTTATCCAGGTCGAGAATGCACAGGCAACTTTCTGAGGCATGTAACACAGAGGGATTTTCGAACACCGAAAGGGAATCCTTCGACCATCATCCCAGAATGAGAGCAAAATGCTCTTTCTTTGTATTTCAGGCAGGGAAGGAGTAACATGCTCGTGTTGAGCACACACGTTTTAGTCAGCATAGCTGAACCTCCTCTGCCGTCCTCTAGCTGAAGGCAGACAATCTGCCTGTTTGGCTTTCAACGCCTGTAAGTACCTTCATTCCCTGATATGCAAAGTTCCCTTTGAAAACCAGGGGATTGCAATCCTTGCTAGGCCCGCTCTCTGCAGCCATCTCCAACTCAGAGAACGTTTGAGAAAGTAGCTTGTGCTGATCGGACCCTTTCTTCTAACAAATATGAAAACTCCCGTAGACTGGGTTAAGCAGCATCAAGGGGAACGCAGTATTTGGCTTTCTCTTTCATGTGATGAATGGGGGATTTCCACTTGCTGCTAACAAACTTTTACTCAGCACAACTACAGTTTTGCCTCCTTCGCGTTCCAGAATAGGAGAAACACGGTTTCTCTCCTCCTGTAGTGACACCGTCTGTAAAGCGGTATTCTCAGGCGCGCAGCACGGAATGCTTCCCGAAATGCTGGAAACCCTGAACGGCTTCAGCTACTTGAAAGGGAGAAACGTCGTATACTTTATCCAGGTAGAAAATGCACAGGCAACTTTCTGAGGCATGTAACACAGAGGGATTTTCAAACAAGGAAACCGAATCCTTCGACCATCATCCCAGAATGAGAGCAAAATGCTCTCGCGTTGTCTTTCAGGCAGGGAAGAAGCTACATGCCCGTGTTGAGCAGATAAGTTTTAGTCACCGTAGCTGAACCTTTTCTTCCGTCCTCTAGCTGAAGGCAGACAATCTGCCACTTTGGCTTTGAACGCCTGTAGTACCTTCATTCCCTGGTACGCAAAGTTCCCTTTGAAAACCAGGGGATTCCAATCCTTGCTACGCCCGCTCTCTGCAGCCTTCTCCCACTCAGAGAACGTTTGAGAAAGCAGCTTGTGCTGGGCGGATACTTTCTTCTAACAAAACTTAAAACTCCCCTAGACTGTGATAAGCAGCTTGAAGGGGAACGCT
Organism: Dugong dugon; assembly: GCA_030035585.1. Classification (NCBI taxonomy): domain Eukaryota; kingdom Metazoa; phylum Chordata; class Mammalia; order Sirenia; family Dugongidae; genus Dugong; species Dugong dugon. The sequence goes on along the minus strand of CM057480.1, from coordinate 38,321,443 downwards.
GTATTTTGCTTTCTCTTTCATGTGGTGAATGGGGAATTTCCACTTGCTGCTAACAAACTTTTACTCAGCCCAACTACTGTTTTGCCCCATTCGCGTTCCAGAATGGGAGAAACACGGTTTCTCTTCTCCTCTAGTGATAACGTCTGTAAAGCGGTATTCTCAGCCGCGCAGCACAGAATGCTTCCCGGAATGCTGCAAACCCTGAACGGCTTCAGCTACTTGAAAGGGAGAAACGTCGTATACTTTATCCAGGTCGAGAATGCACAGGCAACTTTCTGAGGCATGTAACACAGAGGGATTTTCGAACACAGAAAGGGAATCCTTCGACAATCATCCCAGAATGAGAGCAAAATGCTCTCGCGTTGTCTTTCAGGCAGGGAAGGAGTAACATGCTCGTGTTGAGCAAACACGTTTTAGTCAGCATAGCCGAACCTCCTCTGCCGTCCTCTAGCTGAAGGCAGACAATCTGCCTGTTTGGCTTTCAACGCCTGTAAGTACCTTCATTCCCTGATATGCAAAGTTCCCTTTGAAAACCAGGGGATTGCAATCCTTGCTAGGCCCGCTCTCTGCAGCCATCTCCAACTCAGAGAACGTTTGAGAAAGCAGCTTGTGCTGTGCTGACACTTTCTTCTAACAAAACCGAAAACTCCCGTAGCCTGAGTTAAGCAGCTTGAAGGGGAACGCTGTATCTTGCTTTCTCTTACATGTGGTGAATGGGGAACGTCTAGTGCTGCTAACAAACTTTTACTCAGCACAACTACAGTTTTGCCCGCTTCGCGTTCCAGAATGGGAGAAACACGGTTTCTCTTCTCCTGTAGTGATAACGTCTGTAAAGCGGTATTCTCAGCCGCGCAGCACAGAATGCTTCCCGGAATGCTGCAAACCCTGAACGGCTTCAGCTACTTGAAAGGGAGAAACGTCGTATACTTTATCCAGGTCGAGAATGCACAGGCAACTTTCTCAGGCATGTAACACAGAGGGATTTTCGAACACAGAAAGAGAATCCTTCGACCATCATCCCAGAATGAGAGCAAAATGCTCTTTCTTTGTATTTCAGGCAGGGAAGGAGTAACATGCTCGTGTTGAGCACACAAGTTTTAGTCAGCATAGCTGAACCTTTTCGTCAGTCCTCTAACTGAAGGCAGACAATCTGCCTGTTTGGCTTTGAACGCCTGTAGTACCTTCATTCCGGGATATGCAAAGTTCCCTTTGAAAACCAGGGGATTCCAATCCTTGCTAGGCCCGCTCTCTGCCGCCATCTCCCACTCAGAGAACGTTTGAGAAAGCAGCTTGTGCTGGGCGGACACTTTCTTCTAACAAAACTGAAAACTCCCCTAGACTGTGATAAGCAGCTTGAAGGGGAACGCTGTATTTTGCTTTCTCTTTCATGTGGTGACTGGGGAATTTCCCCTTGCTGCTAACCTTTACTCAGCACAACTACAGTTTTGCCCGCTTCGCGTTCCAGAATGGGAGAAACACGGTTTCTCTTCTCCTCTAGTGATAACGTCTGTAAAGCGGTATTCTCAGCCGCGCAGCACAGAATGCTTCCCGGAATGCTGCAAACCCTGAACGGCTTCAGCTACTTGAAAGGGAGAAACGTCGTATACTTTATCCAGGTCGAGAATGCACAGGCAACTTTCTGAGGCATGTAACACATAGGGATTTTCGAACACCGAAAGGGAATCCTTCAACCATCATCCCAGAATGAGAGCAAAATGCTCTTTCTTTGTATTTCAGGCAGGGAAGGAGTAACATGCTCGTGTTGAGCACACACGTTTTAGTCAGCATAGCTGAACCTCCTCTGCCGTCCTCTAGCTGAAGGCAGACAATCTGCCAGTTTGGCTTTGAACGCCTGTAGTACCTTCATTCCCTGGTACGCAAAGTTCCCTTTGAAAACCAGGGGATTGCAATCCTTGCTAGGCCCGCTCTCTGCAGCCATCTCCAACTCAGAGAACGTTTGAGAAAGCAGCTTGTGCTGTGCTGACACTTTCTTCTAACAAAACCGAAAACTCCCGTAGCCTGAGTTAAGCAGCTTGAAGGGGAACGCTGTATCTTGCTTTCTCTTACATGTGGTGAATGGGGAACGTCTAGTGCTGCTAACAAACTTTTATTCAGCACAAATACAGTTTTGCCTCCTTCGCGTTCCAGAATGGGAGAAACACGGTTTCTCTTCTCCTGTAGTGATACCGTCTGTATAGCGGTATTCTCAGGCGCGCAGCACAGAATGCTTCCCGAAATGCTGGAAACCCTGAACGGCTTCAGCTACTTGAAAGGGAGAAACGTCGTATACTTTATCCAGGTAGACAATGCACGGCAACTTTCTGAGGCATGTAACACTGAGGGATTTTCAAACAAGGAAACCGAATCCTTCGACCATCATCCCAGAATGAGAGCAAAATGCTCTCGCGTTGTCTTTCAGGCAGGGAAGAAGCTACATGCCCGTGTTGAGCAGATAAGTTTTAGTCACCGTAGCTGAACCTTTTCTTCCGTCCTCTAGCTGAAGGCAGACAATCTGCCACTTTGGCTTTGAACGCCTGTAGTACCTTCATTCCCTGGTACGCAAAGTTCCCTTTGAAAACCAGGGGATTCCAATCCTTGCTAGGCCCGCTCTCTGCAGCCTTCTCCCACTCAGAGAACGTTTGAGAAAGCAGCTTGTGCTGGGCGGATACTTTCTTCTAACAAAACTGAAAACTCCCGTAGACTGTGATAAGCAGCTTGAAGGGGAACGCTGTATTTTGCTTTCTCTTTCATGTGGTGACTGGGGAATTTCCACTTGCTGCTAACAAACTTTTACTCAGCCCAACTACAGTTTTGCCCCATTCGCGTTCCAGAATGGGAGAAACACGGTTTCTCTTCTCCTCTAGTGATAACGTCTGTAAAGCGGTATTCTCAGCCGCGCAGCACAGAATGCTTCCCGGAATGCTGCAAACCCTGAACGGCTTCAGCTACTTGAAAGGGAGAAACGTCGTATAGTTTATCCAGGTAGAAAATGCACAGGCAACTTTCTGAGGCTTGTAACACAGAGGGATTTTCGAACACAGAAAGGGAATCCTTCGACCATCATCCCAGAATGAGAGCAAAATGCTCTTTCTTTGTATTTCAGGCAGGGAAGGAGTAACATGCTCGTGTTGAGCACACAAGTTTTAGTCAGCATAGCTGAACCTTTTCGTCAGTCCTCTAACTGAAGGCAGACAATCTGCCTGTTTGGCTTTGAACGCCTGTAGTACCTTCATTCCCTGATATGCAAAGTTCCCTTTGAAAACCAGGGGATTCCAATCCTTGCTAGGCCCGCTCTCTGCCGCCATCTCCCACTCAGAGAACGTTTGAGAAAGCAGCTTGTGCTGGGCGGACTCTTTCTTCTAACAAAACTGTAAAGTCCCGTAGACTGACTTAAGCAGCTTGAAGGGGAACGCTGTATTTTGCTTTCTCTTTCATGTGGTGACTGGGGAATTTCCCCTTGCTGCTAACCTTTACTCAGCACAACTACAGTTTTGCCCGCTTCGCGTTCCAGAATGGGAGAAACACGGTTTCTCTTCTCCTCTAGTGATAACGTCTGTAAAGCGGTATTCTCAGCCGCGCAGCACAGAATGCTTCCCGGAATGCTGCAAACCCTGAACGGCTTCAGCTACTTGAAAGGGAGAAACGTCGTATACTTTATCCAGGTCGAGAATGCACAGGCAACTTTCTGAGGCATGTAACACAGAGGGATTTTCGAACACAGAAAGAGAATCCTTCGACCATCATCCCAGAATGAGAGCAAAATGCTCTTTCTTTGTATTTCAGGCAGGGAAGGAGTAACATGCTCGTGTTGAGCACACAAATTTTAGTCAGCATAGCTGAACCTTTTCGTCAGTCCTCTAACTGAAGGCAGACAATCTGCCTGTTTGGCTTTGAACGCCTGTAGTACCTTTATTCCCTGATATGCAAAGTTCCCTTTGAAAACCAGGGGATTCCAATCCTTGCTAGGCCCGCTCTCTGCCGCCATCTCCCACTCAGAGAACGTTTGAGAATGCAGCTTGTGCTGTGCTGACACTTTCTTCTAACAAAACCGAAAACTCCCGTAGCCTGAGTTAAGCAGCTTGAAGGGGAACGCTGTATTTTGCTTTCTCTTTCATGTGGTGACTGGGGAATTTCCCCTTGCTGCTAACCTTTACTCAGCACAAGTACAGTTTTGCCCGCTTCGCGTTCCAGAATGGGAGAAACACGGTTTCTCTTCTCCTCTAGTGATAACGTCTGTAAAGCGGTATTCTCAGCCGCGCAGCACAGAATGCTTCCCGGAATGCTGCAAACCCTGAACGGCTTCAGCTACTTGAAAGGGAGAAACGTCGTATACTTTATCCAGGTCGAGAATGCACAGGCAACTTTCTGAGGCATGTAACACAGAGGGATTTTCGAACACCGAAAGGGAATCCTTCGACCATCATCCCAGAATGAGAGCAAAATGCTCTTTCTTTGTATTTCAGGCAGGGAAGGAGTAACATGCTCGTGTTGAGCACACACGTTTTAGTCAGCATAGCTGAACCTCCTCTGCCGTCCTCTAGCTGAAGGCAGACAATCTGCTTGTTTGGCTTTCAACGCCTGTAAGTACCTTCATTCCCTGACATGCAAAGTTCCCTTTGAAAACCAGGGGATTGCAATCCTTGCTAGGCCCGCTCTCTGCAGCCATCTCCAACTCAGAGAACGTTTGAGAAAGTAGCTTGTGCTGATCGGACCCTTTCTTCTAACAAATATGAAAACTCCCGTAGACTGGGTTAAGCAGCATCAAGGGGAATGCAGTATTTGGCTTTCTCTTTCATGTGATGAATGGGGGATTTCCACTTGCTGCTAACAAACTTTTACTCAGCACAACTACAGTTTTGCCTCCTTCGCGTTCCAGAATAGGAGAAACACGGTTTCTCTCCTCCTGTAGTGACACCGTCTGTAAAGCGGTATTCTCAGGCGCGCAGCACGGAATGCTTCCCGAAATGCTGGAAACCCTGAACGGCTTCAGCTACTTGAAAGGGAGAAACGTCGTATACTTTATCCAGGTAGAAAATGCACAGGCAACATTCTGAGGCATGTAACACAGAGGGATTTTCAAACAAGGAAACCGAATCCTTCGACCATCCTCCCAGAATGAGAGCAAAATGCTCTCGCGTTGTCTTTCAGGCAGGGAAGAAGCTACATGCCCGTGTTGAGCAGATAAGTTTTAGTCACCGTAGCTGAACCTTTTCTTCCGTCCTCTAGCTGAAGGCAGACAATCTGCCACTTTGGCTTTGAACGCCTGTAGTACCTTCATTCCCTGGTACTCAAAGTTCCCTTTGAAAACCAGGGGATTCCAATCCTTGCTAGGCCCGCTCTCTGCAGCCTTCTCCCACTCAGAGAACGTTTGAGAAAGCAGCTTGTGCTGGGCGGACTCTTTCTTCTAACAAAACTGAAAAGTCCCGTAGACTGACTTAAGCAGCTTGAAGGGGAACGCTGTATTTTGCTTTCTCTTTCATGTGGTGACTGGGGAATTTCCCCTTGCTGCTAACCTTTACTCAGCACAAGTACAGTTTTGCCCGCTTCGCGTTCCAGAATGGGAGAAACACGGTTTCACTTCTCCTGTAGTGATAACGTCTGTAAAGCGGTATTCTCAGCCGCGCAGCACAGAATGCTTCCCGGAATGCTGCAAACCCTGAACGGCTTCAGCTACTTGAAAGGGAGAAACGTCGTATACTTTATCCAGGTCGAGAATGCACAGGCAACTTTCTGAGGCATGTAACACAGAGGGATTTTCAAACAAGGAAACCGAATCCTTTGACCATCATCCCAGAATGAGAGCAAAATGCTCTCGCGTTGTCTTTCAGGCAGGGAAGAAGCTACATGCTCGTGTTGAGCAGATAAGTTTTAGTCAGCATATCTGAACCTCTTCTTCCGTCCTCTAGCTGATGAAAGACAATCTGCCTGTTTGGCTTTGAACGCCCGTACCTTCATTCCCAGGTATGCAAAGTTCCCTTTGAAAACCAGGGAATTCCAATCCTTGCTAGGCAGGACTCTGCAGCCTTCTCCCACTTATAGAACGTTTGAGAAAGCAGCTTGTGCTGTGCTGACACTTTCTTCTAACAAAACCGAAAACTCCCGTAGCCTGAGTTAAGCAGCTTGAAGGGGAACGCTGTATCTTGCTTTCTCTTACATGTGGTGAATGGGGAACGTCTAGTGCTGCTAACAAACTTTTATTCAGCACAAATACAGTTTTGCCTCCTTCGCGTTCCAGAATGGGAGAAACACGGTTTCTCTTCTCCTGTAGTGATACCGTCTGTAAAGCGGTATTCTCAGGCGCGCAGCACGGAATGGTTCCCGAAATGCTGGAAACCCTGAACGGCTTCAGCTACTTGAAAGGGAGAAACGTCGTATACTTTATCCAGGTAGAAAATGCACAGGCAACTTTCTGAGGCATGTAGCACAGAGGAATTTTCGAACACAGAAAGGGAATCCTTCGACCATCATCCCAGAATGAGAGCAAAATGCTCTTTCTTTGTATTTCAGGCAGGGAAGGAGTAACATGCTCGTGTTGAGCACACAAATTTTAGTCAGCATAGCTGAACCTTTTCGTCAGTCCTCTAACTGAAGGCAGACAATCTGCCTGTTTGGCTTTGAACGCCTGTAGTACCTTTATTCCCTGATATGCAAAGTTCCCTTTGAAAACCAGGGGATTCCAATCCTTGCTAGGCCCGCTCTCTGCCGCCATCTCCCACTCAGAGAACGTTTGAGAAAGCAGCTTGTGCTGGGCGGACTCTTTCTTCTAACAAAACTGTAAAGTCCCGTAGACTGACTTAAGCAGCTTGAAGGGGAACGCTGTATTTTGCTTTCTCTTTCATGTGGTGACTGGGGAATTTCCCCTTGCTGCTAACCTTTACTCAGCACAACTACAGTTTTGCCCGCTTCGCGTTCCAGAATGGGAGAAACACGGTTTCTCTTCTCCTCTAGTGATAACGTCTGTAAAGCGGTATTCTCAGCCGCGCAGCACAGAATGCTTCCCGGAATGCTGCAAACCCTGAACGGCTTCAGCTACTTGAAAGGGAGAAACGTCGTATACTTTATCCAGGTCGAGAATGCACAGGCAACTTTCTGAGGCATGTAACACAGAGGGATTTTCGAACACCGAAAGGGAATCCTTCGACCATCATCCCAGAATGAGAGCAAAATGCTCTTTCTTTGTATTTCAGGCAGGGAAGGAGTAACATGCTCGTGTTGAGCACACACGTTTTAGTCAGCATAGCTGAACCTCCTCTGCCGTCCTCTAGCTGAAGGCAGACAATCTGCCTGTTTGGCTTTCAACGCCTGTAAGTACCTTCATTCCCTGATATGCAAAGTTCCCTTTGAAAACCAGGGGATTGCAATCCTTGCTAGGCCCGCTCTCTGCAGCCATCTCCAACTCAGAGAACGTTTGAGAAAGTAGCTTGTGCTGATCGGACCCTTTCTTCTAACAAATATGAAAACTCCCGTAGACTGGGTTAAGCAGCATCAAGGGGAACGCAGTATTTGGCTTTCTCTTTCATGTGATGAATGGGGGATTTCCACTTGCTGCTAACAAACTTTTACTCAGCACAACTACAGTTTTGCCTCCTTCGCGTTCCAGAATAGGAGAAACACGGTTTCTCTCCTCCTGTAGTGACACCGTCTGTAAAGCGGTATTCTCAGGCGCGCAGCACGGAATGCTTCCCGAAATGCTGGAAACCCTGAACGGCTTCAGCTACTTGAAAGGGAGAAACGTCGTATACTTTATCCAGGTAGAAAATGCACAGGCAACTTTCTGAGGCATGTAACACAGAGGGATTTTCAAACAAGGAAACCGAATCCTTCGACCATCATCCCAGAATGAGAGCAAAATGCTCTCGCGTTGTCTTTCAGGCAGGGAAGAAGCTACATGCCCGTGTTGAGCAGATAAGTTTTAGTCACCGTAGCTGAACCTTTTCTTCCGTCCTCTAGCTGAAGGCAGACAATCTGCCACTTTGGCTTTGAACGCCTGTAGTACCTTCATTCCCTGGTACGCAAAGTTCCCTTTGAAAACCAGGGGATTCCAATCCTTGCTAGGCCCGCTCTCTGCCGCCATCTCCCACTCAGAGAACGTTTGAGAAAGCAGCTTGTGCTGGGCGGACACTTTCTTCTAACAAAACTGAAAACTCCCCTAGACTGTGATAAGCAGCTTGAAGGGGAACGCTGTATTTTGCTTTCTCTTTCATGTGGTGACTGGGGAATTTCCCCTTGCTGCTAACCTTTACTCAGCACAACTACAGTTTTGCCCGCTTCGCGTTCCAGAATGGGAGAAACACGGTTTCTCTTCTCCTCTAGTGATAACGTCTGTAAAGCGGTATTCTCAGCCGCGCAGCACAGAATGCTTCCCGGAATGCTGCAAACCCTGAACGGCTTCAGCTACTTGAAAGGGAGAAACGTCGTATACTTTATCCAGGTCGAGAATGCACAGGCAACTTTATGAGGCATGTAACACATAGGGATTTTCGAACACCGAAAGGGAATCCTTCGACCATCATCCCAGAATGAGAGCAAAATGCTCTTTCTTTGTATTTCAGGCAGGGAAGGAGTAACATGCTCGTGTTGAGCACACACGTTTTAGTCAGCATAGCTGAACCTCCTCTGCCGTCCTCTAGCTGAAGGCAGACAATCTGCCAGTTTGGCTTTGAACGCCTGTAGTACCTTCATTCCCTGGTACGCAAAGTTCCCTTTGAAAACCAGGGGATTGCAATCCTTGCTAGGCCCGCTCTCTGCAGCCATCTCCAACTCAGAGAACGTTTGAGAAAGCAGCTTGTGCTGTGCTGACACTTTCTTCTAACAAAACCGAAAACTCCCGTAGCCTGAGTTAAGCAGCTTGAAGGGGAACGCTGTATCTTGCTTTCTCTTACATGTGGTGAATGGGGAACGTCTAGTGCTGCTAACAAACTTTTATTCAGCACAAATACAGTTTTGCCTCCTTCGCGTTCCAGAATGGGAGAAACACGGTTTCTCTTCTCCTGTAGTGATACCGTCTGTATAGTGGTATTCTCAGGCGCGCAGCACAGAATGCTTCCCGAAATGCTGGAAACCCTGAACGGCTTCAGCTACTTGAAAGGGAGAAACGTCGTATACTTTATCCAGGTAGAAAATGCACAGGCAACTTTCTGAGGCATGTAGCACAGAGGAATTTTCGAACACAGAAAGGGAATCCTTCGACCATCATCCCAGAATGAGAGCAAAATGCTCTTTCTTTGTATTTCAGGCAGGGAAGGAGTAACATGCTCGTGTTGAGCACACAAATTTTAGTCAGCATAGCTGAACCTTTTCGTCAGTCCTCTAACTGAAGGCAGACAATCTGCCTGTTTGGCTTTGAACGCCTGTAGTACCTTTATTCCCTGATATGCAAAGTTCCCTTTGAAAACCAGGGGATTCCAATCCTTGCTAGGCCCGCTCTCTGCCGCCATCTCCCACTCAGAGAACGTTTGAGAAAGCAGCTTGTGCTGGGCGGACTCTTTCTTCTAACAAAACTGTAAAGTCCCGTAGACTGACTTAAGCAGCTTGAAGGGGAACGCTGTATTTTGCTTTCTCTTTCATGTGGTGACTGGGGAATTTCCCCTTGCTGCTAACCTTTACTCAGCACAACTACAGTTTTGCCCGCTTCGCGTTCCAGAATGGGAGAAACACGGTTTCTCTTCTCCTCTAGTGATAACGTCTGTAAAGCGGTATTCTCAGCCGCGCAGCACAGAATGCTTCCCGGAATGCTGCAAACCCTGAACGGCTTCAGCTACTTGAAAGGGAGAAACGTCGTATACTTTATCCAGGTCGAGAATGCACAGGCAACTTTCTGAGGCATGTAACACAGAGGGATTTTCGAACACCGAAAGGGAATCCTTCGACCATCATCCCAGAATGAGAGCAAAATGCTCTTTCTTTGTATTTCAGGCAGGGAAGGAGTAACATGCTCGTGTTGAGCACACACGTTTTAGTCAGCATAGCTGAACCTCCTCTGCCGTCCTCTAGCTGAAGGCAGACAATCTGCCTGTTTGGCTTTCAACGCCTGTAAGTACCTTCATTCCCTGATATGCAAAGTTCCCTTTGAAAACCAGGGGATTGCAATCCTTGCTAGGCCCGCTCTCTGCAGCCATCTCCAACTCAGAGAACGTTTGAGAAAGTAGCTTGTGCTGATCGGACCCTTTCTTCTAACAAATATGAAAACTCCCGTAGACTGGGTTAAGCAGCATCAAGGGGAACGCAGTATTTGGCTTTCTCTTTCATGTGATGAATGGGGGATTTCCACTTGCTGCTAACAAACTTTTACTCAGCACAACTACAGTTTTGCCTCCTTCGCGTTCCAGAATAGGAGAAACACGGTTTCTCTCCTCCTGTAGTGACACCGTCTGTAAAGCGGTATTCTCAGGCGCGCAGCACGGAATGCTTCCCGAAATGCTGGAAACCCTGAACGGCTTCAGCTACTTGAAAGGGAGAAACGTCGTATACTTTATCCAGGTAGAAAATGCACAGGCAACTTTCTGAGGCATGTAACACAGAGGGATTTTCAAACAAGGAAACCGAATCCTTCGACCATCATCCCAGAATGAGAGCAAAATGCTCTCGCGTTGTCTTTCAGGCAGGGAAGAAGCTACATGCCCGTGTTGAGCAGATAAGTTTTAGTCACCGTAGCTGAACCTTTTCTTCCGTCCTCTAGCTGAAGGCAGACAATCTGCCACTTTGGCTTTGAACGCCTGTAGTACCTTCATTCCCTGGTACGCAAAGTTCCCTTTGAAAACCAGGGGATTCCAATCCTTGCTAGGCCCGCTCTCTGCCGCCATCTCCCACTCAGAGAACGTTTGAGAAAGCAGCTTGTGCTGGGCGGACACTTTCTTCTAACAAAACTGAAAACTCCCCTAGACTGTGATAAGCAGCTTGAAGGGGAACGCTGTATTTTGCTTTCTCTTTCATGTGGTGACTGGGGAATTTCCCCTTGCTGCTAACCTTTACTCAGCACAACTACAGTTTTGCCCGCTTCGCGTTCCAGAATGGGAGAAACACGGTTTCTCTTCTCCTCTAGTGATAACGTCTGTAAAGCGGTATTCTCAGCCGCGCAGCACAGAATGCTTCCCGGAATGCTGCAAACCCTGAACGGCTTCAGCTACTTGAAAGGGAGAAACGTCGTATACTTTATCCAGGTCGAGAATGCACAGGCAACTTTCTGAGGCATGTAACACATAGGGATTTTCGAACACCGAAAGGGAATCCTTCGACCATCATCCCAGAATGAGAGCAAAATGCTCTTTCTTTGTATTTCAGGCAGGGAAGGAGTAACATGCTCGTGTTGAGCACACACGTTTTAGTCAGCATAGCTGAACCTCCTCTGCCGTCCTCTAGCTGAAGGCAGACAATCTGCCAGTTTGGCTTTGAACGCCTGTAGTACCTTCATTCCCTGGTACGCAAAGTTCCCTTTGAAAACCAGGGGATTGCAATCCTTGCTAGGCCCGCTCTCTGCAGCCATCTCTAACTCAGAGAACGTTTGAGAAAGCAGCTTGTGCTGTGCTGACACTTTCTTCTAACAAAACCGAAAACTCCCGTAGCCTGAGTTAAGCAGCTTGAAGGGGAACGCTGTATCTTGCTTTCTCTTACATGTGGTGAATGGGGAACGTCTAGTGCTGCTAACAAACTTTTATTCAGCACAAATACAGTTTTGCCTCCTTCGCGTTCCAGAATGGGAGAAACACGGTTTCTCTTCTCCTGTAGTGATACCGTCTGTATAGCGGTATTCTCAGGCGCGCAGCACAGAATGCTTCCCGAAATGCTGGAAACCCTGAACGGCTTCAGCTACTTGAAAGGGAGAAACGTCGTATACTTTATCCAGGTAGACAATGCACGGCAACTTTCTGAGGCATGTAACACTGAGGGATTTTCAAACAAGGAAACCGAATCCTTCGACCATCATCCCAGAATGAGAGCAAAATGCTCTCGCGTTGTCTTTCAGGCAGGGAAGAAGCTACATGCCCGTGTTGAGCAGATAAGTTTTAGTCACCGTAGCTGAACCTTTTCTTCCGTCCTCTAGCTGAAGGCAGACAATCTGCCACTTTGGCTTTGAACGCCTGTAGTACCTTCATTCCCTGGTACGCAAAGTTCCCTTTGAAAACCAGGGGATTCCAATCCTTGCTAGGCCCGCTCTCTGCAGCCTTCTCCCACTCAGAGAACGTTTGAGAAAGCAGCTTGTGCTGGGCGGATACTTTCTTCTAACAAAACTGAAAACTCCCGTAGACTGTGATAAGCAGCTTGAAGGGGAACGCTGTATTTTGCTTTCTCTTTCATGTGGTGACTGGGGAATTTCCCCTTGCTGCTAACCTTTACTCAGCACAAGTACAGTTTTGCCCGCTTCGCGTTCCAGAATGGGAGAAACACGGTTTCACTTCTCCTGTAGTGATAACGTCTGTAAAGCGGTATTCTCAGCCGCGCAGCACAGAATGCTTCCCGGAATGCTGCAAACCCTGAACGGCTTCAGCTACTTGAAAGGGAGAAACGTCGTATACTTTATCCAGGTCGAGAATGCACAGGCAACTTTCTGAGGCATGTAACACAGAGGGATTTTCAAACAAGGAAACCGAATCCTTTGACCATCATCCCAGAATGAGAGCAAAATGCTCTCGCGTTGTCTTTCAGGCAGGGAAGAAGCTACATGCTCGTGTTGAGCAGATAAGTTTTAGTCAGCATATCTGAACCTCTTCTTCCGTCCTCTAGCTGATGAAAGACAATCTGCCTGTTTGGCTTTGAACGCCCGTACCTTCATTCCCAGGTATGCAAAGTTCCCTTTGAAAACCAGGGAATTCCAATCCTTGCTAGGCAGGACTCTGCAGCCTTCTCCCACTTATAGAACGTTTGAGAAAGCAGCTTGTGCTGTGCTGACACTTTCTTCTAACAAAACCGAAAACTCCCGTAGCCTGAGTTAAGCAGCTTGAAGGGGAACGCTGTATCTTGCTTTCTCTTACATGTGGTGAATGGGGAACGTCTAGTGCTGCTAACAAACTTTTATTCAGCACAAATACAGTTTTGCCTCCTTCGCGTTCCAGAATGGGAGAAACACGGTTTCTCTTCTCCTGTAGTGATACCGTCTGTAAAGCGGTATTCTCAGGCGCGCAGCACGGAATGCTTCCCGAAATGCTGGAAACCCTGAACGGCTTCAGCTACTTGAAAGGGAGAAACGTCGTATACTTTATCCAGGTAGAAAATGCACAGGCAACTTTCTGAGGCATGTAGCACAGAGGAATTTTCGAACACAGAAAGGGAATCCTTCGACCATCATCCCAGAATGAGAGCAAAATGCTCTTTCTTTGTATTTCAGGCAGGGAAGGAGTAACATGCTCGTGTTGAGCACACAAATTTTAGTCAGCATAGCTGAACCTTTTCGTCAGTCCTCTAACTGAAGGCAGACAATCTGCCTGTTTGGCTTTGAACGCCTGTAGTACCTTTATTCCCTGATATGCAAAGTTCCCTTTGAAAACCAGGGGATTCCAATCCTTGCTAGGCCCGCTCTCTGCCGCCATCTCCCACTCACAGAACGTTTGAGAAAGCAGCTTGTGCTGGGCGGACTCTTTCTTCTAACAAAACTGTAAAGTCCCGTAGACTGACTTAAGCAGCTTGAAGGGGAACGCTGTATTTTGCTTTCTCTTTCATGTGGTGACTGGGGAATTTCCCCTTGCTGCTAACCTTTACTCAGCACAACTACAGTTTTGCCCGCTTCGCGTTCCAGAATGGGAGAAACACGGTTTCTCTTCTCCTCTAGTGATAACGTCTGTAAAGCGGTATTCTCAGCCGCGCAGCACAGAATGCTTCCCGGAATGCTGCAAACCCTGAACGGCTTCAGCTACTTGAAAGGGAGAAACGTCGTATACTTTATCCAGGTCGAGAATGCACAGGCAACTTTCTGAGGCATGTAACACAGAGGGATTTTCGAACACCGAAAGGGAATCCTTCGACCATCATCCCAGAATGAGAGCAAAATGCTCTTTCTTTGTATTTCAGGCAGGGAAGGAGTAACATGCTCGTGTTGAGCACACACGTTTTAGTCAGCATAGCTGAACCTCCTCTGCCGTCCTCTAGCTGAAGGCAGACAATCTGCCTGTTTGGCTTTCAACGCCTGTAAGTACCTTCATTCCCTGATATGCAAAGTTCCCTTTGAAAACCAGGGGATTGCAATCCTTGCTAGGCCCGCTCTCTGCAGCCATCTCCAACTCAGAGAACGTTTGAGAAAGTAGCTTGTGCTGATCGGACCCTTTCTTCTAACAAATATGAAAACTCCCGTAGACTGGGTTAAGCAGCATCAAGGGGAACGCAGTATTTGGCTTTCTCTTTCATGTGATGAATGGGGGATTTCCACTTGCTGCTAACAAACTTTTACTCAGCACAACTACAGTTTTGCCTCCTTCGCGTTCCAGAATAGGAGAAACACGGTTTCTCTCCTCCTGTAGTGACACCGTCTGTAAAGCGGTATTCTCAGGCGCGCAGCACGGAATGCTTCCCGAAATGCTGGAAACCCTGAACGGCTTCAGCTACTTGAAAGGGAGAAACGTCGTATACTTTATCCAGGTAGAAAATGCACAGGCAACTTTCTGAGGCATGTAACACAGAGGGATTTTCAAACAAGGAAACCGAATCCTTCGACCATCATCCCAGAATGAGAGCAAAATGCTCTCGCGTTGTCTTTCAGGCAGGGAAGAAGCTACATGCCCGTGTTGAGCAGATAAGTTTTAGTCACCGTAGCTGAACCTTTTCTTCCGTCCTCTAGCTGAAGGCAGACAATCTGCCACTTTGGCTTTGAACGCCTGTAGTACCTTCATTCCCTGGTACGCAAAGTTCCCTTTGAAAACCAGGGGATTCCAATCCTTGCTAGGCCCGCTCTCTGCAGCCTTCTCCCACTCAGAGAACGTTTGAGAAAGCAGCTTGTGCTGGGCGGATACTTTCTTCTAACAAAACTTAAAACTCCCCTAGACTGTGATAAGCAGCTTGAAGGGGAACGCTGTATTTTGCTTTCTCTTTCATGTGGTGAATGGGGAATTTCCACTTGCTGCTAACAAACTTTTACTCAGCCCAACTACTGTTTTGCCCCATTCGCG
This sequence comes from Dugong dugon, assembly GCA_030035585.1. Classification (NCBI taxonomy): domain Eukaryota; kingdom Metazoa; phylum Chordata; class Mammalia; order Sirenia; family Dugongidae; genus Dugong; species Dugong dugon. The sequence continues at coordinate 38,306,351 of CM057480.1, read as the reverse complement.
TTCCAGAATGGGAGAAACACGGTTTCTCTTCTCCTCTAGTGATAACGTCTGTAAAGCGGTATTCTCAGCCGCGCAGCACAGAATGCTTCCCGGAATGCTGCAAACCCTGAACGGCTTCAGCTACTTGAAAGGGAGAAACGTCGTATACTTTATCCAGGTCGAGAATGCACAGGCAACTTTCTGAGGCATGTAACACAGAGGGATTTTCGAACACAGAAAGGGAATCCTTCGACAATCATCCCAGAATGAGAGCAAAATGCTCTCGCGTTGTCTTTCAGGCAGGGAAGGAGTAACATGCTCGTGTTGAGCACACACGTTTTAGTCAGCATAGCCGAACCTCCTCTGCCGTCCTCTAGCTGAAGGCAGACAATCTGCCTGTTTGGCTTTCAACGCCTGTAAGTACCTTCATTCCCTGATATGCAAAGTTCCCTTTGAAAACCAGGGGATTGCAATCCTTGCTAGGCCCGCTCTCTGCAGCCATCTCCAACTCAGAGAACGTTTGAGAAAGCAGCTTGTGCTGTGCTGACACTTTCTTCTAACAAAACCGAAAACTCCCGTAGCCTGAGTTAAGCAGCTTGAAGGGGAACGCTGTATCTTGCTTTCTCTTACATGTGGTGAATGGGGAACGTCTAGTGCTGCTAACAAACTTTTACTCAGCACAACTACAGTTTTGCCCGCTTCGCGTTCCAGAATGGGAGAAACACGGTTTCTCTTCTCCTGTAGTGATAACGTCTGTAAAGCGGTATTCTCAGCCGCGCAGCACAGAATGCTTCCCGGAATGCTGCAAACCCTGAACGGCTTCAGCTACTTGAAAGGGAGAAACGTCGTATACTTTATCCAGGTCGAGAATGCACAGGCAACTTTCTCAGGCATGTAACACAGAGGGATTTTCGAACACAGAAAGAGAATCCTTCGACCATCATCCCAGAATGAGAGCAAAATGCTCTTTCTTTGTATTTCAGGCAGGGAAGGAGTAACATGCTCGTGTTGAGCACACAAGTTTTAGTCAGCATAGCTGAACCTTTTCGTCAGTCCTCTAACTGAAGGCAGACAATCTGCCTGTTTGGCTTTGAACGCCTGTAGTACCTTCATTCCGGGATATGCAAAGTTCCCTTTGAAAACCAGGGGATTCCAATCCTTGCTAGGCCCGCTCTCTGCCGCCATCTCCCACTCAGAGAACGTTTGAGAAAGCAGCTTGTGCTGGGCGGACACTTTCTTCTAACAAAACTGAAAACTCCCCTAGACTGTGATAAGCAGCTTGAAGGGGAACGCTGTATTTTGCTTTCTCTTTCATGTGGTGACTGGGGAATTTCCCCTTGCTGCTAACCTTTACTCAGCACAACTACAGTTTTGCCCGCTTCGCGTTCCAGAATGGGAGAAACACGGTTTCTCTTCTCCTCTAGTGATAACGTCTGTAAAGCGGTATTCTCAGCCGCGCAGCACAGAATGCTTCCCGGAATGCTGCAAACCCTGAACGGCTTCAGCTACTTGAAAGGGAGAAACGTCGTATACTTTATCCAGGTCGAGAATGCACAGGCAACTTTCTGAGGCATGTAACACATAGGGATTTTCGAACACCGAAAGGGAATCCTTCGACCATCATCCCAGAATGAGAGCAAAATGCTCTTTCTTTGTATTTCAGGCAGGGAAGGAGTAACATGCTCGTGTTGAGCACACACGTTTTAGTCAGCATAGCTGAACCTCCTCTGCCGTCCTCTAGCTGAAGGCAGACAATCTGCCAGTTTGGCTTTGAACGCCTGTAGTACCTTCATTCCCTGGTACGCAAAGTTCCCTTTGAAAACCAGGGGATTGCAATCCTTGCTAGGCCCGCTCTCTGCAGCCATCTCCAACTCAGAGAACGTTTGAGAAAGCAGCTTGTGCTGTGCTGACACTTTCTTCTAACAAAACCGAAAACTCCCGTAGCCTGAGTTAAGCAGCTTGAAGGGGAACGCTGTATCTTGCTTTCTCTTACATGTGGTGAATGGGGAACGTCTAGTGCTGCTAACAAACTTTTATTCAGCACAAATACAGTTTTGCCTCCTTCGCGTTCCAGAATGGGAGAAACACGGTTTCTCTTCTCCTGTAGTGATACCGTCTGTATAGCGGTATTCTCAGGCGCGCAGCACAGAATGCTTCCCGAAATGCTGGAAACCCTGAACGGCTTCAGCTACTTGAAAGGGAGAAACGTCGTATACTTTATCCAGGTAGACAATGCACGGCAACTTTCTGAGGCATGTAACACTGAGGGATTTTCAAACAAGGAAACCGAATCCTTCGACCATCATCCCAGAATGAGAGCAAAATGCTCTCGCGTTGTCTTTCAGGCAGGGAAGAAGCTACATGCCCGTGTTGAGCAGATAAGTTTTAGTCACCGTAGCTGAACCTTTTCTTCCGTCCTCTAGCTGAAGGCAGACAATCTGCCACTTTGGCTTTGAACGCCTGTAGTACCTTCATTCCCTGGTACGCAAAGTTCCCTTTGAAAACCAGGGGATTCCAATCCTTGCTAGGCCCGCTCTCTGCAGCCTTCTCCCACTCAGAGAACGTTTGAGAAAGCAGCTTGTGCTGGGCGGATACTTTCTTCTAACAAAACTTAAAACTCCCCTAGACTGTGATAAGCAGCTTGAAGGGGAACGCTGTATTTTGCTTTCTCTTTCATGTGGTGAATGGGGAATTTCCACTTGCTGCTAACAAACTTTTACTCAGCCCAACTACTGTTTTGCCCCATTCGCGTTCCAGAATGGGAGAAACACGGTTTCTCTTCTCCTCTAGTGATAACGTCTGTAAAGCGGTATTCTCAGCCGCGCAGCACAGAATGCTTCCCGGAATGCTGCAAACCCTGAACGGCTTCAGCTACTTGAAAGGGAGAAACGTCGTATACTTTATCCAGGTCGAGAATGCACAGGCAACTTTCTGAGGCATGTAACACAGAGGGATTTTCGAACACAGAAAGGGAATCCTTCGACAATCATCCCAGAATGAGAGCAAAATGCTCTCGCGTTGTCTTTCAGGCAGGGAAGGAGTAACATGCTCGTGTTGAGCACACACGTTTTAGTCAGCATAGCCGAACCTCCTCTGCCGTCCTCTAGCTGAAGGCAGACAATCTGCCTGTTTGGCTTTCAACGCCTGTAAGTACCTTCATTCCCTGATATGCAAAGTTCCCTTTGAAAACCAGGGGATTGCAATCCTTGCTAGGCCCGCTCTCTGCAGCCATCTCCAACTCAGAGAACGTTTGAGAAAGCAGCTTGTGCTGTGCTGACACTTTCTTCTAACAAAACCGAAAACTCCCGTAGCCTGAGTTAAGCAGCTTGAAGGGGAACGCTGTATCTTGCTTTCTCTTACATGTGGTGAATGGGGAACGTCTAGTGCTGCTAACAAACTTTTACTCAGCACAACTACAGTTTTGCCCGCTTCGCGTTCCAGAATGGGAGAAACACGGTTTCTCTTCTCCTGTAGTGATAACGTCTGTAAAGCGGTATTCTCAGCCGCGCAGCACAGAATGCTTCCCGGAATGCTGCAAACCCTGAACGGCTTCAGCTACTTGAAAGGGAGAAACGTCGTATACTTTATCCAGGTCGAGAATGCACAGGCAACTTTCTCAGGCATGTAACACAGAGGGATTTTCGAACACAGAAAGAGAATCCTTCGACCATCATCCCAGAATGAGAGCAAAATGCTCTTTCTTTGTATTTCAGGCAGGGAAGGAGTAACATGCTCGTGTTGAGCACACAAGTTTTAGTCAGCATAGCTGAACCTTTTCGTCAGTCCTCTAACTGAAGGCAGACAATCTGCCTGTTTGGCTTTGAACGCCTGTAGTACCTTCATTCCGGGATATGCAAAGTTCCCTTTGAAAACCAGGGGATTCCAATCCTTGCTAGGCCCGCTCTCTGCCGCCATCTCCCACTCAGAGAACGTTTGAGAAAGCAGCTTGTGCTGGGCGGACACTTTCTTCTAACAAAACTGAAAACTCCCCTAGACTGTGATAAGCAGCTTGAAGGGGAACGCTGTATTTTGCTTTCTCTTTCATGTGGTGACTGGGGAATTTCCCCTTGCTGCTAACCTTTACTCAGCACAACTACAGTTTTGCCCGCTTCGCGTTCCAGAATGGGAGAAACACGGTTTCTCTTCTCCTCTAGTGATAACGTCTGTAAAGCGGTATTCTCAGCCGCGCAGCACAGAATGCTTCCCGGAATGCTGCAAACCCTGAACGGCTTCAGCTACTTGAAAGGGAGAAACGTCGTATACTTTATCCAGGTCGAGAATGCACAGGCAACTTTCTGAGGCATGTAACACTTAGGGATTTTCGAACACCGAAAGGGAATCCTTCGACCATCATCCCAGAATGAGAGCAAAATGCTCTTTCTTTGTATTTCAGGCAGGGAAGGAGTAACATGCTCGTGTTGAGCACACACGTTTTAGTCAGCATAGCTGAACCTCCTCTGCCGTCCTCTAGCTGAAGGCAGACAATCTGCCAGTTTGGCTTTGAACGCCTGTAGTACCTTCATTCCCTGGTACGCAAAGTTCCCTTTGAAAACCAGGGGATTGCAATCCTTGCTAGGCCCGCTCTCTGCAGCCATCTCCAACTCAGAGAACGTTTGAGAAAGCAGCTTGTGCTGTGCTGACACTTTCTTCTAACAAAACCGAAAACTCCCGTAGCCTGAGTTAAGCAGCTTGAAGGGGAACGCTGTATCTTGCTTTCTCTTACATGTGGTGAATGGGGAACGTCTAGTGCTGCTAACAAACTTTTATTCAGCACAAATACAGTTTTGCCTCCTTCGCGTTCCAGAATGGGAGAAACACGGTTTCTCTTCTCCTGTAGTGATACCGTCTGTATAGCGGTATTCTCAGGCGCGCAGCACAGAATGCTTCCCGAAATGCTGGAAACCCTGAACGGCTTCAGCTACTTGAAAGGGAGAAACGTCGTATACTTTATCCAGGTAGACAATGCACGGCAACTTTCTGAGGCATGTAACACTGAGGGATTTTCAAACAAGGAAACCGAATCCTTCGACCATCATCCCAGAATGAGAGCAAAATGCTCTCGCGTTGTCTTTCAGGCAGGGAAGAAGCTACATGCCCGTGTTGAGCAGATAAGTTTTAGTCACCGTAGCTGAACCTTTTCTTCCGTCCTCTAGCTGAAGGCAGACAATCTGCCACTTTGGCTTTGAACGCCTGTAGTACCTTCATTCCCTGGTACGCAAAGTTCCCTTTGAAAACCAGGGGATTCCAATCCTTGCTAGGCCCGCTCTCTGCAGCCTTCTCCCACTCAGAGAACGTTTGAGAAAGCAGCTTGTGCTGGGCGGATACTTTCTTCTAACAAAACTGAAAACTCCCGTAGACTGTGATAAGCAGCTTGAAGGGGAACGCTGTATTTTGCTTTCTCTTTCATGTGGTGACTGGGGAATTTCTACTTGCTGCTAACAAACTTTTACTCAGCCCAACTACAGTTTTGCCCCATTCGCGTTCCAGAATGGGAGAAACACGGTTTCTCTTCTCCTCTAGTGATAACGTCTGTAAAGCGGTATTCTCAGCCGCGCAGCACAGAATGCTTCCCGGAATGCTGCAAACCCTGAACGGCTTCAGCTACTTGAAAGGGAGAAACGTCGTATACTTTATCCAGGTAGAAAATGCACAGGCAACTTTCTGAGGCTTGTAACACAGAGGGATTTTCGAACACAGAAAGGGAATCCTTCGACCATCATCCCAGAATGAGAGCAAAATGCTCTTTCTTTGTATTTCAGGCAGGGAAGGAGTAACATGCTCGTGTTGAGCACACAAGTTTTAGTCAGCATAGCTGAACCTTTTCGTCAGTCCTCTAACTGAAGGCAGACAATCTGCCTGTTTGGCTTTGAACGCCTGTAGTACCTTCATTCCCTGATATGCAAAGTTCCCTTTGAAAACCAGGGGATTCCAATCCTTGCTAGGCCCGCTCTCTGCCGCCATCTCCCACTCAGAGAACGTTTGAGAAAGCAGCTTGTGCTGGGCGGACTCTTTCTTCTAACAAAACTGTAAAGTCCCGTAGACTGACTTAAGCAGCTTGAAGGGGAACGCTGTATTTTGCTTTCTCTTTCATGTGGTGACTGGGGAATTTCCCCTTGCTGCTAACCTTTACTCAGCACAACTACAGTTTTGCCCGCTTCGCGTTCCAGAATGGGAGAAACACGGTTTCTCTTCTCCTCTAGTGATAACGTCTGTAAAGCGGTATTCTCAGCCGCGCAGCACAGAATGCTTCCCGGAATGCTGCAAACCCTGAACGGCTTCAGCTACTTGAAAGGGAGAAACGTCGTATACTTTATCCAGGTCGAGAATGCACAGGCAACTTTCTGAGGCATGTAACACAGAGGGATTTTCGAACACAGAAAGAGAATCCTTCGACCATCATCCCAGAATGAGAGCAAAATGCTCTTTCTTTGTATTTCAGGCAGGGAAGGAGTAACATGCTCGTGTTGAGCACACAAATTTTAGTCAGCATAGCTGAACCTTTTCGTCAGTCCTCTAACTGAAGGCAGACAATCTGCCTGTTTGGCTTTGAACGCCTGTAGTACCTTTATTCCCTGATATGCAAAGTTCCCTTTGAAAACCAGGGGATTCCAATCCTTGCTAGGCCCCCTCTCTGCCGCCATCTCCCACTCAGAGAACGTTTGAGAATGCAGCTTGTGCTGTGCTGACACTTTCTTCTAACAAAACCGAAAACTCCCGTAGCCTGAGTTAAGCAGCTTGAAGGGGAACGCTGTATTTTGCTTTCTCTTTCATGTGGTGACTGGGGAATTTCCCCTTGCTGCTAACCTTTACTCAGCACAAGTACAGTTTTGCCCGCTTCGCGTTCCAGAATGGGAGAAACACGGTTTCTCTTCTCCTCTAGTGATAACGTCTGTAAAGCGGTATTCTCAGCCGCGCAGCACAGAATGCTTCCCGGAATGCTGCAAACCCTGAACGGCTTCAGCTACTTGAAAGGGAGAAACGTCGTATACTTTATCCAGGTCGAGAATGCACAGGCAACTTTCTGAGGCATGTAACACAGAGGGATTTTCGAACACCGAAAGGGAATCCTTCGACCATCATCCCAGAATGAGAGCAAAATGCTCTTTCTTTGTATTTCAGGCAGGGAAGGAGTAACATGCTCGTGTTGAGCACACACGTTTTAGTCAGCATAGCTGAACCTCCTCTGCCGTCCTCTAGCTGAAGGCAGACAATCTGCTTGTTTGGCTTTCAACGCCTGTAAGTACCTTCATTCCCTGACATGCAAAGTTCCCTTTGAAAACCAGGGGATTGCAATCCTTGCTAGGCCCGCTCTCTGCAGCCATCTCCAACTCAGAGAACGTTTGAGAAAGTAGCTTGTGCTGATCGGACCCTTTCTTCTAACAAATATGAAAACTCCCGTAGACTGGGTTAAGCAGCATCAAGGGGAATGCAGTATTTGGCTTTCTCTTTCATGTGATGAATGGGGGATTTCCACTTGCTGCTAACAAACTTTTACTCAGCACAACTACAGTTTTGCCTCCTTCGCGTTCCAGAATAGGAGAAACACGGTTTCTCTCCTCCTGTAGTGACACCGTCTGTAAAGCGGTATTCTCAGGCGCGCAGCACGGAATGCTTCCCGAAATGCTGGAAACCCTGAACGGCTTCAGCTACTTGAAAGGGAGAAACGTCGTATACTTTATCCAGGTAGAAAATGCACAGGCAACATTCTGAGGCATGTAACACAGAGGGATTTTCAAACAAGGAAACCGAATCCTTCGACCATCATCCCAGAATGAGAGCAAAATGCTCTCGCGTTGTCTTTCAGGCAGGGAAGAAGCTACATGCCCGTGTTGAGCAGATAAGTTTTAGTCACCGTAGCTGAACCTTTTCTTCCGTCCTCTAGCTGAAGGCAGACAATCTGCCACTTTGGCTTTGAACGCCTGTAGTACCTTCATTCCCTGGTACGCAAAGTTCCCTTTGAAAACCAGGGGATTCCAATCCTTGCTAGGCCCGCTCTCTGCAGCCTTCTCCCACTCAGAGAACGTTTGAGAAAGCAGCTTGTGCTGGGCGGACTCTTTCTTCTAACAAAACTGAAAAGTCCCGTAGACTGACTTAAGCAGCTTGAAGGGGAACGCTGTATTTTGCTTTCTCTTTCATGTGGTGACTGGGGAATTTCCCCTTGCTGCTAACCTTTACTCAGCACAAGTACAGTTTTGCCCGCTTCGCGTTCCAGAATGGGAGAAACACGGTTTCACTTCTCCTGTAGTGATAACGTCTGTAAAGCGGTATTCTCAGCCGCGCAGCACAGAATGCTTCCCGGAATGCTGCAAACCCTGAACGGCTTCAGCTACTTGAAAGGGAGAAACGTCGTATACTTTATCCAGGTCGAGAATGCACAGGCAACTTTCTGAGGCATGTAACACAGAGGGATTTTCAAACAAGGAAACCGAATCCTTTGACCATCATCCCAGAATGAGAGCAAAATGCTCTCGCGTTGTCTTTCAGGCAGGGAAGAAGCTACATGCTCGTGTTGAGCAGATAAGTTTTAGTCAGCATATCTGAACCTCTTCTTCCGTCCTCTAGCTGATGAAAGACAATCTGCCTGTTTGGCTTTGAACGCCCGTACCTTCATTCCCAGGTATGCAAAGTTCCCTTTGAAAACCAGGGAATTCCAATCCTTGCTAGGCAGGACTCTGCAGCCTTCTCCCACTTATAGAACGTTTGAGAAAGCAGCTTGTGCTGTGCTGACACTTTCTTCTAACAAAACCGAAAACTCCCGTAGCCTGAGTTAAGCAGCTTGAAGGGGAACGCTGTATCTTGCTTTCTCTTACATGTGGTGAATGGGGAACGTCTAGTGCTGCTAACAAACTTTTATTCAGCACAAATACAGTTTTGCCTCCTTCGCGTTCCAGAATGGGAGAAACACGGTTTCTCTTCTCCTGTAGTGATACCGTCAGTAAAGCGGTATTCTCAGGCGCGCAGCACGGAATGCTTCCCGAAATGCTGGAAACCCTGAACGGCTTCAGCTACTTGAAAGGGAGAAACGTCGTATACTTTATCCAGGTAGAAAATGCACAGGCAACTTTCTGAGGCATGTAGCACAGAGGAATTTTCGAACACAGAAAGGGAATCCTTCGACCATCATCCCAGAATGAGAGCAAAATGCTCTTTCTTTGTATTTCAGGCAGGGAAGGAGTAACATGCTCGTGTTGAGCACACAAATTTTAGTCAGCATAGCTGAACCTTTTCGTCAGTCCTCTAACTGAAGGCAGACAATCTGCCTGTTTGGCTTTGAACGCCTGTAGTACCTTTATTCCCTGATATGCAAAGTTCCCTTTGAAAACCAGGGGATTCCAATCCTTGCTAGGCCCGCTCTCTGCCGCCATCTCCCACTCAGAGAACGTTTGAGAAAGCAGCTTGTGCTGGGCGGACTCTTTCTTCTAACAAAACTGTAAAGTCCCGTAGACTGACTTAAGCAGCTTGAAGGGGAACGCTGTATTTTGCTTTCTCTTTCATGTGGTGACTGGGGAATTTCCCCTTGCTGCTAACCTTTACTCAGCACAACTACAGTTTTGCCCGCTTCGCGTTCCAGAATGGGAGAAACACGGTTTCTCTTCTCCTCTAGTGATAACGTCTGTAAAGCGGTATTCTCAGCCGCGCAGCACAGAATGCTTCCCGGAATGCTGCAAACCCTGAACGGCTTCAGCTACTTGAAAGGGAGAAACGTCGTATACTTTATCCAGGTCGAGAATGCACAGGCAACTTTCTGAGGCATGTAACACAGAGGGATTTTCGAACACCGAAAGGGAATCCTTCGACCATCATCCCAGAATGAGAGCAAAATGCTCTTTCTTTGTATTTCAGGCAGGGAAGGAGTAACATGCTCGTGTTGAGCACACACGTTTTAGTCAGCATAGCTGAACCTCCTCTGCCGTCCTCTAGCTGAAGGCAGACAATCTGCCTGTTTGGCTTTCAACGCCTGTAAGTACCTTCATTCCCTGATATGCAAAGTTCCCTTTGAAAACCAGGGGATTGCAATCCTTGCTAGGCCCGCTCTCTGCAGCCATCTCCAACTCAGAGAACGTTTGAGAAAGTAGCTTGTGCTGATCGGACCCTTTCTTCTAACAAATATGAAAACTCCCGTAGACTGGGTTAAGCAGCATCAAGGGGAACGCAGTATTTGGCTTTCTCTTTCATGTGATGAATGGGGGATTTCCACTTGCTGCTAACAAACTTTTACTCAGCACAACTACAGTTTTGCCTCCTTCGCGTTCCAGAATAGGAGAAACACGGTTTCTCTCCTCCTGTAGTGACACCGTCTGTAAAGCGGTATTCTCAGGCGCGCAGCACGGAATGCTTCCCGAAATGCTGGAAACCCTGAACGGCTTCAGCTACTTGAAAGGGAGAAACGTCGTATACTTTATCCAGGTAGAAAATGCACAGGCAACTTTCTGAGGCATGTAACACAGAGGGATTTTCAAACAAGGAAACCGAATCCTTCGACCATCATCCCAGAATGAGAGCAAAATGCTCTCGCGTTGTCTTTCAGGCAGGGAAGAAGCTACATGCCCGTGTTGAGCAGATAAGTTTTAGTCACCGTAGCTGAACCTTTTCTTCCGTCCTCTAGCTGAAGGCAGACAATCTGCCACTTTGGCTTTGAACGCCTGTAGTACCTTCATTCCCTGGTACGCAAAGTTCCCTTTGAAAACCAGGGGATTCCAATCCTTGCTAGGCCCGCTCTCTGCAGCCTTCTCCCACTCAGAGAACGTTTGAGAAAGCAGCTTGTGCTGGGCGGATACTTTCTTCTAACAAAACTTAAAACTCCCCTAGACTGTGATAAGCAGCTTGAAGGGGAACGCTGTATTTTGCTTTCTCTTTCATGTGGTGAATGGGGAATTTCCACTTGCTGCTAACAAACTTTTACTCAGCCCAACTACTGTTTTGCCCCATTCGCGTTCCAGAATGGGAGAAACACGGTTTCTCTTCTCCTCTAGTGATAACGTCTGTAAAGCGGTATTCTCAGCCGCGCAGCACAGAATGCTTCCCGGAATGCTGCAAACCCTGAACGGCTTCAGCTACTTGAAAGGGAGAAACGTCGTATACTTTATCCAGGTCGAGAATGCACAGGCAACTTTCTGAGGCATGTAACACAGAGGGATTTTCGAACACAGAAAGGGAATCCTTCGACAATCATCCCAGAATGAGAGCAAAATGCTCTCGCGTTGTCTTTCAGGCAGGGAAGGAGTAACATGCTCGTGTTGAGCACACACGTTTTAGTCAGCATAGCCGAACCTCCTCTGCCGTCCTCTAGCTGAAGGCAGACAATCTGCCTGTTTGGCTTTCAACGCCTGTAAGTACCTTCATTCCCTGATATGCAAAGTTCCCTTTGAAAACCAGGGGATTGCAATCCTTGCTAGGCCCGCTCTCTGCAGCCATCTCCAACTCAGAGAACGTTTGAGAAAGCAGCTTGTGCTGTGCTGACACTTTCTTCTAACAAAACCGAAAACTCCCGTAGCCTGAGTTAAGCAGCTTGAAGGGGAACGCTGTATCTTGCTTTCTCTTACATGTGGTGAATGGGGAACGTCTAGTGCTGCTAACAAACTTTTACTCAGCACAACTACAGTTTTGCCCGCTTCGCGTTCCAGAATGGGAGAAACACGGTTTCTCTTCTCCTGTAGTGATAACGTCTGTAAAGCGGTATTCTCAGCCGCGCAGCACAGAATGCTTCCCGGAATGCTGCAAACCCTGAACGGCTTCAGCTACTTGAAAGGGAGAAACGTCGTATACTTTATCCAGGTCGAGAATGCACAGGCAACTTTCTCAGGCATGTAACACAGAGGGATTTTCGAACACAGAAAGAGAATCCTTCGACCATCATCCCAGAATGAGAGCAAAATGCTCTTTCTTTGTATTTCAGGCAGGGAAGGAGTAACATGCTCGTGTTGAGCACACAAGTTTTAGTCAGCATAGCTGAACCTTTTCGTCAGTCCTCTAACTGAAGGCAGACAATCTGCCTGTTTGGCTTTGAACGCCTGTAGTACCTTCATTCCGGGATATGCAAAGTTCCCTTTGAAAACCAGGGGATTCCAATCCTTGCTAGGCCCGCTCTCTGCCGCCATCTCCCACTCAGAGAACGTTTGAGAAAGCAGCTTGTGCTGGGCGGACACTTTCTTCTAACAAAACTGAAAACTCCCCTAGACTGTGATAAGCAGCTTGAAGGGGAACGCTGTATTTTGCTTTCTCTTTCATGTGGTGACTGGGGAATTTCCCCTTGCTGCTAACCTTTACTCAGCACAACTACAGTTTTGCCCGCTTCGCGTTCCAGAATGGGAGAAACACGGTTTCTCTTCTCCTCTAGTGATAACGTCTGTAAAGCGGTATTCTCAGCCGCGCAGCACAGAATGCTTCCCGGAATGCTGCAAACCCTGAACGGCTTCAGCTACTTGAAAGGGAGAAACGTCGTATACTTTATCCAGGTCGAGAATGCACAGGCAACTTTCTGAGGCATGTAACACATAGGGATTTTCGAACACCGAAAGGGAATCCTTCGACCATCATCCCAGAATGAGAGCAAAATGCTCTTTCTTTGTATTTCAGGCAGGGAAGGAGTAACATGCTCGTGTTGAGCACACACGTTTTAGTCAGCATAGCTGAACCTCCTCTGCCGTCCTCTAGCTGAAGGCAGACAATCTGCCAGTTTGGCTTTGAACGCCTGTAGTACCTTCATTCCCTGGTACGCAAAGTTCCCTTTGAAAACCAGGGGATTGCAATCCTTGCTAGGCCCGCTCTCTGCAGCCATCTCCAACTCAGAGAACGTTTGAGAAAGCAGCTTGTGCTGTGCTGACACTTTCTTCTAACAAAACCGAAAACTCCCGTAGCCTGAGTTAAGCAGCTTGAAGGGGAACGCTGTATCTTGCTTTCTCTTACATGTGGTGAATGGGGAACGTCTAGTGCTGCTAACAAACTTTTATTCAGCACAAATACAGTTTTGCCTCCTTCGCGTTCCAGAATGGGAGAAACACGGTTTCTCTTCTCCTGTAGTGATACCGTCTGTATAGCGGTATTCTCAGGCGCGCAGCACAGAATGCTTCCCGAAATGCTGGAAACCCTGAACGGCTTCAGCTACTTGAAAGGGAGAAACGTCGTATACTTTATCCAGGTAGACAATGCACGGCAACTTTCTGAGGCATGTAACACTGAGGGATTTTCAAACAAGGAAACCGAATCCTTCGACCATCATCCCAGAATGAGAGCAAAATGCTCTCGCGTTGTCTTTCAGGCAGGGAAGAAGCTACATGCCCGTGTTGAGCAGATAAGTTTTAGTCACCGTAGCTGAACCTTTTCTTCCGTCCTCTAGCTGAAGGCAGACAATCTGCCACTTTGGCTTTGAACGCCTGTAGTACCTTCATTCCCTGGTACGCAAAGTTCCCTTTGAAAACCAGGGGATTCCAATCCTTGCTAGGCCCGCTCTCTGCAGCCTTCTCCCACTCAGAGAACGTTTGAGAAAGCAGCTTGTGCTGGGCGGATACTTTCTTCTAACAAAACTGAAAACTCCCGTAGACTGTGATAAGCAGCTTGAAGGGGAACGCTGTATTTTGCTTTCTCTTTCATGTGGTGACTGGGGAATTTCTACTTGCTGCTAACAAACTTTTACTCAGCCCAACTACAGTTTTGCCCCATTCGCGTTCCAGAATGGGAGAAACACGGTTTCTCTTCTCCTCTAGTGATAACGTCTGTAAAGCGGTATTCTCAGCCGCGCAGCACAGAATGCTTCCCGGAATGCTGCAAACCCTGAACGGCTTCAGCTACTTGAAAGGGAGAAACGTCGTATAGTTTATCCAGGTAGAAAATGCACAGGCAACTTTCTGAGGCTTGTAACACAGAGGGATTTTCGAACACAGAAAGGGAATCCTTCGACCATCATCCCAGAATGAGAGCAAAATGCTCTTTCTTTGTATTTCAGGCAGGGAAGGAGTAACATGCTCGTGTTGAGCACACAAGTTTTAGTCAGCATAGCTGAACCTTTTCGTCAGTCCTCTAACTGAAGGCAGACAATCTGCCTGTTTGGCTTTGAACGCCTGTAGTACCTTCATTCCCTGATATGCAAAGTTCCCTTTGAAAACCAGGGGATTCCAATCCTTGCTAGGCCCGCTCTCTGCCGCCATCTCCCACTCAGAGAACGTTTGAGAAAGCAGCTTGTGCTGGGCGGACTCTTTCTTCTAACAAAACTGTAAAGTCCCGTAGACTGACTTAAGCAGCTTGAAGGGGAACGCTGTATTTTGCTTTCTCTTTCATGTGGTGACTGGGGAATTTCCCCTTGCTGCTAACCTTTACTCAGCACAACTACAGTTTTGCCCGCTTCGCGTTCCAGAATGGGAGAAACACGGTTTCTCTTCTCCTCTAGTGATAACGTCTGTAAAGCGGTATTCTCAGCCGCGCAGCACAGAATGCTTCCCGGAATGCTGCAAACCCTGAACGGCTTCAGCTACTTGAAAGGGAGAAACGTCGTATACTTTATCCAGGTCGAGAATGCACAGGCAACTTTCTGAGGCATGTAACACAGAGGGATTTTCGAACACAGAAAGAGAATCCTTCGACCATCATCCCAGAATGAGAGCAAAATGCTCTTTCTTTGTATTTCAGGCAGGGAAGGAGTAACATGCTCGTGTTGAGCACACAAATTTTAGTCAGCATAGCTGAACCTTTTCGTCAGTCCTCTAACTGAAGGCAGACAATCTGCCTGTTTGGCTTTGAACGCCTGTAGTACCTTTATTCCCTGATATGCAAAGTTCCCTTTGAAAACCAGGGGATTCCAATCCTTGCTAGGCCCCCTCTCTGCCGCCATCTCCCACTCAGAGAACGTTTGAGAATGCAGCTTGTGCTGTGCTGACACTTTCTTCTAACAAAACCGAAAACTCCCGTAGCCTGAGTTAAGCAGCTTGAAGGGGAACGCTGTATTTTGCTTTCTCTTTCATGTGGTGACTGGGGAATTTCCCCTTGCTGCTAACCTTTACTCAGCACAAGTACAGTTTTGCCCGCTTCGCGTTCCAGAATGGGAGAAACACGGTTTCTCTTCTCCTCTAGTGATAACGTCTGTAAAGCGGTATTCTCAGCCGCGCAGCACAGAATGCTTCCCGGAATGCTGCAAACCCTGAACGGCTTCAGCTACTTGAAAGGGAGAAACGTCGTATACTTTATCCAGGTCGAGAATGCACAGGCAACTTTCTGAGGCATGTAACACAGAGGGATTTTCGAACACCGAAAGGGAATCCTTCGACCATCATCCCAGAATGAGAGCAAAATGCTCTTTCTTTGTATTTCAGGCAGGGAAGGAGTAACATGCTCGTGTTGAGCACACACGTTTTAGTCAGCATAGCTGAACCTCCTCTGCCGTCCTCTAGCTGAAGGCAGACAATCTGCTTGTTTGGCTTTCAACGCCTGTAAGTACCTTCATTCCCTGACATGCAAAGTTCCCTTTGAAAACCAGGGGATTGCAATCCTTGCTAGGCCCGCTCTCTGCAGCCATCTCCAACTCAGAGAACGTTTGAGAAAGTAGCTTGTGCTGATCGGACCCTTTCTTCTAACAAATATGAAAACTCCCGTAGACTGGGTTAAGCAGCATCAAGGGGAATGCAGTATTTGGCTTTCTCTTTCATGTGATGAATGGGGGATTTCCACTTGCTGCTAACAAACTTTTACTCAGCACAACTACAGTTTTGCCTCCTTCGCGTTCCAGAATAGGAGAAACACGGTTTCTCTCCTCCTGTAGTGACACCGTCTGTAAAGCGGTATTCTCAGGCGCGCAGCACGGAATGCTTCCCGAAATGCTGGAAACCCTGAACGGCTTCAGCTACTTGAAAGGGAGAAACGTCGTATACTTTATCCAGGTAGAAAATGCACAGGCAACATTCTGAGGCATGTAACACAGAGGGATTTTCAAACAAGGAAACCGAATCCTTCGACCATCATCCCAGAATGAGAGCAAAATGCTCTCGCGTTGTCTTTCAGGCAGGGAAGAAGCTACATGCCCGTGTTGAGCAGATAAGTTTTAGTCACCGTAGCTGAACCTTTTCTTCCGTCCTCTAGCTGAAGGCAGACAATCTGCCACTTTGGCTTTGAACGCCTGTAGTACCTTCATTCCCTGGTACGCAAAGTTCCCTTTGAAAACCAGGGGATTCCAATCCTTGCTAGGCCCGCTCTCTGCAGCCTTCTCCCACTCAGAGAACGTTTGAGAAAGCAGCTTGTGCTGGGCGGACTCTTTCTTCTAACAAAACTGAAAAGTCCCGTAGACTGACTTAAGCAGCTTGAAGGGGAACGCTGTATTTTGCTTTCTCTTTCATGTGGTGACTGGGGAATTTCCCCTTGCTGCTAACCTTTACTCAGCACAAGTACAGTTTTGCCCGCTTCGCGTTCCAGAATGGGAGAAACACGGTTTCACTTCTCCTGTAGTGATAACGTCTGTAAAGCGGTATTCTCAGCCGCGCAGCACAGAATGCTTCCCGGAATGCTGCAAACCCTGAACGGCTTCAGCTACTTGAAAGGGAGAAACGTCGTATACTTTATCCAGGTCGAGAATGCACAGGCAACTTTCTGAGGCATGTAACACAGAGGGATTTTCAAACAAGGAAACCGAATCCTTTGACCATCATCCCAGAATGAGAGCAAAATGCTCTCGCGTTGTCTTTCAGGCAGGGAAGAAGCTACATGCTCGTGTTGAGCAGATAAGTTTTAGTCAGCATATCTGAACCTCTTCTTCCGTCCTCTAGCTGATGAAAGACAATCTGCCTGTTTGGCTTTGAACGCCCGTACCTTCATTCCCAGGTATGCAAAGTTCCCTTTGAAAACCAGGGAATTCCAATCCTTGCTAGGCAGGACTCTGCAGCCTTCTCCCACTTATAGAACGTTTGAGAAAGCAGCTTGTGCTGTGCTGACACTTTCTTCTAACAAAACCGAAAACTCCCGTAGCCTGAGTTAAGCAGCTTGAAGGGGAACGCTGTATCTTGCTTTCTCTTACATGTGGTGAATGGGGAACGTCTAGTGCTGCTAACAAACTTTTATTCAGCACAAATACAGTTTTGCCTCCTTCGCGTTCCAGAATGGGAGAAACACGGTTTCTCTTCTCCTGTAGTGATACCGTCAGTAAAGCGGTATTCTCAGGCGCGCAGCACGGAATGCTTCCCGAAATGCTGGAAACCCTGAACGGCTTCAGCTACTTGAAAGGGAGAAACGTCGTATACTTTATCCAGGTAGAAAATGCACAGGCAACTTTCTGAGGCATGTAGCACAGAGGAATTTTCGAACACAGAAAGGGAATCCTTCGACCATCATCCCAGAATGAGAGCAAAATGCTCTTTCTTTGTATTTCAGGCAGGGAAGGAGTAACATGCTCGTGTTGAGCACACAAATTTTAGTCAGCATAGCTGAACCTTTTCGTCAGTCCTCTAACTGAAGGCAGACAATCTGCCTGTTTGGCTTTGAACGCCTGTAGTACCTTTATTC
This sequence comes from Dugong dugon, assembly GCA_030035585.1. Taxonomy (NCBI): domain Eukaryota; kingdom Metazoa; phylum Chordata; class Mammalia; order Sirenia; family Dugongidae; genus Dugong; species Dugong dugon. Next base: position 38,288,894 of record CM057480.1, on the reverse strand, counting down.
CCTGATATGCAAAGTTCCCTTTGAAAACCAGGGGATTCCAATCCTTGCTAGGCCCGCTCTCTGCCGCCATCTCCCACTCAGAGAACGTTTGAGAAAGCAGCTTGTGCTGGGCGGACTCTTTCTTCTAACAAAACTGTAAAGTCCCGTAGACTGACTTAAGCAGCTTGAAGGGGAACGCTGTATTTTGCTTTCTCTTTCATGTGGTGACTGGGGAATTTCCCCTTGCTGCTAACCTTTACTCAGCACAACTACAGTTTTGCCCGCTTCGCGTTCCAGAATGGGAGAAACACGGTTTCTCTTCTCCTCTAGTGATAACGTCTGTAAAGCGGTATTCTCAGCCGCGCAGCACAGAATGCTTCCCGGAATGCTGCAAACCCTGAACGGCTTCAGCTACTTGAAAGGGAGAAACGTCGTATACTTTATCCAGGTCGAGAATGCACAGGCAACTTTCTGAGGCATGTAACACAGAGGGATTTTCGAACACCGAAAGGGAATCCTTCGACCATCATCCCAGAATGAGAGCAAAATGCTCTTTCTTTGTATTTCAGGCAGGGAAGGAGTAACATGCTCGTGTTGAGCACACACGTTTTAGTCAGCATAGCTGAACCTCCTCTGCCGTCCTCTAGCTGAAGGCAGACAATCTGCCTGTTTGGCTTTCAACGCCTGTAAGTACCTTCATTCCCTGATATGCAAAGTTCCCTTTGAAAACCAGGGGATTGCAATCCTTGCTAGGCCCGCTCTCTGCAGCCATCTCCAACTCAGAGAACGTTTGAGAAAGTAGCTTGTGCTGATCGGACCCTTTCTTCTAACAAATATGAAAACTCCCGTAGACTGGGTTAAGCAGCATCAAGGGGAACGCAGTATTTGGCTTTCTCTTTCATGTGATGAATGGGGGATTTCCACTTGCTGCTAACAAACTTTTACTCAGCACAACTACAGTTTTGCCTCCTTCGCGTTCCAGAATAGGAGAAACACGGTTTCTCTCCTCCTGTAGTGACACCGTCTGTAAAGCGGTATTCTCAGGCGCGCAGCACGGAATGCTTCCCGAAATGCTGGAAACCCTGAACGGCTTCAGCTACTTGAAAGGGAGAAACGTCGTATACTTTATCCAGGTAGAAAATGCACAGGCAACTTTCTGAGGCATGTAACACAGAGGGATTTTCAAACAAGGAAACCGAATCCTTCGACCATCATCCCAGAATGAGAGCAAAATGCTCTCGCGTTGTCTTTCAGGCAGGGAAGAAGCTACATGCCCGTGTTGAGCAGATAAGTTTTAGTCACCGTAGCTGAACCTTTTCTTCCGTCCTCTAGCTGAAGGCAGACAATCTGCCACTTTGGCTTTGAACGCCTGTAGTACCTTCATTCCCTGGTACGCAAAGTTCCCTTTGAAAACCAGGGGATTCCAATCCTTGCTAGGCCCGCTCTCTGCCGCCATCTCCCACTCAGAGAACGTTTGAGAAAGCAGCTTGTGCTGGGCGGACACTTTCTTCTAACAAAACTGAAAACTCCCCTAGACTGTGATAAGCAGCTTGAAGGGGAACGCTGTATTTTGCTTTCTCTTTCATGTGGTGACTGGGGAATTTCCCCTTGCTGCTAACCTTTACTCAGCACAACTACAGTTTTGCCCGCTTCGCGTTCCAGAATGGGAGAAACACGGTTTCTCTTCTCCTCTAGTGATAACGTCTGTAAAGCGGTATTCTCAGCCGCGCAGCACAGAATGCTTCCCGGAATGCTGCAAACCCTGAACGGCTTCAGCTACTTGAAAGGGAGAAACGTCGTATACTTTATCCAGGTCGAGAATGCACAGGCAACTTTCTGAGGCATGTAACACATAGGGATTTTCGAACACCGAAAGGGAATCCTTCGACCATCATCCCAGAATGAGAGCAAAATGCTCTTTCTTTGTATTTCAGGCAGGGAAGGAGTAACATGCTCGTGTTGAGCACACACGTTTTAGTCAGCATAGCTGAACCTCCTCTGCCGTCCTCTAGCTGAAGGCAGACAATCTGCCAGTTTGGCTTTGAACGCCTGTAGTACCTTCATTCCCTGGTACGCAAAGTTCCCTTTGAAAACCAGGGGATTGCAATCCTTGCTAGGCCCGCTCTCTGCAGCCATCTCCAACTCAGAGAACGTTTGAGAAAGCAGCTTGTGCTGTGCTGACACTTTCTTCTAACAAAACCGAAAACTCCCGTAGCCTGAGTTAAGCAGCTTGAAGGGGAACGCTGTATCTTGCTTTCTCTTACATGTGGTGAATGGGGAACGTCTAGTGCTGCTAACAAACTTTTATTCAGCACAAATACAGTTTTGCCTCCTTCGCGTTCCAGAATGGGAGAAACACGGTTTCTCTTCTCCTGTAGTGATACCGTCTGTATAGCGGTATTCTCAGGCGCGCAGCACAGAATGCTTCCCGAAATGCTGGAAACCCTGAACGGCTTCAGCTACTTGAAAGGGAGAAACGTCGTATAGTTTATCCAGGTCGAGAATGCACAGGCAACTTTCTGAGGCATGTAACACAGAGGGATTTTCGAACACAGAAAGGGAATCCTTCCACCATCATCCCAGAATGAGAGCAAAATGCTCTTTCTTTGTATTTCAGGCAGGGAAGGAGTAACATGCTCGTGATGAGCACACACGTTTTAGTCAGCATAGCTGAACCTCCTCTGCCGTCCTCTCGCTGAAGGCAGACAATCTGCCTGTTTGGCTTTCAACGCCTGTAAGTACCTTCATTCCCAGATATGCAAAGTTCCCTTTGAAAACCAGGGGATTGCAATCCTTGCTAGGCCCGCTCTCTGCAGCCATCTCCAACTCAGAGAACGTTTGAGAAAGTAGCTTGTGCTGATCGGACCCTTTCTTCTAACAAAACTGTAAAGTCCCGTAGACTGACTTAAGCAGCTTGAAGGGGAACGCTGTATTTTGCTTTCTCTTTCATGTGGTGACTGGGGAATTTCCCCTTGCTGCTAACCTTTACTCAGCACAAGTACAGTTTTGCCCGCTTCGCGTTCCAGAATGGGAGAAACACGGTTTCACTTCTCCTGTAGTGATAACGTCTGTAAAGCGGTATTCTCAGCCGCGCAGCACAGAATGCTTCCCGGAATGCTGCAAACCCTGAACGGCTTCAGCTACTTGAAAGGGAGAAACGTCGTATACTTTATCCAGGTCGAGAATGCACAGGCAACTTTCTGAGGCATGTAACACAGAGGGATTTTCAAACAAGGAAACCGAATCCTTTGACCATCATCCCAGAATGAGAGCAAAATGCTCTCGCGTTGTCTTTCAGGCAGGGAAGAAGCTACATGCTCGTGTTGAGCAGATAAGTTTTAGTCAGCATATCTGAACCTCTTCTTCCGTCCTCTAGCTGATGAAAGACAATCTGCCTGTTTGGCTTTGAACGCCCGTACCTTCATTCCCAGGTATGCAAAGTTCCCTTTGAAAACCAGGGAATTCCAATCCTTGCTAGGCAGGACTCTGCAGCCTTCTCCCACTTATAGAACGTTTGAGAAAGCAGCTTGTGCTGTGCTGACACTTTCTTCTAACAAAACCGAAAACTCCCGTAGCCTGAGTTAAGCAGCTTGAAGGGGAACGCTGTATCTTGCTTTCTCTTACATGTGGTGAATGGGGAACGTCTAGTGCTGCTAACAAACTTTTACTCAGCACAACTACAGTTTTGCCCGCTTCGCGTTCCAGAATGGGAGAAACACGGTTTCTCTTCTCCTGTAGTGATAACGTCTGTAAAGCGGTATTCTCAGCCGCGCAGCACAGAATGCTTCCCGGAATGCTGCAAACCCTGAACGGCTTCAGCTACTTGAAAGGGAGAAACGTCGTATACTTTATCCAGGTCGAGAATGCACAGGCAACTTTCTCAGGCATGTAACACAGAGGGATTTTCGAACACAGAAAGAGAATCCTTCGACCATCATCCCAGAATGAGAGCAAAATGCTCTTTCTTTGTATTTCAGGCAGGGAAGGAGTAACATGCTCGTGTTGAGCACACAAGTTTTAGTCAGCATAGCTGAACCTTTTCTTCCGTCCTCTAGCTGAAGGCAGACAATCTGCCAGTTTGTCTTTGAACGCCTGTAGTACCTTCATTCCCTGTTACGCAAATTTCCCTTTGAAAACCAGGGGATTCCAATCCTTGCTAGGCCCGCTCTCTGCAGCCTTCTCCCACTCAGAGAACGTTTGAGAAAGCAGCTTGTGCTGGGCGGATACTTTCTTCTAACAAAACTTAAAACTCCCCTAGACTGTGATAAGCAGCTTGAAGAGGAACGCTGTATTTTGCTTTCTCTTTCATGTGGTGACTGGGGAATTTCCCCTTGCTGCTAACCTTTACTCAGCACAACTACAGTGTTGCCCGCTTCGCGTTCCAGAATGGGAGAAACACGGTTTCTCTTCTCCTCTAGTGATAACGTCTGTAAAGCGGTATTCTCAGCCGCGCAGCACAGAATGCTTCCCGAAATGCTGGAAACCCTGAACGGCTTCAACTACTTGAAAGGGAGAAACGTCGTATACTTTATCCAGGTCGAGAATGCACAGGCAACTTTCTGAGGCATGTAACACAGAGGGATTTTCGAACACAGAAAGAGAATCCTTCGACCATCATCCCAGAATGAGAGCAAAATGCTCTTTCTTTGTATTTCAGGCAGGGAAGGAGTAACATGCTCGTGTTGAGCACACAAGTTTTAGTCAGCATAGCTGAACCTTTTCGTCAGTCCTCTAACTGAAGGCAGACAATCTGCCTGTTTGGCTTTGAACGCCTGTAGTACCTTCATTCCCTGATATGCAAAGTTCCCTTTGAAAACCAGGGGATTCCAATCCTTGCTAGGCCCGCTCTCTGCCGCCATCTCCCACTCAGAGAACGTTTGAGAAAGCAGCTTGTGCTGGGCGGACTCTTTCTTCTAACAAAACTGAAAAGTCCCGTAGACTGACTTAAGCAGCTTGAAGGGGAACGCTGTATTTTGCTTTCTCTTTCATGTGGTGACTGGGGAATTTCCCCTTGCTGCTAACCTTTACTCAGCACAACTACAGTTTTGCCCGCTTCGCGTTCCAGAATGGGAGAAACACGGTTTCTCTTCTCCTCTAGTGATAACGTCTGTAAAGCGGTGTTCTCAGCCGCGCAGCACAGAATGCTTCCCGGAATGCTGCAAACCCTGAACGGCTTCAGCTACTTGAAAGGGAGAAACGTCGTATACTTTATCCAGGTCGAGAATGCACAGGCAACTTTCTGAGGCATGTAACACAGAGGGATTTTCGAACACAGAAAGGGAATCCTTCGACAATCATCCCAGAATGAGAGCAAAATGCTCTCGCGTTGTCTTTCAGGCAGGGAAGGAGTAACATGCTCGTGTTGAGCACACACGTTTTAGTCAGCATAGCCGAACCTCCTCTGCCGTCCTCTAGCTGAAGGCAGACAATCTGCCTGTTTGGCTTTCAACGCCTGTAAGTACCTTCATTCCCTGATATGCAAAGTTCCCTTTGAAAACCAGGGGATTGCAATCCTTGCTAGGCCCGCTCTCTGCAGCCATCTCCAACTCAGAGAACGTTTGAGAAAGTAGCTTGTGCTGATCGGACCCTTTCTTCTAACAAATATGAAAACTCCCGTAGACTGGGTTAAGCAGCATCAAGGGGAACGCAGTATTTGGCTTTCTCTTTCATGTGATGAATGGGGGATTTCCACTTGCTGCTAACAAACTTTTACTCAGCACAACTACAGTTTTGCCTCCTTCGCGTTCCAGAATAGGAGAAACACGGTTTCTCTCCTCCTGTAGTGACACCGTCTGTAAAGCGGTATTCTCAGGCGCGCAGCACGGAATGCTTCCCGAAATGCTGGAAACCCTGAACGGCTTCAGCTACTTGAAAGGGAGAAACGTCGTATACTTTATCCAGGTAGAAAATGCACAGGCAACTTTCTGAGGCATGTAACACAGAGGGATTTTCAAACAAGGAAACCGAATCCTTCGACCATCATCCCAGAATGAGAGCAAAATGCTCTCGCGTTGTCTTTCAGGCAGGGAAGAAGCTACATGCCCGTGTTGAGCAGATAAGTTTTAGTCACCGTAGCTGAACCTTTTCTTCCGTCCTCTAGCTGAAGGCAGACAATCTGCCACTTTGGCTTTGAACGCCTGTAGTACCTTCATTCCCTGGTACGCAAAGTTCCCTTTGAAAACCAGGGGATTCCAATCCTTGCTAGGCCCGCTCTCTGCAGCCTTCTCCCACTCAGAGAACGTTTGAGAAAGCAGCTTGTGCTGGGCGGATACTTTCTTCTAACAAAACTTAAAACTCCCCTAGACTGTGATAAGCAGCTTGAAGGGGAACGCTGTATTTTGCTTTCTCTTTCATGTGGTGAATGGGGAATTTCCACTTGCTGCTAACAAACTTTTACTCAGCCCAACTACTGTTTTGCCCCATTCGCGTTCCAGAATGGGAGAAACACGGTTTCTCTTCTCCTCTAGTGATAACGTCTGTAAAGCGGTATTCTCAGCCGCGCAGCACAGAATGCTTCCCGGAATGCTGCAAACCCTGAACGGCTTCAGCTACTTGAAAGGGAGAAACGTCGTATACTTTATCCAGGTCGAGAATGCACAGGCAACTTTCTGAGGCATGTAACACAGAGGGATTTTCGAACACAGAAAGGGAATCCTTCGACAATCATCCCAGAATGAGAGCAAAATGCTCTCGCGTTGTCTTTCAGGCAGGGAAGGAGTAACATGCTCGTGTTGAGCACACACGTTTTAGTCAGCATAGCCGAACCTCCTCTGCCGTCCTCTAGCTGAAGGCAGACAATCTGCCTGTTTGGCTTTCAACGCCTGTAAGTACCTTCATTCCCTGATATGCAAAGTTCCCTTTGAAAACCAGGGGATTGCAATCCTTGCTAGGCCCGCTCTCTGCCGCCATCTCCCACTCAGAGAACGTTTGAGAAAGCAGCTTGTGCTGGGCGGACTCTTTCTTCTAACAAAACTGTAAAGTCCCGTAGACTGACTTAAGCAGCTTGAAGGGGAACGCTGTATTTTGCTTTCTCTTTCATGTGGTGACTGGGGAATTTCCCCTTGCTGCTAACCTTTACTCAGCACAACTACAGTTTTGCCCGCTTCGCGTTCCAGAATGGGAGAAACACGGTTTCTCTTCTCCTCTAGTGATAACGTCTGTAAAGCGGTATTCTCAGCCGCGCAGCACAGAATGCTTCCCGGAATGCTGCAAACCCTGAACGGCTTCAGCTACTTGAAAGGGAGAAACGTCGTATACTTTATCCAGGTCGAGAATGCACAGGCAACTTTCTGAGGCATGTAACACAGAGGGATTTTCGAACACAGAAAGAGAATCCTTCGACCATCATCCCAGAATGAGAGCAAAATGCTCTTTCTTTGTATTTCAGGCAGGGAAGGAGTAACATGCTCGTGTTGAGCACACAAATTTTAGTCAGCATAGCTGAACCTTTTCGTCAGTCCTCTAACTGAAGGCAGACAATCTGCCTGTTTGGCTTTGAACGCCTGTAGTACCTTTATTCCCTGATATGCAAAGTTCCCTTTGAAAACCAGGGGATTCCAATCCTTGCTAGGCCCCCTCTCTGCCGCCATCTCCCACTCAGAGAACGTTTGAGAATGCAGCTTGTGCTGTGCTGACACTTTCTTCTAACAAAACCGAAAACTCCCGTAGCCTGAGTTAAGCAGCTTGAAGGGGAACGCTGTATTTTGCTTTCTCTTTCATGTGGTGACTGGGGAATTTCCCCTTGCTGCTAACCTTTACTCAGCACAACTACAGTTTTGCCCGCTTCGCGTTCCAGAATGGGAGAAACACGGTTTCTCTTCTCCTCTAGTGATAACGTCTGTAAAGCGGTATTCTCAGCCGCGCAGCACAGAATGCTTCCCGGAATGCTGCAAACCCTGAACGGCTTCAGCTACTTGAAAGGGAGAAACGTCGTATACTTTATCCAGGTCGAGAATGCACAGGCAACTTTCTGAGGCATGTAACACAGAGGGATTTTCGAACACCGAAAGGGAATCCTTCGACCATCATCCCAGAATGAGAGCAAAATGCTCTTTCTTTGTATTTCAGGCAGGGAAGGAGTAACATGCTCGTGTTGAGCACACACGTTTTAGTCAGCATAGCTGAACCTCCTCTGCCGTCCTCTAGCTGAAGGCAGACAATCTGCTTGTTTGGCTTTCAACGCCTGTAAGTACCTTCATTCCCTGACATGCAAAGTTCCCTTTGAAAACCAGGGGATTGCAATCCTTGCTAGGCCCGCTCTCTGCAGCCATCTCCAACTCAGAGAACGTTTGAGAAAGTAGCTTGTGCTGATCGGACCCTTTCTTCTAACAAATATGAAAACTCCCGTAGACTGGGTTAAGCAGCATCAAGGGGAATGCAGTATTTGGCTTTCTCTTTCATGTGATGAATGGGGGATTTCCACTTGCTGCTAACAAACTTTTACTCAGCACAACTACAGTTTTGCCTCCTTCGCGTTCCAGAATAGGAGAAACACGGTTTCTCTCCTCCTGTAGTGACACCGTCTGTAAAGCGGTATTCTCAGGCGCGCAGCACGGAATGCTTCCCGAAATGCTGGAAACCCTGAACGGCTTCAGCTACTTGAAAGGGAGAAACGTCGTATACTTTATCCAGGTAGAAAATGCACAGGCAACATTCTGAGGCATGTAACACAGAGGGATTTTCAAACAAGGAAACCGAATCCTTCGACCATCATCCCAGAATGAGAGCAAAATGCTCTCGCGTTGTCTTTCAGGCAGGGAAGAAGCTACATGCCCGTGTTGAGCAGATAAGTTTTAGTCACCGTAGCTGAACCTTTTCTTCCGTCCTCTAGCTGAAGGCAGACAATCTGCCACTTTGGCTTTGAACGCCTGTAGTACCTTCATTCCCTGGTACGCAAAGTTCCCTTTGAAAACCAGGGGATTCCAATCCTTGCTAGGCCCGCTCTCTGCAGCCTTCTCCCACTCAGAGAACGTTTGAGAAAGCAGCTTGTGCTGGGCGGACTCTTTCTTCTAACAAAACTGAAAAGTCCCGTAGACTGACTTAAGCAGCTTGAAGGGGAACGCTGTATTTTGCTTTCTCTTTCATGTGGTGACTGGGGAATTTCCCCTTGCTGCTAACCTTTACTCAGCACAAGTACAGTTTTGCCCGCTTCGCGTTCCAGAATGGGAGAAACACGGTTTCACTTCTCCTGTAGTGATAACGTCTGTAAAGCGGTATTCTCAGCCGCGCAGCACAGAATGCTTCCCGGAATGCTGCAAACCCTGAACGGCTTCAGCTACTTGAAAGGGAGAAACGTCGTATACTTTATCCAGGTCGAGAATGCACAGGCAACTTTCTGAGGCATGTAACACAGAGGGATTTTCAAACAAGGAAACCGAATCCTTTGACCATCATCCCAGAATGAGAGCAAAATGCTCTCGCGTTGTCTTTCAGGCAGGGAAGAAGCTACATGCTCGTGTTGAGCAGATAAGTTTTAGTCAGCATATCTGAACCTCTTCTTCCGTCCTCTAGCTGATGA